>LR991076.1:825092-10825092 GCA_905163555.1 Notocelia uddmanniana | reverse complement strand
AAGATGCCCGGTTCCTCCGGCAGAAATCCAACCCCAGAAGCTCATAGTGTGCCCGAGAGTTTTGAAGTTCAAACGATTCTTTTTCTTCCTACCCAGCGACGCTTTCCCGTCTAAACAGTTAACTGTTTTCACGTCGATAAATATGGCGTTAGTGAAGTCGTAGTCTAGGTATTTCTTGGCGAAGTTGAGACGTTGCGTCTTGTGCCTGGGGGACAGGATGACCTTGCGGACGGGGGTCTTCTGGACCCCCAAGTCGTGGAGGCGGCGGCGGATGGTGGAGGCTGATACGGAGAAGTTTTGCGCCAGGTCTGATGTCGTAACGCGGCCTCCTTCCTGGAAAGATAGGATAAAAATGATTTGTATGCATAGATATCAGAAATTTGGAGCTATTTAGAATCTTGTCTTGTTTTTACCCAACTGCACCAGAAGGAGGGTTATGTTTTTCGAGAGTATGTATGTGTGTATAACCGTTTGGCACGCTCTGCGGCCTGAACGGCTCCATGGATTTTAGCTTGAGAGGAATCGTTAGATTCGTATTTACTGTGAGTGTGACACTGGGTATATCAAAATAATAATAATAAAAACAAAATGGCGGATTTTTGGCGCCAAATTCAAATGTTTGGCACGCTCTGCAGCCTGAACGGCTCGGTGGATTTTAGCTTCAAAGGTGTCGTTAGATTCGTATTAATTGCGTGTGTGTAAACGATGGTAGTTTATTGGTATGGAACTCCAAAAGCAGTCGGGTTTTTGAAAAATTCTTTTAAGTTCTCTTGTTCAATACAAGGCAGTTCAGCCTGCTTGATGGGAAGCGAACACCTTTGTAATCGACCTAGACCCAAACTAATCAAAGCTTGTATAAGAACACTGGACAGGTTACTGCATTGTCCGCTCACCACGCACCTCAGCAAGACCCTGCCCTGGATGCGGGTGGCGCAGGGCCGGTCATTGTGGCACTCTTTAGGGGAGGCCTATGTCCAGCAGTGGACGTCCATCGGCTGATATAATGATGAGACGCAGAGCTGACTCTAGTGCGACTTCGATAGTCGAGGAATAAAAACTTTCGCCAATTTCCGACTTTTTTAATTAAGGTCAAAAAACTGACGAACATTCCGTTCTGCGACTGTATTTTGCTATAGGCGTCTGCACATAAAAAATAAATATTTTCTTTCTCGACTGAACTCGATTTTCCGTACAAACGTAGTTTCGTTCTCATTTTAAAGCGCCGTGCTGAAATAACATGAAACTTTGTATCCCCAGTGGGATCCGCCACATTTAGACCGAAAATTAGTTTCTGTTTCTAGAAATTGTAATAGAAAAAATACAGTTATTGAGTTTTCTAGATCTTGTATGAAAACCTTAATAACCGCTGTATTTTTCTCCAGTACAATTTCAAACGACAGAAACTAATTTCCGTCCTAAATATACCAGATCCCATTGTGCCACGCCGTTTTAAAATTAAAGCGAAACTACGTTTGTATGGAGAATCGAGTTTAGTCGAGCGTACGGAGGTTAAGGTCCAAAAACTGGCAAACATTCCGTTCCGCGACTGTATTTAATGTGCAGACGCCTTAAGTGACCAGTTATTGGCGAACGAACAGACTTACCTGGACCTTCTCCACAATCTTACGGTCATCATAAGCGCACGTCTTCCTCGGCCGTCCGCACGACACGTGATTCTTGACGGCCCCCTCAGTCTCGTACCGGTGCCACCATAAATACACCGTGTTCCGCTGCATAAAGACACCGGTTAGTACCTGCGTTACGTCTGGCACGTAAGTAGAACCTGCGCCGCCGGTCGGGTGAGGCGCCGCGCGTCGGTAGCAACGGCGGGGCTGCGCATGCTATTTTGAGGCGGGGTTCGAAATCGTCTAGATAATTATCACGATAATTATCGCATGTGTAGATCCATATCATCCATAATTCATAATAATATTATAATAGCACTCTCTGTCTGTCTCTTACTTTTTCACGCGCAGTCACTGAACGGCTTCATAAGAAATTTGGCATGGGGTTTGTTTAAACTTTGAAACTCTGGGAATGACAGGATAGTTTTTGACCGAGCGAGCGAAACGAGCAAAGCTTCTCCGTTTCAGCTTTCGACAAAAATTCTTTCGTATGTCTGTCTGTCTGTCAAAATTTTGTGAGCAGGTTCTATAATTATATAGAATTATTTTGTCTAGTCAATTTTTGGAAATTATGAAATATGAAAAAAAAATTGCGAGGGGTACAGCTCACAGAGCCGCTAGTTTTAATTTTATCCCAGAAATCATTCCGTAAGGGGATGAAAAAAGGATTGAAGCTTATATAGTAGAACGATACCTGCGCCTTAAGAAGGCGCAGTACGTGGCAGTACGCTTGGTTCTCCATACAAACGTATTTATGCTCTCATTTTAAAACGCCATGCTAGAATAACATGAAACTTTGTATACACAATGAGATCCGGCATATCTAAGTCGAAAATTACTTTCTGTTGCTAGAAAATGTAAAAGAAGAAAAATACAGCGGTTTTTTCAGTTTTTTACGGCTTGTATGAAAACCTTAATAAACGTTGTATTTTGTCTCCATTATAATTTTAAGCAACAGAAACTTTACTTTATTTCCGATCTAGATATGCCGGATCCCATTGTGTATACAAAGTTTCATGTTATTCTAGCACGGCGTTTTGAAATGAGAGCGTAAATACGTTTGTATAGAGAACCGAACGTACTGCGCACTCTTAAATACAATTTAACAGCAATTATTTCTCCAAGAGTTTCAATGCGGGCGTAGTCGCGATCATTTTTGTTCGATGTCTGTTATCATCAAATCAAATAGTTATCAAGATAATTATCATCGACTAGCACACTTCCGAACCCCGTGAGCCTGCGCCATGTCGGTTCCACTTACGTGCCTACCTGCATGCTCTCGACGATTTTACGGTCGTCGAAGGGGCACGTTTTCCTCGGGCGGCCGAACGAGACCCGCGTCTTGAGGGCGCCCTCCGTCTCGTAGCGGTGCCACCATAGGTACACCGTCTTCCTCTGAGGAATAGGATGGTGACGTTGGTGACACCAGCCTAGGAAGCACGATAGCTTATACAGTCACGTTATGGCCAAAATGTACTGAAACGTCACATAAAACGTGACGATATAAGCTATCGTCCTAGCTAGGCAGTTACAATTTCACAAGTCTAAGAGTAGCAAGACTGAGGCGTTCGAAATACCTTTAACCAACGGCTAGTCTTTGACCGGTTTCGAGTGGGTTGTACACCAAACCGACTGTGATTGTTAGTGGCGATCGTTGAAATTTAATGGAAAGGTTGTTAAGTTTCTATCTATTCCAATCTATTTGGGATCCTGCCACTTGACCTACTAACATTTGTCCCAATGTTTCACTGGACCTAATGCATTTGTCTTCACAACAGTGAAAACTGTTCGGGTTTCTTTTGAATGTCATCATCATCAAATAGAAGTCATCATCATCATCATCATGTCAGCCGAAAGACGTCCACTGCTGGACATAGGCCTCCCCCAAAGACTTCCACAATGACCGGTCCTGCGCCACCCGCATCCAGCGGACACCCGCGACCTTCACCAGGTCATCAGTCCACCGTGTGGGGGGCCTGCCCACGCTACGCCTTCCAGTACGTGGTCGCCACGCAAATAGAAGTCATTAGGTTAGTTTTGTTTTGCAATAATCCTTTAAAGTTTACTATTTATGAAAAAAATGCATTAAGCTTGAAACGCACAGAGCGCAGGGCAGCGTCTTTGCGGGGCGGAGGCGTTTTTGCGGTAAAGCGAACGCGGTCTGGGGGACGTCGCACCAAAAACACGCGCGGGATAGTGGATCGGAGGCGGCGAGTGTGACATATGAAGCAGTAATCGACACTATCGACAGTCGACAGTTTCGAGTTTTGAGCTCGGGCTTAAAAGAGCGGGCGCAGTGCGGTGCGAGGCGGCGGCGGTTTAGCATTCTTGATCTTTCCAAAACTGTCGACTGTCGATTATGCTTCATATGTCACACGCGCCGCCTCCGCTCTATCGTGCTACCGAAGACCGCGTGGTTTTTTGGTGCGACGTGCCCCGGGCCGCGTTCGCTTTACCGCAAAACCGCCTCCGCCACGCAACAACGCTGCGCCGCGTTTTGTGCGTTTCAAGCTTAATGCATTTTTTTTTTCTTAAATAGTAAACTTTAAAGGATTATTGCAAAACAAAACTAACCCAATGACTTCTATTTGATGATGATGACGTTCAAAAGAAACCCGAACAGTCTTCACTGTTCTGAAGACTAATGCATTAGGCCCAGTGAAACATTGGGACAAATGTTAGTAGGTCAAGTGGCAGGATTTCAAATAGATATTGAAACTACTACTATATAATGAAACATTATATCAAATGATCTCCCTAGGGCGAACGTAGTTAGTACTAACAAGGGAGAACCATTCTGTTCAATGTTGATCGATCTGTAATCGTAAGTTGGTGCAACCCACCTTCAGACTTGTAAAATTGTGTCTAGTTGCATCTTAAAACGGGCCACACAGTCTGAATATCCTGTTTATCTTGAAAGTAAAAAAGCTATGCACAATTTAAGTATCTGTGGACTCAGTTTTGGTACGAGCTTTTTGCCAATTGTACTCTTATTTTGACGATTATCCTTTACTAGTGTAATACAAGCAAAATGTATAATTATTTGTTTGAAAATGGACTTTAAAATCCATTTTTAACAAATTCCCGCTTTTGAAAGCGGTTCAGGATTTCACTAGGGTGTATAGTCGATCTACTTTTACTTTGAGAAACTATGAAACACTCATTTTGCTGCAGATAACCATTAAGCTCGGGTTTTATAAAAATCCGTTAGGTTATGCGAACATAACACATAAGTGGTCGATTACTAGGGGAAACTCATTTACATATACTAAAAACAACAATGGTCCCAAAACGCTGCCTTGCGGCACCCCTTGATGAATGTGCTCGTAATTGGATTGTATTCTTGTTATGGTTTTCGTTGCTGTATCATGCGTCTTTCGTTTGATTTCTGTTTGAAAGATAGCTCCGAAGTAGCTTTAATGCAGGACCTCAGTGTGTTCAAGCGGATCTAATGATATTTTGTGCGAAACGCAGTCGAACGCTTTGGATAGATCCATAAATAACCCAATTGATGCCTTATTCTGGTGTATACCTGTCCATAGTTGCTGCAAAAAAAGAATATGGCCAATGTTGTGCTTTAGCCTTTTTGAAATCCGAGCTGGTTCATGTCACCATGAGACCAAACACCAGCACACAAACAAATTTTTGTAACATAGTAAATTTTTTGACAAAGTGTAATGGACCTTTATAAAACCGAGTCTAGGTCTTTACATCTTAATCCTATTGGCACCGGTCACAGTAAATATAACTTAAAGCAGTAAAACATCCATACAAATGCACGATTTGACGCACTGACACACGCGCGTCAATACAATAAACTTAAGGGGCACCGAACTCCCAATGACCATCAATTTGTGTTTTTATGGCTTGTCATATTCAACAAGGAGATTTACCGAAATAAATAAATATTGGGGGACAATCTTACACAAATCGACCTAGTCCCAAACTAAGCAAAGCTTGTACTATGGGTACTAGGCGACGATATACATACTTATATAGATAAATACATACTTAAATACATAGAGAACATCCAAGACCCAAGAACAAAATCCGTGCTAAATGCACAAATAATGCCCGGGCCGGGATTCGAACCCCAATAGTATCCCATATTTACTTTTAAACTCACTGTCTTCGAGATATATGACATCAAACTACTAGGGCACTACTTAGGGCAAAGAAACCAGTTTCTTGAATGTAATTTTTGTGAAAATCAGTGAAAATAAAAATCTCTCTTACGTAGTTAGAGATATTAATAAAAAACAGTTATATGTAGATTCCATATATAAGTGCATAAACAACATACTAATATCGAAAATGGAGCTTTTTTTACCATGTTTTGAATAAATTGTCTATTGTAAAAATAAGTATTAATTTTTTCTCTAAATTCGGCTAGTGCAATTGTAGATAAAGGATTAAAGAACCGATAACTATGTATGCCATAACTACATCTATAGCTTTGAGAGGAATATCAACTCTAAATTGATAATAGCGTGTAGAGCCTCTAAAGGAGATTTCGTAGGACGCGGGTACATTAGTCTTGTGTGCCGCGCATGTTTGCCTAGAACTAGTTTAAAATTGAATTTCGTTTTTTTGTCGTGGTTTTAATATATTTTATTTGTTTGAAATTTTGTTTTTTGGATGCGAGTGCGATCATGGCGTCACGGCGCCGTGTCCTCACCAAATGGTCACAACGGAAGATCAGCGCTGGCTTTGCCAGCATCACGCTGAGTTGTGATTGTGACCATTTCGTGACAAAATTGATTATATGTATCAGTCTCTGTTTTTTTTTTTATTCATTGTTTTTTTGTCACAACTTAACGATTTCTTTCTTTCTTACTAAATGGATTTCACGTCTAAAAAGCTCTTAACAACATCTAGTTGAGATACTGCTTTAGCTTATATATTTGCTGTGCCTGTGTTATTCGCAAGGCAAAACCAAACAATACAAAATTCTTACCGTGAGCCCCAAAGACTCCGCAATTTCTGTCACAGTGTATCCTTCTTCCTTCAAGAATATAATTCGATGTTTGGTGACGTCATCCAAGCGATACATCGTCTTTATTTGAGGCTTGTCTTTAGGCATGTTTATTATCTAAGTATATGAATAGGTATAATTTTCATGTATCTATTTGATACTCAATCAGATAAATTGAGGTTTCTGCAGTCAGTTCAAGCTTTCATCATGCTGCATAGTTAATTTTCAAATAGACCTGAAATAAAATATTACATTAATTACACAAAAATCTAATAGTGCTAATAGCCTATAGGCGAACATAACATGATATGATTTTGATATACTGGGACTCTATAATTGGTAGATTTTATTTATTGGGTCATACAAGGGGTATCAAGCCTAATTTTGTGAAACTCTTTGGGGGAGGCCTATGTCCAGCAGTGCATGTTCTTCGGATGGCATGATGATGAAGCCTTATTTTTTCTAACCCACATAAACCGCATCTCTATTTCTATAAATCTATGATTCACCGCAGGAGAGGCAAATTTCGTTTTTTTTTTTTAATTAGCATGGACAACCTTTTATCATTGTTATTCTGTCTCAGAAGTCAACATATTCGGTTAACTATTGTACTTTCAATTTATTAAAAACATCAATAGGTACTTCTGACTTATTAATGAATTTATTTGCTCAACTTCATACTAAATAAACAACATGTACATTATAAAATAAACTATATTCAAATAGGCCTAGCAACAAGCACTTTCGAATCGTGAGTTATAACATGTTATAATAATAAATATTTTAATAAAAGCTAAACCTAAATACAAATTATAATTACTATATACATTCCCAGAGGGTGCTGCCTCTGGGGAGGGTGCCCATAAGGCTGGCCACATTTCCCCGCTGGATAGCGATACCTATCCATTGACCGAGGAAGTGACCAGCCCTATGGTCAGCCGTATTTTCAAAAAAAAATTTTATAATGGTTTTATATAGCCGATGTGCGTGCGGCCTCCAAGGGAACTAAATTAAACCCTTATAAATCTAAAAACAAAACTAAAATTTGCCCCTGTGGCATGGTGCCGAGGATGCTGACAGCATTTCCTCGCTAGATCATACCTAGGCATTGGGCGAGGAAGCCGCCAGCTCTTTTATCTCCGGTTACGTCGACAATTTATTTGTTTATTGAATTTAACTTTATACTAAATAGATACCATGTTCCTGTGACCTTATAGCTGATAGGTAGCAACATAAATACCTTAGCTATGTATAGATAGATTCACGAAATCTGTCTAGTTAGTGTGTCATACTATTATTATTAATGAATCCAGGTGCTTGGCAGCTGTTCATTGGTGGGTGTGAAAGTGGTTAAACAACAAAGGGGTTTTTTTTTAATTAAAAATTGTTGTTTTTTAGAGACAACTGAAGGTTTGCAATTTATAAAGCTCTGGATTTGATGTGATATTATAGCTAATTATAAATTTAATTTGAATATAATATGTCCACATCCACCTCTTAGACCATTAAGCCCAGCTACCACATTTGATATTGTGGTGTGGTTTATGGACTAAAACACCACATAAAACATGACAATATAACCTATCATGCTAGGTAGGCTGGTTACCCATCATTAGTCTACCCATATCACTATTTCTATAGGCAGAATAACATCAAGTTGTATGATTGTATGAAATAGCTCTGTGTCAATCAACTTTTCCTTGTTGCTCGTTACCATGGTTATGTCTCATGAGTCACTCTTTAAAACAGAGATTTTATACGGTTTATATAGCGATGATTATAATCCATTCTAACGTGGGTCATCTCTGGAGCAAGCTAGATGTCCATGTTAGAACATTATTTCTAAGAAACTCGGTTACGGTTGTCTCCTGGCTGATGAGATGAGACAAAATAACAACAAGGAAATGTTGATTGACCCAACTAATGCTGTATTTGATCTTCTAATAGAACAGTACATAAGCGTTTTATCTATGGTATGTCTTCACATGAGCTTAGAATATAATGCTGTCAAAAAATTAAACAACTGACTTCCAATTTAAGATCATAATTACATTTTCTACCAACTTTCGGTGTTAATTCGTTTAAAAGTACAGTTGACTACAGTGAAATGTAAGTTACATACGGTTCTTGGCACAGGCGTTGGCTCTGCGTTCGTTCGCTCATGTACACGTAACAGTCATATACATATATACAGCGTATGACCCAAAAATATCCATTCACTATACTTTAACACAATAGCCGAAACACGTGAATATGCTAATTGGCTACGTGCAAAGTGGTCGATGAGGTGACTTTATTTACATTGTAATAAAGTCTACGACGATTGTAAATACTTGCCTTTGGGAACCGCAAGTCGCTTATGAAGCAAGTGACTTTCAAGTGCCTTTAAGAGTGTCACTTCAACTTGAGATTAATATCAATGTTATTTATTGGGAACACAAGACTATTTAAGAAGTAAAAGCTTTGATTAAGACTCTTATGTTATTGTTTTGATTCATTATTAATCTGAGAATCTGACAACCATTAATAGATTTTTTTTTAATTATTGCTGACCCTTCCCTTCAGTAGACATAGGGATGTCCGATAATGAAATGTGCCGTGGCGAAAAAATTCTAATCGATTAATGATATACAAGTTCAGGCTACCAGTCTATTCAAGTTTCTTTTCCATGGATCTTATCGATTAATATTCGAAAAAATAATGCTTACGCAATTGGTTTCTCACTTTAATTCTGACAATATTTTGCACGCACAGCAGTTCGGCTTCACGAAGGGTAGGTCAACTACTGATGCAGGTGCAAGTTTATTAAAATTTATTTTGCAGTCTTGGGAAGAGTCGCGCGACGCCATCGGAGTGTTCTGTGACCTTTCCAAGGCTTTTGATTGTGTAGATCATGGTACTTTAATTTGTAAACTTAAGTTTTATGGCATCAGAGGGCACGCATTAGATCTCATGAAGTCATACTTAACACAGAGAAATCAAAAGGTAGCGATAAATAAAGCCATTTCGTCAGAGACAGTGGTAGAGATGGGAGTACCTCAGGGGTCTATTCTAGGTCCGTTCCTGTTCCTTGTTTTGTAAATGATCTGCCATATATGGTAAGCCGACGATCAGGCATTGTAATGTTCGCAGACGACACCTCATTACTGTTCAAGGTAAATAGGAGAGATACTGAACTCATTGAACCAAATAATACCCTCTCCATGATATCTGACTGGTTTGCTGCCAATAACTTAGTATTGAACCCAAAAACGAAATGTATGAAATTCTCTCTAGCGAACTCATCAAACAGAAACTTAGATACAAATATTAAACTTAATGGTCAAACATTAGAATTTGTTACTTCTACTGTATTCTTAGGTATTACATTGGACTCAAAATTGCAGTGGGGTTCCCATATAACAGCGATAGGAAGTAGGTTGAGCTCTGCTGCATTTGCAGTCAGGAGAATAAGGCAGCTTACCAATAAGGCAACGACACGGTTAGTTTACTTTGTTTATTTTAATAGTATAATTACTTATGGTCTTATCTTATGGGGATCAGCTGCAGATATTGAAACTGTTTTTATTTTACAAAAAAGGGCTATCCGAGCAATTTATAACTTGGGGTCGCGTGATTCATTAAGAGAATTTTTCAAAGAAATAGATATTCTAACCCTGCCGTCCCTATACATATTTGAAATAATAATGTATGTTAGGAAAAATTTGGGACATTTTCCAACGAACGCTGATAAACCAATAGCCACGAGAAATACTGGGAAACTCAAAATAACCTTCTATAGACTAGTAAAGGCGAAAAAGTCGTTCTTGGGAAATTGTATCAAATTCTACAATAAAATTCCTAAACACATTACTGAACTTCGCAATTCTAAATTCAAATCTGTAGTAAAACAAACACTTATTTCAAGAGCATATTATAAGATAAACGCATATTATAAGAGCATATTATAAGATACATCATGGATAGGGTTTGGCAGTGATAGCGTCCTGCACGGGTAATCTATCTCGAAAATATATTTTCTACTGTAGCATTGTTATTTAAGTTATTTTGTAGTAATGTAATTTTATATTTAACTATATAATGTATATTGTTTTGAAAAAATGACACCTCGCCGAGTTTCTTACGCCGGTTCTTCACGTGGCAGAGGTATATTTTTCCGAACCGGTGGTAGTTTATTGACGTTCATAGGTGCATGTAATATGCCTAATTTGAAGAATAAACTACTTTTACTTTTACTTTTTACTTATTAATCAATCGGTTCGCTAAATTTTCCAAAGGAAAATAACCATTAATATTTATTTATTTATTTATTTAAGCGAACAATGTTTACATGACTTTACAGACAATTCCAATGCGTCATGAAACTTAAATTTAGTACACTACATTTATGTAAAAATCATTAAACAATAATAACAATGTAAATTAAAATTACTTAAACACTAATTACATGCTTACAGTAGTAGGCCTAGCATCCATCATCTCGCAGAGCTTCAGGCATTCACTTCTCACAGCCGCCCATCGCCACGCAAACAGGTCACACTCTGGTGCTGACGCCAAGAGCGCATTCATCAGTGCGAGGGCACGAAGCAGCGGAGAGTTCATGTGCGACACAGTGCGCACCGCCGGCACCGCCAACAAATCGCGTCGCCGCGGTCTGAGAGCGATCCTGGGGACGTCCGGAACATGCAGTCGCACAAGTCGACTCACCAGCTCCGGACAGTCCGAGTAACCGCGCAGGGTCCGACACCCAAATGAAAGTAAGGCAAGGTTACGTCTCACCTCCAGAGAGTTGTAACCTAAGCTCCCAAGGAGATATTTCGTTGGGTAGAGAAACGAGTAATACCCATACAATTTCTTAAATAAAATATTATTATAATTTAATAAAATATTATTAAACTTTAATAATATTATATTTTTTAATTATTGTCTGTTAAAGTAGCCAATAAAAGCTGAGTTTTATGGATATTTATTGATCTAGACACGCGTAGCGTGTCCAGCCAAGTTCACCCCAGGAACTGGCAGACAGCAGCCGTGTGTTATATTACACGAACTGATTGGAGCCACTTTTGACCCCTTCAATAACTTCAAATCTAACTAACATAAAAAAATCTAATTTGGTACATGTATTAAGATCCTTTAGAACAATTAGAACCCCAAATGTCATAAATACAGGTTTAATAATTATTGAAACATTAAATTCCAAAAAACGGCATTTTTACCACTGACTAGTAATCAAAAACCTAACCTACTTCCAGGTGACCTAAAAAGCTGAAATTTGGCATGCAGCTTGGTAATTGTGTGTACACCAGAAAGAAATCAGACAACAGTGATCTTTTAATTACTTTTTTCCGCTCACGGGACCTTTGGAACGTGTGTGCGTAGCCGAAGTACCAGCCGAGTACTACATAGCCAACACGTAGAGGCCCTTTTGACAATTTAATTAAATGCAAGGGGGTACACCGAGCGGCTGCTGTCCCTGCCTGTCTCATAGGATGCACACAGAGACATATTCTTATGAAAAAACTCGATTTCTATGGAATCAGAGGCAACGTATATCGGCTCCTGTTAAATTATCTTCAAAATTGAAAACAATTTGTAGAAATACTGAATGTTCAAAACTTTTACAAAAAATCTATTGCTTCTAGGGTCACGGATGTTAGGCGGGGTGTCCCTCAGGGTTCAATTCTGGGTCCTTTATTATTTCTCGTATTTACTAACGACCTCATACATTTTATTAATAATACAACAAAAAATTGCAAGTTGACGGTATATGCAGATGATACCAATGCGACTGTTAGTGCTGATAGTATTGATGAATTGAATAAAATTATGAAGGATGCAGTCATAGCTTTCAGCAATTGGTTTTCAAAAAATAATTTACTTGTTAACACTGATAAGACTAAATTAGTATTGTTTAATTATAATTCCAAAAAGACTGATAAACTTGAAGTATTGATAAATGGAAAGATCATAGACGTAGTAGACCATGTTAAATGTCTTGGCGTACGTATTGATTCCCATTTAAATTGGAAACCTGAGCTGGAGTTTGTCGAAAGCTCTATTGCATCAGCGTGCTATGCCTTACGGTGTCTCAGGGAGGTCATGGGAATTGATCAGCTCAAGACAGTCTATTACGCCTTGATAGAATCGAAGTTAAGATATAGCATCAAACTCTGGGGAAACAGCTATCAGTATAATATTAACAGAGCACTTATTATACAAAAGAGAGCAGTTCGTACTATGTTTCGCATACCTCCATGGGTCTCGTGTAGACATTATTTTAAAGAATTAGGAATTCTCACGGTACCCACTTTGTATGTCTTGGTGCTGCTCATAAAGTTCCACAAGAATGAATCATGTGAGGATAGATATAATCGCTTACTCACGCGCACCAAAAACAGTAAACTCAAGTTCTATCCCAGACTCAAGGTCGTTGCGCATTCCGCTGCTCACCAAGCCATAAAACTGTTTAACAGGTTGCCTACTAAATTAAAAATCATCACGGATAACTCTTTGTTTCATAGGGAATTGAAAAGTTTTTTATTATGAGGTTGCTTTTACACAATCGATGAAATATTTGACAGTGTTTAATTTTAATTATTTTTGTAGTTTACTTTCCTTGATATTTGACATTTTTAATTTGCTTTTGTGACTTTCTTTTTTCTTCTCTAATATTATTATTATTATTCTTAGTATGTAACTATGTAATGAATTGCAAATGTATTTCAAACACAATACCTGTATTGTTATATGAATAAATACTATGACTATGACTATGACTATGACAACATCCGCCAGGGTGTACAGGGCAGGGACTATTGCTGGTTGATGGAATCTAAATGAACCGGATTATTGGGTGAATATGATGGACTAATGGCTGGGCTATTGAGTGCTTGGTTATCGTCTTCACTCCACTGCCAAGTTAAGGCTCAAAATGCATTAAGCTACAGTAAATCAGTTTTACTGTAAACAATGTAGTGCCCGACTTTGCAACATTTCAAAGAATCTATGGAACTTGGCACCCACTTGGATCTCAATTCTTTTGTCGGTGAAGACGATAACCAAGCATCGCATATTCTTAATATTGAACTTGGTTCCCATTTTCATATTTGTTTTTGATGAGTTAAATTAAATCGATATAGTTCAAATTAGACATCCCTATTGACTGAAATTTGACGTGAGAATACTGACACTGACAGTGTCTGCCAGTAATGACATGACACTGACAGTGACAGTGGTAATGCCAAGCGACTCAAGCGAGTGAGTGCTAGCCAAACTACCCTTAACGCTTATGTATTCTCTTAAATCACAAGACCCATTATCTTTGTTATTGAACTCGTTTATAATTACTCACTATTTATGTATTACGTGACCTCAGTGAGTCAGCTATATGCTTATCCTCAATACGTTCACGATACTACTACAAGTGGCATTCATTGTGTTTATGTCACTGCTTTCTATGAACATAATCCGGCACTTCACTAGCGCGAAGAAAATGGTTTTCATCGCTCCAGCGTTATTCGTTAATCATGGAGGCGGCCCAATGCCTTTACTTGGAGACAAGGATCACGCGGGACTGACAACCTTTCTGCGGGACGGTGTGAAGAAACATGTAGACTTTAAAAACGTAAAGGCGATAATTCTAGTAACAGCGCATTGGGAGGAGAACAAAGTGACGATATCTTCAGGTAATCATCATGATTTATACTTCGATTACTACGGATTTCCGCCGGAATCGTATAAGTACAAGTACGATGCCCCAGGAGACCCGAAGCTAGCGTCGCGTATTCACGACGCCTTAAAAAAAAGTGGTATCGACTCACGGCTCGATCAAAACCGAGGTTGGGACCATGGAGTCTTCGTGCCAATGATTCTCATCAACCCTGAAGCTAACATACCCATAATCCAACTGTCTGTACTTAGTAACCAAGACCCTGAGCAACATTACAAGCTCGGACAAGCTTTACACCAATTTAGAAAGGAAGGTATAGCTATAATCGGTTCTGGAATGTCGTATCATAATATGAGAGAGTTCTTCAATAGCCGTAGAGCTGGACGTGTTATAAATAAGGAGTTTGATGATTATTTGAATGATATCTGTACGGCAGAGGAAGATAGGAGGAAAGAAGGCTTGCTGTCTTGGAGGGAGGCTGTGGGAGCGTCGGATGCCCACCCGCCTCGCGCTGCGGAGCACTTCATGCCACTAGTTGTTATTGCTGGGGCTGGAGGCTCTAAGCCTGGCGAGAGGATCTTCAATTGGGACATGAACGGAGTGTTCCGATTAAGTGCATTTATATGGAAAGAGGAATGAGTTATACATGTAATATAGAATCAAAGTAAAACCTCTTTGCTATATGAGAGCTTGCAACAAGAATTTCTTTTGGACCAAGTTAGAAATTGTATTGAAGCTTTTTAATTATCAAAGGAAATGGTTATTTAGTTAATAATGCAAAATGTTTGGTGTAAGGTATTCTATGGGAAGCTAAACTACTGAAAATTTAAGTGTAAAAATATGGGACCAGTATTGAAAGTAACAAAGATTAAAAAAACAACCCAAGCTCTTATATTGATCAAAGCTCACAGTTTTATCTACCTACTACCTCCTATCCTAGCTAGCATGATAGCTTATACGGTCACTTTATATGGCCAAATTGTATTAAATTTATCAATCCGTATGGTACGGCGTCAGTCGCCGGCGCTCGGTCGGTTGGTGTGTCGTTCTACAGGTAGGACCCACTCAAAATTCGCGACCCATAGTTTGAGAAACCCTGACTAGTGAGTTTCGGTTGTCACCGACGATATGTATGGGAAGGTTGCATGGTACCATATTTTTATACTTTATACGTGTAGTTACGTCAAATCTGTAGATTTAGGTCTTGGATCGCAAATTGACTTCACTATGACAATAATTCACTATGTTAATAAGAATAATAAGCAATCACAAAAGACAAAATGAGATTAATCTTCACTTTAACTTATGAAACACGACTGACTGTAAATATGTACCTAATGGGTTTGCAATAAAGCTCACTTTAGTGTGTCATCATCACAGTAATCGCGATGCGAACGATATTCTTGGATATGTATTGTAATACTAATATACTATTCTGTGCCAAGGGCATAATGGTATTTCTATCACACTTACGAAGATTGTGCAAGTGGAAAAGAGCATTGTGCTTTTGATCGTCAGCGCGTAGTCCCCCATACCACGGCTACTATAGTATACAGCAAAAGTAGATGACGATTTTAATACCCTGTCACTTTTACTCTTTTAACTTGTCCCAACTGTCGCATTATTGTTACGTTAGCAAACAAAGCACTAAAATAATGTATACCAAAAAAAACTGACTCCAATTTGGACTTCGCTATGCCACTATTTGTGGTTTCCGTGATCCAATGCTTGGTTACCTACAGAAAATACCGAAATCGGCATATGCGTGCCTATCAAATTCGAGGAGTTGCCTCGATTCCTCCTAGATCCCATCATCAGACCTTCACCAAATTTATATAGGACCAATGTCGGGGTACCTGCTTTGAAACAAACAAAGAATTATCAAAATCGGCCAACGTGGTCAAGAGTTATCGGGGAACATACATACATAAATTAAAATAACAAGCATGTTTGCTTTGCCCAGTTTGTCTCCATGTTTGGAGACGAACTGACTACCTCCTTCCTTCTATTGAAGTCGGTAATGATCATCTACATTTGCTGTTGACTGTGCATACTCAAGATCATGAAATAGTTAGTATTATGCTTTTAGTATTTGGTGGATAACATTATTTGGCATCAATTTTTGCGAATAATCATCGACACCATCACTTTGAAGAATTAGGAATTTTATTTAGCGCTATCCAGCGTCGGTAATAAAAATAATTCGTTAGACTATAATACATAGACCCTTTCACAACACAAAAAAAAATCACCTCAGCGGCACGAACATGGCGGTTTTGCTGCTTGAAACTAGTGAGCAAAATGCAATTTTGCTGCGAGCGTGAAAAGAACCTTTTTCATATCGTAGGTTAGTCGCAGGTCATCTTTTCATACTGCGGGGTGTAATACAAACTTAGAACATTTAAACTTCATTCTCTCTGTCACTATTCCTTTGCGTTATATATTCTCGCCGCTGAGGTGAAAACTTGTGTTTCACACGAGAGCAAATATATTTTTTTCTCCTCGCTACGCTCGTAATTCAATCATAGAATCTTTCACTTGCTCGGGACTCAACGTCAACACTCGCAGCAAAAACCTACTTTGATCCCTTGTTGAAGAAATAACTATTTCACCTCAGCGGCTCGTAAATGGCGGTTTGTTGCGTGAAACCAGTAAGCAAAATGCAATTTTGCTGATAGCGTGAAAACCACTTTTCCGGCTTGAAACCAGTGAGTAAAATGCAATTTTGCTGCGAGCGTGAAAGAAACTAACTTTATAATTTTTCATATCGTAGGTTAGTTTAAGTCACTTTATTCTCTCTATCACTGTTCCTTTGCGTTGTATGTTCTCGCTGCTGGTGAAAAGTTGTATGTATCACACAAGAGCAAAGATATTTGCATCTCGTGTCTTTGAGTCCCTCGCTACGCTCAAGATTCTATAATTGAATTATAGAATCTTTCGCTTGCTCAGGACTCAACATCGCTGATCGCAGCAAAAAATTACTTTGCTCTCTTGTTGAACAAATAACTATTAAATACATAAACATGAAAAAGGACGCAGTTTGACCATACAAAATTGTGACGTCATTATCATTAAGCACATTTCCCTACAAACTTCATGAAAACCGAGCGTTTCTGACGTTTCGTAAAAAGTTACTGATTTTACCGTCGGTGAAATACCGTACCGTATTGTAAGGCCAACTGCAAAAATACGTATCGATTTAATCCTCTCATAAATACTCACCGCAACCTTAAGAGTCGCCGAGCGTACCTCGGCTGAACTCAATTCTCCATACAAACGTAGTTTCGTTCTCATTTTAAAACGCCTTCTGAAATAACATAAAACTTTGTATACACAATGGGAGCCGCCATATCTAGGTCGGAAATTAGTTTCTGTTGCTTGAAATTGTAATAGAAAAAAAATACAGCAAGTTTTTGAGTTTTTTACGTGTTGTATGAAAACGCTTTATTTTTTCCGCAGTAGGACTCTAAATCCGCCGACATAACAGCTATAGACATATTTTTGAGCAAGTTGTATGCATGATATTTTTGCAGTTGACTGTACGCGATTAAGTCCTGCCTAGCTACCACGATAGCTTATAACGTCACGTTTTATTTTTTATTTTTATTTATTTATTTAAGAAACAAACAGTCTTTTATAATTATATGTAACACTAGAAAATTTCCTTAAAACTAGACACAGTTTCCTTAATAAGAATATTTATTAACATCGTGTTCGATAAATTGTAACACTGAGTAAAACAGAGCTATTTATGCATGCATCTACAAAAATAAAACTAAAAAAAATAATTAACGCAAAAACGCAAATTTATGTGACGTTTCAGTACATTTTAGCCATATAACGTGACGTATAAGCTACCGTGCTAGCTAGGCTGTTCACTAACTATATGATGCTACTGCTATTCATAGTTTTTCAAGTTAATGCTTATTATAATAGTTAATTAATTTTAAGAACAACAATATACACATTTGTTATAATCTCAATGAATTTTATTTATAACTTACAATACCTCTTTTTACCGACTTCAATAAAAGGAAGGAGGTTCTCAGTTCGTCTGCATGTTTGCTTGTTCTTTTTTAGTGTTCCGTACCCAAAGGGTAAAGGACCCTATTACTAACATTTCGTACTCCTCCTCCTCGTACTCCTGTATGGAGGGTTTGAATTCCTTTGACTCGGGTGTGCGGGCACCAACTCCGTCCGTTTGGCGTAAATCATACCTAAGGGTGGTATTCCACTCGTCCAATATCTTTGTCCATTCTTTGATCAAATTTCTTTGACAGAGGCCCATTCCACTCATCCAATATCTTTGCCCAAGTTTTATTTTTTTCATGCGTGGCCATATTGATTTAACTGTCATCGGAATCTTTGATCAAATGTCGGGGTCCCATCCAAGTTTGATGAAATCATCCAATTTCTTTGAACAAATGTATATTGGACAAAGATATTGGATGAGTGGAATACCTCCCTAATATCCTATTCACTCTTGCTTTGAAGAAATCTAGATCGTATTTGTTAGGAAACAGAGAATTCTAAGCGGGAGCGAATAAATAAAAGTCCACAGTACTTTTCCAAATCGTTTAATCCGTACAATATTTATAAAGTACATCAAGTAAATACCTATTATTATGTGTTGTACAATAAGTTACGATACACTTAGATGTGATACATCACCATTTATTATTTTAGGTTCATTCGTGACAGGCTAATCTTAACCTTTTCACCACTATGTGAACTTAAAACGCAAGAACTGAAAAAATGATGGCATTTATTTGCCGCTTTGCCTGGCACCAATTTTACAGAATTGTCAATTATCAACTGGCAATGACATTTCTATAGGGTTCAACTTGGCATTTGACATCCAGTCATGGAGTCTCAGCTTATGTATTTGACTGAGCGTTGAAAAGGTTAATGTACGTCGAATTATCATTGCCGGAAGACAATTCAAGTTGGTTAATTTGGAGCCTGAACTGGGAAACATTAGAAGGGTCCACGGAAAAACATGTCCAGACCACTTAAATTTGACCTGAACCTGAATTTCAAAGGCAATTTGAACCTAATTGAGAAATAAGGTGCAAATTGCCATTGAAATTTCAAAGGACTAGACATGTTACACTAGGGCTGTGTTCCGAATCACGCTCACAGCGCTCAGAGCGCGCTCACGGTCGGACCGATTCACGCTCACAGCGCTTACACGAGATTTCGTGACGTCATTGATGACGTCATGGACGGCGCTCACGGTGCTCACACTCCCAGCCGTAAGCACCTTGAGCGCAAACGTCAAGTTGACGTTTGACACGTTATGACATCTCATCATAGGCGCGAAAAATTAAAACTTCACAAGTTATATTCGTTTATTTATTACTATAATAATAATAATCATTTATTTCACTATCTCCCATGCTCTTCGATTTGGTCCTGGAACATGTCGTTCGGAAACTGCTTTCACAGGATTCCGGAATTGAACTAAACGGAAAACATAGGCTGATAGTGTTAACTCTATCAGCCCATGCTTTCTACGCGTCTACGCAGACGATTTTGGTTTGCTAGGTGAAAACCGAGAAGGGGTGGAAATTTCGGCGAGAATGCTGGAACAAGAAGCAGCAAAAGTGGGGCACAGGATTAATCATGGAAGACGGAATACCTCCACATGCGTTTCAGAAACAGTCGTGCCGAACGAGAAGTCCAATTGTAGGAGAAAGAAATCTCTTACAAGGGAGTGTCCAAATTAGAAGAAGAAGAATAAAAAAGTTTATTAGCGCAAAAAAAAACAAACAAACTACATACAAGCGAAACAAACAAAATAAAATAACAGAAATATTAATTGTTGGCGTCCAAGCTCCTCAGTAAACGATCTAAACTTCGGATGCGTTTCAGAAACAGTCGTGCCAAACGAGAGGTCCAATTGTAGGAGAAAGAAATCTCTTACAAGGGAGTGTCCAAATTAGAAGAAGAAGAATAAAAAAGTTTATTAGCGCAAAAAAAAACAAACAAACTACATACAAGCGAAACAAACAAAATAAAATAACAGAAATATTAATTGTTGGCGTCTAAGCTCCTCAGTAAACGATCTAAACTTCGGATATATAAGACCGCAATCCTATCTTAATGTATATGGGTGTGAGGCCTGGACGCTAACAGTTAGGGAGGAGCACAGCCTGTTAGGAGGAGAACGTAAGGTGTTCCGAAAAATCCTGGGATCAGTGAAAAGAGACGATGGGAGTTGAATGATACGTAAAAATGCCGAAATAGAAGAGCTGCTGGCCGAACCAAATATTATGGGTGAAACCAAAGCGCATCGTCTTCGCTGGCTCGGTCACTTCGAGAGGATAGGAGAAGATCGACAGGTGAAGAGAGCAAACTTGGGCCGACCGACCGGACGGCGTCATGTGGATCGCCCCAAGTATCGCTGCAAGGATTTGGAGGACGAGGACCTGTGTGAGCTTGGAGCCGGTGCAAGCTGGCGAAAAATAGCACAGGACCGAGAAAAGTGGCGTGCTCTGGTCTCGGAAGCCAATACTCATTTTGGGACGTTGTGTCAGCCTAGTTAGTAGTTTTATATTAGTTAGTTGCAGATTGCGATTACTTTCAATTTTCTACAAATCAAAAACCCAGCCCAGAATTTTCTACTACGATTAATTGACGAACTCAAAATTCAAATTCAGTTGACGTTGACATGAACATGACAGAAAACACGCTCATGACTGGTCCGAAACAAAACACCACTTACGCGGCCTTGAGCGCGCTTACTGATTCGGACCGGCCGCCAGCACTGTAAGCGTTGTGAGCGTTGTAAGCGTGATTCGGAACAGCCTAGACAGGCTAGGAATTAACCCAACTGAGGACGAGCATTAGTCAACAAATAACTACAACATTAAAAAAAATTCTGATGTTATATAACATGTAGGATTTAAATTTAAGAGCATAGCGGTAAAAAGGTTAAAGCGGTGTAACGCCACATCGTAATATCGTCAAGAAATGAACTTGGGAGAAAAGGTTTTTTAAAAGGCTATTGTTTTTAAAACAATCTGGATTTCTGTTAACCTCTCAGATCATAGAAAGAAAGAGATATGCCCTAACCGCGAAATTAGTCCGGTACTCCTGTCGCCACTTTTGAAGATGTGTGCGTTTCCACTACTTGCACAATATTGTAAGTATTGGGATCCCGCACACATCCGTCCAGTTGTCTACTAGCATTCTAATCCTCTAATTGGTACTCTCACTACGAAAAGCAACTGTAGGAATACACACGTACACGTAAACAACAGCGTCGGTGAACTCATTAGGGATGGACACATGCATCCATTTTCGCAATTGTCGATAAAATTATGAGATGAGAATTTTACCTTTAAAACGATAAACTTCGTTTAAGGGTTAATTACAGAAATAGAATTTGTTAATTTTAGTAAAAATTACGAGTCCAACGAACCTTTTATTGTATTGGGGGTTCGTCTATTTTGATATTATACAAACCTATGATATGTAATGTACCTATGTGTAACAAAGAAACATCCTAAATAATAGTTCAGTGACCATTAATCAATTTATTTCAAATATTTCATGGCAACATCATACATAGTCGATCTGTAGACTTTTTTGAATTTTAATGTGATATTCAGTTATGCAAATAACTATATTTAAAAATAAAATGTACTAAAAACCATTCGTAATAACGTCGATCTATAATCGATAACATTGCATGCATACTGATACTGCCACTGCCTTATCCCGCGCACTCGAAGCTGCGTAAGGTGTTTGCGCTGGCAGGTCGAAGCTTTTAGGGTGAATTTTACAAAGTGAATTAAGGAACTTTAAAAATACATTAATAATAGAAACACTAATCTAAAATAGCACTTACCAGTGGTATGTTATTCCACGTATTTTGTATTTTTGTTTAGTTTACCGATTTTTACAAATAAACAACGTACAGACCGTTATTTCGAAAAAAAACCGAAGCCATAGCGTGAACAACGATCGCCGCTCAAATGAGTCAGCGCTAACAGCGGTGCGCGCCAGTATGGTTTACTGACCATATCGAGCCGACACGCGCCACGCCCCCGTGCCATATCTCCTTCTTTCTATGATCTGAGGTTAACCTTTTGACCATTGACAATAACCAAATCACTGCGTTACGTATAACGTATTATATTAACATGAAAAATAAAAAGATCAACTACGTTACTCACCCAGGGCGGTAAGAGATTGTCTGAAATCGTAGGTACTTGTGCGAAACGATAAAAATGCGATCTGAGGCTTTCTTTATTACCGCCCGAGTACAATTGTCTGATCTTGGCTAGAAAGCGGCATTTGCCGGACACGTATGACAAAATAAAAAATAAAAAACTGTCTTGATTATTGCAAAATATATAAAATTATACCAATTAAGTTCACCTGTCTACAATTATATACCTTTCCTAAACTATTTACAAATCTTAACTCTAATAGCATAGTTCTTACGAGTCACGAGCGCGTACGAAAGTGGTTCTTATGGCCAAGACAATAAGAGCGATCGTGAGCAGCAAGAATTGTACCATTTAGCAGTATAAAAAATCTTATTGTTAGTATCGGAATTTAAGTAATTAGACGTTGAATATATGAAAGAGTCGAGATACATTCGGAAGGTAGGTTATTCATAATTTTATAAATTTGACAATTTATCTCGAAGTCTCCCGTGAAACTTCGTAATCTTGTAGTTTTGCTGTAGTCTAGTTGAAGTCAGAGCACTGGCGCAGTCGCTAGGATGGGGTAGGGTGCTAGTGCCCTACTCATGCATCGTGTGGTGTTTGGGAACGGACATTTGCAATAACTTTGGTGCAGGGTTCCTGTAGTCTGGTTGAAGTCGGATAACTGGCGCAGTCGCTAGGATAGGGCAGGGTCCTACTGATGCATGATGTAGTGTTTGGGAATGGTCAGTTGTTTTAACTTAGGTGTAGTGTTTTATAGCCTAGTTGTAGTTACGACGACTGGCGCTGTCGCTAGGATGAGGTATACCTCACTAGTGATACACGGTGTGGTGTTTGGGAACGGTCAGTTGTGTTAACTCAGGTGTAGTGTAGTCAAAGTCAGAGCATTGGCGCAGTCGCTAGGATAAAGTATGGTCCTACTGATGCACGGTATGGTGTTTGGGAACGGTCAGTGGCTCAGGTGTAGTGTTCCTGTATTCTACTTGAAGTGACTGGCGCAGTCGCTAGGAAAGTATGGTCCTACTGTTGCACGGTATGGTGTTTGGGAACGGTCAGTGGCTCAGGTGTAGTGTTCCTGTATTCTACTTGAAGTGACTGGCGCAGTCGCTAGGATAAAGTATGGTCCTACTGTTGCACGGTATGGTGTTTGGGAACGGTCAGTGGCTCAGGTGTAGTGTTCCTGTATTCTAGTTGTAGTCAGACGAGTGGCGCAGTCGCTGGGATGGGGATGGGGATGGGGACGGGGTAGGGTGGTAGTGGGGACGGGGTGGGGCTACTGGTGCATGGCGTGGTGCGGCGCGAGCACGGCCTGCGCGAGCGGCAGCGCGGAGGTGATGGCGGGCGACGCGGCGCTCACGGCCACGCCGCCGCCGCAGAATATCACCTGCAAGCCGAGACAAACACTTTATTATGGTGACCATATACGCTACGAAAAATCGTTACGATCAGCGTGTACAGTTTTAATGGTGCCGATAAACGATTTCTCGTAGCGTATATGGCCACCATTACGATTAGTCGGCACAGTTCATCTGATTCCAATTAATCATTGAAAATTTCGTATTGTTCCGTTCGACTGCACACTCTCTCGTAGCGTATATGATAACCATTACTGTCCGAACGAACCGCGATATTCAGCCGAAACCGAATTTCGACACCGCAGTTTCGGTACGACACTATTTAGACTCGCGGACAAAGTATACGGGTATGGTAAAATACCAAGTAGAGTCAAGTTAGACAGCATCGGTCCACCTATAAAAATCAGGACAGGCGTAAGACAGGGAGACCCGCTGTCACCGAAGATCTGTATTTCCGTTCTACAAAATATTATGGAAGTCACCGTCGGAACTTCAGTTCACACTAACGGAATTATGCTCGACAAGCTTAAAGATTTGTCTCGAGATTAATACAACAAAGACGAAAATAATGACGAATGGCGTGACCGTTCGCATAGCCCTGCATGGAAATTATTTAAATTACGTCGATGAGTATGTAAATCTCAGTAAATTAATGTCTTTCAAAACGAACAGACACGCAGAGGAATTAAAAAGACGCATAAATAAAACATGGAGTAAATACTGGAGCCATAAGATCTTTAAGTGCACTTTACCCATGTATATAAAGAAAAAAGTTGCTGATTCCTGCTTAAAAAGATTGTATGTTATCAAAAAATATCTGACTCCAATTTTTTACTTGCTATGCCACAATTTGTGGTTTCCGTGAGCCAATGCTTGGTTACCTAGAGAAAATACCGAAATCGGCATATGCGTGCCTATCAAATTCGAGGAGTTCCCTCGATTCCTCCTAGATCCCATCATCAGACCGTCACACCAAATTTATATGGGACCAATGTCGGGGTATCTGCTTTGAAACAAAAAAAGAATTATCAAAATCGGTCATCGTGGTCAAGAGTTATCGGGGAACATACATAAAAAAAAAACAAGCAAACATGCAGACGAACTCCTTCTCTTGAAGTCGGTAAAAAGACTGAATGAAACTGTACATACCTGTTGCACCTGCGGATTGGCGGCCTGTGTGCCGGGCGCCGCTAGTACGTACTGCTGCCTCACGCCGCCCACCTAAACACACAGAATAGTACATTGTTTAACGAGGGGCGTAAGTGGAAAATTGCGAACGAGAGTCTATCAGAAAGGCGGAGGGCTTTTCATGACTCGAGTTTGCAATTTTCTTACGTTATCACAATTTTTTTCATCACATTTGCGACATCAAATAAATAACTCCAAAACTAATCAAAATTAAAGATTTCGACCACTTCATCTCCAGTATCAATGCATGGATGCCGAGAGGAGCTCTCTTCAATATTGCGTCCAATCAGAGAGCATTTTGGGGAGTGCGGCCAACTAGATTTTTTAAACCAATCAGATCACACAGAAACTCATAACTCCCTAGGGAGTTATGAAAATCCATAACTCCCGCGGGAGCTAAATCGGCTGTAACTACCCTATACGACTGCGTACAATAAGACCCTTTAAGAGCAAGTGTGATGATTAACTGACGATTCGAAAGTGCTTGTTGCTAGGCCTATTTGAATAAAGAATATTTTGACTTTTGACTGGAGTTTTTTTCGCTTATGCCCTTCGTTAAACAATGTCCTATTTCATGTTTCGCCCGATGTGTGGCGAACATTTACGAACGCAGCAGGGCCTTAAGTTTCCGGAAACGCCGGGAAAATGTTATGACAAAGAAGCAGATAATCAAACGAACTACCCGTAGGGCTAGCTTCAGTGTAATGCCGGAGATAAGAACACAATTAGGGAAAAAAATGTTTACTTATGAAGATGCACAGCTTTATCCCAAACCCAAATCACTACATAGTATAAAACAAAGTAGCTTCCCGCTGTCTGTCCCTATGTATGCTTACGCAACAGATTTTGATGCGTTTTTTTTTAATAGATGTAATGATACAACAGGAAGGTTTATATGTATAATACATGCATAATATAGAGAAACTCTGATAATTTTAGAGGTTTCTAATGTGATGTCGTAAATAAACTCTTTTTTTGCACTTTCATTGCAAGCGCTGGCTGAACATTATGAGATAGATCATAATAATGTACTACAGTATTGTACACCTTAAAAAGTCTACAAAAAAGTCCGCCATGGTATATGTCTATCTCTTAGGGATAACCCACAATAACCATTTTGTGTCCTTTACTTTTTACGAGAAATAATGGCTTAATTACGAAGCGATTTTAAGCAATACAGCATTAATCCTTATCCACTTAAGTACCTTAAATAGAGTCTGTCAAGCGAGTCGTGTCCACCGACCATTTTGCTGATTTCTTACAATGGCAACATTATTATCTGGCAAACGAATTGTCACAAACATCTGTTCTAACCTCGTAGCATCACGGTACTTGTTGGATTATTTGATTTTATAATGGCGAAACCAATAAAAAGCAGTGTCAGGAGCATGTTTTTTACTATGATTAATAAATATAATCATGTAAAGATTGACTCAGACAACGTGATACAGGAAAAACTACGACTTTTGGATGAACTCGCGGCAACATCAGGTAAGGTCTATTGAAAATTTTTGATACTCTTCTTTTAGCTCAATCAATTTATCATATTTTATTTGTTTCATCTAATATTTATTACTATATTCAGTACTTAGGTACTGTATTCAAGTATTAACGGTTTCAGTTTAGACGATATCTAGTTTTTAAGATATTGTTTCCCGTTTAAACTAAAACTGTAATTTTTTGCTTTTTAATTTAACATAATTATTATAGTTTTTCAGCTGCCATGGATGATGATGTAATAAAAAGTACGATTGATAATTTAGTTAAGCAAATCAAAGGCATAGAAAATAATGAAAAAAATAAATCTGAAACACACTATCTGACAAAAATATCTTCTATGACAGGTTAGTACAGTTTTTAGTTTACCCTGCATTTCTACATAAGCTATCTAATAAAATAATTTTTATTTTTGTGTGTTCGAAACTCATAATATTTTGAACTTTCAGATGTAAGTGTTAAAACACTGCGAAGAATAAAAAAAGAAGGTGCAATTAATCAAGGTGAGTGGAACACACCGGGGAAAAAGCGTCCACGACAGCCAACTGTAGCAAACCTCGACGATTTTGATATATCAGTAATACGAAATAAAATCAATGAATTTTACTGCGTAAAAAAGCAAGTTCCAACTCTGCGTAATTTACTTGCAGATTTAAGAGAATCTATTGGATTTACTGGCTCTTATGAAACGTTGAGACAAATATTGCTTAAGAATGGATTTGAATTCAGAAAGAATAAAAATGAAAGATCAATTCTTATTGAAAAGTTTGAACTATCAGCATGGCGACATAGGTTTCTCAGAACTATTGATGAAAAACGAAAACAAGGTAAATTAATAGTTTACATTGATGAAACCTATGTCCACCAAAACTACAAAGTAAAAAAATCATGGCAAGGCCCGTCCACAAGCGGAGTAATCGACAAAATATCTTCGGGCAAAAGGCATATTGTTGTTCATGCTGGATCCGAACATTATTAGTCTTCAGTACTAAATCAAAAACGGCTGATTACCATGACGACATGAAATGAAATAACTTTACGAAATGGTTACGAGAAAAATTAATACCCAACTTAACACAACCCAGTGTCATTGTCATGGACAATGCTAGCTACCATGTAACGCGGATAAATAAGCCACCAACTATGAATAATTTGAAGACTGATATTTAAAAACGGCTAGTTGAAAATGGTGTTCATTATGAACAATACTTCACAAAGGAAGAGCTTATGTGCCTTGTCAATGAACATAAAACTCCAATTTTTGAAGCTGAAGAATTATTGAAAGAAAATGGCCATGAGGTTTTGAAACTTCCACCATATCATTGTGACTTGAACGCAATTGAACTCATATGGAGTTTGGCTAAAAGAAAAATTGCGAGCAAAAGCTTAGGAATCCCAGGTGAAGAAATGGAGAACCTTATCAAACAATGTTTTAATAGTGTCACAGCTGATGTTTGGAAAAAATGCACAGATCACACTATTCATGTAGAAAACAAATATAAAACTAAATTTGAACCCTTTATCATTTCTCTACGTAATGATAATACTGACAGTGATTTCTCGTATGAAGGCATTGAATTTCTAGATTCTGATTTTGGTTCTGATTCTGACTAATAAAGGTCTAAATTGAAATGTGCTTTTTTTAATTTATCCCCTATGATTATTTTTTTTATTTTTAGTGGTAGTACCGCAATTTTTATTTTATAAATATCGATACAACGAACAATTCCAAAGGAAATTGTCACGGGATAAAAGCAAGTCTTGCAGTATGTATATCGCTATTTTGAATACAATCCAAGCTACTAATACATCATAAACCACACAACAAAAATTACAAATTATGTTTTTTATGTAATAAAATTCAAGTATCAAACACATGTAATCGGCGTACTATCAGTGTTAACATCTATAAGATTTTTGAATTTGCCGCCTTTTTGAAAGGACACGACTCGCTTGACAGACTCTACATTGTGCATTTAATACAGATCCATATGGTCCCTTACAGCATGTAATTTACATGAATATTTTTGACGATAATACAGATTAAAAATGCGGCACCGGTCGGGTTGTAGAGACATTCTGTAGTATATTTTTATACAGGGTGAAATTTTATTGACTGTTCAAATTTTGCCCAGGCATTAGGTAAATAATTAATAACGTGTGGATAATCGGGAGCTGAATGACGCTCGGGGTTAGCGGTGCGGGCGCGCTCACCTATCTTATCTCGACTAAAATTGCAAATTAGTCGCACGCGTATTTGCGCGTGAGCGGTCGTGCACTTCCGTGTTGTATCTCTCGTAAAGACGCGCGATCGCGAACGAGACACAACAATGTTTACGAACCGGTAGTAAAATTTTCCTGCTTGCACGGGGCATGCAGGAAAATTTGCAACGTATGTTTTTTTACTAGAGTTCATCAAATTTGTCTTGGTTTGTCTTTTTTCTCGGCGTCTCAACGTGGGGGAGGCGCGAGCGTTATCAACACCTCCCGCAAAATGCGTCACCGCGGTATCCACGAACAGATGGTTTTTTAGGATATCTTTCAGCTGCTCTGTCTCAATATTTTAGTACTGAAAGATACTGAATGAAAAAACATGTACTTTTTATTTTTCGCTAAGGAATCCACTGTGAAAATTTGAACAGACAATAAATTTCACCCTGTATATCAGCATTGCAACCGCGCGAAGAGGCGGTGGGTCGCTAGTAAAAAATAAAAACGTGTGTGTTCCTATAGGACGATATGTATTAATTATGAGGAATATTTTTTGCCTCAAACGCTGTTCTCATGGAAGTGACTTGTATGTCTTTTTGAGACTAAATATCTTTAAACTTAATGTTTGTTACCTGATGTATCTGCTGTTGTTGTACGGGCTGTCGGTGCGTCGTGTCCTCAACCACGACTTGTTCCATGAACGTATTGCCGCCCGCTGAAATTATTAAATATACAGGATGTTACAAAAATGCCGTGGATCCTTTTAAGGCGTTCAGTGGTATCGCATTTTGACTAGAAATAAGTAGGTAAAACATTTTAAGGTTTTGTATGGGGACCGACCTTCGTCGCAATTATAAATAAAAATAAATATAAAAATATAAATAAAAGAAATTTACATACAATTACTAATGTGATTTAAAGTGCGAAAAAGGAGTCCACTCAGCACAATGTCGGGCCATAGTAGATGACCCGACGCTGATATTATGTGGATCCTGTTGAGTGTCACATGACCGCACTTAAGTTATTTATATACATGTTTATTATATTAATCATATACAATATTTTTCTTAATAATGTACAGCTCAGAAATGAACACATATTAAGTAATTTGGTCCAGTGGTCGTCAGTGGTGGTATATATTTGCCGCTATAACAACAAATACTAAAAACAAAATTAAATAAATATTTAAGGGAGCGCCCATACAAAAAAAAAAAAAGTTGCTCGTTGTGTTCATCAGGCGCTGGGTCTCAAAATGTATGAGAAAACTAAAATCCGACTCGCACTTTACCAAAATTCTACTTGATACTATTTAACGTTCTTATTACTAATAAAAACATTAAAAAATATTATTATTGAAATAAAATTAACAAAGGTGTGTCATAGTGTCTAATGTTGTATAGATAATACGGAACCCTTCGTGCGCGAGTCCGACACGCACATTCTTTTTGTCAATCTTATAGTAATCGGCCTAGTCCCAAACTAAGCAAAGCTTGTACTATGGGTACTAGACGACGATATACATACTCAATATTCATATAGATAAATACAACATACTTAAAAATAAATATAGAAAACATCCAAAACCCAGGAACAAATCATGCAATTTTTTTTTATACCACGTCGGTGGCAAACAAGCGTACGAAATGCGAAGCGTATCCATGCTAAATGCACAAATAATGCCCTGGCCGGGATTCGAACCCGGGACCTTTAGCTTCAGATGCAGTGTCACTACCAACTAGGCTGAACAGGCCGACATCATTGCCGGTTTTTTTTAATTTTCACTCGGAAACTAGATTTACCAATGTGTGTTACCTGCTGGTTGCGGGGCGGCGCTCTCGCAGCCAAACAGACAATGCTGCACCGTCCAGCGAGGCTCGAACGGGATGTGCGTCTTAACCTGCAACGGAAAAACTTACTATGCAATTCAATAGTACATTACTACAGAGGCCGGGACAAAAGGGGTTGCCGGCCGAAGACATATAGACGGCTGAGCGAAGCGAGGCCGGATAGGTCTAAGGCCGGCAACCCCATATTTCCCGCCGAGGTATGTATAGTGCTTTTCTCAAACATGCAATGAAATAAACAACAAAAAAATCGAAGTTTTATTTTTAATACGCATAGTGGCAGAATGTCATGATGCCTGTGCACAAATTTATGTGGAATGGAAATTAAAAAAGAGGACTTTGCAGGCCTAGGCATGCAAGATTTGTATGAAATTCCATTAACTACCTCTGGTCCTAGCCGCACCTGAAACGTCATACTTGGCAGCCTATTATAAGGAACATAACATCAATATTTCATTGCATGTTTGAGAAAATAACATTACTACTGTCGAATTCACCTGGGATACTAGTGTCTTAGAGAAGATTACTTTATTTCATATCAGGATACCATATCAGCCCTAGGACGTCCACTGCTGGACATAGGCCTCCCCCAATTTCATGGGGGGTAAATGCCATAATCGCCACGCTTGGCATGCGGGTTGGCAATCGCAATATGTCCACCGCACTCTAGGAATGCTGCTGCCCCGGTGGTCTTGGTCGTAGTTTAAGGACATACCCGGGTCCATATCAGGATAGTGCCCTCGCAATTAAATTCAATAAAACACCTGTATATATTAATATATAGCGTCCGATAGGAACGCACACATTTTTATTTTTATTTGGTTGGGTAATGGTTTAAAATGTAGTACTACTCTATACGCCTGCGTGCAATAAGAGCCTTTACGAGCAAGTGTGATGAAAAAAATCTAGTTGGCCGCGCTCTACAAGAATACTGCAGATCAATATTGGTCGCAATATTGAAGGTGCGCGCTCCTTTCGGCATCCATGGATTGATACTGGAGATGAAGTGGTCGAAATCTTTAATTTGATTAGTTTTGGAGTTATTTATTTGATGTCGCAAATGTGATGAAAAAATTGTGATAACGTAAGGAAATTGCAAACTCGAGTCATGAAAAGCCCTCCGCCTTTCTGATAGACTCTCGTTCGCAATTTTCCACTTACGCCCCTCGTTAAACAATGTACTATTCTGTGTGTTTAGGTGGGCGGCGTGAGGCAGCAGTACGTACTAGCGGCGCCCGGCACACAGGCCGCCAATCCGCAGGTGCAACAGGTATGTACAGTTTCATTCAATCTTTTTACAGACTTCAATAGAAGGAAGGAGGTACTCAGTTCGTCTGCATGTTTGCTTGTTTTTTTTTTTAATGTATGTATGTTCCCCGATAACTCTTGACCACGATGGCCGATTTTGATAATTCTTTTTTTGTTTCAAAGCAGGTACCCCGACATTGGTCCCATATAAATTTGGTGAAGGTCTGATGATGGGATTTAGGAGGAATCGAGGGAACTCCTCGAATTTGATAAGCACGCCTATGCGAAAATACCGAAATCGGCACATGCCGATTTCGGTATTTTCTCTAGGTAACCAAGCATTGGCTCACGGAAATCACAAATTGTGGCATGGCAAGTACAAAATTGGAGTCGGTTTTTTTTTGGTATAAATTATTAGAGTATAAAGTACACGTAAACTAAATCTGCATAAAAAAAATCCAAAAAAAAATCTTTTATTTTCAATTGACAACATTTAATTTTTGTATGCTGGCTTTTTTCAGATGAAATCAAATAGAGGATAAAAAGGAATAGAGAAAGAAATAAATCAATTTCAAAAGTTCCTCATTCTAAAAGAGAGTAAGTGACAAGTTAAGCGTCACAGCGTGAAAAATCATACAGAAGCACTGTTACTAAGACTAATTTACTAAAGAAAGTGAACTGCTGTTCTTTTTGTGCGCTGTGACTGTCACAATTTCTTAGTAGTGACGTCATTATTACGATATGGGCTTTCTGCACATTTTCGTGAATATTTAGAAAACTAATAGCTATAAAAATATAAAAAAAATATTTTGGGGTTTCTTGTTACCAAATTAACATAATGAGTTAAGATTTCATACTACTTAAAAATTTGAAATGTTGTCAATTGAAACCATTTGGGAAGAATTTGGAGAGCTCAATAGTGTACCGTTTAATTTTTTGCTCCTATTTACAGGCTACAAACTGTATAAGTATACTGTTCGCTGAGTAAGTGCGATAGCGATAGAAAGCGGCTTACTATAACGAAGCCGAGGGCCTACTCCGAACTTCGTATCGTGCCGTCCCTTTCCGTCATATACTGTACACACACGAGAGTGAAACGGACGGCACGACACGAAGTTCGATTTTCGATGTTCACAGTAGGCCCTCCGGTTGCTTTGTACTATAAGATGTACAACAAAATTATTTTCCTACGGGAAAACACGGATCTCAATCGGAACACGATGGCACCCGAACTGTCAACTGTTTCTTCTTCTTCTATTGTCAAATGTCAAAGTCAAACATTTTTCACTTTGACATTTGACACTAAAAACGTACCTTGAGTTCTGTGGTGAGCATGAGGATGTGTCGGCACGGCAGCCGGAACACCTTGCTGAAGAGGCAGGAGCACTCCTGGGTGGATGTGCCGTACTTGCAGATGGCTACACTGCTGTGTCTTCTGGAACAAGGGCGTGTTCTTACTACCCGCGTTTACAAAATACATCAGGTAGTTTCCTCATGTTGAAATTTATAAAATATTGCCGTTATATGGATAGTATACCACACAATAAAATGAATGTGACAAAACATAATCAGAACACTAATAAAATACGAGACTTCAAAGTTTATAAAAAATATGTATTTTTTTATAATACCTTCTTTAACTTTTAGATAAGTTAAAAGAATTTACATGATTCAATAAAAAGAAATTGTATTGTAACCAATCAATAAGTACATAGTTTACTTATTGGTTAAAATAACAATTTTCTTAATTTGAAATTCAAGGGAAAAATTGAAAAATTTAATGCTCCGAGCAGGATTTGAACCTGCGACATCTGGCATACGCGGCCAATCGCTCTAGCCTCTGAGCTATCGGAACAACCAAGCTCGTGCACGAAATCCCTCACTGGTTCCCTCTTACAACGCCTAAGGGACAGCGACATCCACCGTAGAAGACTAACCCCCTTATTCATAAACGTTCATCAAGCCTCTATTAGTTAACAAGCCGCTAAAGATGGTTTGTCCTTATCTGTCACTTTGAAATTTATGTTTGTGAGAAAGGGACAAAACAACTTTTAGCTAACAGAAGTTTGTTAAGTTTTATGAATAAGGGGGTTAGACTTCTTCTTTTTTTTTGTTTTTCCATACATCGTTAGTGCGGCGCTCGTGCCCTGTGACATCATAATAATCTGTCAATTTGTATGGAGCGTTTTTGGTCTCCGGGAGCAATAACAGCCTCTGACAACCATTTGCAGCTTTTGTTGTGCTTTAATCGTAGTTGATCCCATACAAAACTTAAATCCTCTTTAAAAAGTGGTTAGAATGGCATCGTTAATATTTTTTTGGAAAATTGCCTATTCTATTGGGTAGTGTCATCGTCATCCTAGCGTTATTCCCAGTAGGCCAGTACAGTTACATCCTGAAGGATGCCAGGGGTCCGCTACCTAATCCCAAGCATTGGCGTAGGTACTAGTTTTTATGGAAGCGACTGCCATCTGACCTTCCAAACCAAGGGGGAAACTAGACCTTATTGAGATTAGGCTTGTCAAGTGAGCGGGCAACTTGACTGTTAGAAGTTCTCAAGCCGCCCGAAGGCCTCTAACTTGGCTTAACGACTGCTATCATAGACAGCAGCCGGGATCAACGGCTTAACGTGCCTCCAAAGCACTATTGGGTAGCAAAAGAAAAGCACTATTGGGGTAGGGGTCCTGGATAGCTAAAATGTTATTATAATTAGTCTGTCAGATTTTCAAAAAACGGGTCAAGTATTTTTTTTTAGTTGTCATACGAGGCTTGCACTGAAAGTGGCGGGAATCGAATACTTATTAATTTATTTTTAACATGTATTATACCTTTTTATAATCTCTGAAGTTTCCTTATCTCAACACACTGGCCACTTAGAAAAAAAAAAGTATGGTTCGGTTTCAATTGTTTATTGAAGTCGTCGAGTCACTGCTTAAAATGGAATTGTGCCGTGAAAATTTCAGAGCTATGATTTATTATGACTTTAAAAGTGGACTAACACAAAAACAATGTGAAGAGCGGATGGTTGCTGCTTTTAATATTGAAGCTCCTTCAAAGACTACAATATACAGGTGGTATTCAGAATTTCAACGTGGCCGTGTATCCCTCACCGACGAAGTGCGTGAAGGTCGACCAAAATCGGCAGTCACGCAAGAAAACGTCGATGTTGTGCGTCGTCTGATAAATGAAGACCGACATGTGACATATCGGGAAATTCAAGAGCACCTGGGTATTGGAATGAGTCAAATACAAATTATTTTAAAAGAAGAATTAGGCGTGAAAAAGTTATTTTCCCGTTGGATACCTCACCTATTGTCTGACGAGCAGAAAATAGTCCGTGTCAATTGGTGCCGCAAAACTTTGAAAAGATTTAACAAGGGACGCTCAAATGCTGTTTTTAGCATAGTATCAGGTGACGAGTCGTGGATATACGCTTATGAGCCTGAAACTAAAAACCAATCCCGAGTATGGGTCTTCGAAGACGAGCTCAAACCCACAAAAGTTGTTCGTTCTCGCAGTACGGCTAAGAAGATGGTGGCTACGTTTATCTCTAAATCTGGTCACGTAGCTACTGTGGCTCTTGAGGATCGTAGAACAGTCAATGCTGATTGGTACACCACTATTTGTTTGCCGAACGTCTTTGCTGAACTCCGAAAAACAAACCCTAGTCGTCGCATCATCCTTCACCACGACAACGCCAGCCCACACACCGCTCGGACAACAACTGAGTACCTGGACGGTGAAAAAGTCGAAATATTGGACCACCCTCCATATAGCCCTGACTTAAGTCCCAACGACTTTTTTACATTCCCCAGAATCAAGGACAAACTGCGTGGTCAGCGGTTTCAGACGCCAGAAGAAGCAGTGGAGGCCTATAAAATAGCCATTTTGTCGACCCCTACTTCAGAGTTCAAAAAGTGCTTTATGGACTGGTTTGAACGCATGCATAAGTGCATGAAATACAAAGGAGAATATTTTGAAAAACAATAAAAATAAATAAACTCACTTATACTGCATATTTTCTTCTATTCCCGAAACTTTCAGTTTTACCCTCGTACAATAAAATCGGTAAGAGCATGTCGGATGATGCTCAGTGTATGGTTCCTTAGTTGCCCAATGAACTTAATTAAAAATATCAAATAATAACAAGCATAAGGGAATACATTCGCACCGTTTCATACGCTTTTCCTAAGAAGGGAAGACTTTTTACTATAAATCAAAAACAGCTTAACGTCTATCGTCGTCTAGTACCCATACTAATAGATTTGCTTAGTTTGAGACTAGGTTGATTTGTGTAAGATTGTCCCCCAATCTATATTAATAATTTCGTGCAGGGGTACGGTAGACCCGAACGAGACCTGTCTCAAATTGAAGAACGTATAAAAATAACGATTTTTGAGTTGAACATATGTATCCGCAAAATTCGTATTGTGGCGTATTTTGCATTTAAAAGTATTAATTTTACGACAAAAGGTCCGCCATATTAAATTTGTTGGTTGACAGCACAGAGTACCGCGAACTTCGAAAATCGAACTTCGTATCGTACCGTCCCTTTCCGTAATATAGTGTGTAACACGAGAGTGAAAGGGACCGCACGACACGAACTTCGATTTTCGAAGTTCACGGTAGCACAGCAGACTACTAAGAAGATACTGTTGACAGCGTCGGGTTGGGTACGTTCGGAAATTGTAAACTATGTTTGCGTCCGGTGTGTTGGCCAGGTTGCTGGGCGTGGATTCGGCTAGCCGCGTCTGCAGCGTTTTGTTTTTGTAGTTTTCAAGCGTTCTATACACCTATCAGCCTAGCTAGCACGATAACTTATACCGTCACGTTATATGGGCGAAATGTATTAAAACGTCACATAAAACGTAACGGTATCATCTATCGTGCTAGCTAGGCTGATTGTCACAACAACCGCCTTCAAGCGAATGTTACATGGTTATTATTATCACGTGATACATTCATATCACGATAAGTATCACGTGAATATTGATGCAGAATCCATACAAATTTGAAAACTGCGATAATATTGACACCCCAGTATTGTGATAATATTAATCGTGTAAAGGACACCACTTGAATGTTTGCTGAGTCTGTCCGCCATCTTAAAGCTGCGTCTCTATTTTGTTGTGACAAACTACTAGGTGACTTATAGCTTTTAAACGTCTAGCAAAATTCTATCCCTATCTCGCTCTATCTTATAACTTAGTGGTACTGGGGGTCTACTCCGAAATTCGAAATCCAAACTTCGTATGGTGCCGTCCCTTTCACTCATATAATCTATGACAGGAGAGTGAAAGGGACAGCACCATACGAAGTTCAGATTTTGAATTTCGGAGTAGACCCCCAGCTCATGCCGTTCGCCGCGCTCGGACGTTAGAGGCGCTACCGCGAACCGAAAACGAAGTATCTGCCTCTCTCTCGCACATGTATATTCGAACGACAGAGAGGAAGATAGTTCGTTTTTGGTTCGTGGTAGGCCGTCAGGCGTCAACTTTAAAACGAATAGGGTATTTTACTATAAGAGAAATAAAATTCAAAATGTAATAAAAACCAGCCAAGTGCGTCGGAGTCGCACACTGAGGGTTCCGTACAACTAAAAAACAAATGTGATTTATCAATATACTCGTATTGATATTTTTGGTAAAATATACTTCATAATAAACATTATCACCTAATTTCAAGTTCATAGGTCGATGGGAAGTTAAAAAATTATATGTGTGACAGACAACACACGGAATGTTCTTTGACTTTCTTCGACCGTCCGCCGCGCTCGGACTAAAGTGCTACCAACCGAAAACTAAATATATATGCCTCTCGGTCGCACTTGCATATTCGAGCGCGGAGAGGGAAATACTTCGTTTTCAGATCGCGGTAGGCCCTCTAGTATTATTATAAAGCAGGAGAGAGTCGTACCTGCCAGCGCGGTCGTCCAAACACTTCTGTGCGATCTTGGTCTGGTGCGACATCAGATTGTACGCGTACTGAGTGATGGTGTCCGTTGGCGACTGCTTCAGTGTCTCAGTGTCCTGAAAATGCAAAAAGTTACAAGTGGACTTAAAATGTGACACTGCGCTTGGCGCCGGCTCGCCGGGACTAGTGAAAATCGACATAAAGCAAGATTTTTTGTCAAAACGGATCATTATTTAGAAAAGTAAGGAAACTAAGTTATTGTACAGTCAGCGCCATATATTATGTAGCAAATACTTGGAAACGTCCAAAATTCACACTAATTTTGATTCAGACTTTAAAGAGAACCCTTCTGCCGCTTTTTTTTTTTTTTTTTTTTTATTAGATACAATGTCATTTACAGCCTACACCAAACATGACAAAGAAATATAATTTAATACATTGGTCTAACAATAAAAGTTCAGTTAATGAAAACAGTGTTAATTATAAGGTAGTCAATGCTTAAAAACTATATTGTAATGATGGATGTGGGGGCCACAATAGCCTCCAGGTAGCGCGCGGCCGTGGCTAAGAATCTCGGCTCAGGAGTCGAAAAGAGGTCTAGGGATTGGTCTTGATCCAGGATATTATTGAGTAACCGTAGAGCGCGGTTGAGGTGAGTTAAAAAGAGATCTAGTACTCGCGCTCGGGAGACTGAACAGGGGCAATTATTAATTAATTAATTTTATAACCCCAGGTTCGTAACTATTTACGATAGAATACTTCATTGTCGATTTTTTTTAAATCTTTGATCCCAACTGGTCCAGTCGCGACCGCAGTTTGCCCCTTGGGCATGTGAACCTATTTCACAAAACGTAACCTACCTAACGTTTTGCAATTGCAACGGATTTCCTACAAGAAAAAGTCTTCGTTCTGTATTGTAACCGGTTTTGTATTCAGATGGGGAAAGAATATTCGACCGTAACTAGTTAAGAATCTGTGGATATGTGCGCGGCGGAAAGAAAATAGAGCGCCTAGGAGCCATTGCCAGCATTCATAAGGACGCAATTGCCTCTATTGCCTCCCCACCATGTACCACGCCCGCTAAGGCCGATGACTCACCCTGAGTCTGCTGATCGCAAAGCTTCGCCGCTCGTCTTCTAACTGGTTGGCGACATTGAAGAATAGGGAGACGAACTCGTCTGGCTGCATCTGACTGCGCACCAGGGTTTGGAATTTGGTCACCAGCCGCTCTAGACCCTGGAATATAAGATTTTAAGTATATATTCACTTTTATAAAAAAAAACTCTATTAAAATACCCGCCAACCGACGCGCCGAGCAGCCGAGCGGGCAGGGCACGGGCACGCAGTGCTAAAAGAACCGCCGCCGCGAAAAGTACTTATGATTAAGGACCGCGAACCTGTCTGAAACATGACGAGCGATATTCGACCTTAAAGATGAAAGTGACCCGTTTCTTTATTTATTTATTGATACATAAGGAGTACCAACAGCTGCAAAAACATGATAAAGTCTTGAATAGCAACACATAGCCAATTAAAGGAACTCACAGATAGAAATTAAATACAAGTTAAAAGTATTTAACAAAAAAAAAAAAGTATTTTTTAATATATTCACTTACACCTTATTAACCGACTTCAATAGAAGGAGGTTCTCAGTTCGTCTGCATGTTTGCTTTTTTTTAGGGTTCCGTAATCAACTAGGAACCCTTATAGTTTCGCCATGTCTGTCTGTCTGTCCGTCTGTCTGACCGGGGCTTTGCTCTGTAATTTTTAGTGCTAGAAAGCTGCAATTTGGTATGGATATCTAAATCAATAAAACTGACAGTCGTAAAATATAATCTAAAAAAAAATTAAGGGTACGAGGGGTGATCCATAAGTTTTGATAATCGGTATGAACCACCCCGTTAATGATATTCTTTTAATGTGGGCTATACCATGACACTAATCAACATTATATTAGAGTAAAAATATATAAACATTATACATTTGTTTTTCTGTAATTGCTGAACAAAAAACATCTGAATTGAAAAAATAACAAGATGGCGGATATAAGAGTTGGTTTTGTAATTATTTGGAGCGGTGTGGAAAAAGTCCTGATGCACTAATGAAGAATATTGTAATTGAAAAGAAAACCTTGGTTTATCATTATGAATTAAAGGATAAGCAAGTTATCTGTGCAATGGTTTTTTTTTTATCTCCAGCTATGTCACCAAAATTAGGGTGTATTTTTCGACTTCTTCCTTGACTATTGAGGCCTACCAATGAAAACTACGAAATTAGCTTTCACCAATTGAGCTCAAATATTATTGGAGAGTTGTATAACATTATTCTATCAGAGTTGTGTTAAATATTATAAATAAGCTGAAGAAAAAAAATCACGAATTTTCGGGAGAAATTGTAATTGACAAAGGTGCTGCTCTTCGAGTACAGATCAGAACTGATAACCGTTCCCATTATTTTTTAGCCCTAACTTTCGACTACTACTTCTCATTCACTTATGTTCAAAACCAACTACATGAAAATCAAGAGCTGGTGATGACTTAGTGAAGGTATAAAATTTGACCTCAAAAAGTAAAATTATTTTTATTGGGGTAAAATAAAACAATTGAATGACGTTAATAAGTATTTGAAAATAAAGAAAGTGTGGATATTGTTTTAAAAATATAACGATTTACATATCTCCCATATTTAATACTGATTATCAAAACTTATGGATCACCCCTCGTAGGTACCTCTCCAACACGTAAAGTAGGGATGTTTTTTTTTTTGCTTCAACCCTTTAGTGTGGGACGTGGAATGTTGTTGTATAGGTCATTCAAAATCAATACAGGTCTTCATCAAAGATTATTTGATAAAGTGAATATTTTCGGAAATATTCACTCCAAAAGAAAAAAAAAGTTTCCCAAATATATTATATATTATAAACACGAAAGTTTGTAAGTATGGATGGATGTTTGTTCCTCTTTCACATAAAAACTACTGAATGGATTTTAATGAAACTTTACAATAATAATAAATTATAGGTACATCAGACTAACACATAGGTTACAATTTATTATAAGATATTGTGTGAATTGTCCAAATACTAATCCTGCGCAGACGAAGTCGCGGGCACCAGCAAGTTTATATATAAAGTGAATATTGTTGAGTAGTATTACCTTGTGCAGTATGTTGGTGTAGTTGTCGGGCTCGAGCCAGGAGTCGAGCTTGGCGACGGCGCCGCCGGGCCGCGTGAGCGCCTCCCACAGCCGCAGCGTGCCCGCGCCCGTGCCGATCATGCCGCGCTTCAGCACCTGCACATGTCAGCAACCTCAGTGAGCTTCGTACTGTGGGGCTTCTCGTGGAGGTCCGGCCCTTACATTAATGATACCAATAGATCCGTACTGTAAAGCGAGATGATTTTTATATAGTTGTCTCTTGGAATCCTTATGATTAAAGGACCCCCCCCCCCCGCACGCGCGACTGAACTCGATTCTCCATACCAATCGGCAATAATCGGCGTTATCGCCGGCGCTGGCCGCGTCCTCGCGCCGCGCCCCTCCGCGCGTCACGTGCCACATACCTGCAGCTGGGCGGGCGTGTGCTCGCCGCGCAGCAGCGCGAGCGCGTACGTCTTGGTGCGCGCGGCGACGTCGTCGGCGGCCAGCGCCGCGTCCTCGCGCCGCGCCCACTCCGCGCACAGCCGCGCCGCCGCGCGCGCCGCCTGCCACACCGAGCACGTCACGTGGGACGATGGAAACGCGGCGCGGACCGACTGGAACAGAACACAACACAGCGTGTCACAGCTGGAGCGGCGGCCAACTACAGTACCGTCCAATAATATATCACCTTATGCGGTGTTTCGGAGAATTCCGCTACAATAGTGACAAAGTGTTGAATGTGTCAAGCAACCCACGCTTACGCTAAGTTCACATGAACGCGCTATTGTAAACCAACGCGCATGTCAAGAACTGCGCGCGATGCATGACGGCACGCGCGTCAACGCAATGTCATGTATACGATAGCATCACTTTGTGACAATGCTGCGCCGCGCGTTTGACGCGCGTTAATGTGAACATAGCCTTAAACTTGAACTTTTTTTTCACTATTACTACTAGATTGAGTATCATAAACTAAAAATCAGTCATGGCTACAGTAAAGTCGTTGAATAAATAAAACATCATAATTATAACCAAGATAACGATTTTAAGATAAGCATTGTCCACTACTCTCAAATGACAAACCTAATATACCTAATATTAGTGTTAATATACCTAATATTAATATACCTAATAGTAGTGTGTTTTTAAGTTTCGAGACGGATAATGTTGTAATTGAATAGATTATTATTTTTATGTAACCACTATACTGTAGGTAATAATAGTAAATGGAGTTTATTTAAACTGGCTTTCTATATTTTTGACTCAAGCCTTTAAATGCGGTGGTTACTCATAAATGCCCCCCTCCCCCACTCCCCCTTCCAATCTTGAAGAACCCCATACTGTGGAAGCTCCAGAAAGTAGAGGGAAGTCATTAAATATAATAGGGATGCATATTTTATGTCGTTTTAGGAGCAAGTATCCTAATATTAAACTGACAAAGGAAAAATTACATAGGTACAGCCAACCACCACTAGACTCTGTAAACATACTTTCGACATTATTCCGGCTCATCGAGGGACATGTTTCGAATTCGTCGAGCTGTTTCGGATTCATCGAGTGACATGTTTCGGACTTACTGAGCGACATGTTTAGTATTCATCGAGCGACGATTCGGATTCATTAATAGTACATTACGACACAAGGGTTGTAAAACAAAGAAAGGTATACCGATATCGTAGATATTTAAATATACGAGAGAGGGCTTTCTGCTTTACGACCCGTGTTTTGTACACAATTTTACGTCACCACTTGGCCAAAAAGTCGGTCACAGCGTGCGGAAAAACGCGCTTTTTGGCAAGGTGTGGTGTAAAATTACATGCAATATTTTTGTTATTGTTAACGCGCCATCCGTGTGTGCGCTCACACACACAAGCGCGTCACCTACACGGCGCCGCGGGCCGGCGGCTCGCCGCCGTTACTCCATCTGCCACGACGCCGACATCACGCTGCACGCTATTCTGTCGCGCGTCCATACAAACCCTTTCTACCACAGTATTTGTGTAATTTAATCGCTCTGAAAAATAAATCGACTACAATCCAAAACTCAGTTGTCGGCTACTTCATTTTCTCAAGAACCTGTGCCAACAGTTATTGTTTTTTATTATTATCATTTGTTTGTTTTTCCCAATTGTTTACTTGATTAGTTAGCAGTTATTTTAATTTAACTATTTCCTCACATTGTTTGAGGAAAGCATTATACAATTCTCGGCCAGAACAGGGATTGCAGGCCTCGTTTTATCAACTCCATTCACCTCCACGCCACCTCCAATCTACCCCAAACTCGTCCAGCACTCCCCTACCTCACGGCTTGTGTAGTAATATACTATTTCGATAAAGTTGTTACCTGCTGACACTTGCTGGGGTCCGCGACGACGCAGCGCACTTGCCGCCACGCCGGGTTGCACGATTTGAAAGTGTCCAGCAGCCATGTCAGGTCGTCGCCGATCAGCGCAGATATACCTGCAAGCGAACGTGTGGATACTCAGTCTGACAAAAATAGTACATTACTACAGAGGCCGGGACGAAAGGGGTTGCCGGCCGAAGACATATATACGGCCGAGCGAAGCGAGGCCGGATAGGTCTAAGGCTGGCAACCCCAAATTTCCCGCCGAGGTATGTATAGTGCTTTTCTCAAACATGAAATGAAATAAACAACAAAAAAAAAATATTTTTAATACACATAGTGGCAGAATGTCATGATGCCTGTGCCACAAATTTATGTGGAATGGAATTAAAAAAGAGGACTTTGCCGGCCTAGGCCTGCAAGATTTGTATGAAATTCCATTAACGACCTTGGTAAATGCCGATTCATCCCATCACTAGCAACTCAAACTACCCTCTTTATCCTATCCCAACCTCACAACTTTGCATACCTGACTGGGGGGTAGGAAAATAAAAACCTTGACAATTCTCTTCTACTGCGCGTCGTCGGGTCGAGCACACGGCTCCCTTCGATATAAAACTCGCGAGTGAGCACTAAACGGAAAATCAGCGCGATTTCATCGCCGATCATACGCCCCGGGGGCAGAAAAAGGATAAAGGAGGTCGCAGCGCGCCCAACTCCATCAAGCGCGCGCGGGGCAGATATAGGAACCAGGTTTGCCTCCCTATTCCCTTTCTCTACTTTTTCTCCGCCTTCCATAATTTGGTCCTTTCGATCCGCATATTCTTAGTTTTGATCTAAACCTAATTAGTTTTTCAAAATTAAGTTCAGGATTCCTTTAGCATTTCGTAATTAGCAAGTCATTTTTTGCCTGCCACAGACAAGTAACACTTTTGTCTGTGTAGTGTTGATCTGTCGTTTTTCCCTCAGTTTTTGAAGGTTGGCATAAGCCAACGTGATACATTAACCGTGTTGGCCAAAATCCTAGTATCTAAATAAATTAAATAGGAAAATACATCTCTCGAGTTTTGACACTTGCAATAGTATCGGTTTATTTACATAACCTAACTTTCGTGTTATTTGTGTTTACGAGTTCATAACACAACCTTAATACAATGCAATCTCAAGTTTCAGTGGTGAAGTTTAATATTTCGCATAGCTTTGTCAGTCAATTGTATGACATGGCATCAAATTTAATGAGTTCAAATCCGACACCCGAACAATTAAGGGATTTTAAAGTGCGTTATGCCGACATCGAGCGTATGCGAGATCAAATGGATGAGGCTTTCTCCGTTATTATGAGTCTAATTGAGGGTAAGGATAAACCAGATATAGAAGCAAAATATAATGCATTTTACGAGAAGTTTTACTCCATAAAAACGATGTACGAAGACTTGTGTGGTCCAACTTCTACACAAACTCAGCTCACTAAATCAAATGGTATGGAGAGCACTCGTTTCCATCTACCTAAGATTGAGCTAGCTAAGTTTAAGGGTACACACACAGAATGGCCTAATTTTATATCGATTTACAATAGCTTGATACATAACAATGCAGAGTTAAGTGTTGTGCAAAAGTTTCACTACTTGTTAACAGTGCTTGAAAATGAACCCTTAAGCTTAGTGCGGCATCTCAATATATCGCCTGAGAATTACATGATTGCATATTCCCTACTGCAGGAGCGGTATGAAAATAAGAGGTTGATTGCATCCAAACATTTAGAGCTCCTACTTTCTGCTAGTTGTCATACACTAATACTTAAAAACCTACGTAAGTTTGTGAACACACTCAAAGAGAATACACAAGCCCTCAAGGCTCTCGGGTTTGATACGGCTTCATGGAGTTTCTTGCTATTTCATCTTGTGTCCAGGAAAATGCCTCCAGAGATGCGCACAAAGTTTGAATTCACTCTTAAAGTGAATGAAATACCCGACTTTGAGAACTTGTTGGATTTTCTAGAAAATCATTTACGGGTTTTAGAAGCGTCCCAAAATGTAATTACAAAAGGAGCTGGAAGTGATGTCCCCACCACCTTACATGTGGCTCAACAGACTGCCTGTATCTGCTGTGGTGGAAGTCACCCTATTTACCACTGCCAAAAGTTCAATTCTATTATTGACAAGAAGGCATATGTTAAAAGTAAAAATTTGTGTTATAATTGTTTGCGGCCCCATCATGTCTCAAAGTGTATGTCCAAAACATATTGTCAGATCTGCGGGAGCAAGCATCATACAAAATTGCATACAGCTGAGGCGACAAGCAGTCCGACCAAGGCCTTTGTCTCGCCAAAAGCCGATATGCAAGCTCATATTGAGAACATACCCAGCGGTAGCACAAATCAAAATTCTGGGACAAATGTCCACATGTCGGCATCACAGTCATCTTGCGATATTGATGGCAAGCTGATCCTACTTAATGTAGAGCCCATGTCTACAGGGCTGCTAGGCACTGCTCTTGTTGGAGTCCGGGATGCCAGCGGTCATGTTCATGTTGTTCGCTCATTAATTGATCCTGGTGCGCAGACTTCTTTAATAACTGAATATCTGGCCCAGCAGCTGCGGCTCCAGCGCCGCCGATCCTATGATGTGATTGGTGTAGGTGAACAGCGGCAGGCCACTTATGGAAAAGTGGACTGCCACATTACCTCGCTTGTGGATTCGCACCATCCTGGCCTGCCTACAGAGGCTATAGTGATGAAACGCATCACTGGATATCAACCAGCAGCTCAAATTAGTTCCCTTGTACCTCACAGCTGTGGCAATTTAACTCTGGCTGATAACACATTTCACATGCCTGGACGTATTGACCTACTGCTAGGAGTTGACCTGTTCGATGAAATATTCACAGGAAACAAACGCAAGTTAGGAGGAGGCTTGCCTACTGCGCACTCCACAATATTCGGTTGGGTTGTCATGGGAAACTCGCCTGTTACGTCCAGAGGGTATCAGCACGCACATTTAGTGTCATGCAACTCTCGACTAGAGTCGGCTTTAAATCGATTTTGGAGTGATGAAGAGACTCCGTCGACACCCATTTTGGATCCCGAAGACATCGCCTGTGAGAAGCACTTCGTCGAGACATACAGCCGCGATGCTACTGGGAGGTTTATTGTTCGCTTGCCTTTCAAGTTAGAACACAAACAGCTGGGCGAAACGCGCCCGGCTGCTTTAAAGCGCTTTCATAATTTAGAGCGCAAGCTCATGAGAGAGCCACGTTTACGCGAACTCTATGTAGAGTTCATGCGGGATTACAAAGATTCGGGCCATATGCAGCTAAGGTCATCTGACTGTGAGGGTGAGAGGTGTTACATCCCCCACCACGGGGTCCTGAAAGAGAGCAGCAGCACCACAAAACTGCGCGCGGTCTTCGACGCTTCACTGGCAAGCTCTACAGGGGTCTCGCTCAACCAAAATTTGATGTCAGGTCCGAAGTTGCAACAGAATATTCAAGACGTAATCCTAAGATTTAGGCTGCATCCCGTCGTATTCACATGCGATATTAAACAAATGTACCGCAACGTGCTCCTGCACCCGGAAGACCGGCGCTATCAAACAATTTTCTGGCGCGAGTCTACAGATGAGCCGTTGCAGGAGTTCGAACTCATTACCGTTACATACGGAGTAAGCAGTTCCGCCTTCCAGGCTATCAGGGTTATCCACGAGTTAGCGAACCTAAATTCCGGACTCTATCCGGAAGCCTCGCGCGTCCTGCTGGAGGATACGTTCGTCGATGACGTCGTAAGTGGGTCGGACAGCATAGAGAGTGCTAAAGCTCTGCAGCAACAACTCGTTGATGTGCTCGGCCAGGGTTGCTTCCATTTGAGGAAATGGTCAAGCAACAAAACCGAGATCTTAGAAGGATTTCCAGAAGATCATCGAGAGATTCCATTCCGCTTCGAAGAATCAGGTGACAACATCTTCAAAATACTCGGAATGGAGTGGAACCCCTCCGACGATAAATTCTTGTATCGCGTCGCCGAAATGTCACGCACCACAACCAAGAGAGGAATTTTATCGGACATTGCTCGACTGTATGATCCCTGTGGCTTCATCACTCCAGTTACATTCGCTGCAAAATCATTCATGCAGAGTTTGTGGCTCATCGAGCTCGGCTGGGACGATCCGATTCCTTCCGAATCTCGGCTGTTTTGGTCGAAATTCATCAATGATTTCCGAGCTCTGCATCAAATCCGCGTTCCCAGATTCGTGCTCGCTGAGCAGCTGTGTCAGTGCCATCTGCATGGGTTCAGCGACGCTTCTGAACGTGGCTACGCTGCCTGCGTGTACCTCCTTGTCAGAGCTGAGGCTGAATCAAGCGTGCATCTGCTCATATCGAGGTCGCGGGTCGCCCCGGTGAAGCAAAAGTTGACAATTCCCAGGATGGAACTATGCGGCGCTGTGCTCTTGGCGCGACTTCTGGAGCATGTATCAAAGATTCTTAAGGCCAAAATAACAATCAGCTCTACCACAGCATGGTGTGATTCCAGCATCGTGCTGAGCTGGGTCCAAATAGCACCGCATAAACTGCAGACGTACGAAGGCAATCGCGTATCTCAGATCCAAGGTATGATTCCAGATGTCCCATGGATGCACGTAGCTTCGACCCTTAACCCTGCTGACTCTGCCAGCCGAGGACTGCTTCCCTCAGAATTGATAAATCACAGCCTGTGGTGGGGTCCTGAATGGTTAACAGATTATGTTCCGGTTGCAGCGCATTTGTCCCAAACCGTCGAACAAGTTCAAGATAATTCTCCAGCTGCTGCATTAACTGCGCAAGCTGTCGAACAACCTGATACTGACCCTCCGGCCGCCGAAAACGCATGCTGCTCCGTTGAGAAACCATGGCTTCTCACGCGCTTCAGCTCGTTCATAAGGCTTCAGACTACCATAGGTTGGTGTCTGCGCTTTATCAACAACGCACGACAGCCCACACAGAAAACCAAAGGCTATTTAACTGTCACTGAGTTAAACTCTGCCTTACTAGTAATTATTAAGCTCGTTCAAGCTGAGGCTTTCCACGACACCTTCAAGGCATTGCGCGAGAAGCGCACACTCAAGACGAAGATAATCCGTCTCAATCCCTTCATTGACGGTGATGGTCTACTTAGGGTGGGAGGACGCCTCGTGCATTCAACGCTAGCCTATGCTAGCAAGCATCCTTTGCTTCTCCCGCACTCACATCATGTAACTCATCTCTTGATTGATCATTATCATCTGTTATTCGGCCATGCAGGCGCCGATACGCTGTTAACTGTAATTCATCGCCGGTTCTGGATATTATCAGCACGCAAAGTGGTCCGTCACAGGATTTTCAAATGCCAACGGTGCTACCGACTTAAAGCAAAGCCGATGAACCCATTTATGGGGAACCTGCCGGCTAGTCGAGTAACACAGGCCAGACCCTTTCAGAAGGTTGGCGTTGACTTCGCTGGGCCGTTCACAGTCAGAGCATCGCACATGCGTACGCCGAGGACTTACAAGGCGTATCTCTGCGTACTAATCTGCTTCGTCACTAAGGCGGTACACTTAGAAGTCGTGTCTGCGCTATCTACTGACGCCTTCCTAGCATGTTTGGATCGCTTTGTATCTAGGCGCGGTTTGCCGTCGGATATATATTCGGACTGCGGCACAAATTTTGTAGGTGCTCGTAACCATTTAAAGCAAATTTACCAAAACATTGACGAAACTCAACTTCAGCAAAAACTTTCACCACAGCAGATCACGTGGCACTTCAACCCTCCCTCTGGCCCGCATCTTGGCGGCTTGTGGGAGAGCGCAGTGAAGTCCGCCAAGACTCTGCTCATGCGCATTGTGGGAGAACGAGTCCTCACCTACGAGGAGTTAACCACAGTTTTTACAAAAGTGGAGGCGATAATCAACTCGAGGCCGCTCTGCCCGCTCAGCAGCGACCCTAGCAGCTTTGACCTTTTGACCCCAGGACATTATTTAATTGGGCAATCGCTCCTTTGCGTTCCCGAACACAACGTAGAACACGTTCCTGGCAATCGTTTAAGTCGTTGGCAGCTACTGCAACAAATAACCCAACATCTGTGGAAGCGGTGGCACAGCGAATACCTCCACACCTTGCAGCAACGACACAAATGGCTTAATCCCACGCCCAATCTACAAGTCGGAGACTTGGTGCTTCTCATTGAACCCAATGCTACTCCCTTGCAATGGCGCAGGGCTCGAGTCTCAAAAATATGTCCTGGCACAGACGGGATAGTTCGTGTCGTAGAAATTAAAACCTCCACTGGTACGTTCATTCGCCCAGTGGTCAAGTTATGTCCGTTGCTTAACCCAAATTAAAATCCCAGCAATATTAATACTAAACAATCAAGTCATGTCACACAATTAGTTAAGTTTCTAAATATTTAGCCTAGTTTTCTTATTTAAGCTTTTATTGCCAGTGTCAAACTCTCAGTGATAGAAGAACCTTTAACTTATTTATTTTATTTCATTCCAAAATCTGTACTAAAGGTTTCAGATATTTCAAGAGCACGTCTGCTCTTCGGGAGGCGGTATGGTAAATGCCGATTCATCCCATCACTAGCAACTCAAACTACCCTCTTTATCCTATCCCAACCTCACAACTTTGCATACCTGACTGGGGGGTAGGAAAATAAAAACCTTGACAATTCTCTTCTACTGCGCGTCGTCGGGTCGAGCACACGGCTCCCTTCGATATAAAACTCGCGAGTGAGCACTAAACGGAAAATCAGCGCGATTTCATCGCCGATCATACGCCCCGGGGGCAGAAAAAGGATAAAGGAGGTCGCAGCGCGCCCAACTCCATCAAGCGCGCGCGGGGCAGATATAGGAACCAGGTTTGCCTCCCTATTCCCTTTCTCTACTTTTTCTCCGCCTTCCAGACCTCTTGTCATAACCGCGCCTGAAACGTCATACTTCGCAGCCTATTATAAGGAACATAAATAAATAAAATAAATAAATATTGTGGGACAATCTTACACAAATCGACCTAGTCCCAAACTAAGCAAAGCTTGTACTATGGGTACTAGACGACGATATACATACTTATATAGATAAATACATACTTAAATACATAGAAAACATCCAAGACCCAAGAACAAATATCCGTGAAAAATGCACAAATAAATGCCCTGGCCGGGATTCGAACCCGGGACCTCTAGCTTCGGAGGCAGAGTCACTACCAACTAGGCTAAACAGGTCGTCGTCAGACATAACATCAATATTTCATTGCATGTTTGAGAAAATAAAATTCTTTCGTATGTATGTCTGCCCGGATGTTCTACTCTACAGGTCGCATTTCATAACCATAAGGTTTGATAATTATATAGAATTATTTTTTTGGATCAGTTTTTTTATTTGAAATTTGAAAAAAAAAAATATTTGCGAGGTCTACAGCTCACACACTAGCTATAAATGGGTTCTATTACATTTTCATCACACTTGCTCGTTAAGGGTCTTATTGTATAGTTATAGACATTTATCTCCCGCGGGTTTATGAGTTTGTGTGTGATCTGAGAGGTTCAAAAAATCTAGTTGGCCGCGCGACACAAGAATACTGCTCTATTGGTTGAAATATTGAAGCTGCAAAATCTAGTTGGCCGCGCGCCACAAGAATACTGCTCTGTGATTGGTTGAAATATTGAAGCTGCAAAATCTAGATTTTTTAAACCTATCAGATCAGTCAGATCACACACAATCTCGAATCCGAACTTCGTATGGTGCTGTCCCTTTCACTCATATAGTGTATTACAGGAGAGTGAAAGGGACGGCACCATACGAAGTTCGTAGACCCCGTTGTTTGTAGACCCCCTGCTCTGTGATAACTACGGAAATCTTCATTGCGCAGGGCCCGACACGCACTTTCCCTGTTTTTTCATAACGTTTTAAAGGCCTGGTGGACATCCCCCGGCTGAAATGATGACGTTGATGACAGTACATACCAGCGCTAACAATGACAGACTTTCCGTTCCCGTCCTCGGCTAGGAAGAGAGTCACGTTGTGCTTCACGCTGGGGCTACCCGTCCCGCCCACTGTTGGGATGGTGCTGTTAAACTCAATGCCTGAAACAATAGATACGTCAGTTCCTTATTTTTTTAACCTGCTATTCAAATCAAAAGAGTTATTGTTGTCCTAAAAATGAGGGATAAAAGTTGTACTTTTCTATCCTCCATTTGAGGGCAATAATAGTCAATGACCCTTTTCTGAATAGTAGGTGGGAAAATCAGTATGTGCCACTTGGTAGCAAACTTATTTTCGCCTTGATCTTGAACACTTGAATCCCTCGTTGCGCCCAAGGTTTAGATATATACGATTGGGAATAAAAATGTTTTTGCATATTTGGCATTTTTTTAGTTTCCTCATAATCAAAATGAAAAGCAGTGTATTTAATTCGGATGAAACCACCCATATTACCCTCAAACTTGTGGCCTTGGTTAACAATCTATTATTGTTGTCACAGAAGCAGATTAGCCAGAGATGGAAATATGGCATAAATTGGAGGAGGCCTTCGCCCAAAAATGGGCTGCCTAGTAAATTTAATAGTTAAGAGATATGTAAAGTAAAGTAAAGTTTATTTGCAAGAATATGTACATAAGATGTTAACAATTATATTATGAGTCGCAGTATTCAGCCTTAAACGGCATGCAAATATTAGCATAATAAAATATTGATGAACTAATGATATTAGGAAAACAATTTAAGGTTATAAATTAATTTAGTTGCGTGCAATGTCCAAAAATTCCTTTACGGAGTAAAAACAATGTTCATAGACCCATTTCGTCAATTTTGTCCTAAATTCTATATTGCACAAAAGTTTAATTTCGTCTGGTAAGTTATTGTACACTAACATGCAAGAATAGTAGGCATTGCGTCTATATATATCAGCACGACATCGAGGTTGATACAAGAGATTTCTGTACTGTGCCCTTTGTGTTCCGGTAGACATATCGGAACGTAATTGAAAATAGTCCCTATGAGCTTTGAAAAACAGACACTGTATAATAATGTTCTGTTGTATATGCAAAAACTGGCAATAGAAGGCTTTATTATTATTGTTGTTGTCACATACCTGTCTCGATGCAGAGGAATTGAGGTACAGCATTGAAGGCCATCTGCATGCTTGGCGTGGTGAGATACACGCACTGGATGCATCCGGAAGGCGAATGAAGCAACTTCACTCCGGCATCTGTGAGGAAGATGAGCTTAAGAAGAGAAATTTCTGTTGTTTAAAAGTCACTGTGAACACAAAGATTGTCTGGAAGATATATCTCTTAGTTATAAGACAGCCTGCTGTTGCCTCTACTTATATTTTGCTGTATTCTGTACTGTTTTGTATTTGTATTGTATTATGAATTCTTATCTTCTTTATTCCATTATTCACTGAATGCTGCCTGCATGATGGGCACCCTAATAAGGCCCAAATTTAGAGTTTCCGTAGGTTATTTATACATTATTTATTGGGGTGTAGGGCTCAAATCAAATCCCTCCATTTTCTGTCTTATGATTATGAATTAAGGTGCGTACGCATTTGAGCGGCTCGGCCCGAGGCGTGCTCGCCCCGAGCGACGAGCTGCTCGCGAGCAAAACAATTGGACATAAACATGATCGAGTGAGGCAGCGCGCTCGCAGTGAGCCGACATTTTGCGTCGCACAAAATGGCGTCGGGCTCGATAACAGCTGTTGCTGAATTTATTGTTATTGACAGAATTATAAACAAATAATTGCGTTGGTGGTGGATGAAACAAATGTAAAAAAAAACGTTATTCATGTTTTGCTCAAATTCGTACGCGCTTCGAGCACAAGTTAGAACGTGTCGATCTGTTCGCGGCTCGCTCGGATACACGTCCAAATTACGTGAGGCACGCACAACGAGGCGCCTTTGAGCACGGTCAAAAGACCGACTCTCGCCGGCTCGCCGCGAGCTGCTCGCGCACGGTGCGCGAGGCGCGTACGCATTTGAGCAAACGCTAGAGCCGGGCGTGCCTCAACCCGAGGCTGCCTCAAATGCGTACGCAGCTTTAGGTAATCAAAAATTTTAAAGGCACTTTATTTTGGTTTGGCTGTTACAAGAAACAGCTAGAGTCCTTCATAAATTTCTAATGACTGATGGTAGGTAAAGTACGATTTGCTAGTTTAGATAATATTAAATAAAAACCTCCAACACAAGTAACTGGTGGTATAGAAAATGCAACTTAAACTAAGCATATAATCAAAATTTGGACGGCTGTTAGCGAACCATTAGAACATGAAATCTAATTCTGTATGGAGGGTTCGAATTCCGTTGACTCTGGTCGGGTGCTAGTTGACTCCAGCCATTTGATGTGAATTGTCCTTAACCATTGTTTCTATATGCGCTGAGAAAAATAATAGCCCACATCGCGTCGTAGGTGTTTTATATTAGCTGTCTCACCATAGTTAAGCTGCAGCTTCCGAACAACGAAGTCGTACTTCTGATTGAGCCAGCGAACGGCGCCAGTGCCCGCAGCGACCAGCTGCTCTTCGGTCGTGATGACTGAAGGCTCCGTGCTGGCGAAACATCTCATAAGGTTAGGTTGTTACATACTCTGTAAGGGGCAGGGTTCGAAATTATCAAGATAATTATGGTATTCGATAATTATTATTTGATTATGGTATTTTGGTAATTATCTTGATGGCTATTAACTACAGAGCCGTTCATGTGCGAGAGTCTCATGCACACTTGACCGTTTTTGATAAAGTATGGTAAGGGTCTCTTCAGAATAAAACGCAAATTGCTATATAAATATGTAAATTAATTAATATTTATTACATTTTTTTAATTTTGGGTACAATTTTTTACACAAATCGGACTAGTCCCATAGTAAGCTCAATAAGGCTTGTGTTATGGGTACTAGACAATGATATATTTAATAAATACATATTTAAATATTATGTGTAACATCCATATTGAAACACAATTGATATTTGTGTTTCAATAATATCTTGAAATACATAGAAAACATCCAATAAATATCTTGAATCTTGAAAAAAACATCCAAGCCTCAGGAACAAATGTTTCAGCTCACCACAGAAACAAAGTGTCACTACTAAATAGGCTCAACAGGCCAACAACAGAGGAGGAGGCTATATGTCTTAACTATTTTTTTTTTAATTGACAATTAGTGCTGCAATAAATTAAAAAATCTCATTTCATTATACAAGTTTACATTAATCACATTACCTGTCTGTAGCTTCAGTGGGTGGGTTCTCAATAATAGCAACTTCATACTCCTGAGGAGTCTCCACTGTCTGGTTGTTGGTCATCTCATACTGCTGGTATGTGTTGGTTTGTTCTTCTACTTGAGGCTGCAACATTTCAATGGTATAAATACACTATCTTGATAATAACCAGGTACCCAAGAGAAGGCAAGCGGAAACAAGGAAAACCATTCAGGAATGGGAGGACAATTTAGTTAAGACAGCTAAAACCTAGACTACTCACATGGAAAATGTTGGAGGCCTTTGCCAAAGGACACGGAATAAAAAAAAATGCAATGACATGAATTCTGCAAAAGGCTATAAAGCCTATAAAATAAGTAAAATTGATAATAATAATTGTCAAAATTGTTGTCTCTGGTCTAATAGCGAAGTGTCTACCAACACTACTATATGGCTAAGTGAAGGGTAAGAGACAGAAGGCAATACTCCTGGATACCGAGTAGATAGTCTGAAGGCTCTTCTCTGCTGCCCTAAGGCACCCGAGGTTTATGAATCAGAATCAGAAAAAATGTTTATTGAAGAACGTAGGCTGTAAAATACAGAGTTGATATAAGTAGGTAGGTGTGATCATCTGTCTTGCCAATGGGCGTACAAAAACATTAGGTGCTGAGATACATAATTAAAGTCTCATGCAATTGAAAATAAGAATCGAATTAATAGCTATTACAATTCAAAAAATATAATCTTAATAATAAAAATAAAATTTTAATTAAAAATCAAATTAAAATAAAATTTGAAATTGTGCAAGTCATATAATAATTAATGAAATTATGAAGTCACATTTAACATAGTCATTCAGGTTAAATATTAAACAAAATTGTCATTTAAGTAATCAGAAATAGAATAATAGCATTTATTAATAAGAAATATCAGAAATTCCTGTTTAAAACGCGGCATAGGCAACTGTTTCAAATCTAGTGGAAGCTTATTATATATCTTGCACCCTATTAATCGGTAGGTTTTATTTTATCACAGACTATTATTATATGTTTCCTCTTTGCTATTACACAAAACAGATAAAACAGAAATTCTTCAAAACTTATGTTTAAGATGTTATAATGACAATGTTTTATGAATATAGCATTTATTTTACTTTTTAAGTAATTTTATTGTAAAAACCTAGCCCAAGACAAAATATAACTAAAGGGATATGTAATTTTTTATTATGAAGATAAAAATGTTAGAGTGGTCTTATCCCTGCAATGTCTTCCAGACAATCTTTGGGTAATGAGACTTACAAAATTATATTTTTCAGAAATATATAACTTTTTAATTATCCAATGTTAACCTAACCAACTGGATAACAACAATACTATGAGTAAGAGATATTGATTGTCCACTATGGATGTTAGGGTTCAGGCGATATTTTCATAATTTAAATTAATTCTTGTTATTATGTATTCATGTTTATATTTTAAATTGATTAATTAACAGAGAGGACATTTGTGTTCTGTCGTAGTTTAGTGTAGTTTATAATTTTTATTATTTATATGTTACGGTAATACTAGAATAGTTATAATGACAATTGTTTGCCTCAAAGTATGACATTATTTATAAAATGTTTCAAACACAATCTAGACACGCGGCAGCGTGTCCAGCCAAGTTCACCCCACGAACTGGCGGACAACAGCCGTGTGTTATATTACACAAACCGTTAGGAGACACTTTTGACCACTCAATAACTCCAAATCTATCTAACATAAAAACATGAAATTTGGTACATATATTCAGATCCTTTAGAACACCTAGAACCCCAAATTTCATAAATAAAGGTTGAATAATTATTGAGATATAAAATTCCAAAAACGGCTTTTTTACCACTGACTGACTGACTGACTAGTAATCAAAAACCTAACCCACTTCCAGATGACCTAGAAAGCTGAAATTTGGCATGCAGCTTGGTAATTATGTGTATACACCAGAAAAAATCAGAAAACAGTGATTTTATTATTAGTTTTATTATTATTTATCCTAGTTACCTGGGAACTCCGTCATTTATTAACCGATTTGGAAAATTCTTTTTTTGTTTGAAACAGTATACTTCCCGGGTGGTCCCATTGTCATCAGGTCAGAATCTGATCATAGGGTCCTGGAGAAATCGAGGGAACTCCTCGAATATTTTAGGTGCACCTATAGCGGTTTGGGTATTTTGTATAGTAACTCGTGCATTCGCTCTGGGAAAGCACCATTGGATGAAGCTTGACAAAAAGTAATGATATCCCATCAAAAACATAAATGTGTTAATGGGCGCCAAGTTCCGTAGATTACCTGTCTGAAAAGTTGCCAAGTTTGACACTAGATTGTTTACATTAAAACTAATTTACTGCGGCTTAATGCATTTTGAGCTTTAACTTGGCAGTTTTCTTAAATATCCAATAGCTTTTATGGTATTATAACATACAGCATAGAAAACTGCCAAGTTAAGGCTCAAAATGCATTAAGCCGCAGTAAATTAGTTTTACTGTAAACAATCTAGTGCCAAACTTGGCAACTTTTCAGACAGGTAATCTACGGAACTTGGCGCCCATTAAGATCTCAATTCTTCTGCCGGTGAACTTGGCTGCCATTTTAATATATATGTTTTTGATGGGATTTATATTGTTCATGAATAAAGAATGAATGAATCAATGACTATGATACAATGATATCGGAAAAACACTTTTGGACAACCTTTTAAAAACCTATTAGGACAAATGACATAATTAAGCAGGCAGGCCATAAAGCTTTTTTGCCACGGTTACTGTTTATAAAAATAAAATAAAATTCAAAACATTGATCCCAAGAATGGGAAGTCTTGGGCTGACATAGCTTAATTTGTCGGACATAACAGAAAACAAGACTTACGTTACTGACTTCAGCCGCGCCCTGCACAAAAGTGGTTCCCTCCTCCTCCGGCTCTCCCTTCACGTCGTAAATGGTCTCCGCCATCACAATACGGCCGGACTGGTCCATAGTCCACATTCCACCGAACGCGAAGTTGGAAGGATTACCACTCTGCTCGTAAAGTATCACTGTGTTCGGCCCGAGTTGAACAGGCTCGCCCTTCATATTCACGAAGACTGGCTGCTCGAAATTCCCTTCCACCAGCTGCCCCGTATGCACTATCTGCTGCCCCTGCTCTACAGGCACTTCAACCACTTGATTAACCACCTCAACTTTGTCCTTTTCTTCGTCAGCCTTCGCGCGGCTCACCATAATTTTTTTCTTCTCTCCCTCCTCGGGATCGTCACTTTTCCGCTTTATCACAGTTTTCTTCTTGTTTTTCTTGTCCATCTTTATATGTTACACTGTCGAATTGCACTAAAACGCGTATAAAATACGCTGGGAGGTGATATTATTTAAATATATGGGAATAAAACTGACTATAGTAAACAGAGGTACGCCGCACCCATTAGACAACATTTTTCTGTAAGTCTATGTTTTAATGTAAAAAAATATACTACATACAGCTAGTTTGCAATTTACCGCGTTAATAACAATGAAAATTGTTGTTTGATAACATAAAATTGAGATTAACCAACGTATTTGAGTGCGAAAGGGACAACTCAAAGAGACGCCATTTTTAATCGCCACACATTTTTATTATTAATGTTGCCATATGAAGCGGAAAGTCGTTGCTTTTAAGCATCTACAAACCTCTCAATTTGTCACTAACAAACTAGAGACGTACTCTTTATACTGGGGACGTACCCATGAGATCAAAAGAGACAGCAATCATTCATCTTCGCTTCGCTTTCTAAGCGGGTATCTTTGTCTTGACAAACGTGTAGGTTTGCAGAAAGAAACCTTTCTCATCGCTACCGTGGCTTTTACCGTTAAGTTTTATGGATGAAATGTACTGAAACTTCACATAAAACGTGACGGTATAATCAACCGCGATACTATTTTCCGAAACGTACTAAAAGGCACATAAAACATAACGACATAATGCCGGCGCTTTATTTGTCGATATTTTACAAATATTCTTGTTGTATATCACTTTCTTTTCTTTACAATTTAAAATATCCAAAAGAAAGGCAGGCCAATACGCAACACCAAGTAAAGTGGTAACATATCGGGGATTTTACACGGTTATTATTATCGCACGATACACTCATATCACAATCCGTATCACGTAAATATTGATGAATATTGAGGCCCCAGTATTGTGATAGTAATCGTATAGAGGGCCCTTTGAAATTGCCCCATAAATAAATCCCATAATAGTGCATGCGACCATGCTTGCATCGAAGTGATACCACGAACCGAAATATCTACCTCTCTGTCGCACTTGCTCATTCGACGGAAAGAGTTATGGAAAAAGAGCGCAATACTTCGTGTTCAGTCCGCGGTAGGCCCCGGGCTATTTTGTAGCTATGTCGAATTATTTAAAATTTAAACGTTCACGTGAAATTGGATCAGTAGGAAACAAAAAGAATATAATCACTGCGTTTTAGTAGGAAAGAAATCACCCGGAGAAGGACACGTCCGGCATCAGTAGGAGGAATGTAAATTGGTATAAGTCCCGGAAAAGGACATAAGATAGTTTTTATTCCGGAAATCATTCCTTAGGAGGTAAAGGGTGGAAGAAGTTTGAATGGGCGAGCTACAACAATTTAAAAGCATTTATTTATATAATATCGTCGGTTGTGTAAGCCTGCTAAATCCATTTCTTATAATTTTTTCGTTTTACTCACTATTATGTAGCAAAAAAAGAGATGCAGGTTTACACTATTAGCCGACGATACAACGAGTTGCACGTGCACGGAGTCACGGGCAAAAGCTAGTTCTATATAAAGAAAAACAGGTAATATTCAGGATGCCTACAATCAAAACAAAAATACCTTATTTTTTAATATTGTTTATTTCACTGGCAACAAATCTCCCCAATTACTAGACCTAGCACACCTGTACGTGGTCTGATCATATTTGCCCTTCGAGAATATGATCTCTTGCAGTTCACCCTGCTTTGTGCATAACCTACAAATTGTGTGACCGGACCGCACTATGGGCGCCCGCACTATCCTCGGCCATTGCGGATCATCAGATGGTCGGACACCTTTCCTTAATATTATATATGTGTATAGTTCTGCAAACATTTCTGATTTTGAGGGATATGGAAGAGATTCATACTTCATAATAAAGTTGCAGGGAGTTTTGTGTTCTAGATATCTTGGACACACATTATCATTTGGGCATGGTGAGAATGCGTAACCATTATTTTTCCCTCTAGGCAGATTTAATACAAACTCTCTAGCTTCATTCACAATTTGAAAGCCAGCATTAGTTCCCTGTTCAACAATTATAAGGAAATCTTCAGTTTTCTTCCAAAGCTTTTGAATCGTTTCTAATCTTGACCGCATACTTGGCAGTTCAAATAATGAGAATGCCGATAGTACTATGTTGTATTTGAGGTCTGTTGAGGCGGGAAGGAATTGACGTTGGAAATAACCTTTCAAAGGCATCACAACATTATCTTTGCCATGACATAAGAGTAGCCTCGCCAAGTCATGCATGTGAGGTGATGTGTCTACACAGAAATATTCAAATATATCACCGTTCCAATAGTTATTGACCGCCCATGTGCCCGTTCCTACACCTGATCCAAAATCAAAGAAGCTTCTAGGCTTGAAATCTGGATATTTCATTCTGATCTCGTCTAAAACACGTACCAGGACCGCATACTCAGGAGCAGATCTGGACATCAAATATTGCAAGCATGTTGCGTGGTCATATGATATGTTGCCCCAGCGGTACACATTTGCCTTTAAGACATTGAAAACTTTGGACTGCACCTGCTTATTAACCTGAGCTAGTTCATCTGCAGTCAAGTTATCGCCAATTTTCGAGTAAGTTTTCTTAGCAATATTGTCGTGTATTTTAGCCGCTTTCTGGTCGATTTCGCCTTCCTCTGGTGGTAGTAGGCGCGAGCGTAGATAGTTGCTTAGCTTTATGCTATCCTGGTGCATAGCACGGGCGCCGGAGTCGTCTAAAACTGTTTTTATCGCCTTGATTATGTCCGCAGGTAACGCAGCGATTTTAACCCGTGTTGTTCCGGGATGTTTACGTGGTTTGTACTCTTTACTGTCAAATTTATCTCTCAAGCTAGTGTCTATTTCTATTTTAGTCGAATAATTTGTGAACAGCGTAGAGAAACGGGTTATTCTTAATTTTCTAAACATTTTGATAAACTTATAACCTAACTTTAGCGTGTTATTGTTTTGAAACGTCAAATTGACAATAGGGAAGGAATAGGGATGTAATTGTAGGATGATCGATTTCGATCTCATTTGAAAAAAATAATCGGTAGGTTTTATTTGGGTTTTATCACAGATTATTATTTTGCTATTATTATAGTTTTCACCACAACATCTTGCTTATTACTACGGATCTGGTTTTAATTAACTTCCACTGTTCGTATGTAAGTTGTCATAAATTTTTGCAATCCTTTGTTCAGTCACTTGCCAGTATCCGATCGTGCTGAAATTTGGCATTTATGTACATTCGGTGACAATACCACCGAGCTGATCTGATGGTGGAGACAGAAGGTGGCATAGCATATTGTTTTTCACCTCAGCGGCTCGAAAATGGCGGTTTTGCTGCTTCAAACTATTGCAAATATATTTGCTCTCGTGTGATACATACAACTTTTCACCTCAGCGGCGAGAACATATAACGAAAAGGAATAGTGATAGAGAGAATGAAGTTACTTAAACAAACCTGCAATATGATATTAAAAAGTTAGTTTTTTTCACGCTCGCAGCAAAATTGCATTTTGCTCACTGGTTTCAAGCAGCAAAACCGTCATTTTCGAGCCGCTGAGGTGAAAATAAATATTTAGCCAGCGCATCATATATCGCTTACCACAGCGTTTAGAGCTGCGTCTGTTGATAAGCCCTGGCTGAAGGCATGTTGGTTTGGGTGTATTATTATTTATCCATGACATGAAGATTAGGCTTATAACCAGCCACTCTGAAGCATTTAGGGTCGGCTGACTATAATAAGGCAGTAATTCGAAATGAAACACTTCCTTTAAAACTATAACAATTTTAATAAATTCAGTTTCGAATCAGCCAGAACACAAGGATGTTTTTATTGATTTCCGTTCCTTCTAGTATATAGCCATAGAAACGACGTAGCATATTTTGTTTTTCAAAACCGAGAATTTTTTATTTTATTTTCTTACAAAATAATATCGGGGTGAATGAAAACCGGCCTTAAGAATTAACGTGGAGTTAATTAAGCAAAAGTTAATGTCAAGTATGGCAATTCGAAATTCGAATTACACGCACGTCAACATTGATTAATTGTTAAGGGTCGTATACTATACTAGGGTTGTTAATTAACGAAAATGAATTCTTGAAAATGGTACGAATTGGGAATATTGGGATACTGGTGTCTTAGAGAAGATTACTTTATTTCATATCAGGATTGTGCCCTCACTATTAACGGAATTCAATAAAAACATCCTGTATATTATAATCTGCGGCAGAAAACTAGGCCCAAGATGGCGGCCACAGGTCTAGTGTGCTTATTGGCTAATAAACACTCATATCTGACTTAAATGCCAGCCCGGCTAATATGATAGATATGATAGCAAAATGACAACTTTCATCGTCACGTTTTATCGTCAAATTCAGCAATATTTTTTACGCGAATTGCCTAATATGATACACAGTCATATTTTTTACGCGAATTGCCTAATATGATACACAGTCATATAAACCGTCGTTAACACTATGGAGAATATTGAGAAGTGGTTCGGAATCTCCACATAAATTGTGTGAAACAAATATAAGGTTATCATATCTTTGCGTTTGGGCACTAATATGATAATTACCTTTGATAAAACTACAAAATGAACGAATGTGAATCGTTTGTCCTTTCAAGAGCAAAAGTAAGTAATCACTTTTGCATCTTATTCCATTGTGATAAGATGAAAGTGTTAACTCACTTTTGCTCTTGATTGTACCAGTTAACTTTTATAAGATGGCAACATTTAACATATTTTGTGTATGAAGATACATTTACGGTGCAACATTAGCATGTTAGCTAATTAAGACAAAATCTCCGCTGCATGTAAAATTATGACGTGTTATGTTATATGTAAATAAATAAATATTACGGGACAATTTTTACACAAATCGAACTAGTTCCATAGTAAGCTCAATAAGGCTTGTGTTATGGGTAGTATCCAATATATCGTCATCTAGTACCCATTGGGTACTAGACGACGATATATTTAAGGCAAGGCAAATCGTTATATGTCGAGCGAGGCATATAAATAAATGGTCGGGATTACCATGTTAGCCGGGCTGGGCTGGACATAGAAAAAAAATACAAACAGAAAACAAACAAAAACGAGCTATGAATTAACAAATAATTATTATTAATAAGCTTAAGAGGAATCCATTTCAGCCTAGCTAGCGCGGTAGCTTATACCGTCACGATATATGGCCGAAATGTACTAAAACGTCACATGAAACGTGACGGTATAAGCTATTGTGCTAGGTAGGCTGGTGACTACCCATCGACAGAGTACCCGCACGGATGGACAAGACACACACAAGTACCCCACTGGACACAACATTTTCCCTCGCGTGCCAGCTATTCCACTGGATTCATCTTTGAGCCCCTATCAGATTACCGGGTGCTATTTTATAGCATGCTTGAAGCCCTTGTTTGCCTCATCTCAGATTAAACCTGAAAATCCGCTACTGTGCGGGTTCTATTTAATTACGTGCTGCAGATTATACAGGGTATTTCATCAATGGATAATCCGTGACCAGTTAGTTAATCAAATAGTTCAGAATCAGTATTCAGTATTTTAGGTTTAGTAAAAGGCCCAGTTTTCGAGATATTCGCATTTTTGTAATAATAGAATATACTATCTGCAGTCTGATGTATTTTGAAGCCCCATTTTTTTTAATTTAAAATGGGATTGCTCTGTTTAAGCTGTCGGCTTTCCATGGATTATTCTTGGTTTTATGGGACATCCTGTATAACTTTAAGGGAATGTTTCCACTAAGGCAGAGCAGAGTGGAAACAGGTGCAGACGTGTCGAATTAATCCAGTAATTTGAAGTGGAATCAAGCAGAAACTAGTTTTATTTGATCAATTGTGCATGTCTCCAATCCGCTTCAGTGGAAAGTTGGAAACTCAACCTCAACTGATTTTGCAGAGCTCCCATTGGCTTTTACATGCCAACTAATAGTATACTGGGTCCTTTGTGGTCTTTTAAAGCTTCATTCTTCATAATCTCAATAGTAGCTGTAAGCTCCTCATTCTTTTTCCTCAAAGAAAATATCCTAGATTGTAATCTGGCAATTGTTTTTTTCTGCGATTCAGCTACGTGCGCTTTCCTCTGCAGCTTGAAAATCAATTGTCTTATTTCTGGTGGTAGATTACTTTCACTGATCAATGTGTTAACAGTCATAGTTGGTTTGACATTAGTTGCTGTAGAGTCAGTCCCTATTTCAGTTACAACACATTCAGTGTCTGACTTGGTTTCTTCCACATCAGAGTTTACATTAACAACTTCCGTATCCTCATCTAGTTTACGTTTTGTGCCTCTATTATTCACAATAAGGTTATGTTTGGTATATTTTGTGTTCAGATTCGAATTGTGCTCCGTATTTTCTGTGCTTGTATCAGAAGATGCTCCAGGACCATGGACATTCAATGTTGGGACTGATGTGCGTTTCAAAGATTTTTTGCCATGTTTTATCCGTCTGAAAGAATCTATAGTAAAATGCTTCGAGCATATTCTTTGATGTTGTGAGATCTTAAATTCAGGCAGCCCAGTTGCTATCATCCACTTCTGTTTTAGAGCTTCATCTGACGGGAATCTGAAATGAAAGTTTAGCCTAGTAACTATCAAAGCTGTTGGTACTATGAGTTTGAAATGTGAAGGTAATTTATGAATATTTGATTCTGACTGTCAGACGCGGCTTAAGGTGTGGGTGACATGGGCTACCGCCAGTGGCCTCACAACCGAGGGGCCTCCCCGCCCCGGAGGTTTTGACACTCATTAAAAACCATGAATGTGTTGAAAAAATTGAAGCAAAGGGCCTCGAAAAAATTATCTTGCACACATAACATTTAGGTCTTGCTCCACCACTGCCAAGTGGTGAAGGCTTGTAAGTTTTAATATATATTTATAGATGATGTCACCTAGTCCCCATAACATAACTTGAATATATAATTTAGAACATTACTAACTTGGAAAGGATTCAAGATTCTCAAATGTTTGAGAAACCCCCACATGATATAGTTCTTAAGGGTACCTCTATTGCATGCGTTTGAAAGAGAAGGAATTAGTCTCTAAGCTAGACACAAGACACTTTTAATGGTGTTTAGTGCAAGCAAGTAGAATAGGAGCGTGTTCTATTTTATTGCTAATAGTAATTACTGTGTAAACAGTGACAGTAAACTTTAGCTCAAAAATAAAATTTAATACCCGTAGTTCGTTTTAGAGAAACGTTCGCATATTTATCTCTCTCATTCGAAAATCGCGAGTGCGATAGACAAGGAGGTAATCGAAATGTTTTCTCGGAAAGCCTGAATTAGAATATGAAGACATCACAAAGTACTCACTTATAAAAACTCACGTTGTCTAAGAGGCTACTGCGAGTTTTGCAGCCTTCTACAGAGCATCCCACCATCGTTACCTCGTATTATCTGCTGTGCTTCTGTTAACAAAAGCAGTAGATAATCAGCGATAGGTTTTAGGCTTAAATTGTATCAAAGAAATCAGAATTCATAATACCATTGCACCACAAACAAAAATTCATGATAGTCACAGACTACTCTACTAAGAAGATACTACGTATATGACAGTGATACCACAAACAAAGTACAATATAGAATATATATATACCGATATGCGATAGAGATATCAGTCCACGTAGATCGCAGCGTCGCTGTGCTAGAAGTAAGAACTAACTGCACGACCATTCGCCGCCGGCAGGGCAAGCACTATTTAACTACTAGTGGAAGATTGTACGCAATAAAAAACCGCAAATCGATGTACAGCTTAGCCGTTTGGCACACGCATACTAGAGGTCAAAACAATTTTTTTGACCCGAAGTTCTTAAAAAAAATCCTCCCCTGTACATCGATTTGAGGTTTTTTTTTTAAATTGTGTTTGGACCCGGATATGTCCTAAAACTACGACCAAGACCACCGTAGGATGGACAGCAGCATCCCTGAAGTGCGGTGGAGATACTGCGATCGCCAACCCGCATGCCAAGCATGGCGATTATGGCATTTACCCCCCATGAAATTGGGGGAGGCCTATGTCCAATAATGGACGTCCTTGGGCTGATATGGTGGTGGTGGTAAGCTTGTACGCCACTATACTAACAATTGTCTATAATACATGAAACTGATGCAAAATTATGGAAATAAGTAATGTTTAGATAAGTATCATTACCTATTTGTCAATTTTCGCATTATATTCAATCCATTTTAATAAATAAGGGCATGATTTATTGTTATTAAATCAATATGCACATTTAAAGATTAAAAGATTTTTTATTGAACACAATAAACAGGTATAGTAAATAACAAAACATTCGTAATCAGCTGCAGTAGTCGGGGACTGAGTCGGAGTGATTACGCCCACCTCAGTAAATAAATAGACGACTTATTTTCTAACACAATGTCAGTGAAGTTCTGATATTTAACTAGGTTAGATACATATGTGGACAAAAGTTACGTGCTAAATTTACATGTAGAACTCAATACAGAATAGATCGATCCGACAACATATACAGACATAGTTTATATTATTTACATTATACATTGGTATTAAATTAAGTATGTAAGAAGGAACAAATATAATGTAAATAATATACAATAACAGTAGCAAAACCACAAGTGTATATTAATTATATATTTGTCGCCTGTAGCAGTATTCAAGGATCAACTGGGCGTGGTAGGCATCACGCATGGGCGTGGTGCTTGACGAAATCATATTGTCCCTGCTAGTGCTGATTGAAGTTAAGTTAGTTCCCGACTGCATTGAGGAAAGGGCGGACGCACATACAAGTGCAAGAATACCGGGTCTTGTTTATAGTCTTGTTTATCAGTTGATTTTGACCGATTTCTACAATTACAATGGAGGAATTAACAACAGTCCTTAGTCAAATGATGGAGACTATGCGCGCTATGCAAAACCAACAAGCGGTGTTACAAGACGCATTTCTACGGCGTGGTCAACAAGGTTCACAATCAGTAAGTGGAATATCGCTACAACCCTATGACGAGGACAATGAATCCTTTGATAGCTACTTACAAAGGCTACAAAATTACATAACTTTAAAGGGCGTTACAGAAGCCAGTATAAAATTGCAAATTTTCCTTAACTGCATTGGACCTAAATACTACCAAGTGTTAAAAAACTTAACGGCACCGAATACGCCCGAATCCAAATCTTACGATGAGCTGGTGCGGATACTGGGCAATCATATTGCACCTGAACCTGGTGAAGTAGCCCAACAGCATAAGTTTTGCCTACGATCTCAACACGAAGGAGAAAGAATCGCAAATTACGTAGCCGGATTGAAAGAAATTGGAGGCAAATGCAACTTCATATGTACGAATTGCAAGGAGACGACATTCGAGACACATTTACGTGTCCAGTTCATACGCGGCTTGAGAAATTCCGAGATTAAGGAAAGACTCTTACAAGAATCTCCAAGTACAAAATTTGATGATATAATCAAGATTGCAATGGCTATTGAAACTTCAAAATACGAAAGTAAAGCAATGGCTTACGAAGCACAACCCAATATAAACAAGATTACAGTAAAAAAATATAATAAAAATAAGGACAATGTAAATACAGATAATAACACAAAGAAAAAACAAATTACATGTTTCCGATGTGGAAAAAGCAATCACAAAGCTACACAATGTAAATTGAAGAACAAGTTATACTGTAACAAATGCAATACGAAGGGACATATACAGACAGTTTGTTTCAAAGATCAAAGACAATTGGAGTATGAGACAGAAAGTGACTCAGCTTACGAAAATGAAGAGGAAATATATGAAATACATAAAATACCTATACACAGCAATACATCCAGAGATAAGTTCAAGATGACATTACAAATAAATGCGAAAATACACACCCTAGAAATGGATACAGGAGCGGCGGTTACAACATGTTCCGCAGAATACTTTAAGAAACATTTTGGAGAAATGAAACTAAAACATACTCTTGTAAAACTACGAACTTATACAGGAGAAATTATACAACCAATTGGTACCTGCAAAGTAGACATAAAATACAAGAAGAAAGAAATAGAAGGTAGAATATTCGTAATCAACGGAAAAGTGGATACAGTTGTTGGAAGAGAATGGCTAAGAGAGCTAAATATCCAGTTCGACATAAATGCAATACAAAAGGAAGAAAAAGATCTCACAGAAAAAGATTTTAAAAGAAAATTACAGTATTTGATTGAAGAATACAAAGAATTGTTCTCAGAAAAGATAGGAGAAATAAAAAACTATCAAGCTGCATTTAAACTGAAAGAAGGAGCACTGCCCATATTTCTGAAGCCACGTCCAGTTCCATTTGCTCTCAAAGATAAAGTGGAAGCGGAAATAGACAGATTGGAACAAGAGGGAATCATAGAAAAAGTGACATATTCTCAATGGGGTACACCTGTAGTACCCGTTATTAAGCCAACTGGTAAGGTACGTCTATGTGCTGATTTTAGAGCTACACTAAACAAGAACCTGGAAGATGACAACTACCCTATTCCAAGAGTAGAAGAGATTTTTTCAAAACTAAGCGGTGGCAAATACTTCTGCACGCTAGACATAAATCAGGCATACTTACATCTGACGGCCAACGAAGAGACAGCTGCAATGCAAGCAATCAGTACAAGCAAGGGCACTTACAAAGTGAAGAGATTAATGTTCGGAGTAAAAATTGCGCCAAATATCTGGCAACGCTACATGGACCAAACCCTACAAGGAATGGAAGGTACAGCCTGTTTTTTCGATGACATTGCTATACAAGGGCGAACATACGCTGAGCTTCTACAAAGGATTAGAAAGGTTTTCAATAAATTACAAGAATGCGGACTACATGTTAACCAAAAGAAATGCCAATTTTTCCAAAAGTCTATTACATACCTGGGACACATGATAAATGAAAAAGGTTTACATCCAATGCAGGATAAAGTAAATGCTATAAAAAATAGTACACGACCTACAGATATTTCATCACTACGTACATTTCTGGGAATGATAAACTATTACCAACAGTTTATTCCAAATCTGGCATCGAGGTTAAGCCCACTTTACAGACTTTTACAGAAAGATTCAAAATTTGAATGGTCAGAAGAATGTGAAAAGATTTTCAAAGAATTAAGAGAAGAGATCTGTGGAGAAAAAGTTCTTATACCATTTCATGGGAACTTACCGGTAACGCTAGCCACAGATGCATCACCGACTGGGTACGGAGCGGTGTTATCACACATTATGCCAGACAAGACTGAACGACCAATTGCATTTGCATCAAAATCCCTATCTAAAGCGGAAAAAGGGTACAGTCAACTCGACAAAGAAGCTGCTGCATTAATATGGGGACTTAAGAAGTTTTTTCAATATTGCTACGGAAGGAAAATTATATTGATTATTGACAATCAACCTTTAGCGAGAATATTACACCCAGAAAAAGCGCTACCAGTTACTACAGCTATAAGACTGGTACACTACGCAAACTTTTTGGCAGGTTTTGATTACCAAATTAAGCTGAGGAAGACAACTGAACATGCAAATGCAGACTATTTTTCAAGATTACAAGATACGTCAGATTCTGGTAAAAATACACTAACAGATGATGATACATTTTACCTAAACCAGATTTCAGAAATGCCAGTGACACTAGATGACATAAAAGAAGCCACAATGAAAGATCCAGATCTTCAAAAGTTATACTTAGACATACAATCGGGTAAAGGCGACCCGAATAGACTTCATGAGTTCTCACTACAAAATGGTTGCATTTTCTATGGAATAAGAATAGTTATACCGAATAAGTTGCAACCTAAGTTGTTACAAGAGCTACATACGGCTCATACTGGTATTGTAAAAATGAAATCTTTAGCCAGAAGCTACATTTGGTGGAAACATATAGATTCAGACATAGACAATCTAGTAAGGAAATGCAAAATATGTTGCACAATGCAAAAGAATCCTACAAAAGTACCTGTACACGCCTGGGAATACCCAAAGGAGCCTTGGAGTCGAATTCATATTGACTATGCGGGACCTTTCTTGAACCAATACTTCCTTATTGTGGTGGATGCATATACAAAGTGGTTGGAAGTAGTACCGACAGCATCAATAACATCTACAGCAACAATAAATATACTAAAAAAGTTATATACTACTTTTGGGTTACCAATTACCCAAGTCTCTGACAATGGTAGGCAGTTCAGATCAGAAGAGATGCAGAGATTTTTAAAAGAAAATGGAATTCATGCAAAATTTACAGCTCCATTCCATCCATCTACAAATGGTCAGGCAGAGAGATATGTGCAAACAGTAAAACGCAAATTGAAAGCAATGGCCTCGGAAGGAAGTTCGATACAAGACAGATTACAAAAATTCCTTATGATGTACAGAAAAACACCAAATAGTGCCACAGGTTTAAGTCCAGCAGAAATGATGTTCAAGAGATTATATAGAACAAGAATTGACTTAGTAAGAAGAGGACCAGAGACCAAGACAAAAAATGAAAATGAAGATATAATTGTAAACAAAGAATTTAAAAGAGGTGATAAAGTACAGATTAGAATGTATGACAGTGATAAATGGAAATTTGGGAAGATTATTGAAAGGCAAGGAAAATTACACTACGAGGTAGAGGTCGAAGGAAAAATTCACCATAGACATGTAGATCAAATTATGAAGACAGCTTGCAGTGGTAACTTACCTTACACTCAGTTATTTAGACCTAGTTATTCACAGAAAGAGCAAGAGAATTTAACTACGCTACACCACCCTAATGATGAGTCGACTACTCAGACTAGCCCAGAAAAAGTAAGAGTTACACTGAATGAATATAGCCCGAGGAAAAGGCAGAGCATTCCGCCTGATAACAGTGATAACATACCTGCACCTATGGAAGATCAACAAGAACGGCAAGTTACAGAACCTACAGTACCTATACCATCTGATAACCCTACTATTGAGCCACGTCGCAGCACGAGGAACAGACGAGCACCAAAACGACTAGACCTGTAACGAAGCAATTCATAACGAGGGAGAGTGTTAGACTCTTGGTTACCATAGCGTCGAGACAAACAAGGATGTCATAAAATTACCTACGAGTTGATTGTACATGAATATTTAGTTGATATTTGAATTAACGTTATTACAAGATTATTCGCATATCTTTCCGTATTTCCATACACAACAGAACTGTCTCACGTTCGGTTGTGTCCTTGCGTTAGAATAATTAAATCAAGTCATACAGTACACAAGTACATACATTTAAGGCATTATTTATTGAGGGATTTGTAACCACCAAAACAACTGCAGCTACTTTGATTAACAAGGGTAATAATAGACCAAAGGAGAGAGAAGCTTGCGCCGCATTTGCGAGTCGATTGACTTCGTCATTAATGGCACAATTAAAAAACGTAAGTGCGGAACAACTCATCGTTTCGATTGTACTTGCTCATTTGGCTGGAATCGACCACAGGCTTCAGCGAATTTCGTTTTCAACTGAAATATCCACACGTCAACATCTACAGCGGGAACTGCAAGCTTTTTCATATTTGAAACGTAAACTAGATACAAATAATGAAGACAACAACACTAACTATAAACGCTCTCGGTTTGACTCGGGCCAAATAATATGTTACCTTTGCGGCAAAGCGGGGCCCAAATCAACGGATTGTCGACTGAAAGAGAAAGAACTGAAAATGAAAACATTTGCAACAACGACAAAAACACCGGTTGATCAAGAAGGATCACATCCTGGAACTAGCTCTATACGGTGCTACAAATGTAGTACGATGGGCCACGTATCAACGCGTTGTCCCGATAACACTAGCGGCAACTTTGCGGCGCGACCAGGTGCAGGTCAAGGGGATGGACGACGTGTCGAAGTATCCGAGATGGATCCTCTGACTGGAAAACTCAATAACAAAGGTGTGTTATTTTCATTTTGATTCAGGTGCTGAATGTTCGCTTATTGAAGAGAGTTTGGCATCAAAGTTTTAAAGAAAGCGAACCGTTACTCGTTAACACTATTTCATTAACGGGTATTGGCAATATAGTAGAAGGGTTATATATAATATGTTTACTGCATAAATAGAGGAGATCAAATTTATTACTATTAATGCTTCTAATGTTCTATTGGAGAATTGTTACTGCCGTCCTGAGGGCTGAAAGCGAGGCGAGGCCCCCTTCCTAAAAAGGGGGAGACCAGTTTCAAAATTTCGGCAACGTTGGACGGTAGGTAGGATGGGTTGTTAAAGATGAAGTCGATGAACAATCACACCATCGAAGAGACAAAAGATGGAAGGTCGAAGGACGGGGCATGCAAGGTTGGGGAGTGACCAGTGGCGGCTGTACCTTGAGTGCGCTCGTGCGTTGCACTACCAAAAATTTAACACCGTCAATACCATCGTCATCAATAAAACAATCTCAATAATCTGTAATATACATACGTAAATTACATTAAAAAAATGCAAAGAAACTACTACGCTATGTCGTAGTCTATAAAATTATATTTCGCTCAGTCACAAAAAACCTCTCCGTGCGCTACGTGGAGCGCACGCACTAGCCAGTACAATTTCTAAGAGAATCGCGTTAGAACGCCGGGCGCGTGAGACGGAAGATACTCCGTACAAACTGAATGAAGAAAAAGGTAAATCTGGTGCGGCGCACGGAGCAGACACGAGGCGTCCGGCGGCGATATTACCAGACCAAGTGAAGTTAACGCTCAAAATATAAAGCTTTTCTTGCGCTTCATTTGTCAAGTTGGCTTAGTTGGTTAATAACATGGCCTGCACTTTTCTCGTATCGCGCCATTATTCGTAGTTCGTGTTTATAATTTGTTTTGTTAAGTGAGTATGACTATCTTTTATGAAGTGACGAACTGTGTGTTTAATGGAAAAAATAAGTGTGAACTTGAATATTGAGAATATTAAAAACTATAATAAAACTTTTAGTGATTGATAAATTAGAAATAAAATCGGCTGGGCCGCCACAGTCATGTCTTAATTTAAAACTACCTATATTTTCCAGGAATCAAAATCGACGGATTGAGGTACTTAATACATAAAAAATAAGATTGTTAGTAGGAAAATAGTTGTATTGCAATTTTTGAGTTATTTAATATAGTATTTCATAAATCCATAAATTAGCGCACCACCGGTTCTCGTAGTCAGCAGCCGCCACTGGGAGTGACAATCTTGGGGGGAATTTCTCGCTTGAGATGAGTCCTTGGGGTAAGCTGTCCCGTTTTCTGTCTTTCCGGGAGAAGGGGTGTTGAAACCTGCGATGAGATCGTTGTGTGCCTTACGGTCATAGCCAGGAGACAAGGGAGCTCGTTCCTTTCTTTGGATGAAGACTGTTTTTTTATAGGAGTTTAGGGCAGCCTCACTGTAAGGGCGTCTAGAGGCAGCGTGACGCTTTTCGGCCTCCGAATATGAAATGCCTTCATTGGACATTGTAACTTTAATCAATTTTTGTCGGCTATACTCGGGGCATTTTTTGTCAGTGGCTGAGTGACTGCCGGAGCAGTGAAGACAAGACACAGAGTTTTCATCCACAGAGCATTCTGAAGATTCATGAGGCTGTGCACATTTTGCACACCTTGGGCGAGACCGGCAGTGGGCCTTGACGTGACCAAACCAACAGCATCTGAAACACTGAATGGTAGGGAAATTATAGGGCTCTACCTCCACGGAGCAATTAAATAAGAATATTCTGGGTGGCAGCGCCTGTCCATCAAATGTAACTACGACTTTCTCAGAGGGAACCCATTGGATATTTCCGTCACATGAATCTCTCTGCTTAAAGTTGATTCGACGCGCCTTTATAACTTTTCCAATGCCTTGGGGGGACAAGAAGAGTGAGGGAAGTTCCTCATTCGAGAAATCTTTTGGTATGTATTTAACAAAGCCTGTCCTTGTAATGTGAAATGAGGGAATGAATACCTTGAGGTCCTCTGCGGGCGGGGAGGAAAGAAATCTGTTTGCTGCCTCAGCTGAATTAAATTCTACAGCCAGTCTATTTCTGCCCACTTTCTTCACACCTCCTTCTTTAATTCCCACTGTGCCTTTGTTATGTAGGTACTGTCCAAATTTGATTTGGTTAAGGAAAGAGTCCTGTGCTACCTTTGTGACATGGACAACATAGGGTCCCAAGTCTGATTTTAGATATTCATTCCTGTGAGGGGGGAGAAGTTAATTGAGTTAGCGCCGGTTGAGCCTGCGAGGCAGACTCCTGAGATAGAGGTAGTAAGTCTTGGGTCTCCGAGGCGACCTTCTGGGGCAGTGTATTGTACTCTTCCGGTAGGTGAGGGGCCACTTGATTCTTGTTAAGGGGATGCTTGGCAAGCATGTCAGAGTGTGGGGCCTCAATAGGGTTCATCTCAACCTCTGCGACAGCCTGGGACAACACAGGGGGGCAATCTCCATCTGCATCCCATGGGGCTGCTAATTCAGTGGGGCTGGGAATACCATCAGGGCTATTTAGTTTACCGTGATCTCTCTTAAGACTTGAAGGCTCTGAGGCTATCCCAACCTCCACATGTAAAGCGGGGGATGGCGGATTTGCAACAATATACTGACCCCCTGGGTCCGTCCCAGGGTCAAAAATATCATTGGACGACATGACTCGTCCCTGACAAGGTGGCAAGTATCTCACATGAAGATAGTTGCCACCCTCCCCGAGTTCGCCTACTCACCAAGGGTTAGAAAGAATAAGACTGGCACAACCACAACAACACAGAACAGACACAACACAGTTTCAAAAGATTTTAGCACAAAAAACACTGAAATTATTATTTTTCTTCGCCCAACAACGTGCTCGCACAACAGCCGTCAGCAGAAAAACAATTTGACAGTTGTCCCCGGTAAGTGCACATTTCTGCCATGGTGTGCGCTACGATCGCCTAGCTTACCCCCACCGCCTACTTCGCACATAGCCAATAATATTATGGAGAACATTGATAAGTGGTTCGGTGGTGGATCTCCACATATTGATCTGAAACGAATTTCGGGTCATCATATCTTTGCGTTTGTGCACGAATATGACAATTCCTTCGATAAAACTACAAAATTAACTAATGGTCACATTTTATAACTTGGTAAAATTTTACTTAAATTTTGTGTTGGTCATCAATAGTCACGCGATACGTATCGTGACATGAGTGTATCGCGTAATAATAATAACCATGTAAGAGGGCCCAACAACAGGCCCAACTCTTTTTGGAAATCTGAAAAATTATAATATCACTCATACTAGTATCTTTATTTGAAGTTAAATATGTTTCGACAATAGTTGATCGCTGCGCTATCCAAGATTGTCAAAACATGGGTGCTAATAATGGCGTCGCTCAAAAGTCGGCACGCGGCAGTCGTTCTGTTAAGATCGGAAGTAAGTACAACGTAACGTCATGCTATCTCTTTCACCATAAGCAATTGAGCATTGGAATGAAAGAAAAAACATATGTTTTCGCATTTCTATGTCGATTTTATATATATTTGCATAACACATTGTATCTATTGGCTATGTGCACGTCTGAAACGTCAAAGGTCCCGAGACAATGTCAAAACTCAGAGATGTCAAATAATGACACATGAATATTTTATTTACTTTAGTAAACGAGAAAGACCCCGTATTGGAAATTTTACTGAAATAAATAAGAGAATAAATAAATACACAAACGAAACGAATCGTAGGAAACCGTTAAGAAACCAATAGAAAACGTGAAAGTAAATTTGACAGCGGTCCCCAGTAAGTACACATTTCTGCCATGGTGTGCGCTACGATCGCCTAGCTTACCCCTACCACCTACTTCGCACATAGCCAATAGTTGAATAGGGCCTCTCCATATATTTATCTAATAGGCAAGGTAAGAAGTTCGATACGATACGAATACTCTTTATTGCGCACCTCACACAAATGAAACCTTACAAACAGAAAATAAAAACAGTAATATGTAGATAGAGGTAGACAACAGGCGGTCTTATCGCTAAAAAGCGATTTCTTCCAGACAACCTTTGGGTATCGGGACAAAAAGAAAATATGCAGAGTTAATATGAACCAATGAAGTATCCACTTAATGCAATATTATAACCGTAAGTTTCCTTAATACAATCCGCTGCTTTTTCTGTCTCGTGTTGTAAATCGTACTATTTCGCTCTATTCCAAAGCTTGCAGGACCGTGTAGATTGTTACTTTAATCTGTCAGTGTCAAAGTAAGCACCGCCTCGCTTGTGATCACCTGCCCGTCTAGTATGATAGCTTATACCGTCACGTTATATGGCCAAAATGTACTGAAACGTCACATATAACGTGACGGTATAAGCTATCATACTAGCCGGGCTGTGATCCAAAGATTCCAACCAAAATAAATATCCAAAAACAGCAACAGCTGCAAGAAACTGATGAAAATACGTGGTTTGTTAATGTTATAAATATTGAACATGACCGTGAAGCCACGAGAAGTGCCAGATGGCGATGATGACCCCGTGGAGACCATGTTAAAGAAAACCGGGTGTCTTGAATTACATTATAAAGTGCAGGTAAATCATTTGTTTATCATATTCATATCTTTAAATGTTTCTTTGTCTGATAATATTGAGTATTGACTATCGGGTTGCATAATTGACATTTTCTTATTTTCCAATACACTACATTACGAATTTTTATTTATGATTAGTGCTTACTGTAGTTTTTTCCTGTGTTACTGACATCTTCCTGTTATGTTTTCATTTACCCCCTACAACTATTTATTTAGGGTCTTATTATAAGTTTAACATGTGTATCTCTGTATGTGTGTCTGTCTGCAGCATGGTAGCTCTTAAATGGGTAATGATTTTAATTTACCGATTCTAATGCGGGGTTTTTTTTGTTGGAAACCAGGTTTCCCAGCGATGGTTCTTAGATATGTTTCATCAAAATTTGTTTAGCCGTTTTTGAGATATTGAGCTTTGAAGTGAACTTTTTAAGTTGTCAGTTATTAGTCCCTTTTAGCACTTTTCAAATTGAACACCTCATAGAAAGGAACACACAAAGCTCATAGCTCAAGTACATCTCTTTTGGTTGACAGCCTGTTTAGCCTAGTTGGTAGTACACTGCCTCCGAAGCTAGAGGTTCGGGGTTCGAATCCCGACCAGGGCGTTATTTGTGCATTTAGCATGGATATTTGTTCCTGGGTCTTGGATGTTTTCTATATTTAAGTATGTATTTATCTAAAGTATGTATATCGTCGTCTAGTACCCATAGTACAAGCTTTGCTTAGTTCGGGACTAGTTGATTTGTGTAAGATTGTCACCCAATATTTATTTTATTTATTTATTATCTATTTTTGGTCAGAGTAGGATCTCTACTTATACAAAGTATTGTACTTCTATGGTCTCTACAATTTCACTACCTTTTTTCTGTATAACCAGGAGTGCATAGCCACCACGAAAGATTGGAGAAAATGTCAAACACAAGTGGATGCGTTCCGGATGTGTATAAGCAAACACAAGCAAGAAGAAGTGGCTAAAGCTAAAAATTAGTTTAAGTTAGTCTGTTTTAATTGCCTAATGTTATGTTATTGTTGGAATAAATGTAGTGTTTATTTCAAATAAGCTTTTAATTCTTTTAGAGTTAGTTCTGTACACTCTTACCCTTTTATATAGTCTGCCATCTCCTTCCCATACTCTCAGTAGTTCCCTATATCAGGCGCGGCTCACTCCGTGATTTCATCGTGCCGCTGCAAGTGCAACATGTCCGCCGCCCGCATTGCAGGCTTATAGCCTGGCCTAGCGCTAAGGCCCCGCCCCCGAAAGAGCGCGTTGCGTGCGATAGAAAGAGATGCGTGTTTGGCATACCTAAATGAGGGATTTGTTAATGGTGGGCCTTCTGTACGTAGTACTATTACTTATTCTGTTCTGTGCCTATATTCAATCATCTTTGTCTGGAAGATGGCTCTGTCCAGCAGTAAAAGCAACAGTTCTCTGCTGTAGTTGGTTGTTACGTCTCTATATGTATAGTTCCTTGGTGAGCAATAGTGTCTAGTTTCGTTATATAATTATGATAAAAATAAAAATATAATTATGATATAAATTAATCTAACATTTGGCATGGACCTATGCTTTGATCTGAGGTCTCCACTATTGCACCGTGTGCCGCGCCTGAATGGACGAGGTAAACAGTAGGTCTACAAAAGGAGTATGAAAAGAGATACTTTTGTATTTATATAGTTTTTAGTATAGATTATGGAAGTAGGAGTTGTTGTTGATACTATTTAGAATTGTAAGTCGTACCGCAGTGAGTTAAAGAATGCATTCATCATATCTGCTGAAAGATGCCCATTGCTGGACAATATGCCACCCCTCCAAGAGTGCTAGAATGGTCCTGCGCTACCCGCATCCTGCGGCCTCCCGCAATCTTAACAAAGAACGCATTGCTTGGTAAGAAAAAGGACGCTGCTCTGAATATGACTACAGTTAAGTGCAAAAAATTAAACCCCTAATTGATAGAATGAGGCGTTACTTTACGGAAATCCATGACAAGCTTCTTGAATATTATTTCTTTGCTATTCCGCTAAAAAGGCAAGTGGATACATTAACACTAACAGACGCACACGTTTTTAGCAGAATAGCAAAGAAATATTATTCAAGAAGCTTGAAACTCCCCTTCTGCTATCTGCTTACCATCACGCATAAAGCTTTTTGCATTGGTATGTAATCTAATAGAGGTAAGGAAAGGGTTAAATACATATACAAATAAATATAAATTAGAAAAACTTTATTAAATAACAATAAATAACATTAAGCGAGGATTTTGCTCTTGTTGCGGAGCGCTGTGTAGGCCACTATGACTGCCAGAGCCGTCGCGAGGACCTCAGAGTTTACCCAAGGGCCCGAGTAACCTGGTGGAAAAACACCATTACCATTAGCACATGAATTACAAATTACTACGTACAGATGCCGCACGAGGAGGCACAGGATGGGTTTGTTCCCAATTCTACAGATTTTCATTAAAGATTCGCTTCTCTACAGATTTCCAATTCGACAGATTCCGAATACTTCAGATTCCTAATTCTACAGAGTCTGAATTCTGCAGATTTCCAATTCTACAGCTTCAGAATTCTTAAGATTCCCAAAACTACAGATTCTGAATTCTGCAGATTTCCAATTCTACAGATTTAAAATTGCCTTACAATTGACGGAGCCGGAGCAGGGCTCCTATTTCGGCGCAGTTTGCCCATCGGGCATCTAAAGATACCAAATGAACCTAACCTACCTAGAACTGGGGCTTTTGTAGATCACCTGTAGGACTTTTTTAGAATTACAAATCTGTAGAATTGGGAATCTGTAAACTTGAGAATCTGTAAAATTGAAAATATGAAAACATGAGAATCTGTAGAATTGGGAATCTGTAAAATTGGGAATATGTAAACATGAGCATCTGTAGAATTGGGAATCTGCAGACGTGCGCCCCTACGACAGGATGTGGCAGCGGTGATAAAAGATATGTTTGCTCTTAGCCCTCACTCCCCCTAGTCGCTGTTTTTATATGAAGCTACTCACACTTGCGATCATCAATTTGTATGAAGTGCCGACACCTGATAAAATCCGGGACAGCTGACAAGTAGGAACGGGGTCTTACGCTCTTAAAGGACGGCGTGATGTCAATGGATAGCTCACTGATGCGCCCGCAGAGGCGTCTTCACCTATGGTGCAAGGTGTGCGTTGCAAACGTAGCGGTCCTAGGGGCGCCGAGCACCGCTCGCTAAGGAGCCCCACTTACTACGGAGCGCTAGGGTAATGTCAGGGGAGGTTTACTACGGTGACGTCATCGCGCCGCGCAAAGTACATGCGGCCGCCGGCTCACACGTTGTGTGACTATTCAATGGTTGCGGCGCAGCGCAGCGTTACGGATCGCACGCGCACGCGCTGCTGTACCGCTGTACGATCATAAAATAATCCGTTATGTGTTAAATAATAATGTCAAAACCACAGCATTATTGTATTGCATCAGGTTGCACCAATAATAATAAAACGGGGTGGCTCAGCTGTAGTAACGCAACGTTAAATATTACGCCGGCAACTGTCATCCCATAGAAACTTGTCAAACTTTCCATACATTGAAATTTTAACGAACACAGCTCACGATCACAAGACGGTTTGGAGCAACCCAGCCAAGTTTTCTCAAATCCAGGGGTACACGGGTCAAACCAATAAGTCAGTAAGAATTTTTTTGAAAATAGAACTAGTTCTTATTTCAAAAAACAATTTATTTCTATTTATCGGTTTAGAATTTAGATCTCGCACCCCTCGAAATATGCTCGGAGAAGTAGGCCTTTCTTTCGCAACAATAGACTACTCTTGCGGGCGCCGCGAATTTACAGATACGTAATGGGATTTGTATATGAAATTCACAACGCGTTCTCAGAACAAGGATCGCCTGCCAAGCGTAATCGAGTCCGTACAGTAACACGAGGCAGGCAATCCTTTTCCGGCCTATGCAGTAATGTAATATACTTACTGCCAGGGTGGCTCAGTTGGACGGCGAGTAGCGGAGGCACGGTGGCGGCGGGGTCGGCGCGACGTGCGCGGCGCAGAGAGGCCCAGCCCTCCTCGTCCAACACTCGCACCTCATGCGTGCCCGAGCGAGCGCGGGCCGGCTCCTCCGTCCACGACACCTGTGTAAGTATACCATAGAGGAAATTATATATACTGAAATAGAGTTGTCACTCCACGACATCACAAAACGCTTTCTATGTCAAGATGTTGGAACTACGAGCGTAATATACATATACATATATACTTGTTATCTTCCATAATCAACAATACTGACTAGCCTTGGTATGCTGATTGGTTACTACAAGTACAGAACACAAAGACATGTGAAGGGCACCTAATAAATATATTTATTTAATATTTACCTCCACCACAAAGTATACAGTTTTAAACAGTAACTAACAACACTTGTTAGGGAGCATACCCAAACTACGTGATCAACTTTTTACCAAGCGTATATGCCAAGACCCCCACCCTCCCCCTCTAGTTTTTACGTAGTATAATTTTTTTATCATTTTGTGCGGAAATTAAAAAAAAATGGCTCTTGTTTGTATTTTCTCATATGGCCCCTAATGCATGACGTCGAAAGTGCATGCGTAGTTAAATTGTGATTGTATTTAAGTCGAAACTGGAGAAGTTTTAGTGGTGGGGTAAACCGTAAAACGACACCATAATCCATTCCAATATTACTTGTTCAAGTAATGATAGTATAACATATTGAAATTTAAGAGCCATAAATCATATTTAACAATTGCATGCGGTTAGGAACGTACCCACAGTGTCTAAAAAAAGTAAAAATATGCCCGTTGTACAAAGGTAAAGGCAACAAAAAAGATATAAAGTCATACCGGCCTATCGCATTAGTTCCAGGCCCTAGCAAGTGCTTTGAGGTAGGGCTGAACAAGAGACTGCTGTCTTTCTGGTTCCCAAGAAACGTACTGTCGGACAGCCAATACGCATACCGACAAGGCCGATCCACTACCGATCTGGTGCGCGAGGTGTTACACTCCGCACTGCGCGCTCGTGAAGCGGGACACCACGTAGGCATTGTGTGCTGTGACCTTTCGCGCGCCTTTGACACCGCCGATCATGCGCTCATCGCTGTCAAACTAGACCACTACGGCATCCGCGGCCCTGCTCTAAAGCTTCTGCTTTCGTTTATGACCAACAGAGCTCAAGTGGTCGTCGGTGACAATGGTGATGTGAGATCCTCGGAGCGGGCCAACCTAATGGGTGTTCCGCAAGGCTCCTGCCTTTCTAATACTTTGTTTAGTATACTTCTAAACGATTTACCGCAGGCGATAACAGGTGCAACCATCTACATGTACGCCGACGACGTCACGGCAGTGGTCAGTACACCGACGAAGAACGAGCTTGAAATGGCCCTAAATAACGTCGTACAGCAATTACACGAGTGGTTTAAGTTTAATGGACTAGCATTAAATAAAGAAAAAACCTGCTACATGACACTTAAACTAAACGGTCACCATAACGAGACCCTGCTGGTGTGCGCAGGCGATGCCCCTTTACAGCATGTGTCCTGCACACGACTGCTTGGGTTCCACATCGACAGTGCATTAACGTGGGAAAAGCACATAGATGAGATGTGCAATCGACTGGGACGGGCATGTTTCGCGTTGCGTCGGTTAGCACGTACCACCGGGAGGGCCGCCTTGCGAGAGTGTTACTTCGCGACGGTTCACTCGGTGTTAACGTACGGCGTGGAGCTGTGGGCCCGGGCCGCGGACTGGTACCGCGTGTTCTCCATGCAGAAGAGGGCCGTCCGCGGCATGGCCGGCAAGCCGGTCGACGCCCCGGCACGGAACCTCTTCCGAGAATTCCAGATCCTGCCCCTACCCTGTCTACTGATACACCAAGTAGCGGTCTACACTTACGAAAACCTTGGTCGTTTCAAGCCCAGGGGCACGAACCCCAGATATCCTTTGCGTAGTAATAAGCATGGAGACAGGCTGGCAGCGGAGCGTTGCAGACTAGCGAAGGCAGCAAAAACGGTCTATAGCCTCGGCCCTTCCGTGTATAATCGTCTGCCCGATGACATTAGAAATGCGCCTTCCATCACCACATTTAAATCCAAATTAAGGAAGTGGCTGCTTAAGAATATGTTTTATGAATATATTGAATTTTTTAATTTACCATTGGCCATGTGAATTATAGTATATAAACCTAATTATTTATAATTAGAGCATACGAGGCTTGCACTGAAAGTGGCGGGAATCGAATACTTATTAATTTATTTTTAACATGTATTATACCTTTTTATAATCTCTGAAGTTTCCTTATCTCAACACACTGGCCACTTAGAAAAAAAAAAGTATGGTTCGGTTTCAATTGTTTATTGAAGTCGTCGAGTCACTGCTTAAAATGGAATTGTGCCGTGAAAATTTCAGAGCTATGATTTATTATGACTTTAAAAGTGGACTAACACAAAAACAATGTGAAGAGCGGATGGTTGCTGCTTTTAATATTGAAGCTCCTTCAAAGACTACAATATACAGGTGGTATTCAGAATTTCAACGTGGCCGTGTATCCCTCACCGACGAAGTGCGTGAAGGTCGACCAAAATCGGCAGTCACGCAAGAAAACGTCGATGTTGTGCGTCGTCTGATAAATGAAGACCGACATGTGACATATCGGGAAATTCAAGAGCACCTGGGTATTGGAATGAGTCAAATACAAATTATTTTAAAAGAAGAATTAGGCGTGAAAAAGTTATTTTCCCGTTGGATACCTCACCTATTGTCTGACGAGCAGAAAATAGTCCGTGTCAATTGGTGCCGCAAAACTTTGCAAAGATTTAACAAGGGACGCTCAAATGCTGTTTTTAGCATAGTATCAGGTGACGAGTCGTGGATATACGCTTATGAGCCTGAAACTAAAAACCAATCCCGAGTATGGGTCTTCGAAGACGAGCTCAAACCCACAAAAGTTGTTCGTTCTCGCAGTACGGCTAAGAAGATGGTGGCTACGTTTATCTCTAAATCTGGTCACGTAGCTACTGTGGCTCTTGAGGATCGTAGAACAGTCAATGCTGATTGGTACACCACTATTTGTTTGCCGAACGTCTTTGCTGAACTCCGAAAAACAAACCCTAGTCGTCGCATCATCCTTCACCACGACAACGCCAGCCCACACACCGCTCGGACAACAACTGAGTACCTGGACGGTGAAAAAGTCGAAATATTGGACCACCCTCCATATAGCCCTGACTTAAGTCCCAACGACTTTTTTACATTCCCCAGAATCAAGGACAAACTGCGTGGTCAGCGGTTTCAGACGCCAGAAGAAGCAGTGGAGGCCTATAAAATAGCCATTTTGTCGACCCCTACTTCAGAGTTCAAAAAGTGCTTTATGGACTGGTTTGAACGCATGCATAAGTGCATGAAATACAAAGGAGAATATTTTGAAAAACAATAAAAATAAATAAACTCACTTATACTGCATATTTTCTTCTATTCCCGAAACTTTCAGTTTTACCCTCGTAATGTATCAATTATATTATAAACAAAATAAGACCTGTAACAATTGTTATCAATAAAATTTTCATTTCATTTTCATTTCATTTCATTTCATTTCATTTCTCATTTCAAGTAGTATGAATACAACACCATAAAGGGTGCTTTCTGGGATAAAAAAATATTTTATATGCTACTGGACTCAGAATATCTCCATTCCATATATTGGTTCAGCAGTTTATTGTTAAACTTTCTTTATGTAATAAGACCTTCACTGCAAGATAATAATATGTAACTAAATAATTGCTGATGCTATGAATTAGATAGCTGATGAATTTAATAATTTCTTTTCTAAAATTCCTATAGTCACTACTCAAAGTTTAGCATCGTCTACCACAAAAGCTGAATCCCTTCTGAATGACAACGTAAAATTAGAATCACTAACTAATTTCAAATTTCATCATGTTTCTCCTCTAGATGTACTGAAGTCCTTTGAAATGTTAAAAATAAAGAGCACTAAGGACTTATGGGGCGAGTCAGTCAAGGTACTGGAATCTATTCTTGAGGTCGTTGCACCAACTCTAGCTCTCATTTTTAATAACTGTATAGACTATGGCATTTTTCCAGACTTAATGAAATGTAGTAAAGTAGTTCCAATTTTCAAATCAGGTCATAGAGATAATCCTTCTGATTATCGTCCAGTTTCTATCCTACCTGCGTTTAGCAAAATATTCGAAAAAATAATGCTTACGCAATTGGTTTCTCACTTTAATTCTCACAATATTTTGCACGCACAGCAGTTCGGCTTTACGAAGGGTAGGTCAACTACTGATGCAGGTGCTAGTTTATTAAAATTTATTTTGCAGTCTTGGTAAGAGTCGCACGACGCCATCGGAGTGTTCTGTGACCTTTCCAAGGCTTTTGATTGTGTAGATCATGGTACTTTAATTTGTAAACTTAAGTTTTATGGCATCAGAGGGCATGCATTAGATCTCATGAAGTCATATTTAACACAGAGAAATCAAAAGGTAGCGATAAATAAAGCCATTTCGTCAGAGACAGTGGTAGAGATGGGAGTACCTCAGGGGTCTATTCTAAGTCCGTTCCTGTTCCTTGTTTATCCCTTTACACCCGGACTGAAACGATTGTGAGCCCTTAATTACATTGAATTATCATTTTTTTAACAGTGTCATTAAAGTTCATTTTAAAGGGCTAAGTAAATGATCTGCCATATATGGTAAGCCGACGATCAGGCATTGTAATGTTCGCAGACGACACCTCATTACTGTTCAAGGTAAATAGGAGAGATACTGAACTCATTGAACCAAATAATATCCTCTCCATGATATCTGACTGGTTTGCTGCCAATAACTTAGTATTGAACTCGAAAAAAACGAAATGTATGAAATTCTCTCTAGCGAACTCATCAAACAGAAACTTAGATACAAATATTAAACTTAATGGTCAAACATTAGAATTTGTTACTTCTACTGTATTCTTAGGTATTACATTGGACTCAAAATTGCAGTGGGGTTCCCATATAACAGCGATAGGAAGTAGGTTAAGCTCTGCTGCATTTGCAGTCAGGAGAATAAGGCAGCTTACCAATGTGGCAACGGCTCGGTTAGTTTACTTTGCTTATTTTAATAGTATAATTACTTATGGTCTTATCTTATGGGGATCAGCTGCAGATATTGAAACTGTTTTTATTTTGCAAAAAAGGGCTATCCGAGCAATTTATAACTTGGGGTCGCGTGATTCATTAAGAGAATTTTTCAAAGAAATAGATATTCTAACCCTGCCGTCCCTATACATATTTGAAATAATAATGTATGTTAGGAAAAATTTGGGACATTTTCCAACGAACGCTGATAAACCAATAGCCACGAGAAATACTGGGAAACTCAAAATAACCTTCTATAGACTAGTAAAGGCGAAAAAGTCGTTCTTGGGAAATTGTATCAAATTCTACAATAAAATTCCTAAACACATTACTGAACTTAGCAATTCTAAATTCAAATCTGTAGTAAAACAAACACTTATTTCAAGAGCATATTATAGGATAAACGATTACATCATCATCATAGTAATGAATGTAGTCGCCATATGGCAACAATATTTTGCAACCCCACAACTCCACTAGAAATTCAAAAACTATTATGACTCTCAAAAACACTAAATCATCTGGTTACGATGAAATAAATTCAAAGATCTTAAAACTATGTGCAAATTATATATCTGAGCCCCTGGCCTATATTGTGAATATGTCGATCGAAGAAGGTACATTCCCATATCGCCTTAAAAAATCTATCATTAAACCGTTGTACAAAAAAGGAAAGAGAAATGATATGAACAATTACAGGCCCATAGCACTGATCCCTGTTCTTTCAAAAATCTTCGAAAAAGTAATGCTAGAAAGACTTACCAATTTTACCAACAAACATTCTCTCCTGCACGAATGTCAACATGGTTTCAGAAAAAACAAATCGACTTCTACTGCGGCTTTCTCGTTGCTCAAAGATGTATTGCACTGTGTAGACAAAGGGATGCCTGTAAGTGTACTTTTCGTAGATATGTCTAAGGCCTTCGATTTAGTTTGCCACAATAGGCTTCTAAATAAACTGGAACTATATGGTGTAAGAGGAAACATACTATGCTGGGTAAAATCGTACTTAAACGAGAGGTCCCAATGTACAGAAATAGTAAGAGAAGAAAGAAGCTTCCTGGTCAACTACAAATCTTCGTATAAAATGAACAGATTTGGGGTTCCTCAGGGAGGCGTCCTCTCACCATTGCTCTTTTCATTATATATTAACGACCTTCCTAAGGTGACGCCTTATCCATCAGTTTTATTTGCAGATGATACGTCAATTATGATTCCCTGTACAAATTACCAGACATACGAACAAGAAATCAACCAGACCTTACACAAAACTATTCAATGGCTAGAAAATAATAATCTATCAATTAATGTTAATAAGACTAAACATATCCAATTCTTGACTTGTAAAGGTAAACCTATAGATCTAGATGTAAAATTTAATAGAGAACCTGTTGACAAAGATACTAGTACTAAGTTCCTAGGTATAACTCTAGATGAACGCTGTAACTTTAAACTTCACGTCGAAAATATTTGTAACAAATTGAATAAATTTATCTTCCCATTGCGAAAGCTACGTGAAACTGTGTCACAACAAGCGGCCCTCGTAGCATATCATGGCTATGTCATGTCAGTTCTTCGTTATGGCCTCATCATCTGGGGAAATTCTTCAGCAATGCCAAAAGCGTTTGTTAAACAAAAAAAATGTATTAGAGCCATATTTTCTCTTAAACCTTTAGACTCATGTAAACCAGTTTTCAAGAGCAAAAAGCTTTTGACGTTACCAGCATTATATGTATATGAAATAGCTGTATTTGTACATACCAACCAACACTACTTTAGAAAAAAATTTAATGTCATACCGTACAATAACCGTATGTCTAGGCAAAGAAACCTGCTAGCTGTACCTAAAACACGTCTAAAGCAAACAGCTCGTAGCCCTTACCTCATGTGCATCAAAATATATAATAAGCTTCCGAAAGACTTAAAAGACCTGATTTTGAGTCAATTCAAAAAAAAACTGTATGCATTGCTGTGTGAACTAAACTTTTATTCTACAAGAGAGTTTCTGAATATGAAATTTAGTAATAAGTTTTAGTTAATTATTGTTATTTCATACTGTAATAGAATAGATTACCAATTTCTTTATTTTGTCGATCTCGTCCGTATATCAACAAAATCTAGATACCAAAGTTTGCATGCTTGAATAAGTAGAATATGGAGGACTGCGCTTATCTATGTTGTAACACCCTATGTAACCCATATTCCGCGAATAAACCATTTCATTTCATTTCATTTCAGGGATGTTTGGCAGTGATAGCGTCCTGCACGGGTAATCTATCGTGAAAATATATTTTCTACTGTAGCATTTTTATTTAAGTTATTTTGTAGTAATGTAATTTTATATTTAACTATATAATGTATATTGTTTTGAAAAAATGACACCTCGCCGAGTTTCTTACGCCGGTTCTTCTCGTGGCAGAGGTATATTTTTCCGAACCGGTGGTAGTTTATTGACGTTCATAGGTGCATGTAATATGCCTAATTTGAAGAATAAACTACTTTTACTTTTTTTTACTTTTAATTATATATGCTAACCCTTTAACCACCCGAACATGCACAATTTTTGATGTATATATTGGACGTAGTTATGGGAAAAGGATCCAATCCACAAGAGATCACCAATGAAATAAATGTATGACTTTTGTTTTAAGCAGAAGGTTCAAATTTCAAATTTTACATAGAGTGGGTCGGATCCTTTTCCCATAACTACGTCCATTTATTCAAATTAGAATCCGTGAGAGAGACAAATATCTTGTAAAAAAACATACCAGACATTTCACTTATTCATCAGACTGCGGTGAAATAAGCTGGATATTTATTATTATTATTTTATTTTAGACAGGCAGCTGTCGCTGATACGTCTAAATCAGAGGTTACTTAGCACACGTACACACTACTTATTTTATAGGTTGTCAAGTTTGTTTTTAAACTGGTTAACACTTCTGTCCTTCACTACTTCTGAAAGTAATTTGTTCCATGCCTTTACTATTCAATTAGAGATTAAGTTTTTGCCGATATTTGTTTTAGATTTGCTTGCTGATAATTTAAAGTTGTGTCCCCTCATGAGTATGTTTGTATTTCGAGTAAACAAGTCGCCAGCTCTGGACAGTCATAATAGTCATTTAAGATTTTATAAGTGTCAATCAATTGTCCACGTTCACGCCTTTTTTCGAGTATTTTGTCCAATATTATAGAAATAGCCTTTATTCATGCTTAATTAGGTACATTTTTTATTATTTTTCAAAACATATATTAATTAAGTAATATTTGTTTTCAAAATATATTTATACATTCAATTGGGTATACAAATTTATCTATTAATTGTATTATATTTCCATTGTTTTCAGCTTTGTTACTACTTAAATTTATTAATAGTTTACATTATATATATATATATGTTGTGTGTGTGTGTATATATATATATATATATATATATATATGTTGTTATTTATTTAATTATGCAAGGCGCGTTCAACGCAAAAGGCCTCCCCCAACCTTTCCGATTGAACTCTATCTTGAGCCGATCCCCACCAATATTTATCATGCCTTTTTAGTTCATCTCTCCATCTGACTCTCGGTCTGCCTCTCCTTGTTTTTTCTCTCGGTGTCCATTCTGTTAAAAGCTTTGTCCACCTATCATTTTGCATTCTGCACACATGACCTGCCCATGCCCATTTTATTTTCTTAATTTTTCCGATGATATCTTCTACTCCAGTTTTTTCTCTTATTGTTGTGTTTGGAATTCTGTCTTTTTTAGTTACTTTTAGCATTGATCTCTCCATTGCTCTCTGGCATACTCTAAGCTGGTCTGCTTGCTTTTCGGTCAGGCTCCAGGTCTGTGCCCCATATGTTAGGGTTGGTAAATACATACTTAAATACATAGAAAACATCCAAGACCCAAGAACAAATACCCGTGAAAAATGCACAAATAAATGCCTTGGCCGGGATTCGAACCCGGGACCTCTAGCTTCGGAGGCAGAGTCACAACCAACTAGGCTAAACAGGTCGTCATATAACTTTCTAGTTTTGTGTTGTTAACCGTAGTTGCAAAACAGAACATTTTAGACATTTTTTTGATTTTTCCTTGTAGTGGTCTGCCTTGTTAAGGCTGCTGCCTTCCAATGTGGATGTGGAGACTTTTAATATAAGTATTGTATAAGGAGAGAAGTGTGTTGACCAGAATACCAAAATAATGTTTGGATTTATCTGATGTAAAAATCGTGAATGAAAAGATGCTTAAACTCATACAGTGAAGCGCAGACTTATCGGAAAATTCCCTTATAAGTAGTCTCTACTAAGATATCCACTAGAAATACCGTCTAAGCGAAGATGTACAATTACTTAAGGTTATACTGACCTGGTACTTATTCTGCCCGATGCGAGCGGCCGTCAGCGGTTTCCCCTCGACTTCCGCGTACAACGCGTAGTTTTCAGGCAGGGGGTTATCGCACTTCAGCGTAAACTCCGTAATATACGCTATTTGTGTCACCACGGTCGCATCCAGGCTCGTAAACGACGCTGCTTCGACTTGAGGGTTTTGGCAGCTTTGTGCTAGGATTCCGCTGATGGAGCAGAGCGCGAGAACCGCAACTATATATTTTGTGACCATTTTGCTAACTTCTTTGTGACCTTTATGTCTTAAACTAAGTAAAATCTTATAGGAAACTAGCGATTGCCGTCTCCGAGCTTAATGAATGAATTCGTCCACGTATTGAGACGTTCGGAACATCGAGTTAAAAGAGAAAGTTCAATTGTCAAATTATGATATCACCTTCTATTAAGCTAATGATGTTTAAGTTCAAAACTCAATAAAAACAAATTTCGTAATTGTATTCAAATAAGAGTAATGAAATGAGTTTTTTAAGTATTTGCGCACAAAATAATATATTTATTTTTATTGTAACTAGTGAATTGTAGTCTATAATCAGAACGGAACCTTAAACATCACCGATGACGTGTGTCCAAAATGCCAATTATTTATGGATGCGATCGATATTAGTATAGCCACAAGAAAAGAAAACGTTCGGTGAAACCATTAAGTTATGTAATATTTTTTAAGGTTTGATTCTTAATCCGCATATTAGTAGGCAAAATGCTGTCTGGTGCTTCCACTAATACGCACATATGATAGTGCATATAATAGAACAATTGTGTGAACAATAGTTATTTGTTCAACAAGAGAGCAACGTAGATTTTTGCTGCGAGTTTTGACGCTATGCTCGTGATTCAATTATAGAATCTTTCGCTTCCTCGGGACTCAAAGACACGAGATGCAAATATCTTTGCTCTTGTGTAATACATACAACTTTTCACCGGCAGCGAGAACATACAACGCAAAGGAACAGTGATAGAGAGAATGAAGTTACTTAAACTAAACTACGATTTGAAAAATTAAAAAGTAAGTTTTTTTCACGCTCGCAGCAAAATTGCCTTAAGCTCACTGGTTTCAAGCAACAAAACCGCCATTTTCAAGCCGCTGAGGTGAAAAGGTTCTTTTCACTCACTCGGCTAGGGTGACCATATATATAACGAAAATCATGTGTAGAAGCATTTTCTTGCTTATCTTTGGAAATTGGATGCAAGGATGTTAAATGAGGGACACTGTGGATGGAAATGAAACAAACAAAATAACTTATTTTATCCGTAAAGGCCTATATTTATTTATTTATATCTGTTGACAATAATCCATGTGTGCCCGCGTTTCGTAAAAGTCAAAAAATTACAATGTACCAGGGGCTCATATACAGTCTGGAGCTCTGACGCCGTCGTTGATTCGAGAACACCGTGCCGTCCTGTCCTTTTCACTCTATACAGACGCAGCTGGAGAGTGAGAGAGATAGGCGATCATTCGAGTCTTCGACTAGACTCCCAGGAGCGTACCCATGCCTCCTCTTGCCATAGAGTCGAACAACGTAAACATCTTACGAATCATTACTTCTTTTGTCTATTCTTAATCTATGTTGGGAACGGAAGGTAGCCATAAATTAAATATTACCCTGAATTTTAGCAAAACTGTTATCCAAAAGATGTTCCGTTGCGGTTTTAGCTAGTGATATGTCAAAATTCATAACTTTATTGTGCTTTCCAATCAGCTTGGATGGGTCAGCAGTCAAAACAGTACAATTTATAAACTCTTAAGTTTTAAGGTTATAACTGTACTTAAGTGACAGTTGTTCCCAAAACCAAGCAGAGAGGATACGGCTAAAACGAAATTCGTGTATCTCCCTCTCTGTCGCTCTTGTATATTCGAACTGGGATTGGTTGGAACCATAGACATAAAATTTGCTAACATTCTGTACCCTTGATCAGTTTTAAAATAAACCTACATGCGTCCGTTTCAGCTCATGAGACCAGCAATATAACCTAACGAGATGTCACAGGACATATTATATCCCACACCATCATAAAATATCATATTTTCATAATGTTACGTCTCTTGCTCCTCGGCCGTTATGCTAAACGTGTGCAATGCTGCGACCACATTATCGGGATTCGGCGAATGTTCGTGGTGACTTCTCTTTCTTTTTGTGCGACAAAGAGAGACACCAACACGAATATTCGCCGAATTCACGATGTGGCCGTAACATATGGCATTTCATCATGTCAGCCGAATAACGTCCACTGCTGGACATAGGCCTCCCCCAAAGACATAAATATTTAACAATGTCATAAATATTTTTACATATATTGCATTCTGATGGCGTTTTATACAAAATTTTTAGCTAATTTTGTCCAGTGTAAAATAGTTAAATAACTGGTACTACACGAAGGTACTAGTTGCACTTTTACGCGGCTAATCTGGCGTTAGACCAATAACGGGCCATTGAACCTGTATTGCCAGTTTACAATTGTAAATTATTAACATGTAGCTTAAGAAATGAGCCATTCGGTTGCGAAATAACTACCATTTGCTATGTGCTGGTCACTGACATGAGGTACTGCTTTTGTCTAGTGTTTTAGCATCTATTCCTTTTTGACCATATAAGTATAAAAGGGATAGATTGTTTTTAACCCATAATGACGCAGCATTGTGATTCAAATTTGTCTATATTGAGTCTTACCACAAGAGGGTTGTTTTAACGCGTGCTAAAATAGCGTTAAATTCGCTTACTTATCTTCCTTTACAATTTGTTTTCTATTTCATTCTAATATGTTTCCGCGTCCCTATCTCTTTTAACTTTCTTATTAAGCCACTGACTAGATTCAGCGGTATGTGAGAGTGGAAGCGTAGTTTTGCATTTCACTCAAACGTATTATCTAGAGGACCATCGTCAACCAGCAGAACATGAGTTTGGCCTGTAAGCTAGACTGGTGTCAATGCTTAAATTAGGATGGCATAATTTTCACCGATTTTATAAAGACACAAGTTATAATTTCACACAAGTAAGCGGGCAACACAAGCCCTTTTGACCAATGACGCGTGGCATTTTGAACAGTGTTTAAAATTTGAAGTTTATACAATATGCCCTTGATATCATCAATTTTGACATAGTAACCAACATTCTGTATCTGTGGCAAGAGAATGCAGGACAACGACGCCATATCGCGCATCTTCACGAGTACCAAAGCGGCATGAGCGCGAGACAGTCGCCGGGCAGCCCGCGTCGCTCGCCCGCGCCCTAGCGGGGGTCCGCCGTCTCGCTCGCACTCGGGCGGGTGTGCGCGCATTAGTACTAGGGCGGCATGTAGCGTCAGTGGTTGCCGGGCGGGGTCTTGGCGGGGGAGGCGGGGGGCGGCGCGCTCCACTCGACGCCGTCGCCCTCGTACTGCGTGTTCTCGAGCCGTGTGATCAGCCGCTCGTCCTCGTCGCCGAACTCGCCGCCCATTAGCGACGGCTCCCCGACTACCATGACGTCCTGGTAACATAAACAACCACATTAAGTTTATATACATCCATGCATAACCCCTTGCATGCGATCCTATTGCGCCCCCTTTAACGGCAGAGCGGGTGACGCCGGTGTGTTTTTAGTCAGTGGGTATGCTCCTCCTGTCACCATCACTCGGCGGGCGGAGAGAGTCCCACATAACCCCCAAATGGCCTTTCCCGGGCTGAGGGTATGCATAAAGCGTTTTCACACCGTCATAAAAAAAGACGGAGACCAATAATGCCCAATATCTTTCGCTCCAAAGAATAAGATGATAGAACGACATGGGGTATATGGAACCATTCATCTACCTGATAAGTGATAACTCGCTATAAGATATATATAGCTGATGCTAAGAGTGACCTGTTTGGGTTAGAGTTCTCCACAATTTCCTAGTTTGGTCACCCTACATCTCGCACGGCGTTACGTCAAATCTCATATAACATCCGTCAAAGTAACTCAATTTGATGAAATTTGCAAAGCGTGCATTTACGTAAAAAATAAATAAAGAAAATAAATACCTATGAATTTATAACTTGCCGTTAAGAATATAATCATACAGTCGAACGCTAAAAGTAAAAAAAAATAAAAAACGTGTGGCGGGAAAGTAATTATTATTTACTAGCTGTTTCCCGCGACTTCGTCCGCTTCTTCACTCCTATTGGTCGCAGCGTGGTATTATATAGCCTAAAGCCTTCCTCGGTAAATGGACTATCCAACACTAAAATATTTTTTTAATTCGAACCAGTAGTTCCTGAGATTAGCGCGTTCAAACAAACAAACAAACTCTTCAGCTTTATAATATTAGTATAGATATGTTTGAAGTTTCATATTTGAAGAAATAACGTTACCTGTGAGGCGAGGCTGAAGTTGGGTCCGGGCGACCTCTTCTTGGCGGGCGCGGGGGGCGCGGCGTTGGCGCCCGCGCTGCCCTTGCGCTTGCGCCGCTTGCTCGCGGGCCGCTGCGACTCTGCGGGACAGGGACAGATACATGTTTGTTAGTTCCAGCTGTTGGAGCGAGCGTTGGAGTAGGCATAAAAGAGGTTGGGGCGCTAGTCGGGTAACCTCCACGAGTGTCTGGGCTCTTCCAGTTCCTCTGGACCCTCGCGGGTCTGCGGGAAGGGGAAGGGTTCTGGCCGGTGCGCCCTGGAGGCAACGGTAAGTGATTCAGCTTCGGAGGGATCGCTTACCGGTGCTACCAATAACCCGGAGACGGGGTCGCTCTGGGTGTTCCTCTGTTTAGCGGAGGACACTCCAGATGCCACCAATGGGTGGGATGGGGGGTTCCGCATCAGGGAGTCGCAAGACTCCCCAGGTGCGGCGAGACGGACCGGCCATGCCGTATGCCTGTTTAAAGAATTACGGACCCGTAACCCTGACTTCGGTTAGAGGGCCGCTATGGTCGGGAGCGGGGGCTGACACCGTCAGGCCGGGGCCGGGTGGTGGCTGCGAAGGAGAAAACCTCTATAAAAAGTTACAAGGGGACCTGAGAGAGTGAATCCGGGGTTTTTCATTCTCTCCTGGCGTGGAGGTCCTTTGGCAAGTGTGTGGTGTCGCCCTGCACGCTTGCCGTCGGGTGGGGAGCGCAAGCCTCTTCCGACAGGCGGTGTTCGCGGTTGTGTGCCTTGGCGAACCCGTGTCACCGCCACTAATGCTGCGTGTTGGGCATACCCTGGTGGTTTTAGACGGTAGTCCGGGCGGTTCCCGGGAGTCCGTCATACCTGTCCTAGTTCCCCGGCTAGGCGGGATGCGTAAATGCATTTCCCCAGGTAAAAAAAGGCACAATAGAGGTTGCAATGGTCATAAGGACGACCACATTTTTGCATAAACTAATGCCTAACCGGGATTCGAACTCGGGATCTCCACCTTCGTAGGCAGTGTCACTACCAACTAGGCTAAACAGGCCAACAAACACATACACTCATCGTATCCGATTGGGGCAGACAGGTACCAATAAATGCCACATACTACGGTCTTTACCGTTTTTTTTATATATACCTATCTAGAAATAACTTACTGTATACGAGGGCTGTTCCGAAAGTTTTTAGCTGCTCTCACTCTATTCATGCGATATATTTTTTATTTACACCATTATGTGGGTAATTTCAATAGTTATGAGCTGAGATAAAATCGTTAGCAAGCAACAAGTATTTTTTTCACAAAATTTATTTTACCAAAAGGTCTTTTGTATGGGCTTTTAAAAATTTGCGAAAATAGTATTGGCAACGAAATCCCTAACAGCTGTAGTGGAAACTGCCCGGGATGACTTCCTAACTTAGTTCTGCTGATTTTAATGTAAAATCAGTAGATAATTTTATTTTATTTGTTTTTTTTTGATGATGACCAGTCCCTAGTCTCGCGACCTAGATTAATATTCGACACACCTTCTCATTGTCGCTAATTTTCATGCAATCGAAACAGATTACGTGGGTAGAGACAGGGAAGATTCATAGTTTGCGGTGTATAAAATTTCGTTTAGTTGTGGTGACGTATTAATCAAAATTGGCCCGCAACACAAAATTGGTATTGTGACATCGCATATTAGATAAGGCTGTTGACACGTGGTACTTAAAACACAATAACAAAAAAACCAAGTGACTTTCATCAACAGTTTCACCCCAACCCATATGTATCGAAATTACCCGCATACCTAATGGTATCATTAAAACATATATGGCATGAATAGAGTGAAAGCAGCTAAAAACTTTCGGAACAGCCCTCGTACCTTTTGTCTTGTATTTTTTGTGTTTGCAGTAATGTATTTTGATTTGATTTACATACTTCTTTCGCTTCAATCACATCCATACATGAGATGTACAGGGGGTCTACTCCGAAATTAGAAAACCGAACTTCGTATGGTGCTGTCCCTTTCACTCTCCTGTCATACAATATATGAGTGAAAGGGACGGCACGATACGAAGTTCACATTTCGTATTTCGCAGTAGACCTCCAGGCTCGTCGGTTGCGGGTACTTCTGTTCTGACCTTTTTCAGTATCGCTTCATCAAGATACCCTCGCCAAGCCTCCCTCTTCCGTGCCGACCCTTCTGTCCATCTTCTGAACGTAAATCCTTTTTGTCAGTCTGTTCTCACGCATCCTCTAAACATGTCCAAACCACCGAAGCATAAGCACCTCAGTCTTCAAGGTAAAAGTGAATAGGCATCTTCTGGGCGAGCGTGTTCCATCTTAGACCTAGTCTTAACTTTCATCAGGTCAGATTAGGGTAAAACGCAATCCCATTTACAATAAATAAACTTTTTCAATCCATCTATAAATCCTACTATATTTTTTGAGGCTTTATTTTGGGTGATAGTGATAGCGCTAGCGCCATCTCCCCACTCCTCAGTGAAACGAGTTATACACGAGTTAAGCTTGCAGCATACGTCAGGTCTTCGGATCAGATTCTACGACAAGGTTTTGCGATTATGGCGCGCATAGCACGTCCTGCATCAGCATATATTGTAACTTTCAAGCCCTATCAAGTCAACGATCAAGCGCTCGAATATGACATTAATGAGCACCGGAGCGCTCCGAGCCTCCAAACATTGCTAGGAAACCTTATTTACATGTTCCCGGTACGTCTACAGCAAAAGTAGATGATCATTTTAGTACTTTGTCGTACTAACGTCACAATATTGCAACAGTTGGGATGCGTCAAAGTAGTGATAGTGACAAGGTACTAAAATGATCATCTACTTTTGCTGTTGACTATACCTGCCGTATTTAGTTCCATACACTCATGACTGCTACGCTATAGATGTGAACGGTGTATTACACCTATTTTTTATGGAGTTTCCTGAGAATCAAGCCGCCATAGCCTTGAAAACTACCAGGAGCGCATGACTCACCTGGAGGTGCGACCATGCGCTGCCACTTCTGGAAGAGCGTGGTCTTTAGGCAGTCGCGCGGCGAGAGCGCGTACGCCTTGTGCCGCGACATCAGCTCCTGCATCGGCTCCAGGATCACGCATAACTGGAATCAGAGGTGTGTTGGTTAGTCCACGTTTCTGATGTCCTGGTAGGCTGGTGGTAGGTAAAGTTAGGGATTTCACAATTTAGAAGCAGTATCAAAGAGGTATCCGGATAGGTAGCGGGATTTGATCTCCTGACGTTTTGTGCAACCGCCCTGTCGCGCAATCCGAACAGATCCAACTTGACCATCACGTTTTTTTTCATACCGCAAGTCATCCGGCTGCCTTTTGGTTACTGCAACTTTGCGTTATCGCTCTGAATAATAATAAATATCTTACTGCTTAGGGGGCTCACCAACTTGGATTACAGATCGACCAACGTTAAAAAATATGGCGCCGCCAGCTGTCAACCTATACTACCTTGTCAATCTTACCTGTGTTTTTTGGTATACAAGGGAAATCAACATTCAAATTTTATGAAACTAAATATGATTTTAAGAAACGCAGCTTTCGATTATAAGCTATTGGGTACTCATCCTTAAACCTGCTTTTCTTGGTATACAAGGCAAACCAACAAGAAGCCTTTAACCGACCCTCTCCTAGGTACAAGTCTCCTTTCATGGATGTGAGAATGGGAAGCGATGTTCTTGGTCTTGGCAGCTGGAGGTCAATTCTTGGCCCAGTGATGATCTCGATTGATAAAAATCCCATCAACCAAATGTCGAGGGCAGCATGATCTGGGGGTATTTATAAAATTTCTCTATGCTGGCAGCACACTGTCGGATAGATCGCGTACCACGGTATCAATTAATTAATCGTATGGCATTTATTTACGAACCGTGAGATCTTCGAGAAGATAAATACGCTCATACCGTCCCACTACGACTAGGGATCAAATACAAGGCTTGCAGGATCAAAAGAAGTTGTAACAACTCGTACTGACCCTGACAGACGACAGTCATGGACAGCTAAAGACAAAAAGGTAGCAAGAGCATGAAAAGGAAAAGTTGTTTGTAACTGGAACTAATCCTGAAGTAGTCAACAAACTCTTTCACTTCGAACTACTTAGAGACTCCTCATATATGTACCAGGGTCGCAGGAGCAGGGAGAAGTTATTGCCTAAAGCAACTAGAACTCACCCTCAAGTAGTTAAGCGTGGAGTTGGTGATGCCCTGGCGCGTGATGTTCTTGGACAGCTGGTCGAGGGCGGCGTGGTCGGGCGGGTGCACCGCCTGCCGCGGGATCAGCTCGCGGTGCGCCCGCACGGCCATGTGCCACGACTTGATGCGCATCAGGTCGTCAAACGTGAACTCGAGGATTAGCCGCCCTTCCGTGCACACCTGGAATTGTTGGACGAATCGTTTTTATAGTTTTCGTCGTTTCTACGTGACTGAGGATCGTGAATTCGTGACTAATCACAAATAGCACAATGTTCAATGTCTGCTTTGTTATGTGCATAACAATATTTAATAAGTTACTGAAATGTTTGAAAGAGCTACCTTTAAATAGATTTCATCATCATCATCATCATCATCATCATCATGTCAGCCGATAGACGTCCACTGTTGGACATAGGCCTCCGCGACCTTCACCAGGTCATCGGTCCACCGTGTGCTGCCTACGCCACGCCTTTCGGTACGTGGCCGCGACGTTTTTAAATAGATTTAAAAACCAATTAATCAAGCCCTTAAGAGTCCCCAGTACGCTCGGCTAAACTCGATTCTCCATACAAACGTAGTTCAGTTTCCCGTAGTGCGAGATTATAGCAAAGTGGTAGCAGTTCGCCGTGATGCTTGTGTTGCGGAAGGACTCCTTGGGTTGCCACGTCGTGTTGTACCAGGATATTAGGAACAAAAGGAGCTAACCTTAGTAAACATAGGTTTCCCGAACTGCGTGACCATCGTGGAGTGGTCGAACTTCGCCGTAATGCACGTTTTGTGGAAGGATTCCTAAAGTTGCCGCGTCGTGTTGTACCAGGATATTAGGAACAAAGAAGCTAACCTTAGTAAACATAGGCTTCCCGTGGTGCGTGACCATCGTACAATGGTCACAGTCCAGCGTGATGCTTGTGTTGTGGAAGGACTCCTTGGGTTGCCGCATCGTGTAATACAGCTCTGAGACTCCGCCCTCATATATACTGCGGAAGTAACGCGGTATCAGCGTCCTTCCTATTGCTGAAATTTGATAATATAATTATTAGTATGTATGTAGTAATATTATTATCTCCATTTCTATAGCTTGGGTTTCAGGGCGCGCATTGTCAACGGATTTCAAATCATAATATGCGAAAGTAAACGCTAGGTGCTTCTGCCAGGCGCTTTTATTGCAAAACTGGATCCGGAAACATTATTTATTGAGCCTTAGGGTTAATTTTCCCTGGTCGTTAGACCCCTTATCTCTCATGCGGGGAGCTCGTGCTAGCCTTGTTTTTGTTATAGAAAGAAACAAGATAACACGAGCTGTAAATGAGCTACACTTTGGGCTGCAACGTGACTGCAACGTGATTACAACCACGCCGCAGTTACCAAGGCTTCATAAAAAACAAGGATAGCGTACTAAGTGTATCCCTTGTCAATTATTACACAGTATTACAAGTGACGAGTAACTGACGAGACACTAGGATAAGTATTCCCTGCAGTGCTCGCTCGAGTAGGTAACGCCGCAACGTGACGCGAGACGATGAAATCTACCGTCCTCTTTCTAATTTGCATAGTGCGACTGATATAAGACTAAATGAGTCGCGCGCAACGCGACTTAGCAGCACGTGTTCTCTATCTGTTATATATTACGAGAAATAAGACTGGTCGATTGACAGCTGTTATCCCAGTACAAATAATGTCATCATACGTCAAAAACGCCATTTATTGTACTGGGATGACAGCTGTCAAAAGACCAGTCTTATTTCTCGTAATCTATAGGTCCAAAACCATTCCGCAGGTACCAGGGCTTCATAACAAATAAGGATACTCACTGTATCTCTTAGGTCCATCTTCTAAACAGAAGGTGAGGGTTAGCGTCGCGTCGTCCTCGAAGAACTCTGTCGCGAACGCGTCCCACCAGAGGTTGTCTGAGTCCTGGAATATGTGAGGTGCTGTGTTTGTTATAAGGCCAAAGTTTCTCAGGGTCTACCACCAATTTTATCTACACAGGGTGATTTTCGGGTCGTGATCCGGAATGACTGTACATAGTCAAGAATTCAAAGTAGACAACATCACAGTCGGTATGACGGTTTATAAGTCAAATAATTCTCTTTTTTTTTCAAATTTTAATGGGAAATAATACTTTTCCATATAATTTGGTCACCCTACCCCACTGTTAAGTCTCCATACTATCCGTCAAAGAGAGTAGGGTAACCATGTTTTTTTTGTGATTTTGTATTTTTGTCATCAAAATAAATTAAAAATAAAATTAGTTTGTTTCGTATCACTACAATTTATTTGAAATGGCTAACAGATACCAAGTCTGAAAACTGATTCTTGATCTACGACCCCGAAATCACCCGTATAGGCGCCATCTATCATTAACTTCCTACTTTTTCATTTAGTTTATAGATGACGCTAAAAAGAGTTCTAAGTTTCATTTAAAATTAATGGTACAGAGACCTGTATCTCTAGTGTTCTCGAAACAAACACAAACGTACGCGTTTGTGTTTAGTCTGAACTTGTACGGCAACGCGAACCTAATAAATGCGATCGAGCTATATAGGCAGCCTTCAGCTGGGTTTTTCGTTAAAATCTGATTGTATGAAAGGCTTGACAAGTTTCTATGGGAAGATAGCTGCCGGCGCCAAAGTTTGACAAGTTTCTATGGGATGACAGCTGCCGGCGCCAAATTTAACAAGTTTCTATGGGATGACAGCTGCCGGCGCCAAATTTGACAAGTTTCTATGGGATGACAGCTGCCGGCGCCAAATTTGACAAGTTTCTATGGGATGACAGCTGGCGGCGCCTGTTTGACATGTTTCTATGGGATGATAGCTGCCGGCACAAAAGCTTAACAAGTTTCTATGATGTGACTGCTGCCTGCGCCATATTTAACGTTGATAGGTCTGTATCGTAAGTTAATGCAACCCGCCCTTATTATTTGAGACATAAGTGGACCTCTTGTTTTGTTTGTCCATAATTTGGACAGAGCTTATGAAAATGGATCTGTTGAAATTAACGGATTTAGTATTTGTCAGAAGTTACAATTTCAAAATTTACTTTGCGTGGGTTTATTTATTTATTTATTTATTTTATAAGACACACCAACAGTACAAAAACAAAGATAATAAAGTTACATAAGTATAGTAGACACGTATAATATTTATGCACCAATAACATGTGTGCAACCACATTCATACAGTTCGAGGCTTTTACACTATTAACTATAATTATATATTAATAGAAATAATAGATTTGTTTGTATGGATTGACTTATTAAAACTAGCAATAAAAACTGTAATTTTTACTTATGAAGTTTGTTTGAGCATTCTGCGCTTTAAATTTTGTACAGAATCACTAAATATGTCTATTTCGAAGTTTTGTTCATGTGACTAATTATTCCATGTTACTTGCATTCTATGGACTGGGTTGGACCACTTGGACCAATTTCAATCATTGTTTTTATAACATGCACGGTTCTTGACAATAATTCACAGAGATTCTAATCTTGCCAAATACACAGCTAGCACAACTTTAAAGCAACATTGCAGAATAGTAAATATAGATGGCGCTGATATGAAGGTTGCTTCAACAACTTCAGTTTCACCGACTCGGCCATAGATGGCGCTAGTGGTAGTAAAACATATCTTCACTGACAATAATATTGGAAGCGATGACAGAGTATGTAAATGTAAAGCCATCGGTTCCCATATTGTCTGCGAAAATAAAGATGTTTACTCACAGCTTTACTTTAATTTTAACTAAATAAGACTTCGATTATTAGTCCTTTAATTATAATTTCACATAGACAAATGTTCTAGCCTTCTAGGTACATTTTTTTCTTGTTATAATTACTAACCGAAATTCAATAAAATTAGTGAACTGTCCGAGCGCAGGTAGTTACCATTTATTAAACGAACGAGTGACCACGGAACGATTATGATTTATGACAATTATGATTGACAGAAAGTATTTATAATATTTTTTCCGACTCTTCTGATAACTGTTATCAAATCAAATCAGGGGCGCTACCCCGAAACAAAGACGTAACCAATGTCTTTCCAACCCAAAGGGTAGACATCATCATCACATTATTATTGTAAAGAAGATAATATTTGGAAAATCCACTAGTTTTTCCGAAAGCTACTGCCATGTGACCTTCCAGCCCAGGAGGAAATCTAGACCTGGTTGGGATTAGACCATACTATCGGAAAGTCCAGAAACCAAAGGGTGAACTAGACGTTATTGTAATACAAAATTACTTGAAAAAATCGTTGATGTCAAATGCTTATTACAGGGTCGAGGACTATATAACTGACATAAATGCATAGCCCAAAGAGACCTAAATAACATTAATATTCATATATGTATATTTTCATTGTATCACGTCTAGGAGATTAGTAAACACATGTTGCCTTGTTGAACTACACATTGTAAATATTCTTCCTCTTTTGTTTCCATATTCAGATTTACTTTTAAATTTAGTAGGTTAAGGCTGGGCTGCACCGACTTACGATCACAGACTGATCTACGATAAATATGGCGCCGGCAGCTGTCATCCCATAGAAACTTGTAAAACTTTCCATACATTCAAATATTAACGAACACAGCTTACGATTACAGATGGTTTGGTGCAACCCAGCCCAAGTATTATCATTGTAATAAGCATATTTATTGGAAAAAATGATTGACTTTCGAGTTTCTTTCGGCGTTTCGTCTCGGCAGTGGTCTTCTTTTGTAGAAACGCTAGTAAATTTTGACTTGTATTGTAAAAGTGCCATTGCGGCCTACTTGCAGAATACCTAATGGTCATTTATTTATATATTTACCAACCAATGATTAAAAAATTGGTATGAACGCTCACCTCTGTCCTCTGTTGTAACCGCTTGTTGAGTTCGTAAACTCTGTAATCCGGTTGTCCGAAATATGGAGTATGCCGCCTGAAAGCAAGGGAAATACAGAATTTAAATATACAATACTTGAAACTTTTAAAACACAAATCAGAGATATCTCCGAAACATGGGACCAATGTCAAATCTCTCAAATTCTTGAAATCGGCAGCTGAGCATTTCTATCATCATCATATCAGCCGAATACGTCCACTGCTGGACATAGGCCTCCTCCAAAGAGCATTTCTTAAAAAATATAATTATACTAGTTTGTGCCCGCGACTTTGTCCGCGTAACCTTCTACTCCCTATCCCCATTAGTTAATCCAGGATACAGACTATTTATATACGAAGTTTCATTATAATCCGTACAGCCGTTTTTGCGTGATTGAGCAACAAATATCTAAACATCTAAACTTTCGCATTTATCAAACTCTTTCCCCCCTAAAAGGAGAAAGTGTCCAAAACTTTTCATACATTTATGAAATACAGACTACATGAATAATTGTAACACAATAGGGACGAAAAGGATATTTTTGTCCTATTAAGATCAAAAAAGTTATTCTTAGTGGAAATAACATTACATTCACACAATAATTATTAATTAAGTAATCTATTTCGAATCCGCAACACCTTTGTAAGGAAAAATCACGGTATCCTTCTCTCTTGATATCGAATCAAACGAAAAAAGCCTAAATCGTCGGCCTAGACATTCTTAAGTTGGCGCCATTAAGGACGCCGCGGAAAGGAAGCCATAACTTCGTCTTGTAGACTTCATTTGATTGAGATTGAAATGTGACGTGTATTAACTTAAATTAAAAAAATAAGGAAAACATAGAAGTGTTGGGCTTAGCAACAGCCCTCTATTACCTATCTACATATTTGTATAGGACATATCATAGCCTACCTAGTTCACAGCATTACATTTTTGAGAGCGCGTTCTCTTCACAATTGGGTATTTGGCACATGTTAAAATTTATGACATGGTTCATATAATACTATCTCACTAAAGAACCTTATCGTAAAAAAAGGCGGACTTAATGCCATATGGCATTCTCTAACAGTCAACCTTAAGGCAAAGCAGAAAAATAGTAGGCGGTGCATCTAACAGCTAAAAGGAAAATCAAAATAGATTACGTTGCTTTATAAACAATGAATGGTGTATACATTTTTAAAGGGTCGGCAACGCGCATGTGACCCCTGGAGTTGCAGGCGTCCATAGGCTGCGGTGACCGATTACCATCAGGCACGCCGTACGCTTGTTTGCCACCGACGTGGTAAAAAAAAACAATAAATTGTAAATTACAAAAATTAACCCAACGCCTAAAAAGATAATATGTAACTTCAAAAATACTGAAAATTATGTTTATCGTCCAAAAGTCAAATAAAGGTACCAATACCAATAGAATTCTTATGTAAAAATAAAGAATAAACTTTATAACAACTTTGCCTTAACGCAGTATTTCACCACTAAAACCGAAAAATATTTACTTTCCTATAAGTACAACGGTTGGTACGATGACTTCTGTGTGACGTCATAACCAAGTGTCAATAAAAAAAATGTAGGAGCCATTTCCGGGGTTAGGTTTTCCCTAATTTTTGCCCTTTACTGTGCTCTAATTGTATTTGGTCCCATAAAGCCATATGATCGTATCTAAGAACTATTTCGAACGGCGACATAAAAAAAAGTATTTACATGGTGTATGCGCTCTGAGGGCGGAACGTTATAAATTGAAAACAAAAGTTAGAGCTCAGTATGAAGACTGCGTGACCTCAGCCGTATTACGAAACTACAAACTACAATTTTACAAGTACACTGACAATACTGAGGCGTTTGACATGCGCTTGACTATTATTGACTGGCCATATGACCAGTGTTATCAGCTTCATCATCATCATCATCAGCCTTTTTTTTAAACGTCGGGGAAATGCATTTACGCATCCCGTCCTGTCGGGGGATCGGGTATGACGGACTAACCGCGGCTAGAGTCTCGGACTACCGTCTAAAACCACCAACGAAGTCCAGTTCAGCCTTGTATTGGGGCGCCGCAGGATCGCTTTTGGTATTCAACCGCGTACAACCTTCATCATCAGTCAATATACGTCCCACTGCTAGGCACACACAGGCTTCCTCTCATAGACGAGATCAATGAGATGAAGCTGGCATTAGTCCCCTTATTACCGGTATAGGTGGGTTTGTACCAAACCTGTAAACTTAGCCCTTTCAGAACCGGCCAATACAATTGTTCAGGTTAATTACAACTAATTTTAAACATATGTAAATATAATTCATTTTACGTCAGTGCAGTGCTGTTTTCCCGGTCAGAAAGGTAAGCTGTGTCCATTAAAATCTGAATGTATGCAATGTTCGACAAGTTTCTATGGGATGAGGGCTGCTGGCGTCATTATCAACTTTGATCGGTCCGTAATCATAAGACTATTACCTATACTAAGTCTGGGTTGCACCAAACCGTCTGTAATCGTAAGCTGTGTTTGTTAATATTATATGTATGGAAAGTTTGACAAGTTTCTATGGGATGCCAGATGCCAGCGCCATATTCAACGTTGATCAGTCTGTGATCGTAAGTCGGTGCAACCCAACCCAACCTTAGGTTGGGTTGCACCAAACCGTCTGTAATCGTAAGCTGTGTTCGTACGAACCTGAATGTATGGAAAGTTTGACAAGTTTCTAGGCCTTAGGCGGGGTTGCACCAACTATACGACCACAGACCGATCAATGTTAAATATGACGCCGGCAGCTGTCATCCCATAGAAACTTGTCAAACTTCCCATACATTCAAATTTTAACGAACACAGCTTACGATTACAGACGGTTTGGTGCAACCCAGTCGTACTCTGTGATCGTAAGTTGGTGCAACCCCGCCTTAATGAAACGGGCCACTGACTAACCGTTACAGCCGCCCGGACTGTTGTTTTCACAACAACTGAGCAACTGAGATCAACAGTTAAATATTTCTTCTAAAAGCTTATTTACACGATACCAGAACTTGAATAGAATTTTGTATTATATTGCAGGTTTATTGGATCGTACCCGTCTTGCCTCGGTGTCTGCGCAATGTTTTTTTTTTGAACTAATGAAAATCGTATGCAAGTTATATACATACGAGTATACCACGGGCACGATTTATAAATGTGGTACCATTGGTACGAACGCACTCTAAGAGGCATTTGAACCTTCTAATTGACGATTCACACTGAACGGCTGGAGTCGGCGCGCAACCCACTAGAGTCAAAGGAATTCAAACTCCCCATACAGAAGTTAGATTTCATATTTGAATGGGTTGCGGGCATCCGGTCGGCTGCCGCCGGCTCTGACGCTGCCGTTCGGATACGAAGTCTAGCTTCTGTATGGAGGGTTCGAATTCCTTTGACTCTGCTGGCGTGCGCGCCGAGTCCGGCCGTTTGGTGTGAATCGACCATATCGCTATCGCACGGCGCCTGTCATTTAAATATGGAATGAAACTACAGTGTAGACGGTTTAAATTCCTTTGACTCTAGTAAGACACGCGCCGACATCGGCCGTCAGTACAAAATGTCCGTCCTCGTATCCTTCACTGGTAAATCATTGGTTTTTGCACCATGTAAATTAGCCTTGAGTTGTGACAGTTATGAATTGTAAAGACAGGAACGTTCAGTTCTCTACAGATTATTGTGTTTTTAATGTAGCTTGTTTACGTTGACAGCTGTTATCCCAGTACAGATTATGTTTTTTTTTTTATATCACGTCGGAGCTAAACAAGCCTTCGGCCCTCCTGAAGGTAAGCGGTCACTGCTGCCTATGGACGCTGGCAACTCCAGGGCGCAACATACCCGTAGCTAACCCTTTAAAAAATTAAGTACACTCCTTTCTTGAAGAACCCCATAGTGTAGTCCCTCGGGAAAACCTCGGCAGGGGAGATCATATAACACAACCGGGGCGTCCGTCCGGGGGAGGAAATTCCTCTGAAACGGTACCATACGCGACCATTTAGTTTCTAAGGCGTGAGGATGAATGCCCTGCCGACGGCGAGCGGTGCGATGGTAGAAAGTGGCCGTGGGCATCATGTCAAACAGTTCTTCGGAGCATGTCATAATACCTTCTGACCGCTGCCAAAGAAGATAATATTATATCTTCTTTGGCAGCGGTCAAGCTAAAATCTAGTTTTCAATGGGGCGAAAGTTTATGGAGGCACGATACAAACGAATTCCACTCGAAGGAAGTCGCGGCATAGTATAAATACTACGTCGATTTGGAGTGGTGTTTGCAGCGATATTTCTTAATGAAAAATTCATTTTTACATGAGAAATCTATAATACTATTTTAGGCTGCAATTGTCCTGTACTAGATATGTAGTAACGATGAGAAAAGGTCAATTTACAGAGAAAGTAGCGTAAAGCGTAAATAGATGAGCAAAGAGCATTTTTAACTAGGTATATAGTTGCAGATCAGGGACTCGGGTAAGTCCTAAAACTACGATCAAGACCACTTGGGGATGGGCAGCAGCATCCTTGGAGTGCGGTGGAGATACTGCAATCGCCAATCCGCATGCCAAGCCTGACGATTATGGCATTTACCCCCCATGAAATTAGGGGAGGCCTATGTCCAGCAGTGGACGTCCTTCGGCTGATATGGTGGTGGTGGTTGCAGCAGATCTAGGAGCGATCTGCCTATGCCTTGGATTATACTTACTATACTAAGTATTATGTTATAAATAAAGTATGTTTGGTACAGTTAACATTTTTATGGGCTTAAATATCTTAATCTAAGCGGTATCTCCAAGCTTGATCATTATTTACATACTACATTTAAATTCATTTGTGCTAAATTGGGAACAGTGGTTTCGAGGATAGTAGCCCAAGGTTAGACATAAACTAAATAAAACAAATGCACTTGCAGCTTTTCACAAGTGTGCTTGAATTGACGTTTTGTAGAAGTACCTATTCACTTCAGCCGGCGGCTTGTATGACTTCTTTTCTTTTCTTTGGCTGCCCTACACTTAACGGTGTCAATTTTAGTTCCGTAAGGAATTACGCTAGATGGCGCTAAGATAAAAATGATATCGGTAATTATCAACCAAATACTAAAGTATACTATTTATGTTTGGGTTTTTTCACCGAGCGAGCGAAGCGTCTCCGTTTCAGCTTTCGACAAAAATTATTTCGTATGTCTGTCTGTTTGTCCGGATCTTCTCCTCTACAGGTCGCATCAACCGATTGTCGTGAAATTTTGTGAGCAGGTTCAATAATTATATAGATTTGTCGAGACAATTTTTGGAAATTTTGAATTTTGAAAAGAAAAATATGTTTTTTTAGTGAGGTCTACAGCTCACAGAGCCACTACTGTAATATAATTTACGGTGGTACCTCCGATACATATATCTGCTTTAAAAAAATACTAGGTGGTGCAACTCAGTCTTAGTCTAATATTGTATAGACTCTTTTGTTTTAGATTTTTCAACAGAACACGTATCTTCACGTTTTGGATTGTTTACCGACTTCAATAGAAGGAAGGAGGTACTCAGTTCGTCTCCATGTTTGCTAGGTTTTTTTTATGTATGTACTCGTATGTTCCCCGATAACTCTTGACCACGTCGGCCGATTTTGATAATTATTTTTTTGTTTCAAAGCAGGTGCCCCGACATTGGTCCCATACAAATTTGGTGAAGGACTGATGATGGGATCTAGGAGGAATCGGAGGAACTCCTCGAATTTGATAGGCACGCATACTCGTATGCCGATTTCGGTATTTTCTGTAGGCAACCAAGCATTGGCTCAAGGAAACCACAAACTGTGGCATAGCGAAGTACAAAATTGGAGTCGGGTTTTTTTGGTATAAATTATGTTTACAAATTTCGTGTAGCTCCCAAACCTTGCTCCCAAATCGATCGATTGACCTTGCTCGTTACCAAAAAGTTAGTCGACACAATTCAGCACGGTAATCCTCCAAGTTACAGGATAGAATGAGATAACCTAGATTACATCATCTCCCAACCTCGCTCTAATCTCAGTTTACAGGATACTCATGCAGGACAGTATGGATGCACCTTTACGGAAAAATAGCGTCCGAATGAGGTTAAACTCGAGTAACCGAAAAGTGACCTGCTTAGTACAGTTGAAATTCTTTGAGAATTGAGATCGAACATTTTAAACAAAATATCTCACTCAAATATCGACTTTACAGTTGAGGCTGAGAATCACATTATAATGCAAATATTAAAAAGTTTCCTTATATTTTATTTCAAAGGGGCCCTCTACACTGTTAGATTTATCACAATACTGGGATGTCAATATTATCGCGGTATTCAAAATTGTCTGGATTTTGCTTCAATATTGCCACATAATATAATAAATACGAGGTACCGCCAAAATCTTGATTCTGTTCAGTAGTATTGTTTCATAAAACATTATACTCGTATATTATTATCTTGGGTTTTCATAAGTAGGTACTTAGATAAGAACTTCCAGGAATTACCGTCATCGTTGATTTTTAATGATATGATCCATCCATCTACTAAGAACTTTATTTCCAGTTGAAAATCCTGGGATCTTTACATACGTAAGTCCTTTAGTTTAGTAAATAAAACATAGATGACGCTATGAGAAATTACTAAAGATACACATTTTTTATGTATGATGATAAAATCACAATAGATAATCTAACAAAACAAAGAAGCGGAATAAATCAACAAAGTAAATTCAGGAAATGAAAATAGTGTACTAGGAAATAAGGCAATTGAGCCAGGCTACCAGGAATGCGTTATTGGAGAAAGGATTAAATTGTGGACTTCTTGTGTTTGAATTGCAAGACCAAAATATAGGCTGGCTAGAGTGGCTAGTGACAAAAACGATATGATTCTGAAAGGAAAGGCTAAGTAAAGGTCTAGACAATATCTTCCAAAAAAGAAAGGCCACGGTAGGTTGATTACAATCAGTCATCAGACTACTTGGATGTCTTGTACTCATGTCATGATTGGCAGTCGCCATTTTGAAAATCAATGATTTCTAACTGGTGCAGTAACGTGACTGTACTTACTTGGAAAATAGGTACCATATGCGAATATATTTGCCTGCTTTTAAAAACTATGAAATCACATCGAATTCTATTTCGTTTCATATGTACGCTTTACGTGCGCCCGTTTGTTCGATTTTCGAAAAGGCTTGGATCAAAACGTGTGGAAGTTTGGTAAGTACCTGGAGCGCATAATGTTCAAGGAGTTTACCTGAAGTAAGGATCCGGCACCGGATGGTACATCGGCGGCGGCGCGTACTCATGGTACTGCAAGTGCGGTGGATGGTGCGGCGAGAGATGGTGGTACTCGCGGTACTCGCCCTCGCCGCCTAGCGAGCCCAGCGCCACCGGCATGTAGGCCACCTTGTCACCGCGCCATCTCTCGGCCCTTAACGCACTTCACTTTTTGAAATTAGAACGTGAGCGTAGACTAGTGATGTCCGCGATATTTAATCACCGGTTTTTATACTTTTTAAATATATTGTAATAAATAATAAATAAATAAATTTTAATTAAACACTAGCTTTGGGCACTTTGGTTTGATAATCACTAAAGTTGTTGCATTCACATTAATGTCAACGTCAATGCATGACGCAGCACTTCAAAATGATCATGTCACTGTAAAGAATAATCTGTAAAACAGGTGGAATGAGCGTACAAACGCCTAACAACGCGAACAGGCGACTGATAAAAAGCATTTCGAATTTTTCGCGCCGGGAAGTGCCAGCGTAGCGTGAAGAACGTCACAAGTTCCTTATGTACTTAACCCTGATACACGATTGTAGTACGTAACGCGCGGAAATAGAGGCGATAAGCTTGTAGATGCTAGTCGCGAGTGGCGGCGGCCTGGCAACGTCGCTCGTCAGCTGGCCGCACTAGAAACGAGGAGCGTTCGGAAAGGTCAACATCGGTTAGTATTTTTTTATTACACGAGCTATTTTTATTAAGTTGTTTGTTTTTTACTATCATCCATATATAGATAGGTTTTTGATGTTTGAAGCTATCTAGTTGTTATAACCGAGAAATATCGAGGTTTCTAAATTGAAAAGAGAGATTTCTAACGTAACCATACGGTACTTATTTAATTTACTCCAAATAGATTTTAAAAACCAGTTATCAAAAGTAAGGCTCGTTAATTGAGCCATCAACACTCGCCGTTCGGAAAGTAATTATCGCATATGCATAATGTATTATTCAAAAAATAATAAAAAGGCTATTGTTTTCACAGCGGCAAGGCCTCCGAACGCACGCGACGTTGCCGCTCCGGGCGTTCGCGCCATACTTTTTACTGTTTCTTAGCACATAGAACGCTCATTACGCTGGCACGCACACACTGGCAACGACGCTGATATTGTTATATCCGTTGTACATACGTTCTACATAGTGCAAGATGTACATACATTCCGCGAGCTACGGCCGTAGATTATGTAGGTAAGCTACGACGCCACGCGATGTACAAATCAAACAGAACGTCTATAAATAACAGACGAGACGTGTCCATGAAAATTTCTTGCCTCAATTTGTCTGCAATGAATTTCAGTTAACCGGTATTTCATTTATCTCAAACGTTAGATGACATTCAGGCTGCAGACGTCATAATGACGTGCGAGCGCGTCAACGTAGGATGGATCGCATTTTTTTGGCAAAATAATTTGACGCGCGTTCATTGCATTGTCTGCAGTCAATTAGCCGTGACAAGTTAGTTAGGTGAATCAAGGAGTTACACAAACAGCTTACAAAATTAGTGATTAAAAAAAACCGGTAATTTTTAGTATATGCAAGTATGAAATTTGTGCAATTACTTAAGAAACGATATAAGTATAAGAAAATTAAGAAATATGTAATGAGAATTAATAAGTACGGAATGTACAGTTTGAGATAAGACTGTTGACATAAACTCAGATGGCCCTGAGTTACGAGAAACACAAACACAAGTAAATAATGCCACTTTTGTTGTTACTATGGTCGAAACTATCCCACAGCTGCAAGCCGGACCGCGCGGCTATCACAGATACATTGATAACCGGACACGATAAAACACTACAAATTAAACATACGCAGCACCCAAATAAATGATAAAGAAGGCCGTAAAGCGATAAATTAGACAAAACACTCGCGCAAAAAATCGGCAAGAAACCGCGGACGTGTTAGCGTTCCGTCAGTCAGCGCGGAATGTGTGTCACGCCGGCGTGTCAATGACTCGCGAGCACGTAAACAGCCGCACGTGCGTCAGGGCTCCGGCCCGAACCGGAGGCCCCTCCGGCACCGGACCTTAAACTTGTACATAACGTCCGCTGCACCGCACGCCCGCCGCGGAATAACCACGTAAAAATATCGCCTATCGGTAATGTGGCGGCGAATCGATAGACTGGAAAAAATCACGCGTCCGCTCACGCTGCCTATCGACAGCTCGATCATCGACCGAGTTCAATTTTGAAACTGCAGTGTAAATAGTTTGAAAAGAGAACGCTAGAGTTACCGGCGCGGCGGCGCGTACACTGCGCCTATGTAATTCAATACATAAGAGAAGTGTGCCGCGCTGTGACGGACAAGTGACGAACTGTCAGCCGCTCGGAGTGCCTCGGGGGCGCTCGGGCGCGCTCGCCGTGGCAAGTTCGGATATATTACCCGATTAGATTATGTCATGATTTATAGTAAAAACCGGTTGTTGTCCCAGGTCAATCACTTCACCACAATAGACGAAATTCTGGTTTGACGGGCAAACTGGCTTTTGAGATAGACTATTACGCTGGTTTTAGAGCGCAATAAATCTAATCCTCTTGCTAATATTTTAAGCCACTGGCACCAAAAAACGTAGGCGACCTAACTACTACATTAAAAACTTAAAGTACAACTCTTAAAGCAATCCATTCTTTCATGTTTTTAGTTAATAGTTTTGCAATTTTCTTTGGATAGTTCCGTCAACCGATCAATACGAGTCATTTGAGGCAACGTCGACTTATTTTCCGTACCTATGAAAAAAAATTGCCTTTCGTGTACTTATTGATTTTTAGAAACATATCCCATCGCACCTGAACACTCCTAACCATTGTCAAAGAGAAAGTAAGTGAAAGGAAGCTGTCTGTTCGCGCTCGTTTGACGGTTCGACGCAAGACACGGACTATTTATTTATATCACGACTCGTGGCTAACGCACCTGTCGGTACAGACGATTAGATGTCATTGCTGCTTAACAAATGGTCCCAATTAATTGGTAGACTAGAAGCGCCCGCGATCCTGGCTTCGAAAACTCCCACTTCAGCTTGGAAAAATTCTGATTAAATTAAAAGAATCAGCATGACTAGCAAGTATTTAAGTGCGAGAGGGACGAATGCTCTATGTTCGACATAAACGTGATCACGCTATCTATTTTATCGAGTTCTAGGGATTCAAACAATCCCTATCCCAAGTTGCTTTAAGCGTGAACTCAAACAGAAAAACTGAGTCACTTTCGCATTATTAATAGTCATACATGGCAAATGGGTGCTAATTGAACTAACTCTTTTTTTCAAGACGCATATGATACCATGATGAGGCTCATTCATGGAGTTAAAATATGCAAGCTGGTACAAATCGCCTTCTATGAAGACTTCGCCGTATCATGTTGCTAATGGTAGATAGATTATTTATAATAATGTAAGAAAAATAATAAAATAAATCATATACATTTATACACATCTTTACAGATATAACACATCGATTTAAAAAGGATTGTTCTGCTATCTATTTGGATATTCGCAGCATAATTCAGCAGCCTTGATTTTTTCATAGACTGATTATTCAGACTTATTTTGGTTTTTTTATTACTTTGTTCTTGAAATGTAACCTACTCTGCAAATTTATATGGAAAGTCAAATCCTTTATCGCTGAGTGATACAAATCATAAGATTTGAATATAAAACTAGAAAAACACAAATGAAAAATACAACAATTAAAACATTAGTCACTGAGCCCAAAATGGCTAGCCATGCCAGAAACACAGTATTAATATTGGATATGTATTTACAGCTATCCTTACTTACTTACCATTATATCATAAACATAGCACACTAGCAGCGCGTACCGTTAGCCAACCGTGTGGGCCATTGCTTTTATATGCTGACGGATGTAAGAATAAGATAAGCTATTGAGAACACTGCCGGTATACCACGTGAACTTAAATTTAAAAAAAAAATGCATAATCTCACGTCTGTGTACCCAAAAGCGGTAACCAGTGGGGCTAGTATGATCGCTTATATGTCGGACATATAGCATTCGTCCCTCTCGCACTTACATACTTGACAGTACGGGACGAATGCTATATGTCCGACATATAAGCGATCATACTAGCCCTGCTGAACACATGAAATTATATTCCAGTGTCATTTCTAGCAACTGTAACTGTATAGACTAAAAAATACGTGAGATGATGAAACCTTAGGAAGTAAAATAGGTTAAGATTGCAGGAGCTTACGATTAGTTAAATAGTTCACAAATATATCAAATCACATACAAAATTTTGCGGTATAATCATATCTTAACTAAACTTGCCGTATAATCATATTTTAACTAACACGGCTTACGATTACAAATGGATTACCAGGTTCTTAAATAAATATAATTAATTATATGCTTTCAGATAAATACTTATATCTTACAACACAACTATAAAAATTCTTCTAAAAAAGTAACAAAACGATAATAGAAATAATAGATAAAAAAAATATTGCGGCACTTTTTAGAAAACCGGTAAAATTATCTCTTTGCTCATCACTAGTCATAAATTTCGAAGAACTTTCCGTTAGAATTACTCAAATAATTAGAAATATCAGTTAAAACCCAATTATAAAATTAACCGAAACAATAATCTCGTAATATTTAATTTCATAAGCAACGGCAACGGTATAAAACTTTCAAATAAGAAAAAGAAACGTTACATTCTAAATTTAAATCTCAAGTAACGTAACAAACCTCCGATGCAATGCAAGGACTCAAAAATCGAATTTCTATTTTCAAATATTCAAATAAGAACTGATCATCTCATCGAGAGGGAGCAAGCGAGAGGTCGTTAATTTAATTCATTAGAGGGACGAGCACGGCGCTACCGGCGTGCGACAGAGACGGCGTTATCGAGATGCACTTTGTGTGAATGAGTGAAAGGTACCGGCGTGTGAGAGGGACAGTGTGAGGCGCGTGCCGTTAGTCGGACAAGGACGGAGTCAGTCTGTTGACGTAGTAGTAGATGAGATAAGGGGCTATCAGTTGGAGGAGCGTTTGGAAGGGTTTCGTACTTGAATTGAATCAGAACTAGGTGAAAACGTTTATTAATACGTATAGAACAGAAGTAGTGACACAGAAGTGAATACAGATTAACATTATTGCTATATTGACTCACTTGTCGATTAGCGTAAATCTGTTTGTTTGCTACGTAGACCAAGGGACTTCATGAATCTTTTAATTATAAATACATACTTCAATAAACAAAACTTATCAAAAATAGGTAATTAAAATTAATCAAAACAATAAACATTGATTTGAGGAGTTCCATCGATTCCTCCTGGTTCCCATCATCAGACCTTCACTAAATTTGTATGGTACCAACATGGGAGTACCTGCTTTGTTACAAAAAATAATTATCAAAATCGGGTAATTGATAGAATCAGGCGTTACTTTGCGGAAATCCGTGACAAGCTTCTAGTATAATATTTCTTTCCTATTCCACTAAAAACGTGTGCGTCTTCTGTTAGTGTTAATTTATCCACTTGCGTTTCTTTGGACGCGGTTAATGCTCCCACTCTCCCTCCGCTCGCATGAACATGCAAATAAATACAATAAACCACCAAACAGAAACACAAAACCTCGACACGTGTTCCGCCTCTCTACGAGGCATCCTCAGGAGATGTTGGTGCGAGCAACATTTCCCGCCAGAGTGGGAGCATTAACCGCGTCCAAAGAAACGCAAGTGGATAAATTAGCTTATCACAATCGGCCAACAAGGTCAAAAGTTATGGGGAACATACATTCATAAAAAATAAAATAAAAAACAAACATGCAGAGAACCTCCTTCTTTCTATTGACGTCGGTTAAAAAGCTGTCAACAACCTACAAAAAATATTTTAGAGTTTGTTAATTCCTCTGCTTAATCCATTTACATAAGTGAACACTTTACTTATACTCGGACGTTTCAGTAACTCGCCCATCACAGCCGATTCAAACGCGGCACACTCACACAGAGACAAGAGTTGACTCACGCACACAGACCCGTTTTATTATTATTACGGCACGGGATAGCGGCAGAATGTCGTAGCTGAGCATTCATTATTTAATTAAATTTGCTTTCGGCTCTTTATTTTTATCAACCGACTTTAACAGAAGGAAGGTTCTCAGTTTGTCTTCATGTTTTATTTTATTTTACTAGTATACCTATTACCTAGTTAACATAAAGTATGTTTATTATGTTTTTATAGTTCCCTACCTACATCATAAGGAAAAACGAGAACTCTTATCGTCTATTAATACGTCCGTTTGTCACACCTAATTTGCTCCGAAATTACTGGACCGATTAATTTGAAATTTGGTACACATATGTAAGTCGATGACCTAAAAATGGATGTGTAACCAGCAACTTATTTTAAACATGGGAGCCACTATTGGGAAGTAAATAAGAAAAAAAGCGCACGTAGAGAGTTTTTTTTATATTAATAGTGTCACAGTTATGCAAGAAAATAGGGAAAAATTTACCATCCCCTCGTTCATCTCCGAAACTCCCGGCCCTAAAATAAAAATAAAAACAGAAAATAGTTCCTTTCCTATAGATAACAGAAAAACCTATACAGAACCGTTTCCACGCGAGTTTAACTGGCACTTGTCCGGTTTTTTTATTACATACCAACGATAATAGAAAACTTATGCGTTTGCTTGGAACACCTCGGGAGTAGTCTAGCGTCACAAGCATCCATAGGCTACGGCGTTTACTCCAGAGGCCGAGGCCGAGGCGTCACAAGCGTCCATAGCTCTTGGGCTCCTGTAGTATAAATAAGTAAGGATAAGTTCGCCTATGTACACCTGCAGAGGTATAACCTGTTATGCCTGTGTTTTTATTTTTTACGTCTCACTTGTATCCTATAAATAGTATGTATACACTTGTTTAAAGAGTTCGTGGCGTACCGCGTGCTTTATGCAAGGTTATGCAACTTTGGCCGTGGTCAACTCTTGGGTGACCATTTTGAGTGGTTACTAACTAAGCGCTCCCGTGTCGTGGAAGACGCGTTAAGCCGCTGTTCCCACGCTGTCTATGACGCGAGTCATTAAGCCAAGTTAGAGGCTTTCGGGTGACTTGAGAACTTCTAACAGTCAAAATGCCCACGAACTTGACAAGCCTAATCCTAATAAGGTTTAGTTTCCCTCTCGGGTTGGAAGTTGGAAGGTCAGATGGCAGTCGCTTCCGTAAAAAAGTGCCTAGCTTAACCCCGGGCATCCTTCAGGATGCAACTGTTCTGGGATAACGCTAGGATAACGACGACGACATATAATTAAAGAGAGTAGAGATGCTATAAATCAATAAATATAAGATAGTTACTTTAACACAGAAAATATTTAAATAAGAAGACAGCAATGGCAAACAACTAATTGCTGTGGAACTTATGGGCAAACCCGTTTTTATTCCCATACTCTATTTGGATAATTACACTGATAAATAAAGCAGCTATTGACAGCTTTCATTCAAGGTAAAAACATAATGTAATTAAGAGCGATATTTTTTATTAATTTGAATTGCCAGACAAGATGTCTGCTACGGCTGTCAAAACTATGGGATACATAACTTGTCTCTCAGTACTCGACGTATCATCCAACTTAATTTGACCCTCAGATCCTTAACAATAATGATTCAGAGGAAATACAAGATGCACTCTTGCTAATCACGCGCCTGTCCGAGTGTCCTTTCAATTCTGTAATTCGCAATCAGATGTATAATCTACCCAATTTTCGACGGTTTTTTTTTTCATATTTATTAGGAGTTTTTTTTTGCAGTACAGTTCATCGACTAGGCTTTAGCTGACGATTTTTTTTACAAGCTTTTATTTAACTTTCAATGTTTGTATGTAGTTGTGTCAAATCCTGCAACTGTATTTTAAAGCGGTTATCGTCAACCGATTGAGCGAAAATTTGGCGTACTTATGTAAGTTTGGTGACAAATTGACAATGCAATATTAACCATAATATTGGTACCAAACACCGAGTCGTTCTGACAATAGAAAGAAAGAAGACAGAAGGTGGCCAAATGGCCATAGCAACTCCTAAACCCGTAGTGTTTGGGCGCATTGGAACCGTCTCAACGAGTAAATTAATGACTCTGGCAAAAAAGGCACAGTTGCCAATAAAACACACGGCAATACTTTTTACAAAAAAAAAGAAATTTCCAGGTAAAAGTTTAAACAGAGCTCATGCTTATACTGGTTCGCTTGAGTCTGTCGATAAACATTGAATACCCCATAAGTATGTAGTATGGGATTACCCTATTAGGTATTGGACGTGAATGAATGCAAGTCAAAAGTACAGGTTAAACTTAATTCATTTTTCATAGCAATAAGGTTGACCATAGCTTACGCTATGTAAATATAGAGCGTTGATTAAATGTATTTGCCAAGAGAAAGAGTATATCTTATGGCGGCGTCATCAAGTCTGAATTTCCTTGGCGACGCAATTATAAGTCGTCCTTATTGACATCGACCATGAGACCCTTTACTTGAGAACGACATCTACAAATACAATACGATCTTAATACCTTTCATTGCACGCCTCAATTAAAGGACACAGTAAACTACATAATTACAATAACTAGAAGCAAACAACAGGCAGTCTTATCGCTCACGAGCGATCACTTTCAGACAACCAAGTAGCAGTAATCATATCTAATCATTACGATTCATATTAAGTGGTGCAGAGATAAACCTACTAATAATTACAACAATTATACTAAATTTTCTTTTCTTCTTCTTCTTTTCTTGGATGGCAAGAATGACAAACATTGATATCCTAAAAAGCATGAAGAAGAAAAAGAAAGTACTAGCCATAGTTAAATGTAGGAAAACTGCATATTTTGTAGACTTACATAGAAACGAGAAATATGATATATTGAGAGTTAAAATAGAAGGAAAAATAAAAGGCAAACGGGGAAAGGGAAGAAGGAGGATGAACTGGCTCGACAATATCAAGAAATGGACAGGCATCAAAGACGCGGCCACGTTCGCAAGACTGGCCAAGAATAGGAAGGACTTTGCAAGGCTGGCCACCGACGCCCGCTAGGGCATGGCAGTTAATGAAGAAGATAAATTAAACTAAATTACTCTTAATTATTCCTAATGTTCTCCTGTATTGCTGCTGTGCTTAGGTCGGCTTGCACCAACTTACGATCACAGACCGATCAACTTTAAATATGGCGTCGGCAGCTATCATCCCATACAAACTTGTCAAACTTTGCATACAAAAAGATTTTAACGAACATAGGTTCACTCTCGTATCGTGTCACTTTCACTACTTTGACGCATCCCCAATGTCGCAGTATTGTTACGTTAGTGCGATATGATCATCCACATTTGCTGTTGACTGTGAAACCCACCCTTATTAGACAAGGTATTTGTAATTGTACGTAAAAAAATGTACACTTCGATCCTCAATAATAAAAAGCAATGTCCTCTCGCTCGTATTTGGAGCAGGCTAATTGGGGAAATGCCTCCAAGACGCATAACACCACTACTTGATCTGAAGGTATGTGGCGTCGTGAATTTTTGATGAATAAGGTTAATAGAGCTCCAGAGGATGTATAGTTAGAGAGGGGGACCTGGCATTGGCTATATCAGTCGATGTTGTGCCTTTATAATCCAAAACATATCAGTAAGGAAACAGGCATTATACAATTATTTCACATTTATTTCGTACACACATCGCATGTCTATATGGTTGCTTAATATTTCTATCTTTATATAAAAAAAGCTGCTTGCATGACAAATTTTAAAAACATTTGTACGCCATTTTATGGTAAAACAAGATTGGTTTGAATTATTTCTTGTAACATCATTTATACGCTTGTTTATAAAAATACATTTTTTGATTGATTGATTGTGGTTGTCCCATTGGAGTGGCAAGCGTCCACAAGCCGCGGCGTACGAGTATCACCAGGAACACATAACCACACATACCTAAGCTACAAATAATGGTGGCGTAGGTATGGCGGTCTTCCGTAAAGTGGAAGGTACTTCCCCAGTTAGGTGCTCCAAATATGAGCGAGATGACGTTCATGTCTTATTATAATTTAAGTGTTTAAATTTCTTCGTGTAAATAACAAGGCGAAGAAATAATTAGGTAATAAAACAAGTAAAATAAATAAGTAAAACAACAGTAATGGATATATCAATAAAGGTCGCGGGAGTCCGCTGGATGCGGGTGGCGCAGGACCTGTCATTGTGACACTCCTTCCGGGAGGCCTATGTCCAGCAGTGGACGTCTCTGAGTTGATATGATGATGACGATATTGATGATGAAATAAAACTTAAAACTAATTTAAAATAATTATAGGAAAACACAACGTCTTTTTCTTGTGAACAGATCTCTTCCATTGGTTAACATATTTAATCTGAATAACGAAAAGTTCTAAATTCCAAAACAATAAAACTTCTGGGTCTCGCAATGTTAGAAACAATTATTATCTGCTTTAATAATTAGTTCAAGCATATTTAAAAAAAAAATGACAAAAGTCAGCTACGACCGTTTACCATGGCGCCAGCATTTTGAACTCACGCAAACACGGACACTGCGCTGTGTGCGGAGACAATAAACGCGCGGTGGTGTGCGTGTATAGTCCGACTGAGTGGTTATGATGCTTTCGACAGGTACTGACGAGTGGGTTTTATAAACAATAACAAAAAATTTGTTATATAAATTGTTAAGGCGATAATGAATTCAGAATTATATTGTATAATGAATAATGATACTCGTATATAGGCCCCGTTAAAACAGTGATTATATACAATACTGGGATTTCAATATCATAGCGTATTTCGTAATTGGGTAGTGTGTGTTAAAAATAACTATTACTTCGTCAGTTAGCTTATCAAAAAGCATTAGACACGTATTTTTTCTTTTAAATATAAACAAAAAAAATACAAAGATAAAGCACGTCAAAGCGCGGGAGTGGGGGCTAGTGTCGTCTCGACACACTTTATCCCACAAATTTTCATCTTTTTTTTTTAATTAAAGAAAACTGTGGTAACGCACATCTATACTAATATTATAAAGCTGAAGAGTTTGTTTGAACGCGCTAATCTCAAGAACTACTGGTTCGTATTTAAAAAAAAAATTGTGTAGTCCATTTATTGAGGAAGGCTTTAGGCTATATAACATCACGCTGCGACCAATAGGAGCGAAGACGCGAAGTCGCTGGCAACAGCTAGTATGACATAAATGTATGACTTTGAATGTACATTGTACACACTTTTTCCGTTTTAATTAAACAATATGTCTTTTGTAATATTCGTATTTTTATACCACGACGGTGGCAAACAAGCATATGACCAGCCTTATGGTAAGCGGTCACCGTAGCCTATGAACGCTCGCGACTAAGGGGAGGCAGAAACTTTTTTTGATTTGAATGAGTGTTCTTTGAAAGAGGCAACTGCAGCATCCCTGCAACCCCACCGACAGCATTAAATAGATTTTAGAGACTCATTTTTTTATTTAACGCAGTGTTGCAAACTAGCTTACGGCCTGCTTGATGGTAAGCACTAAGCAGACACCGTCGCCTATAGACGCTTGTGAATCCGGACGAAACACAAACGCGTTGCCGACCCTTTATTAATTAGAGGATTCGTTGTGTTAACAGCTAGAGACCCGGAGAGTGGACCCGGGTATGTCCTTAAACTACGACCAAGACCACCGGGGAATGGGCAGCAGCATTCCTAGAGTGGCGGTGGAGATACTGCGATCGCCAACCCGCATGCCAAGCGTGGCGATTATGGCATTTACCCCCCATGAAATTGGGGGAGGCCTATGTCCAGCAGTGGACGTCCTAGGGCTGATATGGATGGAACAGCTAGAGAGTAGATACATATACACGTCCCACACTATCAATACATCGCATCCTCGGGGGGTGATCTTACCACCATGAACACAACACCACGTACAGTCAACAGCAAAAGTAGATGATCATTTTAGTACCTCGTCACTTTCACTACTTTGACGCATCCCAACTGTCGCAGTTTTGTTACGTTAGTGCGACAAAGTACAAAACTGATCATCTGTACTTGCTGTACCTAACGAGTAGAGGCGTTATTATTCCCACGTACCGTCTTCTGTAAGGTGGAGGTACTTCCCCATTTGGGCTGCTCCAAATGTTAGTTTACACGTTATTATCAATTATTATGTTATTTATTTTTATATCCGTGGTCAGCCCCTTGACCACGGATGTTGTGAATGTTGTGATACATTCGAAACGTCTGGCAAACCTCTAAAAAGGTGAATAAATTTCAGTTGTACACAATTAATTCCTATTTACCAATAGTAATATGTAAAAATCGTGCAAGTTGAAAATTAAGCCATCAACAAACAAATAAATAAATAAATGTACCAACGTTGTTCTATTTCTGTTACAACCCGTAGAAATAAGCGCAATTCCCTAACAACGTGTTGCTGTATGCAGCACACTGCGTCAACGAGTTCTAAGACGTAATTTTTAAATAGCTAACCCCGAGCAAGAGACGCTCAGGCCTTTTAATTTGATTGATTAGGGAAAATAGGTCATACTCCACATCAGTCTATCATTCACAATTAACCTCGCCTTACTCACGAAACTCCAATATATCTAGACCTCTCGATTCATAACGACTGTACGTAACCAGAGGTCAGGTCTGCTGGTTTATTGTAAGCGGTGTGATTCTTTAGCGTAAGTTTCATGTTATATCAGCACGGCGTTTTAGAATGAGAACGAAACTACGTTTGTATGGAGGATCGAGTTCAGTCGAGCTTGTGGGGACCTTTTCTTTTTTTTTTCCATTGCGCAAGGCCGTAAGGTCAACTTGAAATCATCATCCCACTATTAGGCATAGAACTCCTCTCATAGATATGAGAGAACGGGCAGTGGGGAATTCACAATTTCACATTAACCTTTAAATTTAATCGCAGATGTATTCAGCCCTCTTATTCACCGACTCATCCTTACCTGTCACCTCACACCTCAGTTTTTATATGGACACTGTCAAATGTCACATGTAAAATTTTGACAGTTTTCATATAAACCGTATATCACTCGTTTTTAGAGCGCTCGTGACCCAGCGGCACCCGCGTACCGCGTGCGGTATGCAAGGTTAAGCAATGTGGGCGCAGGTCAGTTCTTGGATGGGTGGCCGCTTTGAGTGGTTACTAACTGAGCGCTCCCGTGCTTTGGAAGGCACGTTAAGCCGTTGATCCCGGTTGCTGTCTATGATAGCAGTCGTTAAGCCACGTTAAAGGCCCCCGGGCGGCTTGAGAACTTCTAACAGTCAGGTTGCCCACTCACTTGACAAGCCTAATCCCAGTAAGGTCTAGTTTCCCCTTGCCTACGCCAATTCTTGGGATTAGGTAGCGGACCCCAGGTATCCTTCAGGATGCAACTGTACTGGGAATAACGCTAGGAGGATGATGATGATGATAAACCGTATATCACTCGTTTTTATGCGGTAACTGCCAAATGTCACGTATCAAATTTTGACAGTTTCCAAATAAAAACGGATGAGGTGAGGGGTGAGGACGAATCGGTTTGTGAATAACACCCCAGGTTTCCTCACAATGTTTTCTTTCACTGGAAAGCTAATGTTAATTATCAAGTAAACTCATTGGTATAGCTGTAATTATTTAAAAATCCGACTTTTTAAAAAACTGTTGTCATATTGTGAACCTTCTTGCTTGAAGTTTAAGGTAGCTTTTTGAACGGACTAATTTGAAACAATTCGGTCAATTGGAGCCAGGATTCGAAGCCACGACCGCCGCATGCTTAAACAACTACGTAAGTATGCTGAAGAGGAACTCAAAACATTTACACAACTTTGAGCCTTATTGCAAAGACATAAGTTCTAAAACTTGTATCTTATAATAAGTAACTTACGATGAATGTGAAGTTGAAAGGTTAACTTACATAACATATCAAATCAATATGACGAAAATCGAAGTAGCAATTTTACTAAGTACCGCTCACAATTTCTTTGCGTTACCTGGTCAAGACTGCTTTAATTTAAGGCATTAAGATCGTCTTTGGTTTTGTACTAGAAGGTGTTTTTCCATTAGACAAGCCATTATACGACAGGTGGGTGAATGAAAATTAATTTCCATACATCATTATACACCTTTTTTTAGGGTTCCGTACCCAAAGGGTAAAAACGGGATCCTATTACTAAGACTTCGCTGTCCGTCCGTCCGTCTGTCACCAGGCTGTATCTCAAGAACCGTAATAGACAGTTGAAATTTTCACAGATTGTGTATTTCTGTTGCCGCTATAACAACAAATACTAAAAACTAAATAATAATAATAATTAAGGGGGCTCTTATACAAAAAAAAACCCTTCTTCTTCATGGCTACCACTCGCCGAGCTAGATCTCAAGAACGGTAATAGCTAGACTTGAAATTTGCACAGATTAGGTATTTTTATTGTGGCTACAACAACAAATACTAAAATCAAAATAATAATAATTATTAAGGGGACTCCCATACAACAGAGTAGTTGTTGGCGTTTTTTTCTAGTACGGAATCCTTTGTGCGCGAATCCGACTCGCACTTGGCCGGTTTTTTAATTTTTAAAGAAGCACACGTCAATGCCCGTTATCTGCCACCATATTGATTTTTTATGTAAATCAAATTATTTACTTGTTTAGAAAAAATATTGTAGGCAACGTTACATAATTAGGTCTAAAAATTCTCGGATCTGTACTAACAAAACTTGCACAGCGACTTCTAAGTTAAGTTAAGAACCATTATTATGTTATGTAACTATTGCATAAAATACTATAGTCAAACGTCTTTCGTTCTTAAATCAAACGAACCTCCAGATTGAAGCAGTGCAAATCCTTTCTGATTCGCACTCAATATGGAATACTCTTCCGGCGTCTGTATTTCTGGAAACATATAACCTCGATGTCTTCAAGGTAAGAGTAAACAGTCATCTTCTGTGTGAGCGTGTTCCATCTTAGACCTTGTCTTATCTTTACATCAGGTTAGACTAGGGTCAAACGCAATCCCATTTAGTGGGCCAAACACTTATTAACCGTGGACTCGGTCATCCACGGCGAAGCTAAGAGGCACCCAGGGCCGGCCTGTTTGGGCTCCCAGCGGGCTTAGCTTAGCCCGCTGAGGATGCGTTGAGGTGGGACCGCAGAATAAGAGGAGTGCCGGTATTAGTGCCTACACCAAATCTTGAGATTAATACCAAAGCGAGCAGTCGCCAGCATTAATATCTGCCAAACCTAAGGTCCTAACACTAATGACGACCATTTTGGCTTAGTTGGTAGTGACCCTGCCTACGAGGCTGGAGGTCCCGGGTTCGAATGCCGGTCAGGACATTATCACGAATATTGTTCCATGGGTCTTGGATGTTTCCTATTATTTAAGTATGTATTTATCTATATAAGTATGTATATCGTCGTCTAGTACCCATAGTACAAGCTTTGCTTAGTTTGGGACTGGGTCGATTTGTGTAAGATTGTCCCCCTAATATTGATATAATGGCCCAACAAATAGAATCCGTGTTAGAAATATTTATTCACGGGTTCCTTTAGGACACCATGAAAACGCTAGGAGCAAGAAGAAAAGCGACAAAATACACGTTTTAATCCTATATTTACGTAATCTGTAATTTTATCTAGTATTTTTTCCTTTGCTTGTAGTTTTCGGGTGCTCTCACGTGTCCGCCCCGGCTGCCTCGCGTCACGTTTCGTTACGAAAGCAATGATATTTTATAGAGAAAAAGTAACAAGTGCTCGATTTGAAACCAAAGCATTCATTTTAATAACTTTTGTAAACGGGACCTCGCGTACAATGAAATTATTTACATATTTAAGTTCTACCCGACGTTTTGGATGTGTCACAACATACTTGGACGCGAGCTGAACGACGCGACGGGTAAACCTCAGACAGAAAGGTGATAAATTTAATTGTAAACGATTAAGTCGCATCAACAAATTTAATAATAAATAAGGCAATAACAATGGCACTCACTTGGACAAGTTATACATTGAATGACAAAGGCAAACACTTCCTTTTTTTGTATCTGTGTGTCTTTTGTTTTGTGCAGTCTTGTTTCTTTCTTTAAACAAACAATAGTCTTTACCTAGCATACACCAATCCTATGGACGTTTACGTATCAAGAACAAACGAGTTTTCCATCGGAATCGTTAGAGCCGTTTTCTAGATTCCCAAAATAAATAAATATATATATCTTCATAATGGAGCGTTCGTGGCCCAGCGGCACCCGCGTACCACGTGCTGTATGCGAGGTTATGCAATGTCGGGTGAGGTCAGTCCTTGGATCCCCCTCGAGGGTGCCCGCCTCGTCGGGGTGGGGGGGCTTAGTAACCGTGGACTGGTCATCCACGGTGAAGCTAAGAGGCACCCAGGGCCGGCCTGTTTGTGCTGCCGGCTGGTCCGAGGAGGGCGCTCCCAGCGGGCTTGGGTAGCCCGCTGAGGATGCGTTGAGGTGGGGCCGCAGAAGAAGAGGAGTGCCGGTATTGCGGTTCGCCGTTCTCCCTATCTTCTGTGGCCGAAGCGGGATCGCAGGGGGAGAGGCGTGTTGGTATTTCGGTGCGCCACTCTCCCTACCCCCTGCGAACTTGGCGGGGCCGTTCCGCGGAAACGGCGTTGGTGGGGCCGCAGAGGAAAAGAAATGCTTTCCCTATTCGTGGCGGAACCACCGACCTGCTCCGCCACCGGGTGCCAGAAGTTTTTCGGCACCCATGACCTCCTAGTAGCGGACTTAGGGGGGTCCGCTACTGCACAAAAAGGAGGTCGAGGAGGAAGGCACGCCAAAACATCTGGCGTGCCTGACGTGGAGGGCCTCCGGGCATCCGCGGTGAAGCCGCTTGGGAGCAGCTGTCGCCGGCGGGGTCGCGGATGTGTGCGCAAGCGTTCCCGTGACCTCGCCACAAGGCGACGAGGCGACAGATGGGGCGGTTTTTAGTGGGTATACCGTGGGTCTCATCAGCCTAGACGGGAGACCCACATAACCACTCGGGTCACCCCCTGCACCCGGGTGGTATGCGTAAAGCATTTTCGCCCCCTAAAAATAAAAATAAAAAAAAGGTCAGTCCTTGGATGGGTGACCGCTTTGAGTGGTTACTAACTAAGCGCTCCCGTGCTTTGGAAGGCACGTTACGCCGTTGATACCGGTTGTTGTCTATGAAAGCAGTCGTTAAGAGGGGGTACCACGCCAAATTGCAGTTCGCAGATTGAATATTTACCTATCATAATCAAGTCTAAATGCCAAAAAAACCAATTACACGAAAACTAGATCATATTTGCTATTTTTGAGTTTGAATAAAACCATTAAAGACTAAAGTTGGCTCGATAGAAAAAAATCATCAAAACATGTCTAATTTTCACCTAATTTCAATTGTGTGACGTTACCTTGCATACTATTGAAGTTAAAAAATTACATAAAATACCTTTCGACATAATACATTTTTGTTATTAGCGATTTATCAAAATGTTGTAATTTTTCTGAGTTATTGAGGTAAAACATATTTGGCGCATAAGCCCTTTTTCTTCCGCGCGATAACGTCTCTTCCGTCGCACGTTCCGCGCGGCGCAGTATATCTGCTGTTGCTGTTGCTGTTTACGGGCGGAGCCAGTCCCGATCGCTCCACTGAGACGAGAGGACTGTGTAGGGAGCGCTCAAGACTGCGAAGTAAATATAATAGTATCAACAAGAGTGTGTCCCAAATAAAACGTAGAGTTTATAAAACCCAACACTATAGTTTATGAATTGCAGGTAAAAGTTTGATGAAAACTTCTCAACAAAAAATCCAATATCTACCTTATATAACAAACTTTACAGTTCAAATTACAACGTTATCATTGCGCGGCAGTCAACCTCGGTTAAACAAGTGTGTGTAGTATATGCAAAAATAGACGATAAATTTCTCTTACGTATGAGTCTTACTCCAAGTCAAATTATTACACTAAATTTAAGGGTTCCGTAGTCAACTAGGAACCCTTGTAGTTTCGCCATGTCCGTCTGTCTGTTTGTCTGTCCGTCTGTCTGTCCGAGGCTTTGCTCTGTGATTGTTGGTGCTAGAAAACTGCAATTTGGCATGGATTTATAAAGCATTAATCTGACAAAATGGTAAAACGAAAACTAATTTTTTTTTTAAGTGTACCTCTCCTGCACGTATAGGTAAAGTGGGGATGACAATTTTTTTTTGCTTCAACTGGTTTGTTGTTGGATAGGTCTTTTAAAATGAATAGAGGTCTTCATCAAACATTTTTTGATAAAATGAACATTTTCGGAAACACTCCAAAAGAAAAAAAACCGGCCAAGTGCGTGTCGGATCACCCACAAAGAAGGGTTCCCTACCGACACCTATCATATACCACACCACCACACCACACACACTACCAGTCCACATTTAAAACCACTAATCTAGTAGCTCTGTGAGCTGCGTAGACCTCGTGAGTGTGTTTATTTTACTTTTCAAAATTTTACATGACAAACAAAGAATAGTACATTACTGCAGAGGCCGTGAAATAAGGGCTTGCTGGACGAGTTTGGGATAAAACGAGTCCTGAAATCCCCGTTCCGGCCGAGGATTGTATAGTACTTTTCTCAAACATGTTAAAAAAAAACAATTAAAAACTACAATGTAAAAAAAATAAAAAATACGAAACGTCCCAAAATTACCAAAGCATTCACGAAAAATAACAAATACAAATAATAACGGAAATTAAATAAACACGAAAATTGCTACAAAAAAAATCCATAAAACACGAAAAACCAAAAATATCAATATAATTAAACCACCACCACCACCATATCAGCCAAAGAACGTCCACTGCTGGACATAGGCCTCCCCCATGTTCACGGGGGGTATATGCCATAATCGCCACGCTTGGCATGCGGGTTGGCGATCGCAGTATCTCCACCGCACTCCATATATAATTAAACATAAAAAGCAAAAGAACACGAATAATACTACAAAAAATACCAAATAACGTGAAAATGAAAAAAACAAAAAGCTGATGAGAAGTACAAAAAAACACGAAAAAACTTTTAAAAATCCAGAAACCTTAAAAAACGCTAAGAAATAACACGAAAAAACTAATAAAACTACCTTAAATACACGAAAGACTCGAGAGAAACAACAAAAAACACGAAAAATACTACAAAAATACAAGCACGACTTAAAAAAACACGAAAGGAGTAAAAAAAATACCAAAAAACACGTTAAAACTTATAAAAAAAAAACCTGATGAAAAGTAAAAAAAATACAAAAAAACTTTTAAAACTTCCAAAAACATCAAATACACAAAAACGCTACAAAATAACAAGTAAGAACTAAAAAATATACCAAAAAACACGTAAAAACTAAAGGAATACCAAAAAACAAGAAAAACTGACGAAAAGTAAAAAAAAATAGTCCAAAAACAACAAAAAACACAAAAAACGCTTCAAAATAACGAGTAAAAACAAAAAAAAAATACCAAAATTCCCAAAAAAACAACTAAAAATGCTACAAAATACAAGCACGATTAAAAAAAAACACGCAAGAACTATAAAAAATCCAAAAACCACATAAAAACAAAAAAATATATCAAAAAACATGAGAGAGCAAAAATACTGTCGAAAAGTACAAAAAAAAAGAAAAAACTTTTAAAAAGTCCAAAAATATCAAAAAACTTCCTTTGTCAGTTGTTTTTAAAAAGCAAATTTAAAAAGTTAGAGCAGCGGACAATAATGTTAGTTTCATACATTCTCCATAAAAGCCAGGGCTCTTTTCGTGACATTAATGCATACATTTAGGCGCATGTTTGAGAAAAGGATATTTCACGAGAATCAGTGGAAAAATGCGCCCTGAAGAGGCATAAAAATGCAACGATGGCAAAAAAATGTTCATGATACTTTAACGCTCTTTGTACCTGATGAAGTATTTGAACATATTTCGGTCGACACTAACTTTTTAACTTTTCATATCGTAGGTTAGTATAAGTAACTTCATTCTCTCTATCACTATGCCTTTGCGTTATATTTTCTCGCCGCTGAGGTGAAATAGATGCTGTTTTTTTTCCTATAAATAAATTAATAAATTAAATAAATAAATATAATAGGCGGAAATTATCCCATGCGCCAAAATAAAAAATAGTCTTGTAATTTATAAGATATAATTCAATTTTATTCATTCGGGTTTTGAAAGATAGCGGTTTAGTTACTTGCGGCTTGGCAGCACTGCCCGGCTAGTATGATAGCTTATACCGTCACGTTTATTGTTACGGTCTGAAACAATTCGAGCAATATTCGACCTTAAAAACGTGAGTGACCCGTTTCATTATAGTTTAATATGCAAAGAGAATATAATCTGTTAATATGTTTCAAAACTAGTGTCGGAGCTACACCAATATCGGATCGGATAATCTTTAAACTCTTTAGACGGTAAATGGAACCTTTTACTCGGTTATTAACCGCACAACGTGAATATTGACGCAAAATAACCGTGTAAAATAAACTTCAAAGGATAGGGGCCTGTTATACGGTCACTATTATCACGCTATCCAGTCATATCATGATCAAAAGCAAAATCCGTACAATGTTGCAAACCACGATAATATTGACACACCACTATTGTGATAATATTAGTCGTGTAAAGGGCCCCATAGGATAAGCCGGGGTTCAGTGTTATCAGCACAGATATAAATAGTGACGAAACAAAGGTCACATATGGCAACACGAACTGTCTAGTGTCAAATTTGTCAAACGCTCAGCTAATTCGCAATCGCAATTTCCATCTATCACACGAGAGCAAAGATATTTGCATCTCGTGTTTTTGAGTCCCTCGCTACGCTCGTGATTCAATTGTAGTTTCTTTCGCTTGCTCGGGACTCAACATCAACACTCGCAGCAAAAATTTACTTTGCTCTCTTGTTGAACAAATAACTATTGTTCGGCTCGCGGGCGATGTCAACGGAACGGCGCGCAACGAAAGTCGCGCCTGTGTGCGTGCACTCACACATAGACAGCTCCCGCTCCCGCCCACAGCAGCGCGACAGAAATATTGCTTCAAAAATTCGAGATTTGAAAAGTTGCTCAGCTAGGCATTTCTCTTAATAACCATTTTTTGATATCATGCACAAAAACTTTCTCAAGAATGTGACAAATACTTTTCTAAAAACCGCATCAAGATCGATGTAGCCGAACGCGAGATAATTGTGGACAAACAAACGTAAATTCAAACATACGGGTCAAACTGAGAACCTCCTTTTTTATGAAGTCGGTTAAAAACAAATGTTCATATAATGTCGAATAAAAAAACTGCAATATTTGAAAAAAAAACTACAGTATTAGAAAAAAAAACTTATATCCATTATTTATCAACTAGGTCAAAAACTACACAAATAAATGTGAAGATTAATATAACAAACATGTGCATCTAATACAGAACCTTATATTTTGAAGTCGGTTACTTTTGGGGACGATTAAAACACGAGGACGATTGAAACGTTTCAATCGTCCACAAGCAAGTTGTTTCTATCGTCCCCACACTACGTTTTTCACTTCAATGACAAATATTATATATAAAAAAAAACCGAACGCTGATCAACGGCCATTAAAAACATTCGTTTATTCCTAACTATAACACCAAAATAATTCGATTAGTCAAAATACAAGAGTAAAAGGATTCAATCATGACCGACCGCATGTTCTCAGTGTTGCGTCAGACGCGTATAGTACGCGCCAGTTGAAAACGAAAATAATGTAAACAGGTGTTTACATTAAGCAAAAAAAAAGCGCCCACTTACTTAGTAAAGGCATGAACAGTAGGGTAGACCGGGAACAATAGAAACACGTCATGATTGAAACAAGTCAAATTTCTCGAAAACTATAATACCTATAGTACGCGCCAGTTGAAAACGAAAATAATGTAAACAGGTGTTTACATTATTTTCGTTTTCAACTGGCGCGTACTATAGGTATTATAGTTTTCGAGAAATTTGACTTGTTTCAATCATGACGTGTTTCTATTGTTCCCGGTCTACCCTACTGTTCATGCCTTTACTAAGTAAGTGGGCGCTTTTTTTTTGCTTCAACCCTATATGGATAGGTCTTTCAAAATAAATAGAGGTCTTCATCAAACACTTTTTGATAAGTGAATATTTTTGGAAATAAATCTTCCAAGAGAAAGAAAAATGTTTCCTCCTCTAACTTTTGAACTATGGGACAAAAAAGACTGAATGAAAACTATAGCGGACATGATCAGTTGAGCTGTTTTACAGCTATCGTAAAAAGTCTTCCCTTCTTAGTAAAAGACGTATGAAACGCTGTGAAAGTATTATCTTTTGTTTGTTATTGTTTTTTTTAAAGCAAGTTCATTGGGAATATACCGAACGAAACCCTACACTGAGTATGGCCCGACATGCTCTTGGCCGATTTTATTGTAGCCATATAATAGGTCGATTCATTAAAGCTGGCGCGGATTTTGTATGAAACTGTCATATTTTTCACAGACATTTTGCGCTAGCTTTTGTCAATTAACTTATACTTCATTTACCTTTGTATATGTATAAGAATAATCCGCTAGATTCCGGGGTGGGTTACTAGTTAAAAACGATTGTTAGTCTGTACGTACTATTTCCTAAAAGCATTTATAAATTTACTTACCTACTCGTAAGTAATAACTTTTATGATGACTTCAAAAGAGGTTGTAATCGTTTCACCTAGAATATGGCTGCTACACATCAGAATATGGATGTCCGGGTTGCGGAAGGAAATGCAAAAGGCTGCGAGCGCTTACGTCACGAGAGATAAAGACTTCAATATCCCAATCGAATACCTAACGCGGCCGCGCGGCTGACAGGGAGACTTCTCTTAATGCCTAATTGACACCGTAGGCCATGGACGTTCTTAATTTCTAATTAACACCGTAGTCTATGGACGTTCTTAATTTTCAATTGTAATTAACAAATAAACATTACTATCGGTTATTAAATAATCATGTTTCATCTGTCTGGATGGGCATATACTATGCGGAGTGAGCGAGGCAGCAACAGACGCATCGCCTTTACGCACAGCGGGCCAGGCGCGGGACGCGCGGGTGATTTCTACTTTTTTCCTGGCGTTATGCCCCCTCTTAAGCCAAGTTAGAGGCCTCCGGGCGACTTGAGAACTTCTAACAGTCAAGTTGCCCACTCACTTGACAAGCCTAATCCCAATAAGGTCTAGTTTTCCCCTCGGGTTGGAATGTCAGATGGCAGTCGCTTCCTTAAAAACTAGTGCCTTCGCCAATTCTTGGAATTAGGTAGCGGACCCAAGGCATCTTTCAGGATGCAACTGAAATGGGAATAACGCTAGGAGGATGATAATATATCTCCATAATATCAGCCGATTGATTCATTAATATTATATAAGTATACATAAATATTAATTAGACATTAGATTTAACAGTAGCTTTCGCGTAAAGGAAAACATCGTGAGGAGATTGAAAAATTTAATGCTCCCAGCAGGATTCGAACCTGCGACATCTGGCGTACGCGGCCAATCGCTCTAGTCTCTGAGCTATCGGAACAACCAAGCTCGTCCACGAAATCCTTCACTAGTTCCCTCTTACAACGCCTTAGGGAGGCGTACAGCACAGCGTACAGAGAAATCTACCGTAGAAGACTTAGGCTTCTATTAACGGCACCAACGTCTCAAATTACATTGAATTTTCATTAGCAGCGTTACTGCTTTAGTACAAAATTAATCGTGAGGAAACTTCTTGAATACCAACTTTCCCTGTGGGTTGGAAGTCAGGTGGCAGCCGCTTTCGAAAAACTAGTGCCTGCGCCAAATCTTTAAATTAGTTGACCTCGGGCTCAATTAGGATACAACCGGTAATAACCTGGGAGGAATACAGAGTTAAAAAACAAATTAAACAAAAAATAACGCCATCTTTCATGCTGCATCTAAACATTGATATATAAATTCGGAAACTAATTTACCGGTAAAATGTCACGAGCCAAACACAACTCTAACTACTTGTGTTGAAGATCCAAAATACAATGCATGATCATAAGAGAACGCTGAAATTTTGCAGTTGCTATATCTACTTATGTACTTAAAGTATCAATATATATCAAGCACAGTAACTAAGCTTACGCATTACGCACACATAGACGCGTGTGCGATGTAGCATTTGACAATTACCTATGCGTATGTGTGTGTGTGTATTTGTGCTTGAAGTTCTGTTCAAAATAGTGTTGTATTTTTTTATCGGTTACTCTTGAACTTGTCTAAAGTAAAGGTGTACGTAGTTCAATGAATATGTATTTAGGTATGATAGGAACCAATATTACCTCTCATCAAAATTTTTAACACAATTATTATCAGATTTATTTAATTTTAATTTATTACAAAAGTTGAATTTTAAACGCTTACATTTAAATCTCACAATCATTCCCCTGTGATTTAATTTAAATATAATAGAAACGAAACTCATTTCATGGTTTAGAAAACGAATACGAAATAAAAACAACAAAGTATTGGGAATTTGTACCAGAATTGAAACCAACGCCATCTGTGGCCGAGCGGCGAAAACTCGATGTCAACAAAAAGTTACCACAGTATTTTGGGGTCGCGATTGCAGATTTTATACTCTCCCCATTAATAATTGTGCGTCCCGCTCGCACCCGCGTCGAACCCTCGCGCGTTCTCTGTCTCCATGCAAATGAAAAATCAATGGACACTCAGTCACACAAGTGCTGTTTAATAAAATATAATTTTGAGTAATTATTTTTAGTGGCGTTTATTGGGTTTCAGATGTTCTATTGAATTTAAACTATTGTATTCAATTAATGTAAGTTTTTCATACGAATGAAAGCATTTACTTATACGAAAATATTAGTCTTGTATGAAAATTAACAGAAAGTTTTCAAATTATGAGGTCGAAAGTTTAATGAGCCATATGTACTGTAAAACGTACGATACACGTGCGAACAGTCGATTTAAAACACTCCATTCGGTCGTGTTTCAATTTATCACCAGTATCACCACTCATTGCGAATTTCCTGTTCTCTGCACTTATATCGTAATGTAATAACGTGAAAGTTTGTAAAAATGTTTGTAACTTTGTAAAAAAAGTTACGAACTGATTGCGTTATTTGCGTTGAAATTTTCCAGTAATGCGACGAATAATATTTGAGCAAGTACTATTATGGCATGTTCTAATCTAAATATCTTAATTATTGTACAACACACATTTGTCGCTTTCTATAATAAGTAAGTGCAAGAGAGATGAATATTTTATATCCGACATAAACGAAACCGTGCTAGCTTGTCTACAGGCGGTCATTTAGACTAACTTTGTCGTTCTAACGAGTCAAACTTCTAAATGTCCTGTTAATTGTGAAGTCACCTTGTTTAATGGCACATAGACGGCACTCATGACATTTGACCTAAATTTTAAACTTAATTCGCATAAAAACTTTGTACATATGGCAAGCACGGTTGGCATGCATAATAATAGTCTAACGTACCACTTTTTACCCGACTGCGCCAGAAGGAGGGTTATGTTTTTCGAGAGTATGTTGTATCACGTTGTATGTTGTTCGGCACGCTGTGCGGCCTAAACGGCTCGATGGAGTTTAGTTTGAGAGGTGTCGTTAGATTCGTATTTACTGTGAGAGTGACACAGGGTATATAAAAAAAAACTGGCGGATTTTTGGCGCCAAATTCAAATGTTTGGCACGCTCTGCAGCCTGAACGCCTCGATGGATTTTATCTTCAAAGGTGTCGTTAGATTCGTATTAATTGTGTGTGTGTAAAATATCGTAGTTTATTGGTATGGAACTCCAAAAGTAGTCGGGTTTAAAAAAAATCATCTTCATTTATTCATTTCTCTTATTATACCTTATATATAAAGAAGCCTAATAACGCCAGAATATGGTATTTTTGTATATATTATTCGGACCCGGGTATGTCCTAAAACTACGACCAAGACCACCGGGGAATGGGCAGCAGCATTCCTTGAGTGCGGTGGAGCTACTGCGATCGCCAACCCGCATGCCAAGCGTGGCGATTATGGCATTTACCCCCCATGAAATTGGGGGAGGCCTATGTCCAGCAGTGGACGTCCTAGGGCTGATATGGTGGTGGTGGTGGTATATATTATTTATTTAATTTTAATAATTCAAACAGTGCATAATTGCAAAAGCCGGGAAAAAGCAAGACGTGGACAAGTTGATTTTGACGGACAAGCGACGCGAAGTTAGTCTGCCCGATCCATGGTCACCATATAACGAAGCCTATGGATGCCTCTCCGTTCCTGAGGGCCTACTCTGAACTTCGTATCGTGCCGTCCCTTTCCGTCATATAGTGTATAAAACGAGAGTGAAAGGGGCGGCACGACACAAAGTTCGATTTTCGAAGTTCAGAGTAGGCCCTCTAACTCTTTAGTGATTTGATGGTTCGTAGTGTGGGCACAAATGCAGGTTCCTTATTCCAAACACAGTGCATCCTCGGATGAGTGTAAAATAGTCATAATTTTAAAGTTAATGGATTTCTTTATTGCCAACAAAACACAATGGGAAGTTATTGAATGGATCGTAAAACAAACTTATTTCATTTACTGAAATGCTTACTTGCTTAGTGAGAAATGTATATTTTTAATATAGTTTATTTATCTTTTTTTTAAACTACGACTGTGGCGATTATGGCATCGCGTAACGGGGAATGTCTGAAATTTTTAAAAGTCCTTGATTATTTTTCTAATTGGAGGAATAACCGTCGCCATTAACAGAAAAAAGTATCCGATTTGTCGGTTGCGCCATATATTTTATAAAAATACATACATTTTATATCACCTCGCGTCTGCCCCGTATCGGACTACTAAGACATTCCTAAGTCCGTCGAATATAAAAAAAAACACCTGCTTGGATCTGTGGTACGCAATGACAGTGACAGTTCATCATAGGTTGGCCGTATGACTTGAACTGTCAATGTCATTGCATATCACAGATCCAAGCAGGCGTTTTTTTTTTTAATATTCGACGGTCTTAGAAATGTCGTAGTAGTCTGATACGGGGCAGACGCGAGGGGATATAAAATGTTTATATTTTTTAAAAATATATGGCGCAACCGAAAAATCTGAAACTTTTTTCTGTTCATGGCGAGGGTTATTCCTACCATGAGAAAAATAATCAAGGACTTTTAAAATTTTCAGACATTCCCCATTGGGGGAGGCGTGGGGGAGGCCTATGTTCAGCAGTGGATGTCCTTCGACTGATATGATGGTGGTGGTGGAAAACGGCCTGGTAATTATGCAGATTCTGTAGCCTATGGACTATTGTTGTTCAGAAGAATCACAATCGCGATGACGTGGTCTATTGATTTCTGGATTAATTGTCCAGTGATCTAATAATTCGACAAAAAAACTGGTTATTCTTGCATTTTTATGTTTTTTTTTTCTAATATTCGACGAAGCCTGCGACCTGCGTTGCGGATTACCTGATATGTAACTATAATGTTTTAATGAATTTATGTATATTTAAAGTTGTTTTTAAAAATAGCTTCCGGTCAGTATAATCTTTATCAGGTATCAAATTATCAATTCAATTTTTAAAATAAAACCTAATATTTCGTATACAGACATTATACAAAGAAGCTCGTATGACATTAATTTTAAAAATCCCGTCTGCTTTATTACAAATTGACGACATTTTCACAAAGAAATAAATCTATGAAACTGCTTAAGTTACGAGCATGCCAGAGAAATAGACATAGCTCGAAAAACAAAACCCTCCTTTTGCCGCAGTCGGGAAAAAAGTCATAGTTTCCAACTTACAAGTATATTTTTGTACAAACCACTAGGAGCACATAGAGTCAAGGGGTGAGCCACGTGCGCGCCCTCGCCCTTACAATAGCCTCAACTCAACCGCAATCATTTACTTGCGGTGGGTCTGGCTTGCAGGTTTTCGTTAAACCTACTTATAGTGCTGACAGCCTAGTATTACATTATCTTTTGTAACCTCATTATAGGTATGTAGTATTTCTAAAAGTAGAAAGTGGACATGTATAGTGATGAAGTGACGATGATACAAGTGAGTTAGGTTGTTTACACTACAGGCGGTATTACCAACGAATCTTAATCGGGATATAAATCCATTATAGCACAAGTGTCGTAATACAATAAAACCCGCGTGTTAAATATCAACCATTTTACGAGCAAAGGTGTTGAAAACTTTATTTTTCGCTGCTAGGTACTTAATTATAGGTTTAAAGATTGAGAAAATGTGATATTGCAGGGATAGTTGGTCTGGTCATTGCATCGTCCACATCACATTTTAACTCTATTCCAATGGTCGACTTATACGACAAGCAATTTATGCTATCATAATTTATACCCCGAAACCACACTGGGCAAATATTAAGTAAAAGCATTTTTACATTATCCCTGTGTTTTCTATTCTGCATAGGGTTCATTACGGCCATTCTGTGATCACGACTTAATTACCTTTAACCTTTTTACTAGGGCATGCAAATTCTCGGGAATTTTCATACAAATCGGGACCAGGACTGCAAACCCTACTTTTTATCAGATGCTCCTAGATTTTAGTACGATTTGCTGATTCCCAGAAACCCAGAATGCCATATTTTTTTTCTCAAAACGCCGCATTATTTTCAACACTAAGTTTTAAGACAAAGGTGTTAAGTCAATGAGACTATAACACTAACATTCAGCCATATTAAGATTACGGTGTTTCCAGATACAAATGGACCTTTTGGGATTCAGTCATTTTGACATTGACACAAGTCATTTTGTGACCTTGTAGTACCTATTAGGTAACCGAATAATAATTTTCCTCTCTGTCGCTTGATTTTGCAAGTGCGACAGAGAGGGAGATTCACGAACAACTTCGTTTCAGATTCGCAGTAGCCCTTCTATTTGTAAGATTTACGTAAACAAACTTCCAGTCACATAACTCTCCTTGACAATGGTGACGTAGCTTAGCTAAGTCAGTAGCGTTATGTTATGTGATTATTGTGACAATGTGATATTATGTTGCATAACTTTTAAACTGTTATTACAATTACTCCGTTATATCGGACTTTCAACAATGTTATTAGGTAAGCTGATGTTAGGAGCTACCAGATTCAAATCCTGGTCATCATCCTCGTGGCATTTTCCAAGTTGTATTCTACAGCCTTAAATGTGCCCGCGGGGGAACCTAATCCTAAGATTTGGCCCAGGAACTAGTTTCATGAAAGTGACTCTCATCTGACACAACTTAAACATCACAATATGATTCTGTATAAATATCAATTCTAGGTTGTTGCTTTTAATGCGGACTGTATCTTTTTTCACACTCATTAACAACTTGTTGAGAGTGAGAGGGTTCCAAGTTTATCTTGGGTAGCTTAGGAATTGCTATGGCCACTTTCTGTTCCATCATGAGATCAGCTCGGTGGTACCAAAATATTATATCTATGTCTATCTATTGAATTGTCACCGAACTTACATGAGTGCCTATGCCAAATTTTAGCTCAATCATTTAAGGATAACTGCTTTAAATTCAGTTGTAAATTTGGCCCGAACATATTGAAACATTGCAATTCAAATAAAAGCCTGTAAAAGGAAATTATATTTTTTATCGCATACAAAATCACAGACAGCAGTCCATGAGAGTGTTCCATTCAATTTAGTTGACCGAGCGAGCGAAGCGTCTCCGTTTCAGCTTTCGACAAAAATTCTTTCGTAAGTCTTTCCGGATTTCTCCTCTACAGGTCGCATTTCTCAACCGATTCTCGTGAAATTTCGTGAGCAGGTTTAATAATTGTATATAATTTTTTGTCGAGTCAGTTTTTGGATATTTAAAAAATTTGAAAACAAAACAATAATTTCGCTAGGTCTACAGCTCACAGAGCCACTAGTCTTTAAATCATTAATTATCAAATCAAAGCGTGTTCTATGCATATAAACTTCACTAATTACTATAATTTTATCGACACAGACTGCGTTATTGGGCATCGAGTGATACTCGTACGTGCTACGACTGTTCGCCAGGCTATATGGACGATTCACACCGAACGGCTGGAGTCGTCGCGCACCCCACTAGAGTCAAAGGAATTCGAACCCTCCATACAGAAGTTAGATTTCATATTTGAATGAGTTGCGGGTTGAGGTTGAGCTGCCACCGGCTCTGCCGCTGCCGTTTGGATACGAAGTCTAGCTTCTTTATGGAGGTTTCGAATTCCTTTGACTCTAGTGGGGTGCGCGTCGACTCCTGCCGTTCGGTGTGATTCGTCTATTACACAACTAATTGTTTACGTCGTAGAATGTTATTAATTGCGTATTTCTATTCAAATTAGATTACTAAGACATGTTGAGAATATGTGCCTGCCCTATTTAACAACTGTCTTCCTCTAGTTAACGTTATCCCGGCTTTCGACAGGGTCCGCTTTCCAACTTGTCGTTTTCCACTTTGCATGATTATAGCCGTCAAGAAGAAAAGACGGGGGGACCCACAGAAGACTGAGTGCGGCACTGCTGCGTTCCGTTCGTCCCAGAGCCGAGCCGTCCGAAATTCGTCAAGGAAGATAATCGGGGAGATTAGTCGTTGTGAACCTGACATACCCCGTAAAAAACGTTGGGCATTTGCGTGCCATGTCGTAGTCAGATGGCCTGTGAGGAATATGACCGCTCCAGCGAAGGTGACTTTCCTGGAGCTTGTTTGCTTCTTCACGAACTTCGAGGCTATCATAGATCACCATACCATTGACCAAGTGTATTAGAATTTTTTGTTTAGTTTAGTAAGATGCTTGAATTGAATGGAAATGTGTTGTAGGACTTGTATAGGTTAACATACAATTTAAATACCACATCTTTAAACAGGCGATTGCTAAACTTAGCATTTAATTAAATTTCATGATTTTTGACTACCTCCTTAAGGAATACATCGTACGCAATGACATTGACAGTTCAAGTCATACGACCAACCTATGATGAACTGTAAATGTCATTGCGTACCATAGATTCAAGCAGGCGATTTTTTTAAATATTTGATGGACTTAGAAACGTCTTAGTAGTCCGATATGGGGCAAACGCGAGGTGATATTAAATGTTTATGGCGCAACCGAAAAATCTGTTTTTTTTTCTGTTAATGGCGACGGTTATTCCTGTCATTAGAAAAATAATCAAGGACTTTTAAAAAATTCATATATTCCATATTGCTTACTTGTTTAGCCTCTACAACAATACCTATCCTATTGGTTGAGCATATTGCAGTCAGTACACATATATACACAATAACTTTTCTACCGTACCTATGTATATTGACGCAATAAAGACCTAAAATGTACTTGTCTAACAAGTTCGAAGGAGACACATGCTTTGTTTGGGGCGACAAACGCTTGCGTGCTTTACTGATCCTATCTATGATCGAGCGACTTAGCAGGTGGGGAAAGAAGTAGTTTTGTTACCTAGTGTAGTCATGATTTAGATACACGGCAACGTCTGACCAAGTAAAAATGACAAGAAACAAGAAAGAAGTCGTTTTGTAACCTAGTGTAGTCAGCATGATTTAGATATACGGCAAGCAACGTCTGACCAAGTAAAAATGACAAGAAACAAGAAAGAAGTCGTTTTGTTACCCAGTGTAGTCATGATTTAGATACACGGCAACGTCTGACCAAGTAAAAATGACAAGAAACGAGAAAGAAGTCGTTTTTTAACCTAGTGTAGTCAGCATAATTTAGAGATACAGCAACGTCTGACCAAGCAAAAATGACAAGAAACAAGAAAGAAGTCGTTATTTTACCCAGTGTAGTCATGATTTAGATACACGGCAACGACTGACTAAGTAAAAATAACAAGAAACAAGAAAGAAGTCGGTATTTTACCCAGTGTAGTCATGATTTAGATACACGGCAACGACTGACTAAGTAAAAATAACAAGAAACAAGAAAGAAGTCGTTATGCTATACAGTGTAGTCATGATTTAGATACACGAGAATGTCTGACCAAGTAAAAATGGCAAGAAACAATTTTAGGTGTGTTGATCTGGGGTGTTATTCATACTAACTCGTCTTCACCTCACACCTCACCTGTTTTTATATGGAATCTGTCAAAATTTGACAAATGACATTTGACAGTTTCCATATAAAAACGGGTGAGGTGTGAGGTGACAGGTGAGGACGAGTGAATTTGTGAATAAGAGGGCAGGTAGTCAAATCGGCAACTTTTTATGAAACGTCAAAGCTATGAAGTTTGTAGGGATTGTAGTTTCAATAAGTGACGTCATGTCAGGTCACGAGCACGTCATGCCTATTGGTAGAATAGCGTCTATTTATGATGTTTATGTATTAAATAAAATAGCGAAAATTGAATAAGTTGTAGCTTATTTTCGAGAATCGCCGTGACTTTCGTTTATTGGACTAATTTATTTTTATTTTTGTCAACTTCCCAATTTAAAGTGGACACGCGTTCGTGTACATTGATCTTACTGCCGTAGATACTTATATAAAGTGTAAAATAATCAAAGGTCTGATTCTGATCTTAGATAAAAATATAAATAATATGTACGTACAGTGTATTTTACAGAAAAAATGAGCTTCAATTATAATGGAGGACCGTTGAGGACCAAATTTGACCTAATTTTGGGACCATACCATAGTTAATGCTTAAATTCGTATACAATTTAGTAGACTCTATTGTGAACTTGTGACACGAAAGGAACAAATATAAATTGTATGACAAATTTTCGTGTCACAATCAATCAATAGTAGCCGAATTAAATTTAGTCCTCATCCTATTATTATTTTTTAACTCTAATATAATCAATTGGTTAATTGTATCGATTTTACTAATTTCGTTATCACCTTCAGACCTTCTCACAAACTAATTACGTAAACGTCCGAAGCACCGCACATGTAAAAGTGCTGGCAATGCTGATTAAATTCCTTGTTTTTTCTAAAGAAGAAGTATGGGAGGTAACTGGTTTATTATTGAATTAGTAATTATTGAAACTATTTGAGTTAATATTAAAGTTGAAAATTTATTTAGACATGGTAGCCCTAAATTAAAGGAGAATATGTCTAATGTATCTCCCTAGCCCGGAGATTCGCGATGACACAATTACCTATCTAATCTATTCATAAAAAAAGTCAATTGTTATACTTATTTATTTAGTTTATTTCCAGTACTTAACAATAAAACAGAAATATGTAAGTGCCCCTCTTTGATTTTGAGTAGTAAATTAATCTTACATTATTATTCTTTAAAAAAAACCGCGGTAGACGACTGCTTAAAAAAACTGCAGTACAGATATTAGAGCTAAATATTATTTACCTACAGAAAAAAGCGCTATTACCCTCTATAGCCCAGTAAAGAATAACAACGAAAAATATAAAAACGTCAAAATTCCATTTTGAATTTGGAATGATTTTGATCGGGGAGCACGGCAGACGACACTCGAGGCAACCGTGCCGTCTCACTCCACACAGTCTTTACTTATGTACATACCGCGACCAGCCTAACTTGATACCTGTAACACCGAACAAGTGCCCCTTTATTGCGAGCGCGGGTACAAGGCGCGGGGACAGGGCGGGCCACGTTACAGTGGGCTCAGCGGTACCAGGGATCCATAGCGTAGATATAGGTAGATAGAGAGAGGTTGTACTCGGGGTGGGCGAGTACAGTCGCCGGCAGCGTTAGAAAATTATCGTACGCAAGTTATCGTTGTTCGATTTCCAGCTCTTAAGGGAATCACTAAAATAAGAATGTGGCCAATGTAATATAAAAACAGTGAAATTAACATTTATGATATAAACTGTGTCAATTAAAAATAGTTGCTATAAAAATATTGTTTTTGTGGACAGGCTTTTTTGCTAGTATGTAGTTACTTTTTTATTTCATATTATCGACAGTGGCAAAAAAGCATACAACTAGCCTATAGTATAGTTTATTGGGTAACGTTGTCTTATTGCATAATGCATAAAGCCGCATTCTAACTCCATCACCCGACTAGGTAGACGATCATAAAATATTATGCTGCTCGACTCACATACATAAATAAAAAAGGCTTTTAATTCCACACCATTAAATATGTAAGAATACATCTGAAACCTATTCCGTTTCTTTAATCCTATTGACGCAAAGGAAAATAGGGGCCACTGAGTATTTTGATCGTTACATGAAAATTATATTAAACAGTAATATAAATTTATTTAACAACAGTAATATAAGGCTTTAGTTTTTAATTAGTCTAATAATCAAAAAAAAATTATAATAATCATTTATTCACATATATCTTGCTTACTTCTACATATATTCTTCTGCCAAACCACAGGGTGGTTTGTTGGCAGACGAGGCTCCTTTACACTTATGTAAGCTATTAGGCAGGTAGTTGAAATGTAACTTAAACTAATGTTAAACTTAAATCTACTTAACTCTTTACCGCACATAATCATTTGATTAAGTAGTCGATTAGTCAAGTTGTTTTACTTATTTATTTAGTTTATTTCCAATACTTACACAATAATTACTTTAACAATAGACCAGAAATATGTAAGTGCCCCCCCTATTTGATGTAGAGTAGTAAATTAATATTAGATTATATAAACATTTTTAACGAACAAATTAAGTACAAACATGTGTATAATTACATTAAATCAAGCAACACGAAATGGATCATATTTAAAATGGAATTTTTGATTACATTACTTTTTATTATATTAATTGAGACACCGGATCTACATAAAAGCCAATCTAGACATATAAGTCCTTATTCACAAACGATCACTAACCTATTTAACCAAAAAACTGTTAAAATGGTTTATGCTTATCTGACACTTTGACATTTGTGTTAGTCAAAATGGGACCAAACATATTTTAGCTAACACTTTTATTAATAAGCGGAATAATTAAAAACTTTAGTTAACGGTAAAAAATCCATACCAATAGAAAAAAATAGTGAAATATGTGAATGGTCCTATTTACTGGATCTAGTTCGGTACATTTTTTTTTACTAATAACTGAATTTTGCTGTTGGATATGCCACACATCATAAAATTCGTAAATATCATAATTGTTATATATTTCCCGAAAATATCACCATTGTAATATCAAAACATTTCATTTACTTTATCTAACACCAAACCTACAAAGACCATAATTACCGTCCAAATTACCAAATAACAGCTAAAACATCGATAAGGCTACTTAAATATGCAACAACACATAATTAACGAATATTATCGCCTCACGCTCCAAATTAAAAAATACGTTTAATTGATAGCTTTACCGCGCGAGTGTACCACGCTTCACAAAATATATACGTACTGTTCACCTACATTTATTTGTGCACTCACACAGCGGCGTTTTATAGCCGCACACATCGACAGACACCGACAAGCTTTGCGCACACATGCATCCCTGGTATTTTATTTTACTAGAGGATAATTTTGCGATTTTTATACGTGGAATAAGGCCGGTTTTTTACACTTTTTATTAACTAGTCGAAGGAATTATAAAATATTGTCATTATGAGATGGTGGGAATGACATTTTTATAGTTCAGAGGGCAGTTTTTGAGCTTGAACCAAGCTTTATGGGAATAAACGAATATAAAAAAATAAAAATACTGCAGTCAGCGTGGATTCGAATCGAAACCCGGCTCGTACTAAGTACTGGATTTTCCAAAACAAGTTTAAGTGTTCAGTGAAGGAAAACATCGTACTGAAACTGGTCTCATCCAAGTATCCCAACATCTAGTTTTCACCTTGAGTTGGAAGGTCAGAGGTCAGTTGTTAGTTGCTTTTGTAAAACTAGTGCCTACGTCAAATCTTGATCATAGTTGTCAAAGTGGACCCCGGGCTCCATGTAGGACATTCTAGGATATAATTGGGTAAGCTGGGAGGATGATGAAATGACGAAAAACTATATTTCCTAGAGTTTAAAAAAACTAATGTTCTAATTCATTGTTTCCCTTTGTACAGCCGATTACAAAGAGATCGATCCACCCAAGTTAAGAAATATATATCCGTCTCTTTATTTTTATTTTCATTTCGGTATAGGTAATTATATATTTTATTAATCAATTCTCAAAAAGTCCAATTCAATATAAGCCTATAAAAAAACAAACGTTAACATAAAAAGATTGTCCCAGGTTGCCATCAGTGGGTAGAGTGCCCAGAAGGCTGGCTGCATTGCCACGCTGGATGGCAATGCTTATCTTAACATTAAGGTCGTGGATACATATTTTTGTAATTTTGGGTGGATCGATCTATTACTGCCCTCTTATTCACAATGCGACTTGTCCTCACCTGTCACCCTTTTCAAATGGAAACTGTCAAATGTCATTTGTCAAATTTTAACAAATTTCCATATAAAAACCGGTGAAGTGAGATCGAGGTGAGAGGTGAGGACGAGTGCTGTGGAAGGCACGTTAAGCCGTTGATCGCGGTTGCTGTCTACAACAGCAGTCGTTAAGCCAGGTTAGAGGCCTTCGGGCGGCTTGAGAACTTCTTACAGTCAAAGTTGCCCACTCACTTGACAAGGGGGGTGGGTCGAAGTTGCACTACGTCCGTAGGGAGTATCCACTGTTACCCTACACGTGACCCCTGGGTGGTGCTAAAAGTGCAACAAAAACTGGCAACTGTACTTGTCTTCTCGAAGACCTCACGGTTCGAAAATAAAAATGCCATACGGTTATTATTATTACCTTACACCACTTTATATGGATACTGTCAAATGTCATGTCAAATTTTGACAGTTTCCATATAAAAACGGGTGAAAGTGAGAGGCGGGAGAGGAGGACTAGGTTCTGGACATCCGGGCATACGAAATCATTTTTGTCAAAGCTGAAGCGGAGACCTTCGTTTCACTCGGTCGAATAAAACGTAAAACTGAAAACTGGTGACTACGCCAATTCTTGCGGGATTACGAAGCGGACCCCGGGCATCCTTCAGTCGTACCTTTTTTTAGGGTTCCGTAGTCAACTAGGAACCCTTATAGTTTCGCCATGTCTGTCCGTCCGTCTGTCCGTCCGTCCGCGGATAATCTCAGTGACCGTTAGCACTAGAAAGCTGAAATTTGGTACTAATATGTATATCAATTACGCCGACAAAGTGGTAAAATAAAAAGTGGAAAAAAATATTTTATTAGGGTACCTCCCCTATACGTAAAGTGGGGAGTGTTTTTTTTTTTTTCATTTTAACCCTAACGTTTGATATATTGTTAGATAGGTTTTTAAAAATAAATAGGGGTTTACTACAATCATTTTTTGATAATGTTAATATTTTCGGAAATAATCGCTCCAGAAGTAAAAAAAAATGTGTCCCCCTCTCTAACTTTTGAACCATAAGTTTTAAAAATATGAAAAAAATCTCAAAAGTAGAACTTTATAAAAACTTTGTAGGAAAATTATTTTGAACTTGATAGGTTGATTTAAATTATAAATGGGATTGCTCTTGGCTAGCATCTAGCCAGGGGGCAAAGATGAGGCCGACGATGAAGCGAGCTCACCCAGAAGATGCCTTCAGTACCTCTAGTATACATACATATTTTTTTTCGAAATATAAACGCAAACGAACGCTTTTTCGTTTAGTCTCAATTGGAATGGTAACAAATAGTTAGCCTTGGTGGTCCAAGGCCGGCGCCGCCAGAAGCGCTGTTCGCGTTGCCATTTTTAATTTCACTTCAGAAAGCCTCGTAAGATTTAACCATGTTTAACAGTGATATAACCTTATCATGACGTGGCTGTCACGAGTGGTTAATTAGGGATGATTACGTAACGTTTAGCAGATTGTTGATTTGGTTAGGGGGAGGTAGTAGGTAATATCAGCTGAGTGCAATTTTTTTACTGTTGTAAAAACTGCACCTAGGACCTGTATCATCTGTATCTGCATTTGAGCGTGCGTAAGGCAAGGTGGAAAGATTCCATAATAAAAGTGGCAATTAGATTCACTTAGCGTAAGTTTGATAAGTTACGTATTTGATTACGTTAGGGGTAATTCTACCAGCGACATTTAACGCCTCTGTAACATATCCACAAACCGGATGATGGAGCGAAGCGAGAGTACTCTGAATTCCTTAGGATCTGGGTAACCATTGCCAAAGTCATTCATTCTTTGTCTGGCAAGGGCGTGACATTCACACAACGAGTATTCAATTGTCTCGTCATCCTCGCCACACATCCTACAATGAATGTTGTCCGATAGTCCCATCTCGGTCAAGAGTCCTTTAACCTCGAAGTTTCCGCACCACTTAAAAAGCGCCTCAAATTTCAACTTTTGCTTGATTTTTTTCTCATTCTACATTTAGGCTCTCCTAGGCATCTGGCACTTAGGGCGGCTGCTCGATTCACTCTACGCTGGGTCAACCTTGCTTGCACAGGGGCGCATGATTTACACGCATCGAGGAATCCCCGCGCTTGTACGCATGCTACGATACGTGCTACGTATGTCGTGATATTTGGAATATTGCACCTGTCTCAAATTGTCATAAATAAGTAATCTCGGCCGTTATCAGCCGCATTCATCGGCTGACCTCTGCCACGTGATAACCGCCCAGACTGCTTGTAGACTGTTATCGTCGTATAACTTACTAGTTAACTCATTGCAGCGCGTGAAACGTGAGAAAAATAATGTGATATGATTAAATCAAAGTAACTTAAGTATATTGGATTGATTAAGGATTTGGTAGATATGTCCTACACGATAATTGAAAATAGAAGAGGAAATATACTGAGGCATCTGATACGAAACGTTATTGACATAAAAATATACTCATACTTTATCAATTTTCTGCCATATATTACTGCAAATAAAACGGGAACGGAACTAAAATTTTGAAATCGTGTAGAAGAATATTGAAAAGATATACTGACATAGTCACAGGGACCCAATTGTCCTAGTTAAGGTGCTTAGCTTAAAGACAGCCCTAACTGATGACCTAATGTTTATAATTACATTTTATTATCAGGATCTACCAGGAATACAAACAGGCTTCATATGTCATTTAAAAGCCATGGAAATCATGATAGTGATGACGACGGTGTAAGTATTTTCTGGAGCTACCAAGAGAACAGACCACACAAGGAGCTTACCTGTCAACAGGCGGCGGGAGTGGTGCCATCATATGCGGATGCGGCGGCATCGGCGGATGTGGCGGGTGCGGATGAAACGGCGATCCAGGCGGAGCGAAGTTCGGCCCGGGGAAGTGCCCTTGCTGGGGCGGCGGCGGGCCGGGAGGGAAGCCCCCGCCAGACCCAGGTCGGGCTGAGGGCGAGCCGAACGGCCCGGGGGCCGCATACGGCGGGCCTGCGAAGCCCCCTGGCCCCGGCGTGGACGGGGCCGGAGACGCCGCGAAGGCCGGGCCTGCTGGGGAGCCCGCCGGCGGCGCGAACGACGAGAAGGGCGGCTCGGGGTTGCCGCTCTTCCAGGCCGCCGGGACGCCGGCCGCGTCGTCCAGCGCGGGCACCCGCCGCTGCAGGCCCACCGACATCTGTACCAGGAGCGCGGCATTACAAGGAGGTTACTAAAATCACTAGAGAGTAGAGATAGAGACACAGCCGGGCCACCAACACACGCACGACTATGCGAGGGACGAGTCAATATTTAGCACTTGGCAGCCAGTTAGTCGTATTAGCCCTCTAGAAACATGAAAATCACAGAAATCACTCTTAAAAATATTGAAGGCATGCTCTCCCTGATTCCATCGAGGCAAGTATGACTTATAAGTAGTTATTAGGAATCAGGATCATACGTTTCTCATTATAGAGTTAGACTAGTAGATGTAATATCAGACAAATATATGTTATTAGGAGTATTAGGGGGAGTCTTGCAGGGTGGAGCGAACCCTTCTAAGCCACTTCAAAAGCACTTCCAAAATTTTCTCTTTCCCTTGATTTTCTTCTCATTTAGAATTTATTTAGGCGCCACATCTACCTGCCGCCCAGAGCGACCGCTACGTCCGCTCTACCCTAGGACTGGGCCTGATTACGTGATTTTATCAGAGAATTATTACGCCTTGACGATCTGTAATGAGGTTAGATAGACTGTTTTGATAATTTGAATTACGGTAGAAGTTAAGTTAGTGCTATTACAGTATTATTACTTCAAAAATCGATCGAAAAATCGAATTCTTGAAGTAATTTTAACAAAAAATTAGGGACGTATTTTTTCTTTTTTTTTCATTACACAATAGATTTTTTTTTGCCTAGGACAGGACACCACCCAATTGGCTTAATTTATTTGTGAATTTGTTATATAATATACAAATATTAGGCGGTGGGTTCAATGGTGATATATTTAACCTTGTCATGACGTGGCTGTCATGCCGATGCCGACTGGACTCACTAACCAGTCTTTTTGAGTTGGGTATCAAACGTGACTTGACGTGTGGGACTGGTTAGTTGCGTAGTACCACGTTATGCCAAGGCTAAATCGGTCATTTTCAAATTTTATGTCTGCGGTCTGCGGTCAACCTAAACTCCGACAATTTTTACGAACATTTCTATAGTTTGATGGCGGAGGCTAACCTCAACGTAGACACAAATCTAGAGAATAACCGAAATATATCACAGTTATATACATGACATGGCCGTCATGATCAGGGTATATCCTTTTTAATCTAGTGTTTCAGACCCATGACCGTTTAAAGCGTTGAAAGTTTCAAACAGAATAATACAATACAATACAGAGCATAAAGCTTAAAGTAGAGGCAAACAACACGCGGTCTTATCGCTAAAGAGCGACCTCTTCCAGACAACTTTTGGGTAGCTGAATACTTAATAGTGCTCAGGGCTCTGTGTCTAAAAAAGCTGACGTTTTACTGCCAGAAAATTAGCAGCATAAGCACGCACCTCTTGTTCAGTCAGTCTTGCGCCTTATTACAATGTAATTAAGGTGCAAGAGTTTAAAAATATCTTTGACGTCGACTGTTAATGCGATACCGATGGTTACCTTTCTCGGTTCCCATAGTATTTATGTAAATAATAATACAGAAGGCGTTACTCCTGGACTCGGCGCGGATAGTCCGGAGGTTCCTCTCTCTGTCGCCTGCAGCTTGGGCTCGCCTTGATGCCGGCGGCACCCTAAGTTCGGTTTTTTATAATGCTTTTATATTTTGTATGTATATTTTTGTATTTTACTTGTATAAATTTATTGTAAAAAATCTAACTTAAGAGAAAGAAATAAGTAAATAAGGTGAATAATAATAATAATAATTTATATTACACCCTGTAGAATTGTATATCCGAACCAGCCGTCTTATTTACAAATCGACTCGTCCTCACCTGTCACCTCACCCGTTTTTATATGGAAACTGTCAAATGTCATTTGTCACATTTTGGCAGTTTCCATATAGAAACAGGTGAGGACGAGATTAAAAAGTGGCAGCACCGTAGTGTCACCCCTTTCAAATCAATCTAGGAAAAAAGGGACAACACTACAGTGTTGCCACCTTTTTAATTTCTACACTTTTTTGCCAGACTGTATTTATTGGCTATGTGCACATCAGAAACGTCAAACGTCAAGCGTCCCGGGTCAATGTCAAACTCAGAGGTGTCAAATAATGACACATGAATATTTTATTTTATTTAGATCCCTATCTGAAAATTTTACTGAAACAAATAAGAAAATAAATAAATAAATACAAACGAAAGGAATCGTAGGAAACCGTTAAGAAACCACTAGGAAACGTGAAAGTAAATTTGACAGATGTCCCCGGTAAGTACACATTTCTGCCGTGGTATGCGCTGCCATCGCCTAGCTTACGTACCCCCACCACCTACTTCGCTCATAGCCAATACCCCCGATGGTCGTAAGGTCGTATCGTATACAAGTTCCTAGCGAGATCGTCTATATTGACACCCCGTGATCACAGAAGCATAGCTACCGAGTTTAGCTGAAGTAACAATTAAGAGGAATCACGTGTCGCCGCGGACATACAGATTGTTCAGCAGATGGATGCACATACGTATTGGCTATGTGCGAAGTAGGTGGTGGGGGTAAGCTAGGCGATCGCAGCGCACACCACGGCAGAAATCTGTACTTACCGGGGACATCTGTCAAATTTACTTTCACGTTTCCTATTGGTTTCTTAACGGTTTCCTACGATTCGTTTCGTTTGTATTTATTTATTTCAGTAAAATTTCCAGATCTTTCTCGTTTACTAAAATAAATAAAATATTAATGTGTCATTATTTGACACCTCTGAGTTTGACATTGTCCCGGGACGCTTTCTGACGTTTAACGTTTCTGACGTGCACATAGCCAATATTGGAAATAGGTGAGGTCATGTTGTGCTACGTGGTCAAGTAAATTTTTTTTTATAGGTCCCAAAGTTTTTAAGATTTTTTTTAAAATTCTGTTCTAAAATAACTGAATTTGTAAGATTCTGGTATTAGTCTAGATTAGAATAAAATATAAAAATATCCGTGTTATCATTTTTAGGGTTCCGTACCCAAAGGGTAAAAACGGGACCCTATTACTAAGACTTCGCTGTCCGTCCGTCCGTCCGTCTGTCACCAGGCTGTATCTCAAGAACAGTAACTAGCTATTACAGTTGAAATTTTCACAGATTGTGTATTTCTGTTGCCGCTATAACAACAAATACTAAAAACAAAATAATAATAATAATTAAGGGGGCTCCTATACGAAAAACGTGATATCCTTTTTCATGGCTACCACTCGCCGAGCTACATAATGTCAAGAACCGTAATAGCTAGACAGTTGAAATTTCCACAGATTATGTATTTTTATTGTGGCTAGAACAACAAATACTAACATCATAATAATAATAATAATTAAGGGGGCTCGCATACAACAGAGTAGTTGTTGGCGTTTTTAGGGTTCCGTAGTCAACTAGGAACCCTTATAGTTTCGCCATGTCTGTCCGTCCGTCTGTCCGTCCGTCCGCGGATAATCTCAGTGACTGTTAGCACTAGAAAGCTGAAATTTGGTACTAATATGTATATCAATTACGCCGACAAAGTGGTAAAATAAAAAGTGGAAAAAAATATTTTATTAGGGTACCTCCCCTATACGTAAAGTGGGGAGTGTTTTTTTTTTTTCATTTTAACCCTAACGTGTGATATATTGTTAGATAGGTATTTAAAAATAAATAGAGGTTTACTAAAATCATTTTTTGATAATGTTAATATTTTCGGAAATAATCGCTCCAGAAGTAAAAAAAATGTGTCCCCCCCCCTCTAACTTTTGAACCATAAGTTTTAAAAATATGAAAAAAATCTCAAAAGTAGAACTTTATAAAAACTTTGTAGGAAAATTATTTTGAACTTGATAGGTTGAATAGTTTTTGAAATTTTTTCAAAAAAAAAAATGTGATGGACGGAAAACTACGGAACCCTACACTGAGCGTGGCCCGACACGCTCTTGGCCGGTTTTTTTCCTGGTACGGAACCCTTCGTGCGCGAGTCCGACTCGCACTTGGTCGGATTTTTAAGTAATTGAGGTTATAATCTTGAAAACAGATTATTAAAAAAATATAAAACAGAGAACATTTTTATTTCATTTAAATCTAGACTAATTCCAGAAATTTACGAATTCAGTTAACTATATATGAAAACGAAGAACTTCAAAAAAAATCATTGGGCCCAATTTTTTTTTGTGCTAGACCACGTAGCAGATGAGCTCATCTGTTCCCAAAATACGTATGTCCATCCATCTGCCGAACACGCTGTAATAAAAGACACTAACGAACGCTGACCCGTTAGGCCCGCACTTCGTTTTCTTTAATTAATTTCGGTTGACTCGTAGAAAAAAGTATTGTATACAATAACTTTTAAATAAAACAATTTTATAAAAAAAACTAATAGTGTACAGTGTACACTACCTAATCAAGACCGATCTTTCAAAATTTTGACAAATAATAATAAACTTTATGATGTAAGGGCAAATTTCCAGTTCATAGGTCAATGGGAAGTTAAACAATTCTTCGGAACAAAATGTGTAACAGACAACAGCCGGACAGGCGAGTGACAGCAATGGGGATCCATTTGGATCCTTTGGGTACAACACCCTAAAATTTAAACATACACTACATATATATATAATGCATGTACGTATTACGTATCATCATCATCATCATCATTTCAGCCGAATGACGTCCACTGCTGGACATAGGCCTCCCCCAAAGACTTCCACAATGACCGGTCCTGCGCCACCCGCATCCAGCGGACACCCGCGACCCTTACCAGGTCATCAGTCCACCGTGGGGGGGGCCTGCCCACGCTACGCCTTCCGGTACGTGGTCGCCACTCGAGAACCTTCCCGCCCCAACGGCCATCGGTTCTGCGTGCTATGTGCCCCGCCCACTGCCACTTAAGTTTAGCGATTCGAAGGGCTATATCGGTCACTTTGGTTCTGCTGCGGATGGCCTCATTTCTGATGCGATCACGCAGAGAAACTCCCAGCATAGCCCTCTCCATTGCTCTTTGGGTGACTTTGAGCCTTCTTATGAGGCCCATAGTAAGCGACCACGTTTCAGTACCATATGTCATTACGTATAGATAGATATAGTTATTACCTATATTAGAAAAAGACACACGTAAGGGTGGTATTCCACTCGTCCAATATCTTTGTCAAATCTTTGATCAAAGTTCTTTGACGGATGCCCATTCCACTCATCCAATATCTTTGTCCAAGTTTTATTCTTTTTCATGCGTAGCCATATTGATTTAACTGTCACCAGAATCTTTGATCAAATGTCGGGGTCCCATCCAAGTTGGATGAAATCATCCGATTTCTTTGATCAAATCTATATTGGACCAAGATATTGGATGAGTGGAATACCTCCCTAAGACATAGTGAGTCTCGTTCGCTCTCGCATTTTCGGCCACAGATGGACCTCTACTTACGTATAGGTAGTAGGACTAAGCAATCACCTATCTCTATGGTGGTAAATTGGCCAAGAGCATGTCGGGCCATGCCCTGAGTTGGGTTCTGTAGTTGTCCAAAAAAAAAACTAATAACAAGCAAAAGGCAATACCTTCGCAGCGTTTCAAACGTCTTTTACTAATAAGGGAAGACTTTTTACGATAACTCAAAAACAGCTTAACGGGTTATAGTTTCATGTTTCTTTTTTCATATTTTTTGGACCCATAGTTTAAAAGTTAGAGGAGGGGCCACAATTTTATTTCTTCTATTGAAGTTATTATTTCCAAAAATATTAACTTTATCAAAAAACTTTTTCTGAATCTAATCTATTCAATTTCAAATACCTATCCAACAACACCCCACCCCCACACCATAACGTTGAAGCAACAAGAGGAATTAAAAGATTAAAAAAAAAAACCCGATTGTTTTTGAGTTCCGTACCAGTAAACTATCATCATTTACACACACACAATTAATAGAATCTATCGACACCTTTGAAGTTAAAATCCATCGAGCCGTTCAGGCTGTTAGAGCTTTGAATTTGGCGCCAAAAATCCGCTAATTCGTTCTTTTTTATTTGATATACCCAGTGTCACTCTCACAGTAAATACGAATCTAATGACACCTCTCAAGCTAAAATCCATCGAGCCGTTCAGGCCGCAGAGCGAGCCAAACAATTATACATACATAACATACATACATACTCTCGAAAAACATAACACTCCTTCTGGCGCAATCGGGTAAATAAATGTTATCCCCACTTTACGTGTAGGGGAGGTACCCTTATTTTTTTCGTCTGTCAGATTTATTGATTTTTATCCATGCCTACGCTACGGAACCCTATTTTAAAGCTGTCAATGTTTTTTTATAAATAAATCATTTTTGTTTTCAATTTCCGAACGCAACTCTACGCGTTTTGACGAACGATGGCACAGCGTCGTAACTAAGATTTTCACGTTTTTGCGCGTGATTTTAAAGCGACATCTATCGGTGAAAGCTACAAATTATAAGTTTAGGGTGGATTAGGAATTCGCAAAGTAATTTCAATTTTTCAATTCAAAATTTATTCATGAACAATGATCGTGTTTGAAATTTGTACATACACTTAATAATAGAAATAAATACTAAAACTAGGATCACGTACATAATTTTGACCGATATTTACTAAAAACTAGTTTTTTTAATTTTGTAAAAATATTTCTTCAATACTGTTGAAGCACCCCCTAAACAAATATGCTTTCAATAGGTTACTGAACGTGAGACCGTTTGTAATCATTTTTAAGGTAGTGGAAAATTTATTAAATATATTTACTGCCTGGTTCGTTCCTAGTGCAATGCTGCTCTATTTTATGCTTGGGACAGAAATTAGGCTTCAAGGCAAGGCAATTACTATTACGGTTTTTTAGGCTTTCAATGTGATTTCGCAAGCTGACTCTGACACGTGACGTGTCACACGATAGCACAGAATATAACAATAGTACTATAGCTCAAAGCTAATGCTCAATCGATCCTCGATCTCAGGCCTCAGGAGTCAGATGTAGTGTACTCCAGAGCAAATGTAGATGATCATTTTAGTACTTTGTCACTCTAATGTAACCCTACTGCGACAGTTGGGATGCCTCAAAGCAGTGAAAGTGACAAGGTACTAAAATGAACATCAAATTTTGCTGTTGACTATACGTGCCTCGTGTGAAACCAGCGATTTTTTTAAAAACGACGACTGTGGCAAACAATCTTACGGCCTGTCTGATAGTAAGCAGAAACTACAGAGTATAGACGCCTGGGACTCCAGAGGGCGTACCGCGAACTTCGAAAATCAAACTTCGTATCGTACCGTCCCTTTCCGTCATATAGTGTATAACACGAGAGTGAAAAGGACCGCACGACACGAAGTTCGATTTTCGAAGTTCGCGGTACGCCATCAGAAGATCTTAAGTGCGTTGCCTACCTTTCGTTGATTTGAGGTTTCCCTGTGTTGAGAGCTAGAGATATATTTTTTTATACCACGTCGGTGGCAAACAAGCGTACGGCCCGTCTGATGGTAAGCGGTCACCGTAGCCTATGGACGCCTGCAACTCTAGGGGTGCCACATGCGCATTGCCAGCCCTTTAAAAATGTATACACTCCTTTCTTGAAGCAGGGAAAACCTCGGCAGGGAGCTCATTCCACAGTCGGAGTAGAGATATATACAGGTCCCTCACTAGTCAGTCACCACACAGCACATCCTCTAACCGTTTCAAAACCGGCTAATACAATTATGCGGGTTGATTAGAACTAATTGTCAAATCAAAAACATATGACAATATACTTCATTATGCGTTAGCCCAGTGCTGTTTTTCCGGTGTGAAAGGGCTAGAATTCTAGATATTTTGGAATTATTTTGTTTTAACTAGTAGCCGCGTAGTTACGAAAATATCTTTGTAGGGTAGGTGTCCCAGGGGTATAATAGCCTATTTCTGTCATTCTGGTGTCTATCTGAATGTGGCTTGAGATCGTAAATAAATGACTTACAGGCTGAGGTGTAGATATTCCGATTACGAGTTAGATCAGTGACACACGACAGACCGACAGTACGATTGATGTGTTTACTAAACATATATGACTATGATTCATACTAACATTGTACAATACTTATTAATTGTGAACTTGTGAATTGTGTTTTCTGAACTAGCACTTTTAATGTTTTGTCATAAGATTTCGATGATTGGGATATTAAAAATCGGCCAAGAGCATGTCGGGCCATGCGCAGTTTAAGGTTCCTTGGACCCCTGAAATGTGTCTAACTTTTGAACTATGGGTCCAAAAATATTTCATCCCCACTTTATGTGTAGGGGAGGTACCCTTCAAAAAAAATTCTAGATTTTATTTTACCACTGTCAGGTTTATTGATTTATATATCCCTGCCAAGTTGCAGCTTTCTAGCGCTAATAATCATACAGCAAAACCTCAGACAGACAGACGGACATGGCGAAACTATAAGGGTTCCTAGTTGATTACGGAACCTTAAAAACAAGATTTAAGTATGATTAACGCTTTCACATTGCAACACTTTTATGCTACACTACGAAGGCAGATCAAAAAGATTTCGTTTTCTTTTCAATAGAGCTCGACGTCCTTAGCGATGTGTAATAAAATTTGAAAGTTCCGCCGCTAACAGCCATTTTTCCCACGAGCGATCCGCATAGACATATCATTGCGGAAAGTATGGACAGGGTTATTACTCTTGCTGGCGTCAGACTGTGGATGCCAGCGCTGGCAGGGTACTAGCGCAATGTAAATATATTTACATGCCAGTCCAGCGTGATTGTATTCACATAAACGGTTAAATGCAGTCCAGCGCTTGCGTGTGCCGTTTATTTGCGCCAGCAAGTCCAGCAATTGAATACGTCTAATCTAGCCTTTAGGATGAAAATGTCCACTTGAGGTGTGCTCACGGCTTACCGCGAACGGAATACGAAATTCGTTCATGTTTGTGCCTCCCTGTTGCACTTACATGTTCAAGCGACAGAGAGAGATACACTATAAGTATTATTATGGCTTTTAGACTATAACTATACACTCTATTTTGCACTTCAATCGTTAGAAAATAAAATGTGTTTATTTTCCGGAGACCGACAAGAAAGCTGTTGTCTGTTTGCAGTGTAGATAGATAAATAACGATGTTTTCATGGTTTCTCAGTTTTCAGTTCACACCCATATTCTACAGGATTTACCTTCCGGAGATGGATGGAAGGGTTGTTATGTTACCCATGCTTTGGAAGGCACGTTAAGCCGTTGATACCGGCTGTTTCGTATGACAGCAGTCGTTAAGCGAAGTTAGAATCCTTCGGAAGACTTGAGAACTTCTAACAATCAAGTTGCCCACTCACTTGACAAGGGGGTCGAAGTTGCACCACGTCCGTAGGGAGTACCCACCGTTACCCTACACGTGACCCCTGGGTGGTGCTGAAAGTGAAACAAAACTGACAACCGTATAAGTACGACGTCCGTCACGAAAATATCACGGTTCGAAAACTAAATGGCATAAGATTATGCTATATGTTGGGAGGCGACCAAGGCGAGAGTATCTTGATCATATTTCTACGATACTGAAAAGTGGGCCGAGTCAGAAGTACCCGCAACCGACGAGCATGTAAGAGGAGATGTACGAGTATGGATGTGTTTGAAGCGAAATAAGTATGTAAGGACCGTAGTATTTGGCATTCACTGGTCTCTGCCTACCCCAATGGAATTCAGGCGTGAGTATATGTATGTACATTTGACGTTTCGCAGTAGCACTCTGTATTATCATATTAACAGTATGTTCGATGTTATTTCCCACGGGTGTCAGATCAGATCATCTAACTTTAGACTTAGAAACTTCCAGGATCAGTTTAATTGCCCTATAAGAATAACGAAATAAATCGAGAAGCGTGTACAACACGATTTGTTTTTTGGCTCAACCAAAAGGTATCTCTTTGGCAGTATCAATAAGGCACTATTTCCTTAACTTTCCTAAATTAGAAATCGTCCTTATTGACGTTGACAACGACAGCAGCTTTATTTAAACTCACTCATTTGTCATTACTACGAATAAGGTCTGAGTAGCCCGACTCGCGCACCGAAGGTTCCGTATATACAATGATCGTGTACCCGTCCCGATCACACTAATTTAGGAGAAAATAAACGCCATCTATCGAAGCATTATACAAACTACGTTTAGAATTTTTTTTTTGTTGATAAAAAATGTATAGTCTAGATGGAGATATAATTATATTTACCTTTAAAATTTATATTGATATTAACGTTGTGTAATAATAAAAACTAATAATTTCATATATTTACCTTGGTAAACTTCGAAGATAAGGGTTGGTGTCGCTTTCCGACTAGAAGTTAATAATTTCTTTGACATAAAAATGGAGCCTGGTAAGTTTTGTTTTGACGAAGCCCCCAGGCCCCTACGCAAATGACACGCCCGATGACATGGTGAAGTATGTCCGTCAGAAGACTGGCTATATTCTGAGGGTGTTCCAGCTGCGTGTGTTGATTTCTGGCCGATGGGTGTCGTGTTTCGGCGGTTTCGGGGCAACCTATCGAATCCTAGGCCGGACACACAACTAAGTCACGCTGTTTTGTCGCGCAAATAATGTTTTAGATTTTTAAAAACTGTATCCAAAGCAAAACAATGTACTATCCAAATATGTCTCAGTGAGAACTACTTAAGAAATAAGTGCATGCTTGTTATCCATGTCTATGTGTTTTTAGCTTCTTAAGTTATCTTTTTAGTGACTTCAATAGAAGGAAGGAGGTACTCAGTTCGTCTGCATATGAATGTATGTTCCCCGATAACTCTTGAGCTTGACCACGTTGGCCGATTTTGATAATTCTTTTTTTTTCAATGCAGATACCTCGACATTGGTCCCATATAAATTTGGTGAAGGTCTGATGATAGGATCTAGGAGGAATCGAAGGAAATTTCGGTATTCTCTGTAGGTAAACAAACATTGGCTCACGGAAACCACAAATTGTGGCATAGCAAGTACAAAATTGGAGTCGGTTTTTTTTGTATATATTATATAGTTGTTTGTTTTTGCTCTCTAAAAAATAAATTAATTATGTACTTAAAATTATGGGCCTTTGTTGCCTAAATCAACAGAGTAACTAAGCTATTTTTACAGTTAGTATGAGTTTGCACCCTACACCAAAGTAAAATATATAAGTACACTCAACGTTTGCAATTTTAGTACCGTTACCTACCTACACTAGATGGCGCTAAAAAAGTGATGGTATCGGTTAAATTTTTAGAATAGAATAGAATAGAAATAATTTATTGTTTACCATGTACAATTAGGTCTTAAATTAAGTATGTGAGTAACAATGGCAACCCATTTCGGGCATACAATGATAAAGTTACTTAAATACTACTTCAGGTTAGGGACTATTAAACTGGAAGTACTCTTTTAAATCATAAAATGTATTATCAATTAACCATCGCTTTACCTGGCTCTTGAATTGATTTCCGTCTAACATTTTTAGCCTAACGGGTAGATGGTTAAATACTTTGATGGCTGTGATAAAGGTGCTCCTATTATAGGTTGCACATTTAACTGCCGGCAATGATATATTAAACTTATATTGTGATCGCAAGTTGTTGCGCTGTTCTGAACATAATTTAAAATTATACTTATGATTTATTACAAATGAGCACAGCTCGAAAATGTATAGCCCAGTTAAGGTAAGAAATTTCTTTTCTCTAAAGACATTTCTTAGAGACTCAGTACTGTATAAGCGGTATATGATACGGAGACATTTTTTCTGCAATATGAAAGTACTTTTCACATTAACAGAATTTCCCCAGTAAATAACACCATATGTCAACAAAGGATAAATATTTCCATAATATGCATTTCTTACAATATCTTCTGAGCAAGTACTTGATAACACAGATAAAGCATAGCACTGACTGGATATTTTTTTATTGATCTTTTCGATGTGAGATTTCCAATTTAAATGTGGATCTATAGAGACGCCTAAGAAGTTGGCACTGTTTACATTTTCAATAACAGTACCTCCGTATTCTACATTCAAGCTTATTGGGTTTGTCTTGTAGTTTCTAAATTGCATTGTTTTAGTTTTCTCTACGTTTACTTGCAGGTTAATCGATTGAAGCCAGTTGACAACAATTTTTAGAGTACTGTTTATTTTTTCTTGACAATTAGATTGAAAGTTCTCTCCAGTGAATAATATGGTTGCGTCATCAGCAAACATTACGCAAATTTCGTCTATGACTTTGGGCAGGTCATTTACATACAGTAAAAATAACAGGGGTCCAAGGATACTGCCTTGTGGTACTCCTACTTTGATGTGTTGAAATTGAGACTGTGTTTGTTCTATTGTTTTAGTTTTCTTATTGTAGTTTTCAATAATAGTCGCTTGTTGTCTGTCTTTCAAATAACTTTCAAATAGTTTAAGTACATTACCTCTAATGCCTGCATTACTAAGTTGCGATAACAATATATCATGCACTACACAATCAAATGCCTGAGACATGTCAAGGAATAATGCAGTGCATGGTCTTTTTACATTCATTTCATCCCATATGTGTTTAAATAAATGAAATACTGCAAGTGATGTCGATTTACCTCTTTGAAACCCAAACTGGTTTGGATGTATAATGTTATTCGAATTTAGAAACTTAACAGTTCTATTGTATATACACCGTTCGAATATTTTGGAGAAACTTGGCAGTATAGCAATAGGACGATAATTGCTTACATCATCTCTTTTACCTTTTTTAAATAATGGTTTTATGAGGGCTTTCTTCAAGTCGCCTGGAAATGTTCCGGTTTGGAACATAAGATTCGTTACGTGGGCTAGTGGTTCAGCTATATATTCTAAAGATGATTTTATTACTTGAATAGGTATGTTGTCATGTCCGGAACATTTCGTGTTTTTCAGTGCTCTGGTTACTTTCTTTATTTCAAATTTATCAACAGGATTTAAAAATAAACTATTACAAAGAGACGGTGAAATTGACTTAAAGTTATGTTTCGTTGAATTACTGTTATAGTTTCGTGTTATATAAAAATTATTAAATATCTTAGCAATTTCTAAAGAATCAGTACTAACATGGTCATGTAATGTTATACTTTCAACTCCATTTGTTATACAATTAGTTGAGGAAGTATGTTGTCTAATTAAATTCCAGGTTGCTTTCGTTTTATTTGTACTAGATTGTATATAATTATTGCTAGTTATAATTTTTGATGAACGTATAACTCTTTTCAGTATTTTACAATAATTTTTGAACTTGGATAATTGTAGAGCAGTACATTTTCTAGTTCGTAACTGCAAGTGCATCAATCGCTTACTTTTACAAGACTTCATTACTCCCTTACTTTTCCATTGTGGTTTCTTTCTATACGTTACTCTAATTCTTTGTAAAGGAATGCAGAGATCGAAAACTAAAATGAAGAGATCCATAAATATTTTGTAAGCTAAACAAGGATCTGATTGCGTGTAAACATCTGAAAAATTAACCTGTGAAATGTATTTAATGAAGATGTCTATATTCGAATCTATTTTTCTTCTATAAATATACCAGTACTTTTCATTGAAGCTCAGGCTTGTTGGAAGTTTTAACAGTTGGCCTGTGTGATCGGAAATTCCTAGGTTCAGTACCTCTACATTACATCTTTTGGCATTTGTTATTATATTATCAATACATGTTTTTGAATGTGCTGTTATCCTTGTTGGTTCTTTAATAGTTACAGTTAGATTATATTTACATAACAGTGTTTTGAATTTATTTGATATGTTATCATGTTTTAGTAAGTTTATATTGAAATCACCAGCAATAACAAGTTTTTTGCTTATTCTACAAGCACGTAGGACTAATTTATTTAACAACAGTTCTAGATTGTCCATAAATAGATCAATATTGCCATTAGGAGTTCTATAGAGGCATACATAAAGAGTATTTAAGTCGGGAATAATAATGCCACTAACTTCAAAATGTGACTCAATTGACATAGCTGATATCCAATCAAGTGATTTATGGTTGATACAATTCTTTACGTAAATACATGTGCCTCCTCTTGATTTATGTTTCCTACAAAAATGAGCGGCTAACTGGAACTTGTCTAATTGTAACGTGGTTATCTCGTCTTGTTTGAGAAAAGTTTCGGTAAAACAAAAAATGTGAATGTTTTTAGAGTCTGCTAAAATTTCAAGCTGATCTACTTTTGATCTCAAACCTTGTACATTTTGATGATACATATTTAATGTACAGTCTTTAGGAACAGGATTTGGATTCTTCATCTTGTTTGCGAAAAAAATAGGGAATTGTGCCTTTCTTTGGCAAGGGATTAGACAATCTTGTCGACGTGGAGACAGTCACAGGCATATTAACGTCTTTTTTATGAGTAGTAGTTTCTGTATGTTTATTGATTGAAACATCGTTTTTTCCAAAGTTGTAGTAAGCCTCCTTATAATCTATTTGGTCGATTATCGAGTTAAGTTTTCTGCAAATGGTCTTAGTATACGAGTATTTCCTTTTTGTTCTATTTTTACCAGTATTTAAGTTCCCTACATAAGTGACGTTGTTAATTTTATTACAACTCAGACGAATCATAAAGTTCAAATTATTTACATCAATGTCTGCATTTTCTCTAACGGCTAGGACGAATATGGAGCATTTGTCTAGACATGTTAAGACACTATTTAAGGCGGCAAAAGTCTTCATTGGGTTTGAATCATGTTCACCCAGTGACAAAACAACTTTATCGCCTTCAGAGAACATATACTGTTTAATTGGATCTACAATGGTGTCTGCATTGGCGCCAGGCTTAATAAATGATTGAACATCATATTTTATGGAGTCGTCATATCGCATACGAAGAAGCATCGAAGCCATTCCGGCACATTGTTTCCCGCCAAAAATAAAGAGCTTCCTATTTTGAGTTTGATGTTGATAATCCTGTATAACGTTCAGTCCAAAGCGTCCTTCTTGAGCAGGGATATATGACTGGCCTGGGGCTGAGATTCTTTCTCTATCTGCGATTTCTGTCTGATCGGGGGTTAAGGGTCTCTCTTGGTTCATGATTTTTAATTGATTTGCTGTTGACTCTGAGGGTGTATCATCTTGTGTGAATGTCGTTGGCGCGCCTGGAGTTGCAGTAGTGGTTGTAGAGGAAGAGTTTAAAGAGCTTTTTTTATGTGCACTGTTAAGTTTTTTCTTCTTTTTTTCCCTTGTCGGTGTTGACTTTTTTGGCGATCCATAGTTGCCGTCGTCAAGAAGCTTTTTTAGGATTACTAATTGACGTTCTAAATCCGTGTGACTCTTGGTTATTCTCCTTACTTCGGTATTAAGAACTTCAATCTCCTTGTGTGCGCTATCTAGTTGAGTGGTAAGTAGCATTATTTCATCCTTTAACTCGAAAAGCTGCGAGTTGTCAGTGATGTTGGGCAGGCTTTGTATACTAACATCTTTTTCTTTGGGTGTTGATTCAGCGGAACTACAGGAGGGGTAATCTTTCAATGTGCTGTTTGCAGTATTTATAGGTGATAGACTAACACTTTTTTGTAGTGCCGGCTTACGCCTCCTAGTCGTTACATAGTTCGTTTCATTTTGATTTATATTTAATGTTGTTTCTTTCTGTCCAGATGTTGACTGCGTAGTGAGATCTGTTGTATGAGAGAGACAAACACATCGAGTACAATTCCAATCCTGCTTATTTTTATTGGTCATAAGTAAAAATCTTTTTAGAGTCACATTTGTTGTGCAATTTACGTGGAGAATATTTTTGCATGTCCAACATTTAAGAAATTCTCTTGATGATATATCGGATCTACAAACCGAGCACTTCATTGTTTTTCCCTCTATGCGGAATGATGACATTTTCCAATTATATACGGTGGTTATGATTCGATACTAGTAATCGATTATTAATGTGTGCAGTTTATATTTCTGAACGCAACTTATTGCAGTGGTAACACTATTTTGCTCATACTATTGGCATTACTGCTTATGTGTCATCTCACAGCTGTATGTCAGTATTTTTATGTCCGTGACACCGTTGATTTCCTGACTTCTCAATAAGTAACGGGACGAAAATACGATTTAAATGTTAAACGGTTTAAGTTACGTATCTTACCAGTGTTCTAGTGCTTTAGTTTTGATGCAGTGTAGCGTTCTATGGTGAAGATCCGATGAATACGTGCGTTTATTGAAGCGGCTATTACAAATATCACTAAAATCACCCATTTACACTATATTTTGTTATTTAAAATGCGAGGAGCTCTCACGTAAACATGTTAACCAGGCTAGGGTTGCCAGCATCCTAAATTAAATATTATCAAGTGATTATTCGTAGAAATATTTGGCTAATAAAATTTCATTTAGCTTAATTTCATTTCTAGCTTTATGGCGCTAAGATAAAAATGATGATATCGGTGATTATTTATTTAATATCTTTGCTCAAAAGAAATTAGTACAAGTGGCGGACTTAATGATTATTCACAGAAATAGATGGCCAATACTAAATATTATAGATATAGTTGTAAACCATAATAGTAAATATTATGGTTGGGTTTATTTTATATGATGGTTGTTCTAATTGAGTCACGAAAATAAATAGGTAGGCAATGTGAGAAGTATCCACTTAATTTATTCTTCCACTTAATATAATGTACGGTGACAGCCCGCTGCTTTTACGTCAAAAAATATTGACCTACTTAGGTTTAGTCAGAATATGTCATCAACTAACGTCTTAAACGTACCGCCACCATTTTTGTTACACACTATAATGATATTTTTCTAAAGCTTGCGCGTGCGCAGGGTCAAAGTCAACACGTAGCGTTTTTGGCAATGAAATAAGGGGTATTCTCTGTGTCATGGAGCTTACGCGGCAAAACCGGTCGATGTTAGGCCGATTGTGCGTTAGAGGGTCACTTGTGGATACAATGCAATATTTGTTTATTGCTAATTATACCTAAAAAAATGTGAAAAAAGAGCTGGCCGCAACTGAACCCATATACAGCAAAGTCATTTCATCACTTCGTGGATAAGACATTCGTCACGATCTGACAACTATGTGAGTACGAGAGTGACCGGCATCTTATTCACAACGATAAGTGATAGAATGGCAACCATGATACGCCCGCTGGTCAGTAGCTCTTAGATTTGAACAGTAAGGTCGACGACGAGTGACATGGAGTTGCAACTCGCAAGTTTTCATAGGCTATGGGCTATTTATTTATTTATATAATTATGTATATCGTCGCCTAGTGCAAGTTTAGCTTAGTTTGAGACTGGGTCGACTTGTGTAAGATTTTCCACAAATTTTGATTTACTTATAATAGTTATAATATGTTAATCTCCGAATGTAATAACAATACTCATTATGATTTTTTCTATTCTTTGGTTAGAAGATAATCAGCTCGATGAACTCGCGTGCCAAGCTCGCGTGTCCTTGCGGCCATGAACTCCTGATACAGGTGCATCTCGCATTCAACTAACCCGTTTCGACTTATTCACTTCAATAGACTCACATCATTCGATTTTTACGGACATTTTATTATATTTTTACGTGATCGATCAATCACAAAAATACAACATAATTATATAGTTAGCCAATTTAACTATATAATTCGTATAGTGCCAAGTGCCAACAGCTAGTCGATTGAATAACATTATTAGATCTAACAGTTATTCCCGTCACAAAAATAATAGATTGTTGACCAAGGATTGAAGTGAAAGGCAACCATATCTGACGAGATATTTTGGCGCTCAAACATAGTGAGATGAGAGAGTCATTATATCGAGGCTGAAATGGGTGGTTTCACCCGAGTTAACGAATCTGCTTTTCATCTCGAAATTCGAATATGAGGAAACTAAGAAAATGCCAAATATGCATTATTCAATATTTTTCTGCTCTTGAGTAGAAATTTACCACTTTCAGCACGCCACTTAGATGAATGATCCACTTTCAGAACTTACGTACATTCGAATTGTTACGTAACCTCCCCTGAGATAGGTAAGTTTATTCCAATTATGTCTTAATTACCGTTTCTTATCAGAATTGGTCCAACGAAACAGTTATGCCATCATGCATCACTCGGTGTCTGTTCATCTGCCAGAGGCAATTTTTTATTTAATGTTAACCAGTAACCTAATTATTCAATATAAGATGACTAAACAAAACGTATGCGTTCTTAGTTACATATAATATGTTTAAATTTAAGAATAAATAACATTACCTTGGATTTACCTTCATTTTATATCCAGTCAACAGCAAATGTAGATTTTAGTATTTCGTCGCACTAACGTAATAATACTGAGACAGGATACGTCAAATTAGTAAAAGGGACAAGGTACTAGAATTATCATCTACTTTTGCTACTGACGCTACCCAAACATACCGACTCTGGGTAAAAGTGCATAAGTAAAAATGTCTTATTAGTTATTATGAAAACAGTTCGTGTTTTTTTTATGTAATATCTTAGCGTTGATATTGTAAGGGCGGATTGCACCAAACCGGCAAGAATAATCGTAAGCGGTCTTCGTTAAAATCTGATTCTATGGAAAATTTGACAATTTTCTTTGGAATGACAGTTGATCAGCCTGTAATCGTTAGTTGGTGCAACCCGCCCTAAGAATAAGAACTAAGAACGTAATAATATGTGTCCTTCTCAAGCAAAAAGTTTCTCTTTGTCGATGTAAATAAGGACTATTTGTAATTGAAATAAACAATTTTGTTTTTATTTTTATTTTTTTTATTGCGTCAGCAAGGAAATATAGTCTTAATAGACACCAGCAAAAAGTCCACTTTTGCTTGAAAGTTAGATAAGATATAAATCCCGACTAGGTCTAGGGGGTTCGAATCCCGGCTAGGGCATTATTTGTGCATTTAGCACGGAATTTGTTCTTGGGTCTTGGATATTCTCTATGTATTTAAGTATGTATTTATCTACATATGTATATAAGTATGTATATCGTCGTCTAGTACCCATAGTACAAGCTTTGCTTAGTTTGGGACTAGGTCGATTTGTGTAAGATTGTCCCCCCAATATTTAATATTATTATTATTATTAGATACAAGTTTACGAACCACGTTTATAACTTTATATGTACTGAACTTCCGAAATAACCCGCGGTGCATCTGCATCCCATCGCCGATTATAACGGTATAGCTTGCCATTGTTGCGTACATTTAAACTATTTAAAGGAAGTATCGGCTATTTATGTCCAAATATTTGTTCTTTTGTGCGACCGAAGGTAGCAGGTAATAAAAGATCTTGATCCCGCTGACCGTAATGTAGCTCGTGACGTGATTGAGTCAGTTTTAAAAGGTTTTGGGGATAAGATAACCCTGTTGCATTTAGGATTTTTACCACTTTAATCTAGTTGGTAGCCTGCCTTCAAAGCTTGGAACGGGAAAATATTTGAAAGGTGAGCGCGAGTATCTAATTAACTATTAAGAGTTATGTTTATTATATCATTTTTTTCGGTAAAAAATTGTACAATACAAGTAGCGGTTATTATTATCCCTTATAGGGATACGCTCGCTTTTGTACATGTCACCTGTTCTTGGAATTATTGTTTTAATGTTGTTCTATTTCATGTAAGTACAATAAAAATGCATAACAGAGCATAGAACAATAGAATTTTTTATCAGTCGTCGGAATATTTCGATCGAAAAACCAATTTAACTTCGTAACTATGACTGCACATCGTGTCAACATTTTAACAGTGCAGTAATAGATACAAGACTATGGTTTCCTTTTATTCCTTATCCGAAAATTTTAACATGCTAAAATACTCTCCAATACCCTTTCAGTTCCATTTCGTAGGTATATAGTTTTCTTTTTCTCGGACGAAACCGTAGTCAAAATTGCTTGTGACAGCGGGCAGCATCAATTTTAGTAACTCCCTGCATATCTATGAATCTTAATTTTCGCATATATGAGTCGGGGTAGGTAACCTTTTTATAAATCTTTACGACTTCGTCGGACAAAATGATGTATGTCAGAAAAAAACGTTTTGGGACACATCTATGCCATTTTTATGTCTATCAGTCTCTAAACGAACAATTTCCCCCTTCCCCTTCCTTCTTCCTTCGGTATACAATTGCGACATTTGCGTTATAGCTTAAACAAAAATAAGTGCTAGTTCTAGATGACTGAACATGTATATTCCATTTAGCCTTGAATATCCTCTGTTGCCATTAGATTACCGAATAGTATTAGTTTTTGACTAAAATAAGTTTGATTAATAAAATACCCGGGGGTATGTCCTTAAACTAATTAATAGTATATATTTGTATGTCTAAATTCTTTGTTATTTTTCATTATTTTATTTTACTGCATGTGTTTGTGTTGTCTACCTTAAATATGGTCTTTAAACCTAAACCTAAACTACGACCAAGACCATGGGCAGCAGCATTCCTAGAGTACGGTGGAGATACTGCGATCGCCAACCCGAATGCCAAGAGTGGCGATTATGGCATTTACTCCCCATGAAATTGGGGGAGGCCTATGTCCAGCAGTGGACGTCCTAGGGCTGATATGGTGGTGGTGGATTAATAAAATATTAGATGAGTTCTTAATATTATAAGGTAGAAAACAACGACATTAATTTATCCAATAGACGGATGACGTTGGGAAAGTGTAGTGAAAACATAATGTAGCACGCAATGATGCAGATCTTCATTACGTATTGTTACGAGTATACTGATAGTAGACGGCATTCTTTGCGCCTTCGAGATTTCACGTCGCGAAATTGTTGGAAGGTAATCTGAAGCATGTTTTTAGGGCCTTTCTGGTGTTATTATGGAATAGAACAGGGGTTCCCAAAGTGGTCCAGGTGGACCCCCAGGGGTCCACGAACGATGTGACAGGGGTCTACGCTGGAGTGGCAAAAAAATAGGGGTTCACAGTTTGTACGTGGGGGTCCACGAAAATTTATCTGGTTTCGATGGTAAATAACGAAACAGATAATGATTTTTGTATTATTTTTATAGCCTGGACGACTGATAAATATATAATAAAAATATTGCGTTCCTCCGTGATAAATATTTCGGTGAATCAAACTACCTATACTATAATACTATATTATTAAAATTACAACTTTCGGCTCCAAAACTTGTCGACTGCAAGTCTGCAACATATCGCGAACGAGCTGTTGGACAAACGAACAAGTCTAGGCTTGCGAAGCACCGTCGCGTCGCTATCGCCGGCGCCGACCAAAACGCTTGTTCGGACGTGCAAAGGGACGAAATACCTATGACTTACGGTAATGTGCTGTGCTTGTATGCACTTGTTTGATTCTTCACCAATAAATACGAATGCTAAGAACAAACGTTACTCATTTGTTTCCGGATTTCGACTACAAAAGTAAAGTGAATTGCTGTTCCTGGTTGCCAGAATCGTGTCGGAAAAGTAAGTACATTATTTGTTTATTTGCTATACAACTTATAGGTATCTCTTTTTGTAGTTAATATATTTGTCTTCTTTGTGTATGATAGACATGTATGAAATATGAAATAATGAACATTACGATTATTACCTACCTACTTCCATAAAACAACAGACAGCCGAAAAAAGTTTATAAGTATTCTTTTTTTGATTCATAGCGAAAAATTATAAATTCTGTTCTATAAAATAGCCATATCCTGTTAAGTAAGACTAAGAAGAAGTTAAGTAAGAATGTTAAGATCACAAAAACTTTTTTATACTTACAGGTAGCTAATTTGAAACATGGCGGAGCCAAAGAAGAAAATTAAGTGTCGACAGTACAGTGTGGAATATTTAAAATTTGGCTTTCTTCCATCAAACGCGGACAAGCGATTGCCCATGTGCCTTTTATGCAATAAAGTTTTGAGCAATGACTCTATGAAACCATCGAAGCTCGAAGATCATCTAAAAAGGTGCCACCCTGATAAAACAGGTAAAGATTTGAAATATTTTCAATCATTGAAAGAAAAATATGAAAAGAGACCCACCCTGCAAGGTATGTTCGCTTCAACATCTGAAAGTAACGATGATGGCTTGCGGGCATCTTACAACATCTCATTACTCATAGCGAAATCTGGAAAACCCCACACCATTGGTGAACAGTTAATTTTACCCGCTGTTGAAGAAGTTTTAAAAACTGTTCTGCACAAACCTCCATTTGACATACTCAAAAAAATTCCTTTGAGTAACAACACTGTACAAAGACGTATTGACGAAATGAGCTCTGATATTGAAAGTTTCTTGTGTAATTATCTGCAAACAACTCATTTTTCTATTCAACTGGACGAGTCAACTTTACCTGATAATGAGGCATTATTATTAGCATTTGTGCGATTTGTTATGGACGAAGAAATTCATGAAGAGCTATTATTCGCCAAAACTTTGAAGACTGACACTAAAGGTGAATCGATATTTAACATCCTGAGCGATTTTTTAAAAGAAAAATCAATTCCGTTCACAAACGTTACATCGGCGGCAACAGATGGAGCTCCTGCAATGGTCGGGAAATATCGTGGGTTCATAAGCCATCTAAAAAAAATGATACCAGATTTAACTGCATATCACTGTGTCATCCACCGACAACACTTAGTAGCAAAAAATTTGAGTGCTAGACTGCACCAATCGCTCCAATTTGTGATTAACGCGGTTAATAAAATAAAAAGCAATGCTTTGAATACGCGTTTATTTGCCCAATTGTGCGATGAAAATGATGAAGACTTCCGACGATTGCTCTTACACACTGAAGTACGCTGGTTGTCGAAAGGTGCATGTTTAACAAGATTTTACTCACTTTTTGAGTCTGTCTTGGAGTTTCTGGATAGTAAAGCTCCAGATTTAAAAGAAAACCTGATCAAGTTCAAAGCAGATATCGCGTATTTGACAGATTTGTTCAAAAAGTTTAATGATATTAACTTACAACTGCAAGGGGACAACCTCAATTTAATTAAAACAAAGAGTGTGATTTCCGCTTTTCTTGGAAAATTGAAGTTAATGAAGCAAAACATTAGTCGACGCGAATTTTCCCAATTCTCAAGCTTGTCACAGGTAGAATGCGAGGATGATGATATTCAGACATATGTTCAACATTTGATTGCCCTGCATGATGACTTCAAAACCAGATTTGAAGACATTCTCACGATGGAAATACCACCATGGATTATAAATCCATTTGATGAAATGGAAGTGGAGAACGTGATATTGCAAGAGGAGCTACTTGAGCTTAGCACTAATGAGGAGCTGAAGGTGAAATATAAAAAAGGGTATCAAACTTTTTGGCTGCAAGCAGAAATACCCGAAAAATATCCTGGACTGTGGAAAATTGCGAGAAAGCTTTTGATATCATTTCCCTCGTCATATCTTGTGGAAAAAAGTTTCAGCACCGTTACAAACCTTTTAACGAAAAATAGGAACAGACTGAATATCACAGAACGAGGAGATTTGCGATTATTCCTGACAAAACTGAACCCAAATATTGACAATTTGTTGTCAATTCATCAAGCTCATCCCTCCCATTAATTTTGAGTGCCATTGTACTTAGAAGTTACGTAACAATGTTTAATTTTAATTATTTTACGACTGTTATTATCATCATAAATATTATAAAGTACTCGAATAAACACAACACAAGCAAAATATACTATATTTAATTTTATTTCACCACTCCGAGATTTAGATTTGATTGATTTTATTTTATTTGATGCTGGAATAGATTAGGTTGTGAGTAGATGTCAAAAAAGTAAAGTATTTATTATTGACAGCATATTAACCAATCATTTTTCACTTTTTTTTCTAAACCTGTAAAGAACATTTATGTCACACCTGGCTAAAAGTGGATTTTTTCGCCCGATACATGTGCGGAAATAGCCGCTTTTTCGCCAAATGTTGACATAAAATGATGTATACAACACGGGAGATAATAAAGAAAGCCTTGATCGCACATTTGCGTCCTTCGCTTGCAGCTCGGGCCGTAAATATCTGCGATCTCGGCCTTTCTTTATATTATCTCCCTAGGTGTACATATAATATACTATACTATTTCATAGTTATATCGTCACCAGAGTTAGGTAATAGTCACATTTTTGTAGTTTTTTGGGAATATGGTGTAGGCTGTAGAGTAGGGGGTCCACCAGAACCAGCAAATTTTTTAAAGTGGTCTATGAGAAAAAAAAGTTTGGGAACCCCTGGAATAGAAAGTCTGGACAGTGGTATGTTCTTGCTTCGAACAACCAATACAATGATTTAGTAACAATTCAACCCTGTCATAACTTGTCTGTCATATTGACGTGACACATTAACTGGTTAATGCATCACATTATTGATATGTTATAACTTCATGGATCTATTATATCTCCAGGTATTACTTTTGTTTACCTTTGGATGAAATTAAAAGCGACACTGTTGATAAAGATATTCAACGAAGCTTTGAATATCCTTTCTGACAGGCGACTAGCAGGTCTTACAAGTTTGCTGTTCCATGGCATGCAAGGTCATCTTAGGTATCATCAACATGAACGTATGAATCGATCATTGTTAACACGCCACGAGTACCAATCATTAGTGAATAACATGTTTGCATTAGGAAGTGTGATTATAAAGGTGATTATACCAAGTACCTTCAATTCTCAATACTATGGGATTCTTTCAACAAATTTTACTCTTTCAGTTTCTTCTTCCCCAAGCCAGCTGATTGATTTTAATTTACTATTCAAGGGGAGATGGTAGCAGGAAGGAGAGGCAGGGGAAGAGGTAGTTGTATAGATTAAGCAAAAGAAAGAGCTCTTACATGACGGGATAACGTGTCTTATCATTCTTATCAATAGTCAAATATATATAAAGCGTCCCTAATAACTTGTTTATGTTTTGAATACCACAGTTCTCACGCTTGTAATAACGTTTGCGTGCAAGCTTAGTCTCACCTATTATTAAACAAATTATCATCAAATCAACGGTTAGGTACGAAAATAAATGCATTTAGCGTCGCATCGCCTGAAATTGTTCGTGTCGCGCTGTGCCACGCTGTGCCAAGAAGCTATCGTGGCCAATAAACAGTCTTATACGATACATGTACTAGTTTGGCATGAGATGTAGACGATGTTGTGGCGTTTTGGGGCCATATTTAACCACAGGATCTACAAGGCCTCACCCCTGGGCTCTTTAACAGCGGTTGTCGTTTGGTAAGAGCTCCATATGGGCTCTATAACTCAAGAGTGAATAGGCTATTACTGAATCAGTGAGCAACATCTTAGGCCTTGTCATCGCTCTCCATCAGGTGAGACTAAGGCCAATCGCTGGTCAGTCTATCATTAAAAAAAAAACTATGTGACCAAAGTTTATGAACCTAAAATAAGTGCCGTAAGAGTTGACTACGGGTTGAAAGGTGTATAACTTCGCCTTGGACCCTATAACTATAATGTCACATTTTCTGCCTTCGAACCTGCTGTTGCCAGAAGGAGCATTGAAAATTAGATTACAAATGAACTTATTTCCCATTTTGGGAATACTGCCATTAGTCAATATGTTTAATGGCAATAGCTAGGGAGCTACATAAATTTCGCTGTTTGGGTTTAGGTGTGAATTTGTTTTGGCAGAAAATAGTATGTTATTATGTCAGTCAAGGAATTGTACCTATCTGAATGAAATCAACTGTGATGTGATCCTATCTCGGATTTGTAACTGTCTTTAGTGTCTGAATTTTTTACAGTTAGAAATCTCAGATAAAATCACATCCAAGAAATAAATAAATAAACAATTAGCCGTACATCTGCGTAATTAAAAAAAAAAAAATTTTTGGCACAGACAAAGGGATCAACATAAGTACTAATTAGGTTCGTCGTTCGTGAGTTACATCCACATAACTCATGGATTTTATTCAATTATAAAAGTCAATCACAATTAATTCATCCTTCTGATCTTAGAATTACCTCGAGTCCGCTTGCTACCTTATCCCAAGTATTTCGGTGTTGCAGGAGCAACTGTGAACCTGAGGGGGAAACTAAACCTGGTGTCTTCGTCAAGTGAGTCAAAATTCACCTAGTAATAGTAATAACTGTTAGTAGTGTTAGTTATAAATATTGTGCTAAATGTTTTTGGAGGTGAAAAGGTGTCTTGAATTTTCTAACATCATAATTGAAAAGGGCATTAATGGCATTATGGAATAGAACCCTTTCTCATCGACTCGCATTTTTGGGGTTGGGTTTATTACGATATCGAAGTTATAGAACCCTTATCCATCCAGTCAGTAGTTGACTCAGTACGTTAATCAAAGATTGCGATTGCCCGTTTGACTTAAACATTTGTTCAGGTACCAACCTATAGTTTATTATGAGGTGACGTAAGGTATGAATACCGTAAGTTTTGTAGATTACAAAGTTTTCACGTAAGATAAAACGCTTCCAAACTCAAATATATTTTTCCCACTGATTTCTTAATCATATCTTACTCGAAAATCATCTTGTTGGGTCTAGTTTTATTAATCAATTTCATTACCTAGTCTTCAATTGATCTCTTCATAGATCTAATGCATTTTTATTAAATTTGATGAGACTGATATAAACGATTATTACATTACTAAAATATCAATTGAATCTTGTTATTATGATTGAATTGAAAGTATGTACTGTACTGTAGATACCGTTAGAGTTGTTGTGGTGTGTAATTTGGTCGGCTTAGGTACATTATTTTATAGCTTAGATGGGTCTACAATTTTTTGCTAACCTAAGAATTACGGGATGTTTTGGCAAAAAAGCACAATATTATGACCATATACTGGGGTACTATGTTGATGCTAAAATTAGGTATATTTTAAAGAAATTGTAGTTTTTTGTTGATATAAAGAAATTTTCAAATAGTAGAAATATATTAGCCAGTTTGAAATTGAATGGAATTAGCTTTTGAACCAGCAGCGATCCCATTACCCAGCCTGAGTCTCTTCCAAATATTGCTATTTTTAGCTACGAAGTTTTAATTATCACTAATTTAATACAATACAAATACAAATTTGTATTCGACTTTTTTATTCATGTTTGAGATAAAAATGACATTGTATGACACTTGGCGGCCAAATATTATCATTGAGCTGACACTTTTGTGAATTGTGATGTATTTGGACGTTGTTTAATTATAAAACATTACCGTGTACGTTCGTGCCTCATCATTTGAACTCCGGAGGCACAGCCAAACAAGTTTTGAGGTTACCTAAACACCGTATACAGCGTTCCAGTTTTTTTTCGATAGCCCAGCAAATTATTGATTTTGAAGTTACAACTCTTTGTTAATGTGGGAGGGGAAAATGATATCATTATTTATTTTAATACTGAATTCCAGTCGTTTATTTAATTGAATAGCATAAGATGTGTTGATAATAATATGAAGTTATTTTACTTAGACATTTATCCATCGTAATGATGACGGTTTAATCCGTAAAACTTACTCTTGTAGCATTATGCGCCACAGAACTTTATAGCGATATCACTGAATGCAAGCTCGGACTTTAATGCGGATACTAGGGTATCATAACCTACAAGATATCGATTCGTAAACATTCCCTCCAAAAAAATGCGTCGTACAAAAAAGGGGTTCGGAAAGAGACCTGCTCGGGATAAAAAACATTAGAGTATACGAGGGATAGACCTCCGTACCTCCGTAGTGCGCTCAGCGGCCTCCCCACTCGTATGTTAAAACCTCCGGGTACAGGGGCGAGCTACCCCGCATTTCTGCTCTGACAACAGAATTAACACTGAGAGCGAACTCTCCACTTACGATGTTCCGGTTGCCTTTCTTCCTCATACGAACATTGCACGCCGTTTATCCATTTAACTATTTTAAAACTACACTACACTGACACTAGAGTCCTCACGCTCACTGACATCGAAATTTTAGTTTTTTTTTATTGGAAGCGTTGTCGCGTGCAGCGTCCGCCGGCCGGCGGGAGGACAACGGAGCGGGCACGCAGGTGACGCCGCGGCGGATCCTAGTTACTTTTTGACAGACGTTTTACATTATTTCACTGATTATTTGAGGAAAATAGTCGCGTTCGCCTCATAATCGCGTAGTGTGACGCATTGTACGGTCGTCGGTAGCAGGTACGCCCGGCCCGTCTCGCTCGATCGTACTGGGGTTCGGTCCGCGTCGGGCGCGGGGCGGGGGCCGCGGGAGACGGGGGCGCGCCCTAGCTGCTTTACCGACCGCTCCGTGCCCTGCTGCACCCACCGAGCAGACAGGTGGCGCGGCCATTTGCAAAATATGCGTTTGTATCGATGCTACCTGCATTTTTGTTTGTTTTCATTTTTTTTACTTGATGGTTTTGGAAAATTAAATCATTCAAAGTTGGAAAATGAATTTCGCCGAAAGTTTAATTAAAAATCGTTATAAAATCTGACGAAGTATGTTCTTCAAACATGTAGAACGCAACGCTAAATTTACCTAGTGAAGTCTTATAGTTGGCCTGCCAGCGCCATCTTTCGCTACGAATTAAAACTACATGCTTAGAAAGTAATCAAATAAAATGATAAAAAAACATTAATTTTCAAGTTACACACTTATACCATGCGGCCGCATTCGTTCAGTTGTCAATAAATAAAATTTCACGAAGGATTTTATTCAATAAAATATATGTATACTTCTGTCAAGACATTGCAGTGTGTTTTTATAAAACAAATAATACTATTCATATCGTTAATAATTAGAAATAACAGCTACAATAAAATAAATGGGTTATACTTAACTTAAGCAATGTTTTAAGCGAATCCACGTATTGAATAGAAAGAATCTCGAAGCTATAAAAATCTAACTTACCTAAGAATAGCGATTGTCATGTTTTTAAACTAAATAAAATAAGCATTGCACTTAGAGAATATTTAATCACACTGCGCTAACGCAATTCATGCAAATCCTTTTTTTAATAATTGAAATGTCTATTTTATCGGTATTTATTTATTTCCATTCTTTTTTGTACAAAAGGTCAAATACAATCTACATCACCAGTACCTCGTTGAATTTGCACAAATAAAATGTATAATAGCCATTTGCGGAAAAGTAAAAAGAAATGTTTATTTATTCTTTACTGATTTTGTGGCACGGGCACGGATGAACTTTTAGGTTGCCAGTACTCAGGGCTCGGAGTACTCAGAAAATGCTGTTTAATTTGAGACCTTTCTTAAAAAAAGATTTTTCTATTCACTCAATATTATTAACTCTTTTATCATTGGATTTTTTAAATTTAAACCGGTATTAAAATATAAAATGGACTATAAAAAACTCAATGATTTTAGCACACAAACATGCAGTATTGATTTTTGAACGAAACGAATATGTCACCTTGTACTGTCAAAACGTAGCACGTATTGACGTTTGTGCTGACCGCAAACACCGACAGAACAAACACCACATATTCATCGATAACTTATGAAACCACGTCAATTAAGCACATATGTAACTAGTTAATGTATAGTTAAGTTTTATACAATGGTTCGGAATAGAAAAACTGTGCATATTCAGCATACACATCGCGGTACAACAACTAGTAGTAGCTCAGCCAGTAGTGATTCAATGCCCGGATGTAGGACGCTAAAAGTTCTCTCTGGATGGAAAACTGTTATAGGCAGTGTGTGCTTCGCTGTCGCCGTGTATGTGGGGACTCTGGGGTACTTAGAGACCAGGGTTAACACTCCCTTTGACAATGAGAAGGTAGGTTGTGTGTGAGGCAACCATTTCATGTTTTTAGGTAGTATGCTGTAGGACTAGAGGTTAATAAGTGTTTAACAGAGTAAGTACCGATATGTGGTGCTAGCTGATTGTAATTTGATAAAGCATCTATGTCAAAAATTCGATTTTTTTAATGAATGAAGGCAAATCCTAATACTGGATATGATACATGATGTAGCAGAGTATTGTCATTGGTTTTTTCTATTCTTATTGAAATTAGTTATTTAATCATTCCCTCTATTATTGTGCCATCATGTCTTATTCTCCTGACCACACTCCTCCATAGGCTTCTTGTGTGAGGCCTCATGCAGATGCTGTATTTAAGTGTATGAGTAAAAACATTTATTTATGTACAAAGCAAATATATACAAGAATACTTATCTAAAATAAAATTAAATCTAACAAATCTAAAACAGGCCCTTGAGGCATTCTATCGAGGATGCTGGCGGCATTTCCTCACTGTATCACAATGCTGATATGTTGAGCGAGGAAGTCGCCAGCTCTTCGGTCATCAGTTTATCGCAATTTCACTAAGTAAGTGAAATTTTCAGCGTATTATTTATGATATAACATTTAATTTGATAAGAACAAGTCATTATCAACTGAATAATGATATTACATCAATAATAACTGGCATCAATGTATTTCAAATGGCATCCTGATAAATGAGTAAATAAGCATGGATGTAGTGATTAATGCTTTCCCAATGGCTATACTCGGAATGTGAAGACCCGAAGAAGTGTCAGTCAGTTACCATATTATTTAACATCTGTCATGTCAAATGACAAAATACTACCAGGGGGTCTACTCTGAAATTCGAAATCCGAACTTTGTATGGTGCCGTCCCTTTCACTCATATAGTGTATGACAGGAGAGTGAAAGGGACGGCACCATATGAAGTGACTATGAATAATAAAGTTTCACTTTAACAAACATGACCATGTCAATCATTTAATACAATTATCTATTCACTACATCTATCTGTACATAAGTTAAAGGGAAAATCGGAACCCATTACATATTCTTTTTTTCTCTTCTTCCTAGTTGTCTTAAAACTATACCCTTGTAATCAATAATGATATGGAAGAACACTTTATTAAGACTGACTAAATTGTTAATATTTTTTTGAGAATAGGCTTGTGTCCTAAAAAAATGTAATTCTGCCAGATAGATTATCATTAATAATTAATTTTACACATATATTTTATATAATAACAAAAATGATGAAGATATAGCCTATTAAAGTTTCGTGTGACATCAGTTCATCAGTCACTTTTTCGCACAGAGGTCTAGCGTCACGGTGCGGGACCTGCAAGACTCCATCCATTGATCATTTGGGTTCGGTGATTAGAACGTGGTGGTAGCTAGTGGTGTAGCTCGGGATAGTTACATTGTGTTATGTTGCTTTGTAATCTATTTGTAATCATACTAATAGAGCGCTCGTGGCCCAGCGGCACCCGCCTACCGCGTGCGGTATGCGAGGTTAAGCAATGTGGGCGCAGGACATTTCTTGGATGGGTGACCGCTTTGAGTGGTTACTAACTGAGCGCTCTCGTGCTTTGGAAGGCACGTTAAGCCGTTGATCCCGGCTGCTGTCTACGACAGCAGTCGTTAAACCAAGTTAGAGGCCTTCGGGCGGCTTGAGAACTTCTAACAGTCAAGTTGCCCACTCACTTGACAAATAGTCTGGAGGCAATCGGCCAGTTTTCAAAAAGTCTTCGACATCTCTTCTTTATACCTAAAACAGGTATGGATGTGTTCCTTGTTGTCTCTAGAACACGAATCTACCTGTTTTAGTTCATGGAGGGGGGAACACACATAGCTGTGACGTCATAAAGATGGCGGCCGACCATCGTTGATTTTTGTCCAAATCTCGGGTTCTATTGTACCAATCGGTTCGTGTGAGGTGTCGTTTGAAAGCTTAAACGTACTATAATTGTATTTGTGACGCCTATAACGTATAATGAACGGTTTTAAAAATATTTATGAAAGTGTGTTTTTTTTACTTTTTACGTTTGCTTACTTACCAAAATAATTCAAGAAAATGGAACTTTAGCGTAAATGATGTTATTATAAAAATGATAGAATATTTTATTAGCTTCTTAAAAATATAGATTTCATCGTCATACAGTAATAAATACTTGTGTTAGGGCCAATTCCGTAACGCGAGTACAAACGTCGTACAGAGCGACGCGGTAAATCGGCAAAATTGGCATGATGTTAATCTTTGAAAGTGCATTTGTTACGTTCCCAAATAAAAGGTGTTTTTGACAAATATCCATAAAGATAAGGTTTAATTGCATCGTTGTACTCATAAATTAATATTTACAACCCACAAATTGATACTTTTTACCTAAAAGCGACATATTTCGGAGTGTCCATGTCGGAGAGGTCTAAACCCGGCTCAGAATCGGATTCTAACGATTTAACTACCTTAACAAATGACTACAGCCACTACCTTAATACAACTTTATCGATATTAATAGTTAACTTACGTGCGTTAAAATAGGTGTGACCAGAAACAAATTCTGAAGAAATAAATAATTTCAACTGCTGGGTATCGAGTCGGAAGGATCAAAATTCGAGTTGTAATTTGGAATCGGATGCTAAAGATTTAATTACCTGAACAAACGTTAATAAACACTACCTAGTCGACCTAGATACGTAACTGGCGGAAGTACAAATAAGTTTGACAAGTAAAAAATCGAAAGAAAAAAATAAATTACTCAAAAGGAATATCTAAGTCGCAGGGGTCAAAAGTCGAGTTGGAATTGGATCCTAACGATTAAACTAGCTGAACAAATGTCTATCAACTGTACCTAATTGACCTAGATAGGTAACTTGCGGGCGTTCAAAAAAGTTTGACAAGTAAAAAAATTCTGAAGAAATAAATAGGTAATAATTCAAGTGGAGTATCTAAGTTGAAGGGGGGAAAAGTCGAGTTGTAATCGAATCCTAACGATTTGACTACCTGAACAAACGTCTATCAACACTACCTAGTCGATCTAGATAGGTAACTTACGGGCATTTAAATAAGTTTGACAATAAAAAAGAATCTGAAGAAAACAACAGTTATTCAAGTGGAGTATCTAAGTCGGAGGGGTCAAAAGTCGAGTTGGAATCGGATCCTAACAATTTAACTACCTGAACTAATGTCTGTTAATACTACCTAATCGATCTAGATAGGCAACTTGCGGGTGTTCAAATAAGTTTGACAAGTAAAGCAATCTAAAGAAAAAAAAAATATTCAAGAGGAGTATCTAAGTCGGAGGGATCAAAAGACGAGTTGGAATCAGATCCTAACAATTTAACTACCTGAACTAATGTCTGTTAATACTACTTAATCGATCTAGATAGGCAACTTGCGGGTGTTCAAATAAGTATGACAAGTAAAAAAAAATTAAGAAAAAAAATTTATTCAAGTGGAGTATCCAAGTCGGAGGGGTCAAAAGTCGAGTTGGAATCGGATCCTAACAATTAAACTAACTGAACAAATGTCTGTTAACACTATCTAGTTGATCTAAATGGGCAACTTGCGGGTGTTCAAATAAGTTTGACAAGTAAAAAAATCTAAAGTAAATAAAAATTATTCAAGTGGAATATCTAAGTCAGAGGGTTCAAAAGTAGAGTTGGATCCTAACGTTTTATTTGCCTGCGCAAATACTATTTAACTCTACCTTATCAATCTAAATAGGTAACTTGCAGGTGTTCAATTTGACCAATGAATTTTATAACAAAAATTTTACTTGTAACTGGAGTATTAAGTCGAAGGGGTTAAAAGCTGAATTGAAATAGGATCCTAACGATTTAACTTCCTACTTAAACGCCTATAACACTACCTAATCGACCTTGATAGGTAACTTGCAGGCGTTCAAATAAATTTTACCAGTAAAAAAAAATAGAGTTATAATCAGATCATAACGATTCAACTACCTGAACAAACGTTTATTAACACTTCCTAATCGATCTATATATAAGTATATAGGTACTTGAGGGCGTCACAGCTTAAGCACAATTAAGGGGGAAAGCCAAAGCAAGACATAAAATTTTGTACGCAGCTCGGTCGGTGATAGAAAGAGCCTCAGATCCCATGTTTAAAATACTCGCCGTAGGGTCCTAGGCTTGGGCTGCAAATGCCTGCGATCTGGGATGGATTTTATTTTACCGCCTTATATGCATAAAGCAGACTAAATAATGACCGTCTGCAATATACTTACTGAGAAAACATACAGACTTCCTACTAAAATTTTCACCAAGGCGCGACGCCAGCGCTCGAAGCGCAGTCGAGCGTCGTGATTGTCAGTCGACGCGTAATGAACCCATGTTGAACAAAATTGGTCAAGACTTGTTTACTTATTATTACACCAATAAAACTTATATTTTTGGAAAGCTTATAAAATGATCTACTTATTTTGTAACATACATTGCTCTAAAGTTATTATTTTTTGAGTTATAAGCATCTTTTATCTGTACTTATGCAATCATGCAGGGTAAAAAAAACACATTTTATAAATTATTTCAAAATTGACTTTAGTTATGGTATAAGTGTCAAAGAAGCAATTATAGTTAAGTTTAATAAGCTTTCAAACGACGCCTCACACGAACCGATTGGTAAAATAGAACCCGAGATTTTGACATAAATCGACGACGGTCGACCGCCATCTTTATGACGTCACAGCTATGTGTGTTCCCCCCTCCATGAACTAAAACAGGTAGATTCGTGTTCTAGAGACAACAAGGAACACATCCATACCTGTTTTAGGTATAAAGTAGAGATGTCGACGAAAATCGTGATGGAGAAGACTTTTTGCAAATTTGCCTATAGACTAAAAGGGGGGTCGAAGTTGCACCACGTCCGTAGGGAGTACCCACCGTTACCCTACACGTGACCCCTGGGTGGTGCTAAAAGTGCAACAAAAACTGGCAACCGTACTTGTCTTCTCGAAGATCTCATGGTTCGTAAATAAATCGTACAAATTTAGTTTTCTTGTATTAAATAACCTTTTGAAAATTGGCCTTTGGTTCTGATTTTATCACTGGTGAACTTTGACGCACTTTATCTTTGTCATGTTTTGTTTGATTGAGAAAAGAAAAAATATATATCCATATTTTTTGATAATCCAACTAATAGAGTAGTTTAAATATTTTTTTACCCAATTATATTATATGATAATTTAAAAGTTTTAAAACTATGGTTTAATTTGTAACATGTCTGACTGTTAATTTTAAATACATATGTTTAGTGACACAACTGACTGGTTAAAAGCAAAAGTGATAGTAATGTTAACCTTAATCATAGAATTGTAATTTTTTTATTATTTAATTTAATTACATTAGTAAATACCTCCATTTAGTTTAAAAAAAAAAGTGTTGATAAACCCTATCGGGTTTGTATTGTATCGACACAGCAATTATGGACGGTAAAATTAGTAACTTACATAAAAAGAGGAGCTGACAGATATCTCTGACACATTGAACAAATACAAGGTTATAAGTGGTAAGATTATGTAAATAAAAATCCAGACACGCGGCAGCAACTGGCGGACAGCAGCCGTGTGTTATATTACACGAACCGTTTGGAGCCACTTTTGACCCCCCAATAACTCCAATCTATATATCTAACATAAAAACGTGAAATTTGGTACATACCTATACATTAATGTCCGTTAGAACAACTAGAACCCCAAATTTCATAAATATAGGTTTAATAGTTATTGAGATAATAAATTCCAAAAAACGGCATTTTTACCACTGACTGACTGACTGACTAGTAATCAAAAACCTAAACCACTTCCAGATGACCTAGAGTGCTGAAATTTGGCATGCAGCTTGGTAATTATGTGTATACACCAGAAAAATCAGAAAACAGTGATTTTATTATTGGTTTTATTATTATTATTTACGCTAGTTACCTCAGAACTCTGTCATTTATTAACTGATTTGGAAAATTCTTTTTTTGTTTGAAACGGTATACTTCCGGGGTGGTCCCATTGTCATCGGATCAGAATTCGATCATAGGGTCCTGGAGAAATCAAGGGAACTCTTCAAATATTTTAGATGCACCTATAGCGGTTTGGGTATTTTGTATAGTAACTCGTGCATTCGCTCTGGGAAAGCACCATTGGAGTTTGACAAAAAGGAATGATATCCCATCAAAAACATAAATGTGAAAATGGCAGCCAAGTTCACCGACAAAAGAATTGAGATCTAAATCCAAACTTGGCAACTTTTCAGATAATCTACGGAACTTGGCGCCCAGTTAGATCTCAATTCTTTTGTCGGTGAACTTGGCTGCCATTTTCACATTTATGTTTTTGATGGGATTGTCTATTGCAGACTATGTCGCAGAGGCCTTTAATCTGTCATTTCCTGCAAATTTTTTTTTTTATAAATACATGTCTATGAAACCTACAGGCTCGGGGCACTGACGGGCTAAGTTTACTATAGTTTCTTGTTCTGTGATTGCAGATAGTATCGGAGACAGGTCTGTCCATCCCCAACCGCTACTGGGGCTCATACCGTCCAGGAGTATACCTGGGCATGAAGAGCCGTGAGCCACGTTCACCAGTCTTCGGGCTCATGTGGTACGATCTGGCCAGCGTTGCACAGAAGGGCATCAGGTCAGTGTTAGAACACATAAGTAATAGTACTTACCACAGCAGAGCCACTCCAGCAGAGGGTAATGGGACAAAGCAGAAGAAGAGACTTAGCTGTATAAAGAATGGCAGTAACTTAGGTGGCAGTCGGCGGGGCACATTGCACGTAGTAACTGATGGTCACCATTTCATGCACATATTTACGAACTGTATTCTCTATATTTACTAATTGAGTTCAGATACCTCAGACGGTACTTGCATAAGAGGAGATGCGTCAAAGGGACAGGTGTCTGCCGTCTGTTCCTCCTGTGCCACTGTCCTGCTATCTCATCATCATCATATCAGCCGAGGGACGTCCACAACTAAACATAGGCTTCCCTCAAGAGTGCCACAACAACCGATCTTGCGACTCCTGGGACCTTTACCTACCAACGCAGCACCATTAATCAATCAAATGTACACATGGAATGAAATGAGGAATGGAGACGGGCGCCCCTTACGTTAAAATCGCATACCGGGTGGCCGTTTTCATTCTTACGACCGCGTAATTTAAATACACTTTAATGTAAAAAAAAAGATATATTTTAAATAATGTAGAACTCCCCATCCGCACACAAACCTCCTCAAGGTTTTGCCAATGAAGGGTCTTGTAATTCAAAAAATGTCATAACTAGTAGCTATAGTTTTATTCAATAAAAAAATATATATATTGCAAAAACATGCCTGTTTATGAGTTTTTTTTTATATTGCGTCCGTCTAGACACTGGTGCGATCAGGGTGACAACCTGCCATCCTACGGCTGGTTGCACCACGACGGCGAACTGTTCGGGGAGCAACGAATACTGGACCCACCTCACGAGGTGTTCACCTCCTTCGTGAAGACTCCAGGCGGGGAGCACGGCGGTCACTGGACCGTGAGGATCAATGTCACTGCTAAGGTATGCTCTTACTCTGTGCTGATGTTCTAGTACTTGTTCGAACGCGAGTTGTGCTGTACATCTCTTTCGTCCAAGACCCTGTGAATCAATGCAACCGCTATGGTGACCTCCTGCTTCTGCTGCTAACCGAGTACATAGACGGTACTAAGGTACGCTCCTGGTCTGTTTATCGTCCACTGGATTTTGCGAATGCACGTCAGGTCGTCACGTCAAAGTACCTACTTCTGTTGGTAACCTAGTACAGAGACTGTTGGATGCACTGTTTACACCTGTAGATTGTGTTGTACAGCCGATAGGGACGAGCTGTCTAAGGATACTTAGAATGAGCGATACATGAGACCTCCAGCCCTCCTACGACGGAAAACTATATGGGGCAACGAATCCTAGACTCACCATACGAGTGGTTCACCTGCTTCGTGAAAACACCAGGCGGCGAGGACGGCTCCCACTGGACCGTTCGGGTCAATCTCGTTGCTAAGGTTAGCTCCTGCTATGTGCTGATGCCCTAGTACTTAGACTTGAGAGAGGACTTGGAGGAGAGAGGTATTATGGAAGGCTACTTGAATAAAAGAAGATAGTATCAAACCTGAACTAATCATTGACATAACATCAATGGAACTAATGATGAAATTTATTCAATTAACAATTTTTACAGAACAACGCGTATTCCCCCTACGTGCTTGTGTGGTACGGGGCGTTAGACGAGTCCCTCGGGCCGGCGTCCCCTCTCTCGCGTCTCTGGCTCGAGGGCGGAGCCCTGCACGGCTACACTCCACAGCTGCACAACTTTAGGATCAACCTGGTGCCGCACAAAGGTGAGGAAACTAGTTATTTTAATTAACCAACCAATTTATTTGTTAGTAAAGTCGGATTCTGACGTGACGGCGTATACTGCGTCAGGCGTCAAAAAGCATCAGATTAAATACTTATAATGTGATTGTAAGGGTGGGTTGGACCAACTTACGATTACAAACCGATCAACGTTAAATATGGCGCCGGCAGCTCTCATCCCATAGAAACATGTCAGTTTCCATAAAATCAGATTTTAACGAACTGCTTACAATCACAGACGGGTTGGTGCAACCCACCCTTTCCCTACTAAATGTATGAGACCTTCGATCTGTCGCTTTACGAAACACCACGTCAGTTAAGACGTCAGAGCACATGATGTCAGATGGTATGTGATGAAAGTTCTTCACATCATTTTCCCATTAAGATGGCTGGCAGGTCAGATACATAAGATAAGATAAGAAATCAGTATTAAGTAATCTAAGTTTGGTTTACCTTCTCAACAGGGAAGGTCCTCCACACGTCGTTTTCACAAGGCCACGCACCAGGCTTACATCTGTTGAAGGAGAAATTCTACTCGCTTCTGAAAGCCGAGCCACATCCGACCTTTGGTAGGATCGCGGTGCTGGGACCTGATGGCGAGATGAGGGACAAGGTAATTTTAACTTTGTTGTTACGTGATAAAAGTGAGTTTTGCAAAATAGGTAGTTGTAATTTTCTTTAAAACCTAAATAATAATATGAGTTCATTTGTTAGCTACCCACTTTTAAATTTTTTAATACGTTTGTTGCTATTTTTCCGCTAGGTTGTCTGGAAGAGATTGCTCTTTAGCAATAAGACCGCCTGTTGTTTACCTCTAGTTTTAAGTTTTTTACGCTATTATAATAAGTTATGTAATTTATTGAGGTGTGCAATAAAGAGTTTTTGTATTGTATGTCCTAACCTCCCGGGACTCAAACTATCTCTATACCAAATTTCATCTAAATCGGTTTAGCGGTTTAAGCGTGAAGAGGTAACAGACTGACAGACAGAGATACTTTTGCATTTATAATTTAATATGGATTACGTTGAATTTGGCTTGAACTGAGCTTTGTGTTATTATTTCCAGAATGTAGATGTAAACTTCGTGCCAATCCAGATGATAGTGGAACCACCTTTCATCCTAGACGTAGTCTACACTATAGAGGACTTGCCGACGCCGCCGCTGAAGGGCGACGAATATACCAGGGTGCTAGAAGACAAGAAGAGGTTCTTTAACGAAGAATTTGAACGGAAGTTCGGTTTGAAAGAGAAGGGGTAAGTCAATTTACATAAATTTAAATTGTCATTTGACTGTACTTAGGTGAGATTCAAGTTTAATGTAAAGCCTCGTTTCCATTACGCGCGGTACTTTTGACCACGGCAGCCGCTCGCAAATCGACTCAAACGTGCCGCGGCCTGAGCCGATCACTGTCGGTTCTTCGCTGCGTGGCAAGAGAAAGTCAGTCAGTACCCGGCTCGCGCTTAGTGTGGACGCGTTCCAGTTGTCTCGCGCGACCATGATGGACAACGACACGAGTCGTCTTTAATTAAATTAATAATGTGAAATAAAAGTAAACACTAATATACGAAATATTATAACAAAATATTACGTAAACATGCCTGTATTGACATTAGTAGTACAATCTCACGCATAAACTGTGTTCGAGATGGATCGCCTCCCGTGCGTGGCTGCCGTGCTGTTGTCAGAATCCTGTCTGAAATCAGCTCGCGCGTCAAGTTCGCTGGTTTGCCGCGGTCAAAACGCCGCGCGTAATGTAGCACCCACCTTAAGATTTGTCCCGGAAGCAGGGTTCGAATTTATCAATATATCAGAGTACCCAGAGTAGACGTCAAATAATAATACCGCTGAGAGTGAGAAGATCATACACTAAATTTAATAAGAGCGATAGAGAGAGATATATAATTTGTTGTCCTTGTCATAGTTCCGCTTTTCTTTATTTGCCTCAATGTCATCTAAACGTCAAGTCAAACAGTTTGAGGCAAATAAACGATTACCCGGCCAAATTAAAGAGGTTGTTTATTGTAAGCCGCCAGACGTTTAAGACTAGTTCTCAATTTAGCTGGATAAGAGCTTTTCTGTCACCCTTGGTGAAACTCGTATAGGATCTCTATAGAAATCCTTACTCTGAGATCAATATAATTATGGTCTTAGATAATTATAATTGACGTTGACGTTTAGCGTGCGCGTTCGGAAACACATCAAATTTTAGGTTATTATCGATAATTATCAAACTATAGAAATCACGATAATTATCAATATAATTATCATTGATAATTATTCTTTCGAACCCTGCCCGGAAGTACTCTTATGTTTGGAGGGGTCACTATGCCTGGTATGTCCGCCCAACGCAACCCTATTCCTTTAAAATTCTTAAAAATACAGTTAGAAGAAACAGCTCATACCTATATTTTGTTCCAGCTACTCGGACCCAGATATCAGCATAGCTAAGGCGGCTCTCTCCAACATGATCGGTGGCATCGGCTACTTCTACGGAGCGGGCCGAGTGCAGTCCTCGTATACCAGGGAACCAGTGCCGTATTGGAGGGCGCCGCTCTACACAGCTGTACCTAGCAGGTGAATACTACCAGGACATCAGCACTGACTAGGGTTCTAACATGATTGGTAGTGTTGCCACTAGAGTAAAGAAAGTTGCTTCTACGGAGCGGGAAAACTCCAGACCCCGTATATCAGGGAACCAGTGCCGCATTGGAGGGCGCCGCTCTACACAGCTGTACCTAGCAGGTGAATACTGCCAGGACATCAGCACTGACCAGGGTTCTAACATGATTGGTAGTGTTGCCACTAGAGTAAAGAAAGTTGCTTCTACGGAGCGGGAAAACTCCAGACCCCGTATATCAGGGAACCAGTGCCGCATTGGAGGGCGCCGCTCTACACAGCTGTACCTAGCAGGTGAATACTGCCAGGACATCAGCACTGACCAGGGTTCTAACATGATTGGTAGTGTTGCCACATGAGTAAAGAAAGTTGATTCTACGGAGCGGACGGAGGTCAGTTCCCATATACCAGGGAACCGGTGCCGTATTGGAGGGCGCCGCTTTACCCAGCTGTACCTAGCAGGTTAATGGCTACCAGGACATCAGCTTTAACAAGGTTCTCTTTATCTCTAAATTAGTGAGAAAAAAAAATTGGACCACATTTAAGGCTTTAGATTCGCCTACAATTTAATTGATTCCGTTGTACTCGTAACTCGAAAGTTATCCATGTAAATTGTCGTTTCACGGACGGACGTTTGACGGAATCAATTAAACTATAGACGGATTAACAACCTTAACTATGGTCCAAAAAATTTGGGGTTTACCCTAAAACAAACTCCACCATCAGCTACTTCATGGCTAACCTAATCATAGGATTCGAGGTCTAACAGACGATCGAGCGGAAAGCTACCGGTAACAGCGAACAAGGTAGCGGTCTGCAAGCATTGTTAAAATAAATGAAAAAATGCTTACATCTGATTTCTTTTACTAGATCCTTCTTCCCCCGCGGTTTCCTCTGGGATGAAGGTTTCCACGGCCTGCTCATCCAGCGGTGGTCCCCCGAGATCCAGATGGACATAGCGGCGCACTGGCTAGACCTCATCAACGTGGAGGGCTGGATACCCAGGGAGCAGATTCTTGGTGAGCTCTGGTCTCCTAGTACTATCCTTACGAGATCCAGATGGACATAGCGGCGCACTGGCTAGACCTCATCAACGTGGAGGGCTGGATACCCAGGGAGCAGATTCTTGGTGAGCTCTGGTCTCCTAGTACTATCCTTACGAGATCCAGATGGACATAGCGGCGCACTGGCTAGACCTCATCAACGTGGAGGGCTGGATACCCAGGGAGCAGATTCTTGGTGAGCTCTGGTCTCCTAGTACTATCCTTACGAGATCCAGATGGACATAGCGGCGCACTGGCTAGACCTTATCAATGTGGAGGGCTGGATACCCAGAGAGCAGATTCTTGGTGAGCTCTGGTCTCCTAGTACTATCCATACGAGATCCAGATGGACATAGCAGTGCACTGGCTATACCTCATCAATGTGGAGGGCTGATTACCCAGGGAGCAGATTCTTGGTAAGGTATCCTAGTACTATCCTTACGAGATCCAGATGGACACTGGCTGGACCTCATAAATGTGGAGGGCTGGATACCCAGGGAGCAGATTCTTGGTGAGCTCTGGTCTCCTAGTACTATCCATACGAGATCCAGATGGACATAGCAGTGCACTGGCTAGACCTCATCAATGTGGAGGGCTGATTACCCAGGGAGCAGATTCTTGGTAAGGTATCCTAGTACTATCCTTACGAGATCCAGATGGACACTGGCTGGACCTCATAAATGTGGAGGGCTGGATACCCAGAGAGCAGATTCTTGGTGAGCTCTGGTCTCCTAGTACTATCCATACGAGATCCAGATGGACATAGCAGTGCACTGGCTAGACCTCATCAATGTGGAGGGCTGATTACCCAGGGAGCAGATTCTTGGTAAGGTATCCTAGTACTATCCTTACGAGATCCAGATGGACACTGGCTGGACCTCATAAATGTGGAGGGCTGGATACCCAGGGAGCAGATTCTTGGTGAGCTCTGATCTCATGGTACTATCCTGACGAGATCAAGATGGACACTGGCTGGACCTCATCAACGTGGAGGGCTAAATAGGTACTTAGGGAGCAGATTCTTGGTGAGCTCTTGTCTCCTAGTACTATCATCGTTAATTTTTTTTAAATGCATATGTAGATAGATAGGCCTTTGAAAATCATGTAGAGGTTTTTAGAAAAAGAAATGTATAGGCTGATGATGATGGTGGTATTGGTGATCAAAAGTGAGCTAAATTATATAACGCGTATTTTTATAACATTACCAGGAACGGAGGCGTTAGCAAGAGTTCCAAAAGAATTCGTGGTGCAAAGCAACGCAGCGGCCAATCCACCCATGCTGCTCCTAACTATAGCGCATCTCGTTCGCACACAGCCGCAACTCTTCCAGCCGCAGTGGCCGTTGAGGAGAACGTTGGATCGCATGTTCACTAGACTACAGGTGCGTTATGCTTGCCTGGTACTTTGGTTCCACCTTGCTTCATAGTTATTATCTACCGCCGAATAATTTTTTTCACCTCAGTGGCTCGAAAATGGCGGTTTTGCTGCTTGAAACCAGTTAGCAAAATGCAATTTTGCAGCGAGCGTGAAAAAAACTTACGTTTTATTTTTTTATATCGCAGGTCAATTTAATTAACTTCATTCTCTCTATGAATATTCCTTTGCGTTATATGTTCTCGACCCTGAGGTGAAAAGTTGTATGTATCACACGAGAGCAAAGATATTTGCATCTCGTGTCTTTGAGTCCCTCGCTGCGCTCAAGATTCTAATTTTGAACCACTCGCTACGCTCGTGATTCAATTATAGAATATCTCGCTTGCTCGGGACACAACATCAACACTCGCAGCAAAAAACAACTTTGCTCTCTTGTTGAACAAATAACTATTGTAGACCTTGATATTCGTTTAGGAAAGATCTTCGCCCTTGCAAACTTTTCCTGATTAGGTTGTTGATCCGATTAGGAGTTTCATATATTGTATATAGAATTGTATATAGAAAACTCCCGTGAGTTTGAGACATATTCAAATATAATGAAACGGGTCACTCGCGTCTTATGGTCGCATATCGCTCGACATGTTACAGACCGGTTCGCGGTCCTTAATCATGAGTACCTATCGCGGCGGCGGTTCTTTTAGCACTGCGTGCCCGTGCCCTGCACGCTCGGCCGCTCGGCTAGCATGACTAAGGACCGCGAACTGGTCTGAAACATGTCGAGCGATATTCGACCTTAAAGGCGTGAGTGGCCCGTTTCATTATATTTTAATGAATTAAAAATGTTTATTTCAGACGTAAATCTATATCGACTCAAAAAAATCGACGCACGCAGCGATTACTGTTGCACTCGAGCGCTGTCAAACGTTTACTTTGTCGCTTCTGATCCGGTTGCTTCTTCTACTTCATGTATATGATAATTTCAGAGTTGGTACCAATGGTTCCAATCGTCGCAACGAGGAGATGAGCCCACGACCTATCGCTGGCGAGGGAGAGAAGACGACGGCTTACAACTCAACCCTAAGACGCTGACGTCGGGTTTGGATGATTATCCAAGGTAAATGTCTAAAGACACCAAAGTTTTCAAGAGCGACTGCCATCTGACCTTCTAATGATGATCTGTCCGACCGTTGACCTTCTAACCCAGAGGGAGACTAGACCATGTTGGGATTAAATCGGTTTTCCTAACAATGTTTTCCATCACCAAAATACTATAATAAATAATAATAATTCTTTATTTCGGATATTTCATCCATATGTTGCTAGATTTAGTAGACCTATAATGTAAAGATTATTAATTTTTATTATATAATACGAGTACATACATACATACATTGCTAGTTACATGCTCCATCTGCTGTCGTGTGTTCCTGCGCAATGTAGCCTGTTCCAGTGCCTCGGCAATGGAGCATCCAACTTAGCAGCTAACGTCTTCAGGATTCCATTCTCACCGTCACTTAACCGCCGCATTAGTGACGCCGTCCTGTTGCGAATTATAGCATAAAAATCGTCCGTACGCTCCGCGGCAAACATTCCGGATGCACTGCAATATCGTGGCAGCCGTAATAGAATCCTGACGACGTTGTTGTATTGTACGCGCAGTGCGTTGTACTCCCGCTGGGTGTAGCTGGCCCACAGGCTGCAGGTGTAAAATGATTGGCAGAATGCCTTAAACAACGTTATTTTGGCATCTTTATTACACCTAGCGAACCTGCGCGCCAGCATACTATTACATACTACTGCTAAATATAAAATTATTAAAACCCAGTGGTACGAAGCAGGATTCGAACCCGCAACCTAGAAAGACGCGTGCTTTACCGCTCGTCTGCAGTAGTTCATAAATGCAAATTGTACTGAAATGACGTTTGTGACGTTTTAGTTTATATTGGATTTGACAAATGGTGTGCTTTTAAATAGAGACAATTTGTTAACAGCCGAAATTGATCGTAATATCTGTCCCGTTCTAACTCATTTTGGTTAACCATACGGATTCAAAGAGACAAGTATATGAAAAATCATCTTGCTTAACACTACGGATTTGGGGGTATTATTAATCTAAGAAGCTACGCTATGAAATCCCGTTTCCACCAGTGCTATGCTTTATTGACCAATGAATATGATTGGTGGATTCAAACGCAGCCATAGCAACGTAGCATAGCACATCTCTTATGGAAAGGCACGGCACCCTTAAGATGGTAAACGAGTTTTCGGTTCAGCGGCTCGGTTTTGCTGCTTGAAACCAGTGAGCAAAATGCAATTTTGCTGCGAGCGTGAAAAAAACTATTTTTTTGATTTTTCATATCGTAGGTAAGTTAAGTCACTTCATTCTCTCTATCACTACTCCTTTGCGTTATATGTTTTCGCAGCTGAGGTGAAAAGTTGTATGTATCACACGAGAGCAAAGATATTTGCATCTCGTGTCTTTGAGTCCCGAGCCAGCGAAAGATTCTATAATTAAATCACTCGCAGCAAAAATGTACTTTGCTCTCTTGTTGAACAAATAACTATTTAAAGCGTTCGACCTACCAGGCGTCCATAACAACGCAGCGTTATGTTACAGGGCATCGCACCCGTCCAGCATAGAGCGACACGTGGACCTGCGTTGCTGGATGTACGCCGCCGCCGACGCCATGGCAACCATCGCTGACGTGCTTCACAGAGACACCACTAGGTATGTATGGGCTCCTGGTAATCTGGTATCAGACCGAACTGAGCGTAGAGAGCAGGTACAGCCGAATACATAAATTTATGTATGTTCCCAAAAGTAAGAATATCCGAGCAACCTTTATGTCCTTTAAGTCGTGTTCACATATTTGATCACTTCGCGTACTTAATCGCGACCTTACCTATGGATTCAAGAATTTTCGTTTGTTCCAGATTCGAAGCAACACGAGACCATCTGGCGGATGAGGAACTTCTAAACCAACTGCACTGGTCGCCACACACTCAAACCTACGCGGACTACGGTAAGCTTATGCGACCCTAGTACTTCCCTATCGGAACATGCTATGTATTCGTTTCCCAAAACAACCATTCCCGTCATTACGGATTCCTAAATAATCCGTTTTCCGAAATATGTATGTTCTGTGTGGGGACACAGAGTAAGGATTTCTATAGAGATCCTATACGAGTATGTATGTATGTATTAAATTTAGCTGCATAAGAGCTTTTCCGCTCCTCTTGGTGATACGCGTATAGCGGCTCTATATAAGTCTTCCTTTAAGCTTCATTTCGAGCTTTTATTAAAAGTTAATTCATCTATTCTTGAATAAGCTCTGATTTTCCACCTAGCCTGTCCTACATTGCTTGTCAAAACTTAATTTTTTGGTACACGCTTTTATTAAGTACAGACTACTTTTATCTACAGTTATCATCATCAACTTACTCGTTGAGACGCTTCTAATGAGCAGGGGTCGGAATTCTCGTAGCACTTTTGAGCTGTCATAGGGACTTCTCATTTATCGACTTCCGATATATGTCGATAAATACAGAATATTAAAAGTGTAAAGTAAACAACAGGCAGTCTTATCGCAAATGAGCGATCTCTTCGAGATATTTGATGAGAGCTTTGGATGCCAACTTTTTGGAAAGTTTAAATAGGAATTATTATAATAATATTATATTGATCCTTATAAATAATTTGAGGATTTCTTATTAGGACGCATTAATTTTAGACATTTTTTCAAAATAAGAATTGCCATCGTACCTAATGATATCATGTTATGTAGATACTGGCCATCTGATGACCTTTGATTAGTAGTTTTATAGATTTATGCAAGCAAACAAACAAACACAGACACTGAACTGAACTAATTAAATGTGAAATTGTTAACTATTAACTTTTCATTGTTTTCATTGCATATCTCATTTTCACATTTTCAACTAGATAGATAGATAAAAACTTTATTTGCGTATATGACTTGACAATACTTGCGATTAAAAAAGAGTGCTTTATATAGATAAATCTTACAAACTAAAACTATGCTAATGTAATGTAACATCAATTTAATTTATTGTCACGACATAGCCGCGAAAAGGCGCCGACTCAGCATGTGCTGTGACATTGCTGTCGCAGCGCTGGTATTCTGCCGGAACCAGGCAGAACTACTCAAGTTATCTGAAAGAGATCGCTCTTTAGCGATAAGACCACCTGTTGTTTACCTCTACTGTTAATCTTCATCAACATGTTGTGTTCTATAATGTATCGATATAATATGTAGATCGGAAGTCGATAAATGAGAAGTCCCTATGACAGCTCAAAAGTGCTACGAGAATTCCGACCCCTGCTAATGAGCCCAGACACGACGGGTTTATCTCGTGTAGTTCAGGAGTTGCCATGGCCACCTTCTGTCTCCATCATCATATCAGCTCGGTGGTGCCATAATATTGCAGTCTCATCAAACCACGGATCTATACCTAAACCGGATTGAGTACTGTGACCGAAAAAGTGTGACCGACAGAGAAGCCAAACTTGAGGATTGCATCTCGTTTTAATTAGTGTGACCAAGTACATCTGTGGATATGAGGATTATTATCAATACAGGTTCTATGTAAAATGAAATTTTACACTAAATTAGGTAGTAAATAAAATAAGAATATTTTTCAAAGAAATATTTATTTTCGCTAATCATAAGTTTATGTATGTTAAACATATAGTTTTGTGTCATTTTTGCCTAGAAACTTCTAAACTGTACTTTATTTCCCAAATCTCTTAACAAATGTGTTTTCCCGTGATGAGCCATGCGTAAATTAAAAAACCGGCCAAGTGCGTGTCGGGTCACGCATAAAGAAGGGTTCCGTACCGACACCTCCTAATCTACATTTAAAACCACTATACAATACAGTAAATCAAAGAAGGCCGTATCTTCATAGGGAAGTCACGGCACTTACGCCTTTTTGTTTGGGCAAGAGTTTTTCAGCAATAACTCAAAAACCCTTAGACCTATCTTGTTAAAACCAAAAATCGTTGAAAGTATTTATAATTGTACATCTTGATTTTTTTAGAATTTTAAATCCCATAGTTTGGAAATTAGAGGGGGGGGGGGACACACTTTTTACGACTTTGACAGCTAATATCTCACCAATGGTTGACTTAAATGGAAAAGTTTTATAGAAACCTCTATGTCATTTTTGAAAGCCTATCCATAAATACACCAAACGCCTATAGGCATTGAAAAAAAATTTGGCCTCCCTGTTACATGGACGGACGGACGGACAGACATGACGAATCTATAAGGGTTCCGCTTTAGCCATTTTGGCTACGGAACCCTAAAAATTGGAACGACAACTTGCACAGTTTAATCACATACAGTCCAAGTTAAAAGCTCGTAATAATAAGAAAAGTTTAAAAGATTGAATTTCAACTGACCTTGAGAGGTTTTCTCACTAAACACGTACTAACGAATATTTCTGCAAAGCCATCCCAAGTCATGGTCACCTTAATAAGTTTGACATTTGTCTTGTCGTTTTATCGTAAAATATAACAAATTGTTCCTTACCTGTGAAATGATATTCCACAATTAATAAAACTTTCACTTTTACAACCCTTTGCACAACATGTTTTCACCATTTTCAACTAATTTCATAAGCTGGTAATTTTCATAATTTCAAATTTGACACGATTTACGTTAGGGATACCAATCAATATTTGAAAAATACTGCTGTATTTATTGCAATCCTAGGTTTTAGTCAGTTAATAATGTTGATATTTTAAACAATTACAAATGAGGTCGAATGTAAATTATCCCTAATAAACATGCAGTACTAGTTAGTTTAAGCAAGTAATTATTCTCAGTATTCTAAAATACCACAACATATATATTTTTTACATTGGCAACTTGTGCGAGTGGGACACCGTCCTCCGGTTGGTTGCTCTCGCTCGGACCGCTTTCTCTAGTTTGTCTGTCATAACAGAATATTAACTGTATTACACGGGAATATGGTTCAATTTTGATTGGCTCATAAACGTTTGAACTCAATCCGGTTTAGGTATAGATCCGTGCATCAAACTTTACAAAATTTTAGCTCGATAGGATAGGGAGGTATTCCACTCATCCAATATCTTTGTCCAATATACATTTGATCAAAGAATTTGGATGATTTCATCAAACTTGGATGGGACTCCGACATTTGATCAAAGATTCCGATGACAGTTAAATTAATATGGTTACGCATGGAAAAAAAAACCTGGACAAAGGTATTGGATGAGTGGAATGGGCCTACGTCAAAGAACTTTGATCAAAGATTTGACAAAGAAATTGGACGAGTGGAATACCACCCTATACCGGCAAATAGGTGATGTAATTCTTCTTGATTAAATGAAAGATGTTCTTGAGGGATACACGCTTTTATTTTAATATAGTTACAAATTTTAGAGTGAATCTTCGTCTTGATCTTCTTAGCTTCGGTATCAAAAAGAGAGCGAGAGGCCATCTTGATTTTACTTATATAGGTCACACAGGTGGCATTCGGAGACGCTCACGCTGCATTTTGACGTTCGGATACATATATCAGTATATTATAGGTGAAAAAAGGATTACAAATTTTGATGAAAACCACTTACGAGGGTTATAACTGGTCCATTAACGCCACTCGTAAATAATTGTGATTATTAAAATTTAACGATACACATTTAAAGAAGGGGACTGCTATGTACTTTTTTTTTGTATTTAAGTACCTTTTGAATTCGTTAAACTTGGTAGTTATTACATTACTAGATTTGTCAATCTATGCGTTCAAAGCAGGGCTCGGAACCGGTTAATCTCAAAATCCTGAAATAGCCAAATATTTTTAATTAGTTTATGCTCTTTATGTAGGACTCAATAATGTATTTGGGTTATTACTTCATATTGTTAGATTGCCTGATTAAACATGAAATAGTAGACGAAAGAACGATAAGAACTAAAAAAATACCGGTATTTTTGTATGGCCTGAATACCGGTTTCCGAGCCCTGGTTCAAAGTAATAACTATAACTTAGAAAAGTTGAAAAACCCCCGACATTTTCATCTCAAAAACGGCTGAACAGATTTTCATGAAACATGGCTAAGAACACTCGGGATAAAATTATATGTGACACAAAAAAACGTTTGGGAGCTACGATACACAGACAGATAGACTTATAATTTCTCTCTTTTTCCGTTGGGGGTTAAAAACGGCCGTTTTATTTTTGAACTCGTAGATCGACAAAAGAGTCCGTATATAGCCGTTTGCTGAATTCGCTAAACTTTTTGAAGTCATATCTCATTCAATATTCATTTTCCTAAAGATTTTATTGTATAATATGAAAGATCATTTCAATTCAAGTTGAATAAGTGGAAAAGTTGTTTAGATTTAGCTCTCAATTTACTATATTTTGGCTCAGTCCAACAGCTGTTTTCTCAATTTTCGCTCGGAGACGTGTAAAACGAGTTAGATTTGAAGAACTATTTGATTTCAAACCGACATGAAACAATTAAATCTATATTGGATTGATAGTCTTCTTAGGAATAAGTGGAACACATTTTATAAGTTACATATTAAATTGTTGAGTAAAACCGTATTTCCATGCAACAACTTTTTAGTAAAAACACACGAAGAATCGCCAGTATTTTTGGCCATTTAGCACATTATTTCAAAAATATAAAACCATAGTAAGAAACTCCAGTTCAAGCGCTATTCGTTCATATAAAAATATATGTATATGTAGAAGTAAATTTCGGCATAAAAATAGTTCAAATCACCCTAAAATTCGTAATAAAACACCGAGCACGGCGCTCGATTCGGCAGTCGCCGCCAAGCGGTTCGAGGGAACGGTCACGTCGCTCGTCGATTTCAAGGTCACATAGCTACTGGCGCATGGGCTAGCGGGAATTATAGCGCGATGAGGCAGTCTTGATCATTGGGTAAGTAATGCTTTTTGTTACATTTGACTTTTTATATGAAATTGCATTATGCATTTGTACTAATTGATGGAAATATTTTCATTGTACTATTAACATTTTTGACCTCTGTTCCATTGAAGGAGGTTCTTAATTAGTCTTCAGGTTTTATCTATAAGGGCGTATACTTTTTTCACCTATAGTATCAATTAATACGACTCATATAGAATAATAATTTTGTTAAATAGGGTTATTAATTAGGTGTAACGATTTTTTTAAATCTGACCGAGCAGCAATGTACGCCGTCCAACTTATTTTGACATATCAAGTTTACTTTATCTGTTATAACTTTTAGAAACTGTCTTTTTCCATGATGTTTTTGTTTGATAGGAACAATCAGGACTTACCTAGTAACTTCACTTAATTAATTAAGCAAACTAATTAAAATACTGTAAAGACACATCGGTACGTTAATTATTATGGGTGCAATACAATGCGTGCTTAATTATTATGTATGAAAAAGAAAGAACTTAATTTCCTAAAGAAATTAATGAAAATAGTATCCCTAGGTCCAATCTTAATCTCCATTTAAATATACGCCCGTATAAAATTTACACACTATATACATTAAGCAATAATTCTAAAAGTACGACATCGAATTTTAATCATCATCAGTCAATATATACGTCCCACTGCTGGGCAGATAAGTCCTCTCATGAATTAGTTGGACAGTTCAGGTTGTTATTTTGCTGTTTCTTAATTTTGGCAGCCGTTTGTAATATTTCCGATTTACAGAATCTTATTCCCATTGCCTTTATCTGTGTGATATAAATTGCTTCCTGCTGTCCTGATGCTACTTTTCTGACCTTTTTTGTAATTTCTGGTTTTAACCATATTTATACAATTTTACCGAACATCTGCTTCGATGACAGGTCCCAACACATATCCGTCAGCAACAATTGGTCATACTTGAAAAATTACTCCAACGGGAGTCTGATTTTATGGGTATCAGCTTTCTTTTTAAAGGCTAAAGCTAAAATCGGCTGCCAGGATAACATCGGTTTTCCTCACAAAAACATGACGGTTGTTCTGCTTCTTCTTCTGCACCTTTGATAATAATTTCTGCTGTGTTATTTCACCACTTGTATAGAACTCACGCTTTTAAAGAGCATATTGTTTTGCGTCTTGTTAGTCATTAATGACCTAATAGTGATAATATTTGCTGAAGTTGTTTCATCTTTCACTTTAGTTGTGGACGGACGGTGCAACATGTTTTATCTCCATACCTTTTTATCGCCCATCTTTTTCTTGCTCAGATTCTTACTATTCATGTCGCTAAAGAAGTATACTATAAAACAATATTTATAAAATGATTGGTTTTATTATTTTAGATTCATGTATGGCGCCTAGGAAGGGAAACCGTTCATTTGGTAAAGTAAAGAGGAAAAAATATTTTGTGGTCCTAAAAAATTAAACCCAGACTATAAAGAAATCAGCGCAACGCCGGAATCTGGAAAGGTTAAAGAATTATTCTTATTTATCTGTTGATGAAGCTTATTATACTTTAGGCAGATTAAAATAATTATTTTTCTAGGATGTGCAGTATAATGAAAATGTCGAACCCGATAAAGACCAAGGCACCACAGACCAGTAAACATGCCATATCGGGTATAGTGTTGAAGTTTGGCTGGTCAAAAGATGGGGCTATTGCTGAGAGGTCCGGACATCTGCCATAACAGTGCTTCTACACGTTATCGAGGCAGGCGATGACCATCCAATAGCTATTAACCTTATTCAAGTAAAAATAAAATGTACCTACATTTCTAAATTACCTGGTATTTTATTTCAACACCTACACTAAAACCAAGAAACGAATAAGTCAGGTAAAAACTATTCACCTAGAACTTGAATTCATTATCGACCGAGTGAACGAAAGCGAGTAAGGTCTCCGTTTCAGCTTGGATAAAAATGCTTTTGTCTGTCTGTCCGGATTTCTGGCTGTTCTCCTCTAGAGATCCCCTTTCTCAAACGATTCTCGTGGAATCTGGTGAGCAGGATTGGTATTTTTTATTTTTCTGTTAGCTACGACTTGATGTTTATTAGTTTTATTTAATTATTTTTTTGTATTTTTTATTTTTATTTTTTTGAAATAAAGCAAAGTTTCAACATCATCAGGTTCTGCGTATATCCAATATGCACAAGCAAAAAATAAAATACAATGATGTAGTGACGAAACTAACGAATAAAAATTGCACAACGTTTGTATGGAGAAGGCCTTGCCCTACCCTTCGCCTTAAATGAATTCTGAATTTGTAGTAATTACATAAATACATTATAATGAACGATACAGTTCTAAGTTACCTGACATTTTATTTAAATAACTACATAAACATACAAATATTAAGAAACGAAAGTCTGATAAAACGGTGAAAGTATCAACACTACTCTACGCCGACCTAGCCGCCTCGCTCGACCCCGACTAAAACACCTGCGCTGGCGCGCTAGGAGACGGGTAATTAACCTAGAATCGAACTTTTTCCGGGCCGATACGGACTAACTAGTTAAATTTATTCTAAAATTACTTATATCAAAATACAGAGAAGTCCTCTTTTTTAAATATCTATCGTTAAATTTAAATAAACTCTTTTTTTTTCGAGTGGCACTAATGGACCCGTAGAAACCCTCTTACTGACAACTCACATACTTGAGCTTGAAACGAACAGAGCGGTCGCGCCGCACCGCAGGCGGTTTTCCATTTTTGATCTTTCCGAAACTGTCGACTGTCGATTACTGCTTCATATGTCACACACGGCGCCTCGCTCTACCGCGCCGCGCTACCGAATACAGCGCGGTTTTTTGGTGCGACGTGCCTCGGACCGCGTTCGCTTTACCGAAAAACCGCCTCCGCACCGCAACGACGCTGCGCCGCGCTCTGTGCGTTTCAAGCTTTACTTACAAAATTCACTTACATACGAAACAGTGCAAGTTAAATAAAAAGTTGTAAAAATATATTCTTGCCGAATATAAGGACAATTTCGAACAAGGAATACAAGTGACATTCTTATGAGCTCTTTGTTCTGTCTTATGGCACTGGTCCCACCGCCGGCGAGTAAGCGATCAGCTCACACAAAAACACTCGCTTTTGGCCGCTCGCCCACTCGTTTCTAGTATTAAATTCTACACGTTTAACGCTCGTCGCCGGCGGTAGGACCAGTGCCATAAGACAGAACAAAGATCTCATAAGAATGTCACTTGTAAAGACACTATTTGCGACATGTTTCGGACTGCAATTGGAGCCCTTCATCATTGAGTGTTAACACGGTCGCCGACCGCGCCGTTTTTTTCTAGTGTCAATATGTCTCACGTTAATATAAATGTATGTCATAAGAATGTGTTTATTAAATATAATGAAACGGGTCACTCACGTGTTTAAAGTCGAAACCTCGACCTTAGGGAGGTATTCCACTCATCCAATATCTTTGTCCAATATAAATTTGATCAAAGAAATTGGATGATTTCATCAAACTTGGATGGGACCCCGACATTTGATCAAAGATTCCGATGACAGTTAAATCAAAATGGCTACGCATGACAAAAAAAAAAAACTTTGACAAAGGTATTGGATGAGTGGAATGGGCCTACGTCAAAGAATTTTGATCAAAGATTTGACAAGAAATTGGACAAAGTTATTAGACGAGTGGATTACCGCCCTTAAAGACGCGGTTTCATTATCTATGCTAATATTATAAAGCTGAAGAGTTTCTTTGTTTCTTGAACGCGCGCTAATCTCAGGAACTACTGGTTCGAATTTAAAAATTCTTTTTGTGTTGGATAGTCCATTTATCGAAGAAGGCTTTAGGCTATATAACATCACACTGCAGCCAATAGGAGCGAAGACGCGGACAAAATCGCGGGCAACAGCTAGTATTTAATATGTCTCAAACTCACGGGAGTTTTCTATATAAAATGTGTTTATTATTCGCAGGTCTGCACACGGACGGTGTACGACTGATCACCCAGCCGCCCAAGAATCCGGGGCAGACCGCCAAAGTGGTCCGGAGCGTTACCGTGCCTCCCGAGCCCAAACTTGTCACCTCCGCCTTCGGTGAGTACTATATATTATTATTTTTGTTTATCAGGCAGGCAGTTGAAACAACTGATGAAACCTGTATCCAATTATCTTTAAGTACAGCTTCAGTGTTGAGCTAAATTTGAATAGTGCCTATCCAATTTTTTTTATATATAGTTGCATGTCAGGCTAAGGACGTCCACTGCTGGACTTACGCCTCCCCAAAAGAGAACCACAATGACGTTCTGCATGGGGGGTAAAATGCCTAATGGACGATGCACACCAAACGGCTGGAGGCGGCGCGCACGCCACCAGAGTCAAAAGAATTCGAACCCTCCATACAGAAGCTAGACTTCGTATCCAAACGGCAGCCGATCGGCTGCTCGCAACCCATTCAAATATGAAGTCTAACTTCTGTATGGAGGGTTCGAATTCTTTTGACTCTAGTGGGGTGCGCGCCGACTCGGGCCGTTTGGTGTGAATCGTCCATAACTGTGATCCGTAAAGTACAGTCATGGTCTAAGGAAACAAGGTCTGCTACTCCGGATCGTGACACAAGCCTACGTCACTGTATACAGCTTGTACACACGAACTCACACTACGACCGCCAACCACCGATAGGCTCGATAGCAGTGACGACGTAGGCTTGTGTCAGTCGCACAAAAAAGTATCCCTTCATACCTTGTATTATGAGTATAGACAAAAACTTTAATTTGGGCCCCAAAGCCTCCCTAAGGTCCCAATGACCTTTGATCTTTAACTATCCATTTTATCAAGTTTTATTCATTGCCTTTCAGGCGACAACTTGTAAAATGCTCCAGAGAGCACCAAAATCGTAGATAACATTCAAGGAGCTTCATGATACTCTTACAATTTCTAACTAAAGAATTCTATATGTTTTCGCCCGGGAGGAACTTGATCATGTCATGACAATCTGTCGCTGGCTCATGGACTAACCATTTTTACTAGTTTACGAGCAAGCATTTGCTCGACTTACATGAATTTGTTATTTGTTTTGGATCGAAATTATATAACACTCGTAACTTCAACCACGACTACCAACGCCGACTTTCAATTAACATGATATCAAACGACTATAGAAGGTAAAGGCGAAGTAATAACGGGATTTGAAGCCTCAAAGTCACCCAAAGAGCAATGGAGAGGGCTACGATGAGAGATTCTCTACCGATATAGCCCTCCGAATCGCTAGACTTAAGTGGCAGAGGGCGGGGCACATCGCACGTAGAACCGATTGCCGTTGGGGCAGAAAGGTCCTTAGTGGCGACCACGTACTGGAAGGCGTAGCGTGGGTAGGCCCCAAGGTGCACTGATGACCTGGTAAGAGCCGCGGGGGTCCGCTGGATGAGGGTGGCGCAGAACTGGTCATTGTGGAAATCTTTGGGGGAGACCTATGCCTATGTCCAGTAGTGGACGTCCTTTGGCTGACATAATGAAGCAGCACCTGTGGATAAAAATGAAACCAGGCAACCATAACGGTTGTAAATCTAGTTTGATTCCATTCAGATGCTGGCCAAGAGCAATCCCATTTTTAACCGACTTCAAAAAAACGAGGTTCTCAATTCGTCGGAATATTGTATGTATCATCATCATGTCAGCCGAAAGACGTCCACTGCTGGACATAGGCCTCCCCCAAAGACTTCCACAATGACCGGTCCTGCGCCACCCGCATCCAGCGGACACCCGCGACCTTCACCAGGTCATCAGTCCACCGTGTGGGGGGCCTGCCCACGCTACGCCTTCCGGTACGTGGTCGCCACTCGAGAACGTTTCCTTTCCTTTTGTATGTCTGTTCACCGATCACTCGGAGACTAGTGGACCGATTTCAAAATATTTTTTTTGTTGTAAGGGTGTTTTTTGGTCCCATTGTCACCAAGTCTGGATCTGATGACGGGATCTTGGAAAAATCGAAGGAACTCCTCAAATTATATACCAAGAGGATGGAGTCTGGCAAAGTTTGGAGTCAGTGTTTTTTTGTTAAAAATTTACTTGTTAATAATAAAAAATTAGCGACTATTCTAATTCTACACATTCTCTCGTTTCCCTATTTCCAGGTTATGTCTCCCTGTTCCCAATGCTGCTGAAAGTGCTGCAGCCGGACAGCGAGAATCTCGGCAAGATACTGCGAGACCTGGACAAGCCGGACCTGCTGTGGTCCAAGTTCGGGCTCAGGTATAGAACACTCACAGGTCATGTGTCCCTGGTCCCTGCTGCTGAACTGAAGCCCGGCAGCGCCTTGACAAGATACTGTGAGACCTGGATAAGCCGGACCTGCTGTGGTCCAAGTTCGGGCTCAGGTATAGACACTTACAGGTCATGTGTCCCTGGTCTCTGCTGCTGAATTGATACCCGGCGGCGTCTTGAGAAGATACTGTGAGACCTGGATAAGCCGGAACTGCTGTGGTCCAAGTTCGGGCACAGGTATAGAACCCTCACAGGTCATGTGTCCCTGGTCCCTGGTGTTGAACTCAAGCCCGATAGCGAACTTGGTTTTGGTTATTTCCCAATGGTTAAGTAATAGTGATGATGAAAGATATTTGGAACTTCTCAAAGATAAGTAGGTACTACGTTTTATAAAATACACTGAAGCCAGAGCCGAGAGAAAGAGACCTACATTTCCTAACGATGTGCTGTGTTAGGAGTAAGGGATTCTACATTCATCTCTAGCTGTCAACACATCGAAACAATAAATGGTCGGCAATGAACTGGTGACTTCCCCGGAGTCATATGGGTCCATGGGCTACGGTGTCTGCTTACCACCAGGCACGCCATTGTTTTGATTGCTACCGGCGTGATAATAAAGTTTTATTCCAGATCGCTGTCAAAATCATCCCCCCTCTACATGAAGCGCAACACCGAACACGACCCGCCGTACTGGCGCGGGCAGGTCTGGATAAACATCAACTATCTCGCTCTCTCCGCGCTCAAGCACTACTCCAGTGTAGAGGGCCCGCACGCGGCGCGAGCGGGACAGCTGCATGACAAGCTGAGGGATAACGTTGTTCGTGAGTATTCCTACGTTTTATGTGCTCCTAGTATTCACAGTCGTGATCGGTTTCAAAGAGACTCCTTAACTTGTAATTTACTGGTAATTAAATGATGAAAATTTTGTTGTGGTAAGCTATTAAATGAAGGAATGTATGTCTATTTGGATGTAAATGAGGATTGTCGTAGCATGACATCTTTAATGATGAGTAGTCATCAAGTTGAATTGGCGATCAGTACCACCCAAGTACCACCTCTATGATGGACGAACCTTTGTGAAATCGAAAGAATCCCCAAATAGAAAAGAAATTACATAAAACTTGTACTTTTCTAGTCAGGTCTAACAGTAACAGTACAGTGGGTCTAGCACAGACAGTATGCGTTTCTAAGTTTCTCTTCAGTCTCGAATCACTAATGGTTGGTCGTGGTTTGGTCATAGGTACTATATTTTCCATTGTGTTCGTTTTGTAATTTCATTTTCTGAACTGTATGTACGATTTTCTCCAGGAAACCTCCTATCGGAATACCGTCGTACGGGCTACTTCTGGGAGCAATATTCCGGCGAAGATGGCGTGGGCTCTGGCTGCCGGCCCTTCACCGGCTGGACCGGGCTTCTACCGCTCATCATGGCCGGCGAGTACTAACGCCTCGCGGCTATGGTATCCTGGTACATAGCACAATATCACGAAGTGAAGTAGTCGCAGTATTATTACACCGTCAGCTAGGACCGGGCTTCTACCACTAATCTCGGCTGGCGATAACTAACGCCTCGCGAGTATGGGCTCCTGGTACCTTGCGCACAATATCACTCGGGAGTATTAGCCCCCCGCCTGCCTCATCAAGTCATACCGGCCCTTCACCGGCTGGATGGGGCTGCTGCCGCTAATCAATGATGGACTCCTGGTACACTGCGTACAATGACAGTAGTCGCAGTCCCATCATACCGGCGGCTAGACCGGGCTTCTACCACTGATCTCGGCTGGCGAGTACTAACGTCACGCGAGTATGGGCTCCTGGTATTTCACACAATATCACTCGGGAGTATTAGCCCCCCGTCTGTCTCATCAATCTCATCATACCGGCTGGATCGGGCTACTGCTGCTTATCAATGATGGACTCCTGGTACACTGCGTACAATGACATTAATGAGATGTCTGTGTGGGTCTCCAGTGCCTGACCATAGAACATCGCCATTACCTGTAAAAATTATGTAAAAATGTAGAAATTTTAATAAATGTAAGAATTCTTATCAAACATTAGAATTTGTTAAGACAACTGTATTCTTAGGCGTTACATTTGACTCAAAATTGCAGTGGGGTTCCCACATAATAGCGATACGAAGTAGGTTGAGCTCGGTGAGTATAATAATACAACACTGGCAATACAGCAACTCACACTTACAGTTTGGCAAAAAAGTGTTGAAATTAAAAAGTGGCAACACTGTAGTGTCGTCCCTTTTTTTAGATTGATTTGAAAGGGACGGCACTGCAGTGTTGCCACTTTTTAATTTCAACACTTTTTTGCCAGACTATACGCTCGCAGAACTATCGATAAATGAGTGATGACGTAGGCTTGTGTCACCCACACTACTGAATTTCCCCGGAGTGTCGTATCTTGCATTTTTGTACAATGATTTGAATGATTAAGATTAGTTAAACAAATTACTATAAATAATGTCTAAAAATGTACTGTGTTACTAATTTTAGTAATGTATCATTAGCGATATGTCAGAGGTTTAGACTTACGCTGGGTTGCACAAAACCGTCTGTAATCCTAAACAGTGTTCGTTAAAATTTCAATGTAATGGAAAGTTTGACAAGTTTCTATGGGATGACTGTTGCCGGCGTCATATTGAATGTTGATCAGTCTGTGATCGTAACTCGGTGCAACCCAGCATTAATCTAAAGGATCTTTTTGAAACCGGGACTTAGTACGTAAGTTTTAGTGATATTGTTATAAGACGAACGTGACTTCAAAGATACTTAGTGAATGTAGTTTATAGATACGAGTATGGTTTCTGGTTAGCCATTAACCCCTATATAGATAGTCTTCTATATATATAAACGTCAAAGTCCTGATTGACTCACTTAAATCAACGCCCAGCCCAGGCCGTTGACCCTTAGAAAGCTGTTTTTTTCACATAGGTAGTTTCTATAACGTAAGTACCCACTAAGAAGGGATTTTTGAAAATTCCACTTTGTGCATCGACTCCTTAGTACAATATAAGAAAAGTAATTTTAGGGTTTTAGAAAAAGGCTACAGTTTATTGTTCTGCGCGTGCGAAGCCGCGGGCAAAAGTTAGTCTGATATATAAGACACAACTTATCCAGCCCATTTCGCCGCAGTGCGATAAATAAGACAAATATCTGGTATGTTCATTAACAGGATATTCATGTCAATAATAGAATGTGTAGCTTCGTACCGGCGGCGACCCAGGCATGTTCGATGAATTCTCGGCGGTTAAGGGTCCCTCGCACACTCGGCTGAACTCCATTCTACACACAATAGTACATTACTACAGAGGCCGGGAGGAAAGGGGTTGGATAGGTCTCAGGCGGGCAACCCCATATTTCCCGCTGAGGTATGTATAGTGCTTTTCTCAAACATGCAATGAAATAAACAATAAAAAAATCAAAGTTTTATTTTTAATACACATAGTGGTAGAATGTCATAATGCCTGTGCCACAAATTTATGTGGAATGGAAATTAAAAAAGAAGACTGCCGGCCTAGGCTTGCAAGATTTGTATGAAATTCCATTAACGACCTCTTGGCCTAGCCACACCTGAAACGTCAGACTTCGCAGCCTATTATAAGGAACATAATTTTGATCTTTCCGAAACTGTCGACTGGCTTCCTGCTTCATATGTCACACACGCCGCCTCCGTTCCACCGCGCTACCGAATACCGCGCGGTTTTTTGGTGCGCCGTCCCCCCGACCGCGTTCGCTTTACCGCTAAACCGGCTCCGCCCCGCAACGACGCTGCGCCGCGCTCTGTGCGTTTCAAGCTTAAAGTATAGATTGATTTAAACTTGCACGATATTTATACATTATTATTGGTAAACCTTTTTTAACAGTCAGCTCGTGACCACGGATGTTGTGATACATTCGAAACGTCGGGCAAATCTCAAAAAAGGTGAATAAATTTCAGTTGTACGCGATTAACTCCCGCTAACCAATAATAATGTGTAAAGAATAGACTTTGTAAATATGACTTACATTTTTTTTATTTGTAGAATTATAAAATAGGCTAATTCCTAATCCAGAAACTTGGGCTAGAGGGTACCTATACCCCCCCATATAGACAGAGATAAGGGTGGTATTCCACTCGTCCAATATCTTTGTCCAATCTTTGATCAAATTTCTTTGACAGAGGCCCATTCCACTCATCCATATCTTTGTCCATGTTATATTTTTTTCAGGCGTAGCCATATTGATTTAACTGTCATCGGAATTTTTGATCAAAATCAAATCAAAATCAAATATTTATTCTGCAAATAGGCCACAAGGGCACTTTTACAAGTCAAAGCGTGAATTTATACAATTTAAAAAAAACTGACAATCTTACTTAATAATAATGATTAAAAAAATATACTGATTAACAATTAAATAAAAATAAATTTACAAATATTAAGGATGTATTGAATACGATCTGTCCGAATAAACAAAAAGTAAAAAGTCGCGGTCCCATCCAAGTTTGATGAAATCATCCAATTTCTTTGACGGAGGCCTATTGCACTCATCCAATATCTTTGTCCAAGTTTTATTGTTTTTCATGCGTAGCCATATTATTATTGGTAAACGGGACTTAATCGCGTACTAAAATTAATCACCTGAGGTGTGCCCGACGTTTCGAATGTATCGCAACATCCGTGGTCACGAGCTGACTGGCTCCAGCGGGTATCAACATCTTCTAGCCGCACGGGTTTTCCGTACTACCCGCACTTGGTCTTTATTATTCACATTTACACAAGGGTTGTCACTCGCCCAACACACAACACTAACAACATCCGTTAATGTAATGGAAGAAGTATTTTGACGCTTGCACTTACTAATAACTGGATTCCACGAAGATGAAAGCTTAAAACCCTCATCGCGGTTGAAATTACGATGTTTTTTTATTTCAACGGCTTCACGTACCTTTCTACTGTAAAAATGACGTTCTGTAGAAAGGACTTCCGGTTTATGAAGCTCAATCCAGTGGTTTGGTCCTGACTAGTAAATGCTCGGCTATGGCAGACTTATTAACCTGACGATTTCTGACAGCTGTGATGTGCTCCTTGACCCTTTCTGCAATGGTTCGCTTAGTGTCACCAATGTAGGAACTCCCACAACTGCAGTCGATCTTGTAAACGCCTGGTGATTGATAGGGGATAAAATCCTTTGGCGATCTTAAGGCTAGGTCGTCAAGCGAGTTAGCGTTTTCGAGTTTTCTAAGAACAATCCGAAACGTAGAATAAGGGTTTTAAAAATTTGAAAAAATTATATGTTTTACTTAAGGATCTAGTCTAGTCAAAGTTGCACTCAGTTACACGATCTAATGAACTTCGCTCGATAGAAAGAGACCCCAAAGTTACTCCTTTTTGTAAAGCATTTACAATCTGACGACTAAACTATTGATGTTTTAAATAAAGTTTTTGAACTAAACTAAAGCCATTCAGTATTTCTAGACATTTTTGCAGAATCTAAAAAGATAAAATGATTCTATTAATTAATATGTTTAAATACCTACAAAATGCCGAGCGCGGAGGCTCGGCAGGCCCGATCAGTCGCGCGCTGGCGCTTACGGACAACGGACCTGTGTCAGTTTTATCCGCGACAGTTTCGTGCACCAAACAAGCAGTTTTTGACGAATTTATATAATTGTTGCAAGTTATTTAAGAAGGGCAATAAAAACCCAAAAGAAAAACGTCGTATTTATTAACAAATAAATTATGGTCATAGTGCCACAGTATAGAAATGACAGTATAACAACTAAACTGAACCCCTGCAGAAATGGAACCAAAGATGGTAAAATTATAAATGTTTTTTTTTATTACCAGAAATTATAGATATAGTAAGAGATCTACTGCTTTGCACATGAATATTTTTATTAAGCTATGAGTTTCACCACATTAATTCCGACAGTCTTTTTTTTAATACCATGTCAGTGGCAAACTAACGGCCCGCCTGATGGTAAGCGGTCACCGCAGCCTATGGACGCCTGCAACTCCAGACGTGTCAAATTCGCGTTGCCGATCCTTTTAAAATTTATACACTATCTATCTTTCTAGCTAATCTTCTTTTAATAAATCTACCCATTTCCAGGTAGCTACCGTGGCAAGTTTGGTATCATTTCATATACCATATTGATTCTTTTATCATCTTTATGTAAAAATCATTTCTGGTATTTATTTAAAAAAAATACAGTAATCTTTCGCGTAAATAGTAAAACAGTAAAAACTTCGCAATGTTTTTTATGCTTTGAGAGCTAATAACTTTAGACGAATAAATTAATCCACCAAAAAATATCTGTATTTTATTAAATTAAATTAACGTTTTTTACAAGCTCGTGGCTCCTAAAGTGTTAGCTGTTACAATAAAGCTTAAAACTAGTGGCTCTGTGAGCTGTAGACCACGCAAAAAAATATTTTTTCAAATTTCAAAATTTACAAACACGTCTCGACAAAAATATAATTAAACCTATATAATTATCGAACCTGCTCACAAAATGTCACGAGAATCGGTTGAGAAATGCGACTTGTAGAGGAGAACATTCGAACAGACAGACATACGAAAGAATTTTTGTCGAGAGCTGAAACGGAGACGCTTCGCTCTCTCGGTCAAAAAACTATGTTAGTATAATTTTATGACAGTCGTGGTTCACTACTACTGGGCCTGTGTATATGAAGAGTCGAACATTATCAACTTATATCCATACGCTTCGTCCGGTTTTACAGTAGACTAAGGAGTATACCCTGTTGCCTGTGCCCTCTGTTTGCCGTTTGTGGACTACGAGAAGGCCTTCGATTCGGTTGAAACCTGGGCTGTACTACAATCTCTCCAGCGGTGCCAAGTAGACTACCGCTATTATCGAAGTACTGAAGCGTTTGTACGAAAACGCCACTATGTGAGTCCGACTCCAGGACCAGAACTCGATACCTATTCCGTTGTAGCCGCGAGTCAGGCAGGGAGATGCTATTTCTCCCAAACTGTTCTCCGCTCCACTGGAGGATGTGTTCAAGACTTTGGACTGGAGAGGCTTAGGCAATAGGCATCAACATAAACGGCGAGTACATCACTCACCTTTGGTTTGCTGACGATACAGTAGTCTTGGCTGAGACCATACAGGATTTAAGTACCATGCTCAATGACCTTGGTAAAACCTCCGTGAGAGTTGGTCTTAAGCTGAATATGTACAAGATGAAGGTCATGTCAAATGCCCATGTAGCACCAACTGTCGTTATAAACTATCGGACACTTTATACTCGAACTTGAAGTTGATTATGGTATACTAGCGACCCGCCCCGGCTTCGTACGGGTGCAATGCTGATACTAATTATAATTATATACTACAGAATGTATTTATATACAACCCGGCCGATACCGCCGCAACCGCTATGTTCCTTCATGTTAAATCAGTAATATCTTCAAAAATATTTATTTAAATTACATGGTGTCAAGTGCCATATTGATCTATATAAAATGCAAAATGTATTTAAGGTATTTTATTGGAGAAGGATTAATGCTGTATTGCTTAAAATCGCTTCGTAAATAAGCCATTATTTTTCGTAAAAAGTAAAGGATAAAAAATGGTTATTGTGGGTTATCCCTAAGAGATAGACATATACTATAATCGACTTTTTTGTAGACCTTTTTAAGTTGTACAATACTGTAGTACATTATTTTGATTTATCTCGTAGGGTTCAGCCAGCGTTTGCAATGTAAGCGCAATAAAATATGCTTATTTACGACATCACAATAGAAACCTATTAAATTATCTGTGTTTCTCTACTATACACCTGTAACCAAGAGGAAAGAGCAATGGAGGGACCGGTCATTGTGGCACTCTTTAGGGGAGGCTTATGTCCAGCAGTGGACGTCCATCAGCTGATATGATGATGATGATGATGATATATTTACATGAATAGTTGTTATAGTGTATACAAGCTTATTAGCTTTACGTGTATTCATAATCTGTCATTGCTTTCTTAAATATCCGTGTTTGTGCAAAATTAGTTTGTTGCCTTGTGTACTATATTTATTTTTCTCATTTTCTCGAAGGTTAGCTGGAAGAGATCCCTTATAGGGATAAGTTCGCGTTTGTACTTTTACATTTTGTTATTTTGTTTCGATTGTTATTATTTTTTGTGCAATAAAGTGTTATACATACATACATATACATGATGATGATAACACGCACACGACAAATAAATATAACACCCTGTATAATATAACACAATTAGATAAAAAATTGCATGACCTATTAAACAAATCGAGTAGAAGGGTATAAGACATATTTCTTAGGTTCTTAGGTTTCATAGATTAAAATAACGAATTCCAGGGTTGTAGGTATGTACTACGAATTCTGTTTTTTTTTTCATTATAATGGATCTTACCGTAAGTTCGACTTTCAATTATTTATTTACTACCTTATTAAAAAAATATATCAATTACATACTAAAGTTTAATCATAATCAATGCATTTCTTAAGTCAAAATACAGTTATATTTCTATACTGTGACCAGTATGAAGCTAGCGGGGTCATCCGAGTTCACAGTCGCTTCGTCCGCGCGGGCTTGTTCACGCACCGCCAGGACAGCGCTAAATACCTACTCTCGCAGAACTAGAGGGCCTTAAATGCCCCGCAACCTTGGATGTCCGTAGCCAAAATGGTGAAAACGGACGTCCGTCTTTTCGTCTGTATGTGACAGCCGATGTACTTAATCGGAGACTATAAGCACTACAAATACAATTAAAACATTTAGCAGGAAGGTGTGTTCTACTCGTATGAACCGCTACGTAAAAGTGATGTGAAATGACGAAAACATATTAAAAATATTGTGTTTTTGAATTAGGAATTCTTGTTATTCATTCTCAGTTCAAATCAATTGTGGAATTTGTACAAAAAATTGTACGCGGGGCCTTAGGAGGTTAAAGTAGGGGGAGGGGGGCGCTCCATACATGTAACCAGGGGATACAAAGTTTTATATAGTTTTTAGGCATCACTTTAAAACATAAGTTTCTTAGAACCAACGTTTTCATTTTCGTTTTCTTTTATGTCAACCGTTGGTGAATACCAAACTCAAGGACTGTCAGTTTTATCAACATTTTAAGATAAAGAAAGACACAGAATTTGGGTAACTATATAAAGATATTTTTTATACAATAATGCTGTGGTTTTGACATTATTATTTAACACGAAACGGATTATTTTAATATCGTACAGCGGTACAGCAGCGCGTGCGCGTGCGATCCGTAACGCTGCGCCGCAACCATTGAATAGTCACACGACGTGTGAGCCGGCGGCCGCATGTACTTTGCGCGGCGCGATGAAGTCACGGCAGTAGGTGGTGGTGGTAACGGAATTGGGATAAATGATTTAAATTCTTATGATTCATTGGCGTTAAGTTAATTGATATTAACCTTAATTGACCGTTTAAATTGTATTTGTCCATACCAACTCCGTTAACACCACTACGCTGCACCGAAAATGCTACAAAAGTTACGATCACTGGTAATAACACCTTCTTAATGATATAATCAGTATTCAACTTATATTCAATGATTAAGACTTCTTTGATTATCGTATGAAACCTCTTGACTGTCACTTAACTGGCCACTTCAACTAGCATCTAATGTGTAGCTCACTTGACAGAAAGCGATATCCACCTGTGCATTTACCTGACAACTTGACAAGTGTCAGGTAAATGCCCAGGTGATTATTTGGTCAACATTTTAATTTGTTTTCGAAAAATGAAAACAAAAATTTAATAGAAAAATTTAAATAGGAATAAATTACATTAATTCCTATTTAAAGTAAATTATTTTGATGTACTTAACCCGTGGAACGACATGTCAATAAAAACTGTATTGTAATTTCAACTATAAATATAAGATATCTAAGTTCGAAATTCAAAATTTGTTAGGAACACACGTGTGATACTGGGTTAAACATCTATTAGAGGATTGGCATCTAATTGGAAGCACCTTATATACCGTATATAAGGTGCGTACCTAACTAATGTGTAGAATTATTTTTCTTGCTACGAAACTAATTACGTTGGAAGATAAAACTTCTATGTACGTAACTAGTTTCGTAGCAAGAAAAATAATTCTTCACACGAAACTGGTCGCATGACCTTCCGGGATGATAAAGAAGGTAATTTTAGACAATATTTTAGATGAAAAAACTACAGTTTTTCAAATTTAATGTCGCATATCTTAGTAACTAAGACTATACTATAGTCATTGTGGTCTAAAATGACCTCCTCTGTCATCCCTGAAAGTCTGCACCTAGCTACCAAATCTGAGCACGGGGTAAAGGCGTTGCGTGTAGTGTAGTGCCCAGAGCGCCAATAACGACCAGTTTTCTTGCGAGGACAACTAAAGAGTGGAATTATCTTCTGGCAAACACAAAAGGTCCCTAGTTGTTATGGAAATGGCGCCTTATTGCTTGAGAATGAAATATGTTTTCAACTTTGAACGCTAATATATATATCTGGACCATCGGTTCAACGCCAACGACGTATATATCCGTGACGGCGTGCAGCGCAATATCAACCTATTTGTATTTTTATAGGGTTCAACTTTACTTGGCGTTGACATTCCGATGTCATGGCGTGTAAGACAGCTTTTGTATTTAATATCATCCTCTCTCATTTACTTAGACATTGCTGGAAAGGAGTGTAGGATATTCACTCCTATGGGCTGTAAAAATAGTGACACATTTGTTAAATATTAATTTGTGTATATTGTTTAGTTGTAAATAAATTGTTACATACAAAATCAGTGGGTTCTTTTAATATCTGTGTATCCCTTTGTGTGTCATCATCATCATCATATCAGCAGAAGGTCGTCCACTGTACTGCGCCACCCGCATCCAGCGGACTCCCGCGACCTTTACCAGGTCATCAGTCCACCTTGTGTGTAATGGCGTCAAAATATTGTTGAGAGGCCTGCCTGATGGTTAGAGAAATCGTAACCCATGGACGTCTGCGATTCCAGAATCATCACAAGCGTCGCCGACTCTATATTGACTTGAGGATTCCTTACGCTATAAAACTAGTGGCTCCGTGAGCTGTAGACATCGCATATTTTTCAAATTTCAAAATTTCCAGAAACTGACGCGGCAAAAAAATCTAGAAGGCTTTACAAAAAACAAAATATATGTAAGTACACAATATTTAAGTTTTGGTGATTCCATTTCAATGCAATTTAATTTGAACCTTTAATCGTAGAGCTATGATTAAAATTCTATTGACACATACAATATGGTCGCTAAATCCTCTTGTTACTCGTAAATCACCGAGTTACGTACAAGGAAAAAATATTCTTCGTACGGAACCGGGTAATGTTTAAAAAAATATTATTTGTTCTTTGCACATTACCGATCACATTTTCAGTTTTGTATGAGGATGTATATATTCTTCCTACATTACCCGGTTCTGTGCGAAGAATATTTTTTCTTTATACATTGCTGGTAATGTTCGAGTAACAAGGGGCTACATCGCCTCTGCCTTCATTGGGTTAAAAGAGAAATTAGGAAGTTGTACGCGTTGCGTGTGGGAAAAATAAAACAAAGATATACTCACAATGAATAATTACTGTATTTCGGTAATTTTTGACTGTAAGTAAAATATATTCTATGATCTTTTCAGTCGTCTGAGAACATAACAGATATCATTACTCCATCCGTCTAACAACGACTATTCTACCACTTGCACCATTAACAACAATTTAAAGACGTGTACATACAAGCTCCATTTTACGAAACTACAATTTGTAATTTTACAAACTTAACCCGTTACGCAATGTAAAGTATCAACTTCACTATTTTCAATGCTCTTTTTCCATTTTTTTCCTCCCTAAGTCGCCAACGGCTTGAACTCAAGATTTTTGTATTGAAAAATGAAGGACCTGGCAACACTGATCATAACGCCACTCGTGAAAGGCCAAGCGCCAGTGTTGCCAGTTCACTCACAGCAACTGTTAGGACCTAAGAGCCCTGAGGCTCGGATTTTTCAACTTAGGTTGAAAAAAAAAACAGAGCGGTGGTGGATATGTACCATAGAATTGCGACGAATATTTTCATACATCTGAGAGTAATTATAATACATGTGTGAAACAAATCCGTTTAAGACGTTAATTGTCCTCGTATTCCGCCTAGAAACAAGTAGATAATTTTTTTTATAGGGACTTAGCTAATTTAGACGAAGCCCTCCAACAATACATTTTTTGTGTCTATACAAACGTGCAAATTGCTTATTTCTAGTCAGAATGCGATACCAAAGATTTCAGAATGAAAATTGGTTTGATTTAACATTGAAAATTGTTTAGCCTAGTTGGTAGTGACTCTGCCTCCGAAGCTAGAGGTCCCGGGTTCGAATCCCGGCCAGGGCATTTATTTGTGCATTTATCACGGATATTTGTCCTTGGGTCTTGGATGTTTTCTATGTATTTAAGTATGTATTTATCTATATAAGTATGTATATCGTCGTCTAGTACCCATAGTACAAGCTTTGCTTAGTTTGGGACTAGATCGATTTGTGTAAGATTGTCCCCCAATATTTATTTATTTATTTAAGTGATATGAACTTGTCAATCATTTATTCACTTCGGATCTTGTCGTATTCAGAGTCTAGCCGATGAGAAAGAAAAGAAACATCTGTATACCTAGTTGTAATTTAATACGTGAAAGTAGAGAGAATAATAATATTTTCACTTCTCATGCTCTAAAACTTCGTCTTTATGCTGTGCATATGCATAGGGGACATTAAGTCGGTTATTATGCTCTAGAGCATAAAGTAAAACCCACCGCCCGCGGTCTACGAGCACATAAGTATAGATTTGATAACATAACTTTAACTATATTAATTATTCCATTAATTTTCTCGCAATCGAAGTGAAAATCAGAGTGTATAACTCTAGTATAAAATTCATTTTATCCTCTACTTTATACCCACCCTCGCCTGCGGCTCGGATCAATAAATTGTCTGGGATAAAATGAGTCGTTTTATGCACTTGTTGTACAATCTACTGTTTATATTACTTCGCTGGACACTAATTATGTCCTGTCGAAAAAATAAGTTGACACGATAAGACGTCATTAAAAAAACATTTTATGGTAATATTTGTTAAAATGTATACAAATGGTAGAAAAGTCGTTGCTTACAAAAGTTAATATTACAATAACACAATATGTTAATCATCCGAGTCACAATAAAAATAAAACATTAACTCAAAAAGTCCATACACCGACGAGGTAAAAAAGTTTTTTTTTTCACATTTTCTTTTTTTTTCCCTATCTAACGATAATTTGAATTTGATAACCTACTTATAGTAACTTTACAATGTTTAAATGATTTTTTTTCTCATTTTTTGCTTATTCTTGATTACAAAACCTCACTGTAGGCGGGCCAGCCGCGTCATACATTATATACAATTGTTACATAATATAATATCAATAGGTCAATTTATACAAATTCTATAACTAGCACAATTCATGATGGGTAGTTCATTTGAGTAATTTAAGGGGACGCCTCGTTTCTGTAAACCACGCCTGACGTGTAAAAGACACGCTTTAATCCACCACCCACGAGAATGGGAATGGTTAACATATTATAGAAAATAGATCTATTAAGACTAAAAAAAATCTCATCCGATACAGTTTATTAAAAACAGATCAATAGAGGAAAAAAAAATATCCCAGTAGATCCAAACTGTCAAGTTGGACCAACTGAGAAAAAAATATCTCAGTAGATCCATGATGGATCTGGTCAATGGATCTACTTAGAATGATCGGTTTTTTGAGAAATTTCGAGAAATAACAGAATATTGGAAGTTTTATTAATATTTCTTCTGATTAGATTTTAGATGAGGTAAAATAACATAATTTTATCTCGGTTATGTCGTTTAATAATGTATTGTTTTAGTAGGCTGAGGATAAAAAAGCAAATAAAACTCTTTTGCCATTGACAAAAAGCATCACGTGATTATTGTACTATCCCGAATGAGGCTGTTTTCTAGTAATTCATAGTATACCATAATAAGTCATATTTTAACCACTCTCTCAGGAAAATAATCATAAGTTTTGAAATAATGTTGCTATACTATTAAATCTTTCAATCCCGCCATAAATTGTGCAAGTCATACAGACATCTAAAATTAAATGAATTGAATTTTTTCAAATATCGACCTTAACATCTCAACCAGAAGGTTCAAATTCATATAATTTCAACCATATGCCCCTGACAATTAAGGGTGCCTTTATATCTAGAACTTGCGACCTGCTACTACTACATTGGCATAACTAGATAATACAGTCAACAACAGAAATACCTACGCGGACTATAACAGAAGTATGACGCGGATTGTTCTGGTGCGGGGGGATTCAAGTCGGTGTGAGGGTGGCGCAATATCAGGCGTGGAGGGGACCTGTTTTTTTATCCTTTGTCCCTGAGTTCCCCCCTCCATTGTATCCGCGCCTGGGTGAATGTAAAGTGCTCATATTATCTAAACAACTGCTTGCCAGCGGTTGTGGTTATAATAAAGCAGTCCCGTCACTGGACTCCCGTGTCCTTGTAAGATACAGTCCAAGTAATAACTCTGATTGAATTATAAAAAAAGTGTGTAAATTATTTTGATACCTCCGTACGCGTAGACACTTCCGCTGTTTACTGTATAAACATATACAACTAGAACACAGGCAGTGTTAATATCACATACGAACAGACAAACATTATTTACATCATTAATCATAATATAATGATTAATGAGAATTAGGTATTGTTGTAGAAGTTTTTCGTACTGTCGACGTAAAAATATTACAGTTTTACATTCTATTGCGTTATAATTAATGTCCTCCTGAGTCCCCGCGTTGTATAGAAAGTATCAAATATGGTAAATGAAGGGATGGAACCCTTCGGCCGCCTACGAAACCAACGCTACGTAACCAGTTACGTGTGAAGTATTGTTTTTATTGCTATGAAACTAGTTACGTACAAACAAGTTTTTTTTTCTTCCTACGAAACTAGTTACATACGACTGCCTACGAAACCAATGCTATGCAACCAGAAATACCACAACAGCTAGGTAGGTACGACGACGAGCGAAGCGAGGAGGAGTGTTAGTGAAACTGCGATCCTAGTGCGTGCGAGCCGAGCGAGCGAAGCGAGCGGTCCGCGGCAGATCGCGGTTTTACCAACACTCCTCGCTTCGCTCGTCGTCGTACCTAACTATTGTGTAGAATTATTTTTCTTGCTACGAAACTAATTACGTTGGAAGATAAAACTTCTATGTACGTAACTAGTTGCGTAGCAAGAAAAATAATTCTTCACACGTAACTGGTTACGTAGCGTTGGTTCCGTAGGCAGGCGAAGGGCAATGGAATATAATATAAGTCAACTAAAAAGTTTGATTTAAGAACTAAAATTAAAATCTATTACATGAATTGCTAGGGTCAATTTCGTTGGTTTTTTTTTATGTCAACAAAGGTGAAAAAGGTATATATATTTTTGACTTCGATCGTACAAAAACTTACAACACGAGAGTACAATGAGCAACATTAATATTTGTACAAATCTAAAGCCAATAATATCTGTACTGTACACGCCTTTATGCAAGTGGTTATAGGGCGCTCTTTAGATAATTTTGGCGTTTGCTTCGCACAGATATTAATGTGGTTAGCTGTACGTTTGAACACAACACATTGCCCTGAGATATATGTAAAGTGAAATATGAAACTAAAAAAATGTTACTACAAAGCTAATATAGGCACAGGCACAACTAGAGTTAGGGATATATTACGATATATTTTACAGTGTCGTATAAATACATTTAATACACTCAAGAGCAATGAGAACAAGTCAATTTCTATGGAAATTCCATGTATACAAAGTGTACCCATTTTATTAGCTCTTGACCATATTTGCGTAATTTCCAAGAAGAGTCCTTTGTCGACGTCATTAAGGTCGATTTTTAACCGTGTGAGTAAGAAAATGGCACCGTATTGACGCGTCCAAAAGGTACCCTTTTCCTTGGGAGTGACAAATTTTATAATAATCGATATTTAAACGATAGCATGAGGTATCTAATAGTGTGTTATTTGACACGCAGTGACATCTAGTTTAAGATATGAAAAAGTACTTTCAGAGGGCCTAGCATATCCGATCCATCTCACGAATAGATACGTAGTATACTTTACATTGTCAGCGTTATATAGTACGTAGCAGCCAAAGTGGCCAAATCGGTACACCATACAAAATATATGGTGTACCGAACTATTTGGACGCTGACTGTACCATATGAGGATAAAAAAATATACTACCTCAAATCCACTGCATATTTTACTCCAAAGAAACATTATTTTATTTTAAGAAAAATGAATAAGTGCATCGGACCCGGGTATGTCCTTAAACTACGACCAATACCACCGGGGAATGGGCAGCAGCATTCCTAGAGTGCGGTGGAGATACTGCGATCGCCAACCCGCATGCCAAGCGTGGCGATTATGGCATTTACCTCCCATGAAATTGGGTGAGGCCTATGTCCAGCAGTGGACGTCATAGGGCTGATATGGCGGAATAAGTGCATTCACATATGTCCATGCTGTTCAGTACGTGACATTATCAAAAAAATAAAATGGTGTAATACAGCATTAAGTATCTGGTATTTGTAGGTGCAGGGACCCGTGAATTAATTCTTTAAAACTTAAACTATCAATTTACGTAATTAAAACGTCTTCCGTTTTTAACACATTCAGACCTTTAAAACGTTATGAAAATAAGCGATATTATAGCGATATATTACGTTAGTGTTTAAAATTTCGTTATAAACATAATCGCTATTCCTTATAACGATATTACATATCATAACAAAATGAAAATCATAACCATAATGTTATTATAACGTTATACTATCGTTTAAAATGGTGGCGGTGGCGACAATGACGTGCTCGAGTTTGACGTATTTTTTTTTTATGACATAGGTGGCAAACGAGCAGACGAATCGCCTGATGGTAAGCGATTAGCGCCGCCCGTGGACACTCGCAACACCAGAGGGGTTGTAAGTGCGTTGCCGGCCTTTAAGATGGGAGTACGCTCTTTTCTTGAAGGTTTGAAATGTCACAGCGCACGTAAGAGCGAGACAGAGATAGCCTATAACGTTATTATAGCGCTTTACAAAATATCGCTATATATATATATTGCTTTTTATTTATAACGATATCATGGATACCGCTATAAATGCGCGCCAAATATCGTTTTAGGTAAAGCGTTTTATTGACAAAGTAGCGTTATGAATGATAACGATATGCGAAAATAGCGCTACTTCAAGGCCTGAACATATTTGATCAGATTCGATTCACGGTCGTATTCGTATTTGAAGGTTTTTTGAAAGTATATGAATGCCGTTATTCATCTTAAGAATAATAAAACAATGTTTCTTTTATGTAGAAAGAGCTATCTTAAGAATTTGAGCTACTTCCCCAGCAGGTATTTTTTCCATCTGCTTTTGTTTAAGGCGAAGGGTAGAGCAAGGCATTCTCCATACAAAGGTTGTGCCAGTTTTATTCGTTAGATTTATTTTTTGCATGTACAAATTGGATATACGCAGAACATGATGCTGAAATTTTGCTTCATTTAAAAAAATACAAAAAAAAAATTAGAAACAACAATATCAAATCATAGCTAACCAAAAATTAAGAATATTGACCAAAAATAATAACTGTAGCGCAAACACAAACGAAGAAAAACGTGCACAAAGTTTGTGTGGAAAGAGCTTGCCTACCCCTTCGCCTTAACACAATGTGAGACACAGGCAATGGTTATTTCGCGTACGCGAACGCCTGCCATACCCCAAGGCCTCAGAAACACGCGTGGCGTCGCACTCGACGAGTTTATAACAGTTATAACCCATAAAAAAAAGAGTGATTACACGGGCAGGGACAGCATCCGCTCGGTGCATTACATTTCTACCCCTTGAATTACATTCAATTGTCGAAAGCGCCACTATCTGGCTATGTGGTACTCGTTTGGTACTTCGGTACCTCGGTACTCCCAAAGATCCGTGACGCCATTGTGCCGTGAGCTGCAAAGTCGTGTTTACATATTATTAATCGCTTTGTCCGTGCGCATATTTTCGAACTGGATAGTACATTGTGTACTTGTTGTTAATAAGGCTCGCCACTCAGCACAACGCCACGCCCGTTCTAATATTACCTAATGCTTAACCTTCTGTAATACAATTGCTATTAGTATTAAAACAAAATATCATTTTGGCTATTCGCCACAACCTAAAATGTTACAGACATTTTCCAAAAAAAACTTAAGCTATTTATATTTACTTAGTTATACACAATCACAAGTCGATTATATAAACTTAATTATAGAAATTCATCAGTCGAACATTATTATTATAACTATTGATACTACTTTTACCCGCATATTTGCTCGGTTCGTTACATTTCAAAGAGGCTAGTGTATATCTAAATAGATGTCTAGTCTACAAGGATTTCTTTTATCGATTAAAGATATTTTGTTACGCCTCAGTCAACGTCAAAATATGTATAACAACACAGTGACAAAGATACTCAACTTTAATGTCAACATATCTTTAATATCTTTGTCACTTTGGTGATTTATCAACTACTAGATTACAATTACACCACAAAACTTAAGTAATTAAAATATAAAATAACAATAAAAACTATTCAAACAGAGATGTTCTGTGGCTTTCCAGAACCAATAGGAAAAACCCATTCTAACATTTCCAACTAAACATTCAAATATAAAACTAAATTATGTCTAACGCCGAGTCGAGCAAAGCCACGGGAATAAGTTAAGCATTATACAATTGCACATACAAAATATAACACAATATGCAATCAAAATACATTCATAATCGAACTAAAATTAGTCTATATCGAAATGTGACTTTCATAAGCGTGTACCTACTTATTTACAAGTGTATCGTTATACGTACTTTATATATAACTTTACGCTTATCGTTTAGCTCAGCCAAGTGGTAACCTAGATCCTGCTTGTGGTCTTCGGGTGTAATATGATAGCAGTCGTTAAACCAAGTTAGAGGCCTCCGGGCGGCTTGAGAACTTCTAACAGTCAAGTTGCCCACTCACTTGACAAGCCTAATCCCAATAAGGTCTGGTTTCCCCCTCGGGTTGGAAGGTTAGATGGCAGTCGCTTCCGTAAAAACTGGTGCCTACGCCAATTCTTGGGATTAGGTAGCGGACCCCAGGCATCCTTCAGGATGCAACTGTACTGGGAATAACGCTAGGAGGATGATGATGAGGTCAAGCGGCGCTGGGCCCGAGCATGCTATCTGATTGTATGCACTAGTAAACCTAGTGGGCCTCACCTCGTTTTTTATAGAAACTGTCAAAATTTGACAAATGACACTTGACAGTTTCCATATAAAAATAGGTGAGGTGTGAAAAAGGCTGGGCGTGCGACGCCATATTAGCTCTACTTGGGTGATGAGGTGTGGTGGTGACATTGTATAGCCTTACTAATCTGTTCGGCGATCGTCAAAACAAAAAAAAAAACAAGGATTAACCCCCTGAGTTTGTGGAATCGGTGCTGTTCGTTTTCATTTCACGGCCCTGTGCCGTAAAAGACGATGATTTCGAGTCTGCTCCGCAATTTTGAAGTTGATTGTAACCGAATGAGTTGTTGAGTGAATAGGCATCTTCTGGGAGAGCTCGCTTCATCCTCGGCCTCATCTTCGCCCCTGGTTACATGCTGGCCACGAGCAATCCCATTTAAAAAAAAAATGTCACAGCAGAATATAACGAAATGTCTCACTAACGTCTTAGGTTGTCTGGAAGAGATCGCTCTTTAGCCATAATACCGCCGGTTGCCTACCATAATGTTGGTAAGCAATAACGAGTATATGTATTGTATTATCATTAAGGTCGAATGTCACCACAAACAACTAAACCCCCTGAGGTGCATTCAGCCCGCGTTTGCTATTTGCCACTCGCATGCTACCAGGGCACCAACGCCGTATAGGAGATTCTAACATGCCTCGGTAGCTTGATCGCCACGAACAGAGCTACGGTAAGCGTCACCATACAAGTCTGCGTTAAAATTGACGCAGACTGTATGGTGAAGCTTACCGGAGCGGTGTGCATCGAGATCAACAAACCGAGGCAGACTATACATATGTATTTCACAATTGCCACCATCTTGCTACCAGGAAACCAGCGCCGTATAAGATTCCTCCCGTTTTAAGTCTGCGTTCTAAAACGGCCGCGTCACCTTGCTACCAAGCGCCAGCGGCGTATAGAAGATTCCAGAAGGGGCCTATTGCATAGACTTGTAACTATTATTACAAGAAGCTTTTAATGAAACGGGTGGAAAAGAGTCTTAACTAGTCTCAACTCATACAATAGGCCCTTTTGACAGCAGCCAACCATTATCGATCACGTCTCCCTACCAGGGCACCAGCGCCGTAAAGAGACATTGCAACAATGTTCGTAAACTACACACACATTTCACAATCACTAGTGTCAGTGTCAGTGCCTACCTGTCAGGCGAGCACTAGTCGTCCGTGCATTATAAGTTGAACCCCCTCAGGTTCTGGAGTCGACGCTCTATGTCGGCGAAGTCGTCCTGCGGCCAGCCGGGGGCCTGCGAGCGGCGACGCTCACCACCTGGGGCCATTTGGAAACCTCCGCCGGTTTTGCCCGGACTTTCGGAGCTGTGGGACAAAAATATTGAGGTATAAGGCCTGAATCACACTGGCGCGGCATGCGGTGCCGGTCACTAGTAAATTTGACAGCTAATGAGAAGTTTACGCCAGTCTGTGAGAGGCTTAAAGAAGGCATACAACAAGTGCAATCAGCTAAATCAAAGTCTAAATATCAAAGTGTTCTTAGGTACGTCAACAAATGTTTTGTGCAATATTTTTTGAGTTATTTCCTTACATTGTTTGAGAAAAGCAATATAGCCGGGATTGCCTACTCGATTTCTTGTCAGACCACCTCGTCAGGCAATCCCTTACTTTCCGAGCATCGTATGTGACAGCAAAAGTAGCTACGCATTTGAAAAGTTCAAGTCTTTATTACGGGGGAATAAGAGCGTTTGACCTGTTCATATGCGTACTGTACCGTACCGTGTACTTTTGATGCTGACTGTACGACCCACGGACTTTTAAAAGGAATCTACCTCGTGTGTTGTGTACTAGGACCGAAGGAGTCCTTGACGTTGCTGTTGTCGTCTCTACTGTTGTAGAGCCACACGCCCGAGTGCAGTTTGTGGTCGCGCACTTGGAAGTCGGAGCTGTAGAGCTTGGCCGGCAGTGTGAAGTCTATGTTGAGAGTTTGGCCTGGAACAAGCGGAGTTGATTTACTAGGGTCCCAAAACCACGCAAGCAGCGAAGCTTTCGGAGATAATCATCCCTATAATAATTATTATTTATACACTAGCAGCTACAAGCTGATGCGTGTATATCACTGCACTTGTTATTTAATAGTACATTACGATACAAGTGCAGAGACCAGGAAATTCGCAACGAGTGGTGATAAATTGAAACACGACCGAAGGGAGCGACACGAGTTGCGAATTACCTGTTCGCACGTGTATCGTACAACGTTTTACAGTACATATGGCTCTTTAAAGTTTCGACATATGCACGTAAGCACCATATGTACTGTAAAATAATGTTTTTTTGTTTTGTTTTAAATATTTGTCCAGTCTATTTTTGAAGCTATTTACTGAAGGATTACACGCAATAGGGATTTTTTTCCCTATTGCGTGTGCATTATTCGAAGGATAGAGATAGGAATATTTCAAGTGATGGTTTGGGTTCGGGTAGCGTTTATACACTGGTTGTTGCCAATGACAAAATCAGGTCGTATATGATATGATTATGACATATTTTATTATGTCAAATCATGTTTTAACTTATGCTTACTAATTATTTCAGTTTAGTCATACTGAGTCATAGAGGCCTAACTTCGGACTGAGAGGGACACAACCATCTGAAAGTATGAGGGAGATATGAAAATTTCTCATTTTAACCGGAACCCACGTCCCTCTTGAGCTTCTTGGGTGGGCATCATGCTTTAAATTAAAGTGAATAAGTGCTCCGAACGGAATTAGAATCTGCGACATCCTACAACAACAACACACTTGCATATGCGACAACTTACTATGCAAGGGAAGTATTAAGTACCAGGGCGACATGACTCATCAGGGTCCAGCCGATCGCCGAACCATAGCTTAACGTAGCTGCGGTCTGGGTGTTCCAAGCGCTTCCAGGGCGGAGGCACGTGGCGCTGGGTGGTACGAGGTTAATACATGTTCGGGTAAAGCACCAGGGCTGTATGACTCACCAGGGTGCAGCCGGTCGTCGAGCCGTAGCTCGTCGTACCTGCGGTCTGGGTTGTTGTTCCAAGCGCTTCCAGGGCGGAGGCACTCGGCGCTGGGTGGTACGAGGTTAACACATGTTCAGGTAAAGTACCAGGACTGTATGACTAACCAGGATGCAGCCGGTCGTCGAGCCGTAGCTCGTCGTAGCTGCGGTCTGGGTTGTTGTTCCAAGCGCTGCCAGGGCGGAGGCACTCGGCGCTGGGTGGGTACCAGCTTTGAGATGGTTTCGGCTCGGATTTAGGCTCAGATGGTTTCGGTGCTGCAGAGAAATCAGTATGGTGATTATTGGAATAAGAAGCAATCACAAAGGAAATAGCATAAGACGAATATTTTGAAGTTTTAAAGTAGATTCTTAGCCCATGTTTGGAGTTTCCATAGTTGCCTGGTACTACTCTACAGTGCCTCGGTCAGGTACTCGTTTTAGTGCCTGATACACTGGTATCAGGCACCAAGCAGCCAGCTACTGATCTGGCTGACACAGAAGATCAGTGGAGATATATCTCAAAACCTATCCGATGCGGAGGTGAATTCTATGGTGAATACCTACATATTGCTAGTGAATACCTACATATTGCTAGTGAATACCTACATACTGCTGTTTTGTTTCTGTTTGGCACTGTTTCATTTGTGCGAGGTGTGCAATAAGGAGTATTCGTATTGTATTGTGTATGTTCTGTCACCCTGTTGGCTCACAACACAACCCTCATCAACAGGTATTCTTCTCGGAGATGCGTTTTTAATGCAGTTCAAGACGCAATCACATCCTTCTACACTACAACCGAAGTTTCCTATACTACCGTCATGTTCTGCCTCCCTAGTACCAGCCGTGTGGAAAGTGTAGCCTACTTTCCGGCTTCTTCAACATCTAAAGTTGGGAAGTTATATGACGCGTCTTTACATCTTCTGAATACCTGGTGGCTCCCAACCCCCCGCAACTGGCACCATAGTACGAGGCGCCCTGGGGAGAAGCGTCTACAACGCTGACTTCAACAATCTCATCTTCCTACAACCAAAGTTTCCTATACTGCCGTCATATTCTGCCTCCCTAGTACGGTCAACTGCAAAAATACGTATCGATTTAATCCTCTCATAAATACGTACCGCAACCTTAATCCGCCGACTTAAGAGTTATAGGATATGTTTTTGAGCAAGTTGTATGCACCCATATTTTTGCAGTAGACCGTCAGAAGCCGTCGAGCGCTGAATTCTTTGACTGTGGAAAGTGTAGCGTACTTTTCAGTTTCTTCAACATCTAACACGTGGGACATTATATAACACGTCTTGACATGTTCTACATACCTGGTGGCTCCCAACCCTCAGCAACTGGCACCCTAGTACGAGGCGCCCTGGGAGAAGCGTCTTCAACGCTGAGTTCATTCAACTCCGCTATCACCCGTTCTTCACCATCGAAAACGAAATCAGGTTCCGTATTCTTCTTGGACTGCGGCGTCTTCGGAACTGGTACTGTGGAACAAAAAAACTTGAACATACATACATACATACAATCACGCCTGTTTCCCAGAGGGGTAAGCAGAGATCACGGATTTCCATTTGAACGTGCACATTTTTTATACCACGTCAGTGGCAAACAAACTGACAGCCCACCTGATGGTAAGTCACCTTCGCCTAAGGACGCTGGCAACGCCAGAAGCGTCACTCACGCGTTACCGACCCGTAAGGAACCATTTCACGTCTTTTTTTAAGAGTTCCATGCTGTAGCCCATTGGGAATACCACGCTCATTCCACAACCTATGTGTTCTCGGTATAAAGTACCTATTGAAACGGCTCCAAGGTGTGAGAATGAGCTCGCTGGCTCGCTGGATATTATTAGAGGACAGGGGAATGTCGTCTTCATGTCGCTCATATCCAAATAAGCAGCTATATTGGGACAGTACTTCCAAGTTACAAAAGACAGCAGCCATAATAACCGCACTTCTTGCTCTGTCGGTATGTGAAGTTGTGTTCCATGCCATGGTCACCAGAGATCCCGCAGACGCGTTGTTGAGTGACCATTTTTTTGTCTTTTTAGCTTGAAGTATGGTCATTAGTCACCTTTAGAGTTAACAGTAACTTCATAGTTTACTGCAGCATAAACGCATATTGCTTGTATAGGCGATAACCTAACGTGTATAAAATAGGGTGTTTCCTTAAATAAAGAGTTCACTTTCTACTTGATCTTGAGTATTCCATCATCTCCGACGCAACCCTAACAACCCCAAACGACTCCATATATTACAAGCTGTTAACATGACACGAGTCTTCAGATCATTTAAGGGTCCGCAATGCACGCGTGAAGCGTCCATAGGCTATGGTGTCTGTTCACCATCAAACAACCCCGTATGCTGGTGTGTGGTGTCAAAAAGAAAGAAAGATTCTGATCTGACCCGGGTCCGTGATGGTTGTATATATCCACCACCACCACCATATTAGCCCAATGCCTCCTCCAATGGCATGGGGGTAAATGCCATAATCGCCACGCTTGGCATCCGGGTTGGCGATCGCAGTATCTCCACCGCACTCTAGGGATGCTGCTATCCATCCCACGGTTGTCTATATGTTGATATCCCTTATTATTTATAACGTTAGCGTGACAAAATCTACCTTCTCTCCTGTCGCCGCCACCAGGGGGCGACGCAGGCCCGGCCAGTAAGTCCTTAAGCTCCTGCTCCAATTCCGCGGCGTCCAAGTCTTCTACTGAGCCGGCCAATGCCTTCTCCACTTCGTTGTATGTCTCCATCACCTGCAAACAGTTGTGTGTTATGTTATGAGACCCTGGTACCTACAGTTCGAATGTTTTTTCTGAAAAAATGGGTTCTTTGGGTGACCATTCTCTCTCATCCATGTTAGGAGACCTGTTCCCTGGGAAGTAAACGGGCTGATGCGAATGAAGTGGAATAATTTTTAAGAAAGAAAAACCGACTTCAATGGGGGAGGCCGGCGAAACATTATTATACTTAGATGGTGCACTCTTAAATTCCATACAATAAAAAAAATGGCTATAAATATATTTATAATGGTAGAAGACTAAGTACCCTCAATTCCTCATGGAATCCTCCATCAGAACTCAAGCTTGACAAAAATGTGTCTTGAAAATCTAGCTTGGTTGACAAACAAAACGAAGAGAACAAATCGCCAAACGTGAACTACGCGTCGTTGAAGAGTTCCGTTCTGATCATCATCAGCAGTTCCACTTCATCAAATGTCACTTTTTTGAATGAAAATGCTTGATTAGTTCGTGAAAATACTAAAATCACTATTAGTCTGCCTTTGAAATTTGAAGAGTTCCCTCAATTCCTCATGGATCCCATCATCAGTAATCATGCATGACAAAAATGTATCGTGAAAATAGAACTTGCTTAACAAACACAGCTAGGAGGACAAATCGCCAAACGTGAACTTTTTATCGTTGAAGAGTTCTGGTCTGATCATCATCAGCAGTTCCACTTCATCAAATGTCACATTTTTGTATTGAAAAAACACAACAATCACTATATATTTGCCTTTAAGATTTGAAGTGTTCCCTCAATTCCTCATGGATCCCATCATCAGAACTGCGTTTTGACAAAAACGGGACCAACTTGGATTTATATACTTACAACAAAAAAATAATTTTCAAAATCAGTTATGAAATGAAGGAGTTATGGAGTAACAAACATTTTAAAAAAACATGCAACCGAATTGATAACCTCCTCTTTTGAAATCTTGAAGTCGGTTAAAAAGTAGGCGTTACCTCCTTCAGGTCATCCATAGTGTCGTGAACGGTGTCTTCGTCGAGTCCTCCCTCTTTCATGCCTCGCTTCAAGGCCTGTGAAGTCACCCTGCAACATATACCATTAAATTTTAGAGGTCAATCTAAGGGGAGCTTCCATGACCTAGTTGGATGGAAACATAGTACATTAAAAGATTTTTTAAAAAACTGCCATCATTTACACACACACAATTAATACAAAACTAACGACACCATTGAAGCTAAAATCCATCGAACCCACATACCTCGATAAACCTAGATACCCCCATATAGAATGTATGTACTTCGCTTGTATCTAAATGGTGCGGTGCACCACTTGCCGCTCAATCGCGCTCCTGCCGTTCTAACTGTCCGGCGTTTGTTGCTGCACTAGAAAATGCCACCCTGCGCCGTAATTGACTGTTCAAATTCAACAATAGTGGTTAGTCGAGTAAACGGTGACGTTTCCTTTCATAAGTAAGTATTTTTTCTAATAAATTTCGCCTTATTTAATTTAAATTTAATTATTTTCAACTTGGAGTGATGTCGTGTCGTTTCTACCAAAATATTCACACACATAGTATATTTTCGAAGTACGCCATCCATTGCGGCTTCTACTTTAAACTATACTTAAGGACTGTTATTCGTAGGCCGCAATGGACAGTGAAGCAAACGATTGTTTCGTAAATCTTCACGTTGTAGGGTAGTAGGGATTTTCTCATTGTCTGTCGATTTTAAGTGAGTAGTGCTGTACACTGCGATGTTTGATGCAATGTCACTGCAATTCGATTTATAATCGATTTTTGTGACGGGCAATGATAATGGAACGGAGTTGATGAAAGTCAACAAGTTCAAGTATCTGGGACACTGGGTCACCGAGGATCTTGATGTGGAACGGGAGCGTAGGGCATTGACAGTGAGAAGCAACATGTTGGCACGCAGGTTCGCACGTTGTACGGAGGATGTCAAAATAACCCTATTTAAGGCGTTTTGTCAGACTTTTTACACGTGTAGCCTGTGGGTCAAATGTACGCAGCGATCTCTCAATGCCATACGCGTCCAGTATAATAATGGTTTCAGGATGTTGTTGGGGCTGCCCCGCTTTTGCAGCGCATCAGGTATGTTTGCAGAGGCTTGCGTTGATGGCTTTCAGGCAATAATGCGCAAACGAGTTGCCTCCCTGTTGCGACGCGTGCGGGGCAGTACCAACGGCCTTCTGAACACCATTGTTGACAACGCGGATCAGCGCGCGCCGCTGAGCGCAAAACTACCCGCCATTGGCCATTTGTAAAATAGTTTCTGCACTTTCTGTGACAAGTTATCAGCATGTGGCCTAGTGTAGCATAATTAATATAGATTATATTAAACTTAGGACTGATTTTAAACAATGGATAAGACACGGAGTGCTGTAAATTGTCCTTTGTTTGGTGATATAAGTGAATTAAAAGAAAACATTTTGCCAACCTACGATACAAGCTGGAATGTCCGATGGTAAGAAAATGGAACGCCATGCATATGAATCCCAGTAATGCCATCGTTACATTCTAAATTTAATGTTATTTTTCTAATTTTATTCATATTTAATTATTAAGGACTTATTAATTTGTATTTGTATTTTTTAATTTTTGTGATATGGGCTAAATGCTCGAATTAAATGATTATTATTATTATTATTATAATTAAGGCTAGTTACTATACAATAATGTTATTCTTTTACATTAAAAATATTTAATAATTTTAATTTAATAATATTTTTTAGCAATAGATTCTGAAGCGTCACAGAAGCAGGGATCTCCTTTTTTATAAAGTACTTAGTAGAATATTTATTTGATTGTTGACTATACGTAGGTATCAGGGCATTAAGCGAAGAAGTATATGCAATCATTTACTTAATTGCATTTATTTAATAACCACCAAACACTTATTTATTACACTATTTCACGTATTGAATGCTATCCAAAAAAATGCACTATAAAATATCTATTTTCATTATGTCTATTTCTCTCTGAAATGAAGTATAGTTTTGCATCGATGAAAGGTTGTTGTTATAAAAACATTGCAACCCTTCTTTTGCGCAATCGTGTAAAAAAAACTCTGACTTGTTGACCGAGCGAGCGAAGCGTCTCCGTTTCAGCTTTTAACAAAAATTCTGTCGTATGTCTGTCTGTCTGTCCGGATGTTCTCCTCTACAGTTCGCATTTCTCAACCGATTCTCGTGATATTTTGTGAGCAGGTTCGATAATTTTATAGAATTTCTTTGTCGAGACAGTTTTTGGAAATTTTATAATTTAAAAAAAAAATGCGATGTCTACAACTCACAGAGCCACTAGTAAGTAATCTATGAATCACTTTCTCATTGTCCGTCTAAAAACTCGAAGTATGATCGATAAAATAGAAAATCAATCATAAAAATATCGATTTATTATTACGGAACATTTTGTATGGTTAAAACAGACATATTAACGTAAATTCATAGGTTAATTACTTGAATTTTGAAGTAAAATGCAGAACGTAAACTAAAGTGGGCGGGCTGCGTAAGGCCTCTCACCGCAAAGGCCTACTGAGTACTAAACCGACGGCGGCGCCTTAGAATCGGTTTAACGCGGCGGTAGTATTGGACATCACTAAATTGCTTACGTGACGTCATAGTAGGCACGTAAAAATTGACACGCTCGGTTTCCATACTATTGAGCGCGTTTGCGGCGTCTATATGGTCTGTGATCGAACCGTTTAGGCTGCAGGCTGCATTTGAATTTGGCGCAAAAAATCCGCCATTTTGTTTTTTAATTTTTATTTTGATATACCCAGTGTCACTCACACAGTAAATACGAATCTAATGACACCTCTCAAGCTTTTAAAATCCATCGAGCCGTTCAGGCCGCAGAGCGTGCCAAGCAATTATACATACATCTGGCGTAGTCGGGTAAATATGATATATTTGCTACTAGTGACTCAGCTATGCCCACTGCCATGATACAATAATACAAGGTATGACACTCCGTGGAAAATTCGTTGTGCGAGTGACACAAGGCCTACTATCGAGCCTATCGGTGGTCGGCGGTCGTAGTGTGAGTTCGTGTGTGTACAGGCTGTACAGTGACGTAGACTTGTGTCACGATCTGGAGTAGCAGATCTTGTTTCCTTAGACCATTCCCACTACTGCTAATGACCACGTTTGGTGCGGATGACAACCATCAACCCCATACTATTAACAACAAAAATGAAATTTCCAATCGTACGGACATAAATGCGACTAAGATAACACTAAGCCACGCTGAAATAGGGTATAAAATTGGATACAAAAATCTTTGTAAACGCAGATATTATACCAGGAGAGTAGGACTCACTTGTAGGTATCGACTATGGTGGTGTTGACGTCCACCTCGCGCATTTGTTGAAGCAACTGTTTGACATTCTGTAGTGCAGCGTCGGTATGGTCAATGCGCTGTTGTAGCTTGTGCTTCCGTCGGAGGTGGTTCTTCGCCTGTTGACATACAAATTGCATTAGAACAGGCCTATTAGATTAGTTTTTGTCAAAAATGGGCGGAATTGAACAAACTCGCAAGATTAGCCTCGCTTTTACTCAAGCCGCAATTTCCTACTTCCATCATCCGAAGCCTGGTTTCTACTGGTGACTGGTGTATAATCTGCTTTGCCTGTATTTATGCTGCCTTAGTCATTCTTATATGTTTGTATAATATATATGCGGCGTCAGTTGTCACAATCATGGAGTACTCACCGCCAGCTTGTGAATGAACTAAAACTCCTTGACAAATAGAGTCTAGTTCATATTCACAAGAGTGGCCCAAAGACTGATATCAAAAATTATAGGCCAACAGCTGTTCTCTCAGTATTTGGAAAGTTTTTGAATTCGTTTTATATAAAAAAAAATATCAACAGCTACGGGGATGGTTTACAGATGCTTAGCATGGATTCTTACCGAAGAAGTCCACAACTTCCAATTTACTCAATCTGGTTACATTTATAGCACACAATATGGATGAAAGAAAACAAGTCGACGTGGTGTGCCTAGATTTCCAAAAGGCATTTAACCGGATAAACTGTGATGTTCTATTGCAAAAAATGGCAGGCGCTCGTTTCTCGTTAATGCTATTAAAAAAATTGCCGATTAGTTCCATGGATGAACACTGTATGTAATTTATCGGAAAGCCCATTCTGCTCCTTACAGTAACATCAGGCATAGGACAAGGCAGCAGTTTTGGTCCTCTTTTGTTTATAATAATTATTAATGACTTACCCGATTTTATACAACATTCTGCTATAGCTATACTGATGTTTGCTGATGATGTTAAACTGGCCAAATCCATCCAAAATACATCAGACTACGTCAAACTCCAGACAGACATAGATGCAATTTGTCATTGGGGTTTAAATAATAGTTTGCATCTTAACACGGGTGAATGTGCAGTCGTGTCATACTCAAAGGCGACTCTACCGGCCAGCCGAACATACATGTTGAACGGGGAAGCCTTGCAAAACGTCACAACCATACGAGATCTCGGCACATGTTTTGATAACCAACTCAACTTTACTCAGAACATTTTGCAAATATGTAACAAAGCGCGCAAGTCCCTGAGCTTCGTTTTACGACAGTCCAAATTGTTCAATAAACACCACGTCATTTCCTTACTCTATAACGCATATGTCCGCAGTCTGCTAGAAAGTAACAGTATCATATGGAATCCCCATCATCAAAAATACATTACCCTAGTTGAACAAGTGCAGAAATCATTCGTGCGTTACCTTTACCTTAAAGTCCATGGCTATTACCCTTACTTGTACCCTACTCTGTTCGTGTTGGGAATGGTCTCTTACCAGAGCCTCGAGGTGCGTAGACAACTAGCTGTGGTAAAATATATCTTTAGACTGATAAAACTGCCGCTGTTATTACTTATGTAATCCCTCCTTACTACAATTTGTAACTCTAAAAGTACCGCTACATATAAGAGGTACACTTCTTCCACGACAGCAGCCATTATTTGTGGTTCCTAATACTACAGTAAGTCTGAGCACCAGCCCTCTGTATAAGGCATTGAACCACATCGATAATATTCTCCTTTATGACTGTACCTTGGACATATTCTCACAATCGGAGCCGAAATTCCTTGCAACAGCCACTCGGTATCTGGAGTCAATCAACACTCCTACCTCAATACAAATCTAACTGTGTCAAGTGTATCCAAACTTGCTGTAAAATGTATAAAAAATCTTATAAGGTGATGACAATGTTAATTTTAATTAGAATATTGTTAATTTAATTGTTTTGCAATATGCTGTGAATGTAAGTTGTATGAAAATAAATAAATATTAGAGAGCCCCTTATTCGATTTGTTAGATGGGTTCCGCGAACGCATTTTTTCAATGCAGCGTTTTCCCGAGTCGCATTTTTCCGCGATCGGTCATTTTTCTTGTCGTTTTTTTACTCGTAGCTTTATTCAGTGTCTCATTTTTCCGCAATCGCTTTATTTTCGCATAGTTTTTTCCCGAAATAGAAACATTTCTTGGTCGCCTTTTTACTCGTAGCTTTATTCAGTGTCTCATTATTTCGCATTTGCTTTTTTTCAATTTTTAAAACCGGCCCAGTAGATCCAGAGATAACTCCCTACGTAGGTACACACAAACAAACAAACAAACAAAGTTGACCTCTTTAGGCACTGGTCCCACCGCCGGCGAGTAAGCGATGAACTATCGGCGATAAGAAACGAACAAAAGATATCGCTCCCGTGTAAACAAAAGAGAGAGATGTATATTTATAGTTCATCACTGGGCTAGAATTATTGTTCTGGTTTATCGCTCGTCGCCGGCGGTGGGACCAGTGCCTTATTGTATTGGCACTTGTATTTATTAGACTTAGCTTTTATGTGTAACCCTTAAAAACGGTATACGAGTATGATGAAAATGAGTTGAAACGACTTTATTACCACGTACTGTGCCACCCATACATTTATGTATTGTACCTACTTTAATAAGATTAGTAAACAATAAATAATAATAAGTCACGGTTCCCCTGGGAAGGCTAGAAACTAATTCTACGCGGACAAAGTCGCGGGCAAAAGCTAGTACTTCATACTAGATTTTGCGTTTTACCTTAATTATGTGCCACATGTGTGTGCGGCCACTCATTCTAGGTCAAGATTAAAATTAAAATAATAATATTAACTTAAGTCTCATTTATTTTTAAGTACACTAGTCTGTTTATAACATCATTACTGAAGTGGTTTGCCTTATAACTCATAAAAACAACATATAACTTAAATATATTTCTCCAATAACCTAAAAACAAAAATAAACAGTCTTATTAATTATTGATACTTCAAAAACGAAAGCTTGTCTATACACTTTTCCAAGCTTATATCCGCCGTTAAATATCGATTCACGATACCACCGATCTTAGCATCCAACTCGACGGACTTCGCATTTCTCTTACGAAAGTCATCAGAATTAATTTCCATCTGATATATATTGAAGTCGTGAGAAGTCGCTTCGTGTTTTAATACAGATATACAATAATTTAATGATTGTTTTCCTCTAATTTTTTTATTTATTTTACTGTGCCACCCTTCCACAATATTTGTGGACCGGTGCCTTTGGTTGTAACAGGATAACATCTCAGTATTCTTAGTATTAAACCATTGTGTTGTTAAGTAATTATTAAATTTGGCAATTCCCTTCAGAGGCGAAGCTTTTGCTAATACAATCCACCACCCTTCTAGAATTTTGGACGAAGGCAAATAAGCTAAACAGGTGCACTTTCTGACATACACACTACCTTCTCGGGTGTCTGATATTTCATACTTTTCTGCTTGCTTCCAAACTGCTTGCTTGAAATGAAAATTGCATCCGTTAATTTTCGCCGATTCATAAGTTTCATGCAAAGCGTTAGTAACTGGTATTTCGAAATCTGTTTTTATTAATTTAGGATCAAAAAGTGGTACGTGTTCTTTTATCAAATTGAATAAGTTCGTATATGTTTCTTGATTTTTATTCGGTAAAAACGCGTAGATGAAGGGGATGGCTTTTGTGAAATGTGCACTGGAGCCTATGTCTCCATGAATTGTATACAGCTGCCGATATGGCGGGGGACAAACTTTAAAATCACCATCCATTAAAAAAACGTCAACATGTTTTATATATTCTTTGCACAGTGAAGATATGAAAAGGAGGATATTATAGTTTGCTGCACACAAAAAATCTTTTGCGATGTTTTCAGGAATATCAACTTCCTCAAAACTTGAAATAATTTTGACACTTTTATTACGTGCTCTGTACAAACTATCTCTTATGTGGAAAAACGAGGGAAGTTTGTCGGCATACATTTCATTCTTTATGTCCCTCATTGCTTCACTATACAGGGTGGCCCATTCAAATCGGTCAGTATGGGAAAGTCTAAAACTATAAGACATACGAAGATTTGTTCTTAGGAACCATGTCACCGATTTTACAAGTAGAGAGGTACAAACAACCATAGAGACAATTTTACATGCCTGAACTTGTTGAATATTGTAACGGTGGTCACTTTGAACACCTACTATGATAAATTAAAGTATGTGAAAAAAATGCATTTTATTCATTTTAGACATTATGTTTCTTAGAGACATTTACTGCTTAAGACCTACACAAACGATATCTGAATAGAAATAGTGTAAGTTTATTTTTTCAAAACAACCGGGTTCGATTCCCTAGCTGGGTACAGTGTTTTTTTCAAATGTATGAATGCAGTTTTTCTTTTTATCAAAATCGGTGACATGGTTCCTAAGAACAAATCTTCGTATGTCTTATAGTTTCAGACTTTCCCATACTGACCGATTTGAATGGGCCACCCTGTATAGTTCGGGCACTGGTCTGAAATCGTCACATACTTTTTTTTTAAGTTCCACGATTTTTTCTTCAACGTCGATAGCTTCAAAGTCTGGCGTGCAAACGTGGTGCTTCTCAGAAACAATATAAGTAGACTGAGAGTCTAATGTAATCGTTGCGTTACAATGTTTGATGGTACACCTCCACACGTTAGAATTTTTGTTCACACGGTTCAAACAATGACGTCGCCCTGATCTTATTAAAATTTGGCCGCCATGTGTGCTTGGTATAAAAGCGAAGTTCTTTTTTCTTGCACTTATATTGACAACTTCAGGCTCCATTATTTATTTACGCACTGGCGTCATTCAATTTTTAGAAAGCGTGTGATCCGTGCACTATATATGCAATTTGATTAAATAGGTACAACACGAAGAAGCAATAGACATGAGACTGACAGTGTCATTAATGTCATTATATCATCTTCATAATCAATGCGAATTGCGATTAGTTGATAGTTCTGTTATCTGAAGAGGTTCGTTGCAATTGAAAAATGAAATAATACTTCGCTTCAAACAATGTACGATTAGAGACAAACATTTTGTTTTAGTATCATATATTCGACGACGCGGTAGCCGAGTTAGTAGTAACCCTGCCTACGAAGCTAGTGGTCCCGGGTTCGAATCCCGGTAAGGGCAAAATATATGTGTGATGAGCACGAATATTTGTTCCTGAGTCTTGGCTATTTCTATGTATATAAGTATTTATTTCTCTATATAAGTATGTATATCGTTATCTAGTACCCATAACACAAGTTTCGAGCTTAATTTGGGGCTAGGTCAATTTGTGTGCAATTGTCCCTTGATATTTATTTATATTTATTTATTTTTTTATTTATTTATGTCGGCAAAAAATTAATTTTGAATTATCATGGTGGACACCATTTATCACAGAAAAATTATAAATGTTTCTATTTCGGGAAAAAACTATGCGAAAATAAAGCGATTGCGGAAAAATGAGACACTGAATAAAGCTACGAGTAAAAAAACGACAAGAAAAATGACCGATCGTGGAAAAATGCGACTCGGGAAAACGCTGCATTGAAAAAATGCGTTCGCGGAACCCATCTAACAAATCCCTTATTCACTCTATATCTTGCGACTGTACCAGGAGCGCATAAAGAAACTGAGCCTTTCAGCGGCCCATTCCCTTCCCTAGTTAAATATCAGAGGGAGACTAGCACACTTACTACCATGTCGCTTCGCACACGGTTCGGCGTCTCCCTCGCACTGTATTAAATTAGTAAGAGGGTAGATGTTCTCTTCTCGTGTCGCGGCGCCTATTGTGCCAGCCACCGTTGAATAAGTAAGTACCAGGAGACCATAACAATCCAAGAGCTACTCACAGCGAGCCTGTTCCCCAACTACAGTGCGGCGCGGGCCTCGCCCTCAGCGGTGGCTGCGTCGCGCACCAGTTGTGCCAGCAACGGCTGTGTAAGTACCAGGAGACCATAACAATCAAAGAGCTACTCACAGCGAGCCTGTTCCCCAGCTGCAGCGCCGCGCGGGCCTCGCCCTCAGCGTTGGCTGCGTCGCGCGACAGTTTCGCGGCGTCGGCCTCGAGACGCGCTTCGGCAGCCATAAGTCGGACTAAAGCCTCATCTGCTTCTGTGACTGGCGTCGCTTTCTTGTTTGGTTCCGCTGTGGAAGAAAATACATGTCTATAGTGGGTCACTGGAATCAGTTGGATTAGCCCTGAAGCAAAGTAGGGCCTAGGACGGCTAGATGTAAAGAGACTAATCGTGGCAAAAAAAAACCTTAAAAACCTACATATTGGGAGCTGAGAAAGGGCCAGTTCTAAAGGACTTAGGGTGGCCAAGACTGCAAATCCGGCACTGACTGTAATCAAGTAGTTCAGGGGTCGGCATCCTTTTAGGGGCCAAGGGCCAAATAGCAACTGAAGAAATTGACGCGGGCTTTATCAGACTAAATGTACCATCTTCGTTACATACAGAACAGCCACGGGAATCGCGGGCCGCAAGGAAGGCGTTTGCGAGCCACCTATTGCGGACTGCTGAAGTAGTTCTATCACCAATTGACTGAAAATCTACGGTGATTGGAGATATCCATTTCGAATTTTGGAATCTGCATTTTGTCTAACACTAGCCTGCGCGGCTCCGTTTCCGTAACAGTATTACAAATAACGCAGATGGGGCCGCAGTATAAAAAAACCGACCAAGCGCGTGTCGAATCACGCACAAAGGGTTCCGTAACGACACCTACTAGTCCACATTTAAACATTTAACGTGTCAGTAGCAGAGATGCTGAAAATATACTCTTATCAATTTACTCAAAGATAGTCCTTATAGAGGTATTGATAATGAAGGATAGGAATACAGCTTCTCTTAAGTGAAATGGATGGTAAACCGTACTATTAAAATAAAAGTACCAGGAGATAATAATTTGACGGTACACACCCAGTTTGATAACTTCCTCCTTCTTCACAGCAGAGCCTTGGGACACAAGGTACCCTAGCAACATCTCGAAGGTGTCCCGGCCTTGCTGCCACTTGCAGCTCCTCATCAGCTCGTCTATGGTGCCCATACGTTCAGCATCGTTGGGAAAGTTCTCTAGGAGTTCTGTTGCTTGCTCCTGAAAGAAGAATATATACAGTGACAGGAAAGTATAGGGTAGAAATGACTTGTTTTGCCATGCAAGTATTGTGGCTGCCGAGGCACTGCAGCGCCCCCGCGATATTTGCGGAGAAGAAAATTTATTTTATTAATATTATTATTTTATTAGGCTCACAAAACAAGCTATAATACTAGTCTACATATTAACAATTACAGTATGAAGAAAGTTCAGATCTGGACTACAACTCAAAATATGTGTCCACAGAAATGATCAAAAAGCTTAGAACAAAACAAGAGGACCATCGTAGACCATACCATGGCGAAGCAAGAGCAATCCCATTTTTAATAATAATAAAATAAAAACAAGTCGGCGGATGTTAAAGTATACAGGGTGTTTTTATTGATTTCCGTTCCTTCAAGCATATAGCCGTGTATAGCATAACCATAGAAACAACGTAGCATTATTTAGTTTTTCAAAATTCAGGAAAAAAATATTTTTTACATTTTCATACAAAAGAATTAATTATATCTCCAAGGGTGAATGAAAAACTGCCTTAAGAGTTAACGTGGAGATAAGCAAAAGTTAATGTCAAGTATGACAATTCGGCTGAAATGATGATGATGATGATGATGATGACAATTCGGAATTCGAAAAACAAGACGCACGGCAACATTGTTTAATTGTTAAGGATCTTTTATACTACACTAGGGGTGTTAATTAACCAAAATGAATTCTTGAATATCTTCGAAATGGTACAAATTGGGGTACTAGTGTCTTAGAGAAGATTACTTTATTTTATCTCATGATTGTACCCTCGCAATTAACGGAATTCAATAAAAACAACAATTTCACGAGAATCGGTTGAGAAATGCGACCTGTAGAGGAGAACACCCGGACACAGACGGACATACGAAAGAATTTTTGTAAGCTGAAACGGAGACGCTTTGCTCGCTCTCGGCCAAAAACATTTATTCTTTACAATACAACACAACAAAAGAGAAATAGTAAAAACAGTAAACATAGGTATTGCACGAACTCAGACCAAGTAAAAAAAATTAAGTAAATTTTTTTACTTGGTCTGAGTGCACGAAATGATTCCATCTCAGTGGTGTGCTGGCGATGGCGCGATTACCAGCACTGATCTGAGCGAACAAAATGGTCAAAAAAACTTACTTTGATTTCTCATGAAAGTTATGGATCTCGACATCAGATCTCTACCTAAACTATATGAGACAAACTTGGAGATACCTCCTCTTGGAGCCAAATCGGTTTATCTAAGCTAATATAAAAAAAAAAAAAAGAATTGAAACATCCTTTTTAAGTTGTTTAAAAAAACCTGAACCCAGCTTAGGGTGTGATCAGCTTTATGTTCTGCAGAATTTTATCCTCTTGCTGATATTAAGAAAATAGTACTGTAACCATACCTTGACAGCACTTTCACACACAAATCTTTGCGTAGAATCAATGCTGGCTTTGGGTAAACCGTCACTGTCTATGGCCTGTCGGGCCGGCAGCAGCGAGGTGACAGCGGTCAGGGCAAAAGCCGCCGGCTTGAATGCCAAGCGGGCTCCCCAGCGGACCCAGCCTTCAGGCCCATTGTGAAGGATCTGTTGGTATTTTGTCAGGGGTGCCAGCTCGCCATTGCTGAAAAGATAAACTTATCAACTAAGACTCAAGTGTTTTCTAAGCCAGGTATAGATTACACACAGTTACATTTATTCATTTAATCAAGTACATATTAAAGTTACATGATACCCCGATGGGGCGCAGCAGTCCTACACTAAAGCTTAAAAATATTCATTAAGTTATAAAACAACAACAACAACAACATGAACATTGAGAACATTTATTCTTATTCATCAACTTTACATTATAATAATATAGTTTTATTGACATAACAAGTCCTATTTCTCAATATTTTTTACAACAAAAGGACCTATTGTAAGATAAAATTAATAACTGTTTCCACTAAAAATCTACTACATCATAATGACGCTAGAATTAACGGAATATTTGTATGCCATATGGCAAAAAGTAGAGTACTTTAAATGAGGCTATGCCTGTAACACCTGTTTATAACCTGCTTTTAGACAAATAAATATTATTATTATTATTATTATTATTAAAGCACAAGTATAGGTATTCTGTTTATAGCTTATAGCCAGCCCCTGATAATTACTAGAACCTAATATGGTGGAAATAAATTGATAAATGAAATGAAAAAATTAACAAATATGAACTTAACTTAAGCAATTAATTCTAAGTTCAAATTTCAACAAAAGCATCAACACTTGCTATGATTTCCGCCATGTACAGTAGCAAAAAAAGATGGCAATTTTGGGTGGTAGTCACTTGGTAACTTATTACCTACATAATATAGTTATCAAGTGAAATGTGCAGGCCTTTAAAACGTTATGAAAATTAGCAATATTATAACGATATATTTCGTTAGTGTTTAAAATTTCGTTATTATAACCGATATTCCTCATAACGATATTTCATATCATAACAAAATGAAAATCATAACCTTATATGATAATGTTATAATATCGTTTGAGATGGTGGCGGTGGCGACAATGACGTGCTCGAGTTTGACTTAAATGTCACAGCGCATGTAAGAGCAAGACTGTGTGCGAGACAGAGATAGCCTATAACGTTAATATAGCGCTTCACAAAATATCGCTATATATATATTGCTTTTCATTTATAATGATATAATGGATACTGCTATAAGTGCGCCTCAAATATCGTTTTTATAAAGCGTTTTATTGACAAAGTAGCGTTATGAATCATAACGATATGCGAAAATAGCGCTATTTCAAGGCCTGGAAATGTGTTTTGTCAAAAATATATTTATACAAAAGTAGTCATAATTTACATAAAGAGTACTTGGTCTAGCTGGAAATGGGGCTACCAGAAAGAGAAAGACAAACATACTAAAGAAGAATATTGTTGCTGTCCATAAAATATCTTATTTGAAAACAAACTATTAGGGTTCCGAACCAAAGACCCAGAGTCACTCTCAAAGTAAATATGAATCTAACGACACCTCTCAAGCTAAAATCCATCCAGCTGTTCAGGCTGCAAAGCATGTACATACTCTCGAAAAACATAAAACTCCTTCTGGCGCAGTCGGGTAAAAAGGATGGATGACTCCCGCTATCCGTCTGTTACAAATATTTATCTCAGGAACTAATTATGCTATCAATTTAAAATTTGGAATAATGGTAAACAAGACCTACCCAAGCTTATTGAAAATTAAAGATTTTAACTAATGCTTTTATTTTCTATGAAAATTTGCTTGTATGAAGATGGGATCAAATTCTTGTTACTAGGTTTTTAAAACTGTTTTTCTTTATTTTTATTGTGTTTAAACTTTTACTTATGAAGGAAAATGTAAAAAATAACATTTCCTCATCTCCAAAGTTTATAAAGCAAAAAAAATTTAAAATTATTTTATATGATTAATATTGATGTAAATATTACAGGACAAATATAAACATGTTTCTATGAAGGATATTTTTTTTAATCATAAAAATTCCTGTAGCAACTAAGTTTGTATGGAAGCCTCAGCACGCGAATCAGACTCGCACTTGACCAGTTTTTACGTTTTATTTTGGCATAACTTTATCTGGCTTTGGCAATCTCAAAAGGAAATAAAATGCAGCAAATTACACGACATTAAATCAGTTTCACAATTATGTTTCAGTAATATATTATATTGCAGAACAAATCACCACATGACCAAAGGAATATATGAAGTGGATTAATATTATCCATGTTTACGAGCGCAGAATAAAGTATACAATGTTGTCTATTGCAGTAATTTAAAACAAAGCATGAAAACCTGTTTCATCTAAGTTTTATAGTGCAAATAAGCGATGACGCAATCGCACAACATGTATAAATACAATATGAGAAGCTTGGAGTTTGAAAAAACCTTACCGAAACATTTCTTCCACGACAATGTCAAGGCAGGCTGGCGTTCGCCCATTCCTCATAAAGGCGCATTTTAAATCTGCTGCAGATACGACAGGGTCTTTTTTCCAGCGGCACCACTGCCTCAGCAGATCAGACCAAAACTTCATCTTCATGTCCCATGACTCGGGATTCGCAGATTTTAAACGAAAAGGTGCAAAAAGAGCATTCATGCGCACATCATCCGACCAGCAATGAGGAAGCTTATCCTCTGTTATACAGATATCCGGTAAACCCATTGTGGGTTTCAATCAACACTCACTGTTACCTTACACACAGTTTTCTATAAATATCGCTGATTTAAAACAAAGACAGTTCATTTACAGACGTCAAAATAAAAATACACACAGCGCGAGAACGACAATCCGCCATGCTTTTTTCAAATTTACCACAGGCTAGGTATAATTTGACAGATATATATTCTACTGAACCTTGTACTATTCCTTATTCTGTGACTGAACGTTTTGTTAATTGGCCATGGACGGCTAACGAGCAAATAATAAATGTTATTTTCATAAGAATAGAAGTATTTTCTTGTACCTACTCCTGTAAACGTCGGTAGTGTATGTATTTAGAGTGATAAATTTTTGTGTTTGTGTTTATGCTGTTGAAAAACAATCCGTATGGTCTTGTCTTGAGCTGTCATAGTGACGTTTTCATTTCATCGGCAAGCGTTGTGTCACGTCGCGATTTGCGCGAAATTACTTTAATTTTTGCGTATTTATTCGTTAACCCCGCAGCAATTGAATAATTGGAATCTCTAAGAACCCTCCTGATTAAGTAAGGGGTAAGTAACAGTGATTAAATGGTTATATTTCCTAGTATAAGATGGAATTTTCGTCGCGAATTCCAGTAGGTCGCGGTCTACTTTAGCGGCTCGAAACAGTTATGTTGAAGATTACGGTCTCTTTAGAGAGGAAAAATTAGATCAATGGCTTGACCCTGTACTTCGGACTGCGTTTTTAGCGCGTAGATGCCACCTCTTAACCTCTGTTATGATAGCTTACGTTACATACAAATTCAAATTGAATGATTCAAACAAGTACCTTGTTGTGCAATCTAACGATAATTCTAGATATAAAAAATTAACTATGCGGAATTAATACGTCGACGGGATTAGTTATTTAATAATTGTTAAGATTCAATCTTTGTATAATTGTCCTATCTAACCTACTTTTATTACTGAATGATGCTCTGGTGTTCTACATTTATTTTGTCATGTAACCATTAATTAACTATCTGGCCAGAGCTATTAAAAGTCAATTTAAACTTGTACTCAGTTCAAGGTCTTAAAACAAAATAATTGAATAGAGGAACATACTGGTTCCCTTTAGGTGTTTTTATTATCACTAGAGAGTAGCTCAGAGAGTCATACTATCTCTTTCTCATTGTAGCACTATTACATTAAAGAAAAGGAGGATTCTGTAGGTATCTCCCAGCACCATTATTTTTAATAAGATTGGTGTCCAGGCCAGGCTCCTGTACCACAAAACTTACAAGCCCACAATTTAAAAAAGTACAATTTTCCATAAAAAAGTTGTCAAATTGTATGCTTGTAAAGTGTTGTGGCACATGCCTCTGATTATACGCACGCATGGCCTCTACTACAGTAGAAGTTATTTCAATAACCTCGGCCTGCCCAAGCAATTTTAAAGAAACTTCCGGATTCTGCCCAATGTTCTCAATCAAGCTCACTTGGTTTAGTAGGTCCTGCCCAATACAACTTTTGTCAAAATAAACATGTTTAAGACAAGTAGGATTTTTATACTTTTATTAGAGTAAAAGGCTTTTGTTCTTAATAGGATGAGCTAGTTTTTGAGCCTATATCTTTTGTTCTTTTTTGAGCACATTGGGCAGAATGGCCAAAGGTGCTTGAAGTTTTTTGGCATTTATTGAGAACATTGGGCACAATCTTTACGTAAAAAATTTATTTGTTTATTGGTTAGCCTCGGTCAAATAAATTAAACTATGATAGTTACTAACATATTTTTATTATAAAAAATTTTGGGATTAAAAGCAACATTAATAAAAAACATTTCTTCTCCTAAAGACAGCAATTTAAAGTATAACATTCTATCCCTATCTCGCTCTATCTTATAACTTAGTGGTACTGGGGGACTACTCCGAAATTCGAAATCCGAACTTCGTATGGTGCCGTCCCTTTCACTCATATAGTCTATGACAGGAGAGTGAAAGGGACGGCACCATACGAAATTAGGATTTTGAATTTCGGAGTAGACCCTCAGCTCCTCAATGTTTTTTATTAATGTTGCTTTTAATCCCAAACTTTTTTATAATAAAAATATGTTAGTAACTATCATAGTTTAATTTATTTGACCGAGGCTAACCAATAAACAAATAAATTTTTTACGTAAAGATTGTGCCCAATGTTCTCAATAAATGCCAAAAAACTTCAAGCACCTTTGGCCATTCTGCCCAATGTGCTCAAAAAAGAACAAAAGATATAGGCTCAAAAACTAGCTCATCCTATTAAGAACAAAAGCCTTTTACTCTAATAAAAGTATAAAAATCCTACTTGTCTTAAACATGTTTATTTTGACAAAAGTTGTATTGGGCAGGACCTACTAAACCAAGTGAGCTTGATTGAGAACATTGGGCAGAATCCGGAAGTTTCTTTAAAATTGCTTGGGCAGGCCGAGGTTATTGAAATAACTTCTACTGTAGTAGAGGCCATGCGTGCGTATAATCAGAGGCATGTGCCACAACACTTTACAAGCATACAATTTGACAACTTTTTTATGGAAAATTGTACTTTTTTAAATTGTGGGCTTGTAAGTTTTGTGGTACAGGAGCCTGGCCTGGACACCAATCTTATTAAAAATAATGGTGCTGGGAGATACCTACAGAATCCTCCTTTTCTTTAATGTAATAGTGCTACAATGAGAAAGAGATAGTATGACTCTCTGAGCTACTCTCTAGTGATAATAAAAACACCTAAAGGGAACCAGTATGTTCCTCTATTCAATTATTTTGTTTTAAGACCTTGAACTGAGTACAAGTTTAAATTGACTTTTAATAGCTCTGGCCAGATAGTTAATTAATGGTTACATGACAAAATAAATGTAGAACACCAGAGCATCATTCAGTAATAAAAGTAGGTTAGATAGGACAATTATACAAAGATTGAATCTTAACGGGTACCTTAAGTTTTCTAAAGTGGTCCATATTATATTTTTTATTGTTAGTAGACACAAAATGAAGTCCAAAACTGCAGCTGATATTTTTTTATTACTTGTCGTTTTTTAGAAATATTTTTTGGAATATGTGTTTTGACATACCACGAGTTTGGTTGGATTAATAGAGTTTGTGCCTTAGTCTGCCACAACAAAAAAAATACGTGGAGTTGACAGCTGGCACTGACAGTTGGCAGTTGTCAAATTTAGCCGTCACATCTACGAGTTTGTACGCTGTGCTTCCTAATTTCTACTGTTCTCCAGTTTTTACCATCGAATTCTGCCTGACCCTGGATTTTGTAGTATCGATATCTCACGACGACCACCGTATTGCTATTTTACGGAAATAAAAACGACGACTTGTGCACGTATTTTTGCACAACGATACTTCTGCCCTGCCCTACTGCTGACGACTTGCGCTGCCCTACTGCTTACTTGCTAAACCTAACTTAGCAAGGAAAATGAGTTCCTCAGAAGACTTTGTACGAGCAGACTCCGGAAATTTGCCAGACATGGACATGGTGGTTATTTTATTATGGAATATTTAAGGACATATAACACCAAATGCTTTGTTAGAGCGAAAGTTGTTCCTAAACACAAGAACACCAAAAAATATTACCTATCTCGTAACAGTGCATATAAATGAAATAGAAAGCACCATAATAGATACAGAATTTGATGGATGTCCAGCACAAGCAGGAATTTTTAAAGATATGTCTTACTTGTTACTTAGTTCTTCGAACTGGCAACTTATCCACCCCTTTATGCAGATTAGTGTCACATTTGTATACTATATCACTAAAACAGTTAAAATTCATGTGTGAACTATCACTCCCGGTGACATATGTGGACAAATTTAATATGTGGAGCCTGATGGCATGACAAATGATTATATCATTGAGATTAAATGTCTAAGCACTGCAAAAGCCCTGAAATCATATGTAGTTGATAACAAAATACAAGAAAAGTTTAAAGCTCAGTGCCATATTCAGATTTAGTAAGTGGTTTTAAAAAGTGTTCATTTTGTGTTGCTAATCCAGAATTTGAACAAAAAAAAATTCAAATCCTATGGCTGACCTTCGACTCTGCTTATGCTAACAGCTTAATGATGAAATAGGAAATATTTTAGAAGAATATTATCACAAAAATTTTGGCATAATGCAGTCTTAAGAGTCCGCAGTAAGCTCAGTTCTCCATGCAAACATAATCTCGCTCTCATTTTAAAATGGCATGCTCTAATAATTTGATACTTTATATACACAAGGGGATCCGGTATATCTAGGTAAGGAATTAGTTTCTGTTGCTTGAAATTATAATGGAAAAAAAATATAGTGATTATTAAGGTTTTCATACAAGATCAAAAAAAATAAAAAACTTGCTGTCTTTTTTTTCCATTCCAATTTCTAGCAACAGAAACTAATTCCTTACCTAGATATACCGGATTGTGTATATAAAGTTTCAAATTATTCGAGCATGCCATTTTAAAATGAGAGCGAAACTATGTTTGTATGGAGAACTGAGCTTCCTGCGGACTCTTAAGACTTAGCGGATCCCATTGTGTATACAAAGTTTTATGTTATTTCAGCACATTTGTACGGAGAATTGAGTTCAATCAAGTGTATGGGGTACTCTTAACAGGTTTTCCATATGTTATTGGACTTATAAAACTGCAAACATCCAATTTTTAATGTATATAATTAATAATTATGCAGGGTGATTTATTCCATGTGCATAAAGTACTTTCAGGAACTGTAAATATGTGTTTTATTACCACTAAACACTCAATAGTAACGAAAGGGAATAGTTGAGTGTGAAATTCAATACAAGTTGATGAACTTAAAAATTATCTATGTTCTTAAGTATATTAAGTTCCCTGTGACATTGCATAATGTGTCTAAAATAAATAAACTGCCAACTAATTTTTATATGATATTTGGATTTTCTGAAACATGTATTTAGATCATTGATAATGATATACATATATTTCAAATAAATTGGAGTCCAAAGCCCTGTTTGATTGATTACCTACTTATTTTATGGGTATAGAGACCTGCCCTGCTAGTATGATAGCTTATACTGTCACGTTTTATGTGACGTTTCAGTACATTTTGGCCGTATAACGTGACGGTATAAGCTATCATACTAGCCGGGCTGTTGTTAAGGTTTTAAGGCAATGTCCAGCACTCTACTGTAATAAAACAAGACAGAAAATCATTCTAGTTTTATTTAATTGTCCTGCAAGTTCACCAAAGCACAAGCAATGATAACACTATTATCTAAATACGGCATGTGGCTGTGGTTTGTTACTGAATGAGGCTTAAAAAACCGGAATTCCCTCACTCTTCGTATTAAACGCTCTACATGAATGCGCAGAGGCGATCACTTGACCAAGCAATACTTCTTTTTTGTTGGGAGTTTCTTTTGATGAGACACTTGGAGGGTGAAGGAGCTTCAACTTTCTTTCCTGTAAATGTGCTTCTATTCCTTTAAAGCCCCGGTCGGAAAAAATAACAGCCCCTGGAGGAAGACGGTTAGTGAGTAAGTAGTAAGTTGGGATTATCCCTTCTATATTTTTTGCACGATGATACAAAGTATCTCATTTCATCTGCGTAATACTTTCTATCGTGAACTATTGTATTGGAAGTGCTACTTGTACTAGCCATTGTATTACACAAGTGAGAACAGCGGTCGTCGAGGGCAGAAGTATCGTTGTCCAAAAATACTTGCACAAGTCGTCGTGAAGGCATCCGATTCCGTAAAATAGCAATGCGGTGGTCGTCGTGAGATGCAGGTACTACAAAATCCAGGGTCAGGCAGAATTCGATGGTAAAAACTCGAAAACAGTAGAAATTAGGAAGCACAGCGTACAAACTCGTAGATGTGACGGCTATATTTGACAACTGCCAACTGTCAGTGTCAGCTGTCAACTCCACGTATTTTTTTTTTGTTGCGGCAGACTAAGGCACAAGCTCTATTAATCCAACCAAACTCGTGGTATGTCAAAACACATATTCAAAAAAATATTTCTAAAAAACCACAAGTAATAAAAAAATATCTGCTGTAGTTTTGGACTTCATTTTGTGTCTACTAACAATAAAAAATATAATATGGACCACTTTAGAAAACTTAAGGTACCCAATTATTAAATAACTAATCCCGTCGACGTATTAATTCCGCATAGTTAATTTTTTATATCTAGAATTATCGTTAGATTGCACAACAAGGTACTTGTTTGAATCATTCAATTTGAATTTGTATGTAACGTAAGCTATGTCACCTACGATATTATTATTAGTTTTTCTGAGGGCCTTGCTAAGTGTTGTTAGGCATCTACCAGCATTTTATTTAAAAGAAATAGCTTATTCCATAGTTTAAGAGTTTACTCCTATATACAATACACACCTCTTTATATTATTAAATAAAACAAGTGTGTGACGGACTGACCGGCGGATGGAATGTCATGATCGTGCTAAAGGATGTACTTATCAGTCTTCTGATACATCTCAATTTAGTCAGGTTACCAAATGTCCGTCCAGTCCATCTTCTTTCTACGCTGTGCGCTTGATGCCTTTCTTTCCGTAAATTTCGAACCAGCTGTAAAATTTATGCATTTAATCATTCGTAATAATCGCTTAGCCTCATCACTACAAACGTCAATTCATAAATGTCAAATATTTTAAGTTACAAATTACCAAGTATAGCTTGACATAAATGGGAAAGGAACGCGGGTCATTTGAGTAGACACTTTTGTCGTGTCGACTATATTTATATACCTCAAATATATCGTAACAAAATATATATTCACAAGTTAAATAACAATCTGTGATTGTGGCAGGTGTTATCATGGCTTGTTTGTTATTGTGGCGTTATCGCAAGGGCGAGAAGATAATGTGAAACGCAAATAATGGCCACAGATTATCGTAATTTAATTGATAATTATGTAATGGACAGTGTTTTGGCCTATTTGAAAACATTCAAGGCATTTTATTTGCGCGTGCTTTATGCGAGTCTAAACAACGTTGGCCGGAGTCGACTCTTGGATAGGTGACCGTTTTGAGTGGTTACTAACAGAGCGCTTTGGCAAACACGTTAATCCATTGATCCCGGCTGCTCTCTATGACTGCAGTCGTAAAGCCGAAATAGAGGCCTTCGGGCTGCTTGAGAGCTTCTAACAGTCAAGTTGCCCGATCACTTGTCTGAGAAGCCCAATAAGGTCTAGTCTGGTTTGCGTTGGAAGGTCAGATGGCAGTCGGTTCCGTAAAAACTAGTGCCTACGGCAATTCTTGGGATTAAGTAGCAGACCCCGGGCAGTCAGGGCATCCTTCGGGATGCTACTGTACTGGGATAACGCTCAATTTGCTCTTCAATGTTGACCTATTTGACTACATATACGATATCACGTACCATATAGAGGATAACGATTATAAAAAGATAAAATTAGCTCTATTTAGCCAAACATAACGTATGTATTACAATATTTATGAACCGGATATCCTTTCCTTTTGTCATGAAATCACTTTCCATTGTTCCATTTTAGATAAAATCACCAGTTTAAACACCGAATCCTATCCGATTATCTGCAACGACACTTAAGGGGAAACTATTGTATAGCAAAGGATAAGCGAGATTTCACATTTAATGGCCACATTCTAGAAGCATTTCCATATTCGCCTTACGGCACGCATGATGGACGATTAACACCAAACGGCCGGAGTCGGCGCGGACCCCACAGAGTCAAATAATCACTAAGTAATTGCTAATTGGAACCCTCCATTCAGAAGCTAGACTTCATATTTGAATGGATTGCGGGCAGCCGGTCGGCTCCGGCCGGCTACCGCCGGCTCTGCCGCTGCCGTTTGGATACGTAGTCAAGCTTCTGTATGGAGGGTCAAATTCCTTTGACTCTAGTAGGGTGCGCGCCGACTCCAGCCGTTTGGTGGAAATCGTCCATAACACATCGGCGCACGCAACGGGCGTGAAATGTTAATATTCGCGTTCTTTGATACACCATTTTGAGCAAGCGAGGAAGCAATAACACTTTTTTTAGGACATTGATTCAAGTATTATCCAATGCAGCTATTCTCAAAGTAGTGACGCGAATCCCAGATTATAACCTCGTAAGTCCCCACGTACTTGTAAAAGTACAAATTAACCATAGAACTGCAGACCTGACATTTTAACTGCATAGAATAAATAACTGCCTAATGTACTTCACCAAGTACAAATTAAGGATGCGTTAAAAACCATAGATATCGACGCTGGAAAGGAGTAATGGGATAAGCGACACAGAGCTAACTTTACAGGAGAGGCAAAAAACAGCGAATTTTTTTGAAAAAAAATCATTAAAAATGTTTCTTTCGGTCAATTTCTTATACGAAGCATTTTTCATGATAATATTGTTGATTTCTACATGATTGCTTTATTATTTTACCTATTAATGGATTATTTTAGAATTTAGAGTCGCTTAAGCAAAATGGTCGTAAAAATAGATTCAGGTAAAATTATCTAACCGACACGAATTAATGAAAAACTTGTCAGGTAAAAGAGTCCAATCTAACTTTTACACAATAATTATTCGAGCTTAAATTATCTTAATGCAAAAAATGCTTTTTTTATAGTCGGGTAAAAATATATTATGTGTTTAAATAACCACGAAATTAATCAGGAAAAGTCATCTAATCCCTTTTTTAGCAACAATTTCAACCGTGATAAACTACTTAAGCTACAATGAAACCCCATAATGTATGTTTTCATCAGAAGAAAGCCTTCATTATTATAAAGTAGGTACCTAATGAATGCCAAGTTAAAGATTTACCATAGGCGTGATAAACAAAAACACTGTTGTATGATTTTTTGAAGCTTTATTTTTAGTAAGTCTTAGGTTTTAAATAAGTCTCACAGTACCTAAACAAACATAGGTTATTTATCTTACCTATTTGAGATCAAAATATCTTATATAAAATCAACTTAAAAGTACAACATACTCAAAATTATAGTAAAAAACTCATACTTCGAGCCCAAACAGAAAAGAAACTCTAATCTAAATCGAAGTTTAATTTTCGACATGCTGACAACTGCAATATTTCCGAGTTCTTCAGTGCAAGCCGCAAAATACGCCCTTGTCTTTTCATCTTTACCTAAAAAACAAAATTAAATTTAACTATAAGTTATAGTTAGTAGCAAAACATCATAACAATGTTGCATGTGTACTCAGTAAAACACATAATTGTTTATGTTAAAATATAGTTACTTACAATGTTGAAGAACAAACGCGTTGGCAACGTGTGCCCTAGGCGACGTCTCGTAGGGCACTGCTCAAGTTAGATGGCGTTTGCCGCATTTGGATGCAACAGGCATGCCCGAAAGTAATGCGTAAGCGAGACTTTTTTACACTGTGTGTGGTATTAACCACCTTTATAAATATAATAAGTTAGTACTAAATGAGCTATATTTTAGAAAGCATAAAAGTTAAAGTTATCTAACAACCAAATTGTAAAACAGATCTGTGTTTTTAGTTCATTCTAAACGACAAATGTGTGTAAAAGCAATTTGGGATAAACGAAAAATTGACTGGAATTCCATTTAAGCAATTTGGGGTAAACGACAGTCGTATTTCAAAGTTGTTTGAAGTAAAAGTGGATAAGCGACAATAGTTTTATATTTGCAATTAGGTAAATGTGGATAAACGCCAATAGATTAGATATGACAACCAAGTAATTTTATCTAACCACATACATTTTTATATATAGATATAGGTAAAATGTCTCAAATGACATTAAAACATTTTATACGGGCGGGTAAAAAAAGATAACCAACAAGTGAAAGGTAAGTTGTAATGAAGTAAAACTATCCAAGTTAAGTTTAATCTGTTCTGACAAATAAGTAAAAAAATCTAAGTTTCATTAAGTAATATAACATTTTATCTAATCTCCATTTTCCACAAAAGAGTCATATACCCAGTCGGTTAGTAAAAAAACATGTCAGTCATCCTCTAAATCACCTATGGTATAAGCGACACCAAAGTCGTCAGACGGAAACGAGACCTAGCCCATTCGATGCAGAAAAATCTGCCGATTCCAATGATGTATATAACTCAATATCTCCAAAATTGTCGCTTATCCCATTTCTCCTTTCCAGCGTCGAATACTGATTAAAACAAATGGCAAGAATTTATACAAAATCGAAAAAATCATGCCTGGGTCGGAAGCACTACTCTTAGTTTGTACTTGGTATAGTACATCCGGCAGATATCACTACCGCTATTTAAAAAAAACACAGGGCTTACGAGGAATACTAGCTTATGTCTGCGACTTTGTCCGCGTGGGACTGGTTTATTACAATTATTACATACATACATATAATCACACCTGTTTCCCAGAGGGGTAGGCAGATATCACGGATTTCCATTTGCTACGATCCTGACATGACATACAACTTTCGCTTCATGAACTCTCATAACATTCTTCGTCCATGCTCGCGGATTTAGGGTACTCTTGACCTGGCCTTTCTGCAGAATGTCTCCGATTTGGCCGGAGTACGTTCGCCGAGGTCGTCTCCTTCCAATTTTTCCATACACTCCTTCATATCATGTACTCGTTTTGTCAATTATCTTTCATCTATACTCGTTTACTACATTATATGATATGATTATATCGTACCTCCATTTAAACTTAACGGGGGTTAAATGGGGGCAGGGGATATTAAACTAAAATATGTAAATAGATTCCATCAAAGCTACCACTGTGTTGCCATTAGAATAAAACATTCAATAAATAGAAAAAAACAATTTAGCGAAATAATGGACGTATATACAACATTTATTGGTAATTTTAATTATTGTATTTAAATACTCAGTTTAAATAACCAGACTTCATAAAAAAGCTGTCGCACAAATTAATATTTAATAAAAACTATTTTGTGGTACAAATGTTTGTTTAGGAATGGTAAAACTCAGGTGTAAACCACCTTTGGTAATCAATTTTATTGTCTTAACATTGAGTGCATATCTTTTCACCTCAAAAAGGAAATTCATATATGGGGTTGTTTATGTGTTGTGTAGTACGCCCTTTATGGGGAACGTATGGCGGCCATGACACTTGTCACTTCATTCGGCATCTGACGTCTGTCTTGAGCGCTCGAATGTTTTCTTTTTTTTCATTGTTGAGTTTTTGTTTACTGTTAAGTTTGTTTTGTGTATTTACGTTGACTCTTTGTTAAGTTTGTACCGTGAACGTGAGTTTTCGTTTTACGTAAGTAAAATGGAACCCGTGGCAGGTCCCTCCCAGGACATGAAAGAGAATATTTCTCTTTCCCCACCAAGGAAAAGACCGGCATCTCATATGAGTGTTTCCGAAAAATGTATGGTGATGAACTGCTACAAATATACGTACAATACGTGGCCCTAGGACAAGTATTGGACACAAGTTGAATGTGCTAAAAAAGTGGCGGAAATATTGGGAATATCCGAAAGAACCGTCAGAAATATACTAAAAGAACATAATACGACCAACGAATTCGCTTCACCCAAGAAACCTGGCCCGAAATTGGCAGTAATTGACAAGTTGGACGAGTTTACGTTTGCAGCCATTAGACGGATAGTGCATCAATTTTTCCATCGCAATGAGCCGCCTACTATTCAAAAGGTATTTTTTTAATTGTAATCATGACCATTTATTACTGTTATAATGTAATGCTGTATGATGGCAATATTACCATCTTTTAAAAAGCAGAAAATGTTCTAATTAATGATAACAACCTCCGTAGCCTAGTTGGTAGTGACCCTGCCTACGAAGCCAGAGGCCCCGGGTTTGCATAGGGATTTATTTGTGTTTATCACGAATATTTGTTTCTCAGTCTTGGATGTTTTCTATGTATACAAGCATGTATTTAAAAAAAAAACACAAAGCATGAATACTTACTTGACAATGTACTAAAATTTGTATTATGTTCTTAGGTGTTGCAGGTTGTTAATGATGACCCGGACCTACCAAATTTGTCTGCATTTACCTTGCGACTGGTACTTAAGCACCTAAATTTCAAATATGCAAGTCGGAAACGCCATAGCTGCCTCATTGACCGGGCTGATATAATATTGTGGAGAAAACGATATTTGGTAAAAATAAAACAATATCGCAGAGAGGGAAGACCAATATATTACCAAGATGAGACTTGGGTTAATGAAGGTATATATATTATAATTTACATAATTTGTTTGGGCTCATTAGAATTGTCTTAATAAGTAATTGAAAAAAATTCTGGAATAATAGTTGCAATAAAACATTGTACAATTGACATTAAAAATATGTTTACACTTTTGATCCTTACTCCTGTAAAAATTTGTAAAAGTGTAACAACTAAATATCTTTGATGTTGCCTGTACCAAAAGTATTCATTAAGTGATTGTAAACATTTATTCATCACTATGTTACGAGATTTACGAGTAATTGTAGTAATTTTTATTTTAATCTGATTCTTTCTTGTTAAAGGGCACACGGTAAACAAAGTGTGGCAAGACCCAAAAGTTTTGTCATCTCGACAAGCATTTTTAGAGGGTCTTACAACCGGACTGAAGGCTCCATCAGGAAAAGGAAGGCGGCTCATTATAAGCCACATTGGCAGCGATGAAGGATTTTTAGAAAATGGACTACTATTATTTGAATCGAAGAAAAATACTGATGACTACCATAAAGAAATGAATGCTCAGCATTTCGAAGAGTGGCTGACTGGTATATTGCCAAGGCTTAAGCCCAATTCTGTACTAGTCATAGACAATGCTCCATACCATTCTAGAAAAATGGAAAGTGGCCCTGTAAAGAGGTGGAACAAGGGCCAAATTATTCAATGGCTGCATGAAAGGAATATACCCTGTGACATGTCCATGATAAAAACGGAGTTATGGGCTCTGGTAGAAAGCCAACCCAAGATCAGCAAAATGGCAGTTGATGAATTAGCGGCTGCTCACAATGTAACCATTTTAAGACTCCCCCCATACCATTGTGAACTAAACCCTATTGAATTAGTGTGGGCACAGGTAAAAGGACATGTCGCCAAAAATAATAAAAGTTTTAAAATGGCCGAGGTCAAAACATTATTCCAGGAAGGTTTGGAGCTTGTTACACCAGAACGCTGGAGCGTGCATAGATCATGTTATTAAAGTAGAGGATGAAATGTGTCAATTAGATCATTTAATTGATGATGTTGTAGAGCCGTTTATTATAAACACAGGTGAAGATGAATTGAGTGGATCGGAACTTGAAGAATAAATAAACTTATTAAAAATATTGTTGTTTTCATTTGACACAATACACTGTTAGGCCACCCTTTTTAGGCCAGCTGTTAAAAAATAGGGATAATTTTCTACCATGGCAAGTCTTTAATTTTATTACAGATTTGGACTTTCATAGACACATAAAAATTACATAAATTATATGATTTGACAGTCTTTAACAGACAGATCAACCTCACTTAATGCCAAGCTGAGCAAGTTATGTACGTAGTGCCTAGTGACGATATCTTTAATAGTAAGTATACTACACCACTAGGGAGATAAAACAGAAAGCCCGAGATCGCAGATGTTTGCGGCCCCAGCTGCAAGCGAGGGCCTCAAATATGCGATCAAGGGCTTTTTCTTTATCTCCCGTGTTGTGTACATCATTTCATGCCTACACGTTTTCGTACGCGTAGCGAGCGTAAAAAGCTACTTTATGGCCAGGTGTGACATAAAATATTTTTCTTTGTATCTTCTACACATAGTATAGAGAAGTCCAGAAAGTTTGTTTGGGCCGCTACTAAAAACATATTTGTTTCATAATGTGTAGGTAGTAGGAGTAGGTATCGCATTATGTAGGCAATTGCAGCATTTCATTAAAGGTATGTATAATAAATTACGTATTTTGATGCAGCAAGTAACTTCCGTATTCCATACATAGACAGGGATTTCAATATATTATTCACCTAGTTAGATAATTGTATTTTTTATTATTAAGAAAGGGTTGGCGACATCTGGTTCCACATATTGAAGTTGACAGATGTCATTGTGACAATGACATTTCTTGGTAGATTTGATGGAATCTAATTACATATTAGAGTTTAGGGGATGATATCCGGGATAAAAGCTGTCCTATGTCATTCCCCAGGGCTCTACGTACTCCATACGACACCTACATCGGTTCAGCGGTTTAAGCCTTCGCTAAAGGCTGACTCAAACTACCTCTATACAAAAAAAAAATCTCGTAAGGTCTCTTTTATCTTATAAGATTAAATGTCCATTTCGCAGAATGACCAACAAATGGAATTATAACCTAGACCTTTTTAAGGCACGAGTGAATAGGCATCTTCTGGGTGAGCTCGCTTCATCGTCTGCCTCATCTTTGCCCCCTGGCTAGAAGCTGGCCAAGAGCAAACCCATTTTTAATAAAAAAGAAAAATTATACCTAAGTCGTCGTTGGTATGGGAGTGGCTGATTACTGATTACCGACATGCAACTAACCTTTCACCTATCACTCTCCATAACCAAACGAAAGGAAGTCAACAAAACACCAGATGAAACACTTGAAATCATTTCTGATAGCCCAGTTTTAACCACGCTATCGTAACAATTAGCGACCTTATTACACTATTATTAAGATTAAAATTGGCGTAGCAGTTTTTATAATCTGTCGGTCAACTCGAAATTATATTCGCGTGATAGATAAGATGATAACCTATTATTGCCTTTGAGCCTCATGTCCAAAGACTGATTATAATATAATCTTATATTTAAAAAGTTGCCGCAAATTCACGCGGCAGATTAAATTACGAAGCGTGTATAATTTATTAGTCTTGTATTATGTGCCACTGTTTTATACCACGTCGGTGGCAAAATAGCTTACAGTCCACCTGAAGGTGAACGGTCACCGCAGCCTATGGAGTTATGGACATGGATGTCAGGCTGACAAACGCCGACCCATTAAAAATTAACCACTCCTTTCTTGAAGAACCCCAGTCCTTCGGGAAAATCTCAGCTGATAGGTCATTCCACAACCGGAGCATCCTTAACCTGTCCCAATGACCTACGATCACTAACTCTCTGTTTTCTCGTGTTTTTTAAGGCTTATCGTATTAACAACAATGAGGTTTACCGAAAAAGTATCTCAAATTTCATTTAAAACTCACAACTCACTATATATATACTGAGCGCTCCCGTGCTTTGGAAGGCACGTTAAGCCGTTGATCCCGGTTGCTGTCCATGATAGCAGTCGTTAAGCCAAGTTAGAAGCCTCCGGGCGGCTTGAGAACTAACAGTCAAGTTGCCCACTCACTTGACAAGCCTAATCCCAATAAGGTCAAGTTTCCCCCTCGGGTTGGAAGGTCAGATGCCAGTCGCTTCCGTAAAAAGGAGTGCCTACGCCGACTCTTGGGATTAGGTAGTGGACCCCAGGCATCATTCAGGATGCAACTGTACTGGGAATAACGCTAGGAGGATGATGATGATATATATGTATATACTCGTAGGTACCTTGTGTCATGAATTCATGATGTCTTTAACCCTTGGGCTGCAGAGACCATAACTTTCAAACCGTTCTGGAATCTGGACAGATCCGGAACAAGTCGTAAGATGTGTTAACTTCCCATTTACACATATGTTCGTAAATAGCGATCAAGTCAGCGATACACCGAATGTCGCGTCTGTCTCTCATGTGTGACGCACGCTTATCATTATAACTCTTATCAGATAAGTTCAGTGTAGATAAGTTACTCGTTGAACCAGGTGAGCTCGTGCATTTTTGTAAGCTTTTAATTAGGGTGGGTTGTACCAAACTATCTGTAATCGTGAGCGGTTTTCGTTACAATCTTGTATCCTCCTCAGACTCCCTTGTACAGTCGAGGAATGAAAAGGTTAAAAAAAAGTCAAAAGTTTTTAATTGCGAGAATTATGGTACCTAAGGATGACAAAATATGATAAGTATAGAACTGCACAATTCACCATTACAACGCCATGCAAAATATACAAAATTAAATTGAAATCTATGGAATATATTGTTCATCACTTTTAGACTCTATTTTAATGCTGTTAAGGGCGAAAAGTGACGAACCTTTTCATTCTTCGACTGTAGAAAATTTTGTAAAATTACAAAAATTAACTTTGAACTTTACCTGAACAACAAACAGTTCTAGATTGTTACTCTGGGTCTCGGAATGAAAAGTTTGACAAGTTTCTATGGGAAGACAGCTGCCGGCGCCATATTTAACGTTGACCGGTTCGTAATCATAAGTTAAATTTGACCCACTTTCCAGTGTCAGATTGAGCTCAAATTGGGCATACTCGTAAGTTCTGTGAAAACAATATTATAGTACCACTGAGCTGATCTGATGATGGAGACAGGTGGCGATAGCAACTACTAAACTACACAAGATAAACTCGTTGATAAACTCTCAACAAGTACAGGCAGTAGGTGATGAATATGCAAAAATATCAGTTTTTTTTTTTACAGAAACTTAATTGTTGTAAGCTTGTAATTAGGGCTTCCAATCCCGGGATCCCGGGATCCCGGCTTTTTTGGGTCATATTTCAATACCGGTATTTTCTGATCGAATACCGGGATCCCGGTATTTTTATAAACTATCTAAATATGCCCAACAAACGTCACTACCCTTCAAAATGTTTGAATTCGGCATCGCCGCGAAGCTTGCCGCTTAATGCACGTCTGTCTTGTATCTTTCTCTTGTTTAACGATTCTGCTGCTGTCTCTGTCGTGCGCGGCGCAAGTCGCTGCCCGTACTTAATGTGAAGTGATGTGTATGTAACTTGCGCTATTCTGCATGTTGGTAAGTGCTGCGCCGAATGTCGATTTTGCGAATGACACAATAATGTAAGAAATACGTTTAAATACTTTTAATATGAATTATTTGTTTAAGCATATTAGATAGAGATCAAGTGAATCGAACGTTTTAAGTCACGAAATTAATTTATTTAGTAATAGGAAATATTTAATCATATTTTGCGATTATTATGAATGGATAAATATAATAAATATACCACGTGGCTTAATTCTTTTAAAAGTAGATAAACCAAGCGTTGAAAATGTCGGTACTAAAAATGACCACAAAAGCTTGGTCAGATATTAAAGGAATAAACTAAAAAGTATTTTATTTAAACAAAAGTTAAATTTACCTGTGTAAATATAACTTTTGCTAAAGATTTTTTATAGGTTTCATATTTAATTGTATAAATTAGTTTCATGTTCAGAAACCCTTGTAATAAACAAGAATATTGCTTAAAATACGATGTCCACGAGTTCCACATCCCGTCATCCATATCATATATAATCAAACATTAACACAATTTATTTTATTATCACCAGCTCTTCATCCAAAACACAAAGTACAGTAAGTTCTTGGGACGACAAAGTAAAACAGCCGTGTGGGACTATTTTACAGCGGCAGACGACAGAAAAAAAAACAAAAAGTTCCTAGTTAATTGATTTTACGTTGTTAAATGTTTATCATCTGTTTTGCTATCCACTGTAAGTGTGATTCTCAGTTATTTTTGAGATCTAATAATTCTGACGTTTCTTCTCAAAAGTTTACATATGTGTGAATGTTTTTGCAAGTAGTAATATAACTTGGCAATGAAAAAAAGAGGTTGATTATACATGTGATATGATTGTTAAAATATTCATATTAATACGGTTGCTCAATAAAAACGAATTTAAATAAAATGGGTTTTATATTTCGTGCTTTCATATCTTCTAACCTTTTTCCCAAAAAATCCCGGGATCCCGGTATTGGAGATTTCAGGTTCGGTATTAATACCGAGTTTATAGAAGGTCCGGTATTTGGAAGCCCTACTTGTAATTAACCACCTGTGTCGGTGTATATTTTAAATATTCTAATCGTTGGGTTGAACGTTGGACTTTAGACATCCTGTTTCCAGGACGATTTCGGATGCAAGTAGTCTTATTATGCCGTTTTCGGTATTTTCTGTAGGTAACCAAGTATTGGCTCACGGAAATCACAAATTGTGGCACAGCAAGTACAAAATTGGAGTCGGTTTTTTTGTATATATTATTGTATTCCTATTATATTACTGTGTACATATACTGAATAAATTAATAAATTATCTTCTATCTATATCCAATAGTTAGGATATAGATAGAAGATAATTTATTAATTTAAGAAGACATTTCTTTGAAACAATTAAATATTTGTCTTTTGCTTTTGATTCAACGCGATAAATTTATTTATCAGATTGCAATCATAGTGTTTTGGTATAGATATTGACGACATTATCTATATCTAAACACTATGGATATCTAAAATAGGAGGAATAATCACCGAAGAATACGGAATCTGAAGAATTCGGAATCTGTAGAATTGGGAATCTGTAGAGTTGGGAATCTGTAGAGGAGCGAATTGGTAATTGAAATATGTAGAATTGGGAACAAACCCTGGGACGTACAAGTCCTAGGGTTTCGGTTACGACTTCGCGTGGATCTCGACCTGCGGTCTTTCGTTTACACGTACTCGTATAAAGACACGGTTGTTGCAGCCGATTCGTGTCGTGGCCGAGCAGTAAGAGTCAGTACCTCTAGACACAGACCCTATACTCGAAACTCTAATTCAAGATCAATGTGGGTTGCCACTACAAAAAGGAAGTCATTATCTATACCTAAACACTATGAATCTCTAAAATAGGAGGAATAATCACTGAAATCAAATTCTTTTCTCCCGTTTCCGAGTTACTCATACGGGAAGGGATGATGTCCACAAGTCCACATGTCATACCTACAACCACGCTTCGCTCAACATTTGCAATCAGCAGATTCTATAGGTACCTAGTCTAAAATATTATGAGAGGAAATAACAGTATAACATAAGTCAGATATTTATCGATAGTCCAATAAGAATTCGAGGATAACAACGCGTTCCGGGCTGCCCCGCTTCTGTAGCGCATCATGGATGTTTGCTGAAGCGCGCTTAGATTGCTTTAATACGACTATGCGCAAGCGATGCACATCCCTGGTGCGCCGGGTGCGGGCCAGCCCCAGCCCCATCCTGCGTTTGATGGTTGGGAGGATTAACTGCCCATATTTGAGGCATTGTGAGGACATGCATGTTTCTAGAAGTACTTACTATTTTAACCTACTTAAGTGCTTCTAGAAACATGACCCTATTAAAACTATTTTTTTTTATTTTCTTGACATAGATATTATATACGTAATATAGCTTTAAGTAAATACTAACCAAATGTATGAGTCTGTAAATAAAAACCAAGACTCTCACATGTTATAAACACAAAACAGTTACATGAAAAGGAAACTATGCTAACACAAATATCAAGAAAGGAAACTATACAAACACAAATATTACAACATTAACCACACACAAAAAAACAATTAAATACTTAGACTATTATTTAGAAATGTACATATATGCCTGTAAAATTTACTTGGCGAGTCGTGAAAGACGTCGGCAGGTGTCTTCATAGCCAATTTATTTAAGAGTGAGAGTGCTCGATTGGTGGGAGCTTTGTAAACCCTCCTCGTACGCGCTCCCTCACCACCGCTACTGAACAGTGGGCGCGGGCGCCACGGTAGCCCGGCGCCGCCCTGGCTCGCGCCGGTCGCACCCTACACACGCGTCCGAGGTGCCGGCGCAATAAGCGTGTCTCTTACTTTACAAAATGAAGGTATCCGCTTAAGGCGGAACGTCACGGATTCCTGCCGAAGTTCTGCTAATAGATGGCGGCACTGAGACCATTTGGTGGTTTTTCATAATTTTCCGCAAAATCATTATATTACATTTGATGATTTTCAAACTGCGGAAGAAGCAAAAAATCCTACGTATGAATCGCAATCTATCTGCACTAAACAGTGTTTATTTTAAACGTGTATTGTGAACGAATGCAAAATATTGCAATTTCTTGCATTCACGCACACATGCGTACCTAATGTCAGTGGGAAAGTCACTTACTGTCAAACATTATACAAAGTTGAAAATAGAGGGCGCAATAATAAATCAAGGAAGTAGCTTCTAGTGCGAAACAAGAGAACTACGACATATGTAAAAAAACCGGAATAAATAGAACGATGTTTTCGAGCCTGTGAGATGACATACGGTGGTCTTGTGGAACTCTCTTTCACTTTTATCTCAGTGTAACGCTAGTGTCATACTCGCGTTCGATCCTTGGGAACCATCATCTTTTTGTGTTTTTATTTTTCTTCGAAGTGCTTTTATTATTTTTGTGATAGGTGTATTTAATGCTATAGTTAATTTATTTCACGTAAACAATATCAATTACGTTTAGAAACCTTAATTTTATAAAATATGAAATAATAGTACAAAATAGAAACTATTAAAACTAAGCCCCGCGTCATCGTAACAAAGACAATGGCAGCATTATTTATTTATTTATTTTATTTGGAGATCCAAAAGCTGTGATATTACAAATAAAATAGAAAGCCAGTTATAGGAACTTACAGGAAGTATTACCTCGCTATTCTTACATGGTTATGCTTTAAAGATTTCGATTTTTTATATTATTTTGAGACAGTGATGGACCCGGGTATGTCCTAAAACTACGACCAAGACCACCGGGGAATGGGCAGCAGCATTCCTAGAGTGCGGTGGAGATACTGCGATCGCCAACCCGCATGCCAAGCGTGGCGATTATGGCATTTACCCCCCATGAAATTGGGGGAGGCCTATGTCCAGCAGTGGACGTCCTAGGGCTGATATGGTGGGGATGTAAATTCTTATGACTTGACTTAGGCAAATTTGTAACAAAAATTGAATCTAATTTATCGCTATGAGTTTTTTTTAAATATTTTTTATGCATTCAATTCCTTGTATAGTACAATCGAGTAAGATACAAAACATATGTTTATGATCTTTAAAAATCCTCTACATGCTCTACTACTGAAATATAGACAAGTACTCGTATATCTGTATAGATACGAGTAAGTGTACGAAGTATGGCGTTTTGAGTCATACAATTAATAAATAGTGTACAAACATTTTATCCAACTTCAGCAGACAAATCAAAGCAAAGAAATAAATATCCGTACAAAGCCACTACATGTATTGTAAGGTAAAATATACTATTGGTTCACAAAACGTTTTGTATTCGCCCGTGAACTCAACCCTGAAACTATTTGATCCCAACATTCTTAACAATAATAGCTAGAAACGTAAAATATAACACCAGTTCGCTTGTAGCGATTGTGGTAAGCATTGTGAATAGCAATCTTGTTCGTTGTTTTTAATTTACTAGTGGCCAGTCTTAAAAATTGATATGAAACTTCTTCAAAATGCCTGACCTAGAAAGAGATAAATAGATCGTTGACAGAATGGGACTCTTCTCGAGAAGCGTCAACTTTTAAAATTCGAAGTCCAATAATGGGTTGAGACGGGTGTTGCATATTATACCATCCAAAATTATTGAATGAATTCGTGCGTCGCTGCCAGCTTGCACTAGGTACATATGACGCGACGTTGCCATGTTGGTTCTGCATGTATAATATGTAGATATACCGACGTCTATTATAATACCCATAGCACAAGATTTACCTACTTATTTTGGGACTAGGTCGATTTCTGTGCCGAGTGAAGAGTGTCGTTAAATATTTATTGAAATATTACCAAAATGCATGCTTAATGATGATGAAGATGACACTGAATGAAATATTTAGAAAATACCTGCTACACATTTTTAGGGTTCCGTAGTCAACTATAGGCACCCTTATAGTTTCGCCATGTCTGTCTGTATATCTGTTTGTCCCTCTGTCTGTCCGAGGCTTTGCTCTGTGATAGTTAGTGCTAGAAAGCAATTTGGTATGGATATTTAAATCCATAAAACTGACAACGTCGTATCGTCGTACCTCCCCTATTTGAGTGGCGATGAATTTTTTTTTTGCTTCTACCCTATGGTGTGGGGTGTTGTTGGATAGGTCTTTCAAAATTAATAAGGACTTCATTTTTTTTTGATAAAGTGAATGTTTTCGGAAATAATCACTCCAAAAGAAAAAAAATGTCCCCCCCCCCCTCTAACTTTTGAACTGATTCCAAAAATATGAAAAAAATCGGGAAAGTAAAGCTTATTAAAGACTTTCAACGAAAACTATAGGGGACATTTGAGTTATCGTAATTCTTAGTAAAAGACGTATGAAACGCTACGAATTTTTTTTTTGCCGTTTTTATAGATAATGGAATGGAACCCTTCGTGCGCGAGTCCGACTCGAATTGGCCAGTTTTTGTAATACACTTAGCCATTAGGTATAGGTAGTATTTTTAGGTTGTGTTTTTATTTGTAATGTTTTATTAGTATTATAATTTTGTATCTTACGATCAATATTTAATTATGTTTGTTGTATTTATCAAATAAATAATATATTTAAAAAAACATCTGATACATGAATATAATACATAATAAATATATTTAAATATCCAAGGCTCAGGAAAACATATTGATTATATCGTTTTCATCATCCAAATAATGCCCTGAACGGGATTCGAACCCGTCACCACCGGCTTCGTAGGCAGGATTCTACCCAACTAGGCCAAAATGGTCGCCAAGTATTCGATTGACATCATCATCATCCTCCTAGCGTTATTCCCAGTACAGTTGCATCCTGAAGGACGCCTGGGGTCCGCTACCTAATCCCAAGAGTTGGCATAGGCACTAATTTTTACGGAAGCGACTGCCATCTGACCTTCCAACCCGAGGGGGAAACTAGACCTTATTGGGATTAGGCTAGTCAAGTGAGTGGGCAACTTGACTGTTAGAAGTTCTCAAGCCGCCCGGAGGCCTCTAACTTAGCTTAACAGCTGCTATCATACACAGCGACCGGGATCAACAGCTTAACGTGCCTTCCAAAGCACGGGAGCGCTCAGTTAGTAACCACTCAAAGCGGTCACCCATCCAAGGACTGACCTCGCCCGACATTGCTTAACCTCGCATACTGCACGCGGTACGCGGGCGCCGCTGGGCCACGAACGCTCGAAGTATTCGATTGACATGATGAGAGCTATTACATATCAAAAATAAAAAATAAGGGGGAACAATCTTACAAAAATCGACCTAGTCCTAAACTAAACAAAGTTTTTGTGTACTGGGTACTAAACGACGAAATAGGTACGACATACTTAATTAGATAAATACTTACGTATAAGAAACATCCAAGACTCAGGAACAATATTCTTGATAAATGCACAAATAATGCCTTGACAGGGATTCGAACCCGGGAGTTCCGGGACCTCCGGCTTCGTAGGCAGGGTCTCTACCAACCAAGCCAAGGTGCTCGTGAATCAACGAACGCCGTGGCCTACGGTCGTTTTTAATTTCTATGCGGGCAGTTAGTTGGCTGAGTGAACAAAGGTCTCCGTGCCATTTTGAGCAACAATTCTTTCGTATGTCTTATCTGTTATGGAGGCTGGTAAATAATCTTTTTGGTTTTCTCCTGTAGTAATCCAATCCGAGAGGATTCGCCTCCATACATTTCCTCGTAAAAGGTGGAGATGACAAAGTTTTGAATTATATTGGTAGCGTTGGTAGATTGGTAGTCATGAAAAAAATCCATGTTCCCGACCTTGAGCCGTGTGTGCGTTTGCCACCATCTTCATTTGAAGGGCCCATTTTTTTTAGGGTTCCGTAGCAAATGGCAAAAAACGGAACCCTTATGGATTCGTCATGTCTGTCTGTCTATCCGTCCGTATGTCACAGCCGAATTACGTGAAGACTATGAGCAATACAATTATGAAATTTGGTAGAAAGGTGTATGCTATGAACCGCTATAGAAATAAGATGAGAAATTTTGAAAAAATACTATACTGGGGGGCCACCCCATACATACATGTACAGGGGCGGTCAATTTTTTTTAAATGCACATAGGCGTGTGGGGTATCTATGGATAGGCCTTCAAAAATGACATAGATCAGTCGTTGGCGAGATATTACGATATTAGCTGTCAAAGTGGTATAAAGTGTGGTCCCCCCTTTAATATCCGAACTATGAACGTTAAAATTCTGAAAAAATCAAATTGTGTAAATTAATAAATACTTTCAACGAAAATTGGTTTGACCAAGAGAGGTTTAACGGTTTTTGAGTTATTGCTGAAAAACTGTCTTTCCTAAACAAAAGGGCCTTAGTGCCGTAAGTTTCCTTTGAAGATACGACCTTTTTTGATTAAATGTATTGTATACTGGTTTTAAATGTACATTAGGATGTGTTGGTACGGCACCCTTCGTGCGGGAGTCCGACTCGCACTTGGCCGGTTTTTTTAATAGCTGATTCACGTTTGATTCCGTCTCAAAAGTGTCTATGGCATGTTTAAAAGAAATAAAATTTCTTAGATTTTTCTCATAAATAATTCATCTGTCGAATAAAAATAAAAGGTTCAAATGGCGGAAAAAGTGGTTATATTTCAAAAATCTTTCGTACTAAAGTTTTTCGCGCCAATAATTAATTCCCCCTTTGAATTTAAAAGCATAAAATTGATGCGATAATATTATAAGGTTGTTCTAAAACAAGTACTTGCACATGTTGAAAGAAGTCCTATGACCTCAGATCATAGAAAGAAACCTATGACAGAGTGGTGAGGAATGAACTTTCGGTTCGGTACTGTCCGGGTATAGAGTGAGCGACCATCTCGTTCAAGCTCTGGAATCTCTCTACGAGGATTCCACTGCTTGCGTCAAGAGTAAACGGGTCCTACACTGAATGGTTTAGCATCGAAAAGGGTGTTAGACAGGGATGTGTAGAGTCACCGTGGCTGTTTAATTATATATTTATTTTCTAGACAGTTGTTTGCAAGATTTGAAAGACGATGAATGTGGGTTGGAAGTGAATGGGTTGCTTATCAAATGTCTACTCTACGCCGATGACCAGGTTTTATTTGCGTCGTCAGCTGAGAAGCTACAGAAGATGGTAACTAGCATGCACGGATTGTTTGCGAGAAAAGGAATGAAAATGAATGTAAGCAAGACGAAAGTGATGGTATTTGAAAGAGATGAGTGTATGACAGTTTGTGAAATTGCGGTAGATGGAGTGAGGTTGGAGCAACTGGATGAGTTTGTGTACTTGGGGACTTTGTTCAGGAGAGACCGTAAGCTAGAGAAAGATATTGAAAGGAGAGTGATAGCTGGGAATCGAGTGAGTGGGGTATTTCACGCCTTTATGAGCAGCCAGAAAGTGTCAGAAAAGCCGCGGCTGGCTGTGCATACAAGAGTGTTGGTGCCAACACTAATGTATGGTAGCGAAGCATATGATTCTCACAAAAAAAATATGAAGAAAATCTACTAGAATGATATTACTCAGAGACACGAATGCAAAAATAGGAGAGCCAAAAGGTTATGAAAATATTTTCCTGTGAAATTATATGGATATGGCAAAAGAAATAAAATATTTATCAATTTCTGTAGGTACCACAAATTAAAAATCACAAACAAAATGTACAAAAAACTGCACAAGCTGAGATGGAATTGGAAAACACCAGATAGTGGAACTAAAAATGAAATTGATTTCATAGTAACTAATTTTTTTGTAATTTAATTGTCCTGAGACGGTTGAAAATGTACATGTGAAAAACTGCCTTAGTGTTTGAGGCAGTTTTTTACTCAGTGATTACCGGCTAGTACGAGCTACATTCAACTTGAAATTTGCCAAATAAATCAAGAACCACCCGGTTTGGGACGCGACGACGGCAAGAGGCCCGATGAAAAAGACTAATCGAAATCACACATGACCCTAAGGCTGGCTCATTCCTCGGACAAACAATAGGCATCGCCATTCAACGGGGGAATGCAGCCAGCCTTATGGGCACAGTTCCACGGGGAACAGACTTGGGGGACATGTTTTAGAGTGTAGTTTAGTTATAATTTTATTTATTTATATTTAGTTCTAAGTTTCTTACATTATTATTAATTTTAGATATATGTTAGAACAAGATACAAAAAACCAAACTTAAATAAATACATAGACTATGGAAAGTATAAAACCAACTTACGAAATATGAACATAACAGAAACCAGTCAGTTCAAGCCCAGTATAATGAAATAGAAAAAAACATAACTATAAGCTCTAAGGTATCCCACAAAGAAAAGGAAAGAACCAACACATTATTACACATATTACAAAACAAAACTTTACATCAGCTTTATCGACTACAAAGCATTCGACATTATATTTCATGAATCAATATGGGAAGCACTATCAACTCAAGGATATAACAAGCATTATTTAGACATACTCGTAATAAAAGAAATATACAGAAAAAGCACAGCCAGTATAAAAATGGAAGATGTTGGACCAGCATTCAATATTGAAAAAGAGGTAAGAGAAGGGGACCCACAAAATTCTTTATCTGTCTTAGAAATTTGTTTTTTGAACCTTGCAATGGGATCTTGTGCTACTGTCTGAAGACCCCAAAGAATTAGAAAAGATGCTACAGTCACAAGCAAAAAAGTAGGTAGAACTACCTACATGTAAATGAAGACAAAACCAAAGTAACTACCAACAGACAGCCTAAACATATCTTGTTGGATTCTACACCACTTGAGTATGTCGAGGACTACATTTAGGCCATACAATTTCTTTCAAATCATGCACTGAAAAATAAGTTGATAGAATAATAAAACGCATATGGAGTAATGAAATGATTTTTTGATAACATGAAAGATTTTTTTTAAAGCAAAATGCATACCAAACTATAAACAAAAGCCATGAACATCTGCCTACTCCAATGTCTCACGTATGCATGCCAAACCTGGCCCTTACTAAAAAAAGTACAGAACAAACGGAAGAAATCTCAGAGAGGAATAGAGAGAAGCTATCTGGGACGGAAACTGAAAGACATAGTCAAAAACAAAATAATTTTTAAGAAAAAAAAAACCGACTGCAATGGGGGAGGCCGGTGAGGGATTATTATACTTACTAGATGAAAGCCCGGCTTCGCTCGGGTGAAATAAATAAGAAAGAAATAAACAAAACATTTATTCGTGACAGTTATGCAAACGACGAAAGAAATAGTGTACAAAAATGTATAAAATAAAAACATTACAACAACGGATTATGATGAAACTTCGAATCGTATAGAAATATAGTCTGTAGTCTGGATTGGGAATAAAAGTATGGAATGGAATTATATGGAATTGGAAGTAAAAGATTACGCAAACGACGTCACGGGCAAAGGCTAGTAATATGAATATATGAGTATCTTTGCAAGTTAATCCTAAGCATTTTTATAAGGGTAGTATTTAAAGGCACATAAAAAATTTGACACCGTAATCAGTACTGATTTGTATAGCTAAAATACTAATCGTTCATTAAAATTCAATTCAGATGTGCATTGTTAAATATTGATGTGCCAGTCAGTATTTTTGGTGCGAAGTCAGAGCTGCTAACGCGAAAAACAAATGAAGTTCGTGTATCTCCCTCTCTGTCGCACTTGCAAATTCGAGCGACACAGAGGGAAATACACGATGTTCGTTCGTTTTCGTTTCGCGATAGCAGCTCTCTATTCTCCGCCAAATTCTATTTAGTGGGGCCCTTTACACTCAATATTATCGCGATTTTTAAAATTGTATGGGATCTGTTAAACGCTTAATACTATCACAATACTGGTGTGTCAATATTATCGTGGTTTCCATAATCGTATGGATTTTTCTTCAATATTCATTGCACGTGTTACGGATCGTGATATGAGTATATCGCGTGATAATAATAACCATGTAACAGGCCCCTATGGATGTTGCTTCAATATTCAGTGTTTCACGTGATAATAATAACAGTTGGTAATATTTTCTCCAATTAATGGAAGCTATTTAACAACTTGTTCCGTTTTGCCAAAGGTATTTCACATTCCAATACGCGCACCATCCAGGAATAGGAGCCGTCAGACCAGAGGGCCTACCACGATCTGAAAACGAAGTATTTCCCTCTCCGCGCTCGAATGTGCAAGTGCGACAGAGAGGCATATATATTTAGTTTTCGGTTGGTAGCACCTTAGTCCGAGCGTGGCGGACGGTCGAAGAAAGTCAAAGAACATTCCGTGTGTTGTCTGTCACACATATAATTTTTTAGCTTCCCATCGACCTATGAACTTGAAATTAAGTGATAATGTTTATTATGAAGTATATTTTACCAAAAATATCAATATATTGATAAATCACATTTGTTTTTTAGTTGTTCCGTACCCTCAGTGTGCGACTCCGACGCACTTGGCTGGTTTTTATTACATTTTGAATTTTATTTCTCTTATAGTAAAATACCCTATTCGTTTTAAAGTTGACGCCTGAGGGCCTACCGCGAACCAAAAACGAACTATCTTCCTCTCTGTCGTTCGAATATACATGTGCGAGAGAGGCAGATACTTCGTTTTCGGTTCGCAGTAGCGCCTCTAACGTCCGAGCGCGGCGAACGGCATGAGCTTAGGGTCTACTCCGAAATTCAAAATCCTAACTTCGTATGGTGCCGTCCCTTTCACTCTCCTGTCATAGACTATATGAGTGAAAGGGACGGCACCATACGAAGTTCGGATTTCGAATTTCGGAGTAGTCCCCCAGTACCACTAAGTTATAAGATAGAGCGAGATAGGGATAGAATTTTGCTAGACGTTTAAAAGCCATAAGTCACCTAGTAGTTTGTCACAAACAAAATAGAGACGCAGCTTTAAGATGGCGGACAGACTCATCAAACATTCAAGTGGTGTCCTTTACACGATTAATATTATCACAATACTGGGGTGTCAATATTATCGCATTTTTCAAATTTGTATGGATTCTGCTTTAATATTCACGTGATACTTATCGTGATATGAATCCATGTAACAGGCCCCATACATTCGCTTTGAAGGCGGTTGTTGTGACAATCAGTCTAGCTAGCACGATAGATTATACCGTTACGTTTTATGTGACGTTTTAATACAAGCTAGTACAAGCTACAAGCTTACAAGCTTACAAGCTTTTATACAAGCTTTGCTTAGTTTGGGACTAGGTCGATTTGTGTAAGATTGTCCCCCAATATTTATTTATTTATTTATTTATTTATTTATATAACGTGACGGTATAAGTTATCGTGCTAGCTAGGCTGATAGGTGTATAGAACGCTTGAAAACTACAAAAACAAAACGCTGCAGACGCGGCTAGCCGAATCCACACAATGGGCGATGATGGCCCATCACCCAGAACGCAGCCCAGCAACCTGGCCAACATACCGGACGCAAAAATAGTTCACGATTTTCGAACGTAGCCGACACTGTCAACCAACAAATTTAATATAGCAATATAGTCTGTGGGCAATATGGCCGACGTTTTGTCATCAAATTAACACTTTTAAATGCAAAATACGCGACAATCCGAATTTTGCGGATACATATGTTCTACTCAAAAATCGTTATTTTTATACGTTCTTCAATTTGAGACAGGTCTCGTTCGGGTCTACCGTACCCCTGCACGAAATTATTAATATAGATATGGTGCACTCTTAGATTCCATACAATAAAATAAAAAAATGGCTATAATTATGTTTATAACGGTAGAAGACTAAGTACCCTCAATTCCTCATAGAATCCTCCATCAGAATTCAAGCTTGACAAAAATGTGTCTTGAAAAACTAGCTTGCTTGACAAGCAAAACGAAGAGAACAAATCGCCAAACGTGAACTACGCGTCGTTGAAGAGTTCCGTTCTGATCATCATCAGCAGTTCCACTTCATCAAATGTCACTTTTTTGAATGAAAATGCTTGATTAGTTCATGAAAATACTAAAATCACTATTTGTCTGTCTGTGAAAGACAGGAGGAGTTCCCTCAGATCAGAACTCGAGCATGATAAAAATTAATCGTGAAAATAGAACTTGCTTAACAAACACAGCTAGAAGGACAAATCGCCAAACGTGAACTTTTCGTCGTTGAAGAGTTCTGTTCTGATCATCATTAGCAGTTCCACTTCATCAAATGTCACATTTTTGTATGATAATGCTCGATTTGTTGATAAAAATAAATAAATCACTATATGTTTGCCTTTAAGATTTGAGAAGTTCCCTCAATTCCTCGTGGATCCCATCATCAGAAATCGAGCATGACAAAAATTAATATTGAAAATAGAACTTGCTTAACAAACACAGCTATAAGGACAAATCGCCAAACTTGAACTTTTCGTCGTTGAAGAGTTCTGTTCTGATCATCATCAGCAGTTCCACTTCATCAAATGTCAGATTTTTGTATGAAAATGCTCGATTTGATGATAAAAACACAAAAATCACTATATGTTTGCCCTTAGGATTTGAGGAGTTCCCTCAATTCCTCATGGATCCCATCATCAGAACTGCGTTTTGACAAACATGGGACCAACTTGGATATATATATGTACTTCCAATAAAAAAAAAAATTTCAAAATCGGTTAAGAAATGACGGAGTTATGGAGTAACTTGATGTCGGTAAAAAAAAAAAGAAAAATAACCAGAACCACAAATGTGGCCAGGCAGGCACTCCGACTCAAATGGAGATGGGCGGGGCACACGCAAAGAGTGACAGATGAAAGGTAGATAAAAATCGTAACAAACTGGTAACCCATGGAGCACACTCGAAGAAAGGGAAGAACACACTCACGATGGAGTGATGACATTAAAGGTCTTCGCACACTATATCGACTCCACACCACTGCGGCACCAACTCAACTCAAATATGTATGACAAGAGTGTACGACACGTGGACGACGCGTAGACTACACGTCGTACACTACCTTAACATCAATTTTGGAAATTGTACTGTAGATAATACGACATAAGGCTTAAATTTCAATATTTAGCTTTAAATCGAGTGGCTTTTGAGTTGATATAGTGTGCGAAGACCTTTGTTGCTGGACTAGACCAGCAAAAAACAGAAAAATCTGAAAAGTTTTGGAGGAGGATTACACCGCTCTAGGCGGTCCTTATACAGAAGAAGAAGAATAGTGTAAAATAGTGGTGAATTTATAAAAAATATACAGTCACTTCATTAATTTATTCAGATTTGTAGTGAGAGCTGTTTATACGGAAATACAAGCTTAGGTATCTTCTACTCATTAGACACTCGCCATCCAAAAACTTCGGAAAAAATGTTCGCATCAAAGTAAAGCAGTGACATACATTCGTTCAGAAAAAGCGAGTATTTGACACGTGTTACAATGTATAATATGGTGCCATTCTATGGATAATAAACCATCAAAATATCACAACAAATAGTAAATTACAATATAAAAGATGTTTTAACTTAAAAATTCGGAAAATTATGTTTTTTTCTTAATCTTCCAAAAGGCAAATAAAAGGTAACAACATAATACTAATAAACTGTATGACAACTATAACGCTGCTTTACTTTGATGCGAACATTAATTATTTTCGTCGAAGTTTTTGTATCGCGAGTGCCTGATAGGTATACATTTTTTTTTTATATTTCACTATTAAAACAATAATTATCCACATACTCCAATCATGGGCGATGGGCTAGCCACCTGTCACTGCAATATTACATTTTCTTCGACCAATAAATCTGTAATAGCCAAAAGTGGCACTGAAAAATATTATTTCATGGGCTCTACCTACCCCTTTTGGGCATATAGGTGTGAGTTTACGTATGTAAGTAGTACAGGCGGTCTCATTAAGCAGTTGGACAATTTGGGACTTTGTCGCTTTCAGCCGTTAGACATTTAGTATGACAATTTAAACATGACGTTAAAGTGACAAGGTACAAAGGTGTTCAGCCCCTTATGAGGCCGACCGTTCCTTCCTACGCCTAAGAATGCAATCTCAATGAAGTATCCAACTTCGTTTCACATTTATTTGCAGTTTAAAATTCGTTCTATCAAAAAACAAATGACATGGCTGTTACGTCACTACAAAAATAAACAGCGTAGCACGATAAAAAATACTGCCGTCTCTTTCTTCAGAAAATAAGTGTTTCGAACAGTGTCGCCACCTATAAAGCTAATAAGTACTACTTATAGTTGTATCTAACGTTGAAACCTGGATGCTTGGAATTGACATCTGCGCCATCTATTGAAGGTTTTTGGCAACGACCTGTCATTCGCCGCGGCCATTTTCTTTACACGGATAGTATAAAACTCACTCACACATACAAGGCTCCGAGTGAAAATTGATGAATTTTTAAACGGCTATATTTTAATTATTAGTGGTTTTTTCGCTTAGTTTTTCAAACTGCGGGAGCAGAAGGTCATATATTATCTAAATATTACAATTTCAAGTCCGTGACATCGCTAGAATTGAAATGTAGTCCGAACGAAAATTGTATGAAAAATTTTGAAAACGTTCCACCTTAACGCGTTATTTTGCATTGTTCACAGCTCAAAGCATGACACCGCGCCGGTGACGTACCGCTGACGCGAATATGCAGCGCCGCCTGCCGGGTGCGCGATGCTGTTAGGTGAGTGCTTTTCATCACAGGAATATAATAGGAATTGTAAGATCGCCAGAGCTAGGGCATGTAAATTTCCCGGAAATTTCATACAAATCGGGACTGGGACTGCAAACACTAGCCAGAGCGTTGTGTTGAGAGCGTTGCGTTGCGTTGTGTTGTTGTGTCGTGTGTGAAGTGTCTATAGGTTACAGTGTCCGCTTACCATTAGGTAGGGCGTATGCTTGTTTGCCACCGTCGCAGTATTAAAAAAAACATCCGTTTATTATATCTTTCGACATAAAGTGACTGATGATGATTATTTATGTTGTTATCATGTGATTTAACCATATTAGGGCCACAGTACTGAGACGAGTTTAGGCGCACGTCTACAGATTCCCAATTCTACAGATGCTAATGTTTTACATATTTCCAATTCTACAGATGCTAATGTATTACATATTTCCAATTCTATAGATGCTAATGTTTTACATATTTCCAATTCTATAGATGCTAATGTTTTACATATTCCCAATGTTACCGATGCTAATGTTTTACATATTTCCAATTCTACAGATGCTAATGTTTTACATATTTCCAACTCTACAGATGCTAATGTTTTACATATTTCCAATTCTACAGATGCTAATGTTTTACATATTCCCAATGTTACAGATTCTAATGTTTTACATATTTCCAATTCTATAGATGCTAATGTTTTACATATTTCCAACTGTACAGATGCTAATGTTTTACATATTTCCAATTCTACAGATGCTAATGTTTTACATATTCCCAATGTTACAGATCCTAATGTTTTACATATTTCCAATTCTACAGATGCTAATGTTTTGCATATTCCCAATGTTACAGATTCTCAAGTTTACAGATTCCCAATTCTACAGATTCTCATGATTACATATTCCCAGTTTTACAGATTCTCAAGTTTACAGATTCCCAATTCTACAAATTCTCATGATTACATATTTCCAATTCTACAGATTTGTAATTAAAAAAAATCCTATTATAGGTTATCTACAACGGCCCCAGGTTTAGGTAGGTTAGGTTCGTTAGGTATCTTCAGATGCCCGAAGGGCAAACCCGCGGAGCGGGGCTCCGTCAATCGGAATCTGTACAATTGGAAATCTGCAAAATTCAGAATCTGTAAAATTGGGAATCTGAAGAATTCGGAATCTGAAGAATTCGGAATCTGTAGAATTGGAAATCTGCAGAATTATTAATCTGTAGAGTTGGGAACCTGTAGAGAAGCGAATTGGTAATGGAAATCTGTAGAATTGGGAACAAACCCTGGGACGTACACGTCCTAGGGTTTCGGTTACGACTTCGCGTGGATCTCGACCTGCGGTCTTTCGTTTACACGTATAAAGACACGGTTTTGCAGCCGATTCTGTGTCGCGGCCGAGCCATAAGAGTCAGTACCTCTAGACACTATAGACTCTTAGCTACGAGTAGTTTCTGGCCGGAGGATCCATACAAATTCGGAAGTCGTGTGGATGCGGGAGCGACGGCAGGGTTTCGGGGGGTGTATCCAGATGGGGCCGGTCCTAAGAATAGAGCGGGCGCCTTATGGCTTTACACTAGGGCAGGGGTCGACAAACCGCGGCTCGCGAGCCGCATGCGGCTCTTTGAAGGGCCAGGCGCGGCTCTTCCAGGTGTCCTCAAAAATATAGTGAAAATCCTAAAACAGGTGCTTTTGGCTCTCTGAGGTTCCCAAAAGATGGTATTTTTACTGTATTTGGCTCTTTGGTCAAAAAGTTTGCCGACCCCTGCACTGGGGCGTGCAATGTCGGATAGTTTTTCAATTCCGGAACTGGTTTAGATGTTAGGCTCCAATTCCGGAATTCCGGAACTGGTTCCTAATGTACCTTAAATTATAATATTTATCGTTTTATAGGCAATATATACTGCCGCCACATAGGATACACAACTCAAATGAATAATGCATACCAAAACAAACTTCTATTTTGAACTTCACCTTGTTTACACAGATTAATTTATAAAACAATATCTAATTTCTTCACCCATAGAATGACGTCTGTACCAGGAGAGTATAAATCTAGGGCATTTCCATCAAATTTCCGTAATAGGCAATCGCGGATTATTTGTTGGATAGACTGTACAGTGTCCACTGCACGTTGCACTCTCGCGAATCTCACCAGCCACACTTTTGCAGGTATTCTGCACTTTCTGCACATCGTCCGTGTCTAGTACGGAGTCTGTTTAGTAAGCAACTGCCCTGTTAGTTACGACCTGACACGAAAACCATATGGCTTCTCTGTCTCAAGAAGGGCGCCTTTATGTCACATGAGAAAAAAAAAACACGGAAAGGATTAAGTTTAGGAGGCGCCTTTCGAGTAACGTGGAATAAATAGCTCCATCCTGATGCTAGGGCTGGTGTGGTGGGGTTGTGCTTGGGGATACCCAAGCACGCTATAAAAGTTAAGATTCTATTCAGCTTCTAGGATACAGTTTAGGATATTGGTATCATTATTACGTATAACATGGATTAATGTGAAAGTCGTTTAGGTATCAAGATTAGATACAGTTCGATCTTTGGACTCATCATTACCTACCGGAACCTTGAGTGTCTCGCTTTTCAAACAGGGAAAATATTATGTTTATTTATTATGGAAAACTGGTAATAGTAGACCTGTTATTCACTTATCCCGGAGAACTTAATCCACACCAACAATCACATAAACCACACAAACGCAATAGTGGAAGGTCCAAAAAAAAAAAACCCGCAAATCGATATACAGTTTAGCCGTTTGGCACACGCATACTAGAGGTCGGAACAAAATTTATTACCCGCAGTTCTTTAAAAAAAATCTCTTATATTATTTTCAAAATTGCTTTCTTAGGGTTGGATAATGAGGATATCACGTAACATTTGTGGTATAATGTACAAAAAAAAAACAGCCGTATCGTATCTGGAGGAGCACAAACATGGTGTGTTTCGAAAATTATTTTTGTTTTAATTTAAGAAAAATGTAATGATGTGGTATATTTTTAGAATTGCTTAAAAAAGCCCTTTCATTTAATACCACACACGATAGATTCCTGAAAAAATTTTTTTTACTCATTCAAAAAAACTAACTTAGCACCCCCCTCCTAAGGGATTTTTTTTAAGAACTGCGGGTAAAAATTTTGTTTTGACCTAGTATGCGTGCGCCAAACGGCTAAACTGTACATCGATTTGCGGTTTTTCTTCGGAATTGGGCTCGTACGCCGTCCACTACAAAGATTTTTTAAGGAATCAGATTCGGTCTGATAATGTGAACATAGGGTCACTGTCAGTCCAGCATTATTGGTTTTGGGATTGACGTTTCTGGGCCGATAATGTTGGTGCATATCGAAATGCGCTAATCATGCACACTAGTACTAGTAGACCTGCTCAAATGATGCTTAGATCTATAACATTTTAAACTCTTTCGCTTTGCACACATACTTAAAAAAATTGCTTACACGGATGATTCTAACGCAATATTCAGTATCCTTTATTTCCGAAGTTTCGCCACGGGCTTCACCAGTTTTGGTCTCAGCAGTTTGTCAACGGAGATATGGAGACGTACAAACGCTAACGCAGTTAAAGGACAATTCGTGACCCTTATTACAATGAGAATAAAGTGCACGAATTGGACAGTTACCTGTGTTGGCGATGGAACTACCCGTTCGCTTCTTGTTGGCAGTTTGCTCCCTTCCCGGCACCCATACCGCAACTCAGCACAGCTCCGAGCAGTGAAGCCGGAGGTACGAGTAAAAACGTCATCTAGGGAGCTGCCATCACGAAGTGAACGCCTATTAGTATGTAAAATATATATAAAAAAAGAAGGTCCTGTATGCTGGATATGATGAGGGGTAGTGAATTTTTTTTGGCGCTCTACGTCGTTAAAAATTGTATACCAACTTACCAACCAATGTCTCCTTACTTTGCTGCTTGAGATTACACTCGTACTGCTATTTGTTACGTTACGGCTGGTAGTATACTTCCTCTGCATCCTCACTTGGGCTCCTGAACTAGCTAGATGACATACCCTGCCTCCTCCTAATTGAATCCATTCCTCTTCAGGTACGCCCTATATCTCCAGGCAGATCCAGAAAGTTCCTACCGGCTTCTTGAACCTTGTAAGCGTATTCCTGAACCTCCTGACTACTTTTCAACACTCATGATTCCCTGGGATTCCGTCCGAGGGAGGAAGTTCCTCTGAAACCGTACCGTACGCGACCATTTAGGTTCTAAGGTGTGAGGATGAATGCCCTGCCGACGGCGAGCAGTGCGATGATAGAAACACTAACACTAGAATTACTGTTCAAAACGGGATATTTACCATGTATGTTAATGTTGTTGAGTTTCCGATATTTCGGCGCTGTTGCAAGCACCATTTTCAAGGATTAACTGACGTGCTGCGAGTTTTATATCTGGCCCACACTCCATAGCGATCTACCCTATTCTTGGTTCGCTTTTTCCGCACAGTGCTACTACCACCGTCCGCCCTCTCGCTCAAAGCTCGAACACGATCACGACACACAACACTTACAGTATCAACTCGCGCGTTCATGCCGGTTACAGTCCTATATATCGGTAACTCAACAACATTAACATACATGGTAAATATCCCGTTTTGAACAGTAATTCTAGTATTAGTGTTTCTATCATCGCACTGCTCGCCGTCGGCAGGGCATTCATCCTCACACCTTAGAACCTAAATGGTCGCGTACGGTACGGTTTCAGAGGAACTTCCTCCCTCGGACGCTCCGGTTGTGGAATGAGCTCCCTGCCGAGGTTTTCCCGAGGAACTACAGTATGGGATTCTTCAAGAAAAGAGTGTATAGATTTTTAAAGGGTCGGCAACGTGCATGTGACACCCTGGAATTGCAGGCGTCCATAGGCTGCAATGACCGCTTACCATCAGGCGGGCCGTACGCTTGTTTGCCAGCGACATGGTATTAAAAAAATGTTAGCTTGAAATCTTATGGGCCCGTCTGTCATCTCATTACATTACGATACGCAACGCATGACTAGTCTCGGAGACTATTCGCCGCGAAGTTTCCCCACGATGTTTTCTTCAACGATTCTATCAGACGTCTGCAAGCAAAATAGTATTTTAACAAACAGTTACATAATAAAGAAGAAGAAAAAACAAGAAAAGAAAGCATTTATTTATGACAAACAGAAATACAGATAAATAGTAAATAAAAATATGACGAACATTGTTTGCCAGAAAAGGGCCACAGCTCAGCATAGAGCTGACAAAGCCAGCGCTGTTCTTCCGTTGTGGCTCAGGTGCAAGTCACACCTCGCCGACGAGGGTATAGTAAGGTTTCTTAAAATACGAGAGTCGCTGTAACAAAACGAGCGTAGCTAGTTTTGTTATTAAAGACTCGAGAATATTGAGATCTACGGCTGGCTACCATCCTGGTCGAAATTCCTCTAATTCGAACCAAGCGCTATGCATCATCCTTCATAATGCGCACTTCTAAGGTTTGGAATTCTCTGCCGGCGTCTGTATTTCCGAGTTCATATAGTGAATCTTCTGGGTGAGCTCGCTTCATCATCAGCCTCATATTTGCCCCCTGGCTAGATGCTGGCCAAGAGCAATCCCATTTTTAATAATAAAAAAATTATGTAACTTTGCATACGATATTTTTTGTATGATAGCAATATAATTTGATTTAAATAAAAAATCGATATGGTGGCAAAATACGGGCATTGACGTGTGCCTAATAAAAAAAAATATAAAACAGTTGTATTATAATGTATGGAAATCCATTTTGTTTCTGCCACCAGTCATATAATAACTTGTCTATACTGTTGTAACTGTCACTCATTTAATTGACAGATTATAATGCTGATGCTGGAGTAGAAAAAAACGTAATACGCAGGCGTTTTCTCACACAATTTTCTTATACAATTTGGGTCCTTATTTACGTAATTTCTTGCCTCGCACAGCTAAACTGTGGAATGAACTGTCGCCTGCGGTTTTTCCGGACCGATTCGACCTTCAAACCTTCAAGAAAAGAGCGTACTCCCATCTTAACGGCCGGCAACGTACTTACAACCCCGCTGGTGTTGCGAGTGTCCATGGGCGGCGCTAATCGCTTACCATCAGGCGATGCGTCTGCTCGTTTGACACCTATGTCATAAAAGAAAAAAAAAACGTACCGCATTCTTAGATTTATAACTATTTAAAGTCAACGAATTTTAATGTCTGTCGCTTCTGCGACAATTGGGATGCGACGAAGTAGTAGTTTACCCCCCATGAAATTATTATTATTAACCCCCCAAAAAACTAAAAATAAACTTTCCAAATTTATATACGCCTTGCGAGAATTAAAAAAAATCTACAAATTTTCAATGCGCTCTTACTGCTTACTACGCATACGCTTTTTCGTGGCTTAGGTATGGAGTCATCCTCTGGGGCAATAGCACAGATATAAATGACATATTCCTCGTACAAAAGAAGTGTATACGTATATTAGCTAATATTAAAAATAGAGATAGTTGTAGACCTTATTTCATCAAGTACAAAATATTGACGCTAACATCTATCTAAATATATCCTAGAAATATGCAAGTTTGTGAGGAAATACCCGCAGTTTTTCCCAAAACTTGTTGACCAGCCCCGGCGGTTCCAAACTAGGTACAAAAATAATTTAGCTCCAGCCCCTCGTTCAAACCTCAAACTGCACAAAACAGGCCCAAACGTGATGGCAGTAAATATTTATAATAAAATTAGTGACGACATAAAACAACAAGTGACGGAAAAGCAGTTCAATCGACGGTTGAAGGATTTTCTAGTGAATAAGTGTTACTGCCTTAAGGATTTCTTTGATGATTAAAAGTAATTTGCTAATTAATAATCCAATTATATACTTTGCTACTAACATGTATGATAGAATGGTCGAATCTGAATTATTTATATATTAATTGATTATTTTATTTTAATTTCCAAAATCTCCATTTTTTACTATGTGTCATATTAATAATTTTAGTTGAATGTACATACCAATGAATCCATTATCTCTTAAATTAGTTATAGGACTCGCTAGTCACTACCAATTGCTGTGCCCTATCAGGGTCCATGTGAAACTAATACTAATGTAACACCTATATGTAAAGACCATGGATGCAATAAATGATGATTAAATGATTAAATTGGGGGAGGCCTTTGCCCAGCAGTGGACATCTTTGGGCTGATTGGTGGTGGTGGAAATAGTGGAAGTGACAAGGTACTAAAATGATCACTTTTGCTGTTGACTCAAAGTTAGCTGGAAGAGATCCCACATAGGAATAAGTTCGCCTTTGTACTCTGATCTTGTGTGACACGCTCAAGCTGAAAACCCCGTTCGCACACTCTGCCTGGTTCCGGCAGAATACCAGCGCTGCGACAGCAATGTCACAGCACATGCTGAGTCGGCGCCTTTTCGCGGCTATGTCGTGACAATCAATTAAATTGATGTTACATTAGCATAGTTTTAGTTTGTAAGATTTATCTATGTTAAAGCACTCTTTTTTAATTGCAAGTATTGTCAAGTCACATACGCAAATAAAGTTTTTATCTATCTATCTATGTATATATGTTTTAAACTGTTAGTGTGTACCATAAAGTGCTTACTGCTTACATACATACATACTATGCCTAATTAAATTTTTTTTTACTTTACTTTGCGGCATGAGTTCGTACTTCGTACTGCTCATAAAAACTATAGGTCGCTAGTGGTCTTAAAGTGAAATAAAACTGCATTGTACAATAGATCTAAATATAAAATAGCAGAGTTCATTTCAAATGTACATAACAAATGCACGTGAGGTTCAATGTTAAGGTCACCTAACTCGCTCGAATACGCATAGTACATTAAATTTTCAACTCTATTGCAAATACCTTAAAGATCGCAAACGTACTAAAGTAAGGTCGATTCGATTTTAGTCTTTATTTGTATACTCATAAGATCGCCATCGAATCATATCATATGTTAGAGCTACTTTTTTCCTCAAAGCACCTATCATTCGATTTTAAACTTTATTTTGGAATACTTAACAGCGTAAACAATTTCACGAGAGAACACATGTTAGGGCTACCGTCGGACTTCCCTTAAGCAGCGAAATCATTCAATTTTAGTTTTTATTTGTAAGCCGATAAGATCACTATCGAACGCATCTAAAATCACATGTTAGGGCCACCTTCTGTCTTTACTCAATGCAGCCAAGTCGTTCAATTGTAGACTTTAATTATAGGTTTATAAGAGCGGAGTCGCCCGTATGTGGAGTCACATGTGACATGTGACTGCCATCAGCTGTCCGATAGCGTGTCCTAGACCTGACTTTGACAGCTGACCTTACGTGACCTCAGTGACGGTAGAGGCTAGGTCTGTTTCTTAACATCAGTTGCAATAACTGTTTCAAATGAGTGTCTTTTCAAGAGGGCTAGATTTTATCTTAGCGGTACTTCTAAAGATAACTTGCTTAAGAAAACTCAAGGTCCAATTTAGTAGTACAATTACAGAAAAAAAAACCCTTTGACAAAAGACACTCCTCAAATATAGTATCTGCTTACCATCAAGCAGACCGCATCATATGCTTATTTGATGATAATTCAATTTATAGTGGTGGAAGATTTAAGGGTTCGCCAATTTTCGGCTTTATTTTAATGATAATAAGGTCCAAAAAGTGACGAACATTTCATTCCGCGACTGAAAATACGAGTACATTGCTGGGCCGATTAGTAACGATCCTGTCCTGGTCGATTAATTTGATTTCTGGGCCATTTCGTACCTTGTCATACTGATAATTATATGCGATATCTAGTAGCTTTCATATCGATTTTCACTGTAACAAGGTACGAAGTGGCCCAGAAATCAGATTGGTTGACCATACATATCGACCCAGTAATTGTCAAGAGGGCGAAATACTATGTACACAATTTTGTAACTTTTTAACCTTATTTTATTGGAATCCATTGTTTATTATAATTACATCTGCCACCATGTCTGATTACTCGGTAACATCTGGTTTCTGAACTCAAAAAAAAAATTTGACATTGGGAAGGTCGCCACTGCATGCATTACTTAGATATATTATACATTTAACATTAAGTAACCACTTTATTGTTGGTTACATTAAGTAACCACTTTGTTGTTGGTTTTTAAATAACAACTCGCGATTTATGGAAGAGCGGCATCTTCCGACACAAGCATTGCTTGCCTCTGTTTAACCCAACATTACAACTGAGGCGGCTGTTGAGCTAACTAAACATATATTCGATGCCTGAGAAGAGTCACAGGATGCCCTAGGTATCTTTTGTGATTTGTCCAAGGCCTTCGACTGCGTGTGTCATGCATGAAACATTAATCAGGAAACTGCACTACTATGGAGTTAGAGGATCGGCACTGAATTTTCTAAAGTCTTATCTATATGGTAGAATACAAAGGGTCGACGTGAATGGACAGCAATCACCGGGATCAGTGGTCTCGATGGGTGTATCGCAGGGATCAATATTGGGAACTTGCCGTCCCTATACAAAATCTGTTCCGACAAAAAAAATTAAACAAATAAGTGTAGGGCTTTATTTATATATAAAAAATGACCACCAAATGAATTACCAGCACACTGGAGCTGGCACGCGCGTTGCACCAGGGATGCAGCCAGTGGTCGCATTGTGACTTGAAAATATGCCACAAGTGCTTCTGCAAAAATCCCCGAGGTGCTACAGAATTGCGGAAGCCCCATCAACGCTCAGAACGTTTTATTATATTGGACCTGTAGTTAATGGTTTCACTGCCACCGCGGGCCACAAGGAACCATGGCCCACTTGGAAGGCGCTCAACAGGTTCAGATCGCAGGTTGGCCGCTGGATGTAGAACATGGCCAAATGGGAACTGCACCGGGGCCGCCGTACCCAATGTGTCTGCGATACAGCACCGCAAACCATGGTGCACCTACAGGCGTGCCCCGCATGCCCACCCTCATCACCATGAGAATGAGATGATCTAATCATGCATGTACTCTTGCTCGGAATACGACCTGAGAGACGCGACGGCCAAAGCTGTCTAACATCGCTGCTTGGGCATCTTTTGTTTGAGGAACCTCGACAGGAATGAAGAAGAAGACATGAAACAGTAGTTTCATTGTTTGGGAAATGGAAAATATATGTCAGAAAAATGGCCGAGGGCAAATAAAATTGGTACTTTGTATCGAATTTTCTTAAATACCCTTTTAATATTTTAGTTCGCCCAAATGAAGTGATCACTGTAAGAGTCACATAGAGTGACTGACGATCACGATTTTGTATGACAATCGATATGTAAATAAAACATGCACATATATTTGCCCAATTATAATTGACTGATACATTATCTAAACGTCCAGACACCTCATGCCCGCCCCGTGTAAACAAATAAACTTTTGCCCTGACATTCGTAATATAATATCTCGTCGATCCACTTGTATCTTGTATTGTTTGACGACGACTTTGGCTTAGTTGGCACTTGGCAGAACTTGGTAGTGACCCTGCCTACGAAGTCGGACGTCCCGTAATCGAATCCCAGTCAGGGCATTTATTTGTGTGATAAGCACGAATATTTGTTCCTGTGTCTTGGATGTTGTCTGTGTTTCATGATTCTGAGTGCGCGCAAGGTATCCTGTAGCTTTTGATTCCCTTGCCAGTGTCGAAAATATGCGGCATAAGCAACTGTATCTTTTGATTGCGTTGGCTTAGAAGTTTGATTTTTTCGCAGCTCCAATGGACAGTAGACCTGAGTATTTGATATAAATTCCAGCTTGATACCGCCACGCGTTCCAAAAGGTCCTCTACGTGGTCCTGTACGTTGTGAAAAGGGCCTCTACGTGTAGGCTATATGGTACTCGGTTGGTACTTCGGTACCTCGGTACTTCGGCTCCGCGCACGCCTTCCAAAGGTCCGGGTCACCATTGTCCCGAGAGCGGAAAAGACATACAATAATAAATTAATAATTGTATACTTAGCATTTATTTTTTCGAACCGTGAGGTCTTCTAGGTAATACTTACTCATAAACGTTCATCAAACCTATTTTAACTAAAAGGTCGTGAAAATTCGTTTGACTTTATGTCACTTTGACATGTATTTGTGGGAAAGGACAAGACACGTTAGTCAACAGAGGTTTGTTCAGTTTTATGAATAAAGGGATAATTCTATGAGTCAGACTTATACTAGTTCATCTGAGACGAATATTCAGCGTTGTGAACAAAACTTGCGCATACGCACGCATCACAACACAACACAACAGCTCCAAAACGCTCAGTCGCTCCCTGGCCGTCGCGGCAATCGCACGTCTATGCTCGACCCGCGCCTCCTAATACAACTAACCTACGTATTTATTTACTACAATTTATTCCTATGCAAAATCCTAAATTATATCCTAAAGAAATCATTAAGAGGTTTAGTTGATATATTGGAATTGGATTTGGAGGATGAGTGACTCGTGATATTTGTGCTGTTATTTATTCAATCTGTGATATTAGTGTTATTTATTTATTGTTAATTTATTTTAATAATTTATACAAAATGAAGCAGCAAACGGGAGTGATTACTATCCATCAAGTAAGTTGATTTCTAATTTATTCTGCGCCGGTCCCAGTTCCCGATTTGTGTCTCTTTATTTTTCCATTACACAATACCATACAAATACAATATTGCAACGATTTTTGAAGACCACTTAAGCCTAAACTAATTTTATATTTAAGCAGTAACGCTGCTAACGAAAATTCTAGATATCAAATAAGCAGTTGAAATTCTAAATATCAAAATAAAATGGTAAAATTGAAAATATTTCTGCCCCGAGCAGGATTTGAATCTGCGACATCTGGCATACACGGCCACTCACTCCAGCTACTGAGCTATCGGAATCAATCAAACTCAGAGGGCTTACTCCGAACTTCTAAAATCGAACTTCGTATCGTGCCGTCCCTTTCCGTCATATCGTGTATAACACGAGAGTGAAAGGGACGGCACGACACGAAGTTCGATTTTCAAAGTTCGGAGTAGGCCCTCAGGCATGAAATCCTTCACTAGTACAATAACGCCTTAGGGGAGGCGTACGGCTACATCTCATCGATTTTTTAATTTTTCCTTATCGCCTAACTAGTAGACTGTTGCTCACGACACATTTCAACCCCGTTCCGATGGGTAGAATCTTACGAACACGGAAAGAAAGGGGAGTTATTCTTATCCGAAACCACACAGGGACATACAAATAATAAACTAGTGCAATAATAAAAACAAACACAAGCAATGGGTGAAATAATTTAAAACATAAAACCGAGTGACCGCTCACTCAATCTAATATTAAAGATAGAAAAAACATTTACCCCCTTATTCATAAACATCCATCAAGCCTCTATTAGTTAACAAGCCGCTAAAGTTGGTTTGTCCTTATCTGTAACTTTGACATTTATTAATAAATAAATACGAGGGGTGATCCATAAGTTTTGATAATCGGTATGAACCACCCCGTTAATGATATTCTTTTAATGTGGACTGTACCATGACACTAATCAACATTAAATTAGAGTAAAAATATATAAACATTATTCATTTGTTTTTCTGTAATTGCTGAACAAAAAAAAACCGAATTGAAAAAATAAGAAGATGGCGGATATAAGAGTTGGTTTTGTAATTATTTGGAGCGGTGTTGAAAAAGTCCTGATGCACTAATGAAGAATATTGTAATTGAAAATAAAACCTTGGTTTATCATTATGATTTAAAGGATAAGCAAGTTATCTGTGCCTTGGTTTTTTTTTTTATCTCCAGCTCTGTCACCAATATTAGGGTGTATTTTTCGACTTCTTCCTGGACTATTGAGGCCTACCAATAAAAACTGCGAAATTAGCTTTCACTAATTGAGCTCAAATATTGTTGGAGAGTTGTATAACATTATTCTATCAGAGTTGTGTTAAATATTATAAATAAGCTGAAGAAAAAAAACACGAATTTTCGGGAGGAATTGTACTTCAGAGCCTTCTAATTGACAAAGGTGCTGCTCTTCGAGTAAAGATCAGAACTGATAACCGTTCCTATTGTTATTTAGCCCTAACTTCCGACTACTACTTCTCATTCACTTATGTTCAAAACCAACTACATGAAAATTAAGAGCTGGTGATGACTTAGTGAAGGTATAAAATTTGACCTAAAAAAGTAAAATTATTTTTATTGGGGTAAAATAAAACAATTGAATGACTTTAATAAGTATTTGAAAATATAGAAAGTGTGCATATTGTGTTAAAAATATAACGATTTACATATCTCCCATATTTAATACTGATTATCAAAACTTATGGATCACCCCTCGTATTGGTGGACAATCTTACACAAATCGACCTAGTCCCAAACTAAGCAAAGCTTGTACTATGGGTACTAGACGACTTATATAGATAAATACATACTTAAATACATAGAAAACATCCAAGACCCAAGAACAAATATCCGTGAAAAATGCACAAATAAATGCCCTGGCCGGGATTCGAACCCGGGACCTCTAGCTTCGGAGGCAGAGTCACTACCAACTAGGCTAAACAGGCCGTCTCGGTTATGTTTGTGAGAAAGGGACAAAACAACTTTTAGTTAACAGAGGTTTGTAAAGTTTAATGAATAAGGGGGTTATTCTGTAAAGCATACAAATATTTAGCAACTATAAGGGAATATAATATACTTATACTTTCTTTATTTTGAGATAAATATTTCTTATAATAATAATAATCTTTTATTTCGGACATCAGAATCCATATGTGTTAGTTACAAACATTATACTAGGGTTAGTCGTTACAGTAATAATAATAGTAATAGTACATTACTACAGAGGCCGGGACAAAAGGGGTTGCCGGCCGAAGACATATAGACGGCTGAGCGAAGCGAGGCCGGATAGGTCTAAGGCCGACAACCCCATATTTCCCGCCGAGGTATGTATAGTGCTTTTCTCAAACATGCAATGAAATAAACAACAAAAAAAATCAAAGTTTTATTTTTAATACACATAGTGGCAGAATGTCATGATGCCTGTGTCACAAATTTATGTGGAATGGAAATTAAAAAAGAGGACTTTGCAGGCCTAGGCCTGCAAGATTTGTATGAAATTCCATTAACTACCTCTTGTCCTAGCCGCACCTGAAACGTCATACTTCGCAGCCTATTATAAGGAACATAACATCAATATTTCATTGCATGTTTGAGAAAATACATATTCCATAGCTTTGTGAGTAACATTTGTCAACTTATGTTTCTATGATTAGTACAATGCTAATAATTAATTACATAAAAATATATTAGGGTTTTTATTTGAGTACAGCCTCGAAATGAAATGTTGTTATGTTACTTTTTGGACCTTACTGTCATTAAAATAAACTCGAACTCTTTAATTCTTCATATCTTTTTATTCCTCGACTATACCTACTCGTAAATAGTCCAACGTTTGAAAGCTAAATACCCAATGACACCTATTGTTTACCTCTGTTACTAGCGGCTCTGTGAGCTGTAGCCTTCGCGTTTTTTTTTTTATATTTATACATTTCCAAATACTGACTCGACAAAAATTCTATATAATTAATTATCAAACATGCTCACAAAATTTCACGATAATCGGTTGAGAAATGCGACCTGTAGAGAAGAATAGCGAGAAATCCGGAAATATGCCATCCGTCGGCCGGCCGGACATGAGAGGGTATTTTTACCGAAGCTGAAACGGAGACCTTCGTTTCACTAGATCATTGACATTTATGATTATGATTATGACATAAGATAGAAACTAATTGACCGAGCGAGCGAAGCTTACGACAAAAATTCTTTCGTATGTCTGTCTGTCCGGATGTTCTCCTCTACAGGTCGCATTTCTCAACCGATTCTCCTGAAATTTTGTGAGCAGTTTCGATAATTATATAGTTTTTTTTGTCGAGTCAGTTTATGGAAATTTCTAAATTAAAAAAAAATATTGCGTGGTCTACAGCTCATAGAGCCACTAGTACTTGAGTAGGCAGAGGAAAAAAGGAAAACGAAAGACTATTTTTTTTTTCTATCGAGATAACTTTAACCAATTATGTTTTGTTTATAATTGGAGAAACAATAATATAGTCAAGACAAGAATCATATATCTAAAAATCAGTCCTTATTGTTTCCTCGTCTGGTCAAAACGGACTACTGAGGAGTCACAAGCGTCCCTAGGCTGCGTTGTCTGCTTATCGTCAGGCAGCCAAATGCTTCTTTACCACCGTCATTCATCATCCTCCTAGCGTTATTCCCAGTACAGTTGCATCCTGAAGGATGCCTGGGGTCCGCTACCTAATCCCAAAAAATGACGTAGAAATGACGGTTTTTACCACAACATTTACTTGAATTTGAACTCACCAAAACTCTCGCAACTTTCCAGAAAACCCTACGTCAATACGTCTGTCTCCCTTTCTCCTCAGTTTTAAAAGTAATGGGAGAAAGAGACGGCACAAGTCTTCGGACTCTGCCCTCAGACGCACTTGACGCAAAGTTGATAAATATACAACTTACATTGTTATGCGGGACCTGAACTTGTGACCTGTGCATTAATAGGGATGTTAACCTGGCACCAATTAAAATACTAATTTATGGCGTAGTTATGTCATAAAAAAAGTTAGTCAAAAGGTTACCTTTACAGAGCCCTTTTTAACCGATTTCAATAGAAGGAAGGAGGTTCTCAGTTCGTCTGCATATTTGCTTTTTTATTTTTAGGGTACCGTACCTCGAAAGGAAAAAACGGAACCCTTATAGGATCACTTTGTTGTCCGTCCGTCTGTCTGTCTGTCAAGACCCTTTTTCTCAGGAACTCGTGGAGGTGTCAACACAGCACAGCCGTTTATGCCGCAAATTTTCGACACTCGCAAGGGAATCAAAACCTAATGGGTACTTCCCGTGCACTCAGAATCTTGAAATTTGGTACGAAGCAACGACTTATAAAGGAACACAGATAAAGGAAAAATTGCGAAAACCGTAATTTAATAAAAATATTTTTACGGAACCCTCGGTGCGCGAGTCCTACTCGCCCTTGGCCGTTTTTTTTAAACCGGCTAACCGGATAACCCGGTCCTGTTATTTTGAAAAAAAATACATAAATAAATAGGTCAGTTTCTTTCTGAGATATTTTTAGTGTTGTAAAATACCGTATAGTGATTTGTGAGCGGAAATAACACACTGGAGAGGTTCAGTCCATATTAATTAAACTTTTGATATGGTGATAGACACTACACAAATACACAATATTAGAAAAATTAAAATTAACCTAATCAAATAATCATATCAAGGTTATACGGAATAATAATACGGATATTAATGTTACAAAACATAATAATTCCGCGTATATAATAATGCTATCGATATCGTTTATAACTGATTATGTATAGACATTATATATTATAATTAGGGCATTATATAATACGAGTACTCCGCTTAAAACACTAGTTAAACAATACTTTATGCAACTGTTGTATAAGAAGGGTCTTAAAACGCGAGTGGCGTGGGTTGCGATGCGAGCCTCGGCGAGCATTGCAAGTAAAGATGCCACGAGCGTTTTTAGACCACTTATACAACGTTGCATACAATACTTTTTCTACGACTCATTTTACATCAATATTGTTTGTTAGACTTTTCACGCACCATGTTTTTTTCTCAATGATTTTATAGACCAGAGAGCATAGAGTTTTCACTCACTTATTATTGGTGTCAATGTATGTGAGTCAGCGACCATGTAAATGCTATCATTACAATTTTTGTAAATGCTATCAAAAAAATTGTAATGTATTCGACAAGTAAACAATTAACAAGTGGACCAGGGTATGTCCTAAAATTACGTCCAGTACCAACGGGGGATGGGAAGCAGCATCCCTGGAGTGCGGTGGAGATACTGCGATCGCCAACCCGCATGCCAAGCGGCGATTATGACATTTCCCCCCATGAAATTGGGGGAGGCCTATGTCCAGCAGCGGACCTCCTTCAGCTGATCTGGTATTTGAAAAGTAGAGAGAATAGGTAGGGCACAGCCAGAGACATCTCTCTGCAACTGCATTTGTCTCTAGACTTATAGTATTCCTGTAATCTAATAGGTATAGGTCGATTCACAAGAGCTGGCGCGAAATAGTACATTACTACAGAGGCCGGGACGAAAGGGGTTGCCGGCCGAAGACATATAAACGGCCGAGCGAAGCGAGGTCGGATAGGTCTCAGGCTGGCAACCCCATATTTCCCGCCGAGATATGTATAGTGCTTTTCTCAAGCATGCAATGAAATAAACTACAAAAAAATCAAAGTTTTATTTTTAATACGCATAGTGGCAGAATGTCATGATGCCTGTGCCACAAATTTATGTGGAATGGAAATTAAAAAAGAGGACTTTGCCGCCCTATGCCTGCAAGATTTGTATGAAATTCCATTAACAACCTCTTGTCCTAGCCGCACCTGAAACGTCATACTTCGCAGCCTATTATAAGGAACATAACATCAATATTTCATTGCATGTTTGAGAAAAATACATTCCGTGCCAGCTCTTGTGAGTCGACCTGTAAAGAACTATTTTATGTGTTTTATTGAATATTTTAGATCCGATTCGAAGATAAGACGGGTGGTAAATTTTCACTTTTTTGCGGAGTGTGGAGAAAAATTAATTCCGCCGTTCCCTGTTAATGCATTGATGGACAGTAGACGCCTATATGCGTGATTCTATTGTGTCTGGAATAGTGTCCATCAAGGTGTTAAGTAGGAAGAGCCCAAACTTGGGTGTTTTTGAATATGACTTCTTATTTTTTACGAAACCTCTGGCTGGCAAAATATCATGATGTGGTATATTTTTGGAATCAGCTCACGAAGCCCTTTCATTTTATTACCCCACTCGAAGGTTTCTGAAGAAATAATGTTTTTACCCTACAAAAAATTTATAATGTAATGAAAATGTACCAGGTGACAGATGTCCACCCAAGTCTAAAATACTCACTAAGACTCCTATTAAACTTTCCAGTAAAAACTTACGTTACATCAGTATTCCCTACAGAACTGCAGTCTGTCCGGTCCTGTTTACTTTTGTTTTGGACCATACGAGTAGTTGTTCTTTTGGATCGAGTATAGGTAGTTAGTTAGGACTGTTGGGAGGTTATACGGTACCTAAACAAACATTCTGTGCTGTGCCACAATTTCGCAAACGCAGCCGCGTAAAGCAAATAATCCGATATCTACATTACATAACAATCGCATACGCTTTTTGCAATAACTGTACTTCTATCAAACAGTCAATTGTGCCAAAGCGACATACACAAATATAAACTTTACTGTGATAGTCTGAAAGTTCAAATTCGAACGGCGAATTTTCATGACATTGGTGAAGTCAATGAACTTTGATCTACTTTCCAAATATTTAGTGTCGTGCATAAAGGGTTATCGGCTCGTAAACTTGATTGACGTGAACCTTAAGTCGATCTCTTAAGAACTATATTCCATTGGTTAGGGAGCCTGGTAAAGATGATAAGTTCAAAGTAAGTGCTTCGGTTTATTATGGTAGCCTGATACATTACATCAAGTAAATGAAAATGACATTCACCTTCGCCGCTAATCCACGAACGCTCCTTTCCCGCTAGTTTTCAATACAGATATAAATAAATACGGGCTATATAAAGAACTATTTATTTATATCCGTTCAGGATTTCCTGATTGCCGTCCGACTCATCACTTGCCAAAATCTGATGACAAGAACCTAGTAACGGTTCAACAATTGCATGAATGCGCTGGTAGCCCAAGTCTTGGCATAGGCCAGTTATTGGCATTGCGTGTAAGTTAATAATACATTACTCGTGACTTTTTTAAACGGCGGTTGCGAACAATTCTGTCTGATAATAAGCAGATTACGTAGCCTGTGACTTGAAGCCACGCACTGGAACTTTTTCTATAGGCGGCACCTTTTCCGGTATACCGTACTCGAAGCGCTCGTGGCCCAGTGGCGCCCGCGTACCGGGTGCGGTATGCGAGGTTAAGCAACGTGGGGGCAGGTCAGTTCTTGGATAGGTGACCGCTTTGAGTGGTTACTAACTGAGCGCTTCCGTGCCTTGGAAGGCACGTTAAGCCGTTGATCCCGGCTGCTGTCTACGACAGCAGTCGTTAAGCCAGGTTAGAGGCCTTCGGGCGGCTTGAGAACTTCTAACAGTCAAGTTGCCCACTCACTTGACAAGGGGGGTCGAAGTTGCAGTACGTCCGTAGGGAGTACCCACCGTTACCCTATACGTGACCCCTGGGTGGTGCTAAAAGTGTAACAAAAACAGGCAACCGTACTTGTCTTCTCGAAGACCTCACGGTTCGAAAATAAACGCCATGCAATTATTATTATTTTGGTTCAAATTTCCGAATGGCGACAGGCAGATCCTGTAGGATCAAAACGACTTCCACCAAGTGGTTTTCTAATTTCGTCCCCTTTAGGGGACGATTACCGGAATAAGAACTATCTTGTGTTCTTCTTGGGATCTCAAACTATGTCCATTCCAAAAATCGGTTGAGTGGTTTAATTGTGAAAAGGTTACAGACAGACACGAGTTGATTTCGCATTTATTCATATTTTGAGTAGTATAGATAATATATGTTACATAGTAACTGCTTTGACGGTTCCTGTGGACGACGCCCTCCCACAGCACCGTACCCTTGGATAGCTCGAGGAGCGTAAGGTTCCTGCCCACCCGTCTCAGCGGGTCGCGGTGCGTCACAGGTTCTGCGAGCGCGTGAGGAATAGCGGGCAACGCTCCTTGTGCGGCGATTACGCAGTTCACTATTTCGTCTAACGTTCGAAATGAAAACAACTCGGATCACGACACTTATTTATTTGCACCACTAAGCACTAAACTAAGCGTTAAAACTAAGCCTACGCGTACACTGAGCACCACTGCACTGTTCACTTCTCTTCTCTTCCCTTTTCCGGATTTAGGACTCGAATACTAAACTCAACACACACACACACACACTGCTCTCGCTGCAAACCAGGCCTGTTTTTATGCCACAATCTGGGCCCGCAATTAGTGGGGATGTCTTCACGAGAATAGGCGTGGTTTAGAACGAGACAGACTGAAAATATCCCTTTCACACCCTTCTAGAAAGTTCTTGAAAAATCCCTCTTTCCTGATTGGTGGATTTACTTGGGCGACAAACTTTGCCAACTTCCCTGCTTCTACATTACTCGCTGTCCGCGATTCTCGCGGGCTCCGGTTTTAATTTATTTCTCTAAAACTTGCGTTCGAGTTTGAGTTACTAGTTTTCCCTTTTCGACAGACCTTATCGTGGTCCGATTTACGCCGGGGTTCCTCGGCTTAGCTGTCGACAAAGATTTTGCGCGTACGCAAAATAAAAGTTGGTCGCCCATTACAACTAAACCCTACGGTCTGGATATTCATTTTCTTTACAAAAGTTAGATATTACCAAGTCTCAATTTTCAATATACTTTTTAACATTCCAGGTGTGTCCGTTTCGAGCGCAGAGCTGAAAATGCGCCGTTTCCGGCACCCTCGATACGTCTTCTGTCTCTTTCTAACAGAGCTTGTAAATATGACTGGCGCGCTGTAGCGTCAGCTCATTATGTTCTCGGCGCTCGTTCCGGACACTCTTCTCCGACTTATGCTGCTTATCCGATGTACAAAACGATCACTTTACATTATCATACGTTCCTTATAGCTAATTAGCACATTAAGATTAACACTACAGCGTCTCTGTCGCAACTTCTAACGCGTCCATTCTCGCACACAATTTATTCACTTAGCACCATTTGGAAGATTTCCGTGGCTGTCCGTAACACTCTCCCCCTCTGACTCGGTCGAGTCGCTCCGTTGCACCGGTAGGACAGCCAGTCGCGTTACAGGTCGCCGGAAAATGCCACCTCTCGTCTCGACGTCTGCTGAACGTATGTTGCCATCGGGCCCCGGGAATACTCTTCTCACTATGCATTTATTAACCTCTCGTAACTGGAAAATCGGCTTATGTCTGGCAACGGTGCCGTATTTACTTTCACCATCATGTCTATTGCGCAAGATTGTTCCTCTAATTCCGCTGGTTGCTCTTCGTTAGGCATGCGTTCCACAGGCCATTCTGTCTCTGGTTTTCTTAAAAATTGCGGACCTACATACCATGCTCTGTCGTAAGCGATTTCTCGGCTTAAGTCGGGTCGTGTAGCTTGATCTGCGGGGTTTAACTTTGTGGGTATCCATTTCCAATCTTCTACTCTCGTCAACTCCGAAATCTCCCCCAGTCGATGTGCTACGTACGTGCTGTACCTTTTCGCATTATTTCTTACCCAATGCAAAACCGTACGACTGTCAGTCCATAAAACTACCTTTCTTACTTTGTATCGATGTTGCTTCAATATCTCGTGCATCAGTCGGGCTCCTATCAGCGCTGATTGCAGTTCTAGCCTCGGGACGCTCAGCTGTTTTACTGGTGCTACCTTTGCCTTAGCAGCGATTAGTGATGTATCTATGTTACCTTCACACTCCACTCGCCAGTATGCAACACATGCATATGCTTTTAGACTCGAGTCTACGAAAACGTGTAGTTGTCTCTCCGGTTCTGATCCCGTCGCGCTGCATGCGTACGGTCGCGGGATCCGCAGTTTCGCTACACCTTCCAACGCTTTCAACCATTGATCAAACTTCTTCTTTTCTTCATCTGGTAGAGGCGTGTCCCAGTCCAATTTCAGGCTCCAAATTCTCTGCAATTGTAGTTTCGCTGTTATAGTATAGTGTGATAACAAGCCTAACGGGTCATATATACTCATTACTGCGGATAACATCTCCCTTTTGGTCGGTGCTCTTTTAAGGTCTTTAACATCCTGCGGGACCCTTATCATTCTCGTATTGAACCCTAGTGTGTCGTCTACCGGGTTCCATATAAGCCCAAGTATCTTACTCTCTTTATTTCCTAGCTGAGCTGGCGTGTTTGCTCGTAGCTCATTAGGGATACGTTGCATTAACCTCTCACTATTTGACGTCCATCCACGAAGTTGAAATCCCCCATTTCTATGCGACGCGGCTACCTGGAAGGCTACGTCTATTAACATATTTTCATTATCAAAACTTGATACAAAATCATCCATATAGTGATTTCTTGTTATTTCCTCTACTGCGGCCGGGTACCGTTCCGCATTATCTCTCGCGTTTTTATCTCTTACGCTATGTGCAATAAATGGCGAAGAGGAGGCCCCAAATAGAATGCTACTCATTTTGTAGATCTGTGGTGGCCCTTCCCTGTCTGTTCCTCGCCATAAGAAGAGCTGTGAGGGCTGGTCATCTGCTCTAAGTTTTATTTGTAGGAACATTTCTTTTAAATCGGCTACTACGGCGAACTTGCCTTCTCTAAATCTAAAAAGTATTCCCATCAATGATTGTAGTAGATCCGGTCCCTCCAAAATGAAATCATTCAGGCTCACGCCTTGACAGGTGCAAGCCGCGTCAAACACAAGTCGAACTTTCCCTGGTTTATTCGCATTGGTTACCGGAAAATGGGGTAAAAACCACGTCTTATCGCTAGCAGGTAATTCTGTCACTCTCTCAGCGTATCCCATATTTAATAAATTGTCTACCTGGGCTGTATAACTCTCTGCGAACTCCGGATCTCGGTCCATTTTCCGCTCGATGCCCCTAAGCCTCGTTAATGCGGTTCCGTAACTCGGCGGCAGCTTCGGGTCGTCGTCTCGCCACATTTGCCCCACCTCGTACCTAGGTCCATTCATATTTACCTTTTTCACGGTGTCTTCGAATATTCTCACTGCCCTTTCGTCCTCTGGTTTTCTCTTCTCCACATGTCGCACGCCCAGCGAGTCTATAGCAAAATATTCTTTCAGTATACCGTTTATGTCCTCTTTGAGGTGACAATGAAGCGCGACCTCGCTACCTCTCCACGCGCTCGTACTCGGCGCGGTCCCGAACACCACCCAGCCCAGCTGGGTCTTGACGGCTGCCGGCTCGCTCTTCTTGCCCATTCTTGTCTCGAGGGGCATCATGAGGTGCCAGTTGTCTGCTCCGATGAGTATTCTTGGCACCGCTTTTTCATAACAGGCATCCTGTAAGTCAGATAGGTGCGTGTATTTAGTTATGTCGTTTAGGTACTGGCCGCGCAGTCCCAACGCGCGTACCGTCCTTACTGACATTCGTTGTGGGGTCTCGTTATTTTTACCCTTTATCATTATCTGCACTCGTTGGCTCTTGTCGTTCGCAGTTGCCATTGACCCCACTCCCTGAATTCGTAGGGGCTCCTTCACCCCCACGGCTCCGATCTCCCTTATAAGATCCTCGTCGGCGAGTGATACGGTAGAACCCTCATCCATAAGGGCGTAAGTGCTCACCGTTCGATTCGGGCCCGTTATTACGACCGGAATAACCTTTAACAAAATCGTCATACCTACTTGCTCCGTATATACATCTGACGCGCAGCTTTGCTCCGCCCTAGGTTCGGGATCTTGTCGGTTCTGGCGGGGCGACTCGGTTCGGGTCGATGAAGTCTGCGCTTGGGCGCTCATTTGCGCTTTAAAGTCGTGCAGCAGCTTATGGTGACCATGCGGGCACCCCTGTATGCCGCACCCCCTTGCTCTGCACTTATCTCTCCTGTGTTTCCTGCTCAAACATTTAAAACATACTCTATTGTTCCTCGCCCAATCCCAACGGGCACCCAGATTCATCCCTACTATCCTTCTACACTCGGTTGTCCTGTGGCTGCCCCCGCAGCATAGGCATTGATCCTGCTTTTCTAACGTATAAGTTCTATAAACCGGTGGCTTCCCTCTGGCAGGCACGTTCGGTTTATATTCAGGGCGTGATGGACCGCTATTACCCACATACCTTTTAGCCGGTGCCTTCGCATGTGAATATTCCAACTCGGCTTCACTTTCCTCTAGTAGGAAGTTCGCTAGCAACATCAGTTCCCCGGCCCCCTGACTGCCCATCTGTTCTCTAGCAAACTGACACCACTTACTCCTCAAGTGTGGGCTCAGTCTCTCCGTAATTTCTCTAATCAAAAGGGGATTATCACCATAATTTTTGCTATCTAAATCGACAAGAGTACCTACTATATTTACAACTCTAGTGCTAAACGAATTTAAATCTACTGTGCTTGGCCCCACATGCGGCAGTTTCTTTAATTCATCCAACGCCTTATCTATCAAAAGATCTGTCCTACCAAAGTTCTTCTTTAACAGTCTAATTATTAACTCTGGTTGCTTTGATGTCGCGAGCAAGTGTTGTACACATTGTTTTGCGTCTCCCTTAAGGCAGTTCCTAAGACGAGCCATGTTTTCATATGAGCTAAAACCATACCTCGCTGTGGTCTCTTTATATGCATTATAAAAGAGTAACCACTCATTCGGATCCCCGCTGTAATACGGCAGCTCGTAGACTTGTTTCGGCGGCTTAGGTCGCATCGTCTCCTTCAACTGCTCGGCAAGACGGTTGAAAGCGGTGGCGGCATCACTGGGCGGCTCTACCGATGACCTTACACCCTTTCTCAGCGGCGTTGACTCAAATCGGCCGATCGGTGACCCGGCTCGTGGCTCTTCGGGTGACGGTTCGCGGTACCCGCGCGGCGATCGGGTACGTTCGACGCGTTCACGACGCTCAGGCAACGGTGCCTTACTCTGTACACGCGGCCCTTGTGGCGGTGATAGGGCGCGCTCTGCTCGCAACGGTGCGAGAGGCGTCTTTTCCGCGCCTCTTTGTCGACTTCTGACGTCGGGTCGGCGAGCCGCGGCTTCTTCCAGCTCCTCCCGTTCTGGCTCGATGCGTGAGAACCATTCATCAACCTTATCCGTAAGGTCAACAAACGTTACCGGCGGAGTAGGCGCTCGTGATGATGGCAGTGATTCTTCCTCGTCGATCATTTTCAATTCAATCGCCAGCCTCTTCTTGATCAGCTCCCTTTCGATTGCTGCCAGCTCCTCTACTGCGCGTAACTCCGCTTCCCTTTTCCTTGCTGCTGTGCTGCTGGCACGCGATCGGACCGACGGTACTGGCCTTCCCGGATCGCGCGCGCCCGAGTTCGCACCCGTATCGACTCGCGGCGCGTCATCTAGCGCGGGCGTCCGGCCGGTCGCACGTGTGGCCGCGCCCCCCGCGGGCGCGTTAGCGTTGCCAGTGCCCGCCGCGCGCTCCTCAGTAGGCTTCGGTTGTTTGTCGCGGTCGGACGGCTGTTCCTCTGTTTCGGTTCGCTGCCCCTCCCCCTCCGGTCGTTGCTCCGCCATTTCGGTTCGCGGCCTTGGTCGCCTGTCCGCATCTTCTTCGGACGGGGAGGCAGGCTGGCCGTAAGTGAGGACTCGTGTTCGATTCGCAATTAAATGCGACGCTGCTGCTGTCCCGGCGGTTTTGTGACGGATGGTAGTGGCGTCCTTCTCAACCACTCTACCATCACCGGAGTTCTTTGGAATCGCACCAGTTCTGCGATCGTCGACAACACGCGATTCTGTACCGTACGTCCATGCAACGCCTTTGGACGTAGTCTTCGCCTGGGACAGCGCCTGCTCATTCATCTGTTGGCGTTCTTGATCGTCGGCTTTGTTCGTTTTGCTGCGGGTAAACATCGCGCACTAAGTCACTTCACTGTTACTTTAAACACGGACAAGTCAATCACTCACTGTTTCAGACGTCAGTTATCACAGAGTCAATCGCTCAGTGTACTCACAGTACAGTTAAACAGTCTCACACGGTTATAACATAGCCTCCACGCGCACGCGGAGGTTCACAGTCCCGTCGGGGGTTCTGGATCACCTTATTCGAAGCACTCACACAATAGCCAGTCGAACTGTGATCCTAGTCTAAATCCGGCTCGAAGGACCAACGAACTGTGGACGACGCCCTCCCACAGCACCGTACCCTTGGATAGCTCGAGGAGCGTAAGGTTCCTGCCCACCCGTCTCAGCGGGTCGCGGTGCGTCACAGGTTCTGCGAGCGCGTGAGGAATAGCGGGCAACGCTCCTTGTGCGGCGATTACGCAGTTCACTATTTCGTCTAACGTTCGAAATGAAAACAACTCGGATCACGACACTTATTTATTTGCACCACTAAGCACTAAACTAAGCGTTAAAACTAAGCCTACGCGTACACTGAGCACCACTGCACTGTTCACTTCTCTTCTCTTCCCTTTTCCGGATTTAGGACTCGAATACTAAACTCAACACACACACACACACACTGCTCTCGCTGCAAACCAGGCCTGTTTTTATGCCACAATCTGGGCCCGCAATTAGTGGGGATGTCTTCACGAGAATAGGCGTGGTTTAGAACGAGACAGACTGAAAATATCCCTTTCACACCCTTCTAGAAAGTTCTTGAAAAATCCCTCTTTCCTGATTGGTGGATTTACTTGGGCGACAAACTTTGCCAACTTCCCTGCTTCTACATTACTCGCTGTCCGCGACTCTCGCGGGCTCCGGTTTTAATTTATTTCTCTAAAACTTGCGTTCGAGTTTGAGTTACTAGTTTTCCCTTTTCGACAGACCTTATCGTGGTCCGATTTACGCCGGGGTTCCTCGGCTTAGCTGTCGACAAAGATTTTGCGCGTACGCAAAATAAAAGTTGGTCGCCCATTACAACTAAACCCTACGGTCTGGATATTCATTTTCTTTACAAAAGTTAGATATTACCAAGTCTCAATTTTCAATATACTTTTTAACATTCCAGGTGTGTCCGTTTCGAGCGCAGAGCTGAAAATGCGCCGTTTCCGGCACCCTCGATACGTCTTCTGTCTCTTTCTAACAGAGCTTGTAAATATGACTGGCGCGCTGTAGCGTCAGCTCATTATGTTCTCGGCGCTCGTTCCGGACACTCTTCTCCGACTTATGCTGCTTATCCGATGTACAAAACGATCACTTTACATTATCATACGTTCCTTATAGCTAATTAGCACATTAAGATTAACACTACAGCGTCTCTGTCGCAACTTCTAACGCGTCCATTCTCGCACACAATTTATTCACTTAGCACCATTTGGAAGATTTCCGTGGCTGTCCGTAACAGTTCCATTGTCCTCGAAATTTTGCTAATTTCACATTATACCCGTTTCTAATCTGTATTATTCTCAATATTTGTTGGAGTTTACCCGGAACGGATTTAAGAATTCGGCTTGCTTAAGAGAATACATTTTAGTGTAAAAATACAAAATTATTTATTGTTTGAATGTGAGTGGTCATAAATGGTGGTAGGGTTAGTGTTTGGTTATATCACAATCAGCCAGAATTAGGCGTACAAATTTAAAATACTCTCAATATATATGTATAGATAGGCGTCTAAAATGTATTGTAATGGTTGTATTTAATAAATACCTTTTCATCACACTTGCTCGTACAAGGTCTTATTGTAGGTACGCAAGCGTATACGAGGGTAAAACTGAAAGTTTCGGGAATAGAAGAAAATATGCAGTATAAGTGAGTTTATTTATTTTTATTGTTTTTCAAAATATTCTCCTTTGTATTTCATGCACTTATGCATGCGTTCAAACCAGTCCATAAAGCACTTTTTGAACTCTGAAGTAGGGGTCGACAAAATGGCTATTTTATAGGCCTCCACTGCTTCTTCTGGCGTCTGAAACCGCTGACCACGCAGTTTGTCCTTGATTCTGGGGAATGTAAAAAAGTCGTTGGGACTTAAGTCAGGGCTATATGGAGGGTGGTCCAATATTTCGACTTTTTCACCGTCCAGGTACTCAGTTGTTGTCCGAGCGGTGTGTGGGCTGGCGTTGTCGTGGTGAAGGATGATGCGACGACTAGGGTTTGTTTTTCGGAGTTCAGCAAAGACGTTCGGCAAACAAATAGTGGTGTACCAATCAGCATTGACTGTTCTACGATCCTCAAGAGCCACAGTAGCTACGTGACCAGATTTAGAGATAAACGTAGCCACCATCTTCTTAGCCGTACTGCGAGAACGAACAACTTTTGTGGGTTTGAGCTCGTCTTCGAAGACCCATACTCGGGATTGGTTTTTAGTTTCAGGCTCATAAGCGTATATCCACGACTCGTCACCTGATACTATGCTAAAAACAGCATTTGAGCGTCCCTTGTTAAATCTTTTCAAAGTTTTGCGGCACCAATTGACACGGACTATTTTCTGCTCGTCAGACAATAGGTGAGGTATCCAAAGGGAAAATAACTTTTTCACGCCTAATTCTTCTTTTAAAATAATTTGTATTTGACTCATTCCAATACCCAGGTGCTCTTGAATTTCCCGATATGTCACATGTCGGTCTTCATTTATCAGACGACGCACAACATCGACGTTTTCTTGCGTGACTGCCGATTTTGGTCGACCTTCACGCACTTCGTCGGTGAGGGATACACGGCCACGTTGAAATTCTGAATACCACCTGTATATTGTAGTCTTTGAAGGAGCTTCAATATTAAAAGCAGCAACCATCCGCTCTTCACATTGTTTTTGTGTTAGTCCACTTTTAAAGTCATAATAAATCATAGCTCTGAAATTTTCACGGCACAATTCCATTTTAAGCAGTGACTCGACGACTTCAATAAACAATTGAAACCGAACCATACTTTTTTTTTTCTAAGTGGCCAGTGTGTTGAGATAAGGAAACTTCAGAGATTATAAAAAGGTATAATACATGTTAAAAATAAATTAATAAGTATTCGATTCCCGCCACTTTCAGTGCAAGCCTCGTAGAGCAGTTATAACCGATTGAGTTTCTGTGTGATCTGATTGTTTTAAAACAAGCTAGTTGGCCGCGCTCCACAAGAATACTACTCTGTGATTGGTTAAAATATTGAAGCTAAAAATCTAGTTGGCTGCGCTTCACAAGAATACTGCTCTGTAGTGTACCCTGGCTCTGTGATTGATTAAAATATTGAAGCTGAAAATCTAGTCAAGCGCCGCAAGAATACTGCTTTGTAGGGTTTGCAGTCCCGGTACTTATTGTAGTCCCGAAGTTTTCGGGACCGGGACTGGGTCAGTCCCGGGAATTCCCGGATACTTTCGTGACTTTCGGGACTTTGTAGTTTTTAGGGAGTATGTATGAAAAAACCGGACAAGTATGAGTCAAACTCGCGCCCGATAGTTTCGTTCCGTACTCTCATGATTTGTAGCTGTAATAAACTATTTGGCGCATGTATATTGTCTAGTGTAACCTGTATCTGGATGTCCCTTTACGTTGCTTAAATTGAAATAGTATTTTTATGTACAAGTTCAAAGTTATTTATTACCTTACTTGTAATGTAAGACCATGCTTATTATATTACCAAATATCATGATTCTAGGTCAACGGGAATTACCCTATAGGTTTTGATTCCTTGAGAGTGTCATTATGCGGTATTACAGCCGCATATTTCGATTACGATTACTTAGAAGTTTGATTTTTTCGCAGCTTCAAGGAATTGCGGTTCGAAGTATTTTATTTTTATATCAACCTTGAAGTACGGAGATCAGCCTGTAAGAGATTAGAATGGCTCTTAAACAGCTCAAAAACAACAATACACCCGTTGAATATGGTATTACAGCCGAACTCCTGAAGGCGGGTGGAAAACCGGTCCTTACGGCCCTCCAGAAGTTGTTCAATTCAGTCTTACTGGAAATAAGAACGCCAAAGGCATGGAGCGGGTGTGAGGTGTAGTGGTGCTTTACTTCAAAAAGAGCGACAACGCTCTGCTAAAGAACTACAGGCCCATCTGACTTTTGAGCCATGTATATAAGCTGTTTTCATTTCAAGAGTCATTACGAACCGTCTCGCACGCAGGCTAGATGGCTTCCTGCCTCCCGAACAAGCCGGTTTCTAAAGAGGCTTTAGTACCGTATAGTATACCACTTTCCTACGCTTCGCCAGGTTATACAGAAGACTGGGGAGTACGAGTATGACTTGCCCCTCTGTTTAGCGTTCGTGGACTACGAGAACTTCGCTTCGATTCGGTCGAAACCTGGGCTGTGCTAGAATCTCTGCAGCGGTGCCAAGTTGACTAGCGCTATATCGAAGTGCTGAAGTGTTTGTACGAGAACGCCACTATATTAGTCCTTCTCCGGGACCAGAACTCGAAACCTATTTAGTTGCAGCGGGGAGTCCGGCAAGGAGATGTTATTTCTCCTAATTTGTTCTCCGCTGCACTGGAGGATGTTTTCAAGACTCTGGACTAAAAAGGCTAGGCATCAACATAAATGGCGAGTACATCACTAACCTTCAGTTTGCTGACGATATAGTAGTCTTGGCTGAGACCATGGAGGCTATGCTATAAGTACAATGCTCAATAACGTCAGTAAAGCCTCGGAGCGAGTTGGTCTTAGGATGAACATGGACAAGACGAAGATCATGTCAAATGCCCACGTAGCACCAACTCCCGTAACAATCGGACACTTAACGCTCGAAGTTGAAGACGACTACATTTACCTAGGACAGACCGTCCAATAAAGTAGGTCAAATTTCGAGAAAGAGGTTAATCGTCAAATCCGAATCGGGTGGGTAACGTTCGGGAAGCTACGGCACATCTTTTTGTCCAATATTCCGCAGGGTCTCAAGACGAGAGTCTTTGACCAGTGTGTGTTGCCACTTGCCAGTGATGACATATGGCACTGAAACGTGATTGCTTACTATAGGCCTCATAAGAAGGCTCAAAGTCACCCAAAGAGCAATAGCGACGGATATGCTGGGAGTATCTCTGCGTGTTCGTATCAGGAATGAGGTTATCCGCAACAGAACCCATGTAACCGATATGGCCCGCCGAATCGCTAAACTTAAGTGGCCATGTAACCGATAGCCGTTGGGCCGGAAAGGTTCTCCAGTGGCGTCAGCGTACTGGTGGACTGATGACCTGGTAAGGATCGCGGGTGCAGGCTGGATTCAGGATTAGCGCAGGACCAGTCATTGAGGAAGTCTTTGGGGCATAGGTCCAGTAGTGGACGTCCTTCGGCTGATATGATGATACCTCTACGCGTTCACGAGAAAAACACATCAGAGTTGATGAAATGAGCCCGAAAAAACAACTCATTTTGCCATTTCACTACAGAAGTTCAGTGATATATATGAGTGTTATTCACCACAAATAATGAAATCCCGAAAGTCCCGAAAGCAACGGGACTTACAAAATCAGTCCCGGGAAAAAATGTGAGTTTCTTTTCCCGGGAAATACCGGGATTTTCGGGATCGGGATTTCCCGGGAGCACACCCTACTGCTTTGTGATTAGTTGAAATATTGAATTTACGCACTCTCGCAAGGACGCCCAGCGATCATGGACTGATACTAGATGTGAAGTTTCTAATTTTTCCAACTGGGTTCGGTGCTGGAGTTATTTATTTCCTCGCAAATGTGATGAAAAACATTGTGATTAACTCGGGCGTAAGAAAATTACAACTAGCTTGGATTAGCTCTATAAGCTAGCTATCGCGATTATTAACGCACACTGCGCATTCTGTTGTATCTCACTTAGGCTGGGTTGCACCAAACCGTCTGTAATCGTAAGCTATGTTCGTTAAAATTTGAATTGAATGTATGGAAAGTTTGACAAGTGTCTATGAGATGCCGGCGCCATATTTAACGTTGATCAGTCTGTGATCGTAAGTCGGTGCAACCCAGTCTTAGGCTGAGTTGCACCAAACCGTCTGTAATCGTAAGCTGTGTTCGTTAAAATTTGAATGTATGGAAAGTTTGACAAGTTTCTATGGGATGACAGCTGCCAGCGCCATATTTAACGTTGATCGGTCTGTGATCGTAAGTCGGTGCAACCCAGCCTTAGTGTAATTTATGTTTTGTATTGTTTTATGTTTGTATTTTCGTGTCAATGGGTACACTGAAAATCAGCCTCGTAACACTTTGTACTCGTAACACATTACACATGCTGATTTGTCCTATTCTGAAACACCCGCAGCATTGTAAGCTTTGATTCCATATTTTGTAGTGTACGTATATGTTAATGTTGTTGTGTCTGTGTTTCGAATAAATGCTTCATTCATTCATTATGTATTATGTTGCCCAAGACCTATACATAGGCATTATATATATTTCGTCAGCGTTAGGCAAGAAACGTGTCCTTGGAGGTCAAGTCAACCTAAACACTATCGAAATCGCATGTGTAGAACGTATATAACCCCAACATATAAACATAATACGTAAAGTCAGGGCTCGGAAACCAGTATTCAATTCAGTCCATACAAAAAGAAGTTTTTTTTTTTCGTTCTTTCGTTTACTATTTCATGTTTAATCAGGCAATCTAATTATACGAAGTAATAGCATAAATTAGTTATTGAGTCCTTCATAAAGAGCATAAACAAATTTAAAATATTTGTCCATTTTGAGATTAAGCGGTTCCGACTGGACAAAACGGGCAGACTGCAGAAAAAATTTGGCTTTACTACGCCTGTAATGTTCATACATTAACACACTCGCACACATACGCTTCTGGGTATGCAGAGCATTGAGAGCATAATGAAAGTCAGTTCCAGTGCCGGTCAACTTCGCGACTCACTTTTCAAATAAAGACCTGACCATTCTTCAGGTGTTTAACCTTTTCAACGCTCTGTCAAATACAAAAGCTGACACTCACACGCCATGACATCGGAATGTCAAATGCGAAGTTGAACCCTATAGAAATGATATCGCACTGCTGCCGCACCGTGACGAATATATATCCGTCGTTGGGGTTGAAACGATGGTGTGGATATATATATCAGTGATTTGAGACCAAAAGTTTAAAAACACGGCTCGTCGCAATATGTGACAACAGGGGAACATGTCTCTACTCTAACTTTTATGTATACAACTACAGTGGCTAACAAACATATTCTGCCTGATGGCAAGCAGACACCGTAGCCTATGAGCGCTTTCGACTCTAGAACAATCACGTGGCCGTGGAATTGGCACTGAAATTAAAGTTGCTCTAGAACATTCACATGGACTTGGAATTGGCACTGAAATTAAAGTTGCTCTAGAACAATCACGTAGACGTGGAATTGGCACTGAAATTAAAGTTGCTCTAGAACATTCACATGGACTTGGAATTGGCACTGAAATTAAAGTTGCTCTAGAACAATCACGTGGACGTGGAATTGGCACTGAAATTAAAGTTGCTCTGCTCTGCCCCCCTAAAAAAAGGAGACTTTTTGTTGTTTCTGAAAGTGTGAAACATTATTTTAATGGATGGTACTGTAGAAATCGTATATTAACATTTTGTCCGCTGCTTTTGACATGGTTGATGTCTGATTAAGGCAGTCTAATTGTTAAAAATCTACATGTGCACCGATTTTGTATATTTTTATAAATAAAACTAAATTTCCACCGTTCAGAATTCGCAGTTTTACGAATGAAGAAAAGTTAAGCGCAGTCAATTTCACTAAGGCTGTATTTTATTGGACCGAAAAGGAATATAGACGTAATCTTAGTTTAAACGTCAAGATTGTATGTAAAAAATAATTGAAATAATTTATATTCTTGTTTGGATGTATTGATAAATAGTAAATAGTTGTGAATTAGTATATCTTATACATCGAAAACATATGGTGTGTTTATGATAATGATAAACAGTATCAATAGTCTGGTCGCTCAAGGATCTCTAGTTGACATTATATTACGTCAGACGCAAAAACCGGTCGCGAATGCGTAAAATTGCCTAAACAACTTGTTTTATCGTTAAAATAACATGTGTTTACCTTCGTCACTTCTTAGCGGTCCTTTTTTATAAAGTCCTGTAGCCAAAATGGCGAAAACAGAAGCCTTATTTTAGTTTCGTCATTGCTGTCTGGACTATAATAAACACTACAGTTACGAAATTTGATTTGGTATAGAGGTGTATTCTATAAACCGCTACAGAAAAGTAATGTAAAATTAGGAAAAAAGTACTAAATTAGGGGGGGGGGGGCACCCCATACTTGTAACCGGGGCATGACAAAAAATTTGGAATGCACATACATAGGCGTGTCTAAGATTTTATCGAAATTTACCATAATATAGGGGTTAACGGCAAACGGCAAATTTACATAGCTAATCTAGGCTTGGGACTTTTGTGTGCATAACGTGGTTCTTGAGTCCATGGTGTCGTCATACATACATGTTAATAACGTTTGTCACAGCTAATTCCAAAAAATAAATATATTTATATTTAATGCGTATATTTTCTAAAAAGTCCGTCTAACCCAGCATAGCCTACCATGGTTAGACATATTCATTCTTCCCTTTAGCACTACGCCAGTGGGCAGCGACGTAGCGTGCAGGCGTATGTATGGGTATTGAACCCGCTCAAATGTATGAGCGTCCGCTCCCCGCCCCGCTGCCCGCTGCCGTCGAGACCGCGGCCTTACATGCTAGTATGGGAGCGGGACATAATAATATAGGTAGGCTGATTACTGATAACTTTCTACCACGTCGCGACGCGACTTATGACCCCTGCTATCATTACAATGACAGCCGTGCGTGACTTTTCGTCCGGCATATTCGGGTTGCTATTTAGCATTTTTATGATAGTGTAAGTGAATTTCTAGGACAATATTCTTTTCTCAAACATACAATGAAAGATGTTATGATTGTTATTAAGAACTTAAGACGGCGCAGTACGATCGGTGTGGATCGGTTCTCCATACAAACGTATTTAGGCTCTCATTTTAAAACGCCATGCTAGAATAACATGAAACTTTGTATACACAATGGGATCCGGCATACCTAGGTCGAAAATTAGTTTCTGTTGCTAGAAATTGAAAAAGAAAAAGAATACAGCGGTTTTTTGTGTTTTTTACGGCTTGTATGAAACCCTTAATAATCGCTGTATTTTTTCGCCATTATAATTTCAAGCAACAGAAACTAATTTCCGCCCTAGACAAGCTGGATCCCATTGTGTATACAAAGTTTCATGTTATTCTAGCATGGTTTTTTAAAACGAGAGCATAAATACGTTTGTATGGAGAACCAAACGTACTGCGCCCTCTTAAATATCATGATACGATATGTATGCTGTGGAATCCTTATTTAAAATTCAAAGGTACGTAAAATTAGTATTTAATATTTAAATAGATACTTGCCTCATCTGGGAACAGAACCGACCAAAAAAATCGTGCGGCACCCTGTATCTTTATTATTTTTCATACAATATGCTAGTAAAAAAAAAAAAAAAAATCGTATGGCATTTATTTTCGAACCGTGAGATCTAATATAATTATAAAATCTTAGTACACTTTTCTCTAAAAGTATGATAACAAAATTATGGAAGTTTTACACCCATACTAAGAAATTACCTATCAGATTAAAAAAGATTAAACACAACATCGAATATTTACAATACAGTATGAATTATAAATACTATGATACCATTATTTTAAAGAAGTCAACTTTATTCAACCCTGTCAATATATCCTTGAATGTATCTGAATTATCAAAAAAAATACAGGATAATATAATAGCTTATCTTTATTATATAATAGCTTCCCACGATTAGCCATTATTGTTATCAAACGACCCTGTTGTCAAAAATCACCTGACACAAAAATATAAATAGGTATCTTTGTGAGGATTCATGATAAATTTTAATCGAACAATCTAGATAAAGCTTTCTACGTTTTAATTAATACTAGTAACTGCATACTAGCTTCAATCTGCGACTTCTTATAAATAAACGTCACATAAATGAATATAATGAGGCAAACTTATACAAATTGAACTAGGTTCTAATAAGGCTTGTGTTATGGATACTAGACGACGATATACTTAATGAAGATCTCACGGTTCGAAATGATTGCTATACGATGAATAAATAAATTGAATACATATGTGGGATTGTGGGAGGGTTTTGGGAGCTTTTGGCTGCTAGATGAAGAAGAAGGAAATATCGTATGTGGTTTGAATGGTTTTCTAAATTTGGTTGGTGCTGTAAAGATAACTACAACTTAGAAAAGTTGAAAATCCCCCGACATTTACATTTCAAAGCTCAGTATCTCAAAAACGGCTCGACAGATTTACATGAAACATGGCTAAGAACACTCGGGATAAAATTATCTATGACACAAAAAAACTAAACGAAAATCGGTTCATCCGTTTGGGAGCAACTACACCACAGACAGATACACAGAAACACACGTTAAACTTATAACACCCCTTTCTTTTCACGTCGGGGGTTAAAAATATAAGATTTTCCAAAAAGACGTTTATTATTTTTTCCACGTGGACCCTCCGGGGTCTATAAACTTATTAATACTTAGTACGCACGCTCACGTTCTTTAATTTTCGACCCCATTTCGGAGTTTTTTATTTTATTTCTTTGTTTGACAGGACTGTCAGCCTTAACTTAAGGGATTCGCCTAATTAAAGTTAGTGACTACCAACGATCTAAGACTGAGAGACAAATATTCATACTCATCACACAAAATATTGCCCTTACCAGGATTCAAACCCAGTTCCGTGGGCTTCGTAGATAGGGCCACTCAGCCATGTAGGAATACCGATCGAAATAAATCTGGTTATTTCCATTTGATGCCATTGGTTATAGGTGGATTTCTGTACCAAGCCAAGACCACATACAAAAATAGTGGTAAAAATGTTGCCTTACTATTACTTGCTGAATTGTGGCATGTCTATGAAGCTGGTTAGGGTTTTAAATCTTTCATATCTGGTGCCGGTAATGAGATAAGGGCTCTTCCAATTAGAAAATGCCCTGGGGTGAGAGATGCCAGATCTTTTTCAGGAAGAGTCAGGTAAATTGTGACAAATTGTAATTATACAATAATGAGTCACGTCAGCATTAAGATATACACATTACACATGTGTCTCTCAGCTGATTAAACAAGTTTATATTTTATATTAATAATTACATTTGTTACTTAAACACTTACGCAGCCCAAATACTGAAAAATAAAAGATACAATTTTGTCTGGAAACGTAACGTAACGAAACACAAATTTATTTGACGACCTGTTTAGCTAGTTGGTAGTGACTCTGCCTCCGAAGCTTGAGGTCCCGGGTTCGAATCCCGGCCAGGGCATTTATTTGTGCATTTATCACGGATATTTGTTCTTGGGTCTTGGATGTTTTCTATGTATTTAAGTATGTATTTATCTATATAAGTATGTATATCGTCGTCTAGTACCCATAGTACAAGCTTTGCTTAGTTTGGGACTAGGTCGATTTGTGTAAGATTGTCCCCCAGTATATATTATTATTATATATATTATATTATATTATAATTCTCAAGCAAAAGGTTACCTTTTACGGCGTAAATATGGCGCCATTTTCTTACTAACTCAATTAGTAAGCAAATTTTGTACATGAAACTCCCGAGAGTTTCAAACATATTAGAATATAATGAAACTGGTCACTGAAGGCTTTAAAGTCGAATATCGCTCGATATGATTCGAACCGGTACGCGGTCCTTAATCATGAGCGCTCGTCCCGGCGGCACGTTTAGCACTGCGTGCCCGTACCCTGCCACGACGTAAAAGACCCCTTTCATTATATTTTAATAAGTTTCTTTTGCTTAAGAATGACACAAATATTAAAAACATTGTGTGTTTTTTAATTTACATCGATAATAGTAATCGTTTAATTAATACCAATAACGAAAATATTGCGGAATGTAATCTGCGATTGTGCTATCAGCTTATCAGGCTCCTTGGGGATCGGTGATAGCGAGTTATGTTTCAAGCTTTGATTGTAAAAGGCGTGTTGTACATTAGCCGATCAAAAAAAAATATAACTGTATTTTGGCACGCATTTGCGGGAGAGTGATCGTAGGACTATTTAAAAAAATAGATTTATATCGGCACTAGAATATAACGTCTAATTCTAATGGAATACTCGTTTACCACATAAAGTGATTTATTTTGGTGCAGATCATTGTGTAAGAATCTGAATAGATGCGCAATGAAAACATATAAAATTAAAAAAAAATATATTTGATCATTCTTGAAACATTTTTAGTAACTTCACTGCCTTAAATTTTTAGTTTAATTCTTCAAACATATTCGATCAACATTTTATTTTAAAATTGGTTATTAAAAATGCGTAAGTGATTGTTTTTTGTGTTTTTTTGTTGCTATAGTATTGAGTGTGAATTAAATGTGTTTCGTTTTGCGTGTTACACATGGATAAACAAAAGGCGGGCCAATCAAAGGTATTTAACTTTTTGGTGTGTTTACTGGTTTGGTGTGATTTTAGTTGTGACATCCAATTTCCTGAAAGTATTTTGCAAAGTGCTTTGACATAATCATTCATCGGTTTGTTCATAATTGTAAACAAAACAAAATACGAGTACCTGGTATTTAAAATTAATTTATAATTGACTCAAAAATAATATCCAGCGGCCCTCAAAGCGATTACCACGCCGAGAGTGGACTCTAGACTATAGGTGAAAAACTTAAGAAAATGACCTGTTGTATGTAGTTGTGACGTGTTCGAATAGGCGTTTGTTTTGTTTGTGTTGCAAATTTTAAATATGTAATGTCTATTCGAAGATGCTACAACTACATACAACAGGTCATCTTTTTAAGTTTTTTAACCGACTTCAAGATTTCAAAAGAGGAGGTTATCAATTCGGTTGTGTTTTTTTTTTTTTAATGTTTGTTAATCCATAACTCCGTCATTTCTTAACCGATTTGAAAAAATCATTTTTTGATTGTATGTATATATATATCCAAGTTGGTCCCGTTTTTGTCAAAAGGCAGTTCTGATGATGGGATCCATGAGGAATTGAAGGAACTCCTCAAATCTTTAAGGCAAACATATAGTGATCTTTGTGTTTTTATCAACAAGTCAAGCATTTGCATCCAAAAATGTGACATTGGATGAAGTGGAACTGCTGATGATGATCAGAACAGAACTCTTCAACGACGAAAAGTTCACGTTTGGCGATTTGTCTTCCTAGCTGTGTTTGTTAAGCAAGTTCTATTTTCACGATTATTTTTTGTCATGCTCGAGTTCTGATGATGGGATCCATGAGGAATTGAGGGAACTCCTCAAATCTTAAAGGCAAACATATAGTGATTTTTGTGTTTTTATCAACAAATCGAGCATTATCATACAAAAATGTGACATTTGATGAAGTGGAACTGCTGATGATGATCAGAACGGAACTCTTCAACGACGAAATTTCACGTTTGGCGATTTGTCCTTCTAGCTGTGTTTGTTAAGCAAGTTCTATTTTCACGATTGATATTTGTCATGCTCGAGTTCTGATGATGGGATCCATTAGGAATCGAGGAAACTCCTCAAATGTGAAAGGCACACAAATAGTGATTTTAGTATTTTCATGAACCAATCAAGCATTTTCATTCATAAAAGTGACATTTGATGAAGTGGAACTGCTGATGATGATCAGAACGGAACTCTTCAACGACGCGTAGTTCACGTTTGGCGATTTGTTCTCTTCGTTTTGTTTGTCAAGCAAGGAAGGTTTTTCCATGATTTCATGAGGAATTGAGGGTACTTAGTCTTCTACCATTATAAACATACTTATAGCCATTTTTGTATTTTATTGTATATCTAAGAGTGCACCATCTAAGATTAATAATCTTTCACCGGACTCCCACATTGAAGCCGGTTTTTTTTTCTTAAAAATTATTATCTATAGTTTACAACGGCGCCCAAGCTTTGAATAGGTAAGCTTGGAAGGCACAGCAAGATGTAACTAGTATGGATACCAGTGCACGAGGGCTTCGTCGGCAACGAAAAAGCAGATTAGCCTGCAAGAATGGGATCTACAAGCTATTCTGTAGGTCCGGAACTGTTTTTGGGACTCTCGCAGAGAACCATAACATCGGCCTTGAAAGCTAACGCCGAAAACAAACACCAACACGAGCAATGAGGCGGTGTTTAAGGCACTCAAAGCTCTTCATGGAAGGAGTGGACCCAAGCTGGACCAAGAAGCTTTGGAAATTCAGCAGAAAGCAGCTCAGAATTATAACTGGGGTGTTTACAGGTCACTTCGGGGTCAAAGTACTCTTTGCCAAGATGGGACTATCAGACAACATAGATTGTAGGATGTGTGGCGAGGATGACAAGCCAATGGAACACTTGCTGTGTGAATGTCACGCCCTTGCCAGACGAATAATGAATGACTTTGGCAATAGTTACCCAGAATCAAAGGAATTCAGAGTACTCCCGCTGAGCTCCACCATCCGGTTTGTGGAAATGTTGGAATGCAGCTTGGAGTAGGTACGAGTATAAAGGAGAGGGCAATTGCACTAAAGATCCCAATGGGGTCGAAGTGCATCCGCAAGGGCCCTCATAAGATGAGATAAGATATATTGCCGTTGTTGGTGTGGACGGTGTGGTTTGTTAAACAACGGTTTTCATTATTACTAGTATAAAAACCCTTTAATAACATTCCAAATTAAAATTTATCCATGCCAATGTATAGATAAAAATTGCGTCAGAAAAAGCAAAAAGGTGACCTTAAAAGGTGGTTGTTTTCCCTAATAATTATAGATTGTGCCTTATAATGGGAATAAAACCAAAAAGAGTATTACTTTGCATGGAGAACCGAGCTTCCTGCGGACTCTTTAAGGGGCTACCCGGCGAAATCAACCGATTTTAGTGCATTTTGCATCGTAACTGATGATGTTGATGTCTTACGAATAAGTTTTCGCATGAAAAGAAATATATGTTGTATGGTGGTGTTTTATTAACACTTTCGTCTGTTAGAATTTAGAATTATGTCCTGGTCATTTTACAATAAAATATCCCTGAGTAGGCATAAAAAACACAAAATCTTAACTACTTTTTTTCGGAACTACTTATCGAAAAGATAACTACGACCTGCATCTTAGGACCACTTTTTCCGTAATTGCAACTGCGCTTTTTTCTTTTCTTAATAGTTTTCGAGAAAAGTACAAAATACATGTTTTTTTTGTAAAAATTACAAAGTTTGATCTCAGTTTGAACTCATTAATACAGTCAACAGCAAAAGTAGATGATCATTTTAGTACTTTATCGCACTAACATAACAATACTGCGACAGTTGGGATGCGTCAAAGTAGTGAAAGTGACAAGGTACTAAAATGATCATCTACTTTTACTGTTGACTGTACGAGCCAGAATTCGAACCAACGACCGCTGCTTGACAGCCGCGGATGCTTGAACCACTAGGCCATTTGTATACTGGAAATAATTTATCCATGTTACTTACACCATCATGACTATGAACGGAAATGCAAATTTGCTTGAATTTAATTAAATACGTAGCAATGACGTCACTATGTCGTATGATGTACATTCGAGGAACTGAATGTTGTCATTTTTGGACTGTATCTCTATTGAAATAGAGTCCAAAACCACTTGTCACCGTTCAGATTCGCCGAGCGTACATTGCGCTAATCAGGTTTTATCTTTTGCGTATTTCATTTCACACATTTAAGGTTGTTTAAGCAGGTCTGTTAATCAAGGTTGGTTGTCTCGACTTTGAACCTTAGACAAAACAAGTTTTGTTATCATTGTGAAAAAGTATACATTTTACATTACGTACACTACCGCTCATAATTATTTAGGCACCCATCCCTTTTTCCATACATCTGTATACAAAAATGACTTTAGGAATTACACTGCCAAGTCAGAGTCTCTTGACAGTTTTGCGTGTATTTAGCATTTTTTATTTAGCTGACTTATTGAGCCTTAAATCGCTGCCAGAGACCCTCCTTTTAAGATGGTAGTTTTCTTTTTGCAATAACTTAAATAACTACTAATTGCTGGTTCATACAAACACACTACACTTTTCTATTGGCAGTGTATTTCTGAAAGTCTTTTTTGTACGTGCCGCGAATGAAGATGTATGTATTTTCAAGTTACAAAGCTGCTCTATCACACTATATTGAACATGTGCTAGGTGCACAGTCCTTATTCCCCGATAATTTCAATAATTTGTCAGATGCTTAAGAGAGTTGTATTATGAAGTCCCGTGGACGTCATCTGGCGCTCCGGTGGTGGGTTGAGCAGCGGTAGTCTCCCAAATGCGTAAAAATATATAACAATTTTAGTAATTTCATTGAAATTTTAATCGAATATTAGCTAACCCAATATCTTAAGGACAAAAAAGCGCTATCGTTTACTGATCATATCGCTCCAAACTAATACTATCGGGCAAATGTACTAGTTCGGTGTTTTGAAGTTAAAAAAACCGGCCAAGAGCGTGTCGGGCCACGCTCAGTGTAGGGTTCCGTAGTTTTTGTAATTTTTTCAAAAACTATTCAACCTATCAAGTTCAAAATAATTTTCCTACAAAGTTTTTATAAAGTTCTACTTTTGAGATTTTTTTCATATTTTTAAAACTTATGGTTCAATAGTTAGAGGGGGGGGACACATTTTTTTTTACTTCTGGAGCCATTATTTCCGAAAATATTAACATTATCAAAAAATGATTTTAGTAAACCCCTATTTATTTTTAAATACCTATCTAACAATATATCACACGTTAGGGTTAAAATGAAAAAAAAAAATCACTCCCCACTTTACGTATAGGGGAGGTACCCTAATAAAATATTTTTTTCCACTTTTTATTTTACCACTTTGTCGGCGTAATTGATATACATATTAGTACCAAATTTCAGCTTTCTAGTGCTAACGGTCACTGAGATTATCCGCGGACGGACGGACAGACGGACGGACAGACATGGCGAAACTATAAGGGTTCCTAGTTGACTACGGAACCCTAAAAATAACAATATTGAATATTCTAAAGAGTTTTAAAAATAATTTCTTAAGTACAGATCAACAAAATTAAAAGTCATTGAATGATTTATTCGAATCACATATTCATGATATTCTAAATAAATTCATGGCGACATTTTTTGCACATCAAAGTTTATACGTGCATATTTTACGTTTCGCTGTTGCATACATAGTTCGCGGTCTGTGGGTTGTTCGCTAAAATATACTAAGAGCAGCAGAAACGAAACTGACTTGTTCGCTTAATTAGAATGACTTGTTCTGAGGGACACAAGGTAACGAAGGAACCTACCTAGATTCCAATCATCTAGGACTTTTCTCTGAGAGAGATACCTCCCCTGTTAGCCTGCGCCACATATATTTTATTTATTTATTTTATTTATTTATTTATTGGAAAACCAACAGCACATGAAACAATTTGGCAATATATATAAAAATCGGAGGCCAATTATAGGTTCTCACAGATAGAAATTACATAGAAGAAAAAAAACTTCTCTAAGTATATACACATACTTTACAAATCTGCGTAGACTGGGCAAGTACATACATAAGTTAAAAACGGAAACAAATGAAAACAAAAATCATTACAGACAAAATAGAAAAGTCAAGCTCACTCAAAGAATTTACGCGTCAAAATACGGCGTATAGACTGCGTATTTATATTAAACACATCAATATCGTGCTCTCTTGACAGATTGTTAAGTGATCTACCCGCGCGAATAAGGAAACTGTTACGTCTGTAATTCGAGGATGCAAAAGGAACAGAAATAGGGGGATAATACCTTTTAACTCTATTAGGAGTGTTAAACATAATACTACTAAGCAGTTCAGGACAGTCAATGCTGCCGTTTGTAATTTTTAAGAAATATATAATGTCAGCAATTTCACGTCGCTGTAACAAAGGTAACAAATGGTGTTTTTTGCATACACCTATATAGTTAGATGAATTATATGGGGTGCGTAATTTATAACAGAGAAACTTTATGAATTTTCTCTGAATCCGCTCGATCCTATGTATATAAACATTGTAGCAGGGATTCCAGATCTGGGAAGCATACTCGAGTTTGCTTCTTACAAATGAACAATACAAGATCTTGATAGTTTTTGCCTGTGTAAAATCAGAAGAGCTACGCATTATGAATCCAAGAGACTTAATAGCGCTCTTCACAATGCTATCAATGTGCGAGTCAAATAATAATTTGGAATCATGTATAACGCCCAGATCTCTTAGAAAAGATACTCTTAATAAATTTTGATTATTTATAGCATAAACAGAAGTTATCGGTGATCTCTGACGTGAGAAGGTAACTACATGATATTTTGACAGGTTAAGATCCAACTTATTTTCACTGCAATACATACCAAGACTATCAAGATCGGCTTGTAAAAGAGAAACATCTTGGTCTGATTTAATCTGAGCAATAATTTTCATATCATCTGCAAAACAAAGCAACCTAGAATATTTAAAGCATACAGAGATATCATCAATGAAAATATTAAAAAGCAAAGGACCAAGCAAAGATCCTTGTGGGACACCACTTGGAACCTTAACCCAACCAGAAACATAATTACTTATAACAACAGCTTGAGATCGGTTATTAATATATGAAGAGAACCACCTCAACAGGTCACCATTTATCCCTATGCGCTGAAGTTTCACGATAAGCAACTTGTGGTCAATACGATCGAAGGCTTTACTGTAGTCCGTGTAAATGACATCTACCTGATTACCTTTATCCATTGCCCCCGTAATAAAATCATTAAGTAGCACCAGGTTGGACACCGTAGATTTTCGCTGCATAAAACCATGCTGACTATGATTAAAAGAATGTTTTATAGCATCATAGACTTGTACATATACTAATTTTTCGAACACTTTAGCTAAGATGCATAATTTAGACACAGGTCTGTAATTAACTATTTCTATCCGAGACCCTTTTTTGTAAACGGGAGTAATGTACGCAGATTTCCATATATTAGGAACGACACACTCACTAAGTGACCGTTTGAACAACAGTTCAATAGGCTTCAATAGACCTTTAGCACAATTAGTTAAAAACTGAGCAGGAAGCTCATCAGGACCTGCAGATTTAGAAGGGTCAAGGGTAAGAAGCAAACGAAGAATGAAATCCGGATCAACTTCAATCTTAAATATTTCAGTTGGTGAGTTCCAGGTACCATTGTAAGACAATACATCTGAGCTATTGGTAGGAGCAGAAAAAGTTGTATAAAAATAGTCAGAAAATGCATTGCATATGTCTGCACCATTTGAAATCGCTCTGTCACCATACTTCATGGAACTTGGTATACCATGAGAAACACTACGCGATTTAATAAAGGTCCAAAACTGTTTTGGATTCCGAGCAATATTGCTCTCAACACGAGCAATATATCTCGAATAACATTCTCGTTCAATTCTTTTAACACGGTCTCTTAAAATACAGTAAGATGTATAGTCGGACTTATTGCCATAAATTTTATATTTTTTCAAATACTTCGTTTTTTCTTTAATAACTTTTTTTAAAGAAGCAGAAAACCATGGAGGAAAACTACCCATGTTTAGGACCTTACAAGGAATATATTTATCTCTTAATTTTTTTAAAGTAGAATAAAAAAACTCAACGCATTGTTCAAGTGATCGGCAAGAAAATTCTTTTACCCAAGTAATCAAGAATAACTCATTGTCTATCGAGGTAAAATCACCCTTGTTATAATAATATTTATAGCGTGGTGCAGGTTTAATAGAACTTAACACAGAAAATTGCAATGAAATAACTAAGGCTTCATGGTAGGGGTCAATTGGGACCAAAGGATCACAACAATTGTTAACGCACACGATATCGTTTGATAATATTAAATCTAATGTTTTGTTATAGCGATTACATATAAGCGAGATGACTTTCTGCTGTGCCCAACCAATTTTAAAACGACATGCACTTGGCAGTACTGAAATGTTACATGCAGGATTCTATACAGGAAATGTTACACGAAATTATTAGTAACTCAGAATATTATCTCTATTAAAATGTACTTTGTTTGTCGCTAGATGCGCCTGCATCGCTGTGAGGGGTGCCTCGCGGCGTGTCCGCCGCGCCGGGCGCCGCTCGCGGCCGATCAGCCACGCACAATCTTCAAGTAAGTGGCTGTTACTCCTGCGAACTATGTAGCCCTGGTACCTGCAGGCTTCAGCTGCATCTGCATCGCTATGAGGGGTGCCTCGCGGCGTGTCCGCCACGCCAGGCGCCGCTCGTGGCCCATCAGCCACGCACTATCTTCAAGTAAGTGGCTGTTACTCGTGCTAACTATGTAGCCCTGGTACCTGCAGGCTTCAGCTGCATCTGCATCGCTATGAGGGGTGCCTCGCGGCGTGCCCGCCGCGCCGGGCACCGCTAGCGGCTGACCAGCCACGCACTATCTTCAAGTAAGTGGCTGTTACTCCTGCCAACTATGTAGCCCAGGTACCTGCAGGCTTCAGCTGCATCTGCATCACCGTGAGGAGTGGCTCGCGGTGTGCCCGCCGCGCCGGGCACCGCTAGCGGCTGACCAGCAACGCACTATCTTCAAGTAAGTGGCTGTTACTCCTGCCAACTATGTAGCCCTGGTACCTGCAGGCTTCAGCTGCGCTGGCGTCGTTGCTACCAATGTACATAGGATAGGACACTTCAAGATTTGGGGTCGTCGGCGTCACGTACTTGCCCGTTATCAACCGCAACCCTTTTGTAAAGTCGCCAGCACCCGAAGTTGTAGGTACTGAACTTGTTCCATTTTTTTTTGTTTTAGGCTTTTAGTTTCAGAGCATGCCTCTAACGATTATGCATGGTCGTTAGGGACATCCCAATCCCAGGGGGTGATTCGTTATTTTAATTTCTAATCCTCAACAGTTTTGTACTATGGTGGATTTCAACTTAATCTCTTTTCTCCCCCACAGAACCACGCTTTGCAAACGCGCGCGCCGCTCGCCCTACCCTATGAGTAAACAGAACTGCGCCAAGATGGCGGAACCGGCGCCGCCCACGCCTCCTGACAATAATGCGCCACGTAAGTCTCCAAGTTTTTTTTTAAATACCACGTCGGTGGCAAACAAACGTTCCGTCTGATATTAACGGTCACCGTAGCCTATTGGACCCGGGTATGTCTTAAAACTACGACCAAGACCACCGGGGGATGGGCAGCAGCATCCCTGGAGATACTGCGATCGCCAACCCGGATGCCAAGCGCGGCGATTATGGCATTTACCCCCCATAAAATTGGGGGAGGCCTATGTGGATGGCCTAACAGTGGACGCCCATCGGCTGATATGGTGGTAGACTATTAAGCATATGGACGCTGGCAAGTCTAGGGATGTCACTTACCCGTTGCCGCCTGTTTAATAATGTAAATACTCCTTTTTCGAAAAACCCCGTACTGTAGTTCTTCCACAGCCAGGAGGTTCCACAACCAAAGCGTTCAAGGGAGGAAATTCCTACGGTTTCGACCGAACAATATCAAGGGAGAAAAAAACCGGCCAAGTGCGAGTCGGACTCGCGCACCGAGGGTTCCGTAATGTTTTTTTGTTATATGATGTAACTAAAAATTTACGGCTTTCGCAATTTTTCCTTTATCTGTGCTATAAAACGTTGCTTCGTACCAAATTTCAAGATTCTTAGTTCACGGGAAGTACGGGTACTCGTACTTACTTCCCGTGAACTGAAACGTGAACGGAAACTGAGAATGTAGGTTTCGGTTCCCTTGCGAGTGTCGAAAATTTGCGGCATAAACGGCTGTATCTTCAATCATGCATTGACTTAGAAGTTTGATTTTTTTCACAGCTCCAAGGGACAGTAGACCTGCTGAGTATCTATACTAATATTATAAAGCTGAAAAGTTTGTTTGTTTGTTTGAACGCGCTAATCTCAGGAACTACTGGTTCGAATAGAAAAAATCTTTTTGTTAATTTTGTAAGTAACGCTGCTAACGAAAAGCCACCCCGCCGCCGTGTATGCCAGCAGCTCGTTTGATATAAATTCCAGCTTGATACCTCCACGCGTTCCTGAGAAAACGGATCTTGACAGACAGACAGACGGACGGACAACAAAGTGATCCTATAAGGGTTCCGTTTTTTCCTGTCGTGGTACGGAAACCAAAAAACTGGTCTAGGTGTCCCAGTGATTTGTAAATAAGAGGTATTGTAAATACGATAACAAAACTTTGCCTTGTTCAAGATCAGCGTCAGCTCTGTTTAATATCTAAAGAAGTATTTCGCAACACCTTGTGTAATGATCTCGTCTCCTTCCAGCTATGCCCTGGTTCGGCATGGACATCGGCGGAACCCTAACCAAGCTAGTGTACTTCGAACCGCGAGAAACCAACCGCCGAGAGCTCGACAAAGAAACAGAAGTGCTTAAGAACATCAGGCGGTACCTCACAAGGAACTCCGCGTATGGGAACACTGGCCGCAGAGATGTGCACTTACAGGTTACCAATAACTTCTGCTATCCTAGTATTGGCCGCTTTGCTTTGTATGGGGCACTTTTGTCTCGGAAGACGCTAAGTAGAACGATTCAAAAGGTAGTGGGGGAAACTTGCTCACAAGTAGCTGTTAGGCTGTATGTAGTGTTGTTTAAACATATCAAGGATTAGGCACTATAGTACATTGTTTAACGAGGGGCGTAAATGGAAAATTGTGAATGAGAGTCTTTTAGAAGTCTTTTGATGACTCGTGTTTGCAATTTTCTTACGTCCGAGGTATCACAATGTTTGCATTACATACGAGTAAATAAATAACTCCAGTACTAATCAAAATTTGATGAAATCGATAACTTCACCTCCAGTATTAGTGCATGATCGCCGCGGCGTCCCTGCGAGAGGAGCACGGCTTCAATATTGCAACCAATCACAAAGCAGTTCTCTTCAGGCGCGCGGCCTACTAGATTTGTCAGATTCAATATTTCAACCAATCACAGAGCAGTATTCTTGTGTAGCGCGGGTGACTAGATTTTTTTAAACCAGTCAGATCACACAGAAACTCATAACTCCCGTGGGAGGTAAATCGGCTATAACTGCTCTATATGCCTACGTACAATAAGACCCTTTACGAGCAAGTGTGATAAAAATAAGTACTTTCTTTTATTTCTCAAAATGATGTGATTAATCTTCAGATGGACAACGTAACGCTCCGCGGGCGACGCGGTACTCTCCATTTCATACGGTTCCCCACGACAGAAGTTGGCGCATTCCTACAACTCGCCCGCTCCAAAGGAATGGCTGCCCTGGTTAACACGATATACGCGACCGGCGGCGGCGCTTATAAGTTTGAAGAGAACTTTATCAAGGTCAGTGAAAGATAGGCACTAGGAGAACATATTACTCGTATACTTATGGATTTCATGGATCACAAAACAGCAGGCCCCCCGCAGGATCCTGCAGAAGTATCCTTATACGGTATCAGGAGCCCATAAACTGTGAACGCATTCTTTTAGGTTAACTGCTCTTTCTTATCAAGGTCAAATTCAATAGAGAAGTGGTATAAGTACTGTTTAGTTAGGGAACAAAGAATATTTTTACTTGCATTACACTCGAATGTCAATCAGTTCGATCATTAAATAACTTTTTTTTTGCTCTCATGGATTTTAAATTACCATCAGAAATCTGTTAGCACCTAGACTACTAGGTGCTAACAGCAATAAAATCGTAATCTTCTCAGTTCTAGCAGTAGGAGTAGTTCTTAGTGTTTTATTCATTTTTAAAATTGACTAACTAAGAAAAAAGAACAAGTAAAACTTCTTTCGCGCCTTGTCATTTTCATTTTCACTCCCACAGTTTCACCTGTAGACTACTTGTACCTTAATAAAAAATTGCAATATCTGAACTAATATTAAACTGCCGTTTCAGGAGGTGAACATGCACCTGTCAAAACTGGACGAACTGGACGCGCTAATCGCCGGGCTGCTGTTCGTGGACGCGTGGCACTCCGCCGAGTGCTATTACTGGGCGCCGCCGGACTCGGAGCAGTTGCACCACAACACTACCAACACGGTCAGTGACATGCACCCGCAAAACTGGACGAACTGGACGCGCTAATCGCCGGGCTGCTATTCGTGGACGCGTGGCACTCCGCCGAGTGCTACTACTGGGCGCCGCCGGACTCGGAGCAGTTGCACCACAACACTACCAACACGGTCAGTGACATGCACCCGCAAAACTGGACGAACTGGACGCGCTAATCGCCGGGCTGCTATTCGTGGACGCGTGGCACTCCGCCGAGTGCTACTACTGGGCGCCGCCGGACTCGGAGCAGTTGCACCACAACACTAGCAACACGGTCAGTGACATGCACCCTCAAAACTGGACGAACTGGACGCGCTAATCGTCGGGCTGATGTTCGTGGACGCGTGGCACTCCGCCGAGTGCAACTACTGGGCGCCGGCGGACTCGGAGCAGTTGCACCACAACACTAGCAACACGGTCAGTGACATGCACCATCGAAACTGGACGAACTAGACGCGCTCATTGGCGGGCTGTTCATGGACGCGTGACATTTCAGACAATCTGATACCAGGACTGCAGAAGCGGCGCTGAATCTATACTATACGACATCCAGACGAACGGCTGGCTACCATCCTTACCTGGTCGAAATTCCTCTAATTCGAACCAAGCGCTATAAGTATACATCATCCTTCATAATGCGCACTTCTAAGATTTGGAATTCTCTGCCGGCGTCTGTATTTCAGAGTGCATATAACCTGGACCTTGTTAAGGCACGAGTGAATAGATATCTTCTGGGTGAGCTCGATTCATCGTCGGCCTCATCTTTGCCCCCTGGCTAGATGCTGGCCAAGAGCAATCCCATTTTTAACAAAAAAAAAGTGCCTGCCGTTTGACTTCTCCAACCCCTACCCGTTCTAACTGGTCAACATTGGGAGCGGAGTCTTTACGTGTTTACTCAGTCCCACGCTTGTCAAATATATATCAAATATCTAAACGAACGAAGGGCTCACTAAAATCTGAAAATGCGTTTTCTAGGCATTAGAGCCATTTTTAGTACCGTGGGACAAGCACAACTTGCGGTCAAGAGTGTCAAGTCGCGTCTTCCTGTCTCACTCGCACTGTGCTAATTAGAAAGAGGGTTAGAGTCGTAGATGTTCTCGTCTCGCGTCGCGTCGCGCGCGGCTTCAGTTGCTACCTCGTAGATAGCGATTCTACCAGGACTGCATAACCAACCAGGAATCTTTTACAGCCGCCGTACCTAGAAGCAGCGCTGAGCCTGTACGAATGCCAGCTACCCGTTCTTACTGGTCAACATTGGGAGCGAAGTCACGTATTCACTCAGTCCCAACACCTTGTCAAACATAATCTAAATGAACGAAGGGCTCACTAAAATCTGAACATAGTTTTCTACGCATTACCAGGACTGCATAACCAAGCGGCGCTGAGCCTGTGCGAGTGCCAGCCTTTCGACTCTACCCGTTCTTACTGGTCAACACTGGGAGTGGAGTCTACATCTTCACTCAGTCCCACACTTGTCAAATATATCTAAACGAACGAAGGGCTCACTAAAATCTGAAAATGCGTTTTCTAGGCATTAGAGCCATTTTAAGTATCGTGGGGCAAGCACAACTTGCGGTCAAGAGTGTCAAGTCGCGTCTTCCTGTCTCACTCGCACTGTGCTAATTAGAAAGAGGGTTAGAGTCGTAGATGTTCTCGTCTCGCGTCGCGTCGCGCGCGGCTTCAGTTGCTACCTCGTAGATAGCGATTGTACCAGGACTGCATAACCAACCAGGAATCTTTTACAGCCGCCGTACCTAGAAGCGGCGCTGAGCCTGTGCGAGTGCCAGCCTTTCGACTCTACCCGTTCTTACTGGTCAACACTGGGAGCGGAGTCTACGTCTTCACTCAGTCCCACACTTGTCAAATATATCTAAACGAACAAGGGCTCACTAAAATCTGAACATAGTTTTCTACGCATTACCAGGACTGCATAACCAACCAGGAATGTTTTACAGCCGCCGTACCTAGAAGCAGCGCTGAGTCTGTACGAGCGCCAGCCGTTCGACTTCTCCAACCCGTACCCGTTCATACTGGTCAACATTGGGAGCGGTGTCTCTATACTGGTCGTCAACGCGCCTAATGACTACTACCGAATCAGTGGTACCAGGTGAGCAACATTAACAAGTAATTACAAATTTAGTGTACTTTGTTTTTCCCTTGTCAACGCCATTAGTCCATCATATTCACCCAATAATCATTTAGATTCCATCAACCAGCAATAGTCTCTGTACACCCTGGCGGGTGCTGTCGCTCTGTGCGTCCCATGACACGGGCAGGGACAGCATCCGCTCGGTGTACCATGCGCATTTCATTAAATTGTCAAAGGGCCTCTATGTGTTGGCTATGTGGTACTCGGTTGGTACTTCGGTACCTCGGTACTTCGGCTCCGCGCACGCCTTCCAAAGGTCCGGGTCACCATTGTCCCGTGAGCGGAAAAACATACAATAATAATAATAATTTATATATTTACCAAAAACACTCAAACAAATTTCTTATTTAAAGTTTAATATTACTTAAAGTATTTTTTTTAATCGTATGGCATTTATTTACGAACCGTGAGATCTTCGAGAAGACAAGTACAGTTGTCAGTTTTTGTTGCACTTTTAGCACCACCCAGGGGTCACGCGTAGGGTAACGGTGGGTACTCCCTACGGACGTGGTGCAACTTCGACCCCCCTTTGTCAAGTGAGTGGGCAACTTGACTGTTAGAAGTTCTCAAGCCGCCCGAAGGCCTCTAACTTGGCTTAACGACTGCTGTCGTAGACAGCAGCCGGGATCAACGGCTTAACGTGACTTCCAAAGCACGAGAGCGCTCAGTAAGTAACCACTCAAAGCGGTTACCCATCCAAGAACTGACCTGCGCCCAAATTGCTTAACCTCGCATACCGCACGCGGTACGCGGGCGCCGCTGGGCCACGAGCGCTCTACTTAAAGTATTTTACAATAGGTTTAAACTTGTTAGTATGTGTTGAAACATGAAATAAATTGAGAAAAGCTTCAACTCTGTTTACTAAGCCATTAAAATTTAATTTAATTTTGCTTGACATATATCAAAAAATTACATCTTGTATTCCAGTCTTGGCGGCGGTACATTCCTCGGCCTCTGCTGTCTGCTCACCGGCTGCAGTAGCTACGAGGAGGCCATAACCCTGGCGGCCTCCGGGGACAACACCACAGTAGACAAGCTCATCCGGGACATATACGGCGGGGACTACGCGCGCTTCGGGCTGTCCGGAGACCTCGTGGCTAGCAGGTGAGGCCTACAGTGTAGCACGAGAGGCCTCTGCTGTAATAGGCATAGGGCAACCACAATAGCATAGGCAATATAGTTGGTCCGATTGATATAACACTAGCCAATCATCACGCTTTTTATCAAATATTCCGCAGTGTCTCAAGACGAGAGTCCTTGACCAGTGTGTGTTGCCAGTGGTGACTTATGGCATTAGAACGTGGTCGATTACTATGGGCCTCATAAGAAGGCTCAAAGTCACCCAAAGAGCAACAGAGAGGGCTATGCTGAGAGTTTCTCTGCGTGATCGCATCAGGAATGAGGCCATCCGCAGTAGAACTAAAGTAACCGATATAGCCCTCCTAAACACTTATCGATAAACTTAAGTGACAGTGGGCGGGGTTCTCGAGTGGGGACCACGTACCGAAAGGCGCAGCGTGGGCAGACCCCTCACAAGGTGGACTGATGACCTGGTAAAGGTCGCGGGAGTCCGTTGGATGCGGGTGGCGGAGGACCGGTCATTGTGACACTCTTTGGGGGAGGCCTACTCGTATGTCCAATAGTGGACGTCCTTCGGCTGATATGATGAAGCATCACTCTAGTAGAATTACAAAATTTTATGCAGTAGTGGATCCAAAAGCATCTGAGTCCTATTCGGACAAATCTTAGGTACAGTCGAGGTTTTGAGGCGCTTAGGTTATTTGTGGTATAGCTAAGATTCAAGATTGAGTCCGGATTTAGTTTCAATTACTCTTCAGTCAACCTGCAGTAATTCATGTTGTCCTGGTACAGTCAACAGCTAATGTTGTTGATCATTTCAATATTGCGACAGTTGGGATACATCAAAGTAGTGAAAGTGACAAGGTACTAAAATGATCATCTACTTTTGCTGTTGGCTATACCTGCTACCTCAATAGCTTATGCCTTCTCTTTGTTGTTAAGGCGGAACGTCACAGATTCCTGCCGATGTTCTGCTAATAGATGGCGGCACTGAGACCATTTGGTGGTTTTTAATAATTTTCTGCAAAACCGCTACATTACATTTGATGATTTTCAAACTGCGGAAGAAGCAAAAAATCCTACGTATGAATCGCAATCTATCTGCACTAAACAGTGTTTATTTTAAACGTGTATTGTGAACAAATGCGAAATATTGCAATTTCTTGCATTCACGCACACATGCGTACCTAATGTCAGTGGGAAAGTCAGTTACTGTCAAACATTATGCAAAGTTGAAAATAGAGGGCGCAATAATAAATCAAGGAAGTAGCTTCTAGTACGAAACAAGAGAACTACGACATACGTAAAAATGGCCGAAATAAATAGAACGATGTTTTCGAACCTGTGAGATGACATACGGTGGTCTTGTGGAACTCTATTTTGCTTTTATCTCAGTGTAACGCTAGAGTCATACTCGCGTTCGATCCTTGGGAACCATTAATCTTTTTGTGTTTTTATTTTTCTTCGAAGTGCTTTTATTATTTTTGTGATAGGTGTATTTAATGCTATAGTTAATTTATTTCACGTAAACAATATCAATTACGTTTAGAAACCTTAATTTTATTAAATATGAAACAATAGTACAAAATAGAAACTATAAAAATTAAGCCCCGCGTTATCGTACCAAAGACGTTGGCAGCATTATTTATTTATTTATTTTATTTGGAGATCCAACAGCTGTGATATTACAAATAAAATAGAAAGCCAATTATAGGAACTTACAGGTAGTATTAGCTCGCTAGTCTTATATGGTTATGCTTTAAAGATTTCGATTTTCTATATCACATTATTTTAGGCAAATTTGTAACAAATTTAATTGATTTATCGCTATGATTTTTTATATTTTTTATCCATTCAATTCCTTGTATAGTACAATCGAATAAGATACCTACAAAACATATATTTATGATCTTTAAAAATCCTCTACATGCTCTACTACTGAAATATAGACAAGTATATCTGTATAGATAAGTGTACGAAGTATGGCGTTTTGAGTCATACAATTAATAAATAGTGTACGAACATTTTTACAATTTCAGCAGACAAATCAAAGCAAAGAAATAAATATCCGTACAAAGCCACTACATGGACATGCATGTATTGTAAGCTAAAATATACTATTGGTTCACAAAATGTTTTGTATTCGCCCGTGAACTCAACCCTGGAATTATTTGATCGCAACATTCTTAACAATAATAGCTAGAAACGGAAAATATAACATCAGTTCGCTTGTAGCGATTGTGGTAAGCATTGTGAATAGCAATCTTGTTCGTTGTTTTTAATTTACTAGTGGCCAGTCTTAAAAATTGATATGAAACTTCTTCAAAATGCCTGGCCTAGAACGAGATAAATAGATCAGTTGACAGAATGGGACTCTTCTCGAGAAGCGTCAACTTTTAAAATTCGAAGACCAATAATGGGTTGAGACGGGAGTTGCATATTATACTCGTACTATCCATCATTATTGAATGAATTCGTGCGTCGCTGCCAGCTTGCACTAGGTACATATGACGCGACGTTGCCATGTTGGTTCTGCATGTATAATATGTAGATATACCGACGTCTATTGTAATGCCCGTAGCACAAGTTTTACCTACTTATTTTGGGACTAGCTAGATTTCTGTGCCGAGTGAAGAGTGTCGTTAAATATTTATTGAAATATTACCAAAATGCATGCTTAATGATGATGATGATGACACTGAATAAAATATTTAGAAAATACCTGCTACACATTTTTAGGGTGCCGTAGTCAACTATAGGAACCCTTATAGTTTCGCCATGTCTGTCTGTATATCTGTTTGTCCGTCTGTCTGTCCGAGGCTTTGCTCTGTGATGGTTAGTGCTAGAAAGCAATTTGGCATGGATATTTAAATCCATAAAACTGACAACGTCGTACCGTCGTACCTCTCCTATTTGAGTGGTGATGATTTTTTTTTGCTTCTACCCTATGGTGTGGGGGTGTTGTTGGAGAGTTTTTCAAAATTAATAAGGTCGTCATTTTTTTTGATAAAGTGAATGTTTTCGGAAATAATCGCTCCAAAAGAAAAAAATGTCCCCTCCCTCTTAAATTTTAAACTGTGTCCAAAAATATGAAAAAAATCGTGAAAGTAAAGCTTATTAAAAGACTTTCAACGAAAACTATAGGGGACAGGTGAGTTATCGTAAAAAATCGTCTGTAATTCTTAGTAAAAGACGTATGAAACGCTGCGAAGGTATTCCCTTTTGCTTGTTATTGTTTTTTTTAATTGAGTTCATTGGGTAACTATGGAACCCTACACTGAGCATGGCCCGACATGCTCTTGGCCGATTTTTATTTAATACCACTTCGGTAGCAAACATGCATATGGCCCGTTAAGCGTAAGGAACTTCCTCCCTCAGACGCTCTGGTTGTGAAATGAGCTCCCTGTTGTAGAGTGAGCTGAACTACAGTATGGGATTCTTCAAGAAAGGAGTGTATACACTTTTAAAGGGTCGGCAAAGCGCATGTGACACCCCTGGAGTTGCAGGCGTCCATAGGCTGCGGTGACTGCTTACCATCAGGCGGGCCGTTTGCTTGTTTGCCGCCGACGGGGTATTATTAAAAAAGCGTATTATACATTGAGAAGGATGCGCTTTGTTGAAAGGGGTCGCTATACACAACCGACCATAGGCTTTACTTACCATCATGCAAACCATATATATATATATGCGAATTTGCCACCGTCATAGTACATGTAAAAAATGCTCGTCTCTAATAGCACCATTCGTCTACTCAAGGCATGCGGGGAGTTATGTCCACAGAAGCTTCAGACTTACAATTAGTAAGTAAGGGGTTGGAGAAGTAGTTACTGAAGTTATATCCAATTGTCACCGTAACCTGTGGACGCTGTGCTATTAGGCTCCTGTAGAAATGCCCACCGTCTCACTTCGTTGCCTATGGTCTCTCTTGATGTTCAATTAACACCGTCGCTTATGGTCGTTTTTTTATAATAAACTAGCTTTTGTCCGCGATTTCGTCCGCGTACTCTTCTGCTGTCTATCACATACGTTAATCCAGCTTACACACTTTTTGAATACGAAGTTTCATCATAATCCGTTTTTGCGTGATTGAGCAATAGATATACATGCAAATATCCAAACATCTTATGAAAAACTTCTTAGGCCTTGTCTTCGAGGTTAGTCCAAACAACTGGCGACCCCAGAGCTGGTGCTTACCGCTTAGGTTGGTAAAAACGGGACCCTATTACTAAAACTTCTCTGTCTGTCCGTCCGTCTGTCTGTCACCAGGTGAAATTTTCGCAGATAATGTGTTTCTGTTGCCGCTATAACAACAAATGTTAAAAACCGGCCAAATGGGAGTCGGACTCTTTGCCTGAATTAAGAATGTTTTTAAATGCATAATAGCGTCATACTACCTAGTCTAGCCATAAGTTCTGTTACTGGCAGTTAACAATGATTTTAAGAAAAATAATAATTAGAAATTCGAATGTTGTGTTTTGACGTAAGTACTTGGATGTTTTTGCCACCATTTATATACAATATAATATTAAAATAAGTAAATTAATAATGGAGTGGGGTGTCAAAGAAAATAGAATTGCTGTGATTGCTCTGCATAAGGTAGGAATGGAGCCGTCCCACATTTTTGAGACACTAAAAAAGTTAGAGATCAGTCGAATGTTTGTGTATCGTACCATTCAAAGATACACCAAAACGTCCTCTGTCGATGACAGTAAAAGATCTGGCCGACCACGTACTGTTAGAACAAAACAAGCCGTTAATGCTGTAAGGGCCCGAAATCCCATAAGAAAACAGAAGATCCTTTCTAAGGAAATGAAAATACCACCTAGGACACTTTCGCGTATAATCAAAGATGACTTGAGTCTTGCAGCTTACCGACGATATACAGGACATATGTTAAATCAGTCACTAAAGGACAAGAGAGTTGAAAGATCAAAAAGCCTTTTATCTCGATACGCACATGGGAAATATAAAAATATTCTTTTCACGGATGAAAAAATTGTTACTATCGAGCAGCACTACAACAAACAAAATGATAAAGTGTACGCACACAACTCTCGAGAAGCTAAAGAGATAGTTGGAAGGATTCAGCGAGGTCATCATCCCGCTTACGTCATGGTTTGGTGGGGTGTGTCGTATCAAGGCGTCTCTGAGATCCATTTTTGCGAAAAAGGAGTGAAAATTTCAGCTAAAGTGTATCAGGATACGATTTTAGAAACAGTAGTTAAACCACTAAACGACACAATGTTCAAAAATGTACACTGGACCTTTCAGCAGGACTCAGCCCCAGGCGCGGATCCAGCCCTCAAAAAAGGTTGTGGTCACAGCCAACCAAAAATCGGCCAAGTGTGAGTCTGAGTACGAACTCGCTCATGAACAATGAACGACTTTTGAATTTGATTATTACCTTTTTTCTACGCATCAGGACTTTGGCCTTAAGAATGGAATTAATCATCGCATACCATCAGGCGATTCGTCTGCTCGTTTGCCTCTTGTCATAAAAAAAATCGAGGAAGTGAGACCCTTCGATTAAATTCCAAACCAATTTCAATCAATATTTTAATTTTTCTTCTTTTCTAATAGCCAGTAAGCCAATAGGACCTAGACTGGTTAAATTAGGTATCTTGACGCTGTCTCAGGAGTCGTAAGTATGACCAGCAAGTGAGATCTATTTTCTGTTCTGTTACGGTCAGTTTCGACCTTTCGTTGATAAGCAATTATGTATAGGTATGAAACGTATTCCAGACCTACTTGATCGACCACTTTTTAGGGTTCTGTACCCAAAGGGTAAAAACGGGACCCTATTACTAAGACTTCGCTGTCTGTCCGTCCGCCCGTCTGTCACCAGGCTGTATCTCAAGAACCATAATAGCTAGACAGTTGAAATTTTCACAGATTGTGTATTTCTGTTGCCGCTATAACAACAAATACTAAAAACAAAATAATAATAATAATTAAGGGGGGCTCCCATACGAAAAACGTGATATTTCAGTCCTTTTTCATGGCTACCACTCGCCGAACTATATCTCAAGAACCGTAATAGGTAGACAGTTGAAATTTGCACAGATTATATATCTTTATTGTAGCTACAACAACAAAAACTAAAATCAAAATTATAATAATAATTAAGGGGGCTCCCATACAACAGAGTAGTTGTGGGCGTTTTTTTTTCTGGTACGGAACCCTTCGTGGGCGAGTCCGACTCGCACTTAGCCGGTTTTTATATTTAGAATTGACTAAAATGTTTATTATATATTTCCAATCTACGAAAAAAAACTCCAATATTTTCTCCGAATATCTTTGTGACACCGTTCACGAGATACCTATACATTTTCCAAGAAAATTCTTAAATTTGTAGGTCAAAATCCTTTTTAGGGTTCCGTAGTCATCTAGGAACCCTTATAGTTTCGCCATGTCCTTCTGTCTGTCTGTCTGTTTGTATGTCCGTCTGTTTGTCCGAGGCTTTGCTCTGTGTTTGTTAGTGCTAGAAAGTTGCAATTTGGTATGGATATATATAAATCAATAAAACTGAGAAAGTCGAAAAATAGAATCACAAAAAAAAATAAGTTACCTCCCTTACCTCACGTGAAGTGGGGATGATTTTTTTGCTTCAACCCTATGGTGTGGGGTGTTGTTGGATAGCTCATTCAAAATGAATATAGGTCTTCATCAAACATTTTTTGATAAAGTGAATATTTTCTGAAATAATCACTCCAAAAGGAAAAAATTATTGTGTCTCCCCTCTAACTTTCGAACTATGGGTCCAAAAAATATGAAAAAAATCATGAAAGTAAACTTAATAAAGACTTCCTACGAAAACTATGGGCATGATCAGTTAAGCCGTTTTTGAGTTATCGTAAAAAGTCGTCCCTTCTTAGTAAAAGACGTTATGAAACGCTGCAAAAGTATTCCCTTTTGCTTGTTATTGATTTTTTAAAAGTAAGTTCATTTGGGAAACTACGGAACCCCACACTGAGCATGGCCCGACATGCTCTTGGCCGTTTTTTAATCATTGTTTTATACTTATATTTTTTTTAGAAATTCTCAAAAATATTACTATCTATCCGGGAGCTCTCCCTTACATCCGCACTCACATAACAGAAAAAGACAATGAAACTCTATCCAATCCAAAAATAAATATCTAAATGTTCAGTCGAGATAGCATGAAATGGCCCATAAATATGTACCTAATTATGTAATTATTGACCGAGCGAGCGAAGCGTCTCCGTTTCAGGTTTCGACGGAATTCTTTCGTACGTCTGTCTGCCCGGCTGTTATCCTCTACGGGTCGCATTTTTCAACTCATTCTCGTGAAATTTTGTGAGCAGGTTCGATAATTATATAGAATTTTTTGTCGATTCAGTTTTTGGAAATTTTGATATTTGTAACAAAAATTTTTTTTTCATATGTCTGCCTGGATGTTCTCCTCTACAGATCGCTTTTATCATCATAAATGTTATATAGAATATTTTTGCCAAGTCAGTTTTTTAGATATTTTGAAATTTGAAAAAATATACAAAGTTTTATCGTATGTATGTCCGGATGTTCTCCTCTACAGTTCGCGTTTCTCAACCGATTCTCGTGAAATTTTGTGAGCAGGTTCGATAATTATATAGATTATTTTTGTCGAGTCAGTGTTTAGAAATTTTGAAATATTTTTTGCGAGGTCTGGAGCTTACAGAGCCCCTAGTTTAATTAGTGGGCTTTTACTGTATTAAATGTATAGCTGCGAGGCCTGCGAGAGTAGCTGTAGGATTTAAATTAATAGATAGATAGGTACTTAGTTTAAAGTTTATTAGTAGAAGCCACAAAAACCTCCCCAAGAAAACAAACGTGCGCATACAGTCAATAGTTATCTCATTTTTCCAATACAAGTATTCATGTGCCAAAAAGAAAAAGATAATATGTCGTCAAAAATGTGACACAACGTGTCAGGCTCTTTCTTTGCTGCGTTTCGAATCACGCCCGATTCATGATTTGTGTTAGTTTATTTTATTTTATTAAGGCATAGCGTTTAATACCATCAGCCTATTGATCTCAATAGATCGTGAAAGTGTGACGTCACAAGTCTAATAGGGTTGTGGGCATGCCCATCGTGCCCACAACGGTGGATCCGCCCTTGCTCAGCCCCGGGTCATAGAGCTCGCACCACCCAGATTTGGCTGCAAAGGAATGTTCCGGACTTCATCAAGGCAGATGATTGGCCCTCTTCCAGTCCCGACTTAAATCCCCTGGACTATAAATTGTGGTCAGTGTTAGAGGACATGGTCTGCTCTAAACGCCATGCCAATATCGATTCTCTAAAAAAATCTTTGAAGGTAGCAGTGGCAAATTTCCCAATGGATACAGTGCGTGAATCTATAGACGTGTGGCCTGATCGTTTGAGGGCGTGTATTAAAGCTAAAGGCGGGCATTTTGAATAAAAAATATATTGTTTAGAAACCTTATTAACTTACCTATAAATAAACATTTACTTATGGTAAATTAATTACATCCTTTTAAAAATATGTTTCATTTCATTTGTAACAGAACTTATGACTAGACTAGGTAATATAGACTTAGATTAAGTTTTACTAACAATATATGGATGTACAAAAAAAGTCCGAAATAAAAGTATTATTATTAATATTTGCCGTTTTTATAGATAATGGTACGGAACCCTTCGTGCGCGAGTCCGACTCCCACTTGGCCAGTTTTTGTAATACACTTAGCCATTGGGTATTCGTAGTATTTTGAAGTTGTGTTTTTATTTGTAGGTAATGTTTTATCGTTGATCCTAGAGATTCCAAATTAGGTTCCTTATAAGGTCTAGGGGTGCACTAAGAAATTATTTTTCAAAATTTATCACCTAAGGGGGTGAAATGGGGGTCCGAAGTTTGTATGGGGAAACAAGATTAGTTAGACTATTTTATTCGAAACTTTACAGGAGTATTTCTAACGATAAATGATTAAACACGTGTTTCAGGTTTTTTGAGAAATCAACCCCTAAAAGGGGGAATCACTTCCCCCTTTAGGGGTTGATTTCTCAAAACCTCACGGTGACAAATTCTGAAAATCGACATAGGTATTGTTTCTATGGTTTATCGGGTTGCTGATTACGAAAATAACAATTATCAAAGTCGTAAAAAGTGTGCCCCCCCCTCCCCCCCCCTCTAATTTCCAAACTATGAAGAACTGATGAACAACAATTCTGAAAAAAAAAACACGATGATGTTACATTAATAAATCCTTTCAACTATTTTTGGTTTGAATAAGCTATCTTATTCAAACCAAAAAATTTGAGTTATTGCTGAAAAACTATCTTGCCAAAACAAAAGGGATAAGTGTCGTAAGTTTCCTATGAAGATACGACCTTCTGTGATTAAATGTATAGTGGTTTTAAATGTAGATTAGGAGGTGTCGGTACGGAACCCTTATTGTGCATGGTTCGTCACGCACTTGGCCGGTTTTTTTAAGACCAAACACAAGATACGGTCACGTTTAAAAATGTGTATGTGCTTTTGTATCTTATCTCTCACACTTAAATTCCGAAATATATATATTTATAGACATGTCTGTACAGGAGGGCCACCACGAATTCCGAACTTCGTAGAAACTGCAATCAAATGGTATCGTCATTTTTGTTCAGTCGAGTTCATAAATATATGTACGATCTATTAGCCAAAAATATTCGTGCACCAATTCGAAGAGAAATATGTGCACATTCATCAAGTCATATTAGTTCTACAGACTGTCACAAAAATTAGGGTGTATTTTTTGATTTCTTCCTGGACTATTGAGGCCTACCAATAACAACTGCGAAATTAACTTTCACCAATTGAGCTCAAATATAATTGGAGAGTTGTATAAGATTATTAAGTTGTAAAAAATATTAATAAGCTGAAGATAAAAAAATCACGAAATATCGGCAGAAATTGTACTTCAGAGCTTTCTAATTGACAAGGGTACTGCTCTTCGAGTAAAGATCAGAACTGATAACCGTTCCCATTGTTATTTAGCCCTAACTTCGGACTACTACTTCTCATTCACATTATGTTCAAAACCAACAACATGAAAATCGAGAGCTGGTGATGACTTAGTGAAGGTATAAAATTTGACCTCAAAAAGTAAAATCGTTTTTATTGGGGTAAAATAAAACAACTGAATGACGATAATAAGTATTTGAAAATATACAAAGTGTGCATATTGTAATTAAAATATAACGATTTACATATCTCCCCTATTTAATACTGATTATCAAAACTTATTGAACACCTCTCGTATGTACCTACATACATCATGACCTACCTACCATTAAATATGGTTAGTCATGAATGTATGTACGATCCCAAAGGTTCAAAAATATCTGAGCAGCTTTAGGCCCTTAACGATAACGTCGTGTTCACAAACTGTGTTCACTTTGTCAGTGTACATGTTTTGGGACTCGACTGTATACATATTTCACTATTAAAACAATAATTATCCACATAATTCAATCATGGGCGATGGGCTAGCCACCTGTCACTGCAATATCACATTTTCTTCGTCCAATTAATCTGTAAAAGCTAAAAGTGGCACTGAAAACTATTTTTTCATGGGCTCTACTTACCCCTTTTGGCCCCATATAGGCGAGAATTTACGTATGTAAGTAGTACAAGCAGTCTCATTAAGCAGCTGGACAATTTGGGACTTTGTCGCTTTCAGCCGTTATACATTTAGTATGACAATTTAAACATGACGTTAAAGTGACAAGGTACAAAGGTGTTCAGCCCCTTATGAGCCCGACCGTTCCTTCCTACGCCTAAGAATGCAATCTCAGTGAAGTATCCAACTTCGTTTCACATTCATTTGCAGTTTGTAATTCATTCTATCAGAAAACAAATGACATGGCTGTTACGTCACTACCAAAATGAACAGCGTAGCACGATAAAATGAAAGCCGTCTCTTTCTTCAGAAAATAAGTGTTTCGAAGTGTCGCCCCCTATAAAGCCAATAGGTACTACTTATTTTTGTATCTAACGTTGAAACCTGGATGCTTGAAATTGACATCTGCGCCATCTATTGAAGGTTTTTGGCAACTACATGTCATTCGTCGCGGCCATTTTTTTTACACGGATAGTATAAAACTCACTCACACATACAAGGCTCCGAGTGAAAATAGATGATTTTTTAAATGGCTATATTTTAATTATTAGTGGTTTTTTCGTCTAGTTTTTCAAACTGCGGGAGCAGAGGGTCATATATTATCTAAATATTACAATTACAAGTCCGTGACATCGGTAGAATTGAAATGTAGTCCGAACGAAAATTGTATGAAAAATTTTGAAAACGTTCCACCTTAATTCCTAAAGGTCTTGCCCGTCCTGAATTACATATTCATAGTTTAAGAAGATATTCATAGCACGTAGAACCGATGGCCGTTGGGGCGGAAAGGTTCTCGAGTGGCGACCGCGTACCGGAAGGCGTAGCGTGGGCAGGCCCCCCACACGGTGGACTGATGACCTGGTGAAGGTCGCGGGTGTCCGCTGGATGCGGGTGGCGCAGGACCGGTCATTGTGGAAGTCTTTTGGGGAGGCCTATTTGGACGTCATTTGGCTAATGATGATGATGATGAGTTTAAGAAGAAAATTAACAGTTTGATTTTCAGCCCTATGCATACGTCATGGTCATGAAGGTTATTTTTTTACTGAAAATACAATTAACTACAACTACCATATCAGCCGAAGGACGTCCACTGCTGGACATAGGCCTCCCCCAATTTCACGGGGGGTAAATGTGTTGGCGACGCTCGCTTCACGGCACTCCAGGGATCCTGCTGCCCATCTTCCGGTGGTCTTGGTCGTAGTTTTAGGACATGCCCGGGTCCGTTATGCAATTACAAAGCAGGCGAAAGTAACCTTTATCTCACACGCCATAAAGACTCTTCTTGCCAACAGTTTCGGGCAGATGTGCACGGCGGACCGACGGGCGAAAGTGTCACGCGAGGACCTCGCGCGCGCCACGCTCGTGACGATCACTAACAACATCGGTTCCATAGCGAGGCTGTGTGCCAGCAATCAGAATATAGAGCGGGTGAGTGTTGGTAGACTATTTCCATAGAACGGTCAGCAGCAAAAGTAACTACTTTTTTTTTTCTTTTCGGCTTTCACTCCTTGCTTGAATTTGTAAGGGGTATTTTGCCTATGTCAGCGTATACAGACATTTACACGAGAGGAGAATGATCGGGGACAGGTAGGAATTTATGTCACTTTGACGTCGAACATAATAACTAAGGGTGGTATTCCACTCATCCAATATCTTTCTCCAATATACATTTGATCAAAGAAATTGAATGGTTTCATCAAACTTGGATGGGGTCCCGACATGATCAAAGATTCTGTTGTATTTAAATCAATATGGCTACGCATGAAAAATAATAAAACTTGGACAAAGATACTGGATAAGTCGAATGGGCCTCCGTCAAAGAATTTTGATCAAAGATTGTACAAAGATATTGTACGAGTGGAATACATTGTACGAGTGGAATACCACCCTAGCATGGATATGCCTGGTTCGTTAAAAATCCCATTATTTTTCTAATATAAATGCTCAAGTTTAGGTGTTTGGATGTTTGTTGCTCAATCACGCAAAAATTATGATGTAACTTTTTATACAAATAGTCTGTAGCCTGGATTAACATAAATGTAGAAAACGCAGACGAAGTCGCGGGCAAAAGCATTTTTTAGGATTCCGGACCCAAAGGGTAAAAACGGGACCCTATTACTACTTCGCTGTCTGTCCGTCCGTCTGTCTGTCACCAGGCTGTATCTCAAGAACCGCGATACAGAACAGATGATGTATTTCTGTTGCCGCTATAACACTAAATATTAAAAACCGGCCAAATGTGAGTCGGACTCTTTGTCGTTTTTATAGATAATGGTACGGAACCCTTCGTGCGCGAGTCCGACTCGCACTTGGCCGGTATATACTAATTTACCAACATTTTGTCTATGTTAGATATTTTCAATGATTTCGTTTAACATAGATAAATAAATAATAAATAAATATTGGGGCACAATCTTACACAAATCGACCTAGTCCCGAACTAAGCAAAGCTTGTACTATGGGTACAAGACGACGATATACATACTTATATAGATAAATACATACTTAAATACATAGTAAACATCCAAGACCCAAGAACAAATATTCGTGAAAAATGCACAAATAAATGTCCTGGCCGGGATTCGAAACCGGGACCTCTAGCTTCGGAGGCAGAGTCACTACCAACTAGGCTAAACCGGCCGTCAAAATAGATGACCAAGTTATGTAAAGAAAATGATCTCTCCACATCAACATGCGTGTGTGGTGCGAATTTGTAAGGGGATTTTTATTTTATTTTTTGTAAGGGGATAGTTCATCGTTATCATTCGAGAAGAAAAATAAAATAAAAAAAATATAAAATAAAAATATTTCGTACTAAAATTGCTACCCGTGCCCGATCATTGGTAACTACGTAAGTACAAAACGATTATTGTAGATATTCCGTTTTCATTTGTCGTGAAGCTTTGAACCCATTTAAAGCGACACAGATCTGTGGAAATTTTGGCAGATATTAGTTGGCACATAAAGCGGTGAGGCCACACGAGCGTAATTTCGTGAGTTGTGAGCGGCGTAACATCGGTCGTCGCCATACTTGTGACATTTTTTTTAATACCATGTCGTTGGCAAACAAGCGTACGGCCGGCCTGATGGTAAGCGGTCACCGCAGCCTATGGACGCTTGCAACTCCTAGAGGTGTCGCATGCGCGTTGCAGACCCTTTAAGAATTTATACACCCCTTTCTTGAAGAATCCCATACTGTAGTCCGTCTGAAAAACCAAGTATGGCGACGACCGAAATTACTTCGCTCACAACTCGCAAAATTACGCTCGTGTGGCCTCACCCTAAGGCGTATATTGTCTTACCACGGTGGGATGCTGTAATTTACCAAATCCTTATTATACTTAAAAATTATTGACGTTACCCGAGTCATACCAAAGTAACCAGTTCAAATAGCGACTTTATAGTTCAAGTTAGAAGTTTCAAAGTCCAATAACATTTTTATTCAAAGAAGTCATTATAAATAATTTCACCTATATACTATAATGCTTTTAAAATAGATTGGGTACAGTGACAGCTGTCATCCGAGTACGAATTATATCATGTTTGATGTTTGAAGGTTACATTTTGTACTGGCATGATAGCTAAATAACAGATGTCACCATGTGGGGGGACCATATCTTCCACGACAGACCAACAGTATACTACAGACCTACAGTGCAAACCGCTCGACGGCCTTCCCACAAAGACAGACAGACTAACAAAGAAACCAACCCAGATTAGTACGGGCACCTCTTTGCCTGAGAGATCTGTCGACCCCTTAAGTCCACCACCTCAGAGTCCATGGCGAGTTACTAGAGATAATTCTCTAAAATGTATATGCAAAAAAATAGCACCATGCCCTGGCTATTTAAAAAGCATTGTACTCAACTATCCACCCAGCATCGTTATTTCTCTATCGAATCAGTTTGAATCCCTCGCTACGCTCAGCATTCCTTCGGTCTAACAATAACCGAACGTTCGTCTAACAATAACTGAACGTCCACAGGTGGTGTTCTGTGGCAACTTCCTGCGAGTGAACCCGCTATCGATGAAACTGCTCTCATACGCCATGTCATACTGGTCGCGAGGCGCGCTTAAAGCGCTATTCCTTGAGCACGAGGGGTGAGTTTTGCATGTACACTTGTTTGTAGCCGGTAGTAGTTTTTTTTATTATTATTAAAAATGGGATTGCTCTTGGCCAGCATCTAGCTATGGGGCAAAGATGAGGCCGACGATGAAGCTCACCCAGAAGATGCCTATTCACTCGTGCCTTAAAAAGGTCCAGGTTATATGAACTCGGAAATACAGACGCCGGCAGAGTACTCCAAACCTTAGAAGTGCGCATTATGAAGGATGATGCAATATAATAAGTTGGTGTCAAAAATTTCATGCTTTTATTGCCGACTGTACTTTTTCCCTGCCCCTTTCTTCCCTTGGGTGTCGTAAGAGTCGACTATGGGAACCAGGTTGAAGTGTGTTAGGGGCGATGGGCTAGCAACCTGTCACTGCAATATCACATTTTCTCCATCTATAAACCTACAATAGCTAAAAGTGGCACTGGAAATTAGTTTTCGTGTACTCTGCCTACCCCATAAAGTCATCAACAACTCGCTTTCAATGAGCCCACACACGACGGGTTTATCTTGTCTAGTTTAGGAGTTGCTATGGCCACCTTCTGTCTCCATCATCAGATCAGCTCGGTGGTACCATAATATTGGATTGTCTCATAAGTATGCCAAATTTCAGCTCAATCGATTACCGGCAAGTGGCTGAAATAACTACAACTTAGAAAAGTTGAAAAACCCCCCACATTTTCATTTCAAAGCTCAATATCTCAAAAAGGGCTCAACAGATTTTCATTAAACATGGCTGAGAACACTCGGGATAAAATTATCTACGACACGAAAAAAACTAAACGAAAATCGGTTCATCCGTTTGGGAGCTACGATACCACAAACAAATACACAGATACACAGACAGACACGTTTAACTTATAACACCCCTGTCTTTTTGCGTCAATGTTTAAAAACGATTGTCATGTCAAATGGCAACCTTGTAATAGACAACTCTATGATTACGTATAGTGGTCGGCAGTTAAGAAGTCAATCCTGACACCTGTCATTTCCATACAGTTTATAACCTCAAAGTGATTTTTAGGTTATAAAATCTATGGAAATGACAGGTGTCAGGATTGACTTCGTAACCGCCAACCACTATAAATGTAGTCAGCTGCAGTAAAGCGTGACGCCCCTTCGCCCCTCCTGCAACTTTTTATGCAGGGCAGTTTGTATTCAGGGGGGCAGAGGTCTCTGAAGCTAACTGTACGAGTGCGATTTTATCGTTCACCGAACTGGTAAATATAAAAGATGAATCGGTTGCTACCTAGTTTTACAAATACTTCATGTCATTGAATCAAAAACCAACCAGCAAGCTAATATAGTGATGTTAAGTTTGCCATCCCTATTTACACCATGCTATCTCTTTTAGGTACTTTGGCGCCGTTGGTTGCCTCCTCCAACTGGACGACAAGAACCATCGGAAAGAGAAGGTGCGACACGCCACGCCCACCGCCGAACCCGGCTTTGCCGACAGGTGAAAGCCGGAACACTAGCTAGATGATATGCGCTCCTGGTACCCGAGTACATAGTGCAGATAACGCTGGACCTTAATGCTGTAGTTACAGATGCAAATTCAACGTCGTACATACGATATATCACCGTGCATCATTGAAAATGCAACTGTAAGATGCATTAAGTTTCATTATCGCCTCCAAAAGCATGTGCTGTGTTCTTCTGGTACTCGAGGGCTGTATAGGATTAATGGAGACGAATTAAACCTTAATGGCATAAAGTCAAGATTGAAATTTCAATGGATCAAGGCGTCCGTAATTTAATTGTATCCTATTTATTTTGGCATTGTCGTCATAGACTGTAAATTTATAACGTTAAGTTTCATTTTTCTTCATCTTTGGTAATCTGCCTTGAATGAGTGCTGTCGTTGACACTGGCGTCGTAACATGTTCTCCTGGTACTAGAGGAGTATGGTCGAAAACGAAATTGTCTTTATCTCTATCAGTTCACCCTTGACACGTGTCAAATCCATAAATGTAAAGTTATTTTGACATAGTGTCAAGTATATGACATGTATACACAATAATATTATAGATATTTAAAACATTGTTATAGACTGTACGCATAAAGCTAGTGGTATTTCAAACGTTTTCTTTCACTAAAAATAGACCTAGTCTACTAAGACTTAAGGTTGAATTTAAATTTGACGAAAGCAATTCTGAAAAACCACTAGGGTTTGCCCAAAGCAATACCCAATCTGTGTTAAGTCCAATTTGGGTAAGTTTAATGATTATGAAGCCTTAAGCTGCCTTTACACCTGTTTCACGACTTGGCAAATTGTCAGACCTACATCTGGCACATGTGACTGACAGTTATGTCAAAATTGTTATCTAAAATTGCAAGTGCGCTGCAATGACTTGATGATGCATTTATATTCTTCCATTCTTCGCCATAATTCTTCTAAATCATCATACTATAGTATAAGGTAAAATTTCCGAATTAATTGAGTGGTATCTGATATGGTATGGATGGATAAATATAAACGTAACATGATATTATTTTGTCTGACAAAATTCTTATGAAACCCTTTGGGTGATATTAAAAATTACTAGCACAAATATTTTTACAGTACATATGGTGCTTGATTACTGCACGAGTGCGGTAATCAGCAGATTACGTTCATATGTCGAAACTTTAAAGAGCCATATGTACTGTAAAACGTTGTACGATACACGTGCGAATTTCCTGTTATCTGCACTTGTATCATAATGTACTATATTAGCATGGTTGTTTTATAATGGTTATATCTAATTTCGAGATTATTACGACTAAATAATTATGTTTCATTATATTTTAAGTTGTGAAACAGGTCAAGTTTGTTTGTCTAGCTTTGTATGATGAACATACAAATATTAATGGTGTCAACTGTCATACAAACAATGTCTTATGCTGAAGCGATGCCTGTAAAATAAACGATAGTATAATGTTGTTACAAATATTAGCTAAATGAATGCTACACTTCTTTTTTTCATATTGGTTTAAAATAATCGATTTTAAATGTCAGCAATAATAGGAATATAATAGCGAATCATAGATAATCGAATATACACTGTCCATTTCTTTCACAGCGTGATTGAAAAAGACGGGTAGAGTATGTCGCGGAATTGAATTACCTTTCAGGCATAAAGTATTGGCCTCTTGAAATTTACGTATGATACGTTGTTAAACGTCAAGCTAATTTGAACCATATCTGAACGAACTAAGTCGCTATTACAAAGATCCCACTGACGTACATATCCGTCATGGGTGGCCGCTACCGGTTAAACGGTTAAATACGTCACGAAGCGGAAATACACCTTACTTTCGTGAACCTTTTTTTTAGTAGTCATTCCTGAAGGCACAAAACTAAATTTCCACTTTTAGATGTATATTTAATATTATTATGAATGTATATTGCTTAAACGCGTGAGCGGAGAGTGGGCGGCAAGAATTGAAATGGATTTAACATTTTATGTACAACCTGGAAGGAGCGTTCGTGGCCCAGCGGCGCCCGCGTACCGCGTGCGGTATGCGAAGTTAAGCAATGTCGGGCGAGGTCAGTCCTTGGATGGGTGAACGCTTTGAGTGGTTACTGACTGAGCGCTCCCGTGCTTTAGAAGGCACGTTAAGCCGTTGATCCCGGCTGCTGTCTATGATAGCAGTCGTTAAGCCAAGTTAGAGGCCTCCGGGCGGCTTGAGAACCTTTAACAGTCAAGTTGCCCACTCACTTGACAAGCCTAATCCCAATATGGTCTAGTTTCCCCCTCGGGTTGGAAGGTCAGATGGCAGTCGCTTCCGTAAAAAAACTAGTGCCTACACCAATTCTTGGGATTAGGTAGCAGACCCCAGGCATCCTTCAGGATGCAACTGTACTGCGAATAACGCTAGGAGGATGATGATGTAAATAACCTGCGTCTGTGGTATGTTTTCCTGGTACTTTCTCTAAAATATTTGTTTGTTTTGCTTTTAACACATGTCAAACTCATAGATAAGTATGACTTTGACATTGTGTCAAAAGCGTTTTAACATGTCAAATGTTTACTTTAATTATACCAGCACAGCTGGCACAAATTATACCTAGCGTATATTTTAACGCGTCCCTTTCTTACCTTACTACGTAAAAAAGGACAGAGCTATAACTGATTTGTGCTCGCTGCTCTGTACAGCTCAAACAAGACCGCGTGCAAGATAAAGTATAATTAAAATTGTTTAAAATTGTCCAACATTCTATGAGACTGTTATTTGATTTTGAATCTTCTTGTTTGGACAGTAAAGTCGTTTTTTGATCGGAATAATTTGATATAATTCGGCCATTTCAAAAGATTTTAAGTATACCTGGCTCTTTCTAAGTGTTTTAAATAAGAAAGAGACGCATAGTATATCTAACGCGTGATCTTGTGCAGTATTTTTAATCAGAAAGAGGGGGAGAGAAATAATAAATGTGTTATTATAGAGCATTACTTTCAAAAAACATTTATTTTAGGAAAATATTGTTTTTTTTATATTTTAGTATTGCCCACTCTCAAGTGTTTTTTCCCAAAATTACACTAAGCTATGTAGTAAAATAATAATTAGTTTATAACGGTGGGTAAGATTTTATATGACTTTTTATTAGTTAATTTATATTTTTTATGGGTATACGTGAATTATGTTGTGATAAATACTAACAGCGCAAAGCAGGCAAGCGTTTTTATTTATTGAAATGAATTAAAACCTGCGGTTATCCTATTTTATTTAAGCGAGTGAGCTTTTCCTGTGAGACTCTTTAGATTCATGCGCGCCTGGTAGCCATACAATGATTATCATTTTAACGTAGCTTGGGTACGATGACACCTGTCATTTAGCTGTCAATCTAATACAAAATAAAACCTTTAAACGTCAAACATGACAATTTGTACTTTATGACACAACAACAACTGTGATTCAGTCGCACAATCAACTTCATCTGTGAATACTACGTCGGTGGCAAACAAGCGTACGGCCCGCCTATATATAAGCGATTATCGTACCGCTGTTATTTGCTTTCACTGCACACACTAATAAAGTAGCAACTAAGCATCATATATCTACGGTAAATATCTACGGCGTCCGCTTACTTTCAGGTGCGCCATACAGTTTTCCACCCACGTTGTAGTATCAACCCTTTATCAGGCCAGATTTTCAAAATAACAGTTGAATATCAGTCTTACTCAAACATATTTAAGTACTATTTAGATTGGTTGATGCGGGAAGAGGTCTCTCAGCCTGATAAAGGGTTAAGAAATCTTGCTACCAGGGCCACATGATTCAAAGCTGGTGCTGTTTGATAGTTCACACTTTGTTAGTATCAACAAGGTTTGACAATCGTTGCAATGTGAACTGTATGACAGGCTGCATAAAGTTGTTTTTCGCCTGCCTCTTATTGTTGCTTACGTTACGTGCGTGGGCTTTGGTAAAGCGATGGTGTCGGGCGAGGTCGAAAATGGCCGGTTTTAAATATTTTATATGAATAGAAATAAAATCATCTATTACATTGTGTTGTTTTAATCAGTATCCTTCACTAAATAGGGCTACGAAAAGTGGGCTGATAAGTGATAACCAGGGCTCGAACTTTTGTTGCCGATGACGTCAAACCATATCAAATCAAATCAAATCAAAATCAAAATCAAAATCAAATCAAAAATTTTATTCTGCAAATAGGCCACAAGGGCACTTTTACAAGTCAACACATGAATTATACAATTAAATAAATTGACAATGATAATTATAATGTTTTCAAAACAGAATTGCAGAACTAAAAAAAAGTAGACAATAATAATAATGATTTTAAAACTATAGTGATAAACAAACTCACAATATTCAATTAAAATTAACTTATAAGACATTATATAAAAAAAAAAATTTAGTGACCTATATATACGGTCTCTGTCCGAATACACAAAAGTATATACAAAAATTTAATATCTCAGAGATGTATATGGTCTCTGAGCGTCCATTATTCCTAAGTCCTTAGAGATGTACATGGTCTCTAAGCGTCTAAATTAAAATAAGTAGTAAATGAAAATAGCACTTAAGTAATTTAATATTCTCAGAGATGTATAAGGTCTCTAAGCGTCAATAACAATAAAATTAATCCAAACCAGGATGATGTCTCTCGTCAATCTCCAATAAAATAACACTAGTATTAAGGTATTAATCATGCCCTTGCAAGCATGAACAGACCGGACTCCACAAACAGCACCCGATCACGAGTATGACGCGTATCTCAGCCATCGCCTCCCTCGACCATTTGTTAGGGAAGGTGGCGACCCGATCAACGACGCCACCGTAAGCAAAGCCTTTTAAGCGAGCATGACATATTCAGGCTGCCGGACATTAATAAATAATATAAAAGATTAAAACAACTGTTCGGCAAGAAACAGCATCATGTTTCATAAAACGCAACGAAAGAGCTGGACAAGGAAATAGGCTAAGTGAAGCATAGGTATATATATATATTTTAACTAACAAGATTATACTATCACTGGCTTAAAAGCATTTTTATCATTTAAGAAATCGTTGACAGCATAATAGGCCTGGCTTAGCAAATAACGTTTAATATGAGACTTAAATTTACTCAGTGGCAGATTAACTATTTCGGTGGGTATTTTATTATAAAATCGTATACAGTTCCCCACGAACGACGTGCTAACCTTCCGGAGACGACTGGCTTTCACTGCAATCTTGTGTTTACTTCTAGTGTTGTAGTCGTGGATATCACTGTTAAGTTTGAACTCATGAAGATTTTTCCGAACATACATAATATTTTCAAGAATATATTGAGATGCTACAGTAAGAATATTTGCCTCCTTAAATTTTTCTCTGAGGGATTCCCTGGCCTTTAGTTCGTAAATGGAGCGTACAGCTCGTTTCTGTAGCACGAAGATGGTCTGGATGTCTGCCGCTTTTCCCCACAAAAGGATTCCATAGGACATAACACTATGAAAGTAACTATAATACACCAGCCTGGCCGTCTCAACGTTAGTCAAATGTCTAATACGTCTTACTGCATAGGCCGCAGAACTAAGTTTGCCAGCCAGAGTGGCAATATGCGCGTGCCATTGCAGTTTTGAATCTAAGGTGACTCCTAAAAACACTGTTCTCTCTTCAAATTCCAGTTCATCAGACTTCAATTTGATCTTGGAATTGTTTGCCTCCTTGACATTAGGCAGAGTGAATTTGATGCTCTTTGTTTTCTTGGAATTTAAGAGTAGATTATTTGCTGTAAACCAGTTCACAACAGTACTTAGTGTCTCATTAATACCGTCAAAGTTTTTCTCTTTGCGGCCTACTTTGAAGATAAGCGACGTATCATCTGCGAATAGCACTATATCATGTTTATCTTTCACAAGGTTTGGTAAATCATTGATATAAACAAGAAACAGAAATGGTCCCAGAATAGATCCTTGAGGAACTCCAAGAGCAACCGTTGTCCCTGCTGATTGAGTCCCGTTGATCACTACCCGTTGTGTTCTCTCCGACAGATACGATGTAACAAGGTCAAGAGCACCGTTTTTGATCCCATAGTGACTTAACTTTCTAATTAAATTCTCGTGATTAACGCAATCAAATGCCTTTGACAGATCACAAAACACCCCAATAGCATCTTGAGCCTCTTCCCAGGCATCAAAAATATGTTTAATTAGTACCACACCGGCATCAGTGGTAGAACGACCTCTAGTGAATCCGAACTGATTGCTATTGAGCAGGTTATTGCGATTAAAGTGGGACACAAGCTGATTAAGAATAAGTTTCTCAAAAACTTTGCTTAATGCCGGTAGTATTGAGATTGGTCTGAAGTTGGTAGGGTCAGTTTTGGTTCCTGATTTAAACAACGGGATAATTTTACTGTGCTTCATTAGGTTAGGAAAAACTCCAGTATCAATACATTTATTGAAAATATCAGCTAAGAAAGGTGCGATTGATTCTACAACGGAATGTAATACTTTCACTGAAAGGCCCCAGAGATCTTCAGTCTTCTTTAAGTTTAATGATCTAAATGCTTTAATTAGAATATGGGGGGTTACGTAAGTGAAGCTAAAGATTTTTGTACATTCCGTAACATTTTCTTTCAATAAGGATTCAGCGACATTTGGTGATGACTTCAAAGACTTCGTGGTCTCGATGGGTACGTTAGAAAAGAACCGCTCAAAATGATTTGCTACTTCGTGGTCAGAACTTACTAGAGTATCATCGACTCGTAGGCTGAAGTGCGGATCTTTTATCTTACGTTTCCCAGTTTCGTTGTTGATAACTTGCCATACAGTTTTAATCTTGTCACTGGAGTTGTCATACTCGTACATAAGATGATCTCAGATATCATTTTCGTAAACAGTGAAGTAGCACTTATCGCCACTTGATATACGCAGTACAAGTCTTTGACTGACATTGTCCTTCAGATGAACAATAAATATGATATTTCACAACACTAAAAAAATATATTTTACCAATAAACAAATAATACGATTTTTTTTTTTATTAAAAATGGGTTTGCTCTTGGCCAGCATCTAGCCAGGGGGCAAAGATGAGGCCGACGATGAAGCGAGCTCACCCAGAAGATGCCTATTCACTCGTGCCTTAAAAAGGTACTACAATACTCTGAAAAAATCACAAAGCTTAATACACTTGATGCTATATACTTTGTGCGTTAGACACTTGTACCTGCCGGGTGATTTTATGAGGACTATAGTTGTACCCATTGCCAAAAATAAGACGGGGGAATTATCAGATACCTAAGTGCAACTATAGGCCTATATCGTTAGCTACTGCTGTGGCTAAGGTGTTCGACAGTATTCTTAATGCACGATTGAGGAAGCACGTGCAATTAAATGACAATCAGTTTGGCTTTAGAGCGGGGTTGTCCACGGAAAGCGCCATAAGTATTGTGTCTTAAGAGTATTGCCAAATATTATGTCGATAGAAATACGCCTGTTTCCTTAATCTTTCTAGGGCTTTTGACCTGGTTTCCTACGATACATTGTGGCCAAAGCTAAAAGTTACAAACCTACCACTTATTATGTATTGGTATGGAAACCAGGTCAACTCAACAGCGTTAGATGGGTTGATGGTCTCTCTGAGAACTATAAAAAGGGCCAAAATGACCGGTCCTGCGCCACCCGCAACCAGCGGAGTCCCACCTTTAGCAGGTCATCAGACTACCTTGAATGCTCGAACGTGTCATCCACGCTGCGCCATCCGGTTCGTGGTCGCCAACTCGCCACTCGAGAACCTTTCCGTGCCAACGGCCATCGGTCTACGTGCAATGTGCCTCGCCCTCGCGATTCGGAGGCCTATATCGGTTACTTTGGTTCTGCCGCGGATGGCCTCATTTCTGCTGCGATCACAAGAGAAACTCCCAGTATAGCCATCATATATAAGTGACTTTTGAGCCTTTTTTTGAGGCCCATTGTAAGCGAATGCCTAGGCGGCGATGCGGACGAAATTAACGACGGGTTTGTGGAAGTTGTCCATGACACTACGTCTAAGTTTTTAATCCTTTGAACGCCAAGAACCTATAAAGTGGTCGTGTGTCGTCGTGCCCACCACGCCAACAACCATTAAAAAGGTCGGAGTGAAGGTGTACTTTGATCATGAAAAAAGGTTATTATGAATTGTTTTTATTGGTTTAAACGTTACATCAATTTTTGATACCTTGGCGTCCGAGTGATCACTTCATTCAAACATGAAAGCGTTCAAAGGGTTAAAAGGCCGAACGGACCAACATAACTCCACACAGAGACTCATGGTGGAATGGTTCGGCTAATAGTCTTCGTTATTGATTTTTTTAGTTATTTATTATTTCATACGTTTCTACGCCATCGGTGCAAATAGGATGCATTCTGATGGCGAATGTTACAGGTTACAGTAAAGGTTACAAGTAATAACCTTTCAGCTCGTTTTCACATATTTTCAAACTCGACTGTACCTTCTCCCTTACATTGTAACAGCGATTTATTTTTAATTACACTATAACACTTTATTTAGCAACCAACTCGTTGAACTCGTAAACCAACTTTAGCGGCAACTCTCCCTGCCTTCTAAGCCCCCTCTTCAGTCCCGACACAACCTCCATTACATCCCTGTCATCCGGGTACTTCTGGTGGCTCGGCCTTTCATCTTCTAGCAATTGTTCAACAATATCCAACAAATTGTGACGCTTCTTGTGTCTACCATCAGGTTTAGTTAAATATATCGCGTCGTGTTTCCCAAATATAGATTTAATTTCATCATCCGGCTCTTGAAAGTGTACAATGGAGTCGAATTTTCTGGCAAATTGGGGAGCATCTCTGGGAACAAATTGTTGTATTTGAATAGGCTCCAATCTTGCCCATTTTGGGGGACGGTGGCGTAGTTTTGGCAGAGGCCCGCCATGGGTAGATGACACTAAAAATTGTAGATAGGCAACAAAAAAGTTTAGTTGAATTAGGTAAATAGATAAATAGGCTATTACTGAATCAGTGAGCAACATCTTAGGCCTTGTCATCGCTTTCCATCATGTGAGACTGAGGCCAATCGCTGGTCAGTCTACGAGTATCATAAAAAAAAATTATCACTTGGTAGGTAATAGTAGGTATAATCCCATCAAAAACATATAAATGTGAAAATGGGAGCCAAGTTCAATATTAAGAAAATGCGATGCTTGGTTGTCTTCTTCACCGACAGAAGAATTGAGATCTAAATGGATGCCAAGTTCCTTAGATTCTCTGAAATGAAGCCAAGTCCGGCACTACATTGTTTACAGTAAAACTAATTTACTGAAGCTTAATGCATGTTGAGCTTTAACTTGGCAGTTTTCTTAAATATCCAACAGCTTTTATGGTAATATAACATACTGCATAGAAAACTGCCAAGTTAAGGTTAAGTTACTATATAAAATACCTAAATCTCTATTGGTGGACCGCAAATATTTGAGAGTTCCCTCGATTTCTCCAGGACCCTATGATCAGATTCTTACCTGATAACTATGGGACCACCCCTGAAGTATACCGTTTCAAACAAAAAAAGAATTTTCTATATCGGTTAATAAATGACAGAGTTCTGAGGTAAGTAGCATAAATAATAATAATAATAATAAAACTAATAAAAAATCACTGTTTTCTGATTTTTTCTGGTGTACACACACAATTACCAAACTGCATGCCAAATTTCAGCTTTCGAGGTCACCTGGAAGTGGGTTAGGTTTTTGATTACTAGTCAGTCAGTCAGTCAGTGGTAAAAATACCGTTTTTTGGAATTTAATATCTCAATAACTATTAAACCTATATTTATGAAATTTGGGGTTCTAGTTGTTCTAAAAGATCTTAATACATCTACCAAATTTCATTTTTTTTATGTTAGATAGATTTGGAGTTATTGGGGGGTCAAAAGTGGCTCCAAACCGTTCGTGTAATATAACACACGGCTGCTGTCCGCCAGTCCCCAGGGGTGAACTTGGCTGCCGCGTGTCGCTGTGTTCCGAATCACGCTTACAACGCTCACAACGCTTACAGTGCTGGCGGCCGGTCCGAATCAGTAAGCGCGCTCAAGGCCGCGTAAGTGGTGTTTTGTTTCGGACCAGTCATGAGGGTGTTTTCTGTCATGTTCATGTCAACGTCAACTGAATTTGAATTATGAGTTCGTCAATTAATCGTAGTAGAAAATTCTGGGCTGGGTTTTTGATTTGTAGAAAATTGAAAGTAATCACAATCTGCAACTAACTAATATAAAACTAACTAACTAGGCTGACACAACGGCCCAAAATGAGTATTGGCTTCCGAGACCAGAGCACGCCACTTTTCTCGGTCCTGTGCTACTTTTCGCCAGCTTGCACCGGCTCCAAGCTCACACAGGTCCTCGTCCTCCAAATCCTTGCAGCGATACTTGGGGCGATCCACATGACGCCGTCCGGTCGGTCGGCCCAAGTTTGTTCTCTTCACCTGTCGATCTTCTCCTATCCTCTCGAAGTGACCGAGCTTTGGTTTCACCCATAATATTTGGTTCGGCCAGCAGCTCTTCTATTTCGGCATTTTTACGTATCATTCAACTCCCATCGTCTCTTTTCACTGGTCCCAGGATTTTTCGGAACACCTTACGTTCTCCTCCTAACAGGCTGTGCTCCTCCCTAACTGTTAGCGTCCAGGCCTCACACCCATATACATTAAGATAGGATTGCGGTCTTATATATCCGAAGTTTAGATCGTTTACTGAGGAGCTTAGACGCCAACAATTAATATTTCTGTTATTTTATTTTGTTTGTTTCGCTTGTATGTAGTTTGTTTTTTTTTTTGCGCTAATAAACTTTTTTATTCTTCTTCTTCTAATTTGGACACTCCCTTGTAAGAGATTTCTTTCTCCTACAATTGGACTTCTCGTTTGGCACGACTGTTTCTGAAACGCATCCGAAGTTTAGATCGTTTACTGAGGAGCTTGGACGCCAACAATTATTTTTTCTGTTATTTTATTTTGTTTATTTCGCTTGTATGTAGTTTGTTTGTTTTTTTTTGCGCTAATAAACTTTTTTCTTCTTCTTCTAATTTGGACACTCCCTTGTAAGAGGTTTCTTTCTCCTACAATTGGACTTCTCGTTTGGCACGACTGTTTCTGAAACGCATGTGGAGGTATTCCGTCTTCCATGATTAATCCTGTGCCCCACTTTTGCTGCTTCTTGTTCCAACATACTTAAAATGATTTAAATTGGCAGAGTTGTATCAATTATTATTGGTAAACGGGACTTCATCGCGTGCAACTGAAATTTATTTACTTGAGGTGAAGGAACACCTCACAAACCACCTCAAAAAAGTATACATTTCAGTTCTACGCGATTAAGGCCCCTTTACTAATAATAATTATTTTCGCGTTTTGGTTTTATGACAACGCATATCCTACTTACTCTTCACGTAAAAACTACTGAATGGATTTTAATGAAACTTTACAATAATATAGCTTATACATCAGAATAACATATAGGCTAATACAATTTATAAAGATATTGTGTGAATTGTCCAAACACTAATCCTGCGCAGACGAAGTCGCGGGCACCAGCTAGTAATTGATAAAAATAAACTATGCATAGCACAAATAATAAATAAGACATATCTGAAAATGCACACAAATTTTGATGCTAATATTCATTTTTTTGCGCCACAGTTTTTTGCTCTGCATGTCGTTAACGAAGCTCTCCTTTATTTGCGATCTAAAGTAATTAAAATATGTATATATTAGATACTAAGTAGCAATATTCTATAAACTACTTTAACATTACGTACCTAGTAGGATTAGCGAGAATATTGCAAAATACATGTCGAACAAGTACAATAAATACTATACTACTAACACAATCAAGAGAGAAACGCCAAGAGTGAGTGTTATTTAAAAGGCCAAGGGTTCTGCCAGGTGGCTTGTACAGTCAGCTTTCCAGGTAAGTTTACCAGGTCATCAGTCCACCTTGAGGAGGGTCTGCCCACGCTGGTCCTTCCGGTACGTGGTCACCAAGTCGCCAACGCGCCACTCTAGAACCCTTCCGCCCTAACGACCATCGGTTCTATATAGGTAGTGGTCGGCGGTTACGAAGTCAATCCTGACACCTGTCATTTCCATACAGTTTATAACCTAAAAGTCACTTTGAGGTTATAAAATGTATAGAAACGACAGGTGTCAGGATTGACTTCTTAACCGCCAACTACTATACGTGCAATGTGCCCCGCCCACTGCCACTTAAGTTTAGCGAATCGGTTATATGGGTCAGGGAACGTACCCAAACTACGTGACTCGTTTGGGGGGGGGGGGTCATCAAAATACCACTCTTGGTCACCGGGGGGGGGGGGGGGGGGGGTAGCTTCTCGTCACGTAGCTAGTGGATTTTTTTTGAGAAGCATTCTAATTGAAGCAGACTCACGCGTGACGGTTTACCCCACCACTAAAACTTCTCCAGATTCGATTTAAATACAATTACAATTTTACTACGCATGGAGCCATATGAGAAAATACAAACAAGAGCCATTTTTTTTAACTTTCTGCAAAAAATGATTAATAAATTATACTACGTGAAAACTAGAGGGGGAGGGTGGGGGTCTTGGCATATACTACGCTTGGTCACCGGAGGGGGATGGAGGGGGGTAAAAACTGTAAAAAGTTGGTCACGTAGTTTGGGTATCCCTAACTCTCTTATCAAAATTAAATTGTAGAAGAATTAAAAGAGTTAACTTATGCTCCAAAATTAGGAAAGTTTGGCCCTCTACTAATCATGTATCTTTTTGTAGCTGACTGTACTAACAGAATGAGATAGATACAGTCTAAACATTGTTATGTAGTGAGCGAGATAACGCGAGAGTGGCCGCCATTATGGAATCCATTCTTTATTCGCATGATTTTCTGATGTTCGTCCTATTTTAGTAAACTTCTATGTATTATCTGTGTTTGTCATTAATAAATGTTTTTTCTTTCTTTCTTTCTTAATCAGCGTATAGTGGCAGTTGGTTTTCATACCACGACGGAGGCAGACAAGCATACGGCCTGTCTTATGGTAAGCGGACACCGTAGCCTAACGACGCCTACAACTGTTGTGTTCAAAGATTAGACTTTCAAGTAATTTTTGCCAAGTTTAAAATGGTCTGTACTGAACCCTAATTTCATAATTAATGTAATAATGTAGCAGTAAAATCAAAGCGCGAAATTGTACGTACGTAAGTGGAGATACGTAAGTGGCGAAAACGATTAAATCTTGTAACTATTTTTACTGCACAAAATTTAATAAATTTGTCAAAATAATCATTGTTGGTACAGTCAACAGCAAAAGTAGATGATAATTTTAGTACCTTGTTACTTTTATTCCTTTGACGCATCCCAACTGTTGCAGCGCAGTATTGTTCGTTAGTGCCACAAAGAACAAAAATGATTCGACATTTTCTGTTGACTGTACAAGATTTTATTACCAACTGTACCTTTCTTCCAGAGTCATCAACTAATCTTTGAGAGGGTTGCAATGAGCTCAAACACTAAGAGTTTGTCAGAATCAGAATTTTTATTTGTGAAACATAGGTAGTACAATTTTTTTTAATCGTATGGCATTTATTTACGAACCGTGAGATCTTCGAGAAGACAAGTACGGTTGCCAGTTTTAGTACAATAAAGATCTATCTAGTATCTTGTGTAGTTTAGGAATTGCTATGGCCACCTTCTGTTTCCTCTCCATCATCAGATCAGCTCGGTGTTACCATAATATTGCATTGTCACCGAACTTATGCCAAATTGCAGCTCAATCGGTTGAGCATGGTCTAAAATTCAGTTGCAAGAGCTGACCCGAACAGGCGAACATACAAACATTGCAACATAACAGCTAGTATAGTTGAAATTATTTGTAATGTCCGTTATGTTGCACCATGTCCACTCCCTACAGACATGGTGCAACATACAACGGTGAATACAACGTACTCACCGTTACCCTACACGTGACCCCTGCTATGTTATTCACAAAACAAGCCAGAGGTGGGGTGCACGTCCAAGACCGATGACGGCACAGCCCACCCCTAATATATATTGACGCCGGGGCTCATAATAACAATACGTAATCGGGGGTTTAACGCATTGGTCCGCTCGAGTCATCACCAGACGTCCGTCTATTTGACATTGCACCTAATTCACATGCTTCTGACATTGACAGTCTGCGACGGGTGCAAGAAGAGACGAACGACCGAGACATTGGCGTGGTAGGGATTGACTCATCCGCATTGGTATTATTTTATCGATAATATTGTCTAGGTATATCATATCATGTTTTAGGTAGTACATACGTAAGGTCTGCGGCATACTTTAGCTTCACGGTTTGTCGGAGTCAATTTTTACCCGACTTTGACGATAAAGCGTGATCATAAAATCTGCCATTGTGCTATCATGCTAGCTGGATAGGCGGTCTCACGTAGTTCTGCAGTCATCCTATAAGATAGACTAAGATCTATAGCAGTAAAGTAAAAAGTATTGTCTCGGTCTATTTTAAAGCCTGAAGAATGTTGCGCATATTGCTATGTAATTCGGGGTTAACAGCTTGAGATTTTTCAAATTAGTCGCATTTTGCAGCTGGATACTTCTTTGATTGTAAACTTGTATGAAAAAGCAGTTCAAAAATATGTGCGCTTCATGGTTCTTTTATGGCTTCATAGTTTAATATGTATTCCAATCGTTCTGAAGATATGACTTATTCATGGTCGTTTATGATCGTCATTATAAGGCCATTACATATTACACATCTTGCAGTTTGTCATAAAAACCGATAGAGTTGTAGGTTTAGTTAAAATGAGACAGCAATTCATTTCAGCCATTTCAGGCTGTCATGACAAATTGCATCGTTTGTATTGTGCTATGAGTAAGTATACTCAAATGACGCCCTTGATTTCCCATGTTATTTATTTATAAACAATTCCCCAAACTTAAATGAATGAAAATGATCACAGTCAATTCCGACTATACACAAAGAAGGGTTCCGTGCCGACACCTCCTAATCTACATTTAAAAGCACAATACAATATATTGAATCAAAAAAGGTTGTATTTTCATAGGAAATTCTTGGGTAAGACAGGTTTTCAGCTAATAACTCAAAAACCGTTAAATCTATCTTCTGCAGACGCAAAATAGTTGAAAGTATTTATTATTCATCTTGATTTTTTTCATTTTAAACTATTAAAATAGTTTGGAAATTAGAGAAGGGGGGGAGGGTACACTTCTTACGACTTTGACAGCTAATATCTCACCAAACAACGGTTGACATAAATGGATTTTTTTAGTATCCTCTGTAATTTTTGAAGGCCTATCTATGCGTAAAGCATAACAAACACGCATATGTGTATTGAAAATAAAAAATTGTAACCCTCCTGTTAAATGTATGGGGTGCCCACCCCGACAAGTTTAATATTTTTTTCGTAGTTTCACATCACATTTCTATAGCGGTTTATAGACTACACCTTCCTACCAAATTTCATACTAAATTATAGTGCTCATAATATAGTCTCTGAGTAAATCGACTGTGACATACAGACGGACGGACAGACATGACGGATCTATAAGGGTTCCGTTTTCTCCATTTTGTCTACGGAACCCTAAAAATCAGACGTGTATATGTTATTAAATTTTCTGCAATGGATACGGAATGATTCGTGCCTACGCCAATTCTTGGGATTAGGTAGCGGACCCCGGGCATCCTTCAGGATGCCACTGTACTGGGAATAACGCTAGGAGGATGATGGATACGGAATGATTAGAACTGAAAATTAAGACCTTTTTTTTAACTTGAGTAATATTTTTAGTAATATTTTACTCTTACATAATTCACGGTTGGATCTCCGATACAATCTGCTGCTTTTTCTGACTCGACTTGCTACTTACTAAACCTCTTTACAAGAAAATCAACTCACCGATTGTCAATTTTGACAGCAAATGCCTAAACCGGTACCATAGATGTAGAAAATACTAAAAAAAAGGAGAGACTACTGTAGGAGCGGGCCCACGGAAATTTATTTTCTATTTTGATCCAAATTTACGTATATAACTTGACAGATATATTACAAATAAAATTGAATTATGTATTAAATCACAATATTATTTTAGGGTTAGTGACCACGAGCAATGTAGATTACGTGTTTAAGGTAAAATATCACTCGACAAGTTTTACGTAAGTGTACCCTTTTTTTTTCCCCGGGGGGAAAATCCTTAATGGATACCACCGCACCACGGGGACAGTGCGATGGTTATGTCGGACTTGCACCGACTAAAAACCCCCCGATCGTCCTCCTCAACTCATTTCGGGCGGCTCTGGGATCTCCTTCGGAACGCACCAGTGCCGCCCTAGAGTCTGTGGGTCCAACCATCTGCTTTTATAGGCGATCACAGCCCCCAACTGTGACCGTCTTCGACCCCAAGGACCCCCTTTTAGTCGCCTTCTACGACAGGCAGAGGATACCGTAGCCGTATTCTATACCCGGGCTACAGGGCGCAACGGCGACTTATTATCGTCGCCGCCTCCTCCTCCGAGCAGGGTCATTACGCTCCCGTTCACGCTCTGCAGTCTCCTTGTGGACCATGACAGTCTCACAAAAGGTGACAGCTGCATCCCATGCGGAGCTTCTGCTCAACATTGCCGCTATAAGAGCGGGTGGGGAGAGATCTTGCCCCACTTTTTGTATTAGGATCTGCCGCTCAGTCCGCCACGCTGGGCATTCCTCGAACGTGTGCTGCGCAGAGTCCAGGTCAGAACAGCAGTGGTGACATCGTGCTGTCTGCTCTTTGCCTATTCTGTGCAGGTACTCACCGAAGCAGCCATGTCCGGTGAGTACCTGCGTCAGCCTGTAGGTCACTCGACCCTTCCGCTTCAGCCACTGGTCAAAGTGCGGCAGGATCGCGGCGACTACCCGCTGCCGTGTGCTACGGGGTTCCTCCAGTCGCTCACGCCAGCATGTGATGGCTTGCCTGTGGGCCCTCTCTCGCAATGCCTTAATTTCTATTTCTGCAGCGCTTTCATCCTCTACGTGCAAGGCATTGTAGATTTTTGCATCCATTTCTGCCAGGATGTCTAGCGGCGGAAACCTTGCTAGGAGGGCCGCCGCCTCGTAGGATATCGTACGGTATCCGCGGGCGACCCTGATGGCTATCCGGCGCTGAACTGTGAGTACCTTCGCTCTGCTGCGTCGGTTGCGCGTCAGCCGCTCTGACCACACGGGTGCCCCGTATAGTGCGATAGACCGCACCACACCTGCGTATAGTCGGCGTACTCCCTCCTCCGGCCCTCCGAGATTTGGCAGCAGTCTGTGCAATGCACCCGCCGTTCTTTGAATCCGGGGAACGAGCCGGTTGAAATGCTCGTCAAAGGTCCATCGGCTATCTAATGTTAGGCCCAAGTATTTCATAAACTGACCGACCCGGACTTCTACCTCTCCAACCCGCACGGAATTAGCTGGACGCTCCCGACCTCGCCGCAGTCCATGTATCCAAAGCGCCTCGGTCTTATGTGGCGCAATTGTAAGACCGATGCTGCGGATCTTGTTTACCAGGACTGTAACGCCTAGCTCTGCCAGTCTTGTGGTCCTAATAAAATCTTCCCCTTCGGCAAGAACTAGAGTGTCGTCCGCATAGCAGACTACACTGACGCCATTGGGAAGCACTGCTCGCAGAACTGAATCGTATGCGAGATTCCTCAGGAGAGGGCCCAAAACCGACCCCTGTGGTACCCCGCACTCGACTTCTCTCTGCATATCGGCACCATATCGGCCGGGGTAGCGGATGCTCCTGTCGGATAAGTACGCCCCGATCACAGTCCTCAAGTAAGAAGGCAGTCGATGGTACACCAAAGCCCTTCGAATTGCACTCCAAAGAAGGGAATTGAAAGCGTTGACGATGTCAAGGCTAATCGCCAATACCACTCTTCCTTGAGAAATTGCATGCTCCGACAATTCTCGAAAGCGAAGGATCGCGTCCACTGTTGATCGACCTCGACGAAGGCCAAATTGACTATCCGACAGGTTCGGACCATCGCTACTTAGATGCCGATTGATACGCAGGGAGACAATACGCTCAAAAAGCTTTCCAACCTCGTCCAGCAGGCATATTGGCCGATACGCAGAGGGTGAGTCTGCAGGCCTTTCTTGTTTTCGTAGGAGAACCAGCCTTGCCTCCTTCCAGATTGCGGGGAAGCAGCTATAGCGGAGGCAGGTGCTATATAGGCTCATCAGCCTGTGGCCAAGTACTTCCATGGCAATTTCCCAAGCTCGGCCGGGAATGCCGTCAGGTCCTGGTGTAGTGTTTCGAGCTGCAAGGCGCTTCACAGCCCATTTCATTTCAGCCTCTCTTACCGACATCTCGTCAGACCATGCCTCCATTTGAGGTTGGGCGATAACATCTGCCGCATTGTCAACCGGATCCCGTGGAAACAAAGTGTCCACTACTCGTCTCGTCAAGCTTGGATCTAGTGTCTCCGTCAGTGGGGGTGTCCATGGCCGCAACTTTCCCAGGACTATTTTGTATGGGCGTCCCCACGGGTCTCGGTTCAGATCCTGCAACAGCTCATCCCAGGAACGAGATTTGGCGTCAGCGATTGCCTTTTGCAATGTCATAGTCGCCTCCCGGTAAACACCGTAGGTCTCCGCTTTCTCCTCCGGTGTAGCCCGTCTGCGCCTTCTAGTCCTCGTATACTGGCGTCGCGCTGTAAGGCAAATCAGCCGCAGCTGGGCGATATGTTCCGACCACCAATAAACAGGTTGCCTCGATGGTTTCTTCACTCGGGGCATGGCGGCATCGCAGACAGCAGTCATAGTAGAGCGAAACCAGACTGCTGCGCGTTCTGGTGAGGACCATTCTTCATTTTCCAATTGTGCCCCCCAGTCAGCCACGTGGGCTGCGGCCACCAGTTTGTCTCGATCAACTGAATTTTACTGATAGTCAAATCAGCAACTTATTACGAAGCGTCTAAAACGCTCGCTTAGTATTGTTTATAAGGAAATATACCTAATGACGTCACAATTTTCTATGGTCAAACTGCGCCCTAATTTGAAATATTATTAAAATTTTATATGGATAGCTCCTGTGAGTTTCAGACATATTAAAATATGATGAAACGGGCCATTCACGTCGTTAAGGTCACCCACGCTCGACATGTTTCAGACCGGTTCGCAGACCTTAATCATGAGATTCATGAGTACTTATCGCAGCGGCAACTGCCGCAACTGCTGCTAAAAGAACTCTTTTAGCACCTATTTTACCCTTTTAATGCTAAATGAAACGCCGCCGCGATAAGTACTCATGATTAGGGACTGCAAACCGGTCTGAAACATGTCGAGCGATAGTTGAATATGTGAATGACCCGATGACCTCGGTGACAGAATTAGTGATCAAAAATGTAAACACATAACTCTCAAAACAGAAATGGCTTTCAAGATCCATGCAGGTTTCCTCTCGATGTTTTTCTTCACCCGATGGTAAATATGAAATTAAACTCCGTACATAAGTTCCAAAAAAATAATTAATACGAGGCAGATTTCGAACCCACGACCGCCAATTGACAGCAGTGGGGCTAGTATGATCGCTTATATGTCGGACATATAGCATTCGTCCCTCTCGCACTTACATACTTGACAGTACAGGACGAATGCTATATGTCCGACATATAAGCGATCATACTAGCCCCACAGCAGCATTGATAACTTCAACCACTAGCACTATATCTGTGAATAATTAAAAAACAGTCTTGTGACTTTAGACATGAAGTTTAATTTTAACTGTGAAGGTTTTAAAAGCTAGCGGTCTAGTATAGTTCTATAGAATATCTTTGATGAGAATACCTTCTCGGCTTACACAGCGCTCGGTTGCATAGCAACCACAAAAGTACAATATAACGAAATCACAAGCGATGAAAAGGCCGGTTATGTTTGTGTAATGTTATATAATTCTAATTCTAATTTTGTACATGATATTATGGTAATCATATACAGCCACAAGTGCACAGCATACGCACCAACAAACACGACCTGCAAAGGAAGATACGAAGCATAGGTCCAGGTACTGTTATGGCTGTTATGCTGCAGCTGTCATGATGGAGTAACGGCTTCCGATCACCGAGAAACCGAGAACTGAATGAAAAGTTAAAACAACTGGCAGCATAATAAGATGTCGTATATGACTGATCGAGAACGCATAACGCAAAATAACAAATATAAAAGTTATCGTTATGCTGCATTGTCATACTTGTTCATTATATTTAAGAGATATTGGTCACCTGTACCATAATTAAAGAGGTTACATAATTACTTGTATTTTATTTACATTTATTCTCTTACTTATAAGCTAAAGGAGATCTAGTACCCAGGGCCCACACAAGGGCCACAAGTGTTGGAGCCATCACGATCAGGGGATGATATATGTGTATATAAGTGCGTATGTCTAAAATTGTTTATATAACAATTATATAATGGGAACAAAAAGAACAAGAAATAACATACTAGCCTGTTTTTATTCAAAAAATCTAAAAGCGAGACAAATATTCAGCCCTTCTGAATAATTACTACTTTGTACCGCTTGCGTTCGAGACGACAGGGTGCTGGGAGTCTTGAGGCTTTAGCCTTCATAAATGGAGGGCGACGAAACTAGGAGAGGGTTCGATGCTCTGATTCTTGTCTGGTGCAAAGGTTGTCCATCGCCATCCAACTGATCCAGCGTGGTAAAGCAGCAATTGTGATGGGTACCGTTTCGCCCAGTACAACTCGGGGGAGAGCTTGTTTGACTAGGCTCTCTTTTTTGTGTTGGTGTTTTTATAATATATGAATGAAAAATATAATAAAATATTCTTAATTTTGTTCTAAAATATAATACCAATAATAACATTCATTTGTAACAAATGCTATGCTATGAAGAAAGAGTAAATAATGAATACGCATTGAAAGAGTCCTTATACTGTCATTAACTTCTGGTTCTTCATATAACCACTCACGTGCTCTCCGCAACTAGGGTTGCGACTTGGGAAAACGTACAGTGCTCTCGCAACACTAGTTGCGAGTTGGAGTTCCAACGGTTTTTAAATTGTTGCTATGCGGAACATGCAAAGAACACTTTTTAATTGAGTTATATAGGTAGAGTATGAATGTGGCAACATTAAAAAAAATTAAAACCGCAGTCTACGGAACAATTTTTATAAAATACAAAAGTTGTTTTCATGACCATCGAAGTTCGGTACGTCAGCGAGAGAGCTCGCGATTAAAAAATGCTGTGAGCAATCAATTGTGCATTTTGTAATTGGTATTATATACCAAATTAATCCTGGTTTACTACTTCATAAGACGAAGCATATATTTCGATACTAATTAAAATGGAATGTAATAAATTCTTCCAACAAAGTACGTTGAGTGATGAAAATTTTGCGAGGTTAATTTTAAATCGTACATTATTATGTGATTATGCCATATTTCTGTACTAGGCTATTAAAATCAATAAATGCGTCTATTAAAATCAACATAAATCCACTTTTAATGAACAATTAGGTATGTTCTATGCAGGATTAGGTGAATGAACTTGTGACGTCTATAAATACTATTGTACGCAACTGTGGTTGCACAAGGCACTTCCGCCGATTCGCGTCGGATCCACGTATTATGTCATAAGGCGTGGTGCACACTGGGCTATTGTCGCAGAATGGTTTAATTTAGTTTATTCATTTTTGATAGGTTCTTTTACGCATACTAAGTGGCGGCCCATTACCAATGTAACTGCTTACCTTTTATTTATGAATGTATGAAGTAGAGGTAGGGTTCACTTTTACTTGTTCAACTGATCATATAAATTTATAAAATTCACATATTCCATGTAATGGTTCAAATAAGAATGTATGGTTTTCTTTTTTCAAAAAACCAGTTCTGATTTTGACTCGTATTGACCGTTATCTCAGTTATTTGTAGCTCGCATATAAACTATTGTATAGTCGTTTTAACTTAACACCCAAAAATTTGCAGTGAAAACCACGTACCAATAAAAAATACTTACCTCACAAAATAAGTGTATGAATTTTGTTGTTACTTGTGATATATTTTTTTTCAAATATTAATTTAATTTAAATTCTTAAATTTTCATTGTAATTTTACTCGTTAGTGGTTATGGGATGTGTCAGGCAAGGATTCAATAATTATTTGTGCAATAAGAGAGCAGTCGTTTTTTTACGACGAGTAATAATTTCGAATCCCCAGGTAGCGAAGGATGCCTTAGTCGAATCACTAGGGAGCGTGGCAAGTGATTCTATGATAGATTTTATAGCGTATCAAGAGATTCGAATACACGATATGCATATAGGTAACTTTGCTCTCGTGTACCACACACATACCACATCACATAAAACTTATCACCTCAGCAATGAGAACCTGTTAGAGTTAAAAAAAACTTGTTGGGGTGCCAAATAAATATATGTCCTATGTCCAGCAGTGGACGTCCTTCGTATGACATGATGAAATTACAATATAGTCAGTTCTGGTACCGTACCTACTACTACTATACTACGCAACGCAAAAGAGGGGGGTTATAAGTTTAATGTGTATATCTGTCTGTGGCATCGTAGCTTTTATTTAAACTGGTGAACTATTTGGTTGTCTTTTTTTCAGAGCAGGATTTCCAAGAGAAATTTAGTAGTATCTTATAGCCGTGGATCAATATGACTGAAGCAACTATAAATGCCTAGACACGTAAACACGAGGTCATTGAGATCTGATATGTCGAGCCAAAACGTTGCAACTATTATGGTGTGTATGTAAAAAATACTGCATTTTTAACTCCTCGAATTTATAATAACATAACTTTTCTCTCGGGAAACGATAATATTAGTAAAACATGTTTTATCAAAATCGGTTCAGCCATTGTTGGGATATATAACTTTGAAATGAAAATATATCGGCGGTTTTCCAACTTTTCTACTTTGTCAGTTATTCTATATCACGACAGCCAATGATATTTAAAATAAAATGCCAAACGTTATTATTACTTCAAGAATATATATATAAGTAATTAAAGTCACCATGAGTGTACGGCTGTTAATTTCGTATTAGCATTGTATAAGTCATAAGTTAAGGATCTGTAACTATTCGTAATTGATTTAATAAGAAATGTAAATTTCGTAAATGCAATATTGACGATCACTGCGTGAACTGTGGTTTCGTTGCGCACCAGTGTATCCCGTCCTATATCGCCGCCATGATTAAATTTTGACAGCGCAGGTCCGCCGGAGTATGTCCGTTAGTTTGAGTCGGGACCTTTGCGTGGGTTTTTGTATACTTTTGAAATGAGAACAAAAATATAAATCGAGTTGTAATCGGTCGAATATCTATTAAGTTGTGAAGTGTAACATGTGTAGTATATGTGTTAAGAGTTTTATGTGGTTTGAAGTGTATGGAATTATTTTTAATCGGGCGTCAAAAGCGGCACTCATTACGTTAGGTATGTAAGGCTATTTTTTGTTATTGATAATTTGTGACAGAAATTGTTGCGATTTTGACAAAATTGGCACTTGTTATTTAAAGATTAATAGTGTCTCTATCTACGTCTGACAATATTTTTGTACTCGTTTGCCTAAATTATTCATACAAAAATCATAAACAAACTACACTGTTTTGCGGCGAATTGAAAAACTGACAATGTAAACATTGCAAATGAAAAAGGTTTTATGCAAAATATTTCCCCGGGATCATAATACTTTATTTGGTATCAATCGAAGCGTAAACTATTACAGTTTTAAATAAACATAACATTTACATATGTTATCGATTTAGATTATAAAATAAAAATATATTTATTGCAAAAGATCTCATTCGAAACGGTATGTAAAGTTTGTGACTTTTTTAAAAAATATTTTACTATGGTGACCTATGTAATTAATTATATAAACAAATTGCCTGTTCCTTTAGCTTTAAAACAAAAAAAGAATCATAGCATAAAGTTTAGACGAAGCCAGGCAACCGATTTATTAACAACACAAGACAATGCGCTGCTAATGCTCGGTGAATCTTGAGCACTTTAGACCACCTTTTTTTTTAACGCGAGCACTTGAGTGGTTAACTAATTTACTAAGCCGGAATATATTTATGGGCGACCTGTACTATAATTAAAGAGTACCTGTACTATACATAATTACTTATAATAACTTGCATTTTATTTATTTATTTATTTATTTATTAAAGGAGTTTCAACAGCTTTTTAAACATGTTGACATTTTAAATAGAAATATGGAGCCAATAACAGAAACTCACCAATAGAAACAAGATATGAACTAAGGTTACACACTATGTTACAGTATCTTAAAATTAAAAATCAAAGGCTATAAGAGAACACAACAAGAGATGTCCATCGCTCACCGGACGCTCAGAAGATACACAGATACCACTTGTATTACATACATACATTCTCTTACTTACTCATAAGCTACAGGAGATCTAGTACCCAGGGCCCACATAGGGGCCACAGGTGATGTTGGAGCCATCACGGTCAGGGAATGATATAATAATATGTGTATATAAGTGCGTATGTCTAAAATTGTTTATATAACAATTATACATATAACGGGAACAATAGTTACTAACATACAAGCCTGTTTTTATTCAAAAATTTAAAAGCGAGACAAATATATAGGGTGCTGGGAGCCTGACGCTTTAGCCTTCATAAATGAAGGAAGGCAACGAAACTAGGAGAGGGTTTGATGCTCTGATTCTTGTCTGGTGCAAAGGTTGTCCATCGCCATCCAACTGATCCAAAGTGGTAACGCAGCAAGTGTGATGGGTACCTTTTCGCCCAGTACAACACAGGGGTTTTCTTGTTTGACTAGGCTCTCTTTTTGTGTTGGTGTTTTTATAATGTATTAATAAAAAATAAAATAAAATATTCTTAATTTTATTCTAAAATATAATATCTACAACAAATGCTATCCTATGAAGAAAGAGTAAATAATGAATAAGCATTGAAAGGGTCCTTATACTGTCATTAACTTCTGGTTCTTCATTTTACTAATTTACTAAGCCGGAATATATTTATCATTATGAATGGTTGAAATATTTTTCCTTGTACTGCTTACAGCTGTATTTGTTTCATTTTGCAGCTTACATTGCATGATCACCAAGTAGAATTTCTCCATAATCCTGCAATAAAAAAACACTTAACATGCTTTCGGCAACTAGTACTTGGTACTTAAATCATCGGCAAACCTCTCCCAGCTAACATGAAATAAATATTTAGGTAGGTGGACATTAGATTCATCAAAGTGTTAGGCACATTTTCTTTCCAATTTACATGTTAATTTTCATAAACACTCGGCAAAACAAATTTACATAATAGGTTACCTGTCCGTCACATCACTGGAAGACATCTATTCTATGTGGAGAACCAAAGGCATGGTTAAATAATGATCCCCAACAAAAGGAAATTAATTTTTCAGGCTGAAATACTGATTTCTTGTTACATTATAGATGTCTATTTTAAACATCTTAGCACATGAAATATATTACTGACACCAAATGTCAATTGCCTTAGCAACTACGCCCGCGACGGCTACCCACCATAGCAACTACACCTACATTGCTAGAGGTGTAAGGTGGGGACAACGTTTTTGACATTAACGTGTCGTGGCGTGCGTCCCCACCTTTTCAAAAATACTTTGCGAATACGTGTAACTGTCAAACCATCTCACCTCTAGTGATGTTCTAGTTATCGACGTACTAATCGATGGATTTATGCATTAAAACTATCCTGATTCAAGTAATATAAACCGCTTATTGATAAAAAAAAACACTACGAATGAAAGAGAAAATGATTTTTACAAAATTTGTGTATGAAATATCAAGTGCAAAGCCTACATTTTATCAAATTAAGACCATGTTACGTATATAGGAGTTAGACTGTACTGGCTGACATATGACAGATGGAGCGAGCGTTTAAGGTGGGGCGAGCGTTGAGGTGATAACTAGAGGTGGAGACGTACGTCTTTACGCCACAAGCCAATACTTTTACAAGAATACCACTTCTGGGTGGTGCTAAAAGTGCAACCAACTGGCAACCGTACTTGTCTTCTCGAAGATCTCACGGTTCGAAAATAAATGCCATGCGATTATTATCTATTGTCCGACGTTTTAAAAAACTGCCATTACATTAGAAACTGAACCGTCTTACTCGGCAAGAAGGTTGATTTTTGAACGGGCTTGTTTCATACAAATCAGGCATTTTGAATAATTTTAATTATAATAATATTAAAACCGCGCACGCTTGAACATTCCCCATTAGACATATCGAGGCAAAAAAGGTGCTAATAAATATGTGAACAGGGCTTTATCATCAAGGCGTTAGAGTACATATTCATATTTCTTTAATAAATCTTGAAGAGTACAGAGTGACTAGCACGAACCGCAAACTTCGTTTGTACATCTCCTTCTGTCGCTTTAAGACAGACAGAGAGGAAGAACGAAACAATAGTAGATTGTGTATCAAGGGAGCAAAATGATATATTTGCGGCGAGGGCGGTATATCGAATCCTACTGAGTGAAGCGAAAGATTCTACAATAGAATTCTAGAGCAGAATCTTGAGATAATTAATAAAATATAATGCACCGAGACATACCAAACTTTGGTTTAGCGGTGCAGTTTTAACTAATTTTAAATGTGTTTTCAACTACTTTAATAATAAATTTAAAAAATAATAATAATAACGAAACAGGTGACTCACCTCTTTAAGGTCGAATATCGCTCGTCATGTTTCAGACCGGTTTGCGGTCCTTAATCATGAGTACTTATCGCGGCGGCGGTTCGATTAGTAATGCCTGCCCGCTCGGCTGCTCGGTGCAGGCGGTGGCGGCGGAGGCGAGAATCTATCCTCGTTTTCTTCACATTTGTTCAATGCCGAGTTACACAACACTCACAACGTCACGGGGTTAAGTCTCGTCCACACTCGTCACAGACGTAGTATACAACACTGTTTTCCAGGGTGGTACAGTTCATCCACAATCACGATCAAAATTCGGATAACGACCAATTTCGATAGCCCAAAAACCTAGATTTTAGAATCTTGAGCGTAGCGAGGGATTCAAGTGTTTACTCTCAAGACAGATATATTTTTTCTACCGTGTAACACATACTGCTTTTCACACCGCCTATGAGGGCCGCTGCTAAAAACATGAAATGTCTCACAAATATTTTTGCTACCAAGTGGCACATACTGCTTTTCCCATCTTCTATGAGGAAGAGTCATTGTTGCCCTCAAATGAGGGAAGAAAAGTACGACTTTGATCCCTCATTTGAAGGCAACAATGCCTTTTTTCTGAATAGCAGGTGTGAAAATGAGGTTTTCAGTGCTGTGGATGATTAAAAAAAAACAGAATGATGATGAACAATTTTAATAAGTAAAATATGTGTCAATAATCTATGAAAAAACGTAATATAATTGGATCTTAATAATATACTAAAACTAATACACGTATAACTTCGTATATAAAAATAACATTATTATATGTCAAGTTTTACAAATTTATATATCACGGTCAATTTACACAAATAAATTTGTTGTTCAATTAATAAATTGTCATATGTGTTCATTTTCAATAAATTTTATTTACAATATTATTGTAATAAATTGTTGCTAAAACGTAAATAATAAAATACACGTATTCCACGGGGAATGGAAACTCCTTGCATATGTGGAAATAGCTGCCATGCCAGGAGAATATTTCTAGAATACAAAAGAGGATGTCTAACTAAGTCTAGGTCATCTACAGATGCTTCCGCATCGGGTACACACGGAATACGACTAAACTCGAAGTGGCTATCAATTGACAACATTTCAAATTTTCAAGATGTATTAAATCTTAACACATTTCGTTAATTTGTTAACAAGAAACCCCAAAATATTTTTTTTTATAGTTTTATAAATATTCACGAAAATGTGAAGAAAGCCTACCACCGTCGTAATGACGTCACTACTATGAAATTCTGACAGTCACAGCGCACAAAAAGAACAGTAGTTCACTTTCTTTAGTAAGGCTGGGTTGCACCGTCTTACGATCGCAGACTGATCAACGTTAAATATGGCGCCGGCAGCTGTCAACCCATAGAAACTTGTCAAACTTTCCATACAATCAAATTTTAACGAACACAGCTTACGATTACAGACGGTCTGGTTCCCAGCCTTAGGCTGGGTTGCACCGACTTACGATCACAGACCGATCAACGTTAAATATGGCGCCAACAGCTGTCATCTCATAGAAACTTGTCAAACTTCCCATACATTCAAATTTTAACGAACACAGCTTACGATTACAGACGGTTTGGTGCAAACCGCAAAACCGTCTGTAATCGTAAGCTGTGTTCGTTAAAATAATACAGACGGTTTGGTGGCCTAAGGCTGGGTTGCACCAAACCTTCTGTAATCGTAAGCAGTGTTCGTTAAAATTTCAATGTATGGAAAGTTTGACAAGTTTCTATGGGATGACAGCTGCCGGCGCCATATTTAACGTTGATCAGTGTGTGATCGTAAGTCGGTGCAACCCAGCCTTAGGCTGAGTTGCACCAACTTACGATCACAGACTGATCATCGTTAAATATGGCGCCGACAGCTGTCATCCCATAGAAACTTGTCAAACTTTCCATACATTCCGATTTTAACGAACACCGCTTACGATCACAGACGGTTTGGTGCAACCCAACCTTAATCTGTCATAGTAACAGTGCTTCTGTATGATTTGTTACGCTGTGACGCCTTAGTTGTCACTTACTCTCTTTTAGAATGAGAAACTTTTGAAATTGATTTATTTATATGAAATTGGATTATTTTCGAGAATTTAAAAATGTTATTTTTTCTTAACTTTTTATCCTCAATTTGATTTCATCGGAAAAAAGCCTGCTTAAAAAAATGAAATGTTGTCAATTATCGTATTTAAAGATTGACAAGTTCATGTCTGTTTATTTGGAACTTTATTAGTCAATGTCAAATGTCAGAATGAAAACTGTTACTTATTTTGCCATTTGACATGACATGACAGATGTTAAATAATACCGCTCAGAGTACCCAGAGTAGACGTCAAATAATAACACCGCTAAGAGCGAGAAGATCATATACTAAATTGAACAAGAGCAACAGAGAGGGATATATCATTTGTTGTCCTTGTCATAGTTCCGCTTATCTTTATTTGCCTCAATGTCATCTAAACGTCAACTCAAATAGTTTGAGGCAAATAAACGATTACCCGGCCAAATTAAAGAGGTTGTTTATTGTAAGCCGCCAGACGTTTATGACTAGTTCTCAATTTAGCTGTATAAGAGCTTTTCTGTCCCCCTTGGTGAAATTCGTATAGGATCCCTATAGAAATCCTTACTCTGAGTAATACGGTTATTGATTGACACTTCTACGCGTCTTGTGGTATTTCGAATTTAGCCCATGGGAATTCATTATTAACTATATCTGTACATGGTTATTCCAGAAATATTATGCCATTACTCAGTAAAAATCTTCCTAAATTAAGAGGGCGCAGTACGCTCGGTTCTCCATACAAACGTATTTACGCTCTCATTTTAAAACGCCATGCTAGAATATCATGAAACTTTGTATATACAATGGAATCCGGTAGGAAATTAGTTTGTGTTGCTAGAAATTGTAAAAGGAAAAAAAATACAGCGGTTTTTAATTGCTGTATTTTTTCTCCATTATAATTTTAAGCAACAGAAACTAAATTCCGACCTAGATATGCCGGATTCATTGTATATACAAAGTTTCATGTTATTCTAGCATGGCGTTTTAAAATGAGAGTATAAATACGTTTGTATGGAGAACCAAGCGTAGTGCGCACTCTTAAGATTTAGAGATCTAATGGTCGACCTTATGTAACATATCATAGGGAGAAAAACAGTTTTTTTAGTAATGTACGTCAAACTTATTCTAGTTAAAATTTGTTTGTGTTTATATCACTTTGACAGTTTGTAGATAAGCGACAAAGCTTATTAGAGTCAATTTCTGTCAAAAAACCACGTACTAAAAACCAGTTTGAGCGTTTTTGTGACGCTTGCATCTATCTGTTAGAATGAGATAACAATATAATCTTGATGATAAAGGCATAATTTTCTGTTAATCAACGCAATTTTTTAAACAACGTGATTTAATTTTAAACAATTTTCTAGAATCATGTGGCTGCACGAGGCTAGTGCATTTGAGCTTTCTTACATGAACAATAATGAATCCCAAGCAAAGGGTCCCGTTTTGACAGTATCAACAAAGGCGATAATTCCAAATCAACGCAATCTGAAACCATCCTTATTGACATAGCGGTCCGTTTTGCTTGGGAACACAGTCAACCTTTAACAATATCATAGGCCAGGTCAAGGAATAACTATATTTGGTACCAGGGCATCAGCTGCGCGCGTCGTTAATCGTCTCAGGCACTTTGACCTCCAGGCCGTCAAGGTCTTTGGTCAGGTTGATCTGGCAGCCGAGTCGTGATGTCTCCGTCAGTCCGTACGCTAAGTCGAGCATGTCGCGCTCCTCATCGCATGCTTCTTCTGGTAGCCTGGTAACAAATATACAGGTCTTAAGTAATTAATAGAATCAGGCATTTGCGGAAATCCATGACAAGTTTGTAGATCAATGTTTTTTGCTATTCCGCTAAAGAACGTGTAGATCTAGAAAAAAAAAATATTGAAAATCATGGAGGAATAAATCAAGAAGACTATGTTTATATAATGTCTGCTGGACTAACCTAGTTTTATTAGAGATATGTTAGGCCAACAAAAAACTCCCTTGTCTGAAAGACGGCTATCAATAAAAAAAAGAATCGATTTTATTCTGTATACGAAAAATGGTTTAGTCTTTTCATCACCGTTGCTCTTAAAACGTCTTATTGCACGCAGGCGTATAGAGCAGTTATAGCCGATTTACCTCTCGGAGGAGTTATGAGTTTGTGTGTGATCTAATTCGTTTAAAAGAATCTAGTTGGTTGAAATACTGAAGCTGCGCACTCCTCTCGCAAGGACGCCCCAGCGATCATGGACTTATACTGGAGGTGAACTATTCGATTTTTTCAATTATAATTGGTGCTGGAGTGATTTATTTCCTCGCAAATGTGATGAAAAACATTGTGATTAACGCGGGCGTAAGAAAATTACTAACCCGAGTCATCAAAAGCCTTCGGCGTCGGGCTTCTGATAGTCTCTCGTGCACAATTTTCCACTTACGTCCCTCGTCCCTCGTTAAACAATGTACTATTTCTAGCCCGTTTAGAGGTAAAAAATAATACAGGGAGCAAAAACGGGTTTGCTACCTCTTAAACGGACTAGTAGAGGTTTTTTTCTAACAGGAGAAGTGAATAAAGTTTTTTTACTGGTATCTTAGATAAAAAAATTAAGCTGAGCTGATCCACTCGCCTGCATTCACAAGGGCATTATACAATGCTTTTGTTCTCTTAATCGCCAAACAGTAAATTACAAAATAAGGTTCGAACCACATTGCACGTATATTGAATTTTCAACCTTTTTGTCCATTGAGTAGGTTTAAAATGGTCTAAGAGGTCTAAGAGTGTTAGTGTATTTTGTACTCTAAGGAAATAGAGTCCATAATCTATATGAACCTTCTAAGGCGGTTATAATCTGCTTTTACTATGAGCTTTATCTTAATTTGTGGTTATCCCCTCAATGGTTTGTAGTCTTAAATGGATGAGCTCAGTTTAAAAAGTTTAAACTATACCAGGACTCCATAAACCAAGAAGAGTTATCGTTACCTATCAAAGTCCTCCTGCTTAAGTATAACATGGCAGGTGGAGCACGTGAGCGTGCCCTCGCACGCCCCGTAGCCCTCGATATTGAGGTCATTGTTGACGATGACGTCGAGAAGAGAGTCGCCGACGTTAGCTTCGGCCGTCAATCGCTTGCCGTCGTGTAGGACGAACGTCACTTTCACTCTGGAACAGAGTAAAACAGATCCACTCATATAAGCTTCAAACGCACAGCGGCGCAGCGTCGTTGCGGGGCGGAGGCGGTTTTGCGGTTTAGCGAACGCGGTCTAAAGGACGTCGCACCAAAAAACCGCGCAGGATGGTGGAGCGGAGGCGGCGTGTATGATATAAGTGTGAAACGCACAGAGCGCGGCGCAGCGTCGTTGCGGGGCGGAGGGGGTTTTGCGGTATAGCAAACGCAGTCCAGAGGATGTCACACCAAAATCCACACGGGATGGTTGAGCGGAGGCGGCGTGTGTGATATATGAAGCAGTAATCGACACTATAGACAGTCAACAGTTTTGGAAAGATCCAAAATGCAAAACCGCCTCTGCTCCACACCACGCCGCGCCCGCTCTGTGTGTTTAGCTTTAAGTTGAATGATTTCTGTACATCTAATTTATTCTCTTCATTTTGAAAGAGAGACAGATAAGTGATATCTGACAGGTCTTCCCCTGTCAGTGTCTCCGCTTTCATAACTGCAAATTGTGACAGTCAAGTTCCTACTCACTTGACAAAGGGGGGTCGAAGTTGCACCATGTCCGTAGGGAGTACCCACTGTTACCCTACACATGACCCCTGGGTGGTGCTAAAAGTGCAACAAAAACTGGCAACCGTACTTTTCTTCTCGAAGATCTCACAGTTCGTAAATAAATGCCATACGATTAAATAAACAACTGCAAATTGTACTGAACTGATGATTGTGACATTTTGCATTATATGAGATTGTACATTTTGGTGTGCTTTTAAATGGAGACAATTCGTTAACAGCTGAAAATGATCGTACTATCTGTCCTGTTCTAACTCATCTAGGTTAACCATAAGGATTCAAAGAGAAAACTATATGAAAATGAAAAATCATCGTGCTTAATACTATGGATCTGTAGGTATTATTAATCTAAGCTCTGGAATCAGATGTTATGTCAAAACAATCAGTCAGTGTCAGCTATAGAGGTATTATTGACATGCACTTTAGCCAGTTGGTAGTGACCCTGCCTAGGACACTGGTCGCGCACATAACTGCTCAGTCTTAGATGATTTCTATGTTTTTTAAGTATTTATCTATCTATATAATATAATAATACACATGTATATTGTCGCATAGTACCCATAGTACAAGCTTTGGCTTTAACGGTCATTAACCAATAGGTACCAGAAACACTGGGAAATTATCTCACTTAAAATGGCTTGTTTTATGCACTTGTTGTACAATCTACTATTGTCCACATATATTTTTTATATTTAAAATGCTTCATTTAAATGTTAGAGTCAAATAAAATAGGTATTGTAGATAATACTATCTTTGTTGATTCTTAAACAGCGCTTGGCAAAGTACAGTCTCATGTTTATCTATATTATGTTGTGTAATCAATGTCAAGACGATTTAATATAATGCGTGAATGAAAACAGCTAGAATATTAAACTGTGACTTACTTCTCATTCTTTAGCGCCTTTACAGATGTGGAGAGAGACGCGGGTCTCCCAAAATTACTGTATTTGTTCCTAATACAGTTATTTAGGCACTGTATTCGTGGACTGGTGAAAGTTCTCAAAAAATGTCTGTAAATCATATTGGAGCTTTCACACGCAGGTAATAGATGAAGTCACTACGCGAAATAACGGTCAGACCGGATGTTACACGTGCTCGAGACAACTGAATGCTAATATCTGGATAAATATTAGAAATTATAATTGACCCTGAATTCATTTACTTATCTTCTAGGTTAAGATGCGTTTTGTAATACAAAAATATACCGTCAAAATACGTCAGTCATTTTTCCTGCATCGAAAATTATTTTTCACGTTAATTATGAAAATAAAAATCATTAACTACTGAATATTGAAAAGGTAAGTTAAATAGAAGCTTAGTATCTCCTAGTTAGCTTTTAATACATCTGGAAACAAAAGTTTCGAAAAGATTTTATTGTTTTAATTTTGCAATAGCAAAACGCAATACCTTTTTAAGTGTTGCCAAAATTAAGTTCTGGACAATTTATGATTTTAATAAAATTACACAATTTAAAGCTATCAATAATTAATTAAAAAGATCAAATTATTACACCAGTTTAAATAAAAAATAATTTTCATATGAAATGTAAGATCTAATTTTTATTGTTATTTGTACATCTTTTTAAGTAGACATGAATTACGTTTACTGATTTCTGCCCGGCTAGTATGATAGCTTATCCCGTCACGTTTTATGTGACGTTTCAGTACATTTTGGCCATATAACGTGACGGTATAAGCTATCATACTAGCCGGTCTGGCTGATTATAAAGATTTTTTTACTTTTCATTTTGGCAACATTTAAGACCTCTGCTCGATTTTTGAATTGAACATCTGTGGTAGACTATGACATTGACATGACAACTGTGACAAGAATTTACATGACAGTCATGAACATGAAATACCTTGACGATTTGTTGCGCTAAAAAATACTGTTTTACCAAATATAACCATCATTTTTTACTCATGAAACAGTGATTCTTACATAAATAGTTGTTACTGACATATTTTACACCATGTCTGAGCGGCTTAAGAGCACACAACAGGTCTCCAACGAAGAAGTTATTGATGACTTAACGAGAGATCTAAAATCGACTTTAAGTACAGAAAAGGAGGAGTTTGTGATTGACCCTGCAACGAGTGCCGAGGATTTCCCATCACCTGACATTGCTTCAGAACAGAAGACAGGTAATTTATTGACCATATACGAGATATTAATAATGTCGTGTATAACATCGTCACTAGCGAATTTAACGGCGAGTAGAGAAAGACCGCGCCCGAGTCTTGTCGTACATTTTTACAAGATCAATATTAATTTGACTGGTATACGCCACAGCCAATTCACTTTATCTAGACATGCGGCAGCGTGTCCAGCCAAGTTCACCCCAGGAACTGGCGGACAGCAGCCATGTGTTACACGAACCGTTTGGAGCCACTTTTGACCCCCCAATAACTCCAAATCTGTCTAACATAAAATAATGAAATTTGGTACATGTATTAAGATCCTTTAGAACAACTAGACCCCCAAATTTTATAAATATAGGTTTAATAGTTATTAAGATATTAAATTCCAAAAAACAGCATTTTAACCACTGACTGACTGACTAGTAATCAGAAACCTAACCCAGGTGACCTAGAAAGCTGAAATTTGGCATGCAGCTTGGTAATTGTGTGTGTACCCAGAAAAAATCAGAAAGCAGTGATTTTTTTTATTAGTTTTATTATTATCTCTGTATGTATTTTCGTACTTAAGCTAGCTTTTTATAATAACTTTATAAAAGTAAAATATATAAACATACATACAAAATATAAAAGCATTATTATTATTATTATTTATGCTAGTTACCTCAGAACTCCATCATTTATTAACCAATTTGTAAAATTATTTTTTTGTTTGAAACGGTATACTTCAGGGGTAGTCCCATAGTTATCTGGTAAGAATCTGATCTTAGGGTTCTGGAGAAATCGAGGGAACTCTTCGAATATTTAAGGTGCACCATTTCAGAGAATCTACGGAACTTAACACACAACACACAGAAAAATGACACAGAGAAATGGGATGGGTTTTCAAACCTGACACATGGTCATTTTATTGTAATTCCTGAACCATCATGTTAATCATATACCATGATTAGTTCCAGATGACCCCTTCACCTATGTAGACTTGGACAAAGACCCCGACTCCTTAGAGAAGGAAAATGAGCCAGAAAGTGACACAGACTCCGTGGATGAGGTTTCCCTGAAGGACGCCGAGGTGGGCCTCACAGATGATGAGAAGGCGGAGCGACAGCTGATAGCCGAGGAGCTGAAGACTGTTGGGAATGAGGCGTTCAAGGATGGGCAGTTTGAGAGGAGTATTGAGAAGTACACAGAAGGTAATTGCTTATTATAATAAAAAGTATTTTATCTCTTTTACATACATACATTTACTCATGCCTATATTCCCAAAAGGGATAGGCAGAGCGCATGAAAATTATTTTTTAGTGCCACTTTTAGCTATTGCAGGTTTATAGATTGCAGTGAAACATTGCAACCAACAGGTTATCCTGGGTGGCTAATTTTTTTTTTCTACAAAATGAGGGTGCAAAGTGTAACTTTCTTACCTCATTTGAGGGCAACAATGACTCTTCTTTATAGAAGGTGTGAAAAGCAGTATGTGCCACTCGTAGCATAATTATTTTCGTCTTGGACGTAAACACTTGAATCATTTTGCTTGCTTTGGCCACAATCTACTTGCATAGAGACAAATAAAAAAAGCAAAATCATAAACCTGAAAAATAACGTAAAGAAGTGACAAACAAAACAGAAACAATATTTTAAACAAAACGCATCTTGAATAGTACCGCCACAGTATATTTATAGCTTAAGGCAGTAACTCTATTTAGAGTCGCTTAAGACCTTTTTGGACCTGCGCTTCGTTACAGCGATAGGGTTGCACCTCTCAATTTATGTAAATTTGTATAAAATTATTATATTTACTAAAACATTGATTTGTATTCTACTCGGTAGATACTCAAATCATTTAGCGGGTAATCTATGTATGCTAATGCTTGTGTGTAGGGGACGTAATCTCCGAAACTACTTAAAATAGGCTATGATTTTAACCACTAACGCAACGAAAAAGAGGGGTATTAGAAGTTTAACGTGGGTATCTGTGTATTTGTCTGTTGCATCTTAGCTCCCTAACGGTTAAACCGAAAACGAAACCGGTTCTTAAATATATTTCGTCAAAATCGGTTAAGCCGTTTTGTAGATATTGAAGTTTGAATGAAAATGTCGGGGGCTTTTCAACTTTTTTATGTTGATTATATCCCGCGGCTTTGCTTACGTTCTTTGTAATACACAGGTGGAGCAGCGCAACAGACAACATTAAATTAAGTATTCTTATTTATATTAACATTTATGTATTACCTTCAATACATTTTGTATTAACAGACGAAAATACTTATCAGGCCTCAATCTACGCTTAAACCGATTAAGGAAAAAGTTGACATGGATATAGTTTGAGGCGATCCCGGAAATAATCCTTTAAGGAAGAGAAAAGAAGGGTGGGAGTTTGTGCGGGAAAAGTGATAATCAAGCAAACGCCTGAAATCATTAAATAGCAATTATTATCTTCTATATGGCGACTAAACCAGTTCCACGCGGGTGAAGTCGCAAGAAAAAACTAGTAATTCATAAAACGTAAACCGCACAAGATTATGTATATGGCTCATTTTTATTTCAAATGTTTAATCGTATTTTCATCAAATCATCAAAATAGTGGCGAGCACGCGCTAGTTTATTAAAAACTTCTTCAACTATTCTACGCGATACATGCGCGGCACACGTCATCGAGACCTCCTTAAGTTTACTGTAATAACGTGTATCTGTGTGGGTGCGTCAAATCGGACGTTTGTATAGTTTTTTTTTACTACTATAGGCTATACGTACACTGTGGTACCGCCAACAGCCATTAATAAAAGTAAAAGTAGCAATTAGATATGATTAGATTAGATTATTTATTTCATGATAAAAAAATACAGTATATATTTGCATATAATGTCAAAATTACAAGAACTATCATCGTGATTGTCAAAACATGGAAAATATAAAACAATAATAATAGCAGCACGATGTCAAGAAATGTAAACTATAAAACTAAATATATCACCCTTATTGAAATTGATAAAGATGGACCATTTACACATTTGACCACGTCGGTGGCAAACAAGCGTACGGCCCGCCTGATGGGAAGCGGTCACCGCAGCCTATGAACGCCTGCAACTCCAGGGGTGTCACATGCGCGTTGCCGACCCTCTAAAAATGTATAAACTCCTTTCTCGAAGAACCCCATACTGTAGTCTCTCGGGAAAACCTCGGCAGGGTGCTCATTCCACAGTCGGAGCGTCCGAGGGAGGAGATTCCTTATGCAAATAAATGATTTATGATTTAAATCTATTTCCATGTTGCAGGTTTGAAAATCTGCCCGTTGCAGTTCGGCCAGCAGCGCTCGGTGCTGTACTGCAACCGGAGCGCCGCCAAGATGAAGTTGCAGAAGTATGCGCCAGCTATAAAGGACTGCAGCAAAGCCATCGAGCTGGATGATAAATATCTTAAGGCTTACATCAGGTATGTTGTTTAACGATTCGCACCGAACACTGCTGGAGTCGGCGCGCACCCCACTAGAGTCAAAGGAATTCGAACCCTCCACACAGATTTCATATTCGAATGGGTTGCGGGCAGCCCGCCGGCTGCCGCCGGCTCTGACGCTGCTGTTTGGATACGAAGTTATAAATGATCCTTTCGATACCATTACAAATATGGAGTGGACTGTATACTAATATGGGGTTAACTGATTCAAAATTCCTCTTGTAAAATACCAGTGACTGACTCTACTCTAATATTCGTGCCACTTTGGTTCTGCTTCTTCTTATGATTCGTAACAAGTAAAAATAGTTCGGACGGATTTTAAATGGTTTATATTGTGTATCACAGGTTTTGTTCTAATTAAACGTATTTTGACAAATTAACACTTTTTATAATTAATCTACTTATTTATAACGATTCTGCACTGAATTCAACTAAATCTAGGACACAATGTCTAGATTCCTAAACTTTTCTGAGCTGAGTTCCCAACGCACTTTTCTTTCTTGTTTTTGAGTTCCTTCCTGGAGTGTGTCTTCGGTACTGAGTGAAGTGCGCTACAAACTCACCTCTTATATTTGGCAATGGCTGACCGTAACGTAAGCAGTTTGAACTAGTTCTCGCTACGGGACGCTGTCCGAGTATAAATACATTTTCCTACTAATTTTACGGATTTCCGCGGGTTGCGGAGGCTGTGATTGTCTCACTGGCCTTGTCTTAGACTCATCGAGTCGGCGTTCGGTTCGGTCATGCGAGACCCTTTATACTTGGACAGAGTCTACCTAGGATTGGCTCCGAGAGGGAAAAACGTCGTGTAAGAAATGGCTATTCTGAACTGATTCTATCTTAAGAAATTCGCTGCGCGATCATTTCTTAGTGCCTGTGATTCAAACAGGGCTTGTAATAGGCGCCTATAATAAAAACCTCTTGGTCTCAGAGCCAACTGTTTGTGAGTTAGCTCACAAAACATGCCATTTTCATAGCGTAATTTCGATCTACGATCGATACATTTCGCACTATTGCGCAATCTTTTAATTTATTGCGTGTGGAAATTTCCAAGCTTTATTGCGCAATCTCTCGGATTGTGTCATGATGTTTGCTGAAATGAATAAACTCGCCTTAAAGAGTTATTCCTTCCGCTTAGTGCGACAAGGTTCTAATATTTACGTAAATATGACAATATTTCTTAAATATTCCATTTTAAATAACAGGGTTACTCTTAAATTTACCTAGCTAACGTCTTATCTTTATTTGTTCTAAATTACGTGGGTAGAATCTGTCGTCTACAGAAGTCTAGCTTCTGTATGGAGGGTTCGAATTCCTTTGACTCGGGTAGCGTGCGCGCCACTCCGGCCGTTTGGTGTGAATCTTCCATAAGAAGAATCTTGAAAGTTTGGATTTACGAATGTTAAGACGAGGCAACCTAAAATAATTCCCACGCTTGCTCCGCCCATCACCCGCGCCAACCCGCCACCCGCTAGATACACTCGTTCGCCATGCTCGTGCGGCGCGTGTAGATTTTAAAACCAGAAGTGGAGCAAGAACATAGAATGAATAGAGATTTTTTTTATTGATATATGTTATCTATTTTTTTTTTCATGGTGCCATTTGAACCAGTTATTGATGACAATCAAATGTCATTATTCTAGTTGGTCAACAAACAAAGGACAAACCTAGCTCAATGCTAGTGGCCTCCGAAAAGGCTCCTACAATATGACGTCACGTGCCACTTATCAAACCAACAGTTGCCAAGTTTACGCTCAAAATGCATTAAGCCGCAATAAATTAGTTTTACAGTAAACAATCTAGTGCCAGACTTGGCACCTTCTTAGATAATCTATGAAACTTGGCACCCATTTAGATCTTAATTCTTTTGTCGGTGAAGACGACAACCATGCGTCGCATATTCTTAATATTGAACTTGGCTCTCATTTTCACATTTATCTTTTTGATGGGATATCATTCCTTTTTGTCAAACTTCACCAAATGGTACTTTTCACGAGCGAATGCTCTAGTCACGATCTAGACACGCGGCAGCGTGTCCAGCCAAGTTCACCCTAGGAACTGGCGGACAGCAGCCGTGTGTTATTACATGAACCGTTTGGAGCCACTTTTGAACCCCCAATAACTCCAAATGACATAAAAAAAATAACATAAAAATTTGGTACATGTATTAAGATCCTTTAGAACAACAAGAAACCCAAATTTCATAAATATAGGTTTAATAGTTATTGAGATATTAAATTCCAACAAACGGCATTTTTATCACTGACTGACTGACTAGTAATCAAAAACCTAACCCACTTCTAGGTGACCTAGAAAGCTAAAATTTGGCATGCAGCTTGATAATTGTGTGTGTACACCAGAAAAAATCCGAAAATAGTGATTGTTTTATTCGTTTTTTTATTATTATTATTTATGCTAGTTACCTCAGAACTCCGTCATTTATTAACCGATTTGGAAAATTCTTTTTTTGTTTGAAACGGTATAGTTCAGGGGTAGTCCCATAGATATCAAGTAAGATTCTCATCATAGGGTCCAGGAGAAATCGAGGGAACTCTTCAAATATTTGAGGTGCACCTATAGCGATTTGGATATTTTGTAAAGTAACTCGTGCATTCGCTCTTAAAAAGCACCATTTGGCGAAGATTGGCAAAAAGTAATGATATCCCATCAAAAACATAAATGTGAAAATGGGAGCCAAGTTCAATATTAAGAAAATGCGATGTTTGGTTGTCTTCTTCACCGACAAAAGATTTGAGATCTAAACGGGTGCCAAGTTCCGTAGGTTCTCTGAAATGGTGGCAAGTCCGGCACTACATTGTTTACATTGATATTAATTTACTGCGGCTTAATGCATTTTGAGCCTTAACTTGGCAGTTTTCTATGTAGTATGTTATAATACCATAAAATCTGTAGGATATTTAAGAAAACTGACTGAAATCTTACACTCTGACCTGATGACAATGGGACCACCCCGAAAGTATACCAATTCAAACATAAAAAGAATTTTACAAATCGGTTAATAAATGATGGAGTTCTGAGGTAACAACAACTAATAATAAAAAGAAAACTAATGAAAAAATTTGAGTTTTCTTATGTGTATGTACACAATTATCAAGCTGGATGCCAAATTTCACTTTTCTAGGTCACCTGAAAGTGGGTTAGGTTTTTGATTACTAGTCAGTCAGTCAGTGATAAAAATGCCGTTTCTTGGACTTTAATATCTCAATAATTATTTTACCTATATTTATGAAATTTGAGGTTCTAGTTGTTCTAAAGGATCTTAATACATGTACCAAATTTCATTCTTTTATGTTAAATAGGCTTGGAGTTATGGAGGGGTCAAATGTGGCTCCAAACGGTTCGTGTAAAATAACACACGGATGCTGTCCGTCAGTTCCCGGGGTGAACTTGGCTGGACACGCTGCCGCGAGTCTAGACACGGCTGCTGTCCGCCAGTTCCTGGGGTGAACTTGGCAGGACACGCTGCCGCGTGTCTAGATATTGCTGTGTCAGTCGTGAAATTCTGCGTTAAGATACATAGTTGTGATACAATTAATATTTAAGAAAAGGATTGTATTGGTACCTATATGTATTGAACACATGAATGTATTTTAATAAGATGTCAAACATTCAGTTGAAAAAAAGTATAAAGTATTTAATCATAATAAAGTTTTATAGAAATATATAAATATTGTAGTATACTAGTAGGTGGACGTTTTCCGGCTGTAATGATGATGATAATATAAGTCATTCCTTCATTATCACCACAAATATTGAATTGTGTGTGCAGGACACGAATACGGTGCAACACTTGTCAGTTGTTCACTCTTTTAAAATGATTTTAACGTGCAAGTTAGACTTTATTTCTGATACTTTTATATATAAACTTTAACGGCAAATAAGTGACATTGATTAAGTGTTAAAAGTGATGAACTAATGTGTATTATAACGATAATTCATAACTAAAGATTTCTTTAAAAGTTTCTCACCTACCGTCTATTTTCCATCGACGTCGCCCTAGTGATTTCTCGGACTGATCAAACAAAATTGTGCGCTAAAGTTATAACCATACGAACGTTTTTTGTGGCGTATTCTCAAATCAATCTACAGATAAAATTTAAACTAATTATCTTTCGGAACATTATTTATCAACATCTTTTCACGAAATATCAGACATGGATTGCTTGGCTTGCCTGGGAACAGTATATAATACTGAATTACTTGTGTGCGCACACTGTCGCGGCAAATACCACCACAACTGCGTGAATATTACAAGTGCTCAATACAGGGCTAACACTAATGATTTTCGGAAGACCTGGAAATGCCCATCCTGCCACAATGTGACGAATCGCAGAAAAGGTGCAGAAAACACTCCAGTCCGTAGTTTAGACCTACACGGGATTAACGAAATGAAGCACCAAACACTTGTGACGCCAAAGAACACCAGTGTCTGTGACAGTTCTCCTTTACCGCAAGCACAGGCGGACATGTCCTGCGACGAGTCAATTTTGGAGCCGACCGGACTTGAATCTCAAGCTTCACATGCCGAAGATATAAAACAATGCATGCTGGATGGTTTCAAGTCCACAATGGAGACGTATGTATCAACGGTGCTAAATAGTTTCGCGGAAAAATTCTTTTCACGTATTGATAGGCTTGCTATGACAATGGAGACAATCGCATTACGTTTAGCTAGCTTTGACGAGCGCATCTCGGCTCTGGAAAATCGACTAGTGGAGCGCACGGACACCTCGCAAAACTATTTGGCTATGGAGGTCGAGCAGCTTAAGTGCGAGTTAAATGGCCGTGATCAAGACTTACTAGCAAATGACCTTGAAATCACTGGAGTTCCGGAAACAACAAATGAAAATTTGCTGCATATTGTTACATTGGTCAGCAGAAAGATCGGCGTGGCCGTGACCGAACATGACGTGGTGAGTGTGATGCGTGCTGGCCCTCGACGCCCGATCCAGGATGTGGCTGAAGTACCGAACGTCGCAGCCAAAGTCAAGGAGGACAGTGCTTCGAGACGTCTTGCCCCACCCGTGGTCGAAGGAGAGAACTCGGAGACAAATGAGGCTAGGGCTGATTCTCGAAGGCTGCAGAGCGGTGCTACTCGTGGCACCATAAACGACAAGGTTCCAGAAGAGGCTGCCACCGTGGTACGCCGCTCTGCTGCTGAGGCTGCGACGCCGGCACACTGGGCGCCCCGGCCTCTGGTGGTGCGGCTGGTGCGGCGCGCGCAGAGGGACGAGCTGCTGCAAGCGGCGCGCGTTCGCCGATTCGTGGATACTACGGGATTGGGCCTGCCTGGGCAGCCTAGGCGTATATATATCATCACGAGCGACTGACGCCCATAAATAGGCGGTTGTTCTACAAGACTCGAATGGAAGCACGGCGCCTGCAGTGGCGCGCTCCATGGACGAGTCGAGGCAGCATATTTGTTCGTCGGGATGCTAGCCATTCGCCACAAAGAATTCGCTCCGAAGTCGACTTAAGTAGGGTTTTTGGTAAATCTTAAGTTAGTTCTAAATTTAATTTGGCTATTCAAAATATTATCCAGGTGTATCTCATTGCGTTTGTATAGTATAGCATGTTACTGTTGTCACAACGCGTTTATTCTAGAACATCGTTCAATGTCATCAAGTTATATGTGGTGTGTTATAATGTTTGTAATGTATTTCTTGATGCCTATGATTTCTACCAAAAATATAGCACGAATATTACATCATGTACTGTCATGGATTTTCCGTTTAGTAAATCAGAAATTAGGCCATTTAAGTTGCTTATTTTTACCATACTACATGTTACTGCTATTTTCAATGTTACATTTAATGTGTGCAAGATATATTTATATAAAATATATTCACGCGATAATACCTATAAAACCGCAACATTCAGATATGCATGATATGAATTCGGTTCTCTTTAATTGCATTAAAATAAATGTTATATGTGTACCTATTGTTTATATTTATGTACTCAGGTTAGTCAGGTTATACTCGTATAAGAACGAAAAACGTTCCAGTTCACTTCGGTATCAATGGTTTGTTCTGGGCACAGTGGGTGATATTGTTTTCTTCATGTTTTGTGTTTCCGATCACCGCCATGTATCGATGCTATCAAAATTTTTAACCAACAATAAGTATTTACTGATATTATACTCATATATAATACAATTCATCATTCGGTGTAAAAACTTGCGCATCGGTCTGCTGAACCCTGGTTCGTTAGGAACGCGGCATGATGAGTTCCTTGTGGCCTTGGAGCGCCACGGTGTAGACGTGATGGCAATAAACGAGACGTGGCTGCGGGAGGGCGAGGAGGCGCGCGCGCCCGCGCCGCCCGGCTACCGCCTGCGGCACACGCCGCGACCGGCCGCCGTGCGCGCGCGTGGCGGCGGGACAGGCTTCTATGTCAAACGCGACATAAATGCACGTCGGATATCTCATCCTTCAAGCCCGCCCGTGGAGCAAATGTGGTTGAACATATCTATCAATGGTATGAAGCTAGCGCTAGGTACCGCATACCGGCCGCCGTGGCTAGACGTTAATATTTTTGTAGATGCACTCAGCGATACTATCGCTACGCTTTCGAGATTTAATCATATTATATTGCTAGGCGATTTTAATGTAAACCTATTGAAAGTTAGAGATGCTAATACTTTAAAAATGTTACAATTCTTTCATTGCTTTAATCTTCACCAATATGTGGACCAGGCCACTCATTTTACGGAGCATAGTGAAACGCTAATCGATGTCGTATGTTCTGATATTCAAATCAGTAACCTTTGCATTGACTACATACCGGATCTTAGCAGTCATGCTTTTATTTCTTGTGAAATATCTGTAAAAAAAGAAAAAATGACCCCGAGGTACATTATTCATCGGCCCCTTAAAAACATACCCCTCGCTAAATTCAACTCAGATGTAAATACTATCAAATGGGAGCGATTGGTTTCCCATAGTTGTGTTAACGATACCCTCGATAGTTTCAATACATATGTGCTACGTCTATTCGATTGTTATGCTCCAAATAAATTGATTACTATTAGAGAACAATCTTATCCTTGGATAACGCACAATATCAAGGAAATGATAAGGGTTCGTGATGAGGCTCATAACAAATACAGGCGAAGTGGCTCTGACTCACATAAATCATGCTACAGGGATCTTAAGAGGGTGGTCGTCAATGCTTTACATAGCGAAAAATCTGCTTATTTTGGGAACTACCTGGTACCAAAAATAACCAAACCGAGCACGTTATGGAAAAATATCAGAAACAATGTAGCAGATTTTAAGAGTAAGGATTATTATTTGCCTCCACACTTAAACGATCCCTGTGGTATAAATGCACAATTTCTGAATATACCTGGTGGAACTGACGTAACCTTATCACAACTAACATATTATGAATTTAATAGGTATGGATCGGAGGTATTTACTTTAGAGCCTGTAACGGAGTTGACCGTGGTCAAGGTAATCCAGTCAATAAAAACCAATGCCCAAGGTGTCGACGGGATATCTCTCGACATGCTTCTTTTAACGCTGCCGGGCACGCTAAACGTAATAACAGCCATGGTGAATCAGTCATTAAGAACGGGTATGTTCCCCGACCTCTGGAAAATAGCAGTTGTAAAACCAATCCCTAAAAAATCACCACCTACTGGTTTGAAGGACCTTAGACCCATAAGTATTTTACCCATGTTATCTAAGGTCTTAGAAAAGGTAGTTTGTATGCAGCTGACACATTTTCTTGAGCAGAATAATATCTTGCCTGCTATGCAATCGGGTTTTCGTAAGAAACGAAGTACGGCTACGGCTTTGCTGGATGTCGTAGATAATATATTAACAGCACAAGATATGGGTATGGGAACGATCTTAGTGCTACTGGATTTCTCACGCGCGTTTGATACCATAAACACAACACTCTTGCTCTCCAAACTGTCATATTATGGTTTTCATCCAAGAGCCGTTAAATGGTTTCACAGCTACCTAACCGGACGCATGCAATTTGTAGAAGTACGAAATGCTGATGGTACATCACAAATTTCTGATACCCTCCCGGTAACCAGAGGAGTCCCTCAGGGATCAATATTAGGTCCAATTCTTTTTATTTTATACTGCGCGGACATAGTAGAATGCATAAAAAATTGCAAATACCACATGTATGCAGACGATCTGCAAGTGTATGTTTCCTTTAAACATAAAGATTTGCAGATGTCCGTTGAAAAATTAAACGAGGACTTAAATCGAATTACTAAGTGGTCCACTGATAATGGTCTTATGCTCAATGCCTTAAAATCAAAATATATAATTTTGGGTACAAAACACCAAATTGCAAACATTATTTCCCAAGACCCGAATGTTGCCATAGATAACGTCAAATTAGAAAGTGTACCAGAGGCTCGAAATCTAGGAATCCTTATGGACGGCACACTGCACTTTGAAAAGCATTTCGTGGAGGTCATCCGAAATTGCTTTTATCGCTTGAAAGTTCTCTATCGAGTTAGAAATTATCTGAACATTGATATGCGTATTACATTGTGTGACTCTTTGATTCTTTCTAAACTCAATTACGCTGATACAGTTCTCGGGCAGTGCCTACTATCACGAACAAAGAAGTTTATACAGCGTCTACAAAACGCCTGTGTGAGATTTTGCTACCCAATCCCGTATAGAGCCCACGTCACGCCTTTCATAAACAAGGGTGGGCTTTTAAAAATGGAAGCTCGGAGGACTTACCACATGGCAATACTTTTATTTGAGATGATCAGGAATCAGCAGCCTCGTTACCTTTATGAAAAACTAATAATTTCACGTGCACACGTAAGGCAGGCTCCTCGACTCGTCTACCCACGACATGGAACGGCCGCATTTCGTGGCAGCTTCCGGTATGCTGCTACGAAATGTTGGAATAATCTTCCTCCTCCAATCAGGAACGCCTCCTCATTGTTTGCATTTAAAAAGACACTAAAGCAACATCTATTGGCACAACAACTATCTTTAGGCTAGCTTAGTGTATAATCGTGTCTATACTTCTATCGATAAACTATTTATTTATTTATTTTATTACATGTATTTAACTATGGCCGAGTTGCCTCAAATATATAAGTATTATAATATGTATCATTATTATTTCATATGTATCATTATTGTCTCCTTCATGGGCCTGCCTAGAATCACTAAATCATTATCAAGTCTGGTTAACTGCTGCATGTTTCTTAAAAATAAAATATATAGTGGGTGTATAGGTATCTCATACAGATGTGACTGCACCGCTTGTTTGTTTGTTTGTCTTGCACACATTTTTTCCACTCTGGGTCCACGGAAGATCAGCGTCGCGGCGCTCAATCGGCGGCGTGACATATGCTGAGTGGATGCCATTTTTGCGACCATTTTACTTTTTACTTTAGTCTCTAAGTTTAGTTTAAGTATACCAGTGTAATGGCTAGCAAAATAAATTTTCTTCTTCTTCTTCTTCTTCTAAAACAGCAGGGTTTTTGTATGACTGTGCAGTGTGACTATTTTCGATGCTAATTGTCAGCCCATACAAAACCTGACAAAACGAGCACGAGGCGATTTCAAGCGCGTTGGACAATAAGCCCTCAGAATCAATTCTGAGGAAAAAAGTATCGCCGTACCTTATTATTGGTAAAAGGGACTTAATCGCGTAAACTGAAATGTATTCACCTTTTTTGGAGGTTTGGCCGACGTTTCGAATGTATTACAACATCTGTGGTCTCGAATCGACGTAAAAAAAAGGCGAATGCATTTCAGTTGTACGCGATTAATACGGTTCAGTAATAATGTGTAAAAAGCGCCATATCTATTCATTACTATTATTAGACACGTCTATTGACATGATGCGTTTTCTTTAATATGCTTTTGATATGAGTTTATGCTTTTACATAATATATATATATAATATATATATATATATATAATATATATATATATATATATAATATATATAATATATATATAATATATATATACACGCACAAATAGCTTTTGACTACTGACCGACTTGTATCGACAGAATAGTTGTCCAAATTTAAAACTGTCAATGATGATGACTCCATTGGTTTTTTGCTCTGCTGTGCTCCGTCCGCTTTCATTTACGAAATCAGCGCAATTTTGGCACACATCCGTCGTCGGCAAAAGCCACAGGCGTCTGAAGGCGGAGTCTTGATGATATAGCGTCAATTGCTTTCGCGCGTAAAAAAAGAGACAAAAGACAGTGATGGCGCTCATGAACACAAAGGCGTATGCGGCATAACTCCCGAATTTATAAAATAATTCATATAAAATAAACTACACAAGTAAATATTATGATATATCCCAGTTTGCTAGATAAATAGTATTACCGTCGTTTCTGAAAATTTCAAAGGTTGGATGCTTATAGTTCCGGAATAATTAGCAAAAGAATAAAAAAATGGACCATAGTTTGGAACGAAAAACTATCGAGAAAATTTTCACTTTGCGTGTTGTCCGATCCCAGTTTGTTAGATTATATAATGAAAATTAACATACCAAAATTTCATATGCGTAGATTAACTGTTTTGCTTACAATATCGAAAAGAACACGACCAAAAATTCGAATGCCTCGTCTTAACTGTGTCAATTTTCCTACTTGTAGGCTCGCGAAATCTAAAGATTATCGGTAGTTTAGTATGCTCTAACGGTAGAGAAAGAGTGCATGAACCAAATCCAATATCCAAAATTTTAAAATGATAACATTGATTATTTTTAATGTATGTACATTCAAACGCAATTGAAATTGTTAATGAATTACATAAACTGAAACTGACATTATTTGCTTTTATTTTCAATTAAGGAACATTTGGTTTGCTAAAAATCACTAGAAAAATCCTCATTTCTTCTTAATTTGTTTCATAATATATTTTATTATTATTTTCAGGCGAGCACAGTCCTACGAAGCCACAGAGAAACTAGACGAGTGTCTAGCAGATTACAAAAAAATCCTCGAGCTAGACCCCTCCCACAAAGAAGCACAAAAAGCGATCGTACGACTCCCACCGCTCATAGAAGAAAAAAATGAAAAATTAAAAACGGAAATGCTTGGCAAGCTAAAGGACCTGGGCAACATGATATTGAAGCCGTTCGGCCTGTCCACAGATAACTTTCAACTAGAGCAAGATGGTGAAACTAAGGGATATAAAATTAATTTCAAACAATAGTTATTTTTAAGTTACAAGTCTGTAATATTATATTGTATGTTTGTGTAAATACCTTGTTTTATTCATAAAGTGCTGTGACTAATAATTAGCATGTTTAGTGTTGACTGCAAAGATAAGGCGAAAAAATAATAAATACAGATATATACATATATATTATACCAGAGTGGGCCATGTAACAGGAGCAAAAAATTAAACGGCGGAATATTTAGTGAGCCAGCAATTATTGCCAGGGGGTCTCAGATGAAAAAAAAAGTTTTTTCCTTGAAAACAAAAAGTGCAAGAACAATTATGGCTCGTAACTTGATACTACCTCAAACAAAGCATTGCCTGATGCGCTATAATTTCGTGGTGTCAAGTTCCCTTACTCGGGAGGTTATAACTTAAAATCAAAATTTCTCTGAATTGAAAAAGAAAATTAGGACAAGGAGTTACTGAATGAATGAATTAAATTTATTTGCTGAACATGGGTTCACTGCGGATGCTCTAAGGGAGCGTCCTTTTGAATATTTGCTCCTGTTACAGGGCCCACCTTATATATACATACGTGATACATACGTATTATACAGGTTGGGCCCTAGAAGCAAAAAATTAAACAGTCCACTATTGAGCGAGCCAGTAATAATTTTTATTTATTTCAAAAACACAAAATATGGTAAAAAAATAATCTTTAAAACAATAAATTCAAAAACTATTTTGGCTCATAACTTGATATTAGATTTTTGATTATTATTATCAAGATCCATTACTTGGGAGGTCATAACTTTATACATTTGTCAGGCATACCGTCGTCCCGGAGAAGTCACTCAGGCATATTATTTCTGGTTGTGTTCATCATTCTAAGGCAGCTATCTTTTTTATACGGTCTTGAGGATTTCGAAGTGCCTGTGAACACCTGTGCCAGATCTCGAAAATGGTCGTGCCACGCTTTATTGGGATCGATCTGTCATCACGCACACGACTATTGTACCTAATAAGCCTTATATCGTGCTGTCAGATCGATCTAAGCGCCGGGCAGTGCTCGTCGACATCAATCAATCGTTGATCAATCGTTGTCGCGATAGTCGTGTCTACGAACGGTCTAATAGCAAAAAGTCTTGATCAACATCAGGAGACTCAGTAGATGGCTGAGTCAGTGAGTGATGGCAGGTCGGTCAGATACAAAAGGCGGTAAGTACTCCTGGACACGGCACAGATAGTCAGTAGGGCCTCACCTCGCTGCCGGCAGCACTCCAGGGTTAAGTTTTTTATAATGTGATTATATTATTTGAGTTTTTGGTTTATATATTGTATAAAACCCTTGCCTCAGAGGATAAGAATTAGTAGTAGTCGTTTACGGATTACGAGCCTAAACAAATTTTAGTATTAATGCCATCTATCATCGGTAACTTGCACTTATACACAAATCAGCGCTGTTTCCAAGCTTATGAATGCATATTGTCTCGTACTTGACGTTGCCGTACATTGGTTACGTAGGACCACAGACTAGTAAGGGTTCAGACCACCAACTCACGAACCAAAAATATAGACCGTAAGCAACCATATTTAATCTGTACCCGCTGGTAGATTTTTGACGTTTATTTTTTTAAATTATTTAATGACACTGTGGCAATGTAACTTACTTTGAACATCCAACGATAAATATTTATAGCTCATTTAAATTTAACTTTGTGTAGAAGCTCACGGAATTTCCAATTGAACACCAACGTCCGATGTAAAATGAAACTGGTGTCCTATTGAAATACCGTGAACTATGTTGTGCCGTATTATATGAAATTAAACAAACGTTTTACTTATCAACAGATAATTTTTTTAATGTATCTCATTTCATATCCGGGAAAACGATATATCTTCGTCCTTTCACAGAGTTCTACGTTTTACAACCACAACACTCGTACATTTTGTAAAATGAGTACTTGCATGGCATGCCACCTACGACGCACTTCAGTATCTTCCATTTGTTGTCCAAACAATGATTATTACGCATTTCCAGATGAATTTTCGATTAGCTACACACTGTTCCGTTTGTTTATTGCATTATGCATAGTCATCTATCAATACTACAAATTAAATAACAACATTCGCATAGTATTTTGATGTATTGGCAGACAAGGCAGTAGCCGTAGGACGTCAAACGTCAAAATAAAGTGACAAATAAAAATTACATGGCGTCTCCTCACAATTTCGTCTAGTCGTCTCTGAACATTTTTTTTCATTTTTGCAATTGTTGTTATTTATTTTGTAGTATTGATAGATTACTATGCAATAAACAAACGGAACAGTGTGTAGCTAATCGAAAATTCATCTGGAAACGCGTAATAATCATTGTTTGGACAACAAATGGAAGATAGTGAAGTGCGTCGTATGTGGCATGCCATGCAAGTTCTCATTTTACAAAATGTACGAGTGTTGTGGTTGTAAAACGTAGAACTCTGTGAAAGGACGAAGATGTATCGTTTTCCCGGATATGAAATGAGATACATCAAAAAATAAATCTGCTGATAAGTAAAATGTTTGTTTAATTTCATTTAACTGAGATACGGCTCAACATAGTTCACGGTATTTCAATTGAACACCATTTTCATTTTACATCGGACGTTGGTGTTCAATTGGAAATGCCGTGAACTTCTACACAAAGTTAAATTTAAATGAGCTATATATATGTAAATGAAGTCTGTTTGACTTCATTCATAATGGCAGTATTGCTGCGCATAAACCTCTATATGTCGGTTTGGAAATATCTGTGGTCTGTTGGCAGTCTATGACAAGTGAGAGTTGACAGGTCAAAGGTTTTACCGGCATGTAAAAGTGCAAGTAATGAAAGAATTGTACAATTAAGATTGAATAAGAAGAATAAGTGGAATAATAGCTTTAATGTTGTTTCTCTTTTCAGGTAAGATAGTTTTGTAATTTTATTCCATAAGAAATATTGTGTGCTACCTACACCTAAGTATTCATAAATAATAAGAAACCGTTCTCTTTTCAGAGCAACTCAATATAGTTTTATTTCACCACTACAACATCCTACCACAAGTGTATAAAGTACACATTATAAAACAACATTTCCAGCTATTTCCTGGACAAAGATGGAGCGACTGAGATTTGAGTTTGTGGTAAAAGCAAGTAATGAGGACCCCAAAAATAGTATAATTTGCGTAACCTCCATCACAGACGTTGATAAAAATGTCTTTGTTATTCCGGAACAATACCAACCGGTGAAATTGCATGATGGAATAATAAAAACACAAGCATTTCAGAGAGTGAAAAATACTCTACAACGGAGACATGACAAGAGGCAAGTGTGGATCTCAGTCACGCCTGAAATAACAAGTACCTATATAGATGAAGATGGCAATATGCAGTTCCAAGGATATTTGTTACAAGAATTGTCACCGAAGGCTCAACAACAGGCTCCGGCGGCTGGAATCTCTGAAGAAGCATTATCGAGAATCCTAGAAAATTTTGCTCAAATGAATAGTGATAAATCTAATACTCCATGCAAGGCAAATTTAAAGGAAAAATTTGTAATCGAGAAATTCACAAGGAAGACATCGAATGTATCACAGTGGATTATGACTTTTGAAGCGGAGTGTACCCGATTGGGAATAGAAGAGGACACAAAACGGATTGAAGTTCTAAGGCTGTTTTTAGAAGAATCCTGCCTGGACTGGTACAGTGCTATGCTTATAAAGCATACAGTTGCTTCGGAGTGGTCTCTGTGGAAAAAGAACTTCTGTGAAACTTATGCAGATAAGGGTTGGTCGCCAATCAGGTATGCAATGTTGTATAAGTACAGGCAGGGCTCGTTATTAGATTATGCTTTAAAGAAAGAAAGACTGCTTTTAGAGATTAATAAAAACATGGATAAACAAACTTTGATAGATTTGATCGCTACAGGGTTACCAAATTTTGTAACAGATAAAATTGAGAGGGATACTTTAAAAGTAACTGAAGATTTGTTTAGTCACATTAGGGGCTTAGAATGTTTAGTGGAGAGAAAGACTTGGGAAAAAAAGACTCTAGTGTTTGAAAATAAAATAAAAGAGAAAAATGTCAAGGAGCAGCCATGTAGAATTTGTGAAAAGGAAAATAAAGGCAAACGGTATCATCCCGAGTCCCTATGCTGGTTTAAAAATAAAAATAATGATAGACTTAAACGGGATCAAATAAGGAGTGTTAATAACTCCGAGTTAGAGACCGAGTTAAATGAAATGGACCAAAAAAACTAGTAATTCCGCCATTGATCAAGATTAAATTGTTAATTAATGATACCTTGCAAGTATTAGGAGTTTACGATTCAGGATCTAATGTATCTTTGATAAATTCGAGATTATTGTCCTTGACAAATAACTCAAGCAATAACAAAATAAAAAGTGCGGGTTTGAAAACGATTAATGGCGTAAAAAAATCTATTGGGATGGTAAACCTAAAATTAAAAATATTGGAAATGGAAAAAGATGTGAGTGTGTTTGTAATAGATGAAGAAAATTTCGATTATGATTTCCTAATTGGATTAGATTGCATCGAAAAATTTTACTTAATTCAAAATGAAAAATTGGTGATTTCACAAAACATTCCCATCCTGACGACACAGGTAAAAGAAAAAATGACAAATCTTAAAAATGCTAATTTAATTCCTGGCTTCACAGGTAGCAAAATGGAAAAAAATAAAGTTTATGAAAATAAGGATGAGGGTATTTTGGAAAAAACAAAACAGGACTGTGAAATAAATTTTAATGAACACTTAGAAGTTGAAAACTTTGACATATCTGTAAATCACCTGGACCTATATCAACAGTCAAAAATAGATGAACTGATTTGCAAATATTCATCACTTTTTGCAAAGGACAAGTATGATGTCGGCATGGTAAAGGACTATGAGGCTCATATTGATTTGATAGTTGATAAATATTGCAGTAAAAGACCATATAGGTGCACTATTGAGGATAGAAGGGAAATACAACAACAAATATCAATGTTGTTACAGAAAAACTTAATCGAAGAGTCTTATAGTCCTTTCGCAGCCCCGGTAACATTGGCATATAAGAAAGAGGAAGGAAAAAAAATCAAGGTTATGTGTCGATTTTCGAGATTTAAATAAAATTGTAGTCCCTCAATCACAACCGTTCCCGTTGATCGAGGATTTAATGATCAAAACAAGAAATTGTAGGTTTTTTTCCACACTGGACATAAACTCTGCGTTCTGGTCGATCCCACTAAAAATTGAAGACAGGAAAAAGGTAGCGTTTGTTACTCAGGAGGGCCACTTTCAGTGGACTTGTTTACCGTTTGGTCTAAAAACCTCGCCTGCAATTTTTCAGAGGATATTAAGCGGTATCATCAGAAAACATGGACTGTCAGATTTTACGGTAAATTATATAGACGATATTTTAGTATTTTCGCAAACTTTCGCCGACCATATGAAACATTTATCGTTATTATTGGAAGCGATCTTAAAGGAGGGATTTAGACTAAAGTTCTCGAAATGTAGCTTTGCTCAGGACTCTGTAAAATATTTGGGCCACATCATAAGAAATAACACAATTACTCCATTAAAAGACAACTTGATTGCTATAAAAGAATTCCCTGTACCAAAGACACAGAAAAATGTCCGCCAGTTCTTAGGTAAAATAAATTTCTATGGAAAATATATCCCGAATAGTTCGATAATATTAGATCCTTTACACAACTTATTAAGGAAAGGACAAAGATTTGATTGGTCAGATAAATGCCAGGAGTCATTTGAGACGACAAAAAAACTACTGTGTCTAAAACCTATTTTGGCAATATTTGATCCGAACCTACCAATACACATTTATACAGACGCAAGTATTCAAGGGATAGGCGCGATCTTGAAACAGCCACAGAATAATGGCGAAGAGAAACCTTGTGCTTACTTTTCAAGGAAATTAAATAATGCTCAAAAAAAGAAAAAGGCCATATATCTCGAGTGTTTGGCAATCAAAGAAGCCGTTAAATATTGGCAATATTGGCTCCTAGGTAAAACATTTACGGTTTTCTCTGATCACAAACCGTTAGAAAAAATGAATATAAAAGCTAGAACAGATGAGGAATTAGGAGACCTGGCATACTACTTATCTCAATTTAATTTTAAAGTCATCTATTCTCCAGGAAAGTATAACGTGGAGGCAGACTCTTTAAGTAGGAATCCTGTATTAAACCCGAGTGACAGCCAAGAAGAGAATCTAAAATGTGTGAACTTAATTACACTCAACGATATACAAAATGATCAGGAAAATAACGAAGATATAAACCAAAATAGGGATAAATTACTGCTAAAAGATACACTTTATTACAAAAAAAATGGTAAAAAAGAAAAAAATGTAATTTCGGAGGAATTTAGTAAGAAACTTATAAAAAACATACACGATTATTACTGTCATTTAGGATCACAACAAATAGAAAGCAAAATTAAGCCATACTATACTGCGAAAAATTTAACAAGTAACATTAAAAAGATCTGTGACAACTGTGAAATCTGCATTAAAAATAAATCAAGGGGAAAATATAAGTTTGGTTTAATGTCACACCTAGGTCCTGCAACTTGCCCATTTGAGATAATGTCTATAGATACCATAGGAGGTTTTGGAGGTACACGTTCTACAAAAACGTATCTACATTTACTTGTAGATCACTTTACTAGATATGCTTATATTTCGACCTCTAAAACTCAAAGTTCTGATGACTTTATAAAGCTTGTAAAAAACGTGACTATTAAGGGAAATAAAATTGGTATGATTTTCTCGGATCAGTATCCGGGTATAAATTCGAGGGATTTTAAAAACTTTCTAGATAAAGAGAATATACCAATCATATTCACTGCAGTCAATGCTCCATTTTCCAATGGTCTCAATGAGAGATTAAATCAAACATTGGTTAACAAAATAAGGTGTAAAATAAATGAGAGGAAAGATAAATTGGCTTGGACTACCATTGCTCATGAGTGCACTCAAAAGTATAATGAAACAGAACACACAGTGACAGGATTTTCTCCAAAATATTTGCTAGAAGGAAAAGCATCTGATATATTACCAAATGAATTGAAACAGGAAAAAACATATAGTGAGTTAATACAAGATCGAAAAATCGCGTTAGAAAACTCTATAAAGTCACACAATAGTAATAAAAAACGGTTTGATAAAAACAGGAAAGAGTGCGAGATCAAAGTAGGAGAATTAGTTTACGTGGAAAATGGAAATCGCCTAAACAGAAAAAAATTACACGAATTAAAAATTGGTCCATATAAAGTATTAGAGAAAATATCAAACTCGATTTATAGAATAGATACAGGACATAAGAAATCTGAATCAAATTTGTTTCACATCACAAAACTTGTCCCTTTACTGAAACTTGTGTGAAGTTATATATTAAATATTTAATTAACCACACAGATCGAGGGGGGAGATGTAAATGAAGTCTGTTTGACTTCATTCATAATGGCAGTATTGCTGCGCATAAACCTCTATATGTCGGTTTGGAAATATCTGTGGTCTGTTGGCAGTCTATGACAAGTGAGAGTTGACAGGTCAAAGGTTTTACCGGCATGTAAAAGTGCAAGTAATGAAAGAATTGTACAATTAAGATTGAATAAGAAGAATAAGTGGAATAATAGCTTTAATGTTGTTTCTCTTTTCAGGTAAGATAGTTTTGTAATTTTATTCCATAAGAAATATTGTGTGCTACCTACACCTAAGTATTCATAAATAATAAGAAACCGTTCTCTTTTCAGAGCAACTCAATATAGTTTTATTTCACCACTACAACATCCTACCACAAGTGTATAAAGTACACATTATATATATTTATCGTTGGATGTTCACAGTAAGTTCCATAGCCACAGTGTCATTTAAATAATTTAAAAAAATAAACGTCAAAAATCTACCAGCGGGTACAGATTAAATATTGTTGCTTACGGTCTATATTTTTGGTTCCTGAGTTGGCGGTCTGAACCCTTACTAGTCTGTGGTAGGACGTGGGTGAAAATACGCCCACACGAACTGTCAACATGACAACTAGAATATATTAAGTTTGGTCGATGTATTTACTTGCATTTCATGCACTCGGTACAAGTTTTGAAGTAATTATGGCGTTAAGTTATAAGGTAAAATAATACTCATAACATGTTTCACTTAATATATTTACAGAATTGCCTATTTTGGGTAAATTTCCGTCGTGACTTTTACCCTTTGCAAGTTTGTATATGTTGTACAAATATTTATATCTTACTACCTTCTCCCGGTGACGTAGCATTCCGAGCATTTCCCTATCATAATTAACATTATATCACAATACTTTTAAGTACGACGACTTCACCTTGACTCAAGATTTTCCTCTTGAAATAAAATAAATTTGTTGTTGTGTGTAGGTTATTTTTATATCATGAAAGTACTGATAAACATATTACTGAGTAATACATAGCTTACTCACACGTCGAACATTGCGTATAAAATTTAGCTGATTTGCTAATATAAATTACTGTCGTATACACAGCAACAGTGAAGGGAGCTGTGATATTACATTTACGTCGCACTAACAGAACGTCGCACAAAACGGACTCATTTATTTAATAGGTGTTTTGTATGAAAATCGTAACGTGAGCTAATTTGGATGTTAAACGCGATAAAACATTAAAGGTGAAGTTGTAATAAGTGGATTCCACTTTACATGGTTGTTAGAATTTGCTAGTTTTCCTGATGCAGAAGCTGGCTATTTAACTATAATTTATTTATTTATTTACTAAAAAAATTATGTTAACATGACATTACAGATTGCTATCTAATGCGTAATGCAACTAAAATTAAACATTTTCATAAAATAAAATCAAACAGTAGGACATAATAATAATAACACAATACAATACAATAACGAACACAATATAAAAAACAATATTAGCTTACACTCGAGGGCCTGGCATCCATCACCTCACAGAACTTCAAATATTCATTTCTCAAACTCGCCCATCACCATGCAGTCAGATTGTACTCCGGTGATGACTCCAAGAGCGCATTTAGTAGTGAGAGAGTGTGAGGCAGTGGGGATTTTTTACATGACACAGTCCGAGCAGCCGGCACAGCAAGAAGAACGCGTTGCTGAGGCCTGAGAGCTATTTTGGGGAATACAATGCTATACATAAATCATATCTTGGGCCTAATATCTATGTGGAGTCAATAGGTTAATCATAACAGAATTTCCCGATTTTCCTTCCTATGACTCCCTTGTAAATAGGAGAAGTAGTATCAAACTGATATCTTATCAACAAGCTTTGAATGTATTTTAAGCAATCATTCATTACTTGTACAACAGTCATTTCTCCACATCACAGTAATTTTGCTATGCCTTAGCAGGCAAAATATACAAAGTAACTGAGTAAATATATCTTTTTCATTTAGACTCCTGCTACTACTATGCATAATATCAATCCACCAGTTCATTCTCTAGTCATGAACAACTAACACCATTATTTGCTGAGGAACTTATCACAATTTGTGTGTGGATTGTTTATATTAAGATCTACTTGTTGTTTATGACCAGTCGAGAATATTCTGTTTATAATGGAGGGGACTACAGCTTAAAATGTGACCTAGTGATAGTTTGCATTTAAGTGACCAATTGTGAAACAACAAGATCCGTCCTCCATTGTTGTGTATTCTGCGTTACACTTGTGCCTTGACAGAGTTCCTCATAAATATTTATGTAGTTGGTCTTTATTTTTTATCTATTCATATTCATAAAAAAAGTACTCTAATTTTACACTGTTACAAAAACCTGTTTAATATGTGCCGCGAATGTATTGCTATTCTATGCTCACAGCATTTTTGTTATTTGTTGATATTTAACTAAACTAAATATAACATTATGTAGTCAACCCATAATAAAGCCTCTACTTGCTCTCTCGGTATGTGGGTTTGTTTTCCAGATGGTAAGCTAGAGCTCCAGTCCTCCCAAGAAAGTGTAAATGCTAACACAATAAATTCTCTTATCAATAAAGGTTCGGCAATACACTTATGTTATGACTACCCTGGACTGCCTTGATGTCTTTTTTATGTATGTGTGTGTGTGTGATAGATGGATGTGCTATAATGAGAGTGAGGTAACTGCATATGTCTCTTCTCTATCTGTCATCGCGAGTTTTTATTAAATGAAGGATCGGCAATGCACTTGTGATTGATGATTGTGACAGGTGGAGTCGCAAGTGTCCATAGGCGACGGTGTCTGCTTGCCATCAGGCAGGCCGTAAACTTGTTTGCCACCGTTGTTGTAGAAAAACAAGATGCAAATTTCTCTCCATACATTTTCATAGAAACTTCAATGTAGTTAGTTGCCATTACCATACTCATGCATTGTCAATAAACGCGTCCAGATAAAGGCCCGCCCACCTGCTACCATAGCATCTAATTACCAGAACGGCGTACTTGCCCGCAATGTGCACGGAATTTCGCCGCAAGGATAGGCTACATAAGCCAACTTCGAGCGCATGGACGCCAAAACGCTGGACAGGAGTCGGAGTGGTCGCCATTGTCGAAAAAGGTCGGACAGATCTCATCACTCATACATAAAAAAAGTAAAAGTAGTTTATTCTTCAAATTAGGCATATTACATGCACCTATGAACGTCAATAAACTACCACCGGTTCGGAAAAATATACCTCTGCCACGAGAAGAACCGGCGTAAGAAACTCGGCGAGGTGTCATTTTTTCAAAACAATATACATTATATAGTTAAATATAAAATTACATTACTACAAAATAACTTAAATAACAATGCTACAGTAGAAAATATATTTTCGCGATAGATTACCCGTGCAGGACGCTATCACTGCCAAACATCCCTATCCATGATGTAATCGTTTATCTTATAATATGCATACTGTTTGTTGCAGATGTGAGGCATGGAGCGGCACGGCCCGCCTGGCGTCAACTCGCGCTCACTCAGCGCCGCGCACTCCGCTGCCGACCTCGAGGTATGTCCGCCCTCTACTACCATTACCATACTCATACTCATTTCATCATGATATGCAATTTTACGTGTCAAAAGTATGTCATTGGTTACCAGAGCGGTCTTTACCTATGGAACAGGGTGTGCGTTGCACACGGGCGTAGCGGTCCTAGGGTGCACCGAGCGCCGCTCGCTACGGAGCCCCGCTTACTAGGGGGCGCTAGGGTAATGTTTACACACGGCGCTACATGGGCTAGAGACGCCTCTGTTGAATTATTATTATAAATAAAATAGAATGATAATTATCAATTAAGTCAGAATTAAAATGTTTTTGGATTACAGTACAAAGGCAAAAAAATCTCTAAATGTTAACATTAAAAAAGTGAAATGGTGTGTATTTTACATTAAATTCTCGTAGGTAATTTATTATAGGAATTATAAAATTCTGAAAAATTATAATATGCCTGGTGTGTGAAACAAATTTTTTCAAATTTCTATAAAAGGTTATATCGTTTTCAATATTTTTGGTGTCATCGGGTACTTTGTTGTATACTTATGGCCCTACAATAGACATAATTGTTGACTATTCACCTACCCTACCCTCATCCTACGGTCTACCTCTATTCATTTTTACTCTCATTTCCTCAAAGGTTAACTGGAAGAGATCACTTAAAGGGATAAGTTCGCCTTTGTACTTTACTTATCCTTTTGTATTTTTGTATCTGTTGTGTTTTTGTACAATAAAGAGTTTTACTACTACTGCTACTGTTTAGCACGTCGGTAACAGGTGGTTAGTGTGTTTTGTGATTAATATACTACCCGATAGGAGAGTACAGTCAAAATTTCAAATTAAACGGATAAATTAAAAAAAAAATCTCTTAGCAGGATTCGAACCTAACTATTTCGTGCCCGAGCTTGGTTGTTCCGATAGCTCAGAGGCTAGAGCGCATTGGCCGCGTATGCCAGATGTCGCAGGTTCGAATCGACAAGTGGCATATGCTCGGCGCATTAAATTTTTCAATTTTGCCCTTTCATATGAAATTTGGATTTTTCGTTAATAATAATAATTAATTGAGTACAGTCAAGTAGACAACACAGAATGTGTACAGGCAACGGGTTTGTGATTCGTCTGTGTCTGGTGTCTTACGATCAGGCAAGCCATAATCTTGATTGCCACCGTCGTAATATATAAAAAAAGTGTAATAATATGGGTGCGCACGACTTACTCAAAAATATGTCTTATGGCTTTTATGTCGGCAGATTGGTTTACGGTACATATGTATGGTAAGAGAGGTCAATTACATTATTGGTACTCTAGCAAAATAACAATGGGTACTCAATTTAGAAAACATTACCAGAATCCTTAAACCGCTTCCGAAAGCAGAGATGGTTTCAAAAATGAAAGGTTTTTTTTTAGAAGATTATCGACCTTCATTCTTATTATTATTAGCTGTTACCCTACACTATTGTTAGCGTTAGTTTAGGGCCTTCAGTAACGATTAACATAAATAAAACATTGACGACCTGTTTAGCCTAGTTGGTAGTGACTCTGCCTCCGAAGCTAGAGGTCCCGGGTTCGAATCCCGGCCAGGGCATTTATTTGTGCATTTTTCACGGATATTTGTTCTTGGGTCTTGGATGTTTTCTATGTATTTAAGTATGTATTTATCTATATAAGTATGTATATCGTCGTCTAGTACCCATAGTACAAGCTTTGCTTAGTTTGGGACTAGGTCCATTTGTGTAAGATTGTCCCCCAATATTATTTATATTATTATTATTTATTTTAAAAAAATAAAAAAATAAAAGATTTATTGTCGCCATACAAAACAGAATTTTTTATTATAAATGGGATTGCTCTTGGCCAGCATCTAGCCAGGCGACAAAGATGAGGCCAGCGATGCAGCGAGCTCACCCAGAAGATGCCTATTCATAAGTGCCTTAAAAAGGTCTAGGTTATATGAACTCTGAAATACAGACGCCGGCAGAGAATTGCAAACCTGGTTGCACAAGAACACCTCTAACTAACTAAGTGTGACTTATCGCACGCAGACGGGCGTGGCGTCTTCTGGCACAGTACTTCACAGTTTAAAAAAATGGAATTAAAAAAATCAAGACAAAATCAAACTTGAAATTAATTATAGTTCTGTTATCATCCCAGGTACTGAGGGAGATAGAGAATGTGTACTTCTCGCCCCCGAGCGAGTTCGACGCGGCGCGGCACGCGCTCGAGAACGCGCCCGACCCGCCCACGTGCGACGCCATCGAGCAGATGTTCACCAAGCTCAAGCGGCAGCAGCAGGTAACCTCTTCGCCCCCTCTGTTCTCCTGGTACTTGCACAACAAACTCTAGGGAGATGGAGAATATGTACTTCTCGCCCCCGAGCGAGTTTGACCCGCCCACGTGCGACGCCATCGAGCAGATGTCCACCAAGCTCAAGCGGCAGTAGCAGGTAACCTCTTCGCCCCCTCTGTTCTCCTGGTACTTGCACAACAAACTCTAGGGAGATGGAGAATATGTACTTCTCGCCCCCGAGCGAGTTCGACCCACCCACGTGCGACGCCATCGAGCAGATGTCCACCAAGCTCAAGCGGCAGCAGCAGGTAACCTCTTCGCCCCCTCTGTTCTCCTGGTACTTGCACAACAAACTCTAGGGAGATGGAGAATATGTACTTCTTGCCCCCGAGCGAGTTCGACCCGCCCACGTGCGACGCCATCGAGCAGATGTCCACCAAGCTCAAGCGGCAGCAGCAGGTAACCTCTTCATCCGCTCTGTTCTCCTGGTACTTAAACAACAAACTCTAGGGAGATGGAGAATATGTACTTCTCGTCCCCGAGCGAGTTCGACCCGCCCACGTGCGACGCCATCGAGCAGATGTTCACCAAGCTCAAGCGGCAGCAGCAGGTAACCTCTTCACCCGCTCTGTTCCTGGTACTTGTGTTCATGAAACTCAACTGTTAACCTCTCCAACCGCTCTGTTCTCCTGGTCGTACCAACGACCACGTATTCCCTGGGCTAAGGGTGGGTTACACCAAACCATTTTAATAATAAATAAATATTAGGGGACATTTAGTACAGTTACAACTAGACTATTGATTCTAATTAGACTATATAACTACCTATTGGCTATGTGCACGTCTGAAACGTCAAACGTCAAAGGTCCCGAGACAATGTCAAAATTTAGAGATGTCAAATAATGACACATGAATATTTTATTTACTTTAGTAAACGAGAAAGACCCCGTATTGGAAATTTTACTGAAATAAATAAGAGAATAAATAAATACATACAAACGAAACGAATCGTAGGAAACCGTTAAGAAACCAATAGAAAACGTGAAAGTAAATTTGTCAGTGGTCCCCGGTAAGTACACATTTCTGCCATGGTGTGCGCTACGATCGCCTAGCTTACCCCCACCACCTACTTCGCACATAGCCAATATGAGAGAAGCGAGAAATAAATATATTTTTAACAAGAACTAAAACCGAAATAAAAATAAAAGAATAAGTGTGTAACTACGCTATACCTAGTTGGTTACTAAGTTATGTTACTGTAATAATCCTTATCTACATAAAATATACTAACGAAAGTTAAATAAATTATATATTAAAATGAAGTACACACAATCAGGATTTACATTTGTCAATTTCATTCAAAATGGCCTCCTTGGGCCTGAACACAGGCCTTCAGACGACGAGGCCAGTCATCAATAGCGGCACGCACGGTTGTCATATCTAATTCCGTCACTGTCTTGACTATGGCCCGCTTGAGGGAGTCAAGATTTGGGTGGGGTTTAGCACAGGCTTTCTCCTCAATAACCTGCCATATAGCATAATCCAGGGGGTTGAGGTCCAGGCTGGAGGAGGGCCAGTCTTCGTGGGCAATGAAGTCAATTTAGTTGTTTCGAAACCAGGCTTGAGTTGTTTTTGCCTTATCGCAGGGGCTGAGTCTTGTTGAAAGAACCAGGGCTGGTTTTGAAATAGAGAGTGGCTTAAAGGCTTCACTATTGGTTCCAGAACGGTTTCCTGGTAAACTTTAGCCCCAGTTTTGACACCTTTTTCACAGAAATGGACCTGTGTTAACCCTGAGTATGACACACCTAACCAAATCATGACATAAGAGGGATGATGGCCTCGTTGCACTCTCGGAACAGTTACACTCGCTTCTTGACTGTTTTTTGCATACACTCTGTCATTCTGACGGTTACAACATTCTTCAATGATAAAAATTTTTTCGTCTGTAAATAATATATTTCGGTGGCCATTTTGTGCGTACCGTTTCAGTAGCACGCGACTTCTGTTCAGCCTCATAGTCTTCAATCGTCCATTAAGCAAATGACCTTTGCGCCTACGATAAGCGTGTAGTCTAAGGTCTTGATTGATAACTTTTTTAAGGGAGCTTCTCTTCACAGACATCTGAATTGCCAACAACTTTTGCTTCCGAACGGGGTTTCTTGCGATTCTCGCCTTCACTGCCTTTATTAGAGCTGGGGTCCGAACGGTGCGTGGTCTTCCAGACCTCTTGCGGCCATCAAAGCTCAGGGTACTATTGTACCTATTAATGGTACGATAAACGAATTGTTTGTTGATTTTCAGATTATGAAGCAACTTCAAAATCACGTTTGGCGGATGTCCGCATTTGTGCAACGCAATTACAGCGACACGATTTTATTTTAGACCCCAATCCATTATAAATATGACGAGATAAGTGTTGTGTGTGCTATAAAATTATAACTGACAACCCGCCATTATATGTCATTTATTATTTTTTCGGTAGCATTTGTTTTAACGCAAGAAAAGAGTTTGCAAATCGAGTAACAGAACTTAGTAACCAACTAGGTACATATTTGTTCATCTGTTGGTGTTCTGAAATATTGCAGAACTACAGTTTGCGCTAAACAGCACTGAAACGTAAATATGGGAGGAAAACTGGACATAGGTAGCAGTTTTCGACGGTAACTCTCCATAGAATATTCCATATCTTCGTTCCCAAAAGTCATGCAAAAATCATTTCAACCCAAAAGTTCAGCAAATTTAATTAGTATTGTAGAATCATGATTAGCATTAGAATGAACTTTGAAGACAGTACAGGCAAAAAACGGAAAAAAATTACAGCTTTACGGTAAAACCTGCTTCTATATGGTGTTATGAAAAGTTTGTCAAGTTCTATGGCATGACAACTGCCGGCGCCGTATTTAACGTTGATCGGTCTGTAATCGTAAGTTGGCGCAACCCGCTCTACCTATAGCAAACATCAGCAGATAACCTTTGCACCTTTTAAAATCTGGTGCTTGATAACAAGCACAAAGCAGTCCCTGATAACTTCTTTTGCTCTTCTACTACAATTTTCTCATCAAGCAAGTTTATCGAGCTCTTCCTCCCCCTGTCTGCTTTCCTGGTATGTACTGTTAGTCAAGCCATCATAGCTCGTTTCCTGTATGGCCAAGTTTTTCGGTTAACTTACCCAGGTACTGCTCTCTACACATACTTACTAGCCGAGACACAACTACCCAGGCTCAAAAACAACTGAGAAAGAATGTAGAAGGTTTAATGATTACTAAAACAATTCATTAGTATTTAACTGTTCCCTAATGACAACCAAAATTCTTCGCAGGTCGTATCCGGCAAAGCGTTGCACCTGATATCCCAGCAGCGAGACAACTGCGACCGCGAATTCGCCGAGATCCAGAACATTCGTGAACAGGTCGGCACCACTTTACAGACCTGTCAGCAAGCCAGGAACCACCTCCGAACCGCTTCCAACCACCTCACCATTTCCACTTTTGTAATATTGGCTAACTTTAGAAAACGGCAGATCATCAGGTCAGTGCTTAAGTCTTTAGAGCTCCTTAGGAGTTTAAGAAGCGTCGAAAAGGATGTACAAGAGTTATTGAACAAAAAAGAGTACTGTGAAGCTATTGAGCTGATTTTGAAGAGCCGGAAAGCTGCTGCGAGCCATAAGGAGTACACTTGTATCGCTGACTTAGCGACGAGACTGCAGGACACTTTGGACATGACAGAAGAGAAGTTGGACTCTGTGTTAGCAAGTATATGCTACAATTTCGATGGAGAAACGTTTAGTAAGTTAAGGAAAGCGCATGCTTTATTAGGGAAAAGTCAAGCTGCTATGGAGCAGTTACATATGCATTATTCTTCAGCGGTTAACGAGACTTCTTTAAAATCGGTTAAAGACTGTATCGGAGAAGTCTCGATCGAAGTTAAGTTCCAAGAGATGTGCCAGTCAGTGCCGAAAGACAAAGCTGCTATGTGTTTTTTGAATCTATGTGAGAATTTATTCCTAATCATGAAAAGTTACTATTTACTAGTGAAATGGCATTCAAAACATGAGAACGAAGATTTACCAAGCTCGAGCAATGTGTTTGAAATAGAAAGGAATGTGAGTAGGGAGTATATTAAGCAGAAATTGAAAGGTGGTTTAGTGAGAATATGGCACGATGTGCAAGCTAAAGTGTCGACGTTTTTAAAGAGTGCCTACATAGAAGAGTTTGCGTTTGAGAAGTTTATCCAAATACTAGGTATTTTGAGGCGATTGATGCAGGTAGCTGAAGTATTCTGTGGCGACAAGTCTGATATCTTAGAAGATTTCATAAAAAGTCACAGTATGTCGTACATAAAGAACTATCATCGAGGCCGGATGGAAGAGCTAAAGCTGTTCCTTGAAAATGAAGGATGGGAGCAGTGCCCAGTCAAATCAACTTTTACTTTGCTAAACCTCCAAGAATTCAAAAAGTTTAAGAAATACTTGAATCCGAACTTCGACTCGTCCATGTCGAGAGTCGGAACACAGTCCGACGGGACATCATCAGTCCATTCTCAAGATGACAGTGTGTATATAGCCAAATACTTTAACCAGAAAACTACGCACACTCCCTTTGAGATCTTCCGAAACGACAACATAACTAATGATGATATTTTCGGTCTTGAGCCCGAGATAGACGCCAGCGATACTTCCGACGACGAACCAGAGGAATTGAGGCGAGATTTTGTTGACGATGACGTAAAAGATAGCCCCTCAAAACTTAAACATTCCGTCATTGTCACCAATACAACATTATCAGTCCTGAGGAACTGCGGACAGTATCTACAAATCTGTAGGTACCTCCCGCAGATTTCTCTAGAAGTCGTCATGCTAATGAATCAGCTGTTCGACTTCTATTTCTACACAGTACATTTATTCTTCACTTCCGATTTGGAAGTCGCTTCCACTACTTTATACACCTCGAAACTAACAGCTTCCTTGAAAAGAATATCAAACTCTATAGACACTTCGAACACTGGCGATTCGAAAGACTTCCTATGTCCAGAATTACCTCAGCATTTAGACTTGAATTCCGAAGAATATCTGCACGGTTTATGCGAGCGAATTGTGGCGGTCGAAAGCGTCATCTTCCTCGCAAAGCAATTTGAACTCTTACAACCTTATTTAGAGTCCATAGTTGCACCGCATCAAAGACTAGTCTTAGAGCATTTTAGGGATAATACTCTAGCAAGTGCGGTAGACTTGAGAATGCCTGTATATATGTGTTCTGCTTCAAAAGCGGTCGACGCTAGATCTACCCTTCTAGCTATGTCTCAAGTACGATGGGACGTTAAGAACGTAGAGATAGAAAACAGTGCATATGTCGACATGATTACCAGAAAAATTCAAGTGTTCGCTTTAAGGCTAGAGAATATTTCTAAGAAGGTGACTTTAAACTTGGAAGTCATAAACTCAGTGTGGGCGATGGTATCTAAATTCATCGTACATTTGCTAGTCGAAGGCTTCTCAAACGCTACCAAATGTTCGAACGGTGGTCGCGGCCTGATGCAACTGGACTATAGACAGTTATTCGTCAAGATTGAGAAGAATTCAGGGTTAAAGCCGGTTCCGTATCAAGACTACGTGGATAGATACGTCAAGGCGTATTATTTGCCTAGGAATGAATTAGAAGAATTCGTTAGAGAGAGGCTGGAGTATTCCAACAAACATTTGCTGGCGCTAGTAAGTTGTGCGTGCGAGAACAAGAGAGATAGGCAAGAGTTGACAGCTGTTATAGAAAGGAGAGATACTTGATTCGCTCTTATGCGTTGACTCCTTGCTACTTATGCGATCCTGGTACCTATAGAGGTTTTGGTGGTGCTTTTAGAGCTATATAAACAACTTGATGTATTTTTACGATACTAAAGTAGACACTATCTAAGTTAATAGATAGTGTCTAGTTGACAATCTAGGTATTGTGTGAAAGGTACGAATGCTCTCCTCATTTCATCAAAACATTATAAAAAGGTTTATAAACCGACTTCAAAAAAAGGAGGTTCTAAATTCGTAGGAATATATTTTTTTTATGTATGTTCACCGATTACTTGAAGACTAGTGGACCGATTTCAAAAATTCTTATTTTTGTTTGATAGTGTAGGTATGTTTTCTAGTTGGTCCCATTGTCACCAAATCTCGATCTGATGACGGAATCTTGGAAAAATCGAGGGAACTCCTACTCCTGCTATATAATGCAGGAAGGGCCGAGTGTGAGTATGGAAAAGTTTTGGAGTCGGTGTTTTTTTGTTAAAAATTTACTTGTTTTACGCTAAGTTTAGACGCTGGGTAAACCTATTGGAAGCAAGAATGTGCTAGAACGTGTTTTCATATTATTTTCCAGAGATTTTTCAAACCAAATTATGTAATAGAGTTATATGTGAAGTAGTGAACACATAAGCGAATCTATGTGTTGTGTTAATGTTACGAGTAATAAGTTAAGAGATACTACGGCAATGTTACTTAATAAAAACTGATAATGGTAATATACTTACTTGTGTTTGATTCATTGCCTGCCGCACATAATCGGTCGGGATCAATGAACCAACCACAAGTACAGATTGAGTGAGTGAATAATGTTCCTTCGTCGGCTAAACCCGGAATACGACTAAGGGTCTACTTACACCGTTTAGTGTCAATGAACTTTATTAATACCGTATTATTTAACACCCTTTTTAAGGTTCCGTACCCAAAGGGTAAAACAGGACCCTATTGCTAAGACTTCGCTGTCCGTCCGTCCGTCCGTCCGTGCGTCTGTCACCAGGCTGTATCCCAAGAACCGTAATAGCTAGAGACAGTTGAAATTTTCACAGATTGTGTATTTCTGTTGCAGCTATAACAACAAATACTAAAAACAAAATAATAATAATAATGAAGGCCCCCCCATACAAAGAACGTGATATTTTAGCCCTTTTTTATGGCTACCACTCGCCGAGCTAGATCTCAAGAACCGTAATAGCTAACATTTGAAATTTGCACAGATTATGTATTTCAGTTTGCCGCTATAACAACAAATATTAAAAACCTGCCAAGTGCGAGTCGGACTCTTTTTATAGATCATGCGGTACGGAACCCTTCGTGCGCGAGTCCGACTCGCACTTGGCCGGTTTTTTTTTTAAGAATACGCTCCGTACGCTCGATCGAACTCGATTTTCCATACAAACGTAGTACAGTTCTCATTTTAAAACGCCATGCTCAAATAACATGAAACTTTGTATATACCTACAATGGGATCCGCTATATCTAGGTTTGAAATTAGTTTCTGTTGCTAGAAATTGGAATGGGAAAAAATACAGCGAATTTTTGAATATTTTAGGTCTTGTCTGAAAACCTTAATAATCGCTGTATTTTTTCTCCATTATAATTTCAAGCAACAGAAACTAATTTCCGATCTAGATATATCCGGTATATACAAAGCAATACCCCTTGTGTATACAAAGTTTCAAATGATTCCAGTACGCCATTTTAAAATGAGAGCGCAACTACGTTTGTATGGAGAACCGAGCTTACTGCGGACTCTTAAGGGATTTTATTCTGACCTTTGACATTGACAAATAAAGTTTCACAATAACAGACACGAACTTTTAAGCTGCAGACATCGCGAAATATTTTCTTTCCTATTTCGAAAAAACCCGAAAGATGACTGGATTAAAAAAATCTAAAAAATTGTCGAATCTGCTCACAAAATTACGAGAATCGGTTAAGAAATGCGACCTGTAGGGGAGGACCACCGAAAATCCAGACATCTGGACATTCGGACATACGAAATATTTTTGGTCGAAGCTGAAACGGAGGCCTTCGTTTCACTCTGTCGATAATTGATTTGAATGTCACTTCGAGTAAAACTATACTTCCGAATTTAGCCAATGGGAAGGCATTATTCACTTCATCTGTATATTACGTCACAGCGATGGGGGGGGGGGGGGGGTTTGACTGAATGTGCCAGTACATGTTAATGGGATAGGAAAAAGCGTGAATTGGGGGGGGGGGGGGGTGCCATAATATGTGGACGGCGGGTTGAATTTCGTGATAAAGCATACACAACGGAACATGACAAGATAAAAACTGAATTTAAATTAGATTAGGCTCTGTATATCCAAGATATTGTATGTTGGTTCAGGCTGTGTATTTGGACAAGCGGGCGAGCTGTGAGGCGAGTATGGCAATGCTTAGGCCTTAAACACTCCTTGGCAACGTCATATGACGTGGCGCGTATCCGACTAGCGGCGTAGAGCTGGGACGGGTCACACCCTTCTGGGGGTAACACCGAGACCCATCCACGAATGGGAGGCCCCCGCCATCGATGCGAACCTCACTAATGAGGGCCTATACGCTTTCCGCTTCGGGCTTAGAGCATTTAGACAGGAGACGCCATCAGTGCACCATTCTGAACAAATTATTTTTCACCTCAGCGGCTCTAAAATGGCGGTTTTGCTGCTTGAAACCAGTGAGCAAAATGCAATTTTGCTGCGAGCGTAAAAAAACTTACGTTTTAATTTTTCATACCGCAGGTTAATTTAAGTAACTTCATTCTCTCTATCAATATTCCTTTGCGTTATATGTTCTCGCCCCTGAGGTGAAAAGTTGTATGTATCACACGAGAGCAAAGATATTAGATATTTGCATCTCGTGTCTTTGAGTCTCTCGCTACGCTCAAGATTCTAATTATAGAATCTTTCGCTTGCTCGGGACTCAACATCAACACTCGCAGCAAAAATCTACTTTGCTCTCTTGTTGAACAAATAACTATTTCACCTCAGCGGCTCGAACCGCTATGGTTTTGCTGCCTGAAACCAGTGAGCAAAATGCAATTTTGCTGCGAGCGTGAAAAAAACTTACTTTTTAATTTTTCATATCGTAGGTTAGTCGCAGGTCATCTTTTCATACTGCGGGGTGTAACACAAACTTGGAACATTTAAACTTCATTATCTCTATTACCATTCCTTTGCGTTATATGTTCTCGGCGATGTGCTGAAAAGTTGTATGTATCACACGAGAGCAAAGATATTTGCATCTCGTGTCTTTGAGTCCCTCGCTACGCTCAAGATTCTATGATTGAATCACTCGCTACGCTTGTGATTCAATTATAGAATCTTTCGCTTGCTCGGGACTTAACATCAACATTCCCAGCAAAAATCTACTTTGCTCTCTTGTTGAACAAATAACTATTGTCATTTTTCAGGGGGGCGAAGTAACACATAAAAAAACTACACACACGTACAAAACGCCGAGAACGATTTCGAGACTGACGAATCGATTAATGAAGTCGCTGTTATTAACGTGGCAGATTTTTGTACAGTCAGCATCATAAATATGTATACATTTTGGAACTAATGTCTGGGGAACAAGGTTCAAAATTGTATACATATTAATGATGCTGACTGTACTACGTTTGGCAGATGAGTTAGTGTATTAATAGCGTCTCCTCTGTTAAATGATCTTGAGACCCCGGTTCACACATGATAAGCTCCTGTGTCCAACGCGGGCGTCGCGCCGCCTACCGCTCCGCTTAAACTTAAATACGGCCTTATACATCTATATAGAGTAACAGCACCAGTAATGGACAAGGACCCAATAATGCACATTAACTCTTATTTAAAAAAATCAAGTTATATTTTTTATACAACAATCTATTTAAAAGCGTATGATCTTTGAATTAGGAACGAAGTGTCCATTACTGGTGCTTGTTAGTTTAAAGTGTCCATAACTGGTGGCGTTACCCTAGGTCGTTGAAATTGTCTAATTATGAAATTGAATTTAAAATGTGAAAAATGTAATCTATTAATCTAAATGATTCTTACAAATTATATTACGTTTTATATAAATTATTTATGTATGTGGGTACTTTAAGTTAAAGGTTATAGACAGACAGACAATCACGCAATCTCAAATAAAAGACATTAATTATAAGATTTATAAGAATTATAAGTGATATGTAATATAATTTTATTTGTATGCTGTAACAGTATTTTTGAATTGAAAGCTTGATAGTGAATAAATATTTGTTAGTCACATTTGCTGGTTTAATTTTAAAAATACCTTTTTTTATAAAAAAAAATGGGATTGCTCTTGGCCAGCATCTAACCAGGGGGCGAAGATGAGGCCGACGATGAAGACGATAAAGAGAATTCTTTAAAAAAAATCAAGATTTTATTTATCTTGCATCTCCCAAAGTTGTATGTCTGTTAGGGTCAATCTTGCAATTGAATTTTAAAGCAGTTACCCGACTGAGCTGAAAATTCGCATACTTATGTAAGTTCGGTGACACTGCAATATCATGGTACCACCGAGCTGAACTAAACTCCACAAGATACACCCGCTGTGTTTGAGCTCATTGTAACCGTCTCAATGAGTAGTTGAGGGTTGTGGAAAAAGGCGCGTAAAGTAGGCAATAAGAGTTAATTCCCAGTATTCCCGCGGAAGAAGTTCCGTGGTGGAACTAGTGAGACTTTCCCAATGGAAGCGACGAGTGTTAGTAGAAACACGACCCTACAACGCGCAGTGAGCGTGTCGCAGTAGCGGCCGGCGAAGCGCCACAACCGTACATTGGGAACGGAGCTATTGGAAAAAAGTTTGTTACCAAATTGCAACTCAATGGGGTTGGCAACTGTCAATTTTTTTACTAGATGACGCCATTATATATCTACCTGTCACTAGCATTTTTCTATGGGATTTCGCTTAAACGGCTAGATTCTAAACAAGAAAATTCCGAAAAAAAAAAGAATTTGACAGTGTTGGTAGGATTGACAGCTTCACCCTATGCTGGCGCCATCTGAAAATACCTTCGCCCGGAAAACACCATTGGGAGTGATTCCCATTTGTTTCATAGAACAATGACGTCATAAGGATAAAATGATATTTTAACTTCCTAATTATTCCATAGAACATTTAGGATTCCGGATTATCATTTGTTCTATAGAACTGTTATGCCATGGAACAAAATGATATGGCAGTGTAAGTTGTTCTATAGAATACATGGGAATATTCATATCCATATCCATCACAATTTATAAAAATGTTGATTAACATTCCCTCGCAGAATTTTATTTATTTTTAAATAGGTACAATAGAAAAATATAATTAAAAATAAATAACTAAACTCAAAACATAATGCAGATTTTTTTGACTTTACAATCATCTCAATAATTTGAATCCGCGAAGTCGACGCCCAATCCTCGGAAAGTGTTAAACTATTCCTTGTAACATTACGTCACTCCACGGAATTAAAATCGACTAAAGTTACGTCAGGTAAAATACAAAAATAAGGTTTTTTTTTAAATATAGAACAACTAGGAAATATAATTACTATTTTGTTCCACGATGGAACAATGTGGGAAAAGAGAAGTCTTATTTTGTTCTATTGCGACACTGGTAAGTAAGCTGGGATAAAAAGCTAGTATGTAATTCTATAGGACTATTAGTGAAAATATATTCTATTTTGTCCTATGACGTGATTGTTCCATAGAACAAATGGGAATCACTCCACCATTGGTATAGTAATTTGGCTCTAGACTAGGTAGGGGCCAATTTCCTTTGGGTTTCAAATAAAACAACATATTTTATGCAATTTATAATATAAAGAATGCACTGCAATAGTATACAATATAACTTATTAATTTAAAATTATACACAATTAATGTACACGATTTATTTTAGTCTTAATATTCGATAATTTTTTTTTACTGTGCTGATAATTTTGATTAACAGATGCGTTGTTTCCAAGCAAAAATGCCCGATAAAGAGGGCCCACTTTATCTAGAACAATGAGGACAATTTTTCATGGCTTATTGACTTCGCCAAAGCGGGCCTTTTTGTTTGGGAATGAGGGCTATCGCCAGAGAGCGAAACTTTGGTGCCGGTGACAGACGTATGGCGTCATGCTACATACAGGGTGGTTTTATCTAGATTATTGAAGATTTTGATGATGAAAGTTTGACTCACAATAATATTTGTTCTAGTTGCATTTACAGGCATGATGATCAGTACAACGTCAAATTTTATAACCGGTGGGAGATGCGAGAGTTACATTGTTCAGTATGTACTATGTATGTATTTAAGTAAGAAGATGAAATGTTATTTTTGAATTTTAAGCGTTCTGCATATTTTTTGACAAACCACGAAATTTCAATTTGTTGTTTTACCTTTATCCGCGGTGCAATATATTTCTTACAATTACTTACTCAGTAAAATATGTTCTCATTGTATGTGTAATTATTTTAATATTTACATTAATTTCAATATAATGAAATAATCATTTTTATAAACTATAAAATTTATATTACCATTATTGCATTACATATTAATAATCATTGTGGTGTCGCAAAGTCGTTTATATAAAATCATATGTGAATTTGCGTCATAATGACGTCACCGGCACCAAAGTTTCGCTCCCTGGCTGTCGCATATAAATCTAGAGGCGCTGGTGTAGCGCGAGGTGACAGTAATCGACAGTCCACGGCAGAGGGGCTACTCTGAACTCTCTCTCTCTCTCTCGCACTTGCAAATACGAGCGACAGAGAGATAGTTTCTAGGCAGGCCTACAGAGAATGTGTGACATACTACATGACATATGTTTAGTTAAAGCGTGTTTGTGAGAGACATGAACGGTGGTAAAAAAAATCGAGATTCTTAAACACAAACAAATGAAACACAGAACTTATACCAGAGAGTACAAATTAAAATGTCCCTCAGAACATAACTAACAACTAAGAATAGTCATAGAGAAAATAAGTAAGAATAGAGAGCTCACTCTATATGACTCCATACATAAATAAATAAATATTGGGGGACAATCTTACACAAATCGACCTAGTCCCAAACTAAGCAAAGCTTGTACTATGGGTACTAGGCGACGGTTTACATACGTATATAGATACATATATACTTAAATACATAGAGAACATCCAAGACCCAAGAACAAAATCCGTGCTAAATGCACAAATAATGCCCTGGCCGGGATTCGAACCCGGGACCTCTAGCTTCGGAGGCAGTGTCACTACCAACTAGGCTAAACAGGTCGTCATCATTATTCACTTATTATTTCATAGTCGACATATAGTGTCAAATAGGGGAATTATCAGTACAGCTACTCGACAATAGACGCCGTGACGAACGAACAATCGAATGCTCAACCATTTTTAGGCAATATTATAACCGGATTAACCGGAACTCTTGTTTTGAACTCATTCTTCTGCATTAAATATTAGTAGTAAATTCTTGAGAAATAACTTTTCGTCAGTAGCGACATACGTGACATCTAGTATCTTTATAGCAGTACTGATAATTCCGCTATTTGACGCTAGATGTCGACTACGAAATAATAAGTAAAAAATGATGTATGGAGTGAGTTCTCTATTCTTATATATTTTCTCTATGGTCTTGTTAACAAACAATAAGAGCAGAATACGTGTGATGGTATCCATGTATTGGCTATGTGCACGTCTGAAACGTCAAACGTCCCGAGACAATATCAAAACTCAGAGGTGTCAAATAATGACACATGAATATTTTATTTACTTTTGTAAACGAGAAAGACCCCGTATTGGAATTTTTACTGAAATAAATAAGAGAATAAATAAATACATACAAACTAAACGAATCGTAGGAAACCGTTAAGAAACCAATAGAAAACGTGAAAGTAAATTTGACAGTGGTCCCCGGTAAGTACACATTTCTGCCATGGTGTGCGCTACGATCGCCTAGCTTACCCCCACCACCTACTTCGCACATAGCCAATAGTAACAGAAAATGTAGATGATCATTTTAGTACTTTGTCGCACTAACGTAACAATACTGCGCCAGTTAGCATACGTCAAAGTAGTAAAAGTGACAAGGTACTATGTTTAAAATGATCATCTACTTTTGCTGTTGACTGTACAATATACCCGGACCCGGGTATGTCCTAAAACTACGACCAAGACCACCGGGGAATGGGCAGCAGCATTCCTAGAGTGCGGTTGAGATACTGCGATCGCCAACCCGCATGCCAAGCGTGGCGATTATGGCATTTACCCCCCATGAAATTGGGGGAGGCCTATGTCCAGCAGTGGACGTCCTAGGGCTGATATGGTGGTACAATATACTGATCTCCTAATATGGTCTGAAATAAAATATTTGAATTTAAATAGATCTGAGATGCTCAACTCTCTAGTCCTCTCTTTTTAATGTATTGTTCCATCACCCTCGTCAGCATCTAAATGGGGACAAAAGTAAAATTAAATAAGAATGGGAGTTTATGGGAGATATACATATACATTATCCCTTTCTAACATATAAATGCATTCCTTTTTTCAATGTGTCACTTATATTATATTGATTGAGATGTCTCACCAATAATCACAATAAAGCTTAATATACAATGAAATATACAAAATGTACTTACAATATGTAGTTTTTTTCGTATTTTAGATTTAGTACTAATATTGCTTATTACGTTTCTAGCGTACTACACACAACTTATTTTACATACATACATCCTAGCATTTACAAAACTATGAGATTGAAATGGGCGTAACGTAAGTGTAACACACACAAATCCGATAATTAAAAAAAAATACCGTCGCACCATACACATAATGTACCAAATAAAACCAAATTCTGTGACAGTTGAAATCTTACGGACTAATATATGTATGTATTACTTTATTGTACATAAAACACGACAAAATGAGAAACGAACAAAAAGTAGACGTACAAAGGCGAGCTTATCCCTTCAAGGGATCTCTTCCAGCTAACCCTTCCTTAATAGTTGAGGAGCCCTCGAGTTAAATCGAACGCCCCAGAAATTCATAGGGGACTTCAAGTTGACCCGAAAGAAGCTCCCATTCGATAATTTGACGATTTCGGCATGACGCGAGATGGTAGCGATTATTTAAAATCGTAACGTAAACTGGTCGAACTGCACTGCTGCGTCTTCTGAATGTCGCGTGTACTCGTGGTTCCTGTGATGATCTAAGGGGCCAAGACCCAGTCTAGCGCGTAGTCCGCAAAATCGTCGAACTGCATCACGGGGTCCAGCAAGGGCAACGTCTCAAAGTCGTCTGGGGGCTCGTGGCTCTTGATGTGTGCTTCTAGGTCTCGCACGTGGGAGAATTTCGCGTCGCACTGGGTACATGGGTATCTGAAAAAGGAGGTTGATATTATAAAATGTTCATTCTAACCTTCCCCCTGATGCAGCATAAACTTCGGGTACCTTAGACACGTCACGTGACATATTTGTCAGAAGTAATATCAATCAAATTGTCAGCACAGCGCGTTCTCCCTGCTGCAGATACCAGGGCCGCATAGACACTAGAAGCCCTCAGCTTAACAAAGCGCAATCTAGATGAAATTTCTGCCGTAGATACCAGGAGCACATAAACTATAGAAGCCATAACACATTGATTGCTCTCAACGTGTTATTGCCAGACCGCTGCTTAAAACGCACTGACGCACCATACGAGGGTAAAACTGAAAGTTTCGGGAATAGAAGAAAATATGCAGTATAAGTGAGTTTATTTATTTTTATTGTTTTTCAAAATATTCTCCTTTGTATTTCATGCACTTATGCATGCGTTCAAACCAGTCCATAAAGCACTTTTTGAACTCTGAAGTAGGGGTCGACAAAATGGCTATTTTATAGGCCTCCACTGCTTCTTCTGGCGTCTGAAACCGTTGACCACGCAGTTTGTCCTTGATTCTGGGGAATGTAAAAAAGTCGTTGGGACTTAAGTCAGGGCTATATGGAGGGTGGTCCAATATTTCGACTTTTTCACCGTCCAGGTACTCAGTTGTTGTCCGAGCGGTGTGTGGGCTGGCGTTGTCGTGGTGAAGGATGATGCGACGACTAGGGTTTGTTTTTCGGAGTTCAGCAAAGACGTTCGGCAAACAAATAGTGGTGTACCAATCAGCATTGACTGTTCTACGATCCTCAAGAGCCACAGTAGCTACGTGACCAGATTTAGAGATAAACGTAGCCACCATCTTCTTAGCCGTACTGCGAGAACGAACAACTTTTGTGGGTTTGAGCTCGTCTTCGAAGACCCATACTCGGGATTGGTTTTTAGTTTCAGGCTCATAAGCGTATATCCACGACTCGTCACCTGATACTATGCTAAAAACAGCATTTGAGCGTCCCTTGTTAAATCTTTTCAAAGTTTTGCGGCACCAATTGACACGGACTATTTTCTGCTCGTCAGACAATAGGTGAGGTATCCAACGGGAAAATAACTTTTTCACGCCTAATTCTTCTTTTAAAATAATTTGTATTTGACTCATTCCAATACCCAGGTGCTCTTGAATTTCCCGATATGTCACATGTCGGTCTTCATTTATCAGACGACGCACAACATCGACGTTTTCTTGCGTGACTGCCGATTTTGGTCGACCTTCACGCACTTCGTCGGTGAGGGATACACGGCCACGTTGAAATTCTGAATACCACCTGTATATTGTAGTCTTTGAAGGAGCTTCAATATTAAAAGCAGCAACCATCCGCTCTTCACATTGTTTTTGTGTTAGTCCACTTTTAAAGTCATAATAAATCATAGCTCTGAAATTTTCACGGCACAATTCCATTTTAAGCAGTGACTCGACGACTTCAATAAACAATTGAAACCGAACCATACTTTTTTTTTTCTAAGTGGCCAGTGTGTTGAGATAAGGAAACTTCAGAGATTATAAAAAGGTATAATACATGTTAAAAATAAATTAATAAGTATTCGATTCCCGCCACTTTCAGTGCAAGCCTCGTAAAAACGCAGGGACGTGCCTCATGCGTGACGTTTTAACTCATGAGTTTCTCCCTCTCTATCATTGCGATTACGTACCGTCACCGTATTTTGAGCCCTGGTGTGGCCGGGACTTTATATCACAAAGCAAAAATCTGAAAGAAGTGTCTGCTAATACCAGGATCACATAACCGTTAGAAGCCCTCATCTGATGAATTTACACCGAATCTCCCGACTGTCCTACGTGCGTCGCCTACAGTGCGACGAAGTACCAGTGTTGCATAGCCTGTAGAGCGTAGAAGCACTCACCTGTTATGCAAACTGATGTGCATGTTGAGCGCGCTCTTGAAGAAGAACTTCTTCTGGCAAAAATCGCACTGGAACCTCATCTCGTCGTGTTTGCAGGCACGGTGCGCGAAGCTGTAGGGGCAGCTGGGGCACTCGTCATTTTAATGGTCACATGACATATTTGTCAGAAGGGACAACACCAATCAAATTGTCAAAATGCAGCGCGTTCTTCAAACGCTAAGCGCAAACTAACCTTACTCACATCACAAAGCACGACTATACTTACTGCCGCAGATACCAGGGTCACATAAACGTTAGAAGCCTTCATCTGTTGAATTCACGTTGAAAAAACTCCCCATTGCGGGGTTCTGACGCTTTGCAGCTACCAGGCGCGCATAGCGTAGAAGAGCTCACCTGTTATGCAAACTGACGTGCATGTTGAGCGCGCTCTTGAAGAAAAACTTCTTCTGGCACACGTCGCACTGGAACCTCATCTCGCCGTCGCCGTGTTTGCTGGCGCGGTGCGCGTCGAGATCGCGGCGGCGCGCGAAGCTGTAAGGGCAGCTCGGGCACTTGTGCGGCCGCGACTCGAGGTGGATCGTGCGGACGTGCTTCGTTCTGTATGCTGGTAATATAAAAAATCTAATTTTTATTGTAACTCTTATTATTTTTATAAATAACCTAAATGGCTGGCGGGAGTAACACACCATACGTTGGAGCGCATGGCACCGTCAACGCCACAACAACTTCCAAGAAACATGACCACTCCTAGAGTATTCATAGACGATTGTAACTGGGTGCAGCGCAGATGCAGAGGGATACTCACCGGCATTAGCGAACTTGGCGCTATTCAAATCTTGACATGCGCGGTCCGCATATGCCTCAACCTCTTTAAATAAGTCTGGAAGCGCTCCCCGTTGGGTTGGGCATATCCCGAATTGAGACCCATGCTGGTTTTATGGAGCCGTTCATTCCCTTATTACAGAAATGCAGGGATTTGTATTAAGTTAAAGCAATGACGCGTAGTTGCAGTATCCAAGAAGCAGCCGGTATTTGAGCTCCCGAAGTGATGTGGAACCACCCTGTGCAACCTCTGAGTATACTTTTTACCATAAACTCACGCCTATATTCCCGAAAGGGGTAGGCAGAGCATATACTATTTGTAGATGCAAAACAATAGAGACCCAAATTAGTTTCAGAAAACACAACAAGGCTCAATATCAAACAAATACTTTACCATAATTTTACGATAGGTACGAGGGTCGCATAAATGAAAGGATTTTAATCCTTATCCTGTTTGATGCACATAGACTCCCGAATAGAGCAACAATCTTCGAATTAACCTTGTACTAGGCTCGCATAAACGAAAGGAACTCACCAGCGTAAGCGAACTTCTTGTCACAGTACTGGCACTGGTATTCGACAGTGTTTCCGTGCGCGGTCTGCATATGTCTCAACCGCTTGAGATATGTTTTGAATCGCTCGCCGCACTGAGCACACTTGAACGGATCGGGCTTCGTGTGGACCCGCCACATGTGAGTGTTGCGTGTATTCATGTTTGTGAAGCTCTGAAAACAAAATGAAGATTATTCAATGAAGGATAAATCGATCAATGTGGAGATTGTGGAGCAAGCGTTGATCGTTTTCATATCCAATATTTTTAAAGAAATCGAATTAAGAGTCAAGTTTCAAGAATAGCGTCGAAGGATGTTCGATGTTCACTACGAATAAAATGTACGAAGTTTACTAACTTAGTAACTAATATAGTGAGAGCAGCTAACAACTTTCGGAACAGCCCTCGTAAACTCAACTAGGGTACTTTTATTTAACTTGTGGCGCATCACTACGAACTGTCCACATCTCTACGATCGGCGCGTCAATGTCATAACTGTTACCTTTTGAATTTCCTTCGCGACCGCAAGCTTGCTAACAAATCTATTGTAAATTATTTAAGTCATTGTACATATACACAAAACAATGCATTATAAATATCCATCCTACTTTCGCGTATCATTTCTGTACGAGCACTACCACCCGTGCTAAAAACTCAACAAGGAAAATGTATTTTAAACAATAGCTAGACAATAACACATAGATCACTCCGAAAACCGAGCACGTGCGGGGAAGCGCGCTCATGTGTGTTTAGCGCTTTGTTAGTTTGAAACTGAGCGCGGCAGAGTGACATACCTTGTCGCAGTACTTGCAGGCGAGCGGCCCCGATACATGCGCCTGGTAGCTGTGCATCCTCAGCCTGGCCTGGCTCGCGAACGCCATCCCGCACTCCGAGCACACGTGCGCGGGGAAGTGCTCGTTCATGTGTGTATTCAGCGCTTTATTCGTTTCGAACTGAGCGCTGCAGAGTGTGCACTTCGTTTGGCCCGGCTCGAGGGTGAAGAGGGGTGCCTTGGCTAGGATTTATAAAGGGCATTGTTCAATATTATTTGGCTTAATAATGTGTGCTGCTTAAAGGTATAAATGCCGATATGAATTAGTTTCTTTTATCGGCAGTCCGCGGCACGTACACTTCCAAATTACACGAGGCACGCACACCGAGGCGCCTTTGTGCACGGCAAAAGACCGACTCCGGGCGAGCCGTGCCTTGCGTGCCCCAAACTGAGGCTGCCTCAAATGCGTACGCACCTTTAAGTTAAGAGCTCCCACTACTTATGTAAATAAGGGTATCGTTATTTTTCAATCGCAAGAGGCGGCAAATTAGCTAGGCTAGATGGCAGAGACGTCAAACATAAATTCGCAATACAGCTCTTATAAAGAAAACAGAAAAAAGTGTAAGAACAGAAAAGAGAAGGTTTCTAGTAGGTAAGAGTATAAAAATCGCATGAGCGTTGACACGGAAATCCCGTCAAGGGGCAGCCTTTACGGCTTTTTTAAGCGCTTCGAAAAGGTAACTGACAGTGAGTGATATCCATTGAAACAAAACCTTACTTTTTTATTTTTAATAACATGAAAATACAAAACATGTCTACCATAAATACTTAATTTCACCAAACTGCTTTTATAAACGACTAAGAAAAACTCCTTAAAAACCCTCGAAGAGGATACCAGGCCAGTTCGAAAAAATTTCGTATATCGGGATTTCCAGTTGATCTACAGGTCGCATTTCTCAACTGATTATTATGAAATTTTGTGAGCAGGTTCGATAATTTTATGGATTTTTTATTCGTCGAGCCAGTTATTGGAAATTTTAAAATTTGAAAAGAAAAAAGAAATTCTCAAGGTTTACAGCTCAAATCCTCTAGTAGTTATGTAGGTAGAAAGAATCATGAGAACAGAGACAGTCAATGAATAACTGAAGAATCTCACCTTCTTTCACTTTCTTTGCCTTCTTTTTGGTGTCCTCTTGATCCATAGGCACACTGACCATATCACCATCTATGGTTATAATTTTCTTACTTCGACTCTTGGCCGGTTTCTTTGTATTAACTTTGTTTTCGTCAGCCAATATTTCATCAACAACACCAATTTCTTTTTCTTTAACTACTTTCTTTGCTCTGGGTTTACTTGTCTTCACGTTGATTTCTTTATTTTCAATGTTATTAGGTAAATTCTCTTTTACAACATCATCATTCTTCCGTTTACTTTTCGTCACTGTTTTATTCTTCTCTGCCTCTTTTTTAGTCATTATTACATCACTTTCCAAATCAATTAAATATGTTTCGGGCTCATTATTTGTTGGTTCTTTGTTTTCATCAATTTTTTCTAAAGTGTATGATATTTGACCAGTTTCAGGGTTAAGTATTGTGTTGATGTCATAGTCATTTTCAAATTGATTTTCTAAGTATTCTATTTGGGAATATTCTTTTTCATTTCCAGCATCTTCTAGAATTATAAAAACATTTATCATCATCATAGTGTTGACCCAGTACAGTTGCATCCTGGACGATGCCCGGGGTCCGCTACCTAATACCAAGAATTGGCGTAGGCACTAGTTTTTACGGAACCGACTGCCATGGGACCCTCCAACCCAAGAGCGAAACTAGACCGTATTGGGATTAGGCTCGTCAATTGAGTGGGCAACTTGACTGTTAGAAGACTTGAATTACGGGTCGCCAACGCGCGATTGACTTCTCTGGTCTTGCAAGCCTCCATAGGCGATGGTGACCACTTTTTACAATCAGGTGGGCTGTCAGCTTGTTTGCCACCAACATAAGTATTAAAAAAAAAGTTCTCAAGCTGCCGAAGGCTAGAACTATAAAAATATTATGAAATGTAAATTAGCATCAAGACAATTACAATCTAGGTGTCTAAAAGCTAGAGTGAATGGGCTATTAACTGAACCAGTGAGCTCCATCTTAGGACCAACAGTGATAAGCGAAGACAGGACGTTTCTCTCATAGTTTATTATCAGGTGACACTGGTTAGCCTTTAATAAATAAAATAAAAGTTGAGTTGCCTAATTCAATGAGTGCAACATCTGAATACCAAGTTGCATGAAAGAAATAGCACAAGTATAAATTTGAAATTAATAAGAACATCAGCTTCAATTCCACTGCTGCAGGGTTTATCAAAGTGTGCGGATCTCAGGGGTTTGCTAGTGATCTTAAAGGGTTCTGTGTCAAGATTAACTCACAACCTTAAGCATAATCACTGATTTCAACCATGTTGGTGGCAGTTCGCAGTTGTCTAGAAAATTTTATAGCTGTGGATACTCGGTATGACCATGTCAACTTTGTACTTTCTACTAACACAGTTATGCAATAATGATTCCTATATCTCTTCGGGGTTATAAGTTTGAGAAACCCTGCCCTTTCTTACTGACGGCAGCCTTCCTAGGCAGATATCATTAGCAAGAATGTCACATTTAAAAAAACTCTAAGTTACCTGTCACTTACTCTCTTTTAGAATGAGGAACTGTTGAAATTGATTTATTTATATGATATGGGGATATTTTCGAGAATTTAAAAATGTGGTTTTACTTAACTTTTTATCATCTATTGGATTTCATAGGAAAAAAGCCTGCTTAAAAAAATGAAATGTTGTCAATTACAACCACAACAATTTAACCTCGAAGTCCTTTGTTTTTTCACCTGTAGCAGTCCTAACGACCCAGTGTACAACACCAACTACAAAATAAGACTAGTGCTTCAGACCCAGACATGATTTTTTCGATTTTGTATAAATTCTTGCCATTGGTTATGTTCAGTATGTCTATGGTTTTTAGCGCATCCTTAATTTGTACTTTGTGCAGTACATTAGGCAGTTGTTTATGCTATTACTGCTAGTTAAAATGTCAGGTCAGAAGTACTATCATCAATTTGTACTTGTACAAGTACGCGGGGGCTTATGAGGATAAAACTACTTTGAATTTCTATCACTTAATTCAGCAGGAACCAAGAAAGGACTGTACAGGTTTTAGTGGGATCGGCAATGCACATGCAAGTCACCTTGAGTTGCACAGAACAAAGGCTACAGTAGACTCTTAACATTAGGTGTGGTGTACACTTCTTTACCACGGACATTGTATAAAAAAACATTTGTCAGCTTTTGTGAATTCCTGGCATGCAGTCACATAAAACATAAAACAAAATTTCTGAAAACATACCTTGTAAAACAACCAGTCTATTGAAAGCTTCCAAAATATCATTTTTGAAGGTATATGCTCTTCTCAATTTAGTGCTACATTCATTGCACATTGCATTTAGACCGGAGTCCTGAGCAATCTGAAAAAAAAATACAATGGCTGTGCAACAGAAAACCTCTGCCTCTCAATATGGACTTAAAACGATAAATTCAAATATCGAATAACAATGCTGAACGAGCTATAGATTAGATATATCTTTAAATTTTAACGAACTAATCTAGTAAGAAAGCATAATGCTATGATTGTTTGTTAAACAAACATACATAACCTTAAAGCTCTATTAAACAAAATAAATTAAATTCTATAAATATTTTGGATTTACCTCAATATTAAAACAATTTTTGATAACTTCAACGTATAATTCCTCTTTCTCATGGCTGATATTGTAAGTGGTAAAAATGTTCAAATTGCCGCCGGTTTTTAAGCAAACTAAACACTTGTCCTCGAAGTCGGAAGCCATAATTACCACAACAAATACTAAACAAAAACCTACTTATATTGGTATTACTTTTAGTATAAATTACACAGTTTTTTCCATTATTTTAACTAAAATCCGCTTGAACTTTTTTTTGTTTACTGCATCGCGCTTTCCATGAAACGAAATGTCAATTGTCACTATCAGAGTTGCCCTAAATAAAAAAGAAAATACAGATTATACAGGCGTTCCCTGGCGATGCAGACGGTCCAACATTGCAAGTCCGTGGCCAAAGAGAATATAATAACCAATAACAAATACGTACGTAAGTACGTAGCGGTTCAGCAGTAAAATAGAAGCAGATCCTGCAAGCTATAAGATAGAGTGAGAAAACCAAGGTCATTCATCTCCTTAACTCGCGCGCCTGTATATTGAAATGCGTCACCGTTTGGATGCGGCTTAATCAAAACACAAAACCTATATGTTTTCCTCAATGCAGTATTAATTTATTTTTCATATTATTTCATTACGTATATATTTCTTCTATTGAATAGTAAAAAACTATGTATAATTAAGTAATTATTGTTAAGTAATTGTTGTTAGTTTTTTACACTATGGGCTACATCTTGGCTAGGTAATTCTCTGAACATTTGAAGAAATTGAAAAACGCCCCAAACCAGGTCACGATTCGTGATCGTGTTTTGTCAAACAAATTCAAATCAAATTGTAGAAATGGCCTTTTTTGTTTGCTGATTATAAATTCATATAAAAAATGGAGGAGCATGACTTCGTAGGTTGCATCAGTTGCATGAACACAAATGATTTATACGACCTATTTGCTGCTTACTCCGACAATGTGGAAACTTATGCAAAAATGTTTGAAACCTGTTTCGATTTGAAGGTAACAATTTCTTTTTAAATCTTTTTATCAAGTTTATACATCACAAGTCATGCAATGTTTACATAAATGTTGTCTTATTAGTCAATATTCAATACAATTGTGATTCCATGCCAGAACTCGAAAGTTTGAAAGTAAGAACCAAGCTAATTTTTAGGTGTTGAATATATCCAAGTATATTTGTGCGGTGTGTTCCCAAAAGCTGGAAGAAGCTGTTGTTTTCAAGGAGCAGACTTTGAAGAATATAACCATGCTGCAGAGCATAAAGGGTGAATATTTTAGCTTCTGTAGTTAGGTAGGTTTTTATAAGTAGGTACAATGTACACGGGCACCGCAGCCCAGCTAGCTTGATAGATTTTATTTGACGTTTAGTAGGTACTTTTCGGCCGTAAAACGTGAACATAAAAATAAAAACTATAGTGCTGCATGGGCAGACATGTAACTGAAATATACTTATTGGGTACACTAAGTACAATATAATTAAATGTTTATTACACATAAGAAATTCCCGAAACTATTTGCTACTTGCTACAATAAGTACATCAGTGAAAACTGAATCAAAATCAGTCAAGTAGTTTGCGAGTTCATAGTAAAGCTAACTCCCCTCAGTAGTCTCTTTGTATTTCTGTATACAGAGGTGACTACTGAGTCAGTATGTTATTAAACCGTATATACATTTTATTCTAATATTACTTAAACATGTTTTCTGGAAAACTTTTATTTAACATGAGAAAAAAGAGCCCACTACAAAACCACACTACATTTATTATAACATTTATAAATTGCAACGCAGGCTTCTTAAGGGGGGCACAAATGCAAATCAACAACACGCTTCGTCAGCGATGGTGTTTTCGTAAATGTTCGGGAGCGGTCGTTCAAGCAGCCTTTCAGACGCCGCGGGTGGTGGGTCAGACAGACCTTTACCTACTTACCAATGAACATTATGATGATATTGCAACAGGCTTCGTCAACATTAAACTCCAATTATGCCTTGTCAAAAGGACCGGGTCTCTGGAATCGTCCTCATGCGTCCAGATAATGCTTTACATTCGGGGCCATCCATAAATTACGTTACACGAATTTCATGTTTTTTTGGCCCTCCGCCGACCCTCTGCCACAGCTGGTCACATCTGTGAGACTCCCTCTACATATATTTTGCAATTTTACATCTAGAAATTATTAAATTTAAACATCAGTTTCGTAATTCGTATTATTAATATTTAAATTATTTTTTAGCAAAGTCAACTATAAACCATATTAACATGTCAAAAACGATTAATTATGACCTATAATACAGTTCATATGGAAAAAGTTTTTTCTAATTAGTTTATGTTTCGCGTTTTAACCCTTTATAAGGCAGAGGGAATATTTTTACCACCATCCACGAGACAAAAGACAATCTATATAGAAATATTTAGAGTCCAAAATTAAACGTATGTGGAGATATGTCAGACTATTACAGGGTTGATTTTGAAATGTGACTTCACAAAATTTAGAACCCCTTCTACCCCTTGTCACACAATGTCACACTTCGTCGACCCCCTTACGACACATGATTAATGTGTGACGTAATTTATGGATGGCCCCTTCTCAGCTGAAGAATACTTGGACGAGTCGATACTAGAAGAGGCGGATCCGGAGGAGGAGTCTCAGGAAATGGGTGAACCGAACGACACTGAACCTGGTGATGAGAATGAACTGGATGGTGAGCTGTGTACCATTATTTTTACTGTATTAATTAGTATTTAAATGAAATCGAAAATAAACGCTAATATGTCAATTCAACTCGACCAAAATGGAAGTTATTTAAGATTAGTCCATAAGTTTAACCTCAGATTACCTCATAACTTCCTTGATCTGGCGTAAATTTCTAACTGGGTTCATGATTGAACTGAGGCCGATATTTATATCGTCTCTAAGATCGCATATTTAGGTTTACCACTTTTTTTATACTACGTCAGTGGCAAACACGTGATGGTAAGCGGTCCCCGCAGCCTATGGACATCTGCAACTCCAGGGATGTCATTATGCGCTTTGCCGAATCTTTAAAAATTTATACACTCCTTTCTTGAAGAACCCCATACTGTAGTCCCTCGGGAAAACCTCGGCAGGGAGCACATTTGACAAGCGGAGCGTCCGAGGGAGGAAAATTTAAATTCTTTGCTTTTTAGGCATTGTTTTACGCTATGTTTCATGTAACTTATATTTTTGTCCTATATCCCCACTCTACCCAGTCCTTCCCCCTTCTCCCTAACAGGAGAACTGGATGAGGAGTACGCCGTCGAAGCTCTAGACGAGACCACGTGCATCTACTGCGATCTGACGCTCTCTGACGCTGCAGAGGTAACAACCAGATCGCGCTGACGTTGAGACGTCCTCATCCCACAGATTTCTTAACTGGAGCCTTGCGCAAGAAACTTGCATCTACAGCAGTCTGACGCTCTCTGATACTGCAGAGGTAACAACCAGATCATGCCGACGTTGACACGTCCTCATTCCACAGATGACAGATTTCTTAACTGAATAATTTGGCAAGAGACTTACATCTACAGCGGTCTGACGCTCTCTGACGCTGCAGAAGTAACAACCAGATCACGCTGACGTTGAGACGTCCTCGTCCCACAGATTTCTTAACTGGAGCCTTGGGCAAGAGACTTGCATCTACAGCGGTCTGACGCTCTCTGACGCTGCAGAAGTAACAACCAGATCACGCCGACGTTGAGAAGTCTTCTTTCCACAGATTTCTTAATTGGAGACTTGGGTAAGATACTTGCATCTATAGTGGTCTGACGCTACTGAGGTAACAACCAGATCGCGCTGACGTTGAGACGTCCTTATCCCACATTTTTTTTAACCCGAGACTTGGGCAAGAGACTTGCTTCTACAGCGGTCTGACGCTACAGAGGTAACAACCAGATCACGCTGACTTTGAGACGTCCTCATTCCACAGATTTCTTAACTGGAGACTTGGGCAAGAGACTTGCATCTACAGCGGTCTGACGCTACAGAGGTAACAACCAGATCACGTTGACGTTGAGACGTCTTTATTCCACAGATTTCTTAACTGGAGACTTGGGCAAAAGACTTGCATCTACAGCGGTCTGACGCTACAGAGGTAACGACCAGATCACGCCGGCATTGAACGTCTACATCTACACTACGAATTTCTTAACTGGGGAGGTGACTTGGCCAATTCCTAAATTGTATAAGAATTTAGAACATTAATAATTACCTTAACCTAACCTTAGGTGTCTTTACTCTTAGGAACCTCACCCTTAGGGACTCTCAGGGGTAGGGGTGAAGGCGGAGCGGTATGTTTACTACGATGGACCTTAAACCTATGTACCGTAGTTGCCGTAGTGTAGTAGCATGGATACTATAGCGATTAGCAGTAAAGTTTTCAGTCAATCATTAGTACATTTTGAAAAAAAAAAAATAGAATTTCTGTTTTAATAATAGCAGAAACAGCACAATTTACATTTCTTAAAATGTATTATGAATTTGACGCTACCTCAAAGTGCCCTAAATTGAGTCCAGTTATTGGCATGTCCGATTTTCATATCAAATCCCACACTGTCCTCGGGCAGGGCAGGGACTTAATTAAGTACTTCCATGAGTTCCATGATAACCGGGGATCCTTCCCATCGCAGTTGGTAATGTAACACACGATTTCCGCCCGGAATATCTATAACGGTCTGATGTGCTTTGACACCTCGGCATTCGGCAATACCGACAGACCTTCCCACTCTACTTTAGCAGAAGGATGAAAATTCCGTCACCCTGGTCATAAATTAAACCACGTTCATCTTTTTTACATCGGCCTGTTTAGCCTAGTTGGTAGTGACACTGCCTTCAAAGCTAGAGGTCCCGTTCGAATCCCGGTAAGGGCATTTGTTTCTGTGGTGAGCAGAAACCTTCGTTCCTGAGACCTGAGACTTGATGTTTTCTATGTATTTAAGTATATATCTATTAAATATATCGTCGTTTAGTACCCATAAGCCTTATTGAGCGTACTATGGGGCTAGTTCGATTCGTGTAAAAAAAATGTCCCCTTATATTTATTTATTTATATACATTATCATTGGTGAAGCCAGGATTTTGTTCATCGGTGCAAAGACGAGGCTATAATGTCAATGATCTTCCTGAAATTGTCGAGCATGCTACTTGCATACTTTTCGCAGATGACCTGAAACTACTACTAAAAGTCAATAATAGTTGTGACTGTGAACGATTGCAAAGCGACATTGACAGGGTTGTGAATTGGAGTCATGTAAATAAATTGTATTTCAATTTATCTAAATGTAATATAATTTCTTACAGCAAAGCACTTACTCCGTTGCATCACGCTTATAATGTAGATGGGCAGCCGGCCGCGCGCGTGTCAGCGGTGCGGGACTTGGGACTAAATGTTGAATCTGATCTGTGTTTCCGGAAACACATAGTAGAAATTTGTAAAAAAGCTTTCAGGAACTTAGGTTTCATATTGCGCCAGACTAAGAATTTTTATAATACCGCAGCCGTAAAAGCTCTGTATAACGCCTTAGTGAGAAGCAGGCTAGAGAGTGGGGCAATTATATGGAACCCGCACGAAAGGAAATACGTCCAGATGCTCGAGAAAATACAAAATAAATTTGTCAGGCATCTGTATTTCAAACAATACGGGGTATATCCATTTTACCCCCTAATGTACCCAACACTTTTCGTATTAGGTATGGTAGGGTATGTCAAGTTAGAAGTAAGAAGAAATGTAGCGCTGGCCACATATATATTTAGGGTATTACGGGGAAAGCTGCATAACCCTAGAGTGTTCGTAATTATTATTATGTAGTTTGTAAGTATTTTGTTTGTTTGTGTTATTTTTGTAATTTTTTTTGTTTTTTGTAATATATATCACGTTTTGGTACATCTGTAAGTGATATATATATTTTGTAAATAAATAAATAAATAAACTCTTTGGTTAAGAAGCACTGTGCTGTGACTATCTCAAAGCATTACCCTGAAGGGAAGAGGCAACTGCCTCTTTGGCTTGTAAGTATTTTTATAACAATTTTCGATTCTTCTAGTGCTTTAGTCAATGTGTCTTGCAGGTAGAAGAACACGTGCGTTCAGTGCACGGTCTGGAGCCGCGCACGGGCCGGCGGCTGCAGGAGTGCGACATGTGCGGAGCCACGCTCACACACGACGTGCAAGAGCACGTCAACAGGTAGTGTCGTGCACGTCACGTGTCTCTTTCTTTGTAGCATAGTGCAGGTGGAGCACAGGGCGGCAGGATTCGGAATGTGTAGCACAAACTCCTGAAAGCGCAGGAGTACGTTACGTCAACAGGCGTGTCGTGTAGTGTCGAGCAACTTGTGCAGTCTTGCATGATCGTGTACATGTCGGACATATATTTTTATTGGCATTCGACCCTTACTAGTAAATATGTAATTGTAATAGGAGATATGAAACAAAACATGCACTTTTTAAGAAAAGCAAGCTGCTTTGCACAATGATAGGTTGATTGCAGTAACCAAAACAAGTGTTTTTTCGAGACAGCGGGCGCGGCGCGGTGTGGGGCGGAGATGGTTTGATTTTTTGATCTTTCCGAAACTGTCGACTGGCGATAGTGTCGATTACTGCTTCATATGTCACACACCCCCCCTCGCTCCGCTATGCCCCGCGGTTTTTTGGTGCGATGTCCCCCGGACCGCGTTCGCCTTACCGAAGAACCGCCTCCGCCCCGCAACAACTCCAACGACGCTGCGCCGCGCTCTGTGCGTTTCAAGCTTTAGGAGGCGCCTCTTGGGATAGTGCCTCTCCAAAAAATTAACATTTATAAAAAATCTATAAGCCTATCGGGTGCATCGATTTTGACGATTAATATATGTCGATCTAAAGCCAACATTCTTTTTTACATTATTTATACGACGGTGGCAAACAAGCTTATCGGCCTGCCTGATGGTAAGCAGATACCTTCGCCTATGGACGCTTGCGTCTCCAGAAGACGCACAAGCACGTTGCCGACCCTTTATTAACTTGAGACATATGCTGGTACCTCACTCTCTATGAATCAGCGGATGTTCTCAAAATCAGAGGCGTATTTAAAGATTTGGCGCCCCGGGCCAGTTAGCTTTGCCGCCCCATATTAAAGTGACGATAAACTATTTCATTAAAAAAAAAACATCAATGGGTACCGATGTACGGCTTCGCCGCCCCTCGCAGCCTGCCGCCCCGGGCCATGGCCCCCTTGGCCCTAGGGTAAAAATGACACCTTCCTGTTATCTTTCCCACGCAGATGCCATGGAGTGAGTTCATCAGAGAACCGCCGCTTCCCTTGCCACTTCTGCGACAACGTGTACACCAGCAGAAAAGCCTGCTACACCCATCTGAGGATGAAACACGGCTGTAAGTGTCCTAAGACTAAAGCGCCAATTACACTTCGTCGTTCACCTAATGCGGTCGCCGAATTCTTTTTAAACTAACGTCGTCTTTAACATTAGTCTGTCCGCCTACTTGTAAGCGTTGGCAGCTGTCGATCGCCGAATGCGGCCGACTAACGTGTTCTATACACTTTTGCGGTCGCCGCATGCAGCATGCGGCGAACGACGAAGTGTACTTGCCGCTTAGAGCTCAAAACGCACAGAGCGGAGGCGGCGCGGTGCGGGGCGGAGGCGGTTTTAATTTTTGATTTTTCCGGAACTGTTGACTGTCGATAGTGTCGATTACTGCTTCATGTCACACACGCCGCCTCCGCTCCGCTATCCCGCGCAGTGTTTTGGTGCGACGTCCCCGGACCGCTTTTGCTTTACCGAAAAACCGCCTCCGCCACGCAACGACGCTTTACCGCGCCCTGTGCGTTTCAAGCGTTAGTTGCATATTAAACTTACTTACAGCCGCCACATACAGGCTGAATCATCCCGGGGTCATTCCGTCCGCAGCTGGCCAGTTTCTCTGTATTAAATGCAACCCACATGCGGAATTCAGCCCACCTCTCTGTCGTATTCGAATTCAATTCCCCGGAATGTGGCATGTGGCAATCCTTACATCCATCATCAATCATCATCATCATTGTCCTAAGAGCTGAGTTGTCGGTGCAGCTTGACGCAGTTCTCTCCATCTCTGCCGGTCCGAGGCAAGCTTCTTGACGTCCTGGTACGACACGATCTCCACATTCTCCATCATACTTACAACAACCATCCAAGAGTACCAACGCCTTGTTTCGTCCAGTAAAGCTGAGCAACGACCAGACCCCGAAGTACACGCCCCGCGAACGCAAGAAGTGTCACATTTGCGAGCGCGACTTCAGCCAGAAGCAGATCCTCAATAAGCATCTCTGGAAGGTGCACGGCTACGAGGTACGTCGTGTTATACTGTTATGTATGTATGTATCCGTTTTTATAATAAGTTACCTGATGAAATTTCTAATTTACCCTTATCAGCCATTAAAATTACTTGAAAAAATCGTTGATGTCAAAGACTTATTACAGGGTCGAGGACTAACTGACAGAAAAGCATGGCCCAAACCAGAGACCATTAATATTAATATTCAATTATGTATATTTTCATTGTATCACGTGTAGGAAATCAGTAAACACATGTTGTCTTGTTGAACTACACATTGTAAATATTCTTCCTCTTTTTGTTTCCACACTCAGATACTTAGATTTACCTATATTAAGTAGGTTAAGTATTATCATTGTTATAAGCATATTTTTGGGAAAAAATGGCTGACTGTCGAGTTTCTTTCCGCGTTTCTTCTCGGCCGTGGTCATCTTTTTCAGAAACGCTAGTAGATTTTGACTTGTAAAAGTGCCATTGCCGCCTATTTGCAGAATAAAGTTCATTTATTCCATTTGTTATAAAGTGGTAAACGACAAGTTTCAGTGCAGCCATAGCAAAGAAATATAATTGTACTATCCAAATAAGTATGAGTGGGAGCTGTTTAGGAAATAAGTGCAAGCTTAATAGAAGATCCATGACATCCGTCCATCCATGATCCATGAGGGCGCAGTACGTGGCAGTACGCTCGGTTCTCCATACAAACGTATTTATGCTCTCATTTTAAAATGCCATGCTAGAATAACATAAAACTTTGTATACACAATGAGATCCGGCATATCTAGGTCGGAAATTAGTTTCTGTTGCTAGAAAATGTAAAAGAAAAAAAATACAGCGGTTTTTTCAGTTTTTTACGGCTTGTATGAAAACCTTAATAATCGTATTTTTTCTCTATTATAATTTCAAACAACAGAAACTAATTTCCGACCTAGATATGCCGGATCCAATTGTGTATACAAAGTTTCATGTTAATCTAGCACGGCGTTTTGAAATGAGAGCGTAAATACGTTTGTATGGAGAACCGAACGTACTGCGCACTCTTAAAGAATACATACTTAGCTTATTATGTTGTCTTAGTACACTTGTTTCTGTTTGTACTCCAATAAATAAATAAAAATATACCCTACTGCCCAGCTAACATGACAGGTTTTACGGTCATGGTTTACGTGACGTTTTGGCCAAGTCGGAACCTGGGCCGTAAAACATGAGCTGAGCTGACATTATCCCGACAGGAAGTTAGGTACCCATCGCCAGATTCTTACATAGTTTATTGGAGCTGTCTTAGCTGTCGTGTTGACTCAATAAGGCCGGCTATGAGTTGCGTGCACACTATGGCGAGCACCAGGTCAACAATCTGACCATGGTAGCATGGTAGGTTTTTTGATCATGTTTTAGCGTGAAAACCTAGCGGCTCTGGCCGTAAAACATTACCCTAAATTCTGTTATGCTAGCTGGACTGATCCGTATTGTGTCACTTGTCGGCCATTGAAAGATGAGGTTCTTTCTACTCAATTTATATATACTTAAAGGGTAACGATAATTTTAGTTTGTCTGGGACTGCAATTAGGGTCGTACTCGTTTTTTATTCGCATTAGACAAAAAGTAGATCTACCCAAATTATTTGTACGGCATACAGGTGGAAAAACGCAAAGCTTTCCTCTGTCCGCTGTGCCCGAACCGAGTGAGCTACGGCGCGCAGTTCAGCCGCCATTTGCTGACCGAACACCGCGTTAGAGAGCATGTAGAGAGACTGCATCTACATTCCATGGACGGTGGGTACTCCGACACATTACTGCCAGTAAACACTGCTGCTGAGCCTGCCTATGCCTCTCCTCAAGTATGACATCGTCCCGGTACTTCCCTTACCCTTATCCAATATCTGACAGAAACCGCGTTAGCAAACATGTGGAGAGACTGCATCTACATTCCATGGACGGTGGGTACTCCGACACATTACTGCCAGTAAACACTGCTGCTGAGCCTGCCTATGCCTCTACTCAAGTATGACATCGTCCCGGTACTACCCTTACCCTTATCCAATATCTGACCGAAACCGCGTTAGCAAACATGTGGAGAGACTGCATCTACATTCCATGGACGGTGGGTACTCCGACACATTACTGCCAGTAAACACTGCTGCTGAGCCTGCCTATGCCTATACTCAAGTATGACATTGTCCCGGTACTACCCTTACCCTTATCCAATATCTGACCGAAACCGCGTTAGCAAACATGTGGAGAGACTGCATCTACATTCCATGGACGGTGGGTACTCCGACACATTACTGCCAGTAAACACTGCTGCTGAGCCTGCCTATGCCTCTACTCAAGTATGACATCGTCCCGGTACTACCCTTACCCTTATCCAATATCTGACCGAAACCGCGTTAGCAAACATGTGGAGAGACTGCATCTACATTCCATGGACGGTGGGTACTCCGACACATTACTGCCAGTAAACACTGCTGCTGAGCCTGCCTATGCCTCTACTCAAGTATGACATTGTCCCGGTACTACCCTTACCCTTATCCAATATCTGACCGAAACCGCGTTAGCAAACATGTGGAGAGACTGCATCTACATTCTATGGACGGTGGGTACTCCGACACATTACTGCCAGTAAACACTGCTGCTGAGCCTGCCTATGCCTCTACTCAAGTATGACATCGTCCCGGTACTACCCTTACCCTTATCCAATATCTGACCGAAACCGCGTTAGCAAACATGTGGAGAGACTGCCTCTACATTCCATGGACGGTGGGTACTCCGACACAATACTGCCAGTAGCCACTGCGCCTGAGAATAGGTCTCTCAAGTATGACATCGTCCCGGTCCTGATTTACCCTTACCCTAACAATAGCCGACCGAACACCGCGTTAGAGATTTTTAATTAAACCTGGCATTTTCATTAAAGAGTATTTCGCAGACGAAATCGCGGCCAAATAACTAGTAGCGTCACGTTTTATGGCCGAAATGTACTAAAACGTCACACATGAAATAACACAAAACCACAACTAATAAAAACGGTATAAAATCGAGCTAGCTAAGGCTGGTGACCTATTGACGATTTTGATGGTTTCCAGAGTTCATGCTATTCAAGAGCGCCATCCAAGAAGAGACAAAGTACCGCTTTCGCAAGACAACAGCCAGCAAGCAGACCATAGAGGGCGTTCGGTCGCACTACATGTGCAGCCAGTCCGGGGTCTATGTTTGCCAGGTACCTATCTCCAGAGTTCATGATATTCAACCATCCAGGAGGAGTCGAAGTACCGCTTCAAGACAGCAGTCAGAAAACTGACTATAGAAGGCATGTGGTCGCACTACATGTGCAGCCTGTCCGGGGTCTATGTGTGCCAGGTACCTATCTCCAGAGTTCATGCTATTCAACCATCCAGGAGGAGACGAAGTACCGCTTCAAGACAACAGCCAGCAAGCAGACCATGGCGTTCGTTCGCACTACATGTGCATTTTTGCCCCTATACGCAACCCAAATGGGGCACTTAAATAGGCGTCCTTTTCATATAATTCTAAGATTCATTTATCTGACGTGGCATGTCGTGACACACGTGACAATATTGGTAATCATGCGGTATTGTACATTCATCTGATGCGCGCTGCGACACTGCCACCACTGCTGCTGCTGCGTGTGCTGACGTGACGGCCACTGCGTCAGGCGTCAGAGCGCATCAGATAGCATCTCTTTAGTAAATTGAATAAAATATCTTGTGAAATCCACCATTTTTTGGTGCAGGGTAAAGGGAAGAGGCCGGCGCCAGAGAGGCAGATCTACAAGACCGGCAAAGCGTGTCCAGCGCACATGATTGTAACGGAGACTACGGAGGGCGTACTCGTCACTTTCCACAAGACACACGTCGGCCACGGCCGTAAGTAATTTCATTTCACAGTCAGCTGACAATCAGATGGTCCCGACCCGAAAATTTGTTCGTGTATCTCCGGTCCTCTGCTGCTCAAATAGGCCCAAATCTAGTGAACATCATGGGTCTGATCCATTAGCGATTGCTAGTAACCCCCCGTTCCTACTTGTAGGTTATCAGGCCCGACTATTAATCGGATGTTCCAGTGGCGGAACATTTTATATCAAGCTTGCCAGACATCTTGTATGAAGCGCCGACAGCCGGTAAAAATCCGGGACCGACAAGTGGGAACGGGATCTAAGGAAAACAACCCGTACGTCGACAACGAACTAATCTGCTAGTGAAGCATCCAAATGCCGCAGCCTTGCCCTGTGGACTGACTCGCTCAACAACTGCACGCTTTAAATAGTACTTGATCCGCGGCTTGGAAATCTGCTGCCGCTAGAGACCGACACGAACCGAAGGTAACTAGTAATCGCCAACGGATCTCCTGCTTCAGAAATCCCCATAAAACTTAGCGAAACTACCCTGTATTCGTTTTTATCGTTATGTTTCCAGCTTGCCCGTACTACCAGCCTCGGGAAACGAAGAAACCGAAGACTGAAACCATAACGCTATCCCAACCCGATCAGGATGTAGACCCGGACGCGGAAGAACCGGAGAACAACGGGGAAGCCGCGTGGATCTGTGATTCCTGTGGTATGGCGTTCACAGACGGCAGACTGTTCAGGGACCATGTTGCTACGCATGGAATGGCGTTGCAGCGCGTATTGTTCTCCTGTCAGTACTGTGAGAGTGTGAGTGTTTTTGGTTTTATGGTAGCCTGGTATCTACGACCATCAAAACAGTTTCTTCACAACAGGAAATGGAGTAACTCTTCCAATGGGATGCTGCGAGAATGTGAGTCTCCCGGGTATTTATAATATCCTTTTACTCGGCATTTATCTGTGATTCCTGTGGAATGGCGTTCACAGACGGCAGACTGTTCAGGGACCATGTTGCTACGCATGGAATGGCGTTGCAGCGCGTATTGTTCTCCTGCCAGTACTGTGAGTGTGTGTGTGTGTGTTGGTTTTATGGTAGCCTGGTATCTACGACCATCGAAACAGTTTCTTCACAACAGGAAATGGAGTAACTCTTCCAATTGGATGCTGCGAGAATGTGAGTCTCCCGGGTATTTATAATATCCTGGTACTCGGCATTCAATAGCTATATCTTCAGTACAATATTGGATATATTTTTGATATGTTGCCTGGGTATCTGAAGAGTCTTCGAACCTTGGAACACAGAAGGTAGATAAGTGCCTTAGTCAAAGTCAAAGTGAAAATCATTTATTGCAAGTCAAAAAAAAAACATTACAGTTAATTAAATACATAGGTCTACATGTGACGCCCTGCAAGGGCACAGCAACATATTAATCACATACTAATTTATTACATAATTTTACTTTTACTACTAACAATACAATAGCCTAGTTGCATACTTATTATGCCTTCTACTAGGTATTATAGGATCAGTGTCATAAGCCCATAAGGAGAAGCCTCTTGAATCTGTCAATCTAGAGGCGTGGCTTTTACAGACGGCCCGGCGGCAGACTGTTCAGAGAACACGTTACGTCGCATGGCGGAATGGCGTTGCAGCGGATTGTTCGCGTACCAGTGCTGTGGGTGTGTATGCACACACACCTCACTCGAGTTTTATGGTAGCCTAGTACTTGCAGTCAGTTCAGTAAAGCAAGCAAGTACTGGTGTTATTATGGCTGCGGTCTTCTGTAAGATTCTGTGTTGTCCCAGTTAGACGGCCTCAAATATGGACAAAAAAACATTTATCTTTTGTCTGTGTTTGTCTAAACCTAAAGAGAGACAGAAAAGCTCTTACGCAGCTAAATTGAGAACTAGTCTTAAACATTTGGCGGCGCACCGCCATAAACAACTTCTTCCATTTGGGCGGGAAGTATAGTTTATTTGCCTAAAATAAAACGAATTAACATGGCGTGGACATGACATTGAGGCATATAAAGAAAATCGGAAGTATGAAAAGTACAACAAATGATATATCCTTCTGTCACTCTATTCAATTTAATACTATCGCACCGCTCGCCGTCGGCAGGGCATTCATCCTCACACCTTAGAACCTAAATGGTCGCGTACGGTGCGGTTTCAGAGGAATTTCCTCCCTCGGACGCTCCGATTGTGGAATGATCTCCCTGCCGAGGTTTTCCCGACGGACTACAGTATGGGGTTCTTCAAGAAAGGAGTGTATAAATTCTTAAAGGGTCGGCAACGCGCATGTGACACCCCTAGGAGTTGCAGGCGTCCATAGGCTGCGGTGACCGCTTACCATCAGGCGGGCCGTACGCTTGCTTGCCACTGACGTGGTATAAAAAAAAACGTGGCCATCTCGCTCGGTAGCGGTATTATTATTGGTCATCTGCTCTGGGGTACACTGAGGTCTAAAAATATTTCTCAAATATCGCATACATTTGTTTTCAGGTATTTCAAAATCTAGAAGCCTGGTCGCTACATCAGAGAATCGAACACAACTAAACTTATCGCTGTGAAATTATGCTTAGGATAAGAATAGGTATTGGTTTTATTTTGTTACAAGCATGAGTTGTTTTATTTTGTTATTTTCACAAATAATATTAAAACGATTACAGTTATTTATTAATTAGTTTTATTTTGTTCGCTTTTATAGGAAAGTAGAGGAAGTTGTAGTGCTTTTTAGGTTTTAGTAAAGAAAAAGAAGGGATGCAGATCTTTTAGTAGTGGTCTGTACATTGGTGTTCTTAACTATCGGCGTCTGTTTTGCTGTTTGATTTGGTGTAAGGTCCGGTTCTGGAAAAATAATTCAACCACGTAATATTGATCATTGAGCATTTATTAATCAAATATATATTCTTAGGCCTTAGTCAACAAAAACGCTATAAGTACGTAAATAAAGCTTCTATTACATTACATTATGGAAGAACGACTAACCATTGAGGACCTTCTGACAGACAAACTTCATCTCACTTCGTTACTTCTACTTATTCCAGTTTCGCAACTTTGGTACCTTACCGACGGTGTAAGGAAAACTGTCCTTGTTAGAAAAGCCTCATTAAATACACACTACATTTCAATTTCATTATAAAATTATCTATTTTTACTCGGTTTCCGATAAAACATCACTTTGCTCGTGATTCTATTCTACGGAGAATCCTTCGCTTCGGGCATTATTCAATACGCCGCACTCTACGCAATTTTGTTCGTATTTATAACAAGTTTAGTACCTGAATTTATTACAATGTTACCTAAACAATAAAGATTAAAACTACCTATATATGATTTTTGTCGTTTATTTCATAACGGTCAACGATATGTTAGCAAAGTATTGCTTTTACTTGGATTTCAAGTTAACTATACAAACATTCTGATAAAAAATATTTTAAACATCAATTATTTCACTTGTCTATACTTAACTTTGGATGGACGATATACAAGAAGATTAATACTATTATTATCAACAGTAACTACAATTTTTATCAATAATTCATATTTAAAAAAAAATAGACAATAGCAGCTGCGATAGTATTTCATGCCCAATAAATCGAACAAACTCTGTAATCTTTTGTCACATAAAACTACTTGAGATCACAAGGCAATTAAAATTTTAGTAGTTTTACTTACCCCGTAGTATAATATGAAAGATGAAATAAAGATGCAAACGCAGATAGGACCTAGCGTTTGTGCAAAGAAGCCTAGAATATTCTTAAAAAAAGTTTGGTGCGATATCAATCAAACAAAGTATTATATTTCGTTTTTTTCCGATCCGAATTATTTGATCAAATTTACTATATTTCATAATTTATCTTATCAAGCTCCATTTAGGTACGAAACTTCATTTAAGTGAACGAATTTATTTTGATCTAAGCTAAAGTTTTGGCAAATCTGAAAAATAACGAGATATAAACTGCTTTATGTAATAAGTAATAAAAATCTTACCACATTTAATTTTATTTAAATACTATCACTAATAGAACTATCGTTATTAGGCTGCAGTTCATTTAACATACGATATCAGTAATCGATTATTATACAACATATTTAAGACGAAAGATTCCATTAATAATTCATAAACAATGTGATTTTAAGCTCGTATTTTGAGTTAACAAAACTCTTTCGCGCAGAAATAATGATCCGGTGCCAGCCAATAATAACTATACCCATCTATTCGACTAACTTTTTTAAATACTTCCAAAAAGACTTATATATCATTACATTAGTTTGTGCGAATAATTTAGGTAAATTATAAGACCCTCGAGATTTGGTCACACAAAACGGCTGCTTCACAGAATTCTCATAATTAAATGGGATATTATTATTGGCCGGTACGTATTCGAAATAATTTATTTTTCCAGTTTCGTAACTCTTTCTCTCTTGATAAGTATGACAACTGGAACTACATATTATTAATTAACTTCATGATTCAAAAATACCTCTAGGCACTAATCATTTTATAAACAATAATAAATAATAAAACATCATTAGTCTTATTATTTTTTCTAATACGTTGCCATTTTGAATACATTGTTAAGACGGCAGTTTTCTTACTTTTTAACTCGTATTTCATTTCATTAAACCACTATATAAAGTCAAAAAGATTTAAATATATATACAATTATAACACAAAAAATCAGGTATTTTAATGATGGAATAATTCCTTGTCGATAATCAAGTAAAACTGTCGTAAAAAGGCAATGACTAGATTTTAGACTACATTTATTTAACTTGCAACTGATCATTATGGGACGGTCATACTTTAAGTATTGACAGGGAATCATCAAAAGATAGATGATAAAAACACAAATGAAAGAGACGTCATCCTAAGTCATCGATTGGTTGACATCTGAAGAATTGAAAAAAAAATGGTTTGCCTTTTAGAACTTTAAACAGTTAAAAAAAAAAACTTAAAGGTACTTATTTTAACTGCACAAGATATACAATTTCCAAGCATATTATCTTCATGACATTTCCCTGTTATTTACGCCATCTGCCCAACTATGAGATAGCTTTTATGCCAAACCCTACCTGGCAGCTTAGGTTTTATTGACCATACAATCTATCATGCAAGCTGGACTGACGTTTCAAGTTGCACTATCACGAAGGAAGGTATCCTCATTCGTGGAGGCCTGGACAAATTGTACCTCGTGTGTTCATAAGTTTTGAGACGGTTACATACTCGATTTTTACATAATTATATATATCTATTTTATATTTACCTACAAACATATTGTTAATTTTGCTTGACAATAGTTTCATTAATAAGTAAACATATGTATTATTTAAACTGCGTTCCAATATTTTATGTTAGATGCCATTTATTGCGTCGGCTACACCTAGATAATGACCCCGCGAGACACGAAAATTTTCATCAGGGATTCTCTTGCTTCTCTTCCAGTAGCTCATTTGTGAGTAACTATTTTTGAGTAGTATTTAGCGCAGGTTTTTAGCTCTAAATGTGTGTTCATAAAAGCTAATTTTGTCCAAAGAGACTAATCTGGAGTATTTAGAGCCAGGCTCGAAGAAAGTTACTTCTATTGACTGATAAAAGACATACATTTCTCTTTTATCAGTCTTCGTATGAAACTTTAATTTTGTTACGGTGTTCTCCGAAACTTTGCCAAAAAACCAATTATTTTGATGATTACAAATAAACTTTAACAAGTGATTCCAAAAGTCCATCTGGTAAATGGATAATTTTAAGGCATAGTTTGAGCAACTAGTATTCAAAATTGAAAGAAAAGGCTACCTCATACGTAATAGTCGCCCGTATCGTGACCATCGTAGGGTGATAAGGTTGCAGTACTGTCTGTGCAGTAGTTGGAACATCTATCCACATTTTGGTGTACAATTAGTCGTTCCGCTGCCTTAACTTTCTTTCTATCAGAGACATTAACTTGTCAGTGAAAAAGGCGTTTTTCGTTTCGTGCCGGCACCTATGAGAGACCGCCGCATTTAAAGGCTTAAATCAAAAATAAACTCTATTTACTTTTATCAGCTACAGTACAGTGATTCAATGAAAATAATAACCTTGACAGAAATATTTTCTGTAATTGATTTATTCAAAACAGTATTCGTCTCAAAACTTATGAACACACGAGGTATAGTCGCATTTAACCATTTTAAAAATACGTCTTTCTCTAACAAGAATGTTAGTGAGAGTGTGACAGTATTGATTCTCACTCTATACTGCACTGACAAGCACAAATATATATACGTACTTCTATAAGACCGCGAATTCAGGATTGGAATAGCTGTAAATTCATATACACTTTCACGTAAGTATATAGAAAATCTGTCACTCTAATCCTATTCTAACCAAGAGTCGGGAAAAACGCCCGTATTTCATGTAGTAGCCTATCCAATTCCTATGAAATAACGGGCGTTTTCCCGACCCTTGCACTAATAACTTGTGCAATTTATGTTCATGGATTTAGTACGCTGGGAGATTTAACAATAATATAACTTTCCTATAACGTGACTGTAATATCGACTGCTTACTTAACTGTATGTAATCGGTAACGAGGCCGACCTAAACTCACCTGGAGGTGTTCAGTGGCAGCGGAAGTGAAGATTACCGGGCTAACCTGGTCCGAGGCGAAGCGCACAGCCCAAGATAGGACGCAATAGCGGAATACTGTGGACGCCCTCTACCCCACCAAGATGCCGTCAACCGTTGTTGCGTCTACCGTCTAGTATGCAATCGATATGACAACCAGGGCCTAGAATGCTAAAGGTGACACGCGATCATATAAAAGAAGAGAGAGCTCGTAATTGGTGGAGGTACTGAACAGAGTGCAAGGTATCCCCCATATATTAAACTCTCGAGTATCTACTGACTCTCTGGAGAGCCAGCGGGATTTGAAACTTCTGACAAAATTTAGTTTAATTTCAGTATTTATTAGTGGCTCCCTGGGGAGCCAGCGGGTACCGAAAGGTTAATCTGCCGCGCTCGAGTACATCCCAAAATCGTCTTCGACTCCCCAACTAAATATGACTGTTAAGGGTCCCCCGCACGCTCGGCTGAACTCGATTCTCCATACAAACGTGGTTTCGTTCTCATTTTAAAACGCCGTGCTGAAATAACATGAAACTTTGTATAGACAATGGCGTTTTAAAATGAGAGTGAAACTACGTTTGTATGGAGAACTGAGCGCCCTGCGGACTCGCAATTAGCCCCGTCTCTGTGTGATTGTGCAGTTATAATCATACCTTTCGTCTATTTGCTACGTTTCACATGGCCAGGATGTGCTGACTCTTGTGCATTTGGATGGTTACGTATTGGAATATTCTTGGAGTTCAGATGGCTTGAGTACTTCTTCAGAGGTGCACCGACCTGGCAGAAGGGGTGTTGGACGCGGAGACCAGTCTCGCGCGCGCCTCAGTGATGCGATGAGATAAGGCGAATTAATGTCTGAAAAAGGATTTATTATTTAACTATTATTATTTAATTATTATCGGGCAGAAGTTGATATGCTACTCTTTTTAACCGACTTCAAAATTTCAAAAGAGGAGGTTATCAATTCGGTTGTATGTTTTTTTTCTTTGTTTTTTTTTTTAATGTTTGTTACTCCCTATTTCCGTCATTTCTTAACCGATTTGGAAAATTCTTTTTTTGATTGTAAGTATATATATCCAATTTGGTCCCGTTTATGTCAAAACGCAGTTCTGATGATGGGATCCACGAGGAATTGAGGGAACTCCTCAAATCTTTAAGGCAAACATATAGTGATTTTTGTGTTTTTATCAACAAGTCAAGCATTTGCATCCAAAAATGTGACATTGGATTAAGTGGAACTGCTGATGATGATCAGAACAGAACTCTTCAACGACGAAAAGTTCACGTTTGGCAATTTGTCCTTCTAGCTGTGTTTGTTAAGCAAGTTCTATTTTCACGATTGATTTTTGTCATGCTCGAGTTCTGATGATGGGATCCATTAGAAATCGAGGGAACTCCTCAAATGTGAAAGGCACACAAATAGTGATTTTAGTATTTTCATGAACTAATCAAGCATTTTCATTCATAAAAGTGACATTTGATGAAGTGGAACTGCTGATGATGATCAGAACGGAACTCTTCAACGACGCGTAGTTCACGTTTGGCGATTTGTTCTCTTCGTTTTGTTTGTCAAGCAAGCAAGGTTTTTCCATGATTCCATGAGGAATTGAGGGTACTTAGTCTTCTACCATTATAAACATACTTAAAGCCATTTTTATTTTATTGTATGGAATCTAAGAGTGCACCATCTAAGTATAATAATCTTTCACTGGCCTCCCCCATTGAAGACGGTTTTTTTTTCTTAAAAATTATTAATTTTAAGTCCGCAATGAGACTTTTTTTGTGAAATAATGTTCGCACAGCATTATTGGAAGCGGTCAACGTGAAAAAAAAACAGCAAACTAGACATTATTTTCCTTTTCCATACATTATATGGGAACTGTAAAAAATATTTTTACAGGCGAAAACGTCTACTTATAATTTCCAAATTTCAAAAAAATGGCAAAATATTTCGTTCGGTAAGATGCGCTGATGGCTTCGCCAGTCTAAATGCTCTAAGGCAAATTTAGATACAAGTCAGCAAGGGCTACAAGGTACAGGAATTATCAAAAAAATATTTTCAGTTATTTGGGGTATAAACAATCATTAATTAACAAAGAAACATAATATAAGGGACACCCTAAATAGGGCATTCCATTAGGATGATGTTGGCAGTCCAGGTACTCACTTGTTCATTCGGCAGCCTTGCGGCAGTTGGGGCAAGTCTGCTGCTCCGCCAGCCAGGGCGCGAGGCAGGCCGAGTGGAAGTTGTGAGAGCACGGAAGGCTCGTGAGCGGCTGGTCTTTGAGCATTATCTCGAAACAGATGGAGCACTCCTCTAGGGACCAGGAACGATCGCGGCTGAAAACAAAGTGGTATATAAATAACATACGTTTCAAACGGTTGGGAGCATTAGAACCGTAGATCCATACCAAAGTCTGTAAAATAGTGCCTTTAATATTATTATTTTATTAATCTTCATTTCATAAAAGCTAATAGTATAGTACAAAAGGCGGAGTTAATGCCATGGCATTAACTATCTGCCAGTCTTTGGGGAAAAACAGCTAAACAATGGGTGGTACAAGTCATACTACTAAACTTCATTAAAACTGAAGATAAAACCTTTTTTCCATCTTTATATTTGCTTATACCTCGAGACAGATTTAATTGAGAGAATAAGAATATTTTTTATGTGCAAACTCTGGCGGTTCTAATGCTCTAACAGTCCTTTCAATTTAATATATATAGTGCTAAAGCAACAGCCAAGCATGCAACAATAATGGTTATAATGAATACAAACAAGAACACTATGGATGAGCCTGATTTTTCGATCGTATAACTTGGACTGAAGTGCTGGAGTGTCTGGATGCAAGTTTTACGATTAAAAACATGAATAATACAAGATCACATGCAATTACATACTAAGGGTGAAGTTTAAATTGTGTTGTTATAAAACATTAAGTTCGATAACTAAAACCAATAAATATAACACGCCAATGATTAATGATAATAATTATACCTAATTAAATTACTAAACCATGATTCAACCAAGCTAGACTAAAAAGCCGAGTTAAGATTAAAAATCTAAATTGTATAGGCAATCTTAGACTTAACATTATTCTTATTGTTTATCACACAATCTTACAATTTCTGCGCTTTTAGAAATTTTATGTGTTCTTCTTCGGACCTGAAATAAACGAAACACCATTATACCATCACCGTACTTAGAATTTGTAGGGTTTTCAAATGATAATATAAGAACGCTTAGGATATTAAGAAGTCACACACAATAATAACTCTAGTCAAGTTCAAGTGTAGTAATATTGATGTTTTAATTGACCGAATTGACAAAGGTCTCCGCTTTAGCTTCGACAAAAATGGTTTCGTATATCCGGATTTCCGGTTGTTCTCCTCTACAGGTCGCATTTCTCAACTGATTCCCGTAAAATTTTGTGAACAGGTGCGACAATTATACAAATTTAAAAAATTTGATACATGAAAAAAAAATTTTTTTTCACGTGGTTATGCATAACTTAATAAAATAATATTTTGAAATGTTGTATTATATACTGATCTTATAGTTTTTATTTTATTTACTAACTAATCTACGTGCATCGTTTAGTGCCTACAGTTTGCATTATAAACATGTATTGTTTAGTATACACTTTTTTTACCTTATCTTTAAACAAATAACTGCTTTTATCGTGTTCATGACGCCGACTATAATGCAAATACCTATTGATTTCATTTGGCATGCTGTCAAACAAATACCGACTGCTTTATGACGCATGTTAAATCATCACAAAAACATTTATGTGTGACCTTTATGACCTGAGTGAACAACATTCAGTTTCCTAGCCTGTACCTACAATACCTACATAAATACATAATAATTACTAACATAAATACATTATATATTGACCTGTGTCCCATAGTTGCCAATTTAAACTTTAGATTGTGGGTCATTCCCATTTTGTTCCATGGAACAGTGACGTATAGGGTTTATTATCTTGATTTGATCTAAGGTATATTTTTTAAGTCACTAGACGCTTGTTTCTAAACATGACCTGTCGGAAATGGCCCTAAATGTTATACCACTACCTCGTCTACCCATAAATATTAGACGTTCACACATGTTTGTTAGTTCTACATTAAAACAAATGCTTACAACGCCTGCGCACGCAATATGTCCCGCTGTTCCGCTGCTGACCTGTAAATAACACAAGTTAAATTTTAAAAAGCCTAGAGGATATACTACTCATACGTAGCTAAGAATTACACCAATGAAAACTAACAAAGCGGCGAATTGCGTATCGGACCACGCACAGTGAAGTGAAGGGTTCCGTACCTTAGGTATAATATCACTACTAGTCCTAATTTAAAACCACTATCCTATACTGTGAATTAAAATAGGTCATATCTTCACAGGAAACTTAAGTCGCTACGTCCTTTTGTTCGGGTGAGTAATTATTATGACTTTCGGAGCGATTCACTCCGAATATATTCACTTAACCATTTCTTTTTCCAAGAAACCTTACATTCGTTTCTCACGACCTATCAATTTGAATACGTGACTATGTAGCGGCGAACATAATACACCCTACAGTGTTTGAGTAAAATGCCTGTGAGATACGAATAGACAGACAGACAGACAGTCGGGCATAGCAAAACTAAGGGTTCCAGTTTTGCCATTTGGCTATGGATCCCTAAAACTCTTACCTGTGTTTGTTCAGATAGTAGATATATGGTGTAATCCTTGCTTGGTGAGATTAAAGTTCTGATATTGTACCTAAATGGGGATATACTCGTTAAACGAAACTGAGAACTAATTCTGAATTCGTAATTCGCATAGAAACTTATTCCTCTTTCGTAACTGAAGTTGTAATGCTTAACGAATTTTGATAAATGTAATTATCTAATATTTAACTGAGTCACGATGGGGGCAAAGCTTATGAATATATATTTGGTTTAGTAATTGAGCAGTAGCAGTTATTTTGAATTTTAGAATATGCAGTTATTATCAAAAACATACACAAAAAAACGATCAGACTTTGCTGCAAATCATAGCCTAAGTGCGAATTCAACTACATAATACTTTCTCCTTCTCCTAGTAAATAAGAAATGAAATAGTTTTGTTCGTATGTGTGCAGATACAAGAGTCAAGACATTATAGGTCGAAATATAAATTAAATAAATAAATAATAAATATTGGGGGACAATGTTACACTAATCGATCTATAGTGGTCGGCGGTTAAGAAGTCAATCCTGATACCTGTCATTTCCATACAGTTTATAACCTCAAAGTGACTTTTAGGTAATAAACCTACTGAAATGACAGGTGTCAGGATTAACTTCGTAACCGCTGACCACTATAGTCCCAAACTAAGCAAAGCTTGTACTATGGGTACTAGACGACGATATACATACTTATATAAATAAATACATAGAAAACATCCAAGACCCAGGAACAAATATCCGTGCTAAATGCACAAATAATGCCCTGGCCGGGATTCAAAAGTAAAAAGTAAAAGTAAAAGTAGTTTATTCTTCAAATTAGGCATATTACATGCACCTATGTATTCGAACCCGGGACCTCTAGCTTCGGAGGCAGTGTCACTACCAACCAGGTTAAACAAGCCGACGATTTTGATGAAACAATTCCCAATATGTATTTGATTCTCCAAATGTGTCATTTGCATAAGTTCAATTTTCGTAACTGTTACATTTATTGGTTTTGTAAGAATCCTGAATATTTACCCAAGTTTAATTAAAAAAAAATGCAAGTAAGAATAATTTGAACAGAATTCATTTTCAAATTATGAACATATCAAAAAAAGGGTAGGCAGCCTGCTTGTGATTGTTCTACAGCCACAAAGCGTCCACAAGCAACGGTGTCTGTTTACCATCAGGCAGGCTGTATGCTTATTAGCCACTGTTGTAGTATAAAAAAAGATCAAACTTACGTCCTACGCCTCCTAAAGCGCTGGCTAGGCCTAGGGCTAAACATGGCTCCAAAGTGACCAATCATTATCATGATCGGTGACACTGACCGACGTTCCTCACTAGGCACATCCAGCGAAGAATCCGTGACATCCCAATCAGAATCTCCAGAGACTGAGAGCGAATCCTCCTGGTTCGGAATGAGATTGATGTACGAGTCTTCGGAATCTGTGCTAGTAGAGTCTGTGTCTGAATTGATGCTGGTGTCGGTTGTGGTGGCCTCGGAGATAGTGGTGTATGAGTCTTCTAAGGAGGTGGTGGAGTCGTTGCAGTTGTTCTCCATGCTTGTGTCGGGTTCGTTGAATCTTACTCTATTACTACGGCTGCTAATGATGGTGAGTATTAGTGGTTATATTGAAATTAATGAATTGATAGGTGAAGATTCCAAAGACTGTGGGCAGTTTTTATATAAATTTAAAATCTTAAAAACTACTCTCTATCTGCGCGGGCTCTTAAAGCGTTCGTTGACCGCGGGTGAGGCCGGGCCATATCATCGTCGGCTGACAACCAAAACTCACGAAGTAACAAATAACTACCTAAAGTAAAACTTGTATCTCAATATGATGTAGTACTGAGTTACTGAGATAAGAGGTTTTGAGGAGCAGAGACAGATATTTTAGTGACTTTTGCTTGTCACCCGACGATATGTAGGCTTATAAATGCTTAATGACAGTACTGTCCACAAAAATGTTAATTCAGAAAACGCCTGATTACATTTTGAAAAAACTTTATTCGCGGCGCGTATGGCTATAACTTATACGCGCACGCGGTGGGGGGCAGGAGCCAGCCAAATTATAACAAATGAAATTACTGTGAATATATTGTTTAGTTAAGTAGCCAAAAATCCGCCAAAAATTATAATTACATAGTAGAATCCCGGTACACCACCAGACACAGGACCGGTGATATTATGTTGCAGTAATAAAACCATGCAATTGGACTGATTTCCTTACTAGCTGTTATGGAGGAAAAATTAATTTGAGGTGGTTATGACATCTTTTTGCCATTTGACATGACAGATTTTAAATAATATGGTGATCGATTTCGATTGACACTTATCAGTGTAAGTAATACGGATCACAATGTTGGGCAACGAAAGTGACGGATGAAAGAAGAGTGCACGCAGCTGAGATGAGAATGCTGAGATGGATGTGTGGAGTGACGAGGAAAGATCGAATTAGAAATGAGTATATAAGGGGAAGTTTGAAAGTGGCACCCGTGACAGATAAAATGAGGAGCAGTGGGTTCGCATGGAATGGGCATGTAATGAGGAGGGATGAATGTCATATTGATAAAAGAATATTACGGTTGGATGTAGAAGGACGAAGAGCGATTGGAAGGCCCAAAAAGTGATGGATGGATTGTGTGAGAGAGGATATGAGAAAGAAAGGAGTAAGCGCTGGAGTGACAAACAATAGAGAGGATTGGAAGAAGAAAACATGTTACGCTGACCCTGGATAAGCGGGATAAGGGCAGGGAGATGATGATGGTGATCAATTGACACTTCTTCAGTCTAATCATATTCCAAGTTTAGCCTATGGGAAAACATTATACACTACATCTGTATCATATATTTAAAAATCTTAAAAATTGCCAAGTCACTTTACAAAACAAACCCAATAAAACTGCCCGCAGCCTTTGGTTTCACATGAAATTGGTACATATTTCTACAGAATTCAATAATCTCTATTACAATGAATGAAAGTGAAATGTAGGGTAGAATTAAAAGTAATACCTAGATGCGTAACTAATGCGTTATTTCTAACTATCCTAAAGTTGTTTACGTCTAAACTAATTAAAAACATGGCAATCAACATCAAATATCATTAAAATTAGATTACGAAATTGTTAACAAAACAATGTTACTAAAACAATTACGCTCAAAAGCGAAAGCAAAGCATGTATAGGAAAACAGATCTTATGTTTATACTCACAAGGCATGAGGTTGCTCGCAGGACCAGCCTGTAGTGGAACCTTCACCATCGGGATTCTCTGGCTTCTTGCTGAGGAAGTAGTACAGTGCCGCCCCAACTCCGACGCCCAGGGCCGCAGCCGCCAAACCGAGACCGCGGCTGGGACAGTTATCCTTTTTCTGCCGATCTTCCTCGCGCATACTCATCTTTGTTTCGTTATTGCGTTGATCACCTTGCGAAATATTTTATTTTTCGTTTGTTCGTATTTGAGTTTTGACGTTGACAGATAGTGTTGTACCGTTACCCAGTTCAGTGTACAGCTGGGTTAAATCGATATCATAGATTGTGTTTGCTTGTGGTAATGTTGCTTCGTAAACATGTCACATTATAATAAATATCGTCTCTGAGTTGTACATAAGTATATAACCTGGGTTCTTATTAAATTTATTTTTAAAATAATTAAAATAATATCAAAACCAAGTTCATGAGCAACCCATGACCCACGACCTTTGGCCACGACTTAATAAAAAAAAACAAGCCACGTTCCGTTCCGCACAAATTAATCCCATTTAAATTATAGAATTTATTGAATACCTCAATGGTTAATAAAGATGAGTGCTTTAATGCATTATTTATTTGCTAAGTATTAACTAATTAGTTCATTAACTTAATTACATTATCAAATAGTTTATTTGTACGATACCACTCATCATTAGTTTATAACATTTAAGATTTGTTATTTTTAGAGTCTCTACTCTAATCAAAGAAACGAAACGAAGCACAATTTTTCGATTAAATTGTGATATCTTATCTTCTTAGTAGTCTGTGATTGTGATTTTGAACCACGCAATTCATGGGGAATTACATGAAAATCATAGTAAAGATAATAGAGATAAAATCATGACTTCCGTTCGTTAGTATAGTTTTGATCTACCCTCCAGTGAAGCAAGCATAAGTTTGAACGTAGAATTAATATAGTTTTGTGTAAGTATAACTTCAATTCACTTGTGTGTCCTTCTGTTTCGTTTGATCAATATGTTGGAGTTTAATCAGTATCATTAGGTAGATTATAGGTAAGTCGTAGGTAACTATAGCATGAAAGGAACAATATGTGTTGATTATTGTTATGCATAACGTACTCGTGTATCGTTCCAGAAGAATGGAGGGACTAGCGAAGGGTATCGTGATCAGCGCGGCTGTGGTGGTGGCGGCGGTAGCGGCGGTGGTACAATGGTGGCAGTACCAGCATGTCCCGCATGAACGGTACTCCACGCATGGCGAGAGACCACGGCGGAACTGAGGTGATCATAATTACCTTAAGTCTTCATCTTAGTGCTGCTGCTCTCTGACCTAATACATAGTGTGGAGCCATCATATTGGTGTATCAGATGAATCAAGCTTTACTATTTTCTTCTTTGTGTTCTTCATATATATAACCTCGTCCTGCCCGAGCAATTTTAAATAAACTTCTAGATTCTGCCCAATGTTCTCAATTAAGCACACTTTTTATTTTTTGTCCTAATAAACATGTTTAAGACGGGTAGGAATTTTTATACTATTTTTTAGGGTGCAAGGCTTATGTTCTTAATAAGATAAGCTAGTTTTCGAGTCGATATCTTTTGTTCTTTGTTCAGCGCAATGGGCAGAATTGCCAAAGTTGCCTAAATTTTGAAATTGGCATTTATTGAGAACAATGGGCACAATCTTCACGATTATAATTTATAAATAATTGGTCGGCTGCGGGCATATAAACATATATAGTTTCTATCATATTTTTACGAGGCTTGCACTGAAAGTGGCGGGAATCGAATACTTATTAATTTATTTTTAACATGTATTATACCTTTTTATAATCTCTGAAGTTTCCTTATCTCAACACACTGGCCACTTAGAAAAAAAAAAGTATGGTTCGGTTTCAATTGTTTATTGAAGTCGTCGAGTCACTGCTTAAAATGGAATTGTGCCGTGAAAATTTCAGAGCTATGATTTATTATGACTTTAAAAGTGGACTAACACAAAAACAATGTGAAGAGCGGATGGTTGCTGCTTTTAATATTGAAGCTCCTTCAAAGACTACAATATACAGGTGGTATTCAGAATTTCAACGTGGCCGTGTATCCCTCACCGACGAAGTGCGTGAAGGTCGACCAAAATCGGCAGTCACGCAAGAAAACGTCGATGTTGTGCGTCGTCTGATAAATGAAGACCGACATGTGACATATCGGGAAATTCAAGAGCACCTGGGTATTGGAATGAGTCAAATACAAATTATTTTAAAAGAAGAATTAGGCGTGAAAAAGTTATTTTCCCGTTGGATACCTCACCTATTGTCTGACGAGCAGAAAATAGTCCGTGTCAATTGGTGCCGCAAAACTTTGAAAAGATTTAACAAGGGATGCTCAAATGCTGTTTTTAGCATAGTATCAGGTGACGAGTCGTGGATATACGCTTATGAGCCTGAAACTAAAAACCAATCCCGAGTATGGGTCTTCGAAGACGAGCTCAAACCCACAAAAGTTGTTCGTTCTCGCAGTACGGCTAAGAAGATGGTGGCTACGTTTATCTCTAAATCTGGTCACGTAGCTACTGTGGCTCTTGAGGATCGTAGAACAGTCAATGCTGATTGGTACACCACTATTTGTTTGCCGAACGTCTTTGCTGAACTCCGAAAAACAAACCCTAGTCGTCGCATCATCCTTCACCACGACAACGCCAGCCCACACACCGCTCGGACAACAACTGAGTACCTGGACGGTGAAAAAGTCGAAATATTGGACCACCCTCCATATAGCCCTGACTTAAGTCCCAACGACTTTTTTACATTCCCCAGAATCAAGGACAAACTGCGTGGTCAGCGGTTTCAGACGCCAGAAGAAGCAGTGGAGGCCTATAAAATAGCCATTTTGTCGACCCCTACTTCAGAGTTCAAAAAGTGCTTTATGGACTGGTTTGAACGCATGCATAAGTGCATGAAATACAAAGGAGAATATTTTGAAAAACAATAAAAATAAATAAACTCACTTATACTGCATATTTTCTTCTATTCCCGAAACTTTCAGTTTTACCCTCGTATACCAAAAAATTCGAGATTAAAGACAACATAAACTAAAGATTTATTTCTTCTTGCAAAAGGCCACAATTTAATGCATAAATTAATCATATATCCTCTTTCTTCATTAAATAACTTAACAATATGCATCATGCAAATAACTATCACTGTTACATTTTAAATTAAAAAATAAATTGTTAAATATAAAATGAAGGTTAGCTGGAAGAGATCCCTTCAAGGGATAAGCTCGCCTTTGTACGTCTACTTTTTGTTTACATTTATCATTTTGTTGTGTTTTATAAAGTAATACATACATACATAATTAGATCAACAGCATCTTATTGTTAATCGCAAGCAGCAAATATAACTTTGTAATTCCATAATTAGCACGTCAATGACACAAGTAAAAAAAATACGACACGACCTCATATATTAAATTCCGTCAAGCCATTTGGGCTATAGGGTATACCAAAAAATATACTTACCAACATACACACAAACTTTTAAATTAACACACTCACATTTGCAAAATATCACTATCTTTCCTTAGTCTGTTAAGTTATAATAGAACATTACCGTTTTCATTTCTGCCCAATGTGATTCATTAAGAACACGTTTTGATAAGTAGCCCTGGAAAATCGAAATTTACCATTGCATCAAAAACAAAGAATTTATTACAAATTAGAACTGTTTAGCATTACTTTACAATAACATTCATACAAAAAACATGTATGATTGCCACTAAAAAGAGGGATTAAACTCACCTCTCCCGCTAAGTTTCGCCATTGTCGACACGTGGCGTGATGCTGATCGGCCAGTCCAAGCAAATTCAGCACGAACCCTTATTTACCTATTGGCCAATACTTTAACCACAAACTAGCAGTACAAATCGCAAAAAGCGAAACTTTCGAGCACTAGGCGGCAAATTTGAATATATGATTAATTGAGCACATAGGTCAGAATCTTGAAGTTTATTTAAAAACTGTCAGGCAGGAACCACTAAATCAAAAGTGTTCTTAATTGAGAACATTGGGCAGGACGAGGATAACAGAAGTAAAGTAAATAAATACAAATACGTTTATTTCGTCATCACAGGTCATAATCATAATATAGCTGTTACATTGGTGTTTCCAGTACGAAATCCATGATGAGCCCATTAGGCATACGAAAATAAAATCACAGTCAGGTCAATATGATATGAAATGAATTAATTAGCTTATACAATGCAATAATATAATTAATCAGAATCAGAATCAGAATCAGAATATTTATTTTGTTAAAACATAGGTTACAATGAAAGATGGTAAATAAACAAATAGGTTTGAGCACTATGTTTTACCCGCAATGCAGGTGTACAAAATTCGCTTCGTGCGGTTATAATAAAAGTAAACATGTCATCCACTAATACAACTAAAACAACAATAATTTAATGTAACAATAAGCAATAAAATAATTATAACTACAATTAATACAAAACTATGCTATCACTATCATTTAAAAAATCATTTATTGAAAAGTAACATTTGTCTATAAGGAATAAAGTAAGCTGTTTTTTAAAATTATCTATGTCAAGCGATATAATTGCGTCAGGAATTTTATTAAATATTTTCGGTGCCATACCCACGACACTTTTTCTCATCAGTGCCGTGTTGCAACATTCCAGAGTTTTTATTTTATGTTTGTATTGTTGCCGTGTCGGAAGCCGCCGGGTTTGTGAGACGCTAATGAATAATTTGGGGTTCGTTTTGATAAAGATGGCAACTTCAAGTATGTATAAAGACGGCAGCGTTAATATTTTTAGCGATTTAAAGAAGGGAGCACAATCATCTCTAAATTTCAGCCCACACATTGCTCTTACACAACGTCTCTGCATTTTGAAGGCTATTTCTTTATGAACTGAGTTACCCCAGAATATAATTCCATACCTCAATACCGAGGATACAAGACCATGATAGGCCATTAAAATAGCTTCTCGATTTACAGTCGTTGACAGTCTAAAAAGTGCGTAGGCCGTTTTACACAGTTTTTTACTCAGATATTCAATATGACATTTCCAGTTAAGCTGGCTATCTATCATTAACCCTAAGAATTTAGTGACCTCTACTTTGTCTATTTGTGTGCCCTGGTAGTTTACATCCATGTTAATAGCTTGTGTCCGTTGTCGAAAGTGCATTAAATTAGTTTTTGACAAGTTTATTAATAGGTCATTATTATTTAACCATGTAATTATATTATCTAATACATTATTTATCTCTTGTTCATAATCATTAACATTATCACATGGAATAACTGAAGTGCTGTCATCGGCGAAGAGCACCATAGGATGACAAGTTACCTTAGGAAGGTCATTGATGTATACAAGAAATAGGAGTGGACCTAGCACACTTCCTTGTGGGACACCAAAGTGTATATGCTGTTTGTGTGACTTGTATTTGCGTTCCTTTTTTATTTTAGGGCATACCGCTGATATTTCTGTGTATTGTTGTCTTTGACTCAGATAGGATTTTACAAGATCTAATGCATTTCCCCTAATACCATATCGACTGAGTTTACTTAGGAGTTTATTGTGATTTACGTAGTCGAATGCTTTGGTCATGTCCGTGAAAAGTGCGCACACCGGATTTCTTATGTCAACATTTCCCAGTATGACACTAAGGAAATCGTAAATTGCCATATTTATTGTGATATTTTTTCTAAATCCTTTCTGCTCCTTACAAAAAAGATCGAAATTATTTAAGTAGGCGTATATTCTGCTGTATATTGCCTTCTCAAATATCTTGGAGATAATAGGGATGAGAGCAATTGGTCTATAGTTGTTAAGATTCTCCCTGTCACCTTTCTTGAATAAGGGCTTAATTACTGTTATTTTAAGACTATCTGGGAAAGTACCAGCATCAATACAAATATTGAGTATATAACTTAAGTGTTTAGCAAGAATATCACTTACAAATTTAATAACTTTTGTGCTTATGCAGTCATAACCTACACTGCTAGTATTTTTTAAATTTTTAATTATTTTATTAATTTCGTGTGGTGTTGTTGGTGACATGAACATCGATTGTACATAATTTTGAATATTTGTATCCAAATTATCATACTGAGAATGAGCTTCTCTATGCACAAAATTGTCATTAAACGCCATAGCTATTTCTTTAGGATCCGTCAACGTGTCGCCAAAACGGTTAGTTATTTTATGGATAGGTTCCTTTGGGCAGTTATATTTCGTGTTGTTGATAATATTCCAAATAGTTTTTGATTTGTTATCGGAAGTTTTAATCTTATGATTATTTTTTGCTCTTTGTGTCAACTTTATAATCTTCTTAAAAGTTTTAGAATATTTTCGAAGTTTTATTTTATTAGCTAAAGTTCTATTTAATCTATATTTCCAAAGTAATTCCCTTTCCTTCTTGCTACATAAAGTTATTCCTTTAGATATCCATTTAACATTATTTTTGGCTTTTATTAAAACCTGCTTTACCGGAAAACATAAATCGTACAGCAGTCGAAAGTTATTAATGAAAGCATTATACGCTTCATTTGGGTCGGATACTTCATACACTTCGCTGAAGGATAGACAACCCAAATGCGACCTGAAATTGATTAGGTTCTCTTGAGAATAATCACGCTTTTCTACTCTCCAACTAGTTAATGTAGCGTTTTTCTGTAATATCGGAAATTTAAACAATTGTGCTGCGTGGTCAGATAGACCAAGATCAATGACTTGGTGTTCCTGATCTTTCTTTAGGTTATGTGCAAAATTATCTAAACACGAATTGCTAATAGGCCTTGTCGGCTCCCTAATCTCTAGTATTAAACCATAACTCAGTAAGAAATACTCAAATTCTAAAGTGATATTGTTATTTTTTAAGATGTCAACATTAAAATCCCCACATAAAATAATATTTTTGTAAGATTTATTCTTATATATATTTTTTAATATGATGTCAATTTTTTCATAGAATAGATTTAAGTCATTATAACCAGGTATCCTATATACACATATTAAAATAGTAGCATGACAAGTCAAATCAATGGCGCAACATTCTATTACACCTGAAATAGAGTGTTTAGATATTTCTGGAAGCTCCTTGAAACGTATACCGTAAAGTAATTAAAATTAAACTAAGATAATAGTAACAAAAAAATTGATGTCGTACAAAGCGGTAGTAGTTATTTATTTATTTAGGCATGCTAGTATCATTAAGATAGTCCAAAAATATATAATAACACCTTTCAGATAAAAAATTAAAAAGATTTCTTTTGAAGTCATTTAAATGTAGCATTTTGCCAATCCTCAGGTAGTTTGTTAAATATTTTAGGAGCCATAACTAAAATATTCTTTTTCATCAGAGCTGTTCTAGATTTAACAACGCATATTTCAGGTTTCCTGTATCGAAAGTTTATTCTCGTTGCATTTTTTTTCATCTCAAACAAATTGGGATTGTTTTTAACATAAACACAACATTCATAGATGTTCAAGCATGGAAAAGTCAAAACATTCAATGATTTAAAATGAGATTGGCAGCTTTGTGAGGGAGTCAGTCCAACGATGGCCCTAATACATCGTTTCTGAGCTCTAAATACCATATCTCTATGTGTAGAGTTCCCCCAAAATATTATCCCATAACGCAAAGTTGAGACTACAAAACTGTGATACGCTGTTAGACCTGTTTTACGGTCACTTATTTTCGCTAATTTATAGAGAGCATATGAGAACTTGTAAAGTTTCTTGCACACTGCCAAAGAGTGCGATTTCCATGACATATCATTGTCTATATGGATTCCAAGAAACTTTGTGACATTAGTTTTCACTATACTATTACCTTCATAATTTACATTTAGGGATGGAACAATTTTTCTTTGACTGAATTGCATTATATATGTCTTATCTATATTTACCGTCAGGTTATTACTTTCTAGCCATTTTATAATATTCTCAGTGGTCAAGTTAATTTCGTTTTCGTAATCATTAGTTAGGTCCTCAGATCACAGAAAGAAAGAGATATGCCCTAACCGCGAAATTAGTCCGGTACTGCTGTCGCCACTTTTAAAGATGTGTGCGTTTCCACTACTTGCACAATATTGTAAATATTGGGTTCCCGCACACATCCGTCCAGTTGTCTACTAGCATTCTAATCCTCTAATTGGTACTCTCACTACGAAAGGCAACTGTAGGAATACACTCGTACACGTAAACAACAGCGTCGGTGAACTCGTTAGGGATGGGCACATGCATCCATTTTTGCATTGAGCGATAAAATCATGAGATGAGAATTATACCTTTAAAACGATAAACTTCGTTTAACGGTGAGTCAAAATACTGTTTATTACAGAAATACAAATTGTTCATTTTAGTAAAAATTACGAGTCCAACGAACCTGTGGTTCGTATTTATTGTATTGGGGTTTCCTCTATTTTGATATTATACAAACCTATGATGTGTAATGTACCTATGTGTAACAAAGAAACATCCTAAATAATAGTTCAGTGACCGTTAATTTATTTATTTTAAATATTTCATGGCAACATCATTCATGGTCGATCTGTAGACTTTTTTATATTTTTATGTGATATTCAGTTATGCAAATATCTATATTTAAAAAGAAAATGTAATGAAAACCATTCGTAATAACGTCGATCAATTATCGATAATATTGCATGCATACAGATACTGCCATTGCCTTATTCCGCGCACTCGAAGCTGCGTAAGGTGTTTGCGCTGGCAGGTCGAAGCTTTTAGGGTGAATTTTACAAAGTGAATTAAGGAACTTAAAAATACATTAATAATAGAAATACTAATCTAAAATAGCACTTAGCAGTGGTATGTTATTCCACGTATTTTGTATTTTTGTTTAGTTTACCGATTTTTACAACGAAACACGCTACAGACCGTTATTTCGAAAAAAAATCTGGAGCCATAGCGTGAACAACGATCGCCGCTCAAATGAGTCAGCGCTAAGAGCGGTGCGCGCCGATATAGTTTACTGACCTTATCGAGGCGACACGCGCCACGCCCCGGTGCCATATCTCCTTCTTTCTATGATCTGAGGTTAGGTCAAATTCTATAAAGATTGTCGTCAGCAAATAAAATCATGGGATGGTTACAAGAATTAGTGATGTCATTAATGTATAAAAGGAATAAAAGGGGTCCCAGTACGCTACCTTGTGGTACCCCGTTTTCAATTTTCCTACGTTCTGACATATATATTTTTTCTTGTCTTGTCGCTGTACATATTTCAGAAACCACAGTGTATTGTTCTCTGCCGTTTAGATACGATTTGAACAGATCCAAAGCACTACCACGAATTCCAGAGGTCTCTAGTTTTTTAAGCAGTATCTGGTGGTCAACATAGTCGAATGCTTTGGACATATCCATGTATACGGCACAACAGGGTTTTCTATCGTCAAGACAAAACTTCTTCGGAAGCCTTTCTGTTCAGGAATAAGTATTTTGTATTTCTCCAGGAAGTTGTACATATTATAATATATTATTTTTTCGAACACTTTTGAGAAGACAGGCAAGAGAGCAATTGGACGATAGTTAGAGGGGCTTTCTTTATCGTCCTTTTTATATAATGGCTTTATTGTTGCTAGTTTCAACTTATTGGGATAAACGCCTGTAGTAAAACTTAAGTTGATGATGTGAGCAAGTGGGGACGCAATTAAATCACTGACATATTTTATAACCCTAGTTCTAATTTCATCAAAGCCAACAACGCTGTTTGTATTTTTCAAGCTTTGTATGGTTTTACACACATCATTAGGTGTTGTTGGAGACATAAAAATCTAATTTATATTACAACTTTTGTGAGCAGAGTAAATATTATCTCGTTTGAAGCTGTTATTTTTTATTTCATCAACAAAAAAGTTATTAAGTGCGGTTACAATATTTTATTTTTAATGGAGTTCATCTCGAATTCTGGGTCCCTTAGGTACTCTATGTTTAGACTGATTTATGACCTGCCACGTAGCTTTGGATTTTTTCATTGCATTAGCTATATAATTACTTAGTCGGCTCATAAGTTCTGTCATATACATAGTATCAAATAAAAACAAAAGTTTAAGTTTATTCCGTATAATTTGTACAGCGTTTGAAAGCTTATAAACTAGAGAATCTAAATGTATAACATTTATTCAAAATGACCGCCATAATTATCTACACAGGCTTGAAGTCTGCGTGGCCAGTCGTCAATGGATTCACGCACCACTTTCATGTCGATATTGGCCACTGCCGTAGCAAGGGATTTTTTCAGCGAGTCTAGATTTGCATGAGGTTTTGAGCACACCTTTTCCTCTAAATACTGCCATATTTTATAGTCTAACGGATTAAGATCTGGGCTAGAGGAGGGCCAATCTTCATGCCGTATAAAGTCGATTTTATTGGAGGCGAGCCAGGCTTGTGTAGACTTTGCCTTATGGGCTGGAGCAGAGTCCTGCTGGAAAACCCAATGCTATAATGGATAGTGGTTTCACAATATTAGTCAACACCGTGTCTTGGTACACTTTGGCACTAGTTTTTACTCCTTTCTCACAAAAATGCATACTAGTGACGCCCGCATAAGAAACTCCCAGCCAAACCATCACAGATGAAGGGTGATGACCTCTTTGAATACGGAGAATGCTATTAGACGCTTCTTTACTATTGCGAGCGTACACTCTATCATTTTGTTTATTACAGTTTTCTTCTATGTCAAAAATTTTCTCGTCCGAAAACAGTATACAACGATGCTTATTTTTAGGGTACTTCTTCAATAAAGCTTTAGATCTTTTAAGCCTTAAAGCTTTAAGCCGACCATTGAGAAGATGGCCAGTTTTTCGTTTATAAGCACGTTTCGTTTATAAGTCTCAGGTCTTGATTAAGCACTCTTTTCACCGTGTTTCTGCTCAAACCCATCTGGAGGGCCATAACTTTTTGTTTCCTAGCGGGATTTCTGGCAATGCGTGCCCTAATTGCTTGTACAACCGCTGGAGTCCTAGCTGTACGCGGACGACCGCTTCTTTTCTTGTCATTTAAACTAGAGACCTCACTGTATCTTTCTATGGTACGATACACAAATCTTAGAATTTTAAATTTTCAAGTAGCTTAAAAATTTTAGGCGGTGAGTGTCCACAACGATATAGTGCAATTATTGCGGTACGGCTATCTTTAAGCGTCCACTCCATATTAAAGAAAACAGAAAATTGCAAAATTATACTACTCAAATATTTAAAAAAGATTCGAAATTCAAATGCACAACGGTTTTTGTTTTAGGAGTTCCTAATTTAAATTTTAAAGGCCAGTGACAGAACTTATGAGCCGACTAAGTATTGTTCTGAGAACGCTGAGTTAGTTTGTTAATTCTTTTAAAGTAAGTAAAGCTTTTTTTTTTTAAAGTAAGTAAAGTAACATTTTATTAATAACATCGTTACAGGTCATTGAATTACATTCATGAGGTATTTATATTTGTTTTATGATAACATTATTTATAATTTATTATTGAATAATTAATTCTCTTATATCATAAAATTGTAACAGCCATTTTTTAAGTCTATTTTTAAATATTTGTGAGGAAGGTGCATCCCTGATAGAGTCCGGTAAGCGGCTATATACTAGAGGACCGAGAACGTAGGCTGATCGTTTAGATTTCGCTAGTTTGTGCGGCACGGGGGCGAATTGACCCGCGTTCATATTGCTACGCAGACAGTATGGCTGTGCTGTCCTGAAACAGCTTTGGCAGTGTCACTGACAAGTTGTTTCCATGCCACTATCGTCAGCTTTTCTCAGGGCAGTGATTATTATTAGTCCCATTATTTTATTTACCCACATAATCTTTTACCATCTACTCTCCCTATTACAACTAGTTTATCAAAACATATGTAATGCCAGGGCTAGGACTCAGACCGGTATCAAAAACTTAAAACTGTTATTATGCTGTTCTTTCATAAACAGGTTTATCAAAAAATAATGTAATGAAAGCACAAAATCATTTTGGTTACTGGTAGTATAGGTATTATATAAATCTAAACAGTTTTATCAAAAAATAATGTAATGAAAGAACAAAATTATTTTGGTTACTGGTATTAGGTATAGGTATTATATAAATCTACAATATATCTATGAACAATTGTGTAAGCAAATAAGGCCGTGTTTGTTGTTTGTTTTATTAAGTTATTTACGATATTTACTTTTGTTCCTCTTACATTTTCAGATGAGCTTCCACACAACTGCGCACAAGGCAATAATAAAAGTCAAAAATGCAATATAATTAGCTTTAATAGAAATTCTTATTATTTTGTTAATGTTTATGTTAAGATTAGCTGTTTTAATATAATACTTAGTTGATTGAATATAGTTTTAGTTTCACTGCATTCGCAGAGAGATTTGATTACCATTACCTGAATCACTGTTACGAGTATATGATTCATGTAATGGCAAACAAATCCTAGTTAACGGCGAAGGCGGTTGGGGTTAAATGACTACATAAATAATGTGGGCATTTTATCTTCGACTGCACCGATCCCTAGCCTTAATCCTATAGTATAAATTTTCTAATGTATTAATCCATTATAATATAATAACTGGCAACCGTACTTGTCCTCTCGAAGATCTCACGGTTCGGAAATAAATGCCATACGATTATTATTATATAATTTATTTATTTAAACTTTATTGCACAAAATGTTATTGTACAAATGGCGGGCTTAATGCCAAATGGCATTCTCTGCCAGCCAACCATTGGGCTAAACAGAGATTTATGAAAGGTGCAAAGGAAAAAGTTTGATAATATCTTCTAAGAAAATGCGAAGACAATTTTTAAGAAAAAAAAACCGACTTCAATGGTGGAGGCCGGTGAAAGATTATTATACTTAGATGGTGCACTCTTAGATTCCATACAATAAAATAAAAATGGCTATAAGTATGTTTATAATGGTAGAAGACTAAGTACCCTCAATTCCTCATGGAATCATGGAAAAACCTTGCTTGCTTGACAAACAAAACGAAGAAAACAAATCGCCAAACTTGAACTACGCGTCGTTGAAGAGTTCCGTTCTGATCATCATCAGCAGTTCCACTTCATCAAATGTCACTTTTATGAATGAAAATGCTTGATTAGTTAATGAAAATACTAAAATTTCACATTTGAGGAGTTCACTCAATTCCTCATGGATCCCAGAACTCGAGCATGACAAAAATCAATCGTGAAAATAGAACTTGCTTAACAAACACAGCTAGACGGACAAATCACCAAACGTGAACTTTTCGTCGTTGAAGAGTTCTGTTCTGATCATCATCAGCAGTTCCACTTCATCAAATGTCACATTTTTGTATGATAATGCTCGATTCGTTGATAAAAACACAAAAATCACTATATGTTTGCCTTTCAGATTTGAGGAGTTCACTCAATTCCTCATGGATCCCATCATCAGAAGTCGTGCATGACAAAAATTAATCGTGAAGATAGAACTTGCTTAACAAACACAGCTAGGAGGACAAATCGACAAACGTGAACTTTTCGTCGTTGAAGAGTTCTCTTCTGATCATCATCAGCAGTTCCACTTCATCAAATGTCACATTTTTGGATGAAAATGCTCGATTTGTTGATAAAAACACAAAAATCACTATATTGAGGAGTTCCCTCAATTCCTCATGGATCCCATCATCAGAACTGCGTTTTGGCAAAAACGGGACCAACTTGGATATATATACTTACAATCAAAAAAAGAATTTTTCAAATCGGTTACGAAATGACGGAGTTATGGAGTAACAAACATAAAAAAAAACATAACCTAATTGATAACCTCCTCTTTTGAAATCTTGAGGTCGGTTAAAAATCAATATAAACACTGTAAATAAACATACATAAATACAAGATATTTATATAAGTAACATACATACAAGAATAGATATACTACTTCATATTAAATACATACTATAGGGATGGATTCTAGTCGAATTCTTGTTTAAGCATATGCTTACGCAGCATTCGCTTGAAAGTGGCTTGAAAGCTAACTTGCTTGGGGCTTGTCTGATCTTGAGAGGGAGTGAATTCCAGAGACTATACCTATAATGTAATGTATTGTATTGTGATATGATCCCAGTTGTATTACATAGAGAGAGGTGGGGTTAAGGGTCCCTTTCCCCCAGAGATGTGCTATGCTACGTTGCTATGAATGCGTTTGAATCAAAATCATTGGTCCACATAGCATAGCAGTGGTGGAAACGGGATTTCGTAGTATATGAGTATTATACTCTTTGGTAGTATAGCTTTCACGTCCACGCAGCATAGCTGCATTGCACATCTTTGGAAGGGCACCCTTACACATTATCCCCTTTTGTATGGACGGGACGGGGCGAGTGGGGCGACCCGATTATCAGGGCCTCCGCAAAACATCGCACGGGCGCACACTTCCCATATTAAACCTCCGACCACGGCGTGTTGATGCCGGGAGTACGGTGGGCCTAATTCCGTATATTGTGAACACCGCACACGGCAGGCGCGGGGCTTTATTATGGGTGCACCCGCGCGACTCTTAGGGGCTCTTATCATCTTTTGCCTTAAAGAAACGGGACAATCCAGTTCAGGCCCTCTCTTGCCTAAATTTTAGTATTCATACGGGTATACATTGGACTCGGATATGTCCTAAAACTACAACCAAGACGACCGGGGGATGGGCAGTAGCGTCCCTGGGGTACAGCGAAGATACTGTACGCCAACCCGCGTGCCAAGCGTGGAGATTATGGCATGTAACCCCATGAAATTGGGGGAGGCCTATGTCCAGCAGTGGACGTCCTTCTCATGGATGCGGATGCCCAAACAGACAATAACTGAGATGTAAAAGTTGTAACACTATAGGTTAATAAAGTTTGGTACGGATCCGTGATTTTTTTTATACCACGTCGGAAGCAAATAAGCGTACGGCCCGCCTGATAGTATGCGGTCACCGCAGCCTATGGACGCCTGCAACTCCTAGGGATGTCACATGCGTATTGCCGACCCTTTGAGAATTTATACTCCTTTCTTGAAGAACCCCATACTGTAGTCCGTCGGGAAAACCTTGGCAGGGAGTTCATTCCACAATTGGCGCGTCCGAGGGAGGAAATTCATCTGAAACCGTACCGTATGCGACCATTTAGGTTCTAAGGTGTGAGGATGTATGCCCTGCCGACGGCGAGCGGTGCGATGGCAGTGGGTTAAGCAAAAAAACTAATGATTAATCTGTGGTTAGTACTAAAAAATTAAAATACCAATGTATGAAATATCCTCTATTTATTATTTATTAACAAACTAGCCAATCACTGACTCAAAACATTCACCAGTCAAAATAAATCACAAATTCATCCTCTCGGCAGGATCAGGCACCAACATGACTGCAGGCCACACGACCAAATGCAAATGCAAAAATGCTTCAGCCTCGCGAGCGGATCCGGAACGATGCATTCGAGTTGCCTCGCTCACGAGCAAGGATAAAGAAGTAGATTTTTTTTTAAAGTATGTCGTTTAATAAAACAAAGGCGTTAAGTATATTCTTGGTTAAGTCGTTCAAATTAGTACAAAGAACTATAAAGTTATCCGAGTAACAATTTACTTCTTACTTATAGTGGTCGGCGGTTAAGAAGTCAATCCTGACATCTGTCATTTCCATACAGCTTATAACCTAAAAGTCACTCTGAGGTTATATAATGTATGGAAATGCCAGGTGTTACGAGTGACTTTTTAACCGCCGACTACTATAGATAGTAAAATCACTTTCCGACCGGTCTTTGCTGCAGAGCTTTCGGTAGCACACACATATATTACAACAAAAAATACAATGCCTTTGTTTCAATTATTAAAATTCAGTTTAAAACGTTTTTCTTAAAAAAAAAACAGTAAAATAAGTACGTGGACGTCGATGGCAAGTACTATTAATACTATTATACAGATATTTTATCCCATGATGACGGGAAAAATGGAACCCTGACCCAACCTGGATCAGTCATGTTATGTAATTTATATATTACCTCTTGTAATATAATATAAATGTCAATATGACGCGGTTCCATGGTGGATGATGCACATTATATACGTGATGTGTTGGAGCTTACGCATACAAGAAAACCCGCTTTCGCCAATTTTCTGAATATAAATAGACAAGTTGCCTATAGTTATGGAAATAAAACGTCGTGTGGCCTGAAAATAATCGGAAAGAATCAAAGCATTCTCTCATTAATATACTAGGTGTTGCAGGGATTGTTTGAGGAAACTAATTTTTACGTACAATGTTCTTGTATGAATATTTTTTCATTAAAGTAGCCCATAAGATTAAATTCTGTTTCATAGTTCATTATTCAAGTAAATTTGGTTGTTATTATCATAAGAGTATCTTAGAATGTCAAATTTGTTTTCCCGAAGTTCACTTGAAGAGTGTCTTATGAAGGCTATAAGTTTAAGAAGGCAAATATTCGATTTGTGTTGGCAAACGTGCCCCGCAACACTCAGTGTGTACATTATAAAAATTTAAAACGCCTATATCTAACGTCGCTAGACGTTCATAAAAAATATCAACGCGTGACACACACGAGGGAAGCAACGGAAAACGTCTGATGGTACTTTCTAAAGTAGTTTCGGGAATTTAGTTTTTGAGAAAGCGTTAAAAGGTGACAATTATCGTGTTTCAGCCAATCTATAAAAAAACCTTGATTATTAACCACAATAAACCTTCGTAATTAAACACACCTTGCATCAGTGAAAACGGTACGAGTCATTTTTGAGGTTATCGCGTACAGATACTTAATACAGACAGACTTTTCAGAAATTTCCACATAATACTGAATTGTATTGCTGTGGGACCGAAAAAAATACTTAATAAAAAAAATTGATCTTTATTTGGATTAGCATGGACGATGCCCCAAAACGCCAAGACACGTTTTCCATTACTTCACGCGCCGAAATGTGTGAAAGAATCGAAGAATTGATTACATACAACTTAAAACATATTACATTTTATAAAATTAATATCCAAAGATTGAGGCTGGTTTTTAAATTTGTATGAATTAAATTGACATGTTCATCTTGGTTTATTTCTGAGGCCATTGTATTTTTTATTATACTCTCACTTTTTCCATCTGGAGAGGAGTTTATGAAGAGAAACAAGTCCAATCCATATACCACGTATAAATTACGATATCAGTTTGACAACTCAATGAAATACAAATTAAAAAACCGGCCACTCTTAAAATATACGTCTGGCAACACTGCGCGCCGTCGCACGCTGATAAAAAAGATGCACTATGGTTTGTACTAAACGTGTAACATACTTTAAGCACTAACCTTTAAAAAAAGCTGTAGTACTATTATATATTTATTTTGATGACAATTACAATATTTTTTTGAAAGCGATGACCAATATGTGTTTTTTATTGACACGCATTATTACTATTTTTCTAACATTACGTGTTCTTTACTTACAATTTTAAGCTATAAATTCTTATATAAAGTAAGCAACCAAAGCATTTAGTTACATTTAAATTTGTCTTTAGACGTTACAGTTAGGCTTCCACATTATATACAACAAACTCACGCCTGTTCCCAAAGGAGGGTAGGCAGAGGACATGAAATTTAATTACCGCTACACAAAACGTATTGCTTGTCATGTTACTTGTCTGTTAACTTGTACTTCTCACGGTTGTTGGTTTCAGAAACTCTTTGCAACTTCACGACCCCTGGTACATATAAGGTAAATGCCTCAATGTTTGACACCAAGTTCCAAGTTGGCACCGTTCATTACACGAATTAAGATTAATAGTGTCAAATACGGAGATATTTACCTTATTGGTTGGTTTTCAAACTGATCTTCATTCAACGTAATACAATAGCTTTGTGCATATTGGCATTTTTATTAGATACTGCTCTTGAAGGCTATAAAAGTTGTAACTTCAATCATTTTTCGTAGTATTATCGACTCTAGGGTAATAGAGATATTCAATGTTATTTTCATATTTCTCTATAAACTATAGACCTTCTGGTTTCGGCTACATCTTTTTAAAAAACTGCCATGCCAGTTTGAACCATCTTGCGTGGACGGTAAATTCGCTTTTTGAACGGACTTACTTGACACAATTCGGTCAATTCAAATGATTTGAAGTATACAAAGCTTTTGTATTACGATAAGAGCAAGGACTGAGTTAAAAACCCAAACACGATATTTGTGTTCAAATCAGGAAAATCAGAACGTTGCCTGTCACTTTCTAGTACAAGAGTCAAAAGATTCCATCAACCAACGTTAATTAGGTGCTATACTATTTATATATAGAACAATATACGTGTGAATCTATAAAAAACGATACAAAACATCATTTCGCCACTTCACTTTCAACAGGGTTTCTACATGGACCCCTTTTGAAATTCCAAAGAACTTTTTTGAAACACTGTATACTGTTTCAATATTAATGGTAGACCACTGGGGGATGGGCAGCAGCATCCCTAGAGTGCGGTGGAGATGCTGCGATCGCCAACCGGCATGCCGAGCGCGGCGATTATGGCATTTACCCCCCTTGAAATTGGGGGAGGCCTATGTCTGGCAGTGGACGTGCTTCGGCTGATATGGATAGGTAGACGGCATTCACTGATGTCCTAGGGGCCCATGGACCACAGATAAAGAAACCCTGGCTTAAAGGAACTGGTGTGCGGGTGTGTATGTTTGTCTGTATGTGTGTGCGACGGCGGGTACGCAGTTTACTCGCGCAGTTTGAGCGCGTGGTCTTTGATCGCGCCACCGTCACCCTCGGAAACGTAACGCTTGCGGCCTCTGCAACGAAATGAGGTTTTAATGCTGTGGCTCTAGTGGAAAGGGGTATAACTCCTATACGATCGTATGGTACTTGTACCCTTTTTCACTGGGTCACAGAATGATAGAATAACATTTTCACCTCAGCGGCACGAACATGGCGGTTTTGCTGCTTGAAACCAGTGAGCAAAATGCAATTTTGCTGCGAGCGTGAATTTTTATTTTATTTTATATCGTAGGTTAGTCGCAGGTCATTTTTTCAACCTGCCGGATGTAATACAAACTTAGAACATTTAAACTTCATTCTCTCTATCACTATTCCTTTGCGTTATATTTAAATGTTCTCGCCACTGAGGTGAAAAGTTGTATGTATCACACGAGAGCAAAGATATTTGCATCTCGTGTCTTTGAGTCCCTTGCTACACTCAAGGCTCTAATTTTAATAGAATCTTTCGCTTGCTCGGGACTCAACATCAACACTATTTTGCTCTCTTGTTGAACAAATAACTATTTTCGTGTTGAGAATTTGGAGTGGACTGGTTGAAAATACCTTTCATTGGTCTAAAATACAAGTTGATTGAGAGAGAGGGCAAAGCGGAACGTCAAAAATCGCTCATATTTGGAGCAGCCCAAAGTGCTGTATTTGGCACCTATTATTTTGGAGAATTGGCTGTTCTGTGATGTAGGCCAGCGGCATGTCTAGGCAAAAACCCATTGAACATCACGACGTCGCCCAGCTTGTACTTCTGCTGGCAGCGCTCGAGGAAGCGGTCCAGCATGATGCACGACACGTCCTCCAGCGAGCGCAATAACCCGGCTTCAAGATACAGAAGTACCAGGGGCACATAGAACGTAGGAGTTACCTGCTCGGCATACGCTTGATCACGACATCCCCCAGCTTGAATTTCTGCTGGCAGCGCTCGAGGAAGCGGTCCAGCATGATGTAGGCCAGCGGCACGTCCAGCACGATGTCCGACATGTCCTCCAGCACGCGGATGAAGCCCTGCAACGAGCGCGAGTTAAGTGGCTGGACAAGGTAAATAACTGATCAAAAAATATGGTAACAACGCATGTTGACGGTAGACATTGGTGTGGGAACTACGAGTATTTAGAATAGTGCTCAAGGAAGAAGCTGGTTTTATTTTTTATCACACTTGCTCGTAATAGTACAAGTGCAGATAACAGGAAATTCGCAACGAGTGGTGATAAATTGAAACACGAGTTGCGAATTACCTGTTCGCACGTGTATCGTACAACGTTTTACAGTACATATGGCTTTTTAAAGTTTCGACATATACACGTAATCTGCTGATTACCGCACTCGTGCGGTAATATAGCACCATATGTACTGTAAAGGGTATTATTGTATATAGCAGTTATAGCAGGCGTATATAGCAGTTATAGCCGATTTACCTCCCGCGGTTGTGAGTTATCTGATTGGCTTAAAAATACTAGTTGGCCGCGCGTCACAAGAATACTGCTCAGTGATTGATTGAAATATTGAAGTAGCGCGCTCCTCTCGCAGGCACGCCCCGTATCATGCTGATAATGGGTGAAGTTGTCAATTGCGTAAATTTTTGATTGACGCGGTTGTATGAAACATAGATGTTTCTGCCTTTAGTAGTTATTTATTTCCTCGCAAATGTGATAAAAACATTGTGTATAACACGGACGTAAAAATATTGCAAACTCGATAGACTAAGACCGATAGACATAGTCTCGTTCGCAATTTCCCGTTTACGCCCCTCGTTACACAATGTACTAAAAAGTGACAGGATACCATTGAGAATAGGGATTACCTGTTCTCCATGAGGTCCTCTAAGCCTGGGAGGAAGCAAGCGAAAGGAGGTGGCCGGTGGAGGGAGTTCACGATTCAAAAGTACCAGGCGCCCATAGAACGTTGGAGTTTCTCACCCGGTCCATCTGGTCGGGCGTGACTAGCACGCTGCGCCGCAGCTCCGCCAGGAAAGTGCAGAGTTGCTCCTCCACCGTGGAATTCACCGTCTCCAAGGCTAACAGGATCGTCTGAAACCAACGGCATCGTCAGCATAATGCTGTAATTGTCTCTATTCTTACAATACTCTGGTAAGACATTCATACCCGCTTCTGTGCTAGGCTTATCCAGTAGTGACCCGTGATGGCCATGATCTTTCTAATATCCTCAACTCATCTCTCTGGTGGACAACCGAACCTTCCTTTGCCATATATTGTGTACAGTTCGAAATGCCATGTACAATTTGTTAGCTATTGGCACATAAGTTTAACCTTTTCTACGCCAATCCATACTAATATTATAAATGCGATAGTAACTCTGTCTATTTGTTACCTCTTCACGTTTAAACCGCTAAACCGAATTTTAATGCATTGATGGACAGTAGACGCCTCGAGGCGTAATTCTATTGTTATTTCTGTTGTGCCTGGAATAGTGTCCATCAAAGTGTTAAGAAACGAAATAATAACTCCCTTCATAGACGAGCTCGTGGTGGAAGTGGGGCTCCTCCAGCTCCCAGACACAGCGCATGGCTTCCACCAGGTCGCCGCACGTCAAGCACTCCTTGAGAAGCAGCTGGATCTGCCGGATGAGCGACTTTACTGGCCTGCGGACAAATAATAACTCACCTCGTAGACGAGCTCGTGGTGGAAGTGGGGCACCTCCAGCTCCCGAACACAGCGCATGGCTTCCACCAGGTCGCCGCAAGTCAGGTACTCCTTGAGAAGCAGCTGGATCTGCCGGATCAGCGACTTTACTGGCCTGCGGACAAATATGGCCTTGAGCGTTGGTTTTCGGGAAGGGTAAGATGAGTTAAGTACTTGAAGCATTCCTTCACATGTAATATAGTTGATAGGATAATATTAATGTGGTTCGACCAAATTGATTAATTGAGGATAACTACGGTCAATATAATTGATAAGAAAGGTCTACCCCATCTATCATAAAAGGCGAAAGCTGTAGACATAGCAAGTAGCGAGCGGGCTCCTGTTCAACCATTATGGGACCCTGGAGTCCTCTGCATGTATCCGTCATTAAATTTTTAGTGGAAAGAAATATTAACCGAACACATGCTTTTGTCGGCAATTGTCGGTAAAAATCAACACAGTGAAACCACAAATCAATTAAGGGAGTCGCGAGATTCGGTAGCGCCCATAAGCTACGCTATCTGTCCGACTAGGACCATATTGGTCGTAGTACTGTCATCAGAGGTCTATAGGAACTATCTAAGCATATAATAAAGATTTTTGATTTCTCCGATAAATACTTCGCCGGTTTTCTGTATTGATTGTTGGTGAAACGATATAGAAGAGCTTACCTGATGCCGCCGCCGACGCCCCAAATGTTATCAAGCCGCACCAGCCCCTGCTTCATTGAGAGAAGTGTCTCCGCGCGATGGATCGCCTGCCTGCAAACACAAAATAATATCTGTGACTTCTGTGAGCAATATATATATTCGTCGGCATGTTCAGCCTAGTGTCGGCCTGTTTAGCCTAGTTGGTAGTGTCACTGCCTCCGAAGCTAGAGGTCCCGGGTTCGAATCCCGGCCAGGGCATGTTTTCTATGTATGTATTTATCTATATAAGTATGTATATCGTCGTCAAATACCCATAGTACAAGCTTTGCTTAATTTGGGACTAGGTCGATTTGTGTAATATTGTCCCCCAATATTATTATATCTATTAAATATATCGTCGTCTAGTACCCACGGTGCGAGATCTCCAATGACTAAGGAAGTTCTAGGGACCAGGCATATTGTTCTACTTGTACCAAAGCTACTGAGGCTCAAAATCGCCATATTATGTTCCCCGGTACGTCAACCACACGTCAATTGAGCAGTACACGTTCTGTCAGTAAGTGGAATAAAAATTGAAAAGTTATAAAATAAACAGTGTTATTAAAATAAAAACCGCACAAGACTTTAAAGGAATGTGAAGGGAAATGCTGCGAACATGCCTAAGTGTAGCATAAGAGGATGTGGCTTAAGACAAAGCCAGAAACAGAAATGTTTGTTGTTGCATAGCTTTGTAATGTTTTTCAATTGAAATATTGGATGATTCGAAACATTGTCGAGAACAAGACACATGTATCATATCATAATTAGTGCACAAATTAAGATAATTTATGTTTTGTAGTGGGATTTAGCTTTATTTTCAATATTTTCGTACTAAAAGTTACCGTGAAGCAGTAGCTAGCGTTGTTCTTGAATATATCGATAATGAATTGCGATAACTTACTATAACTCATTGATTCGGTGATTTACATTTTTAAAAGTTGCCAAGAAGTGAATTTCAGAAGAAAAAATGGTTAGACGCTACTGGAACTGAGAATGTGACTAGTGGTAGTTGTTTTATTTTGAAAATAAAGACCTGTGTAAATTATTAATATAAAAATATTTTCCTGATCTCACGTTGTTTCAATAGTAACATACCTAATTTGTGGTTATCTCTTGGTTAATTCTCCCCTAATCTGTGGTGGTGGTGAAATGATAATACTTAGGGTGGTATTCCACTCGTCCAATATCTTTGTCCAATCTTTGATCAAATTTCTTTGACAGAGGCCCATTCCACTTATCCAATATCTTTGTCCAAGTTTTTTTTTTTCATGCATAGCTATATTGATTTAACTGTCATCGGAATCTTTGATCAAATGTCGGGGTCACATCCAAGTTTAATGAAATCATCCAATTTCTTTGATCAAATGTATATTGGACAAAGATATTGGATGAGTGGAATACCTCCCTTAGGTAGGTATTATTGGCCGGTACTGTACTTCACACACCTATTATTTGACGTCCCATATCAAATGTATTTGATCGCATCCGACCCATAGTTACTGGAGTTTCGTCAAGATGCATTCAGTCGTTTTTGCGATTAAGACGAATGGCTCAGAAACTAGAAGAGATAGAGAAATCTGTTCTTAGGAACCATAGTGTCGATTTAAGTGACAAGAAAAACTGCATTCATAGATTTAAAAAATAAACTGTACTCAGTTTAGGAACCGAACCCGGTAGTATTGAAGGAAAAAACATTGCAATATTTTTATTTCCATATCAGTGGCGGAGCTCCCATACAACACGATTCCCATCGGCTTACCTAAAATTTCTTGCTGCGTGTACCATACTTATAATGTCATAATAAATCAACAATATAAATACAAACTACCCTGAATATGACAATACGATTTACTAAATCGCGTCACGTTAAAATATTTCAACAAATCACTATCAGTATGAATTCACACGCCGCCGCCGAGCGCGCAAAGCCGGTGAAGATCGACTTGCCTTCGCGCGTGTAGTACAGCGCACACACTTCGAAATTACACGCACACATTGATACCGCGCTTCCAAGACTCGAAGCGAAAATACCGCCTTCTACGCGTCTTTACAAGCCGCTTTGTAGTGTAAATCTTAAATGTATTGAAATAAAGTTTATATTGAAATAACTTGTTTCGCCAAATATTAAAATTATACTAAAACGTGTCTTGAGCGAATGGGCAAATTATTATCAAATATCGATTATATAATTATCTAATATTGTATACACCTTTAAAACAGAAAAATTGTATTACAAATATGGATGTTTAGTGTAGTTTCCAACTTTAGTAGTTTACTCTTATTTTAATTATCAATGAAGGATTGCGCAACACGGTACTTTGTTATTTGGTGAATAGTAAAATATGACAGCAACACATATATTTACAAATGCTTATTGTCATTGTAATCTATAATGAGAAAACAACTTAATATACTAGTGAAATTAAGATTTACGATATAGGTACCAGTGTTTTTTGTATGATTATATCAATTATGTGTCGTGGTTAGTTGCGATCGAAGCGTATTTCAAGGTCATTTGATGTTGGGAATAGGTACATTCTTTAAGTAAAAATTGCAGTCGGTAATTAACTCATGTACTTACAAGAAAACGACCTTATTGATAGGTAGGTCCTTATTTTTGCTCCGGGTTGCCCAGAATAAAATCTCAGTGGCCGCCACTGTTCCATATAGATTGTGCAGATCATACGCAGTAAATGTTACTAGGAAACAGGATACTCAAAAGGTATTCATTTGCATGCATAAATTTATAAAAAGTATTTTTTATTTTACGAGTAATGTTGCTGTGCCCTAACAGGGTTATGCTGGAACTGTATATGTAACTATGTAAGTATGTAACATCTTGTAAGACCCATACTGCAATAAATACATAAATAAAATGCACAATAGAAATAGAAATACTATAAGTTTTATTTCTTCAATAAGACCGGGTTTAAATCCTGAACTGAGTAGTATAAGTTCTTTTTTTAAATCTATGAATGCAGTTTTTCTTGTCACTAAAATTGACGTCATGGTTCCTAAGAACAGATTTCGTTATCTCTCTTAGTTTCTGACTTCGCATTTGGATTGATCATCCTGTATATGAGAACACGAGAACACCAGCCTACCTGGCCTGCGCGTTGAGCGGGGCGTCACGCTGCTGCGACACGAAGCGCGGCGGCAGGCAGTCGTCCGCCACGCAGCGCGCTATGAAGTTGGACAGCAGGACCGCCGCGTCCGGCGTGTCCAGCACGAGATCCGGCAGCTTCTCCAGCAGATGCTCGAACGCTGTGTACGATCACTCGGTTAATATTTACATGACTTAATTCCGCCTTCCCCGTTCCATCACCGGACGCCCAGACGTGGTGAGCGGTTACATCCTTACATTGTCATTCTACCATTCATTCGCACGAAGCGATTTGCTTCTTCTTTCCTAATGCGAACAGGGAGTGAAATTTGCTGCTGTCGTCTGTATTTCCTGATACATACAATATATTGCTGAACCAGTGAGCAAGCAGCAGCTTTGTCATCACTTTCCATCAGGTGAGATTAGGGTCAATCGCTGGTCAGTCAATCATAAAAAATAAGATTTTTTTGGGTTCCGTACCCAAAGGGTAAAAACGGGACCCTATTACTAAGACTTCGCTGTCCGTCCGTCTGTCACCAGGCTGTATCTGAGGAACCGTAATAGCTAGACAATTGAAATTTTCACAGCTTGTGTATTTCTGTTGCCGCTATAACAAATAAATACTAAAAACAAAATAATAATAATAATTAAGGGGGGGGGAGCTCCCATACAAAAAACGTGATATTTTAGCCCTTTTTCATGGCTACCACTCGCCGAGCTAGATCTCAAGAACCGTAATAGCTAGACAGTTGAAATTTGCACAGATTATGTATTTTTATTGTGGCTACAACAACAAATATTAACATCAAAATAATAATAATAATTAAGGTGGGCTCCCATACAACAGAGTAGTTGTTGTCGTTTTTTTTCTGGTACGGAACCCTTCGTGCACGAGTCCGACTCGCACTTGGCCGGTTTTTTAAAGTTTGTGATCGCAATGCCTTTATGGCACATTATATGCACATACGAGTATCATTCGCTCGCCCTTATCCATCCATATCTCTATATACAGCATACGGCCCGTCTCGTTCCCTATCATCTATCATACTCCCTGCTTTTCCGTTCATATCGTCCTCTCATAACATGGGTGTATAGATAATTGACCGAGCGAGCTAAGCCTCTCCGTTTCAGTATGGGCGAAAATTATTTCGTTCCTGATGTCCAGCTGTTCTCAATGACAGGTCGCATTTCTCAACCGATTCTCGTGAAATTTTGTGAGCAGGTTCGATAATAATATATTTTTTGTGGATTAACTTTTTTGGAATTTCGATAAAGAAAAACGTTCACGAGGTCTACAGCTCTTAGAGCCACTTAGCCTACCTATAGCTCACCTATGTATACCCAACCCAAAGTTTACTTGATAATAGGCAAATGAGGCAGCACACAATTTCTGTCCAGCAGTGGAGCGTGCTCGGCTGATATAATAACTGTCGAGAGGTGGGCTGACAATTTGGTGCGACAGTCCACTAGATGAGAAAGGAAGAGAAATCATTTATTATAATATAACACTAAAATACAACGGCAACTCATTTCGGGCATACATTACAATAATACCTATAAATAAATAAAAAATATTCCGACGACTTGAGAACCTCCTCCTGTTTTGAAGTCGGTTAATAAATATTAGAGGGACAATTTTTTACACAAATCGAACTAGTCCCACCGTAAGCTCAATAAGGCTTGTGTTATGGGTACTAGACGAAGATATATACTTAAATATATAGAAAACATCCAAGTCTCAGGAACAAATTTCTCTGCTCACCACAGAAACAAATGCCCTTAGCAGGATTCGAACCCGGGACCTCTAGCTTCGGAGGCAGTGACACTACCAACTAGGCTAAACAGGCCGACCTATAAACATGAGTACACGAGTACTTCCTTCCCTATTATCGAAACTGGAAGTAAAAATGGAGGAAAGTAAAGACTAGAAAGAAGAATTAATGTGGTATGGTTGGAGATCCTTAGGAATAGTAACAATGGTAATCTTTCGGGTGATATATAGTAATAGCTCATAAAATGAGACGACGATCTGGCGAAATATAAAGTATGGTGACTGCTACAAAGAGCGCTTGACGACGAAGTTACCTTTGGCTATATCCAACGTGATGTCATCGGAGCGGATCTTGGCGGAGAAAACCCTCCCGGACAGGTCCGACATGAGCACGCAGGCTATCTCGCAGTGGGACGGCTTGTGTTCCAGCGCCGTCTTGATGATGGTCTCGCAGACGTGGCTCCACTGTTACCTGTGGCTAAGTCCTTGGCGGAGAACACCCTCCCGTACAGGTCCGACACGAGCACGGAGGCCATCTCGCAGTGGGACGGCTTGTGTTCCAGCGCCGTCTTGATGATGGTCTCGCAGACGTGGCTCCACTGTTACCTGTGGCTATGTCCTTGGCGGAGAACACCCTCCCGTACAGGTCCGACATGAGCACGCAGGCTATCTCGCAGTGGGACGGCTTGTGTTCCAGCGCCGTCTTGATGATGGTCTCGCAGACGTGGCTCCACTGTTACCTGTGGCTATGTCCTTGGCGGAGAACACCCTCCCGTACAGGTCCGACACGAGCACGGAGGCCATCTCGCAGTGGGACGGCTTGTGTTCCAGCGCCGTCTTGATGATGGTCTCGCAGACGTGGCTCCACTGTTACCTGTGGCTATGTCCTTGGCGGAGAACACCCTCCCGTACAGGTCCGACACGAGCACGGAGGCCATCTCGCAGTGGGACGGCTTGTGTTCTAGCGCCGTCTCGATGATGGTCTCGCAGACGAGGTGGCTGCGCTTGGCGGTGACGAACTCGAGGAAGTCCTCGGCGGCCGCGTTGGTGTCGCCGTGCTCGAAGTACTCGAGGATCACGGGCTCGGACTTGCGCTGTGGGGAGGGTGAGACGTTAGAGTTGGCATTCGCAAAGTACGGATTTTGCCTCGCGCGGATTTTGGTTCGCTTAAGGTATAATTCACACCAAACGCGGCGCGCACCTCACCAAAGTCAAAGGAGTTCTAACCCGCCATACAGAAGTTAGATTTCATATTTAAATGGATCGCCAGCAGCCGGTCGGCTGCCACTGGCTCTGAAGGGCTACCGCGAACCGAAAACGAAATGTCTGCCTCTGTACTCTGTACTTGCATATTCACGCGACAGAGAGGGAGAAATTTCTGCTGTCGTTTAGATACGAAGTCTGGCTTCTGAAGTATGGAGGGTTCGAATTCCTATGACTCCGGCCGCTTGGTGTGAAACTTTACTAGAGTATCAAAAGTGGTATTAAAAAAGGAAATTATCATCATTAGGGCGTTTTTAGATGAACCCAATTGCTAACACCATTACATAGTGGCGTCCTTTTTTAACCGACTTCAAGATTTCAAAAGAGGAGGTAATCAATTCGGTAGTATGTTTTTTTTCCTTTTTTTAATGTTTGTTACTCCATAACTCCGTCATTTCTTAACCGATTTGGAAAAATCTTTTTTGATTGTAAGTATATAGGTCCCGTTTTTGTCAAAACGCAGTTCTGATGATGGGATCTATGAGAAATTAAGGGAACTCCTCAAATCTTAAAGGCAAACATATAGTGATTTTTGTGTTTTTATCAACAAATCGAGCATTTTCATCCAAAACTGTGACATTTGATGAAGTGGAACTGCTGATGATGATCAGAATAGAACTCTTCAACGACGAAAAGTTCACGTTTGGCGATTTGTCCTCCTAGCTGTGTTTGTTAAGCAAGTTCTATCTTAACGATTAATTTTTGTCATGCTCGAATTTCTGATGATAGGATCCATGAGGAATTGAGGAAACTCCCAAATCTTAAAGGCAAACATATAGTGATTTTTGTGTTTTTATCAACAAATCGAGCATTATGATACAAAAATGTGACATTTGATGAAGTGGAACTGCTGATGATTATCAGAACAGAACTCTTCAACGATGAAAAGTTCACGTTTGGCGATTTGTCCTTCTAGCTGTGTTTGTTAAGCTAGTTCTATTTTCACGAATGATTTTTGTCATGCTCGAGTTCTGACGATGGGATCCATTAGGAATCGAGGGAACTCCTCAAATGTGAAAGGCACACAAATAGTAATTTTAGTATTTTCATGAACTAATCAAGCATTTTCATTCATAAAAGTGACATTTGATGAAGTGGAACTTCTGATGATGATCAGAACGGAACTCTTCAACGACGCGTAGTTCAAGTTTGGCGATTTGTTCTCTTCATTTTGTTTGTCAAGCAAGCAAGGTTTTTCATGATTCCATGAGGAATTGAGGGTACTTAGTCTTCTACCATTATAAACATACTTATAGCCATTTTTATTTTATTGTATGGAATCTAAGAGTGCACCTTCTAAGTATAATAATCTTTCACCGGCCTCCCCCCATAAAATCGGTTATTTTTTCTTAAAAATTATTCAATATCTATCGTTAAATTTATATAATCAAAAATATTTACGAGTGGCGCTAGTGGACACGTTAAAGCCCTCTTAATGGGTATTATCATGCTTTTTTTTCTCTGCACCTTTTATAAATCTCTGATTAGCCCAATGGTTGGCTGGTAGATAACGCCATTTGGCATTAAGCCCGCCAATTGTACAATAAATAAATAAAAATCCATTCACCTTTGTTTCGCAATAAATCATTATCATTGAAGAGATGACAATGCTGGCATCTCAAATCCTTGATAACAGAGATATCGACCGCAGGCGCCCTAGTTACCGAGACACGTGAATAATTCATAGGAGGCGAGCGCGACGAGATAGTACTAAAACAAACACGTGTGTAGCCACGTTGTCATAACATAACCTGCGATTTTAACCGATTCGAGGCCCGCCAAACCAACACATCTGTGTTAATACGACATACGTAGGTTTAAGTCACAATCATAACTCATAAACTGCGATTAAAGAAATAACTAACCACGAGCGTTATGTTTTTATGTAAAGCAAATTTAAAATTGTCAGTTAGATTACTATTATTTTACGGTTGCTTAAATATTATTGAGAGGCTTGCTCAGATGAATATGACGGATGACACGTGATATATTTTCGAATGATAAATCCGTTCAGATGTATTTGTACGTTGTTATATGTACATTTATTTTTGAGGGCTTGGATTTGCTCATATTTTTATGAACTCGACTGTACCTAAACTGTTATGGAGGAGCCGAATTTCCTGCCACAGGTGTCTTTTCACTTACTAGGAAATTCCAACCTTGACTAGGATTGTTACTTCTTTCGTTACCTGAATAAATATTTAGATTTTTTTCATTACAAAAAAAATATTAAACACATATTTTTCTTTTTCTCAGTAAAACAATAAATGAAGAAAGTACATGATAGCCCGAGTGTAGTACCGTGTAATATGGTGACCATTAAAACTAAATACTGTAATAAGTTGGACTTATCAAACACCCTGAAATTAAAAGTAACTCAAGTTGAAGTTGATGTCAACACTGTAGTGGGGAAACATTGGGAACATTCATCCTTCCCATTGAAATAACTTATTGGATGTAGTTATTTAATTAAGTAATAATTATTTTTATTAAAACTTTGTTATTTGAAAAGTCCTTTATTCATATTGTAACTGTTAAATTTCCTAGAGGAGGGAGAGTTTGTATACTTATATTAGATGGGTCGTTGCCCGGACTTCATTGGGTACCACTGGTGTAATAGGAAGTTTTAACATTTATATCGCCATGCAAGTACCCACTTAGGTACTTCATGAAATTGAGGGAGGCCTATGTCGCTAGCAGCGGACGTCCTTCGGCTGATATAGTGGTGGTGGCAAGTACCTACCCATTATGCAAACCTTATTTGGTATGGGACTAGATTAATTTGTGTTAGAATTTATTATTATAGGCCGGCCAATATGGTCGACACCAAAGTTCGATTGCGAAATTCTACTAGTGGCGTCAACTACCGCTAGGGCAGTGTGTCACGTTAACATGTATTTAGACAAGTTGAAAACCATTTAAAGGGCTGAGGATAGATAGACCAAACCCATCTGCTGCTAAAATAGAGCCAAAATTAAAGTGTTGACAGTCACGAACAACTAAATCGCGAGTTTCTCGATCCTTTAATCATTAAAGATTCCAAACCCATTCGGTTCCAAACCTGAGGGTAATTGCCCCATTGGGTTTTTACCCCTAGGTAAAACAGTTATTCTTTGGGAGTAACAGTAGGTATCGAAAGTTGATCAATAGATAAGGCTTCTAGCGGGTATTTAAATGGGGGGTTAAATCTGTTGCTCTAATATGTCACGGAGGAAGGGGGTAAAACAGCTATTCTTTGGGAGTAACAGAGTAGGTTTCAAAAGTTGATGAATAGATAAGGCTGGCGGAGGGGGTAAAACAACTATTCTTTGGGAGTAACAGAGTAGGTTTCAAAAGTTGATGAATAGACAAGGCTGGTGACGGGGGTAAAACAACTATTCTTTGGGAGTAACAGAGTAGGTTTCAAAAGTTGATGAATAGATAAGGCTGGCGAAGGGGGTAAAACAACTATTCTTTGGGAGTAACAGAGTAGGTTTCAAAAGTTGATGAATAGATAAGGCTGGCGACGGGGGTAAAAAGACTATTCTTTGGGAGTAACAGAGTAGGTTTCAAAAGTTGATGAATAGATAAGGCTGGTGAAGGGGGTAAAACAACTATTCTTTGGGAGTAACAGAGTAGGTTTCAAAAGTTGATGAATAGATAAGGCTGGCGAAGGGGGTAAAACAACTATTCTTTGGGAGTAACAGAGTAGGTTTCAAAAGTTGATGAATAGATAAGGCTGGCGAAGGGGGTAAAACAACTAGGCTGGCGAAGGGGGTAAAACAACTATTCTTTGGGAGTAACAGAGTAGGTTTCAAAAGTTGATGAATAGATAAGGCTGGCGAAGGGGGTAAAACAACTATTCTTTGGGAGTAAGAGTAGGTATGGGAAGTTGAATAGATAAGGCTGATAGCGATTATTCAGATGGAGGGTTAAATCTGTGTCCCTAATATACGAGGGTAATGACATTAATAGTATTTTATGCGGACTCGCCCACCGAGGGTTCCATACTGTAGGGTAGGTAAACATTTATAAATATGTTCAGGAATCGAGTCTACATTTTTCATGATTTCATTACAAATGTATAGTTTTCAGGCTTTTAACTTTAGTATAAGACGATATTACTTGCCAAATTTCATAGTTCCAGATCAACGGAAAGTACCCTATAAATTTTGATTCCCTTGAGTGTACTTCGGTGAGTGTGCTCAGGAGCTCCATGAGCTCATACCGCCTTCCCCCTTCTTCCATCGGACTTCCAGACGTACGGCTGGCTACCATCCTTACCTGTTCGAAATTCCTCTAATTCGAACCAAGCGCTTTGCATCTTCTTTTATAATGCGCACTTCTAAGGTTTGGAATTCTCTGCCGGCGTCTGTATTTCCGAGTTCATATAACTTTCACGTACACTTCTGGGTGAGCTCGCTTCATCGTCGGCCTCATCTTTGCCCCCCGGCTAGATGCTGGCCAAGAGCAATCCAATTAGTAATAAAAAAAATTAAAAAAAGAGTGTCGAAATAGATGTTTTTTGCAGCATACAATACAATACAAAAACTCTTTATTGTTCACCAATACAAAATAAACGAACAGTAATTAAACAATAAAATAACGGTAGGCAATTGGCGGTCTTATCGCTAAAGAGACGCGTCCTCGAAATAAAGGGTCTTGACAGACGGACAACAAATTGATCCTATAAAGGTTAAGTTTCTCCTTTTGAGGTACAGAACACTAAAAAAACTGGATTATATAACATTCGTTCGCGCCTAGGTTCTACAGCGACAGGCTCCGCGGGGTCAACGGCCGCCGCTGTAGGGCACGCGGCCGCACAAACACAATTCTATTATTAGGTCCCGGCTGAAAAACGGACGAGTTGAGTTGACAAACATTTGTGGCTCTACCGAGAGACCAATTCAGGCATTTACTCGTACTAACCGATTTCAATACAAGTAATTTAAAAAAAAAACACCGACTCCAAACTTTGCCAGACCCTATCCTCTTGGTAATTTGAGTTCCTCATTTTTTGCCATACCCCACCCTCTTGGTTTATAATTTGAGGAGTTCCTTCGTTTTTTCCAAGATCCTGTCATCAGATCCAGACTTAGTGACAATGGGACCAACTAGAAAACACACCCTTTCGAACAAAAAAATATTTTTTGAAATCGGTCCACTTAGTCTCCGAGTAATCGGTGAACATACATAAAAAAAAATATTCCGACGAATTGAGAACCTCCTCCTTTTTTGAAGTCGGTTAAAAAGGAAGAAGGTCCTCAGTTCGTCTGCATGTTTTTTACCGACTTCAATAGAAGGAAGAAGGTACTCAGTTCGTCTGCAAGTTTGCTTTTTCTTTTTTTATGTATGTATGCTCTCCCATAACTCTTGACCACGTTGGCCGATTTTGATAATTCTTTTTTTGTTTCAAAGCAGGTACCCCGAAATTGGTCCCATATAAATTTGGTTATGGTCTGATGATGGGATCTAGGAGGAATCAAACGAACGCCTCGAATTTGACAGGCACGCATATGCCGATTTCGATATTTTCTGTACGTAACCAAGCATTGGCTCACGGAAACCACAAATTGTGGCATAGCAAGTACAAAATTGAAGGCGGTTTTTTTTGTATAAATTATTGAATGTGTTTGACTGTATTTATCTATATAAATACGTATATCGTCGTCTATTACCCATAGTACAAGCTTTGCTTAGTTTGGGACTAGGTCGATTTGTGTAAGATTGTCCCCCAATATTTAATTTATTTATTTAAATCTGTGGACTGTATGTTCCCCGATAGCTCTTGCTTGACATTGTTGGCCGACTTTGATAATTCTTTTTTTTTGTTTCAAAGAAGGTACTCCCAAGTTGGTGGCATATAAATTTGGTAGAAGTCTGATGATGGGATCTAGGGGGAATCCTGGGAACTCCTCAAATTTGATAGGCACGGGTAAGGTTTTTTCGGTATTTTCTTGCAAGTCTTTACCATAGACAATTCATTATAGGACTGGTGGAAGGATCATAATGGATTTCTGTACATTATTATGCAACTGTTTTCTTTTTCTTTTTAATTTTTAAAAGTGGCTCGCGTCAATGCCCGTATTCTGCCACCATTTCGATTTTTTATTTAAATTAAATCATTTTGCTGTCGGAAGGCGTAGCGTGGGCAGGCCCCCACACGGTGGACTGATGACAGTGATGAGCTGGTAAGGGTCGCGGGTGTCTACTGGATGCGGGTGGCGCTGGACTGGTCATTGTGGAAGTCTTTGGGGGAGGCCTATGTCCAGCAGTGGACGTCATTCGGCTGACATGAAGATGATGATTTGCTGTCGTTGAAAAAAAATTTGCATGCAACGTTACATTAGCTTTGAGTGCGGGTTTTTAAATCTTAAGTCTTGATGGAGGAGATGGTCCTTAGACATGTTTTATCAAAATCGGTTGATACGTTTCTGAGATTTCGAACTTTGAATTGAAAATATCGGGGGTTTTTCAACTTTTTTAAGTTTCCAGTTATTTTAAGTACATATTTGTTACTTGAGTTTTTAACCCCCGACGCGCAACGAAAAGAGGGGTGATATAAGTTTAACGTATGTTTCTGTGTACCTATATGTGTGTCTGTCAGTGGCATCGTAGCTCTCAAACGGGTGAACTAATTTGAATACTTTTTTTAATCGAAAGCATGTTTTCCAGCGATAGCTCTAAGACATCTCTTATCAAAATCGTGTCAGCCGTTTTTGAGATACTGAACTTAGAAATGATAATGTCGGGTGGTATTTTTTTTTCTAAGCTGTCAGTTATTGTCTGACATAATAACCGCGACCGTTGAAGCAAGAAACCGGCGGAATGAAATAACATTTGTTTGTACTGGCAGACTCTTTTACACGTGTTAACGATGAAGATATAATTAGAACAACAACACGCCCCAACGTACGCTAAAAAAAGAATTATCTCGTACAATTTGCTGATAGTCTGTAAATATTTGGGTTTTGTTAAGAAAACTTTGTTTGGCTCTTAAAATCGTCAAATTTGCTATATTTGTATGTTATGTACAGTCACGAGCGAATGCAGGTGATCATTTTAGTACTTTGTCGTAATAACGTAACAATGCTGCGTCAGTTGGGATACGTCAAAGTAGTGAAAGTGACAAAGTATCATTTATGAGCATCAACATGAAAGGTGCACCGATTCATTTATTTACATGGCGTTATATTTATGTAATTAATTAATTAGTCTTTCCTGCCTATACCTATATTACTTCGTGACATTTGCTACTTAACTCGACGCCGACTTCTCTCACTCGTGCCCAACAAAGAAAATCACAATAATTTATACAAAAAAAAGACTCTAATTTTGTACTTGCATTGCCACAATTTATGGTTTCCGTGAGCCAACGCTTGGTTACCTACAGAAAATACCGAAATCGGCATATGCGTGCCTATCAAATTCGAGGAGTTCCCTCGATTCCTCCTAGATCCCATCATCAGACCTTCACCAAATTTATATGAGACCCATGTCGGGGTACCTGATTTGAAACAAAAAAAAATATCAAAATCGGTCAACGTGGTCAAGAGTTATCGGGGAACATTGGGGAACATACATACTGAGAACTGAGTACCTCTTTCCTTCTATTGAAGTCAGTAAAAATTCTCTATCAGCATCATAAAATCTCCCAGAATGTTCTTATATCAAACTCTATACCGTAATAATAACGCTTTATTTTACTTAACTAGGTTGTATGCATACTTTAATATTATATGCTTGTTAAAATGTAATCAACATTTAGCTCTTAGAAAACGATCGAACTGCAACGAACATTTCAAAAGCAAAATGAATGAACTGAATATAATATCCATACAAAGATCAACGATTCTCATTTGAAGGTCGTAAAGTCGAATGCAGCTCGAAGGAAATAAGTCGCAAGTTCATACTTGACGTTACAATGGAAAATGGACCTTATGTGACAAGCTACGAAGTGACCCAGAAATCAGATTTTTTGACTAAACCTACTTGAAATAAATAAACAGATAAGTATATCTGAAGTATGACATTTTGAGTCAAACGTGTTTCTTTTTTATACTATAATAAATATTTGAACGAATATTTTTTTCCAATTTCAGAGACAAAGCACATAAATATCCGTACAAATCCACTATAGCGACATGAATATATTGTACCGTAAAATATAATATTTGTCCGAATATTTTTTCCAATTTCAGTAGACAAAAGTACATAAATATCCACAACAAACAAACAAATCCACTATAGCGACATGCATGTATTGTATTGTTTAGGTCAAATATAATATTGATAAAATATAATAAAAGCTATCACTTATGTCGCGAAGCATCGTCAATAATAGCGTACATTTCTTCTATTTTCGTAACGGGGGATGTTAGTTTCTGACAGTGACAACAAATATCTGGCAAGCCTCCAAAACTACCGCATTTGTCGCTTCAACCGTCTTGAAAGTGAATGAATTTAATTAATGCAGTATCTTTTCACTAGGTTGCTAGGTTGGTTGGTTGGTTGGTAGGTATATCTGCACTAGGTTGTTTTGTTAGTGACAAATCAGTAGGTTAGTAGAACTCTTTAGTTGTAAGTGATACTGGTGCAGCCGATAGCAATTACAAATTACACAGCTTATTATAATAGCTGATGGTGGTTCTGGGATCTACTCACAAACTTTAGTAAAAGAATCGTTATCCTTTTTACAAGCTTGTATTTTCTCTCACATGTCCCGTTGTCTGTCGGTCTGTAATCAAATCTTGCAAGTTAAATTTGATCCACTTCCCGGTTTCCGATTGAGTTGAAATTTTGCATGCATGTATAAATCAGATGACTATTCAATATGATTGTGGAAAAAAGTACAGTCGTCAATAAAAGTTAGTGTGTACCAAAAATGATTTTTTTTACAAAAAACTTGTAATCCATTGTGAATCCATTAGAATGACTTGAGAATGAAAATACCTTTTCTCAAACATGCAATGAAATATTGATGTTATGTTCCTTATAATAGGCTGCGAAGTATGACGTTTCAGGTGCGGCTAGGACAAGAGGTCGTTAATGCAATTTCATACAAATGTTGCAGGCCTAGGCCGGCAAAGTCCTTTTTTTTTATTTCCATTCCACATAAATTTGTGGCACAGGCATCATGACATTCTGCCACTATGCGTATTAAAAATAAAACTTTGATTTTTTTGTTGTTTATTTCATTGCATGTTTGAGAAAAGCACTATACATACCTCGGCGGGAAATATGGGGTTGCCCGCCTGAGACCTATCCGACCTCGCTTTGCTCGGCCGTCTATATGTCTTCGGTCGGCAACCCCTTTCGTCCCGGCCTCTGTAGTAATGTACTATTGTTGTATATCAACTAAAGTCTAAACGGGACGACGATTTAGCACTTATGATTAAGGACCGCGTACCGGTCCGAAACATGACGAGCGATATTCGGCCGAAACTCACGGTAGTTTTTGAATATAAAATTACATTTTATTATTAAAAGTTTTATGAAGGGAATGGGTAGACGTCTCGTCGACGCTTCAGAGGACCATAGGGCTGGCGCTTACCTCTCACAACGTATTTCTTTAGCAATACAGAGAGGTAACGCCGCCAGCGTTATGGGCTCCATGCCGCAGACGGAACTACTGGACGGGGTCTTCTTTTTATGACTGGGTTAATTAAGTTAGTTTAGTTTTTAATTAATTTGTATATTTTGCTTTATTGTTTTTTATAAAGTTATTATAAAATGTATATTTTTTTATTTATAATAATTGTCATAAAAAAGCAATGCATTATAACTTTTATTATTATGATTGCTCCTAGCTCCCAATGACCTATGATGGGTAACTCTCCATTTTCTAGTTTATTTTTTTGCTTATCGTATTAACAAAGAGGCTTATCGTAATAGTATCCCATATTTACTTTAAAACACACTGTCTTCGAGATACAGGGTGATTTTGGGGTCGTGATCCGGAATAATTGTACATGACATGGTCAAGAATTCAAAGTAGACAACACCACGGTTGGTATGAAGGTTAATGAATTAAATAATTCTCTTTTTAATTCAAATTTTAATGAAAAATAATATTTTTCATACAACTTGGTCACCCTACCCCACTGTCAACTCTCCATACTATCCGGCAAAGAAAGTAGGGTAACCATGTTTGTCTGTGATTTTGTATTTTTGTCATCAAAATAAATTAATAATGAAATGAGGTTGTTTCATGTCACTACAATTGTTAGTAAATGGCTACAGCAAGTCGGATAACTGATTCTTGATCCACGACCCCGAAATCACATCGCATTAAACTTTGGCAATTTTACGCCAGTCACATTTTTGGTCATCATAACTTTTGTGAAAATTTGTTAATAATAAAAATGTCTCTTACGTTGTTAGAGATGTCAATAATGATCAGATATATGTAGATTTCATATGAATATGCATAAGCAACATACTTACTACACTGAAAATAATTTTTAGGACCATTTTTGAATAAATCATAAAAAAAAACTAGAATTCATTTTATTTCAAAATTCGGCTCTTGCAAATGTAGATAAAGGATTGAAGAACAAATAACCGTTTGCGTTATAAGTATATCTACAGTTTTCACGAAGGAATATCAACTCAAAACTGGTCAAAAATCGACGATTGTCGAGCCCCGTGCTTACTTTATAAGGTTATATCAATGTTAACTCTCCCAAAAAGCAAACCCACGTCGATTAAGTACAAATTAAAAACTTATAGTAAGTGTTTAACACACTCCGGTCCGAAGGTCCGTTTTCCCTGCACACGACACGTATAAAGGTTGTTGCGTTGCGATGTTTAGCTGTGCTGTGCAGAGAGAAGTAATGTCATCGGTTGTCATTGACCCGTGTTGATAGGCTGCGCACGCGCCGCTGCATTGTTAGGGATGCCAGGGAAACGTAGCGTACGGTCGACGTTGAATAGACTTTTACATCTTATTCCATTGTAAGGCGAAAAATTTATAGATACTTACATAGTTTATATAGACAACCGTAACTCAAAAATGTTAAGCAAACAATATTATATCATCACTTCAGAAAATTATAAAGGGATCGTCTAGTTTTTTAGTTTCGGGGCACTCACTAAAAATCAGTGTCACGCCTTCCGTGGCAAGAATCCGAGTGTCTTATTTAGCACTTAAGATGTAAAAGTTTTTTTCCTGATTTTTGTTTTTTTTTTTTGTGATGAATAAATAATTAATAATTCATTTATTGCATAATAATCATGTCGTATGTCCTTCAGTAAAATATGGTTCGAGCAATTTACAATTTAGTTCTAACTGATATATAACATAATATAGAAGATTGGAGAATAAAACTAATAATTAAAATTAAACTATTTCAATTTGACAGTGACATCATTTATGAACTCCTCTATTGAATAATAGCATCCATCAATTATTTTTTTAAATTCTTGTGTATATATTTTATATTCCGTTTCCTCCCTTATATACGTAGGTATTTTATTTGCTGTTATTATGCATAGGTAATATGGATAAGGAAGGCATAACGTCTTCTTCTTCAAAATATACTTTCTGTAAGTATGAGCACAGCAGTCAATATCATTCTGTAGTAAATTGGTTGCAAGTGGAAAATAAGAGCGAATAGTTCAATTAATTTTCCTCATTTAGATTTATATATTTATTTATAAAATTTGTTATTTTAAATGTCAATATTTTTAAATTATAAATATTATTTTTATGTTTTAAATATGCATTTAGAGGAAAATTACTGTTTATATCCCTGCTGATATATTATTATGAATTATGATAGATTGTGTTCTGGTATTAAAATGTCACAGCAAATGGATAAAATGGTTACAAAATTACAAATTACCATAGGATAAGCCTTAACGTTATCTTACTTGCTCTACTCCTAAAGCAGCCCCAGGTTCGCTTGGCTACCTAATGATCTCAAACTCAAACTAAAAAAAAGGTATAGGATAGGATGTTTGGGCTAATAGGTTCTATGCAAACTATAGACGTATCACGAAATAAAGAAATGGGGTCCCAAACAAAGAAAAGCTTATACTAGATGACAATATACATTCATTATACATGATATATAGATGCCCTTAACTATATTAGAACCCGGGACAACAAACCCACAAGCTTCGTAGGCAGAGTCACTACCAACTAAGCTAAAGTCGTCTACGTCTTACGCCGCGAAAGAACTGTCTTCGTTAAACGGTATAATAGTCCCGTAGCTAATTTTTGCGCGTATGCTATAATAGGTGTTAACTATTATGTTTAAACGTAAATGACTACAACGTTCTCACTCAATACGGAGGCCTCACTGTTTCCGCTTGCGACCTACGCAAATTAAACTCATTGTTGTACGGTTTATTGACAAACTAAAAATAGGGTGGAGCATGGTATATTTCTTAGCAACACTCAATTGACAACATTTCATTTTTTTAAGCGGGTTGTTTTTCCTATTAAATCAAATAGAGAGGATAAAAAAATAAATCTAAACACATTATTAAATAAGCGAAAATCTCCCGAATCCATAATAAAAAATCAATTTCAAAAGTTTCTCATTCTAAGTGACAAGTAAGGCGTCACAGCGTAAAAAAATCATACACAAGCATTATTAAAGCGGTTTTACTAAATAAAGTGTCATCCTCATATCAGCCGAAGGGCGTCCACTGCTGAACATAGGCCTCCCCCAAAGACTTCTACAATGACCGGTCATGCGCCACCCGCATCCAGCGCCCGCAAGAGGTCATCAGTGCACCGTGTGGGGGGCCTGCCCGCGCTACGCCTTCCGGTACGTAGTCGCCACTCGAAAATCTTTCCGCCCCAACGGCCATCGGTTCTACGTGCTATGTGCCCCGCCCACTGCCACTTAAGTTTAGCCATTGGGCTATATCGGTCACTTTGGTTCTGCTGCGGATGACTTCATTCCTGATGCGATCACGCAGAGATACTCCCAACATAGCCCTCTCCATTGCTATTTTGGCGACTTTGAGCCTTCTTATGAGGCCCATAGTAACCGACCACGTTTCAGTGTCATATGTCATCACTGGCAACACACACTGGTCAAAGACTCGTCTTGCGACACTGCGAAATATTGGACGAAAAGATGTGCCGTAGCTTTCCGAACGCTACAGCCGGCGTCGGCCAGCCGAGTCGGATTCTACGATTAACCTCTTTCTCGAAGTTGGACCTACCTAACTGGACAGTCTGTCCTAGGTGTATGTAATCGTCTACAACTTCGAGCGAAAAGTGTCCGATTATATCATACAAAGAAGCAATACGTTTTTAATAATTATCTACCTAAGATATATTCAATTTCTTAGTTTTATCACCGGTCCTGTTGTAGACGATTGTCACTGGAGTCGGCGCGCACATTTCATATTTGAATGGGTTGCGGACAGCCGGTCGGCTCCGGTCGGCTGCCGCTGTCGTTTGGATAACACTGTATGGAGGGTTCGAATTCCTTTGACTCTGGTGGCATGCGCGGTCCGACCGTTTGGTGTGAATCGTCCATTATGATCTTACTGCTTAAGCGAAGGGTAGGGCAAGGCCTTCTAAACGTTGTGCAAGTTTTATTCCTTAGTTTTGGCACTTCATTATTGAAATTTGTTTTTTGATTGTACATATTGGATATACGCAGAACCTGATGTTGAAAATTTGCTTTATTTCAAAAAAAAAAAACAAAATAAAAAACAAAAAAATATAAAAAAAAACATCAAGTCAATGGCTAACAGAAAAATAAGCATATTGACCAAAAATAATAACTGTAACGAAAACATAAACGAAGAAAAACGTGCACAAAGTTTGTATGGAAAGAGCTTGCCTACCCCTTCGCCTTAATATACTAAATTAGTTTACAAACACCGTGTGTTTATATACAGGTTCATTTTCATAGTCTCTAAGCGCCCCGCGTGTCGCGTCGCCGCACGCGCCTCCAAGACTTGTGACTGTGCCACAAGGCCACGGTGTTTAACGTTTACAGCAAAAACATTGGCACAGGTGTGTCCAACAAGATTAAGTTGTTTACTCGCGAGGCCGTGTATCGATAACCGATTAAAGATAATATAACGTATTATGGCGTTATTGTACTACGTTTCTTGATAGAATGTCGTCCTTTTGATTTACGCCACTCCGTTATTTAAAATTAAAACGGGAAGTTATCGCGTGTTTTTACGTTTTATTAACTTCGATTTGTACGTCATAATGCCATAAAATATAATGTAAGCAGCGTAAGCAACGTCATTACGCATCAAGATCCAACTCAAAGCCTGCCGAAAGAAAACATAAACAAAACCACAAACACTGGTCTAGTGAACGTTTTTGTAGACATTTTTGTTTGGTCGCGTTACGTCCGCATCGCGAATAAGTTTAAAGTTACCTAAATCGCTTAGAATTAGATTAATAATAACAACAGATTCGTAGTGTTAAGCAAAATGATTTTTTATACAGTTGTCTCTTTGAATCCTTATGCTTAACCAAGATGAGTTAGAACGGGACAGGATAGTAGGATCATTTTTGACTGTCAACGAATTGTCTCCATTTAAAAGCACACCAAAATTTTAAATCTATTATAATATTATAAAGCTGAAGAGTTTGTTTGTTTGAACGCGCTAATCTCAGGAACTACTGGTTCGAATTTAAAAACTATTTTTGTGTTGGATAGTCCATTTATCGAGGAAGGCTTTAGGCTATATAACATCACGCTGCGACCAATAGGAGCGAAGACGCGGACGAAGTCGCGAGCAACTGCTAGTCCCATATAAACTAAAACGTCAGCTTAGTACAATTTGCAGTTACGACAACGGAGACACTGACAGGTGAAGACATGTCAGTTATCACTTATCTGTCTTTCTCAAACTTACTGATTTGTGCATTAGTGAGAATAGATAGATGTACAGAAATTGTTCAACTTAAATGAGCGGATCTGCTTTACTCTGTTATCTGTGCTAAATCGTGGTGTTCTTTCTGTCTGCAGAACGTTTAAACCAGCGTTCATATTACACGAGGAACACATGCCGAGGCACCTTTTAAGCACGGTCATTGGACCTATTCTAGGCGCTTGGACAAAGGATCTGAGGACGAATTTGTTCAAATAGGCGACCCGTGTGCGTGCCTTGACTCAAGCTGCCTAACGTACGGGGTCCAAATTGCGTGCGTAATGTGTTCCCGTCTTTATAGTATTCCTCCACGCCGCGCTGTGGCCTCGCGAAATGCCCATAATAACAAAAATTAAGAAATATAACTCACCACGATCTCCTCCGGGTCGGCCTCCACGATCACCTGCTTGAACTCGATGTCCCCGTTGGCGACGGCCTCCGAGTCATAGTTGGGGTCGTTCTCGTCCTCCATATACTCCTCCAGCAGCTCGGAGCCCGGGGCTCCCCACACGCCCTTGCCGCCGGCGCCACCTGTACACATATTGGTTTCGTTACTCAAATATAAACGGAAAAGCACCAGGTCCCTTTGAAGCGGAGGCCTGCACACATTCTAACCTATTGTCCTTTCCTAATACGCAGCCATAGCTTTATTATGCGTCTACTACTAACTGACAAACCACTAGTATTTTTTTTCTTAACCAACAACCTAGTTTGTTAGTTGTCAGGTCAGGTATTTATTTTTCTTAACTACAAAGTAGATTGGTTTTTTCACATATAACTTGAAAGGGTAGCTGGAAACTAAGCGAATCGACGAGCCCCGCCACGCGGGGCTCATATTTCTGAGCACTTTACACTTCGGGCATCTGAAGCTACCGAACCTACCTACTTATTGACTTAGTGGAAGATTCGTCCCAGTAGGTTCAGTTGTTAGGTAGCTTCAGATGCCCGAAGGGCAAACCACCCAGAAATAGGAGCCCCATGTAGCGGGCCTCCGTCGACTCGCTAAGTTTCTAGCTACCCCTCTTTAAAGTTTATATGAGAAAAAACCAACCAACCAGGTAGTCAGATAACCGATAGTAAGAGACGGAAAAAAAACACGGACCCGGGTATGTCCCGACCAAGACCACCGGGGAATGGGCAGCAGCATTCCTAGAGTGCGGTGGAGATATTGCGATCGCCAACCCGCATGCCAAGCGTGGCGATTATGGCATTTACCCCCCATGAAATTGGGGGAGGCCTATGTCCAGCAGTGGATGTCCTAGGGCTGATGTGGTGGTATGGTGGAAGAAAACCACTGTTTTATTCGGAAATTTCGGTGAGTTATTCTGGAACCACACCCTTAGGAACAAACACTGTATCGTTAATTATAGAGACAGACAAAACCTAGTCTGACAGTCAACATTAATATATAGTACAAACAAGCCTATTGAATTCAACTCAATGATACTATTTCAGCGACTCCATGTGCAATTTTAAAATACAACTGGTTAATATGCTGCCAAAACTTGTTCCCTAAAAGGTCTCTTCATGATTGCCCGATTGAGCCTTTTCAGAATAAATGTGGTGGATTTATACTTTAACGTATAAGCGACTTTTTACATGTTTTGGGGCCCCATCAATTTCTGGTGCAAGGGGGAGGAAAGCGACTAGCCAAAGGTATCAACCTGACTGAGCCACAATTCCTGACCAAGGCTTGTCCCTATATTGTGGATATTCATGGTGTCGAACCATCAATGGAGCACTTTGATAGTTATATTCGATGTCAAAATCGGAGTTGAGGTAAGTATTATACCATTTTCTCGAAATAGCCACCATGCATACTGTGCTTGATCTTCATAATTTATTAAACAAAATGAAATGATCAGACAATATTTACTGTAAGAATCTTGTGAAATTGCGGTTTGCGTCGTATTTTTTTTTTGCGCAACGTAGTCTTGTTTGCAAACGGTACATTTTCTTTTAGTATTTGTCCATGTTCCTTATCGTTACTCCGATGTATTAAGTAGATTTTGACTTGAACCAGATGCTTCACATCGAGCTCCCGGGGTTAAATGTGTACATTATCAAGGCACTAATCAAACGCATGTGCATTTCAATCTAAAAAAATAACATAACATAAGAGAGGAATATGGCTATGAGGAAGTTGTCTTCATACCTTATACATTCTTTATGTCCATCACCCATCACAAAATGCAATTATTTGCAGCTATGTGATATCATAATTCACACTATATAATATACCTGCCATAATAAATACATCGCAATGTATAAATATTTATCCAATTACTTAAGTCTCAATTGTTTACAGTGCAAATCATTACACTTCAGCCTAATATAGCTTGTATGACTTGATACTTAAAAGTCAATATTGAATAAACCTTATATTTACAGTTTAGGTATTGCAGATAAGAAGGTATTATTGGTGATGTATTTGTAAACACTGTTTTTGTGGTCCTTTTATCAGTGATTTGTTTATCTCCTCAATGTGTCAGGTTATCAGTGGAAAATGAATAAATACCTATTTTGTATGTAAACTTTTGCAGTAAAAAAGTACCATATTTTGTCCATACATTTTGGTAAACATAGTATAACTTACACAAATTATTAACTTTGGGATATTTATCTATACTAATATTATAAAGCTGAAGAGTTTGTTTGTTTGAACACACTAATCTCAGGAACTACTGCTTCAAATTTAAAAATTCTTTTTGTGTTGGATAGTCCATTTATCGAGGAAGGCTTTAGGCTATATAACATCACGCTGCGACCAATAGGAGCATAGACGCGGACGAAGTCGCGGACAACAGCTAGTAATAAATAAAGATTTAACCCACGCGATGAAAAATTTGAAATTTGAACCTTCTGCTTAAAACAAAAGTCATACATTTCATTGGTGATCTCTGTGGATTGGATCGTTTTTTCATAACTTCGTCCTATTATAAGACACCTTATGTTCACAAGCTCAATCTGTATGCCTAAGTCATGACTATGTTATTAGTTTCATAAACAAGTTAGTATTATGTAACAAGTTAAGAAAATTTTATAAGATATTTGAATTAATGGATCTGAATAAAATCTCACGTTCAATGTATCCCAGACACACTTGCATATACTTATTTAATTATAACAAACCAATAAGAATCATGCTTGGAGTGTTTCTTTTTATACTAAGTATATTACTGAACCATTTGTTTTCAAACAAATTTATATATATATAAATATAACATGTCTGCCAAGTGGTTAAACATGTCCTCATACAGAAGTGTGAAAGTTGCCTCAGAAAATTGATTAAAACAAGAAACCTGTTTTAAAATGTCTAAAAAAAAAACGAGCAACTTTTTTGTCTATGCAAATGCAAAACACGATTGACCTTGGCCCATATATCATTAAATAAAAAAACAAGTGGGACTAAAGCGGCAGGACTATTGGTGTAGCCCTAAAATAGCCTTGGGCGCTCGAAAGTTGTTTACAAGCTAGGTTTCGTAATAAGTCGTTCAACCTCTATTAGTGACCTACGCCAATCGATACGAAGCGCCCAGTAATAGCGTGTAACGTAACTGCGCAGCGGCCGGGCCCGCGTGACCTTGAGAATGCAGCAATACGGACTCGAAATATATACGTGCCCACCGGTGCGTAGTAAACAAAATATTATGTAAATACCCATTTGCGGCTCTGTTCATGCCTATGGGGTTCTAGAAAAATCTACCGCGTTGCCGGTATTCATTAGTTTAAGTTTGAAGGTAGATTGATTACCTTTTTTAGGCAGCCCGCGCCCGTGGCCATTGCGCGGTCGTCGGCTATTTTTCCAGCTCCGATATCTAGGCAGCGGCGTCGGCGTGCTCACACCTTGCCCTTCCTTGCTGTTAGTCCTAGATAGCTTCTTGTTCCTGTGACGCCGTTTCAGACGCTCCGAGTGCGTCGCGGCGTCTCCGGCGCCCTCGTCCGCCGGCTTCGCGTTATCAGTATCACTCGCCGCCACGTTTTCTACTTCGGAAGCGATGGGCTCGACTTCCATTATGGCGAGATGTAACTGACGCGGACTAAACGAGGGTTCTTATTAGTGACTTTCAGCACTAATGAGAGTCTACTTGGATTTATTTTGAGGAAATGCTAAGCTAAAGTGTCTTTTTAATACACTGATAAACAATGGGTTCTAGCGAGCACGTATTTGTTTTGAGAGCGCACACCGGTGTGAAGTTTGGTAAATAACAAGCGGTAGTTGTGCAGTGCTGCCAACTTAACGTCACTTGTGGGCTACCATGAAAACTCATTTACGTCACTGGGGGCTACCATTTTGGTGCTCACCAGCTGGCGCCACTGTCGAGCAAGGTCCAGCTGTCAAAGTTTGTTATTAGTTATTACGGGCGTAATTTTTTTTTTACATTTAAATAATATGTAATACCTTAAAACTTAAGTCTAAAAATATCGGGCAAGTCTGTTGCGCAGTCCTGTTTTGTTCGGAAAGAAGGAGGACGTAAGTTTCCGTAAGATAAGTGTTGTTTGGGAACTGTCTCAAATCACTGACATTCATTAAACGTAACTCATATTTGCCATAGTTAATATCTGGTATTATAAAATATCCCTAACATTATTATAAAAGGGTATTTCATAACACTAAAAACTATTTTTTTTACGTTACCAATAAATAAATCACACGAAAATATTCAGAAAATAACAAAGTTCTACTTATTTATGCAATTTCTTAAGATTTTTTTATACTTATAATGAAGAAATGGACACAGTTTGAACATAGAAAATTATGACGTCAGTGTTATTGAAGTTTCGTAAAAAGTTGCTGATCTGACTATCAGTGAAATACCGTATTACAAAAAAACCCGAATAGCCCACCCACAAACAGTGACATTAGGGGACCCACGTTGCACTGGCGTCTCTAGCGGCGAATTCATACGCGATAGTCCTTATTGCCTCAATTCAATTTCGAACAAGAGTTATTTGACTGTGTATATATATATATATATTATACATGCAACACAAATTGATTGTTTAAGATAATAAATCAAATGCTTTTGGGTCCCAAAAAATGTAAAACAAAGTTCAAACATGTCTATACTCATGACCATTTTTATGCATATAAATATAATAAGTATGGTAGCGTTACTTAAGGACACTCCATACAAAAGGTACATCCGTGGCTCACGCACACATACACCCGGCGATGTGTGTGCAGCCGCTTGTGCTACGCGCTAAATGATTGACGTGTCGGCCGGTCTCCCCCGTTCTCAGTCGGGGCCGCCTCGCCGTCGCGGCAACACTTTTAACGTAAAGTCAGGCCGGCAATTACTTCGCGCGAATCGCGCGACAAATTAAGTCAAGTTACGACCGTCATTGTTATGTATATGAATGTTTCAATTTATAAATATTGCCGACCACTTGAGTCTATTTATAATAGTGCGTAGTATATGGTATGAATTACATAGCAACAGATCAAGTAAGAGCACGTTGTACCTTGAATACCTAAAACACTTAGTACATAATTTTAAAATAGAAATTAATGATAATAATATTTTTCATAATGAAAAATATATAATAATGAAGTTCGTAATGTATTAGTCCATTATTTTATGTCGTAATCATTTGAATACTCTTTAATGGAATAATATGCTTTCTTAACTAGAAAATTAAACAACTCTTGAATAGAATATATGTACTTAGATCATAAATGTTTGGGATGTGGAGAATTGGAGCCCTATTGCTGTCACTCGCGTGTCCGTCTGTGACACATTTTGTTCCGAAGATTTTTTTAAATTCCCATTAATATATCAACTTTAAATTTAGTGATTTGTGTATCATTACGTATATTTTACCAGAAAATACCAATATTGATTTATATGTTATAAATCAGATTTGTTTTTTAAGTTGTACGGAACACTCGGTGCGTGAGCCTACTCAGTGTACCCTGGTTGAACGGTTGTCATTCTGTCTCTGTTGTGCATGTGAGGGCACCACGGCCAACATACTTTCTAAGGTAATTGTATTAGTCAATTTCACGAAAAGCCATCAGTAATGATAAAAGAGTTCGTGATCATTGAAAATTATAATTCAAGATGCGCTTTTACAAGTCATTTAGGTACATATTTTTTCTATCTCGCAACATATAGGTGTTGGTGTGGTAAGTATGATAATTTGAATTATGTAATGTAACTAAGCATTTTCCAAAAAAATGTACAATTACGTCACAAAAGTTTCGTATAATTTTTGAGGATAGCTAATTTTCGTAACGTAGTGGAAATAAATAAATTTCACTCAATGAAAGTAACTTTTTAACTGTGGAACGAATTAAATTTCACTTATTTGAAAACAAAACTACAGAGGTGAGCATTCACCTCTGTATTATTCTTTTAGATGTTGATGAAATAAAGCGAGCTTTATCAAAAGTATTATAAAGTTTATTGAATATAAAAATACAATTTAGATTACGTGACGCAGCTAATTGCTTACAAGGGGCGAGAGAGTGACCCTTGCGAAATAATAATCTAAACACAGTTGGCGTGTGTGTTTGCTCGTTGCTAGATATCAGGCGCTGGTAGCTTTTGCGTTCCATTCCTTATTTCAACATCCTCCTCTGGACGCAAACCCATTGCCAGTGTTAAAGTTAGGTGCTTTGGCCGGTGTAATCCTTTCGTGAAAACATCAGCCAACATGTCTTGAGTGCTCTTGTAGCGAACGGATATTTGTTTATTTGAAATACGCTCCCTCACGAAATGATAACGTATATCGATGTGCTTACTTCTGGCATGGTAGATGTCATCACCTGAAATGCTAATAGCACTTTGATTATCGCAAAATATAACAATTGGTATACCTGACATTGTCGGGCAGAAGTCCTCTTCCAATTGTTTGAGCCAGATGGCTTCCTGAGTTGCCGTAGATAGTGACATATACTCTGCCTCGGTTGTTGACAGAGCTATTGTAGGTTGCCTTTTGGAACACCAGCTAATGGCACCTCCCTGAAATGTAAAGACATATCCGGAACATGATCTTCTGTCTTCAGTATCTGATGCCCAATCCGCATCACAGTAGCCCTCTATGTTCCCATCGTCCTTTTTGAAGGTAAGTTTCAAGTGTTGTGTTCCTTTGATGTACCTTAAAACTCTTTTTGCCGCCATCCAGTGCTGTGTTTTAGGCCTATTGTTAAAGCGGCTTAGCTGATTTACAATGTAGGCTATGTCCGGTCTGGTTCCTTGTGACAAATATAGGAGACATCCTATTAATTCTTGGTAAGGAATATTTTGTAGGACATCTTCATCATTTTCAGCCTTTTTCAGTTGCAGGTTAGCTTCGCACGGTGTATGCACTGGTTTGCAGTCGTTCATGTTGAAACGAGTAAGTATCTTTTCGATGTACTGGGACTGATCAAGAGAAATTTCATTAGACGCATTATTATGCGTGATTCTAAATCCAATACAACACTTTGCTTCACCTAAATCCTTCATGTGAAATTTTTTGCTCAGTTGTTCTTTTATCATTTTGGCAGTTTCTTCATTATTGAAGAAACATAGTATATCATCAACATATACCGTAATGATAAGTATATTTTGTAAATTAACTATGCGATGATAAATACATGGATCTACCTTTGATCGTGACATTCCTATTTCTAGTAAAACAGCATTGAGTTTTTTGTTCCATTGTCTGCTTGCCTGTTTGAGACCATAAATGGATTTATTCAGTAAACATACTTTATCACCATCCTCAAAATATGGTGGCTGTGCCATATAAATATTCTCTTCAATGTCACCTTGCAAAAATGCTGTTACAGCGTCCATCTGGTGAATTTTTAAATTATACTTTACAGCCAAACCAATTACGTATCTTATGGAGGTATAGCGTACTACTGGAGCATAAATTTCGTGGTAATCTATACCCTTTTTTTGTTGATAACCCTTCAAAACAAGTCGTGCTTTCATTCTTGATATGTTGCCTTTTTCATCTGTTTTTGTTTTCTAAACCCACTTGCAAGGAATTATCTTTTTATTTTTCGGCAAGTCTACTAATGTCCAAGTATTGTTAAGTAGTAATGACTTATATTCTTCCTCCATAGCATTTATCCATTGGTCTGCCTTGTTGCTCTCTAAAGCTTCGGAAAGGCTTTGTGGATCTTTGTCCAAGATAGTCATAGCTGATTCGCCATTCATACACATAAAAGATGTATTATCTTGGGGAGCATCAGCTTCGTAAAATTCATCTCTCCGTCTTGGCCGAAGATTCATTGTAGTTTGTGGAATATCGATGCTTTCTTCAGGATGGTACGATTCATCGTCAGGATCCGAATACAGCGATGCTTGTGAAGAGAGCGACTCAACATTCTGGGAATCATCGATTTTAACACCGTCATTATTATCTCCGGCTTCAACATTTTCTCCATCATTTTCTTCAGGTATGGGTAAGTAAACGGCTTTATTCGACGACGACGAAGATTCAGGTAAGTTTAATTCCCTCTTATTTTTAGTTAGTTCTTTGCTATCCCCTTTATGTGTATTATTTTTTCTATCATTAATATTTATTTTTTCTTTTTCAGGTACAGACTCATCATTAATTAAATCTCTTTTTACAGTGGCTTCGAGGAATACGACATCTCTGCTTGTTACAGTCATTTTTGTCTTTGGGTCTATGAAGCGGTAACCCTTCACACAGTCACTATAACCGACAAAAATTAACTCACGGGATTTAGGATCCAGTTTTTGACGGCGCTCTTTAGGTATGTGCACCATTGCTTTGCACCCGAAGATCTTTATATGGCTTAAGTCTGGTTTTTTGCCTGTCCACACCTCTTCCGGAGTGACGTAGGAAAGGGCTCTTGTAGGAGAGCGATTTATGATGTGCGCGGCCGTGACCACTGCTTCACCCCAGAAGTTGTTCTGTAACTGAGCATTTAAAACCATACATTTAGACCTTTCTATGAGACTTCTATTCATACGCTCGCTCAGCCCGTTTTGCTCCGGCGTGTATGGGTTGGTAGTTTGGTGCAATATGCCAAATTTCTTCAGATAGTTATCAAAATTTTTATTGACATATTCTTTACCATTGTCTGTCCTTAAAGTTTTTATTTTTTTATTCAATTCATTCTCTATTCTTGTTTTATATTCTATAAATTTGTCCAGTACGTCAGCTTTACTTTTTATTGTATATACGTATACTTTACGTGAAAAATCGTCGATGAAAGTGACAAAGTACCTGGCACCTCCAAGTGATGCAGTTTGCATCGGTCCACACACGTCAGAGTGGATGACTTCTAGCAACTCGGTTGCTCGGGAGCCTTCACTTGGAAATGGCTGTCTGCTTTCCTTGGATACAACTTAAACATGTTATATTTTGATTTGACGGAGACAATTTCACACCGGTAGTACAATCTGTAATTTTATTCATATCGGCGAAGTTCAGGTGGCCCATTCGTTGGTGCCATAAGTAAGTATCATTTTCAGTAACAGCGGGCATGGCTTGAGCATTTTCATGTACTATGTTTAGCTTATACATATCATTTATCAAATTGGCATCGGCCACTTTTTGACCATTTTTGTTTGATATTTTACAGCCATTGTCATAAAATTGGATACTACAACCACTTTTTATCATTTTGCTAACTGATATTAAATTAGTTGTTAATTCAGGTACGTAAATTACGTTTCTTACCTGTATTTTATTGATATCACCTTGTGCATCCGGTACTCTGATAGTTATATTACCACAACTTTCAACACGGAGTATCTTATCGTTAGCAATTCTGATGTTTGATACAGGTGGAGCTGTTACATCCTCGAGCCAGTCCTTGTGTGTCGTCATATGCATCGAGGCTCCTGAATCGATGTACCAGTTCAGCGCGTCATTGGATGTGGTGGCTGAAAATGCTGCAATAAAACCATTATCTTTATTACCGGTTTTATTTTTTTTATACCAACAGTTCTTACTCAAGTGCCCGTATTTGTTACAATGGTAGCATCTCGGTCACTTTGATTTATTTTGCCCTTTATCAATATTTTTACTATATTGTTTTTTGGAGTTTGAGTAAAATGCGGTTGTGTCCATTGTTTTTACTTCCTGTAATAACTTTGTTTTAATGGAATCGGCACAAAATTTTACTCCGGAACTCTCAATGGCCATGATCATGGGCTTGTATGCATCTGGTAAGCCGGCTAGCATTAATGTACCTAGCCACTCATCGTCCACTTTAAATCCAATATTTCGTAAACGATGTGCGGATGACATTATTTTGTTCACGTAATCTTCTATGCTTGAGCTAGTTTCTAGCGTAGTATTTATTAAATCCTTTAATAGACCCACTTTTCTAGTTAAACCTGAGTCCTCAAAAGCTCGCATTAAGTTGTCCCAAACCTGTTTTGCTGAAGTGGCTTCTTGTATATGTACATATATTATGGGGTCGATAAGTAAAATAAGTTTCGACTTAGCTTTAATGTCCTTTCTTGCATCCATAGCTTTGCCGGGCTCGATTTCGATACATTCCCACAAATCTTCCAATTGTAAATAGGCCTTCACTGCAAAACTCCAAGTGGCATAATTGTCTCTTCCAGTTAATTTTTCTATACTCATTAGTCCAGTATTCGTAGCCATTTTAATCACTTATTACTGAAATTATGCTGGAACAAAACCTACTTGGTGTCGCGGTTATATTTGGAGGTTATAATTTTTTCAACTTTCCTTTTACTTTATCTACACGAAAACTTTGTCTTGTTTTACTATTTAGGTATGGGGCGGCCCATAACCTGATGAAATAAAGCGAGCTTTATCAAAAGTATTATAAAGTTTATTGAATATAAAAATACAATTTAGATTACGTGACGCAGCTAATTGCTTACAAGGGGCGAGAGAGTGACCCTTGCGAAATAATAATCTAAACACAGTTGGCGTGTGTGTTTGCTCGTTGCTAGATATCAGGCGCTGGTAGCTTTTGCGTTCCATTCCTTATTTCAACAGATGTGTCCCTTGCGATTATCAAAGATGATGGGCTATGATGAAATTGCAACAAAAGTGACAAAATAATGTAAAATTGAATTAGTCATTGTATAAATAAATACTACTCATTATAATACTTTGTGTTCGAGATACGCCTTTACGCTGTAAAAACAACGCTCCAAAAGCCAGTTTGTTAGCTATTGGATAATATATATTGTTATGTTACCTGCTAGTTTTAAGGACAAAAGCAGGTCGCTATTGTCACTTTTAGGTAAACGACTTTATCTAAAAATTATATCAGCGTCACGGGATCCGCGATAACATGCTAAGTGAGTGTCCTATTTAGCATTACGATTTCTTTCTGTTCTTGTTTTTTGTTGTTCTGTCTTCCTCGCTTACCAAAATAAATAAAATATTCATGTGGCATTATTTGACATCTCTGAGTTTGACACAGTCCCGGGACCCATGACGTTTGACGTTTATCGTGCACATAGTCAATAATGTTAGGTTTCGAATAACGGCACAGAATTTAATAATGTCTATTTACACTTATCTTAATATTTGATTGTACAAGAAAAATAAGGCATTTTAATTTCATGAACGAGGAAAATGGGTCATATTCCTACGTCAGTTTTTTATGACGTTACTCTTCTATACTTATTATGGGGGATGGAGTTGCTCACGTCCGCAGGAGAATTGCTTTAGATACCCTGCACGTGTCCCCGGGGTAGCGCTAAACGAGCAACAATAAACACGGCGATTGTAGGATATTACTTAACCATAGCACAGATTACGATTCCACGATGCTCCAGAACGATATCAGATGCCAGTCTCAGGATCGACCTTACAATGATCCTCATCAGGGTATTAAGGGTCAACAGACTAGAGATGTTGGACCTTCTGTTCGCATCTGCCAATTAAACATAGAAGGTATAAGCCGTGTTAAATGGTCACATTTACGGCACGGTTACGGCTAGTATTCTATGTAAGTAGTCATACTTACATAGAATACTAACAGAGCAAAAAATCGACGTAGTTTGCATTCAGGAGACACACACCAAGGACGAACAAGACTTATTGAATAGAGGGGCTATTCCGGGATACTCCATCGTTTCAGCTGTCAATCACCAGAAGTATGGAATCGCCACGTACGCAAGAACCGAATTGCAAGAACTTCGGAAATTACAAGCGGAAATTAAATATAGCATTCACACTTCTACCATTCAGGTGCGGGACCTACATATCATGAACATTTACAAACCCCCCCAAGCGATCTGGCCGCCTGAGGTTCTCCCGAACTTATGCCACCCTAGTGTTTTCTGCGGCGATTACAACAGCCACCATGTCAACTGGCGCTACAAAACCACGGACCCTAATGGAGCTGCCCTTGCCAACTGGGTGGAACTCTCTGATATGCATCTTGTCATCGACGCTAAAGATAAAGGTACGTTTGTGTCGGCCAGATGGAACCAGGAGTATAATCCAGACCTGACTTTCGTTAGCAGAGATAGCCTAGATCAACCATTTCCTATTTCTCGTTTAATACTACCATCTTTTCCAAACAGCCAACACAGACCCATCATTTTGGAAATTGGCATTAAAATAATACTAACCAATTCCATGAAGATGCCTAGATGGAACTTTAAAAAGGCGAACTGGGAAATATTTCAAAAAAGTCTTGACCACGGGCTGGAAGATGCACATATGGAACCACACCCAGTGAATTACAAAAAATTTGCTGAACTCGTTGTCGCTGCGGCCAAAGCAACTATACCTAGAGGTTACAGGAAAGAGTATATCCCTGGCTGGAATAACAAGAGTGAGGACCTGTATAAGACTTACCAAAAGTCAGGCGACCACGCTACGGGCGCTCAGTTGTTGAAGACCTTGGACGAAAACAGGAGAGAGAAGTGGACGGAAACAGTCGAGAACATGGATTTTAAGACCTCGAGCAGGAAAGCCTGGAGAGTCCTCAACCGACTCACGGGCAAAAAGAGCAGTGAGAAGACTTTCACTAAGCTGCATCCAGACGCTATAGCATATAGAATGGTGGATCTCACTAGAGCAAAACGAGACGCATGCACTACAAAACGGGTCCGTAAGCAACTAACCCAACTCAAGCGCAACATGCCGGCAAACGATCACCTTATTAGACCTTTTTCCATGTCTGACACAGCAGCTGCCATTAAGCAATTAAGACCTGGCAAAGAGGCTGGCCCTGATGGAATATACAATGAGTTTATAAAGAACATGGGCCCCCTAGCTATAAGCTGGCTTTCTGCTTTGTGTTCCAATATCATGTTGTCAAACCAACTGCCTGCCGAATTCAAAATATCTAAAGTCATTGCATTGTTAAAAGCCTGGCAAAAGCGAACAGCTCCCGGAAAAATTTCGCCCAATCGCTCTTCTCAGTTGCGTCTACAAGCTGCTGGAACGTCTACTGCTCACACGGATTGCTCCTTTTATAGATGCTGCTACCCCTCCCGAACAGGCAGGTTTCCAACCTGAACGCAGTTGCGTCGATCAGGTGCTGGTACTTACCACACACATAGAAGATGGGTTCCGAAAACAGCTCAAATCCACAGCGGTTTTTATCGATCTCACAGCCGCCTACGACACTGTGTGGAGACATGGACTCATCTTCAAACTCCTATCAGTGGTACCCAGCAAGGAAATAGCAGCTCTCGTAGCTAATATGTTGAGCGAGAGACAATTTGAGGTGTACCTGGGTGATGCTAAAAGCAAGCGCAGGAAACTAAACAACGGTTTGCCTCAGGGCTCAGTAATCGCACCCCTTCTTTTTAACCTATATATTCACGACTTACCTGAGACCTCAGCTAGAAAGTTTATATACGCTGATGACATAGCGCTAGTAACTCGGAGCCGGGGGTTCGAAGAAGTGGAGGAAATCCTAACGGCAGACCTCAAAACCATGTCGAATTTCTTTTCCGCCTGGAGACTCATACCTAGTCCTAGTAAAACAGAGGTTGCGTGCTTCCATCTTAACAACAAGCATGCCGACTACCAGCCTACTGTTAAACTCCAGGGTGTGAACCTCAAATTCAATGCTCACCCAAAATACCTTGGCATCACTCTGGACAGATCGCTGAAGTACAGGGAACATCTCACAAAACTCGACCTGTTTAGCCTAGTTGGTAGTGACTCTGCCTCCGAAGCTAGAGGTCCCGGGTTCGAATCCCGGCCAGGGCATTTATTTGTGGATTTTTCACGGATATTTGTTCTTGGGTCTTGGATGTTTTCTATGTATTTATCTATATAAGTATGTATATCGTCGTCTAGTACCCATAGTACAAGCTTTGCTTAGTTTGGGACTAGGTCGATTTGTGTAAGATTGTCCCACAATATAAAAAAAAACCTCTCTGAAGCTTGCCACACGTAACAACATCTTGCATAAACTCAGCGGTACATCATGGGGCGCATCGGCCGACGTCCTTCGAACTGCTGCACTCAGCCTTGTGTACTCTGCAGCAGAATACTGCGAACCTGTATGGTGCGAAAGCGCACACGTACAAAAAGTCGACACGAGGCTGAATGATGCAATGAGATGCGTTTCCGGCACGATTAAATCCACACCGTCCTACTGGTTACCCGTGCTGAGTCACATTGCTCCTCCTCACTTACGGAGGAAACACGCACTACTGAGGGAAGCCGAAAAGTTAACGAACCGACGCGATTTGCCTGGCCATGGTGAATTTCTTGGTCCACCGCCACAACGACTTAAATCACGCCGGCCAACGAGTGTAGCTGCGAGAGAGTTGAGAGCCAATGGCTTCAAGCTGGACCAATCCTGGAAGGATGAATGGGCGGAGGCGACTACCGGCCAACGTAGCATCTTTCCGGACCCTACTCAAAAGCCAAGGAAACACTGGTGTCGCCTCAATCGAATCCGCACAGGCCACGGCAGGTGCAATTTCTTAATGTACAAGTGGGGATGGAACGAAAGCCCGTTATGCGACTGTAGCGTTGAAGACCAAACGGTGCAGCATATTGTGGAGCGCTGCCCGAAACGGCGCTACCAGGGCGACCCGGGGGACCTCTATATGAATGTGACACCTGACGCTGTTGACTGGCTGTGCAACCTGGATGTTGACTTATAATTTAATTTAAAGATTTAATCTCCTACATTTATATGCCATACGATTAAATTTTATATTATATTTCGATGTGTTTGTTAGGAAAGCACATCCTAACAAACACATCGAATACACTCTTTATACATTTTACTCTATATATCTATGTTACGTTGATATGGTTTTGCTCCTGTTATTAATTTAAGTTGACTATTACACATTTATATAGAAACAACATTTCGTTTTACCTTACTACGTTATTGCTTATTAGTCTGCGGTCATGTAGGTGATAATCATTCGAGTTTACGAGCGAAGTTAGAAACATTGGTAACGCAGCTGTAGTACAATGTCGACAACATAACAGACAAAATAGTGTTGTCATAATAAAACCCACAATAAAATTGGGTAAATATTTGCCCATTTGGTAAAAAAACGCGGTTATCATCGCATTAGGGTGCAGTAACAGAAAATAATGGCAACATTAACCACTACTACTACAGAACAAGAAAATCATAAAAAAGTACATAGAGGAAATTATTATATACTGAGAATTAAATACTGAAAAAGTATAAACGTTATTGTCATTGAAATATTGTTATTGTTTGGTACTTCATACTTGGATTTATAATGAAAAAACAAAAAGAAAACATGTTTTCTACAAAGTTTCGCTTATTGAATTCGCAAGAACACTCTGAAGAAATAATTTGGTCATCGAGCGACTCGAGCGAATTCGAAGATGTGGACAACAAAATTAGTTTCATTAACATAACCAACAAGAAACCAAATCGGAAAAGAAAACGTAAAACAAATGCATCCAGCAATGTTTCTAACTTAGATATCACTATAATTGACGTGAGTAGAGATACTCGAAGCGATAAATCACCGGTTTTGACTTGTAAAACAAAATCCAAGACAGTAGATAACATCCTTAATAGGACTTATTCAATTTCAAACTTAGCTGAATATAATAGAACTAAAACTAATTTAACGTCACCGGTGCTATATACTGGTACACAGAGAGCTAGTTTAAATATAAAAAGCCCTGTTATTGCTCAGAAATTTGCTTCACCAGTCCAGAGTCCCAAGGTGAGAAAAACATTGTTTAGTGAAGCCAAAAATAACAATAAAGCCCAAATTGGAAGAAGGGTGTCCCCTGTAATCTGTCGAAATATTGGACTTGATCGAAGAAAAACTCTAGAACCTATCATTAAAAATGAAATCGAAGAAAGTTCAGATACACCTATTTTAGAAACACAGCATTCTGAAGAAATTCAAGGCAGCAAATTAAATAAGCATGAATCAAGCTCGAGAAATTCTAGTAATGTAGATTTGATAAAAAAAGTAAAATCATTTTTTGATAATCAATTTAATTCGGAAAACAGTTCTCAAGTTTCAATAGCCGATACTCCAACACCACAAAATACTTCCAATGATGATATAGAAATAGTGTCCATAACTCAGATGACTTCAAATGAAAGTAGCGGAAGGACAAAACACACGAATTCCACAGACAATTCTATTTCAGAGGCGGAAAAATCCAAAAAAATTAGATACAAAAAAGATGGTCTAGCATACAGATTGTGTTCACTTTTAAAAAAACACAATGCTAATACATCCTTGTGGCAACACGAGAGGTTCCTGGCAGAAAATTCCAATTTCAAAATCCCTAAAGGAGAACACTTGGTGTTCCGAATTCAAAAAGTTGATTTTAAATATGGCAGTTATCTCCTGGAGGCTATGGATGCAAATGATGAGGTGTTTTTCATAATGATCAACAATAGATATGTGAACAATTGTATTTTTATTGTAGATAGCATTTTCAAGTTGTATGAGCCATACCAAATGTACAATTTAGAAGACAAAAAGTTAATAATCAATGTTTGTAAATTTGAATGTGTTACATTAGATTTGTAAGTAGATAACTCTCATAAATGTTCTGCAGGGAAATCGCTTAATGGTTTAAGCAATGGGTCTACCTCTGTGTTTAGGGTGTTAATATTAGAAGGTACAGTGGAGGAGCAAGACCTTAACCCTTTCGTTCTGCCGCCAAAGTCATACACAAAATCTAGCCAGTTTGCCAGGTCCACTGAAACACACATACACACACATACATTGCTACATATTTATATTTATTTTGACGATCACGCTGTAGATTCTTATACTTTTGACATGAACACAAAACTATATTGTAATTTATATCGATGAAATAAACGAATCTGAATCTGAATGATATCTGCTCCTCAGTCCTTTAGGCGAGTTAACTCGTTGACAGAAATGATGCTCTTACGTCCGAAAGGCGACTTAACTCGGCTAGGTAAAATGCTTTTCAGAGCCGGTAGACGAGATAGCTCGTTTGCTAACATTGTGTTTAGCTAATGTTGTTTGTGTAAAACGAAACTATTAAGACACAAATACGCAACGAATATTCTTGGGGTAATAAGTTTATTCGATTTTCACTAGTAGTTAGTTGGCAACACCACAATAACTGCAGCAAATAGATCTCAAGACTTTGAGTACAGGACGCAATGCGTTTGGTTGCGGAAGTGATTGGCGATTGCCCTAATCCAGGATGTAGTGACAAAATATTAACAACGAGTATGCTCACCTACGGGATCTGAGAGCTCATCGCACAAAACGAGTTAACTCGTCAGCCGGAACGAAAGGGTTAATTTTATGTGGGCAAGATATATTTTACAGGGCTCCCTTCCCACTTCAAATTTTTGTTATTTTTTTCATGTTTTTCAACTAATGTCGAAACTTCGGGCGCAAGGCCCCTGGACCGCGAGGTCGTAAGCGGCCCTTAGGTCGCATGGTCCGATTGACTAGTCCGATCAATCGGAATACGAAAATTTTTTTTTCCTGTTGGTTCGATTGATCGGACTATAAAGACTTCTCAAATCCTGCCAGTCCTACTATCGGAGTAATGGGATTTTAAAAGTTCGTCTAGTTCGATCGATCGAACCACAAGGTCGTTTTTTCTTCCTGTTGGATCGACTGATCGGACATAACCGTAGACTTGATATTTTGCTAAGTCCGGATGACACATAAAGGTTATCTAATCTTAACTCATTACTGGACACTGGCTTTTGATAAACTTTTCTATATTTTATTTTATGCGATGTCAGTTCATAATGTCAACATTTGATCTATGTCAATTTATTGAACCGGACGGACGGAAGATGGAGGAAATAATAGATCACAACAAAATTATATTCTTACGCCCGCAAAGGTGGTTGCGTACTACTGAATAAAGCGCATCAATACCATAAAGCACAGATCACTGTAGCGTCTGCCTAAGAGTAAATATAAACTATTATCAAAGAATATGCGTATTATTTCAATATATAAAATTTACTAATTCTAATTCACACCAAAAACAGGCTAAATCCATGAGCGGTTTTTAGAGAATAAGGGCTGTTAAGACTATTTGTTAGATCTTTCCCTCGAAATAACTATTTCGTGGTAGTAAAATTCCGCGCCGAAAGTGAGAAAACACTTTTGAAATGTTGGTAGATTACAAAATTAATCATAATACTACCGGTCGGACAAACAGGAAAAATAAAAATTGTGTGATCGGATCAAGAGGATTTTTCAAGCTCTCGGGGTTCGATCGATCGAACTAGACGAACTTTTAAAATCCCATTAGTCCGATAGTAGGACTGTCAGGATTGTTGGAATAAGGTTTTACTGTGACGGACTGGCCTTATTCTATATTTGAATTTTACAATCGATATTGCACATGTCATGTGTCAGGTTTGTTTATTCACTCCGGTTGACTTTTTCCTACTGAAAGGATGTTTTGATAATATAATTTATAAATACAAAGTTGTGTATCTCCAGAAATAAACTGTAGTTCTGCCAGAGTCCCATGGTTTTATTATAACAGGTCATGGGCCTGGCTATAAAAATATAAAAGAGCATTAAAGAATAGGTTTTTGAGTGTTTTTCAGATCATTGTAATTATTATCCAGAAGAGAAGATTTTTTATAAGCTTGACAACCAGTTCAACCAGTATTCAACCAGTTAAACCAGTTTGTTGATTTTATAAGCGCTTGACAACGGACGAAACATTGTTTGTATTTGCAAACGGACTGTATGTATTACATTTTATCTATACCTTGGTGAATAATGGAGTGTACTAAACTAAAATCTGCAGATAATTACTCCAATTGGAGACAAATGACAAAATTATTTTTGGAAGCAAAAGGATTAAAAGAAGATGATAAAGATTTTAATGATGCAAAAGCAAAATATTTAATTTTAAATTCAATTGACGAGAAATTTCTACATTATGTGATTAATTGTACAACATCGAACAACATTTTTGAAAAATTAGATTTAATATTCAGATTTGAAGCAAAAGAAGACAATCATTTAAAAGTTATACAGTTTTATAGCTACAATTACAGCGGAAATATAATAGAAGACATTAGTAAACTACAGAATATGTGCGCTGAACTAAATACAAGTGAAAATAAAATAAGCGACGAAATGTTAATACAAAAAATACTGACCATACTACCACCAAATTTAATTTATTTCAAAAATATCTGGCAAGTTACTCCAAAATGTGATCAAACTATTTATAATCTTATCCAAAGATTACAAAACCAATTACAACCAAATGAACCCAGTTTCTCAAATAATGAAGCTTTCAAAAGCAACGAGAAAAAATGTTTTAGTTGTGGTAAAGTAGGTCATATCTCTAGGTTTTGTAACCAAAGAAAGTGTAACATATGCAACAGAACGGGCCATAATTCTACAGATTGTTACACTACTCAAATCTGTAAAAAATGTAACAAGAAAGGCCACATCGAGAGATATTGTCGCAGCTACAGCCTGGTAGGTGAACAGTACCATAATGAAATACGTGTTAAAGCTGTGGTAGATTCGGGTGCCAGTTCCCATATGTTCAGTAATAAAGACATTATAAATTTTACAGAGAAAATAAATGTAGAAATAAGATGCGCCAATGCAGAAAACCTCATCGCTCAGGCTACAGGTACTATCAGCACAAGTTTTGGACAGTTTGAAGACGTATTATATGTTCCTGAAGTTTCCAGAAATCTAATTTCTGTCAGCTCGATCACAGACCAAAATGGCTCCGTACTCTTCGCTGGAAATAAGGTATTTATTAAAAAGAATGGTAGAATAGTATTAACGGGATATAAAACTAAGAATGGTCTTTATGAAACTGAATTTAATGCCAATTTCACTCGCGAAGCGCTACTTACTGAGAGCGTCAATATCTGGCATCGTAGGCTAGGTCACGTATCTGATGTGCCGCGTCTAGCTAAGTTGGTTAATGGCATCGAAATTGGGGGAGGGAATTTGGAAAAATTTTGCGAAATCTGTACTAAAGCTAAAATGACAAGAAAACCTTTTGGAAATAGTAGAATAAAAGCGAAATTCCCTTTGGAAATTATTCATACTGACGTCTGCGGACCAATCGAAATTCCCACTTGGGACAATAAAAAATATTTTATTACATTTTTAGACGATTTTACACATTTTTGTGTTGTCTACTTAATTACCTTCAAAAGTGAAGCCTTTGATAAAGTCAAACAATTTGTGATGTTAGCGGAAAACCATTTTAATCTAAAAGTTAAAAAATTACGGTGTGATAATGGACGGGAATTCTCGAACAATAACCTAATCTCATGGTGCGAATCAAAAGGAATAGTTTTAGATCTCACAATACCCTATTCGCCCCAACTTAACGCAAAAGCTGAAAGATTGAACAGAACATTAATGGAAAGAACGAGAGCGTTGATATTTGATGGTCGTGTTCCAAACTATCTTTGGGGAGAAGCTCTACTGACCGCCAGTTTTCTGGTCAATAGAAGTCCAACGGAAGGCAGAGATAAAACACCAGCTGAAATGTGGTTCAATATTAAACCTAACCTATCAAACATCAGAAGATTTGGTTCTACAGTTTTCTACAAAATAAATTCGGGCCTGCGAAAGCTTGATAAAAGATGCAACAAAGGAATACTGGTTGGCTATGTTAGAAATGGCTATAAAATCTGGGTAGATGAAGAAAATAAAATTATAAGGGCAAGGGATGTAAAGATAAATGAAGATGAACAAGGAATCTATCTTTATGGTGAAGAAAATAATATTAGAATCAATGGACTTTGGCAGTTAGATGAAAATGAAGAACTAAAAACAAAAGAAATAAGGGAGAACACAACACGAGAAGGTCGAGAAGGTGAAAAAGAAAGAAGAAGTATTATTAAAGATAAAGAAATAGAAAAATCGAAAACAATGCAAGATAATCGAGAAGGTGGAAAAGAGAGAAGATTAATTATTGAAGATCGTGAAATAGATAATTCAAGAAATGAAGGTGAAACAAATGAAGTACAAATAAATGAAGGTGAAACAAACGAAGTTGAAACAAATGAAGTCGAAACAAATGAAGTTGAAACAAGTGAAGTCGAAAGAAATGAAAGTGAAATAAATGAAGATCATGGAAGGAAAGTGAATATTAATTTGAATAATAAATATAACTTTGGAAGTCGTTTTATTTTTGATAATCCAATATATTCTGATGGGAATGAAGAATTTTTTGATAGTGAAGAAATTGAAGAAACTGGAAGTCGAGCTGTGGAAAATAGTGAAATTTCTAATGAATCTAGGAGAGAAATTAGTTCAAATGAAAGTCGAGCGGTGGAAGATAGTGAAATTTCTATTGAATCTAGGAGAGAAAGAAGTTCAAATGAAAGTCGAGAAATAGAGAATAATGAAAATAGAAGGCGCCAACCTGCAAGAGAGAGAAAACCACCTGAACGCTATAAAGATTATTTGATGGATTATGATACGGAAACATCTATGTTAACTTATAAAGAAGCAACCGAATCTAGAGAAAAAGATAAATGGAAGAAAGCTATAGAAGAGGAAATCAAATCTTTGGAAGAGAATAATACGTGGTCTTTGGTAGACAAGAATGAAGCAGACGGTAGAAAATTAGTAACGAGCAAGTGGATTTTTACAATTAAATCAGATGGAAGATATAAAGCTAGATTAGTAGCGAGGGGTTTTCAACAAAAATATAAAATTGATTATGATGAAACATACAGTCCAGTGGTCAATACCACTTCTTTAAGAGTTTTGTTGTCAATTGTTGCAAGTAAAGGACTTAAAATGAAACAATTTGATGTGAAGACCGCCTTTTTACATGGAGACTTAAAGGAATGTATATTTATGAAAGTGCCTGAGGGATATAATAATAAAAATGACAAAGTTTGTAAATTGAATAAGAGCTTATACGGTTTAAAACAAGCTCCGCTAATGTGGAATATCAAGTTTACAGATTATTTAGTAAAAATGGGGTTCAAACAATTAAAACTTGATCAATGCATCTTTGTGATGGAAGGTGAAAGAAGAATTATTCTTGCAATTTATGTCGACGATGGGTTGGTTGTTGGAAAAAGAGAAGAAGATTTATTGCATGTGATAGAAACCTTAAGAAAGGCTTTTGAATTAAGAATATGTGAAGAAGTGTCAAATTATATCGGTTTGGACATAAAACAAGAAGGAAATGGGATTAAAATTTTTCAAAAGACGTATGTTGAGAAGATTGTGAAGAAATTCAACATGAATGAAGCTAAAGAATGCAGATGTCCAACTATTTTAGTAGAGCAACATCCATCAATAAAAACTGATATTAAAACTCATGAATTGTATCGAGAGATGATAGGGTCATTGTTGTATCTTTCTAATAAAACTAGACCAGATATTGGATTTCATGTGGGTTATTGTTCGAGACATCAAAATAGTCCAAATTTAAATGATTTAAACAACGCAAAAACTATTTTAAGATTTTTAAAAGGTTCAAAAGATCAAGGGATTCACTTTGGTGAAGGTGATAAAGTGCTTCGAGGGTACTGTGATTCAGATTTCGCGGGGGATCCAGACACTAGACGTAGCACCTCGGGTTTCGTGATTTGGTTAAACGGTGGACCAGTGGCATGGAGCTCAAGAAAGCAGTCAGTTGTAGCCCTATCAAGTACGGAAGCGGAATTTATAGCTGCAGCAGAATGCTGCAAAGAACTTCTTTTTGTAAGAGACCTGATCGATGAGATGACAAATGAAAAACTAGAGATTGAGATGAAAGTAGACAATCAATCAGCAATTTGGCTAATGAAAAAGGGAATTATGAACAAAAGAAGCAAACACATAGATGTAAAATATTACTATTTGAAAGAGAAAATTGATTCGAATCAGATATCTGTTAAATACTGTCCAACGGGATCACAGATAGCAGATATTCTAACGAAAAGCTTGCCACCTGTAAAGTTTGAAAGATGTCAACGGAAACTAGTGTATTAGTGATAGTGTATAAGTGCGGGCTAAAGTGAACTATTATGGTATTTTTGGTTGAAACGTGGGTTATAAGTAGTATGTAAGTTTTTTATAGGGTGTGTCATTCTCTATGATAAAGAAGTTATGTAGAGTTGTGTTGTAAACTTAAGGAGTCAGTAATAAAACAATAACGTACGTTTCGATTTTACTTAATGAAAATATGTTTCATTTAAGGGGGTGCCTGACTATGATTCATTTAAGGGGGTGTATTTGGGGAATCATTCGTAAATGAATCATGAGTCTACATAAAATATCATCTAACTATCTCAACACCAACCGGACATAACTTGGTATGGCTTTACACGGTTTTATTATGTTTTATTGACCCTTAAGTTTTCATAGCACATTTTATTTTGTTCAATTTGTTTTGTTTAGTTACTATAATTATGTTTGATGTTTTATGGATTTTAATAATGTTTTAAAAAAAAAAAAAAAAAAATAACAAATGTCGAGTAGGAGTTTATGTGAAGTTGAAGCCGAGTAGGAGTTTATGTGAAGTTGAAGTCAAGTAGGAGTTTATGTGAAGTTGAAGTAGAGTAGGAGTTTATGTGAGGTTGAAGTCGAGTGGGAGTTTATGTGAAGTTGAAGTCTTGTGGTGAATATAATGATATAGTGCATAGAGTCGAGTGGGAGGTTTTTTAAATTAATGGAGAATAGTATATACTCCATATAATAGTATATAGTCAATATGAAGTTATATGGAGTATAATGAATTTATGCATAGAGTCGAGTGGGAGGTTTTTAATTGAAAAAATATTATAAAGCTGAATAATGAAGTTGAGTAAAACAATATAATAATAATTGTAAAATGTAATTTTTCAGAAAGCTGTTAATTAATGTAAATGTGGGTTGATATTGTATCGTTTGAGATTTTCTTAAGGGGTGATTGTTTTTTGGTTAATATTTAAGGGGTGATTGTTTCTTGGTGAATATTTAAGGGGTGATTGTTTCTTGGTGAATATTTAAGGGGTGATTATTTTTTTGGTATATAGTTAAGGGGTGTTTGAAATTGTTTTGAATTTTTAAATTTTAATTTGTAGATTGTCATGCGCAATAGTCGATTGAGGGGGTGTGTTGGAATAAGGTTTTACTGTGACGGACTGGCCTTATTCTATATTTGAATTTTACAATCGATATTGCACATGTCATGTGTCAGGTTTGTTTATTCACTCCGGTTGACTTTTTCCTACTGAAAGGATGTTTTGATAATATAATTTATAAATACAAAGTTGTGTATCTCCAGAAATAAACTGTAGTTCTGCCAGAGTCCCATGGTTTTATTATAATAAGGATTTGAGAAGTCCTTATAGTCCGATCGATCGAGCCAACAGGAAAAAAAAAAATTCGTATTCCGATTGATCGGACTAGTCAATCGGACCATGCGACCTAAGGGGTAAGCGGTGGCCCACGTCGCCTCTGAAAAGGTATTAGCAGGGCATTCAAGCATTCTGTACATTTAGCAAGTTTGTTTTTTCAATAATTTAAATACCAATAGTTATGTACCGAAAGCCAAAGTTGAACAGGACCAATTTTCCATGGATTGTTAAACATATGATGGGCTAAGATGAAATGATTGTGTAATTAGGTAAATAAAAACAATTTGGATAGTTTATCACAGCAGTTTAATTCAAATTCTAATTTTTATAGTAAATATTCGGTTTAACCAGTAATTTCTCAAAATACTCAAGCAGTTACTAGGTAACATGGGCAAATTGAAGGACTATCGCCTGAGGCAGCTGTAAAATGGAAAGAAACCGCTATCATTCAATCAATTCACATTCAAAGTGGTTTTAGTGACTAATTGATAGGTGCGTAGGAAGCTTAACGCATTCACTGATGTGACACATTTATAAGCGTTTTCGTTACTATCATCATCTTTCATTCAGAGCTTTTAATGCGTCTGTGAGTTCATATATTCAGCGAGCTTCGCCCAGTGCCTTCAACGTTTATGTGAATTCTATTATTTTTACAAAGTTCTCATGTCTAAATTTAATGTTGCAAACACAGTTGTTGCAGTGTTAAGTGTTTTATAAGTCACCACACACACACACACACACACACAAACACACACACACACACACACACACACTCATGGTATAGTGTGGCACATGACTTTATACTAGCTCATACGTGCGTTTGAGGTGCTGGGTATATAGTTGGTTAGTTTGTTAAACTCACATAAGCGTTTTACGCATAGAAAAGTGCGGCATCTGCCCAGCTAGTATGATAGCTTATTTATACCTTCACGTTTTATGTGACGTTTCAGTACATTTTGGCCGGGCTGGCGAAGGTACAGGAAAAAGGACTGTGAATGGGGCCTTTTATACGGTCAATATTATCACGCGATACACAAATATCACGTGAATATTAAAGCAAAATCGTGGCAAAATCCAAAAAAAAAATTGTAAACCACGATAATATTGACACCCCAGTATTGTGATAATATTAATCGTGTAAATGGCCCCTATGGTTGCCGGCGGTGGCTACACGAGTGCCTTAGAATCGTATCTTCTTAGTAGTTTGTGCTTAGAATTAAGGCACGTCCTCATGTGAATATTAAGCACGTCCGTCCTCCCGAAGCTGCGGCCGCACATCGCGCACAGCAGCTGCCGCGCCGTGCGCGGTTTGTGCTCCGCGGGCTGATGTCTATGGTGCGAGCGCGCATGGCGGGACAACGAGCTTTGCTTCGTGAACCTGTAAATAAGATAAATAAATTCAAATCATGTTGTTTTCTGTGTCTTTTAATTTTGATATCATGCTGAGTATGATACATACCGAAATTTACTTTCCTTATATTTTGAGTATTTTACTGCGTTCCTAATTTGATTCAAGCAACGCAAGGTTGCTTTTTTAATAACGATGGTGGCTAACCATACAGCCTGGTTGATGGTAAAGTGCTTTACACACCAAACAATTTGTCACATACAACTTTTATTCACTTTCAAGGTGATTGTGGCGATTGTGACAAATTGATAAGTGCTTCAAATGCTTAAACAGATACTACTGCTACAACTGCAGCGCATAGGCTTCATAAAACTTGCGACTCCAGCGTCCCTAATTAGAGGATTTGTTGTGTTTACAGACAAATGCATATTTGCAGATACCTCATTGGAAAGGCACTTGTCACTGAATTTTTTTTGTCATGTCATGTGTGATAAATTTATTATTAATCCATATTTCTACAGGATGTAATAAAAATAGTGGCGATCCGTGTATTTAAGATATAAGTAAGTCAAAAATAATTTTTATGTGTATGGGGGACCTGAATTTTTTTTGTTTAAAAGATATTATTGATCTCCTTTATCTTAAATCTTTGGATTTAGAGTCGCGTGGCTTGTCGCTGGGCTACAGTCACCCTTGCGAATTAACTACAGAGTTAAATAGTCCGCCATTTGTACTAGTTTCTTTTGTGCAAGTGTAAATAAATAAATAAAATATTTAAAAACATGAATCAAACCAAACCTCATCCCACACTCTGAACACTGCACCGGCTTCTCCCCGCTGTGAGCCCGGTAGTGCCCCTCCAAAGACTGCCTCGCTGTGTACTTCTTCCCGCACAACTTGCATTCAAACGGTTTTACACCCATATGGGATAGTTTGTGGGCTTCATACTTACTTGACACAGCAAACACTTTTAAACATATCTCACAGACTATTGCATTCTTTAATGTATGAAATCTCATGTGTAGTTTTAGAGATTTTTCGTGTTTGTAGCTTTTGCTGCAAATTGTGCATTTGTTTTCTGTGCCTTTTTTATCTAGTTTCGATGTCATGCTGAGTATGATACTAGTTGTATTCAAAGGTCCGAAATTCACTTTCCTAATATTTTGAGTATTGTCTGGAATTGCAACATTTTTAGAATGTTTTAAAACTTTATTCACTATGGAATTTTTTTCATTAGCACTAAATTGATTTACATAGTGCTGATCTATATACTCGTAATTATCTATGGAAGTATTGGCATCTTTATTATTACAATCTTCGTAATTTCTTTTTAATACCATATTCTCCTCAATATTAATTTTATTATTATCTATATGTGTTTCTTTATTTGTATGTTTAGATTTTAAACTATGCAATTTCCCATGTTTCATCAAACTGTCCTTCCTATTAAAATGTTTGCCACAAACTTGGCACAAAAATCTCTTTTCCCCGCTGTGTACAACTAAATGATTAATCAAATGAACTTTCTGGTAGAACCTTTTAAAACACACTTTACATTCAAATGATTTTGATCCCTCATGCGTTTGTAAATGTCTGTTAAGATTGGCTTTTTTCCCATAAACTTTGCCACAGAGCTCACAAGTGTGCTTATGACCTTTATGTAACAATAAATGTGACAATAAACTGTGCTTATATCTGTACCTCCGGTTACATCTATTACAAGCAAAAGCCTTAACATTCTCATGGCTTTTTAAATGATTCTGCAATTTTGCTTTAACAGTATAATATTTATCACATAATTCACACTGAAATATATTCAATTTTGTGTGTTTTCTGATGTGTTGTTCTAAAGTAGACTTTCTTGTGTAGGATTTAAGGCAGTAATCACATTGGTACAAGTCAGATTTTGTGTGTAGTTTGAAGTGTGATATTAAGGTGTTTTTCTGTGAGAATTCTTTCCCGCAAACAAGGCATCTATGTTTGAGTGTGAAGTTTATTATTTTGTTACTCTCCAGGTTTCTTGAACCATCCATTGTTCTTTATCTGAAAAGGGAAGCAAAGCAAGAGAGTAAGAAGGCAACTTAAATATATTAAAACCTTATTCTATAGTAACAGAATTTAGAGAATCAGTCCATAAATCATTATATTCATTATCCCTTTAGGCTTTAGTCCTGAACACTGAAACTATGATAAACACCATCCAGTGTATTAAAAATACCAAAGACTATGCATAAACAGCAAGTAAGATACGGCTACGCATACCTTTCTTCTTCTAAAGTTGCTCTATTTAATTTGAATACGAGCAACAAAATTAACACTAGGTATTAGAAAACAAAACTTAAAATAGGAAATTATAACAATTGCTTGAATACTACTATATATCCAGTGTCTGAGTTACCTTAATCAGAATCAAATAATGGACGCTACAGTCAGAAATACGATTTAATTCACAATTACAAATAACACGATAACCATTACAAATTACAATTTTTTGTTTTGACATAAAATTATTGCCCATGCCATTGCACTTATTTTGTTTTAAATTTACTTTATACGCCAAATTATACCTTTAATTTATTGAAATAAAGACTAATGTCGTTTACACGATTGCGTTTTTATTACTAAAAAGAAGGCACTTGAAATACGTTGATCTCAACTGACATTCCATGATTCCATGGGCGTTCGTATTCGTATGGCGTTCTATACTAATGAGGATTAGGGATTACAACACTCAATACACTAAAATTATTAGAAATTATCTTTAATGAATACATTCATATAAAAAATTGGACATTCAAAATATTAAATATGTATCATATTGAAGCACCTTAGGGGATAACAGTGTAAGATCATAACATACGTTTGAGTGAAATACGCCTTTGCCAGTAGTCTCCCTATTCTCCCTAAAATTAGGGTATAACGAAAGATCCCACCGCTAGCAATACTGCTGAATTTCAGTTCAGTCGATATTTTCAGCAGTAGCGAGTAGTTACACGCATGGCTTGCATTTTGTATTTTTAATGCATTTTAGCTAATATCGGGACTTTACACTAAAGTGGTTTTTGTGTACAGTTTTGACTATATTCATAAATTTATCGCGTCGACACTTTGGTGAATGTGAAATGTTATTGATTGATATTTCGTGATACGGATCTAAAGCTCAGGTGAGTCCGAAGTTTAGAGCGAGGCCACTCATTAAACAGTGTTTTTGATTGCCCTATAAATAACTCAACTCCATACTTCGGAATTTACGGCATAACGTAGGTAAGTACTTATTTTCTCATGTGTTTTTCAGCTTATTTTGTTTCAGTGTACCTATTGAAAGGAATCTAGCCAAAAATCACGCATATCCTTTGCGGCTTGAGAACTTCACGTACCCAAACTAAACGCTATTTCTTTAACAATAGTTTAATACCTATTCTAGTTCTTACATACTCGTAGCTAAAAGTTTACTTCAAAGGAACACTATAGAAGTCACCTGAGGCTGTCTAAGTTTGGACCATGTTTCCTTTAGATAAGGTCCAAGATCTCGTGGCTGCCTTATGTTACACTTACGTCAAAGTCGATCCGGAAGAATCAGATCCCGAAGGAATAATATGTATAATTGGGTTGTTTTTTTTTCTACCGTTATTTCTTTTTTTTGGCTGGTTTTTTATGCTACGTCGGCGGCAAACAAGCGTACGCGTGACCTGATGAGATGATAAAGTTTCCTATTGACGCTTGCAACTCCGGTGTCCCATGTGCTTTGCCGACGCCTTAAATATGTATACACTGTACTGTAGTAATTCGGTGACTGCAGTTGTTGTGTGGAGCGGCAGATAAAATAATAAACATTTACTACTAATAAGCTTTAGATTGAGTTACATATATTTTAATTATTATATTTTAATTTAAGGATAATTCAAATTCGAGACACGTCGTGTCAGTAGTCAAAGACAATAATGCTGTGCACTCACGATACGGCCCAACGGGGTATCATGCAGACAATAGTGCTGTGCACTCACAACAGTGGTCCCTTTGAAAAACTACGGCAGTGGGCTAGAGGAAGTTCCCCTGCATGCTTTAACACCGGTCCAATCGCGCGAATTCATTTTATAAGTTCTAGTTCATAAATATACTTATGTACAGCCAGCTGCAGAGAAACGTGACCCCCTCTCCATGTGACCGTGACCTCCTCAAAGGTTAAAAATATCTGAGCAGCTTATTCCCCGCATAGCCCCGTACTCATATATTTTCAATTAATACGTCCGTGCAGATATTTTCGAGTTAGAGATACACCAACACTGTTATCATTATCAACATTGTGACAAAATCGATATTGAATTGGTTCAAAACGTTTATCAATACTTAAATCTGCTCCTCTAGCTACAAAAGCTCGGTAAGGAAGCTCGTGATAGTTCGGCGAACAACCTCATCATGGAACACACATGGAAAACATAATCTAGGTACAGTTGTCATCAAATATATCATAGGTATATCATATCTATGCTCGATGACGCCAAAAATATCCGAGCGTGCACTTTTATACCTTGACAAAAAACGCCGTGTTTAGATATGTGTGAGCAGTTGAGCACCTTGGTCGTCCGTTATACCTACACTCGCGGTAAAAAATTTCGGGTCATCCTGAATTTAATAACCGGGATAAGTTTTTTTTATTGTTAATATAATATACTATTACACCACACCTTGCCAAAAAGCGCGTTTTTCCGCACGCTGCGCGTCCGTATAAACCCACTTTTTGGCCAAGTGGTGACGTAAAATTGTGTACAAAACGGGTCGTAAAACAGAAAGCCCTCTCTCGCATATTTATGACCCTCGCCTGCGGCTCGGGCCTCAAACATCTGCGTTATCCGCCTTTCTTTGTTTTACAACCCTTAAAACAGAAAGCCCTCTCTCGCATAGGTATTTATGACCCTCGCCTGCGGCTCGGGCCTCAAACATCTGCGATATCGGCCTTTCTTTGTTTTACAACCCTTGTATCGTAAATAGCTATTACAAACCACCACCCAACCCAAATATATATAATTTCCTGGATCGTATCATAAATATATATCAATTTTTATGCAGTATGTTATAATACCATAAAAGCTGTTGGATATTTAAGAAAACTGCCAAGTTAAAGCTCAAAATGCATTAGGCCACAGTAAATTAATTTTACTGTAAACAATCTAGTGCCAAACTTGGCAACTTTTCAGATAATCTACGGAACTTGGCGCCCATTTAGATCTCAATTATTTTGTCGGCGAACTTGGCTGCCATTTTCATATTTATATTTTTCATGGGCTATCATTACTTTTTGTCAAACTTCATCCAATGGTGCTTTCCCAGAGCGAATGCACGAGTTACTATACAAAATACCCAAACCGCTATAGGTGCACCTAAAATATTTGAAGAGTTCCCTCGGTTTCTCCAGGACCCTATGAATAGATTCTGACCCGATGACAAAAGGACTACCCTGGAAGTATACCGTTTCAAACAAAAAAAGAATTTTCCAAATCGGTTAATAAATGACGGAGTTTTGAGGTAACTAGCATAAATAATAATAATAATAAAACTAATAATAAAATCACTGTTTTCAGATTTTTTCTGGTGTATTCACATAATTAGAGAAAGTACACTTCTTTTAGAGAAAAAGGAGAAAGTACAAAAAGCTTTTCTCCGCTTTTTGTATAAAAAATTTACGGTTTCTATCCCTTTCTTTATCCTACCAAATACGCGAGGTTTACAGCTCACCGAGCCTCTATGTAGGTTAAGGATCAAAAGTAGTAGACCCTAGTAGTAGACCAATTTCTTTATTAACTGTACAAGGTCAACGAGGGATATTTTTCATAAAGGTACGATAAATAAACGGCGGATGACTGGCTAAGTGGTAATTCTACCCACACAATTCCACAGCGGCCGCCATCTGCTCTAATTCAAATCAACGGACTGACTCACTCCCTCGCACTTCGTTATTTCCATTCGAGCCTAGCTAGCACGAGTAGCACGATCGTTAGACGATCGCATGAATGTAGGATATAATAGCATTCCTCCTCGCGCTTACATTATGGCTAATGGGGCCTTTTACACGGTTAATATTATCACGCTACACACTCATATCACGATCCGTATCACGTGAATATTCAAGCAAAATCCAAACAATTTTGAAAACGGTGGATTTTGCTTCAATATTCGTGAGTATTCGAAATGTATTCGAGTGCACGTATCGTGATATGAGTGTATTGCGTGATAATAAGCACCGTGTAAAAGGCCCCAATACTGCTGCGCCCTTCGTTTTTAAAGACTGGCGAGCGATCGTAGAACTATTCTTAGGGGCCTTTTACACGGTAAATATTATCCCAACAAAAACATAAATGTGAAAATGGGAGCCAAGTTCAATATTAAGAATATGCGAAGCTTGGTTTTCGTTTTCACCGACAAAAGAATTGAGATCTAAATGGGTGCCAAGTTCCGTAGATAGTCTGAAATGGTGCCAAGTCCGGCACTACATTGTTTATAGTAAAACTAATTTACTGCGGCTTAATATATTTTGATCTTTAACTTGGTAGTTTTCTTAAATATACAACAGCTTTTATGGTATTATAACATACTGCATAGAAAACTGCCAAGTTAAGGCTCAAAATGTAATAAGCCGCAGTAAATTAGTTCATTATTATAGTATTAGTTACTGTAAACAATGTAGTGCCGGACTTGGCACCATTTCAGACAATCTACGGAACTTGGCACCCATTTAGAGCTCAATTCTTTTGTCGGTGAAGACGACAACCAAGCTTCGCATACGCTTAACATTGAACTTGGCTCCCATTTTCACATTTATGTTTTTGTTGGGATATCATTAATTTTAGTCAATCTTCGCCAAATGGTGCTTTTTAAGAACGAATGCACGACTTACTATACAAAATACCTAAATCGCTATAGATGCACCTCAAATATTAGATGAGTTTTTTCGATTTCTCCAGGACCCTATGATTAGATTCTGATAACTATGGGACTACCCCTGAGGTATACCGTTTCAAACAAAAAAAGAATTTTCCAAATCGGTTAATAAATGACGGAGTTCTGAGGGAACTAGCATAATAATAATAATAAAACTAATAAAAAATCACTATTTTCAGATTTTTTCTAGTGTACACACACAATTACCAAGCTGCATGCCAAATTTAAGCTTTCTAGGTCACCTGGAAGTGGGTTATGTTTTTGATTACTATTTACTAGTCAAACAGTCAGTGGTAAAAATGCCGTTTTTTGGAATTTAATATCTCAATAACGATTAAACCTATATTTATGAAATTTGGGGTTCTAGTTGTTCTAAAGGATCTTAATACATGTACCGAAATTCATTTTTTTATGTTAGATAGACTTGGAGTTATTTGGGGGTCAAAAGTGTCTCCAAACGGTTCGTGTAATATAAGACACGGCTGCTGTCCGTCAGTTACTGGGGTGAACTTGGCTGGACACGCTGCCGCGTGTCTAGATGACAATGCTGGGATCACAATATTATCGCGGTATTCAAAATTGTACGGATTTTCCTTCAATGTTCATCAATACTTACGTGATACGGATCGTGATATGATTGCATCGCGTGATAATAATAACTACGTAAAACGCCCCTTAACTGATTTTCACGTACAGTGACTGGATTTGATAACCATATTGTTATGTTATGTAAACCCGATGACAATATATTTATAAAATAAATATGTTAAAAAAGATATGTATTTCAAACCAAAGCGTTAAACGCGAAAAATCTTACCATTATAGAGGTATCTGAACGCACGTAATTGTTCTCGTAAAGCAAAGTCGTAAAGCTTCTCGTCCTCTTCCTCTCCTCATGTCACTTGTCAATGTCATGTCATCGAAGGAGTTTTGTTTCTATGCGTTTTTGTTACTTGTGAGTCTTAAACAGATAATAATCAGTTTTATATATAATTTTATCCATAAACAAAACTGATTTAAGAAATTGTCAATATGTGTAAGTCATAAAGTTACAATAACTTTAAAGGTAATTGTTTATTTTCTCTTTGTTGTTGGATAGGAAGTGTATTAAAATTTTGGATAGTTTTAAACTTTATCCAAGTTCAGTCCAATGAATGTACAAATTTGCTAGGCGGAGCTCTGAATAGAAAGTGCTTGGACATTTAGTAGCAGGGATTAAAAAAACAATATGTATGGTGAGCAATTGTAACTAAACAATGAATGATATTTTCGACCATGAATTGACAACTAGGAAATAAACACAGACCGGAATTGACTGGCAAAGTTGTAGCAATAAAATTAATATAATAAGGCTGAAATATTCATGTACATTTGAAAAACGCATATATTTAAAATTGTATATATTATTTGGTTAGTCAGCAAATGTTATATCTGAGATTTTTTTAATATTGTGTGACCTTTTTTTAATTTTAGTGTGCAAGTATGCAACCACTTGGATTAGTAGGTGAAAGGAAAAATAATTTCTTGTTTCTAATCAATTCACTTTTTTATCATCTGCAGAAACGTTATTATCATTAATTGATAAAAAAAACTTCTTCTTCAGATGGTTGCAAACTGACGCTGGTGGCATTTCCTCAACAAGCATTGGAGAGTATCATAAAAATGTCACAACAGCAACCTCCATCTGCAGACAAGCTGCAACAGACTTGTGTTGTTAAGTGTGAGCGGTTAGCAGTGTTCATATGTGGAATTTGCTACACAGTATACTGTGAAGAAGAAAGTCTTCTGAGACATATAGATACACATGTGAAGTGTGAGGATACTCTGGCATATAACATAGAAAGCCCACCCAGCTATGACCAAATGAAGTCTGATGGTACATCTACATCTGCCATGTCAGAAAATACATATTTTGTGGATAATTCTATGTACCCCAGAACTCGACAGCCTTATGTGCCTATAAGGGACCGTATCATGTTTGAAAGTGACAGTGACGATGCACTTAGTGGCACGGAAAGCTTGGACGATAGTGTTATGAGATTATCGTCTGATAGTGCTTCTTTGTCAAATTACTATAAACCGATGAAAATAGAGCTGAATGCCACTAGCTCAAACAGTGACGTCATAAACATGAATTTTCAAGGCTCAAAACCACAAGATTGTAAACGAAAGAAATCGAAAGTAACATCAGTTTTTGAGAAACACATTCAAATTGGAAACAAGCAAATCGAAACAGTTACACAATACACTTGTGATGTATGTAACAAATCATTTTCGAAAAAAACTGCCTTCAATAAACATGTAAAGTTACACACATTAAAAAAAACTTTTAAATGTGAATATTGTGAAAAGAAATTCATGTTCAATTATCAATTGAAAAATCATCAACGTACACACAACAAAAAGACACCATATTTATGCCAGCTCTGCAATATTTTCTTTAGAAATCATAAAGTCTTATCCTTCCATAAATGCACTGCTTATACCAATTTTGATGGTCCAGTTGAAGCCACTGAACAGCTGACATGCCAAGGGCAAGTTACAACCACAAGCGGTACTGACAATTGTGTCTCATTGTATGGCTTCCAAACTGGCCAATTGCTTGCACATGACATACCCAGTAAGACACATACAAGTAAAGTAATGCACCAACTACAAACTTTTAAATGTGAAACTTGCAAAAAGAATTTCATGTTCAATGAGGAATTGAAAGTACATCAATGTGTAAATACCGATGAGAAACAATATTCGTGCATATTTTGCAATATGTCGTATAAATACTATAAAACCCTTTGTCGCCATAAATATGCAGCTCATTCAAGCTTTGATGATCCAACCGTAGCTACTAAACAGCTGACATGCCAAGGGCAAGGTATTATTACTAGTGGTACTGACGCTTGTGGCCCACGATATAGCTTCCAAACTGGGCAGTTGATACCATGTGAAATAACCACTAATGCACGTACAAGTATAGTAACGCATCAAGGTAAAGTTACAACTACAAGTAGTACTGACAATTGTGGCCCACATCACAGTATGACTTCCAAACTGGGCAGTTGATTCAATGTGACATATCCACTAAAACAAGTCAAGTAATGCATCAAAATAAAGTTACAACCACAAGTGCTGCTGATGATATGGCTTTTAAACAGGGCAGTTGATTCCATGTGACATACCGAGTAAGACACATACAAATAAAGTAACACACCAAGGTAAAGTTACAACCACAAGTGGTACTGCCGATTGTGGCCCACACACAGTATGGCTTCCAAACTGAGCAATTGATTCCGTGTCACATACCAAGTAAGACACATACAAGTAGAGTAATGCATCAAGGTAAAATTACAACCACAAGTAGTACTGATAAATGACTATGCCCTGTGGCAACAACATGGCTTTCAAACTGGGCACAAGCAAATCGAAACAGTTATACAGTGTATCTGATGCAGTTTTTGACGTAAAAAGCGTTTAGTAGACATGTAAAGTTACAGTATAGAGAAAACTTTTAAATGCAAATTTTGCGTAAAGATATTCATGTTCAAACATCAATTGAAAGTTGATCAACGTACACAAAAACGATAGAGACTATATTCATGCCAGCACGGCTAACACAAGACGACGCGGGAGCTATCTCACGCGCGGGATAGACTATCCGTCTCTATCTAATGGGTAAACACGGAAAGAGACGGAAAGTATCTCACGCGCGTTATAGCTCGCGCGACGTCTTTTGCTAGCTGTGCAGGCACAAACTACTAAGAAGATACCGTGCAGGTCTGTAATATCCTTTAGAAATTATTCAAGCTATTCCCTCCATTAACACACTCATGCAAATTAAAATTGACCAAAGGTAGAGAGCCGAAGAGGGGATTTTAGGATTTACTCGAGTGCGTTAGATGAAGATACCTACCAATTATTTTTTATTTATTTATTCCATAGATTAACACTACAGTCAAGCTACACGTGTTGAAAAAGTAATAAAAAACTTTAAAGCTAATTATGAGCCCTCTATATACTCGTATGTTCGCCCGTATTGGGCATTTAAATTAAAACGCCACGAGTTTGTGTCAGATGTCACGCCCAAATCGTCAGATTATTTTATTTTATTTTATTTATTTATTTTTTGGCAACAATTCAATTTTTTTTCTGCCTCCAAGTGGAGTGATTGGTGTGAAACAGTTAAACACATAATGGAGGTTTTTTTTTTTTTTAAATGGGATTGCTCTTGGCCAGCATCTAGCCAGGGGGCAAAGATGAGGCCGACGATGAAGCGAACTCACCCAGAAGATGCCTATTCACTCGTGCCTTAAAAAGGTCCAGGTTATATGATAGACTTATTTACCTATTTAATAGAATGGAGAAGAGACTGAGCATAAATTGCATATACATATATTTTTTATATTTTATGGTTGTTATTTTGTTTATAGTTGTACATATTTTAGTAGTCATTTAATTATACATAACATAAATAATAAATAAGTAAATATTAGGGGTCAATTTTTTACACAACTCAAACTAGTTCCATAGTAAGCTCAATAGGGCTTGTGTTATGGGCAATAGACGACGATATATTTAATAGATATATACTTAAATACATAGAAGACATCCAAGTCTCAGGAATAAAGGTTTCTGCTCACCACAGAAACTAATGCCCTTACCGGGATTCGAACTAGGCTAAACAGGCCGACCGCTACATAGGTATAATAAGTAGAATGTGTAATTTAACTACCACATAAGACTAGTGTTAGTGCTGTAAACTTGTGTGTGAAATTTATTTATTTTTATAAGGGGCACCAACAGTACATAATAATAGTGAGTTAAATTTTAATAATTATGTGGTATTTAGGCACTTACGTATCCAATTACACAACACATTATTTACATGTTTACACGAACAAATTAATATGAAAAAATATTTATTTCGGGCACGGAATCCATAATTTGTTAGTTTAAAATTACAAACTTAAATCTAATGTTAGCTAAAATAAACTTAATAGCTAATATCGGTGGGCGGGGGCACGCACCGGAGCATGTACCTCATCCCAATACCGCATTATCGGGCAGTCCACCCGTTCAACAAGGGGGGGGGGGAGATATTAGATTAGGTGTTTCGTTTTCGCTAAAGCGTAACAAAATTTAAATCACTGACCACTTAACCCTATAGACACCGCTTCATAGAACTTTGTCTTGAATCTCAAACTGCCAAATTGGCGGGGCGCGGGGGGCGACAAGTGCACTGTGATTGGCTAGTACAAGGTCAACGAGCAATCACGTGTACGGTGCGTGATGCGCGCCATTTTGTGTAGTGATGGGACACACTCGAAAAAGATACTACAGAATATAAGTGTAAATTTAAGTTTTAAATTGGAATCAATAAAAATACGAAAAGCAATTTAAATTGTTTTTAATTCAAAGATACTAACTAAATATAAATGCTTATTGTTTAATGTACAGTGGAGGAATTTGATTTCTGGGCCACTTCGTACCTTGTCACAGTGTCAAGTCATATGAGATTTCTAGCAGCTTTCACATTGATTTTCACTGTGACAAAGTACGAAGTGGCCCAGAAATCAAATTTCTCGCCTGTACAGTCTGTAGAGTATACAGTAAGGTGACTTGAGACAGTTCATATGTTATTCCTATGTATCCTATGGTATGGTAATAGGAATAAATGTATAAGAACAATAATCATAATCCATCCATATCAGCCCTAGGACGTCCACTGCTGGACATAGCCCTCCCCCAATTTCATGGGGGTTAATGCCATAATCGCCACGTTTGGCATGCGGGTTGGCGATCGCAGTATCTCCACCGCCACTCTAGGAATGCTGCTGCCCATTCCCCGGTGGTCTTGGTCATAGTTTAAGGACATACCCGGGTCCATTAACACATCGTGATCATAATCATTAACACATAAAATGAATGCAAATAAAAATAAATAAATAAATATTAGGGGATTATTTTTACACAAATCGTCCAAGTCTCAGAAACAAATGTCTCTGCTCACCATAGAAACAAATGCCCTTACCGGGAATCGAACCCGGGACATTAGCTTCGGAGGCAAAGACACTTCATCTGCGGTTTAGCAGTTTAGACGCGCAGAGACAGATATACAGACAGAGTGACTTTCATATTTGTAGTATTATAGTTAGGATATAAATTTGATTTGAACACACTTTTATGTTTTTATAATTGTACATATGCATGTAAAATAAATTTCCATTATTTAATTCAAAAATATAAGTTTTGTTCTGTATCCTACGTATATTCCACCATAATTTAATATTGTTTCACGAGTAACAGTTAAGTACGTAAGTTTAAATAATCAATCAGTCACATCACTACTTGAGACTGCAATGGTTAGACAAAGACAGAATTACAAAAAAATGTAAGCGAAAGAAAGAGACAGACATTGAAAGACATCAACGCGTCGCCAGGTTTACAACCTTCACTTGATAACCTTGACTTTTTAATTATTATTGTTTTATCGTGGTAAAAAAGTAAAAAATAGCTTACCTGTGGAATGAAATCCCATCTTTTTGAAGACTAGATGTCTTGCTACACTTTCCACACAATTTAACCATACAAAAAGGCATATTTAGAGCACTTTATAAGCCAAGTAATGCGTCGAATATTGCACGTTACTTCGTCAACGATCGGCCGCATACTAAGAGCATATTTGGGGGCGTGGTGACCACTTGACGTGTTTTGAGCTTAGGCTTGGCTTACGCGGGTGCCCTTGTAAGCGGGGTCTATAGGTTAAGTGGTCTGTGATTTAAATGAATTGTGTAAATGATTATGAAGTATAACAAATAGTAAAATTTAAAAATAATTAGAAATTAAGTAGTTACTTTTATTAGTTAAAATTTACTTCAAAAGTAGTTTAAATTTGATTTAGTAAGTTGGTTAGAAATTGTGGTTTTAAAAGTGTAATATATATTTGCAATAAAGCAAATTTAAGTAAATTGAAGTTTAATATGTCAGTTTATTAGTACCTATTTCATATCTGAGCTTGATATAAGATTAATCATTAAAAATCTTCACAAAAATAATTCGACATTCCGTTTATCTTATCTACTTACTCTAAATATAACAACTTTAGTGCAGTATAATAATTCAATATAAATATTAGAGCCATTAGAGGACAATTTTTACACAAATCAAACTAGTCCCATAGTAAGCTCAAATTTCCATCCTCACCACTTAGATGGTTGGCAGTTCTCAACTGTGCGTTTCTCCAGAAATTTCTTGCCTCGCACAGCTAAACTGTGGAATGAACTGTCGCCTGGGGTATTTCCGGACCGATTCGACCTTCAAACCTTCAAGAAAAGAGCGTACTCCCATCTTAAAGGCCGGCAACGCACTTACAACCCCTTTGGTGTTGCGAGTGTCCATGGGCGGTGCTAATCGCTTACCATCAGGCGATTCGTCTGCTCGTTTGCCTCCTATGTCATAAAAAAAGGCTTTTGTTATGGGTAATAATAATAAATAATCCTATCTTTTTTTTCGTCGTTTTCGTGTTATGGGTGCTAGACGACGATTATTTAATAGATATATACTTAAATACATAATAAATATCCAAGTCTCAAAAACAAATGTTTCTGCTCACTACAGTAACAAATGCCCTTACCGGAATTCGAACCCGGGACCTCTAACTTCGGAGGCAGTATCACTACCAAGTACCAACTAGGCTAAACAGGTCGACAAACAACAGCAGACAGGCAGTTACTTCCTGCTATACACATTATTAATTGTTGTTGGTGTATCCGGCTTGAAGGACCAATCTGATCTGAACCTCGAAACTACTGCAACGAACGTACATTTACCGTCGTACCGTCTTACTTTGATATGATAACCCGCAGCCCCGCAATGCAATGAATAATGATCAATGATTTTGCATGCGAGTTTTTGCAAATTTAAATAGGCCTTTATACCAATTACACAACTATGAAGTTGACTGAACAATATAGGTCCGGTCCACCAGTTTTTAAAGTTATCGTTGGAAAACTCGCTCAATATACTTAGTTTGATGAGTAATTTGTAGTTTAATGGTGCTCCCACACTGGCTGTTATAAATGTTATATAACAGCAAATATCTTTCTTCAACATCAGAGTTACATAGCATCTTTGTTACATTGTTATATTATATATAAACTTTCGCATTAATAATATTAGTAGCATAAAGTGCTTCAGTTATAAACGTTACAAAACAGTTGCTTTTTAACATTTTATCACAAATTGGAATAAAAGTTATACATTGTTATCGCGTTAGTAGTACTGTTTTACGTTATATAAATGATATCGTGTTATATAACGTTATAAAACATATAACTTCCGGGAGCATCATAATTTGTGTTTTTTAAGTCCGAATCACGATCTGTCTATAGGCGCTTCCTGAAGGGCGAGAATTGAAGTACTGCGAGCCATAAGATAGAAGGAGATGATGACATTCGTTTTCTCGCTCTATCTTAGTCTGCAAGGCTGCAATCTCGCCCGTCAGCGCCCAATGCGCCTTAAGCCTCTCACGGACTGGCTCGGCCTGGCCGCGGTGATCAATAGTAAACTTGTCATTAGCTGTCAAATTTACTATTGACCGCAGGCCGTCCGGTGTGATTCAGGCCTTAAGCGTGTCACACTCTGGACGGCCGCGGTCAATGGTAAATTTGACAGCTAATGACAAGTTTACTATTAGGCCGCGCCTTTGACTAAGAAATTCAATGGACCGGGCGTATTGTTCTATTTGTACCACAGACTACTAAGAAGATACTAATTTGTACCAAAGCTACTGAGGCTCAAAATCGCCATGTTATGTTCCCCGGTACGTCAATCATACGTCAATTGAGCTGTACACGACCTGTCAGTGAGTGGAATAAAAATTGAGAAGTTATACAATAAACAGTGTTATTAAAATAAAAACTCACAAGACTTTAAAGGAATGTGAAGTTAAATGCTGCGATCATGCCTAAGTGTAGCATAACAGGATGTAGCTTAAGACAAAGCCAGAAACAGAAAAGTTTGTCGTTGCATAGCTTTGTTATGTTTTTCTATTGAAATATTGGATGATTTGAACATTGTCGAGAACAAGGCACATGTATCATAGCATAATTATTGTACAGATTAAGATAATTTATATTTTGTAGTGGGATTTAGCTTTATTTTCAATATTTTCGTACTAAAAGTTACCCTGAAGCAGTAGCTAGGGTTGTTCCTGAATATATCGATAATGAATTGTGATGACTTACTATACCTACTCATTGATTCGGTGATTTATATTTTTAAAGGTTGCCAAGAAATGAATTTCAGAAGAAAAAATGGTTAGACGCTATTGGAACTGAGAATGAAACTAGTAGTAGTTGTTTGAATTGAAAAATAAAGACCTGTGTAAATTATTAATATAAAAATATCCTGATCTCACGTTGTTTCAATAGTGACCTTTTAATATACCTAATTTGTGGTTATCTCTTGGTTAGTTCTCCCCTAATATGTGTTGGTGGTGAAATGATACGACGAGAGAACACCTATACAAAGTATATATAGTATTATTAGCATATTCCAAAGCTAAACTAATGGGATACATCCAGCATACTTGAGGGTGTCTCGTAGGTTTTTATTATTGGTGACGGGCAGATCTATTTATGCTACATGCCGTTATTGACTGCATGTAATTCATACACGATATTTAGCGAAATAGTAAAGAAACTCTTTACTAGTAACTTTAATCATGAAATCCCGTAAAGTAAATGCCTGTTTCATAGAATCATTAAAGAAAACTGCATAGAAAAGAGGTCACTATTATTTATATATGTCTAATAACATCCTAGGAAACCAATACGTTCTAAGATCTGTCTATAATATCGATAAAAATGTTGACATAGAGGTCCGAGCCTTCGCTTGACCCACCTTGAGATTACGATCGGCTTTTACGACGTATTACTGTCCTACAAGCTCCCTATACCCTACATTTCGGTCATCTTAACTGGCAACACTGGAGTGATGTCACATCCATACAGGCACCAATGCGCGCCGGCTAGCTGCTTGTTCAGCGCTTTGACTTTTCCCCGAGTAACGACGTGCGTTCGTTCGTAAAGCGAGTTACATTATTTGAACGTTTTTAGTTCTACAAGTGTAAGACTAAGGTAAGTCTATTTCTATTTCTTTAGGAACCCTACGAAACAATACTATCGTTATACGGCTTACCTCTTCTGGGAACAAATAAGCTAATAGCTGCTTTATTGAAACGTTTATGAACAGCGTACACGATGCAAGGTGCATTACACCACGCATGTTCACGCTGTTAGCGAAAACGCACGCCGTGCTAGAGCAAAAATACGCTGTGCTAGTGGCGAAAACTGGAACGAAACGGATTACAGCCCATTACCGGGGCCGACGGACCGGTCGACCCGTCGGCGCCTGATCATTCTCGGCGGGACCCGTCTGACGGACGGTCCAGCGGAGTCGACGGGCCAATGTATATACTAGCTCGGCCTCCTTGGATGAGCTTACCCGTCGGCTCCCAAAAGTTCCATGCGGGAGCCATCCGACGGACGGACCAACCGCCCGTTTTGCATACATTTCACCCGTCGTAGCAATGTCGGTCCGACGGTTCATTGGCCGGGCTGACAAACTGTAAGCGTAAGAGCGTTACCATATACCAACCAATACACTTCTTTTTATTTCAGAAATATGCCGACGATCCGTGAGATCCTTCTGCTCACAGCCACCACGGCATCTTCCTCAAAGGATGCGGTCGACAAGTTACACGATGCCGTCCTGCCGTTCATGCCGCCTGAGTGGAAGGACAGGCAAATAAAATAAGTCAACACTCAAAAGCTTATAGGGGATCCGCCGGATCTGAAAATAATCAATAAGCTACTCTATGCCATCCCAACGGCAGATATAGCAGCGGCCTTCGATCTGAAAGAGCTGTCAGAAAAAACATACAAAAGCATAAAGTTAAAAATACTCGACTGGCCTTTCACCAGAGCTCTGATTTATGCCCCGTACGCATTGGCGGTCGAGATACACGGTAGAGACGTGGAGAATGTACTCAATGCCGTTAGAACGATGAAGCCACATCTTCGCAGTAGAGAGGAAACGGATAAGCTCCTGAGAGGGCGCTCTCCATCTCAGGCCTCCAAGAGATCCGCAAGCTCTCCAGATCGTAACCAAACCAGGATGAAGAGACTCAAGACTCCAGTTGCCGCAGAAATAGTCCAGAGTGCGAGAGGAGGTGCCTATAGCTGCAGCGCTCGAAAGGCAAACAGAGATGTTTAGTGATCTTATGCGACAAATGTTCGCTGCCTCCAACAATACTGCCCAACTCGTGGTACAGACAGTAAATAAAATAAAAGAAAACTCGAACGAGGAAGCCTGCGTGTGATCCAACAGTAAATCAGGCCATAACAGAAGCGGACCGATTATACTCCGACACAGAGGTAGAGTCGGAGAACGAGATCGAAGAGGGACTAGACGCAGATATAACAAGCCCACCGGCATCGGATGATGGAGCGGAGGCCATTGCGGGCCTTTGTTTTGACACTATTACAACAGAGGCCGAGCCTCCCGTTCCAACTGCCGCTGCGGACATGGTAGCAAAAGGGGCAAAATGCCAGCGCCTGGGGTCCGACACGTGGAATAATCTGCGTTATAAAGAAGCGGAAAAAGTGCTACATGGAACTCCAGTGTTGACAGCACTAAAAGTTAACCCACAATTGAGCAACATTACACCCAAATGGTGTAACCCAGAAGTGCCTCTAAAACTTGATTAAACCCTGGGAGTTCTCACACACGCTCTCCTACGAGGCTTGCACTGAAAGTGGCGGGAATCGAATACTTATTAATTTATTTTTAACATGTATTATACCTTTTTATAATCTCTGAAGTTTCCTTATCTCAACACACTGGCCACTTAGAAAAAAAAAAGTATGGTTCGGTTTCAATTGTTTATTGAAGTCGTCGAGTCACTGCTTAAAATGGAATTGTGCCGTGAAAATTTCAGAGCTATGATTTATTATGACTTTAAAAGTGGACTAACACAAAAACAATGTGAAGAGCGGATGGTTGCTGCTTTTAATATTGAAGCTCCTTCAAAGACTACAATATACAGGTGGTATTCAGAATTTCAACGTGGCCGTGTATCCCTCACCGACGAAGTGCGTGAAGGTCGACCAAAATCGGCAGTCACGCAAGAAAACGTCGATGTTGTGCGTCGTCTGATAAATGAAGACCGACATGTGACATATCGGGAAATTCAAGAGCACCTGGGTATTGGAATGAGTCAAATACAAATTATTTTAAAAGAAGAATTAGGCGTGAAAAAGTTATTTTCCCGTTGGATACCTCACCTATTGTCTGACGAGCAGAAAATAGTCCGTGTCAATTGGTGCCGCAAAACTTTGAAAAGATTTAACAAGGGACGCTCAAATGCTGTTTTTAGCATAGTATCAGGTGACGAGTCGTGGATATACGCTTATGAGCCTGAAACTAAAAACCAATCCCGAGTATGGGTCTTCGAAGACGAGCTCAAACCCACAAAAGTTGTTCGTTCTCGCAGTACGGCTAAGAAGATGGTGGCTACGTTTATCTCTAAATCTGGTCACGTAGCTACTGTGGCTCTTGAGGATCGTAGAACAGTCAATGCTGATTGGTACACCACTATTTGTTTGCCGAACGTCTTTGCTGAACTCCGAAAAACAAACCCCAGTCGTCGCATCATCCTTCACCACGACAACGCCAGCCCACACACCGCTCGGACAACAACTGAGTACCTGGACGGTGAAAAAGTCGAAATATTGGACCACCCTCCATATAGCCCTGACTTAAGTCCCAACGACTTTTTTACATTCCCCAGAATCAAGGACAAACTGCGTGGTCAGCGGTTTCAGACGCCAGAAGAAGCAGTGGAGGCCTATAAAATAGCCATTTTGTCGACCCCTACTTCAGAGTTCAAAAAGTGCTTTATGGACTGGTTTGAACGCATGCATAAGTGCATGAAATACAAAGGAGAATATTTTGAAAAACAATAAAAATAAATAAACTCACATATACTGCATATTTTCTTCTATTCCCGAAACTTTCAGTTTTACCCTCGTATTAGAACGACAAGCCCTAGAAGACGGCCTCCAACAAGTGGCAAAAGAAGTGAATGACCCACTTGTCATAACGGCTATTCTGAGGAATGTGCTCTCGAAAGAGTCCAAGTATAGCCGCATCTCAGACCAGGCACTACAACATGTCTACGCACGGCGTGCAGAAGTCATGTTTGCCAGAAGGGCATTTTAGTGTGACACAGTAATGCAGAACATCCCTTCGTCGATGACGCACCTGTTTGATGAAGTAATGCTTACAGAAGCTTTGAAACAATACGGTGGATATGATAAATTTTTTCTTGGAAAAAATACAACTTCAGAACCAAGGCTCAATCCAAAACGACCACAGCCTTTAATTCCAATCGCTCAAAACCACCTCGACGAGTACAAGATGGGGGAAAACCTCCCGGTCACCAAAAGAACCGTGGCAAGGTCCCACCCAATACCAAGCAGGATTCCAGAAAACGTCCAACGCGAATTGGACACTACAAAAAATACTGACAAGTGCTTTCAAGCCGGGGTGCTTCGTCTAAGGGTGGGCCAATGGACGAAAATGGGTGCAGATCAAACCCTCCTAAATGTAATAAAAGGATACAGGATCCCCTTCAACAAAAAACCCCCTTTAATGTTCCTCTCCAGTCAAAACGCCAAATTACTGGAAACAAAGCCCAGCCCTGCCATGGATTCGGAAATCCGGGGTCTACAAACAATTGGGGCGATAGAGCCGGCGACGTCTCAGATGGGGTTCCTGTCTCCCCTATTCCTGAAAAAGAAGCCAGACGGCAACTTTCGGCAGATCTTCAACCTAAAGGCCCTAAACAAGTTCTTAAAACCCCAAAAGTTCAGACTGATAAACACCCAAAAAGTTCAGAACTTTCTACAGCCGGGAGACTTCCTTTTAAAGATAGATATCTCCAAAGCATACTTTCACGTACCTATAATAGACCAACACAGAAGGTTCCTAATGCTCAAGGTAGGAAACAGCACCTTTCAAATGACATGTCTGCCTTTTGGCCTCGCAACAGCGCCTCAGATATTCGCCAAGCTGACAAACTGGATAGCAAGTAGTCTGAGAAGCGAAGGGATCCGGGTTGTGGTATACCTCGACGACTTCCTCATAGCGGGACAAAACCAATCACATCTATTGAAACAAGGATCGCGAGCCCGCCAAATCCTGAGGCACCTCGGGTGGCAACTAAACCTGTAAAAGACCAGCCAAATACCATCCCAAACACGAGAATATCTAGGGATAGTTTGGGATACGCATGCAGATATAAAGAGCATCGATATCAAGAAAAACTCCCAAACGAGAAAACAACTGACAAAAATGGTTGCGGAAGAAAAATACACTTGGTTAGAGGCAAAACGGCTGCTAGGACGTCTAACTTTTGCGTCATTTGTCGTGCCTTACGGGTGACTACACTGCCGCTACCTGCAAAGGGACAACAACAAAATAAGAAGATTTCCGAAAAACAAAAAGTATCCTTTGTCTCCAGAAACAATAACCGATTGCAAGTGGTGGCTACTGTCCGACAACTCCCCAATCTTTCCAAAACCAACAAAGTTTTTTATTACCACAGACGCGTCAGATGTGGGGTGGGGAGCGACAATCAACGGGAGAACCCAGAAAGGTTACTAGAACACCAAAAAAAAAAGCTTGGCATTGCAATAGGAAGGAATTGTGGACAGTGTTCATCATCCTGAAAAGGAACAAGAACATACTACAAGGACAAACATGCCTTGTTCAATCAGACAACAAAACTGCTGTAGCTTACCTACAGAAACAAGGGGGTACCAAATCATTGGCCCTCCTAAAGATGACGAAATCACTATTCCACCTTGCAAGTCAACTGAACATCACGCTCACAGCAAGATACATTCCAGGTCGATACAATTCTACAGCGGACAGTCTCTCTCGAAATCAAGAACTCCCGGAATGGTCCCTCTCGAGGTCAGTCATGAATATGATCTTCGACAAATGGGGCATACCGGAGATCGACCTTTTTGCATCGGCCCGGTCGAGAATAGTGCCAGAGTACGTGACAGAGGATGCACAGGATCAGAACGCACTATTCGTGGACGCATTCTCGAGACACTGGAACTGGGACCTGGCATGGATATTTCCCCCACCGTGTCTAATGCCGAGAATACTCTGCCACCTGATCAAAGCCCGAGGGATTTACTTAATTGCCTGCCCCCGGTGGCACAAAGTATATTGGAGAGCCGACATCAAATCGCGAGCAACAGCAGCTCCTTTCACAATCCGAGATCTACAGTCGAATCTAGTGGATCGCAGGACCAACCAACCTCCACCAGTCTGGAGGGTACGGGGTGGTCCTCTGAAATAAACACCTGGCCACAGGAATACAAAGACCTCCTCGAAAACTCCTGGAAAAAAAGCTCTCTAAAAACTTACTATTCAGCTTGGAGTAGATGGAAAAAGTGGGCAGCCAAAAACTCCTGCTCCACTAATAACCCGCCTCCGGGAAAAGAGGCAGAATATCTATGCTTTCTTCATCATAGAGAATATCTAGCCGCTTCAACCATACTAGTTCACAAATCGGTGGTGTGTACCTTTGCCAATCCAGCAAGATCAGAGTTAATTTCTGGCCACCCACTAGTGAAAAACATACTAAAGGCTATATCGAACTCGAAGCCAAAGGTAAGGAAACCCATTTGGAATCTGGAGAAAGTCTATAGAATAGTAGAGGATAGTTTATATGAAGTATCCAGACCTACAGCCTTCCTGCTTCTACTGCATTCAGGAAGACGCATTCACGATCTGACGTTGCTGGAAATATCACCTAGCAACTGTAATATTAGTGAAGACTCTGTCATTCTTCAGTCGAAGTTCGGATCAAAGACAGATTGCGCAAAATACACCCAGTCAGGATGGGCCCTTAAGGCTAATCACGTCAAGAATCTTAATTGCGTATACTGGATTAAAAAGCTACTAGAGATATCAATGCCTCGGCGATCAGCTAGAGATTCTTTGAATAGTCTCTTTATCACAACTAGGGGCAGAGTACGAGAGGCCAGCAGATGTGTTATAGCCGGTTGGATAAGAAACTACTTCAAAGAAATTGGAATTAATTCTTCACCTGACTCCACCCGCGCAGCGGTCGCAAGTGACAACTACGCCCTCTGCGGTCTAGATATCGAAGATGTTCTGACTAAGGGGAACTGGAGGTCAAAGGACACTTTCCTTAGACACTACTACAGGCAAATCCGCCCACAACAACTGATTAACACTGACAGACCATCTAGCTTTTTTGACCCGATCTAAGTCTATTTTGAGATATTAGCTGATTCTCACATGTTTATTAGTACAAACAGTTAAAATAAAGAACGACCAAAAATGACACTATGTGTTATTATTAAATTTACCAACACATTCACAGTACACCAATAGAGAAATGCCGGCAGAAACCAAACACCACCAATCTCAAGGTGGGTCAAGCGAAGGCTCATAGCTAGGCGGCTAGCTGCTTGTTCAGTACCTTTATATGCCGGCAAGGCATTTAAATTTGGGTGGGTCAAGCTTCGGCTGGACTCGAAATATTCGTTTTTATCCCTTGGGGGGAAAACGGTTATATTATCGGGACAGCGCTATATCCGCCATGTTTAGTTCCAATATGGCCGCAAAATGGACTCGCTCGTAATGTTGACAGTTCGCGTCCAAAGTTTCCTTAGTCATTGGGCCGCGCCAGTTTGTGACAGGCTTAATTTCATTGAGATATTGGCTATATGCGAAGTAGGTGGTGGGGGTAAGCTAGGCGATCGTAGCGCACACCATGGCAGAAATGTGTACTTACCGGGGACCACTGTCAAATTTACTTTCACGTTTTCTATTGGTTTCTTAACGGTTTCCTACTATTCGTTTCGTTTGTATGTATTTATTTATTCTCTTATTTATTTCAGTAAAAATTCCAATACGGGGTCTTTTTTTTCTTTTCTTTTTAGGGTTCCGTAGTCAACTAGGAACCCTTATAGTTTCGCCATGTCTGTCCGTCCGTCTGTCCGTCCGTCCGCGGATAATCTCAGTGACCGTTAGCACTAGAAAGCTGAAATTTGGTACTAATATGTATATCAATTACGCCGACAAAGTGGTAAAATAAAAAGTGGAAAAAAATATTTTATTAGGGTACCTCCCCTATACGTAAAGTGGGGAGTGATTTTTTTTTTTCATTTTAACCCTAACGTGTGATATAATGTTAGATAGGTATTTAAAAATAAATAGGGGTTTACTAAAATCATTTTTTGATAATGTTAATATTTTCGGAAATAATCGCTCCACAAGTTAAAAAAAATGTGTCCCCCCCCCTCTAACTTTTGAACCATAAGTTTTCAAAATATGAAAAAAATCTCAAAAGTAGAACTTTATAGAAACTTTGTAGGAAAATTATTTTTTCTTGATAGGTTGAATAGTTTTTGAAAAAATTACAAAAATAATTTCTGAACTAAGTTTGTAATTTAACCGTATAATCCAAACTCTTTCTTTAGTTATCACCGTCCTCTGTGGGCCCGTTTTTAGGGTTTTGTGTTTCTGTACTTAATATGTCAACTTACGAGGGTGGTTTGAGAAGTAACTTGGTTTGATATGAAAAAAAAAAATTTGAGCGATTGTATATATTTTATTTTTCGACATAGTCCCCTCGAAGCTCGACGCACTTGCCCCAACGTTTCTGCAACTTCTCGATGCCTTCACGAAAATGCGTTTCTTCGAGGTCCTCGAAATACGCGTTTACCTCCTGTATCACATCTTCGTTGGAGTTAAACTTTTTCCCCGATAAAAAGATTTTGAGTTTGGGGAATAGGTGATAGTCCGACGGGGCCAAATCCGGGGAATAAGCGGGGTGAGGAAGGAGTTCAAACCGTAATTCCGTCAATTTTTGTGCAGCGACACGACTTGAATGCACCGGTGCGTTGTCATGGTGAAACATTACTTTCTTTCTTGCCAAACCTGGCCGTTTCTCGGCTATCGCCGCATGCAATTGGTCCAACAGTGATGCATAGTATGCCCCAGTAATGGTTTTTCCCTTCGCAAGGTAATCAATTAAGAGAATCCCCTTTGCATCCCAAAAAACGGATGCCGTCACTTTTCCAGCTGATGGAATGACCTTGGCTTTCTTTGGAGTTGGCTCACCACGACCAACCCATTGTCTGGACTGTTGTTTCGTCTCCGGAATATAGTGATGAATCCAGGTTTCATCCATTGTCACAAAACGGCGAATAAAGTCTGTTGGATTTCTTTCAAAGACCTGGAGATTATCCGCAGATGTTCGCATACGAACACGCATTTGTTCTGGAGTGAGCAGCCGCGGCACCCACCTTGCACACAGCTTTTTCATGTGCAGTTCGTTGTGCAAAATAAAATGCACCCGCTCAGAAGAGATGTTTGTGGCTTCAGCTAATTCGCGTACCTTCAATCTTCTGTCGGTTAAAACCAAATCATGGATTTTATCGACTATTTCGGGTACAACCGCCGTTTTTGGGGCTCCAGGACGAGGTGCATCATCAATGCTTGTCCTGCCTCGCTTGAACTCATTCACCCAAAGTCGAACTGTCTCATAGGAAGGACACGAGCTACCCAATGTAGGTAAAATCCTTTCATGGATTTCTTTTGCAGTTTTACCTTCCAAAAAAAAGAACTGAATTACACCACGAATTCCTATTTTCTCCATTTTGCCGCGCTACTCCGATCACTTTTGTTTAAACTACTGTCAAATCTAAAATTCCCGCCAAAAATGACATTTGGCCACAGATAAATTATCTTGATTAAATAATCTTTGTGAATAGTTACATAGATTACACTAACGCCATCTATCGGTATCCGAAACAAGTTACTTATCTAACCACCCTCGTACTGTGACGGATGGAAAACTACGGAACCCTACACTGAGCGTGGCCCGACCCGCTCTTGGCCGGTTTTTTAATGGTTATCGTCACGAAGACATTTTGCCAGCATGACGTCAATTTATTTATTTATATCATGAGATTTGAAAAAAGGAAGAAAATTAAGAGCACCAGATTTCAGGAACACATTAAAATAATAAAAATGGAAAGGGGGAATACACAAACAAATTTAGAAGTCATAATTTAAGTTTGTTAATAGATAAAAAAATTGCAAGTAATCTGTAAACAGCAGGATTAGGAACCAAAAGGGATGGCATATGGGTGGGGAATGCTTTTTGGTAAATCAGACCGGAGTATAAATGAGCATGATTCAGGAGAGGGCAGCTCAGGAACAGATGGTTCAGGCTACCCTCGTCGAGACCGCATTCGCAAAGGGAGGAGTCCCGAATCCTCAGCCGAGCAAGATGGACAAGAGAGTGGCAGTGACCTAGCCTCGTACGTGTTATGTTTGTGCTTAGATAGACTGGGGCGTGATGGCCTTTTATATTTTGTATTTAATTAAAGATCGGGAAGACGTGAATAAAACAACAGCCATTATCCAGTGCAGACCAAAGACAATTCTTTATTTTTCTTAAACCGTCAACATGATTTCTAGCCATAGACTTAAGACTTAGATTATTCTACATGCCCCTTTTTAAAAGAAAAATACAAGTGACACATGTCGTGGGGTCATGACGTTTGACGTTTACAATTATGACATTGACAACTAACCTTATTTACTCTATGCAAACGAGGTCTAATTACAATACATTAATACATTATCATTTTAATTAAATTTTCTTGACTATGATGAGACATTATAAATAAAATAGCATTTTCATTTTTCATTACGTGAAGTGAATATTACATCAAGATATGTCAGTGGACTTAATACATTTTTCAGTGGAAACCTCGTCGAATTATTAATACATTGTCAGTGTTATTAAATAAAATAAACTTATAGATCTAACTTATTTGTTTTCTTTAACAATCTCCCTCTCGAGCTGTAGCGAGGTTCCTGTTCATTATTTGTTGACAAACACTGGTTATCAGGTAAGTTTTGATTGTTATCACTCTTATCACTTGGAGATGACGTAGACATAGATTCATTACTTACACTTATATCTGGACTTGACAAACTGACTGACGAATCATCATCATGTGATGTCATCGACTGAAAACTTTCATTGACTGAATTTGACTTTGAACTTTCATGACTTTCATTTAAACAATTTTGTGAACGTGACATTTGACTTTGCTGTAAATAATCAGGAATATAATAAAATGTTCGAATGTTCTCCCTTTCACATTCATTCTTGGACTGATTATACTTATAGTTATTCTTCTGACTTGACTCTTGACTATGAGACTTTGACTTGTACTTGTTGTTTGCAAATATTCGACTAGACTGTGTTGACTGAGACTTAGATATAGACTGACTAGGATTATCTCTTATACTGACATTTTTAGACTGACTGTTGCTAGATCTAGATTTTGACTCTGACAAACATGACTTGAACAACTTAATATGTTGAGTGTTTCGTCTGTAGACTGTTCCATCTGAATTTCTGACTATGTAAGATCTAGGGTATTTAGTTTTAGATACTATTGTGCCTTTAGACCAAGTTATATCCTTAGGATTTTTCTTGAAAAAGACTTTGTCATTTGGCTTAAATTTCTCTGGTGGAATAGCACCTTTATTATAGTATGCCTCTCTTTTTGAAATTATTTCTGACTTATTTTTACAATGTTCAGCATATGATGTGACTTTAGGCTTTAGGTTATTTAGATGTGTAGGTAACCTAGTTCTAAGCTTTCTAGACATAAGTAGTTCTGATGGTGACCTTAGGTTTCCCCTTGGCGTTGTCCTATATTGGAGTAAACCTAGGTGAAAATCAGTACCTGACTCGTGACATTTTCTTAATATATTTTTTACTATTTTTACAGATATTTCAGCTAACCCATTGGACCTTGGGAAATGAGGACTAGACGTTATGTGTTCTATATCCCAATCACTAAGGAATTTTTGGAACTCCTGTGAATTGTATGGTGGACCACCATCACTGACAAGTTGCATTGGGATTCCATGTCGGGCAAACATAGACTTTAAGTGCTGAATGACTGTTTGACTTCTGTGATCTGTATTTAATTGAGCTATTTCTATATAATTAGAATAATAGTCTACTACTAAAAGATATTTTTTGTTGTTGTAGTCAAATAAATCTGTTGCCAGTCTTTGCCACGGTAGGCAAGGCTGTTCATGTGATAATAAAGTTTCTTTTGTTTTATTTGGACTATACATCATACAAGTTTCACACTGCCTTATTGTCATTTCTATGTCATGGTATATGTTTGGCCAAAAAACTAAACCACGTGCTAGGTTTTTTGTTTTTTCTAGCCCCATATGACCTTCATGTAGGATACTTAATATTTCTGAACGCATGGACTTGGGAATTATTACTGACTGATTTTTAAATATTATACTGTCAATGGCATGAATTTCGTCTCGAATATTCCAGTATGGTAATGAAATAGGGTCACATTGAGATTTACTACTGGGCCATCCATTTAGGTAATATTCCCGTAGCTTTTGTAATGTATTATCTGACTTGGTTTGTTCTTTAATTTTTTCTAATTTATTTTGAGTAATTGCCAGATTTGATGTTAGTGATTTTACATGACAAACTATATTACTGTCTAATTCTTCCATGTCAAATTTCTCTATGCTCGTATTAGATGATATGGGAGCCCTTGAGAGAGTATCGGATACATACATTTCAGTACCTTTAGTGTATGAAACAATAATGTCATATGTCTGTAATGCAATCATCATTCTTTGAAGTCTAGCTGGTACGTCTGACAGAGGTTTCTTAAATAATGTGACTAATGGCTGATGGTCTGTTTCTACTTGAACTGTTTTTCCATAGATGTACTGATGGAATTTTTTACACCCATATAAAATTGCATAAAGTTCTCGTTCTATTTGCGCATAGTTTTGCTGTGTGGTAGTTAGCGACTTTGATGAATAAGCAATTGGGTTTTTGCCATGAAATATGACAGCGCCTACGGCACTTTGTGACGAGTCTACTGACATCCTAATTGGTTTGTTAACATCATAATGTACTAGAACTGGTGATTGACTTATAAGATTTTTCAACTTAGTGAATTCTTTTTCATGATTTTCTGTCCATTGCCAAATGTTTTGTTTTTTAAGAAGGCTTCTAAGCAAATTTGTATCATTGGCTAAATTGGGTATGTATGATCCTAGGTAATTAACCATTCCCAAAAACCTTTGCAAGTCTTTAATATTTTCAGGTCTTGGCATATCGACAATAGCTTCGATTTTAGATAAATCTGCTGAAATACCATTCTTATTGAAAACATGACCTACATATTTGATTTCTGGCATGTCAAACAAACATTTTGATTTGTTAAACTTCAAGTTGACTTTTCGCGCTCTCTTAAAAACGTTTTCTAACCTTTGATTATGCTCGGCTTGACTGGACCCATATACTAGAATGTCATCTACAAAAATTAGTACTCCTGGCAAGTCTCCAAATAGATCTGTCATTATGGTAGTCTAAGGAATTTATACCTACCAAATTGAGTGTTGAACGTACACAATTGACTACTTTCTTCATCTAATGGGATCATCCAATAGCCTGAATTTGCATCTAATTTTGAGAATACTGATGCGCCAGCTACTTTAGAACGTAAATCGTCTATTGTAGGGTAAGGAAAATGAGGTCTTTTAATGGCTTTATTTAGGCTTCTTGGGTCTAGACAGATACGTAATTGACCATTAGGCTTTTCGATTGGAACTATAGCGTTGACCCAGTCTGTAGGAACTGTAACCTTTTCTATGACTTGTAACTTTTCCATTCTATCTAGCTCAGTTTTAAGTTTTGGATGTAAAGCATAAGGAATTCTACGGACAGGACATATTTTAGGTGGAACACTCTTATCAAGATGTAAATGTGCCTTGTGTGGCAGACAGCCTAAACCCTCAAATGTATCAGAGTAAGTGTCTAATAATGATTTCACTGACCTTTGTTCTTGAGTCTTTAATTCTAGCAACCTTTTTACAATACCATAGTCTTCACATGTCTTCCAACCCAGTATAGTCGAACATTCACAGTCAACAACTGCAAATTGTATGTTAGCTTGTCTTCCATTTTCAAAAGTACATGTCAGCATCACACTACCTAAGTTTTCTATTATTTGTCCTGAAAAAGTAAAAATTTTAATATGTGATTTGACAATAGGAAATTTACAATTACTAGTATTTTCTAATGATTCTAAAGTATTGAGTGAAATTACATTTATATCTGCTCCTGTGTCTATTTGACATGTCATCATTTGATTTTGACATTCGAGTTTAATTTGCCATTTGTTTATACTGAACTTATTTTGACTAATTGTTCCTATGATGAAATCTGACTGACTATCTGTAAATTTTGTTACCTCCATTTGGTCTGTCCCGGCAATATTATTTTGACTAGATGTGGTTAGAGCACTTACATTCTTGTTTTTATGAAAACAATACTGTGCGAAATGATTTGGTTTCTTGCAGATGGCACAAATTTTCCCCTGCGCTGGACATCTGTGTCTGTGTACCTGTCCACATCTTCTGCATGTTGTGTTGTTAAACTTGTTGGTCTTCGGTGCTGGACGGTGATCTTGCTGCTTCGGTCTTGATCTCGATGAGCTTCTTTTTCTTGTTTCTGATGAGTTTCTTAGTCTTGAACCTTCAAATTTGTTCCTTGCAATTACTTGTACCTGAGCGTTACTTGAGTTTTCATGTTCTCCTATAATTTTGGATCTCTTTCCGGAAAGTTGTATAGTTTTGGCGATTGTTACTGCTTCGTTTACATCATTAATATTGTCGTTTTGTAACAATTTTTCTCGAATATTCTCATTTTTGATGCCAATTATAAACATATCTTTAACTAGGGTCTCCTTTAATGTTTCAAATTTACAGCTCGCTGCTAAATTATTTAAGCAGGTGACATACTCATCTAGCGATTCATCTCTTTGGTATCTTGTAAAGAAATTATACCTCTCGACTGTAGTATTCTTGCACGCATTGAATTTGCTATCAAATTTTTCCAATATGGATTCCAACGTTTCGGTTGACCTTTCGACATTGAATGAATTATAAATTTCGAGTCCTTCGTCTCCTATCGCGTTGAGCAAAATTGCAATTTGTTTTTTGTCTGGCAGCTTTTCTAGATCATTGGCTTCACAATATATCTCGAATTTTTGCTTCCATTTTCTCCACGTTTCTGAGTTTGAACATTCTGTCCCGACTCCATTTTGAATGCTAAGTCGTAACGGCTTCAGTCCGTTGGCGAGTATAACGTTTTGCGAACTTTGTGGATTGTCCGGCATTTTCTTGTCTTCCTTTCTTCTTATTTCTTTTCTTCTGACACCATGTTATGTTTGTGCTTAGATAGACTGGGGCGTGATGGCCTTTTATATTTTGTATTTAATTAAAGATCGGGAAGACGTGAATAAAACAACAGCCATTATCCAGTGCAGACCAAAGACAATTCTTTATTTTTCTTAAACCGTCAACATGATTTCTAGCCATAGACTTAAGACTTAGATTATTCTACAGTACGAATAATGGAAGAGGTTGCTTTTTTACTTAAATTAATTTTGGAAAACCAGACTTTTCGACTAACATCCGGCTGAATCAAAGCAAATTTTGAGCCTTTGCTTTTACTCGACACATGCCACCGAGAATTCCAGGATTTAGACAAGTATTTAATCGGGAGGGATAGGAGATCATAGCAGCAGTTCTTAAAAGGAGACTTGTCACCACATGAAACTGCTTCCTTGGCTATGCGATCAGCTGCTTCATTGCCAGTTATACCTGAATGGCTGGGAATCCAAGCGAGGACAATTTCATACCCTCGAAGATAACACTGGTTAATTTTGTCCTTAATCATAAAAACTAAAGGGTTATGGATCTTAGAAGCAAATGGGTTAGATATTAAGGATTCTAAGGCGCTGCGAGTCTGAAAAAATAATGGAACGTTTAAGGCAAGCCACCAGGATGTATTCTAAGCATTTACAACAGAAGAATCAGGAGGACATTTTACTTTTTGAACAATGCCATATTGAGAGTGGATGGTGCCGACTCCAACACATCCAACTGGGGATAATTTAAAGGCGTCTGAGTAAAGAGTGTGCCAAATAAACCATTCCTTTCCAAGAATTGCCTGTGAACGTTGCTTAGCGCAGATATCCCCTTTTAAAATATTAAAATCCAAGATGACGCCTGGTTGGAGAATAGTCACATGATAAGGAAGATCAATCATTGGGAGATTAGGGAAGTGAAAAGTTGGGTCCTTGATAGAATGAAACCTCCGAAGGCTTGTTACTAGGGAAGGAGGGGATTTGTTAGCCCAATAATGGGAGCTGCGAAAGAGACAGTCATGGTCAGTAATTTTAGGAGAAATTGGATGAAGTGAGAATTGAAAAGTGCGAAATACATAGCGGTCTGAAAGGAACTGACGACGTAAATCGAGGAGAGGATCTAAACATTCAACCCGAAGAGCATTTAATGGGCTTGATTTCATGGCACCAGAAATAATGCGAAGAGCCTTGGACTGGATTCGATCGAGGCTGCGAAGACCAGCTTGGTTAGCAGGTTCTAACAAGAACGATCCATAATCCAGGACACTTCTGACTGTCGCGTTATATATTAACTTGAGGGCGAAGGGGTGGGAACCCCACCACGGGGTCTTTCTCGTTTACTAAAGTAAATAAAATATTCATGTGTCATTATTTGACATCTCTGAGTTTTGACATTGTCTCAGGACCTTTGACGTTTGACGTTTCAGACGTGCACATAGCCAATACCATATTATCTACTCAAAGCTTAATTTCAATGCGCGTTCCTTTTTTCTACATTGATTGTTTAAAATAATGACTATTATTTAAGTGCTTCTATTGAATGCAATATCTGTTACATCAAAAACGAAAAATTTTGTTGATATATTTTATACATGGTGATTTACCGTATCAAAAATATTTAAGAGTGTTTGCAGGTTTATGATCTTACGTGGAAAGGAGTGCTAAATAACTTCAACGTTGCCAGACCTATGCGAAAATCCGTAATCTACGGATTTCATTTAACACGAACGAAACGACAGTGACTCTGTTTAAATAAATGATTAATGAAATTGGACTTTTATTGCTTCTCCAAATACTTATTATACAAATACAAAATATTTTATTTGTTAATCATAGGTATGCACATCGGTGTTTCTGTTTATAGATTGTATCACTATGCCTTGCCTATTAAGGCATACAAATAGCCACAAAATAGCATGCAGCATGCGTACTTACAGACTAAATATAAAATTATTAATTATGCTACTAGTCGCCTATGTTATGTTAGGATCATTTAAATATTCTCGTATGGAATAGTATGCTTTGGTAGCTAGAAATTTAAACAATGCTTTTTTAAATAATTGAGGGTCATGGAGTTTCAAGATGGCTGTTGGCAATTTGTTAAAAAATCTAGGCGCTATTCCAAATATGCTTTTCGAAAGTAGGGCAGTTTTGTATGGTCCATAGTTTATCTTATTCCGCATACGAACACTATTAAAGCTCGAGAACTGTTTACTGTTGTGTTTAACATACATTGCTGTTTCAAAAATATAAAGTGATGGAAATGTCAAGATTTAATTTAATAAAATAGGGTTTACATGATTCATAGGTGTTTAGGCCGCGAACGGATCTAATACATTTCTTTTGACCTTTCAAGACTACATGAATATTTATTTAGTTTCTTACATAAAGTGTCAATTTGATTTTTTCGTAGGGGTTTAGGCCGCGAACGGATCTTTTACATTTCTTTTGACCTTTCAAGACTATATGAATATTTATTTAGTTTCTTACATAAAGTGTCAATTTGATTTTTCCAGGTTAATTTATTATCTATCTTGTAATTGTTTTTTTTGCCACACCTAGCTAACTGAACACTTTTTTAAGGTTCAAAAGACCTACCGTGAACTGAAAACAAATTATTTCCCTCTCTGTCGCTCGAATACGCAAGTGCGACAGAGAGGCATATATATTGTTTTCGGTTCATGGTAGCACTCCAGTACAGTTAAATCAAGCATAAAAAAACTCTAGTACAACGGATTTTTTAGAGGCGGTGCAGGGAATTTCTCGGAGTTTTTAGTCTCGCCCTACAGATTTTCAAAAATACTTATCTGGCAACACTGACTCTAGTGGCTAATGACAGGACGGAACGGACGCTTTCATGACATAACATTGACTTGACATGACATCATAGCAAAGACTACAATTATATATACTGAGACATCATAGATTGACATGAGCAGGCCAAAAGCAGGCTACGAGCATTGTTTATCTTTCGCCATGAAATAAAATCTACGTAGTAAAATAATTGTAAGCTGATCTCCGGTGTCAACATTATCATTACTGCTTTAAAGGTAATTAATTAGTACTGATTCGTTAGCAAATTTGTACACATATTCCACTTGCATTTTTTTTGCTGGAGTCTCATCAATCATTGTCCTCCTAGCGATTTCCCGGTTCTTGTGGAACCCGGGGATCTCCTTTGGCACCTAATGTCAACATTTGGTACTTTCCGTCCCCAAGGGTTAGACCGGTTTCCTCATAATATTTACTTAACCAAAATAACTAGCTTAAATATGAAACAAGCCCTTGAGCTATTGTGCCGCGGATGCTGGCGGCATTTCCTCGCTATATCGCAATGCTGAATCATTGTGTGTTGTGCGAGGATGTCGCCAGCTCTTTCGTACATAAGTTTCTGCCAAAATGTACAAGTTAGCGAGACAGACCACTCTATAAATAAATTGTGTTAAGGCATCTGATAGGTGTGTTTTAAAAACACCATACTTCGGAAGGTCAGTGCCAGCTGTAAAGCTAGGACATGCTGAGTAGGCTCCTCTTTACTGCGCTTTTATTGTCTATGTTTTTATTTATTATTATGTATTGTTTTTTCTTTATTGGTGGCCTTTTGCTGTTTAGGCATTTTGTCACTGTATTGTTTGTTACTTTTTTTTTACATAATTCATTATAGATAGTAACATGATTGCAGCTCTTAATTATAAAAAGAAACATTATTGTTTTATTTCAAATTTTTATATATTGTCACATTAAAAAACTGAATTGACTTGACCCGGAAGCAACTAAAAGTATTTGGAACTAAGGTGCAACAACTCAAATGTTAGAGAAATATGTACTAAGGATCCACAACTTTATCTTCCATCTAAATAGTGCTAGAACTTTAAAGTAACCTTTTAAGGTTGAAATGTTAATACATATTTAATAAACTCATACACTTAAAAAATTCTTTCAGACCTTCATACAAAAGGATTGGATCATTAAAATGTTGCAACAGCAACTCCCATGTATAGATAAACTGCTACTAACTTGTCTAGTAAAAGTTGAACCGATAGATCTGTTCACTTGTGACATTTGCCATGCAGTTTACTGTGAAGAGGATAAACTTACAAGACACTTGGCTACACATGTGAAGTGTGAGGATACGCTGGTACATAACACAAGAGATGGTCTGTCTAGATGTGCTACATCATATGAATCACAATTTGACGAAAATGCTATGGACTCTGTGACTCAACAGCCTTATATACCAATACGAGACCGTATCATGTTTGAAAGTGACAGTGATGACTCACTTGATGACACAGAAACCTTGGAGAATAGTCTTATGAATGTGTTATCAGATGGTGCTTCTGTATCTAATAATAATTGTGAACTTTCGAGTGAAAACAACTTGAAAATTGAGCAGAACACCCATATTTCATATAGTGAAGCACTAAACAAAAATCTTCAAGGTGGAAGATTACAATGCCACAAGAAAAAAAAATCTAAACCTACCCCAGTTTCTAGAAATAACTTGCCTAGAAAGAAATATACAAGTAAAATAATATACCAAGGGCAAGTTACAGGTGCTACTGACAATTGTGATCAACAATTCGGTTTGCAAAATGGGCATGAACAAATTCAAACAATTAGACAGTATACTTGTGGCACATGTCCAAAAACATTTTTGACAAAACGTAGCTTGCGGCAACATCTTAAGTTACACAGTTTAGATAAAACTATAGAATGCGAAATTTGTGAAAAGAGATTCATGTTCAAACATCAATTGAAAGTGCATCAACGTTTACACACCAACGAGAGACCATATTCATGTAAGATCTGCAATATACCCTTCAGGCATTATTCAAGCTTGTCCCTCCATAAACGCTCTGCTCATGCAAATTTGAATGATCCAACTAATGTGAAAGAGCAGCCAACATGTGCAATATGTAATAAGCGGTTTTGTCAAAAGTCTAATCTGTTGCGACATATTTATATATTCCACGTGACAATGGGCTATCCCTGTTCTGTATGTAAAAAGGAGTTTGGTCATCCCATAGCCCTAAATTGGCACATGAACTTACACAAAGGTACATTTAAGTGCTGTGTATGTGGAAAGAGTTTTGAAAAACAGGACTATGCTAAAAAATGTGAAGTGTCACACAAGAAGCCATTTGAATGCAGTAATTGCAACATGAAGTTTGGGAGGAAATATCACTTGACTCGACATCAGAAAGACCATTGCAAGAAGCTTTCCCCTAACCTACAAAGGAAACTCTTTAAATGTCAGCATTGTAACAAGGAGTATCTAAGGAAGGAGTACCTTACTCAACATTTTAAATTGCACTGTGAGCTTAACTCTCGCGAATGTGCTGCATGCAAAATAACATTTTCCGGAACTATGAATAATCATAACAGGGTGTGTAAATGGAAAAAGTACCAGTGTGACCTATGTAAGAAAAAATTTTCTTTGAAGAAAAAGATGACTAATCATATCATAAACAGAATTTGCAAAAAAAAATTAAGATAAGGTTTTCTCAAACAAAAAAATAAGCAACTGGAAATATGTGGAAGTAAATGATCAAGTTTCAGTTATTATTATGAATCTTCATTGATAGACAAAATATCCGTAAGGTCTGGCTACACGATTGCGAACACGCACTTTCCACCAAGGTGACTTTGTTGGAGCCCTGGTGTTTACATCCATGTAGTGGCGATGGTTCCATATTTGGCAGAACTTCGGCGTAATTTCCGGAATTTGTGCTGAAATTCTTCGAAATGTCATGTAGCCAGAACTTTATTGTTGTCACAACAGTTGCATATACTCGTAAGTCGTATCTGTGTATGCGGCTGTTTGTGGCATCATAGCTCCTAACCTTATGAGCATTGTTTCTGGTTGTCTTGGTTTATGGAGATGGATCTTAGCTATCTTTGTCGAGGTTTATTATTATTATTATTATATGTAATGAAATGTCAGTGTCACATACAGTAAAAACAAAGTATTGACAGAACTCGTCAATTTTTGTTTTTGACGATCAATATATTTCAGCTGCAAGAGCGACTTGAATAGCGATAGAAAGCCGAATAATATTATTTAATAAGCTAGTTTTACTGTAAGTACCCATGATATATATGTGTCATTTTAATTTGTTTTAACTCTCACTATTAAATTTAAGATATGTCCTAAAATTTAGCATGCCTGTAAGGTAGATTTTAGTGATACTTTTAATTGTACCTGTGTCACCCTACTGTACCTAAAATCGAGCATAATAAATTATTTCATTTTTTCATTTCATTTTCATTTAAAAATCATCACAAAAATAATTTTGCATTGTTTATCTTACCTACTCTACATTTACTATCATAAGCCAAACATTTTATTTAAGTATGCTGCTAAATTACTTATCCGGTATGAAGATGAAGGAGCTAACTTCGAAATTAACGCAATGTCATTGTTTTTTGTCTGATATTTACTAACCTAAGTAGAAGATTCGCGTTTGGGGTGATGATTAATGGTGAAATATGCATAATAAATATAAATCCGTTATCTGTACCATATCAACCATATGTATACCTACTTGCTCAAAGCAAGTCTACCCCACTGTCATTTTGGCGCGAAATTACATGGGTCATGTCATGAGTACCTATTGGCTATGTGCGAAGTAGGTGGTGGGGGTAAGCTAGGCGATCGTAGCGCACACCATGGCAGAAATGTGTACTTACCGGGGACCACTGTCAAATTTACTTTCACGTTTTCTATTGGTTTCTTAACGGTTTCCTACGATTCGTTTCGTTTGTATGTATTAACTTATTCTCTTATTTATTTCAGTAAAATTTCCAATACGGGGTCTTTCTCGTTTACTAAAGTAAATAAAATATTCATGTGTCATTATTTGACATCTCTGAGATTTGACATTGTCTCGGGACCTTTGACGTTTCAGACGTGCACATAGCCAATAAGGTAGCATATATGCGGTCGACGTGAAAGATTTGTAAATATCCTTTCTTACTTCTTAACACAAAAAAATTATGGACTATGATGTAGACTACGCACGCCATGCACGGCATTGCCGTGAATATGACGAATATAGATTCCCGCCCGCGTCCCATCCTCATCTCGTAACACCTGCAACCTGAAAAATTAGAGCGAGGTAGGGAGACCCAAGTTAATGTTCTTAAATTTCTTACTCTGCAATTAGAAATACCTACAGAAACTGCCTGTCGCGTATTGGATGCATGGAAACCCTCTTATTGGTTTTTTGGCTACAAGTAGATTTGAAGATAATAAATAATAGAGTTATTTTATGTACCTACTTAATGAACTCTCCCACATTTAAAGACTTGAAAGTTACATTGGTCGTACTTTGGTTACCAACGGGTCCTGCCTGCCAAAGACCAAGGTTTCCCAACGATTGAGAATAGTTGTTATTCTTTTATAAGTAATTACTGAACGCCATGTTTTTCTACGTATTTATTACAAAAGATTTGTACACATGGTTATAGAACGCTTGGGACAGTCATGTTTTGCCGCAAATGTTCCAGACTCTGTTAATTACATCTATAGAATTATTGTTGCAGAATTTCGAAGAACAATGGAGAGAGAACAACACCAACCATTTTCCGACGACAAAGTACTTCAGAAATGTGTTGTAATACTTGAAAGACTAGATGTCGTCACTTGTAAAATATGTAACACAGTTTACTGTACAGAAGACTTTATGAAACACATGACATCACATGTGAAGCGTGAGGACATATTGACACATGCACAAAGCACATCTGAATATAAAGATGACGACTCTAAAAGAAACATTTGTGAAAATTTCGATAATATTGAGAATCCTAATACACAAGAACCTTTTCTCAGTGTATATTACGAAAATGGTATTAGCAGTGGTGATCCCCTTGCTGTTGATATTAACTTTAAAATACAAAAGTCAGAAGATAATGCTGAAAAATAACAAATTGAACAATTCTTACTTACAATTGAATGTGTCTCCTCCAACTCCAATAATGAAGTAAAAAACACAAATCTGCAGGGACAGTCACATCATACAGTGAAAAGGAATATAGAGAAAATTTGGTTTCTGGAAAATATATTTGTAAGACAGGGGAGCGACCAATGAAATGCAATACTAATAATTGTATCCTAAAATTTGATGATCTGAGAGCTTTAAAGATACATGAGTTGGCAGACCATGTAAATGTTTTGATATGTGATGGTGATAATGGTAAAAGGGAACTGTATCCCTGTCAAGTATGCAAGAGATTTTTTATGGCGAGATACAGTTTAAAGAAGCATGTAAAGTTACACTTTCCCGCTAATGAGCCGACATGTGCAATATGTAAAAGGAGGTTTTCTCGTAAGACTGCTGTGTTGAAACATATTTTTAACAAGCACATTACAACCGGTTATCCCTGTTCTGTTTGTAACAAGGAGTTTGGTCATCCTGTAGTCCGAGATTGGCACATGAACATACATGAAAAAAAAACTTTTGAGTGCAGTGTATGTGGAAAGAGTCACTTAAAAAAGATGTATTCGAAACGATGTGAGATATCGCACAAGAAACTTTTTGAATGCACCAATTGCAACACGAAGTATGGGAGGAAAGAATACTTGACCCGACATCTAAAAGAAAGTTGTAAGAGGCTTTTTCCTAAGCAATGAAAGAAACTCTTTAAATGTCCGAATTCTAACAAGAAGTTTGTAAAGAAAGCTCAGCTTCTTCGTCATTCGAAACTACACCAGTTTACCTGCGCGAAACCCGCGGGTGTCCGCCGCGTTCGCGCAAGTACCTAAGTCCCATGACATGGGTGTATTCCACGACCGCATCAGTGCGTGTCTATAAATCTGTTTCACCTCACAGTGAAACAGATTTATTATCGTGATGTTACTGTAACCCCCCCCCCCCCCCCCCCCCCCCCCCCCCCACCCCCCTTCATCATATTTTTATCCTCGTAAACAGCGTCAATTTGTTATGGTCCTCCTAACCTGCTCAACCCCGGCAGCACGGATGCCCCTGTTAAAACTAAGTTTTCTACTCTAATAAATTAACGTATCGTGTCTTTATTTCCTAACCTTAGATAAGCTAAGGTTTAACGAAGATTTGGCCGATGTGATCGTCTGTGGTAGAACCCCGTAGTGTTGTGAACCGTAAGAACCCATGATCTTTGATGTGAGTACTTGTCAAACCCTTGGACTCCTCAACTACTTAACTTACCTAAACCTACCTAAAATGAAGCTTATTTAACCTAGCTACTCATAATCGTTCCTAATGCTAACCTTCCTACATATAGAACTTTATTTGCTACAGGGAAAACTAATTATTGAACTTTGGCTATTCCGAAGTTCATAGAGTTCAAAATAGGATAAATAATTATTGTTTGTGGTAATTTAACCCCAACCTTAACCTATCCTGGTCTCTTGCCGGTATCAGTAGCCATTGGGTTTTTAAAGAAAGGCAAAGTTTTCCTTAAAAGCCACTCAGTTTCCCTAAAATCAAAATTATTTCCTAATTATTCCCTAATACATAGAACTCTGGTACTTGATATCCTAGCTAGCTAAGAATAATTTTGATTGCTTATTGTTGTATGGAGCGACCTCTGGCTTCCATACCGTGCTACTGGACCGGTAGGATGGGGCATGACCTCTATGCTAAGCTAAAACGATCTAGACTCCCTAATGAGAATAAGCTCATTAGTCAGTCTTGTAGATGATTGCGAATCATCTCTAACTAACCATTTCACTTGGAGGTGCTAAAACCTCTGAACCCTAGGAGTCCCTAACAGCCAGTAAGCTCTAACACAACCAATTCTGATATATGAAGGTCAGGAGCTCTGAGTCTGATCGTGAAGAAGTGAACTGTTACTGGTTAGTTACTGATTCGAGCTTTCATCTACTCACAGTAACTAACAACTAATGGATTGCTCCGCCTCACCATTAGGTCCTAAATCAATTTATTCCATATTCCAGAATAAATTGGTTTCCTATCTATAATTTATTATGAACACTTTAAGTTATAAATAAAAGAAGACTCAGCACTTCCCACCCTTGATACCAGAAACCTAGACCTCTAATGCCTAAGATCTTAGCTGATATTGCAACTATTTATCCCTAAAACACCCTACAACTGGTAGTCTTATTCTGATACCTATATTTAGACCACCTAAATGCCTAAGACCTAAGTCTTCACAACTGTAACTCAGAATACCAAATCAGAGGAATACTACACACATGTACCCTACCACTACCTATTTGTTCCCTAAATCATCCTATAACCTTATTTCCCATATTTAGGTCACCTAAATAGCCCTAGAATATAAGTTCTAAAATAACCTGCTAGAAACCTATTACCCAAGCTTTAGTGTGTGAAATGAATCCAAACTCTACCCTAAATACTGCCTTAATCTGCTTATTTCAAACTAAGTCCAATTCTGGATTTTAGCTTCAAATAAGTATGTGCTTTCCCTACTCTAAACTGTAAAGTTCAGTCGGCTAAATTGAGGATTGCAATAACTATCAGCCTGTATAAATGCCTTCCCTCGCACAACCCAAGGGCATTTATAGGTGTATATAAAAGTAATCGATACATAAATACATCAAGATCATACCTCGAATATCGCGAACCCTTGCGAGTGGAGCTCACACCCTCGCGCCAACCCAAACCATGGCCGCTCTCACCTCCACGCAGCAACCGGCATCGGGTATGGAGGGGCCCAGACGCGCCATCCACGCTGGCAGTGTTGACGCCAGACGATACCTCCATTCTCGTACTCCTCTGTTACTCCAGGGCAAACAGAGCTCGACACCGTGCACCCCGCGCGAGTATACCGCAAACATGGACAGCGATCTGCCCGGCTTATATAAATAATCACAACCACATAAAAGAAAGAATAAGTAAATAAATTAAAAACAAGGAGAGATTCCCCACCGAGCAGAGCTTCCGCACCGCACGGGAATCTCGACCTTAATGAATAGGAACACTCCAGTAAGTAACACGAAAATACACTGATAGCGCAATGCCAGAGACACTGACAGTCCGACCGACCAAACTCAACTGCCTTGCGCCCCGCCCTAATTCCGCCTTTTATACTATCCGACCCTGGACACTGTGGACATCTTGGACACTGTGGACTCCTTGGACACTGTGGACATCATGGACATCTTGGACACTTTGGACATTGTGGACACTATGGATATCTTGGACACTGGACATCTTGGACACTGTGGATATCTTGGACATTTTCCTATTGGTGGATTGTGCCACGCCCACTCCTTCCGTCATTAGGGATTGTAACGCCCTATTCTTACGAGTAGATGCACCTTATGCCCATACTAATAAGGTTGAAAGTCGTATGACACCTGACAAGTTCTTAATCTTTATTTGAAGGGAGGCAAGTAATAAAAAAAGAAATAGGTCTTAGGTTTTTACGAATAGAGTTGAAATTCGTTTACCGAGTGTTTTGTCTTAGCTTGATGCGACGTAATAACGTTAAATTAGGTAATTTATTTCTAGTGTGGTATTTATATTATGTTATAGATTAAGGCTGGGTTGCACCGACTTACGATCACAGACCGATCAACGTTAAATATGGCTCCGGCAGCTGTCATCCCATAGAAACTTGTCAAACTTTCCATACACTGAAATTTTAACGAACACAGCTTACGATTACAGACGGTTTGGTGCAACCCAGCCTAAGCTGGTATAAATAAAGGTATTCAGACGTAACGTTCGTACTACTTTCTATTTCCCTTCCTTTTGACTATTTATTCAGTATGAATCCTGTTTTTAAATGTTTCTTTAACAAAAAGGCTTTTACTTTAGATAAACTTTGTTTAGATATATAGATTGACCTTAAAACCACATAAGGGGCACGGTAGTGTCCTCGCCAAGTTTCTCAATTATGCCTTATAACTTAATAATGATTTTTAAGTAAACATATGAATGTAATCAGCTGTCCCTTGAGAAATTATTTTAATATGAAAGTGACATGACCAGCTAGCTGTGTTATGTTACACTACGCCCGGTGTACTCTGCTACGCCCCGTTTCTAAGCTTATAATGCGGCTTGTATTTCATCTGTGACAGTAGTTGACTGCATTGTCGGCCATAGCCTCTGAATGTGCTAGATGCTAGAAAGATTTGTTAGACCTTTGAAAAAGTGGAGTCGTTTAAGTAGGTACAGTCGAGTTCATAAATATATGAGCAAATCCAAGCCTTCAAAAATAAATGTACTTAGTAACGTTCAAATACATCCAAACATCACTTAAATATCAATTTCTGCAATAATGTTTGCCAAAGTTATGTTAACGAGTAGAAACTCGTAAACATCTGAACAAAACTGACAGAAAAATATTAAGTAGCCAGTAATAAATAACCTCTTTTACACCGAGTATAAATCACAAAATTGTAAAAGAAGCAGCACGCAGATTAATGACAGTTCTATGACGTACCACTCAAACTGAAAGAGAGAAAAATGTATCATATGACAGTATGGTACTTGTTCACAACAAATTGGAAAACGTGAGTACATATATTTATGTGCCACTACCTGTATACAAATATTTTAAAATAACCCTGTGTCAATAGTTATGTGCTTCCACTGTTTGTAAAAATGATAGTACAGATATTTATTATTTTTCAGTTGCTTAAATATTATTGAGAGGCTTGCACGTGTATATATTTTCGAATGATAAATCTGTTGAAATGCATTTGTACGTTACTAATGTACATTTATTTTTGAGGGCTTGGATTTGCTCATATATTTAGGAACTTGACTGTACTTAGGGCTAACCATAGACAGAACGTTTAGCTGGAAATTACACATACAAGCTCTCTGTACCAAGTTGCGATATATTAATGTAACGTTTTTACAACTTTAAAAATATGTGAATCACATAACTTTAATAACTTTGTACTGTCGTTGGTGGAATCGCATGTATACTATGTTACATGTTAGCACAAGGCCTGAATCACACCGGCGCGGCCTGCGGCCGCGGCAAATAGTGAATTTGACAGCTAATGATAAGTTTACTATTGACCGCCGCGGCCAGGCCGCGCCTGTCTGTGGCTTAACCCTTTTCCAGGCCGTGCCAATTTTAGAAGGCTTTACAAAAAACAAAATATATTATCAAAATAGTTACGTTATGGTTCATTTCAAGACTCCTCAGCCTTAAATCGGAGAACTAGGATTGAAATTATATTGACACACGTATGTGGTCGATGAAACGTACTACGCCTGGAAAAGGGTAAAGGGCGTACATTCAAGACAATTGGATAGGATTAAAACTTCAAATCAGATATTTAAAATTATAAATAAGCCACAAACAGAAGCAATCTTGTAACAAAAAATACGATATGTTGTTTGGTTTATGTAATGTATTACCTTTAAGTGAAAAATTCAAGTTATTAGTGGCATCATACAATTTTAGAAAATAACTTTTTATATGCAAATTACCGGATGACAATTGGGAGTCAAGAAGAAAACCTAAATTCTTCCACGAAAAGTATAATGCAGTATGGAGAACTCAAATTTGAGTATCTGGCTCCTAGAATATATAACGCTTTGCCGCAGAAGTTATTTTATGAAAATATTAGAATAAATACGTTTGTAACCAATGACAAAAATATCTTATAGAAGAAAACAATTAGTATGAGTACTCAAATGCACTCAGAAGGGATACTTATGTATACAATAGGTGCCCTTTCTCACTGCCTTTTTGATCACAACAATGACTGTTAGAACTGCATGCTTTTTAATTAATATGTAATAATTTTTAATTTTTTTTTAATTAATGTGTAATACTGCATGAGTATTACTCACGGATCTATACCTAAACCGGATTGAGTACTGTGACCGAAAAAGTGTGACCGACAGAGAAGCCAAACTTGAGGATTGCATCTCGTTTTAATTAGGGTGACCAAGTACATCCGTGGATATGAGGATTAATATCAATATAGGTTCTATGTAAAATGAAATTTTACACTAAATTAGGTAGTAAATAAAATAAGAATATTTTTCAAAGAAATATTTATTTTCGCTAATCATAAGTTTATGTAGGTATGTTAAACATATAGTCTTGTGTCATTTTTGCCTAGAAAGTTCTAAACTGTACTTTATTTCCCAAATCTCTTAACAAATGTGTTTTCCCGTGATGAGCCATGCGTAAATTAAAAAAACGGCCAAGTGCATGTCGGGGCACGCACAAAGAAGGGTTCCGTACCGACACCTCCTAATCTACATTTAAAACCACTATACAATACAGTAAATCAAAGAAGGCCGTATCTTCATAGGGAAGTCACGGCACTTACGCCTTTTTGTTTGGGCAAGAGTTTTTCAGCAATAACTCAAAAACCCTTAGACCTATCTTGTTAAAACCAAAAATCGTTGAAAGTATTTATAATTGTACATCATCTTGATTTTTTTAGAATTTTAAATCCCATAGTTTGGGAATTAGGGGGGGGGGGGGACACACTTTTTACGACTTTGACAGCTAATATCTCACCAATGGTTGACTTAAATGGAAAAGTTTTATAGAAACCTCTATGTCATTTTTGAAAGCCTATCCATAAATACACCAAACGCCTATAGGCATTGAAAAAAAATTTGGCCTCCCTGTTACATGGACGGACGGACGGACAGACATGACGAATCTATAAGGGTTCCGCTTTAGCCATTTTGGCTACAGAACCCTAAAAATTTGAACGACAACTTGCACAGTTTAATCACATACAGTCCAAGTTAAACAAAAGCTCGTAATAATAAGAAAAGTTTAAAAGATTGAATTTCAACTGACCTTGAGAGGTTTTCTCACTAAACACGTACTAACGAATATTTCTGCAAAACCAGCCCAAGTCATGGTCACCCTAATAAGTTTGACATTTGTCTTGTCGTTTTATCGTAAAATATAACAAATTGTTCCTTACCTCTGAAATGATATTCCACAATTAATAAAACTTTCACTTTTACAACCCTTTGCACAACATGTTTTCACTATTTTCAACTAATTTCATAAGCTGATAATTTTCATAGTTTCAAATTTGACACGATTTACGTTGGGGATACCAATCAATATTTGAAAAATACTACTTTATTTATTGCAATCCTAGGTTTAAGTCAGTTAATAATGTTGATATTTTATACAATTACAAATGAGGTCAAATGTAAATTATCCCTAATAAACATGCAGTACTAGTTAGTTTAAGCAAGTAATTATTCTCAGTATTCTAAAATACCACAACATATATATTTTTTACATTGGCAACTTGTGCGAGTGGGACACCGTCCTCCGGTTGGTTGCTCTCGCTCGGACCGCTTTCTCTAGTCTGTCTGTCATAACAGAATATTAACTGTATTACGCGGGAATATGGTTCAATTTTGATTGGCTCATAAACGTTTGAACTCAATCCGGTTTAGGTATAGATCCGTGGTATTACTAGATATAAGACACAAGTTTATCAAGAGCAGTAAAGTTGATATTGTAACATTCGATGTGTCTTTATGAAAAAAAAAACACGTACTTACTGTGAATTATTTAAATAAGTACCTGTAAAAAGAACACAACCAAATTGAGAACCTTCTCCTTTTTTGTCAAGTTAAAAATCCTTTTGTTTGAGCATAAAAGTTTTTCGGCGATAAGATAATTAAAAAACTATTAGATTTAGATACTTCTTATAGGTTTTCCTGTACTCTATAGGTAAAGAACTTTTTTGTGTATTTTTTTTATTTTAGGCCCACTAGTTTAGGAGATCAGGATAATTTATCTTTTTTTATTTTTTTATTAATGGTCTACAAACAAAACAAACAAAAAAAATGTTACAAGTTTAGTACATTTATGGGGTTTTAAAATTATATAGGGCTAGTTTCACTCTTGTACATCCTAAAAAAGTAGACACATCTTGCTTAGAGTACGTGCAGCATTTACAAAATAATGGTTATACTAATTTATGATTGAAATATTAATAAATATCTTATAATATTAATAAAAAAATGAGATGCTCACACCAAGCCCCTTTTATTAGTTTTATTTGATTTAACACACGATATTGTTTGGAAACTTTATTACTTCCCGAAAAGTGGCCCACATGTTTAAAATTCATTTATATACGTTATACGTCCGTCTTTGGGTCACCGAATTACATATGTGTACCAAAATTCAACTCAATCGGTCTGGTGGTTTCGGAGCAAATTGACTGTGACAGACGGACGGTCAGACAGCCAGAAAGACGGACAAACACACGAGCGATCCTATATGGGTTCCATTTTTTATCCATTTTTACACAAAATATTGGACTTTTTTATGCCCAATCTTTGATCAAATTTCTTTTGACAGAGGCCCATTCCAGTAATCCCGTATCTTTATCCAAGTTTTTTTTTATGCGTAGCCATTTGATTTAACTGTCATCGGAACCTTTGATCAAATGTCGGGGTCCCATCCAAGTTTGATGAAATCATCTAATTTCTTTGATCAAAGATATTGGATGAGTTTCATACGGGGTGGTATTCTACTCATCCAATATCTTTGTCAAATCTTTGATCAAAGTTCTTTGACGGAGGCCACGGATCTATACCTAAACTGGATTGAGTACTGTGACGAAAAAGTGTGACCGACAGAGAAGCCAAACTCGAGGATTGCATCTCGTTTTAATTAGGGTGACCTAGTACATTTGTGGATATGAGGATTATTTCTAATATAGGTTCTATGTACAATGAAATTTAAACATTATATGTTCGATGTTTATTCAAGAAAAAGATAATGAAACTTATATTAATAACAATAGATAAACAACTTAAAGTAGACCTAAAATAAAACTAAATTAAGACTAAAAACAAATACTAAATAAAATTAAAAAAAATTAAAAAAAATTGGCCCCTTTCGCATGGTGCCAAGGATGCTGGCAGCTTTTCCCCTCTGTATTGCGATGCTAATACGTTGTGCGAGAAAGCTGCCAGCTCTTCGGTCACCAGTGAGGTCGACTAGTCTTTTAGAAAGTTCTTTAAAAAGTTTTAGAGCATTCGGACCCCACGGGCCTTGGCCATAAAAATATACTCGGGGCCGAGACCCCTGTACTTCTGGACTTTAAGCTTTTCAGCCGCTTTAGCCGCCGCACCTGCTTGGTTACTGGTTCCGGTGACGTGGGAAGGGGCCAGTGTGTCTACACAGGTAGCGTCCCACACTAGCACCCTTCCCAAACCCCAAGGAACCAGGGACACACCGTCCGGTCTCTTGCCGTCGTCTCTGGCTATGCCAGTTGGCTCCAGTAGAGCTGGCATATTGACGGATGAAAGTGACCGGCAGATAATGTCATTCAGTGCGGCGTGTCTAGAAAAGCGGCCGGCACTTTTTTGACAGGATAACCCGTGGTGTCCTATTTGGTCGACTTCACTGCCGCAGGGGCACCTGTGTGGAGCACAGATACGGACTCCAAGCCGAAGGCAGGTCGCGATGCGGAGTGTATCCGGCGTGAGGAAGGTTCCGATGTTTGGTGAAGGATACGCCCGGAGCCACTCACCGGACTCCCTCGACGCCGAAGCCAGTAGTCTGGCCCGTTCGCGGCCCGTACTACGGCTTAGGAGGGAATTCACTGAAATTTGGCACATGATGTCATCCCAGCTCCTTTGACAATTTGGATGAGTTGGGAAATCCTTGCTCGGGCAAGTACCTGACCAAGCCTTCTTGGCTTCGTCCAAGCCCGCAGTCTCATAGTTTGAGGGAAGACCCCGTAGGATTTTACTTATGAGACTTGCGGAGCTGTGGACTGAAGACAAAAAAGCTGGCAAGGATACACTAGAAATTTTTCTGATCCCTAGCCCACCATGACGAATGGATAGGGACGCTTGGGTCCAGGAATGGCCGCTGAGCTGAATATTGAGAATGGATTCCAAGGTTGACTTGATAAGGTCATCTAAAGGTAAAATAATATTTTCGAATTTCCAAATAGGGCTACAGCGAATGACGTATGTCAATTTAGGGACAAAAAGGCAGGATTTAAGAATTGTAATTGCGTAATGAGGGCTTATTTCGAGAAGACGATCTGAATAGTTTTTGAATTTGGAAATTGAATTTTGTTTATTATTTTGAAAAGAGTCTTCGAAAATAGGAGACCCTAGGAGGCAGAGCGACTCGTTAACAATTTTTATGTTCGGAGTTAGGGTATTAAAGTTTTGTACAATATTGTTGTGATTAGGGATTGAAGTTGGAATGTACCTACAATTCACATTTGCTAAAATTTATTTCAAGACCGATGTTCCTAAACTCGGACTTGATTGTGGACAGGTCGGAAAAAACAGTATCTATGTCGCCTCCTAGGGCTCCATCAAAATTAAACTAAATTAGGTAGTAAATAAAATAAGAATATTTTTCAAAGAAATATTTATTTTCGCTAATCACAAGTTTGTGTATCCATACATTGTTAAACAATATAGTCTAGTAATTTTTGCCTTAACCCTATTTTATTTTCCAAATCTCTTACCAAATGTGTTTTCCCGTGATGAGCCATGCGGAAATTAAAAAAAGACGAGGACGAGTTTTAATTCACCATCATATATCAGATCAGCACGGTGGTGCCATGCATGATACACGAGTTCGGTAGGTAACAATACAATATAATAATATTACATTGCTACCGAACTGGCCGGTATCCAATTGAGCTGAAATTTAGCATACTGTACATAAGTATGCTCAATTTCAGCGCAATCGGATACCGGGAAGTAGCTGTAAAATGGTTAAAAAATTGGAACGACAACTTAAGTACTTGCACAGTTTAATCACATACAGTCCAAGTTAAATAAAAACTCGTAATGATAACAAAATTGTTATAAGATTGAATTTCAACTGACCTTTAGAAAAGGTTTTCTCACTAAACACTTAATAATGAATATTTCTGCAAAACCAGCCCAAGTCATAGTCACCCTAATCAGTTTGCCATTTGTCTTGTCGTTTTATCGTAAAATATAACAAGTTGTTCCCTACCTGTGAAATGATATTCCACAATTAATAAAACTTCGACTTTTACAACCCTTTACACAACATGTTTTCACTATTTTTAACTAATTTCATCAGCCGCTTATTTACATAATTTCAAATTTGACACCATTAACGTTGGGGATACCAATTAATATTTGAAAAATACTGCTATATTTATTGCAATACTAGGTGTCAGTTAATAATGTTGATATTTTATACAATTACAAATGAGGTCAAATGTAAATTATCCCTGATAAACATGCAGTACTAGTTAGTACAAGCAAGTAATTATATTCAGTATTGGCGAGTGGGACACCGCCCTCCGGTTGGTTGCTCTCGCTCGGACCGCTTTCTCTAGTCTGTCTGTCATAACAGGATATTAACTGTAAGACGCGGGATTATGGTTCAATTTTGACTGGCTCATAAAAGTTTGTACTCAATCCGGTTTAGGTATAGATCCGTGACGGAGGCCCATGGAGTGGAATACCTCCCTTATCCAATATCTTTTTCCAAGTTTATTTTTTTTTCATGCGTAGCCATAGTGATTGAAATGTCATCAGAATCTTTGATCAAATGTCGGGATCCCTTCCAAGTTTGATAAAATCATCAAATTCTTTGATCAAATGTATATTGGACAAAGATATTGGATGAGTGGAATACAACCCTAAACTGCCACTGCCAAGGCCACTTCTATGCACTGCTGTCACTAGTCATTCCTTCCTTCTTGTTTCTTGTCAATGTCACTGTCAGAAACGTCTTGCGCATGCGCATCGCAACATCGCATAGTGTTTTGTGTTTTTTTTATCGAGGTTTTAGAGATATGATACTGAACACTGAACCCACACTGTACCTTAATGTCTTTAATATTTTTGTACAATTACTTAACCCGCAGAATTAACCTTTTGCGCCAACCCCAAGTAAATGGGATAAGGGTTTCAAAAAGTCTGGACCCTTGTATTCTGTAAGTACACGTATATTATTGCAGTTGTTTCAGACTTATCTCAATGAACCATGGCGGAGGAGAAACAGTTATTCTCACCTGATATAGACAAACTGTTGCAGAATTGTCTAGTCAAGTTGGAACAACTCGATCTGTTCACTTGTGGAATTTGTAACACAAGATACTGTGACGGAGAAAGCCTTACAAGGCACCTAGCCACACATGTTAAGTGTGAGGACACAGAAATATATGAAGAAAACACATGTAGGTATGATCGAAGAAGGAACTCTGGTGTATCTACTTGTAAAACATCACACAGGAAACTGTCTGAAAATATAGTTAATAACTCCAAAAGTCAACAGAGAAAATCCATACGCGACCGAATCATTTTTGAAAGTGAAAGTGATGATGATGTCACATTGCCTAAGACAGAAGCCTCTGATGATGAGAGCTTCGTTTCCGAAGGTTTTGACAGTAACTGTGATATGCTTGATCATACATTGAGTGCTGAGGAAACTGTCTCTAACTCTAGCAGAGAAGTAGCAGAAGAAGATTGTCAGAACACAACATTAACGATCAGTAAAAAAGAAAATGAATCAACATCAAAACATATCCTTAACAAGAGCTATGGGAAACTAATCCCATGTAATATTTGTAACAAAACCTTTGCTCATGAATCGTCTTTGAAGGTACATGAATTATCACACCAAGATAAAAAAAATACAAACGAAAGGAACACTGAAGATTATCAAGTTAAGCAAACTCAAGAAGTTGATTGCCAAGACGAGCAAATACAAGATGTTGATTGTCAAGATGAGCAAATACAAGAAGTTGATAATCATAAAAAACAAACCCAAAAAATTGAGGTATGTGTCTGTGACTTATGCCAGAAAGAGTTTTCGAAGAAAAAGTATTTAATACAACACATAAAGACACATCTACAAAAATCTTGGAAATGTAAGTTTTGCGGAAATATGTTCAGGTCCAAACTACAAATGCAAAGGCATCAACGTATACACACTGATGAACAACCATACTCGTGTAATATATGCAACATGTCTTTTAGGAATCATTCTAGTTACTCTTTCCATAAACGCAATATTCACACAAAAGAGAGACCAATGTGTGCAATGTGTGATAGGCAGTTTTCGGAAAAAACTGCTCTGTTGCGACATATCCTGTCTGTTCATATGACCACAGGTTACCCGTGTTCCATCTGCAAAAAAGAATTTGGTCACCCAATGGCCCGAGCCAGTCATATGATCATACACAAAGAAACTATGAAGTGTAGTTGCGGAAAAAGTTTTAAAATAAAGTCACATGTAATACGCCATGAAGCATTACACAAGAAACCCTTTGAGTGTCACCATTGCAACATGAGGTTTGGGAAAAAGTGCCATGTTGACCGGCATATTAAAAATAGCTGTAAGAAGGTTTTACAGGTTCAAAAGCAACTTTTTGAATGTAAAATATGTCATTTTAAGACACCGAGGAAAGACAATTTGTCCATTCATGCCAAGATCTGTAAACTGAAGCCTTACGGTTGCTCTAAATGCAGGATGAGGTTCTTTGACAAATCATCTTTGAACAGACACCTGAAAAGGAGTCACAGATTAAGGCTGGGTTGCACCGACTTACGATCACAGACCGATCAACGTTAAATATGGCGCCGGCAGCTGTCATGCCATAGAAACTTGTCAAACTTTCCATACATTCAAATTTACCGAACACAGCTTACGATTACAGGCGGTTTGGTGCAACCCAGCCTAAGGCTGGGTTGCACCGACTTACGATCACAGACCGATCAACGTTAAATATTGCGCCGGCAGCTGTCATGCCATAGAAACTTGTCAAACTTTCCATACATTCAAATTTTAACGTACACAGCTTACGATTACAGACGGTTTGGTGCAACCCAGCCTAAATAAAAAGGTAAATAAATAAAGGAATAATCAAAATAATTCTATTTTTTATTTATTGGTTGTAGTTGTACACTGCCTATTTTTCTCAGACTTATGAAATTGTAGATGATCCCTAGGCCTGGTCAGGCCAATCAAAAGCGCCTATATCGTCGGGTGACAAACAAAACTCACTAAGTAACAAATACCTACTTAAAGTAAAACTCGTATCCCAATATCGATGTAATACTGAGATACGAGGTTTTGAGGAGCAGTGACATATTTTAGTGACTTTTCCTTGTCACCGGACGATATAGTCTTTCTCAAAACTAGTGGTCCCAGGTTCGAACCCCGGTAAGGCATTTACGCCATTTACTTCTGTGATGAGCAAATATTTGGTACCTTAGTCTTGAACGTTTTCGTATTTAAGTAGGTACCTATATCATCATCATCATCATCCTAGCGTTGTCCCAGTACAGTTTCATCCTGAAGGATGTACATTGCATGGGGTCCGGGGTCCGCTACAACCTAATCCCAAGAATTAGAAAAGGCACTATAAGTTTTTACGGAAGTGGCTGCCATCTGACCTTCCAACCCAAAGAGGAAACTAGACCTTAAGTATTCTTCCCCAGGACTGCAATTATCTTCACACCAAATTTTATTTTAATAGGACCAGTCCATACGCATGAAAAATGAAAAGGTAACAGACAGTATGGGGTTCTTCAAAAATGGTATACCTACAATTTTAAAGGGTCGGCAACGTGCATATGACAACACTGGAGTTGCAGGTATCCATAGGCTGCGATGACCTCTTACCATCAGGGCCGTACCCTTATTTGCCACCGAAGTGGGATAAAAAACGGCAGTCTTAGTTTTCTCAATTATTTGAAGTAGGCTAAAAATAAACAACATTGCAGCAAAAAACCTAATTAGATAACTATGAATACATATAGAGATAACTAGTACAGCCCGGCTAGTATGATAGCTTATACCGTCACGTTATATGGCCAAAATGTACTGAAACGTCACATAAAACGTGACGGTATAAGCTATCATACTAGCCGGGCAGGTAGTTTATAGATAACTAAGTAGGTCGCTATTTTAGTTTTTGATTTCAACGCCGTTACTTACGCGGTTCATAAAGTAAACATTGACTCTTTTCCCTGCCAACGGAGCCGATAGCCCAGTAGACCGAGTTAATCACAACGTAACCGAAAGTATTTTTAACCCCCGACGCAAAAAGAGGTGTTATAAGTTTTTGTGTATCTGTCTGTGATATCGTAGCTCCCAAACTGATGAACCGATTTACGTTTAGTTTCTTTTTGTGTCATAGATAATTTTATCCCGAGTGTTCTAAGCGATGTTTGATGAAAATCTGATCAGCCGTTTTTGAGATACTGAGCTTGGAAATGAAAATGTCGGGGGCTTATCAACTTTTCTAATATTTCAGGCGAACCAGTTGAAATTTCAAATTAAGGGGGAAAAATCGTGCTGAAACCAAGTTTACGGCGCGGTCTATTGCTCTTACCAACCGAGCTATCGGAAGAAGCTCAGGCACGAAACCCTTCACTAGTTCCCTCTTACAACGCCTGTTCAGGCATTGTAGTCTTTCAATATGTAGGTAGATTGCGAAGCCTCGGTTTTTCGGCGGATTTGACGGGTAGACACTCGTCGATCAGACTTTGCTATCGGAGCATAACGCACAGACGCGCGGCTTATATGTCTTGCCTAATATTTCATAAAAGTTGGTTAAATCGGTGTGAATTCATAGTTTGGATTCATGTGTGTGGAGAACTTAATTAACTATAGACTCTGTACGGAGCGTGTGGAAGTCGGTGCTGGCCAACCCGGAGAAGCTCGAAACGCACAGAGCGGGTGCGGCGCGGTGAGCGGCGGAGGCGGTTTTGCATTTTTGATCTTTCCGGAACTGTCGACTGTCGATTACTGCTTCATATGGACATATGTCACACACGCCGCCTCCGCTCTACCGCGCTACCGAATATCACGCGGTTTTTTGGCGCGATGTGCCCTAGACCGCGATCGCTCAAAACCGCCTCCGCCCCGCAACGACACTGCGCTGTGCTCTGTGTTTTTTTTCAACCTTAATATCTTCGTTCATCTCAATCATGAAACATGGCATCTTTATACTCGTAATCAATAGGCATCTCCTGGGCGAGCTCGCTTCATCGTAGGCCTCATCTTTGCCCCCCGGCTAGATGCTGGCCAAAAGCAATCCTATTTTTAATAATAAAAAAAAACACGATGATTGAGCTAGAGGTCCCGGGTTCGAATCCCGGCCAGGGCATTTATTTGTGCATTTTTCACGGATATTTGTTCTTGGGTCTTGGATGTTTTCTATGTATTTAAGTATGTATTTATCTATATAAGTATGTATATCGTCGTCCAGTACCCATAGTACAAGCTTTGCTTAGTTTGGGACTAGGTCGATTTGTGTAAGATTGTCCCCCAATATTATTATTTTATTTTTTAGATGGAGCTTCGTTGAATGAATTATCGAAGTGTTTATGTATGGGCGGCGGATTCCAGACGACTATGATTAACTGAGCACTTCGCCTTGAATTTAGACAGTTTCTAGGAATAGCATTAATCTATGCCTATAACTCTTGACCACGTTGGCCGATTTTAATAATTCTTTTTTGTTTCAAAGTAGGTACAAAGTTTTGTTTCACAGTAGGGACCACCTTGAGGTCCCATATAAATTTGGTGAAGGTGTGATGATGGGATCTATAGCAGGAATCGAGGGAAATCCTCGAATTTGATAGGCACGCATACGCCGATTTCGGTATTTTCTGTAGCGTTCAAAGCGTTGGCTCTCGGAAACCACAAATTTGGTGAAGCGGAACTGATGAACACATGCAGATGACATATGGAACTCCTCAATGATGGCACTTCACAGACACAAAAATGTGGTTCTCACATAAATGCGACCGCGGCCTAGTGGTTCAAGCATGCGGCTGTCAAGCGACGGTCGTGGGTTGGCATCCCCGTGCCAATAAGTTTTCCGGAACTTACGTACGGAATGTCATTTGATATATTTACCGTTAGCTTTTTGGTGAAGGAAAACATTGTGTGAAATCCTGCATACGTCTGCGAAGAGATTCAAAGGTGTATGTGAAGTTCCCAAACCGCACTGGGCCGGCGTGGGGCCAACCGCCAAATTCCTCTCATCAATGAGAGGAGGCCTATGCCCAGCAGTTGGACATAGGTCTATGGGCTGCTGATGTCACTTAAAATGACTGACTTTAAAAACACTACCATTCAATTTAGAACCTTAATGCTGTGATTCTAAAGTCGCTTTTTGGTCGGAATGATTGAATACGAATCGATCAAGCATGATTGCGTTAAAGTCGGACAATAGCTTTGTCTTTTGCGAGATTCTAGCCCCGTTTTGTTTAATATTATTCAATGTCATATTGGAACCACACTTCGGGTCGCGTGTTCGTTCCCCTTTCTTTTGATAAGTATAAAAGAAAGAGATGCAACACGAATATTTGCACATATACCCGAGCTAAAGTCTTGTACACATTCGTCTCAGATGCAGTAGGTATTTAATTTCTACGTTCAAAACTGTTTTCCAGCTGGAGGGTACAAAGTACAGACCAACCAAAACACATTTAAATTTCGAATTGAATAACCACTAATTTCAGAGATAACCTATCTCTGAAATTAGTATCTTTCTCACCCCATTCGATATCGTATCGGTGAGTTGACCTAACCTCATTTGTTTTGTTGCAGCGGAAACATGGAGCTGGGACACAGTAGGAGCATCGTCTGTCTTGCAGTGCTTCTTTGTTGCATAGCAACTGGTAAGAATATCTATAGATAGTGTCATACACGAAGATACGCATGCCATTCTTCTTCCTAATCGCTTACAGTACAAGTGTGCAATTTAGCATTCTTTTTATTTGGCTATACACATTAATCAGCTATGTGTGCATACACTAGAGATACACTACGATACATCGACCAATCAGGAGAGAGCGTTACGGACTCAATCGACGAATAGTGGCCCGCGTATTCGTGGATGACACTATCTATACTTACTTATACGTTTTATATGATGATCATATTTAGACACTAGCACTAGCGGATCCATGAGATACCTTGACTGACCAGACTCGACATCAAATAATAATGCCTACCATTACTAAACGAGATGTCGTATACAAACTTGAATAAGAGTGATAGGAAATATATATATTGTTGTATTTGACATAGTTTCACTTTTTGTCCTTGCTGCCATCAGTTTGATACGAGGTAGAGGGTAGAGACAAACGAACCATTGCTATAATGGTCGGCGGTTAAGAAGTCAATCCTGATATCTGTCATTATTTCCATACAGTTCATAACCTAGAAGTCACTTTGAGGTTATAAACTGTATGGAAATGACAGGTTTCAGGATTGACTTCTTAACCGCCGACTACTATAAGTAAGTTGTTTATGGTAAGCCATCATCCATTTTAAACAAGTTCTTGATTTATCTGCGTAGGAACTTTTCCCTCCCTCTTTTATCTTGTGCACGGTTCTATGTATTTCTTCCTTTACAATGACGGCGCAAGTACACTCATATCACGAAACGTATAGCACGTAAATGTTGATGAATATTGAAGCAAAATCCTAACAGTTTTGAAATCCTAGGATGTATTAGCATCCCAATATTCCCAATATTGTAATTGGGCCCCGTGTACACGATTATTATTATCATCACAATATTGGGATGTCAATACTATCGCGGATTTCAAACTATAAGTACCAGGCTACCATAACTCCAAGGCATTGTTGCAGCGCAAGCCATCGACTGCTTCAAGTGCGTGTCAATGAACGGGCGTTTCTCCGCTTGCGACGATCCTTTCCACAACAACCACTCCCTGCAAATGCTGGAGTCTCCGTGCATGGGAGGGAGAAAGGGTCGCGACGGACTGTTCCCGGCTACCTCGTGTATCAAGATCGCTGGCGTGTTCGGTGAGTTTCTTTCACATTTGGAAGCAGGTTAGCGAGAGAGGAGCAATCTGTTTCAAAGTGTAGCAGTTCTTGACGCCTGCCGTCCCTTCTACAACAATCACTCCCTGCAAATACTGGAATCCCCGTGCATGGGAGGGAGGAAGGGTCGCGACGGACTGTTCCCGGCTACCTCGTGTATCAAGATCGCTGGCGTGTTCGGTGAGTTTGTTTCACATTTGGAAGCAGGTTAGCGAGAGAGGAGCAATTTGTTTCAAAGTGTAGCAGTTCTTGACGCCTGCCATCCCTTCTACAACAATCACTCCCTGCAAATACTGGAATCCCCATGCATGGGCGGGAGGAAGGCTCGCGACGGGCTGTTCCCGGCTACCTCGTGTATCAAGGTCGCTGGCGTTTTCGGTAAGTTTCTTTCAGATTTGGAAGCAGGTTAGCAAGAGAGGAGCAATCTGTTTCTAAGTGTAGCAGTTCTTGACGCCTGCAATCTCCTTCACAACAACCACTCCCTGCAAATGCTAGATTTCCCGTGCATGGGAGGGAGGAAGGGTCGCGACGGCTGTTCCCGACTACCTCGTGTATCAAGATCGCTGGCGTTTTCGGTAAGTTTCTTTCAGATTTGGAAGCAGGTTAGCGAGTGAGGAGCAATCTGTTTCAAAGTGTAGGAGTTCTTGCCGCCTGCAATCCCCTTCACAACAACCACTCCCTGCAAATGCTAGATTTCCCGTGCATGGGAGGGAGGAAGGGTCGCGACGGCTGTTCCCGACTACCTCGTGTATCAAGATCGCTGGCGGGTTCGGTGAGTTTCTTTCACATTTGGAAACAGGTTAGCGAGAGAGGAGCGATCTGTTTGAAAGTGTAGCAGTTCTTGACGCCTGCAATCCCTTCCACAACAATCACTCCCTGCAAATACTGGAGTCCCCGTGCATTGGGGGGAGGAAGGGTCGCGATGATTCGCTGGGGTGTTCGGTGAGTTTCTTTTATATTTGAAAGTAGGTTAAAGAGAAGGAGATCTGTTTTAATCAAACAGGTTCAACGGAACGGTACGTGATATAAACACGTCTATTTTTGTTCAGTTCACGCGTGAGAGAGACAAGAATGGGCGCAATAAGCGTAGTTGTTATCTACAATTGGCAGAACCTACTTTAGGTACTAAAGTATGTTATGTTTTTAATGTACCTATAACTTGCATAAATGAGGGTCATGGATTTAGAACACTTGAGAGATTGAGTGGGTTACAATAACCGGCTGTGGAATGGGGGAGTTCATATCGCAGTTTTTCTGAGGTACATACAATGGTATTTTAGGTAAATACTAATATAATATGGGCTTCTGGGGAGTGTAGATACAACGTTGCAACGAGCATGCGTGTCCCCTGGAGTTGCACGCGTCCATAGACTAGGGTAACAGTACTATCAGGAGGGCGGTACGCTTGTTTGCCACCAAACACACAAACAAACAAACAAACAAACACAAACACACAAACAAACCTTGTCACACAATACTAACCCGACCAAATAGCTGGGTATAATAAGTATTTAAATATTCCAGAATTGGTAAACAAACTATGTATGTAATTGATATAATTATCAAAGTTTTCCCGTATCTATTATTAGGTATAATGCGGAAGTGGTTTGTATCGATCACTGAGTCAGCTGTGCTACCGCGAACTTAGACAATCGAACTCCGTGTCGTGCCGTCCCTTTCACTCTCGCGTTATACTCTATATGACGGAAAGGGACGGTACGATACGAAGTTCGATTTTCGAAGTTCGCGGTAGCACCCCAGTTCTCAAATAAGAATCTACCTACATTTATTGACCTTGAACCGGAAAATGGTGTAAAGACACATCCCTACGGGCGAGCATGGCGGACTGTCGAGGGAAACTAGAAAAAGGCGCATCCTGACGGACGAGCATGGCGGACTACCGAGAAAAAGTCACAGCGCCTAGGAAAATTAAAGGGATGAAGCCACACTGTAAAGAACTGCAACAATATAGTAAGACTATGATGAAGCTGTGTCCATCCAGTACAGCCTGACCTTGGTTTAGCCCAGGGGTCGGCAAACTTTTTGACCAAAGAGCCAAATTCAGTAAATGATTTTCTATTTCTATCATTTCCGGATTAGGTTCCCACACTATATATTAGGTTAATTGTTTATTAAGAGGATTCTGATTAGAAATTTTCTATACAAAAAGCGGCAACGTTGTTCACCCCCTTAATCCTGAACAGATTTGCATGAATTTTGGAAATATGTAAATATCATTCAATACTTGTTTGCAGATGACACGGGCGAAAGGATCACGGTGCGAGGATGCGGGCTAGACTCAGGCACCGTCACCACCGACACGGAGATCATCCGCATGTCGCACTGCGGCCGCTTCTACTACAACGACAGGTGAGGCGACACGACAGACGACTGAGATGACACGGTAACGGCTTCGGGCTAGACTCAGGCACCGCCACCACCGACACGGAGATCATCCGCATGTCGCACTGCGGCCGCTTCTACTACAACGACAGGTGAGGCGACACGACAGACGACTGAGATGACACGGTAACGGCTTCGGGCTAGACTCAGGCACCGCCACCACCGACACGGAGATCATCCGCATGTCGCACTGCGGCCGCTTCTACTACAACGACAGGTGAGGCGACACGACAGACGACTGAGATGACACGGTAACGGCTTCGGGCTAGACACAGGCACCGCCACCACCGACACGGGGATCATACGCATGTCGCACTGTGGTTGCCATTTTATTTCTTATCGTCGTGGATAAGATATTTGTCAAGTTCTGACAAGTATGCGAGTGCGAGATGAGGGCTCGGATTATGACGGGACGTAACATGTCTGATCCACGGGATAAGTGATAAAATGGCAACCATCGTACGCTCGATTCGTATGTAGAATTATAGATCTAAGACGGCAGGTTAAATGAGATCCCTATTCATGTATATTAATATTATAAAGCTGAAGAGTTTGTTTTTTTGTTTGAACGCGCTAATCTCAGGAAGTACTGGTTCGAAATGTAAAATTATTTTTGTTTTGGATACTCCATTTCTAGAGGAAGGCTTTAGGCTATATGACATCACGCTGCGACCAATAGGAGGGAAGACGCGGACGAAGTCGTGGGCAATAGCTAGTTATCAATAAATTGAGAAGGTCCTTAAACACATTCTGGAGAAAGCATTATGTCGGGTGCTTTCCGGAAAAGATTCTATGTTCTTCTCCAGAACTTATATGATGTAATCCATTCCACAGATACGTGCACGGCTGTCTCCAGAGTTGCAACGACGCGGACGCCTGCAACGCTGCGCCCGCGCGCCTGCCGCTCACCGCTCGCCTACCGCTCATCGCTCAACTGCCGCTCGCCACGCTGTTGTCCTACACGCTGAGTGTGCTGCTGAGCTAACAGCGAACAGCTGGCTGGGGCATGAGGGATTGTTTATGTACCTTTTAAATTGACAAGTGCTGTAGTGAGACGAAATGTGATGGCAACGTTGCTTATAGATTGTTCAATCCACGAAGCTTCGCACTATTTAGTAGAACCAGAATCCACGTAACGATGGAGTAATATTACTCCAGACCTCTCTCTCGGTTTCTAGAGTGCGAGCGAGAGGTACGGCGCAACGATTTATAGCACCTTGATTGTGACCATGTGGCCCTATCAAATGTGTATGAATGCCCACGATGGTGCCTTATGTGGCGTCTTGCTGGCACGCTCTTCCGCGCAATTTAGAGATGCAAACGAACGATTCATGATCATGAATGTATCGACGTTTATTTAGCCCTATTATAGGCGTTGAGACCTTTTATGTAAGACAGGCAGGGGAGATCGTAGACCTATCTTGACAAAGCCTATGTGGTTTAAACTTGATAACCTTTCGAAAAAGCTCGTGTTAAAGGTAGAGGCATGATTCGTTGAAGTCCTATCAAAATTAGGGTTTGTTATAGAAAGTGGTTCTTCGTTAGTAGGCACAGTCACGGACTAATTGTTGAGCCATTCAGAGCTCACTTTATGCTGGACAAAACACAAAACTAGTAACGTGATGTAAACGAGTCAAACGAGTGGGACCCCTCCTCTTGAACTGTTGAATCCATAAGCAATGCGACACTATCACATAGGGACATTTTAGCAACCAACAAATTTCACAAAGCCATATCAAAATTGCATCTTCCGTTTGTTTATAAACAATAACCTAAACATTAAAAAAATCTGATGATTTGAGAACCTCTTGTTTTTGAGGACGTCTTTCCGTGTGAGATAGATACTGATACGGCAGGACCGCTCTTATAGAAGTGTAGAGTGTATTTAAAATTATCTGGCGTGTTTCTACTTTAGACCATCAGTGGCAAATAAGTAGTACTTTGTAAAAACTACACCTATGTTCCTCTAAAATGTTTATGGCTTCTATGGGGCCTGTTACACGGTCACTATTATCACGCGATCCAGTCATATCATGATACGAATCACGTGACTATTGTTGAATATTGAAGCTACATTCAATGGTCCACTACCAACCCTGCTACCACAGACTAGTAAGCGTTCATACTACGCAAGATTGAACATGGCCCGAGGTCGCGATTGCAGCGAACATGTTCGGACGTCTGTTACTGCTATAACGGTGCTATAACGCTATCGAAAGGCCTGTACTGGCGCCCAACACGGCGGACGGCAGAGAGAGAGAGACGACGTTACAATATAGAACGAGATAGTTATACAGGGGCTTGGTTTTACCGTCCACCGTGCAGCCTGCAAGTATCTTGACGGGCGAGCATTACGCGGCGCGGCTACCATGCTCGCTCGTCAGGATGCGCCTATAGATAGATGTCATTGGGGCCCTTTACACGATTAATATTATCACGATACTGGTATGTCAATACTATCGCAGCTTTCATAATTGTATGAATTTTCTTTCAATATTCACGTGATAAGTATCCAGATAACTGACCTGACTGAGAGTGGATCGCGTAATAATAATCATCGTGTAATAGGCCCCATTCGTTTCACACGTTCCATTGGCGCCAGCTTTCGTTAATTCGCCTGTAAGGGCCAATGGGGAATGTCTGAAATTTTTAAAAGTCATTGATTATTTTTCTAATGGGAGGAATAAACATTAACAGAAAAAAGTTTCAGATTTTTCGGTTGCGCCATATATTTTTTAAAAAATATAAACATTTTATATCACCTCGCGTCCGCCCCGTATCAGACTACTACGACATTTCTAAGTCCGTCGAATATTAAAAAAAAAATATCTGAAACTTTTTTCTGTTCATAGCGAGGGTTATTCCTACCATTAGAAAAATAATCAAGGACTTTTAAAATTTTCAGACATTCCCCATTATGTTTTGAAAACGTGACATTTCAATCATTAAAAAGTTGGAAAAATTAAACAATCCCAATTGTAACCCAAACTAACAGAGGGCACAATCTGCAGGGAATATGTCCATTAAAATATCAATAATATCATAAATTATTATTAATATCGTTAGTCTAGTCGCATTTAACGCTATACAACAAATTACACCATTATATTCTAAGTATACAACATTTATAAAATGACTTGAGGTATTTGAACATACTCGTAACTTCGCCTTTGAGGAGTTTGAGGTAATTAACACTAAATTAAAACATCACTCTGAGTTAGGCATCCTATACTATTAAACGAGCAGCATTTGTACATTTATTTCTTTGCTTGTTTGAATTGAAATCTCGAAAATCGCTCTAATAATTTTAGTGTAATATACAATACTAGCTGTTGCCCGCGGCTTCGTCCGCGTGTTCGCTCCTATTGGTCGCAGCGTGATGTTATATAGCCTAAAGCCTTCCTCGATAAATGGACTATCCAACACAAAAAAAAAAATCGAACCAGTAGTTCCTGAGATTAGCGCGTTCAAACAAACAAACAAACTCCTCAGCTTTATAATGTTAATATTGATTACGAGGTTTACGAGGCCGAAACATCGTTGGCTTTTAAAAACCTCGGTCACCCAGGTACTACTTAATTAATAGCCGTGGTGGAAAATGTTAAGATATTGACTAAAAGGAATACTTGTTTAGGGTATTTGCTTATGTTGCTGCCTTTTTTTTCGTGGAGAAAACATGCCATCCAGGTACCCAGTCATAGGCGACTGACTGAGTTATGTGATATTTCTATTATTCTTTTTAAATTAAAAATGGGATTGCTCTTGGCCAGCATCTAGCCAGGGGGCAAAGATGAGGCCGACGATGAAGCGAGCTCACCCAGAAGATGCCTATTCACTCGTGCCTTAAAAAGGTCCAGGTTATATGAACTCGGAAAACTATCCACTTATAACTCCACGGTGACCGCCATCTGAGCTCTAATGCGGAGGACTGGACTGGACCCCCCCCCCCTTCTTGCGGTTTACTCCTTTTGGCTCCTATCAACCGACGTCACCTTCCCTGGGGTTGATAGTCGGGTGCCATGGTCCCCGCACGTGGTGTACTCGCAATTCCGGTGAACCCTTTTAGTCGCCTTTTACGACAGGCGGGAGAGACCGAAAACCTATTCTAACCAGTTTTGTAAATTGTATTCTTGACAAGCGGGTGTCTGTAATTTGCCAGCAGTATTGTCTTGTTGTCGTCAACGGTACATCATACATAAGAGTAGAAGACTTACAGCTACAGAAAACTGGCTACACTTTTATCAGCCCGGCACTAAAAAATATACAATCGTGTTACTTAACTCACCTAAACCTAACCCATAAATTTGACAGGCACCGTGTTGTCGATATAAAGTATTTTCTTAGAAAATTGTTAAATTTCATAAGCAGATAAAGCTCGAATACTTTGATGAATGAATGTGTTCAAACACCTCAAGTTGCGCTAACATATACTTCACTCGCCTAAATAAACGTACGTAGGTTTCGTATATTAAAATAAGTTGCAAACATGCCACTGTAAGATTGTATGTCCACGCGTTAAGAAAATAAATAAGGATTCAATTAGAGGCTAAGCAATAAATATGAGCTAATCTTGCAATAAACTTTATGCCTGTTTGGTCTACGTTAACATTTATATAATTTCCCAGCTGATTGCATTTTGTATAATGTGTCCTCGTCAACTCAATCATTTGCACAAATCGTAGTCACAACTGTAAAGCAATTTTATTGGCGCGTGGACCCTATCAAAGAGTTACTATTTCAAGTTTCTTTCATCGGCTGTGATAAGTTTTCTACCATATACAATACGCTTCTTACTGGCTACTTTCTTAGATAGTATTTTAAATTTATAAACGCCTATTTCGTAATAAGCCTTAGTTTGATTTCTCAGGCCTACGATGGCCGCGTTTTTGTCGGTTATCGCTATGATAAAATATGATTCTCTGTCGCACTCGCACTTACCTATCTGTTAAAACGAGATGGATTATCCATAGCGATAATAGACATAACCGTGACTATTTCTCGTACTGAACGACGATTTATCATAATTTTTCTTTGGCGAGACAGCGAGGAAGTTCTTATTGTCTGCCTATGTAGCATTCGTCCTTCTCGCACTTACATACTTGCTAGTAAAGGACACATATATGTCTGACATAATCGCGGCCATACTAACTAGGCTGAGAATACAATAGTTATATTGTATATCCGAGTGTATGCAATTTATTTATATACCTACTATTACCTCGCTAGAGGAAAAGCACATTTAGGCTTTGTATCCTTTTGGACACGCGGTATGAAACGAATTCAATTTCAAACATCACGATGTACTATCATGTATAAAGCGCATCCAGACGGTCCAGCACTATAAGAACACATATAAGAACATGTAAAACCTTGGTTTTGTGTTATTCCTTGCGGGACTAGAATGCAGGACCGTCTAGATGCGGCTATATGATGTTCTTGTAAAAGCGTTCGAATTTTCAAACAGTATGACCGCATGCCTATAAATGTGGCTCTAAAGAACAAAAACTAGGACAATACAAAATGAACACATTATTTTTTACCAAAAATACTGCTATTATGGTCGCTCTACATATGTATTTTAAGTATTTTGTATTTTAAAACATGGAATTGATAATTTACATATTAACAGTGGCTAGTATGAACTAGAATCAGGTTATTTTCTAATTGTACGAATAATCTCATAAATGATAGAAATAACTTACAACTTACTGTATACAACATATAACGTCGATTGAACACCATTTTAAGTATATATATGTATAAGGGTTACTTTTACTTTGAGGTCAACCTACCCTCAAAGTTTGAGGTAATTCTAATTTAAACTATAAATTTTAATTTAAGTAGTAAGTGTTGCACCGTTATACTAATTATAAAATAAGCTTTATTACGCGAGAACGCAACTTTTGCCTAAATATTACGAGGTTTTTATAGACATGTACGGATATTTATTTTATACCGATTGTCAGATGCCCATGGTTTCGAGCAATAAAATAGCTAAAAATAATAATTTGTTTTTCTACTCCTTGACTTTAATGTTTGAATTAAGAGTCCGTAGGCCGAACTAAAATCACAATGCATCAGAAGTGAAAACTAAATATCTGCCTCTCTGTCACTCGAATACGCAAGTGCGACAGAGAGGCAGTGGAGCTCCCGACCACTCTCGACTCAACTATAACACTCATATCATAAGACAACTGTTTAGTGAACTATAATGAATTTGACCAATCACGTGTCTCAGCGGACGCGGACATAGAACAAAAGACATCAACGAACGCTGACCCATTAGGCCTGCACTTTGTTGGTTAAAAAATGGTTGGTTCACTACTTGAACACTCATAGCGCAATGGCGCCCGACGTACGCAATATAAGGCGCGGGCGCGGATAGAGGATTTTGAACGGTTTTTCAGTTAGGGGCCTGCATTAATAGACGGCGGACATTTTTTATCATTAAGAGCATCTAGGACCTGCTTCAGGAGAGAGTTATTCTATTCATCATCATCAGCCATTCTAGGCGTTATTCCCAGTATAGTTGCATCCTGAAGAATGCCTGGGGTCCGCTACCTAATCCCAAGAATTGGCGTAGGCACTAGTTTTTACGGAAGCGACTGCCATCTGACCTTCCAACCCAAGGGGGAAACTAGACCTTATTGGGATTAGGCTTTTCAAATGAGTGGGCAACTTGACTGTCAGAAGTTCTCAAGCCGCCCGAAGGCCTCTAACTTGGCTTAACGTCTGCTATCATAAACAGCAGCCGGGATCAACGGCTTAACGTGCCTGCCAAAGCACGGGAGCGCTCAGTTAGTAACTACAATTAGTTGCGGTCACCCATCCAAGGACTGACCCCGCCGGCCATTACCTTAATTTCGCATACCGCACGCGGTACGCGGGCGCCGCTGGGCCACGAACGCTCCTTCTATTATCGAAGCAAAAATAGGTGTTTGGATTTCAGCAAACAAGTCTTCACTCCGGCTAGAAGGACCAATGTTTTGATCATAACGGCTCATTTTTATTGGTCATTGTCATTACAGTCTCAAAAGCTCGTGCTATCCTTGTTTAACAATGAGCACTATGGTTTTGATGTATTAAATAAATAATTTTCTATCAAGGTTTGAATTCAACTTTGGCTGTGAATAAAGAGACGAGAAAAATGCATAATACAATATCCATTTAATGACAATAAAGAAACATATCAATAACACAGTGACTAGTTACAACTATCTCTGGACTAATCAAAAAGATTACTTTGAAAATGTAGAATACTAACGAAGACGTACAATATTATAAACGATTAATGTTAAGAATGTAGAAAATACTTATGGCCTTATTCATAAAAATTAAAAAGTTACGGCGTTAAAAAAACTTGATTATTTGTCTAAAGGGATTATCCCTTTGGACATGACAAATTTATCAGAAACAAAAGAAAAAGAGGAAGACTGAGCAAAAGATTATCCCATATATTTTACCTTACTTTATTTTACCTTACTGTTTAGTATACGTGGAATTGTTTAAACTGACCGATTTGTGTAAAAGCATCACTGTAAAAACCCTCTGTATGGACTTTAATAGAAATCTCAAAATCTAATAACAAAATCAAAATCAATTTATAAAAGAACACTTTGAATAACTTTAATCATAACCGTACTTTTTTGTTCTCCATGTCATTGATGTACAACATCAAATATGAAAATTTGCTTTAGTAATATGGAGTTAAGGCGAAGGGGTGGGCAAGCTCTTTCCATACACACTTTGTGCAAGTTTTTCTTCGTTTGTGTTTGCACTCCAGTAACTATTTTCGGTTGATATGCTTATTTTTTTGTTAGCTATGTCTTGATGTTTTTCTTTTTTAATTTTAATTATTTTTGGTATTTTTGTATTTTTTTTTATAAAATGCAAAATTTCAACATCAAGTTCTGCGTATATCCAATAGGTACCAACAAAAAATAAAATTAAATGCTGTAGTGCCAAAACTAACGCAAAAAACTTGCACAATCTTTGTATGGAGAATGGCTTGCCCTACCCTGCGCCTTAACGTTGTTGGTTTCACAATTACCAAAAGTATTGTGATTACGTTTGTTAACTTAAATAAATTTAAAAAAGTTATATGACCCAAATAAGCGAGGGGTTAACATATGAATCGAATTAGTCAAAATCATCATCCTCCAAGCCTTTTCACAGTTGCATTTGCATTAGAGTCGACATTTTGGATGACATTTGCACGCGACTTTCAATCTGCTGGTCCCTATGCCAAATCTCGCAAGAACCGCTGTGATTTCGGTGTTCGTATTATTGACGATGCCTATAGGTTTCTGTGGGCCATTTTGGAAAAACTGAGGTTCGAACCAACGACCGCCAGATTGAAAGTCCCGCCAGTAGAAAAAATCCAAGATTTATTTTCATGAATAAGGCCACCAATCGATATCAACGCAATAAAATTAGTTCAGTCGTACTTAGTGTCGGCGATCTCCGAACTATCGCGGCCATCAGCCTCTTTCTTGTCACTGTCCGGATTATCGGAGTCATCTTCATTTACTTCGTCCTCTTTTCTATCATCCTTCTCTGGTGTCACCGCGCGCTCTGTAACATGTAAATAGGATGGATCGGTTATTACAGCTCAGCGACCGGCCAAAATATTTACGTCTATGTTGTTGTTAAACAAGTTATTAATCCAGCCGATGTGGAAACCACGCCCACGTTATGACAACTGTCATCTTCCTGTGTTCCAAAATTATGCATAGTAATTTTATAATCATCATTTCGCTTGCCCTTTTCTCATTTATTTGGGGTCGGCGCAGCATGTCTCTTTCTTCCATACAACTCGGTCACGCGTCATCCCTTCATTCACATCTTTCCTATTCATATCATCTCTCACACAATCCATCCACCTTTTCTTTGGCCCACCTCATTTCTTGCACCCATCCACATGCATATCTAATACTTTTCTTGGTACATGGCTTTTATCCCTCCTCATTACGTGCCCGTACCACGCCAGGCGATTGGCTCTTAGTTTTTCGGTAATGGGCGCTACTAGTACTGCACATATCATGATAAGATGGAACGCCTGCGATGGGCACGGCACGTGATGCTAATGGACGAGGCCAGAGTACCCAAATGCTTTCTAGAAGGCCGACCAGAGGGCCGCAGAAGTAGAGGCAGACCCAAGCTCAGATGTTTGGACGGCGTCGAAAACGACACCTAGATCAACATGTCACCAGTTGGAGAAGGAAAGCGAATAGATCGGACTGGATAGATTGGCGATCGCAGTATCTCGACCGCACTCTAGGGATGGTGGATCCCACGGTGGTCTTGGCACAGAATAAGGAATAGGTCTTGGTCGTAATTTTAGGACATACCCGGGTCCCGCATGCCGAGCGTAGCGATTATGGCATTTACCCCCCATGAAATTGGGGGAAGCCTGTGTCCAGCAGTGGACGTCCTTGGGTGGTGGTGGTGATGAAGAGATTTGCTTGACCAGGCCAGGGCCCACCCGCGGCTCTAACGCCTCAGATGATGATGATGACTTTTGTAATGTGCTGCTGGGTTCACTGGCTGCTGGGATAAAGTACCTGGTGTGCGCACGCGACTGGAGGTCGGGGTCGGCTGGTCGCACTTGCAGCGCATCATGTCTTCCAGCTCCCTCAGTTCCGACGGCAGGAGCTTAGCTTTCTCTTTCTCCGTCATATCAGCTGAAATTGCACGATAGGAAAATTATAATCAAGTCACATATCGCTTGAAAGTGGCCCAATGACGTTGAGGAACCGTAAAGTACAATTTGTTCACATTTGCCACCATCATACTATATATAAAGATTCTCTTGCATCCAGTGGACGATTGACGCATTTGCCGCCTGAAGCTCGATACCACAGTAATTTAAGTAAGAAAAAAATTATTCGTGTGGGGAAGCTATCTCTGTTAGAATACAACTACGATCCGACATATGTAATACCGCCGCTGCCGGCGCTGGCGCCTCCACTACCGGGTACGTGTAGTTTCGGCTGAGGAAGTACTAGGCTACCAAGAATGGGAGGTGTTTCAAGTCTAGTAGATATGTATAGTTGAGTATATACTAACTGAGAGTGAATTTGACTCCATGCTTGTTGTCGTGGCAGTAGCAGTGCGGGTCCCGTCGCTGCACCTCGGCGATCTCTCGCGCGCGAATCTCGGAAGGCAGCTCCTTCGGTCTCACTGTTTCATACAACCAATACAAAGCTTAAATCGCATTCGCAAGCTAAGGATTTCGATTTGCGCAGGACATCGACAAACCGGACAGACGAGAAAAGGTGAAAAAAGATGGTCGTGCTGAACAATAAAAAAAACTCTTGATTAGAGTTAGCTCCTATTTTTTCGTGATTTCGTGGTTGGTATACGGAAAAGTTGTTTAGTAGCTATAACATCTTCTTGACTTTTTGTGATCCCTGATCATGACCCCCAAAGCCACCCAGTGTATGACAAGATCTAAAGCCTTACCGGAAGGTCTCGGGAAAGGTTCAGTGCGCTCCAATGCATCAGGAATTATACGTTTCATTATGAAACTGTAGTCTGGGCGCGGGCGAACGGGCGCCATGATTACGCCCGTAGCCAGCTTGATGGCTGAGGACAGAAACGGGGTTAGGTTAGGTGAGAAGATCGGGTAGTATTGATAGCGCATACATTAAAGCGTCAATTTATGCTAAATTTTAATAAAAAGTTTACCTACCCGTATTAATTAGTTTTATTATAGTTACCTAATAAAATAGTCAAATATTTTTTGCTGTTATTCTGTTCCGTTAGCCAAATACACAGTTTGATTTGAGATTTAAAATGTCAAAGTAAATACAGCGGCCGGCTGCATTTATTTGGTTTTATATGGCCTTGGCCGCTAAAAGGTTGCTGACCGCTTTAAACCCAGTACCAGATAAGTAATAAAAACCGGCCAAGTGCGAGTCGGACTCGCGCACGAAGGGTCCCCCTACCAGAAAAAAACGCCAAAAACTACTCTGTTGTATGGGAGCCCCCCTTAATTATTATTATTATTTTGATTTTAGTATTTGTTGTTGTAGCCACAATAAAGTTACACAATCTGTGAAAATTTCAACTGTCTAGCTATTACGGTTCTTGAGATACAGCCTGGTGACAGACGGATGGACGGACGGACAGCGAAGTCTTAGTACGAGTAATAGGGTCCCGTTTTTACCCTTTGGGTACGGAACCCTAAAAAGTGACCCAGGAAACTTAATACATGACAAATAGCGTCGGAAAAAAGTTAATTGATCCAAATTGCTCCATTAAGTTACGAAGAGTGTAGGTAAGTTTCGAGTGTAAGTGTGAGACAAAAAATTTAGACCACTCCATCTCGATACTGGTCTAGAATGTTAATGCATTGATGGACAGTAGACGCCTATAGGCTTAATTCTATCGGTATTTCTATTGTGTCTGGAATTGGCACAGATATCAGAGTAAAGCAGATCCGCTCATTTAAGTTGAACGATTTTTGTACGTCTGATCTATTCTCACTAATGTACAAATCAGAAAGTTTGAGAGGGACAGACAAGTGACATCTGACACGTCTTCATCTGTCAGTGTCTCCGTCTTCATAACTGAAAATTGTACTGAACTGACGTTATGGTGTGTTAAGTTTATATAGGATTTAACATCCTGGTGTGCTCGCAAATCGAGACAACTTGTTAACAGCCGAAAATGATTGTTTCATCTGTCGCATTCTAACTCATTTTGGTGCACCATAAGGATTAAAGAGACAACTATATGGAAAATCATCTGGCTTAATACTGCGAGTCTGCTTTTCTCTGATGTCTGTGGGAATTGGCTATGTGCGAAGTAGGTGGTGGGGGTAAGCTAGGCGATCGTAGCGCACACCATGGCAGAAATGTGTACTTACCGGGGACCACTGTCAAATTTACTTTCACTTTTTCTATTGGTTTCTTAACGGTTTCCTACGATTCGTTTCGTTTGTATGTATAAGTATTTATTTATTTCAGTAAAATTTCCAATCTCGTTTACTAAAGTAAATAAATTTTCATGTGTCATTATTTGACATCTCTGAGTTTTGACATTGTCTCGGGACCTTTGACGTTTGACGTTTCAGACGTGCACATAGCCAATAGTGTCCATCAACGTGTTAAGCATATGTATTTTTAACCCCCCACCCAAAGAGAGGGGTGTTATTATAACTGTTATATGTTTACGTGTGTGTCTGTGTATCTGTTTGTGGTATCGTAGCTCCCAAACGGATGAACCGATTTTCGTTCAGTTTTTTCGTGTCAGATAATTATACCCCGAATGTTCTTAGCCATGTTTCATAAAAATCTGTTCCGCCGTTTTTGAAATATTGACATTTGAAATGAAAATGTCGGGGGTTCTTCAACTTTTCCAAGTTGTAGTTATTACGTGTCAAACTTAGAAGGCGGTTTGGCATTTTTCATCTTTCCTAAACTGTTGACTGTCGATTACTGCTTCATACGAGTATGTCTGTGATATGTCATACACGCCGCCTCCGCTCTACCGCGCTACCAAATACCGCGCGGTTTTTTGGTGCGAAGTTCCCCGGACCGCGTTTGCTATACCGCAAAACCGCCTCCGCCCCGAAATGACGCTGCGCCGCGCTTGAAACTTTAGGCTTAATACAAAAAGTTCTTTAATTAGATTCTACTGTTTTGAGATTAGGGCTCCAAATGGCACCAAATACATTACAAATTACAATTAGAGCGGCAACTGACCATGGTCGAGAAGGTCCCGAGCCTCAAGTTCGCCTTCGAGCTTCTCTCGCAGCGTCCCAGCTAGACTGCGCACGAACTGCCGATCGCCGAACCGTCTGCGAGCCTCCAGCACAGCTGTAAATACAAATACATCAATAGATACTAGCTAAAGTATGAAATGCAGTTTGCTGGTTGCAATTTTTGAGCTGAGCCGATTTTCAATTTTTACCGACTGCGCCACAAGGAGGGTTATGTTTTTCGAGAATATGTATGGCACGCTCTGCAGCCTTAACCTCGTTGGATTTTAGCTTACACCTCTCATGTTGTTAGATTCGTATTTACTGTGAGAGTGACACTGGGTATATCAAAATAAAAAATACGAAATGGCGGATTTTTGGCGCCCAAATTCCAAATTACACAGAAACGCAGTCGGGTTTTATAGTTTTTTTAATTAATTAGTCTTGTTTTAAATCTAAACCATCGTCATGATGTCACCTCGATAGGTGACATGATGTCGATACATGCAAAGTGAGCGTGATCGGTTGAAGCGTCTAGGAGTTCTACAAACTTAAGCGAAATACATCTGTAGCAAATACAGCGGTCTCGGCGCCGAATACTTGTTCACCCCTTTCGGCGTCGAGACTCTCGGTCCGTGGGGTCCTGGGGCTTTAAGCCGCTTCAAGCAATTGTTGAAGAGGCTTATTGATGCCACGGGTGACCGAAGAGCTGGCAGCTACCTCGGCCAAAGAATTAGCTTGGCTATTCAGAGAGGAAATGCTGCCAGTATCTTCGGCACAATGCCGCGGGGGCGATTATTAGATTTAATTTAGTTTTATTTCAGTTTTGTAATTAGTTTTAATGTTATTGTAATTAGTTTTATTTTTGGTATTTAATCTGTTTTTATATAATGTTCTATATAATTTTTATTTAAACTTTTATATGTATTGTGTGTCCTAAATCCGCGCAATGTATTAGTGTAATGCTGTGTAATTAGATATTTTTATTTTATTTCTTTTAACTTTTCGCGCTAAAACACGATCCAGTGGTTGTGTGACGTCACACTGCTATAAATTAATACAATATAATTAATTCGCGTGCCTCTTCGAAGAACTGTTTTTCTACTAGCGGTATGACGACACTAACATGGCGTTGTTTCGATCATTTGGTTCACAGATATTAATTGGTGTGGAGGCGGGACAGAATCAAGGAATTGCCTAAGTGTTAAAGTGGCCTTAGTTCCAATATCGATGCATCCAAAATGATGCCATTTCTATATTATGTAAGTATCGACCAAAATGAATGAAAAGGGCGATAGATGAAGAAAGCTTTCTTCAATTTCAACGTGTTCATCAACTCTCATTCAACTCCGATGTGATGTCCATTCCGAACTCCAGTCGGCTATATACAAAGTATACAAATGTTCCTACCATCGTCCACAATAGCGTTGAGCAGCCGTCGCGTCTCGTGCGCAGGCGGGAAGCGCTGCTCCGTAGTCTTCTTAGGCGCGGCTGGAGTAGCTGCGACATAAAACATATTCGCATGCGTTAACATCTATACCTAGACTAATATCGGCCTGATTCCTAGTTGGTAGTAAAACTAAATGTCCTATACAAAATAATATTTGGCTCTCTTTATTTTTCGGTGCTCTATCTCTTGGTGTAGCTTTTAGAAGGTCTTCATCACTGCAAGCATTAGTTAGATGTACAAACAATAGAAGCCTATTTTCAAACACGCCGCTTTACCAGGTGCGCGTTTTCACCTCCAATCCCGGCGGTATACCGTCTGACTCCACTGAGGCTACATTAAAGCTTGAAACGCACAGAGTGCGGCGCAGCGTCGTTGCGTGGCGGAGGCGGTTTTGCGGTAAAGCGAACGCGGTCCGGGGGACGTCGCACCAAAAAACCGCGCGGCTTAGCGAAGCGGAGGCGGCGTGTGTGACATATGAAGCAGTAATCGACAGTCGACAGTTTCGGAAAGATCAAAAATTCAAAACCGCCTCCGCCCCGCATCCGCGCCGCGCCCGCTCTGTGCGTTTCGAGCTTTAGTTTAATGTAAGATTTTTCCTGGAAGAAATTTGGAATCAGATGCTTCTTGATCAGCTTAGCCTAAGTTAATGTATCTATGTAGCTACCAGATGCGCGCTCCGATCTCCAGTCCCGCCGGTAAACCGTATATAACCCACTAAGATTACATTTTAGGTTAATGTAAGATCGTTCCCGGAAGGAATCAGATGCTGCCGAGTTCTTGAGCAGCTTAGCCAACCCAGAATCCTCATATTCGCTACTGGGCGTGAGTTACCAGATACGCGCTTCCACCGCCAATCCTTCCGGTACTCCGTCTCCGTCGGCGGCATGGTGATCCGGCACGAGCGGCAGCGGCATTCCTCGTCCAAATGCTGTCCGCAGTGGACGCATAACTCTGGAACAAAACCAGCAAACAGTCAACACGAAGCACAACAAACACAGCAGCAGCAGTCTGAAACAAAGTCGTGTGTATCAGTCAGTTCACACGACTTACAACGTAGCATTTTGTTTACACAACGACGGAGGTAAACAAATTTACGCCTGGCCTGACTCTTGCGAATCCAGAAGAATCACAAGCGTGATATCGACCCTTTATTGACTTGAGGATTCGTTGTGTTGACAGTTGGCGACGTGCAGGTTAACTCAACACAGCGTATCCTCGGGAGTTCTGGCTACCTTAATACTAGCAGGAGTATAACGCGACAGTATAAGTCAAAAGTAAAAAAAAGGTTTTTGTTGCGAGAATTATGGTACATAAGGATGACAAAATATATCCTTAAGACTACCTAGGGTAGCACATCGTGCAATACATCACCGCGCAAAGAATCTGGAAGTTCCTGGAATCAACGGGCCTTAACGGTGAACTCTAATATGGTGCCACAATAGATCACACGCTGGCCGAGGCGGCATACAAAGGCCCATAACGAACAATAATAATAATATCCTTAAGAGCAAAAAGTGGTGTTATTATGGCTGCGGTCTTTTAAAAGATGGAGGTGATTCCTCAGTTGGGCTGCTGCAAATATGAGCGAGGTCTCTCTTGTAGCACTTTTAGCGCGTGTCGCATTTACTTTTCGCAAAAGCGATTCTGTTGGTAAACGATCGTAAACTATTCGGTTTTATCTCTGCATCAATGTGAACTGTTTTGAATGATAGCGAATCTCTACCGCACTTACTATGGCAGATAAGTGTGTCAGAAACTGTAACAGCCGTCCTATTGTTCCGTGGGAAATTAAGGAATAGTAAATTATGCCTTAAGGGAGTCAGATGATAAGGCAAGGGCGGTATTGAATCATGAGTGAAGTGAAAGATTCTATAATGTAATCCTGAGCGTAACGAGGGATTCAAGTGTTTACGCCCAAGACGGAAATAATTTTGCTAACGTTTAACACATACTTACTGATTTTCACACAGCCTATGTATAAGTTCGACTTTGATCCCTCATTCGAGGGCAACAATCAATCTTTTCTGAACAGCAGGAAAAAATACTAGGTAACCACATCATAAAGAGCGAAAACTGTTTTAATCGCACATTTGCCCCCGCTTGATAGAATACCGGGATATCATAAACTGTCACACATTGATGAAAAACAGCCTTTATGCAATTCAGTTTGGTTGCAAATGTTGAGCTGAGCGCGTCTAGTCGGTCTCAAGCTCCCTGACAGTTACTCACTTACCATTGAAATATACGGCAATTCAGTTTTTCGTTGATTATTCCTCCGTGTTATGTCCGTTTTTTTTTTAAATCTAAACCATCGTCATGATGTCACATATCGACATGCAAAATGTGAGCGTGATCAGTTAAAGCGTCTAGTTTTTTTTTTTTTTTTATTAAAAATGGGATTGCTCTTAGCCAGCATCTAGCCAGGGGGCAAAGATGAGGCCGACGATGAAGCGAGCTCACCCAGAAGATGCCTATTCACTCGTGCCTTAAAAAGGTCCAGGTTATATGAACTCGGAAATACAGACGCCGGCCGAGAATTCCAAACCTTAGAAGTGCGCATTATAAAAGAAGATGCAAAGCGCTTGGTTCGAACTAGAGGAATTTCGACCAGGTAAGGATGGTAGCCAGCCGTACGTCTGGATGTCCGATGGAAGAAGGGGGAAGGCGGAGTTAGGAGGAGTACGAACTCCAACACAATAATAGATCTTTCGCCTAAGATTTAAAAGTACCAGGACGGCATGAACTACGTAGAGCTCACCCTCTTTGATCTCCGCGTCATCAATAAGCCCGAAGATAGTCTTCCTCGCGGCTTCAGTCCGCGCGTGCTGTAACGCGGCCACGCGGTGCCGGGAGGCGCACTTGTGGGCTTCTGGCAGAAGGAACTGCTGCACCAGCTCAGCCACCAACTCGTTCTGCTCTGCTGTTGACCTGGTAACCAGAGGGTGTAGGGAAGTTTTAAACGCAGTGCTTCTGAGCGGCTACTTCGAGCTGAAAATCTTTATCGCCGTCTCTGACACGCCTGCAAATTCGAGCGACATCAGTACCTATATATAGTATATATGGACAGTCAAGGAAATTGAAACACGTACCTTTTTCGCGCTTGTCACATAGGCAATAACAGTTCCTCTACTGTACGTATTTATTTATTTAGTAAAAACATCATTTTTTGGCGTACAGTAAAGCGCCTACGAGTACAATGTTAAAACTTATAAATTAGGCTCACCGCGTATTTATAATAATAATAATAAAATAATTAAACATGACCTGTTGGAGCTACTGAAAACCACAGAGGTCTTCAGTAGTGCCATCAAAATGGAATTTGGTGTCGATAAGTGTGCGGTCATGCATGTACAGCGGGGGAAAGTTGTAAATTCCACAAATTTACATATTTCTGAGACAATGGCTCTCAGATCTCTCTCCGAAGCAGAAATCTATAAGTATCTTGGTATGTCACAGTCTTTGGGTATCGAGGGTGGAGACATCAAACGGGCGGTGAAGGAGCGCTTCTTCTGTCGCCTGACAAAAGTACTCAATAGTTTTTTGTCGGGCGGCAATAAGGTTCGCGCCTTCAACGCCTGGGTGATGCCCTTGCTCACATACTCCTTTGGCATATTAAGGTGGACTCAGACTGAGCTCGATTTCCTGGATCGAAGGGTGCTTGTACTGCTCACTGCGCACCGTATGCTACACCCATGATCTTCTGTTATGAGACTGTACATCCCGCGGAAGCTTGGAGGTCGCGGCTTCTTAAATGCTAAAGACCTTCACAACCGCAAGGTGTACAGTCTCAGGGATTACTTTCTAAACAGTGAGTGTGGGATGCATCGGGACGTAGTGGCAGTAGACGCATCTTTCACCCCACTCTCCATGGCAAACGAGAACTGGCGCAGATTTAAAGTACTAAGCACCGAGGACCGCAGGGCGGTATGGAAGAGTAAGGAGCTACATGGGCGGTTCTACAAGGCCCTTGCAGGGCCCGACGTAGACCTGCTCGCATCGGTGAACTGGCTACGTTTTGGGGATCTTTTTGGGGAAACTGAAGGTTTTGTCTGTGCAATTGCGGACGAGGTTGTCATGACGAACAACTACCGGAAATATATCCTGAAGGACGGTACGGTCGACATTTGTCGGGCATGCCGCCGTCCCGGAGAGTCACTCAGGCATATTATTTCTGGTTGTAGTCATCTTGCTAACGGCGAGTACTTGCACAGACATAACTTGGTGGCCAGGATTATTCACCAGCAGCTTGCTCTTTTATACGGTCTTGTGGACTTCGAAGTGCCGTATTATAAGTACACACCTGCGCCAGTTCTCTAAAATGGTCGTGCAACGCTCTATTGGGATCGATCTGTCATCACGGACAGGACTATTGTAGCCAACAAGCCTGATATCGTGCTGACAGATCGATTGAAGCGCCAGGCAGTACTCGTTGATATCACCATGTAATTCCCCCTGTTCTACAGCTTCTTACCCTCGTAAACAGCATCAATTTGTTATGGTCCTCCTAACCTGCTCAACCCCGGCAGCACGGACGCCCCTGCTAGAACTAAGTTTTCTACCCTAATAAATTAACGTATGGTGTCTTTATTTCCTAAGATAAGCTAAGGATTAACGAAGATTTGGCCAATGTGATCGTCTGTGGTAGGACCCCGTAGTGTTGTGAACCGTAAGAACCCATGATCTTTAATGTGATTACTTGTCAAACCCTAGGACTCCTCAACTACCTAGCTTACCTAGACCTACCTAAAATGAAGCCTATTTAACCTAGCTACTCATAATCGTTACTAATGCTAACCTTTCTACATATCGAACTTTATTTGCTACAGGGAAAACTAATTATTGAACTTTGGCTATTCCGAAGTTCATAGAGTTCAAAATAGGATTAATAATTATTGTTTGTGGTAATTTAACCCCAACCTTAACCTATCCTGGTCTCTTGCCGGTGTCAGTAGCCATTGGGTTTTTAAAGAAAGGCAAAATTTTCCTTAAAAGCCACTCAGTTTCCCTAAAATCAAAATTATTTCCTAATTTTTCCCTAATACATAGAACTCTGGTACTTGATATCCTAGCTAGCTAAGAATAATTTTGATTGCTTATTGTGGTATGGAGCGACCTCTGGCTTCCATACCGTGCTACTGGACCGGTAGGATGGGGCATGACCTCTATGCTAAGCTAAAACGATCTAGACTCCCTAATGAGAATAAGCTCATTAGTCAAGTCTTATAGATGATTGCGAATCATCTCTAACTAACCATTTCACTTGGAGGTGCTAAAACCTCTGAACCCTAGGGGTCCCTAACAGCCAGTAAGCTCTAACACTACCAATTCTGATATATGAAGGTCAGGAGTTCTGAGTCTGATCGTGAAGAAGCGAACTGTTACTGGTTAGTTACTGATCCGAGCTTTCATCTACTCACAGTAACTAACAACTAATGGATTGCTCCGCCTCACCATTAGGTACTAAATCAATTTATTCCATATTCCAGAATAAATTGGTTTCCTATCTATAATTTATTATGAATGCCTTTAGTTATAAATAAAAGAAGACTCGGCACTTCCCACCCTTGATACCAGAAACCTAGACCTCTAATACCTAAGATCTTAGCTGATATTGTAACTATCTATCCCTAAAACACCCTACAACTGGTAGTCTTATTCTGATACCTATATTTAGACTACCTAAATGCCTAAGACCTAAGTCTTCACAACTGTAACCTAGAATACCAAATCGGAGGAATACTACACACATGTACCCTACCGTTACTACACACATACCTATTTGTTCCCTAAATCAACCTATAACCTTGTTTCCCATATTTAGGTCACCTAAATAGCCCTAGAATATAAGTTCTAAATTAACCTACTAGAAACCTATTACCCAAGCTTTAGTGTGTGAAATTAATCCTAAATCTCTACCTTAAATATTGCCCTAATCTGCTTATTTGAAATTAATACCAATTCTGGATTTTAGCTTCAAATAAGTATGTGTTTTCCCTACTCTAAACTATAAAAGTTCAGTCGGCTAAATTGAGGATTGCAAAAACCATCAGTCTGTATAAATGCCTTCCCTCGCAGAACCCAAGGGCATTTATAGATGTATATAAAAGTAATCGATACATAAATACATCAAGACCATACCTCGAATATTGCGAACCTCTGCGAGCGGAGCACACACACCCTCGCGCCAACCCAAACCATGGCCGCTCTCACCTCCACTCAGCAATCGGCATCGGGCATGGAGGGGCCCAGACGCGCCATCCACGCTGGCAGTGTTGACGCCAGACGATACCTCCATTCTCGTACTCCTCTGTTACTCCAGGGCAAACAGAGCTCGACACCGTGCACCCCGCGCAAGTATACCGCAAACATGGACAGCGATCTGCCCGGCTTATATAAATAATCACAACCACAAAAGAAAGAGTAAGTAAATAAATTAAAAACAAGGAGAGATTCCCCACCGAGCAGAGCTTCCGCACCGCACGGGAATCTCGACCTTAACGAATAGGAACACTCCCGTAAGTAACACGAAAATACACTGATAACGCATTGCCAGAGACACTGACAGCCCGACCGACCAAACTCAACTGACCTGCGCCCCGCCCTAATTCCGCCTTTTATACTATCCGACCCTAGACACTGTGGACATCTTGGACACTGTGGACATCTTGGACACTGTGGACTCCTTGGACACTGTGGGCTCCTTGTACACTTTGGACATTGTGAACACTGTGGACATCTTGGACACTGTGGACACCTTGAACACTGTGGACATAGGACACTGTGGACATCTTGGACACTGTGGACATCTTGGACACTGTGGACATTTTGAACACTGTGGACACCTTGGACACTGTGGACGCCGGAGACCTTGGACACTCTGGACATGTTGGACAACTTGGACACTGGACACTGTGGACATCTTGGACATTGTGGACACCTTGGACACTGTGGACATTGTGGACACTTTGGACATTATGGACATCTTGGACACTCTGGACATTGTGGACACTGTGGACATCCTGGACATTGTGGACACTTTGGACATTGTGGACACTTTGGACATTGTGGACATCTTGGACACTCTGGACATTGTGGACACTTTGGACTTTGTGGACACTTTGGACATTGTGGACACTTTGGACATTGTGGACACTTTTGCCATGTGGACATATTGGACACTGTGGACATCTTGGACACTGTGGACATTGTGGACACTGTGGACACCTTGGACACTGTGGACATCTTGGACACTGTGGACATCTTGGACACTGGACATTGTGGACACTTTGGACATTGTGGACACTTTGGACACTGTGGACAACTTGGACACTGTGGACACCTTGGACACTGTGGACATCGTGGACACTTTGGACATTGTGGACACTTTGGACACTGTGGACAACTTGGACACTGTGGACACCTTGGACACTGTGGACACCTTGGACACTTTGGACATCGTGGACACTTTGGACATCATGGACACTTTGGACAGTGTGGACACTTTGGACATTGTGGACATCTTGGACACTCTGGACATTGTGGACACTTTGGACATTGTGGACAACTTGGACACTCTGGACACTGTGGACACTTTGGACAGTGTGGACACTTTGGACATCTTGGACATTTTCCTATTGGTGGATTGTGCCACGCCCACTCCTTCCGTCATTAGAGATCGTAACGCCCTATTCTTACGAGTAGATGCACCTTATGCTCATACAAATAATGTTGAAAATCGTATGACACCCGACAAGTTCTTAATCTTTATTTGAAGGAAGGCAAGTAATAAATAAAGAAATAGGTCTTAGGTTTTTACGAATAGAGTTGAAATTCGTTTACCGAGTGTTTTGTCTTAGCTTGATGCGAAGTAAGTAATAACGTAAAATTAGGTAAAAGATTTATTTCTAGTGTGGTTTTTATATTATGTTATAGATTAAGCTGGTATAAATAAAGGTATTCAGACGTAATGTTCGTACTACTTTCCATTTCCCTTCCTTTTAACTATTTATTCAGTATGAATCCTGTTTTTAAATGTTTCTTTAACAAAAAGGCTTTTACTTTAGGTAAACTTTGTTCAGATATATAGATTGACCTTAAAATACATAAAGGGCACGGTAGTGTCCCCGCCAAGTCTCTCAATTATGCCTTATAACTTAATTATAATTTTTAAATAAAAATATGAATGTAATCAGTTGTCCCTTGGGAAATTATTTTAATATGAAAGTGACATGACCAGCTAGCTGTGTTATGTTACAGCCTACCCCCCGGTGAGTTTGAAAGATGAGATCTCTCAGATCTTGTCTGTAAAAGTCATCGTTAACCTCATCCATTTAACGAAAGTTATAAAAATCTTAATAAATGGAATGTAAAACATTCTATAATAACAAATTACTTAACTATATACTTGAAAAGTTTCAACTTATTGATATCTCAATCCCTCCAGAAAAGTGATTTTAATGTGGTGAGTGTTTAAACCAATAGCGAGAGGACGCGGTGCTCCAGTAAGGGTGAACGAACCATTAAACCTCAACAATGACCATTGACAACTTTTTCCTCAAGTTTTCCTGTCTCGTCAGAGGTACCAAGTTTGTGAGACTGGTAAGTCCTAATGACCTCGACTAAGGAGATTTACCCCGAGACTGTGTCTACATTGTCCAGACGGCGCCTCTAGGAAACATTGTCCTTCCTATAAGCAAATCCCGCATAGGCTCCCCACACAAGACAGAAAAGTGTTTGATAAGTACTTAAAGCGTTCAATCGCCAGAATCAAGGCTCAATCCATTCCCCCATCACCGAAATACCCCAGCCTATCCCATTGGCGTATGTTTCACTTGAACAAAATAACAACTGATTGACTCCTTTTAAATTTTAATAAGATAAGTAAGTAATAATTAATTAAATACCGATAGTTTCCTTCTGTAGGTATTAAAATCGTGACCCATGTTTTTATAAATGTGATCCAATAACTTGAATGTAAGCATAATAATTTGTAATGATGACTAAGTAAGAAAAATCATTATTACTTTATGAATTAAAATTGAATATCATTTAACTATTACTGTTCTGCACATATGTGTACTTATACATGTCCACAGAACTTATTTTAAAATAAAACAAAATTGTAATAATGTACCACCAAATTCGTGTTGTATTCATAGTACTCAGAATTGGTCGACGACAAGTGTTCATAAATATATATATTGGTTATTTTATCCAATGTGAGGTGTGTATACCCATTAAGATAGCTATAAATAGCTCGAGTGGAGTCTGTGTCAACACAGTAAGTCTCAAAAAGACCTTGTCATATTATGACTTTAACCTAGCTCCTATTACTGTGGTAACACATCGTGTATTTATTTGGAGGGACCAGTTACCAACAAATCTAGGTTGTACTGTAATTCTCGTCCAATTGGAAGAAACTCATTCATACCTCACATAACACATTCATAGTCTACCTAACTCTCTACCTTTTGTGACCATTCATCCTTCACAATCATACCAACACATACCAGTCATGCTTTCAGTCTTATCTTTAACGCCCAGCTTCTATCAATCAAACAAAATTCCATAAGCACAACCACAATATAAATATTGCTCTTTTCAAGTTATGTACATGATTCTTGATGCAACTTTAATAATAATGAAACCCAACAATAATTTAATATGTACTCAATTATTTCTTAAAATAATAATAATAATAAACTAACATAGAATTAATTCCCATAGGACAACTAATCAAATCCTCTACCCCCCGATTGAATAACCCTTAGATTCTACTACTACCTACTATTAAATATTACAACGGAACTAGACTTTTTATTATTATTACCTACTGATAAAAAAAAATTAAATACCTTTATATGTAAGGAATGTTTTACTGAGGCCCTCAACCTATATATATACCAGCCCAGCCATTTATCCCTATTCGCCATATAGATCAAATATCACCAAACATCGACCTTTTGCCCTCAACAATGTACCTAAGACATTTTTTTTTTCCAAATATAAACGGCAATCGTTTTGTGAAAGAATCCGCTTAAAAATCCCTATACCTCAAACTCCTCACAAACCCGTAATAGCATTTTTCTCAGTATCCCAAAGAAGCCAAACCACTACTGAGCGAGACAGTCATATACCAAATCGAGCGAGAAAAAGGGATACATGACTTGTTTCTACTACAACTCTGTCGCAAAATCCTTATGAAAAAAAAAAACGTGCGAAATATTTTCTATACTAATGGATAGTTCAGATTTAACCATTGCGTCTAATATAACTGCCAACATTCTAGACTCGCGCCCGAAAAGTTGATCGTTTGCTTATGACGATTAAACTAGTGTCCGAAACAGCTCATGCCAAGTGTCACTGTCACTCTTATTCCATCATGTGTCAACGTCAACGTCATTGACAAGTTGACAACCGTCCGTCAACGCATACGCCGGTCACCGCCATTGATACTAACAAAATGTCTTCCTGTGGAAATACAAACAATATTTAAACAAAGTTAAGTTTACATGAGAGAAAAACAAATATATATTACTGGTGAGTACTATTTTAAACTATATCTGCATAACTATTTTATATTTCTATGTTATATCGCAAATTTTTATTTAACATTATTTCAAATCTGGTTTTCAGCATCGCTTATGGATTATTTACGCTTACATGGATGTGTCCTAGCATTGAGCTCTAGGAAATAGCAATTAAGCCTCACCAGCCTGTTCCTTGTCTTAAATGTAAGTATAAAACTGTGTGAATAACCGAATCTGTCACTTAACTACCATACCATAATAATAACCTAATTCCCTTTTGTTTTCGCAGTAAACTTATGTTAAACATGCCGAAAATCATCTACTATCATGTGAAAATTCAAACAATTATGCCCTAAATGAAGTTATGAGTCAGTCTAACAAATTTAAACGACCCGTCCCAATGATCTCTATATACTGAAAAATCTATGTAAGTTACCAATGCTCATGCGCACATTTCCTTTACCATACATTAAATGAAAATTTGATCATACGCTGAAACATATCACTATATTATACTAAATTATGTCAACTAACAGACTCAAAGTTAAAATGTAATTATTGTTTTGTTGATGTGTTCAATAAAATAAATTTACATACATACCTACATATTGATCATACTGTCTTGAACTAATAATCATATTTCTAATTGCAGTCAAATACCCAGCCGAAGAAAATAATATTTGTAGTCAAACAAAGAATCTAAATCGCTTAGCAATGTGAAGGCTCCGGCTTCACACTTTCTGAACTGTGAGTATCACCTATTTTGATTATAATTACCAAATATTTTTCATTTTATCCCTCATTTTACTATGATTTTGATTAGCAAACCAAACATATGACCAAACTTCATACATTTTTCAAACAGTGAAAATAGTCTCCAAACCCATTTATTTCAATACATCTATTGTTATTTGTAAACTTGTATCTCCATATGCCTATTAACTATATGATAAAAATGTAAAGATTAATTATATATAATATAAGCTTCAATTTATTTTTATATCAAATATAATCGTCAGATCATCAATATATCCTTTTCAAAGCTGTCGCTCGATCATAAGTTTTTTATTTTATTTTTTCAAAAATACTGTTTTTTTTAGCTATGTCCTGACTATTCACATTATCCCTTTATTAGTACATAAACAACAGTTGTAAAATTATTTGTTTGTAATTAATATCTTGAAACCCACTCTAACTATTTCAATAAATTTAACTACTTATATAAAGGATTCCCAAGGATGAAAAATCTATCTAGGTAGCTCTAATTTCCGTGTACACACGAGCAAAACTTTGTCCCCCTTTTACTTACATACTTATTCCGCTAACTAATCATTGATATTTTGTGTTACAGAAACCCTGATCCCGGAAACAAGCTTCCCTACTCCTGACTGTAATCCTGCTTTCTCACAAAACCTATAATCTCATTCTACATATTGTACTATGAACTATTCACAATAAAAATGTGTAGCATACAAGCCATTGTAAAACATAGAATGTGTTGTGTTTGCATTTTATCTTTAATTCTTCGGTATGATTTCATGAACTTGACTGCTTGTTTCTTAGTATGCTATATATTTATGTGACCTATGCTACATTTTCATTAAACATTCATTTTTCACTGTGTTTTATTATTGCACTCATTAAATATAAATCTGCCGCATCTTTTATTTCTTACATAAGCTCTAATAAAGAATAGGAATGCAGCCTGACATATGAACCTTCTTTATGAACTCCCTATTATAATGAAAGATACCTACTATTCATACTAGCTTGTCTTGAAATAAGGTTTGGTATTGCATATACCTATAGCTAAATGAATTACCATAATTCAGTGCAAAAATAATATATGAACAAATAATTAATAACTTAAAGCTTTTACCCACTCATTTATGTTCACTCAATCATTGTAGCTATATCATCCTAAGATCCTTTTCCACCCATAGCTTGTATGAAGCTAGCCCAACTCAATCAAATGCAAAAACAAGTACACACTAGTGCCTTGGCAAGACTAATAATTGTGGGCCATTTATAGTAAGTAAGATAGCAATATTTTTGTCTGAGTAATGAATTATCCATAATTTAATCTCTAAGCACTTCGATCTGCTAAATTGTTCATGCAAAAGGTATAGTATGAGGCAGAAAATAACATTTTACGACAATCTTTGGCAATTTGGAACAAATAACTAATAAATGCACAAAGCACTAAAGATCCCTATGGTGACCTCTACTGGTGAGTAGTTCATCTAAGTTCTATTCCATACCTAAACTTACATTAAAAATGTCATTTGTATAATCTTTCAATTGAATTTACATATCATCTATCTTTATGTAACCAATCACGTAAGAATAATCTACTTATTTATCCTTTGTCATAATTTAAACTGATCATGATTTTATTGATTAGCACCACATTAGCACGCTATCTAACGACAAAATAGCCCTAACAGTTTTCTCGATAACAAACTTCAACATTCGATCTTTGATTCTAATCACCACAAGAGATCACTAGTATCGCATTCATTCGAAACGTTTATTAATTTCTTTATTCTGAGTAAATTTACAAATAACATTATATTTAATAAATTATGTGTACAATTAATGACATTACTTATGTTATTAAATTTCATGGATAATTTTTTGTCTAATTGAAAACGCAATGACATTTACACATTCGCGCGAATCGCGACTGTGTAAGTGCAGTGTTACCCTTAAAGCCGTCTACAGACTACTAAGCCGGGTCCATTGTACATCCATATCACGATACGTTTCACGCGTTTATTGATAAATATTGAAGCGAAATGCAAACAATCCCGAATAATGTGATAATAAATAATATTGACATCCCGGTATTGTCACAATAATAATAGGGCCTTTTACACGATAATTATTTTATTACGATACCTCATGTCACGATATTGACAAAAATTTAAGCAAAATAAAACGTAATAAGTTAATTTGTAATAGTAACACTCTATAGATTACTTTATCCGAAATAAACATAGATATAATATAGTAGTTTCATAGAAATAAATGCTTTTATTTTATTAATTTCTTTTAAAATAATTTTGAAAACCGCTATAGTATTGATATCCATGCTATATCACAAAATTAAACGTGTGAACAAAGTACACCTGCCTGGCTAGCATGATAGTGACAACTCATACCGCCACGCTATATGGCCAAAATGTACTGAAATGTCACATAAAACGCGACGGCATAAGCCATCACACCAACCAGGCTGGTGTGAAAGAGTCTTATGATCTGTTCCACAGACTACTAAGAAGATATGATCTATGGTTTTTTTATCTTTTCCCTCTTTTTCTCGGCGCGTCTTTCGCAATGGTCGTCATTTATCGGTATTCGTGCATTCATTTTATTAATTAGTTACTTAATTTCTGTTTCTGAGGTTATTTTAAAGATTGTTTATAGTGTAAAGCACACAATTACTTATAGTTTAGGACCATGTTATGTGAATCTCGTTTCTGGCATTAATTTCTATTGTGATCTTGTATATAGTGATGAAAAACTGCGTATTTGCAAACTCTCGAAATAATGTGTTATTCAGCAAAGGCACGCCCATGAGTACCCTCCGTGAAGTAGCTAAGCGTGCATCACAACAAATCAAATCCCCTCAGCTTTACTAGTACAGACGTCCCATAAATAAAACTGTTTCCCGCCATCCGCGACTCCATGAATTGCTGAGTCAAATCCGCCTCCAGCAAGAATTTGGTGAGTTTTCATTGAATTACTATAGTTATACACGCATTGTCTGCTATTCATATTTTCCATTTGCAATTGTCATGCCGCAATAAAACATGACGCAATAGTGTTCACTTCAATAATAATTTACCATATATGGAATGGAAATAACGCGTGATTAAAAACTATCTCCATGAAAACATTTTATTGAGGATTAGCTAAAAGACCCTTGTATGTTAATGAGAGACATTTTGAAGTTAATAACCATGTTTTACCCGAGATGATCTTCTTACATAGTAAATCATTTTCCGAACCCATTATCCTTCATGATTTTCCTAACATACACACACAGTGATAAATTACACCTTGTATGTATGTGAATGCTAAAAACAATGCCAAATTTCCTCCAATTATGATTTGTCTGGTTAAAATTGTATAATTTCTCTTTCTGCCCTGTTCGAACTGCAAAATTTTCTTTACCCTCAACAATTATCCAATACTCTTTATTTATTTTTCAGCTTTTTCTGAATAATGAAACGTGCTAGCTAGCTGCAACAACATTCTAGACCATCTGCACATGTATCTCAATTCAAACCGAAGAACCGTGGCATGCCACTATCCAGCGATAACAGCTCTAATGATTTTCCTATCTAAAAGCATTGCTGTCTCCTAATATCCAAGTAAGTAACCATAATGTTTATTTTATTCTAGAGTGATATTAAAGTGTAACTGACCCACAATCAGAAATTAATATAAAAATGAAAAAATAATTCATCATTCTCACTCGGAGAAATTCCAATTTTGATAAAGTTCAATTATTTCCCTTTCATTTTTCTGTCATAACAAAATAATTAGATAAAATAATCCTAAATCATTAGATAGGACACAAATCTCCTGATTTTAGTTACATTTGGCTAATTTTCGATTTTCAGGGTCCGGACTGTTGACTTGCGGAGTCCTACAATTTCCAGTTCTCCAGTATCTGCTTCTATTCTTTCAAGGTAACTAATTATTTATTTATGTGTGAGACTAAATGTTCTAATGAAGTTAAATAGCAGTCACTTCCGCAAAAACTAGTGCCCACGCCAATTTCTCGAAATCAGGTAGCGGACCCCAGATATTGTTCCAGATGCAAATCCACTAGAACAACACTAGTATGATGATTTTGATGATGGCTAAATCTACTAATATTATAATATTAAGAATGCAGTGTCCTCCTTTACTGTCAAATTTTGTTTTGTAGTTCTTGAAATTTATGAGCACTTAGCTAGTAATTATTTTTCTTAACATAAAATTTACTAAGGTCGACTGATGATTTAGCAAAGACCGTAGGAGTGATTGTGGCATCCCCAAGGGAAGGTCCATGTCTAGCGGTGGACATCTATCGACTGATATGATGATGATGATGAAGTTAGGCCACTATATGCTATTATTAGTATTCAGAACGCCTGTATCTGTATCAAATTTATGAAATGCCTACTTTTGTTAAAAATTCTCCTGAAATCAATTTGTATGTGATCTGTCTACAGACACTTGAAATGTGGGCTCACATTTATGCATGCATGTATGTATGGAATTGCAATTTCTTGATAAAACTTCCCCGTTTGGTAACATTCTGCGATATATTTCACTAAGTACAGTCAGCTCGCAATGAAGAAGAGTATCGCTTTCATGGATCCACTTAATCCTTCTCATCCCTGTGAATGCTACATGTCTAAAATAATTGGTAATAATATTCTTTAAACTTATGTTCAACTAAGTTAACCTGAAAATTCCTTTACTGTTTCGGAACCTTTAATCCTCATTTATGTATAAAATATCCTGCTAGGTACAGTCATCTAAATTGATAAGGGAGAATAGGATCGTTTTTATGGTTCGCATAACCCTCTTATGCTCATGAACCCTTTAAATGCCACATGCCTAAAATAACTTGTAATAAATTAATTAATTTCTGATTGTAATTGTGATGCTAATGAAGCGATGCAAGTGTATGAAACGATCAATGGTTTTCTCACGTCGTAGCCTATGGATGCTTCATTATCATGAATTTTTATAAATTTCGATATCTATGACGGTGGCAAACAAGCACACTGTTTATTTGATGTTGCCTTAGCCTATGGATGCTTAATGTTTCTGAATTTCATTCCGATGTATTACTGGCGTTGCCTGATGGTGGCAAATAAGCACATGGTCTACCTGATGATGATCTATTGCTGAAATTTATGAACTTTTTTATTTTTTATTATTTACATTTAATTAAAATTCAAGTGATCCATAATGGCGGCAAACAAGCACACGGCCTAATTGATGATGATATTTCTGATCTACTGCTGTAGCCTATGGACGCTTATCATTTATAAGTTTAATTCTCATACATTCAAGTGATCTACAGCGGTGGTAAACAATCACACAGCCCATTCGATGATGATATTCATGATCTATTGCCATAGCCTATGGACGCTTATCGTTTATGAGTGTAATTCTAATGCGTTCAAATTATGTATCTACAGTGGTGGCAAACAAGTACACAGCCTATTTGATAATGATGTTCATGATCTATTGCTATAGCCTATGGACGCTTATCATCTATAATTTTAATTCTAATGCGCTCAAGTAATCTACAGTGGTGGCAAACAAGCACACAGCCTATTGGATGATGATATAGTGTCGTAGCCTATGGACGCTTCTTATTTAAGAGTTAAATTACAATGAATTCAGCGATTCACAGTGGTGACAAACAAACACCCTGTCTATTTGATGATGAAATAATGTCGTAGCCTATGGACGCACGTTACTTTTTCGTATATTCGTCATTTTCATCGATCTCGGTTATGATTGCTTTCTTAAAAATGTCTACCCCCAGGGTTTTAAATTGAATTCTGGGTTTTCTTTTATTTTACTAACATTTTAACACTACCCCCAGAGTTTTATTTTATGTTTCGGATTTTCATTACACAAGCCTTGCATTCCTTCCTAATTTTTTTTTCTAACGCTTTATATTTTAATGACAATTTTAAATAAAAGTTAATGTATTCTTTTTTTTTTTTTCAGATGAAGAACTTAGCAAAAGTTTGAAGAATAGATGAAGAGTCCAAGCATCCGACGAGATCACACTCCATTTCACGTTGCAACAAATTGTGGCCAGAAGCCACTGAACCTATTCCAGACACCATACGCGCAACCGAAGACCCAGGAGTGCTCCGGAGGCTGCTGCACCCAACAATGAAATGGTTATGGAAAAGACTACATCCACAGTCACGTCACCAAATTGTAACGGAGCAGTCTCTTATCCTGGTCACGGCACCAAATTGTAATTCCCCCTGTTCTACAGCTTCTTACCCTCGTAAACAGCATCAATTTGTTATGGTCCTCCTAACCTGCTCAACCCCGGCAGCACGGACGCCCCTGCTAGAACTAAGTTTTCTACCCTAATAAATTAACGTATGGTGTCTTTATTTCCTAAGATAAGCTAAGGATTAACGAAGATTTGGCCAATGTGATCGTCTGTGGTAGGACCCCGTAGTGTTGTGAACCGTAAGAACCCATGATCTTTAATGTGATTACTTGTCAAACCCTAGGACTCCTCAACTACCTAGCTTACCTAGACCTACCTAAAATGAAGCCTATTTAACCTAGCTACTCATAATCGTTACTAATGCTAACCTTTCTACATATCGAACTTTATTTGCTACAGGGAAAACTAATTATTGAACTTTGGCTATTCCGAAGTTCATAGAGTTCAAAATAGGATTAATAATTATTGTTTGTGGTAATTTAACCCCAACCTTAACCTATCCTGGTCTCTTGCCGGTGTCAGTAGCCATTGGGTTTTTAAAGAAAGGCAAAATTTTCCTTAAAAGCCACTCAGTTTCCCTAAAATCAAAATTATTTCCTAATTTTTCCCTAATACATAGAACTCTGGTACTTGATATCCTAGCTAGCTAAGAATAATTTTGATTGCTTATTGTGGTATGGAGCGACCTCTGGCTTCCATACCGTGCTACTGGACCGGTAGGATGGGGCATGACCTCTATGCTAAGCTAAAACGATCTAGACTCCCTAATGAGAATAAGCTCATTAGTCAAGTCTTATAGATGATTGCGAATCATCTCTAACTAACCATTTCACTTGGAGGTGCTAAAACCTCTGAACCCTAGGGGTCCCTAACAGCCAGTAAGCTCTAACACTACCAATTCTGATATATGAAGGTCAGGAGTTCTGAGTCTGATCGTGAAGAAGCGAACTGTTACTGGTTAGTTACTGATCCGAGCTTTCATCTACTCACAGTAACTAACAACTAATGGATTGCTCCGCCTCACCATTAGGTACTAAATCAATTTATTCCATATTCCAGAATAAATTGGTTTCCTATCTATAATTTATTATGAATGCCTTTAGTTATAAATAAAAGAAGACTCGGCACTTCCCACCCTTGATACCAGAAACCTAGACCTCTAATACCTAAGATCTTAGCTGATATTGTAACTATCTATCCCTAAAACACCTTACAACTGGTAGTCTTATTCTGATACCTATATTTAGACTACCTAAATGCCTAAGACCTAAGTCTTCACAACTGTAACCTAGAATACCAAATCGGAGGAATACTACACACATGTACCCTACCGTTACTACACACATACCTATTTGTTCCCTAAATCAACCTATAACCTTGTTTCCCATATTTAGGTCACCTAAATAGCCCTAGAATATAAGTTCTACATTAACCTACTAGAAACCTATTACCCAAGCTTTAGTGTGTGAAATTAATCCTAAATCTCTACCTTAAATATTGCCCTAATCTGCTTATTTGAAATTAATACCAATTCTGGATTTTAGCTTCAAATAAGTATGTGTTTTCCCTACTCTAAACTATAAAAGTTCAGTCGGCTAAATTGAGGATTGCAAAAACCATCAGTCTGTATAAATGCCTTCCCTCGCAGAACCCAAGGGCATTTATAGATGTATATAAAAGTAATCGATACATAAATACATCAAGACCATACCTCGAATATTGCGAACCTCTGCGAGCGGAGCACACACACCCTCGCGCCAACCCAAACCATGGCCGCTCTCACCTCCACTCAGCAATCGGCATCGGGCATGGAGGGGCCCAGACGCGCCATCCACGCTGGCAGTGTTGACGCCAGACGATACCTCCATTCTCGTACTCCTCTGTTACTCCAGGGCAAACAGAGCTCGACACCGTGCACCCCGCGCAAGTATACCGCAAACATGGACAGCGATCTGCCCGGCTTATATAAATAATCACAACCACAAAAGAAAGAGTAAGTAAATAAATTAAAAACAAGGAGAGATTCCCCACCGAGCAGAGCTTCCGCACCGCACGGGAATCTCGACCTTAACGAATAGGAACACTCCCGTAAGTAACACGAAAATACACTGATAACGCATTGCCAGAGACACTGACAGCCCGACCGACCAAACTCAACTGACCTGCGCCCCGCCCTAATTCCGCCTTTTATACTATCCGACCCTAGACACTGTGGACATCTTGGACACTGTGGACATCTTGGACACTGTGGACATCTTGGACACTGTGGACTCCTTGGACACTGTGGGCTCCTTGTACACTTTGGACATTGTGAACACTGTGGACATCTTGGACACTGTGGACACCTTGAACACTGTGGACATAGGACACTGTGGACATCTTGGACACTGTGGACATCTTGGACACTGTGGACATTTTGAACACTGTGGACACCTTGGACACTGTGGACGCCGGAGACCTTGGACACTCTGGACATGTTGGACAACTTGGACACTGGACACTGTGGACATCTTGGACATTGTGGACACCTTGGACACTGTGGACATTGTGGACACTTTGGACATTATGGACATCTTGGACACTCTGGACATTGTGGACACTGTGGACATCCTGGACATTGTGGACACTTTGGACATTGTGGACACTTTGGACATTGTGGACATCTTGGACACTCTGGACATTGTGGACACTTTGGACATTGTGGACACTTTGGACATTGTGGACACTTTGGACATTGTGGACACTTTTGCCATGTGGACATATAGGACACTGTGGACATCTTGGACACTGTGGACATTGTGGACACTGTGGACACCTTGGACACTGTGGACATCTTGGACACTGTGGACATCTTGGACACTGGACATTGTGGACACTTTGGACATTGTGGACACTTTGGACACTGTGGACAACTTGGACACTGTGGACACCTTGGACACTGTGGACATCGTGGACACTTTGGACATTGTGGACACTTTGGACACTGTGGACAACTTGGACACTGTGGACACCTTGGACACTGTGGACACTTTGGTCATCGTGGACACTTTGGACATCATGGACACTTTGGACAGTGTGGACATTGTGGACATTGTGGACACTCTGGACATTGTGGACACTTTGGACATTGTGGACAACTTGGACACTCTGGACACTGTGGACACTTTGGACAGTGTGGACACTTTGGACATCTTGGACATTTTCCTATTGGTGGATTGTGCCACGCCCACTCCTTCCGTCATTAGAGATCGTAACGCCCTATTCTTACGAGTAGATGCACCTTATGCTCATACAAATAATGTTGAAAATCGTATGACACCCGACAAGTTCTTAATCTTTATTTGAAGGAAGGCAAGTAATAAATAAAGAAATAGGTCTTAGGTTTTTACGAATAGAGTTGAAATTCGTTTACCGAGTGTTTTGTCTTAGCTTGATGCGAAGTAAGTAATAACGTAAAATTAGGTAAAAGATTTATTTCTAGTGTGGTTTTTATATTATGTTATAGATTAAGCTGGTATAAATAAAGGTATTCAGACGTAATGTTCGTACTACTTTCCATTTCCCTTCCTTTTAACTATTTATTCAGTATGAATCCTGTTTTTAAATGTTTCTTTAACAAAAAGGCTTTTACTTTAGGTAAACTTTGTTCAGATATATAGATTGACCTTAAAATACATAAAGGGCACGGTAGTGTCCCCGCCAAGTCTCTCAATTATGCCTTATAACTTAATTATAATTTTTAAATAAAAATATGAATGTAATCAGTTGTCCCTTGGGAAATTATTTTAATATGAAAGTGACATGACCAGCTAGCTGTGTTATGTTACAACCATCCCCCATGACGAGAACCTCGTGAAAGCTGAGAAGGACAAAGTCAGCAAGTACCTAGACTTGGCACATGAGGTAACCGCCATGTGGGATGTTGATTCAACGATTATTGTCCCGATAGTCGTCTCTGTGAACGGTCTAATAGCGAAGAGTCTCGACCAACATCTCAAGAGACTCTCGTTAGATGGCTGGGTCAAGGGTCAGATACAGAAGGCGGTACTCCTGGACACGGCGCGAATAGTCAGGAGGTTCCTCTCTCTTTCGCCCTAACCACCGGTAGCTTAGGCCCTGCCTCGCTGCCGGCGACACCCTAGGTTAGGTTTTTATAATGATTTTATGTTATGTAAATATTGTTTTATATTTTACTATTTATAAAAATATTTTAAAAACCTAATCTAAGAGAAGAAGAAATGAATAAAGAAATAATAATAATATTGGGGGACAATCTTACACAAATCGACCTAGTCCCAAACTGAGCAAAGCTTGTACTATGTGTACTAGACGACGATATACATACTTATATAGATAAATACATACTTAAATACATAGAAAACATCCAAGACCCAAGAACAAATATCCGTGAAAAATGCACAAATAAATGCCCTGGCCGGGACCTCTAGCTTCGGAGGCAGAGTCACTACCAACTAGGCTAAACAGGTCGTCAGGTGTCGGGTCAGGTCGATTTATCCGCGTATTGAGCGCTCGTGGCCCAGTGGCGCCCGCGTACCGGGTGCGGTATGCGAGGTTAAGTAACGTGGGTGCAGGTCAGTTCTTGGATGGGTGACCGCTTTGAGTGGTTACTAACTGAGCGCTCCCGTGCTTTGGAAGGCACGCTAAGCCGTTCATCCCGGTTACTGTCTACGACAGCAGTCGTTAAGCCAGGCTAGCGGCCTTCGGGCGGCTGGAGAACTTCTAACAGTCAAGTTACCCACTTACTTGACAAGGGGGGTCGAAGCTGCACCACGTCCGTAGGGAGTACCCACCGTTACCCTACACGTGACCCCTGGTTGGTGCTAAAATATAATAACAAAAACTGGCAACCGTACTTATCTTCTCGAAGACCTCACGGCTCGAAAATAAATGCCATACGATTATTATTATTACCGTCGATCACAGACATTGCGGTCTACACATCTTTCCCGGGCTTGGCAGGCTGATAGTACAGCATACGGATATAGTAGTAGAGTGAATATGCTATTACTGAACCAGTAAGCTACATCATAGGTGAGACTGCATGGTCTTACACATCTAAAGCTTGGAACGAACAGAGCGCGGCGCAGCGTTGTTGCGGGGCGGTGGCGGTTTTGCGGTAAAGCAAACGCGGTAGAGCGGAGGCAGCATATGTGAGATACGAAGCAGTAATCGACAGTCGACAGTTTCGGAAAGATCAGAAATGCTGCCTCCACCCCGCACCGCCCCGCGACCGCTTTGTGCGTTTTGAGCTTTAGTCTAATTTAAAAAAATACTCGCCCCAAAAGAGAAGAGTGAGAGAAAAAAGAGACCTATGCTAAGATGCATTTATAGTCTGATGATGATTCCATAAACTTACATGGATTCGTTCTCCTTCATCTCCCTGTCTATCTCGTCGGCTCTTCGCTCCGCGCGGCGTACCGCGTCTTCCTCCACGCCCAGTTCTATCCCCTGTGCGATCACGTCGTGAAGATATGCATCCACAGTCTCCTGAGTGACGCCTATGATCTACACAATAAAAATATAAGTATCAAGAGACAATCTTACACAAATAGAACTAGAGCTCCATAATAGGCGCCTCAGGCCTACACCCTACAAGAACTACCTACAAGTTCTGGGATGACATCCATCAATAGATCCGCGTAGTGTAGTAGCAAGATGATTTTTCATATAGTTGTCTCTTTGAATTCATATGGTTAACCAAGATGAGTTAGAACGAGACAGATAGTACGATCATTTTCGGCTATTAACAAATTGTCTCCATTTAAAACATTGTAAAGCACACCAAAATAACACATCACAAACGTCAGTTCAGTACAATTTGCAATTATGAAAACGGACACTGACAGGTGAAGACTTGTCAAATATCAATTATCTGTCTCTCTCAAACTTTACTGATATGTGCATTAGTGAGAATAGAACAGATGTAAATCGTTCAACTTTAATGAGCTTATCTGCTTTGCTTCAATATCTACCCATCGATGTGGGGACCCCAGCCACCATCCATATCCATAGTGACACCAGCACGATCCTCGCTATGGTCGCTACGCCACTGTTCAGAAGGTCAGAAGGCAGTAGCTTTCGTAAAAGCCGAATCTTAGAGTCGCCACGAGGGGGAAGGGGGCGACGCTAATCTTCATACTTACCTCGCCCCCGCCCCACCTCACCCTTCCTACCCTCTGGGTAATCAGCTGGAGCTCTTGGGAGGATGATAAGTTTTGCGCGCGTATGTGTACCCCTACTCACGGGATTTTGTTGGACTGCATATCCTACGTGTACCAAACCTGTCTGAACATCTCGTCATGCTCGCGACGACGATGCTCCTCCTTCTGTCTTCTTCCAGCCTCGGCCGCTTCCCGCATCGTCTTATCGCGAACTAAAATCGATAGTAAAGAAAGAAAATTTTGACAATTTCCATGATAAAACACCGAATGTATCGCACTAGCAGACTGGGAGTGAGCCGCCTCCAGACGGTTGGACTGACATTGCAGTCCTGCAAGAGCGCGAAAAACTAAGGACATTCCTCTCGTCTCCCTTTCTCGCTATATCTTATAGCTCACATTACGCTACGGACTGACGTGCTGGACGGACCGTCTGGATGCGCCTTAACTTGATAGCAATAGGGATTTACGAACATTTATCTTCGGATTCCATGGTGACCCTTTGAATCTACGTACCTGCAATAAGTAAGAACGCGTGCTGTCTCCTCTCCTCTTTCAACCTTCGCAGTTCTTTCTCCAGGAAGTCGAGTGCAGCTGACACGGTGCTTCCACACAGCTCGTCTACAAGCGTCGCTATTGCCGTCTCCTGTAACAAACTATCCGCATTAGAATAGCTACATGAAGAAATCAAATGAACTTTTCGTCATTAAGGGTGCTTTAACGTGTCCACTAGAAGATCAATAGGAGATTATGGCATTTACCCCCCATGAAATTGGGGGAGGCCTATGACCAGCAGTGGACGTCCTTGGGCTGATGTGGATGGGTGGGGCACCTTAAAGACGATATTACCTCTTTATCTGCCTGCGACTGCACCACGTGGTGGTCGCGAGCCCGCGCTTCTTCCTTCGCGATGTGAATCTTGTCCTCCTTCTGTAGTCCGTGTGTGGTTTTCAGTTCTTCGGTCAATTCGGCAGCGCGAGTACGTCCTTCATACATCTGTGAGCAAGCCAATCGTAAGATTCCAAGTCGTCTACCACGGTCATTTTTTATAAATAGAGATGTCGTTGCCAACCTCCGGGCTCGGAAGACGAGGGGTTAAAATTAAAAGGAAAGTCACCCCATCTTAGCATTTGTAATAAGGATTTTTGTAACTGAGCAGCAGTGCTACAACATCTTCCAATAAAAAGGATCGTGAGGAAAGTTGCTATCAAGCTTTGGATGGCGCGTCCTCGAATGATACTCTGAAACCAACGCCGCCTAGTGGCTACACTCATCAGTCATCATTACTCTGCACTTCAGTGATTTGTGGAGAGGCTAGACGCTACCACGAATTCCACAGACCAAAATAAAATCACAGCCACGACTGATCCTCTGCAGGTGTCATCTGATGATAGACCTCGTCTCTAGCCTGTCTTGCCTGACTACTATGACAGCATAACTTGAATCTCATCAAGCATTGCACGGCGCGTCCTCGACTGACCCTCTGCAGTTGCCATCTGATGAAAGACCTCGTCTCTACCCTGTCTTGCCTGACTACTATGGCAGCATAACTTGAATCTCACCAAGCATTGCACGGCGCGTCCTCGACTGACCCTCTGCAGTGGCCATCTGATGATAGACCTCGTCTCTACCCTGTCTTGCCTGGCTACTATGGCAGCATAATTTGAATCTCACCAAGCATTGCACGGCGCGTCCTCGACTGACCCTCTGCAGTTGCCATCTGATGATAGAACTCGTCGCTACCCTGTCTTGCCTGACTACTGTGACTGCATAACTTGAATCTCACCAAGCATTGCACGGCGCGTCCTCGACTGACCCTCTGCAGTTGCCATCTGATGATAGACCTCGTCTCTACCCTGTCTTGCCTGACTACTATGGCAGCATAACTTGAATCTCACCAAGCATTGCACGGCGCGTCCTCGACTGACCCTCTGCAGTTGCCATCTGATGATAGACCTCGTCTCTACCCTGTCTTGCCTGACTACTATGGCAGCATAACTTGAATCTCACCAAGCATTGCACGGTGCGTCCTCGACTGACCCTCTGCAGTTGCCATCTGATGATAGAACTCGTCTCTACCCTGTCTTGCCTGACTACTGTGACTGCATAACTTGAATCTCACCAAGCATTGCACGGCGCGTCCTCGACTGACCCTCTGCAGTTGCCATCTGATGATAGAACTCGTCTCTACCCTGTCTTGCCTGACTACTGTGACTGCATAACTTGAATCTCACCAAGCTATGCACGGTGCGTCCTCGACTGACCCTCTGCAGTTGCCATCTGATGATAGAACTCGTCTCTACCCTGTCTTGCCTGACTACTATGACTGCATAACTTGAATCTCACCAAACATTGCACAGCGCGTCCTCGACTGACCCTCTGCAGTTGCCATCTGATGACAGACCTCGTCTCTACCCTGTCTTGCCTGACTACTATGACTGCATAACTTGAATCTCACCAAGCATTGCACGGCGCGTCCTCGACTGACCCTCTGCAGTTGCCATCTGATGATAGACCTCGTCTCTACCCTGTCTTGCCTGACTACTATGACAGCATAACTTGAATCTCACGAAGCATTGCACGGCGCGTCCTCGACTGACCCTCTGCAGTTGCCATCTGATGATAGACCTCGTCTCTACCCTGTCTTGCCTGACTACTATGACAGCATAACTTGAATCTCACCAAGCATTGCACGGCGCGTCCTCGACTGACCCTCTGCAGTTCCCATCGGATGATAGACCTCGTTTCTACCCTGTCTTGCCTGACTACTATGACAGCATAACTTGAATCTCACCAAGCATTGCACGGCGCGTCCCCGAATGATCCTCTGCAGCGTCAACGCCGCCTGGTGGCTGCGTTCATCACTATCCTGCACTCCGTCGACCTCCGGGGTGGCGGGGCGCGGGGTGGCGCACAGGCGTCGGGGCTTCAGCACGCGCAGCGGCCCCGCCGACCCGCCGTGGCCGGCACCGAGGCGCGCCTCTGGAAGTGCAAATAAGCAAGTCTGAATGCTGCGAGCCTGTGATGGTCGCTGCTTGATAAATAGGAAATTATTGGTGTTCCTGACACTAAATACTTTGTAAAAATAAACAAATGCTTCGTCTTAACAGTAACACCTGTTGTTGACGTCCACTTTCATCTGCCCGGCTAGTATGATAGCTTATACCATCACGTTATACGGCCAAAATGTACTGAAACGTCACATAAAACCTGACCGTATAAGCTATCATACTAGCCGCTCTGGTGACGGTTTACAACGGGTAATTAATACATACTTAAATAAAAAAGGTCGAGGAAACAGAACGTCTCACTCACACAATGTAACTACTATACTTAATAACGTAAGAGCTAGAGAGAAACCTAGTAAAATATGGTATTGCTTTAGAGCAGGGTTGTGGTATGACATTATTTAATAATGACCGTAAATAAATTTGAACAATCCAGAAGCCAAGAACATGGAATCTAATTTCAATTTTAATCCAAGTCACAAGACGCAGTATACCAGAACATCATAAAATAACTAAAAGGTTACTTACTCTTCAGATCGTTGTGCAGTTGCTCCAAAAACTCCTCGCTCCATTTGGTCTCTCGTTCGCACAACTGCATCGGGTCCCTCGGCAGATGGTGCCCTGAGCAAGATTTCTTCAAGTTCTGCCCGCATCCATCCAGCCACGCCGGCGGCTTTGAGAGTTTCTCGTGGTCCTCGAACGCTGAAACAGTTCAGATGTTGTGAAAGCCAGCCCGGCTAGTATGATAGCTTATACCGTCACGTTAAATGGCCAAAATGTACTGAAACGTCACATAAAACGTGATGGTATAAGCTATCATACTAGCCGGGCAGGTACTGGTATAGGTATACGACCACAGCGACGACATTGTGACGAAACACACTGTATAGAGGTATACAAGCTGGCGTGTTAATTCTAACATATTGGTGGCGGGTAATTGTTGCCTCTGGCGTGTTAATTCCCCTTTTAACAGACTATTGGTCAGATTGTCGACTGTATAGATCTTTTTACCTAACAATGAAGGGTCGTAGTATATCACCGCGTGTTTCCTGCGTGCCTGGTACCCGTGGCGCGCGAGTGGCGCGTGCAGGTCTGACGTGGGGTCCGCTGCGGTGTATGTCACGGAGCCCCCGCCGCGGGCGCCGCGGATACGCCCGACGAGGCCCTCTCGACCGTATTCGTGTGACATGTTCAGTTTGCGAATCTCTGAAAATCGGATGGATTATGTATGTTTTATTTACAAAAAACAAGGAAGGTACATACAGCTGAATGTATGGTCACCTGGGGATTAGCGCACAGTCAACTGTAAACTCTTGCCATTGGTATAAAAGTCATTGGCGAACGCAAAGTAAGGATTATAAAGTTTAACGTGAGTAAACTACCCTATTACACACAATAATTGAGTCAAAAATTGGTAGACAACTAGCTAACTGCACCTCGGTCTCTGTTTTTTCGTATGGCATCGACCCGCCGTTCCATCTCCAGTTTCTTCCCCGCCCATAGATTAGCTAGTTTTCTCTTAGTTCGAGTGGACTGCTTGCTCCGCAGCTGTCGTTGCAATTGGTGCAGCAGTTCAAGCCGGATGTCTTGCAGCTCGTCGATTTCCTGTGATAAAAAAAACTTATTATCTTTTCTATACGAGAGATAGCGGCGACTCTTGGTACTGTTTGGGAATTTCTATAATAAAACTTGAGAATAAGTAAATTAAGAAATTACGATTACGATCATTTAGATTATCTTGATGGCTGTTCGTTCAGTTTATACCACCGAATAAACCAAACCTTCCCAGTTGAGCTGCTCCACATATGAGCGAGATGACACTGACAGCACGGTACAGTTTTGTTCAGTATAATATAAGAACTGCGCGTTCCCCACCACGGAAATCCAAGTGCTGAGGACGCATCCTGGCCAACATTCCATTAAGGAACTACGAACGGCCTCCCTGCAGATCCAAGCTGATGGAGTGTGTCATCAACAAAAAGCTCCTAAGATAAAAGGCGTTCGATCGGTTCTGGCACCGAGGTCTTCTGTCGAAGTTACCATCGTACGGACTGCCCGAGGGTTTGTGCAGATGGATCGCCAGATTTCTGTCCGGCAGACGCATAAAAGCCGTAGTAGACGGCAGTTGCTCCAAAAGCATGGACATTAACGCTGGCGTCCCACAAGGCTCCGTACTATCCCCGACGCTGTTTTTGCTGCATATCAATAACATGCTCTCTATTGACAGCATCCATTGTTATGCGGATGACAGCACCGGGGATGCTTATTATACGGGCCGTGCCAACATTCCTCGTGCCTCTGTGTTAGAGAGTCGCAAACAACTTGTGTCCGAAATCGAGAGCACTCTAGCACAGAATAACTCTAGTCAGAGTCTCTGAGTTGGGCCAGGATAATCTGGTCCAGTTCAACCCCACCAAGACACAAGTATGTGCGTTCACCGCTAAGAAAACTCCATTCACTGTGGCCCCACGGTTCCAAGACGCAATGTCAGACCGTATTGGGATCCTTGGTGTCGACATTTCCAGCGACGTCTAATTTCGAAGCCACTTTGAAGGCAAGGCCAAGCTGGTATCCAAAAAGCTAGATGTGCTCAATAGAGCGAAGCGGTACTTCACCCCGGGACAGAGACTTCTATTATATAAGTCGCAAGTTCGACCCCACATCGAGTATTGCTGTCATCAATTAATGTCAAAAAAACTGGTGACCTCTGGGGAGTCTCTATCCATGCTGTCAAATCCCTAATAGAAGTCATAGCGCCTGACTTGGCAGTTATATTTAATAACAGTATTGACTGCGGTGAGTTTCCTGATCTAATGAAACATAGTAAAATAACTCCTTTATTTAAATCAGGTAGCACTTCTGACCCCACTAATTTTAGACCAATATCTGTGCTACCAACATTTAGTAAATATTTGAAAAATTAGTTTTGTCCCCATTAATAAGACATTTTAATACAAACAATTTAATGCATAATAAGCAATTTGGTTTTACGCGGGGTCGCTCGACAACCGACGCGGCTGTTGAGCTAACTAAACATATATTCGATGCCTGGGAAGAGTCACAGGATGCATTAGGTATTTTTTGTGATTTGTCCAAGGCCTTCGACTGCGTGTGTCATGAAACATTAATCAGGAAACTGCACTACTATGGAGTTAGAGGATCGGCACTGAATTTGCTAAAGTCTTATCTATATGGTAGAATACAAAGGGTCGACGTGAATGGACAGCGATCACCGGGATCAGTGGTGTCGATGGGTGTACAGCAGGGATCAATATTGGGACCTTTCCTATTCCTTATCTACATAAATGACTTGCCATACCTCGTAAAGACCCACCATGATATAGTATTGTTTGCAGACGATACCTCTCTTATATTCAAAGTCAAACGACAGCAACAAGCTAGCAATGATATAAACAATGCCATTTCTAAAGTAGTTAATTGGTTCAATGTCAACAATTTATTGTTAAATGATAAAAAGACCAAATGTATTAAGTTTGTCACGACTAACGTTAAGCACAAGTGTCATTGTGAAAGATGAGGAATTGGAACTAGTGGATAGTACAGTTTTTCTTGGTTTAACATTAGATTCCAAACTCCAATGGGGTCCCCATATTGCTAATCTCTCGAATAGACTGAGTTCTGCAGCTTTTGCAGTGAGCAAGATCCGCCAACTGACAGACGTGAAGACAGCTCGATTAGTATATTTTAGTTACTTCCACAGTATTATGTCGTATGGTATTTTACTATGGGGCAGTGCTTCAGAGATTAATACCATTTTTGTTCTGCAGAAGAGAGCTATTCGATCAATATATCAAATGAACCATAGAGACTCACTTAGAGATAAGTTCAAGAACATTAATGTAATGACATTGCATTGTCAATACATCTATGATAATATTGTGTATGTACATAAAAACATTGTAAATTTCAGGAAGAACTGTGACATACATAATATTAATACTCGAAATAAACACAAGCTCGCGGTGCCCACCACTCGCCTCCAAAAAATTAGAAAATCATTCATGGGTGAAGTGTGAAGTTTTATAATAAGCTTCCTAGAAACCTAAGTGGATTATCTATAAATAAATTCAAAAATTATGTAAAGCGTAAACTTATATCGAAAGCATATTATTTATAGCACACACGACTACATGAATGATAAAACACCGTGGGATTAATTAATTGTGACTGAAATATTAATGAATTAATCATTATGGCATTAGATATTAATATTATCTTATTATTTTCTTTTGACATATTGATTTTATTCTAGAAACTGTCTAGATTTCTATTTTTTAACATTATTTTTATTTTTTTTATTTTTTATTATTATTATTTATGTTTTGACGATCCTATTGTGAATTTTACTACATAATTATTTCTTATTTTGACATGTCTACAACAATACAATATTTATTGTAAAGAATAATAGCATCAATAAATTGCTCTAAATAATTAATTAATATATATGTTAATACATGTTATAACTGACGATTCGAAAGTGCTTGTTGCTAGGCCTATTTGAATAAAGAATATTTTGAATTTGAATTTTGAATTTGACCTCTGGGCGGGAGCACCTGGATACCAGCTTGGGCCTTTTGACTCGCTTCAGAGACGTGCTGCGCGAAACGTGGACGATCCCAAACTCACGAGCGATATTGAATCGTTAAGTTTAAGGAAAAATGAAAATCAAGAGGGGAGGCCTTCCCCCTTTTTATTATTATTAAAAGCCCATAATAATAATAATAAGTTTAAGAAGAAACGTTGCCTCCTTGTGCGTGTTATTTTGCTTGTATAATGGGTTGTGCTCCGAAAAATGACATGATGCCCACGGCCGCTTTCTACCATTGCACCGCTCGCCGTCGGCAGGGCATTCATCCTCACACCTTGGAATGGAACCTAAATAGTCACGTACGGTACGGTTTCAGAGGAATTTCCTCCCTCGGACGCTCCGATTGTGGAATGAGCTCCCTGCCGAGGTTTTCCCGAGGAACTACAGTATGGGGTTCTTCAAGAAAGGAGTGTATAAATTTTTAAACGGTCGGCAACGGGCGTGTGACACCCCTGGAGTTGCAGGCGTCCATAGGCCGTACGCTAGTTTGCCACCAACGTGGTATGAAAAAAAAATCCAGTCCGTGGGCTCCACGGATCGCCACTTCGCCCAGCGTGGAAACTGTGCGCTCTCCACCACCGAACATTCAAGTGCTGGTAACGCATCCTGGTCGACGATACTACTTACGGCCTTTCTGAATATCCGGTGCCTGATCTCCATGTCGCACAACTTCGTCCAGAGCGGGAACTGCGTGCTATCCACCAACGACGTAACGAATTATTTATTTATTTAATCTTAATAGCGCAACGTACAAAGCTCCTGAATAGACGAATCCTGGACAACCAGTCATAGAAGGACTACATACGGCCTCTCTGAAGATCCAGTCCCTGGTCTCCACGTCACTTATGATGTCATCGCGCCGCTTCATCCACCGCGGGAACTGCGCGCTCTCCACCACGGACGTCCAGTTGCGGGCGTGGCGCATCCTAAGAAGCATAAGGTTCAACATGTCAGCTGAAGGACATCCTTTGCTGGCATAGGCCTCCCAAAAGAGTGCCATCATGACCACCACTACGTCACCCGCATCCAGCGGACTCCCACGACCTTTACTAGTTCATCAGTCCACCTTGTGGAGGGTCTATCTTCAGGTACGTGGTCGCCACTCGAGAATCTTTCCGCCCCAACGGCCAAGAGACACATGCGGCTCGCGAGCCGCGGTTTGCCGACCCCTGCCTTAAGCTCGAAACGCACAGAGCGGGCGCGGCGCGGTTACTACTTCATATGTCACGCTTCATAAGTAGATTACTGCTTCATATGTCACGCACGCCACCTCCGCTCCGCTATGCCACGCGGTTTTTTGGTGCGTCGTCCCCCGGACGGCGTGCGCTTTTTCGAAAAACCGCCTCCTCCATGCAACGACGCTGCGTCGCGCTCTGTGCGTTTCAAGCTTGTGCGTCTCCTCACGTTCGACCTGCTTGAATTAGGCCTCCTAAACGATGCGCTGGTCATACATCAAACATGTGTACATGCATATATCCATTTTTGCATCAAACATGACCTTGAATGTCCTGCAGGCAGGTCGATTGTAAGTAGAAGCTTTAACACGGTGCCTCCAATAATGCTCCAATATTGACGACCTGTTTAGCCTTGTTGGTAGTGACTCTGCCTCCGAAGCTAGAGGTCCCGGGTTCGAATCCCGGCCAGGGCATTTATTTGTGCATTTTTCACGGATATTTGTTCTTGGGTCTTGGATGTTTTCTATGTATTTAAGTATGTATTTATCTATATAAGTATGTATATCGATCGTCGTCTAGTACCCATAGTACAAGCTTTGCTTAGTTTGGGACTAGGTCGATTTGTGTAAGATTGCCCCCAATATAAAAAATATATATATATGAACAGTCAACTGCAAAACTATGGGTGCATACAACTTGCTCAAAAATATGTCTCTCTTATGTCCGCGGATTAAGGTTGCGGTACGTATTTATGAGAGGATTAAATCGATACGTATTTTTGCAGTTCACCGTACTTTGCCCCTAGACGTACGGGTTCTAAATTGAAATTTAATTACCATGACTAAGACATTGATTGAAAACTGCTGATTATGGCCGTTTACACGGCGATTATTAACAGTATCACAATCTGCGGGTCCCTCACTCTCAACACAGCGCCTCCCCAAGCCAATAAAGGGTCGGCAACGCGTTTGTGATTCCGCAAGTGTCTATAGGTTACGGTGTCTGATTACCATCAGGCAGGCTGTAAGGTTGTTTGCCACCGTCGTAGTATAAAAAAGTAATAATACCAATACTGAGTTCCTAGGAACTCAGTATTGGTATTATCGCGGATTTCATCATAACATGTTTGGATTCTGCTTCGTGATAATAGTAATCAATCATAATCATAATCATCGTGTCACGGTGTTAATGCTGGCTTGTGTGAGTTGCACTTACTTGTTTATGATCTCCGTGGTGTGAAAATCGGCTGGTAAGTCACCAAGCCGGAATGGTTTCCCGGGACCTTAAAAAATCCTCGCATATAGTTGTCAGCATCAGAAATAGCTACACGTATGCAGCGGATAAAAGTCTTTATTGTAAAGCGGATAAGAGTTTTTCATATTCGAAGCTACTACTACTAGTGCCCTAGTGCCGTCAAGTAGGTACTTCAGTCGTGTATCACTGTCAAAATCTCCAAGTCATTGACATTGATTGAACTTCTGGTGGTACAAAGTTTCGAATCAATTTGACTCAAACGGGACTAAGGATTTGACATTCAGAGAACGCTACTCTACCTTAAGCTCGAAACGCACAGAGCGGGCGCGGCGCGATGCGGGGCGGAGGCGGTTTTGCATTTTTAATCTTTCCGAAACTGTCGATAGTGTCGATTACTGCTTCATATGTCACACACGGCGCCTCCGCTCTACCGAATACCGCGCGGTGTTTTGGTGCGACGTCCCACGGACAGTGTTTTCTTTACCACCTCGCCGACATGACACCTCGCCGAGTTTCTTACGCCGGTTCTTCTCGTGGCAGAGGTTTATTTTTCCGAACCGGTGATAGTATTGACGTTCATAGGTGCATGTAATATGCCTAATTTGAAGAATAAACTACTTTTACTTTTACTTTTTTACTTTTACCGCAAAACTGCCTCCGCCCCGCAACGACGCTGCGCCGCGCTCTGTGCGTTAGAGTAAGCAGTGGCGTTATTACGGATTCGGCGGTATCTGCCCATGTTAGGCTGCTTTAGATTTATAAGTTATAAGGCATACAAGTTAATGCGCACTACTAAGGTTTGGAATTCTCTGCCGGCGTCTGTATTTCCAAGTTCATATAACCTAGACCTTTTTAAGGCACGAGTGAATAGGCATATAGTGACCGGGGTATGTCCTTAAACTACGACCAAGACCACCGGGGAATGGGCAGCAGCATTCCTAGAGTGCGGTGGAGATACTGCGATCGCCAACCCGCATGCCAAGCGTGGCGATTATGGCATTTACCCCCCATGAAATTGGGGGAGGCCTATATCCAGCAGTTGACGTCTTAGGGCTGATATGGTGGTGGTGGAATAGGCATCTTCTGGGTGAGCTCGCTTCATGGTCGGCCTCATCTTTGCCCCCGGCTAGATGCTGGCCAAGAGCAATCCCATTTTTAATAAAAAATTAAAAAAGTATGAAGAAAGTTGGGCAGAAGTAAAGTTTTTACTTTGACAATATTGCCTCTTATTTGGTCTTCTGCGATACCGGCTATGTAGTGTACAGTCAGTAAGTTTGTATGCAAGAGGGGTCACGTTTCTCTGCAGGAGGGGTCACGTTTCTCTGTAGCTGTCTGTACATTTCTGTATTACCTAAATATATGTCTTATATATGTTACTTATTCGTGATACTAATTTAAACATTTCGCAAAATAAGGGACACCCTTGTTACGACACGAAGCTCCCACGATCAGTTCTCACGAGTCATCATCGAGTCATCTCCTTTTCTCAATTTGCAATCATTGGGCAATTAACCAATACAAGGACTGAGGTAACATTATGTGAAAAGTGTGGTAAAAGTAGTGTCTTACGTGATCGACCTCAATCAATAATCTTAGTTAATTTGTAATCTCACGTCTGCACCGTTGTAATTTTATTAATTAAAATCACAACGAACATCAAGTGTTGGTTTCCAATTATAGTCCCCTAGACGGATCTAACGTTTGTCCCTCGTGTTCGTAGATCCAAAAGGGCCTTTTACACGGTGATTATTATGACAATACAGAGATGTCAATATTTGGACTTTAGTTCAATATTTTGATATGAGTGTGTGTATCATCATATGATGATAGTATTCACCGTGCCAACGGCACCATGGACTTCACTCACCCCATTCCAGTTTGTCCAAGTACAGAACTTCAGGCGTTTCCTCGCAGTCATCCGCCTTCTTGCCGTCCGGTTGCCACGGAACTGTCTGCGCTGATGACTCCCTGGTAGAATTTACTTCGAGTTAGCGATATTTATGTAGGTAGTATTTCAACAGTGTCTATAAAGCAATCAAATTCTGGCAGGGCTATTGGCTATGTGCACGTCTGAAACGTCAAACGTCAAAGGTCCCGAGACGATGTCAAAACTCAGAAATGTCAAATAATGACACATGAATATTTTATTTACTTTAGTAAACGAGAAAGTTTACGTATTGGAAATTTTACTGAACTAATAAGAGAATAAATAAATACATATAAACGAAATGAATCGTAGGAAACTGTTAAGAAACCAATAGAAAACGTGAAAGTAAATTTGACAGTGGTCCCCGGTAAGTACACATTTCTGCCATGGTGTGCGCTACGATCGCCTAGCTTACCCCCACCACCTACTTCGCACATAGCCAATACCTAAACAATTTACATGACGCAGCTGCCGGCAGAATTAAACCGGCGGAATTCAGTGGGTGAATTCGGTCGCTGAATTCAGCTTGTATGTGGCAGCTTCAAGTTTGAAGTCACTCAATTCAAAAGTTAAGCTGCATGCAAACGGTCCAGCATTGCAGTCTTGCAAGCTACGAGATAGAGCTAGAAAACCAAGGTCAATCTTTCCGCAGCGGACTGCAACTGCGATGCGAACTGCCATCCAATCGGTCCAGTAGTTTCGGCGTGACGTGAGGTGTCGACAGTCTAATATTTTTAAGGGCAGCTGCGGTTACTTTGTTTACTAAGCAGCCAACCTCTACATCCCAGTAAAGGGTACCGGGTGTCTAATAGGATGGAAATAAAAAGAAGAAGAGTTGTCAATGTCTTTTGATCGATTCTACTCAACCAGTTCCGGTCTGGACCTGAGTCGGGTATACCTGTATTTGCTCTGCGTCCCCTTGTTCTTCGGTCGGCCGTCGCCAGCGCCTACAACGGGCGAAGGGGGGTGGAACTGTGGAGTCACGCTGGTCATGTCTAGAACCTTCTTCGGCCTGCAAAAAGTAGCTTAACTAAAGCAATATTTAGTTTAGGAAATATTGGCGGTAGGTATGGTCGGTCACAACGGACAACACACCGTTTTACGTTCCGAATTTTCTTCTTCATTACTTATGATTTCTGTATAAGTGTACATGTTAGTGTACGGCCCAAGTCCCTGTTTGAAGCGGAGCGTGTGATGGAGATGCGGCGGCTCCGAAAAAGGATTTCTACTCGTATAGAGATCCTATACGAGTTTCACCAAGGGGGACAGAAAAGCTCTTATGCAGCTAAATTGAGAACTAGTCTTAAACGTCTGGCAGCTTACAATAGACAACCTCTTTAATTTGACCGGGTAATCGTTTATTTGCCACAAACACGGATCTATACCTAAACCGGATTGAGTACAAACTTTTATGAGCCAGTCAAAATTGAACCATATTTCCGCGTAATACAGTTAATATCCTGTTATGACAGACAGAATAGAGAAAGTGGTCCGAGCGAGAGCAACCAACCGGAGGGCGGTGTCCCACTCGCACAACTTGCCAGTGTAAAAAAAATATATGTTGTGGTATTTTAGAATACTGAAAATAATTACTTGCTTGTACTAACTAGTACTGCATGTTTATCAGGGATAATTTATATTTGACGTCATTTGTAATTGTATAAAATATCAACATTATTAACTGACTAAAACCTAGTATTGCAATAAATATAGTAGTATTTTTCAAATAATGACTGGTATCCCCGACGTTAATGGTGTCAAATTTGAAATTAATGAAAATAAGCGGCTGATGAAATTAGTTGAAAATAGTGAAAACATATTGTGTAAAGAGTTGTGTAAAGGGTTATAAAAGTGAAAGTTTTATTAATTGTGGAATATCATTTCACAGGTAAGGAAGGAACAATTTGTTATATTTTACGATAAAACGACAAGACAAATGTCAAACTGATTAGGGTGACTATGACTTGGGCTGGTTTTGCAGAAATATTCGTTCTTAAGTGTTTAGTGAGAAAACCTTTTCTAAAGGTCAGTTGAAATTCAATCTTTTAATAATTTTGTTATCATTACGAGCTTTTGTTTAACTTGGACTGTAAGTGATTAAACTGTGCAAGTACTTAAGTTGTCGTTCCAATTTTTTAACCATTTTACAGCTACTTTCCGGTATCCAATTGAGCTGAAATTTAGCATACTTATGAACAGTATGCTAAATTTCAGCCGAATTCGATACCGGCAAGTTCGGTAACAATGTAATATTATTATATTGTATAACCGAACTCGTGTATCATGGCACCACCGTGCTGATCTGATGATGGTGAATTAAAACTCGTCCTCGTCTTTTTTTAATTTACGCATGGCTCATCACGGGAAAACACATTTGTTAAGAGATTTGGAAAATAAAGTAGGGTTTAGGCAAAAATTACACAAGACTATATTGTTTAACAATATATGGATGCACAAACTTGTGATTAGCGATAATAAATATTTCTTTAAAAAATATTATTATTTTATTTACTACCTAATTTAGTTTAAATTTCATTCAAAGTTCAAAGTTCTTTATTTGTAAACATAGGTATACAAGGTGGTACAAAAAATGTGTGAACGCTATGTTTCGCCGTTAGGCATACAAATTTGTAGTAAAAATTATATAAAATTTAATAAAGGCATGTCAATTACAAAATTCAATATTCATAAATAAATAAAGATAAAATTCAAAATTATAATTGCTTTAAGATTAATAAAACGAGAGAAAAAGAAAAAAGAAACAATAATAATCCACATTACAATTAATTTAAATTGTCAGAAAAATAATCCGCTAATGAATAATAACATTTACTAATCAACAATTTGGTGAGATTCGTTTTAAAAACATGCACTGGCGTCCTCCTTAAATCAATTGGTAATTTATTATAAATTTTGCTGGCAGAACAGAACATGCTTTTTCTCATAAGGGCAGTGCGAGAAAACACTGAGCAAAGGTTATGGGCCCGGTAGGTATCACGATGGAATACTTCAGACACTGTTTTAAATAATGTTGGATTGTTTTTTACAAAAATGGCCACTTCAAGGATAAAAAGGCAAGGCAATGTTAACAAATTCAGTTTTTTGAAATACGGGACACAGGTATTGTTTGCTTCAGGCCACACATTGCTCTGATGCATCTCTTTTGTGCCTTAAAGATGAGTTCTCTATTGGTACTATTCCCCCAATAGATAACACCATAGCGAAGGGTTGATCCAACATAGCCATGATATGCTGATGCATGATATGCATTGTACATAAAACCTATATTAGAAATAATCCTCATATCCACAGATGTACTTGGTTACCCTGATTAAAACGAGATGCAATCCTCGAGTTTGGCTTCTCTGTCGGTCACAGTTTTTCGTCACAGTACTCAATCCGGTTTAGGTATAGATCCGTGGCCACAAACTATTCGACTTGACGTTTAGATGACATTGAGGCAAATAAAGAAAAGCGAACAAACTTTGAAAAGGACAACAAATGATATATCCCTCTCCGTCGCTTTTATTCAATGTAGTATATGATCTTCTCGCTCTTAGCGGTTTTATTATTTGACGTCTACTCTGGGTACTCTGAGTGCGGCGGCGTTTTCATCTTCATTTATTTCTCTCCGCCGCTAGCCTCACTGCAAGCGTGCACTGTCAAAAAACTGTCATTTAAAAACTACCTTTTATTATGAGCATAATACAAGTTTTTTGCATTATAACATCAATACTGCACGCCCCGACTCGACTCACGATGTTATGACAGCATTATCGCTAGTTACCTTTATACGTAACGAGAATTCGCCTTAAGGTGCATTTAAACACATTATTGCCAAACAACATTTGGAATTTAATTACTTCATGATTTTAGTTCCTAGACTTTTTTATGACATAGGGGGCAAGCGAGCAGACGAATCGCCTGATGGTAAGCGATTAGCGCCGCCCATGGACACTTGCAACACCACAGGGGTTGTAAGTGCGTTGCGGACCTTTAAGATGGGAGATACTTGAGATTTATTTTACAACAGGTGAACAAAGCCATTGTACTTGCACAAAGCCTATGTTTTACCACAGGTACTGATCTACAGCTATATATCTACTGTGTCTACAGGCTGGTTTACGTTGCAGTTACTACTAGTTAGTTTTATTTTACCTTTCAGTTGGCTTACTTTGCGGCGAAGTGGTAGCGGTCCTTGCCAGTGAGCTGCGGGGTGGGCGCGCGCCGGTCCGACTCGAGCCGCGCAACGTAGGCCTCGTACGAACGGTCTATGTGCCCGGGCAAACGGCAGTTCGGGTGGTACACTGTTTAACGATAAGGCGGTTAAAAGACTTATTTATATACGTACGAGACTCGTATGCAAGTTTCACTACATTACGCGGTTTGACAGATCGATTGAACTCATTATACTACGGTAACCCGCAATGTAATGAAACTCAGATACAAGTCTCGTATGTGTCTGAGAGGCATTACGTAAAGGGCCCCTTACACGATTAATATTATCACAATACTGGGGTGTCAATATTGTCGCGATTTTCAAAATTGTATGTATTTTGCTGCAACATTCATTAATAATCACGTGTTACGTATCGTGATATGAGCGTATCGCGTGGTAATAATAACGGTGTAAAAGGCCCCATTAAAGGTGAGGGCTATTATCCTTTCAAAAAGTTGCACCACCGCTGCCCCTGGGTGGTGCTAAATGTGCAACTGGCAACCGTACTGTCTTTACGAAGATCTCACGGTTCGAAATGATTGCAATACGATAAATAAATAATGATTTTTACTGGGATGACAGTCTGGAGACAATAGAGTTAATGCAACTTCCAAACGACTTACCGAACAAATCCTGTCTAAATGCTCTAAGGTAGAGCATTCCAAATTTCTACTCACCGACTTGCGCGCCGGGTGCATGCTTCAGCTCCGAAAACATTGTCTTGTACAGCGGTTGTATATTCTGCGGAATATATATCCATATAACATAACTAAAGCGTTCTGCACACCTATATGCGTAGCGTATCCTGACGGTTGAGTGTCGCAGTTCTACAAGCTATAGATGCTAGAAAAACAAGGTTATCTCCAACCTCGCTCCGTTCTATTGCTTGCAGGACTGCAATGCTCGGCCGTCAGGATGCGCCTTACCAATTTGTCTTGACTACCGCCTTGAAAGTGAATGATTTGAATTAGCGTCTCGTTTCATCTAAAGCTCGAAACGCACAGAGCGGGCGCGGCGCGGATGCGGGGCGGAGGCGGTTTTGAATTTTTGATCTTTCCGAAACTGTCGACTGTCGATAGTGTCGATTACTGCTTCATATGTCACACACCGCCTCCGATCCTTTATCCCGTTCGGTTTTTTGTTGCGAGGTTCCCGGGCCGCATTTGCTTTACCGGAAAACCGCCTCCGCCACTTCGTAGCTTCAGTTTATAGCTTCGTTTCTATGTAAGACAACGCATCCTGACGGGCGAATATTGCAGACCTGCCTAGCTAGCGTGGTATGGCAGCTTATACCGTCACGCTATATGGCCGAAATGTACTTAAACGCCAATTAAACGTGACAGTATAAGCAATCATGCTGGCTAGGCTGCAAGCTGTAAGATAAAGCGAGAAAACTGATGTCGTCAACTCCATATCTTGCTTAATCTAATAGCTTGCTGTACAAGCTATAACGATGGCTTATACCCGTCTCGTTATATGGCATAAATACTAAAACGTCACGTATAAGCATCGTGCTAGCTAGGCAGAAATTGTGGCTCACCCGTCAGGGTGCGCCTATAGACACCGGCCTTGATTTGCTAGCAATCGGACTATAAGTGGAACGAAGGCGTCAGCGAAATAAAATTTAAACTTTATTCCATTGTAATAGCGTACAATATTGATTGGTTCCCTGTAACTTACGATTTGCGCTGATGCCATAGCGGCTTTGAAAGCAGCTCGCGCGTAGTCTCGCGCGCCCGACACGATGAAGGCAGAGTCTGTAACAATACCAAGAGGTTATATGTAGTATACGATTCCGACCGCAGCTGCTCCATAGGGGCCTTTTACATGGTTATTATTATCACGCGATACGATCATCATCATCCTCATCATCCTCCTAGCGTTATTCCCAGTACAGTTGCATCCTGAAGAATGCCTGGGGTCCGCTACCTAATCCCAAGAATTGGCGTAGGCACTAGTTTTTACGGAAGCGACTGCCATCTGACCTTCCAACCCGAGGGGGAAACCGACCTTATTGGGAATAGGCTTGTCAAGTGAGTACGATATACTCATATCACGTCAATATTGATGAATATTGAAGCAAAATCCATACAATTTTGAAGACCACGATAAATGAAATAAATGAACTTTATTCTGCAATTTCCAATCGAAAATGAAAGATTGAAAAATTGATCACCCCGGGCGGGATTTGAACCCGCGACCTCTGGAATCCGTCCATCGCTCTTTTCAACTGAGCTACCGCGGGTTATCCTGAGGCGACGAATCTTTCAATCAGTTCACTCTTTTAAATTAAGCCTTAGGGAGACTAGTAGCGACATCTACCGTCAAAGTTGCTACAACTTTTTGAAACGGCACCAACGTCTCAAGTTACGTTGAGAATCATTAGTAACAATGTGCTACCCCGCTGGACGGATTGCAGAGGTCGCGGGTTCACATCCCGCCCGGCGTGATCAATTTTTCAATCTTTCATTTTCGATTGGAAATTATAATACCGCTAAGTGGACGACCCGGGTATGTCCTAAAACTACGACCAAGACCACCGGGGAATGGGCAGCAGCATTCCTTGAGTGCGGTGGAGATACTGCGATCGCCAACCCGCATGCCAAACGTGGCGATTATGGCATTTACCCCCCATGAAATTGGGCCTATGTCCAGCAGTGGACGTCCTAGGGCTGATATGGTGGTGGTGGTGGTGGACGTTTCCGCTTGTAAAAATATTTACATTTATCCTGCAAATAAGTTGCAATGGCACATTTACAAGTCAAAATCTACGAGCGTTTCTGAAAAAGAAGACCACTGCCGAGAAGAAACGCCGAAAGAAACTAGACAGTCAGTAATTTTTGTATAATATTACCACCCCAGTATTGAGATAATATTAAAGCGCGTAAAAGGTCACAAAATATGTGGCTCTGCCACACAGGCGGAGGAACTCTGTAGCGTATTCGGCCGCCGGTCTGTGTCGCGGAGTTCAAACTGTATGTGACGGCCATTAGGCGCATCCAGGCTAATTAGTATAAACCCTATCAGAGATAGGCGGAAGGCACGAGCAGTTAAGTAGGGGAACACCAATCATAAACTGAACGCCTTTCCAGTGTCGTACGTCTAGTATTTAGTGTGCAAGCGAGCTGGCTCGCACGAGACATACAAAATATGCACCCATAAGCATATACATACATACCTCACGCCCGTATCCCATTGGGGTAGGCAGAGACCAGAGAATGTCAAATACTACGGTCCTTACATACTCACTACTCTTTTGCTTCAATCACATCCATATTATGACTATGACTAACTGAACTGACAGAAGCCCTTTACACGATTAATGTTATCACAATAGGGGTGTGTCAATACTATTGCGGTTTTCAAAATTGTATGGATTTTGCTTCAATATTCATGTGATACGGATACGGATTGTGATATGAGTGTATCGCGTGAGAATAATAACCGTGTAGCAGGCCCCACAAACATTTGAATTCAAATCCCGACCATGGGGCGCTATCGTGAACCGAGAACGAAATATCTACCTCGGACGCTCCAGTTGTAGAATGAGCTCCCTGTTGAGATTTCCCGGGTATGGAGTTGTTCAAAAAGAAGTGTATACATTTTTAAAGGGTTGGCAATGCTCATGTGACACCCCCTAGATTTGCAGGCGTCCATAGGCTACGGTGACCGCTTACCATCAGACCAGATCAGCAAGGCCGTACGCTTGTTTGCCACAGACGCGATATATAAAAAAACTACTCTGCAGTAGGTGTGGTATTCTTAGGGAGTAAGGCCGCCGGAGTTTCCGAGGATGCGCTATGTTGATAACGGAGGACCTGCGTTGCAAGCATCCGTAGGCTACGGTGTCTGCTTTATCACCAGATAAACCGGATGCTGTTTGCCACAGTCGTATAAACAATACGAGTATATATTGGGCTCAACTTTAGAATATGCAACACCGAGTTTAGCGTTCATATTTTTTTTATAAACTGTACTCATGATTAGAAAGCTTTCCACAAAATTTCAAGTGAACACTAAACTCGGTGTTGCATATTCTAATGTCCTTCCATTTAACTTACCGTACAAGTAGTCGTGAACCCGCATCGTGTCCACGCCCGGTCCTCGCCGCTCAAACAAGGTCTCACTCATCCTGGCGTTTATTATCTCCTGGTACAATGAGAATTATCGGAGCGTATCTCGTATCAATAAACAAACATAGTGACAGCTATCAAGTTGATTATTTAGTCAATTTGGTTGCTTAGTTACCCTACTACAGAGGCCATTCAGCTCGAAGAACGAGCTTTTCCAAGGAGATGTTAGTTTTTACTTTAGCCAGCAGATGACACTGTGTGTACTGTTTCACCTGCCTCTCTATCGCACTTGCACATTGTGAGTGACAAAGAGGCACATCTTTCGCGGTTGTACTTCTGTCATGTATACTTTACCTAAAATTCAGATGATGTGTTTACTACCTAAATTTATGGATCAATATTTTTTTCATGTTTACATTTCGAGCGTTCCAACGTATGCAAAATAATTACATAATTAGGTAATGTACACAAAATTGTGACAACAACATTGTACTAATTTAGCCTCGTCAATTATTCGTGCAAATGGATAGTAGATTAGAGTGCTAATAAAATACTCCATAGGAAGAGAAGAATGTATGTTACCAACTTCTGCTACCTTACAAATTTCGAGTGAATTTTATCGATGTGGAGTGTATATAAGCTTATAAAGCTTAAATATTTTGCGTTTGCACGGTACGTTGACATCGCTGTCAATTTAAAAATTCAAATGTCTAATGGCTTTTTTAGGTTAATTGTATATTTATATAATTATGTGCAGTTAATAACTATATATTACGATTTGCTGTTAATAGTAATAGTCTCAGTAAATAATTTCGACCCTACAACGTGACGGTAAAAGCTATCGTGCGGCTAAGCAGAGTGTAATGGATTCATTGAAAACTGAATATCTTCGAATGACAAAGCCGCTCCCTACATAATATAATATGCCACTTTTTACGTGTTCATTTTGTGTTATTGTTTATAATACTGATAAATTTTGGTGCGATTGCTAATATCGAATGTTTGTAAGTAAAATTGTGTAATAAACGATATTTACTAAGTTACCTATTTTGTTTTATTGTCAGAAGAATGTCATGCCCATATTTATTAAAAAAGGTCTGAAATTGATGCAAAGATTGCCAAATAGGTAATGAAACTATTATGTCATTAGTTATTTTCTTATTTTTGCATTAGTTTCAGAAAGGAACTTGAAATGTATTTTAGTAGTTAGTACCTGCCGCCGAGCGGCCGTGCGGTTAGTTTTGTACCAATAACACTATGGCGCTACAATCTACGTGGAGTATTTCACTGATATCTCTATCTATAAATAAATATAAATAAATAAATATTAGAAACATTTTTTACACAAATCGAACTAGTCCCACAGTAAGCTCAATAAGGCTTGTATTGTGGGTACTAGACGACGATATATTTAATAGATATATACTTAAATACATAGAAAACATCCAAGCCTCAGGAACAAATGTCTCTGCTCACCACAGAAACAAATGCCCTTACCGGGAATCGAACCCGGGACCTCTAGCTTCGGAGGCAATGACACTACCAACTAGGCTAAAGAGGCCGACTATCTCAGTCTATACAAGGTGGCCCATTCAAATCGGTCAGTATGGGAAAGTCTGAAACTATAAGACATACGAAGATTTGTTCTTAGGAACCATGTCACCGATTTTGATAAAAAGAAAAACTGCATTCATACATTTGAAAAAAAACACTGTACCCAGCTAGGGAATCGAACCCGGTTGTTTTGAAAAAATAAACATAAACTATTTCTATTCAGATATCGTTTGTGTAGGTCTTAAGCAGTAAATGTCTCTAAGAAACATAATGTCTAAAATTAATAAAATGCATTTTTTTCACATACTTTAATTTATCATAGTAGGTGTTCAAAGTGACCACCGTTACAATATTCAACAAGTTCAGGCATGTAAAATTGTCTCTATGGTTGTTTGTACCTCTCTACTTGTAAAATCGGTGACATGGTTCCTAAGAACAAATCTTCGTATGTCTTATAGTTTTAGACTTTCCCATACTGACCGATTTGAATGGGCCACCCTGTATATTGTACTTTGTGCCCTACTAGTGAGAGGCCGAGGCGGTATATTTCATTTTGTAATGCGATCTATAAACCTACCATCGCCACCATCGGTTGTCGCGGCAAATTGATATGTATGTAGAGCACTTATAAAAGGCACTACTGCGTGCGGAGCAACGGCGAATTACTCCACGAAATGCATTGCATGCATATTTTGATAATAATAATAATAATTGATTCGACGATCATTGTCCCGATAGTCGTCTCTGCGAACGGTCTAATAGCGAAGAGTCTCGACCAACATCTCAAGAGACTCTCGCTAGATGGTTGGGTCAAGGGTCAGATACAGAAGGCGGTACTCCTGGACACGGCGCGGATAGTCCGGAGGTTCCTCTCTCTGTCGCCCTAACCACCAGTAGCTTAGGCCCCGCCTCGCTGCCGGCGGCACTCTAGGTTAGGTTTTTTATGATGCTTTTATATTTTGTACGTGTATTACAATTTTACTTTTATAAATGTTTTGTAAAAAACCTAACTTAAGTTTTAAGAAGAATAAAGAGAATAATAATAAATTCTTTTTTCAGACGTTTTTAGGTAATCACATCCATAGTTTGTTCGTAAGGGCTTATAATATCTATGTCAGTAATTTTTTTTATTTGCCCTACCCAAAACTTTTTTATTGGGCAATCATAGCTATGTGCTAACGCATTCATGATACTGTCGGAGCTATGCTTGACTCTTCCCAGCAGTGAGGCGATCTTTTTACGAATAATTTAATGCCCTCAATATTTTAATACACACACAGCCGCTATTGTCCTAGATCAACTAGACGGATAAACCAAATATTTTAACCTAGAGCAAGAAAAGATGTGTTCAGAAAATGCCTACTGCCATACAGGTACCTATACAACAAATTGTCAAAACATATCCTGGAATGTCAACAACCACTTTTATCAAGTTCGTCTTGAGTGGAACGTAATGAGGTCAGAGATATGCATTGAAAAAGTAATTCTATCACACATACATAAAAATTCAAATTTAAAATCTTATTGACTAATTAGAGTAATGAGGCAACAGGACACTTGATGGGTGACATTCTGTAGGTTTCACCACATTTTATCAATAAAATTTTATTATGCATAGGTTTCAACAATAATCTTTAATAGATAATGTTTCATTCATAGGTTTCGGTTTCAAGGGGCCCTATACACAATTAATATTATCGCAATACTGGGATGTCAAAAAAATTGCGGTTTTCAAAATGGTTCAGTTTATTTTTTCAATATTCACGTGTTACGTATCGTGATATGAGTGTATAATAATATTAATAATAACCGTGTAAAAGGCCCCATTCGAATAAAACACAACATAGAATGGAATCAGAATAATATTATTTTCCATAAATTTTCGCCTCACAATACAAGCGTACATAATAACAGACATTCCTACTTACAAACACTAGCTAGGCATACTGTAAAACTTAAATTTAACCTTTTGCACGCCACAATTTATACACATTAAACCAAAAATATCAAAATATTGGAGAATAGTCGACCGCGGGGCTTTCGCGTACTAAAAGTAACCCATGCGAAGCCGCGGTATAATATATAGCTTGTGTCCATTTTGATGCCTCTCATCGTAACAGTTGCATAAACTACATTTTTTTGTACGTAGTTGCGTCACACAGGACATACGTCTAAGTGAGTATAGTTGAAATTATTTGAAAAGTCCGAATTGTATCAAATTAATCCGTTCAAAGAGCGACCTTACTATCCAAGCAATAAGGTTCAAATTATAATGACTGTGTTTTTAAAAAACGGACATTTTAGATAATTTCAAGTAGACATCTCCATAGTGAAAATAGTTCTCATTATTTTAGTCGTAGGCCACAATGTAAAGACGTTGGCAGTCTAAATAATTTACTTATATTTGCTTTGCCATAGCGTGATGACTGATGACATGTAAAGATGATATCATTATTAATCATTATACCATTTATATCTAATAAAGAAGTCATTAAAATATCTTAAACACTAGTGAACAAAATGACAGTCCGTTCTTATAATGAGGACAAAGCTAATAGTATAATGACATGTCTCTCACAAAAAACCGAGTTACAATTTGAATCTTCTTTCTTAGAGCGTAAGGTCGATATTAGAATGGATTTTGTTACATGTCACAAATGCCATGCAAATATAGTCTCACGTATTTCTTTCGCTCAGCTTATTTCAGTATGATAAGTATAGTTGAATGTGGGTATTGGTTGTGTCCAATCCGTTGTCCTATTGTGCGGTTTTGCTACCCCATTTTCGTCCGTCATAAAAGATATACTTCGTAGACAAACATAGCATGCATTAACATTAGAAAGGGTCCAGAGAAGATTCACCAAAATTCCTGCTCAGCTAAAAACATTGTCATACGAGGAAAGACTACAGAAATTAGGCTTGACAACACTCGAAAAGAGGCGTGAACGTGGACAATTGATTGAGACTTATAAAAATCCTAAATGACTATTACGTCTGTCCAGAGCTGAGCGACTTGTTTACTCGAAATACAAACACACGCACGAGGGGACACAACTTTAAATTATCAGCAAGCAAATCTAAAACAAATATCGGCAAAAACTTAATCTCGAATGGTAAAGGCATGGAACAAATTACCCTCAGAAGTAGTAAACGCCAGCCCGGCTAGTATGATAGCTTATACCGTCACATTCTATGTGACGTTTCAGTACATTTTGGCCGTATAACGAGACGGTATAAGCCATCATACTAGCCGGGCAGAAGTGTTAACCAGTTTATAAACAAACTTGACAACCTATAAAATAAGTAGTGTGATCGTGTGCTAAGTGAACTCTGATTTAGACGTATCAGCGACAGCTGCCTGTCTAAAATAAAATAATGATAATAATTTTACCGGATTATCAACTCTAGGGCCTTTGCCAGAAGTATAAGTTGCTTTAATAGAAATGTGACGTTAGACGCATTCTGCGTTTTATGGCCGCCATTTACCTGAACACCTGAGAATGGTACATTGTTACAACTGTTACAAGTACCGCAAGCATCTGGACCGCCATTTTTCTATTAGTGCACTCGTACTTTATTGCTTATGGAGATAGAGTCGATAGTGTTTTGCGGTTTTAGTATATAAAGCTATTGTTCTTTTAAGTGGATTGGACAAAATAAAACCCAACAACGATACAACAATGTCTTATTTTCTGTAACGAATTTTTACACTATGGTTATTTCAGTGTCTTGCGGTTTTAGTAAATAGAGCTATTGTACCTTTAAGAGGCCTTTAACGTGTCCACTATTGCCACTCGTAAATAATTGTGATTATTTAAATTTAACGATGGATATTGGAAAAAGGGGGCCACTATGTAAAGTATATTGTACTTAAGTACCTTTTGAGTACATCAAACTAGTTTTAACGATGCTCGGTTCGTCGGTCTATGCGTCTAAATAAAAACGGCCGTTTTATTTTTGAACTCATAGATCAACGAATCCAGCAACGTAAAAACTAGTTTGATTAACTCAAAACTTACTTAAGTACAACATATTTTACATAGTGGCCTCCCGTTTTCAATATTTAGCGTTAAATTTAAATAATTAAGAGTGGCGCTAGTGGACACGCTAAAGCACCCTTAAGTGGATTGGACAAATCTAAAACCCAACGACCATACAACAATGTCTTATTTTATTTACGACAATATCTCATTTATTGCTTAATACACGTATTTTGAGGGTTTTGTAGTCAAATAGTTGCCGTATTTACTCTCGTGTATCTCACAATTCAGGAATAGTAGGATTGTGTTTCAAGAGAGCAAATTGATATATTTACGGCGTGAGTGGTATTTGAACCATGAGTGAAGTGAAAGATCATAAAGGAGAATCTTGAGCATCACGTGGAATTCCAGTGTTTATGCCCAAGACGGAAATATTTTTTCTACCGATTGACACATACTGACACATACTCTCACACCTGCTATTCAGAAATGAGTCATTATTGCCCTCAAAGGAAGGAAGAAAAGTTCAACTTTGATCATTCATCTGAGGGCAACAATGAATATTCTCTGAAAAGTGGTGTGAAAATATTCTTAGTTATTATAAACCTAGACCTCTAAAAGGTCAAGTACGAGTGTATATGAAACTTAATTAAGATAATTTATCTATAGCTATATAACCAGCTATATCTAGTATTGTACATTTGAGGAAACCTGTACCCATTATGTGGCAGTGTTTGATGTTATTATCAAATAAGAATAACATACCTACAGATAATAAAATTATCTTTTCCACAAGCTAGGGGCATGTTGCATACACATTTGTATGTTGTAAATTCAGAAAGCTTAATTTTCGCAGCAAAACTTAAGACTGTAGCAATCTAACTATTATCAAAAACATTTTTTTATCGATATCGATAAGAATAATAGATGGTAAATAGAAAGAAAACTGTACAAATGAAAAAAGAAATGAAAATCTTACGTAAAGGGCTGTTGTAGTTTTGTATAATAATTAATAATCCAGGGTGTAACAAAACTGCCGTGGATCCGTTTAAGGCGTTAATTGATATTGCACTTTGACTAAAAATATATATGTGGGATTGGTACTTTTTGATGGCTGTATAAGGTGCTGGCTGCTAGATGATGAATAAGGAACGTTCGAAATGGAGTTTGAATTACTTTGGAATGGCAAATGATTTGACGTATGATTCAGTATGAAAGACGACTTGAACGGTGAACGGTGTTGTTATGATATTTGTTAATAAAGAAGAAGATTATTAAAGAAGTGTTCATTATTCCACCGTGGACCCTGTCCAGGTCCTATATATATAAAAATCCCTAAAATATTTGAGTCAGAATACGATACCAATTAAACGCATCTAAGACATTTTTGTTACGCCTGTATAAAAACAGATGCAATGTTATCTCCGACATTTTACCTGTCTTGTGATTGCAACCACAAAACAGAATAAATGATGTAAATAACCATTACTTTCTCAACAATATCTGGAGTTAGTTTGTTTTGTTTTTTTACTACAGTCATTTATGTATAGTAATATAATAATTACCTAATACTACAATATAATAATAATAAAACCCCCTAAGTTACTACTTCTTAGGCAAATTTAAAATGAATTGACACGAACAATTATAAAATATTGAAATGTAGCGGCACGAAGTTCTTTTCATGTAATAATCATCGATATCGATGAAAATTTTTTTTCATCGACATTTTTAGACTATTTAGTCTCGCACTAGCGAAATTTCTTCATGTTTTGCCGCGAATATTCCGATCCCTGATGTAAAATACAAAATCCAAGTCACAAGTGGTTATGCAATAAACCCCTGGTGAAACATTTCATTTCAATAAAAACTCGACTAGGAAAAACCTTAATCAATCTGTAATTAAAAGTCATATCATACATATGTCAAGTTAGCGTTCTTTGTAACCGCACTTCACCCATCTATTTCTAATTAGTAATGATAATTGTATCATACTATATTCATTATACCAATAATTCATTTAAACATATCAAATTTACGTACTTTAAAGAGACAACTTCAAGTTCAATCAATTTTCATATACACAAATCGAACTAGTCCCATAGTAAGCTTAACAAGGCTTGTGTTATGGGTACTAGACGACGATATATTTAATAGATATATACTTAAATACATAGAAAACATCCAAACTCAAGGAACAAAAGTTTCTGTTCACCACAGAAACAAATGCCCTTACCGGGATTGGAACCCAGGACCTCTAGCTTCGGAGGCAGTGTCACTACCAACTAGGCTAAACAGGCCGACAATTTTGTTCTAAGCCATACACCCAACCAAGTTCAATTACTTTATTATTTTTTGATTACGTCGTTTGGCATTGAAATTATACATTTAATATATTTAAAATATTAAAATTTCATATTTGTGAATTTAGGGTTACATAATATTAAAAAAAAACGGTAAATTAATTTTAATAATGTTGTCTGATTGAGTATTACCATGAGAATGAAAAAAGAGAAGTACGTAATAGATACCGCCACCGGGATAATAGGGATGTCGACACTACCAGTCAATTAAATAACTTTGTCTCTTTTAATATCTGTTTTTTGTTTGATTGTCATATGTTCGCAAATGTATTAAAAACGTCGTTCGATATACGTGCAGAAGTGACACTGTCTTGACCCTCGCCCTGTGGATTGGGCCAAGACACCTCGGGACTCGTACAAAATGACAAACTTTCTGCACTTGTATCGAAATGTACCGGTAACCGGGATACACTAATCATTTGTTTTGAATTACTAGAACTCTACTCATGAATCGATTTATAATGTGACCAATTCGCGAAGACTAATCTGAAGTTTTCCCTTCAAAATACTGAAATGTGATTTGTTTACATGAAATGTACTGGTATCATGAATATGGTATAGATGTCGCATAATTATAGCATCGAGTTCATTGGGGCCCTTTACACGGTCATTATTATCACTCGATACACTCATATCACGATACGTGTACGTAAACATTGAAGCAAAATACAATTTTGAAAACCGCGATAATATTGACACTCCAGTATTGTGGTAATATTAATCGTGTAAACCCCCCAGCCCCTATTCAGGCTTGGTTTTATAAAGATCTAGTCCTTATGTCGATAAGTTATGTCCTTGTTATGTCAATAAAAGAAAATGTTTTAGTTATGTCAACAACTGTACCGGGTTACCAAAAATTTTTCTGACATTTGGTCTAACAGATCTTTATAAAACATGCTGTTATTAAAGTGTAACTACAAGAGGGACTCCTTCATAGGGATAATTACGTCAATTATTTCATTATTTGAAGTATCGAAATACCAGGGCCGCATAGATTAGGCGGCTAACGTTCGTTGGCGACGGTAGCTAAGATCGCGAAGGCTGCTCTGTACCGTCGTCTCGCTCTAACACAGGGCTATGAGACATATGTTGAAACGGGATGGAAAGATGTATCAGTACGCACTAGATAACTATTGAGCCACTAGAACGCTCGGCTGAAAAGAAGTACAGTCAAAGTCATAAATATATGCACGTTATTATTGGTAATCGAGAAATCATCGATAACAACAAAAAAAAACATCGTAATTATGATTTCATCTTCATGATGACGGTTTTATGATTTCATATTCATCGAATCTAGTAAGTGCAAGCATCAAAATACATCGTCCATTATATCAGCGGACATTTAAGTGTTGTGTGTCGGGCGAGTGGCAACCCTAGTGTAAATGTGGTTAATAAAGACCAAGTGCGGGTAGTTCGAAAAACCCGTGCGGGTGTTGCGATAAATTCGAAACGTCGGGCAAACCTAAAAAAAGGTGAGTAAATCTCAGTCGTACGCGATTAAGTCCCGTTTACCACTAATAATGTGTAAAAATCGTGCAAATTTAAGTCAATATTATACATTGATTTGAACTTGCGCGTTACCAAAGCGACAAAAATATCTATACGCTCTTGGCTTGCTATACGTACTATATGTACGCTTTTTTTTGTATTTTCGTAACCCGCATAGATATTTCATATTTGACTGTACTAGGGCAGCATAACTTAGGCGGCGGCTAACATAGCGTCGAGTTCATGTAATGCCTCAGTGGCGACCTTAATTTGGTCACTTTGGACGCGACCGCTGCTCTGCAGTGCTGTCACACTCTGACGTAGGGCGGCTAAGCGAGACGACACTCGGTGTTTCTCTTCGGTCAGGAGTTTGTGCGCTTTGTCGCCTGTAACAAGCAGGAACATTAATAGCCAACGAGGCTATACGCAAATATGGTCAGTGATATCAGTGATATTTGAACCATGTTATTGAGAAAATAGATTTGAAATTATTTTGTTCCAAAATTGAACGAAACATCATAAACTTTAAAAAAAATATGATTTCAACCGAGTTATTCGTCCAATTGTCGTGGACATACTTAATTTTAAGACTTGTCCTGTGTTCAAAAGTACCAGGGTTGCATAAGACAGCTGGAGACTCACCGAGCCAAGGCAGGTAGTCGCCCGCTCGCTCGGCGCGGATGTCCAGCGTGAACCAGTCGTCCAGGTCCTCAGAATCAGAAGATGGCATCACCTATAAGGCAATATGAAAATATTGTTACGAACATTTCTGCTGCGGCTACATTGCCGCGTCATTTTATCGCTACAACGTTCGTGCAAGTGGCTGCAATTCGAAACTTAATTTCAAGTGTTATTTAATTCTAGTGTATCGCACGTATCGCCATGAGTAAATGATAATTTACCGGTAAATAAAAACCGGCCAAGTGTGTGTCGGACCACGCACAAAGAAGGGTTCCGTACCGACACCTCCTAATCTACATTTAAAACCACTATACAATGCATCTAATCAAAAAAGGTCGTATCTTCATAGGAAGCTTATGGCAATTAAGCCCTTTTGTTTTGGCAAGACAGTTTTTCAGCAGCTCAGAAACCGTTACACCTTTCTTGTTCAAACCAAAAATCGTTGAAAGGATTTATTAATGTACATATATTTATAACTGCTCTATACGCCTATAAGACGTTTTACGAGCAAGTGTGATGAAAATACACTTAAAGCAACATGGGCCTAGGTCAGCTCTTGGATGGGTGACCGCTTTGAGTGGTTACTAACTGAGCGCTCCCGTGCTTTGGAAGGCACGCTAAGCCGTTGACCCCGGCTGTTGTCTATGACAGCGGTCGTTAAGCCAAGTTAGAGGCCTTCGGGCGGCTTGGGAACTTCTGACAGTCAAGTTGCCCACTCACTTGACAAAGGGGGGTCGAAGTTGCACCACGTCCGTAGGGTGTACCGACCGTTACCCTACACGTGACCCCTGGGTGGTGCTAAAAGTGCAACAAAACAGCCGTACTTGTCTTCTCGAAGATATCACGGTTACATATATGGGGTGCCTCCCCAGTTTAATACTTTTTTCGTAATTTCACATAGCGGTTCATAGCATACACCTTCCTACCAAATTTCATAATTGTAGTGCTCATTCCCTCCGAGTAAATCGGCTGTGACATACGGACGGACGGACGGACAGATATGACGAATCTATAAGGGTTCCGCTTTTGCCATATTTACTACGGAACCCTAAAAATTAATTGGATGGTTTAGACCTGTAGAGAGGATGGATGAAAGAAGATTGACAAAAAGAGTGTATGAAGGAAGAGTGGATGGAAAAGTTGGAAGGGGAAGACCTCGGCGAACGTACTCCGACCAAATCGGAGACAATCTGCAGAAAGGTCGGCGAACATGCATAAAGAATGTTATGAAAGTTCATGAAGCGAAAGTTGTATGTCAGGATCGTAGCAAATGGATATCAGTGATCTCTGCCTACCCTTAGGGAAACAGGCATGATTATATGTGTGTATGTAAAAAATGATGATGGTTGTAGATGATTAGATATACCTAGGACAGACTGTCAAGTCCAACTTCGAGAAAGAGGTCGGCTGGGCAGCGTTCGGGAAGCTACGGCACATCTTTTCGTCCAATATTCCGTAGTGTCTCAAGACGAAAGTCTTTGACCAGTGTGTGTGGCCGGTGAGGACATACGGTACTGACGTGGTCGCTTACTATGGGCCTCATAAGAAGGCTCAAAGTCACCCAAAGAGCAATGGAGAGGGCTATGTTGGGAGTTTCTCTGTGTGCTCGCATCAGGTATCGAATCGCTAAACTGAAGTGGCAGTGGGCGGGGCACATAGCACGTGGAACCGATGGCTATTGGGGCGGAAAGGTTCTCGAGTGGCGACCGCGTACCGGAAGGCGTAGCGTGGGCAAGCCCCCCACACGGTGAACTGATGACCTGGTAAGGGTCGCGGGTGTCCGCTGGATGCGTCCAGCAGTGGACGTCATTCGGCTGACATGATGATGATGATGATGATGTAAAAAATGAAATGTTGTCAATTGAAATTAGAATCAATATGGCGGCCACTCACATCGTACAGGCTGTCGTCTTCTGAGCTGTCCTCGTCGCTAGGAACTTCCTCGTCCATGCGCTCAGGTCGCCGGATCGGCTGCGATTTTCGCTCGACCATGGAGCCCCCGGCGACGTCCTGTATAAACAAGTAAATTTTTAAGAAAGACTAAAAGCCGCCCTCAAACATTTCCATACTCACACTCGGCCCTTCCTGCTATATAATTTGAGGAGTTCCCCCGGTTTTCCCAAGATCCCGTCATCAGATCCAAACTTGGTGACAATGGGACCAACTAGAAAACATACCCATTCAAATAAAATAAAATAAAAATTGTAATAGGTCCACGAGTATCAGAGTAATCGGTGAACATACATAAAAAAAATCCGACGAATTGAGAACCTCCTCCTTTTATTGAAGTCTGTTAAAAAATGCTCAACTTCATCACTATTGTTGAGGTTATTTAAAATGTCCAACTTTTAAAACAAAACACACCATTCGATTTAGAACCTTCTTGCTTGGACGGTAAAGTCGCGTTTTGAACGGGCTCATCGTCATCATCAGCATATAAGCCGAAGCCGAAAGACTTACATCGTCCATCGTCCCATTGTCCAGGTCAAAGTCGTCATCCTCCAAGAACTCTTCATCGTCTATGGTCTCTGAATGCTTTTTGGTCCTTGTGGCTTAAGCAGTGCGAACCCCTTGTAACAGGATTACACATGCCCCAAGTGGTTACTCACATCGCCCAGGTCAAAGTCGTCACCCTCCAAGAACTTTTCCTCGCCTATGGTCACCGAATGCTTTTTGGGTCCTTGTGGCTTGAGAGTGAACCACTCGTACCAGGATTACAGAAGCCCGAAGTGGTTACTTACATCGTCCAGGTCAAAGTCGTCACCCTCCAAGAACTCTTCATCGCCTATGGTCTTTGAATGCTTTTTGGCCCTTGTGGCTTAAGCAGTGAACCCCTTGTACCAAGATTACACAAGCCCCAAGTGGTTACTCACATCGTCCAGGTCAAATTCGACATCCTCCAAGAACTCTTCCTCGCCTATGGTCTCCGAGTGCTCTTTGGATCCTTCTAGGTTCAGCAGTTAGCCCATTGTACCAGGATTACAGAAGCCGCAAGTGGTTACTTACATCGTTTAGGTCAAAGTCGTCATCCTCCGAGAACTTTTCCTCGCCTATGGTCTCCGAGTGCTCTTTGGATCCTTCTGGGTTCAGCAGTTAACCTTGTACCGCAAGTGGTTACTCACATCGTCCATGTCAAAGTCGTCATCCTCCAAGAACTCTTCCTCGCCTCTGGTGCTCTTCTCCAAGTGCTCTTTGGGTCCTTGTGGCTTGAGCGGTGACCCCTTGTACCAGGATTACAGAAGCCCGAAGTGATTACTCACATCGTCCAGGTCAAAGTCATCATCCTCCAAGAACTCTTCTTCGCCTATGGTCTCCTGGTGCTCCTTGGATCCTTGTGGCTTGAGCAGAGATTTTTGCTTGCTCGTGTTAGTGTACTGCTTCACAGGTGTGGGTTTAGGTTTCTCTGTGAATAGGATAACAGTAGTTTATGCAACTGCTACATAATGAGAGGCATTAAAACACGAGTGTAGTTTTATTAAACGAGCCGCAGGCGAGTGTTTTAAGGCCTAATTATCTACGGTAGTTTATATCCGAATATTTTTTTCATGTGTTTCATGTGCAACCATTGAGCCGCAGCTCGTTTACCAAGAAAACCCAGCCACACCCTACCCACGCGGCAGCCCGGCTCTGTACTGTGAAGTTGTACGTGATCTCATAACTACTTGATATATCATGTAGTTATGGTGCATGCGCAGGCAGAGGGCGGGGGCATTGTAAAGTTGGTATTTACGGATGGTTTTTGTACACATTAAAAATATTTACTATATGGGTGTAGATCATCCTCCTAGCGTTATTCCCAGTACAGTTGCATCCTGAAGGATGCCTGGGGTCCGCTACCTAATCCCAAGAATTGGCGTAGGCACTAGTTTTTACGGAAGCGACTGCCATCTGACCTTCCAACCCGAAGGGGAAACTAGACCTTATTGGGATTAGGCTTGTCAAGTGAGTGGGCAACTTGACTGTTAGAAGTTCTCAAGCCGCCCGGAGGCCTCTAACTTGGCTTAACGACTGCTATCATAGACAGCAACCGGGATCAACGTCTAAACGTGCCTTCTAAAGCACGGGAGCGCTCAGTTAGTAACCACTCAAAGCGGTCACCCATCCAAGAACTGACCTCGCCCGACATTGCTAAACCTCGCATACCCCACGCGATACGCGGGCGCCACTGGGCCACGAACGCTCCTGTGTGTAGATAAAATACTAGCAAGCCGCATGGGTAGTCCAGTATTTACATTGTACTTTAAACGCTTTTTTACTCCTACGAATTCTCAAAAACCCCAAGTTAATTTTAATATTTTCTAATACTTTACGACTCTATTATTTAAATGTTAACGATAAAAGTAGAAAACCAATTTCTGGACTTTATTGTAGTAGTGTGATACTGTAATTTAACTGCCGGCGCCATATTTCAGGATGATCGGTCTGTAATCGTAAGTCGGTGCAACGCCACCTAAGGCCTATTTGATTATCGTATGAAACCTCTTTACTGTAACTTAAAAACTGGCCACTTCAACTAGCATCCAATGTAGCTCACTTGACAGAAAGTGATAACGACTTGTCAGGCACAGAATGATTATGTTTGGGCAAAATTTTAATTTAACTATTTTGTTCGGATAATGAAAACAGAAATTTCATATAAAGTTTTTATTAATTCTTATCTAAAGTAAATTATTTTGATGTAAGTTAACATATCAAATATTGACATCTAATTTTGAAGCAACGTTGTATAAAAGTACACAACGTATATTGTTTTGAAAAAATGGTACTTCGCTGGGTTTTTTTAACGCCGGACTTCTCGTGGCAGAGGTTGATTTTTCCGAACTGACGGTAGCTTATTGACGATCATTATAATATGCCTAAATTTAATAATAAATAACTTTGACACGCACTTCCTTCGCGACAGATAGGCACCGTTCTGGACCCAGGCACTTTAAGAATCGCTTGTTCCTTGAGGCTTGGGGCCAGAATATGTATCTCTCACACATGCGTCTGTCGCAAAAGCGTCGATGAGTCGGGTAGGTATGGCCTCTCATGTATAAAAAGCGCCGGCCGCTTATACCGCCACGGCACTATAAACGATTTGGTCCGGCGTTCGCTTGCCACCGTGTCTGTATCTGCTATACTCGAACCTACAGGTTTGGCAAGAGACGATGGCGAGCGGCCTGATGGTGCCACATTAGTGCCATGGAGATTGGGTAGAGCTTTGGTGTGGGACGCAACGTGCGTGGGATACGTTTGCTCAGTCCCACATCCAGGTGACTCGCTCTAAAGCCGGCGCTGCAGCTGACCTGGCGCAGGTGTTGAAGCGCCGCAAATACTCGTCTTTAATTAAAGACTACGAGTTTGCGGCGCTTGCGGTGGAAACATTGGGTCCCTGGTCAGCTGACATGAAAGGTTTTATGAAGGCAATCTCATCGACGCTTCAGGGGACCATAGGGCTGGCGCTTACCTCTCACAACGTATTTCTTTAGCAATACAGAGAGGTAACGCCGCCAGCGTTATGGGCTCCATGCCGCAGACGGATCTACTGGACGGGGTCTTCTTTTTATGACTGGGTAAATCAAGTTAGTTTCGTTTTTAATTAATTTGTATTTTTGCTTGATTGTTTTTTCGATAATTCTTTATAAATACATGAATAAATGATTACAACTAAAAAAAAAACTGATTTTCAACAAAGTTCATACCAGTCTTCATCATCATCTGAGGCTCTACAGCCCTGGGTTGGCCTTGGCCTGGTCGAGTAACTTCTTCCAAGCTGGTCTGTTCTTGGCCACTCCTCTCCAGCGACTAACTCCGATCACTTTGAGATCTTTTAGAACGCCGAACTTACCAGTCTTAACATTACTAATTAATGGCCGCGACCTCAACGCTTGGCCGGCGGAAGGTCGGGGCTTCGTAGTGAACATTTTCTTCACTGTGCTTTCGTCGTCGTCTGACTGAAATGATCACAAAAAGCTCAACGAAACAACGGTCAAGGAAGTTCACAAAAGCTGTCCTGCCGCCCACCAAACAAAAACCACATGGTCTAACGAAACGAGGTCTGCTACTCCGGATCGTGACACAAGCCTACGTCACTGCACAGCCTGTACACACACGAACTCACGCTACGACCGCCAACCACCGATAGGCTCGATAGCAGTGATGACGTAGGCTTGTGTCACTCGTACAACGAATTTTTCCCGGAGTGTCATAAGGTATTCTTGTATCATGGAGGAAAATAGTCAGTGAAAGAATCAAGTTGTTTAGGAGTTCGCATTTGTTTCGTTCTAAATTTGAATTAAACAAAAGAAATACGACCTCAAGTGAGGGTAATGGGTCTAAATTCCATTGAACCCGAATGGAGTTAAGCAAACTGAATGTTAGCCACTTTTGGACTCTATTTGTATTAAAATAGAGTCCAAAAGTGACAGAAATAGTTTCCCAGACTGTACATTGTGTTTGGGCGACAAGAAGCTATAAATCGTGCAAGCACAAGGAAGAGCCCCGCTCCTCATTTCGTAGACTGCGTTATTTTATTACTTATTAGGTACAGTCGAAGAATTTGATTTCTTGGCCACTTCGTACCTTGTCACAGTGACAAGAATATGAGATCTCTAGCAGCTTTTATAGTGATTTTAACTGTGACAAGATAAGAAGTGGCCCAGAAATCAAATTCCTCGGCTGTACCTACTCAGCGACTAAATCCTTGTGTACGTCATAGGGCGCGCCTTCGTGAATTGAACGATCTATAGGGTGAATGGATCGAAAGAGTGTCATAAATTATCATATTTTGAGTATTTAGATCACATCGTTTATATGTAAATAAACGGTAACACAATGGTCATAGGCGTTTTTTACTCCAAAGTGAATTTTATTTTTAACCGACTTCAAGATTTCAAAAGAGGAGGTTATCAATTCGATTGTATGTTTTTTTTTTTATTGTTTGTTACTTCATAACTCCGTCATTTCTTAACCGATTTTGAAAATTCTTTTTTTGATTGTAAGCATATATATCCAAGTTGGTCCCGTTTTTGGCAAAACGCAGTTCTGATGATGGGATCCATGAGGAACTGAGGGAACTCCTCAAATATTAAAGGCAAACATATAGTGATTTTTGTGTTTTTATCAACTAATCAAGCATTTTCATACAAAACTGTGACATTTGATGAAGTGGAACTGCTGATGATGATCAGAACAGAACTCTTCAACGACGAAAAGTTCACGTTTGGCGATTTGTCCTTCTAGCTGTGTTTGTTAAGCAAGTTCTATTTTCACGATAAATTTTTGTCATGCTCGAGTTCTGATGATGGGATCCATTAGGAATCGAGGGAACTCCTCAAATGTGAAAGGCAGACAAATAGTGATTTTAGTATTTTCATGAACTACTCAAGCATTTTCATTCAAAAAAGTGACTTTTGATGAAGTGGAACTGCTGATAATGATCAGAACGGAAGTCTTCAACGACGCGTAGTTCACGTTTGGCGATTTGTTCTCTTCGTTTTGTTTGTCAAGCAAGCTTGGTTTTCAAGCCACATTTTTGTTAAGCTTAAGTTCTGATGAAGGATACCATGAGGAATTGAGGGTACTAAGTCTTCTACCGTTATAAACATACTTATAGCCATTTTTTATTTTATTGTATGTAATCTAAGAGTGCACCATCTAAGTATAATAATCTCATTAATCTCTCACCGGCCTCCCCCTCAATGGCAAGTCGGTATTTTTTTCTTAAAAATTATGTTTCTTAGATTTTGTAAATTTGGGTATTTTTACTCATGATTCGAATAATAAAAAAGATAACCTAAATAAAATATGCAAAATTGGGGTAATTTTTTTTCTACCGGAAATATCAGAATCAATCGAACACAATCATCTCAGCAGGCACAATAATAAATTTTATAATACTGACAAAAAGTATACACTTTTGAGTGAAAAATTGATTGTCATCCGCAATACGATAAATATATTTTCATTCGTTCAATCCAATCAGATCAGCGTTTGTGAATATTGATCTAACATTACTTCGCACAATAGACACTTAATAATAAGCTAATTTAGTAAAAATTACCTAATATATGTTAAAAGAGATATGTACAATATACACTTGGATTTTCAATCTTCAATGTAGTGAAATTATCTTCTTCGTTTGTTTTGCGACGAAAAATATACCATAGATGATACCCGAATTATATACAACTTAAAATTTGTGACCAATTTAAACTAAAATAAGTTTCTGGAAAAATACGTCATCCTTGACGCCCCAGCGATCATGGATCAATTAGGATTGGTGCTGGAGTTACTTATTTCTTCTCAAATGTGATGAGAAACATTGTTTTTAACTCAGGCGAAAGAAAATTGCAAACTCGAGTCATCACAAGCCCGACGCCGAATATCGCATTAACATAATAATACAGCGACAGTTGGGACGCGTCAAAGTAGTGAAAGTGACAAGGTACTAAAATGATTATTTACTTTTGCTGTTGACTGTACAAGCTTTTATTGCCGACTGTATTTTTTTGCATAGACTGCTCCAATGAGCCCAAACATGACGGGTTCATCTTGTGTAGTTAGACTTGATATGGCCACCTTCTGTCTCCATCATCAGATCAGCTCGGTGGTACTATATTGCATTGTCACCGAACTTACATGAGTATGCCAAATTTAAGCTCATTCGGATACCTGATAAACGCGGAAAATTGCGAGAGAGTCTATTTAGAGGCCGTTGATGACTGATGGCGTTGTTGGCTGAGGCTGTTGATACTGCGATCGCCAACCCGCATGCCAAACGTGGCGATTATGGCATTTACCCCCCATGAAATTGGGGGAGGCCTATGTCCAGCAGTGGACGTCCTAGGGCTGATATGGTGGTGGTGGTGGTGGTGGTGATGACTCGAGTTTGCAATTTTCTTACGCTCGAGTTAATCACAATGTTTTTCATCACATTTGCGAAGAAATAAATAACTCCAGCACCAATAATAATTGAAAAAATCGACAACTTCACCACCAGTATCAGTCCATGATCGCTGGGGAGTCCTTGTGAGAGGAGTGAGCGACTTCAATATTTCAACCAATCACAAAGCAGTATTCTTGTGACGCGCGGCCAACTAGATTTTTTAAACCAATCAGATCACGCACAAACTCATAACTCCCTCGGAAGTTATGAAATACCATAACTCCCCCGGGAAGTAAATTGGATATAACAGCTCTATTCTAGACGCCTGCATACAATAAGACCCTTCAGAAGCAAATGTGATGTTTTTTTTTTGCATATTTGGAGAATAACTTACGTGCGAACAGTGCAAGCTAACAGTCAGTAAAATCTTGTAACATAATGATTGTCAATTGCATTAAACATTGAAAATGCTTGATAAATCCAAATGTATGATACTTCTTAATAAAAGCAATATTATGGGTACAAATTCCTAAACAAAAGCGCATAAAAAGAGTATCATTCCGTGCTATGTTAGTAGTCTATTCCAGGGATGTTGTGGATGCAGTCATTTTGTCATCCGTGGATGCGGATTATTTTGGCTCACTTTCGCGGATGAAGGATTCAATCATCACACATCCGTCATACTTAATCCCACGTATGCTTAGACGCGTATCCGTGCCATTTGTACCTTGTTTTACATCCCAAAGTAATTACTTGATTGGACAATTTTGACAAGCTCGGTTCTCCATACAAACGTAGTTTCGCTACGATTTTAGAAGAGCATGCTGGTATAACATGGAAGTTTGTATACACAACGGGATCCGGCATATCTAGACCGGAAATTAGATTCTGGTGCTTGAAATTATAATGGAGAAAAAATACGGTGATTATTAAGATTTTCATAAAAGACCTAAAAAACTAGGAGTACTATTTTTACTAACAGAATTTTCTATTACAATTTCTACCAACAGAAAGTAATTTCCGGCTTAGATATGGCGAATAGCATTGTGTATACAAAGTTTCATGATATTTCACCATTGGCGTTTTAAAATGAAAACGAAACTTCGTTTGTATGGAGAATCGAGTTCAGTCGAGCGTGCGGGGCCCTTAAGAAAAAAGAAATCGTAATGGCGTAGCTAGCCGTGGGCGAAGCCCCTCTTTTTTATGTAACATACGTAGGTGGCAAACAAATATACAACCCGGCAGATACCGAAAACGGCCTCGCAGATGCGACTTCGCCCACGGCTACATTTGTCCATGCTACGCAACTGCGTATCGGACTGTCAAAAGAAAGGCTCAAGAAAGAGAGACACGGAGATTGCCACCGACAGGAGCCTATCTCTTAAGTTGATGGCGATGATGACTCATATCCACAAAAGCATAGCATTAATTGCATCTACAACATCCCTGTTTTATTACATCTACGCTAGATAACTGGGCCGTACTTTTCGCGGCCGCGAAGCTCGGCGGAGGAGACTTGGCCGTCTCCACTGCCGCGCCCGGGAGCTGTTCGATACAATTCTCATCAAATATAACTAGGTGTTCTGCAGATTTATGCCAGCCTGGTACCCTAAGCCTTTTTTTTGTTACATATTTTTTCTTATAATAAAAATGAATGTTCTGCGTGTTCATGGTAGCCTGGTACCGCAGGGCGATTTATAATTGCGTTGCCAAGGTGCTAAGCGAGGTGTATCGGAGATACAATCGCAAACTATATTAAGTGGATACTTCTTAGGCTGTCTAACTATTTATTTTTCTCTCTAAATAGAATAAACAGCAATGTGTAATAAACCCAAATATAATAGTATTCTACTACCCAAAGGTTGTCTGGAAGAGATAGCTCTTTAGCGATAAGACCGCCAATTGTGGCTCTTTAAAGTTTCGACATATACACGTAATCTACTGATTACCGCACTCGTGCGGTAATATAGCACCATATGTATTGTAATAGTACATTACGATACAAGTTCAGAGAACAGGAAATTCGCAACGAGTGTACTGCAACACCATATGTACTGTAAAACATATGGTGCTACTTTACCGCACAAGTGCGGTAATCAGCAGATTACGAGCATACGTCGAAACTTTAAAAAGCCATACGTACTGCAAAACGTTGTACGATACACGTGCGAACAGGCAATTCGCAACTCGTGTCGATTTAAAACACTCCCTTCGGTCGTGTTTTAATTTATCACCACTCGTTGCGAATTTCCTGTTCTCTGCACTTGTATCGTAATGTACTATTACAGTACATATGGTGCTTTATTTATTTATTTATTTATTTATTTATTTAAGGACCACCAACGGATAATACATCTAAAACAAAACATATGTCTTAAAAACAAAAATCTAGCAAAGATGCTTAGCCACTTATAGGTGACCACAGCTCACATATGATTGTAACAAAGAGTTAACATTTTTAAAATTAATAGCTTATTTAGGTTAGGCCAGATTCGACCAACCAGGAATAATAATTTAAACAGAGTCTATTCCATTTCTGTTTGGTCGAATATACCCACACTTAATAGTAGATTATTTACATAAGAAGTAAGAGATTGTATTCTACTTTAGAACTTACACTAAAATTTCAAATTTCAAATTTCGTATAATAGGATGTTTATGTTTATGTGCATGCAGGAAGAGCAACAGAACATGAAGGAGTGGCAGTCACCCGCCAGACTCCAGTGATATAAAATGCGTGATAATAGATTTTTTGAATTTACTTATTGTATCATGGAAGATATCTATGCCTCTGGAATCCGGAATGTAGTTGTATAGACGTACCATTCTTGAAATCGGTGAGTTACTGCCGAGTTTAGTCCTTTTGAATTTATCTTTGAACAGCTTATAGGTACCCTTGCGAGGTAGCCTGTTTGGGATGTTTATGCGAATTTCTTTTAACAATTCCGGACAATCAATACCCCTGGCGTTGACTACTCTGTATAGAAACATTAGGTCCAGTACTTTTCTTCTATCGCTAAGAGATAATAGTTTAAAATAGTTTAGGCGCTGCTGATAAGACCTTAATGACCTTGTTTCAAGTGTTGAGTAGCTCAATATTGCTAGAAATCGCTTCTGTACCCTTTCAATACGTTTTTTGTGGACTTCGTAGAAAGGAGACCAAACCTGAGAGCAGTAATCAAGGTTGCTTCTTACTAGAGTGTTGAATAGTACCAGTTTTGTGCGGGTTTGCTTGAAGTGCTTGGTATTCCTTGCCACGAAGCCCACCATTGCAGAAGATTTTTTTATTAAATGATCTAAATGAGCATTAAAGTTTAACTGGTCATCTAACATTACGCCTAAATCTCGTACTACTGGAACTTTTTTCAGGGTTATACCGTTAATGGCATATTGAGTTTGTGCTGAAGTTTTGTTGCGCGTGAAGGTTATGTGATAGCATTTATCGGAGTTCAATTCCATGTTATTGCTTCTGCACCACTCAGCTAGCCTATCAGCGTCATCTTGGAGCCTCAGGCGGTCATTATCGTCTTTAACCGGTCTAATGAACTTTAAGTCATCTGCAAAGAGATAGGGCTCAGAATTGATGCAGCATTTTGTGATGTCATTGATAAAAATCAAGAACAGTAGGGGGCCCAAATGTGATCCCTGAGGCACGCCGGATGAAGCAATATACGCTTTAGAATTCTCGCCATTCACCGCCACATACAGCTTACGATTCGACAGGTAAGACCTAAACCAGCTCAACAAAGGTTCACCAACACCGAACCTGGAAAGTTTACCCAGTAGTATGCCATGGTTTACCCTGTCGAAAGCTTTACTAAAATCAGTATAGATTGCATCTACCTGCACTCTCTTATCTATATAGTTCGTAATCGTCTCGATATAGGATACCAAATTTGTGCCGGTTGACCTCGACTTAATGAAACCGTGCTGCTTGTTCGAAAGTAGGTGAGAAAAATGGCTATAAACATAAGGATAGACCAAAGATTCGAACAGCTTTGGTACAATGGACAGAATAGATATCGGTCGATAATTGCTAATGTCCGATTTGGAGCCGCCCTTATGTATGGGGACAATTTTTGCCTCTTTCCATGAAGTAGGAAAGGTTCCAGATTGTAAAGACTTATTAAATATGTATTTTAAGGGAGACACTAGCTGCTTAGCACACTTATACAGAAGTACTGGCGGCAAGCCATCTGGACCACAGCCCTTACGTAAATCTAACGTGTTAATCTTTTTTAAAATAGCTTTTTCGTCAATTATAATATTATTCAAAGCACCGGGAAGTACAAAGGAGATACTCGCAATTTGTCCCGATACACCAGAAATGAAACCTTTATCATAGATAGATGAGAAGTTCCTAGCAAACAGTTCGGATATCTCTTTACAATTTTGGGCAACATTGTTCCCCAGGCGCATGGTCGCTGGTATTAAAGAATTGTTTTTACGTTTTTGTTTAATGAATGTCCAGAAGTACTTTGAGTTACGTAGTATATTGTTTTCTATTTTTTTGCAATAATGATTATAGCAGTCGAGTGCTTGACGTTCACATCGACGCTTTATGATATCGAGACTAAGTTTATCAAGGGGATTTCGGTATTTTTTTACTTTTTGCCTTAACTTGTACCCTTCTCTCTGCATTCTGATAAGGTCACGCGAAAACCACACTGGATATTTCATGCCCTTTGGTTTAGTAAGAGGTACGTATTTTTTAATGGCTACATCTATCTCATACTGTAATTTACTTGCCATAATATCAACATCCTCACAGGAATCCAATATTAAAGACCAGTCCAGACCACCGAGATATTTCGATAATTCATCGTAATTAGTTTTGTAAAAATTAGGTCTTGGGTGCATATTGGACGCAAGAGTTAATTCTGAGTCTATATTAACACTGAATACTATTGGAGGATGATGATGATCGATTACACTCAAGGTTGCTCTACTCTTCTCTAAAATTACATTTTCAGTCGAAAAAACAAGATCCAGTATTTTAGAATTGCAGTTCCTAACTGAGTTATATTGTTTGTGGCTATTTAGTGCCATAAATTCCATGACAAGATGCCCAAGATGCTACATTACCACAGGAGTGCGGTAATCAGCAAATTACGTGCATATGTCGAAACTTGAAAGAGCCATATGTACTGTAAAACGTTGTACGATACACGTGCGAACAGGTAATTCGCAACTCGTGTCGATTTAAAACACTCCCTTCGGTCGTGTTTTAATTTATCACCACTCGTTGCGAATTTCCTGTTCTCTGCACTTGTATCGTAATATTGTATTGTATTGTATGCTTTTTATAAAAAGTTTATTGTTTTAATACTGCTGTCTGCCATTTCATTGACAGATTATAATGCTCGACTAGAAAAAATAGTAATAAACACCGATACCATCACTTTAATTTTAGTGCAATATAGCGTTATAATTTTCAATACTTTTCTTTGTTGCTGGTTACCATGGTTCTCCTGAGTCCCTCATTAAAAACGAGATTTTATAGGGTGTCAATCTACCAAATATGAGTTTTAGTGATAAGTCCATTCTGGCGTGCGTCATCTCTGGCGCATGCTTAAAGTCCATCTTATAACATTTTTTCCAAGAAACTCAGTTACTGTTGTCTCCTGGCTGACGGGACAGAATAACAACAAGGAAAAGAGGAGAGCAGCTAAATCATACAAACTGCTAACAAAGATGTATCCACTTTAAATCTAATTTAATGGCAATAAAGTCAAAAAATGTTGAAGCTTCGAGGCCTTGCAGCTCGGAGGAGACTTGAGCATCTCCACTGCCGTGTTCGGGAGCTGTTCGATACAATTCATGCCAAATATAACTAGGTGTCCTGCAGGTTTATGGCAGCCTGGTACCGCTCGGCGGGTATCCGGTTAGGCGAGCATTTGCCGCGTGAGGTAGCGTCGGCCATCCTGCTCGCTTTGGGTGTACACGGAGCGAGCAGCCTCGACTCTGACCCGGGTGCCAATTTCAAGAGATAATCACAATAGCCTCGATTTGAAAATCACGCCCCGTGTGCAAGAGACACGCTTATGTCTTCCGTGCACGAACTCTTCGGGTATGGCGTTTTTGGACACAGAACCCCGCAGCAAACTTAAGAAAAAAATGGTTTCAGTCAAATGTCACGAAATTTTAGTATAATGTAGACTCAAGTCTTCTGATCATTTGCTTGTATGGGCATATGAAATGAAATCATTTATTTCGGACATCTAGGTATCCTTAGTTAATTAAGTTAATAACTCTCAGAATTATATTTTCATAAATAATCAAGTTTATACTTTCTTATGTTTATTACAAAGTTGTATCACTGTGCTTATATGTAACTACGTAACGAGCGGATATAAAACTATTAAAATATGACGTGTCTGTCACGTTGATATCGCATATTATCTTAGATTAATAATACCAACAGATGCATAGTGTTAAGTTTTTATATAGTTGTCTCTTTGAATCTTTATGGTTAACCAAGATGAGTTAGAACGGGACTGATAGTACGATAATTTTCGGCTGCTAACGAATTGTCTCCATTTAAAAGCACACCAAAATGTAAAACACTATATAATCCAAAACGTCACAAACGTCAGTTCAGTACAATTTGCAGTTATGAAAACGGAGACACTGACAGGTTCAAGACCTGTCAGATTCAGATATCACTTATCCGTCTCTCTTAAACTTACTGATTCGTGCATTAGTGAGAATAGAATTAGATAAGATGTACAGAAATCGATCAATTTAAATGAGCTGATCTAGTTTACTCTGATATCTGTGATTACGATGTGCAGAACCCGGACCTGGGATCCGGGTATGTCCTAAAACAACGACCAAGACCACCGGGGGATGGGCAGCAGTATATGAAATGCGGTGGACATACTGCGATCGCCAACCCGCATGCCAAGCGTGGCGATTATGGCATATACCCCCCTTGAATTTGGGGGAGGCCTATGTCCAGCAGTGGATGTCCTTTGGCAGAGCAAAGAGTAGCATTTAAGGAAAAGAGGTACCTATGTTACATATATTTTGTATTAACAAACAACTAAGTTGATTATTTTTAAAAGTATAATTCTGAGAGAATTATGCCCATACAAACAAATGAATGATGACAGGAGACTTGAGTCTACCACCACCACCACCATCATATCAGCCAAAGGACGTCCACTGCTGGACATAGGCCTCCTCTAAATTCATGGGGGGTATACGGGTGATTCAGGAGACGTGAGCAGGACCAACACTACATACATAGTACATAGCAATAAATCATTCACCATTGTATTTAAGTGAAACACCCATACCTTTTTCCTGTTTTTTAATTTTTGTTAAGTTAAAGTTTAATTCTCTACAATCATGGTCACCCTACAAAAACTGGTTTATAAAGATTAAACCTCTAACTGTTATGACAGCACTTGGATTACGAAGAAAGTAAATTGTCACATTGAGTGAGATATGATATTTCAAAAGTAATCGGACTCGAATGACATTCAATTTGACACGTATCACTTGACTGAAGTATTCATATTGTAGAGTGACCATTAATTTCGTTAATAATTTAAAACATTTTGTTTTCAACACCAAAGATATATGAACATTAATTTCACTAATAGTGGCACGAAGCAGTAGCTTATGATCTACTGAATCCGTAGTGTTGATCTTGCTCACGTCTCCCGAATCATCCTGTATACCATAATCACCACGCTTGGCATGTGTCGCAGTATCTCCACCGCACTCCAGGGTTGCTGCTGCCCATCCCCCGGTGGTCTTGGACCCGGGTATGTCCTAAAACTACGACCACAGTCCCAAGACCACCGACGGAGTCTACATCATACTAAAATCTCGTGCCATTTGACTGAAATCATTTTTTCCCCAAGTTTGCTGCGGGGTTTTATCGATAAACACCCGACTTTGTTAAGTTTTATCAGTATTTCCTCTTGTCAGATTTTAGACGAGGTAAAATACCATTATTATGAATTGGTTGTGTCGTTTAATAATGTATTGTTTAAGTAGGCTGGGAAAAAAGTATAATAAAGACTCGTTTGAATTTTTTTTTCAAACTAGAAATTTATGTGCTAAATGATCGGCTTTACTCAGAGAAACAATTACATAGTCATGAATTAAATATCTGAAAACATTTCTAATTTTGTATAGAAAACTCCCGTGAGTTTGAGTCATATTAAAATATAATGTAACCGGTCACTCACGTCTTTAAGGTCGAATATCGCTAGACATGTTTTAAACCGGTTCGCTATCCGAATTTTAATCGTGATTGTGGATTGGTTGTACCGCCCACTTGGAAAACAGTGTTGAGTACTACGTCTGTGAAGAGTGGACGAGACTTTAGCATGTGACGTTGTGAGTGTTGTGTGTAACTCGGCATTGAACAATTGTGAAGAAATCGAGGGTAGATTCTCGCCGCCGCCGCCACCGCCCGCGCCGAGCAGCCGAGCGGGCAGCGCACGAGCACGCAGTGCTAAATAAACCGCCGCCGCGATAAGTAATCATGATTAAGGACCGCGCACCGGTCTGAAACATGTCGAACGATATTCGACCTTAAAGACGTGAGTGACCCGTTTCATTATATTTTAATAAGTCCTAAATGGGCCTTTCAAAATAACACCATATATTTCATTGTACGCCCTTAACTTAGCCATGATAAAGCTGTGAGTATGTATTACTCTCAAGAGGCAATGAAAACGGGCACATTGGCACATTTAATATAGAACTTCCATACAAACTGTACTCATTTCCCTTGCTCTTGTATGTAGGTGCCTAGATTGCAATAATATGGAATGAATACTAACAATCTTGGAATATGTACTTAAACTACATGATTTACTGGGAATCGTCCAACTTTATAGAAAGAAATTAATACATTTCTTAGGAGGGCCTGTGTAAATATAAAAGCGGATACGCAACTGTCTCGTTCTTGCACTAGCGCTTACCATATCGCTGTCCCGGTCGCTAAGGTCCTCGGGTTCGGTCTTGATCGGCTGTTTTCGTATTATGGCATTCTTTGCCATTTTCAACTTTGTCACTTTAGCCGCCTGAAAAAAGACATATTTTACTAAATAACAGATAGACAGCATATTTCTACATTAGTGCAAAGTTGGGGTAAGACTGGGACTGCCCGCCGAGAGTGTCATAAACAGCCGAGCTATAGCGGGGTCGTTAATTAATACGAGGCAGGCAATTCATAATTGGGTCAATCAACTTTTCCTTGTTACTCGTTATAGGAGAACCCAATTAATATGGCGCGCGTCAAAGCTCTTAAGTAGTTGACCGAGAGGCTATTATTGCTTAATCCGCGCGCCTTATTACTTGTGAGTTACTCCTTAAAACCGAGATTTTATAAGGTGTCGATGCAACTTATGTGGGAGACTGTATCCCTCGTACAACGCATGCAGCCTACCGTACAACTACGCGTCATCGAGAACCAATCAGCGACGATATCACGTCATCAACGAGCCTTGTGATTGGTCGAGGATTTTGCCACGGAGGCAGCGGGGGACAAATCTGCGCATTCGCTGTTCACCTCATCGTTTATGCACGCATTACGTGCCATATTTCCACTTACTTATCTAAATTTGATATAAACGTTTACCTATGTACTATTTTCATTAAAAGTATTGTATGAAAAGCCGTCTATTACGTTACTGCTGCTCACCCTACTCCAAGATGCTACACGCCTAACCACAGCCATATCCACGCGCACACATAAGGTTTAAATTTACCACACATGAGTTTTAGCGATGATTTTAAACCTATTCTGACGTGGTTCATCTCTGGAGCATGCTAGAAGTCCATAACATCTTTTTCTCAAACATGCAATGAAATATTGATGTTATGGTCCTTATAGGCTGCGAAGTATGACGTTTCAGGTGCGGCTAGGACAAGAGGTAGTTAATGGAATTTCATACAAATCTTGCAGGCCTGCAAAGTCCTCTTTTTTAATTTTCATTCCATATAAATTTGTGGCACAGGTATCATGACATTCTGCCACTATGCGTATTAAAAATAAAACTTTGATTTTTTTGTTGTTTATTTCATTGCATGTTTGAGAAAAGCACGATACATACCTCGGCGGGAAATATGGGGTTGCCGGCCTTAGACCTATCCGGCCTCGCTTCGCTCAGCCGTCTATATGTCTTCGGGCGGCAACCCCTTTTGTCCCGGCCTCTGTAGTAATGTACTATTCTAAGAAACTTAGTTACTGTTGTCTCCTTGCTGACGGAACAGAATAACAACAAGGAAAAGTTGATTGAACCAATTATACTCGTAGTCATCGGTTTCAACGATAATTATTCGCTTTGCAACTCTTTTTTCTTAACTTGTAATCTATCCTATTAAGGCTAGGTCGTCAAGCGAGTTAGCGTTTTCGAGTTTTCTAAGAACAATCCGAAACGTAGAATAAGGGTTTTAAAAATTTGAAAAAATTATATGTTTTACTTAAGGATCTAGTCTAGTCAAAGTTGCACTCAGTTACACGATCTAATGAACTTCGCTCGATAGAAAGAGACCCCAAAGTTACTCCTTTTTGTAAAGCATTTACAATCTGACGACTAAACTATTGATGTTTTAAATAAAGTTTTTGAACTAAACTAAAGCCATTCAGTATTTCTAGACATTTTTGCAGAATCTAAAAAGATAAAATGATTCTATTAATTAATATGTTTAAATACCTACAAAATGCCGAGCGCGGAGGCTCGGCAGGCCCGATCAGTCGCGCGCTGGCGCTTACGGACAACGGACCTGTGTCAGTTTTATCCGCGACAGTTTCGTGCACCAAACAAGCAGTTTTTGACGAATTTATATAATTGTTGCAAGTTATTTAAGAAGGGCAATAAAAACCCAAAAGAAAAACGTCGTATTTATTAACAAATAAATTATGGTCATAGTGCCACAGTATAGAAATGACAGTATAACAACTAAACTGAACCCCTGCAGAAATGGAACCAAAGATGGTAAAATTATAAATGTTTTTTTTTATTACCAGAAATTATAGATATAGTAAGAGATCTACTGCTTTGCACATGAATATTTTTATTAAGCTATGAGTTTCACCACATTAATTCCGACAGTCTTTTTTTTAATACCATGTCAGTGGCAAACTAACGGCCCGCCTGATGGTAAGCGGTCACCGCAGCCTATGGACGCCTGCAACTCCAGACGTGTCAAATTCGCGTTGCCGATCCTTTTAAAATTTATACACTATCTATCTTTCTAGCTAATCTTCTTTTAATAAATCTACCCATTTCCAGGTAGCTACCGTGGCAAGTTTGGTATCATTTCATATACCATATTGATTCTTTTATCATCTTTATGTAAAAATCATTTCTGGTATTTATTTAAAAAAAATACAGTAATCTTTCGCGTAAATAGTAAAACAGTAAAAACTTCGCAATGTTTTTTATGCTTTGAGAGCTAATAACTTTAGACGAATAAATTAATCCACCAAAAAATATCTGTATTTTATTAAATTAAATTAACGTTTTTTACAAGCTCGTGGCTCCTAAAGTGTTAGCTGTTACAATAAAGCTTAAAACTAGTGGCTCTGTGAGCTGTAGACCACGCAAAAAAATATTTTTTCAAATTTCAAAATTTACAAACACGTCTCGACAAAAATATAATTAAACCTATATAATTATCGAACCTGCTCACAAAATGTCACGAGAATCGGTTGAGAAATGCGACTTGTAGAGGAGAACATTCGAACAGACAGACATACGAAAGAATTTTTGTCGAGAGCTGAAACGGAGACGCTTCGCTCTCTCGGTCAAAAAACTATGTTAGTATAATTTTATGACAGTCGTGGTTCACTACTACTGGGCCTGTGTATATGAAGAGTCGAACATTATCAACTTATATCCATACGCTTCGTCCGGTTTTACAGTAGACTAAGGAGTATACCCTGTTGCCTGTGCCCTCTGTTTGCCGTTTGTGGACTACGAGAAGGCCTTCGATTCGGTTGAAACCTGGGCTGTACTACAATCTCTCCAGCGGTGCCAAGTAGACTACCGCTATTATCGAAGTACTGAAGCGTTTGTACGAAAACGCCACTATGTGAGTCCGACTCCAGGACCAGAACTCGATACCTATTCCGTTGTAGCCGCGAGTCAGGCAGGGAGATGCTATTTCTCCCAAACTGTTCTCCGCTCCACTGGAGGATGTGTTCAAGACTTTGGACTGGAGAGGCTTAGGCAATAGGCATCAACATAAACGGCGAGTACATCACTCACCTTTGGTTTGCTGACGATACAGTAGTCTTGGCTGAGACCATACAGGATTTAAGTACCATGCTCAATGACCTTGGTAAAACCTCCGTGAGAGTTGGTCTTAAGCTGAATATGTACAAGATGAAGGTCATGTCAAATGCCCATGTAGCACCAACTGTCGTTATAAACTATCGGACACTTTATACTCGAACTTGAAGTTGATTATGGTATACTAGCGACCCGCCCCGGCTTCGTACGGGTGCAATGCTGATACTAATTATAATTATATACTACAGAATGTATTTATATACAACCCGGCCGATACCGCCGCAACCGCTATGTTCCTTCATGTTAAATCAGTAATATCTTCAAAAATATTTATTTAAATTACATGGTGTCAAGTGCCATATTGATCTATATAAAATGCAAAATGTATTTAAGGTATTTTATTGGAGAAGGATTAATGCTGTATTGCTTAAAATCGCTTCGTAAATAAGCCATTATTTTTCGTAAAAAGTAAAGGATAAAAAATGGTTATTGTGGGTTATCCCTAAGAGATAGACATATACTATAATCGACTTTTTTGTAGACCTTTTTAAGTTGTACAATACTGTAGTACATTATTTTGATTTATCTCGTAGGGTTCAGCCAGCGTTTGCAATGTAAGCGCAATAAAATATGCTTATTTACGACATCACAATAGAAACCTATTAAATTATCTGTGTTTCTCTACTATACACCTGTAACCAAGAGGAAAGAGCAATGGAGGGACCGGTCATTGTGGCACTCTTTAGGGGAGGCTTATGTCCAGCAGTGGACGTCCATCAGCTGATATGATGATGATGATGATGATATATTTACATGAATAGTTGTTATAGTGTATACAAGCTTATTAGCTTTACGTGTATTCATAATCTGTCATTGCTTTCTTAAATATCCGTGTTTGTGCAAAATTAGTTTGTTGCCTTGTGTACTATATTTATTTTTCTCATTTTCTCGAAGGTTAGCTGGAAGAGATCCCTTATAGGGATAAGTTCGCGTTTGTACTTTTACATTTTGTTATTTTGTTTCGATTGTTATTATTTTTTGTGCAATAAAGTGTTATACATACATACATATACATGATGATGATAACACGCACACGACAAATAAATATAACACCCTGTATAATATAACACAATTAGATAAAAAATTGCATGACCTATTAAACAAATCGAGTAGAAGGGTATAAGACATATTTCTTAGGTTCTTAGGTTTCATAGATTAAAATAACGAATTCCAGGGTTGTAGGTATGTACTACGAATTCTGTTTTTTTTTTCATTATAATGGATCTTACCGTAAGTTCGACTTTCAATTATTTATTTACTACCTTATTAAAAAAATATATCAATTACATACTAAAGTTTAATCATAATCAATGCATTTCTTAAGTCAAAATACAGTTATATTTCTATACTGTGACCAGTATGAAGCTAGCGGGGTCATCCGAGTTCACAGTCGCTTCGTCCGCGCGGGCTTGTTCACGCACCGCCAGGACAGCGCTAAATACCTACTCTCGCAGAACTAGAGGGCCTTAAGTACGGTTCTCATCGAACGGGTCGAGCCGGAACGCATTCTACTAGATGCAAAGGAAATTGAACCGTCTATACAGTAGTTACGGTTATTTGAATGGGCGCGATTTCATTAAAATATGAAATGTAAGTAATTTATACACAGTTATAAATCTTTGCGTCTAGTAACTAGTAGCTTCGGCCCGTGCCGGCCAGTTTGCATCACACTTTATTATTAATAAGATAGTTCCGTAGAATGACTCTTTCCGAGAATCAAATTACAAACAAATATACAAACATGAATAAATATTACGCGACAAATTTACAGAAATCAAACTAGTCCCATAGTAAGCTCAATAAGGATTGTGTTATGGGTACTAGACGACGATATATACTTAAATACATAGAAAATATCCAAGTCCCAGGAACAAATATTTAAGTACTCATCACATAAACAAATGCCCTTACCGGGATTTGAACCCGGGAGCTCCAGCTTCGTAGGCAGTGTCACTACCAACTAGGCCAACAAAAATATTCCTCGTGCAACAGCATAGAAGAAAGGTGAATGACTTACGTCGAACAAGAAATCATCTTCGCTGGAGCGGCCGGCGCGGCGAGCATTCTTCTCGCGAATAGTAGTGAGTACTTTCTTCTTCTTGCTGTCATCCTCTCCCAACATGCGCTGAAAACAAACAAGACAATTTGAATTCCAAATTAAAGGGAAACATTGAAAAAATTGATTTGGTAGCTGTTGGTTCAACATGCCATTCGTTCAAATGGAATTTTCTTTCTCATTTCGTCCAACATTGCCACATGGTTTCATTTGTGGGCCGGGGGGGGGGGTGTGTTGGACGTAGAAATCGTGTTGGACGATTACTGCGGGTTGGACAAAAAGCGTGCCGGTCGAAAAGCGTGTTGAACAAAAAGTTTGTTAGACAAAAATCATGTTGGACAGACTGCGTATTGGACCAAATGCGGGTTGGACAAAAAGCGTGTTGGACGAAATGAGAAAGAAAATGCCATTTCGACGAATCACATGTTGGACCAACAGCTACTAAATCAAAAAATTAGTCCTCCGAGCAGGGTTAAAAAAAGTGTGACCAACAACAAAAATGATAACAGTTTGTCAGTTCTGATAATTCTCAGATTGGCAAGCTGAAAGTTGAAGAGGAAAGAATGCTTTATAGGATTAAGTTTGCCTTCCAGTTCAAGATTCATTTCGATTCTTCGTACAAAATTTTCATTTTGTACCATACTTTTTTCCAACCCGTATCCCATCAAAGATATAAATGTGAAAAATAGGAGCCACTTTCAATGTGAAGAATATGTGTGGTAAAAGAATTGAGCTCTAAACGGGTGCCGAGTTCTGTAAATAATTCTGAAGTTTGTTCATAAAAACACAAAATTCTAAAATAAAGTCTGCTTCATTCCTGCTACAACAATATGTTCTTAAATTTGAACTATCGATTTTTTTATCAAATTGAAGCTCATGGGTCAATCTACTTTTTCTGTCCCGTCAGCGAGGAGACAATAGTAACCGAGTTTCTTAGAAAAAATGTTATAACATGGACTTCTAGCATGCTCCAGAGATGACCTATGTCAGAATGGGTTTATAATCATCGCTAAAACTCATGTTTGGTAGATTTCTCGGTTTTAAAGAGTGACTCAGGAGACGTAACCATGGTAACGCTAACGAGCAACAAAAAAAAGTTGATGGACCCTCATAATTTAATTTTGTATTAAGCAGTAACGCTGTTAACGAAAATTCTAAATTAAAGGGACGATCGTTACTGACGACTTCTCAATGTAATTTGAGTCGTTGGTGCCATTAATAGAAGTCTAACTCTTCTACGGTAGATGTCGCTATACGCCTCCCTAAGGCGTTGTTGTAAGAGGGAACTAGTGAAGGATTTCGTGCACGAGCATGGTTGTCCAGATAGCTCAGAGGCTAGAGCGATTGGCCGCGTATGCCAGATGTCGCAAGTTCGAATCCTGCTCGGAGCATTAACTTTTTAAATTTTTCCCTTTAATTTGGGACCCTCATAATTGAACTTACCAGGAGATCATCCGTATTGTGCCCGTCATCGCTCTGGTGATCTGAGGGCTCGGGCTCGCTGTCTTTTGGCTCTCTCTTCAGGAGTTCATCAAACGCTTCCTCCTGTGGTCCAATTAAAATCATCATCATCATGTCAGCCGAAAGACGTCCACTGCTGGACATAGGCCTCCCCCAAAGACTTCCACAATGACTGGTCCGGTTAAAATAAATTGTTATAAATAAAAATATATAAATTTCAAGGCACATAGAAAATTTATATACACGCTAGTAGACCAGATCAGGAATCAAATCCGTATCTATGCATTAACTGACAAATGAATCCGCTTTTCTGTCACCTGCTAATGGTTAAACCAATCAATAATGTGTTATAAACAACACACCCCTGAAAATGTATACAAAATAATATTTCTTCTAAAACTCCGCGAGATTCGAAAGTGTAAATATTTAATGACTTGGAATAATATAATAAGGTACACTCGTATGGTATATTACTTACGCTTTAACTTCAACTTGTGAATAGTTAAATAAACAATAAAATTGTAACATACCACCCTATATAGTAATAATAATGTGTGTAGTTTTTGGAATGACCTGTAAATGAAATTTACATATATCAATAAATAATCTTAATTTGAACCAATAAAGGATCAGCAATGCAGTTGTGAGCCCGTTTTGGAGCCACAGGCCTCCACAGACTATAATAGCGTGTGGTTGACATCACGTCATACCATAACTCTCTATGGTGGCATGCAACCATATGGCCCGCCTAAATCCTCCAAAAGATTCACAAAGTGAGTTGATGCCCCTTTGATTTGAGGACTCACTGTGTTGACATCACAATTGACAACATTTCAAATTTTTAAGTAGTATGAAATCTTAACTCATTTCGTTAATTTGGTAACAAGATACCCCAAAATATTTTTTAATATTTTTATCGCTATTAGTTTTCTAAATATTCACGAAAATGTGAAGAAAGCCCATATTGTAGTAATGACGTCACTACTATGAAAATGTGACAGTCACAGCGCACAAAAAGAACAGCAGTTCACTTTCTTTAGTAAATTTGTCTTAGTAACAGTGCTTCTGTGTGAGAATTTAAAAATGTGGTTTTACTTAACTTTTTATCCTCTATTTGATTACATCGGAAAAAAGTCTGCTTGAAAAAAATAAATGTTGTCAATTTGCCTCTGCCTACATTTAATGCAGGGCCCTCGCTCTGAAAACAATATAGCTTCGGGTTCAATGACATCATGACTTCATGACACATCACATACCTACAGAGATAGTACTAGTGTTATTATGGCTGCAGTCTTCTGTCAGGTACCTCCACAGTCGGGTTGCTCCGAATATGGATGATCCAACTCTCTTTACAAAAGTAGTGTATTATAAAGACACGTAAGATTCACCTTAGTAGTAGTCTCCATGCCCTCAAAATTGTTCAGAGTGTCCTCAATATTCTGCTCCATATTAATGACTCCGAGCTTTGAGTCCTGCTGATGTTCCGGCTCCAAACTCTGATCGGCTGAGGCATTGGCGTCTGCGGCCTCAGGTTCTTGACTTGACTGAGGATTTGTGAAATATATATATTATAACTCACGATTTAAGAATCCTAGTACATGTGCTGGCCTGGAAACGCGATGACCTTTTCAATCTACCTTCCATATCTTTACACTTTGAAACAATCTACCCACTTGGTTTATAATGTTCATACACAACACACCAGTCTACATATACTTTATATTTTTTCAGTCTCACATCTATGATATCACTCACATACTGTATACACTAGCACTAATTCTACCTATTTATCTAAGTTACTTTCTAATCGCTTTTCCCTTGTACCACTTCATCTTCCTCACTACTTTCCCCTAACGCCATTCTTTTATACGCTGGTGATTCCCGAGGTGAAACTGTTCTTTGGCGTTTGCTGCTGGTGGTCAGAATGGGACTTTGACTACTAGCAATCACATCATCCTGTGGTCCTGACACACCCTATGATTTCGGCCCATTGATTAGGCAGTGATATGTTTACTTCATTATCATTATCATCATCAGTCTTTCTATCATTATACGTCATTGACTCTTTAGGCTTTGGTTCCTCCTGCTCACCGCACGAGCATCTGATTGATGTGTCTCAAACTTCTGTCGCCCCACTGGACTAGATACCTACAAACTCCAATCCGTTTATCTACCAGGTAGAGTCTACGAGTACCTCGCCTTTGATACAATGCGGCCCAGCTCCATAGTTTTTTACATAAACTGACTGTCCCACTCTGAATGATCTTAACTTTGTGGCCATATTGCGTCCTATTGGTTGATCACGCTTGGTATCTTCAAACGATAATGTATTCAATGCATCAAACTTGGTTCTAAAAGTCTATTGCTTAAAAGTTCCGCTGGCGTTTTCTCATTCATGCTATTCGGAGTAGTTCGTAAACTATATAAAATCATTGGTATCCTGGTTTTGATGACTGCTTCTTCAGTTTTGACTTGATAGTCAGCTTGCCCATTAGTAGCTAGATGATAAGGTGCTCCTACTATCTGTCTTCATATTATTTTTTGTTACTCCAAGTAAAGGCCGCCACAAATAGCTCTAAACATTGCCGTCTTGATTTCGCTGGAGCTCTTCCAATACGTAAAAGTAAAAAGTAAAAGTAGTTTATCCTTCAAATTAGGCATATTACATGCACCTATGAACGTCAATAAACTACCAACGGTTCGGAAAAATATACCTCTGCCACGAGAAGAACCGGCGTAAGAAACTCGGCGGTAAGGTCTTATCAATTCATTAAAATTTTAATTAAACTAATAAAATTTTTCGAGACCGAATACTACTCCTGCCGCATCTTTGTGAATTTGTCCAAAATAGGGTAGTTTCCTCATCTTAAACTTTTAAAACATATTGCCGTTTTATTATATGGATAGTACCATAAATTAACACAATAAAATAAAAAAATACAAAATAAAATCAGAATAATAATAAAATACGAAATTAACTTTTTTTATCTAATAGTTAAATAAATGCTACCAATAGAATTTACATGATTCAATAAAAAATAATTTTATAACAACAACTATGTACTCCAACGCAGTATTTAACGATTAAATTTTCTTGTTTTTCCATACAGCATTAATACGGGGCATGCGTTGTGACGTCATAATTTTCTGTCGTTTAGTATGGATTATGTGTGCCTGTGTTTTTTTTTATACTACGTCGGTGGCAAACAAGCGTACGGCCCGCCTGATGGTAAGCGGTCACCGCAGCCTATGGACGCCTGCAACTCCTAGGGGTGTCACATGCGAACAATATCAACAACAACAACAACAACAATATCCACCTTTGACCCTCATTGGCGTCATAATTTTTTTTTTAGAAAGTAGCCTATTGCGCTCAGACGGCCCCTCTACCCCAATTGGCGACGCCCTTGAGGCGAACATGACGGGTCTAATACTACCGTCCTCCATTTCATTTTCTAGCACCGCTCCTATTCCGTACTGTGAAGCATCGCCTGACAAGGTTAACTTCCATTTTACATTTTTCCTTAGCTGAGCAATAAATTCTCGAATTCTTTCCCCCTCCTCTTGATACTTACTATGAAAATTATAAAAACTGTATAATCTCATCTGGCTTCGGCTGGAAATGACCACTTAATTTACTCACAATGGTTGAAAAGGTCACTCATTTCTTTTGGAGCTATTAATAATATTACCTAGTCATATAAATGCGCCATTAAATTAGCTTTCTTCTTATCTTCCTGAATATCACTTGCTTGCAGACAGAAAGTAAATCTTTATAGGTAGTTCTTCCAGCAGCCATGTGCCTTATCAAACTCCTCAAACTTACTTTTCCACTCAAATTACACACTTTTACACTTTTAATTCACACCATTGTCCTTATTTTCTCGTCACTACTATTATAACTAAAGGTTTAGGAATCCTAGCACATGTGCTGATCTGTAAACGCGATGACACCTACCTTCAATCTGCCTTTTCAATCTACCTTCCATATCTTCACACTTGACACAATATACCCACTTTGTCTATAATGTTCATACACAATCAATACATTATAGCAAGATTTTTAATGCATGAAGTAAGAATAAGACTGGAGCCGTCTATACACACACGAAGATTTGTGAAAGAGATGTAAGCATAGAGAATTTTACATGTGGGAGGGAAATACAATGTCACATCTCCTGTCCCTCATCGTGTACAGGCTTTTATTATACGACAGCCTGTTTAGCCTAGTTGGTAGTGACACTGCCTCCTAAGCTAGAGGTCCCGGGTTGGAATCCCGGCCAGGGTATTATTTGTGCATTTAACACGGATATTTGTTCTTGGGTCTTGGATATTTTCTATGTATTTAAGTATGTATTTATCTATATAAGTATGTATAGCGTCGTCTAGTACTCACAGTACAAGCTTTGCTTAGTTTGGGCCTAGGTCGATTTGTGTAAGATTGTCCCCCAATATTTATTTATTTATATGTCATTGGACTGTCATCGATGAACAGTTACCATATATAACACGACTAACGATGAGTAATCATAAACATGTTAAAGGATATATCAATCACCTGATACTTCTCAATTTAGACAAGGCAGGTTACCATAATTTCAGGATGCTCCGCGAATCGAAATACATTTTACCGATAGTGTTAGGTAAACCAGCCCGAATGTTATAAATTACGAATTAATAATTTGTTCGCGATTATATTAATAACCTTTTGGACACCAACTACACATATATCCGCACCATCAGTTCAACGCCAATAACGGATATATCGGTCACGGCGTGCAGTGCGATATCAAATTACATTCATAGTTAAATAAAAGGAAGAAAACATTAAATAACCTAGCTAGAAAAAAAAAATACTTTCAACCTACATGCATTTCAACAGGGTTCAACTTCGTGTTTGACATTTCGATGTCATGGTGTGTGAGTGCCAGCTTTTCTATTTTACAGAGTGTTGAAAAGGTTCACTGATGTTAGTTGAGCATTAAAAATATTTGCACTAATAGAGGTGAATGCATTTTTTAATTACTACTCGTAAATTACTTCCATGTTTGTTAAGACTGTGTATAAGTATATTGAATTAAATAACTGTTCTTTCCGTGTTATATAGCTGCATCTCTAGGTTGTAATCAATCTCAATATCTTCTCTCTTAGGAAAGAAAATTTAAAGAAGGAGCATTATGACAAACCTATTCAACCCAATTTTTAACAATTACCAATAAAAAAGCACAAGCTCACGCGTGCACGTTTAAAACTGGCATCACTAGATTGCAATACTCCATCTATCTGTTCTTCTTGGTCTGAGGATTTTCCGTTGTCCCCTAATATTTATTTAGAGTTTATTTTGAAGATTTGGACCTCGATAACAAAATACTTCTGTCAGTAAAAAATAGGAACAGGAGAAATATTGTTCATGTGATATTCCCAGAACAACTGTCAAATTATCTCCCAGCTCTTTCAATGATATGCTGAGGCTTCCTCTATAGTTATCCTCTTTCTATGTCTTTAAGCTTAATAATTTAAGAAAAATGAGAGTCATACTTATCTCAGGTGTTGCTCTCTGATCCAAGTCAGAGGGCCCAATATTTATTTTATTTTATAATTATCTTGTCAGAGGCAGACATTCATTTTAAGTTGCTGAGCCAACAGCGTAAGTATTCACTAGATGCACTGCACCACACAATATTCATTATGTGTCTGGTAAAGCCAAATTCACAAACATTTGAAGTGCCTGAAGTTGACAATCACTCACATTAGCAGCCATGTAGTCATCATCTGTAAGGACCCCCTCACTCAGCCACTCCTCCTGCCCCTCCTCTTGACCCTCCATGGTGGAGTCAAGAGAAGATGGAGCCACCTGCAACACATTCTCATTTAACTAGTAGGGTCGATGAGACTGATGATAAGTTATTTATATTGTCAAATTCAAACCTAGAAATCACTTCTGTTTCATTTGAAACATTCTAATTACACTAAAAACAACTACTTGGCGCGCTAGTCTGAGGCAAAATTAAGCTAAATTGTAATGGATGAAAATGTAAATGAAGTAGGAAGCTACCGCCTCATCGGAAATACTTACGTCCATTTTCAAAACTTTCGTCGGTGGTTCCTCCATATCCGACATAATCACTATTTTGATATGATTTTATTGGAAATACAGGTGCCGTTTTATTACAGGAATACCAATTTACAACATCCACAATCACAAAATTAAATCAATAATAAACATAACCTCAAAATATGGGTGACACATTGTTTTTTTTTTCAACTACGTTTGGATCTACTCTCCGACTGTTCCGTAAGTATAGGGTCCTTCCGGTCCTGCCACAACAGAGACATATCCTGAAATCCGAAATAGTAGAGATAGAAGGGGAGGGTATCCGGATGGATGTAGTTCGATGCTAAATAACGAAAATAGTGGCACAAGGCTGCGCCGCCGCCGTCCCAACTCCCCCTTTAGGGTGTCTTTTCACCAGAGATGTGCTATGTGATGTGGACCAATGTCTGGGGGCACGGTAGTGCCCTCGCCAAGACGAGCCAAGGGAAAGGCAAGGGTACTACCTACCTTTTCTCGAAGTGTTACGTCGTTTTTTTGAATCCTCGTAAAGTAGGTTTCTGATCTACCATATAGTTCATATTCTCAGGATATGATGTCAATAATAGACTAATTACACATACAAAGTCTCAATTGAATAGCTCTAATACGTAACAAAAAACCTATTAATAAGACTGCCTAGCAACTTACAAAAAGAATTGAAATCCCACCAAAAACATTTCATGTAAAATGTTGCCAAGACGACCACGTACGCTGCTAGGCAACGTAACACTGCGCCAGTCAACGACGCCAGACGCCAATCACACGCATACTACAGACAATAGATGCAAGCTTCTGTCAAATACTTTGCCCGACTTGCCAACTAAATAATCTCACACGATCTAATACTCGTGTCAATAACATCGCGATATTGTCATTTCGCGACATTCCCGAGAAAAGAGAAGGTAGAACCATCGCGAAGTGATCGTTCGCGACACACGTAAGGTTTGCCCTGTGATAAAGATCAGATCTCATGTAGAGCCAAGCTTCTGAATCTACACGGTCTAACTCTACCGACCCTAACTTCAACAAATAAAACAAATTCTACATATCAGTAAATATGTATGGCTTGGCTGTTTCGTTACTTACTTCAGATCAGAAACTAAATATTCGCATCACCTCCACGACATGAGATCTGATATCTTTTTCACAGGGCAAACCTTTATATGATTGTTTGATTCAAATGCATCCATAGTAACGTAAAGGTAAAGAACTTAAGAAAATGACCTGTGGTATTATAGTTGTAATGTAACGTGTTTGAATAGACATTTGTTTTGTTTGTGTAACACATTTTAAATATGTAATGTAATGACTATTCGTACACATCAGAGCTACAAACAATAGTTCATTTTCTTAAGTTTTTCACCTATAGCATGGCACATCTCAGGTGGAAAGGCACCCTAAAACTTCAGGATATGTTTCTCGTTTTTTGTATAAGACATTCAAATAAATTCACCGGTTGTTTTAAACATTTGTTTTACTCTTGCCTCTTCATTACAGTTAACTCCGTGGTGTCGCAAAATCATTATACTTAATTAATTAGCTAGACTATTTAAGCCGGGTCCGCAGCGCCATGTTTTTCGTGTTAGCAAACATCTTTGGGAGGCGAGAGATGTTCAACGCCTCCCGTGTTTATATTGATAGTGTTCAAGGGTCGGCCGGCAGGAAGGAATTAAATACTGGAGATCACTGATAGCAGTATATTCTTATCGACAATAATATAGTAACTTAGAACAGAAACATAAAAATCATACAGGACATTTTTCCCTATTGACAACTGTCAATCTAATAAAAGAACATCGTATCTTGACATAAATATTGAAAGCAAATAGTTTGCATATATAACGCCACACCACGCCCCCACGGAGAAAGAAAAAGCACACAAAAGTGTACAAAACTTAAAACTAAAAATAACAATAATTATCATTACCCTTAAATCTCACGTGGCGATCTGAACGAGTAGTATGTGGTCGATTTGAAAAGTAGTGGTAGTGGTATTAGTATTCGCAGACTTAGGCGAAGGTGCAAGTCCAGCTGGCTGCGCTAGAGATAAATCCTGAGGCGGCGAAACAGAAGGAACTGTTGAGCCCGAGCTAGGACAATTATCCAGGTCAACAAATGCTGGCTTGACTCTGTCAATGCTCACCACGACCTCTCTGTTTTTAACAGCCAACGTCATGGTTTTCCCGTCAGTCGAACGCTGTAATACAGCATAAGGACCGGTATAGGGAGGCTGCAACGGACGTCGAACAGTATCATCCCGTAAGAAGACATGAGATGCAGTCGGTAGTTCTTTCGATACGAAGATAGCGGGAGTTGAATGGCGAGAAACTGGTGCTGGACGAAAAGATGACATTTTGCGTCTCAGCTGAACGACGAAATCAGCAGGATCGTCGAATCGATCATTGCTAGGCTCGGATACTAACATCTCTCCTGGTAAACGTAGAGATTCGCCATACAACATCTCGGCTGCAGTAGCCTTCAAGTCTTCCTTGTAGGCGGTAAGCATGCCGAGTAGAACGAGCGGAAGAGCGCGCGTCCAGGAGCCGGAGTGGCACATAAGTGCAGCTTTTAATTGGCGATGTAGACGCTCAATCATTCCGTTCGCGGAAGGATGGTATGCAGTTGTCCGAATACGCTTAGTAGCACAGGTGTGCATAAGGCGCCGGAAAAGATCGGACTCGAACTGGGTGCCCTGATCAGTGGTGATGATAGAAGGAACACCGAAGCGAGAAATCCATCCTTGCACGAAAGTATCAGCTACTTCCTCTGCGGTAATGGTACGCATAGGCCATACCTCTGGCCACCTGGATACCCTGTCAATAGCTGTGAGACAGTAACGGTAGTCATCGCAGACAGGGAGCGGACCGACGATGTCAATGTGCACGTGAATGAAGCGACCAGATGGTTGCTCGAAACTGCCTAAAGGAGCTGAAGTATGCCTAGAAACTTTGCTGCGCTGGCAGGCAAGACAAGTCTGTGCCCACCTGCGACAGTCTTTCCGCATGGAAGGCCAAACGTAGCGTCCTACCAAAAGTCGTGTAGTGGCCCTAACGCCGGGGTCACCAATTTGGGAGGCGAGAGATGTTCAACGCCTCCCGTGTTTATATTGATAGTGTTCAAGGGTCGGCCGGCAGGAAGGAATTAAATACTGGAGATCACTGATAGCAGTATATTCTTATCGACAATAATATAGTAACTTAGAACAGAAACATAAAAATCATACAGGATATTTTTCCCTATTGACAACTGTCAATCTAATAAAAGAACATCGTATCTTGACATAAATATTGAAGTGGCTGATTAGCAAATAGTTTGCATATATAACGCCACACATCAAACATGTTTAGTTGGATTTTTGGTGCAGTGGACCGGCCTTAACATTGAGGCCACGCCTATTTTGTGTTCGAAAAACATGTTTGATGTTTGCAAACACGAAAAACATGGCGCTGTGGACTCGGCTTTACACATCCACATACAGATATACTGATCAAACTTTACCCATGATTTCGCCTACAATACAATTAGCCTTTTTTATGAAGCTACTAGTTACACTTATTCAACGAAGCATTGCATGGAACAATGACGGCTAAAGGGCCTTATTAAATATTATACATGAGTAAAGTTTTCTCAATATTACTGGTCACTTGGTTAGACAGTCTGGCCTGGCCGCGGCGCGGCGGTCAATAGAAAACGTGTCATTAGCTGCCAAATTTACTATTGACCGCCACCGCAGGCCGCGCCAGTGTGATCCAGGCCTTAAGCCTCTCACAGACTGGCGCGGCCTGGCCGCGACGGTTAATGGGTCTGTTACACGCATTATCACAATACTGGTGTGTCAATATTCATTAAACAGCACGTGATTCGGATCGTGATATGAGTGTATCGCGTGATAATAATAACCGTGTCACATGGCCCAATAGTAAACTTGTCATTAGCTGTCAAATTTACTATTGACCGCCACCGCAGGCCGCGCCAGTGTGATTCAGGCCATATATTGTACTTTGTGATTCAGGCCTTACTCTTGCCGAGAAATAAGATGATTTTTATCTTTACCACCATTAAGGTGACAAACAAATACTAAAGCGTTCTATAAATTGCTACCAATTTGTCGCTACAACCGCTTTGAAAGTGCATATCTTCTATGATTGCTGCCTCATTCCAGTCTTTCCGTCTTACCTGCGCTTCTGCGTAGGGGCGCCCGCGTACCGCGTGTGGTATGCGAGGTTAAGCAACGTGGGCCCGGGTGAGTTCTTGGATGGGTGACCTCTTTGAGTGCTTACTGAGCGCTGCCGTGACGGCATGCAGTACGACGTGCTCATTTCCTAAGAAAAATTCCCAAACCCAAAAAACAAAATCCTACATGACTTGACTCTACTAGTCTCTTTACGCCAGCGCTCTACTAAGCTAACTCTCTCTCTACATTGGGGCAGTGATCCCTCAGTGATCCACTCTTCGATATAAGCTCGAAACGCGCAGAGCGGGCGCGGCGCGGTGCGGGGCGGAGGCGGTTTTACATTTTTGATCTTCCGAAACTGTAGACTATCGATTACTGCTTCATACGTCACACACGCCGCCTCCGCTCTACCGAATACCGCGCGGATTTTGCGTGCGATATGCCCCGGACGGCGTTCGCTCTACCGCAAAACCGCCTGCGCCCTGCAACGAGCCTGCGCCGCGCTCTGTGCGTTTTAAACAATACACATTCAGTCATTAGTCTTTACATTTTATCTATATATTTGACAATACCCTCAAGTATACTATATCGATATTTTGGACACAATTCACTGAAAAGGTCACACAAAGAAAATCTCTTATTATTATAAAGATCTGGTGGAGCGCTCGTGGCCCAGCGGCGCCCGCGTACCGCGTGCGGTATGCGAAGTTAAGCAATGTCGGGCGAGGTCAGTCCTTGGATGGGTGACCGCTTTGAGTGGTTACTAACTGAGCGTTCCCGTGCTTTGGAAGGCACGTTAAGACGTTGATCCCGGTTGCTGTCTATGATAGCAGTCGTTAAGCCAAGTTAGAGGCCTCCGGGCGGCTTGAGAACTTCTAACAATCAAGTTACCCACTCACTTGACAAGCCTAATCCCAATAAGGTCTAGTTTCCCCATCGAGTTGGAAGGTCAGATGGCTGTCGCTTCCGTAAAACTAGTGCCTACACCAATTCTTGGGATTACGTAGCGGACCCCAGGCATCCTGCAGGATGCAACTGTACTGGGAATAACGCTAGGAGGAACAGGAATATAGGGAAGTTTATCTAGGAATAAGTATATTTTATTCTCGTTTGACTTGTAATTATATAAATCATCATCATCTTCCTCCTAGCGTTATTCCCAGTACAGTTGCATCCTGAAGGATGCCTGAGGTCCGCTACCTAATCCCAAGAATTGGCGTAGGCACTAGCACTTGTAATTTTATAAATAAATATAAAGGGACAATTTTTACACAATATAGAACTAGGCACATAATAAGCTCAATAAGGCTTGTATTATGTACTAGACGACGATATTTTCAATAGATATATACTTAAAATACATAGAAAACATCCAAGTCTCAGGAACAAATGTTTCTGCTCACCACAATGAAATACACTTCCCTTAAATTGACACTTATTTATGTACCCACTTGTATCTAATATGGCAGATGCTTTGATAAATATGAATTGTTAGTTAATTCTAGTTAGTTCGGACCTGCCAGACTTTGTCCTGCCCAATAGCAGCGAAATCGGTTTAGGAATCAACTCGTCATACCAAAATTTTGTTCTAATCGGTCACACCGCCAAAAGCAGTATTGTTTGTTTCAACTCGTCACAACAAGATTTAGTTCTATTAAGTCACATCATAATTTTGTAGCTATTGGTCACATTGCAAATCTGTTCTTATTCGTCACCCCGTCAAACAGTTCTAACTGGTCACAAGGTCTCAGTTAAGTACGACGACGAGCGAAGCGAGGAGGAGTGTTAGTAGAACTGCGATCCTACAGTGAACCCAGAACCGAGCCTATTATTCTACTTGTGACCAGTTAGAACTGTTTGACGGTGTGACGAATAAGAAGAGATTTGTAGTGTGACCAATAGCTACAAAATTATGATGTGACTTAATAGAACTAAATGTTGTTGTGACGAGTTGAAACAAATAATACTGCTTTTGGCGGTGTGACCGATTAGAACAAAATTTTGGTGTGACGAGTTGATTCCTAAATCGCGAAATCTACCTGGTCCAATTAATTGTATAAAGTCCAACGGCTTAGGAGGGTTTCACTGACATACACTAGTACAGAAAACCCGGCACCTACTTTATTAGTAAGTTATCTTATTGAACAATTGTTACTAAGCAATCTAAGCATGTTTAGAATAGGTACGCAACTGCAATTTCAATGTTGCCAAGGGACAAAAACTAAGACACCAGCGACTGCAGTATTGTATTCTTTGAACGCAGTCTGTAATTGATAGTGGAACAGTATTTACAATAGTTTATCGTATTCTGGGCCTTGTTTTGTAACTAACCAACTTAAAGTTTTATTTAAAGTTCAATATCTAAAAAACGGCTAAACCGATTTATGAGAAAATATGTCTAAAAACCATCGCTAGAAAGCCTGCTTTCATATAAAGAAAACAGCTCTCAAATCGGTTCTGCCGTGTAAGAACTACGGTGCCACACAGACGTTGCGCGGGGGGATAAAAATAGACATTGATGGAACGCAATTATTTCTTTCTTTCTTTGTATTTCATATAACGCAAAATGTAACTCTAATTTTCTTTGTTTTACTGTACGTAACTTTTTAAGTTTTAACTGGTTCCCCGCGATACAGGCGAAGCCTAGAGCGGAGACCCCTGTCAATTATGTAACAAACTGTGCTATTAATTAAACGATTATTATTATTAGTAATTGAGATTTGACTTTCTTTGTGTGATCTTAGCAAATATAATGAACTTGCCCATCTAACTAATCCTAGAATAAAGCCTACTCTACTCTAAAATAGTGTATTGCCTTGTATGTTAGTCAGTGTCTCTAAATTCTATATTCAGTACGCATATCATAGAAAATGTACAAACCCGACCACAACTGTTAGCGACGATTGAAATAAAAAAAAAACCAACCACGGTTCACGTTACAGTACAAATCTTTATTTACAAAAAAATAACATGAAAAACACAGTTAATAATTTTAAAATAAATGTAGACGGCGGTCTTATCTCTAAAAAGCGATCTCTTTAAAGCGAGGTTCTTAATATAGTTGTTATACTTCAGTTACTACATCAAACTTATCTTCTATAAAATGGATTCTTGAAAAAAATACAACTAGACTTGTATATACAAAATGTAGAACTGAAGTACTCACTCCCGCCCATTTCTTTATTGGAGGTTATGGCGCATAGTTATTGGACGTTATATATTATAGCCCAGCAAAGATAAATTGTAATTGACAATTAATATTGAGTGTTTTTAGTGATGGAGATACGCGGGGCAGAGGATCGTAGCGGCGAAACATTGCCAACCGTTTTGACATTTGGTCACTAAAAATGGCGGAATTGAGGTTAGAAACACTGACGAGCCCATTGAGGCTGATTCAATCGCACTCCAATGTAGCTATCAATAACGTAGATACATTGACAATTGCAATTGATCATTGCTGGAATACTTTACAGCGGCGAACTCGCGCTCCTTGTTTTTCTTAAAGGGGGGTAACGAGATAGCGCGAGCTCCTCGCATACAGAAGTGGGTTTGTGACGACCAATGAAAATACGCCCGCAGACGGACGATCTGGCAAATAGAGATTAACTTGAATTAGACTACATTCTCTTATAATTCATTTTCAAACCACGCTTGCTGGTTCCTAAGTTTGTATATCATCTATACTCAGTCAATATATGTTATGATCGGTGATTTGGATCACTGCGAGCTTCCAGTGCTATCTGTTAACATTTTATACATGTCTCTCAAAATCAGAATGACAGACATCAAAGTGAGGGTTATTCCCATCCTGTCAGTATCGCTGTTAATAAATAATATATAACGGGCACAATCTTACGCAAATCAAACTAGTTCCATAGTAAGATCAATAAGGCTTGTCTTATGGGTACTAGACAATGATATATTTAATTCATATAAAGCTTGAAACGCACAGAGCGCGCCGCAGCGTCGTTGCGGTGCGGAAGCGGTTTTGTGGTGAAGCGATCGCGGTCCAGGGCACGTCGCACCAAAACACCGCGCGGTATTCGGTAGCGAGGTAGAACGGGGGCGGCGTGTGTGACATATGAAGCAGTAATCGACAGCCGACAGTTTAGCAAAGTTCAAAAATGCAAAACGGCCTCCGCCCCGCACCGGGCCGCGTCCGCTCTGTGCGTTTCGACCTTAAAAGCAGAGACACACCGAATGCGTGCGAGTGTGCGTGGCGTGCGCGTTGTATCGTATGAAATGTCATAGTTAGATGACACACCGCTTGCAAGTCACGCGCACGTGCACGCCACGCAAGCGGTGTGTCGTCTACTATGACGTTTCATACGTTACAACGCGCACGCCACGCACACGTGCACGTGCTGCGCACGCATTCGGTGTGGCTCGAATTTAAATACTAAAATGCATAGGAAACATACAAGACTCGGAAACAAATATTCATGGTCATCAGTCTCAGTACACAAACAGTTGCCCTGACCAGGATTCAAACCCAGGACAGTAACCTTCGTAGGCAGGATCACTATCCACTACGTTAAGGGTCCCCCGCACGCTCGACTATACTCCATTCTCCACACAACGTAGTTTCATTCTCATTTTAATATGCTATCCTGAAATAACATGAAACTTTGTATACACAATGGGATCCGCCATACCTAGGCCGGAAATCAGTTGCTGTTGCTAGAAATTGTGATAGAAAAAAAATACAGCGAGTTTTTTAGGTCTTAAAAATATTGGTAGGCGGGGAAGTTTATCGCACTACACCCGTTTACGAATATTTTTAACAATGTGTATAAATCGCGAGAATTTTTTAGGTCTTGTATGAAAACCTTAATAATCGCTGTATTTTTTCCCCATCATAATTTCAAGCAACAGAAACTAATTTCCGGCTTAGATATGGCGCAACCCATTGTGTATACAAAGTTCGATGTTATTCCAGCATGCCGTTTTAAAATGAGAGCGTAACTACGTTTGTATGGAGAACCGGGCTTCCTGCGGACTCTTAAACTGGACGGAACTATAGAATCTCGCAGTGTCCCAGATCTTTATATAGAAAACCTGAGCGACCCGTTTCATTATATTTAATATGTCCCAGATCAATCATATATTGACCAAGTTATAAATTATAATAGTATCTTTTTCACTTTCCAATAAATGTCAATATAATACAATAGTCACATTTATAGTGAAGAAATCTTATACACAGGCCAGCAAATTCAATCTTATGTCAATACAATAAAAACTATTTTAACTTCGTCCCTAAAAATTGTATTAAAATGACAGGTACCACCATAATTATCACAATGTGAAAAAGACAAAATGTACTATACCATATTCATTATGTACTATAATGAATATACCAGTGCATCATAAATGTACTATACCAGTACATTTCATGTCAACAAATTTCATTTGAGTACTCACAATCACTGACGGAAGCCCGCCTAGCGGGCGCTGCGGATCTTTTCTCAAATGCCGAAAAGCCCACTAAGGCGGGCTGACGATGTAGATAGATCGCTACATTGGTTTCTAGGGTATATTAAGATATAAGATTTAAGTCTGGCAGTAAAACTGTTGAAGGGTCACCTCAAGTTCGTGATTTCAGAAATTGGTCACATGATATAAACGGTCCATTTGTTGCAGACTTCTATTTAGATCTTTTATAGATAACATCTCTGGAAATATCCATTGATTTTGATTGCGACATTATCGATTATTATACGTGGATTTACTATTTGACCGAAGATTTGTATTTATTACAAGCTTTTATTTAACTCTATGTGTGTTGTCATCAAAATTAGCAATCCCTTTATCAGCCACTTGCCGGTAACCGACTGAGCTGAAATTTAGTATAATTATGAAAGTTCGGTGACAATACAATATTATGGTACCACCGAGCTGATCTGATCATGGAGACGGAAGGTGGCCATATCAACTCCTAAACTACTGAAGATAAACCCATCGTGTTTGGGCTCATTCGAACCGCCTCAACGGGTAGTTGATGATTGTGGAAAGAGCTACAGTCGGCAGATTGTACAAAAAAAAAGTGTCAGAAACTTATTATTTCTATTAACTTGAGTTGTCCCTGTATTCAAATGTGATCTATTTACATGAATTGTGCGTGTATAGTGAATATGGTGTAAGGGTGGTATTCCACTCGTCCAATATCTTTGTCCAATCTTTGATCAAATTTTTTTGACGGAGGCCCATTCCACTTATCCAATATCTTTGTCCAAGTTTTTTTTTCATTTAAATGTCATCAGAATCTTTGTTCAAATGTCGGGATCCCTTCCAAGTTTGATGAAATCATCCAATTTCTTTGATCAAATGTATATTGGACAAAGATATTGGATGAGTGGAATACCACCCTTAGTATAGTGATTTTAACATAGCCGGTCAACATAGTACAAATTGTCAAGTTTGATGTTTAAATGACGTTTATACAGGGTGATTGAGGAGACGTGAGCAGGACCAACACTACATACATAGTAAATGGCAATGAATCGTTCACCATTCATTGTATTTAAGTGAAACACCCATACCTTTTTTCTGTATTTTAATTTTTGTTAAGTTATAGTTTAAGTCTCTACAATCATGGTCACCCTACAACAACTGGTTTATAAACAGGCAGCGAAACTTTGGTGCCGATGACATCATTATGACGCAACTAAATTGGCATACAGGATGTTTTTATAAATTATACACAACATAGTTATTAACCTTTACCACGCTTTTCCAGATGCAACAGTTGTCACTAGCATGCCGATTTAATAGCTGTCAAAGATTTATTATATTATAATTTAAATTTGTTAAATCCATATAAAAGTCTTGACTGCTGAAAAGGAAACGTCTGCAAATACGGCTGCATAGACTCCATGGCGACTACGGTCAAGCGATACCTATAATGTGTACCTTATAAATGTTGTACCTTATCAATTCACATTTCTTAAATTCACGAATCAAAAATACTAAAACGATGTACAATATTGCCTTCGAGTGTCAATAAAATATCCGTGTACTAAAGAGGCCAATAAGTTGTTTGTGATTAATGATTATCTATCATCTAAATAAAAACACTCTGTATGAAGCCGCTACGTCATACGTCTGTCATCGGCACCAAAGTTTCGCTGCCTGTTTATAAATATTAAAACCTCTAACTGTAATGACAGCACTTTAATTACGAAGAAAGTAAATTGTCACATTGAGTGAGATACGATATTTCAAAAGTCATCGGACTCAGATGACATTCAGTTTGAAACGTTTTTCACTTGACTGAATTATTCTGATTGTAGAGTAACCATGAATTTCGTAAATAATTTAAAACATTTTGTTTTTAACACCAAAGATAAATGAACGTTAATTTCACTAATAGCGGTACGAAGCAGTAGCTTATGATCTACTGAATCCGTAGTGTTGAGCTTGCTCACGTCTCCCGAATCACCCTATACAAGGTAATTCGAAAGACGAGAGCAGGATCAAGCTTACGGATCCAGTAGGTCATAAACTACTCTTTTATACAACAGTGAGATTAATGTTATTATTTTTTAGTGTTGGATACAAAAACGGTTATAGTACATTACGATACAAGTGCAGAGAACGGGACATTCGCAACGAGTGGTGATAAATTGAAACACGACCGAAGGGAGTGTTTTAAATTGACACGAGTTGCGAATAACCTGTTCGCACGTGTATCGTACAACGTTTTACAGTACATATGGCTCTTTAAAGTTTCGACATATGCACGTAATCTGCTGATTACCGCACTCGTGCGGTAATGTAGCTGTAGCATCACATGAACTGTAATAGTACATTTCGATGCTAGTGCGGAAAGTATGTCATTTCTTCACGAGTACCGAGGGAAGCCACGAGCCGCAGGCGAGTGGCAACACTCGGGACGAGTGAAGAATGACATTTCCGCACGTGTATTGAACGACGTTTTTTAATACAGTTGCGAAAAAATAAGAAAAACAACAAGTAATATTTATAAAATCAATATCGAATGTTGCCTTTAGAAACTTAAAACATGCTTGCAGTAAGTAAAAACGCCTCTTCTTTGACAGGCGTTTCGGCAGCTATTCCGTTCCACTCAGACAACTTATTAAGAACGGTTTTTCAATATTCAATATTAAAAAATAAACGTGTTATAATGATGAAGAGGTAAGTAATAAAATATGAAATGTGTATATTTTTCGTATTCTGATATTAACAGTAGGTTTTTATGTTGATTATGACGTTTAAAGGAAACTAATATTTAACACCCAGCAATAAGGAGTCATGCATTGGAACAAGCATAAATTTAAAAAAATTGGAAAAGTGAAAAGCACTAGTGCGCGAAAACCAACTTTCCGCACGCTAAACAGCTACGTAAAGTAGCATTTTTTGAGCAACTGTATTAAAAAATTATTTAAGGCATGCATGGCACTCTATAATTAGAATACTTCCGTCAAGCACGGATACTCTGCTTTATCTGTCTCAAATTTAATGTAGGACTGTAGGTTATGTACCTAATATTTATTTTCCCCAATATTTTTAGTTCCATTCGTATTTCTCTAATATATTTATTCCATTGGTTTTATTTTAACTAAAAGAAATAAGCACTAGTCGTCCCTTTTAAACAGACTTCAATAGAAGGAAGGAGGTTCTCAGTTCGTCTGCATGTTTGTTTACTATGTGTTTAGGGTTAGTCCTGCTCTTCCGAATCCGCCTGTATACTGATGACAGCTAAATGACATGTGTCATTACCCGTGGGCTATGTTCAAAGCAATATAGGGCATAGCAAACCGTGATTATTATTGAGATCTAGTACCGGGAGTTTATACAATTATGATCTAAATTTTCGAATAGCTATCTTTTCTTATACTCCAATATAGGCATAAGCATATGGTGCTGATGGTAACAGACACCGTAGCCTATGGACGCTCGCGACTCCGGAATCACAACTCTTTGATATTAGGATACTAGCATTACAACGCAAAATAGCTACCACCAATGGTGAGATACAAAAATATCTTCACTGCTAACGCGCCAATAACATCTGAGCATACACTCCTATTGTCACTAAGAGTCCGCGTGGAGATATTATTGAGCGCACCAGTCGAGAAGACATTTTTAAAGCTCGAAATGTACGCACCTAGGTACCAGGAGCGCATATCTAACGAGGAGTTTCGACGCAGCCACTAACAGTTGAGATCGAGGTACATATATAACTTATATTTTACCTCTCTATACAAGCTTAAAAGAATCAAATTTACATTTTGCGAAATTTACAAATTACTGTCACCCACTTGATAACCAAGGAATGATGCTGTCTGATAAAGATAGCAACATGCATGGTGTTACAGGTTAAAGCGAGACAGAATATAATGACGTTTAAAGGTCTATAAACCTAAATTTGATTGGTATAATCGTCATATGTCATAATTTTCTCAGTTCAACATGTAACTTTATATCTAGATTCTGAAATATCTATGTTAAGTTTGGACTAAATTGTGTCAAAATGAGTAGTTTAACATATTTAAGTGTAGGTCTACCGCCTTCAGGCGGATCCAGGACTTGGTTTGAGGGGAGGGGTGGGGGGGGGGGGGTCAATCAGGCGAGGGGGGCGGGGCGCTTTTTTACAGTTAGAAAAAAACACTTAACGACTGTTTTAGTCCTCCCCTTCACTACCGGGTGACCGCCTTTTCAACACTGTCAAATAGAAAGCTGTCCCATCGGAATGTTAACGCGAATTTGAACTCTATACAAAAGCATGTAGGTTGATATCGCATTGCACGCCGTGACGTATATATCCGTCGTTGGCTTTTCTCGACGGTGTTGGTTCTTTGTCGTCTCCCCTCTTGCGCTGGGCGCCGCTCGTTAACCGTTCCGATTAAACTGTAGACCTACAGCTAGTGCTTGTGCCTATCAGTTCCTAAATTAAAATGCTCATTTTGACAATATACAGCAATATAAAGGCCAATATAGTAACAATTTTGGTTCTATTATTATTAAAATTCTCGATGTCCTTTTACGCCAGCGATTTCAGGAGAAAATTCAAAAACAGTTTTTTTTCGGCGCGTACAGTCATGGGCAGAAATACGAGTGCAAACGACTAACTCTATGGCGGTCGGGTACTCTTGTTTGTAGCTACTGTGCGCTACATACGACGAATACGTGGCTACGGCCTAGCTCGTAGCACTAGGCGGACACGAATGTGTAGGTGATATAATGCGGTACATATTTATGAAAACAATTTTAATACAGGTTTCTGCATTTGACCTGTACATGTAGCGTCCTGCGCCAATTACTGTATGTAGCGATAATTCGTCGTAGTGCTAACTTAACTGGAATTGACTACTGATATCGCAAGCGTGCTAATATTACAAGTTAGTTGGTAAACCAAATTAGTGACGTCACTGACTTATACATTAAAAAGCTTATATTATATACATATAATAACATATTATTCCCTAGATGATTAAAATCTTCATAGTGTTTCATTAAACTCATTATACTGTATGCAAAATAGGCAAGTGGGTATACTTAAAATCATTTTGGCTGGGTTGCACCGATTTACGATTACAGACTAATCAACGTTAAATATGGCGCCGGCAGCTGTCATGCCATAGAAACTTGTCAAACTTTCCATACATTAATAATAATAAATATTGGGGGACAATCTTACACAAATCGACCTAGTCCCAAACTAAGCAAAGCTTGTACTATGGGTACTAGGCGACGATATACATACTTAAATATATAGAGAACATCCAAGACCCAAGAACAAAACACACATTCAAATTTTAACGAACACAGCTTACGTTTACAGACGGTTTGGTGCAACCCAAAAGGCAGAGTTGTATCAAATTCAACAATCCAAAAAGCAACTTTACATCACTTGCGAGATTTAAAATAGAATGGCAATTGTATGAACGCGCGCCGCCTGATATGAATCCTACATAATCGTTGTGATGTGACACTATGGCGGTAATCTTTACAAAATATACATTGAAATAAAGTCAATTTTTAAAAAAATATAAACTACTATTTTATACTAGTTCTATGCAAGAAACAAATGAACCTGCTTTATGGATAGTACTTTATAGTTAAAGAAAAAACAGATCATAGTAGTGACGCCACTAATAAAATAAGACAATGAGAACGCCCAACCACATCCCTTAAAATTTTAATTTTTGCTGTTTAAAATCACCGCCATTGTCTATTGGTTTAAAAAATAAATAACGATAGAAGTATGAATGTGTCATTTTTAAATAAAACTGATACACGAAATGTTTGTTTATCGAAATTTGAACTTAGCAAGCATAGGATGAAATTTCTTCCACTTTTCATCTCGACTTATAAACCTATTCCCGCTACGTACGGAAATATAGCACACAATTCAATCCATAACTAACAGCTTGAAAAAATTAAAAAAACACCGATTATTCTCATTTTAAACTTCAATATCTCAAAAACGGCTAAACCGATTTTGATAAAACACGTCTAAGACCCATCGTTAACAACCTGCTTTAAAATACCCACCCGTTTAAAAGCTATGGTGCCACAGACACACACATAGCGAACATCACCGCTCTTTTTTCGTCAAAATCGTAAAAATAGACTAATAGTGACGGTTTCCTGGGATGATTAGTAAAACTATTGCAGTCAGCGGTGGAAAAACACCCTAAGCGTCACATCCATACTTCTTCATAATTAAAGGTAATCGCCCCAATTTGTGACTAAAAGGCCGGAATTAGACTAGCATAGAAATACGAGTCATTTAAGTATGAGGAACACATGACAGTGCAATAGGTTCCTCATATTTAAATTATTCCTATTTCTATGATAGTCTAATTTTGGCTTTAAACCAATAGGTAACACCTATAAGTAACCTCTATTAATATGACGTGAGGTTGATAGTGTCAAGTATTGGGGCGATTACCTTACCCCAACTAACTCGTCTTCACAATTTCATTTTCTAGGGCACTAAGTTGGTAACAAGTCGGAACAAGTTTTAAAATTAATATTTTATAGTATAATAATATTTAATAATAATTTATTAATAGTCCACGATTCGTTTAGATCTATACTTTGCGAACACGACACTCGCACTTTTATATCATTAAAAATATAATAATAGTCTCCTTGTGGTCTTCTATGTTTACCTGGGAACAAATTTTATATATAAGAATCATAATCTCTAAGGGATAGCTGCCTGCGTCTGTAATAAGTATACAAGAAATGCGTCACCATCGTCATCAAATTTGGAGTAAGCATACATATACATACACACAAAATGCACACGTATAATCACGCAGGTCCGCCATATTTTTGTATTATGTCAATGGTTCACCTTCTGGTTTGGTTTTCGCAGAGATAGATAAATAAATAATTTTGATTGTACAAACTCAATAATGAAATACAGTTATAAGCCCGTTAAGTTAAGCGATTTCTTAGTCTTAGTTTTAGGTTAGTCATTATAGGACCCACCGAAAATCAGCGTCGTGGCCCCCTGCCTCGACTCATGCTGAGTGGGCTCCTTTTTTGAGACAACTGATACCTTTTTGATTTATGATTTTTGTAAACTGTTTTCTTGTATTGTTGTTATTTCAAAAATTTTATTCATTCATTCATTCATTATTTCATGTTTTTATTATTATTATTAAAAATGGGATTGCTCTTGGCCAGCATCTAGCCAGGGGGCAAAGATGAGGCCGATGATGAAGCGAGCTCACCCAGAAGATGCCTATTCACTCGTGACTTAAAAAGGTCCAGGTTATATGAACTCTGAAATACAGACGCCGGCAGAGAATTCCAAACCTTAGAAGTGCGCATTATGAAGGATGATGCAAAGCGTTTGCTTCGAATTAGAGGAATTTCGACCAGGTAAGGATGGTAGTCAGCCGTACGTCTGGATGTCCGATGGAAGAAGGGGGAAGGCGGTATGAGCTCATGGAGCTCCTGAGCACACTCACCGAAGTACAGTTTGTAGAAGACGCACAGAAATGCTACCTTGCGTCTATGCGCCAAGCTCTGCAGCTACTACTACCGCATTATAATCTGTCAATTGGATGACCGACAGCAGCATTAAAACAATGAACTTTTTATACAAATGCAAGTCTATACCATAGACTAGTCATTATATGACTGTTGGGAGAATCAAAATGGATTTCCATACATTATACAACTGTATATTCGAACCCGAGACCTCTGGCTTCGGAGGCAGTGTCACTACCAACTAGGCTAAACAAATTTTTGTATGCAACGTTACATAATTAGGTCTTAAAATTCTCGGCAACAAAACGAGCGTAGCTAGTTACAGCGGCTCTCGACATTTAAGGCGAAGGGGTGGGCAAGCTCTTTCCATACAAACTTTGTGCAAGTTTTTCTTCGTTTGTGTTTGCACTCCAGGTACTATTTTTGGTCCATATGCTTATTTTTTTGTTAGCTATGTCTTGATGTTTTTCTTTTTTAATTTTAATTATTTGGTGTAGTTTTTTTAAATAATGCAAAATTTCAACGTCAAGTTCTGCGTATATCCAATATGTACCAACAAAAAATAAAATTAAATGCTGTAGTGCCAAAATTAACGCAAAATACTTGCACAACCTTTGTATGGAGAATGGCTTGCCCTACCCTGCGCCTTAAGAACCCTTTTTAACCGACTTCAAAAAAGGAGGAGGTTCTCAATTCGTCGGAATTTTTTTGTTTATGTATGTTCACCGATTACTCGGAGACTAGTGGACTGATTTGTTTGAAAGGGTGTGTTTTCTAGTTGGTCCCATTGTCACCAAATCTGGATCTGATGACGGGATCTTGGAAAAATCGAGGGAACTCCTCAAATTATATACCAAGAGGATGGGGTAAGTAAGGCTACATTGAAGGAACTCCTCAAATTATATAGCAGGAGGATGGGGTCTGGCAAAGTTTGGAGTTAGTGTTTTCTTGTTAAAAATTTATTTGTAATGTAACCGTTGGATAAAATACTAAATTATTATTTCCGCCGAAGACACAATGAAGTAGGACAGAGGAGAATTATTCCATCCATCTCACGGCATACAGCAAGAGAAGTTTACTTGGGCTTGCCTGCAGATACCTAGGAAATTACGTAATATTTCACAAAAAGAAAGTACCAGGGTACCAGGATGTTAGAGGAGCTAGTTACCTGCGGCGATGGTCAGGCGACCTGGGACGGGGCACGGGTACGGGGGCGGCGGGTGAGCGCCGCCGTAGAAAGTTGCAGGAAGGCGAGGATCATGTTGTTATGGGATCAAACATTTTTCCATATATGTACCCCATAAGATACATTCTTACCCACGGCAGGAAGAGTAATCCGATAGGCCTGGAAGAGTATTCCATTCACTTGTGAGTCCACTTACCATTATGGTTCATATGGAACTACCAAGATAAAAAATAGTAGGTACTTTTTGTATCCCAAAAAATCATCATCAAATCATCATAGTTTACAATGAGAAAGTACCAGGCGATCATAGAGCAAGCGTAGTAGGCTGCTCTAAGATTCCCAAACAATTTAGTAATTTTCAACTGACTTCAATAAAATACGACTTTTTTTTATGTATTTTCACCAATTATTCGGAGACTAGTGGACCGATTTCAAAAAAACTTTTTTTGTTTCAAAGGGTATGTTTTCTAGTTGGTCCCATTGTCACCAAGACTGGATCTTGGAAAAATCGAGGGAACTCCTCCAATTATATAGCAGGAAGGCCCGAGTGTGAGTATGGAAAAGTTTGGAGTCTTTCTGTCTGTCAGTGCCACTTACCATCTGGTCATGGAACTACCAAGAATCAAATAGAACTGGAGGATGTACTTAGTTCACGATGAGAAAGTACCAGGGGATCATACAGCATGAGTAGTAGCGGGCGCTCGCAGATTCCGAAACAATTGCGACAGCATGAAAGTACCAGGGCACCAGGATGCCGGAGGAGCTAGTTACCTGCGGCTAATCGTACAGGTCGCGGTCGTGGTCGGGCGACCGGGGGCGGGGCACGGGCGCGGGCGCGGCGGGGGAGGCGCCGCCGTAGTTGAGGAAGTCCCACACGAGGATCGTGTCGTCGTGGGAGGACGACACGATCTGGAACTCGTCAAACTGCAGCCGGAACACGCGCCCAGTGTGCTCCTGGGGGCAAAGAGGCTTCTATACGACACTGTATTGGTGGTGTGTGTTAATTCTAATATACAACTTTTCTAGCAATGACGAAGTGATCGATGAATCACTTTTTTTGTAGCCTTGATTATACAAAACCAAAACAAGCATACAGGCAGGTGAGCAAAGAAGATCCGGGTGGAGTGATATATTTCGCGTAACGGAAAGGCCTCCCTATATTATTGTTTCGTCATTCGGTATTTAGGTGCCCGGTGTACCCTAGGGCGGGCTCTAACAAAAGGTTTCGGTTCACTGCCGTAAGCTTCATACAAACAAACAAACAATAAAATGAGCTAATTGGGCTAAGCATCTAGGAGAGCCTTTAAAGTTTGGACGAAGTTCTCTATACTAATAGATCTCGGCGCTGAGGATTGGGCATTTAGCACAGTGTAAATACTCACCACTAACGTCCCTAAACACAACTCCTGGTGCGGCGTACGGACATCTAACGCGGCGGGCAGGTCCCATACTTTGATTTTGCCGTCGTACGCTCCGCTCACTATCCTCTTGTTATCGAACCTGCAATCAAAAGTATCGAGTTAAAATATTGAATTCGCGGAGTGGTTGATAGAGTTCCATTGTTTTATGGACGCCTGGTCAGTCAGCCAGTCAAAAATCAAAATTTAACAACCAGATTGATGACATAATTACGAGAATAGACTGTTTTTGAACCATACATAAATACCCATATTTGAGGAGATCAATGCGGAAGACCTTTCCGTCCTCGTTTCTCAGCCTGATATCGCCATCCTAGACTCTATGCACTTCTGGTACTCACAGTATACACCCGCACCTGCTCCTCATACATCCAACACGCTGCCCTGACCACCCTCGTCCCAGACTGATGGTGTTGTCTGAGCACTTAAGAGGCCAGAAACCCGGCTCCTCGACTCTATTCACTCCTGGTACTCACCGTATACACCGCACCAGCTCCTCGTGTCCCTCCAACACGCGGATACACTGTCCGCACTCGATGTCCCACAATCTGATGGTGTTGTCCGAAGACCCGGAGACCACGAGTCTGTCCCTGTACTGGAGGCAAGCGATGCCCCGCTTGTGACCGTTTAGCGTGCGGACGAATTCGCACGACGATGTGTTCCACACCTGGAACAATTCAGCGTAATTTATAAACTAGTGGCTCTGCGAGCTGTACACCTCACAAAAAAAATGTTTTTCAAATTTCAAAATTTCCAAAAACTGTCTCGACAAAAAAAATCTATATAATTATCGAACTTGCTCACAAAATTTAACGAAAATCTGTTGAGAAATGCGACCTGTAGAGAACATCCGGACAGACGGACAGACATACAAATAATTTTTGGCGAAAGCTGAAACGGAGACGCTTCGCTCGCTCGGCTAATTAAATATATCGTCGTCGTCGTCTAGCACCGATAAACAAGCCTTATTGAGCTTACTATGGGACTAGTTCGATTTGTGTAAAAGATTTACCCCTAATATTTATTTTATATTTACGAGTATTATTGGACCAGCGAGCTTGCAGTAGACCCTGATGTAGTTCATTGATTGCGAATGTATGGTCAACCAATTTGATTTCTGAGCTGCTACCACGAAATGAAAACGAACGAAGTTCGAATATCTCCCTCTTTGTCGCACTTGCATATTCGGGCGACAGAGAGAGCGATATTCGAACTTTGATCGTTTTCATTTCGCGGTATAAGCTCTGGGCCACTTCGTACCTTGTCACAGTGAAAAAAACATGAAAGCTGCTTGAGATCTCATGTTATTGTGAGTGTGAGTGGCCAAGAAGTAAATTGGTTGACACAGCTAAGAAACAAGGTCTTCTATTCGTGTAAAAGGCGGCTGGGGATATCAACTCCTCGCACCTCATGAGGCCTGGTACTCATTGTCAACCTTGATACATCGAGATAAAGAGTAATTTGTCTTGTTATACCTTCATGGTCCGGTTCCCACTCGCCAATGCCTGACTATAGGCATGTTGACATGTTTATGGAAAGCCAAACTAAATCAGATAGTGAATGTAGCTTGATCGACTAATGGTGTTAGCTGGCGCTGTCAACCTTCGATCAGGAAAGACGGTTACCTCCTCGCGCTTCATGCGAGCCTAGTACCCCGTACCTTGGTACGGTCTCCGGTCGCGCTGGCGATGTACATACTTTGACCTACGATTAAAAGGAAAAACCGTAGCCTTCTCGCACGTCATGCAAGTTTGCGTACATTAACGGGACGGTCTCCGCTCGCGCTGACTATGTACTTTGGTCGGGCGCTGCGGACCTACGATTAAAAGGAAAGACCGAAGCATTCTCTCATGTCATGCGAGCCTAGTAATGCATACATTACCGGTACGGTCTCCACTCGCATTGACGATGTACTTTAGTCAGGTGCTCGCTGGCGCTGCGGAGCTGCGTTCAGGGAAGACTGTAACCTCCTCGCACGTCATGCGAGCCTAGTACCCCGTACATTGGTACGGTCTCCGCTCGCGATGTAATTTGATCAGGTAGGTGTTCACTGGCGCTGGGGACCTTCGACCAGGAACCTCCTCGCAAGTCATGCGAGCCTAGTACTCCGTACCTTAATGGTCCTGTCTCCGCTCGCGCTAACGATGTATTTCTCGTCAAAGTCCACAACGTTGACGGCGGCGCGGTGACCCACCAGCACTCTCCGCAGCATGATTTCCGTCGTGGACGTCATGTCCCATACTGCTATTGACCGGTCCTGGAACAACGCAATTTTTCTCAATAAGGTTCAGTTCATATCCTGATAATGAGAAGGTCTGCGGTACAAGGTTATGGCCCACGCTAGCACAAGACGGCGCGCTAGCTATATCGCGTCTCTATCTAATGGGTACAGACGGAAAGATACGCTGTTAGTGTGATGACTGCGGTAAGTACTGACTTTTAGTGTAGAGAGCCAAAGTGTAGTGTGTGGAGAACTGATGTGTAATGTATTAAGCATTGAAGTTTAGTGTGATGATTGATCTGTGGTGAGTAATGAAGTGTAGTGTAGAGAATCGACGTGTAGTGTTGAGAACTGATGTGTAGTGTGTTGAGAACAGATGTGAAATGTGTTGAGCACTGATGTTTAGTGTGATAACTGATGGTTGTGGTGAGAACTGACGTGTAGTGTGTTGAGCACTGACGTGTAGTGTGTGTTGAGCACTGACGTGTAGTGTGTTGAGCACTGACGTGTAGTGTGTTGAGCACTGACGTGTAATGTGTTGAGCACTAATAGTGTGATGGCTATGGTGAGTACTGGCGTGTACGTGTGCCGACTGACCTTGCTGCAGGTGACCATCATCCCGTTGCAGAACCTGAGGTGCAGCACGGCCTCGCAGTGGTGTATGAGCGTGTTGAGCATCGCGCCCGTGTTCACGTCCCATACGCGGACCGTGCTGTCCGAGGAGCCGGAGATGATGGCTCGCTCGTCGTATTGGAGGCAGAGGACGGAGCCTGTGTGGCCTTGTAGTTCCTGAAAAATAAAAAACATTATCAAAATCAGCCTATGTGTCCCACTGCTGGGCACATGCCTCCTCTCATCGATGAGAGTGATTGGGCTGTAGTCGCAACGCTGGCCCAGTGCAGGTTTGCGACTTCACATCATCATCATCATCCTAGCGTTATTCCCAGTACAGTTGGATACCTGGGGTCCGCTACATAATCCCAAGAATTGGCGTAGGCACTAGTTTTTTACAAGGGAGAAACTAGACCTTATTGGGATTAAGCATGTCAAGTGAGACCACAGGGGAATGGGCAGCAGCATTCCTAGAATGCGGTGGAGATACTGCGATCGCCAACCCGCATGCCAAGCATGGCGATTATGGCATTTACCCCCCATGAAATTGGGGGAGGCCTATGTCCAGCAGTGGACGTCCTAGGGCTGATATGGTGGTGGTGGTGAATGTCAAGTGAGTGGGCAACTTGACTGTTAGAAGTTCTCAAGCTACCCGAAGGCCTCTAACTTGGCTTAACGACTGCTATCATAGACAGCAGCCGGGATCAACGGCTTAGCGTGCCTTCCAAAGCACGGGAGCGCTCGGTTAGTAACCACACAAAGCGGTCACCCATCTAAGGACTGACCTCGCATACCGCACGCGGTACGCGGGCGCCGCTGGGCCTCGACCGCTCCGTCCACTGTTCTTTCCTAACTACATTATTTTTAATGACACATTGAGCGAAGATCATGTTTACATTGTTATAAAGACTGAATTGAAGGGAAGTTTTAATTGAGAATCGTCTATTTATATCACAATTTCCTCACCTTTACACACTGCAATGTTTTTCTGTCCCATATTTTGATTGTGTTATCTCTCAGTCCTGAAACTATTTTGTTGTCGTCATATTGTAAACAGTATACGCCTTTTGAGTTTTCTGATCTGCAGTTTATCCTCTGTAAATAAAATACAAACATCATTTACTGGAAGATTACATTATAAGTAAAAGTAAGGCTGTCCCAAAAAGGACGCAAAATTTGAAGTTGATGAAAAACAAGTTTTTATTTGTTATGATATATTTGTATACGGGGTGTGGCCTGTAATAGGAGCAATAAATTTAAAGGACGCTTCCTTAGAGCATCTGCAGTAACCTCTTGTGTCCAAATTTTTTTTATCTTTTTTCAATTGGGAGAAATTTTGATCTAAAGTTACGACCTCCAAGTAATGGATCTTGGCACCCAGAGATTATAGCGCGGCAGTCAATGCTGATTTTGAGGTTGCTTCAAATTGTGACTCATAATCGTTGTCGCATTTTTGGTTTGAAAGAATATTTCTGGCATTTTTTATTTTTTTTTATAAATTTTTAGTCTTTTTTGAATAAATTGTTATTAATATCACTCCAGTAGAGTAAAAAAGTACAGATAAGCTACGTTTGCGAAAAAAAAAACTTTTTTTCAATTAAAATCATTTGGAAATAATTGCTGGAGAGCTCAATAGTGTACCGTTTAATTTTTTGCTCCTATTACAGGCCACACCCTGTATAAAATATTGAAATACACAAAATAGGGTTATTTGTGAAATAATACGTCAGGCAAATGTCCTCTTTTGCTGGCACATACACACTCTTTTGTCAAAATTTTCTATGACCATTTTGCATAGATGCGGCTGAATTTCTCTAATGCAGAGTCGAATTTCCTCTTTTAAAGCATGAGTGGTTGTGGGCTTATTGGCATAGACTTGACTAAAGGCGTTAAATCGCAAGATCTAGGGGGCCAATTCTGATCACCGAATCGAGAGATCACACGACTAGGAAATGTTTCATGCAGTAATTGCATCGTTTCTCTGGCTGTGTGGCAAGTGGCCCCGTCTGTTCAATAATAAAAACGCGTTGATCTTTCGTATAACCCGCCATTTTTACAAACCATAAACATTCAGCTGTCAAATAGTTTTTTTTAGGGTTGCCAGCACTAATACACAAAAATGGCGGCAAATTGATATCTTGCGTCCTTTTTGGGACACCCATTATTATAAATAATTCAGTGACCAAGGCGACAAGCCTTGTGGTATCGATTTAGTCGAAAAGGCTCGGATAATTAAAATTAACTTTATTTAGTTAAGTTTTTTTTTATCGATTCTTATTTAATGTAAATAGAAAAAATTAACATACTGAGTTTCTGTCAAATAATCCACTTGTATTAACAAGTTTTTTTGCTGACTACTTTTTTTGCACAGTTTTCAATTACTTGTTAATAGGGTTCCAATGAGCCCAAATATAAAGGGTTTATCCTGTGTAGTTTTAAATTTAGGAGTTGCTATGACCACCTCCTATCTCCTTCATCAGATCAGCTTGGTTGTACCATAATATTTGTTACCAAACTTGTATAAGTATTCTAAATTTCAACTCAATCAGACATTGGGAAGTGGGTTATTTTTTTTTCTCTCACCATAGATATTGTATTACGTGATTTTATTTACAATTTCGATGAGTCATGCGTTCTATGGGAAGAGATAACAGAGTATAATATTTAAATTTTTCGCTTAGATAGAAAATGGCATGTTACCTGTAAGTTATGCCTGCCCATTCTCCAGTTGTCCTCTATAGAGCGTATGTCTTGTATGATTTTGGGGTACAGCTGTCTATAGAACGAATGTGACGGGTGCTGGCAGCCTGGTTTCGGTTTGAACAAGTACTGGATCCTGAAATATTAAATTTAGATCATTTCAAGTATCATCAAGTGCAAAACCTTTCGACGTGAAATGAAAAGATGGAATCTTATGCAAATGTCTTAATATATTAGATAGCGAGAACTTTTCTCCTTGTATTTGTTCCGTTTTAAGAATGATGAATGTGATTTCTGAGCTGTATAAATCACTAGGAGCTCATAGTACCCAAAGAGCCCTCAACCATCTTCTCTCAGCAACATTTTGAACCTAGCATTAGATGCATTTCCAAAGAATCCCAGACTCCTTCAAAGATACTACGAGCTCATAAATCTTAAACAGCACGCGCTACTTACGTCTGACCAGCTCAATACACATACCAGAATAATTATCCTTCAAAAGTAGAGACTTATAAATCCGAAAAAAAAGCGTCATTCTACCCTCTCAGCCTTATCAAAAATATAATAATAAAATCAAAAATAAAAAATATATAAAATAGGCATTCATAAAAATTAAAGGGCAGTCACCATCCTTTCCTCTCAGCCCGCCCTCAATAAAGCCAATTCGTCGACCTTCCCTTCCAAAAGTTTCAAAATTCACCTTCAAAAGTACGAGGAACCCAGCGAAACTAAAGAGTATTCATCATACCTCTTCATTCGCTCCTCACTTTCACCAAAGATAATATCGTCGGGTGACAAGCAAAAGTCACTAAAATATATGTCACTGCTCCTCAAAACCTCGCATCTCAGTACTACATCGATATTGATATACGAGCTTTATCTTCAGTAGGTATTTGTTAATTAGTGACTTTCGCTTGTCACCCGACGATGTATACTACTTAATGAAGCTACACTAAACAAAGAAAAAAGTACCAGGGCCACATAAAATCCAAAGAGCACTTACCATCCTCTTCTCTCAGCCAGCCCCCGCCACAGTGAATCCGTCCGCACCTTCCGTTCCACTAGCTTCTTCCACAGCATGCCTTCTGAGATCACCCGCTGCCACTCGCGGCAGACCAGTTCGGCTGCACAGAGCGAACTGGCGTCGAGGTAGGAGAGAATGTTCTCTGCTACGTGATCGAGGCCTTTTTCTGTGAATAAAAAAAAATCGTTTGCAGTTTTAAATACAGATAGATATGGCTAAACTATAAGGGAAGCCTTAGTTTCTCTTAGCTGACTACAGAACCATAAAAAGTAACAATCTAAATGTCGAAGATATTAAGGCCCCGTCAGACTGAGCGCTTATGCGGGGCGGAGCAGTCGCGCGCGTCCGCACGTATCTGCACGGAATGTTATGATCTATGTCACACCTGTCTTGAGCGCGAGCCCGGGCGTGCGCTACTGCCTATCGTTTAACCTATTCATCGTCATAGTAGATTGCGTAAGTTGTGTCTCACACGCCAAAGACTGAGAATGAACCTTACTTTATAGCAAGGTAGCATTTACATCGACTAGATATGAAGTCATGGCATGTGGGGCACTGATGTACTCCCACCGCCTACCTTCTCCTTAACCTTTTCCCGCCACTGGTTTACATCAAGCCAGTGGCGGGAAAAGGTTAAAGAGATTAGCATGGCGCACGAAGGCCTGCGTTGAAACTGACGACCGCGCCCAAAGTGACATTTCCGCGCTGCTAACACGTAAATTTGACGGACCCTTTACTGTCAACGATTTTGGAATAACAGCTCTTGAACGCGAGAATAAGCTGCCGCTTGCTGACGCCCATTTTCTACATAGGCGTCAGGTAGCCTATTTTTGTGATGGCCCAAATCTATTAATTAACTTATGCTGCAGCTCAGCTTTGCTGATCGATGTATTAGCTATAGTTATTTACAATTTTAAGTATTGTTTGTACCGTTGTTTGTCCAAATAAACATTAAACATGTGATTGTCGAAGCCCGAAAGTAAACCGAGAAAAACTAAGTCGTGGAAACAATGATGTTACTTTGAGATATACATTAAATCTGCGAAAGCTGAAGGAAAAGTCAATGAAAAATTATTATTTCACTACTCATGCTCTAAAAAATCGTCTTTATAGTGCATAGGCGACATAAAATCGTTTTTATGCTCTTGAGCATAAAGTAAAACCCGCCTCGGGCGCCGCGGCGCGCGTGCACCTCGGATCGATAAATTGTCGGTGATAAAATGGCTAGATTTATGCACTTGTTGTACAATCTACTATTGATGCATTATACTGTCAATATTTGCGCAAAATAATCTTTAAAACATCCAGTTTTCTTCCAATTGAAATGCATGGCATAACAATTTGTTTACCCAGTCTCACTTTAAATTTCAAATAATCGACTTGCGATTCAATGAGATACTGAAATCTTTTTTACATGAGGTTGAAAAATCTGATAGTATAATCGAAACTCCGACGTTGAACACGTAGCAACACGGTTCTAAACTTGGTAAACATTGTGGAAAGTCGTGGAAAATATAGGAATAATCCATGAGAATGTCGGTTATGTAGGGCGGGAAGCTACCATAGAGCTTTTTTTGTGATTGGCAAACCACCCTACCGCCTGATGGTCTTCACCGGCTATGGACACCTGCAACTGCAGTGGTGTCCCATGCGCGTTGTCAACCTTTCAGAAAAATATACACTCATTTCTTGAAGAACCTCTTCCACGTAAATCATACTCCTGTACCATAGATATTTTTAGTTTGTCTTCCGGGCACGAGAGATAGATCCAACACTGCGTGAATAGTTTAAGGACAACAATAGTTGGTGTCCTTACAGGGCGGCATGTATTCCTACCGTATAATGCTCGTAACACCTTACTGTATTATGAACATCTACAATGAAATAAAAGTATAAATAGTTTGTTCGGACAATTATCGACGGTCTACCTAAGTCTCTCCTAAGTAATGGATTGGCGCGTTGTGTCTGTGCTGATATTGGCTTGGCATATGCAGTAGCTGCTCTAACTGGTCAACTGGAGACTCCAGCTAAAGCTAGTTCATGTACTCACTGGGTAGCATGCTGATGAAATCTCGCTGCAGCATCGGCTTGAGGTATGCATTGATGTGTCCATGCTGATAGTGGCACATGCGCGCTAGTAGCTGCTCTACAAACTCCACCTGGCAATACATAACATACATTTATATTTATTTACCGTATGGCTAAGTTAGTTCTCTACTCAAATAAATAATAATAATTGGGGACTAAGCAAATTTTGATTATTGATGATAAAATATTGTTTCAATCATCACTATACAGACTCAAATCCTCAACGTACAATGGTCACACTAGTAGGATTCTGCGTTTCAGGTTGGAGTTAAGACTGACTGGATCTGGACCTAGCTGGCATTTAAGTCACGCACAATGGTCCGAACTAAAGTAACTGAACTGGAATGAACTAAAGTAATATTTCCACCAAACGGCCCGCATCGGATCGGATCGGAAAGAATAGGAACGGATGCGGCGACCACCGATCGCGTCCGGCGGCATGTCGACGCGTACAACCGGGCGGTAACAGCCGTTCGCGGCCGACAGGATGTCGACGCACAGGAACGGCACCGTACGGTTGCTTGCGAACGTATCCGCACCCAGTAAAATAGTTTCGTTCCTACCACGCTGACGTGTTGTAATTTATGAAAATGGTTGAAGTTGACGTAGTATTATTGGCTATTGCATTAGAAGAAGAAGAATATCATCATAATACACAAAAGGGGAAAAGAAAAGTTTGGGTAAATAATTTGTGGCAAAAGCGGTGTAAGGTTGGCGAATTCCATACACTTCACAATGATTTGAAATTGGATGTGAAAAAATTCAAAGATTATTACAGAATGGACAATGAAAAGTTTCGACGGCATGGACAGCCGAAAGGTTCCGATCGCACACGACGACAAGCGGACGGAGCCGATCGCAAGCGAACGGAGCCGATCGCGTGTCGCAGCATACTTTCGGTGACGTTCACATGTCGCGGAAGACGCCCGCGGTCAAGCTGTTGTGCGCAACTTGCTAATGTAGACTTAAAAACAGTACATATATGATTCAGTATCGTTTAAAGACTATAAAATTATTTTCGTTCCGATCCGTTGCGGGCCGTTTGGTGGAAATATTACTTTATACAGACTTAGTGCATAATAACCTAAATTTAAGAAACCCCCCATGTACAAAGATAGCTAAGATAGATCTCCATAAACAGGGCTTTCGATTTAACAACACCGCACTCAAATCGGCTCATCCCGTTAAGACCTGCGAAGCCATAGACAGACACACAATCACATGATAAAGGCCACGGCACACTGCTGCGTGCGCACGCTTGCAGCTTCTAATATGGACGATTCACATCAAACGGCGCGCACCCCACTAGAGTCAAAGGAATTCGAACCCTCCATACAGAAGTTAGATTTCATATTTGAATGAGTTGCGGGTAGCCGGACGGCTGCCGCCGGCTATGCCGCTGCCGTTTGGATACGAAGTCTAGCTTCCTCCATACGGAGGGTTCGAATTCCTTTGACTTTGGTGGCGTGCGCGCCGACTCCGGCCGTTTGGTGTGAATCGTCCATGACACAGCGATCGTGGGAGCTGCACGCGTGCCCCTCTTTGGCGCCCAGGCTATTATATTAATCTGTGGTCTTTAGACCTTTCAATCACAGTCAATCCTTATGCTGCATTTACACATTCGTGTGAATCGGAGGCGACGTTACACGCATATGTAAACAGTCCACTCGCTGTTAGCCTCGCGGTTCGTGCGTTCGCGTTGGGAGTGATTTTGCGGAAGCGAATCAAAGGGCACTAATGGCGAACACGAATTTACTTTTTACACATTAGCCAGCGCCCGACCCAACAGAACGCGTAGACAAAATGGAGTGGAGGAGTGATTCCCATTAGTTCTATGGAACAATGACGTCATAGGACAAAATAGAATATATTTTCCCAAATAGTCCTATAGAACTACATACTAGCTTTTAGCCCCCGCTTACTTACCAGTGACGCAATAGAACAAAATAAGACTTCTCTTTTCCCACATTGTTCCATCATGGAACAAAATAGTAATTATATTTCCTAGTTTTAAGATTTAGCTAAGAGATGTAACTAAATGTGAAATGCAAAAAAAAATTGAAATAAACTTTAAATTTAATTTACAGTACATATGGTGCTATCAGCAGATTACGTGCATATGTCGAAACTTTAAAGAGCCATATGTACTGTAAAACGTTGTACGTTACACGTGCGAACAGGTAATTCGCAACTCGTGTCGATTTAAAACACTCCCTTTGGTCGTGTTGCGAATTTCCTGTTCTCTGCACTTGTATCGTAACGTAATATTAAAATTTAAGTTGTTCTATACTTAAAAAAAAAACCTTTTTTTTAGTATTTTACCTGACGTAACTTAATTTTGTGGAGTGACGTAATGTTACAAGGAATAGTTTAACACTTTCCGAGGATTGGGCATCGACTTCACGGATTCAAATTATTGGGATGGTTGTCAAGTCGAAACAAATATGCATTATGTTTTGAGTTTAGTTATTTATTTTTAATTATATTTTTCTATTCTATTTACAACCTCGCATCAAAACAATTGAAAATTTTGCGAGGAAATGTTAATCAACTTTTTTTTTATTGTGATGAATTAATAAATGTTTTTTTTTTTAATGTAGTTTTTTTTTAGTAACAAATGAAAATGAATATTCCCATGTATTCTGTAGAACAACGTGATACACTGCCATATCATTTTGTTCCATGGCATAACAGTTCTATAGCACAAATGATTCCGGAATCCTAATGTTCTATGGAATAATTAGGAAGTTAAAATATCATTTTGTCCTATGACGTCATTGTTCTATGGAACAAATGGGAATCACTCGAATCAGTCAAATGATAATCCGGAATCCTAATGTTCTATGGAATAATTAGGAAGTTAAAATATCATTTTGTCCTATGACGTAATAGTTCTATGGAACAAATGGGAATCACTCGAGTGGAGTGAAGTGCGAATTTTAAAAATATATTTTCATTTCATCAAAAGTAAGTTACAGCTCATTTGGATGATGTAGCGCGCATGCCTCCATTATTTTTACGTCCTCCATGTTCGTGTGGGAATTCACCCCGAATGTGTGAATGTTTCGCCAAATGGCGAACACGATTGTGTAAATGTGGTGTTAGTAATAATAAAAAAAAACTAGGAAGAAGATATAAATATGCAACATTTTCAGAATAAGTTACCTGGTCTGTCTCGTTCCATCTTGCAAACAGATTGAGACATGTGTCACGTTCCGCTGTGTACGCAGGGCTGCTGGGCACCGGTCGCACGCCCGTGTCCAGTGACGTTAGGGATGTCACCTGCAGAATGATACAACATAATTATGTAGTCATTGGATAAGGAAACCTGTTCAAATAGCAGATAATGCAACAAGTTAAAACAGAATATTTTATCCGTGACAATTTATCGGTCCGAGCGGCCGGCCAGGGTCGATATAAAGTAGAGGATAAAATGGGTTTTATACACGAGTTATACGCTCTACTTTTCACTTTCATTGCGAGAAAATTAAACAAATAATCAATATAATTAAAGTTATGTTATCAATTTATACTTATGTGCTCGTGGACCGCGGGGGGCGGCGGCGCCGGCGCGCTGGAGACGGCTTTTACTTTATGCTCTAAAGCATAAAAAGCGACGAGGAGCGAATGAGAAGGGAAAATAGTAGATTGTACAACAAGTGCACAAAACAAGCCATTTTAACCGAGACAATTAAGTCTAAATAGAGTAGAGGATAAAATGGGTTTTATACACGATTTATACACACTGCTTTTCACTTCGATTGCGAGAAAATTAAACAAATAATTAATATAATTAAGGTTATATTATCAAATTTATACTTCCGTGCTCGGCGACCGCGGGCGCCGGCGCCGGGCCGACGCGCGCACGTCTGCACGCGGAGCGGCGCGCAGAAGGCGGTTTTAACTTTATGCTCTAGAGCATAAAAAGCGACTTTATGTAGCTTATGCTGAGCGTAAAAACGAACTTTTACAGCATGAGAAGTGAAAAAGTTATTTTTTTATTTGTCTGTAGTTCACTAACCCAGAAATAAAGGCCTTTTTATTTTGTTTGTAGCAAAAAACAACTAAATAAAGATAAGATAAACTATATTCATTATTACACTTCCTTACAACTGTAGGGAGTTCTGTCCTACCTGGGGTCTCAATCTGTCTCCGTGCCATTTCCTCTAAATCTTTTGAGCAGTTTACATGTTGAGTAGAGTTACTTTCGAATCTAGACACGCGGCAGCGTGTCCAGTAAAGTTCACCCCAGGTACTGGCGGACAGCAGCCGTGTGTTATATTACACGAACCGTTTGGAGCCACTTTTGACCCTTCAATAACTCCAAATCTATTTAACATAGAAAAATGAAATTTGGTACATGTATTCAGATCTTTTAGAACAACTAGAACCCCTAATTTCATAAATATAGGTCAAATAGTTATTGAGATATTAATGTTCAAAAAACTGAATTTTTACCACTGACTGACTGACTAGAAAGCAAAAAGCTAACTAACCGCTTCCAGTTGACCCAGAAAGGTGAAATTTGGCATACAGCTGCCAAGGTGCCAAGTCTGGCACTAGACTGTTTACAGTAAAACTAATTTATTGTGGCTTGATGCATTTTGAGCCTCAACTTCATATTTAGCTCAACTTGGCAGTTTTCTATGCAGTATGGTATAATAAATACCATGAAAGCCGTTGGATATTTAAGAAAACTGCCAAGTAAACAGCTCAAAATGCATGCAAGCCACAATAAATTAGTTTTACTGTAAACAATCTAGTGCCAGACTTGGCACCTTTTCAGATAATCTACGAAACTTGGCACCCATTTAGATCTCAATTCTTTTGTCAGTGAAGACAACAACCATGCATCGCATATTGAACTTGGCTGCCATTTTCACATTTATGTTTTTGATGGGATTTATAATATTAATATAGATCTTTTCCTAGCCTGTGAAAAGTTATTTAATTATAACTAAACAGTTTAATGCTGTCAATTGCCCTTCAAATTATCAACTTGAGCTAACAGATCATTAATTCAATGGTTCCAAATTAACAGCCATATAAATGAATAATATACTTATTACTTAATGGATCCACTGGTTGTGTGAATGTGAGTCATGCATCTCAGTCATAATATAAACTGGATTCTAGCAAATCACAATGATTCTGAGAAGGGTCAGGTATTGAGGAAAAACTGAATGTAAATCAGTCATTGTCTATTTTATTGCATTTTCACCTAACAATTGGAGGTGTTACATTTATAATGGCACCTGGATAATTTAAATTTATATCAATAGATAAACCACAACCTTCAATAGAGGACGGCGTAGGAGCCCAATTCCAAAGAAAAACCGCAAATCGATGTACAGTTTAGCAATTTGGTACACGCATGGTATGGTCAACACAAAATTTTTGGCCCACATTTCTTTAAAAAAAATCCCTTAGGAGGGGAGTGCCAATGCAGAGTCATTTTTGTGTACGTGTTTTTTTTTCAGAAACCTTTGCTGTGTGTGTTTGGTATTATATGAGAGGGTTTTTGAGGCAATTCTAAAAATATACCACATCATTACATTTCAGTTTTTTTTTTATTAAAACAATAATAATGTTCAAAACAATTATAAATATTTAAAGCCATCACTGTGTGAAAGACACTAAACATTCACTTAGCTACAATAATAAAACTATAGCATAACAAATACCCAAATTGCAGACCAAAGTACAAAATTGAGCCTAATGCAGTTTTAAGCCACCAAGCACAGGGAAGTAAATGTTAATATATTGAATGATGTTCCTTATAGTTATTATTAACACAACCATTTATTAAATACAACTTCATCAACAAGACAAAAAGGTACAAATAGACTTGTAAAGAATGATAAATCATAACCAAAACATAACTTCAAACTGATTAAAAAATAAGGTAGAAAAGCAGATGTTTAAATAAGTTTTTGTTAACAAGTTAAGGTAATAGCTCTTTTTTGTTGACATTACTCTATTATTGCATTGTTATGCATCAAAATACAATTGAATTCAATGGTAGGGTACAGACAACAGCAAAAGTAGATGATAATTTTAGTATCTTGTCACTGTCACAACTTTAACATATGCCAACTGTCCCAGTATTGTTACATTAGTGTACAATGGTGTTTAATATTTATGATAATGGAAATATAAACCTTATGACCTATACAAGAAGGTTCAAGGCGTGTTTTTCTGTTTTGGGAATACGGGTTCGAGATTTTAATTTTTCATTAATTACATACACAAGCATAAGACAGCTTTTCCATGTAGTAAGGTTTCATTTGTTTTGTATAGGTGAATAACTTAAGAAAATGACCCGTTGCATGTAGTTGTGACGTGTTCAAATAGACATTTGTGTTGTAGATTTTAAATATGTAATGTCTATTCAAACAGGCTACAACTACATAGAACAGGACCTTTTCTAAAGTTTTTTACCTATAGTCTAATTTGACCAATTTATATTAACACAATAGCTAAAAAAGGCCTGCTGTTAGTTATATTATTTAAAAATTTATTTGTTGTTATTTTATTGTCTACTGCAAGAGCCAAGGCAACCATGGCATCTGCCTAAACAGCCATGTAACCATGGCATTCCAGTGCACACAGATAACCATTGATCATAACGCCTGCATGTAATCAACAGTGAAGCGGAACCCCTCGTTATGTCACGACAAACAATCTTCGAAACATCACGAAATTGCGAAACCAGTGCGAAAGTAGCACAGCGGATTTTCTCATGGTAAAATGGTTTAAAAGTGACCAGAAATACTTGAGAACAGTAAATAAATGTATGCAATTACTAGATAACATGATTTATCGTTATTAGGCGATGATTTGAGGGATTTTTCAGCAAAATAACGGTATCTAAGTAAGTTGGAAGTTTGACGTTAGATGCAATATGTTACTTGATAGTTATTTTTTGTTTATATAGTCATCAATGTAGTTGTGAGGATGCGGAATCTGCTTCAAATCGCAAGAACATAAAGTTTACTTGAGTTTGTATAAAAAAGTACGATTCTTGGAAACGTCCGCAATGCAGGAAAAAGTTATTACATGCGTTTATCATGCACAGTGTATTCGGAAAATACAGTACATAAGGGGAGATTATAAAAAGTATATGAAATGTGCTTATTACTGGTAAAATATAACACATTTTAGGTTGCCCTCAAAACACAAAATAATCGAAATCAAACTGAGTGCTACCAAAGATGGCGGATCAGCCATGACAGAACGGTATTGCTCTAAATAGTAATTGCGGCCGTACCTGAGGCGGCGTTGTATCTTCTATCATCCTTTCAGTCTCCATTTTTACTATATCACTGATAACATTAAACAGTTTAATAAAGTCACCACTAATAACTAAATCACAATCGCTCGGTTACAATGGTCATCACTCGCATGACGTCAAGCACAAGCACTAACTGTCACGTTACGACTGATGCTATTTGAACTAAATTGTCTAAATTTCTGTCATCCTTACGTTTGGTGACGTTGGAAGTTTCCACAAAACATAATTTATCTAATGCAAATTAAAATAACCTATTGAAAAAAACTAGTGCCAAGTTCATCTAAATGTATATTCAGAAAGATGCGAATAGTGTAGTACTCCATCACAAACTCCATTAATTCGAAAATCTTTTTAAAATAGCAAAATAAGTAAAATAGTGTCTTACGTAACGGAGTACTGTTCGGAAACACTCTCAGAGGTTCCATATCCCTGTAAAAAATATGGAACCCTAATGCATTGGCAGAAATATACGAATCTAAAATAAAAGTTTTTTTTGTAGTAAAAAAATAACAAGAAATGTTGCCAGCTCTTTATATTTACCTCAGAGTAAGAATTTCTATAGAGATCCTCCTATACGAGTTTCGGATTCCTGTTTGATCGATTGGTTGGCGGAATTTGTCTCGTTGTTCTGGCAGCATCGCGTTGAACGTCACAACAATCAAAAGTCAAACAAATAGTCAATTTGTCATTCTCAGTGTCACACGGTTCGCCATATATGCAATACATTGTACACAACACAAGAAAGCAAAGTGCACAGCTGTGTAGCGTAAACAATGTACCGTTCTTTGTTGATATTTTAATAAAAATGAGAGGATAATGACCCGTGTGTATCGCGTATTTGTTTCTCTCATTTTGTACAGCATTTATGCGAACATATTCAGTCTTAACTGAATTCTCTCTGATAGTTATATCGTAGTGAAGAAATAGTTTCAATTGCATTATATTAATTAAAAATGAAGATAAAAGTGGATAAGAGTTTAGTGCCTATAAAGGCGCACTTCTTCTTCTTTTTTGCTGGTGAGTTCAATTATGATTTATTTAAATCTGATAATTATACCTAAGTGATACAAAGATTTCGTGAAAATATTGTAGTTAATTAAAGAAGTCATTAGAATTGAAAGCTTTGTAATTATTTACGTAGCCATTACTTCTGTCTTCATATAATAACACACTTAATGTAGTTAACTTAATTCGTATTTCTTAGTTCAAATAACTGTTCTACTTTTACAAGCAATCAACATAACTGGTTATCTTCATTATATAAATACTCACTCTAGAACACTTTGAGTTTCTTTTACTGTAGGTTGTTTCACCAGCTATGCAACCAGCATTAATATGCAACCATGTGAAAGACGAGTTTTTTTTTTAATTAAAGTGATTAACAGTTTTGCAGACCCTAAAACTCTGAGACATATACATCTTATTTAGTAGTTATAGAATTGGAATCCATTAAAAAACAGAGAAAATATCCATTCAGTTCACCAATTAGCTGGTTGCTACGAGGGTAAAACTGAAAGTTTCGGGAATAGAAGAAAATATGCAGTATAAGTGAGTTTATTTATTTTTATTGTTTTTCAAAATATTCTCCTTTGTATTTCATGCACTTATGCATGCGTTCAAACCAGTCCATAAAGCACTTTTTGAACTCTGAAGTAGGGGTCGACAAAATGGCTATTTTATAGGCCTCCACTGCTTCTTCTGGCGTCTGAAACCGCTGACCACGCAGTTTGTCCTTGATTCTGGGGAATGTAAAAAAGTCGTTGGGACTTAAGTCAGGGCTATATGGAGGGTGGTCCAATATTTCGACTTTTTCACCGTCCAGGTACTCAGTTGTTGTCCGAGCGGTGTGTGGGCTGGCGTTGTCGTGGTGAAGGATGATGCGACGACTAAGGTTTGTTTTTCGGAGTTCAGCAAAGACGTTCGGCAAACAAATAGTGGTGTACCAATCAGCATTGACTGTTCTACGATCCTCAAGAGCCACAGTAGCTACGTGACCAGATTTAGAGATAAACGTAGCCACCATCTTCTTAGCCGTACTGCGAGAACGAACAACTTTTGTGGGTTTGAGCTCGTCTTCGAAGACCCATACTCGGGATTGGTTTTTAGTTTCAGGCTCATAAGCGTATATCCACGACTCGTCACCTGATACTATGCTAAAAACAGCATTTGAGCGTCCCTTGTTAAATCTTTTCAAAGTTTTGCGGCACCAATTGACACGGACTATTTTCTGCTCGTCAGACAATAGGTGAGGTATCCAACGGGAAAATAACTTTTTCACGCCTAATTCTTCTTTTAAAATAATTTGTATTTGACTCATTCCAATACCCAGGTGCTCTTGAATTTCCCGATATGTCACATGTCGGTCTTCATTTATCAGACGACGCACAACATCGACGTTTTCTTGCGTGACTGCCGATTTTGGTCGACCTTCACGCACTTCGTCGGTGAGGGATACACGGCCACGTTGAAATTCTGAATACCACCTGTATATTGTAGTCTTTGAAGGAGCTTCAATATTAAAAGGAGCAACCATCCGCTCTTCACATTGTTTTTGTGTTAGTCCACTTTTAAAGTCATAATAAATCATAGCTCTGAAATTTTCACGGCACAATTCCATTTTAAGCAGTGACTCGACGACTTCAATAAACAATTGAAACCGAACCATACTTTTTTTTTTCTAAGTGGCCAGTGTGTTGAGATAAGGAAACTTCAGAGATTATAAAAAGGTATAATACATGTTAAAAATAAATTAATAAGTATTCGATTCCCGCCACTTTCAGTGCAAGCCTCGTAACGGACATAATGAGACATTCTTTGAGAATTCGGTTTCATTTGCCGAGATTTTATTATGATAATTATCTGACAACAATGGATTATAATTTTGCATTCAAATGTATGTATCTGTGTTAATATCTGCCTTAAACTGGTTATGAACAAGGAAAAGTTTTGAATATTGCAGTTTCTTAGTAAAACAGTCCTGAATTATCATCATTTGCTTGCCTGTATCCCATTTATCATGGCTGCATGGTTTTACATCCATAACTATTACCTACCTCTCTATAACCCATCATCTCATCCTTCCTGTTGATATTGTTTTAATACCTCATCTCATTGGTGAAAAACAAACGTATGGCAAGTGGTCATTGCACCCTATGGACGTTTGCAACTCCAGCGGTGTCACATGTATGTTGCAGACTGTTTAAATATTATACACTCCTTTCTCATACTGTAGTTCTTTGGGAAAACCTAGGCAGGGAGCTCATTCCCAACCGGAGTGTTTCAGTGCTGTATCTTGTTGCAATGAGAAATATTATGGAAACCAAGTTCCTGTAAATATTTAATACATATTTATATTTATTTAACATATTACTTGTAGCTATGTTAACTTAGATTTATGTTTTAATACTGGAAAATATTGAAATGTAAAACTAGTTTACATTTCGACATATAAGTACAATACTCTTGGTATCTAAATTAGGTAGTATGTATTTATTTGATACAATTATGGTCAAAGGAATACATTTTTTTTAATGGGAATCTCCAGTGTTGAAATTACCGAGATCTAAGTAAAAAAAATCCGGATCCATACAGCATTTTTTGGCAATCCCCTACTCTAGGCCAATCACCCAAAGCGCAATTCACGGCCAAGGTCCCCTCGTGACACTCGTATCCTGTTGCTAACAGTTGCTAATACGACATCAATCACTTTCTAATGTAAATGGGTGTGACAGGACATGTCACATGGGTATAGAACCTATAAGGCTAAGTTCACATGAACGCGCGGTTGATGTACTAAATGAATTACCTTATCATTTTTTATTTCAAAACTCCCCATAATAACTTTTACCTACCCAACCCCTTTTTCACCCCATCAGAAGGCGACACGTGTCACATGTTTCAACATGTCAATCGATAGATCTTGAAAAACGAACGTAAGGTTTCTTAGAAAGAAATTTGATGAATCGAATATATTCGGAGATAATCCTTCCGAAAGTCAGAATAAATGCGTCCCCCCCTCTAATTCCTAAACAGTGGAATTAAAACATATAAAAAAAATCGTAGACTTCATGCTTATTAATTACTTTCATCGAAAAAAAATTTGAACAAGATACAGGTTCATCAGTTTTTAAATTATTGCTGAAAAACTGCCTCCACCAAACAAAAGGATGTAGGTTCCGTGAGTTTCTTACGAATTTTTTTAATTCAAAGTACAGGATAGTGGTTTTAAGTTTTAACTGTGGAGTAGTAAGTACGGAACCCTTCATCACGCGTGCCCGACACGTACTTGGCCGGGTTTTTTTTATTTTATACAACCTAGATGAGGCGGGTAGATCGCTTCACCCGAACCACGCGCAAAGTAGGCGCGCAGTTCAAGGGGACGACCTTAGCCCATCAAAAATAGTTTCGCCCAGTGGGCATAGCCGAGATGTCATCAAGGCCCAATAATTTCCTTACTCATTAGATTGAGGCACGACGATAGTGGGGCGCGAGTTTCGCCCCACGTAACCGAGTCGACATATCGTTAGCGCCATCTAACTGCCGCTCAGCGCCATCTAGTGAGGATTTCGGTAAACTTTACAATTGGAACGAGCACGTACAAAAAGAGACATTTTCCAAATACAAACAAAATAATTAGCTTAAGTTTGCATGTTTATGTTTCAAGATAGTTACATTGGTCGTGTTTTTTGCCTGAAACTAAGAGAATCCTCGATCACGGCTTAAAGTTAACTTATTACTTAATGTAAAAGAGTATAATAATCGCATCTACGTATGTCAAGATATATTTTGTACCTCAAAAATAATAATAACGGAACCCTTATAGGATCACTCGTGTGTCTGTCTGTCCGTCCGTCCGTCCGTCCGTCCGTCTCAGCCAATTTGCTCCGAAACCACTAGACAATTAGTGTAATAGTGAAATTTGGTAAGTAGGTACACATTTGTAAGTCAATGACTTGTCGTATATAGATTAATTTTAAATATGGGGTCGCTTTAGGGGTAGTCGATTAGAAAATTTGAAAAAAGAATCCCTAACTATATTGTGTCATATCATATATCAAATAAAAGTGCTGATTTGTAGGAATACGGCATACAAAATCAAATAGTAGCAAATTCTTTGCCTTCGTCGGATCATTTGTTTACAATAAAGACAATAAAGAACTTAATTTACACCACTTAACTAAAAGACTGTACGGTTTCAGAGGAATTTCCTCCCTCGGACGCTCCGTTTGTGAAATGAGCTCCCTGCCAAGGTTTTCCCGAAGGACTAGAGTATGGGATTCTTCAAGAAAGAAGTGTATAAATATTTAAAGGGTCGGTCACGCGCATGTGACACCCCTGGAGTTGCAGGCGACCATGGGCTGCGGTGACCGCTTACCATCAGGCGGGCCGTTCGCTTGTTTGCCACCGACGTGGTATATAATAAATGCGCCTGATAGTAAGCGGTCACCGTAGCATATGGACGCCTGCAACTCCAGGGGTGTCACATGCGCGTGGTCGACCCTTTAAAGATTTATACACACCTTTTTCATACGTAGTACGTTTCTCGTACCTTTTTTCCCATACGTAGTCCCTGGGGGAAAGCTCGGCACTTCGACAAGGAGCTCGTTCCACAACCGGAGCGTCCGAGCCTTTATTTGACGGTTGGAATAAAACAATAATTTTCGTATTTTTACGTAATTTTTTTATGATTGTGGCCAAATTTTGTAATTCACAATTTGTTATGATATACTATTTTGATGGCTTATTATCCACAGAATTACAGCGTGTTATAAATTTTACCATGTGGCAAATATCCAATTCCACATTTAAACTAGTTATGAAGTGTGCAAATAGCAATAAAACGTAATTGCACAAGAGAGTATCTAAGCAAATGAACTGAATGCAGATAACGATAACAGTCTTAATCCTACTATATTCATTACGTGTTTACATATGTGTTTTATCTATGTAATGTTTGGAGATTAGGTTGTCGATTTAAACTCAACTCTGTCCACTCTGGAAATTACGTTAGACATGCACCCTCTCATCTCATCTATAAGATCCTCCATCCCATCTATGATGCCTGTGCCCAACATTGGGATTGGGACGTAAGATGTATCTATAGGCAGGAGCGGCCTTTGGGGGTGGCGAGCAGGACAGCCACGCGGGGCCTCGCGAAACTACCCGCGAAATAAATTAGATACTAATAGTACAAAAAAAATGTGTAGGGTTCCGTAGTTGCCCAATTAATTAACTTACCTTTAAAAAAATAAATAACAAGCAAAAGGAATACCTTCTCCGGCGTTTCATACGTCTTTTATTAAGAAGGGAAGACTTTTTACGATAACTCAAAAACGGCTTAATTGATCATATCCGCTATAGTTTTCGTTGAAAGTCTTTACTAAGCTTTACTTTCTTGTTTTTTTTTTCATATTTTTTGGACCCCTAGTTCAAAAGTTAGAGGGAGGGACACATTTTTTTGAGAATTTATTTTATGCATTCTCAGACAGACGGACAGACAGAGAGACAGACGGACGGACATGGCGAAACTATAAGGGTTCCTAGTTGACTACTGAACCCTAAAAAGGGCCTTGCAATAATCTAAACGCCCGGATCCTCGCAATGGCTAAGGCCTATATACAGAGGATGATGATGATGATGATGATGATGATGATGATGTGTGAGTGTGTGACATATCCATTCGTCTTCTCAACCGATTCTCGTGAAATTTTGTGAGCAGGTTCAATAATTTTATTGAACTTTTTTGTCGATACAATTTTCGGAAATTTTGAATTAAAAAAAAATCGCGAGGTCTACAGCTTACCTATACATGCCATTAGCAATTTTTGTGCATTCTTTTTTTCGAGGATCTCGGTAACGGCTCTAAAGTTTTAGATGTTGTTTACAATTCGGGGGTTTACGGTCGATCTATCTATGTTTCATCTTCGAGCGAACTCGCAATCTCCTGGAAAACGCGAGTTTTTTTATGTATTATTTATTTATAAAAAAATAATAACCTTATTTTTATTAAAATTTTATATTACTTAATCTTATTTTTTATTAAAATTTTATATTAACCTTATTTTTTTTAAATGTTATATTAGCCTTATTTTTTATTAAAATGTTATATTATCCTAATTTTTTATTGAAATGTTATATTAGCCTTAATTTTTAATAAAATTTTATATTAGGTACTTTATCCTACTGCTAATAAAAACGGTAAGACTCATAACTGTCTCTATGAGCGACATATTTCGAACCCTTTCTTCATTAGGATCTGCCGCAATAACATTCATCTTAGTAAAGGGATCGTGAAGCATAATAATTATGTCACCACGAATTCCAACCTTTAATTTAAATAATTCTTCGTTAACTACCACTAATAACTACAAGGAAAATAGCCAAGTGCAATCAAAACACATTCTGCAATGTGTATACGTAAATATGTAGATATAATTGAATTGACAACATTTCATTTTTACAAGTGGACTTTTTTCTGATGAAAACAAGTAGAGTATAATAAATTAAATATAACCACATCTTTAAATTCTCGACAATATCCCCATTTCAAATAAAAATAACAATTTCAAACGTTCCTCATTCTAAAAGAGAGTAAGTAACAATTAAGGCGTCACAGCGTATAAAATCGTACGAAAGTACTATTAATGAGGCGGTTTTACTAAAGAAAGTGTACTGCTGTTCTTTTTGTGTATTGTGACTATCACAGTTCATCCTTGTGACGTCATATAGACGATTGTAGGCTTTCTTTACATTTTCATGAATATCATGAAATCTAATTTATATTTTTTTGGTTTTTGTTAGCAAATTAACGAAATGAGTTAAGATTTCATACTATTTGAAATGCTGTCAAGGTGTTGTTCGCTAAATGCCATTTTAAACCACAAAGTCCTATCTCACTACTAAAATCAAATACATATAAGTTTTACATAGTGGTGCATTAATTAGCTCTATCGTTAATTACCAGAACTAAAACACTATTGTTCTACGATTATGTTTACGAACTGTGTGTCTTCTCTTTTATAATACTATTAATGTAAGTATAGAGATTAGACAGGCTGTCTGGTCAGGATGTCTTTAAGTGATAAGCAAACTAGAGATAAGGTTTTGTGTGTCTTATCTGTACTTATTATGCAATTATGAGAAATCTACAATTTATTATATGCGTTAAATATTTCGGACAACAAATGGAAACATTATGTACGCTTTGTTATTGACCGAGCGAGCGAAGCGTCTTTGTTTCAGCTTGAGCAAAAATGTTTTCTTATGTAAAAAAACCGCACTGTAACAGCAGCTGCTATTGTCCCCAGCATTGGGCCCCCTCCTGCCTCAAATGAACGTCTTCGGACGTCAGCTAGGCGTGTCTCCGGGTGCCATGGGGCTGGTGACGTCAGTGTTGCCCCTGCTGTGGGCCACAGCGAAGCCGCTCTTTGGCTACGTCGTTGACTACTGGCCGGTAAGTTATTTAGTTAGTCCTACCTATTCTTCTGGCTTTTTCTATGATAGTCCTGTTCATACGCTCTTCGACTCCATTATGTTGTGGCGACCACGGAACTGTGGTCTAGAAACGTAACCAGCACTCTTTGGCTACATCCTCGACTGACTAAGTGGCTAGTAAATGTAGGACCCACGAAGTCTACTCCGGAAATGTGAAATGGTTCGGTGGGCTCTTACCTTCAGAATTGCTATTTTTGGTCTAAAAATCAAGTGCTTTCATTTTTACACGTTATTGGGGGGCTTCTCTCTAATTATTATATTTTCGTATTTTAGGGAGTAATCTAATATTTGAGCGTCACATTATCTAGTAGTAAATACTTACTTACTTACTTTAACGGCGCAACGACCCAAAGAGGATCTTTGCCTCCGAAACAAGAGCACGCCACCTTTCCCGATCCTGCGCAGCCTCCTGCCAGTCTTCGACCTGAAGCTGCCGCAGATCCGCCTCCACACTGTCTTCCCAGCGATACCTGGGTCGACCAACCGGGCGGCGCCCACTCAGTCGCCCCAAGTATGCCTTCTTGACGGCTCGATCCTCTCCCAATCTCAGTAAGTGGCCGAACCAGCGAAGTCTATGCGCCTTTGTTTCGCCGATGATATTCGGTTCGGCCACCAATTGTTCGATCTCGGCATTTCTCCTGATCCTCCAAGAACCGTCATCGTTCTTGACAGGTCCCAGGATCTTCCACGGAACTTTCCTTTTTGTTATCTAAATACAATTAAATGTAATCTCAAAGAAACCTCTTGAAATCAGAATTTGAATATGGGCCCTGCTTGATCCAATAGGGTAGTTAAGTATATGAAAAACATACATTAAAATTGTACGAATAAGATAGATTTTGTAATAGGATGTCGAACTGTGTTGATATAAATACATGATCATGTAAAACAAAAGTTCCTTTTAAAATTCACGCTATTTAATCTGTGCTAAAATTTGGGAATCGGTAGCCGCCATTACGAATGTCAATTGCGACGTCATACGGCTCTATAATGCCGATGCTCTGTATGGTTTACAAAAGAAAGATAATCGATTCAAATCGATCGATATAAGATAAATAATAATAACAAAGCAACAATCTAACACATAATAATTGTATAGTATTTAAAAACTTCCACTTGTTATTGGACCGTACGAATTAATATTAGCTACTTTTCAAAAGAGCGTGAAAGACCCTATTATCTGGAGAATAAGAATACTTATTTTTTTTACAGAACCGAAGGAAACTAGTCTTCATGCTTATAATAGCGACGATGACCGGTTCCTACTGTTGTCTATGGTTCCTGCCCATGCCGGACCCGCCGCCACAGATATCAGAAAACGTGTACACACTCAACGATACTGTATATCTGAAAAAAGTAGATAATGATACCATAGACGAAGACTTGTTACAAAAATACAACTGTCATTGGACATGTTATAATAAGACTTTTGACGTATATATATCGAATTCGACATACATCAATACTATTTATGTAGACGGGGATGTGGGGGATACATCGTGCTCACTTTTTGATATGGAGTTCGATGCCGCCAGAGAGGGAGAGGTGATATGCGTGCCAAAAAACGATTGTAATTTAATTTGTTTGGATATCGATTTAAACGGTACTGATTTTAATGCACCTTCGAATAGATCGAACGTTGAAACTTCGACGTCTGTGGATACCACAGATAATTTATATACGACGGCGACGTTTTGGGCGTTTGTGGTCCTGATGTGTGTGGGGACTGTTGCGTTCAATGTTGCCAACTGCATTGGAGATGCCGTTTGCTTCGATGTGCTTGGTAAGTTGCAACTTCGTCGTATTCTATATAAAGTTCAAGACAGTTTAATCATTTCAAAATAAAGTAATTATAACTGAGCGTTTTAGATGTACTATGTACAGTCGACTACAAATAGATCGATCCATCCAAAGTTACAAAAATATGTATCCACGACCTTAATGTTAAGTCAATAAAGACACCGTTACATATTTTTGTAACTTTGGATGGATCGATCTCTTTGTAATCGACTGTACATTAATGTATGATGTAAACGAATCTTGTGTGAATTTTGCATACATATTTTGTGCTATCTTTGAAATCTCCCGTCAGATTTAATTCTAAAATGTTTCTGCGTCAAATGTGCCAAACCTAAAAACCATAATTCACAAAAAATCCGCTACACACAGATCGTATCTTAGTTTCAAATCGTAGGTAACTGAGATATCAGGCTTATAAAGTTGTAACGGTTATTTGATAATTGGTTATCAACTGACAATATCGTTGTCCATCAGGGCAAGAAAAGGCCTCAAAATACGGTGCCCAACGAGCCTGGGGCACCGCCGGCTACGGCCTCACAGCGCTACTAGGGGGGGCTCTAATCGACCTCACCTCTGGCGCCCATAAGGACTTCACACCGGCCTTCGTTATAGCGCTCGCTGCTACGGCGGTGGATCTATACAGCTGTAGAGCGCTTACTGTAAGTACATTTGATTATAGAGACATCTAGTGGTTGGTTATTGAACTAGTATTAGTATTACTGGGACGTTTTGACATAAACGCATGTTTATGTCAAAACGTCCCACGTCGCTCGCACATTAGTCCTTAAATAAATCGGGAATACTGAATATGTCATACAGACGAACATTGAAACTGTCGTTAATGGTATTTTCTTTAAGACAAACGGGCATTCCCTCATACCTTGCGTGCAAAATTCAGTGGAGGCAAAGTCGAGATCAAAAAGGTTTGCGTGCGCGAAATGAGATCGCTCGTCTGCCCCTATTCCGACTTCAGGCATTTAGAGGCAGCTTTCGCTACGCTGCTTCTAAATGCTGGAACAATTTGCCTCCCCCAGTTACTAAAAGTAAGTGTCTGACAGTTTTCAAAAAACAATGTAAGGCTTATCTACTGGATATCCAAAAAGAAACTACATTTACATTTGGCTAACTTATAAAATATTGATTGTGTTTTATTTTTGTTTATTTCGCTAATTATCGTATAGCACTGCATACTATATAATCTGATTTTGTAAATCGGCTCTGGTTCACCTTGTTGGAGCTAACCACGGGGATGGCAGACTAACAGCGTTTGTCAGCCAAAGTCCTTAAGACCCTGTGTCTTGAGGCCTTGTTTGCACAGGCACAAGCTGAGCCATCTTCCTTTTCAACTGTTTGTTTTGTACTTAATTAACTAAGTTTAAACCGAAATTGTTTTGCAAAACTGATGCATGTACCTACAAATTGTTGAATAAATGTCTTATAATTATTATTATATGTCTGTACCTCATCTCGGGACCATAGGGTCCCGGACTTTTGGAAGGCGTGCGTGGGGCCGAAGCCAACAGCGCAGAGGCCCTTTTAGACAATTTAATCTAAAAGCAAAGGGATACACATAGCGGATACCATCCCCGAACGCACAATATGATACATCCAGAGATGGTCCCCGCCAGGTGCAAAGACTGAGTGCATCTCTGTGCTGCGATGGAAACTAAGGTCATGGGCTATTATGTTGAATGTTGGATGGGCCGGATAATGGGCTATTGGAGGAGACTAGCGGACACCTGCCGTGACAATCAGTGTCAATATTGTAAAAGGCAGGGGGTGACTCGCCAGCTCGCTGAGTAGGCCCCACATAACCGTCGCACGCACAGTGCAACAGTGGGGCAACATCCCGTTGAGCGGCTGTAAGGTTGTCGAGAGGTGAGTCTGCGGTAGCCAGATCCCGGTAATCCGATCAGCAGGCCGCCGGCGTTATGACATTTTACACTTCCAACCTCGAGTTGCCGGAGCCGGCCAGAGTGGAGTCGCAAGAGCGAGACCTATGCTCTTGCGACTCCACTCTGGCCGGCCAATTAAGGCAAGCACAGAAGCGAGGGCCAGATGGAAAGGGCCCTCTGGAGATTAGGGGTCCGCGGTGTCGCCACTCACCGTCAGCTCGCCACAAGCTGCCCCCATTATTATTATTAGTAGCGCCATCTATTGATGAGGTGTAGCATGCAACTTTAGAGACATCGGGCAGCAAATAATCATTACGCGTAACTCTTTTTAGTATTCGTTTTTGGCATTCTCTGGTCTCTGCCTACTCCAATGGGATACGGGCGTGAGTATTTGTGTGGGAATCCTACACACCCTGCTACTACTTCACACTGGCCATCATTATACTTGCTCAGACTAAAATGTAGGTAGAATTTATACAACTTCAACTGTTGTTGAACGCGGTAGTCCGCTAAATACGGGTAACGCAGGACCGGTCATTGTGGCACTCTTTGGAGGAGGCCTATGTCCAGCAGTGCACGTCCTTCGGCTCATATGATGAAAGAAAGAAAAAGATTTATAAGTGACAAAACATACATAAAAAAATATAACAACAAAAAAAGACACGAAATGGTCCCAACTCAGGATAATGCTGGCATTGCAACCAGCGCTGGTCTTCCGTTTAGACTATCAGTGAGACCACGGGCAGCGCACACATTTAACATATACACACTATATATCATAGAAAATATGTATTACACACACTATACAGGGTGTAAGGAATAACGATGTAAGAACTTTAGGAGGTAATACACTGGACTAATAGGAAGATTTTGCACCCTATATATGCCCTAGTCCAATCTATGATAGATTTTTTTATAAAGAGTTTTTTAATCGTCCCAAAAATTACATGAAAAATTAAATTTAAAATAAACTATGCAATTCATCAAATTTGTTTCCTTTAATATTAGTTAATCAATTATTTGTGATTTTAATTATAAGTAAATAAATTTGATTGATTGTATAGATCATTTTAAATTTAATTTTTCATGTCTCAATCTGAATCATGTAAATTTTTGGGACGAAAAAGAACGTTAGATATACTCGATTTAAAAGGATTGGTCTAAGACAAATAGGGTTCAATCTCTCCCTAATAGTCCAGTGTATCACCTCCTAAAGTTCCTACATCGTTATTCCAAACACCCTGTATATTATAGTAAATGTATATGATGATGATTTTATTTATTTATTTATTGCGTACATGTACAATTTCAATGCATATAAATACATGATGTTACATAGTGGTGAGGTAGTGTACATGCTACCCTGTAAAGGCATTACAATATCATCTTATTAACCAGGTATAAATACTTATTATTTATTTATTTTGTGCTTTGTTTTCAGCAATTTTGTTTTGTTTTCAGCTACCATCACTATCAAGTCCAAACGACTCCGGCAAAGCGTTGCGCGACGTACTGCGTATGCCTCGAGTGCTCGTATTTATATTATTCGCAGTCGTGGCGGGGACTTTTGATAGTTTCATTATATATTACATGTTCTGGTAAGTGCCACGGAGAGGATTGCGAGTGGGATGTTTGAAGATTCTTTTTAATGTCGGCCTGTTTAACCTAGTTGGTAGTGACACTGCATCCGAAGCTAGAGGTCCCGGGTTCGAATCCCGGTAAGGGCATTTGTTTCTGTGCCGAGCAGAAACATTTGTTCCTGAGACTTGGGTGTTTTCTATGTATTTAAGTATATATCCATATATATCTATTAAATACTATGGGACTAGTTAGATTTGTGTAAAAAAAATGTCCCCAATATTTATTTATTTATTTAAAAAAAATGCGCTAGAGCGGCATTGTTCGTCTTACCCACCTCACTCTAATCGTATTTCAGTTTTGAACTGAAATACGGAATTACGGATTACCTATACCGATAAATTGGATGCTTTTATCCGCGGCTTTATTCACGTGAAACTTGTTTTGCCGTCCCTCTTAATCAACTGAGCTACCGCGGGTATTCATCGTGGCAACGAATCTTTCAATCACTTTTTTAATTAAGCCTTAGGGAAGCATGCAGCGACATCTACCGAGAAGTTGCTACAACTTCTGAAACGGCACCAACGTCTCAAATTACATTGAGAATTCCCTTGGGTCACAGAGAAATAAGTAAGAATAGAGTGCTCACTCCATACATCAATTTATACGGGTTATTTCGTAGTCGACATCTAGCGTCAAATAGCGGAATTATCAGTACTGCTATAAAAATACTAGATGTCACGTATGTCGCTACTGACGAAAAGTGTATTGCTCAACAATTTACTACTAATACTTAAAACAGAATGAGTTCAGAAGAGAGTTCCGGTTATAATATTTATTAGCTAAAAATAGTTGAGCATTCGATTGTTCGTTCGTCACGGCGTCTATTGTCGAGTAACAGTACTGATAATTCCGCTATTTGACGCTAGGTGCCGACTACAAAATAACCCGTAGTTATGATAACAAAACTGATGTACGGAGTGAGCACTCTATCTTATTTATTTCTCTATGCTTGGGTGTCGTAAGAGTCGACTATGGGAACCAGTTTGAAGTGTGTTGTGGGCGATGGGCTAGCAACCTGTAACTGCAAAATCACTTTTTGTTCATCTACTAAACCCACTGCAAATTAATTTTCATGTCCTCTGCCTACCCCTTTTGGGAATGTAGGCGTGAGTTCGCCTGTAGTACGTGTTGTTACGGGAAGATATACGTTTAAATGTACAAGTAAGGGACCCGGGTATGTCCTTAAACTACGACCACGACCACCGGGGAATGGGCAGCAGCATTCCTTGAGTGCGGTGGAGATACTGCGATCGCCAACCCGCATGCAAAGCGTGGCGATTATGGCATTTACCCCCCATGAAATTGGGGGAGGCCTATGTCCAGCAGTGGACGTCCTAGGGCTGATATGGTGGTGGTGGTGGTGGTACAAGTAAGGTACGTCCGATCAGTACGGCAGACGACGCAACAATAAGGTCAATAAGGAACATGGTGGCGTGTCGGGGGGAGAGGGGGTTCGGCTGTTGACAGGTCGGCGCAAGCGGATGCCACGTAAACGGATGCGGCGATGGGGCGACTCATTTGACGCATGGTCACTTTCGGTCATGCGCAGCTTGCAGTATCTCAAATCAACGGATCTCTGATGTTGAACGGAACACATAATAACAAACACATAAAAACACTGATGGTTTGGTGCAATTCACCCTAAGCGTGAATGACAGACAGACAGAGTTACTTTCGTTTTATAATATTAGTATAGATATGTTCTTTCTCTCTAGGTTCCTAGAGGAATTAGCAGAGGAAACAGGATCGATGGCCAAAATTAAGCTCATAGAGGGCGTTGTCGTGGCTGGCCAAAGCTTTATAGGGGAACTTTTGTTCTTCTACTTCTCCGGTAAGGATATAGCTAGTTTAAGTTTTTTTATATTTCATTAATATATAAATAACTAGCGGCGCACCCCGGCTACGAATATTTAACAAAAATTTAAAAATTATAAATTACAATACACACAAATAGTTATAATAGTTTTCGCAGCGCATGCGATGTAAAGAATATTTCGGTATTTTTTTACACCTTGGGTTACATTATTGTAGTTTTAGTAAGGATCCAATAGGTGAAAATATAATATAACCTATGTCATCCGGGGATAGTGTAGCTTCCCAAAAGTGAAAATAATTTGTCAAATCGTGTCAGTAGTTTCGGAGCCTATTCAATGCAAATAATCAAATAAACAAACAAATCTTTCCTCTGTATAATATTTGTATGGATAAATATTAGCGGAAAATCTTACATTGGCACCTTCCCAGCGAGTAAGTGGGGATGACGACTATGGAAGAAAGTACAGTCGGCAATAAAAGATTGTACCAAAAATGATTATTGACGATTTTTTTTTAATGAAATTTGTTGAGTTTGTGTTTTGTCTATATTAGTTTCATATACTGAAATATGCAAAAAGTATAACGAGGGGTGCGTGGTGAAAACCGAAAAGTAGCGTGAAAGTGTTTTTGAAAATGGAACTATGAGTAACGGATGTACCTAGAGTTTTTATTTCAAATAACAATTATTTCGATTTATCGGGTTTGACCACGCAACCGTCGATAAGTAGATGATCATTTTAGTACTTTGTCGCACTAACGTAACAATACTGCGACAGTCGGGATGCGTCAAAGTAGTGATAGTGACAACGTACTAAAATGATCATTTGATCATCTACTCTAGCTGTTGACTGTACCAAAAATGGTTTTTGATGAAACGTGTCAAGTCTTGTGTTCTGTCAATACTAGTTTCATATACTGAAATCTGCAAAGATTAGTATGTAGATGAACTAGATGATCATTTTAGTACTTTGTCGCACTAACGTAACAATACTCCGACAGTTGGGATGCGTCAAAGTAGTGAAAGTGACAAGGTACTAAAATGATCATCTACTAAGAGCTGTTGACTATACCTGGGCGACTGAGCTTTTAACTCAATCTTGGCATCTTTCGTTTATCCACGAAGAGATTACGAGTTTTCCCGAAAATCAAACCTCTAGATCGGTTTTTCGCCCGTCATCATCATCATCCTAGCGTTATCCCGGTACAGTTGCATCCTGAAGGATGCCCGGGATCCGCTACCTAATCCCAAGAATTTGCGTAGGCACTAGTTTTTACGAAAGCGACTACCATCTGACCTTCCAACCCAAGGGGGAAACTGGGATTAGGCTTGTCAAGTGAGTGGGCAACTTGACTGCTAGAAGTTCCAGTTCTGCCCTGTAAAACTATTAAAATATACATCGAAATCGTTTGAACCGTTAATAAATATACAAGAATTGCTCGTTTAAGAGTCCGCAGTAAGCTCGGTTCTCCATACTAACGTAGTTACGCTCTCATTTTTAAACGCCATGATAGAATAACATGAAACTTTGTATACAATGGGATCCGGCATATCTATATCGGAAATTAGTTTCTGTTGCTTGAAATTAGAATGGAGAATAAATACAGCGATTATTAAGGTTTTCATACAAGACCTAAAATACTCAAAAACACGCTGTATTTTTTTTCTATTACAATTTCTAGCAACACAAACTAATTTCCGACCTAGATATGGCGGCTCCCATTGTGTATACAAAGTTTCATGTTATTCTAGCATGGCGTCTTAAAATGAGAGCGTAACTACGTTTGTACGGAGAATCGAGTTCAGCCGAGCGTACTGGGGACTCTTAAAGTTATTAGATTTTTTTTCATTACCTTATTTATTAATTTATTTTTTGTTATAAAACTACATTTTTCAGGAACGGAGACGATAATATTATACCTATTCATATTGTACTCTTGATTAAGTATTGGAATTGCAGGTAAAATAATAAAACGGTGGGGCTACGGCGCTACACTGACGTTATCGCTCTTTTGCTACGCGTTACGTCTTGCGCTCATCTCGTTCATCCAGCATCCGTGGCATCTCGTCTTTATAGAGGTTCGTATTACACAGTCTTAAACACCTATCGCAATGCAGTATTTTTGTATAGCACATGCGTTATTATCCCCACATTATTATCCCTTATCACATAACCATGGTATTCACTAATAATAACCTTGAACTCAGGATGTCGATGATAATAAAACAGTGGGGCGCAACATTAACGTTGTCGTTCTTCTGCTATAGGTAAAAAACTTAAGAAAATGACCTGTTGTATGTAGTTTTATCGTGTTCGAATAGACATTCATTACATATTTAAAATGTGCAACACAAACAAAACAAACGCCTATTCGAACACGTCACAACTACATACAATAGCCCGGCTAGTATGATAGCTTATACCGTGACGTTTTATGTGACGTTTCAGTACATTTTGGCCATGTAACGTGACGGTATAAGCTATCATACTAGCCGGGCAGGTCGTTTTCACCTATATTCGTTTTTCACCTACAACGCTTTACGCCTCGCACTCATCTCGTTTATACAGCTTCCGTGACATCTCGTATTTATAGATTTAGTTCGTATTAGTCACAAAATAGCCATCGCAATCCATTTTTCCTCACGATATTTTCAATTATCGAAACGCTGCTTCTTTTATATATCAAATAATGTCTCGTACATGACTATTTTTTGGTACAAGCCGGGATTTGAAGCCACGACTACCAAATTAAAATTCGCGTGCGTTCATCGTGTCTTACCGCTTACCTAGGTTACGTGGCTTCAAAATGTTCACACATACATTTTTAACTTTATCCTATAAAGTATAAGAAAAAATCACGTAGACCGAACAGCTCTTTTTACTTGGAGAGCAACGAAAAGGAATACTTCATTATTCGATCCTTACTTCAGCAGTGGACATATTTCGGCTGATAAAATGTTAATTAGTATAATTTCTTTGCAGTCAATAATGCAAGGTCCAACATATGCGCTGTGCTATTCATGTATAGTGGGATACGCTGCCTGCGTGGCGCCAGAAGGCTACTCAGCGACTGTTCAGGGCGTCGTTGCCGGCATGGATGATGGCGTTGGTAAGTATTGTATGACTAGCTTTTACCCGCGACTTCCGTAGAGCCATTCGAACTCCATTTCACCCCACAACATTATCTCTTATCACAATTGGGCACGTACATAACTATAGTACATTTAAATAAAGATTTCACTGACAGGTTTTACTTGCGGTGCGCTAATCTAATAGTTACTAGATTAGCACTTAAACAGATCTCACAGCGACTTATTTAACGCGAAGTAATATGTAAGTATGCTTATAAAAGCGTATGTTTGTATGCTTATAAAAAATACAAATAAGAACGTAATATAAATAAATATTTAATTAAAACAGTTAAAATTAATTATACAATACAACATACTGTTTCTTAATAACTAATGAAATAAAGATATTACAATACAATACAATACAAATCCTCTTTATTGCACACCTCACACAAATGAAGTATTTACAAACAGAAGAAAAAAAAAGAACAGCAACATGTAAGTAGGTAGAGGTAGACAACAGGCGGTCTTATCGCTAACGAGCGATCTCTTCCAGATATTTTGTTGTATACAACATTAAATATCTAAAAAATACATTAATTATGCATACATTAATTATGTATTAATTATGTCTGACTGTGACCTAGTCCAGAGGTGTCAATAATTTATACTAAAAAAACCGACTCCAATTTTGTACTTGTCAATGCTTGGTTACCTACAGAAAATACCGAAATTGGCATATGCGTGCCTATCAAATTCGAGGAGTTCCCTCGATTCCTCCTAGATCCCATCATCAGACCTTAACCAAATTTATATGGGACCAATGTCGGGGCCCCTGCTTTGAAACAAAAAAAGAATTATCATAACCAACGTGGTCAAGAGTTATCGGGGAACATAAAAAAAAGAACAAGCAAACATGAAGACGAACTGAGTACCTCCTTTCTTCTATTGAAGTCGTTAAAAAAGCTGCCACCCTTGCCACGCTGTATGGCGACAGATATTTGTTGGGCTAGGTAAGAACCGGAACGTGGGTCGCAGCCCCTGTCTTTTAAGCGGCGTCCAATGTCTGTATTTAATTGTTTAAGTTTCACTCTCAGCTACTATAAGTACTCGGGACATTTTGCACTTAAATAGACCCCACGATATCTCTCTTTATCGCAATATAATAGCACAGTAACCATAATACAGTCACCAGCATAAATATCTGTCATATCCTAACGGCCCTAGAAATATTATCGTACTTATGTGCGCTTTATTGTGGCAGATATTGCTGGTGACTGTACCTATACAAACAAACACTTGTCTTCAGGTTTCGCCCTCGGCTCATTAGTGGGCGGACAATTATACAGCTGGGCGGGCGGCCGCGGTTCCTTCCGCGTCATGGCGGTCGCTGCCGCCGTCGCGGCTTCAACACACTTGCTCATGTACAGATTCGTCAGCAGGGATACAGGTGAGCTCTTGCATACTTCTGTCATCCTGGTACCGCAGCTGTATAGGTACAAAACTTGTTGTATGTAGTTGTAGCGTGTTCGAATAGGCGTTTGTTTTGTTTGTGTTGCACACTTTAAATATGTAATGTCTATTCGAACACGGCACAACTACATAAGGTCATCTTAAGTTTTGGTACATGCAGTTGAATAGCTTTAGTATCCTTCGTCGTTAGGGATGTAGTCATTAGGATACAGGTGAGCTCCTATTCGGTTATGATGTCTTGGTTGCCTTAGTACAGATTATAAAACTGTTGAAGAAGTCCAGACAGAAGGTGAGTTGATGCTGCAGCTGCAACTTTTATATGTAGTGTGACCTAGTTTATAATATTTATTTATTACAAACGTTTACATGGCATTACAGTTAACCCAATGCGCCATGAAACTTAATCTTATAAAATATCTATTTAGGCGACGAAACGGCGTGGCCCCGTTGCATCGTCGTCTCCGGTGTAAGATTCGGTAGGTTGCCCCGGAACCGTCGAAACACGACACCCTTCGGCCAGAAGCACGCGCAATATACTTAGTGTTATCATCACCATCCTGGTCGATAAAGACCACGTCGACTGGAAAGTAGAAGAGACTGGCTAGTGAGAGCGTCCGTCTTGAGCCCTCAGTTGACTATCAATGGTGTTATGCTAGGTAGGTATCGACTCTTGGTCACGTTGCGTGGGTAAAGCCTAATACAGCAGGTCGGGTGGCCGTCTCTCCTTCCCCTCTGGCTACAGCGCACTTGCTCATTTATCGACTCGTCAACAGGGATAAAGAATAGAATACCCCGTATTAAACTCATCCAATATCTTTGATCAAAGAAATTGGATGATTTCATCAAACTTGGATGGGACCCCGACATTTGATTAAAGATTCCGATGACAGTTAAATCAATATGGCTACGCATGAAAAAAATTAAACTTAAAAATTTAGTATTTGTTACATTGTAATTTTATTTTCGCAGAACAAAAAGCAGAAGCATCTACTCCAGAAGGTGAGAAGATGTTAGAAATTGACGCCAGCGCCAACTACCGCCCGACAGTCATACCGCTAAGTGAGAAGGCTGACGACAGATAACAAAAATAATGAGCGTTTAGACCTCGACTAAAGATGGCATTATTTGCTACTGTCATCCACCAACCATGTCAGCCCAAGGACGTTCACTGCTGGACATAGTCCTCCCCCAATTTTATGGCTTGGCATGCCGATTGACGATCGCAGTATCTCCATCGCACTCCAGGGATGCTGCCTCTGCCATAGAATAAATAACAGTACTCAAGTACAGAAGGTCCACTGCCCAACAGAACCGATGTTTGACAGCTACAAAACTCAAATCACGGCATCCCGTTCTATCGCATAGCACGGCCTATTTCGTCATGTTAGGGTTGGCGAGAGCAGAGTAAGTCGAGGCGGCAAGTGGAACCGACCTAGTACTGTAAACGTCATTTTGAAATTTATGACAACGGTGCAAGTGACAGTGCATGTATTTTCTGTCAATATCCGTCTTTTGATGACAGCCAATAGCTATTTATAAAGCTATTTGGCGATTTTGCCATGAATTTTGAACGAATGTTATTATTCAGTTGTTTTGTATTGTAAATATCTTAGGGATTTTGAAACGTATGGCGGAGGTATGAATACGTAAAACTATTTCATGAATTTATCATGTATATTTTAATGAATATGTTACAGTTGATTATTATTGTAAATATATTTACCATTTTTAGGTATGTTATATTATATACGTATAATTGATTTTCTCATTTTGCCTTTCTTGTTTAAATAATAATTATTATTTAGTTGTTATAATGAAGTCATACATATACCTATTTATGTTTTAATCTTGGTGCGATTTTTATTATGAATGACCCTAAAAGGTTTTTGTTACGAGTAGAAATCATATTATTAGAATTATATCAAGACTTAATAATAATAAGTACGTTTAAATAGTTATTTGTTATACAAGGGTGCTAAGTTGTATTTTACCCGCGAGTGTGGAATTGAAACACGAGCCAGCGAAAGGACTCTATAGTTGAACCACGAGTGAAGCGAGTGGTTCTAAAATAGAATCCTGAGCGTAGCGAGTGTTTCAACACACGAGAAGTAAAATTCAACTTTGCACCAGTGTGTAACACAAAACTTTTCTCCTCACTATAGCGAGGAAAGTGCAACATGCAAAAAAACACAGTTCCACAGGCATGATTTTCATCACTGGAATCACTGATTTTTTTACGCTATTATAACAGAAAACTCTGAAAGTTGTGTATAATATTTACGCGAGTCGGAGTCGGTGACAAGTTGTGTATATTTTAGTTGACATTGACAATGATGACATTTCTGACGATGCGTTTTGAAATTGCATCGACTCAACTTGTGCGTTTACAATTATATTAATTATATTAAAAAAATGTTGCTTATAGAATTTTAAGGTTTACGACTTAAATCATTAAATAAAGCTAAATTTGGTATTTTTTATTAAATTCTCAAACCATTTATTTAATGATAATTGATATCAAACGAACCATTAATATGAGCGTTTTACGTTTTATTATCTGTCAAAAGCTACTCAAACACGCTCCAAGGTCAAATTACTTTCCCCACTTGTGGATAAAATGCGTTTTTACCCGCTTGTTTCAAAGGATAAAAGACGGCTTTCCGAGCTAGTGAGGGGAAAATATCATTTTATAAGAATTGAGCGCTTTACTGATTTTGTACGAATTTACACATTAGTGCATTCAAGCTCTACTTAAGTGCCTTTCTTTATACATAATATATTCGGAAATGAAAGTACATACTCACACAGTGATAGACAACGTTCGGACGTGACTCGTGAATTTACCATTAACATAATATTGCCATGTTTTACGTACTATGTATCCTTGTAAGTTTACTTTTGACTTAAGAGCCCGCAGAAAGCTCGTTTCTCCATACAAACATAGTTACGCTCTCATTTTAAAACGTCATGCTGGAATAACATGAAACTTTGTATACACAATGGGATCCGGTATATCTAGGCCGTAAATTAGTTACTGTGTTGCTTGATGCTTATAATGGAGAAAAAATACAGCGATTTTTAAGGTTTTCATACAAGACCTAAAATAAAAAAAAAACGCTGTATTTTTTTCAAATACAATTTCTAGCCACAGTAACTAATTTCCGGCCTAGATATGGCGGATCCCATTGTTTATACAAAGTTTCATGTTATTTTGATCACGGCGTTTTAAAATGAGAACGAAACTACGTTTGTATGGAGAATCGAGTTCACTTGAGCGTGCGGGAGACCCTTAAAGTAGTAAGTAGTACATTTTTTACCGATATTCGTTGCTCTTCACTTCATTGGGGGAGTGATAATTTGTATGCAAATTATGTTTTGTGCCATTCATCGACGATTTGTTAAAGATATATCTTCTACATATTAACCTTATCTACGCCAGTGACGTATATACAGGGTGTTTTTTTTATTAAATTCAGTTAATTGCGAGGGCACATTCCTGAGATGACATAAAATAATTTCTACGACACTAGTATCTGAATTCGTACCAATTCGAAGATATTCTGAAGGAACGGAAATCAAAAACACCCTGACGTACGTTAAAATTTAAAAAAGAGCTGACCTGAATATTTTTTCATTTCCAGGCATCAAAAGGTAAATTCAGAATTTAATTGTTAATAGATATTGATTATCATTTTGTTAATTTTATTACTTAATTTCACAACTGACTGATCATTTACCAAATTGTTGATTTATTAAATGTTGAATGAACATATGTTTTGTTTAATTTAGCTTATGTATGAAACAATCCACCACCATTACCACCATTTCAGCAAAAGGACGTCCACTGCTGGACAAAGGGGTATATGCCATAATCGCCACGCTTGGCATGCGGGGTGGCGACCGCAGTATCTCCACCGCACTCCAGGGATGCTGCTGCCCGTCCCCTGGTGGTCTTGGTCGTAGTTTTAGGACATACCCGGGTCCCCATGAAACAATCATAAATCATTTTACACCACACCTTGCCAAAAAGCGCGTTTTTCCGCACGCTGCGCATCCGGATAAACCCACTTTTTGGCCAAGTGGTGACGTAAATATGTGTACAAAACACGGGTCGTAAAACAGAAAGCCCTCTCTCGCATAAATATGATATGAAATATGGGTCATAAATATGACCCTCGCCTGCGGCTCGGGCCTCAAACATCTGCGATATCGGCCTTTCTTTGTTTTACAGCCCTTGTATCGTAAATAGCTATATTAATTTTCAAGACTGTACAAAAGCTCACATTATAGCTGCAACAGTTTATCCATTTCGGACGTACAGCCAAGCCAGCATCAAAAGTACGATACGCATTAAAAAAAATCTAGTCTTTATTATAAGGGAATAAGTGCTTTTGCCCCCTTCATATGCGTAGCTACTTTTGATGCTGACGGTACGAACGCCCACACAATTATCTGACCACTCGTCACCCTTATTACAATGAGTATAAAGTACAAATTAACTCAGAATATTGGTCTGTGCTCACAACACATATCACATGATGTCTGAATCCGTGTGGCGGTTTCTACATTTCATCAAAACATGAAGGACTTATTATTATCATCTATGCCAGCTTTATGCACTTTTACTCATGTTTTAACAAAAAAAAATCTTTATCTTTATCATCATAAGTATATTTAGGTTAAAAAAAAACCGAATCGTTTTCATAAAATGTATTGCAAGTTTCATAGACAACTATACAATTATTTAAATACGTAATTCGTTCAAGTTTAACATAGGTAGAATCGAACTCAAAGTAGCCGGATACTTAAGTCCAGTTTTGTCGCTTTTTAAAGAAAATATAATGACTCAGCACAGTCCTAAGGGTTTTTTTTTAAGAAATAAGAACAAAAATTTTGTTTTGACCTGTTGTATCATGCGTGTACCGAACGGCTAAAATGTACATCGATTTGCGGTTTTTCTTTGGAATACGGCTTGTACGCCGTCCACTATGTTTTCTGCGGGAAAATACGAAAGATGCCGAGCAAAGCTCGGTCGCCCCGATTCTATGTAAGAAAAGAAATGACATTTATGAAGGACCGACAAGTGTGGTGTCTTAGCTTCACAAGCCTTCAAGCTTCATATTGCCAGCACAATTACTACACCAAAATTACTTGAATTTTCAAAATATTCCCCATCATTTCTCTCCACAGCTCACATACTCCGGATGGTGTGTCTTCATATGCCCCTTCAAACTGCAATTCTGAACAAACGCCTGCCCACAAACTACACAAGAGAACCTCCTATCGTTATTATGTATACGCATATGTTCCGTTAATGTTTTCTTCCTTGCATACGCCTTTTTACACACCGTACACTCAAAAATCCTAGCACCATTATGCTTCACCATATGCGATTCTAAATCTCGCCGAGCGAAGAACTTATTAAAGCAGATATCGCATTGAAAATATCGCTCTTCCAAATGATCTCGCTTCATATGCCGAGATAGCATATACCGTCTCGCGTATACCTTATCACAAACATTACATCTGTATTCCAATTCTGCTACTCCATGCGTTTGGACTAAATGTTGATGGCGCTTGAAATAGTCAGTAAACCTGTCTGTACATTTAGGACATTTGAACCTTTTTATTAAATTGTGTACAGTATCAACGTGACTCTTATGTTTTTGATGAGACGTAAAGACTTTCTTGCAAATCTCGCATAGGAACTTCCCGCCGGCATGCATAGTTTTCGCATGCATCCTCATTCTATAACTAGTCACGAAACCTGTGCCACATTCGTCGCAAATATAATTCCTAAAATGACCATTCATATGTCTCTCTATCGACCCAAAAGTCTCATATTTAAAGCCACATATTTCACAAATGAAGTTATTATCCATGGGAATCTTAAAAGGTATCACTCTGTCTTCAAATTCGGTGTGAAATTTTTTCTTATGCGTAGAAACTAGGTGACTTTTCAAGTCTTTTAAATTACTTATACTAGTATCACATAAAGTACATTTTAAATCTGTGATATCCACATTGATAATTAGGTGGTATGGGCTATAGCATTTTAGAGATTTCTTTATGTCGCTTTTCTTGTGTTCTTTCTGATGTGTTCTAAGTTCTTCAATGTTGTCTAGAACGTCTTTGCAGTAGAAGCACGGCAGTCCAGTTCTGCTTTTCCCCTAAAAAAAATTAGGTATGGTAAGCATATCAGCATGACTACAATTGTATAAGTAACTAGATATTAAATAATTTATACCAAAAAAAAACGAATCCAATTTTGTACTTCACCATGCCACAATTTGTGGTTTCCATGAGCCAATGCTTGGAAACCTACAGAAAATACCGAAATCGGCAAATGCGTGCCTATCAAATACGAGGAATTCCCTCGATTCCTCCTAGATCCCATCATCAGACCTTCACCAAATTTATACGGGACCAGCTTGGGGGTACCTGATTTGACTCAAAAAAATATATCAAAATCGGCCAACGTGTTCAACAGTTATCGGGGAACATACATACATAAAAAAAACAAGCAAACATGCAGACGAACTGAGAACCTCCTTCCTTCTATTGAAGTCGGTTTAAAATCAAGTAAATAATTTACTCGTATGTAATTTAATAGAAAGATTGGTATAGTCAGTAAATAGAAGAATTTTTACACTTCTTACCGACTTCAATAGAAGCAAGGAGGTTCTCAGTTCGTCTGCATGTTTGCTTGTTCTTTTTTTTATGTATGTATGTTCCCTGATAACTCTTGACCACGTTGGCCGATTTTGATAATTCTTTTTTTGTTTCAAAGCAGGTACCCCCACATTGGTCCCATACAAATTTGGTGAAGGTCTTATGATGGGATCTAGGAGGAATCGAGGGAACTCCTCGAATTTGATAGGCACGCATATGCCGATTTCGGTATTTTCTGTAGGTAACCCTCGAATTATAGTATCAAATAGATAGGTACCTTAAAAGCTGTGACGTTAGAATTCTCCAAAATTATCGCAGCGTTGTGTACGTGAGCGTGTTTTTCGGTGATGTACCGTTGAGTGCATGTCGGTTTGGATTCTAGGTTGGGCTCCGCGTTTAATAAGGCTTCTATGTCTTTTGTGCGAGTTTTCTTTCCTGTAAAATAGTAATTTGTTTACTTTTTACGATAAATAATAATTTGTAATTTACTTATTAAGGGAATGAGCTATACATAATTAAATTCAATTAGTACACATTTATAAATGTTATTAAGTGTCCAGGCTTGCACCCATAAATATTAGCAGAACATTTATAAATCTTAATAAACCGTTTTTAACCTCCGATGCAAAAAAGAGGGTTGTTAGTTTAACGTGTCTGTCTGTGTCTCTGTGTATCTGTCTGTGGTATCGTAGCTCCCAAACGGATGAACCGATTTTTGTTTAGTTTTTTTTTTTGTCATAGTTAAGTTTATCCCGAGTGTTCTTAGCCATGTTTCATGAAAATCTGTTCAGCCGTTTTCAGTAATCAGTAATCTTTATTGCTTTTCATGGGTACAGTAGTTGGTAAAAAATATAAATGATCTGCCATGAAACCCTGCAGGGCACTGCAACATGCGTTTGATAAAATACGTACATAAATTAGCTTACGAGTAATTAAATAAATCATTTTTGAAGTTATAATAAATTACACTTTCTATTTAACTTCTAACATAATTTTTTAACTATTTACGAGTACATACATTTTACCTTAAAATTATGTATATATTTCGTTAACATAATAACAGAGAGTTAATATCTATCAAAAAATAGCAATAAGTAACAGTTTATGTTTTAATTTCCCATTTCTTTTTGAGATATTGAGCTTTGAAATGAAAATGTCGGGGGTTTTTCAACTTTTCTACGTTGAAGTTATAGGTAAAAGATTTTATTGTAGATATCACGTGTATTTTCTTGCAGTTAGGTATCACTTACCCGCCGCGATAGTTCCAATGATTCCAAACGTAACGAGTTGATCCTATGTATATCATAGTTTACCAGTTGTTATGGCCACCTTCTTCCTCCAAAACCCGTTTTCTTACAGAAACTCGTTCGTATAGAAAACAATGGAAAGTTTGTCTATGTCTGTTTTGCTAGAATTTTTGTACGGTCAGCGTCATTTAGTACGTAGCAGCCAAAGTGGCCAGATAGTAAAAGTAAAAAAGTTAAGTAAAGGTAGTTTATTCTTCAAATTAGACATATTACATGCATCTATGAACGTCAATAAACTACCACCGGTTCGGAAAAATATACCTCTGCCACGAGACGAACCGGCGTAGGAAACTCGGCGAGGTGTCATTTTTTCAAAACAATATACATTGTATAGTTAAATATAAAATTACAGTGTCAGCTACTACAAAATAACTTAAATAACAATGCTACAGTAGAAAACATATTTTCGCGATAGATTACCCGTGCAGGACGCTATCACTGCCAAACATCCCTATCCATGATGTAATCGTTTATCTTAGTATATGCTCTTGAAATAAGTGTTTGTTTTATAGTTCGGTAGATACACCATATATTTTGTATGGTGTTACTATTAGGCTACTACGTACTATATGACGCTGGCTGTACATAGGCCTGATAAATGTTCAGTGGGTCACCTTGCAACATAGATTTTCAATCATATTATTAAAATTTCAAAACAAACAGCCACTCTAATTTATATTGACATAAGGTGCAAACTAGCTTTGAAATTTCACATCATACAAGATTGTTGTCAGAACAGAACACAAAGTCGCGAGAGAAGCGAGCTTTATATTGTTTGTTACATTCAAAGCAATGAAGCGTAGTTGCAGTATCCAAGAGCATATCCCCTAAAACCACGACCAAGGCCACCGAGGGATGGGCAGCAACATCCCTGGAGTGCAGCAAGTGTGGTGATTACATCCAATCAAATTGGGGGTGGCCTATTTCAAACAGTGGACGTCCTGGCTGATATCCGCATGCCAAGTGTGGTGATTACATCCAATCAAATTTATTTATTTGGTTTACCAACAATTGTTTACACTACTATAAATACATAGTTACATGCAACAATGGTTATAAGTTAAGTGTAACAATTACTTATAGGTAAACACAGCATGCATTTAACATTTTAAAAGTAAATATTTCTGTAAATAAAATTTTCAATATTTTTAGTTCTTAAACTAAAAATATTTTGGAGCACTTTTTTTTAAATACATTTAATGAATCAAAGTGTATATACGTTTCTTTACTGCAGGTATTCAATATTTTACATAGCCTAGGAATAGGCGAGTTGCTACCTAGGGCAGTTCGTCTAAGCGGGGGTGGCCTATTTCAAACAGTGGACGTCCTGGCTGATATGGTGGTAATAATAATAATCGTATGGCATTTGTTTTCGAACCGTGAGATCTTCGAGATGACAAGCACGGTTGCCAGTTTGTTGCACTTTTAGCACCACCCAGGGGTCACGTGTAGGGTAACGGTGGGTACTCCCTACGGACGTGGTGCAACTCCGACCCCCTTTTGTCAAGTGAGTGGGCAACTTGAGTGTTAGAAGTTCTCAAGCCACGCGAAAGCCTCTAACTTGGCTTAACGACTGCTGTCATAGACAACAGCCGGGATCAAGGACTTAACGTGCCTTCCAAAGCACGGGAGCGCACAGTTAAAAACCACTCAAAGCGGTCACCCATCCAAGAACTGACCTGCGCTCACATCGCTTAACCTCGCTTACCGCACGCGGTTCGCCGGCACCATGGTAGTGGTGGTATACCCCCGTATGAAAAAATGTGAAGGTCAAGTTGGTAGTTCGGATTGTAGAGTCAGCATCAAAAGTAGCAACGCATTTGAATAGTTCAAGTCTTAATTATAATGGAATAAGAGTTTTTGACACCTTCGTATGCGTGGTTACTTTTGATGCTGAGTGTACAAGCCGGTTCCACAACACTTCGGGAGCTCAAATACCCAGAGCCATCCGGCCGCCTCTTGGAACTGCAATTACGCGTCATTGCTTTAACTTTAGAAGTAACATATTGCAACATACAAGGTGTCCCCGGTGGGCAGAGCACGCAGTCTCGTAATATGGGAGACTTTAAAAGTGCACTGTGACGTTTGTCTTCACTCATAGAACATGTGTAATCACCTTGCAACATATCCAGATGCATGACGTATGTGGGGCACAGGTCATACAAGGTGTTCCTCGTGGGCAGGGCACGTAATTGCGTTGGCGGGAAACGAGCTAGCAGCCGCGCTTCGTCCCGCGCTAGCGTATCATCGGGACCTGTCGACATAGTTGTCATAATTTAGTATTCGCATCCAAAATACACTGCTACCCCGGCCACACTCGTCGAGTAGCATGGGAAGTAGCGAGGAAAGGAGGCAGAGACGCAGTGTGGCCACGTTAATCGTCAAGCCGCAAGTCATGCTTCTCGTCATGCCCACTGCCGGTATACGGTATACGATGCAGTGCAGCCCTCCACAGTCTTAATGCCCAGGCTTCTTAGCAAAGGCACGAAGATGATATATAAAACCGTCATATCATAAGGCCTATCGTCATGTATGGCAGCGAAGCTTGGACACTGACACAAAAAGAAGGGAAGAGAGAAGCAGCTCCTGGTAACAGTAAGAAAGGTCTTTTGGAAAACCCTGGGACCTGTCAAGAAAGATGACGGCGCTTCGAAGATCAGGAAAAATTCCGAGAAATACCATTCGCGAAACAAAAGAACACAGACTACGCTGGTAAGGTCATCGCTGAGAATGGGGGAGGATCGGGCCGTCAGGAGAGCATACTTGGGCCGACCAATAGTGGTCGCCGCCCTGGTATCGCTCGGAAAACAGTGTGGAGGCGGATCTGCATCATCTTTAGGTTGACAACTGGCAGGAAGCGACGCAGGATCGGGAAAGGTGACGTGATCACGTTACGGAGGACAAGACCCTCTATAGATCACTGCGCCGAATTAGCTAGTACAACTCAACTCAGCTAAGTTTGAACGTGACGTAAGTAATCGACGTTAGTCCAACAAGGTGTCTGTGGTAAACAGGGCAGGCAGTCGCATGGGCTGGAAGCGGGCCAGTCAGTCAGTCAGTCACTCAGTAGTCACGCTCACGCGTCGTCCCGGTCTAACGTATTATCGGCACCTGTCGAGATAGTTGCCATTATTTGGGCACTGGTCATACAAGGTGTCCCTGGTGGGCAGAGCACGGAGCCGCGTCGTCTCGCGGGCGTCGAGATTCCGTCAAAATCACCTCACGTAAATAATGGACGGTATCCTAGTCTCAGTGTCCATGTAAAATCAACCATGAACTAACTCAACCATGTATTGTTATGATGTCTGTAAAGTGTACTTTCCTAATAAGTAAATAAATAAAATGTTTCACATTAAAGGAAAAAATTGAATGCTCCAAGCAGGATTCGAACCTGCGACATCTGGCATACGCGGCCAATCGCTCTAGCCTCTGAGCTATCGGAACAACCAAGCTCGTGCACGAAATCCTTCACTAGTTCCCTCTTACAACGCCTTGGGGAGGCGTACATAGGCGTGCGTTATAAGAGGGAACTAGTGAAGGATTTCGTGCACGAGGTTGGTTCTTCCGATAGCTCAGAGGCTAGAGCGATTGGCCGCGTATGCCAGATGTCGCAAGTTCCAATCCTGCTTGGAGCATTATTTTTTATTTTTTTTTCCTTTAATTTGAAATTTGGAATTTTCGTTAGCAGCGTTACTGCTTAATACAAAATAAAATAAAATGTTTGTATGAAAGTGTATGAAGCTCACCAAAGTCTTTCTCCTTGTATTCAATTTCCATGTAGTCGTGTGCATCATCAGGCTCCAATTTCACTTCTAAAACATCCTCACATTTTATCTCGTGCGGGTCTGGAGGATCTTTCACTGTAAACATACAAATAGTACATTACACACCTTATAATGTAGAGCCAAACCGATCTTAAACTGAACACCCCTCCAACGTGTTTCCGCGCTAACATCTGACGTAAATATCGGCGCAACACAACGAAATGCACATAAAGTTACTGTCAAAAAAACCATTTTTAACCCCCGACGCAAAAAGAGAGGGGTGTTATAAGTTTAAGAGTCGCCAGTAGGTACGCTCGGCTGAAATCGATTCTCCATACAAACGTAGTTTTGTTCTCATTTTAAAACGCCTTGCTGAAATAACATGAAACTTTGTATACACAAAGGGCGCGTCGGAAATTAGTTTCTGTTGCTAGAAGCTTCAAAATATTGACCTTGAAGTGTATTAACACGTTCCCTGTCCGAAGGCCCCCAATGTGGGGACATGAAGCTTTTTTCAGGAGTCCGTGTCCCCACTGTGGGTCCACGGGTTGTTCGCGGCTACGAACTACAACTGTCACTTGGACTTGTGACATTGAAGGATAATTTTGTATGGGGACAGGGAACGTGTTAATGGGCTTTAATTAGATTGTTTGTTGTTACAATTTTACTCATCTTTGTTTTATTTTTGTTAGGATGTACGAGTATTTTTGTGGCTTCGATTAGGCAACTTGGAATTTCTAGTTGAGTTTAGTACTTATATGTATAAGTTATATGGTTTTATACTATATTTAAGGAAACTGTAGGTCTATAAGAGACTGTTTGTTTCTAAATAAAGAAAAAAAAATGTATGAATAGAAAAAAAATACAGCTAGTTTTTTAAGTCTTGTATGAAATCGCTGTATTTTTTCTCCATTATAATTTCAAGCAACAGAAATTAATTTCGGACCTAGATATGCCGGATTCCATTTTGTACACAAAGTTTCATGTTATTCTAGCAAGGCGTTTTAAAATGAGAGCGTAACTACGTTTGTATGGCGAACCGAGCTTACTGCGGACTCTTAACGTGTCCGTCTGTGGTATCGTAGCTCCCAAACGGATGAACCGATTTTCGTTTAGTTTTTTTTGTGTCATAGATAATTTTATCCCAAGTGTTCTTAGCCATGTTTCATGAAAATCGGTTCAGCCGTTTTTGAGATATTGAGCTTTGAAATGAAAATGTTGCGGGTTTTTCAACTTTTCAAAGTTGTAGTTATAGGTAAAAGATTTTATTGTAGATATCACGCTGCTTGCTTGCTTGTTTGCTGTAATTCTTGCTATACGGCCACAGACGATCTTCGCCTAGTTGACCTTATAACTATTGAGAATCTTTAAGTCAATCCTTGAAATATGATCAGGCCAAAAATTGCCTTGCTAGCATTAACAGAAGCACTGTAATGTGTAAAGATGGGTTAGTTTACTTGGTCTAGGCTTCATTATTGCATTAAAATTATGTCAGATTACCGTGTGGTTGGTCTGAACTATTGGTACATAAATAAATAAATTATAGAAATCAATTTTTTACACAAATCGAACTAGTCCCATAGTAAGCTCAATAAGGCTTGTGTTACGGGTACTAGACAATGATACATTTAATAGATATAATTATAACTCGGCACTCCCCGCCTATGGGAATTTCTCTCATTACCATCCCTCCTTCTTCACCGAAGGAGTGGTAATATATTTAAATACATAGAAAACATCCAAGTCTCAGGAACAAATGTTTCTGCTCACCACAGAAACAGATGCTCTTACCAGGATTCGAACCCGGGACCTCTAGCTTTAGAGGCAGTGTCACTACCAACTAGGCTAAACCGGTTGACAAACATAATGTTGACGTATTTTTTTTAATTAGAACTTTCTATGACTATGTTGCTTTCATATGGGTCAAAGTTACACTCTATTGGGACAAAGTAACCCTGATGGTAGGTAGATAAAATTAATGGGATAATGCAATAAAATTTTAATAATAATTCTAAGTTTCAAAATTTTAATAACGAATCTAATTTTAAAAATTTTAATAATTAATCTTATTTTCAAAATGTTAATAATGAATCTAATTTTCAAAATTTTAATAATGATTCTAATTTTCAAAACAACGCCAAAAATTTTTTTTTAATTTACCAGTCTCCAGTTGCTCCTCAGCATTGACCACCATTTTGCGGAAGGCATTGGCATCCCGCAATTTCCGGATGCAGTCTACACATATCAGGTTACTGGTTCCATCAAATGTTGATAGCTAAAACAAAATAAAGAAAAAAATACCATTTTCTCAGACATGCAATAAAATATTGATGTTATGTTCCTTATAATAGGCTGCGAAGTATGACGTTTCAGGTGCGGCTAGGACAAGAGGTTGTTAATGGAATTTCATAAAAATCTTGCAGGCCTAGGCCGGCAGTCCTCTTTTTTAATTTCCATTCCACATAAATTTGTGGCACAGGCATCATGACATTCTGCCACAATGCGTATTAAAAATAAAACTTTGATTTATTTGTTGTTTATTTCATTGCATGTTTGAGAAAAGCACTATACATATATCGGTGGGAAATATGGGGTTGCCCGCCTTAGACCTATCTAATAATAATAATAAGACATTTATTAAAAGTTAGCTAGTATACCTATTACATAGTATTTCCATGAACTTATCTGTCTAGATGTCTTCAGCCGGCCGGCAACCCCTTTCGGCCCGGCCTCTGTAGTAATGTACTATATACGGTATTTCACTGATCAGCAAATTTTTATGAAACATCAAAACACTTGGTTGGTATTAGTTTGGATGTCACCGTTTTCTACAGTCAAAGTGCAGCTTTTTTTTTCATATTTAAGGATTAAAAAATCTTTAAAATTGTATCATCATCATCATATCAGCCGAAAGACGTCCACTGCTGGACATAGGCCTCACCCAAAAAAAAATTAATAAGTTGAATTTTTTGTTTATTGTCAAAATACCCTTTTTTAACACAAGAGGCAAATTATTATTGTCTTGAATATATGGCTGAAAGTTGAAAACATGCAGGGCTCGGAAACCGGTATTCTGTCCATACAAAAATACCGGTATTTTTTTAGTTCTTATAGTTCTTTCGTCTAATATTTCAGGTTTAATCAGGCAATCTAACAATATGAAGTAATAACCCAAATACATTATTGAGTCCTACATAAAGAGCATAAACTAATTAAAAATATTTGGCTATTTCAGGATTTTGAGATTAACCGGTTCCGAGCCCTGAAAACATGTCTTATCAGCCCCTGCTAAAACAACAACATCCCCATGTTGCAGATATTCTGAAATGCTTACAATTTGCTTAGTTTGGGACTAGGATGATTCCCTTAAGATAATCAATAATTATTTGGTTATAATTTATTATAAATAAATAATAAATAAAAAGGCATTAATTGACCAATAAGGGTTACACTAATAATATTAAGGTAGTAACTTCCTAGTAAGTATGCAATACCTCTGTCAGGAAGTCCCGTCCCGGTTTATTTATTTATTATAGAAACACAATATATCCCTGCAGATCATCAAATCGATCAGCCTAATCAGAAACTCTTATAACGCTGTTAGGTATGTCCGTAGTACTTACGAAAACATTGAAGCACTCCAAGAACATATCGAAATATATTTCAGAAGTACCATTAAAATCGTACTCTTTCAGAACGTCCCGGTGTTCGCCCTCCGTCAAGCAACAGCGGCATTTGCCGTATAAAGTTTGGATAGACTCCATATCAGAAGAAAATGTAATGTTTCTGTAAGTTTCGTCTATTTTCAAATAAATAAATTGAATAGTGTTATAATACTGTTATAAATTTCTGACTGAACTGAACTTACTATCATTGTTATTATAAGATAGTTGCCATGTTAAAGTTCAGAAAACCCGGAAATTTTGTTTTAACATATAATTGCAGGGAACAGTGTGATGATACTGATGATTTAACTAGTTCTAAACTAAATATTCTTTGTGAGGACAATGAAATATGTTTAGATAAATATAATATGTAGGACATATCAAGAAAGAAAATATGGAAATAGTGGATATGGAATTAATTCTCTAATCGACTTTTTTTATACAACGACGGTGGCAAATAAGCTTACGACCTGCCTGATGGTTAGCAGACAGCCATACACCTTAACCAATGGACACTTGCGATTCCAAAAGAATCACAAAACTAATACAAAATTTAGAAAATAGCAACCCGCTAAATGACAGTTATAGAGTTGAGCTATGCCAAATGTAAAATTATAATACAACATACTAAAATACAATCTGTCGATTTACATTCAAATATCAGATTTAACTCGGGAACATTAACACATATAACATACTATATGTTTTGTTTACTTTTCATCAATGAGATAACACTTTTATTTGTTCGGATTCGTTTATTATGTCTATAAATATATTATATACATTTTTTATACTACTCAAAATCAATCGATTTTAAGTAGTTTATAAATGTAAATAATAGACAGTACTTGGACAGCACCACTTGTTAATGTCACTTTGACATTTCATCAAGTTGACAACATAAAACATTAAAAAATGATCGAGAACGAGAAATCAAGCGAGAAGCTTACATTTCTAGTCGAGTTATTGTATTTAATTAGTATATTTATTGGTAAATTGAAACATGGAGACCGCAGCATCACTTTCTTACGGCGAATGTCGATGTTGTTTATCCAAAGGCCACCACAAGGATATAATGAGGGAATACTTCAACAACGGCGTTCGGGAAGTCTATTTCAATATGTTCATGGAATGTTTTAATTTATACGTAAGTAGAATCCGTTTATTAAATAAATTATAATCGCAAATATTGAAGATTCGCTGGATGAATTAATGGAAAGGTCTTAAAGCTAAGGAGTCTTATAACAACCCTCACCAAGTTACTGATTTGAGATTTGAGCTAAGAATACACGTCCAATGAATGTAGACTCAGAGCGCTCATATACACTAATCTGATAGTGATAATGGATTAGACAATTACATTTAAATCTTCACTGGAGGAAAATAGTTAACTTGTTAAACTCATCTTACAAAATGGCAACCATCATATGCCTCCAGGTTTGCACGGCTTAGATCATAGTGATTCTTACGTTTAGAAAAATTAGGTGGTCACCACAGATATCAGAGAAAAGCAGATAAGCGCTAATAAGTTGAACGTTTTCTATACTTCCAATCTATTCCCACTAACGTACTTATCAGTAAGTAAGAAAGAAATAGATATCATGTAGTCTGACAGGTCTTCAACTGTCATTGTCTCAACTATTCATCGCTTCGTGACGAGAGTTAGTGCAGTGAAAGATAATTTACTACGAAATATCGACATCGATATTCAATTACTATTGATATTCTTAAGTCGTATATCTTACTCCTATACTTTGTTGAAATATTTATGAAATTAAAAACACAAACTGCATTCAATATCAATAATAAATATAAATAAATATTAGGGGACAATCTTACGAGTATACAAATCGACCTCGTCCCAAACTAAGCAAAGCTTGTACTAACCATGGGTACTAGACGACGATATACATATATAGATAAATGCATAGAAAACATCCAAGACCCAGGATAAATGCACAAATAATGTCCTGACCGGGATTCGAACCCTGTCGTATGCAGGGTCACTACCAACTAAGCCAAAGTGGTCGTCAAACGTCAAAAGATTCTAATATATCCTACAAATTTTAAGCATTTTATACTCAAATGTTTATTTGAAACTTTAGGTTATGGTTGCCTCCAGGGCGCACCGGCCAGAACCCTTCCCCTTCCCCCAGACCCGCGAGGGTCCAGAGGAACTGGAAGAGCCCAGACAATCGTGGAGGTTACCCGACTAGCGCCCCATCGTCGTCTAGACCATAACACCAGCCTTATTGAGCTTACTATGGGACTAGTTTGATTTTTATAAGAAATTGTCCCCTAATATATACTTATTTATTTATATATGCGTTTATAATCCAGTTTTGTCATAAAACAAATTATCTTAGCTCATTTAGATCAAAATATTTCTCTCAGATAAAAAAAATATTAATGTATGCAACGTCTTAACATATTATGCCTAAACCTAAACCAAACCAACTCATCTGAAGCGGTCCCTGAAAATTCAGAAAATAAATATTGATCTTTCCCAACTTACCTCAAGGGGCATCTGGAATATTGTAGGTATTGCATCTGGCAATAATAATCTTTTATTGTTCTTAGTAACACAAAAGTCACTTTTAAAATGTTTGGAGCAGATTCTGTGATGTTTGGTCGGCGTCCAATTATTGCGTCCTACTGCGTCAATCCATTTTTGAAGTAAATTATTATTCGGAAATCTAAAGTTGACAAATAACCATGTAATTAATAATTTAACGCAATAATATCTCGTCTAAATGCTTACGTAAATAATTCATATCGATAAATTGTCGACATATTTTTTTTTCATTAAGTAACAGCACTAGCCCAGTTCACGACAGATGAATTTTTACCAAAAAAACCTTTCTGAAATGAATTTGGAACTACGCAAAAGGTACATTTTGTAGTATCCAGCATCTGTAGTCTATCTCAGACTATTATGTTGCATAATGTTCGTGCAATTTTTGAAATAATAGCAAAAGTTTCTTACCAATGAAAACTGATATTTTCTCCGGACATTTTCACTGATTTTAAACTGCTCCGGCACCATTGCACTACGTACCACATTTCTGCTTACTTGTAAATAAAGATTGTTGAGTTTTGATACATATAATTTCGTAATTTTCACAATATCTATTGCACTTTCGGTACCGTTTTGTTTTTGACGTATCGTTGTGATGTTTACTAAATTCACTCTGGTGTGACATGGTGTGTTTTTTAAATCGGGACAATTCGTTAATATCGTACTAGTTGTCCCATTCTAACTCATTTTGGTGTGCCATAAGGATTAACGAGACAACTATATGAAAAATCGTCTGGCTTAATACTGCGAGTCTGCTTTTATATGATGTCTGTGGTGGTCACCCTTATTTTTCCACTTGTTTTTGTTTTCAATTGTTTTGCATTTATTTACGAACCGTGAGATCTTCGAGAAGACAAGTACGGTTGCACTTTTAGCAATTATTATATTATATTATTGTTTATTATATTATACTACTTTATTTTTCTTCTTGATTCTAAAAGAGTGTAAGTGACAAGTTGGGCGTCACAGCGTAAAAAATCATACAGAACCACTATTACTTAATATTAAGCAGATTTACTACAGTAAGTGTGCTGCCGTTCTTTTTGTGCGTTGTCTTGTGATGTCAAATAGATGAAGGTAGGGTTTCTTCACATTTTCATTAATATCTTGAAAACTAATAGCTGTAACACTTTTATTATAGCTATAACCATATTTGAAATGTTGCCATAATCAAAATCAAAATCAAATATTTATTCTGCAAATAGGCCACTAGGGCACTTTTACATGTCAAAGCATAAATTTATACAATTTAAAAAACTGACAATCTTACTTAATAATAATGATTATATTAAATGGCAAAAGGCCTCCTCTAACACTTTCCAATCTTGTCTTTTTCGTGCGAGTCTAGTCCAAGTTCTGCCAGCTATCTTCACTAAGTCCAAGTCCTCCCGTCTCCTAAATGGCTTTTCTTGTTTCCGCTTGCCCTCTCTAGGGTACCACAGCGTGACTAATATATTCCACTTCTCTTCACCTCTGATTACATGGCCTGCCCACTTCCACTTAAGCACTCTTAATTTTAATACTACATCTTGGTTTTTGTACCTTTTCTAATTATGTTGTGGTTAATTTGATCTAATTTTCTTTTACCCATCATGCTTCGTTCCATGCTTCGCTGACAGTTACGAAGTTTAGTCTGTTGTGACTTAGTTAGCGCCCACGTCTGGCATCCATATGTTAGGATTGGGAGTATGCAACTGTTAAATAGTTTTCCCTTAACGGAACATTTCATTGTCTTATCCTTCATTACTTCTTTATGTTCCCAGTACTTATTCCAAGCATGCCCTATACGTGTCTCAATTTCTTTACATGACATGTTATTTACCTTAATTATTTGACCCAAGTATGTATATTCATCCACATAATCAATGGGAATGTTGTTCACTACGATTGTTACTTTTTCTCTGTTGGTCATTGCCTTAGTTTTGGACACGTTCATATTTAAGCCCACAACTTTGCTTTGTGTGTCGAGATCTGTGTGGCGGGATTCCGAAGCAAGTACTCAGCTGTTGACCATGTTCATGTAGTAAGGCAAATATTTGAAAAGTATAAAGAATATGGCCTACCAATTTACTGCTGCTTCGTAGACTATTGCAAGGCCTTTGATTCCCTGGACTGGAACAAAATCTGGAATGCCTTGAAAAAACAAGGAGTAGAAGAAAAGTATATTAGGATAATAAAAAACACCTATAAAGGCGGCACAGCACGGGTCAAGCTAGAAAGAGAAGGAGGAATTATAAATCTAAAAACTGGTGTCAGACAAGGAGACCCACTTTCACCGAAGCTATTCACCGCAGTCCTTGAGGATATATTCAGACAATTTATATGGGAAGGATATGGCCTGAGAATCAATGGCGAGTATTTAACAAACTTAAGATTCGCCGATGAAATCATCTTGTTTGCAAAGTCTGCTAATGAGCTCCAAAAAATGCTAACAGATTAAAAAATATACTGATTAACAATTCAATGAAATAAAAAAATACAAATATTAAAGATGTATTGAATACGATATGTGTCCGAATAAACAAAAAGTATATAAAATTAATTTAATATCTCACAGATGTATATGGTCTCTGAGCGTCCAAATACGATTAATAACAACATGCATGCCATGCATGCCATGTTGCACAAAGTACAATATATATACTGAGATAGAAATACCAGTGAAATACTCCACATAGATTGTAGCACCGTTATGTATTTAGTAAGAACTAACCGCACGAACGCTGCATCTCTGTCACTTCAATATGCAAGTGCAATAGAGATAGCACACAGTGACATCTGGTAGAAACAAGTTAAACTAACATTTCTATAGAGAAATTCGTACTTCGAACTGAAAGGCCCCTGCCATGTTGTCAATTACAGATAGTTTGGATGGTTAACCCACCCTAGTAATCATAATGACTTTGACTATGTCCTGCCCTCAGATTTCAACCAACAACTCCATCAGCTCACTGATATGCTCGTCCTGTGTGCACCAGCTCCGAGAAGCCACCAACTTCAGAACGATGGTACTGACCACGGAACGGAAGCTACAGCTCGCTCTGAGCCAGGAAATGGTATTTGTTAACGGTTAGTTTTATATGTATATCTTTGGATTCGAAGCTATTGTTGCTAATATAAGATTTCAAGTTAACATGGTCATTTACATTAGAATTACTGAAAATAAAAGGGGTACTTACCATGTATATTACGCTAAAACGTTCCCGATATTTTATAGAAGTAGAAAACTTCCGTGAGTTTGAGACATGTTAAAATATAGTGTCACTCACGTCTTTAAGGTCGAATATCGCTCGACATGTTAAGTCATGTGTGTGTATGTGTTGGTTAAGGACCGCGAACAGGTCGGAAACATGTCGAGCGATATTCGACCTTAACCGTTTGAACGCTTTCATATTTGGATGAAGTGATCACTCAGACGTTTTAAGCCAAACGTTTAAACCAATTAAAACAATTCATAATAGATTTTTTCATGGTCATAGTACACCTTCACTCCGACCATTTTAGAGTCTGACTAGCATAAGTCTGCACCAGCAATTTTAATTTATTGTCTGTAAATCGGTATATGATAACACTGAAGATAGGGCACTAATTAGTTTTGATACTTGTGTATGATCTTTAATATTTAAACAAGTGAAAATAATAGTAGTAGTATTAGTAGTGAGTATTGTATGTATGTATGTATAAATAAATAAAAAAATCGTGTGCTGGAATCGTACGTTTTTTCTCATGCATCATTGAAAGGATATTTTTTTAAGGCAGTTTTACTGATTAGGCCACGTAATTTTGATGTTTGTTAAAAATAAGTGCGTTTTGTTTGCCCTATGTCAAAACTACCACAATTATACTCAACTTACACACCACTAAGTACTTTCATTACTTATACACACCAGGTTTTCCCAGAAGAAAATTGTCTTTCGGCGACCAAAGATATTGAGATTTTTTTTCTGTAGGGAGTGAAGATAGTTTGAAGTAAGTACTTGCTTAATATCTTCGAGAACTTATCTGTCAATTCACGTACAAGCAGTAAAACACTGGAAATTTGAACAAAAATATATAATACTTGACTAAGTTAGTTCTACATATACATAAAAAAAACTAAACATTTTCCAAATGTATGGTAGTATGGAAAACATACAATTTTCAAAATAAAAAGGTGCATATCTTGGAAACTAAGAGACTTTGTACTTAACGCATGTTGTGTCTAAAATATTTCAAATTACCTCCTCTATCATCCCTGAACGTATTTGCACCCAGTTACCAAACACCCTGTATATGTTGTAAAAATCGTCAATTTTAGTAAATTTAACAAAAAAAGGATTACACCCTGTATAACTGTTAGCTTAGCTGCAACATAATTCTCGTTGCGGGTTCTGGTAGACGAGAGGTTTTTAATGGAATTTCATACAAACATTGAAAAAGTACCAATATTGTTTGATAAACTTACCGGTCAAAGACATGATGAGATGTAAACATTGCCACTTTTCTGCGATAATCACCTCTCGTTGTTCTCTCACGGTGTCATAATTATTGAGCATTCGGAATAATAATTCTCGCTCGCCACTTTTATACGGTTTGCCCATAATTAGTGCTAACAATCGTAAACAAATTAATTCAATTTAATTCGTATGACACATTCACATTTGACATCTGCGTCAAATATAAAACATTGCCATACGTAATTTTTAGATGGTTGACAGTTCATTTGCTTGGAAGAGATATACTGGTCTGACTCTAGTGGTTTTTGGCGTGGCGGGCACAACGACACACGACCACTTTATAAGTTCTTGGCGTTCAAAGGGTTAAGACGTGAGTGACCCGTTTCATTACATTTTAATATGAGTTCCCGATACTTCAGCACTGTTGCAAGCACCATTTTCATAGATTAACTCAAAACGTAATATACATAGTAACGTTTTTAACAGTGATTCCACTGTATCCAAGCAGTTAAGCACGCGATTTTCAATCGGATCCCAGCTTGTGCCTTTTAAAAATAAACTTGGGTATGAAATATCATTTGATACTTTCCAGTACCTTTTCGGTAAAGGAAAACATCATGAGAAACCCGGTCTAAACTTAACAAGGTCTAGTTCTCCATCTGGGTTGTAAGTTCAGACAGCAGTCACATTCATAAAAATAGTGCATCTTGAGACAAGGTGCCAAATCGACCCGGATTTAATTTGGCATATCATAAAAAAATCGACGCATGCAACGCAAAGCAGTAGTGTGGCCCGTCTTTTTATGATACAACTGGGAAAAAAGCTAGAAGGATAATTGAATATTTATCTCTGCAATAGTAAACAATACTTAAAATGTTTTCATGCCTCAAAAACTCAATTTTTTTAATGAAATTTGTAAGAAAAGTGATGTACAATACACGAATTTAATGCAATAGAAGGATTAAAAGGAGCGGCCCGTACCTGCCTATGATAAATGGGCAGGTGTCAAAACTTTTAAACATAAACTTGGGTATGAAATATCATTTGATACTTTCCAGTACCTTTTCGGTAAAGGAAAACATCGTGAGAAACCCGGTCTAAACTTAACAAGGTCTAGTTCTCCATCTGGGTTGTAAGTTCAGACAGCAGTCACATTCATAAAAATAGTGCATCTTGAGACAAGGTGCCAAATCGACCCGGATTTAATTTGGCATATCATGAAAAAATCGACGCATGCAACGCAAAGCAGTAGTGTGGCCCGTCTTTTTATGATACAACTGGGAAAAAAGCTAGAAGGATAATTGAATATTTATCTCTGCAATAGTAAACAATACTTAAAATGTTTTCATGCCTCAAAAACTCAATTTTTTTAATGAAATTTGTAAGAAAAGTGATGTACAATACACGAATTTAATGCAATAGAAGGATTAAAAGGAGCGGCCCGTACCTGCCTATGATAAATGGGCAGGTGTCAAAACTTTTACGCCTTATGATCATTAAAAAAAAAATAAGCCTTTATTGTTTATATAAACAGGTTATAACAATATACATGTCACATAAGATTAAAATTTATCTCTATGAGGGCTCTCTTCCAGCTAACCTCGCATGATTACTCTCTAAGAAGCAATGTATGTGGGACTCAGATTCGGATTATTATAAAACCATGTACATTATTTTTTTTTTTACCTTTACTTTATTTTGAACTAGCTTTTGCCCGCGACTCCGTCCGCGTAGAACTCTATCACCTTAGAGAAATAATCGCTATTAAATTGTTGTAGACGCAGGCTTAAATATCGCCCATACAAACTCCTACCCCCCTTTTCGCCTTTTCACTCCCTAAGGAATGATTTCCGGATTTATTTGTATCTGCACAGATAAAACCTTTCACTTAAATATCAAATTCCGCAATAAAGTTTGCCAAAATTATGTGAGCATGTAGAAACTCATAAACATCTGAACGAAACTGACAAAAAAAGAAAAATATTAAGTAGCCAGCAATAAATGTTGATGTCAAACCTCTTTTACACTGAGTATAAATCACAAAGTAGTAAAAGAAACAGCACGCAGATTAATGACAGTTCTATGAGTGGCAATTCAAAGTGAAAGAGACAAATGTATCATATGACAGTATGGTACTCTTTTCGGTAATTATCATTTGTGAAAATTCGAAATGTTTTATCTGTACAGATATTTATGAGCTCCTACTTGTTCATAACAAATTGGAAAACGTGAGTACATATATTTATGTGACACTACCTGTTTACAAATATTTGAAAATAACCCTTGTGTCAATAATTATGTGCTTCTACTTGTTTTTTAATAATTTTGTAAAAATGATAGTACAGATATTTATTATTTTTCAGTTGCTTAAATATTATTGACAGGCTTGCTCAGATGAATATGACGGATGAGACGTGTATATATTTTCGAATGATAAATCTGTTTAGTTGTATTTGTACGTTACTATGTACATTTATTTTTGAAGCCTTTGATTTGCTCATATATTTATGAATGAACTCGACTGTACCAGGTACTGAGCGCCAGGAAACTGGATTCAGTACTGTGATATATATCCAGTTTGCTATCGTTTTTGAGGATCTCGTTCAAAAGTTTCGTTCTATGGATTGCAGTGGGTGAACACCCCCAGACAGAGGACGTGAAGTTCGAGTCTCAAGTCCAGATTAAAGAGGAGGTCAGCGACGAACGAGAGTACGATTCTGATGTACCGCTGGTTAACCACTCCAGCAACCACACAGGCACGGATCAAGGAATACTAGACACAGGTAAGGCATTCTAATAAAGCTGCTGACGAGGAGAGCTGAGGCGATGCGCGAAATTTAACTGTCAAATAAAAGATCAGATTTTGAAATATCGCTCTATTTAACCGACTTCAAAAAAGGAGGAGGTTCTCAATTCGACTGTATTTTTTCGTTGGCACAATTTCGTTGCCCAGACTAAAATCTAATCTGTTTCTTCTGTTTTGTGTGTGTTGTGTTTGTTAATCTGTTTTTGTTTGTTTCTGTTAATTCAAGTAATCTGTTTCAATTCAACGCCTTCAATGATATGCGTCGTAGCATATTAAACCCTTTCCTGAATTAGAATTATGTCTCTTCAAAATCAAAAAAATATTTATTCAAAATTGATCCATGCAGAACACTTTTTCATGCAGAGGTTGTACGTACATTAGGTATACAATATTATATCTATATTAATAATTCCGTGCAGGGGTACGGTAGACCCGAACGAGACCTGTCTCAAATTGAAGAACGTATAAAAATAACGGTTTTGAGTTGAACATATGTATCCGCAAAATTCGGATTGTCGCGTATTTTGCATTTAAAAGTGTAAATTTGATGACAAAACGTCGGCCATATTGCCCACAGACTATATTGCCATATTAAATTTGTTGGTTGACAGTGTCGGCTACGTTCGAAAATCGTGAACTATTTTTGCGTCCGGTATGTTGGCCAGGTTGCTGGGCTGCGTTCTGGGTGGTAGGCCATCGTCGCCCATTGTGTAGATCCGGCAAGTCGCTTCTGCAGGGTTTTGTTTTTGTGGTTTTCAAGCGTTCTAGACACCTATCGATTGTCACAATAACCGCCATCAAAGCGAATGTATGGGGCCTGTTACATGGTTATTAGTATCACGTGATACGTTCATATCACGATACGTGTCACGTGAATATTGAAGCAGAAACTATACAAATTTGAAAACTGTGATAATATTGACTCCCCAGTATTGTGATAATATTAATCGTGTAAAGGACACCACTAGAATGTTTGCTGAGTCTGTCCGCCATCTTAAAGCTGCATCTCTATTTTGTTGTGACAAACTACTAGGTGACTTATGGCCTTTAAACGTCGAGCAAAATTCTATCCCTATCTCGCTCTATCTCATAACTTAGTAGTACTGCTCATGCCGTTCGCCGCGCTCGGACGTTTCGCGCTATCGCGCTATCGCGAACCTAAAATGAAGTATCTGCCTCTCCATCGCACATGCATATTCGAACGATAGAGAGGGAAATAATTAGTTATTGGTTCGCGTTAGGTCCTCAGGCGTCCACTTTGAAACGAATAGGGTATTTTATTATATGAGAAATAAAATTCAAAATGTGATAAAAACCGGCCAAGTGCGTCGGACTCGCGCACCGAGGGTTCCATACAACTAAAAAAAACAAATGTGATTTATCAATATATTGGTATTTTTGGTAAAATATACGTCATACTAAACATTATCACCTAATTTCAAATTCAGTTAAAAAATTATATGTGTGACAGACGACACACAGAATGTTCTTTGACTTTCTTCGACCGACCGCCGCGCTCGGACTGAAGTGCTACTGGGAACCGAAAACGAAATACATGCCTCTCTGTCGCACTTGCATATTCGAGCGCGGAGAGGGAAATACTTCGTTTTCAGATCGCGGTAGGTCCTCTGGTTGGTGCGCGTACGGCTCCTATTCCTGGCGCGCGTATCGGAATGCAAAATACCTTTGGCGAAATTAACGGAACAAGTTGCTAAATAAGTTCCATTAATTGAAGAAAATATTACCAACTGTTATTATTATCACGCGAAATACTCATATCACGATCCGTATCATGTGAATATTGATGAATTATGAAGCAACATCCCTACAATTTTGAAAACCGCGATAATATTGACACATAATCTTGAGTGTAAAGGGTCCCACTGAATAGAATTTGGCGGAGAATAGAGAGCTGGGGGTCTACTCCGAAACTCGAACTTCGTATGGTGCCGTCTCTTTCACTCTCCTGTCATATACCATATGAGTGAAAGGGACGGCACCATACGAAGTTCGGATTTCGAAATTCGTAGTAGACTTCCTGTTACCGCGAAACGAAAACGAACGAACATCGTGTATTTATTTCCCTCTGTGTCGCTCGAATTTTCAAGTGCGACAGAGGGAGATACACGAACTTCATACGTGTTCGTTCGCGGTAGCAGCTCTGACTTCGCACCAAAAATACTGACTGGCACATCATCATTTAACAATTGCACATCTGAACCGAATTTTAATGAACGATTAGTATTTTAGCTATACAAATCAGTACTGATTACGGTGTAAATGTTTTATGTGCCTTTAAATACTAGCCTTATAAAAATACTAAGGATTAACTTATAAAGATACTAGCCTTTGCCCGTGACTTCGTCAGCGTAATCTTTTACTCCCTATTTCATATGTTAATCCACACTACAATAGTACATTACTACAGAGGCCGGGACGTAAGGGGTTGCCGGCCGAAGACATATATAGACGGCCGAGCGAAGCGAGGTCGGATAGGTCTGAGGCGGGCAACCCCATATTTCCCGCCGAGGTATGTATAGTGCTTTTCTCAAACATACAATGAAATAAACAACAAAAAAATCAAAGTTTTATTTTTAGTGGCAGAATGTCATGGTGCCTGTGCCACAATTTATGTGGAATGGAAATTAAAAAAGAGGACTTTGCCGGCCTAGGCCTGCAAGATTTGTATGAAATTCCATTAACGACCTCTTGTCCTAGCCGCACCTGAAACGTCATACTTCGCAGCCTGTTATAAGGAACATAACATCAATATTTCATTGCATGTTTGAGAAAACTATATTTGTATACGAAGTTTCATCATAATCCGTTGTTGTTATGTTTTTATTTTATACATTTTTGTACACTATTTCTTTCGTCGTTTGCATTACTGTCACGAATAAATGTTTTCTTTATTTCTTTCTTATTTATTTCACCCGAGCGAAGCCGGGCTTTCATCTAGTATTTAATTATTTACAGTTTAGGTATAGTGATTGCATTTAACCATATGTCTTTATCATCTAAGTATTGCCTGAGTTTACAATATGCTCTCTTTTGCAAAGTTAGTGTTACAATAGCCTTAAATTTATTTTCGTACATGTTCAAAATCTTATCAGGTAATTTATTGTAGAAGCGTGTACAGAGACCCACAAATGACTTTTGGACTCTACCTAATCTAGTTCTAACTGATATTAATTTGAATTTATTCCTAGTATTTCTATCATGAATGTCACATCTACTAAATAGCGCCTGGTTTCTTCTTATGTACATCTTCTTAGGCTTGAAACGTACAGAGCGCGGTGCAGCGTCGTTGCGGGGCGGTTTTGCGGCATAGCGAACGCGGTCCGGGGGAACAAAAAACCACGCGGTATTCGGTAGCGCAGTGGAGCGGAGGCGGCGTGTGTGACATATGATGCAGTAATGGACAGTCGACAGTTTCGGAAAGATCAAAAACCGGCCAAGTGCGAGTCGGACTCGCGCACGAAGGGTTCCGTACCAGAAAAAAACGCCAACAACTACTCTGTTGTATGGGAGCCCCCCTTAATTATTATTATTATTTTGATTTTAGTATTTGTTGTTGTAGCCACTATAAAAATACATAATCTGTGCAAATTTCAACTGTTATTTCAGTGGTAGCCATGAAAAAGGGCTAAAATATCACGTTTTTTGTATGGGAGCCCCCCTTAATTATTATTATTATTTTGTTTTTAGTATTTGTTGTTATATCAGCAACAGAAATACAAAATCTGTGAAAATTTCAACTGTCTAGCTATTACGGTTCTTGAGATACAGCCTGGTGACAGACGGACGGACGGACGGACAGCGAAGTCTTAGTAATAGGGTCCCGTTTTCACCCTTTGGGTACGGAACCCTAAAAATGCAAAACCGCCTCCGCCCCGCACCGCGCCGCGCCCGCTCTGTGCGTTTCAAGCTTTAATTCAATTTGGCTTGGAAAAGTCCTCTTGCTCTTTCCATTGTAGTCTGCAACTCTCTATCAGGAATTCGGAATCGCAGCATAATGGACGATTCACACCGAACGGTCATTAAAGGCAAAGGAATTCTAACCCTCCATACAGAAGCAAGAGTTCGAAGCGAAACGGCATGATTCAATTGAGAAATCTAACCTCTGTATTTAGGGTTATGATTCCTTTGGCTCTGGTGGTGTGCGCGTCGACTCCGGCCGTTTGGTGTGAATCGTCCATAAACGATTCAAATATATTGCAGACTCATGTGACACGACGCCGGATGAGGCGAAGTTGCTTGCGCGATTTCCACGTGGTTCTCTTCGCGCTTTACCTACACGGGAGAGCTTGTACACCTCACTCACCGCCTACGTCACCCACCTGGACCGTTTACAGGGTGCGTATATATTAAGTAAATAAATGGAGAGATGATGGCACATGGATGATGCGTAAGAACGCCGAGGTTGAGGAGTTGGTGGCTGAACCCAACATCATAGGCGAAATAAAGTCCCACAGATTTCGCTGTGTCGGCCACCTACAGAGAATGGGAGAGGATCGCGCCGTCAAGAGAGCATGCCTGAGTCGACCGACTGGTCGCCACCCAGTCGGGTGACCCAGGTATTGCAGGTATCGCTGGGAAGACACAGTGGAGGCGGCTCTGCGTCATCTGCAGGTCAAAGATTGGCAAGCAGTGGTGCAGGATCGGGATAAGTGGCGTGCTCTCGTTTCGGAGGCCAAGATCCGTTTTGGGTCACTGAGCCAAGATAGTTAGTTAGTTTTTAAATAAATAAATATTAGGCGACAATTTTTGCACAGAAATTAATTTAAAAATTATTTCTGGTTCTCGTTCTGGTGCAACAGACAGCCAATGTACCTAATAATTCCTATGTCTGTATCGAACTTATTTATTTTCTCACTTATTTTAATTATTACTATTATTATTATTTTTCACTTCAATTTATTTCATTTTAAATTGAGGACTAAAGCTTATTACAATAAGATTACTTAATTTCATCTCAGGATTGCGCCCTCGCAATTAACGGAATTCAATAAAAACAGCCTGTATAATAGTTTACTAAATGACAAATCTGCAGAAGAGAGGTACACGACTATTGTTAGTAAATTAAAGAAACATTTATGGGCAAAAACTTTTTACTTTCTTCAAAAATATTTAAACATGTAAAAATGATTATTTATTTTCGTAACGTGTTTCTTTAGTAAATGATACTCCAATCTGTTAGATATTTATCATAGGTTAAGTTATGTTATTGCTACACCCTAGCAGGGTCCATGTTGTACTTTATAACTGTGTAACACCTTGTAATACCATGGTTGGCATTAAATAAATGAATATGAAAATGTATATGAATATGAATAGTCCCATAGTAAGCTCAATAAAGGCTTGTGTTATGGGTACTAGACGACGATATATTTAAATACATATAAAACATACAAGTCTCAAGACCAATTAATGTTTCTGCTCACCACAGAAACAAATGCTCACACAAATGAATGAAATGATATGACCGTTACATGTATGAGAGGTAGGGTACAGCGAAACGTCATCTCGCTCATATTTGGAGCAGACCAACTGGGGAAGTACCTCCACCTTTCAGAAGACTGCAGCCATAATAACATCACTACCTGCTCCTTAAGTAAGTGTTGTTGTGTTCCTGGTGTTGAGTAACCCTTAACAAGGCACCACCAATAGAAGGCTTAACAATAACGAAATGTATGTACAAAATAGTTAGCTGGTCAGTCAATCATAAAAAAAGTCTACATTTAGAAAAAAATTGTAAATTAATCTACATACTCTCTTTACAGGAAAACGGATATTCCCAAGAATGATATCTAAACTACTTGACCCGCCCGAATTCAGAAAACCAAAAGCGCGCAAAGCGTACGTCACCGAGAAATACGCTCACATCGTCAACGCATCCACAATTTTAGAAAACTCCAACGCCACTCCTTTTAAAAGTAAAAGCAGATCTGGCTTCCCATGTTTTTACTGCAGGAATATATTTGAAAATCTAGACCTTTTAAAAGATCATCAGAGTAAAGAACATAGGAAAATCGAAGCCAAGACAATTTTAAGCACATACGGAGCGGAAAGTTTAGTTGTGTATGTCGATGTGACGGATTTAAAATGTTCTATATGCCAAGCGAGTATTCCCAATTTAAATGAGCTTAAGTCACATCTTACTAAAACTCATAAAAAGATTATGCACTTAGAATTCACAGATAGAATAATACCGTTCAAATTGTCTGATAATAATGTCTTTGAATGCCAACTTTGCGGCTTCAGCTTCGAAACTTTTGGTTCGATAGAGAGACATATGAACACGCATTTCAGGAACTACGTTTGCAAAGATTGCGGCACTGGTTTCGTGACGAAATATAGATTGAAAGTGCATATAAAGAGCATGCATGTTGGTGGTAGTTTCCCGTGCGAGATATGCAAGAAGGTTTATACAACGCAGCAGAAATATAAGAACCACGTTGATACTGTGCATAAGTTGGTTAAAAGATTTAAATGTCCAAAATGTCCTGAGAGGTTTTCGGAATACTTCCGTCGTCAAAAGCATTTAGTGGAGATACACAACGTTGCTCCACTTCAGTACAAGTGTAATGTATGTGATAAAAATTTCGACAGGCGATATACTCTATCTCGGCATATGAAGAGGGACCATTTGGAGGAGCGAGACTACCAATGCCAATTATGCTCGTACAAATGTTTTACTAATAACGAATTGACTGTGCACATGATCAAACACAATGGTGAGAGAATTTTCGAATGTGCCGTGTGTAAAAAGTCGTATGCTCGCAAGAAGACTCTCAAAGAACATATGCGTATACATAATAACGATCGCCGATTCGCTTGTGCCGTGTGCGGGCAGGCTTTCGTTCAGAAATGCAGTTTGAAAGGGCATATAAAAACTCATCATATAGAATATAGTTTGTAGTAATTTGTATGTGACTAGGTAATAAATTAATTTATTTCACGGATGAAGTTTTAGTATGTACGAATATTAATATATTTTATGTGGCAAAAGTAATTACATGGATAACCTATTCCCTGTTTACAGGAAATTCCTTTCTGTTCCACCCAGTATATGAAGTTTTAGTGTAATTTTATTACCCGTTCTCTAATTACTGGGCGATAATGTTTCATTGTTAATTAGTGAACGGAAAATACAGCTATACAGGTAAATTACTTTCGAGACGTATTTGCATTTGTAGTTGTGACCTGTGTAACCAGCCTCACACACACATATACGTGTGTCTGTGCACGTCAACGTGTACGTGTGTCCCTGTAAATATACAAATACTACTACAAATGCAATAACTTCGCGAAAGTAATTTACCTGTACATTGTGTGGCCTGTAACAGAGGCAAATAGTTAAAAGGATGAAAATCTTGAATATCTGCAGTTACCTTACAATTATCCAAATACATGAAAAACCATACATATAAATTATAGGTTTTAACTTCATAACCACTATGAATGAAGTGACGTGCGCTGTACGCCACGGAACTGACAATCTACATTATGCTCATGTATTGATGATCGTGGCTTGTGAGGCATTCCCATGGCATTCCATTGGCTGTCACGCCTAGATAACTGGGGCGGTGAGGAGGAAAAACTGAAAAATAATTACTTATGAATTTGGTATTTTTGGGTTATCCTTCTTCAGAATCGGTGATACCTGGTAATACTAATATCGATCCTTCATACAAGAAAAAACCGGTCAATTGCGAGTCTGACTCGCGCACCGAGGGTTCCGTACAACGATCGTGTATACCCGTCCCAACCCCCCATCCTACAATAAATCCTGAATTCGGGATGGCTACACAATCGTTCTACGGAACCCGCGGTGCGCGAGTCATTTGTCTGTTTTACAGGCTACACCTTGTACATAAGAGTTCGATTAGGGTACTAAATTAAAACGCCATTGAATGTTTCAATCATCATTAACGAGTCTCAAGTCTTATCTCAAAGTGTTGACCGCAGAGCACGTCTGTTGAAATTAGGACGGCGAAAAGTATTATAATTTCTAATTTTTATATAAATGAAAATCAGCCTTACATGTGTTAAACAAGGCGAAGACCGTCAACGATGCGAGACCGTCGTGCTATAACTTTTGGGGACGAATCATTTTGCTGTTTTAATTGTAGGTGGGTCGGTGACAAATAGATATTGCAGTGGTATTTAAGACAAGATCTTCAAACCTTTGGTTGAAAAAAAGTAATGTTTCTTTAAATGACTCTTACGTATAGATATTGCGATATGGCTGTCGGTTTAGTGTGCGGGGCGGCGAAGGTGCTTTTTTGATTGCGTGGAGAAAACACCATCTGAGCTCTAATACGGAGTACTCCAGGATCTCAAGAATTCATTCTCAGTAGTTCCGTGGTGGATGTAGTAAGAATTTGAGCGAGCGAAGCAAGCGTTCAGCGGCAGCGGCCTGAGAAGCGCCACAACTGAACATTGGGAACAGAACTAGGTATTGGGTAAAAAAGTCTCACTAGTTCCGCCACGGAGCTACTTCCACGGGACTACTGGGAATAAACGGATCTCAGTACTGAACGCACTGGAGCCCCCCCTCGCACTTTACTCCTTTTGGCTCTTATTTATTAACTTCACCTTCCCGGTTCATAGTCGGATGATGTGGTCCCTGCCACGTGGTGCACTCGCAACCCCGGTGACCCTCTTTAGTCGCCTTTTACGACAGGTTGGGGAGACCGTAGATCTATTCTAGCCCGAGTCTTTAAGGTGCCCTTGTCTTTGCGCGTCACATGAATGTACAAACCATGTCAGTCAAAAAAGAAAGTTAAAGACGGACTTGCCTCGTATAGGACGGGAAGACCTTTGATCTCTAACCTTTGGCTACCTGGTTGACAACACGCCCTTTCCACAAAGGAGGGCTTTGTGTTTACAACAAAGAATATAATACTCACTGTTTACAAAGGTATAGCCGGCAGTTGGTGCCACATTTTGCGCCAAAATAATCGAAAAAATACTTTTGCCCGTTTTAATATTGCCACATAATTCGTAGCAATAAACATGCCTGCTTGTCTGAGATGTTGCTGCCGAAATAATTATTTTAAACGAAGTAAAAAAGATGAAAGGCATTCCGTTGAGTAAGTAAAATAGTATGTAAGTTTTCTTAAAGGCCATATAGTGCTGGCGTAAGAATATATGGAATATATTATGTGAATAATGTTTATAACTCCTTTCTACTAACACCAGTGATTGGCAGTTAAGTAAGTAAGTTATTTAAGAGTTTAGTCCTCGTGATAAAAATACATATGTGAATGTTAAAATCTATTTTGCTACTAACACGAGTTAATTGGCCATTATGTTTAATTTTCTTTGGCTGAACAGTGCCCGCCAATGCCTACGCGAAATCTTGACAGCAAAGAAAACTAAATGACTAAACGTCAGTTTGACTTAACGTCACTCACTAGTTCCCTTGTCATCGTGATCTGGCCACGGAATTAATTGTAATATTTAGATTTTTAAGTTAAATTTTCCAAGCTGGCATCGAGAAGACTACTGTTTGTGGGCTACCACAGCTTCTCACCGACCGTGGCATATCGAGCCAGCTTTAATAGGTTATGTTTCGTTCATTCTAACTAGACCTGATTCACATCAATATTTACGCTTTTCCGAGTGCTAGAATCCGTTGTTAACCATATGTAGCCCATTATTGTTACTAAACAGACATTTTAAACACCTACGTGGCTTCTATGTTGTTGAATTTCGTAGTTACCTAGCGAATTTGCTTACTCTTAATTTACGGTAAGTTTTTCGTTGTGTCCTTGATAATAACAATATTTTTAATGCGTAGTGACTAACTTATTGATCTGTTCTTCAAAAATACTCCAATATAGTCGTATTTGTTGACGTCATGGTCAAATAATGACCTATGATTAGAATCATGCAGTAATATTGATTCAGTAATCAACTATGCTACCTACCCACACTGGCTTTGATGACTGAGTCACTGATCAAATGGTATGTTTCCAGCACTGGCTGGTAAGTCTTTGACTTGTTTTATTGGATACTAGCTGTTTCCCGCGACTTCGTCCGCGTCTTCGTTCCTATTGGTCGCAGCATGATGTTATATAGCCTAAAGCCTTCCTCGATAAATGGACTATCCAACACAAAAAGAATTTTTCAGTCCGAACCAGTAGTTCGTGAGATTAGCGTGTTCAAACAAGCAAACAAACTCTTCAGCTTTATAATATTAGTATAGATGTGAGGATTATCTCTATCTCAAAACTCTTGCAAGCACCTATAATCTTTAGAATTGTGGTTGTCAAACATATTAAACAAAATTAGGTAACATTCTAAATTATCATATTATAATAGTGAGAGATATTTACTAACAAAATCTTATAGTACTTATTTAAGTTCTAATTCAGTTTTAAAGTATATTGCTAATTAACTTAGATTCCAAATTTAAAACCACAAAACTGTGTTTAGGACTTGTGTGAGGGATTCAATAATTTATAAACTATCTTATAATTAACTTATAATTTATAAACTACTATTTGTCCTAATCAGGATGCCTCTATGGTGTAAAGATAATTGTATTTTTTTGATTGAGGTTCAGGTGTTCAAATTTGTGGGCTATGGCATGAATTGTTAGTATTATACACTTACAGTCTGAAAACCAGCTCACAGACTGCTTTCTCACATCTTCCTTACTTTGTACATAAATATACAGTACCCTCACTGGCATATATAACATACCTCCCCATTAAGAGAGTTCTCTGATTAATAATATTCACTTACACTTTACACAAATAAACTGCACATCCTAAGGACTAACACCCACTTTATGCTTTTAATACTCTAGTATTTATTATTCTGTTTTTAACCAACTTCAAAAAAAGAAGGAACTTCACAATTAGTCAGTATATTTTTTATGTTCAGTTCATACATGTCACGCCATACCCACCCCAAACCAATTTTCATTCTATTTTGAAAACCTGTAACACCAAATAACTATAAAAAAATTATAACAATTTTTTTTTGCATGAACCTGCAAAAGAATATAATTTCAAGCTTGAGTACTTATAAAAATTGCAATTTCTACAGCTAAGTATACCTACTCCAAATCACTTATGAATTCTAATATGAATAATTGAATATCTGGAACTCTAATTAACTTTGAATAATCATCTCACCCTGTTCAAGCTTGAACATACCATACAATATTTGTTCAATCTTGAACGCGCTAAAAAATTTATTCAAGATTGAACATAGTAAAATAATAGTTCAAGCCTGAACACGCAATAAAATACAAGTTCAAGCTTGAACACGTATTTAAATATATGTTCAAGCTTGAACACGCAACAAACTGTCACTATTCTACAGCTCCGTCTACGTGGCGCGACGAACACACTCCAACATGACGTCAGCCCAGTGCGCCCCGCGGCAGCCCCCGGGCCGCGGCCCCGGGAGTCCAGGGAGCCCCGGGAGTCCGGGGCCCGCGGTGGCGAAGCGGTACGATGATATCATCAAGTCGCAGGAAGACAAGAGGGAGTACAGGTAAATATTTTGTTACAACCACGTGCTGTAATGTGGTATTTTGTATAATAAAGGTTTCAAACAATGCCTTGTGTTTAATGGTATCATATTTAGTAAATGACGGGCAAAATATGTATAAAACAAATATTTTAACAAAATTATCAATGAAAACGAATAAAAATTAAGGATACAGCATTAACGGCAGGGCGGGACGGATACCCCGGCAGAGTATGCTTACAGTAGACGCTTACCATTAGGCGGGTAGTTTTAAATACTTAAACTCTTGGAACCATCTAGTATAGTAAAAACATTATCGAATAGCCCGGAATCAACATAAGCTTTTCGCTGCAAGCGCAAAAATGGCTCGTACTAAAAATGAAGACTAGTTTCTTTGTAGACAAGGAATTGTTCCAGCTCCGTAGATAACATGTGGCTTTGCTTATCGCGCTTTTGTTTCAGAGGTCTGGAGCTCTCGAACCGGATGAAAGTCCTCCTAGTCAGCGACCCTACCACCGATAAGTCAGCGGCGGCGCTCGACGTCAACGTTGGTACGTCTTGTTAAAAACTTACCCTCATATTAATAAAACTTAACATACCTCTGTGAAATAAAATATGTTTGGCCCTCAGTAAGGATTTCTATAGAGAATATTCGTATAGTAATACGAGTTCCAAGAGGAACAGAAAAGCTCTTACGCAGCCAAATTGAGAACTGGTCTTAAACGTCTGGCGGCTTACGATAAACAATTTGTTTTTAATTTGGGCGGGTAATCGTTTATTTGCTCCAAACTATTTGACATGACTTGAACACGGCATTGAGGCAAATAACGAAAAGCGGAACGGAATTTCTGTCGCTCTTATTCAATTTAGTATATGACCATCGGCAGCGGTATTATTATTTGACGATTTCTCGGGGGTACTCTGAGATATGGCCCGTTTCTTATAAACAAAGTGATAAAAAGAAAGGAATTTTAACGGCGTTTTATTTCATGAACCTTTACGAATTGGTGGGCCACCAGTCACCACACCACCCATTTTTTATGTGAATCATATATTCACATTTCATCAACTTAACTTCACTTTCGGCATTCCTGAATTCTAACTTGTATATATCCCATTATTACAATATCGATGTTCTAGTAATGAATATAGATTGTGCGAGGTTTAATTTTTCAGGTTATCTGAGTGATCCAGAGGAACTGCCGGGGTTGGCTCATTTTTGCGAACATATGCTGTTTTTGGGCACAGAAAAATACCCTGAGGTAGGGTTTTTTGGTATAAGTAGTTTCTCTTTAGACATATCACTGTATAAAAAATTGAGATCTACAAAACCTCTTAAAATTTTGCAGGAAAACGAATACAACAAGTTCCTCTCAGAGCATGGAGGGTCGTCTAATGCGTCTACGTCGTCAGACCACACGACATACTATTTTGACGTGCTACCGGATCATTTGGCGCATTCTTTGGACATGTAAGTACTTTACACCATTGAAAACCACCTTGTTCAAAGGTTTGAACATCCATTAATCAGTTCTGTTCAACATAAAATAAAATAAAGGATTTAAAATCGTATTCTACGCAGGAACTATAATATATACATTCATAAGTTGTATACAGTTTTAAACAGCATATTTCACGCTTGAATTACATATCGCAATGTTCTGTTTAGCGCTCTAGACTAAAAGACTAGACTGTTCAAGTTTTAATTATAATTATTAGCGTATTTAAACTCATGAAGCACATAAAACAGCTCCGTTCAAGCTTGAACGTTCATAGCACGCCTCGTTCAACCATGAATATTCACAAATATGTTTGTTCAATCATGAACAATCATCAAACCGCTTCGTTCAACCTTGAACATTCACAAATATGCTTGTTCAACCATGAACAATCACCAAACCTCTTCGTTCAACCTTGAACAATCATCAAAACGCTTCGTTCAACCATGAACTTACAGTTTCGCCCAGTTCTTCATCGCCCCGCTGTTCACCGAGACGGCGACCGGCCGCGAGCTGAGCGCTGTGAACTCTGAACACGAGAAGAACACGTCCTCAGACACGTGGAGGCTCGATCAGTTAAACAAGAGTACGGCGTCACCTAGCCATCCGTACCACAAGTTTGGCACTGGTAAGTGTTTCTTGTTACAAGCCTTTATAGACTGACCAATCCACGACAAAGCGCGGGCATATACATACATATAATCACGTCTGTTTCCCAGAGGGGTAGGCAGAGATCACGGATTTCCATTTGCTACGATCCTGACATACAACTTTCGCTTGATGCACTCTCATAACATTATTCATGCATGCGCGCCGATTTAAGATACTCTAAGGGTCCCCCCGCATCTGTCGACGCGGAATCGGCAAAAGCCGATAGAAATAAGCTTTATGTCCACGCAATTAGAGCTACAAAGGCATGGTTCGGCTCGGCGGACGCCGGTCGACGCTTCCACGTCGTTTACGCTCTTATTGCGTTGACGTAAAGCTTTTTTTCTATCGGCTATTGCCGATTCCTTGTCGCTAGGTTTGGGGAGCCTTAACCTGGCCTTTTCGCAGAATGTCTGATTTCATCGGAATATGTTCGCCGAGGTCTTTCTCCTTTCAACTTTTCCATCTACTCTTCTTTCATACTCTTGCTCTTTCTTCAGCGCGGGCACAAAATAAGAAATATTGTAATTGAAATTATTAAAAATTACCTATGAATGATTATTATGAATGACCTTTAAGAAAAAAGCGTACTCCCATCTTTAAAGGCCGGCAACGCACTTACAACCCCTCTGGTGTTGCGAGTGTCCATGGGCGGCGCTAATCGCTTACCATCAGGCGATTCGATTCGTTATACTACGACGGTGGTAAACAAGCTTACGGCTTGCCTGATGGTAAGCAGACACCGTAGCCTATGGACACTTGCGAGTCCAGAGGAATCACAAGTGCGTTGCCGTCCCTTTATTGACTTGGAGATGCGCTGTGCTGAGAGTGAAAGACCCGTAGATGATTAGATTAGATTTTGAACCTTCTTGCTTGGACAGTGAAGTCGGTTTTTGAACGGACTAATTTGTTACAATATACTAGAGGTATTGGTTCGAAAATCATTACTGGCGTCGGTTGCACCAACTAACGAATACAGACCGGTTAATGTTAATAATAGCGCCTTTATTAATACAATGTTCCATGTTTCTAGTTTCCGTTCTAAACTCAAGTGGCTCCCAATCCGTTATCGCCGTAACTCTCACATTCTCTCTCTTCTGTATAATGTTCTTTTCAACCCTGCGACTCCCCGCTATCTCAAGGAGCGTTTCAGCTATTTAAATTCGCTCAGATCTTCAAATAATTTTCTTTTAGCAGTGCCATCGTCCTCTTCCAAGTTTTACAACTGTTCGTTCACTTTTAAAGCCATTCTACTGTGGAACTCTCTACCGCTTGACATAAGACGGGCAAAATCTATTGATATTTTCAAAACCTTACTTAAAAAACATTATTTGTCTCTCCCTTAATATCAACTACCTATAAAGTTCGGCAGACTTTACAAATATGTATATATACTTTCTTTTTCTTATTTGTTATGTAATATTATTATATATATGTAAGATTGTGTATGTATGTTTATATATAAAAGTATATAAGTATGAATTTTACAAATTAATTTACATAATTCATATAAATCTCTGCACCACCTACTGCATATATTATTTTTCTCTTTTCCCGCTACCCAAAGGTTGTCTGGAAGAGATCGCTCGTTAGCGATAAGACCGCCTGTTGTCTACCTCTACCTACTTACATGTTGCTGTTCTTTTTTTTCTTCTGTTTGTAACTAATTCATTTGTGTGAGGTGTGCAATAAAGAGGATTTGTATTGTATTGTACAATGCACTCCCACCGAATGTGCAAGGAATATGTTTGTGTAAAGAAACTTCTGTGGCTCATCACCACCATCATTTAGCTCAGGGGTTCCCAAAGTGGTCCAGGTGGACCCCCAGGGGTCCACGAACGATGTGACAGGGGTCTACTCTGGAGTGGCAAAAAAATAGGGGTTCACAGTTTGTACGTGGGGGTCCACGAAAATTTATCTGGTTTCGATGGTAAATAACGAAACAGATAATGATTTTTGTATTATTTTTATAGCCTGGACGACTGATAAATATATAATAAAAATATTGCGTTCCTCCGTGATAAATATTTCGGTGAATCAAACTACCTATACTATAATACTATCTATATTAATAATTTCGTGCAGGGGTACGGTAGACCCGAACGAGACCTGTCTCAAATTGAAGAACGTATAAAAATAACGTTTTTTGAGTTGAACATATGTATCCGCAAAATTCGGATTGTCGCGTATTTTGCATTTAAAAGTGTTAATTTGATGACAAAACGTCGGCCATATTAAATTAGTTGGTTGACAGCACAGACTACTAAGAATATACTGTTGACAGCGTCGGGTTGGGTACGTTCGGAAATTGTAAACTATGTTTGCGTCCGGTGTGTTGGCCAGGTTGCTGGGCGTGGATTCGGCTAGCCGCGTCTGCAGCGTTTTTTTTTGTAGTTTTCAAGCGTTCTATACACCTATCAGCCTAGCTAGCACGATAACTTATACCGTCACGTTATATGGGCGAAATGTATTAAAACGTCACATAAAACGTAACGGTATAATCTATCGTGCTAGCTAGGCTGATGGTCACAACAACCGCCTTCAAAGCGAATGTATGGGGCCTGTTACATGATTATATTATCACGTGATACATTCATATCACGATAAGTATCACGTGAATATTGAAGCAGAATCCATACAAATTTGCGACTGCGATAATATTGACACCCCAGTATTGTGATAATATTAATCGTGTAAAGGACACCACTTGAATGTTTGCTGAGTCTGTCCGCCATCTTAAAGCTGCGTCTCTATTTTGTTATGACAAACTACTAGGTGACTTATGGCTTTTAAACGTCTAGCAAAATTCTAACCCTATCTCGCTCTATCTTATAACTTAGTGGTACTGGGGGTCTACTCCGAAATTCAAAATCCTAACTTCGTATAGTGCCGTCCCTTTCACTCTCCTGTCATAGACTATATGAGTGAAAGGGACGGCACCATACGAAGTTAGGATTTTGAATTTCGGAGTAGACCCCCAGCTCATGCCGTTCGCCGCGCTCGGACGTTAGAGGCGCTACCGCGAACCGAAAACGAAGTATCTGCCTCTCTCTCGCACATGTATATTCGAACGACAGAGAGGAAGATAGTTCGTTTTTGTTTCGCAGTAGGCCCTCAGGCGTTAACTTCAAAACGAATAGGGTATTTTACTATATGAGAAATAAAATTCAAAATGTAAGAAAAACCGGCCAAGTGCGTCGGACTCGCGCACTGAGGGTTCCGTACAACTAAAAAACAAATGTGATTTATCAATATATTTATATTTTTGGTAAAATATACTTCATAATAAACATTATCATCTAATTTCAAGATAGGTCGATGGGAAGTTAAAAAATTATATGTATGACAGACAACACACGGAATGTTCTTTTACTTTCTTTGACCGGTTTGCGCTCGGACTGAAGTGCTACAAACCGAAAACTAAATATATATGCCTCTCTGTCGCACTTGCATATTCGAGCGCGGAGAGGGAAATACTTCGTTTTCGGATCGCGGTAGGACCTCTGGTCTGACAGCTCCTATTCCTGGATGGTGCGCGTATCGAAAGAAGTACCTTTGGCAAAACGGAACAAGTTGTTAAATAGCTTCCATTAATTGGAGAAAATATTACCAACTGTTATTATTATCACGCGAAGCACTGAATATTGAAGCAACATCCATAGGGGCCTGTTACATGGTTATTATTATCACGCTATATATTCATATCACGATCCGTATCACGTGCAATGAATATTGAATAAAATCCATAAAATTTTGAAAACCACGATAATCTTGACACACCAGAATTGTGATAATATTAAGCGTTTAACAGACCCCATACAATTTTAATAAATCGCGATAATATTGACACATAATATTGAGTGTAAAGGGCCCCACTTAATAGAATTTGGCGGAGAATAGAGAGCTGCTACCGCGAAATAAAACGAACGAACATCGTGTATTTCCCTCTATGTCGCTCGATTTTGCAAGTTCGACAGAGAGGGAGATACACGAACTTCATTTGTTTTCGTTCGCGTTAGCAGCTCTGACTTCGCACCAAAAATACTGATTGGCACATCAATATTTAACAATTCACATCTGTACTGAATTTTAATGAACGATTAGTATTTTAGCTATACAAATCAGTACTGATTACGGTGTCAAATTTTTTATGTGCCTTTAAATACTACCCTTACAAAAATGCTTAGGATAAACTTGCAAAGACTAGCCTTTGCCCGTGACGTCGTCAGCGTAATCTTTTACTCCCTATTCCATATGTTAATCCAGACTACAGACTATATTTGTATACGAAGTTTCATCATAATCCGTTGTTGTAATGTTTTTAATTTATACATTTTTGTACACTATTTCTTTCGTCGTTTGCATAACAGTCACGAATAAATGTTTACTTTATTTATTTCACCCGAGCGAAGCCGGGCTTTCATCTAGTATTATTAAAATTACAACTTTCGGCTCCAAAACTTGTCGACTGCAAGTCTGCAACATATCGCGAACGAGCTGTTGGACAAACGAACAAGTCTAGGCTTGCGAAGCACCGTCGCGTCGCTATCGCCGGCGCCGACCAAAACGCTTGTTCGGACGTGCAAAGGGACGAAATACCTATGACTTACGGTAATGTGCTGTGCTTGTATGCACTTGTTTGATTCTTCACCAATAAATACGAATGCTAAGAACAAACGTTACTCATTTGTTTCCGGATTTCGACTACAAAAGTAAAGTGAATTGCTGTTCCTGGTTGCCAGAATCGTGTCGGAAAAGTAAGTACATTATTTGTTTATTTGCTATACAACTTATAGGTATCTCTTTTTGTAGTTAATATATTTGTCTTCTTTGTGTATGATAGACATGTATGAAATATGAAATAATGAACATTACGATTATTACCTACCTACTTCCATAAAACAACAGACAGCCGAAAAAAGTTTATTAGTATTCTTTTTTTGATTCATAGCGAAAAATTATAAATTCTGTTCGATAAAATAGCCATATCCTGTTAAGTAAGACTAAGAAGAAGTTAAGTAAAAATGTTAAGATCACAAAAACTTTTTTATACTTACAGGTAGCTAATTTGAAACATGGCGGAGCCAAAGAAGAAAATTAAGTGTCGACAGTACAGTGTGGAATATTTAAAATTTGGCTTTCTTCCATCAAACGCGGACAAGCGATTGCCCATGTGCCTTTTATGCAATAAAGTTTTGAGCAATGACTCTATGAAACCATCGAAGCTCGAAGATCATCTAAAAAGGTGCCACCCTGATAAAACAGGTAAAGATTTGAAATATTTTCAATCATTGAAAGAAAAATATGAAAAGAGACCCACCCTGCAAGGTATGTTCGCTTCAACATCTGAAAGTAACGATGATGGCTTGCGGGCATCTTACAACATCTCATTACTCATAGCGAAATCTGGAAAACCCCACACCATTGGTGAACAGTTAATTTTACCCGCTGTTGAAGAAGTTTTAAAAACTGTTCTGCACAAACCTCCATTTGACATACTCAAAAAAAATCCTTTGAGTAACAACACTGTACAAAGACGTATTGACGAAATGAGCTCTGATATTGAAAGTTTCTTGTGTAATTATCTGCAAACAACTCATTTTTCTATTCAACTGGACGAGTCAACTTTACCTGATAATGAGGCATTATTATTAGCATTTGTGCGATTTGTTATGGACGAAGAAATTCATGAAGAGCTATTATTCGCCAAAACTTTGAAGACTGACACTAAAGGTGAATCGATATTTAACATCCTGAGGGATTTTTTAAAAGAAAAATCAATTCCGTTCACAAACGTTACATCGGCGGCAACAGATGGAGCTCCTGCAATGGTCGGGAAATATCGTGGGTTCATAAGCCATCTAAAAAAAATGATACCAGATTTAACTGCAATTCACTGTGTCATCCACCGACAACACTTAGTAGCAAAAAAATTGAGTGCTAGACTGCACCAATCGCTCCAATTTGTGATTAACGCGGTTAATAAAATAAAAAGCAATGCTTTGAATACGCGTTTATTTGCCCAATTGTGCGATGAAAATGATGAAGACTTCCGACGATTGCTCTTACACACTGAAGTACGCTGGTTGTCGAAAGGTGCATGTTTAACAAGATTTTACTCACTTTTTGAGTCTGTCTTGGAGTTTCTGGATAGTAAAGCTCCAGATTTAAAAGAAAACCTGATCAAGTTCAAAGCAGATATCGCGTATTTGACAGATTTGTTCAAAAAGTTTAATGATATTAACTTACAACTGCAAGGGGACAACCTCAATTTAATTAAAACAAAGAGTGTGATTTCCGCTTTTCTTGGAAAATTGAAGTTAATGAAGCAAAACATTAGTCGACGCGAATTTTCCCAATTCTCAAGCTTGTCACAGGTAGAATGCGAGGATGATGATATTCAGACATATGTTCAACATTTGATTGCCCTGCATGATGATTTCAAAACCAGATTTGAAGACATTCTCACGATGGAAATACCACCATGGATTATAAATCCATTTGATGAAATGGAAGTGGAGAACGTGATATTGCAAGAGGAGCTACTTGAGCTTAGCACTAATGAGGAGCTGAAGGTGAAATATAAAAAAGGGTATCAAACTTTTTGGCTGCAAGCAGAAATACCCGAAAAATATCCTGGACTGTGGAAAATTGCGAGAAAGCTTTTGATATCATTTCCCTCGTCATATCTTGTGGAAAAAAGTTTCAGCACCGTTACAAACCTTTTAACGAAAAATAGGAACAGACTGAATATCACAGAACGAGGAGATTTGCGATTATTCCTGACAAAACTGAACCCAAATATTGACAATTTGTTGTAAATTCATCAAGCTCATCCCTCCCATTAATTTTGAGTGTCATTGTACTTAGAAGTTACGTAACAATGTTTAATTTTAATTATTTTACGACTGTTATTATCATCATAAATATTATAAAGTACTCGAATAAACACAACACAAGCAAAATATACTATATTTAATTTTATTTCACCACTCCGAGATTTAGATTTGATTGATTTTATTTTATTTGATGCTGGAATAGATAGGTTGTGAGTAGATGTCAAAAAAGTAAAGTATTTATTATTGACAGCATATTAACCAATCATTTTTCACTTTTTTTTCTAAACCTGTAAAGAACATTTATGTCACACCTGGCTAAAAGTGGATTTTTTCGCCCGATACATGTGCGGAAATAGCCGCTTTTTCGCCAAATGTTGACATAAAATGATGTATACAACACGGGAGATAATAAAGAAAGCCTTGATCGCACATTTGCGTCCTTCGCTTGCAGCTCGGGCCGTAAATATCTGCGATCTCGGCCTTTCTTTATATTATCTCCCTAGGTGTACATATAATATACTATACTATTTCATAGTTATATCGTCACCAGAGTTAGGTAATAGTCACATTTTTGTAATTTTTTGGGAATATGGTGTAGGGTAGGCTGTAGAGTAGGGGGTCCACCAGAACCAGCAAATTTTTTAAAGTGGTCTATGAGAAAAAAAAGTTTGGGAACCCCTTTTTAGCTATTGTCGGTGGAGTAATTTCCAGCTTATTCTGCATTCAGCGTTGTCCTTTAATTCTCTGTGATGAAGCATTTATTTTTTCTTTTATTATAATAATATTAGAATAATAATATTAGGGGACATTTTTACACAAATGAAACTAGTCCCACAGTAAGATCAACAAGGCTTGTTTTATGGGTACTAGACGACGATATATTTAATAGATATATACTTAAATACATAGAACACATCCAAGTCTCAGGAACAAATGTCTCTGCTCACCACAAAAACAAATGCCCTTACCGGGAATCGAACCCGGGACCTCTAGCTTCGGAGGCAATGGCACTACCAACTAGGCTAAACAGGCCGACAAAATTTTATTGTCTCCATATACGTTATTCTAGGTTGTCTCCTTTTTCTTTTTCCCTCTATTATTCTTCTGATCCAATCGTCATGGAGTATGAGATATCCTAACGTTTTTCCTCTCCTATTTTCAATCATTTGATTTTCCTCTCCTATTTTCAATCATTTTCATCAAATTTCTGCTTTCCTTTACAATGTTTAAAACTTCTTCGTTAATTTTCTTCTCGTTCCAACTACTATGTTTATCGGCACTAAATGTGTCTCAAAAATATAATAATTATTTCTTTCTGTGCAGGTAACCGGGAGACTCTAGAGGCGATCCCCAAGGATAAAGGCATAGATGTACGCAAAGAGCTCCTCAAGTTTCACGACACCTGGTACTCTTCCAACATCATGACCCTCGCTGTCGTCGGGAAAGGTTTGTGCATAAGAGTGAGGCCACATGAGCATAATTGACAACATTTAAAATTTTCATGTTGTATGAAATCTTAACTCAATTCGTTAATTTGTTAAAAAGAAACCCCTTTCACGAAAATGTGAAGAAAGCCTACCGTCGTCGTAATGAGACGTCACAAGGATGAATTGTGACAGTAACAGCGCACAAAAAGAACAGCGGTACACTTTCTTTAGTAAATCTGTCTTAGTAACAGTGCTTCTGTTGTATGATTTGTTACAACGCGTTACTCTCTTTTAGAATGATAAACTTTTGGAATTAACTTTTTTATATGAAATTGGATTGGATTGGAGTTGTATGTTGTCAATTTTGTGAGTCGCGAGCGACGCAATTTCGGTCGTCGTCATACTTGTGACATGTACCGAAAATTCTAGCGACGACAGAAATTACGCTTAAGTGGCCACACCGTAAATAGTATTAGCAGGTCATATCACAGACTAGTAAGGGTTCAGACCGCCAACTCACGAACCTAAAATGTAGACCGTACCAAGTATATTTAATCTGTACTCTGCTGGTAGATTTTAGACGTTTGTTTTTTTTTTATGGCACTGTGGCAATGGAACTTATTATGTACATTCAACGATACATATGTATAAGAGTGAGCTGTGCTGGGAGTTTCTCTGCCAGATCGCATCGGGGATGTCCGTTGGATGCGGGTGGCGCAGGACCGGTCATTGTGAAAGTCTTTGGGGGAGGCCTATGTCCAGCAGTGCACGTCCTTCGGCTGACATGATGATGCTGATGTCACGGGTGGACAGTTACGGAACCCTACATTGCGCGTGGCCCGACATGCACTTGTTTTTACTAAAATTGGTATGTAAATTTGGCATACTTATGTATCGGAATTAGTTGAACTATGTTGGTCACTGTAATTGAGTTTTCTGTAGACTCTTGTGCTTTCTTCATTCCTTTCCAAGAAAATCGAATCCTGAGGAGAAATTAGAGCGAGTGTGCAATTTTACTATCAGAAAGTGTCTCAGCTAGTGCTGTCATAGACAAGTAAGACATCTTGCTATACCATCGTCTTCCAGAATCGTTAGACGAGATCTCCGGTCACTGTCTGTTGGGTCTTTAGTTCTATCGTCATATACGGCCACTGCAAAACAGCTGCTATGTCATTCTCTCTCTCTTCTCTTGCTGTATATCGAGCCAGATCCTAAGAGTTCAACTTCTCAATCGTCTGTTCTTAGCAGTGTAGTCGTGTTTATGATGTCATTCATGGTGGCTTGTCTTGTTGTCTTCTCATTGTTAATAGTAGTTTTTGATATGCGTCTTCTCAAAGATCTCTTAGAAGCATGATATCTGATCATCGTTGCGAATCATCTGGTGATCAACTCTTTATTTTCACCTTGGATTGCCAAGCGTTCCACCAACTGGAAATTTCTTGTAGTATATCCCCTTAAAGGCACTTTGAAAGACGGTTGAAGACAGCTGACTACTCCATCGTCTTCCAGAATCGCTAGACGAGCTGGAAGTAATGGTAGCGGGGCTGTTACCCTTTAGTAGCAAACAGGAGACGATTGGCTATTGCGTTGATCACATGGCAAGTCATTTTCCTTCTATATCGCATTGAATTGCCAATCGCTCCATAGTAATCTCACTTTTGGTATTACGTTCTCTTAAAGGCGCTTCGAGAGACAGTAATGTCATCTGACTATCCCATGGTCTTCCAGAGTCGCTAGACGAGCTGGAAGCCATGGTGGCGACGCTGTTCTCCGGGGTGAAGGACCTGTCGGTGGAGGCGCCCTCGTGGCCGGAGCACCCGTTCCCGCCGGAGCTGCGCCGGAAGCGCGCCTACTGTCTACCCGTCAAGGATCTCCGGTCGCTGTCCATCGACTTCCCCATACCGGACACTAGGAAGCATTATAAGAGTGGGGTGAGTGTTTTAGATCTATCATTAAAGCTTGAAACGCACAGAGCGCGGCACAGTCGTTGCGGGGCGGAGGCGGTTTTGCGGTACAGAACGCGGCGCACCAAAAAACCACGCTGTATTCGGTAGCGCGGTAGATATGAAGCAGTAATCGACAGTCTACAGTTTCTGAAAGATCAAAAATGGAAAACCGCCTTCGCCCCGCCCTCTCTGTCCGTTTCGAGCTCCAGAGCCCGCAGGAAGCTCGGTTTTCTATACAAACGTAGTTTCGCTCTCATTTTAAAACGGCATGCTGGAATAACATGAACCTTTGTATACACAAGGGGATCCGGCATATCTAGGCCGGAAATTAGTTTTCATCACACTTGATCGTAAAGGGCCTTATTGTACGCAGGTGTATAGAGCAGTTATAGCCGATTTACCTCCCACGGGAGTTATGGATTTTCATAACTCCAAAGGTAGTTATGAGTTTCTGTGTGATCGATTGGTTTAAAAAATCTAGTTGGCCGCGCTCCACAAGAGTACTGCTCTGTGATTGGTTCAAATATTGAAGCTGACAAATCTAGTAGGTCGCGCGCCGCAAGATTACTGCTTTGTGATTGGGTGGAATATTGAAGCTGCGCTCCTCTCGCAGGGACGCCCCGGTGATCACGCACTGATATATGTGAAGTTGTTGATTTCTTCACTTTTGATTAGTGCTGGAGTTATTTATTTCCTCGCAAATGTGATGAAAACATTGTCATCACCTCGGACGTAAGACAATTGCACACACGAGTCATTAAAACCTTATAGCTTCTGATAGACTCTCGTTCGTAATTTTTCACTTACGGCCCTCGTTAAACAATGTACTATTCTGTTGCTTAAAATTATAATGGAGAAAAAAATACTTATTAAGGTTTTCATACAAGACCTAAACACATCCTTTTAAGAGGCTTCTAGTCAATACTACCGACTCAATGACCTTCAATCTGTAACTCTTCACTTTTCCACGTTGTTTTGATCTCACCATTTTTTTAATCGTATGGCATTTATTTACGAACGTGAGATCTTCGAGAAGACAAGTACGGTTGCCAGTTTTTGTTGCACTTTTAGCACCACCCAGGGGTCACGTGTAGGGTAACGGTGGGTACTCCCTACGGACGTGGTGCAACTTCTCTCTCTCTTCTTCTACCGTTGTTAATCTCACCATATTAATAACGGTAGTCTTTGACAATACACCATCTCACTTTACCTCAACCAGACGAATGAACAAATGCAAGACAAGCTAACGTAAGAAAAAATGTGTATTAAGTTATAGTAGTCGGCGGTTAAGAAGTCAATCCTGACACCTGTCATTTCCATACATTTTATAACCCCAAAGTGACTTTTAGGTTATAAACTGCCGACCCTTTTTCAAAGAGTATGAGCTACTTACACTACCGGCAATATATATAATGGAGGCCATTATGTTTGCTAGGAAACACCCCGACCTATTTGAAACTAAGCTAGATACATATAAAACCAGGAACCAGTATAGGAACAAACTAAAAATACCCAACTCTAAACTAGCCATCCATAGAAACGGACCTCATTTGGTATGTATCCGAGTTGTAAACAAAATACCTGACGAGATCAAACTGGAACCAAATAACAAGCTGTTTCACAAGAAATTGAAAACTTTTCTCATTCAAAAATGTTATTACTCAGTCAAAGAGTTCTTAAATTATGAAACCTTGTCGCATCACAAAAGTAACTACGTAACAAATTGTAAATTGAAATTGTATAAGTAAAGTATGTAACTTAGACATCATAAATTATTTTAACTTTAACCCCATATGACACATAAAATATCCCCTGTTAAATTATTTGCTTATATATATATATATATATATATAAATGATCTTATAACTGAATTAAGTTAGTTATAAGATCATTTGTGTGCCCTAACAAGGTGTCATGGAAGCCTTTCTGTAAAAATGCATCATCTCATGTACATGACATAACAAATAAATAAATAAACTGTATGGAAATGACAAATGTCAGGGTTGACTTCTTAAACGCCGACCACTATAATGAGGTTTCATGGTTACATGAGCGCTATCTCGTGAATCATGGTTTTTCAAACGAGCCTACAGCGAGACTGTAATGTTTATTATGTCCATAGCCAGGCCACTACCTGTCCCACTTGCTCGGGCACGAGGGACCTGGGAGCTTGCTCGCCGAGCTGAAAGCCAGAGGGTGGTGTAACAGGTGAGTTTATATCATCAGTTCTCAGGTATTTATGTGATGCTTTTATGTACAGTCAGTTGCAGAGAACGTGATCCCTTCGCATAGAAGTTTGCATGTATGGGGGGGGGGGGGGGGGGTCAGCAGGTTTTTCTGCAGCGTACTGTACATAAAACACGACAAATGAAAAATAAACAAAAAGTAGGACAAAGGCGAGTTTTTCCCATATGTAGTACTATTTTTTTCCCATTCTCCCCCTTTTGTTCGTAATGCTCCGTTTATCTTTTATACTTGGTCTAATAATAAACTTTGACAGCTGTCATCATGCCAGGTGTTGGGCCATGCTCAGTGTAGGTTTCCGTAGTTGTCCAATGAACTTAATTAAAAAAAATCAACAACAAGCAAAAGGGAATACCTTTCATACGTCTTTTACTAAACAGAAAAAACTTTTTACTGTCTCAAAAACAGCTTGACGCTATAGTTTTCGTTGAAAGTCTTTATTATTAAGCTTTACTTTCATGATTTTTTCATATTTTTTTGACCCATATTTCAAAAGCTAGAAGGGGGCACAAATTATTTTTTCTTTTGGAGTGATTATTTCTGAAAATAACCACTTTATCAAAAAATGTTTGATACAGACCTCTAAAGACCTATCCAACAACACCCCACACCATAGAGTTGAAAAAGAAAACATTCCCACTTTTCGTGTAGTGACCCTACCCTTATTTTTTTATTTCACCACTTTGTCAGATTTATTGATTTATATATCCATGCCAAATTGCAGCTTTCCACCACTAACAATCGCAGAGCAAAGCCTCGGCCACACAAAGGGTCTTCAGTTTCAGTTCAGTTTATTTAATTCATTTACAATTTTCATTGTGTTTGAATATCTTAATATTAAATAAAACATAATCTACAATATATCATAAAAATAATCACACAATTAAATTAAGTTACAATAAATAATTTCTTAACAAATTGTCCAAAGACTAAAAGAAAATAATCTATTCAATAGTAATAATAATAAACTAAAATAATACAAATAAAAATAATAATCAAAAATCATCGATGTCATAACAGCATTTTTCTAATAAATACGATTTTAACCTATTCTTAAACATTGTGAAGCTTCTTATTGTTTTGAACTCTGTAGGCAACTTGTTAAATAACCTGACTGATTGCACCCTGGCACTGTGCTCCACAACCGCCAGTCGCGGTGCTACGATCGGATTTAAATTTTTTGTTCTGGAGGATTCTCGCAGCTCCATTTCAGTTTCAGTCTCGTAGCGACTGCGATGCTTGACGACATCGGTTAAGAGAACTAGTATGTAAAGACTGGGCACCGTAAGTATTTGCAGCCTCGAGAAATGGTCCTTACAGCTTTCCCATGGAGGAATCCTTACTATGGTGCGTATAGCTCTTTTTTGAGCGGTAAATGCACGTTTGATATTATACCTATAGCTGTTCCCCCAAAGTTTAATGCTATAGCGAAGTTTCGATTCAATAAGGGCAAAGTATACCATCTTGAGTTGCTCAGGTTTCAACTCATCCCTAAGGCTGCGAAGAGCATAGCAAGCCGAACTAATAGAATTGTCTATTGCGTTCAACTCTTCCTTCCAGTTTAAAAGGGCATCTAAGTGTATTCCTAAAAAATGTATGCTCTCGACAGGCTTAATCATGTCTCCGTTTATGTGTATATTTAATATTTCTTTATTTTTTGTAGTGGTTTTGAACAGCATAGCGAATGTTTTTGAGCTGTTCAAGACAAGACTATTTGCACAAAGCCACGTATGACACGATTTTAACACTGAAATTATTTTTATGTTTAGATCCTCAATTGTTCTGCTGGAAATAACGGCACTCGTATCGTCCGCAAAAATCACTAGTTTTACTTCCGGTATTAGTTTGGACAAATATTTAATTAGATCATTTAAATATATGACAAAGAAAATAGGTCCCAATACCGATCCTTGAGGGACACCTCGTGTTATTTTAATATATCTTGACCTGTGTGTAACCTCTACTGCATTTTCATCGGCTTGTTTAACTTCTACAAACTGCTTTCTGTTATGTAAATATGACATAAATAAATTCAAAACTTTTCCTCTGATGCCATAAAACTCTAATTTATGCATTAAAATATTGTGATCAATTGTATCAAACGCAGATTTTAAATCAAGAAACACACCAGCAACCTTTAAATTTACATTTAATTTATTAGTAATGTCCTCGACTATCGTATCTATAGCTTCAGAAGTACCAATACTACATTGATAAGCAAATTGCCTTTCATGTATTATACGATTGTTAATAAGATGAGAAGTCAGTCTGCTTTTGATAATCTTTTCAAATATTTTTGATAGCGTTGGCAATAAAGAAATAGGCCTATAATTCTTTGGGTCTGTTTTCAACCCTTTTTTGTGTAATGGTACAATTTTGGCCATTTTAAACTGATCGGGAAATATCCCTTGGTCAATGCACTTGTTATAAAAAGTTGCAAGTGGTCCTGCCAGTGTATCAATATTACTTTTAATAATAGTAATAGGCAAATCATCGTATCCACACGATTTCTTACTTTCCATTTTATTAACAATTACCTTTACCTCAGATGAAGTTGTTACCCTAAGAACCATGTTTTTTTGTACTCTATCAACGTTAGATTCCAGAAAATGAGCTGCTAGTGACGGGTCTGCTGTTGTCTGTGTGTTTGCGGAACTAAAAGTATTGGAAAAAAATTCTACGATTTCAGCAGGATCACATACTATGTTCTGATCCATTTAAAATATCAGTTTCTCTTTAATATCTACTTTTTTCTTGTTCATGCGTTTATTGACAACTTTCCAAATAGCTTTTACAGAGTTCTTGGCCTGTGTTATCTGATTTTGTACAGTTAACATTTTTGCCTTTTTAAGAACTCTTTTGAAAATTCTTATATAAGATGTTCGATACTCTATCAGACTCTGATCACAATGAGTTTTATCTATGGAAAGTAGAACACGTTTCATTTTGCTTGCGACTTTAATTCCCTTTGTGACCCACCGAAATTTTTGAAGATTTCTCTAAATTAAGTTTCTTCTTTACTTTCTGAAAACTTTTCTTGAAAATGTGCGAAAACGTTTTAAGGAAATTATTAATACCTAGCGTATTCCAATCAGTTTTTCTTAGCGACACTATAAGGGTTCCTAGTTGACTACGGAATGGAACCTTAAGAAACGCTAGCCATCATTCGGGCCGTCTTACTGCTTGCCTTTCCCACTGAGACCCAGTACTAATGAAAGCATTAAGCTTGAAACGCACAGAACGCGGCGCAGCGTCGTTGCGGAGCGGAGGCGGTTTTTCGGTAAAGCGAACGCGGTCCGCGCGGTATTCGATAGCTTGTTAGAGCGGAGGCGGCGTGTGTGACATATGAAGCAGTAATCGACACTACAGTTTCGTAAAGATCAATACCGGCTAAGTGCGCGTCGGACCACGCACAAAGAAGGGTTCCGTACCGACACCCCCTAATCTACATTTAAAATCACTATTCAATACATTTAATCAAAAAAAGTCGTATCTTCATAGGAAACTTACGGCACTTAAGCCCCTTTGTTTTGGCAAGACAGTTTTTTAGCAATAACTCAATAACCGTTGAACCTATCTTGTTCAAACCAAAAATCGTAGAAAGAATTTATTCATGCATATCATTTTGATTTTTTTGAAAATTGTGGAAACTAGGGGGGGGGGGGGGGGCACATACTTTTTATGACTTTGACGGCTAATATCCACCAACAGTTGACTTAAATGGAAAAGTTTTTTACACCACACCTTGCCAAAAAGCGCATTTTTCCGCACGCTGCGCGTCCGGATTATCCCACTTTTTCACTTTTTGGCCAAGTGGTGATGTAAAATTGAGTACAAAATACGGGTCGTAAAACAGAAAGCCTTCTCTCGCATATTTATGACCCTCGCCTGCGGCTCGGGCCTCAAACATGTGCGATATCGGCCTTTCTTTATTTTACAACCCTTGTATCGTAAATAGCTATTATAAACCTCTATGTCATTTTTGAAGGCCTATCCATAAATACGCCACACGCCTATGTGCATTGAAAAAAAATTTGACCCACCTGTTACATGTATGGGGTGCTCCCCCAATTTAATATTTTTTTGTAATTTCACATCAGATTTCTATAGCGGCTCATAACATACACGTACACACCAAATTTCATAGTCTCCGAGTAAATCGGCTGTGACATACGGACGGACAGACAGACAGACATGACGAATCCATAAGGGTTCCGTTTTTTGCCATTTGGCTACGGAACCCTAAAAATGTAAAACGCCTCCGCTCCGCTCCGCACAGCGCCCGCTCTGTGCGTTTCGAGCTTTAGTTTCTGAAAATGCTTATATGTCGGTGTGTTACAGTTTGGTGGGCGGTACACGTATCGGCGCCCGCGGCTTTGGCTTCTTCGGCGTGCAGGTCGATCTTACAGAAGACGGCGTTGCACATATAGACGATATCGTCGCTTTGGTGTTCCAGGTCAGTTATAGGGTGGGGCCACACGAGCGTAATTTTGTGAGTTGTGATCGGCGTCATTTCGGTCCGCGCCATACTTGTGACTATCACCGAAATTTTCGGTACATGTTACAAGTATGGCGGCGACCAAAATTACGCTCGTGTAGCCTCACCCTTACGAATACATGTTATCAGGGTAATTATCAAGGTGTTTGATAATTATCGGTTAATTATCCATGGAACTATCCCCAGAAATCGACATTGACCTTGAAGTTTCGCTAGCGCATTCGGAAACACATAAAATTTTAGGTTATTATCAAATCGATAATTATCAGACTATAAGTCACGATAATTATCAAGATAACTGTCGTTGATAATTATCCTTTCGAACCCAGCATGTTATTAATACCGTAACAACGCATGTTTAATACGAAATATCTGGAGGGTATACTAATAAATAGGGACCGGACAGTTCGTGGCATTTTGAACATAGATAGGAGTAGAGTCGCTGTTACTTTATTTGATTGAATGATTTATTTGTTGATATTTTTACATGCTCCTTTTGCTTAGAATATGAGTTAGGTACAACCTAACTTGCTAACCCTTGGTCCCATTTACAAACTTTTTCAATAAAATGTAGGTACATTACTTGAATAAAATAATTCAAAAATCAAAATTAGAACTTTATTAAAAAAAAACACATTTTACAGGTCAAGAACTTCATTGAATAACAATTTCATATAATGTCTATTTGTTATTATGTTGAATTAATATTTTTTTTCTTTGGCACTAGGTTGACTGATAACGAACACTTCATTTTATTAAGTCAGCCTTTTTGCAATAATATTTGAAACAAATATTTTACTGCAGAAAAATAAATAATTGATTCATTCAATCATAACAGGTAACTTTTTAACAACGACTCCACTGATCTCTGTGTTTAAATTGCCACCAACCGTCCGACTTAACTAATAAGTACTTGATGACAATCTAAATAACTAAAACTAAAATGCTTGGTTTTAAATTAGATTTTAGATTTTGCATACCAAATTATGGCGGACCATGCATGAACATGTATTTTAATTCTACTGACATGTACATTTATAACATCTGTGTATGTTTTTGCAAAATAAACATTTCATTTCATTACAATGTTACACAAATCTAGAGGTCCCGGGTTCGAATTCCGGTAAGGGCATTTGTTTCTGTGGTGAGCAGAAACATTTGTTCCTGAGACTTGAATGTTTTCAATGTATTTAAGTACATATATATTAAATTTATCGTCGTATAGTACCCATAACACAAACCTTATTGAGCTTACTATGGGACTAGTTCGATTTGTGTAAAAAAATGTCCTATAATATTTATATTATTTTATTAAATCTACCTACACCATATTCATTATACCAGTACTCTGTTCTCACTTTTTTTCTATTGCTCAGTACATAGCCATGCTGCGAGAGACCAAGCCCCAACGTTGGGTGTGGGAAGAGCAGCGCGACCTCATGGCGATGGAGTTCCGGTTCAAGGACGCACAGGAGCCACGGTCTCTGGTCACCTCACACGTCGGCCTTCTACACGTGAGTATTTGTCTATCAATCAATCAATCAATCAATCAATCAATCATATAGTCACTTAGGCTGGGTTGCACCAAACCGTCTGTAATCATAAGCGGTGTTCGTTAAAATTTGAATGTTTGGAAACTTTGACAAGTTTCTATGGGATGACAGCTGCCTGCGCCATATTCAACGTTGATCAGTCTGTGATCGTCGGTGCAACCCAGCTTTAGAGAGAGCTAGTCCCAACGCTGAGGTAACCTCATACGTGTATATTTGTTTGTAGGAATTCCCGATGGAGGATGTTCTGAGCGCGTATTATTTGCTGACGGAATGGCGGCCCGAATTGGTGAACGAGCTATTAGCGATGCTCACCTCAGACAACGTTCGCGTTGGAATAGTGGCCAAGTGAGTACCTTAATGTTACTACAAACAGGGCTTTTCTGAATACATTATTTAGCAGCTGGCAGCACTGTAGTCTAGGTGTCAAAATCGACAAATTAAGTTTATGCAAAATACGCCTCTGCATACATTTGCGAAGAAATCAAATGCCTAAATGGTCGCGTACGGTACGGTCTCCAAGGGATTTCCTCCGCACGCTGCGCGTCCGGGAAAAACCCACTTTTTGGCCAAGTGGTGACGTAAAATTGTGTACAAAACACTGGTCGTAAAACAGAAAGCCCTCTCACGCATATTTATGACCCTCGCCTGCGGCTCGGGCTTCAAACGTCTGCGATACTGGCCTTTCTTTGTTTTACAACCCTTGTATCATAAATAGCTATTAGTGTGCTCTGCCTACCCCTCTTGAGAATATAGGCGTGAGTTTATGTATGTAATGTATAGGTCGATTCACGAGAGCTGGCTCGAATGAATTGAACGACAGTAATGTCACTTGTCACTGTGAGTGCCGTTCTTATACAGGGGCCTTTTAATATTTTGTAAACATATACATAATATGATTCAGTTATTCAAGAAAATAAAATATTATTATCTGCACCAAGTACTTTGATAATCCTGTTAGTAATTATTATTAAAGTCCTTTGTAAATAAAACGTGTATTTATTTGTCTGACTTATTTTTAATGTCAAGAATCAAAAAGCGACGGCTTGATCGAAATTTTGACGGCCTGTTTAGCCTAGTTAGTAGTGACACTGCCTCCGAAGCTAGAGGTCTCGGGTTCGAATCCCGGCCAGGGCATTTTTTTTGTGCATTTAGCATGGATATTTGTACCTGGGTCTTGGATGTTTTCTATGTATTTATCTATATAAGTATGTATGTATATCGTCGTCTAGTACCCATAGTACAAGCTTTGCTTAGTTTGGGACCTAGGTTGATTTGTGTAAGATTGCCCCCCAATATTTTGTTTTTAAATATCTAAAAAAGCGTTTATTGTTTTTAGATATATTTAGGTATCTTTGGCGTGGTAGGCACGGCAGTGTGTGACAACTTTAGGTGTTCTAGGCGTCCAAGGTTAATATTTTGAAAATATATCTAGTTACACTGCATTTTGGCGGTTATGCGTCTAAAAACACAATTATCATAATCACTTATTGCATCAACTTGTATTTAATCATTTAGTGATGCACACATAGAAATTATCATTCAATTCATTCGTGCCAGCTCTCAAGAAACGACCTGTGTGTATGTCAGTCATGCACGCGTACTTTTTCACTGACCGCGTGTAGATATTTTGACCTATGTTCCTATATGTATACTACCGCTCATAATTATTTAGGCACCCATACCTTTTTCCATACATCTGTATACAAAAATGACTTTCAGAAATGCACTGCCAAGTCCCTTGACAGTTTTGCGTGCATTTTGCATTTTTTATTTAGCTGACTTATTGAACCTTAAATCGGTGCCAGAGTCCCCCCTTTTAAAAGGGTAGTTTTCTTTTTAGTAACTACTAATTGCTGGTTCATAGAAAAGTGTAGTGTGTTTGTATGAACCAGCAATTAGTAGTTATTTAAGTTATTGCAAAAAGAAAACTACCATTTTAAAAGACCCTCCTTTTAAAATGGTAGTTTTCCTTTTGCAATGACTTAAATAACTACTAATTGCTATTAATGGACGCAGAACTGTCAAGGGACTCTGAATTGGCAGTGCATTTCTGAAAGTCATTTTTGTATACAGATGTATGGAAAAAGGTATGGGCGCCTAAATATAAGTAATTATGAGCGGTAGTTTACAAAAAAAGTGTGAGTTTGTCAGGGTTTTCGCCGAGAAGTGTACACAAGTAGAACCGTGGTATGGCACCAAGTATCTTCAAGAAGACATAGATCCTGCTAAGATTAAGGTAAGTAACCTTCCGTCTCCGTCATCAGATCAGCTCGGTGGTACCATAATATTGCATTGTCACCGAATTTAGGATGGTATTCCACTCATCCAATATCTTTGTCCAATATACATTTGATCAAAGATACACCCTTGCATATGGGTGGTATTCTACTCATCCAATATCTTTGTCCAATTTTTGATCAAATTTCTTTGACGGGGGCCCATTCCACTTATCTTTGTCCAAGTTTCATTTTTTTTCATGCGTAGACATATTGATTTAAATGTCACCAGAATCTTCGATCAAATGTCGGGGCCCCTTCCAAGTTGGATGAAATCATCCAATTTCTTTGATCAAATGTATATTAGACGAGTGGAATACCACCCTATGCCACAGCTCAATCCGATATGGCAACAAATAGTTACCACCAATGGCCACCAGAGGCGCTGTTCGCGTTGCCTTACAAATTGAGACTATACCAAGATATCAGACAGAGTAAAACAGATCCGCCCATTTAAGTTGAACGATTACTGTACATCTGATCTATTCTCTCTAATGCACAAATCAAAAAGTTTGAGAGAGACAGACAAGTGACATCTGACAGGTGTTCACTCTTCACCTGTCAGTGTTTGAGTCTTCATAACTGAAAATTGTACTGAACCGACGTTGCGGTGTGTTAAGTTTATACTGGATCTAACATCCTGGTGTGCTTTCAAATGGAGACAATTAGTTAACAGCCGGAAATGATCGTACTATCTGTCGCATTCTAACTCATTTTGGGGCACCATAAGAATTTAAGGAGACAACTATATGAAAAATCATCAGGCTTAATGCTGCGAGTCTGCTTTTCTGATGTCTGTGGACTAAACGCAAACGCAACGCAAACGCATTCGATTGTTTTTTTTTTTTTATTAAAAATGGGATTGCTCTTGGCCAGCATCTAGCCAGGGGGCAAAGATGAGGCCGACGATGAAGCGAGCTCACCCAGAAGATGCCTATTCACTCGTGCCTTAAAAAGGTCCAGGTTATATGAACTCGGAAATACAGACGCCGGCAGAGAATTCCAAACCTTAGAAGTGCGCATTATAAAAGAAGATGCAAAGCGCTTGGTTCGAATTAGAGGAATTTCGACCAGGTAAGGATGGTAGCCAGCCGTACGTCTGGATGTCCGATGGAAGAAGGGGGAAGGCGGTATGAGCTCATGGAGCTCCTGAGCACACTCACCGAAGTACAGTTTGTAGAAGACGCACAGACATGCTACTTTGCGTCGATGTGCTAAGCTCTGCAGCTTATTTCCCACTACCGTACTGCCGCCAATGAGCCTCCTGGCTCTGCTTTATGTTTCGAAAAAAAATATACTAGAGATACTGAGAGTTAACGGCCCTTATAGAGTTTTTGTTTTGAGATACCGACTAAACATCCACTTACGAGACGAGAGTACCTACCTAGCCACTCGCTGGCTTCGAATTTTGAGTTGAACTCTATTCCCTTGCAATAAGGGTGATGCCAGGCAACCAGGGTTGCCAAAAGCAAGTGAGTGGCTAGTATAGGCTATGTGCGAAGTAGGTGGTGGGGGTAAGCTAGGCGATCGTAGTGCACACCATGGCAGAAATGTGTACTTACCGGGGACCACTGTCAAATTTACTTTCACGTTTTCTATTGGTTTCTTAACGGTTTCCTACGATTCGTTTCGTTTGTATGTATTTATTTATTCTCTTATTTATTTCAGTAAACTTTCCAATACGGGGTCTTTCTCGTTTACTAAAGTAAATAAAATATTCAATTGTCATTATTTGACATCTCTGAGTTTTGACATAGTCTCGGGACCTTTGACGTTTGACGTTTCTGACGTGCACATAGCCAATACTATTAATACTATGATTTGACCGAAAGAGCTCCGTTCCAACTTGTGCAAAAATGCTTTCGTATTTTATGTACATCCAGCGGATCTCTACAGGTCGTTTTTCTCAACGGATTCTTGTGATTTTTTTTTGTTATTATGGTTCTTTTAGTCGATACAGTTTTTGGAAAATTTTAAAAATGACGGTGTCTTGTTGTATTCTATGTCGACCGCTCACAGATCAACTAGTCTTAACAAGCTCGACACTGTGCAACTCTCCTGCGATGTGTTTGCGGATGGCTGGGCTGTAATTGAGCGAGGATGCCTGAAACTGTGTGAGATCATGACCTAGGTTATTAAGTTTAACATTATTTTTATCATATTTCTCTATTTCTAACTTCTCTATTGTGTTATTGTTAGTTATGTAAAAAATGTAATGACTTAGGATGTTTCCTGTAATGTTACATGTTTTTCTTAAATAAATAAATAAATAAATAGTCTTTAATATTTTAGAGGAACAGTCTACTTCATTATATCTGTGTACTCAGGAATGGAACTCCGTATTACGGATCCCCGCGCTGCATCTACCGCCGCCGAACGAATTCATTCCCGGGCGGCTAGAACTCGAGAAAGAAAAGGACCCCACATGTGATGCTATCGCGCCTTCTATGATCAGGGTAAGACTTAGTTCTAGGTTAGAAAATATTGGTAGGTTTTTGATGTAACACAGCTCGAAATTATCTAAAATCCTTGTAACAACAATACAGAATCATGAAAAGTACTAGGATGCCATGAAGCCTGGGGAGTTTATTGTATATGGCTATTGAGACGTACGCATATCTGATTTAACGGCGAAAGTACCAGGGTAACATAAACTTAAAGCGGTAGACCGCCGCTGCGTCTACCGCCGCCGAACGAATTCATTCCCGGGCGGCTAGAACTCGAGAAAGAAAAGGACCCCACATGTGATGCTATCGCGCCTTCTATGATCAGGGTAAGACTTAGTTCTAGGTTAGAAAAATATTAGTAGGTTTTTGATGTAACACAGCTCGAAATTATCTAAAATCCTTGTAACAACAATACAGAATCATGAAAAGTACTAGGATGCCATGAAGCCTGGGGAGTTTATTGTATATGGCTATTGAGACGTACGCATATCTGATTTAACGGCGAAAGTACCAGGGTAACATAAACATAAAGCGGTAGACCGCCGCTGCGTCTACCGCCGCCGAACGAATTCATTCCCGGGCGGCTAGAACTCGAGAAAGAAAAGGACCCCACATGTGATGCTATCGCGCTTTCTATGATCAGGGTAAGACTTAGTTCTAGGTTAGAAAAATATTAGTAGGTTTTTGATGTAACACAGCTCGAAATTATCTAAAATCCTTGTAACAACAATACAGAATCATGAAAAGTACTAGGATGCCATGAAGCCTGGGGAGTTTATTGTATATGGCTATTGACACGTACGCATATCTGATTTAACGGCGAAAGTACCAGGGTAACATAAACATAAAGCGGTAGACCGCCGCTGCGTCTACCGCCGCCGAACGAATTCATTCCCGGGCGGCTAGAACTCGAGAAAGAAAAGGACCCCACATGTGATGCTATCGCGCCTTCTATGATCAGGGTAAGACTTAGTTCTAGGTTAGAAAAATATTAGTAGGTTTTTGATGTAACACAGCTCGAAATTATCTAAAATCCTTGTAACAACAATACAGAATCATGAAAAGTACTAGGATGCCATGAAGCCTGGGGAGTTTATTGTATATGGCTATTGAGACGTACGCATATCTGATTTAACGGCGAAAGTACCAGGGTAACATAAACATAAAGCGGTAGACCGCCGCTGCGTCTACCGCCGCCGAACGAATTCATTCCCGGGCGGCTAGAACTCGAGAAAGAAAAGGACCCCACATGTGATGCTATCGCGCTTTCTATGATCAGGGTAAGACTTAGTTCTAGGTTAGAAAAATATTAGTAGGTTTTTGATGTAACACAGTTCGAAATTATCTAAAAATCCTTGTAACAACAATACAGAATCATGAAAAGTACTAGGATGCCATGAAGCCTGGGGAGTTTATTGTATATGGCTATTGACACGTACGCATATCTGATTTAACGGCGAAAGTACCAGGGTAACATAAACATAAAGCGGTAGATCGCCGCTGCGTCTACCGCCGCCGAACGAATTCATTCCCGGGCGGCTAGAACTCGAGAAAGAAAAGGACCCCACATGTGATGCTATCGCGCTTTCTATGATCAGGGTAAGACTTAGTTCTAGGTTAGAAAAATATTAGTAGGTTTTTGATGTAACACAGCTCGAAATTATCTAAAATCCTTGTAACAACAATACAGAATCATGAAAAGTACTAGGATGCCATGAAGCCTGGGGAGTTTATTGTATATGGCTATTGAGACGTACGCATATCTGATTTAACGGCGAAAGTACCAGGGTAACATAAACATAAAGCGGTAGACCGCCGCTGCGTCTACCGCCGCCGAACGAATTCATTCCCGGGCGGCTAGAACTCGAGAAAGAAAAGGACCCCACATGTGATGCTATCGCGCCTTCTATGATCAGGGTAAGAGTTAGTTCTAGGTTAGAAAAATATTGGTAGGTTTTTGATGTAACACAGCTCGAAATTATCTAAAATCCTTGTAACAACAATACAGAATCATGAAAAGTACTAGGATGCCATGAAGCCTGGGGAGTTTATTGTATATGGCTATTGAGACGTACGCATATCTGATTTAACGGCGAAAGTACCAGGGTAACATAAACATAAAGCGGTAGACCGCCGCTGCGTCTACCGCCGCCGAACGAATTCATTCCCGGGCGGCTAGAACTCGAGAAAGAAAAGGACCCCACATGTGATGCTATCGCGCTTTCTATGATCAGGGTAAGACTTAGTTCTAGGTTAGAAAAATATTAGTAGGTTTTTGATGTAACACAGCTCGAAATTATCTAAAATCCTTGTAACAACAATACAGAATCATGAAAAGTACTTGGATGCCATAAAGCCTGGGGAGTTTATTGTATATGGCTATTGACACGTACGCATATCTGATTTAACGGCGAAAGTACCAGGGTAACATAAACATAAAGCGGTAGATCGCCGCTGCGTCTACCGCCGCCGAACGAATTTATTCCCGCGTGGCTAGAACTCGAAAAGGAGAAGGGCCGTGCTTGTGATGCTAGTACGTCTTTGTATGCCTAGGTCAAGACATACTTTACTTAGCCATAGAATGCAGTAAAACCCACTTTCGGGTTATGTATACTCGCGGAATGGACCTTAACGGTATTAAAATAATGTTGAAAAGTGACGAGCCTTTTCATTCCGGGACTGTACCATTAGAGATGACCAATAAAGACCAAGAAGGACATTTAAAATATCAATTCGTATAGTATATGGCAGTAGGACTGCAAACAACCAATATTTATATTAATATATTATTTCAGGACTCTCCACTTATGCGGCTATGGTTCAAACAAGACAACGAATTTCGTCTGCCTAAAGCTTTCCTCACGTTTGATTTAGTCAGGTATGTCATAACATAAGCATTTAACTCGCTATAATACCATTTGATTGAAAAGTGAATTTTATTTTATCAAAAAAATGTAAGAGGGAAGTATGGCGCAAGGCAAGCGAGGAAGAAACACTGTTAGCACTTAAAATGTTTTATTTTGAATATGTACAGGTTCAGATTAAGACAGCAATGATTTTTCACACGATGAATAATAACCAATATATCTTTGTCGAATTGCGGTCGAATCAAGAGTGCCCGCTACCCCCAGATACCCTTTATTTATACATAAAATTATCTGGACAGTTAACATACTCATTAATATCATTTCAAACATAAGGTGTTTCATTTAAGTTTGAAAATAAGCCAAAACATTATTTCTTTAAATCAGTAATAGTAACTATAAATATCTGCAATATCATATTAATAATATAACAATCAGACTGATATCCGGCTAAAACCTTACACTCGTCCATCCTGACGCGTGTGATGTCCTCACACACGCTACCTTACACTCGCGCTATCACAACATTATCTCGCCGCAGCATCCGCAGCTTTTAAGCGAATCTTGCTGCAGTATCCGCAATGCCTCACTGCCGCAGTAACCGCAGCATCGTTGTGCCGCAGTATCCGCAGCTTCACACGCTACATTATCCGGCTGCTCAGCTCGTCTCGCCGCAGTAACCGCAGCTCTGATATACTGCAGTATCCGCAGCTCTGATATACTGCAGTATCCGCAGCTCTGATATACTGCAGTATCCGCAGCTCTGATACACTGCAGTATCCGCAGCTCTGATACACTGCAGTATCCGCAGCTCTGATATACTGCAGTATCCGCAGTTTATCCTGCCGCAGTGTCCGCAGCAATTACTGAAACAATAGCTCAAACAGTAGGTACTTGCAGTCCTTCGATTTGAAAATAAACACTTTCCTTTTAATGGCTCTTTTATTATCAACAATCATTTATCGTTAAATCAGTAACAATTTACATCTTATTCAATGCACATTCACCTTCATGATAGTATTAACAATTAACTTAGATCGTATCAATATTACTCTTTAAGCGTATTATAACGTTAACATTCTATTCAGAGTGCAGATCTAATGCAGCCAAGTGTATCCATGGTTGCATTCTATCAGCGGAAACAGTGGTCTTATATTTTCTTTTAGTCTTACGTTTGAAACCTTCAATGTCAGATAATTGGTAGCGATCATTCCCTAAAACTTTTACGACTTTAAAGGGACCTACATACTTGTTTAGCAACTTTTTGCTCTTGCCATCATTATCAAAACTGACTTTACTTATTTTGACTAAATCGCCTTCACTATATGATGTCGCCGGCTTTCGGCTGCTATCATAATATTTCTTTTGTTGGATTTGACTGTCTTCGATATTTTCCATCACTTTTTCCCGAATCTCATCTACATCCGCACTAGATCGTGTAATCTCTAAGATAGGATCAAACTGACTGTTTATCTCGCAATTCATCGCTACTCCAAACATGACCTCAGCTGGGGTTTTACCTATTGACTTCTGCAAGGTATTGTTTAAACCCCATTGAACTACTCCGACTTTAGTGTCCCAAACGTTTTCATCTAATCCGTGAATTTGAGTACTTAAGGACTTTAGGATCGTCCTATTATAACGCTCAACCTGCCCGTTAGCTCTAGGGCAGGCTACCGCATTATAAACTACTTTAATTTGCCTTTCCTGGCAAAAGTGTTTGAAACAGTGTGATGTGAAACTACTACCTCTATCGCAAATTATCCGGTTTGGGATTCTGAATGTATAAAATATGTCGTCCAGGGCTTTAATTACATTCCGAGTTTTCGTATCTCTTACGGGCTTTATAAATACATATTTTGTAAATGCATCGACGATGACCAGAAGGTAAGTGTTACCACTTTTACTTCTAACAAATGGGCCAAGGTGGTCGATATGCAAGGTGTGGAAAGGCGTTGATACCTTCTCGATAGGGTGCAGATATCCCTCTTTAGCATTTACGTTATCATTATGATATGCACAGTTAAGGCAAGCCTTCACATATTTCTTAACGAAATGCCTCATATGTGGAAACCAGTAGGTCTTTTTAATACGATCAAATGTTTTTTCAAAAGCGAAGTGGCCTATGTCATCATGGTTTAGCTTGCATATCTGCCACCTTGCCCCCTTTGGTACCACCCAACGCAATTCTTTCTTATCATCATCGATAAACCTATAAAGCTGATTATTTTTAATTACGTAATTACTTTTGATTGACTTTACTTCCTCCTCACTATCATTTGTGTTTAAAATCCTTGAAATGCGACATAATTCATCATCACCTAACTGCAGTGTCAATAACCAGTTATCTACTTCTATATGCATAACGTTAGGGAAAAAATCATTATGCAACACATCATCATCCTCCTCAGCCTGGGTGTCGCCTATGTTGCGGCTAAGGGCATCCACATGATTCATTTGAGTACCCGGTCTGTACTCAATATCAAAGTGGAATTCCTGGAGTTGCAACCACCATCTAGCAATTCTCGGAATGAGATCTCGTTTAATTAGCGTCGTTCTTAAGGCCCGGCAGTCAGTAACAACCTTGAAAAGAGTTCCAAGAACGTACACACGAAATTTCTTAAGGGACTCTACAACAGCTAAGGTCTCAAGCTCGTAAGCATGGAAATTTTTCTCTTCGGGGGCGGTCTGTCGACTGTAATAAGCAATCACACGGAGCGGTTCAGAGCCCTCCTTTCTTTGCAACAGAATACCAGCAAGACCGTGCTTGCTCGCGTCTGTGTGTACCTCTATGAACTTCGCGTTAGGATCATAAATCGTTAAAATTGGTCTGTTACTCAGTTTATCTTTTAACGTTGCGAAAGCCTCAGCTTGTTTTTCGGCCCAAACGAATTGGACGTTCTTTTTTAACAGAGATGTAATGGGTTGAGCTATGCTAGCGAAATTACTTATAAATTTCCTAAAATAGCTAACGAGGCCGTAAAATTGTCGAACCTGATGTTGGTTCTTCGGCTGTGGGAAATCTATTACCGATTGAATTTTCCTTTGACCTGGACGTACGCCTTCGGAGGAAATCTCATAGCCGAGATAATCTATCTTTTCAGATAAAAATAGGCATTTCTCTAAGTTAAGGGTTAGGCCCGCATTTTTAAATATTTTCAGTACGTTACTCAACTTATCCAACCCTTCATTAACTGTAGATGATGCAATAAGTACGTCATCCATGTAAGTTATAGCATCATTAAACCTGACAGGGCCCAATACACGATTGATCATTCGCTGGAATACCGCTGGAGCGTTAGCTAATCCGAACGGCATACGTGTGAATTCATACTGTCCGTCCGGAGTGACGAACGCTGTCAGATGTCGAGATTCCAACGATATTGGAATCTGATAATATCCGCTAGCGAGGTCTAGTGCAGTAAAATATTTCTTATCGGCAAGTCTACTAATCTGATCTTCGATAATTGGCATCGGGTAACGTTCCTTAATGGTCTTATTGTTCAACGCCCTGTAATCTACACATAACCTATATTTGCCATTTTTCTTCTTTACTAGTAGGACTGGGCTTGCATAATCGGAAACTGAATCTTGAACTATACCTGCATCGACTAACTCACCTACCATATCTCTTACCACCTGCCTTTCGGTATGCGATAGTCGATATGGCCCATAAACTACTGGCCTTTTGTCACTCAATTCAATATTCATCTCCGTATCCTTAACACAGCCTAGTTCATGCAAATTCATGGCAAAACAACCTCTGTAAGAATTAAGAAGCGTTACCAAACGGTTTTTGTGATCGTCGTCTATCTGTGCTTCAATCTTAATATCGTTAACATCTAGTGGAGTCAGCGAATTGACTTGCGTTACACGTGAACAATTGCGCATCTCTATATACCGCTTAGCCCGAACGACAACTGTACCCTTTTCCAAATAAGCCGGCCTATGGCCCCCCTGTAGCAATACTAAACAACCCCTTCCTTCACCATCAAAGGAGTAAACACCTTCCTGAGTAATAACCTCACTACCGAGACTACCTATAGCCGTGGATGGTACGTATAAGTTACCAATATATTTAGGGTCGGTGTAGACCTCAAGCGTACATTGACCAACAATTCTCTTGTCTTCGCTTGCTCTTAAACGAATTTTGGGGTCAATGTCCTCATTGACAAGTGCTGGCAACTCCTTGTTAACTGAATGAAAGTTCAACTGTTTGTTAGTTTTGACGATAAGGACATGCGCCTGATCAGTAAAGTCTTGACCAATTAATACCGGCACATTCATGTACTGATCATCGACGACTAATGCTCTCACATTACCAGTTACATCATCGACAGATATATGTACATCTAGTTCACCCAAAGTGGGAACAGTTGAATTTCCAAAAGACTTGATTGCTTTGACAGATGAAAGATTCACTGGTGTTGCTAATAATATTGCCTCACTGGACCTAATGATAGTTACTTCGCTACCGAGATCAATAAACGCATTAAAATAATTGTTGTTTACTTTAACCCTTTTGTAATACTTTGCATCGCTACCCTCATTGCATATCACGTTAGTTGATTTAGGTTTATCTTGAACATCCTTTGTGAAACAATTTTCAGTTTTGTGCCCGTGCTTATTACACTTGGTACATTTAATTAATGGTTTAGGGCAGTTGATGGAAATATGGCCTCTTTCACGACAGTTAAAGCAAATTTGAGATGTTTTTACGACGTTATCATTATTTTGTCTAACCTTAGAGTCAGAGAACTTTGGTGTATACGCAAAGAACTCTTTACTGCTGGCTAAAAACTCTAATAACTGTTCAGGTCCTTTGCAGCGAAGGGATTGAGCTGTGGTTCTCAAAGTTCTATCAGAAAGCCCGTAAATAATGCAATCAACCGCGTTTTTACCAGATATCTGACATTGGTTAAGAAGAGACATTTTCTCATAAAAATAGTTCTCAACTGATTCACCTAACTTATATTTACGCCTTAACATGTCATCTAATAATTTGCCATAGTTTTGTTCGAATGGAAAAGCTAAAAGCAATTTGTCTTGCCATTCGCGCCACGTAAACAACATAGATGGAAGGCTATCGTACCAGGTCTTCGCATTACCTGCGAGTTTTTGTAGTGAAAAATGAATTGTTTGGAGATCGTCCCATCCATAAATTGAGGCACATTGATTAACCTTATTTATCCAAAGATCGATGCGATGACCTGGTAGCGACGGATCAAAAGTAGGCACAACATTATTGTGAAAAGTAGGCTTTTTAAAAGTGCCTAGGCTGGCAATAATATCATGCAAATCTTTAGTATTAAGAAAAGTTTCACGTGACCTTGCATTAGCTGGCTGTTCAGGATGTGGCGGTGTTAAGGACCGCCGTGGCTGCTGGCTGCGTCGCCGCCGGTGGTCGCGGTTGCCTTCTCGCCGCTGCTCCTTGCTGCGCGAGCGGTGGTGCCTGGGGCTGCCCCCGCTGTTTTGCGACGATCGACGGTGTCTGCTTCTTCTTGCATCGCGTCTTCGCTTTGGCGAGTGTGATGGGCTTTTTCTACTTCTCTTGCGTTTGCGAGCATCCGTCCTTGAACGGCTACGTATGTCGTCATCGCGCTCCCTAGGCGTAGAAAGTCTCCCAGACCGAGAACGAGAAGTGTTGCAGATTACTTGTACCATATGTTCCACACTATTGTCACTATGGCGGCGCCGTTTATGCTTGCTTTTACGCTTACGTTTTGCTTTTTGCGACGAGTTTGGTGAGGGTGTACGAAACGGTGGCATTACGTTCAGATTAATCCCACTTCTGAATTATGGCGCAAGGCAAGCGAGGAAGAAACACTGTTAGCACTTAAAATGTTTTATTTTGAATATGTACAGGTTCAGATTAAGACAGCAATGATTTTTCACACGATGAATAATAACCAATATATCTTTGTCGAATTGCGGTCGAATCAAGAGTGCCCGCTACCCCCAGATACCCTTTATTTATACATAAAATTATCTGGACAGTTAACATACTCATTAATATCATTTCAAACATAAGGTGTTTCATTTAAGTTTGAAAATAAGCCAAAACATTATTTCTTTAAATCAGTAATAGTAACTATAAATATCTGCAATATCATATTAATAATATAACAATCAGACTGATATCCGGCTAAAACCTTACAGAAGGTTGTCTGGTGTAAATTGTTATGCGCATGTCATTTCGTTTACCATTTAGATTTTTAACTTTAATCCTTAGTCTAGTTACATTTATTTTATGTTTGTTTGCCCCATTATTGTTATTCATTTATTTGGAGTTGCAAGTGTCCATAAGCTACGGTGTCTGCTTAACATCAGGCAGGCCGTAAGATTGCTTGCCACCGTCGTTGTATAAAAAAAAAGTAATGAATATATTATCAATATACCAATCCCCAATGAATGACAAACGCCTCATCTAAAATAATTTCATCATCAGCATTTTCAGCATGTAGTCATCCAGTACAGGAAATAGACTTAGAGGCAACAAAGTGGATATTTTTGTGATGTAAATGGTTTAAAAAAGACCGACCAGTCGGATGAAGAGAAATTGCGATTCCATGTAGTCCGACTAGATATCCACGTCGTCCCATTAGTAGGACAAAGCAGTCGGACTACGTGGCGACAAGGAATCCCCCGATGACCAACGCTTCATCGAAAATATTTTCATCATTACCATTCTCAACCTGTAGTATACAAGGAATAGACCTAGAGGCGACGAAGTAGGTAGATATTTTTGTAACATGAGCGGTGTATTTGCAGCCCACTCGCCTACCAAGACCCGACCAACTGCAATCTGACGTCCATCTGGGTGCTACTGTTCCGCGACTCGCTCCAGCAATTCGCGTACTCGGCGGAGCTGGCCGGCCTGCGCTGGAGCATCGGCAACGCCAAGTACGGCATCAGCGTGAGTACACCTGCAACCAGACAATCGACCAGCTGTAAGCTGACCCGGATCTGGGTGCTGTGACTCTCCAGCTGTTCGCGTATGAAGCGTACAGCAGTTCGTGTACCAGACATCAACCGACCAGCTGCAAGCTGGCCTTGTTGCTGTAACCCCTCCAGCAGTTCGCGTACGTAGCGTGAGTATCGGCAACGTCCAGTACAACATCAGCGTGAGTTCACCTGCCACACCAGACAACCGAGCAGCTGCAAGATGACCTGGAACTGGGTGCTGTGACTCCCTCCAGCTATTCGCGTATGTAGCTCCAGCAGTTTGTGTACGTAGCGGGAGTATAAGGAGCACCAGACATCAACCGACCAGCTGCAGGCTGACCTGGATCTGGTGCTGTGACTCTCTCCAGCATTTCACATACGTAGCGTGAGTATAAGGAACACCTACATCACACCAGACACCAACCGACCAGCTCCAAGCTGACCTGGATCTAGGTGCTGTTACTCGCTCCAGCAGTTCGCGTACGTAGCGTGAGTATAAAGAATACCTACAATACACCAGACATCAACCGACCAGATGCAACCTGGCCTGGATCTGGGTGCTGTGACTCCTTCCAGCAGTTCGCGTACGTAGCGTGAGTAAGAAGGAGGATGCAAAACCTTACTCTGCGGGTTGCGCAGACAATTTTTGATCTTTGGAACCATATAGATATTTAAGAGTTCTACTGTATTCTCACTGCTAGAAAAGTGTTGGTCCTTAATACAAAACTGTCTTGACCACAGATAACGGTAGACGGGTACGATGACAAACAACACGTGTTACTGGAGAAGATCATCGAACACATCGTGAATTTCAAAGCGGACCCGCAGAGGTTCGCCATCATGAAGGAAAATCATATTCGAGGCATCAAGAACTTCGAGGCTGAGCAGCCGTATCAGGTAACTTTTGTGATTGTGATTGCTTCAATAATTTGAAATATACACGGTGAATTTCAGTAACCCGACAGATTTTACCCATGAATTTATGATGAATTACGAGTAATTGGGTCTATAATCTTTTCCTTGTTATCCCGTCAACAAGAAGACAACAGTAACCGGGTTTCTTAATAAAAATGTTATAACATGGACTTTTGGCATGCTCCTGAGATGACCCACGTCAGAATGGGTTTATAATCATCGCTAAAAGTCGTTTGGTAGTTGTAAACCCTATTAAATCTCAGTTTTAAAGAGTGTCAGGAGACGTAAGTAACCATGGTAACGAATAACAAGGATAAGTTAGTTGTTCCAAATAATGTTATATTAACATAGGTCAAATACTGCCACATGAATTTAATTAATTTCTGGAACAAAAAAAACAAGTAACGATACTACTTTCTTGTGAACAAATCCTTAGTCAAAGGAGTGAAAGAGAAAAACAAATGTCAGGTGGATCTAGCTACGTCACATCCTTAGGGTGTGTTATACTTGAGATTTATTAACTTGTAAATTTCTTAAAATAACGAATATCTCGAAAATTGAGCCGTTTTGAACAATTAGTTATACCACTTTTTTAATTCATTTAGGCTTTAGAAGCGATGGTTAAAATCTGTCGGTTTACTGAAATTCACCGTGTATATTTTCATCACACTTACTCATAAAAGGTGCCACGATAAGCAAGCATACTGAGCTTGCAAAATTGGAGTTTGTTTATTTTTGGTATTAATTATATATGTTTCCTTTGACCTCTATGGGCATTTTCGCATCACAGATAACTCCTGTTAGTGATTGCCATTTCAACCACGCAGCTTTTCTGCAATTTTTGATGTCTACCCATGCAGTCCAAAGATGACTTTATTATTATTATTATTTATTATTACTTTCTTTTCTTTTACCCAAAAATTGTTGCCCCGTGGTGTTATATGTATCTGCTACAGATGTATATACTCAGTCTTTGTTCTCCAAAGTTAAATTTATTGTTTAATTAACCAATACAAACAAATTTCAGCACGCAGTATACCAGCAAGCTCTGTGTCTGTCCGACCTGGTGTGGACGAGGTGCCAGCTGTTGGAAGCGGCAGACCGTGAGTGCTATATAGTTTATCTATAGCCATATAGTCCATATCAGCCCTAGGACGTCCACTGCTGGACATAGGCCTCCCCCAATTTCATGCGGGGTAAATGCCATAATCGCCACGCTTGGCATGCGGGTTGGCGATCGCAGTATCTCCACCGCACTCTAGGAATGCTGCTGCCCATTCCCCGGTGGTCTTGGTCTTGGTCGTTGGTAGTTAGCCATATAGTAAATCCTCTTAAATCTGTCCATGAAGTAGCTGCTGACTTCGAGGCTGATGTTCTGTAGTTTGACTTGTAGTATATTTTATATTTGATAGACATATATTTGATATATACAGGGTGTTTTTATTGAATTGCGAGGGTACAATCCTGAGATGAAATAAAGTAATATTTTCTAAGACACTAGTACCCCAATTCGCACCATTTCAAAGATATGCAAGAATTCGTTATCGTTAATTAACACCCCTAGTATAGTATATGAATGAGTATGAGTATAAAAGATTCTTGACAGTTAAAAAAAATGTTGGCTTGCGTGTCATTCGAAATCTGAATTGTCATACTTGACATTAACTTTTGTTTAACTCAACGTTAACTCTTTAGGCCGTTTTGCATTCACCCTTGGTGACATAATTAATTATTTTGTATGAACATAACAAAAATATATTTTTCTTGAACTTCGAAAAACTAAATATGCTACTTTGTTTCTATGGCTATGCACGGCTATATGCTTGAAGGAACGGAAATCAATAAAAACACCCTGTATAGATATAGAGTAAGTGATATTTGATAGAGATAGAGTGAGAAACACCGTTATAAGGGTGGTATTCCACTCGTCCAATATCTTTGTCCAATTTCTTTGTCAAATCTTTGATCAAAGTTCTTTGACGTAGGCCCATTCCACTCATCCAATATCTTTGTCCAAGTTTTTTTTTTTTTTCATGCGTAGCCATATTGATTTAACTGTCATCGGAATCTTTGATCAAATGTCGGGGTCCCATCCAAGTTTGATGAAATCATCCAATTTCCTTGTATCAAAGATATTTAATGAGTTTAATACGGGGTGGTATTCTACTCATCCAATATCTTTGTCCAATTCTTTGACAAATCTTTGATCAAAGTTCTTTGACGGAGCCCCATTCCACTCATCCAATATCTTTGTCCAAGTTTTATTCTTTTTCATGCGTAGCCATATTGATTTAACTGTCATCAGAATCTTTGATCAAATGTCGGGATCCCATCCAAGTTGGATGAAATCGTCCAATTTTTTTGATCAAATGTATATTGGATAAAGATATTGGATGAGTGGAATACCTCCCTAAGACGGAGGTGTGGAGTGATATAGTGACGAAAATTGAAAAAGGCATGTTAAAATGTTTTGGACATAAAGAGAGGATGGATGAAAAAAGATTGACAAAATGATTGTATAATGGAAGAGTGGATGAAAAAGTTGGAAGGGGAAGACCTCGGCGAACGTACTCCGACCAAATCGGAGACATTCTGCAGAGAGGCGATGTCAAGAGTACCTTAAATCGGCGGCATGCATGAAGAATGCTGTGAGAATTCATGAAGCGAAAGTTGTATGTCAGGATCGTAGCAAATGGAAATCCGTGATCTCTGCCTACCCCTCTGGGAAACGGGCGTGATTATATGTATAAATGTATATTTTATACTCGCTACTAATATCAAATCAACATGTCTGTCGGTTCAGAATTAACTTCGGAGATGTTGGATGACTTCGCAGCGCGCTTCATCCGAAAGGTCCACATCGAGGGACTGATGTTCGGAAACATGAGTAGAGAGAAGGCACTTAAAATAGCGGACACCGTCGAGGGCAAGTGAGTTGGGTATTAACCATTTATTTATTTAAACTTTATTGCTCATATGACTGCAAAAGGCGGAGTTAATGCCGTGAGGCATTCTTACCAGTCAGCCAGGCTAAACAGAAACTTGTAAAAGTGGGTGCATTAAGTTAAATAAAAAGAAAACATAAAAAGTTAAATAATAATAACCATGTATGTTATATTTGTTGACTTTCCGACATTTCGGCGCTGTAGCAAGCACCATTGTCAAGGATAAACTGACTTGATGCGAGTTTTATTTGTGGTCTACCCACACTCCATACCGATCTACCCTCTTCTTGGTTCGCTTTTTAGTATGGCTATGACAATTTTTTTATTGGTAGGTTTTGACCATGTTAACTTGAATTGAAATCTGAAGCATCTTCCTTTAAATATAACGGATATTAAAAAAAACACGGTGTATAACAATAGAAAAATGATTATATAATAATGATTACCACCAAGCTGTTTGTTTGGCACCTTATATTCGTTTAAAATAAAATATATTAATAATAAGAATGCGATACTGACACGGTGCCTCATGTGATAGTAATAATAATAATAAATAAATATTGGGGGACAATCTTACACAAATCGACCTTGTCCCAAACTAAGCAAAGCTTGTACTATGGGTACTAGACGACGATATACATACTTATATAGATAAATACATACTTAAATACATAGAGAACATCCAAGACCCAAGAACAAAATCCGTGCTAAATGCACAACTAATGCCCTGGCCGGGATTCGAACCCGGGACGTCTAGCTTCGGAGGCAGTGTCACTACCAACTACGCTAAACAGGTCGTCAAGAAAATGTGATTGTAATGTACGAGTATAGTAAGAATTTTTTGAAGTTATATATTATTATAGTTACATAATCTACTAAATTAAGACTGCGCAGTACGTTCGGTTCTCCATACAAACGTATTTATGCTCTCATTTTAAAACGCCAGGCTAGAATAACATGAAACTTTGTATACACAATGGGATCCGGCATATCTAGGTCGGACCATAGTTTCTGTTGCTAGAAACTGTAAAAGAAAAAAAAATACAGCGATTATTAAGGTTTTCATACAAGCCGTAAAAAACTCAAAAAGCCGCTGTATTTTTTTTCTTTTACAATTTCTAGCAACAGAAACTACGGTCCGACCTAGATATGCCGGATCCCATTGTGTATACAAATTTTCATGTTATTCTAGCATGGCGTTTTAAAATAGAGGGTAAATACGTTTGTATGGAGAACCGAGCCAGACCGAGCGTACTGCGCCCTCTTAAGAGCCGCAACAATCTGGTATTTCCATAAGATCTAGATCTCCACGAGACAGTGTATGCCTAGTGCGGTGATCACTGCAAGGTTTTTCTTCTTTGTAAAATTTTATGGTAAATAAATATATTTAATTTTAGTTTATTTTATTTTATTTAATTAAGATATTATCAAAGGAAACATTAACATTGAAACCTTATTTTCAGAATACCAAAGGACGCATCACCGCTATTAGCACAACAGCTGCTGTTATATAGAGAAGTCGAAATAGAAAAAGGTATGTGCTCTAAGTGGGTTACACGTATGGGCGCCCGCTCTCCGCACCGCCGCCCGCTGGCATCCAGACCGCGGCCTTACCAATTTATAAGGTTCCAAAAATGTACAAAAGGTACCCTTATGGTGCTACAGTCTGTCTGTCTGTCACAATATTAAATATCTCAGGAACTCATTCTATCACTTTGAAAATTGAAACAGTTGTAACTAAGGTGTATGAAAATTGAAAATATAAACATTTATTTTTATACTCTATGAAAAATGACGGCGCGAATCATTAAAGTCTAGTTATTATGTCAATCATATGAAAGGTCTTATGTTGCACATTCTAAAACAGTTTTTTATTTTTTCTACGGTACTTGAATTTTGATTTATTAAGAGGGCGCAGTACGATCGGTGTGGTTCGGTTCTCCATACAAACGTATTTAGGCTCTCATTTTAAAACGCCATGCTAGAATAACATGAAACTTTGTATACACAATGGGATCCGGCATACCTAGGTCGGAAATTAGTTTCAGTTGCTAGAAATTGAAAAAGAAAAAAAATACAGCGGTTTTTGAGTTTTTTACGGCTCGTATGAAAACCTTAATAATCGCTGTATTTTTTCGCCATTATAATTTCAAGCAACAGAAACTAATTTCCGCCCTAGACAAGCTGGATCCCATTGTGTATACAAAGTTTCATGTTATTCTAGCATGGCGTTTTAAAATGAGAGCATAAATACGTATGGAGAACCAAACGTACTGCGCCCTCTTTAGTAAAATGTAGAGAGCCAGGTCTCCCAACGTAGTTCAGGGGAAGGACACATCGATCATTTTTTTATACGACGCCATTTTGTACAAATATTGATGAATTTCTTGATTGAATTTTAATTTATGCACAGTAAATAATTTATTAAATAAAAAAGACCCTGAATGGAACAATCCTCAACAGGAGCGCATTATCTCCGCGAGAAAGAGAACGCGGTCCACAAGTCGTCTTGCGCGTCCCTGTACTACTCTTGCGGCGTGCGCGCGACGCGACAAAACGTCGTGCTAGAGCTGCTAGCACAGACCCTGTCCGAGCCTTGCTTCAACATACTGCGGACCAAGGTGCGTTATATACCACGACCATGGCTAACAAGCTTACAGCCCCCGTAGTCTGTTGCCGACCTTTTGTATATAGTTAGAGTCATGCAGTTCCAACGAATCTTCAAACCGATATAAGCAAACCAATACGTTCGTGACTGTTCTGGATTCGCAAGAATCCTTAGGCTATGGTGTCTGCTTCTCATCAGTCAAGGCGTACACTTATTTAGCACCGTCGTGTGGTATTAACAAGGAGAACGCGGTCCACAAGTCGTCTTGCGTACGTTATATACCACGACCGTGTTTAAACAAGCTTACGGCTTCGTAGTCTGCTGACGCTGGAGACTGCAGAAAAATCACAAACGCTTTGCCGACCTTTTATTATATATACTACTACAGGACGCTGATGGGGCTGCCCCGTTGCTGTAGGGTATTTGGGATGTTTGCGGAGGCTCGCATGGATGATTTCCATGCAATAATGCGGATTAGTACATTACTACAGAGGCCGGGACGAAAGGGGTTGCCGGCCGAATTACAGCACAAGCACTGCTTTTTGCTTCAACATACCGCCGGTTTGTCTACATCATCATCCTAGCGTTATTCCCAGGACAGTTGCATTCTGAAGGATGCCTGTGGTCCGCTACCTAATCCCAAGAATTGGCGTAGGCACTAATTTTTACGGAAGCGACTGCCATCTGATCTTCCAACCCAAGGGGGAAACTAGACCTTTTTGGGATTAGGCTTGTCAAGTGAGTGCGCAACTTGACTGTTAGAAGTTCTCAAACCGCCCGAAGGCCTCTAACTTGGCTTAACGACTGCTATCATAGACAGCAGCGAGGATCAACGGCTTAACGTGCCTTCCAAAGCACGGGAACGCTCAGTTAGTAACCACCCAAAGCGGTCACCCATCCAAGGACTGACCCCGCCCGACATGACCGACCGCCGCTGGGCACCAAACGCTCCGGTTTGTCTACAGCCTGATCTAAAAAAAAAGTTTATTGAAATTTTGTGTGCCCACAGGAGCAACTAGGGTACATCGTGTTCAGCGGAGTCCGGCGCTCCAACGGGGTCCAAGGGCTCCGAGTTATAGTGCAGAGCGATCGTCACCCCGTGTATTTGGAGCAGAGGATCGAATCATTCCTGAAAGACCATAAGGTATAAGAGGGAACTAGTGAAGGATTTCGTGGCCGAGCTTTATTGTTCCGATAGGATAGCTCCTCTCATATTTTGGTCACCTCTCACGACGTTCTTCGGATAGCCTGGAGTCCATTATCATGACGGGAAAAGTTGAGGGCCGGATGTCCCGGGGCAGACCACCCGCTAGATGGAGCACCCAAATCACTGCACCCTTGCAACTACATCAAGTAAAAAAAGTAAAAGTAAAAGTAGTTCATTCTTCAAATTAGGCATATTACATGCACCTATGAACGTCAATAAACTATCACCGGTTCGGAAAAATAAACCTCTGCCACGAGAAGAACCGGCGTAAGAAACTCGGCGAGGTGTCATTTTTTCAAAACAATATACATTGTATAGTTAAATATAAAATTACAGTCTCAGTTACTACAAAAATAACAAGCTACAGTAGAAAACCTATTTTCGCGATAGATTAGCCGTGCAGGACACTATCACTGCCAAACATCCCTGTCCATGATGTAATCGTTTACCTTATAATATGCTTTTGAAATAAGTGTTTGTTTTACTACAGATTTGAATTTAGAATTGCTAAGTTCAGTAATGTGTTTTGGAATTTTATTGTAGAATTTAATACAATTTCCCAAGAACGACTTTTTCGCCTTTACTAGTCTATAGAAGGTTATTTTCAGTTTCCCAGTGTTTCTGGTGGCTATTGGTTTATCAGCGTTCGTTGGGAAATTGCACAAATTCTTCCTAACATACATTATTATTTCAAATACGTATAGAGACGGCAGGGTTAGAATATCTATTTCTTTGAAAAATTCTCTTAATGAGTCACGCGACCCCAAGTTATAAATTGCTCGGATAGCCCTTTTTTGCAAAATAAAAACAGTTTCAATATCTGCAGCTGATCCCCACAAGATAAGACCATAAGTAATTATACTATTGAAATAAGCAAAGTAAACTAACCGTGCCGTTGCCACATTGGTAAGCTGCCTTATTCTCCTGACTGCAAATGCAGCAAAGCTCAACCTACTTCCTATCGCTGTTATATGGGAACCCCACTGCAATTTTGAGTCCAATGTAATACCTAAGAATACAGTTGACGTAACAAATTCTAATGTTTGGCCATTAAGTTTAATATTTGTATCTAAGTTTCTATTTGATGAGGTCATCTGCACGAGGCCATGCATAAGGCAGGTGATAGGAGCCTATGGAGAAGTCTGGTCAGCAATAAAATGACATGATGTCACGATCCTCAGCATTGAGGGAGCGACTGATGATGATGATAATGAGGATAGCTCAGTGGCTAGAGCGATTGGCCGCGTATGCCAGATGTCGCAGGTACGAATCCTGCTCGGAGCACTAAACTTTTCAAATTTTCCCTTTATTTTTATTTTTTTTTGGTTTTTTTTATAGCGTTTATCTAACTAATAAACTAACGAAATTAAAAATAACTTAAAATATACCAAATTAAAAGCTAAATAAAGAAAAACAAAACGAAAAAAAGGAAACCCCAATTATAAAAAGAACACTCCGTCCAGTAGGTCTGCCTGCGTCAAGGTTCCCAGAACGCTGGCCGCGTTACCTCTCTGAACGGCGAGGGAAATCCTCTGCGAGAGGTAAGTGCCAGCCCTGGTTACCCGTCCTTAGACCCCGTTACCCGTCGTTAAATTTAGAATTTTTGTTAGCAGCGTTACTGCATATTAGAAAATTAGATTTAGTATGGGATGACGAATCGGTACTGACGATTTCTCAATGTAATTTGAGACGCTGGTGCCCTTAAAAGAAGCCTAAGTCTTCTTAGGTAGAAGTAGCTGTACGCCTTCCTAAGGCTTGGTAAGAGGGAACTAGTGAAGGATTTCGTGGCCGAACGTGATTGTTCCGATAGCTCAGTGGCTAGAGTGATTGGCCACGTATGTCGCAGGTTCTAATTTTTTTTCGTGACAATACAATATAACAAAAAAGAAATAGAAAACAAAAACAAGTCACAATGGGTATTGCACGAAATGGTTCCATCTCAGCGTGTTGCTGGCGCGATTACCAGCGCTGATCTTCCGATGGAACCATCAAGTGATTTCCCAGCAGGTAACACATAAAACCAATGGGGTCCTTTACTCGGTCATCACGTGATCCGAATCCTGCCCGGAGTACTAAATTTTTCTAATTTTGTAGCTTGCGTTTAATTTGAACTTTAGAATTTTCGTTAGCAGTGTTACTGCTTAATACAAAATTACCATTTTGGTCAAAGACATTTTCCACATTATTGCAATATTGACCGATTTTCGCTACGTTTTTTGGTGTTTCGAAATTGCGAATTGTTCGCGAATCTGTGGCCGCTTGGAGACTACAGTACCGGGCAATTAAATCACCTTTAGGTGAAATCGTGACAGTTTTTTAGAATAACCATATGTGACCAAAGCTTCTTGTGCGTTCAAAAGAAGTCTATAAATTAATCCAACACACATAACTATAAGGTCTATTTTCCAACAACCTAAATTAAACCTACACGTATCGCAATAAGGTCTATTTTCCAACAGGACTACCTAGAAGCCATGACAGAAGCAGAATTCCTGAAGCACCGAGCGGCCTTAGCAGCGCAGCGGCTCGAGCGGCCTAAACGCATGTCGAGTAAAGCATCGCAGATCTGGAGCGAGATCAGTGCGCAGGTATACTGACTGACAGGTGTCATTTCTCAACAGATTCTCGCACAGATATCAGAGTAAAGCAGATCAAGCTCTTTCCATACAAACTTTGTGCACGTTTTTCTTCGTTTGTATTTGCGCTACAGTTATTATTTTTGGACAATATGCTTATTTTTCTACTAGCTGTTTCCCGCGACTTCGTCCGCGTCTTCACTCCTATTGGTCGCAGCGTGATGTTATATAGCCTAAAGCCTTCCTCGATAAATGGACTATCCAACACATAAATATTTTTTTCAATTCGAACCAGTAGTTCTTGAGATTAGCACGTTCAAACAAACAAACAAACTCTTTAGCTTTATACGAGGCTTGCACTGAAAGTGGCGGGAATCGAATACTTATTAATTTATTTTTAACATGTATTATACCTTTTTATAATCTCTGAAGTTTCCTTATCTCAACACACTGGCCACTTAGAAAAAAAAAAGTATGGTTCGGTTTCAATTGTTTATTGAAGTCGTCGAGTCACTGCTTAAAATGGAATTGTGCCGTGAAAATTTCAGAGCTATGATTTATTATGACTTTAAAAGTGGACTAACACAAAAACAATGTGAAGAGCGGATGGTTGCTGCTTTTAATATTGAAGCTCCTTCAAAGACTACAATATACAGGTGGTATTCAGAATTTCAACGTGGCCGTGTATCCCTCACCGACGAAGTGCGTGAAGGTCGACCAAAATCGGCAGTCACGCAAGAAAACGTCGATGTTGTGCGTCGTCTGATAAATGAAGACCGACATGTGACATATCGGGAAATTCAAGAGCACCTGGGTATTGGAATGAGTCAAATACAAATTATTTTAAAAGAAGAATTAGGCGTGAAAAAGTTATTTTCCCGTTGGATACCTCACCTATTGTCTGACGAGCAGAAAATAGTCCGTGTCAATTGGTGCCGCAAAACTTTGAAAAGATTTAACAAGGGACGCTCAAATGCTGTTTTTAGCATAGTATCAGGTGACGAGTCGTGGATATACGCTTATGAGCCTGAAACTAAAAACCAATCCCGAGTATGGGTCTTCGAAGACGAGCTCAAACCCACAAAAGTTGTTCGTTCTCGCAGTACGGCTAAGAAGATGGTGGCTACGTTTATCTCTAAATCTGGTCACGTAGCTACTGTGGCTCTTGAGGATCGTAGAACAGTCAATGCTGATTGGTACACCACTATTTGTTTGCCGAACGTCTTTGCTGAACTCCGAAAAACAAACCCTAGTCGTCGCATCATCCTTCACCACGACAACGCCAGCCCACACACCGCTCGGACAACAACTGAGAACCTGGACGGTGAAAAAGTCGAAATATTGGACCACCCTCCATATAGCCCTGACTTAAGTCCCAACGACTTTTTTACATTCCCCAGAATCAAGGACAAACTGCGTGGTCAGCGGTTTCAGACGCCAGAAGAAGCAGTGGAGGCCTATAAAATAGCCATTTTGTCGACCCCTACTTCAGAGTTCAAAAAGTGCTTTATGGACTGGTTTGAACGCATGCATAAGTGCATGAAATACAAAGGAGAATATTTTGAAAAACAATAAAAATAAATAAACTCACTTATACTGCATATTTTCTTCTATTCCCGAAACTTTCAGTTTTACCCTCGTAATATTAGTATAGATTAGCTATGACTTGATGTTTATTTTTAATTTTATTTTATTTTTGCAATAAAGCAAAATTTTAACATCATGTTCTGCGTAGGTATATCCAATATGTACAAGCAAAAAATAAAAGTTAATACTGTAGTGCCGAAACTAACGAATAAAACTTGCACATTGTTTCTGTGGATAACGCCTTGCTCTACCCTTCGCCTTAAGTTGAACGATTTCTGTACATCTGATCTATTCTCACTAATGCACAAATTACTAAGTTTGAGAGGTACAGATAAGTTATATCTGACAGGTCTTCACCTGTCAGTGTCTGCTTGCATAACTGCAAATTATACTGAACTGGCGTTTCTTGACGTTTTGGATTGTATGGGATTTGACATTGTGGTGTACTTTTCTTACTATCTGTCCCGTTCTAACGCATCCTGCTTAACCATAAGGATTCAAAGAGACAGCTACATATATGAAAAATCGCATTGCTTAACACTACAATCTGTTGGTATCATTAATCTAAGAATTCTCGTGAGATTTTGTGAGCAAGTTTGATTATTTTTTAGATTCTTTTTCGCGAGGTCTCTAGCGCACAAAGCCACTAGTGTAGTCTATATGGAGCGAGATCAGCGCACAGGTATAATGGCTGGTTTATAAAACGAGTTTGTTATCGTAAAACAGAGGCTTTGTATTAATACAACGGCTTTGTTTACTTGTTTAGTAGTCGTTGATTTGGTGCCGGTTATTATAACACATATAGAGCGCTCGTGGCCCAGCGGCACCCGCCTACCGCGTGCGGTATGCAAGGTTAAGCAATGTGGGCGCAGGTCAGTTCTTGGATGGGTGACCGCTTTGAGTGTAATACTAAAAACAAAATAACAATAATTAAGAGGGGCTCCCATACAAAAAACGTGATACTTTAGCCCTTTTTCATGGCTACCGCTCGCCGAGCTAGATCTTAAGAACCGTAATAGCTAGACAGTTGAAATTTGCACAGATTATGTTTTTCTGTTGCCGCTATAACAACAAATATTAAAAACCTGCCAAGTGCGAGTCGGACTCTTTTTATAGATCATGCGGTACGGAACCCTTCGTGCGCGAGTCCGACTCACACTTGGCCGGTTTTTTATTGAATCATGTAAATTCTTTTGGTAGCCTTTGGTTAACTTTTAGATGATAAAAAAAACACATATTTTTTAGAAACTTTCAAGTCTCGTATTTTATTATTATTCTGATTATGTTTTGTCATTTTCATTTTATTGTGTTAACTTGATAATATACTATTCATGTAACGGCAATATTTTACAAATTTCAACACGAGGAAACTACTCTATTATTTTGGATTAGCGAATTATTTGCGTCATAAAAGACGGCTCGAATGAGTACCTAAAGATGTTATCTGTTTATTTAAACTTTTAATACATCAAGGCATTCTCTACCGCTCATCATTGATTGTATTGTTTTTCGACTGTATCTCAAGCGTACTTGTAAGTATGTACCTACATATTTTCGACTGATCAATAAATAACATGCTATATTTGTTTTAGGTGTACAATTTCGACCGACCACGAGTGGAGGTGGACGTCCTAAACACAGTTACTAAGGATGAACTTATACAATTCTACAAGGTAAACCCAAATATGGTATAATAATGTATATTATCTTCTTCTTCTTCTTCCTTGACCATGTTCCCATTTACTTGGGGTCGGCCTTTCTTGTCCTTTTCCTCCATAGTACACGATTTATGGCTATTCCAGCGTCTATATTAGCGTCGTTCAAGTCTTTTTCGACTGTCGTCAGCCAAGTGGCAGGCGGTCTTCCACGTCCTCGTTTTTGTGTTGGCATGTTCAGGGCTAACTTGACCATATGATCTTCTGGACGTCTTAAAATATGTCCGTACCACCGGAGACGATTTTCTTTAAGTTTCTCAGATATTGGAGCAACTTTGAAACTGCCTCTTATATAATTGTTTCGGATTTTATCCAACAGTGTGACTTCTCCCGACCAACGTAACATGCGCATTTCTGTGACATGCAATTTGTTCACGTGCTGTTTATTTGTTGCCCAGCATTCCGAACCGTATAAAAGAGCGGGTCTTATTGCACTTTTATAGATCTTCCCTTTAACTTTTATAGGCATTTTCCTGTCGCACATTACGCCAGTCAGTTCTCTCCATTTTTGCCATCCTACTGTGGTCCTATGTGTGACATCTTTATCTATTTTGCCATCGTTACTGATAAGGGATCCCAAGTATTTAAACTGGTTCACAGTAGGAATTCTTGTTGCGCCGATGTAGATCTCAAAGTTATTGGTGTCTGAAATGCCATCAAACACACACGACATATGCTCAGTTTTCTTTCTGCTGATCTTGAGACCATTATTTTCAAGTGCGTCTATCCATGTGTTGAATGTTTGCTGGAGGTCGTATATATCTTCTGAGATGAGTGCAACAACGTCCGCATAAAGAATGTTCCACGGTAAGATTCTTTGGCAGTTCTTCGTGAGATAATCCATTGTTACATTGAAAAGTAACGGGCTGAGCGTAGAGCCCTGGTGAACACCGGTTGTTATGCAAAAACTATCACTTCTACCTGCTGGGCTCACGACTTGTGTCTTTACATCCGTGTACATGTCTTTTATTAGCGAGATGTAACTTTCCGGGACCAGATGACTTCTAAGAGCCTCCCAAATGAGGTCACGGGGGACATGGTCAAAGGCCTTTTCCAAATCAATAAAAACCATATGTAGGTTCTTTTTATTGGTCTTTGCCTTTTCTAACAGGATACGTACAGTTTGTATAGCATCCGACGTTCCTTTTTCAGCAACAAAACCACACTGATTTGGAGTTAATGATATTATTTGGTTCAATCTGTTATTCAGAACTCTTTCCCAGATTTTTAGAGAGTGGGACATAAGTTTGATTGCGCGGTAGTTGCCACAGTCTCTGACATCTCCTTTCCCTTTGTAAAACGGTATAAGCAGACTATTCCTCCAGCTTTCAGGAACTGGCTGACTTTGTATAAGTTTGTTAAACATTTCATACAGCCAGAGCATACCCTCTTCTCCTAAGTGCTTCCAGACTTCTGATGGAATTTCATCCGGTCCTGTCGCTTTGTTATTTTTCATTTGGCATAAAGCTTTCTTAAGTTCCGTAGGTGTTATAGACGGAAGCGGACCATAAACTGGATCTGGTTGAGACGTATTCGGTTTTCTCGGGTGGGATATATTTAACAGGTCTTGGTAGTACTCTAGCCATCTATCTCTGATATCTTTATTCTGGGTTAGAAGTTTACCGGTAGCGTCATTAATATATTTGACCGTTGTTATGTCTTTGGTGCTATTGTGACGTGACTTCGCCAGCTTATGGATGTCTACATGGTTGTCGGCATTTTCCAGTTTATCATAAAACATATGAGTGGATTGAGCTCTGGATATAGCAACAGTTCGTTTAGCTTTCCGTTTGAGGTCGTACTGACTTTGCATGACACAAGATGGCTGAATGTGTATGGCTCATATTGTATAACTATTACCATTTTGTATCTACATTCTAGCAAATCTATATTAATAATTTCGTGCAGGGGTACGGTAGACCCGAACGAGACCTGTCTCAAATTGAAGAACGTATAAAAATAACGATTTTTGAGTTGAACATATGTATCCGCAAAATTCGGATTGTCGCGTATTTTGCATTTAAAAGTGTTAATTTTACGACAAAAGGTCCGCCATATTAAATTTGTTGGTTGACAGCACAGACTACTAAGAAGATACTGTTGACAGCGTCGGGTTGGGTACGTTCGGAAATTGTAAACTATGTTTGCGTCCGGTGTGTTGGCCAGGTTGCTGGGCGTGGATTCGGTTAGCCGCGTCTGCAGCGTTTTGTTTTTGTAGTTTTCAAGCGTTCTATACACCTATCAGCCAAGCTAGCACGATAACTTATACCGTCACGTTATATGGGTGAAATGTATTAAAACGTCACATAAAACGTAACGGTATAATCTATCGTGCTAGCTAGGATGATTGTCACAACAACCGCCTTCAAGCGAATCTATGGGGCCTGTTACATGGTTATTATTATCACGTGATACATTCATATCACGATAAGTATCACGTGAATATTGAAGCAGAATCCATACAAATTTGAAAACTGCGATAATATTGACACCCCACCACCACCACCACCACCACCACCATATCAGCCCTAGGACGTCCACTGCTGGACATAGGCCTCCCCCAATTTCATGGGGGGTAAATGCCATAATCGCCACGCTTGGCATGCGGGTTGGCGATCGCAGTATCTCCACCGCACTCAAGGAATGCTATTGACACCCCAGTATTGTGATAAAATTAATCGTGTAAAGGACACCACTTGAATGTTTGCTGAGTCTGTCCGCCATCTTAAAGCTGCGTCTCTATTTTGTTTGTGACAAACTACTAGATGACTTATGGCTTTTAAACGTCTAGCAAAATTCTATCCCTATCTCGCTCTATCTTATAACTTAGTGGTACTGGGGGTCTACTCCGAAATTCGAAATCCGAACTTCGTATGGTGCCATTCCTTTCACTCATATAGTCTATGACAGGAGAGTGAAAGGGACGGCACCATACGAAGTTAGGATTTTGAATTTCGGAGTAGACCCCCAGCTCATGCCGTTCGCCGCGCTCGGACGTTAGAGGCGCTACTGCGAACCGAAAACGAAGTATCTGCCTCTCTCTCACATGTATATTCGAACGACAGAGAGGAAGATAGTTTGTTTTTGGTTCGCGGTAGGCCCTCAGGCATCAACTTTAAAACGAATAGGGTATTTTACTATAAGAGAAATAAAATTCAAAATGTAATAAAAACCAGCCAAGTGCGTCGGAGTCGCACACTGAGGGTTCCGTACAACTAAACAACAAATGTGATTTATCAATATATTGATATTTTTGGTAAAATATACTTCATAATAAACATTATCACCTAATTTCAAGTTATGGTCGATGGGAAGTTAAAAAATTATATGTGTGACAACACACGGAATGTTCTTTGACTTTCTTCGACCGTCCGCCGCGCTCGGACTAAAGTGCTACCAACCGAAAACTAAATATATATGCCTCTCTGTCGCACTTGCATAGTCGAGCGCGGAGAGGGAAATACTTCGTTTTCAGATCGCGGTAGGCTCTCTGGTCTGACGGCTCCTATTCCTGGATGGTGCGCGTATCGGAATGTGAAATACCTTTGGCAAAACGGAACAAGTTGTTAAATAGCTTCCATTAATTGGAGAAAATATTACCAACTGTTATTATTATCACGCGAAACACTGCATATTGAAGCAACATCCATAGGGGCCTGTTACATGGTTATTATTATTACGCGATATACTCATATCACAATCCGTATCACGTGCAATGAATATTGAAGAAAAATCCATACGAATTTGAAAACCACGATAATATTGACACACCAGTATTGTGATAATATTAAGCGTTTAACAGACCCCATACAATTTTAAAAATCGCGATAATATTGACACATAATATTGAGTGTAAAGGGCCCCACTTAATAGAATTTGGCGGAGAATAGAGAGCTGCTACCGCGAAACGAACGAACATCGTGTATTTCCCTCTGTGTCGCTCGATTTTGCAAGTTCGACAGAGAGGGAGATACACGAACTTCATTTGTTTTCGTTCGCCTTATTTAGCAGCTCTAACTTCGCACCAAAAATACTGACTGGCACATCAATATTAACAATTGCACATCTGAACTGAATTTTAATGAACAATTAGTATTTTAGCTATACAAATCAGTACTGATTACGGTGTCAAATTTTTTATGTGCCTTTAAATACTACCCTTATAAAAATGCTTAGGATTAACTTGCAAAGATACTAGCCTTTGCCCGTGACGTCGTCAGCGTAATCTTTTAGTCCCTATTCCATATGTTAATCCAGACTACAGACTATATTTCTATACGAAGTTTCATCATGATCCGTTGTTGTAATGTTTTTATTTTATACATTTTTGTACACAAATTCTTTTGTCGTTTGCATAACTGTCACGAATAAATATTTACTTTATTTATTTCACCCGAGCGAAGCCGGGCTTTCATCTAGTAAATAAATAAATATGTACTTGAATTATGTTTTCAGAGCAAAATACGTGTAAACACCATAGGCCCTAATAACCCAAAAGATTCAAACCAACGATTCTAGAGCCTAATGAGAGTATATAATGTGGTATAACATATAGTCCAAAAACCCATAACGCAAGAGATATTCATTATTTAAAACAAATCACAAGTTGAAAAATCTTAAGTCTAACACACCCTAAAGGCGTGACGTAGCCACATTTGCAAGACAAGACATTTGAAAGTCACGTAAAGATGTGTTCACAAAGAAGCGGTTAGTTAATTTGATTAATTTTGTTCTGAAATAGTAGTTTAATTAAAACAAATAATTGGACCCATGTTGATATAACATTATTTACTCATAGCCTCGTCAAAAATATGCGGTTAAAATCTTTCGGGTTAATAGGGCCCGCGTTGTATATCGCTGGTAAATTAAGTTTCCAGTTTTAATGTCTGCTGGTTATTATAAACCGCAATTTAATTATTTATTAATTTTACATAATGTTTTCGGTCAAAAATTTCATGTTTGGTACAAGCTTTAATTGCCGACTGTACTTTATTCAACAATCATAAACTACTTGTTGTGTCGGTTCGAATGAGTCCAAACACGATGGGTTTATCTTGTGTAGTTTAGGAATTGCTATGACCACCTGTGTCCATTATCAGATCAGCTCTATGTCATAATAATATTGCATTGTCATCCGACAGACAACGGGACAGGTGAAAGTAAATAAAAGCTAGTAAAAAGCCATTCCTAAGTCCTAATTAACTTTTACGTAAAATATTGTTTGTTCCAGCGACACATAAGCGACTTGTCGGCTGAGCGACAGAAACTGTCGGTGTACATCGTGTCGACGGCGGAAGGGGGCGCCGGTAACGTCAACGGAGAGGTCGACGGTAAAGAGGCCGAGAAGAAGGAACCGAAGGAGGTAAGTTAGAGAAGTAGGGCACTGGGTAATGTCTTCAGACCTTACAGAAGACCGCAGTCTTAGGCTGGGTTGCAGCGACTTACGATCACAGACTGATCAACGTTAAATATGGCGCCGGCAGCTGTAATCCCATAGAAACTTGCCAAACTTCCCATTATTATTATATACATTCAGATTTTAACGGACACATCTTACGATTACAGACGGTTTGGTGCAACCCAGCTTTAAAATTGCCAGTGCTTGTTTTTCTAAGTATATAGTATTGTGTCTCCGATGAATAAAGTAGCCACTGGTGCCGAGGATACCCTGTTTTACAGTAGATATATATGTGCTAACAAATTTGGTACCAATACTTTTGAGGACGTTATATTACATCAAACAACAAAAAAAAACAAAAAATCGACTCCAAACTCCTACTAAAAAGTAATATTGTTTGTAGTAGGAGTTTGGAGACGGTTTTTTGTGTTTTTTAAATACATTACCACGACTAAATACTTTACTATAAATAATTTTATACCAAAAAAACCGACGCCAATTTTGTACTTCGCTGTGCCACACACATGACATTTTTACATATCCTTCCCACTTCACCACCTGTACTGCTTTCCGATAGCAAATGCGGTGGTTACTACAGATCCTAGCCTAGTTACTTTATATGGGCCGATGATATTTGAGGAGTTCCATCGATTCCTCAGGAAACACATACTGACCTTCAGTTCCTCATTATAAGTTCCACTTCAAAATGTGTATTATTACGAGCATTAGTTGCTACGTCAACGAAATTTTATCGGAATATGTGAAGTGCCTACACCATTGAGGAGTTCCATATGACAGTTGTGGTCATCATCACCAGTTTCGCTTTCCCAATTTTGTAGTTTCCGAAAGCCCTTGGTTACCTACAGAAAATACCGAAATCGCCATATGCGTGCCTATCAAATTCGAGGAGTTCCCTCGATTCCTCCTAGATCCCATCATCAGTGCTTCACCGAATTTATATGGAACCAAATTTGGGGTACCTGCTTTGAAACAAAAAAAGAATTTTCAAAATCGGCCAACGTGGTCAAGAATTATCGGGGAACATACATACATAAAAAATAAATAAAAAAAAAAGCAAACATGCAGACGAACTGAGAACCTTCTTCCTTCTATTTCTCTAGGATCTTGATATTGACTTGATGACACTGGGCCCAATTAGAAAGCATATCCTTTCAAACAAAAAAAATAATCTCGAAATCGGTCTAACAGTCGCCAGAGCGCCCGAGGACGCGTTATGTTGAGAGTGATGGTCCTAAGCATGTCTGTAATTACTGAAACAACTAATCCTCAAATCTGTACAGGGTCGGCAACGCGTTTGTGAATTCCTTGTAATCCCAAGCGTCCAGAGGCGGTGTCTGCTTACCATCAGGCAGGCCGTAAGCTTATTTGCCACTTGTCGTTGTTAAAAAAATATCAGCCTTATAACATTCCTCCTTGTTTCAGCCGACTGTGATCACGGATCTCGTCGAATTCAAATCCCGAAGACGTCTCTACGCCCACCCCGTGCCCTTCACCAACATTCCACGAAAAGGGGCGCAGTGCAAGCTTTAAGACTTCAGCTACCCTTTCAGCGTGTGATGCCCTAGCGCTTCATGAAATTGCTGTTCATCGTATACGCATGACGCTCGAGAGCATCATGAGATTCTAGAAGGCGCTTGCGTTAAAAGGTTTAACCTATTGACCGCCACAGTCATCCAGTCGTGACATCCAATGAAAAGGCTCACACGCCACCTTCATCAAATACATTATAATAATTTATTCATAGGATAACCAAGAGCAATAAAACTAAGTAACAGCATTATTAGTTACAGCAGAGCCAATTACAGGATCTCACGTATAGCGTTTGAGTAATATTCTTAAACAAAGTGCGTACTCGGAACACAATTACTGTCAATTATTTAAAATATTGGGAAAATGATTAGATTACTCAATGAATAAACATTAATGATTTTTTATTCATTGAGTTTGAATACTTTTGAATACGGTGCTACTTATAGCGATACAATAATATTAAACGCAATGCAGTCTAAGCTTACTGTGTACTCACAATTCAACTTAAGAGGGCGCAGTACGTGGCAGTACGCTCGGTTCTCCATACAAACGTATTTATGCTCTCATTTTAAAACGCCATGCTAGAATAACATAAAACTTTGTATACACAATGGGATCCGGCATATCTAGGTCGGAAATTATGTTCTGTTGCTAGAAATAGTAAAAGAAAAAAAAATAAAGATGTTTTTTGAGTTTTTTACGGCTTGTATGAAAACCTTAATAGTCGTTGTATTTTTTCTCCATTATAATTTCAAGCAACAGAAACTAATTTCCGACCTAGATATGCTGGATCCCATTGTGTATACAAAGTTTCATGTTATTCTAGCATGGCGTTTTAAAATGAGAGCGTAAATACGTTTGTATGGAGAACCGAAAGTACTGCGCACTCTTAAGGCGAAGGGGTGGGCAAGCTCTCACTCCAGTTACTATTTTTGGTCCATATGCTAATTTTTTTGTTAGCTATATCTTGATGTTATTCTTTTTTAATATTAATTATTCTTTGTGTTTTCTAATTTTTTATTTTTTTAAATAATGCAAAATTTCAACATCAAGTTCTGCGTATATCCAATATGTGCTAACAAAAAATAAAATTAAATGCTGTAGTGCCAAAACTAACGCAAAAAACTTGCACAACCTTTGTATGGAGAATGGCTTGCCCTACCCTGCGCCTTAATAAGAAGAAAAGAATAAGAAGTTTATAAGTGACATACATTCATCATCCTCCTAGCGTTATTCCCAGTACAGTTGCATCCTAAAGGGTGCCTGGGGTCCGCTACCTAATCCCAAGAATTGGCATAGGCACTAATTTTTACGGAAGCGACTGCCATCTGACCTTCCAACCCGAGGGGAAAACCAGACCTTATTGGGATTAGGCTTGTCAAGTGAGTGGGCAACTTGACTGTTAGAAGTTCTCAAGCCGCCCGGAGGCCTCTAACTTGGCTGAACGACTGCTATCATAGACAGCAACCGGGACCAACGGCTTAACGTGCCTTCCAAAGCACGGGAGCGCTCAGTTATTAACCACTCAAAGCGGTCACCCATCCAAGGACTGACCTCGCCCGACATTGCTTAACCTCGCATGCTGCACGCGGTACGCGGGCGCCGCTGGGCCACGAGCGCTCCATAATCATTTCAATAAGTGACAAATTAAAAAAAAAATAGTTTGTCATCGAAAATACGCCATCTCCATGCCTCGCCTCACAGAAGGGATTTTGCAATCAAATATATCAATATCTAACTCCTTGGATATCCGATTCAAACCATGACTTGCGCGATTATGTACTTTTATCAGTTCCGTGGCGTACAGAACACGTCACTTCATTCGTAGTGTGGCGGTCAAGAGGTTAAGCACTCTAACCGGGTAGATTAACTTTTTCTTGAAACAATGTACTATGTAGGCTTTTAAGACCAGGAACACACAGAACCAGACCCTTCGGGGCCTTAAGGTGCTAGCGACGTTGCTTTCAGGGCCTAAGGGAGCTGGCAACGTCGCTTTATTGATAGCTTAGTCTCGAAAGTTCGTTATTAACAATTATTTCGTCACCAGTTACTTCGCTATTGGGGAGTTTCATTGAACCCTTACGAAGGCACCGCCAGTCTAGAAGGCCCGTTTTCCGCATTAAAAACTTATAGTATTCTCAGTACCAAGGTTTAAGTGTGCAACGTACTAGTAATTATAATGCAATGCTACTTTTGGAATTTCCAAATAACAGTCATCCTCCTAGCGTTATTCTCAGTACAGTTAAATCCTGCAGGATGCCTGGGGTCCGCTACCTAATCCCAAGAATTGGCGTAGCGTAGGTACTAGTTTTTACGGAAGCGACTGCCATCTGACCTTCCAACCCGAGGGGGAAACTAGACCTTATTGGGATTAGGCTTGTCAAGTGAGTGGGCAACTTGACTGTTAGAAGTTCTCAAGCCGCCCGGAGGCCTCTAACTTGGCTTAACGACTGCTATCATAGACAGCAACCGGGATCAACGGCTTAACGTGCATTTCCAAAGCACGGGAACGCTCAGTTAGTAACCACTCAAAGCGGTTACCCATCCAAGGACTGACCTCGCCCGACATTGCTTTACCTCGCGTACCGCACGCGGTACGCGGGCGCCGCTGGGCCACGAGCGCTCGAAATGACAGTAATGATATAAATTGTACAATAATGATGTTTTTAGCTTGGTTCTAAAGTTCTCTAATTCCTCAATGAAAACTTCTATTGACAACAGCACAAGTAGATGATATTTTTAGTACCTTGTCACTTTGACTAGTTTGACGTATCCCAACTGTCGCTGTATTGTTACGTTAGTGCGACAGAGTACTAAAATGATCACCTATATTTGTTGTTGGCTGTAGTTAAAAGCCTCAGTATGTAAGTGTAGTACGCAACGCACAAGTTATAATAATGCCACCACCACCACCGCCATATCAGCCCTAGGACGTCCACTGCTGGACATAGGCCTCCCCCAATTTCATGGGGGGTATAATAATGCATAACACAGTAAAAATAGCAAAATCAAGACAAATAATGAACCTATTAGATTTAATATATTAGGGGACAATTTTTACACAAATCGAACTAGTCCCATAGTAAGCTCAATAAGGCTTGTGTTATGGGTACTAGACGACAATATATTTAATAGATATATTCTTAAATACATAGAAACCATCCAAGTCTCAGGAACAAATGTCTCTTCACCACAGAAACAAATGCCCTTACCGGGATTCGAACCCGGGACCTCTAGCTTCGGAGGCAGTGACACTACCAACTAGGCTAAATAGGCCGACAAAATATAATTTTAAACAGTACACCAAAGAACCTACACGAATAAATAAAGATACTGCAACTCGCTTGCATCTTGGAATTTGCAAACTTTACTGAAACTTTCACGATTTCGGTAACTGAACTGGGATTTTCTGACCATTGTTGCATTACGATTAGTTTGGATCACCAAACTGCAAACAAAAACTCTAAAACAAATTATTGGTATCAAACGAGGCGCATATATAATGAAAAAAAAAATAGAATTATTGCGATTACAATTAGCTAATGTGGTCTGGAACAATGTTATATCTTCTAATAAATCCGTAATTGCTATTAGATTTTCATAGACCTGCGCGTTATAGCAAATACGTTTTATAGCAAATACTGCTATTTGCTCTGCCAAACTTCCACCCGCCATTTCGCATCCTTTTCACGAAACGATAATAGATAGAATATTAATTGACCGAATTACAACTCAAATTAGTCCGATAAAAAAGCTACTTTACTGTGTAAAGCAGCAAGGTTCAAATTCTTAGGACTTTATTTTGATGCCACACGTTTTAAATAATTTCAACTACTTATATGCATTTATAGAGGAAGATTCTGGAGTCACAATCATGTATAACTTACCGACTCGATAATATATCGTCATTCCAATCCTATAGTATTTACCATTTACAGGGGTTGTAACCGGTTAATCTCAAAAACCCCGAAATAGCCAACTAATTTTAATTAGTTTATGCTCTTTATCTAGGTCTGTGTAATGTATTTAGGTTATGACTGTGTATTTTTATATTGCCTGATTAAACATGAAATAGTAAACGAAAGAACGAAATTCCTAACCGGTTTTTTGTACGGAGAAATTAACCGGTTACAAGCCCTGACCATTTACACGGAATTTTACATTATATCTCACTTCGTTTTGCGGCAGAACTGCGTTGTGAGATTTTTTTGGACATGTTATGTTTTTGATGGGATAGTATTAAAGGACGAAACGCGCAGAGTCGATTACTGCTTCATATGTCACACACGCCGCCTCCGCTCCGCTATCCCGCGCGGTTTTTTGGTGCGACGGACCCGGACCGCGTTCGCTTAACCGCAAAACCGCCTCCGCCACGCAACGACGCCGCGCCGCGTTCTGTGCGTTTTAATCTTTATGCGAAAACATACATGTTTTTTTCTTTTAAATATTTCCGGAATTTACGAAAGTCAATATCAAGTCATGGTCACCCTATCACTTAACACAAACTGAACGAGGAATGACGTAACATTGTGCCGTGTAGGTTGACCAAATTGTGTAAATGTTTTTTCTGTCTTGAAATATAATCGAAACTAGAAACAAACTTTAATATCAACAGTATTAAGTGTATTATTCTCTATCAATTCTTGTTTGTCCCTCTTTATAAGTATGGATAGCACTCTTGACAGTTAAGTTCACCTAATGACCAAATTTGGTGTTGTGCTCTTGGTGGTAAGACCGTCAAGGCTCCCGAGGTTCGCCTTTACTCCTAGAATTGCAGGCGTCCATATGCTACAATGTCAGCTCACCACCAGGCCGTGCGCATGTGCCATTGTGGTAAATAAAATTTTAGGTTGTTATTTAAAGTCTGAGATGGAATTAGAGATCAAAAATGTAAACAAAATACTGTCAATCTGACATGACTTTCCTTTTTAAAACCTCTTGTCATTACCAGTTGCATAAATCATATCTCCACATCTTTTATTAAAACAACACCAATAAGTTATTAAAACGCTATTTAATTCAAAGTGGTTGCTTTTTGTATTAATTCTAATTTATTTCGCTTAAATTTTGAACGCGGTAATTGTTTTTCAAGTAATTCAATAATTTTTTAATTTTAAGTCACTTGTTTACATTTTTGATCTCTAAATCTATCACTGATTTTAGAGTCTCGTAAAAAAAATATGTTTGAACTATGCAGTGGCGGATTTGCAGTCTTGACTGCCCTGTCCTAGGCCATGTAGTAAGTACAAGTACAGTGAACAGCAAAAGTAGATGATCATTTTAGAACCTTGTAACTTTTGCTACTTTGACGCATCCCAACTGGCGCAGTATTGTTACGTTAGTGCGACAAAGTACTTAAATGATCATCTATTTGCTGTTGACTGTACAACCAGCCCCTTTCTCAGCACCGATTGGCCGCTGGCCCATCCTTAAGAGGGCGCACTACGCTCGGTTCTCCATACAAACGTATTTATGCTCTCATTTTAAAACGCCATGCTAGAGTAACATGAAACTTTGTATACACAATGGGATCCGGCATATCTAGGTCGGAAATTAGTTTCTGTTGCTAGAAATTATAAAAAAGAAAAAAAAACTGTGTTTTGAGTTTTTTACGGCTTGTATGAAAACCTTAATAATCGTTGTATTATTTCACCATCATGATTTCAAGCAACAAAAACTAATTTTCGACTTAGATATGCCGGATCCCATTGTGTATACAAAGTTTCATGTTATTCTAGCATGGCGTTTTAAAATGAGAGCGTAAATACGTTTGTATGGAGAACCGAACGTACTGCGCACTCTTAATATCTGGCCACCATAGTTTCGGGCAAATCCGCCACTGAAACTATGCACAAACGCTCTTACCTCTTGCAGGTTACGATGACTAAAATTTTATTTTAATTGTATTATCCGCCATATTGTTTGGCGGCACAGTTGTTTTGTTTGTTTTTATGAGCTGTACATTTTTATTGAAGTTTACTTTTAAGGATAAAATAAAAAAATGCTAAATCATATTTTGTTTTATTTATAATATTTTTATTCCCGGGGGGAAAATCCATTATGGATACCACCGCACCGCGGGGACAGTGCGGTGGTTATGTCGGACTCATTTCGTGTGGCTCTGGGATCTCCTTAGGAACGCACCAGTGTCGCCCCAGAATCACACCTCTGTGGTTCCTACCATCTGATTTCATAGACGATCACAGCCCCCAACTGTGACCGTCTTTGACCCCAAGGACCCCCTTTTAGTCGCCTTCTACGACAGGCAAAGGATACCGTAGCCATATAACAGAATAAAGCGAATTTATCCAAGATTTTGAACAACTTTTACTATGGGACTAATGGGACCAACATTGTCTCCCAAAAAAAGGAATATATATTAGCTATTGCATTTTTTTCAACATACCTGCACGGAACAGTTTTTCGATGATTTTATTAGTATTGAAAAGTATCAAGATGGGAATTGCCTACAATTTATCGATAAATTAATATTGTTGGATGTCCCTCCTAGGACACTTTTATTCGTGCCACTATCTATTCTATGTCTGGTATAGATATTTGATTGTACCAATGATCGTACCTGTCACAGTCAGTTTACTTTGAAAACCGCTTGACATAGAATGCTAAAATTTGGTGTATATCTATATCTTTGGTGGCAACTGCAGTACAAAAATGTTTCTCTGACGCTATTGGGTCAGAAATAAAATAGATTAGATAATAGATAGATTGTATCGCTTTGGAGCAAAATGTAACATTTCGGCGGAAACAGCGTATCCTTCACTACGCTCAGGATTCCTGAATAGAGCACGAGCAGCGTAGTTAAAACGTGAATTCCTTGGCAGGGGATTCTACGTCGTCAGTAATTTTAAACCAGTTCTCAGTTTAGCTGCATAGGAGCTTCCGCAAGCACGCGTATTGATCCGATCAGCATAAAAACGGGTTAACCTCAAAATGTGAGCATTAAGCTGGAAACTCGTTTATCTCTCGACGTAATGGTAATATTCTCTTTGGTTATAGGTGGCTTATAGCGACTCTATGTAATTCTTTCTTTATGGGTTAGATTTCTTTTTTAAATCGTCCATGAGGACAGGCTTAGAGCATATGCCATACTGCCTTGGTATATGTCTATGGCTTAGATTATAATTGAAAACGTCACAATTTATATAGTACTTTGTGATCACAATTATGTCAAAGTCGAAATAGCAAAGCAATCTGATAAACATGCGAAAATTAATGAAAAAGATTATTACTATACAGTTACTATACGACGTTTAGGAATACTGCGCTGTTTAACGTTATTGCGAACGAGTGGAATTTCTGATGGCAGTCACTTTCGCAAAGACTTTGGATTAGGTGAGAAACGGAACCCGGGCCCCTAAGGATGCAACAAGCATATATTGTACTTTGTGGCAACAGCGACAACGATCAAATGAGGAGTAAGTGCAAGTATATAGGGTGAGAACTAATAGTTATTCTTCTAATACTATGTTTTATTGTAATAATATTTTAAACAAAGTATAACCTAAAGATGACATTTATATTTGGATATGTATCAAAAAAGATGAGATCCAAAGGAGACATAGGATATATTTTTGACTCGCTTCAGAGACGTGATGTGCGAATCGTAGACGATCCCAAACTCACAAGCGATATTGAACCGTTAAGTTCAAGAAGAAAATTTGCCTCTATGTGCGTGTTCTATCGCTTGTATAATGGTTTGTGCTCCAAATAACTGTTCGACATGGTGGCCTACCGCCGCTTTCTACCATCGCACCGCTCGCCGCCGGCAGGGCATTCACAGCTTAGAACCGGTACGGTAGGTACGGTTCCTGAGGAATTTCCTCCCTCGGACGCTCCGGTTGTCGAATGAGCTCCCTGTCGAGGTTTTCCCGAGGGACTAGGACCAGGGGTGTTACATGCGCGTTGCCGACTCTTTAAAAATTTTGAGCCTTTCCGAGCCTCGGCAATAATGTAATATTGTGCAAGGATGCAAAGTTGTTGTTTTGCGCGAGTGCTTATATTCAGTCAAAAGGCCGGGTGAAATCAGAAAGCAGGTATTAAATACCTAAATATTTCGACTTTAACACCTTACTTATCATATCACATACATCGTCACAAAGATAACATGGGGAGTCGTTTATACTTAGAGATGCGCGGAATATTCTGATTTCGGCACACTCGGCATATTTATAAATGTCCGGTATTCGGCCGAATTATTCGGTGCAGCTACCGAATATTAGCACAACAATTTTTAGAGGATTTGTATACAAGTTGTCGAGAACGTAATTTCATATCTAGTCACTGCCTTGTGAAATCAATAATAGCAACTCTGGTGCGTACAGAACCAAGGGTTATTATTTTTTGCGGTGCACTTTCTTCTTTCCCTAGTTTCAGAGATTAGTGCGTAAATTAAGAGCAATGGACTGTATTTTTTTATGTTTAACCCGAAATCTATTGTTGTAACTTCAGACGCGAAATAGTGTTAGGATTAGGAATGTCAGCTGCGTTTGGAATTGGAACAGGTCGGTGAATCAGCCAACAGAAGGTAATAATAATAATAAATATGCTTTATTGCACCACACAAGAGAAACAATGTTACACAAAAAAACTTACATTATTAGTAATGGTAGCAACAGGCGGTCTTATCGCTTAAAGCGATCTCTTACAGACAACCTTTGGGTAGCAGGAAAAGTTATCAAAAAAAATATGAACAGGTAGTGCAAGAGTACAGGAGGAAGAGTCATACATACATCTCACAACAAATATAAAATAAATACATATTAACATAATATATATAGATTTATATATAAATATACATAAATACATACTTATATAAATATATATAATAAAAGGCAACTTAAGCGACAAGTAATATTGTTTCAGCTGATTTTTAAAAATAGGAAGAGTTTTGGCACATCTTATATAAGACTGTAAAGCATTCCATAGCCTAACAGCCCGAAAGGTAATAGAAGGACCCTTGCACACTTACCTACTTGTGAAATTAGTGAAAGGCTTTCCGAGCCTCGCTGCCAGCACGTGCATCAAGCACGCGGTTCACTCCAAATATCCGAATCGCTTGCAATCCACACACACAACTTTCTTATCTAGACAGCAACACATAGTTTTCGGAAAAGCGAGGAAAATGTATAAGATTCGATTGATTTAATCATTTTTAAAATCGGAGCTGTCGATCTGTCACCGGCGGTAGTTTATTACTCTGTTCTGTCTTTTGCCAGCCCCGCTAGTATGATAGCTTATACCGTCACGTTATATGGCCAAAATGTACTGAAACGTCACATAAAACGTCACGGTATAATCTATCATACTAGCCGGGCAGGGAGCAATGGTGATGCGCGTACGTCGCGTGAGTGCGACGAAGACAGCGCGATATATCAGTGCGCATGGGGGAAAAGGATGATTGCGAAAGAAGCTCGCTGACTGTATTTTATGGAACGGATTGCTTTTGATGAATTGAGTTTGCAATTTTCTTACGTCCGCTGTAATCACAATGTTTTCATCAAATTTGCGAGGAAATAAATAACTCCAGCACTAAACAAAATTGAAGAAATCGACAACTTCAGTGTCAGTGCATAATCGCTGGGGCGTCCCTGCGAAAGGAGAGCGGCTTCAATATTAATATTGCATCCAATCACAAAGCAATATTCTTGCGGCGCGTGGCCTACTAGATTTGTTAGCTTCAAAATATCAACCAAACACAGAGCAGTATTCTTTTGAACCGCGGTCATCTAGATTTTTTTAAACCAATCAGATCACGCAGGAACTCCTAACTCCCTAGGGAGGTAAATTGGCTGTAACTGCTCTATACGCCTGGGTGTCCTTTACGAGCAAGTGTGATGAAAATAAACAAATTGTCTACGACTGAATTCTTAGGTTGTTTTAGAACAGCGGATGCAAACATTATTACATTTATTACCTATCTTTTGAACCGAAAAATTGGTTCGGCCATAGCTGAATCGAATTTTCGGCCAAATATTCGTATTTGGTGAAACCCGTATTCGGCCCATCTCTAGTTAATACCATATTTGCCTGGAATTTTATAGGTCGCGCTGCGCCCGACGTTTGACGGATGGCAGCCATTTTGGCGCATTTATGACGTCATAAATAACTCGCGGCTGTCTGTCGGTGACGGCGTGAACTAGTGCGGTTTCTTGTTTACTGCAAATTGTCTATGATGTACTACAGTACGACATAGGGCCATGGCTGTGTCTAGGAAGTGTGTTAATAGTAAGTTTATGCACCTTTTACATAATAATAGGTATTAACCCTTAAGAAGGCACTACCAATCCAGAAGGCTTGAGAAAAAACAAAATATATGTAGGTATAAATAGAATAGTTTCGTTTTGGTACTATTACTTATTCTGTGGTTTTGGTGACCCACTTTAAGACAAGTCACTTTTTACATAAATTCAATTTAATTTGAACCTTAAATCTTTGAAATAAGATTGAAATTCTATTGACACGTAGGTATGTGTTCGCTTAATCGCCACTGCCTTCATAAGGGTTAAACCACGAGTGTGGTTTTAGGAAACGAGCCGCAAGCGAGTTTCATAATAACATCACATGAGTGGCCTGATTATCAGGGATAGGAAATTCGGATACTTTTATACTTACCTACAGTTCGGCCTCAATACCTACACCGCGTCGTTGTTGAGTAGCATGGAGGCCGACTCAATTTAATTTTACTAATAAATATGCCGGGATTTCCCGGAATACCGAAAACTAGGATAACATAAACATATACATATTCCGTAATCAAAACACAACACCTGTGTACGTTGCGTAAACATATGACGATGGGCGAGCTGAGAGGTATGAATGGGCTTACTTGTGATGAGCTGGTGGTTTAGTGGACTGTATTTGGAGCGGATGCCGTGGCTGGCCCTGATGGGTGATGAGCTGAAGGACGCTGCTGCTGCTGAACTGATTGATGGCTTCTGGGTATAGTCGAGCTGATGAGTCTTTCACGCACACACACACACTGAACACTGCGGGAAAGTCACACGCGTGGTTAATGTCCTGAGCTGATAGTCACTTCACAACTTCACTGTTAACTGCCGGCCGGCTATTCGAATGTTCGTTCTCACGCGAATGCAGAAAATTAGAGAGAGAGCTAGTGACGTCTGCGCTTGACGGCGGCTGAATGTGAGACACTGGTGGCGCGGCGTGTGCGCCGCTGAGAGCGGAAAGAGTGAGCGAATGAATGAAGTGTGAATCGTCGCGCTTATTGGCGCGAACATCCTGGGGGGGCCCGGAGTAGAGCCTCTTCTTGAGCTGAATCCAATGGTAGCCTGGCTATCTTGAGTACAGGTCTGCGGATATGTCCATGGGCAGTGTCCAGATCCACAACTCGAATCACTCCATCCCGTCCGGGTATTGTGCGGGTAATTCGACCCAGTCTCCACTGTAGCGGTGGTAAGTCGTCTTCCTTGATGAGTACCAGTTCGCCAATTTGAGGGGGTAAAGAAGGGGAGAGCCACTTAGAGCGAGTCTGAAGAGTATGGAGGTAGGATCTGGTCCATAGAGTCCAAAAGCGCTGAGAAAGAGCTTGTACGAGCTGAAAACGTTTTAGGGCGGATAATGGCCTATCGTCAAAGGATGGCTCGGGCAGAGCAGTAAGCGGCCGGCCGATGATAAAATGGCCCGCGGTTAATGGTTCAATATCCGAGGGATCGGACGAAAGTGGACAGAGAGGCCTAGAGTTGAGTACCGCCTCAATTCGTGCCAGGAGTGTGGAAAATTCCTCAAAGGTAAGGTGCTGTTCACCAACCACACGATAAAGCAACTGTTTCGTGGATTTGACGTTAATTTCATGTAAAGCACCGAACCAGGGTCCCTTTGGGGGGTTCAGCAGCCAGGTTATGTGCTGGTTGGCAAGCTTGTGTGTGATTGCATCATTATTTGCAGAGAGGAAGTTCTGAACTTCTTTGAGCTGATTTCTAGCGCCTACATAATTTGTGCCGCAATCCGATCTGATTAGGACCGGTGTACCGCGACGCGAGGTAAATCTTTGTAACGCCGCAAGAAAGGCTTCCGTGGTAAGGGCAGAGACGGCCTCCAAATGAACTGCCTTCGTTGTGAGGCACACAAATATGCAAAAGTACGCCTTCAAGAGTTTAGCGTTCCGTAACGTGCTAGACTTAACGAGAAATGGGCCGGCAAAATCAGTCGTGACTTGGCTAAATACGGGCTGAGGGTTAACCCTGTCTGCTGGCAGGTCAGCCATGAGCGGGGCTGCAGGTTGAGCGCGGCATCGGAAACATCTAATGCATTTGAATACCCGGTGTCGGACCGCACGGCGAGCGGATAATATCCAGTATTGCTGGCGCAGAATGGCGTGCAGAGTGTCAGCGCCAGGATGACAGTGTACTTTGTGGTAATAGTCAATAATGAGGTCAACGAGTGGACTAGCGCGGGGCAGAATGAATGGGTGCTGAGCGTCGTACCTAATCGACGCCTGAGAGAGACGACCACCGACCCTCAAGAGACCGTCTTTCATAAATGGCGAGAGACGCTGGAGTCGGTTGGTGCAAAGTTTGTTCGTTTGGAGACGATGAATATCCTCCGCAAATTCATTCTGCTGAACAGAGCGGATCCAGAACGACAGAGCATCCCTACGTTCGCTAACTGTTAATGGTCCAGAGCACCGTTCATCCGGGCCGCGCTTACAATTAGAAATGAAGCGCTTTATGCAAGCCGTCACTCCGACGAGCTTGTTAAGAGAGCTGAAGCGAGTAAGCAGATCATGATCAAAATCAGGAATTGCTATATGAGCCGCCACCTTTTTTGGCTTGAGGCCTGGCAAGGCGTGATGACCCAAAGCGGTTGGCATCTGGGGCCAGGTGTGAGGAGGTTCTTTGAGCCAGCTGGGAGACCACCAGAGGTCATGAATTGAAAGAGATTGGGCTGACATTCCCCTGCTCGCACAGTCTGCAGGGTTGAGGTTCGTGGGAACATGTCTCCACGTTGAGCTGATTGGGCTAGACATTATTTTAGCCACTCGGTTGGCTTCGAACGTCTGAAGTCGGTGAGGGGGCGTGTTGAGCCATGCTAAAACTATGGTGCTGTCTGACCAGCACGTATGTTGATCTATAACAATATGAGCTGACAGTTGAGCTGACACTCGTGTCATGAGCTGTGATAAAAGGGCTGCAGCTGAGAGTTCCAGCTTAGGAATTGAGAGGCGATTCTTGATAGGCGCGACCTTTGACTTGGCAATGACCAGATGTACATTGACATGTCCGTTGGCGTCGAGCTCGCGCAGATAAATGACAGCGCCAAAACCGGCCTCTGATGCGTCTGCGAACCCGACAAGCGAGTAAGTGGACGTGGGCTTGTGTTTGCAGAAGTGCCGAGGTAAGCGGAGATTAGAGAGCTGAGGAAGATCCTGTGAAATGTGCTGCCACTCTGTGTGGACGTCATCGGGGGTGGGTTCGTCCCATTCCAATTTCAGAAGCCATAACTTCTGTAGAAGGAGCTTTGCGCGGACGATGACCGGTGTAACCCATCCGTTGGGGTCATAAAGAGAAGCTACTGTGCTGAGAATAGAGCGCTTAGTGATTTGAGTCAATGAGGGGAGAGAGATGCGATAAGTGAACTCATCCGATTGAGGAATCCACTGTATACCTAAAACTTTAATTGAATTCGCTTCTGGGCTGATGTCAAAGTCTTTAGGCATGTCACATTGGTCATCTGGGAACTGTTCAAGGAGCTGAGGGGAGTTAGAGGTCCATTTACTGAGCTGAAAGCCACCTAGGGCGAGTAACTCAATCAACTCTGTTTGGAGTGCCTGAGCAGACTCCACAGAGTCATGACCACAGAGAATATCGTCAACGAAGACTGAATGGCGTAGGACCTGAGCAGCTTGTGGGTGGCGATGACCTTCGTCATCAGCCAATTGGAGCAGAGTGCGGAGGGCGTGGTACGGGCTTGATCTCAAGCCATACGTGACCGTATTGAGGGCATAAGTGAGCAGAGGCTGGTCAGGTGACGACCGCCAGAGAATGAGTTGATACTGTCGTTGGTCTGGGCGGATGAGTATGTTTCTGAACATCATTCTGATGTCAGTGCTGAAAACTACGGGGTGTGTCCTGAATGACATGATAATGTCAACAATATCTTGTTGGAGAGCTGGACCTGTGTGCAGGCAATCATTGAGACTGACGCCATTTGAGCTTCTACTACTACCATCGAATACGGTGCGTAGTTTATCGGATCCCGATTTGAGGATTCCAAGATGGGGAATATAGAAGTGAGGCTTATTCGCAAAGGTACTAGGGTGACAAGGTGACATGTGTCCTAGTTTGATATAGTCGTTCATGAAGTCAACATATTTAGAGCGGAGGGGCGGATTCGCTTGTAGCTTCTTTTCGAGGTTAAGAAACCTGCGTAGAGCAATAGCATGAGTGTTGCCTAAGGTCGGCGCTTCTGGTAGAAACGGTAATGTTACCATATAACGACCTGATGGTTCTCGAGTGGTTGTAGTGCGGAAAATGTCCTCGCACTGCTCGTGTAATGGGCTGATCTGTGTGTGAGATTGGGGTTCTTCTGTCTCCCAGAACCTCTCAAGGCTCTTGCAGATATCATGAGTAGATGCGCCAGATTCCGTTTGTGAGCTGATCATGTGTGCTGAATTAGACTGGTTCGTCGGTGTTGCATATAAGTCCTCAATGGGTCCTATCAATGCAAAGTCAAAAATCGTGCCGAAGGCTATGGGCTTCCCGCGGCCTAACGAGACCTTAGTCCCGTCCAGAACTTGGCCAAGGACGTCGGAACCTAATAAGAGATCGATTGGAGCTGGTGTGTTATATTCCTGATCTGCCAAGGGAATCGGAGCTTGGCCTTTCATTCGTGCAATGTGTGGGACCTTTTGCAATGGTAAATAACCTGTGACATTCTTCAAAATATGCGCTGTAGCTGTAATCGTGGGTGTGTCATGATGTGTAGGTCGACATACTATTGTGATTGATGCCTTTGATTCCTGCATATGATGGTCTCCCACTCCTGTGATTTTTAGTGATGCTGAGTTTAGCGGTAAATTTAATATTCGAGCCATGCGCTGAGTTATAAGTGTTAACATACTACCACAATCTAGGAGGGCTCTCGCTGTGTGAAACTGGCCATTTACGTCTGCTATTTTTAGCGAGACGGTAGGCAATAAAATGGGTTGAGTGTTGACGTGCTCTTCTCGTTGTGGGGAATTATAAGAAGCATGTTCTGATGTTGGAGCTGATCTCGCAGAGTGGGCTTGTGGTGTCTGTGTATGGGCTGAGTGTGTGGGCTTTGGGTATGAGTGTGTGAGCTGATCGGTATCCTCTTCATCGTGTTCTGTTATTGTGGATAGTCATAGTTGACTACCTATACGACACCTACTGGGCGAGCGAGAGTGATGGGGTGAGTTGTTCTGGGACGTGGGGTTCGCCTGTGAGGCGTGTGCTGAGGAGTGTTGGTGCTCATGGGCTGGACGCTGTCTGGGTTGTTCCCTCAAATGTGCTGGTAACAGATGAGCGGACGTATGGGTAGGCGACGAGGCACCGGGGCGATGAAGAGATGTGTGGTGCCTGTCGTTGCCACACTCTTTGCACGCCCGTGTGGACTTGCACTCATTTTCATAATGAGGGCCAAGGCAGCGTCGGCAGCGGTTGCGGGCCTGAATAAAGTCCCAGCGGCCTTGAATTGGTTGGTCGTTGTACCGTGGGCAGGCGATGAGCTTGTGCCCGGTATCTCTGCAGTATGGGCAGGGCATATTGTTGGGGGCGTTAGCGCCTTGAGCTGAAGGTTGAGCTGAGTAAACCGGCCTGTGTTGAGCTGGGTAGTCTGATCGACTCCTGACCGGGGTCATAGGGCGCGGTTCTTGATACGCGGGTTGCCTGGGCGGGCCACGAGGGGTATTGACCGGAGACTGCCTGCGGTACTGGCCCGGCTGTGGCGAGTGCTGAGTGACTTGGGAGGGACCTGGGCTAGACCACTCGGTCTCTACACAACGCGCGTGTTCTTCCAAAAAGGCGATCAAATTCTTGAGGGTGGGCAGAGTCTGGCGTGAACCGTATTTACGTTCAAAGAGGGTGCGGAGTTCACCCTTAAGTTTCCGTACAACTATGGATACGAAAACATAGTCACTATCTTTCATGGGAAGGTCGAGATTATTAAGGGCGCATTGCGCTGAAATGAGCGGTGTTAAAAAGAGCGTGCGGATATCTGAGCGCACGTGAATGTTGGGTAGGCCTAGGATGATGTCGACAAACCGGTCGATCAGGACGCGACGATTTTCATAACGGCGGGTCAGAATGTCCATGGCTACGGTGAAATTTTCGCTGGTGAGCTGAAGGTGGGATACCATACTGCGTGCCTCGCCTGTCAGGCATGAGAGCAGGTAGTGGAGCTTTACTGCATCCGAAATGGTGGTCATGTCATCAGTGAGACTCTTGAAGATGGCAATGAAGGAAGGCCAGTCTTCAATTTTTGAGCTGAACTTTGGGAGTGCAATTTTGGGCAGTACGGTTGCAGGCGTGGCTGAAGTGGAGGGGTGAGAAGTCTCCGGAAGGGCTGAGGTCACACTTAACTTTTCGAACGCGACTAGGATGTCGTTATAATCCGCAATCGCGCTGTCGTAATTGTCTGTATACATGTTTTCGGTCTCGTCTGAGAGAGTTTCGTCATCCAGTATTTCATGGTAGACGTCCTCTAATTTTGTTTTGTGCACCTCCAATTTTGTGTACCGAGCAGTAAAGTCCGACACCGAATATTTTTTTGTATCTTTGGCTAGTACGTCCAAAGCGATTTCCTTGAGCTGGGCAATTGCCTTTGCTGCCTCTCGGAAAATAGCTGCTTGAGATTTGGTCGGCATTGTGTTTTTTTTTTTTTATAAAATGTATGAATCCGTGTATATAATGAGCGGTGATTGCTGGATGTGCTGGATGGTTGCTTGTAAGAGATTGTGTGAGTGAGCAATTTACATTAAAAAACAAAAAATTAAATAAAATAAAAAAACTGTAAGAAATTTGTAACACCCTGTATATTCTAATTGTTTCAGCAGCCTGTATATTGTGAGAGGAGTGAATAAATATTGTTTTTTTTTTTGTACTTAAAAATAATTTCAGGAGCAAAGTTTAATTATGTATGTGTTTTATGTCACCCTGTATATATAAAATGTGCTGAGCAGACTGTATGGGACGCTTGAGCGTTTTTATTTTGAAATTTAAATGGAAACAAAATCGATGAGCAAGTTATTAAAAAGGTACCTTATGGTCACACTGTATGGGGCTGAATTGAAGTCAACCTGTATACTACTTCGTATTAATATGATATTGGTAATTGAGAAATGAGAAAACCGTATTTGTGCTTATTTGAGTATATATAAAAGTATTTTTTATTTTTAGTCGAGGGTTTTTAATTATGTGTGCTGAACCCTATGATTTCAATCTTGTTATTGTTAATCCCCAATAGATCGTACCCTAATTCTTTATAAATATTAATCTAACTTCTAGGTTGCGGGCAGTAACGGTACTTATCTAGTTATGTAATTAGATGTATTGAGCTGAATAGTGTCCACAACTTATGTAGGTATGCTATAGTATACTGTGAGTGTCTTATTACTTATATTATAACGCCTGCGGCGCTTGCAACTTTGTAATGATGCGATCACAAACAAGTCTAGGATTAATTTATGAGTAATTCTCCACACTTTCTGGTTATTGTTGTTGAGAAGATGATCTGATTTGAATATGAGTTATTGCTATAACGGGATGAAGGTCGCTAAGCGTAACCTTTGTACCTAGGTACCTACGAGCGGTCGAAATGTTCTGGGCCGATTTTGAGGTAAACAAAGTGAGGTTTGTTTCTTGTAAATTTGGTACCTTTATTAAAATGGGCTGAGTTTGCAATGTAATGTGAATAGGTACGTACGTTAAAATGGGCTGGGTTTTATGGACGAGAGTTTTTTTTTTGAAATGTGGGTGGGATTTTTTAGAAACTGTATATCCACAGGACGATGGACTAAAAGGATTCTGACGGTTCGATAGACCGTAAATTCTAACGGCTCGAAGGATCAAAAATATGTGTACGTTGCGTAAACATATGACGATGGGCGAGCTGAGAGGTATGAATGGGCTTACTTGTGATGAGCTGGTGGTTTAGTGGACTGTATTTGGAGCGGATGCCGTGGCTGGCCCTGATGGGTGATGAGCTGAAGGACGCTGCTGCTGCTGAACTGATTGATGGCTTCTGGGTATAGTCGAGCTGATGAGTCTTTCACGCACACACACACTGAACACTGCGGGAAAGTCACACGCGTGGTTAATGTCCTGAGCTGATAGTCACTTCACAACTTCACTGTTAACTGCCGGCCGGCTATTCGAATGTTCGTTCTCACGCGAATGCAGAAAATTAGAGAGAGAGCTAGTGACGTCTGCGCTTGACGGCGGCTGAATGTGAGACACTGGTGGCGCGGCGTGTGCGCCGCTGAGAGCGGAAAGAGTGAGCGAATGAATGAAGTGTGAATCGTCGCGCTTATTGGCGCGAACAACACCTATGACGCCCTTAAACGGAACACCACATTTTTTTTGTTATAACCTGTATATCGATAAAACTGTTAACCAATGTGAATGTTACTAAAATCTACTGAAAATAGTCATAACCTAAAAAAAAAACATTTCGTTGATGCGTTATACAATCCCGGAATCCTGGAAATTAAATAATAGAAATGTTAGCTTTTTCCGGGATTTTGCTAGTTGTAGGTATAAAAGAATCTGCCTGCTGATTACTCGTATGTACAGTAGCATACACTAGCTTACCTATATCTATCCACTAGCTTTTGCCCGCGACTTCGTCTCTGTAGAACTCATTCTCGCTTTAGAATTATTTGTTTTCCCATAAATCTTTCACCCTTCTTTACACCCCCTTAAGAAATGATTACATTCAATATGACATGCTCTTTACCGCGCACGGAAAATTTTAATAGGGTTCCTTTTTTCAAAACGATACAACATATCAGCCGAAAGACGTCCACCGCCGGCCATAAGCCTCCCCCAAAGAGCGTACTCCCATCTTAAAGGCCGGCAACGCACTTACAACCCCCCTGGTGTTGCGAGTGTCCATGGGCGGCGCTAATCACTTACCATCAGGCGATTCGTCTGCTCGTTTGCCACCTATGTCATAAAAAAAAAACAATGGCCGTTCTTTTGCCATCCGCATCCAGCGGATACCTGCGACCTTTACCAGGTCATCAGTCCACCTTGTGGGGGGCCTACCCACGCCGCGCCTTCCGGTACGTAGTCGTACGTGCAATATGCCCCACCCACTGCCACTTAAGTTTAGCGGTTCGGAGGGCTATGTCGGTTACTTTGGTTCTACTGCGGATGGCCTCATTTCTGATGCGATCACGCAGAGATACTCCTAGCATAGCCCTCTCCATTGCCCTTTGGGTGACTTTGAGCCTTCTTATGAGGTCCATAGTAACCGACCACGTTTCTGTGCCATATGTCATCACTGGCAACACACACTGGTCAAAGAGCCTCGTCTTGAGACACTGCGGAATATTGGACGAAAAGAGGTGCCGTAGCTTGCCGAACGCTGCCCAGCCGAGTTGGATTCGACGATGAACCCTTCTCGAAGTTGGACCTAACTAATTGGACAGTCTGTCCTAGATATATATAATCGTCTACAACTTCGAGTAAAAGTGTCCGATTGTAACGGGAGTTGGTGCTACGTGCTCGTGCTTTCAAAACGAATGATTAAGCTTATTTCAGAATATCAAATGTACCGATTCTAGACGAACGAAGCCCGTAAAAATATTACATGTACAATGATAAAAGTCTCGCTACGCAGTTCTTCCGTAAAACGTCCCAACAGAGCGGGTTCTTCATGTAAGTATGATGGCCGAAGGCCGAGTATTCACACAGAGCGGGCTTCTTATGTAAGGTTGAGGGCCGAAGGCCTGAAGCAGGGAGGCGAGACACGCGAAGCCGAAGGCCGAGCTTCCCAACAGAGTGGATTTCTTATGTAAAGTTGATGACTAACGGGCCGAAATGGAGTGGCAAGGCATCCTTATAATTATAAGGCTGAGGGCTGAAGGCCCGGAGCCGTGTGGCACGCACGCGAGGCCGAAGGCCGTGCGACCCAACAGAGCGGGCTCCTTATGTAGGGCCGAAGGCCTGAAGCAGAGTGGCAATGCACGCGAGGCCGAAGGCCGAGAGTCCCTACAGAGCGGGCTCCTTATGTGGGGCCGAAGGCCTGATGCAGAGGGCCAAAGCATGCGAGTCCAAAGGCAGACACAGAGCGGGCTCCTCATGCCGATTATTCACACAGAGTGGCAAGGTAGCCAGCAGAGAGCGGTCCGCTCATGTAAGGCTGAGGGCCGAAGGCCCGAAGCAGAGCGGCAATACACGGGAGGCTGAACGCCGAGAGTCACAATGCTTAGACATATAAACAGATAGACAAACAGAAATGAATTCTCAAAACTGTTGAAATGTGTTCTGTTTTGATGCCAAGGGCCCTCCAATCGCTCCATTGATTTATCGAATATCTTCAATGTACAGATTTTCGACCCTCTACAGCTTTATTATATGTACGGATAAGCATAGATCCAGGGGCCTTTCAGCTCGAAGTAGGATTTTTTCTATGGCAATGTTAGTTTAACTTGTTTGTACCGGATGTCACTGGGTGCTATCTCTATCGCACTTGCATATTGAAGTGACAGAGATGCAGCGGTGGTGCGGTTAGTTCTTACTAAATATACAACGGCGCTACGATCTATGTGGAATACTTCACTGGTCTTTCACTCTATCTCAGTGTATATATATATATATATATATATATATATATATATATATATATATATATATATTGTACTTTGTGCATAAATCTAAGGTGCTTCAACTCTCAATGTTGACGATTGGGCTGCCCAGCCCAAGTGATCTCTTATATCAAACGGTTATTATGGTGTGAAGGGTCACCATTACGTAAAAAATAATAAACGACAAAATTAAATTGTACACCGACGATACAAAGACTGCATTGAAGCAGCTGTTTTTGTATTTAAGCATATGAAGGCCACCAATTCCAAAGTATCGCAAATTTTTTTTGATTTACACGCAATAGTATACCTAATTGCTAAGACGTTATGCTCAAAAATAGCGTCATCAATCAGAAGGAATTATGATACTTCGGCTTTGACATATCGAAACGTCAGCTTGTTTACAATACGTCGAATTCTGCTATGGTTAAGTTAAATTTATTGACACGCCGTTATATTCCCAATTGGCTGAAACTTAAAGCTTAGAATGGCGTATGAGGATTTAAATCACCCCGTTTCATAGACCATATTTGTACCCCCGATTTCATCCCTTTGAGGGTGATTATCGGGGACAAAAAGTATATTATAAGTGAATCCAGAGTATATATTGTTAGTATACAAAAAATCATCTTGATCTGTTCAGCCGTTTTTGCGTGATTGAGCAACAAACATCTAAACATCTAAACTTTCGCATTTATAATATTAGTGGGAAGTGGGATTATTACATCCTTAATCAAGCATGTTTACCCAGAATACCCCAACTTATGAATTAATCATTATGGCATTAGATATTAATATGATCTTTTTTTTTATATTTTGATTTTATTCTAGAAACTGTCTAGATTTCTATTTTTTATATTTTTTTTATTATTATTATTATTTATGTTTTGACGATCCTATTGTGAATTTTACTACAAAATAATTTCTTTCTTTGACATGTCTACAAAAATACAATATTTATTTTAAAGAATAATAATAGCATCAATAAATTGCTCTAAATAATTAATTAATATATATGTTAATACATGTTATAACTGACGATTCGAAAGTGCTTGTGGCTAGGCCTATTTGTATAATAGATATTAATATGATCTTTTTTTTTGATATTTTGATTTTATTCTAGAAACTGTCTAGATTTCTATTTTGTATATATTTATTATTATTATTATCTTTATTTATTTCTCGTCTTAGGTTGGTTTTTACAATATTTCTATAAAAGTAAAATATATAACTATAAATACTAAACATAAAATCATTATAAAAACCTAACCTAGGGTGCCGCCGGCAGCGAGGCAGGGCCTAAGCTACCGGTGGTTAGGGCGACAGAGAGAGGAACCTCCGGACTATCCGCGCCGTGTCCAGGAGTACCGCCTTCTGTATCTGACCCTTGACCCAGCCATCTAGCGAGTGTCTCTTTAGGTGTTGGTCGAGACTCTTCGCTATTAAACCGTTCGCAGAAACGACTATCGGGACAATGATCGTCGAATCAACATCCCACATGGCGGTTACCTCGTGTGCCAAGTCTAGGTACTTGCTGACTTTGTCCTTCTCGGCCTTCACGAGGTTCTCGTCATGGGGGATGGTGATGTCGACGAGCACTGCCTGGCGCTTCGATCGATCTATCAGCACGATGTCGGGCTTATTGGCTACAATAGTCCTGTCCGTGATGATAGATCGATCCCAATAGAGCGTAGCACGACCATTTTCGAGAACTGGCGCAGGTAAGTATTTATTATTATTATTCACTTTATTTATTTCTCGTCTTAGGTTGGTTTTTACAATATTTCTATAAAAGTAAAATATATAACTATAAATACTAAACATAAAATCATTATAAAAACCTAACCTAGGGTGCCGCCGGCAGCGAGGCAGGGCCTAAGCTTATTATTATTATTATTAATATTTTGACGATCCTATTGTGAATTTTACTACATAATAATTTCTTACTTTGACATGTCTACAACAATACAATAATTATATTAAAGAATAATAATAGCATCAATAAATTGCTCTAAATAATTAATTAATATATATGTGCTTGTTGCTAGGCCTATTTGAATAATGGAAAACTACTTGGAGGATCGCTACGTCGCATGGGAAGACAGAAGTGGATCTATGCTCCGGCGACAGGTCGAACTTGGTGTGCCACAGGGATCTGTTTTAGGCCCACACTGTGGAACATCGGTTTCGACTGGCTCTTGCGTAGCCCAGTTCTACCGGGTATGAGTGTGCTCGCTTACGCCGACGACACTCTTATTGCATGCAGAGGTCTTTCCTATGAGGAGGCCGCCAGAAGAGCCACGGTTGGGACATCACTTTTGATCGACCGAATCAGTCAGCTGGGTCTCAAAGTGTCCCTTCCAAAGACCGAAGCCCTTTTATTTCATGGTGCTAGGAGAGGTCCTCCCCGCAATGCTGGAATAAGGGTAAACGGGGAGATAGTGGCGGTAAAAATACACATGAAATATCTGGGTCTTATCCTAGATGGACGGTGGCACTTCGGAGTACATTTTACCAATCTTGCTCCGAAGTTAATGTCTACAGCTGCTGCACTTAGCCGACTGCTTCCTAACATTGGTGAGCCCAATGCCACGTGTAGGCTCATACGGAGCATGGCCTTGTACGGGGCTCCCGTATGGAGTGGCGCCCTCTCAAGCATCTAATAAGACCCTACTCCGCAGACCTCAGAGGGCTATTTCGATAAGAGCCATCCGAGGATATCGCACGATATCCTTTTCAGCGGCGACAATCCTGGCTGCGGATCCTCCTTGGGACCTTCAAGCACAAGTGCTCGCTAAGGTCCATCAATACAGGGCTGAAAAAAGAGTAGCAGGAGAGTTTCCTGACCGGCAGGAACGCGTTGGGACATTGGCCCGGAACGAATTGCTTCGCCAGTGGAAGGAGGAGTTGGGGTCTGCGGACTACGGCTTGCTGACTGTGGGGGGCGATACTGCCTCATTTGGAGCGCTGGGTGGACCGGCGGCACGGAACCCTGATGTTCCACATGGTGCAGATACTTACTAACCATGGCTGCTTTGGTGGGTATCTGCATCGCATAGGGAGGGAGTCCCTTCCTTGCTGCCATGAGTGTGGTGCACCCGTGGACACGGCGCGTCATACTTTGGAGGAGTGCACTGCATGGCGACCCCAAGGGGCTGCCTTAGAAGCAGTTATCGGGCCGAACCTCTCGTTGTCGAGTGTTGTTGGCGCCATGCTAGACAGCGAAAGGGCATGGAAAGCGATGGCCTCCTTCAGTGATCAGGTTATGTCGCAGAAAGAGACCGCGGAGCGTGAACGCGAGAATAATCCTCTCGCAGATCCGCTCCGCCGGCGACGGGCTGGGGGCAGAGCCAGGCGCTATGCGCATTTGATGCCTCCACCGTAGTGGGACCGTGCGGGGTCGGGGGATACCCTGCAAAATGGCCCCACGGAATCCAACGTGCTCGTCCTACACTGGCGCGTAATGTCTGCGGCCCTCTAACCTGTGGGCTGCCCGCTGGGACGCACGCGGTAGAATGCTGATAGCGATCCCGCGGCGTCCTCGACAAGGCGGAGCCGGCACTCGTTGGGGTTTTAGACGGTAGTCCAAGGCGTTCTGCTGCGGTTAGTCCGTCATACCCGTCCTGGTCCCCCCAACCGGGTGGGATGCATAAAAGCATTTCCCCAACGTTAAAAAAAAGGCCTATTTGAATAAATAATATTTTAACTTTGACTTTGACTTTACCCTTCGCGCGGCGGCCCTGTCTGTACTGTAAAGTTGTACCTGATCTCATTCGTAACGTAACTATATCATTTGTGATGTTGTAATTGCCGATGCGCGGTTGGCGGGGTATATTGAAAATCTGGTCTTTAAAGAGGATTTACCATATAAGTGTGGATAAAACTACAAACAAGTAACTAAAGTGAAGTAAAAGTAATTTATTCTTCAAAATAGGCATAATAATTACATGCATAATTACATTTTTTGACTTCCTGATACGACACGTCGCCGACCGTATATTTGGTCCACATTTTTCTATTTTATATCACCAATTAGATTTCACTTCCAGCCAACATGCTGCGCAACACTACGCGCGAACGTTCAACAAGCGGCTATGACCTGCGCGTGGCGAAGGCGGGAAAGGTACCTATCGTCATAAAAATCGCTAGGTAGGTAGCAAAATCATCTTTACATCTACATACTTCGATGACGATCGAAACATCGATGAAGGTTAGCCAAACACCCAAAAATTATGACACTTTGTACTTGAATGGTGGTAAAGAATTTCTCATTTTTTTTAAGACTATAATTTTAACGGTCATTTGCGCCCACGTTTCTTCATTTCCCTATCCCTAGGGTATCAGAGGATAATATTGTATACTTATAATCATTACAATTGACCGAATTGTATAAAATTAGTCTGTTCAAAATGCGATTGTACTGCCTAAGTAAGAAATTCAAATTCAAATGGTATTTTTTTTAAAGTGGGTCATTTAAAATAATTTGTACTATATTAATTCCACTTATTTCGGTAACTTAAAGACGTTTTAACTCGTTTCAAAGTTATATTTTCCAGTTGCAAGATTATTTTCCTTAATACCGTAGAATGGATAACGCACGAATTTTCTAATCTGAAATAACGAGGTAGGTATATATAGGTATAGCGAAATCTAATATAACTACAATGGTATCTGATTTTTGTTTAACGGTAAGTATCGTAAATCTCAATGTTTACAGATTTCTATCTCCGAATAGTTTGTCAGTACTTAGTAGTCTGCATTGAATCTAGATAGGTAAAAAATATTTAGTACTAGCTGTCCCGGTGCACTTCGTTCCGTAAAATGTTTTTTTCGTATATATACAAAATCGATATCCAAATATACGAAAAAAGAAATTTCGTTTTATCGTCGGCGTGTTTAGCCTAGTTGGTAGTGACACTGCCTCCGAACTCCGAAGCTAGAGGTGCGAACCAAAAAACCGCGCGGTATTCGGTAGCGCGGTAGAGCGGAGGCGGCGTGTGTGACATATGAAGCAGTAAACGACAGTCGACAGTTTCGGAAAGATCAAAAATGCAAAACCGCCGCCGCCCCGCCCCACACCGCGCCGCGCCCGCTCTGCGCGTTTCAAGCGTTAGAGGCCTTTACTTACTAATACTTATTTATGAGAAATAATAAACCAGTACGCAGAAAAACTGAACGCGACTAAAATACTAGACTCTCCGAAATTCGGGATCCGAATTATTCGCTCATGAGTATTCGCACAGTTAGTATTTCAGTCAGTACGTTTTAGTTTTTTGTAGGTTAGGTTAGTTTATTTTTATTTTATTTTTTTATTAAAAATGAGATTGCTCTTGGCCAGTATCTAGCCAGGGGGCAAAGATGAGGCCGACGACGACGATGAAGCGAGCTCACCCAGAAGATGCCTATTTACTCGTGCCTTAAAAAGGTCCAGGATGTTCGGAGCTTTTATTAATAACCCTTCTTTATTGTAGTAATTTACCAACCAGTCAGTTATGAATTGCAGTATGAATAAGGAACAAGCCACCAGAGCTCCCAGGTATGTGTTGAGAATGAGGGATTTGGCTTGGACCCTAGCTGACAGCTGTAGACAACACCCTGACATCTTGAGGATGCTGTTGAGGCTTCCGAACAACTGTAGTGCGTCCAACATGTTTGTCGTAGCGCGCACTGTTTTTTTTTCGCAGTCAAGCGCAAAAGAATAGGCTCACTGTTGAGGAGAGTCAGAGGCAGCAGCAATAGGCTCCTGAGGGTGTTGGCGGAGCGGGTTGATTGCCCGGTCATTAAATATTGGGTGGAAGGGTGGAAATATTGGGGGTTGGGTGCAATCGGCAGGGCCAAACAGATGTTAAGTGCCTAAGATTTATATCTATACTAATATTATAAAGCTGAAGAGTTTGTTTGAACGCGCTAATCTCAGGAACTACTGGTTCGAATTGAAAAATTATTTTTGTGTTGGATAGTTCATTTATCGAGGAAAGCTTTAGGCTATATAACATCACGCTGCGACCAATAGGAGCGAAGACGCGGACGAAGTCGCGGGCAACAGCGAGTTTATAATAATATCGACTATAATAACATACTCGTAGTACATACTAAAGCGCTTTTGTTACTAACCTGCTATGTATCACAATGGTCTGAAATAAATCATAATTATTTTATTTTTATTTATGACAAGCCCTCAAACCATTAAAGGCTCGGTAGCGTCTCAGGCGACCATAGGCTAGGTCTGCTTACCAACGGGCAGTCCTTAAGTTTGTTAGCCACCAGTATAAAAACTCCGAAATAATGACCATGATATGTCGTCAAAACCCCTTTATACTCAGCTCCAAACATAAATTACAAACTTTTCAATTTCCCCGTTTACCATTCATATAAATTAACATAAAAACTCGCTCATAACATTTCACCTAATTGTCATAATCGTGTCATAACAATTATACGTTAGTGTGTACGTGTGCGACCCTTTTGTGTAACACGAGACGTGAAAGGCCTGTGTCTGTGTGTGTGAGCAGGTATCAGCCAGTGGTGCAGGGGAGTTTGGTTACCCGTTTTTGTGGGTAATTTGAGTTGGGAGCTTTCGTTTTAAGCTTTTTGGTGCTTCTGATGTTATTGTAAGTTTAGTGTACGCGTTAATACTCATACTGGCGTATATTGGTGGAGTCAGTGGTATGATTAAATGTAGGTACTCGTACTTACTTATAGTTTATTATAATAAGAAGGTGACTCTACGGGTACAGCCAATTTTTTTTTAATTTATCTAGATAGCAAACAGCCATACATGAAATAATAACTACAAAAATGGGTACAAAATAGGCCTAAAGTTCAAATTTATATATAAATAGACTAGCTTTTGCCTTTGGAACTCGTTATTGCCCTAGAGAAATAAGTAATAGCTTTTAATTTATATTAGTCACAGGCTTAATTGGACCGGGACTTAATTTTTCGACCATCGTTGAGGGTTAATTTCCGTCGTGACACGAAAGTTACTCTTATAAATTGTATGCAAAAATAGTGCCACAGTGTGTAAATCGTAGACGAATTAAAAGTCTTAATGACCCAAAAATTTTATGGACTAATTTTTTTTTATACCCTGGACACTACCCAATTGCCGTCAATTTTACTCTATCAATGCTAGGTAATTTGGGACCCCCTACCATATGTAGAATAACAAAATTGATAGTAGGTGCTTACGTACAGAAGGTTATCTATCGAGCAAAACCGACGTTTGACAAGTACAAAAATGCGAATTGTATATGACTGATAGAGCGGCGCTTGTTAACAATTCGCCCACTTTTCCTGATTAGTAGACAAAGCCATTCCGCGCAGTCGGTCAAATCGGGATAATCTCCCCACCGGGAGCCCTCCCCTCCCCATCCTGGCAACACCCGACTCGAACGACTCGGCAAAACAAAATTCCTTCCCCAGTCCGCGTCCATAAGCCGTTGCTTCGTCACGTCTTTCGCTCAAAAATACGTGTAAAAACCCAGTGCAATAAAAACAACGATAAAATTGTGTAAAAAGTGCGAGTGTTTTTAGGTTATAAAACAGTGATTGTGATTGTCATTTTTCCCGCGCGGTGAGTTGACAACTTGTTGTTATTTTTTTAATTTTTGCTTTTAAGCTCTTGATAGCTGTGTTTTTGTGTTGATTTTAATTTAACACATTATTTTTTTTTTAACGTATAAAACGTTTCTATTCACGTATCTCTTGTCGTACCTACCTAAGGATTTGTTTAAACACGTGCAATAATAATTATGTCGGAATGAGCTTTTATTTTAATTTAAAGCTCATTGTTATTTACAAATTAACATTATAAATGAGTTTATTTCCACTAAGAATGATCACATATTTTTTATTATTTGATTTAAATAACTAATGGGTAATCGCACTTTATATTTTTCGTTATTTAAACCGAAGTCAGGTATACCACAGATTAAGTAATAGTACTAGTGGTATACCCCGAATCTTCCTAGCTCTTTTATTTCCTTCAATTATTGTGTAATTTCTGCATTATGCCAATGATTATGTCGCCAACTGGTTTGAAGGGGAAAGCCTTTATAACCAAGCATTCGGTTTTGAAACCCGCATCGTCTCCGGTATTTAATTTTATTACCCTAGCGTCCTTGTGTTAACTATATTCAACAAGATACGCGTAAGAATCCTATACATACATACTTATAATATTTTAAATGCAAAATGTCTGACTGTTACATTTTACGCTTATACCGCTGGACCTATTTGAAATTTTGCTATAGATATAGGGGTTCTCGAAAAGACATCTAGAATAGCTTTTATACTTATCATTCGTTTCGGGGGTGAAAAGGGAAAATGAATTCTAGGATAGTTTGTATCCCAATATCATCCCTTAAGGGGGTGAAAAGGGGAAACGACATCAAGGAAAGCTTTTATTCCGGCAAACAAGCGTACGGCCCTGATGATAAGCGGTCACCGCAGCCTATGGACGCCTGCAACTCCAAGAGAGTCACATGCACGTTGCCGACCCTTTAAAACATTATACGTTCCTTTCTTGAAGAACCCCATACTGTAGTCCCTCGGGAAAACCTCGGGAGTTCATTCCACAACCGGAGCGGATTAAATTCCCCCAATTTTGAAATGAAAAGAGGTGGGGCTTTCATTTTAAATTCTATGAATCGCTATAATTATAGGACTACGAGTACGTTCGATTCGATTAACGAGTTCTACGCGAACGAAGTCATGAACAAAAGTAAGTGCTTAGTAAGTATAAAATTCGCAATGTGCTTCGTGTGTTCGATTCGCTGTTTATGACAATCGAATGTTATGGTTATGACAATGGAATTGGCATTAATGTTTCGTGACCATAACGGGTTGAAAGAATGAGCTCAAAAGCTCATAATCATAATTTAGACCAGTTTAATGCCTGCAATAATATATGACAGGACTAGGCGCTCAAATATATCTGACACAATCTCGCGACTCGTGGTCAAAATTTTCAGGATGAGGATGAGGATAAATTCAGGATGACCCTCCTGAATTTAATAACCGCAATAAGTTTTTTTATAGTTACATATTATACTATTACTAACCAAAACCCGCCGGTTCTTCAGAGCAGAGGTTAATATCTAAAGTAGAATGAGTAGAAAAGAAGTAGAAGGGAAGAAGAGAGAGGGAGAGGGAGTAGGAGAGAGGGTAGAAGTTTTTGTAGTTGGTGTAGAGTCCAATAAGTAGAACTACATCAATAACTTTTTTTAATATAGCTAGAAATATCCAAATATTAAGTTAAAACGCACCCATACCCATTGTGTACACTGGGCAATTATGTTACTACAGTCAAAAAAACACAGGACCCACGAAAACTCCGTCCAAAGAAGAAGGAAGGAGGAGAGTAGGGTAGCGTATATCATACCTTCGCCTTATGATAGTGTTACATTCTCTCACTGACATACTTGCTACAATAGTAAGAGACGAATGTCACATGTCCGACATAAATGCGATCAGGCTATCTTAGGCGACTTCCTGACTTGGCGGGGCGGGAGCGATATGTCATAGGTATTTTGCTCTTTGACGTAAGCTTACTGATGTGAGATTTCCTCACTTGACGAAATACTGTCAGTATTACGTTTGCACAGTTCTAATACGATGCGCAGAAGTGGGGCAGTAATGCATTGGTGTCGGTTGACACTGACAGCTGACAGTTTTTTCATATCGTTCCGCATCGACAAGTCAGGACGGCGCCTTACGCTGTGCAATAAACTTATTGGCATCAGAATTACTCAAGCATGCCAAATTTAAATCCAACTTGAAGTGGGACGAAGTATCACCTGTTAAATAGTTGCAATATATTTAAATTAATACAGTATCTAATATATCTTTATGACATAATTTGCAGCTGTCTGAAACATATTCAAGGTACCACATATTGCTTCTTCTGCAGACAATTTACATTTGCGAATTTAAGGGCCGATTCAACTAGTGTACGTAGTTTATATAAATGTACACTGCACTTGCCATTAAGCCCCATTAATAAGTACATATCCAGAAATTACATGGCATTTTTGCATGCAAGCAAATTCTGTCAAAATATTAAGCAAAAAACTACCATAAATACGCATAGCATATAGTCCTTTTTTGGTGGTGCTCGTTTGACAAAATTCGCTCTTTTTGCATTTGGTTTTTGCACTGTGGGGCGCCTTACCTCCTCAGCGTAAAAAACGTGGAAGCTCGGCCGCGATTCCATCCACGATATTTAACAGGCGACATCGCTAGGATATCTCTTTCGTTTCAAAATAGACAGGTTAGGAGATATTTTTGCAGCATAGTGGGATCATGGGATCGAAACTGTAAGAGTAAATTCCATAAAAAAACTATTAGGTGTATATTCATGGCATATAGGCGTTATTTGCTAACGTTCATACCACAGATCTCTCGGAAGACTAAGACTAAGACCTTGGGATTTTTGTTTGACAGTCTGTCTCTTAAGCTGGAAACGCACAGAGCGCGGCGCAGCGTCGTTGCGGGGCGGAGGCGGTTTTGCGGTAAAGCGAACGCTGTGTCTGTGGAATAACGCGCATAAAACCGCGCGGTATTTGGTAGCGCGGTAGAGCGGAGGCAGCGTGTTACATATGAAGCAGTAATCGACAGGCGACAGTTTCGGAAAGATCAAAAATGCAAAACCGCCTCCACCCCTCACCGCGCCGCGCCCGCTCCGTGCGTTTCGAGCTTTGCACCTACCTTTACAAGTAAAAGTAAAAAAAGTAGTTTATTCTTCAAATTAGGCATATTACATGCACCTATGAACGTCAATAAACTACCACCGGTTCGGAAAAATATACCTCTGCCACGAGAAGAACCGGCGTAAGAAACTCGGCGAGGTGTCATTTTTTCAAAACAATATACATTGTATAGTTAAATATAAATTACAGTGTCAGCTACTACAAAATAACTGAAATAACAATGCTACAGTAGAAAACATATTTTCGCGATAGATTACCCGTGCAGGACGCTATCACTGCCAAACATCCCTATCCATGATGTAATCGTTTATCTTATAATATGCTCTTGAAATAAGTGTTTGTTTTACTACAGATTTGAATTTAGAATTGCTAAGTTCAGTAATGTGTTTAGGAATTTTATTGTACAATTTGATACAATTTCCCAAGAACGACTTTTTCGCCTTTACTAGTAGTATCTGTTTGGCCCATTGATTGAATGGTACTGGTAGAGAATGCCTTGAGGCTTTTTTCACCATTTGCACTTTCGAGTATTAGTTTCGTGCAATGAACTAGCAACAATATGAACTGTAGCCCTAAAAAAAATTCTAAATTTTAAAATCTGACGCGACAAAAATATTAATATAATTACCGAGCCTGCTCAAAAAATTTCACGAGAATCGGTTGAGAAATGCGACCTATAGAGAACGAACCGTTGAAAATAAAAATGTATTTGTAAATTTCCGAAAACTGACTCGACACAAAAATTGTATATAAATATCTATATAAATGAAATCCGCCCGCAGAAAATACAAACACATTGAAAAAAAAACTTGTTGAATATCTCCAAAAACTAACTCGACAAAAAAAAAGTTATATAAATATCGAAATTTCACAAAAATTGGCTGAAAAATGCGACATGTATGGGAGATTAGCTGGAAATCCGGACAACTAGACTTTCAGCTTCGTATACGAACACATTTATGGACAAGCTGAAACGGAGACGCTTCGCTCATTCGATCATTCCGAGATCAGAATCATAAGAGTTACAAATACTTCCACAAAAAGTATAAAAAGACTCTTATCATCTTCAAGGCTATACAGGGTGGCTCATTTAAATCGGTCAGTATCGGAAAGCCTGAAACTATAATACATACGAAGATCTGTTCTTAGGAACCATGTCATCGATTTTAATAAGAAGAAAAACTGCATTCATACATTTAAAAAAAACCTGTACTCAGCTCGGGAATCGAACCCGGTTCTTTTGAAAAAAATAAACTTACACTATTTCTATTTAGATATCGATTGTGTAGGTCATAAGCAGCAATGCATTTTATTCATTTTAGACATCATGTTTCATAGAGCCATTTACTGGTTCCTCAGAACAGGTCTTCGTATTTATTATAGTTTCAGGCTTTCCCATACTGACCGATTTAAATGAGACACCCTGTATACTCTAAAAAGTAATAAAAAGACAAGGGAAGCTCTAAAAACCGTTCCATTTCACTCAGCCTAACGAGATTAGGGAATGACTAAAAAATAATCCGATTATTTGACTTGAGCAGGCTTAGAATACATTTGGGCAAGGAAACAAAGAGAATTAAAAAAAAGAAATATTCCGACATTTTGTCCTAATCGTGTTGGATTACTGTAGACGTTTTTATGATGATTCCGAGTTTTACTTTGCTGTGGTGAGTGACAAGGTCTATTTTCCTTGGGTTGGAATGTCAGATGTAAGATGGCAGTCGTTGCTGTGTCAATTTCTTCCTTTTGTATTAAATAAATAAATATTGGGGGACAATCTTAAACAAATCGACCTAGTCCCAAACTAAGCAAAGCTTGTACTATTGGAATACTTTTATTATTCGATTGATACAAAGATTCCTGTCATGATGGCATGTCATATCGAATCGAATAGACACACGGACTAGTTAACTCAGTCGAAATGACAACCACGTTATGAATAGTGGATCATCTGTAAGCTGTAGACGTCACGATTGTTTTTCAAAAATCCAAATTTACAAAAACGCTTTACGGAAAATCTGTATAATTATCGAACATGCTCACAAAATTTCACGAGACGCGGTTGAAATGCGAACTGTACAGCAGAACAAAAAAAAACTGCTTAATTCCATATTGTTACAAATTAAGCCGAATGAACATACGGAAATCCACCGTAAGAAATCATTTTTGCCGAAGCTAAAACTGGGACCCTCGTTCACTTAGCTCACTCGGTCAACAAGATTACGTCTCCTACACTTTTAAATCTCCTAGAGTATTCTGTACCTACTACCCATCATTTATTGTAATAGTACATTACTACAGAGGCCGGGACAAAAGGGGTTGCCGGCCGAAGACATATAGACGGCTGAGCGAAACGAGGCCGGATAGGTCTAAGGCCGGCAACCCCATATTTCCCGCCGAGGTATGTATAGTGCTTTTCTCAAACATGCAATGAAATAAACAACAAAAAAATCAAAGTTTTATTTTTAATACGCATAGTGGCAGAATGTCATGATGCCTGTGCCACAAAATTATGTGGAATGGAAATTAAAAAAGAGGACTTTGCAGGCCTAGGCCTGCAAGATTTGTATGAAATTCCATTAACTACCTCTTGTCCTAGCCGCACCTGAAACGTCAGACTTCGCAGCCTATATAAGGAACATAACATCCATATTTCATTGCATGTTTGAGAAAAGTTATTTTTCAATAGAGCGGGAATCAAACTCGGTATCTTTTTGGTTGGTCGGGCACACAGAAGGGGTCACAAAAATGTGACCGCATGACAAGGAACGAAGCTATCCATCACAAAATTTCATGTAGCACAGTGGAATAGTTTGTGGATTTGTGTCCGATCCCCGGCTCCTACCACTGGGTTATTTAAATACACTTATAAATGTACGACATATGATTTGATATGATATTGAATTGATAGGTTTTTTCACATTGAAAGAATGCCGGACACGAGGGCCGCAAAAATAATGACAAGGTGGACGCCGCAACAGAAGAGACCGAAAGGCAGGCCTAAAAACGTTGGAGTGACTGCGTGGAAGAGGATCTCAGGAAGATAGGGCAGTGACACCCCTGGAGCTGCAGGCGTCTATAGGCTCCGGTGACCGCTTACCATCAGGGCCGCACGCTTGTTTGCCACCGACGTGGTTTAAAATAAAAGTTTACCAGATGGAAGAAGGTTGCCAGGAATCAACTTGAGCAAGATTGTGGAGAAGGCCAAGACCCACAAAGGGTTGTAGCGCCATCGGAGAAGAAAATTTAAGTAGGTTTTCGGCAAACGAAAACATTACCAGGTCTAATCCCAACTCGGTCTAGTTTTCCGTGTTGATTGGAAAGTCAGACACAATAACGGTGGCAAATAAGCTTCCGGCCTGCTTGATGGTAAGCACCGTAGCCTATGGACGCTTGCGACTCCAGAAAATCATAATCAATTATTTATTTATTAAAAAAAAACACTTGTAACAGTGATTATTTAAAATAATATAATATAATAATATAATATATTGGGGGACAATCTTACGCAAATCGACCTAGTCCTAAACTAAGCAAAGCTTGTACTATGGGTACTAGACGACGATATACATACTTATATAGATAAATACATACTTATATACATAGAAAACATCCAAGACCCAAGAACAAATATCCGTGAAAAATGCACAAATAAATGCCCTGGCCGGGATTCGAACCCGGGACCTCTAGCTTCGGTGGCAGAGTCACTACCAACTAGGCTAAACAGGTCGTCAAAATACTTATACCTATATGTTACATAGTCCTAAATCTATCCAGAAAACCTCTCTTTTATTCAAGCTATTCAGCCATTCATCTCATAATAAGAGAGGCACCTGGACGCGAACATGGGCAGGCTGTCCACAAAAATGTCCACGTGTGGGTCAGTACGCAGGAGAGGAGCCCGTTGAGCGAGCTGACCATTTCGCAGAGCGGCTAGTGGCGGCGCGCCGCGGTCGCGCGTGGTTCGGTGCCATCCGACAGCTGCACGTACGTGTTTTGGGGCACGACAATGCTGTTAAGGGCGTTATGTAATTCTGTGCTATTGATTTTATTATGGAGCACCTTACATGCTGTTACCATCCGCTCGGTGCCTCTACGTACTTCCAGGGAGTTGAAGCAAAAACTTAGACGGGTACCATACAGTTTTTTGTATAAAAAGCGGAGAAATGCTTTTTGCACCTTTTCTAACATAAGCTTGTACTTGGCCTCACTTGGACTCCAAACGCATGCACTGGCCTCGAGTTTGCTTCGAATTAGAGCCGTATAAAGAAGCTTGATGACGCCGGAATTGTGGAAGTCCCTAACGTTTCTCGTCACGAAGCCCAACCTTCGATACGACTCTTTGGCGAGGCCGGTAATATGCTCGGTTGTCAAGCCTTTTTGATATTAGGAATTATTGTGTTGACAGCTGGAAACGCTTGTCCCTCACTCTTGACACAGCGTATCCTCGGGAGCTCTGGCGACCTTACTCACCACCAGGAACACAACACCACATACCAAAGACTATGTGCCGTAAGTGGTGATAATATAGCTGCGGTCTTCTGTAAGGTGGAGGTACTTCCCCAGTTGGGCTGCTCCAAATATGAGCGAGGCGACTCTCCGCTGTGCCCTACCTATCTTAAAAGTCCGCAGTAAGCTCGGTTCTCCATACAAACATAGTTACGCTCTCATTTTAAAACGCCATGCTAGAATAACATGAAACTTTGTATACACAACGGGATCCGGCATATCTAGGTCGGAAATTAGTTTATGTTGCTTGAAATTATAATGGAGAAAAAATACAGAGATTATTAAGTTTTGCATACAAGACGTAAAAAACTCAAAAACTGGCTGTATTTTTTTTTTTACAATTTCTAGCTACAGAAACTGTTTTCCGACCTAGATATGGCGGCTCCCATTGTGTATACAACGATTCATGTTATTTCAGCAAGGTGTTTTTTAAATGAGAACTGGGTACTCTTAAGGAGGATGTGAAAGAGAACCGTAACTGCCTACTTACGCAACTAGTACATTAATTTAAACATTACCGCCTTGCACCACATCTCGTATTCATGTAAATGCGTAATGTACACACGGTAATCGCACGTAAATATGTACACGCGATATATCGACGTGGGAATGTCAATAAATGATAAGCGTTTAAGTATCGGTGCTTATAATCGATGATATTTACATATCAATACTTGTAGGCTGATATGTCCGTGATAAAAGCCGACGGATTAATCCGTTGGGGTCTAGATAAGGTCAATACTGTGCTGTGACACTGTGTCAATACTTGACACTTTCTTGTGGTTTTTTTTACGGCCCGCCTGATGCTAAGCGGTCATCGCCAGGGAGCGAAACTTTGGTGCCGATGACAGACGTATGACGTCAAGCTACATACAGAGTGTTTTATCTGGATTATTGAAGGAATCTATTTTGATGATGAAAGGTTAACTTACAACAATAATTTTGTTTTAGTTGCGATTACAGGCATTATGTACAGTATATGTATGTAGGTATGTATTTAAATTAGAATATGCGGTGTTGTGTTTGAATTCCAAGCGTTCTGCCTATTTTTCGACAACCCACGAAATTTGAAAAACAACAAATTTATCAGAATATATTTTTTACAATTACTTAGTAAAATATTTTTTTCTTATTATCTTTGCAATTATTTTAATATTTGCATTATTTTCAATATAATTATATTGAAAAAAAAAAAGAAAAAAAAGAAAAATATATTGAAAAATTAGTAATTTCTTATTAATAAAAAATTAAATGGACATTACCATTATTGCATTATTAATAATCATTGGAGTGTCGCAATGTTGTTTATATAAAATCATTCTATATGTGAATTTGCATCATAATGATGTCACCAGCACCAAAGTTTCGCTCCCTGGTCATCGCAGCCTATGAACACTTGCAACTCCAGGGGTGCCACATGCCCATAGCCGATCCTTTAAAAAAATATACACTCCTTTCTCTTCTCTTTTCCAAGAACCCCGTACTGTAGTCCCTCGGGAAAACCACGGCAGGGAACTCATTCCAACCGGAGATTCCGAGGCAGGGAATTCCTCTGAAACCGTACCGTACGCAACCATTTAGGTTCTAAGGCGTGAGGATGAATTCCCTGCCCACGGCGAGCGGTGCGATGGTAGAAAGCGGCCGTGATCATATATGTCGAACAGTTCTTCGGAGCACAAACTATTCATTTCACAACCTGTATAAAAGCTTAATCTAATATGCAAAGACAACTGATTAGTATAATCAATCATAAATAATTATATTTACACTTGATTGAATCGATTAATCACGGTCCATTCGATAAATTAATCGATGAAATCAATCAAGATCCCAATGGGTTTTTTAGGAATCAACTACCCATCTTACTCTGATTTGCGTAACAGAATGAGATAGGTGTGCAAAATATTGTGATATGACGATGGGGGGTCTAGCTTGATTTTATTTTATTGATTAGCTAGGCCTGACCACACGCAGTTCTGAATATATTTGGTAATATTTATCAATCCTACTTAATACACAGGACTGAAACCATAAGAGTAAATTCTGTCAAAATATTAAGCAAAAAACTACCATAAATACGCATAGCATATAGTCCTTTTTTGCTGGTGCTCGTTTGACAAAATTCGCTCTTTTTGTATTTGGTTTTTGCACTGTGGGGCGCCTTAGCTCCTCAGCGTAAAAAACGTGTGAGCTCGGCCGCGATTCCATCCACGATATTAAACAGGCGACATCGCTAGTATATCTCTTTCGTTTCAAAATAGACAGGGTAGGAGATATTTTTGCAGCATAGTAGGATTATGGGATCGAAACTGTAAGAGTTAATTCCATACAAAATCTATTATATATTCATGGCATATAGGCGTTATTTGCTAACGTTTGTTTGACAGAATTTACTCCTTTTTAGGGTTTCAAATATGTCGCTCGTAGTGTCAATCAATACGCGAGTAACTGCTTTTATTATAGTCGTGCTTGTCGTGAAGGTATTTATGCAGGTAAAATGTACAGTCAAATTTATTTTTCTATTCTTCTTATCAAAGAGACAAAAATATTTGTGTATACGCTCTTACCTCCTTGTCATAACACACATTTGTGTTGTTGTGTTGTTGTATTGTGTTGTGTTGTGTCCTTGTTGTTGTGTTGTGTCCATGTTGTCTTGTTGTTGTGTGTAGTCATGTATGTATAGTTGAAATTATTTAAAATGTCTGACATTTCATAAATGTTCTCATTAGATTTTGAATCTTCTTGCATGGACTGTAAAGTCGCTTTTTGAATGGTTTTTATTTGATACATCTTTGTAAATTCCAGTGTTTTTAAGTATACGCATATTAAATTTTGTCACTCATTGCGTATAGATTTTAGCGCAACAGATAAGAGGATATACCGATAAGTACCTCTTAAAATCACTTAAATAGTACGAAGAACTTGTCGCGGGAACATGCCAGTATTTCCAGTCGTGTTATAAGTTTAATTAAAATAAATTCCGTCGCGCAACATTTTTCACACCGCACTATTTACCGGTTTTCCCTCACTACGTTGAGCGCCATCTGTTCAGTCTAGACAGGAAACTGCACAATCCAATTTGCCTAGGCAGTCGTTTGAAATAACTTTCACACTTCCAATTGTAACAATAAATATGTTTAGATTTTTTATTACATTATTAATAGTAGGAAAATTTGTGCTACGAGTATATGGTACTTACCTGCTGTTCTTTCCCTGAGTTTAAATGTATAAAAAATACGAATAAATTACGTCACTTCTAGTAATCCCATGCAACTGTCATACGAGGGCTGCTACTTATGTATCCGGAATAGAAAAAATAAATAAACGTATTTGAGTAAATTTGGTTTTATTGTTTTTAAAAATATTCTCCGTGATGATCAATGCACTTTTGCATACGTTTAAACCAATTTTTAAAGCACTTTTTCGTTCTGATTGAGGTATCTCCAAAACGTGCCGTTAGAACGCGTCGACGGCATCTTCACGGGTCGAAAATCGTTGACCACGTAATTTGTTCTTTACATTTGGAAATAAATAAAAGTCAAATCAAGGGGGTCAAATCAGGGCTGTACGGTGGATGACCAGTTAATTCTATATTTTGACCTTCTAAAAATCGAGTTGTTTCGTGTAATGTATGACAGCTGGCATTATCATGGTGAAGAATGATTCTGCGCCGCTGATTATTTTTACGTATTTCTTCAAATACTTCCGGTAAACAAATGGTCGTGATCCACTCCGAATTAACTGTTTTGCGATTCTCTAGTGGTACTGTAGCCACGTGACCATTAATACCAAAAACGCAGGCCACCATTTGTTTTAAGGTGCTTTTTGCACGAGTTACTTTCGTAGGGTTCGGCTCATTTTGAAACACCCATACCGTTGACTGTTGATTAGTTTCGGGATCATACGGATAGATACAGGATTCGTCACATGTGTAGATGTTATAAGCAGCTTTTGAGTCACCACCGTTGTATTTCTCCAACATTTTCTTGCACCATTCGACGCGAGCCCCTTTTTGATCCTCCGTTAAGTTGTGCGGGATCCATCACGCACAAATTTTTTTTTTACAAGTAAATGTTCATGTAATATCTTGTGAATGCTCGTCATACCAATGCTTAGAATTGCCTCTATCTCACGATATGTAACATGACGGTCAATTATTATAAGTTTTCGGATAGCGTCAATATTTTGCGGTACAACGACCGATTTCGGACGACCTTCCTTAACTTCGTCCGTGAGCATACTGCGTCCACGACTGAACTCACTAAACCAGTGATACATAGTAGATTTTGATGTAGCTTCATCATTAAAAGTCGAAGTTAACCGAGCGAAGCACTACTGTTGCGTTAAGCCACGGCGAAAATTGTAATAAATAATAGCACGAATACTTTCACGAGTGAGTTCCATTCTTGCTGCGAGTTGACAACTTAAAACCGCCAAAAACAAAAGACTAACGAATGTAAGAAAAAAAATAACAGCCGGATACATAAGTAGCGGCCCTCGTAGTCATAGTTGACCATTACTTTCCGTTGGTCTTTATTCTTTTGATATAAAAACAAAAGATATATACCTAGTGATTTATAACTACTCACTACTATGATGTCACCAATTATATTTCGCAATTTCTATCACTGATAATATCTAAAATGTCTTATTGAAGTTAATTTAGCCTCGTGAAGAAATGTTATGTCATCGTCAATTTTACCATCGAAAAACTCCTTTCATTCAATTTGGTATTGTACGAAATTCGATATACAAAGCTATTTCTAAACTAACTGGATTTAATCTTCTACAAACGTCGTTTCATGCCATGTGCCACCCAGTCTGAACCGATAATATATGCAGATCGAATGCAACACATCACTATTTGAACAGGTTATCGCATTTGTGCAAACCGGCGTTAGGGTGGGGATTTTATCGATAGTAAACGGTTTATTATCGATAAATTCTCGTCATGTCGTTGGCTAGCGACGGATGTCTACTTATTTCAATCGATCATGGGTAAAGGGTCATACAGGCTTATAATTTGCTTGAATAAAGTACCTATAAGTTCTTGAAGAGAATATGTAGCCCACTTTGTGCTTAGTTGATAGGGTTACTAGAACCCATTTTCTAATTTTCTTGACAACCGCGATAAAATGTAGGGACATCACCTTAAAATTCGATGTAAAAGTCATTAATTTAGGTTCTATTTTCCTACATTCATTTTATTTTGTACTTTTTTCAACTCTTTGTTTCAACAATCAACTATACGAACAAAACAAACGAACATCATAAATTAAACACTTGGATATAAAACATACCTACTTTAACATTAAATACAATTAAAATCATCCATAACAATCTGATTTTTAGGGTTCCGTATCCAAAATGGCGAAAACGGAACCCTTATAGATTCGTCATGTCTGTCCGTCCGTCCGTCCGTATGTCACAGCCGATTTACTCGGAGACTATGAGCACTACAATTATGAACTTTAGTAGGAAGGTGTATGCTATGAACCGCTAATAGAAATATGATGTGAAATTACGAAAAGAATATTACTGGGGGGGGTGTTAAATTTTTTTTTATGCACATAGGCGTGGGGGGTATCTATGTATAAGCCTTCAAAAATGACAGAGGTTTTTAAAAAACTATTCCATTTAAGTCAACCGTTTTTAGTTTGAACAAGATAGGTCTAACGGTTTTTGAGTTATTGCTGAAAAACTGTCTTGCCCAAACAAGAGGGCGTAAGTGCCGTCAGTTTCCTATTAAGATACGACCTTTTTGATTAAATGTATTGTATATTGATTTTAAATGTAGGTTAGGTGTCGCATATTTTTTGCATAAAAGGCAATTTTATTGATTTGCGGTACTGATTGCTCAAAACTCGGCATAATGCTCAGTCCCGACTTGGGTTCACTGAATTCCGGGACATGACCAAGTTAAAATCGGGACGTCCCGAAAAACACGGGACATCTGCTAACCCTATTTGTAGATTCTTTACCAAGTTTTCAAATGAAAGACAAAATCTACTATACGTACTTACGCGTACGTGACGGCCTGTTTGTTTAGCCAAGTTGGTAGTGACACTAGTGACTCTACCTCCGAAGCTAGAGGTCCCGGGTTCGAATCACGGCCAGGGCATTTATCTGTGCATTTATCACGGATATCTGTTCTTGGATCTTGGATGTTTTCTATGTGTTTAATGTATTTATCTATATAAGTATGTATATCGTCGTTTAGTACCCATTGTACAAGCTTTGCTTAGTTTGGGACTAGGTCGATTTGTGTAAGATTGTCCCCCAATATTTATTTATTTAATTTATTTTATACTGTTTGTGTAATCATTATCTGAAAAGTAAGAGTTAATACATGAATAATACCATAATTCATATCTTGTCCTCCACTACAGATACTATTTTTATAAGAACTAATTTTGTATTAAGTAGTAGGTAGCGCTACATTCTACATTCTAAATTTTATATAGAAAAGTCCCGTGATTTTGAGACATATTAAATATAATGAAACGGGTCACTCACGTCTTTAAGGTCGAATATCGCTCGACATGTTTCAGACCGGTTCGCGGTCCTTAATCATGAGCACCTATCGCGGCGGCGGTTTTCTTAGCACCGCGGCGGCGGCGGTCTGAAACATGTCGAGCGATATTCGACCTTAAAGACGTGAGTGACCCGTTTCATTATATTTTAATTACAAATTAAAGGGTATATGTTAGTTGTAACTATTTGAAAAGTAGCAGTGCTCTGAGCTGGATTCGAACCTGCAACGGCCAATTAATGCGCTATTGGAACAATCAGGCTCGGGCACGAAATCCTTCACTAGTTTCCTCTCGCATTAGGGAGGCGTACAGCGACCAGCGACATCTACCGTAGAAGACATAGGTTGAGTTGCACCAACTTACGATCACAGACCGATCAACGTTAAATATGGCGCCGACAGCTGTCGTCCCATAGAAACTTGTCAAACTTTCCATACATTCATATTTTAACGAACACCGCTTACGATTACAGGCGGTTTGGTGCAACCCACCCTTAGGCTGAGTTGCACCAACTTACGATCACAGACCGATCAGCGTTTAATATGGCGTCGGCAGCTGTCACCTCATAGAAACTTGTCAAACTTTCCATACAGACAGATTCTAACGAACACCGCTTACAATTACAGATGGTTTGGTGCAACCCAGCCTTAGGCTTCTTTTAACGGCACCAACGTCTCAAATTACATTCATACGTCAGTAACGATGCGACATTCCATACTAAACTAATTTTGTAGAAAGCTAAAGAGAATTCAATTTTTTAAAATTAAAGGGAAATTGTTAAAAATGTAGTGCTTCTAGTGTTATATTTCCCTTTAATTTGAATTTTAAATTTTAAGAATAGCAATGGTTCCACGCGGCCTCTCCCCGAGCGGCTGTGGAATGAGCTCCCTGTCGAGGTACTCCCGAGGGACTATAGCACGAACTGTACCGACAGGTTTTTGCATGGTCGGGGATAGAGGGAAACAAATTTGTATTTCCATAATTTATGTAATTAATTTTTAAGGGAAACATAGCTCTCCCCGCCTGATATTGCTCTCCCTAAGAAAGTCCTGTATACGCGCCCTAGTCCCTTGAAATCACAAGAATCCATTGGCTACGGTGTCAGCTTACCATCAAGTTGGCCGTACGCTTGCATGCGACTATGGTAGTATAAAAAAAAACCGGTAAAGCTCCTTTTGTTACCGGCAAAGCCCCGCCCTACGGTGTTAGACGAATAATTAGTGAGGTGTTTGTTTACCAAGCCCGACGAATGAGTCGATTACTGCAAAGGGATCAATGGACTTTCATTAATGAATTTAGTGGTGTGTGTCTGATTGCTGAATAAGTCTGACAAACGTTAATGTACCTCTATAGATGATCCAGAAAACGAATAAAATATATATAGGGATAAATCACAACTATATTACGTAGAGAACATTTTGGAAATAATTAGGTAAATACACGTACACAGACACTTTTAACATACAATGTTTAGCTATTTTTTAACGAGCGAGCGAAGCGTCTCCGTTTCAGCTTTCGACAAAAATTCTTTCGTATGTCTGTCTGTCCGGATGTTCTCCTCTACAGGTCGCATTTCTCAACGATTCTCGTAAAAAATTGTGAGCAAGTTAGATAATTATAAAGATTTTTTGTCAAGTCAGTTTTTGGAAATATTGAAATGTGAAAAAAAAAACATGTGCGAGGTCTACAGCTCACAGAGCCACTACTATTTTATAATTATTACATAGTTTTTAGGGTTCCGTACCCAAAGGGTAAAAAGCGGGACCTATTACTAAGACAAGACTTCGCAGTCCGTCCGTCTGTCCGTCTGTCACCAGGCTGTATCTCAAGAACCGTAATAGCTAGACAGTTGAAATTTTCACAGATTGTGGATTACTGTTGCCGCTATAACAACAACTACTAAAAACAAAATAATAATAATAATAATAAAGGCTCCTATACAAAAAACGTGATATTTTGGCCCTTTTCATGGCTACCACTCGCCGAGCTAGATCTCAAGAACCGTAATAGCTAGACAGTTGAAATTTGCACAGATATGTATTTTTATTGTGGCTACAACAACTAATCTATTCTATTCTATTCTAACAAATACAAAAAAAACTCAATAAAACAAGTGTTTAATGGCACCAGCTTTTAGCCTTTTTTCTGGTACGGAACCCTTCGTGCGCGAGTCCGACTCGCACTTGGCCGGTTTTTAACAATGTTGCCTGTTATTTGGTCTCCTGTGATTGAAGCTCGAAACGCACAGAGCTGGCGCGGCGCGGTGCGGGGCGCAGGCGGTTTTGCATTTTTGCCCTTTTCGAAACTTTCGACTGTCGATTACTGCTTCATATGTCACACGCCGTCTCCGCTCTATCGCGCTCCCGGATACCGCGCGGTTTTTTAGTGCGACGTGCCCCGGACCGCGTTCGCTTTACCGCAAAACCGCCTCCGTCCCGCCCCGCAACGACGCTGCGTCGTGCTTTATGCGTTTCAAGCTTCAGACTATGTGTGCCTAGTGTAGGGACCTAAAGTAAATGTCTAAAAATTGATCTGCTTCATAGGTTCCGAAAATGGGGGTAATTAATTCCTTAGAGTGAAAACGGCAGCTGGTAGAGGGTAACAGTGTCGGTATCTAAAATAGTTTAATTTTTTTATTGTTTTTTTTTAGATAGAATTATAACCGTTATAGGTACCTACTAGATGAATATACAGGGTTGGCCCTGTAACATGAGCAAAAAATTTAACACTGGACTATTTAGTGCGCCAGCAATTATTTCCAAGTGGGTCTCAGTGCCCGCATGCCAAGCGTGGCGACTATGTCCAGCAGTGGACGTTCCATGGCTGATATGGTGGGGTCTCACTTGAAAAAAAAGTTTTTATATATTAGTTTTTTCTTTAAAGATAGCTTACGTGTATTTTTATTACTCTTCTGAAGTGATATTAATGTCAATTTTTTTTAATCTTAAAAATTGAAAATAAAAAGAAATAAAATTAAAAATATCCTTGAAATCAAAAAATGCAAAAACAATTATGACTCAGAACTTGATACTAACTCAATCACTGTATTGACCGATGCGCTATAATCTCGTGGTGTCAAGATCCATTACTCGGAGATTATAGCATTAGATCATAACTTCACCGAATTAATAAAAATTAAAAGAAATTAAGATACAAGGAGTTACTGCTGATGCTCTAAGGAAGCGTCCTTTTAAATATTTGCTCCTGGACACGTGTAATATTTATGCACCAATAACAGGTGTGCAACAACGTTCAAACAGTTCGAGGCTTTTACACTACTTTAATAACTATAATTATATATTAATAGATTTGTTTGTGTCGATTGACCAATCAAAACTTGCAATAAAAACTGTAAGCACTACTTATGAAGGTTGTTTGAACATTCTGCGCTTTAAATTTTGTATAGAATCACTAAATATGTCTATTTCGAAGTTTTGTTCAAGTGACAAATTGTTCCATGTTACTTGCAATCTATGGACTGGAAGTGCCTTGCCCAGTTTAGTCCTGGTAGAACTCGGGCGAAAGATAGTGCGACGACAAGATCGTGTGTTAGCTTTTGGTACTGTAAAGTTTAAACCACCCAGCAGGTAAGGTTCCGCGATTTTACCGTTTACCAACTTGTGTAGCAAAGCCATGTCAAGGAAAGACCGCCTGAGCTGTAAAGGACAAATTTCAAACCGTTGGAGTCTCTCTTCGTATGTTACTTTTTTACGAACTCCCTCAGTTCTCGTCTTATACACTAAAAAACGAGTAAAAGAACGTTGGACTTTTTCCAACCGATTGATATGAATTGCGTAGCTGGGATTCCATACTTGACAACAGTATTCAAGACGAGAACGCACTAGAGCATTGAAAAGAGTTTGAAATGTGTCAACGCGTTTGAAATTTTTGCCTATACGTTTTATAAACCCAAGCATTTTATTGCTTTCACTAATAACTGAATCAATATGATTTATAAAGTTTAATTTAGAGTCCAGGCATACTCCAAGATCCTTAACATTGGAAACTTCTCGAAGCACAACGTCATTGAGACAATATTTTGAGTTAGTAGGTAGTTTTTTTCGCGTAAATTTAATAAAGAGACACTTGTCAGCGTTAAGAGTCATATTATTCTCCAGACACCAGGTCTTTACGCTATTCAAATCCTCTTGTAATAGCAACGAATCAGGTATTGATGTGACCACTTTATAAAGCTTCATATCATCAGCATATAACAGACATTTGCTATGCTTGATAGTGGAAACTAAGTCGTTTATAAAGCAAATAAATAGAACAGGGCCAAGATGTGAGCCCTGAGGAACACCCGAAGTTGCCAAGTACCTGTTTGAAAAATATCCATCCTTCACCACTCTTAGCTGTCTCCCAGTCAGATACGAGCCAAACCATTTCCACATCTCGCCTGTGACGTTAAACTGGTCGAGGAGCTTATGCATGAGAATACTGTGGTCCACCTTATCAAAAGCGCTACTAAAGTCGGTGTAGATGGCATCTACTTGGTGACCCGAGTCAATAGCTGTACCAACGTCGTTCACGTAGCAAAGCAAATTTGTAGAAGTGGACTTAGTGCTCATAAAACCGTGCTGCAAAGGAGAAATCCTTTCCCTAACATGCCAAGCCAGTTTTTTACAGATTATGCTCTCAAAGACCTTGGGAAAAATAGACAAAAGAGATATCGGCCTATAGTTGGATACCTTTGTCTTATCACCTTTCTTAAAAACCGGAACAACGTTAGCCTCCTTCCAGATAGTAGGGAATATGGAATGTCGTAGTGACTCGTTAAATATTTTCACCAATGGGGCAGTCAAAGATTTGCTACATTTTTTTATAAAGTACGGTGGAATGCCATCGGGACCGGGGCCTTTACTGAGGTCGAGGGCTTTAAGCTCCTTCATGACGCATGACTCGTTTACACGAACTGAAGAAAAGGTGCTGTTCAGTGCAGCAGTGCAGATTTGTTTGGGCACCGCATCGCCTAATGGAGGCTTGGGATGTCCAGAAAATGCAGAGGAGAAGTGACTTGCAAACATATTGCATATGTCAGTATCATCACTGGCTATTACGTTCCCAATGGACATACTAGAAGGAATAGAAGAACTGTTCCTAGGCTGTTTTCGTGAGTTTTTGACAAAAGACCAAAATTTCTTGGGGTTAGAATGCAAATCATTTTCTACAGATAACGTATAACGCGAGTAGTCGTTCTTTATTTTAGTTTTAACCCGAGTGCGAAGCAACTGAAATTCTAAAAAGTCACGAGGATTGTTTGTTTTTTTGTATCTCAGTCGACATTTCTCCTTTTCTTTTATCATACAGATAAGGGCAGTACTAAACCAGGATGGGTACAGATAGTTACGAGGTTTTGATTTAGGGATTGTAATTTCTATAACGTTATTTATGATTTTATGGAATGCTGAAACCATGTCGTCCACAGTATTACACGAGGCAAACTCCAGATTCCAGTCAACAGAACGCAACTTCTCATTAACAATGTAATAGTCAGCTTTTTTAAAATTATACATACCAAATTGCTTAGGCTTACTGATTCTCTTTATGCTATTACTATTATTTATTACAATATCAAGCGCCGGATGATGCCCGTCAAGTTTACATAGGACGTCTGCAGACTTACTGACCGTAGGGCCTACAAAATTACTTAAAACTAGGTCTAAAATTCTAGAGTTATCGTTTAAAACAGGATTTAACTGAAACATGCTATTCAGTGACATAAAATCAAACAAAGAATTTGCCGCCCCATTATTACATACTGAAGGATTTAAAAAACAACCATTTGAATCGGGAGACCATTGGATAGCCCCCAAGTTAAAGTCACCAATAATTAAAATCTTTTCATCACACGAATCCATTCTATCACTTAACTTTTCGAAGTATTTTTCGTACTTTGAGGTACTTGAATTAGGTGGCATATAAATAGTACCTATAATAAAGGCCAAATTTGTATATTTATCGCGAACTTCAACCCAGATGTCTTCATCTTCTCCTTCCCAATGGCACAGTCTTGTAGAAAATAATTTATTTGAAACCGCTATGAGGCAGCCGCCACCATCTTTTTTACCAGATCTTTCGTACTGTCTGTCACGGCGATAACTTTGCTGCTTCGCTTGGCGACTTTTTGTGACAGATAGTAAAGAGTTTTTGAGTATTCGTACTTTAAAGCATATCTCTACAAAAATAATTAAAAATAGCTCTCCTCTTATTCATGTAAAGAGATCCAGCCAACAGATATAGTAACTGTCACATAACTACTCTACACATAGTAAAGCTCAATAAATTTCACGAGCTGAGAGCGAAAGGGTTTCAACATCTCTACAGCTACGTTATCGGTAATATCAGCTCTATTTAGATTATAGAAGGTTATAGATTATAGAATTAAGATCAAGAACGTTGCTTGGTAGCTGAGAATGGAAGGCTTTTACAGTTCTAGAGCTAGTCGGTAATATCAACTCTATATAACATCAGATAGGATTTAGAGATGTGAATAAGATTGTCGCTTAGTATTTTATTACTGTCAAGATGTGTCAAAGCTTTCTCGAGCTGTTAATGTTTAGTGTCTGCTATAATAATAATAATATTGGGGGACAATCTTACACAAATCGACCTAGTCCCAAACTAAGCAAAGCTTGTACTATGGGTACTAGACGACGATATACATACTTATATAGATAAATACATAGAAAACATCCAAGACCCAAGAACAAATATCCGTGAAAAATGCACAAATAAATGCCCTGGCCGGGATTTGAACCCGGGACCTCTAGCTTCGGAGGCAAAGTCACTACCAACTAGGCTAAACAGGTCTTCAGCCTCAGCGGCAAGTCGGAGCTATAATCGTAATATGTCAATTTATATGTTAAACTATTTGTTTTAGTACTTCTTGGACATTGAATAACTTAAATTTTGTTTATTTTATTTATTAAAGGTTATGGTTCAACTGTTTAAATGGTAATTTGGTTTAATTTAACCATTTTCGTTTAAAATGTATGAATTGTGCCGTTATAGTGGCAATGATTTGAAATGAGTAGTCACACTTGGCACATTTTCGTTTGTGTAGGAAGTGCGAGATGACAAATGTCTATATACTTATACAGGGTGAAATCGGAGACGCAATCAGAAGTAAATTCTTCAAACACTTACACGGGTCAATCGCAAAAAAATTGTACATAGTTAATTATGTCTATCATTTTAATTGAATCCATTGTGTGACGAAAATAAGCCATACAATTTGTACGGGTTAGTTTCGTAACACAATGAAACCAATTAAAATGTAGACATAATTAAGTCCTTAACTATGTACAAATATTTTATTCAAAATGTTACTAGAAGAATAATGACTGAATACTTAAAATCATGGCCACCCTATACAGGGTGATTCGGGAGACGTGAGCAAGATCAACACTACGGATTCAGTAGATCATAAGCTACTACTTCGTACCGCTATTAGTGAAATTAACGTTCATTTATCTTTGGTGTTGATAACAAAATGTTTTAAATTATTTTCGAAATGGATGATCACTCTACAATGAGAATACTTCAGTCAAGTGATACTGTGTCAAATTGAATGTCACCTGAGTCCGATTACTTTTGAAATATCGTATCTCACTCAATGTGACAATTTACTTTCTTCATAATCTAAGTGCTGTCATAACAGTTAGAGGTTTAATCTTTATAAACCCGTTTTTGTAGGGTGGCCATGATTGTAGAGAATTAAACTTTAACTTAACAAAAATTAAAATACAGGAAAAAGGTATGGGTGTTTCACTTAAATACAATGGTGCACGATTCATTGCCATTTACTATGTATGCAGTGTTGATCCTGCTCATGTCTCCTGAATCAACCTGTATATACTTTTGACACACGTTTTATTAGGGATGTCAAAACTTCGTGTTGTGTAATGTGATCAAGTTATATGAAACATTATTGTTACATACATCCATAAACTCACGCCTATATTCCCAAAATGGGTAGGCAGAGCACATGAAAATTACTTGTCAGTGCCACTTTTAGCTTTAGTGTTTTTCCCAGTGTGGTGGTGGGTTTGTGTGGGTGCATTGTTTTTGTTGATTACTTACTACTTTTATGTAGGTATTGTTTCATTCATTAAGTGTAAACTTTGCAATAAATATATCACGCAAACATTTTTTTATGAGGTCATTCTTAAAAATCCTGCCACTTGCCAAGTCCGGCCGCAACCCGGACAAAGGGTCAAAAATCCTGACATGTCCGGACAAATTCTGACGTATGGCAACCCTAGGCCCAGTTAGCATAATGGCGGCATCTAAAAGCCACCAATAGCAGCGCCTTATCCCTACCACAAAAAACTACACTTTAACTAAAACAGTAAAAATCTTGCTTGTCATTACCCCTTAGGTCGCATGGTCCGATTGACTAGTCCGATCTACCATCTTCTTTGTTCATACACTTCTACCACTTCTGTATACACTTTCGGCAAACTATCTTGTAACCCAGAACATTTTTGGAAATTATAGTACTGCAGTGATTGTCTGTAGTCGCAAGAGTCTATAGGCTATGGTTTCTCCTTACCATCAGGCAGGCCGTATGCTTGTTTGTCACCGTCTTTGTAGACAAAAAAATAGCTTGAAGCACTATTATATTATTCTGTGCTTTTAGCTCAAACGTAAATCAATTTAAAGCCTATAGAACCTCGTCACAAAGAGAAACTGTTTAACGTCAGCTACCTACTTATATACATATATTTGTTAATCATTAACAACGACAAGGTTCTAAACATATTCAAAGGCTTATTAAACCCTTTAAAAAGTGAGATATCACGTAATGTTATTCAGATCCTAACAAAGCTGGCTCAATAACAGAACGGCGTAAGTCACAAGAAACTTGTACCAAGATGGGTCTTTTGGAGAAGTTGGCAATATTGAAAGCCGGCGTGACGTTTATCGTGAAATATAGCGGATCGGCGCAAGAGTGCGGATTAACGCTGTTTATACGGAGACGGGACGATTATGACATGCGTAGGTATCAAGCTTGAAACGCAAAGAGCGTGGCGCAGCGTCGTTGCGTGGCGGGGGCCGTTTTGGTAAAGCGAACGCGGTCTGGGACATGTCGCACCAATAAACCGCGCGGTATTTGGTAGCGCGGTGGAGCGGAGACGGCGTGTATGACATATGAAGCAGTAATCGACAGTCGACAGTTTCGGAAAGATCAAAAATGCAAAACCGCCTCCGCCCCGCCGCTCCACGCCGCGCCCGCTCTGTGCGTTTCGAGCTCTATATATACACGCTCACGCGACGACTTTTAAGCCCTTGTACAGTATGTTTACTTTGAGTTTGCAACTGACATACTCGTATGCTCATATTCCATTGGATATTCTACTTTAACATAAACGTTATAGAGTTTCTATTACAAACATGCATACGATTTTTAGACAGTGTGTATGTAATTGAAACTTTGGAAGGCACGTTAAGCCGTTGATCCCGGTTGCTGTCTATGATAGCAGTCGTTAAGCCAAGTTAGAGGCCTCCGGGCGGCTTGAGAACCTCTAACAGTCAAGTTTCCCACTCACTTGACAAGCCTAATCCCAATAAGGTCTAGTTTTCCCGTCGGGTTAGAAGGTCAGATGGCAGTCGCTTCTGTAAAAACTATCGCCTACGCCAAATCTTGGGATCAGGTAGCGGACCCCAGGCATCCTTCAGGATGCAACTGTACTGGGAATAACGCTAGGAGGATGATGTGTATGTAATTGAAACTATTATATTCGTGTTAAAGTAGAATTAATATCCAATGAAATAACGACCTGTTTAGCCTAGTTGGTAGTGACCCTGCCTCCGAAGCTAGAGGTCCCGGGTTCGAATCCCGGCCAGGGCATTTATTTGTGCATTCTTCACGGATATTTGTTCTTGGGTCTTGGATGTTTTCTATGTATTTAAGTATGTATTTATCTATATAAGTATTTATATCGTCGTCTAGTACCCATAGTACAAGCTTTGCTTAGTTTGGGACTAGGTCGATTTGTGTAAGATTGTCCCCCACTCCCCCAAAATAGGAGTATACGTCAGTGTCAAACTCAAAGTAATGTACCTGTAAGGTGACTTCTTGACTTGTCAGCGGTATGGTATGAGAAAACTATCAGCTGTCAGTTGAGTCAGTACTCAGTACCGCTTCTTTACTGCGTGCCCCGAAATTATATAATTAATAATTTACTGCTTTCTGACTGGCGCGGGATGCGTGAAAGTGGGGCGATATTATTTTAGCATTTTAAAATTATCATACAAAAAAAACATGCATTTATAAACAATAATGCGATTTGTATGGAAAGAAACGACACTTAAGCTTGAGACGCAAAGAGCGCGGCGCAGCGTCGTTGCGTGGCGGATGCGGTTTTTCGGTAAAGCGAACGCGGTCCGCGGGACGTCGCACCAAAAAACCGCGCGGGATAGCGGAGCGGAGGCGGCGTGTGTGACATATGAAGCAGTAATCAACACTATCGACCGTCGTCGACAATTTCGGAAATATTAAAAATTCAAAACTTCGTCCGCCCCGCACCGCGCCGGGCCCGCTCTGTGCGTTTCGAACTTTAATCTTGAAGGTACTTTATTTTCATCAAAAATGTACCTATTGGTTGTTAAGCGTCAGATTTACATTATCATCCTTTTTTCTTAAACCGTTGGCAAATTGACTAAGCTTCAAAAGAAGGTCTTCGGAAAGTGCTTAATTTTTACGATTTTTGAGATTTAATTGTTTTTTATAGCTTGTTAAATAAATAATCCTGACCCGCCGCGGTAGGGGGTAAATCAATTACAATAAATAATAAAGGAGAGGGTATAATTATGTTTAATTGGGGTGGGGAATTAAAAGTGATTGACATTTAGTGGTGGGCCGCCGACCTGCTTGGGTTAAAACACCGCCAAGTGCGAGTCGGACTTGCCAACCGAGGGTTCCGTATTCCGTACTTACAAATGTATAGTTTTCTGATTTTCTCTGTAGGTATTTGCAGTATAAGACTATATTACTTGACAAATTTCATAGTACTAGGTCTACGTAAAGTACCCTATAAATTTTGATTTCCCTGAGAGTGTTGAAATATACAACTGTAGGTATACTTTTTTTTACGCACAGTTTCAAGGAACTGTACACCCGTGTAGGTATTAAGAGTCCGCAGTAAGCTCGGTTCTCCATACAAACGTAGTTTCGCTCTCATTTTAAAACGCCGTGCTAGAATAACATGAAACTTTGTATACACAATGGGATCCGGCATATCTAGATCGAAAATTAGTTTCTGTTGCTTGAAATTATAATGGAGAAAATATACAGCGTTTATTAATAAGGTTTTCATACAAGACGTAAAAAACTCAAAAACTCGCTGTATTTTATCTCTATTACAATTTCTAGGAACAGAAACTAATTTCCGACCTAGATATGGCGGCTCCCATTTTGTATACAAAAGTTACTTGTTATTTCAGCAAGGCGTTTTAAAATTAGAACGAAACTACATTTGTATGGAGAATCAAGTTCAGCCGAACGTACTGGGGACTCTTAATTTCAACTCGATACCTCCACGCGTTCCCGAGATAAAGGGACTTAATAAACAGACAAACGGGCAACAAAGTGATACTACAAGGGTTCCATGTTTTTCTTTTGAGGGACGGCACCCTAAAAATAGTGGAAACTGTAATATCATTGGGCCATCACGCCGTTTAATTATGTCAGACAGAGACCACTTGAATTATTAGCTTATTCTATTATCATATTCATATGCCTACAGATCCTTAAAAAACAGTCAGTTGCATGGCAAGTAATGTATTTTACGCCACACCTTGCCAAAAAGCGCGTTTTTTGCCCATTTTTTGGTCAACTGGTGACGTAAAATTGTGTACAAAACACGGGTCGTAAAACAGAAAGCCCTCTCTCGCATATTTATGATCCCCGCCTGCGGCTCGGGCCTCGAACATCTGCGATATCGGCCTTTCTTTATTTTACAACCCTTGTATCGTAATGTAGGTACTATTATTTAGTAGTCATTGAATTGGAATCCATTAATGTTCGAGAAAATATCCTTCCTGGGCCCTATACCACAAAACTTTACAAGCGTACGAATTGACAAAATTGACAACTTTTACTATGGAAAATTCTACAATTTTGTCAAATTGTACGCTTGTAAAGTCAACAATTTGACTTTTGGTCACTAACTTATCCAAGTTGTCTAAAACCGGCACACTAATAAGCTGGTCGCTAACCGACTCAATGACCCTACCCCTACGTCCAGAGGTAGGTGTATGTGTATCCACCACCACCACCACATCAGCCCTAGGACGTCCACTGTTGGACATAGGCCTCCCCCCATGGGGGGTGGTAAATGCCATAATCGCCACGCTTGGCATGCGGGTTGGGTGGGTTATTTACAACACGTCTATGCAGCACGTTTCAGAGGTGAACGAAACGAAAGAAAATAAATGAAGTCATAGAAAATAACTTAAATTATGTAAGTAAACACAAAATGACGAAACACAAGTCAATTTAAGTATTCAATATTTAAGAATTCTTTTAAAACGACATCGATAATCCTCCAAAACACTAAACCATTTCCAGAAATATGTTAAGTAGTCGCTCAAACAGCCATAGACAAACTGGCCGCAACAGTCCTTCGAAAAAAAAACACGGAGTATAGAGTTGTCTCTGCGCGTTAATGTTGGTGTCACGTCGCGCGTATTGGCTCTTCTCATGAGTAGTGATGCCCGGGTAAAGACAAACATAATATATCGATAGTTATTTATTGCTACGATGGAGGCAAACAAGGCCTGTTTGATTGTAAGAAAACTCTATGTCAATACAACGAGTCTTCTTATTGACAATTGTAGGTCCCAAATTCTCAACCTAACGCATCTCCGGTAGCTCTGGTGACCTAAGTCATCACCTTTAGCGTGTGTTATTAAAAGAAAGAACATAGAGTATATAGTTAATTGTCTGCGCGCTAATGTAGTTGTCACGTCTCGATTACTGGCGCTTCGAGTAGAGATGCGCGACAATTTCGTCCGCGCCTTCGCTCCTATTGGTCGCAGCGTGATGTTATATAGCCTCAAGCCTTCCTCGATAAATGGACTATCCAACACAATCAATTCGAACCAGTAGTTCCTGAGATTAGCGCGTTCAAACAAACAAACAAACAAACTCTTCAGCTTTATAACACAAGCCTTATTGAGCTTACCATGGGACTAGTTCCATTTGTGTAAAAACTTGTCCCCTATTATTTATTTATTTTATTTATTTAATAACTGTTTGATACTTAATGCCGACTCAATGGTAAACGACCTGCTCTCCGAGAAACAGACACAGCCTTGTTTGGGATCCGATGATTTGAATAAAAGTGATTGGCTTTAATAACCTTTTTTTTTCATTTCACATCCCCGTAAACCGGTTACTAATTGAATCATTTATTCAAAGTTCAGCAAGCTTTCTAGTTCTACGAGTTTCGTTAGTTACTATTGGATAGGAACTGTCTAATTGGCTAATCTTAACCCTTTTTCAGGCAGATACTTTTCATCATTTATTATCTATTTATTTATTTTAAGGTACAATCGCCAAAGCGTTACAGATTGTAACCTAAGCAATTAAAACTAAACAATTTAGAATATCTCTTATACAATTTGATAGTTTTACGTATTATTTATTAGCGTTCAATAAACACCTTGCGTTCCTCAAGTAAACATGCCCTCCTGGTAGTGAATATATGCGTGTACACAGTGCGGTGCTGCCTTCAGGCCAGGGCTCGGAACCGGTTAATCTCAAAATCCTGAAATAGCCAAATATTTTTAATTAGTTTATGCTCTTTATGTAGGACTCAATAATTTATTTGGGTTATTAGTCAAGTCAAGTCAAAGTCAAAATATTCTTTATTCAAATAGGCCTAGCAACAAGCACTTTCGAATCGTCAGTTATAACATGTATTAACATATATATTAATTAATTATTTAGAGCAATTTATTGATGCTATTATTATTCTTCAAAATAAATATTGTTGTTGTAGACATGTCAAAGTAAGAAATTATTTTGTAGTAAAATTCACAATAGGATCGTCAAAAAATAAATAATAATAATAATAGAAAAATATATAAAAAATAGAAATCTAGACAGTTTCTAGAATAAATTACTTCATATTGTTAGATTGCCTGATTAAACATGAAATAGTAGACGAAAGAACGATAAGAACTAAAAAAATACCGGTATTTTTCTATGGACAGAATACCGGTTCCGAGCCCTGCTTCAGGCTGAAGGCTTCAGCACAGAGTTGAGAACAGAGAGCGCGCTCGGGAGCGGCGCGTGCTGCATCAGCGTGGTGCGCGCGTGCGGCCGGGCCAGTAGGGGCGCGTAGCGTAGGCGAGATCGTGGGCACGGCGCATACAATCGTACTGTGTCTTCCACCAGCCCCGAGCAATCAATGTATGTATCGTGTAGGCTCGATGCTCGTTAGTTACCAACGTCCCCTTGCCACCACCTGAAGGATATGATTTTTTTTCAATTCAAGAAAAGTAATACATTTCCATAGACCCTGAGAACAATGAGTCGTATCAATTTTATTTAGTTCTTAGTTATTGAATTGAAATCCTCGAGAAAATATTCTTTCAGTTCTTCATCAGATCATCAAAGTGGTCGCATACTTGCTCGCTGAATTAGCAGGTCTCAATCGATGTAATAGTCTTATAAATTGAATGAGTGCGACTTTTTAGTTACATGAACATCTTACAACTGTCAGCCTCAAAAAGGCTTAAAGCACAATTTCTCACCATATAAGCCGCCAAACGCTCACGTAAACACTACCTTTTTATGACGTGATTAAGCTATAAACAAAATAAGCCTGTGTTTACTAAACACTGCGGCTCAATTCACCAAGTAGTTGCGTATTTATAGTTACGATAAAGTTGGAAACGTTTAAGTTGTTGAAGCGTTGTTCAATTAATTAAAAAAATACTATACTACTGAATACAACATTTACACCCCCATCCGCGTATTAAAAAAAAAGACAGGTGGAGCCGCAGGTTTTTTTTATTAAAAATGGGATAGCTCTTGGACAGCATCTAGCCAGGGGGCAAAGATTAGGCCGACGATGAAGAATAATGAATAATCTGTAATTGATTATTTTTCGTATAAATCAAATGAAAAGTTTAAGAAATACCCGTAACAAAGTGACACACTTAGAATGTAATAATCCTTTTTGTAAAAAGTATCCTAAGTATTAGTAGTTCGTATAGGAAATTAAAAAAAATAACTTATGATTTTAATTAGTATCTATATAAATTTGTATATCCTATAGTTAATATATTTGACATGTTTATTGTGTATGACGATGTATGATCAATGCAAATTAAACTCGATATACGTGTACGAATGGGTGACAAAAAAGTGAAACTAAGACAACAAATGATACATACAGGGTGTCTCACGACTATGCAACATGAAGGAAAAGTGGCGTTTAATATTGAAAGCAGGAGGTTTTGCCCTATGGAGACATTATTTATATTTTAAAAGTAACTAATACTGCATTCATATATTTTTGAATAATCCTTGCCTCAGCGACGAATAAAATCAATCATGAACCTTGAATCTAACACTTCACGGTCCTCTTTTATTTTAAGAATACCATGTTACTTATCGGTTAAGAATTAATTAAAAAACTTTTTTTTAAACTCCGGTCGGATTGGTTCCTGGGTGAGAGGCAAGCATTTTTTAAACTTTAAATAAAATTTAAAAATTAAAATAATGTCTCCATAGAGCCTAAACTACCTATCTTCAATATTAAATCCTTCCCTTCATTTAGCATAGTCGTGGGACAACCTGTATATGTCTGTCACTCTTTTTCTTTATATACGACCAGTTCGATAGTAGAATTATTATTTGATGTCACGTCTGGTTAGTCGATAAACGATACCATCGATTTGGGTTTTATCGACATCCGGCCCCGCATTAGCACTACAAATATTGACGCATCGATCGCGCAGTCAACAACCCTATTTGTGTAGAAAGTTAATTTGCTCCGGAGCGCTCGACATTGTTCCTTAGTGCGAGAGCAACACTCAGGGTCTTAGGTGGTCGGGTCATTGGCGCCTGTTACACGGTTATTAATGTTATTATTATCACGTGATACACACATATCACGATCCGTATCACGTGAATCCAACGAATTTTGAAAACCGCGATAATATTGACACCCCAGTATTGTGATAATAATCGTGTAAAGGGCCCCATTCCTCAGAGTATCCCAGAAGGCGTCATTAATAATATTTACCATGACCGATCGAGATAGTCATAAACTAGGTATGTACTAGTACTTATTCTGTGCTTGACGAAAATAATTTACCGGCCCAAAATGAAGGCAAGCGACAAGTTCTTAATTCAGTTTATAGGATCTCTATAGAAGTATATAATATGTATATTATAATTTATTTGAAATTCCCCAATAAAAGCCTAGTCTATCTATGGTCTAATAATTTGAACTTCATCCTTAAGCAAAACCCCTTCTCGCCGGTAAACTATTCAAGGCAGGTAGGAATCTCCGAAACCTGTCACTGTCAGCTCGCATTCCGCCCGAGATGCGATATGACACCGAACCGGGCGTCACTCTCACTCAACTCTCGGCACGGCAGTATTGATTTTAGACCACATCCACAACTTATTGACGAGTCACGTATTATGTTTTTTTTGTGTCAGTATAAAAGACTTACGACAGGTAGAACACATCTAGCTCATATATGGAGTAGGTCAATTGCGGAAGTATCTCCACTATACATCGATAAATAAATTGGGGGGACGATCATTCACAAATTGACCTTGTCCCAAACTAAGCATAGCTTGTACTATGGACGAAGATATATAAATACATAGGTACTCAGGAACAAATATTCGTGGGATTTGAACCGGCTTCGTAGGTAGGGTCACTAAGCCAAAATGGTCGTCAAATATACAAGGTGCGCCCTGTAACTGGAGCAAATATTTAAAAGGACGCTTCCTTAGAGCATCTGCAGTAACACACACAAGAGATTTTAAAATAAATTGACATAAATGTCACATCAGTAAAGTAATAAAAATACACGTAAGCCATCTTTGAAGACAAAATAAATCAACTTAGACCACTTGGAAATATTTTTTGGCTCGCTAAATAATCCACCGTTTAATTTTGTGCTCCTGTTACAGGACCCAGCCTGTATATAAATATAAAACAGAAATTTATTATAATATTTATTTCAGATTTGTAATTAGTTTTAAATTTATTGTTTTTTTTTTAAACAGAAGTAGTGTTATCTGGCCTGATTTTTACTATCTGTAATTTGTTGGATTTGATGTCTTCGTGTTGTGTTCCTGGTGGTGAGTAAGGTCGCCACAGACTCCCGAGCGCTGCATTGAAGATCGAAACGCACAGAGCGGGCGCAGCGCGGTGCGGGGCGGAGGCGGTTCTGTATTTTTGATCTTTCCCAAACTGTCGACTGTCGATTACTGCTTCATATGTCACAAACGCCGCCTCCGCTCTACCGCGCTAACGAATACCGCGTGGTTTATTGATGCGATGTGCCCCGGACTGCGTTCTCTTTACCGCAAAATCGCATCCATCCCGCAAAGACGCTGTGCGTGCTCTATGCATTTCAAGCTTGAATGTGAGAGACCTGCATAAATAAAAATATATGGCTTACGCTTTTATCAATCCTATTTATTAACCCCCGACGCAAAAAGAGAGGGATGTTATAAGTTTAACTTGTCTGTCTGTGTATCTGTGAATCTGTCTGAGGTATCGTAGCTCTCAAACGGATGAATCGATTTTCGTTTAGTTTTTTTTTGTGTCATAGATAATTTTATCCCGAGTGTTCTTAGATATGTTTCATGAAAATCTGTTCAGCCGTTTTTGAGATATTGAGCTTTGAAATGAAAATGTCAAGGGTTTTTCAATTTTTCTAAGTTGTAGTTATTATCCCCTGCTAAAAATACCATCATGGTATGTGTAACCCTTTGTTCCACGCGATAGGTGATTTCATTTGCGATGCGATAAGCGCAGCGTTGCGTTGTGTTTCGTCCCCTTTTGTAATTAATTACATAGAATATGGCCTTCGTATCTAAACAACACTGTGAACACGTTAAATAACAATGGTGAGATCGTTATCCAACGGCGGGGAATACCGACGGATGTGTGAGTGGTTTTGACCAAAACGGCCACCCATTCAGTTCATGTACAATTTTTGTTGGTAGGTTTTTGCGCCCGCGTTTGGAGGAAACAAATAAAAAAAAAGGCAAAGCACAATCTTTAATAATTACGAGTAGCATTTTTAGGGTTCCGTAGCCAAAATGGCTAAAACGGAACCCTTATAGATTCGTCGTGTCTGTCCGTATGTCCCAGCCGATTTACTTGGAGACTATGAGCACTACAATTATGAAATTTGGTAGGAAGGTGTATGCTATGAACCGCTATAAAAATATGATGTGAATTTACGAAAAAAAATATTAAACTGGGGGGGCACCCCATACATGTAACAGGGAATCAAAATTTTTTTTCAATGCATATAGGCGTGTGGGGTATCTTTGGATAGGCCGTAGAAAAATGACATAGAGGTTTCTAAGAAACTTTTTCATTTAAGTCAACCGTTGGTGAGATATTAGCTGTCAAAGTCGTAAAAAGTGTGTCCTACTCCTCTAATTTCCAAACTATGAAGTTGAAAATTCTGAAAAAATCAAGATTATGTACTTTGATAAACACTATCAACGATTGTTGGTTTGAACAAGATAGGTCTAACGGTTTTTGAGTTATTGTTGAAAAACTGTCTTGCCCAAACAAAAGGGCGTAAGTGCCGTTACTTTCCTATGAAGATACGACCTTTTTGATTCAATGTATTGTATAGTGGTTTTAAATGTAGATTAGGAGGTGTCGGTACGGAACCCTTCTTTGTGCGTGGTCCGACACGCACTTGGCCGGTTTTTTTATACCACTTCGGTGGCAAACAACCTTACGGCCCGCCTGATGGTAAGCAATCACCGCAGCCTAATTTACGCCTGCAACTCCAGGGATGTCACACGCGCGTTGCAGACCCTTTAAAAATGTATACACTCCTACCTTCCACAACCGGGGCGTCTGAGGTTATTCCTCTGAAACCGTACCGTACGCGACCATTTAGGTTCTAAGATGTGAGGATGAATGTCCTGCCGACGGCGAGCGGTGCGTTGGTAGAAAAGAAAGCGACCAGCACGAAGCAGGTTGAATGTCGAAGGACGAAGAGCGATTGGAAGGCCCAAAAAGCGACGGATGGATTGTGTGAGAGAGGATATGAGCAGGGCCGTCTTTAACATATCGGAGGCCCTGGGCACATTAGGATTATGTGGCCTCTACGACCTTGACAGCATTATTTTGTTAGAATAGACAGAAACTAGGGGCCCCCTTTCGAACGCGGGGCCGTGGTCACATGCTCAGAGTGCCCAGTGGAAAAGAGGGGCCTGATTATGAGAAAGAAGTGAGAAAGTACTGAAGTGACGAATAAAAGAAAGGAATGGAAGAAGAAAACATGTTGCGCCGACCCTGCATAAGCGGGATGAGGGAAGGGAGATGATGATTCTAATATCCGTGTGTTCTAAGGCGACTTCTTGAACTGTCGGTGCGAATGCGGTACATTATCATAGATCTGTCAGTGTCATTTGTCACATGTCACAGTACATTCAAATGAGTGCTTACTAACTAGCGCAGGATACGCGGAAGCGGGACGATACGAATGCAGTACTGCCCCGTTTGCAAAGGTAATTCTGGCAGTATCCCGTCAGATGCGGAAATCTCTTCGACATCAGTAAGCTTACTCGTACGTCAAAAAATAATCGAAAATTATAACAAAAAAACGACTTCAACCGAGTTATTCGTCCATTTATCGTGCACATAATTAATGCCAATTTAAGACTTATATGGTTTTCTCATGGATGCCATTGTCAGAGCTAATGGGGCGACACGGGAAGCACCAGCTTTCAAATAAAAAAGAATAATCAGAATCGGTTTACCCAGTCGAAAGTTCCGAGGTAACAAATATAAAAATAGAATATAGTCGAATTGAGAACCTCTTCCTTTTTATTAACCGACTTCAAAAAAGGAGGAGGTTCTCAATTCGACGGAATTGTTTTTTTTTATGTATGTTCACCGATTACTCGGAGACTAGTGGACCGATTTCAAATAGTTATTTGTTATACAAGGGTGCAAAGTTGTATTTTACCCGCGAGTGTGGAATTGAAACACGAGCCAGCGAAAGGATTCTATAGTTGAACCACGAGCGAAGCGAGTGGTTCTAAAATAGAATCCTGAGCGTAGCGAGTGTTTCAACACACGAGAAGTAAAATACAACTTTGCACACGTGTGTAACACGAAACTTTTCTCCTCACTTTAGCGAGGAAAGTGCAACCTGCAAAAAAACACAGTTCCACAGGCATGATTTTCATCACTGGAATCACCGATTTTTTTACTATATTATAACAGAAAACTCTGGAAGTTGTGTATAATATTTACGTGAGTCGGAGTCCGTGACAAGTTGTGTATATTTTAGTTGACATTGACAATGATGACATTTCGATGCGTTTTGAAATTGCATCGACTCAACTTGTGCGTTTACAATTATACTCAATATCATTATAAAACAAATGTTACTTATAGAGTTTGACTTAAATCATTAAATGAAGCTAAATCTGGTATTTTTTGTTAAATTATCAAACCATTTATTTAATGATAATTGATATCAAACGAACCATTATTATGAGTGTTTTACGTTTTGTTATCTGTCAAAAGCTACTCAAACACGCTCCAAGGTCAAATTACTTACCCCACTTGTGGATAAAATGCGTTTTTACCCGCTTGTTTCAAAGGACAAAATACGGCTTTCCGAGCTAGTGAGGGGAAAAATTCTTTTTTTGTTTGAAAGGGTGTGTTTTCTAGTTGGTCCCATTGTCACCAAGTCTGGATCTGACGACGGGATTTTGGAAAAATCGAAGGAACTCCTCAAATTATGAACCAAGAGGATGGGGTAAGGCACAAAATAAGGTACTCAAATTACCAAGAGGATGGGGTCTGGCAAAGTTTGGAGTCGATGTTTTTTTGTTAAAAATTTACTTGTTTAAAGTCTGTTAACATATACCACATACGGATCCCACCCCGCCTAGTCAGAAACTCGCCTAAACTATAAAGAGGTCGTTGGCAATGTAAACATTATCATATGTGTCATCGCACGCTCGTTAATTCACTTTAATCACCTGCATATTGTCGTACAATATGTTCTACTAGATACGGGGTCAGAGGTCGGCTTATTATTAATATAGTTGTTTATGAATCATTTGTTAGTTAATAATAGTTTCAATTTGTATTGTACGAGGTGGTTGCAATTTGTAATGCATAAGGTCAGGTCGGGGCGCTATTCAGTACGCGCGAAAGTGATATGCAATAGCATTTGCATATCACTTTCGCGCACACATCACTTCACTCATCATTTCGCTTTTGACATATTTATGTCAAAAATCTTTTCAATCAAAGTTTCCCATAAAGATTTGCATTAATATGTATGGATATATAAGTAAGTTGCTGTTTTAGTTCTGGTATACTGCGACCATGTATACATAATAGTATACCTAATCGCAGATTGACAGCCAAAAGCACAGAATAGGTGGTCTGTAGCCAAAAGTCACTATAAAATCTGTCATTACTCATTAATATTTTTTTTTAATACCATGTGGGTGGCAAACAAGCGTACGGCCCGCCTGATGGTAAGCGGTCACAGCAGCCTATGGACGCCTGCAACTCCAGGGGTGTCAAATGCGCGTTACCGACCCTTGAAGAATTATACACTCCTTTCTTGAAGAAGCCCATACTGTAGTCCGCGTTACTCTTAAAAACCTCGTATGTCAGTACTATAACAATGCTGAGATTCGAGCTTTACTTTAAGATATAAGTTACTCAGTGCATTTCGGTTGACACGACGATATCATTTTATGATAGGTATTTGTTTTTTACACTTTATTGTGATATTTTAATGGTGACTTTCCTTCCGTATTGAGACACCATGTTATAAATTTTACAATACAAATACTTACTCTTTTTCTACTCCAGCATTTTAATCTGTCAATTAAAAGACTGACAGCAGTATTTATAATACATTAAGATACAACTGTTATTTATAATACATTAAGATACAATATCCATACTCTGTCACCATATCGATTTTTAATTTAAATCAAATTATTTTGTTGTCGTCGAAAAATTATTGTACCTATGCGACATCTTAAAATTCGAGAGTCGCTGCAACAAAATGAACGTAGTGAGTTTTGTTATTAAAGACTCGAAAGAAAAGAACCCTTGTGGTGCAACTGCTGCATAATAGTACATTACGATACAAGTGCAGAGAACAGGATATTCGCAACGAGTGGTGATAAATTGAAACACGACCGAAGGGAGTGTTTTAAATTGACACGAGTTGTGAATTACCTGTTCGCACGTGTATCGTACAACGTTTTACAGTACATATGGCTCTTTAAAGTTTCGACATATGCACGTAATCTGCTGATTATCGCACTCGTGCGGTAATGTAGCACCATATGTACTGTAATAGCTATTTACAGTACATATGGTGCTACTTTACCGCACGAGTGCGGTAGTCAGCAGATTACGTGCATATGTCGAAACTTTAAAGAACTCGTATCGATTCTCCCTTCGGTCGTGTTTTACTTTATCACCACTCGTTGCGAATTTCCTGTTCTCTGTACTGTATCGTAATGTACTATTACGATACAAGGGTTGTAGAACAAAGAAAGGCCGATATCGCAGATGTTTGAGGCCCGAGCCGCAGGCGAGGGTCATAAATATGCGAGAGAGGACTTTCTGTTTTACGACTGTTGGAATAAGGTTTTACTGTGACGGACTGGCCTTATTCTATATTTGAATTTTACAATCGATATTGCACATGTCATGTGTCAGGTTTGTTTATTCACTCCGGTTGACTTTTTCCTACTGAAAGGATGTTTTGATAATATAATTTATAAATACAAAGTTGTGTATCTCCAGAAATAAACTGTAGTTCTGCCAGAGTCCCATGGTTTTATTATAACAGGTCATGGGCCTGGCTATAAAAATATAAAAGAGCATTAAAGAATAGGTTTTTGAGTGTTTTTCAGATCATTGTAATTATTATCCAGAAGAGAAGATTTTTTATAAGCTTGACAACCAGTTCAACTAGTATTCAACCAGTTAAACCAGTTTGTTGATTTTATAAGCGCTTGACAACGGACGAAACATTGTTTGTATTTGCAAACGGACTGTATGTATTACATTTTATCTATACCTTGGTGAATAATGGAGTGTACTAAACTAAAATCTGCAGATAATTACTCCAATTGGAGACAAATGACAAAATTATTTTTGGAAGCAAAAGGATTAAAAGAAGATGATAAAGATTTTAATGATGCAAAAGCAAAATATTTAATTTTAAATTCAATTGACGAGAAATTTCTACATTATGTGATTAATTGTACAACATCGAATAACATTTTTGAAAAATTAGATTTAATATTCAGATTTGAAGCAAAAGAAGACAATCATTTAAAAGTTATACAGTTTTATAGCTACAATTACAGCGGAAATATAATAGAAGACATTAGTAAACTACAGAATATGTGCGCCGAACTAAATACAAGTGAAAATAAAATAAGCGACGAAATGTTAATACAAAAAATACTGACCATACTACCACCAAATTTAATTTATTTCAAAAATATCTGGCAAGTTACTCCAAAATGTGATCAAACTATTTATAATCTTATCCAAAGATTACAAAACCAATTACAACCAAATGAACCCAGTTTCTCAAATAATGAAGCTTTCAAAAGCAACGAAAAAAAATGTTTTAGTTGTGGTAAAGTAGGTCATATCTCTAGGTTTTGTAACCAAAGAAAGTGTAACATATGCAACAGAACGGGCCATAATTCTACAGATTGTTACACTACTCAAATCTGTAAAAAATGTAACAAGAAAGGCCACATCGAGAGATATTGTCGCAGCTACAGCCTGGTAGGTGAACAGTACCATAATGAAATACGTGTTAAAGCTGTGGTAGATTCGGGTGCCAGTTCCCATATGTTCAGTAATAAAGACATTATAAATTTTACAGAGAAAATAAATGTAGAAATAAAATGCGCCAATGCAGAGAACCTCATCGCTCAGGCTACAGGTACTATCAGCACAAGTTTTGGACAGTTTGAAGACGTATTATATGTTCCTGAAGTTTCCAGAAATCTAATTTCTGTCAGCTCGATCACAGACCAAAATGGCTCCGTACTCTTCGCTGGAAATAAGGTATTTATTAAAAAGAATGGTAGAATAGTATTAACGGGATATAAAACTAAGAATGGTCTTTATGAAACTGAATTTAATGCCAATTTCACTCGCGAAGCGCTACTTACTGAGAGCGTCAATATCTGGCATCGTAGGCTAGGTCACGTATCCGATGTGCCGCGTCTAGCTAAGTTGGTTAATGGCATCGAAATTGGGGGAGGGAATTTGGAAAAATTTTGCGAAATCTGTACTAAAGCTAAAATGACAAGAAAACCTTTTGGAAATAGTAGAATAAAAGCGAAATTCCCTTTGGAAATTATTCATACTGACGTCTGCGGACCAATCGAAATTCCCACCTGGGACAATAAAAAATATTTTATTACATTTTTAGACGATTTTACACATTTTTGTGTTGTCTACTTAATTACCTTCAAGAGTGAAGCCTTTGATAAAGTCAAACAATTTGTGATGTTAGCGGAAAACCATTTCAATCTAAAAGTTAAAAAATTACGGTGTGATAATGGACGGGAATTCTCGAACAATAACCTAATCTCATGGTGCGAATCAAAAGGAATAGTTTTAGATCTCACAATACCCTATTCGCCCCAACTTAACGCAAAAGCTGAAAGATTGAACAGAACATTAATGGAAAGAACGAGAGCGTTGATATTTGATGGTCGTGTTCCAAACTATCTTTGGGGAGAAGCTCTACTGACCGCCAGTTTTCTGGTCAATAGAAGTCCAACGGAAGGCAGAGATAAAACACCAGCTGAAATGTGGTTCAATATTAAACCTAACCTATCAAACATCAGAAGATTTGGTTCTACAGTTTTCTACAAAATAAATTCGGGCCTGCGAAAGCTTGATAAAAGATGCAACAAAGGAATACTGGTTGGCTATGTTAGAAATGGCTATAAAATCTGGGTAGATGAAGAAAATAAAATTATAAGGGCAAGGGATGTAAAGATAAATGAAGATGAACAAGGAATCTATCTTTATGGTGAAGAAAATAATATTAGAATCAATGGACTTTGGCAGTTAGATGAAAATGAAGAAATAAGGGAGAACACAACACGAGAAGGTCGAGAAGGTGAAAAAGAAAGAAGAAGTATTATTAAAGATAAAGAAATAGAAAAATCGAAAACAATGAAAGATAATCGAGAAGGTGGAAAAGAGAGAAGATTAATTATTGAAGATCGTGAAATAGATAATTCAACAAACGAAGTTGAAACAAATGAAGTACAAATAAATGAAGGTGAAACAAACGAAGTTGAAACAAATGAAGTTGAAACAAGTGAAGTCGAAAGAAATGAAAGTGAAATAAATGAAGATCATGGAAGGACAGTGAATATTAATTTGAATAATAAATATAACTTTGGAAGTCGTTTTATTTTTGATAATCCAATATATTCTGATGGGAATGAAGAATTTTTTGATAGTGAAGAAATTGAAGAAACTGGAAGTCGAGCTGTGGAAAATAGTGAAATTTCTAATGAATCTAGGAGAAAAATTAGTTTAAATGAAAGTCGAGCGGTGGAAGATAGTGAAATTTCTAATGAATCTAGGAGAGAAGTTAGTTTAAATGAAAGTCGAGCTGTGGAAGATAGTGAAATTTCTATTGAATCTAGGAGAGAAAGAAGTTCAAATGAAAGTCGAGAAGTAGAGAATAATGAAAATAGAAGGCGCCAACCTGCAAGAGAGAGAAAACCACCTGAACGCTATAAAGATTATTTGATGGATTATGATACGGAAATATCTATGTTAACTTATAAAGAAGCAACCGAATCTAGAGAAAAAGATAAATGGAAGAAGGCTATAGAAGAGGAAATCAAATCTTTGGAAGAGAATAATACGTGGTCTTTGGTAGACAAGAATGAAGCAGACGGTAGAAAATTAGTAACGAGCAAGTGGATTTTTACAATTAAATCAGATGGAAGATATAAAGCTAGATTAGTAGCGAGGGGTTTTCAACAAAAATATAAAATTGATTATGATGAAACATACAGTCCAGTGGTCAATACCACTTCTTTAAGAGTTTTGTTGTCAATTGTTGCAAGTAAAGGACTTAAAATGAAACAATTTGATGTGAAGACCGCCTTTTTACATGGAGACTTAAAGGAATGTATATTTATGAAAGTGCCTGAGGGATATAATAATAAAAATGACAAAGTTTGTAAATTGAATAAGAGCTTATACGGTTTAAAACAAGCTCCGCTAATGTGGAATATCAAGTTTACAGATTATTTAGTAAAAATGGGGTTCAAACAATTAAAACTTGATCAATGCATCTTTGTGATGGAAGGTGAAAGAAGAATTATTCTTGCAATTTATGTCGACGATGGGTTGGTTGTTGGAAAAAGAGAAGAAGATTTATTGCATGTGATAGAAACCTTAAGAAAGGCTTTTGAATTAAGAATATGTGAAGAAGTGTCAAATTATATCGGTTTGGACATAAAACAAGAAGGAAATGGGATTAAAATTTTTCAAAAGACGTATGTTGAGAAGATTGTGAAGAAATTCAACATGAATGAAGCTAAAGAATGCAGATGTCCAACTATTTTAGTAGAGCAACATCCATCAATAAAAACTGATATTAAAACTCATGAATTGTATCGAGAGATGATAGGGTCATTGTTGTATCTTTCTAATAAAACTAGACCAGATATTGGATTTCATGTGGGTTATTGTTCGAGACATCAAAATAGTCCAAATTTAAATGATTTAAACAACGCAAAAACTATTTTAAGATTTTTAAAAGGTTCAAAAGATCAAGGGATTCACTTTGGTGAAGGTGATAAAGTGCTTCGAGGATACTGTGATTCAGATTTCGCGGGGGATCCAGACACTAGACGTAGCACCTCGGGTTTCGTGATTTGGTTAAACGGTGGACCAGTGGCATGGAGCTCAAGAAAGCAGTCAGTTGTAGCCCTATCAAGTACGGAAGCGGAATTTATAGCTGCAGCAGAATGCTGCAAAGAACTTCTTTTTGTAAGAGACCTGATCGATGAGATGACAAATGAAAAACTAGAGATTGAGATGAAAGTAGACAATCAATCAGCAATTTGGCTAATGAAAAAGGGAATTATGAACAAAAGAAGCAAACACATAGATGTAAAATATTACTATTTGAAAGAGAAAATTGATTCGAATCAGATATCTGTTAAATACTGTCCAACGGGATCACAGATAGCAGATATTCTAACGAAAAGCTTGCCACCTGTAAAGTTTGAAAGATGTCAACGGAAACTAGTGTATTAGTGATAGTGTATAAGTGCGGGCTAAAGTGAACTATTATGGTATTTTTGGTTGAAACGTGGGTTATAAGTAGTATGTAAGTTTTTTATAGGGTGTGTCATTCTCTATGATAAAGAAGTTATGTAGAGTTGTGTTGTAAACTTAAGGAGTCAGTAATAAAACAATAACGTACGTTTCGATTTTACTTAATGAAAATATGTTTCATTTAAGGGGGTGCCTGACTATGATTCATTTAAGGGGGTGTATTTGGGGAATCATTCGTAAATGAATCATGAGTCTATATAAAATATCATATACGAGTATCATATCATATCATATAATATCTAACTATCTCAACACCAACCGGACATAACTTGGTATGGCTTTACACGGTTTTTATTATGTTTTATTGACCCTTAAGTTTTCATAGCACATTTTATTTTGTTCAATTTGTTTTGTTTAGTTACTATAATTATGTTTGATGTTTTATGGATTTTAATAATGTTTTTAAAAAATAACAAATGTCGAGTAGGAGTTTATGTGAAGTTTGAAGTGGAGTAGGAGTTTATGTGAAGTTGAAGTCGAGTAGGAGTTTATGTGAGGTTGAAGTCGAGTGGGAGTTTATGTGAAGTTGAAGTCTTGTGGTGAATATAATGATATAGTGCATAGAGTCGAGTGGGAGGTTTTTAAATTAATGGAGAATAGTATATACTCCATATAATAGTATATAGTCAATATGAAGTTATATGGAGTATAATGAATTTATGCATAGAGTCGAGTGGGAGGTTTTTAATTGAAAAAATATTATAAAGCTGAATAATGAAGTTGAGTAAAACAATATAATAATAATTGTAAAATGTAATTTTTCAGAAAGCTGTTAATTAATGTAAATGTGGGTTGATATTGTATCGTTTGAGATTTTCTTAAGGGGTGATTGTTTTTGGTTAATATTTAAGGGGTGATTGTTTCTTGGTGAATATTTAAGGGGTGATTGTTTCTTGGTGAATATTTAAGGGGTGATTATTTTTTGGTATATAGTTAAGGGGTGTTTGAAATTGTTTTGAATTTTTAAATTTTAATTTGTAGATTGTCATGCGCAATAGTCGATTGAGGGGGTGTGTTGGAATAAGGTTTTACTGTGACGGACTGGCCTTATTCTATATTTGAATTTTACAATCGATATTGCACATGTCATGTGTCAGGTTTGTTTATTCACTCCGGTTGACTTTTTCCTACTGAAAGGATGTTTTGATAATATAATTTATAAATACAAAGTTGTGTATCTCCAGAAATAAACTGTAGTTCTGCCAGAGTCCCATGGTTTTATTATAACAACGACCCGTGTTTTGTACACAAGTTTACGTCACCACTTCGCCAAAAAACGCGCTTTTTGGCAAGGTGTGGTGTAAAATACTATTAATGCACACTTCAAAAAATTCCAAATTGTTCAGAAACAGCATAGTGAGATGCAAGCAGAGGCAATAGGCGGTCTTAACGGTAAAGAGCGATCTCTTCCAGATACCCTTTGACAAATTTTAACATTGTGGGAGATCCAATTTCCTTTCTTTAAAACCCGTTCTATTCGGTTGTGGAACCCCAAAACATCTATCGTAATACACACGAGGTTAGCGCACGCCGTCATGTTAGATATTGACGCGTCGTGACAGCCGACACTGTCAATATTGACAGTACTGATGGAACACCGTGTCAGCCGATAGAAGTGTTTGTGCTATCGATTCTTCTTAAATCCAGTTTTATAACGTTGCACGTTGTAAAGTCACAAATTGTCTATAGTTTAGGTAGTTTTTATTGATCTGGTATGGCAACATAAGCCTATTGTTTGAAGACTTATCTTATCATGTTTTACGCAAGAAAATATTGATAAACTGAAGCAATAATGGTACTAAAAGGGAATTAAAATTTTCTTATCAATGGATTCCCACTATTCTTATAATTCCGTTTCTGTTTGACATGATGCCCGCGGCTACCTTTCAGCATAGCACCTCTCGCCATCGCCAGCGAGCTGATCCCCACACCTAGGAGCCATTGCGTTCTCGTACAGTGCGTTTCAATAGGTACTTTATACCCAGAACACTTAGGTCACTTAGGTTGTGGAATGAGCTCCCGAACCTGCCGAGGTATTCTCAATGGGCCTCTTCAAAAATGGCGTGAAAACGCTTCTTACAGGTTGGCAACGTGCGAGTGACGCCTCTGGTGTTGCAAACGTCCATAGGCGACGGTGAACGCTTACCACCAGGCGGGCCATCGCTGGTATGCCACCGATAACCGATACACCGAAATACCAAATGATAAAATCGAAAGGATGCAATATATCATAGGATAATTCGGCTGCCATATTTTAATGTTCTCTCAATACGTTTCTCACATAAATTAATGGGTCATTAACGACGTCCAATTATAATTAAAGTTACCGATAAATATGGCCGGCTTTACAACGGGTTTGTAGTCCGAGCGCCGGCTGTGGTTTGAGGGACATGACAGTTTACTCATATTATGCATTTATTTACTCGTTACAATAATTACATTAAAACGTAGTATTGTCATATATGTAGGTACTTAAAGGTCGACAAGTTTTACTAGTTTATTTTTTTATGTAATTTATTAAGTTTTTTCCGGGACCCAGGCCACCGTGACCTTGTGATATTCTCCTAACATATTTAGCGTCTCGTTGCATTATTTTGCCAACACTGATGTGACCGTTGGTCTCTTTAACGCTTTCAGCGCTGCCTTACTTTCCTTGTATATAACAATTGATCCAGTCTGCTTCACTTATTCTTTTATTATCTGTTTACCAGTTGAATATGTCAGTGTCTCTTCAGTTAAAGTTAACTCATAAATTAATATCAAAATTCAACTATAAATGGGATATTTCTAGGGTTCAGCGTAGGTGTGTATCGTTTGACATTTAACTATAGCTTAAAGCTTGTAGCTTCTTTAGAAAGAAAACATCGTGAGGAAACCGGTCTAATGCCAACAGGGTTTATTTTTACCAGAGGTTGTAAGGTGAGATGGCATTTTATTTTTATTTATTTATTATTCTTTATTTCGGATCAGTTACATCCATATATGTTGTTAGTACAAGTAGCGTTTGACTTAATTTGCTTTCGTAAAAGGATTTGGCAAATTAAGTGCCATTGAGGAGCCGGTGTAGCTTTACGATGCAACCGGGAAGGAGGACGAAACTATTAGTTTAATTCAAAAGAAATGTTGAATAAGAATGCTGGGGTTTTGTTGTCCAGTCTCTAAAATAATACGAATCTTTTGCTTTTAATTAGCAAAAATGCATAAGTTTATGATACAATATGGAATTTCTTTTTGTTACTGTCGCAATTATTATGTGAATTGTAACATTTAATTTTAGAACTCTACCCAAGAAACGCCTCGCTTTACCGCTAAGACCGAGGCAAAAGGGACAACAAGACTTTGCATAATAACGAAACTTCTTCCTTTAAACGGTTCAATTTCGAGAGTATTAACGACATGCCTATTTCAACAGCCGTCACCTAGCCTATAAAACCATTTAAAGCGTAAACTAACTAATACTCATATATCATAATAAGTCTCTCTGTACGTTCGTACTGGTAGCAACAAATCCGATTTGAAATATTAAACACAATGTTGAGATTTAATACTTGAGGCGTTTTACGAATACTAAATAATGTTATTGATATGTTACCGACATAGCCCTCCGAATCGCTAAACTAACTTAAAGCTCGAAACGCATAGAGCGGTCGCGGCGCGGTGCGGGGCTAAGGCGGTTTTGCATTTTTGATCTTTCCGAAACTGTCGACTATCGATTACTGCTCCATATGTCACATACTCCGCCTCCGCTCTACCGCGCTACCGAATACCGCGTGGTTGTTTGGTGCGACGTGCTCCAGAGCGCGTTCGCTTTACCGCAAAACCGCCTCCGCCACGCAACGACGTTGCGCCGCGCTCTATGAGTTTCAAGCTTAAATGCCGAATGAGAAGAAAAATCAAGGGTAAGATAAAATTTCTTGTTGTCACTAGCTGTCAACACACCGAATCCTCAAGTTAGTAAAGGGTCGACAGCTTGTGATTCTTCTGCAATCTGGAGTCGCAAGCGTCCAAAGGCGAGTGCCTGCCTACCATCAGTTCGGCTGTTAGTTTGTTTGCGACCGTTGTCGAAAAAAAAACGCTCCACGATCACGAGATCAGCTGTGCTACCGCGAACTTCGAAAATCGAACTTCGTGTCGTGCCATCCCTTTCACTCTCGTGTTATACTCTATATGACGGAAAGGGACGGTACGATACGAAGTTCGATTTTCGAAGTTCGCGGTAGCACCCCAGGGTAGAGCGAGCTAGGGACTCCGTGGACAGACCTGGGGGTCTACTCCGAAATTCGAAATACGAACTTCGTATGGTGCCGTTCCTTGCACTCTCCTGTCATACACTTTATGAGTGAGAGGGGACAGCACCATACGAAGTTCGGATTTCGAATTTTGGAGTAGACAACCTGGCTCATGATACAATAATACAAGGTATGACACTCCGGGGAAAATTCGTTGTGCGAGTGACACAAGCCTACGTCATCACTGCTATCGAGCCTATCGGTGGTTGGCGGTCGTAGCGTGAGTTCGTGTGTGTACAGGCTGTGCAGTGACGTAGGCTTGTGTCACGATCCGGAATAGCAGACCTTGTTTCCTTAGACCACGGCCTGGCTATTCGCTGTTGACTGTACGGCACATAAACAACCAGTAATTTAATCTAAATAAATCTGTCGGTTGTTACGTTGCACGAGATGGCGCGATAACGCTATCTCTGTATCTCTGGAATGTCCGCGTTCTACCTCTTTCTGTTTTGAAACTGGAATGCTCTATTTCAATGGTCGCCATATTATAAATTGTCTGCATAACTAACCAACTTGGAAACGTTGAAAACGCTCTTATTCAATTTAGTATCTATATGACCATCTCGCTCGATAGTGGTATTGTTATTTGACGTTTTCTCTGAGGGCCTACTCTGAACTTCGAAAATCGAACTTCGTGTCGTGCCGTCCCTTTCACTCTCGTGTTATACACTGTTGCGAACGCAACGCTTATTTTTATATAGATTCATACCATTCCTTATGCAGTAGCAAAACGCGCTCATCGGGCACAGTTAGTATAATGGTGGCTTCTAAAAGCCGCCAATAGCAGCTCTTTATCCCTACCACAAAAACCTACACTTTAAGTAAAAATCTTGCTTGTCATTAGCTACCATCTTCTTTGTCCATACACTTTTACCACTTCCGTATACTCTTTCGGTGAACTATTTTTGTAAACCAGAACCTTTGGGAATTATATAGTTATAGTAAACTTTCATCGAAGTTTTATTTAAAAGTCGTCGAGTTCCAACATCATCGGCAACGGCGGCTACATACACTATATGACAGAACGGAACGGCACGATACGAAGTTCAATTTTCGAAGTTCGGAGTAGGCCCCCTGGGGTAGCTACTCTAAGGTGCCTACGAAGCAGGTGGTGGTTCCGGGCAGGGGCCTTTCAGCTCGAAGTACAATTTTTTCTATGGAAATGTTAGTTTAACTTGTTTGTACCAGATGTCACTGGGTGCTATCTCTATCGCACTTGCATATTGAAGTGAGGGATGCAGCGGTCGTGCGGTTATTTCTTACTAAATACACAACGGCGCTACTATCTCATCATCCTCCTAACGTTATTCCCAGTACAGTTGCATCCGGTTTTTACTAGGTAAGCGCGCTCCATCCTAGACCACAATATCGCTTACCATCAGGTGATTTGTGGTCAAGCGCAAACCTATCCGGAGTAAAAAAAAAAATCCTGAAAAATGCCTGGGGTCCGCTACCTAATCCCAAGAATTGGCGTAGGCACTAGTTTTTACGGAAGCGACTGCCATCTGACCTACAACGGCGCTACGATCTATGTGGAGTATTTCACTGGTATTTCTATCTCAGTATATATATTGTACTTTGTGGTCCCGGGTTAGAATCGTAGTCAGAGCATCTATTTGTGTAACGAGCACGAATAATTGTTCCCGAATCTTGTTTTACATGTACTCGTACGCGTAAGTGCGTATTTATATATTTTTTACATACTTTCCTTAGTTTGGGACAGTGTAAGGTTGCCCACAAATAAAAAAAAATGTTTCTCTGATCTCATTAGGCGGTCGTTCCTACTTGCTTAAAAGGGCATGAATCAAGCTTGTGCTTTGACAGCTGTCATTGCAGGGGACTAACGCGAGATGCGATGGGGTTATAAAAATAGAGGAACTGTATGAGGACAGTATGAAGTTATGTGATATGATATGAATATGATGACATTGATTGAATATCTAGACACGCGGCAGTGTGTCAGCCAAGTTCGCAAAGCAAAAAGGGCGACACACCGACCGTGGGTTATATTATATGAACCGTTTCGGGTCACTTTCGACCCCCTGTGCAGGATTTTGAAACAGAAATGAATTGAGGCTCTTCGTTATGGATGAAATTATTAGGACTAACCTTGATGAAGTGTAGGATCTTCCATGGGGGCCATGGGTCGTCCCAGATTTGCTGTATTTCCAGATAGGTCGCTAGGAGTTTAGTTGGCTTCCTTTTCACGTTATCGCTGGTTGTTATTAGTGTTTCTCACTCCGACACTGATTACATATTTTGGAAATGGAAATTGAACAATATATTGATAAGATTTGGTTAATTAGTTATAATTAATTTTATTTAATATACGTAATAAAAACCAGCGACACAACATAACATAATAACAAACAGTGATAAGAGGAACATATTTTAAGTATGAAATTTAAAAGAATAGTATATAACCTATTCAGCCTGTCATAATTCTATGTAGGCTGTATCTGTATTTTCATTAAAGTTTTGACTCCAGCAACTCGAGCTTTGAGAGTGAGTCAAGCGGTCGCGATGTCGGTTAGAATGCAAGAGTGTTACCATATATAGGCAGTGTTACAAGCTTTTCAGTGCAAGCAATATGATACGTCCCAAAAATCATCCGCTCGATTAAGGAATAATCGATTTCGATAATGAATTAAACACGCTGCAGCTGTGTTTTGTGCTAGTTTGAGACGTAAAAATACGGAACATACCGCCGACCATAAAATAATATTTATTTTATTGAAGAAACTAATGTACGAAATATTTTATATAGAAAACTCCCGTGAGTTTGAGACATATTAAATATAATGAAACGGGTCACTCACGTCTTAAAGGTCGAATATCGCTCGACATGTTTCAGACCGGTTCGCGGTCCTTAATCATGAGCACCTATCGCGGCGGCGGTTTTCTTAGCACTGCGTGCCCGTGCCTTGTTCGCTCGGTTGCTCGGCGCGGGTGGAGGCGGCGGCGGCGAGAATCTACCCTCGTTTTCTTCACAATTGTTCAATGCCGAACTACACACAACACTCACAACGTCACATGCTAAAATCTCGTCCACACTCTTCACAGACGTAGTATTCAACACTGTTTTCCAGCTGGGTGGTATTATATTTAATACGAAATATTATTCTAACAATGGTCTAAAATAATTAATGATTAACCAAAGAAATGCCTAATCAGTAGGCAGTGGGCAGACCTTAACTACGAGTAGAAGTCTCTTACTAAGAGTATTATCGACGCGCAAGCGCACAGTGAGTAAAGCTTAAAATCTCTTTGATCTATACATTTGCAATTTTGTGACTCTTGTCAGACCACTGACTGTTGTAAGGCCTTCTTCCTTACCGAATCCTGAATTTCTATAAAAAAAACCTCTTACCGTTCACGAGATTTAGACGTCCGAAAAGCACTATTTTATACTGACTGACTCATCAAAATATTTGACTACTTCCACGTGACTTAGAATGTTGAATTTGGCATTTGTGTTAAGGGAAAGAACTTGGTTTCCAGTTACATCTCAGATCTTTTATTAGTGAAACCGTTTACGAACTTGGCATTTTTGTCACATTTATGCTTTTGGTGGGATAGAGCTTACTAGCTTTTCCCGACACTTTGTTCGCGTGAACTCTGGTATCAAATTCCAACCCCTGTTTCTCGAGATTACTATACATATGAGTATTTTATATAGGTATATAATTTTGTCATGTAATTTTACAACAAATTGCGGAACAAAAATTTTCTCCTCACCCGTTTACGGTCGGATTGACAAAAGCTAAGCACCTATTAACACATTCACTGCCACCGACGCACATGTGCGTTCACTTCTGCATAATTTTGTTCCTGGGGAGCATGGCTGGCAGTGAATGTGTTAAGGATGATTCACAGTAGGCCGTTCCGTGTCCGCGCCGGCCCGTTTTCTTCTAGAGTAATACGTCGGCCGTTGCGTTTGCTGACATAGAAAACGGGCCGGCCCGGACACGGAACGGTCTACTGTGAATCATCCCTTACCTTTACTAATTTTCAACGGGTGAAAGCGGGTTACATACCAAAGTGTGCTGATATGAGTTCGACTGTACGTCTAATGATAAGCTCGTTGTGATCGTCCGGAAATGGCTGTCATTAGATAGTCATTAGGAACCGACACCCAACAGACTCACCAGACTGGACGGCTGCCATTTAAATATTTTATTAGTATTTATCTATCTATTTATGTGTATATCGTTGCTTAGTACCTATAGGACAGCAGTCAACTGCAAAAATATGGGTGCATACAACTTGCTCAAAAATATGTCCTATATAGCTCTTATGTCAGCGGATTAAGGTTGCGGTACGTATTTATGAGAGGATTAAATCGATACGTATTTTTGCAGTTGGCCGTACAGTCAACAGCTAAAGTAGATGATCATTTTAGTACAGTCACCGGCAATAGTATCTTCCTACACGAAGGCTGCAAAAATATGTGACACGCTCTTATTGGTAGCGTTATTGGCTATGTGCACGTCTGAAACGTCAAACGTCAAAGGTCCCGAGACAATGTCAAGATTCAGAGATGTCAAATAATGACACATGAATATTTTATTTACTTTAGTAAACGAGAAAGACCCCGTATTGGATATTTTACTGAAATAAATAAGAGAATAAATAAATACATACAAACGAAACGAATCGTAGGAAACCGTTAAGAAACCAATAGAAAACATGAAAGTAAATTTGACAGTGGTCCCCAGTAAGTACACATTTCTGCCATGGTGTGCGCAACGATCGCCTAGCTTACCCCCACCACCTATTTCGCATATAGCCAATAAGAGCGTGTCACATATTTAAGCGGCCTTCGTGTAGGAAGATACTATAAGTATTGCCGGTGACTGTACCTTGTCACTTTGCTACGTTAGTGCGACAAAGTACTAATATGATCAGTTATTTGCTGTTGACTATACAAGCTCATCTTAGTTTGAGTAAATAATCCCCTAATATTTATTTATTACTAGCTGTTTCCCGCGACTTCGTCCGCGTCTTCGCTCCTATTGGTCGCAGCGTGATATTATATAGCCTAAAGCCTTCCTCGATAAATGAACTATCCAACAAAAAAATATTTTTTCAATTCGAACCAGTAGTTCCTTATATTAGCGCGTTCAAACAAACAAACAAACTCTTGAGCTTTATATAATATTAGTACATACAGATTTATGTTAATACTTTATTGTACACAAAACACAAATGTAGGTATTCTCACGATGTTTTAATTGACAGAATATGTGAAATGATCTTCAGTAGGAACACTAGATACAGTAAAGGAAACTTAAATACGTACCTTTTTATCCCTTATGGTCATTGCGACAAGAGCGAAAATGGTAAAGCCAACAGCAAAAGTCATCATTCTAGTACCTTCATTTTAGTACCTTGTCACTTTCACTACCTTGCATGGCGCATCCCAACTGTCGCAGTATTGTTACGTTAGTGCGATAAAGTACTAAAATGATCGTCTACTTCTGCTGTTGACTGTACGTGTTTCAGTTTCCTCGACTGTACAAAGTTCGAAAAACTCGTCCCCAAGATTAACGAGCCGAGACTTGAACCCACGACTGCCGCTTGGCAGCCGCGTGCTTGAACCATCAGTCTACCCCATCTGGTATCTAGGCGTAATGATAACCTCTTTCTGATTATCAGGAAGCGCATGTCATTAAGGAGTCATTAGAAAACGACACCCGTACTAGCCAGACGGGACGGCTACAAAGCATTCTAATAAACTATTAGGTTATGCTGCTGCTTCGCCTGCGGGTACCACTTGCATTACCAGTAAGAAAACGACAGAACTGAAACGAATTGAACTGTAATTTTATATTTAACTATACAATGTATATTGTTTTGAAAAATGACACCTCGCCGAGTTTCCTACGCCGGTTCTTCTCGTGGCAGAGGTTTATTTTTCCGAACCGGTGGTAGTTTATTGACGTTCATAGGTGCATGTAATATGCCTAATTTTAAGAATAAACTACTTTTACTTTACTTTTACGCACAGAACGCGGAACAGCGTCGTTGCGAGGCGGAGGCGGTTATGCGGTTAAGCGAACGCGGTCCGGGGCACGTCGCACCAAAAAACCGCGCGGTAGTCGGTAGCGCGGTAGAGCGGAGGCGGCGTGTGTGATAAACCTATGAAGCAGTACGACTGTGGACAACTTCGGAACGATCAAAAATGCAAAACCGCCTCCGCCCCGCACCGCGCCGCGCCCGCTCTGTGCGTTTCGAGCTTTATAGTTGAAATACGGTATTTGACTATTTTTTTACGGTGCCATTCGAACCAGTATTTAGAGACGATCAAATGTCTATATGGGACCAACTACAGTTGGAGCACAATAAAGGGCAATATATACCTATATGTCTGTAGCCTGTTTTGCCTGCGGATTATCACTTTGCATAATAATATGCAAGCAGAAGAGAACTAGAAATAAAATTGAAGGCAACGAGAACTGCCGCGAGCCTTCACGAGATAAGTTTCCAACTGAGAAAAAATCCACTTTTGTTATTAGAAGTTTCGCTGCTTTCTTCCTGAGCGTATTTGAATGCGTACGGCATTTTAATGATAGTCCAGTTAGCAACTTTTTGCGAATTGCTAATAACACTAGTTACTTTCAGTATGAAGTAAATATCCTTGTATATACTACCTAATACAAGACCGAAATCTTTCAAAGCTTTGACAAATAAAATTGAACTTCATGTGTATGGCACAAGACTGTTTGTAAACTAATCATAGATACGCTGAAAAACGAGTCCGAAAGAGACTCACATCACTTGTCTTAGCGTGTCCATAGAGTTAGTAAGTTATTCCTATACGGTTGTTCCCAAACTAGAAAGGCCTCACTAAGACAAAGCTAGTCTCTATCTGGCTCGCGTTGTCGGTCACAACATATACAGGTTGATTTTGGGGCCGTGATCCGGAATGATTGTACACATGGTCAATAATTCAAAGTAGACAACATCACAGTCGGTATGAAGGTTTCTAACTCAAATAATTCTCTTATTTTTCCCATTAAAGGAAATAATACTTTTTCATACAACTTGGTCACCCTACCCCACTGTCAATTCTCCAGAATATCCGTCAAAGAGAGTAGGTTAACCATGTATTTTGTGATTTAGTATTTTTGTCATCAAAATAAATTAAAAATTAAATGCGTTTGTTTCGTGTCCATACGTTTGTTTTTTTTTAAACTGATTCTTGATCCGCGACCCCGAAATCACTATCATGCTCTATAAGTAGAGTGTGATGTGAGTGCTTTGATTTTACTTTGACGCTAAGAGAAAATATCATTGGCTTAGAGACCTGTATCAAATCTAGATTGTAATGTTCTCTCTCTCTTATTGTTTGTTTTCTTATGACATGTAAGACTGTATAATTATGTGATTAATTCTTTTTTTAATGGATATGGATAGATTATGACTTGTAAAAGTGCCCTACTGGCCTATTTGCAGAATAAATGTTTTGATTTTGATAAAGAGATGTAGCCATTTGTGTACGCCTTAATCCGACAAAATTAGTTTTAATTATTCACTGACTTAAAGTTTGGATTCCGTCACTCCGAATTTGTGTTCAAAGTGGTGTCGAATGATATATGCGCCGCGACAGCTCTCGCGTCGCACGCGCGACTGACAACCAATGACAGATGGGACTGGAGATCATCCCTCATCATTATAAATAACTTGTTTTGTTCAGTTTTTGAACTCGCTCATTTAAATGTGACTTAATGCCAATTAGACAAAGCGAGAATCGAGTTATTATAAGATTAATAACGACAGTTCAGACTATTGAATAATGACGAGAGGTTCTTCCGTAGATCGGTATTTATTATTTAAATCATAATTCTCACACAATAGTATAAATATTAGACATTGCAGCTTTACCGACAGACGATGACAGAATCAAAACTCATAAAGAAAAGTGTTAGCAGCCAATATAAATCTACCTTAGGTATACAACCTTAACACAGACATTTAGAAAAAAGAGTATAATTGACAAAATGTTGTCTTGCTTGCTCACAAATGTAATAAAAACTAGTGGCTCAGTGAGCTGTAGACATGGCAATTTTTTTTTCAAATTACAAAATTTCCAAATACTGACTCGACAAAAAATTCTATACAACTAGTGCACAGAGCCACTGAAGACCTCGCAAACTTTTTTCAAATTTCAATATTTACAAAAACTGGCTCGACAGAAAAATTCTATATGATTATCGACCCTGCTCACAAAATTTCAGGAGAGTCGGTTGAGAAATGCGATCTGTAGAGGAGAACATCCGGACAGACAGACAGACGGACGAAAGAATTTTTGTCGAAAGCTGAAACGGAGACGCTTCGTTCGCTTCGCTCGCTCGGTCAATAATGAAACTGGTCACTCACGGCTTTAAGGTCGAATATCGCCCAACATGTTTTGAGACCGGTTCGTGGTCCTTAATCATAAGTAGTTCGGTGCGGGCGGTGGCGGCGGAGGCGAGAATCTACCTTCGTTCTTCACAATTGTTCAATGCGGCAATACACAACACTCACAGCGTCACATGCTAAAGTATCGTCCACACTCGTCACAGACGTAGTGTTCAACACTGTTTTTTGGAGCAGGGTGGTACAGTCACCGGCATTAATATCTGCCTAACCAATGGCGGCAAAAATATTTGACACCTCCTAACGGCCCTACAAATAGAGAGCCTTCTGCACTTTTCCCTCGCTATCACGGTTACCTTGTCGAATCGAATATAATGTATTCGGCCCGAATCCTGTGAACTTACTAATCACATAAGTTTAAAAAAAAATCCAGTTTACGAGCCGTGGTTTCAAACAAACCCCAAGATTTAAAATCGTTTGACTTACCGCTTTATAGGCTATACAGTGGCTTTTATAGCAACTTTGAAACATGTCATGTCAATTTAGGTATTGCTCCTTTATACTCATTCACACTTCACACTATAATAGAAAAATTAGGATATACAATATTATGCCATCCGAAATCTCAATGTACCTAATTCACAAGCCTATTTGTAATATAACAACGGTTATCGACACAATAAAAGTTAACAACTGCTCGCGCATACAACTACAATTGTACAAAAAGGTCTTAAGTGCCAGTGTTTACAAAGAAACTAAGTCGTTTTGACATAAGTGTGTACACAGCTACCATTGTCAAAAAGGTTTTAAGTGCGAGTAGGTTACGAAGAACTTAAGTCGTTTCGATGAAAACGTGTAAGCGATGCGCGAACATGGATACAAACTGTTTAGGATGCGTAGGAGTGGATGATCGTACTCGTTTGGGTCCAAAGTTAAGGGAAAGGTGACTACAGCTATGGTAAAGCTGCAATGTTTAAAGCTTTACCTTACTTTCACAATATTTTTATTAAGTGACTACATCATTTCAAATATAAACAAATTACAATATAAACAAGTAAATTTATAACAAAAAACACCGACTCCAAACTTTTCCAACTCGGCCCTTTCTGCTATACAATTTAAGAAGTTTCCTAGATTTTTCCAAGATCCCGTCATCAGATCCAGACTTGGGGACAATGGGACTTAGAGCATACATAACTGAAGTAGCCATTAGAATACTATACTTACCCCTCTGCCAAAAAACAGGCACAATGTGTAAAAAATATAAGTCAGTCTCGAAATCGTTTTCGGCGTGTGAAGAGCTCCGTGAAAATACCTTTATCTGCTGTTTAGGGTAATAAAACGTTGTACTTTATCAAATTTACAATAAGATTGATGATAATTTCACGTACTGTAAGCATATTTTTGCTTTATTTATAATTTTATGCGCAATTCAAGCGAGCACGATTACAAAATCGATTTAAAAACGTTCGTGCTTGACCATTAGGGCTAGCTGTGAAACGTCACTTTGACGGTCCCGTATTTAAAGAAATAAGGACTACTGTTTATGAGAATTTCTTTGAAACATGGTCCTTATCGACTTTAGTCAATTTGGACATCCGATAGTAACCCAATAATGGATCTAACGTTAACGTAAATAAGGTCGACTTTTATTGTTCAACTTTAGTAGTTTGAATGTGCATGAGTTGATTGGTTTAGTGTGGGTGCGTAGTAATGGAACAATATATTGTAAGTGTGCATAGTTTTTTTAAATATATGTGTGTAACCTCGCCCCCCCGCAAAAATTGTCATAATATTTTGTTTGGTAAGATGCGCTGATGGCCACTCCAGTTATGTACCTATGCTCTAAGCAATGGGACCAACTAGAAAACATACAAAAAAGAATTTTTGAAATCGGTCCACTAGTCTCCGAGTAATCGGTGAACATACTTACATAAAAAAAATCCAATGAATTGAGAACCTCCTCCTTTTTGAAGTCGGTTAATAAATCACACTAATCGACCTTTTTTTTTCGGGGAGGAAATCCGTTATGGAATATGGATACCACCGCACCGCAGGCACAGTGCGGAGGTTATGTTGGACTTGCACCGACTAAAAGCCCCCCAGTGGCCCTCCTCAACTCATTTCGGACGGCTCTGGGATCTCCTTCGGAACCAGTGCCGCCCTAGAGTCACCTCTGTGGGTCCCACCATCTGTTTCCATGGACGTCCGCAGCCTACTGATCAACATTTAAAATAAAATTGAAGCAAGTATTGCATGACAGGCAGAAGCACGATCTTAAAATAGCCTTTAAATTTAAAAGTAAATAAAAAATCCCAACAACTTAGTCATTCACCGCACACACACAAACATACACACACACATTCTGTAGATATGTATTTAAATTTTAATTCGGTATAGTTTAATATTAGTTTAGCAACAGTTTAGTATGATACCCACTTTCAATAAAATTGAAGCAAGTATTGCATGACAGGCAGAAGCAAGATTTTGAAATAGCCTTTAAATTTAAAAGTAAATAAAAAATCCCAACATATTAGTCATTCACCGCACACACATAAACACACACACACACATTCTGTAGATATGTATTTAAATTTTAATTCGGTATAGTTTAATATTAGTTTAGCAACAGTTTAGTATGATACCCACTTTCACTACATTTTCTTCTCGGCAAACAATATAGACCTAGTTAGGGGCACATTGTAAACCAGCACTGGTGGTACATGTAAATATGGGCTTCATGCAGTAGCTGAATGTGTTCCTGTTGCCGCTTTTTTATTACAGTTTGGATAGTACTCGTAATTTAATTGCATTCTGCTTTAAAATAAGACCGTATAATGTATATTGTAGTTATTGATTTTCTAAACTGTTAACGATAATTTTTTGTTTTCTTTTTGTTTAGGGCAATAAACTTTTTCTTATTCTTAACTGCGACCGTCTTCGACCCCAAGAACCCCCTTTTAGTCACCTTGTACGACAGACAGGGGATACCGTAGCCGTATTCTACGCCCAGGTACATACAGTTACAGGGCGCCACACTAATCGACCTAGCAGGGCTCGGAAACCGGTATTCTGTCCATACAAAAATACCGGTATTTTTTTAGTTCTTATCGTTCTTTCGTCTACCATTTCATGTTTAATCAGGCAATCTAACAATATGAAGTAATAACCCAAATACATTATTGAGTCCTACATAAAGAGCATAAACTAAATAAAAATATTTGGCTATTTCAGGATTTTGAGATTAACCGGTTCCGAGCCCTGCGACCTAGTCCCAATCCCAAACTATATATGCAAAGCTTATTCAGTTTAAAAGAGCGTCCCCTTAAAACTTAATGCGTTAATCCAAGAGCAGTTTGTTTATGACTCTATCTGTGAGGTGAAGTAAACATCGGCACGACAATTGACCACACACTCTATATTTTATGGTAGAGGCTGAATGGAGTCCCGGGGTGTTGTCACTGAATCAGGTATTAAGGAGTTTCGGAGTGGTTATTACTGGCATACAATCGAAATACAACTTACAATTTATGTATTCAATGCAAATTGTTTATTTCGTTCCCTTTGTGGTCGAGTAACATTTATCTTAAAATGAACGCGATTATATTTTGTCTACGTGTTTTACACAAATTAAGATGTTGTTATTATTTGTAAATCCCATCCTATACAATTGAACGAGCACCATTTGTTTGTTTGTGTGTTTCTATTATTTATTTGTGTGTACCTATTGAAATCTCGGAAACCGTTCTAACGATTTTAATGCAATTTACAATATACGGAAAGAAAAACTATAAAAATACCTGTTAGCTTGGTATCTTCGGAAAAACAAGAGCACAACTCGGTCGCCATTATCGCTCGGTCGCCACATCACTAACACCTTATTTATAAAACACAGTCCCTCACCGCGTCTGTTTGTATGTCTATATGTTCGCGATAAACTCTAAAACTACCGAATGGATTTTCATGCAGTTTTCACCTATCAATAGAGTGATTCTTAAGGATGATTTAGGTGTATAATTTGTTAAGGTTTTGTATAAATTGGACAAAATATGACGATGTTTGCTAATGATGTTGGAAAAAATTACGCTGTCTAGGAGCTTTAATCGAAAACGCTGCCTAATCTGTTTGAGATATAACAACACAATGTGTCACAGGATCGTTTCTCTTTCATTGGTATACAAAAAAGTCCGCGACGGTATATGTCTATCTTTTAAGGATAATTTACTATAACGATTATTAACTTCTAAAAAAAGATCACATATAATATTGTATTACAAATACGTTACTTATATACATTGAGCATTTCATACAGATTATAGTGGCCCTTTACGCATTACAATTTAAATGAATAAAAGTAAAAAAAGTAAATTTATTCTTCAAATTAGGCATATTACATGCACCTATATGAATGTCGATAAAATACCACCGGTTCGGAAAAATAAACCCCTGCCACGACAAGAACCGGCGTAAGAAACTCGGCGAGGTGTCATTTTTCAAAATCGATATACAGTGTATAGTTTAATAAAAAATTACAATCTCAGCTACAACAAAATAACAATGCTACAGAAGAAAACCTATTTTCGCGTTAGATTAGCCGTTTAGGATACTATCACTGCCAAGCATCCCTATCCATGATGTAATCGTTTACCTTATAATATGCTTTTGAAATAAGTGTTTGTTTTACTGCAGGTTTGAATTTAGACTTACTAAGTTCAGTAATGTGTCTAAGGGGTTATCGGAAATTTTAAAAAAGCATGAGGATAATTCAATTGGGACCACTGCCGAACCAAAAGCGAGTTCTAGCCGTACGAAGTCGGGACGGGTCGCTATAGTATTAATTAAATAAGCTTGAAGCTCGCGGCTTGTGGGCGCAAATGTGTGTTTTATGTTTGTATGTGTAAATAATACTATGTTTGTTTCGTTACAGGTATGTATTCCGGCAGAATGTCTGCTTAGCTTACAGTCCACCGATATTATGCATTAGAAAACTTAAATGGCAACGGACAGTGAAGTTAAGAGAGACTGCCGTAGCTAAACAATTAAAAAACAAGTTTCGATATATGCAGCATAGAATTACATTTTTTTTCCCGTGGTAAGTTTGGGCAATGGCAACAGGGACAATCCCTCCGTTGCAGATTTCAGGTACAGTTTTTAATGCAGATTAACTTCCTCTCGCCAGAAATCCCCTTCGCTGACCGAAATCCCCTCAGACTGGAATTGACAAAATGTAATGTTTTTAAGCGGGCTTTTTTCCTATGAAATCAAATAAAGGATAAAAAATTACGAACAACCACATTTTTAAATTCCCAAAAATGTCCCAATTTCATATAAAAAATCGATCTCATAAATTCTTCATTCTAAAAGAGACGTCACAGCGTAAAAAAATATTCAGAAGTATTTACTTGTACATAGAATGGCGGATTTACTAAAGAAGTGTGTTCTTTTTGTGCGCTGTGACTGTCAATTCAGTCTTGTGACGTCATATTAGACGGTGGTAGGCTTTCTTCACATTTTCATGAATATCTTGAAAACTAACAGCTAAAAAATATTTAAAAATTATTTTTAGGTTTCTTGTTAACAAATTAACGAAATGCTTTAAGGGTTCATACTACTTGAATATTTAATAATTTTGTCAATTGCCCCCCTTAACAAAATCCGGGATCCGCACCCGTTTGTAACGAAATACTTTCCCAGTTGGGCTCCTATGAGTAAAATTACATTCCCGAATACCTATACCTCTCTACAATTTGTCCCATTTCAACCGTCCCTTCTGACTGACCAAGTTTAGTCACAATTAAAGCCTGTAGTACGCTATCGACATGTAATTTACGGCAGAGCCTTATCCACTTCAGCGACATGTTTATGGCTCTATCAGAGCCGTTTATGGGCCGACCATAAACAAGAAAAAACGCGTCGATGGCCACAGTAAATATATCAGCTAAAGCACAGTATCTCAACTAGGGGCCAATTCTCGGGTTCGATCGAGATGATCTCTATTAGAGATTCCATACAAGTGACTCTACCATTCTATACAATGTCACGATAGACATGCATCTCGATCGGACCGAGAATTGGCCCTCTAGAGTCTCGAGACCTTTTTAAACTTGCGCTCCATTTCACACCAGCGGGGTGGTTACGCAACGTTTTGAAGCATGCGTAAGGTGTATCACTATGGGTATATCATTTTTTTATGGTACACCCCAAAAAAAAACCATCCTCCATTATCATCATCATCTCTGTGCCTCTTAAATTGTTACTTCGAAACTTAGCAGCCGAGGTCGCAAAGCAAAAAAGCTGACACCTTGGCCATGGGTTACAAGAACCATTTCGGGCCACTTTTGACCACCCAATAACTTAAAATTCTTTTTGACCTACGTATATACTACAACTACTAGTGTGTACTTGCAATTTCGTTGAACATCATGAATTTTGTTTTTGGTAAAGTTATTACATATACTCGTATAGTTCACCACATGGGCTTCGATGACGGCGACCTATTACGGATTTTTCCTTCTGTGAGCCATATTGCTCGCTAGGCCAAATTTGTGTCTTAATCCTCTGGTTACTGTAAATTTGCTCTGCTGAATTGTAAGTGTATGTATATGAGGGCACAGGGCTCTCCTTCCGTAACGTAAACTATCACATAGAAAGTATTGGACTACGCAGCACGAAGATTTTATTTTGATGCCTAAGTATCATTATTATTTTGTCATGTTATTGTGTTCCAACATGTATTTTTTATATTTGCTGCTGATTTCTAGTCTCTAATTTTATGCATATTTCTGTTTATTGTAAGCGACGCGTGTCTATGTGAGTGCGTCAAAACGTTTGTACGGACTTGTTTTATCTTATCTTATGAGGGCCCTTGCGGATGCAGTTCGACCCATTGGGATCTTTTGCGCAATTGCTCCCTCCTTTATTAACCGACTTCAAGATTTCAAAAGAGGAGGTTATCAATTTGGTTGTATGTTTTTTTTTTTTTAAAGTTTGTTACTCCATAACTTCGTCATTTCTTAACCGATTTGGAAAATTCTTTTTTTGATCGTAAGTATATATATATCCATGTTGGTCTCGTTTTTGTCAAAACGCAGTTCTGATGATGGGATCTATGAGAAATTGACGAAACTCCTCAAATCTTAAAGGCAAACATATAGTGATTTTTGTGTTTTTTTTAACAAATAGAGCATTTTTATCCAAAAATGTGACATTTGATGAAGTGGAACTGCTGATGATGATCAGAACAGAACTCTTCAACGAAGAAACGTTCACGTTTGGCGAGTTGTCCTCCTAGCTGTGTTTGTTAAGCAAGTTCTATCTTCTCGATTAATTTTTGTCATGGTCGATTTCTGATGATGGGATCCATGAGGAATTGAGGGAACTCCTCAAATCTTAAAGGCAAACATATAGTGATTTTTGTGTTTATATCAACAAATCGAGCATTATCATACAAAAATGTGACATTTGATGGAGTGGAACTGCTGATGATGATCAGAACAGAACTCTTCAACGACGAAAAATTCACGTTTGGCGATTTGTCCTTCTAGCTGTGTTTGTTAAGCAAGTTCTATTTTCACGATTAATTTTTGTCATGTTCGAGTTCTGATGATGGGATCCATTAGGAATCGAGGGAACTCCTCAAATGTCAAAGGCACACAAATAGTAATTTTAGTATTTTCATGAACTAATCAAGCATTTTCATTCATAAAAGTGACATTTGATGAAGTGGAACTGCTGATGATGATCAGAACGAAACTCTTCAACGACGCGCGCGTAGTTCAAGTTTGGCGATTTGTTCTCTTCGTTTTGTTTGTCAAGCTTGGCTTGGCTTCCTGTGGCAACACTCGCCAACGTCAAACGTCAAAGTTGTATCAGCTGATTAATTTTAATATAATAATTAATATTTTACGATTAAAAGTAAATTCGAATGGTGAAAATAGAGTAAATAAGCGACACCAGTGTTAGTTTAATATATAATTCCTTAGTACAGTGCCCGGGCACTCGTGTATTTGAAGCTGTCAACGGACGTTTGTACGTTGGAGCCTGGATTTGAAATCTGTGTTCGTTTCGCAGTCCTATTTGCTTGCTTTATTAATTATTTGTCTAATTGTGTGTATAACAAGGCGTAAATCATTGTACAGAATTGTATTGAAAGGCAGTGTATGGGCATAGTGAGACGCCAGAATTTCATGTAAGTACCTAACTGTAATTTCGCTTAGTTTGAGTAAGCAATTCCTTGTTTTGTTTTTGTGCTTAACTAAAGAAAAACAATAATGCTAACTCGCAGAGCAGCTGCTGCGGCTCGCCAGCAGGAAACTGATAAACTTCAACTTACCTTGCTTGAACTAAAAACATCCAAGGAATTGTGTGCTCAATTGCTTGGTGAGAGAGAGGACAGTGAGAAGGAACTATTATTAGTACTTGATAGCAGAGATAAGTTAAAAAAAGATTTATGTTCCTTAGAAAGTGATTACAATGATGTAAATTCTGAGCGGGCCCGGCTTCAGGAGACGGTAGACCGGTTTACTGAGTGTGGTGCTGCATATGAAGAGGCTTTGAAGGACATTAACTCACTGGAGAGAGCGCTACATGATGCCCACGAAAAAATCTACGACCTACAGGAAGCCCAAACTAAAGCTGCAGAGGCTCAGACTCAGAGTTTATTCGAGGAACTGGTCGGGCCCGACTCAAAGTTGGCTACCTCTGCAATTGATAATCCTGTGGTTACTATAGATTTAACCAATGATTGTAACACATCAGGGTTAGAACATTGCAGCGGTAATAAACTAAAGAAATATCTTAGACTGAACAGATTCATAAAAAAAACACAAACATTGTCAAAACGGAATAAATTGTTTTTCAAGAACTTGAGATTTAGCAAAATTAATGTGAATTTAGTGGATAAGTTGGATATATATTCTGCTCAGTTGAAAAATAGTAGATCAAAATATGAAACTGACACACAGATATTGAAATTAAAAATTCATAAGTTGGAGGACTCAATAAAATCTTTAGATAGGATGAATGAAAATTCAAAAAAAGTTATTAATGAATATTCATTAGCCATGGATGATTTAATAACACAAATTAATTATAACTCGGAACGGTTTGAGTCACTGACCAATGGCCAGTCATGTTTATGTAAACAAATGAGTGGTCATTTATCAGATGGTCCATCGAACCCACACCTTTGTGCCAGTGTACCTCCACAAGAACAAAATAATAATAGCTCCTTCCACACTTCAGAAACGAACACACCTAATGTAATTATGTACTGTGATGAGTTTGGAAGTAATATGGGCACATATCTAAGCGATCACTTAACAGGGCTTAGCGCAATAAGCAATTGTCTGCCTTATAGTAGCCTTGATAATATGTCACATCAAATTATGAGTGATAATAGTATTCATTCTAAAACAACACTGCTTATTCTTATGGGTAACAGAGGAAATGTGAACAAACATAATTTAATTAATTTTTTTGAAAAATTGGACACATTAACTGTAAAAGAAATTATTATGTTCACATTCCCCTATTGTCATCAGATTTCAAAGGCAGAAAATGACACTAGATATAATTTGAATATAGCTCTGCATAATCTCTGTACATATAGTAGTAAGTTTAGCATAATTGACACTAACAAATATGTTGGTAAACACAATTTATTGACTAAAGGTAAGTTTTACCTTTGTAATTATTATAAAAGACAAATAGCTTTGTCACTATCCTATTTATTTGACATTTCTGCCAAGAATTTGGCACATAACTCTGCTCCTATTGAGCAGTTCAATATACAGTTGGAATTGGTTCCAGTTTTAACCAATCATTTAAATTAGATTTTAAGACAAAGGAGTACTCAAACTCTGGCAATTTAGTTATTAATAAATTTAATGAAAGATACTGCCATCATGGAAAATATATGCACCTGGTTCACCAAAATATTCAGTCTATTAGAGGAAAAGACTTACAGATTGAACTCTTTTTGAATGATTATAATATTGAAATATTGTGTGTAACTGAACATTGGTTAAAAAATAATGAATTAATGCCTCAATTTAATAACCACCAGGTGGGAAGTTCGTTCACCAGACTTAGTTCCATACATGGTGGGTCATTAATAATATTACATAATAAATTAAAATTTAAGGAACGTAAGGACATTGTATCCTTGTCTGTTGAACGGACCATAGAAATAAGTGCAGTAGAATTAGAGCAATTTATTGTTGTCTGTGTGTATAGGCCGCCATTAAGTAATTTTGACCTTTTTGAAAGCATAATGGAATCCGTGCTACTTAAAATATCACTCTCTAGTAAGAAATTACTTATATGCGGAGACTTCAATGTAAACATTTTAGAAAATTCAACAACAAGTATCAGATTGTTGAATCTTTTCAAATCTTGTAATTTGAGTCATATATTTACGGAGCCTACTAGAGTCACTGCTACAAGCGCCACCTGTATAGATAACATTTTCACTAATATTGTTCCAATCACTAAAAGTGTAATCAGTAAATTAGAATCAGATCACTTAGGTCAATTAATGGTATTTGAGACATTAAGAAGAAATACCCTGAGGAAACAAATAACTATTGTACCAGTAACCACGGGCCGTATGGAACGAATGAAGCAAAGTCTAGTCCAGGCGCTACCCTTTCTGTCTTCCGATATGAGTCCAAACGAAATGTACAATTCATTTTTTCACACTTTTATGAAACATTATAATGCGATTTTTACATCCAAATCGGTCGTGGTTGGTGGGACATCAGTTTTTAGTGAGTGGGCTACTGAGGACTTACATAAACGTAGACAAGCACTGTATGCTTTATATGAGGAACGCCGGTTTAATATGAGTGATGAATTTAAGGAACATGTCAAACAATATTCTAAGAAATTTAAAATAGATTGTCATATAGCTAAACGTAATTTTATAAGCCAGAAAATTACAAATAGTTCGGACATTATCAAAACAACATGGAAATTAATTAATGTGGAAACTGGTAGATCAAAGCACAAAATGAATGATCTTAAACTAAAAATTGATGGCATAATTATAGATTCAAGTTTAGAAGTAGCAACAGAATTTGAAAAATTTTTCACTGAGATACCAGTATCCACAACAAAGACATTAAATTCTTCACCTTCGTCTGCCGTTACATTGTTAAAAGATAACGCCTCAGAATGTAGTGGAAATCTTCATTTTGAGTATGTTAGTACCCCAGATGTAATAAAGGCGTTTAAATCAATTAATGTCAAAAAAACTGGTGATCTCTGGGGAGTCTCTGTCCATGCTGTCAAATCTCTAATAGAAGTCATAGCGCCTGACTTGGTAGTTGTATTTAATAACAGTATTGACTGCGGTGAGTTTCCTGATCTAATGAAACATAGTAAAATAACTCCTTTATTTAAATCAGGTAGCACTTCTGACCCCACTAATTTTAGACCAATATCTGTGCTGCCAACATTTAGTAAAATTTTTGAAAAATTAGTTTTGTCCCAATTAATAAGACATTTTAATGCAAACAATTTAATGCATAATAAGCAATTTGGTTTTACGCGGGGTCGCTCGACAACCGACGCGGCTGTTGAGCTAACTAAACATATATTCGATGCCTGGGAAGAGTCACAGGATGCCTTAGGTATTTTTTGCGATTTGTCCAAGGCCTTCGACTGCGTATGTCATGAAACATTAATCAGGAAACTGCACTACTATGGAGTTAGAGGTTCGGCACTGAATTTGCTAAAATCTTATCTATATGGTAGAATACAAAGGGTCGATGTGAATGGACAGCGATCTCCAGGATCAGTGGTCTCGATGGGTGTACCGCAGGGATCAATATTGGGACCTTTCCTATTCCTTATCTACATAAATGACTTGCCATACCTCGTAAAGACCCACCATGATATAGTATTGTTTGCAGACGATACCTCTCTTATATTCAAAGTCAAACGACAGCAACAAGCTAATATAGATATAAACAATGCTATTTCTAAAGTAGTTAATTGGTTCAATGTCAACAATTTATTGTTAAATGAGAAAAAGACCAAATGTATCAAGTTTGTCACGACTAACGTTAAGCACAATCAAACAAGTGTCATTGTGAAAGATGAGGAATTGGAACTAGTGGATAGTACAGTTTTTCTTGGATTAACATTAGATTCCAAACTCCAATGGGGTCCCCATATTGCTAATCTCTCGAATAGACTGAGTTCTGCAGCTTTTGCCGTGAGCAAGATCCGCCAACTGACAGACGTGAAGACAGCTCGATTAGTATATTTTAGTTACTTCCACAGTATTATGTCGTATGGTATTTTACTATGGGGCAGTGCTTCAGATATTAATACCATTTTTGTTCTGCAGAAGAGGGCTATTCGAGCAATATATAAAATGAACCATAGAGACTCACTTAGAGATAAGTTCAAGAACATTAATGTAATGACATTGCATTGTCAATACATCTATGATAATATTGTGTATGTACATAAAAACATTGTAAATTTCAGGAAGAACTGTGACATACATAATATTAATACTCGAAATAAACACAAACTCGCGGTGCCCACCACTCGCCTACAGAAAATTAGAAAATCATTCATGGGTAATGGTGTGAAGTTTTATAATAAGCTTCCAAGAAATGTAACTGAATTATCTATTAATAAATTTAAAAATTATGTAAAGCGTCAACTCATATCGAAAGCATATTATAGCACACATGACTACATGAATGATAAAACACCGTGGGATTAATTGTGACTGAAATATTAATGAATTAATCATTATGGCGTTAGATATTAATATGATCTTTTTTTTTGATATTTTGATTTTATTCTAGAAACTGTCTAGATTTCTATTTTTTATATATTTTTCTATTATTATTATTATTTATTTTTTGACGATCCTATTGTGAATTTTACTACAAAATAATTTCTTACTTTTACATGTCTACAACAACAATATTTATTTTGAAGAATAATAATAGCATCAATAAATTGCTCTAAATAATTAATTAATATATATGTTAATACATGTTATAACTGACGATTCGAAAGTGCTTGTTGCTAGGCCTATTTGAATAAAGAATATTTTGACTTTGACTTTGACTTTGACAAGCAAGCAAGGTTTTTCCATGATTCCATTTTTATTTTATTGTATGGAATCTAAGAGTGCACCATCTAAGTATAATAATCTTTCACCGGCCTCCCCCATTGAAGTCGGTTTTTTTTTCTTAAAAATTATACTTATTCCAAGCTGCGATCTAACATTTCCACAAATCGGATGATGGAGTTCGCTGGGAGTACTCTGAATTCCTTTGGTTTCTGGATAACCATTGCCAAAGTTATTCATTTCTTGTCTGGCGAGGGCGTGACATTCACACAGGACTTGTTTTACTGCTAAGCTATATATACTGTGTCGATGGCCACACAGGGCTACAAATTGAGTCGATTCGATTCTCAATCGATTCAAGGGATGAGTCAACTTGCCTTTGTACAGAAGTCGGGTAATCGTAACTAAGTAACTTTATGAGTTGCTAGATTAAAGGTAATTCCATAAAAGTATGTAGAGCAACATGCTTTCAAGTGGCACAACGCGCAATAAAGGATGTTGAATTATGTAGAATATCTCGCAAATACTTGTAATAAAAAACCGGCCAAGAGCGTGTCAGGCCATGGTTACACTGCGGGCCTATGATGGTTGCCATTTTATCACTTATCGGCGATGATGAGACATTCGTCACGTTCTGACAAGTATGAGAGTGCAAGAGTGACGGGCGTCTTATCCACGACGATAATGACATTTCTTGGTAGATTTGATGGAATCTAATTACATATTAGAGTTTATGACATATCATACGATACAACGCGCACGCCACGCACACGCGCACGCGCACGTGCTGCGCACGCATTCGGTGTGGCTCGGCCTTAAAACGGCAACCATCATACGCCCACTAGTAGGGTCCCGTACTTCCCGATCGTCAGATAGGAAAAGACTAAGGCTGGGTTGCACCAAACCGTCTGTAGTCGTAAGCTGTGTTCGTTAAAATTTGAATGTATGGAAAGTTTGACAAGTTTCTATGGGATGACAGCTGCCGGCGCCATATTAAACGTTGATCAGTGATCGTAAGTCGGTGCAACCCACTTTAATTGTCAAAAAGTACCTATAAGAATTGACATCGCATTCCCAAACCTATCGCGGTTGAAAAAAAGCTAGCATGGAACAAGTCGACACTTCGTAGATTGAAAGAGATATAGATTAGAAGACGAATCTGAGTTGTGATTGTTGTGATGCTTAATTACAAAGTTTATTTTTACCATAGACAAACGGTATAACTTTTACAAAGAAGTGTTGTTTTTGGCGCCAGCACGGTTTATTTCGAACGCTCCCTTATTTACTTTAAAAACTGAAATAGTTCTTTGGGTGGCGTTGAATGAAAAATGGGGAGCTGCCATTTCATCGCCAGCTTTGAAAAGGAAGTACAGTTACAAATAATATTATTAACTTAACAGTGTTGGTGTTGGCAGGTTAGAGGCGACGCAAAGGAAATAAATAGTAATCAAAAGTATTTTCAAAAGTAGATGATCACTTTAGTACCTTGTCACTTTCATTACTTTGACGCATCCCGACTGTCGCAGTATTGTTACGTTAGGCGCCTTCCTGACTTGTCGATGCGGAGGCGGTACGATATGAGAAAACTGTCAGCTGTCAGTGTCAACCGATATCAATGCAGTGCTGCTCCAATTCTGCGCATGGTATTACTACTGCGCAAACGTAATACTGACGGTGAGTCGTCAAGTGAGGAAATTTCACATCAGTAAGCTTACGTCAAAGAGCAATATACCTATGACATATCGCTCCCGCCTCGCTAAATCGGCCCCGCTATTGGCGGCGCGCCCCCGCATCGACCAGTTAGGAAAGCGCCTTAGTGTGACAAAGTACAACAATGATCATCTAGAAAACTCCCGTGAGTTTGAGACATATTAAATATAATGAAACGGGTCACTCACGTCTTAAAGGTCGAATATCGCTCGACATGTTTCAGCCCGGTTCGCGGTCCTTAATCATGAGCACGTATTGCGGCGGCGGTTTTCTTAGAACCTAAGATCATCTACATTTGCTGTTGACTGTACAATCAAGGACTTCAACTTCACTATACGACTTCAATTTGAGACCCGAACAATTCGTACTGTACCGAAATTCTTTAGTTTTTTTGCGAAATGGGTTACGATTTGAAGAGCGCGTCCGTAGAGTACGAGGGGCGTTCAATAAATTCTCGGTATTAGAATGAAAACAAAAGAATATTATAGGTGTTTTATTTTTATTTTTCAATATACTCCTCTCCTATGTTTATGCACTTATAAGACCGGTCAAATAGTTTTTTTAACCCCTCATAAAAATATTTTTTGTGTTTGGTGTCAAAATGCTCCTACACTACTGTCTTCAATGCTTCATCGTTAGATAATTAATTTCCACGTAGATTATTTTTGACATTGGGAAACAAATATAAATCACTCGGGGTCAAGTCTCGACTATACGGTGGGTATGTAATAGTTTCGAGTCCAGATTCAAGAGCAGCAGCCTTGGCAATATGAGCACTATGCACAGGGGCGTTTTCGTGTAGAAGCAGAACACCTTTGGCTGATTTTCCCCGTCTGTTATGTTTGATTGCTTCCCTTATTTGGCATATAATATTAGCGTAGCGCTCTCCTTTAATACTTACACCCTTTTCTTTATAATCGATCAGCAACATTGCGTCACAATCCCAGAATATTGTGACCATGACCTTGCTAGCTGAAGGCACGACCTTGAACTTCTTGGGGTGAGGAGTTCCTTTAATGTGCTACTGCATGGACTCTTGTTTGCTCTCAGGGTCATAATGATGAACCCACGTTTCATCTCTACTAACAAAGTTTTGCAGTATCTTATCAGGAATTTCACCGCACACCTCAAGAAATTCGGAACAACGAGCAACACGCGTATTCTTCTGAAGCGGTGTCAGGATTCGCGGTACCCATATCGCACTGACTTTTGACATATTAAGATGGTCATGAATTATATCGTGTCTAGTACCAATAGAATGGTTAGTTCTTTGAGCTATTGCTTTCACCTTTACTCAACCATCTTCAGATATAATTTTCTCCACTTTTTTAAAATTTTCTTATGAAGAAGCTTCGACGGGCCGACCAGCTCTATGGTCGTCTTCGATACTCTCTGCCCCATGCTTAAATTGACTTGACCACTTCTGAATTGTTGATAAAGAAGGAGCAGACTCACGGTAAACACAATCCATTTCTTTTTTACAGCTTATTGATTTTTTACGTGTTTGGTCAAGAATTTTATTACCGCTCGGTGCTTTAATTTAACCAACATTGAAATAACGCTCAGTGATCACGTTTGTTCGGTACTTACAAAAAACAAAAGAACATCGCCGTTTTAATTTTACTTTTTTTTTAATATTAATGAATGACTTTTACCGGCCAGTATTAAAAAGTTTACCAAAGAGGTTTAAAAGATGTCAATACCGAGAATTTATTGAACGCCCCTCGTATACGGCATCGAAAGTAGCTACTGATTTAAAAAGTTCAAAAGTCTTTATTACAAGGGCATAAGAGCTTCCAAAGGTTTAGAAGGCACGTTAAGCCGTCGATCCCGGCTGTTGTCTATGTATAGTCCTCCTCGTCGTATCCGACGACGGCGACCCTTACAGCTTCCTCTGATGAGCACGTACATGGCTCGCAAAACCGAACTTTGATCTAAATGTTCTCTCAAACTCTGTCTAAATCAATACAGCTGACCCTGACTATCGTTAGTATACTCATAGGAGGGCTTGGGTCGAGTCTTCCGTAAATAACGCTTGTGGTTCAGGTGTTCGATTCGGGCTTCTTCAAAAGAAGCTACACCTTTTCTGACTCTATTACGCCATTCCGGTCTCATCGACGCAAGCTCCTCCCAGCCCTCGGGAGGGATATCACAGGCTTTGAGATGGCGTTTTAGTACGTCTTTGTATCTTAGATACTGCCCCCCTCGATTACGCTTCCCATCCGCGAGCTCGGAGGCCTTCGGGCGGCTTGAGAACGTCTACAAGTCAAGTTGCCCACTCACTTGACAAGCCTAATCCCAATAAGGTCTATAGTTTCCCCCTTAGGTTGAAAGGTCGGATGGCAGTCGCTTCCGTAAAAACTAGTGCCTACGCCAATTTCTTCCTCGTCCTTCAGGCGTCCTTCAGGATGGAACTGTACTGGGAATAACGCTAGGATGATGATGATGATGATGATGATGATGATAATGATGAAAAGCTTCCAAAGTAGTTACGCATATGAAGGGGTCATATGAGTAACTACTTTTAAAGCTGACTGTACATATCATTTGATATTTAACGCCCGCTTTTCGGTACAGGAAATCATCGCGATACCAGTCTAATTGTAGTTTTCCCTTTGAGTTCGTAGGTCAGATGGCAGTCACTTCCGTAAAACTAGTGCCTACGCCAAATCTCTAAAATATTAGGAGGATGTATTCACCACCACCATATCAGCCGAAGGACGTCCACTGCTGGATATAGGCCTCCACCAATACTTATGAGTTATCCCTTAATAGGGTAGAGGGTAATCCGATTTTTCATTCCTTGGTTTTTGATTGGTTTTCCATCTTATGTTACAGCAATAAGGTTCAAAATCAGGTGGTAACTATTTTACCAGTGCCCTATTAAGGGTTATGACACTCGTTTTATTATTAGGGATGGCAAAACTTCGTCCTGTGTAATGTGACCAAGTTGTGTGAAACATTATTGTTTTCTGTTAATAATTTGAAAAACGATAATTGCGAGTAAAAATTGTCGCAGTTTCGCTGTGAGGAATAACGTTACTAAGTTTAACAAAATAGCGATTTTATTATACGTACTCTTAACACCTTTTTTTACCGACTTTATCTATTAAAGGAAGGAGGTACTCAGTTCGTCTGCATGTTTGCTTGTTTTTTTATGTATGTATGTTCCCCGATAACTCTTGACCACGTTGGCATTTTGATAATTCTTTTTTTTTGTTTCAAATCAGGTACCCCGACATTGGTCCCATATAAATTTGGTGAAGATCTGATGATGGAATCTAGGAGGAACCGAGGGAACTCCTCGAATTTGATAGGCACGCGTATGCCGGTCTCGGTATTTTCTGTGGTAACCCAGCATTGGCTCCCGGAAACCACAAATTGTGGCATAGCAAGTACAAAATTGGAGTCGGTTTTGTTTAGTATAAATTATTACCTTGTCGCTTTAAATAAAGTTTTATTCAGTTTGTCTTTCAATACTTCATCGAGTCAAATAATTTTTGATCACGTCTCCGATATCCACCAAACAATATCAGCTGAAGAACTTCGCTGCTGGACATAGGCCTCCCCCAATTTTATGGAGGTTGCCAAAATCGCCACGCTTGGCATGCGGATTGGCGATCGCAGTATCTCCACCGCACTCGAAGGATGCTGCTGCCCATCCCCGGTGGTCTTATAAATAAATAATAATAAATAAATATGGCGACCACGTACCGGAAGGCGTAGCGTGGGCAGGCCCCCCAGTGGACTGATGACCTGGTAAGGGTCGCGGGTGTCCGCTGGATGCGGGTGGCGCAGGACCGATCATTGTGGAAGTCTTTAGGGGAGGCCCATGTCCAGCAGTGGACGTCTTTCGGCTGACATGATGATGATGATGATGAAATATTATTGGACAACTTTTTACACAAATCGAACTAGTCCCGTAGTAAGTTAAATAAGGCTTGTGTTATGGGTACTAGACGACGATATATTTAATAGATATATACTTAAATACATAGAAAACATCCATCCATCAAAGTCTCAGGAACAAATATTTCTGCTCACCACAGAAATAAATGCCCTTACCGGGATTCGAACCCGGGACCTCTAGCTTCGGAGGCAGTGTCACTACCAACTAGGCTAAACAGGCCGACGAAAAGAGGAGTAGAGAGGCCTTTGTAGGACACACAATCAGAATCAGGGTTGTCACTATCTTGGTCTTGATCTAGGTCGTAGTTTTAGGAAATACCCGGGTAGAAGGATGTATGAGAATATTTTGTGATATGTATGTGGGAGCGGCGCAGGAAAACAACGAATGAACTTAATATTTTTCTTCTTTATTTGCAATAAAGCAATAATATAAATCAATCACCTTTCTTCGTTCGAGTCATCTTTCATACTAAATCATACGTAAAATCATTCGCCATTCCAAAACAATTCAAACTACATTCGAACGTCCTTTATTCATCATCTATCAGCCAGCACCTTACACAGCTATCAAAAAGTACCAATCCCACATGTATGCGTGAGTTGAGGGCGCTAACTTCAGTATTGCTGTGTGAACGAGCCCACGGCCACTCAAAACGCTCCATAAAATCGCTACATGTTAGCTTGACCTCCGAATACGCATGGTTTCTATGAATTTAGAGGTGAAGTTATACTGGAAACGAGACTGAACACGTTGTGAATCTCATAGGGAGTTCATGCATGCCATGAGAACAAGACATCTTTACGAAAGTGATGTTAATTCGATTAGACCTAGTCAAGTCGGTTAGCAAGTGATTTTGTGTGTTTACAAAATTGAATGGTTGTGGTATGTATTTAGAACTACTAAGCAAAGGTACAAATATATACGGAAACAAAAACAAGAGCATAATAACTACAACTTAGAAAAGTTGAAAAACCTCCGACACTTTGATTTTAAAGCTCAATATTTCAAAAACGGCTGAACAGATTTTCATGAAACATGGCTAAGAACACTCGGGATAAAATTATGTATGACACAAAAAAATTAACGAAAATCGATTTATCCGTTTGGGAACTACGATACCACAGACAGAAACATAGACACACAGATACACAGACTCATAGACAGACACGTTAACCTTATAACACCCCTCTTTTTGCGTCGATGGTTAAAAATATAATAAACAGTAAAGTAGGTAGAATAATTGAATTAGGAACATTTAAATATAAACAAAACCTACACCCCGCTCTGCGATAGTGTTATGCGTGGGGCCTGTTACACAGTGATTATTATCACGCGATACGTATCACGTGAATATTGAACGAATATGGAAGCGAAATCCAAACAATTTTGAAATCTGCGATAGTATTTTGCCATCCCAGAATTGTAATAATCTCTCTCTCTCTCTCTCTTCAGTCGGTCCGTCATTCCCGAGGATCGTGAGTTATTGTTATTAACTAAGATATATGAATTTTACACGTCGTATATCAATGGTAGCCCGCAACGTACTGGCTCATATATGTGTGTACTTACAAAGGCTTTAACATCATATTTAAAATGTCATACTAAATATCCAGACGAAAGCGACAAAATACCCAAGTGTCCAGCTACTTATGAGTTCGACGTACCGCTAATCTCTTCCAGCGAACCATAGAAACGTTTTAACAGCGTTTCAAGATCGGTTGCAATGTTCACCCGCCCCAGGGCTGGCCCCACTTAATTTAACAAGATGGGATTATGTGTCGAACATGCATTTCTACTATGGAAGGCTAGGGTTGTCAACACGGCCGTTATTTCTAATGGAAATTGGGAAAATTTAAAGAACTTGTTTTTTGCTACCGATTTATCAATATCCATATTAAATAAAATGTACTAGCACAGGACATGAGAATTATGGTCGGTCAGCCGAAAAACTTCTATTGCTGGAGTATGTACCTACTTTCTTATAATTAAAATTAATATACGGCCAACCTAATTGATTTCTGGGCCACTTTGTACCTTGTCACAGTGAAAATCAATATGAAAGCTGCTAGAGATCTCATATTATTCTCACTATGACGAGGTACGAAATCAAATTAGTTGACTATTACACTGATTTACTAGCGCCGTGTTATTGAAAAAATATAATTTTCTGAAGGGTGAGAATATTCGAAGACTGGTCTACAAATAAGATCTCACTACTTTCCATAACTAAAGGTTGGCACGACATAGCAGGTTTTGTACAATATTTTTCTTGTGGGCATTTTTCAAGACTTTTTGTGATTATTGTATGAATTATTCTAACCCTGATTCTGATTGTGTGTCCTGCAACGCCCTCTCTTCTCCTCTTTTTGTCGGCCTGTTTAGCCTAGTTGGTAGTGACTTTGCTTCCGAAGCTAGAGGCCGTGGGTTTGAATCCCGGTAAGGGCATTTGTTTCTACGGTGAGCAGAAACATTTGTTCCTGAGACTTGGATGTTTTCTATGTATTTAAGTATATATCTATTAAAAATAACGTCGTCTAATATCCATTACACAAGCCTTATTGCGATTACTATGGGACTAGTACGATTTTTGTAAAAAAATCTCCTAATATTTATTTATTTTATAATTCTTTTAATTTTGAAATAAGTAATAAAACTGTGAATGTGTGTCGCTGCCATGTGAAAACATTTGTAATAGTGTCAACCCTAACACACGTTCCGTGGGTTCCATCACAGCTTGCCCCTCTCGAGCATATTTGCATTTGTTCTTTATTGTGTGCCCCCGGGGACTGGCGCTACTTGTCAACTCCGGACAGGGACCGGAATACCTTGTCAGTACTGATACCCTGAAACCTATAAAATTTTGCTGAATGATATAGATATTTTGACTATCAAGAAGCAAAGCAAAATGGCGATTCAAATTAAAGGGAAAATTTAAAAAAAATTATGCTCCGAGCAGGATTCGAACCTGCGACATCTGGCATACGCGGCCAATCGCTCTAGCCTCTGAGCTATCGGAACAACCAAGCTCGTCCACGAGATCCTGCAATAGTTCCCTCTTACAACGCCTTAGGGAGGCGTACAGCGACATCTACCGTAGAAGACTTAAGCTTCTATTAACGGCACCAACGTCTCAAATTACATTGAGAAATCGTCAGTAACGATGCGCCATCCCATACTAAATTAATTTTGTACTAAAGCAGTAACGCTGCTAACAAAAAATTCAAATTAAAGGGAAAAAATTGAAAAATTTAATGCTCCGAGCAGGATTCGAACCTGCGACATCTGGCATACGCGGCCAATCGCTCTAGCCTCTGAGCTTCCCTTTTGTTTTTCCCTTTAATTTGAAATTTTCGTTAGCAGCGTTACTGCTTTAGTACAAAATTAAAATGGCGATTCTTTACAAGAAAGTTAGATACAGCTCTGTAATCATTAATCTCACTGTATTGTCCGGTGATTATTAAACATGGCATCGGCAGATGTCATCTGATGGAGGACTGCCAAACTTCCCATACCAACTGATTTTAACGAGCTTAAGATTACAGACAGAATTCTACGCGGGCACATCGCTATGGACGACAAACTTAAATATAAAAAAAATGCAATAGTGGCAACCCTAACTCGTGTTCCGTGAGTTCCGTCACAGCTTGCCCCTATCGAGCATATTTGCATTTGCTCTTTATTGTGTGCGCCCCGGGGACAAGCGCTACTGGCAAACTCCGGACAGGGACCGGAATACCTCGTCGATACAGACGACAACACGCATTGAACGTAAATGGAAGGAAAACATACATTAAAACTAATAATAAGCTTAGAAGTTCCTACTTAAAAACGTAATAATAATAATACTCGGTACTTCGGCTCCGCGCACGCCTTCCAAAGGTCCGGGACACCATTGTCCCGTGAGCGGAAAAGACATACAATAATAATAATAATTTAATTCAGACCATGTCCATACAAATTTGTTAGTGAATGAATAAAACTATAGTGTTAATACCTAATTAAATTAAATTTACTTTTTTATTAATACATGCATGGACGTCCAACGGGCATACATAGGACTGTCCCTGTAATGCGCATTTTTGAGGTGCAATTAAATGTTTGTGCAATTAACAAAAAACTTACTTTCGCAAATTTCCGCGCGCGACGAGCAAGACTCATATTATAAATGCGAAAGTAACTCTGTCTGTCTGGCTGTTACCTCTTCACGCTTAAACCGCTAAACCGATTTTGATGAAATTTGGAGTCCCGGGAAAGGACATGAGTTTTTATTCCGGAAATAATTCTTTTGGGGATGAAAAGTGAGGTAGAAGTTTGTATTTAAGCCTGCGCCTATAACAATTTAATAGCAATTATTTCTATAATACAGGGTGATTCAGGACACGTGAGCAGGACCAACACTACATACATAGTAAATGGCAATGAATGGGGAATGTCTGAAATTTTTTAAAGTCCTTGATTATTTTTCTAATGGGAGGAATAACCGTCGCCATTAACAGAAAAAAGTTTCAGATTTTTCGGTTGCGCCATATATTTTATAAAAATACAAACATTTTATATCACCTCGCGTCTGCCCCGTATCGGACTACTAAGACATTTCTAAGTCCGTCGAATATAAAAAAAAAAAAAACACCTGCTAGGATCTGTGGTACGCAATGACATTGACAGTTCATCATAGGTTGGCCTTATGACTTGAAGTGAAACACTCATACCTTTTTCCTGTATTTTAATTTTTGTTAAGTTAAAGTTTAATTCTCTACAATCATGGTCACCCTACAAAAACTGGTTTATAAAGATTAACCCCCTTATTCATAAACGACCATCAAGCCTCTATTAGTTAACAAGCCGCTAAAGTTGGTTTGTCCTTATCTGATACTTTGACATTTATGTTTGTGAGAAACGGACAAAACAACTTTTAGTAAACAGAGGTTTGTTAAGTTTTATGAATAAGGGGGTAAACCTCTAACTGTTATGACAGCACTTGGATTATGAAGAAAGGAAATTGTCACATTGAGTGAGATACGATATTTCAAAAGTAATCGGACTCAGATGACATACAATTTGACACGTATCACTTGACTGAAGTATTCTGATTGTAGAGTGACCATGAATTTCGTAAATAATTTAAAACATTTTGTTTTCAACACCAAAGACAAATGAACGTTAATTTCACTAATAGTGGTTCGAAGGAGTAGCTTATGATCTACTGAATCCGTAGTGTTCTTCTTGCTCACGTCTCCCGAATCACCCTGTATAACGTGATGCACGCGGGCGGAGTTGCGGGCAAAAGCTAGTGTTGTATAATTTAACCCTGTCACCACTCGCGGTCCGACACGGGAGCGCGCTCCCAATTACAAAAGATCGCGGATAAGCTGATCCCGCTCGAACAAAGCCTGCAATTAAATCGGTTTACATTATAACAATAGACTGTCGTGTGACGTCATACGCTTTCATAAAGGCTTGTTACGAACCGCCGGTAATCGTAAACGTTAAAATCTGTTTCTATGAGCTGCCGGTGTAGCATTTAATATATACCGGTCAGTAAAATTTGGTTGATGCAATCCGCCCTTATCTTACAAACGGGTCATATAAGTAGGTATAATGTACAGTGTGTAAACTGTACATTTTATACGGGCGTATGTTGTAATGGAGATTTAGATTGGACCTAGGGAACCTATTTACATTAATTTCTTTATGAAATTAGGATTCTCGTTTTCATACATAATAATTAAGCACGCAATATATTCCATCCATAATAATTAACGTACCGATGCGACATGTCAGTATTTAAATTAGTTTGGTTTATTAATCAAGTCAAGTTGCTAAGTCCTGATTGTTCCTATGAAACAAAAAATATCATGGGAAAAAAAAGTTTCTAAAAGTTATAAACTTATAACAAATAAAGTAAACAAACTTGTTATGTCAAAATAAGTTGGATTGCGTATATTGCTGTTCAGTCGGATTAAAAAAATCTTTACACCTAATTAATAACACTACTTAACACAATTATTATCCTATATGACACGCTATATTAGCATACTGTGTGTCGCCCGCGACTTTATCCGCGTCTTCGCTCCTATTGGTCGCAGCGTGATGTTATATAGCTTAAAGCCTTCCTGGATAAATGGACTATCCAACACAAGAAGAATTATTCAATTCGAACCAGTAGTTACTGAGATTAGCGCGTTCAAACAAACAAACAAACTCTTCGCTTTATAATATTATTAGTAAATATATACTAGCTGTCCCGGCGGACTTCATTCCGCCCGGATCCGTTCCGTACAAAATGTATGAGATTTTTTTCCAAATATTTTACCGATAAATTAATAGTTATTCTGCTATTCGGCGCAAAGACAAATCCAAAAAATCAAAGATCATTAAAGTGTATGTTTTCAATGTAGACAGATTGAAAAATAAATACAAACATTTTCAACACATTTCCTCGCAACATTGCTCTTATTATTTCGCTATTATGCTCATAATCCAGGATATTAAACACGCGGGTTTGTTTATGATTACCTACATCACTTGTGCTGATATATATCCCGAATAAGATATGCTTGTAGCAAGCAGCTAGGTGTATGTATGTATGTATGTATGAACATTACAAGCCCTCATAAGAAAATACATAGACCCAATGCGGAACGCAAAATAAGATTGTTATATTTCACATGTGTATATCTGCGTATGTATGTGTCTGTCCGTGACATCGTAGCTCTTAAACGGGTGGACCGATTTGAATGCGATTTTTTTATTTGAAAGCAGGTTTTCCAGCGATGGTTCTCAGACATGTTTCATCAAAATCGTTTTCAGCCGTTTTTGAGATAAAAACCGATTAGAATGCGTTTTTTTAATTTGAAAGCAGGTTTTCCAGCGATGGTTCTCGGACATGTTTCATAAAAATCGTTTTAGCCGTTTTTGAGATATGTACCGATTTGAATGCGTTTTTTTCATTTGAAAGCAGGTTTTCCAGCGATGGTTCTCGGACACGTTTCATCAAAATAGTTTTGGCCGTTTTTGAGATATGTACAGATTAGAATGCGTTTTTTTCATTTGAAAGCAGGTTTTCCAGCGATGGTCCTCGGACATGTTTCATCAAAATCGTTTTAGCCGTTTTTGAGATATGTACCGATTTGAATGTGTTTTTTTTATTTGAAAGCTGGTTTTCCAGCGATGGTCCTCGGACATGTTTCATCAAAATCTTTTCAGCCATTTTTGAGACATTGAACTTTGTAATGAGAATGTCGGGATTTTTTCAACTTTTTAAAGTTGTCAGTTATCTTTGGGATAAAAAGCTGCCAAAACGTTAGATTGTTTCGCTGCACTCTCCGTCAAAGTTGACGACTATACCCGAAATAAGGGTACGGATGGCAATGTCTTTCAATTAAAAAAAACTAACTTTAAATAACCTACGTTCAAAATCCCTAAAATCTAAACACCTAATGATTTTTTCATTAATATTAAAAATACCGAAAGCTTAAAATGGGTAAGTATGGCAATGTCTAAAATAACAAAAAAACTATATTTTAGACATTAGATATTTAGTCCAATCGGTATTTTAAACTTAGGTCATTCGTAGGTAGGTATTCGTTGCTTAGGTATTTAAAATCATTAGATCATGAGATTTTAGGTATTAGGGATTTTGAACGTAGGTTATTTTACGTTAGATTTTTTATTTTTATTTCAAGACATTGCCATACGTACCCTTATTTTGGGTATTTGGGTGGGTTTTTAATGTTTGACATTGCCATGCGTACCCCAAGTGCCGTAGTCGTACTTTGTACTAAAATTGCAGTTCTAGAAACTAAGTAACAGTGGGGTGCATCGAATGCCGATGCGCGCTATAGGTCAGCCCCTCGTGTTCGGCACGTGTTGCGTGATGGCCTGATGGGGCGGGGGCCAAACGAGAGGGTATTTACTACCCTCAACCTACCTACCTTTACGGTATACTTGAAATTATTATAGTTGGCCGACTTGTTTTAAAAAAAATGCAAATAAAAAAAATTAAAAAGAAAAAAATATATTAAAAAGCGACTTTACTGTTTAACGCAAGAAGTTTGTATGTATGTATGTATGTAAGCACTTTATAAATAGGTCACAAAGCGTTAAAATACAAAGGCGAGCTTGTCCCTATAAGGGATCTCTTCCAGCTAACCTTAAAAAATCCAAAATTATATCTTAAGATTCAAAATCTAACGGCAGTTTTTTTTAAGTCAGACACTTTAAATAAATTCAACTATAGTATAGTCACGCTAGTCTTTAATGGAAAGTAGAGCAAGTGTTGATTTTTTTAGTCAAACGGAATATCTCATCCTTTCAGCGTTTTCGGGATTCGCTGAGGCATCTAATAATAATAATACGAAGAGGTAACTTACAAAATCAACTGTCATCTATGATCTTTCACCTTCAAACCCAGAAGAAAAATTAGTTCTTGTTGGAATTATGTATGTATTGCTTTATTGTAGGTGCATAAAACACGACAAAATGAGAAACGAACAAAAAGTCGACGTACAAAGGTAAGCTTATTCCTTCAAAGGATCTCTTCCAGCTAACCTTGATGATGAAATGAGTTCATTAAAAACAAATGGAGGATGACGATAAACAACCTGTGAATTATGCACCGAACCGAATTAAAAATATAACAAATTAATTTTGAATACACATCAACAGAAAATACTGATTATACTGGTAAATATTGATTACACTGGTTTACTCGCGATTTTTTTCTTCAACGAAAAGCAAGTGTTGGACATCAAGCCTTGGCTAAAATTATTGAGCACTCCTTATTTTCCTTTGTAGGTGACTTATAAATAATGTTTTCTATTTTAATTACAAACAAACATTGACGTAAAATCTAATAAAAAAAAATTGTCTGTCAAAAATTTCATTTTCGTTACAAGCTTTTGTTGCTGGCTGTACTTTTCCACAATCATCAACTACTCGTTGAGACGGTTCGAATGAGCCCAAACACGATGGGTTTATCTTGTGTAGTTTAGGAGTTGAAAAGGCCACCTTCTGACTCCATCGTTAGATCAGCTCTCTGGTACCATAATATTGTATTGTCACCGAACTTACATGAGTATGCCAAAATAAAGCTCAATCAGATATCGGCAAGTGGATGAAAAAAGGACAACCATGTAAAAAACTTTAGTAGATACAACCATTTCGAAGTAGCTAAGTATTTATCCTAGAAAACGGAGAAAGGCTAAAAGTAAACGGAATTTGCAATAATATTACCAATTGCATTTTTTCCGTGCAGTATGTTTGACGTCAACGAATGGTGTTTTCGAAAAATGTAAGAATAAAAGACGTAAAATGCTTGTTCAAAGTTTAGCTTTTATATCAAAAGCGCGGAAGTGCTACTTTTGGCCAAGGCTTTATAACGTCAATATAATTTCTTGGAAAACCCAGTGGTACAGTCAGCAATGTTCTGTTCTTCACTATTAAGATATGAGGTCAAAAAGTATACATATATACGACACTGACTGTACGAGAGCGGTAAAAATGAAATTAAGAACAATAATACTGCAAAGATGCCGCCACATGCGATGGTCAGCCGTCACGAGGGGTCAGCCCCATCGCCATTAAAGAGGGCCTACTTCGAACTTCGAACTTCGTATCGTGCCATCCCTTCCCGTCAAATAGTGTATAAAACGAGAGTGAAAGGGACGGCACCCCAGTTCTATTGTTAAATATGTATTAATAATTCAGTCCTGTTCGGAGTAGGTACGCTCTAATTGCGTTTATTTTTCGTATGAATGAAACTATTTAAACGAGCTTTATTGTGTGTGTCTATACATTTTACTGACAGGTTATGAGTCCTTTGTGTAGTGACAATACAGTGAAATAAAACAGATTTCAGAGTGTAGAAACAGTAAAATATCAACTTAATATAGACAATACTAAAAAGTATTCAAAACAACTAAAGTGATACTTTCAGTTATTCTCTTTTCTACAAGTACATACTTCATATCAACATAGCCTATTACTACCATATTCATAACCACAAACTATAAATTCCAGAAATCATCACAACCAACCACAATACCCATTACGGGCCCAAACTGCCTGATCCATCACTAACCAACAAAAAACCGAAGAAAAAACCGATAAGTATCTCAAAGTTGGACCGATATCATATGTCATCCGCCCGCCCCTACGACAAAATGGCGTGTCCCGCGGGCTTACAAGAGTTACAAGATGGTTTTACTTAAGATAATTAAGAATATTTCCACAGTGTTTTGTCTCAAGGGTAGTTTTTTTATGGTAAATATATTTACTGTCTCTATACATAAAGAAAATAAATTATGGGGTGTCGTTAGTGTTGTTGTTTAGGTCCATGTTTGTTACTCCATAACTCCGTCATTTCTTAACCGATTTGGAAAATTCTTTTTTTGATTGTAAGTGTATATATCCAAGTTGGAACCTTTTTGTCAAAACGCAGTTCTGATGATGAAATCCATGAGGAATTGAGGGAACTCCTCAAATTTTTAAGGCAAATATGACATATGATTTACACACATACACACACACATATATGATGATGATTTTTGTGTTTTTATCAACAAGTCAAGCATTTGCATCCAAAAATGTGACATTGGATGAAGTGGAACTGCTGATGATGATCAGAACAGAACTCTTCAACGACGAAAAGTTCCTGTTTGGTGATTTGTCCTCCTAGCTGTGTTTGTTAAGCAAGTTCTATTTTCACGATTGATTTTTGTCATGCACGAGTTCTGATGATGGGATCAATTAAGAATCGAGGGAACTCCTCAAATGTGAAAGGCACACACATAGTGATTTTAGTATTTTCAAGAACTAATCAAGCATTTTCATTCATAAAAGTGACATTTGATGAAGTGGAACTGCTGATGATGATCAGAACGGAACTCTTCAACGACGCGTTAGTCACGTTTGGCGATTTGTTCTCTTCGTTTTGTTTGTCAAGCAAGCAAGGTTTTTCCATGATTCCATGAGGAATTGAGGGTACTTAGTCTTCTACCATTATAAACATACTTATAGCCATTTTTATTTTATTGTATGGAATCTAAGAGTGCACCATCTAAGTATAATAATCTTTCACCGGCCTCCCCAATTGAAGTCGGTTTTTTTTTCTTAAAAATTATTTTAAGCAGTGGTTGTCCCACTAAAAAAACAATATAAACATTAAGAAAATTACATGTAGGTATGATACCTATCAGCTAAACTAAATGAATTAAATTAGCTACATCACTTCCAAATCCAAAGACGAAGATTACAAAAGAAAAACAAGTTGCAGATTTGAGCCCCTCTTTTCAACTCAATTAATTAGTAAAATTGACAAACAATAGAGGGCGCCCTTATTGAATTACGTCAAAGGGTCAGCGACCCCCTCAATTGTTGACTATGCACAGTGCATGTCAGACACTTTTTTGCTTATTTTTCGGTTGTAAAAAAACTTTGCTTTGAGTGAAATTGGGATGTTTAATATATTCGTATGAAACGACAAAAACGCTCCGTTATAATGGATTTTGTAGGTAAATGGGAAAAAACAAAAAATACATCAAGACTTCTATAGTAAAGTACAGCGTCCATTTGTTGAACTTTATGTTTTTTAAATTCTTTAAAATACCTAGCAAAATTAAGTTGAGGCGTGGTGTTTTTGGGTTAAGAGGGCGCAGTACGCTCGGTTCTTCATACAAACGTATTTAGGCTCTCATTTTAAAACGCCATGCTAGAATAACAAGATACTTTGTATACACAATGGGATCCGGCATATCTAGGTCGAAAATTAGCTTCTGTTGCTGGAAATTGTAAAAGAAAAAAAAAATACAGAGGCTTTTTGAGTTTTTTACGGCTTGTATGAAAACCTTAATAAACGCTGTATTTTTTCTCCATTATAATTTCAAGCAACAGAAACTAATTTCCGACCTAGATATGCCGAATGCCATTGTGTATACAAAGTTTCAAGTTATTCTAGCATGACGTTTTAAAATGAGAGCATACATACGTTTGTATGGAGAACCGAGCGTACTGCGCACTCTTAATATCGTGAGTTCTATTAATTGGTAATGTATGTTAGAATATATTATAAAAAACTTCCGTGACATATTAAAATATAATGAAACGGGTCACTCTCGTCTTTAAGGTCGAATATCGCTCGACATGTTTCTGATCGATTCGTGGTCCTTAATCATGAGTACCTATCGCGGCAGCCGTTTTTTTAGCACTGCGTGCCCGTGTCCTGCACCGCTCGGCTGAAACATGTCGCGATGTGTTTTTAGCGGAACAGCAAAGAAATATTGTTCAAGTAGCTTGTCATGGATTTCCGCAAAGTAACGACTGATTCTATCAATTACTTAAAGACGTGAGTGACCCGTTTAATTATTTAATTTTACTTTTGCTATTTTTTTTTAAATAAAATGTAGGTAACAAACAAGTTTGCGGAAAACGGCCTTCCTGATGGTTAGCAGATACCGTAGTCTATGAACACTTGCGACCCGAGAAGACTCACAAGCACGTTGCAAACCCTTTATTGACTTGATGATTCGTGTTGACAGCTAGAGACATGTAGATCCCTCACTCTGAACACAGCGCATCCTCGGGCGTTCTGGCGACTTTACTCACCAGGAACACAACACCACCTACCTAAAAGGAAAGTAGTATGAAAAAATTATACAAAATATTTAATTTCATAAAATGTACAGTTGTTATGATAAGGGATAGTGCCTCCCGGTAAGCAAATATTTGCCTGTGTTGGGATTGGGAAACACCGCTATTCCCACAGACTTCGGATCGCGCCTTACATCCTAATTCTATGGCTATTCCTTAAGTTATTTAAAGTATTTATTAAGTACAAGATTTAAAACAAATTTAGTAGTGTGTGTAGTAGTGGTGTTATAATGGTTGAGGTCTTCTGTAAGGTGAAGTAACTACTGTATACCTTGCGTAGGCTTAAGATCCATTCCATGCTCGATTCCTTTTAGAGTAGGTACTTTGTTTACAAGGAATACGAAAGTCGATACATCGCCAATTCTTAATTTTGAGAATAGGCCACATTAGCGATACATGTAGGTATGATACTCGAAAGTGTGAAAAAATATAGGTATTCATTACTTCATGCGCAGAATGACAGGTGTCAGTAACTCGAATTACATTGTGTCATATCAACTCTTATTTCATTTCCGTGTATATTTTTTCCAGGAATAAAATGCATTGTTCAGTGGCGGTGACTTCGTGAATTCGTTGTCATAATTATGCGAAACCTCGTGACAAAAATGTAAATATTGGCGGTAATTAGTGACACATTCCTTTGTATCCACCACCATATTATAACAGCCCATGGACGTCCACTGCTGGGCATATGCCTGCTCCAATTTAATGGAGGGTAAATGCCATAATCGCCACGCTCGGCATGCGGGTTGGCGATCGCAGTATCTCCACCGCACTCCGGGGATGCTGCTGCCCATCCCGCGGTGACTGATATAGCCTTCCGAATCTCTAAGTGGCAGTGGACGGGGCAGATAGCACGTACAACCGATGGCCGTTCGTTGGGGCGGAAAGGTTCTCGAGTGGCGACCACGTACCGGAATGCGTAGCGTGAGCAGCCCCCCCCCCCACGGTGGTCCGATGACCTGGTAAAAGTCACGGGACACGCGGGTGTCCGCTGGATGCGGGTGGCGCAGGACCGGTCATTGTGGAAGTCTTTGAGGGAGGCCTATGTCCAGCAGTAGACGTCATTCGGCTGATATGATAAGGATGATGATGATCCCGCGGTGGTCTTGATCGTATTTTTAGGACATACCCGGGTCCACCTTATTTGTATCTTGTGACGTTATTCTGAGTTTTTTTTGGATTGTATGTAAAAAAGATTTTAATAGAGTTTTATGATGAATGCTGTTTTTCTTAGCATTCTCATCACAACGCTTGCAACTCTAGAACAGTAACAAGCGTGTTGCCAACCCTTTTTTGATTTGAGGATTCGTCGTGTTGGCCACTACAAAGAAATGCAGATACACTCTAAACACAGTGCGACCTCGGAAGCTCTGGCGACCTTACTCACCAGGAACACAACACCACATATTATATATACATACAGGATGTTTTTTAACCGACTTCAAGATTTCAAAAGAGGAGGTTATCAATTCGGTTACGTTTTTTTTTTTTTTTTTTTTTTAAATGTTTGTTACTCCATAACTCCGTCATTTCTTAACCGATTTGGAAATTTCTTTTTTTGATTGTAAGTATATATATCCAAATTGGTTCCGTTTTTATCAAAACGCAGTTCTGATGATGGGATCTATGAGGAATTAAGGGAACTCTTCAAATCTTTAAGGCAAACATATAGTGATTTTTGTGTTTTTATCAACAAATCAAGCATTTTCATCCAAAAATGTGACATTGGATGAAGTGGAACTGCTGATGATGATCAGAACAGAACTCTTCAACGACGAAAAGTTCACGTTTGGCGATTTGTCCTCCTAGCTGTGTTTGTCAAGCAATTTCTATTTTCACGATAAATTTTTGTCATGCTTGATTTCTGATGATGGGATCCATGAGGAATTGAGGGAACTCCTCAAATCTTAAAGGCAAACATGTAGTGATTTTCGTGTTTTTATCAACAAATCGAGCATTATCATACAAAAATGTGACGGTTGATGAAGTGGAACTGCTGATGATGATCAGAACGGAACTCTTCAACGACGCGTGGTTCACGTTTGGCGATTGGTTCTCTTCGTTTTGTATGTCAAGCAAACAAGGTTTTTCCATGATTCCATGAGGAATTGAGGGTACTTAGTCTTCTACCATTATAAACATACTTATAGCAATTTTTATTTTATTGTATGGAATCTAAGAGTGCACCATCTAAGTATAATAATCTTTCACCGACCTCCCCCATTGAAGTCGGTTTTTTTTTCTTAAAAAATATTATTGATTCCCTTCAATCATATAGCCGTGTTTTTCATAAATCACGAAAGATTTTTTTATTTTATTTTCATATAAAATACGTAATTATATCACCAAGGGTGAATGCAAAACGGCCTTAAGAGTTAACGTGGAGTTAAGTAAAAGTTAATGTCAAGTACATATTACAATATTCGGAATTCGAATGAAAAAAATAAATAAATCGTTTATTCGTGACAAAACAATTAATTAACACAAAAGAGAGACCGATACATAATTTGTCACGAAATGGTCACAATGCAGCCTGATGCTGGCAGAGCCAACGCTGATCGTTCGTTTTGACCATTGAATGACACGCACGTCAACATTGTTGAATTGTTAAGGATCTTTTATACTATACAAGGGGTGTTATTTACGAAAATAAATTCTTGAAAATTTTAAAAAATGGTATGAGTCGGGATACTAGTGTCTTAGAGAAGATTACTTTAGTTCATCTCAGGAATGTGCCCTCGCAATTCAATAAAAACACCCTGTATCGCTAACCTTAGATTGAATATGACCTCGTTTTTTTTTGTTATTTGATCGATAATTTCCGCCCAAGTTTCTTCGTTTCTCTAGCATATTGTATTGTTATTGTAATTTTATACCAGTTTCACTAATTGTGGTAATTTAATACTTTTTAGTTACCACGCCGCATATTTTCTCGTTTTAAGATTGTTCTCATTGAAACTGCATGATGTAGGTACAACGCACGTGTTCTAATCAGAAAAAAAAACTAAGCACAGAGAACTGCCGTAAGACTATAAGATGATGAATGTAATTGTCTATGGCAGAAGCGCCCATTTCTCCAAATGTTATAAAAACAAAGAGGTTTAAATTTGGAACGTCTGTGGCGGCCGGTAAATCACTTGGCGCTAGTGATGCCACAGCACACAAATTTCACCAGTAGTTTAAGTCAACATGTCCAATTTACTTATTTCAAGTAAGCCTGGAAATAAGCAGTTTTAATATTTGAAATATACATGTAAAATAATTAAAACTACATAAAGCATGAAGGAATACAAATAATTTTACCGCTGTGTCCCTGACCATGTTTAACCTGACCTGAGAAAATTAAATGTTATATAAATTAAGATGGTTTCGGCCCAAGTTCTATCTATTGATTTTATCTCACGCCATCCCCAATTCTATTTTCGATGCATGTTATTTCTGACGGTCTTCTGAAGTTAATATTCTGGCGAATATGCTTTAACCGCGCCACCGGCGACGCGTCAACAGTTTACCGGTTCGAATTTACGATTGTTTTTAAACAAAGGGACTTCGAAAACAGCGCTGAGGGATGTTAAAAACCGGTTATTCAATTAAATTTTTTGGCAAATTCGTTGCACCAGCTCTGGGAATGCACATTGTGCAATATGCACATTCTAAGGGTGTTTTAAATAAATTTATGTCAAAAAAATAATTTATAAAGCAGTTATCCTCAACCGATGGAGCTGAAATTTGGAATAGTTTTTTATATTCGGACATTGCAGTAATATGGTATCTCCGAGCTGAAATGACGATGGTGGTAGAAGGTGGCCATGGCAACTCAAAACTACACGACATAAACGTTCTCCGTTAACTTTCTGCATCAACATATGCTAATTATACACTAGGTAGGAGGGATAAGTGAGCCGCAACCATTATTTTGCTCTTAACGCCTCCTCCTCTCCGTAGTCAGCTCTTCCGAGTCCTCGCAGCAAAACTGCTGGCTGGATGCATCACCTGAACTGAACTGAACAAAATAATTCATCTAAATAACAATATTATTATTTAAACTAATAGAAGATTCAATTTGTAATAACATTTCTCATCACACGATGACATTTTTCACTCGATCGGTTGCAGTACCCGGATGGGATTTATTTATAACTACGTAACACTACCTCCCAACACAATTAAATCACTCACACTGTAACAACAATTTTATAATAGTTCTTTTTTCTTTCCAATGTGTCATAGACAATTAGCTCGTAAGTAAGCTTATTAACAATATTGTTCACGATTTCGGTGTCGATACAAACCCGATAGGGTTTAACGACACTTTTCCGTTATAACAATGTATCAATTTTCTATTGTAAATAAATAAATAAATAAAAAATAAAAAATATATAGGTAAGTATTAATTTACCTCATACCACACCGAAGTAATTTTACGGTATATTTACAACATTTATACGCTTTAACCCGTCAATAATTGTAAAACACGATAAGGGACCTTTTTCGAAGCTTTGACGGGAAAAAATGAGCAGGTTTTACAGCTTAATACCTTGAAAACCGAAAAAGCGTAACCGACTTTCTTGGTCTTAGACAGTAAACAGGTCACTCCGGCCATAAAAAGGGTTGACAGAATCAGGATTATACATAGGTATGGCTTACGACTATTTTCTTCTTTCAAAATTTACATTGATTCGAGGAGCGAGCCATTTAGTTTATTTAGCAAGAACTCAGAAAAGCTATTTTATATGACCAAAATTAACAACCAGATTTTAATGCTTTTGCTGACATCCTTATTACCTAGTCTTAAAGTATTTTTTGGCTTGGTTTTAGTGTATAATTGTAGCGGTTGTGGTAGATTCTTAGCGACGGCATTCGAAAGGCACATACGCTCTTTTATTTAATTAGTATTCCTAAGATACCTAAGTTACAAATGCGTTCTCTAACACCCTTATGTTTTTGATTTAAAGTTCATTTTGGCTTGCATATGATGGATGGTAGTTGTGTTTGTGGTATACCGCTTAAAGTATTAGTTTTAGAGTCTAAATAGGGCGATATGTTATGCTTAGTGGTAATCTATTCTAATTGGTATGGGTTCGATGCCCGGTTGGGGCTAAGTGACTCCTCAAGTATTGGTAGGAAGTAGTTATTTGTGTCAATTTAAATGGTTCTTTATACTCGATTGCCTTGGAAGGAACGTTGCCTTTTTTAATGCCGCGTCGGTGGCAAACAACAAACGGGCTGTCTAGTAACGATATGGACGATTGCGATTCCAGTGCCCGGTTATTACTAGAAGCTCTGTGAGCTGACCTCGAAAAAAATTTTTTTTTTTCAAATTTCAAAATTTTCTGAAAATTGACTGGACAAAAAAATCTGTATAATTATCGAATCTGCTCACAAAATTTTACGAGAATCGGTTGAGATGTGCGACCTGTAGAGGAGAACATCCGGCCAGACAGACATACGAAATATTTTTTGTCGGAAGCTGAAACGGAGACGCTTCGCTCGCTCGGTCAATAAATTTGTTTAAAGCAGAGGCAAAAGCAGGTCCCTCACTCAACACAGTGCATCCTCGGGAGCTCTGGCGACCTTTCTCACCACCAGGAACACAACACCACAACCACATATCAACAGAGCAAGTAAGTAGTGGCTAGAGTCTGGTGAGGTGGAGGTACTTCCGCAGTTGCGCTTAACCACAAAACGCCTGATAGTAAGCGATATCGTGGTCTAGGATGGAATGCGCTTATCTAGTAAAAACTGGTTCACTAGCCTTGAAAACCATAAGGTTGTAGATCACAAGGTATAAGAATTCCGGCGAGGAGTTCGAGAGCTGGGCTGTTCTCACAATAAAAGTGGAAACGAAACGCTTCGTGCGAGTTTTTGGAACTGCCACCGTTAGGTAAGAGTCCCGAGTACGCTCGGCTGAACTCGATTCTCCATACAAACGTAGTTATGCTCTCATTTTAAAACGCCATGCTAGAATAACATGAAAGTTTGTATACGCAATGGGAGCCACCATATCTAGGTCGGAAATTAGTTGCTGTTGCTAGAAATTGAAATTTTTTTTTAATCGTATCGCATTTATTTACGAACCGTGTGATCTTCGAGAAGACAAGTACGGTTGCCAGTTTTTGTTGCAATTTTAGCACCACCCAGGGGTTACGTGTAGGTAGGGCATGTAAATTTCCCGGGATTTCCCGGGAAATTTCATACAAATCGGGACCGGGACTGCAAACCCTACGTGTAGGGTAACGGTCGGTTCTCCCTACGGACGTGGTGCAACTTCGACCCCCCTCCGAAATTGTAATAGAAAAAAAATACAGCGAGTTTTCGATTTTTTTACGTCTTGTATGAAAACATTAATAATCTCTGTAATTTTTCTCCATTATAATTTCAAGCAACAGAAACTAATTTCCGACATAGATATGCCGGATCCCATTGTGTTTTATTTTATTCTAGCATGGCGTTTTAAAATGAGAGCGTAACTACGTTTGTATGGAGAACCGAGCTTGCTGCGGACTCTTAAACGGTGTCGCCTTGCCGTATCCGCTTGTCCGTTTAGAAACGGGTGGAATGAATTAAGTTTGACATAGCAAGCTATGCTATATAGATTTAACTCAAAAAATCTTTATAATTTAAGATTGTTACTTAAGTTTATCACAGAAATATTATTATGCTTTGTTTATTTTTTAGAGTAGTAGTCCAGATCTGAACCTTAATATTATGTTATACTTGTAAATCACGTCATGTAAATTGTCTGTAACTCGTTTTGTGAGCCTAATGAATAAATAACATTATATTAAAATAAAGTGTAAGTAACTTTTTTAAATTGTTAAAAATCGTTGAAATCTGGTTAAAAAAACTTCAAGTATGCAGAGACATTTTCGAGCTTTCGGAAAATATTTCAAGATACCACTCCCAACGTGGGTGCCGTGGGGTATCGAAATACCATATCTCAGTAGATACGGTATTTCATTTATGTCATGGTATGTCACAATACTAAATTCTTTCGAAAGTTAGTATTCACAAGTCACCGACAAATCGCCTCAAAAGAACCGGTGTAAGCTTGACCAAACTTTATTTATAGTCGTTATGAATTTCGGATTTTTATACCAGATCATCACACGTGATCTGTAGTGTAGTTAGGGTAGTCTTAATTGCGCGTCAACGTTGTGATTTCACCATATTGAGAATTATCTCCTGACAATAGGCTAGTCTGCAAAAAAATATTTTCCCCTCACTAGCTCGGAAAGCCGTCTTTTATCCTTTGAAACAAGCGGGTAAAAACGCATTTTATCCACAAGTGGGGAAAGTAATTTGACCTTGGAGCGCGTTTGAGTAGCTTTTGACAGATAACAAAACGTTAAACGCTCATAATAATGGTTAGTTTGATATCAATTATCATTAAATAAATGGTTTGAGAATTTAATACAAAATACCAAATTTAGCTTTATTTAATGATTTAAGTAAACCTTCAAATTCTATAAATAATATTTGTTTTATAATGATATTGAGTATAATTGTAAACGCACAAGTTGAGTCGATGCAATTTCAAAACGCATCGTCAGAAATGTCATCATTGTCAATGTCAACTAAAATATACACAACTTGTCTCGGACTCCGACTCACGTAAATATTATACACAACTTCCAGAGTTTTCTGTTATAATATCGTAAAAAAAATCTGTGATTCTAGTGATGAAAATCATGCCTGTGGAACTGTGTTTTTTTGCAGGTTGCACTTTCCTCGCTATAGTGAGGAGAAAAGTTTTGTGTTACACACGGGTGCAAAGTTGTATTTTACTTCTCGTGTGTTGAAACACTCGCTACGCTCAGGATTCTATTTTAGAACCACTCGCTTCGCTCGTGGTTCAACTATAGAATCCTTTCGCTGGTTTGTGCTTCAATTCCACACTCGCGGGTAAAATACAACTTTGCACCCTTGTATAACAAATAACTATAACTATGCCATTTGTACCAGTTTTTAAAGGGGATTCAATAATTGTACCGGACCAATTACGATTAAACGGCCTTTCTCAAATTTGGCATTCTCAGCCTAATTACCACGACTGTTTTTATCCCCTGGTTATTATTTCTATATAATATGCCCGAAAGTAGTCTCAATAATGATCAATAATCAATTTAATCACTTTGGCAGTGTTAATGGAGAAGCGGTCTTCGAGTTATTAAAGTCTGAAATAATCGGTAGTTCTGGCAATTAGAAAGCAGAAATTTGTCTTGTCAAGGCAATTAGAAAAATGGAATTTGACTTTTGTGTTTGCATATAGCACAACAAAAGCTGTAAGTGAGGGTCGAAGGTGGATATTGTTTCCGGACACTATAAACACTCCTTGACAGAAAATTAAGACGTCATAACGCACGAGCCCGTACTAACGTTGTATGGAAAAACAAGAAAATTGCTATTTTAATCGTGAATTACTGCGTATTTCTTTTTTATTGAATTAAGTATATTTTATTCGTAGACTTTATTTGACTTTTATATAATAAAAAAATTACCTACATATTTTTTAGAAAATTTAAAGTCTCGTATTTTATAAATATTCTGATTTTATTTTGTAATTTTCATTTTATTGTTTTAATTTGATGGTATACTATCCATATAACGCCAATATGTTCTAAAGTTTAACATGAGGAAACCACCCCATTTGCTGTACATTGCGGAGTCTACAAGTAAAGATGCTCGCCGGGTGTGATTGTTACTAAGAAATGTATGGCGAATTGTTATTGTCAGGTGAAATTGTCTACATCGTCGCGGCCTGGTAACGTGTTTCCAGGACCTAGTTAAATGATGTCAATCCGTACCGGCGGTGTCAGACGCGGTCGGGTAAACATCCCGGGGGAGTGCTAGAGCCAAGTTTATCCAAAGTGCCAGGTTTTACTTTGTTTCGTATTTTTTCATTAAGTATCCGTTAATTGTCACATACTTAAATGTACCTAATATAAGATTTTATTTAAAAAATAATTGATATTCTACTGCTACTATACTATAAACTATATAAATTTTAACATCCACCACCACCACCATATCAGCCCTTAGACGTCCAATGCAGGACATAGGCCTCCCCCACTTTCATGGGGGGTAAATGCCATAATCGCCACGCTTGGCATGCGGGTTGGCGATCGCAGTATCTCCACCGCATTCCAGGGATGCTGCTGCCCAACCCCCGGTGGCCTTGGTCGTAGTTTTAGGACATACCCGGGTCCAATTTTAACATACTTATAATTATAAGTATTTCGCGCTATATACTAACTAATCTTTTGATCTGTGGACAATGTCGTTGGTTTCACACACTGTAATTGTACATTTTCTACACTTTTAGCATGACACATTATTACATACATTATATTACATTTTTTTATCATTTTCTTATCAGATACATAAAGACCATCCAAGAATTTTCGGATGTCCTCGTTTTTGCCTCAAATAAATTGAAAAAATAATAAATGTAAGTGGCTAAAGGTACAAGCCTGGTTATACTGGGATATTATGGTGAGTAGAGAAATGTTGTGAATGTCATTAGATCGTAGATATAGTCAGTAGTCTATTTACATTCGGCGCTATCGAGCGAACTATAAAATAAATAATATAACGATATAAAAAAGGTAAGCGATGACTGTCCGTCGATCGTATCGGTTCGGGTTACGGCCAGAGGTCCGCAACCTTCTACATCTTTTTTTTGGTATTTGAGATCTTAATAGCATTGAGTGATCAGGCTAGCTAGACTATTAGAGTCGCGATTGACAGAAGGGGTTATTATACAAAACAGAGATATGAAATGGAGATATATATTAGAGTGAATAGGCTGTTAGGTACCAGTGAATAAGTGAGCAACATCTTAGGCCTTGCCATCGCTTTCCATCAGGTGAGATTAAGGCCAATCGCTGGTCAGTCCATCATAAAAAAAAATCTTTGTGGCGTGCCGGGGTTTCACAGATTTATTATCTTGCCCTTAAAAATATATATAAAGGAGGAGGAAACATATTGCGTTTTTGATTCTGAAACACCGTTGCCCATTGCTGCGGATAAAAAAAAACACACTTCCAACATAATTTAATAAAACACTTAGATACAATAGTAAGTGTGTACAGATTTTCATTGTTTCTTTTTTAACGTGAACAATGTAAACATCGCCTTTTATTCCTTTTTAAAAATTACATTGCACCGCTTCTCTAAATTAATTTCAACTGACATCATAGTTAGTAGGTACAGTCATTTTAAAAGGTGAAACATGTTAAAATTAAACTTTAGATTATGTAAATGTCAATATTGCCGTTTTATTCCCTTACCGAATTTTATTGAATAAATTCATCGCAAGCACTTCTCCAAATTCATTTTAACTGGCAAAATGTTAAAAGGTTTCGCGCCGCTGCCCGCATCGGTTCGTTAGCCATATCGGGCCGAGTGTACATTACAGCCTGACTGTACTCCCTCAGGGAATACTTTGATATTCACTAGCTCACGAATGCACGGCGTCAAAGATATGTATACATTTTTAACCTAACAGTTAGGTAGCCATTTTACGAAAAGTTGTATACACTGGCTGTTTTTCTCATTTATTTTAAATTTTAGGTTACCTATCCCTACTTAAATCGAAACCCCTATCCATCCTAATAGGAGTCAAAGAGATTCCCAAACTTTCATACAAATAAGTTTCCATTCCGTTACTTTTTTTTATACCACGTCGGTGGCAGCAAACAAGCGTACGGCCCGCCTGATGGTAAGCGGTCACCGCAGCCTATGGAGGCCTGCAACTCGAGGGGTGTCACATGCGCGTTGCTGACCCTTTAAGAATTTATACGCTCCTTTCTTGAATATATATATTACTTACACACACTTGTGCATTATTATTATCTTTTTTTTATTGTATTACCACTAAAGTTGGCTTTGTATTTTGCTTTTTTTTGTGGACATCTGTCATTGGCTATTTACTGTTGTATAAGTTTTGTATCTTTTATATTGTATTGCTGTTGATGCCCCAAATAAAGTAAATAAATAAAATAAATAATCCCCATACCGTAGTCCCTCGGAAAAACCTCGGCATTCCACAATCGGAGCGTCCGAGGGAGGAAATTCCTCTGAAACCAAAATTTAGGTTCTAATGTGAGGATAAATGCCCTGCCGATGGCGAGCGGTGCGATGGTAGAAAGCGGCCATAGGCATCATGTCGAACAGTTCTTCGGAGCACAACCCATTATACAAGCGATAGAACACGCGCAAGGGGGCAAAGTTTCTCCTTAAACTCGCTCGTGAGTTTGGGATCGTCCACGATTCGCAAAGCACGTCTCTGAAGCGAGTTAAAAAGGCCCAAGCTGGTATGCAGGTGCTCCCGCCCACTTTCATACAGGCGTTCGATGCTTTTTCTCCTATAAGAACTAGGTAGTCGTAAAGGGTGCGCCCGACGTAATGTTGTGAAGCTATTGTCTATAGCTTCAGTCTAGTTCAGTGATTATTTCAGTGTAGTACGAGTAAGTACCGTAAAAATATAGCGCATGCCACAGTGTTGCGCAACCCCGTTTTTCTAGGACGAAAAGATGATTTAAGATTCCCTTCGCTCGACCGACCTCGATTGTCCTTACAAACGTAGTTTCGTTCTCATTTTAAGGGATGATTCACAGTAGACCGTTCCGTGTCCGGGCCGGCCCGTTTTCTATGACAGCAAACGCGACGGCCGGCATATTTCTCTAGAAGAAAACGGGCCGGCCCGGACATGGAACGGCCTACTGTGAATCATCCTTAAAACGCCATGCTGAAATAACATGAAACTTTGTATACATAATGGGATCCGCCATATCTAGGTCGGAAATTAGTTTCTGTTGCTAGAAATTTAAATGGAAAAAAATACAGCGAGCTTTTGAATTTTTTATGTCTTGTATGCTGAAAACCTTAATCATCTGTATTTTTTCTCCATTATAATTTCAAGCAACAGAAACTAATTTCCGACCTAGATATACCGGATTCCCTTGTGTATACAAAGTTTCAAATGATTCCAGTATGCCATTTTAAAATGAGAGCAAACTACGTTTGTATGGAGAACCGGGCTTACTGCGGACTCTTAAGTGTCCGAAAGATATTAAAACTGTCTCAATGCACTAACATTAATTGACCCGCATAACTCATATTTCACAATTAACACATATTTGGTATCGCAAAATATTCATCACATTATTTTAATTAAATAATAAATATTGGGGGACAATCTTGCACAAAGACAATTTTAGGAATAAACTCGCGTAACCCATCCACAAACAGTTACACTTGACATTAATACCTTTTCATATTTTACGTCCATGTGTATTTTTGTTATGAACAAATAATAGTTTATTTCTAAGTTACAAGGGAAAATAAAGGGGTGGTTAATACCTTTGGTAATGGCTGCACTAAGGTGCGTGACGTCGGAGAAGCCGTTACAAAACTCAAATGGAGTTGGGCAGGACATATTGCCAGCATGGCTAGCACAAGATAGCGCGCGAGCTATATCGCGCGCGAGATAGACTATCCGTCTCTATCTAATGGGTGCAAGCGGAAAGAGACGTATAGTCTATCTCGCGCGCGACATAGCTCGCGCGCTGTTTTGTGCTAGCCGTGCAGGCAGAGTGGTGGCAGGCGGACCAGTGACAGGCAAAAGAAGCGTCGGTCGTCCACTGGCTCGATGGGTTGACGACGACATCAAAAAGACCGCGGGTCACACCTGGATGAGACTAGCACGAGATCGGGGGGAGTGGCGAACTCGAGGAGAGGCCTATGCTCAGCAGTGGGCGATTGCAGTCTGAAAATGATGACGATGAATGATGGCTACACATACGAAAAACTTGATTGCCATGATAGTCATATCCCGAAGCTAGAGGTCCCGGGTTCGAATCCCGGCCAGGGCATTTATTTGTGCAATTTTCACGGATATTTGTTCATGGGTCTTGGATGTTTTCTATGTATTTAAGTATGTATTTATCTATATAAGTATGTATATCGTCGTCTAGTACCCATAGTACAAGCTTTGCTTAGTTTGGGACTAGGCCGATTTGTGTAAGATTGTCCCCCAATATTATTATTATCCCAATCTCAGCGATATCACGAGCCATCAAAAAGCAACATCGAATCGCGGCCAGTCCAATCACACTTTCTCCCATAACCACAATGTGTCGCTGATGCGTCCAATTCCCGTGTCGTAAAGTGTCCAATTGTCGTCATTGGGGTCAACTGGGGTCGTCGATCAGCTGATGTCATCGATTGAATTTACGGGTTCGTTGCCTTACAGGTTGGACGGACGGACAAAATTTAAGAACGACTTCTTTTAAGTATAACTCCAAGCGCTCACAGCTTCACGGTGCCCGCATTATATATACTTAATATCGACTACGCAGCAAAAGGTGAATATTCGGCGTTTTTACAGCGTTTCTTTCAGTCATTGTCTTCTCATAACATTTTTTTAAAAGAGAATGATAACCAGGGTTAATTTTTGTTAAAAACTTAAACCGATATCGGTTCTGAGTCTTAGTTAATCAAAATTCTCGCGGTTTGTTCTACGTATACCCATTATATAAGTATATAAGTAATAAGTATAATTGTGTACCAATCGAATCGTGTAAAACGCCGAAGATTCTTTCAGTGATTTTGTTGCTAACTGACCGCCTCGCTTTGGATTTTTGAAAGGTACGTTAAGCCGTTGATCCCGGTAGTTGTTTATGACGACCGTTGATAAGCCTAAAGACCTTCAGACTGCCTTAAAACTTCTAACAGTCAAGTTGCTCAGTCACTTGATATGGGTTAAATATCACGGTTCTAGCAGCCTCTGTGTTGGAAGGTTAGGCGGTAGTCCCTTCCGCGAAAACTAGTGCACACACCACTAAGTACTAGGTATTAAGTTGTAAGCGGACCACTGGGTTCTCTACCTATAGGATGTCACAGGGAAAACGCTAAGGTTATGAGGAAACGTCAAAGAAACGCAGAAAATTATATTTTAAAAACGAACCCAGGTAAATCTTGGTCTTCTAGATACAGTTATGTCAAGAAAGTTGCCTAGGTCCCATTGTTGAACTTTAGTGCTCAAATAATAGAGTCGAAAAGCGTTAGACCACTTTTTGGCTTACTATACTGTCCATATTAACTAGCCTAAACGATATTATGGGTAAGAATAAACTGTGAGACTCATGAATGAACTCGATGTCTGAATCCGGTCGCGTTGCCCAAGACCCTAATCCATCATAATCATCTTATCAGCGGCCGAATACGTGTCGTCCGTACTATATTATAATCTATGGACCTATGATTTTGTTCCCAGGTGCGTTTAATACCGTCAACGTTAAATTCGAAAGCATGAAGTTAAAATATGAGTATGTAAACTATTCAATGAATTTTATTGACAGAAGTTACAAACCACTATCAGTATTTAACAAAAAAAAAAGAATTGATGGATTCAGGCGTTACTCTGTAATATTAATAAAGTATTTCATGATAAATCTCTAGAATAAAATTAGTTTGCTATTTCGCTAAAGAAAAAGAAGTAGTTTTTCCACGGAATAGCCAAGAAATATTGTTCTAGAGTAAAACAAATACTTAAGCTGCTTATTTTTCTATAAAAGTTATGAAATTGTTACAGTTATGTGGCTTATAAACCTTTCATCGTTTATCAATAGTACAAGTACAGAATAAGTAATAGCACAAGTACAGAAATTTCACTTCCTAGAAAAAACGGCGCTTAGGCATAAAACGTGCCTACTCTGTGCATCTCTGTCTATCGCATAACTTGTATTCATTCCCACGCGGCACGTCTAGTCGTCATTGGGGCTGTCACTCCAAGAATATATTAATAAGGGCATAAAAATGTTTTAGCTCACCAGATATTGCTCGAGTAAAGTGAACCGATATTAATCAATTAGGTACATATTTCACTGTATGTCAGTGTCATTATGAATAATACAACAAATAAATGCCTATATTAGCTAAGATAACGTAAATAATCGCTTGACTAAGGCTGGGTTGCACCAAACCGCCTGTAATCGGAAGCGGTGTCCGTTCTGGTTGTATGAAAAGTTTGACAAATTTCTATGAGGTGACAGCTGCGGGCGCCATATTTAACATTGATCGGTCTGTGATCATAAGTTGGTGCAACTCAGCCTTAGTCTGTCACTTTGACATTTGCGTTTGTGAGAAAGGACCAAACATATTTAAGCAAATCGAGATTTGTTAAGTTTCAACAAAAACCTAGCAAACAACTGCAAGATATGTCTGTCACTCGTGCGTAGCCGACCCGTAAGAAACCTTTTAATTTAACGCCTTTTTTGAAGATTCCCATGCTGTAGCTCTTTGGGAATACCTCGGCTGGGAGCTCATTCCACAACCTCAGTGTTCTCGGTTTGAGACCGTGAGGTCGGCTGACATTGTGGGGTATGAGCCGAAGTAGAATTTAGGTCATAAATTTCCGCGCGATTTTTTCTCCCAGATTTCTCCCTGGCCGTACTTTAGATGGTAGAACACAGCGTAATTTTACAGCTCTTTTTCTTTTTTGTGGAGAAAACCTGCATACCAGGTACCCCGTTATCGGAAATGTCTGGGTTATGTGGTATTTCTATCCACACAAACTCCATGGTAACCGCCATTTGCGCTCTAATGCGGAGGACTCCAGGATCTTTATACTGAACGCACTGGAGTGCCCATGACATGACATGACGTAATGGCCTAGCCATTGCACATTGTGCAAAAGCTTTGAGAATGCAGACATTATATCAGGCGACTGAACTGTTACCCAAGCGAGCAAATCTGAGCGCGAAAGCCATAAATCTGCTTTAATCATGTTTGAACAGTCGCAGATCATCGCGCACAAAAACAGCAAATTGGCGACAAACACAAAGGCATTGTGCTGGGCCTTATTCAATATTCGCGAACGGTGATGCTTTTATAAATACACCTTGGGCCCTTATAACCCGAAAGATTTAAACCAACGATTCTAGCGCCTAATTAGAGTGTATAATGTGGCCCAACGAGCCCAAAAACACATAAATTAAGAAACATTAATTATTTAAAGGAAAACGTAGCCGGTTACTACTTTTTTGACATGACACTTCTTGTCTTGAACACATTTGCAAGTCACGTAAAGATTTGTTCACAAAGAACCGGTCAATTATTTTTGATTTAATTTGTACTGAGATAGTAGTTTGATTAAAACAAATAATTGGCCCCATGTTGATATAACATTATTTACTCGTAGTGTCGTCAAAAGTACGTGGTTAAAATCTTTCGGGTTATTAGGGCCCGCGGTGTAGGGGGCACAGTCAAATATCTGACATTTTGACCATGCACAGCAAATATGTAGACAGCGTCTTAGTGAAGATGCGGTTTAGGTATAGACAGGTATATTTAGAAAGATATAGGTCAGTGGTAAGGTATGTTTACTCATATTTTGGAGCAGCCTCACTGGGAAAATACCTCTACTTACAAAAGAGCTCTACTCAAATAGGCGATAAAGGCATTGTGCTAGGGCCTTTGTTCAATAAGTATGTCAAGCTATATATGTAGATATGACATGGTGAAAAAATGTGTGCATTTCGCTGACATTTTGACTTGTTTTAATAAACGGGAATGGAATGCTGATTATATTCTTCAAGGAAGGACTATTCATTATTTTGGGTACACAACAATTTACTTTTTATTCCATACATGGCTCACGAGGCTCCAACTTAGTGGCTGTACGGTACGAGTACTTAATATAGACCGTTTTAGCGAGCGCTTGTAGATTTTGTTTGGCTTTGACCTTTATTTTTGTTTTTGATTGTGCTCTAATTGTGGTTGGTCCCGAATACGAGTAGGCATTGGATCCTCTCTGAAAACTGGTTGGAATGGCATCATGAAAACATGAAAAAACAAACTAGCCTATTATATCAAGCACGAACTTTCACAATATGTTTACGGAAGCCACACACTACAAATGAGGAGAGGATATAGCAGTGTGCATGAACAGAAATGTACACTGAAGACAGTATAAATGAAAGTAAAAAACATAATTGAAACCGCAGGTTCTTTTGATACCGTGCACATAATGTCCGTGGAATAACCACATAGTCGTTATTGTTCAAAGGTTTAAATTGTGTTGGGATCAAGTTTAAGAGGCAATGTTACTCATAGTCGAATCTTTCATTTCAATACAAATACTTCAATTTAGAGCTCTGTTCCTCGATTGCTTTCTTCACCAAATTTTATATTAGATTATTTTTTGTAAATGTAAATTGAACTTTGTTGAACTTTTAAGAGTCCGAAGGAAGCTCGGTTCTCCAAACAAACGTAGTTTCGCTCTCATTTTAGAACGTCATGCTGGAATAACATAAAACTTTGTATACACAATGGGATCTAGGTCGGAAATTAGTTTCTGTTGCTTGAAATTATAATGGAGAAAAATCACAGCGATTATTGAGGTATAAGACCTGAAAAAGTCAAAAACTCGCTGTATTTACAATATCTTAGCAACAGAAACTAATTTCCGACCTACCTCTAGATATGGCGGATCCTTTTTTAAACAAAGTAATGTTATTTCAGCATAGCGGTTTAAAATGAGAACGATACTTCGTTTGTATGAAGCTCGAGCTTGCGGTGACACTTAAGCTATGTATGTACTGTGGTGGTGATCGGTTGCAAAATGAATGTATAATTAATGTTTATGGTCTCTATTTGTTGTGCTAGCCTTGATGTAACAATTGTCTACGCGAGTATCCCGGCTTAACCCAGTTTGCGTCTTAAATATTTGATATTCGTCATCGGCTCAATACGTTTTTACGCATAATGAGCCGGCACGTAGAGACCTATCGGCTCTTTGAAAACACGTATACACTATAGCTAGTCGGACAGAACTTTTTGAGAGGTGCACATCGGAATGTCATCTGTTGTCTCGCTCATATTTCAAGCAGCCTAAAGCCTGAATCACAGTGGCGCGGCCTGCGGTGGCGGTCAATAGTAAATTTGACAGCTAATGACAAGTTTACTATTGACTGCCGCGGCCAGGCCGCGCCAGCCTGTAGCCTCTACCTTACAGAAAACCGTAGCCATAAAAGCACCAATATTTACTTAGTAGGTAGATCGCCAGAATTACCAAAGTTTTTTTTTCCATTATTATTTGCTATCAGTCTCCAGACTATGATCAGATTTGTTGTGCGGGAAATGGCGATCGTAGATTTCGAGGCCAGTGCCTCATTCACTACTTAAATAATGTCGTTACGTTTGAGTCTCTTAACCACATTGACATTGTCAAGTAATCCTGAAGCTAATGGATTGGAATGGTGGGCGAGGCGAGCTATGTGTTGTTCCTTATAGCGCTCCACTTCCGATGCTACTGTTGGCATTCTTACATATTCGTGAATTTCATTGTTTCTTAGGATGTTGTGTTGAACCCTTTGTAGGCATGCTATATTGCTTTTACTGGCTACTCCCCATATTGCGATGCCATATGACCAAATCGGTTTCAGAATAGCTTTGTATATTAAAAGCTTGTTATCCAGTGAGAGAACTGAGTTTCTTCCGATCAGCCAGTATAACTTTCAAAATTTGTAGTTTACTCGGTCTTTTTTAGCCTTTATGTGATTTTTCCAGGTCATACGTCTGTCAAAGTGGAATCCTAGGTATTTGTTATGTAAAAGCAAGGTATGTTTGGGGTAAGATGTTGTTTGCCAAGTAGAACGGGGGACAGTTTTCTTTTCTCAGTGTAAAAGTAATATGTGTTGGCTTTTGGGCACTAGCTCAAATCCTCCACTTTTGAAGCCAGACTGAGATCGAATCCAGCACTCGTTCTAGTTTTAAGGCTCTCTCACTCGCTGTAGTTCCAGCACTTGTTGTAGCTGTCTTGAGAGTGTGATGTTGCAGTCACAAGCATGTATTAGGAAAAGCGCTGCCGCTGCCGCCACCGCTCGAATTGGCGGCCGGGCCGTTATAGACGATTCACACGGTCGGAGTTGGAGCGCACGCCACCAGAGTCAAAGGAATTCGATTCGAACCCTCCATGCAGAAGTTAGACTTCGTATCCAAACGGCAGCGGCAGCCGACCGGAGCCGAACGGCTGCCCGCAACCCATTCAAATATGAAATCTAACTTCTGTATGGAGGGTTTGAATTTCTTTGACTCTAGTGGGGTGCGCGTCGACTCCAGCCGTTTGATTTGATGTGAATCTTCAATTAAGCTCGAAACGCTCAGAGTGGGCGTAACGCGGTACGGGGCGGAAGCGGTTTTCAATTTTTGATCTTTCCGCAACTGACGACTGCCGATTATTGCTTTATATGTCACATACGCCACATCCGCTCTACCAAGCTATCGAATACCGCGTGGTTTTTTGGTGCAACGTGCCGCGGATTGCGTTCGCTCTACCGTAAAATCGCCTCCGCCCCGCAACGACGTTGCGCTGCGCTTTGTGAGTTTCAAGCTTTAAGTACAGATGTAAAATGATAATGTCAGGAAATAAAGAGTGCAGTCAAATTGCTTGGAACACGGGTTATCAGCGTCGGTCAACAAATCTGGCAGCTGATAACGGATCGGTAAAAGTGTTGACAGAAAATTACCGTTTCCGCCACCTGTCGTTAAGTTTAACAAGCTGGGTGATAAAACGACGCGTTTTCTTTATTATGAAAGTATTTCAACGCTGATGGGTGCTCCTGTGCTTTGGAAGGCACGTTAAGCCGTTGATCCCGGCTGCTGTCGAGCCAAATTAGAGACCTTCGGGCGGCTTGAGAACTTCTAATTCTAACAGTCAAGTTACCAACTGACCTGACAAGGGGGGTCGAAGTGACCCATGGGTGGTGCTAAAAGTGCAGCAAACTGGCATCCGTACTGTCTTCTCAATAATATCACGGTTCGAAAAATAAATGCCATATGATTATTATTATTACATGGTGATTTCGGGGTCGTGGTCAAGAATCAGATTTTACTACATGGTCTCGGTTAGTCATTACAAAAAAAGTGACACAAAACAAACGCATTTCATTTTATTTTTGACGACAAATATCAAAATGTCCAGAAATATGGATACCCTATACTTCAAATTAAGGGAAAAATAAATACCATACGATTAAGTATTATTAATACTGTTGAATTTCATAACTGACTTCTAGAGCATTATTGATGTGAGGCGGCGCAGGAAGATAATGAATCAATCTGATAAAAAAACTTCTTTATTTACAAAAAATATAAAACATCGTTCACCGTTCGAGTCGTCTTTCATACTACTCATACGTCAAATCATGTGACAATCCAAAAATTCAAACAACATTCGATCATTCCTTATCCATCATTTAACAGCCAGCACCCTTACACAACCATCAAAAAAGTACGAATCCCACATTGATTGAATCCCAAATCGTCAATAACTGGCCAGAAAATTTCATTCAGTTCCTAATGGCCACCAATTTTATACACGAAGTTGCTAGTGTAGTTAAGAGTCCGCAGTCCGGTTCTCCATACAAACTAGAACGCCGTGCGAGAATAACATGAAACTTTGTATACACAATGCGATCCGGGATATCTAGGTCGGGAAATAGTTTCTGTTGCTTGAAACTATAACGGAGAAAAAATACAGCGATTATTAAGGTTTTCATACAAGACCAAAAAAACTCGAAAACTCGCTGTATTTTTTTTCTATTACAATTTCTAGCAACTGAAACCAATTTCCGACCTAGATATGGCGGCTCCCATTGTGTATACAAAGTATCATGTTATTTTAGCAAAGGCGTTTTAAAATGAGAACGAAACTACGTTTGTATGGAGAGTCGAGTTCAGCCGAGCGTACTGGGGACTCTTAACTCAGAATCTGATGACGACCTGTTTAGCCTAGTTGGTAGTGACTCTGCCTCCGGTCCCGGGTTCGAATCCCGGCCAGGGCATTTATTAGTGCATTTATCACGGATATTTGTTCTTGGGTCTTGGATGTTTTCTATGTATTTAAGTATGTATTTATCTATATAAGTATGTATATCGTCGTCTAGTACCCATAGTACAAGCTTTGCTTAGTTTGGGACTAGGTCGATTTGTGTAATATTGTCCCCCAATATTTATTTATTTATTTATTTATTTATTTATATTATCTAGAACGCTATTTTTACCCCCCGACGCGGAACCCAAAAGATGGGTGTTATAATTTTAACATGTGTATCTCTGTGTACCTGTGTATCGGTGTATGTATGTGTCTGTCTGTGGCATTGTAGCTCTTAAACGGGTGGACCGTTCTGAATGCTTTTTTATTGAAAGCAGGTTTCTGCCGTTTTTGAGATATTGAACTTTGAAATGAGAATGTCGGGGAGTTTTCAACTTTTGGCAAGTTGTCAGTTATTGAATGTAATGCGGATTTAATCAAAAAGATTTGCTTTGAGCTTAATTTTGAGAAGTGGTCAGTTATTAGAATGGCCAGTAATAGGCAATTTACCCTAGCTGCAAAAAACACTAAAAGAATGAAAGCGCGAACCCGTTTTTGAGCTTAACTCGCGTGCCGAGGGTTCCTTGTTAAGGGTCTCCCCATATCTATCGACGCGGAATCGGCAAAAGCCGATAGAAAAACGCTTTATATCCACGCAATTAAAGCTACAAAGGCATGGTTCGGCTCTGCCGACGCCGGTCGACGCGTCCACGTCGTTTACGCTCTTTTTGCGTTGACATAAAGCTTTTTACTATCGGCTATTGTCAAAATACTTAGAAAGACATTCTATACTTATACAGAGTGGGCCCTGAAACAGTTAACCCTGTATACGGTTATATTTCCCTGTAGTATTAACATTAATAATTGATAGTAATTATATTATTTTCTCTATGGCCCTCTATCGCTATAAGTTCTTTATAAAAGTACGACGAGTTGCTTCCCCAAGCTACTTCCAATTCCAAGTTCCAACATATGTTCGATCTCAGCAAGGCACATGTATAAGTACATACTTCGTTGGATGTACATGCACGCTCGAAAGCGGTTGATTGGCAGTACAGTGGGACGCACAACTGATACAATTACGGGGCAATCACGCCGACAGATTGCATTAGAGTACTGACGCGTGCACATGGTTTTGAAGTACCGACACTGTATTGTAGCTTGCATGAAAGTGGTCTCTAGGTACACAGAAAAGACTTCTTTAACTGTAGGTAATACCATAAATGTTTTAATAATGCTCTTCTGTAATCCTTAACAACAGCACAGCAACATGCCATGTTTGCTAAGAAGCGGCCCACTCATATCGGTAAAAATAGTTACGAACGGTATTTTTAAAGAAATAAAGAATATAGTTTATTAGTAGAGAACATATACAAAAAAATTGCATTAAAACTTACTGGAAATATTTTGTGCTAAATAGCACAAAATATGACACACTCAGCATTATGTCATGGAACGAATCGTATGATACGCTCCGTGACGCTGGTTTTCAGTGAGGCCAGTAAGATTGAACTAGATGGCACAAATACACAATAAATATAAATAATGACGTAATACAATAAAAAGAACATAACAAGCATAAACGACGTTAATTTACCCTTTAATACAAGCTTTATAAAATATAAAAATCAGAATGTGTGTGATTGTGTGTGTGTGGTGTGTGCACGAGTATGTGTGTGGTTATGAGTATGTATATGCACGATTGTCTATGTGCTGTCTTTTGCGTGTACGAAACTATCAAGATTGCGGTAAAGGAAAACATCGTGAAGAAACCGTCCTAATCTCAACAAGGTCTAGTTTTTCCTCTGGTAAGTCGCTTTCGTAAAACTAGAGCCTACACCAAATCCTGGGACTAAATGCCTATCTGACATCGGGTCTCTATGGGATACAGCTGGGAAAACTAGAACTAGGACGATCGTGTTTTCGACACAAGTTTTGGGTAAATGTAAATGCTTTTGACTGTACATGAAACAGTTTGCCAGCGATACTGGGCGCGTGGCGGCTGTCCGTCTCACTTAGCTCCCTCCGGCATTCTGCTAAACGACTATATGCTCGTATAGCGGTCGCATATGCACTTGCATACAGTTTTAATACTCTTCTGTAACAACAGAATAGCAAGCGACACGTACAGTGAGCATCAAAAGTAGCTTGGCATATGAAATTATCAAATGATTGTGACGGCTTAAATGGCCAGAATTGCCTGACATAACTGTTGAGTCAAAAATATATGAAGAGCATTAACTTCAAAATAAACTTAATTATAAATTTCAAAAATAGATCAGTTCATAGTTGTCATAATTATTTGACCATGTGTCATTTCATAATTATCTGAAAATACTATTTCATAAGTACTTGAAAGCACAAAGTACAATATATATAAGTATACTGAGATAGAGATACAAGTGAAATATTCCACATAGATTGTAGCGCCGTTGTGTATGTAGTAAGAACTAACCGCACTACCGCTGCATCTCTGTCACTCAATATGCAAGTGCGATAGAGATAGCACCCAGTGACATCTGGTACAAACAAATTAAACTAAAATTGCCATAGAAAAATTCGTACTTCGAGCTGAAAGGCCCCTGCTTGAAAGTTTTAAAAACTCTTTGGTCAAATAAATCATTGTTCTAAAATTAAAAGATTTTGTTCAATTTGATTTTCTTGAGGCGACATTGTCATTATTCACGTCAAATCATAATTTTCTTGATGCTACATTAATGTGCAGTCAGCGTCAGAGAAACGTGACCCCCTAGATTTAAAACTATAACTCGTAAGGCAAACCCGATGTTCGACATTCAGCGTTCCCAAAGATAAACCAATTCTTTCAAAAAGTCGATTTCTTCTTTTTTAGGGTTCCGTACCCAAAGGGTAAAAACGGGACCCTATTACTAAGACTTCGCTGTCCGTCCGTCTGTCTGTCCTTCTGTCACCAGGCTGTATCTCAAGAACCGTAATAGCTAGACAGTTGAAATTTTCACAGATTGTGTATTTCTGTTGCCGCTATAACAACAAATACTAAAAACAAAATATTAATAATAATTAAGGGGGGCTCCCATACAAAAAACGTGATATTTTTTTGCCTTTTTTCATGGCTACCACTCGCCGAGCTAGATCTCAAGAACCGTAATAGCTAGACAGTTGAAATTTGCACAGATTATTTTATTTTTATTGTGGCTACAACAACAATAGTACATTACTACAGAGGCCGGGACGAAAGGGGTTGCCGGCCGAAGACATATTTACGGCCGAGCGAAGCGAGGCCGGATAGGTCTAAGGCTGGCAACCCCAAATTTCCCGCCGAGGTATGTATAGTGCTTTTCTCAAACATGAAATCAAATAAACAACAAAAAAAAAAAAAATTTCTTTTTTAATACGCATAGTGGCAGAATGTCATGATGGCTGTGCCACAAATTTATGTGGAATGGAATTAAAAAAGAGGACTTTGCCGGCCTAGGCCTGCAAGATTTGTATGAAATTCCATTAACGACCTCTTGTCCTAGCCGCGCCTGAAACGTCATACTTCGCAGCCTATTATAAGGTACATAACATCAATATTTCATTGCATGTTTGAGAAAATACTAAAATCAATATAATAATAATAATAATGAAGGGGGGGCTCCCATACAACAGAAGTAGTTGTTGGCGTTTTTTTCTGGTACGGAACCCTTCGTGCGCGAGTCCGACTCGCACTTGGCCGGTTTTTTATAAGTCCAAACACAAGATTTTGCACTATCCGTTAGTTTTGAAATTATGTTGTTTTCGATTCTTTTGGGTCATGTCTGGTATTTTACTTTTGCATCATTGCCAGGACCATTTATTATGACCGTTTAAAATCTCAAATAATTCTGAATTGTTAAATGATGTGTGTGTATCTTTAGACACTACACATGACTATTACTTTTGAGAGCTTGTTTTTGTTCAGTTACTTTTGACGCTGACTGTAACATGACATGACATATGTTGCGTAGAAGCGGCCCACTCATATCAGTAAAAAAAAACACGAAAGGTATCTTGCATGTAGTAGTTAGAAGTTCGATCATTCTTTATTTGAAATATGTATTATGTAAGTAAATATAAATTACAAGTAATATAACATCGAATTGAAAACTTGTACCCTGGTTTTAGTCAGACCATTTTTCTGAACTGCAAAACAGTGAAAATTTAAGTCGAAACATGAAAGTTTCTTAATCTATGTAAAGATTTTTGACCGTCGAGTTTTCTTAAAAAACGCACGATGTATAACGCACGCTTTGTGAAGTCATTAGTTGTTTGGCTAAGAAGTTTAATTAACTCGGTTCACTTGTAATGCAATTCTCCTGACAATATAACAGCTAAGTACATCTCAGGGGTGTTCATTCTAACACCTGAAAAGTTTTGAAATAATGCTTCTCACTGAACTGTGCGTTAAGTCACATCTATTACCGAAATTGTAAGTCAAATTACTCAACTTTTTTATTCTACTCGATGGCACTTAGCCACCAGCCGATTACAATAAAAAATATAACAGAAGCACTCTCAATTCCAATTGAAATTTATAAAAGTCCTGGCTGCACGACATTCTGTGGTTCGAGAGGGTAAAAAAGGCGGCTGTTGGCTATGGTTATGAATAAATAATAATTTTTCAAAAACACAGGGTTCTGTAGCATTATTCGGATAATAAAAAAGGTTACGAGATTTAATATGTAGCAGTCTTAAATGACAATATACTAAAAAAAACAACGATTTTAGGGGGAAAAAAGTAATTCTGTAATATTGTAATGTAAAACCAACTTAAAAGCTTTTTTTTTTAATTGCGTTAAGTATTATTCGATTTCTTTTTATTCCATAATAAAGAGTGAGTACGAAAACAGTACCAAAATACGTCAAGGGTTTCGGCTTTCTTAATAAAGGTTATTTGGTTGATGCATCTTTTCAGGTCTTTAGACACCTGTCACGTCACAAAACACCCTTTCAAGCCCCAAATTGACTTGTATTTTGCACAAAGGTAGCCGTGAAATCACAGAAAAGGACATTGAATAACAAACGGCAGCTTTCACCACCAAAACAAATCCCCTGACCCACTTTACACAATAATAAAATTCCCGAAAACCGCCGGCCACCATCTTGGATATCTTGATTGAAACGTCAGACCGCCAACTTGTTATCACAAGGTCATATGTATTCGTACATTGTAATTTAGAATCAATTTGCAAGCAGCAAAGTTTATTTTTCAAATATAGCATTTTTGCACGGAAGTTATCGTAGTGTTGAATGCTTTGACTTTTACAACGGTCGTTATTCAAAATAAGACTTTAATCACGTCGTGTTAAATCTGATTATTGACTTGAATACTCAGTTATTGTGCCTGGCTTTTGTGACTGCCAAAGGAACGCTCAAACAAAGCTGGAGGTGTGAATTGAAGTTTGAAAATAGAACAATACAGTTTGACAGCTCAATAGTTTTTTTAAAGGCTTAGGAAGCTCTTTTTATTTTTAACTAGCCATGATTTATGAAGGAGCACGAACTGTGCGGCCATACAGCCAAGAATTTAATTAACGTGAGAAATTAAATTATTATTTTAATAACGCGGTGGTTTATTAGAACTTGTTTTTACCGGTTTTCTTACAACTGTGAGTGCTCGTAACTTGTTAATTAAATTATATGAATATTCAAAGGTTTAATATGAATTTTGATTGCTGTCTGAGCTTTCCAATAATTTAAATACAAGTTATTTAGTCTGGCCAAGCATTCGTGTAAGCCAAGAAGTAGTTAAGACATATCCTCTTCTTGAGTCAAAGGTTACTTCCTGATTTGTCTATGCGGCGGCGGTACGACATGAGAAAACTGTCAGCTGTGAGTGTCAACCGATACTAATTCAGTACTGCCCCACTTCTGCGCATGGTATTACGACTGCGCAAACGTAATACTGACAATATTTCATCAAGTGAGGAAATTTCACATCAGTAAGCTCGCGTCAAAGAACAAAATACCTACTACATATCGCTCCCGCCCCGCCATTTCAGGAAGTCACCTTAGATTCTATGAGAAGGCGGTAAGATATCAGTAAGCTGTTAGCTGTCAGTGTCAACTGTCAGTTGAGTCAATACCGATTCTGTACTGCGCGGTTACATTTAAATGAGTTTTTCCGTCAGGCGCGCCAGTCGTGGCGCGGGATGCACAGAAAAGGTCGATACTAATGCAATACTGCATACATATCGGCCACCTTCCGTGCATGCTATAAGGTATGTACTATCAGCATCACAGTTAAGTGGCCACTGGTAGACCTTATTTCCTTGCAGTAAGGTTCAGGAACGGGCAAGGAGCGGAATTGCCATAGCAAAAATCCAACGTCAAGAGGGGTTGACCATTGTAGTTTATCGACTATCGACAAGTAATTGTCACGTTTTACAACAGTTTTTTAGACGTAACATACAACCAAGTTAGACTTTATTCGTAAGCGAAATAAATAAGACCAACAAATAGTTTAATTTAATTGAAAAAGTGAATTCGGAAATGACAAAAGTAATAGTTCAGAGTACTCGTACTATTTACGAGAAGAAGATATTGTAATTAATACGCTACTGCACAATTCATAGTGCGAACTAGAGTCTCGAATGTAACCATGCTCAGAAAAACAGAATCGAAACCTATACCTGTTCTAATTACGTTTTTTCGTTTATTTCTAAAAATAGGTTGATAGTATAGAAACGATGATACGCGATAATGATTTATCGATAGTCGATAAAACATAATGTTCAATCCCGCTTGACGTTTGATTTTTGCTATGAGAATTCCGCTCCTTGGTTATGGGTGCCCCTCAAACTCGACTGTATAGTACGTAGTTTCGCTCTCATATTAAAACGCCATGCTGGAATAACATGAAACCTTGTATACACAATGGGATCCCCCATATCTACATGGAGGCATACTAGAAAGAAATGGACGAGTGATCGATTTCAGGATAGCAGGCAAGATGACCTGGTGCCGAGACAACGACTCAGAAAAACCGCCAACAGTATGTGTGTCTTCGGTCCGCGGATATACAATAAAATTCCGACAGCTATTAAAAACTGTCAGAAGTGTATTGGTTTTACCCTGAAACTTAAATCCCTACTAATGCTGAAGGTTTATTATTCGGTAGTCGAATTCTTAGCTGAACAGTTTTAATAGACAACCTTTATTATATTTTGTATACCACCTGACATTATTGTAATTTGTGTTTGAAAGAGATCTTGTGACTCAAACAAAATTAAGTAGGTACCAATTATTACTGCTTCGTTTCATTATTAATTAATAACTATTGACATTTCATACTTTAATTTTACCTGTAACCTGACGATGTATGATTAATACGATTAAATGAATATGAATATGAATACGAACTAGACCCGAAGTAACTAGCAAGTAATTAAGCTTCATAAAAAATTAAGCTACTTGCTCATCCGGTCCTCGGGTGATCGTAGGGCTGGTTCGCTCAGCGTATTGGTATTGCCATTCAGCGAGGCAACGCGGCCAGACTTTTGTGCACCCTGCCCAGTGGCAGCGACCTGGGGGACATATGTTCTTTTAACCTAGTTTTAAATAATCTAAGTTAGTTTAGTTTAGTTTTGTTTATGTTTTAATATTATTATCATATGTTGCTTAAATAAAAACCATTAATAGCAATTATCATATTACATTTTTGACAAGTTCAGATTGTTATTATGTTTATTCTACGTATCGCGGCCAGACATGAACCCTATGACACTGACAGTTAAGAATGATTCAAAGTAGGCCGTTCCGTGTCCGGGCCGGCCCGTTTTCTTCTAGAGAAATACGCCGGCCGTTGCGTTTGCTGTCATAGAAAACGGGCCGGTCCGGACACGGAACGGTCTACTGTGAATCATCCCTTATTCCCACGACACAACCTTGTAGTGGCGTCACCGTTACATTAAAATCGAATTGGAGGCGTCTAAAAAAGACATTTATTAATTTTAGGTAGAAATATGCCATTACAATGATATTCCGTTGGAATTATAACATTTATTAACATTTAGAAGAATTTATGTCGATCAGATTTTACTTTTACGTCCTGCAAAACTTACTTCGTTTGAAAGATATCGACTAGTGCGGAAAGTCTCGATAAACAAATGTCAACAATGGAAACGAGTGTACAAAATACATTAAAATAGTACGCTTTCTGTGTCCTATTTGTAATCATTTAAGTTGTCTGCGATAATAAAATAAATAAGATGGAATTTTTATTCTTACATTCGTCGAGCGTGACGTAAAATGCTTATAGGTGCTGAATATTAAAAAAGTTACATTAAATTGTTTTTATTTCACTCAAATTATGGATATTTCTGGGGACACCAGTTTTTGTTTTATTTCAGGTTTCATTAGGTTTTATAAGCATCAGCCCTTACAGCCATTTTCGGTCGCAGATTTTTTTAAGTAGTTACAAGTTGATTTAGTTTCGTAACTGTTACGATGCACTGCGACTGTGTTGGGATTGGTATCTGTGTGTAGTAACAGTTTACTCTTACTTTTAGTTAATTAAATGTTACCATAATAACTGTTGATACTTTGTTACTAAAAAAAATTAAAAGTGTCGTAATGTTACGTAACTGTGCGTACACTTTACTAAAGTAAAGAAAAAAGTAGATGCCACCATTTCGGAAATTTAGTAGATTTGTTACTATTTACTTTAAGTTACATGAAGACATGCCCGGCTAGTATGATGGCTTATACCGTCACGTTATATGGCCAAAATGTACTGAAAGGTCACATATAACGTGACGGTATAAGTCAGGGGTTCCCAAACTTTTTTTTCTCATAGACCACTTTAAAAAATTTGCTGGTTCTGGTGGACCCCCTACTCTACAGCCTACACCATATTCCCAAAAAATTACAAAAATGTGACTATTACCTAACTCTGGTGACGATATAACTATGAAATAGTATAGTATATTATATGTACACCTAGGGAGATAATATAAAGAAAGGCCGAGATCGCAGATATTTACGGCCCGAGCTGCAAGCGAAGGACGCAAATGTGCGATCAAGGCTTTCTTTATTATCTCCCGTGTTGTATACATCATTTTATGTCAACATTTGGCGAAAAAGCGGCTATTTCCGCACATGTATCGGGCGAAAAAATCCACTTTTAGCCAGGTGTGACATAAATGTTCTTTACAGGTTTAGAAAAAAAAGTGAAAAATGATTGGTTAATATGCTGTCAATAATAAATACTTTACTTTTTTGACATCTACTCACAACCTATCTATTCCAGAATCAAATAAAATAAAATCATTCAAATCTAAATCTCGGAGTGGTGAAATAAAATTAAATATAGTATATTTTGCTTGTGTTGTGTTTATTCGAGTACTTTATAATATTTATGATGATAATAACAGTCGTAAAATAATTAAAATTAAACATTGTTACGTAACTTCTAAGTACAATGACACTCAAAATTAATGGGAGGGATGAGCTTGATGAATTGACAACAAATTGTCAATATTTGGGTTCAGTTTTGTCAGGAATAATCGCAAATCTCCTCGTTCTGTGATATTCAGTCTGTTCCTATTTTTCGTTAAAAGGTTTGTAACGGTGCTGAAACTTTTTTCCACAAGATATGACGAGGGAAATGATATCAAAAGCTTTCTCGCAATTTTCCACAGTCCAGGATATTTTTCGGGTATTTCTGCTTGCAGCCAAAAAGTTTGATACCCTTTTTTATATTTCACCTTCAGCTCCTCATTAGTGCTAAGCTCAAGTAGCTCCTCTTGCAATATCACGTTCTCCACTTCCATTTCATCAAATGGATTTATAATCCATGGTGGTATTTCCATCGTGAGAATGTCTTCAAATCTGGTTTTGAAATCATCATGCAGGGCAATCAAATGTTGAACATATGTCTGAATATCATCATCCTCGCATTCTACCTGTGACAAGCTTGAGAATTGGGAAAATTCGCGTCGACTAATGTTTTGCTTCATTAACTTCAATTTTCCAAGAAAAGCGGAAATCACACTCTTTGTTTTAATTAAATTGAGGTTGTCCCCTTGCAGTTGTAAGTTAATATCATTAAACTTTTTGAACAAATCTGTCAAATACGCGATATCTGCTTTGAACTTGATCAGGTTTTCTTTTAAATCTGGAGCTTTACTATCCAGAAACTCCAAGACAGACTCAAAAAGTGAGTAAAATCTTGTTAAACATGCACCTTTCGACAACCAGCGTACTTCAGTGTGTAAGAGCAATCGTCGGAAGTCTTCATCATTTTCATCGCACAATTGGGCAAATAAACGCGTATTCAAAGCATTGCTTTTTATTTTATTAACCGCGTTAATCCCAAATTGGAGCGATTGGTGCAGTCTAGCACTCAAATTTTTTGCTACTAAGTGTTGTCGGTGGATGACACAGTGAATTGCAGTTAAATCTGGTATCATTTTTTTTAGATGGCTTATGAACCCACGATATTTCCCGACCATTGCAGGAGCTCCATCTGTTGCCGCCGATGTAACGTTTGTGAACGGAATTGATTTTTCTTTTAAAAAATCGCTCAGGATGTTAAATATCGATTCACCTTTAGTGTCAGTTTTCAAAGTTTTGGCGAATAATAGCTCTTCATGAATTTCTTCGTCCATAACAAATCGCACAAATGCTAATAATAATGCCTCATTATCAGGTAAAGTTGACTCGTCCAGTTGAATAGAAAAATGAGTTGTTTGCAGATAATTACACAAGAAACTTTCAGTATCAGAGCTCATTTCGTCAATACGTCTTTGTACAGTGTTGTTACTCAAAGGAATTTTTTTGAGTATGTCAAATGGAGGTTTGTGCAGAACAGTTTTTAAAACTTCTTCACCAGCGGGTAAAATTAACTGTTCACCAATGGTGTGGGGTTTTCCAGATTTCGCTATGAGTAATGAGATGTTGTAAGATGCCCGCAAGCCATCATCGTTACTTTCAGATGTTGAAGCGAACATACCTTGCAGGGTGGGTCTCTTTTCATATTTTTCTTTCAATGATTGAAAATATTTCAAATCTTTACCTGTTTTATCAGGGTGGCACCTTTTTAGATGATCTTCGAGCTTCGATGGTTTCATAGAGTCATTGCTCAAAACTTTATTGCATAAAAGGCACATGGGCAATCGCTTGTCCGCGTTTGATGGAAGAAAGCCAAATTTTAAATATTCCACACTGTACTGTCGACACTTAATTTTCTTCTTTGGCACCGCCATGTTTCAAATTAGCTACCTGTAAGTATAAAAAAGTTTTTGTGATCTTAACATTCTTACTTAACTTCTTCTTAGTCTTACTTAACAGGATATGGCTATTTTATAGAACAGAATTTTACTTTGACGTTGAAGAACGATTACAACCACCTACTCGGTTGGAAGTCCAGCGGGCCATGCGTTGCCTGAAGAATAACAAGGTGCCGGGGCTTGATACTATTACCTCAGAGTTACTCAAAAAAGGAGGCAGCGATCTCGAGGAGCGAATGTTTAGACTCGTATCTATGATATGGGAAGAGGAAAAGATGCCAGAAGATTGGAATTTAGGTATTATTGTGCCTATCTTCAAAAAAGGTAATAAGAGCATCTGTAGCAATTACCGAGGTATATCGGTTTTGTCTGTGGCTTATAAAGTTTTATCAGGAGTCGTTTATAGGCGCCTATGCGGCTATGCTGAAGAGATATTAGGAGAATACCAATGCGGATTCAGGCCTAACCGCTCTACTGTAGACCAGATTCACCTACTGCGGCAAACACTGGAAAAGGCATACGAATACAGCATCGACCTACATCACATGTTTGTGGACTTCAAGCAGGCATTTGACAGTGTTAACCGTGCACAAATACTCTCTAGCATGCTATGTTTGGGTGTGCCAAGCAAGTTGGTTGTGGCGATACAAAACGATTTATCTGAGCCTTTTGAGATTCGTTCGGGAGTGAAGCAAGGAGATGCGCTTTCCTCCATAGTTTTCAACCTGGTACTTGAGGCTGCAACACGTAAATTAAACATAAATGGGCTGATCGACTACAACACAACTCAGCTTGCTGCGTATGCCGATGTCATTGTCATTACCAGTAGGTCGAGAAACAGAATGGCCGATCACTGCCTAAACCTACAGACAGAAGCCGCCACGTTTGGATTACGTGTAAACGTATCCAAGACTGAGTACCTAGCGACATCAAGGCAGACTGGACGGCCAACAAACATCTCTGTCGGCAATCAGGACATCTTAGGTGTGAGCAGCTTCAAGTATCTAGGAGCGACGGTTAACTCTCAGAACAGAACCGACGAAGAGATAAGGGCGCGCATAGCTGCTGGGCACAAATGTTTCTACGCGTGTAGCAAACTTTTGAGCTCTAAACTGCTTAGCTTTAGATCCAAAATTATTATCTATCGCACCATCATCAGGCCTGTCGTGACTTACGCCTGCGAAACTTGGACCCTAACTCAGAGAGACGAACTAAAACTTGCAGTGTTCGAAAGAAAAGTGCTCAGAAAGATCTATGGTCCTGTAAGGGAACACGATCCCTATCGTCAACGCATGAACCATGAGTTGGATGTACTCATAGAGCACGAGAGCATCGTCAGGTTCTGTAAGTCACAACGGCTGAGATGGGCGGGTCACCTTGAAAGGATGCCGGACAAGAGGGCAGCAAAAGTCATGACAAGGTGGACGCCGCAACAAAAAAGACCGAAAGGCAGGCCTAAGAAGCGTTGGATAGACTGTGTAGAAGAAGATCTTAGGAAGATGGGAAAGTTTACCAACTGGAAGAAGGTCGCCAGGCACCGCGACAACTGGAGGAAGATTGTGGAGGAAGCCAAGACCCACAAGGGGTTGTAGTGCCAACGGAAGTAAGAAGTAAGTATAGAACAGAATTTATAATTTTTCGCTATGAATCAAAAAAAGAATACTAATAAACTTTTTTCGGCTGTCTGTTGTTTTATGGAAGTAGGTAGGTAATAATCGTAATGTTCATTATTTCATATTTCATACATGTCTATCATACACAAAGAAGACAAATATATTAACTACAAAAAGAGATACCTATAAGTTGTATAGCAAATAAACAAATAATGTACTTACTTTTCCGACACGATTCTGGCAACCAGGAACAGCAATTCACTTTACTTTTGTAGTCGAAATCCGGAAACAAATGAGTAACGTTTGTTCTTAGCATTCGTATTTATTGGCGAAGAATCAAACAAGTGCATACAAGCACAGCACATTACCGTAAGTCATAGGTATTTCGTCCCTTTGCACGTCCGAACAAGCGTTTTGGTCGGCGCCGGCGATAGCGACGCGACGGTGCTTCGCAAGCCTAGACTTGTTCGTTTGTCCAACAGCTCGTTCGCGATATGTTGCAGACTTGCAGTCGACAAGTTTTGGAGCCGAAACTTGTAATTTTAATAATATAGTATTATAGTATAGGTAGTTTGATTCACCGAAATATTTATCACGGAGGAACGCAATATTTTTATTATATATTTATCAGTCGTCCAGGCTATAAAAATAATACAAAAATCATTATCTGTTTCGTTATTTACCATCGAAACCAGATAAATTTTCGTGGACCCCCACGTACAAACTGTGAACCCCTATTTTTTTGCCACTCCAGCGTAGACCCCTGTCACATCGTTCGTGGACCCCTGGGGGTCCACCTGGACCACTTTGGGAACCCCTGGTATAAGTTATCATACTAGCCGGGCTGGTGTCGACATAATCTACTAATTTTGTAACAGAATAAGAGGGGCGAAAAATAGAAATATCGAAACTTGCACAACACTATCAGAAATATCACTGTCAGTGTCATAGGGTTCATGTCTGGCCGCGATACGTAAAGTCAATGTCAAATGTCAGAATGAAAACTGGTAGTATTTTGGCATTTGACATGACAACACTTCTTCGGGTCTCATCGTACTCAATACTCAATTTTTTATTGCACATAATGGTTACACATTGTTGGAATTACATGCTCCTATTTTAAGTTTCACATTATCTACCCTGTTGGGAGCAGCAATTTTGGGTTACACTTATTATTAATTACAATATACTATTACAAAATAAATATTTACTAACACTATAATTTTAATGATTCCTCTTCAAAAAAATAATTTAAAGTGTAATAACATTTTTGTAATAATAATTGTTTTAATTTGTTTAAAAATATTGTATCTTTTTTTTCGTTTATTAGCACCTCCGGTAGTTTATTGGAAATTTTGATTGACATTACTAATGGCCCAGATAAGTGTTTTTCAAGTCGTGAGGATGGTAACATCTGCCTTTCTCAATCTAATTGTTCGAATGTCAAAAACATCTCCACGTTTGGTATAAAAATCGGGGTATTTCCTAACAAATTTACAAATCTCTAGGACATAAATACATGGATATACATACGTATTCCGAGATTAGCCGATGAGAAAGCATTACCTACTTGAGAGCCTAGGTGACAATAGAATTGTGCCTCGGGCTATTGGCACACATAATAACACAATTGTGTCAACTATGCAGCAAGCTTTCATACGAGTATTTATTGTATTACTTATATGTAGTAGGCCTCAAGGGCCCGTTTTTGATTTAAGTTAGTTTTAATTTTCTTTATATTATTTTGCTTAAGTATTCTTGCATATATTTTCGTTGTACATAAATAAGTGTAATATGTAGTTAATCATTCATATCTTCACATACAAGCGGTTACTGTACACGCAATAACATAAATACTTACTTGGAGATTCCAGCCACAACATAAAAATTACCTGTACATTATTGTAATCAAAAATAAATATATTTACAGTACATATGGTGCTACTTTACCGCACGAGTGCGGTAATCAGCAGATTACGAGCATATATCGAAACTTTAAATAGCCATATGTACTGTAAAACTTTGTACGATACACGTGCGAATAGGTAATTCGCAACTCGTGTCGATCTAAAACACTCCTTATGGTCGTGTTTTAATTTATCACCACTCGTTGCGAATTTCCTGTTCTCTGCACTTGTATCGTAATGTACTATTTCATTTTCATATGTAAATTTGATATAAGTATTATTCTCAACATAATCCTAACTACTTCCAGCGGCTAGGTAGACAGTATCGGACACCGTAATATTGAAATCTATGCAGATTTCAATATTACCGTGTCTAATAATACCTAAAGCTCCAAACGCACAGAGCGGAGGCGGCGCGGTGCGGGGCGGAGGCGATTATAATTTTTTGATTTTTCCGAAACTGTTAACTGTAAATAGTATCGATTACTGCTTCATATGTCACACACGCCGCCTCCGCTCCGCTATCCCGCGCGGTGTTTTGGTGCGACGTCCCCCGGACCGTGCTCGCTTTACCGAAAAGCCGCCTCCGCCACACAACGACGCTTCGCCACGCTCTGTGCGTTTTAAGCTTAAACACTAATTGGTCGCGTACGGTACAGTTTCAGAAGAATTTCCTCCCTTAGACGCTCCGGTTGTGAAATGAGCTAGGTTTTCCCGAGGGACTGCAGTATGGGGTTCTTCAAGAAAGGAGTGCATTTATACATTTTTAAAGGGTCGTCAACGCGCATGTCACACTCCTGGAGTTGCAGGCGTCTATAGGCTGCGATGACCGCTTACCTTCAGGCGTGCCGTACGCTTGTTTGCCACCGACGTGGTATATAAAAAAAGAAAACTTGTGCTAATCATGATTTAACGCTATGCCCCGGTCAAGTGCATAGACAAGTTTGACACCAAGTCGAGGGTTCCATACAATAAAGATTTTTTTGATTTTTGGATGCAGTCTCGAGTGTAAGCGTTTTTTTCCATTTATCGTCGTGGATAAAATAAAAAAAGTTATGTTTTGAATAGTTTGTGATCACAATGACCACTGTGTCATCTTCTGCAACGACAATAATTGTCGGACATGTCCTAGGGCAGACCAATGACATTCTTGTTAACGATCGTCTTCTTAAAAATACTACGTGGTTTATCTTGTTTTTCATCACACGACAAACAACTTCAGCCTAGCACAATTTTTATACACGTCGGTAGCAAACAAGCGTATGGTCCGCCTGATGGTAAGCGGTCACCGTAGCCTATGGACGCCTGCAACTCCAGAGCTGTGACATGCGCGTTGCGGACCCCTTTAAAATATGATATGATTGCGTTTATGTCGGACATACTCGTGTACCTTATAATAAATAAATAAAATAAATATAAAAGTCTTTTTATTTCTTGCAAATTACGAAAATAAATATAAAATCTTAAAATAGTAGCTTGTATTTTCTTTTACTTCGGGTTTTCTATTATAATATTTTTTATTTTATTTTCTAGCATTCTATTCAGCAAGAACCCCCTCCTGTGAAGGTAAAGGCCTCCTCTAGTGTAGACCAGTGCTCTCTATCTTTGGTGTTTTTCATCCAATCTTTGCCTCCTACTTGGGTAAGTCTGCCCATCTCGATACGGCCCTGCCGCGTTGTCTGGTACCTGTTGCACCTACCCACGATGTTAAGCGTATTGTCCAGCGGTCATCGGTCATCCTAGCTGCGTGACCTGCCCATAGCCATTTTAAATTTTGGGCATAAGACAACACATCGGTGACTTGAGTTTTCTGTCGTATGGAGGTGTGCCGTATTTTACGATTTTTTAGGGTTCCGTGCCCAAAGGGTAAAAACGGGACCCTATTACTAAGACTTCGCTGTCCGTCCGTCCGTCTGTCCGTCTGTCACCAGGCTGTATCTCAAGAACTGTAATAGACAGTTGAAATTTTCATAAAATGTGTATTTCTGTTGCCGCTATAACAACAAATAGGTACTAAAAACAAAATAATAATAATAATTAATTATTAAGGGGGCTCCCATACAAAAAACGTATAGCCTTTTTCATAGCTACCACTCGCCGAGCTAGATCTTAAGAACCGTAATAGCTAGACAGTTGAAATTTGCACAGATTATGTATTTATATTGTGGCTACAACAACAAATACTAAAATCAAAATAATAATAATAATTAAGGGGGGCTCCCATACAACAGAGTAGTTGATGGCGTTTTTTTGCTGTATCTCATGAACCGTAATAGCAAGGAGGTTAAAATTTTCACAGATGTTGATTTTTTTGCCACAATAATAACAAATACTAAAAATAATGGCACCAGCTTTAAGCCTTTTTTCTGGTACGGAACCCTTCGTGCGCGAGTCCGACTCGCACTTGGCCGGTTTTTATTGTTCTTATTTTCAGTATACTTCTCTCCATACTCCACTGGCAAGATGTTATTTTATTTTTTACCCTTCGAGTGTATTTCCATGTTTGGCTGGCATATGTTAGACATATACGTATATTATGTCCGACATATAACATTCAGCTAGTATTACGAGAGGGACAAATAATATGTCAGATAGACAGCCGTGTTTACAGATATGTATCATAAGTAGTATGTTCTCATAAACTTAGAAAGTCATATGTTTATGTAGCGTTGTGCAATTATTTTTAAAACGCAGGCCACTGTGAGCCGGAGCGTTGCAGCTCCGTACTCGCACTTAGCTTATCTCCAGCCGTAATGGTGACCGAGGTGGCCACACTTCGAATCCGCGCACGGGACAGTCTCAACACACGACCGACTTCAAGCGGCGGCATCGAGAGCGGTGGAGGTGGTAGTGAGAGATCCCGCTCTGATATCTCGCTGCCACTCATGGCACACCACTGCCGCTGCCTCTGTCGTTCAAAGTTATGGCCGGGCCTTTCTTTGCGATTTACACCAAACGGCTGGAGTCGGCGCTCATCTTACTAGAACAAATGAATTTTGTGCCTTAAAAGGCACACAATAAAACAAATACAAGTTACATTTCGTATTAAAACGGCTTACGGTAGCCAACCGGCTGCTCGTGACCGCTTCTTCTCCATTTAAGTATGAAATCTAACTTCTATATAGAAGGTTCCAATTCCTTTGACTTCACTGTCGTTTGGTGTGAATCGTACATTAGACTGTCCGGAGCGCAATATTCTTTACAAAAATATACATAGTTTACGGACGATGAGTATCATTAGCATGATATCTCGGATAAATTTTTCATGTAGGCAAAACTGCATGGGAGAGCTACTATACAAAAAACGGTGACAAATAAATGAATCTTCAATACCTAATACATAAAACTTGTGTGCGGACTTCAATACTCGATAAACAAATAGCCTGATGCACGGAAAACATGTGCCTGTTGTACAACATGTTCGATTATCGCTTGAAAACAAAGTCGTTATTTACTTTTACTATACATCTAAGTCCTATTCTTTTCTTGGTTTCTTAATTTCTGCGATCATATAATCATTGAAAACAAATCAATGTCAGTACTCAGCAGATGTTACATATATCATAAATTATCTGGGAAATCCTTCAATAGTTCCGGTCATTTCGAAAGTGTGGTCACCCGAGCCGCATGATTTACTATGAACGCGTATTTAATGGGGTACATCTTGCATAATGTACTTGCATATAAGCAGTTATATTTATAAATAATGTATACTGGTTAAGACATTGAGAAATAAAATGTAAAGACGTTCAATCCAAAAATAAGTTAGGACACATGGTCCAAATCTTCGAAGAGTATTCCGCCTGTTATCATTCAATCTTTTTGAACTAAATAGTAAACTTGCTGATGCATGGCTACATGTTTCTAAATAGTACAGATCCCTTTTGCACAATCAAGTGCAAAAATATGTATCGAATTAATCCTCTTATAAATGTATACAATTCGCCGACATAAGAGCCATGGCCATGAGAGATATTTCTGAGTATTTATATTAGTACACAATAACATTACTTCTTATCCCAGCACCTTCACCATCTCTTTTTTTTATATTTTTATTACCACGTCGGTGGCAAACAAGCGTATGGCCCGCCTGATGGTAAGCGGTCACCTCAGCCTATTGGCGCCTGCAACTCCAGGGGTGTCACATGCGCATTGCCGATCCTTCAAATATGTATACACTCCTTTCTTGAAGAACCCCATACTGTAGTCCCTCGGGAAAACCTCGGCAGGGAGCTCATTCCACAACCGGAGCGTCTGAGGAAGGAAATTTCTCTGAAACCGTATCGTAAGCGACCATTTAGGTTCTAAGGTGTGAGGCTGAATAGCCTTCTGACGGCTAGCAGTGCGACGGATGTATTAAATTAATCCTCTTATAAATATGTATTGAAAACTTAATTCGCTGACATAAGAGCCATGGGAAATATATCTAAGTATTTACATTAGTACACAGAAACATTGGTTGCTGATCCCAGCACCTCCACCATCTGCCACAATATGAGAAATAACTAGTTTTATTTTGGTTTCAGCGCCAATATGACCTAACCATGCGTCTGCTGGCGTGGCTGTGCGTGGCGTTTCTGGCCGCGCGCGCGCACGCGTGCCCCTGGGCGTGCGGCTGCCGGCCCGCCGCCGCGGACTGCGCGCATCGCGCGCTTCTGCACGTGCCAAAGAAGCTGCCGACTGACGCGCACCGCCTGTGAGTAACATCTAGTATTTAATAGTATACTTTATTGGGCACTATAAGGTGACAATAAACAAAAACTTGAGACTAGTACAATGCAACAAGCAACAGGCGGTCTCATTGCTAAAGAGCGATCTCTTCTAGATAACCTTTGTGTATAGGAAAGTCATAACTCGCAGCTATTTCATGGTAGTGCAAAAATTGGAGTGAGTGTTGGTGAATGAGAGTTATAGCACGGCAAGCATCAAAATACTAGGACATCATGAAACTATCGGAAAGGAGCTACAATCTACATACGTATGGTCTACATATGAATAACTATGAAGTTATTAATATATTATTATTATTCTCGAATGGAAAAGTGAACACGAAAATACTAGGAGAGCATGGGGCGAAAGGAGCTTCTATTTGAATCTCTGTCTAGCACGCTCAATTGCTCATCTGCGGGATTACTGCTCAACTTTGAATACGGATATAAGTCAAGAAAGTACCAGGGCCTCATAAATTATTAGGAACTTCTTTCTGATGGCCCACCAATCTTTCTATGTAGTGACCTTGACATCAGAACATTAAACTCGGAAATAAATGCTTGAGAGTAGTATCACACTTGAGCTATCTTATTTTTTTTTATACTACGACGGTTGCAAATAAGCTTACGGCCTGCCTGATGGTAAGCAGACACAGTAGCCTATGGATACTTGCGACTCCAGAGGAATTACAAGTGCGTTGCCGACCCTTTATTGACTTGGGGATTCGCTGATGCAAGCATGAGTCTCAATAAGCACCACGACATCAGAAAACAAAGGAATTTTGTCCCGAAATTAATCTAGCGCGAGCGTCAAAGCGACAATTAAAATTACCAGGCTACCATAAACCTCTTGGAGCTTCAACTCGCAGTACATAAGCTACACGTGCCACTGGCGTGGCTGTGGGTGCCGTGGTTGGTAGCACGTATGCCCAAAAAGCGGCGGACAGCGCACCGTCTGTGACTGTATCTTGCCTGCAGATAACCTTTCTAGTGATCTATATACTTATCTGTGATCTAGACATAGGACATACTTTTGTCTAGGTTACCATTGTCTATTATGTTCTCGATCCCAGCATCTCCACCAAGTGTCCCATTCAATCACTCACGTAAAAACTCAAGTAAAAACTGTTTTGCTTAACCATTTTGTTGTGTTTTATCTGTGACTTGACTTGGTTAAAAGAGGTTCGGACACTCAAATCTGAAACCCCTCTCAAGTAACCATTCAATTTGTTTCAATATTGGCAATAGTGGAATAGGTCTCATATATGTATTTGAGTTTCTAAAATCGGCTCTTCGGCTTATAATACAGGGGTTTACGGGGACGGAAAATTTATCTAGCTAGGGCTCGTTCCCGGAATACTCGTTTTTAGGGTTCCGTACCCAAAGGGTAAAACCCTATTACTAAAACTCCACTGTCCGTCCGTCTGTCTGTCTGTCGGTCCGTATGTCACCAGGCTGTATCTCCTAAACCGTGATAGTTAGACAGTTGAAATTTTCACAGATGATGTATTTATGTTGCCGCTATAACAAAAAATACAAAATACCAGAAAAATAAAAAAATAAAATTCAAAGAGCTCCCATACAAAAACTTTTAAAAAGTTGCTCGTTGTGTTCATTAGGCGCTTGTTCTCAAAATGTATGGGAAAACTAAAGTCCGACTCGCACTTGACCAGAACGAAGTAGAATATTATTTAGCGTTCTTATTACTGATAAAGAAATATTTATTTAAATTAAATTTAAAAAGGTTATAATAAAGTGTCTTGTATAGGTAATAAATAGTACGGAACTTTTCGTGCGCGAGTCCGACTCGCACTCGGCCGACGCCGAGCAAAGCTCGGTCTCCAGGTATTTTCTATTAATTATAAAGCACATTGTCTAGGAATTTGAATGCTTGTGTATTTCAATACAAATGCACTTGTGACGAACATTTAAATTTCTGGACTGTATATAAGTATCTATAGTGGATGCTCGTAATCAGGTGGACGTCGTATATCTCGATTTTCAGAAGGCATTTGACCGAGTGGATAACGACATCTTATTAAAAAAACTTGCTAAAATGGGATTCGTTCCTCGCCTTTAAAAATTGTTTGCCAACTACCTCAGGGACAGAAAACAGTTTGTGAAGTATGGACCATACCTATCTAAACCATACCATACACGTTCCAGAATAAGTCAGGGATCTAATTTAGGTCCATTTCTTTTTCTAGCCCTTATCAACGATCTCCCTGAGGTAGCCAACCACGCCACCCCTTTTCTTTTCGCAGACGACGTAAAACTTGTTATGCCCATCAGGTCCATTATGGACCACCAACTCTTACAAACGGACATCGACGCGGTGAATAGGTGGAGTGAGGAAAACAAGCTACTCTTTAATAAATGCAAATGCATGACTGTTTCACGCTCTCTGTCGCCCCTCCACTTTGACTACCTCATAGCCGGGGAGCCAATGATCCGTGTAGATGAAGTTCGTGACCTGGGAGTCACTTTCGACGCTCGTTTTTCATTTCGGACTCATGTTCGGAATGTCACAAAATGTGCCTATCAAAGGGTAGGTTTTGTGCTGCGTAATGCTGCCCCACTTTCCTATACAGCAACGCGAATGCTTTACACTGCTCTAGTGAGAAGCAACCTCGAAACGAATGCAGTAGTGTGGAATCCACACGAGAGCAAATATACACTTATGCTGGAACAAGTCCAAAAAAGGTTTTTGAGGCATCTTTATAAGAAGAACAACTTGTACTATCCGTTTTTGTACCCCACTCGCTTTCTGCAGAGTCACTTGAGGTTCGATTTTCTAATGCGACGAAAACTAAGCCTGCTCAGTTTTATCTTAAATGTCCTGAGAAATAAAATTGACAGTGTGAATCTGGTGGAAAAAATGCTTAATTTCAATGTGCCGAACGATTATCGCAACAAGCGCCTGAGAGTGCCTCTCTTAGCAACCGCGGCGTCACGCACGAACCTGTACCGACACTCGCCCATTCCTCGCACTACTGCTCTTCTCAACTTTGTGCTCGCAGCATCACCGCAGTGTGATGTGTTTGTGACAGGGATAGCGCGACTGATGACTGAATGGAAAAGAGTGTTAGAGAGACGTATGGATGTTAATTAGTATACCTTAGTTTAGCACCAATTCAATCGCTGTAACGTATTGGTTGAAACTGTCATGTTACACAACTTAATGGTTCAATAAATTATTATTATTATCTAAACCGTATCAAATATAAAATGATGCATTGTTGTGGTTCAGTTCCGTTATGTAATACCTACATATACCAATACGTATAAAATCGACCGCAAATTTGTATTTACGACGAATTGCCCGCAATTTGCACAAACGCGGTCTTGGAATCAACTACCCTACAATGCATGAATAGGTTAGGGCTGGGAGAACATAGGACGATTGGGGTTTCGGTTTCCAGAATAATCATCATCCTAGCGTTATTCCCAGTACAGTTGCATCCTGAAGGATGCCTGGGGTCCGCTACCTAATCCCAAGAATAGCACGTAGCGTAGTGGCGTGCGTATAAGGGTAGGCACTAGTTTTTACGGAATTGACTGCCATCTGACCTTCCAACCCAAGGCGAAAACTAGACTTTGTTGGGAATAGGCTTGTCAAGTGAGAGGGCAGCTTCGGTTTTCAGAATGAAAACCATAAAATATTCTTGGCACTAGCGGATCCTAAAGGACTCGATGCCCGCAAACTGCATCAAGTCCATACAAAAAATCCCCTTCTGATTCCGGGTACTTTCACAGTCTGGTTCTGCTGAGTTTGGAGAGCAGTAAATTTAAGGAAATATTGAATGTTACCAATGGATTAGTAATAAGCTCTTTACATTTTGCGATTCTTGTATATTATTACAGCCGCAAGTATGACTCATTCTCTTAAGAATATAGTCTTTCAAAAAAATCTCGCTGACATTAATTCACTTAAAAAATATCATTTACATTGATTTGGTAACATCTAATTAGCCTAATTATGGTCACAACGGAAGATCAGCGCTGGCTCTGCCAGCATCATGCTGAGGTGTGGTGTGACCATTTCGTGACAAATGATGTATTAATGAATTGCTCTGTTTTGTGTTTATTAATTGTTTTGTCACGAATAAACGATTTCTTTCTTTCTAATTGCAATTATTTTCCGACCATCATCTGTTGCTTACGCGTAAATGACATAAAGCGTTTTGCAATTAAGCTTTTGGTTTCAGATTCCAATTTTCAGAACACATTTATCTATCACACAAGCGAAACTAGAGATAAAATCAGGTATCAGTTTCACTCGCATATTACAACACTAGCATTGAAAGGCGTGAAGCCCTATAAAATAACTACACATACTACCAACATACATTTGCGGTCGTCAAATGCGAAAACTATCATTTCGCCGTACATAGTACGCGTCTGTGGCGCCCTCACGGCCGCAAATGTAAATGTGCAATGTGACTTGTGGTTATACTTTACCATTTTCTACTGCGTTTGGTGTATTAGGTTTGGGGTGGGGGTAGAGTACAGGATAGACAGAGAGTGTGTATATTGGTGAGATTATTTTATTGATTTAGCAGTTTAGGAAATAATTTAGCTTAGAAAAAGGTCGGTCGCAATTTTTGCATTAGAGTTTCCTATTAGTAAACCAAAATTACGATAGTGGAGTGAAACTGCAGGCTCTATCAGGACCAAAAAAGTTAAAAAATGTCGGATATAGGTTTGGTGTTGTATCAGGAAAAGCATTGACAGAGAACCGAACAGAATTTCGATCACTCCACCGACAAGACCTACACTCTTAAATATATGATGATGATGATAGGTTTCACCTAAATGCATAAATATAAAGTGCTTCCAAATTAGATGTCAATAATTTAAGAGATGTTAACTTACTTCAAAATAATTTACTTTACTTAAATAGGGATTAATAAAACTTTTTATATGAAAATTTTGTTTTCATTTTCCGAACAAAATAATTAAATTAAAATGTTGCTCAAACACAATCACCTGTGCATTTAACTGACAAGGCGGTTATCACTTTCTGTCAAGTGAGCTACACATTGGACGCTAGTTGAAGTGGCCAGTTAAGTGACAGTAAAGAGGTTTCATACGATAATCAAAGAAGTCTTAATCATTTCATACTGATTATCTCATTAACAGCTTGTTAATACGTGGCACAGTTGTTTTCCTAATTTTTTCCAAAAACAAACAACAGCTCTGAAAGTATTGGTATCTAATTTGGAAGCACCTTATAAGCTACATGTATAGTATGAATTTCTTTATGGAAACTTAGGTCTATATGCCTCCCCCATAAGTAAGAAGTGAGATCAGATTGATCAATCAAATCAAGAAGAGAGTTATAAATAGGTAGTATAATTTGACTTATTCTGCAATACTTCAAATTTAAATTGTTTATTGCATAAATCACATTACAAATAATAATTACATGGAACAATAAATAGAGGTATACATGTGACGCCCTGCAAAGGCACAGCAACATTCTTAAAAGAAAAAGAAATGAAAAAAGTTTATTTGGATATTACTTTGGAGAATAGTTGGCATAACATCCTAGCAAATTATTTGAAGCCGTACTATGAATCGGCTCTGTAGTTTTCGCTTACTCTGGGCACCCCACATAATATGTAATAGTGGGGTAGCTATATTATTTTCGTGTAATATCAATGTTCGTACAGACGACCGCAGAAGTGAGAGGAGCTATTTATTGATTTTACTATTTGATGTGAAAGAGAACTACTTATGGTTACGAGAGAAATATAAAGGAACTATGGCCGCGATTTCAATTGTTTCAATTGCCTGAAAGCATCCATCCCCAGGATATTAATTTATGACGACATTCTGATTTTCAAAGGGTCTATTTAAATGTCACTTTTACGTCATATTATTTCAATTTCCCGTGATCCCGTGTTTATAGGGTTGAGTTTTCTGTAGAGATCCTTATAGCAAGCTGGTTTTATTGTCGTCGACTACGTTCACTGAAATAAAAAGGACTCTTACTGCAGGATAATTTATTCTCTAGAACGATATTCCCTTTTTCGCTAAAGACTGTGCAGGTCTATCAGAGATAATGAGATGTATGCACTTGCGTAGTTTCGCGTGCAGTTAATATTCCCAACTTCCCCCCGTAAGCGCAAACATGAGGAGGAGGAGGAGAAGGAGTTGTTGCTTGCGCCTGTTGACCAACATCTGCTGCCAGCATCTCCTGATGATGCCTCGTAGATAGGCGAAACACGTGTCGAGATTTTTGCCATTATTGGTGATGGTTTTTATTTGTATTCACCGGCACATTTTTATTTAATCGTATGGCATTTACTTACGAACCGTGAGATCTTCGAGAAGACAAGTTCGGTTGCCAGTTTTTGTTGCACTTTTAGCACCACCCAGGGGTCACGTGTAGGGTAACGGTGGGTACTCACTACGGACGTGGTGCAACTTCGACCCCCCTTTGTCAAGTGAGTGGGCAACTTGACTGTTAGAAGTTCTCAAGCCACCTGAAGGCCTCTAACTTGGCTTAACGACTGCTGTCGTAGACAGCAGCCGGGATCAACGGCTTAACGTGCCTTCCAAAGCGCTTCCGGCGGCACAGAGCGGCGTTCACTATTCGCTGCTACATCATGGGTTGGCTCTTCTGAATGGTATCCTCAACAGCGATAGCAAACTGGATATATTCTGCAGTACTGTATCCAGTTTACCAACGCACAGCACCCGATACTGAAGTCTATTACCACTCCAAGCTCCATCCGAGAAGTTTAAATCCAGGACCAAATTTCTCACGCATGGATATTCATTTGTTTATTTTTTTTATCGCATAATTACATAAACAGTAACAGTGCAGCCCTGTCAGGTCAGGGTATTGCAAAATTGATTAAATAATGATGGAGGTAGGTACCGTCATGCACATGCATTTTAAATTTTACAAAATCTATTTATGTAAATCCAATTAATGTTATTCTAAATATTAGCTAGGTCACAATACAAGCAAATTATCTAGTTTTGTGTTATGTACCTAGGTAACTACCCCGATACAAACCCTAGGATACAAACCCGATAGGGTTTTAAAACACTTTTCTGTCAAACCAATGTATAAATTTTCTATTGTAAATAAAAAAAGACTATTTTGTAATAAATGAGACATTTATTTATTTTATTTTTTATTTTATTTTTATATTGGGGGACAATCTTACACAAATCGACCTAGTCCCAAACTAAGCAAAGCTTGTACTATGGGTACTAGCCGACGATATACATACTTATATAGATAAATATATACTTAAATACATAGAGAACATCCAAGACCCAAGAACAAAATCCGTGTTAAATGCACAAATAATGCCCTGGCCGGGATTCGAACCCGGGACCTCTAGCTTCGGAGGCAGTGTCACTACCAACTAAGCTAAACAGGTCGTCCAGCAGGTCATTTATTACAAAAATAGTTTTCTACTAACAAGTTTAGACTGTAAATGTTAGACTAAGGAATAAATAAATTACTAGATTATTTATTTACCAAACAAACACATTGCACTCGCCTGTACCAATATAAGGCCGGGTATATATTAGCATCATATTGGCGGCCAGGGAGCGGCAATACGTCTTTATGAGCTGTGGAGAAATATTTGTTTTCTCATTACATTATACACGTGCGAGAAACTGTAATCGCGAGGTGTCCATGGAACTGTTTTTGCATCGGCTTACTTATTTCAAAACATTATGAACATAAGATATTCCTTCTAAACTTGACCAAGAATGAATACGCTGAACTTTCACCAATTTGCTTTCAGATTTTTTTTACGCTCCGCCACCACTATAATGTAAGTACGATTGGGTAGTGTTCTGGGTAAAAAAATATTATTATTAGTCCGTCAGTTCGATTAGCACAAAGTATTGGACACGTAGTTTTTTTGTCAGTCGACCAAAAAATGACAAAGATAAAGCGCGTCAAAGTTCGGGAGTAGGAGCTTGTGACGTCATGCGGAACACTAACGGACTTTATATTTGTAATTTTTTGATCGATTGAAAAAAAGGTGTTTATATTTTTTAGGAAATGGTAAATGCACATAATCTGTATGGCTACTTTGATTAAATTTCCGGGCCATGAAAATACCAGCCAGTTTATTATACGTAACGTGTTAAACTTTTGTAGATTTAGCTGTATTTTTTTTGTCAAAATGACAACAACCTTACGCACGCTCTCGAAAACCGGCCAAGAGCGTGTCGGGCCACGCTCAGTGTAGGGTTCCGTAATTTTTGTAATTTTTTCAAAAACTATTCAACCTATCAAGTTCAAAATAATTTTCCTACAAAGTTTTTATAAAGTTCTACTTTTGAGATTTTTTTCATATTTTTAAAACTTATGGTTCAAAAGTTAGAGGGGGGGGGACACATTTTTTTTTACTTCTGGAACGATTATTTCCGAAAATATTAACATTATCAAAAAATGATTTTAGTAAACCCCTATTTATTTTTAAATACCTATCTAACAATATATCACACGTTAGGGTTAAAATGAAAAAAAAATCACTCCCCACTTTACGTATAGGGGAGGTACCCTAATAAAATATTTTTTTCCACTTTTTATTTTACCACTTTGTCGGCGTAATTGATATACATATTAGTACCAAATTTCAGCTTTCTAGTGCTAACGGTCACTGAGATTATCCGCGGACGGACGGACGGACAGACGGACGGACAGACATGGCGAAACTATAAGGGTTCCTAGTTGACTACGGAACCCTAAAAACGTTTACTAATTACGCCTTTGATGTAGGTTTGAGTCAAGTGTCAATTTGTAATTGTATGGACAAGGTTATTCTATCATTTAATATGTTTAAAAAATTGTAAGGAAAAGGAAAAGAATGGTAAAAAATCGAATTAAAAAGTGGGGGAGTGGGCCATTCTTTTTTTTTGTGGCCGTTATCACAGTCGTGAAGGTCACTACCATGTGTGTAATTTTACGTTTTATTTAGAATTATACTCTTTATTTATAAAAAAAAATCTCTAATTGATTACAGTAGGGCCTCAATAATCCGAACTTCAAAGAAACAACCCCTGTTCGGACTCAGGGAGCGTTCGGATTATAGTATGTTAGAAATAAAACATCGATAATCCGAACTAGCGTTCGGATTATAGTATGTTAGAAATAAAACATAAGTTTATTATGAAAGGCACCAAGGTGGAGGAACCATATTTATAACCTCAAATAACACGTGGCACGCAATGCACACTGTAATTTTGCAAAAAACTAATGACAAATCACAAACAAATCAAAGCTCAGGTGTTACGGCGTTGGTGAAAGGGGACAGGGTCAGCAGTTCGGATTAGCCTGTGTACGGATTATCGAGGCCCTACTGTACTTATTTTAGATACCTACCCAACAAAAAATATTAATCAAAATTACGAGTAGGGATTAAGATTGCTTTCACGGTAGTGACTGGCGGCTGTGACAGTGAGCACAAAAATGAGAATGGCCCGAGTAAGTGATACAATGTAGTAGGAGATCTAAGAAAAATATCGTCTCGTTTTCTTCTTCCCTTGCGAAATCGGGGTAGGCAGTTAGTTTTATATAAAAACGTATTGCACAAAGTTCAAAACACAACTACAGCTAGACAAATACTGAGGATAACATTGTAAAAGCACATTTTTCTTTATTTAAGACGAAAACTCCAATAATCGGTCTCGAGCCCTGTTTACAGAGCCGGAAGTAGCCATCATTGAGCGGAAGCCGCGGGCGAATGGCAAGGGTGACCATGCTGTGAAAGTGAAATTACATGGGACTTACTCGGAATTCACTGAAAATCTGCATCATGGCTCTAACGTTCCGAAAGTATACACAGAATAAGAATAAGCTGAGACCGGGCTCGTGACGGTAAAGAGGTAATAGGGAGACGTCACAAGGTACCGGGCGAGTAAATGGAGGGCAGCAGGCGCCGCTCGCTAGACCTAGCGAATTTTTTATAAATTTTAAAATTTCGAAAAACTGTCTCGACAAAAAATTGTATATAATTATAAAACTTGGTCACACAATTTCACGAGAATCGGTTGAGAAACCTTTAGAGGAGAACAGCAAGAAATCCGGACGCACTTAAGCGGTGACCTTTTTTCACTCGGTCAATAATTCATAAAAATATACTTTAAGGCTCCTTTCAAAGAGTTATTATATACCTTCCTGAAGTCACGCTTAGAGCGGGACGTAGCGAGACTAGTTAGTACCATAGAGTTAGATGTTTCAACCCCCTCCCCCTTTCTATTTAGGTTTTTGAATTCAGAAGGGTGTTACTATTCCTTTATTTATGGGACATGCTGCATGGCATGCCGCAAACTCATTGAATGCATATATTTTGCGCTCGACCTTAAGGATAGGCAACTCACTGAACCGTCCATAGGTTATGGTATCAGCTTGCCACCAGGCAGATCGCATATAAAATTTGTTTACCACCATCGTGAAAAAAAAGTGTGGTTAGAATTTGTCCCCCATTTTGCGAAATCATGGTGGCACAAGTAATGTCTTGCCCGCGGCTTGGTTCAAGCGCTCCTCGTATTATTTCGATCCTGCAGGACTAGGAAGCGATCCTATCTTATATTATTGTTTTATCGGCGGTTCGATCTTATCCTTATTACAATATAGCACGGATATTAGCCACTTTTATTTTTTAGCTATGAAACATGGATTGATTGAGTATGGGTGGATGCTATATTTTTATTTATTTTATTGTATTAGAAGACCAACAGCTTTAATATAGAAAATAGACTTACACGTATAACTAGGATACAATTGTGAAGCCAATATTGTGCCCTGTCCTCTTTTCGATGGGTTTTTGATAAGTCAACTTAAATATTGACAGTTTCCATATAAAAACGGGTGAGGTGTGAGGTGACAGGTGAGGACGAGTGGGTTTGTCAATAACATCCCTGTTCGTTCGCTATGTTAGCTCTATATGCTGTGGTCGTTATCTACGTGCGAAAATTGGCATAAAACAGGTTTATTTAAAAAAAAACACAAATTTTCATATTTTTGCGATAAAAAATGTAGTAGTAAAATGTTTACAAGCAAAAAATAAGGGTGTTCGTCTTGGTAGCTTGATTTCGGTAATTTATTGACCAAGCGAGCGAAGCGTCTCCGTTTCAGCTTTCGACAAAAATTCTTTCTCATGTCTGTCCGGATATTCTCCTCTACAGATCGTATTTCACAACCGATTCTCGTGAAATATTGTGAGCAGGTTCGATAATTATATAGAATGTTTTAGTCGAGTCAGTTTTTGGAAATTTTGTAACTTGATAAAAAATTGCGAGGTCTTTAGCTCACAGAGCCATTAGTGCTACTTTTAGAAACTAAATTTAACAAAAGGATACAACTGGTAAAAAGCTAAGGATGATGATGTTTCAAAAGTGTTATTGGACGTCCTCACTCAACACTTTAAAATAAAATGAATAAATCATTATTATAGTACATTTTTTTAAACAAATCGAACTAGTCCCATATTTAAGCTCAATGAGGTTTGTGTTATGGGTACTAGACAACGATATGTTTAATAGATTTATACTTAAATACATAGAAAACATCCAAGTCTCAGGAACAAATGTCTTTGAGTAAAAACGCCCCGTTATATTCAGGCTCGTGGAAATGCCCGGTGATGCGCAAATAGGTTTTTCTTAACAAAACCGTGGGGTTCTATAAACTTACCATCTATCAGGCTTATTTCCAACCGAATGAACGAATGCTACGTGTATTAAGTACACCTTGTATGGGACACAAAAGGCACCTAGTAAACATGTAACTTATATAACACAACGACAAAGGGGACCCAACGCTGTAAAGGTCACAATAACATAAAATTTTATATAACGGCTTATTCAGAAATAACTTCATTACTAGTCTGAGTTATATGATTTAGCTATTACGGTTGAAATTCGATTGCAATTTTTTGACAGTTGTGTCTTTTTACAACGCTATAAAGGTCACAAAACGTAAAAAATTATATCGATCTATTCCCAAATACTTTAATTTCTATTTAGATCTATATTTTTGAGAATATACGGTTGAATTTCGAGTGCAGCTTTTTGACAGTTGTGTCTTTTTGTTACAAATACGCTTTTATAGTAACGCAACGATGTCTTTTTTCCATTGGACGAAATGGGGTTTGCGTTTGACTGCTTCCGGTGGAAAATAAAATTTACATTTCCGGGGAAATTGTACGGCGATGGCGCTAATAGAGGAAGTGTGGGGATAGTGGGGCGAGGAATAATAATAAAAGGATAAACAAACAATCGGGGTTGAATGGCATGCCACGTGAATGTCGCTTTTCTAGGGTTTTTCTTTTATTACTTCTGGCAATGCTAGGAAGCCAATTTTGGTGTGATCATATTTCAAAGCTTGACTTAAGATCAAGACAATATCGAGTTTTATTTATTTTTCTAAGATAGCTGCCATATTTTTACAATGAATGCCTCATGGCATTAAGTCCGCCTTTTGTACGTTAAGATTTCTTATTGTGCAATAAAGATTAAATAAATAAATAAATGAATCTTACGCAAGCGACATTTAATACTCCATCACAATATTCACAATGAATTACATAGGTAGTGCACATTTTAGAAAATTGCGTACAAAATCGTATACACGGTGATTTTTAGGTGGTGATCGGAGACGAAAAACATAACTAGCCATATACCTACTCACACTGGGCGAGGACTTATGTAACTACGTCACTATTTAATTAATTAAATATAATGATAATTTTGACATTATATTAAATATAAAAGTAAAAAGTAAAGTAAAAGTAGTTTATGTTCAAATTAGGCATATTACATGCACCTATGAACGTCAATAAACTACCACCGGTTCGGAAAAATAAACCTCTGCCACGAGAAGAACCGGCGTAAGAGACTCGGCTATTATCCTCGGAAAGTATGGTCCTCCTACATTTCTTGAAGAAAACACATGTGTAAAATTTCGTCTATATTGCAGGGAATTTTATAATTTATACGTTAGTAAACTCTATCATGCATGTGTTCCTTTTAATCGTTATTGAACGGTGACAACAATTTTTAAAAATGATCTAATTCCCGGATAAATAAATAAAAACATTTGATTTAGGTAACAATAACAAATCAATCATCGATTATTGAATCAGAAAATTTGGTTCCTGATCACCGATTAAAAAGCATGGAGTAAGTATACCGGGTGGAAAGATCGAATGCCACATGGATGGAAACTATTACCTTAAATATTAGAATAAGCACATTCTGTATAAAGGAGACTTTCCTTTATTTTTAAAAATAATAAATCCTGCATTTATGGCTTTATGAAAAATCGCTTGTCTTTTGTTTCGTTTTAAAATTGTTTGAGAGTAGAAAATACAACCTAAAAGAAGTGGTAAACAACAGGCGGGCACAAGGGGAAATCTTTCCCAGACAACCCTTAAAACGTCTTAAACTACTCAAGTAAATAAATAATTAAAGAAGAAAACCAATCTTAAATGAAATCAATCATCTTTAAAAAGACCGTATTTAACCGTTCCATTTCAACAGAATTGTTCCAAACAAGGGGTGGAAGAAACTTTGTATAATTAATATTGATACTCTCGGGGCAAATATCTTCAGTGCTTCATCGTTTTAAAGATCCATTTTGCTGTAAAAACCCTGATTACCTTAAACTTGGGTAATTATGGGGCAAAATCACGCAACTACGGTCCTACCAAACTAGTGCTTTCTGGTACAAATAAGTACATCTTACTTCTTGGAAAGGTGAATTATAAGGTAACAATTTACTACCTATAGTGAAATGATTTGTACGAGACGAGACTGCTTTGGTTTGGCGATAGTTGCTTGGTTGGACCGCATGTTGTGTGATTTTGGACCATATATATAAGTATATTATATAATTACCTTTTTATGGTTCCGTAAGGAAAATACGAAACCCTTATAGGATCACTTTGATGTCCGTCCGTCTGTCTGTCTGTCAAGACAATTTTTCTCAGGAACGCGTGGAGGTATCAAGCTGGAATTTATATCAAATACTCAAGTCTACTGTCCCCTAAAGCTGTGAAAACATCAAACTTCTAAGCCAACACAATCAAAAGATACAGCCGTTTATTCTGCAAATTTCCGCAAATTTTCGACACTCGTAAGGGAATCAAAACCTACAAGGTACTTCCCGTGAACTCAGAATCTTGAAATTTGGTACGAAGCAACGTCTTATAGCACAAATAAAGGAAAAATTGCGAAAACCGTAAATTTTTAGTTACATCATATAGTAAAAATATTTTAACGGAACCCTCGGTGCGCGAGTCCGACTCGCACTTGGCCGGTTTTTTTTTCTCCGGGAGTAAAAACCGTTACGGATGCCACCGCACCGCGAGGATAGTGCAGAGGTTATATCGAACTTACACCGACTTAAAACCCCCCGGTGTTCCTCCTCAACTCATTTCGGACGGCTCTGGGATCTCCTTCGAAACGCACCAGTGCCGCCTTACGAGTAGAGTCACACCTCTGTGGGTCCCACCATCTGCTTTCACGGACGATCGCAGCTCCCAATTGCGACCGTCTTCGACCCCAAGGACCCCCTTTTAGATTACCGGCGACAGGCGGATACCGTAGCAAGGAGCCGTAGGCATTCTATGCCCGGGCAAGGAGGATATATTACAAGTACGTTAGTACCCCGTCGGCCTGTTTAGCCTAGTTGGTAGTGTCATTGCCTCAGATCATTTTTTATGTTCTGAGGTCATTGCCTCCGAAGCTAGAAGTCCCGGGTTCGATTCCTGGTAAGGGCATTTGTTTCTGTGGTGAGCAGAGACATTTGTTCCTGAGTTAAAGAACCCCACGGTTTTGTTAAGAAAAACCTATTTGCGCATCACCGGGCATTTCCACGAGCCTGAATATAACGGGGCGTTTTTTACTCAAAGACATTCGTTCCTGAGACTTGGATGTTTTCTATGTATTTAAGTATATATCTATTAAATATATCGTCGTCTAGTACCCATAACACAAGCCTTATTGAGCTTACTGTGGGACTAGTTCGATTTGTGTAAAAAATGTCCCGTAACATTTATTTTATTATTTATTTATTTTACTTTTAGTACTTTTCTATTCGTCTATGGCCCGGGCTACATGGCGCGGACCATAATTACCTTATATTACGTTACGGAACCTAAACTACTTATTGCTTCGCCCTTTAAAAACTCGCTTCATAAAAGGTCCATCTCAAATCTTTATTGATTGAAGCAATTCCGCCCTAGCACTTAGCACGCAAAAAACAGCAATAAAATATACGGAACCTTATCTTTTCTTGAGAGGCACCCCTTGGCAGTTAATATCAATTATTACACCCATTATATAGCTATTTGTCACGAGATGAGCCTGTCCAAAAAGATGGTGGTTGAGTCAAAGATATGTACACAATTTTTGCCTTAATACAAAGTAACATAATGCAAAAAGGAAGCTTATAACTATCTTTGCGGTTGATACAGCGCGCATTTAGGAGAAATATATATTATTTGCAAAAAAGGCATTTATATTTTGCAAAAAAGGACTATCCGAGCAATTTATAACTTGGGGTCGCGTGACTGACTTCTATAACCCTGCCGTCCCTATACATATTTGAAATAATAATGTATGTTAGGAAGAATTTGGGCAATTTTCCAACGAACGCTGATAAACCAATAGCCACGAGAAATACTGGGAAACTCAAAATAACCTTCTATAGACTAGTAAAGGCGAAAAAGTCGTTCTTGGGAAATTGTATCAAATTCTACAATAAAATTCCTAAACACATTACTGAACTTAGCAATTTTAAATTCAAATCTGTAGTAAAACAAACACTTATTTCAAGAGCATATTATAAGATAAACGATTGCATCATGGATACCTAACGTGGATCATGTTTGGCAGTGATAGCGTCCTGCACGGGTAATCTATCGCGAAAGTATGTTTTCTACTATAGCATTGTTATTTAAATTATTTTGTAGTAGCTACCACTGTAATTTTATATTTAACTATACAATGTATATTGTTTTGAAAAAATGACACCTCGCCGAGTTTCTTACGCCGGTTCTTCTCGTGACAGAGGTATATTTTTCCGAACCGGTGGTAGTTTATTGACGTTCATAGGTGCATGTAATATGCCTAATTTGAAGAATAAAATACTTTTACTTTTAATAGTTTTATAGAAAAAAACTTTAGGATAAATTATATACAGGGTGATTTCGGGGTCGTGGATCAAGAACCAGTTTTTAGACTTGGTATCTGATAGCCATTTCAAAAAATATGTAGTGACACGAAACAAACGTATTTTATTTTTAATTTATTTTGATGAAAAAAATATATAATCACAAAAAAATCATGGTTACCCTACTCTCTTTGACGGATGATATGGGGAGTTGACGTGGGGTAGGGTGACCAAGTTGTATGAAAAAGTATTATTTCCCATTAAAAATTGTAAAAAAAAGAAAATTATTTCAGTTATAAACCTTCATACCGACTGTGATGTTGTCTACTTTAAATTTTTGACCATGTACAATTATTTCGGATCACGACCCCAAAATCACCCTGTATATGATACAGATGTAGTAAACAATGTTTTCCCATCGTTATCGTATTACGATCATGATCATGACTGGTAATGGTAAAACTTTATTAATGAATGTCACAATGAAATATAGAAGCATTTTGTTTTCCCAGGTAAGTACAAAATAGTTTCTTAAGTTCGGCTAATACTCCCTGACTAGTCAAACACCAACATTTTCAACTCTAATCAACAAGAATATTTTTTACATTCTCACATTGTCTTATATATCAGAAGATGGCGGCTAAAAGGCGGTTAGTCGTGATTTGCTATATAGTATTTGCATTCCTATTTGCATTCTGACAGCTGTCATCCTGGTACAATAAACGTCAATGATGACATTGATGACATAATTTGTACTGGGATGACAGCCGCGTCAGAAAGCAAATACTAATAGCTACTCCGTAAATAATACGAATCTATGCATTTTCACTTCCGAACACTGACTTATAATAGAAACCTTTTTGTGAAAACGATCGTATGAAGAATGGCCCGCATCGCGACGCAGCGCTTCACCACAGAAGAAGAACGCCACAACTAACTATAATTGTAAATGTTGTTACTCCTTTTTAATCTAAGGAAGCTGGCTACACCACCTGGAAGTAAAAAGTATTAAGCGCCCGTGGATTAAATGCGAAGTGTGTCCGTTTTAACGGACTTTTTTTAAACAAAGAAGGTATTAAGCGACTGTAGATTCAAAGGAAGATATTCCATTTTTGAATTCCGGCGGTGAACAGTGTTGCCATAGACCGCTCTTTCTCGGGTTTTCTACGCGTTTTGGCTATTCGGGTGCCTTTCCACCAGAGAGTGCTATGCTACGTTGCTATGGAGGCATTTGAATCCACCAATCATATCACTGGTCCACATAGCATAGCACTGGTGGAAACGGGTTTTCATAGCGTAGCTTACACATCCTAGCAGCATAGCTGCATAGCACAACTCTGGTGATAAGGCAACCTTAGACCTCCTTACCTTACCTGTAGTAATGTACATTTCTATAGTACATTACTACAAAGGCTGGGACGAAAGGGGTTGCCGACCGAAGACATATAGATGGCCGAGTGAAGCGAGGCCGGATAGGTCTGAGGCGGGTAATCCCATATTTCCCGCCGAGGTATGTATAGTGCTTTTCTTAAACATGCAATGAAATATTTTTTTTTTAAATTGGCAGAATGTCATGGTGCCTGTGCCACTAATTTATGTGGTATGGAAATTAAAAAAAGGACTTTTCCGGCCTAGGCCTGTAAGATTTGTATGAAATTCCGTTAACGACCTCTTGTCCTAGCCGCACCTGGAACGTCATACTTCGCAGCCTAGGTATTAAGGAACATAACATCAATATTTCATTGCATGTTTGAGAAGAATCAATTTATTTCTGCAAATAACTCACAAGCTCAGTTTTACAAGTCAATTTCTCATCTATCTAGCAACTGTTAGTTATACAAGGCAAAAAAAACACCAACCGAAAAAATGAATATTATATTAATGTTTAGAGATGGGAGGGTCACATAGCACGTAGAACCAATGGCCGTTGGGGCGGAAAGGTTCTCGAGTTGCGACCGCGTACCGGAAGGCGTAGCGTGGGCAGACCACCACCGTGTGGGGTGGACTGATGACCTGGTAAGGGTTACGGGTATCCGCTGGATGCGGGTAGCGCACGACCGGAAGTCTTTGGGGGAGGCCTATGTCCAGCAGTGGACGTCTTTTGGATGACATGATGATGATGGTATTAATGTTTTTATTTTCTGCTTTGTTTTAAGGTTGATGGGTAGATAATGCCATATGACATTGAGTCGGCCTTTTGTACTTTTTTTAAAACCACGTCGGTACCAAACAAGCGTACGGCCTGCCTGATGGTAAGCGGTCACCGCAGCCTATGGACGCCTGCAACTCCAGAGGTGTCACATGCGCGTTGCCGACCCTTACCCGACTATAAGGTATCTTTTGTGCAATAAGGATTAAATTAATTAATATGAGCGGGATGACATTCTGCTAAGTAAAAAATAATAATAATATGACTGTCCCCTTCCCAATCACTTTGTCGGTACAAAAAGGCGAAAAAAAAACATTGACATCGCATTTTTGTGCGTGTTTGTGTTTTTAACGCGTTCATATGATATCAGTCATAATGACATTAGGCACAGTACCATTCACGATCTAGTAGGAATGAAAAAAAACAATATTCAAGAACCAGAGAATGACAGTACAAAAGATACTGGAATAAGATGGAGGACTGTTCGAATAGAGCTCAGATCTGGCAAGAATGGCACAAATTAGAAGAGCCGAGAGCCAAGCCATACCCACCGATCACAAAATAAGGATCTAATTGTTAAGTATTTATATTTTTTGATCATGGAATAAATGGGCTTTTTATTTACCTATAATTTAATTTATTTAGAAAAGAAACTGCCATATATGAAATAATACTTACAAAAATGGGTATAAAATAGGCCTTAAGTTTCCTATATTATTTATTCAGTCCATGTCAGTATTGATAGTGTAGTATAGACCCCATAAAGCGCTGCTTCCGGTTTTTGCATTTCTTCACCTGGCAACACTCGTGAAACTGGCTGGTGTCCAAATCGCAGTGCGAACTGCTGCATCCGTGATGGATGCGAGGAAGTCGTGGATAAATGGCGGGCGTGGACGGAATTGTGGCTTACTGCAGTTAGCGCTTTAGGAATGCTTGGCTTGTTCCTTAGTATGGGGAGTTGTTTACGGCGAGTTTGATTCCCAGTCCGGTAAAACTTACTTAGTTGGTATAAACCCTAATTACCGTCATTCATTTTTTTATTATTCAAATCTGGCACATTACATGCTGCACCTATAAACGTCAATAAACTACCACCGGTTCGGAAAAATAAACCTCTGCCACGAGAAGAACCGGCGTAAGAAACTTTTATTTCGAATTTTTACTTACTGTTTGTCTTTACTAGTAAAAAGTAAAATATGGACGCCTTGAATCCCTCGCTACGCTCGCTATTCTACTTGATTCTAAAGTTCGCTTCACTCAGGATTCAATATATACCGCCCTCACCGTGAATGTATCATTTGCTCCCTAGGGACACAATCTGTTATTCTATATTGCTTGAATTCACTCCTCAACCAAACTATTCACGGCATGTCTGTCAAAGTGAGGGAATATCACTAATTCAAGTAGAACGCGTTGCAGACTCCCCCTCTCGCCTCTCTGAGGAAGGCTCATTAAAACTTGGCCCTCTCAGGAATGTTCTGTACTCTGGCAGACACAAGTGCTGTTTGTCTTATCTTTAGTGTAGATATTATGTCTTTAAAATTTAGAAAGGCCGGGCACCGCGGAATGTAGTCCACTCATATTTGCAGCAATTCAACTTGGGAAGTACCTCCTTACAGTACCTCTAGTATATTTTATTCGAAACATCATCACTTTTATGTATAGTAATGGCGGCATGTTTTTTTTAAACTGCTTTGACATAATACAAAATATAGACTGCCATTTAGCGCAGCAAAGCGTTGCTCTAACGATTAGAATCACTTAATTTCGTGTCGTAAAATAGGAACTAGTTAGTTTTGACAAATGAACTATATTTTAGTGTAGCTGTTTTATGGTTGGTTGATGTCAAATACAAAAAAAAAGTTAAATTACCAAATGTAAAAAAATAATAATAATTGTGTATTGTGATTGATGGTGTTAATATCGTGAAGAGTTTTGATTGATCAATTTAAAATGTTTTGTAATTCATAAATATGTATACATAATTTTCTTAGGAGTTTAATGTACTACTTTAGCCCCGGCTAATAAGTCTAATATGTCACACTTTTTGAGCATGAGAAGTTAAAAAATATACTTATATAATAATCAAACCGGCGCACAAAATTTCACGAGAGTCGGTTAAGAAATGCGACTTGTAGAGGAAAAAAAATGGTCTTACTCAAGTCAGCAATTCCTACTATTCTTAGTTATAACTTGTGTACTCAGATGTACCAATCTAGACAGATATTAATCTAGACACGATTTAACCGAAGCTTACCCGTCAGTTAAACGCTCCTTAAGTACCGTTCCGTGTTACCATGATACGAACTTTAACTTTGAATTCTGGAAATTTCTACTCATACTCTTAACTAGTTAAGTATGAAAAAGCTCTCGTTGGGAGTCGTTGATCTATGTCTGGCCTTTTTTATATAAAAAATGGGATTGCTCTTGGCCAGTGGGCAAAGATAAGGCCGACGATGAAGCGAGCTCACCCAGAAGATGCCTATTCACACGTGCCTTAAAAAGGTCTGGGTTATATGAACTCGGAAATACAGACGCCGGATACGACACCAATATTAATTTACTTTATTCTGTAAAAAATATTACCCTCTTCTACGACAAAACGTCTACATTTACTGTCCATTTTTTTAAATTAGAAACGGGATTGCTCTTGGCCAGCATCTAGCCGGAGGGCAAAGATGAGGCCGACGATGAAGTGAGCTCATCCAGAAGATGCCTATTCACTCGTGCCTTAAAACTGCAACTTCGAGCTTCGAGCAAAACTGTCCTCGAAATTTATTATCTTCCTAGAATTTTCGGGTTTGTGCCCTAAAGGAGCCCGGGGTCACTCAAGATTTGTCGTACGTATACTAGTTTTAGGAATTCTGCCATGTGATCTTCCATGCTAAGGGGAAAACTAGACTTTGTTGAAATTAGACCAGAAAAGCTACTTACCTCATTATGAAATGATAATAGGGTATAGGTATAGTACATTACTACAGAAGCTTTACCCATTTGCTTTTGTGCAATACCCATTGTGACTTGTTTTTGTTTTTTATTTCTTTTTTGTTGTATTGTAATGTCACGAATAAATGTTTTCTATTCTAATCTATTCTATTCTATTCTTTTAAGTTTTTTACCTATATTCTTCTTATGTTTAACTTCATAAGTTACATAATATTGCTGTTATATGGATAATATACCATCAACAATACACAATAAAATGAAAACTCCAAAATAAAATCTGAATAGTAATAAAATACTAGATTTAAAGCTTCTAAAAAGCATGTATTTTTTGATACAACGACTATGTACTTAAAGGCAGTATTTACATACATACATAAACTCACGCCTGTTTTCCCGAAAGGGGTAGGCAGTGCACATGAAATTTAATTTCAGTGCCACATTTAGGAATTGTAGGTTCAAAGATGGAGAATATGTGATATTGCAGTGACAGGTTGCTAGCCCATCGCCCACAACACAATTGAACCCGGTTCTCTTAGTCGACTCTTACGACACCATGGGAAGAAAAGGGTTGGTGGTATTCTAACCCGGCACCACACGGGCAGTATTTCACGATTAAAATAGCAATTTTCTTGTTTTTAACTGACTTCAAAAAAGGAGGAGGTTCTCAATTCGTCGGTTTTTTTTTTATGTTCACCGATGACTCGGAGACTAGTGGACCAATTTCAAAAAATCTTTTTTTGTTTGAAAGGGTGTGTTTTCCGGTTGGTCCCATTGTCACCAAGTCTGGATCTGATGACGGGATCTTGGAAAAATCGAGGGAACTCCTCAAATTATATACCAAGAGGATGGGGTAAGTAAGGCTAGATCGAAGGAACTCCTCAAATTATATAGCAGGAGGATGGGGTCTGGCAAAGTTTGGAGTCGGTGTTTTTTTGTTAATAGTTTACTTGTTCCATACAACGTTAGTACGGGCGCGTGCGTTGTGACGTCATAATTTTGGAAAACCCGGTGGTATGTACATACATACATACTACGAGCCTGGGTTCCTGGACCCGGACCCGGGTATGTCCTAAAACTACGACCAAGACCACCGGGGGACGGGCAGCAGCATCCCTAGAGTGCGGTGGAGATACTGCGATCGCCAACCCGCATGCCAAGCGTGGCGATTATGGCATATACCCCCCGTGAATTTGGGGGAGGCCTATGTCCAGCAGTGGACGTCCTTTGGCTGATATGGTGGTGGTGGGTTCCTGGGACTGGGTTTTTTCGGTGCGACGCCGCAACGAAGTGTTGTGGCCACTCTCTAAGGCGACTTGGCTGGGCGCGGGAGCGATATGTCATAGGTATTTTGCTCTTTGACGTAAGCTTACTGATGTGAGATTTTCTCACTTGACGAAATACTGATAGTATTACGTTTGCGCAGTAGTAATAACATGCGCAGAAGTAGGGCAATACTAATCTATACTAATATTATAAAGCTGAAGAGTTTGTTTTTTGTTTGAACGCGCTAATCTCAGGAACTACTGGTTCGAATTGAAAAAATATTTTTGTGTTGGATAGTCCATTTATCGAGGAAGGTTTTAGGCTATATAACATCACTCTGCGACCAATAGGAGCGAAGAAACTTTATTTAAAGAAACAATGTCTGCTAGGATATACATTCATTTCAATATTAAGAATAGATTTAATATGTAGTCATGGTTTGTCTTTATGCTAGCTTCTCCTGTATTTCACCCAAATACTAATATCAGTCGAGTGTTATCAATAATTTATGATACATTGTTTGACGCGCTGCCAACTTTAATGTATGCTGCAATTGCGTGAATTGATATTAATGTGCGCGAAACAATACCGGCTATTACCTACTATGATCTAACTCTATACTTATATGCTACCTACTGCCAGTTGATGTCACAAGATGTGCCCGCGGCTTCGTCTGCGTACCACAGCCTACATTTCTACTGTGCCACAGCATAGGAAACTTTAATTGTAACTATGAGCGTTTTCATTGAAAGTATAACTTTTAGGTAGTTTATTTTCTAGACTTCTGAAACTTACTCAGAAAGTAGAATCATCTCGATTTTGATAAAGAAAAAAAAGTGTATATTTTATTCTACTTTATGACGTATCTCCATACAACAGCCGTAGCAGGTCCCTCTCAGAGGCAAACATCCCCCACTAGTCAGCAAGCGTCCAGAGTGACATCACACACTTGCCGACCAAAGGACCTCCACGCCGGGAGACAGTGAAAGGGCCTACCCCGAATGGTACCAAGTTAGGTTAGTAAGAGGCACGAGTGAATAGGCATCTTCTGGGTGAGCTCGCTTCATCGTCGGCCTCATCTTTGCCCCTGGCTAGATACTGGCCAAGAGCAATCCCATTTTTAATAAAAAAAAAGTCGAATATTTGAACCAGCTAGTGGGTCTCTCGAGTACTGGCTCTCTGAAGAGCCTGAAACATACTTCTGTCAAAATTCTGTTAATTTAAGTTTGCATTTTTGGCTTCCTGAGGAACCAGCGAGTACAGAAAAGTGTGTTGTGGGCGATGAGCTAGCAACCCGTCACTGCAATGTCACATTTTCTCCATCTATAAACCTACATTAGATAAAATGGCACTGAAGTTTTCGTGTGCTCTACCTATCCCTTTTGGTAATAAGGCGTGAGTTTATGTATGTGATAGGCCGTAAGTTTATTATAAAGACGCGTGTGTACATACTATGAGTGCGTCATGTCGAACGTTTGACTGTACGGATTTGTTTTACTACTTAGCTCTATATTATATCGACTGTGCTAGTCTTTCTTAAACAATACAGTAACTGCATTATTTGCGCCCCGCGGCTAACTTATGCGACGGGTTTGCGGTGGGCGGTTCGATTCCCGATAATGCATTGCTAATATCGGATGTCGAATGAAGACTGCACGCGAGGCAACCAGCTAGGTCGGACAGAATGGGATGGCTGTTTCTTTGGCCTATTATATTATAAGGTACCAATGTTTGATATGGAATAGTTAGCACCGAACAGTTATAGTGCATTCAATATTAACTGGCGTGTTTCCACTTGAGACCGTCATTAGCAATAACAATTAGGCTTAAATCTTAGGGGGCAATTTTTTTGTAAACATTTGCTAAACACGTGTGGCATCACCGATTTAAACGAATTGATACTTTTCCTGTGTTATCTTTCTGTTTAGTAATATTAGCAAATTTAAATATAAGGCCTGATACACACTGGCGCGGCCTGCGGTGGCGGTCAATAGTACAGCCACGTACAGCTAATGAAAAGTTTACTATTGGCCGCCGCGGCCAGGCCGCACCGGTCTGCTTAAATTAAGCGTGTCACACACTGGAGCGGCCTGCGATGGCGGCCTGTTGTACACTTATGACAATCTGTTAAATCATTCAGAAACACGCGGCCTTGATTTTCATAGTAAACAACTGGCCGCCACCGCGGCCGCCACCGCAGGCCGCTTCAGTGTGTCGGTTGTTTTAGGAAATAGGAACTTGCAAGATGGCAGTTTAAAAAAAATCATGGTCTTACTTTGCAATAAATGTTGGAAGTGACTCTGAGACTGGAAGTAAGTAAGCCATTTTATCACTTATCGTCGTGGATAAGACATTCGTCACGTTCTGACAAGTACGAGTAGGTACGCGAGTGCGAGAGTGAAGGGCGTCTTATCCACAACGATAAGTGATAAAATTGCAACCATCATATGCGCGTAGGTTCGATAATTATATAGTTTTTTTGTCGTGTCAATTTAGGAAATTTAGAAATTTGAAAAAAGAAGAGATCCACTAGTTAGTTGTGACGTGGTCACATCAGCAGGCGAAGACCTCCACACCCGCTTTGACTTGAACTTTTGAAAATGATTTCGAATGTCTCATCAATTTTAATAATCTGCCACTAGTTTACCGTTGTCCGGTCAATATGAAAGCCACGTCACGTGACGTACAGTGTTAACCTCGCAAAATATCTTAGACATGCAGATGACATCATAAATTGGTCAAGTTTTACTCGTAGTGTATGCGCTTACGCATGATAAATACAAAAGCATAAGACATAAATGGCAGCTAAATATATGCGTCTGCGCGATGTTTAGTCTGTAATATTAAGTTTCATATTAAACCGGTTGTATAAATAGTTTATTGTTTCAAGGCATAGGGTTGCATCTGGGAAGTGCGTAGCGTACGTAATAATAGTTTGAAAGACAACGTATTTTCTGTTTTGTTTTCGGTTTTTTTTAATAAATAAATATTGGGGTACAATTTTACACAAATCGACCTAGTCCCAAACTAAGCAAAGCTTGTACTATGGGTACTAGACGACGATATACATACTTATATAGATAAATACATACTTAAATACATAGAAAACATCCAAGACCCAAGAACAAATATCCGTGATAAATGCACAAATATGTAAATGCCCTGGCCGGGATTCGAAACCGGGACCTCTAGCTTCGGAGGCAGAGTCACTACCAACTAGGCTAAACAGGCCGTCAATTTACTAGCTAGAAGTTACCTACGGTACACACGCATTTTTAAAAGTTGGTTTATCGCCATCATGTCAGGCGAAAGACGTCCACTGCTTGACATAGGCCTGCTCCAGTGACTTCCACAAGCAATGACCGATCCTGTGCCACCTGCATCCGGCGGACACCCGCGACCCTTACCAGGTTATCAGAAGTTGGTTAAAACTGTGAAATAACGGTAGCCTAGTGGTTTAAATACTGTGCGCAAGCGCCGGCGACAGCCGCGCCCAAGCGTCTCCATCGCGGATGCCCGGAGGCCCTCCACGTCAGGCACGCCAGATGTTTTGGCTAGAGTGTGGCCTGAGTCCGCTACAAGGAGGTCATGGGTGCCGAAAGAACTTCCGGCACCCGGTGGCGGAGCAGGTCGGTGGTTCCGCCACGAACCACACCTCGGCCGCAGAGGATAGGGAAAGCATTCACCTTCCTCGGCGGCCTCACCGATGCCGTTTTCGCGGAACGGCCCCGCCAAGTCCGCAGGGGGTAGGGAGAGTGGCGCACCGAAATACCAACACGCCTCTCCCCATGCGATCCCGCCTCGGCCACAGAAGATAGGGAGAACGGCTCACCGCAATACCGACACTCCTCTTACTCTGCGGCCCCTCCTCAACGCATCCTCAGTGGGCTACCCAAGCCCGCTGGGAGGCCGGCCCTGGGTGCCTCTTAGCTTCACCGTGGGTGACCAGTCCACGGTTACTAAGCCCCCCCGCCCTGACAAGGCGAGCACCCTCGAGGGGGCTGAATCTACACGGCCTAACTCTACCGACCCTAACTTCAACAAATTCTACATATCAGTAAATATTTATGGCTTCGCCATTTCGCTACCGTCGTGGAGGTGATGCGAATATTTAGTTTCTGATCTGAATTAAGTAATGAAACAGCCAAGCCATACACATTTACTGATATGTAGAATTGGTTGAAGTTAGGGTCGGTAGAGTTAGGCCGTGTAGATTCAGAAGCTTGGCTCTACATGAGATCTGATATCTTTTTCACAGTGCAAACCTTATGTGGTCGTCTTGGCAACATTTTACATGAAATGTTTTTGGTGGCATTTCAGTTCTTTTTGTAAGGCGGAGGTTCTTGTAAGTACTTATTAATAGGTTTTTTAGTTACTGTCTACAGTCCCGTGTAAACTTTCATGTAATTGGAATAAAATTGGTGAAAGTCTCATATAAACTTCCACCCCCCATTTTAGGGGATGTAGGGCGAAAGTTATAAGTTTATGATTTTTTTTTTGTTGGTTGTATACTAAACTTAAGATTACATACCAAATTTCAGCTTTCTAGCACTTCAGGAGGTAGCCAAACATTTTGATGATCAGTGTGTCAGTGACGAAATCGGTGTATTTTAGACATCAATAAAATCTAAAGTATTACAGCTATTCAATTGAGACTTTGTATGTTTAATTAGTCTATTATTGACATCATATCCTGAGAATATGAACTATCTGGTACATCGGAAACCAACTTTATGAGGGTTGAAAAAAACGACGAAACACTTCGATTAAAGGCAGGTGGTGCCCTTGCGCCTCGGCTCGTCTTGGCGGCACGGTAGTGCCCCCAGATATTCCCTAAATACAACCTCACAAACTTTAGCTTTTTATAACATAAGTACCCAAAGATGAAGATAAGATATTATTCCAATACAGCGAAAACTCTCATCTCAAGTAAAATAGCGAATAAAGTTAAGCATCAGTCGCCTGCGATTATCACCATTTATCCAACCCCAAAATCGTGCCCGGTTGCGGAAAAAACTGCTACGTCATGAAAATCATAAAAGTAAATTACCATTTTAAGTACGAGCACCCTAAACCGCTCCCTGCAAATCTCCAAACCATTCCGTGTGGCTTACAATTATTTTATTCAATTACTTATGTTGGTAATGCACACACCCTTTTCATGCGACACGAATGATTTAAAAAAATATTTAATCTGTGCGTGCGGCTGCAAATATTTTAAAGATTAAACATAGCAATGGAATCGGACATACGGCCAGTACTCCGTGTACACAACGCCTTAACTCACTGAAATGTCCTAGCAAGTTATGCTGTGTGTACACTGCTTTATTGGCCGTAAATTAACGTATGAATGGAACGAATGCGCTGGACGCAAGTTGGACGTTCGATAATTGAATGGGGTTTTTTCTTGTCTGTGGTAGTGACTGGTACGGAAGCTTCAAGTAGCATAGTTATCCATAAGTAGGTGTAAGTACATATTACAGGGCGAATTCCACCAATAGATAACAGGTAAGTTAGTACTAAATCAATTTTTTTTTGTTAGTACTAAGCAAGGGCGCTTATTAGATATGTGTGATACGCCAGGAGATATGTTTCAATATGAGAGTTTCTGTTAGTGTCTGTGTTGTGTTCTGTGCCACGTGCCGTGCCGTCTTCTATATGGCCGTTTGTCCTTTTTAGGGTTCCGTAGTCAACTAGGAACCCTTATAGTTTCGCCATGTCTGTCCGTCCGTCTGTCCGTCCGTCTGTCCGTCCGTCCGCGGATAATCTCAGTGACCGTTAGCACTAGAAAGCTGAAATTTGGTACTAATGTGTATATCAATTACGCCGACAAAGTGGTAAAATAAAAAGTGGAAAAAAATGTTTTATTAGGGTACCTCCCCTATACGTAAAGTGGGGAGTGATTTTTTTTTTCATTTTAACCCTAACGTGTGATATATTGTTAGATAGGTATTTAAAAATAAATAGGGGTTTACTAAAATCATTTTTTGATAATGTTAATATTTTCGGAAATAATCGCTCCAGAAGTAAAAAAAAATGTGTCCCCCCCCTCTAACTTTTGAACCATAAGTTTTAAAAATATGAAAAAAATCTCAAAAGTAGAACTTTATAAAAACTTTGTAGGAAAATTATTTTGAACTTGATAGGTTGAATAGTTTTTGAAAAAATTACAAAAACTACGGAACCCTACACTGAGCGTGGCCCGACACGCTCTTGGCCGGTTTATAAAAAGTTTGGAACTAGCAAATAAAGCAATTTATATGTAACATTGTAGTCGCGCGGGGCAAGCGTGCAATGATTGTTTTTTTTTAAGTTATGACTGACCACAAACTTTACATTTCTCTTTTCAATATGTAGCGAGTAACTTCCACTTTTACGGCCATTTTTGAGCAAAATGGTTTTATACTATTCTAGTACGTATGCGAAAGTTTCAATGCACGTTATTTCACACCGAAACGCATAGCTCCATCAATGTGTTAGCATGCCGTTGTCCGTCTGTCTGTTTGTAATCCCCGGAGAATAAACAGACACCCTCAAATCTAATTGGTATTTATAAACACAACGAAACACTCGAGATTATGTTAGTTTCCTGATGACTAACTGTGAGATATATTTGGAGATACCAATGGGAAGACGAAAGAGGAAAATAATAATGGTATTTGTTATTAGATTAAGGCAAAGAGGATATATTACAAGTATACAGGGTGGGCCCTGGCCCAACAGGAGCAAAAAATATAACTATATTTAGCAGCAATTATTTCCAAGTGCTCAGTTGAAAAAAAAGTTTTTTTTCTTCAACGATAGCTTACGTGTATTTCTATTACTCTTTTGAAGGGATATTTAATGCCAATTTATTTTAAAAACTCAATAAAATTGAAAAATTAGCTAAACAATACTAAAAATATCCATGAAAAATAAAAATGCAAAAACAATTATGACTCATAAATTGATACTAGCTCAAACACAAGTGTCAAGATCCATTATTTGTCGGCCTGTTTAGCCTAGTTGGTAGTGTCACTGCCTCCGAAGCTAGAGGTCCCGGATTCGATTCCCGGTAAGGGCATTTGTTTCTGTGGTGAGCAGAGACATTTGTTCCTGAGACTTGGATGTTTTCTATGTATTTATGTATATATCTATTAAATATATCGTCGTCTGGTACCCATAACACAAGCCTTATTGAGCTTACTGTGAGACTAGTTCGATTTGTGTAAAAAATGGCCCCTAATGTTTATTTATTTATTTATTACTAGCGTTTGCCCGCGGCTTCGCCCGCGTACTCTAAGCATAATTTTTAACCGTCTTCAAAAAAGAGGTTCTCTGTTTGACCCGTATGTATGTATGTACGTATGTAGGTATGTATGTTTGTCCACGATTATCTCGCGTTTGGTTGAACCGATTTAGATGCAGTTTCCAGAAAAGTAGTTGTTACATTTTGGGGGTTTCGGTATACGAAGTTTGGTGATTGTGATTCATAAACAGATGAACAGAATTAAAACGTAATTACAAAAATATGCGAATGGAATTCTGGGACCGTGGGGGCCCAGCGCGTAACACCTTTTTAGAGAAATCTCCCAGCGCCTCACAGATACCTCAGGTGACCAGAGGGCTGGCAGCTACTTCGGCCAGACATAAGCCCGGCCATCTAAAGGGGTAACGCTGCCAATCTTCTGGGCACTATACCTCAGGAAGGGGACTTGGGGACCATTTTTACGTATGTAGGTTGTATGTTTGTCCACGATTATCTCGCGTTTGGTTGAACCGATTTAGATGCAGTTTCCAGAAAAGTAGTTGTTACATTTTGGGGGTTTCGGTATACGAAGTTTGGTGATTGTGATTCATAAACAGATGAACAGATGAAAAGAATGAACTGTAGAATTTCATTTGATTTTGGCAATAATAAGGATCGAAAACTATTATCATACATTTTCGAGAGGCCGAGGGGGAAAGGGTCGGGCTGTCTTAAAGGGCCCTTAGTAAAAGTATCTGTGTACTACAGTAACACCAATAGAAGGTCTGGTAACGACCAAGCAGCAGTCATAAACTCTGGTCCTCTGAAGTACAGAAATACGGCTAATTCAATATCCAGTGTAACCCTTATTTTTCCTAAATTTAAATTAAATTGGTAGATTATGCCAGTTTCCGTTTGAGCATCCAAAAAGAAAATTTGGCCTCACTTCCTTTCGCACTCCTTACTATTTGGTCCTACTTATACTGACTTTTGTTCATCTGTTAATGAATCATAGTTAGTCCTGACTAACCCCTCTAAAGCTATTAAATCATACCCAAAACTCTGTTAGGATACGCGGGGCTCGTTCCGTACCTCAAAAGCAAAAAGAGACCCTTATTCCTTATTCACGTGTGGCTGTCCGTCAGTCCGTCTGTTACAACCGATTTGCTTTAAAACTACTGGACCGATAGAATTGTAATTTGGCACAAACTATCAAAAATTTTCATGTCCATAATATTAAATTAAAACCGGCCAAGTGTCGGATCACGCACAAAGAAGGGTTCCGTCCCAATACCTGCTAGTCCACATTTAAACCACTCTAGGAAACTCACGGCACTTGAGTCCTTTTGTTTGGGCAAGACTGTTTTTCAACAATATCTCAAAAAATGGTAAACATCTCTTGTTGAAACCAAAAGTCGCTGAAAGTATTTACTTAATATGCACCATCTCAATGTTTTTCAGAATCTTAAACTTCAAAGTTTGGAAATTATATACAGTAAGAGGACACAATTTTTACGACATAGACAGCTAATCTATACTAATATTATAAAAAGGAAAGATTTGATTGTAAGTTTGCATTGAATAGCTACACTATTCTTGGGTGACATTGACATGGGCTATATTATATTTTCAAAAAATAAGGATTCTTACTAAAACTCCAATAATGTACTCGTAATGTTGTAAAGAAAAGTAACTAAAATATTCTTAACATCGCGTGCGCTAAGAAAACTATTGATGATAGAATAAATATTTGTTAATTATTTGTATGGGCCGGGGTGCTAGTATGTATAACTAATCTAAAGGTTTATTTAAATGGAAAAAATATAGAAACCTCTATGTCGTTTTTAAAAGCCAATCCTTTTTTTACAATCCCTGGCATGTATGGAGTGCCTAATTTTAGAATAAATATTTGTTAATTATTTGTATGGGCCAGGCTGCAAGTATGTAATACTAATCTAAAGGTTGATTTAAATGGAAAAAAAAGAAACCTCTATGTCGTTTTTAAAAGTCAATCCTTTTTTACAATCCCTGGCATGTATGGAGTGCCTAATTTTACCTCGGATTCGTATTAAGAGACCTCTCGGAAACTCAGATATCGATTTTGAACGAAATCGGGGCGGAAAAAAGAAAATCTATGTGGCCGCCACTTTCACAAATTATACATCGGATTCGTATTAAGAGACCTCTCGGATACTCAGATATCGATTTTGAACGCAATAGTGACGGAAATTAAGAAAAGCAATAGGGCCGCCAGTTTATCCAAATTTTACCTCGGATTCGTATTAAGAATTCTCTCGGATGCTCAGATATCGATTTATAACGAAATCGAGACGGCATTGAAGAATATCAATATGGCCGCCACTTTTTCCAAATTTTACCTCGGATTCGTATTTGGGGACCTCTCGGACGCTCAGATATCGATTTTGAACGAAATTGGGAAGAAGATGAAGAAAATCGAGACGGCATTGAAGAAAATCAATATGGCTGCCACTTTTACCAAATTTTACCTCGGATTCGTATTCGGGGACCTCTCGGATGCTCAGATATCGATTTTGAACGAAATTGGGAAGAAAATGAAGAAAATCAATATGGCTGCGATTTTTTCCAAATTTTACCTCGGATTCGTTTTAAGAGACCTCTCGGACGCTCAGATATCGATTTTGAATGAAATCGGGAAGAAAATGAAAAAAATCAATATGGTTGCGACTTTTTTCCAAATTTTACCTCGGATTCGTATTAAGAGGCCTCTCGGACGCTCAGATATCGATTTTGAACGAAATCGGGAAGAAAATGAAGAAAATCAATATACGAGTAGCTGCGAGTTTTTCCATATTTTACCTCGGATTCGTATTAAGAGACATCTCGGACGCTCAGATTTCTATTTCAAACGAAATCGGGACGGAAATGAAGAAAATCAATATGGCCGCCACTTTTTCAAATTTTATCTCGGTGTCGTATTAGGGGGACCTCTCGGATGCTCAGATATCGATTTTGAACCGAAATCGGGACGAAAATGACGAAAAGCAATATGGCCGCCAGTTTTTCCAAATTTTTTAACTCGGATTCGTATGCGGGGACCTCTCGGTCGCTCAGATATCGACTTTGAACGAAATTGGGAAGAAAATGAAGAAAATCAATATGGCTGCGATTTTTTCCAAATTTTACCTTGGATTCGTATTAAGAGACCTCTCGGACGCACAGATATCGATTTTGAACGAAATTGGGAAGAAACTGAAGAAAATCAATATGGCTGCGAATTTTTCCATATTTTACCTCGGATTCGTATAAAGAGACATCTCGGACGCTCAGATTTCTATTTTAAACGAAATCGGGACGGAAATGAAGAAAATCAATATTGCCGCCACTTTTTCAAATTTTACCTCGGTGTTGTATTAGGGGGACCTCTCGGACGCTCAGATATCGATTTTGAACGAAATCGGGACGAAAATGACGAAAAGCAATATGGCCGCAAGTTTTTCCATATTTTACCTCGGATTCGTACTAAGAATTCTGTCGGACGCTCAGATATCGATTTTGAACGAAATCGAGACGGAATTGAAGAAAATCAATATGGCCGCCACTTTTTCCAAATTTTACCTCGAATTCGTATTCGGGGACCTCTCGGACGTTCAGATATCGATTTTGAACGAAATTGGGAAGAAAATGAAGAAAATCAATATGGCTGCGACTTTTTCCATATTTTGCCTCGGATTCGTATTAAGAGACATCTCGGACGCTCAGATTTCTATTTTAAACGAAATCGGGACGGAAATGAAGAAAATCAATATTGCCGCCACTTTTTCAAATTTTACCTCGGTGTTGTATTAGGGGGACCTCTCGGACGCTCAAATATCGATTTTGAACGAAATCGGGACGAAAATGACGAAAAGCAATATGGCCGCAAGTTTTTCCATATTTTACCTCGGATTCGTACTAAGAATTCTGTCGGACGCTCAGATATCGATTTTGAACGAAATCGAGACGGAATTGAAGAAAATCAATATGGCCGCCACTTTTTCCAAATTTTACCTCGAATTCGTATTCGGGGACCTCTCGGACGTTCAGATATCGATTTTGAACGAAATTGGGAAGAAAATGAAGAAAATCAATATGGCTGCGACTTTTTCCATATTTTGCCTCGGATTCGTATTAAGAGACATCTCGGACGCTCAGATTTCTATTTTGAACGAAATCGGGACGAAAATGAAGAAAAGCAATATGGCCGCCAGTTTTTCCAATATTTACCTAGGAGTCGTATTAAGAGTCCTCTCGGACGCCTAAATATCGATTTTTGTCGAAATCGTATCGGACGGCACTGATTAATAAAACCACTTACAATACATTGATTCAAGAAAGGTCGTATATTCATAAGGAATTCACGGCACTTCATGCGCCTTTAGACCTTATAAGGAACCTACATGCCAAATTTGATATCTCTCGAATCAGCAGTTTGGGCTGTGCGTTGATGTCACTCACTCAGTCAGTCAGTTTTCTACTTGCAATTTCGCACAAACTCTTAAAAGTTTTCATGTCTGCAGTATTAACTTTCAAAATCAATGCCATTTTCGAAATTAACGACCCAAAAAAACCATAAAAACGACACCCATATTAATATTTAGACATTCCAACCCCCTCGCACCCCAACAGAGGGGATGGTATTTTACGTCCTCTACGTGGGATTTTAAAATATTTTTGTTTTCGTAATGAGCGACCCGATAAACCATAGAAACAATACCCATATCGATTTTCAGAATTGTCACCACTTTTCCCCCTGTTAGGGGTTGATTTCTCAAAAAACCTGAAACACATATTTACTCATTTATCGTTAGAAATACTCCTGTGAAGTTTCGAATAAAATAGTCCAACTAATCTTATTTCCCCATACAAACTTCGGACCCCCATTTCACCCCCTTAGGGGTTGAATTTTGAAAAATCCTTTCTTAGTGCACCCCTAGACCTTATAAGGAACCTACATACTCAATTCTGAATCTCTAGAACCAGCAGTTTGGGCTGTGCGTTGATATGTCACTCACTCAGTCAGTTATTTCTTGCAATTTGGCACAAACTTTCAAAAGTTATCATGGCCACAATATTAAACTTCAAAATTGATGCCATTTTCGTAATTAACGTCCCAAAAAACCATAAAAACGACACCCATATTAATATTTAGACATTTCATCCCCCTCGCACCCCAACAGGGGGGATGGTATTTCACGTCCTCCACATAGGATTTAAGATTCATTGTTGTTTTCGTTATTAGCGACCCGATAAACCTAAAAAACAACACCCATGTCGATTTTCAGAATTTGTCACCAAATTTCCCCCTTTTAGGGGTTGATTTTTCAAAAAAACTGAAACACGTGTTTACTCATTTATCGTTAGAAATACTCCTGTGAAGTTTCGAATAAAATAGTCCAACTAATCTTGTTTCCCCATACAAACTTTGGACCCCCATTTCACCCCCTTAGGGGTTGAATTTTGAAAAATCCTTTCTTAGTGCACCCCTAGACCTTATAAGGAACCTACATGCCAAATTTGGAATCTCTAGGACCAGCGGTTTGGGCTGTGCGTTGATATGTCAGTCAGTCAGTCAGTCAGTCAGTCAGTCAGTCAGTCAGTCAGTCAGTCAGTCAGTCAGTTTCTTCTTTTATATATTTAGATTTGGACTCGGAGACTTGGTACTTTCTCAGATAATCTATAGAACTTGGCACCCATTTAGATCTCAATTATTTTGTCGGTGAAAACGATAACCACGCATCGCATATTGAACTTGGCTGCCATTTTAACATTTATATTTTTGATGGGATTCGGTATACATATGTAAGTTCGGTGACAATGCAATATTATGGTGCCACCGAGTTGATGTGATGATGGAGACAGAAGTTGGCCGGGCTAGTAGTTGACTGTACTAAAAAAAATATTGACAGAAACTTATTATGTGCTTGCCACCATCGTGGTGTCGTGGTGGGGTGGTGCCCACCACGACACCACGATGGTGGCAAGCGGTTCATGGACGCTTGAAACTTGGAAGAAACTTTCTAAGGCCATTAATTGATTCGAGATTAAGGCTGGGTTGCACCGACTTACGATCACAGACTGACCAACGTTAAATATGGCGCCGCCATCTGTCATCCCATAGAAACCTGTTAAACTTTCCGTACATTAAATTTTTGCCAAGCTCTGCTTACGATTACAGATGGTATGGTGCAACCCAGCCTTAGCTGTATTGACCGCAGTAGACAGATGCAGGTCCCTCACTATTAACAAAGTACGTCCTCAGGAGCTCTGGCGACCTTACTCACCAGCAGGAACAACAACACATACCTACAGAGCATGTAGTATCGTTATTGTAGCTGCGGTCTGTAAGGTGGAGGAACTGAGGCACGAGTGAATAGGCATCTTCTGGGTGAGCTCGCTTCGTCGTCGGCCTCATCTTTGCCCCCTGGCTAGATGCTGGCCAAGAGCAATTCCATTTTTAATAAAAAAAAAACTTACACGGTTGGACTGATCCAGATATGAGCGAGATGACGTTCCGCCGTGCTTTGCTCACCCAAAAATCTTACCACCAAATCTTGCCACACACTAGCAGTCCACTCAAAAGGAATCCTCTAAATTTTCTCCACGCAAACCCGTATTCTTTTTTAAAGATCTATCCAACGATACCCCACAACATAGGAAGAAAACGAAAAAAAAAACAACCCCACTATACGTGTATCGTGTACCCTGAAAAACTTTTTTATTTTTCTTATTTCACCAATTACAGTAGTACCAACGGTCTGAGCTTAGCCGCGCAAGGAGAGACAGTCAGACAGACATGGCGAAACCTGGTTGACCACGGAAAGCTGTCGATACTACTACTTTGTCTATACTACTCTGTACCTTCTGTCATTCTATAATACAAGCTATTATAATAACTTCACTCAAAAAGTATGTAATTACATTAATTACATTTTGTGATGGCGGTGTGTAAGGCCCAAAAAAAAAGGTACCCGGAATATTGGTCATTGTGGACAATCTTATTGATTGTAATTAGAGTTGTTTGGACGAGAAGAAGCTGTAGTGCTGGAAACACCATTGTATCGATATCTCGCTATCGATATTAAAAACTTCTAAATGAATTACTACAAATAACTTACCATAATATGCTATAATACAATATGCTTACGCCCTGCACCCTGCTGCTGCTTGCTTTTGGGACCCGGGTATGTCCTAAAACTACGACCAAGACAACCGGGGGATAGGCAGCAGCAACCCTAGAGTGCGGTGGAGATACTGCGATCGCCAACCCGCATGCCAAGCGTGGTGATTATGGCATTTACCCCCTATGAAATTGGAGGAGGCCTATGTCCAGCAGTGAACGTCCTTCGACTGATATGGTGGTGGTGGAATATGCTTAACTTGCTATAATAGGTACTAGTGATATTTTTACTTATTTGACCCCCATGGATCCACCATTTGTATGTTTTTTTTCACTATGTCTAGAATCGGTTGAGAAATGCGACCGGTAGAGGAGAGTAGCCGGACATCCGCCACAGATTTATACGAAAGCATTTTTGCCCGAGTTGAAACGGAGACCCTTTGCTCGTGTTTTGCGCTCTCTTGCTCTTCTCTCTCGTCTTTGTAGGTGATACACAGTTGAAGAAAAAACAACGGTTTGCTTGTGTCGGATATATGTACAACCATAAATTATATGGATTCTTACATTGCCTGCCCATTTATTTCCGTCACTAATTGGAATAACCATCAATTAAACATAAACCCAACCATAATAGTGTTCTTTTTTAGTATTTGGTTGATAATCGACGATAGCATCACTTTTATTTTACCGCTATTTTGTTCTGCAAATAAATTAATAATTAGTAAATGATTATTAGAGGGACAATCTCCTCACACTATCGAGCACTGCACCGTCTAACTTATTTGATTTCGATTTGATTTCATTCTATCGACAATTCCATCGACAGCGCCCACCCCTATCTGCCACATTAAGTCGGCCATGTTTGTCCAACAATTACACGCGCAATTAGCGCGGATCGCAACATTATCGGGCCAGCCGTTGGCGTTCGATTGAGATATTTTAATCGTCAGGGTTCCTTGAGGACGTATTTGTTTTTAGGGGGGCGTCTATTAATTACGTGAAATGTATTAATGGTGGGGGATGGTCGAGCCAATTCTCACTCATGTCCTCACATGAAAGGAGGTTAATGGAAATATCACGTAATTTTACCCGCAAGATTTTTTTAAAAGAAAATTGACTTATCTGTTGCGAATTTTAGTTTCAAAAACTCACGCTGCCTTACCTACTTGGTGTTCTTGTATTTATATATATATACATCTAAATATATAAAAGAAGAAACTGACTGACTGACTGACTGACTGACATATCAACGCACAGCCCAAACCGCTGGTCCTAGAGATTCCAAATTTGGCACGTAGGTTCCTTATAAGGTCTAGGGGTGCACTAAGAAAGGATTTTTCAAAATTCAACCCCTAAGGGGGTGAAATGGGGCTCCGAAGTTTGTATGGCGAAACAAGATTGGCTGGACTATTTTATTCGAAACTTCACAAAAGTATTTCTAACGATAAATGAGTAAACACGTGTTTCAGGTTTTCTGAAAAATCAACCCCTAAAAGAGGGAAATGTGGTGACAAATTCTGAAAATCGACATGGGTATTGTTTTTATGGTTTATCGGGTCGCTGATAACGAAAACAACAATGTTTTTGAAATCCCACGTGGAGGACGTGAAATACCATCCCCCTGTTGGGGTGCGAGGGGGATGAAATGTCTAAATATTAATATGGGTGTCGTTTTTATGGTTTTTTGGAACGTTCATTACGAAAATGGCATCGATTTTGAAATTTAATGTAGTGGACATGAAAACTTTTGAAAGTTTGTGCCAAATTGCAAGAAATAACTGACTGACTGAGCGAGTGACATATCATCGCATAGCCCAAACTACTGGTTTTAGAGATTCCAAATTTAGTATGTAGGTTCCATATAAGGTCTTGAGGCGCATTAAGAAAGGATTTTCCAAAATTCAACCCCTAAGGGCGTGAAATGGGGGTCCGAAGTTTGTATAGGAAATCAAGATTAGTTAGATTATTTTATTCGAAACTTCACAGGAGTATTTCTAACGATAAATCAGTAAACATGTGTTTCAGGTTTTTTGAGAAATCAACCCCTAAAAGGGGGAAATCTGGTGACAAATTCTAAAAATCGATATGGGTGGGTTTCTATGGTTTATCGGGTCGCTGTTTACGAAAACAACAATAATTTTAAAATCCCACGTGGAGGACGTGAAATACCATCCCCTTTGTTGGGGTCCGAGGGTGTTGGAATGTCTAAATATTAATATGGGTGTGATTTTTATGATTTATTGGGTCGTTAATTTCAAAAATAGCGTTGGATATGAAAATTAAAATTGCGGGCATGAAAACTTAAAAGTAGGTGCCAAATTGCAAGAAGAAACTGACTGACTGAGTGAGTGACATATCAACGCACAGCCCAAACTGCTGGTTCGAGACTCGAGAGATACCAAATTTGGCATGTAGGTTCCTTATAAGGTCTAAAGGAGCATGAAGTGCCGTGAATTCCCTATGAAGATACGACCTTTCTTGAGTCAATGTATTGTAAGTGGTTTTATTAATTAGTGCCGTCCGATACGATTTAGACAAAAATCGAAATTTGAGCGTCCGAGAGGACTCTTAATACGACTCCTAGGTAAAATTTGAAAAAAGTGGCGGCAATATTGATTTTCTTCATTTCCGTCCCGATTTCATTCAAAATAGAAATCTGAGCGTCCGAGATGTCTCTTAATAAGAATCCGAGGTAAAATTTGGAAAAAGTCGCAGGCATATGGATTTTCTTCATTTTCTTCCCGATTTCGTTCAAAATCGATATTTGAGCGTCCGACAGGCCTCGTAATACGAATGCGAGGTAAGATTTGGAAAAAGTGGCGGCCATATTGATTTTATCCCCTTCGGTCCCCGATTTCGTTAAAAATCGATATCTGAGCGTCCGAGAGGTCTCTTAATACGAATCCGAGGTAAAATTTGGAAAAAGTCGCAGCCACATTGATTTTTTCATCTTTTTCCTAATTTCGTTCAAAATCGATATCTGAGCGTCCGAGAGGTCCCCGAATACGAATCCGAGGTAAAATTTGGAAAAAGTGGCAGCCATATTGATTTTCTTCATTTCAACCCGATTTCGTTCAAAATTGATATCCGAGCGTCCGAGAGGTCCCCTAATACGAATCCGGGGTAAAATTTGGAAAAAGTGGCAGCTACATTGATTTTCTTCATTTCCAACCCGATTTTGTTCAAAATCGATATCGGAGCGTCCGAGAGGTCTACTAATACGAATCCGAGGTACAATTTGGGAAAAGTGGTGGCCATATTGATTTCCTTCATTTTCGTCCCGATTTCGTTCAATATCGATATCTGTGTGTCCGAGAGGTCCCCTAATACAAATCCGAGGTAAAATTTGGAAAAGTGGTGGCCATATTGATTTCCTTCATTTTCGTCCCGATTTCGTTCAAAATCGATATCTGTGTGTCCGAGAGGTCTCTTAATACGAATCCGAGGTAAAATTTGTGAAAGTGGCGGCCATATCGATTATCTTTTTTTTTGTCGCGATTTCGTTCAAAATCGATATCTGAGCGTCCGAGAGGTCCCCGAATACAAATCCGAGGTAAAATTTGGAAAAAGTGGCAGCCATATTGATTTTCTTCATTTCAACCCGATTTCGTTCAAAATCGATATCCGAGCGTCCGAGAGGTCCCCTAATACGTATCCGAGGTAAAATTTGGAAAAAGTGGCGGCCATATTGATTTTCTTCATTTTCGTCCCGATTTCGTTCAAAATCGATATATGTGTGTCCGAGAGGTCTCTTAATACGAATCCGAGATAAAATTTGTGAAAGTGGCGGCCATATTGATTATCTTATTTTTCGTCCCAATTTCGTTCAAAATCGATATCTGAGCGTCTGAGAGATCTCTGAATACGAATGTGAGGTAAAATTTGGCACTCCATACATGCCTGTATGCACAAAAGTTTAATATTACTATATAGGCGTGTGGGGTATCTATGGACTTGCTTTTAAAAACGACATAGAGGTTTCAATATTTTTTTCCATTTAAATCAACAAGTACGGTTGCCAGTTTTTGTTGCACTTTTAGCACCACCCAAGGGTCACGTGTAGGGTAACGGTGGGTACTCCCTACGGACGTGGTGCAACTTCGAACCCCCTTTGTCAAGTGAGTGGGCAACTTGACTGTTAGAAGTTCGCAAGCCGCTCGAAGGCCTCTAACTTGGCTTAACGATTGCAGCCGTGATCAACGGCTTAGCGTGCCTTCCAAAGCACGAGAGTCATTTAGTAACCACTCAAAGCGATCACCCATCCAAGAACTGACCTGCGCCCACATTGCTTAACCTCGCACACCGCACGCGGTAGGCGGGTGCCGCTGGGCCACGAGCGCTCTAAATTCTTGATAGTTTGTGCCAATTTGCAATTCAATCGGTTCAGTAAAAGCAACTTGGTTGTAACAGACGGACTGAAGTAAGGAGTGCGAATGGAAGTGAGGCCAAATTTTCTTTTTGGATGCTCCAATGGGAACTGGCAAAACCTACGTAATAAATTTAATTTTAGTAAAAATAAATGTTACACGTGATATTGAATTAGCCGTATTTCTGTACTTCAAAGGACCAGAGTTTATGACCGCTGCGCGGTGCTTGGTCGTTTACAGACCTATCGGTGTTACTGTAGTACACAGATACTTTTACTAAGGGCCATTTAAGACATGCTTTTATTTCATCGGCCCTTTCCCCTTCGGCCTCTCGGAAATGTATGATAATAGTTTTCGATCCTTATTTTTGGCAAAATCAAATGAAATTCAACAGTTTGCCGGTTCTCAGAATGTATACAGACTTTTCATCTGTTCATCTGTTAATGAATCACAATCACCAAACTTCGTATACCGAAACCCCCAGAATGTAAGAACTACTTTTCTGGAGACCGCATATAAATCGGTTCAGCCAAACGCGTGATAATCGTGGACAAACATACGAACCTGTTTTTTGTAGACGGTTAAAAATTTCGCTTAGTACGCGGGCGAAGCCGCGGGCAAATGCTAGTATATATATATATATATATATATATATATACACACACACACACACATATATATATATGATATAAGATTTGAGATCTAAATAGGTGCCAAGTTCCGTAGATTCTCTGAAATGGTGGCAAGTCCGGCACTAATTGTTTGCATTAAAATTAATTTACTGCGGCTTAATGCATTTTGAGCTTTAACTTGGCGGTTTTCTTAAATATCCAACAGCTTTTATGGTATTATAACATACTGCATAGAAAACTGCCAAGTTAAAACTTGGCTCCCATTTTCACATTTATGTTTTTGATGGGATATCATTACTTTTCTCATCAATCTTCGCCAAATGGTTCTTTTTAAGAGCGAATGCACGAGTTACTTTACAAAATACCCACATCGCACCATCGCATAGGTGCACCTCAAATATTTGAAGAGTTCCCTCGATTTCTCCAGGACCCTATGATCAGATTCTTACCTAAGAATTATGGGACTACCCCTGAAGTATACCGTTTCAAACAAAAAAAGAATTTTCCAAATCGGTTAATAAATGACGGAGTTCGGAGGTAACTAGCATTAATAATAATAATAATTACTGCGCACCGTATGCTACATCCACGCTCGTCTGTTATGAGACTGTACATCCCGCGGAAATTTGGATTTTTCTTAAATGCCAAATACCCCTCCATAACCGCGAGGTTATTTCCTAAATAGCAAATGCGGGATGCATCGTGACGTAGTGGCAGTGGACGCATCTTTCACCCCGCTCTCCATGGCAAACGAGAACTGGCGCAGACTTAAAGTACTAATAAGCACCGAGGACCGCAGGGCGGTATGGAAGAGTAAGGAGCTACATGGGCGGTTCTACAAGGCTCTTACGGGACCTGACGTAGACCTTCTCGCGTCGGTGAACTGGCTACGATTCGGGGATCTCTTTGCGGAAACCGAAGGTTTTGCCTGTGCAATTGCGGACAAAGTTATCATGACAACAACTACCGGAAATATATCCTGAAGGACGGTACGGTCGACATTTGTCGGGCATGCCGTCGTCTCGGAGAGTCACTCAGGCATATCATTTCCGGTTGTGGTCATCTTGCTAACGGCGAGTACTTGCACAGACATAACTTGGTAGCTAAGATTATTCACCAGCAGCTTGCTCTTCTGTACGGTCTTGTGGACTTCGAAGTGCCATACTATAAGTACACACCTGCGCCAGTTCTCGAAAATGGTCGTGCCACGCTCTATTGGGATCGATCTGTCATCACGGACAGACGCCATGTGGGATGTTGATTCGACGATCATTGTCCCGATAGTCGTCTCTGCGAACGGTCTAATTGCGAAGAGTCTAGACCAACATCTTAAGAGACTCTCGCTAGATGGCTGGGCCAAGGGTCAGATACAGAAGGCGGTACTCCTGGACACGGCGCGAATAGTCAGGAGGTTCCTCTCTCTGTCGCCCTAACCACCGGTAGCTTAGGCCCTGCCTCGCTGCCGGCGGCACCCTAGGTTAGGTTTTTATAATGATTTTATGTTTTGTAAATATTGTTTTATATTTTACTTTTTATAGAAATATTGTAAAAACCTAATGTAAGAGAAAAAATGAATAAAGAGATAATAAAAAAACTAATAAAAAAATCACTAATTTAGGGGATTTTTTCTGGTGTACACACACAATTATCAAGCTGTATGCCAAATTTCAGCTTTCTAGGTCTCCTGGAAGTCTGTTAGGTTTTTGATTACTAGTCAGATGTAAAAATCAGTGGTAAAAATGCCGTTTTTTGGAATTTAATATCTCAATAACTATTAAACCTATATTTATGAAATTTGGGGTTCTAGTTGTTCTAAAGGATCTTAATACATGTACCAAATTTCATTTTCTTATGTTTGATAGATTTGGAGTTATTGGGGGATCAAAAGTGGCTCCAAACGTTCGTATAATATAACACACGGCTGCTGTCCGCCAGTTCCTGGGGTGAACTTGGCTGGACACGCTCCCGCGTGTCTAGATTTTTCTATCCGGTATAAGCAGACATTGTAGCCTACTTGCGACTGTACAATACTACTCGTTGTTGGCCAATTTGAGGATTTGTCGTGTCGACAGCGAGAGACAGGCAAGGCAGGTCCTTCACTCTCGACACACGCTAATGCATGCCCAGACAGCATGATAGCACAATGACAACTTTTACGGTCACGTTTTACCGTCAAATTCGGGTAATTTTTAGAGTTCCGTAGCCAAAATGGCTAAAATGGAACCCTTATAGATTCGTCGTGTCTGTCCGTCCGTCCGTCCGTATGTCACAGTCGATTTACTCGGAGACTATGAGCACTACAATTATGAAATTTGCTAGGAAGGTGTATGCTAGGAACCGCTATAGAAATGTGATGTGAAATTACGAAAAAAATATTACACTGAGGATGCACCCCATACATGATGTACAATTATAAATACTTTCAACGATTTTTGGTTTGATCAAGATAGGTTTAACAGTTTTTGAGTTATTGCTGAAAAACTGTCTTTGCCCAAAGAAAAGGGCGTAAGTGCCGTGACTTCCCTATTAAGATACGACCTTTTTTTATTTACTGCGTTGTATAGTGGTTTTAAATGTAGATTAGGAGGTGTCGGTACGGAATTCTTCTCTGTGCGTGACCCGACACGCACTTGGCCGGTTTTTTTTTTTTTACAAGAATTGTCTAATATGATACGCATCAGCCGTATAAACCGTCGTACGTAAAATGTGACTAATTATACGTCCTGCCAAAATCTTAGCGACCGACATGTGATATAGATTACCACGTGATGTACTCGTAACAGTTGCCTATGGGCGATTCACACCGAACGGCTGGAGTCGGCGAGCAAACCCACTAGAGTCAAAGGAATTCGCACCCTCCATACAGAAGTTCCAGTACAGTGCAGTTGCAGTTCAGTACAGTCAGGGTACACTGGGTAGGGACAGTGCGGCCGTTAGGAGCAGTTGTGACGTCATCGGTAATAAGTAGTTGTTCGGACGCAGGGTTGTACAAAACGTCTTTCTTTGTTTTGACATGTGATTAGCATCATTCCTATATTATTCGTTTGAATAGATAGATAAAAATGCGTGTACTAAGTAAATTAATGAAAAAAACCGGCCAAGTGCGAGTCGGTCTCGCGCACCAAGTGTTCCGTACAAGTAAAAAAATATCTGATTTATTAATATACTGGTATTTTCTGGTAAAATATACGTAATGATAAACAAATCACTAAATTTCAAGTACATATGTTAACGGGAATTCAAAAAAATCTTCGTAACAAAATGTTTGACAGACGGACACGCAAGTGACAGCAATAGGGCTCCAATTCCTCCACATCCCAAACATTCATGATCTAAGTACATATATTCTATTAAAGAAAGAGTTGTTTAATTTTCTAGTTAAGATAGCATATTATTCCATAAAATAGTATTTAAATGATTACGACATAAAATAATGAACTACTATATTACGAACTTCATTATTAAGTATATATTTTTCATTATGAAAAATATTATTATCATTAATTTCTATTTTAAAAATAAGTACTAAGTGTTTTAGGTATTCAAGGTACAACGTGCTCTTACTTGATCCGTTCCTATGTAATTCATACCTAATATTACACACTATTATAAATAGACTCAAGTGGTCGGCAATATTTATAAATTGAAACATCCATAGACATAACAATGACGGTCGTAACTTGACTTAATTTGTCGCGCGAAGTAATTGCCGGCCTGACTTTACGTTAAACGTGTTGCCGCGACGGCGAGGCGGCCCCGACTGAGAACGGCGGAGACCGGCCGACACGTCAATCATTTAGCGCGTAGCACAAGCGGCCGCGCACACATCGCCGCGTCTATGTGTGCGTGAGCCGCGGATGTACCTTTTGTATGGAGTGTCCTTACCCGGTGTACCCTGGTACAGTGGTTCCTGGCGGTCTTTGGTGTCGGAGGCCAAGATCCCAACGGGTCGTTGCGCCACAGCAGTAAGTAAGTATACAGAAGTTAGATTTCATATTTGAATGGGTTGCGGGCAGCCGGTCGGCTGCCGCCGGCTCTGCCGCTTCCGTTTGGATACGAAGTCTAGCTTCCGTATGTAGGGTTCGAATTCCTTTGACTCTGGTGGCGTGCGCGCCGACTCCGGCCGTTTGGTGTGAATTATCCATAAAAGTTTATCGGTCTGTATTCATAAGTCGATGCTTACTAGAGCTGACATCGTCATTATGACACAAAATATAAAAAAAAAGAATAACAAAAAAGTTGATAGCACCGGCGCTAAAGGTTGTAGACTGAAAGAATACATCATTTCATAAGGCAGACAACAAACATCCCAAATTCAATGTTCAGAAACATGTATAATATATATTACAAACTAGCTGTTTTCCGCGACTTTGTCCGCGTCTTCGCTCCTATTGGTCGCAGCGTGATGTTATATAGCCTAAAGCCTTCCTCGATAAATGGACTATCCAACACAAATATAATATTTCAATTCGAACCAGTATTTCCTGAGATTAGCGCGTTCAAACAAACACACGAACTCTTCAGCTTTATAATATTAGTATAGATAAATATAGCACAAATAAGCTATTTGATTATGATTGATTTCTATACAAAAAATGCTTTTAAGAGATTAAAACTCAAAAATATTATAAGGGCATCCTTAAAGTAATGAAACTGGCCCCTCATCTTTCTTAAAAAAACATTAAAAAGATACGTCCTACGGAACCACTTTCTATCCAACTTGTCTCGCACCTGGCTACACATTTCAATAATCTTGTTATGTCGGCTTATGCTTTTTGAAAAACTATTACGTTAATATATGTAACGTAACAGTTTAATCCGAATTTAATTGTACTTCGATTCAATTAAGTACTACGGATACATGTTAATAAATGTCTATAGAGATATTTTAATGGGTTTTATTTATTTTATAACGTTTCTCTGCACCTGATTGTACATCTAGTACAGTCAAGTGCAGAGAAACGTGACCCCATGTGTATAGAAGTTTGTATGCAGGGGGATTAGGTTTCTCTGCAGCTGACTCTACATCTACACAACATTGTTATAAAATAAAATTTAATCTCAGTGCCACATACAGCAAAGTATAGATTTGGTAGTATTTTGTATAGATGTAAGAAAGTTATAACTGAGTTATAAATAAATAAAATAAATAAATATTGGGGGACAATATTACACAAATCGACCTAGTCCCAAATTAAGCAAATCTTGTACTGTGGGTACTAGACGACGATATACATACTTTTTTTTTTATTGTTGATGGGATTACGTTTGACCTTAGTCTAACCTGATGGAAAGTTAAGACAAAGTCTAAGATGGAACACGCTCACCCAGAAGATGCCTATTCACTCTTACCTTGAACACATCGAGGTCATATGCTTCTGGAAATACAGACGCCGGAAGAGAATTCCAGACTGAAGCAGTGCGAATCAGAAATGATTTGTTAAACCGCGAGGTGCGGCATGGAGGGAATTCGACTACATGTGGGTGAAATCCCATACGGCGCCTAGTACTCCGATAAAGAAAAGTCGAAGGGGGGATAAGGTCATGGAGCTCAGCAGCACACTCTCCAAAATACAACCTATAGAAAATTGCCAGACAGACGACCCTCCGCCGATGCTCCAAACTTTGGAGTTACTCGTATATAGATAAATACATTCTTAAATACATAGATTACTGTCACACACGCCGCCTCCGCTCTACCGCGCTACCGAATACCGCGCGGTTTTTGATGCCGTCCCCCGGACCGCGTTCGCTTTACCGCAAAACCGCTTCCGTACCGCAACGACGCTGCCCTGCGCGCGTTTCAAGCCTCAAGGATACCTGGGGTCCGCTACCTAATCCCAAGAATTGGCATAGGCACTAGGTTTTACGGAAGTGACTGCCAACTGACCTTCCAGCCCAACGGGGAAACTAGACCTTATTGGGATTAGGCTTGTCAAGTGAGTGGGCAACTTGACTGTTAGAAGTTCTCAAGCCGTCCGAAAGCCTCTAACTTGGCTTAATGACTGCTGTCATAAACAGCAGCCGGGATCAACGGCTTAACGTGCCTTCCAAACCACGGGAGCGCTCAGTTAGTAATCACTCAAAGTGGTCATCCAAGAACTGACCCCGGCTGACGTTGCTCAACCTCGCATACCCGAACGCTCCTAAGGCAAGGCTACGATTCTGTATTATGTATTAATTATTACTTACTAGCTGGTGCCCGCGACTTCGTCTGCGCAGGATTAGTATTTCGAGTAGCTTAATTCCCACAATATCTTTATAAATTGTAGCCTATGTTTTATTCTGATGTAAAAGCTATTATTGGAAAGTTTCATTCAAATCCATTCAGTAGTTTTACGTGAAAGAGTAACAAACATCCATGCATACTTACAAACTTTCGCGTTTATAATTTTAGTAGGAAGTAGTATGTCACCTGAAATACGATAATATATTTGTAACGTTAATTATCAGTACCAAAGAAAGTGTACCGACGGCTATAAAGCCAGCGATAAATCTCGAAGACGGATATGACGATATTAACTATCCTCATAAACCGTTTAATTAATTACTCCCACGTTTGTATGAACGGCATACATACAAATAATGTGAAATTAAAAAGCTAGCGGCGCATTACCACGGCATAAGAACAAGCAGCCAAAATGACTTGTAAGAAATACCAGAGACTCTGAGAACAGAAAGACTTCATACGAAGCAAATGCTTTACGGCATTAAGTCCGCCTTTTGTACGATACGGTTTTCTTTAGTGCCACCACCACCACACTAGCCCAGAGACGTCCGCTGTTGGACATAGGCCTCCCCCGATTTAATAGGGGGTAAATGCCATAATCGCCACGCTTGGCATGCGTTTATTTAAGACATTGCATTGGCATGCAATTTGCAATTTGGGTTGGCATGAGTTTAGGTTACGAACTATCAAATTGTTCTTAATTATTTAGTTTAGTAGTAGTTAAAGATACACACCCCCTGTAGTATTTTTCTCTCTTTTTAGTTAGTCAAAGTTAGTTTTTAATTTAGCTTTAACTGTATACAACGATTAATTTGTTCGCAGATGTCCAAAATACAGGCCTGGCCTAGTTTGGAGTCTGATAGATATTATCTACCTGTATAATTATTTTTTGGTTAATAAATTATTTGTATTTGTATTTTGTATTTGTAAATAAACGTGCAACATATCGTCAACGCTTGTCCACTAACGAAGTATCCCTCGTCTCCTCCATTCCAATATGCTAAAGGCTGCATAGCCAGTCGATTGTTGTGGTCTGGTCGGTCTTCCCTTCCTATCCCAGCGCGTGTCACTCCTCACATATTGTTTTTAAATTATTCTATTAATATTGAAAAGTATAAAGAATTGTTGGTTCGCATAGAGTCGGCCGAAACGAGTCATTTAGAAAAATTATGTCTTTTATGAGTGTTTGGTTTATTATTATTACCCTTATTGTTTGCGTTCAAGTGGAAACACGCCAGATAATATTGAATACACTATAATAATAATAATACCGGTACGAGTAATGTAAGGCACGAGAGAATAGGCATCTTCTGGGTGAGCTCGTTTCATAGTCAGCCTCATCTTTGCCCCCTGGCTAGATGCTGGACAAGAGTAATCCCATTTTAAACCGACTTCAAAAAAGGCTAAGGTTCTCAAATCGTCGGTTTGTTTTTAAATGTATGTTCACTGATTACTCGGAGACTAGTGGCCCGATTTCAAAAATTCTTTGGGTGTGCTTTCTAGTTGGTCCCATTGTCACCAAGTCTGGAGCTGATGACGGGATCTTGTAAAAATCGAGGGAACTCCTCAAATTATATACCAAGAGGATGGGGTAAGTAAGGCTACATCGAATGAACTCCTCAAACTAAATAGCAGGAGGATGGGGTCTGGCAAAGTTTGGAGTCGGTGCTTTTCGTTAAAAATTTACTTGTTAATTAAAAAAAACGTAATCGGAGATCTAATGCATTAATTCACCTAGGGTGTGGTGAAGCATTGAACAGACTACTACAACTAGGTATGCAATGCAATGCAGTTTGCTGGTTGCAAATGTTGAGCTGAGCGCGTCTACCCGGTCTCAAACTCCCTGACAGTTACTCGCTTAGCATTTAAATATACGGAAATTCAGTTTTTCGATGATTATTCCTCCGTGGTATGTCCATTTTTTTTTAAAATCTAAACTATCGTCATGATGTCACCTATCGACATGCAAAATGTGAGCGAGATCGGTTGAAACGTCTGGGAGGAGTACTCAAACGAAATACATCTGTCGCCTAAGCATAACACTGCAGGTCAAATTCGAAATAATAGTACATTACTACAGAGGCCGGGACGAAAGGGGTTGCCGGCCGAAGACATATATAGACGGCCGAGCGAAGCGAGGTCGGATAGGTCTGAGGCGGGCAACCCCATACTTCCCGCCGAGGTATGTATAGTGCTTTTCTCAAACATGCAATGAAATAAACAACAAAAAAATCAAAGTTTTATTTTTTAGTGGCAGAATGTCATGGTGCCTGTGCCACAATTCATGTGGAATGGAAATTAAAAAAGAGGACTTTGCCGGCCTAGGCCTGCAAGATTTGTATGAAATTCCATTAACGACCTCTTGTCCTAGCCGCACCTGAAACGTCATACTTCGCAGCCTATTATAAGGAACATAACATCAATATTTTATTGCATGTTTGAGAAAAACTAATTGACATAGCCAGTGACCCATAAGGCGAAAGCTTAACTTTATTGTTCCGTTTACGACGGCGATTGTTTCCCAACTTTATGGGAACTACAACATAGAGTGGGGAATGTTGTCCATTCTGACAATCTCCATTCTGCCTACTCTATATTGTTAAGAGGTTGCATTGAAATATAATTAAAAAAAATCAAATTCAGTAACGTTTGAACTACGAAAAGTTTTTAGGGTTCCGTACCTCGAAAGGAAAAAACGGAACCCTTACAGGATCACTTTGTTGTCCGTCCGTCCGTCCTCTATCTGTCAAGACCCTTTTCTCAGGAATGCGTGGCAGTATCAAGCTGGAATTTATATCAAATACTCAGGTCTACTGTCCCTTGGAGCTGTCAAAAAATCAAACTTATAAACCAACGCAACCAAAAGATAACAGCCGTTTATGCCGCAAATTTCCGCAAATTTTCGACGCTTGCAAGGGAATCAAAATCTGCAGGGTACTTCCCGTGAACTCAGAATCTTGAAATTACGAAGCAACGTCTTATAGCACAGATTAAGGAAAAATTGCGAAAGCCGTAAATTTTTAGTTACATCATATAATAAATATATTTTTACGGAACCCTCGGTGCGCGAGTCCGACTCGCACTTGGCCGATTTTTTTGAAAATATATATATCTTGATTTTTATTAAGGCTAAACACAGTTACATACTTAACATTTTTCCGATAGAAAAATCCAAAAAATGGTCCGTATTTTTTTTTAGTTTGTTCAATTCAATTCGTCTCAGTGAATAAAACTGTACAAGTAGTTTTAAAGTTTTGTCCAAAAAATCCATCCACACAAATGGTCCCGTACACCAGCGTAGTAGTTATTTTGAATGGCATATAACCAAAATCGAAATATCAAATTAAAAGGATCAATTGTAAAAAAAGCTCCAAGCAGCTAAGAGCAGCACAGCTGGCTTGCTAGCACAAGACCACGCGCGACGTATCGAGATACCTCGTATCGCGCCTCGAGCGTCGAGACGCGTGATAGACTATCAGTCTCTTTTTAATTACCACATTCAGAAGCAGACAGGCAGTTTTATTTTGTTTAGCAGTGCTCATTTGGCACTTATTTCATTGGCAGGTTGGAATACTGCTCGGGGCATTTTTTAATTTATCCGTTTAACGTGAAGTTTATAATATTATAATAGTTAATTTTCAATTAAAGGGAAAAAAATTAAAAATGTTGTGCTCCGAGCAGGATTCAAACCTGCGACATATGGCATACGCGGCCAATCGCTCTAGCCACTGAGCTATCTGAACCAACTTAAGGTTATTGCTTAACACAAAATTATTATAATAATGTTAGCAGAGGTTACTGCCTAATATAAAATTAATTCAAAAGCTGAATAAATAATTGCATAGCGAGTGACCCACAAGGCGAAAGTTTAACTTTATTGTTCCGTTCACAGCGACAATTGTTTACCAACTTTATGAGGACTACAGCATAGAGCGGCGAAAGTTTCTTCTGGTAACTAGCGAGGGTCAAAGGACTTAGTGACAAATGAGACACAAAAGGTTTAGTGTTCCTATATTCAGTAGCCCACTGAAATTATTGGTCTATCGCTTAACAAAGACGGTGCGGAAAGCTAACGGGAGACAGAGACCCGTCCTTCACTTCCCTTGCCTTGCATTAGGCATAGGCATTCCAAGGCCCCAGTGGTTGTATGTGGGATCCCGCCCACCGACTGCTTATAGTCAAGAATCGTATATCTGATGAAAACCGTTTCTTATTGTTACACTTTTAGCACCACCCAGGGGTCACGTGTAGGGTAACGGTGCTGGGTATTGGGCGTGGTGCAACTTCGACCCCCCCTTTGTCAAGTGAGTAGGCAACTGTACTTTCTTCTCGAAGATCTTACGCTTCGAGACGCTTCCCATATGATAAATAATTTCTTATTATTTCCTTGTCTGGTCAGAAAGGTGTGTTAAAGTGCCATATTTTTTATTGCACGCCCTTAAGTTGATGTAGGAACACTGGGGCTAAACTCGACCTATTTTTGTTTGACCGAAATCACTCAAAATCATTTCATTTAAGCATAATGTTTTATCTCCTAGGTATTTGAAAGAAACATAAAGGCTACAAGAACATTGAAATGCAATAATTTATTTCCCAAATAAAACCAACTCCAATTACCTAACTACAGAAAATAGCGAAATCGTCATACGCGTTCCTATCTAATTTGAGGAGATCTCTCGATTCCTCCTGGATCCGATCATCAGACTATCAAGTATCAACAAATTTATATGGGACCAAGTTGGTGGTATGTACTACCTGCTTTGAAACAAAAAAAGAATTATCAAAATCGGCCAACGTGGTCCAGAGTTATCGGGGAACATACATACATAAAAATAAATTAAAAAACTAAACTTACAGAGGAACTAAGTACCTCCTCCCTTCTATTGAAGTCGATTAAAAAATACGCAAGAAAGTACATCTATTGGCTATGTGCGAAGTAGGTGGTGGGGGTAAGCTAGGCGATCGTAGCGCACACCATGGCAGAAATGTGTACTTACAGGGGACCACTGTCAAATTTACTTTCACGTTTTCTATTGGTTTCTATTGGTTTCTTAACGGTTTCCTACGATTCGTTTCGTTTGTATGTATTTATTTATTCTCTTATTTATTTCAGTAAAATTTCCAATACGGGGTCTTTCTCGTTTACTAAAGTAAATAAAATATTCATGTGTCATTATTTGACATCTCTGAGTTTTGATATTGACTCGGGACCTTTGACGTTTTACGTTTCAGACGTGCACATAGCCAATAGAGGGCGGCGGTTAAGAAGTCAATCCTGACACCTGTCATTTCCATACAGTTATTAACAGCAAAGTGACTTTTAGGTTGTAAAATCTACGGAAATGACAGCTGTGCTACCGCGAACTTCGTGCCGTGCCGTCCCTTTCACTCTCGTTTTATACTTTATATGACGGAAAGGGACGGTACGATACGAAGTTCGATTTTCGAAGTTCGCGGTAGCACCCCTGCCCGGCTAGTATGATAGCTTATACCGTCGCGTTTTATGTGACGTTTCAATACATTTTGGCCATATAACGTGACGGTATAAGCTATCATACTAGCCAGGCTGGTGTCAGGATTGACTTCGTAACAGCGGACCACTATAATTATGACAAAGGGCAAACATTAGCGGAATAGCAAAGAATATTGGTCCAGAAATTATCATATCAATTCTGCCAAGCTTTCTTATACGACGTCATTGGCTAACAAGCTTACGGCCTGCCTGATGGCAAACAGACACCGTCCAGAATCGTCCAGAATCACAAGGTGCCGACCCTTTATTAATTTGAAGATTTGATGTGACAGCTAGACAGTCTAGAGACATATGCAGCAAAGTAACGTCGGATTCCATCGGTTACTGTATCTTGGTCAATTCTATGTATTTTCCAAGCTCTGTGGCGGACTTACGGCCCCAATAAACAGTTTACAGCCAACTTGAGACCGGCACAGATTGTAAAGTGAATGAGCTTTTATTGAGCTTAATTGATATGTGTTCAACATTACATTCAGTTTGTCGACGGTTATTCTGGTAAAAAGCTGTTTGGACTTGTGAATTTTCCTTAAGTTGAGTGGTGATGTTAGGCATGAAAATCTTATTAAATTATCTTTAATAATTTCTTGTCACCTCTCTTAGGGAAGGATTCTTTTTAATTGCTGAAATTATTTATGTATCATATATATTTCAACCACATTTTAACTAACAGTATACAAGTCAAATCACTTTAAAAAATAATAGTTTGACACATTTTTTGGGTGGCGCAGGTCCGGCCATTGTGGAAGTCATTAGGGGAGGCCTATGTCCAGCAGTGGACGTCTTTCGGCTGACATGATGATGATGATGATTTTTTGACACTTAAACAAATACAACTTAAACTTCTCAAATAGGGAGCAATCTTCACTCTCTTAATCAAATTGGAACATTCATGCAAGTCAGCTGAAGTTCATAGACTTCATAGCATTAGTGACGAGCACTCGTGACACTCTCGGCACTTAGTGCCACTTAGCGACGTAATGTGATGTAACTATATGTCTAACTAGTGTGTACTAGAGTGTGTGTGTAGTGTGTGATAGAGTACTGTTTGGGAAGTTGATAGTATAGTTGAAAAGTTAAACGCTAGATGCCGCTATAGAGTACTGTTTGGGAAGTTGATAATTTAGTTGAAAAGTTAAACGCTAGATGTCGCTATTACATGATGTGCGCTAGGACGTCACTGTCTTTTGTTATTTTAGTTCCTAAGTTAACCACTAGATGTCAGCATACATTGTGATTGACAATGGTAAATAAACCACGCTATTAAAATGTCGATGGATAAACTGTTACTATAAAGTTTAACTTGTTTGGCAATACTTTTTGTACCTATGTAAAAACTTTATCACAAAAAACAGGTAGAAATACAAACAAACTCAGTTATATCGATACTAAGAAGAACTGATCCATATAGGGATCTCATCCAGTGAACCTTTGAACAGTTACGGCTATATGGCCTTAGGTACTTACTCACAAAAGGAAACAGGACCCCAAAATGTGTTTACTGTATTCAGCTGCTGATATATCGGTGGCCCATAAAAACATTCAACGCGATTTCAACAATGTGGTTAAATGGGCCCATGATAATGGAATAATTATCAACCTAGCGAAAACGAAATGCATGCACATATAAGTCCATACAACCGAAGGGCTAAAAATGTCAACTATAAAGAACTAGGTGTGGTAGGCCACGGATATGATTGTTTACATAATCACCAAGTAAACTGTAATTCTAAACCGCTAGAATATGTTAGTACATATAAATACTTAGGCTTGCACATAGATAACCACTTTAATTGGAAAACGCATATCAATTCAGTTTGTTCCAAACTTCGGTCAGTGTTATGTCGGTCATTTAAATAGATTATGAAGTAAACAAACTATGCTTGTAGTATATTACGCATTATGTTATTAATTACGGACTGAGCGTATATGGTAGAACTTTTCAAACATACCTAGAAGAAATTAAGAAGTTACAAACCAGATCAATTAAGTACCTTGTAAATAAAAATACCAAACATACAAAAGGCAATTATGACAAGTTATACACGATATGTAAAATTCTACCTGTACAAGAAAGGTCTTATTATTTGATATGTGTAGATAATTATTTTAACGAGGAGTTTAAGGTGCTGAAGCAAAATAAATATAAAAATAAAATAGAAATATTAGACTAGGGCAATACATATGTAAAAAATGAGTTTTTGGTCTCGACCATTTATAACGATATCAGCTGGTTAAGAAATGAGAAAAAGGTAGTTTAAATATAGTTAAAAACAAACTAAAAAAGATATTTTTGGAAAGATTACCTTAATTGTCAAAATTTTGAGTTTAGTACGTAATGTATATTATTTATCATTATATTTTAAGTAACTTAAGTGCATGATATAACTGTTAGAATGAGCACAGTCTCGCCAACAAACTGTTTCGTCAGTTTGGCGAGTAAATTTAAAAATACTAACATGATGTACCTTTTTTAAAAATAAATGGAAAACATGTATCATGTTTAACGGATTTCTAGTCGAAAGCAAATGAGATTTATATGTAGGTACGTCATATAAATCTCATTTGTTTTCGAAGTATTTTCGATGTATTAGGGTCTCCGTCATATGTCCACACCTCGGTTAAACTTGGTTTTTCTCTTTTTATGTTTTAGTTATTATACAGGCTGATTTCTAATTAGTAATATAAAATATAAAATGTTAATCTGACCATGATTTTGAACAACTTTTACTATGGATCAAACTTCGTTAATGTAACTATAAAATCGGCTGTTTTATACAGTTTGGTGGAGACCTATCCTATGAAACAGCTATTTTTTTAGTTACATTTACAAAGTTGGTCCCATAGTAAAAGTGGTTTATAATCATGGTCAGATTAACATTTTTATATTTTGTATTACCAAATAGAAGTCACCTGTATAAATAAATAAATAAATATTAGGGGGATAATTATTTATTCAAATCGAACTACTCCCATAGTAAGCTCAATAAGGCTTGTGTTATGGGTACTAGACAACGATATATTTAATAGATATATACTTAAATACATAGAAAACATTCAAGTCTCAGAAATAACTGTTTTCGCTCACCACAGACACAAATGCTCTTACCGGGATTCGAACCCGGGACCTCTAGCTTCGGAGGCAGTATCACTGCCAACTAGTCTGAACAGGCCGACATATACATATGTATTAAGCTTATTCTAAATTGCCTTTTGTCTTTGTTTCAGAGACCTGCAAGGCAACAACATCACTATCATATTCCAAAGTGATTTTCAGAACCTGAAGGACCTAAAAACTCTGTAAGTATTCTTTAGTGTTCCGTATCAAAATGGTGGATGGTTCCATACCACTGATGCTACCACTCGGTGTCTGTTCAACTGTCACATGCAGTTTGCTTGAAAACCGCTTGACATAGAAAACTGAAATTTGGTATAGACATGGCAATTAATGGCCTAACTACGTTTATGAAGCAAAAATGGCATTTTCCCCGTTGAATAGGGCAGTTATCCGGGTATTTTATTATACTTTCCTCCCGAGCTCCCTGCCGAGGCTCTTCCGAAGGACTACAGTATGGGGTTATTCAAGAAAGGAGTGTGTAAATTCTTAAAGGGTCGACAACGCGCATGTTACATCTCTGGAGTTGCATAGGCTGCGGTGATCGCTTACCATCAGATCTATACGCTTGTATCCCACCGAATGGTATAAAAAAAAGTTTATTTATTATTTTTGCAACATTTAGTTATTATTGCAACAGTCAAAGGCTATCATTTGACATGTTTACAAAGCGTACTGCTTAATCGTACCTACTTCTAAATAAAGTTAGTCGGTAGCGACAAACACATTTAATTGGATTTATTAAAAGTATAACTTGTTATAAAGATTAGCTAACCTAATAAAGTATTGTATGTAACAATTTGAAAAGTGACTCTTATTCAAATTTGTATACAATACGACCACCTTAACTTGTTATTTACTAAATTTAAAAATGTTGTGCTCCGAGCAGGATTGCGCGATTTTTTTTGTGCGATTGGTTGCGTATGCTAGATGTCGCTGGCTCGAATCCTGCTCGGAGCACTTTTTTTTTAACTTTGCCCAATAATTTGAAATTTAGAATTTTCGTTAGCAGCGTTACTGTTTAATACAAAATTAGTTTTATTTACTAAGTAATTCTTATTCCACAGGCAACTTTCGGAGAATCAAATACACACCATCGAGCGCGATGCTTTTTTGGAGCTCACCGTACTGGAGAGACTGTAAGTATTAAATTACCACAAAACCACACACTAAAGTTTTATCAATGGGAAAGAATTCTTATTTCAAACGCTCGATTCATAATATCGACCAATGAGAGTGCGAGATTACAAATATCCGCGCGAGGTGACCTTGCGACGTCGTGACACAATTATTTTTTCAATTTATTTCAATTGCAGGAAATTGAACAATAATCGTCTGGGCCACTTGCCAGAAGGTCTTTTTATGAGATTGAGGCATCTCCAGAGATTGTGAGTAAATATCCCAATTGGGGACTCCAATGGTGTGGTCCTGCTACTCCCCGTTTGATAATGTGGATTAAGAGTTTTGCTGTTTTTTGACTAGCGACATGTAAATTAAAACTTAAAGTTCTCTGTGAGACTTGATTTACATTCACGGGATTGTTTTTATTAGTATTTTATGCTGTGACTATTTGAATAATGCCATATGAACAACAATAACTTAATGTAATAATTATCAATAGAATCTAAATCACTGCCTTTCTTAGGCGTTTATATGTTTAAAGTTTTAATTCTGTTTTATTAATTAATTACATTTTTAATACAGGTAGACATGCCTCCTACATGTAAAAATATTTATATCTCGTATCAATCACTCATACAAAAACAGGAAGGCTTTTTGCTCCATGGTCACTATTGTCGTATAAAAACACAGCAAAACGGATCCTCAGTTATCGAAACTCTCGGTAGATGGTGCTTGTCTCACCCGGCGCTTTCCCCGCCGCCAGATGGCTCCCCGCCCGCCATTATGTTTCGTTCGACTAATTCCATTCGATGCCTTGACTCCATTTTTAAACATTACGTTTTATGAAGACAATGTGGTATAAAAACCCAATTAAAGATTTGAAAAAACTATTAGAAATGTACAGTCCCCGGAAATTACCGTTTATCCTGAGGAATATTCCCCAAAAAAAAGGAAATTTACGGGAACGGTACGGAAGACGGGATTACTTTTCTCCGCAAGAACCTAACAGTACAAACTATGAAGTTGCACCGTGGTACCATACTACATTTAACGCTCATTACAGTCATTACAAAATTCCAATAATACGTGGACCTTTATTGGTATTTTGAATTTTACCCAGAACTTCATAGAACGTAACACGAAACCACTTGAAAGCCACCCCACCAATAATTTTCTTCTAACCCTAAGGGTACAAAACCACAGATTACTAAAACAGATGTATTTCTAGTTAAACGAGACACAAGAAAAACAATACATAAGTGGAGATTGTTTTGAAGGTTGTAGGTAACGTTTTTGGTTCATTCCATTTTTTCTAAGTAACTTAAAACGCTATATTTTTCTTTTTAATTTTTTTATTTCGTGAAATACATGGTTTGTGAAATTTTTACCTAAATGTACAATATTATGTAATATTAAAATTCTTAGTAGTTTTTTTTTATATTAGAGATAAACATTTAAAATAAAAAACAGTAATGATGGCAGGTCATGTAAGTATACGTACTTAAAAACTACGATCTGGTTGCCATTTATTGAAAGATTTAAAATGAGATTTTTTTGTAATGTTTTATGTGACTTTTAGGGAATTTCAGTCGTAAAATTTGAGGATATATCCTATGGTGCTAGCTGGACTAATAATTTGATTTTAATTACTTATTTTTATTGATGTCTCGTTTCACTAATTAATTGCCTCTGTGTGTATTCTAGGTTGCCCTGTATTTAGGTTGCTGCCCCGTTCGGGAACCCTTGGTCTAACCCGTACGCTAGTCTTGCTGTTTCAGGCACTAATCTATCGCAAATCCCGGTTCCCGGGAATTTCCGCATCCCTAAATCCCGGATAATTATAAAAACAAAATGAAGACACAACAGTGCAATAATTCCAGCTTAGCTAGTATGATAGCTTATACCGTCACGTTATATGGCCAAAATGTACTAAAACGTCACATAAAACGTGACAGTATAACCTGCCGTGTAAGTTAGGCAGAAATACTTAACTTATGTGAAAGCATACGTCGCTAATCTGAATGTATATAAAAAAATAGGAATTCTTTAGTTAGAGAAATCACTTAATCACTTGATATCGTAATCAAAAGCTTAAATATATGAAAAAAATATACATAAAAAAAATACGTTACCAATATGAAATACTTACGAAAATAATTAAAAAATAAATAAATTTAGAGCTTATTTATGCAATTTTAAATATTTTTGAATACATAATCATGAAAAAGGGCGCAACTTGACCATGGGAAATTATGACGTCATTAGGCATATTTCCCTACAAACTCCATACTAACTGAGCGTTTTTGACTATCAGTAAAAGTGAAGTTGCTGACTATCAGTAAAATATCATCTCATGATATCTTCAATATCTACCCAGTGTGAACGATTAACACTGCTAGGGTGTACCAATATCCCGTATCCCGTAAATCCCGTAGTAGATTCCCGGGAACAAAGCTAGGCATCTGATGCTTTCTGTGTATTAAAGCTAAGCAACAAGGTTACTAATCATATTAAGGTAAGTTCGTAGATATGTCTGTTTATTTTCAGGTATCGGAATAATCGGTTCTTCAATTCTTTACCAACATGTGTAATATTTTTTGGTAATTTATTTAAATATGGCACAAAAGCTCCTTACAATATTAGAATGTTGCTAATGCACTGAATACATATGAAATCTACATGTAACTATTCCTTATTTGAGTTTTTACTTTAAACTAATTTTCACAAAAGTAACGTCCAAAGCACGCTTATTTTTGGACTAAAATTGCCAATTTTTGATGCCATTTATCCCGAAGTAAATATGAGTAATAAGTAAAGCTGAAAGTTAATTATTTTTTATGATTTACTGAAATATGGTCCAAAAAAGCTTTATTTACGATATCAGTATGTTGCTTATGCAGTTATTACATATATAAATATTTCTTATTGACGTATCAGACAACGTAAGACAGATTTTTATTTGATAACTGTTTTTCACAAAAGTTTTACATCCGAAAAACTGTTCATTTAGGTCTAAAATTACCAAAGTTTGATGCCATAGTATATCTCGAAGATATATTTTGAAATATATATGAGATACTATTACAGTAAACCTCGTTGTTGTTTCTCGAAAGAAACAATAATACTTATTTTTTATTTGTTATTCAAATATGGTCCAAAAAGCTCTATTTACGATATTAGTATGTTGCTAATACACTTATTACATATGAAATCTACTTATAATATTCCTTATTGACGTCTCTTTGACGTGAGTGACGTGTTTATTTTTAGTTTAACATTTTTAACTCATATTGACAAAACGTACGTCGAAAAAACTGGTTTTTGGCACAGAATTGGCAAAGTTTGATGCCATATAATATATCTCGAAGATATACTTTAAAGTAAATATGAGATACTGTTTTGGTAAATCACGTTGTTAATAATAATACGATAAGCCATGAAAAACACGAGAAACGGAGAGTTACAGATCCAAGGTCATTGGCAGCTAGGAGCCCCCGTAAAGCGCTTGTTAAAGCCTCAGTATTTTAAATTTAGGCGCAACATTGGAAATTGTAGTTTCATTTGGTTTCATGAATCGGGTTACGGAAGTTTAGCTACAGTCGAGTAATAGTACATTGTTTAACGAGGGGCGTAAGCGGAAGCCTTCGGCGTGGGGCTTCTACTCGCGTTTGCAATTTTCTTACGCCCGAGTTAATCACAATGTTTTTCATCACATTTGGGAGGAAATAAATAACTCCAGCACCAATCATAAGTAATTGAAAAAATGAGAACTTCACCTCCTGTATCAGTCCATGATCGTTGGGGCGTCCTTGCGAGAGGAGTGCGCAGCTTCAATATTTCAACCAATCACCGAACATGCAACCACACACCATCTTGTGGAGCGCGGCCAACTATATTTTATAACCAAATAGATCACACACAAACTCATAAGTCCCTCGGGAGTTATGAAAATCCATGATTCCCGCAGGAGGTAAATCGGCTATGCGCCTACGAGCAGGTGTGATGAAAACTATGTTTATGTTGATTATTTTTATTTATTTTATTATAGACACTTACGAGTACAACTATATTTGCAGCTTTATTTTTTTGTGGAATGAGCTCCCTGCCGAGGTTTTTCCGACGGACTACAGTATGGGGTTCTTCAAGAAAGGAGTGTATAAATTCTTAAAGGGTCGGCAACGCGCATGTGACACCGCTAGGAGTTGCAGGCGTCCATAGGCTGCGGTGGCCGCTTACTAACAGGCGGGCCGTACGCTTGTTTGCCACCGACGTGGTATAAAAAGCTAATATTTCTAAGCGTAAAACGATAGAGTATACTTGTTTACAGACACATAAACATTTTTTTCTGTAAAGTAGACCAAGGTAACAATTACATAGTAATATAGAAGCTCGGGATCTCTTTTTTAGTACCGGAGACACCGCTTTTCGATGCCGATTAGCAAAAGGTGATTTATGGTTTTACCTATTTTTACAATAATTCCGATTCAGATTCAAACATGAACCGAGTAAAACGAAGGTCTCCGTTTCAGCTTCGGAAGAAATGCCTTTATATTGTTCTCCTTCACAGGTCGCATTTCTCGTGTTTTTTTTGAGCAGGTTTGATAATAATATCGATTTTCTTGTCGAGTCAGTTTCTGGAAATTGTGAAAATTGAAAAAAAAAACAATATGTCTACATGTGAGTACTTTGTTTAGCATGAACTTGTGACTGCTCACAGCTTCCTTTCTCCGACACTGCCGGAAGCACAGCAACGGCGCACTAACTCGCGCACAATGACGCTGTTTACGTGCGCACGCGCATAGGGCCGGGATTAGTCGATAGAGCAAGGCTACGGTATATGTTGAAGCGGTCAGGCAGCTAGTGTTTTTTCTTAAATCCAACCGTGTTGTATACGTTTTAGTACTCTCTTTTTAAAGTCCTATATTTTGAAACTCCGATACTCGTGGGTCGTGAAAAAAACTCACAACAAAGCTCATAAAATCCGCTATTTTGATTCGAGACGAATCTAATGATATATACAGGATGTTTGGTAACAGGATGCAAAGACTTTCAGGGATGATAGAGGAGGTCATTTTAGATATTTTAGACACAACTTGCTTTCGTACAAAGTCTCTTAGGTTCCAAGATATGCACCATTTTATTTTGAAATTTGTGTGTTTTCCATACTACCATACATTTGGAAAATGTTTGGATTTTTTTTAATGTTCCCTTTATTTCTGGCTTAATACTTCAATAGCTGTAAGAACTAAGGAAGTTGAAATCAATTGAATTGGGACTAACGAGTTTTAACTGCCTGTATTCACATAATATATCATTTGTCAAAATCCTGTGAACTGTACAAAGTGGCCCAAAAATCAAATTGGTTAACTGTACAGTCTGCTGCAGAGAAACGTGACCCCCCTGCATAGAAGTTTTGTATGCAGGGGGGTCACGTTTCTCTGCAGCTGACTGTACAGTTAACCAATTTGATTTATGGGCCACTTCGTACCGTTCACAGTGACAATGAATTAAGACAAATATGAGATCTCTAGCAGCATTCATATTGATTTTCACTGTGACAAGATTGACTACGTCACGGCTACGTGGCAGTGTAGGTAGCGCTTTACGAAATTGTTAGCAGTGAAAGTGTTCATCAGGGTTTGATGGCGCGAAACAAGGCCTGTCAGGTGAGTATGGAAATCACTGATGTACACTTTGAGTGCCAGGAACCCGCTGGGTGGGCGCTCGGCTCGTAGGCGCTTTCCACTACATACCGTTTTTGTATTTTTCGCCCTACGAAATCGCTGGCAGTTAAAGTGTTAAGTAACCGAATGGATCGAAGGTTTCCGTTTCAGCTTCGGCACAAATTCTTTCGTATATCCGGTTGTTCTCCTCTACAGGTCGCATTTCTCAATCGATTCTCGTGAAATTTTGTGAGCAGGTTTGATAATTATATTTAATTTTGTCCAGTCGGTATTTGGAAATTTTGAAACTAAATTTGCGAGGTCTTTAGCTCACATTACAAATAATTATGATGGAAACTCTCACCAGCTCACTCCTAGGCCATATGTTTGTATTTTTCGTTCCGACTGCGACGTGGGCCGCGCTAATCGCTCCGCTTTACCATAAACACGACCTTACACAGTAGCGATACTAGCTTTATTTGCACTATGATATTTGTCCAAGGCAATAAATAGTAATGGACACTTACGCTTCAGGGTAAAAAGGTCATAACCGTAACATAGTACTGAAGCTTTTACTAGCATTTAACTCTAAGCTATAAGCAGCTGAGCGCTGTAAGGACGTGACTTTTACAACAGAAAATTAGCACTCTAGCCAAAATGTATGTGTTTAAGTGCACACACACAATAGTTATTTGGTGGCATTAAAATGTAAATAATACAGTACTGTAGTAAATATAGCAAATTAAAAATACCGTATTTTGTAATAGAACACTCCCGTGAATTTCAGACATACTAAAATATAATGAAAGTAAAATATGATGAGTGCTAAGCGTACCGCCGCCGGGACGACTACTCAAGATTATGGACCGCGTACCACTTTCAAAACATGTCGAGCGATATTCGACCTCGTCTAGGAATCTCGTAGTAGAACCGAATACACACATCTTGTACCCACTATTTGGATTTTTTGATTCTGCTAAGAGTCTTGGTCCTTATCAATTATCACGGTCTAAGGAAACAAGGTCTGCAACTCCGGATCGTGACACAAGCCGTGCGTCAGTGTACAGTCTGTGTACACACGAACGCCAACCACCGATAGGCTCGATAGCAGTGATGAGATGACGAAGGCTTGTGTCACTCGCACAACGAATTTTCCCTGGAGTTTGACGTTTATCTACGTGAGTTACTGATACCTACTCTCAAAATCATAAATATATATTACGTTCGTTACCAAACTGACAAATAAACATACACATTTAGTGGTTTATTATGTCACGTAATGGATATGAATATTTATCGATAAAAATAAATAAATAAAAATATTGGAGGACAATCTTGCACAAATCGACCTAGTCCCAAACTAAGCAAAGCTTGTACTAAAGGGTACTAGACGACGATATACATGATTACAAAGATAAATACATACTTAAATACATAGAAAACATCCAATACCCAGGAACGTAATGTTTTTAAATTAATGTAATCACTGTATCTGACATATTTGTTATATTTAACACCATCTGGTATTGTTACCATGTGTTGTTGTATACCTTATATTACTGTATTTAAATATGTTTTATTGCAAATAAATGACTGATTACTGAAAAAATATCAGTGCTAAATGCACAAAATAATGCCCTGGTCGGGATTCGAACCCGGGACCTCTAGCTTCGGAGGCAGTATCATTACCAACTAGGCTAAACAGGCCGTCAAACTATTGTTGATGTTGAATGTTACTTACATTCAATGTAGTTCAAAAAAAACCTCACAGACTTCCATACAGTCGGTAGTTATAGTTTAGTACCAACAGTCACCGGTAGATGTCTCTGGCTATAGATTAGATGGCAGTGTCGTTTGTTTCCTGTAGAATCGTTTGGTCAAAAGTGCGTTCCCTTCACCGTTTGTAGTTACAATCATGCAATCATTTTAATCCTCTATTTTTGGAAGTCTACTACCCTGTTTTACGCAGGACTAGGGCGGCTTAAGAGTCCGCAGTAGGCTCGGTTCTCCATACAAACGTAGTTACGCCCTTAGAATAACATGAAACTTTGTATACACAATGGGATCCGGCATATCTAGGTCGGAAATTAGTTTCTGTTGCTTGAAATTATAATGGAGACAAAATACAGCGATTATTAAGGTTATATTATACAAGACTAGCTCTATTTTTTTTCTATTACAATTTCTAGCAACAGAAACTAATTTCCGACCTAGATATGGCGGCTCCCATTGTGTATACATAGTTTCATGTTATTTCAGCAAGGCGCTTTAAAATGAGAAAGAAACTACGTTTGTATGGAGAATCGAGTTCAGCCGAGCGTACTGGGGACTCATAACATATTTAGAAAATTGTAGGCATCACTATAATAATAATAATAGTTAATTATAATAATAGTTTATAGTCTAGTCAAGTCGATATTGTGAATGGACCTTTTGAGGTAGCATTTCGTTTGCGAAATGCTGGGACTTCGATGAAATTTGATACTCGAATATGAGACAAATTGATCAAAGGGTTGCCAGGTCGAATAAAACTAGTAGTCGTCAGCAGGGTGCGCCCGACGTAATGGTGTGAAGCTATTGTTATACCTTCAGTCTAGACCGAAGACCGCCACGGTATGCATCACAAAAGCGACTTAAAAAAATTGTATACTTTTTTATTTAAAAACCTACGCGGCGTTAGTGTCTATCATGGTGGCCAATAGAGCGCTCGTGGCCCAGCGGCACGTGCCTACCGCGTGCGGTATGCGAGGTTAAGCAATGTGGGCTCAGGTCAGTTCTTGGATGGGTGACCGCTTTGAGTGGTTACTAACTGAGGGCTCTCGTGCTTTGGGTGGCACGTCAAGCCGTTGATCCCGGCTGTTGTCTACGACAGCAGTCGCTAAGCCAAGTTAGAGGCCTTCGGGCGGTTTGAGAACTTCTAACAGTCAAGTTGCCCACTCACTTGACAAAGTGGGGTCGATATTGCACCACGTCCGTAGGGAGTACCCACCGTTACCCTACACGTGGTGTTAAAAGTGGTGGTGCTAAAAGTGCAACAAAAACTGGCAACCGTACTTGTCTTCTCGAAGATCTCACGGTTCGTAAATAAATGCCATACGATTAAATAAATGGTGGCCAATTTGGTTATTCTAAGTTATATGGTTCAAGGGAAGAGATTTTTCTTTGAAATTTACATTTATTTCTTAATTTTTTTTTTTTTCATTGGTGTACCACTTGTTGATTTACGTATAGTGCCCCCGCAACAAAAAAGTTGTTATTTCAATACAAGTATGTAGCGGCCTACATAATACACTGCATTTTTAAATTTTATTTCTGTACACCGTAAAGTACATAAACATAAACTCACGCCTATATTCCCTAAATGGGTAGGCAGAGCACACGAAAATTTATTTCAGTGCCCCTTTTAGCTATTGTAGGTACCATATAGTTCTTGAATAAAATACCTGTGACATACGAACAGACTGACTGATTGACGGAGATGACGAAACTATTCTATAGGGTTTCTTTTTTTTGCCATTTTGGCTATACGGAACCGTAAAAATATCGATATATTTAACCCTGTCCCATCTCTAGGGCCCTTAGCCGAATCTTGTCGACCTGCCGACGGCTTGATGTATTGATATATGCTCATATGAAGACACACAGGATATGTCAAATGATCTATAATGATTTATCGTGGTGGTCAACGTAACCTAATTTTTAGGTAGCGTAGCATTTGTTGATCAGGTTTGGTTACCCAAAATTATGAAAAGGTATGTTTTGCATTATCATTATTATCAATTATCATCGCTCAAGCTCGACACGCACAGAGCGGGCGCGGCGCGGTGCGGGGCGCAGGCTTTGAATTTTTGATTAACAGTTGACAGTCGATAGTGTTGATTACTGCTTCATATGTCACACACGCCGCTTCCGCTCCGATATCCCGCGCGGTTTTTTGGTGCGACGTCCCGCGGACCGCGTTCGCTTTACCGAAAAACCGCCTCCGCCACGCAACAGCGCTGCGTTTCAAGTTTCAAAGGTTGTCTGGAAGACAGGTGTTTTTGGACTACATGTTATACTAAATTATACTCTAATTAGGCTATAGAATCATTCGGGTTATAAAGGCCCACGGTGTATAATGTTTATTCTTTGACATGGCCGCTTCCTTTCCAAGATGGCGTTTTCCGTCTCAACCGTGTTCGGCGCGTGTAGCTGCATTAATGTGGTTAACGAGTGTGGATTTTGCTGAAAAAATATTATAAAAGTTTTTCTGTAATCGTTAGAAGCTAGAGTAAAAACATTTTTTTAAATGACTGCCCTTCTAGCAGACTTCCGAAATAGTTATATCTTGGATCTTTTCAAGACGATAGTGAATATAGGCACTATCTGTGTGCGCATGTAACACCCTCGACCTCATCATCACTTACCATTGGCCAAATGCTTACCTAATTTGTATAAAAAAAAACATTGTTACATACATACATATAATTACGCCTGTTTGCCAGAGGGGTATCAGAGACCACGGATTTCCATTGTTACGACGTGTCAGTTGCTTTGTATTTGCGCGTACGGGTACGCTTTCGTCGGAAAGACACAAGAAGGCTGTTTAAAAATGGTGTTATCCCTAAAAACAACTATTGTTTTTATGGACACTTGTTATGGTACTTTTCTTTTCAGTAATATACAACTTTTTGTCTGTAACCGATGCGACAACATAACTAGTAAAAATATACTAATATTGTATTAACAATTTAAAATTTAACTTTTCGGTAGCAGACTATACAAAATTACCTTAGTATGGAATGGCGCATCGTTACTGACGATTTTTTAATGTAATTTTAGACGTCGGTGCTGTTTAAAAACCGGCCAAGTGCGTGTCGGATCGCACACAAAGAATGGTTCCGACCGACACCTACTAAGTTTAAGAAAGCCATAAAATAAGCTATACCTAGTCAGAAGACTAGAAATAAGTTCACAACAAGGTATAGCTTATTTTATGGCTTTCTTAAACTATTACCACTTAAACGGCACGGCATTATTGTTACGCCCTGTAGCTTTTTTTTTAGCATCTTACTCAATCATGCCGATGCCTCTTAATTCCCTTTCAATAATACAAATAAATAGACCAATTTATTTAAGTGCAGGAAAATGCACAATTCCTAATAAAATATACTTAAAATTCCCTCTAGCTTTTTACTTATTCAGCATAATTAAATTTCTGCAAATGCACTTCCCCGTGAAGGCATTTCTGGAAATTCCAAATTCTCCCATACAAATGCAAATTTGCTATCGGGCCGTCCCTATCTCTTTCTGACAGCCCAGGGGACTGTGCATACTGTAGTGGGGAATAGGGTTGTCACTGATATGAATAACTTGCGCCTGAATATTGAAGAGGATAGTGGAGTAAAACCCGTTTAAAAATAAACGCCCCAGTTTAAATATAGATATAATAATAATAATTTATTCACTTCAACAACCCTTGATTTTACATTTTTTTCTGCTGCGAAACTGGACTTTCTTCTCAATTATAAAAATTGAAAAATTGATGGGTTTCTATGTATGATTTGCTAACTGTGTATTGCGCCTAAGTAAAGCTTACAGACTGAAACGTGGTAGATGGGCGTTCTGATTAAGATTGGTTTTATTTTACACTCCACTCTCACAATATTGGACCAATTCTAGAGCTGACTCTTTTTTATACAACGACAGCAAGCTTACGGTCTGCCTAATGGTAAGCAGATAACGTAGCCTATGGGCACTTGAGGCTCCAGAAGAATCACAAATCACAAGCGCGTTGCCTACCCTTTATTGACTTCAGGATTCGTTGTATTGACAACTATCTGGTAACCTTACTCACCACAAGAAACAACACCAGGCAACACCACAAAGTGTACAGAACCAGAGTACCTATGACTTTTTTTATACGGATAACTAAATATCAATTAATACTAAACCGAGAGACAGAAACTAACTTTTTATTAATAAAATCTTGCTACGAAATACTAAACAAACACTTAAATTCAATCGCCCCGTGTTTTGGCAACCCTACACGGCTCCAATAACATCCTAAATTATATAAGAAGGCTCCCGTCCCTGGAGTTCGCATGTGTTTTTGCAGGCTTTTCCTATTGGTTACCGACTTCGGAATAACAGCGTTCATTGTTTTCAATGTTCAGCGGTGAATGAGCATATGTCCCAGGTGTATGGTTGCAGGCTCTTCCTCTTCGTTACCGATTTCGGAATAACAGCGTTAATTGTTTTTAATGTTCAGTGGTGAATGATTATATGTCACAGGTGTATGGTTTGTAGCGATTTTTATATAACAGGGTTCATTATTTGGTTACATACACCTGTAACATATGCTCATCGTTCAGAGCATATGTTACAGGTGTATGGTTTCTTTTTAAGGTTGTTTTTGTGGTTTCATAAATTACAGTTTTTAAACATCTAATGGTGCTCCTACACTGGCTGTTATAATGTTATATAACAGCAACTACTCGTACCTCTCTTTAACATCATAGTGTTACATAGCCTTATCCTAGTTATTTAAAACATCCAGTGTGAGAGCTCCCTAAGAAACGTAAAATTGAAACATGGAGAACTATCTATAACTATACGTATATTCTATCTGTGAGTTCTTTTAATTGGCTTTATATAAAAATCTAAGTTACATCACATTTTTGATAAAATTGTAACCTCGTCCATGCAAAGTTTCCTGAAGTTCCGTATTCTATTCAGCGTTTTACCAGTAAAAGGCTTCGAGAAGGTAAAGGCAACGGCTGAACTATACAAGTCTTAAGCGGGGTGCCATTGAGGACAAATTTATGGATGAACTGTGGTATAAAATACTTTTTTCACTTTTAGCACCACCCAGGGGTCACGTGTAGGGTTACGGTGGGTACTCCCTACGGATGTGGTGCAACTTCGACCCCCCTTCGACAAAAACTGGCAACCGTACTTGTCTTCTCGAAGATCTCACAGTTCGTAAATAAATGCCATACGATAAAATAAATAAAATACTTTTTCACCTCAGCGGCTCGAAAATGGCGGTTTTGCTGCTTGAAACCAGTGAGCAAAATGCAATTTTGCTGCGAGCGTGAAAACTACTTTTCCAGCTTGAAACTAGTGAGCAAAATGCAATTTTGCTGCGAGCGTGAAAAAAACTTATTTTTAATTTTTCATATCGTAGTAACTTCACTATTCCTTTGCGTTATATGTTCTTGCTGCTGAGGTGAAAAGTTGTATGTATCACACAAGAGCAAATATATTTATAACTCGCTACGCTCGTGATTCAATTATAGAATCTTTCGCTTACCCAGGACTCAACATCAACACTCGCAGCAAAAATCAACTTTGCTCTCTTGTTGAACAAATAACTATTTCACCTCAGCGGCATGAACATGGCTGGCGGTTTTGATGCTTGAAATGAAACCAGTGGGCAAAATACAACTTTGCTGCGAGCATGAAAGAAACTATTTTCATATCGTATGTTAGTCGCAGGTCATCTTTTCATACTGCGGGGTGGAACATTTAAACTTCATTCTATGTCACTATTCCTTTGCGTTATATCACAGAATAAGTAATAGTTGGTTATGTTTATTAGCGTCCATAGGCTGCGGTGACCGCTTACCATCAGGCGGGCCGTAAGCTTGTTTGCCACCGACGTGGTAAAAAAAAAACTCGCTGCTGAGGGGAAAAGTTGTGTATGTATCACACGAGAGCAAAAATATTTTATAAAGGATTTATCTTCAGTTTTAGTAAAATAAATAAACACCATGTAATAAAATCTTGGCTACCATATCATATCACACTTGACTACGTAACCAATGTTACCCTGTATTTTTGAGCATTCTAGTAGGTAATAGACGATATTTTAGGACAAAAATGGGCCGTTTAGAGAAATATTTCCGAATTTTTATGGAGATTATTTCAGCTGGGTATCGATTAAATGAAAAATCGGAATATATATATATTTTTATTAAAATGGGATTGCTCTTGACCAGCATCTTGCCAGGGGGCAAAGATGAGGCCGACGATGAAGCGAGCTCACCCAGAAGATGTCCAGAAGATTCACTCGTGCCTTAAAAAAGGTCTATGTTATATGAACTCGGAAATACAAACATATCCCATATAAGAAATATTCTCGATTATGTATAAAGAATATTGCTTAAAATATCCCTATAAAAAACGAAATCTTTCCGGAAACGACCAATGTCTAGTTCTAAAATGTCGTTTATAGTTTCCTTGCTCGCCAGTGTACTATATACATCTTTCATCCCCTCTGGCCGTCTCAAAGCCGCTCTATTATTCTCGCAGTTCCACTCCTGTTTTCGATTTAGTTTTATCGCTATTGGCACAGCTTTGGCCGTCAAATAAATTGCACTTTTAGTTTGATGATGTGCTGAGAAAGTTTAAGCATAATGGACGATTCTCACCAAACGGCCGGAGTCGGCGCGCACTCCACCAGAGTCAAAGGAATTCGAACCCTCTATACATAAGGATGGTATTCCACTCGTCCAATATCTTTGTCCAAGTTTTTTTTTCATGCGTAGCCATATTTTTATTTCACTTTCATCAGAATCTTTGATCAGATGTCGGTGCCCCATTCAAGTGTTATGAAATCATCCAATTTCTTTGATCAATTGTATATTGGACAAAGATATTGGAGGAGTGGAATACCACCCAGCTAGACTTTGTATCCAAACGGTGTAGCGGCAAAAGCCGACCGGAGCCGACCGGCTGCCCGCAACCCATTCAATTATGAAATCTAACTTCTGTGTGGAGGGTTCGAATTCCTTTGACTCTAGTGGGGTGCGCGGCGACTCCAGCCGTTCGGTGCGAATCGTCCATAATACACGCGCCCATCTATTCAATGTTCATTCTTTGTAGAATATTGTAAATTTGACTAGTTTAGTAACCAAGCGCAAGCAAGTAGTCTAATTCGAACCAAGCGCTTTGCTTCATCTTTCATAATGCGCACTACTAAGGTTTGGAATTCTCTGCCGGCGTCTGTATTTCCGAGTTCATACAACCTAGACCTTTTTAAGGCACGAGTGAATAGGCATCTTCTGGGTGAGCTCGCTTCATCGTCGGCCTCATCTTTGCCCTCTGGCTAGGTGTTGGCCAAGAGCAATCCCATTTTTAATCTAAATATATAAAAGAAGAAACTGACTGACTGACTGACTGACTGACATATCAACGCACAGCCCAAACCGCTGGTCCTAGAGATTCCAAATTTGGCGCGTAGGTTCCTTATAAGGTCTAGGGGTGCACTAAGAAACGATTTTTCAAAATTCAACCCCTAAGGGGGTGAAAAGGGGTTCCGAAGTTTGTATGGGGAAACAAGATTAGCTGGACTATTTTATTCGAAACTTCACAGGAGTATTTCTAACGATAAATGAGTAAACACGTGTTTCAGGTTTTTTGAAAAATCAACCCCTAAAAGGGGGAAATGTGGTGACAAATTCTGATAATCGACATGGGTATTGTTTTTATGGTTTATTAGGTCGCTGCTAACGAAAATAACAAGGATTTTAAAATCCCACGTGGAGGACGTGAAATACCATCCCCTCCTGTTGGGGTGCGAGGGGGATGAAATGTCTAAATATTAATATGGGTGTCATTTTTATGGTTTTTTGGGACGTTAATTACGAAAATGGCATCGGTTTTGAAATTAAATATTGTGGACATGAAAACTTTTGAAAGTGCCAAATTGCAAGAAATAACTGACTGACTGAGTGACCAACATATCAACGCACAGCGCAAACTGCTGGTTCTAGAGATTCCAAATTTAGTATGTAGGTTCCATATAAGGTCTTGAGATGCATTAAGAAAGGATTTTTCAAAATTCAACCCCTAAGGGGGTGAAATGGGGGTCCGAAGTTTGTATGGCGTAACAAGATTGGCTGGACTATTTTATTCGAAACTTCACAGGAGTATTTCTAACGATAAATGAGTAAACATGTGTTTCAGGTTTTTTGAGAAATCAACCCCTAAAAGGGGGAAAGGTGGTGACAAATTCTGAAAATCGATATGGGTGTGGTTTCTATGGTTTATCGGGTCGCTGATTACGAAAACAACAATAATTTTAAAATCCCACGTTGAGGACGTGAAATACTATCCCCTTTGTTGGGGTCCGAGGGGGTTGGAATGTCTAAATATTAATATGGGTGTGATTTTTATGATTTATTAGGTCGTTTATTTCGAAAATGGCGTTGATTTTGAAATTTAATATTGCGGGCATGAAAACTTAAAAGTAGGTGCCAAATTGCAAGAAGAAACTGACTGACTGAGTGAGTGACATATCAACGCACAGCCCAAACTGCTGGTTCGAGACTCGAGAGATACCAAATTTGGCATGTAGGTTCCTTATAAGGTCTAAAGGCGCATGATGTGCCGTGAATTCCCTATGAAGATACGACCTTTCTTGAGTCAATGTATTGTAAGTGGTTTTATTAATTAGTGCCGCCCGATACGATTTCGACAAAAATCGATATTTGAGCGTCCGAGAGGACTCTTAATACGACTCCTAGGTAAAATTTGGCAAAAGTGGCGGCCATATTGCTTTTCTTCATTTTCGTCCCGATTTCGTTCAAAATCGATATCTGAGCGTCCGAGAGGTTCCCAAATACGACACCGAAGTAAAATTTGAAAAAAGTGGCGGCAATATTGATTTTCTTAATTTCCGTCCCGATTTCATTCAAAATATAAATCTAAGCTTCCGAGATGTCTTTTAATAAGAATCCGAGGTAAAATTTGGAAAAAGTCGCAGGCATATTGATTTTCTTCATTTTCTTCCCGATTTCGTTCAAAATCGGTATCTGAGCGTCCGACAGGTCTCGTAATACGAATGCGAGGTAAAATTTGGAAAAAGTGGCGGCCATATTGATTTTTCCCCCTTCGGTCCCCGATTTCGTTAAAAATCGATATCTGAGCGTCCGAGAGGTCTCTTAATACGAATCCGAGGTAAAATTTGGAAAAAGTCGCAGCCATATTGATTTTTTCATCTTCTTCCTCATTTCATTCAAAATCGATATCTGAGCGTCCGAGAGGTCCCCGAATACGAATCCAAGGTAAAATTTGGAAAAAGTGGCAGCCATATTGATTTTCTTCATTTCAACCCGATTTCGTTCAAAATCGATATCCGAGCGTCCGAGAGGTCCCCTAATACGAATCCGAGATAAAATTGGGAAAAAGTGGCAGCCATATTTATTTTCTTCATTTTCGTCCCGATTTCGTTCAAAATCGATATCTGTGTGTCCGAGAGGTCTCTTAATACGAATCCGAGGTAAAATTTGTGAAAGTGGCGGCCATATTGATTATCTTTTTTTTCGTCCCGATTTCGTTCAAAATCGATATCTGAGCGTCCGAGAGGTCCCCGAATACAAATCAGAGGTAAAATTTGGAAAAAGTGGCAGCCATATTGATTTTCTTCATTTCAACCCGATTTCGTTCAAAATCGATATCCGAGCGTCCGAGAGGTTCCCTAATATGAATCCGAGGTAAAATTTGGAAAAAGTGGCAGCCATATTGATTTTATTCATTTACAACCCGATTTCGTTCAAAATCGATATCTGAGCGTCCGAGAGGTCCCCTAATACGAATCCGAGGTAAAATTTGGAAAAAGTGGCGGCCATATTGATTTTCTTCATTTTCGTCCCGATTTCGTTCAAAAATCGATATATGTGTGTCCGAGAGGTCTCTTAATACGAATCAGAGGTAAAATTTGTGAAAGTGGCGGCCATATTGACTATCTTTTTTTTCGTCCCGATTTCGTTCAAAATCGATATCTGAGCGTCCGAGAGGTCCCCGAATACAAATCCGAGGTAAAATTTGGAAAAAGTGGCAGCCATATTGATTTTCTTCATTTCAACCCGATTTCGTTCAAAATCGATATCCGAGCGTCCGAGAGGTTCCCTAATATGAATCCGAGGTAAAATTTGGAAAAAGTGGCAGCCATATTGATTTTATTCATTTACAACCCGATTTCGTTCAAAATCGATATCTGAGCGTCCGAGAGGTCCCCTAATACGAATCCGAGGTAAAATTTGGAAAAAGTGGCGGCCATATTGATTTTCTTCATTTTCGTCCCGATTTCGTTCAAAAATCGATATATGTGTGTCCGAGAGGTCTCTTAATACGAATCAGAGGTAAAATTTGTGAAAGTGGCGGCCATATTGACTATCTTTTTTTTCGTCCCAATTTCGTTTAAAATCGATATCTGAGCGTCTGAGAGGTCTCTGAATACGAATCTGAGGTAAAATTTGGCACTCCATACATGCCTGTATGCAAAAAAAGTTTAATGTTACTATATAGGCGTGTGGGGTATCTATGGACTTGCTTTTAAAAACGACATAGAGGTTTCGATATTTTTTTCCATTTAAATCAACAAGTACGGTTGCCAGTTTTTGTTGCACTTTTAGCACCACCCAGGGGTCACGTGTAGGGTAACGGTGGGTACTCCCTACGGACGTGGTGCAACTTCGACCCCCCTTTGTCAAGTGAGTGGGCAACTTGACTGTTAGAAGTTCGCAAGCCGCTCGAAGGCCTCTAACTTGGCTTAACGATTGCAGCCGGGATCAACGGCTTAGCGTGCCTTCCAAAGCACGAGAGTCATTTAGTAACCACTCAAAGCGATCACCCATCCAAGAACTGACCTGCGCCCACATTGCTTAACCTCGCACACCGCACGCGGTAGGCGGGTGCCGCTGGGCCACGAGCGCTCTAAATTCTTGATAGTTTGTGCCAATTTGCAATTCAATCGGTCCAGTAAAAGCAACTTGGTTGTAACAGACGGACTGAAGTAAGGAGTGCGAATGGAAGTGAGGCCAAATTTTCTTTTTGGATGCTCCAATGGGAACTGGCAAAACCTACGTAATAAATTTAATTTTAGGAAAAATAAACGTTACACGTGGTATTGAATTAGCCGTATTTCTGTACTTCAAAGGACCAGAGTTTATGACCGCTGCGCGCTGCTTGGTCGTTTACAGACCTATCGGTGTTACTGTAGTACACAGACACTTTTACTAAGGGCCATTTAAGACATGCTTTTATTTCATCGGCCCTTTCCCCTTCGGCCTCTCGGAAATACGATCCTTATTTTTGGCAAAATCAAATGAAATTCAACAGCTTGCCGGTTCTCAGAATGTATGCTGACTTTTCATCTGTTCATCTGTTAATGAATCACAATCACCAAACTTTGTATACCTAAACCCCCAGAATGTAACAACTACTTTTCTGGAGACCGCATCTAAACCGGTTCAGCCAAACGCGAGATAATCGTGGACAAACATACGAACCTGTTTTTTGTAGACGGTCAAAAATTTCGCTTAGTACGCGGGCGAAGCCGCGGACAAATGCTAGTAAATAAATAAAAACCATTTAAATTTTGTGCATTAACTACCTACAACAATTTTAATCATCCATAATAATAACAATAATCACGTCCACCGCTGGACATAGGCCCCCCCAAAGACTTCCACAATGACCGCACCTGCGCCACCCGCATCCAACGGACACCTGCTACCTTTCATTGTGGAACTCTTTGGGGGAGGCCCATGTCCAGCAGTGGACGTCCTTCGGCTGTTATGATGATGAATGCACTTGTGATTCTTCTGCAGTCGCAATTGTCCATATGCTACGGTGTCTGATTACCATGAGGCTTGTTTGCCACAGTCGTTTTATAAAAAAATCAGGCCCGTTTTGATAAAATAATACTCGATATCATCAAAGTTTACTAATACATTATTTAAGAATGTCTACAAATAGCACCCGAAATCCATCTAAACCACAAATCTCGGATTTTTTGTCTAAATGTCGTGAATGTTGTCGTTTAGCGCCGAAACAAGGGAAAGCACTCGGCGTGGCGCGGAATGGCGCAATAATAAATACGATTGTGGCGTAAATGGCGCGAGGAGTGATTAGATTAGGTGAGGATTTGGCCTTTTCCCGGGAATAATGGCGGTGAAACCTAGAGAACGCTACTGCAGGAAAAGGTACCATATCCATGAATTTATATAACAATACAAAATAAATATTATGGGACAATCTCAGTAACGAAGCATACTTGTTTATTTTATTTTATAAATATAATAAAGATTAATATATTTTAATTAATTACTTTGAATTAATTTATTATTTTAATTAGTAAATTATTAATTAATTTTACTTAGTTAATAATTTCAATTAATAAATTAATTTAAATTTCATTCATCATCATCATCAAATTTAAATTAAATTAAATTGTGTTAATTATTTAAATTAATTTATTTATTTTAGGAGATCATCCTCGGTACACCTCAATTTGGATATAAACTTGTTCGGTTCTGGCTGTGTCCAATCCATTGTCCTATTGTGCGGTTTTGCTACCTAATTGTAGTCCGTCATAAAAGATAAACATACTTTATAAAAAAAATAGATAATGATTGCATGCGATAACATTTTACCGAATTATCAACTCTAGGGCCTTTGCTAATAGTTTCAATTGGTTTAATCGAAATGTGATGTTACATGCATTAATAAATAAATATTGGGGGACAATCTTACACAAATCGACCTAGTCCCAAACTAAGCAAAGCTTGTACTATGGGTACTAGACGACGATATACATGTACTTACATATATAAATACCTACTTAAATACATAAGAAACATCCAAGCCTCAGGAATAATATTCGTGATAAATTCACAAATAATGCCCTGACCGGGATTCGAACCTACGACCTCCGGCTTCGCAGGCAGGGTCACTACCGACTAAGCCAAAGTGATTCTGCATTTTATGGCCGCCATTGATAGTCGATGATCAATAAAAATTTCTAGGTCGCTATAACGACTTTTTACAATATGTTTAAATATAAAAACAAAAAAAAAACACAAAGACACCCTTAAGAAAATAATTGAATTGAAAATCGATGACTTACAACAACATTCTCGGGACTCAGCATTTACGGACGAAAAACAATGCTAGGCAATTAAATAAAATACCTAACTCTAAAAGCCATATCAACTCCAATATTAAGCCCCAAAGTTCAAAAACAGTCGGCACTCGCTCTCAAAGCTCAGAGAGCTCATTAAGCTGCCGACTTCCGGAAGATGGCGGCACTTCCGACCCGGTCGGAGCCTTCTCTGTGATACTTTTGTGCTTCGGAGAAATACCAAAACCAATCAAGAATTGGAGTTATTGGATTTCGGGATGATTCGTCTTTTGTTGTCTTTTCTCCGAGTGGAAAAGTAATTAGGTATAAGATGGAGAACATTTATTCGTAAGGTATGTATTATCCCACTCACGTGGCACGCCAGACCATTTAGGGTCACGTAGGTACCTCAAAAGGAAAAAAGGTAAGTAGATAAACCCTAAATAGTTTAAATAAATACGAATAAAGCTCGAATCGTACAGAGCGGGTGCGGTGCAAGGCGGAGGCGATTTAGAATTTTAGATTTTTCCAAAACTGTTGACTGTCGATAGATTTTTTTTAGATTCATTTATTTCTATTTGGAAATTTACATGTTATTTAATAAAATGACAATAAAATAGCATGATTTCACAAAAAGATCGTCAGAGTGTATAAGAATAATAAACAAAATTGAATACAAGGCAAAAATTAAAATGAAAGGTAATACATAAAAAACAAAAATTTCAATAATAGTACTAAAATGTACAATGTCAAATGTATAAGATGTAGTTTAAATAGTGTCAGTATGAAGCAGTAATAGACACGAGAGCGCTCTTGGCCCAGCGGCACCCGCATACCGCGTGCGGTATGCGAGGTTAAGCAATGTGGGCGCAGGTCAGTTCTTGGATGGGTGACCGCTTTGAGTGGTTACTAACTGAGCGCTCTCGTGCTTTGTAAGGCACGTTAAGCCGTTGATCCCGGCTGCTGTCTACGACAGCAGTCGTTAAGCCAAGGCCTTCGGGCGGCTTGAGAACTTCTAACAGTCAAGTTTCCCACTCACTTGACAAAGGGGGGTCGAAGCTGCACCACGTCCGTAGGGAGTACCCACCGTTACCCTACACGTGACCCCTGGGTGGTGCTAAAAGTGCAACAAAAACTGGCAACCGTACTTGTCTTCTCGAAGATCTTACGGTTCCTAAATAAATGCCATACGATTAAATAAAAGTAATAGACACTATCGACAGTCGACAGTTTCGGAAAGATAAAAAGTCACAAGTAATTTTTTTACAAAAAAACACTGACTCCAAGCTTTTCCAGACCCCATCCTCCTGATATACAGGGTGATACGGGAGACGTCAGCAAGCTCAACACTACGGATTCAGTAGATCATAAGCTACTGCTTCGTACCGCTATTAGTGAAATTAACGTTCATTTACCTTTGGTGTTGAAAACAAAATGTTTTAAATTATTTACGAAATTCATGGTCACTCTACAATCAGAATACTTCAGTCAAGTGATAGGTTTCAAATTGAATGTCATCTGAGTTCGATTACTTGTGAAATATCGTATCTCACTCAAAGTGACAATTTACTTTCTTCGTAATTAAAGTGTTGTCATAACAGTTAGAGGTTTAATCTTTATAAACCAGTTGTTGTAGGGTGACTATGATTGTAGAGAATTAAACTTTAACTTAAAAAAAAAAAATACAGGAAAAAGGTGTTTCACTTAAATACAACGGTGAACGATTCATTGCCAATTACTATGTATGTAGTGTTGGTCCTGCTCACGTCTCCTGAATCACCCTGTATAATTTGAGGAGTTCCCTCGATTTTCCCAAGACCCCGTCATCAGATCCAGATTTAGTGACAATGGGACCAACTAGAAAACATACCTACTCTTTCAAACAAAAAAAGTATTTTAAAATCGGTTCACTAGTGTCGCATCTTCTGGGCGAGCTCGCTTCATCGTCGGCCTCATCTTTGCCCCCTGGCTAGATGCTGGTCAAAAACAATCCCATTTTTAATAAAAAAATCGGTGAACATACATAAAAAAAAACTGACGAATTGAGAACCTCTTCCTTTTTTTGAAGTCGGTTAAAAACCGCCTCCGCCCCGCAACGCACCGCGCCCGCTCGGTGCGTTTCTTTCCGATCTTACTGGAATTTGACGAAATTGGCATTACTTAGGATATTTCTCCTACGTCATCCGTTTTAATTGTCAGATTTAGTGAATAATGCTTTCCCATCGGCTATAATCGGAACACGACAGGACCCGAAGACGGGTCAATCAATTACCGTTATATTTAACATCTCACATGTCATAAAGCAAAATACTACTAGTTTTCATTCTGACAGTCGACATTGACTAATATAGTTTATCATTAACAGACATGAAGCAATTGACAACATTTCAAATTTTTAAGTAGTATGAAATCTTAACTCATTTCGTTAATTTGGTAACAAGAAACCCCAAAATAGTTTTTTTATATTTTTATAGCTATTAGTTTTATAAATATTCACGAAAATGTGAAGAAAGCCCATATCGTAGTAATGACGTCATTACTACGAAATTGTGACAGTCACAGCGCACAAAAAGAACAGCAGTTCACTTTCTTTAGTAAATTTGTCTTAGTAACAGTGCTTCTGTATGATTTGTGCTGTGACGCCTTACTTGTCACTTACTCTCTTTTAGAATGAGGAACTTTGGAAATTGAATTATTTATATGAAATTGGGATATTTTCGATAATTTAAAAATGTGGTTTTACATAACTTTTTATACTCTATTTGATTTCATCGGAAAACAGCTGCTCAAGAGGGCGCAGTACGATCGGTGTGGATCGGTTCTCCATACAAACGTATTTATGCTCTCATTTTAAAACGCCATGCTAGAATAACATGAAAATTTGTATACACAATGGGATCCGGCATATCTAGGTCGGATCATAGTTTCTGATGCTAGAAATAGTAAAAGAAAAAAAATACAGCGGCTTTTTGAGTTTTTTACGGCTTGTATGAAAACCTTAATAATCGCTGTATTTTTTCTCCATTATAATTTCAAGCAACTGAAACTATGATCCGACCTAGATATGCCTGATCCCATTGTGTATACAAAGTTTCATGTTATTCTAGCCTGGCGTTTTAAAATGAGAGCATAAATACGTTTGTATGGAGAACCCAACGTACTGCGCAGTCTTAAAAAATGAAATGTTGTCAATTAAATTAATACGATAATGGATAGCCACTTCGGGTCTAGTTGTATACCGGGTTTATTCTATGGGAAAACATTATTCACTACATCTGTACAGTCGCCCTTATAAGTAGCTGGACACTTTGCGACATTGTCACTTTCACCCGTTAAACATTTAATATGACAGTTTAAACATAACGTTATAGCGACAAGGTGCAAAGGTGTTTAGCCCCTTGTGGGGCTGACCGTACCTAAGTACGTAATTATACTTAAATATATAAAATGCATTTTATGACATAAGTGGGATCTTACTCGTACATAAGAACATTAAGAACACACATCAGAAAATACAGGAAACGTAAAAAATACAAAAAAGGACCAGAGATTGACCGTAAATAGTTATCTCTTATAAAATAGCGACTTAATAAAACTAGAAGGGCCGAAATCGCACGAATTGTTAGAAAATCTCAACAAGCCGCGGCAATTACGGCAATAATTAATAAAGAAGCGCCATTAATTTCCAGTTTCCGGTCTCCATTTCGCGGCTTCACAAGATGGCGGCTTTTAGGGAGCACTTGAGCGTGTAATTAGTTAAATTAATTATTGTGGCTAATTACCTCGGCGACGACGAAGTGCTGTTTTCACAGGATGTCAGTGATGGGATTTTCTTATTGAATACGCTAGTTGACAACAGCAAAAATTAATTATTATTTTACCTACAAAATTCCCGAAAATTCGAAATTTTGGCTATTTTGAGAATTTTAATTACATATGGTTTAAAAAAAAACAGATTCTTTTTGACCATTTTTTGGAATTTAATTATTAGAACAATAATTAAATTGTGGAATAAATATTGAAATAAGGCTACCTTAGTGTACGTTTTTTTTAGAAGTTTGTGTTTTCTTACTCCAGAATCCAGATGAACACTCTTGATTGCGATTCACAAAATCGTCACCCATTTTCACTAAGGTGACGTTTTTACATACATCTTGTCTTGTATGGACCGTCAAATAGAAGAAACCTAACTAACAAATGTATGGAAAGTGGGGAAATTTTTCTTTTATATCAGAATCAATCGTATATAATTATGTTATGATTCTAAGCAGCATAAAGTCAAAATTTCCAAATACTGACATTACTTATATAAGATGCTTTTTAGGGTTCCATACCAATAGGGTAAGCTTTTTCTATGATTTTCCAAACTGTTTAATTAGTATATATTTTCGGATTCGCCTTTTCACGTACTTTATTTCGATTACCTTTTTTTAGCGCTGTGCTTTAGGGCGGGTTGCTGACTCTCTGACCCTTGGACATGTGTGCTTTCTTGCATAAACCCTAGATGACACCAGTTTATAATAAGGCCGATCAACGTTAAACATGACGCCGGCAGAAACTTGTCAAACTTTCCACACTTACACATAAAATCAGATTTTAACGAAACGTCTGTAACCATCTTCGACCCACCCTTAGTACGAATAAAATAATGCCGAAAGTAACATCGTAAAATAAACAACCCTGTAAAAACACAGTCTCCGTAGTGTTTCCTTTTCAAAACACTACCCAACGCCATTAGCCATTGTCGAGCGGCCATGTTGTTCGAGAGCGTAAAATGGCGGATTAGACCAAGGCGCGGCTTTCAGCCATACGGGTTGTTTTTAAAACGCAGCTGAGTGGGATTTTTGTAAAGTGCGTACAGTCAAATGGAGTAACATGGGACATGCATTGATTACCCGACCCGAGACACCTGTATTCCCCAGGAACGAAGTAGCGTAGCTCTTTTTCAGATAGAAATATCGTGATTTATCCGTCAATGTGATTTCGAGGAAAACACTCTTGTAAACCGGAAAATACAGCATAGGGCTCTTCAAAAAAGGCGTGAAAAGGTTTTTACGGGTCGGCAACGCGCGTGTGATGCCTCTTGTGTTGCAAGCGTCCATAGGCGGTTGCGACCATTTACCATGAGGTAGGCCGTCAGACTGTTTGCCACCAACGTGATATAAAAAAATGCGCCGTGCTATCTTTTAAACGTAATAAGTAAAGTACTTAAAATAAGTGAATTTATTAAAAAAATATCCTTTGATACCCTAGGGAAATGAAGAAACGTAGCCGAGAATGACAGTTGAGATTCTAATCCTAAAATAAAGGAGTGGGTTGCATCGGGTATGTTACAACCGTAAATTATATTAAGTCGATACCTACCAAAGAGTAAATTATATACAGGGTGGGCCCTGTAACAGGAGCAAAAAATTAAACGGTGGACTATTTAGCGGGCCAGCAATTAATCCAAGTAGTCTCAGTCGAAAAAAAAAATTTTTATTTTTTTTTCTTCAGAGATGGCTTACTTGTATTTTTATTACTTCTCTGAAGTGACATTAATGTCAATTTATTTTGAAAAGTCAATAAAATTGAAAAATATTAAAAAAATACCAAAATTATCCTTGATGTGCTATAATCTCGTGGTGTCAAGATCCATTACTCGGATGTCATAACTTTAGAACAAAATCTCTCCGAAACGGAAATTTATGAACAAAAATTGTATACTAGGTGTTACTACAGACCTAAGGAAGCGTCCTTTTACATATTTGCTGCAGTTACAGCAGGGGGGCGACACGACCTGTCGGTGTGTTTTTTAAACCTCAATCCATAGAAATTATGTGACATGAAATGAAGTCATTCACTGCGACCGCGACAACCGCGTTAAGTATAATTTGAAAGACTCAATTGACATTTCATCTATTTCGCCATTTCATTTTTTTTGTTTAATTTATTCCGAAGATGTAGGTACTTCTTAATGTATTGCAAGTCAAAATGCATCCATACTGATACCAACCTTTCGTCTTTCTTTAGTCTTTCGAATTAAAAAACGGACTTTAGGTGAAGTCTTAATTCTAAATATAGGGAAGGACACAACATATAAAATTTTATAACTAACTTATCTGGATCGGTAGGTAGCCTAAAGTAGCTTTTCCCTTTGTGGCTTTTGGTATTACTGTCACAACCGTAGACACAGACACAGCAATAAAAAGCTCCAGCCATAGTTGATTACATTGAATTACAAATGATAAATTCTAACGAATTTCAAATAAAACTACACGCCCGCTACCGGCCGATCGATCTCTGTTGTGTGAGCGCACGTCACGCGAGCGAATGTTGAAGCGAGCGGCACCCCTGCGATTCATCTTGCCGCGGCTAGCTGTCCACACACCGCGCACACATAGCCGCGAGACGGGTTTACAGCACACATGCTTCGGTGTCGCTTCTTGTTACGTTAGTATATATCTTCTTTGGTTACAGGGCCCACCTTGTATAGGTACATACCTACTTCTTACATTGCCTACCTACTTACCTATTTATTTCTTAATAGATTAACTAGATATCAATATAAAATAAAGCCAAACATAATAGTATTATGCTTTAGTATTTGATTGATAATCACCGATAACATCCATTTTACTTTAGCGCCATCTAGCATTAAGTTAGCGGAACAAATATTTAGAACGTTGAGTGTAGAGTAGCTTAACTCATATAAGCTGCCAACAAAGTATCCTCTTCCAAAACGAGGTAGGCATAGCATGTGTTTACCAGGCATATGGTACATCATCATCATCATCATCATCATGTCAGCCGAAGGACGTCCACTGCTGGACATAGGCCTCCCCCAAAGACTTCCACAATGACGGGTCCTGCGCCACCCGCATCCACACATATGGTACCTACAAACAAGTTAAACTAACATCTCTTTGAAATAATCGTACTTCGAGCCACAGACGAGCTTCGAGCTAGAATAGCGCCTTGCGGATGCGTTCAATTTTGTATAAGGCCGTGTCGTGTGATACACTCGGGTTCACTTATATAGACCCGTGTCATACAATCTTGACCAATCAAAACCCTTCATCAGCACAGAGCGCGGCGCAGCTTCGTTGCGGTGCGGAGGCGGTTTTTCGGTAAAGCAAACGCGGTCCGAGGCACTTCACACCAAAAAACCGCGCGGTATTTGGTAGCGCGGTGGAGCGGAGACGGCGTGTGTGACATATGAAGCAGTAACCGACAGTCGACAGTTTCGGAAAGATCAAAATGTCGAACCGCCTCCGCCCCGCACCGCGCCGCGCCGCTCTGTGCGTTTTGAGCTTTAAGGATCCCACTTTGGCACCTAATTCAAAGATTCGGTGTAACCACTAGTTATACGAAATGAACTGAACTTCTAATCCAGAGAGCAAACAAGACTTTCTTGGTATTAGCCCGGTTTCGTCACGCTGTTTTCCTTCATCGAAAAGTTATTGTTAAATATGAATAGTACATTACTATAGAGGCCGGGAAACGAAGGATTGCAGGCCAAGTAGATATAGAGGATAGGGATACGCGGCCTGCAGCCCAACGTTTCTCGTCGAGATTTGTATAGTGCTTTTCTCAAACATATGCAATTAAATAACAAAATACACCACTCAATAAACAAATTTAACAGACGCCATGTTTGACATTAAAATTAAAAATATATATATTTCCCGCCTAGGCCTTCAATTTTGTATGAATTTCCTTTACAGTTCTCCCGAGTTGTTACGTCTGCAACGTGATACTTTGAAGCATGTTATAACGCACGTAATGAAGAAATTTCATTGCATGTTTGATAAGAAAACGATATTTCGTACATGGGTTTTTTAAACCCAGTGGTATGAGCGGGTTTCGAGCCCACGAACCACATCTTGGAAGTCACGTGCTTTACGCTCGGTTACAGTGACTTCAGTAGACTATAGTAAATAGTAAACACAAAGAAAAGGCGCCACGGTGTCAGGGCCGTATCAATTATTTAAAATCGATTTAATGTCAGGCTTTTGAAGCAAGTGAGCCGAACGGTTTTATTTATTTAAAGAACATCGACAGACGATAGTTACTATATTCTATGACAACCCTAACTTCTCTGTCGATAATATTGATGTGGAACGAGTCTCTGAGGCGCGAAATTTAGGTCTAATACTGGACATAAACTGTTATCTCTAATACTTAACACAGAAATTGTTCGGGTTTGTCTATACCGCTTAAAAGTTATACACTTGGCTCTGTGAGCGGTAGACCTCCCAATTTTTTTTTTTCAAATTTCAAAATTTTCTAAAACTGACTCGACAAAAAAATTATATATAGTTAGTTATCAAACCTGCTCACAAAATTTCACGAGAATCAGTTGAGAAATTCCGCCTGTAGAGAAGAACATTCCGGACAGACATACGAAAGAATCTCTGTCGAAAGCTGAAACGGAGACGCTTCGCTCGCTCGGTCAATAACTTGCGTAACTTACTCAGAGTCGATCTTCGAATTAGACTTTGTGAGGCCCTAATCCTATCAAAAATAAGAGGGCAGTTCACGATCCCAGCATCTCCATCAAATAGGTATTTTAGTTTCCCGTCAGTAGAAGTAGGGTTTTCACGAACATGCGCTTTGGCGTGTAGCTGAAATTAGAGTTCATCTAAAGTAAACGTATACAGGATGGTTTTTTTTTATGGGCCCTGAAGGGAAACTACCTTATAACGTGGAGATAACTCAATTTACGGAAAGGGAACATTATTTTGTTTCTCCTAAGCATTAAAAGGAGCACAGCTTTTTGAAAAAAATGTACAGACAGGAATACAAACTTACAAAGCCAGTTTTTCTGTCATTTTTATCAAAAAAATCTTTGATGCCAATTGATGCCAATCGATCTTATTTTTATCAAGGAACAAACACTTATGAGACCCACCTAGTCTAGAATGAAAAAGAGGCCACAAATTAAAAAAAAGAAGAAAATTTGACAAATTAGTATTTGAAAAAAAATTTTTTTTTTATCTGTGTGCAGTTTCTTAGGAAAAATAAAATAAAGTTTCCTTTCAGCAAACTGAGCTACCTCAACGTTTTAAGGTAGTTTCCACCCTACATATAGGCGGATTACTGACCTACACATACGAGTATATTCGTGTATTGAAACAACGCTTATTACTCTAAATTGTTATTTTTTCTCAAAGCACTATTGATTCTCATGAAGAAAAGAAATCTTACTTTCCATGTTTTTTATTTGTCCACCACCACCATATCAGCCCTAGGACGTCCACTGCTGGAAATAGGCCTCCCCCAATTTCATGGGGGGTAAATGCCATAATCGCCACGCTTGGCATGCGGGTTGGCGATCGCAGTATCTCCACCGCACTCTAGGAATGCTGCTGCCCATTCCCCAGTAGACATGGGGAAAAGCGTTACATTTCGATATCAGTGACTGACGATCCCGTTCCAAAAAGTCACAGTGAAAAGTCATCGTGACTTTGCCACGCCTGTTACTGGTGTCACCGCATGATATTTGTGGCACGTCACGGTCCTGTAATGAACGTTTTTTTTGTCACACTATTATTTCAACGTGACTACGCCGATATTAGAGCCGAGTTACAGTCACAGCACTCCATAGCGTCAGTAGCGTCACGTCACGCTCCGCGTTTGTCGTGATTTGAGTAACAGAGACTGCGCTGGGAACAGTAGGAACGTATGTGACTTTGTAACGTTGCTCTTTTGTGAAAAGTCACAGTGATACGTTTTGACGGCGTTATTTTTCCCCCATGTCTATTCCCCGGTGGTCGTGGTCGTAGTTTTAGGACATACCCGGGTCCTTTATTTGTCCATTTTGTGACAATCAATCTAAAAAGTGAAAAATATCGTCACATAATGGATAATGGATTAACGTTTTTTACCGATATGAATACTACTTTACCGTTAATAATTTTTTTTCCTACTCGTTTAACTTTTTAATAATCGTTACAAAATTCAGCACGAGTCAACATGGTTATCAATAGGCTGGGACTCGCCGCAACAAGTATTAACCGTTGGATATTGTAATAGATTGTCGCGGGGGGATTGCGGAGCTACGAAAGGGTTGGGTAGAATTTATGATTTCGTTTATCATTTCTTCATTAGTATAATAACGAACAGAAGTGTCCTCAATTTCCATATATTTTGTATGTGTCCATTTTGTGACAAATAATAAACACAGTATGTAAATATTGTCACAACATGGACTCTTTTTATACCAATATATTTTTTTCTTAACCCAAATGAATACTACTTTACTGTGAAGTCCAATAAACTTTTCACTATTCGTTACAAAATTCAACACGAGTCAACATTATCACTAGCCTGGAACTGGCCGTATCAAGTATATTACCAACCGTTAATATTGTAATAGATTGGCGCCGGAGGATTGCGGAGCCACGAAACGGTGGGGTAGAGTTTTTGATTGATTGCACAAAACAATGTATAAATGGTAAACCCTGTGGCATTTTCTACCAGTAGACTGAAAAGGTCGACTGAACATTTGAAAATACACGCTTATTAAGTCAGTAAATCATGATGAACAAACGTTTTTTAAGTGAATTGTGCAAACCTCGCCCCGTGTAAGAGACACGCTTATGTCTTGACGCAACACTGTTAGTTAATGGCTGTTTTGGAGAAAATTTCAAATTTAATCTAATTGGCTACATAAATTAATACTCAGTTGAAGTCTTATTTCTTCCTATGAGATTTTAGATTAGATAAACTTCCATCATGTTAACTTAGAGTAGACTCAGGTTATTCTAGCGTGGCGTTTTAAAATGAGAGCGTCAATACGTTTGTATGGAGAACCGAGCGTGCTGCGCACTCTTAATAAGTAGCGGTACTTTCTTTACTTATAGCTTATTATATTTTACTTTACTTATAGCTTACCTTTAGCTTTTAGAGTGTGTTTGGTTTTCTGTATTGTTTTGCTTACCTATGTTGCAATATAAGTAAATCTCTTAGTGAGAGCGTTTAAGGAAGTAGGTGCACACCTAATGTTTAAAATACTTTCATTGTACCTAATATTGTACTTATTTCTGTTGCTTCTCCAATAAATAAAATAAAAAATACTTATATTTTGTTGTGTTTAATATTTCGTTAGCAAATTCAATACGTACGAAAACGTCGAAAATACAGAAGTATGCTACAAACTAGAACAAAGTTGGCTAGCAATGCAATACAAGGTGGTGTTCTCGCAGTACAAATTTACGTATCCACACTACGAAAAAATAAATACGAAAGTAACTGTCTGTCTGTCTGTCTGTTACCTCTTCACGCTTAAACCGCTAAACCGATTTAGATGAAATTTGGTTTACTCGTAGATATAGTTCGAGTTCCGGGAAAGGACTTAAGATAGTTTTTATTCCGGAAATCATTCCTTAGGGGGTGAAAAGGGGGATAGAAATTTATTTGTACAGGCGAGCGATATTTTAGCCTGCGCCTATAATAGTTTAGTAGCAATTATTTCTATAATATAATGAGGTGCACGTGGACGGAGTCGCGGGCAAAGGCTAGTATGGAATATTTTCGCTCACAAGAGTGTTTTGACATTAGATGAACTTTTGGCAATCCGTTAACTTCGATCACACCATGATGGTTGTTTTTTTGTAAAACTTTTTTACTCATTCTCCATTATGCTATAGGTAGGTATAGGTATTTATTAACCGACTTCAAGATTTCAAAAGAGGAGGTTATCAATTCGGTTGTATGTTTTTTTTTTATTGTTTTTTTTTTAATGTTTGTTAGTCCATAACTCCGTCATTTCTTAACCGATTTGGAAAATTCTTTTTTCGATTGTAAGTATATATATCCAAGTTGGTCCCGTTTTTGTCAAAACGCAGTTCTTATGATGGGATCCACGAGGAATTGAGGGAACTCCTCAAATCTTTAAGGCAAACATATAGTGATTTTTGTGTTTTTATCAACAAGTCAAGCATTTGCATCCAAAAATGTGAAATTGGATGAAGTGGAACTGCTGATGATGATCAGAACAGAACTCTTCAACGACGAAAAGTTCACGTTTGGCGATTTGTCCTTCTAGCTGTGTTTGTTAAGCAAGTTCTATTTTCACGATTGATTTTTGTCATGCTCGAGTTCTGATGATAGGATCCCTTAGGAATCGAGGGAACTCCTCAAATGTGAAAGGCACACAGATAGTGATTTTAGTATTTTCATGAACTAATCAAGCATTTTCATTCATAAAAGTGACATTTGATGAAGTGGAACTGCTGATGATGATCAGAACGGAACTCTTCAACGACGCGTAGTTCACGTTTGGCGATTTGTTCTCTTCGTTTTGTTTGTCAAGCAAACCAGGTTTTTCCATGATGCCATGAGGAATTGAGGGTACTTAGTCTTCTACCATTATAAACATACTTATAGCCCTTTTTATTTTATTGAATGGAATCTAAGAGTGCACCATCTAAGTATAATAATCTTTTACCGGCCTCCCCCATTGAAGTCGGTTTTTTTTCTTAAAAATTATTATAAGGATGTAATACATATTTTTCACACCCATTACATTCTTATTCACTCTGGCGAGCCGTAAAAAAGTTCATTAAACATGTAGCAAGTATATTAATGCCTCCTTCACATTCCCCGACTCGGCGCCCAATTCGGCGCCGTCAATAATTCACAGTCCGTTCTGCAACCCTATGAAAATGGAAGAGTATGGATATGACATTATACAACACGATACTTTTTACCGACTTCAATAGAAGGAAGGAGGTACTCAGTTCGTGTGCATGTTTGCTTGTTCTTTTTAACCGACTTCAAAATTTCAAAAGAGGAGGTTATCAATTCGGTTGTACGTTTTTTTTTCTTTTTTAATGTTTGTTAGTCCATAACTCCGTCATTTCTTAACCGATTTGGAAAATTCTTTTTTCGATTGTAAGTATATATAGATTAGATTAGATTAGATTATTTATTTCATGATAAAAAATTACAGTATAAATTTGCATAGAATGTCAAAATTACAAGAATTGTTATCATGATCGTCAAAACATGGAAAAAATAAAACAATAATAATAGCAGCACAATGTCAACAAATGTAAATTAATAATAGAAAACAATAAAACTAAATATATCTCCCACAAGGGATCGTCATTCAACTTAAATATATATATATATATATGTCTATTCAAAAAATATTTAATAACAAGTCAGGGAATAATTTAATTAATAATTACTATTTACATGTCATATCAAGATCAATGTACTCTTTAACTGAGTATAATGGATTATTCAATAACAGGCATTTCAGGCGGCGTTGAAATGCTTCGTCAGAGGGTTCAAGTCTAAGGTCAGCGGGTAGTCGTTCATAGTAAGTAGGCCCAATAACGCGTGGATTCTTACCTGAAAGTTGTTCCCGTTTTTGTCAAAACGCAGTTCTTATGATGGGATCCACGAGGAATTGAGGGAACTCCTCAAATCTTTAAGGCAAACATATAGTGATTTTTGTGTTTTTATCAACAAGTCAAGCATTTGCATCCAAAAATGTGAAATTGGATGAAGTGGAACTGCTGATGATGATCAGAACAGAACTCTTCAACGACGAAAAGTTCACGTTTGGCGATTTGTCCTCCTAGCTGTGTTTGCTAAGCAAGTTCTATGGATATGACATTATACAAATCGCCTCGGTCTTAAAATTTGCGAACCACAAGCTTGTAGCCGCTGTGCCCAACCCGTTGACTCTCTAGGTCGACATGGTTTGTATTGTCCAATGAGCGCCGGTCGTCTATACAGGCATGCAACTTTAAGCAAGTTTTATTTTCACGATTGATTTTTGTCATGCTTGAGTTCTGATGATGGGATCCATTAGGAATCGAGGGAACTCCTCAAATGTGAAAGGCACACAAATAGTGATTTTAGTATTTTCATGAACTAATCAAGCATTTTCATTCATAAAAGTGACATTTGATGAAGTGGAACTGCTGATGATGATCAGAGCGGAACTCTTCAACGACGCGTAGTTCACGTTTGGCGATTTGTTCTCTTCGTTTTGTTTGTCAAGCAAGCAAGGTTTTTTCATGATTCCATGAGGAATTGAGGGTACTTAGTCTTCTACCATTATAAAAATACATTATAGCCATTTTTATTTTATTGTATATCTATCTAAGAGTGCACCATCTAAGTATAATAATCTTTTACCGGCCTCCCCCATTGAAGTCGGTTTTTTTTCTTAAAAATTATTTTTTTAACCGACTTCAAGATTTCAAAAGAGGAGGTTAGCAATTCGGTTGAATGTTTTTTTTTTTTTAATGTTTGTTACTGCGTAACTCCGTCATTTCTGAACCGATTTTGAAAATTCTTTTTTTGATTGTAAGTATGTATATCCAAGTTGGTCCCGTTTTTGTCAAAACGCAGTTCTGATTATGGGATCCATGGGGAATTGAGGGAACGCCACAAATCTTAAAGGCAAACATGTAGTGATTTTTGTGTTTTTATCAACAAATCGAGCATTTTCATACGAAAACGTGACTTTGATGAAGTGGAACTGCTGGTGATGATCAGAACAGAACTCTTCAACGACGAAAAGTTCACGTTTGGCGATTTGTCCTCCTAGCTGTGTTTAATAAGCAAGTTCTATTTTCACGATAAATTTTTGTCATGCTCGAGTTCTGATGATGGGAATTATTAGGAATCGAGGGAACTCCTCAAATGTGACATGCACACAAATAGTGATTTTAGTATTTTCATGAACTAATCAAGCATTTTCTGTATGTGTGTATTCTTGTTTGATTTATGCTTAAAAGAGCTATTGAGGCTTACTTGCAGAATTGCTACTTACTTTAATACTCAGTATATATCTAATCCTAATCCAATACATATTATAAACGTCAAATTTAGTGCCGATGTTTGTTCCTCGTAATCAACCAAACTGCTAAACAGATTTTTACAAAACTTTCCGTTAATGTAGCTCAGACATCAGAATATGGCATAAGCTATAATGTATACACGTACAAAGTCGCGAACAGCAGCTAGTTTAATTTAAAGACGTTCATGAAATATGTAGCAGCGATATTAACGCCGCCTCTACATTCCCCAACTCGCCGCCCAATTCTGGGTCCTCAATTATTCACGGTAACGGACACCGGCCGTTTTGCTCTGCTGAATGGGGGGATATAGTGTGAACAACATAATTTTGATAAGATGCACTGGAATAACTCCGAAACAATTCAATGAATGGATAATTACGAAATTGCGCTTTGTAGTGATCGATATCGAAAATCTCAGAGGGCCTAAAGAGAACCGAAAACGAAGATTCTCCAATGCATTTGGTACTCTAATTTTTGCTCCGATGCATATACCACCGAATAAGACGCGGACTTATTCCAGGTCTTTTACTGTGTGCGCTGTGAAGCTGTGGAATGCGTTGCCGTTGTCACTAAGACAGTGCTCGTCTGTCGCGTCACTCAAGAGTCATTTAAAGAAGTTGTGGCTTTCCAATAACTAGTGAATTGGTTAAATACAGTTTTAAGTTTGTCTATCTTATTCTACCTACCTTCCACTCAATTGCTCAAAGGTTAGCTGGAAGAGATCCCTTATAGGGATATGCTCGCCTTTGTACTTTAACGCTTTGTGACCTCTTTATGTTTCAACCTGTAATTGTGTACAATAACTTACTATACTATACTATACCCACAGATATCAAAGCAAAACAGATCCACGAGTAAGTTTGAGAGAGGCAGATAAATGATATCTGACAGGTCTTCGCCTGACAGTGTCTCCGTTTTCATAATTGGAAATTGTACTGAACTGACGTTTGTGGTGTGCTCGTTTATATGGGATTAAACATTTTGGTGTGCTTTTAAATGGAGACAATTCGTTAGCAGCCGAAAAAGGTCGTACTATCTGTCCTGTTCTAAGTCATCTTGGTTAACAATAAGGATTCAAAGAGACAAGAGACAACTATATGAAAATCATCTTGCTTACCATTGGCTTAACACTACGGATCTACCCGGCTAGTATGATAGCTTATACCGTCACGTTATATGGCCAAAATGTACTGAAACGTCACATAAAACGTGACGGTATAAGCTATCATACTAGGCGGGCTGTTGTGCCGCCATAACTTTCAAATGTCAATGTCAGATTCAGATACGATGTGAAAGTAGGCCAAACAAACAATTAGTATATGGCTAGAATACCCTGACTAGGTTGTATCTAACGATTGTTAGGAATAGTAAGAATTCCAAGCCGTGAGTCATTTTTTATGAGTTATGCGATATACAAGTCAGACATGCAATGGTGATTAATATAAAATACGACTAGTGTTGACTTGTGACATCGATTATTGACCGAGCGAGCGAAGCGTCTCCGTTTCAGCTTTCGACAAAAAATCTTTTGTATGTCTGTCCGGATGTTCTCCTTTACAGGTCGCATTTCTCTACCGATTCTTGTGAAAATTTGTGAACATGTTCGATAATTATACAGATTTTTTGTAACGAGTCAGTTTTTCGAAATTTGTATTTTTTTGCAAGGTCTACAGCTCACAGAGCCCCTAGTATTGTATTATATTTGGAATTGATAGTTTTTACCAAAGACTGGAAAAAGGATCTCAGTTCGTCTTCATGATTGCTTTTTATTTAGTTTTTTGTTCAGTGTTTTATTTAGCATGTTTGCCAATTTTGTTTTATGTGGTCCAATATACTTAATACTGAAGGTCTTGATGATGGGATCCAAAAGGGACCGCGGGAACTCTTCAAGTGTGATAGGCACGCGTAGACTGTATTTTTTTTCCCATGTAAATTTTTTTTAAAACCGAGTTGACAATAAAATTATATCTAATTACCAAACTTGCTCACAAAATTTCACGAGAATCCGGACATACGAAAGCATTTTTACCGTAGCTGAAACGGAAACATACGTTTCACTCGGTCAACAAGAAATCGAAGGTACGAGAAATCAAGCTAAGATTAAAACTGTATAATGTAACTTAGTTTTCATAATAGGCAAGTTCTTTCCATACAAACATCAAAATTTCAACATCAGGTTCTGCGTACATCCAATATGTACAAGAAAAAAAAAAAGATGTAGTGCCAAAACTAACGAATAAAATTTGCACAACGTTTGTATGGAGTAGGCTTTGCCCTACCCTTCGCCTTAAATAAGGGATAAGCTCGCCTTTGTACGTCTAGTTTTGGTTTTTTTTCTCATTTTCTCGTGTTTTATGTACAATAAAGCAATACATACATACAGAAATACTGCTTCATACCTCTATATCATACATGCCGCCACCGCTCCGCTATGCCGCGCGATTTTTTAGGTCGACGTCCCCCGGACCGCGTTCGCTTTATCACTAAACCGCTTCCGTCCCGCAACGACGCTGCGCCGCGCCCTTGGTCGACCGAAACGCACAGAGCGCGCGCGGCGCGGAGGCGGTTTTGCATTTTTGAATTTTCCGAAATTATTGACTGTCATTACTGCTTCATATGTCACACATGCCGCCTCCGCTCTACCGTGCTACCGAATACTGAGCGGATTTTTTGGTAGGACGTCCCCCGGGCCGCGTTCGCTTCACCAAAAAACCGCCTCCGCCACGCAGCGATGCTGTGACGCGCTCTGTGCGTTTCAAGCTTTAAGGCCAAGTGGCAGATTCAATTTAATCTGTCTATTGTAAATACTAATAGCAAATGTATTAACTTTAATTACTAAACAATTGGCTGTGCCCAGTGGGACGTACCTATATATAGGTGAAAAACTTTTTTTTTATTATTAAAAATGGGATTGCTCTTGGCCAGCATCTAGCCAGGGGGCAAAGATGAGGCCGACGATGAAGCGAGCTCACCCAGAAGATGCCTATTCACTCGTGCCTTAAAAAGGTCCAGGTTATATGAACTCGGAAATACAGACGCCGGCAGAGAATTCCAAACCTTAGAAGTGCGCATTATAAAAGAACATGCAAAGCGCTTGGTTCGAATTAGAGGAATTTCGACCAGGTAAACTTAAGAAACTGACCTGTTGTATGTAGTTGTGCCGTGTTCGAATAGACATTACATATTTAAAATGTGCAACACAAACAAAACAAACGCCTATTCGAACAACTACATACAACAGGTCAATTTCACCTATAGGCCGATGATGATGATACAGAGTGTATACCTGCCTTAACGGTAAAAACGCAAGTGTAGCCCAAGCTTAAAGAAATGAAAGAATAATCCACAATATTCCTGAGTGGCGCCGGCGGGCTGCGTTCAAATTTAATATTTAATTACTCGTTCGCGTGCGGAATGTAATCTATCTGGGTATGTATGTACTAGGTACTTGGACTACTTGGTATAATATTTATACTAAGTATTACATACTTGGTATAAATACTTGCGTCAGTATTTCATACTATTTGGTATTAATACTTGTGGCGTAAATACTTGTGACTAATTGATACCAGGTACAATACGCGTCTCAAATTGTAATGTCTTTATTGTCATCATACATACATGATACAGCCTAGCTAGCACGATCGCTTATACCGTCACGTTACATGGCCAAAATGTACTAAAACGTCACATAAAACGGGACGGTATAAGCAATCGTGCTAGTTAACGTGGCAGTTCATTCGCACGTGTTCAGTAGCTTATAGACATGATATCCAATGCTAAGTGCACACCGCTTGATCAGTGTATTAAGATTGAAAGTGCTGCCTAAGGGGTAATGGGTTGATTACCTTAGTTAGTCAACTTAATCATCGACGCGGTTGTTTATATCAGCAATCCTTCCGACAACTACCGGGAAGTACTCGTTGGAAGTTGATCGAAGTCCAAAGTACGTGACTATACACTCGTACGCAATATCGCGTAGATTGCGTAAACGCCTTGCAGATGTCTCACACGTATGTTCTCACTATATGTACTCGATATCTGCAGCAAGCACTGATTACTGAAGTAAGCCGAGTAGTGTAGTGAATTGCTTCGTGTCGACGCTTCGTGACTTCTTCAAGTCCTTTGATTCGGGTGCGAAAACCGACAAGTATCGGGAGGCGACCAAGGTGAGCCGAAGTTGCGCGAAGCGACCCGAAATGCCTCTCCACCCTCTCGTACTCGGTTAGCTTCGATGAACTTCGCGAGCAGTGTAGTGGGGGTTTAAGGCTGGTTTTAGTGTGACACTGATGGTTCTCGCCGAGATCTCAATGGCACCGCCGCGTATAGTACAGTCAGCTGCAGAGAAATCTGATCCTCTCTGCATACAAACTTCTATGCAGGGAGGGTCACGTTTCTCTGCAGCTGACTGTACGTTCGTCAGCGTTGAGTTGAGCTGAACTTTAGGCGTTAACTCTAAAACGCTTCTAGAAAAATCGCACCTATAGGGCGTCAGCCCCGATGGTCATGCAGCGTGACACTAGAACCAGCCTAACAATTTCGTAGCGTTGCGCTCGTAGCTGATAACGTGCGAAAACCCATATATAAAGGAAATTGCCTACATGATGAGTGCCAGCACGGCTTATACTAAAAATACGAAAAGTGGTCGGAATTCTTCGGGATTGGTAGATGACAGGCCAATCTTTGTTTTTTTTTAACTTAACTGTAAAATAAGCCAGGCGTGTTATTTCTTCAAGTAACTAACATCGGAATTAGTAGAGCTACAGTAGGTAATTAGATATTGGGTCGGTGCCTCAATTTATACGTCTGTGCGATCATCATGAAAAACCAGTATTTTTCTTACCTATACAGTGAAATACTTTTTGACCAAAAAATACTACCTATCCAACCCCAGTATCACGCGTTTCACCGTGCGTACTATCAATATCAATTATTTAAACGCAACATAAAACCTTATTGCTTTATAATAGATCTGAAATTCCATTGAGAAAGGTACTTCCGTTTGACAAAATTACGAAGAAGCGATTACAAAGGTATTAGCGATTCATGAATCGATAAGTACCGTTAGCATCAGAAATATGTATCCACTTTTCTACCTTATGTCTTAGAAATAAAGTCCTAGTGTGTATACATGTCTACGAAACTACTGGCAGAAATATAATGGTGTAGTATATTTTTGGAATCAGCTCATGGAGCCATTTCAATTGATACCCCAGTCGATATCATGATAAAAATAAGACGTTGCAATAGGTATTTTACGATACAACAAATTGATGAGGTCATAGCTGGAAAATGTAGGTGGCGGACGGAAGTCCACCCAAGTCTAAAATACTTACTGTAACTCCAACTAAACTTTCCCGAAAAAAAATCTCAATACGCGAACATCCCTTCACGACTGTACTCAGGTCCTGGACTGTTATAAGAAATAGGTATACGTAATAGTATTTTTTCATCACACTTGCTCGTAAAGGGTCTTATCTGCGTACAATAAGACTCTTATTGTACGCAGCCGTATAGCTGATTTACCTCCCACGGGAGTTATGGATTTTCATAACTCCCTAGGGAGCTCGGTTCATCTAGAGAAAATCCACTACCTATTTTAACACTCTTTTGCCACAGTGATACCAGTTGAAGGCCCTTTTTTTTAATAAAGCCTCGTGAAGATATATGTTTAACTGTTAGGCCAGGTTTAACCAAATTATATTAGCTTAAGCTTGACATGAAATTGACTGTCGGAATTAACTGGATCTTGAAATTTACAAACTCTATTCTTGGTTGGTTGAAATGATCTTTTTTCTTGGTCAGAGATTGCTACGAGTTCCTGTGGCTAATCATTCCAATTGTTGCTTGGAAAATATCTGTTTAACGGTACTTACACATGGTGGTCAATAACTTATTGTGTACATAGCTTATGTCTTTATATTAATAACAATCGTGCTTAACCTCATTTTACGTAGATATAACGAGAGTCAACCCATTAAACACACAGAGCGGGCGCGGCGCGGTGCGGGGCGGAGGCGGTTATGTGTTTTTGATCTTTTCGAAACTGTTGACTATTGATTACTGTTTCATATGTCACACACGCCTCCAGTCTACCGCGCTACTGAATAACGCGCGGTTTTTTGGTGCGATGTTCCTCGGACCACCTTTGCTTTACCGAAAAACCGCCTCCGCACCGCAACGACGCTGCGTCGCGATCCGTGCGTGTCAAGCTTTAAAAGAACAGCCCTCTCGAACATTGAAAGTCACAGCTAGTTTTGACTCCAACTAAATCTCTTCCGCCATTTCAGAGACTTAAGCCGAAACGAGCTGACAGCGATCAGCCGACGCACCTTCCGCGGTCTCTCTGCCCTAAAGAGTCTACACCTGGACGGGAACCAGCTGAAATGCATTGATGAGAAGGCACTGGAAAACTTGAAGAGCCTGGAAGTGCTGTAAGTCGCTAGTTTCTACTTATACATAGATTTATTTATGTACGAAGAAAATATATACAAGAATACTTAAACAAAATAATATAAATAAAATTAAAACTAACTTAAATCTAAAACAGGCCCTTGAGGCATTGTACCTAGGATGCTGGCGGCATTTCCTAGCTGTATCGCAATGCTGATACGTTGAGCGAGGAAGCCAGCTCTCCCGTCACCAGTTACGTCAACAAGACGCTTTGCAATTTCCGCAAAAAGTAGTTTAGTTTAGTTTCTAGGTTATGCTAGTTTAGGTTTTAGGTTTTTCCTTTATTTTTCGTCATCATTCCCTTTAGCGTCAGCTTTGTAAAACTTTGAACCTGGTAGTTGGTTAAAGTCGAGCTTTACGTATGTCTCATCATTTGCCTGAAACACAGGAAACATCCTAGTTCAGGCACGTGATATTTGTTCTCTATAGATAAGTTTAGGCTCTAATAACATAATTGTAAAATGAGTTTTTAATAAATTATTCTTATTCTTATCATAGTCATCATCCAACAAGATGCAGCCTTTGAATTTAGTCAGAACTTGGTCATACAACAGACGAGCTGTTTTATTCTGTTTGACGGTCTCGATTTGGCTGCTTAATTGCTCTGTAGCTCTTGTTCCCTGCTCGAAGGTGAGTGAGTGTTTTTTAGGGTTTCGTTGTAAACAAGGAACCGTTATAGTTTCCCCATGGCTGTCCGTCCGTCCGTCTGTGTACGGCTTAGCTCAGCAACCGTTACTACGAAATATCTGTTATTTGACATAGGTATATATAAACACGCTGACAAAACGTAAGACCGAATAAAATGTCGAAAGTAAAATGTCTTTAGGGTAATTCCCCTACATGTAACGTGTTGATGCCTTTTTTACTGCAAGACTTATCGCGAAGGTTATCGTAAGATAGCTCGTTCAAAAATAATGTGAGGTTTCTTTAATCATTTTTTGATTCAGTAGTCCGTTTGCGTGAGTGAACATACAAATTTTTGTTGGGGTCAAGTGCGGGGAGCACCTCCTACCCTGCCAGCTAAACGGTAGTAGTATACATATAATGCATTTAAAAGGGAAACTATGTATAACAGCTTAGTAGACATTACTAGTTCTTTAACGAGTAATAGCCGAACTTTAAGTATGCTCGTAAGTCCCAGATTGTTTTTGTGTGTTATTGAATTTGGAATCTTCGTTAATTTTGATAAAGTTCGAAACTCGATTTGAATTTGTACTCGAACGAGTACGCAGGGATTTACGAGGTTAAGAGATGTACTTGGAGAAGCAAACTTACGTACAGTTTCCATTGGTTACTAGTTACTTAAATAAATCTTTCTATGTGTCAAACATAATTATAGTAAATATTGTTGTAGTTTGGAGCGCTCGTGGCCCAGTGGCACCCGCGTACTGCGTGCGGTATGCGAGGTTAAGCAATGTCGGGCGAGGTCAGTCCTTGGATGGGTGACCGCTTTGAGTGGTTACTAACTGAGCGCTCCCGTGCTTTGGAAGGCACGTTAAGCCGTTGATCCCGATTGCTGTCTTTGATAGCAGTCGTTAAGCCAAGTTAGAGGCCTCCGGGCGGCTTGAGAACTTCTAACAGTTAAGTTGCCCACTCACTTGACAAGCCTATTCCCAATAAGGTCGGTTTCCCCCTCGGGTTGGAAGGTCAGATGGCAGTCGCTTCCGTAAAAACTAGTGCCTACGCCAATTCTTGGAATTAGGTAGCGGACCCCAGGCATTCATCAGGATGCAACTATACTGGGAATAACGCTCGGATGATGATGATTGTTGTAGTTTGTGAGATTTTAAGTCGTCATAATGTGACGTGTGGACAACTACGGAACCTACACATATACCCTACGTACTTACTAAATTGGCTCTACAGTGACCCCAACACGCACATGGCCAAATTCTTTTTTAAATCTCTAGGATCTGGACCAGTTTCAACGCTTAACTAAGACGGTGAGGGAAGGAAGCGGTATTACATTCTCAAAAACCCTCATTGAGTTAGTTGAACTCAAAGCAGACACAGACTTGTGAAAAAAGCAGCGACTTAAAAGCGAGCTTATCTTAGAATAGAAAGGACAACAAACTGTTAATTAAGCTCGAAAAGCACAGATAAATAAAAAGATGTTGAAGGATGGGGGACAATCTTACACAAATCGAAATCGACCTCGTCCCAAACTAAGCAAAGCTTGTACTATGGGTACATACTAGACGACGATATACGTACTTAAATATACAGGGTGGCCCATTCAAATCGGTCAGTATGGGAAAGTCTAAAACTATAAGACATACGAAGATTTGTTCTTAGGAACCATGTCACCGATTTTACAAGTAGAGAGGTACAAACAACCATAGAGACAATTTTACATGCCTGAACTTGTTGAATATTGTAACGGTGGTCACTTTGAACACCTACTATGATAAATTAAAGTATGTGAAAAAAATGCATTTTATTCATTTTAGACATTATGTTTCTTAGAGACATTTACTGCTTAAGACCTACACAAACGATATCTGAATAGAAATAGTGTAAGTTTATTTTTTCAAAACAACCGGGTTCGATTCCCTAGCTGGGTACAGTGTTTTTTTCAAATGTATGAATGCAGTTTTTCTTTTTATCAAAATCGGTGACATGGTTCCTAAGAACAAATCTTCGTATGTCTTATAGTTTCAGACTTTCCCATACTGACCGATTTGAATGGGCCACCTAGTATAGATAAATACATACTTTTTAAGGCACGAGTGAATAGGCGTCTTCTGGGTGAGCTCGCTTCATCGTCGGCCTCACATTTGCCCCCTGGCTAGATGCTGGCCAAGAGCAATCCCATTTTTAATAAAAAAAAACTTAAATACATAGAAAACATCCAAGACCCAGGAACAAATATCCGTGCTAAATGCAGAAATAATGCCCTGGCCGGGATTCGAACCCGGGACCTCTAGCTTCGGAGGCAGTGTCACTACCAACTAGGCCTAACAGGCCGTCAAAGAGCGGAGCGGCGTTGTGCGGGCGGAGGCGATTTTGCATTCCTGATCTTTCCGGAACTGTCGACTGTCGATTACTACTTCATATGCCACACACACCGCCTCCGCTCTACCACGCTACCGAATACCGCGCGATTTTTGTGTGCGATGTGCCACGGACCGCGTTCGTTTCAAAGTCAAAGTCAAAATATTCTTTATTCAAATAGGCCTAGCAACAAGCACTTTCGAATCAAGGTTTCAAGTTTAAACACAATGTCACGCTGTGGATGTTATCAAAAGACTTATTTCTGCAAGTTAGGGTGATTTCGAGAAATCTCGGGTTCATCTGTCTCCTTAAATAAGTACGACTAAGGCTATCTAAAGTTCCACATTATATCTTAGTGTCGTAGCGGTGGCACAAATAGAAATAAAAATACATTACATAAATTAAGATTTAATCATTCAAACTATTAGCTAAATCTAAGAGCTCTTATTTAGAGTAAAACATTTTTACAAGGCCTTTTTGCAATGTTTGTATGTATGTGTCTTCGTGTTAAATCTTGCAACTGAACTTAGAAACCAGTTATCCTTAACCGATGGAGCTGAAATTTGGCATAGGAAAGGAAGTGAGTTCGGTGACATGCAATGTCCAGTTTACTACCGAGCTAATCTGATGATTGAAACAGAAAGTGATCATAGCAACTCCTAAAGTACCTACCATTCGTAGGTATAGCCGGGGCATAGAATACGGCTACGGAATCCCCTGCCTGTCGTAAAAGGCGACTAAAAGGGGGTCCTTGGGGTCGAAGACGTTCGCAGTTGGGGGCTGCGATCGTGTATAAAAACAGATGGTAGGACCCACAGAGGTGTGACTCTAGGGCGGCACTGGTGCGTTCCGAAGGAGATCCCAGAGACGTCCGAAATGAGTTCAGGAGGACGATCGGGGAGTTTTTAGTCGGTGCAAGTATGACATAACCTCCGCACAGTTCCCGCGGTACGGTGGTATCCATAATTGATTTTACCGCAGAAAAAAGGCCCCGCGATGTCAGGAATTAGCTCTAAATATTCACTTAGTAGTACATTGACTGATTGTTTCAGAACCCTAAACAACAACAACCTGACGTATCTGTCGCTGGAGCCGGCCGCGGTGGCGCGACTACACACGCTGCGACTGACCGACAACCCGGTTGTGTGCGATTGTCGTGTCGCACGACTGGCTAGCGCTGTGAGGAGTACGGGGATCTTGGGAGTTGGAGCGAGGTAAGTTTTAAATAAGTATTCTTGACAAACTGTTCACAACCTGACGCTGGCGGCCTCGGTCGCGCGACTGCACGCTGTGACTGACCGACTTTGTCGCGTGCAATTGTTGAGTCGCAAGGCTCGCTGTGAAACGTACGGAGATTTTGGGGGTCGGGGTGAGGTAATCAGTAATCAGTACTTTATTCGCTCAAAGCATGGTACAAATAGGTGGTTTGATATAATTAGATCCTATATAATTATTAGGATCTACATGTTTCGCCCCCTCCCCCATGGATATATACATGAGTATGTACCCATGACACATGATTTCCACCTCTTTCTATCTTATCTAGCTACACCTCTGATAAAGTTGCTGACGAGTTTTAGTTGTTTCGAGTCAACTGGCTATATGAGAACTGAAAACTATACGAGTGAGTCAAAATCAGAATGGACGAAAAAAATGTTCAGGCTATGTTAGTCATATTCTGGCACCGTTAATATATTCCATTGTATGATATTCTTATAGTGCAAACACAAAACGTGTTCTGTAGTTAATATAAAAACCTTTAGGGCTATTTGGTCCCTTCAATGTGTACCTATTTTTCTTTGAAAGTGTAATGACTGACTGACTTTTAAGTCGCCTTCTGTAGACTGTTCTGTCCCATAGGTACTTTTAAAGTTTGAGTACCTAAAGTTTAAAATGATGAAATTCCTTATATATATATATATATATATATATATCATTTTATGTTTATTTTGTTACTATAGTTAAAGAAAATAGTGTAAAACGGTAATGAATGTCAAGAAAAAGATTATATTCGCTTATTTGAAAATATAGTAGAATAGGTATTTACAATCATGTTACGATGTACATACGTTATGTGTATGTTAAATGTACACTTTAACTCCAAAGTGTCAGTAAAATACGATACGACCTTCAAACCTTCAAGAAAAGAGCGTACTCCCATCTTAAAGGACGGCAACGCAGTTACATTCAACCCCTGATATACAAGTGTTCATGGGCGGCGCTAATCGCTCACCGCCTGATGGTTCTGATTCGTCTGCTCGTTCGCTTCCTATGTCATAAAAAATAGATTGGTGTGTGTAAATATATTATCATTTGTTACAGATGCCAAGCCCCCGCAGCTTTAAGAGGAGCTCTGCTGACGGATCTGGAGGCCCACGAACTAATATGCAGCGGTGAGTTGCATTATTACAAATCTGGCTGTCTACTGTCTTACTATATATCTACATCTGTTGTTTGTAACACGCTTAAAAAGTATCGTGGAGTATCTATTCCACACGCCCTCAAGGAGATATCAGTTGATATCTAAGTATGAATTCCACAAGCGCTCAATAGTTTGATGATATTTATTCGACATTATCAAAAGGTATCGCAAGATATCTATTCAACACGCATCTGAGACCTATTTGGCACGCGCACAAGAAGTATCATGTGCTATCTATTTGACAAACTCACAAAAAGGTATCACGGGATATCTATTCGTTACGCGCTAAAGGAATATCGCATGGATATTGACAAGTATAGATTCTCAGTAGTAGTGTCCAGCCAATTTCAAATAATAAGCCTAATGTATGTATGTGAATTAATTGTACAAACCACATAAGTTTTAGTTTATGGGAATGGGAAGGATTCGAACGGAATTTTTTTCACAGAATTCTGAACAACTACATTAACATTTGAAACTTTTGACTGACACTCACATTGGCCAGACTTTTTCGCGTAGTCGAATTCGGCCATGATGATGATAATGATGATCTTGATTGTTCCCAGGTCCAACAACAGCAATTCCAGGCGAATGCTCCGCCGAGCCTCGCTGCCCACCCCCCTGCCGTTGCACCCCCGAGGGCACAGTCGACTGTAGAGAGAAGCTACTCTCAGAACTGCCCTCTACTATCCCACACAGGGCTACCGAGATGTGAGTAAAGCTCGAAACGCACAGAGCGGGCGCGGCGCGGTGCAGGGTGGACGCGGTTTTGCATTTTTGATCTTTCCTAAACTGTCGACTGTTGATTGTGTCGATTACTGCTTCATATATCACACACGCCGCTTCCGTTCCACTATCACGCGCGGTTTTTTGGTGCGTCATCCTCCGGACCGCGTTCGCTGTAGCATAAAACCGCCTCCGCCCCGCATCAACGCTGCACCGCGCTCTGTGCGTTTCAAGCTTAAATGCTACTAAGACCCACAGTGATCCCCGGCGACTGCTCTGAGCCGCGATGCATCCCTGAGCAGTCGACTGCAGCGAGATGCTGCTCAGAACTGCCCTCTACTATCCCATACAGGGCTACCGAGATGTGAGTAAATGTTACCACCAACAGTGATCCCCGGCGAGTGCTGTGAGCCGCGCTGCACCTCCGAGGGCACAATCGAATGTAGACGGTAGCTACTCTCAGAACTGCCCTCAACTATCCCCCACAGGGCTACCGAGATGTGGGTAAATGTTACAACCAACAGTGATCCCCGGCGAGTGCTGTGAGCCGCGCAGCAACCCCGAGCAGTCGACTATAGAGAGATGCTACTCTCAGATTTGCCCTCTATATTATCCTGCTCAAGGCTACCGAAAAATGAGAAAATGTTACCAGGACCAGCAGTGATCCCAGGCGAGTGCTATGAGCCGCGCAGCACCCCTGAGCAGTTGACTGCTGAGAGGAACTACTCTCGGAACTGCCCTGTACTATCCCCTACAGGACTACCGAGATGTGAGTAAATGTTACCAAGACCAACAGTGATCCCCGGCGAGTGCTCTGAGCCGCGCTGCACTCCCGAGGACACAGTCGACTGCAGAGAGAAGCTACTCTCAGAACTACCCTCTACTATCCCAAACAGGGCTACCGAGATGTGAGTAAATGTTACCAAGACCAACAGTGATCCCCGGCGAGTGCTGTGAGCCGCGCTGCAACCCCGAGCAGTCGAGAGAGACGCTACTCTCAGAATTGCCCTCTATATTATCCTGCTCAGGGCTACCGAAAGATGAGAAAATGTTACCAGGACCAGCAGTGATCCCCGGCGAGTGCTATGAGCCGCGCAGCACCCCTGAGCAGTCGACTGCAGAGAGAAACTACTCTCGGAACTGCCCTCTACTATCCCCTACAGGACTACCGAGGTGTGAGTAAATGTTAACAAGACCAACAGTGATCCCCGGCGAGTGCTGGGAGCAGCGCTGCACCCCCCAACCAGTCGACTGCAGAGAGATGCTACTCTCAGTACTGCTCTCTACTATCTCGCACAGGGCTACCCGAGATACGAGTTAGTGCTTCCAGAACCAACAGAACTCTTTCACGAGGTCGAGCTTCTTTGACCACAATTTAAATGTTAAAGCGTGTAGGACTTTAAACCTCATCATCATCACATCAGCCGAAGGACTTCTACTGCTGGACTTAGGCCTCCCCTAAAGAGTGGCACAACGACCGGTCCTATGTACTACCGCATCCAGCGGACTACCTCAACATTTACCAGGACATCAGTCCACCTTGTGGGGGGTTTGCCCACGCTGCGCCTTCCGGTACGTGATCGCGACTCGAGAACCTTTCTGCCCCAACGGCCATCGGTTCTACGTGCAATGTGCCCCCTACACTGCCACTATGCTTAGCGATTCGAAGGGCTATATCGGTGACTTTATTTATGCTGCGGATGGCCTCATTTCGGATGCGATCATGCAGAGAAACTTCCAGCATAGCTATTCGATTTCAACATTCTCATCACCCTATCCCATTCTCAAACAGCCATCTTCCCTTTATCAGCCATCAGCTGAATCTCTCCTCTTTTTCCAGCCGCCTAGAGCAGAACGAGATAACCGAGGTGGGCGCCGGCGCATTCTCGGCGGTGAAGCGGATCGCGCGCATCGACCTGAGCAACAATAAGATCACGAAGTTAGCCGCGGATGCGTTCACGGGGCTTACGCATCTCACTTCACTGTGAGTTGCTTCTATCAATTGTTTGGCCCATTCGACACTTCGAGCGCTTGACAATAAGTGCCTTCAGCAGCTTCATTTGTTTTGCTTCGCCTTTTCGGCCGCTTCTGCAGCTTCACCCGCTCTGACTTAAGTTCCATGGAGATAGGAAGAAGCCAACGTGTCCATATACACTAAAACACGTACCATCTTCCACGGAATCAAAAACATACCATCCTCTCTTGCCATCGTCTCTAGGAATACCAGCACGTTGACGGTGGCAAGAGAACGTCAGGGAATGTGGTGAATGTCAGATTTACGTCACAAACTTTACCGGGTTTAACTGAAATTATATTAATCTTTTATGGTATTTCTTTCAGGGTTTTATATGGAAATAAAATCAAGGAGTTGCCCACAGGAATATTCCATGGACTATCTTCTTTACAGTTGTTGTAAGTATGAAGCTAAAACATTTATAAACAAAGGAACGGAAGTTCATAATTATTAAACCTTACACGATAATTTTTGTTCTCACTGTCATTCAAATTGGACCCGGGTATGTTCTAAAACTACGACCAAGACCACCGGGGGATGGGCAGCAGCATCCCTGGAATGCGGTGGAGATACTGCGATCGCCAACCCGCATGCCAAGCTCGGCGATTATGGTATTTATCCCCCCATTAAAATGGCGGAGGCCTCTGTCGAGCAGTGGACGTCCTTGGGCTGATATGGTGTTGGTGGTGTCATTCAAACTGTATTTCTTCCATATTTATATCTTTTTTTCTTAGTCGACCTATTTGATTTCCGGGCCACTTCATACCTAGTCACAGTGACAATAAGATGAGATCTCGAGCAGCTATCATATTGAATTTCACTGTGACAAGATACGAAGTGTCCCTGAAATCTAATTGATTGGCCGTACCGAATAACTCTACTACAGATTTAACTGTAAACTTTTTTTTACAGATTATTGAACTCGAACGAAATCACCTGCGTACGAAAAGACACATTCCGAGATCTGCAAAACTTGAAATTATTGTAAGTGTAACATATATCTATAAAAACGGCAAAAAGTCCGGCTCGCACTTGGCCGGTTTTTAGTGTTTGTAGCGGCATAGCGGCAACAGAAATACATCATCTGTGAAAACTTCAACAATCTAACCATTAGGGTTCATGAGATACAGCCTGGTGACAGGCGGATAAGCAGACGGACGGACAGCGGAGTGTTAGTAGTAGCCCTCCCGTTTTCCCCTTTGGGTACGGAACCCTAAAAACATACATATTGTTTCGTTCACTGTAGGTGCCTGACTCACAACAGGCTCTGTTATTATAGCTGCGGTCTCCTTTCTGTAAGGTGGAAGTAATTCCCCCAGTTCTCCAAATACAGGGAGGGCCCTGTAACTGGAGCAAATATTTAAAAGGGCGTATCTGCAGTAACATCTGTCATACAATTTTTGTTCAAAAATTTTCGTTTCGGAGAAATTTTGATCTAAAGTTATGACCTCTCAGTGATGGATCTCGACACCACGAGATTACAGCGAATCAGTCAATGCAGTGTTTGACATAGTATCAAGTTATGAGTCATAATTGTTATTGCATTTTTTGTTTTCAATGATATTTTTGGTATTTTGTAATTTTTTGTCAATTTTATCGACTTTTTAAAATAAATTGTCATTAATTTCACTTCAGAAAAGTAATAAAAATACACGTAAGCCATCTTTGAAGAAAAAAAAATTAAAGATTTTTTTTTTTTCAACTGACACCACTTGGAAATAATTACTGGTCCGAACTTTTTGAACCGGCAGTACGGTTGCCAGTAAATAAGTAATGTTTAATTATATTTCAAATTTAAGGGAAAAATTAAAAAAAAATTGAGCGCTCCGAGCAGGGAATTTTTTTTTTTTAATTTTTCCCTTAATTTGAAATTTTCGTTAGCAGCGTTACTGCTTTAGTACAAAATTAATTTAATTATATGGTTTTATTTCAGATCTCTCTACGATAATAACATTCGGTCTCTTCCTAACGGAACATTCGCGGCGTTGACCGGCATACAAACATTGTAAGTAACCATTACTAGCACGATAGATTTTATGGTCTTGTTTTACGGCCCAAACATTACACGTTGATACATAAAAACTATACGTCGATACATGCACAGTCATATAAACTGTCGTGCGTAAAATGTGCCCATATACGCTTAGTCAAAACCTGTATCAAAGCGTTTTAATTGCTGTTAAGTGTATTTTATGTCGCACTAGATCGAATTTGATCTCTAATAGTCAACTGGCACCTTTCTTGTGTGATGAAAATCCGCGAACCGGGTACCCTATAGGGGAATGAATGACTGGGTTGTGTGGTATTTCTATCCATTAAAAATATACTTCGTTAGTGTTTAAAATTTCGGTATAATAATAATCGATATTCCTCATAACGATATTTCATATCATAACAAAATGAAAATCATAACCTTATATGATAGTGTTATAATAACGTTATAATATCGTTTACAATGGTGGCGGTGGCGAGAATGACGTACTCGAGTTTGACGTACGTAAGAGCGAGACTGTGTGCGAGGCAGAGATAGCCTATAACGTTACTATAGCGCTTCACAAAATATCGCTATACATATAGCGATATTTTTAATTATGCTGCTTTTTATTTATAACAATACCGTTATAAATGCGCGACTAATATCGTTTTTATTAGTAAAGTGTTTTATTGACAAAGTATCGTTAGGAATCATAACGATATGCGGAAATAGCGCTATTTCAAGGCCTGATGGCCGTTTGCGGCACCACACGAAGGACTCCAAGATCCCAATACTGAACACACTGGAGCCCCCTTCACGCTTTACTGCTTTTGGCTCATCTTAAAGCGATCAACGTCACCTTCCCTGGAGGTGATAGACAAGTTTAATCGCCTTTTACGACAGGCGGGGGATACCGTAGACCTAGTTATTCTTGCTCGGGTCTACATGGTTGCATACATTTACATAGGCACCTAGGTTACAATCCGTTCATCTGTGATTGCTACTTATCTCAATCTCATGCTAATGTAAATCTAATTTGACCTCTATTCCACAGACACTTAGGTCGCAATCCTTTCGCCTGCGACTGCTCCTTACGCTGGCTGGCAGCGTATCTTCGGAAGAACCCGAGTCTGGAAACTTCTGGCGCTAAATGCGATTCGCCGAAGAGGATGGCTCGGAAACGTATTGACGCGTTGAGAGAGGACAACTTTAAGTGTAAACGTGAGTGTAAACTTTAAGTGTAAACTTTAAGTGTATGTAGAAACTTAGGTATACTATTGATTGTACTAGTCTACACTCTACAGACTTCAGGAGATAAATGCGGTGCGCCGCAGAGAATGGCTTACCAGCGCATTTATGCGCGGAGAGGACAACATTAATAAGATTTGGGCTCAATTTTGTAGCCACTAGGGTCAACTATTTTATGGTTATGGCTGCTCTCTCTAGCTATCTAACAAACGTACAACTAACTAAAGTCTGAGATGGAATTAGAGATAAAAAATGTAAACAAGCAACTGTCAATCTGACATAACTTTCCTTTTTAAAACCTCTTGTCATTACCAGTAGCACACACCACATATTTTATTAAAATAACACCAATGCGTTATTAAAAACGCTATTCAATTCAGAGTGGTTATTTTTGTGTTAATTCATATTTATTTTCAAGTATTCCAATGATTTTCAATTACCCACTGCATACGTTACTTTTTTTATGGTGGCAACTCACTTGTTTACATTTTTGATCTTTAAATCTATCACCGAACTTAATTCATTTTCTAGCTGGAGAAGAGTCGGCCAACGCATGCGGCGACGCTGCGGCGTGTCCGGCGGCGTGCGCGTGCGAATACGCCGCGCGCGCCGTGAGCGTGGCGTGCGCACGCCAGGGGCTAGCTGAGGTCCCGAGGGATCTGCCACTGAATACTGACGCGCTGTGAGTATAACAATTAATTTGCCAATATAAGTGTTTGCTATTTATAGCAATTAATTTTTGAAACCTGAGGGAGCATGTTTCCTCTACAAAAATCCGTAACAACCGTTTTAAAAAGTTTGGAGCGCAGAGTGCTAATAGGAAGGGCCAGTGGATACTCGTATTTTCGGTGGTGTTTGATGTCCCATAATAGCGTCACCCCTTTTCTTTTAGTGTGTTGTGGGCGATGGGCTAGCATCCTGTCACTGCATTATCACATTTTCTTCATCTAAAGGATGATTCACAGTAGGCCGTTCCGTGTCCGGGCCGGCCCGTTTTCTTCTAGAGAAATACGCCGGCCGTTGCGTTTGCTGTCATAGAAAACGGGCCGGCCCGGACACGGGACGGTCTACTGTGAATCATCCTTAAACCTACAATTTAAAAGTGGCCATGAAATTAATTTTCGTTAGCTTTGGCTACCCTTTTTTGGAATATAGGCTTGAGTTTATGTATGTGCGATGTCACTATAAGTTTGTAATATAAGTCTGTGACTATGCAGTGAAATAGCACCCCAGTATACCCACCTGATTTTACTGGTTCATTCAGTTACTAAAACCCTGGTCTCCTATTTTACGCTATACGCGACATCTGACTTCAATGCCTACTATAGAAATGTACTGTAATGGTCACTTTCAAACGTCATGCGTCCATAGAAATGTTGATGCTGAAGTCAGACGTCGCGTATAGCATAAAATGGGAGACCAGAGGGCTTACCGCGAACTTCGAAAATCGAACTTCGTATCGTACCGTCCCTTGCCGTCATATAGTGTATAACACGAGAGTGAAAGGGACGGCACGACACGGAGTTCGATTTTCGAAGTTCGCGGTAGGCCCTCAGGGCCTTATTACATTTCATTAGGCGCATTGACAAGGCCGAAAGACCGAGGAACAAGTGAAGATCGGGACTCGAGGCTTTTAAATCAGTCCTGAACAAATAAGGCATTGCCTGGAACAAGCAGCTATTCTTTTGGGGAAGGGAATGGTAGTCTTTACAAAGCCAGTGTGTAGGCCAAGGAACATATGAAGTCCGGGACTCAAGGCTTATAAATGAGTCGAGGACAAAAATGACCTTGCCTGGAACAAGCAGCTATTCTTTTGGGGAAGGGAATGGTAATCTTTACAAAGCCAGTGTGTAGGCCAAGGAACATATGAAGTCCGGGACTCAAGGCTTATAAATGAGTCGAGGACAAACATGACCTTGCCTGGAACAAGCAGCTATTTTTTTGGGGAAGGGAATGGTAATCTTTACAAAGCCAGTGTGTAGGCCAAGGAACATATGAAGTCCGGGACTCAAGGCTTATAAATGAGTCGAGGACAAACATGACCTTGCTTGGAACAAGCAGCTATTCTTTTGGGGAAGGGAATGGTAATCTTTACAAAGCCAGTGTGTAGGCCAAGGAACATATGAAGTCCGGGACTCAAGGCTTATAAATGAGTCGAGGACAAAAATGACCTTGCCTGGAACAAGCAGCTATTCTTTTGGGGAAGGGAATGGTAATCTTTACAAAGCCAGTGTGTAGGCCAAGGAACATATGAAGTCCGGGACTCAAGGCTTATAAATGAGTCGAGGACAAACATGACCTTGCCTGGAACAAGCAGCTATTTTTTTGGGGAAGGGAATGGTAATCTTTACAAAGCCAGTGTGTAGGCCAAGGAACATATGAAGTCCGGGACTCAAGGCTTATAAATGAGTCGAGGACAAACATGACCTTGCCTGGAACAAGCAGCTATTCTTTTGGGGAAGGGAATGGTAATCTTTACAAAGCCAGTGTGTAGGCCAAGGAACATATGAAGTCCGGGACTCAAGGCTTATAAATGAGTCGAGGACAAAAATGACCTTGCCTGGAACAAGCAGCTATTCTTTTGGGGAAGGGAATGGTAATCTTTACAAAGCCAGTGTGTAGGCCAAGGAACATATGAAGTCCGGGACTCAAGGCTTATAAATGAGTCGAAGACAAAAATGACCTTGCCTGGAACAAGCAGCTATTCTTTTGGGGAAGGGAATGGTAATCTTTACAAAGCCAGTGTGTAGGCCAAGGAACATATGAAGTCCGGGACTCAAGGCTTATAAATGAGTCGAGGACAAACATGACCTTGCCTGGAACTAGCAGCTATTCTTTAGGGGAAGGGAATGGTAATCATTACAAAGCCAGTGTGTAGGCCAAGGAACATATGAAGTCCGGGACTCAAGGCTTATAAATGAGTCGAGGACAAACATGACCTTGCCTGGAACAAGCAGCTATTCTTTTGGGGAAGGGAATGGTAATCTTTACAGAGCCAGTGTGTAGGCCAAGGAACATATGAAGTCCGGGACTCAAGGCTTATAAATGAGTCGAGGACAAAAATGACCTTGCCTGGAACAAGCAGCTATTCTTTTGGGGAAGGGAATGGTAGTCTTTACAAAGCCAGTGTGTAGGCCAAGGAACATATGAAGTCCGGGACTCAAGGCTTATAAATGAGTCGAGGACAAACATGACCTTGCCTGGAACAAGCAGCTATTCTTTTGGGGAAGGGAATGGTAATCTTTACAAAGCCAGTGTGTAGGCCAAGGAACATATGAAGTCCGGGACTCAAGGCTTATAAATGAGTCGAGGACAAACATGACCTTGCTTGGAACAAGCAGCTATTCTTTTGGGGAAGGGAATGGTAATCTTTACAAAGCCAGTGTGTAGGCCAAGGAACATATGAAGTCCGGGACTCAAGGCTTATAAATGAGTCGAGGACAAAAATGACCTTGCCTGGAACAAGCAGCTATTCTTTTGGGGAAGGGAATGGTAATCTTTACAAAGCCAGTGTGTAGGCCAAGGAACATATGAAGTCCGGGACTCAAGGCTTATAAATGAGTCGAGGACAAACATGACCTTGCCTGGAACAAGCAGCTATTTTTTTGGGGAAGGGAATGGTAATCTTTACAAAGCCAGTGTGTAGGCCAAGGAACATATGAAGTCCGGGACTCAAGGCTTATAAATGAGTCGAGGACAAACATGACCTTGCCTGGAACAAGCAGCTATTCTTTTGGGGAAGGGAATGGTAATCTTTACAAAGCCAGTGTGTAGGCCAAGGAACATATGAAGTCCGGGACTCAAGGCTTATAAATGAGTCGAGGACAAAAATGACCTTGCCTGGAACAAGCAGCTATTCTTTTGGGGAAGGGAATGGTAATCTTTACAAAGCCAGTGTGTAGGCCAAGGAACATATGAAGTCCGGGACTCAAGGCTTATAAATGAGTCGAAGACAAAAATGACCTTGCCTGGAACAAGCAGCTATTCTTTTGGGGAAGGGAATGGTAATCTTTACAAAGCCAGTGTGTAGGCCAAGGAACATATGAAGTCCGGGACTCAAGGCTTATAAATGAGTCGAGGACAAACATGACCTTGCCTGGAACTAGCAGCTATTCTTTAGGGGAAGGGAATGGTAATCATTACAAAGCCAGTGTGTAGGCCAAGGAACATATGAAGTCCGGGACTCAAGGCTTATAAATGAGTCGAGGACAAACATGACCTTGCCTGGAACAAGCAGCTATTCTTTTGGGGAAGGGAATGGTAATCTTTACAAAGCCAGTGTGTAGGCCAAGGAACATATGAAGTCCGGGACTCAAGGCTTATAAATGAGTCGAGGACAAAAATGACCTTGCCTGGAACAAGCAGCTATTCTTTTGGGGAAGGGAATGGTAATCTTTACAAAGCCAGTGTGTAGGCCAAAGAACATATGAAGTCCGGGACTCAAGGCTTATAAATGAGTCGAGGACAAAAATTACCTTGCCTGGAACAAGCAGCTATTCTTTTGGGGAAGGGAATGGTAATCTTTACAAAGCCGGTGTGTAGGCCAAGGAACATATGAAGTCCGGGACTCAAGGCTTATAAATGAGTCGAGGACAAAAATGACCTTGCCTGGAACAAGCAGCTATTCTTTTGGGGAAGGGAATGGTAATCTTTACAAAGCCAGTGTGTAGGCCAAGGAACATATGAAGTCCGGGACTCAAGGCTTATAAATGAGTCGAGGACAAAAATGACCTTGCCTGGAACAAGCAGCTATTCTTTTGGGGAAGGGAATGGTAATCTTTACAAAGCCAGTGTGTAGGCCAAGGAACATATGAAGTCCGGGACTCAAGGCTTATAAATGAGTCGAAGACAAAAATGACCTTGCCTGGAACAAGCAGCTATTCTTTTGGGGAAGGGAATGGTAATCTTTACAAAGCCAGTGTGTAGGCCAAGGAACATATGAAGTCCGGGACTCAAGGCTTATAAATGAGTCGAGGACAAACATGACCTTGCCTGGAACAAGCAGCTATTCTTTTGGGGAAGGGAATGGTAATCTTTACAAAGCCAGTGTGTAGGCCAAGGAACATATGAAGTCCGGGACTCAAGGCTTATAAATGAGTCGAGGACAAACATGACCTTGCCTGGAACAAGCAGCTATTCTTTTGGGGAAGGGAATGGTAATCTTTACAAAGCCAGTGTGTAGGCCAAGGAACATATGAAGTCCGGGACTCAAGGCTTATAAATGAGTCGAGGACAAAAATGACCTTGCCTGGAACAAGCAGCTATTCTTTTCAGAATCAGAATCAGAAATTGTTTATTTGCTCGAACACGGTTACAAAGATTTTAAATCTAAACAGTTCATGCGTATTGAACCTGCATGCAGGTGTGCAAAAATTTCTTTTATTTTAAAACTATTTGTTAGCAGTCAGTCAATGATTTTGGGGAAGGCAATGGTAATAGTACATTTCGTAATGTGCAGAGAACAGGAAATTCGTAACGAGTGGTGATAAATTGAAACACGACCGAAGGGAGTGTTTTAAATCGACACGAGTTGCGAATTACCTGTTCGCACGTGTACCGTACAACGTTTTACAGTACATACGGCTCTTTAAAATTTCGACATATGCACGTAATCTGCTGATTACCGCACTCGTGCCGTAAAGTAGCACCATATGTATTGTAAATATCTTTTACAAATAAGGCCTTGCCTGGAACAAGAAGCTATTCTTTTGGGGAAGACAAAAGTAGATATCTTTACAAATTAGTTAGTGTGCGCTGACAATTTGTATTTTTCTTTTCAGATTGATGCCTGACAACAGCCTGGGGCAGATCAAGTCAGACGGATTATTTGGTCGGCTGCCAGACCTAATCAAGCTGGACTTCCGGAACAACGGTAAATCGAAGTCTAAACTGCTCTTATAATTGCTTAAGAGACTGCTAAAACCAACAGCTGGTAAGGTTGATTGCTAACGTTGTATTATAAAAAACCGGCCAAGTGCGAGTCGGACTCGCGCACGAAGGGTTCCGTATTATTTATTATCTATTAACATTAGACACTTTAATATAACCTTATTTAATTTAACTAATATATTTTTTATCAGTAATAAGAACGTTAAATAACATCAAGTAGAATTTTGGTCAAGTGCGAGTCGGATTTTAGTTTCCCATACATTTTGACCCCTCGCCTGATAAACACAACGAACCACTTTTTAAAAGTTTTTTGTATCGGAGCTCCCTTAAATATTTATTTTATTTAGTTTTTAGTATTTCTTGTTATATCAGCAACAGAAATACATCATCTGTGAAAATTTCAACTGTGTAACTATCACGGTTCAAGAGATACAGCCTGGTGACAGACCGACAGACAGACAGACGGACAGCGGAGTCTTAGTAATAGGGTGCCGTTTTACCATTCGGGTACATATCCCTAAAAAAAATTAAATTATAGTTAGTACCTATACCTATTCGATGACCCCTCCGAGTCGTTTCTGGTGCAAAGGTTGTCTATAGCTGTCTAAAGTCGGAATACCAGTAGCATTATGGGCACTTTTGCACCGGGAACGGCAACGGGCGGATTGTTCGAATAAGCACTGAAAGGTGTGCGAACACCAAGCCGCAAACAAGTTGCGATGCGCAGAGTTTCAGGCTCAAAAAAAGTTGCATTGATTGGCGACGGGTAAAGGATGATTCCCACTAGACCGTTCCGTTTCCGGGCCGGGCCAAAACCGGGCTGCTTCCGAGCTTCGGCCGTAGCTCGTCGGCCGTCAAACCTTTGTGTTAACTAACAAGTAAATTAAAAAAAAAAAAACACCGACTCTAAATTTTGTCAGACCCCATCCTCCTGCTATATAATTTGAGGAGTTCCTTCGATTTTGCCTTACTTGCCCCATCCTCTTGGTATATAATTTGAGGAGTTCCCTCGATTTTTTTAAGATCTCGTCATCAGATCCAGACTTGGTGACGATGGGACCAACTAGAAAACAGACCCTTTCAAGCAAAAAAAGAATTTTTAAAATCGGTCCACTAGTCTCCGAGTAATCGATGAACATACGAGTACGTACTCCTTTTTTTGAAGTCGGTTAAAAAGCGAGTGGACTGGGTCGCTTCCTAGCGTCACCGGGCCCGGACAAGGCCTGGCCGCGAAACGGTCGCCGTCTTACTGTCATAGAAAACGGACAGACCCGCACACGGAATGGCCTACTGTGAATCATCCTTAAGCGAGGAGCCAATCACCGGATTCCTTGGCGCCTGACGCTCTGAATAACTGTGAATGCGTTTATAGTACATTACGATACAAGTGCAGAAAACAGGAAATTCGCAACGAGCAGCATCAGCAGATTACGTGCATATGTCGAAACTTTAAAGAGCCATATGTACGGTAGTTTCGCATTTCTCCCTCTTAGTGTGTGTTGTTTGAACAATTTTAGAGCTTCTATCTGGTTTGACTGTGTTGTTAGCATAAATTTCTATTTATTTTTGCGTATTTTTATGTATGTTTACATATCTGTGTATATATGTATGTGTATGACTCTTTTATCTTTATTTATACCTAAAGACTTATAACATATTACGATGATTATTATTATTTGTTTGCCTACTCAATATTTTTTGCGTCAATTCCACTTCCCAAAGGTTGTCTGGAAGAGATTGCTCTTTAGCAATAAGACCGCCAATTGTCTACCGTTATTTAATTATTTAATTACCGTTTAACTGTTTTTGTTTTTGGTGAACAATAAAGAATAATTGTATTGTATTGTATTGTACTGCAAAACGTTTTACGATACACGTGCGAATAAGCAATTCGCAACTCGTGTCGATTTAAAACACTCCCTTCGGTCGTGTTTCAATTTATCACCACTCGTTGCGAATTTCCTGTTTTCTGCACTTGTATCGTAATGTATAGTACATTCATTCATTTCACTTCTCATGCTCTAAAAGTTTTTTTTACACTCTGCATAGGCGACATAAAATCGCATTTTATGCTCTAGAGCATAAAGTATAATTTTTAAGAAAAAAAAACCGACTTCAATGGGGGGAGGCTGGTGAAAGATTATTATACTTAGATGGTGCACTCTTAGATTCCATACAATAAAATAAAAATGGCTATAAGTATGTTTATAATGGTAGAAGACTAAGTACCCTCAATTCCTCATGGAATCATGGAAAAATCTTGCTTGCTTGACAAACAAAACGAAGAGAACAAATCGCCAAACGTGAACTACGCGTCGTTGAAGAGTTCTGATCATCATCAGCAGTCCCACTTCATCAAATGTCACTTTTATGAATGAAAATGCTTGATTAGTTCATGAAAATACTAAAATCACTATTTGTGTGCCTTTCACATTTGAGGAGTTCCCTCGATTCCTCATGGATCCCATCATCAGAACTCGAGCATGACAAAAATCAATCGTGAAAATAGAATTTGCTTAACAAACACAGCTAGGAGGACAAATCACCAAACGTGAACTTTTCGTCGTTCCACTTCATCCAATGTCACATTTTTGGATGCAAATGCTTGACTTGTTGATAAAAACATAAAAATCACTATATATTTGCCTTAAAGATTTGAGGAGTTCCCTCAATTCCTCATGGATCCCATCATCAGAACTGCGTTTTGAGAAAAACGAGACCAACTTGGATATATATACTTACAATCAAAAAAAGAAATTTCCAAATCGGTTAAGAAATGACGGAGTTATGGAGTAACAATCATTAAAAAAAAACATACAACCGAATTGATAACCTCCTCTTCTGAAATCTTGAAGTCGGTTAAAAATACGCCCTCGGCGCGCCGGCGCGCGTGCAGACGTGCCGCCCGCTGTCGCCTAGCAAAAAGTATGAATTTGATGAAATAACTTTAATTATATTAATTATTTGTTTAATTTTCTCGCAATCGAAGTGTAAAGCTGAGTGTATAAACTCGTGTATAAAACCCATTTTATCCTCTACTTTATATCGATAAATTGTCTCGGCCAAAATGGCTCGTTTTATGCACTTGTTGTACAATCTACTATTGTAGGATTATAATTTGATAAATAAACGAATGTCTCCGTTTGACAAATTAACGTTTTCAGGTATAACAGTAATAGAGGACAACGCTTTTGACGGCGCCGCCAACATTCAAGAGTTGCTGCTTGACGGAAATTTACTGCAAACAGTGACGGATAAGATGTTCTTTGGGCTACATAGCTTGAGCACTCTGTGAGTATATTATTGACTGGGCAATCAAAAATAGAAAGGTAAAAATCTTAAGAAAAAGCCCTGTTGTATGTAGTTGTATAAGTAAAAAACTTACGAAAGATGACGTGTTGTATGTAGTTGTGACGTGTTCGAATAGACATTACATATTTAAAATGTGCAACACAAACAAAACAAATGCCTATTCGAACACGTCACAACTACATACAACAGGTCAACTTCTTAAGTTTTTTGTCTATAACGCTCTTTTCGTATTTTTCGAGCACAAAGTACAAGAAGTGGACATTTCAAGGGCGTGGTAATTGAGAACACCCATGAGAGGAGGCATGTGCCCAGTAGTGGGATTAACTAGTGGTTCCTCTTAAACTGTGAACTCGTGATGTACTCGTGGATCCGTTTAGCGCCATCTGGTAGTGTTCAGAAAAAACATGTTTCCAATATTTCATACATACATGTTGTTAAGAATGTTAAGATTACATGGTGTTACACTAAGTTTATGTATCAAACATATTTAATGGATAACCCATTATATCTCGGCAACCCCTTGACGGATTAGACTCGTGTTCGATTAAAAAAAAATTGTCTCATAAATTTGCTTACGAAATTTCACGACGTTTTGATCAACGGTATTCGAGTTATCGTTGAACAAACATTTAATATGTTCACTCGCTTCGCTCGCTCGTTCAAGTCCCCTAATTTTTCTTTTTACAGATCTCTAACTGATAACAAGATCAGATGCATCACACCCGCTGCCTTCGATCACCTGACTATGCTCTCTATACTGTACGTAACTGTCTCTTAATAATTATAGAGGATAAAAAAAGACGAATTCACTTCAATTAAATAGAATAACATTATTTATACAAAAATCGTGACGATGCCTACAGTAAATAGTCGATTTAAAGCAGCAAAGTTAATTAATGGCAAATTATAAAATAAAAAAAATACATGGAAGCCTAAAACTTTGACTAAATCAAGTTTTAATTTCTGTATAATCTACAGGTATAGTAAAAATACCTTTTCCACTAGCCAGCTAAAAATCAATCATAACCAAGTCAATGTCATTAAGTCTTTGACAGAGATTTTTTTTCCTAGCTTTACAACAATGGCTTCATTCAGAAAGACGTACAGCGTCCTTCTGAATGAAACCCGTGTTTTGTTTGACGCTCTCTTACCGATACTTTCCTGAAACTTCTTTAACTGCAATGCTCATAATAAACGGAAATTTTCAATGGCGTTTTTCCCGAACATAGGCATAATTCGGGATGACAATAATTTTGTTAACGCAGCAACCTTGAGAGCAACCCGTTGGAGTGCAACTGTCACATGGCGTGGCTGGCGGGCTGGCTGCGCACGCGGCGACTCGCGCCCGGCGCTTCCTGCGCGGCGCCCGCGCAGCTGCGCCAGGCGCAACTGCACGCGCTCGATCAGACCGACTTCAAGTGTGAACGTGAGTAAAAGTAAAAGTAAAAAAGTAAAAGTAGTTTATTCTTCAAATTAGGCATATTACATGCACCTATGAACGTCAATAAACTACCACCGGTTCGGAAAAATATACCTCTGCCACGAGAAGAACCGGCGTATGAAACTCGGCGAGGTGTCATTTTTTCAAAACAATATACATTATATAGTTAAATATAAAATTACATTACTACAAAATAACTTAAATAACAATGCTACAGTAGAAAATATATTTTCGCGATAGATTACCCGTTTAGGACGCTATCACTGCCACACATCTCTATCCATGATGTAATCGTTTATCTTATAATATGCTCTTGAAATAAGTGTTTGTTTTACTACAGATTTGAATTTAGAATTGCTAAGTTCAGTAATGTGTTTAGGAATTTTATTGTAGAATTTGATACAATTTCCCAAGAACGACTTTTTCGCCTTTACTAGTCTATAGAAGGTTATTTTCAGTTTCCCAGTATTTCTCGTGGCTATTGGTTTATCAGCGTTCGTTGGAAAATTGCCCAAATTCTTCCTAACATACATTATTATTTCAAATATGTATAGGGACGGCAGGGTTAGAATATCTATTTCTTTGAAAAATTCTCTTAATGAATCACGCGACCTCAAGTTATAAATTGCTCGGATAGCCCTTTTTTGCAAAATAAAAACAGTTTCAATATCTGCAGCTGATCCCCATAAGATAAGACCATAAGTAATTATACTATTAAAATAAGCAAAGTAAACTAACCGTGCCGTTGCCACATTGGTAAGCTGCCTTATTCTCCTGACTGCAAATGCAGCAGAGCTCAACCTACTTCCTATCGCTGTTATATGGGAACCCCACTGCAATTTTGAGTCCAATGTAATACCTAAGAATACAGTAGAAGTAACAAATTCTAATGTTTGACCATTAAGTTTAATATTTGTATCTAAGTTTCTGTTTGATGAGTTCGCTAGAGAGAATTTTATACATTTCGTTTTTTTCGGGTTCAATACTAAGTTATTGGCAGCAAACCAGTCAGATATCATGGAGAGGGTATTATTTGGTTCAATGAGTTCAGTATCTCTCCTATTTACCTTGAACAGTAATGAGGTGTCGTCTGCGAACATTACAATGCCTGATCGTCGGCTTACCATATATGGCAGATCATTTACATAAACAAGGAACAGGAACGGACCTAGAATAGACCCCTGAGGTACTCCCATCTCTACCACTGTCTCTGACGAAATGGCTTTATTTATCGCTACCTTTTGATTTCTCTGTGTTAAATATGACTTCATGAGATCTAATGCATGCCCTCTGATGCCATGAAACTTAAGTTTACAAATTAAAGTACCATGATCTACACAATCAAAAGCCTTGGAAAGGTCACAGAACACTCCGATGGCGTCGTGCGACTCTTCCCAAGACTGCAAAATAAATTTTAATAAACTTGCACCTGCATCAGTAGTTGACCTACCCTTCGTGAAGCCGAACTGCTGTGCGTGCAAAATATTGTGAGAATTAAAGTGAGAAACCAATTGCGTAAGCATTATTTTTTCGAATATTTTGCTAAACGCAGGTAGGATAGAAACTGGACGATAATCAGAAGGATTATCTCTATGACCTGATTTGAAAATTGGAACTACTTTACTACATTTCATTAAGTCTGGAAAAATGCCATAGTCTATACAGTTATTAAAAATGAGAGCTAGAGTTGGTGCAACGACCTCCAGAATAGATTCCAGTACCTTGACTGACACGCCCCATAAGTCCTCAGTGCTCTTTATTTTTAACATTTCAAAGGACTTCAGTACATCTAGAGGAGAAACATGATGAAATTTGAAATTAGTTAGTGATTCTAATTTTACGTTGTCATTCAGAAGGGATTCAGCTTTTGTGGTAGACGATGCTAAACTTTGAGTAGTGACTATAGGAATTTTTGAAAAGAAATTATTAAATTCATCAGCTACTTTTACTGCATCAGTTATTAAATTATCCTTTACTTTCAAAGAAATTGTGGACTCTTTATTATTTCTCTTCCCAGTCTCTGTGTTTATTATTTTCCAGACTGTCTTGGCTTTATTATCTGAGGACTTAATTTTATTATTCAAGTGCATTGCTTTTGCTTTCGTGCACACTGTTTTAAACAATTTGGTATAATCCCTAACATACTGATGGAAACATTCGTCAGTGGTGCAAGATCTCCTTTCATAAAGTTGATATAAGTTATCTCTACTTTTCCGAATTCCGGTAGTTGCCCACTCATTAAATCTCATTTTATTGTTTATCTTAATACGCTTTTTACTACAAGTCTTATTAAATTCGTTACACACTGTATTCAGAAGCAGTTTGAATTGATCATTCGGATCATTTGATTGTACCTGGGTGTTCGGCATGGCGACTAGTAGATTAGACTTTAGTAATTCTAGTCTACTTCTACTCAGCGGTCTTATTTCTATAACGCGATCTGGATGTTTTACTTCGCAAGGTAGCCTGACCATCTGAGCTTTATGATCCGAACGAACTCCATTCACTATGCTACTGTCTATATGAGAACTGTTTAACCAAATATTATCTATACAAGTGGCCGAGGTCGGAGTAACTCTGGTAGGTACTTCAAACAAGTAGTCAAAATTGAAAGATTTAAAAAGAGTGATGTACTTATCTTTTTCAACTGATTGTGATAAAATATCTATATTAAAGTCGCCACAGACCACTACTGACTTTTTACCACTTGTTGCTTTACTGAGTACATCCTCCATAATTTCTATAAAAGATGTTAAATCACCTGATGGTGGTTTATAAATGCAAATTATCAGATACTGATCCATCTCTGCACAAGCAATCTCGCAAACACGATCAACAGAACAGCCTGAGACGTCTCTACGTTCCTTAAAAGTCAAACCATTTTTCACTAAAATAATAGATCCACCACCCTCTGCTGTAGTTCTGTTGAACGCGCTGGCCAATACGTAATTATTTACGTTGAATTTCATCATGTGATTCTTTAACCAAGTTTCTGTTAAGCAGACTACATCTACATTAAACTCTTCCGTAAATAATTCTAAATCTAGTATTTTGCCAGTGAAGCGATTAATATTTTGGTGTAATAAAGTTACACTATTGTGCTTCTCTGTTGTCCTAACAGTCAGTTTAAAGACAAATTCGCAGTTGGAGATGTCGTCCTATCCAAGGGGGAGGGGGAGTTTTGATTTCCGAAAACGGAATTAATAAAAAATGCTAAAGATTTAGCAAGTCTGTCAGTTGTAATACGGTAATCACTAATAGCATTATTAGTGTCAAAAAATATAACGTCACTATGACGGCACGTCAGCTTATATATAAGCTTATTAAGATTACACGCATGACTGTTAGCACTGCATGGAGAAGCAGAATAGGGTAATGCGCCTATAATAAAATTTTTAGCACCTAGCTTAGACAGGCAGTCAAACTCAGCCTTCATCTCAGAGTACCTAATATTTGAACCATCACCCAACATTAATACAATTGTTGTTTGTTCATTTATATGGGTATGTTTGATGTTATCTATAATTTTTAGAAATGAGGCATCGGGCATACAATGATTTATAACACAGCTGTTGAGAATATTATTACATAGAATTTTGCCCAATCCTCGCCCTATCCTATCTGAGAAAACAAGGGTTCTACTTACATTATTAGAGGCTGGAATTATATTTTCCGGTGACACCGACAAGCTGCTGTCCGGCACCGATGAGTATACTGCATGTCCGGGCATAGGATGAGCCTGCCGGAGCCCACACTCACATTCATACGCAGACTGCTTGGTAAGCAGTGCTTCCAAACATTCCTCGTTGTGGTGGCACAGCTCCAGAAGTTCATCCGCTGCCAGAATATGTTCACTGATTTGCTTCTGGGATATTACATATTTATTAGTTAAATCTCTCAAAGAATTTTCTAATATGTTCAGTTCGGCTTGCAGCTTCTCAGTGTCAGTTTCATAAGTGGTTCTACTGTAGCATAATTGCTCATTACAAGAATTTAATTCTTTCAGAACACTGACATGATTTTTTCTCAATGTAGTAATTTTATGAATATTAATATGCTGTCTGTACAGTCGTTTTGATTTTCTTATAAATCTATTTAGCTTAATATACTTTTTATATTTCCTATGACTTAGAAAGTTAACTTGTTTACTACAAAAGGAGTCCTCTGTCAAATCAATCACACTAGAAGGTCCAAAATTGCTATGACACTCTGCATAAGTGTTTGGTGTCACAAGTTCATCAAAGAGCCGCCGGGTGGTGTTGAGTTGCTGGCACTGTGCTTCCTCTTGCAATCTACGGACCACCTTGTGGGCATCGGAAAGCTCATATTCCAGGTCATCCACACGTTGCAGTGTCCGCTCATGGATGTCACAGCACTCCTGAACACTGTTCAATTTGACCAGCAGATGGTCACGCTGTGTCACACTATCCCTATGCAAAGCATCCAGGTTGGCGAGATCACGTTTGAGTTCTGTATTTTTTTGAATAATCTTGTTAACCTCCTCTTCACTTTCATCGCGTTCCCGCAGTAGCTGGTCACATAGAGTTTTAGACTGCTTTAGTTCTTTGAGTGTTGCATTGAGTTTATGTTCCAGTTCACGTACTGTGGCCTTGCGTGTCATAAATGAGCTAGACATGGTGAACTAGCTTGACACACAGCTCTCCACAGCACCTGAAATGAGACGGCAACGCGACTAAACAGCAAGCAGAGAAAGACCAGTAGAGAGAGAGATAGCAGGAGTGAACAGACGTTAAGTGTATTGGTAGAATGAGTACTGTAGGTCCTAATTTTGTATTAAGCAGCGTTACTGCTTGATACAAAACTGGTTTAATATAGGATGGCGCATCGTTACTGGCGGCTTCTCAATGTAATTTGAGACGTTGGTGCCGTGAAAAGAAGCCTAAGTCTTCTGAAATGGTAGATGTTACGGTACGCCTCCCTAAGGCGTTGTAAGAATGAACTAGTGAAGGATATCGTGCCTGACCTTGATTGATCCGATAGCTCAGTGGCTAGAGCGATTGGCCTCGTATGCCAAGCAGGTTTGAATCCTGCTCGGAGAACAATTTTTTTCAATTTTTCCCTTTAATTTGAAACTGTAGGTCCTGTCACGGTCGCCATTTAATAGAGAAGATAAATTCCAAGTAGTCGTAGCCAATAATCACGTTTACAGGTAACATTCACGTAACCATTCGTGCTTTGGAGGGCGTATTAAAGTGGTTAATCCCGGTTGTTGTCTACGACATTAAGCCGAGGCTCTCAAAGCTACAGGACTTCTCATCACGAAGTTGTCCGCTTAACAAGTTTTTTTCTATAGTTTTAAACATACACTATGAAGTTTCATTGATACTCATACTCGTACTTATGATTTGCATTTCGAAATATCCTGAAAGTTCTTTTTCCTGTTACTAAAACATGATTGGCTTTCGCCGAAGCTGTAGGTACGAATTATTGTGAACATACTCGTAATAAATAACGTAGTGTAAATCTACCAAACCGTTCCTAATACGAGCATACTCATTAATTTGTACCCTACGAATGTTATTATAAACCTGTATATTTAAACGACCTGTTGTTTCAGCGGAGGACCGAGGCTGCCTCGCGGCGGACTATTGCCCCGCGCAGTGCTCATGCACCGGCACAGTCGTGCGCTGTGCTCGCGCGCAGCTAACAGCGCTTCCGAGCAATATACCGCGGCAGACTACTGAACTGTAAGTAACTAAGTAACTTGTTACATCAGAAGCGAGGCTGCCTCGCGAGCGCTACCGAGCACCATACCGCGGCAAACTACTGAACCGTAAGTAGCTAAGTAACCAGTTACAGCAAACGCGAGGCTGCCTCGCCGAGCAACATACCGCGGCAGACTTCTGAATTGTAAGTAGCTAAGTAACATTTTACAGGCAGATCGAGGCAGCCTCGCGCTCGGATAATAACGAGTGAATTTTTTTGAGCAATGCAGACTTGTAAAAATGTAACTTAGTCCTCCGTAAAATTATCCGTCACGTTTTGGGTTTTCAATGACGCTGTCGCGTGTGTGCCGCTAGAGCCGCTAGTGTAGAGTTCTCGGAATATGTCAAACGTCACTTTAAGTGGGCTACGCGGGTTAATTTCTACTTGACACCATTTCAAATTTTTAAGTAGTATGAAATCTTAACTCATTTCGTTAATTTGGTAACAAGTAATACTAAAATTTTTTTTAAATATATTTATAGCTATTTAGTTTTCTAATTTTTCTAAATATTCACAAAAAGTTGTAGAAAGCCAATATCGTAGTAATGACGTCACTACTATGAAATTGTTACAGTCACAGCGCACAAAAAGAACAGCAGTTCACTTTCTTTAGTAAATTTGTCTTAGTAACAGTGCTTCTGTCTGATTTGTTACGCTGTGACTAGTTACCTTACTTGTCACTTTCTCTCTTTTAGAATGAGGAACTTTTGAAATTGATTTATATTTATATCAAATTGGGACATTTCCGAGTATTTAAAAATGTGGTTTAATTAACTTTTTATCCTCTACTTGATTTCAATTAGAATAATGTGGTGAATGTTTTCCGATACCTGAGAATAATTATGGTAAACATTACGGGTCAATGAATGTCGGTTTTATTTTTCAGATAGTTTTATATCTTTCAGAAACAGCTCGTCGATAGTGGCGCCATCTTGTGAGCACAAAAACAGTAGCCCTCATTGATATTGTTATAGTAGATTGTGTCTCAAGGGACGGTGAGGGCGGTATATTGAATCCTGAGTGAAGGGAAAGATTCTACAATAGAACCCTGAGCGTAGCGAGAGATTCTAAAGCAGAATCTTGAGCGTAGCGAGGGATTCAAGTGTTTCCCCCAAGACGGAAATAATTTTGCTACCGTGTGACTCATACTGCTTTTCACACCGCCTATGAGGCCCGCTGCTCAAAACATGAAATATAATTTTGCTACCGAGAGGCATATATTGCTTTTCACGACTTTCAAAGACGACGCTAAAACCTGGAAACACAAACCTGAAACATAAAATAAATTTATCAATTAGTAGGAACTTTATAATTTCATAAAATAACATGTGGGTCATATATGGGTACTTACCGCCGCTGTTTACTATGAATGTATGTGTAGAATAAACGTATGCGCGAGGGCATGCATATGTGTGCGTCTGCTGTCGGCCAATCCCTGTTCAGTTACCTTAAAGCTACCGAGCGAACACGCATGTCCATGCACTCTAGCACTTTACCTAAAAATCAAACCTTAATTATTTTAATTTGAGACAGCAACAAATAAATAAAAAAAAAAAAAAAATTAAACTGTTTATTTCCTTAAATGTTACATTATTGAGCAAACATAGTTTGAGGAATCTTTTATTATTTAAGATTGTATAAAAACTATGGTGTTGGGAGAAGCCCCATGTTTACAATATATATATATATAAGTATACTAGTATGTTTAATTTTTTGTAGAGGTGCTTACATATATTCTGATTTTATGAGTGCTTGCTTAACTATATTCTTTATTCTATTAGGCTTAGAATGAGCAGCTCTTTTATGAATAGCAGGTGTGAAAAAGATTTTTTTTCTTCCAGATACCTAGAATCCAACGAGATCACCAGCATCTCCTCGGAGCAGATCCAGCATCTAACTCAGCTGACTCGCCTGGATCTGTCCAACAACAAGATTGGCGTGCTGGCCAACAACACTTTCCAGGGACTTACCAAGTTGTCCACACTTATCGTTAGTTACAACAAGCTGCGGTGTGTTCAGGTAATTATTCAACCAATAATACCACTAAAACGTACAGGCGTGTCGCACCAAAAAACCGCGCGGTATTCGGTAGCGCGGCAGGGCGCAGGCGGCGTCTGTGACATATGAAGCAGTAATCGACAGTCGATACTATAAACTTCACATTTATATTGTATTCAATACCCAAGTTAAAACACGTGGAACTACAATAATGTTCTAATGAATCGATAAAGCTCGAATCGCAGAGAGCCGCGCGGCGCGATATGAGGCGGGGGAGGTTTTCCATATTAAATTTTTCTGAAACTATCGACTGTCGATAGTGTCGATTACTGCTTCATATGTCATACACGCCGCCTCCGCTCCGCTATTCCGCGCAGTTTTTTTGTGAAACGTCCCACGGACTGCGTTCGCTTAACGCAAAACCGCCGCCGCCCCGCAACGACGATGCGCCGCGCTCTGTGTGTTTCAAGCTTAATTGTTATTCGATCTCGCAGAACTCTACAATACAGGTTCAGCCTAGTCTGGAGTCTGATGGATAAGTTTTGTATGCCAATTTACTATTGCTGAATAAACCATTTGTATATTTACGTAAATAGGATTTGACCTATGTAAACTCTAACACTAATATTTCAGTGAAAATCGGTATTTTATATTTTAAATTGTTTTTTCGGGTATCAGTCAATAATTATGTATCACATTGATTTCAGGCAAAAATAAAAAAAACTGGCCCATTGCGAGTCGGACTAGTGCACGAAGGGTTCGTACAATTATCTATAAAAACGGCAGAGTCCGACTCGCACTTGGCCGATTTTTTATATTTGTTGTTATAGGGGCAACAGAAATACATCATCTGTGAAAATTTCAACTGTCTAAATATCGCGGTTCTTGAGATACCTACAGCCTGGTGACAGATAGACAGCGAAATCTTAGTAATAAGGTCCCGTTTTTACCCTTTGGGAACGGAACCCTAAAAATCATGCATTTAGGAGTTAAGCAGTATAATACGCTGATGCTGATGTTTTTTCCCTTTAATTTAAAATTGTTTTTTGTTTCCAGCGTGACGCCCTAAAGGGATTGACGCAGCTTCGTGTCCTTTCTCTACACGGGAACAACATCTCGATGCTGGCTGATGGAGTTTTCAGAGACTTGGAGTCCATCTCGCATGTGTAAGCATGGACTGTCACTAGGATATATCTTCGAATACGGCCAAACGCTAACAATAGACTAAGTACCCGATTTTACTTTTAAAATAATGTTGATAATCTGTATGCTTTATCTGTCTTTGATATTTGTGTTTCTGAGAAAGGGACAAAACACATAGTTAACAACTCTTATCTAAATCTTTCGGTAGAGTTGTCATAATTGGGATGTTGACACCAATAAAAATAAATTACTCTTACATTACCAATAAATAAATCTCACGAAAATATTCAGAATATATCACGCTTCTACTTATTTTTGCTATTTTTAAGATTTTTAAATACATAAATAACAATAAAGGGACGCTATTTGATCATACAAAAGGCGTGACTTGTTCCTATTTCCTTACAAACTTCATACTAACAGAGCTTTTTGACGTTTCATTAAAAGTTGCTGATTTGACTATCAGTCAACATCCCTATTCTTAATTATTTATTTTGTCTGTAATAACTGGTAATTAGTTCCAGTTCTGGCCTTGGTGAGAATTTGTAATGTTTAGTTTTAATTAGTATAACTTTCTTTTTGGTTCCTTTTATAATGATTATTATTTGATTTTATTATTTATTTTTGTGTTCAGATATTTGTGATTAGTTTGTTTGTTCCTATATATTCGGACAGCCTATATTCGTAGTAGTATCTCAATATTACTTAGAAAAGGCTACTAGTCCTCCAACTCATGCCAATGAGTTAAGGTTTACTTCACATACACTGTTTTCAGCGCTCTCGGCTCCAACCCCCTGTACTGCGACTGCTCGACTCGCTGGCTCTCCGAATGGGCTAAGAGCGCGGGAGAATACGTGGAGCCCGGCATCGCTCGCTGCGCCGACCCGCCCGCTATGCGCGACAAGCTCATACTTAGCACGCAAACTACAGCGTTCGTCTGTAAAGGTGGGTAAAGTTTGCGTTAGCTTGGTAGTTGGATATCAGTTGCCGCTACTAGTCGTTAGGTGGCATTGTTATTAACACCCGTGTAGTATCTGTAACTGACTAACGGTTTGGTAGTTGCCTTTACAAGCCGCTAGATGGTGCTAAAGACAACTTCATGCTCGCTGTATCTCATGTACGCAGTGACAAGTGTAGGTAGAGTGTACCCTAGCATGGGCTGTGTTCCGAATCACGCTCACAGCGCTCAGAGCGCGCTCACGGTCGGACCGATTCACGCTCACAGCGCTTACACGAGATTTCGTGACGTCATTGATGACGTCATGGACGGCGCTCACGGTGCTCACACTCCCAGCCGTAAGCACCTTGAGCGCAAACGTCAAGTTGACGTTTGACACGTTATGACATCTCATTATAGGCGCGAAAAATTAAAACTTCACAAGTTATATTTTTTTATTTATTACTATAATAATAATAATCATTTATTCTCCCATGCTCTTCGATTTGGTCCTGGAACATATCGTTCGGAAACTGCTTTCACAGGATTCCGGAATTGAATTAAACGGAAAACATAGGCTGATAGTGTTAACTCTATCAGCCTATGCTTTCTACGCGTCTACGCAGACGACTTTGGTTTGCTAGGTGAAAACCGAGAAGGGGTGGAAATTTCGGCGAGAATGCTGGAACAAGAAGCAGCAAAAGTGGGGCACAGGATTAATCATGGAAGACGGAATACCTCCACATGCGTTTCTGAAACAGTCGTGCCAAACGAGAAGTCCAATTGTAGGAGAAAGAAATCTCTTACAAGGGAGTGTCCAAATTAGAAGAAGAAGAAGAAGAAGAAAAAAGTTTATTAGCACAAAAAAAAAAAACAAACTACATACAAGCAAAACAAACAAAATAAAATAACAGAAATATTAATTGTTGGCGTCCAAGCTCCTCAGTAAACGATCTAAACTTCGGGTGCGTTTCAGAAACAGTCGTGCCAAACGAGAAGCCCAATTGTAGGAGAAAGAAATCTCTTACAAGGGAGTGTCCAAATTAGAAGAAGAAAAATAAAAAAGTTTATTAGCGCAAAAAAAAAAACAATCCAACTACATACAAGCGAAACAAACAAAATAAAATAACAGAAATATTAATTGTTGGCGTCCAACAATTAATCAGTAAACGATCTAAAATTCGGATATATAAGACCGCAATCCTATCTTAATGTATATGGGTGTGAGGCCTGGACGCTAACAGTTCGGGAGGAGCACAGCCTGTTAGGAGGAGAACGTAAGGTGTTCCGAAAAATCCTGGTACTAGTGAAAAGAGACGATGGGAGTTGAATGATACGTAAAAATGCCGAAATAGAAGAGCTGCTGGCCGAACCAAATATTATGGGTGAAACCAAAGCGCATCGTCTTCGCTGGCTTGGTCACTTCGAGAGGATAGGAGAAGATCGACAGGTGAAGAGAACAAACTTGGGCTGACCGACCGGACGGCGTCATGTGGATCGCCCCAAGTATCGCTGCAAGGATTTGGAGGACAAGGACCTGTGTGAGCTTGGAGCCGGTGCAAGCTGGCGAAAAATAGCGCAGGACCGAGAAAAGTGGCGTGCTCTGGTCTGGGAAGCCAATACTCATTTTGGGCCGTTGTGTCAGCCTAGTTAGTTAGTTTTATATTAGTTAGTTGCAGATTGCGATTAATTTCAATTTTCTACAAATCAAAAACCCAGTCCAGAATTTTCTACTACGATTAATTGACGAACTCAAAATTCAAATTCAGTCGACGTTAACATGAACATGACAGTAAACACGCTCATGACTGGTCCGAAACAAAACACCACTTACGCGGCCTTGAGCGCGCTAACTGATTCGGACCGGCCGCCAGCACTGTAAGCGTTGTGAGCGTTGTAAGCGTGATTCGGAACACAGCCATGGTGTACTTTGTTTGTTGTCTACCTAAGCGCCTGCCCGTTGCCTGCACGTACAGTAAGCTACAAAGACACGTGACCCCCTCTGCATAGAAGTTTGTTTGCAGGGGGGTCACGTTTCTCTGCAGCTGGTTGTAAATACAGTACAGGCTATGTTTGGGATTCGAGCGCGGGTGAATACATGCACCTAGATCATCGTTAATATGTTGACCTAGAACCTACATCTTGAGTGTGTAAAGTTACATGTTTATTTATTTATTTATTTATTTTATAAGACACACCAACAGCAAGTACATCATTTTTTACTTATTATTTCGTAGTCGACAGCTAGCGTCAAATAGCGGAATTATCAGTACTGCTATAAAGATACTAGATGTCACGTATGTCGCTAGTGACGAAACGTGTATTTCTCAACAATTTACTACTAATATTTAAAGCAGAATGAGTTCAAAACAGAGTTCCGGTTATAATATTAGCCAAAAATAGTTGAGCATTCGATTTTTCGTTCGTCACGGCGTCTATTGTCGAGTAGCAGTACTGATAATCCCGCTATTTGACGCTAGATGTCGACTACGAAATAATAAGTAAAAAATGATGTATGAAGTCATATGGAGTGAGCTCTCTATTCTTACTTATTTTCTCTATGGTATAGTAGACACGTATAATATGCGTACGTATGTTATTGTATATTGGTAAGAGTTTGTCTTCTTACCACTAGGTGGCGCAAATGATTACTGTCTGCTTACAAAAAAAAATTCGATCCTATAATAAATGCTCCATTTGATACATTCTGCTGTAACAAGGAAAAGTTCATAGACCCGTATACGTCAGAAAATGTACAAATAAATAGTAACAATGATAAAAGCTTGAAACGGACATAGAATGCGGTGCAGCGTCGTTGCGGTTTTGCGGTAAAACGAACGTAGTCCGGGGCACGACGCACCAAAAAACCGCGCGGTATTCGGTAGCGCGGCAGAGCGGAGGCGGCGTGTGTGACACATGAAGCAGTAATCGACAGTTTCGGGAAGATCAAAAATGCAAAACCGCCTCTGCCCCGCGCCCGCTCTGTGCGTTTCAAGCTTAAAGAGTGCTAAATGCCCTGAGGGTTTCAGAAAATAATCCGAGTTTCTAACAGTTGCGTGAAATAAACGGGGCATTTTCGTCAATTCCAGGCAAACCACCGTCCGACATCGTGTCAAAATGCGACCGCTGCTACAACAACCCGTGCCGCAACGGCGGCTCGTGCGCGGCGACCGCGGCGGGCGGCTTCAGGTGCGCGTGCGCGCGCGGCTTCCACGGCGCCACGTGCGACGCGCAGATCGACGCGTGCTACGGCGAGCCGTGCGCGCACGGGGTGTGCCAGCTGCTTGAAGAAGGCCGGTTCCAGTGAGTACAATAACTGGGCTATAATCGGCTGCCACAGTCCGGGGTGTTGATTCACCCGAACACGGCTGATGCCGACAGCATTCAGCTAGGTGTGTACGAGACCTATACTCCCCGCGGCGGTTCATGAGTCCTATAACACTGACAGTGACATTTCTGATAGTGTTGAGATAGTGTTTTTTTAGATTTCATTTCTACAGAGCACATCCTATACGAAGATATCCCGGACATCAGCCTGTACGAGATTAGAATGGCTCTTAAACAGCTAAAGAACAACAAGGCACCCGGTGAAGACGGAATTACAGCTGAACTCCTGAAGGCGGGTGGAAAACCGGTCCTTAGGGCCCTTCAGAAGTTGTTCGACTCCGTCTTACTGGAAGGGAAAACTCCAAAGGCATGGAACAGAGGTGTGGTGGTGCTGTTCTTCAAAAAGAGTGACAACGCCTTACTGAAGAACTAGCGCCCCATCTCACTTCTGAGCCATGTCTATAAGCTGTTTTCAAGAGTCATTACGAACCGTCTCGCATGCAGGCTAGATGACTTCCAGCCTCCCGAACAAGCCGGTTTCCGAAGAGGCTTTAGCACCGTAGACCACATCCATACGCTTCGTCAGGTTATACAGAAGACTGAGGAGTATAACCTGCCCCTCTGTTTAGCGTTCGTGGACTACGAGAAAGCCTTCGATTCGATTGAAACCTGGGCTGTATTACAATCGCTCCAACGGTGCCAAGTGGACTACCGCTATATCGAAGCGCTGAAGTGTTTGTACGAGAACGCCACTATATCAGTCCGACTCCAGGACCAGAAAACTCGAAACCTATTCCGTTGCAGCGGGGAGTCAGACAAGGAGATGTCACTTCTCCTAAACTGTTTTCCGCTGCACTGGAGGATGTGATCAAGACTCTGGACTGGAGAAGGCTAGGCATCAACATAAACGGCGAGTACATCACTCACCTTCGGTTTGCTGACGATATAGTAGTCTTGGCTGAGACCATGGAGGATTTAAGTACAATGCTCAATGACCTCAGTAAAGCCTCCGAGCGAGTTGGTCTAAGGATGAACATGGACAAGACGAAGATCATGTCAAATGCCCATGTAGCACCAACTCCCGTAACAATCGGACACTTTACGCTCGAAGTTGCTAGCTTCGGAGGCAGTGTCACTATCAACTAGGCTAAACAGGTCGTCAATTACATATCCAACTTCGAGAAAGAGGTTAATCGTCGAATCCGACTCGGCTGGGCAGCGTTCGGGACGCTACGGCAAATCGTTTCGTCCAATATTCCGCAGTGTCTCCAGACGAAAGTCTTTGACCAGTGTGTGTTGCCAGTGATGACATATGGTACTGAAACGTCGTCGCTTACTATGGGCCTCATAAGAAGGCTCAAAGTCACCCAAAGAGCAATGGAGAGGGCTATGCTAGGAGTTTCTCTGCTTGATCGCATCAGAAATGAGGCCATCCGCAGCAGAACTAAAGTGACCGATATAGCCCTTCGAATCGCTAAACTTAAGTGGCAGTGGGCGGGGCACATAGCACGCAGAACCGATGGCCGTTGGGGCGGAAAGGTTCTCGAGTGGCGACCACGTACTGGAAGGCGTAGCGTGGGCAGGCCCCCCACACGGTGGACTGATGGCTTGGTAAGGGTCGTGGGTATCCGCTGGATGCGGGTGGCGCAGGACCGGTCATTGTGGAAGTCTTTGGGGGAGGCCTATGTCCAGCAGTGGACGTCATTCGGATGATGATGATGATGACATTCTATACTGATGATGATGATGACATTCTATACGCATACGCTAGAGCGGGATAGCAGGGTTCGGTGTTCGGATAGCAGGTTAGTTGCACATCGGATCTATTCGATAGAGGAACTTCTGTACACAATGACCGGACTTGGGCCGCCCCCATCTGAAGGCTTCCCGCGATCATGACCAAATCGTGGGTCCACCTTGTTGGGAGCCTTCCCGCGCTGCGTCTTCCGGTACGTGCTCGCCACAGAAGAACCTTACCTTCCTGTACGTAAGTAGTAAGTACTACCAATTATTCCGTGACATTACTATCATTTATTTGATTTGATTTTGATTAATCCCACGGCGCCACGTCAGCTGCTTCCAGTGAGAAACTAAAATACATTCTTATCTGATTCAGAATCTTTCTCTTTTTCTCAGTATTTTTTCAAAAAGTAATACTTTCATAGTAAGATGATATACTCTCTAATATCTAACTTGTCTTTCGTATGCGTGGCACAGATATGTCCATGAGTGATATAAATGCCACTTTCCATTTCGCTGTTGCATCTACTGGCCGTTAGGTGGCGGTATTATCAATTTCGTCTAAACAGCAATTTGCCAAATTACAATAATTATCAGCTATCAAATATTTAGCTCGTTCATAACAGCCCTGGTGGTGGTAACATGACTTCATCGGCGGCGTGTGCTCCACGATGGAGGTGGTTCGCAAAGAGCTATGAATTATCGTACTATTTTAAAATTGGAATTGATAGTTCCTAAAGCTTGAGAGCATATAGAGTTTGGACCACTTTAATTATAATTTTCTCAAACATGCTCCGAAATGTATGCATAAATATCACGAAATGAAGACATGAAGCTTCTTGTTTATGCTATGGCCTGTTTTTTTTTATTTGTTTGTTTTTTTATATTTGTTTCTTTTTCCTTATAAACTTATTTCCTTGATTACCGAGTAGTTATTTTAATTTTAATATTTTCTAACATTGTTTGAGAATAGCATTATGCAATCCTCGGTCGGAACAGGGATTGCAGGGCTGCAGGTCTACCCCAAACTCGTCCAGCAATACCTTACTTCTGGGCCTCTGCAGTAATGTACTATTCTATCACCTCACATCGGTATAATTTTTCAGCTGCTCCTGCCAGCCCGGCTACACCGGCGTGCGCTGCGAAGTAAACATCGACGACTGCGCGGCGCACCGCTGCCAGAACAACGCGACCTGCGTCGACCAGCTGGAGGGGTACTCTTGCCAATGCGCCCCGGGCTATATGGGTGAGAATTTACACTATAATCACTTACAATAGGCTAGTTTCCAAAAGAATATTAACGATACCATTCAAACCATTTAAAGGGGATTAAATGTTTGTATGGGACCAACTACGATTAAAACACAACAAAAGCCGCAAATGAGAGTCAAAGGTTCCCGGACACCAAAAACGCTCCATACCAATTCTAGTGTCCGACCGAAACATGTTTTTTTGCCGAAACCGAAACCGAAGGTTCGGTATTGCCTCTAGTTTCGGCCGAAACCGAAACCGAAACTTTTACTGACATGTTAAAATCGTTGAATAAAATGTCAGTAGGCCGTTCTTTTTAGACATATGAATCATATGATCAATGAAACACCTATAATCCGTGCAGGTGGTATGAATTAAACAAGTTTTTTTTAATACCACGTCGGTGGCAAACAAGCGTACGGCCCGCCTGATGGTAAACGGTCACCGCAGCCTATAGACGTCTGCAACTCTAAGGGTGACACATGCGCGTTGCCGACCTTTTAAAATTTTATACACTCTTTTCTTGAAGAACCCCATACTGTAGTCCCTCGGGAAAACCTCGGCAGGGAGCTCATTCCACAACCGGAGCGGCCGAGGGAGGAAATTCCTCTGAAACCGTAGCGTACGTGACCATTTAGGTTCTAAGGTGTGAAGGTGAATGCCCTGCGGACAGCGAGCGGTGCGATGGTAGAAAGGGGCCGTGGGCATCATGTTGAAAAGTTCTTAGGAGCACAACCCATTATACAAGCCATAGGACACTCACAAGGAGGCAAAGTTTCTTCTTAAACTTAACGGTTCAATATCGCTCGTGAGTTTGGGATCGTCCACGTCCACAGCACGTCTCTGAAGCAATTCAAAAGGCCCAAGCTGGTATCCAGGTGCTCCCGCCCAGAGGTGACAGACAACTCAGTGGGGACGGACTTGTGACTTATATCATATGTCTCTGTTCAGGGGTGACGTATCGCTTCGCTCAATTGAGCACAGCTTTTTAGATGCCAGCCTGGCTTTGTCTTCTACGTAGCTCCGAAACTAGACGTCGCTGGAAATGTCGACACCAAGGATCCCAATAACTCTCTGAGATGGAGAAGGCTGTGTCTTGGGATTAGGCAAAAATGAATGTGTTTTTCTTCGTAGTGCACGCGTATCGTATACTTGTGTCTTGGTGGGGTTGAACTGGACCAGATTATCCTGGCTCTTATTCACGCCTTTTTTGAAGACTCCCATGCTGTAGACCTTTGGTAATACCTCGGCAGGCTCAGCTACGAGATCGCAATGGTTCCAAGGTGTGGCGAAATGCTCGAAATCGAGAGGTGCGATGATGATAGGTAGCCGCGGGCATCATGCATCAATGCCAAAACAATCAATTAGGAGCTACCCGCGTCCAGCGGACGCACGCGACCTTAATCAGGTCATCAGCCCACCTCAAGCCTCGGCAACCTACGTCATCCGGTACGGGGTCGCCACTCGAGAACTCGCTTGCCCCACCGATCATCGGTTCTCCAGGCAACATAGCCCGCACCTGCCACTTTAGTTTGGCAAGCTCTCAGGCTATATCGGTTACTTCGATTCCTCTGCGGGTATCGTAATTTTTTTGATCTCGCAGAGTAACTTGGAGCATAGGCATAGGCCTTACCCTCTCCATCGCTTTTGACCCTCCTTTTTCGGAGCCATAGGTAGGTAAATGGCAACACGCACTGGTCAGAGACTTGTATTGACGAGAGGATAATCGATACATGACGAAAAGATATTGTGTCTCTCGAACGCCACCCAGCCAAGTCATTTTTGACAATTGATCTCCTTCTCGAAACTGAACCGTTTGTCCTAGGCTCAGGGACAGTACACAAATTTGTCGACGACTTTGAGCGTAGTCTCTGATATTAACTGGAGTACGTACTAGATACATGGACGTTAGTTATGATCTTCGTTTGGTCCATGTTCATCTTAAGACCAACTTCTTCAGAGGCCCACTTAGATCATCGAGTACTTAAGTTCTCCATGGTCTCAGTTTTGAAGAAGAACAACCAAACTCCTGTCCCATGCCTTTCAGAATGACTAAATCGAACAGCTTCTAAACTAGATATAAAATTAACTAAAATAATATTTTGATCTTTTTATTTTAACAGATCACAATCAGCCAGCTTCGAAAGACTAATTAGAATTCACGATCCGAAAGTAGGTACAATTTTGTAAGTTTCGGCACGACCGAAAGGTTCGGCACTTTTTTGACCGAAACCGAACCTTCGGCCGAAAAACATGATTTTTACGCCGAAACCGGCCGAAACCGAAACCGAAACTTCGGTCGGACACTAACCAATTCACAAAAAATTAAGACGTCACTACGCACGAGCCCCTTACTAATGTTATAAGGAAAAATAAGAAAATAGCTATTTTAATCTGCGTTTAAGTACATAGGTTGTTGTACAATTTTCTTTTTATTGAATCATGTAAATTCCATTGGTAACCTTTATTTAACTTTTAAATGATAAAAATAATACATATTTTTAGAAACTTTGAAGTCTCGTATTTTATTATTATTTTACTGTTATTTTGTAATTTCATGTATGCTAACCATACAGGGGCAATATGTTGTAAAGTTTAACATGAGAAATATACTATATTTTACGTCAGCTACTTTACTACATAATCGCGTGCTTCTGTAGTACTCCTCCATCATGACGCGTCATCATCACGTTAAGTGTTTGCCTAGCATGTGGCAGAAGAATATATTTATCATGAAAGCGAAATAAGCGGAATAAGCGTCGTCTACGAAGTGAACATTGATGACTACGCGGACTGCTGTCAAAACAAATCGACATGCGTTGACCAGCTGGAGGGGTACGCCAGTACGCCCCAGGCTAAATTAGTGAGGATTTACATTATATTCTCTAATATCAGCTGTGAACACTGAACAAATTTTTAACGTGTCAGTATCACGCATGCATGTAAAACCTTTGGAGTTGCAATATTCCATACTTATTTATTTCTGTACAGGAAAATTATGTTTTATACATAATTATTATACCTAGATGTCCGAAATAAATGTTTTCATTTCATTCATTCCATTTATCGCTTATGGATTCTATAAATTAGTGTCAAAAGTTATAAACATTCCTAAGCCTGCTTGCGACCATTATGCTACTAAAAGATCCTCAATTATTGTACAGACAAATGGAAAAAAGATACAAAATAATTATTTCTTAAAATAACACATATTTATTAGTACTGTGTTGGGAGGCACCGCTCTTCCTCAAGTAACAAAACGAATTACAATCTATGGTATATTATTTACGTGCTAAACATTGATAACTGAATCAGCTCTTGTAAAAGCTCTCTTGCTGTCTGTTTCCAGGCGACTTCTGCGAGAAGAAAATCCCCTTCTGCACGGCCGAGTTCAATCCGTGTGCCAACGGGGCGACTTGCACCGACCACAGTAGCTACTACTCGTGCAGTTGTCCCAGAGGTTACTCCGGACAGAACTGCACGATTAATGCTGATGACTGCGTGAACCATATGTGCCAGGTAACAATTAAACCTAGATTAAAGCCTGGTCCTACGCCTACGAGTGACTACTGCGAGAAGAAAAATCTCCTTCTGCACCATCGAGTTCAACCCTTGCGCCAACGGGGCGTAGTTGGGGCAGAAGTGCACCGTCAATGCTGATGATTGCGTTAACCATACGTGCCTGAAATATCCCGTTCCCTGTTGATGATAATTTAAAGCGATAAAGTTTTGCATACTGCCCCCAAAAGAAAATAAAGCATCATGTATTGAAGGAACTTTTAACACCACAATGTTCATAGAAGCTATATTTTTTTCCAACTTTCCATCAAAATCTCCAGTGCTTATATCATGTATGCCATTTCTAAACGGCATTTACCTCTGCTGCAATAACTTCAATGAATTCCTTGTTTTCCCAGAACGGCGCCACTTGCTTGGACGGCCTCGACGAGTACAAATGCGTGTGTGCCGCTGGCTACGCGGGGCGATACTGCGAGGCAGCTCCACACGCCGCCCTAGGCACCTCCCCGTGCGCGCACCACGACTGCGTGCACGGCGTGTGCTACCTGCCCACAGCCGCGCTGGCGCTGCAGGTAGTGTAGCTACTCGATGGTAGAGGGCGTTGTTATCCATATGTAAATTTCTATGGGTATTGCGAGGCAACTCCTTACACAGCGTTGGGAACTTCACCGTGCGCCTATAACGATTATCGATTGATTTGTATAGCCTATGTTTTTTGCCAGCAGTCGCGCTGGCGCTGCGGGTAGTGAAGCTACTTGGCGATAGAAGACGTTGTAAACAAACCATCATGTTGTAAATGCCATCATTGGTTTGGGCTGGTTTCGGCCAGCACCACACGACGCATTGGGTACTGCACCTTGCGCCATTTGTTACCTGTCCAGTTTATGATTTATAAAGAATGCCTGTAGATGGCGTTGTACTCAATTCCACTTAACTATTCAAAAAATGTTGAGTACTTTTCGCTTTTTATCGTCATTACACAAATAACAAGCTCGGTGGCAAAAAGTTAAATAATATGATAATTATATAGACGGTAATATAATTAAAACGCAGTGGCTGTTCTACAGGACGACATTATGATGGAGCACATGCACTCGGCGCCGGGCGATTACCTGTGCAAGTGCGCGCCCGGATACTCTGGTAAGTCCTGGTGAAATATCTAAAATAAATTTGTAACTACTGCCTTGTACCCTTGCCTCTTCATGTATGTATGAGTGCAGGCCTGTGTCCAGCAGTGGGATGTATATTGGCTGATGATGATGATGTTATCTTTCAGGCCGCCTCTGCGAGTACCTCACATCGCTCACGTTCAACCACAACGATTCGTTGGTGGAACTTGAGCCGCTTCGCACCGCTCCTCAAGCTAATGTCACTCTTGGTAAGTAACACTAGCGCCATCTATACATTTTCATTGTACGGTACGTGGGTGCCATGTAGTGACCACTAACATCATCTGTGGGAATATGATACATTCAATCTCAACAACTCGCTGGTGGAGCTGGAACTGATTCGCACTGCTCTTCAGCCCAAACGTCACTCTCGGTATGTAATTTACTACTAGCGCCATCTCAACATTCATCATTAATAGAGAAATAAGTAAGATCTCACTCCATACATCAGTTTTGTTATCAAAACTACAGGTTATTTTGTAGTCGGCATCTAGCGTCAAATAGCGGAATTATCAGTACTGCTACTCGACAATAGACGCCGTGACGAACTAACAATCGAATGCTCAACCATTTTTAGCTAATATTATAACCGGATTAACCGGAACTCTGTTTTGAATTAATTTAGCTTTAAATATTAGAAGTAAATTGTTGAGCAATACACTTTGCCTTAGCGACATACGTGACATCTAGTATTTTTATAGTACTGATAATTCCGATATTTGACGCTAGATGTCCACTACGAAATAACCCGTAAAAACGGATGTATCGAATGAGCACTCTATTCTTATTTATTTCTCTATGTTGTAAGTGAGTGCCACACAGTGACCACTAACGCCATCTGTTCGGATGCTCTTTGGCCAACATATCGCCATTTAGTAGCGATTTGTAACTACTAGTGACATCTGTGATGAAATGATTCAGCTCACTGGGCAGCCATTAACGCCACCCAGCAAAAAATAGCTTGAACTGCCTTAACCATACCTCAGGGTTGGTATGAAAAATTATCAACACCTATCAACGATTTGGACACACAAATTAGCAGCGAGCTTTCTGGTAGACTGAATGAACTATAACACTTCAAAATAAAATTACGAGGTATATACGTGAGCGCAAGTGCATAGTTGTTGTTTTTTTTTTCAGTATTCAGCACAACCCAGCACCACGGCGTATTAATGTACTTCGGCGACAATGAGCATCTCGCTGTAGAATTATTCAATGGGCGCATCCGCATCAGCTACGACGTCGGCAACCATCCCACTTCCACCATGTACAGGTACATAGCGCCCTCTCTGTAACAACTCGCAGTTGTAGGCCTCTATAGGATTGCTCTTGGCCTGCATCTAGCCAGGGGCCAAAGATGAGGCCGACGAAGCGAGCTCACCCAGAAGATGCCTACTCACTCGTGCCTTAAAAAGGTCCAGGTTATATGAACTCGGAAATACAGACGCCGGCAGAGAATTCCAACCTTAGAAGTGCGCATTATGAAGGATGATGCAAAGCGCTTGGTTCGAATTGGAGGAATTTCGACCAGGTAAAGATGTTATAGCCAGCCAGCAGTCTGGATGTCCGATGGAAGAAGGGGGAAGGCGGTATGAGTATGTTAGTAGCTTCGCTCAATGTTTAGTAGCATCACATATGACGTTCATAGGTGCATGTAATATGCCTAATTTGAAGAATAAACTACTTTTACTTTTTACTTTTACTTCACCCAGTATAATCGTAATTTTACTCGCTCGTAACTCGATTCCAGTTTACCTTGTTCACTTTAATAGGCACTTTTGTCTTTATTTGGTTGTAATCCGTTGTTGTGTAAAATGTGGGTAAATGAGTTAAGCTTGAAACGTACAGAGCGCGGCGCAGCGTCGTTGCGGGGCGGAGGAGGTTTAACGGTAAAGCGAACAAGGTCCGGGGCATGTCGCACCAAAAAATCGCGCGGTATTGGATAACGCGGTAGAGTGGAGGCGGCGTATGTGGCACTCCCACTCACGGCTCCCCCTAGTATTGTATAATAGCACAATGTTAGTCAAATGTGTTTGTAACCTATAACTTGCATGTTTGGTCTAACTGTGAATGTAGTTGGTTAATACCTCTAAATATATGTGATATGAAGCAATAATCGACAGTCGACAGTTTCGGAAAGATCATATATGCAAAACCGCTTCCGCCCCGCACCGCGCCGCGCCCGCTCTGTGCGTTTCGACCTATATTTTTTGTTGTTAGATGGTCTGTTAGGAAAAGAGAATATTTCTTACTTTCTTAAAACAAATACAACATGGACTTCTAACACTCTTAATATGGTCCAACCATTTGGTGGGTTTTAAACCAATAAAATCACAGTTTTACAGAATAACTGAAGGGACCATGGAATAATGGCAACTGCCGACTGAAAAAAAGACATAGTCACGATGATGGTGATTAATAAACCGCGACAGGCAGCAATTTATGTCACTTTGACGTCAAAAATTCTGACTAAGGCGCCTTCCTGACTTGTCGATGCGGGGGCGGTACGATATGAGAAAACTGTCAGCTGTCAGTGTCAACCGATACTAATGCAGTACTGCCCCACTTCTGCGCATGTTATTACTACTGCGCAAACGTATTACTCACAGTATTTCGTCAAGTGACGAAATCTCACATCGGTAAATTCACGTCAAAGAGCAAAATACCTATGACATATCGCTCCCGTCCCACCAAATCAGGAAGTCGCCTTACATGGACAATATGCATATACCTGGGTCGTTAAAAGTATAAAATAAAAAATAAAAAAATATTGGGGGACAATCTTACACAAATCGACCTAGTCCCAAACTAAGCAAAGCTTGTACTATGGGTACTAGACGACGATATACATACTTATATAGATAAATACATAGAAAACATCCAAGACCCAAAAACAAAATCCGTGCTAAATGCACAAATAATGCCCTGGCCGGGATTCGAACCCGGGACCTCTAGCTTCAGAGGCAGTGTCACTACCAACTAGGCTAAACAGGTCGTCAGGTTATAAAAATACATATGCTAAATTACCGTAATTTTTCCATGTTTGATATTTTCAATGGATTTCGTTTGACACTGATAGTCTTCTTATGTAAAGAGAATGACCTCTCCACACGTGTGCGGTGTGAAGTTGTACATAAAGTGATAGTTTATCGTTATCATTCGATAGCAAAAATGAATAAATTATAATGTATAAATTATGCACAGAATTTAAATTAAAACACATCCATAATTACACTTTCGTCCTAAAATTGCTACCTGTCTCCGATCATAGATGATGATGGTGATCTTTTAATACCCAGCTTCGAAATGGTGTCGGACGGAGCATACCACAAGGCAGAGCTGGTAGCTGTCAAAAAGAACTTCACACTGCGAGTCGACGACGGACCTGCTCGCTCCATCATCAACGAGGGTAAGTATCTAGGGACTATTTCGAGTTTTGAGGTATATTTCTCTATCAAAAGTCGCACTATATATTGATACAGACTCGTACAGTATCGTGGACAGATTTATTATTCGCAAATACACTCCATACATAGGTACCTTCGAAAACGAATTTATCTATTGCCTCCATATATTAAGAAAACCAACGACTATAGGTATAAACTCTACGTGTAATTGACGTGAAGTGGAGGCGGCGTGTGAGACATATTTAGCAGTAATCGACACTATACAGTCGGCAGTTTCGGAAAGATCAAAAATGCAAAACCGCCTCCGCCCCGCACCGCGCCCGCTCTGTGCGTTTCGAGCATATCGGGCGAGGCCAGGGCGCTGTTCAAACTAGTAAAAATAGGTCTCACTAACCGTAGCTAAAGAGAACTGTTGTTGTTGAGCAAATGGAGCGCCATAATCGTTAAGAGCTCTTTAATTAATATTGAAAAAAACATGCAGGCTCCACCGGCTGCTCCACGTCGGGCGTGTACTTAGGCAGACCGACGCTACGTCTTAACATGTAACTGACATTGCAGGCAACAAGGAGTACCTCCGGCTAGAGCGGCCGATGTATATCGGCGGCGTGCCCGAGGACGTGGCCCGAGACGCCTTCAGCAAGTGGCACCTCCGGAACATCACCAGTTTTAAGGGTAAGAAGAGTGACAATCACTATTTATTTCTAGTTTCTCGTAGGCTGTATTTACGTACGGGTGCTATGCCGTGCTGCACGCCGCACGCGCTTATCAAACGCATACCAATTCATCTTACCAATTTCCCTGTTAAGTATACCCTCAACTCAACTTCTGTTTTGAGGCTTGAGGTACGCAATGCTACTTAATCCTAAGAAGCGTATTTTTTTTATTGAAGATCATACCTTATGGATGGCGACCGTGACAGGACCCACGAAAATGATGTTGTACTTACGTTCGTACTTCAAGTCCGTCTGGCCGCACGCGTGCCACCTAGTTTGTTAGGACTGTGGCCTGAATCAGCAGCAACTCCATTTTGAAATAAGATTCAAATATGCGGCTTGTTCTATGATTCAGATATTTATTGATAAAATTAGAAATATAAACAGTGCCATGTTGTATGCTTGTTCTAATAAAATAAAGTCAAAATTTGAGTTACTGTGGTTATTCTGAGCACGGCAGATTATAATGTTTGTGTGTAGACCATTTTCTGGAAGCAGTTCTTCTAAAATCCATATTACCCCCGATCGATTTTCCCTTGTTACGCTCGAGAACCTGGTGCATGGTGACATAGCTAATAGACCCTAGTTTTTCAATTTATTATTTTCTACTTGTCTTTACCCCTAGGCTGCGTAAAAGAAGCGTGGATCAACCACAAGCGCGTGGACTTCACGAACGCCGCGCGCACGTCGCGCACCGCCGCGGGCTGCGGCGAGGACGAGCCCGCGCCCGCCGCGCCCGTCGCCGTGCTGCAGGACCCGCACCACTCCCCGGTCAGTCACCTTACCCTACAGATATCAGAGTAAAAGATCCGCTCATTTAAGTTTAACGATTTCTATCCATCTGATCTATTCTCACTAATGCACAAATCAGTAAGTTTGAGAGAGACAGACAAGTGACATTAGACAGTTCTTCGCCTGTCAGTGTCTCCGTCTTCATAACTAAAAATTGTACTGAACTGACGTTGTGTTGTCTTACGTTTATATGGGATTTAACATCCTGGTGTGCTTTCAAATGGAGACAATTCGTTAACAGCCTAAAATGATCGTACTATCTGTCGCATTCTAACTCATTTTGGTGCACCATAAGGTTTAACGAGACAACTATATGAGATATCATCTGGTTTAATACTGCGAGTCTGCTTTTCTCTAAAGTTTGTGCTTTACCCCCTTATCTGATCAGGTAGTACACTTAACAATGGCAGCAGTAAACAATGTCAAGGCATGAATTAACTTGGTGGAGATGCTGGGATAATTAGTATTGCTACTCCTTTTTTACGCAAAATAGGCATAATGGATGTCGAGTTACCGAGAATGTCTAGTATGTATGGAAAGATTGTCAGGTTTTTATGGCCTGTCCAGTATGTATAAAAAGTTTTACAAATTTCTATGGAATGACAGCTGTTGGTGCCATATTTAACGTTTATCGGTTTAACTTGGTCAGTAACGTGCCTAGGGTTGCAGAGAAGGGCAAGCCGAGGGATACATTTTTGTATTTTTTTCACACACAATATCAATAAATCTATCTTCTACCTTGATACCTTGCCATATTCCCATACTAGTAAATCTTCACTCTTCATTATCACTAACTGGTGTGACGTAGACAGGAAAGACCAACAAAACACACTGAAGGCATGCTATTACTAGATAAAATTGTACAGACATATCAGCAATCGCATCGATCTATGAAATTGTCGTTTATGTGACTTGCTTATCTGAGAAATACTCAAGTCAGGCGCAGGTATCGGTGAAAAAATAAGTTGCTTTTTTGTGCAAAGTTTAGCGTGCCTACCTTTTCTGCGCAGATAACTTGTGCACATTTTAAATCGTCACACAGAACGACTTCATCCATCGTCACTTTCTACTTTAATAAACTTTTTAATACACTTCACTCACTCACCGTCACTTTGATTTTAATACAAAACACTATCCGCTCAAACAAATTGTTCCGTTTCAAGTAATGTACATAATTGTAATCAATGAAGTTAGCATCACAATCCATCCAGTCATGAACGCGCACGCGCGAAATTCGCATTTGTCTAACATATGTTGATAACTTCACGTCGAAAGCCGGGCTTCTAGTCACAAACTATTTGCTAGATCTAGCTATAGATACGTATCTCTCGTTTTGTAGCAGTTTTCATAGATAAGAAAGAGAAAAAAGATATCAGCATTAAAGCCCGCTTGCAAGCCCGCGTGTGCGAGCGAGATAACTAGCCCGTGTCTCAACTCTATCGTAGACCGCTCATTTCGCGCGGCAGTAGCGCCACTTACTTGCTACGGTCGAATTTTGTATTACTACCCCAACCAAGATGCATAGATATACAGATATACAGATCAGGCGCCGCCGCGCGGATTTTAAGTTAGTTTGAAATGAAAAAAAAAATTAGTCGTACATATATATGTTTGGTTTTTGCTAATTTTAGTAACGCAAGCCAGGCTTTTGGGCTTTTAAGACCATACCGCCACTGAACTTGGTTGAACTCGCCCTATAGTATTCTCGTCGGCCATATTACTTTGTGTCGGACCTCTCTTTCTTGTGGATTTGGCCAGTGACGTGGAATTAGAGTTTGTGCTTTTTGTGCCGACCACCGGGATCGAACCGGGTCGCGCTGCGTCATAGTCGCGTGCACTACCGCTGAGCTACGGCGTATTGATAGCTAGCGCTTGAAATCGTGTTACGCACTGGACGATCGCTGCTGGCTGACTCTATTTGAGCTTTACTGTCATACATATAAGAGTCAAAATTCCTCAACAGACATGTTATGCACGGCTTGTAATCAAATTGTGGATTCTTCCACATTGCTAAAATGCACTGGTTGTGGGAGGTCCTACCATTTCCACTGCCTGAATATGTCACCGGCCCAATTCAAGGAAGAAGTTGCTGCCTTAGAAGAGTCATGGCTATGCTCAATCTGCACGTCAGTAAATACCCGGCGTAGAAGAAACGACTGCACCTGTGCTCATACCTCTACATCTGGATGAATCCGCCATGTCCTGCGACGGAACTTTGAACGAATCGAAGCTGACCGAGGGGGATCGGACTGCTGGCACGAGTGTGGTTGAGACGAGAATCCTAACAACACCCCCTAATTTCTATCGACCATCAGGCAGTAACGGTAGCCCGCCATTGGTCTCCCACCAAGGTGAAGTGTTAAACACCAATCTAGCAAAAATATCTGAGCTACAGGCACAGTTCTCGGCTATCCGGACCATTCAATCGGATATGAACCAAGTTAGGTCTGACATAACAGACATGAAAACAACCTCAGTGCTAAGTTCGATGAAATGACGGTTAGAATCGACGCTATCGAGACTGGCGTGGACGCCTTGGAATTATGTAAGGCCGAGTTGTCTGAGGTCAAAAACATGCTCAAAAATGTAATGATGGACTTAAGGAATAATGATCAATGGGTGCGGAGGTCCAATATCCAAATTAACGGGGTCCCTGAGGCCAGCGGAGAGAACTTGCAAGTCATATTGAATTCCATTGCCGAACGCTCCGGATGTCCCCTTAATATCAGTTCCGACATAGATTTTATCACTCGTGTTGCCGTTAAGAATGACAGGGACAGTAATAAACCGAAGCCTATCATCGTAAAATTCCTAACCCGCTACAAAAACGACGACTTCTTATCGTGTGCACGAAAACTAAAAAACTGGAAAGCGTCTGATTTGAGATTCTCTAATAATGAGAACCGCATATTTATCAACGACCACCTTTCCAGCTTCAACAAACATTTACTGAAGCAAGCTCAATTAAGGCGTTAAACAAAATTACATAAGAAATTACTCTTACTGTTTATTTAATGTTATTTCGATGTGTTCATATAGGATATCATTTATCATTTCGATTAACTGTGGTAAATATCTAGCAAATGTTTCTACTATAAATTAACGTTTATCTTGCGATGCTCTTGGCAACATTTAATTATTGGAAATTTAAATCATACTTACGTATTGCGACCAATCTATTATCATTCACTTATCATATTTTTAACATGCAGCACACGATGAATATGACTGACCATAGTTTTTTCAACGGTTAATATTTACTACCAAAACGCTCGAGGCCTCCGAACAAAGTGCAGCGAATTATTTCGTAACGTCACTAAGGTTGATTACGATCTCATATGTATTTCTGAGACTTGGTTGTTGCCTAGTATTTACAATATTGAATTATTTGACGCGCGATACAATGTTTACCGAACGAATCGTGATTATGTGGGTAACGCGAGGCGGGGGAACGCTGATTCAATTCAATTCAATTCAATTCAATTTGTTTTATTTCGCACACATAAGTTTACAGTATTAACACCAAAGTCTTATGCGGTAGTTAAATTAAATATTCTACTTATTAGTTACTAAACTGACTAATAAAATATGAACAAAATAACAACAATTATATAACAATATTATGGCACAACTTTAAACATAACTAGGATATTAATTTTAATACTTTTCTGCAAAATATTCCAATGCTATCGGCAAATACATCTACAGAAATATAGCCGTGCGCCGCCGGCTGAGGGTAGACCCACGCGGCGCGCGCCCGCTGCCCGCGCTCTTCGACGTCACTACTGTTGATGTTATAATATCCCGAAGCACATTAACAAAAAAACTTCAGTCTAAGTTTTTTTCCGCAAAGTAAATATCAGCAGGAATCACAGTCGATATTTTATGAATTTGTTTTAAATCTTTATAATGACTTACCGGACGATTTATTTTTGATCTTAGGCGAAATCAATATGGGCGAGGTTTTTTGGGTGCCGTCTGGTAATGCCTCTAATAATTATAAAATCGCTCATCCTAACCTCAACCCACTAACAAATCAACTATCTTCGTTCATGCATTTGACTGACTGGGGTCAATTTAATTACCTGCCTAACAAGAACAACCTAGACTGCTGCACTTGACCTATAGTTCTTTCCAACTGTCAGTGCCAGCTGTCTTCTACTGACCCATTGGTAACTATAGATACCCACCACCCCGTGTTTTGTGTATCTGCTGATATTAACTGAAAGGGACGAACCTTAAAACAGGCACCGCGGGTGGCGCGTCGTTTTTTGCAGCGGATTACGAGCTCATTAATTCCAAACTGGGACGAGTTGACTGGGAGCCGCTTTAATGTATGAGTATCCATGAGGCCGTTGATTGGTTTTATTCAGTTATTAATTCTATAATTGAAGAAATTTATCCCTTATTAAATTGTTACTAACAGTGATAAATACCCAGCTTGGTACTCCCGTCCTTTGATAAAACTTATAAAGAAAAAAAATGCATAAAAAATGGAAAGTATATCGAAGGATTTCCGATTATAATGCATTTTCAAATTTACGTACGGCAATTAAAACGATGGAGGTATCTTGTTACAATCTATTTATATCTAGGAGTGAAAATAATATTAAAATGAACTCTAGATCGTTCTGGTCATTTATAAAATCCAAAAAGGGTAACAATAGTATTCCCGATTCTCTCTTCTTAAATGATACAGTGGCTAATGGTGGACATAGTATAGCCAATCTTTTTAATTCGTTTTTCGTTCATAATCCGTCACCAATTGCCCACTCTTCTACTGTTTCTGATTCTACAATAAATGTGATCAGTAATATAGAATTCCAACCAGATTTAGTAAAGAGGTACCTCAGAACATTAATTGAATCAAAGGGTAGCGGTCCTGATAGCATTCACCCTGTTTTTCTTAAACGCTGCAGCAAAACCTTATCGTTTCCACGGTCGGTGCTCTTCTCGCTATTTTTGAGATCAGGAATCATCCCAGACGTATGGAAGCGCTTCTTGGTGGTCCCTATACATAAGAGCGGTGACAAACACGACATAAAAAATTATCGCGGAATCTCCAAACTATCTACGATTCCAAAACTGTTCGAAAAAATTGTTTCTGACGCCGTTTTTAATTTAGTAAGGCCTATGCTGTCTACTAGACAACATGGTTTTTTATGAATAAGCGTTCGGTTGACACCAACCTCTCGGAATTTTTAGATTTTGCATTGAAGGTAATTGACAAAGGGTTTCAAGTTGACGCCATCTATACAGACTATTCCAAGGCCTCCAATAAAATTTCTCATGCTATTTTAATTGATAAGTTGAAAATGTTCGGTATTAATGGTGATCTGTTGAGATGGCTGAAGTCGTACCTTCGGGATCGATCTCAGGCTGTAACCGTCAAAGGTCATACTTCCTCCTTTACTCCTGTCTCGTCCGGTGTGCCCCAAGGGTCCCATTTGGGTCCCCTGCTGTTTAACATGTTCATCAAGGATGTCGTTGACTGTTTTCATCATTTCAAGTTCTACTTTTTGCCGATGAAATATAAGTTTAAATCTTTTTCTAGTGATAACATCGTGAGTCTTCAGCTGCGTAGAGAACAAAAAGATCAGATATTTTTAGAACTAAATCAAATGCTTTATTTGCTATACCATTTTGCAGAACTAAATATGTCAAAAACTCATACCTAGTGAGACCATGCTCGACATATAATGCTAAATACATACCAGCATACCTAGATTTATTCAATACGAAATTTGGTAAATTCGTTTGGTCACTAAATATTATTACCGGGTAAAAAATAATCGTTTTTAGGTTCATTTATGGTGTTTAGCGGTAGTCTAAACTGACATTGTATGTACAACTGTCTTTTGTCGTTCTTTTGTTGTTTATTTAACTTCAGTCATTTTTTATTTTATTTTACTTTTGTTTTTTCTCATTTGCATTTTTACTATATTTGTTTTTTCTCATTTGCATTTTTATTCATAGTTCCCTTCTAGAAATTTCTTGCCTCGCACAGCATTTCCGGACCGATTCGACCTTCAAACCTTTAAGAAAAGAGCGTACTCCCATCTTAAAGGCCGGCAACGCACTCACAACCCCTCTGGTGTTGCGAGTGTCCATGGGCGGCGCTAATCGCTTACCATCAAGCGATTCGTCTGCTCGTTTGCTACCTATGTCATAAAAAAAATATATATATTAGTTTAGTCATTGTTTTTGAGGACGCCCTTTTCTGTGCTTTGTGGGCGTTCCAATTTTGCCGTTATTCTTACGTACTTCTTTCATTCACTACATTCTTTACAGTACTGACTTCCATGAAACAATGTACATTTAAAGTTTTATACATATTTATGATCATATAACTAAGTAGTACTCAAAGTTATTTGGGTATCAGATGACAAGTGTATTAGTATCTATGTACAAGTCTAACTATTTAGTATTTTAGGTTCTACTACATTTATTTAGTAATATTTAATCTTAACAGGCTATATGTATAAGTATTAAATTGTTTTACACAGATAAATTTGCAATAATATTCAAATAATATACAGGGTGATTCGGGAGACGTGAGCAAGATCAACACTTCGGATTCAGTAGATCATAAGCTACTGCTTCGTGCCACTATTAGTGAAATTAACGTTCATTTATCTTTGGTGTTGAAAACAAAATGTTTTTAATTATTTACGAAATTCATGGTCACTCTACAATCAGAATACTTCAGTCAAGTCATACGTGTCAAATTGAATGTCATCTGAGTCCGATTACTTTTGAAATATCGGATCTCACTCAATGTGACAATTTACTTTCTTCGTAATCAAAGTGCTTATAAACAAGTTGTTGTAGGGTGACCATGATTGTAGAGAATTAAACTTTAACTTAACAAAAATTAAAATACAGGAAAAAGGTATGGGTGTTTCACTTAAATACAAAGGTGAACGATTCATTGCTATTTACTATGTATGTAGTGTTGGTCCTGCTCACGTCTCCTGAATCACCCTGTATAGATTATTTTGTTCGTCTGATTTGCTTCCTTTATGTGATCGAGTAGTAAAAAATCAAGAAGTGGTATTTACGCTATATGACATTTCAACATCGAACATTATTTATTTACCCATCTCAAATTATTTACAATAGCGAAATTACATCTAAATAATGATTATTAAGTCAATAGCTGTACATCTTTGCCTCGATTTATAAATATGAAATAAAGTTTTTAGTAGATCATACCCGTTATATTAGCAGTTCGTTTGTAAACTTCTTCTAAATCCAGCAATAACTTTCCAGCTTGAAATTCGGAAAATCACGTCAAAAACACCTGATTTTTTACTTCCCGTGCTTCACTGCGAATTGTTTTTTCATTTTCGATTTATTTAGATATTTTCGTTGAACAAAAACTGGGTAAACAACGGTAATACTCACCAGCAGCAATCCAATGTTTATTTACGGGCCAATATTTGTTTTGTTTATGTTATACAGTTCAAATATGTAATGTATATTCAAACACGCTACTGTTGTGTGTATTGTTTTTACCTATACTGGTTTGTCCAATGAACGTCACCCACATTTTTAATGTGTATTAATTAATCTGTGTCACAGGACCCGTGCGTGCCGAATCCTTGCGCGCGCGGCGGGCGCTGCGTGCGCGAGGACGGGCCGGCCGACTACTCGTGCCGCTGCCGCGCCGGCACCAAGGGCGCGCAGTGCGAGCTGCGCACCTCTATAGGTATGCGTGTGATACAAACAGACGCGGATCCAGAATTTGGATCCGGAAGGCAATATCAGCCAGGAGTGGGCACTATAAATAAAAAAAAATATATATTAGGGGACCATTTTTTTTAGAGATGTAACGGATAGTTGTTTGGTCGGATACCGGATATTCGGCCTGACCACCTGCCGAATATTCAGTATCCGGCCGCCGAATATTCGGCCAGCGGAACTATACCTACATTTTGAGTTATGCAACTGCGCGTCGTGCAGTTTTTGACCTGTTTCGTTAATGAACGTTCGTTTTATACAGCATAATTTGCCTTTGGTGGATTTCCAATATTAAACACACATCTTAATAATGTAAACTTCTACGAGGCTTGCACTGAAAGTGGCGGGAATCGAATACTTATTAATTTATTTTTAACATGTATTATACCTTTTTATAATCTCTGAAGTTTCCTTATCTCAACACACTGGCCACTTAGAAAAAAAAAAGTATGGTTCGGTTTCAATTGTTTATTGAAGTCGTCGAGTCACTGCTTAAAATGGAATTGTGCCGTGAAAATTTCAGGGCTATGATTTATTATGACTTTAAAAGTGGACTAACACAAAAACAATGTGAAGAGCGGATGGTTGCTGCTTTTAATATTGAAGCTCCTTCAAAGACTACAATATACAGGTGGTATTCAGAATTTCAACGTGGCCGTGTATCCCTCACCGACGAAGTGCGTGAAGGTCGACCAAAATCGGCAGTCACGCAAGAAAACGTCGATGTTGTGCGTCGTCTGATAAATGAAGACCGACATGTGACATATCGGGAAATTCAAGAGCACCTGGGTATTGGAATGAGTCAAATACAAATTATTTTAAAAGAAGAATTAGGCGTGAAAAAGTTATTTTCCCGTTGGATACCTCACCTATTGTCTGACGAGCAGAAAATAGTCCGTGTCAATTGGTGCCGCAAAACTTTGAAAAGATTTAACAAGGGACGCTCAAATGCTGTTTTTAGCATAGTATCAGGTGACGAGTCGTGGATATACGCTTATGAGCCTGAAACTAAAAACCAATCCCGAGTATGGGTCTTCGAAGACGAGCTCAAACCCACAAAAGTTGTTCGTTCTCGCAGTACGGCTAAGAAGATGGTGGCTACGTTTATCTCTAAATCTGGTCACGTAGCTACTGTGGCTCTTGAGGATCGTAGAACAGTCAATGCTGATTGGTACACCACTATTTGTTTGCCGAACGTCTTTGCTGAACTCCGAAAAACAAACCCTAGTCGTCTCATCATCCTTCACCACGACAACGCCAGCCCACACACCGCTCGGACAACAACTGAGTACCTGGACGGTGAAAAAGTCGAAATATTGGACCACCCTCCATATAGCCCTGACTTAAGTCCCAACGACTTTTTTACATTCCCCAGAATCAAGGACAAACTGCGTGGTCAGCGGTTTCAGACGCCAGAAGAAGCAGTGGAGGCCTATAAAATAGCCATTTTGTCGACCCCTACTTCAGAGTTCAAAAAGTGCTTTATGGACTGGTTTGAACGCATGCATAAGTGCATGAAATACAAAGGAGAATATTTTGAAAAACAATAAAAATAAATAAACTCACTTATACTGCATATTTTCTTCTATTCCCGAAACTTTCAGTTTTACCCTATGTAATGTACCTTTAGGATATAAGTTAATTTTGCAATACCCTTACAGGGTGTCATGTTGTATTCTTAAGTTAACAGTTATTTAAGACCTGCTGTATACCAAAAACATGAATACAATAAAGTTATTATTATTATTATTATTAACTCGCTTTTTACTGATCACTAAACTTACTTAAATTTGTTTTCTTATAAAAACATTAAGTTTAAATAGTTTCAAATGAATACACTAGTTCGATTACGACCGTGATTGTTTTTAGATTCCATTTTTAACCCCAAAATCAAACAAGTATACTATCCGGTATCCAGCCGGATAATACGTAGCTATCCGGTATCCAGCCGGATAATACGTAGCTATCCGGTGTCCGGCCGGATATTAAAATAAGGGCCGGATAGGCCGGATACCGGATACTAACCGAATATTCGGTGCATCTCTAATTTTTTTAGCGTGGCTCAGCGGCGCCCGCGTACCACGTGCGGTATGTGAGGTTTAGCAATGTCGGGCGGGGTCAGTCCTTGGATGGGTGACCGCTTTGAGTGGTTACTAACTGAGCGCTCCCGTGCTTTGGAAGGCACGTTAAGCCGTTTATCCCGGTTGCTGTCTATGATAGCAGTCGTTAAGCCAAGTTAGAGGCCTCCGGGTGGTTTGAGAACTAACAGTCAAGTTGCCCACTCACTTGACAAGCCCAATAAGGTCTAGTTTCACTCTCAGGTTGGAAGGTCAGATGGCAGTCGCTTCCGTAAAAACTAGTGCCTACGCCAATTCTTGGGGTAGCAGACCCCAAGCATTCTTCAGGATGCAACTGTACTGGGAATAACGCTAGGAGGATGAATAGAAAAAAATTAAAAAGATTTCGTGGCTGTATATCCATCCATTTTCGACTAGAAATTATATAAGTATGTCAGGGATTTTTGCTATATGTCGAACATAAACTATGAAAATTAGTGCACCAAAACACGTTTTGTTGCCAAAAACAAATTCGGCTTTTCTTCAGCTTCGGCTGAAATCGAAACTTAGCCGAAACGGAAACTTCCGTTAAACACTAATGAAAATTGATTTTTCATCTCAGCGGCACGAACATGGCGGTTTTTTTGCTTGTAACCAGTGAGCAAAATGCAATTTTGCTGCGAGCATGAAAACAACTTTTTTCATATCGTAGAATAGTCGCAGGTCATCTTTTCAAACTGCGGGGTGTAATATAAACTTGGAACATTTGTACTTCATTCTCTCTGTCACTATTTCTGTGCGTTATATGTTCTCGCTGCTGAGGTGAAAATTTATACATGTATGTATCACACGAGATCAAAGACATTTGCATCTCGTGTCTTTGAGTCCCTCGCTACGTGTACATATCAACACTCGCAGCAAAAATCTACTTTGCTCTCTTGTTGAACAAATAACTATTTCTGTCCGACAGGGGGCGCTCCGGTGATCGCGCAGAAAGCTCCGCATCGCAAGATGGCCATCAACAACGTCCAAGCTTCACCAGGTATGATAACTTAAGGCGCATCGGTACTGTTAGAAACCGACCTGAGTAAAACAGTTGATTAGAAATAGAAACTCATAGTATTAGTATATTACTACAGAGGCCGGGACGGAAGGGGTTGCCGGCCGAAGACATACATAGACGGCCGAGCGAAGCGAGGTCGGATAGGTCTGAGGCGGGCAACCCCATATTTCCCGCCGAGGTATGTATAGTGCTTTTCTCAAACACGCAATGAAATAAACAACAATAAAAGCAAAGTATTATTTTTAATACGCATAGTGGCAGAATGCCATGGTGCCTGTGCCACAATTTATGTGGAACGGAAATTAAAAAAGAGGATTTTGCCGGCCTGCAAGATTTGTATGAAATTCCATCGACCTATTGTCCTAGCCGCACCTGAAACGTCATACTTCGCAGCCTATTATAAAGAACATAACATCAATATTTCATTGCATGTTTGAGAAAAAATACTTCTCTTAAGGAATAAATAACTAACTCCAATTTGCTCAAGCTATGACACCTATCTATAAAAGAAGGAAAAATGTTCTCACTAGGATGTACAAGTACATATATGATGGATGCCTTCAGTCGCGTATTTTTATGAATAACATAAACATAAAAAATACAACTTAAGGACTAAAAACAGAGATGTGCTACCGAAAACTCAGCAACGCAGTTGACGCAGTACTGCCACCTTCGCTGGTTTTCTGTGGTTGCTGCGCGACTCGCGATAGGGTATATAAATACATGAATGCATAAATAAAATTAGCATAAATATATATGAGTTTTTTTATTTTTTTTATTTTTTATTTTTTTTTATTTAATCGTATGGCATTTATTTTACGAACCGTGAGATCTTCGAGAAGACAAGTACGGTTGCCAGTTTTTGTTGCACTTTTAGCACCACCCAGGGGTCACGTGTAGGGTAACGGTGGGTACTCCCCACGGACGTGGTGCAACTTCGACCCCCCTTTGTCAAGTGAGTGGGCAACTTGACTGTTAGAAGTTCTCATGCCGCCCGAAGGCCTCTAACCTGGCTTAACGACTGCTGTCGTACACAGCAGCCGGGATCAACGGCTTAACGTGCCTTCCAAAGCACGAGAGCGCTCAGTTAGTAACCACTCAAAGCGGTCACCCATCCAAGAACTGACCTGCGCCCACATTGCTTAACCTCGCAAACCGCACGCGGTACGCGGGTGCCGCTGGGCCACGAGCGCTCTATATGAGTTAAATATATGAGTTAAATTATAAGAACGATATTGAAGATTGTTTTTGACAAATAGACTACTTATTTTCAAAAGGTTACTTGTATGTTTATAAGGTGAAAGAGAAAATGATTATTCTTATTAAATTTCTAAGCCTTTAGGCACCATACTTTGTGCATCCATGAGATGCTTTTTCAATTTAGCTTTAAAACCACCGACAGTTTTACTTTCTAATATCGACGGTGGAATATTATTCCAGCACTTCGTGGCAGCATACCAAAAGCTACCACGAAATGAATGTATGGACTCGGATATTTAGGGGGAAGAGTGGATTGAGTTCCTTAGACCCTGTCCCTCTGCACCCACATTCGCTAGCGCTCAGGATAGCCTGAGCGCTAGCGCCGCCATTTCTTTTGGGCAAATGCTGCTGCTGCGCAACGCAAAAGAAATGGCGGATGCAGGGCGGGTGAGTATTTGTTAGCTCCATCAGTGGTGTCTGAGTCACTGGTTATATTAGATATACTGCTCAGAGTCTGAGCTAGCTAGGATATTTTAAAAATTAAATTACTAACGTATGTTCGACGGTTTCAGCTGCCCCGTCTCACAAACAACAGGCCGAGCACCCGCCCGCCGCGGCCGCGCCAAATGGAGCTTGTAGGAAGGTATGTTTTGGCGTCATCCAACAATATTTAGTTTTAAGAAGAATTTATATATAATGAGATTAAAGTTTATTAACCGGTTCAATTTCACAGGACCATACTTACGGAAATGACAGGCTATCTATACGCAGCCTACCTAAATAAAATACTGCAGGAGATGTGCTAGAATTTTTCTTTCCACCGAAGCCAAATTAACGTTGAAAAATAATTTCGCCACTAATGGAAACTATGTAGTAAAGACTAAAGGTACCTACACCACACCGCTAGTACGCATCGTAAACGCAGTGACGTGGCTCATGCGTAACGTTTTTAACTCATAAGTTTCTCCCTCTAGTTCACTGCAATTCCCTACCGTGACTATATTTTTGATGCTCTCTTGGCATAAAAAAACGACCGAAGACTTACATCCATTGTGTATTTGATAAGGGGTGGTCTTAGAGAAGTTTGACGTACAGTGCGTCACATTAAGATCCATTCAATATTTTTATTCCTCGAATGTAAACAATATGTCTACTTATCCTAGTCAAGCTTAGGCCAAAGCTGGCAGCGGACGGGGCACATTGCACATAGAATCGATGGCCGTTGGGGTGGAAAGATTCTTGAGTGGCGACCACGTACTGTACGGCGCAGCGTAGGCAGACTCCGACGAGGTGGACTGATGATCTGGTAAAGGTCTTGGAGTCCACTGGATGCCGGTGGGTTAGGACCGGTCATTATGGCACTCTTTGGAGCGCATATCTAGCAGCAGTCTTTCGGCTGATATATATTTATATTCGTATACGGCTCTAGCGCGAAGTTGCGCCGGTCATGGTCGCGGCAGAAGCTGACGTCCCAGCAAGTTTTCAACGGTGATGGATACACAACATTTAACTACCCCACAATAAATAAATTTTGCGTTAGGGTGGTATTCCACTCATCCAATATATTTGTCCAATCTTTGATCAAACTTCTTTGACGGAGGCCCATTCCACTTATCCAATATTTTTTTCCAAGTTTTATCTTTTTTTCATGCGTAAAGGCGTAGCCATATTGATTTAAATGTCATCAGAATCTTTGATCAAATGTCGGGGTCCCTTCCAAGTTTGATGAAATAATCCAAATTCTTTGATCAAATGTATATTGGACAAAGATATTGGATGGGTGGAAAACCACCCTTAGACCCGTATATGAATAATTTTAAGAATTTGTACAAAGCGTTATATGATATACTTATAATATAATGATGATGATGTAATGTGGTTATTGCAGGAAGCGACTCGCGAGTACATAGTGGAAGGCAACTGCCGCAGCCGGCGCGCCGTGCGCTCGGCGCGCTGCGCCGCGGCGCGCGCGGCGTGCGGCGGACTGCACTGCTGCGCGCCGCGCAAGACCAAGAAGAGGAAGGTACGTCACGTATTGGCTATGTGCTTGACAGAAACGTCAAAGTCATGGGCCCCGGGACAATGAACTGAGAGCTATGTCAAATAACACATGAATATTTTATTTATTTTAGTAAGCGAGAAAGACCTCTTTTTTCTGGACGGTTTGCCCTTCGGGCATCCGAAGCTACCTACCAACCTAACCTACCTGTTTTTTTACTAGGACGAATGTAACACTAACCCCCTTATTCATAGAACTTAACAAGCCTCTGTTAACTAAAATTTGTTTTGTCCCTTTCTCACAAAAATGAATGTCAAAGTGTCAAACCAACTTTAGCAGCTTGTTAACTAATATAGGCTTGATGGATGTTTATGAATAATGGGGTAACTCAATAAGGAGGTAGGTTAGGATCGTTCGGTACCTTCAGATCAGAGAAACCGGCCAGAAATAGGAGCCCTACGCGGGGCTCCGTCAACTCGCTTGATTTCCGAATACAATAATAAGTTTATATGTGAAAAAAACAACCAACCAGGTAGTCAGTTAAGAAAAAATTAACAACTAACCAACTAGGTTGTTGGTTAAGAAAATAATTTACTAACCGTCAACCAAGTGAACAGAGTGGTTTGTCGGTTAGTAATAGACGATTAAGGCTTCGCCACACTCGAGCGCGATGCCGGCGGGGTGTGAGTGGGGCGCGACGCGAGCGCCGCGCGCGGTCACTGTCCCACGCGCGTCCCGCCAGCGTCACGATATGAGTGTGACAAAGCCTTTAGATATGGGGGACGCGGGCCACGCCTACGACCTCGCGCCCCGGAGGTTTAGACGCTAGTTAAAAACCATGAACGCGCTGAATATTTTGAAGCGAAAAGAGGGCCTCGCAAAATGTATCTTGCCCACATAAAATGTAGGTTTTGCTCCGCCACTATCTGAAGCACGAAGTTTGAGTCGAGTTTTGAGTTTTTCAACTTATCCAAGTGGTTGCAAACAGGCACACTAAATTAGGTGGTCGCTAACCGACCTATCCCTACTCGTGAATCCGTCAAGCGCCATTTTATGGTGTTAGAGAAACCATGTTTGCGACATATTACAACCCTCTATACCTCGACAACGCCTTAGCCGATTTCGCTCTTGTTCAAACATTCCAATTAGTTATTTGGCGGCTACCTGATTTGATACATTCATTTCTTTTCATCTTTATTTTTCTCTATTTAATTTTTAGTTTCCCTTCGGTCCCTGGAAGACGTTATGTCGTTAGTCGCTTTATGTAATTCCTAGTATCTCTTACAGTCTGCCTGAAGCAACTGGTCATTCATTCGTTCAATTTATGACATGCAGATCCAAGTTAATAATTATTCTCTTCACAGATCCGGCTGGTCTGCCCAGACGGCACGCGTATGAGCAAAGACGTCGAAATCGTACGCAAGTGTGCGTGCGGCAAAAAATGCGCGCGCACCACCCCGTTCCACTGAAGACTGCATCCATACAGCATACCTACACACAGTCAGTGAAAAAACCGTATTGCTAAATACCATAATGTTTAGCAGGTCAGTTAGTTCACCGTTTTCAAAATTGAAAAAGCCTAGCTAGCAAGATCACGTTTAAATGTCGGACATATAGCATTACTGCCTTACTGTTAACATTTCACCGCCACAGTAGATTCCGTAAGCTGTGCCTCGCACGCCAAAGTCTTTGTAGCAACAGATAGAAAATGAACCGTACATGATATAACTTAAGGATCATCCCACTAGACAGTTCCGTTTCCGGGTCGGTCCGAGACCGGACTGCTTTCGAGCCTCGTTACTAGATCGGCCGTCAAACGTTTGTGTTCACTAAAAGGGGCTACGCTGGGACGCTTCTTCCGAGGCAGTGCAACGGCTGGCGTTTTTCTGTCATCATAGTAAAAGCGCCGGCCCCCGGACTGTGGATAATCCTTTATACGTACGCACGTAGGTTACCTCTACATTCTACAATCATAGTCTTGATATGAAGTCATGGCGTGGCACTAAATGAACTGGCTTTATAAACAGTCAATAGCGGCATAGAGAAAATTAGTAAGAATAGAGAGCTAACTCCATACATCATTTCTTACTTATTATTTCGTAGTCGACATCTAGCGTCAAATAGCGGAATTATCAGTACTGCTATAAAGATACTAGATGTCACGTATGTCGCTACTGACGAAAAGTGTATTTCTCAACAATTTACTACTAATAACTATAATATTTAAAGCAGAATGAGTTCAAAACAGAGTTCTGGTTAATCCGGTTATAATATTAGCTAAAAATGATTGAGCATTCGATTGTTCGTTCGTCACGGCGTCTATTGTCAAGTAGCAGTACTGATAATTCCGCTATTTGACGCTAGATGTCGACTACGAAATAATAAGTAAATAATTATGTATGACGTCATATGGAGTGAGCTCTCTATTCTTACTTATTTTCTCTATGATGGCGGCGAAAATATTAACCACGTGAGTATGAGAGAGACGAGTCCTATTTATCTAACATACACACGATCATAGCCAGGCTGCCGGCTTTTTGTAAGAAAACATCAAATTGTATAACTTGAAACTGTCAAGTTTGCAGCAATAAACTACCTTTTAGTTTTAATCTGTCGACACTGCCCCACATCGAATTTCGATTATTTTGTATAAAAAATCTCCCAAAATAGGAGTTTTTTTTTCTAAACTGGTAACACTTTTAACAGAACTGAAGCAACGCGCGGACTGACAATAATTTTGAGCGGGACTTCTTTATCTTTAATCTTTAAGCAGACCGGCGACGATCAATTGCAATTGTCAATTCTATGTGATTGTCAATAGAAAATTTCGATTGAATATGGTTGAAAAATTCGATTAATGGCTGCATCATTGTCAATCGTTTTGACATTTCAATCACAGTATGCCTCGTTTTTGTCAAAATTAGAATTTTAACGGTCATTTTTGCCCACGTATCATTGTTTCCCTAGGATGTGAGAGGATAATATTGTACTAAATTTACTTATTTCAGTAACTTATTACGTTTCAACGATAGCACGCCGCATATTTTCCCTTTTCAAGATTGCTTTCTTTGAAATCGCATGGGTGATAAAAAAACTAACTATAAGAGGGCTGTTCCGAAAGTTTTTAGCTGCTCTCACTCTATTCATGCGATATATGTTTTAATGATACCTTTATGCAGGTAATTTCGATACATATCCCTGTCTCTACCCACGTAATCTGTTTCGATTGCATGAAAATCAGCGACAATGAGCAGGCGTGTCGAATATTAGTCTAGGTCGCGAGACTAGGGACTGGTCATCATTACAAAAAAAAACTTAAATTAAATAAAATCATTTAGTGATTTTACATTAAAATCAGCAAAACTAAGTTAGGAAGTCATCCCGGGCATTTTCCACCACAGTTGTTAGGGATTTCGATGCCAAGACTATTTTTAGGTATCAAAAATAGTACTATTTACGCAAACTTTTAAAAACCCATACAAAAGGGCCTTTGGTAAAAAAAATACTCGCTGCTTACTAACGATTTTATCCCAGCTCATAACTATTGAAATTACCCACATAAAAGTATAAATAAATAAAATATCGCATGAATAGAGTAAAAGCAGCTTAAAACTTTCGGAACGGCCCTCGTAAATGGCGAAAGTGAGGTTAGAAACATTTGAACATGCATCAATGGCACCTCAATGAAGCTATCACTAATGTAGATACATGGACAATTCCAATTTATTGTTGCCGATCTATGTTATAGCGAGTAGGACCTCACGGGTAGACTTGATGAAATAAATAACGAATTTACCAAAATGTACATGTACGAACGTAGTGGCGGCCTAAAAACGTAAAATGTAAAAGTTTTTCAAATATTATAAAACATTTAGAGTAACTGTTTAGAGGTACCATTTTCGAAATAGTGGGAGAGACCTTAATTTGTCTGTGCTAATATTTTTAAAAATCACTGAATGAATATTGAAACATATTTACTGATTTTTAATAATAAAATATACAAATAATCGTCACATAACATAACAAGTGTAATGTTTGATAGACACATTAAGGTTTCTGGCTTAAACATGGTACCACCAATATTGTTATAAGGACGTAACCTCACTTTTTATAAAATATTTAATACCATGTGTAGTTTTAAAATACCTAGTATCTCACAGTAGATTAAATTAAGGAAAGGGTATATCCTCAATTCATTACGATTTCTAAATTGAAAAACATAGCAATGGAATTAAATTATGTGTTCATTTAATGTAATTAATATTTATTATTTTCAAGTTGTTTAATTAGTATTCAGTAGTGTTAAGTTAGTTAATAATATTAGCTTTAATTAGTTTTTGGATCAGTTAGTCAGAAATGTCTCGTCGAAAATAAGAGTCTTGCCAGCTCTCTTTTATGATTGTCATACTTTTCTCACTACTTAAAAAGCATTTATTTTGGCCTATGTACGGCCTTGAAATAATATTTCGTATCACAAAGTTAAGATATAATAAGCCATTATAATGTAGTCATAATTATTATTAGAATTGTACTCATATCTGTTTGTGACTGAAGTTCTTTTGTAAAATAAAAATATATAAAATTTATATTTATTGCCATTTTGTTGCTAAAGTAGGCTTATTAATTGTAAATTTATTAGATGTTAAGATTATGTAAATCTTACTGTTTAGCGTATTCGTGTATTGCATTCCGTATTTATTTTCTACTACTTTCTACCATTCTGGTAGTATTCTTTTACGGTGTCCCGGGAGACTGTAAAGCTACCGTGCACAACCTTATTCGTTAACATCAACAACATACATTTTACAGTAATAATAAACTTTATTTGTACAGATAAAGGTTGGATTATCGATTCCCATTTTAAGGCCACTACACGTATGGCAATTTATCACTGCAACCGGTAGAGACGCGGATGTGGGCAGAATGAGACAGCAATACATACTTTTAAGTCTTCTGGAGTCGCAAGTGTCCATAGGGTTGCGGTGTCTGCTTACCATCTGGCAGGCTGTAAGCTTGTTTGCCACCGTCGTTGTAAACAAATGCATATTTTTCATTCTAACTACAGCCAGTTGTCGTGACAAATTGCTAGATGTGTAATGGTATAAAGGGTGGGCCCTGTAACAGGAGCAACAAATTAAACGGTCCACTATTGAGCAAGCCAGCAATTATTTCCAAGTGGTCCCAGTTAAAAAAAGTATTTTATTAAGTTATTTTTCAAAAATAACGTAACTAACACTATAACTATTCAATTAAAAAACACAAAAAAAACAAGAATACCTTATAAAACAAAAATTAAATTAAGACATATGTATGAGTCACTATAGTTTTAATTTTTTCTCAAACATGCAATGAAATATTGATGTTATGTTCCTTATAATAGGCTGCAAAGTATGACGTTTCAGGTGCGGCTAGGACAAGAGGTCGTTAATGGAATTTCATACAAATCTTGCAGGCCTAGGCCGGCAAAGTCCTCTTTTTTAATTCCATTCCACATAAATTTGTGGCACAGGCATCATGACATTCTGCCACTATGCGTATTAAAATTAAAATTTTGTTTTTTTTTTGTTGTTTATTTCATTGCATGTTTGAGAAAAGCACTATACATACCTCGGCGGGAAATATGGGGTTGCCCGCCTTAGACCTATCCGGCCTCGCTACGCTCGGCCGTATATATGTCTTCGGCCGGCAACCCCTTTCGTCCCGGCCTCTGTAGTAATGTACTATTTATTTGATACAAAGACTGCATTGACTGGCGCGCTATATCGTCGTGGTATCAAGATACATTACTTGGTGATCGTAACCTTAGATCAAAATTTCTCCGAATGAAAAAATAATAATATTGGGACACAGGGAGTTACTACGGGTGATCTAAGGAAGCGTCCTTGTAAATATTTGCTCCTGTTACAGGGCCCACCTTGTATAGTCAACTCAATAATTTTTAATGCTACAGTTAATGTAGTACGTGTTATAACATCAAAACGTGGGCTGTTAAAATATTCTTACAACGCATTTAACGACCTATAATATTTTATATCAGTATTAAAAACTAACATACAGTAGACAAATCTGTCAAAACCAATGTTGCCATTAAGAAACTTACTAACAAATGTGAAATATTTAAAAAGCTACCATGAAAATGAGATTTGACCGGTTTTGATAGATTTATCTATTTTAGTTTAAGTAGGTGTTAAGTGTTTTGATTTGTAGGTCGATGTGATGCTTGGAACACTCATCTCAAGACTATACTCTGAAACTTGTGTGTAGGGAAAACACCGTTTAACCAAATAGTGAACGATCATTTTTTATAATGGCAAACATCAATATGCCCGATTGAGTCTTATTTATTTTATTTTATTTGTTATCATGGTTTTTCTTATACGTGCCAATAACAAGTTTGTTTAATTACTGTTTCTTAAAATAACGTGGCAGATCACCTTAAGCTATTCGATACAGAACTTCGCAGGAGCCCTTATGGGCTTTTCCACTTTGTAGCGAAAATCTATCGTAGAGCTTGCACACGGTCTCCTTCATTTTTTAAGTATCTATACAAAACTATACGAAACATGTAAGTACAGTATTGAGATGAGTGGCTTATATCGAGTGATGACGTCATCGTCGCATGCGCTTTTTAATAATTAAAAATAATAATTATTGTCTATGAACTTTATAATTTATTTGATGTAATAAAAGAGGATGTTAGATATATTTATGCATTTCATTTTTTTCCAAAGCGCCCATAAATGAATGTCATTTCCACAATGCCAATTATCACCCCTCACATCACAATAAGTTGTATAAGTGTGAGTGAGACGGATAACATTTGACAAGTCTAAACTGGCAACTTTGAATTAAAAAGTCACTCTTCATTCAGGCCAATTTCATTGTTGCCATCTCAATCGTTGAGATGAATAAAACTAATGAATAACGAGGTAGATAACCTTTACTAAATCACAACTGTTCATAAGACAAAATGTGACCAGTCAACAAAAATAAATTATATTCGTTTATCATCATTGTAAAAATGGACGTTTAAATAATACTTACAAGGCATTTAAAGAAAATAGCAATTACCTATTGAAACCGTTGAAACTCGTAAATTTTCCTATGATGCGTGTATTTCTGAAAGTAATTTTTGTATACAGATGTATGGAAAAAGGTATGGGTGCCTAAATAATTATGAGCGGTAGTGTAGGTACTTCTCGAATGTATAAGTACGTACATACAAGGCACTGGAAGGATTCTATACTTCGTCTTCGCGGTGCTATCTTTGTTTGATGTCGTGTTGAATCGCACGCTGCGCGTCCGGAAAACCCACTTTTGGCCAATTGGTGACGTCAAATTGTGTACAAAACACGGGTCGTAAAACAGAAAGCTCGCTCCCGCATATTTATGACCCTCGCCTGTGGTTGGGGCCTCAAACATCTGCGATATCGGCCTTTCTTCGTTTTACAACCCTTGTATCGTAAATAGCTATTGTGTAATTAGTGTTCCACTCTCCATTTTTGCAAGGGCATGGTTCGCTTAATTGAGTTACACCTAAGACCACATTTATATGTATACACATTTCATTTCATTGTCATCTCTTTCGGCCGAATATGCTAGTGCGACAGAGGCAGATATTTCGTTTAAGGTTCGCGGTGGCGCCCCAGTACATCCTGCGAAGTAATGGGATTTGAAGGCACCAAGCGGCACTTTTGGATGAAAAATAAACCAGGCCGTTACAAGTTTCAACGGAACATACAAAAAATATTTATCTATTTGGGCCATACACATATTTAGTCGCGTTTTCTCTGTGGACAGTATCAATATCAGACTAAGGCTGGGTTGCACCAAACAGTCTGTAATCGTAAGCTGTATTCGTTATTGAAAGTATAGAAAGTTTGACGAGTTTCTATGGGATGACAGCTGCCGCCGCCATATTTAACGTTGATCGGTCTGTGATAGTAAGTTGGTGCAACTTGGCCTTAAAAAAAAACTTAACCTAAACAAGAAATCTTAAGAAAACCCAAAAAAAAAATCTCAAGAATATTTTTTGTTTGGACTCACAATCCGAATAAACGGCGTCTACGTTTCTATACATCTATGTAAAACGTAACTTTATTACATATTGGCCACAGAAAAAAATGACTTAGTATTTGAACCAGGACTCGGAACCAGTATCAAAAAACCGTTTCAATATTGCTCGTAAACCGGTATTATTCCGTTCTTTCGTATGCCGGTTTAATACACAATATCGTTTAATGAAAGAACGAAATTCGATTATCGGTAAACAAACGAAATTTAAATGTTATTATACCGATAACCGCGGAGAATGGTATCGCCCTGCCAGTGCTACGTAGTCCCAATTCGCCATCCAGTTCCAGAAAGAAAGTCCATTTTTGTAAAACTGAGAAATAATGAATCATCTTTGTCAATTTAAAAAAAAGGATAATTAACAGGTACTAACGACATCCGCTAAAACTGATTTTCCTATAAACCGGTTTTAACACCGGTAAGCGAAACCTAAAACGCTTCCCGTTTGTGGTCAATGGACTAAACAGTTTTTTTTAAACCGGTAACCCTGATTTCCACTGTGTATGACCCATTTACAATAAAATTGTAGCTATTCTTATCAAATTTAATTTTCAACCCAGAAACCATTCATTTCATTGGTGCCATACTCAATTACATAAATCTCGAAATACTCGATTCCTATAAAAATCAGATCTAAATATGGCTGACATTTAACATCTTAGCAGATAATATTTTTATTTAACCACTCGATTTCCTTGAAGGAATAATTTACAATAACAATTCTACAATAATTCACATATTGACATTTGTTTAAAGTCGTGTGACTTTTTTATTATACATATTCTATTTAAACCAACTAAGTTTCTAAAATACTCTGATACCAAACCTTTCGAGTCTTACCCCGGTTGCATCCCAAAGACATATAGGCATTTTTTGTAGAAGCGACTTATCTGCCAGTCGGGTGACTAGTCTTCACTGGGGCTTTGTCAAAGGAGTGGGCAAAACTAGTATGCGAGGTGTCAAATAAATCAAAAAACAGCTCAGGAAAGCGCCAATCGTAAATTCAGGAGGATTCTAAATGTCTTAACATCAGCCCACTGCCTTCATCGCATTTGTGTGTCAAATTTGCAGTCGTAATTGTCACTCCCGTGTCGGCCTTACAATATGGTAGCACCATCCTATCTCAGACCAAGAAAGGACATTACGATTACGACCAAAGTCAATTTTTAAAACGATGGCCAATCACAGTATAATGTTTATAAATGATTTGCCGAGCTACATCAGCTGTGGAACGACTTACCTATACGCGGATGACACTAGTATAGTTTTAAATGCCAGCTCTGCAAATGCGTTTAAAGAGCTAATCCAAACGTGCTGGATTGAGCTGTCTAACTGGTTCACGGCAAATGGATTACGGATGAACTGCAGTAAGTGCTTCTACAAGATCTTCCGCCGTAGTAGTAATATTTAGCCATGACTTTAAGTGTGACATACCGATTTCCAAATCAAATTGTATATGCTTTCTGGGTGTAAATCTAGACCCTTTTCTGAGGTGGAATATACAAATTGACAAAGTTAATAAGAAACTGGCTAGTGCGTGCTTTTCATTAAAAAGTTTGTCAAATAGTTCGGATAAGTGTATATTAAAAATTGTATATTTCTCGTATATCGAGAGTATTATCCGATATTGTATAGAGGTTTGGGGAAACGGAGTCAATATGAATTCTGTACTATTAAAACAGAAAAATGCTCTTAGGATCATCGAAGGTTGCTCTAGAATACCTGCCACACATAGGCATATGTTTATTAAAAATAAAATTATGACCGTTGTCTGTTTGTATCTCGATCGAATATGTGTCTATATCAATCGTAATAAGAATTTAAATATCGTACAGTCGGACAAAGTCAGAACTATAATTTAAGGAATAATGACAAATTAACACTTTCCGCCTGTAGTTATGTACATTTTAACAACAGTTTAGGTAATAATGCAATTAGAGTATATAATAAGTTGACCAAAGATTTAAGGGATTGTGACGATATGAAAATATTTCACAGAAATGTAAAAGATTATTTTATAAATAGGCCATACTACTCCATTGACGAAAATTTTGCTAATTCATTAAATTAACTTGACATAATTAAACTTTTCTTGTATATTGTATTTTATTGTGATTAATTTTAAGTGATTTCTGTTGTAATTTATTCGTAATATGGTTTTATTTTACATGTTTGCCTAATTAATTATCTATAATTCATCTAAATTGTATTTGCATGCATTTTATTGTGTTCTTAAAGCAAATAAATAAATTGAAATTGATAGTCCGGAATATTGGAGGCATTTTGAGCTGTCATTAGTGACGTCTCATTCAGCACGGTCTGCCACTCCGGATTGTGACACAAGCCTACGTCACTGTCGAGTTGTCAATCTATAGTAACAAATCAACTAATGAAGGGCTTTTTGCCATAATCATGCAAAATATATCATTTACGCATTACAATTGTCATTTGTATGTTTGAGCAAGCAATATAGGTCAAGTTAAACATGAATTTACGTAATAGTTTTGTAAAACACTCACAAGTATACATTGGAGTCGGGGAGTATCATAATACAACACTGGCAATACAGCACTCACACTTACGCCGGCAGATCCATCGATACAAGTGATGGCGTAGGCTTGTATCACCCACACTAGTGAATTTCCCCGGTGTGGCATATAGGTCGATTCACAGGAGCTGGCGCGGAAAATGTATGTAACTGTCATTAATTTCATAGACATTCCGCGCCAGCTCTTGTGAATCGACCTATACCTAACTAAGATAACGAACTATGACGCTTACGCACACATATACAAACCAAACTATGCACAAAACTCTTCAGTACGCTTCACATTAATGTATATATCATACATTCCGAGTTCTGTGCGCGGTTTAATTTTTATGTGTGTGCGTGAGCGTGTTCTACTTATTGGGTATGATTTAAAAATCGGTGTCACTCGGTTGTTTGTAAAATGGTAACGCGCAGACTACGAAAAGAAGGTTTTTTTAGCTCGTAGTCCTTCCTAGACGCTTCAACCGATCACGCTCATATTTTGTATGTCGATAGGTGACATCATGACGATGGCTTAGATTTAAAAAAAAGAAAATCGGACATACCACTGAAAACCTGAATTTCCGTATATTTCAACGCTATGCAACTGTCAGGAAGTGTGAGACCAGTTAGACGCGCTCAGCTCAACATTTGCAACTAGCAAACTGCATTGCATACCTAGTTAAGTTAGTGTTTTCTTAGTCTGAGCTTAAAAACCGACTTCAGATTTAGTATCAGAGCGTACTACAACTAATATTACTCTAAGCCGGAAGGAGTTCCTCCAGGATGGTATCACAGCTGTCCCACGGCACGATCTTGGCCTGTATGTGTGGGGTCGTCGATGAAGTGGTCTTCTTTATTAGGTCGTCCAGGGGGTAGCCTCGGCGGGGGAATACTATCGCCTGGAACAATTTAAATAAATATTAAAGAACCATGTTCCACAAATTAAACTACTCAAACTAGCTCAATAAGGCTTGTAATAAGGTACTAGACAACGGTATATTTTTTAAATAGAGTTAATAATCTAGAAAATAAAGAAATTGGTAGCTTTTTAGTAGAAGAAGAAGAAGAAGCGGTCTAAAGCTGTTTGACCACCAGATATTATAAAACTTACAGCAGATATGTTGGTAGCAGTTGTAGTTCCTCCCATCACTACTGTGCCAGTGTAAGTGAGTTGGTGGGACAGCGGGAGCAGGCTGTCTGTCTCATGCAAGGCTCGATGTCTACTGGCGACTGACTTGCATATAATTTACATGGGCAGGCAAGTTGGTAGCAGGACAGTAGTCATTCCTCCCGTCACCAGCATAGCAGATGTTCTTGTACTACCGCCTCGCGCACCACTGTGCCAGTGCAAGTGACTTGCACAAGTTGGTGGGACAGCGGGAGCAGGATATCTCATGCAAGGCTCGATGTCTACTAGCGAGTGACTTGCACATAACTTACATGGGCAGGCAAGTTGGTAGCAGGACAGTAGTCATTCCTCCCGTCACCAGCATAGCAGATGTTCTTGTACTACCGCCTCGCGCACCACTGTGCCAGTGCAAGTGACTTGCACAAGTTGGTGGGACAGCGGGAGCAGGATATCTCATGCAAGGCTCGATGTCTACTAGCGAGTGACTTGCACATAACTTACATGGGCAGGCAAGTTGGTAGCAGGACAGTAGTCATTCCTCCCGTCACCAGCATAGCAGATGTTCTTGTACTACCGCCTCGCGCACCACTGTGCCAGTGCAAGTGACTTGCACAAGTTGGTGGGACAGCGGGAGCAGGATATCTCATGCAAGGCTCGATGTCTACTAGCGAGTGACTTGCACATAACTTACATGGGCAGGCAAGTTGGTAGCAGGACAGTAGTCATTCCTCCCGTCACCAGCATAGCAGATGTTCTTGTACTACCGCCTCGCGCACCACTGTGCCAGTGCAAGTGACTTGCACAAGTTGGTGGGACAGCGGGAGCAGGATATCTCATGCAAGGCTCGATGTCTACTAGCGAGTGACTTGCACATAACTTACATGGGCAGGCAAGTTGGTAGCAGGACAGTAGTCATTCCTCCCGTCACCAGCATAGCAGATGTTCTTGTACTACCGCCTCGCGCACCACTGTGCCAGTGCAAGTGACTTGCACAAGTTGGTGGGACAGCGGGAGCAGGATATCTCATGCAAGGCTCGATGTCTACTAGCGAGTGACTTGCACATAACTTACATGGGCAGGCAAGTTGGTAGCAGGACAGTAGTCATTCCTCCCGTCACCAGCATAGCAGATGTTCTTGTACTACCGCCTCGCGCACCACTGTGCCAGTGCAAGTGACTTGCACAAGTTGGTGGGACAGCGGGAGCAGGATATCTCATGCAAGGCTCGATGTCTACTAGCGAGTGACTTGCACATAACTTACATGGGCAGGCAAGTTGGTAGCAGGACAGTAGTCATTCCTCCCGTCACCAGCATAGCAGATGTTCTTGTACTACCGCCTCGCGCACCACTGTGCCAGTGCAAGTGACTTGCACAAGTTGGTGGGACAGCGGGAGCAGGATATCTCATGCAAGGCTCGATGTCTACTAGCGAGTGACTTGCACATAACTTACATGGGCAGGCAAGTTGGTAGCAGGACAGTAGTCATTCCTCCCGTCACCAGCATAGCAGATGTTCTTGTACTACCGCCTCGCGCACCACTGTGCCAGTGCAAGTGACTTGCACAAGTTGGTGGGACAGCGGGAGCAGGATATCTCATGCAAGGCTCGATGTCTACTAGCGAGTGACTTGCACATAACTTACATGGGCAGGCAAGTTGGTAGCAGGACAGTAGTCATTCCTCCCGTCACCAGCATAGCAGATGTTCTTGTACTACCGCCTCGCGCACCACTGTGCCAGTGCAAGTGACTTGCACAAGTTGGTGGGACAGCGGGAGCAGGATATCTCATGCAAGGCTCGATGTCTACTAGCGAGTGACTTGCACATAACTTACATGGGCAGGCAAGTTGGTAGCAGGACAGTAGTCATTCCTCCCGTCACCAGCATAGCAGATGTTCTTGTACTACCGCCTCGCGCACCACTGTGCCAGTGCAAGTGACTTGCACAAGTTGGTGGGACAGCGGGAGCAGGATATCTCATGCAAGGCTCGATGTCTACTAGCGAGTGACTTGCACATAACTTACATGGGCAGGCAAGTTGGTAGCAGGACAGTAGTCATTCCTCCCGTCACCAGCATAGCAGATGTTCTTGTACTACCGCCTCGCGCACCACTGTGCCAGTGCAAGTGACTTGCACAAGTTGGTGGGACAGCGGGAGCAGGATATCTCATGCAAGGCTCGATGTCTACTAGCGAGTGACTTGCACATAACTTACATGGGCAGGCAAGTTGGTAGCAGGACAGTAGTCATTCCTCCCGTCACCAGCATAGCAGATGTTCTTGTACTACCGCCTCGCGCACCACTGTGCCAGTGCAAGTGACTTGCACAAGTTGGTGGGACAGCGGGAGCAGGATATCTCATGCAAGGCTCGATGTCTACTAGCGAGTGACTTGCACATAACTTACATGGGCAGGCAAGTTGGTAGCAGGACAGTAGTCATTCCTCCCGTCACCAGCATAGCAGATGTTCTTGTACTACCGCCTCGCGCACCACTGTGCCAGTGCAAGTGACTTGCACAAGTTGGTGGGACAGCGGGAGCAGGATATCTCATGCAAGGCTCGATGTCTACTAGCGAGTGACTTGCACATAACTTACATGGGCAGGCAAGTTGGTAGCAGGACAGTAGTCATTCCTCCCGTCACCAGCATAGCAGATGTTCTTGTACTACCGCCTCGCGCACCACTGTGCCAGTGCAAGTGACTTGCACAAGTTGGTGGGACAGCGGGAGCAGGATATCTCATGCAAGGCTCGATGTCTACTAGCGAGTGACTTGCTCATAACTTACATGGGCAGGCAAGTTGGTAGCAGGACAGTAGTCATTCCTCCCGTCACCAGCATAGCAGATGTTCTTGTACTACCGCCTCGCGCACCACTGTGCCAGTGCAAGTGACTTGCACAAGTTGGTGGGACAGCGGGAGCAGGATATCTCATGCAAGGCTCGATGTCTACTAGCGAGTGACTTGCACATAACTTACATGGGCAGGCAAGTTGGTAGCAGGACAGTAGTCATTCCTCCCGTCACCAGCATAGCAGATGTTCTTGTACTGCCGTCTCGCGCAACACTGTGCCAGTGCAAGTGACTTGCACAAGTTGGTGGGACAGCGGGAGCAGGATATCTCATGCAAGGCTCGATGTCTACTAGCGAGTGACTTGCACATAACTTACATGGGCAGGCAAGTTGTTAGCAGGACAGTAGTCATTCCTCCCGTCACCAGCATAGCAGATGTTCTTGTACTGCCGTCTCGCGCAACACTGTGCCAGTGCAAGTGACTTGCACAAGTTGGTGGGACAGCGGGAGCAGGATATCTCATGCAAGGCTCGATGTCTACTGGCGACTGACTTGCACATAACTTACATGGGCAGGCAAGTTGGTAGCAGGACAGTAGTCATTCCTCCCGTCACCAGCATAGCAGATGTTCTTGTACTGCCGTCTCGCGCAACACTGTGCCAGTGCAAGTGACTTGCACAAGTTGGTGGGACAGCGGGAGCAGGATATCTCATGCAAGGCTCGATGTCTACTAGCGAGTGACTTGCACATAACTTACATGGGCAGGCAAGTTGGTAGCAGGACAGTAGTCGTTCTTCCCGTCACCAGCATAGCAGATGTTCTTGTACTGCCGCCTCGCGCAACACTGTGCCAGTGCAAGTGACTTGCACAAGTTGGTGGGACAGCGGGAGCAGGATATCTCATGCAAGGCTCGATGTCTACTAGCGAGTGACTTGCTCATAACTTACATGGGCAGGCAAGTTGGTAGCAGGACAGTAGTCATTCCTCCCGTCACCAGCATAGCAGATGTTCTTGTACTGCCGCCTCGCGCACCACTGTGCCAGTGCAAGTGACTTGCACAAGTTGGTGGGACAGCGGTAGCAGGATATCTCATGCAAGGCTCGATGTCTACTAGCGAGTGACTTGCTCATAACTTACATGGGCAGGCAAGTTGGTAGCAGGACAGTAGTCATTCCTCCCGTCACCAGCATAGCAGATGTTCTTGTACTGCCGCCTCGCGCACCACTGTGCCAGTGCAAGTGACTTGCACAAGTTGGTGGGACAGCGGTAGCAGGATATCTCATGCAAGGCTCGATGTCTACTAGCGAGTGACTTGCACATAACTTACATGGGCAGGCAAGTTGGTAGCAGGACAGTAGTCGTTCCTCCCGTCACCAGCATAGCAGAGCTTCTTGTACTGCCGCCTCGCGCAACACTGTGCCAGTGCAAGTGACTTGCACAAGTTGGTGGGACAGCGGGAGCAGGATATCTCATGCAAGGCTCGATGTCTACTAGCGAGTGACTTGCACATAACTTACATGGGCAGGCAAGTTGTTAGCAGGACAGTAGTCATTCCTCCCGTCACCAGCATAGCAGATGTTCTTGTACTGCCGCCTCGCGCACCACTGTGCCAGTGCAAGTGACTTGCACAAGTTGGTGGGACAGCGGTAGCAGGATATCTCATGCAAGGCTCGATGTCTACTAGCGAGTGACTTGCACATAACTTACATGGGCAGGCAAGTTGGTAGCAGGACAGTAGTCATTCCTCCCGTCACCAGCATAGCAGATGTTCTTGTACTGCCGCCTCGCGCACCACTGTGCCAGTGCAAGTGACTTGCACAAGTTGGTTGGGCAGCGGGAGCAGGCCGTCTGCCGCATGCAAGGCTCGATGTATAACCGGCCCTGGTCCCAGAAGGCGCGGTTTGTGATGACAGCTGTTACGCACTCCTGAAACAAAAGATAAGTAGTTTCAATCTTATATTCGCTTAATCGACCCGCATTCGATCGTGCCAACATTTCCCGTTCCTCTGTGTTAGAGAGTCGCAAATAATTTGTGTCCAACATCGAGGCCACTCTAGTCAGTGCCGGATAGTACGTCAAGTTACACCCCACCAAGAGTCGACATTTCCAGCGACGTCCAGTTTTAGAGCCACTTAGAAGGAAAAGACAAGCTGGCATCCAAAAAGCTAGGTGTACTCAATAGTGAAAGACATAGTAGTATAGTGATAGTGAGAGAGTGAATAATGAGTGTGTCCTTTGCCCCCCGGGACAGAAACTTCTACTAGTCACATGTCCATCCCCACCTCGAGTATTGCTCGGGCGGGTGCACCTGGATACAAGCTTGGGTATTTTGACTAGCTTCAGAGATGTGCTGCGCCAATTGTAGACGATCCCAAATTCACAAACGATATTGAACCATTAAGTTTAAGGAGAAACTCTGTGGTGCGCTCCGAAGAACTGAACCCCACGGCCGCTTCCTACCATGCACCGCTCGCCGTCTTCAGGGCATTCATCCTCACATCTAATAAGTACAGTACGGTTTCAGAGGAATTTCCTCCCTCAGACGCACCGGTTGTCGAATGAACTCCCTACCAAGGTTATTCCGAGGAAGGGCGAAGAAGATCGGGAAGACGTAGAGTGAGATCACGCACGTAGCTGAAGACCGAACGGGATGGAAAATCACTGTGTACGCCCTCTGCCCCATCTAGGGGACATAGGATATTAAGTAAAGTCAAAGACAGTATCTTCTTCAAGTAAGGAGTGATTCGGCAACGAGTTGCGATGCACTGTATTGAGTGAGAGACCTGCATATATCTCTAGATAGCTGTCAACGAATTCTTAAGTCAATGCAATGCAATGATCGGCAACGCACTTGTGATTCCTCTGGAGTCGCAAGTGTCCACAGGCTAACGGTGTCTGCTTACAGGCAGGCCGTACGCTTGTTTGCCACCGACGTAGTATTAAAAAAAAGATATCTAAAATAGGAAAGATAGGACGAATCGTGATGTTTTCCGAGTACCTATTATCTCTAGTTTCGTTTATTGATGATAATGTAAGGAATAATTTATCTTGACTGGTCAGCTACCATATTAGTAAGTGAGCACTAAGTGTATGGGAGGCGCAATTTCATAGCCGTGGCAGATAAAATGAAATCAACGTGAAGCGCCAAAAGGTTGTTAAGTTTAATGGAATGGAAATATCAATCAGATTGAAGATCGTCATCATCGCCCATCACGTGCTTGCCACGTTGTTAAATCGTGAAAATGTACAAGTGGTACACAACAACAACACACAAGTGACAAGGTGGGCCCTGTAAAAGGAGCTAATATTTAAAAGGACGCTTCCTTAGAGCATCTGCAGTAACTCCTGGTGTCCAAAAAATGTTTAAATGTGTCAATTCGGAGAAATTTTTATCTAAACTTATGGCCTCCGAGTCTTCCTCTTCTCGTCGTTATCTTGATACCACGAGATTATAGCGCATCAGTCAATGCAGTGTTTGAGGTAGTATCAAGTTATGAGTCAAATTAAATTTGTACTAAGCAGGAACGCTGCCCCCCTTCCCCTTCTCTGATTTTTTCCCTTTAATTTGAAATTTCGATGTTATGAGTCATAATTGTTTTTGCATCGTTTGATTTCAAGGATATTTTTGGTATTTTAAAAAAGAAATTGTGTCATAGAGATGACAATAAGACGGTGGCTATACTGGCTATATGTTGTGGGCGATGGGTTAGCAACTTATCACTTCAATATTGTAATATTGAATCTTATCACTTCATTATTGTAATATTTAAGTGATAAGTTGTTATCCCATCGCAGAGCAGCAGCACCATGTATGGTCTTAATTTTATAGAAAATTTCGTTTCATAATTCACTCTGCCCACATACCTGTTTGGGAAACTTATAGGAGTGACTGTTTGTTATGTGCTCAATGACAGTGTACAGTCGCGGAATGAAAATATTCGTCAATTTTCAACACCATTTTAATGTCGTTAAGGTCGAAAAGTGAACAAACCTTTTCATTCCGCAACTATATATTCCCATATATATATACTGTGACATTACATATACCCTATTTGTCAAACATTTCCCAACGGGACGTCACGACACAAGGCTCCTTAGCGCGATCACGCGCTGTCGTGACGTCATGATCTTGAAACAAATGCTAATGTAATTAGAGTATACACGGGAAATATGCTCTAGCCTCATACATAAACATAAACAACTACATAACGTTATATGTACGCCTAGTATGCTTTAGACGTAATGGGCAAACATTTTCAGTACCTTTTTTTATAGAGCGATGCGACGGTGGCAAACAAGCTAACGGCCAATGATGTCAAGCAGACCCTGTTGCGACTTGAGAAGAATTACTAAGAATTTAAATAAAAAATCATATTATCAAGCGGTTGTAATAATAATAATCATCGTTTATTTCGAACCATACAGTCCATATCTAAAAACATTACATTGAATTTAATTTATATTAAATTAAATAAACACACAAATTAGATTAGAGTAACAATAAAATTAGATTAATGTAATATATATATATATATTATTACATTATTGATATGAAATGGTTCGCTACATCTGACATATTCACATGACAATGCGAGAAGTGACTTTGACATATTATTTGACAGTGAGAGATATGTCGTAGTTTTTTTGGTCTTGAATTAGAGTTCAGAGTGTAGTCATACTTGTTGTGAACAAAATGCTGCACTTTATGATGAAAGTAAACCGCTTGGCACAGTGATAGCAGGGATTAAACTGAGTGGTTTGAGCCGCAGCAGCGGAAGTTTCACCCGTTAAAACATTATATACATAACTTCTAAAAAGACACACATATATATATATTACATTAATACCATGCACTTCCGTGAGTCAACATGGACAGAGTTCCAGTGCTTCACAATTGGGCACTCTTATCCTTTAATAATACTGTTCAGGAGGCTGTTGGTACTGTCTCGCACGCGGCACATCAGGGATGCAACTCGGTTACGATGTATAGCTTGAAAGCTATCAACTCTGGCTTCTGCAAACATGCCTGATGCACTACAAAAGCGAGGCAGCCCCAACAACATCCTGAAACCATTATTGTATTGGACGCGTAAGGCATTGAGAGATCTCTGCGTGCATTTGGCCCACAAGCTACACGTGTAAAAGGTCTGGCAAAATGCCTTAAAAAGTGTTATTTTGACATCCCTCGTACAACGTGCAAACCCAGAGTTGTGAGATCCCAGCTTGTACCAATGAGTTTTTCGGAACTTCATCATCTCCTAACCGTATTCTATTGCTGAGAGCGCCGCTGGCGCGCTCTCAAGTGACTGACACAGCCAATCTTTGCTGCGAATGTAAGTCAGCACCCATCCGACATAATTATATCGCATGTAACGACGCACTACTATATTTACCGCAGATTTTTATTTAATCTTTATTGCACAAAGGCAGAGCTATGTATTCGTACAAGAGGTGGAATGACATACGCATTTCAAGGCAAGGCATTCGGCGAAAGAAAGCATCGTAGGGAAATATGCATACATACGTCTGCGATGGAATTCAAAAGTGTATGTGGAGTTCCGCAGAGGGCCATCGTGGGACTACTAACCATTTCCTCATGATTTCCTCTCATCCATGAGAGAAGGCCTGTGCCCAACAGCGGGATTATATGGATATGGGATTCTATATGAAAAATGTATCATATTAGGGAGGAAATAGGGCACTACCCTAAAACGGATTCACTGAAAATCAGCGTCGTGGCACTTCATGCTGAGTGGACTCCTTTTTGAGACTACCCTCAACAATGTATAACTTTTTTTTTCTTAGTTTGTTGTTGTGCTACGTGTGTTTCAAATAAATCATCATTCATTCATTAATTCACAACCAGGGGTCTATATTCAAGGTTTTGTATGGCCAACGCGTCATTTCGCATTTCCTCATAAGTCAGTTTATATTTTATATCCTCATAGTTCTAGACCGATTGTCCACTTAGACCTGTTGTTTTTCTTTGTGAGTCACTAATGGTCATCTGCATACATTATAATGTAAGAAGTTGTGTTTGAAAACTACACTAACAGCCATTAAAATATCACCTTACGCGGTGTTTTGGACAATATCGCTACAATTTTAAACTTTTAAGTACCTAGGTACTTAGGTCAGTAGAAATAGTAAAATGCTATAAATTCATTAACAGTTAATGTCAGTTATATATCTAAAACGGTTTTCAAAACAGTTGTAGATAATTACATATACTACCAAAAACAAATATAAGTACAAATAAAATATAAAATTTTGACTTATTTATTTATTTATTTATTATAGGAGTTTCAACAGCTTTTTAAACATGTTGACATTTTAAATAGAAATACCATTACAGAAACTCACCAATAGAAACAAGATATGAACTAAGGTTACACACTATGTTACAGTATCTTAAAATTTCTATGCATATACAGGGTGTGGCCTGTAATAGGAGCAAAAAATTCAAAGGACGCTTCCTTAGAGTATCTGCACTCTGCAGTTACCGCTAGCGTCCAAAAAAATTGTTTTTTCTTTTGATTTAAAGTTATGACTTCCAAGTAATGGATCTTAGCACCACAACATTATAGCGCGGCAGTCAATACTGATTATGGTATTATAGTGGTATTATGGTGGTAGTGAGTATGGTAGCATCTAGTTATGACTCATGATCGTAAAAAGGATATTTCTGAGATTTTTTTTAACAATTTGTAGGGCTTTTAAAATAAATATTCCAGTACAGTAAAAAAATACACGTACAGTACAGCTATATTTGCATATTTTTTTAATATTAAAAAAGAAAAAGTGTATACATACATACATACGTCTTGCGCATAACTTTAATTTAAAAAATGCACGTTAGCTATATTTTCATATTTTTTAATATTAAAAAAGAAAAAATGTATACATACCGAAGCTAGAGATCCCAGGTTCGAATCCCAGCCAGGGCATTTATTTGTGCATTTATCACGGATATTTGTTCTTGGGTCTTGGATGGTTTTCTATTTATTTAATTATGTATTTATCTATATAAGTATGTATATCGTCGTCTAGTACCCATAGTATAAGCTTTGCTTAGTTTGGGACTAGGTCGATTTGTGTAAGATTGTCCCCCAATATTTATTTATTTATTATTTATACATACAGAAAACATTTAGTGCTCCGAGCAGGATTCAAACCTGCCTGGCATACGAGGCCAATCGCTCTAGCCACTGAGCTATCGGAACAATCAAGCTCAGACACGATATCCTTCACTAGTTCCCTCTTACAACGCCTTAGGGAGGCGTACCGTGACATCTACCATTTTAGAAGACTTAGGCTTCTTTTCACGGCACCAACATCTCAGATTACATTGAGAAACCGTCAGTAACGCTGCTAACAAAAATTCTAAATTTGAAATTGAAATGTAGAATTTCCGTTAGCAGCGTTACTGCCTAATACAAAATTAGGACCTACATGTACATAGGGTAAGCTGTAGTAATGTTGGCCCCCCTCCAATCATTGGCCTCTTGAATGTTTGAATTCAATGCATTAAGCGCAATCCTTGAGTGCAAGGACAAAAATAAATAACATATTTTTCTTTGTTTGCTACACTCTAAAATGTAGTAGGTCGTTTCGAAACTTGACAGGTAGAACACTTGAAAAAAAATACTTTAGCAGAGACTACAACTTCGAGAGTTGTGCTATGAAAATCTTAAGGATTAAGTATTTTCATTTAGATTTTTACATTTTTTACCTATTTTCTTTTTGTCGGGGCTGCGAGGTAAGTATTTTCATATATTAATTACCATTCCGTTTTGGTTTATACAGGCTGGCCCATTCAAATCGGTCAGTATGGGAAAGTCTAAAACTATAAGACATACGAAGATTTGTTCTTAGGAACCATGTCACCGATTTTACAAGTAGAGAGGTACAAACAACCATAGAGACAATTTTACATGCCTGAACTTGTTGAATATTGTAACGGTGGTCACTTTGAACACCTACTATGATAAATTAAAGTATGTGAAAAAAATGCATTTTATTCATTTTAGACATTATGTTTCTTAGAGACATTTACTGCTTAAGACCTACACAAACGATATCTGAATAGAAATAGTGTAAGTTTATTTTTTCAAAACAACCGGGTTCGATTCCCCAGCTGGGTACAGTGCTTTTTTTCAAATGTATGAATGCAGTTTTTCTTTTTATCAAAATCGGTGACATGGTTCCTAAGAACAAATCTTCGTATGTCTTATAGTTTCAGACTTTCCCATACTGACCGATTTGAATGGGCCACCCAGTATACTGTAATTGGTGAAAAAAGGCCCAAGATAACGTAGAAACGGGTAGGCCAAAGTTAGTACCTTCATACATCAGGGGCCAATGATTGTACTTTTCGCACCATTTTCATATTCAACTCATTTAAGTTATAAAAGAGTTACAGTATTATTACGGTTGTAACTTGTTCGAATTCTCGGGTTCATAAGCAACAATTTGACAGTAAATGTTAAATGACTTTGGACCTTGCTTTGAATCTAAACATGTTCAGTCAAAGGTCGCCTTAAGGGGCCAATGATTATACCGCTTACCCTACGTCTTGCGCATAACTTTAATAACAATGCCTTACTTCTAGTCCCTAGAGAATCGATTAGAATTGTCATAAATCTCTAGAGACCCCTATTTGGATAGCCTGCAAGCAAGAACAAGAGTGCTCTTTCTATCCTTTATATATTTACATAGTAGACTCTGCCAAATGCCTTCGAGATGTCAAGTGAGACCGCTATTCCCTTTCCGTGTTTCTTCTCCCAATAATTACCTACCTTAAAACCATGATTTTAATCACAAAAATATAGCTCAACTTATTATGCCTAGGTACGTGCGAAAATATTTAGCCTGAGACAACTTTGAGATTTATAACTATAAAAAAACCAATAAAAAAAAAAAATTTATGTCTTTAGGTGCCATTCTTATTACACAAGTCGACCTAGTACCAAACTAAGCAAAGCTTGTACTACTATCCTATCCTATCTCTACAACCGGAAATCCGAACATCTGGACATCCAAGCACACCTACGAAATCATTTTTGTCGAAACGGACAGTCGATCGGTTAGAGTTAGCTTACGTACGTAAATTAACCTTCAATGAGAAAGTGAGCACTTTTCATTCGGTTTTCATGACCTTTCCTATTTCCTTGCCTCTGATTCACAGACATGAAACTACGATTAGGGGCACTTGTTAACTAATATCTTGACGAGTAAAAGGAAAATCATTTTCCAATATAAAATTTTGACTTTACCCTGTATATATATACTGGCAGCTTGTACGTACGTTAGAAAGAACGTACACCTGTATAAAACTACCGCACAAACTTCTGATCGTCCGTCCCGCAGGCGACCCCTGCTGCTCGCTCCAAGGCGCCGGCTCGCCAAGTCACGGCGGTCGCTCAGCATCATGGGACCTATATACAACTCAGTACCAGCTGAAATAATGGACTCGGAAAGTGACACAATATTTAAAAACAAGCTCAGATTGTTGCTCACTGAGAAAGCCTGTAACTCAATTGATGAGTTTACGCATATACGAAAGGGTCCCGCACGCTCGACTGAACTCGTTTCTCCATACAAACGTACTTTCATTTCTTCTATATTGAAACACCTTGCTAAAATAACATGAATCTTCGTATACACAATGGGATCCGCCATATCTAGGCCGGAAACTAGTTTCTGTTTCTAAAAATTTTAATAGAAAAGAAAACCACTAGTTTTTGAGTTTTTACCCGACTGCGCCAGAAGGAGGGTAATGATTTTCTAGAGTATGTATGTATATATGTATGTATGTATAATTGTTTGGCACGCTCTGCAGCCTGAACGGCTCGATGGATTTTAGCTTGAAAGGTGTCGCTAGATTCGTATTTACTGTGAGAGAGACACTGGGTATATCAAAATATAATAATTTTTAAGAAAAAAAACCGACTTCAATGGGGGAGGCCGGTAAAAGATTATTATACTTAGATGGTGCACTCTTAGATAGATATACAATAAAATAAAAATGGCTATAATGTATGTTTATAATGGTAGAAGACTAAGTACCCTCAATTCCTCATGGAATCATGAAAAAACCTTGCTTGCTTGACAAACAAAACGAAGAGAAAAAATCGCCAAACGTGAACCACGCGTCGTTGAAGAGTTCCGTTCTGATCATCATCAGCAGTTCCACTTCATCAAATGTCACTTTTATGAATGAAAATGCTTGATTAGTTCTTGAAAATACTAAAATCACTATTTGTGTGCCTTTCACATTTGAGGAGTTCCCTCGATTCCTAATGGATCCCATCATCAGAACTCGAGCATGACAAAGTACAATCGTGAAAATAGAACTTGCTTAACAAACACAGCTAGAAGGACAAATCGCCAAACGTGAACTTTTCGTCGTTGAAGAGTTCTGTTCTGATCATCATCAGCAGTTCCACTTCATCAAATGTCACATTTTTGTATGATAATGCTCGATTCGTTGATAAAAACACAAAAATTACTATATGTTTGCCTTTAAGATTTGAGGAGTTCCCTCAATTCCTCATGGATCCCATCATCAAAAATCGAGCATGACAAAAATTAATCGTGAAAATAGAACTTGCTTAACAAACGCAGCTAGGACTGCTAGGAGGACAAATCGCCAAACGTGAACTTTTCGTCGTTGAAGAGTTCTGTTCTGATCATCATCAACAGTTCCACTTCATCAAATGTCACAGTTTTGTATGAAAATGCTCGATTTGTTAATAAAAACACAAAAATCACTATATGTTTGCCTTTAAGATTTGAGGATTTCCCTCAATTCCTCGTGGATCCCATCATAAGAAATCAAGCATGACAAAAAATAATCGTGAAAATATAACTTGCTTAACAAACACAGCTAGGGGGACAAATCGCCAAACGGGAACTTTTTGTCGTTGAAGAGTTCTGATCTGATCATCATCAGCAGTTCCACTTCATCCAATGTCACATTTTTGGATGAAAATGCTTGACTTGTTGATAAAAATACAAAAATTACTATATGTTTGCCTTGAAGAGTTGAGGAGTTCCCTCAATTTCTCATGGATACCATCATCAGAACTGCGTTTTGACAAAAACGGGACCAACTTGGATATATATACATACAATCAAAAAAAGAATTTTCCAAATCGGTTAAGAAATGACGGAGTTATGGACTAACAAACATTAAAAAAAAAAAACAAAAAAAAAAACATACAACCGAATTGATAACCTCCTCTTTTGAAATTTTGAAGTCGGTTAAAAAAATTGGCAGATTTTTGGCGCCATATTCCACAAAAAAGCAGTCGGTTTTTTTAGTTTTTTAATTTAATAGTCTTGTTAGGTCTTTATGAAAACCTTAATAATCACTGTATTTTTTTTTTCGATTATAATTTCAAGCAACAGAAACAAATTTCCGGTCTATATATGCCTGATCCCATTGTGTATACAAAGTTTCATGTTATTCCAGAATGGCGTTTTGAAATGAGAGCGAAACTACGTTTGTATGGAAATCCCAGATTCTTGCGGACTCTTAAAGGCAGAGAGAAGGGACTATATGACGGAAAGAGACGCCACAATACGAAGATCGATTTTCGAAGTTCGGAGTAGGCCCTCTGTACATACTAGTATTCGATTTACTCGTATTATTCTGCTCGCTTGAGCGTTACTTAGCGATCTCACGCCCCCGTAGTCTCGGCTGAGATGAGATTTTCCACCCAATGAATACTTTCATTATAAATAACTGCCGTTTTACTTTGCTCGTGCGATTACTTTGCGTCTATATGCAATAATTATATCTTTATTTGAAAGCCAGAGCACTCAAATTTTGGCTATAAACAATACTAGAGTCATCATCATCATATCAGCCGAAGGACGTCCACTGCTGGACATAGGCCTCCCCCAAAGAGTGCCACAGGGACCGATCCTGCGCCACCCGCATCCAGCGGACTCCTGCGACCTTTACTCTTTTTTTTATATCACTTAAGCAAGGGGTTATTGATCGATCAACACTGGGTGATTACCGAAGACAATTATAATTTAACGAAACTTTTTAAATGGATAAGGCCTGGCCGGAGTCAGCCATTTCACTATTCTAATAGATTTTATCATTTGTGATTTTATGAAAGCTTTAGAAAATTAGCAACAAATTACCTACAATTAGGTCAAAAGGCTTTCATGTAATAGTCGGGGAAAGAAAAATTTTTACTCACATTAAATCCTACAGTTTTGGAAGCTTTTTCTATTCATTAAATAAGGTCTTCAGATTATCATCGTGCGTTTATCCCCAGTGCAGCAATTGAGCATTTCAGTAAATTGAAGATATTAATGTCAATCACTGGCGCAATGTGTTCACTAATTCCTACACTCGGGATTATTTATCAATTATATATGTTCAAATAAGTTATGACTAATGATAAAATTATCCCCTGTTTATCCATCGAGTTTATCAAAATAAACTCAGTTTCCTGATTTTTTTTCTATAATTGCTATAAATGTATCTTACAAATTCATACAGAATTCGAAAATTTGGTAATTGGCTACAAATATGAATCTAAACATATTAGTAATTTTTCACCAAGGTGACTTAGTTGGATCTATTTATTACGATGAATTTTGATTTTTATTTGCTTATACTATATTTGCATTAAAACCTACATTCGAGATTAAAATATTTCTTGAATTGTCTGTTTATTTAACACGCGTACTCAAAATATCTCCGAAAAATATCAAGTGCTTCAAGAGTAATCGAAATAAACAGCGAATTATTTGCGGCTCACTTTTTAAAAACACCGCTTTCGCGCGAATTGCCTACTATTATGTCTAGCCTATGCCGTCTATATTGGTGCGACGCGTTCCGATGATATGAGTGAAAAGGAGAGGTATACTTTCGTTGTACCGCGCGCGCGCGGCGCGTCCGGCCGACGTCGGACGACAGTGTTGGTGTAATAATTACGTATCATAGTCGTTGCATTTGTTTTACATTTATAAACAGTGCGGAAATAGTACGTTACGATACAAGTAACAGGAAATTCACAACGAGTGGTGATAAATTGAAACACGACCGAAGGGAGTGTTTTAAATCGACACGAGTTGCGAATTACCTGTTCGCACGTGTATCGTACAACGTTTTACAGCACATATGGCTCTTTAAAGTTTCGACATATGCACGTAATCTGCTGATTATCGCACTCGTGCGGTAAAGTAGCACCATATGTACTGTAAATAATGTAGCATAATTTTGAGCGTAATTATAATTAAGTATTTATGTACCTAACATAAAAGCAACAATAGGCATTAATGTTAACAGTGTCACATAAATAAAAACACATGGTATATGTTTTATAAAACCGGCCAAGTGCGAGTCGGACTCGCGCACGAAGGGTTCCGTACTATTATCTATACAACATTAGACACTTTATTATAACCTTTTTTCATTAAATTTAAATAATAATATAGTTTATCAGTACTAAATAATATCAAGTAGAATTTTGGTCAAGTGCGAGTCAGATTTTAGTTTTCTCATACATTTTGAGACCCAGCGCCTGATGAATACAACGAGCAACTTTTTGTTTTTTTTTTGTATGGGAGCTCCCTTAAATATTTATTTTATTTTGGTTTTAGTATTTGTTGTTGTAGCGGCAACAGAAATACATCATCTGTGAAAATTTCAACTGTCCTAACTATCACGGTTCATGAGATACAGCCTGGTGACAGACGGACAGACATACAGACAACCGGACGGACAGCGGAGTCTGAGTAATAAGGTCCCGTTTTACCGTTGGGTACGGAACCCTAAAAAAATACAAAAAGTAACAAAATGCAAAGTAGCAAAATTCCAAAGGATTATATATTCATATGTACCAGAACATATCGTAATTGTTAAAAATCCTGTTTTATTATGTGTCAATGATATTCGTTAGTATTCCTTTATTTAAATTAAGTTTAAATAGGTTTATCTTCCTCATCATCAAACTTAAAGTATTTTTTAAGTGTGATGATGATAAACCAATGTGATGGTGCGTTTAAGTTACCTTCATGGTCAGTTCTTTATGTAAGAGTGTGTTACATAAAAAAACTGACCAGAAGTGCTACATAAGTTTCATAAAAGCATTACATAGCTACATAAAAGTGACAAAAACAATTCCCAAAGGGAATACAAACTCATAACTTGAGACATCCCGATGACTATACTTATATTATTTCATACGATTCATGCATGAGACCTAAATCATACACCAGACATAACATTTTCAAGATATATATAATTTGTATACATTATAAAACAAACCTGCAATTGCTAAAAAGGGCACAGAAAAATAATTTTCATGTGCTCTGCCTATCCCTTTTGAGAATATAGGCGTGAGTTTATGTATGTATAAAACAAATGAAGTTACTTTTAAAATGACCAAATAAAACTGTGTTACATAAACAGGATACACTCATGAACGTTCACTTCAAATGTTGGTATACAAGTTATTATGGTCAACAGCAGGTGGGGTATCCATAGATATACTAACAAGAAAACATTGTTACCAATTGAATAAAATCAATTAAAAAAAAATGACGTATATAAATGAAAAAATATTTGAGTTTATGTAACGAAATTCGGCACACGAAATCACTTCTTATCACTTAAACATAGTGATTTGTAGAACCATATTATAGTTAATGTTTAATAAATGATCAATCAATCACATTTGGTTTTTATTTCTACGTTACATCCGCAATTATTGGGTTGTAAAGGCATGAAATAATGCTTTTAACCACACTAAACACACCATTTTCACATGTTTACCTTAGATAGGAGTGTACAAAGTTTAACTTCATCCGAATCCAACTAAAGTAATTAATTAGGTTTCGAAATAACTATTGAAAAGCTTTCATTTGATGAGGTGTAAGTTTGTTTGCTTCTCGGGTCTTACTATAAGCATGAGTGGTAAAAATAACGTATTTTTATGTTGCAGCAATCACAGCATGAACCAATATGAATTACCTGTATTTTTCTAATATACCTGCCATTCAGGTTCCGTTGATTTGCGGGCAAGGCCCAAAAATTGGACTTCGTTACATACAAAATGCGCTCTGATGTTTTATAAAAACTATTCATACTAGTATCATGTCTGTCCTTGTATGTCATAAAATAGTATTTTAAGCAATTTTTTGACCTTGACGTTGGCGGAATCATTGACTCCTCAACTATCAACAAAAGGAAGATTTACTATTTTTTTTTTGTATTTTATAATTTATGGTGACGACGCTTTTCCATACAAATTGTAAATATGCTTTCGTGCAATTTTTTTAATCTCATCATTTTAGAGCATATTCGATGTACTTTTCAGTATTTTACTTAGACTTAAAATAGTTTTATTACGCTCTCAGCTTAATTAAGCGTTGAAAAACTCCTGATTTTATAAAAAAACTTTGTGTGCCTGAATCCACGCTTTTATGGAACAAAACTTTTGCTACCATATTTTTTCATTAAAATCTACCAATTATTTGGTAGAAATAAATTAAGTACATTGGAAACGCAGTCTATTATCTACCGCATGAACATAGCTTTTCTTATTGGCCATATTTAGTCGTTTACGGGCGGTCAAAGCGAGTGGACACTGCTTCGTCATCGTTTATGATGAATGTAAAATTAAGTTTGCATTACACATTTAATCTATGCTCTAAAGCTGTGTGTGTGGTTTTCTTTTCGTTGAAATGTCATAAAATTTCAATTTTTGTATCGATTTGGAGTGTGTGAGGGTCGGTATTATATGACATATGTAACATTTTTTGCCGATTTCTGATGTAGCGTTCCTTATTAGTGGTATAAGGTCAATTCCACATTGGTCAACAAAAATTAAAACCTTTTTTAAGTGTTCCGTACTTTCGTAGTCAAGTTTATATATAAGTAGTTTCGGCATGTCCGTCTGTCTATTTGTCTCTTCGAGGCTTTGCCCTGTGATTGTTAGTGCTAGAAAGCTGCAATTTACTCGTAGCATCGATATATAAAACTGACGCAGGACCGGTCATTGTGGAAGTCTTTGGGGGAGGCCTATGTCAAGCAGTGGACGTCATTCGGCTGAAATGATGATGATGATGATGATGATGATGATATAAAACTGACAACGTGTTAAAATAAAATCTAAAAAATATATATTTTTTAGGGTTCCCGACACGTACAGTAGGGATGTTTTTTTTTTGCTTCAAGCCTACGGTGTGGGGTGTTGTTGGATAGGTATTTCAAAATAAATAGAGGTCTTCATCAAACAGTTTTTGATAAAGTAAATATTTTCGGAAATAATCACTCCAAAAGACAAAATAAATGTGCCCCCCCCCCCCCCCCCGTCTAACTTTTGAATGGGTCGAAAAAATCATGAAAGTAAAGCTTAATAAAGACTTTCAACGAAAACTACAGCAGAGAGTGATCATATAAAACGCTGCGAAGATTTCCCTTTCGCTTGTTTTTATATTTTATTTATTTCATTGGGCAACTATGGAACCCTGTACTGAGCCTGGTCGATTTTTATTATTTATGAAAGACGCTACTTTTTTATATTAGATATTTAACTATTTTACTTACCGCCTGTTTTACGAATATCAACCCACATGTATTTTATGTCCAGATTTAAGGGTATTCACAAAACACAAAGTGATGTCTAGTTGTTTACTACTAATTTAATAATCTGGAGTAAGTAATGGCTATTCTAAGTAGATACTGAGCTACAGGAACAGTTACTTAGTTATTGCATTAGAAAAGTTATTGTTGTCCTCATTAAAAAAAGTAATAGTGATATATCTATTATAACGTACCTATTATATATGTATAATAACTCTTGTTTACATTTTCTTAAGTTGAGTGGGACTTTTTGATATCGATGAAGATTAGTCTGCTAATTGTTGATTCGTATTTAAAAAAAAACAGTGGACTTACTTTCTCGGCTCAACAGTAAAATTGCATTATTTTTTATACCACGTTGGTGGCAAACAAGCTGACAGCCCACCTGATGGTAAGTGGTCGCATAATTTCGTATAGTGAAAGTTTTACTTACCTTGTCTACATCACAATCGACTATTAGGCATATTTTATATTGGTTATTTTTTGATGATAAATAATCAAATATACATATGGCAAACACCCCGTTCTTAACAATATTCTAGTGTGACCATGTTAGCTCTAAATCTCGAATCGAATCAAGCTTTTACCTTAAGTACTTATATGATACTCTTATTTAACTGTTACATAAAAGTTATAATGCTGCTTTTATGTGAATTGGGCCGATTTTTAGGGTTTGCCCTTGCAGTTGATCGTCTTGAGCCGACATTGTTAAGTGTAAGAGGTAAGACATTGATGATTAGTTATAAACAATAAAACAATTTGAGCTAATTAAATCCCGTACTGCGTTTCGTATATTCTGTGAAATGTCACAGAATAACCGCGATTTAATTCGTCTAAATTGTTATATTTGGGTCGTTATTAATAGAAATTTACATAGTTAAGGGCTTTAATTAAAACCAAACTTAACTGATTCCTTCGTTGGGTTACCCATATATTTTGTAGTTATTATCCACTTTCGTTACAAAAAGGACGCAATCGTAATTTTGTTTTCTCTAAGCCTTTAAATATTTTTAAACGCTTAACCATTAATGAGCATCAGTCGCAGAAATAGTAGACAACATTACAATAAAAGGTAAAATAAAAAACCGCATCCGTAACTCCGTAACACTACTAAATTAAAATGAATATAATGATTTTTCTACCCTGTATACTTTAGGTTTGTAGGTAACAACATTTATTGATAGTAAATAGTTATAAGTTATTTTTGTAGTAAATAGGTATTTTGTAGTAAATAGGTATTTGTAGTAAATATCTTATACCTATTTACTACAAAAAAGTTTTGAGATGTAATGTTAAACCAAGTCGATTATTTTAGTCAGTATCTTTCTCCATCTTTTTACATGTAGGTAAATAATGTTTTTGATGTGAAGTGTGCCAATACACCAAACGGGCTGAGCACTCTAGTTACATCTCATATGTTATACATTACAAACATTTGTAATTGTATCAAACCGATTTGGTACATTATTAATAAAATTATTTAATAATTATTCACACCGCTTCCGATCGGATGGCGCCATTCAAATATGAGACGTATCTACTGGGCAAACGCTTGAAAACCCTTGTGCAGTTAGGTTAGAATCGTGTCGTACCTAGAGGCTCGCCTTGCTAGCGTTGTTGATTCGCGCCCTACGCCGATCACGTTTATTTCGCCAATCAATAATTTGGCAATTGTAGTAAATGCTCAGTGTGTTAACGAGGGATTATTTGATATTATGATAGGTTTAATTTATAGCCATAAGGTGGATTAAAAAACACTACTGTAGAATTAATGCGCATGTACTAAAATCAGTTAAAATTGTTTAAAAAATAGTAATAATAAAGTCCCCGGTAGTTTTCTTTTTGAAGAATGGGTAAAATAATTGTCCTGACAGTATAGTAAAAAATCACCAACTTTTGAATTAATGTATAGCTGTTATTAATTTATTTCAATATTTTTATTATTATTTATATATGCTCTACGATATAAATGGTGATTTTTCTAAATACTGTCTTTAATAATATGTTAGTCCCTTTAGATCAAAAATCACTAGTGTAGGATTTAATGTTTATATTTAATGAAGAATATAAACTTTAAATTTTTTTTTTTGGGAAAGCTCAATATATTTTTTGGGGAAAACCTTTGACTTATTATCCCAAAATAATGTTCTATCGGATTGCAAAAACAAATACAGTGTAGGATTTAATGTGTAATTCTCGAACAACAGAAAGTTTCTTTCCCGGACTAGTAATACCTACTCGTATAGTACTTTACACTTTAAACTACCTACAACTGATATGTCACCAGGAAAAGACAAACGGACACCGAATTGGCGTCAATCAGCAGCACTAGGGCATATGCTAGCTAAGGCAACGTCATATAGGCTCTTAAGCAACTACCGTGACAAAACGGACTATCTGAGAGTTCAAATAGAACGTAGCTCCAACTGATGTGTCGAAATCGAATTGGCGTCTGTAAGCAGCACTACATGCACTCCAGCACCATGTAGGCTCTTGAGCAACCACCGTCTCAAAACGGATTAGTTGAGCGTGTAAAATAGAACCTACCTCCAACTGATGTACCAGTATCATGTACGCTCATCAATAAGCACCGGTGTATCAAAACGGACTAGCTGAGCGTTAAAATAGAACCTACCTCCAACTGATGTGTAAGCAACACTATATGCCAGCCAGCGTAATACAAATACCGTATCAAAATGGACTAGCTTGGTGTTTAGATAGCACCTACCTCCAACTAATGTGTCGCCAGCCAACGATAAACGAACACCGAATAGGCGTATGTAAGCAAAACTATATGCAAGCCAGCGCCATGTTGGATCTTAGGCATCTACCGTGACAAAACGGACTATCTGAAAGTGTAAATAGAACCTATCTCCAACTGATGCGTTGCCAGCCAATGATGCAAGAACACCGAATTAGCGTCTGTAAGCACCACTACATATATGCGAGCGTCATGTAGGCTCATCAACAAACACCGTATCAAAACGGACTAGCTGAGCGTTTTAATAGATCCTACCTCCAACTGATATGTCGCCTGTCAATGATGCAAGAACACCGAATTAGCGTCTGTAAGCACCACTACATATATGCGAGCGTCATGTAGGCTCATCAACAAACACCGTATCAAAACGGACTAGCTGAGCGTTTTAATAGATCCTACCTCCAACTGATATGTCGCCTGTCAATGATGCAAGAACACCGAATTAGCGTCTGTAAGGAATACTATATGCAAGTCTGAGTCATGTAGGCTGTCTCAAAACGGATAGCCGAAAGTTAACACTGTTAACAGAACCTACCTCCAATAGACGGGTCACCAGCCAATTGTGTACGAACACGAATTACTATATGACAGCCAGTGTCATGTAGGCTTCTCAACAACCACCATGACATAACGGACTGTCTGAGCGTTTAAACAGAACCTACCTCCAACTGATGTGAAGACAACCAATGATGAACAAACACCGAATTGGCATCTGTGAGTAGCACTATATGCCAACCAGCATCATGAAGCGCCTTCAGCATATGCACAGCGCCCGGCGTCGGCCGCATAGACGCTATGGCGCTGAGCACGTCGGACTCCCGTAGGCCAGCGGAGTAAGCGTGTTCGAATACCTGAAATATAATGATGATGCTATGATACTCGTATCGTCAACTCAAAGAAGAGACGCAGTATTGGGGACATTGGCAAAGAAACAAATGAAGACAGGCTACGTGCCGGCATACTATACTACTTATCAAAGTGCAGTATTAGTATATTTCCTTGTTTGTAAAAGGGTTCTAGAAGACAGTTGAAAGTAACTACATATGTAAATTGTAGACCCCCACCTGGTTCTACGGTGGAAATAATAAAATAAATTTCTTCATAAAACTTGTCTTTTATTTACACGTAAAAATTAATTTTTCCCTCGATCTGGTCATTCTCCACACTCCGTCATCCGTCATGACACACACTCCGTCATCCGTCAACTAATTCGATCGTTCCTCATTTATCGTTTATCAAACAGCACCATATACAATTTGGTCTCACGATAAGTTAAGGGGTAAGTCGCTATTTTTGATGACGAGTTTTTTTTTACATTAACACTGACGTACGAATGACATTTGTCTGTTTACAGAACGTGGTCAGTTTTATTAAATTCACTTTGTTTAGTACCTATGTTATTTTATATCAGGTCATCGAGACCATATCTAATATTTACATAAGTAAGAATAAAAATAATTTATTAAAAACATGTTTTTGTCATATAGGTAAATATTTATTTGCCATGAAATATAATTGTATCGATATAGAAACTCAACATTTTCAAAAATCAACAAAATAATAAAAATAACACAAACGAACTTCTTTCGATTACTTATACTCGTATGTATCTCTATGGTCATTTTAGTGAAATAATAAAAAAAAACTTAATATTAATTAGTCAGTTTTAAGGGTGCTTTAACGTGTTCACTAGCGCCACTCGTAAATAATTGTGATTATTTAAATTTAACGATACATATTGAAATAAAAACCGGCCAAGTGCGAGTCGGACTCGCGCACAAAGGGTTCCGTACTAGAAAAAAAAACGCATACAACTACTCTGTTGTATGGGAGCCCCCCTTAATTATTATTATTATTTTGATTTAGTATTTGTTGTTGTAGCCACAATAAAAATACATAATCTGCGCAAATTTCACATGTCTATCTATTACGGTTCTTGAGATCTAGCTCGGCGAGTGGTAGCCATGAAAAAGTGCTAAAATCACGTTTTTTGTATGGGAGCCCCCCTTAATTATTATTATTATTTTGTTTTTAGTATTTGTTGTTATAGCGGCAGCAGAAATACACAATCTGTGAAAATTTCAACTGTCTAGCTATTACGGTTCTTGAGATACAGCCTGGTGACAGACGGACGGACGGACGGACAGCGAAGTCTTAGTAATCTTAGGTAGGGTCCCGTTTTCACCTTTTGGGTACGGAACCCTAAAAAGGAGGCCACTCTGTAAAGTATTTCGTATTTAAGTACCTTTTGAATACATCAAACTAGAGATTTTACGTAGCTGGATTCGTCGATCTATGCGTCCAAAGTAAAAACGCCTCTTTTATTTTGAACTCATCACACTCACCAAAAAACTATCAACCAGCGAACTATCAACAAAAAACAAATCACGTGACGTACCATATTCGTGCGTCACTGATTAAGGGTTAAAGTCATCACAACCGGGGAAGGCCAAAAGCTATTACCCCACCCAAAGCTATTTACGAATGTATTCTAACAAATTTACCATTTGTAACGGTATCAGCTGGTTAAGAAATGAGAAAAAAAGTAGTTTTAATGTACTAAAAAATAAGCTAAAAAAGATATTTTTGGAAAGATTAGCTTAATTGTCAAAATTTTGGGTTTAGTAATTTATATTGTCATTATATATTTTAAGTAACTTAGGTGCACGATAGATCTGTAGGAATGAGCGCGGTTTCGCCAACAAACTGTTTCGTCAGTTTGGTGAGTAAATTTAAAACTGATAATATGACGTACCTTCTTTAAAAATAAATTTAAAAAAAAAACCTAAGCGTATGGAAGCCCAAAACGTTGAAAGAATACGTTAACCAGTAAAAATAAAACTAGTGACTCTGTGAGCTGTAGACCTCGCAAAAACTGACTCGACAAAAAAACTATATAATTACCGAACCTGCTCACAAAATTTCACGAAAATCGGTTGCGAAATGCAACCTGTAGTAGAGTAAAACATCCGGACAGACATACGAAAGAATTTTTGTCGAAAGCTGAAATGGAGTCGCTTCGCTCGCTCGGTCAAAAATGAAAATAAACAAACGAGACAGACACTGTGGCATTTATAAGATTAATATGGAATGCAAATTAATATACTTATACCCTTTAGTTCTGTATACATTGTCTAAGGACAGATATACGCGAGGCACGCCAAGTTTTCAGGAAAGAGCTTCGAATAATAGCTCTATTACGTTACAGTTGCGTCACGCAGCCAAGTCACAGAAGTATGACAAATACTGGCTTTTGGCGAATAATAAATATTCTATTTTTAAAGCTTGAAACGCACAGAGCGCGGCGCAGCGTCGTTGCGGGGCGGAGACGGTTTTGCGGTAAAGCGAACGCGGTCCGGGGCACGTCACACCAAAAAACCTCGCGGTATTCGGTAGCGCGAAAGAGCGGAGGGGGCATGTGTGGCATAAGAAGCAGCAATCGCCAGTCGACAGTTTCGGAAAGATCAAAAATGCAAAACCGCTCCGCCCCGCACCGCGCCGCGCCCGCTCCGTGCGTTTCTTAGCTTAAAAGCGGGGTTACAATCCGTTTCCATTAAAAACACGCTTACCGCTTTACCCCGATCCCACAAAGAACCCCAGTCATTGCCAGCGCGACCGCGGCAAGGTCGCGCGTGTTGGGACTCCGCCAGCCATAGCTATTCACATCCTCTCACCTATAACCGCTATTACTTGATCCTTAGACCAATACTAACTATATTCAAAGGGAGTTCACAGTTATACTGTTTTTGTACGCGAAGTGGTAAGGAAGTGAATACATAGGGCTTCCTATCGCGAAAACGAAATCGCTTGGCATTTTACAGTGTCAGGGATAGAAATATTACCTGTGTGTGCCCGTGTGGAATGTCACGTCCACCACAGTTAGGTCATGAGCCCCTAGTACCTGTGGTATCTGACATAACTCTATTTAAAGAGTCGTAATGAATTGTCAGATATTTCTGGGCGGCTTTAAGAGAAGTAGGGCACAACGGAACGTCATCTCCCTCATATTTGGAGCAGCCCAACTGGGGAAGTACCTCCACCTTACAGAAGACCGCAGCTACAATAACAACACTCCTTGCTCCTTAGGTAAGGTGGTGTTGTGTTCCTGGTGGTGAGTAAGGTCGCCAGAGCTCCCGAGGATACGCTGTGTTGGGAGTGAGGGACCTGCATATGTCTCTATCGGTTAACACACCTATTCCTAGAGTTAATAAATTATTGGTCATAAATTTCATTTTTTGTACAAACTTTTATTGCCTACGAGTACAATGCCTACAGTACTTTTTTCTACAATCATAATAGTACATTACGATACAAGTGCAGAGAACAGGAAATTAGCAACGAGTGGTGATAAATTAAAAAACGATCGAAGGGAGTCGAGTCTTTTAAATCGACACGAGTTGCGAATTACCTATTCGCACGTGTATCTTACAACGTTTTACAGTACATACATATGGCTCTTTAAACTTTCGACATATGCACATAATATGCTGATTACGGCACTCGTGCGGTAATGTAGCACCATAAGTATGTACTGTAAACTACATTTTGAGTCGCTTCGAATGAGCCCAAAGGGAAAATAGGAATTGCTATGACCACCTTCAGTCTCCATTATCAGATCAGCTCTATATCATAAATTCATATTTGTTTGTAGTATCATAGATATATAGTGCTTAGGGGACCGAGATAGGATCGGCGTCGTGTGTGAAAACCCGGAGAAAACGAACTTTCCCAGAAACGAGACCTGGCTATACGCTTACCGCTTAACTGAGGTGGTGGCTGCGTCACGCGTGGCGCAAGAGGACAGGCGTCAAAAAGTAAACATTGTAACTGTACGAAAACCACGTTACAATTTCAAGGACATTTAGAAATACCTATTACCTGTCCCTGTGGAATGGCACGCTCGCCACTCCTGTCAGGTCATGTGCGCCTGGTCATATTTAAAGGTGTCTAGGTGTCCTTAGGTGCAGGGTGTGAGTTGTACACGGGCGCAGCGGTCCTAGGGGGCGCCGCTGGCTATGGAACCCCACTTACTAGGGGGCGCTAGGGTAATGTTTGCACACGGGCGCTACATGGGCTAGAGACGCCTCTGGTCATATTCATATTGCTGTTACATAAAACTACAGCGGACTCAAGACTCTCGTGTGAAAACGGAAATTCCCATTTCCCCTCCTTAGCCTTTAGCCTCACTGTTGCATTAAGGAACTCGTGAAGTATTGGTGCAGCACAAGTTTTTGCGGAAGTAACTACCGTCTTCTGCGTCTGATCTTCTAACCCATAGGAGAAACGAGACCTGCCTAGAATTAGGGCTTGTCGTTCAAGTCGCCCAGGCTTGACTGTAAAAAGTCTTTAAGGCGCGTTTCACGAACAACTTTACAAGAAGTTTAAACTGTGTAATAATACAAGACTCCTAACCTAATATCCACGGTCACGGGAACGAATGTATTTCCCGCCATCTCGTCTTCGTCGCTAAAATGTACTACCTCCCAACTAACCCCATGGAGCGCGCCTAGCTGTAATATATTTATTTATTTTATTTATTTATTATTTATTTATTTCATGTCTCAAAACCCCCTTAGGTCTAGTCCTAGTACCCTACACCTAATAAATGAACGTTTGGTGTCTTTATTTCCTAAGATAAGCTAAGGTTTAACGAAGATTTGGCCAATGTGATCGTCTGTGGTAGGACCCCGTAGTGTTGTGAACCGTAAGAACCCATGATCTTTAATGTGATTACTTGTCAAACCCTTGGACTCCTCAACTACCTAGCTTACCTAGACCTACCTAAAATGAAGCCTGTTTAACCTAGCTACTCATAATCGTTACTAATACTAACCTTCCTACATATAGAACTTTATTTGCTACAGGGAAAACTAATTATTGAACTTTGGCTATTCCGAAGTTCATAGAGTTCAAAATAGGATAAATAATTATTGTTTGTGGTAATTTAACCCCGCCCTTAACCTATCCTGGTCTCTTGCCGGTATCAGTAGCCAATGGGTTTTTAAAGAAAGGCAAAATTTTCCTTAAAAGCCACTCAGTTTCCCTAAAATCAAAATTATTTCCTAATTTTTCCCTAATACATAGAACTCTTTTACTTGATATCCTAGCTAGCTAAGAATAATTTTGATTGCTTATTGTGGTATGGAGCGACCTCTGGCTTCCATACCGTGCTACTGGACCGGTAGGATGGGGCATGACCTCTATGCTAAGCTAAAACGATCTAGACTCCCTAATGAGAATAAGCTCATTAGTCAAGTCTTATAGATGATTGCGAATCATCTCTAACTAACCATTTCACTTGGAGGTGCTAAAACCTCTGAACCCTAGGGGTCCCTAACAGCCACTAAGCTCTAACACTACCAATTCTGATATATGAAGGTCAGGAGTTCTGAGTCTGATCGTGAAGAAGTGAACTGTTACTGGTTAGTTACTGATCAGAGCTTTCATTTACTCACAGTAACTAACAACTAATGGGTTGCTCCGCCTCACCATTAGGTCCTAAATCAATTTATTTCATATTCCAGAATAAATTGGTTTCCTATCTATAATTTATTATGAACACCTTTAGTTATAAATAAAAGAAGACTCAGCACTTCTCACCCTTGGTACCAGAAACCTAGACCTCTAATGCCTAAGATCTTAGCTGATATTGCAACTATTTATCCCTAAAACACCCTACAAATGGTAGTCTTATTCTGATACCTATATTTAGACCACCTAAGACCTAAGTCTTCATAACTGTTGCTCAGAATACCAAATCAGAGGAATACTACACACATGTACCCTATCACTACTACACACATACCTATTTGTTCCCTAAATCAACCTATAACCTTGTTTCTCATATTTAAGTCACCTAAATAGCCCTAGAATATAAGTTCTAAATTAACCTGCTTGAAACCCATTACCCAAGCTTTAGTGTGTGAAATTAATCCTAAATCTCTACCCTAAATATTGCCCTAATCTGCTTATTTGAAATTAATACCAATTCTGGATTTTAGCTTCAAATAAGTATGTGTTTTCCCTACTCTAAACTATAAAGTTCAGTCGGCTAAATTGAGGATTGCAAAAACCATCAGCCTGTATAAATGCCTTCCCTCGCACAACCCAAGGGCATTTATAGGTGTATATAAAAGTAATCGATACATAAATACATCAAGACCATACCTCGAATATCGCGAACCTCTGCGAGCGGAGCACACACCCTCGCGCCAACCCAAACCATGGCAGCTCTCACCTCCACTCAGCATTCGGCATCGGGCATGGAGGGGCCCAGACGCGCCATCCACGCTGGCAGTGTTGACGCCAGACGATACCTCCATTCTCGTACTCCTCTGTTACTCCAGGGCAAACAGAGCTCGACACTGTGCACCCCGCGCAAGTATACCGCAAACATGGACAGCGATCTGCCCGGCTTATATAAATAATCACAACCACATAAAAGAAAGAGTAAGTAAATAAATTAAAACCAAGGAGAGATTCCCCACCGAGCAGAGCTTCCGCACCGCACGGGAATCTCGACCTTAACGAATAGGAACACTCCCGTAAGTAACACGAAAATACACTGATAACGCATTGCCAGAGACACTGACAGCCCGACCGACCAAACTCAACTGCCTTGCGTCCCGCCCTAATTCCGCCTTTTATACTATCCGACCCTAGACACTGTGGACATCTTGGACACTGTGGACATCTTGGACACTGTGGACTCCTTGGACACTGTGGACTCCTTGGACACTTTGGACATTGTGGACACTGTGGACATCTTGGACACTGTGGACACCTTGAACACTGTGGACATAGGACACTGTGGACATCTTGGACACTGTGGACATTTTGAACACTGTGGACACCTTGGACACTGTGGACGCCGGTGACCTTGGACACTCTGGACATGTTGGACAACTTGGACACTGGACACTGTGGACATCTTGGACATTGTGGACATCTTGGACACTGTGGACATTGTGGACACTTTGGACATTGTGGACATCTTGGACACTCTGGACATTGTGGACACTGTGGACACTTTGGACATTGTGGACACTTTGGACATTGTGGACACTTTGGACATCGTGGACACTTTGGACAGTGTGGACACTTTGGACAGTGTGGACACTTTGGATAGTGTGGACACTTTGGACATTGTGGACAACTTGGACACTGTGGACACCTTGGACATCGTGGACACTTTGGACAGTGTGGACACTTTGGACATTGTGGACACTTTGGACATTGTGGACACTTTGGACATCGTGGACACTTTGGACAGTGTGGACACTTTGGACATTGTGGACACTTTGGACATTGTGGACATCTTGGACACTCTGGACATTGTGGACAACTTGGACACTGTGGACACCTTGGACATCTTGGACATTTTCCTATTGGTGGATTGTGCCACGCCCACTCCTTCCGTCATTAGAGATCGTAACGCCCTATTCTTACGAGTAGATGCACCTTATGCTCATACAAATAATGTTGAAAATCGTATGACACCCGACAAGTTCTTAATCTTTATTTGAAGGAAGGCAAGTAATAAATAAAGAAATAGGTCTTAGGTTTTTACGAATAGAGTTGAAATTCGTTTACCGAGTGTTTTGTCTTAGCTTGATGCGAAGTAAGTAATAACGTAAAATTAGGTAAAAGATTTATTTCTAGTGTGGTTTTTATATTATGTTATAGATTAAGCTGGTATAAATAAAGGTATTCAGACGTAATGTTCGTACTACTTTCCATTTCCCTTCCTTTTAACTATTTATTCAGTATGAATCCTGTTTTTAAATGTTTCTTTAACAAAAAGGCTTTTACTTTAGGTAAACTTTGTTCAGATATATAGATTGACCTTAAAATACATAAAGGGCACGGTAGTGTCCCCGCCAAGTCTCTCAATTATGCCTTATAACTTAATTATAATTTTTAAATAAAAATATGAATGTAATCAGTTGTCCCTTGGGAAATTATTTTAATATGAAAGTGACATGACCAGCTAGCTGTGTTATGTTACAACTGGCAACTCTGGTCCAATAGTTTGTCCTATAGTAGTCGGCGGTTAAGAAGTCAATCCTGACACCTGTCATTTCCATAGAGTTTATAACCTAAAAGTTGAGGTTATAAATTGTATGGATATGAGAGGTGTCAGGATTGACTTCTTAACCGACGACCACTATTGGCTATGTGCGAAGTGGGGTGGGGTGTGTGTGGTGGGGGTAAGCTAGGCGATCGTAGCGCACACCATGGCAGAAATGTGTACTTACCGGGGACAACTGTCAAATTTTCTTTCACGTTTTCTATTGGTTTCTTAACGGTTTCCTACGATTCGTTTCGTTTGTATGTATTTATTTATTCTCTTATTTATTTCAGTAAATTTCCAATACGGGGTCTTTCTCGTTTACTAAAGTAAATTAAACGTTTACTAAATTAAAAACAACTGTGACCGTAAATTTTTAAGCCGTTCATCCTATGTTGCGCCGTGTAATGTCTCCTTTAGGTTCCAAAATGTATCTTCAAATGAAGTCGAGAAAATCATAGACCAACTTAGTTGCAGGAAAACGCCGGGGCTGGATGCGATTAGGAGTAGTGACCTTAAATATGTTAAAAATAAGATAAGCCCGGTATTAGCTAAGTTTGTTAACATGTGTGCTCGCACAGGTGTGTATCCTGACAACTTAAAAAAGGCCATTATTCGTCCAATCTTTAAACAAGGGAGCCATCTCGATTATTCTAATTACAGACCTGTAGCGATACTGTCCATAATAAATAAGATAACCGAAAAAGTCATTGTAGGAAGAATAAATGCCTTTTTAGAAAAAAATAGTTTACTGTCTGATACCCAGCACGGATTTAGAAAGAAGCGCAGTACGTCGACTGCTTTAGCGCAATTTGCGGACGAGGTGAATAATAAATTAGACAAAAAAATTTATTTAGGAATAATATTTATAGATTTTAAAAAAGCCGACACGTTGGACCACGACATGCTACTTACAGCCATGCAGGAGTGTGGTATCTGTGGTCCGATTAGTCTGTGGTTTCGAAGTTACTTAGAAAAACGAACGCTTCGCACTAAGATAAATAATATAACTGGGGATGAGGCCAACATTAAATACGGGGTGCCAACTGGATCCGTGTACGGCCCGGTTGGGTACATCATGCACGTGAACAGCATCAGCAAAGTTGTGGAGCAGTGCTCCACCTACATGTACGCGGATGACACGTGCCTGGTGTACGCCGACCGGGACGTCGCGGTCGTGCGGGATAGGTTGCAGGCTGATTTTGACAATATGCTAAAATGGTCACACGACAACGGCATACTACTTAATGCGACTAAAACTAAATGTATGCTGATTAAATCTCCATACCTCAAAGGGTCTTGTGAAGACTTAAAGATAATTGGGCATTCCTATGAATGTCTTCACAACGACTCAGCAGCTTGTAGATGCGATCGGCTCGAGCTAGTAACTAGTTATAAGTATCTCGGGCTGAATATAGACTGTACCTTCAATTGGAAACACCATGTGGAATCGGTCTGCAATAAGCTAAGATCTATATTATGCAAATTTAATGATCTGAAACACATAGCGAATAAGGCGGTATTATTCACATTATACCACGCGCTAGCTGACTCTGTGTTGAGTTATGGACTAGTGGCGTATGGCCGCACCTTTAAAACCCAACTTGATAAAATCTTGAATTTGCAACTTAGACTAATAAAGGTACTGCTAGATAAGCAGACCAAAGAGAAGTGTAACAAACACTACCATCAACTTTTTCAAAAATGTAACATATTACCGGTTCACGAGAGACTAAAATACTTATTAGCTATAGACGAATACTTTTTTCCCAAATTCAAAACTGAACATATATATAAACGTAGCTTAAGATTATCAACACGTAAGAAATATGTTGAGCCGCGAGCATGTAATTATTATGGTCAAAGAACTAGACATTACCTAGTACCGCGCATTTTTAACGTCTTGCCCTTAGAAGAAGTTACAGTATCAAAAAGTATATTTAAGAATAAACTTAAGAATGTCTTGCTAAATAAACTTTAATGTAAACGGCGAAATTTATAACCAAATAAAGTATTAATACTTATTAACTTTATATACTTACATACATACACTAACATCACACTATACTATAGTATCTTATACATGATTACTGTTAAGATTATTTTAATTGCACTGTATAATAGGTTAAGTTGATAAAGGGTGTAATCTATTCGCCAACAAACTGCCCCGCAGTTTGGCGAAGCTTTGGAAATTCGAATTGGTTTTGTTGATCGGATAAATAAATTAAAAAAAAAAAAAATTCATGTGTCATTATTTGTCTCGGAACCTTTGACGTTTGACGTTTTAGACGTGCACATAGCCAATAATCGACTGCAGGACTTTGTACCCATGGTCAAAAATAATTTTTAAAAAATGTTAGGCCTTATACCTAAGTCCTAAGTCAAACACATGTCAAACGCCCAAGTATTTGACAGTTCAGGATTGTATGGAAATTATGGAAATTTATTTATATATTTATTTATTACAAATGTTGACATGGCATTACAGTTAACCCAATGCGCCATGAAACTTACGAGTAAGCTTATAAAATATGTATTTAGGCGACGAAACGGCGTGGCAACGTTGCATCGTCGTCTTCGGTGCAGGAGATTGTAAAAATGTATACTGAAACGAGCCCCATCGCCCGAAGGACTCTAATTTGGCTTAACGACTGTTGTCTATGACAACAACCGTCCATCAACCGACATTGTCCTCGGAAAGACGCAGACGCCATTCTTAATTTAAATTGCAAGATTGTTTGCTTCAACAGCGGACATTATGCCATGCACTTGAACGATCACTATTCTCAGAACGAGGTCTGTCTGTTCATGAATACGTAAATTTAACGTTTATTTACATTTCGTGATGAGTCAAGGAATTTGACGTCAATTCGCAGCGTTTTAGGCGGTGAGAAAATTATTACTAGCGCTCCGTTTTGCAGGTATTAGTGTCACAGAAATATAAGCGTGCTACGCTGGTGCTGGGTAAAAAAACCGAAAACGTTCATTGAGCAGCCGGGAATATAGTTTACGGAATTGGATTAATATGTGTTGTGTGCGCTGGCCTAGCCAATAGCGGATTTGGCCATAGGCAAAGTACGACGGCCTATGGAAGCCAGATATAAAGAGTGACCAATCGCGGCAAAAACCTAAATACCTAAATCCATCTTTAAGGGACTGAATAAAATTACCACCTACTTATTCTTTTACGATTTGTCTGTTCCTTATTGACGCCTCTAAAAAAGTACTTGAGAAAGATTTTTATTTTTAAGTAACTCATTTCCACAAAAGTTACGATCGAATCACACACGGAAATTATTTTCAGTGCCACTTTGTTGGTTTTTAAGACTAAAATTGTCATCTGAAGAGTTTTGAAGTAAATATGCGATAGGTACCTACTATTTCGGTAAACCTCGTTGTTGTTAATACGATAACTCATAACCTTGGACCTGGAAAGAGAGCGACGAGCAATGGCTGTGAGAGGTAATATGCTTGCCCGCAGATTTGCACGGTGTAATGAACAAGTTAAACTAACGCTTTTTAACGTTTACTGTCAGACATTCTACACCGGCAGTCTGTGGGTAAGATTTACACAAAAAGCCTACAACTCGTTGCGGATCCAATACAACAACATCCTGAGGATGCTGTTGAGGCTGCCGAAGCACTGTAGTGCGTCCAACATGTTTGCCGTAGCGCGCACTGATGATTTTTTCGCAGTCAGGCGCAAAAGAATAGGCTCACTGTTAAGGAGAGTGAGAGGCAGCAGCAACAGCCTCCTGAGGGTGTTGGCGGAGCGGTTTGATTGCCCGGTCACTAAATATTGGGTGGAAGTGGCAATCGGCAGGGCCAAATAGATATTAAGTACTTAAATTTACAGTAATATCGACTAACATAGTACTAAGACACTTTTGTTACTAACCTGCTATGGATCAAAATGGTCTGAAATAAATCATTTTTATTTTATTTTATAAGCTCATAACAACACGAGAAACCGAAATGTTACTGATAGAAGGGCATTGGCCGCTATAGGAACCCCATAAAAGCTAGAAATTGCCTAAAACCATTTGCCCTGCCTGCCCAATTTCGGGAATACCTACAGGCGTGAGTTTAAGTATGTGTGAATCGGTGTAAACTGGATTCGAAGCGTCATGATCAAACATCACTATTTACTTACTACGTCCACGTATTCTAGAGATGGTAAGTATGGACCACTTTAGGCCTAATTATCTTAGTCACGCTAAAAACAACCTGAGTCAGTTTCTCGGCATTTCATCATCATTGTGACGTATCGAAGTTGGCTTTTATCTTGACATTTTTTTTTCTTTTTATGAAAGAGCAGCACCAGACCTAGGCCCTGATCAAGGGAGGGTAATTAATTCGATGCCACTATTCCAACAGTATTTCTTTGGTCTGTCTTAATATGTCTATATCTTCCCAGTACCTTTTTTTATACCACGTCAGTAAAGCGTACGGCCCGCCTGATGGTAAGCGGTCACCGCAGCCTATGGACGCCTGCAACTTTGATTCAGTTGGTAATTCATTCACTTTCAAGGGGTTTTTGGCTTGTGGCTGAGCTTTTCAAGAAAGTGTACCTACATAAACACTTTTTTTTCACAAAATTCCATTTTTTGTGGTTCTTTTCACTAACGATCGTTGGATACTCGTACAAGAAAAAGAAGGACCCAAATTTTGCGGGACAGAGGCGGTTTTGCGGTAAAGCGAACGCGGTCCGGGGCACGTCGCACCAAGAAAACACGCGGTATTCGGTAACGCGGTAGAGCGGAGGCGGCGTGTGTGACATATGAAGCAGTAATCGACAGTCAACAGTTTCGGAAAGATCAGAAATGCAAATTTCCCAATCCAGCCCGGCTAGTATGATAGCTTATACCGTGACGTTTTATGTGACGTTTCAGTACATTTTGGCCATATAACGTGACGGTATAAGCTATCATACTAGCCGGGCTGATCCCGTCACATTTTTATATAGTGTCTTTTGTATTTTTACCTACTGACGTGACGACGCACAAATAAAACTCAATACTTACAAAAATCAGGGTTTTTTTTCTGTATATGAATCGTTAGTATTATATTATTCCGTATTAGAGGCCTTCATTTAAGCTAATCTCAGCTTCCATAAGATCCATTATCCGTTATCAAAACCTTGATCTTCATTACTGATAAAACACGTTAATGCAAACATTTTTATTGCGCATGTGGTCATTTTTCTTTAATAATGTACATGGAGGAAATCCATAGCAACATCAGTTTTTCGTAATTTAAAAGGTTTTGATCGTTTAAAATATACTTATTACAGAAAAATATAACGACATCCCGACTAGGTTACTTATTTTTTTATTTTCAAAAACCTCTGTAAACAATGTTCGTGCCACGAGCCAAACTCGCACTTGACCGGTTTTATTTATATTCAACGATAATCGTTTGCAAATTTTGTCATACTTTTTAATTCCAAAGATAAATAAATAAATAATAAATAAATAAATATTAGGGGACATTTTTTACACAAATCGAACTAGTCCCACGGTAAGCTCAATAAGGCTTGTGTTATGGGTACTAGACGACGATATATTTAATAGATATATACTTAAATACATAGAAAACATCCAAGTCTCAGGAACAAATCTCTCTGCTCACCACAGAAACAAATGCCCTTACCGGGATTCGAACCCAGAACCTCTAGCTTCGGAGGCAATGGCACACGCAAGGCAATGGCAAGATGGTCACCATGTTCAATTCTAATCCATTTTGTGGTGGAAAAATTGCATGCGGCCTGCCTCATGCTAAGCAGTACCGCGTATGAACGGACTCAAAGAGAATCACAAGCTCGTTACCGACTATTTCTTGACTTGAGTATCCGTTGTGTTGACAGCTAGAGACATTTATGCAGGTCCCAGCCCTAGCGATCTTATTTGGATAGCTCACGCTGTATATATAGGGAAAAAAACTTTGACGGTTTTTAGGCAAAAAAACGGAACCCTTATAGGATCACTTTGTTGTCCGTCCGCCCATCTGACAACAGATTTGTCAAGACCTTTTTTCTCAGGAACGCGTGGAGGTATCAAACTGGAATTTATATCAAATACTCAGGTCTACTGTCCCTTGGAGCTGTGAAAAAATCAAACTTCCAAGCTAAAGCAATCAAAAGATACAGCATACAACGGATTAATGAAATTTGGTTAATTTGGTATAGGAATAGTTTAAGTCCCGGGAAAGGACAAAGGATGGTTTTATCCCGGAAGTCATCCCTTAAGGGGGCGAAAAAGAGGAGGGGAGTTGGTATGGATGGAGACACGATATTAGTCGCGCGTAATGGACGATTCTCACCAAACTGCCGGATTAGGTACGCACGCCACCAGAGTCAAAAGAATTCGAACCCTCCATACAGAAGCTATAGACTTCGTATCCAAACGGCAGCGGCAGAGCCGGCAGCAGCCGACCGGAGCCGACCGGCTGCCCACAACCCATTCAAATATGAAATCTAACTTCTGTACCTATATAGAAGGCTCGAATTCCTTTGACTCTAGTGGGGTGCGTACTTAATCCGGCAGTTTGGTGAGAATCGTCCATTACGCGCGACTTATATCGTGTCTCCATCCATACCAACTCCCCTCCTCTTTTTCGCCCCCTTAAGGGATGACTTCCGGGATAAAACCATCCTTTGTCCTTTCCCGGGACTTAAACTATCCCTATACCAAATTAACCAAATTTCATAAATCCGTTCAGCGTTGAAGCGGTGAGCGTAAAGAGGTAACATACAGACAGACACACTTTCGTATTTAAGCTCGAAACCCACAGAGCGGGCGCGTTCGGTGTGAATCGTCCATAAAAGCTGTACTTTATATATTCTGAGTTGCTACGGATAGATAGCATTTTTTATTATCTTTGGCCCGCGGAAAGGTTCCTGATGGCATAATCGATCAACGATAAGCTTTATAACGACCGGCGAGCCACCAAACATAGCCGTTTTATTAATTTTGGCTGATACTAGAATCCGTCTGATATTTATAAGGAGAATTTTAGACGTACTTTTACAGATTTATGATTTTCTTTGCCGTCATAAGTGTCTGTAGGACGTCGGTACCTATACTGTGTTGTATCGGAATCAATAAAGGTTTTTTTTCATACCACGTCTGTAGCAAATAAGCGTACGGCCCGCCGGATGATAAGCGGTCACCGAAGCCTTTGGACGCCGGCAACTCTAGGGGTATCACATGCGCGAGGCCGACCCTTTCAAAATTGATACACTCCTTTCTTGAAGAACCCCATACTGTTGTCCCACGGGAAAACCTCGGGAGCTCATTCCACAGTCGGAGCGTCCGACACAGTACGTCCGAGGGAGGAAATTCCTCTGAAACCGTACCGTACGCGACCATTAATTAAAACAAAAACTAATTTCCGACCTAGATATGCCGGATCCCATTGTGTATACAAAGTTTCATGTTATTCTAGCATGGCGTTTGAAAATGAGAGCATAAATACGTTTGTATGGAGAACCGAACGTACTGCGCCCTCTTAACAATACAATATCCAATATTACTCTTAGGTATCGAAATACCTAATTTTCTAATCCATCATTATAATATTTATAATCTATCAATTAATGACTGACAGCAGTATTAAAACAGTACAGCGACTCTCGTATTTTAAGAAATCTTATTATAGGCATCTTCTGGGTGAGCTCGCTTCATCATCAGCCTAATCTTTGCCCCCTGGCTAGATGTTGGCCAAGAGCAATCCCATTTTTAATATGAACAAAAAAATTTAACTATGGCATAAAATACTATTGCTCAATTGAAAAATGTTTAATATACTGTACCAAAAGGCCATCAAACAAGGGAACCAACTGTTTGTGAAATAATCTACTGGCTGAATGTTCAGCTTATTTCGGTATTACTTCTCGACAGTGGCAATCTTTTTTGGAAACCCTAGCAGATTTTGATTTGTAAAAGTGCCACTGCAAAATAAAGTTCATTTATTTATTTAAAACTTGTTGGTAATGTTATTTATTTAATGAATTAATGACCCATTCTAACATTTTTTTTCTCTCTCGAATTAATCTGCAATCGGCCATACATGCCATAATCAGATAGTTAGAACACAATATTTTAATTTTCTTCGGGTGGGTTCCATTGAACACTATCACCATATTATGTGGGGCTTAGTCTCTCTGGTCCAGCTCTAGTATCTGCCATCTTCTTAGTCTTGGTGTGTATTCGTTTTAATTTAACAGGTCCCTGGCCAGTTCATTGGAGTGTTACAAACACTCCAATCCATTCTAACATGTTTTTTTTAAAGAAAACTAGATAAGGTCCCTGGCAAGACGTAGAGTTAGATTCTCATCTAATTCATAAGCAGCACAACTTCTTTTTATCACTGTTCCCAACTTGTTCTTGGTCAAATGTTACACTTTTTCTAAAAAATAATAAATTAATTCTTAATCTCCCGACCATGGATATTGCAACATGTCCAAAACATTGAGGTAAACAAATAATCGGGTCCACGTTATATAAGCTAAGGAGCTTCAAAACTGGATATATTTTTCATGTTCACACTTGAGACCCCAGGGAGCCCCTATAGGACCATAATTGAAGGTTCTTAGAGGGAAAATATAAACTTTCTACCTATGTGATACTGAGATATGATATTAGGAGACTTACATCGCTCATATAGGGGGTCCAGTCCCGGTTCTCAGCCTCCCACTCAGGCGGCGGCTGCTTTTCCCTCAATTTGTCTATCACCACAGCATCAGAGTCGTTGTCGACTATAGTACGATCGAAATCAAACACAGCTAAAGACCCCATCGTATCGCGTTCACACGGCGCAGCAATCGCGTGGAGACTGCAGCGTTCTTCAAGGGCCGGGCTTATATAAAGCGCGCGCAGCTTTTCACGCCATCGAGACGATTTCTATTTGGCCTGAGTTTGATTTTTTTGGAGTTACTGGTAAGTATGTAAGTAAAGTAAGTGTGAAGGCAAGGTGGAGTTCTATTTCTTTGAATTCATGTTTCGCAATGTTACACGAATGCGTCGAAATATTTATATTTTTGCAATTAGATTTTACATTCGTTTTGAATCTATACTTTGTGTTTTGAACTTTGATGTCATTCCTGAATGTCAATGTCAAAGTCAGCTGCTTAAAGGCGTTTTTCAATGCCGAGACGAATTTTAAAGGCTTATAAAATATCTTGATTTAAATTCATCTTAGCCCATGGTAGCCGACGAAAAACAATAAATCACAAAACGTATCCATTATTAATTAATTCCATTTAAATTATTATGGTATCAAACGTATCAAAAAGGAAACTTAGATGTATGGAATTTAGAAAAAAAAAACTTGACAGTAGGTAGACAGATAAGAATTTTGACATAACCTCTCATGCTAGTTTTTGCAAGAAAATTATTAGAAAATTGTACATTTCGTAACACAAATGGCATCAATAACAGCGTACTCAGTAGGCCGATTGGCGAAGTACGTGACAGAGTCGACATTCCGGAATTTTCGCTCGAATGTATACAGGTACAGTTGCGCAACATACAGCTCTATATAACCTAGAAAGTAATTTATTTTTCAGGAGCTTTCTACCTAGAATAAGCTTGAAAACGGGTAATTATAGATTTATTTTATCTTTTTCGGACTTATCCGAAATCTAACTCGATAAATAAAGTAGGTAAGTAAGTTTTTAAATGGAAGACCCGATATGGCCAATATCTGTGATATTTAAATATATAACTATAGAACTGTCTGTTTAAAAAGGAGTTTGCTTTTATAAGATGTGTTACAGATAATCATTAAATAATCTTTTTTTTTACAAATGATAATGCTTAAATATTGCATCAGAAATTGTATTTCTCCATAATTTTACCCAAGTAACGTTATTTAAAGTATTTGCTTATCTTATTGATATAATGAGTAGTCATAAATACTATAATAGTTATTGATAGAATAAACTATCTTGAGAGTATGTGTAACTAAATATTCTCATTTCTTTCAAATATACAGCCCATATTATGTGAGGATATGTTAATACATTAGAATAAAATTGACACTAATTCTAAATTATATGAAAAATTGTTGCTCCTAGTATATGAGGCCCATCGCTGCTACAAACAGCCATGGGCACCAAAATGCTGGACCAATTAATTTTTCAACCAGTATCCTCTTACTTACTAATACTTGAAAGAAAAATATGCAATTAAAGTAAATTAAAGTTTATTTGCAAGAATATGTACATAAGATGTTAACATTATATTATGAGTTGCAGTATTCAGCCTTAAACAGCATGCAAATATTAGCATAATACTCTATTAATAATTACAAATAAAAATATTGATGAACTAATGACATTAGGAAAACAATTTAAGGTTATAAATTAATTTAGTTGCATGCAATGTCCAAAAATTCCTTTACGGAGTAAAAACAATGTTCATGGAGCCATTTCGTAAATTTTGTCCTAAATTCTATATTGCACAAAAGTTTAATTTCGTCTGGTAAGTTATTGTACACTAATATGCAAGAATAGTAGGTATTGCGTCTATATATATCAGCACATTAAATATTACTGCTTTATACAAAAATTTTATATACACTTGTTTCAGATTTTACTAAGTTTTGGCATAACTTTTTTTCCAAATGATTAATTCTGCCTGAGTTTTATTTCCCATATTGAAGTTTTTTGGGAAACTATAAATTTTGATTGCTATAATAATAAACCTAACCTAACGGGTTCTATACAAAGGATTTTTTTAATCCTGAAACGTTTCATCTTTTGGAAAATGATCCTTACGCAAATTTAAAAATAAATGATGAACATTTTGCCTAAATAAAGTGACATCCTTATTCTTATAGGAGCACAAGCCGCGGTTACAGCACGGAAGAGAAGGCTGCAGAAGAGACCAGTGAGAAGCTACCGGCTACCATAGAAGAATGCCACAAGCACATTGTGGCTCTCAATGAAGAACTTAACACGATTAAAGCGCAAGTTAAGGACTATGAGGTGAGCGGAAATCTTCATATTTTCTGAATATCTTGAAAACATATAGCTCTATAAAAATATTAAAGAAATATTTTTGTGTCTTTTATTAACAAATTTAACACAGCCTTTAATGAGTTTACTGTGGGGCTGGTTTGAATTGTGAAACAATGTCCCCTAATTACGTATTGTAATACGAATGTATCGCGTGATAATAATCACCGTGTAACAGGCCTCTATGGGCCCTATGGGAGATCAGCGCCGGCTGTAAAAACATGCTGAGTAGGTACACTTTTGACTACGCCTTTGTTTGTTGTCTATGCTTTTGTTTCTGTTAATATTGCGCTTGCTACAAATAAAGTTTGTTTTTATAAATATTGGGGGACAATCTTACACATTACGACCTAGTCCCAAACCAAGCAAAGCTTGTACTAAGGGTACTAGAGGACGATATACATACTTATTCAGATAAATACATAGAAAACCTCGATTCTGCAGTGTGTTGAGGATGTTTACGGAGGCTTGAGTGGACTGTTTTCATACCACAATGCGTAAACGATGTGCATCCCTGATGCGCAGAGTTCGTGATAGTGCCAACAGCATCCTGAGCATGGTCGCGAATAGACTAGACTGCCCGTACTTGAACCACTGCTGTCAGCTTCACGAACGGAGTACTGTCTAGTTGTTGTTATCATTACTTATGTACCTTAATTAAGATAATTTTGTAACTAACACTATAATCATATAATTTTAAAACTACCTACTTACTAACATGATGATCCAAGTTGGTCCTAAAATAAACATTTATTATTATTAAAACATCCAAGACCCAAGAACAAATATCCATGCTAAATGCACAAATATAGCCCTGGCCAGGATTTGAACCCGGGACCTCTAGCTTCGTTAGGCAGTGGCACTACTAACTAGCCCAACCAGGTTGTTTGAATCTGAATCTAATTCATATATTATCTGACATTACGAATGTGTGTCTGCAGGACAAGTACAAGCGCGCGCTCGCCGAGGGCGAGAATGTGCGCCGGCGCATGGTGAAGCAGGTGGAAGACGCCAAGTCCTTCGCCATACAGAGCTTCTGCAAGGACCTGCTCGATGTAAGCTTATTTCACTTATACTTCTCAGTCGCATCGTCATTACTGAGGTTCGTGCCTACCACAGACGTCGCTCACCAGTGGCCGATCCTAGAATTTTGTTGGGAGAATTGTCTCCTTTGGGGGGCTTAAAAGTCCATGGGCCGATTCCATTCAATTTACTAGGCCGTTTCAAAATGTCTAATTAAAGGCAATAATCAATAGATTTTGAACTCCTAAACTTTAAACCTGCGGCAATTACGATTTTTGTCTTAATTTTGAATTTTAGCATTTCTGTTAGCAGACGTTACTGTTAGCTACAAAATTACTAGGTTATTTGATAATGGACCAAAATTTTGGTGCCACAAACAACACTACATGTACATATATACTAAAATGTGCCAGTATTATTATATAGGTATAGTGGACTGAAAATTTTGGTGCCACAAACAAAACTACATATATGTATACTAAAATGTGTAATACATTCATTTTTACTAACTACTTAAGTGCCAGTATTATTATAGCAGCGTAAACATACTCGCACATTAATAACAGAACTAGAAAAGTATCATATACTATTATTTTTCCCAATCGTGCTCGGAAAAGTAGAACTTGCGTAGACGGCAAAACCCGTCGTGAATTTACAGGTCGGTAATGGGACTTGTATAGGAAATTGCCGGTGAGTTCGCACATTGCCGGCGCGGGTGGCACCCGCTGGAGAGCGGGTATGTGGCGTATTTTTATCACTGTCTTTATTAAAATTTCATTTGGAACTATCTTAAAAAAAATATATCTCTCGCATTATTGAGAAACATACGATACGTCGACCGGAACCGGAAATGTATTACTTTACGACATTTTTTACATTACCAATGGCAGGCAATCTCTCCCTGCTGTAAGTAGTTAATATACATGTTACAGGTAGCGGACACACTTTCGGTGGCAGCGGAGAGCGTCCCCGAGAGCGCGCTGGGTGAGGGCGGCGCGGAGGGCGCGAGCGTGGCGCTGCGCTCGCTGCACGACGGCGTGCGGCTCACGCGCGCCATGCTCACACAGGTACAGTCAGAGGACACTGTCGGTGGCAGCGGAGAGCGTCCCCGAGAGCGCGCTGAGCGAGGGCGGCGCGGAGGGCGCGAGCGTGGCGCTGCGCTCGCTGCACGACGGCGTGCGGCTCACGCGCGCCATGCTCACACAGGTACAGTCAGAGGACACTGTCGGTGGCAGCGGAGAGCGTCCCCGAGAGCGCGCTGAGCGAGGGCGGCGCGGAGGGCGCGATCGTGGCGCTGCGCTCGCTGCACGACGGCGTGCGGCTCACGCGCGCCATGCTCACACAGGTACAGTCAGAGGACACTGTCGGTGGCAGCGGAGAGCGTCCCCGAGAGCGCGCTGAGCGAGGGCGGCGCGGAGGGCGCGAGCGTGGCGCTGCGCTCGCTGCACGAGGGCGTGCGACTCACGCGCGCCATGCTCACACAGGTACAGTCAGCGGACACTGTCGGTGGCAGCGGAGAGCGTCCCCGAGAGCGCGCTGGGCGAGGGCGGCGCGGAGGGCGCGAGCGTGGCGCTGCGCTCGCTGCACGAGGGCGTGCGACTCACGCGCGCCATGCTCACACAGGTACAGTCAGCGGACACTGTCGGTGGCAGCGGAGAGCGTCCCCGAGAGCGCGCTGGGTGAGGGCGGCGCGGAGGGCGCGAGCGTGGCTCACTAAGGTAAGTACAGTCAGCCAAGAAATTGGTCTACCAGCCTACGGTCGAGGTTCATTTGAACGTCATCAAACAACGTCGATTTCCCCTTGCAATAATATTATAACAGTGACAATTGCTCTCTTTATCATTATATATTTACCACAGACATCAGAGAAAAGCAGACTCGCAGTATTAAGCCAGATGATTTTTCATATAGTTGTCTCGTTAAATCCTTATGGTGCACCAAAATGAGTTAGAATGCGACAGATAGTACGATCATTTTCGGCTGTCAACGAATTGTTACCATTTGAAAGCACATCAGGATCTTAAATCCCATATAAACTTAACACACCACAATGTCAGTTCAGTACAATTTTCAGTTATGAAGACGGAGACACTGACAGGAGAAGACCTGTCAGATGTCACTTGATATTCATAGTGTGGTTGTAATGAACTGGTTAGCTTGGTACTAAATATGTATATTAATTTTTATTATTATTATTTTCTCATTCAAGGCGTCTGTAGTGCTACAATCAAAAATATATACAAAAAGAATGAAGCGTTACCGCCATTGCCACCGATACACCACACACCGCCACCATGTTTTGACCATTTGTTGTAAATTTCATGTCGCATAATTACATACATAAACCAAAATTTGTACGCCGAAAGGCAAAACATGAATGACTTATTATGATTTATGACAGCTTTAAATGTACTTTTACTCATGTTTAAACAAATAAATTATCTTTATCTTTACAAAAAAACTATCCAAAAAAAAAGAATACAAATAGAAGACTTCGACAAATGTGCCATAAGGCACAAAATTCATGAATTCAATGCTGTGCGAAAGCAAGTAAGATATTGGTTTTACCGGTAGTAGGGAGTACATGCGATTTCTATTACACAGTATGGGCTTCAAATGTAAAAAGTGCAGAAACCAAAAAAAGTAGATATTAGTAGATAGTAGTAGATGACTTAGTAAGCCAATACACACTGTCCCGACTATACATGACGCATGTATATTATTGCCATATAACGATATAACATGCTGTTCGCAGCGACATTATCTCAGGTCCAAATAGGGACTGGTCAGGCTATACTTAAAAATTTGAAATCTTGTCAATTTTATTGCTCTCTCTATCATTATGTATTTACGTCGTCATATTGTCAACTTTGAATTATCGGAGCTATTAGCAACTCACATCCTCGTGTTTCGTTTAAGCATTATCTCAATAAGTCGGCCATTTCGAAAACGGCTGAAGTTACTATGGGTTTAAAAAGTGACTTTGGTTACTCTCGAATTAAACATCACGAATTAATTCAATTGTTTTTTTGGGAAAATAATCTCTGTTCCATCTATTCCACATCTTTCTCTTAGGTTCACTATTTTTTATTCAATCACACAAACCAAATAATCGAACATATTTCCAAAAAAAAACCAACTTCAACCGAGCTATTTGTCCATTTGTCGCGCACATACTTAATTCAAAGGACCCCGTACCATAAGTATGGAAAATGTGGTTTCAGTTAAATATTCTGAGATTTTGATATAATGTAGATTTTATCGTCCTGAACAAAAGTCTCTATGGGGGCTACCACTGTTGCCGAGTCCCTTTCAGAGTTACGACTTATTTTGTACCCTCAAGGAAATAGACTAGTACTAACTACTAATTCGCACCTTGTCACAGTGACAGTAATATCAGTAATGTAATATGACACTTCCAGCGTCTTTTTCTAGTGAAAAATAAATCGTTTGATAAATGTTTTGAGAAGTTCTTATTACAACGACATACAAATCATTGGAACATTTTTTTGTGCATTTTAATGCACCCATATTTTTACAGTACATTGTACCAGACAAAACAAACTACCTAACGGATAAAATGAAAGAAAATAGTGTTACTCGTTCAATCTTATCTACATATATTTACATACTTTGATAGATACACATGTACACTTTAAAACTCGGTTTATCAAGGATTTCTGTTCGCACAATCAAGTATGTGGTTTAATAATGCAGTACTTGGGTATTTCACGTTTTCTTGATGACGTGCATAACCAAGGTACCATACCACACTGGCAACATGAGCACAACAACCAATAGTCCTGGCACCGGTTTTACATTTACAGTAATAGGCCAAGATAGGCTCTTCCTCCGGAATTTCGTTTTGGAACGCTATCCATAATTGATGTTTAACTGCATTTCGAAAACGCGAGCGTATTCTCATACGTATCAGGCCGTGTTCATTTAGTTCATCAAACTCAAATACATCGTTATTATCCATATCCATTTTATCCTGTATGTAAGCAGGGCTTAAATTAATTTGGTAAATACCAATAGTCAGTCGCTTCAAATACGCCATGTCAAGCCTAGGAAACTGCGGAAAATTGTTTTCATTAAGAAGGTTCCAATTAGCATTAAGTCTAGTAAGATTAACGTCAGCTTCCACCCGTGCTTGCATTACATTAATATCATGAATCCTATTCAGTAACTCTCTGGCTAATCGAACAGTTGCATCCTCCATATAGATATTGACATGATATCTGTTAATTATAGCACCAGCTATTTTCAGAAAGTCGTTTAGATGATTAAGGTGTGCCATTGGGATCAAACCATCAAAAAACTTAAAAATTGACTTCAAATGGCCATTGCGGGCTTCAACTATCCATCTTGTCTTCGTAATTATTCGCGATTTGTTTGCTGCTTCTGTTGAAAGTTGTTGCTGTCCACGTGCAAGGACTTCGGGCATTTTACAGTGCATGCCTTTATTTTGGAGATATGGCACAACATCTCGATATCCTCAATCCATTAAAAACACATCGCCATCTCGAAACCATTGGCTCATATCATCGTTCGATTCAAACTCGACTTCAAGTATGCTCGCGTCATTATTTCTGGAGTCTGAAAAATAGGGTCCGTGTATATCTAAAATGTATCCATCAGGGGCTACTATTAGGCAGGGTTTTACTAAATGTCGTTTTTTATGAAAAGAAAAAGATTTTCTGAGAGATTTGAAGTTGCTAGGTTTTCCTGTATAAGTATAGGATGCATCAACAATATCTATTGCTTGTCGATTGTCAGTATTAGGATTGTATAGTTCATTAGCGAATGGTGTCACGTGGGCATTAATGAAGTCATCTCGAGTAATGGCATTATACCCAATAGACTGGGGCACAAATCTTATCAATAATGATTGCCTGACTATTTTAATGTCGCGACTCACGTTGGCTCTGGAATTGTATTTGAAAAGAACTTTTAGGAAATCATCAGAGAGTCCTTGACACATTTTCACCAAGAACATCAATAAATTTTTTTCTGTGACATTGCGGTTAGGCCCGTCGTTGTTAATCGGCACACAATACTGCAACATGTCTTGAAATTGCTGTTTTGTTACGGGAGATATTATACTGAAATCTTCTTCTGAGATGTTGTCTACGTCAAAATCATCACTTTTTTTTTGCTTACGTAACGTGTGTAGGAATGAACTCAATTCATGGCCCGCAAGTCGATAACGTCGTTTAACAAATAGTAACGTGGGCTTCAATTCTAAAAGTAGTAGCCCGGAAATGTCCAAGTGTCCAACACAACATCGAGCTGATGCGGGTACATAAATGTTTAATTCAATGAAGACGTTTGTTCTTGCATTGAGGTTCAACCGGGGATGGTTTTCTCGTGAGTTGCAAATCATGCAAGTATTGCTCGACCTTTGCCTCAGTACGTTTAAAGCAATACAATCATCGCGACGCAGCTCCTCCAACTCTGTATTTAGCAATCGGTCACAGTTAATACATACACGGGACTCATTGATAAATTCAGCCGGGATATTGTTCATACTTTCTCTGTATGAAATCGCCATCTGAATTTTTTCTTCGTTATTTTCCGGTATCCGCCGCAAAGCACGAGGAACATAGGCATTATTGCAGACAAAGCAATGTCCTCTAACTAATAGTAACGCCATTCTACTTTACTCTTACCTATTTGTAAATCTTACATCTAAACCTTACATAAATAATCTTATTCGGTATATATTCACATTATTATCAATAAATATTATGTTATTTATTAATAATCTACGAAGTGCACATGACGCACGTTTGAAGTTGACATTGCAGTCACTTTATCTTTCGTCAAATGGCCAGTTTATCGCGAAATCGCAATATAGGTTCAATCTAATGTCAATTGTTTAAATATATAGTTGGTAATTGCATCTAATTAATGATTTACTATCTGATACAAAATCAGTCGTAACTCTGAAAGGGACTCTGCAACAGTGGTAGCCCCCATAGAGACTTTTGTTCAGGACGATAAAATCTACATTATATCAAAATCTCAGAATATTTAACTGAAACCACATTTTCCATACTTATGGTACGGGGTCCTTTAAGACTTATATGGTTTTCTCATGAATTCAATTATCAGAACTCGACCAAATTAATATGGGACCACACTGGCAGCACCAGCTTTCAAATAAAAGAATCATCAAAATCGGTTCAACAATTCAAAACTTTTGATGTAACAAACCTAAAAAAAGTACAGTCGAATTGAGAACCTCCTCCTTTTTTGAAGTCGTTTAAAAAAAACATTTCGTGGTAATATGGCTCGTTTTAGACCCTTGTCATCCAATTTACTATCGATCTTTCCCAGGTGTTCACCCGACACGGGCTGGTCGCCGTGTCTCCGTTGCGAGAGAAATTCGACCCTAATCTACACGAGGCACTATTCCAGCAGGTAACACTATATCATCCAGTAGCGACATCTATTGAGAAGACTAAGATACAATCTCGCCATCATCAGCCTACTCGTATGTACGTCTGACGGGCGCGATCCTCTCATAGCCCTGTAGCCCGAGCATAGAACACTACGGTTTACGTTTGACTTCCAGGATACAGGCCTAGCCTATACTCCGAACTCTAATTCATTTTTTTTTCTCGGCCATGGATACAAAGTCCTTCAGCCGTCTGCCGACTCTAATTCAAGACCAATGTGGGTTGCCACTGCAAAAAATATATTTTACAGCGGTATGTTTTTAATTATGAAAAAACTGCACTGATATAATTTATATATCATTACCCCTTATTCATAAAACTTAACAAACCTCTGTTAACTAAAAGTGGTTTTGTCCCTTTCTCACAAACATAAATGTCAAAGTGACAGATAAGGACAAACCAACTTTAGCGGCTTGATAGACGTTTATGAATAAAGGGGTTAGTCTTAAATCTGTTATTGTACTTGTAACACTTCAGATGTGAGAAACATTTGATGCGGTTTATAAAAAAAGACATAAGTTTCCCATTAAGGTCATTAATTTTGAGTATCGACAAAATAGCAGATGGTAGCTTGATGGTGATAATGATGTTTATGACAATGAATAAAAAATATTCGTAAATACGTTTATTTTAAACCTTCCTTTACTTTCTTTAGTCGGTTTTTAAATTGAAAAGATTGATCTGACAATTTATATACTTAATAAACGAAGTTAATTTTACAGATTCGACATAAGTTCGTAATCAATTGAATGAAAAACAAGAGTATCTTATTTTGAATACATACCTAATTTGAAGTTTGAATGGTCCACCTGACTTATACAGAGTTTTTAAATTTAGTCTCACTTTTCTTTAAGAATATATATTTTTTTATTTAAATATTATTATTACTTTAATTATTGATATGAAACGGTTGGCTACATCTAAAATATTCACATGACAATGTCAGAAGTGACTTTGACATATTTGATAGTGACAGATATGTCGTAGTTTTTTTTTGGTCTTGAATTTAGAGTTCGGAGTGTACTGTGGGGTCATCGTCTTTGCATTTTTAGGGTTCCGTACCTTGAAAGGAAAAAACGGAACCGGAAAAAAGGGTCACTTTGTTGTCCGTCCGTCCGCACGTCTGTCTGTCTGTCAAGACCCTTTTTCTCAGGAATGCGTGGAGGTATCAAGCTGGAATTAATATCAGATACTCGTACTCAGGTCTACTGTCCTTTGGAGCTGTGAAAAAATCAAACTTCTAAGTCAACGCAATCAAAAGATACAGCCGTTTATGCCGCAAATCTTCGACACTCGCAAGGGAATCTAAACCTACAGGGTATTTCCCGGGAACTCAGAATCTTAAAATTTGGTAGGAAGCAACGTCGTGTAACACGGATAAAGGAAAAATTGCCAACATCGTAAATTTTTAGTTTCATCATATAATAAAAATATTTTTACGGAACCCTCGGTGCGCGAGTCCGACTCGCACTTCGCCGGGTTTTCTTTTTGTACTCTATCTTTCTGGTTAGTTCATTTTACTTTACTATCTATGTCTGTGTGTGTTCAGGAAGTGGAAGGCGCGGAGCCGGGCACCGTAGTAGCCGTGTCTAAAGTGGGCTACAAGCTTCATGAGCGCTGCGTCCGCCCCGCTCTCGTTGGGGTCGCCAAAGGCTCCTCCTAGTGTGAGTATTAATTTGACAGCAATCAGGCACACCGCTTGCGTATGCTTGTTCACCACCGTCGTTAAATACATACATACATACACTACTCACACACATTATTTTCGAGGCTATTGCAGGCTGAGTATCAGATTTAAGCTCGAAACGCACAGAGCGGCGGCGTCGCGGTGCGGTGGCGGTTTAGGTTTTTTTTTTTTTAATACAAAATAGTGTATTTCATCGCAGGGGATGGAGCCACCCGGTAAGCAAAAGAAAGCTTGTGTTGGGTTTATTTTTGATCTTTCCGAAACTTATTACATGCTTCATATTTCACACACGCCGCCTCCGCTCTACTTTTTTTTTTGTCATACCACCCGGGTGCAGGGGGTGACCCGAGTGGTTATGTGGGACTCCCGTCTAGGCTGCTAAAACCCCCCCCCCCCATCTGCCGCCTCGTCGCCTTGTGGCGAGGTCACGGGAACGCTTGCGCACACATCCGCGACCCCGCCGGCGACAGCCGCTCCCAAGCGGCTTCACCGCGGATGCCTGGAGGCCCTCCACGTCAGGCACGCCAGATGTTTTGGCGTGCCTTCCTCCCCTACCTCCATCTTGTACAGTAGCGGACCCCCCTGAGTCCGCTACGAGGAGGTCATGGGTGCCGAAAAACTTCCGGCACCCGGTGGCGGAGCAGGTCGGTGGTTCCGCCACGAACCACACCTCGGCCGCAGAGGATAGGGAAAGCATTTCTTTTCCTCTGCGGCCCCACCAACGCCGTTTCCGCGGAACGGCCCCGCCAAGTTCGCAGGGGGTAGGGAGAGTGGCGCACCGAAATACCAACACGCCTCTCCCCCTGCGATCCCTCCTCGGCCACAGAAGATAGGGAGAACGGCGTTCCGCAATACCGGCACTCCTCTTCTTCTGCGGCCCCACCTCAACGCATCCTCAGCGAGCTACCCAAGCCCGCTGGGAGCGCCCTCGGGCCAGCCGGCGGCCCAAACAGGCCGGCCCTGGGTGCCTCTTAGCTTCACCGTGGTTGACCCGGTTGAGTCGTGGATGAGTCCACGGTTACAAGCCCCCCCGCCCCGACAAGGCGGGCGCCCTCGAGGGGGTACCTCCGCTCTACTGTGCTACCGGATACCGCGCGGTTTTTTGGTGCGACGTCCCCCGGACCGCGTTTACCGCAAAACCGCGTCCGCCCCGCAACGACACTGCGCCGCGCTCTGTGCGTTTCAAGCTTTAAACGGACGGTCTTGGGAGTTCGTTTAATTAATACGCAGCCTGCAATTGACATGCCAGCCGAGACTAATATAATGCTTTTCTCAAATATGGGGGAAAACTAAATTGGAATTAAGTTTTGATAAACATAACCTTATAACGTCAAAATATTTATGCTCCCGCCGTTTATTTTTTTTAAACAGTAAGTGTTTTTTTTACACCGGAAACCGCAAATAAAACAAAATTTAATAAATCATATGTAACATTGTAAATATGTAACATTTTAGTCGCTCGGAGCGAGGCTGCAATATTTGATTTTTTTAATTCATGTCACGACTGATCATAAACTGTACACTTCACCTTCTAATATGTAGCGAGTAATGTCTTCTTTTACGGCCATTGTAAAGAAATAGTACATTACGATACAAGTGCAGAAAACAGGAAATTCGCGACGAGTGGTGATGAATCGACACGAGTTGCGTATTACCTGTTCGCACGTGTATCGTACAACGTTTTACAGTACATATGGCTCTTTAAAGTTTCGACATATGCACGTAATCTGCTGATTACCGCACTCGTGCGGTAACGTAGCACCATATATACTGTAAAATAAGTTTTTATATTTCATCTCAGAAATCCGTTTCAACCGAACTTGGTCTACTTACCCAAGCTGTATTTAAAGTATTCCACGAATACAGCAAGTAATAAGTATGTTATTTCTTTTAACAGATATCACAGTTGCAGATGACACCTTGCTTGAGATATCAGAATTGAAGTCAGTCAAGTGCTGATCTGTCGTCATCCACCGGTGACATTACGCGATGCTAAAGTTAAACCAAATTGCATTTACTTTAAATTTACCTGAAATGCACTTTTTTATTTACCCAAACTTTACCCAGGAATAGAATAATACAGGCAGACCAATCGTGGCTGTAGCTGAGGATATACAGTCATCTCTATTTTACATTTAGCACTGTCATGATAAATAAAGAGATAGATATATGTTCAGCTATTTCTGCTACCACAATTGGTGTGCCAGACATTATTGGTGTATGCAACGGACACTATAGTTTCTCTAAATGGCTATGTAAAAATGTAGCGAGAAGTACTTAAATATGTCGTCCACAGGGAAAAGGCGACTAATGGTGTGCTACTCTGCAGCGGCGCCACCATAATGAATATCAATGAATTATGTACCTGAAACGTACATCATGTACCTATAACGTTTATGGCTGTACCTGTTCTAGGGATCGAAATAATGGGCATTCAAAGTGGCGCCGCTGGGGAGCATACTCTGCTGCGGCGCCACTTAGTACTCATAGATAGAAATTATATTAGCTACTTTTTTCTTATGTAAATTGATGTACTAATGCTGTTTATGGCGTACCTATAGAAAAAAAAAACATTTTTTTCATTAATTAGTGATTTTATTTACTTTTTTCTTTCCGCGTTCCGCCTAAACGGTATGGGCTGTAAGAGAGGCGCGCGGGTGAGCGAGAAGAAGATAGAAATTCTTCCCGTGCTCCCGCGGGCCGCGGCTCGCTCCGGCCGCGCGGGCCGCGCGGCTCTCTTATGGTGGCCATATACGCTACGTGAAATAACGGCGGAACGCAGAAAAAAAAGGTAAATAAAATCACAAATGAAAGAAAAAAATGTTTTTTTTTAATAGGTACGTCATAATCGGCATTAGTACATCAATGTACATAAGAAAAAAGTAGTTAATATCATTTCTATCTAAGTGGCGCCGCTGCAGAGTATGCTCCCCAGCGGCGCCACTTTCAATGCCCATTATTTCGATCCCTAGAACAGGTACAGCCATAAACGTTATAGGTACATGATGTACGTTTCAGGTACATCATTTCAGTATATAATTAATTGATATTCATTGTGGTGGCGCCGCTGCAGAGTAGCACACGACTAATGGCTTAGGCCGCCAGTCCCTTTTTCCCGGGATGTACGCGTATTATGACAGTGTGAAAGTCTATACAAAATGCAGCGCCATCTGGTGAAACTATAGACGTAGGCAGTTTTTATTGACCAGTTTCTGATTTTATTTATATCTTCTGCTATGGAGTAGTGTGTTCAGTATGACTGGATTGTAAAATTTGTAGTTACGAAACAAAAGGGACCTTAGCATTGCGAATTTTACACATTGTTTAAGTTTTAAGTCTCAAAAACCTTGAACAGTCGGCCCAAAGCCCTCAAGTATGATTTTTTAATTATTTTCAGCCAAATTTAGTTAAATTACAAATTTAAAAAAAATAGGTCTGTGAAGCGTTTTGAAAAATTGTGATAACCCAAAGTTTTTACTACCAGTTGTGCATTTAAGTGGAATAGTTTTTTCGCTATTGCATATTTCAGGTCCAGTGACAGTGTAAAACTCAGCTTTATGATTTCACAAAAATTTAACTTGCCGCTAAGTTTTTTTACCATTCTACTGTTAAGAGCATCATACGCTTTGTACATTCATAATCATTATCATATCAGCCGAAGGATGTTCACTGCAGCCACAGGCTCTGCGCCACCCGCATCCAGCGGAGACCCGCGACCCTTACCAGGTCAACAGTCCACCTTGTGGGGGGCCTGCCCACGCTGCGCCTTCCGGTACGTGGTCGCTACTTGAGAACCCTTCCGCCCCTACGGCCATCGGTTCTACATGCAATGTGCCCCGCCCACTGCCACTTATGTTTAGCGATTCGGATATCCGTAGTAATAATTAGTAAATTATAACACTAATGTTAGGAGTTAGTAGTCCCTTTTGTTTCGAAGCAATGAGTTTGTGTACGATTATTTTTGTTATCATTAGGCATAGAATAGAATTCCATGATGTATGTCCGAGGTGGTAGTTGTTGTTTAATAAATGGATTATATTGTTATTTGATTGTTTTATTATATAGAAACATATACCTGCGATATGTGTCGTTCCAGGCAAAATCGCTGTTTCAGGGGTCATACATAAGATATATATTTTTCTCAAACATGCAATGAAATATTGATGTTATGTTCCTTATAACAGGCTGCGAAGTATGACGTTTCAGGTGCGGCTAGGACAAGAGATCGTTAATGGAATTTCATACAAATCTTGCAGGCCTAGGCCGGCAAAGTCCTCTTTTTTAATTTCCATTCCACATAAATTGTGGCACAGGCACCATGACATTCTGCCACTAAAAATAAAACTTTGATTTTTTTGTTGTTTATTTCATTGCATGTTTGAGAAAAGCACTATACATACCTCGGCGGGAAATATGGGGTTGCCAGCCTCAGACCTATCCGACCTCGCTTCGCTCGGCCGTCTATATATGTCTTCGGCCGGCAACCCCTTACGTCCCGGCCTCTGTAGTAATGTACTATTACGCCAACGACGTGTATATATATATATATGCGCACCATCGGGTCGATGCCAACGACGCATATAAGGCGTCCAATGTGATATCAACCTACATGCATTTTATACAGCAACGCTCTGTTCAAATACTAAAGCTGGCACGAGCACGCCATTTCAAAACCGAACTTGAAACGTAATAGAAATGCATGTAGGTTGATATCGCACTACACGCCATATCCGTCGTTGGCGTTGAACCGATGGTGCTAGATGCTGGCCAAGAGCAATCCCATTTTTAAGAAAAAAAACCGACTTCAATGGGGGAGGCCGGTAAAAGATTATTATACTTAGATGGTGCACTCTTAGATTCCATACAATGAAATCAAAATGCCTATAATTATGTTTACAATGGTAGAAGACTAGTACCCTCAAACCTCATGGAATCCTCCATCAGAACTCAAGCTTGACAAAAATATGTCTTGAAAACCTAGCTTGCTTGACAAACATAACGAAGAGAACAAATCGCCAAACTCCAACTATGCGTCGTTGAAGATTTCTGTCTGATCATCATCAGCAATTCCACTTCATCAAATGTCACTTATTTAAATGTAAATGCTGGATTTGTTTATGAAAATACTAAAATCACAATATATACCTTTTACATTTGAGGAGTTCCCTGGATTCCTCGTAGATCCAATCTTCAGAACTAGAGCTTGACAAATGATTGTCTAGAAAATCTAACTTGCTTAACAAACAGCAAAGAGAACAATCGCCAAACGTGAACGACGGAGTTCATTCCCAGTAGTCCCGTGGAAGTAGTTCCGTGGTGGAACTAGTGAGACTTTTTTTCCCAATAGTTCCGTCAACGGTACAGAGTGGTAGTTAGGTACGACGACGAGCGAAGCGAGGAGGAGTGTTAGTAGAACTGTGACCTTACAACGCGCGAGCCGAGCGAGCGAAGCGAGCGTGCCGCGGCAGCGGCCGGCGAAGCGCCACAACTGAACATTGGGAACGGAACTATTGGGAAAAAAAGTCTCACTAGTTCCGCCACGGAAATACTTCCACGGGACTACTGGGAATAAACGAACGACGGCGTGGACGTCGTTAAAGAGTTCCGTTCTGATATCATCAGCAATTCCACTTCATCAAATGTCACTTTTTCCAATGAAAATGCTTGATTTGTTGATAAAAACTCAAAAATCACTGTTTGCCAAGATTTGAGGAGTTCCCTCGATTCCTCATGGATCCCATCATCAGACCTGCGTTTTGACAAAAACGGGACCATCTTGGATATATATACTTACAATCAAAAAAAGATTTTTTTAAAAATCGGTTCATAAATGACGGAGTTCTGGAGTAACAAACATTAAAAAAAAACATCATACAACCGAATTAATGGTAATGAAACTAAAGATCTATATCTAATTAAAACTAAATAAATAAAAATTAAATTAAATTAACACCGAATTAATAATTTTTAAATCTTGAAGTCTGTTACAAAAAGAGAGAATTGATAGAATTGAAAGGCTCCAAAAGAAATTTATGAAGTCACTTGATTTTAGAACTTGTCATAATTATGTTAGTTACGCCGACTCTTTACAACGCCATAAAATGCAGTCACTGAGTGATCGGCGTGACTGCGTAGACTCTGTTTTACTCTATAAAATACTAAATTCAAAATTAGAAATCCCTTCCTTACTTCATATGGTTTATCTCAAGGTCCCTCGTGCCCGTATTCGTCAATGTCGCAAAAAGGAATTGTTTTCTATCCCTTCTAGTAGAACATGTTACGCCCGTAATATGTTTATCAGACGTGCTTGCAGACTTTTTAATGAATGCTTAAAATTAACTAATTTTGATATATTTAATAGTAGTATAATATCTTTGAAGAAATTGTTCCAATGATTGGTAATGCAATACACCATTGTTTCTAAGCTTATAACTGTAGCTATACCTAGATACTTAGTTTACAACATATTGTAATATTGTATTTAGCACATTTACAATTTAAGGAAACTGTAGGTCTTATGTTAATAACAACAATTTCTGTACACATTTTTGTATATGACCGTTTGTTTCTCATAATAAATAAAAAAAAAAAAAAAAAAACGGAACAAAGGCCAGGTCGGAGGTAAGGTCCGGATGTTAATATGCAAGTTGCCATCAAAATTTGCAATCCCTTTTTCAGCCACTTGCCGGTATCCAATTGAGCTGAAATTTGGCATACTTATGTAAGTTCGGTGACAATGCAATATTATGGTACCACCGAGCTGATCTGATGATGGAGACGGAAGGTGGCGATAGCAACTCCTAAACTACACAAGATAAACCCGTCGTGTTTGGGCTCATTGGAATCGTCTCAACGAGTAATTAAGTTGAGAAAAATAGGTACAGTCGGCAATGAACAGTTTTACCAAAATTTTAAATATTGACAGTAACTAATTTAAAGTCCAAAACGCACAAGGCGGGTGCGGCGCGGTGCGCGGCGGTTTTGCATTTTTGATCTTTCTAAACTGTCGATTACTGCTTCATATGTCACACGCACCGCCTCCGCTCTACCGAAAACTGCGCGGTTTTTTAGTGCGACATGCCCGTGCCCGCGATCGCTTTACCGCATAACCGCCTCCGCCTCGCAACGACGCGCCGCGCTGTGAGTTTCAAGCTTAAATATTAAAACAGGATTACGGACACATAAATAAAACCACAAAAGCCTTACATATAAAGTATATTTTGATCACCCACGCTTCAGTACTAAATACAGCTTCTAATACCACATATATAGAGCCAGCGTCAGATATTCGTCAACTATAAAACGACGGAATGAAACGGCAGTACATAATAAAAAACCTCTAGGACAGGCCAGACGAAATTAAATCTTATTTCGATGTTACAAAGAATAATAGTGAAAACTACTCACCATGTGTAAAGTCAAGTCTACTAATGACTATATCCGAAACACAATTTTTTTTTTCAGTATACTATAGACGCCACTTTTTGACTTCCATTTTAATGCCGTTAAGTTACAAAGTCACACCTTTTCATTACACGATTACATTGTCATTTTTAATATGGTATTTCAACACTAATTTTTATCAAGTTACCTATAAACAAATCATGCTAAAATAATGAAAAAAAAAAAACTTCAGCTCATTTATGCAATTTCAAAGATTTAGAAAAACAAACAAGAACAAAGGACGCAGTTTGAACATAGAAAATTGAGACGTCATTAGGCACATTTACAAACATCATACTAACCAAGCCCTTTTGAAGTTTCGTAAAAAGTTGCTGATTTGACTAAGTGAAATACCGTATTCAGACGAATTTAACGATACCTCATAATAGTACATTACGATACAAGGGTTGTAAAACAAAGAAAGGCCGATATCGCAGATGTTTGAGGCCCGAGCCGCAGGCGAGGGTCATAAATATGCGAGAGAGGGCTTTCTGTTTTACCACCCGTGTTTTGTACACAATTTTACGTCACCACTTGGCCAATAAGTGGCTTTTTCCGGACGCGCAGCGTGCGGAAAAACGCGCTTTTTGGCAAGGCGTGGTGTAAAGAATATTAATATCTAGTATAGTACTCATATAATACTTTCTTAATAATATATAAAAAAAAATAGACTCCAATTTTGTACTTTGTTATGCCACAATTTGTGGTTTCCGTGAGCCAATGCTTGGTTACCTACAGAAAATACCGAAATCGGCATATGCGTGCCTATCAATTTCGAGGAGTTCCCTCGATTCCCCCTAGATCCCATCATCAGACCTCAAATTAATATGGAATCAACTTAGGGGTACCTGCTTTGAAACAAAAAAGAATTATCATAATCGGCCGACGTGATCAAGAGTCATTGGGGAACATGATTCAAAAAAAAAACCAAATTTGCAGACGAACTGAGAGCCTCCTTCCTCCTCTTGAAGTGGTTTAAAAAATCGTTGATGTCAAAGTTACAGGGTTGAGGAATATCTAACTGACAGAAATTCATGGCCCAAACCAGAAACCTAAACAGCAATAGCAATGTATATTTTCATTACATCACGTATCACGTCTAGGAAATTAGTTAACACAGTTCTTGCCAGAAAGCATATCAAACGATATGATTTATAGTCTAGTGGAAGTAATTTCCATTATTGTATTTCTTCATCATCATCATCATCCTAGCGGTATTCCCAATAATTGGCGTAGGCACCAGTTTTTACGGAAGCGACTGCCATCTGACCTTTCGACCCAAGGGGAAAACTAGACCTTATTGGGATTAGGCTTGTCAAGTGAGTGGGGAACTTCACTGTTATTGTATTTCATATTTCCATTATTACCTACCTCGAATTTGGTAACAGTTTCGAAATGTCTTGTTGAACTACGCATTGTAAATATTTTTCCTCGTTTTTTGTATTCATACTCGGATTTACTTATTTTAAGTAGGTTAAGCATTATCATTGTAATAAATAAGCATATTTTGGAAGAAAATGACTAACTATCCAGTTCAATTCGGCGTCTTCTCGGCAGTGGTCTTCTTTTTCAGAAACTAATAAATTTTGACATGTAAAAGTGCCACTGCGGGTTCCTTGCAGAAATAAGTAAAGCGAATATCAATATATATCTATATCTGTATAGCTTGGCAAATAAACACATACTCACTCAAAAAGAGTAACACCCCCCCTAAATACACAAGAGAAAATCTAGTACCACAAAAATAATACACTATTTCTAACAAATACCAACAGAATAGCGATTTTTCTATCGAGATCTTTTAAAAATACATTTACCATCAGTTTTCATTCAAAATCACTTATTAAGGGAATAAAACAGCACAGGCCCAAATTAAAAACGTTATCTATAGTTTATATACATGCAAGGCATCTCTCGCACAAGGGATTGGGGCTCACGTAGGCCAAGTGCTTGCAGGAGACTTACACACACTAACATAGCTGACGAATATCTAACACTAGCTTATCTAGCGTGCTATACACATAAAAATACCTTACGAGTGGTAAGTTTGTACAATTCACTATTGTTTATACATTATTAAAAGTTTACTAAGCATAACTATGTTTTTTTTTTAATCCAAAGGCACTGTTGCGCCTATGTAAGATACTGCATATAGTCGGTGGCATGAAAGTAGAACCAACGTGTCGTTATTCGCGCAGGTTCAGTGCAAACGCTCAGCAGGTTTATAACTATCATGATAATTATCGCGATACTTATCACTGGTGTAGGTAATACTTTTATATATTTTCACATCGTTCATCTTAAGTTATTATCATATCATCACGATAATTATCCATTTGAACCTTGATGTTCAGTTAGCCGCTTTGCTATGGTTACGCCCCACCTACCCTCAGCTTACACACGAAAATCGCCAAGTAGGTTCTGGTTACGTGGCGCGGCATACCTTTTTTGAGCGCCAGACTGCAAAACACGTTTAAAAAACCGTGCCCTAGACATCTAATGACGTCCCGAACTATTAACTTCTGTTATACACTTATGTATTTACTATTATTAGTTCTACTTACCTCTAAGCTTATCAAACATATCAGTGAAAACAAAATTATATCACTTTTTTATTGCTATGGTGTCAGAAATGTATTAATTTTGATGCTTGGCGCTCAAAAGGTTAGCCGATAAGATACGCATTCCGGCATACTAAAGGTTTTTACAGTACATATGGTGCTACTTTACCGCAAGAGTGCGATAATCAGCAGATTACGCGCATATGTCGAAACTTTAAAGAGCCATATGTACTGTAAAACGTTGTACGATACACGTGCGAATGGGTAATTCGCAACTCGTGTCGATTTAAAACACTCCCTTCGGTCGTGTTTTAATTTATCACTACTCGTTGCGAATTTCCTATTTTCTGCACTTGTATCGTAATGTACTATTTCTACTTCAGCATTGTAATCTGTCAAATAAATGACTGACAGCAGTATTAAAACAATAAACTTTATGTAACAGATGCAAGTCTATACCGTAGAGAATTCATTACTGGCGGGAGAATCAATGGATTTCCATACATATAAAACTGTTTTTTTTTATGAGAGGACGGTTAGTGTGGCCATATTCTGCCACTAAATCGATTATTAATTTGAATCAAATTATTTTGCTGCAGAAGAAAAATATTGTATGCAATGTTACACAATTTGGTTTTAAAATGTAACTGTTGCATATAATACTATTAGAATTAAAATGGCAAATCGTTGATGAAAAATAACAACCAGAAATTATAAAAAAAACCAATGAACAACAGGGCAAACATATAATTCTTAAATATAATTTGAGATAGACTTTTCACTAGCTTGAATTTTACTCAAATGTAGCTTGTTTGAAATACGGTATTTCACAACACTAATAAATATGTTTTTACGTTACCGATAAACAAATCATACGAAAGCACACGAAAAAATCAACCTTCAGCTTATTTATGCAATATTAAATATAACATTTTCTCCATCTATAAACTTACAATTGCTAAATGTGGCACCGAAATAAATTTTCGTGTGCTCTGCCAACCCCTTTTGGGAATATAGGCGTGAGTTTATGTTGAATGTTTAAAGATTATTAAATACATAAACATGAAAAAAGCACGCTGTTTGACAATAGAAAATTGTGACGTCATTAGGCATATTTCCCTACAAACTTTATGCTGACCGAGCGTTTTTGAAGTTTCGTGAAAAGTTGCTGATTTGACTTTCAGTGAAATACCGTATTCTTACATTTACAATATTCGACGTCAACAAAAATATGTATACTCAAATTCGTGTCAAGACTCAAGACTCATATACCAGTTATGCAATGAATCACAGAAAACATACCTACTTAGAATTATCGCTAACTAGCGACCCGCCCGCGCTTCGCACGGATTACAATATGCATACGAGAAATATACATAAATTATACACCAAAACCATCCGAAAGAATCAAGCTACGCGTTGGTAAAAAGCCGCATCTAAAAACAAAAAGCCGTTTTCGAGTTTATCGCGAACATACAGAAATCATTTTATGATGATGATGATATATATTATGGACAATCTTGCATAGATTAGGCATATTAGCGTTCTTTTACGTCTTTTCGTCTCTATGGTGGTATTTCACTTATCCAATTTTTCATGTTAGAAAAAATCTGTTATTTATGAATGGGCGTATACTTGGATAGTAGCATGTTTATTTCCTTGTATTTAAATTAAATCACCGTAACCGGTTACAACCGGTTTTCGCTAGTTTCTCCTTCATAACCGGTTGAAATATGACCGGTTCTTGCATTCCCTGTTGGGTATGGTATTAATGAAGATTCGGGTTACCACTCGCAGGTATAGTGCTAGTTTAGAAGCCCTCCTGGTAGGGCTTGGAGTCCAGTCGCGCTTGCAACAACTCGAGTTGTCGCCGGGCTTCGCAGACCGGGAAGTTGTTTAGCTCGTAGTACTGTGGGGCGATCTTTAGCAGCCATTCCGCTGGAAATTAAAGAATATCGTTAAATTGTTGTGTTAAAGAAAGAAGGCAGTAAGATGTCAATATTCTATTTGAAGGGATATCACACATACGGTTCGTTTTTCACGTTAGCGAGGCGCATACAGTCTACGAGAAATAAGACTGGTCTTTTAACAGCTGTCATCTCAGTGCAAATAATGTCATCTTACGTCAAAAATGACATTAATTTTACTGAAATGACAGCTGTAAAAAGACCAGTTTTATTTCTCGTAGACTAGTACCACACACACATAGAGCAGTTTCCATACGTTTTCATATACGTATAGTCCGCATCAGGTGATGAGATCTTCATTTATTGCTTTTTTCTAAACACCGAACAGTATCGGCCAAAATATATATGTACATACACAAATAACAGATAACAATATACATGTCACTCAAGATTAAAGTACATAGGCGAAAATATCCCTATGAAGAATACACGAGTGTTGTGCGAGCATATGACTAATTTTATTCATTACCTCCTGAAAGATTTTCATATTATAACATTAGTTGGTACGAAGAATTTAGACTCCTTAGTCCTTCAACAATATCTGGTCACACAAAACGGTTGTTGCGGAAAATTCTCACGATTTTGCAGACATAAAGTTGATATATTATTAGCCGGTACTGTATACTCACGCTTGATGTATATTTCGGTGCGGATGTAGTTCTTTTTGGTAAGGACGAACTCGAGACGACCCATTCGATCTTGTGGTCGAGGCATGAGGCGGGGTGGAGCTGGACTAACTGGTTGTCACCGTGAGGTAACCTGTGCTAAGTGGAGCTGTTGTCACCGTGAGGTACCCTGTGCTAGGTGGAGCTGTTGTCACCGTGAGGTGACCCGTGCTAGGTGCAGGTGTAGACACCAGTGTACTCACGCTTGATGTCTGTGACGGTGCGGATATAGTTCTTGGTGGTGAGCACGAACTCGTTGTAGATGACCCAGTCGGGCTTGTGGTCGAGACACGTGGAGGGGTGTAGCTGCACTATTTGGTTGTCTTTCACTGTGAGGTAGTGACCTGTGCGCTCTAAATGGGCCACCTAGAATAAAAAATATATTTGTGTTGTAACAAATGAATGGTTATCATATTTAATATTTACCTTGTGCTGTGACATCTTGCTTCTCGAGATGATTAACTCAAGGTTTACATACAAAAATAAAATGTATAGGGAGTTGATTTTTTTTTTACTTTTCTACATTTGTGACTAAACTTTTTTGACCTAATTATTTCCAGTAATGCCGGTGGTGCCGGGTTAGAATAGCGCCACCCCCTTTCTTCCCTTGGGTGTCGTAAGAGTACTATGGGAACCAGGTTGAAATGTGTTGCGACTTGTGGGCGATAGTCTAGCAACCTGTCACTGCAATATCACACTTTCTCCATCTATAAACCTACAATTGCTAAAAGTGGCACTGAAATTCATTTTCGTGTGTATGTATTACCACTATTACCAGACCGAATGCGACATCAATTAACGCCCTAAAGTTTAAACTGATGGCCACGACTTTGGTTACAACAATGGAAGATATAGAAACATTTTCTGTCTTACCTGCATGAAGAATCCATTTACAAGCGCTTTTCTTATATTAATGTAGTAGTCTTTGCTTGTGAACTCTGTGCTTGTCCGTTTCAAATTAAACCTGCAAACATAAAAGACAAAAATGTAGCAACTTCTGGGCGAAAAATATTTGACAGTATACATAAGAGTGGTATTCCACTCGTCCAATATCATTGTCCAATATACATTTGATCAAAGAAATTGGATGATTTCATCCAATTTGATCAAAGATTCTGATGACATTTAAATTAATATGGCCGGTATATGATTTCACTGAGCCACTAGTATATCTTATATATCAGACTCGGGCCCGGGTATGTCCTAAAACTACGACGAAGACCAACGCGGGATGGGCAGCAGCATCCCTGGAGTACGTTGAAGATACTGCGATCGCCAACCCGCATGCCAAGCGTGGCAGTTATGGCATTAACCCCCCATGAAATTGTGGGCGGCCTACGTCCTTTAGCTGATAGTAGTAGTAGTATATTAGGCTACGGCGGTTAAAAGGTTAACGTTGATCTTAATAATCACACCCCATTATCTAATGCTCAGTTTAGGAGCAAGCTAAAATAGTGATGTTGCTTCACATAATTAGTCGATTCATATTTATCTCCATATAAAGAGTTATTTGTCAAAATAAAATTCTTCTTTTGTGAATACTCTATTATCGCAACTGACCCATCACTTGCCCCCAAACTGAGCATTAGATAACGCGGTGCAGTAATAAGAGTAGGGCTTATTCCACCTAATTTGCATAATGCCAAAAACACTAATTTCACTAAATTTCAAAGTGCCATGGGCTCGTAAAGGACCCGGGTATGTCCTTAAACTACGACCAAGACCACCGGGGAATGGGCAGCAGCATTCCTAGAGTGCGGTGGAGATACTGCGATCGCCAACCCGCATGCCAAGCGTGGCGATTATGGCATTTACCCCCCATGAAATTGGGGGAGGCCTATGTCCAGCAGTGGACGTCCTAGGGCTGATATGGTGGGCTCATAATATCTCAAAAATATCAAATTGTCTCATTTCTAAAATGAACAAATGTCATAACGAATTTGAACCAAAACAGGTCACCTGTTCAAAATGCTTAAATATTCAAATGTAGATTGGTTCAAATAACAAATCACAGATACGACAAAATTTCAAAATAACTTAAACTGAAAACTCCCGAACGGCATTTTTATTGCAATCTATAAAGCTTAATGTAGCAATATTTTATTGAATTTTATTTGTCTAATTTGTATATAAAAATATCAATTTATACATAATGTTTATTAAATTGGCACTTCAATGTAATTGAACCAAAACAGGTCACCTGTTCAAAATGCTTAAATATTTAAATGTAGATTTGGTTCAAATAACAAATCACAGATACGACAAAATTTCAAAATAACTTAAACTGAAAACTCCCGAACGGCATTTTTATTGCAATCTATAAAGCTTAATGTAGAAATATTTTATTGAATTTTATTTGTCTAATTTGTATATAAACATATCAATTTATACATAATCTTTATTAAATTGGCACTTCAATGTAAGTGGCCAGCACTAAAAAAGATAAGTATATTATATTTGTACATGAAGGTTAACTAGCTTTTTTGAAATCTAGGTATTCTGGCACGTGGTTGTTTTTAAGTTATGGTGTTCTGCGATGAAAGTGTTGTGAAGTTTGTCCATTATGAAACTAAGGCATTTTAAGATTCTGCCATATTGAGAATATGGTTTATGAGAAAAAAAAATTAGGTATCCTGTGATTTAGGTTTTTTGACACTAAGTTATTTTGAGATCTAGGAGTATTGGTAAAAGGGTAAAATGGAAAATAGGTAGAATAAGCCCTACTCAGTAATAATGCACCGCGCTGTTAGTCCCGAGGCTTATTGGGTACCTGTCCATGATCCTGGAGAGCTGTTGTCGCACATTATCGCCGGATTTCAGCGAGCGATAGTTGATGAAGTTGTCGTAGCACCAGTGGGGGTCTTCCATATCTGAAAACGTTCAGATTCAAAGCGTTGTAATAGCATTTAACCTTTTGAGCGCCTATTGGCGAAGTAATATGCCGTGCCCCTGACGCCAGAGCCATCAAATGTTTATTCTGTAAGTAGGCCTCAAGGGCTCTTTTACAAGTCATACAGCAACCCGTCAAGCGCGCTAGTATCACACGTGTGTTCCTAACGAATTTTGAATTTCGAACTTATATTTCTTATATTTATAGTTGAAATTTCATTTTTTAATACAATACGGAATTTTGACATGATAACAGTGGCAATGAACAACAGACTAATACCAGCCCGGCTAGCACAGTAATCCCGAAAAATTATATGCACACACTACATAACTAAGCATCAGCCGGGGCGTACGCTTGTTTGCCACCGACGTGGTATTAAAGAAAACTAAGAAAGAAAGAAAGAAAGAAAGAAGATATTTATTCACTACACAAAACAAAAGACACACATATACAAAAAAAGGCAGAATCGCATATAAAACACAATAACGTGTGTCTTCGCGGCAGTGAATCGGTTGCTGTCTCAGCATTATGCTGAGGTGTCAGACACCTGCAGCGCTGGTTTTCAGACAGCACCGTACGTTACCCACGGAACGCAACACAACATAATATATAAAAGGTACATATAATAAATAAATCATATTAATATAATCATCATAATATACTTAATAACAAAATATTCTTAAAATAATTTGAATTGGCAGAGTTCCTTAGCGACCGAGCAATGCGATAATGATGAAGACTGTATTACAATAATAATAATAATAAATAATGTCACACGCTAAAAACAAATAACAGCTTCAGAGCGAAACAATTATAGGAAGCTACAAAAGAAGCAGAACGTAAGGGAAAAAGAGACAAAGTGGGGATATTTTAAGTGCTGGACTAAGCTTAGTAAAAGATTACATACTTTGCAATAAATCCATTGCAAAATGAACAATGTTAACAATTTGTATCAGTCAACTTTTATAAAGTGGCAACATTTCACATAAATTTAGTGTATGGAGATAGATAATAGATAAATTTATGTTGCAACATCTGGATGTTAGCTAATTGCGTTCATTTTGCAGTGTATTTATTGCAATGTATGTAATCTTTTATTAGGCTTAGTTATGAAATTGTGCTATTTTTTCCTATACACTCCTTTTTATCAAGGAGAACTTAGTGTGAAAGTGTGCGGTGTGCGCTACTTTTGTTAAATACTTTTATTTAATTTCTATCTGTGAGTTCCTTTAATTGTCTTTGTATTACTATCTAAGACTATATCATGCATGCTGTTGGTACTCCGTAAGTCTAAATAGATAAATAATTATAATTTATTATACTAACTCTGCTTGAAAGCGTGGTACACGTTGAGAAGCGTTAAATGGTCCCCGTCGATATGTGCGAAGCGCATCTTCGCCTCATCCGCCGCTTTGCGCGCTTCGTTCGGTCGCACGAAGCACTGGGGCACTGCAAACATAAGACATTTACAGTTTATAAAACATTTGAAATGCCCTTTGCTTAATTAGGAATAATTAAAAAAAATCAACAATAGATTTTCATCCAATTAAGGCGTACGTAACGCCAAATAACAACAACTGAATAGGTCAGATTTGATCACAGAAACACGCCAGCACAGCACGGCGTTTTACGTTCCAAATCGCTCAAAACTTTACGTGGTAATTGTGGTAATACCATTAAATCCGCCTGCTTGTTTGGCTTAGTTGGTTGTCACTACCTGCCTGCCTCCGAAGCTAGAGGTCCCGGGTTCGAATCCTGGTAAGGGCATTTGTTTCTGTGGTTGGCAGAAACTTTTGTTCCTGAGATATGAATGTTTTCTATGTATTTAAGTATATATCTATTAAATATAAAGTCGTCTAATTAAATCAGCCTTATAGGGCTTACTGTGGGACTAGTTCTATTAATGCAAAAATTGTCTTCTAATATTTATTGTAAAATTTGTCTAAGACAGAAGGAATTAAAGATTAAGCAACAAACAACAAAACATAATATTCGCTACATCTGTGAAACTTTTTGAAATTAGACATTCATTAGAAAACACAAAACCGAAAAGAGAACCAGGATGGGTAGGCCTTACACAAGGTGGAATGAGGTCGCAAGGCGCAGGACCAGTCATTGTAGCACTCTTTGGGAGAGGCCTATGTCCACAAGTAGACGTCAAAGTCAAACATTTATTGCATATCACATTTTTTACATTAGATTGTACAGAGGATATAAGTTATATGTGACGCCCTGCAAGAGCACAGCATTATGTAGAAAGGACTACTATATAAACTATGACAATTTAATGTATTATATTTCAATATTCTGTTTCTATAACTTATAGTCTAACTACTAACTAGTTTAAGCGTGAACTTAATCATTATACTTCTCTTCAAAAAATTCGCTGAGGGTGTAAAAACATTTATTTATGAGAAATATTTTTAATTATTTACTGAATGTTGCTATCTTTTTGTGTTTTTTTCATCAGTTAGGTAGTTTATTGTATATCTTAATCATCATGTGATGAGGGCTAGACGTTACCATTTTCATTTTTGAGAAGGGTAATTTAAGTTTATTAAGATATCTATTATTTCTTTTATCATCTGTTTTTGGCGTGTAAAGTTCAAAGTGTTTTCTTATAAATTTGCTGCATTCGAAAATATACATCGAATTTAGGGTAAGCATTCTAAACTTAAAAAACCGGCCAAGAGCGTGTCGGGCCACGCTCAGTGTAGGGTTCCGTAGTTTTCCGTCCGTCACATTAAGTTGACATATTAAGTACAGAAACACAAAACCTTTGAAAGCACGACATTTCATTGTGATTTTGTAGAAATGACAGGTACAATAAACACCTGTTTATACGGTTAAATTACAAACTTAGTTCAGAAATTATTTTTGTAATTTTTTCAAAAACTATTCAACCTATCAAGTTCAAAATAATTTTCCTACAAAGTTTTTATAAAGTTCTACTTTTGAGATTTTTTTCATATTTTTAAAACTTATGGTTCAAAAGTTAGAGGGGGGGGGACACATTTTTTTTTACTTCTGGAGCGATTATTTCCGAAAATATTAACATTATCAAAAAATGATTTTAGTAAACCCCTATTTATTTTTAAATACCTATCTAACAATATATTACACGTTAGGGTTAAAATGAAAAAAAAAGAAACACTCCCCACTTTACGTATAGGGGAGGTACCCTAATAAAATATTTTTTTCCACTTTTTATTTTACCACTTTGTCGGCGTAATTGATATACATATTAGTACCAAATTTCAGCTTTCTAGTGCTAACGGTCACTGAGATTATCCGCGGACGGACGGACAGACGGACGGACAGACATGGCGAAACTATAAGGGTTCCTAGTTGACTACGGAACCCTAAAAAGGCCGACAGGATACCATGTGATCAATATTAGCTAGAATACGAATGCATTTCTTTTGAAGGATTAAAATCTTTTCGACTTCTGTACTTTGCCCCCATAGCAGTAGTCCATAAGACATCCTTGAGTAGGCAAAAGCGTAATACGCTGTGAGAGCCGTATTGAAGTCAGTGCCGCGTTTAAGGTGCTGGAGAGCATATATAAAAGAAGTAAGTTGCTTTGATAGTTTGAGGATGTGAGATTTCCAGTTGAGATGAGTATCCAGCTCCACTCCTAATAAAGTAGCAGAACTGATTCAATTTTTATATCATTATAACAGTATTGAATGGGTAGTGAGGGTTTCTGATGTGGTTTGAATTGAATTATTTTAGATTTCTCTAGGTTAAGTTAAGGTTATGAGATTCTAGCCAGCTTAATATTTTTTGCAAGATAATATTTAATTTATCTTCTACTTCAAGAATATCGGAGTAGGGAAGAAGTATAGAGACGTCATCAGCGAAGAGAACGCTATGGTATTGACGTCTGACGACGATGAAAAGAACCAGGACTTACCAGACAGCATAGCTGTGATAGACAAAATCTCGTTGGAGCAGTTGTGGTTGCAGCTCGCTATGAGCATCTTCGCCAGTTGTGGATCCAGGGGGAATTCTGCCATGACAGCTCCCAAATCCGTGAGGTTACCGTCGTCATCTGCAAGTATTTAAATATCGGTTATTTAAAGATTTTACACCACACCTTGTCAAAAAGCGCGTTTTTTGGCCAAGTGGTGACGTAAAATTGTGTACAAAACACGGGTCGTAAAACAGAAAGCCCTCTCTCGCATATTTATGTCCCTCGCCTGTGGCTCGGGGCTTAAACATCTGCGATATCGGCCTTTCTTTGTTTTACAACCCTTGTATCGTAATTAGCTATTATTGCACATAATAAACAGGTATAGTAAGTAACAAAACGTTCGAAATCAGCTGTAACAGTCGGAGACTGAGGCTGGGTTGCACTGACTTACGATCACAGACTGATCAACGTTAAATATGGCGCCGGCAGCTGTCATCCCATAGAAACTTGTCAAACTTTTCATACATTGAAATTTTAACGAACACAGCTTACGATTACAGACAGTTTGGCGCAACCCAGCCTGAGTCGCAGCGATATAGATACTCAGTAGATAGACGACTTATGTCCTAAGACAATGTTAGTGAAGTTGTGATATAAATAGGTTTCCATCTAACTGTTTAAGATCACTTCGTCAAGAGAATGACAAGAGCCTTTTTTTTGTCTTGTTCGCTCCATAGTGGTAACTCGATATGCCGTCCTATTCACCCAAGTATGTTCTATATATAAATTATAAAATAGACGGTTATAATAAGAAAACACACTACACATACAGTATAAATCAGCTACGTTTTAGTATGATCGTGATGTAATTGTTTTATTACATTACAAGCCGTCGGAAATATCTGCGAAACCGGCTTGGAACACATTATTAATTGGTAAACGGGACTTACCCCCTTATTCATAAAACATAACAAACCTCTGTTAACTAAAAGTTGTTTTGTCCCTTTTTCACAAACATAAATGTCAAAGTGACAGATAAGGACAAACCAACATTAGCGGCTTGTTAACTAATAGAGGCTTGATGGACGTTTATGAATAAAGGGGTTAATCGCGTACAGCTCGTGACCACGGATGTTGTGATACATTCGAAACGTCGGGCACGCCTCAGGTGAATAATTTTCAGTTGTACGCGATTATTTAAGTCCCTTTTACCAATAATAATGTGTAATAATCGTGCACGTTTAAATCAATATATTGGCTTGGAACAAATGTCAATGCCAGCCCGGCTAGTATGATAGCTTATACCGTCACGTTTTATGTGACGTTTCAGTACATTTTGGCCATATAACGTGACGGTATAAGCTATCATACTAGCCGGGCAGGTTCGCAGATATTTCCGATGGCTTGTAATTATTAACCTAAGTTAAAAATAAATGATATAGAACTGTTTAAAGAGTATTTTCAGACGTAACTCCACTTTTATAGGGTTCAGTACCCGAAGGATCCAAACGGAGCCCTTTTGCTCTCTGGCCTCCCCTTAGGTTTACGGAAACCTAAGGGGAGGCTCCGCCGTAAATCTATATACCTTGTTAGTGGTATTAAAGATATTTAGTTTTTTTTTTCATTGCTGTCACTCGCGTGTCCGTATGTCGTTTGTCACACAAAATTTGTAACTTCCCATTGGCCTATGAACTTGAAATTTGGTAATAATAATGTTTATACCAACAAATACCAATGTGGGCTGCATCAAAACAATCGTCAGCAAAACTCACCCACGACCGCGAGATAGTTGAGGAGCTCCAATGCTCTCATGAGGGTCTCTACGGCCGGTGAGTCCATAAGGTCAAAGTGCAACAGATCTTCTATACCCAGTATCGTCAGCAACACTTACCCAAGGCTGCCAGATGGTTGAGGAGCTCCAATGCTCTCATGCGGGTCTCTAGGGCCGGTGGGTCCCTAAGCTCAAGGTGCACCAGGCCTTCTATGCCCAGTATTCTCAGCAACATTTACCCACTGCCGCCAGATAATTGAGGAGCTCTCATGAGGGCCTTAGAGGCCGGTGGGTCAATGAAGTGAAAGTGGACGTTTATGCCCAGTATTTTCAAGTAACACATAAAAATCAAGGCAGCTTTGAATGGTTACTAACTGTTTTTATATGTATGTAATGCGAAAATTAAGTTCGTACTGTAAAATGAGCCGATATCACTAGGATCCGAAAATACGAGAAACCGATAATAATTTTAATCTTGATAGCTACGACAGTTTTAAGTGCAAATGCACATACCTGAAGCATCCGGGTCTGGAGCTCGTAGGGCTCCTCTGAAGGCACTCTTCGCTACTACACAGTAACGTGCAGGCCTGACTTACCAACCGTGTTTCGCACCAGAGATACCTTTCTCGACACAGCCCACTCACGCTCTTGATGTGATTTGCACTTATTAATCTAAGTTCTTTCTATGTAGGTCGAGGGATCTTTACACAAATATTGTAATAAATTGGACGCTCCTTGTGTGCGTCTTCGAAAGCAAGTTTTAGTAAGTAATGGCTACAGGAAGTAGTTCTATCTAGCGTTGCCATATGTAAAACGGAAACAATATTAATGTTACCCTATAAAAATACGATATTCGATACGAGGATTGCTTCCCCGATTTGGTTGAAACGTTAAGCCGATAATTAGGCCGCGAAAACAGGTTTTCTACTGTAGCATTGCAACTTGTAGTATCTGACACTGGATTTTTAAATTACATATATCGTTTTGAAAAAAAAATTAGACCTCGCCGAGTTTCTTACGCCGGTTCTTCTCGTGGCAGAGGTTTATTTTTCCGAAACGGTGGTAGTTCATTGGCATTTGTAGGTGCATATAATATACCTAAATTGAAGAATAAATAACTTTAAATTTTTACTAATTTTAACTGTTTTCTATGAAAGTTGTCATTCAACAGAGTTTAGAGACTCCAGGACTGTTGGAACATAGAGTTCCTATATGTACCAATACAAACTCAATCCGTTTTAGAATAGTCTTTTATACTTTTTCTATGACGGATGTCAACGGTTTGTTTACTTTTGCTGTGTCGGCCCAAATGAAATCATTCACAATAAATTACTCGAACTGATAAGGTGGTTTGACTCAAGATCCCGGATCTCCAACATGGTAGCAGACCTTTGGAAGTCACCTAAGTTCCTGATAGTGTGAACGCGTATATTTTCGACAAATTATTTTCCAAATTTTTCTCGTGCAAAACAAAAGATGGCATCTGCCAGTCAGAATGTTTCGGTGGAAAAACTATCGGGAATCAACAATTATAATTCCTGGAAGTTTATAATGAAGATGGTTCTTATCCACGACGAGCTTTGGGATTGTGTCGGAGAAACGGAAAATAAATGTGAAGATGCCAAGAAGCAAGAAAAGGCGCTTGCGAAAATCGCCTTGTCTGTGCAGCCAAAAGTGTTTCCACAAATTAGAAACGCAAAGACGGCTCGTGAAGCATGGACGAATCTGCAGAAGGCATACGAAGATCGAGGTCTGTGTCGACGCTTGGGCTTACTTCGAACGCTTTTCGCAACAAAATTGGGCGAATGTGCGAGTATGGAGGCATATGTAAATAAGATTATGGATACATCGCAACTCTTGAGTGATATTGGATCGGCTCTAGAAGACGACTTCCTGGCCGTTATATTGCTCAGCGGTTTGACAAGCGATTACGATCCGTTGATTATGGCTCTAGAAAATTCGAACGTGTCACTGTCAAGCGAAGTTGTCAAATTGAAATTGCTGCAAGAAAATTTACGACGCGATGAAAAAGATGATAATGTAACGGCATTTAAAGCTCAAAAAGCACGGAAACCATTTAAGTGCTTCAAGTGCAAGAAGACTGGGCACTGCATGAAGGACTGCCCTGAAAAGTCGGACGGCAACAAGAGCGGCCGGAAGAGTCAGTCGTCTCTTCTTACGGCGTTGGCTGTGGGAGTTCAGCGAGACGTTTGGCACGTGGACAGCGGGTCATCGCTACACCTTTGTAATGATCGCAGTGTGATGTCGGATTTTACAACTGGCAATCCAAAGAAGGTGTACATAGCCAACGGAGAGGCTATGATGACGACTGGAAAAGGCACAGTGAAAGTTGTGTTGAAAGACAATTGTGTAAGAACTATAAGCAATGTGTATTTAGTTCCTAAATTAGCAACTAACTTGTTATCCGTCAGTGTCATGGTTAATAAAGGGTATGATGTTGTGTTTCGTTCTGGTGTGTGCAAAGTCATCGACAATGGGGAGGTCTTGGCTACTGCAACCCTGAGAGATGGTACTTATCAACTCGATGCCATCGAAACGGTTACTGTTTGTAGCGAGCCACCTCCGCAGGCGATGTGTTCGTCTTTGTCCGTAGGTACAGGTGACAGCGAGACGTCAGCGCCTCAACTGAAGGATGAAGGTCGTCCTGTTGAGCACGTCATGCAAGCGCAGTCCCCTGCAGCACCAAGAGGCCAGTCTACGCAACAAGTTTGGCACCGCCGTCTAGCACACCTGAACTCTAGAAGCATGGAGTTATTGAGAAAAGGTATGTTAACTGGTATTTCGTATGACAACAATGACTTTAAGTCGTGTGTTTCCTGTATTGTAGGGAAACAAAGTAGGTTGCCATTTCCGAAGAAATCTGAGACCAGAGCAAAAGAAATTCTTGGGATAGTGCACAGTGACGTGTGCGGACCACTGCCATGCCCGTCCCTTGGTGGGAAGAGATATTTTTTAACATTCATCGACGATTGGTCACGAAAAACATTCGTTTATTTCCTTAAAGCGAAGAGTGAGGTTTTCGAGATTTTCACACAATTTAAAACTCTCGTAGAAAATCAAACTAATAAGAAAATAAAAGTTTTTCGAAGTGACGGAGGTGGTGAATATATTAATTAAATTTTTCAGAGATTCCTGAAGAAGCATGGGATACGACACCAGACCACAGTTCCGAGATCATCGCCTCAGAACGGGGTCGCAGAACGAGCGAACAGATCCATCATGGAAAAGGCCAGGTGCATGCTTCAGGACGCAGGTCTGAAAAAGGAATTTTGGGCAGAAGCAGTCAACACTGCTGTTTACCTAAAGAATCGCTCTCCGACTAAGGCTGTGATGGGGTGTACTCCAGAAGAAAGATGGTCAGGTAAAAAGGAGAATATTAGTTACCTACGCATTTTTGGTTGTCAAGCATACGCCCTTCAGCATAAACGGGACAAATTGGATCCCAAAAGTAAGAAATATATCTTTGTTGGATATTGTGACGATACAAAGGGTTATAGATTAATAGACCCGGCGTGTACAAAGAATGTCATAAAAGCAAGAAATGTAACCTTTGTGGAACATGCTTTTTGGAATGACATGTCATCGAATGAGGATGACAGTTCACATTGCAGATTGTTTGAACTAACTAACAACAATGTATCTGCCACTAACAACATTCAAGTGCAACCCGATTTACCCCAAGAACCTGCAGAAACATCTAGCTGTCATAATAATAGTGTAATCACGATAGATGATTCTGAGAGCAGTAGTGAGACCCCAGATGACCCTGCGGATGAGACGTACGTCCCAGGAGATTCGACACTGGAAGACTGCGAGAACTCGTTCGAGTCTGCGAGTGTAGCGCGCGCTCTGTGCAGCGACGCCGGGGGACCTTGTTGCAAAGGGTTATACACAGAAGTATGGTATAGATTACCTAGAAACTTTTTCTCCTGTAGTGAGATATTCTACTATACGCACGCTATTGGCTTTAGCTGCAGAATATAACATGAATATCGAACATCTGGATGTCAAAACGGCGTTTTTGAATGGAGATCTCAAAGAAACCGTTTATATGGAGCAGCCAGAGGGTTACAAAATAAAAGGACAAGAGGATAAAGTTTATAAGTTGAACAAAGCCATATACGGACTGAAGCAAGCTTCGAAGTCTTGGTATGAAAAGATAAATGGCGTTTTAGCGAATAAAATGAAATTTAAACGTTTATCTTCGGAACCCTGTGTTTATGTCAAGTCGAGCGGGAAATCTATGATGATTATTGCGCTCTATGTTGATGATATAATGCTGTTTTCTTCACCAGATTGCCAAGGAACGGCAGAAATCAAAGAAGAGTTGAGAAAAGCCTTTGAAATAAAGAATTTAGGGCCAGCACATCATATTCTGGGCATGAGGCTGTGCAGACAGAATGGCGAGATAACTCTAGACCAGTCAAGTTACATTAAGAAGGTACTAGAACGTTCTCAGATGTCAGATTGTAAGCCTGCACGAACACCTATGGAAACAGGACTGAAGCTCGTGAAATCAACTACGCAGGATTGTACTCACGACTACAGAGGCCTGATAGGCTGTCTCATGTACATCGCGATTTGTTCGCGTCCCGACATCGCGTATGCTGTCAGTTCGCTGAGCCAGTTCAACGAAGCATATGACGAGACGCACTGGAAGGCGGCGAAACGAGTTCTTCGGTACTTAAAAGGTACGATTAATTATTGTTTAACTTTCCAGAAGTCAGGGCTAGATATTGTGGCATATGCTGACGCTGATTATGCGGCGAACGAGGTCGATCGTCGATCTTATACCGGTTTCGTTTTCAAACTTGGTAATTCTACCATCTCTTGGGAGAGTAGGAAGCAGAAAACGGTAGCCCTTTCAAGCACGGAGGCGGAATATATGTCTCTGTCGGATGCTTGTAAAGGGGCTCTGTTTTTACGCAAGTTTCTGTTCGAAATTTACGGGGTACAGTACAGCATAACTTTGCATAATGACAATCAGTCAGCTTTGAAGTTATGCACTAATTCTATGTATCACGCCAGAACGAAACACATCGACGTCAGGCATCATTTCATCAGGGAAATTGTTGATGAAGGTACAGTTACCCTCAAATACCTTCCCACGGACCAAATGGTGGCTGACGTGTTAACGAAACCGCTACCAAAAGAAAAACATGATAAGTTTTTATCTCATTTATTTCTTGTGTTAAATGGGTGAAATGTAGGTATCTAAGTGGTGTACTGGTATGGAACTGGTATAAATTTATTTTAGATCCGTTTCATATATTGTTTCGAGTGTGTACTGTTTTATATGTAACGGATATATTTATTAATTTATACAGTTTCTACATGTTTGATATTTGTTGTTTTAGTTACGGACAGCAGATGTGTCACTACTTTCTTATTTGCTTATTGTGTTATGTGTTAACTTTACCTGTTGACGGTGAGTTTATATTGGTTCAAGGGCCAGTGTTGGAACATAGAGTTCCTATATGTACCAATACAAACTCAATCCGTTTTAGAATAGTCTTTTATACTTTTTCTATGACGGATGTCAACGGTTTGTTTACTTTTGCTGTGTCGGCCCAAATGAAATCATTCACAATAAATTACTCGAACTGATAAGGTGGTTTGACTCAAGATCCCGGATCTCCAACATCGCAATGGTCCCGAATGGTAGTTTCAAGTCGCCAGGTCGTCTATGCCCAGTATTGTCAGCAACACTTACCCAAGGCCGCCAGATAGTTGAGAAGCTCCAATGCTCTCATGAGGGTCTCCGGGGCCGGTGGGTCCATGAAGTCAAAGTGCACCAGGTCGTCTATGCCCAGCTTTTTCAACTGCAAAACTACAGACCCTAAGTTCGATCTGCAACGGGCAATGCGGGGGGCATTAGTTCGCTGCACTATACTATATGAATACATTTGTTGCACAAATAAACATTAGCTTTATTTATATTTTCACCTCAGCGGCTCGAACATGGCGGTTTTGCTGCTTGAAACCAGTGAGTAAAATGCAATTTTGCTGCGAACGTGAGAAAAACTTGTCTCATATGGTATTTTATATAGTCGCAGGTCATCTTTTCATGCTGAGGGGTGTAATAGAAACTTGGAACATTTAAACTTCATTCTCTCTGTCAGTATTCCTTTGCGTTATATGTTCTTGCCGCTGAGGTAAAAAGTTGTATGTAGCACACGAGAGCAAAGATATTTGCATCTCGTGTCTTTGAGTCCCTTGCTACGCTCATGATTCTAATTTTGAGTCCCTCGCTACGCTCAAGATTCTAATTTTGAATCACTCGTTACGCTCGTGATTGAATTATAGGGTCCCGCGCTTGCTTGAGACTCGATATCAACATTCGCAGCAAAAATCTACTTTGCTCTCTTGTTGAACAAATAACTACTTAAGAAGAGTTTAGATGCTTCCTAATTAGAAAATGATTTCAAGTGGAAAAGAGGCAGTAATGAAACTTTAATGAATGTTTGTGCAACGGGGTGTTAGGTGTACCAAAAAGAGTAGAATGAATAGATTAATTATAAACTACTAACAACATGAAGCATCTTTTAGATATGTGGATGATTTCAGATAGATTCTACTCTTTTCGGTTATACTGTATTCTAGTTATTATAAAACATTTACTGAGTATTAAAGCTAATCCGTTAATTTGTTTTTGGTATGGCGTCTTGTACAGTCGACTACAAATAGATGGATCCTCCCAAAGTTACAATAATACACTACCGCTCATAATTATTTAGGCACCCATACCTTTATCCACACATATGCATACAAAAATGACTTTTAGAAATACACTGCCAAGTCAGAGTCCCTTGACAGGGCTTTGGCTGAAAATGTACCACACGCATAATGTGCAAACAGACAAAATGTACATACGCTTAATCTACATCATGTAAAATGAACAGTACGCGAGATGTACAGCACGCGGATTGTACTTAAGCTGAAAGCACATAACGCAAAACGTGTAAAAATAAAAATACACATTTCGCGAATTCTTCAATGCAAAATGTGTAATCCGTACAATGCTCAATTGCCAAACGTACGAAACGTAAAATGTACAAGAAGCAAAATTGATAATAAAGCTCAATAAAGCGGGGTGGTTTACCAAAAACCCCGACGCAAAAAGGGGGTATTTATTGCCAACTACAAAGTTCAACGTCCGTTTGCCAGACTCAACATTTTGCGTATTGTTATTTTTCTGTGCACATTGCGCTACTGTTTCGTGGAATACATTTTGCTAATTGTACAATTATCACCATCATCATCATGTCAGCCGAATGACGTCCACTGCTGGACATAGGCCTCCCCCAAAGACTTCCATTATCATATGTACATTTAACTTGACTTATCATTTCTTCACAGACTACTCCATTCCAAAATCGACTCGCCTGAAATCCTGTCTCTAGTTACGTTTAACACACCCCGGTTTAGGTCCCGTGCTCCTAAAACTTTTGCGCTTCAAGTGTATAGGAACAATACTTCTTTTTACAATCCCATTGTAAGAATGTGTCGTCAATATAATGACCTGGTATTGAAATATAATGATATTGACATATTTGACTCGCGACTTGCGATTTTCAGGAGGCAGATAGTCACAGTTCTTGGTCAAAGTACTCAGCCGCTTAAATCAGCTTAAATTGGTTTGTTGATTAATTTGTATTTCTTTTTTAGTCATGTGTCTACTCAATTATCTGTTGGTAGCTTGCTCAAATATATTATATCATATTTATGTATGTACCTAGTTTAGTGTAGTTTTAGTTTTACGCTCGCTGTTACTTTTAATCATGCTGTGTATACATATTTTGGATAGCATTCAAATCAATACCTGCGAACTATGCTATTTTTCTGTCAATGAATGTTGTCTGTTTTGTGTGCCTATTAAATAAATAAATAAATTGTTTGTACAAAACTACAACCTTACGGTCTTCAAGACGAGAGTGAACCGGTTTTTACTAGGTAAGCGCGCTCCATCCTAGCCAAGCGCAAACCTACCCAGAGTAAAAAAAAAAAACTGCGTACTGTACATTTTTCATGATGTTGATTTAGTGTATGTACATTTTGACTGTTTTCACATTATGCGTGCAGTTAGCATTTTGCTAGTTAATATGTGGCGACGACATAAAAAAAAAAATTATCAAATTCCACGACAGCTATTCTAAAAGTGCGCATTATATATCCAAGAGCAATAAGAAAGCGAAGAAATTGTATTTCTAAGCAATGTTTACCCAATTCTGTTCTTCTCATAAGTGTACATACAGCGCGATATTATTGGCCTGTATATATTTAGTACATTTAGCGCAGTATGAGAGCTAAACCTTCGAACCTTTTCACCGCCACAGTCGGCAACACACGACATCGAAATGTCGTGACTACGGCAACTGCCACTACAGAAATCCTTACAAATGAGTCTTAGAATAACTGCGCTGCTTGGCGGTTAAAAGGTCAAATTAAACCGCCCCGGTCTTACTCCCACCCCAGTCACCTCAAGATCTCCGGATAAGTGTTGTCCTGCATCTCATTCTTGTAGGCCTTCTCCGTGTAGAGACGGAAGCATTTACCGGGTCGTGTACGCCCGGCGCGACCGGCGCGTTGCTGCGCTGACGCCTGAGAAATAAGGGTAGAATATTTATTCTCTATTTAGGTCTTCATAACCCAAACCAAAATCATCATCCACCACCACCACATCAGCCCTAGGACGTCCACTGCTGGACACAGGCCTCCCCCCAATTTCATGGGGGGTAAATGCCATAATCGCCACGCTTGGCATGCGCGTTGGCGATCGCAGTATCTCCACCGCACTCAAGGAATGCTGCTGCCCATTCCCCGGTGGTCTTGGTCGTAGTTTAAGGACATACCCGGGTCCAAAATCATCATAAAAGGCAGCAAATCCTCAAATGAATAAAAGGCCAGTAACATCTGGAATTACAGGTGTCCATGAGCTGCAGTGTTCAATTACCATCAGGCGGGTCGTAAGCTTATTTGCCATTGTCCCAGTGCAAAGAAAAAGCACACATAAGGGAGAGGATGTTTTGTAGTCCCCACGCAATACACCCTTACAACAAGCAAAATACAGGACAGCCTATTTTTGTATGCTGATTTTCGCACGATGTTTTCCTTCCTCGAAAAGCTAACGGATAATGACAAATCATTTTTGTTCGTACATAATGTATGAAAAACTTATTGGTACTAAATCAGGATTCGAACACAAATACAAGTTACATAGGCAATCTTCGTCTGCGCAGAAGAGTGCTGGTGAATGCTGATAACATCAGTAAGCAGATTACCCATTGCGAACGATTTGATTGCAACGAAGACGAAGATTGACGATGCAACTTATATTTGTGGTCGTACTTGGCTATCATAGTTAGAAAACCATTGTAAATTATTAAAGCTAAAAGTGAATTTACTACTAATAAATTCACAATTGATAGTGTATGTTACTCATCCGTATAAATAATAATAAATAATTGCTAAAATATGGTTTTAAAAATGGTTGCCGTAAACATCCATCCATACTTACAAACTTCGCGTTTATAATATTAGTAGGATACACGTCTTACCTTACTAATCGGGGATACCAGTAGAGACTCCACTCTGATACGAGGATTATACACCTTCTGCTTAGCAAATCCTGGATCAATCACGAATACAACTCCGTCAATGGTTAGCGATGTCTCTGCAATATTGGTAGACACCACAACCTTCCTTCCTATCGCCCCATTTGACCTATTCGGAGGAGCCGGCTCAAAGATTCTCTGCTGCAAATTTGGCGGCAGCGTAGAATATAGTGGGATACATTTAAGTTCACCAGCGTCCGGCCCTAGATTGTCTATTTCTCGTTTAATCCGCTTGCATGCATCTTCTATCTCCTCCTGACCCGTTAAGAAGAGAAGAATATCTCCAGAAATCTCTTCACATATATGAATCTGTACTACAGTACGGATGGCCGCTTCTAAATAGTCTCGCTCGGGCTGCGGTGTGTAGAATATCTCTACTGGGTGCGTTCGGCCTGGTACGTTCATGAGCGGTGCATTGTCAAAGTACTGCTGGAATTTACCAGCATCTAATGTCGCAGACATAATAACTAGCTTCAAATCTGTTCGTTGCTTGATGACCTCCTTCAAAACGCCCATAAGAATATCTGTGGCTAGGGTCCTTTCGTGAGCCTCATCAAGAAGAATGACCCTGTATTGGTCCAGCATAGGATCTGACATGGCTTCTCTAAGCAACATACCGTCAGTCATGTACTTTAGTAATGTATGCGGTCCAGAGCAGTCTTCGAAACGGATGCTGTAACCAACTTGCTGTCCAAGGACTACGTCCATTTCTTCAGCAACTCTCTGAGCTACTGACATAGCGGCTACTCTTCTCGGCTGTGTGCAAGCGACTCCTTTAGATTTCCCAGCGGTGACAGCAGCAAACTCAACGCTCCACTGCGGGATCTGTGTAGTCTTTCCGGAGCCCGTTTCACCAACGAGGACAACACATTGGTGAGTGTTCAGGAGTCTCATGAAGTCATTCTTGTATTCCCAGACGGGGAGGCCGAGGCGACGGCGGAGTAGCTCGTGGTAGCGTTGCGAGTGGGGGAGACCTGGGAATAGAGGTTTTTGGTAAATTAATCAGATAAATAATGAGATTAGAGAAACCATTTATCTACACTTTTTTTTTTTATAGCTTTAGCATGTCAATAAGGCGTTGCCATTCTGACGCAATCAGAAATCGTCTTTATTAACCTTTTGGACGCCGACGCATATATCCGCGCCACCAGTTCAACGCCAACGACGCGACGGATATATCGGTCACGGCGTGCAGTGTGATATCAACCTACATGCATTTATATAGGATTCAACTTTTGCATTTCGATGTCATGGCGTGTGAGTGATTTGACAGTGTTGAAAAGGTTAAGAAAACGACACTTATATACACTGCATTATAGACTTAAAATGAAAGCACTATGAAAACTAAACATCAAGGGTGCTAACATGATCTAAAGCCGCGGCTACATTACGCATGGCTTCTGCCGCGGTTGAAAGTACCGCGCGCGCCGTCGCATGTAATTTAGACCCACCTATATACGCACATTAGAAAGCCTTAAAAACCTTCTCGCAAAACTAAACACAGCCGCCCATTCCCAAGCTAGTAGATACACTCAGGTGTCAACACCTGAGTGTATCTACTAGCTTCCAGAAGTGCGCTTAGTAGCGTTCAGCCGCTTTTAGACGAATCCAGTAGCTGGCGCCATTCTGGATGCCAGTGCTAACAGGTTACATGTGAAATGATTAATGATCTTTTTGCAAAGTTGATGAAATAATAAGTTTTTTGACCCAGAAACAGCAAATCAAGGCATTTTGTCATTTTTAACGAAGCTCTTAAGAGTGCGCAGTACGCTCGGTTCCCCATACAAACGTATTTATGCTCTCATTTTAAAACGCCGTGCTAGAATAACATGAAACTTTGTATACACAATGGGATCCGGCATATCTAGGTCAGAACATAGTTTCTGTTGCTTGAAATTATAATGGAGAAAAAACACAGCGATTAGGTTTTCATACAAGCCGTAAAAAACTCAAATAACCGCTGTATTTTTTTTCTTTTACAATTTCTAGCAACAAAAACTAATTTCCGACCTAGATATGCCGGATCCCATTGTGTATACAAATTTTCATGTTATTCTAGCATGGCGTTTTAAAATGAGAGGGTAAATACGTTTGTATGGAGAACCGAGCCAGACCGAGCGTACTGCGCCCTCTTAACACGCCGAGGACGATTTCGAGACTGACGTATACTAGATTGTCCTGGACCCGGGTATGTCCTTAAACTACGACCAAGGCCACCGGGGAATGGGCAGCAGCATTCCTAGAGTGCGGTGGAGATACTGCGATCGCCAACCCGCATGCCAAGCGTGGCGATTATGGCATTTACCCCCCATGAAATTGGGGGAGGCCTATGTCCAGCAGTGGACGTCCTAGGGCTGATGTGGTGGTATACTAGATTAATGAAGTAGTTTTTAATAACGCGGCAAATTATTATACCTGTTTGTAAGTAAAAGGCAGCAACTCTCTGAGCTACTGGCATAGGTATGGGTGCCTTAAATAATTATGAGCGGTAGTGTATATTAATGGCGTCTCCCGTATTAAATGCTCTAAGACTTTGGGGCATGAACTCCAAAATACCAATGCAATGTCAGTCGGCAGCGATAAGTGGCAGTTTAAAATAAAATATTAGGGGACATTTTTTTTTACGCAAATGGTGTCGCTTGTTTCGGGTATAAGAAATAAATGTAAGTCACAGGTGGGTATATCCTTACTTTAGAAATCACTGGTTTGGAAAGATTTTTATTTATTTATTATTATAATCAGTCAATTAAATTACTGACAGCAGTATTAAAAAAACGAACTTTTTATACAAGTGCTAGTCAATACCATAGAAAAGTCATTATATGACTGGTGGGACAACAAATTGGATTTCCACAACTGCTCTTTTTAAAGAGGCACACATGAATGCCTGTGTTTTTCCACCAAATCGATTTTAAATTTAAATAAAATTATTTTGCTACTGTAGAAAATATATTGTATGCAATTTTACATAATTAGGTATTAAAATTCTCAAGTCTATAATATTACAGTGACTCTCGAATTTTAATAATCTTTATTACCTATGTAACTGTTGCATAAAATACTATTACCAACATTTAAAAATACAAGTGTGCTTAATCAATATAGTGAAATACTGCCCAGGAGATAATGATCTAGTCTAGTTGTATTGCCATTGCAAAACATTGCTCAAGTAGTTAACTCAAATTGTTTTTAAGAAGTACTTGCAATTCGGAATATTATTTAAAAAAATTTTTTTTTTCACTATTCTTCTTGCTGGTTTGATATTTTGATGCCATGGTGTAAGAGTGCCAGCTCGAAAATGTTAAAACCTCTTTTAACCTAATATCTCATAACTTAAGTATTTATGTGAAATTTTATTTGTTTCAACTAGCATTTCTAACTAGTTGAGAAATTAAACCTATGCATGCTAATTTCTACCCTATATTTTTATTAATTATCATGTTTTTACTTCCTCCAGCACTCACTTTGCAGTCCTCTGTTTTTCTCGAAAGTAGCTCACACCAAGTTAATCATATACCAAAATGGATTTCTAAAAAACCGGCCAAGTGCGAGTCGGACTCGCGCGCGAAGGGTTCCGTACCGACACCTAATCTACATTTAAAACCACTATACAATACATTTAATCAAAAAAGGTTGTATCTTCATAGGAAACTTATGGCACTTAGGCCCCTTTGTTTGGGAAAGACATTTTTTGAGCAATAACACAAAAACCGTTAAACCTATCTTTTCAAACCAAAAATCGTTGCATGTATGGGGTGCCCCCCCCCCAGTTAAATTTTTTTTTTCAAAATTTCACTTCATTATTCTATAGCGGTTCATAGCATACACCTTCCTACCAAATTTCATAATTGTAGTGTGCTTATAGTCTCCATGTAAATCAGCTGTGACATATGGACGGACGGATAATAAAACTGTTCCAAATTTTGCTAGCATCAGAAGGGTTACTCAGGCATTCAATCCAAATTTAATCTTTTGAACTACCATTAAATAATTTTACAAATTGCCTCCTTTATCAAAATGCCTAGTAATCTACAATTAAACAAAATGAAAATTTGAATGGCCAACCATTTTCGAATTAAATTAGAAATTGTTAAATTGAACGCATCGTTTTATGAAAATAAAAAACAATTTGAACGCAACAAATATTGGCAAATGCAGCGCCACCTATCATATCCTTCTCTTGCGTTTTGCTATGGCTGATCGCCTGTTTTGTAGCCAATAATCGTCGCAATATAAACCCTGTAAGTTCGTATAAAATCTTTTATTTCCCAACCAAAAGACACCCTAAACACAAACTTTTAACAGGTTATGGGCCCAGCAAGCTCATGGCCTACTAATCGTGTGGTTGTGTGTCTTTTGGTTGTTGCGAAATCGGGGTGTCATCGCTACGGTCAAGTAGAGGTCATTCATCGTGGATGAAAAAAAAAACTGTGGCGGAGTCGTCGAAAAAAAAGGGGTGAAAGCTCATCAAGGTGTTGTCGTGGTCAAGCGACAAAGGTATTCTGTCGTGGTCAAGCGACAAAAAGGAGCTCGTGTCACGGTGAAGCGACAAAATGGATCATAATATCATTGGCAACGGGCATCAACAGCAGTTATTAGAGGACGCCAGCGGTTGGACAGCATGGCAGTTCAAAGTCAAGGTGTTACTGCGGGCAGCAGACTTGTACGAAGTAGTAGATGGCTCTTTGGTGTGTCCAGGTTCAGAAAAGGCAGAAGTCATAAACAAGTGGAAATCCAAGGACGCCAAGGCGCAGGGAATAATAGTAACTAGATTAGCGGAGTCGATAATACCGCATGTAGCTACCTGTAACACAAGTAAAGACATTTGGGATAAATTGCACAACATTTATGAGCAGAAGGGAGATCTTTCAGTGCATATACTACAGCAACAGTTCTTTGATATGAAGTTCCAAGAAAGAGAAACCATGTCACAGTATCTAAGCAGGTTTGAAGTGCTGCTATGTAGGCTCAAAGGCCTTGGAGCAGAAGTTAGTGCTCAAATGGCTATAACTAAAATAACCTCTTCGCTACCCAGCCAGTATCGTCACTTTATATCAGCGTGGGAGTCAGTGCCGGCAGACAACAGAACAATGGAACAGCTGGTTTCTCGCCTTCTTATTGAGGAACAGAGGTACTCGGCTCAGGCACAGGAGCAAGCGGGGATGGATACTGCATTTGCTCTGAAGTCATCAAGAAAATGCTTTAATTGCGGCAAGCCATGTCATTACAAAAAGGATTGTAAGTTCAATAAATCTAAAAATAAGTTTTGCAATCACTGTAAAAAGCAAAATCATGATAGTAAAGATTGCTGGTTTAAAAATAAGAAAAATGAGTCTAAAGGTAATGCATTCCCTGTGTCAGTGTTATCATCAGCATTGCATAGTTCAGTAGGAGAAGAGTGGATAATGGATAGTGGTGCTACAGAGCATATGTCCCATGATATAAACTTATTCTCTGAATATACAAGTCTACAAAGTCCTAAGTCCATTATAGTAGGTGATGGTAAAATCATACAAGCTCTAGGTAGAGGTAAAATCACACTAGAAGCCCATAATGGTCAGGAATGGTTAGAAACTACTTTAAATGAGGTCTTGTATGTACCTGAATTAAAACTGAATCTATTTTCAGCCAGTTGTGCTACAGACAAGGGTTACAATGTAACCATAAATAAAGAAAATTGTATCTTTAAAAAATGTGACAAAGAAGAGGTAAGTGCACTTGCATATCGTAAAAATAACTTGTTTTTCATGAAATTCAGACCTGGAAGTGTAAATAGTGCCTGTGTAGGTAGTTCAAATGAAAGTTTGTCTGATTGGCATCAAAAGATGTGTCACCAAAATATTGAACAGGTTAAAAGTGTTCTAACAAAATGTAAAGTGAAATATGATGTAATAAATGAGAATGTAGTAATCTGCCAGTCATGTTTACAAGGTAAATCTCATAAAAAACCCTTCCCATTGAGTAAGGATAGGGCACAAAAAGCAGGTCAAGTTTTACATATGGATGTATGTGGTCCTATGGAAACTTCATCGTTAGGCGGTGCCAGGTATTATTTACTTATAAAAGATGATTTCACAAAATTCAGAACAGTCTATTTTCTTAAAAATAAGTCGGAAACTGTAGGAAACGTCAAAAGTTTTCTGACATATGTCATTAAAAACTTAGAACTCAAAGTTGAGGTTATAAGGTCAGATTGTGGTTTAGAATTCACAAACAAAGAGATGAAATCATTGTTAGAAAGTCTGGGTATAGTTCAACAAACAAGTGTACCATACACACCCGAACAGAATGGCTGCATTGAACGCGAAATGAGAACTGTAACGGAAGCAGCTAGAACAATTCTTTTAGCCAGTGGCTTAGACAAATCTCTTTGGGCAGAAGCTGTCAATACAGCAGTCTATGTTCTAAATAGAACAGGTAAGAGTCGAGTCAAAAACGTGACTCCATATGAGTTGTGGTTAAAAAAGGGGCCATATGACATACATAACCTCAAAATTTTTGGCACAAAGGTAGGTGTGCATGTACCTCAACAAAAGAGGAAAAAATGGGATAGTAAGGCCGAAATGGGATATTTTGTAGGATATGGCGAGACTACAAAAGGCTTTAGAGTTTATTTCCCAAAACAAAAAGATGTTTTTGTCAAAAGAGAAGTAACTTTTTTACAAGGTATTTTTTGTGATAAAGAAGTAGGGAAAAGATTGATAGATCAATGTCCCTTCTCTGAAATTATTATCACTAGTCCCGAAAATGACCAACCTGTTTTTACAGCTGACAAAACAGTCCAAGTGGTGGATGATGAGGTCCATAGCTTTTATAAAGAAGAAATTACTGTACAGTCACCAGATCCAGAGGGGGCAGAAGAAGGGTGTGTGGATGGTATAGTTAGTCCACCAGAAATAGCTGTGGAGTCGGGGGAAAAACCTCAAAAAGTTGAGAGTAGAGAATCATCAACGTCGGAAGAATGGCTAGAGTCTACTTCTGACTTATCTGAAACAACAGTGGTAGAAGCTCCCAATGTACCCCCACAACCCTCTCAAACACGGAGTGGAAGAAACACAAAGAAACCACTGTGGATGGAAGAATATGAAACTGGTTTTCTTTCTATTGATGCGGAACCTATGAGCCTAGAAGAAGCAATGCAAAGTGAGTACAAGGAAGAATGGAACAAGGCAATACAGGTGGAATTAAATACCCTCAAAGAAAACAACACTTGGTCTGAGATTAGTAGTGTTCCAGAAGGTAACAAAGTCATCTCAAGTAAGTGGGTATTTAAAGTCAAAGAGGTAGGCAGTGACAAAGTTTATAAGGCTCGCCTTGTAGCTAGAGGTTTCGAGCAGTCAGACTGTGACCTCGATGTATATTCACCGGTAGCTAGATTGCCAACTTTTAGAGTTTTTATGTCTATTGCTAACAAATCACAACTTCCTGTACATCAGATGGATGTAGTGGGTGCATTTCTTCATGGTGACATAGATGAGATAGTGTACCTTAAACTTCCATGTGGCAAAATTTGTAAACTAAATAAATCCTTGTACGGTTTAAAAAAATCACCAAAATATTGGAATATGAAGTTTAACAATTTCATGCTAAGTGAAGGTTTCATCAAGTCACAGAATGATCACTGCTTGTACTTTAAGAAGGACAATGGTTATAAAATATATGTGTTATTATTTGTAGATGACATATTAATGTTCAGCTCAGATAATATTGCTCTAAAAAAGTTTAAAGCTCAGTTGTGTAAAAGTTTTAAAATGAAAGATTTAGGATTAGCTAAAAGTTATCTGGGTATAGACATTCAGCAAAGCGTTGGTAAAACTGTCATAAGCCAGGGCAAATACCTATCTAAAGTTTTAGAAATCTATAAAATGTCTAACTGTAAATCAGCTCCAACACCTATAGATCAAAATTTTAAGTTTGAATTATTACAAAATGAAAAGTCTGAGAGTCCGGAGATAGAAAAACAGTGTAGACAGTTAGTTGGTAGTTTAATGTATGCGGTCTGTGGAACTAGGCCTGATCTATGTGTATCGGTGTGTTTTCTCAGTCGTTACCAACACTGTGCCAGTGTGATGTTATTCAAGGCATTAAAAAGAGTATTGCGTTACATTAAAGGGACGCTGAACTATGCTTTAGTTTACAGTAGCACTGACACAGGTTTGCAAGGTTTTGTGGACTCTGACTGGGCAGGAGACACTAAAGACAGAAAATCAACCTCAGGTTATCTGTTCAGTCTTAACAATTGTGTTGTAATATGGTGTTGTAAGAAGCAACTTAGTGTTAGTTTATCTTCAACGGAGTCAGAATATATAGCTTTAAGTATGGCTATTCAAGAAGTTTGTTGGTTGCAATATTTACTCAAAGACTTTGATATTGTTATTAGTGAAACAGTAATATTTGAAGACAATCAGTCTGTCATAAAATTGGCTTTCAATTCAGAAAACAACAAGAGGCTGAAACATTTAGAAACAAGATATCATTTCATTGTTGAGAAAATTAAGGAAAAGTGTATTTCTCTAAAGTATATTAAAACTCAAGATAACTTTGCAGATTTGTTAACCAAACCTTTAGGCACAATTATGTTTCAAAGATTTGTTCAGTCTATTTTTAGTTTGTAAGTGGTTGGTCATGTAACTTATGTGGTACAAATGTACCTAATGTTAATTAACTATACATATGTGTGATGTAACTAGAAGTGGTAAACTTTTGATTTGTAGTATCATTTTTTTGACCAACCAAAGTAAGAATTAGAAATAAGTATTATTTTCAAGTTTTCTTTTGAACAAACTGTTAAGGCGAAGTGATATGTTTCTTTTTGCATTGTATAAAATAGGTAAATATTTGTTGAGAGGGGGTGTTAAATTGAACGCATCGTTTTATGAAAATAAAAAACAATTTGAACGCAACAAATATTGGCAAATGCAGCGCCACCTATCATATCCTTCTCTTGCATTTTGCTATGGCTGATCGCCTGTTTTGTAGCCAATAATCGTCGCAATATAAACCCTGTAAGTTCGTATAAAATCTTTTATTTCCCAACCAAAAGACACCCTAAACACAAACTTTTAACAGAAATATGACTGATATGGGAATTTGTCTGTTTGCTACACATTCAAACCACAGGAATAATGAAGTTATATTTTCATATAGGACAAATATAGATATATGATAGTTAGTGTCCCAGGGGACATTGAACACATGATATTCTAGAAAAAATGGAGTGAAATACAGTATGGATCTATGAATCCAAGTTGGACGAAGTTATGCAAAATCCACATGAGATCACCAATGAAATATATAACTTCTGTTTTCAGCAGAAGCTTCCAATTTTAAATTTTACTTTGCTTGGGTTGGATTGTTTTTGCATAACTACGTCCAATTGTACTTCTGGAATCTTACCTGTGAGTGGATTAACTCCTGGAGTGCTGGTAGCAGTAGGCGGCATGGCAGACCCAAGTGTTGCCGCACTGTCAGAGCTCTCACCCTTTTCTCCTTTAAGTGCAGCTGCGGCTGCCTTCTCCTCTCTGTAAATACAAATAATATATGAGTTATGGGCGCTTCCCAAAGAAAACTTAATTCACCGCATACAATTTTTAACTGTACATTTGACCAAATCATTTGGTTCAAATAATACCTTGGTCATTAATTTTTAAGACTAATTCTGTGGCTAAAGTTTATAATGTTTAAGAAAATGACTATATTATTATAATCTAGAAACTTGAACAGAATACTGAACATAAAAATTATGCCTGATTAAAAATGTGTCTAACACCGTTTCTTTTATAAGCATCTACATTGTAAGGGGAGGAGAGGAGCACTGCTTATCCAGAAGTACAGGTGTTACCTATTCAGGGAGTAGAATCCTGGTTTTTAGGACATTTGTAAAAAATATGTTTTTAGTAAATAAATATTTGCATTTGATGTTTACCAAACAAAATTGCACAATAATAAATTGGATGGACAAGGTGTCCCCACAATGACTGATATAATAGGCATGTGAATTACGCACAAGCAGAAGTATCCAAAACCAAGGGATATTTAAGTATAGCAGTCCCCATTAAAAGCTGAACATGTACAATATGCTCTGAGTAAACATTTGAATCTATATTGGAACTTAAAAAAGCTTATTTATAAGCTCTAGGCAGCTAGTAATGGTTTAGACTGCTAATATTTTAGTCAAAACGACTGCTACGTTGACAGAAACGGCTGGTTTGACAATCTCAAGCATTCGTAATGATAAAGCAGGATGTTCTTAGCACAATACACAGACATCGAACCATTTAAATGAGTTTTCGTTGTAAAAACCTAGGCAGAATCGCACGATCGATTCGTAAACCAAAAACAAGCCGGTGGAGACTTCAACCTGCGAGCAATACCGAGACAAGATCAAATAAAAACCAAGTTTCAGGACAACTTGAGTTAATTGCCACCTGCATAGAGAATTCTTAATATAATACAGCTAGTTTCCTATCGAAGCCAGGTCTTTTTAATGTGCGAAAAAACAAAGAGATAATTCGAGCATGGCACGAGGTAAAACGTGCTACTAACCTTTTCTTCTTAATGAAGGGATCCATTACTTCAATTCGTCTTTTAGACATTTTTCACCATGCAATTTAAACACTGGCTATAATTTAAGATAGAAATCTCTTTTTCGCCACTCAATAATACATGAGCCAACAAAATGGCGACACACACGAAACGAAACGACAAGACAACGACAACTTTTCTTTTTTTTCTGAGAGCAGAGATAATGGGTCGTTGTCTTTGGTTAGGTATTGCCATTATAAAAAAAAAAACAGTCAAGTATATACCGGGTCACGCACAAAGAAGGGTTCCGTACCGACAGCCACTAGTCCACATTGAAAATTAGTATACAATACATTTCATTAAATAAATAAATAAAATCGGCCAAGAGCATGTCGGGCCATGGGGACATAAGGGGGAGCTTCAAGGTTGCAAAAATAGCCGATAAAATAAAAGAGTCCCGGCTGAGATGGTATGGTCACGTACTGCGACGACCGGATGACCATGTCGTGAAAAAGTGTTTAGCTATGGCTACCGGAAAGAGGGGGAGAGGAAGACCACCGACTACCTGGATGACGAATGTCCAGAGAAACATGAAGGAGATGGGCCTCAACGCAGAGGACGCGCGGGAGCGAAGCAAGTGGCGTCGCATGATTGGGAAAGCCGACCCCGTGTAACGGGATAAGGCGAGGCCAAAGAAAGAAGAAAGAAGCATGTCGGGCCATGCTCAGTGTAGGGTTCCGTAGTTGGCCAATCTTAAAGAAAGACTTCTTACAATAACCCAAAAACAGCCTAACTGATCATGTTCGCTATAGATTCGTTGAAAGTTTTTATTAAGCTTTACATTCATGATTTTTTTCATATTTTTTGGACCCATAGTTCAAAAGTTAGAGGGGGTACAATTTTTTCTCCTTTGGAGTGATTATTTCCTTTCACTTTATCAAAAAATGTTTGATGAAGAACTCTTTTCATTCTGAAAGACCTATCCAACAACACCCCACATCATAGGGTTGAGGCAAAAAAGAAAAAAACATCTCCACTTTACGTGTAGGGGAGGTTAATTAAAAATAGTAATAGATTTTATTTTACGATTTTCTCAGATTTTTAGTTTTATATATACATACCAAATTGCAGGGTTCTAGCAATTACAATCACAGAGCAAAGCCTCGGACAGACAGACAGACGGACAGACAGGCAGACAGACAGACGGACATGGCGAAACTATAGGGGTTCCTAGTTGACTACGGAACCCTATAAAGATCGTATCGGCACGCCAATACTTTGGCTAAAACAGTTTAGTAGCGCAAAAACCATTAGACCTTTCTTGTTCAAACCAAAAATCGTTGAAAGTATTTTTAATGTAATGTACACCACCTCAATTTTTTTTTGGAAATTAGAACATTTATGACTTTGACAGCTAATCCAATGGTTGAAGTACGGTTGAATTAAATGGAAAAGTTTTTTAGAATAGAATAGAATAGAATAGAAAACTTTTATTCGTGACAATACAATACAACAAAAGAGAAATAGAAAAAAAACAGTCAAAATGGGTAATACATGTATGGGGTGTTCCCACCCACATTGCCCCCTCTAATTTAATATTTTTTCGTAATTTGACATCAGTTGTGGTTTAAAGAATACGCCTTCCTACAAAAATCCATAATTATAGCGCTCATAGTCTCCAAGTAAATCGAATGTTATATACAGAGGGACGGACAGACATGACAAAACTTTTTTCGCCATTTTACTACGGAACCCTAAAAATACATCATGAATTTATACGATATTATCAAAATACTGAGGTGTCAATATTATCGCGGTTTTTAAAATTGTTCGGATTTTGTGACAATATTGACATGATACGGATCGTGATATGAGTGTATCGCGTGATAATATAAAGGCTTGACATAACGTTTATTTCTACGCAGATTATTTGTGTCAAATGTTATTTATGTTATTTGTCAAATGAACTGATTATTATTTAATAGCGTTTAATCATCTTTCCCAGTTTTAAATCAGATTAGGGAAAAATGATGGGAGCATTGACATAAAATACTTTATTTTTTGAATCGTAGTTTTTACTAACTCGAAAATTCACAACTATTTCGTATGGCGGAACGTATCACAGCAAAATGTCAGATACAGTCACAAAACTGCGTATTTCTATTTTGGGTTTATGCACATAAATATTTGTAAATTGTGAAAAAAGTATGAACAATGATGTTACTTGGATAAATATCTAAAAATTTCGTAGTGAGTGTATGGATTAGTGTACGTTAAAAATGGACTATTTATATTGTAAGAAAACGAACGAACGAAATTATATCCACCGAATTAATTAATAAGTGAAATCATATTAATTGAGTAATTCGAATACGACGTCTCCACCGATCTTCCAGTTTTATTAGAGGTAAGTATGTAAAAAGAGAATAAATTCTAAATTTATAAAAAAATCGTGCTAAGTACTTTTAAAACCAAGATGGCGGACTCACATTTCTTTGATTTGTTTATCTATTTATAGTCTAATTTTGGCCTTTTATTGCGGTTTGTGTGACATTTGTGAGCGCTGAAATATGTTTTCACATTATTTGGGACACAAAAGAATTCTTTCGTCATATGACAGAGGTTATTGAACTTGTCTGGACTTGTATTTTGATCAAAAAAAAGTTCTGATTCAGCTGAACGAAGAATTAAATTAACTTTTATAAACAAGAAGTCGGTCCGGGTGTACCAAAGGGTACGCAGTATAAAAAGACTTAGAAATTTTTTGACGAAAAGTGCAAATTTCATAGGAGTTGTAAAAGACTTAGAAAATTTTTGACGAAAAGTGCGAAATTCATGTGGTTGTAAATTTGGACTTAGAAAATTTCGTTTACATATTTTTGAATACTTTGGCCGTATACATATTTTTGAATACTTTGGCCGTATACATAATTTTGAATACTTTGGCCGTTTACATAAATCTGAACATTTCATATTGAGGGGGAGGGGGGTTGAGGGAGGGGGGAGGGGGGCGAGCTTCGCCCGAAGGTCCGCTTCGTCGGCCCGGTCGCTCGCTTAACGAGGCCATCGCTCGCTTGGGACGTCGCCGCCTCGCTACGCTCGGCACCTCCCCCCCTGCGCTTCGCTCTTTGGCCTCGTTGCTCGCTGACCTCAGGCCTACTCCGCGAACCTTCGACCTCCGCGGTCTGACTCCGCCTTAGGTTCGACGCTGCGGAAAGCGCAGCCTTCCGCCCTTGCGTGTCTGTCAAAACACGGTCACCTGAGCTACGTTTCCAATAAAAAGGAGAGTAACCGTTAAAAAAGTCGGTTCTGGCGCTTCGCCGGCCGCTGCCGCGGCACGCTCGCTTCGCTCGCTCGGCTCGCGCGCTGTAGGATCGCAGTGCACCTAACACTCCTCCTCGCTTCGCTCGTCGTCGTACCTACACGGACCTGCCTTAGAATAGAACAGGCAGATGCCGGTCTAAAAGCCAAAATTTTATAAATATCTATACACCCAACGCGTCATAAATATCTATACACACAACGCGTCATAAATATCTATACACCCAACGCGTCATAAATATCTATACTGCGTCTCAAGGAAAAAAACCATAAGTCTATTGAAAACAATGACACTTATGGTTTTTCTCCTTGAGAAGGCAGTATACGGGTGTGTACCTAATGATCGGTGTTCGGAGTCCAATATCTCGGTAATTATTAATTTAAGAAAAAAAATTTTCAAATAAAACATGTTTATTTTAACGTATTCTATAAGATGCAATCACAAAAATATGGTGTCAATATGACATCGCGACAATGTTTTTTTTTTCTAAGTCCTGCGTACCCTTTGCTACACCCCAACCCAAGAAGTCAGCTTCGTGTATCAGTTATGATATATAAAGCCACATAGTCACATTTTCAGATTGTAAGTAGCCATAATGTTTATCAACACTTATACTAATTCTAGTCTGGCATGAGTGCATGAGTGGTATGCAACTTCATTCAAATGAACTGTAATGATTTCTTGGATTACTCAACCTCTCAAGGCGATTCCAACAAATCTTGACATTGTAGTCCCTATGGCCTTTGGGCTGCAGCATTGGACTATCTCTTTGAAATCATTTACCCCTATTAGAAAGACCATTGTCAAAGGCACAAAAGTGTTATCATATGAACATAGTTACTACAAATTTTTGGACTGTCTGTGTCCATGATTGTTTAAATTATCACCCAATTATGCCAATTTTGGCTATAATATGTATGTTTACATGTAAAGTTAAATCTAAACACTACTACTATGCTGGCTCCATGAGCCGAAGAGGATTTTGACTGTTAACACAAAAAAAAAACCCTGGTCTCTCCAGCTTCAAAATTATTTTTCTCTCTATCCGCTAAGTAAAGTTGGGTGTGGCGGAAGAAACATCAGAGTGGAGTGAATGCAGTGGAAATGAAAGTGCTGAGTAGTATGTGTGGTGTTGCTTTGAGAGATACACTGAAAAACACCGTTAGAAGATAGTTATCGTATATACTTTTGTGTATTCGGACAGAGACCGTATATATAGGTCACTAACATTTTTTTTTTTATATAATGTCTTATAAGTTAATTTTAATTGAATATTGTGAGTTTGTTTATCACTATAGTTTTAAAATCATTATTATTATTGTCTACTTTTTTTTAGTTCTGCAATTCTGTTTTGAAAACATTATAATTATCATTGTCAATTTATTTAATTGTATAATTCATGTGTTGACTTGTAAAAGTGCCCTTGTGGCCTATTTGCAGAATAAATTTTTTGATTTTGATTTGATTTTGGTGGTGTGGAGTGAATAAAGGTATAGTGATGAAAATTGACACAGGTATGTTAAGATGGTTTGGACATGTAGAGAGGATGGATGAAAGAAGATTGACAAAACGAGTGTATGAAGGAAGAGTGGATGGAAAAATTGGAAGGGGAAGACCTCAGCACACATACTCCAACCAAATCGGAGACATTCTGCAGAAAGGCCAGGTCAAGAGTACCCTAAATTGGCGCGCATGAAGAATGTTATGTTATCGTAGCAAACGGAAATCCGTGATCTCTGCCTACCCCCCTGGGTAACAGGCGTGATAATATGCACGTATGTATGTATCTGCTATCAGTGTCCACACTAATACTATGATCAGATTGGTTGTAAGGGAAATGGTGATTGTAGATTTGGAGGCTTCTGCCTCATTCAATACTTAAATAATGTGGTTAAGTTTGAGTCTCTTTAAGGCGAAGGGTAGGGCAACGCCTTCACCATACAAATGTTGTGCAAGTTTTATTTGTTAGTTTTGGCACAAAATCATTTTATTTTATTTTTTGCTTGTACATATTGGATATACGCAGAACCTGATGTTGAAATTTTGCTTTACTTCAAAAAAAATAAATTAAATAAATACAAAAAAATAAATATTAAAAAAAAAAAAAACGTTAAGTTGTAGCTAACAGAAAAATAAGCATATTGACCAAAAATAACATATATGCCCAAAGTTTGTATGGAAAGAGCTCGCCTACCCTGTCGCCTTAACCACATTGATATTGTCAAGTAATACAGAAGCTAAGTTTGGAGTGGTGGGCAAGGTGAGCAATTTGTTGTTCCTTAGCGCCACACTTCCAATAAATAAAAAATAAATATATTGGGGGACAATCTTATTCAAATTGACCTAGTCCCAAACTAAGCAAAGCTTATATATATAAATACGATATACATATTTAATATAGATAAATACATACTTAAATATATAGGAAACATCCAAGACTCAGGAACAATATTCATGATAAATGCACAAATAATGCCGTAACTGGGATTCGAGCCCGGGACCTCTGGCTTCGTAGGCAGCGTCACTACCGACTAAGCCAAAGTGGTTGTCATGTTGTTGTTCCAATGGTTGAAAAGGTAACCTCACTTATTTCAGTTGGAGCTATCAATGATTCACCAAATCATATAAATCTAGAACACACTCCCTCCACCATTAACTTAGCTTTTCTCTTATCATCTCTTTGAATATCACTTGCTTGCAGACAGAAAGTAACCGTTTGTATGTAGTTGTTTCAGCAGCCACATGCCATATCGAACTCCCTAAACTTAATACCCATTTTGCACTATATACTTATACCTATCTGTATGCATTTTTCACTCCAATTACACACTTACCCCCTTATTCATAAACGCCCATCAAGCCTCTATTTTACTAACAGTGTAGAGACATGTGCTTGTCTGGAACGCATGACAGACTCCAATCTACCTTCCATATAATTATACTTAACACAAATCTACCCACTTTGTCCATAATGGAACACAACACTACTGTTGGCTTTTTTACATATTCGTGAATTTCATTAGAATAGAATAGAATAGAAATACATTTATTCATAGCACATCACACAAATATATACAAACGGAGTAATACGAAACACATAAAAACATAGACAATAAAAAAATAAAATATAACAATAAAAATAAGAGAGCGCCACGAATTGGTCCCGACTCAGCATAGTGCCAACCTTACGGTCAACGCTGGTCTTCCGTCGGGGCCAACTGGTGAGATCACGGCGTATAACACACTTAAAAATAAAACTAAACTCTTAATTAACACACATTGAAATAAAGAAATACAAAAAGCAATAACAAACATTTTAAAGAAACCAGTTTTGCATGGGCTGTGGCATGGGTTCTTGAACGCGACCTTACAAACGTCAGTGCTTGTTTCGCCCGACAGCCTGCCAGAGACAACATTAGTTCTCGCAAACCATGGAGCAATTGTAATGTTTAAGCCAGCATCAATTTGTAGTACGTAAATGGAGGAGTGAAGACAGGCGCCCCCTTATGGCCGCCCATGACGAAGAGAGTGACATTTTTTTTATACCACGTCGGAGGCAAACAACCGTACGGCCCGCCTGATGGTAAGCTGTCACCGCAGCCTATGGACGCCTGCAACTCCAGGGGTGTCAAATGCGCGTTGCCGACGCTTCAAAAATTTATACACTCCTTTCTTGAAGAATCTTTCTTGAATACGTAGTTTCTCGGGAAAACCTCGGCAGGGAGCTCATTCCACAACCGGAGCGTCCGTCCGAGAGAGTGATGACATACTTCAGGTTGCAGGACTAACCTGGTGCTGACTATCCAGAGAAAGGGGAATATGGCATAAATGGGAGGAGGCCTTCATCCAAAAATAGGCTGCTCAGTAAATTTAATAGTTAAGACATATGTATAAAAAAAAATCTGTTGTATATGCAAAAACTGACAATAAAAGGCTTTATTATTATTAAATGGAGGAGTTGCTCCAAAAGTACCAGCAACAAAAAAAGTCATAATATGCCAATTCCCTATTCTGTATCACTTACACCAGTTGGGCCGGAACCTTAAACCGAGTCTAATTAACCTCATTTTATTAGTTAGCCAACAACCAAACTGTTAATGTAGCAACAGACCAATTAAGCTTAATGTGAGTAATTGTTGACTCACTGCCATGTGTGTAACTGGATTGTCTAAAGCTCAACCTCTCGACTACTGAGTACTTGCTCTCTGGAGAGCCAGTGGGTCTAGAAACTTGCTTAAAATTCAGTCTAATTTCGGTAGTTAGTAGTGGCACCCTGGGGAGCCAGCGGGTACGGAGTGGTTAAGAGCTTATTTTTATTCGGGCCACTATGTACACTTCTTAAGCGGATGCAACCAGACTTGCCCATACAAAGGTGAACTAGAGGTGTTGTTTAGGCCGCAGACTGGACGCCTGCAAGCAGCGGGAGCAAGCGAGCAACACCATCACAATTAAGTGATACTTTTTGTATAAATGAGGAAACCTGGGGCCTATTGCATAATCACTTTCTAATTAAAGGGATTCTAAAAAAAAAAAAAGAAAGATAAATGAAAATAAAAATGAAGAAAAAATATAATGAGGGGTTGAAGGGGTTTAAGTCTCGTATGCACTAGGCCCCTGTTATTGAATACCCAGGACCACATTAACCAGCTAACTTTTTATAGTACTAATCCCGAATTCCCCATACAAGACAGCTGCTAATTGGTGGATGTTAATTACCACATTCATCACAATATACCTGTAGCAATACGGAGGACTGGCCATTATACATTGTATCATATGCCAACGAATTACGGCCTACAGGAGGCTAGCTTACTGTACTGTAACTACCTGCCAATTGTGTTAGTTGTTGCTAATCCTTTCTTAGCAACTGTTCATTTATTTTTGGCTTTTGCTAGGAAATTTAGTTGTATATACGTAACTATAAGCAAGTTCATGTTCTTCCTTCAATAAATAAAGATATTTTTATTTATTTACCACAACTGGATGGCAAGCTAATTGTTTCCTGTGGATAGTTGATACCTTATCATGTTTTAACCACGTCAGTAGCAAACAAGGCCTGCCTGATGGTAAACGGTCACCACAGCCTATGGACGCCTGCAATTGCAAGTGTACTACATGCGCGTGGCCGACCCTTTAAAAATATGGAGCGTCTGAGGGAGGAAATTAAACCAATCAGATAGTAGACTGAATAATAATTGTAATGTGTTGTGAAAAATAATATTAGGTATTAATTTTTATGACTTGTTTGATAAATAATTGGTTATATTGTGATTAATTTATGTAATATATTTTAATGGTGTTACAAAAGCAGGATAATGTCTATTATCCTCATTGTAATAAGGATAAAATTTATAAATGGTCACTAATTGAATGATTAAAGTTACATATTATAAATGTGAGTTCTGATCACAAAATTGGTGAACGGATTTGATGAAATTCAGCATATACAATAATGTTTTAACCCTTAATAAGGCAGAGGCGATATAGCGACCACATACGTGTCAATAGAATTTCAATCTTAGCTCTACGCTTTAAGGTTCAATTTAGATTGTACTCCGTAAAAAGTGAGTTGTCTTGAAATTAATCACCAAAACGTAACTATTTTGTACATATGTTTCGTTTATTGTAAAGCTTTCTAGATTGGCGGTGCCTTTTTAAGAGTTAATACTTTTATCCCTAAAACCGTCCCCCAAGAGGATACATGGAATTCACGCGGATCAAGTCATCACTGTGCAAATGCTGCTAAATGAAACAAGTCAAAATATACTATCGTTTCTGAAAAAGAAGACCTCTGCCGAAAATAAACGCCGAAACAAACTCGACAGTCAGTAATTTTTTCCCAAAAATATGCTTATTACAATGATAATACTTAACCTAAGTAAATCTGAGTATGGATACAAAAAGAGGAAAAATGTTTACAATAGATAATAATACTATAGGAAACTATCCCTTAACTGAGACGCGCGGAAGGGTGGCGGGAGACAGCGGACCCCGCCGCCCCGCTACTCGCTACTCATTGTCTCAGTCCTGGCCTTTTCTTGTCACTTGTGCTCAGAATGGGCTCCTAGGTCCCAAGACCTTTGATCTATAAATCCGTTTACTCGTGTTTTTTTTATGGTATAGTATTAACAACAATGTTTATATGAACCAGCAATTAGTAGTTATTTTAGTCATTGCAAAAATAATACTACCATTTTAAAAGGGGGGTCTCTGGCACCGATTTTAAGGCTCAATAAGTCAGCTAAATAAAAATGCGTAATGCACGTAAAACTGTCAAGGGACTCTGACTTGGCCGTGTATTTCTGAAAGTCATTTTTGTATACAGATGTATGGAAAAAGGTATGGGTGCCTAAATATTATGAGCGGTAATGTATGGTATCAAACTTTGGCAATTTTAGGCCAAATGGAATTACACAGTTTTAATAAAAACATAACTTTTGTGAAAATTAATTAAATATTAAAATCTATCTTACGTTGTTAGAAACGTCAATAAGAAACAATCATATATAGATTTCACATAAACAACATATTAATATCAAAACATAGAGCTTTTTGTTGTTAGTATGTTTGAATAAATCATAAAAAAAAATAAGTTTTATTTCCGATCTTGCATATGTTTTAAAAAGAAATATCAACTCAAAACTCGTCAAAAATCGATGATTAGCGCATGGAGTCTCTTAAGGTAACTCTATAATTATGATTTTGTTGTTTCAGATGATAGTTCGCTGGCCGAACCTCCCATCGTACAAATAGAACACAACCATGGGTCAACAAACTTCGAGGAAGAGTGAGTAATAATATACTAATAAATTATACATACAATTGTGGCATTCATCTAAATTAATGAGCCTGCTGGAACTAGTTTCACTAGTATGACACTTTTATTTCTACACATCGGCGCCATCTATTAGGAGCATTTAACAAGGTTTTATTTAACTTGTTCGTATGCAATGTAAATATTTAAGTAAAGGTTGCCGCACACGTAACCAACGCTCGGCACCAGATCGGCTCCGCCTCAACTCGAGCCGTCCAGTATTCTTTGTAAGAAATCCTATAGTATAACGCACACATACCGGCTTTGGAGCAGCATAGTGTTTTTTTTAACCAACGACTTCAATAGAAGGAAGGGATTCTCAGTTCGTTTGCATGTGTCGCTCTTGACCACGTTGGCAGATTTTGATAATTCTTTTTTAGTTTCAAAACAGGTACCCCAAAGTTGGTCCTATATGAATTTGGTGAAAGTCTAATGATGGGATCCAGGAGGAATCGAGGGAACTCCTCAAATTTGATAGGCACGCGTATAGCGATTGCGGTATTTTCTGTTCTTAATTGTTCTGGTAGTTAATGGAGTTAAAACTTTTCTCTTAATAATGTTTGTGTTCCATTTTTCAGCCGGCGAGTGCTCCTGCGGCTGCGGTCTTGAGCGACGGCGCTACGCCGAGTCTCCGAGCAGTGTGCAGCGATACGTTAGCGCTGTCACGGACAGGTAAGGCTTACGTTTCATACGGATAGTTTTGATAGCCCTGTCACACACTCGTTGAGTGGCATGGGTAGTAGCGAGGCACGGAGGCAAAGGAATTTCAAGATTCAAGATAAAAAAAATTATTCGCAACAGGCACAATAATGGTCGATTCACACCGGAGTCGGCGCGCACGCCACCAGAGTCAAAGGAATTCGAACTCTCCATACAGAAGTTAGACTTCGTATCCAAACGGCAGCGGCAGAGCCGGCGGCAGCCGACAGGGTATCATAAAAAATCGCCCATGACCATGTCAGACCATGCTCAGTGTAGGGTACCATATACAATGAACCCAATGAACTTACTTTAATAAAATCAATAACTAGCAAAAGGGAAATACCTTTGCAGCGTTTCATACGTATTTTACAAAGAAAAGAAGACTTAACGATATCTCAATAACGGCTTAACTGATCATGTCCGCTAAAGTTTCCGTTGAAAGTCTTTATTAAGCTTTGCAATGCCCCAGCAGGGTAACATGTACTTACTGTAAAACCTATTTTAAGACCTACTGTATGGACAATGAACATGATCGCAATAAACGAATATGAATATGAATACTTTCATGATTTTTTTTCCTATTTTTTGGACCTATAGTTTAAAAGTTTTTTTTTTTTGGGAGTCCGTTTTATTAATACGAAGCCTGCAATTGACATTCCAGCCGAGGCTAATATAGTGCTTTTCTCAAAAATGGGGGAAAAAAGACTAAATTGGAATTAAATTTTGATAAATATAACCTAAAAACGACAAAATATTTATATATTCTCTCCCGGCGTTTATTTTTTTTAAACAGAATCGGAAGTGTAATTTTCACCGAAAATTAAACAAAAACGTCGCGTTTCCAACAGAAAAATACGACTTATATTGGCTGTACACGGCCTGTGCCATCTTTAGTATGGCTGTTTGTTCTTTTTAAAAACTTTGGAACTCGACGAATAAAGCGATTCATATGTAACGTTGTAGTCGAGCGGGGAGCCTGTAATGTTTGTTTTTTTTTTTAAATTTATGACACCAGAAACTACATTTCGCCTTTCAAGATGACTACTATTGACAGTGAATCGGGTGTGTGTTACAGATGGTCGACACGCGAGTGCTCCTGCCGAAGGAGGCGCGGACGACGACCGCCCTGCGTGTGCACCGCGTACCGCCGAGTCAGCGTTTCCGACGCCATTTCAGACGACAGGTTAGTTTAGCAGGCCGCACTAACAATAGTAACGAGGGGCGTAAGCGGAAAATTGCGACCGAGAGTCTATCATGAGCCCGACGCCTAAGGTGATGACTCGAGTTTGCAATTTTCTTACGCCCGAGTTAATCACAATGTTTTCATCATTTTTGCGAGGAAATAAATAACTCCAGCACTAATCAAAATTGAAGGAATCGACAACTTTACTTCCAGTATTCGCAGCTGCTGGCGGAGCCGCGCGGCAGGACGAACCTAGTCCGCAACGCACCCCTCAGCTGTGCTATCCGAACACTAAATCTACTTGCTGAAAATATTAATAATCAATACTCCAACTAATGACGTATGGTAAACTGAGGACAGGCCTAATGCGCTCGCCGAACGTCATTTGCCGTACTTCGGCCAACAAACACCGTGTTCACCTGTAATACCTTTTTTTTTTTAATTTGTTTAAAACTTACAATTTTATTCCAATATGTTATGACACATGAGCCACTATTTAAAACCTCGAGGGTTTATATAATAGTTGGGAGATCGCGCGGTTCGTCCCGCGGTTATGAAACATTGCAACCTATAGGTCGTCCGTCTATTGTACAGTCAACATTTGCTGTTGACTGACATTTCTTCTAGATCCCGCCATCAGATCCAGATTTGATGACAATGGGATCAACTAGAAAACATACCCTTTCAAACAAAAAATGAATTTTTGAAATCGGTCCAATAGTAATCGGTGAACATACATAAAAAAAAAAACCGATTAATTGAGAACCATCTCCTTTTTTTGAAGTTGGTTAATAAAAGGACCTAGGATGGGTAGACAGACTACAACTTGGCAGGCAGATTGTCTGCCAGACAAACAGACAGACCATGATGATATTGATGTTCCACCACCAACCATATCAGCCCAAATACGTCTACTGCTTAAGATAGGCCTCCAATTTCATGAGGGTTAAATGCCCTAATCGCCACGCTTGGCATGATGATCATTGAACATTTTTCTGTTACAGGCTGGCCGCAGTTATAACCCTCGGCGCGAGAGATCTACGCAGGGAATTGGATACCATCGTCTTAAACAGAGGTACGTTCAAAAGGACGGCTGACTAATCTAACAACGTAATAACTAGTTTAATGTATCCAAAAGGTACAAATACAAAATACATATGTTGGGAGTTTCTCTGCGAGATCGCATCAGGAATGAGGCCATCCGCAGCAGAACCAAAGTGACCGATATAGCCTTTCGAATCACTAAACTTAAGTGGTGGGCGGGGCACATAGCACGTAGAACCGGTGGCCGTTGGGGCGGAAAGGTTCTCGAGTGGCGACCACGTACCGGAAGGCGTAGCGTGGGCAGGCCCCCACACGGTGGACTGATGACCTGGTAAGGGTCGCGGGTGTTCGGGTGGCGCAGGACCGGTCATTGTGGAAGTCTTTAGGGAAGGCCTATGTCCAGCAGTGGACGTCATTCGGCTGACATGATGATGATGACAAAATACAGTACATAGCAGTCCCCTTATTAGGGTTCCGTAGTCAAGGGTTCCTTATAGTTTCGCCATGTCCGTCTGTCTGTCCGAGGCTATAAGGTCTGCGCACACTATATCGACTCACCACTACGGCACCAACTCTACTCAAATATGTATGACACGAGTGTACGACACGTGGACAACGCGTAGACTACACGTACACTACCTTAACATCAATTTTGGAAATTGTACTGTAGGTAATACGACATAAGGCTTAAATTTCAATATTTAGCTTTAAATCGAGTCGAAATAGTGTGCGAAGACCTTTACTCTGTGATTGTTAGTGCTAGAAAGCTGCAATTTGGTATGGATATATAACTCAGTAACTCTGAATTTTTTTTTGCTTCAACCCTATGGTGTGGGGTTTTTTTTGGATAGGTCTTTCAAAATGAATAGAAACACTTTTAGATAAAGTGAATATTCACTCCAAAAGAAAAAAGAAAATGTGTCCCCCTCTCTAACTTTTATATTTTAAAGCACTTATTTTACAGAAGGCGACAACCCGACAGACAACTCGACAGCTGAAGTGTATGTTCTCTCGGTGGCTCCCAGATCGTAAGTATCTTAATACGCAACAATATCATTTGCTCTTTGATGAAATGTGTTCACAACGAGGCTTAGCGCCATTAGATGGTATTCCTCGTATCCGAGGTTAAATAATATAGGCGTTTTTAATAGCAGTCTGGCTTTGCCATTGTAGGACGAGGCCAGGATGTTATGTAAACTATACTCCAAAGTTGTGTAGTAAACATACTATAACTAGCTGTTGCCCGCGACTTCGTCCGCGTCTTCGCTCCTATTGGTCGCAGCGTGATGTTAAAAAGCCTTCCTCGATAAATGGACTATCCAACACAAAAATATTTTTTCAATTCGAACCAGTAGTTCCTGAGATTAGCGCGTTCAAACAAACAAGCAACCTCTTCAGCTTTATAATATTAGTGTAGATTTGATCTCACCTATGAGGGTGGTATAGTCGCTGCGTGACCAAATTCCCTTTTTAATTAAATAAAGTTTTAAAAAAACACTTACTCACGGCTGTTTATCTACGTAGAACGAAACGTGTATGATAGCGGGCATATTGTGTCAAAAAGATTTTGACGACATACCTAGCTCTCATTGGCTACTGCCTTGTCTGCCAATGGACGTCAAACGTCAAAATAAAGTGACCCATAAAAATAAAATGGCGTCTCCTCGGAATTTCGTCTAGTCGTCTCTGATCTTTTTTTCATTTTTGCAAATGTTGTTATTTAATTTGTAGTATTGATAGATTACTATGCAATAAACAAACGGAACAGTGTGTAGCTAATCGAAAATTCATCTTTAAACGCGTAATATCCATTGTTTGGACAACAAATGGAAGATAGTGAAGTGCGTCGTATGTGGCATGCCATGCAAGTTCTCATTTTTCAAAATGTACGAGTGTTGTGGTTGTAAAACGTATAACTCTGTGAAAGGACGAAAATGTACAGTTTTCCCGGATATGAGATGAGATTACACATTAAAAAATAAATCTGCTGATAAGTAAAATGTTTGTTTAATTTCATTTAACTGAGATACGGCTCAACATAGTTCACGGTATTTCAATTGAACACCAGTTTCATTATACATCGGACATTGGTGTTCAATTGGAAATGCCGTGAGCTTCTACACAAAGTTAAATTTAAATGAGCTATATATATTTATCGTTGGATGTTCACAGTGAGTTCCATTGCCTCAGTGTCATTAAATAATTTAAAAAAATAAACGTCAAAAATCTACCAGCGGGTACAGATTAAATATGGTTGCTTACGGTCTATATTTTTGGTTCGTGAGTTGGCGGTCTGAACCCTTACTACTCTGTGCACTTACTCAAATGCTCCCTTACACTACCGGAACGCTACTGACTAATTAGTAGTATGCAATAAGGTGTTATTGGTATTGGCTATGTGCACGTCTGAAACGTCAAACGTCAAAGGTCCCAAGACAATGTCAAAACTCAGAGATGTCAAATAATAACACATGAATATTTTATTTACTTTAGTAAACGAGAAAGACCCCGTATTGGAAATTTTACTGAAATAAATAAGAGAATAAATAAATACATACAAACGAAACGAATCGTAGGAAACCGTTAAGAAACCAATAGAAAACGTGAAAGTAAATTTGACAGTGGTACACATTTCTGCCATGGTGTGCGCTACGATCGCCTAGCTTACCCCCACCACCTACTTCGCACATAGCCAATAAAGATGCAATTTAAATATTCCATATTGATATCAGAGCGCGCAAGCCTCGCGTATATTTGTGATTTAGGCGACTACTGCCTACACTACAAGCACAGATCAAAGAATACTAGTACAGATACCCAATCCCATAGAGAAAAAGTGTGCCTTCCTAAGGTAGGCTATTCGGTAGGCAATTTTTATTTCCATAGTTCCAACACTAGATGCAGTAACTGGGTTAACACGACTGTGACGCTGTCGCCGTGGCTAGTAGTTTAGTAATGTATTAAGATGTCACTAGATGGCGTGACTTCTCTGGCAGCGAGTGGAGACGCGCGACGTCCAGGGGTTCTTTAAGGTTGTGTTTATTCAAAATGAATAATATACCTAAAGCATTCATTCAGTTTATTCCTTCATCGTTGTGCGATTCCAAATGTTTAATACCTACCTATAGACTATAACTATAACATGTTTATTTCTTGTATTGACATTGATATGTTCCCTGATCACATTAGGCGATTTTGATATTTCTTTTTTTGTATCAAAGTAGGTACCCTCAACGAAGTTCTATATAAATTTGGTGAAGGTCTGACGATGGGAACTAGGAGGAATCGAGGGAACTCCTCGAATTGATTTGATATGCTTATGCCGATTTCGGTATTTTCTGTAATTAATCAAGCATTGGCTCTCCGAAACCTCAACTTTGGTGAAGCGGAACTGGTGATGATGACCACAGATGACTTATGAAACTGCTCAATGATCTAGGGCATTTCACAGATTACGATAAAATTTCGTTGACGTAGCCACTAATGCTCGTCAACATACACATTTTAAAGTGGAACTTATGATGAGTAACTGAACGTCAGTATGGGTTCCCTGAGGAATCGACGGAACTCCTCAAATATCATCGGCCCATATAAACTGACTTGTTTGGGATCTGTAGTAACAGTAACCACCTCCTTTGCTATCGGAAAGCAGTACAGGTGGTGAAGAGGGAAGAATATGCAAAAATGTCATGTGTGGGGCATAGCGAAGTACAAAATTGGAGTCAGGTTTTTTTGGGTATAAATTATTAATAGTTTTATAAATTGTATATAGTACATTACGATACAAGGGTTGTAAAACAAAGAAAGGCCGATATCGCAGAAGTTTGAGGCCCGAGCCGCAGGCGAGGGTCATAAATATGCGAGAGAGGGCTTTCTGTTTTACGACCCGTGTTTTGTACACAATTTTACGTCACCACTTGGCCAAAAAGTAGGTTTTTCTGGACGCGCAGCGTGCGGAAAAACGCGCTTTTTGGCAAGGTGTGATGTAAAATATATTAACTTTTTACCCGACTTCAATAGAAGAAAGTAGGTTCTCCGTTCGTCTCATTTTTTTTATGTATGTCATAGTTATGCGTGTGTAAGTTCTAAAACTTTCAGTTACGTAACCGGGTTGACCATACTTGTATGTGTAAGCTCAGGAGCGGTCGCATCTCCTGAGTCACTAGTTGCCTTACAGTTATGTTTTAAAACTTTTAGTTACGAAACCGGGTTTGCCATACCTGTATGCGTAAGCTCGGGAGCGCTCGCCTCTCCTGAGTCATAGGTAGCCTTACAGTTTGTTATAAATTGACGTTAGCGTGTTTTTAGTTTCTTAAACTTTTTGATACGAAACCGGGTTGAGTATACGTGTATGCGTAAGCTCGGGAGCGCTTGCCTCTCCCGAGTCACTGGTTGCCTTACAGTTCGTTATATATTGATGGCGGCATATTTTTGGGTTCTAAAACTTTTGGTTACGAAACTGGGTTCGCCATACTTGTATGCGTAAGCTCGGGAGCGCTCGCCTCTCCTGAGTCACTGGTTGCCTTACAGTTCGTTATATGTTGACGTTAGCGTGTTTTTAGTTTCTGAAACTTTTTGATACGAAACCGGGTTGAGTATACTTGTATGCGTAAGCTCGGGAGCGCTTGCCTCTCCTGAGTCACTGGTTGCCTTACAGTTCGTTATATATTAATGGCGGCGTATAAAAGGTTCTAAAACTTTTGGTTACGAAACCGGGTTCACCATACTTGTATTCGTAAGCTCGGGAGCGCTCGCCTCTCCTGAGTCACTGGTCGCCTTACAGTTCATTATATATTGATGACGGCGTATTTTTTAGGTTCTAAAAGTTTTGGTTACGAAACTGGGTTCGCCATACTTGTATTCGTAAGCTCGGGAGCGCTCGCCTCTCCTGAGTCACTGGTTGCCTTACAGTTCGTTATATGTTGACGTTAGCGTGTTTTTAGTTTCTGAAACTTTTTGATACGAAACCGGGTTGAGTATACTTGTATGCGTAAGCTCGGGAGCGCTTGCCTCTCCTGAGTCACTGGTTGCCTTACAGTTCGTTATATATTAATGGCGGCGTATTTTTAGGTTCTAAAACTTTTGGTTACGAAACCGGGTTCGCCATACTTGTATGCGTAAGCACGGGAGCGCTCGCCTCTCCTGAGTCACTGGATGCCTTACAGTTCGTTATATGTTGACGTTAGCGTGTTTTTAGTTTCTGAAACTTTTTGATACGAAACCGGGTTGAGTATACTTGTATGCGTAAGCTCGGGAGCGCTTGCCTCTCCTGAGTCACTGGTTGCCTTACAGTTGGTTATATATTGACGGCAGCGTGTTTTTAGGTTCTGAAACTTTTAGATACGAAACCGGCTTCGCCATACTTGTATGCGTAATTCGGGAGCGCTCGCCTCTCCTGAGTCACTGGTCAGTGGTCGCCTTACAGTTCATTATATATTGATGACGGCGTATTTTTTAGGTTCTAAAACTTTTGGTTACGAAACTGGGTTCACCATACTTGTATGCGTAAGCTCGGGAGCGCTCGACTCTCCTGAGTCACTGGTCGCCTTACAGTTCATTGTATATTGATGGCGGCGTATTTTTTAGGTTCTATAAATTTTGGTTACGAAACTGGGTTAGCCATACTTGTATGCGTAAGCTCGGGAGCGCTCGCCTCTCCTGAGTCACTGGTTGCCTTACAGTTCGTTATATGTTGACGGCAGCGTATTTTTAGGTTCTGAAACTTTTAGATACGAAACCGGGTTTACATACTTGTATTCGTAAGCTCGGGAGCGCTCGCCTCTCCTGAGTCAGGTTGCCTTACAGTTGGTTATATATTGACGGCAGCGTGATTTTAGGTTCTGAAACTTTTAGATACGAAACCGGGTTCGCCATACTTGTATGCGTAAGCTCGGGAGCGCTCGCCTCTCCTGAGTCACTGGGCGCCTTACAGTTCATTGTATATTGATGGCGGCGTATTTTTTAGGTTCTAAAACTTTAGGTTACGAAACCGGGTTGGCCATATTTGTATGCGTAAGCTCGGGAGCGCTCGCCTCTCCTGAGTCACTGGTTGCCTTACAGTTCGTTATATGTTGACGTTAGCGTGTTCTTAGTTTTTGAAACATTTTGATACGAAACCGGGTTGAGTATACTTGTATGCGTAAGCTCGGGAGCGCTCGCCTCTCCTGAGTCACTGGTTGCCTTACAGTTCCTTATATATTGATGGCAGCGTATTTTTAGGTTCTAAAACTTTTGGTTACAAAACCGGGTTCACTATACTTGTATGCGTAATCTCGGGAGCGCTCGCCTCTCCTGAGTCACTGGTTGCCTTACAGTTTGTTATATATTAATGGCGGCGTATTTTTTAGGTTCTAAAACTGTTGGTTACAAAACTGGATTCGCCATACTTGTATGCGTAAGCTCGGGAGCGCTCGCCTCTCCTGAGTCACTGGTTGCCTTACAGTTCGTTATATATTGATGGCGGCGTATTTTTTAGGTTCTAAAACTGTTGGTTACAAAACTGGATTCGCCATACTTGTATGCGTAAGCTCGGGAGCGCTCGCCTCTCCTGAGTCACTGGTTGCCTTACAGTTTGTTATATATTAATGGCGGCGTATTTTTTAGGTTATAAATCTTTTGGTTACAAAACTGGGTTCACTATACTTGTATGCGTAATCTCGGGAGCGCTCGCCTCTCCTGAGTCACTGTTTGCTTTACAGTTCGATATTTAATCGTAGTACTACGTGTTTAAAACTTACTTACGGAAGGCGGTTGGCTTTACAATAAAACCAATTTTGGGGCATTGGAATGTGCCTCCGTTCAATATGTCAGTAGTATTTTGTAGTGTGTTAATGCTCTTTCTTTCGTAGACTTATTCGTTTGTCTTAGTAGAAATCGTTCGCTTAAGTGCTACTAGGTACTACTAAACTGGCAAGATTTCACTCCTTTACGTTAGTACGTAAATGAGACTTAATCGCGACCATTAAAATGTAATTACCTTTTTGAGAATCACCCGGCGTTTCGGATGTGTCACTTCAAGCTTGGTTACGAACTGGGCGTCTACTCCGAAATACGAAATCGGAACTTCGTATGGTGCCATCTTTTTCACTCATACAGTGTATGACAGGAGAGTGAAACGGACGGCACCATACGAAGTTCGGATTTCGAATTTCGTAGTAGACCCCCTGATTCGCCTGAGCGGATATCAACATCTAGCCGCACGGGTTTTATTTTATGTCCATTCCAGTCAGCTCTCGATTAAGAATGTTGTGTTGTGACACATCCGAAACGTCGGGTAAACCTTAAAAAACGTGAATATATTTAATTACAATCGATTAATTCCGGCTACTTATAATAATGTGTTTGTAATCTTTTCCACTGAAGAAGACATTATTATTGTGACTCTATAATCTTCAAAAGGCACGTCGTCGTGCGTAGATTTATCTGCCAGGGTCCGAAGTCAGTGCCAAGTCGTCGTAAGTGCTGTATTCGTCCGAATCCGTACACATAAATAGTCGCGAACGATGAAGAACACAAATCACAATATCCGTTTAGAAGGCCGGGTCGTCGTTATTAGAAACAAGACTAATCAAATAAAAAACAAAAAAACCCGACCAAGTGCGTGTCGGACCATGCACAAAGAAGGGTTCCTTACCGACACCTCTCATAATCTACATTTAAAACCACTATACAATACATTTAATAAACAAGACTAATTATTTTAAAAAACTAAAAAAACCTGACTGCGCTCCTTTGTAATTTGGCGCCAAAAATCCGCCGTTTTGTTTTTATTTTCATTTTGATATATATTCCCAGTGTCACTCTCACAGTAAATACGAATCTAACGTCACCTCTCAAGCTAAAATCCATCGAGCCGTTTAGGCCCCTGAGCGTGCCAAACAATTATGCATACAAACATACTCTCGAAAAACATAACCCTCCTTCTGGCGCTGTCGGGTAAAAAAAGTCGTATCTTCATAGGAAACTTACGGCACTTACGCTCTTTTGTTTTGGCGAGACAGTTTTTCATCAATAACTCAAAAAGCGTTAAGCCTATCTTGCTCAAACTAAAAATCGTTAAAAGGATTTATTAATCATCTTATACAATACATCATCTTGATTTTTTCAGAATTTTAAACTTCATATTTTGGAAATTAGAGGGGGGGGGACACACTTTTTACGACTTTGACAGCTAATATCTCACCAAACAGTTGACTTAAATGGAAAAGTTTTCTAGAAACCTCTATGTCATTTTTGAAGGCCTATCCCTAGACACCCTACACGCCTATGTGCATTGGAAAAAAAATTACTCCCCTATTACATGCATGGGGTGCCCCCCTCGTTTAATATTTCTTTTTTATAATTTCACATCATATTTCTATAGCGGTTCATAACATACACCTTCACACACACAATTTCATAAATGTAGTGGTCATAGTCTCCGAGTAAATCGGCTGTGACCAGGGCTTGAAACCGGTACCGAAAATACCTGTAACATACCGGTATTTATAGGTTTCCTTCGTTTCGGTTCCAGAGAACCGGTTAAGAAAAAATACCGGTATTAGAACCGAAAAATACCGGTTCTTTATAAAGGTTCCTACACTTGTATGCGATGTTGCCATTTCGTGCGTATGCGCGGCGCGGCGGCGGAACTTAGGTACCTAATGCAGAGGCCGTGAAGTAAGGATTGCTGGACGAGTTTGGGATAAACTGCCGAGTCGTAGACGAGGCCGGATAAAACGAGTCCTGCAATCCCTGTTCCGGCCGAGGATTGTACAGTACTTTTCTCAAACATGTTTGAAAAAAAACAATAAAAAACTGCAATGTAAAAAAAATAAAAAATACAAGACGTCCAAAAAAAGCAAAGCATAGCAAATAAAAACACGAAAAATGCAACAAAAAAATTCAAAAAAACACGAAAAAAAACAAAAATGTCAAAATAATTAAACATAAAAGCATAAGAACACGAATAATGCTTTAACAAATTCAGAAACATAAAAAAAAACAAAAAAACGCTACAAAATAACACGAAAAAACTAAAAAAATACCGCAATTCACGAAAAATTCGAAAGAAATAACAAAAAACACACAAAATGATACAAAAATATAAGCACGACTTAAAAAAAAAAACACGTAAAACTAAAACAAAGCCAAAACACAAAACAAAACTGACGAAAAGTACAAAAAAAACTTTTAAACATCAAGAAACAGAAAAAACGCTACAAAATAACACGTAAAAACTTTAAAAAATACCAATATTCACAAAAAAAACCACGAAAACAACTAAAAACACGAAAAATGCTACAATATTCAAGCACGATTTAAAAAACACGAAAGAATTGAAAAAATGTAAAAGAAACACGTGAATACTAAAAGAAATACCAAAAAAACATGAAAAAAAACAAAAAACCTGACGAAAAGTAAAAAAAAAAATAGGATAAACTTATAAAAAACCAAAAAATACGACAAAACTTTTAAACAGTCCAAAAACATCAAAAGACATTATATAAATACATAAATACTCGAAAAATTCGGAAAAAAACCAACAAAAAACAAAAAATGCTACAAAAATTCAAGAACAATAAAAAACCCCGGAAAAACAAAAAAAAAACAATTTATATAACAAATTAAAAATATATATACATCGTGGCGGTTGGCTCTATGTAATATTTCCTTTATCAGTTGATTTTAGTAAGCAAATTTAAAAAGTTAGAGCAGCGGACACTAATGTTAATTGCATACATTCTCCATACATTACTCGCGATGTGAGTGTTTGTGACCTCAGTAGGTCTATCTCTCTCACTCACTCCACTCGCATTTTCGAGTATCGGTATTTTAACTGTTAAAAACCGGTAAATTTCATTAATTTACCGGTTCTCACGGTACCGGTATCATTTAGGATACCGGTTTTAGCAATACTGGTACTTTAGCTAGTACCGGTACCATGTCTGATACCGGTTCCTGCTACAAGGTCACAATACCGGTTTCCAAAAATACCGGTTATTCAAGCCCTAGCTGTGACATACGGACGGACGGACGGACAGACATGACGAATCTATAAGGATTCCATTTTAAATCCTAAAACCCGACTGCGTTTCAGTGTAATTTAGAATTTGGCGCCAAAAAGCCGCCATTTTTTTTTTATATATCTAGTGTCACTCTCACAGTAAATACTAATCTAACGACACCTTTCAAGCTAAAATCCATTAAGCCGTTCAGGCTGCAGAGCGTGCCAACAATTATACATACATACGTCATACATACATACATTTATACATACATACTCTCCAAAAACATAACCCTCCTTCTGGTGCAGTCGAGTAAAAAACTAAAAGAGCGCTTATAACTTATTTGGAATCAAACGAAACGAAGCTACACGCAAAACTACGCATCAATGTTTGTACACAAACCGTCTGTGAGTTTTGTTACTTCCATTGCATTATTAAAGATAATACGTTGTTCGTTACGTTACTTATTTGAGCTTAGATTTTAATACTTACACGAAGACAAAACGGTGTTAAGTGTTTATATTTTGCAACACATTATTTTACCTAATACTCTATTTTATACTTATAATATACAAGTAATATATTTGAGACCATATTACACACATCACATAAGAACATTCAAAAACGAAGCGCGTAGGGCTGTAGTTCGCTGACCGACCTTGACCGTTGCATCTACAACCAGTGCAGTGGTCAACAACATTTTTATACTGTGTTCAATGAATTATGGCAAGGATGTGTAATTAATTTAAAATAATATCTATTACATTTCAAGAGGGCATTTTACTTGTTTCCGTTGAATTTTATTGTTCTCATTGCCATTCTAACTAATTAAGGTACCTATTTGCTATGTGCGAAGTAGGTGGTGGGGGTAAGCTAGGCGATCGCAGCGCACACCATGGCAGAAATGTGTACTTACCTGGGACATCTGTCAAATTTACTTTTGACGATTTCTATTGGTTTCTTAACGGTTTCCTACGATTCGTTTCGTTTGTATTTATTTATTTATTTTCTCGTTTACTAAAATAAATAAAATATTAATGTGTCACCACTTGACATCTCCGAGTTTGACATTGTCTCGGGATCCCTGACGTTTGACGTTTCAGACGTGCACATAGCCAATATGTATATACGGTGAAGAACCAAACACAATAAAATAACTACTTACGTCAAAAAAATTGGAAAGGTAAAACGCTACGATTACTGGATTATCACTTATTATATGGATTATAAAAATTTTCACTTAAATGAGACATTTTCCGTTTCTTCCGTGGTGACACAAACACCTTGAAGGGGCGTGGGCCACTTGGGGTAGATGGAGTCGGTTCCATGTCTTTAATAACACCAACTTTTAATAACAAAAAATTAACAACGCAAATAAACTCAACGAATAGTAACAAAAAAGATAACAAACACAACAAACGTAACTTAAACAGCGATTTAACAAGTAAAGAGTTCGAGAACTATGTGACCACAAACGCATCCCACTATAGAATACCGCTTTAAAAAATATTACAGCTTATGATCATGGGACCAATAACATTGCAAACAAAATAACACGTGCTTAAGATCCCGTCCGTATACCTGCGAACCTAAGGTTTACAATCTCTGCAGCTGGCAATTACGGTTACTGTGCGAGCGTGAGGGCACTATTACTGTGCGCGTGTGACAGAGACAAATATACATAAAGCTGTTATAGCACCATCTAGTGAAAAAACTCAATAATACGTGGCAAGCTTGGAAGCTCACACGTAAGGTATCAATTTTATTGTATTTAGTAAAATACGAAATTTAGTATCTATTTTATGTGTAGAATAATGTTTGAGACTAAAATATGCTATGTGAATTTATTGGGGTGTAAAAATCATTATTTTCTCAAGATTACGTGCAATATTATTTCACGTGATACCTGTAGCGCCATCTATGAGATTTTACTAAGTATTAATTATACGTTGTATGAGATGGGTGGCCATGCTACAAGGAAAAATGACGAGGTATAAAAATGGCTAAAAACGCTTTATATAAATGACGATATGGAAAAATGACAAATTATTACAAGTTCGTGGAATAAAAATGTCAAAATAGAATTTGGTTGAAGTATTGAAGTGAGTCATTTCACTCTGCCTTAAAATTGACGGAGCCCCGCTTCGCGGCGCTCCTATTTCTGTGTAGTTTGCTCTTCAGGCATCTGAATATACACAACGAGCCTACCTAAACCAGGGGCCGTTGTTCATCACCTATAGTAGATCTTTTTTAGAATTACAAGTCCGGACATTTTTATTTTCGGACCATTGTCATTTAGTCTTTCTACACCTCGACTTTGTCAATTATATATTCGACTTTTTTATTTTTTCACAATATTCAGTATTTAGACATTTTTATACTTCATTATTTTTCCTTACAGACAGGAGTCGCCTAAATGATAATTGTTAGTGATCTTATATATTTATTTGCAGCGATTCTGAGTCGTCTCAAGAAGGTCGGAGGAGCGAGCTCACACAAGCCAGCGATGGCTCAATACGGTTACATCCACACTTCCAGGTAATTGGCCGAGTGAAACGAGGCCTTCGTTTCAGCTTCGGCAATAATATTCTTTTTTTTTATTTGTGGCCTTTTGTTGCCTGAAACAAATAAATAAATAAAAATGCTTTTATATGTCCGGCCGGCGGATTTCCCGCTGTACTCCTCTACAGATCGCATTTCTCAACCGATTCTCGTGAAATTTTGTGAGGTTTGTTTTTTTTATACAATTTTCGTCGAAATTTTTTTTTTGGAATTTTGAAATTTGAAAGATTTTTTTTTCTCGAGGTCTACAGCTAACAGAGCCACTATTTATTCGTAGTCTGAGACTCACCACATTTACAACGTTTGTTTTTCTAATATTAGGGTTCCCTACCCAAAGGGTAAAAACGGGACCCTATTACTAAGACTTCGCTGTCCGTCCGTCTGTCACCAGGCTGTATCACAAGAACCGTAATAGCCAGACAGTTAAAATTTCACAGATTGTGTATTTCTGTTGCCACTCTAATAACAAATACTAAAAACAAAATAATAATACTAATTAAGGGGGGATCCCATACAAAAAACGTGGTATTTTAGCCCTTTTTCATGGCTACCACTCGCCGAGCTAGATCTCAAGAACAGTAATAGCTAGACAGGTGAAATTTGCACAGATAATGTATTTTTATTGTGGCTACAACTACAAATACTAAAATCAAAATAATAATAATTAAGGTGGGCTCCCATACAACAGAGTAGTTATTGGCGTTTTTTTTACTGGTACGGAACCCTTCGTGCGCGAGTCCGACTCGCACTTGGCCGGTTTTTTGAGATTCACAAATACACAGACATGAATTTGTGATAAGTCTTGAATTCTAGATACTGTGAGAAAGAATAACTATAGGTAAATAATCCCTAGTACTTTTTTTTAGTTTAGATACTACACAAGCTACCATTATCTTATTCTATTGACTTACTTCTTATTCGTTTTCTTCATTGTGAAGATTGCGTTCGTTTTGGGAGATTTCCGTTATCTTCTTGGTTATATTCCATTCGGTTTTGTCTTCAGCTGCTAATACAGCAATAGCAATAGGTAAGACTGGATAGAAAACTCAATTATTCAAAATAAAAATGTTGTTATATATATTTCTTAATAATCGAAAAAATAAATATAAAAATCTTTAAAAAAACTTCAGTCCAAGTCAATCTTGTTTTGCTTGACCACGTAGTAGATGACCTCATCTATCCCCTATATATATACGTATGTCCATCCATTAGCCAAACATCCTGTATCCTGTTTTTTTGCAGAAATCATCAAATGTAGATAATGTTATGCTGATGCGTATTTTTTTAATCCACTTCGGTGGCAAAATGCGTACGGCCCGCCTGATGGTTAGCGGTCACCGCAACCTATGGACGCCTGCAACACCAGGGGAGTCGCATTTTATACACTCCTTTCTTGAAGAACCCCATACCAGGGCTCGGAACCGGTTAATCTCAAAATCCTGAAACAGCCAAATATTTTTAATTAGTTTATGCTCTTTATGTAGGACTCAATAATGTATTTGGGTTATTACTTCATATCGTTAGATTGCCTGATTAAACATGAAATAGTAGACGAAAGAACGATAAGAACTAAAAAAATACCGGTATTTTTGTATGGACAGAATACCGGTTTCCGAGCCCTGCCCCATACTGCAGTCCCTCGGGAAAAACCTCGATTGGAACTTATTCCACAGTCGGGAGCGTCCGAGGGAGGAAATTCCTCTGAAACCGTACCGTACAGTATAATTTATGTGGATGTCCTTCGGCTGCCATGGCGGACTCATACCACCACCACCACCACCATATCAGCCAAAGGACGTCCACTGCTGGACATAGGCCTCCCCCAAATTCACGGCGGGTATATGCCATAATGGCCACGCTTGGCATGCGGGTTGGCGATCGCAGTATCTCCACCGCACTCCAGGGATGCTGCTGCCCGACCCCCGGTGGTCTTGGTCGGACTCATACAATCTAATGTTAATATTGTCTTCAGGTGGTGTGTGGCGGTGAATTAAGAGCGCTGCTACTTCGGGGACCGCTATCTCAGCACGGCCCTCCGCTGCCTACTAAAGTCCACACACAGGTGAGTACAACTGATGACCTTATTGACCGAGCGAGCGAAGCGTCTCCGTTTCAGCTTTCGACAAAAATTCTTTCGTATGTCTGTCTGTTCGGACGTTCTCCTCTACAGGTCGCATTTCTCAACCGATTCTCGTGGAATTATGTGAGCAGGTTCTATAATTATACAGATTTTTTTGTTGAGTCAGTTCTTGGAAATTTAAAATTAAAAAAAAAATTGTGGTGTTTACAGCTCACAGAGCCACTAGTGTATAGTATACACTATAACAAGAACTATACCTTTCAAAACATTGAGTAAAGGGAGGTATTCCACTCATCCAATATCTTTGTCCAATTATACATTTGATCAAAGAAATTGGATGATTTCATCCAACTTGGATGGGACCCCGACATTTGATCAAAGATTCCGATGACAGTTACATCAGTATGGTTATGCATGAAAAAAAAAAACTTGGACAAAGATATTGGATGAGTGGAATGGGCCTCTGTCAAAGAACTTTGATTTGACAAAGATATTGAACGAGTGGAATACCACCCTAATAGAAATGAACTGAATGTTTTAAGACACAAGACTGTTTATAAGCAATGACGGCCTATTTAGCCTAGTTTGTAGTGACACTTCGAAGCTAGAGGTCTCGGGTTCGAATCCTGGCCAGGGCATTAGTTGTGTAATTAGCATGGAAATTTGTCGTCTAGTACCCATAGTACAAGCTTTGTTTAGTTTGGGACTAGGTCGATTTGTGTAAGATTGTCCCCCAATATTTATTATTTATAATGAACGAATACGAGAATCCTTATGAAAAACAAAATGAAAAAAAAAACAGTTTTCAAGGCACAAAAAAGATGCGTAAGAGCCATCTGTGGTCTAAAAATGATGGACAGTTGCATACCTTATTTTATATCACTTCAGATCCTGACTCTACCATGTTTATATATTCTAGAAACTGCTACATTTGTTAAATGCAATCCAAATTTGTACAATAAAATTGATGACACACGAAAGCTCCCTGTAAGGTCTCAGTACAAAGGTGACATGCGTCATAAATTGTGTAAAACTGCGTTAGCTCGAAAACGTATACTAGGAATGGTACCTTTAATATATAATAAAATTCCAAACCCTATTAAAGAATTAAACATTGTTCGACGACCTGTTTAGCCTAGTTGGTAGTGACACTGCCTCCTAAGCTAGAGGTCTCGGGTTCGAATCCCGGCCAGGGCATTATTTGTGGATTTAGCACGGATTTTGTTCTTGGGTCTTGGATGTTCTCTATGTATTTAAGTATGTATTTATCTATATAAGTATGTATATCGTCGCCTAGTACCCATAGTACAAGCTTGGCTTAGTTTGGGACTAGGTCCATTTGTGTAAGATTGTCCCCCAATATTTATTTATTTATTGTAAAATTCAAAGAGACATTGAAATTATTATTAAAAAAAAAAAGATATTATATTGTTCATAAATTTTTGAATGACGCTCAGTTCAGTTCAGTTCAGTTCAGGTGACTTTTCCAGCCAGCAGTTCTGCTGCAAGCACTCGGAGGACTTGGCTACGTTAGGGGGGAGGTGTTAGGTCAAAATGACGGATATGGCTCGCGTATCCCTCCTAGTGTAGCGTACGGGGCCGGAAGTTAGTGGGGTATATGAACTTTAAACCTCACACCGACTTAGCCGCAAACGCTAAAATAATCCGGATAAGCGAGCTTGCTTGACCATTTGCCCCAACTTCCGCCGCCCCGCCGCAGACAGCAACCTCTTGCCCAAGAAACCGGAAGGCCATGTACATAAGGATATATTAAGAATTATGATATGTTATTAATTTATTATGGATTATTATTTTAACTTTTTCTCAACGTCACAACACTATCCTCTTATTGCTTATTGTCTCGTAAGTCTTGCATTACCTTATTTTATGATGTACTTTGTTTAAATAATTAATGCATGATATGTTATAAAACTATGCATGATAATTGAAAATTAACATAAACATGAATCATGTTCGTACGCCTACCTGGCCAAACATAGTGAATCGCAATCCTTTTTTTTAAAGATCTGAACAATGTATATGTACCTATGTTTTACGAATAAATACATTCTAAAACAAAAAAAAAAACAATTGTATGACACTATGTAACTAAATGGAGTATTTCACGACACAACACTACTTATTTTCCCATACAACGGTGGGTTCTAAATTAGAACTTCTAATATTACAATGTGATGTCACAATATAATATTCATTTGTAGGATCCGTTAGCAAAGCCACTGGCGGCGAACATTGTCCCAAATTTGTGTCCTTTGTTGTGCTGTAATTGTAGCTTTTTTTAACTGGTTTGTATGGTACCATTTTTAGGGTTCCGTACCCAAAGGGTAAAACGGGATCCTATTCATTACTAAGACTCCACTGTCCGTCCGTTTGTCTGTCTGTCTGTCAGTCCGTTTGTCATCATCATCATCATCAGCCTGTGTCAGTCCACTGCTGGACATAGGCCTCTCCCATGGCACGCCACCGAGCTCGGTCTTCAGCTCTTCTCCTCCAATCCCTGCCTCCTGCCTTACGGATGTCGTCACCCCACCTAGCTACAGGACGTCCTACACTACGTTTGCCGACACGCGGTCTCCACTCAAGAACCAGTCTGCCCCAACGGCCATCGGTTCTGCGACATATGTGACCTGCCCATTGCCACTTCAGCGTACTAATTCGCTGAGCTATGTCGGTAGCCTTGGTTCTCTGACGAATAACTTCATTCCGGATACGATCTCTAAGAGAAACTCCGAGCATAGCTCTCTCCATAGCTCGCTGAGCGACCTTAAACTGGTGGACAAGGCGCACAGTAAGTGGCCACGTTTCGGCTCCGTATGTCATGACAGGTAGGACGCACTGATTAAAAACTTTAGTTTTTAGGCTTTGAGGTATCGGTGACGAGAAGACTCGACGCAGTTTCCCAAACGCTGCCCATCCCAGCTGAATCCGCCTCCTGACTTCTTTATCGAAGTTGTTTCTGCCTAGTTCGAGCAACTGCCCTAGGTATATATATTCGGAAACGACTTCGAGGTAGACTCCGTTTACTGCGATCGGTCCCGGGTCAACATGCTCGTTGATCATGACTTTGGTTTTATCCAAGTTCATCCGGAGACCGATTCGCTGAGACGAATTAGTGAGACCGTCCAACATCTGTTGTAGATCCTGCAGCGTTTCAGCCATAATGACAATGTCGTCCGCGAATCGTAGGTGAGAGATGTGTGCACCATTTATATTGATGCCCCGACCTTTCCAGTCCAGCGTCTTAAACATATCCTCCAGCGCGTTGGTGAACAGTTTTGGTGATATAACATCACCTTGTCGCACTCCGCGGCGCAGGTGGATATGTTCAGTTCGCTGGTTTTGTACTTGGACGGTCATCGTTGCGGCTTCATAAAGGCATCTTATCACCTCGATATATCGCCAGTCGACTTGGCATCGCTGCAAGGAGTCCAAAACAGACCAGGTTTCGATAGTGTCAAAGGCCTTTTCATAGTCCACAAAAGCTAGACATAGGGGCCGATTATACTCGGCAGTCTTCTGTATAATCTGCCGCACTGTGTGAATATGGTCTATGGTGCCGTAGCCACTACGAAACCCGGCCTGTTCCGGGGGTTGAAACTCGTCGAGCCTTCGTGCAAGACGGTTCGTGATGACCCTTGAAAACAGCTTGTATACATGGCTAAGAAGCGATATAGGGCGATAGTTTTTCAAAAGGGTTTTGTCACCCTTCTTGAAAAACAGTACAACCATCGCTTCGTTCCATACATGCGGACTTCTCCCAGTGGAGAGGACAGCATCGAACAGCTCCCGAAGCTCCTTTAGTGCGGGGGTTCCTCCCGCCTTCAGCAATTCTGTCGTAATGCCGTCCTCACCCGGGGCTTTTCCATTTTTAAGCTGTTTAAGGGCCACCCCGATCTCATCTAGGCTGATCTCGGGCAGATCCTCTGTGAAGTGGCGTGTAAGGATGGCTCTGGGATCATCTCTAAGAGATTCAGGTCGAGGTGCGTGTGAGGCATAGAGCTGGCTATAGAAACCCCTAACTTCCGAGAGGATCTCCGGCCTAGAAGCGATCACTGTACCCGCTTGTGTAGTCAACCTTGTCAGGTGGCTTCTCCCGAGTGGCTGAACGAACACTTTTGACCCCCGGTTCTGCTCAATGGCTTTCTCAACCTGAAGCGTGTTGTAAGCTCGGAGGTCACGTCGAATCAGCTTCGTGATTTTTTTATTTAAGGTCCGGTGTTCTGACATGGTTGAGGGGGGATTTTCGCGACGTTCGCTCATAAGCTCTAGAGTTTCCCTCGAAAGTTTGGATTTCTTACCTGTGGGCCTCGTTTCGCAGAATTTAGTGCCCTCCTCTCTGAGAATCTTTACTACCTGGTCAAGTTTTTGGTCAACATCATCAGTAGTTTCTAAGGCAGCGAATCGGTTTTCCAGTTTTATCTGGAAAACTTGGGAACCCATAGCGGCTTGGAGCAAATTTGGTCGGAGCCTGGACTTCATCAAGCGGATCCTTTCATGCCTGTAGTCGATATTCAGAGTGCCCCGTACGAGCCGGTGGTCGCTCCCAGTATTGAACCTAGCGATCACTGAGACATCTCTGAATATGCGCCTCTTATCCACCATGATGAAGTCAATCTCATTTTTTACTTTACCATCGGGGCTTTGCCACGTCCACCTTCTTTGGGGCTGTTTTTTGAAGAAAGAGTTCATCATAAACAGTCCCTCTTTTTCGAGAAAGTTGACGAGCATTTGCCCCCTGTCGTTCCTGCTGCCATAGCCATATGGTCCCACTGAGGATTCATTGCCGGATTTTCCTCCTACTTTGGCGTTAAAATCCCCCATGATAACGTTGTAGTGTGCCCTATAGGTATTATGTAGGGCTTTAGAAATATCCTCATAGAGCATCTCTATGTCGTCGTCCGTGTGTGCCGAAGTCGGTGCATAAACCTGCACGACCTTGAGGGTGTATCTCTCGGTCAGCTTAATTATGAGGTATGCTACCCTTGTCGACACACTAGACATTTCTACAACGTTATCAGTTAAGGTTCTATGGACCAGAAACCCGACGCCACCCTGGGAAAGTTGGTCTCCCTCTCTGTAATACAAAAGATTGCCAGAATCTACAGTTATGGTGTCCTCTCCCTCTCTTCGGATTTCACATAATCCCAGAATGTGCCATCTTAAGCATTTCAGTTCTTCTTCCAGCTGTAGAAGATGCTCATCAAGTCGCAGCGTGCGTCCATTATACGTAGCCAGGGTCAGTTCTTGTTTACGAGGTTGGCGGCCTACCGTAGCCCGGGGATTCTTCGCACCCCCTGCCCCGCTGGAACCGTGACCGCCGCCGTGGTCAGGAATAGCGGGGCGACCGGGAACTGGGGGCCGTGGTATATAATGACTTGCCATGAAGGTTTTGCCCATAATCGCCACGCTGGGCATGCGGGTTGGCGATCGCAGGGCGTACATCTTGTACCAGTGACGCTGCTGCCCGTCACTGGTCTATTTTAGATTTTGTTACGCCATTTTGAATGGTTATACCGCCATTGTTCGGTCGTCAGAGCCTCGTTTGTTGATCGGCAGGATGCACCGCGGGCAGGAGAGGTTGACTTTTGTCACCAGGCTGTATCTCATTAACCGTGATAGTTAGACATTTGAAATTTTCACAGATTATGTATTTCTGTTGCCGCTATAATGACAAACACTAAAAACAAAATAAAATAAATATTTAAGGGAGCTTCCATACATAAAACTTTTAAAAAGTTGCTTGTTGTGTTCATCAGGTGCTGGATCTCAAAATGTATGGGAAAATTAAAACCCGACTCACACTTGACCAAAATTCTACTTGATATTATTCAACGTTCTTATTACTGACTAGCGGCCCGCCCCGGCTTCGCACGGGTATTTAACAAAAATTTCAAAATTTTAAAATATAATACACACACATTATAGTAAGCATCCCTAATTTTTTTGGAAATATAATATAGCCGATGTTACCCGGGGCTAGTGTTGCTTTCAAATAGTGAAAGATTTTTTCAAATCGGTCCAGTAGTTTCGGAGCCTATTCAATGCAAACAATTTTTTTTACACCTTAGGTTACATTATTGGAATTTTAGTAAGGATCCCTAATTTTTTCGGAAATATATTATAGCCTATGTCACTCGGGGATAGTGTAGCTTTCCAACAGTGAAAGAATTTTTCGAATCGGTTCAGTAGTTTCGGAGCCTAGTCAAAGTAGTCAATGCAAAGAAACAAACAAACAATCAAATCTTTCCTCTTTATAATATTAGTATAGATAAAAAATATTATTATTTAAATTAAATGCGCGAGTACGAGTCGCCCTTGGCCGGTTTTTTTAATTAATTACAGGAACAATTAAGACATCTATAGTACATTCTGTTTCCAGGTGGACTACATCCATTGCCTAGTGCCTGATCTACAGCAGATCACGGCCTGCTCTTTCTATTGGGGCAAGATGGATCGCTACGAGGCTGAGCGGTTGTTGGACAATAAGCCTGAAGGTAAGTCGGACTTAGATTTAAATTCTTCTAATAAGTAATAAGCATGCCTAATAAGGTCGATTATAGTGATACCTGTATTATACCTGTTTGTGATCTAAGTTAACCTAAAATCGTGCAAATAAAGATTGTTATTATTACAATTCTACAAGTCTATGGTTGAAGACGGAATTACAGATCAAAAATGTAAACAAATGTATTGACACCACAAAAAACTGACCTTAAAGTGCGTACGCGCCTGGCGAACCGCTCGGAGTCGGTCTTTTGACCGTGCTCAAAGGCGCCTCCGTGTGTGTATGTGATTTAAGATCAAAATTAATGGTACCTTATACTTATTTTATGCTTTATTAACAGGTACATTCCTCCTCCGCGACTCGGCTCAAGAGGACCACCTGTTCTCAGTGTCTTTCCGCAAATATGGCCGGTCCCTGCACGCGAGGATCGAACACTACCAGCATCGCTTCAGTTTCGATTCGCACGACCCAGCCGTCTTCGCTGCCACTACTGTCACACGGCTTATAGAGCACTATAAGGTCAGTTAATGTATTAAACGCTAGGATCGAACAGCACTCACACCGGGTCAGTTTCCACTGGGAAGCGTTCGCGACCACTCACTCGGCTTTAAAACTATAAGGTACTATAGGTAAGGTAGGTATGTAAGAGCCGGGCCACACTGCTCCGTTGCGTTGCGGTGCGTCGCGTCGTCGCAACGGTTTTATGTGGCATGTCATAAACAAAACGTCAACGCGACACAACGCAACGCTTCGCAGCAGTGTAGCCCCCCGGCTCTAACGTTCAAATATGGATACACGCGAAGATCCAACAGTACTAACACCAGGTCAGTTTCGACTCGGAACCGTTAGCGACCACTCACTCGGCTCTTAGACTCAGATGAGATAGGTGAGTGATGATCGTTACTCGTTTATCGAGTAACTCAGTGGTCATCACATCAATTTTTATGAAAATTTTGCCTTACCACTGCGTTACGTAGTTCTTTTACGGCAATAAATATAATTTTTAATTGATTTTACCGCTGAATCTGAAATGATTCAAGAATTATTTCTAAATACATTTTTTGTACTCTATTTTAAAGCGTGTCATTTTTTTTTCGCAAAATAAAAAAGGCTATTCTAAAGAGAATGGGCCACAATTACTTACATTTGTCCTACACCTCATAGACTATCCGTCTCTTTCTGTGTGTACCAAATAGTAATAGACGGATAATCTATCTCGTGCGTGAGATAGCTCGCGCACCGTCTTGTGCTAGCAGTGCTGAAGTGGCTTAACTTAACTTATCCTATTGGCTATGTGCACGTCATAAACGTCAAACGTTATGGGTCCCGGGACAATGTTAAACTCAGAGATGTCAAATAATGGCATTAAATGACACATGAATATTTTATTTATTTTAGTAAGCGAGAAAGACCCCTTACTAGATTTTTTACTGAAATAAATGAGAAAATAAATTAATAAAAATAAATAAACTAACGAAACGAATCGTAGGAAACCAATAGGAAACGTCAAAGTAAATATGACAGATATGTCCCCGGAAGCTACACATTTCTGCCATGGTGTGCGCTGCGATCGCTTAGCTTACCCCCACCACCTACTTCGCCCATAGCCAACACCCAGAACTCATTCTTATTGTATATGTCTCCCAGGACCCGGCGTGCGTGATGTTCTTCGAACCGATGCTGACGGCGCCCCTCCCCCGCACCGAGCCCTTCAGCCTTCAGCAACTAGCGCGGGCCGTCATCGTCTCGCACACCAGCTATGACGGTATGATGGAGTTTTTTTTATTAACCGACTTCAAAAGAAGGAAGGAGGTTCTCAGTTTGTCTGCATGTTTGCTTGTTCTTTTTTTAATTTATTTTTTTATGTATGTTTGTTCCCCGATAACTCTTGACCACGTCGGCCAATTTTGATGAAGCCAACATCTAGCAAGGGGGCAAAGATCAGGCCGACGATGAAGCGAGCTCACCCAGAAGTTATATGAACTCGGAAATACAAACGCCGGCAGAGAATTCCAAACCTTAGAAGTGTGCATTATAAAAGATGATGCAAAGCGCTTGGTTCGAATTAGAGGAATTTCGACCAGTTTCGAGTTGACAGCTATGACGGTATGATGGAGTTCAATCACTCTAATGCCAGGCGCAGCTCGCTCCGTGACTTCATCGCGCCGCTGCAAGTACATGTCGGCCGCCTTGTAGCCTGGCCTAGCGCTCCAAAAAAGCGCGTTGCGTGCGATCGAAAGATATGGCCACGCTTATTCTGTGCTACTGCTCTCTCGACTAAAGTACCACTATAGTAGTACCACGAATGTAAGTTAGGGTGGTATTCCACTGGTCCAATTTCTTTGTCAAATCTTTGATCAAAGTTTTTTGACGGAGGCCCATTCCACCCATCCAATATCTTTGTCCAAGTTTTTTTTTCATGCGTAGCCATATTGATTTAGCTGTCGTCGGAATCTTTGATCAAATGTCGGGGTCCCATCCAAGTTTGATGAAATCATCCAATTTCTTTGATCAAAGATATTGGATGAGTTTAATACGTGGTGGTATTCTACTCATCCAATTTCTTTGTCAAATCTTTGATCTAAGTTTTTTGACGGAGGCCCATTCCACCCATCCAATATCTTTGTCCAAGTTTTTTTTTTTCATGCGTAGCCATATTGATTTAACTGTCGTCGGAATCTTTGATCAAATGTCGGGGTCCCATCCAAGTTGGATGAAATCACCCAATTTCTTTGATCAATTGTATATTGGACAAAGATATTGGATGAGTGGAATACCACCCTTACGTCGTCGATTTTAGCCAATCATAAGGCAGTGCGTTTGCGCGGGTAAAATCCTCAACGGTCATTGGCCAACATTTTGCGCGCGACGCCGGCAACTCCGGCGACCGCCATTTTGTCTGGCTGCTCCGTGCTCCTAAGAGAGCACTAGTTCACCTGTCATTGCATATTCTACCTGACGTATAATGCAACAAGTTCTTTATTGAATTGGTCATACATTCGGTTTCTTTCGTTACTTGTCTGCACTCGTCGGCGTGAACGAAGATTGCCGATGTAACTTGTATTTGTGGTTCTACCGTAACGTATTTTACCAGACACCGCTTTAGCCTAGTTGGTGGTGACACTGCCTACGAAGGTGGTGTGTGCAAATCCCGGTCAGGACATTTATTTGTGTGATGAGCACGAATAGTTGTTCCCGAGTTATTAAATTTGTCTTTGTTTGACAGGCGTCGAAAAGCTGCCTCTCCCACCGCGCATGCGCGCCTACCTGAAAGAGTACCACTACAGACAGCGAGTGCGCGTGCGTCGATTGGAGCCAGAACTGTTCCCGCATCTCTCCTAGCGGCACCCATTCTACTGGTAACAGTCGGAAATGTATTCCTCTATCGTTCAAAATACACAATAATTTGGTGAAAATTCGCGGCACCTAACTAGTACAGACGCAGTGTATCTGGGCCCCGGTACATAAGCCTGGATACTCATTAGCGAATTGTAGCCGTGAGCATACGGCTTAGGGTCGGCAACGCGCTACAGTGACCGCTTATCACGTGGGCCGTATGATTGTTTGCCACCGACTTGGTATAAAGAAACCGGAAGGCATCTTCTGGGTGAGCTCGCTTCATCGTCGGCCTCATCTTTGCCCCCTGGCTAGATGCTGGCCAAGAGCAATCTCACTTTTAATAATAAAAAAAGAAACAAATTGATACTGTGACGAAGTGTATACGTGCCATTTATCGGTTTATGCAAGCCGTTCGGGAACGTACACACTGCCGGCGGCTTGCTTACGGCTCGCTAGTGAGTACCCGGCTTACCTAGAACTCGCGCAGTGTAATACGGGCCTTGTTTCTCTATGCGTATGAGTCTCATAAATAATATTAGTGTGGTCTCATATATTAGACAACAATAATATACGTATTGAGAAATGGATCCCTGAGGAGAGTAATGATGTATCTGCACAAATGCCGCCATATTGAGTGCGCCGGCGACTAATCGACACGTGACAATGTATGACACATTGAGAGGAGAACGGGACTCGCCACAGTGTTAAGAGAATTTTGGACTGCACGTGAATGACTTAGTCATACTTCATCAATAATAAAATAACTTGTTTGTGACAATTTTAGATAAATTGAAATGTATCAATGAAAGCCTGTATTTTTTAAATAAAGCGCTTCAGTGTTGTCTGTGTCTTTCAGGGTGCAAAATTTATTAGAACCTGCGACCTTCGTCGCACAGAAACCTCTGTGATTCGAGCTTATGATAAATCTAAGCAAACATTGAATATTCAGTTCCACTCGACAAATGTAACAAAATATTTTTTCTTTATTTGCGACTAAAAAAAAATTACTGACAACCTCATTTATACCATATTTTATTTTTTACTAAAATTGACGTCCTAAACATGGTAAGCAATGACCAATAAATGTATCTAGACATATATAAAACTGTGTGTAGACTAATACGAAAATAACGAAATTCTATCATTCTAGTCTAAATATGTCACATCACAATTTAAATTAACTCCCATGACTTGACTAAATAAGAAACTTTGACTGCATATCTATACTACTGGCACTCTAGACATTTCGACATCGACTAATTGCAATTATAGTAGTATCAGCAGTACCCGGCATGTGTTGCAATGCCAGGTTAATATACAGGGTCTGGCCTGTAATAGGAGCAAAAAATTTAATCGACGCTTCCTTAGAGCATCTACAGTAACCTCTTGTGTCCCTAAAAATTATATCTTTTTCCAATCGGGAGAAATTTTGATCTAAAGTTGTGACCTCCAAGTAATGGATCTTGGCACCACGACATTATAGCGCGCCGTCAATACTGATTTTGAGGTAGCATCTAATTATGACTCATAATCGTTGTTCCATTTTTGGTGTGAAAGGAGATTTTTGGGATTTTTTAATTTTTTTAAATTAATTTTTAGTGTTTTTTAAATAAGAGGTTATTAATATCGCTTCAGTAGAGTAAAAAAGTAGACGTAAGCTATTTTTGCGTAAAAAAAATAAAAAAAAACTTTTTTCTAATTGAAACCATTTGGAAATACTTACTGGTGAGCTCAATAGTGTACCGTTTAATTTTTTGCTCCTATTACAGGCCACACCCTGTAGATTAAAAAAAATATGTCATTTATTACATACCTGTAATAGGTCATTTTTTAAAGGACGCTTCCTTAGAGCATTCTGCAGTAACCTCTTGTGTCCAAAAATTACATCTTTTTCCAATTCGGAGAAATTGTGATCTAAAGTTATGACTTTGACAAAGCTTTCTACGTGCGGGGCCATAAAGTGTGGGATCTGGACAGCTCTGTTGCACCTGGCATGATTGGCCTGTTCCCAGACTTCATGGCCCCACGTCTGATACTACTATAATAGTGTAGTCTGTCAAGATATGTTGGGAGTGCTAGTAATGTAGATTATCGCAGCCGATTGTATAGTTCTTGGTTTTTAAACTTAGCTTATCCATTGAACGTGATGCAATAGCTTTGTATACAATAACATTGTCAAGCGATTCCGCAAAAATTAATACAATGAAAAAGTCATTATATTACATTTTTTAAGCGTGGTATTGTCTTCTCAATTAGATGAAAATTAACACAGAGATTTATCCTTATACAGGAATAGTACGATTTATCGATCACGTTCGTGGCAATAGAAATTCAATCTTAACTCCTTCAAATTAGAAGGCATTTTTGTGAAAAATAGAGACTATCTGAATATACAGGGTGTGGCCTGTAATAGGAGCAATAAATTTAAAAGACGCTTCCTTAGAGCATCTGCAGTAACCTCTTGTGTCCAAAAAAAAATTATCTTTTCTCAATTAGGAGAAATTTTGATCTAAAGTTATGACCTCCAAGTAATGGATCTTGGCACCCAGAGATTATAGCGCGGCAGTCAATGCTGATTTTGAGGTTGCTTCAAGTTATGACTCATAATCGTTGTCGCATTTTTGGTTTAAAATAATAATTTAGGGTTTATAAATTTTTAGTGTTTTTGAATAAATTGTTATTAATATCACTCCAGTAGAGTGAAAACGTACATATAAACTACATTTGCGAAAAAAAAATCATTTGGAAATAATTGCTGGAAGGCTCAATAATGTACCGTTTAATTTTTGCTCGTATTACAGGCCACACCCGGTATATTTAGTTTTTTGGAAAGCCGTTTGAATTGGTGCAGTCTGGAAAGGCTTAATGTCATTCTTTTGAAAAGTGTCATACTTTATGCAGGTACAAACGTAAACACTGGTAACTGATCATTCGTGACCCTTATTACAATGACTATAAAGTGCACGATTGGTCAGTCAGTTGACTGACTGGTGTTGGCGATGGTACAAACGGCCGAAAGTTCCTCAGAGTAGGGATTTCCATAGAGCTCCTATACGAGTTCCACCAAGGGGGACAGAAAAGCTCTTATGCAGCTAAATTGAAGACGTCTGGCTGCTTACCATAAACAACCTTTTTAATCTGGACGGGTAATCGTTTATTTGCCACTATTTGACACGTTTAGATGACATTGAGGCAAATAAAGAAAAGCGGAACTGTGACAAGGACAAAAAATATTATATCCCTCTGTCACTCTTATTTAATTTAGTATATGACTATTTCACTTATTTGACGTTTACTCTGGGGTACTCTGAGCATAGTTCATTTTGGACATGGGCTTTTGTAGTTCTAATAATATTGTATAAGAACACAACCATTTTCAGGGGCCTTTCAGCTTGAAGTACGAACTTTTCTGAGGAGATGAACTTGTTTGTAACAGATGTCACTGTGTGCTATCTCTATCGCCCTTGCATATTGGAGTGACAGAGATGCAGCGGTCGTACGGTTAGTTCCTATTAAATACCACAGCGGCGCTACGATCTATGTGGAGTATTTCACTGATACCTCTATCTCAGTATACAGGGTGATTCAGGAGACGTGAGCAGGACCAACACTACATACACAGTAAATGGCAATGAATCATTCACCATTGTATTTAAGAGAAACACCCATACCTTTTTCCTGTATCTAATTTTTTGTTAAGTTAAAGAATTCTCTGCAATCATGGTCACCCTACAACAACTGGTTTATAAAGATTAAACTTCTAACTGTAATGACAACACTTTGATTACGAAGACAGTAAATTGTCACATTGAGTGAGTGAGATACGATATTTCAAAAGTAATCGGACTCGGATGACATTCAATTTGACAAGTATCACTTGACTGAAGTATTCTGATTGTAGAGTGACCATGAATTTCGTAAATAATGAAAAACATTTTGTTTTCAATACTAAAGATAAATTAACGTTAATTTCACTAATAGTGGCACTAAGCAGTAGCTTATGATCTACTGAATCTGTAGTGTTGATCTTGCTCACGTCTCCCGAATCACCCTGTATATATTGTACTTTTTGGCCATAGTGTTACGTTAAATGGATAATATCAGTTTAAAAACCTAGATACTAAAAATCTGTTTGTCACCTCGATGACACGAAATAACGATGTCCTAAGAACTCAGTTCCTTGGGATCTGAATCGAATCGATAGTGCTATAATGATATAAGTATTTGATACAATTGTAAATATCGTTTATTAATTGACATGTAATATTAATCATTAGGTTCAGAGAGACGACGAAAAATTATGTCTTTATATCTGTGTATATAATAAAATATATGTATATATAATAAAATCGAAGGAAGTAAGATTAGAGAAGGATGGGTGATGATCGGAAAGAGATGAATACAAAATGTGAATATGTCATTAAAAAACATCGTCGTCTCTTTGAATGTATTGTTTTTTGTTTATCTATTATAAAAGGAAATAATGTAAAATAAGATTAATTATATATTCTTGTATAGAAAAAATGTATCTACTTTTATTAGAAAACGGAGTTTTATAATATATCCAATGGGGCCCTTTACACGGTTAGTATTGTCACAATACCGGAATGTCAATATTGTCGACTTCAAAATTGGAATTCGCTCCAATATTCACGTGCTACGTATTGTGGTATGAGTGTATCGCGTGATAATAATCAACATGTAAAAGGCCCCAGTAAAAAAAGGGGTAGATTATAAAGACACGTTTACTATATTAATAATTATGGTTTGCGGCATTTTTAGTTATTGTTAGGTAGTTAATGAAATGTCCATACTTGACAAACTGTTTGATTATTATTATATATTATTTAGAAAATAATGATTTTCATTATCAACTAAAAAGGTTATTTTTGGCGTTGACAATAAGGCGACATTTCCTTACATAATGCGACCTGAAATCGACCTTGTTGACATATTTTTGCTATGGATTGACACAATAAATTATATTATAGTAGAAATTTATTTGTCTATGACGTTAAAAATAATAGTTTTTAACCGACTTCGGAAAACGGATGAGCTTCTCAATTCGTCGTTTTTTTTTTAAGTAACACGTGAATGATGATGTAGGACAGAACTGGCCACCAGAACTCCTCAGTGACGAGATTTTCCTGGATAGTGATAGGATATTTCGATTAAACACCGAATAGTAGGTATAGTTATGCCTTATAAAAAGCTATAGTTATGTCGAGTATGAATGTTTCTATTTCCTAGTTTGTAATATTTTATTACGTTTTAGTACTGACCACGTGACATAGCATTCGTCACTCTCTGTTTAACCTTTTCACCGCCACAGCAGATTCCGTAAGTTGTGTCTCTCACGTCAGTCTTTGTTGCAAAAGGCTGAAAATGAACTTTACAAGAACGTAGGTTGCCTTTACATCGACTTGATATAAGGTCATGGCGTGTGGGACACTAACCCCCTTATTCATAAAACTTAAAAAATCCTCTGTTAACTAAAAGTTGTTTTGTCCCTTTCTCACAAACATAATGACAAACCAACTTTAGCGGTTTGTTAACTAATAGAGGCTTGATGGACGTTTATGAATAAGGGGGGTAAATGTATATCGTCGTCTAGTACCCATAACACAAGCCTTATTGAGCTTATTATGGGACTAGTTCGATATATGTAAAAATTGTCCCCTAATATTTATATTACTTTATTTACTTTAAATGTGCTAACTTGTTATCAAGTCAATGGCTGCGAAAAGGTTAATACAGTGGGAGGGAGACAGGTGTACAGCCAGTTGTACTGGCCATTTATTTAAGTTTTCTCGTATTTATTTTCGATCTGTGATGATTTTTGTATCTTACATCACTTACTTAGATAATTATACAGTGTAAAATTATAATGAAGGTTTTTCTCCATAGGATTTATGCATGTTCGGTCGCATAAGAGAATTAGTATTAACAAATATTATATTTCATTCTTTAGTCATGAACATGAGTGGCGTTGCGCGGTGCGGCAAACTTTATAATGCGCACGATTGTAGTCATTTATATAGATAATAGGCAGTGACAGCCAAAGTAGCGAAAGGGTGATATATTGAACCTAATCCATACTATATGAACTACAGTATGGGGTTCTTCAAGAAAGGAGTGAATACATTTTGAAAGGGTCGGCAATGCGCATGTGACACCCCTGGAGTTGCAGGCGTCCATAGGCTGCGGTGACCGCTTACCATAAGGCGGGCCGCTTGTTTGCCACCGAGTTGGTATTAAAATATATATATATATATACATATACTATATAACATAACATAAACTCACGCCTATATTCCCAAAAGGGGTAGGCAGAGCACACGTAATTAATTTCAGTGCCACTTTTAGCAATTGTAGGTTTATAGATGGAGAAAATGTGATATTGCAGTGACAGGTTGCTAGCCAATCGCCGATTTAGATGAAATTTGGTATAGACATAGTTTGAGTCCCGGTAAAGGACATTTTTTATTCCGGAAATCATACTTTAGGGGTTGAAAAGGCGAGTGATATTTAAGCCTAGCCTAGCGAGTAGCACGCGGACGGAGTCGCGGTCAAAAGCTAGTACATTAAAAATAAATCTGTTATATCGATGATTATAAACAACTTTTGCTATGAGACCAAGTTTGTCCGTGCCATAAGAAAATGTGCTTCTTTATAAATTTCGATTATTCGATTGAAGACCTTGCCCTATGAAAAAGCAAATTTTTTATTCGCGCGGACAAGGTTCGCCAGTAAAAGTCGTTCAGTATTATATTTTTAGGGTTCCGTACCCGAAGGGTAAAATGGGACCCTATTACTAAGACACCGCTGTCCGTCCGTCTGTCACCAGGCTGTATCTCATGAACCGTGATAGTTATGACAGTTGAAATTTTCACAGATGATCTATTTCTGTTGCCGCTATAACAACAAATACTAAAAACAAAAAAAATTAAGAACCCATACAAAAATGCTTAAAAAGTTGCTCGTCGTGTTCATCAGGAGCTGGGTCTCAAAATGTATGGGAATTCTGCTTGATATTATTTTACGTTCTTATTATTATTAAAAAATTAAAGAAGGTTATAATACAGTGCCTGATCCTTCTTGAACAATATTTCTTTGCTATTCTGCTAAAAAACGTGTAGGTCTATTAGTGTTAATGTATCCACTTGCGTATTTTTGCACGCGGTTAATGCTCCCACCCTCCCTCCGCTCGCACAAACATGCAAATAAATACAAAAAACCACCACACAGAAACACAAAACCTCGACACGTGTTTCACCTCTCTACGAGGCATCATCAGGAGATGATGGCAGGAGATGTTGCTCGCGCCACGTCCACCGAGCAAATGCCTGATGATGCCTCGCCGGCAGTGCCTGATGTTGTATAAATAATAGTACGGAATCCTTCGTGCGCAAGTCCGACTCGCACTTGGCCGGCCTTTTTTATTCGCGCGGACAAGGGTCGTCCGTAAAAGTGGTTCAGAATCTTAGATAGAATTACAATTTTTACATTTTTCCCCTGATGCAACCTGTTAAATGTAGTAAATTGGTTGATGTGTTCCAATATATTTGGCTACTTTGGCTGCTACGTACTATATGACGCTGTCTGTACATGTACTAATTACGCGTACAGTGCCGCTCATCGTCACGCGCTTAACTAAACCTAATTGAAAATCGATATTTCAGTGTATATTTTATTTACAAAGTAAGTTTCGGATGTATTTGCCTATTCGTTTTGGTCTCTATAAGATTTGTACATTATATATTGTATATTGTAAAGGTATGTATAGATTAAGGTTTGCGTCCATTCACTATAAATACTATACTATACTATACTAGTTGAGTTTATAAGGCCCAATGTACACTGAAGTGGTTTACTGCTCAGAGAGAAAAGCTCTTCCTCTAAATAAGAACTGATCTGAAATGTCTGGTGGCTTACCATAAACAAACTCCTAGTTTTGACGGATAATCGTTTATTTGCCTCAAACTATTTGACATGACGTTGAGGCAAATAAAGGACAACAAATAATATAGCCCTCTGTCGCTCTTATACAACCATTCATCACCACCATCCATCCATCCATCCATCCATGGTATATGACAATCTCGCTCGGTAGCGGTATTATTATTTGACGTGATTGAAGGGCATTGGTGGAAATTTTATGAATGGAGTTTGAAGAGATTGCTCTAGAAATTTGGAGAACAAACATATATGTACGAAGGCAACAAAAACTAACAGGTTATTATTACTAAAACACGCATCTAAGGCTTAAACAGTTTATGAATCATTGTCAATTTTTTCGACATTTGGATCAATGTATATGACCGAAATGAGGTTGGTGTAGCTGTAATACTTAAGAACCTGTTTTATGTAGTTGTGACGTGTTCGAATAGACATTACATATTTAAAATGTGTAACACAAACAAAACAAATGTCTATTCAAACACGTCATAACTACATACAACAGGTCCTTTTGTTTTTTACCTATAATATAGACTTGCCGATTAAAGGTCATCAATCGCAATTGATGAATTTAATTGATCGTTGCGGGGCTACTTAAGCGGGCAACTCACTAGCGAACAACTGTTCTATTTGTGCAAGTAATAAATGCATCTTTTTTTTTGCCATATTAAAGAAAAAGATGCAATAGAGATGTTTGGACAAATAAGGCCCAGTGAGTTGCCAGCACGTATATGGGCAATAGCCTGGCTGTGTAAACAGGGGTAAATTCTGTAATATTCATATGTCTAGTGTATTATTGTATAGTAAATGGACGCACGCTCTTAGTGCATAATCGCACTATACGCAAAGCGTACAAATTATTGAAAAATAAATACATTTATTTTAAACGAGGGTTTGTTGTTTAATTTCATACCGATTGAAGACTAGGGCTGGGTTGCACCGACTTACGATCACAGACTGATCAACGTTAAATATGGCGCCGGCAGCTGTCATCCCATAGAAACTTGTCTAACTTTTCATACATTGAAATTTTAATGAACACAGCTTACGATTACAGACGGTTTGGTGCAATTCATACTAAAGGCGATACCGTGAAATCCGAAATAGCTTATTTGCATCTCCTTTGCACTTGTTTTAACCCTTTGAACGTTTTCATATTTGAATGAAGTTTTTTTTAATCGTATGGCATTTATTTACGAATTATTACCGTGAGATCTTCGAGAAGACAAGTACGGTTGCCAGTTTTTGTTGCACCTTTAGCACCACCCAGGGGTCACGTGTAGGGTAACGGTGGGTACTCCCTACGGACGTGGTTCAACTTCGACCCCCCTTTGTCAAGTGAGTGGGCAACTTGACTGTTAGAAGTTCTCAAGCCGCCCGAAGACCTCTAACTTGGCTTAACGACTGCTGTCGTAGACAGCAGACGGGATCAACGGCTTAACGTGCCTTCCAAAGCACGAGAGCGCTCAGTTAGTAACCACTCAAAGCGGTCACCCATCCTGACCAAGAACTGACCTGCGCCCATCTCATACAACGTATAATTAATACTTAGTAAAATCTCATAGATGGCGCTACAGGTATCACGTGAAATAATATTGCACGTAATCTTGAGAAAATAATGATTTTTACACCCCAATAAATTCACATATCATATTTTAGTCTCAAACATTATTCTACACATAAAATAGATACTAAATTTTGTATTTTACTAAATACAATAAAATTGATACCTTACGTGTGAGCTTCCAAGCTTGCCACGTATTATTGAGTTTTTTCACTAGATGGTGCTATAACAGCTCTATGTATATTTGTCTCTGTCACACGCGCACAGTAATAGTGCCCTCACGCTCGCACAGTAACCGTAATTGCCAGCTGCAGAGATTGTAAACCTTAGATTCGCAGGTATACGGACGGGATCTTAAGCACGTGTTATTTTGTTTGCAATGTTATTGGTCCCATGATCATAAGCTGTAATATTTTTTAAAGCGGTATTCTATAGTGGGATGCGTTTGTGGTCACATAGTTCTCGAACTCTTTACTTGTTAAATCGCTGTTTAAGTTACGTTTGTTGTGTTTGTTATCTTTTTTGTTACTATTTGTTGAGTTTATTTGCGTTGTTAATTTTTTGTTATTAAAAGTTGATGTTATTAAAGACATGGAACCGACTCCATCTACCCCAAGTGGCCCACGCCCCTTCAAGGTGTTTGTGTCACCACGGAAGAAACGGAAAATGTCTCATTTAAGTGAAAATTTGTATAATCCATATAATAAATGATAATCCAGTAATCGTAGCGTTTTACCTTGACGTAAGTAGTTATTTTATTGTGTTTGGTTCTTCACCGTATATACATATTGGCTATGTGCACGTCTGAAACGTCAAACGTCAGGGGTCCCGAGACAATGTCAAACTCGGAGATGTCAAGTGGTGACACATTAATATTTTATTTATTTTAGTAAACAAGAAAATAAATAAATAAATACAAACGAAACAAATCGTAGGAAACCGTTAAGAAACCAATAGAAATCGTCAAAAGTAAATTTGACAGATGTGCCAGGTAAGTACACATTTCTGCCATGGTGTGCGCTGCGATCGCCTAGCTTACCCCCACCACCTACTTCGCAGCCAATAGGTACCTTAATTAGTTAGAATGGCAATGAGAACAATAAAATCCAACGGAAACAAGTAAAATGCCCTCTTGAAATGTAATAGATATTATTTTAAATTAATTACACATCCTTGCCATAATTCATTGAACACAGTATAAAAATGTTGTTGACCACTGCACTGGTTGTAGATGCAACGGTCAAGGTCGGTCAGCGAACTACAGCCCTACGCGCTTCGTTTTTGAATGTTCTTATGTGATGTGTGTAATATGGTCTCAAATATATTACTTGTATATTATAAGTATAAAATAGAGTATTAGGTAAAATAATGTGTTGCAAAATATAAACACTTAACACCGTTTTGTCTTCGTGTAAGTATTAAAATCTAAGCTCAAATAAGTAACGTAACGAACAACGTATTATCTTTAATAATGCAATGGAAGTAACAAAACTCACAGACGGTTTGTGTACAAACATTGATGCGTAGTTTTGCGTGTAGCTTCGTTTCGTTTGATTCCAAATAAGTTATAAGCGCTCTTTTAGTTTTTTACTCGACTGCACCAGAAGGAGGGTTATGTTTTTGGAGAGTATGTATGTATGTATGTATGTATGTATGTATAAATGTATGTATGTATGACGTATAAATGTATAATTGTTGGCACGCTCTGCAGCCTGAACGGCTTAATGGATTTTAGCTTGAAAGGTGTCGTTAGATTAGTATTTACTGTGAGAGTGACACTAGATATATAAAAAAAAATATGGCGGCTTTTTTGCGCCAAATTCTAAATTACACTGAAACGCAGTCGGGTTTTAGGATTTAAAATGGAATCCTTATAGATTCGTCATGTCTGTCCGTCCGTCCGTCCGTATGTCACAGCTAGGGCTTGAATAACCGGTATTTTTGGAAACCGGTATTGTGACCTTGTAGCAGGAACCGGTATCAGACATGGTACCGGTACTAGCTAAAGTACCAGTATTGCTAAAACCGGTATCCTAAATGATACCGGTACCGTGAGAACCGGTAAATTAATGAAATTTACCGGTTTTTAACAGTTAAAATACCGATACTCGAAAATGCGAGTGGAGTAAGTGAGAGAGATAGACCTACTGAGGTCACAAACACTCACATCGCGAGTAATGTATGGAGAATGTATGCAATTAACATTAGTGTCCGTGACTTTTTAAATTTGCTTACTAAAATCAACTGATAAAGGAAATATTACATAGAGCCAACCGCCACGATGTATATATATTTTTAATTTGTTATATAACTTGTTTTTTTTGTTTTTCCGGGGTTTTTTATTGTTGTTGAATTTTTGTAGCATTTTTTGTTTTTTGTTGGTTTTTTTTCCGAATTTTTCGAGTATTTATGTATTTAGTTCGTGTCTTTTGATGTTTTTGGACTGTTTAAAAGTTTTGTCGTATTTTTTGGCTTTTTATAAGTTTATCCTATTTTTTTTGTACTTTTCGTCAGGTTTTTTGTTTTTTTCATGTTTTTTTGGTATTTTTTTTAGTATTCACGTGTTACTTTTACATTTTTTCAATTCTTTCGTGTTTTTTAAATCGTGCTTGAATTTTGTAGCATTTTTCGTGTTTTTAGTTGTTTTTTTCGATTTTTTTGTGATTTTCTTTTTAATTTTTATATGTTATTTTGTAGCGTTTTTCTGTTTTTTGATGTTTTTGGAATGTTAAAAAGTTTTGTTTGTACTTTTCGTCAGCTTTGTTTTGTGTGGCTTTGGTTTACGTGTTTTTTTGTATTTTTTTGTTCTTTTATATGTTTTTTAAGTCGTGCTTGTATCAGTTTATGAGCTTTTGTTGTTTCTTTCGAATTTTTCGTGAATATAGGTATTTTTTTACTTTTTTCGTGTAATTTTGTAGCTTGTTTTTGATGTTTCTGGATTTTTTTAGTTTTTTCGTGTTTATGGACTTTGTTCAGTTTTTTTTTGTTTATTTTAATATGATTTTTGGTATTTTTTGTAGCATTATTGCTTTTAGTTGTTTTTTTTTTCGATTTTTTTGTGAATTGTGTTATTTTTTTTCAAGTTTTTAATTGTTATTTTATAGCGCTTTTGCTGTTTTTTGATGTTATTGGAATGTTTAAATTTTTTTTTAAAACTTCGTCAGTTTTATTTAGTGTTTTGGCTTTGTTTTAGTTTTACGTGTTTTTTGGTATATATTTTTGTTCTTTTCTTTGTTTTTTTTTTAAGTCGTGCTTGTATTTTTGTATCATCTTGTGTGTTTTTTGTTGTTTCTTTCAAATTTTTCGTGAATTTTAGTATTTTTTTTAGTTTTTTTGTGTTATTTTGTAGCTTTATGTTTGTGTTTCTTGATATATTTTGACTTTTTAAAAGCTATTGGTATATTTTTGTACTTTCGTCATATTTTAAATGATTTTCCATGTCTTTTGGAATTTTTTTAGTTTATACGTGTTTTTGGTATTTTTTTAGTTCTTTCGTGTTTTTTTAAATGCTGCTTGTATTTTGTAGCATTTTTCGTGTTGTTAGTTGTTTATTACCATTTTTTTGTGGTTTTTGTTTTTTTTTTGTTTTTACTTGTTATTTTTTACGGTTTTTCGTGTTTTTTTGATGTTTTTGGACTGTTTAAAAGTTTTTTCGTATTTTTTGGCTTTTTATAAGTTATTTCCTACCTTTTTTTGTACTTTTCGTCAAGTTTTTTGTTTTTTTTTTATGTTTTTTTGGTATATCTTATAGTTTTTACGTGTATTTTGGTATTTTTTAATTCTTTTGTGTTTTTTTTAAATCTTGCTTGAATTTTGTAGCATTTTTCGTGTTTTTAGTTCTTTTCGTGTTTTTTTTGTGAATATTGGTATTTTTTAAAGTTTTTACGTGTTATTTTGTAGCGTTTTTTCTGTTTCTTGATGTTTAAAAGTTTTTTTTGTACTTTTCCTCAGTTTTGTTTTGTGTTTTGGCTTTGTTTTAGTTTTACGTGTTTTTTTTAAGTCGTGCTTATATTTTTGTATCGTTTTGTGTGTTTTTTGTTATTTCTTTCGAATTTTTCGTGAATTGCGGTATTTTTTTAGTTTTTTCGTGTTATTTTGTAGCGTTTTTTTGTTTTTTGATGTTTCTGGATTTGTTAAAGCATTATTCGTGTTCTTATGCTTTTATGTTTAATTATATTGACATTTTTGGTTTTTTTCGTTTTTTTTTTGAGTTTTTTGTTGCATTTTTCGTGTTTTTATTTGCTATGCTTTGCTTTTTTTGGACGTCTTGTATTTTTTAATTTTTTTACATTGCAGTTTTTATTGTCTTTTTTTTCAAACATGTTTGAGAAAAGTACTGTACAATCCTCGGCCGGAACAGGGATTGCAGGACTCGTTTTATCCGGCCTCGTCTACGACTCGGCAGTTTATCCCAAACTCGTCCAGCAATCCTTACTTCACGGCCTCTGCATTAGGTACCTAAGTTCCGCCGCCGCGCCGCGCATACGCACGAAATGGCAACATCGCATACAAGTGTAGGAACGTTTATAAAGAACCGGTAATTTTCGGTTCTAATACCGGTATTTTTTCTTAACCGGTTCTCTGGAACCGAAACGAAGAAAACCTATAAATACCGGTATGTTACAGGTATTTTCGGTACCGGTTTCAAGCCCTGGTCACAGCCGATTTACTCGGAGACTATGACCACTACATTTATGAAATTGTGTGTGTGAAGGTGTATGTTATGAACCGCTATAGAAATATGATGTGAAATTATAAAAAAGAAATATTAAACGAGGGGGGCACCCCATGCATGTAATAGGGGAGTAATTTTTTTTCCAATGCACATAGGTGTGTAGGGTGTCTAGGGATAGGCCTTCAAAAATGACATAGAGGTTTCTAGAAAACTTTTCCATTTAAGTCAACTGTTTGGTGAGATATTAGCTGTCAAAGTCGTAAAAAGTGTGTCCCCCCCTCTAATTTCCAAAATATGAAGTTTAAAATTCTGAAAAAATCAAGATGTTGTATTGTATAAGATGATTAGTAAATCCTTTTAACGATTTTTAGTTTGAGCAAGATAGGTTTAACGCTTTTTGAGTTATTGATGAAAAACTGTCTCGCCAAAACTAAAGAGCGTAAGTGCCGTAAGTTTCCTATGAAGATACGACCTTTTTTACCCGACAGCGCCAGAAGGAGGGTTATGTTTTTCGAGAGTATGTTTGTATGCATAATTGTTGGGCACGCTCAGGGGCCTAAACGGCTCGATGGATTTTAGCTTGAGAGGTGACGTTAGATTCGTATTTACTGTGAGAGTGACACTGGGAATATATATCAAAATGAAAATAAAAACAAAACGGCGGATTTTTGGCGCCAAATTACAAAGGAGCGCAGTCAGGTTTTTTTAGTTTTTTTAAATAATTAGTCTTGTTTATTAAATGTATTGTATAGTGGTTTTAAATGTAGATTATGAGAGGTGTCGGTAAGGAACCCTTCTTTGTGCATGGTCCGACACGCACTTGGTCGGGTTTTTTTGTTTTTTATTTGATTAGTCTTGTTTCTAATAACGACGACCAGGCCTTCTAAACGGATATTGTGATTTGTGTTCTTCATCGTTCGCGACTGTTTATGTGTACGGATTCGGACGAATACAGCACTTACGACGACTTGGCACTGACTTCGGACCCTGGCAGATAAATCTACGCACGACGACGTGCCTTTTGAAGATTATAGAGTCACAATAATAATGTCTTGTTTAGTGGAAAAGATTACAAACACATTATTATAAGTAGCCGGAATTATTCGATTGTAATTAAATATATTCACGTTTTTTAAGGTTTACCCGACGTTTCGGATGTGTCACAACACAACATTCTTAATCGAGAGCTGACTGGAATGGGCATAAAATAAAACCCGTGCGGCTAGATGTTGATATCCGCTCACGCGAGTCAGGGGGTCTACTACGAAATTCGAAATCCGAACTTCGTATGGTGCCGTCCCTTTCACTCTCCTGTCATACACTATATGAGTGAAAAAGATGGCACCATACGAAGTATTTCGTATTTCGGAGTAGACGCCCAGTTCGTAACCAAGCTTGAAGTGACACATCCGAAACGCCGGGTGATTCTCAAAAAGGTAATTACATTTTAATGGTCGCGATTAAGTCTCATTTACGTACTAACGTAAAGGAGTGAAATCTTGCCAGTTTAGTAGTACCTAGTCATCTGTGGTCATCATCACCAGTTCCGCTTCACCAAAGTTGAGGTTTCGGAGAGCCAATGCTTGATTAATTACAGAAAATACCGAAATCGGCATAAGCATATCAAATCAATTCGAGGAGTTCCCTCGATTCCTCCTAGTTCCCATCGTCAGACCTTCACCAAATTTATATGGAACCTCGTTGAGGGTACCTACTTTGATACAAAAAAAGAATTATCAAAATCGCCTAATGTGATCAGGGAACATATCAATGTCAATACAAGAAATAAACATGTTATAGTTATAGTCTATAGGTAGGTATTAAACATTTGGAATCGCACACCGATGAAGGAATAAACTGAATGAATGCTTTAGGTATATTATTCATTTTGAATAAACACAACCTTAAAGAACCCCTGGACGTCGCGCGTCTCCACTCGCTGCCAGAGAAGTCACGCCATCTAGTGACATCTTAATACATTACTAAACTACTAGCCACGGCGACAGCGTCACAGTCGTGTTAACCCAGTTACTGCATCTAGTGTTGGAACTATGGAAATAAAAATTGCCTACCGAATAGCCTACCTTAGGAAGGCACACTTTTTCTCTATGGGATTGGGTATCTGTACTAGTATTCTTTGATCTGTGACCTCGCATACCGCACGCGGTAGGCGGGTGCCGCTGGGCCACGAGCGCTCTATTTGAATGAAGTGATAATTCAGGACGCCAAGGTATCAAAAATTGATGTAACCAATAAAAACAATTCATAATAGATTTTTTTCATGATTAAAGTACACCTTCACTCCGACCTTTTGTGGTTGTTGGCGTGGTGGGCACGACGACACACGACCTCTTTATAGGTTCTTGGCGTTCAAAGGGTTAATCGAATCGAGGGATAAGAATGCAATATCAGACTTCAATATTCGTTTTTCGCGGTACCGCCAGTTTTTACCCTATTCCAGGCCGCACCAATGTTCAAGGCGTTACAATATCAATATATACAAAATAATTTCAAGAAAAGTAATTTTTCGAAAATGCAATCTAGTTTAAAACTTAATCGGAAAACTAAGATTGAACTTATGTGGTCGCTGAATCGTCTCTCTGCCTTGATATGGGTTATTCTTTTCATAGAGGAAATTCTATATACTGAAAATTCATTAGTACCAGTATAGATCGATTTAATAGAGATGGCGCTGATTGTTTTAGAAATAAATGAGTTTCATACGTTTTCCGCGCCAGCTGTTGTGAATTTGCCTATGTTTTACAGCTAGCTAAGTTAGCTTATAACACGCAGAAATGTAATGAATAAAACATCCAAAATGAGTACAAAAATCTTTATTATCGGCATATTTACACCACTAACAACTCATAACATAAGATACACTTCGTATAATACATGTTTTATCATCATCAATCACCATTATTTGCCCCAAAGATGGATAAATCCGTCTCTGTATGTACCAATACAAAAGGAACTTACATGAAATGCCAAAGTTTAAAGCCAAGTTTAATGGCCAACGTACGATGCAGTTATGCAGTGGAACGAGATGAAAATATGTCGTTCTCCTCCTGTGTCCTCGCTGTGATTTCGGTGATCGTATTATTGACGATGCCTTTATGTTTCTGTGGCCAATTAAAAATATAATGATAGCATTCCTGGCCTGCTATATTACAGCCTGAAGTCGACCCCTACTCTGTAGAATATCTTCAATACGCACGCGACCACCGAAATCACAGCGGTTAAAAAGCTGCGTCCTGTATGTTGGGCCATCATGGCTCATTGTGTCGATCGGACATTACACGAAAAAAAAAAACATATAATCAAACTGATAGAGAACAAACAGGTAAGAAGTATGTTTCTATAGTAATGGGTTTATTCTAGATGTACAGTATTTTTATTCGTCATTAAATAACACTTATGAATACTCTTAGAAATAAAATGGTTAGAATCAGATAAAAGATGAGAAGAGTCGTACCTAGAATGATCATTGGTTGGCTTCTATGTAGATCTACATAGAAGCCAATCAATAATCATTAACCTAGTGCAACTGATCACTTTGCGAAATAGAAAGTACAGTCCAAGGTAGGCAAGCATTGTCTAAAGTAGGTGTCCTGTGAGGGCAAGTTTTGTCAATTGAAAACCTCTATATATTTGACATATGTAGGGGATATAGATATAACACCTGAGCTATAACCACGAAATCGAAATTCCAAGGTCGAATATCTCCATCGCTTTTGCACTTATAATTATAAAACACGTGCCACAGAGATGTAGGTACTCGACGACTTGTACGTTGGAGAAAGAAAAGAACCGAGCATCCCCTATATAATTGCGTCCCTCTCGTTAGTGACCAAGATATATAGAATACTTGCAATCTCTTTACCATATATACAGTGATTTTTACCAGTCTTTGAATTCAGATAGTCGGACTATCAATTCAGTACATTTAAAATATCTATGTATTTATTACAATGTACACAATATGAAGCAATGATACAAAAATTCTTACAAAGAGTATAAGAGTCCGCAGGACGCTCAGTTCTCCGTACAAATGTAGTTTCGCTTTCATTTTAAAACGCCATGCTGGAATAACTAGGAACTTTGTATACTACGTTTGTATGGAGAATGGAGTTCAGCCGAGCGTGCGGGGGACCCTTAAGTGAGAATTATACATATGGTTACGCTCGACTCGCTCGACTCGCTCGACTGCTGTCCAAAATCAAAGGACCCTGCGAATCTACATAAGGTCGTATGGTAAGGTTATCAAATTAGAAACCCTTGCATTTTTCGCCGCGACAAATAGTTGGAAAACAGCTGTTATTACCTACACCTACGAAAATAGGAACACGGGATAAAAACAAGTTGGATTCACATGATAATCAAAAAGTACCTACAGTTTAGTTCTTCTGACGTAAGGGAGCATACCCAAACTACGTGACCAACTTTTTACAGTTTTCTACCCTCTCCCCCCCTCCGGTGACCAAGCGTAGTATATGCCAAGACCCCCACCCTCCCCCTCTACTTTTCACGTAGTATAATTTAATAATCATTTTTTGCGGAAAGTTAAAAAATAAATGGCTCTTGTTTGTAATTTCTCATATGGCCCCTAATGCATGACGTCGAAAGTGCATGCGTAGTTGTTTTGCGTAATTGCCATTGTAATTAAGTCGAAACTGGAGAAGTTTTAGTGGTGGGGTAAACCATGGCGCGTGAGTCTGCTTCAATTAGAATGTTTCTCAAAAATATTCCACTAGCTACGTGACGAGAAGCTACCCCCTCCCTTCCCCCGGTGACCAAGAGTGGTATTTTGACGAAACTAAACGAGTCACGTAGTTTGGGTACGTTCCCTAAGGTTGTATAGAACAGCGATCGGCTTCCTTGAAGAACCTTGGCCAGGTCGCTCTTCGTCCTTCAACCCTAACATTATTTTTTATTCTTCAAGGTAATAGCGGCGACTCAATTCACGTAAGCCACAAAGGTGTCCAAAATGCACTGTCATAGAATAGAATCGCGTAAGAATGATAAATAATAAGTTCAGCAAATTAACACAGTTTATGATGATTCTTATATTATTTTTCTCATACATGCAATGAAATTTGACGTCATGTTCGTTTTAATAGGCTGCTATAAGTATAGGTCGATTCACAAGAGCTGGCGCGGAAAATGTATGTAACTGTCATTAATTTCATAGACATTCCGCGCCAGCTCTTGTGAATCGACCTATTTCACGATTCTGGTGCGGCGAAATGAGCGGCCCATAGGAATTTCATACAAAATTGGACGCATATGCCGGCAGTAAACATTTTTCATTTTCTGCTGCATCGCGTGTTTTATTTCTGAAACCTTAGAATTTCATTTGGATTATTATAAGTTTCAAATTTCATTGCATGTTCTGTGAAAAGCACTACCTATACATATATGCTAATAAAGCAAATACGCAACCAAGTTAAGTCCCACCTTCAGACTTTTATACCTTTTCAAAACAAATTCTGACCTACTGAAACATAAAAATTAAATCATCCTTTGCAAATACAACCTCGGAAACCTTAACGGTTTTAAGTCACTTTCGAACACTCCTGAAATAAAAAACCTGAGATTTTATTATTTTGAACGCGCTTTTGGAAACTTACTGTAATTCTGAACGCATTCAATCTACTTAAACTGCTGTTTTTCGATTCTGAACGCTCCTGAAACTCAAACCGTCATATAATTTTGAATACCGAACGCGCCCATGAATAAACGCCGTAATCTTTTTTTTTAATTCGAAGTCTTGCAAAATGGCCGCCACTTGTCACAACTTATCCATAATTGCACTTCTTCACCCCCCTCCGCGGCATCGGCCCTCAGAACACTCTGTCCTGGTACCCGGAGTCCTGCACTGAGGCCTGGGGCTTCGGCGGCGCCCCGGCCACGTGATGGTGATGGCGGAGGTGCCCGGGCCGCCGCGGGGGAGCCAGGTACTCGAACATGCTCTGAGTGTGCTGGGCGAGCATGTTCCCGAGCTCGCACGGCATCGGGTCCGTCCAGAAGAAGTCGTGGTTAAGGGCGGTGTCGGCGTCGTACCTGTAAGGGAATCGAATCACTTACTATCTATTTCAGGGTGGTATTCCATAATTCCACTCATCCAATATCTTTGGCCAATATACATTTGATCAAAAAAATTTGATGATTTCATTAAACTTGGATGGGACCCGGCATTTGATCAAAGATTCCGATGACATTTAAATCAATATGGCTACGCATGAAAAAAAAACTTGGACAAAGATATTGGATAAATGGAGTGGGCCTCCGTCAAAGAAATTTGATCAAAGATTCCACAAAGATATTGGACGAGTGGAATACCACCCTCAGCTATAAAGATTCCGGTGACAGCTGTCAACTCAGTACAAATTATGTCATCTTTGACGTATGATAACATAGGCTGTGTTCCGAATCACGCTCACAGCGCTCAGAGCGCGCTCACGATCGGACCGATTCACGCTCACAGCGTTTACACGAGATGTCGTGACGTCATTGATGACGTCATGGACGGCGCTCACGGTGCTCACACTCCCAGCCGTAAGCACCTTGAGCGCAAACGTCAAGTTGACGTTTGACATTTCATTTTAGGCGCGAAAAATAAACTTTACAGTTATATTAGTTAATTTATTAGTTTTTTTTGTACTTTGTCGGTAGCAAACAAGCGTACGGCCCGCCTGATGGTAAGTGGTCATCGCAGCCTATGGACGCCTGCAACTCCAGGGGTGTCACATGCGCATAACCAACTCTTTAAATATTTATATACTCCTTTCTTGAAGAACCCGATACTGTAGTCGTTCGGGAAAACCTCGGCAGGGAGTTCATTCCACAGTCAGAGCGTCCAATGGAGAAAATTCCTCTGAAACCGTACCGTATGCAACCATTCAGGTTCTAAGGTGTGAAGATGAACTATTCCCTATGCTCTACAATTTGGCCCTGGAACATGTCGTCAGTTTTATATTAGTTAGTTGCAGATTGCGATTAATTTCAATTTTCTACAGATCAAAAACCCAGCCCAGAATTTCATACTACGATTAATTGACGAACTCAACATTCAAATTCAGTTGACGTTGACAGTAAACACGCTCATGACCGGTCCGAAACAAAACACCGCTCACGCGGCCTTGAGCGCGCTAACTGATTCGGACCGGCCGCCAGCACTGTAAGCGTTGTGAGCGTTGTAAGCGTGATTCGGAACACAGCCATAATTTGTACTGAGTTGACAGCTGTCACCGGAATCTTTATAGCTGAAATAGATAGTAAGAAAACCAAAGTTGCCTCCGTTAGTCGCAGATCGTGTACAAATTGTGCAATGCATTCATTAATGCGGCCGCTGAATGAAGCCTATTATAATACTTTTGTATATACATCACATCATATACATGTTTATAAGCACGGAGCGAAATTTTGGTGCCGGTGACGTCATTATGACGTAATTATAGGTGATTTTATATAAACAGCATTGCAACACCCCAATGATTCTTAATAATGCTATAATGATAATGTAAATATTTATTTATTTTATTTATTAATAAAAATTGATGTCCCCCAATATTTATTTATTTATTTTACCTATTGTTCATTAATAAAAATTTCAAGTATTTATATTAAAAAAATACTGACATAGACGACACGCAAGAAACATTTTATTGGGTAATGTAATTGTTACAAAACATATTATATCCACAAGTAAATAAAAAACAACAAAATAAATTTTGTTGGATATCGTAAAGTATGCACAAAGCTTAAAATTCAAACATAACATCATATCTGCTTCCTTATTTAATTTACACGTACATTTAGGACAATAATCATAACTTTCGAGTCTTCCACCAGTTACTTTAATTAAGAACGATTAAACATTATAAAAAATACGTTGGACTGATCATAATCCCTATAACCGCAACTGGCGCAAATATTGTTGAAAGACAACCTTTCTCCATTTAATCGATTTCTTATATAATTTAGGTAAAATACTGTATGTAGCTCGACGTCATACGTCTGTCCTGTCGTCGGCACCAAAGTTACGCTCCCTGTTTATAAGCATGAAGGTAAACAACGACAAACGACAAAATTCTTCGCCGCGAGCGTGATTTGAACCAGTGACCTCACTGCTCTTGCCAACTGAGCTTCACTCTTAGAGTGCCTTTAAAGTAAAAAGTTAAAGTAGTTTATTCTTCAAATTAGGCATATTACCAACATGTACCTATCTATGAACGTCAATAAACTACCACCGGTTCGAAAAAATAAACCTCTGCCACGAGAAGAACCGGCGTAAGAAACTCGGCGAGGTGTCATTTTTTCAAAATAATATACATTGTATATATAGTTAATAATAATAATAAACCTTTATTCAGACAGTTACAATATTTGTTTTTAAGTACATGTTTTATAAATAGCTTTTAATTATGAAATTTAATAAATGATAAAATTCACTTTTCTTCTTTTGTTTTTATTTTCTATGCCTTGACTATCCTGTCTGTATGCCTTTTATAGGCAAAGGCCTCCCCCAACTGTCGCCATTTCTCCCTGTCTCTGGCTATTGTTGTCCAACCTCCACCTGCCCGGTTAGTATGATAGCTTATACCGTCACGATATATGTGACGTTTCAATACATTTTGGCCATATAACGTGACGGTATAAGCTATCATACTAGCCGGGCTGCTGTGGCTTTTATGTCATCGACCCATCTTCTAAGAGGTCTACCACGTTTCCTTTTTCTATTTCTAGTGAACCAGTACATTATTGTGTTCGACCACTTCTCTTTCCCTTTCACTGTATGGCCTGCCTTGTATAGTTAAATATATAAAATTACAGTGTCAGCTACCTCAAAAGTACAATGCTACAGTAGAAAACCTATTTTCGCGATAGATTATCCGTGCAGGACGCTATCACTGCCAACATCCCTATCCATGATGTAATCGTTTATCTTATAATATGCTCTTGAAAAAGTGTTTGTTTTACTACAGATTTGAATTTAGAATTGCTAAGTTCAGTAATGTGTTTAGGAATTTTATTGTAGAATTTGATACAATTTCCCAAGAACGACTTTCCACCATAGATGTGCTATGCTACTGAACAATCATATTCATTGGTCTACATAACACTGGTGGAAACGGGTTTTCATAGCGTAGCTTACACATCGTCGCAGCATAGCTGCTTAGCACATCTCTGGTGGAATGGCACCCTTACAGTCCGGCCATGCCTTTGCGCGAATTGCGGCGCGGAAAACGTTTTATCTATTCATTGCACGGTCGAGACGCAACGCACTTCGGTAAGTTAGGATCACACGCAATGCATTAGGAAACAGTCGTGGCAGAGCCGTTAAGGCTCAATAAGCCGTGACATCAGTAGTTCTCGGCGGCACGAGCAAGACAACTCACTTTACGCGTTTTCTTCGTAGTATCACACTTTATTAGAGTTCTGGACTCACCTCTTAGCAGGATCCAACTGGAGCAGCTTATCCAAGAGATCGCAGCCATATGGGTCCTTCACGTATGGCTTTAGCCTTTCCTGCAATTAAGTAGCAGTAGTAGTGAAACCCTTAATTGACAACAAAAGGAAAGGGCAATTCATTCATTACGTAAGGACAATTTGGTTAAGTTTTGAGCTCTCCTACCCCCACGTAAGGAATACCTAATAAGATTTTTCGGACAACTCCCTGAACTCCCCCACCCTTTTTACGTAAGATTGTTAATACGGAAAAAAATTGCTATTTTGTAAATAAATAAGAAAATAGACTAATTTTGTACTAAAGCAGTAACGCTGCTAACGAAAATTTCAAATTAAAGGGAAAAATTGAAAAATTTAATGCTCCGAGCAGGATTCGAACCTGCGACATCTGGCATACGCGGCCAATAATAATATTTTTCAATATTTCCCTTTAATTTGAAGAAAATAGACGTCGTAGTTGATTGGAAAATATTCCCATTTATAAAAAAATACTTAAGAATAGATTTTGAACCCCCCTGCCCCGACCAACATTAGTCCATGTTATACATTTTTCAAACCCCTCCCCTTTTCAGGAACCTTGCTTAATTAATGAGTAACCACTTCTTTGCAGTTGTCTGTATAACAAAAGCAATATATATTTGTTTATGTCAGTTTTATCTCTATGCCAAAGTGAACTATATGGTAAACGCCTATAGAAGTCGATAAAAATGTAAACATATTTGTTTTATTTAACAAATAAGTTGTATTTGTAGATTTATAGCTATTTCAGCTGTTCACAACGAAGTTAGAACCTTGGTCTTCCACGTCTATACCCTGCTGCTGCCTTGTTATAGAAGACTTTGCCTCCTGCCTGCCATGTCAAGGTTGTAAAATGTATAATCAAACTGTGTGACCAGGACTACTCAATAAAGACCCCTCATGGCCATACAAATTTAAAGTGAACCAAACTTAACCTTCCGCTTGTGTCCCTTGGGCAGCCTCCATCTTGTTGTACCGGTCCAGGGCTTCAACCCCAGGCCACACGTCCGGGTGCACAAGCCACAAAGCTGCAAGACCATGAAGAGCTACAGCTGTTCACTACAAAGCCAAAACCTTGGTCTACCGCATCTGTACCTAGCTGCTGCCTTATCATAGAGGACTTTGCCTTCTGTCATGCCAAGGTTGTAGAATCCAACTGACTGCGTGACCAGAACTTATCGATAAGGAGCTCTCTGGAGGCCATTAGAATATATAGTGAACCAACCTTGACCTTCCTCTTCTGTCCCTTTGGCAGCTCCATTTTGTTGTACAGGTCCAGGGCTTCGACCCCGGGCCAAACGTCCGGAGTGCAGGAGCCACACAGCTGCGAGATCAGGATGAGCTGCTGCTGTTCAGTGGCACCCTGATGAAAGAAGCTTATAGTATAAGATTGTGCTTTGCGATGCTGTGACAAATTTATATCAGTACTTGACCATTTTTTTTTTAAGAGTGAACAGGAACATGCCTGCATGATGGGTGACCGTGTCCACATTTCAGCCATAATGCATCCAGCGCCCCACATGTCCACTGGAGGTCCATAGTTACGGTCACCTGAAGAGCATTAAGAGAATCGTTAGCAATATAGTCTCATGAAAAATAATTACATTGATCCTGACACCTTTGAACCTAAATGGTCGCATACAATATGGTTTCAGAGGACTTTCCTCCCTCGAATGCTCGTTGTGGAATGAGCTCCCTGCCAAAGTTTTCCCAAGGGACTACTGTATGGGGTTCTTCAAGAAAGGAGTTTATATATTTTTAAAGGGTCGCGTATGTGACACCCCTGAAGTTGCAGGCGTCCAAAAGCTCCGGTGACCTCTTGCCATCAGGCGGGCCGTACGCTTGTTTGCCACCGCGTGTTATAAAAAAAAATACATTTAAAGTATATTACCATAATAAGTAGAGCATGGACAGTGAGTGGCAATTTAAACACAAAGAGCGGTGTAGTTGTTGTTACAAAGTATACCTTAAGAGGTATACTCAAATAAGGTAATAATTATAAGTAATTGAATGACCAATTTATTAATTTTTTTTCAGTAAATAATTCCACTCATATCTCTCATCAGAGACGAGTGGAAATCCAGGGGGAGGTCTTTGCCCAGCAGTGGGACAGTTTAGTTGGCTAAAAAAAGTTAATTATTAGTTTTAAATTATTGAAATAAAAAGGCAGACTTGGTGCCATAAAGCAATATTTATCGGCCAACCTAGAACCTAAGTGGTTCGCTACACCACGGGCATTCTTCATTTGCATCCAATGTACTGGGATAACGCTAGGATGATGATGATTACTCATAGGAACCAAACCTCCTAGATGCGTAATAAAATGATGCTGAAATAAGAGTTTTTTCTCAAACATGCAATGAAATATTGATGTTATGTTCCTTATAATAGGCTGCGAAGTATGACGTTTCAGGCGCGGCTAGGACAAGAGGTCATTAATGGAATTTCATACAAAGCTTGCAGGCCTAGGCCGGCAAAGTCCTCTTTTTTAATTCCATTCCACATAAATTTGTGGCACAGGCATCATGACTTTCTGCCACTATAGTTTATTTCATTTCATGTTTGAGAAAAGCACTATACATACCTCGGCGGGAAGTTTGGGGTTGCCAGCCTTACACCTATCCCCGTATATATGTCTTCGGCCGGCAACCCCTTTCGTCCCGGCCTCTGTAGTAATGTACTATACTTCAAGTGGGTATTTGTTACTTAGTGAATTTTAATTGTCAAGCGATGGTATATTTAGTCCTAGTTTTAGGACCCGGATATGTCGTAAACCTATGACCATGACCACTGGGGGATGGGCACCAGCATCCCTGGAGTGTGGTGGAGATACTGCAATCACCAACTCGCATGCCAAGAGTGGCAATTAAGGCATTAACCCTTCATGAAATTGGGGGAGGCCTATGTCCAGCAGTGGACATCCTTGGGCTGATAAGGCGGTGGTGATATGTATACAATAAATATACAGAGTTTGATAATACAAATAAACACTCACCTAGTAACAGTTCCGGAGGCCTGTACCACAGAGTAACCACCCTATTTGTGTATTTATTCACTTGTCCCGACTTGGCCACACTGAAAGCTCTCGCTAAACCGAAATCAGCCAACTTAAGAATTCCATTCTTTGTGATTAACACATTCGCAGCTTTCATGTCCCTATGCAATATTTTATTGCTGTGTATGTAATATAACCCATTTAACAACTGCTGCATGACCTTCTTAATCTCTCCCAAGCTAAATTTGACGTTCACATTCGATAACAAACCAGCCAAATCGTGCTCACAAAAGTCGAAAACAAGGTAAAACGTTGACCTGTATTTATTATGCAATGTGGCTTTTGTCCTGCATATTTCAATCAAATTAACGACATTCTCGTGCTTCAGGAGCTGTAGGATCTTTATTTCTCGCAAAGCCGTAATCGGGAAGCCTTCTTTCTCGTTGTCCATGAGGACTTTCTTCATTGCGACGAACTTTTTCGACGAATTCCTAGCGCGCGCTTTGAATACCTCCCCGAAGGTTCCCTGGCCGATTTTAGCGACTTTTTCGTATTTGGAAGACTCGTCACAAAAGGGGAAGTCGAAATCCTCTATGTATTTCTCCTTTTCCCTCATGTTCAGGATTGTGGAGCTCGTACTGATGACTGGCGGAGGCTGCTCGCGAGGAGCGCTCACGCCCTGCATTTTGGCACTAATCTTGGTAGTTTTTTACAAAACTCACGTCAGAATAAGTTTTAGATGCGCGTGGTCATTAATAATTACAATTATAAACAAATATCATTTGCCACATTCGCGATTTTCACAAGAAAGTCAAAAGAAAGTGACAAACAACAGAAAAAAAAACAATAAACTATTTCAGTACCATTGAAAACCGCTCGAATGTACGCTATATTCATGGAAACGTTCCAATCTACGCTTAACAATGACGCCAAAATATCGATCCAAAATGACGGTCAATTTCAATCACGTGTAAAGAAACGGTATGTTTCCTGTCATCCTTTCCAGTGTGTGGACCTATTTATTTGTTATTAAAATTACAGGACAGGATAACTGTATCTGCAATACACAGCGACATAAGGTGAATATAAATAAACAGTGACTATCAATACTTTCCACCTACCGCAAAATTTCGTAAGTGCTACGTGTAAACATTTTTTGCTACGTATTATCGACCCATACTATAAGTAGGGCAGAATGTTCGTCTGTTTTTATTCATTTCGCGTTAACATTAGGTCACAATGAAATTATATACCGGAAACGCCCTTTTTCCTCTTTATTATGAGCGGCACTCATAAAATATATAAGAACAATGTTTTATCAGTGTTTTTTTTATTGGACACTATTAATTAATTTAATTCTTCTAATTATATTGGCCAGCCCCACTGATTAGGCAGTTATGAGTTTCTGCTTATGAATCTGTACATTTTGCACATGGGACAAAGTGGGTGGACATTGACAGTATGCATTACAGAAATAATCTCATAATTATGTTAGCAAGTTTTTAAGATTATATCTAATGTGAGGATTATTATCCTGTTAGTGACTGTTCCAGCTTAGAAGACTTAGTAGGTGGCTATGACTTATCAATTATGATTGCTACTTCCTACTTTGTATGACTCAGATTTAGCAATTCATTGTTATTTCTTTCGTTATCATTCAAATGTACCAAGACATGGGAAATATATTTTTGCAATATAATCATGATAATTTTAAGTTATGCTAATTTACCCGAAACATGTTACTATGGAACTTGACCTGACCTGATCTTACCCCTTTAAAATCACAATGCTATAATATTGATGAAAGTTAATGGTGTTTGTTTCTTCATTTACATACTTTTTTACTAGCATATTAGATGCACCTTTTTTCAGCAGTGATTGGCCGCTTGTCCGCCTCTTTCTCAGCAGTGATTAGCCGCTTGGCCACCCAATATCTGGCCCTAGGGTGGCAGGGCCTTAGGACAAATACATTGCTGATCATCAAAATGTCATATCTTTGCAGAATACCCATAAAATGGCAAGTGAGAGCAGCTCAGCAGTGCTAGACCTCAATGATGACCCCGCAGAAGACACTGATGCACCAAGTGTCACCGAGGGCACACAGGATGGATCTCCACTCATTATGGAGCACGGATATGATATTGCTGTTAAGGTAAAATATGTGTTTAAAGCCACACTTACAACTGCAACAAGCTAGATAGTGGGGTCCTGTATATATATATATATTTTCTTTTTATAAAAAAATGGGATTGCTCTAAGCCAGCATCTAGCCAGTGGGCAAACATGAGGCCGACAATGAAACTTAAAAAGGTCTAGGTTATATGAACTCGGAAATACAAAGCCGGCAGAGAATGAAACCTTAGAAGTGCGCATTATGAAAGATGAAGCAAAGCGCTTGGTTTGAATTAGAGGAATTTCGAGCAGGTAAGGATGGTAGCCAGCATATGTCTGGATGTCCGATGGAAGAAGGGGGAAGGCGGTATGAGCTCATGGAGCTCCTGAGCACACAGTATGTTGCACATCCAAATTACTAGTGTATGAGGTGCCTTTGTGCATGGTCAAGATAAGCGAACCGCCGCGAGCGGTTCGCACGCTGCTCCCGCAAGGCGCGTGAGTCGCGTACGTATTTGGGCGAACAAGCGATCCGAGCGTGCCTGAACCTGAGGCTGTCTTAAATCAATTGTAATCAATTAATTCGAATTTTAAATCTATATGCACCTTAAAACTAACAATTAGAAAAAAAATCTAAACAAAGCAAGTAAAGTGAACATTTTTATAATAATGACAATTAAGAATTCTTGTGTTTTTGCTTCATGCTTGTTTTTTTTTTATATACAGTAAAAGGGGTCACTCACCTCACTGAAATCGAATATCGTATGATATATTTTGAATCATTTCATTTCTTAATCATGAGTGTCTGCGGTGGTTGCCCCGCTGCTTGGTGAAGTAGGGGTAATGGCGCAGTCTTGTGTTAGAGTTGATGTTGACTGTCAACCCACATCGTCCAAATTGACCAATGATTGGCACACCGAACTTACTGTGTTCTCACGGATATCTCCACACATATCCTTGAATCCAGGAACAACAGGCTTCCATGCTCGCGTCAAAACCCAGCCACTGTCTCTATTAAGATTAGGACGACGTCCGATTTCTATAGCCTTACGGATCATGCGCGGCACAAAACGTTTAAAATCATCATAGCATTCATAGCAATCCTGAAAACAATGTTAATAACACCCTGATCCTGGTCACTGGCGCCAAATGTAACCACTCCCGAACACTTCTTAACAGGTGGACGCGCCGATGAAGCAGCTGTCAACGCTGGAGACGTTCGTGACGTATCGCGTGCGCTGCGTGTGCGCTCGCTGGCCGACTCCGCCACACGTCCGCCGTCGGTACAATCACTTTAAGGTATATTCTACTAATTGATTACAGGATCAACGTAAAATATGGCCGGTAACTGTCATATTATAGAAACTTGACGAACTTTCCATACAATCGGATATCGCTTACGATTACAGACGGCTTGGTGCAATGCAACCCACCCTAAGTTTTTATTTAATCATTATTTAATCTCCTGTGTCAATTTCATGCTATGGATATTAATTAAATAATAAACGCAACCAGCATCTAAAAGAGGCCATGGGCCATTTCACAGTATTAATCTGAAAGTGAATATGTGCCTAAATACTTACCGTATGCCGTATACTTTACGTACTTATGAGCAGGAGTGTATGTTTGTATGTACAGGTCCTTCACAGACGTCTAACAAACGCGCACGCCTGGTTGGCGCCGCCTCCGCTACCGCCCTTGCACTCGGCCCGACAACAGCTCGACCGTTACGAGCCTTCCTTTGTTCTACTCCGCGCGCTCGCTCTAGACGCATTCCTCAGTAAGTATCTACATTGTGAACAGGTGCTTCACAGACGTCTAACAAACGCGCATGCCTGGTTGGCGCCGCCTCCGCTACCGCCCTTGCACTCGGTCCGACAACAGCTCGACCGTTACGAGCCTTCCTTTGTTCTACTCCGCGCGCTCGCTCTGGACGCGTTCCTCAGTGAGTATCTACACTGTGAACAGGTGCTTCACTGGAATCTATATTTATACTAGCCCACAGTCAAACTGACGATCGTGGCCATAATAGTACAGTGTTTGCAAAAAAATGTCGAGTTTGCAATATTCTTACGCCCGAGTTAATCACAATGTTTTTCAGCACATTTGCGAGGAAATAAATAACTCTAGCACCAATCCAAATTGACGAAATCGACAACTCCACCTCCAGTATCAGTGCATGATGTAATTATTTTTTATGCAGTGACGTTGGCAAATATGATTACGATCAGACACCGTAGCCGATGGATGCTTGCGACTCCAAAAGAGTCACAAGCGTGTTGCCGACCCTTTATTGACTTGTGGATTATTTGTGATTCTATTCCAGCATCACATATTAATTCACCACAGATGGCAAATTCTTCTCATGAATAATAATACCTACGTTTGTTACAGATCGCATCGCGAAACATCCAATTCTTACCCACAGTGATGATTTCCGTCTCTTTCTCACAACACCGGACGTTTGTTACAGATCGCGTCGCGAAACATCCAATTCTGACCCACAGTGATGATTTCCGTCTCTTTCTCACAACACCGGACGAGGAGTTAGACAAGGTAAAAACTTCCATTCGACGCCTAAGGACCTCTGTTCACTGGAACTGGGGTGTTATTCACAAACCAACTCTCCCTCACCTCTCATCTCACCAGTTTTTTTTATGAAATAGGAGGCAAACGACCAGACGAACCGCCTGATGGTAAGCGATTAGCGCCGCCCGTGGACACCCGTAATACCATATACAGGGTGTCCCAAGAAGTAGTGATATACTGAAGCTGGGAGGTAGAGGACCTAGAGGGCTATCTGAATCACCCCCATGTATGTTCCGCGATTTTTAGTATTTTCGGAGTTATGATTTTTTTTTTTCACCTATCGCCGCGTACGATGAGATTTTTATTTATGGTGACGTGAATTATTGCGGTAGATGCTTGATTTTTTTTGTGTGCTAAGCTGATAGATAGGTCAATTCAGTATGGTAACATTTACTATCGTTAGATCTTTGAATGGCATAAAAAAAAATTAAATGCCAAGAAAGATAAAATTACCCAGTATGTTCACAACTTCAAGGGCCCTTAAAAAAATAAAATCAAATAAAAAATAATTACCGATTGGCTTTTAAAAACTTGCTCTATCTATCAGGTAGCTACCCTGAAAATTTCATTTTATTATTAATAAGGCTTCAATCAAAAAATTGAAATCTAAATGTGGTAAGTGCACAATTTTAATTTACATAATGATAAATGCAAGCAAAGCAAAACCATTATAAATAAATTTCGTTCTAAATCACGCACTGGCCATCAATAGAAAAAGAACAAAAAACAAAAGACGGTTGACGCATGAGAAAATTTTCACGTTGTTTGGTCATCGTTGTTATTTTTCAATAATTTAAAAATTGTGTTTTAATACTGCTAATTGTTCGTTTCCCTAATCATTTTGGCTATTCATATGGACTTTGACTTGCATTACGATTTGGATTAGTGTTATTACCTGGAATCGACGAGTTGGCATCATTTAACTGGACTTGAGTTTGCGTGTAAGTGATCATGTTTACTTCACGTGATTACGCAGAAATGCATTACTATTACGGTTATGCTAGGGGAATGCGGCGGAAGCTTCAAGGCTGTACCGGGAACATGTGAAACGAAGAGGCGGGCCTCAACCTGAAACGTTTCCTGACTATCGCATGATCTTAAGAGTACATAATGCGTATTTGGAAGGTCACATACCGGGTACGAAATCAGGCCGTATGGCCACTATGCCGGATCCTGATGTAGTAGATGCAGTTGTTGAAGAAGTAGAAAGAGACCCGTCGACCAGTGTGAGAGTTACGGAACGTCGTACCGGACTTTCTAAATCTCAGGTACACCGTACACTACAGACCGTAGGATATCATCCGTTTCACATTAGAAAAGTGCAACAGTTGAAACCGGAAGATTACAATCGGCGAATTGAATTCTGTCAGGAAATGCTGAGGAGACAAGCTGAAAACGAATTTTTTTTAACCAAATTTAGTGGACGGATGAATCCCACTTTAGACGCAATGGGATTTTTAATATGCACAATTCTCACTCATGGGCAATTGAAAATCCGAATTTAAAAAGGGAATCGACATTCCAAGAACACTTTAGTGTTAACCTTTGGTCTGGCATACTTAACGGTAAGTTAATCGGGCCCTTTCAGCTGACAGACCGCTTGGGCGGCAATCACTTTTTAAATTTTCTACGCGTCGATCTGCCCCTGCTGTTATAAGATGTGGATTTGGAGACACGCAGAAACATAGTACTGCAGTGTGATGGTGCACCATGCCATTTTGCCTTGGACGTGAGAAACTATTTAAATCAAAGATACCCTAAAGATGGATTGGTCGTTGCGGCCGGGGTGACGCCTGCCTTATAGCCTGGCCTCCACGTTCCCCCGACCTAAACCCCATAGATTTTTTTTCTATGGGGATATTACAAAGACCTCGTCTACTCGAGAGAATGCCGCAATTTGGACGAGTTAACCCGGAAATTGAGAGTAGCAGAAGAAACCATTAAAAATAATAGAAGTGCATTCAGACGTTTAAAAGACAACTTTTTCCGGCGATGTCGCACTTGCATTGAGCAACCTTGTAATTGGTTTTACTTTGCTCGCATTAATCATTATGTAAATAAAAATTTTGCACTTACCACAGTTAGATTTCAATTTTTTGATTGAAGCCTTATTAATAATACAATGAAATTTTCAGGGTAGCTACCTGATAGATAGAGCAAGGTTTTAAGAGCCAATCGGTAATTATTTTTTATGTGATTTTATTTTTTTAAGGGCCCTTGAAGTTGTGATCATACTGGGTAATTTTATCTTTCTTGGCATTAATTTTTTTTTATGCCATTCAAAGATCTAACGATAGTAAATGTTACCATACTGAATTGGCCTATCTATCAGCTTAGCACACAAAAAAAATCAAGCTTCTACCGCAATAATTCACGTCACCATAAATAAAAATCTCATCGTACGCGGCGATAGGTGAAAAAAAAAAAATAACTCCGAAAATACTAAAAATCGCGGAACATACATGGGGGTGATTCAGATAGCCCTCTAGGTCCTCTATCTCCCAGCTTCAGTATATCACTACTTCTTGGGACACCCTGTATATGAAAACGTGTTGAACGCGTTTTTATATGGAAACTATCAAAATTTGACAAATGACATTTGAAAGTTTCCATATAATAACGGGTGAGGTGTGACGTGACAGGTGAGGACGTCGGTTTGTGAATAAGAAGGCTGGTTAAACTGAGTTTGTTGGATAGAAATTGATACTTGATATAGAAAACTCCCGTGATTTTCACATATAATTAACTATTCTATCTATTAAATATATCGTCATCTAGTATCCATAACACAAGTCTTATTGAGCTTACTATGGAACTAGTTCGATTTGTGTAAAAAATTGTCCCCTCTTATTTATTTATTTATTTATTTATATAATGACCACTCACGTCTTTTAAGGTCGAATATCGCTCGACATGTTTCAATAAGCGTTCATGACATGATCACCCAAGTGACCAATTTCATTGTAAGTATTTTGTTAGCCCCAATATCTATAAATTAGAAATTGATATAAGATTATTTTTTCAATGTATTGATTTAAACTTGCACGATTTTAACACATTATTATTGGTAAAATGGGACTTAATCGTGTACAAAAATTATTGTATTATGTGGTCACGAGCTGACACACACACACTGATACATTCGAAACGTCAGGCACACCTCAGGTGAATAATTTTTGTACGCGATTAAGTTGCGTAAAACAATAATAATTTTTTCAATGTGTTTGAATGCGATAAGTTAAGTGGACTGTAGACGATATTATTTTCGAATAATTAACACATACGAGAGTTACAAACCGCGGTACAAAAGACAGGCTTAGATCAGTTGTTTGAAGCACTCACCTTGCTGGTCTGCAGATGTTGATGCAGATCTCGGTAGTAGGAGCTGGGACAGGCTCCCTAAACCGTTGGATCGCCCGAACTCACCTCAGATTCAGGTTACCTTTCACCAGCGATGTTACCGGAACACAGCAGTGAAGCACTTCCTCCAACGGATCTGCCTTCTTCTCGACGAATTATGCTTGATTTGTACGAGACAACGTATACTCTCGCGATAACGACACGATATTTAAATTAAAACGACAATTTCGACAATTTGCGCGATACCGCGCCGACAGTTTCGATACGACATTCAAACCGAAGTCACGAAGTAACTTTTTTTTTTTAATGCGAAACGATAATGTTGCCAGGCGAACATATTTAAAAACTACGTTTCTTAACATTCCGCCCACCAAAATACAAAGTATTTTTTTTTTTTAACAGAGTTTTTTTTTTCACACGACACAAGATAAAACTCACGATGGCTTGGGATAGTTTTTCCCTAATTTTTTTTTAAACGATACTTAAATTTACTGAACACTACGATAATATTGCTAGATTTACGATACAACAACTAAACTTTAGTTAGCTTTGTAGAGGTAGAGGACACAGCTTTACTACAGGTCTTTTGAGTTCGCCAGACTCTGTGCGAACTGTAACTACTCGACAAATCCCATCACTTCCTGGATGAAGTTGTACCACCCGGCCAATTTTCCATTTCATGGGACTACATTGCTCATTGACAATGAGAACAAGGGTCCCGACAATGATATTCTTCTGGTCATCGAACCATTTGTGGCGCTGCTGCAAGGTATGCAAATATTCTAGGTGCCACTTGCGCCAGAAGTCTTGATGGATTTTTTGTAGCAATTTCCACCTCTGAAGAGGGCCCAATTTTGCGTCAACTATGTTACTTTCCGGTAAAATAGTGAGCGGTTCCATCGTAAGAAAATGGCCAGGACTTAATACCGAAAAATCATTAGGGTCCGAACTGACGGGGGTTAGAGGCCTTGAATTTAACATGGCTTCTATTTGGGTTAAGACTGTGTAAAATTCTTCGTAGGTAAGTCGCTGTGAACCTACTACACGCGACAAATGAGTTTTTACTGACTTTACGCCAGCTTCCGCTAGGCCAGAAAAGTGCGGGCTACCAGGCGGATTGAAAATAAAATCAATCTGTTCGGCTCGCGAAGCTTTAACCATCAAGTCGTGCAATATGTTAGATGCACCCACAAAATTCCTGCCTTGGTCCGAGATCAGTCGCGAGCAACGACCACGACGCGCAATGAAGCGGCGTAAGGCTGCTAAATAAGCTTCAGACGTAAGCTCGGAGACAAGCTCGAAATGCACTGCCTTAGTGGCGGTACAAATGAAGACGCAAATGTACGACTTGAATGTGCGTAAGCCACGACCGCGAGCTAAACAAACATCGAACGGACCAGCGTAATCAACCGCCGAAGACGAAAACGGCTTAATTTGGTTTATGCGAAACGGTGGCAAATTGCCCATAAAAGGAGGTGCAGCCGCTTTTGGGCGGGCACGAAAACACTTCATGCAAGACGAAGTTACTGATTGTATAGCCTTCTTTGACGACAGAACCCAAAATTCTTGGGCTAGCAAATTTTGCAACGTTTGCAAACCTGGATGCATAAACCGATTATGATAATCCTCAATGATCAGCGTCGTTAACCTATGATCACGAGGCAACAAAATTGGATGTTTAACATCAAACGACAAATTTCCTTTAGAGAGGCGACCGCCCACCCTCAAGATCCCAAGCTCATCCAAAAAGGGCGACAATTTCCGCATGGGCCTTGACAAGGAGCGGGGAGACTTCTCTTTCGATAAACAACGAATTTCGGATGCGAATACGAGCTCTTGCACATGCTTCACGAGAAAATGGAGAACCTTAATTATTTCTTCAGCTGACAAATTAGGATCTATATTTTTCGACAAGGGGTTTTGCAAGTTGCGGATATACCGAAAACAATAGGCAAGAATGCGCAATATGCGTTGCAGAGACGAGAATCGATTTAGAATATTATTGACAAAGGATTCATTGGAGGCTGTGAACAGACTATAAATCTTCTGTTCATCAGAAGCAGCTTGATCTGAAAAGAACTCTGACTGCGGCCAAGACTCTTGAGGATTACACAGCCAAGGAGGCCCCGCCCACCATAGCGTATTCCCGATTAAGTCAGCAGGTAACAAGCCACGGGAACCGCAATCCGCTGGGTTACATGAACCTGCAACGTGGTGCCAATTTTCAGGGGGAATATTTTCCTGTATATGCGCAACCCTATTAGCCACGAAGGTTTTCCACTTCGAGGGACACGAACGAATCCAAGTCAGAGCGACACTTGAGTCTGACCAAGCGTGGATATCGTCAAAAGTATAGAAATCTTTTAAGGCTTCTGTAAACGAAACAATCAAGTCCGACAATAAGACAGCCGATACCAATTCCAATCTCGGAATTGAGCATTTACGAAGAGGAGCTACCTTCGATTTCGCGCAACAAAGACGCACGACAACAGAACCGTCATTCTGAACGACACGACAATAAATGACAGCACAGTAACCCTTTTCCGAAGCGTCGCAATACCCGTGAAGTTGCAACGACACAAAAGATACAATCATTCGGCGGGGAATCGACAATGAACTCAACTTCGACAATTGTGATTTGAACTTCCGCCATTCTTGAGCGATGGCAATGGGAGCTTCGTTATCCCAGTCAGCGCCAGACGCCCATAGAAGTTGTATTAAATATTTTGCGAAAAATACAACTGGCGACAATAGACCCAGGGGATCGAAGATACGAGCGATGTCCGAAAGAATTGATCGCTTCGTACAACGACCATCATTCAACGATGTCTTGAATATGAAATTATCTTCCTTTGGAAGCCACGAAAGACCGAGAATTTTTAAAGAAAGATCATGCACGTCTTCAAAGTTACGGAGTTGATCCGAATACAACTCTGAGCCAGGCAAACTCTCTAGGAATTCGGGGCTGTTAGAGGTCCATTTGCGCAAGTGTAGGTGAGCAGACGACAAAATGTCCACCAGTTGCTTACGCAAGACCAACGCACTCTCCACAGAGTCTGCACCTGTTACCACGTCATCGACATACACATCCCTTGCCAACACTGCAGCACAATCAGAAGCACGAGACGAGAATTCCTTCGCTAACCTGGATATGCACCAAAGCGCCTGATAGGGGGCACAGGTCACGCCGTACGTCACTGTGAGCAAACGATAATCTCTCACAGGGTCCTCAGGAGACGGACGCCACAGAATGCGCTGATAGTCACAGTCCTGAAGGTCGACCAGGAACTGGCGATACATTTGTTTGATATCCCCGGTGAACACTACAGCATGCCATCGAAATCGAACTAACAAGTCGAACAGATTTTTTTGCAATTTAGGGCCAGGCAGCAATGTATCATTGAGGGATTTCCCTGCCAGATCCTGGGCACTAGCATCAAAGACCGTGCGAAGAGGGGTAGTAACAGATTCAGGGCGCAGGATGCCATGATGAGGTATATAGAAGAATTGACCTTCAGAAGACAAAGGAGGATCAACTTCTATCATGTGACCACATCTAAGATAGTCGTCCATGAAATTGACATAAGCTGTCCGAAAGTGAGGGTTCAACTTGAACTTCCTCTCTAAATTTAAGAGACGCTTGAGAGCAATCTCCCGAGAATTTGAAAACCTAGGTTTTTCCTGAGGGTCAACGAAAGTCAATGGTACTACCATTCTACCCTCTGGATTACGAAAGTATGAATTTTCCATTTGGTTCTCACACGACAATTCTGACTTCGACAAAACGACAGTTTTAGGAGGATCTACGTTTTCCAACTCCCAGAAGCGCTTGATACTATTGTCTAATGAAAGACTCGACACGATAAAGCACTCCTTGTTCTGAACACTAGAACTCTTATGACACCGAAAACGAGAAGAGGCAACGTCTACGGAGCACTCACCCATCACTATCCAGCCGAAAACAGTGCGGATAGCAATAGGCTGACCTGCGTTGCCCTTGACAACGCCGGGCTGAAGTGCTGAAGCAAGAAGGTTGACGCTAACCAACATGTCAATAGGTCCGGGCTTACAGAACGAGGGATCAGCAAGATCTAAATCCTTGATATGTCTCCAAGATGAGACATCAATTGGTTCTGACGGCATGTCAGAGCAGATTTTAGAAAGCACAAATGCTTCAAACGAAAATTTGCATGAGGAGTCACCATTCGAAGGGACTATCTCACAAGCGACAACTCCAAGAGTATCAGTCGATGTTTGACCGATACCATTCACCGATTGTGCACAACTTTTTATTGGTAGTCCAAGCCTTTGCGCGCATTTCGAGGTTATAAAATTACAGGCACTTGCACTGTCTATTAGAATACGAATTGGTACCAATTTATTAAATTTATTTTTAATTAACACAACAGCTGTTGAAAACAAAGCCTGTGTATTCGAGTTTGGAACAGCCAAAGTCAGCTGAGTTGGTTGTATAGGAGATTCCATCTCAATATTTTTATCAAAATGAAGTAACGAATGGTGTCTCTGTTTGCAAGTACTGCAAGTAACAGTTGACTTACACTTCTTTACTGAATGTGATGGACGACAACAGAGGATACAAAGTTTCTTTTCTTTTACCCGAGTAAACCTCTCATAAGGAGACAATTCCAAAAACTTCAAACAATCTTCTACTTTGTGACCTGAAGCGGCACATATGGCACAGCTGCTTACAGGCGGCACAACAAGGGATGGTTTAGGTTTAGCAGCTGGCTTGCTATTTACTATGGTTTGCCTAACTGTTGAGTTTTCCAACGCCTGACCTCGCTTTTCAACAAATGAAATTAAATTTCCATAGCCTGGTATTTCAACGCTCGAGTCAAGCTGCAATTCGAAAGCTTCTTTGGTAGCTGCATCCAACTTGGACCACAACAAATGAAATAAAATAAAGTTTTTGTCGGGTAATTGATACTTCGACAATATTTCCAAGTTTTCTTTAAATGTTCGACAAACTCTATTTAATTCCAGAGCGCTCTTTGATTTCACCAATTCACAGTTCAAAAGCTTTTCATAAAATATGTTAGCGATAACTCTTTTTTTATCATAATGCATTTTTAATGTGTTATAAGCCAATAAGTAATTGTCATCTGACAATGGATAATTCTTTATCAGATCGAAAGCTTGCCCATGAACACTTGACAATAAATAATGCAGCTTTTCGACTGCTGGGATATTTTTACTGTGAATAAGCGAATCGAAGATCTGTTTAAATGATACCCAATGCTCAATTTTAGAATCAAAGGGAACGATATTGATTTTAGGTAGCTTCACACTTGAACCGGAACTGTTATTTGAACTATTATTCACTACAGTGGGTTTCTGCTCTTCAATTCTTTCCGATAAACGTAATTTAATTTCTTTCACTATTTTCTCAAATTGCGACGAATACTGCAACTCACTTGACCTATCAGCAGCTGACAAGGAGCATAACAATTCAATCTGAAATGCATGAAATTCATTCTCGATGTTATTTACATCTTGCAAACAATAACCCTGTAAATCGGACTTCTGCATAAATTCCATCCGAGCAAAAGCATAGTCTCGACCGACACGGTTCTTGTCGCAACCATCTACAGAAGTATTACCACTGCCCCCCATATTTAACAATAATCGAATGTATTTTTAACTATGAAGCGAAACTAATAAGAGGTTATAATTCAATTGACATTGACCTAGATAACAACTGTGAGTATGACAGCTTAAAACTGCAGTAGCAATTACGTTCAGAAACGACTACGATTTTTACTCTGAATAAAATGAGCGGTTAAATAAACGCTAGTTAATATCGGAAAAACACCCAAGCCAAGTGTGTTCTATACAAGTTCTATGCTTACCCTCAATTGTTTTTATGACGAACAAAGAACTAAAATTGTATACGAAAATTGTTTGTAAAACACGAAATTACCAAGATCGCCTTACAAAATTATACGGCTCGATGGATCAAAAAATGAATGCGATAAGTTAAGTGGACTGTAGACGATATTATTTTCGAATAATTAACACATACGAGAGTTACAAACCGCGGTACAAAAGACAGGCTTAGATCAGTTGTTTGAAGCACTCACCTTGCTGGTCTGCAGATGTTGATGCAGATCTCGGTAGTAGGAGCTGGGACAGGCTCCCTAAACCGTTGGATCGCCCGAACTCACCTCAGATTCAGGTTACCTTTCACCAGCGATGTTACCGGAACACAGCAGTGAAGCACTTCCTCCAACGGATCTGCCTTCTTCTCGACGAATTATGCTTGATTTGTACGAGACAACGTATACTCTCGCGATAACGACACGATATTTAAATTAAAACGACAATTTCGACAATTTGCGCGATACCGCGCCGACAGTTTCGATACGACATTCAAACCGAAGTCACGAAGTAACTTTTTTTTTTTAATGCGAAACGATAATGTTGCCAGGCGAACATATTTAAAAACTACGTTTCTTAACAGTGTTTGAAAATGTGTAGAACATTTTTTTTTAAATACATATCTCTTATCATCAGGTGTTCAAAAGTGAGAGTAGTGCACTGAACTTGTGGGGACTGAGCTCTCTTTACAGTGGCGGTGAAGCCAAACCAACCAATGGGGCCAGGTGAGTCCAATAAATTAACGAACGAACTCATTTAGGCTGAGTTGCACCAACTGACGATCACAGAGCGATAAACGTTAAATATGGCGCCCGCAGCTGTCATCCCATAGAAACTTGTCCATCAGATTTTAACGAACACCTCTTACGATTACGAGTGCAGGCGGTTTGGTGCAACCCAGCCTTACTGACAAAAATCGCAATGTTTTACCAACAAGACTTTTAAATTGTCGGCATTGCGCATGTGACACCCCCTGGAGTTGCAGGCGTCTATAGGTTGCGGTGACCGCTTAGCATCAGGCGGGCCGTACGCTTGTTTGCCACTGACGTGGTATAAAAATATGTAAAGATTTTCAGATGCCTTAGATGTAGGTATGGACAGTGTATATTTATTTATTTTTATCGGTTCACCAACAACTGTTAACGTTACACTATCATTAATATCAACACAAACGCTTTGATTAGGTACTATCGCTGAGCGTAACAACTACTTAGAGGTGATGATGATGATGATGTCCTCCCAGACGTGTCCGTCGACGGTGCCATCCTGACAAAACCAGTAACTAAGGTCTGGAGATTTTACGAGAATGGGCACGAACGTGACTTGCAATACCAAATTTGGTTTTTAATGTGTGGCCGCAAAGAGCACAGTGAAGCTGTCCTTTAGAATTAAAAGTGTAATGGTAGGAGGGCCTAGGCCGAGTTTTACGGAATTGGCGTTTGGCGTCAAGAACTACGAGACGGACGCGTTCGAAGCCATTAATACCCGCACTGACAGTCCGATCTGCGATCTTAGAGGTAACACCACATGAATCAAATAAAAAAATAAACATTTACATACGTATACGGTTAACAATATAACCGCAGACATTAAATATTAGTATGGTAGGTACATATCTGTTCTCTAATATTATCATATTATATACTTTGTGTGCGTCGCGTTCGCGAGAGGGGATATGAAGCCCGCGCGGGTTTGTACCAGGCGCAAAGGTGTAATTGGCGCCTGGTACAGCGCGAGGGGAGCTCTTTGACTACTTTGACTAGTCTTAAGGCAATGTGTTAGGCTAAGAGATGTGATATATATTTTACTATACATATTTTGTGTATTTTGACGAATAAAAATTATGGCATTGTGTAGGGTCAAAGATCCGGAGTTCAGTTCAGCCGGAGACTACCTGCAATCTCTTCAACAGAAGTTGACGTCTCTTTGTGCACTCACCACGAAACTGTATAAAGGATCTACGTCGCTTGGCACAGAACTCATTGGGTAAGATGTTCATGCACTCAGAAAGCTGTAATAAATCATAGTTATATAATAAGCTTCCAAGAAACTTAACTGAATTATCCGTGTACGTTCTTGTCTCGTACGATTGATTGTCTTTATGTCGCCGCTGTCCACGGCTGTCGCGACGTCGGCGGTGGACTAGTCTCGTCCGCTGTCTGAGTCGTACTGTCCAAGTCTTCTGTTTTTTTCAAGTCATGTCAGGTCTTTGAATTTAGAATTAGTCGTTCGAAATGGGCTGTCAGTAAGTCTGCCAGTCATAGTAGTGTCGGTCGGCCAGCGGAAAGGCTAGACGCCCCGAAAATCTATTAATAAATTCAAAAATGGCCGAATGGCCGTTGGGGTGGAAAGGTTTTCGAGTGGCGACCACGTACCGGAAGGCGTAGCGTGGGTAGGCCCCCCGCATGGTGAACTGATGATCTGGTAAGGGTTGCGGGTGTCCGCTGGATGCGGGTGGCGCAGAACCGGTCACTTTGGAAGTGTTTGGGGGAGGCCTATGTCCAGTAGTGGGCATCCTTCGGCTGACATGATCGTGATAAAAGCGTAAACTCATATCGAAAGCATAATAAGCACACGACTACATGAATGATAAAACACCGTGGAATTAATTGTGACTGAAATATTAATGAATTATTTATAATGTTTTAATAGTTATGACATTAAGTACATATTATCTCATTAGTAATATTTTATATAGATGCCCTACTTTTAGAACTAGATCAAATACTTTATTTGCTATACCATTTTGCAGAACTAAATATGTCAAAAAGTCATACCTAGTGAGAGCATGCTCGACATATAATGTTAAATATTTAGACCTAGATTTATTCAATACGAAATTTGGTAAATTCGTTTCGTCACTGAATATCCGATAAAAAATAATAGTTTTTAGGTTCATTTATGGTGTTTAGCGGTAGTCTAAACTGACATTGTATGTACAACTTTCTTTTGTCGTTCCTTTGTTGTTTAACTTCAGTATTTTTATTTTTATTTTCTTCATTTTACTTTTATGTTTGTTTTTCCTCATTTGCATTTTTATTCATAGTTCCCTTTGAGCATTTTTTGTTGTAATCCCATTAGTGGAAACTGTTTTGGCTCGTGTATTAGTTCATTGAGTTTATATTATGTATAATTTTTAAGCTGTTTGTTTCCCTTTACAATAAATAAATAAATAAATAAATTAATAACTTATTATATTCTTTTTGACATTTTGATTTTATTATAGAAAATGTCTAGACTTCTATTTTTTATGAAAAAAATATGTTTTGACGATCCCATTGTGAGTTTAACTACATAATAATTTCTTAACTTTGAGATATCTACAGCAATTCAATATTTATTTAAAAGAATAATAATAGCATTATTAAATTACTTTAAATAATTGACTTAATAATTTGTATTTACTAGCTTTTACTTAAAAATAGTTTAGAAATAGTTTGTATAAGTGGTTACAAAAATTATGTCATTCAATGAAAATAAACTTACATCTAAGAGTAGGATATTCATACACAAAATGTTATAACTGACGATTCGAAAGTGCATGTTGCTTGATTTGAATATAAAGAATATTTTGTTTTTGACTTCAAGATACATTAATATTTGTTAAAGTATAAGTATATACCATATAATGAAATGAAATGCTTTTATTCCAGACAATGTCCATAAATTAATATTATATATAATTAGAAGTTAGATATTTAGAACTGAATATATTAGTAAATATAGGTTTAATTTACGTAATTTATTTTACCTACATTGTAATCTCAGTACCATTCAGCGAATTCTAATTGAACTCGACTGATGCAGAGTCAACACTTGACAATGTTTATGAATATAAAACTCTAACACTTTGTACACATTCTTAAAAATACTCGTATACGGCTCTAACGCGCAATTTATTTATTTACCTTAATTACCGACGTTTCGACACGGGTTGCATCGTCATGGTCGCGGCAGAACGGGCGTTAGATCCGTATACGAATATTTTTAAGACAGTGTTTATGAAAGCGGATATTATTGAGCTTCACACATTTTTTTTTAATTTATTTATGAGCTTTTTCGCTATGGCGAATATATCGCTCACAATACTCTTATTTAAAAGAGTTTGAATTATCTTAAACGCTAATACAAAAAATCATCTGCCTTTCAAACCATATTTTACTAGGGCCAAAATCTTTCCAACCGCATCAGACATTGGATTGCTCAAACACCAAATAGGTATTGCATAATCCAGTGGAACTGTTCCTAAATATTTGTCTCCTAGCTGCGTCGTTTCACACTTACACTCTGTCCTATGACACCAACGTGTATCTCTAGCCTAAAACGCGCGTGCGACGCGTGGTCGGTCCGCGAGCGGGGGCGTGTGGCGTCGGCGGCCGCGGCCGTGGGAGCGGGCGGCGGCGCGGCGGGAGCGGCGCGGGCGCGCGGCGGTTTACGTCACCGCGCCACGCTCCCGCTACTAGCGGCTTATGCGGCCGCGCATGCGGAGAAGATACGCCAGAGGGACGCTTTACACGGTAATTTTCTGTTCTAAGTTTTTGTTAAAAAATGTAAACAAACGTACAGACTACCTGCAAATGCTGGAAACTCCAGAGGACTGGGGACCTAAAGTAAAAAAAGTAAAAGTAATTTATTCTTCAAATTAGGCATATTACATGCACCTATGTACGTCAATAAACTACCACGGGTTCGGAAAAATAAACATCTGCCACGAGAAGAACCGGCGTAAGAAACTCGGCGAGGTGTCATTTTTTCAAAACAATATACATTGTATAGTTAAATATAAAAAGCCTACACCGGGTATTCAATAGGCAACATTCGTTAATAAATTGTTTATTAATTTGATCATCATGTTTCGCAACAAATGTTTCGTCTTCATCTCCACCTAGAGTGGGGAACACAGCAACATATTTATGAAACAATGTTTCATCATTTTTGTTTATTGACATGTTTACAGAGATGTTGCAACATCGTGCAACACTGTTTATAAACAGTGTTTATTAACCAATGCAGCCTAAAGCCGAGTATTCATTAGGCAACATTGGTTAATAAACTGTTTGTGAATTTGATCATCATATCTCGCAACAAGTTTACCATAAAAACTGTTACTTGCTCTCCACCTAGAGTGGGGAGCACAGCAACATGTTTATGCAACAATATTTCATCATCGTTGTTTATAAACATGTTTACAGAGATGATGATACATCGTGCAACACTGTTTATAAAATGTGTTTATTAACAAAAGTTGCCTAATGAATACCCAGCTTAATACCCGGCTTAATACCGTGCTTTACTTGAAGGTTTCGTTGTCGTCGCTCATACGATAATGAATTCAAACCGATGGTGTAAGTAATTTATACCAAAAAAAACCGACTCCAATTTTGTACTTGCTATGCCACAATTTGTGGTTTACGTGAGCCAATGCTTGGTTACCTACAGAAAATACCGAAATCGGCATACTATGCGTGCCTATAAAATTCGAGGAGTTCCCTCGATTCCTCGTATATCCCATCATCAGACCTTCACCAAATTTATATGGGACCAATGTCGGGGTCCCTGCTTTAAAACAAAAAAAGAATGATTAAATCTGCCAACGTGGTCAGGAGCTAGCGTAGTCTAGCTAGTAGAGGAGCGGGGAACATACATACATAAAAAAAGAAGAAGCAAACATGCAGACGAACTGAGTACCTCCTTCTTTCTATTGAAGTCGGTGAAAAATAGTACATTACTACAGAGGCCGGGACGTAAGGGGTTGCCGGCCGAAGACATATATAGACGGCCGAGCGCAGCGAGGTCGGATAGGTCTGAGGCGGGCAACCCCATATTTCCCGCCGAGGTATGTATAGTGCTTTTCTCAAACATGCAATGAAATAAACAACAAAAAAATCAAAGTCTTATTTTTTAGTGGCAGAATGTCATGGTGCCTGTGCCACAATTTATGTGGAATGGAAATTAAAAAAAGAGGACTTTGCCGGCCTAGGCCTGCAAGATTTGTATGAAATTCCATTAACGACCTCTTGTCCTAGCCGCACCTGAAACGTCATACTTGGCAGCCTGTTATAAGGAACATAACATCAATATTTCATTGCATGTTTGAGAAAAGAAACTAATTCATCAGATGCCGGCAACGCACTTACAACCTCTGGTGTTGTGGGCGGCGCTAATCGCTTCCCATCAGGCGATTGGTCTGCTCGTTTGCTTCCTATGTCATAAAAATAAAATAAAAAAGATAGATAGATAAATTAATATTGGATCATTTCTATTTCAGCTACTTTTGTGGCGGGCAACAATTCAGACGAACTACACAACAGGTAAATATTATATCATGTATACACATACATCATGTATCATGTGTACACGTATAAAGTATAGCAACCTCATCAAAATCAGCCTCGATACAGTAGTTTCTAAGTTTATCACGAACATACATGCAGGGAACTTTATTTTTTGCATATGATAATTCTGACTGCTGGACACAAATGAGATATACAATTTATTTTTAAATATATTTCATTGGGGTTTGAATCATAGGACTACATTTTTATACTTATTTCATTTTACCGCCTTATAGGCACATGAACATAGAACAATATATACCAATTTTGTATTAGCAGTAAGGCTAACGAAAATTCAAAATTTTAAATGAAAGGGAACAATTGATTTTAATTTTTAGTATGAGATGGCGCTTCGTTACTGACGATTTCTCAATATAATTTGAGACGTTGCTGCCGTTAAAGGAAGCCTAAGGCTGGGTTGCACAAAACCGTCTGTAAACGTAAGCGGTGTTCGTTAAAATTCGATTGTATGCAAAGTTTAACAGGTTTCTATGGGATGACAGCTGCCGGCGCCATATTTAACGTTGACTGGTCTGTAATTGTAAGTCGGTGCAACCCAGCCTAAGTCTTCTAAGGTAGTCGCTATACGCATCCCTAAGGCGTTTCAAGCGGGAACTAGTAAACGATTTCGTGCCTGAGCTTGACTCTTCCGATAGCTTAGTTGGCTAGAGCGATTGGCCGCGTATGGCAGGATTTCGCAGGTTCAAATCTATTCAAAAGAAACTATTATCAACATTCCATTACTCTTTTCTCAGGTTAGAACAAGCCTCCGAAGCCATCCGCTCAGAACTCTCCGACTGGATCCCAAAAACCCACTCCGAGATCAAGTCCCTCCTTCTAGAGCTAGCCGACAGGCAGGTATCCCTCCACTCACAGACCCTCCAAGGTTGGGAGAACGCTCTCAAACTCTCCACAGAAACCAACCTGGAACAACTCTTCAAGACCGTCTCGAATACCGCTGTCCAAAAGCTAAGTCCTTCTAAATGCAGATCTGTAACTCCAACAGAAACTGAAAAGGACTTTGATGATATCGATATTGAGAATATAAGTAACGACTCGGATGATAAGCAAGGCATTGTAGGCGTTGCGTCGTTGGAACAGAGCTCAAAATCGGATGAGAGGAGTGATCCGTTGCAGGAGTTTTCTGATGTCAATTTCTCTTCGTGATACGATACTTTGTTTTTTAATGTTGTGAAGGAGATGTATTAATCGGGCAGGTTCATAACTGTCAAGCTAAATGGTACCTTTCTGACATTAATAAGGCTCAATTTCCTTACTGATGCTATTAGAAATAGTCCTCATGGACAAGGCACTTTTTATCGAGAGATTTATTGACACATTTATGTATTTTTTTATTCTAAACCGGTGTGGTACTGTATAGTTGAAATTATTGAAAATGACAGAAATAAAAAAAAAACTGTCACTACATTTTGAAACTTCTTGCTTCGATAGCAATGTCGCTTTTTGGACGGAGTTCAAATGATTTTAAGTGTACTTTACAATTGACAACATTTAATTTTTTCCGATGAAATCAAATAAAAGATAAAAAATTAAGTTAAACAACATTTTTATATTCTCGAAAATATCTCAATTTAATATAAAAAAATCAATTTCAAAAGTTCCTCATTCTAAAAGAGAGTAAGTGACAAGTAAGGCGTCACAGCGTAACAAATCATGCAAAAGCACTCTTACTAAGACAAATTTACTAAAGAAAGTGTACTGCTGCCCGGCTAGTATGATAGCTTATATGTCGGACATATAGCATTCGTCCCTCTCGCACTTACATACTTGACAGTACGGGACGAATGCTATATGTCCGACATATAAGCGATCATACTAGCCCCTCTGGTCTTTTTGTACACTGTGACTGTCACAATTCAGCCTTGTGACATCGTCATTACGACAATGGTAGGCTTTCGTGAATATTTTGAAAACTAATAGCTATAAAAATATAAAAAATATATTTTGCGGTTTCTTGTTAACAAATGAACGAAATGAGTTAAGATTTTATACTGCTTGAAAATTTGAAATATTGTCAATTGTCAAAATGTCTTTGTATTTAATAATCACCGTGTAACAGGCCCCAATGCTTTTTATGCCACAATCTCGTATCAAAACGATTGTGGCAGACAAAAAAGGGACAATTCGACCTAATGCGATTAGTTAATATTATTTTCCCTAATGTAGGGTTGGTTTTATTTTGCATTCGGCGATCCTCACTGCTCTTTTTCATTGAACAAAATGTATAGTATTAGTTCAAAGAAAATACGCTCAGATATTGTATGATTACTTTGATATCTATCACGTAGATTAGTTTATTTATTTATTAGATTATTAAAGGCTATGTAGCAATTCATCACGGCAACCGGCAGAGACATGGCTCTGGTTGGAATGAGACAGCAATGCATATTTTACTAACTAAAGTCAGTTGTCGTGACAAATTGGTAGGTCTGTAGAGGCCTTAACGGGACAAACGAAGCCAATTCTTTCTTGGCAATACATCGTTTGTCGAAAAAGCAACAGCAATAATATAAAGGCGAAATGCCTATTACTATGCATAATAGTATTCTATATATTATATTAATAACTATTATTAATAATTCCTAGCATGGAGACTTGGGCCCCGTTTCATGAAGCAACAAGTTATAATTTTACAAGTATATAAACTGGCAACACTGAGGCACCAGACCAATACAGTGCTTTTAAAACAGCTGGGGTACGATGACACCTGTCACTTAGCTGTCATCCTTATTCATCACACTTACTCGCAAAGGGTCTTATTTTACGCAGGCGTATAGAGCAGATATAGCCGATCTACCTCCCATGGGAGTTATGAGTTTGTGGTGGTCAGATTGATTTAAAAAAATGTAGTTGGTCGCGCTCCACAAGAATACTGCTCTGAGATTGGTTAAAATATTGAAGCCGAAAATCTAGTTGGCTGCGAGCCGCAAGAATACTGCTTTGTGATAAGCTGAAATATTGAAGCTGCGCACTTTTCTCGCAAGGAGGTGTAATGGTCGATTTTCTCAATTAGGATTGGTGCTAGAGTTATTTATTTCCTCGCAAATGTGATGAAAAACATTGTGTTTAACTCGGGCGTAAGAATATTGCAAATTCTTGTCATCAATATCATAGACTCTCGTTCGCAATTTTCCACTTACGCCCCTCGTTAAGAAATGTACTATAACACGTTCCCTGTCCATTTATCCAAGAGGATGCATGATTAATGATCATATACATTGATACATATAAAACACAAGACATCAGAATTGGTCAAATTAGTAATAAACCCAGTGGTAAATTAAAAATAAACCAAATACAAAAAATATTGAAGTGGACTTGTGGACCAAAATTTGCCCTTCATATGGGGAACAGGGAAATCGTCAGCTCGGAGTAAGGTTTTCTATAGATATCCTATACGCGTTCCACCAAGAGGAACAGAAAAGCTCTTATGCAGCTAAATTGAGAACTTCTATTAAACAACTGATGGCTTACAATAAATAACCTCTTTATTTTGAGCGGGTAATCGTTTATATGCCTCAAAGTCATATTAAATAGTTTGAGGCAAACAAAAAAGTGGAACTATTTCAAGAACAACATATGATATATCTCATCCGTCGCTCTTATTCAATTTAGTTCTCGCTCGTAGTGGTAAGTAGGATCCAAAATGTGAACTATATCGGATCTGACTGTTAACAGGACATTACATTAGTCATCATCCTTCTACTGTTTAATCAATACCTAATCAATAGTACATTAAGCCGGGTCCGCAGCGCCATGTTTTTCATGTTTGCAAAGATCAAACATGTTTTGTTGGATTTTTGGTGCAGCGGACCCGCCTTAACATTGAGGTCACGGCTATTTTGTGTTCGGTAAACATGTTAGATGTTTGCAAACATGAAAAACATGGTGCTGCGGGCCCGGCTTTACACAACTAGGGCGGTAAAGCAAAGAAAGGCTGAGATGGCAGATTTTGCGGCCCGAGCTGTAGGCGAGGGACGTATATATATGCGATCGAGGGCTTTATTTATTACCTCCCGTGTTGTGTACATCATTTTATTACTACACTTGGCCAGAAAGCGGCTTTTTCCGTACGCGTAGCATGCGGTAAAGGCCACTTTTTGGCATATGATAAATTATTTCATGTTATTTTTGAAGTAATTATTTGTTATGGAGATAAAGCCTGTGTATTCAACCGTGTCCGTAGCAAAGTAGCTGAATGTAGTCAAACTTTTTACGATATAACTTTCGTCGGAAAGAAAGAGACGTGAGGCTGTTTTCAGCTTGTTGGCTACTGACACTCATCTGGTCATATTTTGCTACTTCAGTTAAATATGTATACATATAAGAATTTAGTTTGTATGTAATGATGTAGACAATGCAATAACTATTTGTATATCAGTACTAGTATAACTATTTATTAAATTAATTCAGTAAAGATTTTACAGTGACATTGTTTTTTATTTATCTTCCCGACAGACACGAATATAATTAATATTGTAAAATCAGTATTTGCCTTTTCGCCGCCATTGCTTGATATAAAGTCGGTATAAGTGACAAGTAATTGAAAAAAAAAACACTGACTCCAAACTTTGCCAGACCCCATCCTCTTGGTATATAATTTGAGGAGTTCCTTATTTTTTGCCTTACCCCATCCTCTTGGTTTTTATTTGAGGAGTTCCTTCGATTTTTCCATGATTCCGTCATCAGATTCAGACTTGGTGACAATGGGACCAACTAGAAAACACACCTTTTCAAACAAAAAAAAATTTTTGAAATCGGTTCACTAGTCTCCGAGTAATCAGTGAACCACATAATAAAATATTCCGACGAATTGAGAACCTCCTCCTTTTTTTTAAGTCGGTTAAAAAACTTTAGAAGATGGCCTGTTGTATGTAGTTGTAGCGTGTTCGAATAGATATTACATATTTAAAATGTGCAACACAAACAAAACAATCATCTTAAGTAGTTCACCTATACATTTAGTGACTCCTCATGACTTCAATCAAGTCTATGTAAAAGCAAACTACGTGAAATCATTTATAGTTCATTTTTGTTTTAGCTAATGTAATCTGTATACATGTTTACACCATTGTAGAAGAATCTAATCCTTTACGTTGTAAAGATATAATAAATGGCAAGATTGTCAAAGGGTTAACAAACTACATACAATAATTTATATAGCAAAATGCTTTCGTCCTTAGATTAATAATACGAACAGATCCGTAGTGTTAAGCAAGATGATTTTTCTTATATTTGTCCTTTGAATCCTTATGGTTAACCAAGATGAGTTAGAACGGGACAGATAGTAAGATCATTTTCGGCTTAAAAGCGCTTTTCCATTTAAAAGTGCACCAAAATTTAAAATCCCATATAGTCCAAAACGTCACAAACGTCATTTCAATACAAATTTGCAGTTATGCAAGCGGAGACACTGACAGGTGAAATCTTGTCAGATATCACTTATATGGCTCTCTCAAACTTACTGATAAGTGCGTTTGAGAATAGATCAGCGGTCAAAAGTAGACTCGTCATTAGCTGCCAAATCACAGATATCAGAGTAAAGCAGATCCGCTCATTTAAGTTGAACGATTTTTGTACGTCTGATCTATTCTCACTAATGTACAAATCAGAAAGTTTGAGAGAGACAGACAAGTGACATCTGACACGTCTTCACCTGTCAGTGTCTCCGTCTTCATAACTGAAAATTGTACTGCACTGACGTTATGGTGTGTTAAGTTTATATGGGATTTGACATCCTTGGTGTACTCGCAAATCGAGACAACTTGTTAACAGCCGAAAATGATTGTATTATCTGTGGCATTCTAACTCATTTTGGTGCACCATTAGGATTAAATAGACAACTATATGGAAAATCATCTGGCTTAATACTGCGAGTTTGCAGTGTGCCAAATTTACTATTGACCGCGGCTGCAGGCCGCGCCAGTGTGATTCAGGGGCGCTACTGCGAACCGAAATCGACATATTTGCCTCTCTGTCGTACTTTCATTTTTCATTTACTCGTGCTTTCGTCGGATAGGATAATTTCGATTTTGTTTAAGCTACTCGATAAAACGCTCGCTAGCGGCGTGACAGAACGAAATTACCATCGCCGTACCATCGCCTCCAAAGCAATGGCGGATTTAAAAAATAAATAAACTAACCAAGCTGTCAAATTTGTCGGAGCAAGCGCTTGGAATAATATTTTTATTTTGCTAAAATAGCGTCATATATAATCATTTTGTGTGTGTGATTATATAGAATAATATTTCATAAGATTATAATGTAAATGAAACGTGTGTGGTCACTGTAGTTATTAGAAATCCTCGGTATGTATGATTTTTGGATGCGCGTTTTCAACCTTTGTTTTGACGATTTTCGCGCGTAAACATGTGGTTCAATCCATTATTTTGCTGCATTTAGTCATTTTAGGAACATTCCTTTACATTTGGATCGATAATTTAATCTCTGTCGAAACTAATTAATGCGTCTTATTCGGTAAATCGCATCGCATCTTTCGATTTTAGTGTATTAGCTCGTCGTTGTATTTTGGACCTTAACTACATGAATTTTAAAGTTGAAATGCGAGTTGCGAGTTTTCGATATTGTTGCGATCCGGCTAGTCTGGAATACGGACGCAGGACAAGTTATTGCTTTTGCCGCGTTTACTGCGTCAATTAAAAATAGAGGGTTTTGTATTTTATTTTATTTAAAGTTTTTAATGTTTTGTATATTTTATTTATGGCATAGTTTTAGTCCAAATTAGATTAAAGTGTTTTTACTAAATATTCAATTTGCTGCTATATGATAACAATATTTTAATAATATAATTAAGTGACATGCACCATAATGATAATTAATGTAATTTTTTTTAATGATTAAAATATAATGTGAAGATTATGACAACCACTTTGTCTTAGTTGGTAGCAAACCTACCTATGAAGCCAGAGGTCCCGGGTTCGAATCCTGGTCAGGGCATTATTTGAGCATTTATCGCAAGTATTGTTCGTGAGTCTTGGATGTTTCCTATGTATTTAAGTATGTTTTTATGTATATAAGTATGTATATTGTCATCTAGTACCCATAGTACAGGCTTTGTTTAGTTTGGGAATAGTTAAATTTGTGTATGAATGTCATCAATATTTATTTAATTTATTTACTAAAAAAAAAAAATGTTAGGGGACATACTCTACACAAATCGAACTAGTCCCACAGTAAGCTCAATAAGGCTTGTGTTATGGGTACTAGACGACGATATATTTAATAGATATATACTTAAATACATAGAAAATGTCCAAGTCTCAGGAACAAATGTCTCTGCTCACCACAGAAACAAATGCCCTTACCGGGACTCGAACCCGGACCTCTAGCTTCAGAGGCAATGACACTACCAACTAGGCTAAACAGGCCGACAATATTATGGTAGGATACTACTAGATAATACTTATACTTTGAATAAATGTCTTATTATTATTATTATTATAATGATAGACAACAGTCTACAACACACAGTCCTAGAATTATCCATTCTGCTATACTAGTTAGCAGTGATCGGTGGTTTGGATGCCACTTGGGATGAATGACCTCAATCATTATGCTAGTATGGATACGCCACGGGATTACGGGCTTTGTGTTAGTTTGGCAATGTTTTAAATAATTTCTTTTAAATCAATAAAATATTGTATTTATTCAGACAAACAGAACTACAGTATAACACACCATTAAGATCTACAAGAGGTTTCGGGGACAAAGCAAGCATCCACCACAGGTTTCGTCAAAAACAGCAAAACAACATATCATCTACAACATGCATCCTTAAACTAAAAAAAAAAAAAACTTGGCAGACACACTAAAAAATTCTTCTGAATTTGATTAATTTCAATACATTATGAAGATTATGTAAAGAAGAGTTTTGATATTTTGTTAATGTTGACATATTGTTATATTATAAATGATTGTATCATAACATAGCACTGAAATGTTTGCATGCCTGCTTGCAGGCTGAATACATGGAACTATATTTTAAAATTTAAGTATGATGAAACGGAGCGCCCATATAAGTTGTAACAAGCAAAAACTTTTGTTTGTCTACACACTGTTAGCTGTTTATCAAACATTGGTTCACTGTTCTAAAAAGACCTATTTGTACCTACTGTATTCCAGAAAATAAACAATTTGATTGGTTGATTTGAAGGATGCAGTTTGACCATTAAAAGATTGTGATGTCATTAAGCACATTTCCCTACAAACTTTTTACTAACCAAGCGTTGTTGATGTTTTGTAAAAAGTTTCTGATTTTACTATTAGTGAAATAGTGTATTGTTTCAGATGTATTAAGTCACCATGGGCAAGTCCTGTTGTATAAAGGGCTGCAACGTCTCCAGCCCAGATGTAGAATACTTCAAGTAAGTCTTAAATGACTTTAGGGTTCCGTACCTCGAAAAACGGAACCCTTATAAGATCACTTTGTTGTCCGTCCCTCTGCCTGTCTGTCAAGACCCTTTTTCTCAGGAAAGCGTGGAGGTATCAAGCTGGAATTTATATCAAATACTCAGGTCTACTTCCCCTTGGAGCTGGGAAAAAATCAAACTTCTAAGCCAACGCAATCAAAATTTACAGCCGTGTATGCCGCAAATTTCCGCAAATTTTCGACACTACAGGGAACCAAAACCTACAGGGTACTTCTCGTGAACTCAGAATCTTGAAATTTGGTACGAAGCAACGTCTTATAGCATAAATAAAGGAAAAATTGCGAAAACCGTAAATTTTTAGTTACATCATATAATAAAAATATTTTTTACGGAACCCTCGGTGCGCGAGTCCGACTCGCACTAGGCTGGTTTTTTTTAACTACAATATTGGCCCCGTGTGGTGCCGGGGTAGAATAGCACCACCCCCTTTCTTCCCTTGGGTGTCGTAAGAGTCGACTATGTTTAAAGTATGTTGTGGGCGATGGGCTAGCAACCTGTCACTGCAATATCACATTTTCTCCATCTATAAACCTATAATTGCTAAAAGTGGCACTGAAATTAATTTTCGTGTGCTCTGGCTACCCCTTTTGGGAATATAGGAGTGAGTTTATGTATGTTTTATGTAGTGGCAAACAAGGGGCCTGCCTGATGATAAGCGGACACCGTTGGCTATGGACACTTGCGACTCCAGAAGATCCAGAATGTCTTTACAGACTCTTCATTGACTTGAGGATTCGCTGTTATTATGTAACGATAAAACTGCCGAAATTCGGGAGAGCCCGTGTTCATACGCACCTGACATAACCAGACTGATTTGTTGTAGGAGTACCCTCATTTCCCAATACACTACATGCCTTCCCCTCGAGATAGTCCATTAAGCGTAACACATAAGTTCACTAATCACTAAACACTGATTGTTCACTAACACTATATCGTAGCAACGTCCTTACCTAAGTACTTATTCTAAAAACTTTAACTATCATCTACAACGATACATCAGAGCTTCCGTTATCTTCCTCCTCAGACTCTGATAGGTCCTCATGGCATTCTAGAGCCATTCTCTTAGGTTCCATGTGTTGTGGCGAGGAAGGCGATCTCAAGCGTTTATTAGTTGGCGGTATGTGTTCTTGGCTCTTGTTAAAAGTATAACCCTCTGGGCCGGACACTCCGATGATATCAGCCCACTGAGAGGCTGGGGGAGTTGGATTGACAGCTAATATATAGAGAGAGATATATATGCAGGTATTTCACTCTCAACACCGCACATCCCCGGGAGTTCTGGCGGCTTTACTCTTGATAAATTGTCAATTCAGTATCGGTGTACAATTTAGTAAGTAAGTTCTACCATTGTTTTCGTTCTTTGTTTGTGTATATCCACTGTATACTTATACTGAAATAAATAATATTCTATTCAAATTCTACCATTTCCCAAAATGTCTAAAACTTGATCATGTTTAGATGAATTTTTCAATTATAAGATTTCCCAAAATGTCTAAAATGCAAATTAACTAGATACAAAAACGTTTTTCGTGGGCACATGGGCTTTTTAAAACCCAGTGCTACGAACCGGTACTCGAACCCGCGTCCTCCCAGATTAAAAGTTGCGTGGCTTTCCTTGACATTCAAGATGTTTCATTAAGTTGTGTCCCGTGTCCATCCGTCCCCAGGTTCCCTCGGAGCGGTTCGCTGCTCGCCGCCTGGGTGGAGGCGACGGGCGCAGCGTCGGGTGACGTTTGCTCCGCCCACTTCACCCTGACCGACTACCGGTGCATGCGCGGCAAGCGCCGGCTGCTGGGCACCGCGGTACCCAGCGTGTTCCACGTGAGTACAGTGTTCCAGCTCGCGACGTGTGACGCAGCGTGTTTCACGCGAGTGTCCCATTAGATTGAGCTTTATCCTTCTAAGACCCATGGGCCAAAAATGTAGAACTTATTGCACTAATGGAATTTAAACCTTGTGCAACTAGAATACTCTCTCATTTCCTTTGTGTCAGTCGTTTGCGGGAAAGGAAGTTGGACTCTATGTCCAACATGAAAAGGTTTAATTTTCAATGTCGTTTTGTATTATAAGGTAGGCCTTGGGAGGGGTATTCCATGTAGAAGCTGGACATAGACCATGTAAATAAATATATTTGGAACTTTAATTAAAAAATAACTTAATACTTAGACATTATTTTTATCGTGAGCTATAGGAGTATTTTTATTGAAATTAGCAAAGAGCGTTTGCTGAATTGAGCTAGTTGTAAAAATACTAACAATGTTTCTTATTTATCCACAGAACACAGAGAAACCACTGTCCACAACGGAAAATGGAGATATCTCGTCCACGGACATAACAATAGATAAAAGCAAAAAAGACAATACGAAATCAAAAAATAGAAAAGGGAAGAAGAGCAGAGAGAAATCAAAACCAGAATCGAAAGATAACACAGACAAGATAGATGAAAACTCCACAGATAAGACAGATGACAATTCCACAGATAAAACAGAGAGCATAGTCAAAGACAAAGACACGTCAGAAGCAAATATTAAAAATGGAGAGAGTTCGCAGGAAACGAAGACCGAAAGCAGTAAAGAAAATGGGAGCACTGAGAAGAAGGAGGATAAGTAAGTAAAAACTTTCATTGTACTTTGTCCCCAGGTCATCAGTCCACCTTGTGTGGGGCCTACCCACGCTACGGTTTCCGGTACGTGGTCGCCACTCGAGAACCTTTCCGCCCCAACGGCCATCGGTTCTACGTGCTATGTGCCCCGCCCACTGCCACTTAAGTTTAGCGATTCGGAGGCCTATATCGGTTACTTTGGTTCTGCTGCGGATGGCCCCATTCCTGATACGATCACGCAGATACTCCCAGCATAGCTCTCTCCATTGCTATTTGAGTGACTTTGAGCCTTCTTATCAATATTCGAAATTTAAAAGTACTGCCAATCATTAACGTAGGAATAATCTTAACAGCGCGATTCAAGAATCGACGTAGACATCACAGCGCCATCTAGCTGTACCTACTTCAACCAACAGTGTCACTAAGGGTGGTATTCCACTCGTCCAATATCTTTGTCCAATTTCTTTGTCAAATCTTTGATCAAAGTTCTTTGACGTAGGCCCATTCCACTCATCCAATATCTTTGTCCAAGTTTTATTTTTTTTCATGCGTAGCCATATTGATTTAACTGTCATCGGAATCTATGATCAAATGTCGGGGTCCCATCCAAGTTGGATGAAATCATCCAATTTCTTTGATCAAATGTATATTGGACAAAGATATTGGATGAGTGGAATACCTCCCTAACGCTTAGTATGACAAGGATACGCATTTATGTGTTACCTTGTTCTTTTCAGCTCGCAACCAGAAGTAAACGACATAGAGGACTTGATAACGAACTACCAAATCAAACAAACAAAAACTTTAGCTGACCGACTCAACCCTGAGCCCCTTGAAGACCTGATCCCTGCCGTTATGGAAAGTCAACCTGTCCAGTTAGAAGTACCACAGCCAATCCAGGTATAATAAATAATAATAATAATATTGGGGGACAATCTTACACAAATCGACCTGGTCCCAAACTAAGCAAAGCTCGTACTATGGGTACTAGACGACGACATTCATACTTATATAGATAAATACATACTTAAATACATAGAAAACATCCAAGACAGAAGAACAAATATCCGTGAAAAATGCACAAATAAATGCCCTGGCCGGGATTCGAACCCGGGACCTCTAGCTTCGGAGGCAGAATCACTACCAACTAGGCTAAACAGGCCGTCAAATATAATGTTATTGAGACGAGGTCACTCACTCGTAACTATTCGTTGAGACGGCTTCTTTGAACTCAAACACGACGGATTGATCTTGTGTAGTTTCAGGAGTTGCTGTCACCTTTTGTCTCCATCATCAGACTAGCTCTAATAATATTGCATTGTCATCAAACTTCAATACATAATTAATTACTCGTTTGGGTTCCAAAATTTTAGTGTGTGTGTGTGTTTCGCTGGTTGAACTCCAGAATATTTTTTTGTGTTTCCGAGATCCCCGAAATAAATATACGAGAATAGCTCGTTTAAAGAGAAGTCAGTCTAATAAGGCTTGAAAGATTTGAACTCATCAAATAACCATACAGTACACTGAGTTATACCAAGGCTTGAGACATACACATACCCTTCCAACTTTGATCTTTCATCATGCAGCGTGTGCTGCTCGTAATTTAGTTTATTTTAATTAATAAACATCTATATAAAATTCAACGGCATTGTTCATTGAACGTGCCGAGTTAAATAATGCCGAATTAAAATAAACTATATTAGTATTAGAGCAGCACATGCTGTATGATGAAAGGTAAAAGTTGGAAGGGGCAACTCACAGTGTTGCTAGCTATATAATGTAAACCATAGACACATATGAGAGCCAACGATTTCTTATTTCCCAACCTTGCAAAAACCCTTTTCACAGGTCAGATAAAATTCAGTCTTATGTCGATTTAATAAAGTAAAGACTGTCAGTCTTTTATTAATCCCCAACGAATTAAGAAGGGTGTAGCGAATTCGATTTTTGCCTTTGTGGATTTCGCCACAATTGGGTATTTTCAAAAAAAAAATGTGAATACAAAACGATGCAAACTGAAAAAGGCTATATGCTGCAGTCACTGACCTTGATGGCGGAACAGACTGGAGTTGGTTCCTCTGGCTGACTCCAAAGTGCCAGGGTACGCGGTGGCTGCTCGGTGCTTCCTCGTTTCACAACGTATCCGTTTATTGTCAATGCCGGCCGGCTTAGCACTTAAAGTTTGCACTGCGATGGTTAATTTTGACACCAGAATTGAAAATTATGATTACGTTATTAAGTTTGATGTTAGCCCGTTAATGGTTCAAAAAGGAGTCGCAGAACACACCCTTTCTTCGGAGCGTGTCGTCTCGCTCGTGCAATACGAGCGCAGCTATCTAGCATCTCCTTCGCGTGACTGCAGGCGCAAGCGAAGATGCTTGCGTTAACCAATCAGAACGCATCGTGTATGAATCTAGTGGCGCGAAAAATTAAAACAACTATTTCAAACGGGAACATTCCGCCCACCAAAATACAATACTTTGTATTTTAATCAATATATACATCTACATTAGTATAATGTGTATGAACAATTATAAGACTAAAGGTCGACATAGACCTGAGATTTTAAAACTACACTTAACTAGGGTTGCGAAACTAGGCTTAATTACACTGGTTAGGAAGGGGGCATAATTTGGCTAATGGTCGCTTGAGGAGCGTTCCGTTAGCGGTGCGGATTGTTGCTAAGCGAACAATTCCGTCCGGTCCAGGATGTAGTTCTACTACGCGTGCAAGTGGCCAGTGTAAAGGTATAGTGTTTTCAGTTTTAATAATTACTATTGAATTAACATCTAAAGGCTGGCAGTGAGAAGTCCATTTCGCACGTTTTGTTAGCGATTGTAAATATTCAACCTTCCAACGCCTCCAAAAGTCTTGCTGAAACCGTTGAATTAATTGCCAGCGACCCAAGCGATTCAACTTTATAGACGTTAGATCTTCGTCTGGAACCGAAGTCAACGGCTCCAGCGTCAGAAAATGACCCGGGCTCAGAACGCTCAAATCGTTGGGATCAGAGCTGACACAGCACAGCGGTCGCGAGTTTAATACAGACTCGATTTGAATGAATAACGTGGTCAACTCTTCAAACGTGAGAGTTTGGTCTCCGATAATACGATATAAGTGCGCTTTAGCAGCTTTGATTTGGATTTCCCAAACGCCTCCAAAATGGGGACTGGACGGAGGATTGAATCGAAACTCTATGTGCTGTGAGTCAGCTGCCAATTTTACATAGCCATTCAGCAAGTTACTTGCCCTTACGAAATTTGTCCCACAGTCTGAATGAATAATGTTAACGCGGCCGCGGCGGCCCACAAACCTACGAAGAGCCGCAATGAAGGCGTCGGAGGACAAGTCAGACACCGTTTCAAGGTGCACCGCTTTTGTCGTGAAGCATACGAACAAGCATAAGTAAGCTTTTCCAATCTTAGCACCTCTGTATGAACCAAGTCGAATGCGGAAAGGTCCCCCGAAATCAACACCTACTATGGAAAACGGTTTTACCTGATTCACGCGTACGGCCGGTAAGTCGCTCATGAAAGGTTCCAGAGGAACGGGATTTAATCGATAACATCGAATACATTTCGCTATGCAGTGTCTGATCGCACGTAAAGGACAAAGAATCCAAAATTGCTGTGTTATCAAATAAAGTGTAGTATTCGTGCCTGGGTGACAGTTTTCCCGATGCACAGCTTCTATAATGCGATAAGTCAGTATAGCGTTCCGAGGGAGTAAAGCTGGGTGTTTATGTTCAAATTCTAGCCCTGCTCTCGCTAGACGTCCGCCCACCCTGAGAATACCATTTTCATCCATAAATGGGTTTAATTTACGCATGGACTTGGAAAGAGGTTGTTTTGTTTGCAGCCTTATAATTTCATTATGAAAGTATCTCACCTGAACATGTCTTACGATCACGGTCAGGGCACTATGAAGCTCACTAAGGCTGAGATGAATAGACTGACGACGTGATAGCTTATTACGTGTGTTGGTTATAAACCGATAACAATAGGCTATGATTCTCTGAATCTTTCGTAACGATGAGATTTTGTCCAGTAACTGGTCAATCAAGTGAGTCTCGTCATTAACGATAAACGCTTGAACGCGCTCTTCTGCAACGACATCGGAATCATATTTAGTAGCGGACATGTCCACCGATGGCCACATTTTGAAGGGTTGCGTAAGCCACTCTGGTCCCGCCCACCACAAGGAATTGTGCAACAGTTCAGTAGGAAACTGACCCCGTGAAGCTATGTCTGCGGGGTTGTCTCCGGAAGGCACGTGGTTCCAAACAGCATCTGGTATGGCTTCCTGTATGTGACTCACTCTATTAGCGACAAATGTTTTCCAACGGTGTGATGGCGCCTTTATCCATGAGAGCGCGACGGTGGAATCCGACCAGGCAAAAATTTGGAGAATAGGTAACAATGATGAGTAGATTTGCTTAACATATTTGAGAAGGTCAGCAAGTAATACCGCTGAGCACAACTCCAATCGGGGGAGAGAAACCCGTTTGGTGGGAGCAACGCGAGATTTGGCGATAAGCAGGTAAACATGGACGTCGTCGTGATCATCCGTGGCGACCAGGTACACCACGGCCCCGTATCCAGCCTCTGAGCTGTCCGCGAACCCGTGGATTTAAATTTTTTTTAATTTTTGTCCGGTTAAGCATCGAGGTATTTCTACATACTGTAATGATGACAGTTGATCAGAGTAACGCTCCCATTTTTCCACGATATCTCTGGGTGGAGCTTCATCCCAACCAAGACATAAAATCCATAGCTGTTGTATAAAACATTTAGCGAGGAAAGTTAGAGGGGATAAGAACCCCATTGGGTCAAAAATACGAGCCAATTCACTAAGAATGGTACGCTTGGTACATTTTCGATTTAACGGTTTTACTTCGAACGTAAATGCGTCCTTGACTGGGTTCCATTTTAGACCCAACACTTTTAGATTATGAGCTTGATCATAATCCATGGAAACAGAGTCGGTTAACCGATGGTCAGCTGGTAAATGCGCCAGTAGCTCAGGCAGATTACTAGCCCATTTACGGAGTTCAAATTGACCCTCCTTCAATAAAGCTATAACTTGAGATACAGTTTGTTCTGCTTCCTCTAGATTAGAGGAACCACTAACGATGTCGTCGACGTATAAGTCCGATTGTAATACCGACTTGGCCAAAGGATACTTATCGCCTCCGTCTAGGGCCAACTGTTTCACTGTGCGACAGGCGAGAAATGCAGCTGAGCTTACTCCATAAGTTACGGTATTCAACTGGTACTCTTGTACGGGCTCGGACTGGCTGAAACGCCAAAATATCCGTTGAAAGTCGCGGTCACTTTCGGAAATCAAGACCTGGCGGTACATTTGCCTCATGTCAGCAGTAAACACTATGGGATTTACGCGAAATCGACATAATATATCAAGGATATTTGTTTGTAGTTTCGGACCTATCAGCAAGGTTTCGTTAAGAGAGACACCGCGCGCGTCCTTAGCTGAGGCGTCGAATACCACACGAAGCTTAGTGGACACACTGTCTGGACGTCAGATAGAATGGTGTGGTATATAGTATTTACCCTGGGGTAATTGATTGATAGGAACCAGACTCATGTGACCGCTTTGTAAATAATCTGCCATGAAATCGGAGTATTGGTCATGAAGTTCTGGCTTGCTCAGAAGCTTTCGCTCTAGCGAATGAAATCGTTTAAGCGCCGTTTCCCGTGAGCCAGGGAAAGAGAGATGTTGGTTTTTTTCTTTGAACGGCAAAGTGACGATATATCTCCCCGTGGGATCACGAGATATGGTTTCGGAGTAATGTTGCTCACACTGGATCTCTTCTGCACTAAGTTTTGGAATGGCCTGAGGCACAGAGTCGAGCTCCCAAAACCTTGTTACTTGCTCATGTAGCTGGTCACCTTCAGAGATAAAAAACGAGCTCACTTCAGCCGTATTTGTGACTTTAACATTGCCTAATAGAACCCATCCGAAGACTGTGTTAAGAGCAGAAGGTTGTGATTGTCCTCCGTGAACGCTGCCCGGCAATAGAAGAGAAGAGAAGACTTCCGCGCCTAGAAGAACGTCGATATCCCCAGGCACGTGGCAGCCAGGGTCGGCGAGCTTCAAGTTTTGAAGATGAGTCCAAGTTGATTTGTCAAGCTTAACTGTAGGCATAAGGCCGCAAATATTAGCTAGAGTAAGGGCTTCGATATTAAATACAGTATTCTCATTAACTCCAACTTCAAGTTGAACCGTGCCCGAAACGGCAGCTGGTGACTGACCTAGACCACGTATAGTACGAGACGTCGATGATTTGTCCAAGCCCAGACGACTGGCTGCACGATCGGTTATAAAATGAGCTTGACTGCCCGAGTCAATCAGAGCACGAAAGGTTTGAAAGTTACCAGTATTGTCGCGGATGTCAATCATGGCGGTCGATAACAACACGAGTGAACTTTCGCGACTATTTGTCACCATGCTCACTTGGGTACAAGTGTTAGAAGGCTGTCCGGCATCGCAAATGTTTTCCGCCACGTTAACGTCTGAACCTTCGAGATGTAATAATGTGTGATGCCGTTTATGACACTTCTGGCATTTAAAAATAGATTTGCATTCTCTTAGGCCATGAGATGATTTTAAGCAGTTAAAACACCAGTGCTGCTGTTTAGCATAATCAAATCTCTCTTGAGGTGTTTTACGCGAGAACGCTTTGCAATGAATAATTGAATGCTCCTCACTACAGAATGAGCACTTAATAGTGGGGATGGGCGATGGCGCGCTTTGCTGTACCGACGACGTGGACTGCATAGCCGTTTCGACTTCACTACCAGTGTCTGACAATAAAACAGTTGACGCCGGTTTCATCGCGTAGGTTGATTTATCGAATAGCTTGCTAGGATTATTAGGGTTGCGGCTCCTATCGAGTGTCCGAGGTCTATCCAACACGCGAGCTTTCTCATTAGCCGAAAAGTGTGTATCGCGCACAAGCGCATCGCATTGTGTGTAAAGAAAGGTCTTGAGTGAATCGTACGTAGGTAGCTCGCTCGTTGACGGCTGTTGTTCAAACATGCATCGGGTTTTTGAATCCAGTTTAGAAAGAAGAAGGTACGTTAATACAAAGTCCCATTTATCAGTAGGTAGGTCAAGACGCGTCAGCATTGTTAAGTTTTCATTGAAGGTATCGAGCGTTCTCCGAAACTCATGAGGTGAGTTTGACTTGAAGTTTACGTCTAACATTTCCTTCCAACATGTAAAAGCTAAGTCGCGTTTACCACGATAACGTCCAACTAAAGATTCGTACGCAGCGGAGTAGTAGGCCCCCGTCACAGGGAATGTACGAATGAGCGCTAAAGCGTCGCCGGACAAACAAGACACAAGGTAGTGCATTCGTTCTGTGTCCGATAAAGATTTATTTTCGTGAATGAGTGAATTGAATACGTCGTAAAACTCAGGCCATAACTTTACATCTCCGCTGAAGTTGGGCAAATTTATTTTTTGGAGTTTTACTTGAACGACGTCACTTGTCAAGGAACATGGCGATTGATTCGGTTCATCAGAAGTTACTACGAGTTGTCGGTGTAATGAAAGAATTTCAAAATAACATTCGTCGAATCGAGCTCGAATTTCATCTTCCCTGTCCTCCGAGGCACTGTCGATAATGCTCAGTATGTCGCCATGGGCCTCCTCGAACTTCGTTGAATACTTCCGAATTTCTGAGTAATAAATCAGAAATGCGTCAATTTTAGTTACGTCATTCTTTGCTTGTTGAGCAACTTCCAAAGTTTTTTTTAAACGGTTAAACGCGAGTGTACGTAAGCGACGTAAAGCGGGCAGGTCATTCACAGTCAAACCATCAATTTCAATAGATTTCGATTTGGTACCTTTAAATGTTTTCTTTTTATACATTATTCGAACGGTATCTAGGTACAAACGTAATATAATAGGTTGGTTATTTATTACTAAGTAGACCCTTATAAAACCGCAACGCTGTTGTCTGTTAGGTATATCAAAGGGAGAATACACAATATACACAGTACCTATGCAAATTGGAACGTTGTAAAGTCGCAGCTTTAAAAGCTAAAAATAAAGGGAATTAAGGTGAATTAAATGTTTACCTACAATATTACGGATAAATAGAGAATAGCAACCATATAAGTATGTAAGCAAGTGAGGAAAAGTTCAACACAATGAATTATTTGCCTATGATGAGCTATGTAATACCTATGCAAACTAAATGAGTATAACACTAGAATTTCTTGGGTTTTATTTAAGATCAATCGCACTACGAGAACGCTACGCACAACTAAAACGGTATTTTCGTTAGTATTGAATGTGTGAGTTTACGTATGGAGAGATGTGCTCAGAAATAACTTTAACACCAAAGAAATAATACCAAAACTAATACAATAATCAGCGCGACTAAATTTAGATGGTAGCCTTATAATATGAGCTTCGCATGAAAGTAGTACGAGTAGAACGACTTCCTAATTTGGCCGGATAGTACTAAAAATTATTTGCAATAATTATTGCGTTGTTTTTACTAACGTACTATTATTTTATCGACAATCTTATTGCGAATAGGTTGTTCATACACACTAAACACTTGTTTCTTAACCTGGGTGTGAGAATTACGAGAAATTTAGAAAATATTAGTCACACCGCGTTCGCTGTGCTAACGGCGGGTAGGTATATTTATTAAACGTTACTAACTTCCTCGGAAATATTGTAATTAGGTGGTAAATGTTATTTAACTGAATGAATAATATTAAATTTTACAACTGAATCTAAAGATCCCTGGTTTCGGCACCATAAAATATGTAGCGAATTCGATTTTTGCCTTTGTGGATTTCGCCACAATTGGGTATTTTCAAAAAAAAATGTGAATACAAAACGATGCAAACTGAAAAAGGCTATATGCTGCAGTCACTGACCTTGATGGCGGAACAGACTGGAGTTGGTTCCTCTGGCTGACTCCAAAGTGCCAGGGTACGCGGTGGCTGCTCGGTGCTTCCTCGTTTCACAACGTATCCGTTTATTGTCAATGCCGGCCGGCTTAGCACTTAAAGTTTGCACTGCGATGGTTAATTTTGACACCAGAATTGAAAATTATGATTACGATATTAAGTTTGATGTTAGCCCGTTAATGGTTCAAAAAGGAGTCGCAGAACACACCCTTTCTTCGGAGCGTGTCGTCTCGCTCGTGCAATACGAGCGCAGCTATCTAGCATCTCCTTCGCGTGACTGCAGGCGCAAGCGAAGATGCTTGCGTTAACCAATCAGAACGCATCGTGTATGAATCTAGTGGCGCGAATAATTAAAACAACTATTTCAAACGGGAACAAAGGGTGTTATAAGTTTGCGTGTGTGTCTGTCTGTCTGAGGCACCGTAGCTGTTAAACTGGTGGACCGATTTGAATGCATTTTTTTTCATTTGATATCAATCAATCAATCAATCAATCCATTTATTGCGAGAACATAGTTTTACATTAGATGACAGTATAAATTACATGGTTGCTTATGTTCTACCAGAAAAGGCATGAAAATCAACAATTTAATAATATTTGAATATACTTAGATTCTCTATGTCACGATACTATAGTACATTGTTTAACGAGGGGTGTAAGTGGGAAATTGCGAACGAGAGGCTATCAGAAGCTAGAGCAGATCTTTTGATGACTCGAGTTTGCAATTTTCTTACGTCCCGAGGTAATCATAATGTTTTCATCGCATTTGCGAGGAAATAAAATAATTCCAAAACTAATCAAAATTGAAGAAATTGACCACTACATCTCCAGTATCAATGCATGGATGCCGAAATGAGCGCACAGCGCGCTCGCACCTTTAATATTGCGACCAATCAGAGAGCAGTATTCTTGTGGAGCGCGGCCAACTAGAATAGAATAGAATAGAATAGCTTTATTCATGGCAAACAGACAAAATGTTAAAAAGTTGTACAATTTTTTAAGTTTACCATGAAATGGTCCCCCCTCAGCATGGTGTTGACTCAGGAGACAGCGCCGGTAGGACCATTGATGGGTCACGATCTGTGCGGCACAGCCAAGTTCACACACATGTACACATTTCATAAACTAGATTTTTTAAACCAATCAGATCACAGAGAAACTCATAACTCGCTAGGGAGTCATGAAAATCCATAACTCCCGGGAGCTACATCGGCTATAACTACTCTATACGCCTGCGTACAATAAGACCCTTTACTGACAAGTGTGATGAAAAAACAATTCTTGCATATCCTAATCAAAATAAATATAAATTGGTGGTGGATAGCAGATTTTCTAGTGATTGTTCTTAGACATGTTTTTATCAAAATCGATTCACCATTAAAATTAAAATGTCCGCAGGTTTTCTTATTTTCTAAGTTGGTTATAGGTGAAAAACTTAAGAAAATGAACTGTTGTATGTAGTTGTGACGTGTTCGACTAGGCGTTTGTTTTGTTTGTGTTGCACATTTTAAATATGTTGGTTAGGTATTCGCAGGGGTCGTACTTTTCATGACGGTGACGTAAAATTGACGTCACACTGCATATAAGATGATTCCAATTGGTGTTATGGTTATTATCAATCTTCATCATCAATCATTTACTCATGCATTTATAATGGTATTGCATCCGAAGATTATAAAGGCTTTCTTTTTCTATTTATAATTTTAATTTATATGCAGGTGAGGAACTCTTAGTTTTTCAAGTTTTATAACATCAGGTTATAGGAATGTTGAACCTAAATATGAACATAAACGCTCTATGACGACGAGGTTTGTTTCATTGTAGGTAATAACTGGTATTGCACATGAACCAGTCAGGAAAACTTGCAGCAATACCTAATGTTGTACTTTATAAGTTGTGATGTGACAGGCAAATTGCGGTTGTAACAGGGGTATAATTGTAAAATGTTTATGTATACATGATTATTGATTACTGAATGATAAATAATTGATTACAATAACACTAATTATATGGAACGTGACGTCACCCGGCACGCAAAGTACGAGCCGAGGTTAATAGTTATTAACGACTTCAATAGAAGGAAGGAGGTACTCAGTTCGTCTGCATGTTTGCTTGTTCTTTTTTAGGGTTCCGTACCCAAAGGGTAAAAACGGGACCCTATTACTAAGACTTCGCTGTCCGTCCGTCTGTCACCCGGCTGTATTTCAAGAACCCTAATAGCTAGACAGTTGAAAATTTCACAGATTGTGTATTTCTGCCGCTATAACAACAAATATTAAAAACAAAATAATAATAATAATAATAATTAAGGGGGCTCCCATACAAAAAAATGTGATATTTTAGCCCTTTTTCATGGCCACCACTCGCCGAGCTAGATCTCAAGAACCGTAACAGTTGTAATTTGCACAGATTATTTATTCTTATTGTGGCTACAACAACAAATACTAAAATCAAAATAATAATAATAATTAAGGGGGGCTCCCATACAACAGAGTAGTTGTTGGTGTTTTTTTTTCTGGTACGGAACCCTTCGTGCGCGAGTCCGACTCTCACTTGGCCGGTTATTTATGTATGTATGTTCCCCGATAACTCTTGACCACGTTGGCCGATTTTGATAATTCTTTTTTTGTTTCAAAGCAGGTACCTCGACGTTGGTCCCATATAAATTTTGTGAAGCACTGATGATGGGATCTAGAAGGAATCGAGGGAACACCTCGAATTTGATAGGCACGCATATGCCGATTTCGGTATTTTCTGTAGGTAACCAAGCATCACGCAAACCACAAATTATGGCATAGCAAGTACAAAATTGAAGTCTTTTTTTTGGTATAAATTATTACTTCATACTGTACAGGAGTCCAGCATCAGCCCGAGCAAGTTGGACGTGAATCAGCTGGCGAACCATTTGGCGGACAAGTTGGACAACCATTTGGCGCAAATAATGGCCACCGCGCCCGTGTTTATAGAAGTGGCTGTGGAACAGAGTGAGTTTATGTTGCTACCGATTCATTTTTATATTAAACTATACGATGTGTGGACCCGGGTATGTATGGGATGGGCAGCAGCATCCCTGGAGTGTGGTGGAGATACTGCGATCGCCAACCCGCATGCCAAGCGTGGCGAATGAAATTGGGAGAGGCCTATGTCCCGCCTACGTCCTTGGGCTGATATCATCGAAATATAATAAGTATGGAAGCATAACCGTCGCTCAAAACCGGTGCCACAAAATCTAGTGCCAAAGGCGGAGCTTACGTTTCCAGTGACGTTTCAGTGCCCGATCGCAACTCAGTCAACTATCCGACGTAGAGTTGAACGGTTGACATTGTGTCAAATGAAAATAATTAAATTTTAATAGTTACCGGCAATCGATATTATTTTATAAGTGCTGGTCAACCAGCACTTAATTGATGCATAAGCCACACGAATGGCAAGCTGGAAGATATTTCTTTTCATTATTTAATTATTCAATTTACAACAATCCCATACATTTGTGTGATGGATGACGTTATGCAATATATGTTTCGGAAAGAGTATATTAGAATATAAATAAAAGCGTACAGATAAGTACGCTTTCGATATTAGTTAATAACATCTTAAGATATGTACAACGAAAAATTGTTGTACAAAAAACGCATTTAGTGAAGGTTGATTTTTCTCGGACAAGAAAAAAGAAGAGATGAGGCGTTTGTTCTAAAACCACAGTATGCTCGCCTTTTTTATACAACGACGGTGGCAAACAAGCTTACGACCTGCCTGATGGTAAACAGACACCGTCGCCTACGGACGCTTTCGACTCCAAAATAATCACAAGCGCTTTGCCGACCTTTTATTAACTTGAGGATTCGGTGTATCAACAGCTAGAGACATAATGCAAACTCGCTCACAATAATGCTCACTCTCATTACAGTGTATCCTCGGGAGCTTACTCACCCCCGCCTTTTCTCACTGACGGAAAAACAATAATATTGGTCAAATCGTTTCGAAGAAATCTAAACTTGCCTGGAGGGCACTTCCTCCGTTTTGTCATGGATAAATAATTAGGGTGAAAATAAATTCACTTTTATCTTAGTAATGATGTGTTTTGATTAAATGTTGGTCAATCAACCCAATCACCATTTACCAGAATTTACCGAATCTAAATCAAGCTTAAGATTTCAGTTGCACAACTGGGTACCTTAAGTTTTCTGAAGTGGTCCATATTATATTTTTTATTGTTAGTAGACACAAAATGAAGTCCAAAACTGCAGCTAATATTTTTTTATTACTTGTGGTTTTTTAGAAATATTTTTTTGAATATGTGTTTTGACATACCACGAGTTTGGTTGGATTAATAGAGTTTGTGCCTTAGTCTGCCGCACCAAAAAAAGTACGTGGAGTTGACAGCTGACACTGACAGTTGGCAGTTGTCAAATATAGCCGTCACATCTACGAGTTTGTACGCTGTCGCTGTGCTTCCTGATTTCTACTGTTCTCGAGTTTTTACCATCGAATTTGTAGTACCTGCATCTCACGACGACCACCGCATTGCTATTTTACGGAACCGGATGCCTTCACGACGACTTGTGCAAGTATTTTTGGACAACGATACTGCCCTCGACGACCGCTGTTCTCACTTGTGTAATACAATGGATAGTACAAGTAGCACTTCCAATGCAATAGTTCACGACAGAAAGTATTACGCAGATGAAATGAGATACTTTAAATTGTATCATCATGCAAAAAATATAGAAGGGATAATCCCAACTTAACTTACTACTTACTTACTAACCGTCTTCCTCCAGGGGCTGTTGTTTTTTCCGACCGGGGCTTTAAAGGAATAGAAGCACATTTACAGGAAAGAAAGTTGAAGCTCCTTCACCCTCCAAGTGTCTCATCAAAAGAAACTCCCAACAAAAAAGAAGTATTGATTGGTCAAGTGATCGCCAGTCTGCACATTCATGTAGAGCGTTTAATACGAAGAGTGAGGGAATTCCGGTTTTTTAAGCCTCATTCAGTAACGAACCACAGCCACATGCGGTATTTAGATAATAGAGTTATCATTGCTTGTGCTTTGGTGAACTTGCAGGACAATTAAATAAAACTAGAATTTTTTTCTGTCTTGTTTTATTACAGTAGAGTGCTGGACATTGCCTTAAAACCTTAACAACAGCCCGGCTAGTATGATAGCTTATACCGTCACGTTATACGGCCAAAATGTACTGAAACGTTACATAAAACGTGACGGTATAAGCTATCATACTAGCAGGGCAGGTCTCTATACCCATAAAATAAGTATATAGGTAATCAATCAAACAGGGCTTTGGACTCCAATTTATTTGAAATATATGTATATCACTATCAATGATCTAAATACATGTGTTTCAGAAAATCCAAATAACATATAAAAATTAGTTGGCAGTTTATTTAGTTTAGACACATTATGCAATGTCACAGAGAACTAAATATACTTAAGAACATAGAAAATATTTAAGTACATCAACTTGTATTGAATTTCACACAAAACTATTCACTTTCGTTACTATTGAGTGTTTAGTGGTAATAAAACACATATTTACAGTTCCTGACAGTACTTCATGCACATGGAATAAATCACCCTACATAATTATTAATTATATACATTAAAAAATTGGATGTTGGCAGTTTTATAAGTCCAATAACATATGGAAAACCTGCCATACGCTTGATTGAACTCGATTCTCCATACAAACGTAGTTTCGTTTTCATTTTAAAACGCCATGCTGAAATAACATAAAACTTTGTATACACAATGGGATCCGCTATGTCTTAAGAGTCCGCAGTAAGCTCAGTTCTCCATACATAGTTTCGCTCTCATTTTAAAATGGCATGCTCGAATAATTTGAAACTTTATATACACAAGGGGATCCGGTATATATAGGTAAGGAATTAGTTTCTGTTGCTAGAAATGGGAATGAAAAAAAAACAGCAAGTTTTATTAATTTTTTTGAGCTTGTATGAAAACCTTAATAATCACAATATTTTTTCTCCATTATAATTTCAAGCAACAGAAACTAATTCCTTACCTAGATATACCGGATCCCCTTGTGTATGTAAAGTTTCAAATTATTCGAGCATGCCATTTTAAAATGAGAGCGAAACTATTTTTGTATGGAGAACTGAGCTTACTGCGGACTCTTAAGACTTTGCATTTTGCAAAATTTTTGGGATAAATAATACTCTTCCAAAATATTTCCGATTTCATCATTAAGCTGTTAGCATAAGCAGAGTCGAAGGTCAGCCATAGGATTTGAATTTTTTTTTGTTCAAATTCTGGATCAGCAACACACTTTTTAAAACAGTGGTTTAACTATCATCTGAATATGGCACCGACTTCGATCAATAATAAACCTAGATACACTATCACCTGCAAATTCAAGTCGCAAAAGTGTCCGAATTTCATTGCAACTGTGTGCGTGTATAGGAGACACACAAAAAAAAGTAATGCGATTTGTACCATTTCCTTTTATACGATATTAAGCCTTACATCACGAACATAACGTTTTATTTTGAATGATAGTGTTTGGCGTTTATAACATTACAAAATGCACGTATCGATTGTGGAAAATTTCCACAAAAGTCCGCATTATGTTAACAGATTGTACACCGTAAATCAAGAACAATTAGGTTCAGTTTCGTTTCTGTTGATTTTCCACTGATTAGATGTCAACATTGGAACAGAGGCCGTATCGTGTGCCGTGGAGTCGAAATTGTTTTTTTTTTAATAGGCATCGGTGGAATACAAGCGTACGACTTGTCAGGTGGTAACGTCGATTTATACCAACACGACCACTTTGGCTTAGTTGATAGCGACCCTGTCTGTCTATTAAGCAGGAGGTCTCGGATTCGATTTCCGGTCAGGGCATTTATTTGTGTGGCAACTGTGCCAAGCAATTGAGCATGAATATTTGTTCCTGAGTCTTGGATGTATTTAAGTATGTATTTATTTATATTTAAATATAAGTAGTATATATTATGTAGTAGCCATATTACAAGCTTTATTAAGTTTGGGACTATGTCGATTTGTGTAAGATTGTACCCTCATATTTTTTTTATTTTCATACCATATAAATCATCACGAACAATTTGCTTTAACTAAATGTTAGAAGGGCATTTTCAGAAATAAGTGTACCCAATTAGCGTGAGTTGTTAAACAAAGTTAATCAATGTCAGTTTAGTGGCAATATTTAAAAAAATAATTTAAATGAAAACTGAATACATAGTTTATTTTTATCAGTTATATGCGTTGTCATAAAACAAAATTCTGAAAAGTGACAGGAACAAACCACGCTAGAATCATTTGGTTTAAAATATTCTTCACCTCTTTCTTTCAATTTCATTTTTTGGAAAACTGTAATTAGGTTAATAGTTAGGTTAGTAAGCTACATGTAAGTGAAAACCGTATCAAAAAGAGTAAAAAAGTTTTTTCTCAAACATGCAATGAAATATTGATGTTATGTTCCTTATAATAGGCAGCGAAGTATGACGTTTCAGGTGCGGCTAGGACAAAAGGTCGTTAATGCAATTTCATACAAATGTTGCAGGCCTAGGCCGGCAAAGTCCTCTTTTTTAATTTCCATTCCACATAAATTTGTGGCAGAGGCATCAACATTCTGCCACTATGCGTATTAAAAATAAAACTTTGATTTTTTTGTTGTTTATTTCATTGCATGTTTGAGAAAAGCACTATAAATACCTCGGCGGGAAATATGGGGTTGCCCGCCTGAGACCTATCCGACCTCGCTACGCTCGGCCGTCTATATGTCTTCGGCCGGCAACCCCTTTCGTCCCGGCCTCTGTAGTAATGTACTATTGATTTAAACAACGTATACTGAGCAGAGCGACATGTCAGACAAACAAAATGTTACCACCCGATTTTGATATATGAATAAAGTAAAATACAAATACACTCCATACATAATTATGTGTGTACAATAAAAACAATACATGTAAACTTTCGTAAAAAAGTTTTCAGTCTGCGACTCCTTTCATTCGAAATTTTACTATAGTCCAATTCGTCCGTTCTCCGTTTCGTTTCAATATACGACTAACTCAACGTGAGGGAAAGAGACAGCAGCGTAGCTGGTTGGCTGTTTGAGTATTTCAAATATTTACATAAAATATTTTTATAAGCGTGTTATAGCCTGATATAACTACAAATTCAATAAATTATGAAACTTTAAATAAATACTCATCGAAAATCCGAAATTCCATCCTTTTTTAACGTCGTTAACGTGTTGTTTTGGCACTTTCTCACGGAGCACTTAGGCATGTTGACTCGCCGATGGCTAGCGCGCGACTGTGAACGCAAGAGTGCTTAAACGGAATTTAAGCACTCTTGAGCGTGGACGCCGTTGACAGGCAAATAGTGTATCTAGGTTTATTATTGATCGAAGGGCACCGAGCTTTAAACTTTTCTTGTATTTTGTTATCAACTAAATATGATTTCAGGGCTTTTGCAGTGCTTGGACATTTAATCTCAATGATATAATCATTTGTCATGCCATCAGGCGAGGCCCCACATATTAAGTGATAGTTCACACATGAATTTTAACTGTTTAGTGATATACTTAGTATACAAATGTGACACTAATCTGCATAAAGGGGTGGATAAGTTGCCAGTTCGAAGAACTAAGTAACAAGTAAGACATATCTTTAAAAATTCCTGCTTGTGCTGGACATCCATCAAATTCTGTATCTATTATGGTGCTTTCTATTTCATTTATATGCACTGTTACGAGATAGGTAATATTTTTTGGTGTTCTTGTGTTTAGGAACAACTTTCGCTCTAACAAAGCATTTGGTGTTATATGTCCTTAAATATTCCATAATAACCACCATGTCCATGTCTGGCAAATTTCCGGAGTCTGCTCGTACAAAGTCTTCTGAGGGACTCATTTTCCTTGCTAAGTTAGGTTTAGCAAGTAAGCAGTAGGGCAGCGCAAGAGTCGTCGAGGGCAGAAGTATCGTTGTATTTTTGGACAACGATACTTCTGCGTGCACAAGTCGTCGTTTTTATTTCCGTAAAATAGCAATGCAGTGGTCGTCGTGAGATGCGGGTACTACAAAATCCAGGGTCAGGCAGAATTCGATGGTAAAAACTCGAGAACAGTAGAAATTAGGAAGCACAGCGTACAAACTCGTAGATGTGACGGCTATATTTGACAACTGCCAACAATGCCAACTGTCAGTGCCAGCTGTCAACTCCACGTATTTTTTTTTGTTGTGGCAAACTAAGGCACAAACTCTATTAATCCAACCAAACTCGTGGTATGTCAAAACACATATTCAAAAAAATATTTCTAAATAACGACAAGTAATAAAAAAATATCAGCTGCAGTTTTGGACTTCATTTTGTGTCTACTAACAATAAAAAATATAATATAGACCACTTTAGAAAACTTAAGGTACCCAGAGGTTTAGTGTATAGTATAGAGGTTTATTAATGGTATGAGGAGCCTATTATTCCAAGAACTACTAGCAGATGAAGCAGATGAGACCTAAGGTGAAAGTATACCGCGAGACACAATTTACTGATAGCACGATCGTGTTTGCGCCACTTATCATCCACTTGCTAGATTCACTAGCCAGCTTTTTTTCTTACTTTCGTTAAGAACTCGATCGTGCTAGCTATGTACTATTTCGCGTTAGTCGACTGCACGGATCTATACCTAAACCGGATTGAGTACAAACTTTTATGAGCCAGTCAAACTTGAACTTTATTCTCGCGTAATACAGTTAATATCCTGTTATGACAGACAGACTAGAGAAAGCGGTCCGAGCGAGAGCAACCAACCGGAGGGCGGTGTCCCACTCGCACAACTTGCCAGTGTAAAAAAAATATATGTTGTGGTATTTTAGAATACTGAAAACAATTACTTGCTTGTACTAACTAGTACTGCATATTTATCAGGCATAATTTACATTTGACCTCATTCGTAATTGTATAAAATATCAACATTATTAACTGACTAAAACCTAGTATTGCAATAAATATAGTAGTATTGTTCAAATATTAATTGGTATCCCCAACGTTAATGGTGTCAAATTTGAAATTATGAAAATAAGCGGCTGATGAAATTAGTTGAAAATAGTGAAAACATGTTGTGTAAAGGGTTGTAAAAGTGAAAGTTTTATTAATTGTGGAATATCATTTCACAGGTAAGGAACAATTTGTTATATTTTACGATAAAACGACAAGACAAATGTCAAACTGATTAGGGTGACTATGACTTGGGCTGGTTTTGCAAAAATTTTCGTTATTAAGTGTTTAGTGAGAAAACCTTTTCTAAAGGTCAGTTGAAATTCAATCTTTTATCAATTTTGTTATCATTATGAGCTTTTGTTTAACTTGGACTGTATGTGATTAAACTGTGCAAGTACTTAAGTTGTTGTTCCAATTTTTTTACAGCTACTTTCCGGTATCCAATTGAGTTGAAATTTAGCATACTTATGTACAGTATGCTAATTTTCACGCATACTGTACATAATAATAATAGCATCAATAAATTGCTCTAAATAATTAATTAATATATATGTTAATACATGTTATAACTGACGATTCGAAAGTGCTTGTTGCTAGGCCTATTTGAATAAAGAATATTTTGACTTTTTTTTTTTTTTTTAAGTATGCTACATTTCAGCTCAATTGGATACCGGCAAGTTCGGTAACAGTTATATTGTATTGTTACCTACCGAACTCGTGTATCATGGCACCACCGTGCTGATCTGTTAATGGTGAATTAAAACTCGTCCTCGTCTTTTTTTAATTTACGCATTTGGAAAATAAAGTAGGGCTTAGGCAAAAATTACACAAGACTATATTGTTTAACAATGTATGGATAATTGGATACACAAACTTGTGATTAGCAAAAATAAATATTTCTTTGAAAAATATTCTTATTTTATTTACTACCTAATTTTGTTTAAATTTCATTGTACATAGAACCTATATTAGAAATAATCCTCATACCCACAGATGTACTTGGTCACCCTAATTAAAACGAGATGCAATCCTCGAGTTTGGCTTCTCTGTCGGTCACACTTTTTCGTCACAGTACTCAATCCGGTTTTGGTATAGATCCGTGGTCGACTGTGTTTGGGGCGATAGACGTTCCATCTTGATGGTATACTTTAGGAGAGTGTAAGGTTTATTAGTGGTTTTACTCGTTAATTTTATAACTATTAATACTTAAATCCAATTTTAGAATAGGTCCGTTGATAAATACAAATTAAAGATATAAGATTGAAAGAAGATACAAGATTGGGTCATCTTGTAGTACACCATCCATGTCAAAAGTAGGCGTATTTATATCAAGTTCAAGAAGACTGAATTCAACTAATTAATGACAAATAAAAATCACGTGTCAAATGTATTCTAACCAGTCACGGCACATGTCACTTTTTTTATTGGTGCAATAGTATAAAACCTTTGTGGAAATGTAGTCTACTTAAACTATTTGGAATATTTGATTGGCCAATGATACATAAGACGTTTTAGTTTCAAAATCGTGAAAAATGAACCATATTTCGACGTCAGTTTTGTTTGACGTTACTCTTCTATACTTATTATATTTCGATGGCTGATATGGTATATTGTTTTGTAAAAATGACATTGACGGCCTGTTTAGCCTAGTTGGTAGTGACTCTGCCTTCGAAGCTAGAGGTCCCAGGTTCGAATCCCGGCCAAGGCATTTATTTGTGCGTTTATCACGGATATTTGTTTTTGGTTCTTGGATGTTTTCTATGTATTTATATATATAATGTATATATATAAGTATGTATATCGTCGTCCAGTACCCATAGTACAAGCTTTGCTTAGTTTGGGACTAGGTCGATTTGTGTAGGATTGTCCCCCAATATTTATAATGACACCTCGCCGACCTTCTAACCCCGGTTTTTCTCGTGGCAGAGGTTTATTTTTCCGAACCGGTGGTAGCTTATTGACATTCATAGGTGCATATTATATTCCTAAATAGAAGAATAAAGATTTTTTTTATTCTCAAGCAAAAAGTCTCGCACCTTGTTTATCGCAGTAATGAGCATTTCCAACTGGATCAGTAAGGAAATGGCATTAAAAAGTAGTTAGGTAATAGTACATTACGATACAAGTGCAGAGAACAGGAAATTCGCAACGAGCGGTGATAAATTAAAACACGACCGAAGGGAGTGTTTTAAATCGACACGAGTTGCGAATTACCTATTCGCACGTGTATCGTACAACGTTTTACAGTACATATGGCTCTTTAAAGTTTCGACATATGCACGTAATGTGCTGATTACTGCACCCGTGCGGTAAAATAGCACCATATGTACTGTAAAGATATATATGACATGACACTATTAGTGAATCTAAAGGTAGGTGGTTAAATGAAGCTCTTAGAGACCCACAGTCACTACCCTTTCGAACCCGGTCGAGTTATCCGCAAGCTATAATCTTCCTAATAAAACCAATTGACAAAATTTCAAATTTCCAAGATGATATGTTATATGAAAAATTGACTCATTTCGTTAATTTGTTAACAAACCCAAAATTATATTAACTTCATTTTTAGGGTTCCGTACCCAAAGGGTAAAAACGGGACCCTATTACTAAGACTTCGCTGTCCGTCCGTCCGTCCGTCTGTCACCAGGCTGTATCTCAAGAACTTGAGATTTTCAGTTTCAGTTGAAATTTTCACAGATTGTGTATTTCTGTTGCCGCTATAGCAAATACTAAAAACAAAATAATAATAATAATAATTAAGGGGGGCTCCCATACAAAAAACGTGATATTTTAGTCCTTTTTCATGGCTACCACTCGCCGAGCTAGATCTCAAGAACCGTAATAGCTAGAGACAGTTGACATTTGCACAGATTATGTATTTTTATTGTGGCTACAACAACAAATACTAAAATCAAAATAATAATAATAATTAAGGTGGGCTCAGACATACTACAGAGTAGTTGTTGGTGTTTTTTTTCTGGTACGAAACCCTTCGTGCGCGAGTCCGACTCGCACTTGGCCGGTTTTTTTTACAGCTATTAGTTTTCAAGATATTCACGAAAATGTGAAGAAAGCCTACCATCGTCTACATGACGTCACAAGGCTGAATTGTGACAGTCACAACGCACAAAAAGAACAGTAGTACACTTTGTTGAGTAAATCCGCTTTAGTAATTTATAGTGCTTCTGTATTTTGATTCTGATTTCGTACCCTGTGACGCCTTACTTGTCACTTACTCTCTTTTAAAACGAGTAACTTTTGAAATTGATTTTTGTATACGAAATTGGGATTATTTGGAGAATTTAAAATGTGGTTATATTTAATTTTTTGCCCACAATTTTTTTTATACCACGTCGGTTGCAAACAAGCGTACGGCCCGCCTGATGGTAAGCGGTCACCGCAGCCTATGGACGCCTGCAACTCCTAGGGGTGTCACATGCGCGTTGCCGACCGTTTAAGAATTTATACACTCCTTTCTTGAAGAACCTCATACTGTAGTCCGTCGGGAAAACCTCGGCAGGGAGTTCATTCCACAATCGGAGCGTCCGAGGGAAGAAATTCCTCTGAAACCGTACCATACGCGACCATTTAGGTTCTAAGGCGTGAGGATGAATGCCCTGCCGACGGCGAGCGGTGCGATGGTAGAAAGCGGCCGTAGGCATCATGTCGAACAGTTCTTCGGAGCACAACCCATAATATAAGCGATGGAACACGCACAAGGAGGCAGAATTTCTCTTTAAACTCAACGGCTCAATATCGCTCGTGAGCTTGGGAAATGACAAAAAAATATTTGATTTCATCGGAAAAAAGCCCGCTTAAAAAATTCAAACCTTCAAGAAAAGAGCGTACTCCCATCTTAAAGGCCGGCAACGCACTTACAACCCCTCTGGTGTTGCGAGTGTCCATGGGCGGCGCTAATCGCTTACCATCAGGCGATTCGTCTGCTCGTTTGCCACCTATGTCATAAAAAAATGAAATGTTGTCAATTCGTCTTCAAATGGATCGTCCAGCAGGCCTTTATCTGTCGATGCTCAAAATAAACAGCACGCTTATTTTCTCCCCAGACGAAATTCGCGCAGAGAGTCCGCAGGATTGCGTGATGTTGCTCGAGAGTGTGCAGTGTGACATCGATCCTTCGTCGCTCATGTTACCCGAACACGGCCCGGACACCGACAGTGATATGGAGATAGTGGATTGTGACGCCAAGTACGTATCATATCGTAGATAAGATAAGACTAGTTGGCGCTGTGAGCTGTAGCCATCGCAAAAAATTCTTTTTTCAAATTTCTAAATTTCCAAAAACTGACTGGACAAAAAAATTTTGTAAATTTGATAAAGTAAAACGTTTTTTGACACAAAAACAGCACGTAAAGGCATGACGGAGCTCTTCACACGCCGAGAACGATTTCGAGAATGAAGTAGTTTTCAATAACGTGGCAGATAACCGTAGGAATAAAATTAGTAACGTAACTTTGTATGACAACATTCAAAATTGCAACTCATAAGCAGTTTTTTATTTATTTATAAAAAATATCATTGGTTGTAAACAAATCATCAGCAAATGTAAATTATCATTTTACTACTTTATCGCACTAACGTAACAGTACTGCGACAGTCGGGGTACGTGAAAGTAGTGAAAAGTGACAAGGTACTAAAATGATTAGCTACTTTTGCTGTTGACCATACCGCGTGTCAACAGAGCAGGGCTAAATCAATTGAGAACAATCATGGGACCTAGGGAACAAATAAATCTCACCGCGCAATTATTTCCGCAGAATTCTGTGGCATATGGACGACTGACTGCACGCACGTGCGAAAATAAAATCGCCTGAAAATATTTCCGCAAACATGCGTTTTGCCGAACGTTTTTCAAAAAATCAAAATCAAATATTTATTCTGCAAATAGGCCACAAGGGCACTTTTACATGTCAAAGCGTGAATTTATACAATTTAAAAAAAAAACTGACAATCTTACTTACTAATAATGATTAAAAAATATACTGATTAACAATTCAATGAAAATAAATTTACAAATATTAAGGACGTATTGAATACGATCTGTGTCCGAATAAACAAATAGTATATAAAATCAATTTAATATCTCAGAGATGTATATGGTCTCTGAGCGTCCAAATACGATTAATAAAAATCAGTTCAAAGTCCTGAGAGATGTAAAAGATCTCTACGCGCTAAAATTAAAATAAGTAAACTTAATATTGTTAGCGATGTATAAGGTCTCTAAGCGTCAATAACAATAAAACTAATCCAGAACAGGATTATGTCTCTCGTCAATCTAAATACAATAAAATAACACTAGTATTAAGGTATTTACTATGCACTTGCAAGCATGAACAGACCGGACTCCACAAACAGCACCCGATCACGAGTATGACGCGTATCTCGGCCATCGCCTCCCTCGACCATGTTTAGTGCACTATGATACAATCCATAGCAATCTTCTGCCGCACTGCGAAAAAAACCGTGCGGCGTGGACGGCCGGCCGCTCGGTCGCGCGCCACTACTAAGAGACATGTGATATAGAAACTGACAAAATTCACGAGAACTTTTATTCGCTGCGCGCTTAGGTTGATAATTAGCAGGGCTCATACTTTTCGTGCCGGGTGACGTCACGCTCCATATAGAATGATATTAATTTATATTATTGTAATCAAATTAACATCATTCAGTAATCAATAATCATGTATACATACACATTTTACAATTATGCCCCTGTTACAACCGCAATTTGCCTGTCACATCACAACTTATAAAGTACAACATTAGGTATTGCTGCAAGTTTTTGTGACCGGTTCATGTGCAATACCAGTTATTACCTACAATGAAACAAACCTCGTCGTCATAGAGCGTTTATGTTCATATTTAGGTTCAACATTCCTAGAACCTAATGTTATAATACTTGAAAAACTACGAGTTCCTCACCTGCTTATAAATTAAAATTCTAAATAGAAAAAGAAAGCCTTTATAATCTTCGGATGCAATACCATTATAAATGCATGAGTAAATTATATAAAAGAGCATTGATGATTAAAGTTTGATAATTACCATAAAAACAATTAGAATCACGGCACGAAAAGTACTACCCCTGATAATTAGTATGCGAGCTAAAAAACACAAAAAAAAAAACGAATGGTGCGATTTCGCAGTGCGGCTTTACCCCAGATCCCACACTAATCCTAACAGTGAATTAATCAGTTTCTTCACTTTCTTCTTTTTTGACATCAACAATTAATTTCACAGAACCGAAGACCCCAACCCGATATCCCTTCTCACATCGAGCGACGAAGACGAAGTTATCATAGAAGAACCACATATCGACACAGTCGAAGTGTCAGATGAAACTGACGAAGACGACAGACCTTTGCAGCGGCTTATCAAAAACAAACCCAAGTCAAAAACTAAATCGGCTAACAAAAAAAGCTACTATGAAAACTCTGTACCATTCTACTGCGGCCAATGCGACTTCAGAACGTATAACGAAGCAGAATTCAAGCGGCACAACTTGGAGTTCACTCATCTCCATTCAACAACCATCCACGTCTGCCCAACTTGCAATTACAGTACCGCTAGCAAAGCACAGTTCTCCAGACACAAGCGGAAACACAGGGACGAGAGGAATTTCAAGTGCCATCTATGTAACTACAAAGCGAGACACAGTATGAGTCTGATCTACCATCTTAAGTCCCATGATCCGGTTGAGAAGAAACAAGAGAAGTTCACGTGTGACAAGTGCGGGTTTAGTTCTAATGTGAAAAGTGATGCGTTAAATCATTTGAAAGGGAAGGGTTGTGAGGGGAATAAGTATTCGTGTGATCAGTGTAGCTACAGTACAAAGAGGCGTAGTGATTTGAAAAGGCATAGGATGAGGAGGCATTCCGTCGATGATAGTGATGAGGATTTTACCATGTAAGTGTAATGTAAATTTTATGAAACAATTGTAAATTTCAATTATAGTGAAAAATTCTTCGTAAGGGGTTTGAATCAGCCACTTTTGGAATCCGTGCATTGGTCCAGCAAATTGAAGGTTGATTTAGACGAAGACTATTTTCAGCCGTTAATTTTTTTTAATTTAATTATTATTAATTTTACTTTTTATTTTTCACATGTGGTGCTGGGTTAGAATAGCATTAAGAGTCTACTATGGGAACCAGGTTGAATTGTGTTGTGGGCGATGTACTAGCAACCTGTCACTGCAATATAACATTTTCTCCCTTTATAAACCGACAATTACTAAAAGTGTCACTGAAATTAATTTCGTGTGCTCTGCCTACCCCTTTTGGGAATATAGGCGTGAGTTTATGTTTTAATTACGTCGCCTAAAAACCGTATAAACACTATCTGTGCGATTTTTTCGCGGCATGCCAGCGCTGGCACGGAATCAAGGGTTGTAACCGGTTAATCTCAAAAACCCCGAAATAGCCAAATAATTTGAATTAGTTTATTCTCTTTATCTAGGTCTGTGTAATGTATTTAGATTATGACTGTGTATTTTTAGATTGCCTGATTAAACATGAAATAGTAAACGAAAGAACGAAATTCCTAACCGGTTTTTTGTACGGAGAAATTAACCGGTTACAAGCCCTGCACGGAATAGAACACGCGCCTATTTTTTGGCGCCAGTGACCTCCGCCCGCGTCTCTTTATGACTGGCACTGAAAAGGCACCGTGTAAACGAATAGTGTCGCTTTGCTGGTCACTGGCGGCGAGATTTAAGGATGATTCACAGTAGGCCGTTCCGTTTCCGGGCCGGCCCGTTTTCTTCTAGAGAAATACGCCGGCCGTTGCGTTTGCTGTCGTAGAAAACGGGCCGACCTGGGCACGGAACGGTCTACTGTGAATCGTCCTTTAAGCGGCTGAAAATAGTCATTGTCTAAACGGTCTGAAGATGTGCTGACGGTAAACACTGGAGCCGTAATTTAGAAGTCTCAAAATAGTCTTCGTCTAAATCAACCTTAAGAGTCGCCAGTATGCACGGCTGCACTCGATTCTCCATACAAACGTAGTTACGCTCTTACTTTAAAACGCCAGCCTAGAATAACATGAAACTTTGTATACACAATGGGAGCCGCCATATCTAGGTCGGAAATTGATTTCTGTTGCTAAAAATTGTAATAGAAAAAAAATACAGCGAGTTTTTGAGTTTTTTACGTCTAGTATGAAAACCTTAATAATCGCTGTTTTTTTTTCTCCATTATAATTTCAAGCAACAGAAACTAATTTCGGACATAGATATGCCGGATCCCATTGTACAAAGTTTCATGTTATTCTATTATGGCGTTTTAAAATGAGAGCGTAACTACGTTTGTATGGAGAACCGAGCTTACTGCGGACTCTTAAGCTATAGTGGGTACTCATAGCAACGTATTTTACAGTTGACGTCAAATATATGTAAAAGTCGTAGGTTGAAATCCCGTTCGTGGCAAATTACTTCTAAATTTTTCGCTTAAGGCTGCGTTTCCACCAGACATGTACGAGGATGCGTAGCGAAGGATGTGTTTTTAAGAACCAATAGGATCGCTCCATGCGCGCTGCGCTAAGCGAGGAAAGATCAACGAAGTGTTCCTATTGGTTCTAACATCCCTCGCTACGCATCCTCGCACATGTCTGGTGGAAACGCAGCCTTAATTGGAAATTGCAGATGAAATATTCGTTTTAAATAGAAGATTTTAAAAGAAGAGATAAATCTTGCCCAGACCTGGGATCGGAACCCGTTAATCTCAAAAACCCGAAATAGTCAAGTATATTAGTTTATGCTTTAAGTAGGATTCAACTCAATGTATTTAGTTTCTTACTTCTTATTACGAGATTGCCTGATTAAACATGAAATAGTAGACGAAAGCCCGAAAAGAAAGAAAAAAATACCGGTATTTTTGTATGGGCTATGTGCGAAGTAGGTGGTGGAGGTAAGCTAGGCGATCGTAGCGCACACCATGGCAGAAATGTGTATTTACCGGGGACCACTGTCAAATTTACTTTCACGTTTTCTATTGGTTTCTTAACGGTTTCCTACGATTCGTTTCGTTTGTATGTATTTATTTATTCTCTTATTTATATCAGTAAAATTTCCAATACGGGGTCTTTCTCGTTTACTAAAGTAAATAAAATATTCATGTGTCATTATTTGACATCTCTGAGTTTTGACATTGTCTCGGGACCTTTGAGGTTTCAGACGTGCACATAGCCAATACCGGTTGCCGATCCCAGGCCCAAACCACTGTCGCATCTTTAAAGGTAGTAGACAAATTAAATTCTCATACAAATTGAGTATATGTATCATACCTATTGAGTCACATTGATGTCCGATATAAAACACACGTCCTTTTCTCACTTATATACTCGCTAGTAAAAGACGAATTCTTTGCTAGTTCTTGTGTACAATGCAATAATTATTTGAACTCATGTTGAGTTTCAACATGTTTAGTATACGAGAAAATAAAATCGAAGTATGTTGAAAATTCGTTGATTGGTCTAATTAAAAAGCAATATCCTAAATAGGATAGTACTTGTGACTATTATTATAATGCAAGAGAGAGATGAGTAAATAATTAAGATTGCCACTTTCCACCCTGATCCTTCCCTAAAATAAAGATTATCAACTCATGACTTATATAATCAAATCCACCTTACTAAAATCAGCAAGGAGTAGAAACCATATTTAAAAAAATAAGACAAGTGCGTGACGAGCTTAATGGTTAATTTTCGCCTTTTTCTTAAATGATTTTTTAACGTAAAAAATATTTGCGGCTTTACATGTCTGCCTTTGGGTGGTGACCCATTCTACTGTGCACAAACCACTCACCCAACATGTTGGAGTTACATCCACCACCACCACCATATCAGCCGAAAGACGTCCACTGCTGGACATAAGCCTCCCCCAATTCCATGGGGGGTAAATGCCATAATCGCCACGCTTGGCATGCGGGAGTTACATATTTGTACCAAAATGCAACTCAATCGGTCGAGTAGCTTCGGTTTAAATAAATACAATCTATAAAATAAGTAGTGTGATCGTGTGCTAAGTGAACTCTGATTTAGACGTATCAGCGACAGCAGCCTGTCTGTCTAAAATAAAATAATAATAATAAAATAGGCTGTGACAGACGGATGGACGGATGGATGGATAGTCACACGAGTTATCCTATAAGGGATCCGTTTTTTTTATTTTGAGCCCCCTAAAATGACTGCAACTATTTAAAGAATCTGCAGCCCTCTGTAATAAAAGTAGAGACACCATGACATGATTTAAGAGTCCAGTGGTACAAGCAGGAGTTGCGACCTCACAACCCCCTGATGCCATTTTGAATGACCATATTGTTTCCTCCCCTAAAAGAAAAATCCTTCTGATCCTTCCCTAAAAGAAAAATTATATACTCAAGACTCATATTATCAAATCCACCTTACTAAAATCAGCAAGGACTGGAACCCATCTTTAAACAAATAAGACAAACAAGTGCGTGTCGAGCTTAATGGTTTGGACTCCCGCTCCGAGTCGTTTCTGGTGCAAAAGCTCTCCATAGCTATTCAACGCGGAAATGCCGCTAGTGTCATGGGCACTTTTGCACCAGGAACGTTTAGGGGCGGGCTATTATGTGACTAAGGTGGTAATGGCCGAATACATATAATTTACTTTAAATAGTTAACAGGTTTTGTTGATAAATTGAGATTACATACTTTATGCCTAAATAGGTATTTACATCATAATACTAATAAGCTTAATGGTTAATTTTCGCCTTTTTCTTAAATGATTTTTAAAACTAAAAAATATTATAAAAATATATTTGAGACATTACATGTCTGTGTTTGGGTGGTGACACATTCTACTGTAAACAAACCACCAACCCACCATTTATTTATTTAATATTTTACATAATAGGCTTACAGTAAAAATCAAAGCGCCTACAATGTTAGGACTTAACAATAAATACATGCCAGTAACATATACACAAACAAATATAAAGTAGCACTAACTGCAACATAAAGCACTTATTTTAGTAAGCAGGCTCTGCCAACTGTCTGCAAACACGTCTGCATCCTGCCTCAGTACTAGCTCATTGAGCAGCGCCGACGCACGAACTGCAGGTGCGTACCAACGAGTGGAGTTACATATTTGTAACAAATTGCAACTCAATCGGTCGAGTAGCTCCGGTTTAAATAGGTTGTGACAGACGGATGGACGGATGGATGAATAGTCACACGAGTTATCCTATAAGGGTACCGTTTTTTTTTTTAATTTTGTGCACCCTAAAAATTCTGCAAAAATTCAAAAGAATCTGCAGCCCTCTGTAATAAAAATAGAGACACCATGACATGATTAACAGTCCCCACAACCCCCTGATGCCATTGTTTTTTGGATGTTCCTGAAACCTCACTCATTTATGCAAAGCTCTCAAATAGAAATTTATTATTCTTTATTGTTTTCTCATCTCTAATAATGCAAAATCTAATCATGTGTGATTACTAAAATAAAATTATTGTTTAAAAATATAATTTAGAAAATATTTATCTATTATAAGAACATAATTATATGTATTCGGCCATTACCACCTTAGTCACATAATAGCCCGCCCCTAAACGTTCCTGGTGCAAAAGTGCCCATGACACTAGCGGCATTTCCGCGTTGAATAGCTATGGAGAGCTTTTGCACCAGAAACGACTCGGAGCGGGAGTCCTCTCCTTTTTGTCTAAGTCGACGGCCTATTTCACGCACAAACTCTTTTGCGTCCGTCCCCCAACAGCCCGCCGTTTCCACCGCCAAGTTTTGTTTGTTTAAAATGGAATACCTAAGTTGAATGTGTATATATTGAAATCATATTGCTCCATTTTTTGTTTACGTTTTATGTTAATGAATTTTGTAATAATAATAATACAAATTAACCTTACCACCGCCTGACATCCCGCCCGTTTTACGTTTTACAATTTTACAATATGTACTAAAGTAGCAATAATAATAATATTTTTTATTTTATTTCGACCAGCTGGGATCGTATTACATGAAGTGGTATGAAAGATAGGATAGGGATGGTACTGTTGAAGATAAATGACTACATTATTGTGTAGTCATTTAACCCCTAACTGTAGTCGCAGTTTACAAGGATCTGTTTGCCATTAATGAATCATGTAACAACGATTTAGATAATGGCAATCAAATTTCTCCGCAAATGCCCTCAGGATGCTATTGGGTCTAGACCGACAGCACACCAGGGATGTGCATCGTTTCCTTATTTTGGTATAGAACCAATCTACCCTGGCCTCCGCAAACATCCCTGAGGCGCTAGAGAAACGGGGTAGAATGTTGAGTAGAGGTAGGATGTTGTTGGATCCTGAAGGCATTGTTATATTGAACAATATCAAACACTGGTCAAATAACTAGTGTTGCTGACTCGTTAAATTGACATTTCAAATTTCCAAGTAGTATGAAATCTTAACTCCACCATATCAGCCGAAGGACGTCCACTGCTGGACATGGGCCTCCCCCAATTTCATGAGGGGTAAATGCCATAATCGCCACGCTTGGCATGCGGGTTGGCGATCGCAGTATCTCCACCGCACTCAAGGAATGCTGCTGCCCATTCCCCGGTGGTCTTGGTCGTAGTTTAGAAATCTTAACTCATTTCCGTAAAATTGTTAACAAGAAACCCAGCTGTTTATAATATTTTTCAAGATATTCGCCTGTTTAGCCAAGTTGGTAGTGACACTGCCTCCTAAGCTAGAGGTCCCGGGATTCACGAAAATGTGAAGAAAGCCTACCATCGTCTATATGACGTCACAAGGCTGAATTGTGACAGACACAGCGCAGAAAAAGAACAGCTGTTCACTTTCTTTAGTAAATCCGCCTTGGTAATAGTGCTTCTGTATGATTTTGTACGCTGTGGCGCCTTGTCACTTACTCTCTTTAGAATGAGGAACTTCTGAAATTGATTTTTGTATATGAAATTGGAATGATTTCAGTAATTTAAAAATGTAAATTTTATGCTCTATTTGATTACATGGAAAAAAAGCCCGCTTGAAAAATTAAATGTCAATTGTGAACCTTTGTGAAAATGGTGCAATAAAGTGGACAAAAATCCCAAAAGCTTTAGCAGCATTGAGTTGTGTCAGATGTTTTTGCGCGCCTTGCTCCGTACGATATTCGCATGTCTGTCCGTGTCCGTGTTGTAGGTTCATTCACGAAAACTAGCGCATTTATGGGCATTAAACACGTATCAATTTGTAATAACAACCAACCAGAAAGCGAATGAATTGAATGATTTCCCTCTCCTTCCATCTTATAGATCGATGCGTCTCTAGGTTGTCAGCGTTGTCCTTGTCAGTGACAAATTGATAAGTGTGTAGAACGCGTGATAGAATTAATGACAACATTTTGTCAGCTTTTTTCTCAGTGATATATAAAATATTATGTGTGCGGTGGTGGGAGGGTTGAATGTGCGTGTTTGAGTTTTGTGTTTAGTTCAGTCAATAGTTTTTCGAAGAAAACCATGAAATTGTACATATATGTATACCTAATGTAATTGCAAGTGTGAGCAAGATTAGATAAAAAAATGTCTAAAATGTTCCGATGTCAGGTAAAATGTAATATTTCTATCAATCAGCAATCAGAATTTTGTTAATTAAATAAGCTAAAATATCTGAGTGCTGAAGAAAGTTTGGATTGCAAAGTTTGTATTTTGTCTTGTAAATATAGAATAGACAAGCATTTGTGAAATATTTTAAATAGGGGATGTGCGATTTCTGTGTAAATATAGTTGAAATGATCCCATTAGTGATGTTTTATTGAATCTTATACCTTTTGTATTAAGAGCGCAGCAGCGGCAGAGTCCGACTCACATTTGGCCGGTTTTTAATATTTTTTGTTATAGCGGCAACAGAAATACATCGTCTGTGAAAATTTCAACTGTCTAGCTATCACGGTTCTTGAGGTCTAGCTCGGCGAGTGGTAGCCATGAAAAAGGGCTAAAATATCACGTTTTTTGTATGGGAGCCCCCCTTAATTATTATTATTATTTTGTTTTTAGTATTTTTTGTTATAGCGGCAACAGAAATACACAATCTGTGAAAGTTTCAACTGTCTAGACAGTTTATTATTACGGTTCTTGAGATACAGCCTGGTGACAGACGGACGGACGGACGGACAGCGAAGTCTTAGTAATATGGTCCCGTTTTTACCCTTTGGGTACGGAACCCTAAAAAGGGGGCCCCTACGTACTGTATTTTGTACTTAAGTACTTTTTGAATACATCAAACTAGTTTTTAACCGACTTCAAGATTTCAAAAGAGGAGGTTATCAATTCCGGTGTTATATATTTTTTTTTTATGTTTGTTACTCCATAACTCCGTCATTTCTTACCCGATTTGGAAAATTCTTTTTTTGATTATAAGTATATATATCCAAGTTGGTCCCGTTTTTGTCAAAACGCAGTTCTGATGATGGGATCCATAAGAAATTGAGGGAACTCCTCAAATCTTAAAGGCAAACATATAGTAATTTTTGTGTTTTTATAAAAATAAAAAAAATGTGACATTTGATGAAGTGGAACTGCTGATGATGATCAGAACAGAACTCTTCAACGACGAAAAGTTCACGTTCGGCGATTTGTCCTCTTAGCTGTGTTTGTTAAGCAAGTTCTATCTTCACGATTAATTTTTGTCACGCTCGATTTCTGATGATGGGATCCATGAGGAATTGAGGGAACTCCTCAAATCTTAAAGGCAAACATATAGTGATTTTTGTGTTTTTATCAACAAATCGAGCATTTTCATACAAAAAATATGACATTTGATGAAGTGGAACTGCTGATGATGATCAGAACAGAACTCTTCAACGACGAAAAGTTCACGTTTGGCGATTTGTCCTTCTAGCTGTGTTTGTTAAGCAAGTTCTATTTTCACGATTGATTTTTGTCATGCGTAATGAGTTCTGATGATGGGATCCATTAGGAATCGAGAGAACTCCTGAAATGTGAAATAGTAAATTTACTATTTTCATGAACTAATCAAGCATTTTCATTCATAAAAGTGATTTGATGAAGTGGAACTGCTGATGATGATCAGAACGGAACTCTTCAACGACGCGAAGTTCAAGTTTGGCGATTTGTTCTCTTCGTTTTGTTTGTCAAGCAAGGTTTTTCCATGATTCCATGAGAAATTGAGGGTACTTAGTCTTGTACCATTATAAATACACCTAGATATTTTTCTAGCACGAACGACTTGATGTAAGTGATTGACAAAATAAAAACATCGACAGTTCTGTTATCGATAAGTACCACTTCAACGTCATAGATAAGTTCGAAAATAGGGGTTGTCTAGTTGGTACCATGGCACATTGCAGTTGATAATAAACTTTGTTAGGTCTCAACTCACTCTCACTCAACATTGCAGTTGATAATATTCTTATGCTTGTCTGTATTAATGTGTTTACTTTGCATTTGGTGCAAAATAATGATGAACTACGAAATCCAATTTCTTGGAAATTTACAATAAACGAGGTGATTCTCTCTTCTCGGGACGTTTTTATGGTTGGCATTTTTTCGTATTCAGTCTTGTGTTTACAATATATTCGCCTTAATATGCAATGTGAATAAACGTCACATTGTACGATATATTAAATATCGATAACAGGATTGTTGATATTGATTTTGTGGCAAGCACTAAACAAATGTTGTTCCTGCTAGAAAAATATCTAGGTATAATTATAAACATACTTATAGCCATTTTTATTTTATTGTATGGAATCTAAGAGTGCACCATCTAAGTATAATAATTCACCGGCCTCCCCCATTGAAGTCGGTTTTTATTCTTAAAAATTATTATGTTGCTATATTCGTCGATGTATGGGTTCAAAAATAAAACGGCCGGTTTAACTTTGGACGCATAGATCGACGAATCCAGCAACTTAAAAACTCATTTTATGTATTCAAAAGGTACTTATACAAAATACATTACGTAGTGGTGCCTTTTTTAAAATATTTCTGTGGCTCTAGTGAAAAGGGGTACAAGTCCTATACAATTGTACGGCACTTATACCTTTTTTCACTAAGGTCACAGATTTATTGTCAAATTTAAATAATGTCAATTATTTAAGAGTGAGAGCGCTAGTGGACCTGTTACATTTTAGTGAAGCGCTCTTAAGACGAGGCATTCGAATTTTTGGTAGTGTTCTTTTCGATATTGTAAGCAAACCAGTTAATCTACGCATATGAAATTTTGGTATGTTAATTTTCATTATATAATCTAACAAACTGGGATCGGAAAACACGCAAAGCGAAAATTTTCTCGATAGTTTTTCGTTCCAAACTATGGTCCATTTTTTTATTGTTTTGCTAATTATTCCGGAACTATAAGCATCCAACCTTTGAAATTTTCAGAAACGACGGTAATACTATCTATCTAGCAAACTGGGATATGTAATTTTGTTTACTTGTGTAGTTTATTTTATATGAATTATTTTATAAATTCGGGAGTTATGCCGCATACGCCTTTGTGTTCATGAGCGCCATCACTGTCTTTTGTCTCTTTTTTTACGCGCGAAAGCAATTGACGCTATCTCATCAAGACTCCGCCTTCAGACGCCTGTGGCTTTTGCCGACGACGGATGTGTGCCAAAATTGCGCTGATTTCGTAAATGAAAGCGGACGGAGCACAGCAGAGCAAAAAACCAATGGAGTCATCATCATTGACAGTTTTAAATTTGGACAACTATTCTGTCGATACCAGTCAGTCAGTAGTCAAAAGCTATTTATGCATAGATTATGTAAAGCATAAACTCATATCAAAAGCATATTAAAGAAAACGCATCATGTCAATATACGTGTCTAATAATAGTAATGAATAGATATGGCGATTTTTACACATTATTACTGAACCGAATTAATCGCGTACAACTGAAATGCATTCGACTTTTTTTGGGTCGGCTCGTGAACACGGATGTTGTAATACATTCAAAATGTCGGCCAAACCTCCAAAAAAGGTGAATACATTTCAGTTTACGCGATTAAGTCCCTTTTACCAATAATAAGGTACGGCGATACTTTTTTCCATATAATTGATTCTGAGGGCTTATTGTCCAACGCGCCTGAAATCGCCACGTGCTCGTTTTGTCAGGTTTTGTATGGGCTGACAATTAGTATCGAAAATAGTCACACTGCACAGTCATATACAAACCCTGCTGTTTTAGACAATATTTGTGGTGATGATTGAGGAATGACTTATATTATCATCATCATTGCAGCCGGAAAACGTCCACCTACTATTTATATATTTATTTCTAGAAAACTTTATTATGATTAAATACTTTATACTTTTTTTTCAACTGAAAGTATGACATCTTATTAAAATACATTCATGTGTTCAATACATAGGTACCAATACAATCCTTTTCTTAAATATTAATTGTATCACAACTATGTATCTTAACGCAGAATTTCACGACTGACACAGCAATATCTAGACACGCGGCAGCGTGTCCAGCCAAGTTCACCTCGGGAACTGACGGACAGCATCCGTGTGTTATTTTACACGAACCGTTTGGAGCCACTTTCGACCGCTCAATAACTCCAAGTCTATTTAACATAAAAGAATGAAATTTGGACATGTATTAGGATCCTTTAGAACAACTAGAACCTCAAATTTCATAAATATAGGTGAAATAATTATTGAGATATTAAAGTCCAAAAAACGGCATTTTTACCACTGACTGACTGACTAGTAAGCAAAAACCTAACCCACTTTCAGGTGACCTAGAAAAGTGAAATTTGGCATCCAGCTTGGTAATTGTGTACATACACATAAAAAAATTAGAAAACTCTAATTTTTTAATTAGTTTTCTTATTATTATTAGTTGTTACCTCAGAACTCCATCATTTATTAACCGATTTGGAAAATTCTTTTTATGTTTGAATTGGTATACTTTCGGGGTGGTCCCATTGTCATCAGGTCAGAGTGTAAGATTTGAGATCTAAATGGGTGCCAAGTTCCGTAGATTCTCTGAAATGGTGGCAAGTCCGGCACTATATTTTTTACAGTAAAATTAATTTACTGCGGCTTAATGCATTTTGAGCGTTAACTTGGCAGTTTTCTTAAATATCCTACAGCTTTTATGGTATTATAACATACTGCATAGAAAACTGCCAAGTTAAGGCTCAAAATGCATTAAGCCGCAGTAAATTAATATTAATGTAAACAATGTAGTGCCGTACTTGCCGCCATTTCAGAGAATCTACGGAACTTGGCACCCGTTTAGATCTCAAATCTTTTGTCGGCGAAGAAGACAACCAAACATCGCATTTTCTTAATATTGAACTTGGCTTCCATTTTCACATTTATGTTTTTGATGGGGTATCATTACTTTTTGTCAATCTTCGCCAAATGGTGCTTTTTAAAAGCGAATGCACAAGTTACTTTACAAAATACCCAAATCGCTATAGGTGCACCTCAAATATTTGAAGAGTTCCCTCGATTTCTCCTGGACCTCAGACAGTACATCAGATTCTTACCTGATATCTATGGGACTACCCCTGAACTATACCGTTTCAAACAAAAAAAGAATTTTCCAAATCGGTTAATAAATGACGGAGTTATGAGGTAACTAGCATAAATAATAAAAAAACTAATAAAACAATCACTCTTTTCGGATTTTTTCTGGTGTACACACACAATTATCAAGCTGCATGTTAAATTTTAGCTTTCTAGGTCACGTAGAAGTGGGTTAGGTTTTTGATTACTAGTCAGTCAGTCAGTGGTAAAAATGCCGTTTTTTGGAATTTAATATCTCGATAACTATTAAACCTATATTTATGAAACTTGGGTTTCTTGTTTTTCTAAAGGATCTTAATACGTGTACCAAATTTTTTTTATGTTAGATAGATTTGGAGTTATTGGGGGACAAAAGTGGCTCCAAACGGTTCGTGTAATATAACACACGACTGCTGTCTGCCAGTTCCTGGGGTGAACTTGGCTGGACTCGCTGCCGCGTCTCTAGATCGTGACTAGAGCATTCGCTCGTGAAAAGTACCATTTGGTGAAGTTTGACATAAAGGAATGATATCCCATCAAAAAGATAAATGTGAAAATGAAAGCCAAGATCAATATTAAGAATATGCGACGCATGGTTGTCGTCTTCAACGACAAAAGAATTGAGATCTAAATGGGTGCCAAGTTTCATAGATTAACTAAAACGGTGCCAAGTCTAGCACTAGATTGTTTACAGTAAAACTAATTTATTGCGGCTTAATGCATTTTGAGCATAAACTTGGCAGTTTTCTTAAATACCCAACAGCTTTCATGGTATTATAACATACTGTCACGCGTCGCATATTCTTAATATTGAAATTGGCTCTCATTTTCACGTTTATGTTTTTGATGGGTACTTATTTTCCCATACAACTGTTGGTTTGATAAGTGGCACGTGACGTTATATTGTATAGGAGCCTTTTCGGAGGCCACTAGCATCGAGCTAGGTTTGTCCTTTGTTTGTTGACCAACTACAATAATGACATTTGATTGTCATCAAAAACTGGTTCAAATGGCACCTTGAAAAAAAATAGTTAACGTATTTCAATAAAAAAAATCTCTATTCATTCTATGTTCTGGCTCCATTTTTTGTTTTGATAACTACACGCGCCGCACGAGCATGGCGAACTAGTGTATCTAGCGGGTGGCGGGTTGGCGCGGGTGATGGGCGGAGCAAGCGTGGGAATTATTTTAGGTTGCCTCGTCTTAAATGTTTCGCTTTTTGACTTCCATTGAGACACGAAGGAAGACTAGTAGGTGTTAAGGCTTGGTCACACAGCGTGCGCAACGCGCCCCGGAATGTACGCTCCCGCTTGCTTCGCGCACGCTGCGTAACCAAGCGTGGCAAGCCTTTATGGTCTATGCTCTCATAGTATGAACCCGGGTACATGACTGCAGAGAAAGCACAGTAGAACAGTCTTGGCTGTACCTAATTTAATTTTTTGACCAAGTGAAACGAGGTTCTTCGCTTCAGATGATGATGATGAGTGATGCTATCGAGTCAGGTGATGACTAACAATGAAATACTCGTTGTTAAGAAGGTAATAAAACAATATTCATTCTTAATATTTTACTTTTACAAATAAAATTTTACAAAAGTATTCTTACAATCTAAACTTACATTTACAACTGGATGCTTGTTTTAAATCGACAAAAATTATAAATTAATACACTGTACTTCAACAAAACTTAATTTTCATAGCACATAGCACAATGGTAGATATATTAAAATATTCTGATATCCGACTTGAAATCTCTTCTTTATAAACGAGAATATTCTTTTAGAAGTTTTAGAACTATCTACCTTTTAATTTCTTAATAAACTCCTGTAATCACTGATCAGCCTCCATGTCAAATTAAATTATTACATTTATGTATGCGTATGAAGTAATAAAGTTTGTATGTATGAAAGTTTCAGGCGGCCAGTTTCCTGGCTCCTCCCGGCAGTTCCTATTTTTTTTGCAGCCCTGAAAAGTGTATCCTTGTATGTAGGTAAGTATGTTAGCTAACGGCCGATTTGAAGCCTACACTATGTATTACCTATGTACGTGTATGAAGTTCAGATGTATGGAAGTATTAGCAGACTTCCATACATATAAACTCACATCTGTATAGATTACTACTAGAACCTTCGCAACAGCTTACCAATCTGCTCTATTTTGAAAAAAAATGTATGTATGTATGGAAGTATTAGCAGGCAGCTGGTTTCGTGGTTTCGTAGAGCCCACGCAACAGATCGCCTACTTACACTCTCGTATACATGTTGGTATGTGTATGAAGTTTGTATGTATGTATGGAAGTATTAGCAGGCGACTGGTTTCGTAGAGCCCACGCAACAGATCACCTTGCACTTTAGTTTGCTTGTTGGTATGTGTATGAAGCTTGTGTGTATGTATTGAAGTATTAGCATGCAGCTGGTTTCGTAGAGCCCACGCAACAGATCACCTTGCACTTTTGTATGTATGTTGGTATGCGTATGAAGTATGTATGTATGTATTGAATTATTAGCAGGCATCTGGTTTCGTAGAGCCCACGCAACAGATCACCTTGCGCTTTCGTATACATGTTGGTATGTGTATGAAGTTTGTATGTATGTATGGAAGTATTAGCATGCAGCTGGTTTCGTGGGGGCCACGCGGCAAATCACCGCCTTCAGGTTGGTGAAAGCCTCCTCTTGGATTTGTTGATTGAAAGTCTGTGGACAAAATACTGGACTTAGCAGATAATAGTTATACTTAACCCTTTGAACGCCAAGAGCCTATACAGTGGTCGTGTGTCGTCGTGCCCACCACGCCAACAACCAGTAAAAAGGTCGCAGTGAAGGTGTACTTTGATCGTGAAAAAAAAATCAATTATGAATTGTTTTTATTGGTTTAATTAAACGTTACATCAATTTTTGATACTTTCGCGTCTGAGTGATCACTTCATTCAAATATGATGGCGTTCAAACGGTTAATGCCCAGCTAGCATGATACAAAAAAATACAAATACAAAATTCTTATTTTCCATAAATCACATCTTCATTTATGATATAAGGGATGGAGTAGCCCGGTAAGCAAACAATGCCTGTATTGGGAGGCCCCGCTCTTCCATAGATAATAATAGGTACTTAAAAATAAAGGAACTAAGATTTTTTTTAAACTAGAAAAGTTTATAGTAGATTATGTATGCGTAAGTGAGTCCATACTCATGTGTGCACGCGCTCGAGTGTGTGTGGGTGTGTGTGTGTGCTGTATTTTATATGTAACGAGACTTACGTTACGAGTACGTAGTATCTCTTTGTAGTTAGTGCTTACGAGCAATGTTGAAGTAAAGCTTCCGTTTCATCATAGGTTTTTGTTTTAAGCCAATTCAAAATCAGCTTCTTGCAATCGTGATATTACCTTTGGATAAATTTCTAATTCTTTATTGATTTTGTTATAAATATGTACCGATTTACTGAAGAACTGTGCCCTGGCAAACGCCGTTCTGATTTTTAGAGATGATAGGTTTGTTTTGAGCCTTCAGAATGCTGTTGAGACTACCAAGATGATGCAGTGCCTCAGGAATGTTTGCGTACTCGCACACGGACGGGTTCCATGCGATCATGAGGAAAAAATTGCATCATTGATAGACCGTGTCAGAAAGAGTCAAAAGAGCATTTTGAAGGTGGTAGCGGATAGATACAACTGTCCCATTTTTTGTCACTGGGTGGCACAGATCAGGACTTTAGTAAAATATATCAAATAGCCGTGACCTGTGCCACACCGGGTTTGTGCCTGTTTTTTGTCTTTTTGTTATTTAATTTAGTGTTTAAATATTAGCCATAGTCTACTAACCCGATATGGATACTAGAATATGTCCGAAATAAAGATTTTTTTTTATTGGCATGAATTGGTCTGTAAAACATGCCCCTATTCCAGTCTTAGAAATAAATAGTGCCGTATAAAAGCTGTTCAAAATCAAAGCAAAATCGACGGTTTTGCATTTGTGATCCCCTGTTTTGCATTCTGTGTCTCCCTGCTCGCTGCTAGCCCACCGCTTCAGTTTAGTAGACTCTGCTTTATTGTTGGTCTGCATTTCTTACAACGCCAACAGATAGTCCCCCTGGTCGATTGTCCCCCGGTTTACTCCACTAACTACGCTGGTTGTCCCGTTCCTTTAACAGACTAACATTGTCTCCCTCATGTTCTTAGGAAACAAGGTCTGCTACTCCGGATCGTGACACAAGCCTACGTCACTGTACAGTCTGTACACACACGAACTCACACTGCGACCGCCAACCACCAACAGGCTCGATAGCAGTGATGACGTAAGCTTGTGTCACTCGCACAAAGAATTTTCCTCGGAATGTCACCTTGTATTATTGTATCATGGTCTCCCTTGGTCACTCATTATGGCATTGCTTCTGTTCTTACCTCGTTAACTACGATGGTTGGCACGAAAGCCAGCGGCCGTTGTACTTGGTCGCTCTTGTCCCCGTAACCGGCCAGGAGATTGTCTCCCTGGTCGCCGCTAGCGCACCGCTTCAGTTTAGCGGACTCTGACTGCTTGTTGACTGTCGATAGGCACTGTAACAGTTTTAATTAGGACTTTGTAATTGTAAATAAGCCGTGAATTAGATTTTTCAACGGTTTGATTGATGACGAAATGCCACGACGATGTGATTGTGTTAAATCCGAAATTTATCTATAAGTATAGAGATAAATTTGGTTGGCTGTGCGGGTAAAATTTGTCGTTGGCATAGGGACTGGTTGTTTGACTGTGCAATACATCGATTATTGGAATTTAATTTAAGTAGATAATAAAACGGGCCAATGTTTTCATTCACCGAAAAGCTAACGGTAAATATCAAATGATATTTCGTACAAGGTTAGAACTCATTGGTACTAGCTGGCATTCGACCCCATGACCACTGCTTGACAGCCGTGCTTGAACTACTAGGCCACCGTAGCTTCCAATAAGGAGTCCTGAAGGGATTCTTAATTTTGATAACGCACAACCTGACAAACTAGCAATCGGAGTTTACGTGAAAATATAGCCTGTTGAAATGCATTCCTTTTTCCTTACTAAAGTGTCTGGAAAGCTTTCTATTGCCAGAATGGTCTGCCCCTCAAACTCACGTTGTATTTTTAGACGATTAAGGGGCAGTCTTAAGCGTCAAAGCTGTTTAACTTTTCTTTTAAAAAAAATGCCTTTCAAACGCCTAATTTCTATCTAGCTGAAGAATATGTAAGGATTTATGATAATTTCCAGTTATTTGGTAGAAGGGACCTCTTTCAAACGACTTGAGTATAACCATCGAAAACTACAGAAACTTCGACAAAAAATATGCCAATGAAATTAGGCGGTTGACACGCCCGATATTGACTTTTGAGAGACAGTCTCTAGGGCAGAGCTGTACAAGTTTCGGTTTTAAACAATTGCCTCGCTTCGCTGTTCAACAGCGTCAGTACGAAGACTAGAATGGTCTCGATTTTGGATACAAGTTGTTCGCGACTCTCTAACACAGAGGAACGAGAAATATTGGCACGGCCCGTATAATAAGCATCCCCGGTGCTGTCATCCGCATAACAATGGATGCCATCAATAAACAGCATGTCATTGATATGCAGCAAAAACAGCGTCGGGGATAGCATGGAGCCTTGTGGTACGTCAGCGTCAATGTCCAAGCTTTTGGAACAACAGCCATCTACTACGGCTCTTATGCATCTGCCGGACAGAAAGCTGGCGATCCATCTGCACAAACCCTCGGGCAATCCTTAGAATGGTAGCTTCGACAGAAGACCTTGGTGCCAGACCCGATCGAACGCCTTCGCTTTGACTTACCGTGTCCAGTGACTTGTCAGGGCTGGCCTGGCCCATCAAGCAAATGACTAGGTCCATCTTCTCTGTGTCCTGCAGACTTTTGTCCTTGAGGATGCACGCTTGGACCTGAAACGTATAGAATATAATTATATGTTGTCATCAAGCTGGTCCAATCATGGAAACAGGAGGCCCTCATAGGCATTCCCGTCACTAACCGAAGGCCTTGGGCATATGAATAATGGGGCCTCTCCGACCTTGATAAATCACTATTGTTGTTAGTATAGACATAGAAAGTTGGTAGGAACTGGGGGTCCCTGACGATTGCGGGGCCCTGGGCTCATGCCCAGAATGCCCGGTGGGAAAGAGGGGCATAACAAATGATTGAAGTAATTGTAACATCGTTCTATTACATCCATTCGTATCAATGAACGTGATCGTTCGTGTGATGATGATGATGATGTCTAAGTAAACAAGTAGTGATTAATTAATGGAGAAGTGGTAGCCAGTTAACAACTAGTGGCTCTGTGAGCTGTAAACCACGCAAAATTATTATTTTTCCCCTCACTAGCTCGGAAAGCCGTCTTTTATCCTTTGAAACAAGCGGGTAAAAACGCATTTTATCCACAAGTGGGGAAAGTAATTTGACCTTGGAGCGTGTTTGAGTAGCTTTTGACAGATAACAAAACGTGAAACGCTCATAATAATGGTTAGTTTGATATCAATTATCATTAAATAAATGGTTTGAGAATTTAATACAAAATACCAAATTTAGCTTTATTTAATGATTTAAGTCGCAAACCTTCAAATTCTATAAATAACATTTGTTTTATAATGATATTGAGTTTAATTGTAAACGCACAAGTTGAGTCGATGCAATTTCAAAACGCATCGTCAGAAAGAAATGTCATCATTGTCAATGTCAACTAAAATATACACAACTTGTCACGGACTCCGACTCACGTAATTATTATACACAACATCCAGAGTCTTCTGTTATAATAGCGTAAAAAAATCGGTGATTCCAGTGATGAAAATCATGCCTGTGGAACTGTGTTTTTTGCAGGTTGCACTTTCCTCGCTATAGTGAGGAGAAAAGTTTTGTGTTACACACGGGTGCAAAGTTGTATTTTACTTCTCGTGTGTTGAAACACTCGCTACGCTCAGGATTCTATTTTAGAACCACTCGCCTCGCTCGTGGTTCAACTATAGAATCCTTTCGCTGGCTCGTGCTTCAATTCCACACTCGCGGGTAAAATACAACTTTGCACCCTTGTATAACAAATAACTATTTTTTAATTTTCTAAATATCCAAATACTGACTCGACAAAACATTCTATAAAATTATCGAACCTGCTCACAAAATTTCACGAGAATCGGTTTGAGAAATGCGACCTGTAGAGGAGAACATCCGGACAGACAGACATACGAAAGAGTTTTTGTCGAAAGCTGAAACGGAGACGCATCGCTCGCTCGGTCAATAAACGAATGACTCGTTACATTTACACACCTTTGCACAGTGTGTGATTTTGCCTTAGTTGCGGCCATCCCTATTTTTTGCGCTTTTTGGATAGACAATAACCAAAAAAAGCTTGTATTAAAACTCCAATGGCTTTAAGTACTATAGTTTTTGAGATATTTAAAAAATCGAGAAAAGTCCTGAAATAACATAGAAACGCATTTTATGCTCTGTCGAAGCAGATTAATCAATGAATGCTCCTTGGTATGCTAGACATGCATTAATAGCACCATTATACGCATATAAACATAAAGATATACTCTCATGTAGTCGTCAATTAATTAATTTCTATGATATGGCAAAATATTTTTTTTCGGCTATTCCCTTCACGGTCGCATTTTTTTTCACTGTATAAATGTGAAGCAAGATTATACCTATTACCATAAAAAATATCAAACACAACCAAGGCAGGAATAAGGAGATATAATTTTTTCAAATTTTAGGTTAGGGTTGTCACATCAGTCTGCTAAAACAAAATATTTTTTTTCTTCAGGAAAAATGGTAGAGCGACAGTGCTCCTTTCTCATCATCACATCATCAATAGTTTTCATCAACAATCTTCGATGAAAGATATTATGTGGGATTGGGAAGGGGTCCGCCCTCGTTAGACAATAGTCGAAACCCAATTCCTAAACATAATATCTGGAGAAGCGGGGGTGAGGTGTCATGGAGCCGTTAAAGACCCATGGCACTGCTTTGCCTCAGCAGGCACTGACCCGCACGCACAGCATTATCGGACGAACACCGAAAAACGTTTGCTGAGATCTTAGGTCTACAGATGTGGTTGGTAGAAGACTTACATACAATATTGGTAGCTCTATCGAGTGGGTTACATATTGATACAGAAAAAATTGAAGAATTTTGTACCTCACTTGCAAATAAATACGTAAAAAAATATGAGTGGTTTACATGACCGTTTCGTTACATAAGATATTGATACATGGTCGAGGCATTATAGAGGCTAGTACGCTGCTGATAGGTATGTTGTCTGAGCAAGCTGGCGAGTCAAGAAATAAATACTGGCGTTATGATCGGGAGCACCATACTAGAAAATTAAATCGTATGACGACTATTTTAGACTTGTTCCACAGAACCTTAGAATCGTCCGACCCCTACTTGTCTTCCATCAGTTTACGAAATAAACAACAAAAGCGTTTGCCTATACCAAACAAAGTACTTCGCCTCCTGAAAGTAACGTCTGATAATATTCATTATAATGCACTGAACAGTGAAACGGATAACATAACTTTAACAAGAACATATGAAATCATAACATAGATCCCGATAAACAATTAAACTCTCAGTACAAATCGTAGTACACAGTACTAATGGAATCAATTTTACATAAATTTTGTGATAACCCTATTTCCATAGAAATCGGAAAAAAACTTAGAAACGCAATATCTCCGAGTTCCTACAAGATAATTTAACAGAATTTTCCAAGTTGAAAGGTACATTTATAAAGTTAATTTTACGAGTTAAAAAAAATGCGACCCTTTTGTAGTTAATTATTGATTAACACTTTTTTTTAAATTTAAAATTTATTAATATACCGTTATCCCTTGCCATCAGCAGTCCTAAAACTTTCACAACTAATGTTTTTTAAACTGACAAACATTGTGTATTTCATTTTAAGCGGTAATTGGATTTTTTTAGGAGATTTCGATCGAAACATTTTTTATGAAGGTCGTTGACCTCTCAGAAAAAAAATTATAATTACGAAACTAAGTAAAATATTGCAACGGGAGTTTCTTTCTAGGCTTACTTACAACCAAACATGTCATAATGTTAAATAAATTAATGATGTCCGTAACTGAGGCAAAATCACACACTGTGCTTTGACATAATGATATCAAACCTGTATACTTATATTTGGTAGTCTTATCATAGGACGACATCGTGACATGGAAACCAAGTGGTATTTTTAACCGACTTCAATAGAAGGAAGGAGGTTCTCAATACGTCTACGTGTTTGTTTTTTTTATGTATCTTATGTTCCTCGATAACTTTTGACCATGTTGGAAGATTTTGATTTATTTATTTATTTATTTATTTATTTATTCATTGTAATGTCATGCATACATAATAAGATGTTACATTTTAATTATAAGTCATTTCATGACACCCTGTTAGGGCACACAACAAGTTATTACCATTCAAGTCGAAATAGGTCACTTCACTATGTTATGATTATGAAATCTAAGGCTACCTACATTGCTAAACTATGGTCATCGAGGACTTCGTCCACTGAGTAATAGCAATTCTCTATTAATAGGTTTTTTAATATAGTTTTAAATATCTCATCATTAGGTTGAAATTTGATCTCATTTGGGACATGATTAAAAATTAGAATGCATTTATACAGCGGACTTTTTTTGTACATGGCTAAATTGGATTTCTGCAATGCTAATTTATTCCTATATTGCTTTCTAGTTTTGAAAGTGTCTGGTTTTACTGGAAATAGTTCTGGGTGTTTGCGAACAAAGAGTGCAGCTTCTAGTATATATATAGATGGTAGTGTCAGGATTTTATGTTTTATGAACAGGGGGCGGCAGCTGTTAGGAATGCGTATATTCACTAAAATTCGAATGCATTTTTTTTGCATGATGAAGAGTTGGCGGGCGTCTGCGCTGGCTCCCCATAGGACCACGCTATATCGAAGGCTTGAATATATGTAAGCGAAGTATGCTGATGAGGCAGACTCAAAATTTGTGGTCGACTTTAATATATTAAGTGCGTATATGAACCTGGCTATTTTTGTTTTGTATTTTGTACATGTTCTTTCCAGTTCAGTCCTGAGTCTATTGTTATGCCCAGCAGTTTAAAGTTATCCACTTCCTGTATTTTGTTTTCACCAAATTGCAGGTTTAATTCTAGTGGTTTTCTCTGAGCAGGTTTAAATTGTATGAATTTTGTTTTGGTGAAATTAATATCCAAATTGTGATCGTCGAGCCATATTTTGACAGTGTATAGAAGGTTGGATAGCTGTAAATTGCATTCAGCGCTATTCGTTGTGTTTAATAGAAGCGACACATCGTCTGCAAACATAATACATTTAATATCCGTATCCATAATTTTAGGCAAGTCGTTAATATAAGATATAATTTTTAAGAAAAAAAAAACCGACTTCAATGGGGGAGTCCGGTGAAAGATTATTAATCTTAGATGGTGCACTCTTAGATTCCATACAATAAAATACAAAAATGGCTATAAGTATGTTTATAATGGTAGAAGACTAAGTACCCTCAATTCCTCATGAAATCATGGAAAAACCTTGCTTGCTTGACAAACAAAACGAAGAGAACAAATCGCCAAACGTGAACTACGCGTCGTTAAAGAGTTCCGTTCTGATCATCATCCGCAGTTCCACTTCATCAAATGTCACTTTTATGAATGAAAATGCTTGATTAGTTCATGAAAATACTAAAATCACAATTTGTGTGCCTTTCACATTTGAGGAGTTTCCTCGATTCCTAATGGATCCCATCATCAGAACTCGAGCATGACAAAAATCAATCGTGAAAATAGAACTTGCTTAACAAACACAGCTAGAAGGACAAATCGCCAAACGTGAACTTTTCGTCGTTGAAGAGTTCTGTTCTGATCATCATTAGCAGTTCCACTTCATCAAATGTCACATTTTTGTATGATAATGCTCGATTTGTTGATAAAAACACAAAAATCACTATATGTTTGCCTTTAAGATTTGAGGAGTTCCCACAAATCCTCATGGATCCCATCATCAGAACTCGAGCATGACAAAAAATTAATCGTGAAAATAGAACTTGCTTAACAAACACAGCTAGGAGGACAAATCGCCAAACGTGAACTTTTCGTCGTTGAAGAGTTCTGTTCTGATCATCATCAGCAGTTCCACTTCATCCAATGTCACATTTTTGGATGCAAATGCTTGACTTGTTGATAAAAACACAAAAATCACTATATGTTTGCCTTAAAGATTTGAGGAGTTCCCTCAATTCCTCATGGATCCCATCATCAGAACTGCCTTTTGACAAAAACGGGACCAACTTGGATATATATACATACAATCAAAAACAGAATTTTTCAAATCGGTTAAGAAATGACGGAGATATGGAGTAGCAAACATAAAAAAAAACAAAAAAAAAAACATACAACCGAATTGATAACCTCCTCTTTTGAAATCTTGAAGTCGGTTAATAATTTTTAAGAAAAAAAAACCGACTTCAATGGGGGAGTCCGGTGAAAGATTATTAATCTTAGATGGTGCACTCTTAGATTCCATACAATAAAATACAAAAATGGCTATAAGTATGTTTATAATGGTAGAAAACTAAGTACCCTCAATTCCTCATGAAATCATGGAAAAACCTTGCTTGCTTGACAAACAAAACGAAGACAACAAATCGCCAAACGTGAACTACGCGTCGTTGAAGAGTTCCGTTCTGATCATCATCAGCAGTTCCACTTCATCAAATGTCACTTTTATGAATGAAAATGCTTGATTAGTTCATGAAAATACTAAAATCAGTATTTGTGTGCCTTTCACATTTGAGGAGTTTCCTCGATTCCTAATGGATCCCATCATCAGAACTCGAGCATGACAAAAATCAATCGTGAAAATAGAACTTGCTTAACAAACACAGCTAGAAGGACAAATCGCCAAACGTGAGCTTTACGTCGTTGAAGAGTTCTGTTCTGATCATCATCAGCAGTTCCACTTCATCAAATGTCACATTTTTGTATGATAATGCTCGATTTGTTGATAAAAATCACTATATGTTTGCCTTTAACATTTGAGGAGTTCCCTCAATTCCTCATGGATCCCATCATCAGAACTCGAGCATGACAAAAATTAATCGTGAAAATAGAACTTGCTTAACAAACACAGCTAGGAGGACAAATCGCCAAACGTGAACTTTTCGTCGTTGAAGAGTTCTGTTCTGATCATCATCAGCAGTTCCACTTCATCCAATGTCACATTATTGGATGCAAATGCTTGACTTGTTGATAAAAACACAAAAATCACTATATGTTTGCCTTAAAGATTTGAGGAGTTCCCTCAATTCTTCATGGATCCCATCATCAGAACTGCCTTTTGACAAAAACGGGACCAACTTGGATATATATACATACAATCAAAAAAAGAATTTTTCAAATCGGTTAAGAAATGACGGAGTTATGGAGTAACAAACATTTAAAAAAAAAAAAACAAAAAAAAAACATACAACCGAATTGATAACCTCCTCTTTTGAAATCTTGAAGTCGGTTAAAAAAGAGGGTACAAGCCAAGACGCTTCCCTGGGGCAGTGAGCAGGTGGTTTGTTGCAGACGAGAGTTAACATCTATTATTTGTCTAGTTTTGTTGTCGTGGTAATCTAATTTGATATAGCTATTTACGATACAAGGGTTGTAAAACAAAGAAAGGCCGATATTGCAGATGTTTGAGGCCCGAGCCGCAGGCGAGGGTCATAAATATGCGAGAGAGGGCTTTCTGTTTCACGGCCCGTTTTTTGTACACAAGTTTACATCACCACTCTGCTAAAAAGTAGGTTTTTCCGGACGCGCAACAAGGTGTGGTGTAAATTCTTTTTTGTTTCAAAGCAGGTAGTTCTTAGTTGGTCCCATATAAATTTGGTGATGGGATCCAGGAGGAATCGAGGGAACTCCTCAAATTTGATAGGCACGCGTATTCCTTTCGGTATTTTCTGTAGTTAATTAGAGTCGGATTTATTTGGGTATATAAATTATGTTACATATTTAAAATAGTGTACTTACTTTGTTGCCGTAGCACTCATCCGGGCCATGGTGGCAGTTGAACTGCCATTTGCCATTCACTTTGTCGTGCTGAAAAAAAAAACAAAGATATATTAAGTTCTCTATAATGAATAAAAATCAAAGAAACCTAAAGCATGTCTGTTAGAATGTATGTATAATAAATTAAATGCGTTTGACAAGTGCGCTCGCCATTAGGCGCAGCATGTCACCTATGCATGCACAATGGAGGTTCAGCGTTCGGCCACCAACTCGTTGGTCCTCCATGTGCCTTGGTCATTCTGTCATCACTGCTGAGGCAAAATCCCACAGGATTCATTGATTCGATCATCTACTAAGAATCGAAGAGGATCGCGAAAACGAAAAAAAAACTTCACACAAAACCTTTTTTTGAATCACTGCGGCAACATACCTAATTCGTTTAGTAAGGGCCCTACTCACCGTGCTCTTGCCGTAAGGCACCGGCGTGACCTTGACGAAGCCAGCTGGTTCCTGATGAACATAATGCTGTCGGGGACTCGGGGCAGCGAGGTTCTCGTAGTACAGGGCTATTTTCAAAAGACGGAGCATTAGACTCAACCTGCCTAGCGGAGGGTAATCGCTGTACCTACAGATTATTTTAAAACGGAGCATGGGATACTCACCGCGCTCTTGCCATAGGGCACCGGCTTCAGGTTTTTCTTTGTAGCTTGACCTTGACGGCGCCGCGAAGACGAAAGTCGCGCCAGACCGGCGAGAGCTGTTCCGTGTGAACTACTTGCTGCGGGCCAGAGGCTCTTGTAGTACACGGAGATTTTCAGAAGACGGCATAGGTTGCTCTAATCACCGTGCTCTTGCCATAGGGCACCAGCTTGACCTTGACACCGACGCCCGCTGTTTCTTGTCCGGGCAAAGGCTCTCGTGGTACTGGGCAATTGTCAGAAAACAGCATAGGAAACTCACCGTGCTCTTGCCATATGGCACCAGCTTGACCTTGACGGTGCCGCGGAAATAGCCCACACCGGCGCCAGCTGTTCCGTGATGAACTTCTTGGTGTCGGGCCAGAGTCTCTTGTAGTACACGGCGATTTTGAGAAGACAGCATAGGATGCTCTACACACCGTACTATTGCCCTGGGGCACCAGCTTGATCTTGACACCGACGCCCGCTGTTTCTTGTCCGGGCAAAGGCTCTCGTGGTACTGAGCGATTTTCGGAATACAGCATAGGATACTCACCGTGCTCTTGCCATATGGCACCAGCTTGACCTTGACGGCGCCGCGGAAGTCGCCCACACTGGCGCCAGCTGTTCCGTGATAAACTTCTTGGTGTCGGGCCAGAGGCTCTTGTAGTACACGGCGATTTTCAGAAGACAGCATAGGATGCTCTAATCACCGTACTCTTGCCCTGGGGCACCAGCTTGACCTTGACACCGACGCCCGCTGTTTCTTGTCCGGGAAAAAGCTCTCGTGGTACTGGGCGATTTTCGGAATACAGCATAGGATACTCACCGTGCTTTTATGCGTGCCATATGGCACCAGCTTGACCTTGACGGCGCCGCGGAAGTCGCCCACACTGGCGCCAGCTGTTCCGTGATAAACTTCTTGGTGTCGCGCCAGAGGCTCTTGTAGTACACGGCGATTTTCAGAAGACAGCATAGGATGCTCTACTCACCGTACTCTTGCCCTGGGGCACCAGCTTGACCTTGACATCGACGCCCGCTGTTTCTTGTCCGGGCAAAGGCTCTCGTGGTACTGGGCGATTTTCGGAATACAGCATAGGATACTCACTGTGCTCTTGCCATATGGCACCAGCTTGACCTTGACGGCGCCGCGGAAGTCGCGCCACACCGGCGCCAGCTGTTCCGTGATAAACTTCTTGCTGTCGGGGCAAAGGCTCTCGTAGTACAAGGCTATTTTCACCTGAAACAAAAGAAAAACTAATTTAGTTGTTACTTAACCAGGCGGGTTAGCACAACAACAGCACAGCTCAACAGCAGCTTGCAGTAGCAAGTCTCAGCTACTTCTGTCTCACTAGCACGTTCCAAATTTAAAAAAAAGGGGGATAGTTCGCGATACACCGCTGAGGCAGCTTTGCGAGTCACGAAGGGCGGTTGTACTTCAGCCGCGGGGCCCTGGAAAGTTGCCCCGAGTAGTCATTAATATTATCATCTAATGATGATGATGTATGATGAGCGAGATGCTGTAACAAGACGAGCGTAGCAAGTTTTTAACCGACTTCAAAAAAGGATCGGTTCTCAATTCCACTGTAGGTATTTTTTAAATGTTTGTTACCTCAAAACTTTCGACTGGGCGAACCGACTTTGATGATTCTTTTTTAACCGACTTCAAGATTTCAAAGGAGGAGGTTATCAATTCGGTTTTTTTTTTTTTAATGTTTGTTACTCCATAACTCCGTCATTTCTGAACCGATTTGGAAAATTCTTCTTTTGATTGTAAGTATATATATCCAAGTTGGTCCCGTTTTTGTCAAAACGCAGTTCTGATGATGGGATTTATGAGGAATTGAGGGAACTCCTCAAATCTTAAAGGCAAACATATAGTGATTTTTATGTTTTTATCAACAAGTCGAGCATTTTCATCCAAAAATGTGACATTTGATGAAGTGGAACTGCTGATGATGATCAGAACAGAACTCTTCAACGACGAAAAGTTCACGTATGGCGATTTGTCCTTCTAGCTGTGTTTGTTAAGCAAGTTTTATTTCCACGATTATTTTTTGTCATGCTCGAGTTCTGATGATGGGATCCATTAGGAATCGAGGGAACTCCTCAAATGTGAAAGGCACACAAATAGTGATTTTAGTATTTTCATAAACTAATCAAGCATTTTCATTCAAAAAAGTGACATTTGATGAAGTGGAACTGCTGATGATGATCAGAACGGAACTCTTCAACGACGCGTAGTTCATGTTTGGCGATTTGTTCTCTTCGTTTTGTTTGTCAAGCAAGCTAGGTTTTCAGGACACATTTCGTCAAGCTTGAGTTCTGATGGAGGATTCCATGAGGAATTGAGGGTACTTAGTCTTCTACCATTATAAACATACTTATAGCCATTTTTATTTTTTTATATGGAATCTAAGAGTGCACCATCTAAGTATAATAATCTTTCACCGGCCTCCCCCGTTGAAGTCGATTTTTTTTCTTAAAAATTATTTATTTGAAAGCTGATGCTTCTCGTCTGGTCCCATTTGATTTGATCCAGTTCTTATAATGGCATCCATGAGAAAACCATGTAAGTCTTAAATTTGCATTAAGTATATGTGCGCGATAAATGAGTGGTAGTCTAAATTACAAATTGCATTTCCAAATTCCAAATTCCAAATAATTTATTTCACGTAGTTTCAGGTACAATAAGATCTTACAAGTAACATTCGTATCACTAAAACCTACCATACATGGCATGTGAAATTGAAATGTACACTAACTTACTTATAATCTAAAAACTCCTGTACACTATAAAAGCACTTTTCGGCCAGCCACCTTTTTAGAGCTTGCTTAAATTTAACGAAGGATAGATCTTTTATTGTGTCAGGCAGCTTGTTAAATATTTTAATACACATTATATAACTATTCTTAGCAACTAGTGATAATTTTGACTGGGGAATAAACAATTTATTGCGATACTGCGAGCGTGAAGGATTTTTAAATTTGTCCTTGGCGCGATTAAACATATGTTGATTTTTATACACAAATAAAGATGCATCTAGAATGTACAGACTTGCTAATGTCAAAATATTATATTTTTTTAAAAAGGGTCTACATGAATCGATTTGCTGTATTTGAAATATTGCTCTTATACATTTTTTTTGCATCAAAAAAACAGTATCTATATTTGAACACTTACCCCACAATGTAATACCATACCGCAGGATGGAGTGTATGTATCCATAATAAGCTGTAAGAGCTGATTCCCTAGATACCACTTGACTTATTTTCCTCAAAGCAAATACAAACCTATTAATTTTGGAGGACAATCTCCCCAAATGGTCGTTCCATTCACAGAAACTGTTAAGTGTAACACCAAGGAAGTTTATATTGCTAACCTGATCTATTTTAACTCCATTGAAGTGAACATATAGAGGAAATGGTGTACTTTTACGAGTGTGGAATTGCATTAATTTAGTTTTTGATAAGTTAACATTAAGATTATTAAGGTTTAACCAATTTATTACATCATTTAAGGCGGAATTGATATCAGACTCATAAGATGACTTATTATTACACTTAATTACAATTGTGGTGTCATCTGCAAATAAAAAGCATCTTTGTGTGACTGCATTGGGAAGGTCATTTATATATAGCAGAAACAATAAAGGGCCCAAAATACTGCCCTGTGGCACGCCATATTTGTTTACTAAAAAAGAAGATTTGTATTTAAGGATACATTTCTTATCTGAACTGTACTTTGAAACCTCTACACATTGCACTCTACCTGATAAATATGAGCGAATCCAGTCATGTGCCGGACCACGAATACCATATCTATAAATCTTTTTCAGTAATCTCTCATGGCAAACAAAATCGAAGGCCTTGCTCATGTCCATAAATAGGACAGAGACCGGCACTTTATCATTCAAACAGTCTGTTACGGTTTTCATTAGTTCGAAAATAGTCATTGTTGTATTTCTGTTTTTCCGAAATCCATTTTGCTCACCACTCAACAAATTATTAATCTCAAAAAATTTACTCATTCTATTATAGACTACTTTTTCAAAAATTTTTGAGAAAATAGGAATCAGCGTTATCGGTCTGTAATTGTTCAGGATTTGTTTATCATCTTTTTTGTGGAGTGGTTTCACTATAGATTTTTTAAGTTTAGTAGGAAAATTACCTTGGCCCAATGACAGGTTGATAACATGACACAAAGGTTCTGATATCAAATTTATACTCATCTTAATTATTTCAGTGTTTAATTCATCCCAACCAGCTGCCTTAGTATTTTTTAAAGAATTGACTATTTTATACAATTCCGTATAGTCAACTGGCGAAAGAAAAATGCTTTTCTCAAATTGTGGTATTAGGTTATTGATTCCGGACAAGTTATAATCCGAGCAATTATTAATAACAGAATCAATAAAGAAATCATTAAATACATTGGCAATTCGCTGAGGATCTTCATGAATTACATTCTTATAAGATATACTCTGAATGCTTTCGTTGCAATCATTAGTACCGTTCGTATATTTTTTTATGACGTTCCATGAGGCTTTACATTTATTTTTTGCTCTACATAAGTACTGAGCATTGGATTTGTTCTGTGAAAATAGTAGGCATTTTTTAAGAATTTGTGAATACCTTAAGTATGCTGTTCTTTTGACTGGACAATTTGTGCTACGATTTCTTAAATACAATTGCCTTTTCGTGTAACAACATTTACGCAACCCCTTAGTTAGCCACTCACCGGTCATAGGACCATTTTTTACTTTAACTCTAACTACGGGGAAACATAACACATAAAATAGATGAAAAAGCTCATGAAATTTATTAAAGGCCAATTCACTATTGTTCTCTTCCAAAACCTCATTAAAAGATAAAGAGTTAAGGCAATTGATAAATTTTGTATAATTTTCTTTGGAAAAATCCCTTTTAAAGTGAAATTTCCACTTTACCGGCGGGGGGCAGCGGTTCTTTATTGGGACTGCGAATGTCTGAGCTGTATGATCAGACATCCCCAAGTCAAGGACACACCCACTCCCATCTTGAATGTTCGTGGCAATCTGATCTATGCATGTTTCACTCTGCGGGGTGATTCGTGTTGGGACTAATATTTGAGGTTTTAAATCATAATTTTCTAGAGTTTGCTTAAACTTAATTGACCATTTTGTCTCTTTTAGTAAATCTATGTTAAAATCCCCACATAAAATTATCTGTTTTTTATGTTTTTTTGACACTTCAAATAATAGCTCATCCAATTTGTTCAAAAATAATTCTACATTTGAGGACGGCGTTCTATAAGCACATAAAATATACAATCCATGCGTTGGAATGTCAATTCCACAACATTCAAACACATATTCTGTTCTATTTTTTACAATAAGTGGTTTGCATTCAATATGGTTCCTAGTTAAAATAGCAATGTCTGTTGCATTGAGGTCGTTGGTCAATGGGTTAGGTATTCAGCTAGACGGCCAATTGTCCTTAATAAAGGACAGTGACCCGAGGAGGATGCGTCTATCGTACCGGGTAGGTATAATTTGTCAGGTTCCATTTTTTTAAGGGAGTTTCAAAGGCTAAATTTAACTAGTGGGTCTGTGCGCTGAAGTCCTCGCGAAAATAAAAAAATACTGACTCGTCAAAAATAAACTATAAAATTATCGATTTACGTTCACAAAATTTCAAGAGGATCGGTTAAGAAATGTGACCTGCCCAGCTAGCACGATCTCTTATACCGTCACGTTATATGGCCAAAATGTACTGAAACGTCACATAAGACGTGACGGTATAAGCTATCATACTAGCTAGGCTGTAGAGGAGAACAACCGGCAATCCGGTACTAAAACGTCACATAAAACGTGACGGTATAAGCTATCGTGCTATTTAGGCTGGGTAACCCTTCTTTATAAAAATTCTAAATTTCAAATCGACAGCATAAGTAGTTCTTGAGATATTTCGCAATTTGACAGACAGACAGAGCGGCACCAAAAGGGTTCCTTTTTACTATTTTGGTACGGAACCCTAAAATTGACAATAATCCTTTTAAATGTTGGTACTTGGTACAGTTAACAGCAAAAGTAGATGATCATTTTAGTACCTTATCACTTTCACTACTTTGACGCATCCCAACTGTCGCAGTATTGTTACTTTAGTACGACAAAGTACTAAAATGATCATATACATTTATTGGACTGTACTATCATTCTCTCTCGTCTCTTTGAGTTTTCCCGGTTGCATCCTAAAGGCGCCCGTTGTCCATTTTGGCGCCTAAACCCAAGATCAGGCGTAGGCACTAGTTATACGAAAGAGACTGCCAATGGCCTTCCGATCCAGAAGGAAGACTAAGTAGACCTTGTTTTGGTTTAGACTGGTTTCCTGACGATATTCTCCTTCCTTGAAATCCTACTCTTAAATATCAAATATAGACAGATAAAAAAAATGAGACAAACGATAGATGATGAAATTGATGAATGAATGACAGATAGGCGTATACACCTAAGTATTTTTTGAAAAACCTTATAATCATTTGTATTGGCCAAGTTTTATCAAATTGGCCGATTCAAAATCGACTTTACAGTCCATGCAACAAGGTTTAAAATTTAATGGAAATTTTATGAAATGTCATACATACAGTAATGTCAACTATACGCATCGGGGCTCACATCCACGACCTTGCATGTTTAAAGTCGCGTGGCTAATAGTTCGGCTACAGCGGCTTTTATATCTATTCAGAAAAGAGTCATTGTAGCCCTCAAATGAGGGATCAAAACGTACTTTTGAAGGCAACAACGAACCGTGAGATCTTCGAGAAGACAAGTACGGTTGCCAGGGCAACAATGACTTTTCCCCTCATAGAAGCTGTGAAAATCAGTATGTGCAGCTCGGTAGCAAAATTATTTGTAAGACAGTTCATGCTTTTGACAGCGTGCCTTATAGACGGTGTCATAAGCAGTATGAGTCACACGGTAGCAAAATTATTTCCTTGGGCGTAAACACTTGAATCCCTCGCTACGCTCAAGATTCTAGTTTAGAAACTTTCGCTTCACTCAGGATTTAATAAACCGCTCTCGCCGTAAATATATCATTTTGCTCTCTCGAGACACAATCTCCTATACTTATAGAAGCTATCTTAAGATATTATATTAAAGCTCGAAACGCACAGAGCGGGCGCGGCGCGGTGCGGGGCGGAGGCGGTTTTGCATTTTTGATCTTTCCGAAACTGTCGATAGTGTCGATTACTGCTTCATATGTCACACACGCTACCTGCGCTCCGCTATCCCGCGCGGTTTTTTGGTGCGACGTCCCGCGGACCGCGTTCGCTTTACCGCAAAACCGCCTCCGCCCCGCAACGACGCTGCGCCGCGCTCTGTGCGTTATACAGGGTGTGGCCTTTAATAGGAGCAATAAATTTAAAGGTCGCTTCCTTAGAGCATCTGCAGTAACCTCTTGTGTCCAAAAAATGTATCTTTTTACAATTGGGAGAAATTTTGATCTAAAGTTATGACCTCCAAGTAATGGATCTTGGCCACACGAGATTATAGCGCGGCAGTCAATGCTGATTTTGAGGTTGCTTCAAGTTATGACTCGTAATCGTTGTCGCATTTTTGGTTTACAAGAATATTTTTGGGATTTTTTTAATAAGTTTTTAGTGTTTTTTGAATAAATTGTTATTAATATCACTCCAGTAGAGTAAAAAAGGACATATAAGCTACATTTGCGAAAAAAAAATAAAAAAAAATTTTTTTTTCAGTTACAATCATTTGGAAATAATTGCTGGAGAGCTCAATAGTGTACCGTTACATTTTTTGCTCCTATTACAGGCCACACCCTGTATGTGAATACTGCGACCATGGAATTAAGTAGTACGTGGCTAACAATGCAAGTATTTGTTTGTATATGGCGGATTAGTGCACAATAGCTATTCAAAGAGCCCTTCGCGGACATAGGTCGTCGCGTAGGCAACATAAAAACACTCAAATCAATGTCATTTTTACGGCCCTGTAGGTAATGAAATAATAAATATACTCGCCGCGGCGCGACATGAGTGCTATGACACTGACAGTGACGGTTCATTTATATAACCTTGGAACGGCGTCGCTGTCCCATCGAAATGTTAATAAGCATCTTTTGGGAATGTAGATAATTAGTTTATGTAGAAATGTAACGTTTACTTAATAATAATATGTCAAAAAATCGTTTTTACCCTTATTTCCATAATTAGGCTTAACCGAATATATTTGGCGACGTACTGCAAAAGTTATATCGTTCATACGGACTAAGGAATGGGTGTACTTAAACATAGGTCGATAATTTAAGTGAATGTAATATAATGCGCTTGTTATTCAATTTTATTGTTGCGGGGTTGTGTAAAAATAAGACAACTTTGAATTCTATGGTCGTCATAGTCATAGTCAACTGTTTAAGACAAGTTCGAACGCGTATAGGAATCTCTAAAATATCCTTACTCTAAAATGAGATATTATAATAATACCTATGGACGGAACGCCGCACTAACTAATGCATCAATATTAAAGGACCTTCATATTACCACCCGGCTTTCGACTACATGCTTCCAGAGAGTGGTGACATTCTTTGGTCACATAGCCCGCCCTTTGAAAAGCTGATAATGGTTGGCTGCGTTGAAGGAAAGAGGAGCAAAGGTAGAGCACCCACACGATGGTCAGATGCAATCCGCGATGCCACGGGCGTCAACATCCAGGGGGCAATACAACTAGCCCAAAATAGAGGGGTCTGGAGAACGGTGGTGAAGAACTGCTCCTCTGGTGGTCACGACCTTCAGCCGTGAGGAATCGACGAAGAAGAAGAAGAATAATACCTATCCACCATATCAGCCGAAGGACATCCACTGCTGGGCATAGGCCTCCTCCAATTTCATGGGGGGTTAATGCCATAATCACCACGCTTAGCATGCGGGTTGGCGATCGCAGTATGTCCACCGCACGCCAGGGACGCTGCTGCCCATCCTCCGGTGGGCTTGGTCGTAGTTTCCGTTTCAGGACATACCCGGGTATAATAATAATAATACCTATACTCGACCTTATTTATATGTGTATTAGATACAATACAATGTATAAACATGTCAACCGACATGTGTGCATAAGAAATTAAATAAAAAAAAAAATAGAAGTATCGAAACTTGCACAACACTATCAGAAATGTCAGTGTCACCTATGTCATAGGACTCATGTCTCGCCAATAATATATTAATTAATCTTAAACGAATCGGACTAAGTTACCTGACTACTTATATAGTCATGTTGAAAGAAGGGATGGATTTTTGTTTTTCGGGAAAGTTTAGTACTTACGAGTATTTGTAAGTATTTTAGAGTTTGGTGGATATCCGTCACCTGGTACACGGAAAAAAATCTGGTAACCTAAACCAGAATTTGGTTTCGGTAACTATGTTTTTTAGTTAAATATGTAACAACTATACAAATAGTAAACTCTACGGTTCACTTATAGTTAAAAAAATAAATAAAGACTTATATGCATATTGCTGTGCTCACTATATTATAGTGAGAATAATAATCCATATAGTAAATATTAGGATTCAATTTCGTAAACACAACGATACTATTGTAACTCCTACTTAACTGTTGTTGCTGTAACATTTAGACAGTAACACGTACAAAATATCCACCAATTAGAAATAAATATTATCCACTACGTACTAAATGAATTGTAATAATTACTAAAAAAATGTATTAATTATTAAATTCCTTGTTACGTAAAGTTGTTTGGCTGTACAGTAAAATTTGTTAGGATAGCAAAATTTCGTTTACTAACCATTCTGGTAGTATAGTTGTAAATCTTTTTTTTTTCATGTAAATTTTCCAACTATGGCGTCATCACTCCGCGATTGTATAATTGCATTTTGATAGCAACAGTTGTTTTAATAGTTTTATAAACATTACGTCCAGCTCTTCATTTCTTGTTTCATTTGGCAGTTAATACCCAAGTACCTGGGCGACCGAGCTACGCTAGTGTTTTCCCGGGAAGACCAAGCAAGATATTTTTTTCGTTCCCGCAAACCCCTATATTGAAAATTTCATGAAAATCGTTAGAGCCGTTTTCGAAATTTCAATTACAAACAAATAAATAAATATACAAATGTTGCTCGTTTAATAGTAGAGGATAGTCGTATATTTTGTCGGCCTGTTTAGCCTAGTTGGTAGTGTAACTGCCTACGAAGCTAGAGGTTCCAGGTTCGATTCCCGGTAAGGGCATTTGTTTCTTTGGTGAGCAGAGACATTTGTTCCTGAGACTTGGATGTTTTCTATGTATTTATGTATATATCTATTAAATATATCGTCGTCTGGTACCCATAACACAAACCTTATTGAGCTTACTGTGGGACTAGTTCGATTTGTGTAAAAAATGTCCCCTAATATTTATTTATTTATTATTTATTTTATTTATTAGGTGTTAGCGTGTCACACATCGGGATGTTCAACTTCCAGTGTTATTGTTCCAATGGATACAAAAGTGAAAATACTCCTTAGCGATACGTACGTGCGAAAACTGTTAAGAGTACGAGAGAAAGTAGAAAACTAGCAATACGTGGATTTGCATAAGCACCGTGTATTGTGGATGTATGGTGTACGGCTGACTAGTAAAAGTAGGTACAGTCACCAGCACCCATATCTGCCATAACAAAGCGCGCATAAATATCTGACACGGCTCTATTTCTAAGGCCGGGCCGTTAGGACGTGTCAGATATTTTCGCCGCCTTTGTTTTAGCAGATATTAATGCCGGTGACTGTACTTTAGCTGGTCAATTTTACAAGTCAAAAGTCCGCAAGGGTTCATTTATTTGAATATTGCTCGACAGTGCTTAGTGCTAAAAGAACCGCCGCCGCGATAGCTACTGATGATCAAGGACCGCGAACCGGTCTGAAACATGGATCAAAAACCTAACCCATTTCCAGATGACATCGAAAGTTGAAATTTGGTTTTGCATTCTTGAATAGGTCCTGCTTCATATTTTTTTTTTAATGACATAGGAGGCAAACGTACAGACGAATCGCCTGATGGTAAGCGATTAGCGCCGCCCATGGACACTTTGCAACACCAGAAGTGCGTTGCCGGCCTATAAGATGGGAGTACGCTCTTTTCTTGAAGGTTTGAAGATCGTATCGGTCCTGAAATATCGCATGCGACAGTTAATTCCACAGTTTAGCTGTGAGAGGCAGGAAATTTCTGGAGAAACGCACAGTTGAGGACTGCCAACCATCTAAGTGGTGAGGATGGAAATGTTGTCGCATTGGGCGATGGCGGAAAGAAGCGACAGGGATTAATCCGAACAATTCCTCGGAGTACTCCCCGTAATACATGCGGTAGAAAATGCACAGTGAGGCTATATTTCATATATCACACACCTCCGCTCTACCGCGCTTCCGAATACCGCGCGATTTTTTGGTGCGACGTCCCCCGGACCGCGTTTGCTTTACCGAAAAACCGCACTACATCTCCCCCGCAACAACCGCCTCCGCCCCGCAACAACGCTGCGCCGCGCTCGGTGCGTTCCAAGCTTCAGTAACATGTATACATTAGAAAACACTTACTTTGTTGTCATCTGATTTCTTGTTGTTCTTGGCGAGCGCGCCACACACCAACAGCGCGACAACGAGGCACAGCAGGCTCTTCATCTTGTTCTGAAACAAGCCAAAAATTATGTTTAAATGATCATTTTACTCAGTACTAAATAATATTATTAAAAAAAAAAACTGACTTAAGAGTCCGCAGCAAGCTCGGTTCTCCATACAAACGTAGTTTCGCTCTCATTTTAAAATGGCATGCCGGAATCATTTGAAACTTTGTATACACAAGGGGATCCGATATATCTAGGACGGTAATTAGTTTCTGTTGCTTGAAATTATAATGGAGAAAATATACAGCGATTCATACATGACCTACGAAATTCAAAAACTCGCTGTACTATTAATAGAAATTGTGTTAAGTTTTCTTTCAAGAGTGAGCATATTACTTAGAAATAAATGGTTTTTGTCTTTGCTTTTTGTTGTTTCACATATTGTAATATCACGTAGAATCGTTGATGAAAGCGGCCGCCAACTAAACTAAACTAAAACTAAATTAAACCTGAACTAACCAACCCTTTTCATTGAACTGTCGCGGTCAAAATCCTCTTAAGCCGTTTTAAATTGATAAGAAGCTTCCTCGTGCCGGCCTCATTCGGACCCTTGTCCGTTATCGATTCGGATTTATCTGGTTTTTGCCCTCTGTGCCAACTAGGTCACTCACAAGCACTGACTGCCAACTTATTGAAGAAAACCTTTTATCCCGTTGAATAAAAGGTTCAACACTAAAATATACACACATTTTTTTGCCTTCTTTTTGCATTTTTAATTATACGACTTCAAAATAGGAGGAGGTTCTTAATTCGTCGGAATATATTTTTTATTGGTTTTTTTTTTATGTAAACCGATTACTCGGAGACTAGTCGACCGATTTCAAAAATTATTTTTTTGTTTGAAAGGGTATGTTTTCTTGTTGGTCCCATTGTCACCAAGTCCGGATCTGATGACGGGATCTTGGAAAAATCGAGGGAGCTCCTCAAATTATATAGCAAGAGGATGGGGTAAGTAAGGCAAAATCGAAGGAACTCCTCAAATTATATAGCAGGAGGATGGGTTAGGCAAAGTTTGGAGTCGGTGTATTTTGTTAAAAATTTACTTTTTATAACGACTTTGTTTTGCTCTATAAGGCGCTATCGCTACCGAGGCTAGAATCCACGTTTTTTTTTTTAATTTTGTGAATTTAAGGGTTATGGAACGGAAAGGTTTAAGGCTTATAAGGGACTCCGTTTTGGCAAGTAATTTTTTATCAAGGCGGTGGTAAACATGCATTCGGCCTGCCTGATGGTAAAAGTAAAAAAGGCTTGCGAGTCCAGAAGCCGCTGGCCTTATACATATACAGCGAGGAACAGTACCACGGACTTTCCTGAAAGTATAGGTATGTAGTCATTTAAATGATGTACAATCGACTTGTAATCACTAGAAACTTGTGTTTAGAAAGAAAAAGAAACATTAAAATAATGCTTTTCAATATTAGTAAAAACCCTGTTGTTTTAATTTATTTATTTTGAAGTGCCACATGTCACTAGCTTTCTTATAAGATAGGGTTGAGAGATACTGTTTTTTATTTGATGTTAAAAAAGCGATAACTCGCAAACGGTTACGAATATTAATATAGTTTATTAGGCAACAGTATAGTACCAAGGCTAACCTATTCCCTGCTTACAGGGAAGTCCATTGATCTGTTCCACCCAGTATATTAAGGCCTCTTAAGCGTTGTCAAAGTTAAACACAGCTTGATACAAGACTTAGAATCGCATCAAGCGGGTCAAAGGTTATCTGACCCGTAATGCACATGAGTGTACAAGCAATTCAGACCCTAACGGTTAATTCCATAAGAACGAATTTAGACTGGCCCAGTTGTGAAAGTACCAATGGACGATACTTGTCCTCGATTTCACCGTTTTGTTTCATTTTTTAACGTAATGTAAGGGTTATGTAAAATTGTGCGTAGTTTAGAGTAATGTATATGCAGTAATGTATGTGCAGGACAGTTGGCCAAGAAAGTGGGTCTACTATACTTTTCGACCTCAAAGTACGTATGTACCCCAGAGAAGACGTCAAATAATAATACCGTCACCGAGCGAGATGATCATATACTAAATAGAATAAGAGCGACGGAGAGGGATACTTATACGAGTACATCACAAGGACATCGAAGACTAATCGCATCATAAGAATGATTACAGTATACACAATGTATTGCAAAACAATTTGTATCTATTCCTACCAATCCTACCATCATCGTGGTACATATACCTACTCGTACATAATGTTTTTTATGCATAATATTATCTACGCTCATTCGTATAAAGCATTAAGGGTCCACCGTACGCTTGACTGAACTCGATTTTCCATAGGTACAACCACAAACTACTAAGAAGATACGGTACAACAAACGTAGTTCCACGGCTGTTAATCTATGTAGAACGAAACGTGTATGATAGCCGCCATATTGTGTCAAAAAGATTTTGACGACTAACCGAGCTGTGATTGGCTAGTGCCGTGACTGATGTTTTGCTTATTGGACGTCAAAACAAAGTGACAATTCAAAATGGCGTCTCCTCGGAATTTCGTCTGGTAGTCTTAGACCATTTTTTAAATTTTTGCAACTGTTGTTATTATATTTGTAGTATTGACTTCTTTATTATGAAGTTAACAAACGAAACAGTGTGTAGCTAATCGAAAATTCTTGTGGAAACGCGTAATAACCATTGTTTGGACAAAAAATAGAAGTTATAGAAGATAGTGAAGCGCGTCGTATGTGGCATGGCATGCAAGTTCTCATTTTGCAAAATGTACGAGTGTTGTGGTTGTAAAACGTAGAACTCTGTGAAAGGACGAAGATATATCGTTTTCCGGGATATGATACGAGGTACATTAAAAAATAAATCTGTTGATAAGTAAAATGTTGTTTAATTCCATTTAACTAAGATATGGCACAAAATAGTTCACGGTATTTCAATTGAACACCATTTTCATTTTACATCGGACGTTGATGTTCAATTAAAAATGCCGTGAGCTTCTACAGAAAGTTAAATTTAAATCGTTGGATGTTCACAGTAAGTTCCATTGCCACAGTGCCATTAATAATTAAAAAAAAACGTAAAAAATCTACCAGCGGGTACCTACTTACAGATTAAATATAGTTGGTTATGGTCTATATTTTTGGTTCGTGAGTTGGCGGTCTGAACCCTTACTAGTATGTGTTTCCTTCTCATTTTAAAATGCCGTGTCTAAGGCTGAGTTGCACCGACTTACGATCACAGACTGATCAACGTTAAATATGGCGCCGGCAGCTGTCATGCCATAGAAACTTGTCAAACTTTCCATACATTCAAATTTTAACGAACACAGCTTACGATTCCAGACGGTTTGGTGCAACCAAGCCTAAATAACATGAAACTTTGTATACACAATGGGATCCGCCATAAAAAAATACAGCGTGTTTTGAGTTTTTTAAGTCTTGTATGAAAACCTTAATAATAGCTGTATTTTTTCTGCATTATATTTTCAAGCTTCAGTAACTAATTTCCGGCCTAGATATGCCGGATCCCATTGTGTATACCAAGTTTCATGTTTTTCCAGCATGCCGTTATAAAATGAGAGCGAAACTACGTTTGTATGGAGAAACGAGCTTCCTGCGGACTCTTAACATTTCGCCATGTTATAATCTAAAAAAAACGACGAAATTTGATATGCAGAATAGCTGGTGGTAATTTTATTTTCCCCTCACTAGCTCGGAAAGCCGTCTTTTATCCTTTGAAACAAGCGGGTAAAAACGCATTTTATCCACAAGTGGGGAAAGTAATTTGACCTTGGAGCGTGTTTGAGTAGCTTTTGACAGATAACAAAACGTAAAACGCTCATAATAATGGTTAGTTTGATATCAATTATCATTAAATAAATGGTTTGAGAATTAAATACAAAATACCAAATTTAGCTTTATTTAAGGATTTAAGTCGTAAACCTTCAAATTCTATAAATAACATTTGTTTTATAATAATTGTAAACGCACAAGTTGAGTCGATGCAATTTCAAAACGCATCGTCAGAAATGTCATCATTGTCAATGTCAACTAAAATATACACAACTTGTCACGGACTCCGACGTACGTAAATATTATACACAACTTCCAGAGTTTTCCGTTATAATATCGTAAAAAAATCTGTGATTCCAGTGATGAAAATCATGCCTGTGGAACTGTGTTTTTTTGCAGGTTGCACTTTCCTCGCTATAGTGAGGAGAAAAGTTTTGTGTTACACACGGGTGCAAAGTTGTATTTTACTTCTCGTGTGTTGAAACACTCGCTACGCTCAGGATTCTATTTTAGAACCACTCGCTTCGCTCGTAGTTCAACTATAGAATCCTTTCGCTGGCTCGTGCTTCAATTCCACACTCGGGGGATAAAATACAACTTTGCACCCTTGTATAACAAATAACTATTAAAACCCATTGTTAATGCACAATTGGTATGTCAAACTACACATTACCGTAACATAATACCTACGTACCCATACCTTTTTCTATACATATGTATACATAAATGACTTTCAGAAATACAGTACTGCCAAGTCAGAGTCCCTTGACAGTTTTGCGTGCATTTTTGCATTTTTTTATTTAGCTGACTTATTGAGCCTTAAATCGGTGCCAGAGACCCCTTTTAAAATGGTAGTTTTCTTTTTGCAATGACTTAAATAACTACTAATTGCGACCGTCCCTTGGACGCCCCATCGGTTCAACGCCAACGACGGATATATATCGGTCATGGCGTACAAAGCGATATCAACTTACATGCGTATAGGTATAGGGTTCAATTTCGTGTTTGGACATTTCGATGTCATGGCGCGTGAGTGCCAGCTTTTGTATTTGGGAGGTATTCCATTCATCCAATAGCTTTGTCCAATATACATTTGATCAAAGCAATTGGATGATTTCATCCAACTTTGATGGGACCCCGACATTTGATCAAAGATTCTGATGACATTAAAAAATCAATATGGCTACGCATTAAAAACAATAAAACATGGACAAAGATATTGGATGAGTGGAATGGGCCTCCGTCAAAGAAATTTGATCAAAGATTGGACAAAGATATTGGACGAGTGGAATACCACCCTTTGACAGAGCGTCGAAAACATTAAAAATGTAGGTATTGGCTATGTGCGAAGTAGGTGATGGGGGTAAGCTAGGCGATCGTAGCGCACACCATGGCAGAAATGTGCACTTACCGGGGACAACTGTCAAATTTACTTTCACGTTTTCTATTGGTTTCTTAACGGTTTCCTACGATTCATTTCGATTGTATGCATTTATTTATTTCAGTAAAATTTCCAATACGGGGTCTTTGTCGTTTACTAAAGTAAATAAAATATTCATGTGTCATTATTTGACATCTCTGAGTTTTGACATTGTCTCGGGACCTTTGACGTTTGACGTTTCAGACGTGCACATAGCCAATAACCTCATTGTGTAGTCCCTCGGGAAAACCTCGGTAGACAGCCGGAGCGACCTAGGTCTGTATATGCAATTATCGGTCACCCTGTGGCAATGTCCCTTTTAATCTTGCTATCAAGACGTAACAATGCATAATAGACCCGTGAGATCTTTCCCATAGCTGGATAGAACATCGTAAGTGCCATTATTAGTTAGTTTTTGCGTTTTTCACACGTTAGCGGTGTTCTGCACATTGTTAAATTGTACAATCTGAAGTGAAACTTATCAATATCCTATGACCTCGTATTGTGTCTGAGTAGGGTAAATTGCCTATTGCTGGCCACCTCATAATAACCAGCTCTTCGAAAACATATGTACAAAGCAGAGCCTTTGTTGCCATTACAGCAATTAAATTAAAATAACTAGATGCAGAGCTATAGTGCACGTGCGACTTCGCGTTGTTAAAGGCGTTTACACACAACATGTGCGACTAGTAACTGTATAAATTTTTTGAGGTCAATTATTGATGACTTACCTTCCTGCCTGAGAGGCCGAACTAAAGAAACCCCGAAAAAGACCTGCCCCGGAAACTAGCTAGATCGATCTATTGCTCCAAAATGAAGAAATCAAATTATTTGATACAGAGGCCAAGTACAGAGAAATACGGAAGGCTATAATGAACCTTGATCATGATCACACGCAGTCCAAGATGGGAATCGAACCCTTCTGTTTTGCCGGGCCAGTGACCCTAAAAGAGAAATGAAAAATCCTCCATTTAAAAACTGACGTTTCCAGCATCATCTTATTCTTTGTCGTTCTCTAATGACTGAGGATCGTGACCAATGACGAAGTCCCTCCATACGACGCGGTCAAGGGCCATGTGAGTAGCTTTATGCATGGAACCACAAGCCTTCTTGATGCTGTCAGGCCATGGTCTTAGGAAACAAGGTCTGCCACTCCGGATCGTGACACAAGCCTACGTCACCGTCGTGTTTCCACTTTATAGTAACAAAACGACTCATGAAGGAGTCTATATATTCTGCCGTAATAATGCAAAATATATTATTTACGCATTACAATTGTCATTTGTTTGTTTAAGCAAACAAAATAGGTCAAGGTAAACATAAATTAACGTAATAAGTTAATAAAACACTCACAGGTATACATGGGGGTCGGGTAGTGTCATAATACAACACTGGCAATACAGCAACTCACACTTACGCCGTCAGAACCATCGATACAAGTGATGACGTAGGTGTCACCCACACTACTGAATTTCCCCGGAGTGCTATACCTTGTATTCTTGTATCATGTGTCAGACCACCTTGTTGGAATCCTACCTCTGGTGCGTTTACCCTTGACTTTGCCGATTGTGATTCTTCTTACGAGGTGGTGCTGGTTTCATCTTACATTCATTAATAAACCTATCGTGGCTCAATAAAAAAATTAAAAGAAAGTTGTTCTATCATTTTGAACCTTAAATTACAAATAATAGTCTAAAAGTAGAGTTCACTTTCTTAGCTAGTACTTATATCCACCACCACCACCATATCAGCCATATGACGTCCACTGCTGGACATAGGCCTCCCCCAATCTAATGGGGGTAAATGCCATAACCGCCACGCTTTGCATGCGAGTTGGCGATCGCAGTATATATCTCCACCTCACTCCAGGCATGCTGCTGTCCATCCCCCGGTGGTCTTGGTCGTAGTTTTAGGATATACCCGGGTTACCCATACTTATATCCGTGATATCCGTCTGTGGTTTATATACACCGTGGGTTCGAATAACCCAACAGATTTTAGCCATTCATTTCTCAGGTTATAAAAGTTATACTATAAGTCCAATTAAGCACAATAAAAAAAATATTGGTGTTTATGGTACTTACATATTTTTTGTGTTTTGAACATGAAGTTTTTTCACTTTGTAAAAAACTTACACATATCATCCTTAGTCCAATTAAGCATAGTTGTTGTGTTTAAATAGAACATGTTTTTCATTTTGTATAAGAACACATCTAAAATGAACTATCGATGTTTATTTTCAAGTTAGCGATGAGTTTTAGGGGCACCGACCAGACTCAAAAGGGCTTTTATTACTGAGTTATGGCATAAAATGCTTTACACAAACATCAATAATTTCTCTAAAATTAGACCGAATCGAGAAAACTTTGAATGACATTGTCTCCAAATGAACACTATTAAAGTTTGCCGGGTTACTGGCCCACTGTGTATAATTACAAATTACTGTGTATACCTCATAGTTACACGTATGTATGCATAGTTGCATAGACAGCAAGGCGATACGGCCACTCGATCCATTGAATGACTGGAATCCATCAAGGCTAGCTCGAAGCTAGGCTCATAGTCATGTACAAACAACAACATTAATCCATACTAATATCATCAATACAAAATTAACTGACTGTCTCTCACGTTTTCAGGCTTGAACAATTTAGCATTGAGATCATTTAAAAACGTGAAAAAGGGGGGAAGATTTTAACGATAATTAACCCTGCGCCCTGAGCTCTTGTGCGTAAATAGGCATATCTTATAAACTACGCTGTGATTATTGGAGTTAACTTAGGTTAAAGATACAATGAATAACTCACCGTTCTTATAATTCTTACAATCCTTGACAATATTTGTCTTAACATGAAAAACAATCACAATATAATATAACTAATTAAAACTTTATTACACAAGTGACATGCGACGCCTGCAAGTTATATGAGGACACTCGGTATCTTGGTTCAACTACTGCTAACCTCTCGTCGATAAAAACAGTAAAACTCATGTTACCAGAGTTCAGTGGGCAGATGGAAGAACGGTAGTCAAGTCAATCTATTGATTAAGTAAATAATTTATACCCAAAAAAAACAGAATCCAATTATGTACTTCGTCATGCCACACACATGAGACTTTTACATATCGTTCCCACTTCACAACATGCACTGCTTTCCTACAGATCCCAACCAAGTCATTTTATATGGGCCGATGATATTTGAGGAGTTCCCTCGATTCCTCAGGGAACCCATACTGACCTTCAGTTCCTCATCATAAGCTCCAGTAATTCCACTTCAAAACGTGTATTTTTGAGTTTTGACGAGCATTAATTGCAACGTCAACGAAATTTCATCGGAATCTGTGAAGTGCCTACATCATTGAGGAGTTCTATAGGACAACTGTGGTCATCATCACCAGTTCCGCTTCAACAAATTTGTGGTTTCCGAAAGGCAATGCTTGGTTAACTACAGAAAATACCGAAATCGGCATATGCGTGCCTATCAAATTCGAGGAGTTCCCTCGATTCCTCCTAGATCCCATCATCAGCCTTGCACTAAATTTATATGGGACCAATTTGGGGGTACCTTCTTTGAAACAAAAAAGAATTACCAAAATCGGCCAACGTGGTCAAGAGTTATCGGAAAACATATATACATAAATAAAAAACCGGCCAAGTGCAAGTCGGACTCGCGCACGAAGGGTTCCGTACCTAAAAAAGCTAAAAGCTGGTGCCATTATTTTTAGTATTTGTTATTATTGTGGCAATAAAAATACAACATCTGTGAAAATTTTAACCTCCTTGCTATTACGGTTCATGAGATACAGCAAAAAACGCCAACAACTACTACTCTGTTGTATGGGAGCCCCCCTTAATTATTATTATTATTATTATTTAGTATTTGTTGTTGTAGCCACAATAATAATGCATAATATGTGCTAATTTCTAGACAGTTGAAATATTACGGTTCTTGAGATCTAGCTCGGCGAGTGGTAGCCATGAAAAAGGGCTAAAATATCACATTTTTTGTATGGGAGCGCCCCCCCTTAATTATTATTATTATTTTGTTTTTAGTTTTTTTTATTATAGCGGCAACAGAAATACACAATCTGTGAAAATTTCAACTGTCTAGCTATTATGGTTCTTGAGATACAGCCTGGTGACAGACGGACGGACGGACGGACGGAAAGCGAAGTCTTAGTAATAGTATCCCGTTTTTACCCTTTGGGTACGGAACCCTAAAAAAGCAAACATGCAGACGAACTGAGAACCTCCTTCCTCCTATTGAAGTCGGTTAAAAAAGCATCTACCTATAGTACCTATAGAGAATCCCACACTAGATTCTGATTGCTCGTTACTCGCAATAAAAATGCGAAATTACAGCTATTTTTAACCGCAAGACGGTAATAGTAGTTCTAATGAATCTAAGTATGCAATTAATGTCATGTGAGAAGTCTCAGGAGTATTGCAAGCTGTCAGTATATAATAGCGTGTGTAATGATGTTTCGTACCTATTTGTTTGACTTAAATACATCACTAGTTAACGTGGCAAATAAAACCACTTGAATTTACATACAAAATGTACCTACCCGTTTATGTAGTTTATGTGGTGTCGAAAAAGAGAGAAGAGTCAAGATTTTTTTAACCCCCGACGCAAAAAGAGAGGGTGTTATAAGTTTAACGTGTCTGTCTGTGTGTCTGTGTATCTGTCTGTAGTATCGTAGCTCCCAAACGGATGAACCGATTTTCGTTTAGTTTTTTGTGTCATAGATAATTTTATCACGAGTGTTCTTAGCCATGTTTCATGAAAATCCGTTTTTGAGATATTGAGCTTTGAAATGAAAATGTCGGGGATTATTCAACTTTTCTGAGTTGTAGTTATTAATTGTGCACTCCCGTCTCCCATTTCACCCCCTAGAGAATGCTAGTGTCAAAATAATCCTAAGGAATGCCTTGCATTGCTTTGGCAAACGTCCAGCTTGTACATAAATACTGATTTATGGACAAGCTAGGCTTTTGGCGCCTTGGGACGCGTGCAGTCAGACGGACGTCTAGACAACATTTTGTTACATAGTCTAAGTCGCTTATACTCTGGTCTATGGTCGGAAATCATACAAATTTAACCATTTGTCAGGTTTTTCATCCTGATTTTGTGAAAATCCTAATAAGAAAAATCGCGCTTCGTTTGCATACGAAGTCAGATTAATTTCTCACAATATTCCACTTGTATTATGTTTAGGACGCCAACCTTTGTGAAGTCTTTTCATCGCTGATACCGCAAAGCTTTATAACGAAGTTTTTTAATGAGCGTGTCCTACCAGTCATTACTGGTAGGACACGCTCATTAAAAAACTTCGGTATGTCATTAGTCATTACTAATGACATACGGAATCGAGACGTGGACATTGACGGTGCGATTGGTTCACCAATTTAAAGACAGTCAGCGAGCTATGGAGAGGGCAATGCTTGGTGTGTCTCTGAAGGATCGGATCCGAAACGATTTGATGCAACAGAAAACCGAAGTCGTCGATATAGCTCAAAGGATTAGCAAGCTAAAGTGGCAGTGGGCTGGTCACATTTGTCACGGAACCGACAACCGTTGCGGTAGGCGTGTGCTGGAGTGGAGACCACGTCTTGGCAAACGTAGTGTAGGACGCCCTACAACTACTTATAAGTGGAGCGATTACATACGGAAAGTGGCTGGCACCGGTTGAAAACAAAAAACTCAGGACCGAGTTCAGTGGCGTGCCATAGGAGAGGCCTATGTCCAGCTGTGGACCGAAGTGGGCTGATGATGATGATTATTGATATATTTAGAACCCCAACCTTATAAATAGCTAGGGCCTGAATAGGCTAGGGGTCCAAAACAGCCCTGTATTTATGACCATCTTCATTATCATAATCACCTTTCTACGCCCGAGAAATGTTTGTATAAATTTAACAAATTGATACTTTATCATTAAAGTAAACTAAAATAGCTTTTGCATACATACTAACTAACACTTCTTATCAAACGGGCAAAGGTGGGTTGTTAACTGACCAACTATAATTAATTAGTTTATCTTGGTCCCCGGATCCGTATCAACTACGTGTAATCAGGGACCAGACTAAGTGGTGGTTGTTCTCTGGTGAGTTGTCAGCGAGCGTTGGAAATACTATACAGGATGATTCAGGAGACGTGAGCAGGACCAACACTACATACATAGTAAATGGCAATGAATCGTTCACCATTGTATTTAAGTGAAACACCCATACCTTTTTCCTGTATTTACAACTGGTTTATAAAGATTAAACCTCTAACTGTTATGACAGCACTTTGATTACGAAGAAAGTAAATTGTCACATTGAGTGAGATACGATATTTCAAAAGTAATCGGACTCGGATGACATTCAATTTGAAACGTATCACTTGACTGAAGTATTCTGATTGTAGAGTGACCATGAATTTCGTAAATAATTTAAAACATTGTGTTCAATATCAAAGATAAATGAACGTTAATTTCACTAATAGTGGCACGAACCAGTTGCTGAATCCGTAGTGTTGATCTTGCTCACGTCTCCCGAATCATCCTGTATACAGATTAAGTTGACCCCTGACTGGTAACAGAAGATACACTTACAAACTATGTTTATGGTTATACACAGACCAAAATAACAAAACGTGTCTTCCTTGTCGTTAATCTTACGTGCATAAAAGAAAAAAAACTGGCCAAGTGCGAGTCGGACTCGCGCACGAAGGGTTCCGTAGCATTATGTATAGGTAAAAACGGCAAAGAGTCCGACTCGCACTTGGCCGGTTTTTAATATTTGTTATAGCGGTAACAGAAATAAAATCATTAGTGAAAATTGCAGGTGTCTAACTATCGCGGTTCTTGAGATACAGCCTGGTGACAGAAAGACGGACGAACAGACAGCGAAGTCTTAGTAATAGGGTCTCGTTTTTACCCTTTGGGTACGGAACCCTGAAATCAATAAAACGGTTAACACGTGCAGAAAAGTACGAGTAATTCTCAGCTCATGTCAGTGAATCAGGTTAATCACCGCCGACATACAAGTTCTATTATAGGTACATACAAGGTACATGTAGGTTCTCGTACATAACATATGTATATCATATCAACAAGCAGCGTTTAATTAATATTATAATGCAGCATGTGTCATAAATAACTAATTTATTTTAATTGCTTGCGACTTTGTCCGTGTGGAATTCGTTTTCACTTTAGAGATATAATTGCTATTATACCTACTCGTAAGCGCAGGCTTAAAGCTTGAAAGCACAGAGCCCGGCAGTATTCTTTGATCTGTGGCCCGGCGCAGCGTCGTTGCGGGGTGGAAGCGGTTTTAGGGTAAACGCAGTCCGGGGAGGTCGCACCAAAAAACCGCGCGGTATTCGGTAGCGCAGAGCCAAGACAGTGCGTGTGACATATGCAGCAGTAATCAACAGCCTACAGGTTCGGAAAGATCAACAAATGCAAAACCGCCTCATTGACATTAATTAATTGATACTTTTCTGTTATCATTTCCAAATTTAATTATTTTAGTATGTTAGTTTTGATATAATTTATTCAACTGACATTGTTATGATTGGTACCTTGATTTGGTATAACTTAATTTTTATGTATATTAGTTTAGTGTATCATTTTAATCTTTATTAACTGACATCTTTCCATTGTATTATTTTTCTATTATTATTCTTTAAATTGATTATTGGTAAATGCAGGTATATATTTAGTATATACCTTTATGTTACTATTATTATTTTACATTTAAATTTCAACATACTGACCATCGATATACGACTAGCAATATAATCAAATATGTTTTATAATGTAATTGTATAATGGAGATAAATAAACTAAACTAAACTTACACCGGGCTGAGCCAGCTCTGTGCGTTTCAAGCTTAAAATTGACAATTTGTCACTCTCCCATACAACTTCCTCCTTTTTTTCCTGGATAAAAACTCTCCTATGTCTTTCCCCCGGTCTCATAATTATATTTTGTCTTAGTTCGACTTCTAATGAATCGATTAATAATGTTGTGTGTTGTTTGTTTGAATGTTGTTGTTGTGTTGATAATGTTCGATTTCATTCTCGAGATCTCCTTCAATTTGTCAATGTATCTAACCAAATCACGTTGACCTCTGCTCTCTACAACATTAGCACGCAGTTGGGTCATCTGTAATTGGTCAATTACGGGTTCCAAAAAGACGAATGTTGGTAAGGAACGTATGGCGCTTGCTTCGTTTTTAGTCTCCGGTGTAGTGGACGGTAAGTGGGGCAGTGACCGGGTGTCAGCGAGTTGCAATCTTGCCGTGATTGGTGATGTCTAGTTTCAAGGCTATAGTTGTGTGATTTATGTATGGTATGGGTTTCTGACTAGCATGATCCCGTTTATGTAAGACATGTATCATTCGTCCCACTCGCACTTACTTACTTGCTATACTCCGAACTCTAATTTAAGACATAAAAAACTACGACGTATCTGTCACTGTCAAATGTGTCAGTCACATATGTCATTGTCAAGTGAACATTTCAGATGTAGCCAACCATTTTATATTAATAATAAAATAAAATAATAAGTAAATAAATAAATGTTGGGGGCCAATCTTACACAAATCGACCTAGTCCCAAACTAAGCAAAGCTTGTACTATGGGTACTAGACGACGATATATATTCTTATATATATAAATACATACTTAAATTAAATACATAGAAAACATCCAAGACCCAAGAACAAATATCCGTGCTAAATGCACAAATAATTGCCCTGGCCGGGATTCGAACCCGCGAACCGCGAACTTCGGAGGCAGTGTCACTACCAACTAGGCTAAACAGGTCGTCAAAATTATTATTATTACAATATTATTAATATATTTCTAATTGTGGTTAATATTATTAGTAAAAAAAATATTATTTTAGAGATAATTATATGAATACTCTTTATAATATCAGTCAGGATGATAATAGATAAGTAACAAAAACTTTTTCATTTAAATCGTATGATTAAGACTAAGTACTCATAAATAAATTATATAAGTACAGTTTTTTCATAATTAGATACATGTGGTATGTATCTAAATAATTATGGAAAAACTGCACTGTAATATTATATTTTTGTAGTGGAAACCCAAATTGGTCTTGAATTAGAGTTCGGAGTATTGGCTATGTGCGAAGTAGGTGGTGGGGGTAAACTAAGCGATCACAGCGCACACCATGGCAGAAATGTGTAGCTTCCGGGGACATTTAAGTCAAATTTCCTACGATTCGTTTCGTATGTATTTATTTTTTTATTTCAGTAAAATTTCCAGTAAGGGGTCTTCCACGGGTCTTTCTCGCATACTAAATTAAATAAAATATTCATGTGCCATTATTTGACATCTCTGAGTTTGACATTGGCCGGGACCCATGACGTTTGACGTTTCTGACGTGCACATAGCCAATAGTCGTGGTCATGCTAGCTACTTATATAGCAACACACAGTTCACAAGTTTGTACACTCGAGTTTGAAAAGTGACCTTCTCTTCCCAAACGGTGAGAAGCCAAGTCCCCGCCCCCGACCAAAATCCTGAGGACCTACGCCGAACTTCGACCTTCGTGTCGTGCCGTTCCTTTCCATCATATAGTGAAATTCGAAATACGAAGTTTGGAGTAGACCCTCTGGATCCAACATAGTGGCTCTATGGCCAGGTCCAAGTCATTTATTGAAGAACAATATAAAATCTAGATTGTGTCTAAAAATGCGAGTTAACGACTGGTTTGAACACCGCGAATTTTATATTCCAAATTTTTTCCGTAAATTGAATCGACTAAAATACAATTGCTCACAACACTTCACGAGAATCTCTTGAGAAAGGCGACCTGTGGAAAACAGCCGGAAATCCGGACATACGACAGGATTTTGGCCGAAGCTGAAACGGAGACGCTTCGCTCGCTCGGTCAATAAAATAAATGCTGCTTTCATATTCCCACCTATTGTCATGTTGAATGTTACTTTCATAAATATTTATTATTTTTTATTTCATAACTTGTTTTTCGTTCGTCGTCTGTTTTGTATACTTGGTGTGCTTTTTAACCTCCGACGCAAAAAGGTGGGGTGTTATAAATTTTACGTGTCTGTCTGTCTATGGTATCGTAGCTCCCAAACGGATGAACCGATTTTCGATTAGTTTCCTTTGTGTCATAGATAACTTTATCCCGAGTGTTCTTAGCCAAGTTTCATGAAAATCTGTTCAGCCGTTTTTGAGATATTGAGCTTTGAAATGAAAATGTCGGGGGTTTTTCAATTTTTCCAAGTTGTAGTTATTATATTTGATTGTTTGTATTTCTTCTATATGAGTACAGTCAACAGCAAAAGTAGATGATCATTATTACCTCGTCACTTTCACTACTTTGACGCATCCCAACTTCGCAGTATTGTTATGTTAGTGCGACAAAGTACTAAAATGATCATATACTTTTGCTGTTGACTGTACCATTGCCAACACAGTAAACTGACCATTCGTGCACTTTATGCACATAGTAATAAGGGTCACGAACGGTCAGTTGTGTTGGCTATTGGTAGTTTTTTTTTAAATTAAAAGTGGTATTGCTCTTGGCCAGCATCTAGCCGGCAAAGATGAGGCCGACGATGAAGCGACCTCACCCAGAAGATGTCTATTCACTCGTGCCTTAAAAAGGTCTAGGTTATATGAACTCGGAAATACAGACGCCGGCAGAGAATCCCAAACCTTAGATGTGCGCATTATAAAAGAAGATGCAAAGCCCTTGGTTCGAATTATAGGAATTTCGACCAGGTAAGGATGGTAGCCAGCTGTATACGTCTGGATGTCCGATGGAAGCAGGGAGAACGCGGTATGAGCTTATGGAGCTCCTGAGCGCACTCACCGAAGTACAGTTTGTAGAAGACGCACAGACATGCTACCTAATTTGCGTCTATGTGCTAAGCTCTGCAGCTTATTTCCCACTACCGTACTGCCGCCAATGAACCTCCTGGCTCTGCGGTCCACCGAGTCGAGTGCGGCAAGTTGGTATTTAGCCGAGCCATCCCAAAGGTGACTACAATACTCCATGTAAGACCGGACTTCGGCTTTATACAGGGTGATTCGGGAGACGTGAGCAAGATCAACACTACAGATTCAGTGGATCATAAGCTACTGCTTCGTGCCACTATTAGTGAAATTAACGTTCATTTATGTTTGGTGTTGAAAACAAAATGTTTTAAATTATTTACGTAATTCATGGTCACTCTACAATCAAAATACTTCAGTCAAGTGATACGTGTCAAATTGAATGTCATCAGAGTCCGATTACTTTTGAAATATCGTATCTCACTCAATGTGACAATTTACTTTCTTCATAATCAAAGTGCTGTCATAACAGTTAGATGTTTAATCTTTATAAACCAGTTGTTGTAGGGTGACCATGATTGTAGAGAATTAAACTTTAACTAAACAAAAATTAAAATTCAGGAAAAAGTAATGGGTGTTTCACTTAAATACAATTGTGAACGATTCATTGCCATTTACTATGTATGGAGTGTTGGTCCTGCTCACGTCTCCTGCATCATCCTGTATAGGCTTTTATCTAGTTGGTACCAACAGTAAATTGAGCATGTGTGTGTCAATATTGGTGAATAAATAAATGTACATTCCTAAACATCGAATACAGTGTGCAAACGGACATGTTTGCTTGTTCGTTCCGCTTTCTAGGCTTAACTGTTTCTTGTATTTTTATGTATTTAACATGCTCAGAACAGAATGTATTCTATAAGTATGGACGATTCACACCAAACTGCCGGAGTCGGCGCGCACGCCACCAGAATCAAATCAATTCGAACCCTCCATACAGAAGCTAGAATTCGTATCCAAACGGCAGAAGCAGAGCCGGCGGCAGCCGACCGGCTGCTCGCAATCCATTCAAATATAAAACTTAACTTCTGAGTGGAGGGTTCGAATTCCTTTGACTCTAGTGGGGTGTCCATAACCGGATGTCCCCGCAAACGTCGTACAACCACCGCCCGCAACCAGTCCCATACAAAATGTACGAGAAAATTTTTTTGGTATATATATAAAATAAAGTCGTGTCGTCGGGCATGGCACCAACTATAAGGGTTCCTTTGTTTACTACGGAACCCTAAAACAGTGGAAGTTAAAATTGAAATAAACTGAGGCCGATATCTCGGGGATTATTTTCGTTCGTCACTTATTGGGTAGGTTCATTGCGCCGGTTACCGACCACCTACATAATTTAGTCGGACAGTTTGAGACCACTAAAATTATTGGGAAGCTGAAAGGATATTACTACGTTATAGAGTTGGTATTACATGTATGCGTAAGATAAAAATATAGATCCAAAATTAACGCTAAAATATTCATCACCGAAAATAAAATAACAAAACATCTACAAAATACTGAGAAAAACTTATATTCCTGTAAAAAATAACTAAATTCAACAAAAAAACGGCCAAGTGTCCGACTTGCGCACCGAAGGTTCTGTAAAAATATTTTTATTCTATGATGTAACTAAAAAATTTACGGTTTTCGCAATTTTTCCTTTATATGTGCTATAAGACGTTGCTTCGTACCAAATTTCAAGATTCTGAGTTCACGGGAAGTACCCTGTAGGTTTTGATTCCCTTGCGAGTGTCGAAAATTTGCAGAATTTTGCGGCATAAACGGCTGTATCTTTTGATTGCGTTGGGTTAGAAGTTTAATTTTTTCATAGCTCCAAGGGACAGTAGACCTGAGTATTTGATATATGTTCCAGCTTGATACCTCCACGCGTTCCTGAGAAAAAGGGTCTTGACAGACAGGCAGACGGACGGATGGACGGGCAACAAAGGATCCTATAAGGGTTCCGTTTTTTCTTTGCGAGGTTCGGAACCCTAAAAATGATCACCTGGGTGATTTCACATTCGATTGGTCCATTAATTAAATAAATAATTCATGTTCTTCAATTTTGTTATCCTTCGAGGGTTAAGAATTAAATCAAAAGTTACTCCACAACAACTACTAGGTACAAGTAAAGTGTACTGCCCATCCATAATAAGATTATTTTTTTTTTTTACTTTATTTGGGTAAACAAACAGCCACTACAATGATTACTTAAAAAAAAAAATTATTTATTGACCAAAAAGTTTAAATTAACATTATACACGTATCTAGTGGGCCCCAAACTAGGCTCAGCCTGTATCTTGGAGTCCGTGAGTGCAGGTGACAAAAATATATTTTTAACAATATGCATAAGTAGGTAAGATTAAAGTTATTAATAGCTAATTATTTAAAGAAATTACTTAAAAAAAAGTTATTAATAGCAAAATAGGTTTTAAAGAAAATGTTTTTTATTTTATTTTTTATTAAAAATGGGATTGCTCTTGGCCAGCATCTAGCCAGGGGGCAAAGATGAGGCCGACGATGAAGCGAGCTCACCCAGAAGATGCCTATTCACTCGTGCCTTAAAAAGGTACAGGTTATAAGAACTCGGAAATACAGACGCCGGCAGAGAATTCCAAACCTTAGAAGTGCGCATTATAAAAGAAGATGCAAAGCGCTTGGTTCGAATTAGAGGAATTTCGACCAGGTAAGGATGGTAGCCAGCCGTACGTCTGGATGTCCGATGGAAGAAGGGGGAAGGCGGTATGAGCTCATGGAGCTCCTGAGCACACTCACCGAAGTACAGTTTGTAGAAGACGCACAGACATGCTACTTTGCGTCGATGTGCTAAGCTCTGCAGCTTATTTCCCACTACCTATGTTTACAGTATGTGTGGCCCACACCGTTTACCACTGGTTAATAATTCAAAATATATCATTCAGAGACTGGGTCCCGTCTGTTTTAAGAACGGGCGGTACCCATTAAGAATAATTCCACTCCTTTTCTTTCTTGTTCCTTATTTTTTCAGTTTATTGATGTCCATACTGTATATAGGTAAAGTCTACGGTGAAATTGTGAGTTGTCAGTAATATTCGGAACAGATCTGGTTTCTAAAATTTACCAGACCATCTACGGACCTTCGTGATGAACATAGGCTTTATTTTATCCCATTCTTTGTAATACGCGTATTATTTTATGATTTAAAATTTATCGCTATCGTGAAAGCTTCTAACCAACCTCCCAACTTTTAACCTACTGCTGTGAGAAAGCTCCCGTGTCCAACGTCTACAATTAAACTGTAATTATAATGCACGAGTCGTAATTACAATATGCCGTGATGGTATCGATGCCTACTGATGAAAGAATTGGTTAACAATACAGCGTACAGAATGTGAGTTCTTATAATTAACAGATGAGAGAACATGTTCGTTTGATTCGTTTTAAACCGCCAGGCCGCCAGGCCTTGCTCGGTTGTTTGTAAGTAGCATGGTTCGCGGACCACTTTTAGGGTTCCGTACCTCGAAAGGAAAAAACGGAACCCTTATAGGATCACTTTGATGTTCGTCTGTCCGACCGTCTGTCTGTCTGTCAAGATCCTTTTCCTCAGGAACGCGTGGTGGTATCAAGCTGGAATTTATATCAAATACTCAGGTCTACAGTCCCTTGGAGCTGTGAAAAAACCAAACTTCTACGCCAACACAATCAAAAGATACAGCCGTTTATGCCGCAAATTTTCGACACTCGCAAGGGAAAAAAAACCTACAGCGTGAACTCAGAATCCTGAAATTTGGTACAAAGCAACGTTTTATAGCACAGATAAAGGAAACATTGCGAAAACCGTAAATTTTTAGTTACTTCATTTAATAAAAAATATGTTTTATGGAACCCTCAGTGCGCGAGTCCAACTCGCACTTGGCCGGTTTTTTCTCTTGCCAGTTTCGGTGGTTCGACGGGCTTGCACAATGCATATCGAACCGCCGAACTAGTAATAATAATATCCCATCAAAAACATTTCATATAAAATTGGCGGCTAATATGACTCACATAAGCTTTCGATATAAAAAAAAACCGGCCAAGAACGTGTCGGGCCACGCTCAGTGTAGGGTTCCGTAGTTTTCCGTCCGTCACATTAAGTTGACATATTAAGTACAGAAACACACAATTTTATTATTATTATAATTATTAGACAACGAACGACCAAAGACAACTAAGACAATTTGAGAACGACAAATTTTTGACCTAATGTATGGGCGCACCTGCTCAGACCCCATTAAATCAGGAAAAATCTTAACACCGCCATGTAGAAATGAGCGTTCCACGTACAGCGACATCTATCGGCAAATTAAGTAAACTATTGCGCGCGAGCTTAAAGTATGGAAGATGATTTTTATGGAATAATTCTTTATTGCGTGAACCGATTTTCACCGGTTTTACTTTATTTGAAAGCACGTCATTTCATTGTGATTTTGTAGAAATGACAGGTACAATAAACACCTGTTTATACGGTTAAATTACAAACTTAGTTCAGAAATTATTTTTGTAATTTTTTCAAAAACTATTCAATCTATCAAGTTCAAAATAATTTTCCTACAAAGTTTTTATAAAGTTCTACTTTTGAGATTTTTTTCATGTTTTTAAAACTTATGGTTCAAAAGTTAGAGGGGGTGGGACACATTTTTTTTTACTTCTGGAGCGATTATTTCCGAAAATATTAACATTATCAAAAAATGATTTTAGTAAACCCCTATTTATTTTTAAATACCTATCTAACAATATATCACACGTTAGGGTTAAAATGAAAAAAAAAAACACTCCCCACTTTACGTATAGGGGAGGTACCCTAATAAAATATTTTTTTCCACTTTTTATTTTACCACTTTGTCGGCGTAATTGATATACATATTAGTACCAAATTTCAGCTTTCTAGTGCTAACGGTCACTGAGATTATCCGCGGACGGACGGACAGACGGACGGACAGACATGGCGAAACTATAAGGGTTCCTAGTTGACTACGGAACCCTAAAAACGTTATCAGATCCCAGGAAAAGCCAAGCCCTTAAACCCTGCCTCTATTACTCTTAGACTTTGGTTTAAACAGTATGGCTTGGCGAATTCATACCTCTAATACATGTCCATACCAATGAAGACCTGTGACGTAATTTTCTTTCGTAAATAACTCCGTCGGACCGTCTGGCCAGGTTTTCAATGTTATGACATGCAATAGATCTATGAAACTGCCAAGCCTCACTAGGTACATACTGTATACCACATACCATACATGGGTGCTTACATACGTCATGTGTATAATTTCACAATTCTTTTATCACGTTATCATTGTACTATTGTTGAAGTTGAATACTGCAATAAAATTCCCGTGAGAAATTAAAATAGATAACATACATAGATCAACGTCTTATAATAAAATACAGTATTAAGCCTCTCACAGACTGGCGCGGCGGTCAATAGTAAACTTGTCATTAGCTGTCAAATTTAATATTGACCGCCAGCGCAGGCCGCGCCAGTGTGATTCAGGTCTTATCCTTAGTCTCTCGTGCTATGGAAGTAAAGCCGTTGTATCCGGTTGTTGTCTATGGCAGGCAATAAGCCGGGTTAACAAGCGTCCGGGAGGCTTGGAAAGTTGAAGACTTCCTAGCAGTCAAAGTTGCCAACTTTACGATACCTAATCCTAACGAGGTCTGATCAAATCCTGGATCTGTGCCTGCCAATACTTTAGGGATTACAAGGCATGACCCTGGGGCTCAGGATTCAGCCAAATGTATTCTTATTCTAACCAGGACAACGCTAACATGAAGATTTTCACAGCCCGTTTCAATAGGTACTTTAAATAAAATAAAAAATATATTGGGAACAATATGATATCCGGGAAAATCTATTCCCCGGTTTTTGATTCACAACATTGTGTAATTTGTGCAAAGCTGTCACCCTACTGCCATTATACCCCTATAACCTATAAGCCACCAAAAGGTAAAATCACGTAAGTCACAAAACAACGAAAAAGGTGCTTTTAATAATTGTTTTCACGTCCGTCATACGATTTACAATCTGCCACCAACTCGTTTCACTATCACCAGTGTAACTTGGCCACGAAATTTTAAACAAATGTACTTAAACGCAGATCATATAATGTCAGTTACGTTAAAGCAAGTTTTGAGTTAATGTTTAATGCATGTCTGTTATCGGCTACACGCATGCAGAATCTTAACAACATTAGCGGGTCTATTATGACGCGTAACTATGTACTACATTAGATTAAACGACTATTAAAGTTTTATGCATAGCGTCGCATGGCTACGACGAAGTTGTAAAACAATTGACTTTGACGTTATTATGATTATGACATTTATGTTATGACGCACTCAAATCGTACGCCTATGTTTTTTTCTGACCAGCCCGGTTAGTACGTTATATGTGACGTTTCAGTATATTTCGGCCATAGGACGTCATGGTATAAGCTATCGTGCTAGCTAGCCTGATGTCTAAGCTACATTACTGGAAATTGTCTTCAATATCCGTTTAGTAATATTTAACGTACTTACTTCGGAACAAACTTTCATGTTTATTTAAAAACACACCCATCTGGTAATCTTGATCATTTACAACACAACACTGGACAAGACAATAACTACATTAGTATGACACCTCAACCGATTGCGGCATATGCAATTCAAATAAAAACACGATTCTTTAAAAGGTCAATCTTACATATTAAACCAAATAAATATCTACGGACCATACAATGTTTTTTATTCGTGTTGCGAATCGCACGTCCTCGTTGTGAAGGTTTGTTTTTGTTTATTGTAGTAAAAAAAAAGTAGGTATGTAGTAATAAGGAAAACTTTTAGCCATGTCAGCCATGTTTTAGTTAACTGTGATTGCACTCGGTTAATTTATTAGCTCACTACGCTAATATTGGTTTTTACAGATTTTTATCCTTAAGATAAAAGATAAGATAAAACTTTATTATTTAAAAATAGTTTAACTAAACATCCATTAGTCATGTTTTTGTAACTGTGATTGCACTCGGTTAATTTAGCACACTACCTTAATTTAATTTACAGATTTTTATCCTTAAGTAAAAAGATATATCTTATCTTTCAAAATATAACTATACATCCATCCAAAACCAATTTCCGTTTCGATTAGTCTTACAAACTTTCGGTGTTTAGCTTACTTATTTTTAAATAAGAAAGTTAAGATATAACTTTATTATTTAAAAATAAAATTATCGAAACGGAATTTGGTTATAATTTTGAATAACTTATATATAATAACCATCCAAAACCAAATTCAGTTTCGATTAGTCTTACAAACTCTCGATGGTTTACTTACTTATTTTTAAATAATAAAGTTATATCTTAACTTAACAATGCCCTCGCTCAAGCGATTTTTTGTAGAGTAGTAAGCTAAACATCGAGAGTTTGTAAGACTAACTTGGTTTTGGATGGATATAGTTATATTTTCCGAAGATTACTATATACCTACATAAACTAGGTTAATTAAACATCGAGAGTTTGTAAGCCTAATCGAAACGGAATTTGGATGGATATATAGTTATCTTTGCGAAGTTTACTGTATACATAAACAATGAGGTACTTTGTAGAAATAAAATAGGTCAATAAAAATATCAGTCCGCTATGAAGTAAAAGTAAAGTTTAATTAAGTACCTACCTAAAGAGTTAGATTTTTTTCTACTTTGAAAACATATAAATTAAAATAATAGTATACTAAATATACTATTTGTAAAATATAAAGGTGCTTCCAGATTAGATGCAAATACTTTAAGAGATGCTAACTTACATCAAAATAATTAACTTTAAATAGGAATAAACTTTTTATGTTATTTTTGTTTTCATTTACCGAACATAATAATTAAAATAAAATTCTGCCCATACATGATCAATAATCTTACTGTGCATTTAACTGACAAATTGGTTATCACTTTCTGTCAAGTGAACTACACATTGGATGCTAGTTGAAGTGGCCAGTTAAGTGACAGTCAAAAGAGGTTTCACACGATAATCAAAGAAGTCCTTATCATTGAATACGAATTATCTCATTAACAGGGTGTTATTACGTAGCACAGTTGTTGTCCTAATTTTCTACAAAAACTAACATAAACTTTAAATTAGTTTTATACTTAAGTCTACTGCTAAGGACGAGTAGTATCAGCTCTGGAAGTATTGGCATTTAATTTGGAAGCATCTTATATTTACAGCGGCCTATCCGTACTAAGTTTTTGACTCTTACGGGTCACCAAATTAAAATCATTTAACACCCAAATGATGCGTCCAAATCAAAAGTAAACCATTGCGTGTAGTACCTACAAGTACCTACAAATCAATTGCCAAACTTTTTGTCTGACCACTACTAACCGAACCGGTTATAACTTATTATTACGTTAACTGAACTGAAAACGATATTAAATTCCTCAAAAATTAATCACAATTAACAATAGTAAGAAAATTAATATAATGACTTACCTAATTTTATCCCAAAGTCCACGGACGCGAATTTAAAAAGAAAATATTTGTAAGTTTATCTTTTTAATGCGGTATGCGGCAGCTACGGGCGCCAGGCAGCCGTCGACTGGTGGTCGACTGGCGCGCTTTGCGTTGGGAAAAAAGTATATAAGTACTCTTTGGAGTACTTGGTCACCACTGAGTGCCTGTGAAGTGCTAATTGAGATTCGTAGTATGTTGTAGGTATGTTTTACATTGTAGACACCTACCTCTAGTAAGTACCTACGCAGATATGCCATGAGATTGTTCCAATTCATATTGATGAGAGAGAGCTCAGAATGAGAAATAATAAGCTGGTAACTCGTATACACCTTAATTCTAGCCTTCAAGCCTTCTATAAGTCGTCTCAAAGTCTCATAAAAAATCTCTTTTTACGAGCGCATGAAAATATATTTGAGATAAAATCTGTCGCAAATTTTATGCTCAACAATTCGCTATGTGAACATCATTGGAGCTATAGAAACCTAAATAATCACGAATAATCGTTTTTTTGACATTTGAACTTGAATAACTTAGGTATCAAAAGTAGCTTGGCATATGAAATTATCAAATGATTGTGACGGCTTAAATGGCCAGAATTGTCTGACACAACCGTTGAGTCAAAAATATATGACGAGCGCTAACTTCAAAATAAACGAAATTTTAAATTTCAAAAATAGATCACTTTATAGTTGTCATATTTATTTGACCATGTGTCATTTCATAATTATCTGAAAATACTGTTTCATAAGTACTTGAACATTTAAAAACTCTTTGGTATGCATACAAATAAATCATTGTTCTAAAATTTAAAAAAAACTTTGGTCAATTTGATTTTCTTGAAGCTATCAAATCAAATTGGTTACTGACCGAGCGAGCGAAGCGTCTCCGTTTCAGCTTTTGACAAAAATTCTTTCGTATGTCTGTCTGTCTGTCTGTCCAGATGCTCTCCTCTACAGGTCGCATTTTTCAACCGATTCTCGTGAAATTTTGTGAACAGGTTCGATAATTATACAGGTTTTTTTTTGTCAAGTTAGTTTTTATATTTCGTGCATGATAATTTGTACGTTTGATTTGTGATTTTATTTTTTCAGCACTTCGTAGAAACTGCAGTCAAATGGTATCGTCATTTTTGTTCAGTCGAGTTCATAAATATATGTACGATCTATTACAAATTAAAGGGAAAAATTGAAAAATTTAATGCTCCGAGCAGGATTCGAACCTGCGACATCTGGCATACGCGGCCAATCGCTCTAGCCTCTGAGCTATCGGAACAACCAAGCTCGTCCACAAAATCCTTCAATAGTTCCCTCTTACAACGCCTTAGGGAGCGACAGCGACATCTACCGTAGAAGACTTAGGCTTCTATGAACGGCACCGACATCTCAAATTACATTGAGAAATCGTCAGTAACGATGCGCCATCCCATACTAAACTAATTTTGTACTAAATCAGTAATGCTGCTAACGAAAATTTCAAATTAAAGAAACGACGAGCTTGGTTGTTCCGATAGCTCAGAGGCTACAGCGATTGGCCGCGTATGCCAGATGTCGCAGGTTCGAATCCTGCTCGGAGCATTAAATTTTTCAATTTTACCCTTTAATTTGAAATTTTCGTTAGCAGCGTTACTGATTTAGTACAAAATTAATTTAGTACGATCTATTAGACAAAAATATCCGTGCGCCAATACGATGAGAAATATGTGCACATTTATCAAGTCAAATTAGTTCTACAGACTATCACAGCTTATAACAGAGCAGTCAGATAAACGAGAAAAGAAATATTTTTGTTTACCTGTAAGCTGTGAAAAATTGTAGACTGTGCGTGTGACTTTGTATATATTTTTGGATATTTCAATACACAAGGTAATTTAAACAAATCTATCTGAAAAGTAGGGCTTTCTTCAATTTCTGAGGTTCCATGGCAACCTTCGGACTGCCGCCGCATACAAGTTTTTTTTTGCATATTAGCAAAGGAACTGAACTACGACGCTCATTTCATGCTTATCATGTCACATAACATTCAGCGAATATTTAACTATTTTGGTACCACATTGAATTATCTGTCACAACTTACTCTACACTTAGTCTAGTAAAGTGTAAACATATAAAAATGTGTAATAAGTGATTCCCAAATGAACAAATGCAGACTCCATGACGTCGGAGCCGAAATGAAAGGGACGAATGTATCGCATGACATTACTGAACTCTTCTCGATGAATGTCAAATTTCAAAAGAAAACATTGTAAGGCGTCAAATGCGTTCATTCTAATCTGACTTTGTGCACTATCCGTTAATTTTGAAATTTCGTTGTTTTGGATTCTTTTGGGAAATGTCTGGTATTTTACTTTTGCATCATTGCCATGATCATTTATTATGAGACCTAAAAATGTCAGATAATTCTGAATTGTTAAATGATGTGTATCTTTAGACACTACAAATGACTATTACTTTTGATAGCTTGTTTTTGTTCAGTTACTACGCTGACTGTACGACACGGACACGAAATTTTACGAGATTTTTGAGACAACTTATAGAACACTAAAACGAAGGTGTACCTATATGAGTTTCTCATTCTGAGGTGAAACCCCTAATATGATCGGATAATATTTATAGGAAGAATAAAACCAAACCAATTTCAAATGAACGCCTCTCCTAGCAGGTACATACATACATATAATCACACTACATAAAGTAAAAGAAAACTAACCACGTCACGTCACGTGGTTGGTGGTGTGACTTTATTATCATCATCCTATCCTATTTTTGTATCTTTTGTGTAGCTATAAACATTCTAATCACGGTTGTTTCCCAGAGGGGTAAGCAGAGATCACGGATTTCCATTTGCTACGATCCTGACATACAAATTTCGCTTCATAAACTCTCATAACATAACATCCTTCATGCATGCGTAACGATTAAGGGTACTTTTGACCTGGCCTTTATGCAGAAGGTCTCCGATTAGGTCGGAGTACGTTCGCCGAAGGTCTTCCCCTTCCAACTTTTTCGTCGACTCTTCCTTCATACACTCGTTTTGTCAATCTTCTTTCATCTATCCTCTCTACATATCCAAACGATCTCAACAACATACCTTTCTCAATTTTCTTCACTATACGTATCTTCATTAACTCCAAACCGTCTTATGACGGTGTTTCTCACGCAATCTCACAAAGTGACGCCACACATACTTCTCAATGCTCTCATTTCCACTGCATTCACTCAAATCTCACGTTTCTTCTGCCACACTTAACTTTCGCTACCATACTTTAGTGTCGGCAGGGCACCAACACTTCCTCTATGCACAGCCAGCCGCGCCTTTTCTAAAACTTTTTGGCTGCTCATAAAGCCATTCACTCGATTCCCAGCTATCACTCTCCTTTCAATATCTCCCTCATACTTACAGTCTCTCGTGAACAAATCCCCAAATACACAAACTCATCCTCTTGCTCCAACTTTTCTCCATCGACCGCAATTTCACAAACTGTCATACCATCATCTCTTTCAAATACTAACACTTTCATGTTGTTTACATTCATTTTTATTCCTTTCCTCGCAAACGATCCGTGTATGCCACCACCAGGCATGCATGGTTACCATCTTCTGTAGCTTCTCAGCCGATGACGCTAATAAAACCTGGTCATCGGCGTAAAGTAGACATTAAGATAATATTGTTTGAAAAGTCTTCCTGCAGACAAACTGTATAAAACAGTTTTGCAGGACTTGTATTTATTGGTTAATTTGTTGTATACTTCATAAATAAATAATAATAAATTTGATAAGCAACTCTTTCATTTACAATAAAAAAACAAAAAAAATTTTTTTTCATATTTAAAAAATTTACAATATCTGACTCGAAAAAAATTCTATACAATTATCGAACCCACTCACAAAAATTAACGAGAATCGGTTGAGAAATGCGACCTGTGAACAGAACATCCGGACAGACAGATAGACATACGAAAGAATTTTGTCGAAAGCTGAAACGGAGACGTTTCGCTCGCTCGGTCAAATAATTAGCATCATCATCATCATATCAACCGAGGGACGTCCATTGCTAGACATAGGCCTCCCCCAAAGAGTGCCACAATGATCGGTCCTGTCGCCACCCGCATCAAGCGGACTCTCGCGACCTTTACCAGGTCATCAGTCCACCAGAGTCTACTTACGCTGCGCCTCCCTGGACGTGTTCGCCACTCGAGAACCTATTCGCCCCAACGGCCATTGGTTCTACGTGCAATGTGCTCCGCCCACTGCCACTTAAGTTTAGCGATTTGGAGAGCTATATCGGTTACTTTGGTTCTACTGCGGATGGACATTTTTGATGCGATCACGCAGAGAAACTCCCAGTATAGTCGTCACCATTGCTCTTTGGGTGGCTTTGAGCCTTCTTATGAAACCGCGGCGGCCACGTTTCAGTACCATATGTGGTCGATCATTGGCAACACACACTCACTGGCAATACAATAAACTGGCATGTTGAAGCAATATTCAACTAATTGAATGTGCGGTGTCGATCCAGTATCTAGTATCCACACCGTTATGAGCTGCGGGATATCCTGCCAGATACCATCTTCGACTAAACTGGTATTAAAGTAGCTCAATTCACGTATCTCATTGCTACGGGAAATTATATGTCCCTTTTGACAGTGACTGAATGAGGTGAGAAAACCGGATATTGGCGCTTTTCAACCTACCTCACACACGCCGGTAGTGATGGTAAGCGGTCACCGTAGCCTATGAAAGCTTGCAACGCCAGGTGGGGTTATTAAGAAAAATGGATAAATAACGGTAAAGGGGTAATATTTACCGTGAATATTAGTTTTTATGAGTTCTAGATATTTCGGCGCAGTTGTAAGCACCATTTTCAAAGTATTAACTGGCGTGCTGCGAGTTTAAGTTCGGGTCTACCCACACTTCATAGGAATCTATAAATAAATAAATATAAAATAAAATAAATATTGGGGGGACAATCTTACACATATCGACCTAATCCCAAACTAAGCAAAGCTTCTACTATGGGTACTAGACGACAATATACATACTTATATAGATAAATACATAGAAAACATCCAAGACCCAAGAACAAATATCCGTGCTAAATGCACAAATAATGGCCTAGCCGGGATTCGAACCCAGAAAGCTAGAAGCTTCGGAGTGTCACTACCAACTAGGCTAAACAGGCCGTAAACTCGTCTTGGTTGGTTTTTTTCGAACAATTTCACCGTTTTTTTTATACCACGTCGGTGGCAAACAAGCGTACGGCCCGCCCGATGGTAAGCGGTCACCGCAGACTATGGACGCCTGCAACTGAAAACATTTCATTTTTTTAAGCCGGCTTTTTTCCGATAAAATCAAATAGAGGATAAAAAGTTAAATAAAACCACATTTTTAAATTCTCGAAAATATCCCAATTTCATATAAATAATTCAAATTCAAAAGTTGCTTATTCTAAAAGAGAGTAAGTGACAAGCAAGGCGTCACAGCGTAACAAATCATACAGAAGCACTGTTACTAAGACAAATTTACTAAAGAAAGTGAGCTGCTGTTCTTTTTGTGCGCTGTAACTGTCACAATTTCGTAGTAATGACGTCATTACTACGATATGAGCTTTCTTCACATTTTCGTGAATATTTAGAAAAATAATAGCTATAAAAATATGAAAGAAAAACTTTGGGGTTTCTTGTTACCAAATTAAAGAAATGAGTTAAGATTTCATACTTCTTAAAAATTTGAAATGTTGTCAACTCCAGAGGTGTCACATGCGCGTTGCCGACCCTTTTAAGAATTTACAGGTACACTCCTTTCTTGAAGAATTACATTCCAGAACACGACACACAACACAACTCTAATGAACTCGCGCGTTCGGAACAGAATCAGTATCTTTTCGATGATTGATTTAATACTAATATTAATGACCTCATTAGCTTGAGACCGTATTATACACTCCTTTCTTGAACCCCATACTGTAGTCCTGTATGGATCGGAATGTTGCGCCTCAAAGATGACGAATGAAACAATATTGCATGTTACACAGATGAGAATGTCGAGATAGATGTCGTGTGACGAGTATTGGCTATGTGCACGTCTGAAACGTCAAACGTCAAAGGTCCCGAGACAATGTCAAAACTCAGAGATGTCAAATAATGACACATGAATATTTTATTTACTTTAGTAAACGAGAAAGACCCCGTATTAAAACTGAAATAAATAAGAAAATAAATAAATACATACAAACGAAACGAATCGTAGGAAACCGTTAAGAAACCAATAGAAAACGTGAAAGTAAATTTGACAGTGGTCCCCGGTAAGTACACATTTCAGCCATGGTGTGCGCTACGATCGCCTAGCTTACCCCCACCACCTACTTCGCACATAGCCAATAGACCGGATTAGGAATGGGTATTATAAGGAGACTCAAAGTATTGCCGAAAAGATCCAAACACTAACCGTGGTACGAACATGTAATGCGGAGGGATGAAAGTCATGTAACAGGGAGAGTATTTTAGTTATCTTTGTGTATCAGCTGCAAATCAGTAAGGGGGCACTATTGCCATTTGTGTTCCAGGTCAAGCACAAAGTACAATTCTGTAAGTAGTCCACCCGTTACATTATTTATGCGGACTTATGAGTATATCGGGTGTCCAGTTGTAGAATAACACGGACAATGTACCTGCATTATTATATATTACATTTTTATGACATTTTTGTAATTTTCTATTTGGTGTAACATAATCCTGTTTGAACTGTTATTTACTTTTTATTTATAACTTCGACATTATTATTATTTTACTTAGACATTGTCAATTTACTTTAATTTTAATGTATGTACTTTCAAACACAATTTTTATTGTTTATGAAATAAATGATGATGATGAGTTCACAAATTCATATTAACTACATATGTGTTTGACACATCTAACAACTTATCTGGAATCAATGGAAATTGTACGCAAGTTTGTTTTTAGAAGTAGGTACATTTCTTAAGTTCGGCTATTACTTGTTATCTAGAAATATCTACTTAGGTGTGATAGTTTTCCTTTTAAACTAAAACTATAATTTCAACACCTACAGTTGTGTGCAAAATAATAGCAGTTGTTTTATACTAGACCTAGAATAACTAAAGTCAACTATTTCTAAGACAGGATGTAAGACAGTCATGGTTTGCCATAGGCAGCACATTTACCAGTCTCAACCAAAATTAACTAAATAGTAGGACGAAAATCAACCACAAGTCCCAATGATGGACCATTAGGACACAGGCCAAGGAAAAACATCTAATAGAAAAGTTCCATATTTTCTGGACGTGATCAGTAAACATGTGAGGCATTGATTGAAACTAATACAATTGTTTGTTTTTAAGTATTTTGTATTTTAGTCGTCAAAATAAATTAAAAATAAAATGCGTTTGTTTCGTGTCACTAATTTTTTTAATGACTAACAGAGACCAAGTATGAAAGTCAGATTTTTTATCACGACCCCAAAATCACCACGTACGAGGGGCGTTCAATAAATTCTCGGTATTAGAATGAAAACAAAAGAATATTATAGGTGTTTTGTTTTTATTTTTCAATATACTCCTATCCTATGTTTATGCACTTATAAGACCGGTCAAATAGTTTTTTTAATCCCAAATAAAAATATTTTTTGTCTTTGGTGTCAAAATGCTCTTACACTACTGTCTTCAATGCTTCATCGTTAGAAAAATAATTTCCAAGTAGATTCTTTTTGAGATCGGGAAACAAATATAAGTCACTCGGGGTCAAGTCTCGACTATACGGTGGGTATGTAATAGGAGTCCAGATTCAAGAGAAGCAGCCTTTCCAATATGAGCACTATGCACAGGGGCGTTGTCGTGTAGAAGCAGAACACCTTTGGCTAATTTTCCCCTTCTGTTATGTTTGATTGCTTCCCTTATTTGGCATATAATATTAGCGTAGTGCTCTCCTTTAATACTTACACCCTTTTCTTTATAATCGATCAGCAATAGTCGATCACAATCCCAGAATATTGTGACCATGACCTTGCTAGCTGAAGGCACGACCTTGAACTTCTTGGGATGAGGAGTTCCTTTGATGTGCCATTGCATGGACTCTTGTTTGCTCTCAGGGTCATAATGATGAATCCACGTTTATCTCTACTGACAAAATTTTACAGTATCTTAACAGGAAATTCACCGCACACCTAAAGAAATTCGGAACAACGAGCAACACGCGTATTCTTCTGAAGCGGTGTCAGGATTCGCGGTACCTATGTCGCACTGACATATTAAGATGGTCATGAAGTATATCGTGTCTAGTTTCCAATAGAAAGGTTGGTTCTTTGAGCTATTGCTTTCACCTTTACTCAATCATCCTCTGATATAAAATTCTTCACTTTTTTAAATTTTCTTATGAAGAAGCTTCGACGGCCCGACCAGCTCTATGGTCGTCTTCGATACTCTCTCCCCCATGCTTAAATTGACTTGACCACTTCTGAATTGTTGATAAAGAAGGAGCAGACTCACGGTAAACATAATCCATTTCTTTTCTCAAACATGCAATGAAATATTGATGTTATGTTCCTTATAATAGGCTGAAATTCCTTATAATAGGCTGCGAAGTATGACGTTTGAGGTGCGGCTAGGACAAGAGGTCGTTAATGGAATTTCATATAAATCTTGCAGGCCTAGGCCGGCAAAGCCCTCTTTTTTAATTTCCATTCCACATAAATTTGTGGCACAGGCATCATGAAATTCTGCCACTATGCGTATTAAAAATAAAACTTCGATTTTTTTGTTGTTTATTTCATTCCATGTTTGAGAAAAGCACTATATAAGTACATACCTCGGCGGGAATTATGGGGTTGCCCGCCTCAGATCTATCCGGCCTCGCTGCGCTCGACCGTCTATATCGACCGGCAACCCCTTTCGTCCCGGCCTCTGTAGTAATGTACTATTTTTATAGCTTATTGATTTTTACCTGTTGGGTCAAGAATTTTGTTACCGCTGGGAGCTCTAATTAACCAACATTGAAAAAACGCTCATAGTGATCACGTTTGTTCGGTACTTACAAAAAAAAAGAACATCGCCGTTTGAATTTTACTTTTTTAAATATTAATGAATGACTTTTACCGGCCAGTATTAAAAAGTTTACCAAAGAGGTTTAAAAGATGTCAATACCGAGAATTTATTGAACACCCCTCGTAATAATAATAATCCTATGGCATTTATTTTTGCCAGTTTTGTTGCAGGTTTACCACCACCCAGGGGTCACGTCACGTTACCCTACACGTGACTCACGTGTAGGGTAACGGTGGGTGCTTCCTAAGAACCTGGTGCGTGAACCCCCCCTTGGTGGTGTCAAGTGAGTATGTAACTTGACTGTATAGATTAATAGCGGCCGACGCCATGTTTAACTCTGATCTTTTTATAATTGTAAATTGGAGCACCTCTAAGCCCCCGCACGCTCGGCTGAATTCGATTCTCCATACAAACGTAGTTTCGTTCTCATTTTAAAACGCCGTGCTGAAATAGCATGAAACTTTGTATACTCAGTGGGATCCGCCATATCTAGGTCGGAAATTAGTTTCTGTTGCTTGAAATTATAATAGAGAAAAATTAATAAATAAATAAATAAATATTGGGGGACAATCTTACACAAATCGACCTAGTCCCAAACTAAGCAAAGCTAGTACTATGGGTACTAGACGACGATATACATACTTATATATACAATAAAAACATCCAAGACCCAAGAACAAATATCCATGATAAATGCACAAATAAATGCCTTGGCCGGGATTCGAACCCGGGACCTCTAGCTTCGGAGGCAGAGTCACTACCAACTAGGCTTAACAGGCCATCATAAAAATAGCGATCATTAAGATACATGACAGTACAGCCCACTAGCACGTATGTGCACATCTTACAATAATATTTGTAAGGATGTTGATATTTTTTGTATAAGTCTCAACTCATTCAAAAGTTGTGTCTTAAAGTTGTCTAATAGTTAGTTAAGTTAATAATATCCATGATCTCATGCGATCTCATTCATTTTAATCCATGTACTTACTTAATTAAGAAAGTTAAACTCACATTTATTTATTTTCCATTTTATGCATGTGAACACTTCATTGTACCAAGATCTCATGGTTCGTAAATAAATGCTATACGATTAAATTAAATTAAATTGTACCAAATATCAGAATAAAACAATACAGGTATACACGTCACATAAGAATAAAGTACAAAGACTACAAAAGTTGAACCCTTCCCTATGAGGGATAAATCTCTTCTAGAGATCTTTTCTTTTTATTCTTTAAATTATAATTTGTTTAAACATGTTGTGCTTAATTGTCATTGAAATGTAAATTTAATACTGTTTTTCATTAAGCTGTTTAAAATATGTTTAGTATAATTTACATTTTGTTACCTTGCCTAAATAAATAAATGAACTAAAATCTCAATAACTCGCTGTATTTTTTTTCTATTACAATTTCTAGCAACAGAAGCTAATTTCCGGCCTAGATATGGCGGTTCCCATCGTGTATACAAAGTTTCATGTTATTCCAGCACGGCATTTTAAAATGAGAACGAAACTTTTGTACGGAGAATCGAGTTCAGTCGAGCGTGCAACGGTCCCTTAATTGACAAAGCGTTATAAATGAAACAATACGTACTTGTTTTATATTTTATTAGCAACTTCTTCCTCTCTTTCTTGCAATGCCCACATGAGTTCTCCTAAAGTGAGGAGTTTCGTGTCCCCTCGCGAACGAAGCTCGAGCCTTGGCGGAGATTCTAAAACTCCTTTGCCGCACACTATTATTAGCGGGTAGCCCATTCTGCAAAGAAAAGTAAGTATAAAGTCTCGTAAAGCTCGACGCACAGAGCGGGCGCGGCGCGGTGCGGGGCGGAGGCGGTTTTCCGTATCCAAAGGGTAAAAACGGGACCCTATTACTAAGACTTCGCTGTCCGTCCGTCTGTCACCAGGCTGTATCTCAAGAACCGTAATAGCTAGACAGTTGAAATTTTCACAGATTGTGTATTTCTGTTGCCGCTATAACAACAAATACTAAAAACAAAATAATAATAATAATTTAGGGTGGCTCCCATACAAAAAACGTGATATTTTAGCCCTTTTTCATGGCTACCACTCGCCGAGCTAGATCTCAAGAACCGTAACAGTTGAAACAGTTGAACAGTTGAAATTTGCACAGATTATGTATTTTTATTTTGGCTACAACAACAAATACTAAAATCAAAATAATATTAATAATTAAGGGGGGCTCCCATACAACAGAGTAGTTGTTGGCGTTTTTTTTCTGGTACGGAACCCTTCGTGCGACCCGCACTTGGCCGGTTTTTATTGATCGCTTCGAAACTGTCGACTGTCGATTCCTGCTTCAAATGTCACTCACGCCGTCTCCGCTCCGATATGCCGCGCGGTTTTTTGGTGCGACGTCCCCCGGACCGCGTTCGCTTTTCCGTAAAACCGCCTCCGCCACGCAACGACGCTGCGCCGCTCTCTGTGCGTTTCAAGCTTTATTTGTAGATTCAATACATTCAGTCACTCTTGGTGGATAACTTGCACCTAGCGAGTTGGAGGCACTCACAGTGGAGTGATTCCCATTTGTTCCATAGAACAATGACGTCATAGGACAAAATGATATGGCGGTGTATCACGTTGTTCTATAGAATACATGGGAATATTCATTTTCATTTGTTACTAAAAAAAAACATCATTTAAAAAAACATTCATTCATCACAATTTAAAAAAAAATGATTAACATTCCCTTGCAAAATTTTCAATTGTTTTGGTGCGAGGTTGTAAATAAAATAGAACAATATAATTAAAAATAAATAACTAAACTCAAAACATAAATGCATATTTGTTTCGACTTGACAACCATCCCAATAATTAGAATCAGTGAAGTCGATGCCCAATCCTCGGAAAGTGTTAAACTATTCCTTGTAGCATTACGTCATTCCACGGAATTAAAATTGACTAAAGTTACGTCAGGTAAAATACTAAAAAAAGGTTTTTTTAAATATAGAACAACTACGAAATATGATTACCATTTTGTTCCATGATGGAACAATGTGGGAAAAGAGAAGTCTTATTTTGTTCTATTGGTCACTGGTAAGTAAGCTGGGGTAAAAAGCTAGTATGTAGTTCTATAGGACTATTTGGGAAAATATATTCTATTTTGTCCTATGACGTCATTGTTCCATAGAACTAATGGGAATCACTCCTCACAGTGTTATTAGCAACTTTTAAATCCAATCAAATTAATGAAACGCTTACGAAAGTATACGGTATACGGACCCGGGTATGTTGTAAAACTACGACCAAGACCACCGTGGGATGGGCAGCAGCATCCCAGAAGTGCGGGGCAGATACTGCGATCGCCAACCCGCATGCCAAGCGTGGCGAATATGGCATGTACCCCCCATGAAATTATCCTTGGGCTGATATGGTGGTGGTGGTGGTTACGAATGTAAAGCGAAGGAAGAGATAACTGAAAACTTAAACAAGTTGAAAAACCCCCGACATTTTCACTTCAAAGTGCGATATCTCAAAAACGGCTGAACCGATTTTGATAAAACATGCGTAAGAACCATCGCTGGAAAACCTGCTTTCAAATGTCAGTTAATCCTTGAAAATGGTGCTTGCAACAGCGGCGAAATAGAGGAAACTCAGAAATCATAGTATACCTCAGAGTAAGGATTTCTATAGAGATCCTATAAGAGTTTCACCAAGGGGGATAGAAAAGCTCTTATGCAGCTAAACTGAGAACTAGTCGCGGCTTACAATGAACTACCTCTTTCATTTGGCCGAGTAATCTTTTATTTGCCTCAAAGTATTTGAGTTGACGTTTAGATGGCATTGAGGCAAATAAAGAAAAGCGGAACTATGACAAGGACAACAAATGATATATCCATCTCTGTCGCTCTTATTCCATTTAGTATATGATCTTCTCGCTCTTAGCGGTATTAATAATTAAAAAATAAAATTAATTCTAAATGTAAAAAATTTAAGTTAGTGTAATGTCCTATGCTCACTTGTCAGCCAAAAGTAGCCGCTTGCCGACTGTCAGCTGTTGCCTATCGTCGTATATGATGTCATCGCGCATGCTCGGTAACGATGAGAGCTTGTCGAACAGACCGAGCATTTGCTCGGCGTTGTAGATCGACCATTCTTTCGAGCCCTCCTGAAATAAACAATAATATAATATTATGTAACCTTAAGTGTGTGGTGTTTTCCTAGATAAAAAATTGGACTGGAGTAAATACAGTTGCGGGCGAAATTATTTATTAAGAGCAGGCCTTGAAATAGTGCTATTATCGCATATCGTTATGATTCATAACGCTACTTTGTCAATAAAACGCTTTACTAAAAACGATATTTGGCGCGCATTTATAGCGGTATCCATTATATCGTTATAAATAAAAAGAAATATATATATATAGCGATATTTTGTGAATCGCTATAATAACGTTATAGGCCATCTCTGTCTCGCAAACAATCTCGCTCTTACGTGCGCTGTGACATGTCCGTCAAACTCAAGCACGTCATTGTCGCCACCGTCACCATCTTAAACGATATTATAACGTTATTATAACACTATCATATAAGGTTATGATTTTCATTTTGTTATGATATGAAATATCGTTATGCGGAATATCGATTATGATTATAACGAAATTATAAACACTAACGAAATATATCGTTATAATATCGCTTATTTTCATAACGTTTTAAAGGCATGATTCTCTATACAAACGTAATATCGCTCTCATTTTAAAACGGCATGCTGGAATAACATGAAACTTTGTATACACAATGGGACCCGGCTTATCTAGGCCGGAAATGAGTTTCTGTTGCTTGAAATTATAATGGAGAAAAAAATACAGTGATTTTGAAGGTTTTCATACAAGACCTAAAAAACTCCAATCGAAATCGAAATTTGATCCGCTTCCCGGTTTCCGACTGAGCTGAATGACAATGCAATATGATTGTAGAAAAAAATTACAGTCGGTAATAAATGCTTGTACCAAAATAGTACATTACGATACAAGGGTTGTAAAACAAAGAAAGGCCGATATCGCAGATGTATGAGAGCCGCAGGCGAGGGTCATAAATATGCGAGAGAGGGCTTTCTCTTTTACGACCCGTGTTTTGTACACAATTTTACGTCACCAGTTGGCCAAAAAGTGGGGTTTTCCGGACGCGCAGCGCGTGTGGTGTAAATGAATTTTTTGGCCAAAAACTTGTTTTCTATTACAATTTCTAGCAACATAAACTAATTTCCGGCCTTTCCCATTGTGTATACAAAGTAAAGGTGAAAACTTAAGAAGATGACCTGTTGTATGTAGTTGTGACGTGCACGAGCAGGCGTTTGTTTTGTTTGTGTTGCACATTTTAAATATGTAATGTCTATTCGAACACGTCACAACTACATACAACACGTCATCTTCTTAAGTTTTTTACCTATATCGTGTTATTTCAGCACGGTGTTTTAAAATTAGAACGAAACTACGTTCGTTGGAGAATCGAGATTAGTCGTGCGCGCGGGGGACCCTTAATTATAGGACACAACATGCATTAATAAACAGTGAAAATGTAGTAAAAAACCGGCCAAGTGCGAGTCGGACTCGCGCACGAAGTGTTCCTTACCAGAAAAGAAAAACGCCAACAACTACTCTGTTGTATGGGAGCCCCCCTTGATTATTATTATTATTTTGATTTTAGTATTTGTTGTTGTAGCCACAATAAAAATACATAATCTGTGCAAATTTCAACTGACTAGCTATTACGGTACGGTTCTTGAGATCTAGCTCGGCGAGTGGTAGCCATGAAAAAGGGCTAAAATATCACGTTTTTTGTATGGGAGCCACCCTTAATTATTATTATTATTTTGTTTTTAGTATTTGTTGTTATAGCGGCAACAGAAATACACAATCTGTGAAAATTTCAACTGTCTAGCTATTACGGTTCTTGAGATACAGCCTGGTGACAGACGGACGGACAGCGAAGTCTTCGTAATAGGGTCCCGTTTTTACCCTTTGGGTACGGAACCCTAAAAAAGCAATAACAGGATAATAGCAGTCAATGAGGAAATGAAAATTAAGTGATAAACATAATTTTGGATGCCCTATTTTCGTTCTTTTCTCTAATATTCTATATGGGTTCTTTATTTACAAGAGACGGAAAATGTGATGGTGACATTGAAAGGAAAGTGAAAGCGGGAAATAGCGGTTCACAGAGCAGTGCTTGTTCTTACACTCATGTATGCAAGCGAGACTTGGGTATGGCAGAAAAAGCATGAGAGCAGACTGAATGCGGTAGAAATGAGAGCGTTAAGAAGTATGTGTGGGGTACGTTTGTGTGATCGGATAAAAAATAGTGTGATAAGAGAAAGATGTGGAATAGAAGATGATGTAGTGACTAGGGTTGAGAAGGGTATGCTTCGGTGGTTTGGGCATTTAACCTCCTAAGGCCCCGCGTACAATTTTTTGCACAAATTCCAAAATTGATTTGAATTTAAAATGAATAACAAAAGAATTCCTAATTCAAAAACACAATAATTTTTCTGGGCCTCAGGAGGGTATGTAGAGAAAATGAGTGAAAGTAGAATGACTAAGAGGATATACGTTCAGGAGATGAGTGGTAGGGTCGGAAGGGGACGACCAAGGCGAGGTTGTCTAGATCGAATTTCGGCGATACTGAAAAAGGGCCAGGTCAGAAGTACCCGCAACCGACGAGCATGTATGAAAAGATGTATGGATGTGATTGAAGCGAAAGAAGTATGTAAGAACAGTAGTATTTGGCGTTCTTTGGTCTCTGCCTACCCCATGGGATAACGGCGTGAGTTTATGTATGTATGTATGCCGTCTGTCAACACTGTATCTCTAGTATGTATTTAATTCGAAATATGTACTTTTGGCATTTTGTATGGCAACGCGAACAGCGCCTCTGTCGGCTTTTGGTTGTAACTATTTGTTGCCATACAAATTGAGACTGCTCCAATGGGATACGGGCGTGAGCATATGTAACTTGAGACTAAACGCAAACGCGATCGTATGTGTTTATATTTAAGGCGCAGGGTAGGGCAAGCTATTCTCCATGCAAAGGTTGTGCAAGTTTTTTAGTTATGGCACTTCCGCATTTTATTTTTTATTGGTACATATTGGATATACGCAGAACTTGATGTTGAAATTTTGCATTATTTAAAAAAAAATACAAAAAATTATTAGAATTAAAAAAGAAAAACATCAAGACATAGCTAACAATAAAATAAAATAAAAAATTTGAAGAACCCCCGACGGTTTTACCTAATTGCATAATAATAAAATAAAACAATTAAAAGCCCCTGACCATATACGAAGTAAGTACATAAAGATAAAAGTAGATTTCAACAACGGTTGAAATCCGTCGGGGGCTGCCATTGCCTGTCCTGAAATGAAGTAAGATTATGTGGTCTGTGTAATAGGCACCTCGATTTAAGTTGCTGTATTATGTAATGTATCTTGAATTTTATGAAATTAAGAACAGACATGGCAATGGCAGCCCCCGACGGATTTTTCTGGGTTTGTAACTATACCTCGCGATCATACAACCGTTTTTGAAATCTACTTTTATCTTTATGTACTTACTTCGTATATGGTCGGGGGCTTTTCATTGTTTTATTTTATTATTATGCAATTAGGTAAAACCGTCGTGGGTTCTTCAAAATTTTAATTTTAATTTTATTTTATTATTTATATAGAATAATGTATATACATTCCTCCCTAACACGCTCCAGCTCCAGTTGTGGAATGAGTGTATACATTTTTAAAGAGTCGGCAACGCCCATTAACAACCCTTGAATTACAAGATGGACGCTTAAGTACTGTAGTCCCATGGGAAAACCTCGGCAGGGAACTCATTCCACAACTGGAGGTTGCGGTAACCGCTTACCACCAAGCGGACCGTAGGTACACTTGTATATCAACGATGTGGTATAAAAGACTATAGTTGGTTCTCACCTAACGCTATATATTCCGGCGAAAGGGGCATAGTAGACCGAAAGTCGAGCTCAGCGTAGGGCCAAAGTTCCGAAATGTTCCATCGGAGAGCATTCTCTACGTGAGCCCGAGGGCCGGAGGTCCTTAGGGCGAGCCCACGTGTAAAGGATGATTCGAATTAGACCGTTCCGTTTCCGGGCTAGGCCCAGACCGAGCTGCTTCTGAGGGCCTACTCCGAACTTCGAAAATCGAACTTCGTATCGTAGCCTCCCTTTCCGTCATATACTGTATAAAACGAGAGTGAAAGAGACGGCACGACACGAAGTTCGGAGTAGGCCCTCGAGCCTCGGCCGTAGCTGAGTGGGTTGAACAACGGCGGCCGGGTCGGACCGCTTCCGCGAGCATCACCGGGCCCGGCCGCGCAACGGCCGTCGTTTTGTTGTCATAGAAAACGGGCCGGCCCGAACACGGAGCGGCCTACTGTGCATTATCCTTAATCTTCCTACCCCCGCGTGACTTACAAAGAGAACTGGGGCCGAAGGCTAGCAGAGTTCCGGAGAAAATTCTTTCAAACGCACTTTCAAGAGAAAAATGTTAACTGCAGCGCCCCCTGGCGAGTTATGGTCGTAACATTTTTTGGGGGTTCGTCCCGAATAAACCACAAACCCAGTGCAGAAAACCGTATTCAAATCGGTCAAGCCGTTTTGGAGATATTGAGGTGCACACACAAACAAACAACCTCTCACCCTAAACGCATATACCTTCTCCGTTCCGTCGTGGTTAAAAAAATAAGCATATGGACCAGTAATAGTAACTGGTGTCCAAACACAAACGAAGAAAAACTTGCACAAAGTTTGTATGGAAAGAGCTTGCCCACCCCTTCGCCTTAAAAAAGAACAAAAGGTAATTAATTCTAAACTGTAAAAGTAACTTTAATAGCAGGTTTTAGAAAAAAAAGATACAATAGACAAAAAGACTGATCGAATAGGCCACGCTACCTTGGGTCCTATGAGTATGGCGCGGTAGGGCGCGATTGGCTCCGGCCACCGCAAAGCAGTATCTGTTGAGAGCGCCTCTAGGCTTGCTGCTAACAACCTAGGCAACAAAAAATATCCAAATAAAACCGACCCTGTCCTCGAAACTACAGAACAATATACAGAACCATACGCGTGTCTATAAAAGGACTATGCGTCAAAATGGACCAAAAACCAACAGAGCTAAGAGTTAAAGTCTGAGATTGAATTAGAGAACAAAAATGTAAACAAACAACTGTCAATATGACATGACTTTCCTTTTTAAAACCTCTTGTCATTAAATAAATAAATATTGGGGGACAATCTTACACAAATCGACCTAGTCCCAAACTAAGCAAAGCTTGTACCATGGGTACTAGACGACGATATACATACTTATGTAGATAAATACATACTTAAATACTTAGAGAACATCCAAGACCCAACTCGTGTCGATTAAAACACTCCCTTCGGTCGTGTTTCAATTTATCACCACTCGTTGGGAATTTCCTGTTCTCTGCACTTGTATCGTAATGTACTATTATGGTGGCAACTCACTTGTTTACATTTTTGATCTCTGAATCTATCACCGATTATAGGTCATTAAATAGGTTTTTAAATCTACTACTAGCTCGTATTTACTCTGATTAAAGAATAAATTGCGTCAAAATGGTCCTAAAAACAACAAAGCTGAGAATTAGGTCAATAAATACATCTTTAAATCTACTATTAGCATCGTATTCACTATAACATAAAATATGAATATCTCAGTTCTGCAATGGAACTGAACTTTGTGCCAATAGAATGAAATGAAGTACACATAAACACATATTTAATGCCATAACTCTTAGCTCTGTTGGTTTTTGCTTCTCCTTCCATACATTTACATTTACATAGTTGCCCATGGGCCTTTGGGGAGTTCCCTTGATTCCTCCTGGATCCCATCATCAGACCTTCGTCAAATTTATATGGGACCAACTTGGGGGTACCTGCTTTGAAACAAAAAAGAATTACCAAAATCAGACAACGTGGTCAAAGAGTTATAGGGAAACATACATACATAAAAAACATGCAGACGAACTGAGAAACTCCTTCCTTGAAACTGTCGGAATGTATCTACGTAAGGCGGTTAAAAATACAAAAAGTTAGAAGGTACGTAAACTAATTTGATTTCTAGGCCACTTCGTACATAAAGACTGACTAGTCACAGTGAAAATAATATATCTCTAGAAATTTTCATATTGATTTTTACCTTGAGGAAAAACGTGTGGCCTGCTATCAACTATACCTTGTGATGCCTATCCCGTAGCAAGACATGACGAGGAGCTGTAGTTAGCTTCTAGGGCTTCGCTGTACCGAGTGAGGATAATCGTGTGGCCTGCTATCAACTATACCTTGTGATGCCTATCCCGTAGCAAGACATGACGAGGAGCTGTAGTTAGCTTCTAGGGCTTCGCTGTACCGAGTGAGGATAAACGTGTGGCCTGCTATCAACTATACCTTCTGATGCCTATCCCGTAGCAAGACATGACGAGGAGCTGTAGTTAGCTTCTAGGGCTTCGCTGTACCGAGTGAGGATAAACGTGTGGCCTGCTATCAACTATACCTTCTGATGCCTATCCCGTAGCAAGACATGACGAGGAGCTGTAGTTAGCTTCTAGGGCTTCGCTGTACCGAGTGAGGATAATCGTGTGGCCTGCTATCAACTATACCTTCTGATGCCTATCCCGTAGCAAGACATGACGAGGAGCTGTAGTTAGCTTCTAGGGCTTCGCTGTACCGATTGAGGATAATCGTGTGGCCTGCTATCAACTATACCTTGTGATGCCTATCCCGTAGCAAGACATGACGAGGAGCTGTAGTTAGCTTCTAGGGCTTCGCTGTACCGAGTAAGGATAAACGTGTGGCCTGCTATCAACTATACCTTCTGATGCCTATCCCGTAGCAAGACATGACGAGGAGCTGTAGTTAGCTTCTAGGGCTTCGCTGTACCGAGTGAGGATAATCGTGTGGCCTGCTATCAACTATACCTTGTGATGCCTATCCCGTAGCAAGACATGACGAGGAGCTGTAGTTAGCTTCTAGGGCTTCGCTGTACCGAGTGAGGATAATCGTGTGGCCTGCTATCAACTATACCTTGTGATGCCTATCCCGTAGCAAGACATGACGAGGAGCTGTAGTTAGCTTCTAGGGCTTCGCTGTACCGAGTGAGGATAAACGTGTGGCCTGCTATCAACTATACCTTCTGATGCCTATCCCGTAGCAAGACATGACGAGGAGCTGTAGTTAGCTTCTAGGGCTTCGCTGTACCGAGTGAGGATAATCGTGTGGCCTGCTATCAACTATACCTTCTGATGCCTATCCCGTAGCAAGACATGACGAGGAGCTGTAGTTAGCTTCTAGGGCTTCGCTGTACCGATTGAGGATAATCGTGTGGCCTGCTATCAACTATACCTTGTGATGCCTATCCCGTAGCAAGACATGACGAGGAGCTGTAGTTAGCTTCTAGGGCTTCGCTGTACCGAGTAAGGATAAACGTGTGGCCTGCTATCAACTATACCTTCTGATGCCTATCCCGTAGCAAGACATGACGAGGAGCTGTAGTTAGCTTCTAGGGCTTCGCTGTACCGAGTGAGGATAATCGTGTGGCCTGCTATCAACTATACCTTGTGATGCCTATCCCGTAGCAAGACATGACGAGGAGCTGTAGTTAGCTTCTAGGGCTTCGCTGTACCGAGTGAGGATAAACGTGTGGCCTGCTATCAACTATACCTTGTGATGCCTATCCCGTAGCAAGACATGACGAGGAGCTGTAGTTAGCTTCTAGGGCTTCGCTGTACCGAGTGAGGATAATCGTGTGGCCTGCTATCAACTATACCTTCTGATGCCTAACCCGTAGCAAGTACGTTTAATTGCTAGGGAAATCCATGTCCTAGTGGTAATACTGTTACTAATTTGTTATTTTATTAGATATTCATACTCGATTTTACATAGCAATAAATACGACACAACCGCTTAATAAACTTTATAATAAAATAAAACTACAGAATAACTATTTCTAAACTAAATATTCCGTTCAACTACACTGATTTGTACCCGTATCGTACCTATATATTCTACTAATTTACTACATTACTACTTTAATTAAAAGAACACTGGTAACACTGACAATTTAATGACAAAAATGTAAAATAACAAATAACCTTTTCCAATAGAGATTCAATATTAAAATGGTGGAACAATACACGGACGAATACATAATTAATTGAAATCGGCACTTTTACGGTAATGTCGAAAGCGTCACTGGCACATCACTAGCCCGAGCATGTACTTTCGTCAGAAGGGAGAGTATAATTGACATTTGAATTGGTTGGAAAGGGACAAGAATACTTCAATACTTCTTAATGGCTAGTGTAAAATGAACTCCGCCTGGCAGAATAAAATATGGCTTTTGTAATTAATTTGACTTCCTGTGAAATGTTATCTTGTAGTTTGCTGTTCGAGAGCTTTTCCTACACAACTTTACACAACAAAAAATCATTTCTAATGGATGAAATCGATTATTAATACTCGTTTATTTGACGTACGTATAGATCGCGAACCTGAACGAGTCTGACTGAGAGCGCGACGCGTTTCTGCTTACATGTACTAGTGGTACATAGGTGAGGTGATCGCACGTCGCCCTATAATCTCCATCTAGAGGGGTTATCTATGAGCAAGACATGACGAGGGGCTGTAGTTAGCTTCTAGGGCTTCGCTGTACCGAGTGAGGATAAACGTGTGGCCTGCTATCAACTATACCTTGTGATGCCTATCCCGTAGCAAGACATGACGAGGGGCAGCGGCCGGCCCGTGTCCGGGATGTAGTTAGCGCCTAGAGGTCCGCTGTACCGAGTGCCCAGCATAAACGTGTGGCCCACCTGCGAATAAATAATTCAAAGCAAAGATAAATAAATATGTAAATACATAGAAAACATCCAAGACCCAAGAACAAATATCCGTGCTAAATGCACAAATAATGCCCTGGCCGGGATTTGAATCCGGGACTTCTAGATTCGGCGGCAGGCATTTGTTCCTGAGACTTGGATGTTTCTATGTATTTAAGTATTCTATTAAATATATCGTCGTCTAGCACCCATAACACAAGCCTTATTGAGCTTACTATGGGACTAGTTCGATTTTTGTAAAAATATTTATTATTTACTTATTATAATATTTATTTACTTATTATTTACATTGCATTATCTATCACTAATCTAGCTCTATCTAAAAGCTCTAAACGTTCTTTAGCGCAATAGCAAAGAAATATTGTTCTAGAAACTTCTTTTTTTATTAAAAACTAGCTTTTGCCCGCGACTTCGTCCGCGTATAATTCGTTCTCGCCTTAGAATGAATTGTTTTCCCGTACAATCTTTCCCAAGCTCAGGTGGACACCAGGAACTTAGGGGTGACATGTTGGAGAAGGAAAGCCACGAATAGATCGGACTGGAGATATTTGCTTGACCAGGCTAGCCTAGGGCCCACCCGTGGCTATAACGCCTCAGATGATGATGATACAATCTATCACCCTTCTTTACACCCCCTTAAGAAATTATTTCAGTCAATATGACATTCCCTAGAAATCCTATTGTCAAAACGAATCATTAAGTGCTTATTTCGGAATATCAAATGTACCGATTCTAGACGAATGAATCCCGTCAAAAACATTACATGTACATTGTACAACGATAAAAGTCTCGCTACGCAGTTCTGCCGTAAAACGTTATCCCAACAGAGCGAGTTCTTCATGTAAGTATGATGACCGAAGGCCGGAAGCAGAGCGGCAAGGCATGCGAGAATAATCACACAGAGCGGGCTTCTCATGTATAAGGATGAGGGCCGAAGACATGAAGCGGAGAGGAGAGACGCGCGAGGCTGAAGGCCGAGCCTCCCAACAGAGTAGATTCTTCATGTAAGGTTGATGACTGGAAAGCCGAAGGAGAGTGGCAAGGCATGCGAGGCCGAAGGCCGAGCTATGTCGTCGCCGGAGATCCAGTTGCCATATTAATGAGGGTAAATTGTACTCCATTCGTTCGTTTTCACGGGATGCCTAGACATATAAACAGACAGACAAACAGACACAAATGTTATCGATTCTAAGTATCTCCAGCCAACTTTTTTTCGAATATCTTCCATGTACAGACTTTCGACCCTCTTCTAAGTGTACATCTAAGATGCTCCAACTGTCTATGCTGACGATTGTCTTATATCAAACAGTTTTTATTGTGTGAAGGGTCAAAAATTACGTAAAAAATAACGCACGATAAAACTAAATGGTACACCGACGATACAAAGTGTGCATTGAAACAGCTGTTTTGTATTTAAGCATATGAATAAAAACAATGCCAAAGTATCGCAAATGCATTTTGATGTACACGCAAAGTAGAACTTATTGCGAAAAGGTTGTGCTCAAAAATAGCGTCAACAATCAGAAGGAATTATGATACTCCGGTTTTGACATAATGAATCGTCAACTTGTTTACAATTCTGCTATGCTTTAAGTTAAATTTCTTGACACGCTGTTATACTCCCAATTGGCTGAAACTTAAATCGTAGAATGGCGTATGAGGATTAAACCACCCCGTTTCATAGACCTTACTTGCATCCCCAATCCCACTCGAGAACCTTTCCTCCCCAACGGCCAACGGTTCTACGTGCAATATGCCCCGCCCACTGCCACTTAAGTTTAGCGGTTCGGAGGGCTATGTCGGTTACTTTGGTTCTACTGCGGATGGCCTCATTTCTGATACGATCACGCAAAGATACTCCCAGCATAGCCATCTCCATTGCTCTTTGGGGACTTTGAGCCTTCTTATGAGGCCCATAGTAAGCGACCACGTTTCAGTGCCATATGTCATCACTGGCAACACACACTGGTCAAAGACCCTCGTCTTGAGACACCGCGGAATAATGGACGAAAAGATGTGCCGTAGCTTCCCGAACGCTGCCCAGCCGAGTTGGATTCGACGATTAACCCCTTTCTCGAAGTTGGACCTACCTAACTGGACAGTCTGTCCTAGGTATAATATATAATCATCTACAACTTCAATTAAAAGTGTCCGATTGTAACGGGAGTTGGTGCTACGTGCTCGTGCTTTCAAAACGAATGATTAAGCTTATTTCAGAATATCAAATGTACCGATTCTAGACGAATAAAGCCCGTAAAGTATTACATGTACAATGATAAAAGTCTTGCTACGCAGTTCTTCCGTAAAACGTCCTAACAGAGCGGGTTCTTCATGTAAGTATGAGGGCCGAAAGGAGGAAGCAGAGTGGCAAAACATGCAAGGCGGAAGGCCGAGAATTCACACAGAGCGGGCTTCTTATGTAAGGTTGACGGCCGAAGACTTGAAACAGGGAGGCGAGACACGCGAGGCCGAAGGCCGAGCTTCCCAACAGAGTAGATTATTCATGTAAAGTTGATGACTAACGGGCCAAAACGGAGCGGCAAGGCATGCGAGGCCGAAGGCCGAACATACAAATAGAGCGGGATCCTTATATAAGGCTGAAGGCCCGGAGCCGTGTGACACGCACGCGAGGCCCAAGGCCGAGCGTCCCAACAGAGCGGGATCCTTATGTAGGGCCGAAGGCCTGAAGCAGAGTGGCAATGCAAGCGAGGCCGAAGACCGAGAGTCCCAACAGAGCGGGCTCCTTATGTAGGGCCGAAGGCCTGATGCAGAGGGGCAAGGCATGCGAGTCTAAAGGCAGATCATTCACACAGAGTGGGCTCCTCATGCCGATCATTCACACATAGTGGCAAGATAGCCAACAGAGCGGGTCCCTCATGTAAGGCTGAGGGCCGAAGGCCCGAAGCGGCAATGCACGTGAGTCTGAAGGCCGAGAGTCACACTGCTTAGACATATAAACCGATAGACAAACAGACACGAATTCTTAAAACTGTTGAAATAAGTTCTGTTTCGATGCCAAGGGCCCTCCAATCGCTCCATTGATTTATTCAATATCTTCAATGTACAGATTTTCGACCCTCTACAGCTGTATTATATGTATACGGATAAGCATAGCTCCAGGGGCCTTTCAACTCGAAGTACGAAGTTTTCTATGGAAATGTTATTTTAACTTGTTTGTACCAGATGTCACTTGGTGCTAGCTCTATCGCACTTGCATATTGAAGTGACAGGGATGCAGCGGTCGTGCGGTTAGTTCTTACTAAATACACAACGGCACTACGATCTATGTGGAGTATTTCACTGGTATCTCCATCTCAGTATATATATTGTACTTTGTGCATAGATCTAAGGTGCTTCAACCGTCAATGTTGACGATTGGGCTGCCCAGCCCAAGTGATCTCTTATATCAAACAGTTATTATAGTCTGAAGGGTCACCAATTACGTAAAAAATAATACACGACAAAATTAAATTGTACACCGACGATACAAAGACTGCATTGAAGCAGCTGTTTTTGTATTTAAGCATATGAAGACAAACAATTCCAAAGTACCGCAAATTTATTTTGATTTACACGCAATAATAGACCTAATTGCTAAAAGGTTATGCTCAAAAATAGCGTCATCAATCAGAAGGAATTATGATATTTCGGCTTTGATATGTCAAAACGTCAGCTTGTTTACAATACGTCAAATTCTGCTATGGCTTAAGTTAAATTTATTGACACGCCGTTATACTTCCAATGGGCTGAAACTTAAAGCTTAGAATGGCGTATGAGGATTTAAATCACCAGTTTCATAGACCATATTTGCACCCCCGATTTCATCCCTTTGAGGGTGATTATCGGGACAAAAAGTATACTTTAAGTGAATCCAGATTATATACTGTTCAGTATACAAAAAATCATCTTGATCTGTTCAGCCGTTTTTGCGTGATTGAGTAATAAACATCCAAACATCTAAACTTTCGCATTTATAATTACATTATTATTTAATTATGGGATTACAAAGTTATATATGTAGTTTTTGAATCTAGAAAACGGTACTGAAATTGGGGTTTAGAGTCACAGTTAATTACTGGAATAAAATCATTATAGTGTTCAAAATTTGAAGAGACCGTGGTGGCTGGCGCGCACACTGGGCAGCGCCGCGGCGCAGCGCTTGCGTTTACTTTTTTTTCAGTTTTTATCTTAAGATTTCACAAATTTTGAATGAGGATGTTTTTCTTTTGTCGTCAAGTATATGCTTACCAATTTTCATTCCTGTAACTCATGGATTATAGGAGTTCCCATACAAAATTCAACCCCTCTTTTTACCCCCTTTAAACCCAAATTTGCACAATTTTTATAGCCTAAAACCTGACCGGGTATTTACTCGACAGATTAGTAAAGTTTTCATCAAAGTCCGTTTAGCCGTTTTCACGTGATGCGCGTTCATATAAACAGACAAACAGATAAACAGACAAACAGACAAAAATTCTAAAAACTGTTGGAACGTGTTCTGTTATCAATTCTAAGTATCCCCAAACAACTTTTTTTCGAATATCTTCCATGTACAGACTTTCGACCCTCTTCAGCTTTATTATATGTATAGATGTGATTGCTCTTGGCCAGCATCTAGCCAAGTGGGAAAGATGAGGCCGGCGATGAAGCGAGCTCACCCCGAAGATGCCTATTTACCTATGCTTGATAAGATGATGAGCCGTTTTTGAGTACACAGGGCCATGGACCACAGTTGAAGACTGACGTAATGACTCACCTCAATACTATTGACTGCCTCAGTACTCCCCCCGCACGCACACTTGGCCCGTGTGTCACCGACAGTAGCCTGCCTACAAGCAGTGCAAACGCTAAGGCTGTCCTCTCCCGCGGCCGCTGGTAGCTGCCACTCGTGCGATTCTGAACCGCCCATCTCCCCGCATGATGCCGATACTGAAACAATTTTAGTATTTACTTTTTTTATGGCGCCATTCGAACCAGTTTTTGGAGACGATCAAATGTCTAATTTTTAATAGTATTGACGTCATTACGACGATGGTAGGCTTTCTACACATTTTCGTGAATATTTAGAAAACTAATAGCTATAAAATTATAGAAGAAATATTTTAGGGGTTTCTTGTTAAAAAAAGAACGAAATGAGTTAAGATTTCATACTACTTAAAAATTTGAAATGTTGTCCATGGAGCACAATAAAGGGCAAAAATTAAGGAGAACGCTAGCGACCCTCGAAAAATGCTCCTACAAAATTGATAATTGCCGATGACGTCACACGCAACTAATGGGACCAACCGTTGTCTGGGAAAATAAGTATATTGCTGCTATTTGCTGCTATAGTCGTAGGTACATAGTTGTAATATTTATTCCCCATTTTTATATAAGGATTCTGGTACCTTTTATTTGATTGTTGAATTGTTGAACGATAACGAAAAAACATTAATATATCGGAGTTTTGAAGTTACATACCTTTTTATGATTTTGGTAAAATTTTGTAGTTAACAATAATTTATTGTGTTATTTCGATGATTGACTTAGAATGATACAATTCTATATTTTTTTACATGTGTTAGATATACATATGAAGAGATGAAACATTGAGCCCTCTCAATGGGAGTGTTTGGCATCGCAGCGGTCAGAATGGCGCAGGATGGTGAATATCCCAGTTCGCGAGTTCGAGGATCAGCGGAAAGTTGACCTTGACGGTAAACGCGACCATTTAAAGGCCCGCCCACCTGCTGCCATAGTATATAATTACCGGAACGGCGTGCTTTCGTGCCCGCAATGTGCACGGAATTTCGCCGCAAGGATAGGCTACATAAGCCACCTTCGAGCGCATGAGCGCCAAAACGCTGGATAGGAGTCGGAGTGGTCTCTATGGCCGAAAACGGTCGGATCGATCACCGCGCCGTAAGCGTCGAGCATGCTCGGAGCTCGCGGTATATATCGGTGTGGACAGTATGATACCTGCGTGCACCTGCAGCCGCAGTGTATCGAACAGCCTGCTGTACTCTTGTCCGACCCGGCGGTACACGGCCGGGGCTTGCCGCGGTGTGTGCGCGCCGTAAGCGTCGAGCATGCGGAACGAGCGCGCTCGGAGGACCCCGTGCTTCGGGCGGAGTTCGTCACGGTATTTATCACTGATCTGTATGGATATGAAAAGTTATAATCAGACATCGTGTTCCGACCTAGCAAATATCCGTAGCCGCGGAATGTTGCTCAGCATTAATATCCAGGCTTAAAGGACGATTCCGGCCGTCAAATATCTATGACTTACTTCACTTGAAATCCTGTCTTGTATTAAAAAGAACTATTTTTCTAATTAAATAGTTATAAACATAATTTTTGAGTGTATCTAAGCTCCCTTACGTCCGTACAAGACAGATCGTATATATAAAGCTGTACTACGGCGCCCTCTGTCACGTGGTTGCACAACGACCACGAGCTCACAGGCGGTCCGTCTAATTCATGAAGAGGTGAATCACACTCGGCCATCACTGACTGATGATCCGCCCACAGTCCTTCTGCTATGTGGGCCAGTCCGTGAAGCTGCACCCATAGTGGATGATTTGATTAGTCAGTGGTAGTCACGGCCAAATGTATGTCCTTCTAGGAGTCAAAAAATGTCTCAGTTAAATCGGTTCAGCGGTTTAGGCTTAAAAAGGTAACAGACAGTTTACTCTCGCATTTATATATGGTATGGACACTGGCAAAATTCCGCGACGATGTCAGCCGGGCTGATTTCGCCCGCTACTCTATCCATTTTTATTTTTTATTTTTTTTATTAAAAATGGGATTGCTCTTGGCCAGCATCTAGCCAGGGGGCAAAGATGAGGCCGAAGATGAAGCGAGCTCACCCAGAAGATGCCTATTCACTCCATACTTATATTATGTACTTATTACTTATATATACTTATAAATGTCCTTCCCTGGGACTCAGTTTATCTCTATACCAAATTTCATCTAAATCGGTTTAGCGGTTTAAGCGTGAAGAGGTAACAGACAGAGTTACTTTCGCATTAATAATATTATATCCCACATAACCACTCGGGTCACCCCCTGTGCCCGGGTGGTATGCGCCCCCCCAAAAAAAGGTAATATAGGCACTTACCTGATACAACAATAAAGGCAGTTGCTTGTAGGACACAGGTCCTACATCTGCTAGCAAGTCCGCTATAGCTTCTTCATGTGTCTGGAATATACAAATCCTTTGTTAAGAGAGCTTTACTATAATGTAACGGGTCCACTAGCGCCACTCGCTAATAATTGTGATTATTTAAAGTATACGATAGATATTGAAAAAAGGAGGCCGCTATGTAAAATATTTGTGAGTACTAATGTGAGTTCAAAAATAAAACGGCCGTTTTTGCTTTGGATGCATAGATCGACAAATCCAGCAACGTAGAAACTAGTTTGACGTATTCAAAAGGTACTTAAATACGAAATATTATACATAGTGGCCCCCCTTTTTTCAATATCTATTGTTAAATTAAAAAAATAACAATTATTTACGAGTGGCGCTAATGGACCCGTTACATTTTAGTAAAGCGCTCTTAAATAAAATGCAAAAGTATTAAATAATTATTGAGCCAGATTCATATTCTGTCATAACGAGAGATATTGGTGTCTTAATATCTAGTATGGTAGTATGGTTAGATTTACATATGTGATGTAGGGTTTGCAACCCCGGTAACATGCTGAAGTCCCAGAGATTTCGGGATGGGGAGTGGTTCAGTCACGGGAAATCCCGGGAATTTCGTCCGATTTTCCGGGATCATACCCTAATCTGATGTGACAGCCCATATTGTGTTGTTAAACTCTCAAAACGCATCATATAGTGTCCAGTGGGTTCAAGCCCCCCCTTCCCTCAAATGGTGCCAAGTAAAGTCAAGCTCCTCTAAACCAAAATCCTAGAGCTCATGAAAATGAAGCAATTTTGAAGAAAACATTAACATTTAGCTAGGTAAAGGAAAACAACAGACGGTCTTATCACTAAAGAATGATCACTACCAGACATCCTTTGGGTAGCAGGTCCAAGAACTACTCCTACCCACACTACTACACTACCACCACTATACTAGATTACTTATACTCCTGTCCACAATTTTTTATTTTTTTCAAAGACTGGCCTTTGATAGGTTAAATTAATACTTACAGGGGCAAGCACATATTTCTTCCCATGCCGATCTTCCACTCTCAACAGCTCTTCAGTAATTCTTTCCGTCTTCTCCCAGAGTCCCGCAGCTGTCAGCGCTGGCAGGGACAACTGCTGGCCACCAGCGGCTTCTATGTGGTGCTTGACAAGTGCTTCTAACTTGTCTAAGGCGCGCCGGGCGAGGGGTAGTAAAGCGAAGAAACCAGGCGAGGTGGGGCGGATCAGACCACATTCTAAAAGGAGCTGAAATGTTTAAGGAATAAGTAATTTAAGTGTCACAGTTTTAAGTATAAGCCGGGCCACACTGTTGCTTCTCGTTGCGTTGCGTCGTGTCGTCGCAACGGATTTAATGTGATATATCATAAAAAATATATGTAAAATGTTGCCCGCAATGTGCCCCGGCTCTAAGTGTCGCTGCATTCGTGGCCCAGCGGCGCCCGCGTACTAGGTGCGGTATGCGAAGTTAAGCAACATCAGACGCTCCTAGGCACGAGTTGGATACGGTTTTTTTTTTTCAAGGCAGCTTTGGCCATTGACCCCACCCGAAATAAATGGCGTTTTTGGTTTTGGTTACCTTTGTTCATTCCTGTTGAACGAAATTACCCTTTGTTTTTAATTCAACAAAGATGTAATGGAATGGATATGGAAGTGGATGGTATATGGACAAACTGAATAATAAAGGTTTATGAACAATATGAAAATGGTTTTTCAGTACCGGTTCCAAGCTCTATTCACCACTAAGTTGTTGTCAATAAGGATAATTTTAAATAGCTCTTTACAGACAGTTACTGCTATTAATGGCACCCTTTACTTTAGAACATCACATAAGAATGTAACACATGTAATCTTGGGCACTATGAAATATGCAGATATTCCCAGAAATTGAATACAAACTAGTACTGACACTGCCTAATATACATGACGTGCATGTAGGGCTGCCATCCGTCCGGGTTTCCCCGGCTTTGTCCTAGTTTGGAGGGCGTCCGGGGGCCGCCCTAGGGGGTTTTCAAAAAGTGTCCGGGGAAAACCCCGACACTTTTACTTAATGGGTAAACTGCGTAACTACTCACCATTTATCGAGTTGTTTTTAACTCTCAAATTTTTTTTAATAATATTATTTTCTGACACGTCCGGGGAAAAAATGCGACATACGCCAAATGTCTGGGATTTTTTTAAATCTTTGTCTGGGTTTGGCGAATTTAGAGATGGCAGCCCTACGTGCATGCATATATAGATCATATTCTTTAAGAAAATTGACGTACAATGCAAATAAGGAACTAAAAATACTAGGCAAGTTTTTGACGGAAGAAATTGAAAACGTTGAATTATCTTTGGCTTGAAACCGGGTTTACTAAACAGACAATGCTTTCATTTAGAAGTTGATTGAGGTATTAACTGTAATAATAACGTATTTTCCTCCAAATAAAGATTTATTATGAGAGATGTATATAACCTTACCTTTTGACTTTTACAAGTAATCTCCGTATTTTTTATTTTTGCACCCTTTGGTATTGTTAATAATGGCTGGAATAGTTGTGATACGAACCGCATTGTCTATAATTTACAATACTTTCTCTGAATTAACAAGGAATTAAATTTAGATATTTACAGCTGACCAGCCGAAACACCGAATACAATTTTGAGTTTTTTGTAAAATTTAACAAAACAGGTATTGTCAATACTATGCTGTATTACTCTATAAACAAAGTATAATTTTGCTTTGCATTTACGTTCACAATAGCTTGTTAATGGCGTAAACAGTACCTACCGGTGTACAGATTTTGACAGGAAGATTTGACATTTGATGCGTTTAGTTTCTTGTTTACTTACTTAAAGTGATGAACAAATCACAGAATAGAAATATAACCTGAGCTTCTACCGCGACACGGAAATGAACGAAGTTCGAATATCTCCTTCTCTGTGCGCTTGCTTATTCGAGCGAGCTTGCATATTCGAGCGACAGAGAGAGATATATTCGGAATTCGTTTTCGTTTCGCGGTAGCAGGGGTGCTACGGCGAATTACGAAAATCAAACTTCGTATCGTACCGTCCCTTTCCGTCATATAGAGTATAACACGAGAGTGAAAGGGACGGCACGAGACGAAGTTCGATTTTCGAAGTTCGCGGTAGCACAGCTGGACTCGCAAGCGTCCATAGGCGATGATGTCTGCTTACCATCAGGCAGGCCGTAAGCTAGTTTTCCACAGTCGTTGTATAAAAAAAATCACTATACTTATGCAACTTTGCAAATATTCGTGTTGCATCTCTTTCTTTAATATCGCAAAAGAAAGGAAGGCGAATACGCAGTGCGAACACAAAGTGAAATGCCAGAAGAATGCGAGCTGCTGTGCTACCGCGAACTTCGAAAATCGAACTTCGTCTCGTGCCGTCCCTTTCACTCTCGTGTTATACTCTATATGACGGAAAGGGACGGTACGATACGAAGTTCGATTTTCGAAATTCGCTGTAGCACCTCAGAAGAATCACAAGTGCGTTGCCGAACCATTATTAACTTGAAGATTCCTTGTGTTGGCAGCTAGAGAAATGCAGGTCCTTTACTCTCAACACAGCGCATCCTCGGGAGCTCTGGCGACCTTACTTACCACCAGTAACACAACACCACATACCTAAAGAATAAGTAGTGGCATTATTATATTGTGGCTACGGTATTCTGAAAGGTGGAGGTACTTCCCCAGTTGGGCGGCTCCGAATATGAGCGTAATGGCGTTCCGCTGTGCTCTATCTCAACAAAAATGCAATACCGATTTATCTTTTGGGTACTAAAACTATTTAAACAGTCTATAGAAATATTCCTCCGATATTTATTTAGGTATTCTATTTATTTATTTAATAGGAAATAGGAGACGTGCAGGATACAATCATATCTTTGAGATTTTAGTACCTACTGCTGGTTTAATCAGCTACTCACTGCGACAAGGGTGTTTGCCTGAAGCAAACCGAATCCTAGCGGGGGATATACTTATAAGAGTTATAAGCTCGAACGAAACAGACAGAGCAGGCGCGGCGGGGTGCCAGCTGAGGCGGTTTTACATTTTTGATCTTTCAGAAACTGACAACTGTCGATTACTGCTTCATATTTCACACACGCCGCCTCCGCTCTACCGCGCTACCGAATACCGCGTGGTGTTCTGGTGCGACCTGCCCCGGACCGCGTTCTTTTTACCGCAAAACCGCCCCGCAACGACGCTGCGCCGCGCCCTATGCGTTACGAGCAGCACGAGCAGCCTGTGGGTAGGTAGGATATACTTATTTAAGTACGTCCATGAAGTCTTTTTACTATTACGTCAAAGAAATGCCCTTAAACCCAGTCATTTGTAAAGAAATCGGTGCACCCCATTAAGTTCATTACCGTATTCTTCCAAAGTGCTAATCATCAGATAATGACATTGCTCACGCGTCGAAAAGATTATTTATGGAAGGGAAACACTGCATGTAGCAATGCGGCATTAGAGGCATCGCACAACAACACAACAGTCAAGTACTTGTGTTCTTAGTGACTGTACCGGGAGAAATGGTCACATACTAAATTGAATAAGAGCGACAAAGCCGCCAGACGAAGTAGTTCTCAATGCGTAAAGTTGCGTAAGAGCTTTTCTGTCCCTCTAGGTAGTCTAGGTGGAACTTGTATAGGATCTCTATAGAAAATATAGAAATCCTTACTCTGAGCTTGTTACTAGAATGGTATGTCAATATATATGCCGCTATACGGTTATCATTTTTGTTTTGATTTTGCTTCAATATTCACGTGATACGTATTGTGATGTGAGTGTATCGCGTGATAATAATAACCTTGTAAAAGGCCTTAACGATGACTAATGGCACACCACTAATTTAAACGATAATTACAAAACTAAGATGTCTATATTATTGCGCATTTCAAAATTGTTTGGATTTTGCTTTAATATTCATCAATATTCAATATCCACGGGATCCGTATTGTGATATGAGTGTATCGAGTGATATTAATCACCGTGTAAATCACCCCAAATGACGAGCACGTCGGGGCCTTTTACACGGTTATTAATATTACGCGATACACTCATATAACGATACGTCTCACGTGGATATTGAATATTGATGAATATTGAAGCAAATCCAAACAATTTTGAATACCGCGATAATATTGATATCCAAATATTGTGATAATATTAACCGTGTAAAGGGCCCCATAGAGGACTGCTATTTACCGTTGCCGCGTAATATTTTTTTCACTTCTCATGCTCTAAAAGTTAGTCTTTACGCTCTGCATAGGTGAAATAAAGTAGCTTTTTATGCTCTAGAACAATAATTATTTGTAAAATTTCTTGCATTCGAAATGAAAAGCAGACTGTAACTGACTCGTGTATAAAACCCATTTTATCCTCTACTTTGTATCGACCCTCGCCTGCGGCTCGGATCAATAAATTGTCTCAGGTAAAGTGGCTTGTTTTATGCACTTGTTAAAGTGGCTTGTTTTGTATTATTGCACTTCTCATGCTTAAAAGTTCCTCTTTATGCTCTGCTTAGGCGACATGAAATCGCTTTTTATGCTCTAGAGCATAAAGTGAAACCCGCTCTAAGCGCCGCCCCGGCGCCGCCGCCCGCGATCGATAACAGAACTTTAATTACAATATTCATTATTTGTTTAATTTTCTCGCAATCGAAGTGAAAAGCAGAGTGTATAACTCGTGTACAAAATTGTCTCTGATAAAATGGCTCGTTTTATGCACTTGTTGTACAATCTACTATTTTACTATATGCCGCAAGCGTGATATGATGTGGCACGGTGTGCGGCATTGCGTGCGGCGGGTTGGGTTGATTAGAGTCAGTGGAGCGAGAATCGCTTAGCCCGCGATAAGTGAAATACAGCCCGGAATGATCCTGCGGCGGGGACATGGTCCGATTCATAAGCCACGAGCGACGTTCTTTTCTTTCCAGCTGCCCAGTAAGCACGATAGGTTATACTTATACCGTCATGTTTTATGTGACTTTTAGTAAATTTTGGCCATTAAATATTGTGGTAACCTAGCGTGCTGGGCAGCCAGAAAGAAAAGAATGTCGCTCGTGGCGTTATGTTCTTATTTTAAACCTTATTGTAGGAAAAATAATAAATTTAAAAGTAATATACCATTTCATTTTCATTTCTTGGAAGAATGCACGTACCGACATAAATAAGAATGGATACCAAATACACGTTACATCATATGTTTATCATGATATTATGACGCTATAGCCACCGACCAACGGTGTCCTTATCGTCCGTAGATGGAGTGGTATAAGATTTAGATTTATTTTAGATTTCAAGTGACGTACGAGGCAGGCCCCCCACACAGCGGACTGATGGCCTGGTAAGGGTCGCGGGTGTCCACTGGATGCGGGTGGCGCAGGACCGGCCATTGTGGAAGTCTTTAGGGGAGGCCTATGTTCAGCAGTGGATGTCCTTCGGCTGATATGATGATGATGTTGTAAGTGTGGCTGCTTTGATTGGTGGGGTGACTTCGTATGTAGACTGGGTCATTTACATGTAACTGGGGTTAGTTACTTTGATTGATAGGGTCTCTATTTGTTAAGGGACTTTCTACAAAATGTAAAATATAAAAATACATAAACAAAATTATTATAAAATAACCTAACCTAGGGTGCCGCCGGCAGCGAGGCGGGGTCTAAGCTACCGGTGGTTAGGGCACCAGAGAGAGGAACCTCCTGACTATCCGCGCCGTGTCCAAGAGTACCGTCTTCTATATCTGACCCTTGAACCAGCCTCTAGCGAGTCTCTTGAGGTGTTAATCGAGACTCTTTACTATTAGACCGTTCGCAAAGACGACTATCGAGATATTGATAGTCGAATCATCAACCGACGTGGTGGTTACCTTTTTTCCTAAAGTGGGAGTGGGGTGGGTGGGGGGTGGGGTGTGGGTGGGAGTGGGCTTCAGGAAAAAATGGAGCTTTTTTACTCTTACTCAGCTTATCTTCTCTTACAAATGATTTCTCACCCGCTCCCTCCTGTCTCTTACGCCGCCTTATCAGTTCACAGGTCATTTGCCGGCGGGTAATGGAACCACGCAAAAACCAGCCGACACTCGCCCGGGTCACCGGTGCTGTACCCGGGAACATACACACACGGGGAACTTTTGTTACGAATAGGCTGACCATTAGGGGTGTTATCCGTGTTTTGTAAAATGGATAAAAGTAGAAACTCTAATATGGGTTATGAAGAAAACCACATTTACTCTTTATGTCATGCAGATTATGATGTACTGTTTTCTGGTCTCAAAATATTAACACATAATTTACTAACATAATTGATCCAAGTTGGTCCTTAACCCTTAAATGCCTAGCAAAAAGTAGTGAGTTGACGATTTTCGGTGTGTGATTTATTTAATTATTTATTTATTTAATCGTATGGCATTTATTTACGAACCGTGAGATCTTCGAGAAGACAAGTACGGCTGCTAGTTTTGGTTGCACTTTTAGCACCACCCAGGGGTCACGTGTAGGGTAACGGTGGGTACTCCCAACGGACGTGGTGCAACTTCGACCCCCCTTTGTCAAGTGAGTGGGCAACTTGATTATTAGAAGTTCTCAAGCCGCCCGAAGGCCTCTAATTGTGATTTATTTAACCAAGTTTTTGGGATGGTTATTATTTTATATTTAATTGACCTTTTTTTTGGTATATCACAAATAGTGTACCTTACGGATAAGAGGATTTTTTATATATATTAGTGAATGAATAATTATATATGTATTTATTTAAATTAAATCAAACATAGGTTAATAGTTACATAAAGTAACAATAAAAACTTAAAATACAGAGCTATACAAAGTAAATAAGATTTATAATAATATTAATACCCTTAATATAATACTATTTAATAGGATTTGTACTATGTAACTTCTAACATCAATATTTCAGTGAAAATCGGAGTTTTAATTTTTTAATTTTATATCCCAGTATCAGCAAACAATTATGTATCACATATATTCATATTGGGAAAAAATAAAATAAATGAAATTGAAATAGTAATAGTTAATACATAAAATTGTTGCAAAAACTACTCATTCAAAGATTATTTACCAAGTGTGCCCCAGGGCTAACGCGGGTCTTTTCAGTACGTGTACGGCAACAGTGAATCTTCAGGGCTCACCGAGGTTTAATTTAACTCTTCTGGGTTACGATCTACGTATTTATTTTAATAGATAGAAATGCTGTGTGAGAAATGCCTCTCTTAATTTTCCCTTCATCTTACCAGACAACAGTTCATAGCTAAGATAGCAAAACTGGTCCAGTATAATTAATTACACAAATCTCACTAATCACGCGGTACAGTCCGGAGCATTTAATCTGCGCCCAGATGTGGTCTAACATAATTCATTGCGTCAGCTAAGCGATGACGAAGCTGACGCAACGAAATTCGTAAGCTGTATTCCAGAGCTGTTACCGCGATACAAAAACGAAAGAAGTTTGAATATCTCCCTCTCTCGCTCGAAAATGCAAGTGAGACAGAGAAGGAGATACACGAACTTCGATCGTTTTAGTTTCGCGTCACGCCGCCTCCGCTCTACCCCGCTACCGAATACCGCGCGGTTTTTAGGTGCGACATGCCCCGGACCGCGTTAGCTTTACCGCAAAACCGCCTCTGCCCCGAAACGACGCTTTGTGCGTTTAAAGCTTAAAAGCCAAAAAATTAATGACTTAAATGTCGTCAACAATCCGGGCCCGGTAAGGACAAATTAAAAAAATGATAAATTTCAGGATGAGAATCAGTCAAGCCGTATGCTCGTTTACTAAGAATTAGAAGTTAATATTCGCGTTTCTTGATCTCAAGGAGGAACTACTTGATAAGCTGGAGCGTCTGCAAAATGTATGTATTAGATACATATTTGGTCTCCGCAAATATGATCACATCTCCTCCGTTTTCCGATCCCAGCTTCAGTGGTTACCGACCCGCCGGCGCAGACATCCTGACGTTACTTTTCAATGTAGACTACTGTTCAATCCTGCTTCTCCTCCTTACCTTACGGAGCGTTTTAGTTATATGGCGGATGGTAGTGGTCATCGTTTACGATCGAGTGCTAATCTTACCCAAAGACTACTATGAATATTGATCTTACCTTAGCACAGCAAACATGTTTGATGTTTGCAAACACGAAAAACATGGCGCTGTAGACCCGGCTTTAGACGGTGCCCGTCTATTGCGTCACTCAAGAAGTTGTGGCTTTCCAATAACTTGTGAATTGGTTAAATACAGTTTTATAAATTTACTCTATATTTGTGACGTTTGTATATTTATATAATGTACATATTTACCGATTACTTGAATGCATATAATATATATATATATATATATATATATTGCATCTGTTTTATTTGTATTGTAAATGGTTTAATGTTTGTCTATCTTATTCTACCTACCTTCCACTCAATTGCTCAAAGGTTAGCTGGAAGAGATCCCTTATAGGGATAAGCTCGCCTTTGTACTTTAACGCTTTGTGACCTCTTTATGTTTCAACCTGTAATTGTGTACAATAAAGTGCTTACAATACATAATGTTTTTTATATTTTAGAATAATAATTCACCGTTATTATTTTGAGTGTTGGTTGAGTAACAAACTTCATCCTCATCAAATATCTTCCGGGATAATTAACCGCAATGTTTCCGGAGCCCTTTTTGCCACAGACTAAACACAACTGCGGCTTATCGCGTTCATAGGCCATTTAACGCCGCGGATGACAGGAGCCGATGTTAATGTTTCGACGCCAAATCGCAGCCCTGATAAAGAGGAAAGCGAATAAACCCGAATAATGTTGGGTGACAAACAATGTTGCACGTGTCTTGTTAATAGGTAGCAGAAAAAGCTTAACGATCGTCCTTTGAACCGGATGTTCACATATTATGTGTGAAATGGGGTAAACTACCGTAAAATGCTGCAGAATTGCGTATGATGCCTTCCAAAAACTGCTTTACGTAAACTTTTATTCATGTTTATTTTCCTTTATAAAAACATGAAACCATTTAGTGAAAATTCTCGGTTTTTTGGGGAGGCAAAGTTAGACATGATAGGCAATGTTGCAGCATTTTATGGTAGCTCGTGAGGTGATCGATGTCCATAATTGGTTGATTACTGCTTAGAAGAAGTACTTTTCTAATATTAATTAAGATTATTGTTAGATCTAAAACCGCGGCAATCTAGAGCTTAAGCTTGAAAGACGGTGGCGCAACGTCCTTGCGTGGTGGAGGCGGTTTTTTAACAGACTTCAAAAAAGGAGGAAGTTCTCAATTCGTCGGAATATTTTTTAATTTTTATTTTATGTATGTTCACCGATTACTCGGAGACTAGTGGACCGATTTCAAAATTTCTGTTTTTGTTTGAAAGGGTGTGTTTTCTAGTTGGTCCCATTGTCACCAAGTCTGGATCTGATGACGGGATCTTGGAAAAATCGAGGGAACTTCTCAAATTATATACCAAGAGGATGGGGTAAGTAAGAAGTAAGGCTACATCGAAGGAACTCCTCAAATTATATAGCAGGAGGATGGGGTCTGGCAAAGTTTGGAGTCGGTGTTTTTTTGTTAAAAATTTACTTGTCGGTGAAGCGAACGCGGTCCGGGGGACGTCTTATCAAAAAATCCGCTCATTATTCGGTAGCACGATAGAGCGGAGGCGGCGTGTGACATATGAAGTAATAATAACAGTCGATAAGTAGTTTCGGAAAGCTCAAAAATGCAAAACCGCCACCGCACCGCACCGCGACGCGCCCGCTCTGTGCGTTTCGACCTTTACAACTACAACAACAAAATAAACATCGCACCACAAATAATCGACATTCAATAAACGATTTAAAAATAAACAATTGCGGTCACAAGTCATGCGCCATCTTGCATTTGGCGTTTCGTTATTGCTCGGGGATTGTTTTGGCGGGAAAAATGACAAGTGTCACCGGCAGCGGCGGGAAATCGTGCGTGTAACGGAAAATGTTTTTTTTGCAATGCATTCATTTGTAAAGGTTGGAAGAGTCAGTGAATTGGGAAACACACTGTTTATGTCGAAAACTGTTATTCAAGATTATAGTAGGTAACCAGAAACCGCTTATTCATTCGTTTCGTTTTTGTTTTTAGACCGAATGAAACGAAGGTTTCCGCTTTGGCTTCGAAAAAAGTGATTTCATATGACCGGATGTCCAGATGTCTGGTTGTTCGCCTCTACAGGTCGCATTTCTCAAGCGAATCTCGTGAATTTTTTTGAGAAAGCTCGATAATGGATACCTGCATTTATTATTTATTATGTGATACTAAATTACAATTAGCTTTAATACAGTGCTTAAATATATCTAGGTACAAATAAAAACTAAAGTTAACTACATCTTAGAAAAGTTGTAAAACGCTCGACATTTCGTATTTCGTTTTTCCCCAATATTTTATTATTTATTTATTATTTTCATTTCAAAGTTCAATATCTCAAAAACGGCTGAACAAATTTTCATGAAACGTGGCTAAGAACACTCGGGATAAAATTATCTAGTTATGACACAAAAAAACTCTTACCAAAAATCGGTTCGTCCGTTAGCGAGCTACAATACCACAGACAGATACATAGACAGACACGTTAAGCTTTTAACACCCCTCTCTTTTTGCATCGGGGTTAAAAACTAAAATTAGAATCTATACTATAAATAGAAGATTTGACTTAATTCATCTCCAGCTGGGAGCGTGCCTAGAACGCTGGCATGCCGTCCTGGTTGGCAACGCTGAGCCGCTGCAACAGATATGAGCCAGCCCTCTGGTCACGCGTTACCTCCATTAATCTATTAGCGCATTCAGAAAAGATTCTGTGGGCACTCTCACCCCAGGGTCTAGAAAAGGTCCCCCTCGAGGGTGCCCGCCTTGTCGGGGCGGGGGGGCTTAGTAACCGTGGACTGGTCATCCACAGTGAAGCTAAGAGCCTGTTTGGGCCGCCGGCTGGCCCGAGGAGGGCGCTCCCAGCGGGCTTGGGTAGCCCGCTGAGGATGCGTTGAGGAGGGGCCGCAGAAGAAGAGGAGTGCCGGTATTGCGGTGAGCCGTTCTCCCTATCTTCTGTGGCCGAGGCGGGATCGCAGGGGGATAGGCGTGTTGGTATTTCGGTGCGCCACTCTCCCTACCCCCTGCGAACTTGGCGGGGCCGTTCCGCAGAAACGGTGTTGGTGGGGCCGCAGAGGAAGAGAAAGGTTTTCCCTATCCTCTGCGGCCGAGGTGTGGTTTGTGGCGGAACCACCGACCTGCTCCGCCACCGGGTGCCGGAAGTTTTTCGGCACCCATGACCTCCTAGTGGCGGACTCAGGGGGGTCCGCTACTGCACAAAGTGGAGGTCGAGGAGGAAGGCACGCCAAAACATCTGGCGTGCCTATGGTGGATGGCCTCCGGGCGTCCGCGAAGGAGCCGCTTGAGAGCGGCTGCCCCCGGCGGGGTCGCGGATGTGTGTGCAAGCGTTCCCGTGACCTCGCCACAAGGCGGCGAGGCGGCAGATGGGGGGGGGTTTTTAGTGGGTACACCGTGGGTCTCATCAGCCTTTACGGGAGTCCCACATAACCACTTGGGTCACCCCCTGCACCCGGGTGGTATGCGTAATGCATTTTCCCCCCCAAACAAAAAAAAAAGGGTCTAGAAAAGGTACGACGCAGCGGCACCCCCAAAACGGCTCTAAAAGGTAGTTATTTAGAAGCTCGGCCGAATTGGCAGCAGAGCCAGTTGGTAGCGGTGCCGTGGACATGAGATAGCGCCAGGGTGTACGCGGTTGAATGCCAAGAGCGATCCTCCGGCGCCCCAATACAAGGCGGAGCTGGACTTCGTTGGTGGTTTTAGACGGTAGTCCAAGGCTCTCTAGCCGCGGTTAGTCCGTCATACCCTCCATTTCCCTCCCCGACAGGACGGGATGCGTAGGTAAATGTGTATGCGCGCCCCCCTTGAGTTTTTTCTGTATCCGCCACTGGATGACTACGGCTGCGTTACTGACCAAACACTGTTGGCGACACATGGCCCACGTCTGAACACGCGTATAATACAAAAACATGATTATATGACGACGCGTGCGGCAGCACGAGACGCAGGCCATGGCGAGTATGAAAAAAGTTTGTTTTCACACCTGCTATTCAGAAAAGAGTTATTATTGTCCTCGAATAAGGGATCAAAGTCGTACTTTTCTTCCGTCATTCGAGAGCAATTTCATTATAGGAAACCGGTTGCGGTCGCGAAGCACTAGGTAGGTTAGATTCTTTATACTTATGAAAGAAATGATTGCAACTGGTTTCGTCGTAAGAACAATTCTTTTATCGCAACTGGATTTGTATGAGGGCAAGAAGTTTTCAATCGTTTCTAACACTTGGATATTGTGGCAAGGGGTAATTCTAGCATCGGAACATTATGACCGTTATGTAATTCTGACACATGGACCTTATGACAAGAGGACATTCTGCCATCTGAACCTGCGGGGCTAGTATGATCGCTTATATGTCGGACATATAGCATTCGTCCCTCTCGCACTTACATACTTGACAGTACGGGACGAATGCTATATGTCCGACATATAAGCGATCATACTAGCCCCTCTGGACATTGGAAATTTTGACATTATGACCGCTTGGACATTCGGACATTTTGGCCAATACTTACGCCGGCAGATATGCCGGATCCCATTGTGTATACAAAGTTTCATGTTATTCTAGCACGGCGTTTTAAAATGAGAGCGTAAATAAGTTTGTATGGAGAACCGAGCGTACTGCGCACTCTTAAACCGCAACATAAACTGACATAAATGTAATGTATGGGATTTTTCCACTGAGATACTAGAATGCCAAACGTTTTGTCACTCAACGGTAAATAAATTACAGACCGCTAACTTTGTAGGAAATATGTGAATAAGTATAATTTAGAAGTTGTAACTAAATCGATTTACAATTTTAATTATAACAGCGTGTCCGTGTCCAGCCAAGTTCCCCGCAGGAACTGGCGGACAGCAGCCATGTGTTATATTACACGAACCCCCCAATAAGTCCAAATCTATGTAACATAAAAAAATTGGTACATGTATTAAGATCCTTTAGAACAACTAGAACCCCAAATTTCATAAGTATCGGTGAAATAGTTATTGAGATATTAAAGTCCAAAAAACGGCAATTTTACCACTGACTGACTGACTGACGGACTAGTAATCAAAAACCTAACCCACTTCTAGGTGACATAGAAAGCTGAAATTTGGCATGCAGTTTGGTAATTGTATGTGTACACCAGAAAAGATCAGAAAACATTGATTTTTTGTTTGTTTTATTATTATTATTATTTATGCTAGTTAGGTACTTCAAAAGAGGAGGTTATCAATTCGGTTGTATGTTAGTTTTTTTTTGTTTTTTTTTTTAATGTTTGTTAGTCCATAACTCCGTCATTTCTTAACCGATTTGGAAAATTCTTTTTTTGATTGTAAGTATATATATCCAAGTTGGTCCCGTTTTTGTCAAAACGCAGTTCTGATGATGGGATCCATGAGAAATTGAGGGAACTCCTCAAATCTTCAAGGCAAACATATAGTAATTTTTGTGTTTTTATCAACAAGTCAAGCATTTTCATCCAAAAATGGGACATTGGATGAAGTGGAACTGCTGATGATGATCAGAACAGAACTCTTCAACAACGAAAAGTTCACGTTTGGCGATTTGTCCTCCTAGCTGTGTTTGTTAAGCAAGTTCTATTTTCACGATTAATTTTTGTCATGCTTGATTTCTGATGATGGGATCCATGAGGAATTGAGGGAAATCCTCAAATCTTAAAGGCAAACATATAGTGATTTTTGTGTTTTTATCAACAAATCGAGCATTTTCATACAAAAATGTGACATTTGATGAAGTGGAACTGCTGATGATGATCAGAACAGAACTCTTCAACGACGAAAAGTTCACGTTTGGCGATTTGTCCTCCTAGCTGCGTTTATTAAGCAAGTTCTATTTTCACGATTAATTTTTGTCATGCTCGATTTTTGATGATGGGATCCATGAGGAATGGGGAATGTCTGAAATTTTTAAAAGTCCTTGATTATTTTTCTAATGGGAGGAATAACCGTCGCCATTAACAGAAAAAAGTTTCAGATTTTTCGGTTGCACCATATATTTTATAAAAATACAAACATTTTATATCACCTCGCGTCTGCCCCGTATCGGACTACTAATACATTTCTAAGTCCGTCGAATATTAAAAAAAAAAAACACCTGCTTGGATCTGTGGTACGCAATGACATTGACATTCATCATAGGTTGGTCGTATGACTTGAACTGTCAATGTCATTGCGTACCACAGATCCAAGCAGGCGTTTTTTTTTAAAATATTCGATGGACTTAGAAATGTCGAAGTAGTCTGATACGGGGCAGACGCGAGGTAATATAAAATGTTTATATTTAAAAAAAATATATGGCGCAAACCGAAAAATCTGAAACTTTTTTCTGTTCATGGCGAGGGTTATTCCTACCATTAGAAAAATAATCAAGGACTTTTAAAATTTTCAGACATTCCCCATTGAGGGAACTCCTCAAATCTTAAAGGCAAACATATAGTGATTTTTGTGTTTTTATCAACAAATCGAGCATTATCATACAAAAATGTGACATTTGATGAAGTGGAACTGCTGATGATGATCAGAACAGAACTCTTCAACGACGAAAAGTTCACGTTTGGCGATTTGTCCTTCTAGCTGTGTTTGTTAAGCAAGTTCTATTTTCACGATTGATTTTTGTCATGCTCGAATTCTGATGATGGGATCCATTAGGAATCGAGGAAACTCCTCAAATGTGAAAGGCACACAAATAGTGATTTTAGTATTTTCATGAACTAATCAAGCATTTTCATTCATAAAAGTGACATTTGATGAAGTGGAACTGCTGATGATGATCAGAACGGAACTCTTCAACGACGCGTAGTTCACGTTTGGCGATTTGTTCTCTTCGTTTTGTTTGTCATGCAAGCAAGGTTTTTTCATGATTCTATGAGGAATTGAGGGTACTTAGTCTTCTACCATTATAAACATACATTATAGCCATTTTTATTTTATTGTATATCTATCTAAGAGTGCACCATCTAAGTATAATAATCTTTTACCGGCCTCCCCCATTGAAGTCGGTTTTTTTTCTTAAAAATTATTTATTAACCGATTTGGAAAATTATTTTTTTGTTTGAAACGGTATACTTCAGGGGTAGTCCTATAGTTATCAAATGAGAATCTGATCATAGGGTCCTGGAGAAATCGAGGGAACTCTTCAAATATTTGAGGTGCACCTACAGCGATTTCGGTATTTTGTAAAGTAACTCGTGCATTCGCTCTTAAAAAGCACCATTTGGCGAAGATTGTCAAAAAGTAATGATATCCCATCAAAAACATAAATGTGAAAATGGGTTTGGGTGCCAAGTTCAATATTAACAATATGTGATGGTTGGTTGTCGTCCCCGACAAAAGAATTGAGATCTAAATGGGTGCCAAGTTCCGTAGATTCTCTGAAATGGTGCCAAGTCCGGCACTACATTGTTTACAGTAAAACTAATTTACTGTGGCTTAATGCATTTTGAGCCTTAACTTGGCAGTTTTCTATGCAGTATGTTATAATACCATAAAAGCTGTTGGATATTTAAGAAAACTGCCAAGTTAAAGCTCAAAATGCATTAAGCCACAGTAAATTAGTTTTACTGTAAACAATGTAGTGCCGGACTTGGCACCATTTCAGAGAATCTACGGAACTTGGCACCCATTTAGATCTCAATTCTTTTGTCGGTGAAGACGACAACCAACCATCCACCACCACCACCATATCAGCCCTAGGACGTCCACTGCTGGACATAGGCCTCCCCCAATTTCATGGGGGGTAAATGCCATAATCGCCACGATTGGCATGCGGGTTGGCGATCGCAGTATCTCCACCGCAATCTAGGAATGCTGCTGCCCGTTCCCCGGTGGTCTTGGTCGTAGTTTAAGGACATACCCGGGTCCAACCAACCATCGCATATTCTTAATATTGAACTTGGCTTCCATTTCCGCATTCATGTTTTTGATGGGATCTAGACTTTAAACAAATCTACAATAGAATAAAAATCGGCCAAAACGTGGCTTAGCTAATTATTACCGCTCTATTACTATTCTAAATTAAGCTAAAAAATGTATTAGACGAATTGAATTCGTAACCCGCGAATCAACTAGCCTAACAGATTCAACCCTTCCCTAATCAATAGTACGAGTAAAACGGGGTCACACCCCAATAATTGCATCAAAGGGGTCGGACGTTTAATATGAGTCCTGATATGCGCTTCACAAGTTGATATTGAATACCCCAATATCTTGAGCCCCAGAAGCGTAACAGCCACGTAACAGCTATAAGGAATGAAAGAAGATACATACAGTAGGCACTGCCGGTACTGGTTCTTCTGAGGTGAGGCTTTCTGGATAGCAGCTGCAGGGTTGGTACTCATCACACTTACCGACCAATCGCCACAAGAATAGAATAGAATAGAATATCAATTTATTTGCCAAACATCATGTACATTTTGAAGGTGTTTTTACATACAGTGGGTCTCAATAATGTTTGTTACCTTATAGTAAGTGTTTTATAATACTAGGCATGCAAATGTTTTATAATACTACTGTTTAGGTTTATTGTTAAAAAATTCATTAAGTGAATAGAATTTTTTCTGTGATAGCCATTTTAACAGTTGCGTTTTAAATGTCTTAATAGGTAATTCCAACAAAACCGTAGGCAGGTGATTATAGATTCTAGCAGCCATCCCAACAACATTATTATTATAAAATTTTAAGTTTGCCTTCGGAATATATACTTTATTTTTGTGTATAGTTCTTGCGTTAGGGTTGCGTTGTGAAATCTTAGTAAAATAATAATTATGCTTCTTAAGAAATACACATATTTCTCCAATATATATATACAGGGCAAAGGAAGAATTTTTAATTGTTGAAAGATTGGTCTACAGGATTCTCTCCGGCCTATATTAGATAGTGCTCGGATGCACTTTTTTTGTGCAAGGGAACCATGTTTAAGAGAGGTAGGGCCCAGCGGAATCGTCTCGTTCATATAAGGAGCAACGCAACTGGGGAAGCACCTCCACCTTACAGAAGACCGCTGCCATATAGTAACGCCACTACTTATTCGTTGGGTCGTGTTCCTGGTGGTGATTAAGGTCACCAGAGCTCCAGAGGATTTGATGTGTTGAGAGTGAGGGACCTTGCATATCCATGTCTCTAGCTGTCAACACAACGAATCCTCAAGTTAATAAAGGGTCGGTGACGTGCTTGTGGTTCTTCTTTAGTCGCAAGCGTCAATAGGCGGCGGTGTTTGCTTACCATTAGGCAGACCGTAAGAATGTTTACCACCGTCATCGTGTAAAAAACCGGCCAAGAGCGTGTCGGGCCACGCTCAGTGTAGGGTTCCGTAGTTTTTGTAATTTTTTCAAAAACTATTCAACCTATCAAGTTCAAAATAATTTTCCTACAAAGTTTTTATAAAGTTCTACTTTTGAGATTTTTTTCATATTTTTAAAACTTATGGTTCAAAAGTTAGAGGGGGGGGGACACATTTTTTTTTACTTCTGGAGCGATTATTTCCGAAAATATTAACATTATCAAAAAATGATTTTAGTAAACCCCTATTTATTTTTAAATACCTATCTAACAATATATCACACGTTAGGGTTAAAATGAAAAAAAAACACTCCCTACTTTACGTATAGGGGAGGTACCCTAATAAAATATTTTTTTCCACTTTTTATTTTACCACTTTGTCGGCGTAATTGATATACATATTAGTACCAAATTTCAGCTTTCTAGTGCTAACGGTCACTGAGATTATCCGCGGACGGACGGACGGACAGACGGACGGACAGACATGGCGAAACTATAAGGGTTCCTAGTTGACTACGGAACCCTAAAAAAACAGTTTATATCTGACCTTCGATTATACACTGTTATTGCGAATGTAGGAGTCAAGTTGTGCTAGTGACCAGACTTATCTCACCGATAATTCGAGTTAGGTTATGAATCTCATAGCACCCGAAATTAAATATGGTCCATTTATTTACATTTTAAGAGCTCTGTCTAAATCTACGGTATCTATCATATTCATGTGGCAGATTTAACTTAATGAAAAGACTCCTATCCCCTAAGAGTGGCGCTATTATCTTTCATACTCCTACTTCTTAACATAATGTGTGCCCATTGCGTAAAATATGGGGCACATCTTAACAAAGCTGAGGTCTAAGTGAAGTGCAATACGAAATTAATAGTACAATGACCTCTCTATTGTGACACAAATGTCCTTTTTAGGGTTCCGTAGCCAAAATGGCTAAAACGGAACCCTTATAGATTCGTCGTGTCTGTCCTTCCGTCCGTCTGTCCGTATGTCACAGCCGATTCACTCGGAGACTATGAGCACTACAATTATGAAATTTGGTAGGAAGGTGTATGCTATGAACCGCTACAGAAATATGATGTGAAATTACGAAAAAAATATTAAACTGCGGGAGCACCCCATACATGTAACAGGTGGCCCAGGTTTTTTTTTTTTCAATGCACATAGGCGTGTGCGGTATTTCTAAAAAACTTTTCCATTTAAGTCAACCGAGATATTAGCTGTCAGTCGTAAAAATGTCCCCCCCCCTCTAATTTACAAACTATGAAGTTTAAAATTCAGAAAAAAATCAAGATGATTTTATTCCATCGTATGGCATTTATTTTACTCATAAATATCTGTACTTACAGATAAAAAACATTTTGAATTTCAACAAATGACAATCACCGAAAAGAGTACCATACTGTCATATGACGACCTGTTTAGCCTAGTTGGTAGTGACTCTGCCTCCGAAGCTAGAGGTCCCGGGTTCGAATCCCGGCCAGGGCATTTATTTGTGCATTTTTCACGGATATTTGTTCTTGGGTCTTGGATGTTTTCTATGTATTTAAGTATGTATTTATCTATATAAGTATGTATAGCGTCGTCTAGTACCCATAGTACAAGCTTTGCTTAGTTTGGGACTACAGGTCGATTTGTGTAATATTGTCCCCCAATATTATTATGATTATGTATCTCCGTTTGAAATTCACGGGGTGAAACCCGGTCATTTGGTAGGCGTGCATGGGGATACAAATCCAACACGTAGAGGCCTTTTGGAGAAGAAGTTTAATGTGATGTAGTACACCTGCTAGAACCCATTCACGGGTACATCGATTATTATTATTATTGTATGTCTTTACCTCATCTCGGGACCATGGGGTCCCGGACTTTTGGAAGGCGTGCGTGGGGCCGAAGCGAACAGCGCAGAGGCCCTTTTAGACAATTTAATCTAAAAGCAAAGGGATTATTATATTTGCCATACAATAAATAGATATTATTATGAATTTGATAAAAATGCTAATAAATGAAATACACATTGTATAATTAAGTACCATACAAAAAAATATTTATAACTTCTTTGTTAACATCGTCATTAGGAAAGGGTCTCAATAAATAAGAATATGACTCCGTAAATTCACTATAATGACCGATAATGGTCATGGTCATTATCAGAATGAGCGAATAAATTTGACTGTATTTAGTAAAATAGATAGGGCGCAGCGGAATGACATCTCGCCCATAATTGGAGCCACGCAAACGGGGGAACTACCCACAGACTACAATATAAGTAGGTCTACGATAGATAACACCACTGCTTGCTCAGTAGTTAAGTCCACGATGAGGCATGGTTCGGGACACTCGCAGATAAACGAGCCAAGTGACAGCGACGTAACATCAGTTCGCCACAGGTAAACTTTACCTGCAAGCACAGAATAGTATAATATTACATACTGCAAGGCTTGCGGTCGGGTATATCGCTCCCGCATTGGTTTACACAGCCACGAAAGGCGTTGTCTGCCTACTTGACACTGCTTATACTCGTATATTCTGCAATAGACTCAAAGGCTGATTGATTGCTCAGTAGGTATGTGGCATTGCGTTCCTGATGGTGACTAAGGTCGCCAGCTGGAGCTCTCGAGAATGAGGTACATATATTTTGTTCTACCTTTCCACAAACCGACTTCTCAAATTCATTAAGCAGCCACGCGCCTGTGATTCATTTAAATTCGAAAAAACATTAGTAGGCTGCGGTGTCTGTTTACTATCAGGTAGGCCGTAAGCTTGTTGGCCAGTTGGCCACCGTCCCTTTCTTGATTTGAAAATTCAATGCGTCGACAACGAGATAGAAATATGACCGTTCTTTAACGTTGGGGAAATGCAAATGCATTTTTTATGCGTAAATCATCCCGTTCTGTCAGGGAGGACGGACTGTCCTAACCCCGGCTAGGGAGCCTTGGGCTATACCATCTAAAACCACCAACGAAGTCTGCTCCACCTTGTATTGGGGAGCCGCAGGATCACTCTTGGAATTCAAGCGCGTAGAGAAAACTACGACCTGCATTCACTCTCACCACTGCCAAAAGTCGGGAACAGATATAATGCTAGAATTATTCAGTTATTATTTATAGTAGATTTAACTGCTGACCACACAATCCTGAACACACAATGGTTGTTGCTTTAAAAAAAGTAAAAAGCATTCCTAACCATACCGCGGAGCTACGTGAGAATATTTCAAATCGCTTGGTCGCATTAAATCGCCATTTGTGGCCAAAATAAGAGATGTCCTAACCGCGTGCGGGCAATATGCGTACGTGTGCCCATTGCACATTTTGTTTCAAATGCTATAGCATCAAGGGTCGGTACCAGATTATCATAAACCGGTAAAATCTGTTTGTATAGGTTAATTTTTCATGCGTTTCCCAAAAGAGCGTTTAAACCTTTTCACCGCCACAGTCGGAAATACACGACATCGGATATCGTGACTACGATGCCACATCGGCAACCGCCGTCACACATTTCATTTCATTTCTATCTGTAGCTGTGCCGTGGCATCAGGAGCGTAGCATTGTGTATCGTGGTATGGCGGTGAAAAGGATGTTATATAAAAGTCCAGAAACCCTATGAAACAAGTTCCAGTAGATTAAACAGTTTATACACTGCTATGCCGATGCCGTAAAACTCATTCGATTTTCGTTCCCGTCCGTTCTCAGATTAACGAGTTCTATAGAGATCCTATACGCGTGCCACCAAGATGGACGTAATAGCTCTTATGCGGCTTAATTGCGAACTTATCAAACCATGACCGGACCACAAATTTAATGATATGTCTCTCTCTGTCGCTCCTATTCAAATTTGTATATGATCGGTAGTAGTGTTAGGGATTATTTGACGTCTACTCTAATTACTCTAAGCGTTCGTTGGATTTTCATGTACCTACGAGTAGTGGAAACCTGGCGGAGCGGTTTGGGCCGTATATATAAGTCCTAAAACATCACTCTAAAGCCAATCGTGCTCGCTCGGCTGATTTTCATTTACCCAATTACTTATCCACGCATGTTTTTTTAAGACAATCCCGTCTGATATTATATTTCCCATAAAACAATGCACACAAACTCGCGTACATTAAAAATATTAAAACGCGGAACACTCGCAAAGCAATTAGAGGACATTGTTTAGGCGTAAAACATTGCAGCAACGAAACGCTTTATGGCGGCAAACGTGTGCCGGAAAATAAAAAAAAGTTAGGAATATTTTTTTAATCGCCATTTTTAGCGCAAACAGCTTTCGAGTGAGATGTTTTAAATTCCGCGTTGCTTTAGGTATGAATTAATAACAATGATTTTTGGTAGATAGCGCCTGTTTTCTACGACCTGCTAGCATTAAATAAACGCTGTAGGTACTTTAATTGGGTATTTTGCCTCATTTGTACTATTACTTATTCTGTGGCCTCGTGTTGAAATTTATAACATGGTGTCACTATCTATGAATAACTATCTCTATGGTAAACCATCAAAATAACACGAGAAATAGTAAATTACCAAATCATAAAAGATGTTTTTAGGATTCCGTAGTCAACTAGTAACCCGTATAGTTTCGCCATGTCCGTCTGTCTGGTTTGTCCGTCTGTCTGTCCGAGGCTTTACTCTGTGATTGTTAGTGCTAGAAACCTGCAATTTGGTGTGGACATATAAATCAATAAAACTGACAAAGACGTAAAATAAAATCTAAAAAAAACATTTTTAAGGGTACCCCCTACACTGAGTATTTTCGGAAATATTCACTCCAAAAAAAATTGTGCCCCCCGCCCCTCTAACTTTTGAACTATGGGTACAAAAAATATGAAAAAAAAACATGAAAGTAAAGCTTAATAAAGACTTTTAACGAAAACTATAGCGGATAATGATCAGTTAAGCCATTTTTGAGTTATCGTAAAAAGTCTTCCCTTCTTTGTAAAAGACGTATGAAACGCTGCGACAGTATTCCCTTTTGCTTGTTATTTTTTTATAGTAAGTTCATTGGGCAACTGCGGAACCCTACACTGAGCATGGGCCGACATGCTCTTGGCTGATTTTTTCTTTATTGTCCGAAAGTAAAATGAAAGGTACTAATAGAATCCATATGTAAAAATAAAGAATAAATTGTATGACAACTTTGTACCTTAACGCAGAAATGATGATGAATTACCTATGCATCATCCTTCTAGTATTTCCCGGTTGCATCCTATAGAGGAGCCCGGGTCCACTTTGGCACCTGATCCCAAGATTTGGCCTTGGCACTAGTTTTACGAAAGCGACTGCCATGACCTTCCAACCAGAGGGAAAAGTAGACCTTATTGATGGGATTAAACCACTGAAAAGCCACTATTAAATATCAAATGATATTTTGTACATAAGTTTTGCAAGCTTGTCATTGTAAGCTTTGGCAACATATATTGTATGTGTAAGTCAACATACACAGTAAGTCCTGTAACATGTATCAATACAATATAGGGTTGGCAGAACACTTCCTGGGCTGGGGGGCAGTTATTGTCTATCGACCCCTAGAAAGTCAAATTTCGCCCCCCTACCCAGCCAGCAAGATAGGTTTTATGGTCACGTATTACGGCCGAAATTGCCTAAAACGCTTTCAGCTGACCTATAGCTGCCTAGTTAGCATGATAGCTTCTCCGTCACGTTTAATGTGACGTTTTAGTAGATTTCAGCAATTAAATATGACGGTTGTCGGGTCGGGGCTGAGGCTGGAGTGTCTTCAGGGAAAAGTAAGAAGAGTCGTGTGCGCTTGGTATCGAGTTTATTTCGAAAGTGAATTTAATAAATTACTTAACAATATATTTATAGTAATAACAGCGCCCTCTATTAGTTGTATTGTCTACATAGATGGCGCTGTTATGCAAGTGAACAAGTATACAAGTAAGCTATCGTGATAGCTAGGCTGGGCTGCTGTGCTACCGCGAACTTCGGAAATCGAACTTCGTGTCGTGCCGTCCCTTTCACTCTCGTGTTATACTCTATATGACGGAAAGGGACGGTACGATACGAAGTTCGATTTTCGAAGTTCGCGGTAGCACCCCTGGTTCGTCGCCGCGCCGATGGGTGCATGTCACGAGTTGTAAGACTAACCATTACCCGTGTAATCCGCCCGCCGCAAGCCACACATCCGGTAGAGTAAGAAAAATCCTGAACTGAACCACTCCATCTATAGTCCATTTAAGGGCAATACACAATCATAAACTCACACATTGTTTGTCAAATTGTGAGTGCCACACATGATTAAAGTAAAATTGAAGGGATGTTTACAAAAACAACATATCTGCTTAGACCGGTTGATACTTCTGGAGGAACATTTATAATGGGCTCAGGAGTCGACCAGTGTAGTCAGTTATGTTGTTTTTGTAAACATCCCTTCAATTGCAACAAACTGTCAATCGTACTGTTTCTCGTAGATCTCACGGTTCGAAATGATTGCCATACAATAAATAAATGTTTGAAGTGAATAAATGACATTCATTTATTCATTTAAACCTCAGAGTAAGGATTTCTATAGAGATCCTATACGAGTATCACCAAGGGGGACAGAAAAGCTCTTATGTAGCTAAATTGAGAAAGTATCTTAAAAGTCTGGCTTTTACCATAAGCAGCCTCTTTAATTTCGGCGGGTAATCGTTTATTTTCCTCAAACTATTTGACATGACTTTTAGATGACTGAGGCAAATAAGGAAAAGCGGATCTATGACAAAGACAACAAATCATAGATCCCTCTCTGTTGCTCTTATTCAATTTAGTATATGATTTTCTCGCTCTTAGCGGTATTATTATTTGACGTCTACTCTGGGTACTCTAAGATTTAAACAATGTACTAGAAGGGCGTTAATTTTAAAATTGATTTTGGGTACTCTACCCTGTTGCGGTTTGGGGATGCAACAGAACTCAGGAAACTCGTATTTTAGGATTTTCTATCCTTAACCAATGACAGACTTTATTGGGCGCGCGATCGATGTGAATTTCCATGGAATTCCCCGATAAACTTTGAGAATGATCATCAATTTCCCTTCTTCGTATTAGATCTTAGGTATCAATATTAAAACCAAATCTATTTAATATATATAAGTAAATTAGGTATTTGGAGGTTTTTTTTTTTACGAAATAGGAAGCAAACGAGCCTCACTCACTCGGGTTGCAATTTTTGAATTTCCTCGTATTCGAAATGAAAAGCAGAGTGGTGAATTATGAAATATCTAGTCTGGAATAGGTGACTTTCCACCCTTGGTTAACAATCTACTATTTTTCATCTTTATCTAAAGGTTGAAGTTTATGTATATACATGCATGGATAGTATAAATATCGAATACTTACCAGGCGCGGATCCAGCTCTCAAAAAAGGTTGTGGTCACAGCCACCTAAAAATCGGCCAAGTGTGAGTCGGAGTACGAACTCGCTCATGAACAACTTTTGAATTTGATTATGCCCTTTTTCCTACGCATCAGGACTTTGGTCTTAGGAATGGAATTAATTGTTGGAAGAAGTCAGGCCCGATTTCGTCCTATTAAATAGTCGAACAGTTTCGATTAAATTACACGCCAATTTAAATCAATAATTTATTTTTCTTTTTTTCTAGTAGCCAGTAAGCCGATATGCCCTAGACTGGGTAAAAAGGTATCTTGACGCTGTCTCAGGAGTCGTAAACATGACCAGCAAGTGAGATGCACCAGGCGAGACTTAATTAGGCTACCAATAGTCCAATACCATTACAACTACTGAACCGATTTGGATTTTATACAACTTCATGGGATATCAAATTAAATTAAACGCTAGTATACATTTTACATTAAATAACTTTATTTAGGCATTTACCCCCCATGAAATTCGGGGAGGCCTATGTCCAGCAGTGGACGTCCTAGGGCTGATGTGGATGCGGTAAGCGCTTATCTTAACTAAAAATCCAAACTTACGTTTCATTTTCGCGAAAACGTTGATAATTTCATCGATATCCAGCTTGACATCCTTGTGTATTTATTTAGAAGAGCTAGCTCGGATAATCTTTCCTGTACCATTGAGGTACGCAACCAAGATTTTATTCTGCTAAGAGCAGAAAACGATCTCTCCGCGGTAGCTACGCTGACCGGGAGAGTTGACAGTATTTGTAAGAAAATTTTCATGCTAGGGTACAAATCTTGATCGCATATATGCTTCAATGAGATGAGCTACTGAGTCTGGTATGGCCGAATTGTTTTTACATTCTCTTCTCCATTTCGTCAACAACCACCAATAGACCGTGAAAGTGTGACGTCACAAGTCTAATAGGGTTGTGGGCATGCCCATCGTGCCCACAACGGTGGATCCGCCCTTGATACTTACACAAATTATTGCCTTCTTTCTGCTTCGATGATAAGTCCCGCACCGTCCTCCTTGTCAACCGCTTTAGCAAGAAGGCGAACATTGCTCTCCTGCAAGCTATAAGAAAGAGCGAGACGTAGGAGGTTTGGACTGCAATGCTTATCCGTGGGGATGAGTCAAGCCCCAAAGGAACACACAAAAATTCCGAAACGCCATTTATAATTGGCGATATGTATGTGCTCCGGTATATGTTTACCTAAAAGCTTATACGCGACTCGTATGCGGGTTTAACTACATTGAGCGGTTTGACAGATCGATTAGACTCATTATACCACGGTAAACGGCAATGTAATGAAACACGTGTGCGAATCTCGTATGTGTGTACAGAGGCCTTTACGACGGTGGATGACCTGAGGGCCTACTCCGAACTTCGTGTCGTGCCGTCCCTTTCACTCTCGTGTTATATACTATGTCGGAAAGGGACAGCACGATACGAAGTTCGATTTTCGGAGTAGGTCCTCTGAACAATTTAATGCTTCTGCAGGGGCCTTTCAGCTCGAAGTACGAACTTTTGTAAGACGTTAGTTTAACTTGTTTGTAACAAATTTTCACTGTGTGCTATCTCTATCGCAGTTGCATATTGGAGTGGGTACTAAATACACAGCGGCGCTACGATCTATGTGGAGTATTTCTCTGATATCTCTATCTCAGTATATATATTGTACTTTGTGGGTCTCTGTACACACATATGAGACTCTTATGCGAGTTTCATTACATTATGTTGCTGGTTACCGCGGTATAATGAGTTCAATCGATCTATCAAACTGCGCAATGTACACTGCGACACAAAAGAGTAGAAATTAAAAAGAGGCAACACTGTCGTGTCATCCCTTTCAAATCAAACTATACTGTTTTTCACGTAAGAAGAGTCCGGTGACAGCTGTCAACCCAGTACAAATTGTCATTTTTGACGTATAATGACATAATTTGAACTGGGTTGACAGCTGTCACCGGACTCTTCTTACGTGAAAAACAGTATAGGAAAAAGGGATGACACTACAGTGTTGCCACTTTTTAATTTCTATTCTTGTCGCACTAGTGAAACGCGCATAAGATTCTCGTACTCGGACGTGTAAATAAGGCTTTAATCGTTTTGGTTGAGTCAATGTTGATGTCAACGACCTGTTTAGCCTAGTTGGTAGTGATACTGCCTCCGAAGCTAGAGGTCCCGGGTTCAAATCCCGGCCAGGGCATTTATTTGTGCATTTAGCACGGATTTTGTTCTTGGGTGTTTTGGATATTCTATATAAGTATGTATATCGTCGTCTAGTAAAAGTTTTGCTTAGTTTGAGATTAGGTCATTTGTGTAAGATTGTTCCTCAATATATATATTTTTTATTTAATGTTAATGACCAATTCGGATGTTTCCAAGTATTTTTGTTGACCTTGACTGTTACATACTATCTGACACTGACTGATGCAGGTATTTCCCGTGGTCCCACCAATATGTCCCCCTGGGGGGTCCACGGGCAATTTTATTTAATTGTTTAAAAATGTTCGGTTCTGGCGCGCAAATCTTCTCAATAATTGGTCCAGTCTATTTAAATCGCTGGTTTAGGAATCAACTCGTCACACCAAAATTTTGTTCTAATCGGTCACACCGCCAAAAGCAGTATTATTTGTTTCAACTCGTCACAACAAGATTTAGTTCTATTAAGTCACATCATAATTTTGTAGCTATTGGTCACACTACAAATCTCTTCTTATTCGTCACCCCGTCAAACAGTTCTAACTGGTAACAACGTCTCAGTTAGGTACGACGACGAGCGAAGCGAGGAGGAGTGTTAGTAGAACTGCGACCCTACAGTGCGCGAGCCGAGCGAGCGAAGCGAGCGCGCCGCGGCAGCGGCCGGCGAAGCGCCAGAACCGAACCTATTATTCTACTTGTGACCAGTTCTGTTTGACGGTGTGACGAATAAGAAGAGATTTGTAGTGTGACCAATAGCTACAAAATTATGATGTGACTTAATAGAACTAAATCTTGTTGTGACGAGTTGAAACAAATAATACTGCTTTTGGCGGTGTGACCGATTAGAACAAAATTTTGGTGTGACGAGTTGATTCCTAAATCAAATCGCTATGTTCCAAATTAGAATGTATTTTAGATTTCTAGGTTCTGTCTATTTGCAGGTTAAGTACATATTTACATAGCTTGATTACGGTGACAGCTCGGTCATACCAGTACAAATTGACATATTTAAGTACACAGGTGCCACCGTAGCCGAACTATGATAACATCACTTTAGGAAAATAGGAAAGGTTTGCAGGTTAGGAATAAAACACCAGTGTAGAATGTAAACCATTTACTTAAACTATTCGTTTATTTGTTCCAATTGAATCGCAGCATCACCTAGCGGCGGCAGTCCGGAGCCAAATAGCGATTGTAGATAAATATACAAAGCTAAACTCTCTGCGAATCTTTTTACAAACTACGACTAGTACCGTTGAGGCAACATGGCAGTTTCAAACTTTCAAATCGTTTCTACAAGTGGTAGATGTGACCGTTGAAGTTACGTCACTCGGTTTTTATAACGTCAGAAATGGAATACGAGCCGTCATAGTTTATTATTGAGTTCTCGTTATTAAGTAGGTACATATAATTATAGAAAGGGAGGTGCTAATTATGCAGATTAAGGCTGGGTTGCACCGACTTACGATCACAGACTGATCAACGTTAAATATGGCGCGCACCCCATAGAAACTTGTCAAACTTTCCATACATTGAAATTTTAACGAACACAACTTACGATTACAGACGGTTTGGAGCAACCCAGCCTTAGTCCTACCAAAAACTAGGCTTTTTAGCCCTTCTCTGTATCTATTCTATAGGTACATGTATACGTGGGGTACGTGGGCCTAGTGTGCCTATGTTATTTCATAAATCATCTGATTGGCAGCCGTAATATTGATATGAAGTCATTACCTATTCGTGAAACCGATCCCTCCTAGACTGTCACCCAGTACTTAGTGTCGAGGTGACATGGCTAACAACAAGTAGTATAAGATAGCGCTGGTTTCCTAATGAAGTGATGTAGGTACTTAGGTAGGGATACCTATATTCTATATACGAGTACCTATGTACTCTGCAACATTTCTTGGTCAAAATGGTAAGGCATGGGTGGTTCATATATACTCGTATAATGAAAAGAAACTGATAGGCGCAGTTTTAGGAGGCAACAAGTTACAAGTCTTAGATGCCAAACTTGAGATGCTAGGCCATAACGACTGACCTGTGTTGCCAATCAATTGATCAGTGTTGCCAATTAATTGTAAATTTTCAACTTATGCTATGTGTAATAAATAAATATAAATAAAATAAATGTTGGGGGACAATAGTACACAAATCAACCTAGTCCCAAACTAAGCAAAACTTGTACTATGGGTACTAGACGACAATATACATACTTAAATACATAGAAAACATCCAAGACCCAAGAACAAAATCCGTGCTAAATGCACAAATAATGCCCTGGCCAGGATTCGAACCCGGGACCTCTAGCTCCGGAAGCAGTGTCACTACCAACTAGGCTAAACAGGCCGTCTAGGCTAAATAGGATAGGTCATACATAGATTTTCAAAGGGGAACCCTTTATATATGTTCAGTTCAAAAGTAATCACTTCTTGGGGTGCCCTATACAGAGTTGTAATTTAGCAGCTTTCTAGTACAGTTCCTCTTGACTTAAATCGTTTTTTAAATAGTCACACGAAGTAACTGAAAACAATTTTTATTTTTAAAACTGCCAGGTTGCAAGTTGGTGTCATATACTTGGAATTTTGCGTGTTGTCAGATTAAAAAATGTCTAAGGGCTGAGAATCGATCTGGTTGTGCAGTATCAGCTAAGCATCTCATTCTTATTATCACCGTTAATAAAGGTTGTGTCATGAGATTAAAACGGCATTTTGACAGATAAACGTTGCCGAAAACATGCTGCCAGGTGCTTGTTTTTTTGGTGTATTACTTAGTAGGTACATTATTCCCCCGTCGTAATAGCTATTTATGATACAAGGGTTGTAAAACAAAGAAAGGCCGATATCGCAGATGTTTGAGGCCCGAGCCGCAGGCGAGGTTCATAAATATGCGAGAGAGGTCTTTCTGTTTTACGACCCGTATTTTGTACACAATTCTACGTCACCACTTGGCCAAAAAGTGGGTTTTTCCGGACGCGCAGCGTGCGGAAAAACGCGCTTTATGGCAAGGTGTGGTGTAAAATATTTTTTTCCTTCTAGACGCCATGTTTTAGGTAAACAAGATATAAGAACAAGATAATGATGATCCTTGTATTATTTAAGACCTTTTGTAATACTCATAATCTTACAATAAACTATTTGAACTTTGAAGATCACGGGGATCAAGATGAGGGTCCCTTTTCCGACTGATTGGCGAAATAAGGAACAGAATCCCAAGTATATAAACACTAATAAATAATATCACGTAAAATGAAAAATATCATAGCCGTTTGCGTGGGTATATTTTCGTAGTTTTTTTTTAAATAAATGGGGGTAATTGCCATTTTATTTTTCATTTTTCGTCTTCCCGTTTTGTAGATTATTACGTAGTAGTAAAAAATCTATATATTCGACAGAATTACAGCTACGACTAACGATGTAAATATTGAATAATTTTGATTATACTGCTTAGTAGATACAAATTCGAGGGGCACTTTTTTTCAACTTTCAACCACTAGTCGTCTATACCAGTGTCTAACGAACGAGTCATGGAAGTAGAAATATATTTTATAAGAAATGAAAATGAGAAGTCTAACTACTCTAAGTCTGCACTGAAATAATCTGGCAACACCGCCATAACCGTCACTGCTGTGTAAATGAAATGTATACTATACATAGAATGACAGATGACATGGGCTTGCCAAATTATTCTATGCAGAGACAGAAACCTCAGAGAGTAGTCTAGTCACTTAGTACCACAGAGAAGACGTCAAAATATAATACCGCTACCGAGCGAGTTGGTCATAATAAGAGTAGGTAGGTATACTGAAGTAAACTTTTTTTATTGAACAAGAGCTACACAGAGGTATATATAAATTGTTGTCCTTTTCATAGTTCCGCTTTTCTTTATTTGCCTCAATATTATGTCAAATAGTTTGAGGCAAATAAACAATAAGCCGCCCAAATTAAACGGGTTGTTTATGGTAGGCCGCCAGACGTTGAAGACCAGTTCTCAATTTAGCTGCAGAAGAGCTTCTGTCCGCCTTGGTGAAGCTCGCATAGGATCTCTATAGAAATTCTTACTCTGAGGCAGAACTTAGTGTGAACGAACTCTCACTCTCTTTAGGCGCCACGAGAAAAATGACTAATTTTGATGTCTTGGTAGAGAGAGATACCTTTGTTTTTCTTTACTTCAGATGACTTCGACATATTATTGTTTTTACTATTAGGTATTCAATAAATTAGACAAAATGTAACAAAAAACCGGATTGAACAATATTTGGCAAAACCAAACTCGGTCTATTAGGCAACGAGAAAAGGGATGATTCGTAAATTTTCCACACTGTAGGAAACCTAAAACTAGAATAATATACTAGGATTCCTTCTGAGGGCAATAAAATAGCTTTGGGAATATTTAGAAAGTGTATTAGAAATTACATTTAAGAAATCACTATAGTATCATTTAAAAAAAAAGAGATAAACCTTGTTGTATAAATTACACCAGAGGTAAAAATATAATTTTGATAATTATTAACAGCAAGTAAACTTCCATGAATCGGAGTATATGCCACTGGTTTACTCATTCTTTCCGAACTAAAACATTCCAGTAGATACTAAGACTCATACATACCCAATAACTTTTTAACTACATGAAATCGATAGAGAAAACTATTATTTTTTAATTCCAAAGACAAGATTCAGAGAGCCTAGGATCTAAAGTCACCCCTAAATACAAGGTTACCTACATGACAATTAAATACAAATATTAATTATAACAATGTCATTAAATCTAGTATATATATACAATACATTAGATTAGAAAAACAACTAAATTGTGTTAAGAGAGAAACTATACAGACTATTTTTTTCATAACTCAAAATTAACTAGGCTTAGAAAAAATAATAAAAAAACCTAATCTAATCACAAAATTAACTTCATAAATATGTTATCACAAATGACTAGTCTAGTATAGAAGTCACAATTTTAGAAACGACTTCTCAACTTACTGAAGTAAAATTTTTCAGGCAGCAAGAAAAGATATTATTTGACAGTTTTTTGTTGCCTAAAATATAATAATATAGAGAAAGATGTATGCAACCGTTACAATTTCATAGATATCAGTGCTACGCGCGTTACGCAGGTACTAAATGAACTGTGGAACATTATATTGTCACACAATGAGGCACTGCACTGTTCCTTGTACTGGGGTTTACACTACTGAACACTTTTCAACTACAGAAAACATTCTATGCACCTTAGGTGCCGAAGCACTTTTTCAGACCTTTAAAAACCAACAGTCATAGATAAAATGGCGGCAAAACTGACAGATACAAACGAGTGCTCTTGCAATTAGAGAAATAAACGCCATAGACAAGAAAAGGCAGCTAAATTGACAGATCCAAACAAGTGCTCTTACATAGGTTACGTACCTTTAAGAAATAAATCAGTGCATCCCAGGAAAATTGGGATATTAATAAGAAAACATACGAAATGGGTGACTACAATCAGTCTATTATTATCAATTCATAGGAAGACGTGTCCGTATAACAAGTGACATAAAATCGATGCATTTACAATACTTAAATTACTTTGTACTACTACAAAACAAAGTACGTTGTACTTGAAATTGCCCTTTTTATTTTCTAAAATACACTACATGTGAAAAATCTTAAATTTGATTCATGAAAATCGATCACATTTTGTTCAACAGAAAAGAGATACAAAAAATATATTTCAAACTAATTGAGTCTTTGGTCCATGTACTACTTCTAGAAAGATCTACATTTTTCTTTTTTTTCAAATAGTAAACTAACTTAAGGCACAACTCGATTGTGTCTTGTAGGGGGTGTCTCTCGGCTGATATGTTAATAATCTAATTTTCTACAGGAGTCTACCACTACAGAAATTTAAAAACAAGCAATTCCCAAAGGTAAGTCTCATCACAATTTGGTTTTTAGTATTAAGTACAATTTAATAGACCATTCATCTAAGCTACTTTTAATTAACGGCCAGCACCCAAAACCATGTAGGATTTAAACTATAGTCTACACTATTGTACTGGGATGCACTTTGGGTTGGGGACTAAATAACTAAGCAATGAAACAGCATCTGAAAGTGGATGACAATACTGATTTCGTGTTGATCGAACTAGAAAATCGAATTGTCATTAATCTTGACGAATACTGTGATGTTTGTGTCATGTAAATGATTGTGAGGCAGCATGTTTCAGACCAAATATACTCGTCATTCGTCATCAGATGTATTCGACATCTGATCTGAGCGAGGAAAATTCTCACAAACATCAGATATTTTTGAGCACTTTTGCACTTTACGAAGTATTTGATGGCAACTCTACCATCCACTGGTAATCTTTAGACATAGTACCTACCCCAACTGGCATGATAATCTCACATAAGAATATACATGCGTCTCTTTCTTTTTGAACTTTATGAGGACAGTGTTAAAGCATAGATCTTTCAGCCTTGCTCCTTAGGTATGTAGTGTTGTGTTCCTGGTGGTAAGGTTGACAGAGCTCCCGAGGATGCACTGTGTTGAGTGTGAGGGACCTGCATATGTCTCTCTTTCAACACAACGAATCCTCAAGTTATTTTGTTTCTTTGTTTGCCACTGACTATGTATTAAAAAAATCATGATCGCGGTTAGACAGACGTAGGTATAGCATTCGACCCTCCCTCTCTTTTATACCAGCTAGTGAAGGACGATAGCTTTAAGTCCGGTATAAGTAGATAGTTATCCTTATGGAAAATGTTCAAATGACATATCACTTGATCGTTAGTAGATCTGTCATCCACACTGAGCTCGACTGATATGTGGCAAAACCTACTTACTCGTTACACGTACAACCCTCTATATCTACAAACTAACCCGACTTTACACTTAATATTTTGAACAACAAAGCTGCGTAGCTATTGAATTCCGCCTCATTTGGCATTAAATCTAAGCCCCAGAACTAAAGTGACCGGGCTGGGCTGTGAGGCGACATCTAATTAATACGCAGCAAAACATGTGCCATCACCAGTTACGTCAAGTCAGTATTGCCTCACCGAGCACGAAGTCTTCCTCTTGATTGCAGATCTCCGCCGGCAGCCATGCACACCACTGCTACCTCCGTCGGCATGCATCTATGTCCTCCTCCAAACACTATGCTACCAAAGAAAACTGTTGTACTAAAACTGGCACCCAACTTGGGGCAAGCTCATTCCAAAACTACTGAAATACTTCAGTTTCTATTTTACCGTTACTATTGAAGGGAAGCGAGAAATGAAAATCCGACTGTGTTTATTACCATTTATTGCTAAGATTTGTTCTAAGTGAAGATGAACCATATGGCGTTGGAGGCGCGCGGCCGGCGCACTACTGCGGGCGCTAGCTAGGGGGCGCTAGAGTAGCCCATTATCTATTGCCTAGAGTTGTCTATAGAGCGAACGCCTTTTTTGAATCTTTTAATCTCCAGAATATTGGCAAGAAAACAATTTTCTTAAAAAAATGCATTTTAATTTTTTTATATCGGGGACCTCGGAAACTGCTCTAACAATTTCATTTCATCGGTTCCCGGCCTCATTTTCGGGAAAACTCGTCTCTGGAAAAGCCCAGGTATTTGAACCGGCATTTAATTTGCGACATTTTAACTGTTCTGTGGGCTGGCATTGTCATAACCCCCCAAGAGTAAGTAGTTTAATAAAACTCCACCAAGATAATTATACCAGCACTCTCGACCAAATAAAAAATAGACATCCATGGAGAGTTAATTAAACATTGAACTTATCTGTTTTCATTATGACGGCTTCATTACTATGAAGGTTTGTAATAGGTATCAAAAAAGGCGTCGCCAGAAAGAAAAATACATCAATCTACAGGTTTCACACATTACTGTTACAAATCATTCAGTATTGTAATAGGTATTTGCAAAAAAGCTAGGGTACAGCAGATACTCCCAATACATAGACTCTTATAAATGCAGGTTTATTGCATATATTCCCGACTAGAAACTGTTAAATATCATAAGCGTAACTAGTACCAAACTAAACACCTAAATAGGCATTAGAAGTACGACTGAAGTGTAGAACCGCCATCATTCCATAACTACTATTATTGCATAACCATAAAGTATCAGATCTTTAAAAAATCGGAATCCCCAAATAACCAGTGGCCAATTTGCAAGATACCGGACACTTATCGAATGGCCAATCTTTATTGGTCAATCTCATGACATAGTGAAGATTAGACTTGCAAACTTAACTTGTAAGACCACTGATCACATCTTGTGAAATCTCTTATACTTGTGATATTTTACGAGTCTGATATGGGTATCAGATATATCGGAATGAAGACAGCTAGTTACGCCTATGGTAAGGTCTATGTTAGGGGCTATAAGGCCCAGCTTCGCCGTTTACTACTCTAATACCCCGCCCCACTACTGAAACCTCGAAACACATACAAGAGAAAATCGATTACATATTGCACAATGTATTATCTACAGCAATCAGTGTACTATGTGATAAAATAAAAAAACAGCCCATTTCTAACATATCTTAGATGAGAAACTATGTTAAATTGATAAATACGAGTATTTCTACCATAAATAATAAAAAATGCAAACTCCATTACGACCAAAAATATACATAAAAGGAATGTCAATACAGCCTCTTTATAGATATTGCGATTTGGAGCTCGCTTAGGACACGGCACATATAGCAGACATCTTACACAATTTTAGGCTAGCAACGACCAAATACAGACGTACATTTAAAAATCGAATTTATGTTAATTGTGTTTATAACTTAAATAGACAAATTTATTCTAAGATAATCGTTTGGATGTCCGATCCGAACTGCGCCGTGCCCGTCGCGCCGCCATTTTATCGCGTCTCGCAAACAAGATGGCCGCACGCCTATAAGCGGCGCATGCCTAAGTATTAAACAAGTTAATCACAAACTCTCACTTATCAACAAGTGTTCGCACATTTATCACGAATAACTTTTAAATACCAATTACCAACTTGCTACTGAATACACCGATCCTATTATACAAAAATATTTAAATATTTTATATGTATGCTTGTGTATATTAATATTCTAACATGAAAGCGCGCGCTGCTGTGCTCTCGCGTAGGTGCTTTATCGACTTACTTATTCTTCGTATTATCTATCTCATTCTGTGCTTACCGCAACGCGCGCCAGTGAATATCATAATAATGTTATTGCTTTCGGTTAGTCATACTTATCGATATTATAATGTATGTAAAACTTCAAAATCGCTACACTACGTCACTACTCTAGCATTTGCCATACATTAAAACACACAACATAATATTAACCTTTTGTTTAACATACTTTATATTATACCAATCCAAAATTTGTATATTAATCCATGTATATCTTATTAACCTTAGTTTACGAATATATTAAATGTTGTTTACATTTGGTCCAGAGGTACCTGGATGCGAAGCACGGGACACCGCTACCGTGCGCGTGCGAGCTGTGTATGGCACGTTCTATGCAAGCTTTACTCAAACGAACTACAATACAGTACAACTAGGCAAGAATAAGTATTGAGCAAGATTAGACTGCACTTGAGTATTCCCGCTAATATAACATAACTTTTAAAATTTTATAACAAACTGACTAGAGAGGAATGTTTCGTAAATGGCAATAAAGAAACTAGCGTCGTAATTGGCCGTCCCTTCAGATTATTGTCTCAACCTTAAGCTACTCGGCGTAACTTGGCTAATGCCGTCATTTCCTCGAAACAACACGAAATGGCGTCTGACAACTTAAATCTCCGATACAATGAGTTATTGAACATGAGTCAAAAAGGTCTACGTATCTTGAGCAAAGAATTGTGTTTTGGCTAAGATTTGGCCTATACTTTTGGCAAATAAACTTCTTTAGAGGAAGACTGTAGGCCTCAAGCGAAGCGTCACTACACGGTCTAAACTACGTGACTACGTATTCAATATTTCTTTCAAAGTTAAAAGATTCTCTTCGATCTTTCCAATCCGCTACTACCAATCAAGAGTTCCTAACAAATGTGATGAATAGAATTCTAAATAGGTAATAGTGATTGAAAAGGCCGAAGAAGAATCTCCCTAAAACCGTTTCACCTTTAAAAGAAATACTTTAATAGCACGTTTCACAACCAACGTGTGGCAAACGCCTTATGAAGAATTGACAGTGAATGAATTGGAAGATACCCGTCGTGTTTACGTATAAGTCCATGCCAACCATGCCTTACGCTACTATCCACAGGGTCCAGCGGAAATGTTAGTCGCGATATACAAGACGTTTATACTAGTTATACTATTATGACTGTATTATACGCATGCCTCCTCTACACCGACTTACCATCTCTGGCTCCTTGAAGCCCCACCCTCCCATACTTACGCTTAAAAGGTTTAAGTGGCGCCCAACGTGGGGCAAAAATTTCGGAAATCCATCGTCACACGCAATCTATCGAACAAAATACGTGCAAACTATCTATGGATAACAAAAGTGAACATACCATATCCCAGCACAAAATATCTACCCCACGCTTAGCAGCTAGCGAAATAAAACACACTTTATTGTTCTAATATTATCCATGTAATGACACATTGGGTACTCTAAGTGCTCCATTACATACAGTTATGTACGGGCAAAAATCTAAGTCCACTAAATACAAAATAACTACTGCTAGCCTACCGCCGCCGGCCGCTGTCAAACAAAAACAAACGAATGCAAACGCAACGGCCGACGACACATACCATTTACCAGTGTAACATACAAGGTGTTTAGAAAAGAATATAAATAATTTGTTAAGACTTTGAAACATCACAACTGCTAAGAGTGGTGTTATTTCAAACAGGAGAGATATAATATGAAAATATTAAGTACATAGTTCAAAACTAGGGCCACCGCTTCTAAGTTTTGGCAAGACAGCAAGCGGTCAGGGTTACTAAGAGTGTAGGACATCACAATAATATCAACCATCTAATACTGAGAATTTCAGGAAAAGTAATACTAATATACAAAAGGTGTCACTGGGTGAGAGTCGAGCCGTTTCGTCGTGTCCAATACGTTAATTTCAAACGCGACCTATTTTCCCACGCAATCAGTAGTGCCAACATCGCCGGTTGAAAATTACAGTCCGAACGTGAACTGTGAACATATTCAGTTCATCCAACAGAACGGACTGCTAAAACGTATTGACCAGAAAGAAACAACGCGTTTTTAATCTCAGGAGGTTCTAGCCTAATTATACTAAGAATACTGCTAAATAATAAGGATAGGTATGTGTATACATGTGATAATAGCATTCGGTGGCCCTGATAAGTGAAGAAATCTACCGGTTTGGAGGTAAATAAACAAAATAAATACAATCTCTCTATAAATATAACATCTAAATCAACTTTTTAACAAGCTTTTATTTGATCCAATTATATTCAAATTATTAATAGAAATGCCAATTGGCCATTATATTGTCGTACTGTTGTCAGTCATAGACAATCTAATAAAAGCTTGTATGTATACGTCAAATAAATAAAATGTTCACAAATCAGGCCACCGACCCGGCAATAAGTTCCAGCCGACTACGCTACGACATGCACTCTGCTATTTCTCTGCAAACTTCAATACCTAGCCGTGGAGCAAGTTTCTCAATATAGTACCACAGTAATATCAGATAAAACTTAATTAGATAAGACGTGGCCACAGTTAAGCATCTTTGTATAACTTAAGTCCTTTTAACTATGTTTCTATATTATACATCTCTAGTTCTCTGCTCACTTCAAGACTAGGTATAACTCTATGCTACAGAAAATTGAGTGTAGTAAGCGATCAATACGTTAATAATTGCTTCTATTGAAGGCGTGGCTAGACAATTAAGCCCAGCCAGTTATGACCAATTTAGTGTAATTTGTTTTGTTTCCACCGACACCTAACTTCACGTTACTAGCGCTCAATTTTATAGCCATGGAGATCAAGTTTGCCGAGAATCGTATCGACAAATCGTATAAGATAGTTCGAGCTAAGCGTAGTGGTTTTACCAATAAAAAATATAAAATCCAGGCCAGTCAATCTAGTCTTAATAACTTTTAAGTTGCTATTTGAAGCAAGAACACTCTTTAGAACTATTGAGTTGGTATTTGAACTCGAACATTTTCTTAGCTTGAACGATCAAAGTAAAACCACTGCTCATAGGTCGAACCAACAAATAGATTTATCAGAGCGTCGCCCGAATTTGCCTGGCTAAATGAAAGGTTAAGTACTCCTCAATTCGAGACCAAGCCCCGCCCTAAACCTAGAAATTGCACAAACACAACCATCATCGTCTTTTATTCGAATAATACTATATTAATCACAGTATTGCAATTTAACTACCGTATTGCTTTGTTTTTTTATTTTAATTCTAAGTACGTGAATTAAGTACGCAGGAATAAATAATTTTAGCAGTTTTTTGATGGGTCCTGCCCAAATAAAGCTATTTGTTTTGAATCAAAGTGGTAATAATACGCAAACTTAGTAACAATAAGTGTAACTTTCGAGATGCCTTCAAATCTGAACAACCCACGCTCGTTTACCTTAATAGTTGCCACGTACAAAATTTACATTTATATTGTTTACTAAACCGATTTAAAAAAAGGCTATTATTACCACATCCGATTAGCTGCCTGTAAAAATTGGCGCCCAACGTGGGGCCAAATCCAGACAAAAACGGGCGACCATGACAATACTACAGGCTTAATACTAAGCTTATTGTCACGACAGGGTGTTAGTTGCATATCTTGAACTAATCTATACGTATTTAAACATACTAACCCTATGCCATATCAGCGATTTAGGCGTGTGATGTCCGCTGATACAACACAGGTTGACTACATAGGTATATAGCTACGTAAATAAGTAATACATATAATATATGTAATGAGATTGCTTTTCCACACAGTTAGATATGTACGAGAGTATTGTGAGCTGATGATAGGTCGAAGCCGGGTGACGGAGCGAATGTGATTGCAACTGAGCGCCCGTAGAGAGCATTAGGGTCGACCCTCAAAACTATCCAAGCGAAATTTCCGGATAATATTACATAAATCATAATTTTCCAAGTTCGTAATAGTCCATTTTGATGTGGAATAAGGACAATGAAACAATGAGATAATTCTTAATGATGCCGGTCAAATGCGATTAGGAGGAAATACAGGAAGAAGGAATTCGGGCGACTGTCGTTTCTTTTTATACTAATTAAGGTCACTCAGTTGTTCGGAAAATATGACATGGCAGAGTTTGGCACAATTTTGTATTCTGCGAGAATGGCACGAGAATATAATACTGATACATAAACAATTTCCAAGATGGCAATCCGTCACCGGGCGACCGACGCTGCCTAATAAAGATATACAGAGCTGCATGAGATTCATCAATATACATTCGTCAAGTATAAATAGTCATATTGCCAACGACCGTGCACTACTCTACAAATCCAACACATAAAGGAAAATTAGTCCGCAAACTAAAATATCTGAGATCCTCTTACTTAACTTTAAAAAAAAAACGAAATGCGTATTCTTTGATATAGTTCCCGCATCGGGCCAAGTATTGCTTGTCGAGTAAAGACTTAACCTAAGTAAATGAGCCGTAAACCTTAATTACTTTAGAGAATACTGATCCGTGGCCGCTCCGGCAAGACAAATACGACGTACTAATCGTAGGAACTATCGTATAAGAAATAAAATACCTAACCTCTGTAGGCGGGTGGGGTTTTCAATTCGTTAGATGCGTTACCGTTTAGATGTACATGGGGAGGCCGTACATAGCGCCCCAGTCGACGCTCTGGAAGGAGGACATGTCGACGCCGGCGAGGGAGTAGGCCGTGCCGAACTGCGGCATGGCGGGCGGCGGCGCGGGCTGCGGCGGCGCCACTAAAGCTGTGGCGGCGGTGGCGGCCGTGGGCAGCGCGTACGGCGCGTAGCGGTAAGCGTGCGCTGCGCCCACTGTGGGCACGGCTCCCACGCCGCCCGCCGCGTACACCAGGCCTCGCCCGGGGCGGAGCACCAGGCGCTTCCCGAGCGCCAGTGGCGCGGCCGCGACCGCCTCCTTCGGCTGGGCGCGCTTGCACTCCACCTTCTTATTCTTTATCGTGTGGAAGTGTATGTCGCACACGCGCTCGACCGCCTCCTCGGAATGGAAAGTTACGAACCCGAATCCGCGGTGGCGCTTGGTCTGCTGGTCCATGAGCATGACGGCGTCTTCGACGTGACCGAACTGTGCGAAGTACGCCCGGACCTCCTCAGCGGAGGTGTCCTGGCCGACGCCGCCGACGAAGATCTTCTTGGTCTTGGCGGGGCGGGGCGCGGACTTGGGCGTGGCGTGCTTGGGGTCGATGCGCTTGCCGTCGAGGGTGTGCACGGGGACAGCTAGGACCTTGTCCACGGAGGCAGCCTCCTGAAACGTGATGAAGCCGAAGCCGCGCGAGCGCTGCGCGCGGCGAGATTAAGTTGGTTTGTATCGAGCGTTCGAGTTTTCGGTTCGAACATAGCGATTGAAGTCTGTAATAAGCACTATGAATGACGAGGTGGCCGCTTTTTCGCCATCTTGACCATTTTCCCTGTCAATGACATTGGCCGTACACTTTTGGGTCGATTAGTAATGATACCTTCACTTGTAGACCCAGAAACGTATGGCGAATAATTGTCGTTGGTGAAGTTAGTGAAATAGGGATCTGAAATATAAATTATTAAAGTATCTAAATTTTAGCATAAAAGGGAAATAAGGCTGTTTTAGCTACTTCTCAGTTTATTTACGTCAAAAGCTAATGTTTAGGTAATTGAAGAAAAACTAGAACTACGTAAAAAGTTTGCCAATATATATTCATAGCAAATAAAAAAGTATTGATTAAAATATACATGATAATTAAAACAAACCAGCTTTCAATCGCCATGAACAAACTAAAAACCCAAATTTATATTAGCATAAGTCACGACAATCTTATTAATAATGTCTAACCCACTAAGTCCTTAAAAGTATCTTCTCGATTTCACTATCGTACTTGAAAACTATAAAAGGAGATACTCAAATAGGTTATCTTTAAGAATAGCCTAGACTAAAGTTTATGTCTAAAAAACCGGGCTATATTACTAATACTATAGTTAGAAACAAGCTACAGGGAAACACTTTTACAAATCAAGAAGATACTCTTGTAAGTTTTATTACGAATGTCAGGCTCATGGCATTAAACTTAATAAAGCAACTGTTTTCTGCCTTCAATTTCTTTGACAAATGTAACTAACTCACCATAATTAAACCACTGACAATAAAAATCTTCAGATATTATACGTAAATATGACACTATGTCATTGACTTGAGACATTGTAAAATAGTGTCAGATTTATTAATAATATTTGATAGGTCCGGCGTTCATGAACATAAGAGGAGTGTAGATAGAAATGCAGCTGTAAGAAGTCACCTAAAACTAGGTTTTATGAGACTAAATACAGGCAAAAACGCATCTAGTGTTACGGCTCGGACACGACTTCGAGCGACGCCATATGTAGGAACGAGAGACTGGACCGCACTCTCTCGCTTCCACTTATAGCGTACCACTGTCGCTTGCAATCGTGACCGACCTCTTGAACGTTCTTTTCACTGATAATTATCGCCTAAATTGCAAGAATCCCAAAACACTTCTCAAATCATCGGCTCAGAAATAAATAATTGTTGGATTGGGGGAGAAGTATTTCAGATTTTCGTAATTCGGGAAAAAAATACACTTCATTTATAGAATCAAGTTGTTAACGGACTATTTACTTCAAATGTCTATTCCACCTTTCTATGTTACGTAGTCTGTTACGGGGCCAAAATATGTCATGCTTATACGTGACCGACTAACGAAAAGACAAAAATCTACCTAGTTAACCATGTCGACAATATTATTGACAATATTTACTACATTAATGAACTTGAAAGAAAAACTACAAAACGAAACTAATATGGGATTTAGAAAATATAGCAGAAATCATGAATATACAAATCTCACTACTGAAAAATATAACTTGGTATTTTTGGACGGTTAACTCTTCCACACAAACAAACAATACAGAACAAATATAGTGACCAAGCTAATAAATACTTACATAAGAATAACTCATAGGTTATAATTTATGTCATAGTTTGTGATTAAAACTGCGCATTGTTGTTGCAAGCTACAGATGTAAAAAATGACGTTTTTATTTAAATTAGGTATTAAATGTAACCAATTAAACAGTTGATGTAACCAATTTAATTTCATTCCTCCTATTCCATGCGCATCTTTATTGAAAGGATAGATTAATCCCTTTTTTCACGCCTTTATTGATCGAGTACGGATAGTATATATAACCCTTGTCAAGTTGTCAGCAATGTATATGTATACTATAATATACACTACCGTCAAAAAGTTTAGGACCAATTTTTAGTTTAATTTTCATAAATAATTACGCAAACCAAACAAGGCAAAAAGATTGCAATGGGCTATTTCTCACAAAGATTGGACTTTTGCAAACTGGTTGAGAGTACTACGGACAGATGAATCAAAATTGAGTGGATAATCAACCAATGTTGATTATTTGCATATTTTGTGTTTGGTCTTAAACTTTCTGACAGTAGTGTATATGCTTAGGCAAATTTTTTAATGCCCGGGAAATCTAAAAAATAAAATAACATATTGTCAATAATATTGCTAAAATACGGTTAGAATTTTCAAAATTAGCACTCTCCCTCCTCTATTCGAGCAAATGTTACCAAAATCTACCATTTTTGAGCATGGCAAGTGTTACCTCTGTGAAGAACCTACAATAGTTACTTTTCTACCAAAATAATCGTGTATCTATTCTCACGTGATTATTGGATTCTAAACTAATGAATGGTTTTAAGAATTTGAGTTATAACGAAAACGAGTTAGTGCTGCCATGATAAAAAGCAAAATATTTGCAAAGTTAAGCGCATCGTAACGGTCCTACGTGGCGGACGGCATGAGCGGTACGGCGCTATAGGATAGAACGAGAGAGGCATATGAAATCAAGGTCATTCGATTTTCTATCTCGTGCTATCTTATAACGCCGTACCGCTCGTGTTGTCCACCTTGCACGGACATTTGGAAGCGCGTGAACCACGACGCCAGCGACATCAGCCTAGCAGCCGTCGCTGGCGACACTTTTCCTGACATTCATCCGAATGTAAATAGTTCTAAAATAACACACATTGGCATAGAATAACAATTTAAATCCAAAGGGACACCACAACGAAACTTTAGTACCTACATTAGAATTTAAAATATTATAAATTAATAAATCTATCATTTTAATATCCATGGCAACACCACCAGTAGAAAAGGGGGGAATCTACCATAGTTTCGAAGAGTCATAGTCAAGATAGAGAGCGACGGTAGAAGTTAGTCTATGATCCATAGTCTAGAATTAGTGATTCTAGCATGCCATCTATCTGTATTAGTGTACCTAGTCCACCATAGCCCAACTAGAGTGCGTACCATAAACAATATGTCTGTCTGTCATGTCTACCTGGTGCACCTAAATAAACGGCTGGGTGTGAGCAGACTTTATATAATATAAATAAACAGCTGAATCGCTTAATAATCTTGACATATAGACATTTTTTTATATTTAGGTAAACAGATCATCACTACTATTATACTCAAAATTATTGGAATTGGCCGACTTGTGTCAAATGACTCCGTTCAAAAAGCGACTTTACCATCCGTTAAAGCCGACACACCGAATGCGTGCGCGTGTGCGTGGCGTGGCGTGGCGTGCGCATTCGGTGTGTCTCGGCTTTTAATATGAATCATTATTAGTCTATGTCAAATGTCAGAACGAAAACTGGTAGTGTTTTGCCATGCGCGACACTTTTTCGGGTCTAGTTGTATTCCGAGTTTTCACGCTGGGAATGAATCACAACAATACCTACAAAGCCTTGACCTTTTGTGTCATTATGGCAGGGTCTGTTTATAGCAAATTTCACACGGCGCGGAAGGAGAAGGAATTATAGTCCCATACACACCTGGACAATATTGTAACAGAAAGAATAAATTAGGTATAAGTAAAAAAGATATTTCTAAGTATACATGGTAGGGGTTACGTCAAATTGCTTATGGTAACGCACTTGATACTCGTACCTACTTGGTAACTACCTAACCAAACAACCAATCGACTCCAAACTCTATTAACTGACCCACAGGGCTGAAAGTCCGTCTTCGTCTGCCTATATGGCTGTCTCACAAACAAATATGTTAATGTATGTATTTATATCATTTCTTTTATTGTAAGTATCACTTAAAACTAAGAACTCAATGACGCCAGCATATTATTTTTAATATCCAGAATATTACGATTAGCTTACAAATCGTATGTGGTGGTATCTTCATAGATAAAAATTGACATCAATTTCTGACACATTTGTACTAACTAGTAAGGAGACGTATAATTAAAGCTCGAAACGCACAGAGCGGGCGCGGCGCGTTGCGGGGCGGAGGCGGTATTGAATTTTTGATCTTTCCGAAACTGTCGATAGTGTCGATTACTGCTTCATATGTCACACACGCCGAATCCGCTCCGCTATGCCGCGCGGTTTTTTGGTGCGACGTCCCCCGAACGGCGTTCGCTTTTCCGAAAAACCGCCTCCGCCACGCTACGACGCTGTGCCGCGCTCTGTGAGTCTCAAGCTTTATCCGCAACGATAAGACCTTTGATTAAAAAAACGAACAAAAGATTTTCTTCTTTGGCGTCAATGTACAAACGCCAACACAGTAAACTGACCATTCATGACCCTTATTACAATGCGCATAAAGTGCACAAATGGTCAGTTGACAGTGTTGGCGATGGTAAGTATGACTTTAAGTACAGTCAGCTGCAAATACACGATTCTTCCGTCCAAAAATATCTTCTCTCAACTCTATTGACGGTTAATAAAAATAAAGACTACCGAAAATAATTTTGAATGGACTAATCGTGTATATATTTTTGCAGATAACCGTACCTCGCAAGATCACCCACATAAAGTTGGAAGCTCTAAAGAATTTCATTAATTCCTGAGTATATTATGGTCGCCTGTCTCAAAAATCCCTACAAATGTTGGCACCTTGTCGGTTGCGAATGGGTGCATTATTAGAACCGATCAATTTAGAACAAATTACCACTGATTTAATACCGATGCTTCTTGACAGGACCCGGGTATGTCCTAAAACCAAAGACCACCGGGGGATGGGCAGCAACATCCCTGGAGTGCGGTGGAGATACTGCGATCGCCAATCCGCATGCCAGGCGTTGGCGATTATGGCATAAAGCTTCATGAGATTTGGGGGAGACCTATGACGTCCTTCGGCTGATTTGGTGGACTGCCATTGGTCATTCCAAACCAGACCATACGTAAGACTACAAATATTCAACGCGATGGCTTTAAAACTATAAGTCTTTGTCATTAACTGACAACGAATGCGTACATTAAAGTTGTAACGGTCCCGTAAACGCTAAAGCACTGTAAAACAATTAGAAATCTAGGTCTTTAAGTTTGATAGTAAAACTTAAAAGCTGACAACACAATGGGTTTTCAAGTGCATGGCCACTTACTTAGTCCCGTTTGCGGGTCGTACCGGACGAGCATAGTGCCGCTATGCGGTTTTAACTGCCTATTCTGCTGTGTACAACCTGCCGCTAAAGATAATTGAACCAAGAGCTAAAACTAACAGTATTGTCGATGAGTGAAGCTGCTTTTCTAACAGCGAGATGATTGAAAAGCGATTATTGTAATATCACGATTGTCAAACAAGCATACGGCCTGCAATGCCATTTACTTAAGCTAGAAACGCACAGAGCGGGCGCGGCGCGGTGCGGGCGGAGGCGGTTTTGCATTTTTGGACTTTTCCGAAACTGCCGACTGTCGAATACTGCTTCATTTGTCACACACGCCGCCTCTGCTCTACCGCGCTGCCGAATACTACGGAATTTTTAGTGCGACGTCCTCGGACCGCGTTCACTTTACTAACGGCAAAACCGCCTCCGCCCCGCAACGACGCTGTGCCGCGCTCTGTGCGGCTCAAGCTTTAAACTTATACCAATGAACCTAAATGGCAACGTAGTGTGTGAGGTTTATGATCCTGCACCGTTTTTTGTTACTCTTTGGCCCAATGATTGCCTGGTAGATAATGCCTTAAAAGAAATTTTCTTAAAAAACAATACTTGTCTTGAAATCACCATAACGTAAACATTTTGTTTTTTGTAAAGCCTAGAAGGTTAGTGCGGCATTGAAAAAGGTTAAAATGCCATCTTTATGTGAGTGATGTGCTACGTATTCTAGGGTAAAAATCAAATTTCGCATAAGAGATAAGGAATTAGTCGCAAGGCCAGTTTCAGTGCAACGCGGATGTCCGACTGAATCGAGCCAAGTTGGTAAGTAAAGCCAGGGATTCACTAGGGAATGACACGCGACGCCAACGATGTCGGATGAAGTGGAGTAAAGTTCCGGCCCGTCGGATGAAGTGACGGATTCCGCTGGACTTGTTTAGCGACACGAGTAACAATGAAAGCGAAGTCACGCGATTTCGTCTGATGTCGCTGGCTAGTGGCTACACGCAGGTGCGGTTTTTGGGGATGCCGAGCAGGGCAACCGCCCGGGACCCCGCTCTTGCAAGGGCCTCGCGCACTCGCTCAACAACCCATGAAAAGTGCTCAAGAAGGCCTCTGAACGGGAACGAGAAAGAGCGGACCCAGCGGGCGTATGATGGTTGCCGTTTTATCACTTATCGTCGTGGATAATACGCCCGTCACTCTCGCACTCGCATACTTGTCAGAACGTGACGGATGTCTTATCCACGACGATAAGTGATAAAATGGCAACCATCATAGACCCGCTGGGTCCGCTCTTTCTCGTCGCATCGTCCGCCATAGGCCTCAGACGCTAACCGTGTAGACTAGGGCAAGAATATAGGTCTACGTTCTCCCCCGCCTGTCGTCTCTCTCTCTCTATGGTCGTTCCCTCATGGCTAAGGGACCGTGGTCATCACCAGGCGACCTACACTTGGAGTACATTATTTGTCACCACCATTTCCCGCCTGTCGTAAAAGCCAACTGAAGGGGCTCGCCGGGGTTGCGAGTACACCACGTGGCGGGGACCACAGCACCCGACTATCAACCCCAGGGAAGGTGACGTCGATTGATACGAGCCAAAATGAGTAGTCACGACTTCAAGCGGCGACAATATCTGGGATCGAGAGGTCAGAGCGCAATCTCTTACTTCCCCCTATAGCGCACCGCTGCCGCCTCCGGTCGAAGACTTGGCCCGGAGCATTGCAATGTAGGTATTCGTATCGTTCTCAATGACGGCCCGCCCGTCCTGCCGTAGCAGTAACGCGACCCGCCACTCTGAACGCAGAGACAGCCTCAGCTCCCATCACCATGGAGGGTGCTTAGAAGCTCAACAACAGCCTTGCAATGACTAAGGCCGCGCCTGGCATGGTTCGCAGGACATTTGCCCCTGAATCCCTGGCGTTATACTTGTCTTGCGCCTAAATCCAATAGCAGTAGTCAAGAGTAGTAATTTCGTGAAGTAGCCTTCAGTGCAAACGCCTTGACAGCGTGTGTTAGCGACGGTGACGTAAGTTATATTCAAATTTGTACATTACCATCAACAAAGTATCTATAGGTAATACGCAACAAAATATGCGAATATAACTTTAACCATTTATCAGGCTAAGGGAAGACCTATTCCCACATCGACCAATCAAAATACTACTTAAATATGTTTGAGTAAAACTGACATTCAATTGTAATTTTGAAAATCTGGCCTGAGAAAGGTTTAATGAAATGGCGTAAGTGTACAGATATTGTTGTCACTATGAGAACTTATTAATATTTATGAGTGTATGAAACAGGTTGCACAGAACACCGGATGTCGTCGCTACGCCTGTCAGTGTGTTTGCCGCTTTATGTACGACTCCCACCTATCAGGCCGGATCGGAGCGCCTGTGCGCCTTTTACTAAATGCCAAAGGAATTCGAAGCTTCAATAAAGATATTGAATTTCTTATTTGAATGGACTTGGGACCCGGTCAGCTTTATGTGGACGTGGACTCCTGTACTCGCCAACATCAAACAATCATCGCAACGTCTGCTCCTGCGTGGGTGACTGCGTGATATGAAACCGAGTACATTCATCTACCTGTGTCGCTCTTAGGTGTACTGTTCAATGCAGTCCGCCAAGCAGGAACGTGAAAAGGCTTGGTCACACAGCGAGCGCAACGCAAGCGGGACGCAGCGCCGCGCCTTAATGTATAATAATAACGTCCCTGCCTGTGTGGCGTCGCTTCACCTGTTACCGTACGTTCCGGTGTGAAGCGGTCGCGCGTGTTGTGTGACCAAGCCTTAAGAGTCCGCAGGACGCTCAGTTCTCCATAAAAACGTAGTTTCGCTCTCATTTTAAAACGCCATGCTGGATAACATGAAATTTTGTATACACAATGGGATCTGGCATATCTAGGTCGGAAATTAGTTTCTGTTGCTTGAAATTATAATGGAGAAAAAATACAGTGATTATAAAGGTTTTCATACAAGACGTAGAAAACTCAAAATTCACTGTATTTTTTTTCAATTACAATTTCTAGCAACGGAAACTAATTTCCGACCTAGATTGTGTATACAAAGTATGTTATTTCAGCACAGCGTTTTAAAATGAGAACGAAACTACGTTTGTATGGAGAATCGAGTTCGGCCGAGCGTACGGGGGACCCTTAAATGCGCCTTAAGTCCTATTCACACACGTACAAAATTGCATGTAATTTTAACTACATTGCGGGATTTAATAGACGGATTGAACTCATTATAGCTTGATCTTGGTACTTAAACTTGCATGTGTGTAGTAGAGGCTTTATTTTCGCCCCTGACCGGTCCGTTCTGTTCGGTAATCTGTCCCTGTGTAGGTGCCTGACTGCCAAGGGGGGCAACCTAATGCTATGATGGGTCATGCACCCGTTGCGATTTGGCGGCCGCCGATCCAAGCCCGGTAGATGAGAATAGTACACTAGTCCTAAAAATCCTTGATATTGTCTACACTATGCATGCTCCTTACCTGTGTAACGGGGTCCTTCATAATCAGCACATCAGTAACCGCTCCAAACATGGCGAAGTACTCTCTAAGTTTCTCCGAGCTCGTCTGCCAGCTTAGGCCCCCGACGAAGAGTTTGCTGGGCGAGGGGGAGGTTGTGCCCGCGGTGGGGGGCACGGAGGGCACGGGGGTTGAGCGGCCCGATGACGGGGATGTTTCTGGGGGTGATAATCATTCGTTAGATGGCGCTGATTACGTCAGGAGTACTGGAAATAGCCAGCATATGCCGCGACAGCCTTGATGAGCCGGCTCAGTGTGAACGCACCTTGGCCCAGGAGACGTATCATCGTTGCCATTTTATCACTTATCGTTTATCGTGGTGTATAAGATATACGTCACGTTCTGACAAGTATGCGAGTGCGAGAGTGACGTGTGTCTTATCAACGACGGCGACGATAAGTGATATAAATAATCAAACATTTTAACAAAAAAACCGACTTCAACCGAGTTATTCGTCCATTTGTAGCGCAAATACTTTGCAAATTTAAGACTTGTATGGTTTCCTCATAGATGCCATTGTCAGAAGAACCAAATTAATATGGGACCACACGGGAAGCACCAGCTTTCAAATAAAAAAAAGAATCATCAAAACCGGTTCACCCAGTCGAAAGTTTTGAGCTAACAAACATTTAAGTCGAATTCAGAACCTCCTCCTTTTTGCAGTCGGTTAAAAATGGCAACTATCATACGCCCGCAGGAGCATATGCATTAAGGCTCACGAGATACAGGCTAAATTAGGTGACCGATTGCGGATGCGATTTCCACGCGGTTCCTTGTTTACATGGAAATGCCGAAGGGGTCACACATAACCGCGCGGTTATTTCATATAAATAAAAAAACCGCGCGGGAAACACAGCGATTCCCGCAAGTCAAATCACGGGCGACCGGGGTGCAGTGGCGGATACATATGGATGGGGAGCAGCACTGCGCGCGCGCCCGGTTCACGGCAACGGCACGCGAACCCCCTCTTCGCGCATGTATGCGCTCCCCCTTAAGTTTTTTCTGTATCCACCACTGCCGGGGTGTGTGTGTGTCTGAGCAAGGCCGCACGTGCCTTAACACTGAACTACAATAGCCAAATGCTTACGTTTTTAATAACTTGTGATGGTTTGTATAGGCGTGTGATTGAAAACGTAGGCGCACTAAAAACACAAGAAACTAAATAAATTAACCACCCACTGATCATGTTTGATTCTTTTTTCCCCACTACCCAAAGGTTGCCTGGAAGAGATCTCTGCGTGTATCTCATTAATTATTATGCTGCTTCTGTTAAGTAATTCTCTTTTAAGGTGTGCAATAAAGTGTATTGTATTGTAACCATGTTGAATACAAGTCAATAGTGGCCAGAAATGTCCTTAAACTCCTTGATCCTAAACAAACTTACTGAACATACAAAGTTACATATTGTTAGTTTTGCAAATCAAAGTTAAACAAGTAGGTGGCATTTGTGAAGTAACTCCATGATGTATGTGAATTCTCTACAGAATACACTTTGATCTGCTATACTATCTAGATTAAATAGCTGCCCACAAGGATCCATCTGTGTTGCAAAAATGCAGGCGGAGCAGGGGCAAAATATAGCTCAAGTCCATCCAAATGTCGATCTAGTATATTGTCAATCAGAAATTATTCCTTCATACAAATAAATAAATGAATATTTGGGGAAAATCTAACATGATGAGAACTAATCCCAAACCATGCAAAGCTTCTACTATGGGTACTAGATGATAATATACATACTTATATAGATAAATAAATACCTAAGTAATGACCCCAGGAATGACCTCAGTACTATGTGCATGTTTTTATTGTAATATTAGATGAAAAATTATATAATACTTTTGAGAAATAAACCATCTGAATCAGAGGGCCTACTCAGATCTTTGTATTGTGCCATCCCTTTCCGTCATATAGTGTATAACACAAGAGTGAAAGGGACAGCACAACATGAAGTTTGATTATCAAAGTTCGGAGAAGGCCTTCTGAATCTTAAATATCCATCACACACATAAATACTCTGACCGGGATTAGAACCCGAGAATCTTTTTATAATATTGGTCCAGATTCCAGATAATTATTTATGAAAAAAAATTATAAAATGTATTGGGGGACAATCTTACACAAATCAACCTAGTCCCAAACTAAGCAAAGCTTGTACTATGGGTACTAGACGACGATATACATACTTATATAGATAAATACATACTTAACTACATAGAGAACATCCAAGACCCAAGAATAAAATCCGTACTAAATGCACAAATAATGCCCTAGCCGGGATTTGAACCCAGGACCTCTAGCTTCAGAGGCAGTGTCACTACCAACTAGGCTAAACAGATTGTCAACAATATTGATTATTGAATACCTGCAGCATCTTATCTCACAATATCCTGAAAAAGGCTTGCAGACCACACACATAAAAAACTGCATCCATTATGTGACATATCCTGTCAGCTTTACTGCTTATACCATTCTAAGGCTAATATTAAATGAGACATAATAATTTCAAATCCATCAATCAAATCCTACAGATCACACCAAATAACAATAGAAATATAGATACATATTAAAAATAATACCTTTGGCATGGGTCAGGTAAATTTAAAAAAATATATTTTCTGGTCATATTTACCTACAGCCTGAAAATAGGTCAGAATTTCACAATAGAAATTTATACCATCCTACATAACATACTACAATGTTATTTAGCTACAAAGGTAGGGTGTAGCAAGCACTGTCACTGGAAAGTTGTAACATTGTTGGAAGTTTGTAATAGATAGAGTGGAGAGTAAGGTAATTTGCAAACTTTGTAATTGACTATGTTTGTGGCGGTAAACAATTAATGTTGGAAGCTGTGATTATCTATGGAAGGTCAAAGGAGAGTTAAATACTCAGGAGAGGAATAGTTGTTGTTTAAGTTAATAACAATAATTAGTGAATAACAAAAAAATCTTACAAACAAAATGTAATTGGGACGGATTAAGAAAACAAAACATATTAAAATAAGTGGAAAGTCTGTCTGATACTATTCTTTTATTTGTATTGCAATAAAACTTCGTATGGAAATAGTTTGAATCTTAAGAAAGGACCAGGATACTTCAATATCCTGGCCACCATCTTTAAATTGAAAATGGAAGTTCGTAGTAATGAGTTTATGTGGACAAAACTGAATTTGGGCAAAGGCCGCTTCTATACAATTGAATTCACAACGTAAACAAATAGTAACAGACTAAAACCGAGCTCTAAATCCTTGGTAAACAGTACTCACTTATTTGTTGAACAGCAATTTGCTGTTGTTGATGCTGCTGGTGGGCCGCCGCAGCGGCAGTGGCGGCGGCATGAGCGGCCGCCTGGGCGCTCAAGACATGGGCGGTCAATTCGCCTCCAACTAAGCCGCCGTCCAGCACTTCTACGCCTCCGAGCGCCCCACTGGAATACAGTCCCATCATGGTCACTTCACAATCGAGAAATTGCACAATCGAAAAATATTGCCGCGAAGCTGATCGAATTTGTGACGCGAAAGTTTCCTGGTGACAAAACACGATCGGCATTTGTTTACACTTTATTAACCGGCCAGTTTCGATTTTTGAGAAAGTAAACACTGACGATAATAATTACATGGAGTATATTGAAAGCATTTTCGCGATTAAGACATTACTTAAGCAGAAGAAATAAATTCACAGTTATCGTAATTTGTTATTGTTGTGAAAAGTTAAAAGTTTCTTTTTAAAATAGGTACTTGAAAAGTAATAAACGTATATTAAGATTGTTTATGGTTCATAGACGTTTTTGCCGGAAATCTAAATGTCCGTCACGCGAAATCTGACATAGAACGTAAATTATTTTTGAGCGTCTGCTATTCCTGCAAAACTCGCTTTGTTTGTTCAATTACTTTTTCCTTATTCAAATTCATTTCAGTCATTGTTTTCGTGGAAACCCAAATAAAGATCGTATTCATAAAAACACCGAGACTTTAGATCGTAAATAATAAAAGTTAAAGAAGTTTTTTAATGACGACCTGTTTAGCCTAGTTGGTAGTGACTCTGCCTTCGAAGCTAGAGGTCCCGGGTTCGAATCCCGGCCAGGGCATTTATTTGTGCATTTATCACGGATATTTGTTCTTGGGTCTTGGATGTTTTCTATGTATTTAAGTATGTATTTATCTATATAAGTATGTATATCGTCGTCTAGTACCCATAGTACAAGCTTTGCTTAGTTTGGGACTAGGTTGATTTGTGTAAGATTGTCCCCGAATATTATTATTATTTTATTATTATTATTAATCAACTTTAATCCTGTTGGCAATTTGTGTAATTGGAATATATCAATTTTATTTAGATAAAACTTAAAATATGTTTAAAAAATTGGGCCCCCCTAGGCATGGTTCCTAAGATGCTGGCAGCATTTCCTCGCTGAATCGCGACGCTCATGCGTTGAGCGAGGAAGCTGCCAGCTCTTCGGTCCCCTGTGGGGTCAACGAGCCTTTTGGAAAGCTCCTTGTAGAGCTGACGTGCACTGGGACCCCACGGGCCAAGGGTCTCTACACCGAACGGAACAAAACTGAATTCGGTGCCGAGACCCCTATATTTATGTTTTTTTTAACTTTTAAGCCGCTTCGACCGCCGCACCAAAAGTTTTCCAATTGGAATTGGAAAACATTTGCATAATTTCTAAGTAGTATAAACCTGTTTCTTACCACAGAACCAATTACAGGGGTCACTATGATTTGATTTTAAACACTTGTTTGAAGTTGTAATCGGACTGCCACTAAAGCTCGAAATGCACATAGTTGGCGCGGACTCGGCGCGGTGCGGGGCGGAGGCGGTTTTTAATTTTTGATTTTTCCGAAACTGTCGACTGTTGATTACTGCTTCATATGTCGCACATGCCGCATTCGCCTTACCGAAAAACCGCCTCCGCCACGCAACGACGCCGCGCCGCGCTCTGTGCGTGTCAAGCTTTAAGCCTTAAATAACAGTTTATAATGATGTAGTTGTATTCAGATTGTACTGCAGGTAAATGTGTTATTTATATGAAGATAAGTTATATTTGAAAGTGACTAAGTAATGGACTAAAACTTTGTCAACTATCGGAACGCCTACATACCTACGACAAACGCACGTTGGTTTTTAGTACTAGTGTATTGAATTATCAATTGATCTCCTACTAGTTAAATTCAGATAGTGAATGTTATATCATACTTTAAAATACATAATAAGAGCTTCAATAAAGTTTCCAACTAACGAATAATGATCACTGCTACAAATGCATCGTTCAGTAAAAAAACAAACAAAATTGCATTCGCACATTGATATCAGTGTAATTGAAAGCTCTCCAGCTTTTATTTTATTGAAAAAGAACTTCGCAATCGCCAGCTGCTCGCAAAAATTGCTCTCGAGTTGCGCATTTCATCTCTAAATGTATCCCCATGCTAGGTTTCGTCCCACTCTGACTTATTAGTTTGCTAATTTATCTAAATCCCGTTCTCTTTCACACGAGCGTTTTTGTTCTTGTTCAACAAAGGGGTTTTCCTCTCGCTTTCCCGTTTCCGTACAGAGGGTGGGGTTCTTAGGTTACTCCAGGTTCTGTCTCAGCGCGCGGTTTCCCATCGAATATTAACATAGTGTAATTGATAATTCAATTTAATTAGGAAATTCGTTGGTACCTACGTCCTGTAACTGCTAGGAAAATAAATTCAAACTCGTTAAAAGTTAAAGCTAAGGATTTGCATGATAAATGCTATATTATCTATACAAGTCTCAGATGGTCCGATTCTTTGCTGAGCTGTTTGATGGATATCCAGGAACTTTTTCTTTAGAAAATTTCCTCGTGCCGTAAATCAGCTCGGACGTCATCAATTTATCTTTTCACTCGCCTTAGGTCTGCAGACCTATTCTTTACTTAAGAAGGTTTTGTATATTCTGTCTATTTGAACGCAAGTCTAAAATTATATTTTGTGGTATGATGTGGCACAATGTTGTTTATTTATAAAAATTTCTTAATTTTTTCTAATTATTTAAGTAATCTTTGTATATCAAATAAATGTACTTTAAATTGAAATGGACACTTATTACTGGTAATAAAAAGTCCTGTTCAACGAAAAATCCCAAAGAACCCCAGACGCTTGACCTCAAACTCTCACAAGTTCGGGCGATTGCCTCTGAACCCCGCAAATTTGTCGCGTTTGAGCTAATCTTATTGAACGAAGTGAAATTAGAAATGAGAAGTATTTTTGTGAATCTAGCAAAGGCGTTATTTGGAAATACAGAGCAATGTGTATTTTAGAAACTATCAAGTATTCAATGATTTCGCAAAGGGATCCAATTTACGACATGGTAGATAGTATTAAGGAAGAACGCTGATCTACCGGTTAGCGTAACTCAAACATGTGTTAATGTATAATTTATATATATACAGGGTGTCCCAAGAAGTAGTGATATACTGAAGCTGGGAGGTAGAGGACCTAGAGGGCTATCTGAATCACCCCCATGTATGTTCCGCGATTTTTAGTATTTTCGGAGTTATGATTTTTTTTTAATTTTTCACCTATCGCCGCGTACGATGAGATTTTTATTTATGGTGACGTGAATTATTGCGGTAGATGCTTGAGTTTTTTTGTGTGCTAAGCTGATAGATAGGCCAATTCAGTATGGTAACATTTACTATCGTTAGATCTTTGAATGGCATAAAAAAAATTAAATGCCAAGAAAGATAAAATTACCCAGTATGTTCACAACTTCAAGGGCCCTTAAAAAAATAAAATCACATAAAAAATAATTACCGTTTGGCTTTTAAAAACTTGCTCTATCTATCAGGTATTAGCTACCCTGAAAATTTCATTTTATTATTAATAAGGCTTCAATCAAAAAATTGAAATCTAACTGTGGTAAGTGCAAAATTTTTATTTACATAATGATTAATGCGAACAACTGAAATGGCACCTAAGCTTGTGACATTTTTATGAGAGGCAGCGGTTGAAAAACGGATTTCGGGTGAACATTTGACACAAGAGCATAATCAAGGAGCGCAAAAAACGATCACTTGATTAAAGTCAGCTACTTAACTAACTATACACAATACCAAGTCATCCTGACTAGCTATCTAGGACTCAACCAATGTCAGTGTCTCTGGGACATATAAACGGCATAGACGGAGGTTTTCGTTCAATGACCCGGCAACTTAGCGACCCTGCTCTCGCGTTTTTGCTGGCCGGATATCAAATTAATATAAAGTAAGGGATAAAAATGAATGTTTTCTTTAAGTGTACGATAATAGTTACGATTGTATTTTCAATAATGGAAAGTTTGATCTTTTAAAATGTGAATAACCATAAATTGGTTGGAATAATTTTTGTCCAGAATTATAGCAAGAAATATATTTAATATTAATAAGAGAAAAGAGTAAATGGTTCAATTATTCCGATCAGATGTTAGCTTGGTGAGAAGTTTGTAATGAAATGAATGGACGTAGTCAAATTCGCGAAGGGTAGAAACCTCTGTCTGGGGTCAATGATCTGGTCTCCTGAAAAATTGGAATGCAGCGCAATTCTAATTGTAAACAACGTAGTATAAATATACCTTTTGCAATGAATTAACCTTTTTTTTAAGGAAAATCGATAGTTGATTGAGGGTGTCCATTGAGGGGTGTTGGCGACGCGCATGCGTGGGTGCGGGGCGAGGCGCGGCGCGTCGTCGTCGCCACACGCTCGCCGACGCCCGCCACCGCCGTCGCGTCACGCTCGTCCGCGCGTCTTTGCCATATTGTCCTGTCACAGCAGTAAGTACAGGCTACTGCTGCGCCGGGACAAGCAGGCTAAGATGACGCACTAACCACAAGGGGGTCCACAAAGTCAACAGCCTCTAAAAAGAAAGGTCTTCAAGCTTCCTCCATCTGTGAGCTTCGTGGCTACAGCATCAACTTGATATTTGGAAACTATCCGCTTTTATTGCAATATTGTGTGTGTCCACAGGCATTTCTGTTCACAGGTTGGTCGAAGCCGGTTGTTGATTCATTTGGGAGCGGCGGCCGAGCCCAAAATCGATGGCTCACAGTGTTAGTGTACAGTGCCAGTGACATTAGTGCGAGTGCAAACTAAGCCTCAACTAAGTCTAGTGCTTGAAAGTCAAGCTGATAACAGTTTGAGTGAATCACATACCATATTTAATTTTAAGCTAACATATGTTACTTTGGGGAACGCATGAGTGAGGTAGACAAGCTGTTCCCAAACCATATGTCTTAGTAAAATAGATTTAAAGGTGCTTTTTCAGCATCTATGTGATTTATAAGTCCAGCTGTGATCTGTAATATTATTTGATTAGAAGATGGACTATGAGAGCATAGGGACTGAGATTAAGCCACGGGAGGGTGCACGTATCGAGCGACTCAGCGCGCATGCGCGCGGCCATCTTTGGCTGCATCTGACTCGGCCATTTTCTCCGAGGGTGGTGAATAAAGTTGTATAAATTCACCCCCGTTTCTTGTTTAAGCAAAAATAAATCGTATTCCGTTTGAGTTAAGGTTTAGAACGGATTTTTTTTATCAGATAAGTGTAAGTAACGAGAGTGAAGCAGTAATTTAGGTGGTATGCATAATTACTGATTATAATTTGGGGTTTAGATTTAACTGTCAACCATTACTAGCATTACAGAAGTGTTTAGTGGGTAAGTAATTCACTAATGGCATCTAGTAGGTACAAATAAAAAAGTAAAAATATACCACCTGCGTTGAAGCAAACTCTCAATATACTTAAAACAACTATTCAATATAGGTATCTACCCAATACATTATACATATATCTGAACTGAAAGAGGGGTCACAAACCCCGAGATATTATATTCTGGGAGGATTGGACTAAGAACTAATTGGAATAACCTATTTCGGGATATAGTGCGAGTTGCGGGAAAGTATTTAATTACTAAATATTTCTACTGTGTCATAGTTATTGAAGATTCATATAGAGATTACTGCAAGTATAAAGGTGTATAAATATTTTGGACTATCTGTACCAAACCCTACAAATTAAATCCTATAGTGGAAAACGATATAGAGCGGGCGATCATTGAACTTGCAGATTGTGAGTCTGTTATATGGATATGCGATACGTTTATTGAATGTTTTTTTTTTAATTTTTGGTATATTTTTAGATTGTTTGTATTGTTATTGACTGAAATATAACTTTTAAATTATTGTATCAACATCAAGTTGGTTTTCAATTTTTCGCTAATTATTATTAAATATATTTTTTTATATTCTAGAAGCATTCTACCGAAACAAAAACGAACATAAAATAAACAGAATAATATTCTTCGAGTAATTCTAATATCCCGTTTCACCTATTCAGCGTTGAACGCTGAATATATGGGTCATGAGAATCAGAAAAAGGGAAAAACGATGCTACGCCGTAGCACACAGCACACGTAGCATAGATCTGCAGTGCTACGAGAATGTTATACAGCAATAGTGGTGCCCAACACGGTACAACCTTACTATCCGTACTAATATTAATGTCGGGTGGATGTGGATCAGATAACTTATACTAATAAAATGTCCTTCGCACACTAAAACTATATTTTCATTTTCGCACCACACTTAAGTTTGAAAGCGCACAAAAAACGCGCGGTATTCGGTAGCGCGGTAGAGCGGAGGCGGCTTGTGTGAGTGTGATATGTGAAGCAGTAATCGATAGTCGACAGTTTCGGAAAGAACAAAAATGCAAAACCGCCTCCACCCCGCACCGCGCCCGCTCTGTGCATTTCGAGCTTTAACAAAAGACCATAGCAAGCCACCATATCATGTCTCCCCTCTCTATCTCATATGGTTCCATATCCATTTTTTTACGCTCTCCTTGCAAAATATCCTTTCACACAAAAGTATATAACCATTTTTTGTTTGTATTTAACGTAAAATCCTATAATTCGTCAATGCAATTTTTTTTTGATAATCATTTTTTTGCTTGGTTGAAATCGGAGTGGAATATATAAATTTGGTCTCTTTATTCATCTACTAAGCAAATAAACACGGAGGATTTTTTTTATACCACAACGGAGGCAATTAAGGCTTGCCTGGCTAGCAAACACAGTAGCCTATGGACACTTATGTCTCTAGTGGTATCAATCAGCACGTAGTCAACGATATGTAGAGGATGCGTTGTGTTAATAGCTAGAGATAAATGTAGGTTTATCATTCTGAACTCTGCGCATACACGAGAATATGTGCAAAAATAAGCTTTGATATGATATGTAGTGTAGGATATATGAGCCTCTAGTGTGTGCAAGTGCCCCGTCAGCAACGTGACCTGACATATATCCATATGGAAGTTAGAGCAATTTTGACACACTTTCTTTTTAAATGCAGTATGGCGCTGTAAATATTTCTCCCAAGTATTTAAGAAAAACGTATCAGGGCAGTTAGAACCAGATATCGGAAGGAATTTTGATTTAGGTTGAGCTTTAGTAACTGTTGCATTTCTCGTCGAATGTAATATCGCATGTAAATTACTTTCAGAGATGTACACAGCTGTTGGTTAACCTTGTTAAATAAATAAACATTTAAAAAACTGATTGTCTTTTTGTTCATATATTAAAGCGCTACTACTAACTAATATTGTAGCTAATATGATAATAACGCTACTGCACATGTGAATATCTATCAAGTCTATACTACAGATATTGAGAAAAAATATATCAATTAACACACATATAATCGAAAACATAACCCTCCATTTGCCGCAATTGAGTAAAAACATCAGCCTTAGATTGAAATGGTGATAGATGTTATAAATTTTATATTAGAAAAGGGATACTCGACCGGCAATTTAGTGGTTGTAAACAATTATACTATTCTGTGGTTGTAAAGCAATAGTGAGCAATTGATACAAATAGGCCAAAAAGCAGTGACTGTGCTTAATAATTTTGCTGTGCAGAGACATTAATTAAAGATACCTTAATTACTTGTTATGTTTTTAATGCGTGTGGTATCTAAGAAAAAACCTTTATGCCCCTTACCCTTGTATGCAATGATTATTAAAATAATTAAAAAAAAATAGCTGCGGGACAACCTTTTCATTATTGGCTATGTGCGAAGTAGGTGGTGGGGGTAAACTAGGCGATCGCAGCGCACACCACGGCAGAAATGTGTACTTACCGGGGACATCTGTCAAATTTACTTTTACGTTTCCTATTGGTTTCTTAATGGTTTCGTACGATTCGTTTCGTTTGTATTTATTTATTTATTTTCTTATTTGTTTCAGTAAAATTTCCAGTAAGGGATCTTTTTCGTTTACTAAATAAAATAAAATATTCATGTGTCATTATTTGACACCTCTGAGTTTGCCATCGTCCCGGGACGCTTGACGTTTGACGTTTCTGACGTTCACATAGCCAATAGCTTAGGTTTTTATTCCATTAATTACTTATATATTATTTAATATGTTAGTTATCTTCATAAGCATAAACCGTAGCGTTGACCCGATCAGGAATAAAATTAGTATAATTAGTTTGAGGACCGAAAAAATACAAAGAACACCTTTCATCCTTGATCCCTTATGAGAGTAAAGTAAAGACGAATGAAAGATGAAACTGCAGACACTCGTATTATAAATATCTGGAAAAAATTATATGTTGTCATGCATTCAAAGGTTTTTCATGAAAATTATTTCATTAAACATTGAAAAGCCTGACACAGTTCTCTGACATTGTCCCATTTCCTTAAACAAACAGTCTTTGTGACCAGGCACGGGGAACTCGCGTCAAAGACATACAATGCAGACACATGCATTCATTTAACAAAACAACTTGTATCTACAGCTGAGTATGACGCCACAGTCTCAACAGGAATGCAAATTGTATGAAACAACGTTGATTCCAAATTTTATTACGTACATACACATTTGTGACAATAGCACGTTATACACTGCCGTATGACGTGCGGCAAACTTAATTATGCTGTCACAAACTGGGTTCTTGTAGGAAGAACGATACGTAACGTGTACGATACAAGATTTTTCCACTAGCATGGAAAACTTGGCTGTTACACAAAGCATTTGAATGTACAAAGTCGAGTGTAAAGGCGGTCGAGTGCCTTGTAGCGTCAAAAGAGCGTTTTTGGCACTTTGTGACTTGTCAAAGTAGACTAGATTATTACAGAGATCGTGTAAACGAGCATATAGCTGATATAGTCTAGTTTTTAATCATTATTATTAAGTAAGATTGTCAGTTTTTATAATTTGTATAAATTCACGCTTTGACATATAAAAGTGCCCTTGTGGCCTATTTGCAGAATAAATATTTGATTTTGATTGATTGATTTTGATTTTGAGTGCTCCTGATATTAGCGAAATAGGATCTCTTGATTCAGGGAACAAATCTAATGTATTTTGTGTTCCCTATTACCTTATTTTATAATAGTATGTTTCATTTTCAGTTCTGCTGAATACTTCAAATCAAAGCCTACACCTACTACTATGAATGTATTTGACGCCTATAAAGGCGTCAAATACATTCTGTCTACATTTCGAATAACTACCGACAGCGGGTCTGATAGTTTCAGTAGACAGGACAACTGGATATCCCCGATGGTTCATTATCGACTGTAAAAAAGTCGACACCCGTTATCACTATCTAATCAAGCGACTTCCCACAGCACAAGCCTCCCTTGTCTTAAAAAACTTTCTCCATCAATCTATTTGGCAAATAATGTTATCCGATCCACGCCTTGTCAGCTGAATTACAGAACGGGTCAAGCGCAATTTTAGGTAGTGTACGAAGGGTTCAGTTTGAATATGAAAACTACACCCAAAAATGTTAAAAAGTGGTTTTTAAATTATTTAATTATTTTGAAAAAATGACACCTCGCCGAGTTTCTTACGCCGGTTCTTTTCGTGGCAGAAGTTTATTTTTTCGAACCGGTGGTAGTTTATTAACGTTCATAGGTGCATGTAATATGAGTAATTTGAAGAATAAACTACTTTTACTTATAAACATATAAAATGATATTTTTTAAGGGTTTATCAGCAAAAAAGCGAAAGGCTCAAAAACTGAGGGGTAGGATCATCGTTCATTTCGGCAATTAAGCGACGTCGTTGACCATCAAACGAAGACTAGCTTAGGTAGCACGACAGTTCGTACCGTCACGTTTTATAGCTGAAATGAAAGTACTAAAACATCACATAAAACATGACGGTATAAGTTATTGTAGACAGCTAGCACGTATTATATTGATTTAAACTAATAAATTAACATCTTACGAGTATTATCACATAATATGTCAATTTATTAAAACTGACAATAATATGTTCCATTAGCAATCATTTGAAAGTGTAAACAAACTATAATTATGTGAATTACCTGCATAATAAAAGTTCCTAAAACAGCATGTTTAATGTAACATACATACTAGGTACACTGCATAAGTTACATTAAGGGCTGCCATTCGTATTGTCGTATCAATTTACTTTGCTGTGAATTGCTGGCAATTTCAATAGATCGTAAATTTTAGTACTATAAGAAAATTTTACTCATGGCAAAGAGCCATGGTTAGGTTAAGGAACTATGTTTCCATACCCTACCCAAAGAAAAGGTCTAATGCCGGTAACACACGGCATTTATCTATAAATATGATATATGTATATGTATCTTTTTTATCAAAGCAATATTTTCTTAGATAGATAAATTTTCAAGCAGGTATTTAAAATAATAATTCAGTTATTTCGGATAACATGGATCCATACACACTACAAAATAATAATGAAGTAAAAATGTATTAGTAGAATTATTCAAAAACTAGTGTTGGTATAGCGCCTACTACAAAAAAATAAAATTTAGAATGTAACGTAATAATACTACTTATGTCAGCAAACGAAGCAGCTTTTATAGCGCCCCGAGAGTCGCTTTTAAGGAACGGGACCCTAAAAAGTCAAGTAAGTGAACATTGCCACGTCATCACAAAAGGACTTGCCACTATCAGAATCACCTCACGTTTGCGGCTCCAACACAACTTGCTGTTCAATTTTAAGCCGAAAGAATATGTTGATAAGAACGTTGTAATTTATGGGTAGTTACGTGGAACCTTTTCGTAATGAAGTCTGGATGCAAAAAATGTTTGACAAGGCTCGGGGACAAAACTATTGAAAGTAACGAAACTAATGAAGTAAAAGTGCTTCTCTCAATCATTCTAGGTCAATTTACGAGGGTTAGTTTTTTGGATACCTTTTTATTTAAGATTTGTTTTTTATTAGAAGATTTTCAACAAATCATGTAGAAATAGTTTGACATGGTCACTCGAATAAATACAAAGCATAATAATAATTCATTGAAAATACATACCTAGGCGAACTTATTAACATGAACAACCCATTAAATCACGAAACCGCGTTATATTATGTAACGTGCAACACTTGCCACAAATTCCAGACAATTTAATTGAATTGTTAAACTAATTTACCGTCGTTTCTCAATTAATTAACATTAAATTAATCGTTGAACGTACACTTTGATCACGAGCGACAGGAATTTATGTATAAAACATTAATGCAGCAGTTATTTTGTAATATATTAAGTCATTAATCAATATCATTTATCACTTTAAATAGAGACATTAATGTAAAATTTTAAATTTACTTTGATTCTATGAAAACAAATATCAAGACTTCTCGGACTGTTTCACCTAGTTGGTAGTGACACTGCCAAAAGGTGCCTAAGCTGCAGGTCCCGGGTTTGAATGACGGTAAGGGCATTTTTTTTATGTGGTGAGCAAAAACATTTCTTATTGAGGCTTGAATGTTTTTAATGTATATAAGTATACCGTTGTCTAGTATCTATTAAATATATTCTTGTCTAGTACCCTGTGCCCATAACACAAGCCTTAATGAGCATACTATGGGACTACTTAAATTTGTGTAAAAAATGTCCTGTAATATTTATTTATTTTATTTATAATTTTAGTGGCCGTTTGTTGTATTAATCTGTTTATGACTGGAATGCATGTCAAAAATTAATGCTTGTTTCCCACCGTCATGTTGCCGCGCCGTCCCATAAAATACCTATTAGCGTAATAGATAAAGAAATCTTATAATTCCAAGAAAAGGTTTATTTTCTGATAACAAGACTTTGTACCTACTATTAAATTAACCCTGAGATTAAAACTACACATTAGTGAAAATCGGTCTTGTATCTTACGAATGTGTAAACAGTCAATTAAACTACGTATATCTAATAATTACGGAGTTTTCTCTTTTATAAACCTTTTTCACTCTCAGGCTGATTGTGTCCAACAATGTTAAATAAGATATAGCGCATTAATATGATAAATATGAAAGTACAACACATAATAAACAACAAAAATGCCTACCTACTTAGACTTAAGCTATTACTCAAACAGCTACACCCGTCAAATGCAGAGACAAAAGACATTATCTATGGAGTTTTTGTCATAAACCCCTATTCAAGTACAACCCTGCGTTTTATGACCGGCCACGACTCCAGCAGGTCCTAACTTATAAATCATATATTCACCCCTGTCGCATTATGCCTGCGTTTGATATTCGGATTAATTGAGAAGAGATTTAGAATTGTCACAAAAACTTCATTGGAATTATAAAATTAATGTCGTTGAACGTTTTGCACGATTTAGTGCGGTTGGCAATCGCTTACGTAAAATTTACGTCCTAGTTCGGTCACGGTTCAAGTTGACGTTTTTGTTGTTTATGGATTTTCTAGTCGGTCAACTTACTTTCTAATTTCACGGCGAGTAGATATTGAAATATAGATAAAGAATTGTAAACTAAAATAGCCTTTTAATTTATGTACCGCAAACATTCGGATTTAGTCGTAAAATTGATAGTAAACTAAAAAAGGGTCGGACAATTACGGAAATGTTCGTGATACCGCGGCCATCAAGCGGCCATGTCATTTTTTTGCCGCTCATTAGACTTATAAAAGTTTAGATTCGGCACAAGGCAAAAAGTCCACGTTGGACATTATTATTTTTATTATTTATCACCGATTGATTTTATTTTCCTTAATAAAATAAAATGCCGTGTCTACGTTTCGCTCTTTCTCTAGTTTTTCGCTTCGCCATAAAAATAATGTTATGTGGGTTATTTACGATTCCTCTAATGTCCTTCACAAAAACGACTTTTCTGAACGGTCTATAAAAGCGAGTAATTTATTGTGAACTTCTAATAATGGTTTCACATAGCATCATAGGTATTTTGACGATCTTCGAATAGTATTTTTGTATTTACCTACCATAATATGTCACATATGTCAGCCCAAGTCGATGCACTCTGATCAATTTAAAAGTACCTGAAACAAACACAAACTATTTAGTACATAAGAATAAAAATATTTTCCGTCTATTTTTAATGTAATCTAGAAAATAGAATAGCACATTAGCGCTATCTATTTACATCAAAAACAAAAACTAAGCGAGGTTCACCCAAGTTCGCATTAGTTCATGGGAACTTCACTAGATGTCGCGGACAACAATACCTTGAGAACTTGTTGAATATGAAATTCCTATATTGATTTTCGTAACGCTCCGCACGTATTTCGTTTCGTGGGCAATGAGAATGATTGTCGACTTAATTTAGCAAGTGGGTAGTTCCTTTTAGGGGAAACTAATGATGTTGCGGATTTGTTAGGTATTTTTGTTACTAGCTTCGTAGCCACAGCGGCCATTTTAGTAAAGTAAATAGGCAGAAATTAGTTTCTCTTAGCTGAAATACGATAAAACCTATAGTCGTATTAGGTAGCAGACTTTATTGCCATGATAGTTTTTATGACTTTTATGGTCATGTTTTATAAGATGTTATGGGTGATTTGGGTCGTAAAATCGTGCTAGGAGTTGGACTCTGTATCTACTGCGAGGTACACTCTTCACTATCCAATATAGTAGGTATTTGCATGTACTCTTCCAGGTATGTCCGGGTGTGGATCTGGGTCCTAAAACTACGATCAAGACCTCCGGGGGACGGCAGCAGCATCCCTGGAGTGCGGTGGAGATACAGTAGCACTCGCGAACCCGCGTGATAAGAGTGGCGATTATGTCATTTTACCTCCCATGCAGAACGCATACCTAACTAACAACTTAAAAAAGCTAGCTAAACGGCTGGTCGATGTAACCGGGGACAAAAGAGCTGGCAGCTTCCTCGCCCAACGCATAAGTATTGCGATCCAGCGAGGAAATGCTGCCAGCATCCTCGGCACCATGCCACAGGGGCCAATTTTTGACTTATGTTTTTAGATTTGTAAGGTTTTAATTTAGTTTATTTAATAATATACATGTTGATTTATATTAAAGTAAAACTTAAAAAAGTTGAAAAAGCCCCCGACGATTCTCATATAGTATCTGTACCTGCTCTTCCTGGTATGTCCTACAACTACGACCAAGATCACCGGGGATGGGCAGCAGTATCCCTGGAGTGCGGTGGAGATACTGCGATCGGCAACCCGCATGCCAAGCGTCTCGATTATGGCATATTAGCCTCTTTACTCGCCGGGGGTTAAAAAAAGTTACGGTCCCGAGGTTCAGAATGGGTAGAACTCGCCCAAAAAGTGGACTGATGACCTGGTAAAGGTCGCGGCAGTGCGCTAGGTGCGGGTGGCGCAGGTTTGGTCCTTGTGACATTTTTTGAGGGAAGCCTATGTCCAGCAGTGGACGTCCTTCGGCTGATATGATGATGATGACTCTTACGGGTGATCTTAAATATCTAAACAGGCACTCTAACGCTACGGATTTTCTGCTTAAAGGAAGTTCTACGTAGACTTTTGTGAGTTTAGTTTAGGTACTTTATTTACGCATAATCTCAGTAAACGAGTGTCAATATCATCATTATACAGAGTGTTTTTATTGAGTTCCGTTAATTGCGAGGGGTACAATCCTGAGATGAAATAAAGTAATCTTCTCTAAGACACTAGTACCCCAATTCGTACCATTCCGAAGTTATTCAAGAATTCATTTTCGTTAATTAACACCCAGTTGTATATAATATAAAAGACCCTTAACAATTAAACAATGTTGACGTGCGTGTCATTCGTATTCCGAATTGTCATACTTGACTTTAACTTTTGGTTAACTCTAACTCTTAAGGCCGTTTGTCATTCATCCTTGGTGATATTAATTATTTTTTATGAAAATGAAAAAAAAATCGTTTTTTTTTTTAATTTAGAAAAACTAAATATGCTACGTCGTAGTTTCTATGACTATTGGCTATGTGCGAAGTAGGTGGTGGGGGTGAGCTAGGCGATCGTAGCGCACACCATGGCAGAAATGTGTACTTACTGAATTAGGGTAATGGCAGCCGTATCGTGTCGGCTTAGGAGTTTTAAGTCGTAAGCTAGTGCTTTTAATTATAAATGAGTCATATAACAAATCAGAGATAAAAAATCAATTATTTTATTAAATTAAATATAATAAATAAACAATATTTAAAGGGGGCATTAAAATTTTCTTACAAAACCTAGTAACATTCGTCGAAAATATTAAGCCCGCATGCGTATCTGATTTGTTATACTTACCCATTTTAGTTACGCTAGTAGATGTCGAGTCACTTATACTTAAGTACTTAAAATGGTAAAAAGTACACGAGTACTTATTGTTTTTTTCAAATTGTTTGACCGGCGATAGTTATTTTATGATTGAAACTGCTTCGCTATTGCATTTCACCGACTCATTTGTCGTACAAACGTCTACGTTATGATCACTGTACAAGCAATTGCATTTACAAAGTGAGAACTTACGATACTTTTCAGACTAAAAAGTCGTTTAATATATTTTTTATGACAGCTGTTGGACTAAATGTGCTTGCTTATGACGATTGAGTGACCACTCTACGACTATTTAGCCATATAAACTGCGCCAAAATCGCGTCGTATAAACGTTTGTATGCCTTAAATTGCATACCATCAAGTTTTAAGAAAAACGTTTGTACAACATTTATATGACTTATTTTTGCTAGTTGGGCGGGGACCACCGACAAATTTACTTTCACGTTTTCTATTGGTTTCTTAACGGTTTCCTACGATTCGTTTCGTTTGTATGTATGTATTTATTCTCTTATTTATTGAAGTAAAATTTCCAATACTGGGTCTTTCTCGTTTACTAAAGTAAATAAAATATTAATGTGTCATTATTTGAGATCTCTGAGTTTTGACATTGTCTTGGGACCTTTGAAGTTTGACGTTTCAGACGTGCACATAGCCAATACATGCACGACTATACGTATCCTTGCAGGAAGGGAAATCAATAAAAACACCCTGTATATTATCATTACACTTACTAAAAGGGTGTCAGCAAATACGATGGTTGAAACCGGAATATTTATGCAGGTTTATAGTCATATTAACCGGTTTGGACTGAGTAAAGATAGCTTAATTGAGGTAACACGTAATGAAAATATTAAGAGAAGGGTCAGTTAGTGGAGGTAAACACTATTTAAACTCATGCAAAACAAAATATAGGTAAGAAACTTAAGAAAAGGACCATGTAGTTGTAGCGTGTTCGATTAGACATTACATATTTAAAATTTTAAAATGTGCGACGCAAACAAAACAAACGCCTATTCGAACACGTCACAACTACATACTGCAGGTCATTTTCTTAAGTTTTTCACCTATACACCATTATGAGTATGTATTTATTATCAGCAGCCCGGCTAGTATGATAGTTTATACCGTTACGTTATTTGGCCAAAATGAACTGAAACGTCACATAAAACGTGACGGTATAAGCTATCAATGCTATCATACTAGCCGGGCAGACAGACAGCATTATTGCCGAGGCTCGCTCGGAAACGGGCGGTTTTCTTTGGCTGAATGCGAGTTTTCCTTAGTCGATTGGATTTAATGTGGCATTGACAATTTTTTTTAAAGATTAACGTTTTATTATGGTCCGCGGAGTATAATAAATTATGATACTAAGATAACTTCTTAATTTTGGGCGGATAAAAATTAGGCTTTTCGCGTGTTCGTTTTTCAACCAGTACCGTAAAATGGGGTGAGTAGGGTCATAACGAAAATTCAAACCTCGAAAACGTTTTATTTTTACATATTAAAACTGAATGGTGTATATAATAAGTGTTCCGGACGTTTGTATTTTAGTTTTTATTTTATTTTGGGTAGTTCCATTTTATAACTGACGATAAAGAGGAACCTCACCCCGTAGTGCCTCGTATTTGGGGTGAGAGGGGTTTTCATACAAAGGTTATTTTGGAAGATTCTTGGATAGTTTTTTTTTGTATTATGCGTATTACTATAGCTCCATTTTAAATTGGAATACATTATTTTTGTACCAGTAGCCTTAAAATCCCTTCTTATCCCCCTCTCCCCGCGAAACCTACTCACCCCGTTTTACGGTATACGACCATTTCCGAGCCTGCTTGAGAAAGGTATTTTCCATTTCCCATACTCTGAAAGTGGGTCATTGTTCATCTAAGTGGCGTGCTGAAAATGGCACATTTCAGCTCTATAGCATTTCTGCTATTGAAAAATTGTTTTTGTAATATTTATATATTTTTTAATTTCTTCATATTCGAAATGAAAAACAGAGTAACTCTGCTTTTCATTTCTTTTACTTGTTAGTATTATAGTACTCCTATATTCCGACATAAACAGGGTCACGGATACAAGATACGGTTGTGCAACGAATGCTCAAGTCAATAAAGCGTCAGCAACGCGCTTGTTATTCTTCTAGAGTCGCAAATGTCTATAGGCTACGGTATCTGCTTACTGTCAGACCGTACCTTATCTTTTACCACTTCACTTCGCCACCACACTTCGTTTATTCGCAAAATAATCCAAAACTGACTATTACAGTTACTTATTTATGTACTGTAGAGGTTGATACATTATGAGTCTGGCCATGTGGTACTAGAAGCATAAAGCCTGTCACAAACTGGGGCGGCCTGCGGTGGCGGCTGACCGCTGGCCGCTCGACAGGCCGCAACAACAACACACTGGCGCGGCCTGCGGTGGCGGCCTACGTCAATTTTCGCGCCAAACCAAACGTCAAACCGGTTACATAAGTAACAAAAAAAACGTTTTTGTTTAGTTTTGGATACTCAAAAGTAAACTTAAGCCTGCAGTTTTACTCTGTCTAGCTGATAAAAGTATGATCTATAGTTTTTAAATATATATTTATTATATTGGATATAATATAATCCAACTATGCATTTTTAATGTTCCGTAGCCAAATGGCAAAAAACGGAATCTATCCATAGATATCCATACCCATAGGTAATGGCGGTCAGTTGTGAAAATTTGCAACAGGCCGCGCGGCCGTTCACTGATGTGCAGTGGCGGAGGGGGCGTGGCTTGCGGCCGCGGTCAGCCGCGCAACCACCGCGTCAAGGCCGCTTATGTCTGAATCATTGTTAGGATTATCATAGTTTACAACTGGCCGCCACCGTGGCCGCTCCAGTTTGTGACATGCGTTCTAGAATGCCTGTCAAGCAGAACTCCTTAGAAAACAGTTGGTTTTCCATATGATTCCGCATCTGGACTCGATTGGAGTCACACGTGTTTTTTAACTATATATTATTGTAATTATATTTCAGCACAGTAAGGAATACAATAGTGTGTTATAACGTCGAAAGTAGGTATTTAATTACAGCTACCACCCCTACGATCCTCTAACCTAACAGTACCTCAGCAGTACAAGCGAGTCTTTACAGTACCCAGTTTCCTGACAAAAGACATACGGATGTTTGTACAAGACACAGTCATCATCATCATCATATCAGCCGAAAGACGTCCACTGCTGGACATGGCCACAATGACCGGTCCAGCGCCATCCGCATCCAGCGGACTCCCGCGACCTTTACCAGGTCACCAGTCCACCTTGTGAGTGGGCCGGCCCACGCTAAGCCTTCCGCTACGTGGTCGCCACTCGAGAACCTTTCCGTCCCAATCCCAACGGCCATCGCGGTTCTACAGCACTAGAAGACACTTCGCCTTCACACTTAGCTTTATCATCATCATAGCGTTATTCCCAGTACAAGTCCTGAAGGATGCCTGGGGTCCGCTACCTAATCCCAAGAATTGGCGTAGGCACTAGTTTTTACGGAAGTGACTGCCATCTGACCTTCCAAGGCAAGGGGGAAACTAGACCTTATTGGGATTAGGAAATTGTCAAGTGAGTGTTAGAAGTTCTCAAGCCTTCCGAAGGCTAACTTGGCTTAACGACTGCTGTCGTCGACAGCAGCCGGGATCAACGGGTGCCTTTCAAAGCACGGGAGCGCTCAGTTAGTACCCACTCAAAGCGGTCACCCATCCGAGAACCGACCTGCGCCCACGTTCCTCGCATACAGCACGCGGTACGCGGGCGCCGCTGGGCCACGAGCGCTCCTTCACACTTAGTTTATTCATAAAATAATCCAAAACTGACTGATATAGTTACATATATGTACCCGTGTCCCGACAAACAACATACGGATATTTGTACAAGACACGGTAAGCCAAACTAATGATTCTGTGTGACGTAAGCGTACCCGTGTATTCTATTTCAGGCTAAGGTATTAACAATGGTTGCACAACTGGGTGTTACCGACTCGTCCTCCCTGTCACCTCACACCTCACCCGTTTTTATATGGAAACTGTAAAAAATTTACACGTGACATTTCACAGTTTCCATATAAAAGCTAAAAACCCGACTGCGTTTCTGTGTAATTTGGATTTTGGCGCCGAAAATCCACCCTTTTGTTTTTTTATTTATTTATTTTGATATACCTAGTGTCACTCTCACAGTAAATACGAATCTAACGACACCTCTCAAGCTAAAATTCATCGAGCCGTTCCGGCTGCACAGCAAGCCAAGCGAGAGTATGTATGTGTATAACATGTGTACATACTTATACACATGTTATACACATACATACTCTCGAAAAACATAACCCTCCTATTGGCGCAGTCGGGTAAAAACGGGTAAGGTGAAGTCGAGCCGGTTTGTGATTAAGAGGGCTGTGTGTGGTAAAGGGGTACAGTCATAGTACGGACACGCGATGTAATTGGTGATCTATTTTTCTATTTACCCGACTGCGCCAGAAGGAGGGTTATGTTTTTCGAGAGTTTGTATGTATGTATAATTGTTTGGCTCTTTCTGCAGCCTGAACGGCTCGATGGATTTTAGCTAGAGAGGTGTCGTTAGATTCGTATTTACTGTTACTGTGAGAGTGACACTGGGTGTATTAAAATAAAATAAAAAACAAAATGGCGGGTTATAGGCGCCAAATTCCAAATTACACAGAAACGCAGTCGGGTTTTTTAGTTTTTTTTTAATTAATTAGTCTTTTCTATGAATTTCTAACAGGATGATTTCGGGGTGGTGAGCATGAATAGGTTTTTCCGGCTTTGTATTTGATAGCCATTAAAAAAATATATAGTGACGCGAGTAATTGTAGTATACGCCTGGTTCAAACGCATTTCATTTTTATTTTGATGAAAGAAAACTTTGACGGATAGTATGAAGAGTTGACAGTGGGGTAAGGTGACAAAGTTGTGTGAAAATGCATTATTTTCCATTTAAACATGACAAAAAAAATTATTTGAGGTGTATAACCTTCATACCACTGCGATGTAAATTGTCTACTTCGAATTCTTGACCATGTACCATTCCGGATCAGGACCACAAAAATCACTTGTATAAAGTTTGACAGGGACATAATGGCAGGACTTCTGAACCTCCCAAATTAAAGTCCATGGCTGGACTAACCTCTTCTTTGTTAACCCGTCAAGCGCGCTAGTATCACAAATGTGTTACTAATGAATTTTGAATTTCGAACCTAAACTTTGTTATAGGTATAAGTAGTTTAAATTGAAATACATTTTTGTTTGACATATCGTTCCACGGGTTAGGGTTTCAGTGGTTGCATACCGGGTTTAAGAGGGCGCAGTACGTTTGGTTCTCCATACAAACGTATTTATGCACTCATTTTAAAACGCCGTGCTAGAATAACATGAAACTTTGTATACACAATGGGATCCAGCTTGTCTAATATATAAATAAATAAAAGGGCTAAAACATCACGTTTTTTGTATGGCAGCCCCCCTTAATTATTATTATTATTTTGTTTTTAGTATTTGTTTTTATAGCGGCAACAGAAATAGACAATCTGTGAAAATTTCAACTGGACGGACGGACGGACAGCGAAGTCTTAGTAATAGGGTCCCGTTTTTACCCTTTGGGTACGGAACCCTAAAAATCATCTGGCTTAATACTGCGAGTCTGCTTTTCTCTGATGTCTGTGACTGATAGGCATGAAGTGTGTAAAGCTAGAAACGAGGCGTGGCTCGGGGGCGGTTTTACATTTTTGATCTTTCGAAACTGTCGACTGTCGAATGACTATGTTAAAAGCGTCAGAGGGATGTAATTTTGAAGATCTGTGAACGTCTGCTGTGGTTCAGTGGGAAGGTTGAGGCAGCAGTAGCCTGATAGCCTCCCACACAAGCAGGCAATGTCACCTATTTTAACGCTATTTTTAACCCCCGACGCAAAAAGAGGGGTGTTATAAGTTTAACGTGTCTGCCTGTGTATCTGTATGTCTGTGTATCTGTGTATCTGTGTATCTGTCTGTGGTATCGTAGCTCCCAAACGGATGAACCGATTTTTGTTTAGTTTTTTTGTGTCATAGATAATTTTATCCAAAGTGTTCTGAGCTATGTCTCATGAAAATCTGTTCAGCCGTTATTGAGATGAGCTTTGAAATGAAAATGTCGGGGGCTTTTTCAACTTTTCTAAGCTGTTAATTACATTAAATACCTTGTATAACTGAATTTTATGCGTACGAAGTAGCGGGCAAAACCATGCTACAATCAATATAAAAAGAAGACTGAAAAATCGACGAATCCCGAAGCATTCCAATAATTAAATAACATTCAGGGATGGAATCCCACACGTCGGTGTCATGTCGCCGCGAAATGTAATAAAACATGGCGGATTTCATTGCCTTTTCTGATTTTATTAGGATGCTAATAATATATGCGATTTCGCGGGGCTAGGCGTAAATATTCGCCGAATTTTGGTTACGATCATCATCGTCTTCATAAGGTTTTCAGTAAAGAATCTGTACTGCTACTGACTCGATTGACAGAGATTACCGCACCGACTAATGCGGAAGTAGGCATACTTACGAGGAAATTCCATATTTCTCTTTAGGTAAAATATACTATTCGTTGAGATACTTACTCTCGAGAGAGTGAGAGACTCGTAGGTCCACCTAGGTGCCATGAGTATCGAGTATCTAGCACATAGATAGTCACCAAATTTCTTCGATAACATGTATTTTTTCAATAAAATGTGATCATTCCTTGTTGCGTTAATATAAATTATCCTAACATAACATAACCTTTCGACCTAACATCACGCGCCATCTTGCGGGGCGATGAAGCATTTAACCAATATGGTGCCAAAGTGTGCTCATGCATTGCGACCTTTACTTATTTAAATATTTTCTCCATACGAACCCACACTCAAACTACAGACAAAGTTCCATTGAAATATTAACTTTACTATTCTAACTTTAAGGTTGGAATTCGGTACGACTTGACGTTGTGATACAATTTTCTATAAGATGATATTTAAAGTTATTAGTCGCCGACGTTACTACGTGAGATTATAGATTTTTGCTAGTTTCCCTTTAAAGTGTCCATTATGTGTAATTTATATGCAAAATTGTCGAAAACGCTTCACGTAAATTGCCGCTTTTCAATTTGCGGCTGAAAGCAATTTGCTCCTGTAGCTGTGCCCAGATGTTTTAAACGTCGATTTAAAGAAAAATAAAAGCTTGGGCGTTTTTCGACCGTATTAAACTCAAACCTGTGTTATTCATTAAAGGCTGTTTTGACCGCGAACATTTTAAATAGAAAAGTCATCCCATTCAAATAAAACCGTGTACAGATCAGCGGACGGTATCAGTAGACCAACGTGCAATGCCATGCAACCAGGTTCGTCCTCAGCTTAGCACCTTGTAGAGTGCTATTACCGTATCTAACTCAACATATCATCATATATCCGTTACAATACCCCAGACACTTTACGATCGCGCGTGTCAAGTACGCGACAAGCGAAACTGCAAATGGAACCATAGACTGAACTACATTTGCAACCACAGACTAAACAAGCTTGCAGACAGCTGCAGTTAATATCGCAGTTTCGTGTCCGGAAACAGGATACTTATCTTTGCTGGAAATGCAATTGATAAGGATCGTATGTCAAAGGATTAGGAGTTTGTTTGGTTTGGCTAAATGGTATTTGACGCTTACTCGTAGGTGCTATTAGAAGTTCCAGCACTTAGTGCGATGGCGTTTGTTGAGGGCATAAAACATAGGTCTCTTTCTAGCAATTTTAAGAGTGAGAAAAAATTATATGTTTTTCTTAAATGCCGTACAATCCGAAACAGACCAGACAAGTACTCGTATCGGGAACGAAATTATAGTTTACTAGCTTTTGATCGCGACTCCGTCCACGTGCAACTCGTTATATTATAGAAATAATTGCTATTAAATTGTTGTAGGCACCGGCTTGAATATCGCTCCCCCATACAAATTTCTACCCCCCTTTTCAGCCCCTAAGGAATGATTTCCGAAATAAAAACTATACTATGTCCTTTCCCGGGACTCAAACTATCTCTAGGTGTACCAAATTTCATCTAAATCGGTTTAGCGGTTTAAGCGTCAAGAGGTAACAGACAGACAGACAGAGTTACTTTCGCATTTATAATATCATAAGTATGGATTTATCTAAATTTTCAAAGAGGCACTTATCCTTACACTATCAGTACGAAGAATGGGATGTATTGGCTATGTGCGAAGTAGGTGGTGGGGGTAAGCTAGGCGATCGTAGCGCACACCATGGCAGAAATGTGTACTTACCGGGGACCACTGTCAAATTTACTTTCACGTTTTCTATTGGTTTCCTACGATTCATTTCGTTTGTATGTATTTATTTATTCTCTTATTTATTTTAGTAAAATTTCCAATACGGGGTCTTTCTCGTTTACTAAAGTAAATAAAATATTCATGTGTCATTATTTGACGTCTCTGAGTTTTGACATTGTCTCGGGACCTTTGACGTTTGACGTTTCAGACGTGCACATAGCCAATAGATCGATTCACAAGAGCTGGCGCGGAAAATGTATGGAACTGTCAATAATTTCATAGATTCCGCGCCAGCTCTTGTGAATCGACCATGTATAATACACGGTTCGATTTTTAGCTACTTTGCTACTCATATTTACCAGTATTCTTCTTTGTCGTATTCTCATAGTTGAAGATCGCGACGACTGTAAGCACTATTTACAATCGCTAATATTTGAAAAAAAAAAACAGTTCATACCCAGTATCAACTGGTTCTTGAATATGTCTAGGTTACTAGGTAACCAAAAACATATGAAATGCATTTAACTCAGATAAAAAGAGCGCAGTACTAAACCACAAATTTATCATTATCCGCAACCCGCAACTCAAGATTCGTCAGATGGCTCAAATGCAAACCAGCAACACGCTTCGTCACTAACCAAAAATGATATTCGCAACAAGCTTACTCAACCTTAAACTATAATTGGGGCCCTATACGTTTTTTGACAACCAAATCACAACCACTGGGGAGTCAGTATTATTGTTGTGATTTCGCTTCAATATTTATCAAAATTCACGTGATACGGATCGTGATATAAGTTTATCGCATGATAATAAGCACCGTGTAAAAGGCCCCAATTTTCTTAATGAAAAGGTCCATCCCGAACCGTCAAAACACTTAAGAGCTATAGGCTCTTGTCGGTGCAACTCAAGAGGGCTCTCCATTTGCTTCGGTCCCAGGCCTCTTCCTTAATCTTTTGATAGGACATGGCATTAACATTATTTTTAATTTGTTCCATATAATTAATTCTAGGTCTTCGCCTTCCTCGCCTTCCTTCATCCCGAACGGCAGCTGGTTCGAATGTCCCCATGTCACTGGCAGATTTGCCACGCTGGGTCAGCTAATAGTGGACGGTGTACGAGCCCAATTCCAAAGAAAAACCGCATATCGATGTACAGTTTAACCATTTGGCACACGCATACTACAGGTCCAACAAAACAAAAGTTTTAAATCACAGTTCTTAAAAAAAACCCTTGGGAGGGGAGTGTTGAGTCATTATGTTTTTTTGCATGGAAAACCTATTTTTTTTCAGAAACCTATCATGTGTATTATACGAAAGGGCACTTTAAGGCGATGCAAAAAAAATACCACACATCATTACATTTCAGGCATTTTTTAAAATTAAAACAAAAATAATTTTCAATACCTACCATGTTTGGGCTCCTCCGGATACGATATGGCTGATTTTTTTGTACAATATCCCACAAATGATACGTGATATCCTCATATCTAACCCTAAGAAAGCAATTTTGAAAATTCTTTCATTTAGTTTTTATTTTTTAAGAACTGTGGGTCAAAAATTTCTTTTTGACCTTTAGTATGTGTGTGCCAAACGGCTAAACTGTACATCGATTTGGGTTTTTTTTTGCGTACGCCTTCGACTATTAAGTACAATATGTAAACATATGAATAAATGTACGTTCTATCTTTGAAGTATCCGGATAATAATAGATCGGAAATTCAGACACCGCGCGCCGGCAAGCAATTCGACGTCTTAACTTTCGAATTATTAACGAGGATCCTGCTATTTTTTTTCATTCATCCAAGGACGGAAATAGAGTAGGAAGGAAGACACGATGACGCAAGTGATAGTTATTTCATTGTAGGTAGCTTTCCGTATAAGATATCGTCAATTTTCATTTTTCTACTCAAATCGTCCTAGTCCCAAACTAAGCAAATCTTGTACTACGGGTACTAGGCGACGATATACATACTTATATAGATAAATACTTACTTAAAAAATAGAAAACATACAAGAATCAGGAACAAATATTCGTGTTAATTGCATAAATAATGCCTTGACCGGGATTCGAACCCGGGACCTCCGGCTTCGTACGCAGAGTCACTATCAACTAAGCCAAAGTGTTAGTACATAATAAACTAAAATAGAAATTAAAAAGAAAACCCGGCCGTCCCGCTTTCAATAACGATCTCCAAGCACAGATCAACTATAAGATAGAGCAAGAAAACCTAGACCTCCCTATTTCGCTCTATCTTACTTATAACTTTTTTGTGATATTGCCATCGCAATTCACTTGAAAAACGTTGTGAAATACCACAACGCCATTTAATGCGTGCGGCGGTTGACTAAGAAAGGACAGATTTGCCATGAACTGTTGCAAGAAAATGGCGGCAGCTGACAACACTTGCTTCCGTAATTTTGTAATAGTTTTCCTAAGATTGTTGTTTATACAAGTTGGCAAATTGAGTTTGTTTAATTTCTAATAAGACTTTGTTCTCTTCCCTATTTTTGAATCAGGTAAAGAGGTAGATAAGTGGGCATAGGCTAAAATTTAAGTGGACATAGCCTGGCCGTATCAGCCATGAGTGCATTATCAGTGGGCATCTTACGGTAACCCACTTCGCCGCGGCGCCGCGATGTCTGCCCCAGTATCGATTGAGGAGGCTGTTTGCTATCGCTCTTCTAGGGTTGTCATTAAATCAAAACCAAATATTTATTCTGCAAGTAGGTCTCAAGGGCACAAATGGTATGAATACTTAACATCAATGAAGCAATGGACATACCGTCACACAATATGGTATTTTACTGATAGTCAAATCAGCAACTTTTTACGAGACGTGAACAACGCTCGATTAGTTTTAACTTAGTAGGGAAGTATGCCTAATAACGTCAGCATTTTCTATGGTCAAACTGCGTCTTTGTTTTCAAGTTTATGTGTTTAAATATCTTTCAAATTGCATAAAAAAAGCTGAATTTGATTTTTTCCCAAAATTTTCGTAAAATTTATTTATTGGTAACGTTTTTTTTTTTTGGTTTTGTAAAATACCTTAGTGCCGAGAAATGTGTATAGAGCTTGCCGGTTTATTACATTACAAAATAAAAGAGATGTTTATATAACTTAATAACTGAACATGTTAAGTATTGCCATAATCTATGTTTTTGAGACTTACTGAAATGGTAAATTGAAGTAAAGAACTATAATTCGGCCAACAACAATTTTCCAATTTTATATAGAAAACTTCCGTGAGTTTGAGACATATCCGCGAACCGGTCTGAAACATGTCGAACGATATTCGACCTTAAAGACGTGAGTGACCCGTTTCATTATATTAAACAATTTTCTAATTTCCCGGAAACCTACTTGTGTTTCTTCTAGGGCGTAAGCGTCCATATTAGGCAAGTGTATGCATATTATCAGGCAGATCGTATGCTTGTTTGCCACCATCTTATTTTAAAAAACCGATAAGCGTGTACAATTTGAAATGAATTAATTGGCTACATGACGAAAAAACAGGATACCACTCGAGAATGTCAGGACTAACTACAATTAAAGCTCAACTAAAGACAAGAAAAAACATTATCCATTTTCTTTCCCTATGATGTCTCATATCTTTTTTATGGTTTCTATTCTTTTATCTAATTTACAATATATTGTATCGACGGTTCATATATCGACACCTTGTTATACGTATAAATGTTAACATGAGGCAATCATGATGTGGCAACCCTGAAACTAACAGTGTGTGGCGTGTGGCTGAGAGTCGGATAATGGAGCGAGTAGCTTCAGGGACAGCCCTGGACGTAACGTAAGAATGGAATGAGAAACCCCTGTTTTTGTAGGGAACTTACGTAAAAGTAGTCTCTCCGAATTATTCTTTCCAAATAAAAATGTTCATCTTAGTTGACTTTTTAGCAAAATTAGCGTTGCCTGCGACTTTGTTTTGTTCATGGTCTTTGAATTCAATCCGTAAATTATATTAAGTGGCTACTTCTTATGTTGCCTACCTATTTGTTTTCGTCATTAAACAGAACTCATAGTCAGTCTAAATAGACCATCAATGTAAAATAAATTCAAAAATAATAGCATTATTATTTCTGCGAATAATCACTGATACTTTCACTGATATTTTAGCGCCATCTAGCGTTATCATGGAACATTGTATATAATACACCTTTTAAATGAAACCCTCCATTCATTGGTGAATGGATGGACCCGTATGAAAATCCGTTCGGTAGTTTTTGAGTTTATAGCGAACAGACATACAGTCAGACGCGGCGGGGGGCGGGGGACTTTATAATCCGCGCCGGGCCTCCCCCCGTCGCATCCTCTAAATTTCGTCATCGCTATGCTGATGCCGTAGCTGGTCGGTTTGTCGCAGCCAAACGGAAGGACGCGCCCTCAAGAGCGCGTGAAGTACGGGTTCCTCCAAAGGAGAAGCTTCCTCGCACCGATGTGGATAAGGAGGGTTTTTCAACGGTGTTGAGGAAGCGCAAGCCGCGCATGAGTCAGTATGGTACTGCAGAACCGGTTGGTTCTGGTTTGCGAGTTGCCACACCGAGCATGGCGCTCTATGTATCGCGCCTGCACTACACCGCCACGGCTGATGATGTGGTGGAGTACGTTCGCCAGAAGACCGACTTCTCCCTGAGGGTGTTCCAGCTGCGTTCGCGTCGCTACGTGCACTTCAGGTTAACTGTAATGTTAAGTTAAATATGTGGTGATATTAGATAGAGGTCACGTCCCCAATTATTCTGTTCCTTTCACATGCGTGATATGCATGAATGATATTAGTGTGTTAAAAATAAATTTCGATTTGATTGATCCCTCATTAAAACAGTTTAACTTTGGCTAGATTCACAAACAAACACAGTAGGTTCAGGACATTAGATAGTACAATTTATGATCGTCGCTTATCTCCCAAATTTATGGACCGCCATATTGTATTTGCCCAATTTTGATGCTCATCTTGGTGATGGATTTTGAAATAGGACAGTGATTTCGGATTAATAGGCTATTGGTGTGTAGTTAGAGCGCTGAATGTGATAGAGTTGGAAATTCGTAACGTTACCAATTCTTGTGACTTATTTTCATGTTGTGCTAAAGTACTACCGTGTGCCAAGTCCCCGAAAAAAATGCCAACAAAACCCGCACTGCGTACCACAGACAAAAACTTGGCGTTAACGTGTCCGACATTAAACTGTGATTAAAGTAACGCCATCTGTTGGCGGAGTCGGTAATTAAAGGACTCGTGGATGTTTAGCATAATTTTGAACGATTTTTAAATGCCGCAAAAGATTTGCGAGGAATAATTTAATAAGCTTTCGCCTTGGGGGTCGTCGTAACCGAATTTCATCTAAATTAGGAGCAGTGGATCTTAGGTAGCCAGATAACAATTTTTTATATGTATTATTGTGTTCCTGGTGATAACTAAGTCGCCAGAGACCGAGAAAACACGCAGTTGCAGCAATATAAATTTGTAGCGTAAGCTGCTAATGTCGAACATACTTAGAGCATTTTTATGAATGTAAGTACTGTAATAGGGGTGCAGGTCAGGTGGAGGAAAACACATACTAAGACACTTGAATAATATTGTTTTAACGGCTTGTACAGCGATGCGTGGCCCAGAGGCCAAAGCCTCGAGGGCGACTGCTTGACGTCTTCGGATTTTCTTCTATTTATAACCCTGAGACAGTTTGATTTAAATTTAGAATAATACTGTACAAGTGTACAGCCAGCATCGTAGAGGTTAAACATACAACCTCTACAGTACTTTATTGTACACAATAAAACAGCTTAAAACAATATAACATGTCACATAAGATTATAGTGCAAAAGTGAACTTGCATAGCACGTTCTTTAATTACTAGTGACGAACGACCAGACGATATCATGCTAGCTAATACTCGTAAGCTGTAATCAATATAAATATTCCAAGGGTTGTACACGGGTAGCATCCAGTCATAAGGCTTCAGAATCCATAACTTGTAAAAAGTAAGCAAGGCTAATAATTAAGAATAAAAACTTAAAATATCGTATTACTTTACCTATCATCCCATCCTACTACTCGTATTACTAATCGCCCTTTTAGCAAAAAAAAGAAGTTTATATGTTATTGTTAGCAATGACATCTAGCAGCGCAAAAAGTTAACAACTTGACACACAGAGTGAGAGAGTTTATATGCATATAAACTTTTAGAAACATAAAAAATGCGTAAAAATCTCTCGTGTATAGTCTAACTTGGATTTAACAACCGACCCATATTGTAAAAGAGATACCGGATACGATTTTTACTTCCCCATGTTTATTATTTACCAAAAAAACCTGTCCCCGAACAGTTATAAGAACGAAAAGACTTGTAAATGGCCGTTTTTCGTGTCTACCTCCAGCATTACCATTTTACAAGAAACGTAAAAAAGTTTGATCAACCCAGAACAATATAACTTCAGCCTTGAGGGTTAAGTAACAAAGTCTCTTTTAGTTTGTGGTTTTATTGTCGCAGTCTTGCATGTTGGGTAGAATCAACATAATTCAGGATTTCGGCGACGGCTGTATGCGCCGCCTTTGCCAATTTACTCGGAAAAGTTTATAGAAAATGGCGGATAGTGGTACAAGGAAGTATTAATACTGAAAAATAAAGCTACGATTGAACTGTTCGTCATTTATCGAGATGTACTCGCAGTAAGTAGGTACCTAAATGTCAACTTTTGGGTAACTTAGTTGTTATTATAATACCCCTATTTTATTTAAAATGATTTTAGGTTGGACGGAATACCGTTTGGTAAAGCAAAACCAACATTCAAACCAAAAACATTTACTGAAATATACCTAGACCTACGGTAATACTGTGCAAGACTAGGTACTGTATATAGATACAATTTTTTTAAATATAATATAGTAATTTATCCATTTGCCGATCGATTACATAAAGTGATTAATCAATATTTGCGAAACTTTGAACAAATAAAATCCTACAAAGTTAAAAATGTTGTTTATTAACTAATAATAAAACATAAAAATTTGTTGATAGGAAATAGTATTTCCTATTTCCTTAGATACCTATCCGTACCTAAGTTTATTATCATTCAACTAGCTATTCCCGCGACTTCGGCCGCGTCTTCGCTTCGTTCTTCGCATTGGTCGCAGCGTGATCTTATATAGCCTAAAGCCTTCCTCGATAAATGGACTATCCAACACAAAAAGAATTTTTCAATTCAAACCATTACTTCCTGAGATTAGCGCGTTCAAACAAACAAATAAACTCTTCAGCTTTATAATATTAGTATAGATTAAGTACAATAATCCTTTTTTCAGGCATCTGAGATTAATAAGTAAATTTTCATTCGCCGCAGGTACAGGTGGTTATAATACGATTATAAAGCTCTTTATTGCACACCTCAATAAATTAATTAGGTTAGTTTTTTTCGTGGTGGTCACATAGTTATAAACGCCACCCTAAATTCTTTAGTAGCTTCTAGGGCTCGCCTTAGGGTAGAACGGATGGAGCGTCCACTTTGAGGGCGCCTAGGGGCGCCTTAATGTTGAATAAGAAAAAAAACCAAGGAAAAATAAAATTTTGGAGACGCGTTTGAGTTTCGCAGTATGTATCGCTCCACTCAGCTAGGGCTAGGGCCAACGCTGGTAACTTCACTGTGCTTACTTAAATGGTTGATCGTCGAATTCGGCAGTGAGAAACAAGTCAATACAATCACGAGCAATGTGGTGGGTGAGAAAACCCAGCTTTAACAAACACGGCTAACAATGACCATGATGAAGTAATGAAATAACAGCCTACGAGCGAGGTTGACCGCAGTGTTCCGTTAGGATATCATAACTGACCTAAAATCCATCACTTACTGACCTAAGTTTCTAATAACTTCGGGCAGTAGCTATGGCATAAAATATGTAAGCAAATCGAATATATCTCACATTAGTGCAAGCTAAAAGCGACCTTGTATGATCTCCTTCAGAGAGCAAAATTCAATTATTATAATTACAAGACAGCATTTTCGCGGTTAATATACCAAGACTATGGTTTGAAGGTGAATGTTAGTGCATCTGTGGTTAGCAGGCGAGCCATCTATTGGTGTGTTCCGTTGTTTAAGTAGTATTTACAGTAAATTGAAATTAAATGTTTCATTGTCTATGCTTTTCCGTATAACGGATTTTGAAAACTCGTAAGACCATTGTATCGCTAACGGTGCCGTGGCTAATTGTATATAAATATTTTTTACAATAAACATGTCACGGTATGTATTGTGTTAACCCCACTAGTTTCAGCGCTTTTGAGCTATGAAGTATTTATAGTAGGTACTAAATAAACACTTCCAAAATAATACATTTGCAGAAAATATTTACTTGGTACATCTTCATACTTTATTCAGAGACGAGAGAAAGACCGCGATACGATGGAGAGATAAACCCAATCCCATTCTCGGTGCGGCGCCATATTTTACTTAACGTTACTTGGTTAAATATTGTGGACCAGCATTTGCCCGTTTCATCTTTCGTAAACAACCCAATTTCATCCCTCAGTGGGGGTTGATTTTCGAGCAAAAAGTATTCTATGTCTATGTAGTAGTATATTTTTTAACAAATATCACTTAAATTTTTTTCGCCGTTTAAGCGCGATAACAAACATCCAAACGTCTAAACATTCAAACTTTCACATTTGTTTTTTTTTATATGCTAAGGCGATGGCATCAAGCTTACGGCCTGCCTAATGGTAAGCAGATACCGTAGCCTATGGACAGTTGCGACTCCAGAGGAATCACAAGCAAGCAAGGCATAAAATACATTAAGAAGGAAGCGAATCGGCCCTCAGATATCTGTATCAGCTAAAAATAAATGCAAGTGTTTCAAGTATAGCTCACTGATCCTATAAGGGCTACAAGTGCATACTGCAACATTAAAATCCGATAAACAATCGATTGATTTAGCAGGAAAGCATTAAAATGATTTAAAAAGCGTGATAGATAATAATAATAAAATTATTGAGAAAACATGCTTTAGTCTCACGGTTGGAAAAAATGAATTAAAAAAAAAGTGGGGCATTCATATATTTTCTCAGTATATGAAATTTTGGTGCTTGCTCTACTCAGAATCCCAAACGCTATCAGTTCTAGAAGAAAAAAGTGTCCATAAATATATATATAGTAAATTTCGATGTTGGTGCTGTTCCCTTCCCACAATACATAAATGTATATGAAGTAACAAAACTGTTATGGGGACACTTTCTTCTTCTTCTAGAATCTATAGCGTTATTGACTCTTGACCCAAAAAGATTCACTATCTAAAAAAAGGAATTTAAAATTCACAAAAGTTACCAGCACCTACCTGCCTAGAGCAGTTAACTACACTGCCACAACGTAACCTAACTTTTTTTTATACAAATTTGAAAGAAAGATTATCATATTCACTATAAATTGATTATAGAGGTAAGTATTTTAAGCCAGCAAGACATTTTTTTTATCTAAACTCCTAACCAACTTGGTTTTGAAATATATCCTAATACATTGTTGCCTTCATAACAGTGTATAAATACGTAAACTGAATTAGGTTGGCCAACATCACGCTCCAATATTCAATCACGGGTGAATTATTGACCCGCTCCGTTCCGCGCTTTGTAAATAATCTGTGGCAGCTCAGACGCTATAGATTTCTGAACGTGGCGTTTTTAAGATTTTTCCTGGCCTAATATTTTTGCTCATTATTCAAAGTATTATCTTAACAAGCCATCGTATAGCAAAGTAGTGAGGGACACTATATTACCGGCGAATAATACAATATCATCTTTGAACGCTGCCAGCATCCTTGGTACCATACCACAGGGACCCATTTTAGAATTCGACTATTGGATTTGTTTTACTAAGTTAGTTTTAAGTTAGTTGTTAGATTGATATTTATTTTGTCAGTATCAATCTGTTTTTGTTAATACGTACACTAACATCAGAAAGTTTAAGACCAAACACAAAATATTCAAATAATCAACATTCGTTGATTATCCACTCAATTTTGATTCATCTGTCCGCAGTACTCAAACTACTACCAGTTTTCAAAAGTCCAATCCTTGTGAAAAATAGCCCATTGCAATATTTTTGCCTTGTTTGGTTTGCGTAATAATTTATGAAAATTAAACTAAAACTTGTGTTTGGTCCTAAGCTTTTTGACGGTAGTGTATGTTTTATAAGATGTTAATTAATTATATCACCTTTATGTCTGAAAAACCACGGGAATTCTCCAAAAGAAACTGTTTTGTGTGACCAGATCTTCTTTCACCGAGTTAAGCTTGTCACATATTGGAGTAGCCTGCGGTGGCGGCCAGTTGTACAACATTGTGACAATCCTAACAATCATTCAGACACACGCTGCCATGATTTTTATAGTGTAAAACGGGCCGCCAGCGCGGTCGCCACCGCAGGCCGTTCTAATGTGTGACACGTTTTAATTCGCTGGCGACACGCTTAATTTTATAATATGAAAATCGTCCCGAAAGTATTAAAAAAAAACCGGCCAAGAGCGTGTCGGGCCACGCTCAGTGTAGGGTTCCGTAGTTTTCCGTCCGTCACATTAAGTTGACATATTAAGTACAGAAACACAAAACCCTAAAAAGCACGTCATTTCATTGTGATTTTGTAGAAATTACAGGTACAATAAACACCTGTTTATACGGTTAAATTACAAACTTAGTTCAGAAATTATTTTTGTAATTTTTTCAAAAAATATTCAACCTATCAAGTTCAAAATAATTTTCCTACAAAGTTTTTATAAAGTTCTACTTTTGAGATTTTTTTCATATTTTTAAAACTTATGGTTCAAAAGTTAGAGGCCCCCCCCCTCTTCGGGGGGACACATTTTTTTTAACTTCTGGAGCGATTATTTCCGAAAATATTAACATTATCAAAAAATGATTTTAGTAAACCCCTATTTATTTTTAAATACCTATCTAACAATATATCACACGTTAGGGTTAAAATGAAAAAAGAATCACTCCCCACTTTACGTATAGGGGAGGTACCCTAATAAAATATTTTTTTCCACTTTTTATTTTACCACTTTGTCGGCGTAATTGATATACATATTAGTACCAAATTTCAGCTTTCTAGTGCTAACGGTCACTGAGATTATCCGCGGACGGACGGATAGACGGACGGACAACCGGACGGACAGACATGGCGAAACTATAAGGGTTCCTAGTTGACTACGGAACCCTAAAAAAGTATTATTAGCCGGTACTGTACTTACAAACTGAAGGTGAAGATCGTGCGTGGTTTCTAACATTGGGCTATTAAAAATTGGTAAATGTACGATAATATCATTTCATATTTTTAACAGTAGTTTTTCGATGAAAGAAAACATCGTGAGGAAAACGGTTTGATCCCAACTCGGTCTAGTTTTCCTTTTGGGTTGGAAGGTTAGATAGCAGTCGCTTGTTCAAACTAGTGCCTAGGCCAAATCTTGGGATTTAGTGCCAAAGTGGACCCTGGGGTCCCCAGGCTGCTTTAGGTTACAACTTACAACCACGAAAACACTAGGAGGGATTATCCAAAATATTTTCTTGGCTTCGCTCATTTTAGTGAATGAAAATAAGTTTCTGTCAAAAAAAAAACATTTTTGGTACAAGCTTTTATTGCCGACTGTATGTTTTGTTCCACAGTCATCGACTACTCATTGAGACAGTTCCAATGAGCACAAACACGACGGGTTTATCTTGTGTAGTTTAGGAGTTGCTATGGCCACCTTCTGTGTCCATCATCAGATCAGCTCAGTGGTACCATGATATTGTACTATCACAGTATTTTAATTGCGGACTGTGAATCACTCCAAATGGATATTGACCGAGTGCATCAGTGGAGTACCAGCAATATGCTTGATTTCAATGTCCCCAAATGCGCTGTTATATCATTCAGTCGGTCGCGAAACCCGCTTCTCTACGGATATTCTTTGGGATCGGAATCCATAGTCCGTGTCAGCACTATTCGGGATTTAGGTGTCATCCTTGACACTCATCTCAATTTCCACGAACACTTCAACTCATTGACCCGTAACTGTTACCAGAGGTTAGGATTTGTTATACGGAATGCCAGGGAATTCCGCGACCCCGCAATCATAAAATTGCTTTATACAGCTTTAGTCAGAAGTAAGCTGGAAGCAGCTTGCGTCGTTTGGAACCCATACGAAGAGACTTACATCCTACTTTTGGAGAGGGTACAAAAAGTGTTCTTGCGGTTCTTGTATAAAAAAATGTACGGGTACTACCCATTCTTATACCCTACTAAATTCCTTTTAGGTATCTTGGGTTTTAACTCCTTGGAGGTCAGACGCAATCTTGCTCTTCTCACCACAACCGGCAGTATCTTGCGTGGCGAGTCAGACTGTGTTGAGTTAGTAGCACAATTAGTGCGCCTGTCCGTTCCCTTTCCAACCAGATTTGATTTCCGGCCTCGTATTCGTTGTCTCTTAGCCGTACCCAAATCGCGAACGGTGTCACGCAGTAAGTCTCCGTTGGTTCGTGCATTACAAATTTTGAATGCACTCCTCGCATCAGCCCCTGATTGTGATGTGTTTGCTAGCAGATGGGCAGTGGTGCGTGATGAATGTTTGAAGTTCTGCGAGAAGATGGATGTACGTCTCTCGTCAGTTTATTATTAGTTTAGTGTATAATTGTTTCTTCATATAAAGTATAGTTGATTTGTAGTGTCACAGTGATTTAGTTCATACTGTTATGCTGTGTATCTATTTCTTTTAATAATAAATAAATAAATTAGTATGCCAAATTTCAGCTCAATTGGATACTGGTAAGTGGCTGAAAAAATGTTTGCAAATTTTGATGACAACATCCATACTTGCATATTTACATACTTATAACTTACTTATGAACAAGATATGAACAGTGCAAGCTAAGTAAAAGCATGTATTAAAAATTATATCTGCTTTATCTTATCATCATATTGTTTGGTTATATTGTATCAACATAACATCAATATTTCATTGCATGTTTGTGAAATAGTACATTACTACAGAGGCCGGGACGAAAACACCAACGAGAACCCCATAATTCCCGCCGAGGTATGTATAGTGCTTTTCTCCAACATGCAAGGAAATAAACAACAAAAAAATCAAAGTTTTGTTTTTAATACGCATAGTGGCAGAATGTCATGATGCCTGTGCCACAAATTTATGTGGAATGAAAATTAAAAAAGAGGACTTTGCCGGCCTAGGCCTGCAAGATTTGTATGAAATTCCATTAACGACCTCTTGTCCTAGCTGCACCTAAAACGTCATACTTCGCAGCCTATTATAAGGAACATAACATCAATATTTCATTGTAAGGTGCTTTTATTGGTACATTATTATGACCTATTCCGAAACAAAGTCAATAATACGGCGGTTCTAGACCAGATAGGGTTGTTTGCGCCGACACCTCGGACGCGTGTGTGGGGTGCGAACGGCGAGAGCCAGGGCGGCGCCGGGCCACCGCGGCGCCCGCGCCCACTGTTCAGTAGCGGTGGTGAGGGAGCGCGTACGAGGAGGGCTAACAACGCTCCCACCAATCGAGCACTCTCACTCTTAAATCAGTTGGCTATGAAGACACCTGCCGACGTCTTTCATGACTCGCCAGGTACATTTTACAGGCAGATATGTACATTTATAACTAATAGTCTAAGTATTTAATTGTATTATTGTGTGTTGTTAATGTTGTAATATTTGTGTTAGTATAGTTTCCTTTATTGATATTTGTGTTAGCATAGTTTCCTTTTCATGTAAATGTTTTGTGTATGTAACATGTGAGCGTCTTGGTTGTAATACTGTAAGCTTATATGTACTATATATATATGAATAAATGAATAAATAAAAAAATTGCATGTTTGTGAAAAAATATTTACAGTATGTATGTTAGTTTCCATGTCAATTTCAACATCGAAATAGACCTCAATGCAACAAGTTTGCAAGTGTCCTATATAATCGGCGCTCGCAAGTTGGTGCGGACACGGTGACCTATTTCCACAGGCTGACGTTGAGGCAAATACTGAGGTTTTTAATTAGAATAAAACATTTTCTGGTGGCGTATTTATTACGATTAGTTGTGACTCAACAAAACACGTGACTAGTTTTCACCTGCGAGGTGTTATTTCATAAGGGTGAAATATGTTTCCCATATTTTTCATGTCTCATAAGATTCATTTACCCAAGCTAGGAAAACCGTTGCCTATTCAGGAAATTTTAAAAATCATCATATGTACTAGTAGACCAGTAGGTCAGGTTTAGTTTGTTTATAAGAATCGCTGACAGTTGTTATATTATGGGAAATTAAACTTATTAGATGGAATGAATTTCGTTGTACATAAATAAATGATTATAAGTTAAAAAAAAAGAATTGATGGAATGAATGATTTACGAAAAAATGTGCTGACAAATGTTAATTAATTATTTTATTTCCTTATTTGATTCAGGCAACAAATGCCCATATTAACATGTACCCTCAAGACCAACATACATAACCTCAATATAAAATATTTTTAAAAACTAGAACACATTATTTAGGCGAAGTAACAGTGTTAATATACCCATTCCTTTATGTATTTCACTTAACTTTTCTACACTGTTGGATTTTATTATGTGAAGAAAACTTAAAGCTTACGTCTGCTCAGTATATGACGGTTTACGTGAGGTTGAGAGGCGACGAACTTGGCTAGTTAGGCTCACTTCCGTGCAGCTTACGCTAACTACGCGGAGCTGCAAGATATATATCAAGTTCCATTTACAAAAATCGTTACGTACCGTAAAACGGGGTGAGTAGGTTTCGCGTGGAGAGGTGGGTTATGAATGGGGAGAGAAGGTTTGAGAGGGGGGTGAGAAGGGATTTTAAGGCTACTGCTACAAAAATAATGTATTCCAATTTAAAATGGAGCTATAGTAATACGCATAATAAAAAAAAAACGATCCAACAATCTTCCAAAATCACCTTTGTATGAAATCTCACCTCAAATACGAGGCGCCACTACGGGGCGAGGTGGGTTTTTCTCTTTAATATCGTCAAATTATGAAATGGAACTACCCAAAATAAAATAAAAACTAAAATATAAACGTCCGGAACACATATTATATACACTATTCAGTTTTCATATGTAAAAATGCTATGCGGGAAGCTACGGCACATCTTTTCGTCCAATATTCCGCAGTGTCTCAAGACAAAAGTCTTTGACCAGTGTGTGTTGCCAGTGATGACATATGGCACTGAAACGTGGTCGCTTACTATGGGCCTCATAAGAAGGCTCAAAGTCACCCAAAGGGCAATGGAGAGAGCTATGTTGGGAGTTTCTCTGCGTGATCGCATCAGGAATGAGGCCATCCGTAGCAGAACCAAAGTGACCGATGTAGCCCTCCGAATCGCTAAACTTAAGTGGCAGTGGGCGGGGCACATTACACGTAGAACCGATGGCCGTTGGGGCGGAAAGGTTCTAGAGTGGCGACCACGTACCGGAAGGCGTAGCGTGGGCAGGCCCCCCACACGGTGGACTGATGACCTGGTGAAGGTCGCGGGTGTCCGCTGGATGCAGGTGGCGCAGGACTGGTCATTGTGGAAGTCTTTGGGGGAGGCCTATGTCCAGCAGTGGACGTCTTTCGGCTGACATGATGATGTAAAAACAACATGTTATCGAGGTATGAATTTCAGTTTACTAATGATCGGCAACTTCAGCGTAGCATTTTTTCACAAATAATTCATTTCTCTAAAGTTTCATCCCGCATTGTTATTTTATTTCTGAAGCTGTAACTCATTCACCATTGTTATAAAACAATGTCATAGACAGGATGGATCACCGGAACTTGCTTTCCAAAGCACGGGAGCCCTGAGTTAGTAGCCACTCTAAGCGATCACCCATCCGAGATTTGACCCCGGTCGGCGTTCGGATACCGCACGCGGAACACTAGCATGTCTTTAATTGTGGAAAGGTAACATTTATAATATTAGTATGTAAAACGCAACGCAGGAAATCTCTTCAGCGTCTACTTATTCTTTAGGTAGGTACCTATTATAAAATATTCAATCATATTTCCACCTACGGTTTCCTAGTATCGATACTTTTTCCTCCATTTAACTTCGAACCGTCTAAGACATCTTCACATATTTTTTACATATTCTTAGTATAGCTTGACCCAGATTCGACACAACTGTAAGCGATCGGAGGTCAGATAACACTGGTGTATAAGAAGAGTTGTCGAGCGTTGTAAATAACATCCCGGTTTAAACTTTGTGCCTCATTTCTCTTTTCTGTACCGCTGCCTCCGCTGGGAGATGGTTTATAAAATAATGATAGAAAAAAATAATTTGGGTAAAAGACAAATTAAAAGGACACAATTTACAACTAATATTAGTTTATTTAATACCAAAGAAAAAGGTAGCATGTTTTTTGAGTTAATGTGAATATTCCATACAAACATAATTTCGTTCTCATTTTAAAACACCGTGTTGAAATAACATGAAACTTTGTATACACAATGACTGACACAATGGGATCCGCCATAGGTGCGCGTCTAGGCCGGAAATTAGTTTCTGTTGCTAGAAATTGTAATAGAAAAAATATACAGCGAGATTTTGAGTTTTTTAGGTCTTGTATGAAAACATTAATAATCGCTGGATATATTCTCCATTATAATTTCAAGCAACAGAAACTAATTTCCAGCCTAGATATGCCGGATCCCATTATGTATACAAAGTTTCATGTAATTCCAGCAAGCCATTTTAAAATGAGAACGACACTATGTTTGTATGAAGAACCAAGCTTCCTGCGGACTCTTATGCATGTTTTATCAAAATCGGTTCAGCCGTTTTTGAGATATATAATTTTGAAATGAAAATGTCGGGGGTTTTTACAGCTTTTTCAAGTTGTCAGTTATGTCATGAAGAATTTCGTAGGAAATGTGAATTTAGACTTTATGCTACTCACCCCATGCACTAGGGTAATCAAAACCCCTAGACAAAAGTGGAAGATAAATGAACGAGCGACAAAAACACCCATGGAACGAGAATCCATTTGGTATGAGTTCTGGCTGTCACACACATGCCTAATGCTGGTGACGGGTGCATTGACAGGGCAATGGGGTGCCCAAAAGCTGGCCCCAGACATGTGATGCATGATGCGACTCAGGGGTCAGGGGTCAGTTGCGTGAAATGACTTTTCATTCGACTGCGGCAGAAGGAGGATAAAGCCAGGGGTTCAAACTTGGTTCAAACATACAAATTTTGACAAATGGCATTTGACATTTTCCATATAAAAACGGGTCAGGCGTAAAGTGCGAACAAGTCGGTTTTTGAATAAGAGCGCTGTACAAATTGTAAATATTAATTGTTCGTAGCAAATATTCGATTTGATAATTTGAAAAAGGTCAATTATTTAAGAAAATTTCTGCTTAAATAAGAGTTCCTTTTTACCATTTTGGTACGGAACGCTAAAAAGGTAGGGTGTGGGTTAGCGCACGTTTGACATTAACCCCAGCCCGGCTAGTATGATAGCTTATACCGTCGCGTTTTATGTGACGTTTCAGTACATTTTGGCCATATAACATGACGGTATAAGCTATCATACTAGCCGGGCAGTTTACTACTTAATACCACAGATGGCACAGATATCAGAGTAAAGCAGATTCGCTCTTTTATGTCGAACGATTTCTGGACCACCGGGGAATGGGCAGCAGCATTCCTAGAGTGCGGTGGAGATACTGCGATCGCCAACCCGCATGCCAAGCGTGGCGATTATGGCATTAACCCCCCATGAAATTGGGGGAGGCCTATGTCCAGCAGTGGACGTCCTAGGGCTGATATGGTGGTGGTGGTGGATTTCTGGACATCTGATCTATTCTCACTAATGCACAAATCAAAAAGAGAGACAGACAAGTGACGTCTGACCTGTCAGTGTCTCCGTTTTCATAACTGAAAATTGTACCTTTAATATTTAACATCCTGGTGTGCTTTCAAATGGAGACAACTCGTTAAGCCGAAAATGATTGTACTATCCGTCGCATTCTAACTCATTTTGGTGCACCATTAGGAATTAGGATTAAACAGACAACTACATATATGAAAAAATCATCTGGCTTAATACTGCGAGTCTGCTTTTCTCTGATGTCTGTGAATATCATAATTATGATCAGATTGTATAACCATCTCCCAAATTCCATCGGAGTCGATGATATTTAATCATAGCTTAAGTAAGTTTAAAAGAAAAGTGTTAAAATATTTTAACTCTTTGGATACTGCGAAGTAATATTTAAATTCCATCTTTATTGTTATTTTTTTTTCTTCCAAGCATGTTATAGGTAAGGAACGAATCCATTGGAGTAAGTTGTGATTACCTATAATTAGATAAGCATCAGTCCTTAATGTAAATTAGATATAAGTGCATGCCTGATCTTTATCTGTTGGTAAACCTCAATAATTAAATAAATAAATATTAGGTAAGTACATTCCAATGAAATACAGTTCAAAAGTGACAAACATTCAAATTCTTCGACTATACATACATGCAACCATTTTTCTTTTCCTACTTATGACGATGAAAGATAGATGGCACTGATGTTACCTCCGCTTTCCAACTTTAAGCCTTAACCTTCATTGTAATTAGGTTTAATATCCAACAAACTCCCTCTAGAAGCATAAACTTGGCACTGTATGGTTCTCATTACGCAGCGGCGTTAGAATTTAGACTTTATCTCTGGTGTATAAGTTGTATATTAGAATGTTTGTTTTGTTAATGAGTTTAACCATTTATTCGGCAGGCAGCGTTGTGTGTGTGAATAATTAATGTGTGAAGTTTTGAATGAGACATGTTGCGGTTTATATGCTGGGCTGTTTTGCGAGTGGATGCAAGTTCGATTCTGGGCAAGTAATATCAGCAAACGCCAGGCGTGACCGTTTCGAAAACAGTTTCGCTTAGCAGCGGCGATTTGACTAATCACGCCCTTTAATTATATTGATCAATTAGAAACATTGTCCCTTATTTATAAAAAAAAAATCTATTGTTTTCAATACTGCCCAAAAAGGAGTTTACTCGTAATTGTGATGATTTCGTAAAATATATGGTAGTTTTTGTATAATTTGTTCAAATTGCGGGTAAGCGATAATATTGTAATACCAGATCGGAAGTATTGATATTGATTCCCTACTTTTTTGGTGGGGATACAAGATCAAAAACCCGATGGCGGGACGCAGTGAGGTCATTCGAGTCCTGCCGCCGAGGCTCACGCTACTGGGGCAGGCGATCGAGTGGTTACCGACGGTTAAATACCTCGGGTGACAATTGACCGCCGCCTCAGCATGGCCCAACACACAAATAATGTTGTCGCACAGACGCGCGCAACTCGTGCGCTTTTAGCCCCGGTTCTGAAGTCCCGGCTATCGACCCGCGTGAAGTTAGGCGTGTACAAGGCCTATGTCAGAACGCGCCTAACATATGCAGCCCCCGCATGGTATGCACTGGTGGGGGAGTGCAACAGGAAGCGGCTGGACGCCCAGCAGTCGCTTACTCTCCGCACCATCGTTGCAGCCCCCCGCTATGTGAGGAACAATGTCATAGCCCGGGACTTGGGCACAGAACCCCTGAGCGACTTCATCGGTCGCCTGGCCACCCGGATGTTCGCGCGCGCGGGCCAGTCACGCTTTGGCCATTTATATGGCATAGCGCCGTACCACGCGCGCCCACCCGACCACCGAGGCCTGCCGCGCGAACTCGTGCGGCCGCCTCGCCCACCGGACATGACACCGCCTAGTCGCAAGACTAGGCAATTGGACAAGACACACGGACCGACCACTGGACTGACCCCCATCATCCCTGGCTGATGGTCGCTTGCTGGACTTCCCCCAACGGGGTTCCATCCGGCAGGCTTGATCTCGCCAGGGAAGAAGAATGAAGGATGAAAAAGAGAACCAGATGCTAGACTGGACTCCAGTCGGGGTCCAACCCCACCGACACGGGCATATTCATGCCCGGCGAACCCAAAACCGCGCCGAGGGGCAAGCAGCCCTGATGCTGCAACTCCAGCCAACACAATTGGCTGTGAAAGAATCCTCCTGTCCAGTGAGGTCATTCGATAACGAGCGCTAGAACTGAGTGGAGGTTAAGGAAGTATTAAGTTGTAGTTGTATAATTCGGAGTAAGAGTATAAAGCCATTGGATACAAACTATGTAACTTGTGTAAAAGCATCAAGGAAATAAAGCTTCATAATTGTCGTAAGTCAGTGCATTTTTATTATCAGTCATGATAGTATCATCGGGTATGAACCCGGTAACTGTAAGTGCATAAAGTGAGATACAGTACAGTTGCAATTTTGAAGAATCATCTTATAATATTTTAATTTTCCCGACCCGGGACCCGGGTATGTCCTAAACTACGACCAGGACCACTCGGGGATGGGCAGCAGTATCCCTTGAGTGCGGTGGTGATACTGCGATCGCCAATCCACATGCCAAGCGTGGCGATTATGGCAGGAGGCCTATGTCCAGAGGCCCTACTCCGAACTTCGAAAATCGAACTTCGTGCCGTGCCGTCCCTTTCACTCTCGTGTTATACAGTATATGACGGAAAGGGATGGCACGATACGAAGTTCGGAGTAGGCCCTCAGCAGTGGATGTCCTTCAGCTGATATGATGGTGGTGGTTTTAACTTTCATGTGACTTGTGTAGTCAGTTGCATTTTGCACAACACTGTTGAACAACGTTTTCAATCGCAGGTAGCATTTTATTTTTAAATGATATCTCGTCGATATCTCTCAACTATGGAGGAAAGTAGGATTATTTATCTTCAAGACGCAGGCTTCAACATTATGGTAATCACAGGAGATGTAACATTACATTTTAACTCGAACGCAGCGCAGACACCGGAACAGAGTGATTCGTAGCGTTTTTGAGTGAATTGAAAGGTACCTGTAACAAAATAAAGATAATGTTAATATTTCCTTAGCATCGACTTATAATGTGCTTGTTGTGGTGTACTTATAGTATAATACAGCTATGACAGCGTAATTTTTTTTTGCGTTCTGGGAATGCTTTGACGCACCGCACCGTCCGCTCGGACGAAGGGGGACCGGACGAGTGTGTGGGACTCCTGGGGAGAAGGTCCAGACTACCCACTAAACACCCAACGATTGTCCAACGACATCGCTTCCAGGGGGCCTATGATGGTTGTCATTTTATCACCTATCGTCATGGATAAGACATTCGTCACATTCTGACAAGTAAGCGAGTGCGAGAGTAACGGGCGTCTTATCCACGACGATAAGTGATAAAATGGCAACCATCATAGGCCCCCTGGCAGCGATCTCGTTGGACAATCGTTGGGAAGGGCCAAAGGTCCGCTTGACACATTCTACTTTGACCCTCGCGACAGTGTGAGCGTAAACCTGTGATCAGTATAAGGTAAGCGAAACCTTAAGGGTGCGTCTCTATTGAGGCAAAGCGGAGCCACCACCACCACCATATCAGCCCTAGGACGTCCACTGCTGGACATAGGCCTCCCCCAATTCATGAGGGGTAAATGCCATAATCGCCACGCTTGGCATGCGGGTTGGCGATCGCAGTATCTCCACCACACTCTAGGAATGCTGCTGCCCATTCCCCGGTGGTCTTGGTCGTAGTTTAAGGACATACCCGGGTCCGGCGGAAAAGCATAATTGACCAATCCAATCGAAATGGAGAGGAGCAGAGCGGGGGAACTAATTTAATTGGTCAATTTTGCACGTATCCGCTCCGCTCCGCCTCAATGGAGACGCACCCTTATACCCAATAGATTACACATATTCATCATTTTTATCTTAGCGCTATCCCGGTACAGTTGCATCCTGAAGAATGCAGGAATTGACGTAGGCACTAGTTTTTACTGAAGTGACTGCCATCTGATCTTCCAACTCAAGGGGGAAACTAGAATTTATTGGGATTAGGCTTGTCAAGTGTCACTTGAATGTTAGAAGTTCTCAAGCCGCCCGAAGGCCTCCACTTGGGTTGACTGCTGTCATGAACAGCAGCCGGGATCAATGGTTTAACCTATTGTTCATCTCTATTATTATGACATATTATGAAATAGGTCACTCACGCCTTTAAGGTCGAATATCACTCGACATGTTTAAAAGTAAAAAAATAATAAATCAACATGTTTAGGATCGGTACGCAGCCCTCATGTAGGGCTGCCATCTCTAAATTCGCCAAACCCGGACAAAGACTTAAAAAATCCCGGACATTTGGCGTAAATCGCTTTTTCCCCGGACGTGTCCGAAAATAATATTATTAAAAAAAAATTAGAGAGTTAAAAAAAACTCGATAAATCGTGAGTAGCTTTACGCACTTTACCCATTAAGTAAAAGGACACTTTTTGAAAACCCCCCGGACGGCCCCCGGACGCCCTGCAAACTAGGACAAATCCGGGGAAACCCGGACGGATGGCAGCCCTACCCTCATGAGCGTTGACCCCTGCGCCCTGTTTGGACCGAACGGCACGTGCTGAACGGGTCACTGGGAACAGCGTTATTATACTTTTTTTTTAATAAAACGTCGGTAGCAAACTAGCTTACGACCTGCCTGATGGTAAGCACACACCGTATCCTATTGGACGCGTGGGACTCCCGAAGAATCACAAGAGCGTTGCCAACTTTATTAACTTGAGGATTCGCTGTATTGACAGCTTGAGATATATGCAAGGTCCATCACTCTCAACACAGCGCATCCTCGGGAGCTCTGGCGACCATACTCACCACCAGAAACACAACACCACATACTCACCACCAGAAACACAACACCACATACTCACCACCAGAAACACAACACCACATCTACGGAACAAGTACAGTGCGACACAAAAGAGTAGAAATTAAAAAGTGGCAACACTGTAGTGTCGTCCCTTTTTTCCTACATTGATGTAAAAGGGATGACACGACAGTGTTGCCACTTTTTAATTTCTACTCTTTTGTGTCGCACTGTAGTGATGTTATTATGGCTGCGTTCTTCTGTAAGGTGGAGGTACTTCCCCAGTTGGGCTGCTCCAAATATGTGTGAAACGCGCGGTAGTTCTCTATACAAAATTCACTCTACCTATTTTTAGAACTCAGTCAGATTCCCAGTATCGATTCAGCCTGTATCTAGCCCATCTAATTCGGGACGCCAGACTGAATTTTAAATCGCTAGTTCCTATTTTACGAGCGCAACTAAAAACCATTCGTCTGCTTTTTACTCTTCAACCTAGCATGAGTTGAGGAGCATGATCGAATTTACCTATATGTCGGTACATTTGTCCCTCACTAAGGCGACTTTCTAAATTGGCGGGGCGGGCTCGATATGTCATAGGTATTTTGAAATAGAAATAGAAAATCATTTATTCGTGACAATTACAAATATACAAATAGGAAGAAGCATAAAATAACAACAAAAAAGAAAAAGACATAAACACATACGTAATAGTAGATTATACACTAAGGGGATAAAGCACTGTTTTATGTCACGGGAGCGAATTGAATCCCGAACGTAACGAAGGACTCATAATTTAACTCCTGAGCGTAGCGAGGGAGTTATAAGTTAATTCCTGAGCGAAGCGAGGGAATTAAGACTGAGTCCTGAGTGCAGTGAGGGGTTCAACCGCCCAAGACTAAAACAGTCTTATCCCCGAGGTGTATACTCTACTTTTCACACCTTATGCGAGACAAAAAAACAGGCTCAGTAGATAAATAGGCAGTAGGTTGTAGGCTTTTAGGTATTTTTCCTTTGACTTCTCTGGCAGCAGATTGTTGACAATGCCTATGGCATCTAATTTGATAAACTCAGGAGTCAAAACACTTTCATCACTCGACATTTTCAATATTATTTTTGAAATTAAATCTTCTATAGGCAGGGTAATACAGAAAAATGCTAAAAAAACCGTTCAAGAAGCATTAAAAACCAGTTTTGATAAATTCAAACTTTTTGTTTTTTTTTTTTCAATACATATATATATCTTTTTGACTAATCATACACTGTTTTAATAACATGCATCAAATAAAAGACAGATTTAATTTTTTTTTTAGAATAAAATCTCCTTCTGTGGACTGTTATGTGAGGTTATATTTTTATTGAGTTATCATTATTAATTATATACTCCCCAGGATCGCTCGTACTTTTCACAGCATACGATGTGGAATGTATCAGTTAGCCACTACTGGTAATATAAAAAATATACTGAACTGAGTTCTCGACAAAAAGTTAAATATACTACTTGTTACAAACATTTGAATCTCTTCTGTGGACATAAATAAACATCTTATAAAAGTCACGACGAATGATCGCATCCATTTTTTTTTTCACATTGGCAACACCTTTGTAATCATGTCAGTAGTTTTCAAAGTTTGACATGTGTGCACACGCAAAATAAGGCTAAAAAAGTTTTTATCACTGGAAAACTGTTAATGTAAAAGATCAGTGCATCTTTCCTGTAGAACGTATTTATCGGTAAGTAACAAAACGAAAAATTATTTGTATACCAGCTCTTAAATGTTATGGGGACCGGTGAACTATAGCTCGTCGCACGCCATCTAACGTCAAACTTTAACGTGTTAATATTTGTTTATGAATGTTGTGTCTCTTCTGTGGACATCTTCTCTGTAGTCCATGTGTCCACAGAAGAGAATAATGACATCAGAAGTGACATATTTATACTGAATTTAGTCTTCTGTTGTTGTTTATAAGGTCTAAAAAGCACAATATCGGTTATTTCCAGTGATCGGATCTAGGATGCAATTTGGGGTGAACGACCTCTAACGCTACGCTTAACATGGATGTGACTCAGGATTTCCCGGGATTTTGGGAAATGGGTTATTGTTAATAATAAGTTTTTTAAGGGTTAAACTAAATAAACCAAATGAAATTGTTCGCTATCTACGAGTATAATAGGTCATTTATGTCACATGTACCTTAAAAAAATGTTTTATATATAAAATAACTCTTACAAACAGACATGTATTGTATAAATAAACAAGTTACTACTTTCTGAAGCAAAATTTAAAAAAAAACTCATCTATCGAATGTCACAGTCAGAACTGAACCAAACTGAAATAACACCACACGGAAAGCACCAGCTTTCAAATAAAAGGAGAATCATCAAAATCGGTTCACCCTGTCGAATGTTCTGAGGTAACGAGCATAAAAAAATACAGTCGAATTGAGAACCTCCTCCTTTTTAGAAGTCTAACCGACTTCAAAAAAGGAAATTGAAATAAAATGAAATTAAAACTGCTATGTTGTAGTGGTCTTTATAAAATGAAAGTAACATACTTTTATTTTTACGATATTTTCAGTCGTTAATCAATTTCTTTTAACATCTAAGATCCATTTGTAAGTGGAATAAGACCTTTCAACTTCTCGTAATGTAAGTGGAGCGAATTTGTAAATAAAGCTTTCGTCACTTGTAGATTCATTTGAAATCTGATCTGCGTATTTCCGCACAGTGTCAAGGTCAGGGTTTCGATTAATGACTGCTTCTAATTTATTTATGGTAGGTAAACTAGAACACCAATTAACAACTATCCTTAGATCAAATTCTACCAATGCATCAACGATTGATGTGTTGCGTTCTTGTAGGCGGGTTAAAACTACCTGGCGAATTTTAAAGTTTTCGTCTATGAAGTCTAAATCTTTTTTAAGGTTGGGTTTCCGCAACACTTGCTTAGCTTTTCTAATCGCCACTGATTCTGAAGCTGTTGTTGTTACATGTTTTGTTAATTTTATACTGTAAACTACTTAAAATTAGTAATAATTTACCTTTTTGTAAAGGTAGGTAACAAAAAGAGTCGCGTGATTGTAAGTCATATCCATCTTAAAATAACGGACTTAAACCCCGGGAAATTGCATCCTAGATCCGATCACTGGTTATTTCAGTTGAACTATAGCACGAGGGAGGGAGAGAAAAATAGAATTTTAATAGTGATGTTTGACCAGTTGTGATATTAGTCGAGCGAAAAGTAATAAGTAAATTTTCGTTAACCATTTTTTTTCTCTTGTAATAAGGAGCTGTTGATCTCTTCAATCTGATTTCATCTTACTTGACTACATGAGAAGTGTCACTTCTCTGTTTATTGAAGATAGATATGTCTTTTTATTTTTTAATTATAAGATGAATATATCTAGTAGATTGTTGAAAGATCATTTTAATTTAATATTATAGTATTCAGTTTCAAATTTGTAAGTAACGCCATAGTTTATACACCAAATAAGCACTTTGTATAACTCATGTGGGCAATTTGATCTCTTATGTTACATGTCCACAGAAGAAGATGTCACTTCTGTGTACGAGTGTTTAAATCGTTTTTCGTTTCTTATTTTCCATATTTATGCGCTTAATATATGAAAGGGACAAATCATCATTACAATTCGTTGCATTTAAGGTCAAATTTCGCAAGGTACGATATAATCTACTAATAATATCATTACTTTTGTAATCTTCTGTGGACAATTTGCTCGCTTCTGTTGTATATACACATAAAAAGATATCACTTCTGTGCACGTTTTAGATTATTGTTTTTTTATATATTATACTTAATCTACGATAAGAATAATTAAAACGGATAATTCATGTCATTGCTTAGAAGTATTTAAAGTCAAAGTTCCTAACGTACAACGTATCCTAGTAATTAAAATTATTGTTTTTGTTACCGTATGTGGACCCGGGTATGTCCTTAAACTACGACCAAGACCACCGGGGAATGGGCAGCAGCATTCCTAGAGTGCGGTGGAGATACTGCGATCGCCAACCCGCATGCCAAGCGTGGCGATTATGGCATTTACCCCCTCATGAAATTGGGGGAGGCCTATGTCCGGCAGTGGACGTCCTAGGGCTGATATGGATGTGGACAAATTGATCTCTTCTGTTGTATGTCCATAGAAGAAGATATCACTTCTGTGTACATTTTAGAATATTATTTTTATTTTTTTATTTACTTAATCTACGATAAGAATAATTAAAAGGGATAAATCATGTCATTGCTTAGAAGTATTTAAAGTCAAAGTTCCTAACGTACAACGTATCCTAGTAATTAAAATTATTTTTTGTGGTCGTCTGTGGACAATTTGATCTCTTCTGTTGTATGTCCACAGAAGGAGAAATCACTTCTGTGTAATTCTTAGTATATCCTTTATTATTACAGAAATGACATATTTGCAATAGTATAATTGTAATAGGATATACTGTAAAGGTAATCGAAAGCGATCCATCTCAAATTTATTAACTTTGAATGCATACTAGTACAATAAATAATTAATTTTGTTATCTTCTGTGGACAAAATTTGGTCTCTTCTGTTGCATAGCCACAGAACAAGACGTCACATCTGTGTACATTTAAGAATTATTTTTTAAATTACTTTGCTGCTCCTTTTTTTTCAAAATATGTCCTTATTATAATTATTTGCACAATAATTATAATAATTTAATATCTTGCTACTTAAAATACGATGTCTTCTTCCATATACAAGAGCAACTTTTGTTATTTTCTGTAGACAGCAAAATCTCTGCTGTGGACCTACAAAAACAAAAATAACCCTTTGTGTCCTTAAATTTATAGACTGATCATTGTTTGCATTTTTATATAAGTGTCTATAACACAGGGAATTAATAAAATAAGTTTGATTATGATCTGAAAACTTTTTATTTTGTGCAAATAAAATTTCCTTAAATCTGTTTGACCCACCTACAAGAACTCGATTTGTTCGTCACGCGTGAACAAATGAAGGCGCACGACGTTCCAAATTCGAAAGCACAAGCCGTGGTCCTAGATTCGAAATTCGAATTTCGAACACCGCGCTCCTCCGGACCGGGGTTCACACGGAGGCAAACTTCATTTATTTTGTCAAATCAAGTAGGCCATGGCCTAGGACAAATTGTGTTTAGCAAAATTAAACTTTATGCATATAGTAATAAGAATTATGAAAAGTGAAATCATATTATTAACCAGCGGGTTATAATGAAATTCAGTACAACATTATAACCCGGCTAATACCAAGGGATTTAATGTCTTGCTTTCGGTAGGGTTTACATGACCTATAATTCGGCATTGTCGAGCATGTGGTTTGAAAAGACATTTTGCTCTTTGACGTAAGCTTACTGATGTGAGATTTCCTTAGTTGACGACAAAGAGTACATTATATATACTTAGGCGACTTCCTGATTTGGCGGGGAGGGAGCGATATGTCATAGGTATTTTGCTCTTTGACGTGAATTTACCTATGTGAGATTTCCTCACTTGACGAAATACTGTCAGTAATACGTTTGCGCAGTAGTAATACGATGCGCAGAATTGGGGCAGTACTGCATTGATATCGGTTGACACTGACAGCTGACAGTTTTCTCATTTCGTACCGCTACCGCATCGAGAAGACATTCAGGGAGGCGCCTAAAGCTAGAAACGCACAGAGCGCGGCACAGCGTCGATTATACCCATGGTCGCGTCGTTGCGGGCGGAGGTGGTTTTTCCGTAAAGCGAACGCGGTCCGGGGCAGGCGGTATTCGGTAGCGCGATAGAGCGGAGGCGTAGGCGGCGTGTGTGACACATGAAGCAGTAATCGACAGTCGACAGTTTCGGAAAGATCAAAAATGCAAAACCGCCTCCGTCCCGCACCGCGCCGCGCCCGCTCTGTGCGTTGCTACTAGGGTAATTACATGATAGATGCCCCACTTTTTGAAATATTTCAATATTTCATCATTTTATAGCAATGTATACGTGTACAATAACTTATGAGTATAGTTTTTCTGTTTTTTTTAGTTTCTTTATCTTTTTATAAATACAAATACAAATTGTTTATTGTTTGAATGTGAGTGGTTATAAAGGGTGGTAGGGTTAGTATCTGGTTACATCACAATCAGCCAAAGTAAGGCATACAATGTCTTGACTCTCAATTTGCATGTCATTAAAACTAACAAAAATTATCAAAATTATCAATATACAGCAATGTTAGACTAAAAAATAAGTATTGAGAAGAGATAAAATAGAAACATACAATAAATCAATGTCATGCAAACGGAAAAGTGGTATAAAATAAGTTCCTTAATTATTATAATTAATCTTTATTAAATGTCAATCTCATACAATAAAAAAAAAGTAGTAATAAAATATAAAATACAGTAAAAGTTCATTAGGCGTTGTTTGTTACAAAGTGTTCATTAACATGGTAGAACATGCTCTGCAGGCACCATTTAAATAATTTATTTTATTATTTCAATAAAATTGTTTTAATTATAAGTTTAGTTATATTTAGTTTTAATTTAATTTATGAACATGTCTTTTTACTTATACCTGTACTATGTAAAATAAATAATGACCACTTATGTCCCTTAATATATTATAGTATCTTTTGAGAAATAAAGAGAATCGTCATCAATTCACCATATTTCGTCTGTCGAGAATACGAACGAGTAAATGAAATAAATAAATTAAATAAATGAACTTTATTCTGCAAGTAGGCCGCAATGGCACTTTTACGAGTCAAAAAAAGTTTAAATAAAAAAAAAAAAAAAAAAATCTACTATCGTTTCTGCAAAAGACCACTGCTGAGAAGAAACGCCGAAAGAAACTCGACAGTCAGTCATTTTTTCCCAAAAATATGCTTATTACAATGATAATAGGTACTACTTAATATAAGTAATTCTGAGTATGGAAACAAAAGAGGAAGAATATTTACAATGTGTAGTTCAACAAGACAACATGTGTTTACTAATTTCCTATACATATACGAGTATATGAATATCGATGCTATTTAGCACAAAGTACAATTTAGGGTCTCTAGTTTGGGCCATGCATTTCTGCCAGTTACATATAGATAGTCCTCGACCCTGTCAGAATAAGCCTTTGACATCAACGATTTTTTCAAGTAATTTTTAAGGGCTGGAAAGGGTAAATTAGAAATTTCATCAGGTAACTTATTATAATAACGGATCCATTTACCGATAAAAGACTTGTATACTTTGCGAACACGAAACTTTTTAGTGGCAATTTTATTTTAATTTCTAGTATTAAAATAATGGATATCAGAATTTTTACAGAACGGGTCTAGGTTTTTAATGACATAAATAATATTCTCATAAATGCATTGGTAAATACAAAGTAAATACAATTAGGTTAGAAAATAATTTTGACGCTCTCCGCAATCTCGCCGCGGAATTTTTTTACGCTCACGGACGAAACGCGTACGTTTTTAGGGTTACGTAGTAAACAAGGAGCCCTTATAATTTCGCTATGTCCATCCGGCAGTCCGTCCGTCTGTCTGTCCGCGGCTTAGCTCACAGTAACCAGTTTGACGACCTGTTTAGCCTAGTTGGTAGTGACTCTGCCTCCGAAGCCAGAGGTCCCGGGTTCGAACCCCGGCCAGGGCATTTATTTGTGCATTTTTCACGGATGTTTGTTCTTGGGTCTTGGATGTTTTCTATGTATTTAAGTATGTATTTATCTATATAAGTATGTGTATATCGTCGTCTAGTACCCATAGTACAAGCTTTGCTTAGTTTGGGACTAGATCGATTTGTGTAAGATTGTCCCCCAATATTTATTTATTTATTTATTTATTTATAGTAACCGTTACTACTAGAAAGTTGTAATTTGGCATAAGAGTCCGCAGTAAGCTCGGTTCTCTATACAAACGTAGTTACGTCTCATTTTAAAACATGAATAACATGAAATAAAACACACAACATGAAAAAAAACAATACACAATGGGATCCGGCATATCTAGGTCGGAAATTAGTTTCTCTTGCTTGAAATCATAATGGAGAAAAAATACAGCGATTATTAAGGTTTTCATACAAGACGTAAAAAACTCAAAAACTCGTTGTATTGTTTTTAACCGACTTCAAAATTTCAAAAGAGGAGGTTATCAATTCGGTTGTATGTTTTTTTTTTAATGTTTGTTAGTCCATAACTCCGTCATTTCTTAACCGATTTGGAAAATTCTTTTTTTGATTGTAAGTATATATATCCAAGTTGGTCCCGTTTTTGTCAAAACGCAGTTCTGATGATGGGATCCATGAGAAATTGAGGGAACTCCTCAAATCTTCAAGGCAAACATATAGTAATTTTTGTGTTTTTATCAACAAGTCAAGCATTTTCATCCAAAAATGTGACATTGGATGAAGTGGAATTGCTGATGATGATCAGAACAGAACTCTTCAACGACAAAAAGTTCACGTTTGGCGATTTGTCCTCCTAGCTGTGTTTGTTAAGCAAGTTCCATTTTCACGATTAATTTTTGTCATGCTTGATTTGTGCTGATGGGATCCATGAGGAATTGAGGGAACTCCTCAAATCTTAAAGGCAAACATATAGTGATTTTTGTGTTTTTATCAACAAATCGAGCATTATCATACAAAAATGTGACATTTGATGAAGTGGAACTGTAGATGATGATCAGAACAGAACTCTTCAACGACGAAAAGTTCACGTTTGGCGATTTGTCCTTCTAGCCGTGTTTGTTAAGCAAGTTCTATTTTCACGATTGATTTTTGTCATACTCGAGTTCTGATGATGGGATCCATTAGGAATCGAGGGAACTCCTCAAATGTGAAAGGCACACAAATAGTGATTTTAGTATTTTCATGAACTAATCAAGCATTTTCATTCATAAAAGTGACATTTGATGAAGTGGAACTGCTGATGATGATCAGAACGGAACTCTTCAACGACGCGTAGTTTACGTTTGGCGATTTGTTCTCTTCGTTTTGTTTGTCAAGCAAGCAAGGTTTTTTCATGATTCCATGAGGAATTGAGGGTACTTAGTCTTCTTCCATTATAAACATACATTATAGCCATTTTTATTTTATTGTATATCTATCTAAGAGTGCACCATCTACTACTACTACTTTATCGGCGCAACGATCCAAGGAGGATCTTGGCCTCCGAAACGAGAGCACGCCACTTTTCCCGATCCTGCGCAGCCTCCTGCCAGTCTTCGACCCGAAGCCGCCGCAGATCCGCCTCCACACTGTCTTCCCAGCGATACCTGGGTCGACCAACCGGGCGGCGCCCACTCAGTCGCCCCAAGTATGCTTTCTTGACGGCTCGATCCTCTCCCAATCTCAGTAAGTGGCCGAACCAGCGAAGTCTGTGCGCTTTTGTTTCGCCGATGATATTCGGTTCGGCCACCAATTCTTCGATCTCGGCATTTCTCCTGATCCTCCAAGAGCCGTCATCGTTCTTGACAGGTCCCAGGATCTTCCGCAAAACTTTCCTTTCTGTTACCAGGAGTTGATTTTCTTCTTTTTGGGTTAGTGTCCAGGCTTCGCAGCCGTACATGAGGATAGGCCTTATGACGGTTTTATATATCCTCACCTTCGTACCTCTGCTTAGAAGCCTGGACACCAAGACTTTGTGGAGGGCTGCACTGCATCGTAGAGTGTTCTGGATGCGGATTCTTATCTCCTCCTCTCTCGTATTTGTATCAGTGACAGTGCAGCCCAAGTACCGAAACTTATCAACGCCCTGGTAAATGGTACCCCCAACATGAAGACAGTCTCGCCGAGCGCGCGTGTTCTTGTATCGTTTCATGTGAAGGTACTCTGTTTTGCTATGGTTGATCCTGAGACCTATCGTACAGGCCTCACGGTCAAGAATCCTCGCCGCCTCAGCCACATCCTCGCGTTTTGCACCATCTAAGTTTAATAATAATCTTTTGCCGGACTCCCCCATTGAAGTCGGTTTTTTTTTTCTTAAAAATTATTCTATTACAATTTCTAGCAACAGAAACTAATTTCCGACCTAGATAAGGCGGCTCCCATTGTGTATAAAAAGTTTCATGTTATTTCAGCAAAGCGTTTTAAAATGAGAACGAAACTACGTTTGTATGGAGTATCGAGTTCAGCCGAGCGTACTGGGGACTCATAAGTATACACGCTGAGAAAACGTTGTAATAAAATCAACATCAAGGTCTAACTGGCAACACTGATCAAAATGGCCAGTCGTTATGGGTCAAGGGCGGCAAACGCCTCAATATTGTCATATCATCATAATCATTAAGGTAAGAGTAAAACTCTTGTCGGTGTAGCCGATGATGTATGCAGCACTCTCCACCTTATCCTACCCAGAGCCATTTCCTTGATTTCTTTGTACGACACGACTTCTATTTTCTCTTTTATCTCGTCTTCCTCTTCCTCTCTTGCCTTCTACTTTCCCCTCCATAATGGTGCTTTTAAAGGAATCGTGTCGTACATACAAGGTGCACCAAACATTATCCCTCTTCTTTTTTATAAAAAAAATGGGATTGCTCTTGGCCAGCATCTAGCCAGGGAGCAAAGATGAGGCCAACGATGAAGCGAGCTCACCCAGAAGATGCGTATTCACAATCTTCTGTTTGTCGCAATCTTTGTTTTTCTGTGACCTGTGACTTTTTCTACCTGATTGAATATTGTCATAAGACTTGTAAATTGTAACTTTTAGCTCCTTGTAATGGGTACCTAGTTTCTCTCGCTCAGTACATTGCGACAATGTAATGCACTAGTTGTTTAGCCTGCGGACAAACCAGTTTACAGACGCGACAAAAGGCGATCGGACACCGTAACGCGACGCGCGCGCCGAGGCTGCGGCCGATGCGCTTGCGCACACATATACTACTTATAATCTACATATTAGGTACATTGAACCTCCCTAGTCGTCACACGTTATATATTCAAATATAATGAAACGGGTCACTCACGTCTTTAAGGTCGAATATCGCTCGACATGTTTCGTACCGGTTCGCGGTCCTTAATGAGTACCTATCGCGGCGGCGGTTCTATTACTAAAAAAATCGCCGCCGCGATAACGCGATCGTGAGTGACCCGTTTAATTATATTTTAATAATATGTCTCAAAGATTATCTGTATAAAATTGTACATCATTTAATTTAAACTGGTGACCGAAGAGCTGGCGACATCCTCGCACAACGTATCAGCATTGCGATACAGCGAGGAAATGCCGCCAGCAGCTTCCTCGGTACAGTGCCTCAAGGGTCTGTTTTAGAATTAAGTTAGTTTTCATTTGATTTATATGTTTAATATAATTTTTTACAATATTATAAAGTGAGAAAGTGTAAACATACCTATGTGTATGTCGTTGGCTGCACTGTACGTAGAGGTAAAAATTATGTTAACAGACTGAGTACACGTCAACGTATATTTAACTTATTTTGTTTGTGTACAGAAAATTAAAAATCTAGTATTAAAACTATAATCCTACTACACAAAGTGTGACCAGCCCAAGGTTTTTTAATTTTCTCGCCAAAAATTTGGATAATATACAATACAATACAATTATTCTTTATTGCACACCAAAAACAAAACAATCAACAGTAATTATAATTAATATTTCAGTAGCCAGACATCTATAAGCTGCATGCAAATTTTGTACCTAAATAAAATAGCTAGCATTCTTTCAAACTATCTTGTTTCTCGAAATATCGGCATCAGTATCTGCATTAATAATGAACGAGTCTTACAACGTCTAAGTTAGAAAACTTCACAAACAACAGTTGGAATAAAGTCGTTCCGATGCCGCAGTGTACTGAAGTTTAAGCAAGTTTTAAAGATGGCAGATAGTACTCGTTTCTAGTTAAAATTCTGAAAGGTTAAACAGTAATCTGTTTTTCTATTTCGTAGAAATTGGTGTTGGTTAAGACTTAACTTTTTGGAGTCTCGAATTCAAGAACTCGACTCATACTTACGGGACTCCAAGCTTAAAAGACTTCCGAGTCTTTTGAGTCCTGAGTTGAGTCCTTTTTCGAGTCTTGACGAGTCTTGTAGCCACAACTCGAGCCTTAGAAAAGACTCGAACGATCGTATCTTTTATAGTTTTATTTTCTTTAGGGTGCCTCAAAATACTTGTAGCAAAGACTTACTTTTGAAGTTTCTATCCAAAGGACTGATTCCTACCTACTTCACTGAGTAGGTCGCGTAACCTTACGTGTTTATACAAGTACAGTTGAGGTCTAATCATAATGAGTTAAAAGCCTTTTGTTTACTTACACTTAGTAAACAAAACTCTCAATTCTCTATAGGAGAATCGAGTATTTTTAGAGGACTCGAGTCTCTTCAGAACACTCAAGCTTCGATTAGTCTAAAAAACCAAGTCGAGTCTTCGGAATGAAGTCTCCAAAGACTACCCAACCAACACTACCAACACTAGTACCAACACTAGTAGAAATGCGCCTGTCGGTGTGCACCGCTCACATATGACGTAGGCATATATGCAATGCAATACAGAGGACCTACTCCGAACTTCGTGTCGTGCCGTCCCTTTCACTCTCGTATTCACTATATGACGGAAAGAGACGGCACGATACGAAGTTTGATTTTCGAAGTTTGGAGTAGGCCTTCTGATGTAGTATATCGATAGAGTAAAGCAGATCCGCTCATTTAAGTTGAACGATTTCTGTACATCTCATCTATTCTCACTAATGCACGAATCAGAAAGTTTGAGAGAGACAGACAAGTGACATCTGACAGGTCTTCACCTGTCATTGTCTCCGTCTTCATAACTGAAAATTGTACTGAACTGACGTTGCGGTGTGTTAAGTTTATATGGGATTTAACATCCTGGTGTGCTTTCAAATGGAGACAATTCGTTAACAGCCGAAAATGATCGTACTATCTGTCGCATTAACTAACTCATTAAACTAATTTTGGTGCACCAGAAGGATTTAACGAGAAAACTATATGAAAAATCATCTGGCATAATACTACTTTTCTCTGATGTCTGTGACAATAGCGACACATCGGTAATATTAAGCAAGACGATTTATCGTATAGTCTCTTTGAATCCTTATAGTTAAACAAGATCTGTTAACGAATTGTCTCCATTTAAAAGCACACCAACATGTCAAATCTCATATAAACCGAAACGTCTCAAACGTCAGTTCAGTACAATTTTCAGTTATGAAAACGGAGACACTTCTTTCAAACTTACTGATTTGTGCATTAGTGAGAATAGATCAGATGTACAGATATCGTTCAACTTACTGTTCACGTCTGTTTATGTGAAACTTTATTTGGCTAATCGTCGACCCACCGGAATACATAACGGCCCTGTTTTGTAAAACTACTAGCCATGATGTAATACTGTGCATTATACTATGTAGCCGTTATGTAATACTGTCAATTAGACCATGTGCCAAGATTGAGTTTTACCCTGCAAAAGGTTTTCACTATTACGTGATCATTTGTTACCCGTAGCGTAGCATATTAGAAAACCAATGAAGGTTTCCAAGCAACCGCTTGGCCGATACGGTGATATAATGAGGTCGGTAATAACTGACTTTGTACAAGGTTATGTTATAATGGGCATAGACAACGTATCTAAAGATCTATAGCCGACTTTCAATTTAGAGGTCGCGGGTACATACGAACCCTTTACCTCTGGTTTATCAAAAATACTTATGTACGAGATATCATTTCATGTTTGACAGGAGAGGGGGGGGGGGTTAGTTTCTCGTCACGGACCCAGTGGAATATTTTTGAGAAACATTCTAATTCCCGAGGAACTACAGTATGGGATTCTTCAAGAAAAGAGTGTATACATTTTTAAAAGGTCGGCAACGCGCATGTGACCCCTGGACTTGCAGGCGTCCATAGGCTGCGGTGACCGCTTACCATCAGGCGGCCCGTACGCTTGTTTGCAACCGACGTGGTATAAAAAAAAAATTGAAGTGGACTCACGCACCACGGTTTGCCCCATCATTAAAACTTCTCCAGTTTCTCCAATATTTTCTTTTACATAAATACAATTTAACTACGCATGCACTATCGACGTCATGTATTAGGGGCCGTATGAGAAAACACAAACAAGAGCCATTTTACAATTTTCTGCAGAAAATTATTTATAAATTATACTACGTGAAAAGTAGAGGAAGGGTTCTTGGCATATACTACGCTTGGTCACCGGATGGGGGTAAAGAAGTGTAAAAATTGGTCACGTAGTTTGGAATTGGGTATGTTCCCTAGTATTTTTAAAATCCACTGAAGTACGATCCGGGGTTCAAATCCACACCTCTAAATTTAGAATCGCGCACCTTTCCGCTTGAATATAATGGCTTCACATTTTAACGTATAAAATCTATACTTATAAATGTGTTGGAAGTTTCACGCTTTATATGATATCCTTGGTTGTACGGCTTCGGGATTATGCCTACGCCGTCCTACGGCTTCACTCGCCCTCGCATCGAGTATCGTGACCCAGCGGAAGGCAGAGGGAACCCGGGTTTAAAACAGGCCGCTAACAATTTAAAAGGGGGGGACAATTTTACGTAATTGGACCTGTAGGAGCAATGTCGGGCGAAGTCAGTCCTTGGATGGGTGACCGCTTTGAGTGGTTACTAACTGAGCGCTCCCGTGCTTTGGAAGGCACATTAAGCCGTTGATCCCGGTTGCTGTCTATGATAGCAGTCGTTAAGCCAAATTAGAGGCATCCGGGCGGCTTGAGAACTTCTAACAGTCAAGTTGCCCACTCACTTGACAAGCCTAATCCCAATAAGGTCTCGTTTCCCCCTCGGGTTGGAAGGTCAGATGACAATCGCTTCCGTAAAAACTAGTGCCTACGCCAACTCTTGGGATTAGGTAGCGGACCCCGGGCATCCTTCAGGATGCAACTGTTTTGGGAATAACGCTAGGAGGATGATGATGATGATGGACCTGTAGGGTGATTACGTAACTTTTATAACGTAAATATGATAGGTAGATCTGTCATTTTTAGGGTTCCGTACCTCAAACTATCATTGTAATAAGCATATTTTTGGGAGAAAATGACTGACTGTCGTATTTGTTTCGGCGTTCCTTTCGGCAGTGGTCTTCTTTTGCAGAAACGCTAGTAGATTTTGACTTGTAACAGTGCCATTGCAGCCTACTTGCAGGATAAAGTTCATTTATTTCATTTATTATTTATTTGAAAAGGAAAAAACCAAACCCTTATAGGATTACTTTTTTGTCTGTCTGTCTATCAAGACGTTATATCTCGGGAACGTGTGAAGGTATCGAGCTGAAATTATAACCATATAATCAGGTCTATAGTCCCTTGAAGCAGTGAAATAATCAAACTTATAAGTTAACGTAAAAAAATATGTGGCCGTTTATGTCGCGAAAAATGTCTAATTCGACACTTTCAAGGGAATTCAAAATTAATAGGGTACTTTCCTTTGACCTAGAACTATGAAATTTGGTAAGTAATATACCTAGTCTTATACTACAAGTGTAAGACTATATTACTTACCAACTTTCGTCAAAGTAAAGATTTTAAAAATCCCAACACATTGTTGCTTCTTTCTTGTTAGGTCACATTTAGAATATGCATCCACTGTATGTAGTCCACTTTATTCAGTACATGTACATTCATTAGAGCGTACACAAAAAAAGTTCCTTAAACACCTCAAATATAGATTCAATTCCTTTGTCTGTGACAATATCGAAGGTCTTCAGGTGCGAAGAGAAAAAAGGGATATCACGTTTTTATTCAAATTGGTAAATAATTTAGTCGATTCCCAATATCTTGTAGATAAAGTGTCAAAAATATGTCAAAAGTTTTGTTATTTGTGTTTGCTGCATCGTTTGTACTCAGAGCAAAAATATAATAACTCTTGGTGGAAACTGTTTTGGCCTATGTGTAAACTAAGTTGTTTTCTATACATTTGTGTAATATATGCTGTTTGTTTCCCATTACAATAAAAAAAAGTACAGGGAAAAATATGAAAACTATACAGTTGTAATTAAATCATAAAAAAACATAGTCTTTATTTAAAGTACGTAATCTTTACAAATTTGTACGGAACCCACGGTAGGTGAGTCAAACGCTCACTTGTGGTTTTTTGTATGGAAAATGACTAAACTAGGACTTCTTCCGCAGTAACTCAGAAAAATCGAAAACTAAAATACTGGTAGAGATCGCTCTTGAGCGTTGAGAGCGAGAAGACCGCCTTATGTTTGCCTCTACTTATTGTTATTACGTACTGTACTGTCATTTAATTGAGGTGTGTAATAAATAGTAAAAAGAAAAAAAAACCTGAGTAGGTACTGGAATTTATGGACCAGACCAATTCACTATAAATGGATAGTAAATCTTCAAAATATTGCAATACGTAAATTACTATCTATACTATATCTATACTAATATTATAAAGCTGAAGAGTTTGGTTTGTTTGAACGCGCTAATCTCAGGAACTACTGGTTCGAATTGAAAAATTCTTATTGTGTTTGATAGTCCATTTATCGAGGAAAGCTTTAGGCTATATAACATCACGCAGCGACCAATAGGAGCGAAGACGCGGACGAAGTCGCGGGCAGCAGCTAGTTGAAATAATAATGCACAAAAAATGCAGCGATTATTAAAGTTTTCATACAAGACCTTTAAACATCTCAAAAATCGCTGTGTTTTTTTTCTATCACAATTTCTAGCAACAGGAACTAATTTCCGGTCTAGATATGTTGGATCCCATTGTTTATACAAAGTTTCATGTTATATCAGCACGGCGTTAAAAATGATAACGCAAGTACGTTTGTATGGAGAATCGAGTGCAATCGAGCGCGCGGGTCCCCTTAAGTAAACATATGCCGTAGCGCGTAGCGCGTAGCAAGGCAGGCTCTACGCCGTAGCTCGTAGACCGCTACACATACAGCATATGTACACACAGAATGTCCACTTAGCACTGTCAGTGACAGAGGGCCTACTCCGAACTTCGAAATACGAACTTCGTGTCGTGCCGTCCCTTTCACTCACCATACTATATGACGGAAAGGGACGGCACGATACGAAGTTCGATTTTCGAAGTTCGGAACAGGCCCTCAGGAGCCGGCCGGCACGGCGAGCGCTCGTCTCGTAGGCACTTTTTTCTACATACGGCTTTCCGTATATCGAGTACAAGCGTAGCGCTACGAAATCGTTGGCAATTTAATTGTAATTACTATCGTGCGCGGCAAGAATAGGTATGTAAAAAATTAAAAGTGATTGTTCACTTACTTTTTTAATGTGACCACACCCTGCTCTATCGGTAAAGCAGCGCGCGGTAATGTCGGCAAAGCAGAGCCGAAAATGTCAGCTGTCAAAAAGTCACGAGGTTAGAAAAGTCGTCGTAGTGAAAACTTAATTTGTAATTTAGAAAAAATTATCAAGGGATTTACAAAATAAATAATTAACTTAACCTCGTATGTCCCCGCGTACTTGTACAAGTACAAAATAACAATAATATTTCGGACCTGACATTTTAACTGCATAATATAAATACCTTTTTTCGGCACTAAATGTTGAAAAAAAAAAACTGCCTAATGTACTTCACCAAGTACAAATTAAGGATGCGCTAAAAACCAAGACATACTGGATAAAACAAATGGCAAGGATCTATACAAAATCGAATAAGTCACGTCTGGGACTGAAGCACTACTGTTAGTATGTACTTGTGGTAGTACACTGGGTAGTTCCGACTACTATAGTTGAAAAAACAAAGGACTTACGAGGCTAGAATGTCGTTTCTTTGTTTACAGGTATGTTTTAATTGTTAGTACTTGTAAGTAGTTTAGGGGGAACTTAAAACAAGTACATAATAAAATAAAACTGTTTACAGAGTAACACGTTGGTTTCCTTCTAAAGTCAATCAGTACCTATAAAAATAGTCTTTGGCAATATTCTATTCGTTTCACCGGTCGTGGTATTCCGACACGCGCGACACGCGCGTGCGACAGAGAGGGTCATCGCCGTTGGACGCTTTGCTTTTTTGGTATAATTCTTTCACGTTTTCATAAACAATAGCAAAAAACCAAGAGACAGTTTTCGAATAAAAAAAAGAATCTTAATGGTCTAAATTTTCCATTGTATGTATCATTTCCAAGAAATCAAAACGCACACACCTAGTGATATCTACAACATTTGCAAACATCATGCAAATCGGTTTAGGATTAGGGGGTGGAAAACGGTGCCGCTTTTAGTTAGTGTTGATAAAGACTTGGGTCTTTGGAGACTTCATTCCGAAGACTCGACTTAGTTTTTTAGACTAATCGAAGCTTGAGTGTTCTGTAGAGACTCGAGTCCTCTAAAAATACTCGATTCTCCTATAGAGAATTGAGAGTTTTGTTTACTAAGTGTAAACAAAAGGCTTTTAACTTATTATGATTATATCTCAACTGTGCTTGTATAAACACGTAAGGTTACGCGGCCTACTCTGTGAAGTAGGTAGGAATCAGTCCTTTGGATAGAAACTTCAAAAGTGATTCTTTGCTATTAGATTCAAGTATTTTGAGGCACCCTAAAGAAAAAAAAACTATAAAAGATACGATCGTTCGAGTCTTTTCTAAGGCTCGAGTTGTGGCTACAGGACTCGATAAGACTCGAAAAAGGACTCGACTCATGACTCAAAAGACTCGGAAGTCTTTTAAGCTTGGAGTACCGTAAGTATGAGACGAGTTCTTGAATTCGAGACTCCAAAAACTTGAGTCTTTACCAACACTAGTTTTAGTATGGAAAAAATCTGATACATAATCCTATTAAGGGTATCCACCGCGCGGCCTCGTAAATAGGTGAGATTGATGATTTTTGAGAGCTTCTCTGATACTAATAACCGACCAAAAATTCATATCAACCTGACATTAGCGAGCAAGGAAGATGAAATTTTGCCGGCTAAAAAATCGGCGGTAAATATGTATACACTCCTTTCTTGAAGATGGCTGGGTCAAGGAGACAGAAGGCAGTACTACTGGACACGGCGCGGATATTCCGGAGGCTCTCTCTCTGTCGCCGCTTCAGCAGCAATAGCTTAGGCCCGCCTCGCTGCCGGCGGTTAGGTTTTCATAATGTTCTTGCTTGTGTTTGCATTCTTTTATATTATACTGTTTATAAATTTATTGTAATTTTGAACAGGATGCAGTGTGTTGTGGGCAATGGGCTAGCAGCCTAGCAATCTCACTGCAATATCACATTTCTATACATATGAATCTATAATAGCTGAAACTAGTACTAAAAATAATTTTCTTACGCTTGCCCCTTTTGTCAATATAGGCGAGAGTTTATGTATGAATGTATAAATTTATTTTAAATCGAGGGAATAATATAAACTGACCGTCATATTCTGCATAAGCTATATTATAGAATTGTATGAACTGAACAATCTGCACCAAACTACGCCATGCCAGCCATAAAATTAACGACTAGTGTGCGTAATGGGGTGCCTAGAGGCTAGAACAAACTATTAATCTAGTCTATTTGCCCACTGCTGGGCGTAAGTGGGCCTTTACGACGGCTACAGTTAAGTTAGATAGGTATTAGGATATCATGCGTGCGATCGGCAATATTTGGCACGTTGTCTATGATTTAGTGAACTAGCTGCTTCCTGCGACTTTGTACGCATATAAATTATAGCCTATGGCCTATACTGATGTCTACGCTACGTTATTGCAAAGTTTCATGAAAAGCTGTTTAGTTGTTTTTTAGATTAAGAGGTACAAACATCCGATAAATTTTCACGCTCTTTGTATACAGTGTGTTTATTTTTTTAAATTATATATTCAGAAACAATACAGGCATTGTATTTGAAATTAATTAAAAATTAAAATTACTTATACATAAAAAAAAATAGTTTTTTTTTATATGATTTTAAGTTTTTAGTCAAATAGCCCGCCCCGTGTCATTCCGGGTGCAAAGGTGCCAATCACGCTGGCCGCATTACCGCGTTGAATCGCAGTAGACAACCTTTGCAACAGGAATGACCCGGAACGGGGGTCATGACCATAAAAAATTGTTTAAACTATACTATTAAATAACTATACTTTTTACATTTCATTTAAAGAAGTTGTGGCTTTCCAATAACTAGTGAATTGGTTAAATACAGTTTTAAAATTTTATTAATTTACTCATATTTACGACATTTGTATGGATATATATAATGTATATATTTACCGATTACATTTATGCATATATTATAAGTTTTATTTTTCATATATATATTGCATCTGTTTTATTTGTATTGTACATGGTTTAAGTTTGTCTATCTTATTCTACCTACCTTCCACTCAATTGCTCAAAGGTTAGCTGGAAGAGATCCCTTATAGGGATAAGCTCGCCTTTGTACTTTAACGCTTTGTGACCTCTTTATGTTTCAACCTGTAATTGTGTACAATAAAGTGCTTACATACATACATACATACATGTCATGTCATTCAATTCTTATAACTCATTGACATAATAGTACATCAATGTTATAACTACTCAGGTATCGCGCACAAAAATCTCTTCAATAGTGTAGAAGCACCCTCTCAATAAGAATGCTTTAAATTTTCTACAAAATATCTTATAATTTTGATACTTTTTAGGTCAGGGGTGAATGAAATACGAGCTAATATTTAAATGGTGGTTGGCAATCTTATTAAGTATATTTAGATAACTTTTTAGGAAGCAGAAGTGTCAGTGTCAGAGTAAGGGTGCTTTTCCACCAGAGATGCGTTAAGCTACGTTGCTATGGATGCGTTTGAATCCACCAATCATATTCATTGATCCACATAGCATAGCACTGGTGGAAACGAGATTTCGTAGCGTCGCTTACACATCCTTGCGAGTATAGCTGCATTTTTTATTTACACCTGAGTGTATTTTATAGCCTGCATAGCATATCACTGGTGGGAAGGCACCCTAAGGCAAACGAGTTATAAGCTAAACTTGATTTGATGAACGTGTATAAGGCCGAAAATACACTCAGGTGTAAATAAAATGGGTACATTCTGTATTGAGTTTCCATACACAGCCATTGCCAAGCGAAGCGACTGAGCAGAAAAAGTGCATTTTTGATTTTTAGGGTTCCGTACCTCGAAAGGAAAAAACGCAACCCTTATAGGATCACTTTGTTGTCCGTCCATCCGTCCGTCTGCCTGTCTGTCAAGATCCTTTTTCTCAGGAACGTCTGGAGGTATCAAGCTGGAATTAATATCAAGTACTCAAGTCTACTGTCCCTTGGAGCTGTGAAAAAATCAAACATTTTTAAGCCAACGCAATCAAAAGATACAGCCGTTTATGCCGCAAATTTCCGCAAAATTTCGACACTCGCAAGGAAATCAAAACCTACAGGGTATTTTCCGTAAACTGAGAATCTTGAAATTTGGTACGAAGCAATGTCTTATAGCACAGATAAAGAAAAAATTGCGAAAATCGTAAATTTTTAGTTACATCACATAAATAATATATTTTTTACGGAACCCTTGGTCCGCGAGTCCGACTCGCACTTGACCAGTTTTTTATAGTCAAATGGCCTGTCGCTATTAGTCAAGCGCATGCCAATCTCAGTATTGCCAGTTTAGTTGTAAAACTGTAACTTATGGCTTAGTACAACGGGTTTTGAATAATCGGAACCACAGCAGCAAGGCAATCCTTACAGGACATTAGTTAAGCGCGCGTGCGTCTGTCACCTTGACGGACGCGTAATGGGACTAATGGGCAATTAGCCTGCACGTGTCACGGGAAACATACATGTAACTGTCAAATGGCTGCTCGCTTTAGCAATGTACAAGTTGTATAACTTTGCAACCATGTTGGCCGGACCAGCACAAGCTGGCATGTAAATCATTCGAATTTCGAATACGATTTTTGAAATCAGAATCCAAAGCGCGCTTCGTTGTGCAGCTGCCCTGCATAGTGTTCGTGTCTAGTCTAATGACCAGAAACACCAAGCTCCGTATATATAAAACGGTCATAAGAGCGATCCTGATGTACGGATGCGAAGCCTGGACCTTAACACCGAAAGAGGAACACGCGCTGCTAGTGGCGCAACGGAAAATTCTGGGAGCCACTCGTAGAGAGGACGGCACTTGGAGCCTCCGTAGAAATCAAGAAGTCGAAGATTAAGTGTCCGAACCGAACATCATTAGAGAAATGAAATCCACGAGACTCCGATTGGCTCGAGCATGAGCTTCAAGTCAATCAGAAAAACTCAGGAATCCTTTTTCAAATCATATATTGTAATAAGTTTCACTATAGTCTAAAATTAATCACAACCATCTGTTATAGTTATAATTATAAAATCGCACTCGACGACTACCGTAAAATGGGGTGAGTAGGGTGAAAACTGAAATTCAAACCTCGATAACATTTTGTTTTTACATATGAAAACTGAATGGTGTATATAATAAGTGTTGCGGACGTTTGTATTTTAGTTTTTATTTTATTTTGCGTAGTTCCATTAATACTTTGACGATAAAGAGGAAAACCCACCTCACCCCGTAGTGCCTCGTATTTGGGGTGAGAGGGGTTTTCATACCACATCATAAAGGTAATTTTGGAAGATTGTTGGATCGATTTTTTTTATTATGCGTATTACTATAGCTCCATTTTAAATTGGAATACATTATTTTTGTAGCAGTAGCCTTAAAATCCCTTCTCACCCCCCTCTCAAACCTTCTCTCCCCATTCATAATCCACTTCTCCCCGCGAAACCTACTCACCCCGTTTTACGGTACCGCTTTTTACCTTTCTACATATTGATATACTATATGCTTTAGAGTACCTCCACTGGGAAGATTCTAAAGCCTTATCTAACCCTTGAGAGGAAGCCGCGCCAGCGATTATAAAGCACCACGGACCCTTTGTTCGTATAAAATATGAAATTTTCAAGTACCCAGTCGAAGATACGTCACGCTTCTGATCAAATATAACGTTTAAAAATCAAAAAGCCATATCTCACTATAGAAGTTGTACGGAGGTACGACTTTTTTGAATTAACGGGCTGATACCCTATTCGGTATAATGAAGGCTTTTTTCACAATGGATATTGAAGAGAGATGTGACTTTTTTGAGTTGAATGGACCAATGGGAGCGTTAGATGAGTAAGATTCTTGAAGAACGCTTGTATGGAGTGGTTTTAAATATGGCGAGGTGGCGGTATTGAGTGATAAGACAAATACTTGAGGAAAGGTTTGAAGTAGTAGGACAATAGGGCTAACGGCTTTCAAAGTTTACAAGTTAGAACTTACTGTAGATTCCGGATACAGCAAATCTCAAGGGATCCGGAAAATTTCGTCGCACTAATAGAATGACGCACATAACATAGTTTTTTTAATAGATAATTAAGGTTGTTTCAACGTCGTGAAAAACGAGGATACTGTTAATAGTTCATTATAAGTGAAGTCGCAATAAACGTACTATACTGTATATTTATGTTTTTTTTTCATGAATCATTAATGAACATACATAAAAATACATACACAGACCCTCCTCCTTGATAGAAGTCGATTAAAAAGTGTATTTATATTTGTTGTTTGTCCCAGACGAAACATGTCATGTATACTATATTTGCTATATATATGCTTGAAATCTAACATTCCTATGCTATCTGTTACCAGTATTCTATGTTAGTTTTTTTAATGTGGGAATTTTAATCGCCTGCTCTCTTCGTTTAAGAATTTCATTAAGTTCTTAGTAGCCATAAACGCTCATACGGACAGACAAACGAGTCAGCACCGATTATGTAGATAGAAAAGTATTAGGCAGGATATGAGGACATTTTAGTTTGTAATGGGTTACTACGATATCTAATCTCGATTCTATGTCACCGAAAAACTTATAACGAACAAAATAAATTATTTACTGATTATTATTAAATATATACCTAATACCTAAGCGGATTTTAATCATTTTTGACAAAATCAATCAAACGACAAACAAGATTTACCGCATTTGTGCCGGAAGGCGGACCGTGGGTAGACCCCCACAAGGTGGTCTCATGACCTGGTAAATCTCCGGATGTATCACATTGTGCGCTCGGAGATGGTATCCGCCATGTGTATCCCTTACTTTTAGATTATTTTTGTCTTAAAGGGCCTCTGCGCTGTTGGCTTCGGCCCCACGCACGCCTTCCAAAAGTCCGGGACTCCATGGTCCCGAGATATGGAAAAGACGTATAATAATAATAATAATAGACCTGGCACATGAGGTAACCGCCATGTGGGATGTTGGTTCGACGATCATTGTCCCGATAGTCGTCTCTGCGAACGGTCTAATTGCGAAGAGTCTCGACCAACATCTTAAGAGACTCTCGCTAGATGGCTGGGTCAAGGGTCAGATACAGAAGGCGGTACTCCTGGACACGGCACGAATAGTCACGAGGTTTCTCTCTCTGTCGCCCTAACCACCGGTAGCTTAGGCCCTGCCTCGCTGCCGGCGGCACCCTATAGGTCAGGTTTTTATAATGATTTTATGTTTTGTAAATATTGTTTTATATTTTACGTTTTATATAGAAATATTGTAAAGACCTAATCTAAGAGATAAAATTAATAAAGGGATTATAATAATAAAACTTTATTTCGGACTATTATATCCATAGTAGGTTAGTAAGTACTTAAAAGAGTAGGGTTAGTAAAGCGTACATTTAAACAGAAATGAAAGACAACAAAACAATACAAAACACTACATTTTATAACACGAATTCTGCAATTCCCTTAACTTGACTCACCCAAAACATTAATATGGCGCAGTCAAACCTCTCTGCTAACGCGTTTAAGATGCTGTTGGTAGTATATCTAACGCGACCCAACAACGAGGCAATCTTTTTCTAACGATTGCCTGAAATCCGTCTGTGCGGGCTTCGGTAAACATCCCAGATGCGCTACACCATCTCGGCAATCCCAACAGCATCCTAAAGGCGTTATCATACTGCACCCTTATGGCATTATAAGCCCGCTTTGTGTACCTGACCCACAGGCTGCTCGAGTAGAAAGATTAGCAGTAGGCTTTGAAACGCATTATCTTCACCGTGGTAGAACATCGAGCACACCTGCGAGTCAGCATGTTACTACGGACTGCCAACGCCCTACACTGCCTTTCTATATCATGGTCATCACATAAGGTGTTCGTTTAGATGTGACCAAGATATTTCACCCTCTCCACAACAGCCAAGGGAGTACCGTTCAGCACAATAGGAGGTACATAGTACGGCTTAATTTTACTCGCTACAAATACCATGACCTCACTCTTCTTTGCGTTGTACTGAAGCCCATGAGCCAAGGCATACGCCTCACAAGCACCCAACATAACCTCCAAGCCGCAAACCGACGGACTAAGAAGGACCATGTCATCGGCATAGCTGATGTTATTGACACATGTACCGCCAACATAACACCCCGCATGCACCCCACTCAGTCCGCCAATCAGCTCGTTTACGTACAGGTTGAACAGCGTAGGAGACGTAATTCCCCCCCTGCCTCACTCCACATTCTAGTTTGTACTCCCCTGACAATCCACCAGCCCATCTCACCCGGTTAAGCTGATTCTGGTACCAGTACTTAAAGATGTCATATGCATTCTTAGCATATTTCGGCCACATTGTACGAAGGGGAGATGAGAGCCTGGGAAAGTTGATAGTGGTACGAGTAGGGAACACAGATGGCAAACGAGCTCGAGGCTGGTCTCCCACCAGATGGACAGATCAACTGAAGGACTTATCTTCCTCCAAGTTCTATTCCATCGAAAGGAGGCGATGAACAGAAGTCGATGGAAGCAAATAATGTACTCCAAGTGTAGGTCGCCTGTGATGACCACGATCCTCAGCCATGAGGGAACGACCAGAGAGAGAGATTTTCCACTAATAAATTGAGACTCTATTCCGACACCAGCACCACCACCACCACCACCACATCATCCCTAGGACGTCCACTGCTGGACATAGGCCTCCCCGAATTTCATGGGGGGTAAATGCCATAATCGCCACGCTTGGCATGCGGGTTGGCGATCGCAGTATCTCCACCGCACTCTAGGAATGCTGCTGCCCATTCCCCGGTGGTCTTGGTCGTAGTTTAAGGACATACCCGGGTCCCGGGTATTCCAACACGTAATGCCATATTGACATTTATGATTAGGTTGTAATTGCATTGGCCGTGACACAAGCCTGCGTCATCACTGCTATCGAGCCTATCCGTACAGGCTGTACAGTGACGTAGGCTTGTGTCACGATCCGGAGTAGCAGACCTTGTTTGCATAGACCATGCTGACAGGTAAGCCGAGTGCGAGAGTGACAGATGTCTTATCCACGTCGATAAGTGATAAAACGGCAACCATCTGTTAGATAAGATTGAATTTGTTAGTATTTAAATTAATATGATAACGTAAAATACATTTGAAGCGTGCAAAGTATTCGAGTCCGAATACGATTCGAAAACTCATGGTATGTCTGAAGAAGGAAATTAAGCAAAGAATGTCTCCTGTGTCACGCGAGTTTATTATTCCCGGTAACGGCTCTGAAAACACTTCAAACTTTAATTTGGAACCAGGTGTCTCAGCTCAACGGTCCATTATTAACTGTAAATATACTACAGCACAAAAGAAATAGGGGCCACTAAGTATTTTGATCGTTACGTGAACATTATTTTAAACAGTCTTATTTTTAAATGACAGTCAACTTTTGTTTTAACTTTTCTTCCCATGGGTGTCGTATAAGTTGATTAACGGAACAGGGTAGAAGTGTGTCGTGAGATTTTTCCATCTTTGAACCTTCAATTGCTAAATGTGGCCTGAATTTAAATTTCATCTGCTCTGCCTACCCCTTCCGGGAAAATGGGAGTGAGTTTATGTTATGTTAATAATCATTCATTTAAGTAGTCAATTGTTTTATTTATTTATTTAGTTTATTTCCTATGATTAACAATATAACAAAATACATTACGATACAGCGAGGAAATGCCGCCAGCATCCTCGGTACAATGCCTCAAGGGCCTGTTTTAGATTTAAGTTAGTTTTAATTTTATTTATATTATTTTGGTTAAGTATTCTTGTATATATTTTCTTTGTACATAAATAAATGAGTAAAAAAAAAATAACAAAAATATGTAAGTGCGTCGTATTTTTGTTATTAAGTAGTATACATATATAATTTAATCAAGTTCTGCAAAGCCCTCTCCATTGCTCTTTGGGCGACTTTGAGCCTTCTTATGAGCCACATAGTAAGCGATCACGTTTCAGTGCCATGTGTCATCAAACTTGGTGTATTGAAACTGTTGAACTATTAGTTTGATTTATATAAAATACATGTTGTTGAGCTAATCTCCCATGCTTTCTATTTTATACAATATCGACGATTGTTTGGTATTTTTGGCACCTTTCTTTTATTCACCCATATCATCATCCTCCTAGCGTTATTCCCAGTACAGTTGCATCCTGAAGGATGCCTGGGGTCCGCTACCTGATCCCAAGAATTGGCGTAGGCACTAGTTTTTACGGAAGCGACTGCCATCTGACCTTCCAACCCGAGGGGGAACCGACCTTATTGGGAATAGGCTTGTCAAGTGAGTGGGCAACTTTTGACTGTTAGAAGTTCTCAAGCCGCCCTGAGGCCTCTAACTTGGCTTAAAGATTGCTATCATAGACAGCAACCGGGATCAACGGCTTAACGTGCCTTCCAAAGCACGGGAGCGCTCAGTTAGTAACCACTCAAAGCGGTCACCCATCCAAGGACTGACCTCGCCCGACATTGCTTTTATTCACCCATATATGACTCGTAATTACTTACCCTGCCAGGATTCGAACCTGTGACCCCATAAATTCGCACCGCAATAAGCGCACCCTCGACAGACGTAGCAAATTGTTAAGGAAATTTATTCGTCGCCATAAATGGCACTGTGTAGAGGGGAATTAGAATTGGTGTATTCTGTTAAGTATTGTCCGTACATGGAAGTACAAATAAAAAGCTGCCGAGTGCGTGTCGGGCCACGCGCTATGTGATGTGGGGTCCCGTAGCTGTCCACCCGTGACATTATGCGAATTTTAAATGTCACAAATTTACTTTTACTATATATATATTCGACATAACTAACAATATATCTAAGTAATCAATGGAAATTGTACGAAAGTTTGCTTTTCCAAATTTATACATACATTTCTTAAGTTCGGCTATTAATCCTAAAGTTTATAATGTATTCATCTATTCTAATATAATGTAATGTATTGTATTGTGATATGATCCCAGTTGGTCGAAATAAATGAATTTATTATTATTATTATTACTCGTTAAGTCTTCGTTCGTTCTTTCGTTCTCTACTTAGCTACTAGCTACCATGCTTTTTCCCATACCTAGTAGCAACCGGGAAACAAAACAAAAATTAGCTCTTTCAAAATAATATCATGCAAACGCCGTAAGCTTTATCAATAAGAAAAAAAAACGACTTCAATGGGGGAGGCCGGTAAAAGATTATTATACTTAGATGGTGCACTCTTAGATAGATATACAATAAAATAAAAATGGCTATAATGTATGTTTATAATGGTAGAAGACTAAGTACCCTCAATTCCTCATGGAATCATGAAAAAACCTTGCTTGCTTGACAAACAAAACGAAGAGAACAAATCGCCAAACGTGAACCACGCGTCGTTGAAGAGTTCCGTTCTGATCATCATCAGCAGTTCCACTTCATCAAATGTCACTTTTATAAATGAAAATGCTTGATTAGTTCTTGAAAATACTAAAATCACTATTTGTGTGCCTTTCACATTTGAGGAGTTCCCTCGATTCCTAGTGGATCCCATCATCAGAACTCGAGCATGACAAAAATCAATCGTGAAAATAGAACTTGCTTAACAAACACAGCTAGAAGGACAAATCGCCAAACTTGAACTTTACGTCGTTGAAGAGTTCTGTTCTGATCATCATCAGCAGTTCCACTTCATCAAATGTCACATTTTTGTATGATAATGCTCGATTCGTTGATAAAAACACAAAAATTACTATATGTTTGCTTTAAGATTTGAGGAGTTCCCTCAATTCCTCATGGATCCCATCATCAAAAATCGAGCATGACAAAAATTTATCGTGAAAATAGAACTTGCTTAACAAACGCAGCTAGGAGGACAAATCGCCAAACGTGAACTTTTCGTCGTTGAAGAGTTCTGTTCTGATCATCATCAACAGATCCACTTCATCAAATGTCACAGTTTTGTATGAAAATGCTCGATTTGTTGATAAAAACACAAAAATCACTATATGTTTGCCTTTAAGATTTGAGGATTTCCCTCAATTCCTCATGGATCCCATCATCAGAAATCAAGCATGACAAAAATTTATCGTGAAAATAGAACTTGCTTAACAAACACAGCTAGGAGGACAAATCGCTAAACGTGAACTTTTTGTCGTTGAAGAGTTCTGTTCTGATCATCATCAGCAGTTCCACTTCATCCAATGTCACATTTATGGATGAAAATGCTTGACTTGTTGATAAAAATACAAAAATTACTATATGTTTGCCTTGAAGATTTGAGGAGTTCCCTCAATTTCTCATGGATTCCATCATCAGAACTGCGTTTTGACAAAAACGGGACCAACTTGGATATATATACATACAATCAAAAAAAGAATTTTCCGAATCGGTTAAGAAATGACGGAGTTATGGACTAACAAACATAAAAAAAAAAAAAAACAAAAAAAAAACAAAAAAAAAAAACATACAACCGAATTGATAACCTTTTGAAATTTTGAAGTCGGTTAAAAATTGGTTTAAAAAAGCTCATATTATTTTTAAACGTTCTATCTTACGATATCCCACACGATGGGATTTGCAAGAGAAACAGGGCATCCCCACTTTAAGTGTAGGGGAGGTAACCATACTTTTTATTTTATTTTATTATAGCGTTTTGTCGCCGTTATAGCGCTTTTCTCAAAAATGGGGAAAAAATACTAAATTGGAATTAAGTTTTGATAAAGATTACCTTAAAACGTCAAAATGTTTATACTTTCGCGTCGTTGATTTCTTTTTAAACAGGATCGGAAGTGTATTTTTCCACCGAAAACAGCAAATTATTTCAGACACGTACAAAAACGTCGCGTTTCCAACAGAAAAAATACGACATTAATTGGCTGTATACAACCTGTGTCATCTTTTGTATGGCTGTATGTTGTTTATAAAAAGACTGAAAGACTTTGAACTCGACAAATAAAGCAAATTATATGTAACATTGTAGTCGCGCGGGGCAAGCCTGCAATTTTTGATTTTTTTAAATTTATAAACTGTACACTTTGCCTTTTAATATTTAACGAGAAACGTCCGCTTTTACGCCCATTTTTGAGAAAAATAGTTTTTTTATTGGCTATCCTTACTGTGCCTCATCGGTAGAAAAACAGGCAGGTCTAATCAGAAATTCTTCTGTTGAAACTAGATTGAACCAGTTATGAGTTATAAAAAGCTCTTCTCAAACATTAATTTAATGCTCCACCAGTAGCATTAATTATAAAACATAAGTGCTTCATGTTACCGTCACTCTAAATCTTGCCAAACTGTCCATCAGAAATCAAATCCGCGCTATAAATATCCCGAGGCCGCGATACGAGATCTCGAGTTGCGGACTGTGTGCTTCGGGATACTAGGTTCTCCAGTAACACGCTGAATGCGCTTTCCGCCTACTAGGTTCTTCAGTTTAACCCAAAATATATATCATTTTCATGGAAAAGGATCCTTGTGGATGTCAATAAGAATGGTTTGTGATTCCGCTATCCGAAATGGCTCCTTATATAATAGCCGCCTTCCCCCTTCTTCCATCGGACATCCAGACGTACGGCTGGCTACCATCTTTACCTGGTCGAAATTCCTCTGATTCTAACCAAGCGCTTTGCATCATTTTTTATAATGCGCACTAATAAGGTTTGGAATTATCTGCCGGCGTCTGTATTTCCGAGTTCATATAACCTCGACTTTTTTAAGGCACGAGTGAATAGGCATTTTCTGGGTGAGCTTGCTTCATCGTCCGCCTCATCTTTGCCCCTTGACCAGATGCTGGCCAAGAGCAATCCTATTCTTTATAAAAAATAGAATAGAAAAAGCTTTAATTCACATTTTTGCAGACGTAGATTAAGGAGTCCACTCAGCATAATGTCGATCCACCGAGGTAAAGCGGAAGGGACTTTGCCTCATTGAATCAGAATCAGAATTATTTATTGTCACACTCACACATTCAACATTTTGTACAATACAAACAGATAGATAGAGAATGCCTCGTCCTGCTTTAAGTTCAAAATACATGAAATCATTATTTTACACTAGGTACTTATTGTATTTATTGTGCATGTTCTAGCGCCTGTATAACGGGATGTGCTCAGAGGAATTGTTTGACATGACGCCTACGGATACCTCTCAGCTCATCTCCGCACCTTGGAGCCATTGCGTTCGAGTACAGTACGTTTCAATAGGTACTTTATTCCGAGTACACTCAGGTCGTGTAATGAGCTCTCTGTTGAGGGGCCAATCGGTATGGGACTCTTCAAAAAGGCGACAAAAGTTTCTTATGGGTCGGCGAATGATAGCTCTGGTGTTGCAAGCGTTCATAGGCGACAGTGACTACTTTTTTTTTTATTGTTAATGGGATTACGTTTGACCTTAGTCTAACCTGATGGAAAGTTAAGACAAAGTCTAAGATGGAACACGCTCACCCAGAAGATGCCTATTCACTCTTACCTTGAACACATCGAGGTCATATGCTTCTGGAAATACAGACGCTGGAAGAGAATTCCAGACTGAAGCAGTGCGAATCAGAAATGATTTGTTAAACCGCGAGGTGGGCTGAAGGCTTGTATGCCACCGACGTAGTATAAAAAAAACGACGCTGGCGTTATATGGATCCACATGGGATGCACTACAGAACTCATTAACGCCGCCAATAGGAAACTATTATTTATAAAAGATGACGGTTAGCAAACTACGTTATGGCATCCCTGATGGTAACCAGACACCGTTTCTTTTGCTTTGGAAATGACACGTTTGTGATTCGAATACGATATTTTACTAATAATCAAATCAGCAACTTTTTACCATACGCCAAGAACGCTCGGTTATGAAGTTTGTATAGGGAAATGTGACTAATGACGTCACAATTTTCCGCATAATTCCTCCCTGGACATATTCTCACAAACGGAGCCGAGCTTCCTGGCCGCAGCAGCTCGTTATCTGGAGTCGATCTCTATACCCACAACGATAACTGTAGCCTATTAAAATAATTCAATAATGTATAGGTTATAGTTTTTTTTAATCGAATGGCATTTATTTACGAACCGTGAGATCTTTGAGAAGACAAGTACGGTTGCCAGTTTTTGTTGCACTTTTAGCGCCACCGAGGGGTCACAACTGCAACTTCGACCCCCCTTTGTCAAGTGAGTGGGCAACTTGACTGTTAGAAGTTTTCAAGCCACCCGAAGGCCCCTAACTTGGCTTGACGACTGCTGTCGTAGACATCAGCCGGGATCAACGGCTTAGCGTGCCTTCCAAAGCACGGGAGCGGTCAGTTAGTAACCACTCAAAGCGGTCACCCATCCAAGAACTGACCTGCGCCCACATTGCTTAACCTCGCATACCGAACGCGGTACGCGGGCGCCGCTGGGCCACGAACGCTCCAGGTTAGTGTAACTTAATAATGTAAGAATATAAGTATATACATCAGTGGAACTTGATAATGTATAGCTGTTTGGTATGTATGTATGTATAGTAATAAGTTTGACATGTACCTAATCTATAAATTACATGTATGGTATAACTGTGTATATATGTAAGTTGGTTTAATAAATTAATAAATTTCCTGCGCTCAGAAACTTTTTTCTGAGATATTTTCTGAGTATATTTTCGTATGTTCTGTTTATTGGTAACGTAAAATAATATATTTTTCGCTGATGTTAAAGTCCGTATTGTCATGTCCCTCAATCTTAATTATCGTTGTGTGAGCGAGAATGAAAACATCAATGGCAATTCAATATACAATTTCATGTCAAAAAAAGTTAAAATTACAAGTTCTCAGTAGGAAAGCTTGCATAAAAATTACCCTTCAAAGAAACCTTGCCATAAACTAACAACTTGCAATAACTTTTTTCTTTGCACCTTTCATAAATCTCTGTTTAGCCCAATGGTTGGCTGGTATTGGCATTAAACCCGCCATTTGTACAATAACATTTTGTGCAATAAAGTTTAAATAAATAAATAATTCCTTAGTTCAGTTATGGTTGTTTTCCGCACTCCTCGCCATTCCAGTGTGGAAACGTACCTGTAACAAAATAATAAAAGGTTAAAACTTGTCAAATACTCATGAAATCAAAATGTGGTGTGGTCCTAGTGGGCCCTATTGTTTTTTATGTAGGTAGAATATTTTTATTGCAGAAAAGGAGCTCAATTTAATCAAACAAACCGTCTGTATTTCCTGATACATACAATCTGGGTCTCTTCAAGACAAGAGTGAATAGGCTGTTACTGAACCAGCGAGCAACATCTTAGGCCTTGTCATCGCTTTCCATCAGGTGAGACTAAGGCCAATCGCTGGTCAGCCGATCATAAAAAAAAACATAAAGTGATCTTATAGAATAGAGTGTTGCTCAGATATTTTTGATTTAGTGTCTGCTCTGATATTAAAGTTTTCGACTGCACGCCATTATCGCGAGTATGCCCCAGCGGGCTCAGTATCACCTTTCCACTCATTGGGCTGCGTTTTAACGCTGCAACGTTGCTCACGTATGCACATAGCTGCAGATGTACACATACATACATATACAGGGTGTGGCCTGTAATAGGAGCAATAAATTTAAAGGACGCTTCCTTAGAGCATCTGCAGTAACCTCTTGTGTCCAAATTTTTTTTATCTTTTTTCAATTGGGAGAAATTTTGATCTAAAGTTACGAGTAATGGATCTTGGCACCCAGAGATTATAGCGCGGCAGTCAATGCAGATTTTGAGGTTGCTTCAAATTGTGACTCATAATCGTTGTCGCATTTTTGGTTTGAAAGAATATTTCTGGCATTTTTTAATTTTATTTTATAAATGTTTAGTCTTAGTTGAATAAATTGTTATTAATATCACTCCAGTAGAGTAAAAAAGTACAGATAAGCTATATTTGCGAAAAAAAAATTGCAAAAAATAACTTTTTTTTTTCAATTAAAATCATATGGAAATAATTGCTGGAGAGCTCAATAGTGTACCGTTTAATTTTTTGCTCCTATTACAGGCCACACCCTGTATAAAATATAATACGCATTTATTCGTGACAGCACAACATGGACAGAGATCAGCATACTACATAAAGTTCGCTCTATAGAAAAAGGAACCGAAAAAACCACCAAATGTCTAGGCGCATTTCACCTACTTAATTGTGTTCAGGGCAAATTGCTAGTTATTTCGATTTGAATCTAGACTACAAATCAGACTGATTTCCTCAGACATTTCAGTTTTTGGCAGATTCCTGGCAGTTAAAACCGCTCATCCGCTCCACATTCTGCAATTAACGTTACCGAGATACGAGCAGATGGACTGACAACCGTATTTTAGACACGATTTAGTAAGAACATATCACATATGAAGATAATGTATTTGTAGGCCTGTTTAGCCTAGTTGGTAGTGTCACTGACTCCGAAGCTAGAGGTCCCGGGTTCGAATCTCGGTAAGGGCATTTGTTTCTGTGGTGCGCAGAACATTTGTTCTTGAGACTTGGATGTTTTCTCTATATTTAAGGATATATATATCGTCGTCTAGCACCTATAACACAAGTTACATTGAGCTTACTATGGGAGTACTTTGATTTGTGTAAAAAGTTGACCCCTAATATTTTTATTGACCGAGCGAGCGAATCAAGCGAAGCGTCTCCGTTTCAGCTTTCAACAATAATTATTTCGTATGTCTGTCTGTCTGTCCGGATGTTCTCCTCTACAGGTCGCATTTCTCAACCTATTCTCGTGAAATGTTGTGAGCAGCCCGGCTAGTATGATAGCTTATACCGTCACGTTTTATGTGACGTTCCAGTACATTTTGGCCATATAACGTGACGGTATAAGCTATCATACTAGCCGGGCAGGTTCGGTAATTATATAGAATTTCTTTGTCGACACAGTCTATGGAAATTATGAAACTTGAAAAAGAAATTGTGATGTGTACAGCTCACAGAGCCACTAGTTTCTTTATACACAAGAGTATAATGTTGTACACATAACTTGGATAAATTCTTACCATACATATTTATACTCATTGTTACCTTTGATGATGTAGTCTGTAGCGAATTGTTTGGTAGCTCATAAAGACACACAGACCTACATACATTAACTAATTGGAGTTGGCATAATTAGTGCCGTGGACAGCGGTAAATCACTGCACCTGCCGTATAGTCTGAGAGATTAATTAGAATAATAGAAGATCATTCATTATTATTTTTTACTTTTTTAGGGTTCCGTATCCTAAGGGTAAAATGGGACCCTATACTAAGACTCCGCTGTCCATCCGTCTGTCACCAGGCTGTATCTCATGAACCGTGATGGTTAGACAGTTGAAATTTTCACAGATGGTGTATTTCAGTTGCCGCTGTAACAACAAACATTAAAAACCGGCCAAGTGCGAGTCGGACTCTTTGCCGTTTTACGGAACTCTTCGTCCGCGAGTCCGACTCGCACTTGGCCAGTTTTTTAGGGTTTCGTGTCCATAGGGTAATACGGGACCCTATTACTAAGACTCCACCGTCCGTCCGTCTGTCACCAGACTGTATCTCATGAATCGTAGTTAGTTGAAATTTTCACAGATGATAGATATATTTCGGTTACCGCTAGAACAACAAACACTAAAAACAAAGTAAAATAAATATTTAAGGGAGCTCCCATACAAACGAATGTACATAATTCAGTAAAAAAATTGTATCTACATTTGCTCTCGACCGTACATAAATCGCACTAACGTAAGTAACGTAACAATACTGCGACAGTTGAGATGCGTCAAAGTAGTAAACGTGACAAGGTACTATGATCATCTATTTTCGCTGTTGACGGTACTTAAACGCAGTATTTCACGATTAAAGTAGCAATTTTCTCGTTTTTACCAACCCTACCATCATCCTCCTAGAGCTATTCCCTGTACAGTTGCATCCTGAAGGATGCCTGGGGTCCGCTACCTAATCCCAAGAATTGGTGTAGGTATTGGTATGGTGTGGGTTACGGAAGTGACTGCCATCTGACCTTCCAACCCGAGAGGGAAACTAGACCTTATTGGGATTAGGCTTGTCAAGTGAGTGGGCAACTTGACTGTTAGAAGTTCTCAAGCCGCCCGGAGGCCTCTAACTTGGCTTAACGACTGCTATCATAGACAGCAACCGGGATCAACGGTCTAACGTGCCTTCCAAAGCACGGGAGCGCTCAGTTAGTAACCACTCAAAGCGGTCACCCATCCAAGGACTGACCTCGCCCGACATTGCTTAACCTCGCATACCGCACGCGGTACGCGGGCGCCGTTGGGCCGCGAACGCTCCTTACCAACCCTACCAACTAGGCTAAAACGGCCGACAAAGCGAACATAAGCTAACGGTGTCGACTTACCAACAGGCAGGCCGTATGGTTATTTGCCACCGTCGTACTATATTATTAAAGGGGAGTGTACCGACGTTATCTCAGTTTATTCCTGTCTGTTCGTCCGTCTGTCGCAACAGGAGATGGCTCGGTTTGATTAACGTTGGTTTGGCACACTTGCAAACGAATCCAATTATTTGGCCATTGTAACGTTGTCTCAATAACAATGTTGACTAGCATAAGGGATTTACATATTAATTGTTGTTATGACAAGGTTCTATTGAGGAACGTATTCAATTTGTTTGAGCGGATTATCGTTTGTTTACATATTGACAGAAATACAGCTCAAGGCGGACGCGAGAAAAAAATACTTATGTCGTTGTTTAGAATTCGTTATGTAGATAACAGCTTTATGGAAATATCATGCGGTCTAAAAAGCATGGCCTAGAGAAGCTGATGATCCTATTAGGTCAAATGGACACCCAGGCGAGCTCAGTTGGACCGCATCCAACGGAGAGCGACTCGAATTGTCGGCTGCCAGCGGGTTTCGGACCGGCTTGACTCCTTGGCGCTGCGTAGAAATGTAGCCTCTCTCTGCATTTTCTACCGCATGTATTACGGGGAGTGCTCCGAGGAATTGTTCGGATTAATCCCTGCCGCTTCCTTCCGCCATCGCCCAACGCGACAAAATTTCCATCCTCACCACTTAGATGGTTGGCAGTCCTCAACTGTGCGTTTCTCCAGAAATTTCTTGCCTCGCACAGCTAAACTGTGGAATGAACTGTCGCCTGCGGTATTTCCAGACCGATTCGACCTTCAAACCTTTAAGAAAAGAGCGTACTCCCATCTTAAAGGCCGGCAACGCACTTACAACCCCTCTGGTGTTGCGAGTGTCCATGGGCGGCGCTAATCGCTTACCATCAGGCGATTCGTCTGCTCTTTTGCCTCCTATGTCATAAAAAAAAGACCGATCATACGTGGTCGCGATCCTTAGTAATGAGGGACCGAGGAAGAAAAATAAAGTAGATAAATACTGTATTTATTGTTTTAAAAAGTATTGGAAAACAACGGAATGAAGCGATCAAAGAAAGCTTATTACAAATTCTGCTCCGAAGATTTGTTTAAATTCCCGTTGACGTATGAATATATTTTTCAAATTAAAGGGAAAATATTGTAAAATTTAATGCTCCGAGCAAAATTAATTAATAATCAATAACAATTTTAATTTTTCCCTTTAATTTGAAATTTAGAATTTTCGTTAGCAGCGTTACTGCTTAATACAAAATTCCGACCGACCCAGTGTAACGAAGGTTTCCATTTGAGCTTCGGCAAAAATGCTTTCGTATGTCCGGCCGGCGGATTTCCCGATGTTCTCATCTACAGCTCGCATTTCTCTACCGATTCTCGTGAAATTTTGTGAGCTGGTTTGATTATTTAGGAGAATTTTCATGTCGTATCAGATTTTGGAATTAAAATTAATGCGATGTCGACAGCTCACAGAACCACTAGTGATAATTTGGTACGGAACGCTAAATGTGCGAAGTCCGACACGCACTTGGCCGGTTTTTGAATACAGACGTGACGTTATGTATGTACCTACCTATGTAATTCCATTTGGATAAGCGAATTCGCTTGTATCGTGACTACAGTAACCGTGTCTCCAATTTGAATAATTCGGATGACATATTGCGAAGAAAAAATACCTCTGTCTTTGTATTTTTTTGGGTAAAATAACTGTGCTGTTTTAAAATTCAATTTGGACAATTTACAGAAGCGAGAGTAAAAATTAAAATGAGCGCCCCTCTCCAAGCAGCATAGTTTTAATGTATGAGTGTATTGTATTGCGCGGACTGCGCCATATTATTACTTATTATTAGGTATCTGATTTGTCTATTGCATACGTTAGGTAAGTATGTCAGATGTGAACAAAAACACAATGGCCACCTTCTCATGGAAGACCAGCGCTTGTTGCAAGGCCAGCTTCATTGGGACCAATTCGTGTCATTTTTGTTGTTTTTTTTTTCATGTTTGTTTTTTATGTCACGAATAAATGTTTTTCTTCCTTGCTTTCTTCTGTTCTCCGTCATCAGATCAGATCAGTGGTACCACAATATAGCGGTATCACCGAACTTACATAAGTATGCCAAATTTCAGCTCAATCGGATACCGGCAAGTGACTGCAAAAATGATTGCAATTTTTGAGGACAAATTAGTTTACGAACAGTGTAAGTTTAATAAATGTTTTTAAAAAATACAGATCCCTAGGCACAGACTAATATAAATCTTTAAACCCTAGGCTAAGTTTGTTACATAATAAACAGCAGTATTATTCGTTGAATAATTAAACAAGAGCAATTAAAATAATTAAAAAAAAACCGACTGGTTTTGGAGTTCCATGCCAATAAACTACCAACATTATTAATAAGAATCTAACGACACCTTTGAAGCTAAAATCCGTCGAGCCGTTCAGGCTGCAGATCGTGCCAAACGTTTGAATTAGGCGCCAAAATTCAGCCATGTTGTTTTTTTTATTTTGATATCAGTGTCACTCTCACAGTAAATACGAATCTAACGACACCTCTTCAAGCTAAAATCCACCGAGCCGTTCAGCTGTGCTACCGCGAACTTCGAAAATAGAACTTCGTGTCGTGCCGTCCCTTTCACTCTCGTGTTATACTCTATATGACGGAAAGGGACGGCACGACACGAAGTTCGATCTTCGAAGTTCGCGGTACGCCTTCTGAGGGCGTACCGCGAACTTCGAAAATCGAACTTCGTGTCGTGCGGTCCCTTTCACTCTCGTGTTATACACTATATGACGGAAAGGGACGGTACGATACGAAGTTCGATTTTCGAAGTTCGCGGTAGCACCCCAGCTGTGCTACCGCGAACTTCGAAAATCGAACTTCGTGTCGTGCAGTCTCTTTCACTCTCGTGTTATACTCTATATGACGGAAAGGGACGGTACGATACGAAGTTCCATTTTCGAAGTTCGCGGTAGCACCCCAGGCCGCAGAGCGTGTCAAACAATTATAGAGACATACACACTCTCCAAAAACATAACTCCCCTTCTGGCGCAGTCGGGTAATGACTGTTCTTCGAACCTTAGCGAGGCTAGTGAGCTAAGTTTGTTACATAATGAACAGCAGTATTATTCTTTGAATAATTTAAAAAGACAGCGAAATCAAATCACTTCTGTTACACAGGACAAATATGAGTCCAGTACTATTTGTTTTCATATCTCCATTTCACCTTAACAAACAATGGAGCTGTGCCCATTGTCTCTGCCCACCCCAACTTTGATAAATGGGAGCATAAATTTGTATGAAGGTATGCCCATTCAAGCGAAGTATTTAAGGCATTATTCTATTAATTTATAGGAATTTCAAATTGAAAATGGGTAATTTACAGGAACAAGATTTATATACAAAATATTGGGGCAATGTGGTTCAATTCAATGATAATTGCTTTTATAATATGTCTGTCAATTTTTTATAGATTGTATTTTGAAGAGTGTGCCGCTGAGTTTCATGACCTTATCCCCCTTCGACTTTTCTTTACTTGGCGCCGTATCGGATACTACCCACATGTAGTCTAATTCCCTCCATGCCGCACGTCGCGGGTTAAGAAATAATTTCTGATTCGCACTGCTTCAATCTGGAATTCTCTACCGGCGTCTGTATTTCCGGAAGCATATGACCTCGATGTCTTAAAGGTAAGAGTGAATAGTCATCTCCTGGGTGAGCATGTTCCATCTTAGACCTTGTCTTCACTTTCCATCAGGTTAGACTTAGGGTCAAACGCAATCCCATTTACAATAAATAAATAAACTCTTTCGCAGGCAGATTTAAATCTTGAATATACCCCAGAATCCGATATAGCGACCTACTTATTCGATAGCCCGCCTAGCGGGAGCTGCCTGAGGTGATCTGAGAAAAGTTACGCAGCGCCCGCAAGGCGGGTTTCTGCCAGTGATTGTGTTAACTGAAACCTGGAAAATGTATCGCAAACATTTATGGCCGTTAGCCTACCTTATTACCGGTTAATACCTATATAGCCGGGTCCGGAGCCTATAAAATACCGGATCCGCCTGACCGGATTGCAATCTCTAGTCCCGACTTCACTAAACGTAAATCTAGATTTTTCTCCCAGTATTTTGTTGGACAGTTAACAGATCCCATCTGGTAATTAAGCGTTGGCAAAATAGACAATACGTCATTTATTACGCGTTTACCGCACAAGGGCAGAGCAGAATGCTTTGCCGGTGAGTTATGGTCTGCTTTGTTTGGGGTTCGATTTTGACTTATTAGGAAACTGTGGAGATAAATTAAGCTTTTCGGTCTTCGTTTTCACAGTAAGCCTGGCAGCCTATTGTAGTCGCATTTATCCCTTTTCAAGAGGAAATCACTACTCTGCTCTTTATGTATGTGGTGTTGTGTTCCTGATGATCAGAAAGATTGCCAGACCTCTCAAGGATGCTCTGTTTTGAGAGTGGAGATCTGTATCTGTCTCTAGCTGTGACACAATGAATCCTTACGTCAACAAAGGGTTGGCAACGCATCTCCTCGAGTTGAAAGCCTCCAAAGGCTACGGTGTCCACTTACCATCAGGCAGGCCATATGTTTGTTTGCCACCGTCGTTGTATAACAACCTTAACTTTGTTCAACAACATAGCCAAGATAAAAAATACTCTTCCATTATTCGTAGTTTCTACGTATCTTACGAAACGTATGTATTTCATGAAATCTACTGTACGGAAATGGTTAAAATTTAGTCCATCCTCCAAAGGTCGTATTAACTTCAAATACATCATCATCATATCAGCCGAAAGACGTCCACTACTAGACATAGGCATCCCCAAAAGAGTGCCACAATGACCGGTCCTGCGCCACCCGCATCTGGCGGACTTCCGCGACCTTTACCAGGTCATCAGTCCACCTTGCGGGGGACCTACCCACGCTGCACCTTCCAGACATCAAATACATCTTCCTATAATTTTTCCGGTCGATCCTTTTTTTTTAACTCTGGTAACTAAACCCAAGATTGGCTGGCATAGGCACTAGTTTTACTAAAGCTACTGTCATCTTACCTTCCAACTCAGACGGAAAATAAACCTTATTGGGATAACACCTGTTTCCTCACGGTCTTCACCTTTAACCATCAAAACTTGAGAGCTTCACTTATGTCGGCGGAGTAATCGCCACTTTTCTCTGTTCATTGCCAGTTTCTTGACTTCCCCATACGACTCGGCAGCAACTTCCTTTTTCACTTGGTTTTAATAAGTTAATCTAGATCTTCCTCCACCTCTGTTGCCCTCAATTTTGCTCGTAAGATGTTTAGGTAGAAGCTGTCGTGCCTTTTCAGGTGCCCCATTATCATGGAGCCAGTGGTGCGACTGTTTGTAGCTACCATCACAGACGAAATTCGAGTTTCGGCCCCGTGATCGATGTGCTCGCGGCACCGACGTCTCGAATTGTGTCACGTAAAGAATCCTCGTTGGTCTGCGCTTTACGCCCCCTGAACCTTCTCCTTGCATCAGCCTCTGAGTGTGATGTGTTTGTTAGCAGATGACCAGTAATGCGATGATGCTGATGAATGTCTGAGGTTCTGCGAGAAGATAGGTACGTGTCTCGTCAGTCTGATTGTAGGTTTAACTGTCTTTGCTTTGTTTTTATTATGTTTCTTTGCTTATTGTAGTTTTACTGTGGTTTTACAGTGCTTTGAATTTCCCGTAATGCTATGTAATTGAATGTAATAAATAAATAAATGCCACTTCTATTTTGGATTGTTTTTGATAATCACCTTTTCTCTCCCACTATACTTAAAACCTCTTCCTTCGTCATCCTTTCCATCCTACGCTACATTTCGTATAGCGAAACGTTATAACTTCAAGTACTTCAACTACCATTCCAAAAATAAAATCCTACTACGTATTTATACACAACCATAAAACATGCCTAGATCCGTTTTCCCTAACAAATGTATTACCATAATGAATGGAGGTTTCCTTTTAGAAGGGCGTATGTATACAAGATTATATTGGCTGTTACGCCTCCCTTACAGAATTGGGCCGAATGAGTCTGCAGTCACAACTTGAAATGGACGAAAATTATTAGGATTTCTTGGCTTTTACGCCTTTCTTACCGAATTGTGCCGAAGTCTCACACAATCCGGCTAGTCTTTGTGTGGAAGATGGATGGTTTTAGATGCAGTTTAATCTTCTACCTCTACAATAGTTACCGTGTGGGTTATGGGTTCGGTTAGAATTAGGTTTCGGTGAAATGCGCAAATTGCGTTTATTGTATAAAACTGTATTTAACTGATAATCATATCAGCAACTTTTTCCGAGACATCAAAAATGCTTTGTCATTAGAGGCTTTTATTTAACTTGCACTGTTCGTATAATCGCTTCCGTAAAATACTAGTGCCTACGCCATTTCTTGGGATTAGGTAGCGGACCTCAGGCATCCTTCAGGATGCAACTGTACTGGGAATAACGCTAGGATGATAATGATGATGACGGACACGGATATGTCCTAAAACTACGACCAAGACCACCGGGGAATGGGCAGCAGCATTCCTAGAGTGCGGTGGAGATACTGCGATCGCCAACCCGCATGCCAAGCGTGGCGATTATGGCATTTACCCCCCATGTAATTGGGGGAGGCCTATGTCAAGTAGTGGACGTCCTAGGGCTGATATGGTGGTGGATAATGATGATGCACTGTCAGTATAATAACTTTGCATCAAAGTATGTAAGTTGTCAAAATTTGCAATCCTTTTTTCAGCCACTTGCCGCTGTCCGATTGAGCTGAAATTTCGCATACTTATGTTGTTTGGTTGGTTCCAACGAGCTGAGCTGAGAAGGTGGCCATAGCAACTCCTCGTGTTTGGCCTCATTCGAACCGTCTCAACAAGTAATTTATGACTATGGATACAATAGCACAGTCGGCAATAAACGCTTCACCCAAGAATGACATTTTATACATATGCATAAACTTAAAAAAAATATGATCTTTTCCGTTTTTGACTGATAGTCGAATCAGCAAGTTTTAATGAAACTTCTTTATTAGTATAATAATAATCGTATGGCATTTGTTTTCGAACCGTGAGTTCTTTTTGTTAGCATGAAGTATGTAGAAAAGAGAGAAATACAGAATAGTGACGTCACATTTTTCTACACTGGAACAACGTCTTTTTGTTAAGATTTGCTAAAGTAGTGGCATAAATAAACTTTTTCGAGTAGGTATTTTTCGGAAGTTTTGCTCTTGATTGGTGTAATATTTATTTATGATGCATGTTTAGAGGAAGTAATTGTTTTTAGCAATGTACGATTTCATTATTTGATTTAAAAAACTCTAGTAGCCTGGTTAGTTTAAGAATACACAGTGTCCATACATGTATACCCCTTGCCGCAACGTGTAAAGCATCTTAACCGGGATATCTAACCATAAAACACAGGTGCTGTAAAGCTATAAAACGCGTGTTTAATAGTTTGCATTATAAACCTAAGATCAACGTAATAAGAACCACGTTACCAGCAAATATGTTGAAAAGCTTTATTTATATCTACACTTATATCGACTTCACGTATGGGCCTATACAAATGGCCGCCACTTTCAGACACAAAAGGTCGTATCGTCACAGTAAACCCCAGTCACTTGCTCCCTTCTATAGTGAGTGTGCGTTCTGGAGTAGTAGGATCATTAGTCAAGCACAGGTGGTGGCTAGCTTCAGTATGTCAAGGGAAATATAGCCATAGTAACACCGAAACAGTGTAGAAAGCCTATCTGGGATCTAAGTTTCCCGGTTTCATTTTAAAGGGGGTCCACTTTGCATCTACTTCCAATATTCCACTAGTTTTACCTATAAATACGAAACCGATTGCCATCTGACAGCAAAATCCAGATGGAAAACTAGACCATTTTGGATTTGATCGGTTTTCTCACGATGTTTTCCTTTACCGGAAAGCTACCGTTACATTAACAAATGATATTTCGTACGCGGGTATTTTTCAAAAATCCAATGGTACGAGCCGAGGTTCGCTCCTGCGGCTGCGCCCTAAAGATTGAAAGTGGCTTGCCTAACTCCTGGGCTGCAGCATAGACGAATTTGGCTACAGATACTTTTAGGTATAAGCATAACAACATACACACAGGCCCCCACATGGTATACTGATGACCTGGTTAAGGGTCGCGGGTGTCCGCTGGATGCGGGTGGCGCAGGACCGGTCATTGTGGAAGTCTTTGAGGGAGGCCTATGTCCAGCGGTGGACGTCCTTCGGCTGATATGATGATGACCTGCATAAACTCACGCCTATATTCCCAAAAATGGTAGGCAACAGAGCACATGAAAATTGATTTTCAGTGCCACTTTTAGCAATTGCAGGTTTATAGATGGAGAGAATGTGATATTCCAGTGACACGTCGCTAGCTCATCGCCCACAACACACTTCAAGCCGGTTCCCATAATCCACTCTTACGACACCCAAATAAGAAAGGGGGCGTTGTTACACGAGTCCATTTATAACAAAACGAAAGTAATATTCATGAAAGCTGTCGTGAATGAATTAATGAAAGAAAATACGTATTGCTCTTGCCAAAATTGATAAAATATTGCCATGACAGAACCGCTCACACACAATATAAAGTGTCATCACAATATAGGTATCGGTAACAGGTATTCTTTCCATATAAAAAAAAACCGGTAATTTTCGTTCTTTCGTTTACTACGAGTATTACATGTTTAATCAGGCGATTGCCTATACGAATTAATGACTTAAATACATTATTGAGAGCATGAACTAATACAAAATATTGATAATAACCGGTTCCCATGCCTGATCGGCAGGAGAGTAGAGGCACAGAATAAGTACAGTCGGCCTCATACTTATGACAAAGTTATAAGCATCAAATTTTGTCATATATGACAAAGTTCCAAAGTGTCGCTTTCATCTATTGGCAATTTAGTACAACAGTTCAAACATGACGTTAAAGTGATACGGTACAAAGATGTTAAGTCCCTTGTGAGAGTTTTGAGGCCGACCGTACTACGGTGGAGGTAAATGATGACATTTGGTGACAGTGATGACAAACACAGCTACATAAAGTACTAATTGGAAGAAAAAGGTTGTAAATGAACGAATGAGTGAATGTAGACCTTAAAGAGAACGTTGTCTAGCAGTTTGCTGTTCAAATTGCTATCGGTGCGAAAAAGAACACAGATTTTAAAATCCCACTGTCATTACAGCGGTTGTTGTGTGTGTACCTATACGAGCAGGCACCATTCGTTTCGTTCCATAGTCGCCAGATTTTCCCTTGTCCCTATGCCACGTAAGTTTTTTTTTAATGTGTCCCTGGTAATTAGCTAAAAGCCATCACTGTCATTAATAACCGCCAGATGGCGCCTGTCGGGTGATGAATGGTGATCTGGGAATAATTCGATCGCGCGTTGACGTTTTATTCGGTCAGCGATAAATATGTCTTTACCGAATCATTTGGGTTTATATAAAAGAAGTTTTCTTATTTTGCTTGCATTTGTAACGGTAAATTACTTTAAGTTTACCGCTGTCATACTCGTATGCTGTTATGCCAATTGCATGGATATTCTACTTGAAAAACTAATGTAAGCAATTGACTTCTATTACTTAGGTACACAGTACACACTGTCTCAATAATCGTATGTTTGTATTTAGTAGATTGTATAACAAGGGTCTTAAATAAGCCATATTATCTTGAGATAGTATTTTCCCGAATGAACTGAGGGGAAAATAGTTTGAGAGTTAAATTCCGATCGTGCAAATGTACATAATAAATTGAAAAACCGATAATCGCATGTGCCATAAATATATCTATGGAGTGTGCTCGCACTTTTTTTATAGTAGGCCACAATTGCACTGTTACAAGTCAAAATCTACTAGCGTTTCTGCAAAAGAAGACCACTGCTGAAAAGAAAAGCCGAAAGAAACTCGACAGTCAATAATTTTTTCCAAAAATATGCTTACATATTATAATAATAATACTTAACCTACTTAATATAAGTAAATCTGAGTATGGAAACAAAAGAGGAAGAATATTTACAATATGTAGTTCAACAAGACAACATGTGTTTACTAATTGCCTAGACGTGATTCAATGAAAATATACATAATATGAATACGAGGGCTGTTCCGAAAGTTTTTAGCTGCTCTCACTCTATTCATGCGATATATTTTTTATTTATACCATTATGTGGGTAATTTCAATAGTTATGAGCTGGGATAAAATCGTTAGTAAGCAGCAAGTATTTTTTTCACAACATTTTTTTTACCAAAAGGCCTTTTGTATGGGCTTTTAAAAATTTGCGAAAATAGTACCATTTTTGATACCTAAAAATAGTTTTGACATCTAAATCCCTAACAACTGTGATGGAAAATGCCCGGGATGACTTCCTAACTTAGTTTTTCTGATTTAAATGTAAAATCACTAAATGATTTTATTTAATTTAAGTTTTTTTGTGATGATGACCAGTCCCTAGTCTCGCGACCTAGACTAATATTCGACACACCTGCTCATAGTCGCTGATTTTCATGCAATCGAAACAGATTACGTGGGTAGAGACAGGGAAGATTCATAGTTTGTGGTGTATAAAATTTCGTTTAGTTGTGGTGACGTATTAATTAATATTGGCCCGCAACACAAAATTGGTATTGTGACCCGTTTATCGCATATTCGATAGGGCTGTTGACACGTCGTATGTACTTAAAACACAATAAAAAAAACCCAAGCGACTTTCATCAACAGTTTCACCCCAACACATATGTATCGAAATTACCCGTATGATGGTATCATTAAAACATATAAATAAATAAATAAATAAATAAATAAATAAATATTGGGGGACAATCTTACACAAATCGATCTAGTCCCAAACTAAGCAAAGCTTGTACTATGGGTACTAGACGACGATATACACATACTTATATAGATAAATACATACTTAAATACATAGAAAACATCCAAGACCCAAGAACAAATATCCGTGAAAAATGCACAAATAAATGCCCTGGCCGGGGTTCGAACCCGGGACCTCTAGCTTCGGAGGCAGAGCTATATCGCATGAATAGAGTGAGAGCAGTTAAAAACTTTCGGAACAGCCCTCGTATTAATGCTAGTTAGGTCTCTGGTTTACTCCATGCATTTCTGTCAGTTAGATAGTCCTCGACCCTGTAATAAGCGGTAAGCCTTTGACATCAAACATTTTTTCAAGTAATTTTTACAGCGAAGAACGAAGATATAGGCAATGTCATAGTCATATAAGCGACGCCCTCGCCAGTTCTTCTTCTTTCCAGTTGCGGTGCTCGAAATTGGCCAGAATGATGATGATGATGATTCTATTATCTATCAACTTTTTTAATATCAGCTCAAAACTGGCCAAACTTGATTATAGCGCATTGAGCCCCTTAACTCTTTATATTTGTCCCTGCATATTATATATAGTATTGCTAAATACATATGGTCTGTACTGCACCCGTACATACTCCAAACAGCACTAAACCGTTCATAATACTCACTTATTATTTACGAGCAAGCAACGCCTGGCGGCGTGCCAAGCTTATTTACCGTCCTAGCTTCAAGCCCGAAGTTAATTTAAGTTATAATTTTAAGGAATTTACTGCTCGGTACACCCGGGGGATTCTTTGCATATGATTATAAGTTACGTTACTTTGTGTTATCGGTTCCCATTATTTTAATCAACTTGTACTTAAGTAATTATGAATGTAAGTTCGAAGCCGCTTACAATATATTGATTTAAATGTTACACGATTTTTACACATACATAGAACCTATATTAGAGACCACCACCACCACCATATCAGCCCAAATATGTCCACTGCTGGACATAGGCCTCCCCCAATTGCATGGGGGGTAAATGCCATAATCGCCACGCTTGGCATGCGGGTTGGGGATCGCAGTATCTCCACCGCACTCCAGGGATGCTGCTGCCCATCCCCCGGTGGTCATATTAGAGACCACAAAATCCAAATAAACAATAAGCAATTAATAAAAGACAAAAAATCCCTAAAATGCCTAAGACTCGTCCGCAGGAAGCTCGGTTCTCCATACAGACGGTAGATTCGCCTTTTTTAAGGCAAGCTCTTTCCATACAAACTTTGTATACGTTTTTCTTCGTTTGTGTTTGCGCTACAGTAATTATTTTTTGCTATTATGCTTATTTTTCTGTTAGCTATTTCTTCTAGTTGTTTATTTTTAATTTTAATATTTTTTGTTTTTTTTTTAAATAAAGCAAAATTTCAACTTCAAGTTCTGCCTTTATCCAATGTGTACAATTAAAATAAATGCTGTAGTGCCAAAACTAACGAATAAAACTTGCACAACCTTTGTAAGAATGCCTTGCCCTATCCTTCTCCTTAAAACAGCATGCTGGAATAACATTGTATTTGTATACACAATGTGATCTGGCATATATAGGCCGGAAATTAGTTTCTGTTGCTGGAAATTGTAATAGAAAGACATCAGAAGTTATTAAAGATATTAGATATTTAGTGGCACAAGCACATGCAACGTTAATGTTTCCACGAAACTTAGCTATTCCAGACTCGACATTTAGTTTAAATGCTAAATACGAGTATAACGTCCCGTGGTGACGATTTAATTAATATGGCGCAATTTTGTAACACTTTCTTCTGTCCGTGTAAATTGCAGAATTTTATCTGAACCGATTGGTTCGGTTTCGCGTGATTTATAGTACCGGCCAATAATATATCACATTCAACACCTTTCAGTATATTACAAGTAACATAGTTGTTACTGCATAAGTACTGCACTGCTAAGTATCTATGGTAGTCCATAGATATTTAGTTTCAATTGAGTGCCCACCCTTTCTAAATAGGTTTAAATTCTACCTACCTTTTTTATGACATAGGAGGCAAACGAGCAGACGAATCGCTTGATGGCAAGCGATGGCGCCGCCCAATGGACACCCGCAACAATAGAGGGGTTGTAAGTGCGTACCCTTACTACCTACCTTTTTAAAAATCTAATTGTAATGAAATTCTGTAAATTACAAATTTATCCGCAGTAAAAAAACTCCAGAAAAATATTATCTTTTAAAATAAATACAATTCGTATATTTCACTTTCGTGGGGTTTTTGATAAGTTAATTTTATGATCTACAACTATTGTGTAAACTGTTTTAGATATTTTATAAGTGGTAATAAATTTATAACATTTTACTATTTCTACTGATGTAGGTACATACTCAAAAGTTTAATATTGTAGCGGAATTCTCCAAAACACCGCGAAAGGTGATATATTGTATGATTGTATAAAAATATATAAATAATTAGGGTTCCGTTGGCACCATTCAATTACAAAATCCGAGTACGTAAAGGACCCTATAATAACGGTTTCATTAAAATAGTAGTTTCCAAAACTGGCTACCGTACTTGTCTTCTCGAAGATCTCACGGTTCGAAAACAAATGCCATACGATTAATATAATAGTGGTTTCCATCAATACAAACTTTCAATACCATGTTACCTCGTGTTGTGCTTACTGCGGCCTGAAAATGTGGCATTATTAAAAAAGTTGTAGGTACAAAAGTACTTATATAACTTTTCAGCACAATTTGCTCTAGTTGTTCCGGGTTCGGTATTGGCCGAACATGTGGTTCGTATCTGATAATTGGGCCGTTCTCTTTTGAAAACCTTTTTTCTTGTGAGAAAATATTATGATATTGAACATGAATACAAAAATTGTATTTCGAAATAGTTCCTAAACTGTTTAAAAGGAATTCGATGGTAAAAACGCATAAATTAATATTTATTGTAGTAAAAACTGGTAGCGCAGTGGTAAGGGACCATTTTCATACAAATTGATGACCACTGAATTACTCGATTTATGGATATTTACAGGACTTATAAGTAGATACCAAAACTATCGAAACTAATAGCCTAATTATTATACCCTTTTTTACAATCACTAAGCAGGAAATTGAAGTCAGGGACAAAGTATTTCAAGCAAATGTGTCTAGAACCTATAGTACCTTATTAGTACCTACCTTATAGTTATTTATTATTATTATTATTATTAATGGTAGAGCAGACGGACCCTGTGCCGGATTAAGACGACTTGATCCGCTAATGAATCCACGCCTGTGGCCCCTCCCCTCCTAGCGAATATTTTTTGGTGATGTATCTGGTGCCATCCCAGACGTGATACCCTAAGCAATTGTTTAATTTGCTTATGGGTTAAACTGGTTAAAGGATAATTTGCACAAATTTTTTGTATATGTACCTTCATACATTTCGTTATGCAGTAGCAAAACGCGCCCGTCGGGCACGGTTAGTATAATGACGGCTTCTTAAAAGCCACCAATAGCAACACCTTATCCCTACCACTAAAATACCTACATGTTAACTGATATAGTCAAAATCTTGCTTGTCATTAACTACCATCTTCTTTGTTCGCATGCACACACATCTGCATATCTCTTTCGGCCATGCAGCTAACTTGTACAACCAGAACGTTTGGAATATATTACTGTCAACTTTAATTTTATTTAAATGTTGTCGTGTTCCTACATCACCGGCAACGGCGGCTACACAGTATTTAAAGTTTATATCAGCAAGCCGTGCACACCATCTTACCCGCGGGCGTCTTCCGCGACACGCGATCGTAGCCGAAAGTATGTAATCTAATCAGATCCGATGCGATGCGAGCCGTTTGGTGGCTGGTCGGACCATGTGGCCCGAGCAGGGAGTTCAAGTCAAAATCTACTGGCGTTTCTGTTCTGATTAGAAACTCAGAAGCCATCAGTATTTTAACCACAAGGCAAATAATGTCACTAAATTGATTACTGGATTGAACTATACACCCTGTACAAAGTTAATCCGTCAGTATATGTATCCAGTAATATTAATATTATCTTTAACATATCGTTATAATTTTGGAAAACACCCAACATGATTTTACTCCATGATAATATCTATCAAATTCCACCAGTCGACTATGAACCGTGACTCGTTGATAATAAAGTAGTATTCTTTGATCTGTGATTTGACCAACAAACGATGTGGACTAGCAAATCTATCGAGTGAGCCGTATCAATGAATTTTGTGACGTACGTAGAGTAATTAAGGTTTATTTTGGTTTAACTGCGGGATTGGCCAGCAATTAATGTCGTGGGCGTAAATCATATATTATTTGCGAGGATGTGTAGGGTTGTCCATGTCAAAGGTAGTTTCTTTTTTGACAAATATACAGATGTTTTTATATTGTAAGGTCGCTTCCTGAGTAGGCTGAGACGATCGGTATGCGGTATGTTGAAATTTAACGTGAGCATACTGATGTCGCAGGGGTTTCCTCTTTTGTCGTTGTACTGTCAGACATTGTATGACGTTTGCGTAGTAGTAAAATCATGCGCGGAAGTGGGTCGATACATTGCAGTACTGCAGACCGATGCTAGTATATATCTTTGTATTGTCGTCAACAAACTCTTCATATTCCTAGCGTTAACTCAGTACAGTTGCATCTGAAGCGACTGTCATCTTCCAATTCAAGTCAGAAACTAAACCTTACTGGGATTAGGCTTGTCAAGTGAGAGGGCAGCGTGACTGTTAGAAGGCCTCTAACTTGCCTTAACGACTGCTGTGATAGACAGCAGTCGGGAACAACGGCTTGATGTGCCTCCCAAAGCACGGGAGCTCCCAGTAACAACTCAAAGCGGTCACCCATCCAAGAATTGCCCTCGGCCGACATTGCTTGTCCTCGCATACTGCACGCGGTACGCGGGCGCCACTGGGCCACGAGCGCTCTTTTTGTCAACAAACTAATGACGAATAATTTTATTGCTGCGCTGACAACCCTAACATCGATCGGCAGTAAATCTCTACGTTGTGACGAGCGACGGACACTGAATTAGCTTGCGCTTGCGCCGGCGCGGTAGTGTTTCAGCTTATCTCATTAGAGAGATTCCTGAAATACGCCGAATATTAAGAGTGGTAGGGCGAAGCGGAATCTTGTCGCTCATTTTTAAGGTTCCGTACCCAAAGGGTAAAACGGGACCCTATTACTAAGACTTCGCTGTCCGTCTGTCACCAGGCTGTATCTCATGAACCGTGATAGTTAGACAGTTGATCACAGATGATGTGATGTGTTGACGCTATAACAACAAATACTAAAAAACAGAATAAAATAAATATTTAAGGGGGATCGTCCCATACAACAAAGGTGTTTTTTTTGTCGTTTTTATATGTATGTATGTGTATGTATTGCTTTATTGTACATAAAACACGGTAAAATGACAAACAAACAAAAAGTGGAAGTACAAAGGCGAGCTTATCCCTTTAAAGGATCTCTTCCAGCTAACCTTTTATAGATTGGCCTGGGGTTTTTTTTATGTCACGAGTACGATTAAAACCAAATACACTTGTGTATAGGTTGCAGTTGCACCAACTTACAGACCGATCAACGTTAAATATGGCGCCGGCAGCTATCATCCCATACAAACTTCTCAAACTTTCCATACAATCAGATTTTAAGGAACACCGCTTACGATTACAGACGGTTTGGTGCAACCCAGCCTTCATGAAATTATTAAATACCAAAAAAGTAAGTTAATGTTAGGTACCCTTTCAGCCTGCCTGTCTCCGGAGCCACAGATTGCTAATTTGATTCATAATGATACTAACAAATTAAAATAATCTTACTTTATTCACTTACCAAAAAAAAACCGACTCCAATTTTGTATTTCGCTATGCCACAATTTGTGGTTTCCGTGAGCCAATGCTTGGTTACCTACAGAAAATTCGGAATTCTTCATATGCGTGCCTATCAAATTCGAGTAGTTCCCTCGATTCCTCCTAGATTCCATGACGAGCGTGTGCGAGTTTTATTATTAAAGACTCGAGAATTTCAAGACCTAATTATGTAACATTGCATACAATAATTTTCTAAGACAGCAAATTCATTTCAGTTTTATTAAAAATCGAAATGATGGCAGAATACGGTCATTGACGCGTGAATCTATAAAAAAAAGCAATGTTTAATAATATTATAGGTAATAATGTACCTATGGAAATCCATTACGATTCTCCCACCGGTCATATAATGAATAGTCTATGTCAGGGGTCGGCAAGCCGCGGCTCGCGAGCCGCATGCGGCTCTTTGAAGGGCCAGGTGCGGCTCTTCCAGGTCTCCTCAAAAATATAGTGAAAATCCTAAAACAGGTGCTTTTGGCTCTCTGGGGTTCCCAAATATGGTATTTTTACTGAATTTGGCTCTTTGGTCAAAAAGTTTGCCGATCCCGGGTCTATGGTATAGACTTGCATTGGTATGTAAAGTTTATTATTTTAATACTGCTGCCCGTCATTTAATTGACATAATTACAATGCTGGAGTAGAAAATATATATTTTCATTATACATGCTAGACGTTGGGAAGATAAATAAAATCATTTTTGTATAGTCTGCGGTATATTTTCCTGTTAGCAATCCGTACCGAGGAATAACAAATAAAAGTCCTTATTTTCATGTTTTGCTTCGGCGTTTCCAACAGCGTGAATTGCTTTCTTTCACGCACACAAGCCAATATAAGACTACATATAATCATCGTCACTTAGGACATTTCGTGTTACGCTTAAATGAATTTGTATTGTAGAAAGTTAAAAAGAGCGTAAGCGCCAATTTCATTAAGATACTTTTGCTGTAATTCACGCTTGTTACTTACTTCGAAAATTGCCTTGATTTTTATACAATACCTTTGAAGAACGGAGATAAATCTCTAAGTAGGTCAAAGAATTCGAGTTCCATACATATTGTCAGGTTTTTTTTTGTTAGACTTGTGACTGTGAAATCAAAGGAGATTACTTGGCTTGTGTTATGAACTTATGAATACGGGTGGCGCAGGACCGGTCATTGTGGAAGTCTTTGGGGAGGCCTATGTCCAGCAGTGGACGTCATTCGGCTGAAATGATGATGATGAACTTATGAATAAAAGGGTGTGCTCAGGAGCTCCACCCTCCCCCTTCTTTCATCGGACATCCAGACGTACGGCTGGCTACCATCCTTACCTGGTCGAAATTCCTCTAATTGGAACCAAGCGCTTTGCATCATTTTTTATTATTTATAATGCGCACTTCTAAGGTTTGGAATTCTCTGCCGGTGTCTGTATTTCCGAATTCATATAACCTGGACCTTTTTAGGGCACGAGTGAATAGGCATCTTCTGGGTGAGCTCGCTTCATCGTCGGCCTCATCTTTGCCCCCTGGCTAGAGGCTGGCCAAAAGCAATCCCATTAAAAAAGAAATAAGATAATAAAAGATATAAATGCCCGAATGCGTAAATCGCTCTTAATAGAGAGAAATTGCATTATTTTTTTTTTGCATTGCACAATTCAATATTATTACGAATTACTTAACTTAACAAATTAGTAGATTATGATTGCTTACTTTGCAAGAGAATTATCCTTGATGCTTCAATTTAAGATATTAACTTTTCTAATCTGTACTTTATACCTAAAGGAGAGAATACACTTAAAGCTAAATAAACTTACTACTAACTACTGAACTAATGGTTCTGTGAGCTGTAGAACTCATAATATTTTTTTTTCAATATTCAAAATTTCCAAAAAACTGACTCGATAAATAAATTCTATACAATTATCAAACCTGCTCTCAAAATTTCACGATAATCGGTTGAGAAATGCGACCTGTAAGAATTTTTGTCGAAAGCTCAAACGGAGGCGCTTGGTTCGCTTTGCTCGCTAGGTCAATAAACTTGCTAACTTAGATATATAAGCCGGCAATGGATTGTCTGTGGTTTAGACATTAACTTATTAGTCTAGCATATAGGCTAATCTTAAAAATAACCTTTTTGAGGCGCTCCGATGCTTCGGAAGGCACGTTAAGCCGTTGATCCCGGCTGTTGTCTATGACGGCAGTTGTTAAGCCAAGTTAGAGGCCTTCAGGCGACTTGATAACTTCTAACAGTCAAGTTGCTCACTCACTTGACAAGAGGGACGTAGTTGCACCACGTCCGTAGGGAGTAGTTACCCACTTACTCTATTCGTGACCCTGGGTGGTGCTAAAAGTGCAACGAAACTGGCAACCGTACTTGTCTTCTCGATGATCGCACGGTTCGAAATAAAATGCCATACGATTATTATTATTATTTTTATGAATTTATGTAACTTGACCATCATCATCATCATGTCAGCCGAAAGACGTCCACTGCTGGACATAGGCCTCCCCCAAAGACTTCCACAATGACCGGTCCTGCGCCACCCGCATCCAGCGGACACCCGCGACCTTCACCAGGTCATCAGTCCACCGTGTGGGGGGCCTGCCCACGCTACGCCTTCCGGTACGTGGTCGCCACTCGAGAACCTTTCCGCCCCAACGGCCATCGGTTCTACGTGCTATGTGCCCCGCCCACTGCCACTTAAGTTTAGCGATTCGAAGGGCTATATCGGTCACTTTGGTTCCGCTGCGGATGGCCTCATTCCTGATGCGATCACGCAGAGAAACTCCTAACATAGCTCTCTCCATTGCCCTTTGGGTGACTTTGAGCCTTCTTATGAGGCCCATAGTAAGCGACCACGTTTCAGTGCCGTATGTCATCACTGGCAACACACACTGGTCAAAGACTTTTGTCTTGAGACACTGCGGAATATTGGACGAACAATGTGCCGTAGCTTCCCAAACGCTGCCCAGCCGAGTCGGATTCGACGAACTTGACCATAGAATAGTATAATAGTACTTATTACATACAGAACGGCAGATCTATAACTATAAAAAATAATTAATCTTATACAACACAAGTCAAACTAGCTCCATAGTAAGTTTTCTTTAGTGCGATAAAGATTAAATAAATAAATAAGGCTTCTGTTATTGGTATTACACAACTATATATATTAAATGGATATAAATTACTTAAATGCATAAAAACTTCCAAGGCTGGAAAAATGACACATTTTAACGCTATTCTCTCTGAATCTGATCTTCACGCGAATGGAGTAAAAAATAAACTTCAAGTCTTAAATTATAGCCAAAGCAAATAAGTTTGCTTTGATTTATTTTTAATTAACTACCTATTATGATATACTTTTTGCGCCGAAACGCATCTGTCTTAATAACATCATAGCGCAGACAACATAAAAAAACGGAACTGACGTCACACATCAATCAAGCAGCACAGCGACACTCACAAACATCAGTCTATCTCCCTCTTCCCGTCGCCAAAGAGCAAGCTCGATCGAGACGCCACACACGTGCGCAAGATCAATGATCTACACTATCTACAGGATCCTAATGACTCGATCAATACCAAGATGGCCGCGTATATTTCGGGATCGGACGTTGCGTAATATAATGAAAGGACTTTTTATAGATGGTTTATGACGCAGATGTTCGGTAAGTATTAAATGAAATAAACTCAAGCTTATAACTATATCGGAAAAGGGATAGGCAGAGAAATGCTGTCACAGACAGCAGCCGGAATCAACAACTTAAAGCGCCTTCCGAAGCATGGGACCGCTCAGTTAGTAACCACCCATAGCGGTCAACCATCCAAGAAATAGAAATATTTATTGCATAACTGTGAACATATCTCTGTGTAAGTACATAGGTGTAAAGTTAGTAGGTACTAAGTCTTCACAGTTATATCCGCAGCGGGCATACAATATTAGTGTAAATGAATAATTCACGTAATGCATTAAAAAATTACACCATTACAAATGAATTAAAATTAGAGTACAGATACCTATTTTTTGGAAATTAACAAAAAAATATATATATTTTATTTACAAATTCTCAATTAAAAAATACTAATTTAAGTTATAAAACGCTTTCTCTAGCAGCCAATTTTTAACCTTCGCTTTAAATTGTTTGCCCTCAAAGGTTTTGATTTCTAAGGGTAGATGGTTAAACAAGACGGGATGCCGCTCGCGTGCCGTACGCGGTAAGCAGCCGTCGCTGGGCCACGAACGCTAAACTCTAATTACGAGTACTAGTAGAGTAAATTAGGAGTAATCCTAATATATATTGTCGCCTGCGGTATTTCCGGACCGATTCGACCTTCAAACCTTCAAGAAAAGAGCGTACTCCCAGGCCGGCAACGCACTTACAAGCCCTCTGGTGTTGCGAGTGTCCATGGGCGGCGCTAATCGCTTACCATCAGGCGATTCGTCTGCTCGTTTGCCTCCTATGTCATAAAAAAAAATACTCTACAGTACAAAACTATTTTGTACTGTGTCTTAGCGTGTTCAATAGCGCTGTTCCCAACAAAAAGGCGTGGAAAAGCGGAAAAGCTGAACAGAAATCGATGCGGCTCGAGCGGCACTCCGCGCTGAGACAAAGTGCCATTGTCATCAAGTACCATCTAGTGCCAATGGCACTATAGCGTTTTAACCTCCGGCTCAGCTGTAGTGCCTATTGTTGGGATAGTTTTCAAAAGCGAATAGGATACTGTGACCGCTTTAAACAACTCGAACAATTGTTTGCTAGAATCTAAAAGGAGAAATATTTATTTTTCTACTCCATTATTAAGTAATCTGCCAATTAAATCACTGACATCAGTATTAAAACAATTAACTCTTTATACAAATGCAAGTCTATACCATAGACAAGTCATTATATGACTGGTGGGAGAATCAACATGGATTGGATTTCCATACATTATTATACAACAGTTAGTTATTATTAATTTTTAAATGAGGTACACTTCAATGATATTCTGTTACCATATGTATAGATTTTTAATTTAAACCATAGATAAACTAATGTAAGCAACGTTACATAATTAGGTCTTAAAATTCTCGAGACTTTAATAACAAAACTCGCTACGGTCGTTTTGTAACGCGACTCTTGAATTTTAAGGACCCTTATAATGCTATTTATTGCATGTTTGTAATTGAAATCTCGAAAGTCGCTCTAACAATTTTAATGAAATTACAGGGAACGAAAAAAATATATGTCTCATTTTCGAGAAAACTCGTATTCCCCGGTAAAATAAGAGCAAAACTCGATCACCCAGGTACTCAGTATAATAAAGTGAAGTTACGAGTTTTTTTTGGTCAAATAGCATCCATATTATCATCTTTTATGTATTTCAATATCTTTAATAAAGCGCTGTGAGCGAGGGACCAACCCGGCTAGTATGATAGCTTATACCGTCACATTATATGGCCAAAATGTACTGAAACGTCACATAAAACGTGACGGTATAAGCTATCATACTAGCCGGGCAGGACGCGTATGATGGTTATCATTTCATCATAATTATATCGTCGTGGTCGTCGTCACGTTCTGACAAGTACGCGAGTGCGAGAGTGACGGGTTTCTTATCCACGACGATAAGTGATAAAATGGCAACCATCATACGCCCGCTGCACTCTACCTGTTAACACAACGCATCCTCAAGTCAATAAAGAAGAGGCAACGCGCTTGTGATCCTTCTGGAATCACAAGTGTCCATAGGCTACGGTGTCTACTTACCATTGCAAAAATAAATTGATGCGTGATGTTTACCCAGTATTTTCGCGTATTTTGTTTATCGACCGAGTGAAACGAGAGTCTCCGCTTCAGCTTGTATGTTCAGATGTCCGGATTTCCGGTTGTTCTCCTTAACAGGTCGCATTTCTCAACCGCTTCTCATGAAATTTTGTGAGCACGTCCGATAATTACATAGTTTTTTTTTGAGACAGTTTAAAAAAAACCCTAGGTCTACAGCTCACAGAGAGAGTTGGTAATTTAAGAATAATCTTATTTTTACTGGTGTTATCTACCGTATTACCATATAGACTTGACACTTTCATATCTACACTACCCGACGCCATAAAAACTTCGTTATCCTCCAGAATGTCTCCACCCGCCGCAGATGAAAAAACAACAAGAGTTCGTATTATCAAAGTCAACCCTAAAAAAGTCCGCCATATTGATTTTCTTCCGGCGATAACAGGCGACGTCCGGTTCCGGCAGCGTCAAATTGTTAAATACTTCGCCAATTTATTGCGAAACTTGCAGAAGGTGCAGCGGGGAAATTGCATATTTTGATAGTTTATGAATTAGTAGGTGATGGCATTTTCAATTACATACAGGAAGAATATTTCCATAGAGCAAGATGTTTTTATCTTTTTAACCGACTTCAATAGAAGGAATGAGGTTCTCAGTTCGTGTGCATGTTTGTTTTATGTTCCCTGATAACTCTTGACCACGTTGGCCGATTTTGATAATTCTTTTTTTTTGTTTCAAAGCAGGTAAGTACCCCGAAGCTGGTTTCATATAAATTTGGTGAAGGTCTGATGATGGGATCCAGGACTCGAAGGAAGTCCTAAAATTTGATAGGCACGTGTATGGCGATTTCGGTTTTTTCTGTAGTTAATTCCGTTCCGTGTCCGGCCCGTTCTCTATGACAGCAAACGCTTGCCGGTGTGTTTCTCTAGAAGAAAACGGGCTGGCCCGGACATGGAACGGCCTACTGTACGAATCATCCTTAAAACTTGCACAACGTTTATATGGAGAATGCCTTGCCCACCCTTCGCCTTCAGGTTGAAACGCACAGAGCGGGCGCGGCGCGGCGCGGGCCGGATGCGGTTTTGTGGCAAAGCGAACGCGGAACACCGCGAACGGAACCAAAACACCGCGCAGTATGCGGTAGCGCGGTAGAGCGGAGGCGGCGTGTGTGACGTATGAATCGACAGTCGACAGTTTCGGAAAGATCAAAAATGCAAAACCGCCAACGGCCCGCGCCGCACCGCGCCCGCTCTATGCGTCGGATCGTGAATAGAACGTATTATTTACGCACCGGTAAGTTATTTGGTTGTGGTGGCGGCTACGTTGTCACATACCTGAAAAGAAAATAAATATATCAGGTTTTTTTTAAAGTAAGGCTTCGGTCCTTATTATTCTACGATACTTACAGTACAACAAACACAATACTTACAACAATACACAACAATCAACACACATTACACAGAACAATCGTTTGACTAAATTTCAAATTAAAGGGAAAAATTGAAAAATTTATACGCGGCCAATCGCTCTAGCCTCTGAGCTATAGGAACAACCAACCTCGTGCACGAAATCCTTCACTAATTCCCTCTTACAACGCCTAACGCTCGATTTTGGGGCCTATTTTGTTTATCATATTTACTAATGACTTGTGTAATTATATCAGTAACATCGTACCCGAATGCCACTTAACCTTATTTGCAGATGACACCAGCGCAAAAGTTTCTGCAAACAGTATACCTGAGCTTGTAGAGAGGACAAAACATGCGCTTATGGCATTTTTACATTGGTTTGACATCAATAATTTGAGATTAAATACTGCAAAAACGCAAATAATGTTATTTAAGTACAACTCCAAAAAGACTGACACCCTTAACATAATTATGAATGGAGCTAAAATAGAAGTTGTTGATTGTGTAAAATTCCTTGGGGTGTGCATTGATTCAGCACTAAACTGGAAACGGGAGGTAGAGTCCATTCAAAATTCCATTCATTCAGCCTGTTACGCTCTGAGAAGCCTGAGGGATGATTTGACAGTCGAACAACTCAGGACAGTTTACTACGCACTCGTTGAATCAAAGTTGCGGTACAGCATTATGTTCTGGGGAAATAGCTACATGTATAATATAAACAAAGCACTGGTTGCACAGAAAAGAGCGATACGATCCTTTTTGCGTCTACCTCAGAGAGCGTCCTGTAGAGAACACTTTAAAAATTTGAGCATTCTGACAGTCCCTAGCTTATATGTACTCGTCTTACTCACCGTGCTTGTGAAAAATTTACCAAAATATGAGACGAGTGAGGAACAAAAGTTGCGCTTACTTTCGCGCACCAAAAACTTAAAGCCTAATTTCTGTCCTAAGCACAAAATAGAGCAGCATTGCACTAGAAACCAGGCAGTAAATATATTTAATAAGCTTCCCACTAACTTAAAAATGATTACAAACGGTCTCATGTTCAGTAACCTATTGAAAGCATATTTGTTGAGGGGGTGCTTCTACAGTATTGAAGAAATATTTGCACAAGATTAAAATAAGAATAGTTTTTTTAGTAAATGTCGGTCTAAATTATGTGCGTGATCTTAGTTATAGTATTTATGTCTATTATAATAAGTGTATGTACAAATTTCAAACACAATCATTGCATTGTTTATGAATAAATGTTGAATTGAATTGAATTAACGGAGGCGTACATCTATCGTAGAAGACTAAGGCTGGGTTGCACCAAACCGTCTGTAATCGTAAGCTGTGTTCGTTAAAATTTGAATGTATGGAAAGTTTGACAAGTTTCTATGGGATGACAGCTGCCGACGCCATATTTAACGTTGATCAGTCTGTGATCGTAAGTCGGTGCAACCCAGCCTTAGACTTCGATTAACGGCACCATAGTCTCAAATTACATTGAGAAATCGTCAGTAACGATGCGCCATCCCATACTAAATTAATTTTGTATTAAACAGTAACGCTGCTAACGAAAATCCATCCCTTTAATTTTTCCCTTGTTCTTTTTTTCCTTTAATTTGAAATTTGGAATTTTCGTTAGCAGCGTTACTGCCTATTACAAAATTAATCATTTGGCTATTCGAATCCGGCTTTTAACTATAACAAGTCTTATAACTGATAACTAAGTGTGGTCAGTTAACGCAGTTCTATTCTTATTGGTATCGTAGAAAACATCGCTCCATATACAGGGAGCCGGTTTGCCTAGTTTCCAATCTGGTCTAGACTAGACTTGGAAAGTGCGCTGGGGTTTAGGAACAAGCGGCAGCGGGAGCGGAGTTTAAATAGTTATAATTATAACTTGCAAAATTTCTAATGACACCAAGTTAGCCACGAGTTAATATGTAAATACTACATTGTTTAACGAGTGGCGTAAGCGGGTAGTTGCGAACGTGAGTAGCAGAAGCTTTTGATGACTCGAGGTTGCAATATTCCTACGTCCGAGCTAATCACAATGTTTTTCATCGCAATGCGAGGAAATAAATAACTCCAGCGCCAATCCAAATTTACGAAATTGACGACTTCACCATCAGTATCTGTGCTTGATCGCTGGGGCGTCCTTGGAAGAGGAGCGCCCAGCTTCAATAATTCAAACAATCACAAAGGAGTATTCTTGCTTCGCGCGGCATTTTTCAGCTTCAATATTTCAACCAATCACAGAGCAGTATATGTTGGCTTGGTCATCTAGAGCGAATGGGTGACGACCGTGCCGTCAAAAGAGCCTACCTGGGCAAACCGAATGGGAAACGTCCGGTCGGCCGCCCTAGATACCGTTGGGCCGATGACAGATAGATAGAACTTTATTCAGTACCCACAATATACATGCCTATGCTGTGGAGGACGATCTATGCGAGCTCCAAGTTGACTCGTGGAAGGAAATGACACAGGATCGGGATCAATGGCGAGCACTCGTACCTATTGGAGGCCAAGAAAATCTGCACCTGTTTGATAGGGTCAAGTCAAAAAGACAGCAAATTAATAAAATTTCAGCAAATTAATTCCTTGCATGGGTGACTGCTTTGAGTGGTTACTAACTGAGCGCTCCCGTGCTTTGGAAGGCACGTTAAGCCGTTGATCCCGGTTGCTGATCCGGTTGTCTATGATAGCAGTCGTTAAGCCAAGTTAGAGGCCTCCGGGCGGTTTGAGAACTTCTAACAGTCAAGTTGCCCACTCACTTGACAAGCCTAATCCCAATAAGGACTAGTTTCCCCCTCGGATTGGAAGGCCAGATGGCAGTCGCTTCCGTAAAAACTAGTGCCTACGCCAATTCTCGGGATTAGGTAGCGAACCCCAGGCATCCTTCAGGATGCCACTGTACTGGGAATAACGCTAGGAGGATGAATAAAATTTCATTTCATTTCAAGGCACACATTGGGTCGCTGCGCTAGAGGAGTACAAAGCAGTATTCTTGTGGAGCGCGAGCAACTAGATATTTTGAACCAATCAGACCACACACAAATCCATAACTCCCTTGGGAGGTAAATCGGCTATAACTGTGCACACTTTGGGACTTTGTCGCTTTCACCCGTTAGACATTTAGTATGACAGTTAAACATAACGTTAAAGCGACAAGGTACAAAGTTGCTAAGCCCTTGTGAGGCCGACCGTACAATAAGACCCTTCTCGAGCAAGTGTGATAAAAATGTATTTACTTAGGTTTGTTTAATTATTTTTAATATCGCCGCACTCGAGTCAAAAACCATAATCAATTCTTTATTATTCTACAGGCTGTTTTTATTGAATTCCGTTAATTGCGAGGGCACAATCCTGAGATGAAATAAAGTAATCTTTTCTAAGTCACTAGTACCCCAATTCGTACCATTTCGAAGATATTCAAGAATTCATTTTCGTTAATTAACACACCTAGTATTATAAAATATCCTTAACAATTAAACAATCTTGACGTGCGTGTCATTCGAATTCCGATATTTATTTTTATTTTTTACGGTGCAGATAATTGTAGTTTATTCAAGAAAAAGATATATTAATACTTATATTTATAACAATATTAATATATTAAACATATATTAAACTTATATTAATAACAATAGATAAAGAACTTAAACTAGACCTAAAATAAAACTAAATTAAAACTAAAAACTAATACTAAATAAAATTAAAATAAATCTAAAAAATTTGGCCCCTATGTCATGGTGCCAAGGATGCTGGCAGCATTTCCCCATTCCGAATTGTCATACTTACATAGTATAAACATTAGCTTAACTTCACGTTAACTCTTAAGGCCGTTTTACGTCTAAGCGTGTAAGCGTCTCCGTTTCAGCTTTCGACAACAGTTCTTTTGTATGTCTGTCTGTCCGGATGTTCTACTCTACAGGTCGCATTTCTCAACCAATTCTTGTGAAATTTTGTGAGCAGGTTTGATAATTATTTTGTTTCCACTTAAGTGCTATGCTCTTGTCGGTGCAACTCAAAGTGGGCTCTCCATTTGGTTCGGTCCCAGGCCTCTTCCTTGATTTTTTGATAGGACCCGACATTAACATTATTTTTAATCTGTTCCATATAATTAAGTCTAGATCTTCCCCTTCCTCGCTTTCCCTCTATTTTTCCTTCAACTATCTTCCTTATGAAGTTGTCATGTCGTATGAGGCGGCCCATCATCTTCCCTCTTCTTGACTCTATGCTATCCACCAACTGCCCCTTTTCCTTGATAATTATATATATGTATTATTTTTGTCAAGTCAGTTTTTGGGAGATTTTAAAATTATAAAAAAATTGCGATGTCTACTGCTCACAGAGCCTCTAGTTATTTTGTATGAAAATGAAAAAATTTTTTTTTTATGAATTTTGTATAAATAAACAGATACCTGTTTCAATGGTGTTGTACACACAGGGTGTAAAACAACACCATTACATAAGCAGGCCTCAAGAGCTCTTTTACAATTAATACAATAAGGAATTGTTACATGACAACAATCCTGAGTTCAGCCGATAGGAAAGCATTACACTACATCTGTACATAAGAGCAAATGAGGGAGAACTTCACACCCGAATCCTAAATGCTCACGACGGTACGGGCGAAATATATGAGGAAGGAGTGACCGGGTCAGCCTTTATACGGGAGCTATGTCCCCTACAAATGTAACGTCTCCCAATTTAATCAAGCAACCAATCGACCTCTGCCCTACCCACCCCACAACCGAGGCGTGAACATACGGCTAATCAGCTGAGTAAGGGTCGTTAAAGACTTTGGGGACATAAATCTGGATGAGGTCGAATTGAACTGTACAGTCAGCAATATTTTTTGAATGTAGCTCTTATCGTCTGAGCAATAGAGTCTAGCAGTGCTCAATGGGCTAGATGAAAGGTTCGATAAAAGAAGCGTTCGAATGCAAGTCTTATTGTGAAAGCGTTAGAGTTTTAAATGGTTTTAGCAGTTAGGCAGTTCCATAGTTAAAATATAACACAATTAGGTATATCTTACAAAGTATCCCAAATCCACTACATATCTATAAATAAACTCACGTCGATATTTCCAAAAGGGGTAGGCAGCACACATGAGATTTAATTTCAGTGCCAGTTCTAGAAATTATAGGTTCAAAGATAGATAAAATGTGGTATTGTAGAACCGCAGCCTATTCTATCATAAATTGAGCAAATGCTTTTGACCACGAATTCGTCGTTTCCAAACAAATTTATACATCAAATTTGAACCGTTAATGAATTACATTTCAATGAAATCGGTTCGGATGTTTTAAGTGAATAAATGAAGTAAAATGACAGTAGGACATACTTTTGACGTGTGTAACGTTTATATTAATGTATTTCGTATTATTCGTATTATCTCTGCGGTGCTGTAAAATATAAGACACATTTTGTTTGACAAATTTCACGAAAACCTAAAGATGATATTTGTCAAGCCGCCATACTTTATAACTAAGCTCCGTATGTAAGTACATGCTTATTCTAGTAAAGCTAGGTGCAGACGGGCGTGCGTAGAACTCAAAACAGGTCATCTATGTTTCTTTTTATTATTTAATTAGCAATAAATTTTATTAACAACGAGCCTTGAAAAGAATGCTATCAGTGCGTAACATAATTATTTTCAAACGGTGTCGGTGCTTTAATAAAATAATGTTTTTCTATTCTCTATCAAAGGTACCCTGTACATCTCCAAGTTAGGCAATTTTCTGTGTAAAAAGTCACGTATTATATTCATATTCATTCATCGTACATATTCATTTTATCGTATCTTGGCATTTTCTCTTCGTTATTATTTTGGCAATTGCAGACTAATAGCCTGATTTTAAATGTATCCACCACCACCACCATATCAGCCGAAGGACGTCCACTGCTGGACATAGGCCTCCCCCAAGTTCATGGGGGGTAAATGCCATAATCGCCACGCTTGGCATGCGGGTTGGCGATCGCAGATTTTATATGTATTTTTCATTGGAAATTTAGTTTCATAAACGTCACTCCAAATCGTCAAATTTGAAATAATAATATCGTACCTAACCTAAAACTTCGATAAATCCATAAATCTAACCTATCTTATTTATTTATTTATTTAATCTTTATTGCACAAAAAACAAATGTACAAATGGCGGACTTAATGCCAAAGGGCATTCTCTACCAGTCAACCACTGGGCCAAACAGAGACACATAAAATTAGTGCTGGGTAAATGTAGAAACGTTGAGAATATAACACAGACGTTAAAATAAAATATAAACGTACATAGACCTAATAATCATTGATACAAATATATATACATATATATACAATATATATAAATATATCATATTTATTATTATTTATTTATTATTTATATATATATATATATATATATACATACTGATACATAAACATATATCTTATATAATATACTGGATGATGGACGCTATGCAAATTCTTCTGCTAACAGATGTTTACGGAGCATTCGCTTGAAAGCTAATTTGCTTGGGGCTTGCCTTATGGGGAGAGGCAGCTTATTCCAGAGTCGGATTGCCTGTACGGCGAAAGAATTTGACATAAAACCTGTACGGTGAGAAAGACCTGAGAGTTTAAGTATGCGGGAGGAACGCAATTCACACCCGGGACGAGGACATTCGAAAACAAATTTACTTTTTAGATAACCTGGAGCAGAAGGCTCAAACAGGACAGAGAATAAGGTACAGAGGATTCCTAGAGATCTACGACGACGTATTGAGAGCCAATTAGTATCTTGGTTGTCTGGATGAGACAGCTCTTAAGCTATAAGACCGCTAATTGTCTCTACCATTATTATATTATTTTTTCTTTAGGTGAACAATGAAGAATATTCGTATTGACTGTATTGTACTGTATAAATCGTATCATTCCATCAGTCTATTGCAATACTATTGTCATAATTTGAGTGCCAAGCATTTTAAAATTGAAAAGGCCTCTTTAATTAATTGTAGTTGTGTTTTAAGGTGGTATGAAAATACCTGGGTTCGTGGAAAACTCGTAATCACCTTAGAAGAATAATTGCTATTAAGATATTTTAGGCACTCTCCCATAAATGAAGAACCCGCTAAGCGGCAAGGAACAACAGAGCGGCCCCCTCATGTAAGATTGAGGACCGAAGGCCCGAAACAGAGCGGCTATGCACGCGAGACCGAAGGCCGAGAGTCCCAACTGAGCGGGTTCTTCATATAAGTAATTTCCAACCCACTTTGGACTCCCCCGCTCCCTCCCTATATAAACAACAAAACTATGCTATATAATTCACAGGGTTTGAACTATCTCCAGCTCAAATTTAATTTAAAACAGATCAGCTGTTTAAGTGTGAATAGATAATAAACAGACAGGGTTACTTCCGCATAATATCCATCCATATTAGGATATTATTCGTTAAATTAAAAATAAAAAAATAAGTAAAAGGAGTACGCGTATGCGTGTGGGGGTAGGAATGGATTGACACGTGAAAAAGAGCCTTTAGGTATAAATACGTATTGTAGTTTGAAAACGCATCCATAAAAGTTGTCTGAGTAGTCTGCCCGTCAACTAAGAACTGTCAGACTTGTGAAAGCGTACATGTGTACCTAGCTTTACACAAAGCTCCGAGTCGCGTAAGCCCGCTAAGCCGGGATCTCCCGAATTCTCGTTATATTACTCGTATTCTCGCCGCAAATTGACAATCTCGCGTATGACGTTTTCGAGGTCAAGGAATTCAATATTTTCGTTTTACTTTGTCATTTGCAAGTAATTTAAAAAGAGATTTTTCAATTTAGGCTGGATTGCACCAAACCGTTGTAATCGTAAGCGGTGTCCGTTAAAATCTGGTGTATGGAAAGTTTGACAAGTTTCTATGGGATGACAGCTGTTGGCGCCATATTTAGGGTGCCTTTCTACAAGAGATGCGCTATGTAGCTACGCTGCGAGAATGTGTAAGCTACGCTACAAAAACCCGTTTCCAACAGTGCTATGCTTTGTGGACTAATGAATGTGATTGGTGGATTTAAACGCTTCCATAGCAACGTAGCATAGCACATCTCTAAAGCTTGAAACACACTGCGGCGCTACCGCGAACCGAAAACGACATTTCTGCCTCTCTTTCGTACTTGCATATTCGACTGACAGAGAGGAAGATACTTTGTTTTTGGTTCGCTAAGCCATCTGAGCGCGGCGCAGCGTCCTTGCGGGGCGGAGGCGGTTTCGCGGTAAAGCGAACGTCGCACATAAAAACCGTGCGGTATTACCGTGGGATAGCGAAGCCGAGGCGGCGTGTGTGACATATGAAGTAGTAATCGACAGTCGACAGTTTCGGAAAGATCAAAAATGCAAAACTACTTATAGAAATTAATTAGAAAAAAAAATACAGCGAGTTTTTGCCTGTATATTTTCTCCGTTATAATTTCAAGCTTCAGAAACTAATTTCCTTGTATACTATTTTACATTGTATATACAAAGTTTTATGTTATTCCGGGATTGAATGGATAACCGAGCTTCTTGCGGGCTCTTTATCAATAGTGGTCAAGTTTATCTAGACCGAATGCTTGCTTGCGTTGCGTGCGCGTTGTATCGTATGAAATGTCATAGTGGATGACACACCACTTGCGTGGCGTGCACGTGCGCACGCATTCGGTGTGTCTCGGCTTTTATCGGGTAGACAACCAGCAGGCGTATCATGGTTGCAAGTGAAGCTGACACCATAGCCGGACGGTTGCGTCTCCTGACGAATCACTTTTATTCAGTATTCGAAACCCATCACAAATTCTGTAAGTTACCTTATCCTATTCTGCTATTGTTTCGTTCGTTATCCTGCCCAAGCGCATGTTAAAAGAATCTCATTGTCTCATAATCACTGTTTTAAACTGTACACACCCAGGCTATGACTAAATGATCGAACATAACAAAAGTGACGAATGCCTGCCACTGGCATCAGCCGAGCGTGACTTGGTTTAGTTGGTTCATTCATACAAGACTGGGACTCTATTCGACACGCACCGAAGATAATATGTGCGTGTTGGATAGAGTCTGGTTTATAATAATAATAATTCTTTATTTGACAGGTAAGAACCCATAAAAATAAAATTAAGATGACATATTATTATAATAAATAACACATATACCTACCTACTTACATTACTCAATCAGTCGAGTTATAGAAACACACTAAATCTAAATCCGCGTTACTAATTTTATCCCTGTATGATTTTTCACGCTGTGACTTGTCAGTAGTTGTCACTTACTCTCTTTTAGAATGAGGATATTATGAAATTGTTTTAAGGGTTCCGTACCCAAAGGGTAAAAACGGAACGCTATTACTGAGACTTCGCTGTCCGTCCGTCCGTCCGTCTGTCACCAGGCTGTATCTCAAGAACCGTAATAGCTAGACAGTTGAAATTTTCACAGATTGTGTATTTCTGATGCCGCTATAACAACAAATACTAAAAGCAAAATAATAATAATAATTAAGGGGGGCTCCCATACAAAAAACGTGATATTGTAGCCCTTTTTCATGGCTACCACTCGCCGAGCTAGATCTCAAGAACCGTAATAGCTAGACAGTTGAAATTTTTTACAGATTATGTATTTTTATTGTGGCTACAACAACAAATACTAAAATCAAAATAATAATAATAATAATTAAGGGGGGCTCCCATACAACAGAGTAGTTGTAGGCGTTTTTTTTTCTGGTACGGAACCCTTCGTGCGCGAGTCCGACTCGCACTTGGCCGGTTTTTATTAGATTGTAAGATAGTACAACAATACTTCTTTAATCGATTAATACAGTATCCACTGACATTTCCTTCATTATACAACGAGTTCAACTTTCTTAGGTACCGTGATTGTGGAAAGCGGCTGTTGAAATATTAAAACCAATTGAGTGCGCCGGACACGCTTCAATGGGTTCGATCGGTTTTTTTTTGCTATTACACTCCTAGTTGAAATTATTTAAAAAGTCAATCTTTAAACAACTGCCATTCGGTTTTGAGTTTTCTTACTTGGACAGTTAAGTTGCTTTTTGACCTGACAAATTGAACACAATTCGGCCAGTTCGAATGATTTAAGTATACGAAAAATGCTGGACGGCGCCAGTATCGTTGACTTATAACAGACATTTAAAGATAATAGGCATTAGCAATGACGCTTCCTGCCCATATTGCGGGGAGGAAGAAACTAGTAAACATATATTAGCGGAGTGTGTTATGTATGCAGCAATGCGATATAATATATTCGGTAGAGATATGTTAGAGGAGAACGAATTAAAGGATGTCAATCTTAAAGATGTCCTTTTGTTCTGCAGGAAAATAGGAAGATTGGAAGAAGCTGATGTGGGAATGCCGCCGGGACAGCAACCTTAAGCTCCGTCTTTGGGGAAATGGGCTGAATGATCCCGACAAGCGATCGACAGCCCGCCTGTTTCCGGCCGGGCGTCCCCTACACAACAAGTAACAAGTAAGTATCGTTGACTTATGAAAACCATATACCTATAGTAGTTCGTAGGTATTCATAATAACACGAGTATGTACGTCCTTTGTAGGTGTGTGGTGTTATTAATGAGCTTATGAGTCCGCAGTAAGCTCGGTTCTCCATACAAACGTAGTTACGCTCTCATTTTAAAACGCCGTGCTAGAATAACATGAAACTTTGTATACACAATGGGATCCGGCCTATCTAGGTCGGAAATTAGTTTCTGTTCCTTGAAATTATAATGGAGAAAAAATACAGCAATTGATTAAGGTTTTCATACAAGACGTCAAAAACTCACTCGCTGTATTTTTTTTCTATTACGGCGGCTTCCATTGTGTATACAAAGTTTCATGTTATTTCAGCAAGGCGTTTTAAAATGAGAACAAAACTACGTTTGTATGGAGAATCGAGTTTAGCCGAGCGTACTGGGGACTCTTATGTCCAGGGGTGCTACCGTGAATTTTTTAATTACTTTTTTTAATCGAAACGAAATATCTGTCTCTGTCGCAATTGCATATTCGACTGACAGAGAGGGAGATGCTTCGTTTTCAATTCGCGGCAGCCCTTCTGGTGGTGGGTAAGGTCGTGTATGCGCTGCCTTGAAAGTGAGGGATCTGCATTTGTGTCCAGCCTAGCTTACTCGCAAAACAACACTGTGTATGTGTGTGTGTGTTTATTTACTTTCGCGTCTGTTTAACGGCAGCCGGAACAGAGTCGTGTCGTGGTCTTCCGCGTATCGGCATTGGAGCGGCGCGGACGCACCCGACCGGCACGACTTCGATCACAATGAGCATCAGTCATTGAACGAATGAGCGAAGTGAGCGAACTTCTCAAATTCTACTGGAACAGTCCGGTGTTTATATGTATACAATACAATATAAATACTATTTATGACACACCTCACACAAATGAAATAGTTACAAAGAAAAACAGCAACATGTAAGTTGGTAGAGGTAGCCAATCTCAGTCACAGAGCACAAAAAGAACAGCAGTATAAATGATTTCTATTTCTATTTCAGTACACTTTCTTCAGTAAATCCGCGTTACTAATTGTACCCCTGTATGATTTTTCACGCTGTGACTTGTCAGTAGTTGTCACTTACTCTCTTTTAGAATGAGGATATTTTGAAATTGTTTTAAGGGTTCCGTCCCCAAAGGGTAAAAACGGAACCCTATTACTGAGACTTCGCTGTCCGTCCGTCCGTCCGTCTGTCACCAGGCTGTATCTCAAGAACCGTAATAGACAGTTGAAATTTTCACAGATTGTGTATTTCTGTTGCCGCTATAACAACAAATACTAAAAACAAAATAATAATAATAATTAAGGGGGGCTCCCATACAAAAAACGTGATATTTTAGCCCTTTTTCATGGCTACCACTCGCCGAGCTAGATCTCAAGAACCGTAATAGCTAGTTATAATATAATAAACAGTTGAAATTTGCACAGATTATGTATTTTTATTGTGGCTACAACAACAAATACTAAAATCAAAATAATAATAATAATTTCATTTTTTCTGGTACGGAATCCTTCGTGCGCGAATCCGACTCGCACTTGGCCGGTTTTTTAAATATGAATTTTTAAATAGGGACATTTTCGGGAAAGATGTTATATTTAATTCTCTATCCTCTATTTTATTGCGTCGGAAGAAAGCCCGCTTAAAATCGCCAACCGGCATGCCAAGCGTGGCGATTATGGCATATACCCCCCGTGAAATCGGGGGAGGCCTATGTCCAGCCGTGGACGTCTTTCGGCTGATATGGTGGTGGTTATAGCAACGCTTTGAAGCGCTCCATGGTAGATCAGCGGTGTTTATACGCGGTGTATCTATCTTCTCAAAGCCATCAACCAACTTATGTCACGTTTAAAAAAAAAAACAGATCTCGTGCACTACACGACCATCAAGGTACATTGAAAATGAACTCAACAAAATAAAAAAATGCATTACATTTGCTAACGTTATGCCAATTTGGTTGATATATAATATATAAACATAGCTCACATACAAAATTCCTATTAAATTGGCAATTTTTTAAAGCGCAGCCAAGTTCCGGTAACCACATAAAAAGGCATTTGCCACTTTACTAATATTCACGCAAGATAACGGCGACTTCAAATTAACTCGACCTCAAAACTCCGACTATAACTATAACAAGAATTTTCAAAGTCGAATTCAACATGACACCCTAGGCCTCAGGAGAAAGATAAATTATATGATATCATAACCTTAATTATTTGTTTAATTTTCTCGCAATCGAAGTGAAAAGCAGATGTATAACTCATGTATAAAACTCATTTTATCCTCTACTTTATATCGACCCTTGCCTACGGCTCGGGTCGATAAATTGTCTCGGATAAAATGGCTTTTTTTATGCAATCTCAATCAACTATTTTATTTCCCAAGGTTTTGGAAGATATTGGTCTTCCAAAACATCATTGACTTATCCACGAATTGCTATTTCCCGGGCACTGCAATAATGTGCTATTGTTGTCTCGAACTATAATTACGAGTAATAACGATCTCACGGTTCGTAAATATATGCCATACGATTAAATAAAAATAATTAATAATAATTTATTATAGAAACAATACATGTTTAATTTAAACAATTTGAAATATAAAACTAAAACTAACTACAATTGTACAATTGTGTTGATTTAAAAAAATATATATTACCTATTAATAGTCGTTCTGACTTTTTGACTTCTTTCAAAAAGGTTAGGCTACAGCGCAAACCCTTGACCCGATCGTCTTTGTTTTAGGCTCAAATTGTAGCCGACTAAATTGTCCAAAGGAGTTTTAATCAAAATTTTGATATCATTCTTCGTTTCCAAAATATCGAGTGCCAAAATGAAAAAATCGGAGGAAATGGATTGGCCAAAACATTTTTCGTTCTGGACTTTCTCAAATAATTCTCTTTGCATCTTACACATCTCGTAAATACGCGTCTTTTGAGCTTAGTTTGAATATCATACCTTCACAACTCTCTGAAATATAAGGGGATCGCACTATTTCGTGAAATGGGACCCTATACTGGAGCGAACGAAAAGACATTTTCAATGTCAAAACTGAGGCGGGCAACCCCATATTTCCCGCCGAGGTATGTATACTTATAAGTATAGTGCCTTTCTCAAACATGCAATGAAATAAACAACAAAAAAATCAAAGTTTTATTTTTAATACGCATAGTGGCAGAATGTCATGATGCCTGTGCCACAAATGTATGTGGAATGGAAATTAAAAAAGAGGACTTTGCCGGCCTAGGCCTGCAAGATTTGTATGAATTTTGCGTTTTCGATCTTTCCGAAACTGTCGACACTCGATTACTGCTTCATATGTCACACACGCGGCCTGCACCCTACCGCGCTACCGAATACTCCGCGGTTTTTTGGTGCGGACTGCGGTCGCCTTACCAAAAAACCGCCGCGCTCTGTGAGTTTCATTTCAAGCTTTAAAGCCCCATCGAACTATTATCCCTCACATCGTTCGGGAAAATAACCATCCCATCAAAAACATAAATGTGAAAATGGGAGCCAAGTTCAATATTAAGAACATGCGATGCTTGGTTGTCGTCTTCATAATTACTTATGGTCTTATCTTGTGGGGATCAGCTGCAGATATTGAAACTGTTTTTATTTTGCAAAAAAGGGCTATCCGAGCAATTTATAACTTGGGGTCGCGTGACTCATTAAGAGAATTTTTCAAAGAAATAGATATTCTAACCATGCCGTCCCTATACGTATTTGAAATAATAATGTATGTTAGGAAGAATTTGTGCAATTTCCCAACGAACGCTGATAAACCAATAGCCACCAGAAACACTGGGAAACTGAAAATAACCTTCTATAGAAAAAAAGTCGTTCTTGGGAAATTGTATTAAATTCTACAATAAAATTCCAAAACACGTTACTGAACTTAGCAATTCTAAATTCAAATCTGTAGTAAAACAAACACTTATTTCAAAAGCATATTATAAGGTAAACGATTACATCATGGACAGGGATGTTTGGCAGTGAGTGTCCTGCACGGCTAATCTATCGGGAAAATAGGTTTTCTACTGTAGCTTGTTATTTTTGTAGTAACTGAGACTGTAATTTTATATTTAACTATACAATGTATATTGTTTTGAAAAAATGACACCTCGCCGAGTTTCTTACGCCGGTTCTTCTCGTGGCAGAGGTTTATTTTTCCGAACCGGTGGTAGTTTATTGACGTTCATAGGTGCATGTAATATGCCTAATTTGAAGAATAAACTACTTTTACTTTTTTTACTTTTACTAAAAGAATTGAGATCTAAATGGGTTCCTAGTTCCGTAGATTCTCTGAAATGGTGCCAAGTCCGGCACTACATTGTTTACAGTAAAAGTAATTTACTGCGGCTTAATGCATTTTGAGCTTTAACTTGGCAGTTTTCTTAACTATCCAACAGCTTTTATGGTATTATAACATACTGCATAGAAAACTGCCAAGTTAATAGGTCACCTGGAAGTAGGTTTGGTTTTTGATTACCAGTCAGTCAGTCAGTCAGTCAGTCAGTGGTAAAAGTGCCGTTTTTTGGAATTTAATATCTCAATAACTATAAAACCTATATAATAATAATAATATTGGGGGACAATCTTACACAAATCGACCTAGTCCCAAACTAAGCAAAGCTAGCTTGTACTATGGGTACTAGACGACGATATACATACTTATATAGATAAATACATACTTAAATACATAGAAAACATCCTAGACCCAAGAACAAATATCCGTGAAAAATGCACAAATAAATGCCCTGGCCGGGATTCGAATCCGGGACCTCTCGCTTCGGAGGCAGAGTCACTACCAACGCTAAACAGGTCGTCATATATTTATGAAATTTGGGGCTCTAGTTGTTCTAGAGGATCTTAATACATGTACCGAATTTAATTTTTTTGTGTTAGATAGATTTGGAGTTATTAAGGGATCAAAAGTGGCTCCAAACGGTTCGTGTAAAATAACACACGGCTGCTGTCCGCCAGTTCCTGGGGTGAACTTGGCTGGACACGCTGCCGCGTGTCTAGATCTCGTAGCATTAAGCCCGCCATTTGTACAAAAATATTTTTTGTAATAAGGTTCACATTGATCTCCTTTAAATCAATATAGGGATGAAGAGTCTGGCGTCCCAGGCTTCACTAGCCTAATACGATGTGCTTTCCATCAAGTAAAGCATAAACGTATTTGCTACCGTAGTGGTATTGAAAATTAATACACACACATTTATTTATTCATTATTCCGTCCTCATCACCATGACCCCATTATCATCGAAGTTTCTGTTGATTTCGGTGGGATTTTTGGTTATAAGTATTGTGGAGTTCCCGGAATATTCCGAAATAACTTAAAAAGACATCAATCTGGACAGAAAATTAGATAAACATGGGGTAATGGACCCGGGTATGTCCTAAAACTACGACCAAGACCACCGGGGGATGGGCAGCAGCATCCCTGGAGTGCGGTGGAGATACTGCGATCGCCAACCGGCATGCCAAGCGTGGCGATTATGGCATATACCCCCCGTGAATTTGGGGGAGGCCCATGTCCAGCAGTGGACGTCCTTTGGCTGACATGGTGGTGGTGGGGTAATGGTAATGAAGCAGGTTGAAACGCTCGTACAATGACCGAAATACCACTATTTTCATGTTTATATTTCAAGTTCTCATTTATATTTTACCATTTACAGTTTAAGTTGTTTAAAATGGCCGACATGTGTCATAGAAATGCAGCTTATCTCATCAGGGATACCGGCATTACATCTGTTATTATAGTTGACCACATCGCCATTATGTACATAATAAACTGAATCATTACGTTTTACACCGTAAACATGTGAAAATAACCTATAAACATATGCACATGGATATATTTTTAGAATTATTTAGAAAAAATAGGTTATTCATACATTACATATCTGATCCTGAAGCAAAGCTTTAGGCGCCTTCCTGACTTGTCGATGCGGGGGCGGTACGATATGAGAAAACTGTCAGCTGTCAGTGTCAACCGATACTAATGCAGTACTGCCCCACTTCTGCGCATGGTATTACTACTGCGCGAACGTATTACTGACAGTATTTTGTCAAGTGAGGAAATCTCACATCGGTAATAAATTCACGTCAAAGAGCAAAATACCTACCTATGACATATCGCTCCCGCCCCGCCAAATCAGGAAGTCGCCTTAGGCTGGCTAACGTCGAAATGGGGTATTATATTGTATTGGCATAGTTTATATTAGGTACCCTAGAAGTTTTTAAAATTTAATTATTCTTAATTTTAGTTTAGTATTTGTTATATGCAGTCGGTCAAAATAATATTGTAAAATCCTGTGAAGGTGCCAATTCTAAACGTCATTTTCTTTATGACATTGTTACATTTCTGTTTGTATCGTTCTTGTCATTGATAAGATGGTAAACATATTATGCAGGAGGTTATATATGATTAAATTGCGCTTTTTTTAACCGACGGTAAATGTGACTGGATTTCAATAAATCAGGTACCGTTATCATACTTATGAATCTTAATGATCTAAAGATTATGTGATACATTTCTTTGCCTTAAGTTTGGTTATACATACTGTATAACCATACATTATACATACAGGGAGGAACAATACCACGGACTTTCCTGAAAGTATGTTGCCATTTAAATGAAATCGACTTGTAATCATTAGAAACTTTTGTAGGAAAGAAAAAATAATAATACTAATGCCTTTTAATATTAGTAACAACCCTATTGTTTTAACATTACCATTTAAGTATTTATATTTCGAAATGACTTATGTCTTATGTCACTAGCTTCCTTATAAGATAGGGTTGAAATATGCTGTTTATTTCATTGATGTTTATAATGCTGTAACTCGAAAACAGTTACGAATGTTAACATAGTTTATTTGGCAAAAGTATAGTACTATCCTGTTCACTGTTTACAGGAAAGTCCATCGTTCTGTTCCACCCGGTATATCAACAAACATAACTTACAGCCAAATTCTATAAGGAAAAAATAGAGTATTTATCATCAATTCATCATCCTAGCGTTACCTATTGCAGTAGAGGTGCATCTTGTAGGATGCCGCTACCTAATCTCAAGAATTGGCGTAAGCACTAGTTTTTACGGAAGCGACTGCGAACTGGCGTTGCAACTCAAGGGGGAAACTAAACCTTATTCTTATTGCCTTAGCAGCAACAACACTATCTCATTAAATTAAGCGGAATCCGAAAGACACAGCTTTCATGTCCATCACGCGAAACATGACCGGAGCCGCATAATATTAATAGTTTTTACATCGTAATATTCACAATAGTTCCATTTGTCGTTGTTGCCGAGCAAAAAGCCGCGGGTTCGACGCCCGTACAGGGTCATGGCGGCAATGCCACGGTTGTTACTCGACGTACGTGTCGTGACGTATGGCGGTAAACACAGCAATAGGCATTATCAATTTATGAGGATGCCATTTGGCTTAGAGGTTTTCCGTAAAAAAAAAAATAACCACAATTGACAACGTCAAATTTTTTCAAGTGGGCTTTTTTCTTTTTCCGATGACATCAAATAGAGGATGAAAACTTAAGCATAACCACATTTTTTAAAACTAGATTTTTTTTCCCCATTTCATATTTAAAAAAAAAACAATTTTAATAGTTTCTCATTCTAAAACAGAAAGTGACAAGGAAGGCGACACAGCGTACAAAATCATACAACAAGGCGGATTTACTAAAAAAGTGTACTGCTGTTCTTTGTGTGCGTTGTCTGTCACAATTCAGCTTAGTGACGTCATACAGATCTTCCCATTTTCATGAATATGTTGAAAACTAACAGCTATAAAAATATTTTTGGGTTCCTTGTTAACAACTTAAGGAAATGAGTTAAGATTTGATGCTACTTGGAAATTTGAAATGTTGTCAATTTCCAATAAGCACACGGACATCGTAGTCTATAGACGTTGCCTACTCATTGTTTTGAGCATTCATTACGTTGAGAGCTAAAGAACTGCAAGTCCCTCACTATCTCACTATCAACCAACGTATTTGCGGGGGCTCTGACCACCCTAGAACCAAGAATACAACACCACACAACTACTAACGAACTAGTGGAACCAAGAACATTATCAATTAATAATAAAGTATACCTTTTGGTGTACTAGGTGCGGTACAATTCACTTAATATACCGATTGCTTTGTAAACCAGTGTAAGATTGGCCTGGTTGTTGGGAATTTTAGAAGCAAGCACAAAATGTTCTGCGAGTTGTAAACTAAGTGTTATTCTTATTCTTCTTCTTTTTCTAAATTACACACACATTCAGCTTTAAACGAATTTTATATAATTAGGTAATTTGTGTGCTTCACTAAACACGATAATTCAGGTTACTTCCTAGAGCAGAACGTGCATTACTCGACCAAGAAAAATAATAATAGTACTTTTTTATCAAAGTCTTGTCGTTTGGGTTACTAAATTCACTTTTTAAATTATCCAGAAATTACTTTATTACTGCCTGACGTTTCAAATCTAATAAAAAGTACGTGGAGAATAGAAAGTAAATTGAAGATTTTGTTTTGTTTTGTATATTTTAAACAAATTGATTGAACACTGTTCTTTATAGAGCAAGTGATTAATATTATGATGGTCAATTTTCTAAGCGATATTGGGTAGGTATCTTTCTAAGCACATGGCCGACTTTAGGAGTCAATTTTCTGGCTTAAGACTGTTATTATTCGGGGACGAGAGAAAATACACTTACTTAAACCTTTATTTTGCAATACATCTCTATACTTCACTTCCAAAGGATCCGTAGACTAAAACTCTTTTTTAACTCATTGCCTCACGACCATGACCTTAAGTACAGCCTTAAATCCAAAACAATACATCTACATATGCTTTTAACCGTTTATACTACTTTAAACTCCTTGTTAAGCGATATATCTACTCCAAAATGCAATAAAAGCCGTAAACAGCGTAGGCGAAATAAGCCTTATTTAGATCATACTTGGTTAATAATCCAGTAACAAGCGAATGGTATACGTCCTTTTTGAAATATAATTTCGTTTGTTTGAAGTGTTTGTGGCGTCAACATTTATTTACCAGAGGTATTTACTGTTTTTTTGTTTTATAGGCGCGTAAAGAAAACTCTTTTCGCGTGCATACTCCACCACCATATCAGCCCTAGGACGTCCACTGCTGGACATAGGCCTCCCCCAATTTCATGGCGGGTAATGGCGGGGTGCATACTCCAAGTAAATTAATATTCTACCCATGTTTAGGTATAATTCACGAGCCTGGTTGAAATTTCGCCAGTCGTTTTCTCTCGGACGATAACTTGTAAAATGCTTCTGAAAGATCATGAAGCTGCGTGAACGTCAGCTGCGATTCCGTGGGTAGGTTGATCAGCGTTAGCTGACAATCTTGCCACTGAGATATAAGCAGCTGATACACTAAGTGGTCTGTGAGCCGATATGTTTTTTTAAGGCGGGTTCTACCAATTGACCATTGCAGACTTAAGTGGTTTGTGTTGCAGACCGATCAACGTTAAATATGACCCAGGCAGCTATCATCCCATAGAAACTTGTCAAGCTTTCCATACAATCATCATATTATAATAAGGTAATTTTGTCGGCCTGTTTAGCCTAGTTGGTAGTGTCACTGCCTCCGATGCAAGAGGTCCCGGGTTCGAATCCCGGTGAGGGCATTGTTTCTGTGGTCAACAGAAACACTTGTTCCTGAGACTTGGATGTTTTCTATGTATTTAAGGATATATATATTAAAAAATATGTAGTCGGCTAGTACCCATAACACAAGCTTTATTGAGCTTACAATGGGACTAGTTATTATTATTGGGGGACAATCTTACACAAATCGACCTAGTCCCAAACTAAGCAAAGCTTGTACTATGGGTACTAGACGACGATATACATACTTATTATAGATAAATACATACTTAAATACATAGAAAACATCCAAGACCCAAGAACAAATATCCGTGAAAAATGCACAAATTTATGCCCTGGCCGGGATTCGAACCCGGGACCTCTAGCTTCGGAGGCAGAGTCACTACCAACTAGGCTAAACAGGCCGTCAAGAAGTTAGATTTGTGTAAAAAAAGTTGTCCCCTAATATTTATTTTTTATTTATCATTAGGACAGGTAGGGTACAGCGACACATCTCGCTCATATTTGGAGCAGCCCAACTGGGGAAGTACCGTCACCTTACACAAGAGCGCTGCCATAATAACTCCACTATTTGCTCTTTAAGTATTTGGTGTTGCGTTCCTGGTAGTGACTATTGGTGAGTACGGAGGCCACCATAACTCCCGAGGATGCAGTGTGTAGAGTTCATTGAGAGCGTGTAACCTGCATATGTTTCTCAACGAATCATCAAGTTAATAAAAAGTCAGCAATATCGTTTGTGATTCTTCTAGAGTTGCAACGCAAGCGTCTATAAGGGGTATTCCGTGGGAGACTACCGCTGCTCAAACCACCCACGAAATCGCAGCCGGAGTTCACAGGGCTTCATGATACTAACCGTCTGAAGTATTTACAAGTTGTCACGCAAGAGGAATTTGGTCACGAAAATCCGTTGCTCGCTCTTAGACTAGGAATAAGTGAGGGCAATAAGATCTGCATGGATGCTCGCTTCACACTAAAGTGGTTTTACTTTCATTATACAACATGTTAGATTATTCATGAAGGTAATATAATTTACTTAGGACAACTAAATTAGTTAGGTAGGACCGGCTACAACTAACGATGTTATTTTTGTTTTTGCTTCTGATAATAAAATATAAATTATATGAATTGTAAATAAAAAATTGGAATAAAGTAACTTTTCCCAGCAAGTATGCCTATATTGCTGGCAACTATGAAAATGATAGCCCACTTTCGCCGCATAATTTTCGAAAACTGATTATACTAGTTTATTTTCGACATCGAACCTAAGAAATCTAAACCTTTTCGATTGAATACAACACAGGCAGTGGTCCTGTATGTACTGAGGTACCCGGCCACTGTCGAAGTATTAAAATAATAATAATAATAATCGCATGGCATATATTTTTCGAACCGTGATATCTACATCTTCGAGAACACAGTACGATTGCTAATTTTGTTACACTTGTCCCTGCAGCTGTGGTGCTGGACCTCCAAGGGGTCATGTGTTGCCATTTTATCACTTATCGTCGTGGATAAGACGCCCGTCACTCTCGCACTCGCATACTTGTCAGAACGTGACGAATGTCTTATCCACGACGATAAGTGATAAATTGGCAACCATTGGCCCACTGGACGTAGTGCAACTTCCACCCCCCTTGTCAAGTGAGTGGGCAACTTGACTGTTAGAAGTTCTCAAGCTGCCCGAAGGCCTCTAACTTGGCCTAACGACTGCTTTCATAGACAAAAAGGCAGGATCAACGGCTTAACGTGCCTTCCAAAGCACGGTAGTAGGTATCAAAATGAAACTAACCATCATGAAAAACTAGGGCCAATCTATTACTTCATCATTATTAGAACTTATGAGCTTTCGCTCTTGTCGTTTAAGTTACTATAAACCGCCTCTCTTCTCTCGCCTCATTGCCATTCTCTTGACTTCCTCGTACAGCTCGACAGCAAATTCCTATTTCACTAGGTTTAAATAAGTTAAACTTAGGTCTTCGTCTTTCTTTCTAGCCTTCAATTTTACCCTTGAAGATTTTTAAGAAGAGGCGTTCTTGTCGTATCATCGAGTGGTAATCACTTATTACTAAAAAACCATATTACATTTCAATCTGTGTTCTGTTGTTACAGTATTCAACAAGTGTCGCGTCGCCATTAGGCCTAATAATGGGGCGTGCGCTCGCGCAGTGAACCAGGTACGGGTTCAACGGCCGCGTGGCCGTGAGGATAACGCAGATCACGGAGACTGCGCTTGATTCGCCGGGGTAGTGTAGTCTGAGGATCAATATGATAGTAGTAGTGAACTCAATATTTTGTCTCGCTCGCTCACTAGTGTAAGCTCGATATTCACTGCTAAACTTACAAAAATCGGCGGAAAACAATACCTATTTCGTACATTATTTTGACATGGAGATTACAACATTTAATGTTTTTCGATGACAAAATGCAGTTTATGCAGTAGTCAAATGGTTTGATTTAAAGATTTACTCGTTGTTTTAGTGTCATCTAGATAAGTGTGACAGCTATACAGAGTATACAGACATCACAGGGTGTTCGGTACATGAACCGTCAAAATTTTTTGGCGTGCTGATAGGGTGATTTCCTACCTTTCCACCCTTGGACCCTGGGTCCTAGGAGTTACGGTCAAGGAGGGACGATTTTTTAATTTTTTTAACTAAATTACCCAAAATCTGACCTTCGAAGCCGCATAACTTTTTTTTTGTGTATGGTTTTACATGCATAACTTGCTTAATTGGAGTATTTTTTTAAGTATGATTGTGTACTTTTGCATACCGTTTGTAACGTCATAAACTAAAGAACATTTTAAAATAAAAAGACCCTCTCATTAGCTGTTAATTTTTTTTTTATTGAATTTTGAAGTGTAAATGTTTTCGTACATTCGTTTTGTTTGTAAACATAAAGCAGCACGTGTGCATTTTGTGGTGTTATTTGTTACAAAAAAAATATCTTTAAACACACACTACATACACGTAAGACAATTAAGTAAATTATGCATGTAAAAGCATACACAAAAAAAGCTATGGGGCTTCGAAGGTCAGATTTTGGGTAATTCTGGCAAAACATTTAAAAAAATCGTACCTCCTTGACCGTAACTCTTAGGACCCAGGGTCTATGGGTGGAAAGGTAGGAAATCACCCTACCAGCACGCCAAAAATTGTGACGGTTCATGTGCGGAACACGCTGTATATAATATATGCAGAGTACTATTTTGCAAAAGAATTTTTATCTCTTAGCATGTTACAGGAAAATTGCAATGTTGAACTAAAGAAGCTTTTTTTTATTGTATTGCAAGTTTTCGATGCGATGTTAAGGTAATCCCAGTGCTTAAAACTGACCTAATTCTTGGCACCCATATAGGCAATATATGTAGAACATATTATACCGGACCCGAGTATGACCTGTATGACATAAGATATTATGTACAGATTTGAGTACATAATATCTTATGTCATACATTTAAAGGTAAGTATCAACAATTTGCACATTTCGGACGTGCAATATTATTGAACTTAAAATTAGACTTAATCAATGGTGGACCTATACGAAATATTCATTTAGATTGTAAAAACATTTTTATGCCAGCCATTCTTTTAGTTCCTTTTTGAACTTAGTACGTTCGAGTGACTTAATACATTCAGGTAAGTTATTAAAGATCTTTATTCCAGTATAGGTCGATTCACAAGAGCTGGCGCGGAAAATGTATGAAACTGTCAATAATAGCATAGACATTCCGCGCCAGCTCTTGTGAATCGACCTATATAGCATAGTTACTCTTGGCAATTATGTAACTTGAAGGCCTAACTGTACACATATCATGTGTCACATATGTCCTAAAACTACGACCAAGACCACCGGGGGATGGGCAGCAGCATCCCTAGAGTGTGGTGGAGATACTGCAACCGGCATGCCAAGCATTGCAATTATGGCATTTACCCTCCGTGAAATTGGGGGGGCCTATGTCCAGCAGGCCCAGCAGTGGACGTTCTTCGGCTGATATGGTGGTGGTGTGTATAACATATTAATACAGGTGAAAAAAAATGGTTTCAACTATTGAGCACCAAGGTGTCAAACATGACCCATCCATTCCATCCATCATCCATTTCTTTTCTTTACAATTTACATACACAGAATACGGTGTAAGTAAATAGATCATTATGTACCAAATTAAGATAATGATGTATCGACTTAATGAGGGTTTGGCGTAACAATTATGTAACGGTCTATTCCCTTTCAAAGAAGACTTTGTTTTCATAAATATAATTACTTACTAAGGAAGCCCTAAAGTACTTTGTCCCTTTTTCGCATCAACCTTTTGTGTCGACGTAAAAGTACTTTGCATTTAACATTTTCGGCCTTAATACCTACGGAATAAGACACAAAAAACATATCTTTGATGACGGCCCTAGATCTCACGACCTTCCTCTTTTTGTCTCTTTTTTTGCTTCATTGTTCTAGCGGCTGTGCAAGGTTACGCCATTAAATCTAATGTTTCATTAAAACGACGTGACTTAGAACAAGTTACTAGCATCTTACTACATTTCACTGCTAAGATATAAGTAAGTTGTACATGCATTGCTTCGCTGTTTATAGTTTTTACCGGACTTGTACAATTGCGAGATTATGTTACTTAGATGACGTGCTATGTTATGTGTTTCAAAGTAATTCATGCATTATGTCTGGTTCTCAGAAAAATACAAACACACATCATCACACACACACACATACACACACGTACGTACATCTTAGCGCGTTTGGCGCTATCGTTATTAATTTATTTGTTTTATGTCATTATTAGCTTTTGCTCGCAACTTCGTCAGCGTGAAACTCGTTTATTTATATCGTAGCTCTATACAAACTTCCAGCCACCCATTTCACCACCTTAGAAGATGACTTCCTGAATAATATCTATTCTATGTACTTTCCCAGAATCCAAACAAAGTTTATACCAAATTTCATCTATCATTTCAGTGGTTTAAGCGTGAAAAAATATGAAATCGACTGAGTTACTTTCGCTTTTATAACAATAGAATATATCGTCGTCTAGTCCTTATAACGCAAGTCTCATTGAGCTTACTAAGGACTAGTTTGATTTGTGTAAGATTATCCCCATAATATTTATTTATTTAATAGAGGTAAGGGTCAAACTCGCTGAGGAGAAGTCCCTTTTCTCTTTGATCGACACTTATAAACAGCGAATGAAAAAAACATAGAAGCGCAACTAGCGTCGCAAAATGACACCATCAAAGTTGTGTCCACTAAGGCGGGGCGTCAAAGTTGTGTCCAACGGATGTCTAGTTTGAACATGGCGGCGCAACGTAACAGTTGTATTAACTGAAATCTCAAAAATAAATAATATGCTTTTTTGTGCAGTGAAGTGGTGCGTTAATCACTCTAGAAAACATAAAAAAAAGATGGAATCACTTTTCATATGTAAGTAAAGCCGTAAACATATTTGTTTAATTTTTTTAGTCCGAACTGATTTTTTATAGGGATGGTGTTATGCAACTTTACATCATCAAAATTTTAATAGGTGAATGAAAAGGTACAGTCGAGTTTTTTAATTTGTGACCCATTGCGTAACTTTTTGCTTTGAATGTCTATACCGTTTGACAGGACTGTCAACCTTAAGGGGGTTCCAAATTAAAGTCCTCGACTGTATCTAAGATACCTATAAAACATTTGAATTTGTTGAGATACATGCTTTCATGCACATAACTAATTTGTGTAGTTTTCGAAAAAGGTAGACGAATTCCATAATAAATAAAATATTAGGGGACATTTACTTTATTTACAAGTAGACTATTGATTCTAATAAGACTATATAACTATATGAGAGAAGCAAGAAATAAATATATTAGAATAGAACTAAAACCGAAATAAAAATAAAGAATAAGTGTGTAACTATAGTTACAATATATTTATTTCTTGCTTCTCTCATATAGTTATATAGTATATATACAATATATGCAATTATTATCAACTACTCAAAGAGTGGATTTAAAGAGCGCAAACTCGGTACGATTGTGTTAACTTATTACAGAGTTCCCATGACCACTTTCCGTTTTCCATCATCAGATCAGCTCGATAATAATATTATCATAATATTGCATTGTCACTGAATTTACATATATGTCGTTAAGAGTCCGCAGTAAACTCGGTCCTCCATACCAACGTAGTTTCGCTCTCATTTTAAAACGCCATTCTAGAATAACATGAAACTTTGTATACACAATGGAATCCGGAATATCTAGGTCGGAAATTGGTTTCTGTTGCTTAAAATTATAACAGAGAAAAAATACAGCGATTATTAAGGTTTTCATATAAGACGTAAAAAACTCAAAAACTCGCTGTATTTTTTTCTATTACAATTTCTAGCAACAGTAACTAATTTACGATCTAGATATGGCGGCTCCCATAGTGTATACAAAGTTTCATGTTCTTTCAGCAAGCCTACACAAACAAAAAAGATATAAGTTACGTACACGACAAGTTAAATAAAAGCTTGTAAAAAAGGAGTTAACGTACGTATGTTAAATGTTTGCGTTGTCTGAATATACCGTACAAGTTTCGATTACGAGAGGTTACTGTTCTCTATGTGTAACAGTGTTTAGCAAGCTATAATTTATGTACATGGTCGTTCAATATGCTTTGTATAAGTCTGGTACAGCTTAATTAACGACTAGTTAGATTTTCGTAAGGTTATCCTATGATTTTTAAAAATAAAATAAAGATTAAAATCAAATTTATTTAATACGGTGGTTTTGCGTATGAAGATGACTTTTTATTGCATGCAACCATCCACCCGCTAAGCGTTGTCGTTATCGCCGCCATTTTGACACATAAAACATCACCGCTAGGATACCAAACAAAGCCAGTCATTTTGAATTTTACCAATCATGTTTATTTGTTTTGGGTAATAGAAAACCGGCTGATATTTTTGGCAATTCTTATTGGTACAACCCCGCGCGTGCGTATTTAGAATAAATGCCCCGTTTTAAAGTGTACTTTTGTAGGAAGCTCGCGTCTATGCTTTTTTCGTTTACTGCTTATAAATAATAAACACTGGGAAATTGCCGTCAATGAACGTCAGCGTTGTTGGAAATGAGGCAACTTTGGGCGTGACAGCTGCTTGTCAAATTTATCATTTGTTAAAAACTGCTAACATGAAAGTTACGGAGATAAGGAAAATAGGATAAGTAGGCGTACGCAAGCGCTCTTTATTTTCCTTACAACGCTTTTTACTTTTATCTTTTTTTGTATTTTGAATGTTGCCAGCCAATTCCCGGAAATATATATTGGCAACGGCAACGGCACATCTACTTCATTAATATAATAAATAATAATAATAATAATCCATACTTTAATATTATAAATGCGAAAGTAACTCTGTCTGTATGTCTGTCTGTTACCTCTTCACTCTTAAACCGCTAAACCGATTAAGATGGAATTTGGTATAGAAATAATTTGAGTCCCGTGAAAGGACATAGGATAGTTTTTATTCCGGAAATCATTTCTTAGGGGATGTAAAGGGGGGTAGAAGATTGTATGGGTGAGCGATATTTAAGCCTGCACCTACAACAATTTAATAGCAATTATTTCTATATTATAACGAGTTGCACGCGGTTGAAGTCGCGGGCAAAATCTATTAAGAAATAAAAGAGAATGGAGAGACCACAAGACCACATGCAAGGTTTCCCATGAAATGGATGGGTAATACAGAAAAATGCTAAAAAAACCGTTCATGAAGCATTAAAAATCAGTTTTGATAAATTCAAACTTTTTGTTTTTTTTTTCAATACATATATATATCTTTTTGACTAATCATGCACTGTTTTAATAACATGCATCAAATAAAAGACAGATTTAATTTTTTTTTTTGAATAAAATCTCCTTCTGTGGACTGTTATGTGAGGTCATATTTTTATTGAGTTATCATTATTAATTATATACTCCCCAGGATCGCTCGTACTTTTCACAGCAGACGATGTGGAATGTATCAGTTAGCCACTACTGGTAATATAAAAAATATACTGAACTGAGTTCTCGACAAAAAGTTAAATATACTACTTGTTACAAACATTTGAATCTCTTCTGTGGACATAAATAAACATCTTATAAAAGTCACGACGAATGATCGCATCCATTTTTTTTTCACATTGGCAACACCTTTGTAATCATGTCAGTAGTTTTCAAAGTTTGACATGTGTGCACGCGCAAAATAAGGCTAAAAAAATTTTTATCACTGGAAAACTGTTAATGTAAAAGATCAGTGCGTCTTTCCTGTACAACGTATTTATCGGTAAGTAACAAAACGAAAAATTATTTGTATACCAGCTCTTAAATGTTATGGGGACCGGTGAACTATAGCTCGTCGCACGCCATCTAACGTCAAACTTTAACGTGTTAATATTTGTTTATGAATGTTGTGTCTCTTCTGTGGACATCTTCTCTGTAGTCCATGTGTCCACAGAAGAGAATAATGACATCAGAAGTGACATATTTATACTGAATTTAGTCTTCTGTTGTTGTTTATAAGGTCTAAAAAGCACAATATCGGTTATTTCCAGTGATCGGATCTAGGATGCAATTTGGGTTGAACGACCTCAAACGCTACGCTTAACATGGATGTGACTCAGGATTTCCCGGGATTTTGGGAAATGGGTTATTGTTAATAATAAGTTTTTGGAGGGTTAAACTAAATAAACCAAATGAAATTGTTCGCTATCTACGAGTATAATAGGTCATTTATGTCACATGTACCTTAAAAAATATTTTATATATAAAATAACTCTTACAAACAGACATGTATTGTATAAATAAACAAGTTACTACTTTCTGAAGCAAAATAAAAAAAAAACTCATCTATCGAATGTCACAGTCAGAACTGAACCAAACTGAAATAACACCACACGGAAAGCACCAGCTTTCAAATAAAAGGAGAATCATCAAAATCGGTTCACCCTGTCGAATGTTCTGAGGTAACGAACATAAAAAAAATACAGTCGAATTGAGAACCTCCTCCTTTTTAGAAGTCTAACCGACTTCAAAAAAGGAAATTGAAATAAAATGAAATTAAAACTGCTATGTTGTAGTGGTCTTTATAAAATGAAAGTAACATACTTTTATTTTTGCGATATTTTCAGTCGTTAATCAATTTCTTTTAACATCTAAGATCCATTTGTAAGTGGAATAAGACCTTTCAACTTCTCGTAATGTAAGTGGAGCGAATTTGTAAATAAAGCTTTCGTCACGTGTAGATTCATTTGAAATCTGATCTGCGTATTTCCGCACAGTGTTAAGGTCAGGGTTTCGATTAATGACTGCTTCTAATTTATTTATGGTAGGTAAACTAGAACACCAATTAACAACTATCCTTAGATCAAATTCTACCAATGCATCAACGATTGATGTGTTGCGTTCTTGTAGGCGGGTTAAAACTACCTGGCGAATTTTAAAGTTTTCGTCTATGAAGTCTAAATCTTTTTTAAGGTTGGGTTTCCGCAACACTTGCTTAGCTTTTCTAATCGCCACTGATTCTGAATCTGTTGTTGTTACATGTTTTGTTAATTTTATACTGTAAACTACTTAAAATTAGAAGTAATTTACCTTTTTGTAAAGGTAGGTAACAAAAAGAGTCGCGTGATTGTAAGTCATATCCATCTTAAAATAACGGACTTAAACCCCGGGAAATTGCATCCTAGATCCGATCACTGGTTATTTCAGTTGAACTATAGCACGAGGGAGGGAGAGAAAAATAGAATTTTAATAGTGATGTTTGACCAGTTGTGATATTAGTCGAGCGAAAAGTAATAAGTAAATTTTCGTTAACCATTTTTTTTCTCTTTTAATTTAAATATGTTGTAAGGAGCTGTTGATCTCTTCAATCTGATTTCATCTTACTTGACTACATGAGAAGTGTCACTTATCTGTTTATTGAAGATAGATATGTCTTTTTATTTTTTAATTATAAGATGAATATATCTAGTAGATTGTTGAAAGATCATTTTAATTTAATATTATAGTATTCAGTTTCAAATTTGTAAGTAACGCCATAGTTTATACACCAAATAATCACTTTGTATAACTCATGTGGGCAATTTGATCTCTTATGTTACATGTCCACAGAAGAAGATGTCACTTCTGTGTACGAGTGTTAAAATCGTTTTTCGTTTCTTATTTTCCATATTTATGCGCTTAATATATGAAAGGGACAAATCATCATTACAATTCGTTGCATTTAAGGTCAAATTTCGCAAGGTACGATATAATCTACTAATAATATCATTACTTTTGTAATCTTTTGTGGACAATTTGCTCGCTTCTGTTGTATATACACAGAAAAAGATATCACTTCTGTGCACGTTTTAGATTATTGTTTTTTTATATATTATACTTAATCTACGATAAGAATAATTAAAACGGATAATTCATGTCATTGCTTAGAAGTATTTAAAGTCAAAGTTCCTAACGTACAACGTATCCTAGTAATTAAAATTATTGTTTTTGTTACCGTATGTGGACCCGGGTATGTCCTTAAACTACGACCAAGACCACCGGGGAATGGGCAGCAGCATTCCTAGAGTGCGGTGGAGATACTGCGATCGCCAACCCGCATGCCAAGCGTGGCGATTATGGCATTTACCCCCTCATGAAATTGGGGGAGGCCTATGTCCAGCAGTGGACGTCCTAGGGCTGATATGGATGTGGACAAATTGATCTCTTCTGTTGTATGTCCATAGAAGAAGATATCACTTCTGTGTACATTTTAGAATATTATTTTTATTTTTTTATATACTTAATCTACGATAAGAATAATTAAAAGGGATAAATCATGTCATTGCTTAGAAGTATTTAAAGTCAAAGTTCCTAACGTACAACGTATCCTAGTAATTAAAATTATTTTTTGTGATCGTCTGTGGACAATTTGATCTCTTCTGTTGTATGTCCACAGAAGGAGAAATCACTTCTGTGTACTTCTTAGTATATCCTTTATTATTACAGAAATGACATATTTGCAATAGTATAATTGTAATAGGATATACTGTAAAGGTAATCGAAAGCGATCCATCTCAAATTAATTAACTTTGAATGCATACTAGTACAATAAATAATTAATTTTGTTATCTTCTGTGGACAAAATTTGGTCTCTTCTGTTGCATAGCCACAGAACAAGACGTCACATCTGTGTACATTTAAGAATTATTTTTTAAATTACTTTGCTGCTCCTCTTTTTCAAAATATGTCCTTATTATAATTATTTGCACAATAATTATAATAATTTAATATCTTGCTACTTAAAATACGATGTCTTCTTCCATATACAAGAGCAACTTTTGTTATTTTCTGTAGACAGCTAAATCTCTGCTGTGGACCTACAAAAACAAAAATAACCCTTTGTGTCCTTAAATTTATAGACTGATCATTGTTTGCATTTTTATATAAGTGTCTATAACACAGGGAATTAATAAAATAAGTTTGATTATGATCTGAAAACTTTTTATTTTGTGCAAATAAAATTTCCTTAAATCTGTTTGACCCGGATAGATGTAATTATACTGTTTGGAAAGGTATTTAACTGAATGTAAACAAACGAAGCCACGTGACTCGGCCAACGTAACGACGAAAACCTAAAGGAAAAGGTTAAGGTCGACTCAAAACCGTACAATCAATCCGGCATGGAATGAGCTTACTCTACTCATACAATGAAAAAAAGATAAAGTTTATGGCTGTGAGCGTAAATTAAAATTGTTATAATGTTTCTCATCGGTGATGAGAGGCGGAGCGAGAAATTACATACTATGAGCAATAAAATAGGTAGTTTTAACACCGATTAAATGCAATTTCAATTCCATCCGCGCTTCACCTCGCTGAGGAAAGCTTTTATATGCAAGTGTTGGCAAAGTTAAAAAAATCACACAGGCAGAAGCCATAAGCTTCTATATATATGAGTGAACATAAAATTTAAGGTATTTTAAAAAGGTAGCTTAATGCTCCAGAAATGTTTATCTACTTCGTACCCTTAGTATGTGTCTACAGCATGCCATTTGCTTGTTATCTCAATGACGTTCAAATAATTATTTGAAACAAGTTGATTTTCTACAGGTCTATTTTATCCGTGACTTCCGTTTTTTATTACGTTTCAATTCAATCCATTTCTCGCACTCGCTTCCACTCACACCAAGCTAACGTCTCTGAGCTGGCGAGTGGAACAAATCAGATGCGATCGAAATATGAAAGAGATAAAGCAAACTGAGACTTTGATTTTCGAATTCTCAACTCTAAACCAGTAAACGGTGTAGTTAGACCACGAGCATTTATTTGAAGTGTTCCTACAATTAAATTAAATTTGTACCCAATACAACAATGTAGCATGTAGGTTTACTACTAAACGACATAATTTTAAGATATACTTGCAATTTACGTTGGCTCCGAAATCGATTTCTACGTCACAAACCGTAATGTATTTATGTAACGATAAATTATCCGTTTGTACGTCTGTCTGAGCGCTTGCCAGCGGTTTGATAGTTCCGGTTCTAATCACTCTTGTCGTAAACGTTATAGTTTTCTCGCTCTTTTATCTAACTGCTCCCGTGGGAAACCTTGATAAATCTTGGTAAGTGGATTAAATATATATCATTAGTTACTTTAGAAATCAAATAATAGAATGCTGAAAATAAAAACCAAGTTTGGATAAAGGTATCGCGAATTAGACACTCATACATTCTATTCGATATAGGTCAGACATATAATAGAATGACCATTGAGGTATTAATAAAGAAAAATTGCAAACGTTTCACAGCATTTTGTATTCAGATTGGTCTTCATAATTTTAAAGGCTGCTTTTCGGGTTAACCAACGTGCCTTAATTGTTCTACCGACACTAAAATGAGTAACTCTTCTATAAAGCATACTCTCATGTCTGTCCCATCACAGCTTTTGGATTATCTGCCTTCGGAGACAAGCTTATTCAGGCTATTTCCATGTATTCCTTCTCCTAGCCATCTCATACAATTTGGCCCTACCACTCGTGTTACTTCATTTACCCATGTCATCAGTGGACTAGAAGTCAAGGTTAATTATTGCCTATAGAAAAGTTACACTAATTGATACACACAATTACACTAATTGATGCCTGTATGTGTATAGATAGGTACTAGTAATTTCATCAGTCTTATTACGGAGTAAAACTAAATATGTAACGGTTCAGCCTTTACCAGAAATCATACACAAATGAACATCTCGTCTTCTATGAAATAGAAAAATATTTATTGCCACACAGCAGATACAAAATATAGATAGTTAAATGCATTATTATATTTTTTATTATTTGACAAAAGGAGCGAACTCCGCATGTGCTGTGCCTGCCATTGCCACAGCGCTGGTATCCAGTAAATCCAGTTCGTCTCTTTGGGGTTTTATGTTGCAAAAGCACTACAAACTTACAAAAACTATAGAATATCTTTGATGTCAGGCGATTAATAATGTAATGTTTTACATAGCAGTAAAAACACGACTGACTGCTTTGCGACAATTTACGGGCATAGCATATTGCGGCTCTTCATAAAATTTTCAAGCCTGCACACTCCAAATAGACTAAAAAGCAACCACTAGGTCACTACCTTAAAAATAAACGTAAACTACAAATTTGTCAAGCTTTTAACGACTCTCTTAATCTATATTGCGTTGCCATTCAAAAATACATCCTAGCCCATTGCAGCAAATCTTGGAATAGCAATTTTCACTTGACAATAAGGTAACGGGACGTTTCGATGTTTTGTAAAAAAGATCATCCATCATAGACTTTTAGTTGAAAAGGGCGTAAGAACCTTCGGATTTTACATGTTGATATGACATTTTAGTAGTGGGATATGAAGATTGGATTCTTTAAAAGGGAATCATTGTAGTGCGTTATGAGTTTTGATTTATAAGGATGAATAATACATAAAGTATGTAGTTTTTTCACTAGCGAGTAGCGACTTAGTCGGTCTTGGTTAATCGCAACTATGTAAACTTCCACCGCTAATTTCATTACTAAAGTATTAAACTAAAATTATTTCCACCTAAACTCAACACAATACGCACACAAATATGTTACTATTACATTAATAATCTGATATATGAATGCAGATAGTATGACTTACCTATACGGATTACACCCGAATTAGAACTTCGTTGGTTTGTAAAAACTTTTCCTCATTTGTTAGTTGTGTGTATATAATTTTGAGCATTTCGTCCTTTCACTTTCCTGTTTTTGTATATACAGGTGACGCTTCCAAACGAGTAAAAAGAAATGTGATGAACATACCTGAAACAAAAAGGTTTTCTTTAAAACAAATGTAAATATATAAACATTTTGTCATGCTGTCAAATTTGCCATGTTCCGTAATCAGTACGGACTTTTGACAAACCACTAATGTGTTAAAATAGTCGCTTTATTTTCTAAATATTAAACAACGACACCGCCAGCTGTCAACGCGCATTTTCAGCCAAGAAAGGGTCTACTTTGAATCTTAATGCTCAGATGATAGAGTCGAAAATTAGTACACACAAGTAGTTTCTTGGCCGGCTGTCCAAACGACACTATTCAGCTAAAGGTATTGATTTGTTATCGATTTGGCATTTGCCGCGTCTGCTTTTTTTTTGTAATTTACCTATTTATCTAACACAGGACCGAGATGAGTAGCGGAAAAGGAAGGCCTTTGCCAGCAGTGGGACACATTATAGAATATTAAAAAAGTAGGAAAGTAGGATTATCTATCTCAATGGTGTATCTATTGCCGCTATACACGTATGTATATAGCGTCGCCTAGTACCCATAGTACAAGCTTTGTTTGGTTTGGGACTTGGTCGATTTGTGTAAAATTGTTGACAAATATTGTACAGATGACATATAATAATAATTGTTTATTTTACGACCAACTTGGGTCATCGTGTTTGTAGGCAGTTTTAAAATAGGTTTATTATGTGATACGAAATTACAATTAGTTTTAACACAGTGCTTAAATATATCTACAAATAAAAACTAAAGTTAAAATCTAAACTAAATCTAAATTATAAATAGAAGATTTGTCGTAATTCATCTCCAGCCGGGAGCGTGCCTAGAACGCTGGCAACGTTGCCGCGCTGGATGGCAACGCTGAGCCGCTGGGCCAGATAAAAAAATATATACATTATATTATACATAGGTATATATTTTTTTATGACATAGGAGGCAAATGAGCAGACGAATCGCCTGATGGTAAGCGATTAGCGCCGCCCATGGACACTCGCAACACCAAAGGGGTTGTAGTGTGTTAACGTATTAGTGTTATTTATCTTCTTAATTAACGTACATAGGTAATTATAATTAGACGTGAAGCTGACATCAGTGTGTCAAGTACGGGCAGTCTAGTCTAATCGTGACCATGCTCAGGATGCTGTTGGCACTATCACGAACTCTTGCGCATCAGAGATGCACATCGTTTACGCATCGTTGTATGAAAACAGTCGAGCCTCCGTAAACAAACGTCCATATAATATGTCAACTTGTCAGTACCCAAGCTATTTTAGAAGTACAATGGATATTTAAATACTGTACAACGAAATCCAGCTCTTCCGTTTAAATATGAGCTCAAAATTTTATATATTAAAGCTGTAACGAAATGTTATTAAACTTGTTAATGATAAATTTGCGAAGTTTCGTACTGAAACCGAGCTAATTCCGGATATTCGGGCTAACTGGGTCCTGGGCAAATATTCACAGGGTTTGACTACAATTGATCTCAAGCTAACCAGTGAAATCTGAACTCTACCGTAGACAGGGCCAAAATCCAACTCCGGCAGCTTGATAGGTACCTCTCAACAAAACAAATCCTCAAATCAACCCGAGCGGCTGCTGTCGGCCTGTTTAGCCTAGTTGGTAGTGACACTGCCCCCGAAGCTAGAGGTCCCGGGTTCGAATTATTTGTGCATGTTATATAGCACGGATATTTGTTCTTGGGTCTTGGATGTTTTCTATGTATTTATGTATATAAGTATGTATATCGCCGTCCAGTACCCATAGTACAAGCTTTGCTTAGTTTGGGACTATAGGTCGATTTGTGTAAGATTATCCCCCAATATAAAAAAAAACCCACAACAAACAACCTTACAACCCCTCTGGTGTTGCGAGTGTCCATGGGCGGCGCTAATCGCTTACCATCAGGCGATTCGTCTGCTCGTTTGCCTCCTATGTCATAAAAATCAATTAAGGGCAATGCGCTTATGATTCTTCTTGAGTCGAAAGCATCCATAGGCTACGGTGCCGGCTAACCATCAGCCCGCAATCGTCCACTGCTGGACATAGGCCTTATCCGATTTGCGCCACCACACCCACTCTCTTTAGGTTGTCGGTTTGCAGACAGAGACACTACCATCCTACTACTGATCTGACTGATCTGAGCTTCCAACCCAAGGGGGAAACTAGGCCTTATTGGGATTAGGCTTGTCAAGTGAGTGGGCAACTTGACTGTTAGAAGTTCTCAAGCCACCTGGAGGCCTCAAACGTAACTTAACGATTGTTATCATAGACAGCAGCCGGGATCAATGGCATAACGTGCCTTCCAAAGCACGGGAGTTGGTAGCCACTCAAAGCGGTCACCCATCCAAACCTGAAACCGGCCGACATTGTGTTTAACCTCGCATACCGCACGCGGGACGCGGGCGCCACTAGGCCATGAACGCTCCTGAAAAGACATACCCCCTTATTCATAAAACTTAACAAACCTCTGTTAACTAAAATTAGTTTTGTCCCTTTCTCACAAACATAAATGTCAAAGTGACAGATAAGGACAAACGAACTTTAACGGCTTGTTAACTAATATAGGCTTGATGGACGTTTATGAATAAGGGGGTTAGTCACTACCAACAGGCTTAACTGACGGCCCAATATATTTCAGTAATCAGTAATCTTTATTGCTTTTCATGGGTACAGTTACAGTTTTTTTATTTACGCATGGGTCAACGTATACCAGACTGTGGTGAGTCGATTCAAGCCGCTCTGTGAATAACAAAGCTGCTCATAATCGCGTTGAGCCCCCAGGATACCACAGAGGCCAGCAGCGCTCGCTTTTAGTAAATACCATTATAACATTCCTTGTCACCTGCGTAACGATGTAGCTTTGGGAAGGACATCTGTTTTCTTGATAAAAATGATAATAGCTATTTACACCACACCTTGCCAAAAGGCGCATTTTCCGTAAAAACCCACTTTTTGGCTAAAAAACTGTTTGGGTAAATAGCTATTACGATACAAGTGTTGTAAAATAAAGAAAGGCCGATATCGCAGATGTTTGAGGCTTTCTGTTTTACGACCCGTGTTTTGTACACAATTTTACGTCACCACTTGGCCAGACAGTGGGTTTTTCCAGACGCGCAGAGTGCGGAAAAACGCGCGTTTTGGCAAGGTGTGGTGTAAGTAAACTTTTATTTGCAAGTAGGCCCCAATGGCTCTTCTACAAGGAATTAAAATATTATTATTCTCTTTATTCTTCTTAAAACTTATTATTATTATTATTACAGATAACTATGCTTATTATTAGGTAATTTATACTTAAAATAAGTAAATCCGAATATGAAAAAAATAGCGGCCGAGTGCGTGTCGGGCCACGCGCATATTTGACATAACTAGCAGCATATCTAAGTATTCAATGGAAATTGCAAGAAGGTTTTCTTTTTCCAAGACGATCGTAATAATAGATACGGAACCCTTCGTGCGCGAGTCGGAGTCGCACTTGGCCGGTTTATTTTTTTTACCCAGGACACTACCCAATCCGGCAGCTGAATTGGGTTCGGAATTCAGTCTCTAGCTTTGTACCTCTGTGGCAGCTTTCAGACCCGTCCTGTTACCACAAACACAGAATCAGTAGCGCCAACTGTCTTTGATGTCTCATATTAATAAAATCTATAACTGACTTAATAAAATATTTTGACTGACGAGAACAGATGCGCTCTCCGCCAAGCCAATTTGAACCTTATTCGTTCAATGTTACGGTTCAGGGTTTTGATATGTTATTCACGCCGAATCGCGTTAAAAATCCATGCATGGGCCTTGTGGAATTATTCAGAAGGTTAGAATCAGAAGTGTAGGGTTATATGTTGGATTTTGGCAATAATGAATGTCGGTAAAAATGTACAAAAGGGATCTAGATATTGTAACATTATTTATTTATTACGACTAGAATTGGGAATGAGTTAAAAATTAAGATACCGTTTTTTAGGGTACCGTACCCAAAGAGTAAAAACGGGACCCTATTACTAGGACTTCGCTGTCCGTCCGTCCGTCCGTCCGTCTGTCACCAGGCTGTATCTCAAGAACCGTAATAGCTAGACATTTGAAATTTTCACAGTTTGTGTATTTCTGTTGCCGCTATAACAACAAATACTAAAACCAAAATAATAATAATAATTAAGGGGGGCTCCCATACAAAAAACGTGATATTTTAACCCTTTTCATGGCTACCACTCGCCGAGCTAGAATCTCAAGAACCGTAATAGCTAGACAGTTGAAATTTGCACAGATTATATATTTTTATTGTGGCTACAACAACAAATACTAAAATCAAAATAATAATAATAATTAAGTGGGGCTCCCATATACAACAGAGTAGTTGTTGGCGTTTTTTGCTGTATCTCATGAACCGTAATAGCAAGGAGGTTAACATTTTCACAGATGTTGTATTTTTATTGCCACAATAATAACAAATACGATTTCTGGTACGGAAACCTTCGTGCGCGAGTCCGACTCGCACTTGGCCGGTTTTTTATCACGATGACGGTGGCATAACAACACAAGAATCACGATATTGACTTGAATACCTTTTGTTATTAAGCTCAAATCGGTGGCGCATGTATAGAAGTGGATGTCCATCGGTTGATTTGATATGAAATGAAAATGAAAAAATGAAATGAAATGAATTTAATCCAGAACATGTCCATATGGTTATACATTAACGACACGGCGACGACGACGTCAAAGTCAAAATATTCTTTATTGAAATAGGCCTCGCAAAAAGCACTTTCAAATTCTTCGATGATGATGGAGTACCTCAAATCTACTTCATGTACAGTCGCATCAAAAGTAGCTACGCATTTGAAAAGTTCAAAAGTCTTTATTGCATGGGAATAAGAGCTTTTGAACATTTATTTAGATACAGAACAGTCCTAAACTATGAATTACTCAGTTAATATTACTACAGAGGCCGGGACGGAAGGGGTTGCCGGTCGAAGAAATATATATACGGCCGAGCGCAGCGAGGTCGGATAGGTCTGAAGCGGGCAACCCCATATTTCCCGCCGAGGTATGTATAGTGCTTTTCTCAAACATGCAATGAAATAAACAACAAAAAAATAAAAGTATTATTTTTAATACGCATAGTGGCAGAATGCCATGGTGCCTGTGCCACAATTTATGTGGAATGAAAATTAAAAAAGATGACTTTGCCGGCCTAGGCCTGCAAGATTTGTATGAAATTCCATTAACGACCTCTTGTCCTAGCCGCACCTGAAACGTCATACTTCGCAGCCTATATTATATAAGGAACATAACATCAATATTTCATTGCATGTTTGAGAAAAAATATTTGCAAACCTCAAGCGCTTCATTGATTACAGTACTTAATGGTTATACAATCCCCATCAAATTATAAGACAAACACATCACAATTAGGCACAGCACTCATCCCTACGCCTCTTTCCTTCTCATACTTTTCTGACGAGTGCGATAGAGACCGCGACCGTGGGAAAAAGTGAAGTAAAGACTTATATAATACAATTACGCAAAGATTTACGATTAGATTGATTAGTATGTAGTAGGTGTTATTCTGTTTAAGTTTGTATGGGACAGTAGTTTTTCCCGCGATTTCCTTTGTCATATTGTTTACATAAGCTGTTTAGTGTTTTAAATCTTATCTTTATCTACGACTATTATAAAACTGACATACAACCATGACAAAAACATCGCGAATTTTGGTAGGAATAGGGAAATAAATTAGTAAAAAACGTTTTCGGCGCTCGGTAGCAAGGTCTGACATTTTCTCATATTTTCGGTTTGTGTAGTGCCCAAGCTATAACTACTATACAGATATTTTATCATCACTAAAAACTAGTTTAAATGACAGCGACAAAGAATTTTCAAATCAATAAAAGGTAGGCAACGCGCTGACTAGTCCTGGAGTCGCAACCCGTGCCATCGGGCAGAGCGTATACTTATTGTCACCATATCGTGGCAAAAAACATCGCTGAAATATATAGGAACAAACTTAGAGGTACCGAAGTTGCCTAAGTAATTACTAATTATACTTTTAACAAGAGTACCTATTAGTAAAGCCAGATGTTCATTTATAAAACTCTAGGGCTACTTATTAAATAAGCTGTTGATTGAATCTGGTAAAATATATGTTATTTTTTGACATTTCATTTATAGTAATCTGAAAGTTTGAATTTCTATGATTTTTATTAATATTTTACAAGTTGGCTATGCGTAGGCGATGAACACAGCATATTGATTGTAATAACATGAGCGAGCGAGCGAGACAACATTTTTAGAGCTAAAAAGATTTCAGTCTTAAAATTTTCATTATTACCCTTTCTAAAAACATGTAAGTATGTTATTCGCCAAACCAATTCCGCAATGCCTGCATGTAACTATTTTTAGCTGAAAACTTGATGATTTTTGAACGAAATTGTACTTCCTCTGAATTACGACTGGCACCTATTACTTATTCTGTGACCTATCTTAGCTAACCTAAATTTGCTGTAAACATCGGAGTGAATGAAAAGAGTTAATAAAAGTAAACCACTAATTGTTTATGCTGAGCGCGCGATTCATTATAAACAAACCGTGTTTACACGAATTCTCAATAACATGCGGTAGTTATATCTAAACATGTTATACTTGTACGTATACGCATCTTAGTTCGCCTCGCTAGCGTAGCGGGAAGGCCAGATATTCAATATTCATATCATATGGAGATTTAAGGCGAGTTGCACCAACGTCACAGAATAGTATTACAATTTACATCCAACGTATTACGGGCCGGTCATTAAATATGGCCCGGCAGCTGTCATCCCAAACCTTAGATTAATAATACCAACAGATCCGAAGTCTGAGTAATATTTCCACCAAACGGCCCGCAAGGGATCGGAACTAAAAGAATTTTACAGTACATATGGTGCTATATTACCGCACGAGTGCGGTAATCAGCAGATTACGTGCATATGTCGAAACTTTAAAGAGCCATATGTACTGTAAAACGTTGTACAATAGAGTAACACGTATTGTCAACGAAAGTGACAGTACGTGTAAAAAACTTCGAAATTTTTCGTGTCGTAATATGTGGACGGCCCCTTAAGCGATCTATAATCATGTGGAGATCGAATAATCGACCCAAGAAAAGTTATTTCCAATCGATTATAGCGACTTTCGTATGGATACAGATGTATTGGATGCGGATGCCCGGTACAGGGTGGCCGGACTAGATCGCGCGACGTTGCCGCTCTTCGCAAACAAACTCCGGCGCAGGGAGCAACTAGGGTTGCCGCGCGCCATGATAAAAAAAGAAAAATATTTTCATTTGACAGATAATTTCATCTGTTGATAATATCGACATTTAGCACTAGCTCTATTATTTATGTTCTCCTTTTAATCACATTAATTTAAGTACATATCTTTTAGCGGTGTGCTTGTTTGTTATACGATTTTTATTCGATCATCATGAAGTTTGAACATAAAAACATCTAATTTTGTTGTTAACATATATTTTAAACATCAGAAATATTTTAATGAAATATCAGCTATACATCATCATAAAATACACAATGGTGGATCCGTCTGTACCCGTACAGACGCTATCTTGACAACAAGCCGACAAACATGTCACTCAGTTCATTTGATAGCATCTATACTAGCTACGTTCTATTACACAAGCTGCTATCATCCCATAGAAATATGTCAAACTTTTCATATAATACGATTTAAAGGAACAGACGTCGCTTACAGACGGTTTGGCGAAACCGATCCTTAAGCAATAAATGCTTGATTCTAAGCCAATTTCTGTCGAAAACTATAAGGTTTTTTTAGCATAATTGTTCACTCGTGCTCCAAATTATTCTACTAACCTAATAGAAGGTAATTGTAGTTAATGCTAAACTAAACTGAGTATAGAACCAATGGCATTACACGTGAATGATTTGTTTATTGTTATTAAATAATCGGTATACTTTAAGAAAATAACATTAGAACTATTTTCACTAAGAAAGGGATTACGTTTTCCTTTGTAGTATTTTTATTGTATAACATCTGTGTGGGTAATGTTAGTGTTGCGCGTGGGAAATCCTAGTGATCGCTTTACTATTTCTATATTTGACCAGCTTAGCTTTGTAATATTTTATTATTTATTGTAACAATATTTTATAATAGACGCTTTAGTCTATTCTGTAGACCTCATATTATATACCTCCTATTGTACGTCGTCGTAACTCTAAGTATTGCTTTATTTTTTGTATTATGTTATTTTATGAGGTGAGGCGCAGGACCGGTCATTGTGGAAGTCTTTGGGGGAGGCCTATGTCCAGCAGTGGACGTCATTCGGCTGAAATGATGATGATGATGATGATGAGGAGAGGTGTCCAATGAAGTAGTAGTAGTAATAGTAGAAGTAAAATAAAAAACACACAACTGATAAGATTTACAAAAGAAAAAGTTAAGGACAAAGGTTAATTTAACCCTTTAAGAGATCGCTTCCAGTTAACCTTTGAGTAGATGAGAGTAAAAAATGAATAAAGCTAGACAAAATTTAAAAAAATCTAGGTAGTAAAGTGGGATAAAAGTAGTTAATCCAAAATAACAACGCTATTCCAGTACCAATTAATGTGTTAGTACAATTCGTATAACATGGAAATGTACCATAATGGCAGTGAAATTTATTTATCGGTATAATTAATTTATCCGTATAAATATATTAACAGTTAAATAGTATTATATAAAGCATGTTTTAGAATTAAGTTAACAATTCTGTCTCTCACTCATAAACCTATGGAAGAGCGGTGCCTCCCAATACAGGCAATTATTGCTTACCGGGCGGTTCCATCCTCTACATCATATGCTACGTGTTTCTTATGAAAATAAATAATTTATTACTTAATTTTTATCCATAATAGATAAAAACCAACATGTATAATATCAAATAAACTAAATTAAACCCTTACAAGTCTAAAAACCTAAGTCTAAAATTGGCCCCTGCGGCATGGTGCCGAGGATGCTGGCAGCATTTCCTCGCTGGATCGCAATACTTATGCGTTGGGCGAGGAAGCCGCCAGCTCTTTTGTCCCCGGTTACATCGACCAGCAGTTTAGCTAACTCTCGAAACAAGTGGAATTGTATTTTTTTTTTATGACATAGGAGGCAAACGATCAGACGAATCGCCTAATGGTAAGCGATTTGCGCCGCCCATGGACACTCGCAACACCTGAGGGGTTGTATTAGATTGAATAATTTGCTTTATTTTATTTTGACCCTTACGATACATTTATAATAGAGCGCTCATGGCCCAGTGGCACCCGCGTACTGCGTGCGGTATGCGAGGTTAAGCAATGTCGGACCAGGTCAGTCCTTGGATGGGTGACCGCTTTAAGTGGTTACTAACTGAGCGCTCCCGTGCTTTGGAAGGCACGTTAAGCCGTTGATCCCGGTTGCTGTCTTTGATAGCAGTCGTTAAGCCAAGTTAGAGGCCTCCGGGCGGCTTGAGAACTTCTAACAGTCAAGTTGCCCACTCACTTGACAAGCCTAACCCAATAAAGTCGGTTTCCCCCTCGGCTAGGAAGGTCAGATGGCTGTCGCTTCCGTAAAAACTAGTGCCTACGCCAATTCTTGGGATTAGGTAGCGGACCCCAGGCATTCTTCAGGATGCAACTATACTGGGAATAACGCTAGGAGGATGATGACGATACATTTCTAATAAACTCTAATTGATATTTCATATGTATCCTCCTAAGGTCCCGCGTACAATTTTTTGCACAAATTCCAAAAATGATTTGAACTTAAAATATCATACTATAAAATATTCAATAGTGAATATTCTTTATTGTAGACATTCAACTCTGATAGATAAACTGTATATTATTAAATAAACTAAATTAAAACCTTACAAATCTAAAAACCTAAACTTAAAATGAATAACAAAAGAATTCCTAATTCAAAAACACAATATTTTTTCTGGGCCTCAGGAGGGTATATGTCTTATTTTTTCCATATTTATTTTTTGTGCCACTTTATAACGTAATGAGTCGAAATAATACATGAAATTATTACTTCATAAACTCCAATAAAGTATTTTCATAACAATTGATTAATGTAGTTATAGTAGTATAAGCCCCTTATAAAAAAAGTTGCGCATGCTCATTGCCAACCCTAACCGGCGCGGGCGCAGAACGGCAACGCGACAGATGCGCGGCGCTACCATTGTTCACACGCGCATTGGGGTGTTAACCAATTAATAAAGGAAAACAATTAATACAGAGGACCGATAGCATTAAGTAACCCTATTTATTGACAAGCGAGGTACTATTCGTCCCTTGGTTTTATTAATTTATCGTATTGAATTTTTATCGGTTTTGTCTTTTTGAAATCATCAAAGTGTCGGCAATGGCATAGGCTACGTTCTTTGCTTACCATCTTTTACGCCGTATGCTTGTTTCCATCGTCGTGGTATAACAAAACATACAAGCCGATTTCTTTGTTACTTAAGCAATATTAATTCCTCTCTTCAACACACACTAGTTATATAACGTTCTAGCACCACTTCGCAACAAAAGATTAGTGTACCAAATAGCTTATATTACAATTAACCTTATCGAGACGAGATACGTTGCATTGCAACACGGTGAGTTAAGGATGATTCACAGTAGGCCGTTTCGTGTCCGGGCCGGCTCGTTTTCTTCTAGAGGAATACACCGGCCGTTGCGTTTGCTGTCATAGAAAACGGGCCGGCCCGGACACAGAACGGTCTACTGTGAATCATCCTTTAAAATATTATTATACCCGATCAACTCTTGTTGAAATAATGTGAAAGATAAAACTAGGTAAGTATGCAATTCAGTTTGCTGGTTGCAAATGTTGAGCTGAGCGCGTCCACCCGGTCTCTGACTCCCTGACAGTTACTCGCTTAGCATTTAAATATACGGAAATTCAGTTTTTCGGCGATTATTCCTCCGTGGTATGTCCGTTTTTTTTTTTAATCTAAACAAACCATCGTCATGATGTCACCTATCGACATGCAAAATGTGAGCGTGATCGGTTGAAGCGTCTAGGAGGAGTACGAACTCAAACGAAATACATCTGTCGCATAAGAATGACCTAATTAGCACAAACAGCACTGTTGTAGATGTTGGCCGTTAGCCACATGTTAAAGGTCGGCAACGCACTAACAACCCCTCTGGTGTTGATGTTGCGGGTTTCCACGGGCAGCGATAATCGCTTACCATGAGGCGATTCGTCTGCTTGTTTGCCTCCTGTTTCATAAAAAGATAATGTTGAATATAGTGTCTCTATTCAATATGCACTGCCCCTATTGAATATGCACTGCCCCTGTTGAATATGCACTGTCTCTATTCAATATGCACTGCTCCTATTCAAAATGCACTGTCTCTACGTGTATTCTATATGCACTGCCCCTATTCAATATTCTTCTTCTTTTTCACGTGCCATCTCCGTCCAGGAGCTCAGCGACCATATGTGTATACTCGTATGTCTCTCTACGCTCAGTCATACGAATTAGTTCAGCTTTGGTCTTCACTTTCAACCAGTCTCTTATATTTTCAGTCCATGATGTGCGCCTTCTACCTGCGCTTCCTTTCAATTTTTCCTTCAATTATTTATTTCAGTAGGTTGTATTTATTGTTTCTATTAATATGCACTGTCTCTGTTCAATATGCACCGTACTATTCAACATTAGCATAGTGCTTTTCAAACTGCTATTATGGTGAGGGGATACTAACATTTTAGATGCTTTGAGAGTGACCCGCATTTGTTTGTTGCTGTTACTACAATTAATTGAGTATTTGCCTCATGTCATATTTTTTTTATGTATGGACATTTTATTTAACAAAATGAAAGCACTAAAAAGAACTTTGCAATAAAAAACTAAAAACTAAGATCTAAATATAAATAAAAAATATCCTCTATAATTTGAATATCTACATTTTAAAAACAATAAAAAATCTATGGATAGTTCCAAATTATAAAATTTTATCGAAATCATAAACATGTGTAATAAAAAAAATGTATATTATGTTTTTTCTTTATCGTCCAAAAATTAAATAAAAGGTACCAATAAAATCCTTATATAAGAATAAATTGTATGACCACTATACTGACCTTAAAGCAGTATTTCACGGCTAAACTTATTTGTACTTACCTAGTCTAGCCATAAATTTTGTTACTGGCAATTCGCAAGAAATTACGAAAAAAGACAATTTGAATTTCGAATGTTATGTTTTGACATAATTCATTGAATGTTTTTGCCGCCATTTGTGTATAATTTATATGAATAAATTATCAATTTAATAATTGAGCGGGGGGTTAAAAAACAGAATTGGTGTGTTTGCTCTGTATAAGGTAGGAATGCAGCCTGCTAACATTTTCGACGCTAAAAAAGTTAAAGTTAAGTCGAATGTTCGTGTATCGTCCCATCCAAAGGTACACCAAGTCTTCCTCTATTGATGACAGAAGAAGATCTGGGCGACCACGTTCTGTTAGGACACAGCAGGCTTACAATGCTGTGAAGGCCAGAATTCGCCGTAACCCCATAAGAAAACAAAAAATCCTTTCTAGAGATATAAGAAATACCAGCAAGGACACTTTCACGGATCATTAAAAAAGACTTGGGTCTTGGCGCTTATCGAAGATTATATGGGGCACACTTTAAATCAGTCGCTGAAAACTAAGAGGGTTGAGAGATCAAAACGCCTGTTAATTCGATACGCCGATGAGAAATACAAGAACATTCTTTTCACGGATGAAAAATGTTTTACTATCGAGCAGCACTACAACAAACAAAACGATAAATTGTATGCAAACAATTCTAAAGTAGCCAAAGAGGTAGTCGAGAGAGTTCAGCGAGATCATCATCCAGCTTACGTCATGGTTTCGTGGGGTGTGTGGAACCAAGGCGTCTCAGAACTCCATTTTTGCGAAAAAGGAGTGAAAATCTCGGCCAAAGTGTATCAAGATACCGTGTTAGAAACGGCCAGGGCATTATTTGTGCATTTAGCACGGATTTTGTTCTTGGGTCGTGGATGTTCTCTATGTATTTAAGTATATATTTATCTATATAAGTATGTATATCGTCGCCTAGTACCCATAGTACAAGCTTTGCTTAGTTTGGGACTAGGTCGATTTGCGTAAGATTGTCCCGCAATATTTATTTATTTATTTATTTAGGTATTTTCCCATACAACGGTTGATGGCGCGTGATGACGTAAGCAAATGTCAATTTGTCCTACAAATTCCCCTCTACCGTCTCTACCTCGCCTCTACCGTCAAGGTTTGTCCTTATTTTTGGCCCTTTATTGTGCTCTAATTGTAGTTGGTTCCTTATAACAAAAACATTTGATCGGCTCTAAAAACTGGTTCGATGTGCACCAACAACAATCAAATACCGTATCTTATATGGGAGAATACCAGAATACACTCTAGAAATACCAGATTACCCAATAAACTTGCAATAGATTTCATACCTAATACTGTCCTTTTCATTAAAAGTAGTTACGTATTATATGTGTATGAGAATATTTAGTGCCACAGTTTAAAATACAGCTTCATCGATAGCTCAAAGAGCGAATGATCTAACAAATAACAAATAAGAAGATAATGTCTAACAAAGCCGACAGCAACATCTTATCGCCAACAATCTGTTTTGCGAAACTTTAACTATTATAGTACTGTACATTACGTTTTTTAAAATAAATTTAAAAAAAGAACATCGCATTCTGCTCGCAAGCGCACGCTCTTTCGTTTCTAGCTGAGTTTAGCAGCCACCAATTAAATTATGACGCTGCCTGTATTTTTTTTAAATGACGGTGGCAAACAACATTACCGCCCTCCTGACGGTGAGCGATACTGTACTCGTACCTGTGGATACTTGCGACTCCAGAAGAAGCACAAGCGCGAAGCTTACCCTTTGAGGTAAAAGCTCTAAGACATATGCGCTGTAATGTCACAATATTGCGACAGTTAAGATGCGTCAAATCAGGGAAAGTGACAAGGTACTAAAATGATTATCTACTTTTGCCGTTGACTATACCTCTGCTCTGGCGATCTTACTCATCACCAGCCCGGCTAGTATGATAGCTTATACCGTCACGTTATATGGCCAAAATGTACTGAAACGTCACATAAAACGTGACGGTATAAGCTATCATACTAGCCGGGCAGGAACTCAACACCGAATACGTATACGTTCCTGTATGGAGGGGTGCGGTGTGATCGAGTTGCGGAGGTAACGCCGCGGCGCAAGCGCTCTCTAGTTGGTCTTATTCGATCCAGTGACCCGCGTCTGCGCCGATTCAAGGACGGTTCGAAAGGCCCAACCAACGGTGACCAAACACTGCAGATACAATGGTTCTGGGCGTTTTCGTTTCACCCAATATTCCCTTTATACTTTTTTTCTCAACACTTTATTTTTATTTTCCCTGCTCAGAATGATATGTAAGAGCAAAATCATAGGTGATGATGATCATTTTAGTACCTTGTAACTTTTACTAATTTGACGCATCCCAACTGTCGCAGTATTGTTACGTTAGTGATGCGATAAAGTACTAAAATGATCATATACTTTTGACTGTAGTTAATATTAAGAATAAGAATAAAAATAATAAGACTATACAAAGGGTATTGACTTTAATATAGAAAATAGACCCAAAATTTTACATACATTTTTTAAGTGTCCACTATCTGACGGTCTGCAGAAAATGTGTAAAAAAGTCACATAGTGGAATAAAATATTAGGGAGGATTATTATAAGGATCAAGAGCGCTCATGTTTAGAAAACACAAAAAAATCCAGTTTCTGCGAAAAATAGAAGGTTCAATTTGAGTGAGTTTTCATCGACAAAAATAGACGATACAATTTTCAGTGAGCGTTCAATCATATTGTTTCTCAGTAATTGAAATTTTTTGATGTTTGTTGCTCATGTTTAATATTGAATGTGATATAAAAATAGCCCCGAATATTCCTTATTTTTTTAGGTCTCCACTATGTGACGGTCCTCACAAAATATGTGAAAAACGTTACATTGTGGAATATAAAATTGGGGACTTTTTTCTGTCAGGATCAAGAGAGCTTTGATCTGACTCTGACCATTCTTCTACATTTTCTTCATCATCATCATGTCAGCCGAATGACGTCCACTGCTGGACATAGGCCTCCTTCAAAGACTTCCACAATGACCAGTCCTGCGCCACCCGCATCCAGCGGACACCCGCGATCCTTACCAGGTCATCAGTCCACCGTGTGGGGGGCCTGCCCACGCTACACCTTCCGGTAGGTGGTCGCCACTCGAGAACCTTTCCGCCCCAAAGGCCATCGGTTCTACGTGCTATGCGTCGCTTACAATGGGCCTCATAAGAAGGCTCAAAGTCACCCAAAGAGCAATGGAGAGGGCTATGTTGGGGGGCTTCTCTGCGAGATCGCATCAGGAATGAGGCCATCCGCAGCAGAACCAAAGTGACCGATACAGCCCTTAGAATCGCTAAACTTAAGTGGCAGTGGGCGGGGCACATTTTCTTACCAAAGTTTAATTTTAGTTACTTTAGTTGGAATATTAGAGTCAGCTTCAAATAGTTAGCAGTTTAGGAAAGTTTAAATTTAACCTCGAATACTCTTTTTTATGCGTCGCGTTAGTTAGTTATTACAAAAATGACAGATTTTCCAATATTCACCTCTATTGAATGATATGCGAACATCGTTATTTATTGTAACATGCATGACATTGACAACACGTAGCCTTATTTTATATATTTAATTAATAATATGTATACATATAACGAATTCAATACCGTGAGAGTTTTCAACAATATAATGTAACCCAAGAATCGGTTGACAAATGCGACCTGTAGAGGAGAACATCCGGACAGACAGACAGACGGACATGCAAAAGAATTTTTGTCGAATGCTGAAAAGGAGGCTTCGCTCGCTAGGTCAATTAAGTTGTTGATATATTTAAAAACAAAAGATAATTGTTGGTTTCTGATTGTGTCCAATCCATTGTCCTATTGTGCGGTTTTGCTACCTCACTGTAGTCCGTCTTAAAATCTAAGCATACTTCATAGATAAAGACTGCAGCATGCAATAACATTTTACTGGATTATCAAGTCTAGGTCCTCTAAAAGATAAAATGTTTTGCATGTGACGTTAGACGGATTCTACATTTTATGACCGCCATTTACCAGAACACCTGAGAATGGTACAGTCAAGTGTAAAAATATGGGTGCATGTGCATACAACTTGCTCAAAAATATGTCCCATAGCTCTTATGTCGGCGAGTTAAGGTTGATACGTACTTATTCGGACAGGATTAAATCGCTACGTATTTATGCACTTGACTGTACAAATATAAAGACATGTGGGCCACCATTCTTCTATTAGTGCACTCGTAATATTTTGCTTACGGAGATATAGTCGATAATCAATTGAACTTTCTAGGTTGTAACGACTTATCACAATATGGTAATTTTGGTGTTTTGCGGTTTTAGTAAACAAAAGCCTTCCTTCCTCCCTCCCTTCCTTTCCTTTGCCCGTAAGTGAATTGGACAAAACTAAAACAAAACAAATACCAGTAACGAACGATTTAATTACAGCAAGCAGCAGTATTTTACAAAGTGTAGGAACAAATTAATGCCACTCACAGCAACACGCAAGTCACAATCATAAATTAACTCATAATTTCACTGATTATAATACGTTCCGTGACGATCAGAGATATGCCAATTATCAAAAAAGCCAGTATTTCGCAAAAAAGGGTCATTACGTAACGTTTGAAACGCACTTAAGGATCTAGTGAGTAATGCTTATACATCGGCTAAACTAGGAATACGACTAGATCCGAAACGGCAATCAATTATCGTACAAGACTAATTAATTAAAAAACTAAAAAACCCGACTGCGTTACTGTATAATTTGGAATTTGGCGCTTAAAATCCGCCCTTTTTATTTATGATAAACTGACTAGCGATTGGCCTTAGTCTCACGATGGAAAGCGATGACAAGGCCTAAGACGTTGCTCGCTGGTTCATTTGTTTTGTTATTATATTTTAATATACCCAGTGTCACTCTCACAGTAAATACGAATCTAATGACACCTCTCAAGCTAAAATCCATCGAGCCGTTCAGGCTACAGAGCGTGCCAAACAATTATACATACATACTCTCGAAAAACATTACCCTCCTTCTGTCGCAGCCGTGTAAATAAATGAATGACAAGTTCATACTCTCACTGCTGGGAAGAGTCAGGCATAGCTCCAAATGTGGCTCCAACAGTATCCTGAATGCGTTAGCAGATAGCTGTGATTGCCCAATAAAAAAGTTTTGGGTAGGACAAATAAAACGGGTGGCCCAGCTTGAATTTTACAACATAGATATATAAGCCCTTACTAAAAAACTATGGATGTGATCACCTGAAAATGTCAGAAATAAAGAATTTATTATTATTATATCTGTAAATGTGAATCTTTATTAGTCAATATCAAATGTCAGAATGAAAACTGGTAGTATTTTGTCATTTGACACGACAAATGTTAAATTATACTGTAATTGCTTGAGAATTCGTCGGGTTCGGGTCTCGTCGTGTTCCGAGATAAGCCACTGGGAAAGCATTATTCACTAGGTACATCTAAGTTAGATCAGAGGAACGCGAGGTTAAGCAGGTTAAGTCGGGCGGGGTCAGTCCTTGGATGGGTGACCGCTTTAAGTGGTTACTAACTGAACGCTCCCGTGCTTTGCAAGGCACGTTAAGAGATGATTCACAGTAGACCGTTCCGCGTCCGGGCCGGCCCGTTTTCTTTAACAGCAAACGCAACGGCCGGCGTATTTCTCTAGAAGAAAACGGGCCGTCCCGGACACGGAACGGCCTACTGTGAATCATCGTTAAGCCATTGATCCCGGCTGCTGTCTATGATAGCAGTCGTTAAGCCAAGTTAGACGCCTCCGGGTGGCTTGAGAACTTCTTACAGTCAAATTGCCCACTCACTTGAGAAGCCTTATCGGAATAAGATTTAGTTTCCCCCTTGGGTTGGAAGGTCAGATTTCAGTCGCTTTCGTAAAAACTAGTGCCTACGCCAATTCTTGGGATTACGTAGCGGTCCCCAGGCATCCTTCAGGATGAAATTGTACTGGGAATAACGCAAGGATGAAGTTGATGATAAGTTATATCAGAGGCTTTGCAAATTTTAAAATGTTATGAACTTAATTAAGACAAAGGTATTGATATTCCAATAAACTAATTAAAGGATACGATGCTTGTATTTGAGTTTTAGATAGTAATGTAACCATTTATTTAAAGTACTTAATAAATGTTGTTCACACTGAATTGATATTTAGTATAAATATGAACTAAAAATTAGCAGTTGCTAATGCCAAAGGTAAGGTCTAAAAGAAATAGTAAAAATCACCGATACGAGTAGCATCTCATTTAGGAGAGAGCTTTCTTGGCAATCGTTCTGGAAGTGTTCCTTTGTTGATGAATGTGTGACATTTTGCAGCATTTTTCTATTTGCGACTTTGTTGTTGTGTATGTAGTACATACACACGTAAACTTACGCCTGTGTTTCTGAAAGGGGTAGGCAGAGAATAATGAAGAAGTTCCAGCGCTAGTTTAAGCAAAGTTTAAAGACGGAGAAAATGTGATTTCGGTGATAGGATGCTGCTAGCCCATAGCCCACAACCAGGCGGATCCAGAATTTAGTTGAAGGGGGAAGGGAATATCATTCAGAGGGAGGGGACATCATAAAGATAGCAGGGCAAGACATTTTTTTATTGTTCTAAAAAGAGCACCTAGACACTGATATTACTTTCCCATGTAAACGAAGACTACCCTAACTAGACGACAGAGCACGTGATATGCGGTAGTGCGGGATAGCATGATTCGGTGTTTTCCAGTTGTCAGAAATCGATTATGTTCGATACGACCTTCTGTACGCAAGTAAGTACTCATTATTCTGTGCCCACACTTAGAGACGAAACTTCACTATGTACTTTTAAAAACGTGTAAGCGCTTCGGTACATGTACGTCGCTTAGGCCTTTACAAGAATTATAATAGTCCCAAATTGGTTTCAATGGATCTGGACCCTCGTCAGTAAGGTCGGAAATAGGCCCGATCAATAAAGGTGATGCTGATATGGGTATGTTTGTGGGGTGTTAAGTCATTTACTCTTAACATGTTACTTGCCTTAATGGAAAAAGAAACTTACTAAATAAGAAATTGCCGGGATATGCGGTTAACAATACACTAAGGCGTGTGTGTGACAGTGCTAATAGGTATTCCTAGGTCACTTAATAAATAATCTAACGTTTGTATGAGATTGTATAGGAAGGTAAAACGTAGGGCCCAAGTTCCTCCCTTGCGTGACCCGAACCCAATCTTATTACGGCAGTGCCGCATTATCAAAAAGGTCTTATGGGCAAATAAAATTGGCATAAAACTGTCATTTTAGAAGTACAACAGTAAACTCGCGTGTTTAAGTTCGCAAGGAAGCGCCAGCCGTTGCTTGGTGGCCATTGATTAAACAACCTCAAACGCTTTCTAAAAGACACATGTTCTGTGCGTTACCATGGCGCTTAGGTTCTTTTATGTTGAAGGTCCAGATTGATGCAATTGGAATGCGACCTTGTGCGAATGTAATTAGAGATCAATTTGGAAAGCTTGTGATGTTTTGAAAAGTTATTGATACGCCTGCATTGGCGTAAAATTTGCGGAAAGGAATGGAACTTTTTGATTTACTGTCAATTAGTATGTAATAAATATTACTGCATGAATATTACTAGATGTAAGACACAGGTGCAAGAGCATACGAACTGCCAACATACTGCTACGCAGTTTAGCAGTAGCAGTACAGTCTTCCTTATTCTATATACACAAACAAATAGTCAAATACAAGAACACAAACAAAACAAAACAAAATCTATTTAAACCTAATAAAAACAATAACCTATTGTAGGTTTATATATCGCGAAAATGTGATATTGTAGTGACAGATTGCTAGCCCATCGCCCACAACTCACTTCAACCTGGTTCCTATGGTCGACTCTTACGACACCCACGGGAAGAAAGGGGTGGTGCTGTTCTAACCGAGCACCACACGCTTAAAAATTCATTGTATTATATATTACTATAATGATTTTTTCGCATACCCAGTAGATACGCGGTTATTGACCTAAGTGAGTAAGACCTAAGCCACAGGGAAAAGGAAAGACAGATGGACGGACATAAGAGTTCCTCGTTCTCTAAAGATAAAGGAACCCTAAAAATGGACCTTCGCGAAAATTACACATTTAATGAAAATCACGCCAGGACGGAAAGCAATAGAATTACGTTATTTGACGAAGCAAAATTCGGAGTGACAAAATTAAACGAACTAACAAACAAAGAAAATTGTGGAGAAACGTAATATTTGAGTTCTTTTAAAATGTTTCCTAAAAGAAATCAGCTATTTTTTATCAAAAGTAATCTCAGTAGCCACTGGACCGATATTTCTTCGCAAAAACGTTTAGAAACAACATTCACGGCTGAACAGACTTTTGGCATTTTGTAGAAATGCGTATTGAAAAATATAAATGGCATGATAATAGAGAGAGTTATTTCTCTAAATAACTCTTATTTTACTGTAAAACCAACTACTCGTCGTAAAACCCTACCAAAGTCCAGTCTATACCAATATTATAAAGCTCAGGAACTACTGGTACGAATTGAAAAATTCTGTTTTGTGTTGGATAGTCCATTTACAAAAGGAAGGCTTTAGGCTATATAACATCGCGCTGCGACCAATAGGAGCGAAAACGCGGACGTAGTCGCGGGCAACAGCTAGTGCCTAATAAATATACATGCCTGCAGGTAACGGTCTTAAGTCTTACTATCAACAGTATACAGGTAAATTACTTTCGAGACTTTTTTGCTTCTGTAGTAGTATTTGTATATTTATAGGGACACACGTACACGTTGACGTATACAAGACACACGTCAACGTGTGTGTCTGGCTGGCTACAGAGGTCACAACTACAAATGCTAAAAGTCTAAAACGTCTCGAAAGTAATTTACCTGTAAGATATGGGCAATGTACGAAGTAGGTGGTGGGGGTAAGCTAAGCGATCACAGCGCAGACCATGGCAGAAATGTGTAACTGCCGGGGACATCTGTCAAATTTACTTTGACGTTTTCTATTGGTTTCCTACGATTCGTTTCGTTTGTTTATTTATTTTCTTATTTTTTTCAGTAAATTCTCCAGTAAAAGGTCTGTCTCGCTCACTTAAAATAAATAAGATATTCATGTCATGTGTCATTTATTGACATCTCTGTTATAGTAGTATTTACATTTGAGAAAAGGGAAAGTTTCGAGTGCATTATCGAATAGGTAGTATCGAATAAATATTCTAATTACAAATTCCGCAGAACCTGATACAAAGCCTCCATATCGAAAATTACTACAGCCTACTGCGTCACAATATGGTTGTATGTAAGTTTTGTAGGCCGGTGTTTCAAACTGGGGCGATACGAAACTCATCCATACAATAAAGTTGCGAAGTCGTATAGTTGGCCAACATACACATATTTAAATTCCGATTTGACTTTTCCCTCCTTAAGGATGATTCACAGTAGCCCGTTCCGTGTCCGGGCCGGCCCGTTTTCTATGACAGCCAACGCAACGGCCGGCGTATTTCTCTAGAAGAAAACGGGCCGGCCCGGACACGGAACGGCCTACTGTGAATCATCCCTTAATAGGTGCATATAATTGAAGAAGAAATAACTTTTACCTTTTTAGAGTTCCGTACCCAAAGGGTAAAAACGGGGCCCTATTACTAAGACTTCGCTGTCTGTCACCAGGCTGTATCTCAAGATCCGCTATAGTTAGACAGTTGAAATTTTCACGGATGATGTATTTCTGATGTAACAACAAATATTAAAAACCAGCCAAGTGCGAGTCAGACTATTTACCGTTTTATAGATAATGGTACGGAGCCCTTCGTGCGCGAAGCACCACCGGCCGACTCGCACTTGGCCAGTTTTTTTACTTTTTTCATCATGAAGAAAACCGATGCGCGAGCTAATGCGCGTACAGTCAAGAGTAAAAGTGAGCACTTTTGCATCTTATGCCATTGTGATAAGTAGGTACTTATGTTTGCTGACTGTACGCATCGGCTGCACCTATTGGCTATGTGCGAAGTAGGTGGTGGGGGTAAGCTAGGCGATCGTAGCGCACACCATGGCAGAAATGAGTACTTACCGGGGACATCTGTCAAATTTACTTTCACGTTTTCTATTGGTTTCTTAACGGTTTCCTACGATTCGTTTCGTTTGTATTTATTTATTTTCTTATTTATTTCAGTTAAATTTCCAATAAGGGGTCTATCTCGTTAACTAAAATAAATTAAATATCCATGTGTCATTATTTGACATCTCTGAGTTTGACATTGTCTCGGGACCCTTGACGTTTGACGTTTCAGACGTGCACATAGCCAATATGGTTGATTATTTTTTTGTTGCGCTTGTTTTTCTAAGGTTTGTTGGATTGTTGATATGTGTTTGACGGCCTGTTTAGTTGGTAGTGACACTGCCTCCGAAGCTAGAGGTCGAGGATTCGAATCCCGGCCAGGACATTATTTGTGCATTTAGGACGGATTTTGTTCTTGGGTCTTGGATGTTCTCTATGTATTTAAGTATGTATTTATCTATATAAGTATGTATATCGTCGTCTAGTACCCATAGTACAAGCTAGCTTTGCTTAGTTTGGGACTAGGTCGATTTGTGTAAGATTGTCCCCCAATATTAATTTATATTTATTTATTTACATGTATACCCATGCCAAATAACAACTTCCTAGTACTGTCCCCCCCACCCCTCTAATTTTTAAACTATGAAGTATAAAATTCTAAAAAAAATTGTACACTGTACATTAATAAATACTTTCAACGATATTTGGTTTGAAGAAGATAGATTTAACGGTTTTATAGTTATCGCTGAAAAACTGTCTTACCCAAACAAAAGGACGTAAGTGCCGTGTGATCCCTATGAAGGTACGAGCTTTTTGATTCGGTGTACTGTATAGTGGTTTTAAATGTATCGGTACGGAACCCTTTCCTTGGCCAGTTTTTGATATGAGGATTCGTTGTACTGACAGCGCGCGGAGGAGCGTTCCTCCTGCTTAGGCAACTTCCTGGAGTGCTACTGCGAACTTCGAAAATCGAACTTCGTATCGTACCGTCTCTTTCCGTCATATAGTGCATAACACGAGAGTGAAAGGGACGGCACGCTACGAAGTTCGATTTTTAAAGTTCGCGGTAGCACCCCTGTTTTGGTTGGCGCCGGGAGCGATATGTAGCAGGCATTTTGTTCTTTGACGTAAGCTTACTGACGTAAGATTTCCTCAATTGACAAAATACTGTCAGTAGGGTATACCGCTTGGTATAATCATTGGCCCTTTAAGAGGGCGCAGTACGATCGGTGTGGATCGGTTCTCCATACAAACGTATTTAGGCTCTCATTTTAAAACGTCATGCTAGAATAACATGAAACTTTGTATACACAATGGGATCCGGCATATACCTAGGTCGAAAATTAGTTTCTGTTGCTATAAATTGATAAAGAAAAAAAATACAGCGGTTTTTTGAGTTTTTTACGGTTTCTATGAAAACCTTAATAATCGCTGTATTTTTTCGCCATTATAATTTCAAGCAACAGAAACTAATTTTCGCCCTAGACAAGCTGGATCCCATTGTGTATACAAAGTTTCATGTTATTCTAGCATGGCGTTTTAAAATGAGAGCATAAATACGTTTGTATGGAGAACCAAACGTACTGCGCCCTCTTAAGGCGACCATTGAATTTGAACATTTTTAGATTCAAAGCAAGGTCCAAAGTCATTTAACATTTACTGTCAAATTGTTGCTTATGAGCCCGAGAATTCGAACAAGTTACAACCGTAATAATACTGTAACTCTTTTATAACTTAAATGAGTTGAATATGAAAATGGTGCGAAAAGTACAATCATTGGCCCCTGATGTATGAAGGTACTAACTTTGGCCTACCCGTTTCTACGTTATCTTGGGCCTTTTTTCACCAATTACAGTATATAAACCAAAACGGAATGGTAATTAATATATGAAAATACTTACCTCGCAGCCCCGACAAAAAGAAAGTAGGTAAAAATCTAAATGAAAATACTTAATCCTTAAGATTTTCATAGCAAACCACTCTCGAAGTTGTAGACGCTGCAAACGTTTTTTTTTTCAAGTGTTCTACCTGTCAAGTTTTCTAACGACCTACTACATTTTAGAGTGTAGCAAACAAAGAAAAATATGAAATTTATTTTTGTCCTTGCACTCAAGGATTGCGCTTAATACATTGAATTAACATTCAAGAGGCCAATGATTGGAGGGGGGCACAGATATCAGAGTAAAGCAGATCCGCTCATTTAAGTTGAACGATTTTTGTACGTCTGATCTATTCTCACTAATGTACAAATCAGAAAGTTTGAGAGAGACAGACAAGTGACATCTGACACGTCTTCATCTGTCAGTGTCTCCGTCTTCATAACTGAAAATTGTACTGAACTGACGTTATGGTGTGTTAAGTTTATATGGGATTTAACATCCTGGTGTGCTCGCAAATCGAGACAACTTGTTAACAGCCGAAACTGATTGTATTATCTGTCGCATTCTAACTCATTTTGGTGCACCATAAGGATTAAAAAGACAACTATATGGAAAATCATCTGGCTTAATACTGCGAGTCTGCTTTTCTCTGATGTCTGTGGAGGGGGGTCAACATTACTACAGCTTACCCTATTACGTTTGCGCAGTAGTAATACCATGCGCAGAAGTGGAGCAGCATTCGTATCGGTTGACACTGACAGCTGTCAGTTTTCTCATATCGTACCGCCTCCGCATCGACAAATCAGGAAGGTGCCTAAATTTGTTACTTAAATATATTCCAATAGAGCACACCGCTCTCTTTTCTTCCAGTGTGTGTCGTAAGCTGTAGAAATAGGATATCGATATAATATCACATTTACTCCATATATAAACCAACACCTGCCAGAAGTGCCTCGGTAATTTTATGGGCTCTGTCTACCCCTTCTGAATATAGGCGTGAGTTTATGGATTTACTCCTGTTACAACTTTACGTTATTCTTATCAGGTTTTCCAGCGAAATAATCAAAACTTCATTATTTCTGATGCAATTTTATGAATGAGCTCTGCAAATTAAATCTAAGTAATTTCAATAAAGCTTCTACTTTAATTAATTTCCCTGCTGGCCACTCATGTGAAATATTTGTTGAAAGTTGTTTAAAAAGATTTCTTGCCCATTTATAAGCTTCTTTGTTTTGCTTATGTCGTTGTAGTACCGAACAACTTTGTATATTTGTGGCACAGACATCAGACAAAAGCAGACTCGTAGTATTTTATAGTTCTCTCTCGTTAAATCCTTAGGTACGGTTCACCAAAATGAGTTAGAATGCGACAGATAGTATGTACGATCATTTTCGGCTGTTAACACACCACAGACGTCAGTTCAGTACAATTTTCAGTTATGAATACGGAGACACTGAGAGGTGAAGACCTGTCAGATGTCACTTGTCTGTCTCTGTCCAACTTTCTGATTTGTGCATTAGTGAGAATAGATCATGTGTACAGAAATCGTTCAACTTAAATGAGCGGATCTGCTTTAAGTACTCTGATATTTGTGATTTGGGGCCATACGTTCTGAAAAACAAAAACATTAAATTGTTTATTTAGATTTTTTTTATATGAATTGACAAGTTTCGTCTTCGTCGAGCACTTCCGTTACCTTCATTTCAGATTGTTTGTTTTCTTTGGAATAGTTGATTATTAGTAGAATATCAATTAAGCGTAAAACGCACAGAGCGCGGCGCAGCGTCGTTGCGTGGCGGAGGCGGTTTTTTGGTAAAGCGAACGCGGTCCGGGGGACGTCGCACCAAAACATCGATATATGAGCGGATGCGGCGTGTGTGACATATGAAGCAGTAATCGACACTATCGACAGTTTCGGAAAGATCAAAAATGCAAAACCGCCTCCGCCCCGCACCGCGCCGCGCCCGCTCTGTGCGTTTCGAGCTTTAGTAGGAGCCGTTTTTGGGGCCGCTAGCAACGAGCTACGTGTGTACGTCCCTTATTTGCCTTTTGATTTGCTCTAATTCTCGTAGGTCTCAAATAAACATATGATCCTCTCTCAGACTGGTTCGAATGGCACCATAAAAAAGTTAAGAAGCCAATTGTAAAAATTAATAGGGTTAAAGCGCCGGTTACGCGACTAGCTTCAGTAAACGTCCACCTGAAGAACAAAGTTCCTTCAATTAGAGATAAACAAGTCAGGAACGTTTAGAATACGGTATTTCACTGATAGTCAAATCTGCAACTTTTTACGAAAAGTCAATAACGTTCGGTTAGTATGAAGTTTGTAGGGAAATGTGCCTCCGTGGGAAATTCCGTCCTTTTTTTCATGTTTATGTATTTAAAAATCTTTTAAATTGCATAAATAAGCTGAAGTTTGATTTTTGCCGAGTATTTTCGTATGATTTGTTTATTGCAAACTTAAAACAATATTTTTTTAATAGTGAAATACTCTATTAGTTAAAGTACATATATCCCTTTAAGACAATGCGTGAAAGAAGGCAGATAAGTACCCGCTCAAGTCATAACAAAAGCGAATATAATACGCCATTGAAGAACAATCACGGAGGATGTTGATACATCACTCGTAACACGATATCGGAATGTCAAGTTTTATAGATTAACTTTTACTTGCAAGACATTTATGGCCATGATTTACACCATATACAAAATTCTGTCACATCGATCGTGGAGGTATGTCTTGAATTATTTTGTATCACGCCAGTGATAAATAACTGCCGGAAGGTAAGCAGACTGCAGCGTATGAACTCTTGCGTTCCTTTATTGATTTGACTGACTGACTCTCAACACAGCGCATTCTTCTGGTGACCTTAACGACCAGGAACATAACAAAATTAGTAGTATTATCATGGCTCCGGTCTTCTTAAGGTGATGTGAATTCAATAGGTCTATTTAAAGAATAACCTACCTCGTCGCGTATAATTATATAACGCCATTTATGTATGTAGCTGCGGTATTGATGTAAACCCTTCCTCACCATTCTCGATGATAGTTAAATTCCTTAATTCTGATTATAAATTACGTAATATGTCAAACTTACTTTAGTTATAACTATTATTTTTGACATGGAAAATGGGAGTATTTATTCTAAGAATCGGGATATACACAAAAAACAAGAACATACACTAAACTAAACTAGTCGTATAAAAGAAGTATGTAAATATTCACAAGGCATATAAAACTTATAAGATATGGAAAAAGATATTTAGATCAGGCCTCCGCGTCAAATACCCTCTGTACGTCAGCAGTAAAAAAATATATTATTCATTTCACTGATAATGAACAGGTCACCAGACATTATTTTCGAATATTCACCTCGAAACGCACTATAAAGCCTGATTTGGTTAAAATAACAAGTATAATAACAACCTGCATGCCAAATGTAAAAATTTCGTAACTGTTTTTCTTTTTAAATTTTCAATACCGTTGCCAGATAAGATAAGATAAGATATCATTTATTGTCAAAACTGTGTACATACAATGTCATAAGATAGGTAATAAGTCTCAACAGTCTGCCCATTTCGGACGTACAATATAAATAATACATTTAAAATATAGATGAAATATGAGATTAACATTACAAGAAATATTCATTCAGATCATAAAAACATTTGCAAATTAACCAGTTCTTCAGTATTCTCTTGAATTTTGTCCCATCTAACGACTTAATACTTTCCGGCAACTTATTGTATATTTTGATTCCAGTGACATATGTGCTCTTCTTCAGTATATAACTAGTAGGTTCTTCAGTATATAACTACCAGAGCTATGCTGAATTTGGTTTTTACAGAAGCCGCTCGTCACCTGCCTTTCCAATCTAAACCTTATTGGGGTTAAGTTTCGTTGAACAAGTGGGCAGATAGAATAGTACCAGCCGCTGTCTGGGTGTTTTAACAGACGACTATGGGAATAGGGTTGAAATAGGTCGTGGGCGATGGGCTAGTCACCTATGACTGCAATATCACATTTTCTCCATCTTTAAACCAATCTCTCCTTGAATGTATATATGTATACCTCTAACTCGGCTTAACGATTTGCTGTCAATAACCAGAATCAACGAATTGACGTATTTGTCGATACAGAAACAGTTTTTTGATCTAGTAAAATAGATTTTTACGTGGTGGTTGATATGAAATTAAGAGTGAACCAATAATTATAACCTAAACGGAACATTAAGGTCGATGAAAGCGATCAAATGGTTTACCGTGAAGGCAATTAATGGAATAATCGTCATTAAAGATGTTAGAAGAGAGATCTATTTTTGGAGACACAACAGCTGGGATGATAATCCGCCGTATTAACATGGGACATGTTTCGCTTTCTAGTTTATGTCATTCCGATTTCGAAAGACAAACGTTAAAGTGGAGACATGTCCTCTTCTGTCAATTATCACAAATGAAAAACAAGCCCCGGCATAGTTAGCTTTAACGCTGTGACAAAACATCTGTCGCTCTCTTACTTACGCATTCAGAACGAGACGGATTATATCCCCAGCGATTAATGATATAAGTAAACGCGACATCGCGGCAGCTATCGGGGCATCGTCGGACACTGGATGTTTTAGTTTCAACTTTTCGAATAGTCCCAGCACTATTTATCCACACACAAAAAGGGGACTGGATTTTTGTGGACCTACTAACTACTTATAAGTAATGTCTGCTCACGATCGAACAAAGAACTGCATAACGGTATTGCAAATAAACAATCGAAAAAGAGCTAACCAAAAAGGATATTTTCAGAGTGGAGCGGTTGTTTACCAAAACAGGCTTTATAACGTTTTAAAGGTGATCCAAAAATAAAGATCAGTAACTGTTCACTATCGATGAAACTGCACTGTTGCATTGCGGGTTGTTTTGGGGCCATTAAGTCGATGTGCTGACGGTTTGTGTTCGAGAATTCTGCTCAAAAAACCCAGTCTCTGTAGATTCTCGTTAGCAGGATTTTGCCACGGTTATAAAGTCTTTCATCTTTCAAACAGAGGTTTACCGTCAATATTGTATAGGATAATCTTGCGTAAAAATACTATTCCTGTACAGTGGATTAGAAACTTAGGAACCTAATTGGAATAAGGATTTTAAAACCATCTTGTTTGGTTGAATTAGATGGAGAAAGGAGTTTTAATCTCAGGTTTAACAAGGGATAATCCAACAATAAACACTGTAGTTCCTTCCAACCAATTGGTCCAATTGGATGAGTTATCTGTTTGAGTTTTTTATACATAATCTTAACCTTGTAGGATTAATTGCCGTCATATTTTGGCACCTGACTAGTGACGTTAGATCAAGTGACCAGCCATGTCAATCACTGATCATGATCGGGTTACACATTCCATTATGGATAAACAGTTTATACTAGCGTTTCAATGCCTATAGCTTTGTAATCCAACGCAAACGAAACGATAAAATAGAATCTTTTATTACTATTGGGTTTCATAAAACACTTTCTTTGAGTATCGCGTGCTGGCTTGAACGTGGCTTCCTGGTGTTTTAGACATTGTTTACTTCGGGCATTTCACTTTGTTTTTAGATTTTGGCCTTCTGTTTTGTGGACATCGAAAGAGATTTAGGAGTGGAACAGAACACCGGTGGAGACAAACAGCATGGAGGCATTTGTTCGTATCGACGTTTCGTTGCCCGCCGGAGCGTTGCGGACAGGGACGCACTGTGTCGCTCTCACTATCACACACTTTGAAGCTCACCTTAATCTCACAGGCGGCGGGATATTGAAGGCCGGGAACAACTTAGCATTGGGGCTCTCGAACAGCATTGCGAATGTTTTGACGTTTTGTTCACCGCGCGTTCATGGCGTGCGTCCGCCTAGTCTGACGTCCGGCCGAACACTGGCGGTACGCGGCCCCCCTCCCTGTGACGTCACGCGCGATTCCATACACCATCCATCCTTTGTTAATCTGCCTTGTTGGAGAGAGAGAGATGGGGTAGGGTGCGTAGCGGGTCGGCAGCCCCTCGGTAGGGCTTCGGGCTCCGCTCCCGGCATTAATTGTCGTTGATTTAACCTGTTCGCAGCCGGAATGCGTCGGGTTGATGAATTTGACAGTTGTACGATGTTATTTGACGAGCCTTGGTATTGAAACAAGTTCGTATGATTGACAACTTAAAGTTAATAGTAACCTCCGAAAACCCAACAGAAATTTAACTTTATAGAAATTCTTATAATAACTACACAGCATTCACGATTACTATGTAGCAATGTATACTAAACTAAACTGATTAACTCCCCTATTAGCGATTCTATTTGATGGGCTAAAGTAAAATTGAAGTCCTAATTGGTATTAACTAAAGACGGCAGCTGATAAGGAGTCAATCATAACATTCATAACAGCTGTATTTTGTACAATATGCCGGTTAGCGATCACTTATTCTTATTTAGTGTGCTAGTACGCGACCACTTAAATGAGCTGGTTAACTGAAAGGATATTTTCTTGAGAAATTACTAGAATACCTTTAATTAAAGTACAAATAAAATGTATACGATTTACTGTTTTCATTTTAATAATTAAGTATATCAATGAATTAAAGAATTGAAAAACGTTGTCCTTCATGTGGTCGCTAATTGAATGCGGTCGCGTAACCGGTGCAACGACCCTACAGTTTTTACCTGAGTGACGAAAAAGGGTAATGTGTTTATTTTTATTAACACGTATACGCATAAGTACCTACCTAAGTTTACACCGTTAAGTTCCCTTGGATATTTATTTAAGGAAGGTTTTGTTTATGATAGACTGACCAGCGATTGGCCTTAGTCTCACCTGATGGAAAGCGATGACAAAGCCTAAAATGTTGCTCACTGATTTAGTAATAGCCTATTCACTTTTGTCTTGAAGAGACCCAGATTGTAATTGTATGTATCAGGAAATACAGACGGTGGCAGTAAATTCCAGTCCTTAGCTGTTCGCATTAGGAAAGCAGAAGCAAATCGCTTCGTGCGAATAAATGGTAACCTGCCCGGCTAGTATGATAGCTTATACCGTCACGTTATATGGCCAAAATGTAGGTACTGAAACGTCACATAAAACGTGACGGTATAAGCTATCATACTAGCCGGGCTGACAATGTAAGGAATAAGGATGCAACCGCTCACTGGACGTCCGGTGATGGAACGGGGAGGGCGGAACTAAGTCATGTAATTCTTATTACTATTATTATTGTATAGGTGATAGATTTTGTAAGCCACGTCAATGCTCGTAAAAGGAAGGAGGTTCTCAATTCTTCTTCATGATTTTGAGTATTCCGTACCAAAATGGGGATGGGCAGCATTCATTCAGTGCGGCGGAGATACTGCGATGGCCAACCCGCATGCCAAGCGTGATGATTATGGCATTTCCACCACCATATCAGCCCTAGGACGTCCACTACTGGACATAGGCCTCTTGTATCCATAATTATCATAATAATCGCCACGCTTGGCATGCGGGGTGGTGATCGCAGTATCTCCACCGCACTCCAGGGATGCTGCTGCCCATAATTATGACTTTTACCCCCCATGAAATTGGGGGAGGCCTATGTCCAACAGCGGAGGTCCTTCGGCTGATATGGTGGTGGTGGTACCAAAATTGATCCAACGGAACACTTAATTGAAACGCACAGAGCGCGGCGCAGCGTCGTTGCGGGGGGAGGCGGTTTTGCGGTAAAGCGAACGCGGTCTGGGACACGTCGCACCAAAAAAAACCGCGTAATCGGTAGCGCGGTAGAGCGGAGGCGACGTGTGTGACATATGAAGCAGTAATCGACAGTCGACAGTTTCGGAAAGATTAAAAACGCAAAACCGCCTCCGCCCCACACCGCGCCGCGCCCGCTCTGTGCGTTTCGAGCTTTATGCGATCATTCGGTAATTTTGGGATCTGTTCATCATTTACAGATATCCACAAGAAAGGATTCCAGGAGTCCAGCGGGCGTATGATGGTTGCCGTTTTATCACTTATCGTCGTGGATAAGACATCCGTCACGTTCTGACAAGTATGCGAGTGCGAGAGTGACGGGCGTATTATTATATATATATATATATATAGGATAAAATGGCAACCATCATAGGCCCGCTGCGCGTAGCTCTTTATTTATTAGAGGGGGCGCTGTCTAGTACAGTTGATAAACAAGGAGGTCTATGTGACATAGCGTATTGGATTGAAATAAAATTTAGATTTTTTGACCGTTCCGAAAGTCCGAACACGTTAGTCCTGAAGGGTGAGGTAACTTCCTGACTTGGTGGGGCGGGATCAATATATGAATGGAATTTAAAGCATTAAAAATTTTCAAGTAGCATGAAATATTAAGAAATCCAAAAAAAAAAAAAAAATTTTTTTATGCCCTTACGGGGTCCATTTTTGACCGTGTTCGACAAATTGCTTCGTATGTCCGGATTTCAGGCAGTTCTCCTCTACAGGTTGTGGTGCCAAAGCCTAGTTGTATTGGTTCAAATTGAGGTTTTAATTTAGATATTATGTGCCGGACTGCTAATTTGGATGCGAGACGCCGAAGTGTTGTACCAACGGCTATAGGTCTCACCCCACCGTCTTTCTTGTATAGGGCGATAAGGTTAGCGCCGAAAAGAGTCAATATCACTCCAGTAGTGTAAAAAAGTTCAAATAAGCTACATTTGAGAAAAAAACTTTTTTTTCCATTAAAACTATTTGGAAATAATTGCTGGATAGCTCAATAGTGTGCCGTTTAATTTATTGCTCCTATTACAGGCAACACCCTGTATATTGTCATTTATTGTTAATATAGTCATTTTAACTGATTTAAAATCATCAGTTGTTGGCAACATCGGTCATAGTCCAGCTAAAAGCTCATAAGTTGATGACTATGGCAAAAAGTCTGGTGGACGGCGCGGCGGCTTTACGCTTGATTGGAGACCACATCACTGCGTCAGCGGTGCGTGAGTGCGTTTAAAGGATGATTCACAGTAGACCGTTCCGTGTCCGGGCCGGCCCGTTTTCTTCTAGAGAAATACGCCGGCCGTCGCGTTTGCTGTCATAGAAAACGGGCCGGCCCGGACACGGAACGGCCTACTGTGAATCATCCTTAAAGCAGCGCCGGCCCTTGCGCGACCGGGCCGCGTCCACAGAATAAAGAATGATTCACAGTAGGCCGTTCCGTGTCCGGGCCGGCCCGTTTTCTTCTAGAGAAATATGCCGGCCGTCGCGTTTGCTGTCATAGAAAACGGGCCGGCCCGGACACAGAACGGCCTACTGTGAATCATCCTTAAAGCAGCGCCGGCCCTTGCGCGACCGGGCCGCGTCCACAGAATAAAGAATGATTCACAGTAGGCCGTTCCGTGTCCGGGCCGGCCCGTTTTCTTCTAGAGAAATACGCCGGCCGTCGCGTTTGCTGTCATAGAAAACGGGCCGGCCCGGACACGGAACGGTCTACTGTGAATCATCCTTAAGTAATAGTACTACGTACCGCGTCCGAGTCCGGTGAGGCTCGGAAGCGGCCCGGCCCGGCCCGGCCCGGGCGCTCTTTAGTCAACGCAAACGTTTAACGACAAATCAAGCTACGGCGGAGGCTCGGAACTGCTCGGTCTCGGCCCGGCCCGGACACGGAACGGTCTAGTGGGAATCATCCTTATTTTGAGGAGAATGATGTCAATTTGCACTACTTACTATTTTTCATATATCAAATTATTTTGTTAAATATAACTGTGAGCATTTGAATAAAATACAGAGGGATCGCTATTAGGAGCGGTTCAGAATGCAAGTCAAAGATTCGCTGTGATGACGTAGTGGTCTGGATGGCCTATTGGTAAAAGCGCTGGTCCGGCGAACCACAGGCGCGGGTTCGATTGCCGTCTTCGAGGCTGCATTCGAGATCACGGTTCACTTTTTAGGGTGCCGTACCCAAAGGGTAAAAACGGGACCCTATTTTAGACTTTGCTGTCTGTCCGTCCGTCTGTCTGTCACCACACTGTATTTCAAGAACCGCGATAGTTAGACAATTGCCGCTATAACAACAAATATTAAAGACCGGCCAAGTGCGAGTAGGACTCTTTGCCGTTTTTATAGATAATGGTACGGAACCTTTCGTGCGTGAGTCCGACTTGCACTTGGCCAGTTTTCTTTGTGTTTGTTCTCTATATTAAATAGTTTAGGACAAATTGGTTCAACATTTCGCAAAACAGCATCTCTCTACGTTATGACACCTGACGGCTTTAAACATCACATTAAATGTCAAGTTTAAGTGACATTTCGAACTGAATTGACCTCCACTTACGGATGGGCCGGCCGGGGTACTAGGGTACTGTAAATATCATAACCACAAATGAGATATTGTGGTTGCTGAGCAGGCACGAATGATGTTATTTACTTAATTTATATGCCTATATTAAAGCTTGTAACGAACAGAGCGCGGCGCAGCGTCGTTGCGTGGTGAAGGCGGTTTTTCGGTACGCGCGGGATAGCGGAGCGGAAACGGCGTGTGTGACTCGCTCGGCTCGCGCGCTTAGGGTCGCAGTACACCTAAGGCGCCTTACTGACTTGTCGACGCGGGGGCGGTACGATATGAGAAAACTGTCAGCTTACAGTGTCAACCGATACTAATGCAGTACTGCCCCACTTCTGCGCATGGTATTACTACTGCGCAAACGTATTACTGACAGTATTTCGTCAGGTGAAGAAATCTCACATCGGTAAACATAAGTTTGTTAATTATTGTAGTTTTGAAATCATTATAATTATTGATTTTTTTTTATTGTATAACCAATTTTCATTATTATTGACTTGTAAAAGTGCCCTTGTGACCTATTTGCAGAATAAATTTTTGAATTTTGAATTTTGCTGTTGATTGTACTAGGCCCTAAGCCTATGGTTCGGATGTGGTTCTAGTTTAGAACTGACAAATTTCGGTTCTAGCTCTGATCGTGCTCTGACCCCATTAAAACAGGAATTTTCTTAACAGCGCGAAAAACCATTCCCAGAGGAACATATAAAAAAACCGGCCAAGAGCGTGTCGGGCCACGCTCAGTGTAGGGTTCCGTAGTTTCCCGTCCGTCACATTAAGTTGACATATTAAGTACAGAAACACAAAACCCTAAAAAGCACGTCATTTCATTGTGATTTTGTAGAAATGACAGGTACAATAAACACCTGTTTATACGGTTAAATTACAAACTTAGTTCAGAAATTATTTTTGTAATTAATAACTATTCAACCTATCAAGTTCAAAATAATTTTCCTACAAAGTTTTTATAAAGTTCTACTTTTGAGATTTTTTTCATATTTTTAAAACTTATGGTTTAAAAGTTAGAGGGGGGGACACTTTTTTTTTTACTTCTGGAGCGATTATTTCCGAAAATATTAACATTATCAAAAAATGATTTTAGTAAACCCCTATTTATTTTTAAATACCTATCTAACAATATATCACACGTTAGGGTTAAAATGAAAAAAAATCACTCCCCACTTTACGTATAGGGGAGGTACCCTAATAAAATATTTTTTTCCACTTTTTATTTTACCACTTTGTCGGCGTAATTGATATACATATTAGTACCAAATTTCAGCTTTCTAGTGCTAACGGTCACTGAGATTATCCGCGGACGGACGGACGGACAGATGGACGGACAGACATGGCGAAACTATAAGGGTTCCTAGTTGACTACGGAACCCTAAAAATGATTTCAGGCCATACTGATCCATATTAGTGTTAGTTACAGAGATATTACATACTAAGTTAGTGGACATTAAATAAAAATTAAAAAAACCGGCTACGTGCGAGTCGGACTCGCGCTCGAAGGGTTCCGTACCAACACCTCCTATCCATGTATGGGGTGCCCCCAGTTTATATTTTTAACAAAATTTCTCATCATATTTCTATAGCGGTTCATACCATACAACTTCCTACCAAATTTCACAATTGTAATGCTCATAGTCTCCGAGTAAATCGGCTGTGACATACGGACGGACAGACAGACAGACATGACGAATCCATAAGGCTCCGTTTTTTTTCCATTTGGCTACGGAACCCTAAAAACAAAGTACGAGTAGAATGGGGTAGCTTACAGAATTCCTTCAAAAGTGGCTAACTTTTGAAGAAATTCTGTAAGCTACCCCAATTTGACAGAGTCGAGAGAGTATGTAGCACGGTCAACTCGACTCTCCAAGCTTAGCCCTCTCCATTGCTCTTTAGGTGACTTTGAGCCTTCTTATTTGATTTAATCGTATGGCATTTATTTACGAACCGTGAGATCTTCGAGAAGACAAACAAGTACGGTTGCCAGTTTTTGTTGCACTTTTAGCACCACCCAGGGGTCACGTGTAGGGTAACGGTGGGTACTTCCTACGGACGTGGTGCAACTTCGACCCCCCTTTGTCAAGTGAGTGGGCAACTTGACTGCTAGAAGTTCTCAAGCCGCCCGAAGGCCTCTAACTTGGCTTAACGACTGCTGTCGTAGACAGCAGCCGGGATCAACGGCTTCACGTGCCTTCCAAAGCACGAGAGCGCTCAGTTAGTAACCACTCAAAGCGGTCACCCATCCAAGAACTGACCTGCGCCCACATTGCTTAACCTCGCATACCGCACGCGGTACACGGGCGCCGCTGGGCCACGAGCGCTCTTGAGCCTTCTTATAAGGCCCATTTAATAAACGACCTTATCTTATAGTCCTCTTAATTAATGCTAGTTTTGTTTCGAAACTACTTTATTTTCACAGTACATTAACATTTCAACATAAATTCTTACACGAAATAAATGTACTATGTTCATATGTTATCTCGTAGTTCCGCTGTGAGATTTTATAATAACACAAGATTTTGGGGCACTGTAGCGGAGCGGTAAGGCATGTGACTTTTAATCTGGAGGCCGTGGGTTTGAACCTGGCTTGAACCGCTGGGTTTTACAAAAAAAAATTGTGTCATCATCGTCCTTTTTATTGCGTGGTGAAAACCTGCGATCCGGGTACCCAGTCGTCGGGGAATGTCGTGATGAACATGCCTCTCAAAGCACGGGAGCGCTCAGTTAGCAGTCAGCTATCCAAGAGTTCACCTCGGCTGACGTTCCTTAAGAGTCCCCAGGACGCTCAGTTCTCCATACAAACGTAGTTTCGCTCTCATTTTAAAACGCCATGCTGGAATAACATGAAACTTTGTATACACAATGGGATCGGGCATATCTAGGTCCGAAATTAGTTTCTGTTGCTTAAAATTATAATGGAGAAAAATATAGCGATTATTAAGGTTTTCATACAAGACTTAAAAAAACTCAAAACTTCGCTGTATTTTTTTTCTTTTTAATAATTTCTAGCAACGGAAATTAATTTCCGAACTACAATAGATATGGCGGCTCCCATTGTGTATACAAAGTTTCATGTTATTCCAGGATAGCATTTTAAAATGAGAACGAAACTACGTTTGTATGGAGAATCGAGTTCAGTCGAGCCTGCCGTGCGGACGTCGCTGGGCCACTAGCGCTCATAAAAAACTGAATGTCATCGATCTGATGTGTATCGGCCCGTTTAGCCTAGATGGTACCTACCTTACGGCCTACGAAGCGGTAGTTCTGGGTTCGAATACCAGTAAAGGCATTTATGGTGTAGATCACGGATATTTGTAAGTATCTAAATCTTGCTTAGTTTGGGACTGTGTCGATTCTAAGATGGTCACCAAAATATTAGTTTAGTATGCTCTTTTCCGGGACTCAAAACTCACTCCATAACATATTTCATCCAATCAGTTCAAGCATGGAAAGAAAGCAGACAAACTGATTCACTTTCGTATTTTTAACGTTACCAAGTTACCGTGGAAGTGTAGTCAAACTAACCAACCGTGTAAGTAGTAAATTTGCTGAGAGCATACACTCATTTCTTACGCTAGCATGAATACCCCAAAAGGCGGAAGATACGACACGGTTGGCTGCACCGACTGAGTGAGTAACATGAAATGGTGTACCTATTTAACCTTGACGTTGAACTTATGAAAACTGATGTCTATTTTTGTTTGTCACTCAGAATTTGCATTTCAATATGTGCGCCAAGCTAACGTATTAGAAAGAACGCGTAACGCTTAATTTTAAAGCACAGAGCGGGCGCGGCGCGGTGCGGGGCGGAGGTGGTTTTGCATTTTTGATCTTTCCGAAACTGTCGACTGTCGATTACTGCTTCATATGTCACACACGCCGCCTACCGCGCTACCGAACACCGAGCCGTTTTTTGGTGCGACGTTCCGCGTTCGATTTACCGCAAAACCGCCTCCGTGTCTCAACGACGCTTCGCCGCGTTCTTTGGTGTCAAGCTTTATATAGCAGCGGTGGCAAACAAGCTTACGGTCTGCCTGTTGGTAAGCAGAGACAGAGGCTATACTGTCGCTTAAGACTCCGTAAGAATCACAAGTTGCTGTTCCCTTATTAACATGAGGATTCGTTATTGTTGACTGTTAAGGGACATATGCAGGCCCCTCACTCTCAGCACAGCGCATCAGGAAGACAGCCTTAGGTAAGCGGCAGTCAGCCAGAAGGACATGCCCACACCACCTGAGCTGTCGTTGCATTAAGAGAGCCTCTATGCCGAACATCCCGGAGCGACGCAGAAATTGAAATATAGGAACGCGGTCCTGCCACTTAAACTTCAATATATACCGCAGACATCTCAGGTGGTAAGTGTCTAGTCTTTTTACGTCCGCTTTATAGAGGCACCATGTCTTCTGCTGCGTATAAAATTACCGGGATGATTACAGATCCATCTTCCATTACAGATATCCTTTGAACTTTTGACTTCGCTCGGAAGCTTGGCGGTCAACATCTGCGCTATAAGGTCGTGCTCAAACGACACCCGACCGCTTCGATTGTCATTACTGCTTCATATGTCACACACGCCGCCTCCGCTCTACCGTGTTACCGAATACTGAGCGGATTTTTTGGTACGACGTCCCCCGGACCACGTTCGCTTCACCAAAAAATCGCTTCCGCCACACAACGACGCTTCGCCGCAATGAAGCGAACGCGGTCTGGGGCACGTCGCACCAAAAAACCACGCGGTATTCGGTAGCGCGGTAGAGCGGAGGCGGCGTGTGTGACGTAGGTACGAGTATGAAGCAGTAATGTAACGACTGTCGCGACAGCGCGACAGAGCCTCCGCCCCGCGCCCGCACTGTGCGTTTCTTCGAACTTTAATGTATACATGGGCGCAGTAACGAAACAGTACTGACTCGACTGATAGTTGACACCTGACTGCTGTTTAATATCATACCGCGTCCAAACCGACAAATCAGGAAGTCGCTTAACGCCACACGACTCTTGCAACATCATGCTTACAATTCATGACAAAATGATGTGAGATAAAATTAATATAAAGGCAAATATTTTGATATTAGATATCTCAAAATTCACCATGAAAAACCTCACAATCACAATGCGGAACATTCCCTAAATTTCTCTTTATCATAAAAACTGTTGTTTTATTGAAAACGCATTGTTTTAGAGGACAATGACCTTTGGTGTCAAAACAATGCCGAACGGTATTTCACTATTGTGTTAAACAATCATTGCGCTTTAGGTACTAAAAACAGTACACTATTGTATGGTTGACCCTTGTTTGTGTTTATATCTTAGAAACAAATAGGGTATGATGAGCAAGCTTCCGTAAGCAAAATATTTTTGTATTTTAACGGTTAATTCAAAGACATGCGTACACTACATTCTGAATGTAGCGTTTTCTGCCTAACCTGTGAGTGTTTAACCTTTTAAACTCCAAAAACCTATAAAGTGGTCGAGTGTCGTCGTTCCCACCACGCCAACAACCACTAAAAAGGTCAGAGTGAAGGTGTACTTTGAACATGAAAAAAATCTATTATGAATTGCTTTTATTGGTTTAAACGTTACATTAATTTTTGATACCGTGGCTTCTGAGTGATCATCACTTAATTCAAATTTGAAAGCGTTCAAAGGGTTAATTGGAGTGAATTGTAGTGAAGATAGCCGAAGGTAAAGCGAAGCTCCACTACCCCCGATTTGCTGAAATCCAAAATTAGACATAGCCTATGGCAATGTTTAAGGAGGTGTGGGAGAGTTAAGAGAAGGCACTCACCCCTGAAGCCTAGGTAGTCCATTTACAGTGCACTTTTGACTTGTTTCACACGCGTTTTAGTAATATCGGTAGCCACTAGCGAGACGGAGGATGACCATATTTCACCCTTTTAAGTTCCTTCTTTTGAACAATTCAGTGACGGACACGTGTGGCGTGCATCGCCCCGAGCGTCGATGGCGGCGAGTTTAGGTTTTATAAATGGGAGGGTAGGCATCAGACACTGCACATTGCCACAAGCCTATGTCATTTTTTTTTCTTTTTTGAAAAAACCTAAGCGCCGTGGTAAAGCTTAATATATGTATTCGCTTCGCCTTCGGCTCGCTTCGCTACAATTCCCTCCAATTAAAAATTCAAAGGGTGTCTACTCCGAAATTCGAACTTCGTATGGTGGCGTTCCTTTCACTCATATAGTGTAATAACACGAGAGTGAAAGGGATGGCACCATACGAAGTTCGGTTTTCGAATTTCGGAGTAGACCCCCTGGTTAGCTGCATTGAGAGTTAAGTACGCATGTCTTCAAATAACAACAGTTTTTCGCCTTGTAGCGAAAATCACGCGTAGTGACACGACGCATGTGTCGTCATAGGCTTTGATTGGTAATCTGTGTACTTTCTAAATAATTTGAGGCGTTAATAAATAAAAACACACTAACAAAGCTTAATGATCCATCCATGTTTAATAATAATCAACCATAATGCTCTACAATATACAGAGGCGTCAATCAATACATATTAAGTAAATCTTCCCAAAAATACATTCGATTCTGATATGAGAACCAATAATCAATTATAGGCATACTGTTTCAGTTAGTTTGTTCTCCGGTAGCGCAAAATCGCCACGGCCTCACAAAGATGTTGCGCCGCGCTCTGAAGGCGTACCGCGAACTTCGAAAATCGAACTTCGTGTCGTGCCGTCTCTTTCACTCTCGTGTTATACATTATATGACAGAAAGGGACGGTAAGATGCGAAGTTCGATGTTCGCGGTACGCCCTCTGTGCGTTTCAAGATTTTCACGCTTCTAGGCTTGTTTTCTTAGTATTGTAACTATTCACGATCTTTTAGTGAATTAATTTAATTTTTTTAATGTAAATTAATGTTATTATGTAATTGAATGTATAATTTAATATGACACTCCTGACGAACGCGCAGGTACCGCAGTAAAACCAAAAGTGCTGATGCTACACGCTCGATATTTATCGTGATATATCCAGAATCACGATGTTTATCGAGTGTGTAGTATAGGCGTATTACGTATCGTGATATACGAGATACGAATCGCTGGATTTCTAGTAATCTAAAAATCCACGATCTGTATTAACGATCCAAATATCACGATAAATTTCGAGCGTGTAGCATCCGCCTATGCCTATATTGCAGCGCGCGATACAACTGCTTGTACCCACTTTTTAAAACTATGTTTTTACCTCAGAATTTTTAAAATTGTTTTACAAATACTCAAAAGTATTTTTCTATTGGGACTGACCATGTAATTAAAAATGGAACATTTTAGCACCTTACTTTGATTTAATTGCGGATCACACTTCTACTTACAAGTCACGATACATGGTAATTTCACAATTTCTGTGCAAAAGAGGGTATCTGTTTTGTATTGTTGTTTGCTACTACCCTCATTCGTGTGCGAAATTTCCATCTACCGTCACATTTCATCTACTCTAACGGTGTAAGTACTTTACATTTTATGATATATTCTATCATTCATAGTTACAATAAATATGTAGTTTTCGCTTAAAAATACATGTTTCAACTACTTCATTAAGGCACTATTATGGAAGTTGCGAAGACTTGCAGGGCAATTACAATTACGTAGTTTTTACGACATGTCTTTTTTTAAAACGGTGGCCAACAAGCGGCATGCCTGATGGTAAGCAGACACCGTAGCCTATGCACGATTGCGACTTCAGTGGAATTACAAGCTCGTTTCCCTTTATCGATCTTGAGGATTCACGAGTGTTAACCTCATGACCGCCACACTACGAAGTGACGTGCTCTGTAAGCCACGGAGCTGAAAACCTAGTACATTATAGTCATGTATTGATGAACGTGGCGTGTGAGGCATTCCATTGGCTGTCACGACTAGCTGACTGGGTGAAGAGGTTAAAAAATATCACGACCGCGGTTTTAACCGTCGCTCTGTTTCGCAATTACCCTGCTTGACGCTTACGGTTTTCTTCAATGTAGGTTTTATTTATATTATAGACAAACGACGCGTGCACACGACATGCGGGATGTTGAGCGAGTATGAAAACGCTCACGGCTGTACATAAAACACTAAAGGCGACTTCCTGACTTGGCGGGGCGGGATCGTTGTGCTATTTTTACCGACTTCAATAGAAGGAAGGAGGTTCTCAGTTCGTCTACATGTTCGCTTTTTTATGTTCCCCGATAATTCTTGCCCGATAAAGCAGGGACCCCCATAAAAAGTCCCTATAAATTTGGTGAAGGTCTGATGATGGGATCTAGAAGGAATCTAGGGAACTCCTCGAATTTGATAGGCACGCATATGCCGATTTTGGTATTTTCTGTAGGCAACCAAGCATTGGCTCGCGGAAACCACAAATTGCGGCATAGCAAAATTGAAGTCGGTTTTTTTGTATAAATTATGTTATTTGCCGTAAGCTTACTGATGTCGCAGATTTACTCACTTGACGTGATGCTGTCAGTATAACATTTGCGCTGTAGTAATATACGTGGAAGGCAGTACTGATTTCGTATCACCCCGCTTTATTCATATATAACAGCCCTCTTATTTACAAACCGGCTCTGTGTAATGTCATTTGTAAAATTTTGACAGTTTCCACATAAAAACGGGTGGAGGTCACCTCACGACAGGTGAGGGCGGGTCGGTTTGTGAGTAACACCCCAGGAAGCGCCATAAATTCATTTTTTTATTAAAAATGGGATTACTCTTGGCCAGCATCTAGCCAGGGGGCAAAGATGAGGCCGCCGATGAAGCGAGCTCACCCAGAAGATGCCTATTCACTCGTGCCTTAAAAAGGTGCAGGTTGTATGAACTCGGAAATACAGGCCGGCAGAGAAATTCCAAACCTTAGAAGTGCGCATTGTGAAGGATGATGCAAAGCGCTTGGTTCGAATTAGAGCATATTTTAGTTATTGAAATAAATGATGACAAATATAGGAGCTCAGTCAAAGATGCGGTACCGAAACGACTGACAGTTGAGTTGACACAGCCGTCTTATATCGTATCGTCCCCCCCCCCCCCCGACAGTTCAGGAAGCCTAAGCAACGTCTGTTTTTAGTCGACTTTCGAGAAGGTAATCGCGTCAACGCCCCGCTAATCAATAAACGTGGCCTTACGGTATGAAGGAAACTATAAGCGCTATAACTTGATATGGTTAAATATAAAAATGTAATAAATTAAAAAATCATGCACCCACTTACGATTTTCTACGTATTGTGTAATAGTATTTATAAATAATTATAGCAACACAAATTCATCTGAGGCAGAACTATTTTTTAATTGGTGAAATGGCAAGCACGCCGTATTTTTCTAAGCGAAAAGCTACTTCCGAACTTAGCGGGGCGGAATCGGTATGCGGTATCTTCTACTTTACCGAGACACTGATGTTGTCCAGATTCCTTCACTTGTCAGTTAAGGCGAAGGGGTAGGCAAGCTCTTTCCATACAAACTTTGTGTACGTTTTTCTTCGTTTGTGTTTGCGCTACAGTTATTAGTTTTGGTCAATATGCTTATTTCTCTGTTAGCTATGACTTGATTTTTTTTTTCATCATGTCAGCCGAAAGACGTCCACTGCTGGACATAGGCCTCCCCCAAAGACTTCCACAATGACCGGTCCTGCGCCACCCGCATCCAGCGGACACCCGCGACCTTCACCAGGTCATTAGTCCACCGTGTGGGGGGCCTGCCCACGCTACGCCTTCCGGTACGTGGTCGCCACTCGAGAACCTTTCCGCCCCAATGGCCATCGGTTCTACGTGCTATGTGCCCCGCCCACTGCCACTTAAGTTTAGCGATTCGGAGGGCTATATTATTTTCAACATAAGGTTCTGCGTATATCCAAAATGTACAAGCAAAAAATTGAATTTTATGATGCAGTGCCAAAACTAACGAATGAAACTTGCACAAAGTTTGTATGGAGTAGGCCTTGCCCTACCCTTCGTCTTAACTGACAGTATTACCTTTGCGGAGTAGTAATATATTGCGCGGAGACGAATCAGTATGGATGCAGTACTGCGTTCGTATCGACCCGCTTCTTTGCATCCCGCGCCAATTACGAAGCGCTCATTTACATTTATGTACGCAGGAAAGTATCAATTACAGCGCAGAGCTTACCGATACCGTACCGAAAAATGTGTAAGCGGCCTAAAATAAATATATTTATAGTGTAAATCCAGCACATCTTCATAAATACGGGCCTAACCATTGTCCAGAGCGAAACTTCAAAAAACAAACCCTTTCGAAACCGGCCAATACAAGTGTGCGGGTTGATTAGAACTAGCCGGGTCCGCAGCGCCATGTTTTTCATGTTTGCAAACATCTAACACGTGTCGCATTAGCGACACCTCCCGGCGCTAGTGCCTAGCCATTTGCTACATATAAAGGCATATGGTTGGACAGATTGCCGGTAGGTGGCGTAATGCGGGTTCTGCTTGACTATCTGTCGGTAAGGTAGGAGATACGGCCTCTTTGCAAGATGGCTACCAACACGATTAGGTGCGAGTATTTCTGTCTGTGTACGATTAATAAAACTATAATGAATTCCACACTCTTTCATTAAAAAAGTTACTTTTTCCTTCAACATGTTTTTCATGTTTGCAAACATCTAACATGTTTTTCAAAAATAGGCGTGGCCTCAATGTTAAGGCGAGTCCGCTGCACCAAAAATATAACAAAACATGTTAGCAAAACATGTTAGATTTTTGCAAACATGAACAACATGGCGCTTGTCAAATCAAAAACATATGACATACTTCATTTTGCGTCAGCCCAGTGCTGTTTTCCGAACTGAAAGGGGTAAGAATTGTTTATATAAAATAATGTTTAAATAGACGTAAACTTATGGTCTCAGACAAATTTGTGTTGCCAACATTCATTAGCATTTAATAAAATATCTATTTTATGTCAAGCGGTATATAAAATTGTTACCTTACAATTAAAAGGCAGTATCATAAGATTTGTTGGTTTACATCATATTTTAAAATATTGACATATAACATTATAAAGAACTTTTAAATCTGGCATTTAGCGCTTGGCGCTTAACTATATCTATTAGATATATCTAAAAAAATAAAAAAGCGCCATATATGACAACATTGACCACTTACGAAACAACAACACACGATACAATTTGTCACAACCAACAGAGACGCAGCTTTAGTTGGTACGACACAGCAATCATTCAACTCATTCACTTAAAAGTTGTTGTGACAAATTACAATGTGTGTATATGATTTATATGTATACTTTTAACATGATTATAAAAACTTAATTTGCGTTTTGTACTATTCACATTTTAATAAAAATAAAAATTAGTCCAAATGTAGTTTCTACGCGAGTACCGAAATTAATCATTATATAAAATTGAAACGAATGAAAAACACATGTTAAATATAATGAAACGGGTCACTCACGTCTTTAAGGTCGAATATCGCTCGACATGTTTCATTATATTTAATATGTCTCAAATTCAATGGAGTTTTCTATAGAAAAACACATGTTTTAAGAAATAACCAACAAAAATTCAACAATTGCGTACATTCATTAACAGAAACTATAAACATTTAAAATCAATGTAACCGAAATTCATCCATCATTAAATACTGTATAGGTTTCAAAAATAATTCGAATTGATTGGTAAATTGCATTTAAAATTGAACCAACCCAAAGCTGTATAAAAACTGTCTATTTCGCGCTCAAAATTGTTGCCATATTAAAAAAGTAAGTACAGTTATTAATTCTAACCTAAATACTATTTTGTTAAATTTCAAATGCTATTAAATCGATATTATTTAAAAACTACGTTCGCTAAATAAAAAAAATCTACATTTTGTCGATGGCCCACTGTTTTACTCGTAAGAGGTTGTGAACCCAGATGAGTAAGGGCTGAGGTCTAACGCCGCATCCTGACGGTCCTGCATTGCTGTCCTGCGAGCTATAAGAGCGAAAAAATCAAGGTCTTTCGTCTGCCTATCTCGTTCTATCTATAGCTTGCATCTCGCAGCTAACTGCAAGGTGGACTGACATGCAGGATCGTTTGGATGCGACTTAAGTGTTTGTTTGACGCAATGCAAGGTTGCCAGTCATAAAGCAGTATTGCTGGTTGCTAGCAACAACCCCAATTTTTAACAGCACATTTATGTTGGCTCAGTTAAGGAAATATTTCACAGTAGTTTTACATATGTTTTGCACGAAATTAAACCGTATTGCTTACGAATTTATGACTTCTATGACAAATATGTCCCAAAAAAAGTGTAGGCTTCTCCAATAATCCACGCGTTAACTGAGTATTTTTTTAATGCTCGCCTTTATGTTAAGGATAATAAAGTCATGTACGGATATTTTTGCATTATTTTCTTTTGTACCTATAAAAAACATTGTTGTTGACTCAAAAAGGGCGAATAAATATTGTGGACGCATTCGTATTTCAAGCCGTTGAACCGACGAGAATTTCAGTAACTAGAGTTCATTTTTAAAAGCCGGTTCGGCCGTCCTGATAAACAACACGTCCCCGTGCGTTTAGATTTTGTAGTTGACAATTGACTTTCTTTATCTGAGCCAGTTTTTGCGTGTCTGTCATTGGGGTCAGTCGCGTCGTCTTATTTCTTTAGTAGAGCCTCCTCCTCTGGGTTCTCTATTTGGTTGAACGTAGAGCGAGTCACCGGGCTGGCGGAAGATGGAGTCTCCTGAAAATGAAGATATACATTACATATCTAAGCAGGTAAAACATTTTTTTAATAGGTAAGGGTGGTAAGCATACTGTTGCAGGCTTTGTTTTTAACTGCCCGTGGTGCACATTAATTTAGGTTTTTCCTTGCCTTAAAACAAGTACTTCTAAAAAAAAACATATTTTGACCAACCTCTCAACGCCAATCACTATAAAAAGGCCTGCTCCATTTTAAAGGAACTCAAGATATTTTCGGCTTGTACATTTGTTTTGCATGTTTGAATTTAATAACAAAAAATCATAATGCATTGTGTACTGTAATATTTTTATGAGATATTAATATGTTTTTTGCCAATTTAAATAACGTTATATAAAAACAGATTAATAACCAAAAATAAAACTAATTACAATAACATTAAACTATATGTTTTTTACATGTTAGATAATAAGATTTCATTAAATACAAACCAATATCCATTAATATCTAGTTTTAGGTACTTCCAACATCTGGCAGCGTGCGCAAAAATATACATTAAAATACATTAAATTAATAATCTAAAATACAACTGGACAGCTTTTATAATTTTTTAACCGACTTCAAATAAAGGAGAAGGTTCTCAATTTGTCGGTATATATTTTTTATGTATGTTCACTGTTCATGTTCATGTTGATTACTCGGAGACTATTGGACCGATTTCAAAAATTATTTTTTGTTTGAAATCATTGTCATCTGGATCTGATGACGGGATCTTGGAGAAATCGAGGGAAATCCTCAAATTATATAGTAGGAAAGGCCGAGTAAGAGTGGAAAAGTATGGAGTTGGTTTGGTTTTTGTTAAGAATTCACTTGTATCAATGGAATTTGTATCTTTCAAAATTGAAATTTGTTTTCTTCGATTTTTAATATGAGATTAATATTGAATTGGCAATTTTTCTTGTATGGTGGGCTGCTAGGGCAGGGTTTCTTAAACTATGTCTGGTGGTCAACAACTAATAATGCTTATCGCTTACCATCAGGCGATTAAGTCTGCTCGATTGCCTCCTATTAAAAAAACTCCACAGTTTAAGAAATAGAATAGATATAAAATATGTTCCATACCTGTGGTGGCTGTGGGGGAGCCTCAGCCTCCCTGAGAGGATCGTTTCTTGCCTCATCACGGAGTAACTGCAAAAACAACATAAATTAGGACACTCAATAGAGCTAAATTGCCACTCTTAAATGGTGGTTCAACAAAAACCATTTGTTTTGGTAAAAAAATAAAATACACGTTGATATCCTTTCAAACACGATTTAAGAAAAGCGGCTCGATAGAAAAAAATCTCAAAGCTATGGCTTAAAATAATTTTAAGATTATTATGCTTTTTCTTTCTTCTGAAACACGTATAATTAAAAACACAGTTCCAACATACATAAACCTAGAGCATAGAAGATTTACATTACACAAGTGGTGAATATATTTAGTTTAAGATAAAATTTCTGATTATCTGGTTGTATAGCAGGTAAGGGTGATGCCTGTAATAGGAGCAATAAATTTAAAGGACGCTTCCTTAGAGCATCTGCAGTAACCTCTTGTGTCAAAAAAAAAATCTTTTTTCAATTGGGAGAAATTTTGATCTAAAGTTATGACCTCCAAGTAATGGATCTTGGCACCCAGAGATTATAGCGCGGCAGTCAATGCTGATTTTGAGGTTGCTTCAAGAAGTATATTTTTGGTAAATTTTAATATTTTTTTATTATTTATTAGTGTTTTTTGAATAAATAGTTATTAATATCACTCCAGTAGTGTAAAAAAGTACATAGGTATAAGCCACATTTGCGAAAAAAAAGCTCCAAGAAAATCTTTTTCTTTTCAATTAAAACCATTTGAAAATAAAAAATAAAATAATTGCTGGAGAGCTCAATAGTGTACCGTTTAATTTATTGCTCCTATTACAGGCCACACCCTGGCATAGTTTCTCTTTCACTCCGCACAATTAGACGCAGACGCACATAGCCAAGGACATTGGCGCTTGTCAGCCTCTTAAGCCTGGTTGAATCATAGAGAGGTCAAAAAGCGTCGAGTAGAATTCTATCAAAATTTTCCGGTGTTTGGCGTGTTGGGACGCTGTTGTGTTGTTGCGATATTGTTGAGCTTGTTGCTCAACTCAATTATTCAAACATACGATACTTTTTTTCTCAAACAATGTTAGGTAATAACACAGAGATATAATAAATATTAAATACCTTGTCAACTTCAGGCTCGATCTGCTCGTTTGTGTTTCCCTTCGTCAGCGCGCCCTTCTCCATGAGTGTAGCGCGCTTCGCTGCCAGGTACATCGAGCTGGAAAATTGTACAAAATCATGTTAGCAATGTCAGTTTAGCATGCTATAGCGCGATCGAAAATAGATTAGAAGGTAGACCCTATCGAGAACTTCCCTGGGCAGTCGGTTTCGAGACTTATTACTCTCAAAATTCGGTATATATTGCAGTACCTATAGCCTGATCAGTGCCTACTTGGACCTGAGATAATGGCGCTGCAAACAGCATGTTATAAGGCAATAATATTATCGGTTCAGTGTGTCTTGGCTTTCTGAGTCATTACTTTTTTTAAATTTTGTTTTGAGTCTTTTTCTTTTTATTGGCGGCAACGACGGTAACGTTATTTTCTTTTTATATATATTTGTTATTGTAGACTTACCTATGCCTAGAATAAGAAAAAAGTGTACTTGTTAAATCCAACCAATCTTACCAATTCAATCAATACTTACTATAATACTAAATGTCAGTACTACCGGTCATGTCAACGATCAATTTCAAAACATTGTGTATTGGAATATTAGTCAATCCTTCGTTCTTTTATTGTTTTAAAAAATTAATGTTATTAATTATTTAAAACACAATTTCACAATAAGCTTTCTGATATCGTTTTGGATGATTTTCGCTATATTTATTTTTATAATCACGAAATATTTCATCTTGATGTAAGTTTGTTTACATCGAAGACATTCGATGACTTCTAACGTCTGTTGTCAAAGAGTATGTCTTGCCATTGAAATAAATTAGTACCACTAAACATCCGCAAGATGGCCAGGTCCAAATAGGCACTGGTCAGACTATATATATGTACAGGTAAATTACTTTCAGGTTTTTGCATCTGTAGTAGTATTTGTATATTTACAGGGACACACGTACACGTTGACGTATACAGACACACGTCAACGTGTGTGTCAGGCTGGCTACAGAGCTCCCAACTACAAATGCTAAAACGTCTTAAAATTTACCTGTATTAGTGTCTCCCTGCCACCGCGAGTATCGGGAGGTTAAGGTTATACCGTCGCTAAGTGTTGGATAACATGTATGGACGTCGGTGATGGCACGGACATAGTGGTCACGAGACAACGAGTAAAACAACATGGTCCAAGTCCAGGTCCTGGAGAGAGCCTAGAGTCGGGGGATTGAAGAGCGGTGTCGTCAGCAATATTGCTCAGAATGTACCATACTGTCATCACTTTGGAAATATTACAGAGAACCATAATGGTGGCCATAATGTTAAGGAGTTTTAATAGTTTGGCAATATTGCCGTAATAATAGTATTTCCCTGTTACCTTTCAATATTTCCCCAGATACTTTTTACTCACCGTTTGATGGTCAAGTAGTAGACATCGGCGATGGCGCGGACAGAATAGTCGGGAACGAACGTGTGGCGCAACATACTGTCCATGTTCAGGTTCTGGAGAGAACCCAGCGCCGAAGGGGACTGGGGTTCAGCTGCGGGAAATTAAAGATAAGATAAATATTAGGGAACAATCTTATACCAATCGAACTACCAAAAAGTAAGCTCAAATGGGCAAATTGAAAAAGTTAAGTTAAAGTATGTGTTACGTGAGTGTGCTCAGGAGCTCCATGAGCTCATACCGCCTTCCCCCTTCTCCGATCTGACATCCAGACGTATAGCTGGCTACTACTAAATTCCTCTAATTCGAACCAAGCGCTTTGCATCTTCTTTTATAATGCGCACTTCCAAGGTTTGGAATTTTCTGCCGGCGTCTGTATTTCCGAGTTCATATAACCTAGACCTTTTTAAGGCACGAGTGAATAGGCATCTTCTGGGTGAGCTCGCTTCAACGTCGGCCTCATCTTTGCCCCCTGGCTAGATGCTGGCTAAGAGCAATCCCATTTTTAATCAAAAAAAACTTTACGGAAGTTTTCATCATGGTATCACTACAACGGCCTTGCTGGCCGCCGAAGAATATTATAATACAATATTATAAAAAATATACAATATAACGAGTTGCTATAACTATCAAACTTTTGGGAACAAAAACTTGCCCTAAAAAATATTAGTTTCCTAAAGAGCCCTTCAGAGGTTTGTGCTCTAACAAGTCATGGACAATTTATGAAAATCCATATTTTCCTAAACTGTGAACATTTCAGTTCTAGGAACATTTGTAATATTTCTAAAAGAACGTTCTAACGTTCTGTACTTCTGGTTTTTTTTATATAACCGCAGACGAACGCGTTTGCGTTTAGTCTCAATTTCTATGGAACCGCGAACAGCGCCTCTGGCGGCCTTTGGTGGAACTATTTGTTGCCATACAACTAGACTAACGTACTGAAATGTTTCTGTCATAATAACTTTGATTCGTCTTATGAAAGCTTACTCGTAGTAACATAATTATAAATGTATTGGCTATGTGCAAAGTAGGTGGTGGGGGTGGGGGTAAGCTAGGCGATCGCAGCGCACACCATGGCAGAAATGTGTAGCTTCCGGGTACAAGATGAACTGCCCATCATAGTTCGAACTCACAAGTGCGCCCGAAAACATTCTGGAGTAGACATTCTTAAAGATATTCGTATACGGGTCTAACGCGACATTTATTTATTCACCTTGACTAGTGGCTCTGTGAGCAGTAGAACTCGATTTTTTTTTTCAAAATTTCTAAAAAACTGACTCAACAATACAAAAAAAATTATCGAACCAATTATCTTCTGGGCACTCTACCCGCTGATGCCGACTTGGGACAATTTTTTTTTCTTTAAGTTTGCTTATTTTATTTTATAGGTAATTTTATTATGTCTGATTATATTGATTAAATACTAAGAGACAAAATCAAAAAAAATGTATCGAATGCGACCTGTAGAGGAGAACATCCGGACAGACAGACATACGAAAGATCTTTTGTCGAAAGCTGAAACGCAAACGCTTCGCTCGCTCGGTCAATTACCAACGTTTCAACACGGGTTGCACCGGGCATGATAAATAAATAAATTTCGCTTTAGACCCGTACACGAATATCTTTAAGAATGTGTACAAAGCGCGAGTGTTTGTGTTATATTCTGGAGTAGGTTTCAATTGCATTACTGACCGACACCAATGTTCTGCGTAAGCGCCTGGATACCGAAGTAAGTGAACGGTCCTGCTTCGAACACAAGGTTTTCTCTGCCGACCGTCACCTCCACGCGGCCCTCTAGGATTAGCACGAAGTAGTCCACCTGGAAAATTTAAAAAATAAAGTCTCTGTCTTTCATGCTTTTATTGCCGACTGTACTTTTTGCTTTTCACTAAGCGTTTCAATGAGCCCAAACACGGGGGGATTTGTCCAGTGTAGTTTGAGAGTTCTTGTAAGTCGTCGTCGTTCCTCTGGTTAGAGTAAAAACTCTTTACATCAAAAATATACTTAAGTGCTGAAAAACTCCGCTCGCAATCCACTGATGTTAATGGGGAAAACTTAAGCAGTTTTATAGGAATATTATTATAATTCCAGTATAATTCAGAGTTTATTTTCTGTTCTAAGTTGTGGGCGATAACCTCAAAATCGGGATTTCTGTCAAGGACGGCTTTCATTTTAGTTTGCAAACGGTTAAAACGATAACCAGTTTAAATAACATATTTCTTATAATTATAAGCACGTATAAACTATTACCTATGAAAATTCCAATTTTATTTCGATAAATAATTAACTGATTAACATTTCGATTAATTTTGGTGTCATCTCCACATTATTGAGAGCAATGACGCAAATTTGTCCGATCTCTGGAATAACTGATAATAAATCAGCTTACTAGTTCAATCCCAGCGACATGGCGATTTCAATACGAACTTTTGAACTTATCTTAACTTTTGTCTTAAATAAATGACGATTACAATAATGTCTTACCGGCCGGCCCTCTTGGAAGACGTACGCCTTCGGATCACTTCGGTCCTCGTCCCCGCGAAGTTTGATATGTTGCACAACGTCCTGCTTCAACAATCGACGGAGCACCGTCTCCGATATCATCTCCGGACGGAATGGATCCACACCTGAAATATTGAAAATGTATTTTTTTTTTTTTTTTATATTAAAAATGACGACTTGTGACAAATCTTCCACGATAGGATCCTTATGTTAAACTTTATAACATATTGCCGTTATGTGGATCAACATCAAAATAAGACAATAAAATGAAAATAATAAAATACGAGACTTGAAAGTTACTACAAAATATGTTTTTTTTTTCATCTAAAAGGCTACCAATAGAATTTACATGTTTCAATAAAAAGGAAATTGTATAATAAGTATGTTCTGAAATGCAGTATTTCACAATTAAAATAGCAATTTTCTTGCATTTGCAGCTCGCGCGTGGTGACGTCATAACTTTCTGTCAATTAGTATGGAGCCTCAGAGTAAGGATTTCTATAGAGCTCCTATACGAGTTCCACCATACGGGACAGAAAAGCTCTTATGCAGCTAAATTGAAAACTTGTCTTAAACGACTGGCTGCTCACCATAAACAACCTCTTTAATCTGGGCGGGTAATCGTTTGTTTGCCTCGAACTATTTGACATGACGTTTAGATGACATTGAGATGGTATTATTATTTGACGTCTACTCTGGTACTCTGAGTATGGAGCGTTCTTGGTGTCTACCCTACACTTTGCCGTCTCACCCCACGTCGCTCCACCGTCGCTGCCGCCGTTTCTCGAAGGACAGCACTGGCATTATGGTCACCTCTCGGGAAGTATCTAAATTGTCGCACACATCTTAATAGAGCTTAATACTCACTGGGGTCTACCCACACGCTGCGCCTTCTGATATGTGGTCGCCATTAGCATCTGTTCATCGCGCCGCTGCAAGTACATGTCTGCCGCCCGCATTGCGGGCTTATAGCCGGGCCTAGCGCTCAGGCCCCACCCCCGTAAGAGCGTGTTGCGTGCGAGAGAAAAAGATGGCCACGCTTAGGCACGTTTGGCATACCTAAACGGGGGATTTGTTAACGGTGGGCCTTATGTCCTAAAACTACGACCAAGACCACCGGGGAATGGGCAGCAGCATTCCTAGAGTACGGTGGAGATACTGCGATCGCCAACCCGCATGCCAAGCGTGGCGATTATGGCATTTACCCCCCATGAAATTGGGGGAGGCCTATGTTCAGCAGTGGACGTCCTAGGGCTGATATGGTGGGGCCTTATGTACGTAGTACTTTGGGGCACTTATTCTGTGCCCCAAAGGCACAGCATCGCATCAACATCAACATCGAAGCAACAGCATCGATCAACGAGAGATCATCGAGGCATCGGTTCAACGTGCAATGTGCCCCACAAGGTGGACTGATGACTTCACAAAGGTCATGGCAGCGAGATGCGGGGCAAGTCATTGTGCCACTCTTTGGGGAAGCCTATGTCTAACAGTGGACGTCCCTGTATTACGACGTCATTATCAGGGAGCGAAACTTTGGGGCCGGTGACATCATTATGCGCAAATTCATATACAGGGTGATTCAGGAGACGTGAGCAGGACCAACAATACATACATAGTAAATGGCAATGAATCGTTCACCATTGTATTTAAGTAAAACACGAATACCTTTTTCCTGTATTTTAATTTTTGTTAAGTTAAAGTTTAATTCTCTACAATCATGGTCACCCTACAACAACTTGTTTATAAAGATTAAACATCTAACTGTTATGTCAGCACTTTGATTAAGAAGAAAGTAAATTGTCACATTGAGTGAGATACGATATTTCAAGAGTAATCGGACTCAGATGACATACAATTTGACATGTATGACTTGACTGAAGTATTCTGATTGTAGAGTGACCATGAATTTCGTAAATAATTTAAAACATTTTGTTTTCAACACCAAAAATAAATGAACGTTAACTTCACTAATAGTGGCACGAAGCAGTAGCTTATGATCTACTGAATTCGTAGTGTTGATCTTGCTCACGTCCCCCGAATCACCCTGTATAGGATGATTTTATTATAAACAACATTGCAATAGCGCAATGATTATTAATAATGCAATAATGGTAAGTAATATAAATTTGATTGTTTATAAAAAAATATTTCTATTTTAAAAAATAATAATAACAATGTTAATATGAAAATAATTATAAAGACGATAAGAAAAAAATATATTTTACTATTATACTTTTTACAATTTAAGTTTCGTGAGTTGTCGAAAAATTGCACAAAGCTTAAAATTCAAACAACATCGCACCTTCTTATTTAAATACATACCTACATACATACACTGTACATTCTAAACAATTGATATCATTCTCGCATCTCCCGCCAGTTATAAAAATTGTCGTTGTACTGATCATAATGCCTATACCATAAATAGAACAAAATATTGTCGTACCTTTCATCATCAAAATCGATTTCTTCAATAATCTAGATAAAAACACTCTGTATGTAGCTTGACGTCATACGTCTGTCATCGGCACCAAAGTTTCGCTCCCTGGTCATTATCGACGATAAATACTCACTGGTGGATAAGAACTGGAAGGTGGCCAGTACAAGTTGTGGGGAGACGTGGACTCGATGTGGCTGGTGTCCTGCGAACGCCGCCAGATCCTGGAAGCGGTTGAGCGGGCGCGCTAGACGCTTCTTCGTGCGGTTGTCAGCTGGAAAAATCATAGATTGTGTCTTAGAACAAAAAGCTTAGACACGTCTTTCATTCGAGAAGCAAATCAAATCATTCGATTTTGGCAACCAAGCTTTTTTCTCCAACCTATTCCTGGTAAAATTTAATTCATTGATAGCCCCCGCCTCGTGAAATCCTAAAGAGATATATAGAAGGTGGCGGAAATTAAGTCTTTGACACCGGGATTTAGTGCTATTAGCCCGAGTAGGGGCGCGAAAATGTCTCGCTACTTTTCAATGGCGAAATTCTAATTGGACAAAAACCTTCAGCCCAATGTAATATTAGTGGACATTTAATAGTTATAGTGAAGACAGTGGCCAAAATGAAACCACTAGTCTGAAAGTATCTGGTCGTGTATAACCTGGCCAGAGCTCCCGAAGATGTGCTGTGTCAAGAGTAAGGGAACTAAATAATAATAAATATTAGGAGACTTTTTTACACAAATCGAACTAGTCCCATAGCAAGCTCAATAAGGCTTGTGTTATGGGTACTAGACGACGATATATTTAATAGACAAATACTTAAATACATAGAAAACATCCAAGTCTCAGGAACAAATGTGTCTGCTCACCACAGAAACAAGTGCCCTTACCAGGATTCGAACCCCGGGACCTCTAGCTTCGGAGACAGTGTCATTACCAACAGGCCGACAAGGAACTGTACTTGTGTCTAGGGGTCGGTAATCCACTTCTCCTCTGAAGTCGCAAGCGTTAGCACTCATAGCCTACCGTGTAAACTCATCTTCAGGCAGGGAATACGCTTGTCTTCCGCCATTGTAGTAGAAATAACTGAATATACTTACTGATGACGTCACTCTCATCGACGATCTCCGCCTGGATCATCTCCTCGATGACGTCCTCCAACGTCACCAGGCCGACGGTCTCGTACACGGGGTCGCCGTCGCCCTCGCGGTCGATGCGCTGAACGAACGCCATGTGACCCTTGTGACCTGTGTAGTAAGGGCGAGATTAGCTTGAAGAATAAAATGTAATCCTCAAGTCAATACAACAGAACGGATAAATAGAGTACCAAAAATGTTTTAAATAATGGTGGATGCGTTGGACAAACTCTATGTGACCCTTGTGGCCTGTGGAATAAGGGCGAGATTAGCTTGAAAAATAAAATGTAAACCTCAAATAAATACAACATATATGACTATCATACAATAATATGCACTGGTAACAAAAGCACGATATTTCGATGAATGCAAATATTTTCTTGTTATACGAGCAATGCCGCGGGGAAAGCTAATTAAATTCTCTTTTTAGGCTTTAGTATGCAAGTGTAATGTCTAATAATCATGCGAGAAAATTGCCTAATGCCATCGCCTATCGCCTGTTACAAAAAAATCCTAATAGGTTAAAGTAATTGGAAAATAAGGGTTTCTTCAGCTCCACTCATTGCTTTAAAATGATTTTGTGCTAAAAAATAACAATAAATCTATACTGTAATATTATAAATGCGAAAATAACTCGGTGTCTGTCTGTTACCTCTTCACGCTTAAACCGCGCAACCGATTTAGATTAAATTTGGTATAGAGATAGTTTGAGTCCCGGGAAAGGACATAGGATAGTTATTTTTCTAGAAATCATGCCTTAGGGGTTGAAAAGGGGGGTAGTAGTTTGTGTGGCCGAGCGATATTTAAACCTGCGCCTACAAAAATGTAATAGCAATTATTTATTTCTATGATATAATAAGTTGCACGCGGACGGTGTCGCGGGCAAAAGCTAGTAGTTCATAATTTCATGAATAAGGTGATTATTTGAACGGAAATCATCAATACCAGTCTGCCGCAACTAGGTCGAGGAAACAAAAATAACTGACTCATTTCATAATTTGTTTGTGCCAAAAACATCGGCATCCGACCGCGGCCGCGACTGGAGAATTATTATTGGAATATCTCATTCAGATTATCATCACATGTTTTTGGGGTTCCATAGACAATCGGAGAACGGAGAACTTTATAAAGGCCATGGTTTTTACCAAGTGGAGTGTATTTTGTATTTTCATGTTACTAATAAAAAAACATAATCAACTAAGAGTGGTGTTTTACCAGCAGGACAATTGCGCAATTTTCGAACGATTAGGACATTATTTATTTATTACAAACGTTTACATGAAATTACAGAAACCCAATGCGCCATGAAACTACATGCCCGCTCCAGCATGCAGCCGGCAATCTCCTGCAATTATATTGTGTGCTATTAATTTGAGTCTCGTGAAAGGCAACTACTGAACCAGTGAGCAACATCTCAGACCTTGTCATCTCTTTCCATCAGGTGAGACTAGAGCCAGTCGCCGGTCAGTGAAACATAAAAAAAAATCAATATTTTTTTTTGTAGATGATGATGACAGTTTTTTTTATAACATACGACGACGGTGGCAAGCAAGCTTACACCCTGCATGATGATAAGCAGGCACCGCATAGCCTATGGAAGCTTGCGACTCGATGTTCTAACACTCGTTTAAAACAGTTACGTACCTACCACGAATTTAAAAAATCTACAACAAAAGTTTCTCAGGGTCAATAATATATTTTTAAATTTAACTTTTTCAGTGTGTACGACTTAAACATCGTTTGGATAATCGATGACCGTCCATCACTGTCTGCGTGCCACATGTCAATAAAACGGCTTACAGACAGCCAGTTTGTCCGTCTGTCCGTCTGGCGAGCCGCCAGACGACGTAAAGTATTTTCATTTAGTTTAATTTATAACGGTGGCCATTAATCGTGGATTAAAGACTGGGCTATATAGTTTTTTACTTTTAAAGCACTTAACACTCAGACGAATATACATAATTTGCGATTAATATAATTTTATAGAATACTCAAGCTGCCAGTCCGGCTCCGCCCACAAAGAATGCAAGAGAAGCCGTCGAATGAAATATACCTATGTTCATCCGAATGGCCCATTCTATATACTGATGAAAGATTATTTAAATTGGATGACTCAAAATACAACGTGCCGATTTCAGCACGATCGCCGGTCGACACTCGGTTTTTTTAAGAAATAGGAGGCAAACGAGCTGACGAATCGCCTGATGGTAAGCGATTAGCGCCGCCCATGGACACCCGCAACACCAGAGGTGTTGTACGTGCCTTGCTGGCCTTTAAGATGGGAGTACACTGTTTTCTTGAAGGTTTGAAGGTCGTATCGGTCCGGAAATACCGTAGGCGACAGTTCATTCCACAGTTTAGTTGTGCGAGGCAGGAAGTTTGTGGTGAAACGCACAGTATATGCGGTTAGTAAATTACAAAAGATTTACCTTCATGAGGCGCCTTCCTGATTTATCGAAGCGGAGGCGATACGATATGAGAAAACTGTCAGCTGCCAGTGTCAACCGATATCAATGCAGTACTGCCCCATTTCAGCGCATCGTATTAGTACTGCGCAAACGTAATACTGACACTGACAGTAATTCGTCAAGTGAGGAAATTTCACATCAGTACGCTTACGTCAAACAACAAAATACCTATGACATATCGATCCCGCCCCGCCAAGTCAGGAAGTCGCCTTAAAGTGTTTAAGCATGAGGTTCTGATAACCTAACGGTGTCAAATGAGCCTTTGCAACGCTTATTCATGACATGTAACGTGACGTCCTCGAAGCCAATTACATGGTTTCTGATAACCTAACGGTGTCAAACGTACCTTCTTTAAACCCTGAGCATGACGTCTAACGTGACGTCCTTGAAGACAAAGTAAAATCGGTTCTGATAACCTAACGGTGTCAAACGTACCTTCCTTAAACTGCTTAAGCATCACATCTAACGTGACGTCCTCAAACACGAAGTTGCAAGGGTTCTGGTAGTACTGCGCGAGAGTGCGAAGCGGCGTGTTGTCGTCGGGGTCCACGAACGCCAGGTCCTTGATGAACAGCACCGTCACGATGTTGCCGCGGGTGCCCTCGTACACCGGGATTCGGGAGTAGCCTGTGAATTTATACCTTATTTAGTAGGGGTCAAAAGTGAATATGGCTCGCTTTTACTCTTAGCTTACTGCGCACTCGGTATGTTTTAGATAGAGGTTATCATCAACGTTTAATGAAAGCTACCAATTATGGTTGGCATAAGTGGTTGTTAGGTGGCGGCGCGCAGGATACGGATTTTACTTTAGTGCATAAGCGCGTGCAGACGAACGCCGGCGCGCCCCGGCTCCGCCACCCGAGGTCGTTGATTCCTGTGGAGTCGCAAGTGTCAATAGGCTACGGTGTCTGCTTACCATCAGGCAGGCCATAACTTGTTTTCCGTCGTCGTTGTATAAAAAAAAGGTTGACGAACACAAGCATAAATTTGACAACATAATTTTAATTATGTTAATTAATAATTTTCTAGCAATCAAGTCAAAAGCAGAGTGCATAACTCGCGTACGAAACCCATGTTCCCATGTTCATGTGTTGTTGCCTGCGGCTCGGTTCGATAAATTGTTTACGATAAGATGACCTGTTTTATGCACTTGTTGTACAATCTACTATTGCACTGCAGCTGTAGGGGCAATCCACAAAAAGGTCTGCTTGGCATGGCAGCTACCTTGATAACTTGCAGAATTATGTATTTCGTGCCATTGAATTTAAAGCTGTTATGAAACGTTATCATGCCAAATAACGGCTTCTTAACTTTATCGGAAGCGTAAAAAAATGAATGGCCCAGTAGAATGGTATGTATCTTGTACTCACCTGACTTGACAATTTCCGACATAGTCTCAAAGTCTAGCACGCTAGTGATGGGCAGCATGAAGCAGTCATCTAACTTGGTCATGACGTCACGGACCTTCTTCTTACGCAGGTCCAGCGCTCCAGAGATGATGTTGACTTCTTCCTTGTCCAAGTCATTTACATGGTTGGTTACCTGGTGGCAGTAATGGTAAGTTTAACATCAGAATACAGTTAACTGCAAAAATATGGGTGCATACAACTTGCTCAAAAATATGTCCTATAGCCCTTAGTCGTATGTCGGCGGATTAATGTTGAGGTTAGGGTTTGCAGTCCCGGTACCGATTTCTATTCAAAATCCCGGGAATTCCCGGGATTTCCCGGGAAATGGCATGCCCTAGTTGAGGTACGTATTTATGAGAGGATTAAATCGATACTGTATTTTTGCAGTTGACCGTACAGTCGAGGTCCAAAATATGTGCATGGACAATGTGATCAATAATATGTGCATGGACAATGTGATCAATAATATGTGAATGACTATTGTTAAGGGCATAAGGTTGTTTAGATAATTTTGAACCTTTTGAATCGTACAGTCAAAGACTTTAGTTAATGATCCATTTTTTGCATACCAGTCACGGTTAAGCATGGAAACCTACCTGTAATTTTGTTTGTAACACCTGTTTGGTAATTTTTATCGCAAATAAATATTCTTATTATTAAAGGTCGACAGATCCCTGTATAGAAATTCAAAGAAAAAATTTGTGAAGTGGGTCACAAATTAAATAGCGAGAGCGTACAGTCAACAGCAAATTTAAATGATCATTTTATAAGCCCCGACGCAAAAAGAGGGGTGTTATAAGTTTAACGTGTCCGTTTGTTATCTGTCTGTGGTATCGTAGCTCCCAAACGGATGAACCGATTTTCGTTTAGGCAGTTTCTATGTGTCATAGATAATTTTATCCCGAGTGTTCTTAGCTATGTTACATGAAAATCTGTTAAGCCGTTTTTGAAATATTTAGCTTTGAAGTGAAAATGTCGGGGGTTTTTCAACTTTTCTAAGTTGTAGTTAATACTTTCTCGCACTAACGTAACAATACTGCCACAGTTGGGATGCGTCAAGGTAGTGAAAGTGGCAAGGTACTAAACTGATTATCTACTTTTGCAGTTGATTATACATGTATTTATGAACACGACTGTACCTACTCGTACGGGAAAACGCAACAAGAGGCTATTATTGCTTATTTCGCCTTATATATTTTTTATGACAAAGGAGGCAAACGAGCAGACGAATCTCCTGATGGTAAGCGCCGCCCACGCCCATGGACACTCGCAACACCAGAGGGGTTGTAAATGCGTTGCCGGTCTTTAAGATGGGAGTACGCTCTTACTTTGGTTTATATAAAATCCCTCTTCTATGGTTTTTTTCTATGCCACAAATAGTGACTAGAAGATTCTAATTTTATAAAGTTAAAACTGTTTTCTTCCTTTCTCTCTTAAAAATACAATTGGTACTCAACATAGCAAAGCATTCAAACTAGTGGCACTCTGAGCTGTAAATGGACCTTGTTGCTAGTGATTTTTAACCAACTTCAAAAAAGAAGGAGGTTCTCAATTCGATTTTTATTTTATGTTTGTTACTGCAGAACTTTCGATTGGGTGGAGCAGTTTGATGATACTTTTTTTATTTAAAAGCTGGTGCTTCCCGTGGTTCCCGTGGAACCATCCATTTCAATTTGGACTAATTCTGACAATGACATCCATGAGAAAGCAACTCTTAAATTTGCATACAACAAATGGACGAATAACTCGGTTGAAGTCGGGTTTTTTTATTTGTTATAATTTTCGATTATTAAGTTTTACCCCCCATGGCTCCACCGTTCCGAATATACTCTGAAATTTTGTGAGCAGTTTCGATAACTACTTATATGGAATTTATGTTAATTCAGATTTTGGAATTTTTAAAATTTTAATAAGAAATACGAGAGTTCTACAGCGTACAACTGACAGGGCCACTAATTTAATAACAACAACCATCTGAAATTATTATGACTTAGAGTTTGTATAACCCCTTTTGGCTATTTTGTTGAACTAACGTTGTTTCTCACAGAGAAATTGCATTAATACCAGTATTGAAACGATAATGAATCATACTTTTAAACCTTCCTTATGAAACACTCCTATTGCTAAAATAAACCGTATGGAAGTCCGTTCCGTAGTTTTCCTGTTTATCACGTAGACACATATACACGAGCATTTTTAAGAGTGCCTTACCTTGACCAATTCCTTTAGTCTTTCTCTGTTGTAATGTGTACCTATCTCTTCGCCTAGGAAGTAGTCCAAGAGCTTGCTGGTCGGCCAAGCCAATGGGGCACAAATACCCATGACTATCTGAAATTATTCAAAGGAAGAGTAAGGAGTGGGTAGACTTTGGTTGGAATCGTTATTAAAATAATTTTAAAGATTGTTAAATATATTTTTTTAAGTTTTACTATTAGCCATTGAAAAGCTCCAGTTTCTTCGTCATAGAATCGACTTATTCAAGTTACAAATTTAAGACGATTTACGATTAATGGAAGTGAAAAGCTACTTTTAAGATTTAATAACATTATTACATCTTTTCATAAGTAAATAAATATTGGGGGGACAATCTTACAGAAATCGACCTAGTCCCAAACTAAGCCTTGTACTAAACCTTGTACTACTATGGGTACTAGGCGACGATATACATACTTATATAGATAAATACATAGAAAACATCCAAGACTCAGGAACAATTATTCGTGCTCATTACACAAATAATGCCCTGACCGGGATTCAAACCCGGGACCTACGGCTTCGTAAACAGAGTCACTACCAACTAAGGCATGTGGTCGTCAGTAGTGTTCATACTCAGTTATGTTGAAATAATTGTAATAAGATATCTCACCTTCATAATCCAAATACTCTTCGCCCCCACAAACAACCCGTGCCTCGCACAGACAGCCTGCGGCGTAATCTCCGCTATAAACACAATCGCCAACGTCGACCCTATAACTGCAACCAGCCCCGACGTCAAATCATCCAAGATCACAGTGAACGTACTGTTCACAGCCACATTACTAAGCAAAATAGTACAGAGGAGATAATTCCCGTGGGCACGGACTGGCATGATCGCCCTCGCATACTTCCTCTCTTTTTCCGTTCCCGTGTTCGCTATGATCTTCAGCTCCGTTCTGTCTAACGCCATTAGACCCAAATTCAGACCGGAGAACAGCGAAGCGAGCAACAGAAGGATAATGATGAGAATTATAGAAGCCCAGAGAGGCAGCAGCTTGTGGTGCGTGCCGAGGATTTTCCAAGGATCGGTTCCTTGGTGCTTGTACCGGCCGGTTGAGGACTCTTTGATGCAGAAGTAGAACTTGTTGCCTTCAGGTGTGTCCGCGGGGTACGGAGCAACCATTTCGATGAAAGCGTTCTCGGCTGATTTTACGGCTACCTGAAAGTGGTTCCGGTGTTAATGAAAATCAATAGGAGTGGCGTATTTCATGAAGCTACATGTCAATTTTACAAGTATATTGAAATAGTCAATTGTCGGCTATTTGATATAGTTTGCATTTTTTTTTATTTCTAATTTACCTGGTATAGGTAGTCCGCATATTAAAATTCAAAATATAAAATTCAAATTATTTTAAAATTCACTTTTCAAACACACCGTGTTACATATGTGTATAAAATTTTAACTCAATTGGTTGGTCCAGTTTCAGAGCCAATTGGCTGTGACAGACGGATGGTCAGACAAACGAGTGATCATATAAAGTTTCAGGTTTTTTTCCTCTTGAGGTACTACGGATCTCTAAATATAATGAAGTAGGATTTCATTAGCCAAAAGGTGGGTATTTCTCTCCAGGTACTTCCTATGTATATTCCTGACTAACAATATTCCATATGTATTATTCCAAATTATTTATATGGGAAGTTCTCGATTTTAAGAAAGAACGAAAGAATATAAACTTTATTGCCATATCCTTGAACAAATAATACGAAAAAGGAAAAAAACTTATACATCACAATTATATAGGCAACAGTTGCCATTCTCAGCATGTGCTGGCCATAAGCCATAACCATAAATGACCAGCGCTGGTTTTCAGAATGGTCCCAAGAACTAAACTTTAACTTTCTCCTTGCCAAATGAAATATTACTAAACGGAAAACTGAAGGTCTCGTGAAAGTTTCCAGAAACTTCTAAAAATATTATTTTTGAGAATATGATGATTTCAGGGTAGGTATGCACAACAGCTTAAAAACTGTAGGTATAAACGACTTAATTCGTCTACATTTTAATTCACTCGATTGTAGTACGTAAGTCGCTTATATAAAACGTATGTATACTAGTCGTTAAATACACGGTCGAATCAATTAAATTATGGAGGAATTCATTCCCCGATGTATTGTTCTAATTACCACCTTTAATGGTATGGTATGGTACCTGCAAGTGTCTCCGTTTTCATAACTTCAAATTGTACTGACTGAGCAGACGTTTGTGATGTGTTAGTTTGTATTTATATGAAATGTAACATTTTGGTGTGCTTTTTTTTAAATGGAGACAATTCCGAGCCGAAAATGATCGTACTATCTGTCTCGTTCTAACTCATCTTGGTTAATCATAAGATCTCAAAGAGACAACTATATGAAAAATCATCTTGCTTAACACTACGGATATAATATAATATATAATATTGGGGGACAATCTTACACAAAACGACAAACTAAGCAAAGCTTGTACTATGGGTACTAGACGACGATATACATACTTATATAGATAAATACATACTTAAATACATAGAAAACATCCAAGACCCAAGAACAAATATCCGTGAAAAATGCACAAATAAATGCCTTGGCCGGGATTCGAACCCGGGACCTCTAGCTTCGGAGGCAGAGTCACTACCAACTAGGCTAAACAGGTGGTATTATTAATCTAAGAAAAATACATACGTTATAAGACTCATCCAACAAATGCACACACTCTTCTCCGTAGTTTGCCTTGGTGTGCGTAAATGCAATCTCCATCCCTTCCACGAAGTTCTCCCCGAACAGCCTCAACGAAAACTTCGTGTTTCTCAACACACTTGGGATCATTTCGGCTACGATCTTAGGCTCCTTCTCAGATTCCTCGAGCCTAAAACCGACTAGTTTTATATTGTTTATTGTGTCTCCAGACTTAGGTCCTAGACTGCTCTCTGTTCCGTTAACGGTAGTTGCAATTTCGGCTTGACGTTTCATTCTTGAGAGGCTGAATTCACTTTCGTCCTCCGTGTTGTGGTTTTGGAACGCGCCCCATTCTGAGTCCATGTCTTTTGAGGGTTCTGATGCCTGGAAGAAGAAAGTTATAGATAATATTATTGGGCAACTTTGAGCGGCACACAAGGACCAATTACTCGTACTTGACTTGACACTTTCAATCCTATGTCATAATTAACCCTTTAAACGCCATTTTTCAGAAACATAAGTGACACGTGAATGACACACTCCATTTCATTTTTCACTTCTCATATTAGACTTAACAAGCGGGGCTAAAGTATACATAAATATTTATGATTTACAAAACATTTTAATTTGACCAATTAAAACACTTCACCTATTAAATCGACCAATCACAATACATTAAGGCTGGGTTGCACCGACTTACGATCACAGACCGATCAACGTTAAATATGGCGACGGCAGCTGTCATGCCATAGAAACTTGTCAAACTTTCCATACATTCGAATTTTAACGAACACAGCTTACGATTACAGACGGTTTGGTGCAACCCAGCCTAAGTCGTCCAAAAGCTACGGTGTCTGCTTACCCTCAGGCAGGCCGTATGCTTGTTGCCACCGACGTTGTATACAATTAAGTCAGTAAAAAATCTCACCGCATCATCAACTCCATTCCCTACAATCCTATTCGGCAGCGGCACGTAAGACGTCTCGACCGCGACGTCATTGCCGGCCTCTCGGCCTCTATTGACGTCCAAGTCATCACGGAGGCCGACGTCGTCGTGCACGTCATTGTCGACGTCATCGACTAGCTCCAGGTTTTCAAGCTGTCTCCTGGAACAATGAAAAAAAGGTTGTATTGCAGAAGTAAAAAAATAATAATGTTTTTTTTTTACCTGACTGGCTGGCTTTACAGGCCGTGCCCATTAAAGCGACAAAACAAAACTGGAAGAGATCCCTTAAAGGGATAAATTCGCCTTTGTACTTAACTTTTTCTATTTGTAAAACTACTAGGTTACGCTCTTACGCCCTTGTCATTTAAAGAGACGTTCGCATACTTTATCACCAAGCGCGAATTTTCGATATTGACAATGTTAAGTCATTATTGTAATTAAAAGCCATCTAATTACTTTACTCTTGAAACAACAAGTTTTATGCGTCGTGGTCGTGGCGCCTTTATGTACAGTCAGGAAACGAAAAGCGTTCACGCTGGTACAGTCACGTGCCCAGACGGCCGATTGATCATACGGTACGGCCCGCCAGATGGTAAGCGGTCACCGCAGCCAATGGACGCATGCAACTCCAGGGGTGTGACATGCGCGTTGCCGACCCTTTAAGAATTTATACACTCCTGTCCCTCGGGCTCGGCTCATTCCACAATCGGAGCGTCCGAGGGAGAAAATGCCTCTGACACCGTACCGTACGCAACTATTTAGGTTCTAAGGTGTGAGGATGAAAGCCCTGCCGACGGCGAGCGGTGCGATGGTAGAAAGCGGCCGTGGGCATCATGTCGAACAGTTCTTCGGAGGCAAAGTTTCTCCTTAAACTTGACTGACAATGGTCCAAAAAGACGCAAATATCGACGCCAAAACCGTCAAAAACATATGAATGTACATTTGTATTTTATAGTTTCAGCAAAACATATGTACCTTTTTGTCTTGAGTGACCTTTTCTTTTTCTCGCTACATAAATACTACTGCTGTAACCATGCAATAAGCAGCTATCACTATTAGTTTAAACGTTTAGCACATTTTCAGGAACTACGGCGGTGTCATGTTTGGAGTACGCTAATCGTGCTAAGAGATATGTGAGTCAGCACAGATTACAAAATGCGTACAGTTTAATTCATAACTCATACATAACTACTATGGGCCTCATAAGCAGGCTCAAAGTCACCCAAAGAGCAATGGAGAGGGCTATGCTGGGAGTTTCTCTGCGTGATCGCATCAGGAATGAGACCATCCGCAGCAGAACCAAAGTAACCGATATAGCCCTCCGAATCGCTAAACTTAAGTGGGCACATAGCACGTAGAACCGATGGCCGTTGGGGTTCTCGAGTGGCGTGGGCAGGCCCCCCACACGGCGGACTGATGACCTGATATGGTGGGTCGCGGGTGGCCGCTGGATCCGGGTGGCGCAGAACCGTTCATTGTAGTAGTCTTCGGGGGAGACCTATGTCCAGCAGTGGACGTCTTTAGACTGACATGATGATGATAATGAACTACTATAGGCTTACGCTTCTTGATGGGAGCTCCCTCGGTGAGGTGTTTACCTCCGCCCTCCTCCTGCTCGAGTAGGTAGCGAGAGATCAAAGCACAATATCTTCCCCTACCCAGGTCAGATACTCGTATTTTTTCAAACCAGTTTTGAACATTGATCCAAAACCGAAAGGAATAGCGTTTTTGGTTTCGATTACTAGGAAAAACCGTTTTGTAGCGGGTTTCGTTCCTGTTGAAGAAAATTAACAGGGGTTTTTCTAATTCGCCAAAGATATAATGATTCATTCTTTCTCAATTACATACAAAATAGACTTGCTTCCTGGAAATTGGTTACCGGTTTAATAAAGTTTATCGGAAAATTTCGTCCTCGTATAGCGATAACCGAAATTATTTCGCTCTGTCATTAAACGTTATTGAAGCCTGGCTCGATGATTTAAAGCTGAAGAAGAGAAGACTTCGGACTGCACATGAACCATCAACAGCAGATTCACGCTTCACCTGCGATCTGCAATCTTTGGGGCAGTGAAGTGCCGAGATCCGATTGGATTTTACATCTTAAGAAAAAGATGCTCTGCTATCACTCTTGAGCGGTCGTTGCAACAATCATCTGTCAACCTCAAGACGCTGCGGCCTATAATGATTGTGATGAACCGGTTTATACTAAATAGTATTTTATGCAAAAGTTAGATAATAAAGGTTCTTACAATTCGAAAGTCGCTCTAACAAGTGAAGTAAAGACTGGAGAATTATAAGACCAAATTATGTATACGTAACGTAGCATACAATATTTTTTATTTCGACAGCAAAATAAATTAATTTAAATTAAAAATCGAAATGGTGACAGAATCCGGGCATTGACGCGTGCCTTTTTTACAAATTAAAAAAAAAACAGTTGTTTAATACCTAATGCATATAAATAGAAATCCATTATGACTCTCCCGCCAGTCATATAGTGAATTGTCTATGGTATAGAATTGCAATGGTATATAAAGTTTATTGTTTTAATACCGCTATCAGTTATTTAATTGGCAGATTACAATGTTGGAGTAGAAAAACGGTTATTTGATACCGGTTCCGAGGTCTAAGGGTGGTATTCCACTCGTCCAATATCTTTGTCAAATCTTTGATCAAAGTTCTTTGACGGAGGCCCATTCCACTCATCCAATATCTTTGACCAAGTTTTTTTTTTCATGCGAAGCCATATTGATTTAACTGTCATCGGAATCTTTGATCAAATGTCGGGGTCCCATACAAGTTCGATGAAATCATGCAATTTCTTTGATCAAAGATATTGGATGAGTTTAATACGGGTTGGTATTCTACTCATCCAATATAGTTGTCAAATCTTTGATCAAAGTTTTTTGACGGAGGCCCATTCCACTCATCCAATATCTTTGTCCAAGTTTTTTTTTTCTCATGCGTAGTCATATTGATTTAATTGTCATTGGAATCTTTGATCAAATGTCGGGGTCCCATCCAAGTTTGATGATATCATCCAATTTCTTTTGGATGAGTGGAATACCTCCTTATAGCCTACCTATGCTTATAGCGCACCGCTACCACGGCCGTCACCACTCCAAGTCAAGATCGGGCCTTGCGGCCGTTCTCGTCACCTTTTTACGAGACTACGCGGAGGATATTCCCGCCCATTGAGTGTACCGTCAGTTATTGTCTGTAGCATGACTCACTAAACTACAATTCCCACTGATAAGACTCGTCTCACACATTTATTGCCTTGTTTGTCCCAATTGCCCTGAGGCCGGCAGTGATGATAATATTGATACGTTCTTTAGGAATTGATTTAATTCTACCAACAAAACCGGTCGTTCGAGTATGACTCCGGTCTAAATCCGGAGAAGTTTTAATGATATTAGACGACCTGAGGAACTTCTACTTTTTCTTATTGCGCTAAAGTTGAACTTGATTTTTATTTTCTGTCCTTCACATTTTGTCGGTTCACTACTATTTTTAACCGACTTCAAAATTTCAAAAGAGGAGATTATCAATTCGGTTGTATGTTTTTTTTTTTGATTTTTTTATTTATTTAATATTTGAATGAAAATAAAATTTCGAGAGAACACGCGAGAGAGAGATATAAAAAATACAAATGCACTAAAGGCGCTGTAACATTGCAAATAACTACATGAACAAAATTGTGACATTTTTGAAAAAAACAGAAATAAATTTAAAAAAACCTGTAGGCGGGATGAGTAGTAGATAGGGATAATTGACCCAAAATGTGTTACAAGTATCCCTTCCTACCCATACTACCGTATGGCACAAGACCTGCCAGACACCCTATATATGTAACTAACTAACTAAACTGGCACGACGACCCAAAATAAGTCTTGGCCTCCGAGACAAGAGCACGCCACTTTTCTCGGTCCTGCGCTATTTCTCGCCAAATTGCACCGGCTCCAAGGTCACACAGGTTGGCGTCCACCAAATCTTTCCAGCGATACTTGGGGCGACCCACAGGACGCCGTCCGGTCGGTCGGCCCAAGTATGCTCTCTTCACCTATCGATCTTCTCCCATCCTCTCAAGGGGGCCAAGCCAGCGAAGACGATGCGCTTTGGTTTCACCAATAATATTTGGTTCGGCCACCAGCTCTTCTATTTCTGCATTTTTACGGTATATGGTGTAAATATAATTAAACCGTTTCGTATTCGATCCCTTCGCACGCATCAGAGAAAATATAGCACGTCAATAGTCAATACATTTCCAGTGAGACATCCCAATTGGTTTTTATCGGCACCGCAACAACCTTCGCTGACAATTGGCCTGATTGGCGCCAATGAGACAAAAGCGGGGATCTGTGCATTGACCTGGCTGTAAGACAAGACGTTTGATTGTTGGCTTGCATCACTATTCGGTTCTACTATTGCTACTACACCATATTCATTATACCAATACAATTCGTGTAAACAAATCTTTTTGAGTACTTTGAAGGAACAGGAATACAATTAAATACAAATACTCCTAGAACTCGGGTTAGAATAGCACCACCCCCTTTCTTCCCTTGGGTGTCGTAAGAGTCGACTATGGGGACCAGGTTGAAGTGTGTTGTGGGCGATAGGCTAGCGACCTGTCACTGCAATACTACATTTTCTCCATCTATAAACCTGCAGTTACTAAAAGTGCCACTGAAAATTAATTTTCGTGTGCTTCGCCCATGGCTTCGCCCCTTTTGGGAATGTAGGCGTGAGTTTATGTATGTATGTATATAGAAATTTAAGATGGCAGAAGATCCGTACCTCAAAGATGGCTGTAAAAGTGGACATTGCTCGCTACTTATTGGAAGGCGTAGTGTACAGTTTATGGTTAGTTATAATGATAAATTAAAATCAAAAAAACATTGCAGGCTCGCCCCGTGTGACTACAATGTTACATATTAATTGCTTTATTTGTCGAGTTCAGAACTTTTTAAAAAGAACTAACAGCCATATAATATATGGCACAGGTCGTATACAGCCAATTCCAGTCGTATTTTTCTGTGGAAATCGCAACGTTATTGTACGTGTCTGAAATAATTTGCGGTTGTCGGTGGAAAAATAAACTTTCATTGAAATAAACGGCGGGGGAGCAGACCTTTTGACGTTTTAGGACAATGTTTATCAGAACTTAATTCCAATTTAGTCTAGTTTTCCTCCATTTTTGAGAAAAGCACTAAGATGCAGGTAGAGATAGACAACAAGCGGTCTTATCGCTAAGCCGCGATCCCTTCCACACAACCTTTGGGTAGCGCGAAGAATCGTGGTAATAATTACCAACAAATGCTCTGCTTTGTCTAAATTATTGCGAAGTGGGCGGTTATTGGGGGTCAGTACGGCAATTTTGGGTTTAACCAACAGAACCTTCAAATCAATAGAAGGACGATAAACCCGCAATATTCCTGAATGCTTGTACAACGAAATCGCACGCAAAACTTTTAAACAAATAGTTGTGGCCTTAGCGTGAGCCGTCACCATTAGAAGCAATGAGCTACGCCCGACGAAATAAAGCTGAGTGATCGCTACAGATAATAACACTCAAGTAATAAAGAATTGGACACACATAGCGAGCGCGGCGCACCGAAATGTAGATATAGTCATTGGGTTTTACTTTAGTCCAATTGACAACATTTCATTTTTTAAGCAGGCTTTTTTTTCAATGAAATCAAATAGAGGATAAAAAGTTAAGTAAAACCACCTTTTTTAATTCTGGAAAATATCCTCATTTCATATAAATAAATCAATTTCAAAAGTTCCTCATTCTAAAAGAGAGTAAGTGACAAGTAAGTCGTCACAGCCTAACAAATCATACAGAAGCACTGTTACTAAGACAAATTTATTAAAGAAAGTGAGCTGCTGTTCTTTTTGTTCGCTGTGACTGTTACAATTTCATAGTAATGACGTCATTACTACGATATGGGCTTTCTTCACATTTTCGTGAATATTCAGAAAACGAATGGCTATAAAAATATTAAAAAAAGATTTTGGGGTTTCTTGTTCCCAAATTAACGAAATGAGTTAAGATTTCATACTACTTAAAAATTTGAAATGTTGTCAATCCACTTAAAAGAACAATAGCTTTATTTACTAAAACCGCAAAACACCAAAATGACCATATTGTAAAAAGTCGTTACAGCCGTTAGAAAGTTCAATTGATTATCGACTCTATCTCTGTGAGCAAAAGGTATACATATATTTCTTTCTACTTGTACCATTCTCAAATATTCAGTAAATGGCGGCCATAAAATGAAATGCAGAATGCGTCGTCACATTTTTATGAAAGCAATTTAAACTTTTAGCAAAGGCCCTAGAGTTGATAATTTTGACCTTTTTTATTGTACTATGTCCGAGTTTGTGAATGTATGTTTGTGTATAGTGTCCAGTTACTGTAATTAATTAGTTTTTATTCAAATCATATTTAAGGCACTATTGCATTAGGGTTAACCTGTAATAATAGTTGCTGTTAATTATAAATAAATAATCCGGTGATAAAGTAGCAAAACCGCACAATAGGACAATGGATTGGACACAATCAGAACCGAACAATTGTACCGTCGCTGTGTGACCACGCCTTAAGGCAGATTTGTAAAACGATATCTTTACTAGTCAGGCCACGCGACTGTTCAGTTCATTATGAACATAGTATTCAAATGATACCCTACACCCCACACGATCCTTAGAGCGTCAAATAAAATTGCTTGACCCCTTATTGCCCTATTTAAGGGGGCAACCCAAATCAAACAAAACGCGACACGGACCGCCTAACCACACACATATTGATAAAAATGAAATGATTTTATTTTGCAAAAACATACACAGGCAGGTGTTAGGATTACATCTCAGTGAAATAAAATATGTGTCATGAATGTATGATCCGCCATGGCCAACACAATCAACTCTTGATATTTGGAGACCGATGAGTATGCGTGGCCCACACTTTTGTTACCATTAATTACTTTAATGAGTCGGCACATCAGAGAAGCGAGGCGAGGCATCGTATGACGTAATGCCCATTGATCCTTTAACTGACTGAGTGAAACAAAGCTCTCAGTATCAAACAAGTAAATTTTTAACAAAAAAACACCGACTCCAAACTTTGCCAGACCCCATTCTCCTTCTTCTTCATTCTTCTTCTTTGAGGAGTTCCTTCGATTTTGGATGAAATTATTTTCAAAATTGCTTTCTTGGGGTTAGATATTAAGATATAACGTATCATTTGTTATACGTCATATCTTGATATCTAACCTAATTAGTTGGGTATATCGTATATGAAGGAGTCCAACCTTGATATTTTATGTCAAAAACTAAACAAACTATACCAACTGATGAAAAGGCGCAGTTAAAGGGTTAAAGAGGTATTTCCCGTTGGATATATGGATACTACGATTCATTTTATGATTAATATGTACAGTATCTGCACTACAGTTCCAATAAGTCACGTAAAATAGGTATTGAAGTAGAACTGTGTCACTTTGTAATATTGAAAAATAAAATGAAAATACTTAGTGACATTATTTTCAAAATTGCTTTTTTGAGGTTAGATATGAGGATATAACGTATCATTTGTGGTATATTGTATTTAAAAAAAAAACAGCCATATCGTGTCTGGATGAGCCCAAACTTGGTATGTTTCGAAAATTATTTTTGTTTTAATTAAAAAAATATGGCTGAAATGTAATGATGTGGTATATTTTTAGAATCGCCTTAAAAAGCCCTTTCATATGATACTACACACGATAGGTATCAGAAAAAAAAATATTTTTGACCCGCATTGACGAGACATTTTACTTTTTGTATGAAAAAAGTAAAATGTCTCGTCAATGCGGGTCAAAACTTTTGTTTTGACCTCTAGTATGCGTGTGCCAAACGGCTAAACTGTACATCGATTTGCAGTATTTCTCTGAAATCGGGCTTGTACGGCTACCACTATAGGGCGGAAAGGTTCTCGAGTGGCGACCACGTACCGGAAGGCGTAGCGTGGGCAGGCCCCCCACACGGTGGACTGATGACCTGGTAAGGGTCGCGGGTGTCCGCTGGATGCGGGTGGCGCAGGACCCGTCATTGTGGAAGTCTTTGGGGGAGGCCTATGTCCAGCAGTGGACGTCATTCGGCTGACATGATGATGATAATAGGGAAGCAAAAAAACGTCCAATTACTATGACCCCAATACGAAACCAATTTTAATGTTACAAGAGATTCGGTTTGGCCAACACAATTGACACAACACAATACAAACTCATTAGTTTCCCTCATCTGAACTTGAACCGCTACAATTATACAAACCAGTATTTACCGGTTCGAATGAGCCCATTCTGAAAATAAATGGGGTTACGTCACAGACTCGTCTACTGGCCGAATGCCGAGCGCCGTCGCCTACATTTTTTTATGTTATGACTGAAAGTTAAAATGGCGCTTGGAAAAGCGCGCGAAAATTGTACACAGATGATATTAGTTACGTAATAAAAATCAGAATAAGCTTAATGGAATGAACTTTCGGAATGAGCTTGCTGTGTCCTTTCATTGAGGTGTGCAATAATTTACGTCAGTATATATCTCAAATTCAAATTGTTTATTGCATAAATCACATTACATATAATAATTAGATGGAACAATAAATAGCTAGGTATACATGTGACGCCCTGCAAGGGCACAGCAACATACTTAAAACTAACAAACATGCTTAAGATTTAACGTCTTTGGAAGTAAGGGAGAGAGTTATCAAAATATTACTCGTGTTTATCGTTAAAATACTCGTTTAAATTGTAAAAGCTTTTGTTAATTAAGAATGTTTTTAGATGCTTTTTGAAGAGCGATAATGTTTCTATATTTTTAATGGAATTCGGTAGGTGGTTATATATTTTAATTACCATGTAAGGGGGACTAGATGTGACTAGTTTTAATTTCGAGAGCGGTAATTTAAGCTTATTTTAGTTGCGATTATTTCTTTTGAATTTTCCTGTAGTCGGTGTAAATAAGTTTGGATGGTTTCTTACAAATTTACATGATTCTAGGATATACATCGATGGGAGAGTGAGTATTTGAAGTTCCCTGAAGTGAGGTTTGCAAGATTCCATTTGGTTTATATTTTTGAGTATTCTAATACATTTCTTTTGAAGAATGAAGATTTTCTCTAGCTCGCGGCTATTTCCCCAAAGTACGAGACCGTATGTCATTCTTGAATACGCGTGTGCGTAGTAGACAGACAGGGCTGTTTGAAAGTCAGTTATTCGTTTGAGGTGTTGGAGGGCGTATATAAATCGTATCTTCTTTGGCAATAAAGAGTAGTTGTATTGTATACTAATGAAAAATAAAAGAATAATTGAAGGGATTAAATAAGTGCATTACTAACATTTATTAAAAAGAAGAAGAAAAAGGCAGTAATACCTCGAAGCCCTATAGCTAACCTGTCATCATACTTACTATGCTGAGCTTGTGCCTGTCCAAAACGATAAAAAAATTATGTGACATTTTAATCTTGTTTTTGGTGTAAATAATGCACTAATAATAAGTAAGTGCACTACTAGTAGGTTCTAGGTACGTGTGTCGGTTAGACACCAGCTAATTTAGTGCACCGGTTTTCGACCACTTGGATAAATACGGTAAAAAATTTTTTTACGTTACCTATACGAAAATAGTCGGAAAAAATCGAACCTCATCTTATGCATGCAATTTTAAAGATTTTTTTATACATATACAAGAAAAGAAGACGCAGTTTGACCATAGAACATTGTGAAGTATTAGGCATATTTCCCTACAAACTTCATACTATAGCCGAGCGTATATGACGTCTCGTAAAAAGTTGTTGATTTGACTATCAGTAAAATACAATAACTAAAAAAACTGTTTATTTCATTAAAAGAGTTAGGTAACTGCTAGACTAAATAAATTTTGTTTTCAGGGTCTGTAGAAATGTTGATATCTTTCATTGAAAATACCTTGTCCTTTACGTAGTCGCAAACTGACGCTGGTCACATAATGTAACCGACGGAGACGTAACGATCCTAGTTTGTTATAGTAGAAAATATTGGGAACTAACAACACTTTTATCATACAGTTGATATTTTATTTACAAATGCCGACGAGTCTGTAAACAAAATACTCCATCGAAAGCAAATATTGCACCGCTCTTGACTCACTATCAATGAAGAAATATAGGGTAATATAACAATTCATTTCAAGCACCTATCTATACTGATATTATATATCCCTTAACGACGAAGCCATTAAATGGCCGACCGGCCTCAATATTCGTTTATAAATAAATAAATATTATAGGACACTTTTTATACACAAATCGAACTAGTCCCATAGTAAGCTCAATAAGGCTTGTGTTATGGGTACTAGACGACGACATGATACATACGATGAAATACATAGAAAACATCCAAGTCTCAGTAGCAAATGTTTCTGCTCACCACAGAAGCAAATGTGAACCCGGGACCTCCAGCTTCGGAGGCAGTGTCACTACCAACTAGGCTAAACTTGCAATTACGTGCCAACAAACCGTATACAAATTGTAACTGAACGTAAGGCAAAGAAATGAACCACATAATTTGTAGATCATAAGTATGATATCGGTATAACCTGATTTATCGAAATCCAAATTGACAACACACTTTAAACATTTTGAATAACCTCCTGTTCTATTTGTTTACCATCTTATCAATGACAAGACAGAACTGTCATAATGTCAAAAGAAAATGACGTTTAGAACCTTCACCTACAGGATGTTACAAAATACTTTTAACCGACTGGAAGCAACAAGTACTTACTAAACTCAATTTTTAAATAATTACATATTAAAAACTGCTGCAAAGGTAATACAAATCATGTAATGACACTATAATATACCCTATTTCGACTTGAAACGCACAGCGCCGACACAGCGTCGTTGCGTGACGGAGGCGGTTTTTCGGTACGGCGAACGCGGTCCAAGGAACGTCGCACCAAAAAACCGCGTAGGAAAGCGGAACGGAGGCGGCGTGTGTGACATATGAAGCAGTATTCGACACTATCTACAGTCGACAGTATCGGAAAAATCAAAAATGCAAAACCGCCTCCGCCCCGCACCGCGCCGCGCCCGCTCTGTGCGTTTCAAGCTTTAAGCTTTGCTTCAGGATCAGATACGTATTGTACTTATACAGTTTGGCGAAATAAATGACTACCAAAGCTTGCGTGACCAGATTAATAATTTCCTATAGCTGCCCATTCCATTAAGCTAAAACCTTGGACAGGCATTTTGCTGGGCACGTGGAAGCCCATCAATTTTGTAGACTGTAAAACTGCCCTCGATTCTGGCACTTAATGAGATAGTCTTAGGAATGATAATCGCATAAAAACTTCCGTAGGAAAAACGAAGTTTGTTCGATTAAAGAAAAGGTGAATCGCATGCATTTTATTTGCTGGTTATTGAATAGGAATCCAATAAGAAAGGCTGTAACAGGATAAGGGAAGAAAAAATGCCCTTTTATGATTAAGAGCTGTTTTTTTTCTACAGTTAAGTACTTACATTTAGTAGTAATATTGTGCCAGGTTTTGTTTATAATAATAGTATGTAATAGTACAAGTCCTGCAGATACGTTAAACTTATAACACCCCACTTTTTGCGTTGGGGGTTAAAAAGGATGCCATTAACAAAATATTTTCGGAAAATCCGAAATATTTGTACCAAATCGCAATGGACAAGTGATGGGTATTATAAGAGAGACATACGATTTTTTTTTTCTTGAAACACGGAATTAGTGTTACCGTGACTTCAGATAGCGATGATGATTAGAATAAGGATCTTTTTGTTTCAAATGTAAAAAATTATGTATGCCTTTGTGAGGCTAAATAAAGATATTTTATTTTATTATTTCATAAGTTGAAATGACGGCAATTGACATAAGTATATTTTCAAGCTAATATTAACGTAAATGTCAAAAATATTTTTTTTTCTTTTTACAAAGAGGATTTATGCTTAAGTTCCTTGGCGGTGTTAGAATGGTGTAAGAAAAAAAGTAACAAAACACAACCAAAATATTTTTTTAAATTTGTCACTGTTGCTTTTCGTTTTTAAATATCAAACTAAAATGACTGATAGAACGTTAAATAAGGCTTATTTAGACATGACATTTAGAATGGTCACTCCTTCAGAGAAGTAATAAATGTTTTTTGAAATTTTCACTTACTTTTTTTTTACAGAAATATTAAAGATAGATACTCAATTTTCTTACAGGGCATATATACTATTTAACTAACCAAAATGAAAAAAAGATAGTATGATAAAGTTTAATTGTTTTAGAGAAAAGTCATATTTCATGAAATCGGATTTTATTTTTTCCCGGCTGAACCACTGGGAATTTACAAACAAAACTTAGCACAATAGTACTACTAAATGTAAGTAACTGTAGAAAAAAAATCAGCTCTTAATCACAAAAGGGCATTTTTTCTTCCCTTATCCTGCTACGGCCTTTAGGAAATATCCTTTTTTTTCATTAATTTATTTAAGTGGGTGCAAACTGGTACACTAAATTAGCTGGTTGCTAACCGACCTATCGACCCTATTTATTAATAATATTTTCCCCCCATTTTGAGAAAAGCCCTATATCAGCCTCGCTCGGCTGGAATGTCAATTGCATGGCTTCTTATTAATTAAACTATTGAAACTAATACTCAGCCTACAATTGCCCATTTCCATGCCTCGACATAATGCCCGGTATATCCGGCCGCCGCGCCGAGCTGGTATTAATTCCCACATTTTTTCCGCCCTGCGGCACTCGCCGAGAAACTTCAACCCGAATACCAGGAATAATAAAGTAACTTAATATCAACCTTGTCGCAACGAAATAAGGTCTACATAAAGGTTAAAATAGCGTAATGCTTTCATCAAATACTTGTGTACATTTCTACCATATTAACATTGTAATAAGGTGCAAAATATATCCGTTGACGCGCTCATACTCCGCCGCGAAATACAGCGTACCGCCACAATATACGTAGGACGAGCGAAACCGCGAAACTGACTGCTCTAACGCGCAGAACCTACAATGCTTGTATCCCCTTTCCGCCTCGGCCAAATGCTCTCCAAACGGTCGACGTTCGCGTTCGATCGGCCATTTTGTTTTGTTCCGCGAAGGTTTCGCAAGCGTGCAGCGATCCGTAGAGCGAAACTTGTAATAAAATGGAGGAAAAATTCACTGCGAGACTTATTAGAGCGGTCGAAAAAAGGCCTATTCTTTATTTACAAAGTCATGGTGATCAGAAAAACGAGGCAAAGAAATTAGAAGCCTGGAGGGAAATACGAAAAGAACTCCATGAAGATGGTAAGTTTATTTATCATTTTACGACTAAAATAAATAAAATTGATCTAAGTAACCTACAATTATTGTAGTGTTTAGTGACCCGGCCTACGAAGCTGACGGTCCTGGGTTCTAATCCCGAGAAATATTATCGTCGTCTAGTATAGTTTCATCATCATCCTCCTAGCGTTATTCCCAGTACAGTTGCATCCTGAAGGATGCCTGGGATCCGCTACCTAATCCCAAGAATAGTATAGTTTAAATTATTTAAAATGTCCGACTTAAAAAAAACCTGACATTATAATTAAAACCTTTTTGCGTGACTAGTAAGGTCGCGGACTAATTTGATACAATATAATTTCAACTATACCCATAACATAACACAAGCCTTATTAAGCTTACTATGGGACTATATTATATATTGCACAATGTACAAATGGCCGATTTAACGTCATAAGCATTCTCGACACTCGACAGCTAAGCATTGGACTAAGCAAACATTCTGTGCAGGCTTTTAACATTTCTTTATATCATCGAATAAATATAGATACCTACTGGCTTCATGTTCATGCCGCTTTTATTTAATCAGTATATCATTACAATTTATAATTTGACATGTTTGCAAACTACTGTACATATTTCCTTATCATAAATTAAATAATCTAAATCAAATACAGGCTGGGCCCTGTCACTGGAGCAAATATTTAATACTTCCTTAGAGCATCTGCAGTAACTGTGTCCAAATATATTTTTTTTTTCGATTTAGAGAAATTTTGAAACAGTGATGCAGTTTTTGTGGTAGTTTACGAGAGAGACTATTTGTTTTTTTTTTTAATAAATAGTTTATAATACCTATCAATCTCACTCAAAAAATACACGTAAGCTGTCTTAGAAGACAAAAAATAAAACAAAAGAAAAATTATTCACTTGTTGGGACCACTTGAAAATAATTGCTGCCTCGTTAAATAGTGGACGGTTTAATTTTTTGCTCCTAATACCTTGTACTATTATTCTTCTTATTCTGTGCTATTACAGGTACAGGGCCCACCCTGTATATATTAAACTAAATTATTTGTACCTGTCTAGATTATAGGGTAATTATGTCGGTTAGCGACTAGCTAATTTGGTGTGCCAGTTTACGACCACTTTGACATGTTAATGGATTCCAATTTACTAAAGCTACTTAATAAAATGCATACGGTTAACTGTTTTTCAGGGGCTGTAGAAATGCCTTGTCTTCAGGTGGTCGCAAACTAACGCTGGTCGCGTAACCGACGCAACGACCCTATAGATAGAATAAACCTTCAAGAATTTCAGTAACACTAATAAGCTTGAAACGCACAGAGCGCGGCGCAGCGTCGTTGCGGGGCGGAGGCGGTTTTGCGGTACAGCGAACGCGGTCCGTGGCACGTCGCACCAAAAAACTGCGCGGGTATTAGGAAGAGCGCAGGCGGCGTGTATGACATACGAAGCAGTAATCGACAGTCAACTGTTTCGGAAAGATCAAAAATGCAAAACCACCTCCGCCCCGCGCCCGCTCTGTGCTTTTAGAGCTGACTTTCAGTGACACAGTTATATCTCGTGTCTTAACTAGGGCTGTGAAGAATCCAGTCGCTGGCACCAATAGGTATGCCTACCCGCGCCAGTGCTTGAATGGCACGATATAGTACATTACTTACCTTGGGAGGTAAGACAAAGATCACTGATAGAGGTATATTTGACGCTCAAGGCGAAGTCGCGCTCTGTACGTTTCATTCAAGCTTTAAGATTACATACGACATACTAATTCAATTCTCCGTATTGCATTATTTTCAGTCCCAGTTCTAAAAATGAAATGGAAGAACTTAAAAGACTCTTACAAGAAATATAAGCTATCTAAAAGAAGTGATTGCAGTAAAGCCGTGCTGAAACTCCGTAATTGGGCCTGGGCGAAACACATGAAATTTATTGACCCCCCAGACGAGACTGCCTCACCGAATGAAGACCCTAATGATACAGTCTCAGTTACGTATAGAGAAGAATCGAGACAAGAGAACGTGGGACCCGAAGAATTAGACGCAACTGACACACAAAATGTCAAAATTTACAGAAGGAAAAGAAGTTTGGACAGAGGTAAAGTACAAAATAAAAAAAGACGTGGCAATAATGATAAAGTTGACGCAAAATGCGATGGCGTCGACTTATTATTCCTAGGCTACGCAGATACCTTCAAAAAACTAACTAGAAGAAAGCAAATATCTGTGAAATTTGATATGGCCAAGATTTTTATGGATGCCGAATTTAGTGATTTAAATGATCTTGAAAACACTGAAAGACCAGAAGGGTATGCTGCAAGTGAAGAAGAATTTGATGATGCTTTGCATTCTAATTCGGGTAAAATCAAAGAGGAAATGATGCAATTATCAGACTTAGGTTAAAATAAGTGAAATTAGGCATTGGGTTGTTTATGTTTCTATTGAATAAAGAATTACTGAAACTTAACGTGTGTGTTTTTTTGCTTGAAACAGTTTTCACCCCCAATGGAACACAAAAAAGGGGTGTTATATAAGTTTAGAATGTGTATCTGTGTATGTATGTCAGTCTGTGCCCTGTGGCACCGTAGCTCTTTAACGAAATAACCGATTTGAGTGGCGCGGTCTCTCTAATTGGTACACACAGAAAGAGACGGATAGTCTATGTCGCGCGTGAGCTAATAGCTCGCACACAAGCCATGTCTTGTGCTAGTCATGCCGGCCGAGCCCCTTAGGCAAGGCAACAGCTATACATGGTGAATTATAAGCCGTGAATCGTATTAATATAATGTGATACTCTTCATGATTCTGAACAACTTTTACTATGGGAGCAACCTTGTCCGTGCCAAAAAAAAAACAACTATTGCATACATTATTTTGTCCCGACGAAGGTCGCAACCTATGGAACAACCGATTTCTTTTTCGCATGGACAAGGTTGGTATAATAAAAATTGTTAAGAATTACGAAGAATATGATACTCTATGTAATTCTGAACAATTCTATACTATATTACGATTCACGACTAACGATTCGCAGAGTATATAGATCTTTATTTGATTACAAACAAATAACATATAGTTAACCAAACCGGCCGTGTTTACAAACGCATTTCAACTGTTTACAGTGTATTCGGGACTGTTTATTTATTATACTTGTGCCTCCAAATCTTGTCAGTTTGTAAATTTATTATGTGACATTCTCAAACTAAAATTTATCCTTAGGTAAAGGTTTTAAGGACATCATAATCATCATTCAGCCGAATGACGTCCACTGCTGGACATAGGCCTCCCCCAAAGACTTCCACAATGACCGGTCCTGCGCCACCCGCATCCAGCGGACACCCGCGACCCTTACCAGGTCATCATTCCACCGTGTGGGGGGCCTGCCCACGCTACGCCTTCCGGTACGTGGTCGCCACTCGAGAACCTTTCCGCCCCAACGGCCATCGGTTCTGCGTGCTATGTGCCCCACCCGCTACCACTTAAGTTTAGCGATTCGAAGGGCTATATCGGTCACTTTGGTTCTGCTGCGGTCCAGTACATGACACTGATCAAATACTCGGCGTTTTCAACCTTAATTTCATAGCAATAAAGATGAACAACTTTTCAATTATTGAATGAAGGTATCAGAAAATAAAGATATGTTACAATATAATGCAAGTGAGTTATATACCTACATAAATTATGCACCAAAACCATCCGGAAGAATCAAGCTACATTTTGGTAAGCCGCATTTAGAACCATCAAGCCGTTTTTGAGTTTATCCCGAACATGCAGACAGATAGACGCGGCGGGGGACTTTAAATGTGTATGTGTATTTAAACAAACAGCCAATACAATTATTTTCGACCTAATCTAAATAGCATATTTTGGATATATATATAGAAACAATAAATACAACCTACTGAAATTAATAATTGAGGGAAAAATTGAAGGGAAGCGTGGTCGCGGTAGAAGGCGCACATCATGGACTGAAAATATAAGAGACTGGTTGAAAGTGAAGAGCAAAGCTGAACTAATTAGCATGACTGAAGATAGAGAGACATATAGACATATGGTCGCCGACCTCCTGGACGGAGATGGCACGTGAAGAAGAAGAAGAATCTAAATATACAGGGTGATTCGGGAGACGTGAGCAAGATCGACACTACGGATTCAGTAGATCATATGCTACTGCTTCGTGCCACTATTAGTGAAATTAACTTTCATTTATCTTTGGTGTTGAAAACAAAATGTTTTAATTATTTACGAAATTTATGGTCACTCTACAATCAGAATACTTCAATCAAGTGATACATGTCAAATTGAATGTCATCTGAGTCCGATTACTTTTGAAATATCGTATCTCACTCAATGTGACACTGACAATTTACTTTCTTCGTAATCAAGGTGCTGTCATAACAGTTAAGATGTTTAATCTTTATAAACCAATTGTTGTAGGGTAACCATGATTGCAGAGAATTAAACTTTAACTTAATAAAAAATTAAATACAGGAAAAGGTATGGGTGTTTCACTTAAATACAATGGTGATCGATTCATTGCCATTTACTATGTATGTAGTGTTGGTCCTGCTCACGTCTCCTGAATCACCCTGTATATTTCTAACTAAAATACTCAAGGCTATCTCGATAACAATTACTTGTTTCCATATATAAAAAAATCAGTAACCTCCCAAGTGACTGATTTGATTAAGTTATCTATTATCATATTGATCTAAGCGATAAAAATGGTTCTTTGAGGACTACTTACCGACAAACAGTAGATTACTGAGGAATTTACGTTAACAACTAAAGCCTCCGATATGGTCCTATGGGGAGCCAGCGCAGACGCCCACCATCATGCAAAGAAAATGCATTTGAATTTTAGCGAATCATATATGCATTCCTAACAGCTGCCGCCCCCAGTTCATAAAACATGATCTCCTGACAGTACCATCTTTTTTTCAGCGTTTCCGCGCTGGACAGCAATGGAGACCTGTTGGACCAGCCACGACCCAGAGCGGGGGTCATTACCCCTCTCTCTGAGCCTTTAATAAGGGCTTTGAAAAACCCGAGAGTCAATGGCAACCGGGACGAAGTCCTACGCAGATTCCAAGGCAGAGATTTGGCGTGCATAGAGAGAGAATTGCTATTACTCAGTGGACGCATTCCTCGATGACGATAGTTTAGCAATGTAGGTAGCCTTAGATTTCATAATTATAACATAGTGAAGTGACTTGTTCCCACTTGAATTTTAATAACTTGTTGTGTGCCCGAACAGGGTGTCATGGAATGACTTATAATTAAAATGTAACATTTTATTATGTATGCATGAAATTACAATGAATAAATAAAACAAACCGTATTTTATAAATGTCTAAGGTGAAAGTCCCAATTTTCGTCACCTCTATACCCAATTGTTGACAAATAATATTCACCCGTATCATTTCAACATAAGATTGAAAGTGGAATGTATTATTAGGTCAGTGTCGGGCTCTGGGACGCTTTCCTTACATGTTTCAGACAGTTTTCAGTACAGTCAGCTGCAGAGAAACGTGGAGGTCCACGTTTCTCTGCAGCTGCGTAGAAGTTTGTTTGGGGGAGTCAGGTTTCACGGCAGCTGACTTAACGCAAAATATACTGTACTACACCCTAGTATCAGCCGAAGGACGTCCGCTGCTGGTCACAGGCCTCCCCCAATCCACACCCTAGTAGGCTCCATGTCTATACTGATTAAATATGTGAACACCCTGTAAATACCATGTTTGTTTGTTTAAATACAATGAATATGAATAATTGAATATGAGGCTGTTAAGTTATTCTTTAGCACCAACGCCAAGGCATTTTTATATCGGCATCCCAAATTTACAATTCCTTTTACTAGACTTTGTATTGCACTTTTAAATGATTACAAACGTCGGAATTAAAGGTGGGCTTTGTACTTTTTAACAGACTTCAAAGAGGAGGTTCTCAATTATACGGTTTTTTTATCAAGGATTACAAACCTAAAAATTAAAAGGAGGTAACTATCGCGTTACCCCTTGCGATGGAAAGTATTTTTTAATCGGTAGCATTTGTGTACTTGAAATATCGCTCACTCTAAATAAAAGACATTTGGACTTAAACACCATAAAATGGTATCGCACTTAATCGAATACCTATTCCGCACTGTTCGACGTCAGGATCGATTTGTTTACCTATATCTACATGAAAGGAACAGGTTTCAGACGATTCTGCGAACGAACATACAGGCCAAGGTAACGTAAACACATTTCCATTGTTACGTCTGTAGCCGTAGACTTCCGGGCTTTATGGGTTGGAGCGGCGGAAATTGTCTATGGATATCCATTTTACATGATAAAAAGAGAGAGCTGCGGTGTTCTGTAAGAGCGAGGCCACAACACTGCGTTCGCGTCAACGATGATATAATTTCTACGGTGATTTTTGCCGTCTATTATGAATCGACAAACCACTCTGTCCACCTGAGGGCCTACTCCAAACTTCGAAAATAAAACTTCGTATCGTGTCGTCCTTTTCCGTCATATAGTGTATAACACGAGAGTGAAAGGGACGGCACGACAAGAAGTTTGATTTTCGAAGTTCGGAATAGGCTCTCTGGTTGGACGGTTAGTATTTTTTTTCTTAACCAACAACCTAGTTGATTAGCTATTATTTTTTTTTCTTATTTGAGTACCTGGTTGGTTGGTTTTTAACCAATAAAACCAAAGTTGGTTAAAAATTGATATGGTTGCAGAATACGGGCATTGAAGTGTGCACCTTTTAAAAATTAAAAAAATAACAGTTGTATTAATGTATGAAAATCACAATCACATATAATTAACTAGCTGTTTCCCGCGACTTCGTCCGCGTCTTCGCTCCTATTGGTCGCAGCGTGATGTTATATAGCCTAAGGCTTCCTCAATAAAACACAACACAAAAATAAACTTTTAATTCGAACCTGTAGTTCCTGAGATTAGCGCGTTCAAGCAAACAAACAAACAAACTCTTCAGCTTTAAAATATTAGTATAGATGAACAATATTAAGCAACTTAAACTAGACCTAGAATAGAACTAAATTAAAACTAAAAACTAATACTAAATAAAATTAAAATAAATCTAAAAAATTTGGCCCCTTTGGCATAGTGCCAAGGATGCTGGCAGCATTTCCCCTCTGTATTGCGATGCTAATACGTTGTGCGAGAAAGCTGCCAGCTCTTCGGTCACCAGTGAAGTCGACTAGTCTTTTAGAAAGTTCTTTAAAGAATTTAAGAGCATTCGGACCCCACGGGCCAAGGGTCTCGACCCCGAATGGCATAAAAATATACTCGGGGCCGAGACCCCTGTACTTCTGGACTTTAAGCTTTTCAGCCGCTTTAGCCGCCGCACCTGCTTGGTTACTGGTCCCGGTGACGTGGGACGGGGCCAGTGTGTCTACACAGGTAGCGTCCCACACTAGCACCCTTCCCAAACCCCAAGGAACCAGGGACACACCGTCCGGTCTCTTGCCGTCGTCTCTGGCTATGCCAGTTGGCTCCAGTAGAGCTGGCACATTGACGGATGCAAGTGACCGGCGGATAATGTCATTCAGTGCGGCGTGTCTAGAAAAGCGGCCAGCACTTTTTTGACAGGATAACCCGTGGTGTCCTAATTCGTCGACTTCACTGCCGCAGGGGCACCTGTGTGGAGCACAGATACGGATTCCAAGCCGAAGACAGGTCGCGATGCGGAGTGTGTCCGGCGTGAGGAAGGTTCCGATGTTTGGTGAGGGATACGCCCGGAGCCACTCACCGGACTCCCTCGACGCCGAAGCCAGTAGTCTGGCCCGTTCGCGGCCCGTACTACGGCTTAGAAGGGAATTCACTGAAATTTGGCACATGATGTCATCCCAGCTCCTTTGACAATTTGGATGAGTTGGGAAATCCTTGCTCGGGCAAGCACCTGACCAAGCCTTCTTGGCTTAGTATAGATTATAGATGAATATTGACTTGTCTATGGTATAGACTTGCATTTGCATATATTATAAAAGTTTATTGTTTTAATTCTACTGTCAGTTATTTAACTGACAGATTATAATGCTGGAGTAGAAAAATATATTTACACCCCACCTTGCCAAAAAGCGCGTTTTTCCGCACGCTGCACGTCCGGAAAAAACCACTTTTTGGCCAAGTGGTGACGTAAAATTGTGTACAAAACACGGGTCGTAAAACAGAAAGCCCTCTCTCGCATATTTATGACCCTCGCCTGTGGCTCGGACCTCAAACATCTGCGATATCGGCCTTTCTTTGTTTTACAACCCTTGTATCGTTAATAGCTATTATAGCACTAATAAAAACACTTTTTTTTTAAACAAATTGTTATTAATTTATAATACTTCCCGGCGCGCAGCGGTCTCTGTGTGACCAAGTCTTTACTCCAAATCAAGATAACAAATAAGATAAACCGATCTTATTTTCATCATATTTTCGAGAAAGATTGATGATTTTAGTTGACAGTAAACGTAAACAATTTCACAACAAATATTTGTATTTTTTGCTATAGTATAGATATTAAACTACTAATAGGGTGATCGCGCCGGTTACGAGACCAGCTTTAGTTACCGACCACCTGAACCTAATACTCGAGCGTAAATTTTATTCCAGATTGACAGTTTGTCATTCGCGTCACACAGTTTATAATAGGTACAGTAAATATGTCAAAAAGTTAAGCGAGGACGCAGCAACCCTGAGTGAAAGTAATAGTTGTTTTGTGCCATAATACGAAGTGCACCGGCCCTGGAAGTACGAATATATTATCCTCCTTAATATTACAAATGTGAAGGTTCGGATGCTTGTTACCATGTAAACGGCTATAAATGTATCATACAAGTTGTTTTATAAGTTTTATAACCCGCAAGTCTATTACGTAACGTCTTCAAACGTTTTTGTTTTTATTTTCATACAACGACGATGGCAAAAAATCACACATTCAAGAAATAAATTATTTGTAATGGTGTAAATTTTTAATGCATTACGTGAATTATTAATTTGCACTAATATTGTATGCCCGCTGCGGGTAACTGTGATGACTTAGTATTAACTTTACACCTATGTACACAGAAATATGTTCACAGTTATACAATAAATATTTCTATGTCTATTTCTAATCTTACAGTCTGCCGTAAGCAGACACCGTCGCCTATGGACGCTTGCGAATCCAGAAGAATCAAAAGTGCGTTGCCGACCCTTTATTAACTTGACGATTCGGTATGTTGACAGCTAGAACATATGGGGGGTTGGGGGGTCCCTCACTCTAAAAGTAATTTTCTTTGCAAACAAATACATTTAGAGACCTTACAAATGCTTGAATCGTTATGTAATAACCGTTCTGGATCAAAATACAGGATAAGTACTTTTAATACCGAAGATCCTACAAAGGGAAGAATTAATTAGGTTATTTAATTATGCAATATGCGTCACAGACAATATTAAGATCTATTTTCAAAAATGTTAAAACATTCATCCTTGACATAATTAACTGTCCGAGTCTGCGAAACAAATAAAAAAAACTCATTAAAAAACTCAATAAAACGAAAATGATAAGCTCTTAAAAGTGACAGTATGCGTCAGCTGAACGACCGATATAGCCGTCATTTGAGGATGACGTCATCACGTGACGTCATTACTTGGAAAATTTGTTGGCAGCTGAGGCTGTCTATTCCCCGTTCAGTCGTAAGTCACAAAAATCTGCATTCGAAATTCAAATGTATATTAATAGACATACGGTTAAAAATAACAGAAGTGTGTTATTGTCGTGCTGTGGGCTGTGGGTCGCGTGCAAAGTTTCTTAATGAATTGTATTTTGAGTCATACATTACTACAATACAATATACGTGTTACTAAGTATATTCACATTTCATCAAGTTGTGCATCGTTAAACTACAAGGGAAAAACGACCGCGTGATATATCGGAATGAGTTCCAAAACCAATTATAATTTATAAAAAATTCTCGTGGGATTTTAGTAAAATAAATATATAACAAATAAAAAAATAACTAATATTAGAACATTTCTTTACAAGAACATCAATTAAGGCATGCTTAAAATGTTTCTAATTCGTTACCAAGTATACCTACAATGTTTTGAGATTTTTTTATTTCAATTTTTTACTTACTGCATTGTGCATATTATGCATGTGCGTGGTAAAATAAATATGTAGGTACCAAAAATAAACCGTCAAGCATTATTTTTTTATGCAACGACGTAATAGTAAACATAAGTAAATAATTTTACCGCCATGTCAATAAAATCAAAATAGAACCAATAATTTTAAAATTAACTGAATTTAATTTATGTGTCATATATGTGACAATGACAATTGACAATCACGAGTAATTTATTACTCGACAATTTCTTGAAAATAGCCTTCACACCGACATATTACAATAAACCTTGAATTTACTTTTCCTTCAATATAGTCGATTCATCATTTGAACAATAGGTACTGAACTACTGTATACTGTTGTTTGTATTCCCCGCACTGTGCCGGTTAGTTCAATAGTATACTTTACGTGATTGAATTAAGGTTTAATTTTGTGTGATGTTGATGTGTGGCACCATCACCTATAAGTTTACAATGTGCAGTTAACGGGTTTATTGGTGGCTACGAATGAAGGGTTGACTGCTGTTTGTTCTTCGTTGCTACTGTCGTGGTTATAGAAGAGGTCCCAAGCCCTCCTCAAAGTAATAAAGAGTCGGTAACGCGCGTGATTATTACAATCAGGTGGGATACTATGCCACTATTGTAGTGTAAAAAAAGGATTTTAAACGATTTTGGTTTTTGCGAGGGATAAGTTCGTCTTTGTACTCTGATCCTGTTTGACATGTATATGTTTTAAACTGTTATTGTGTACAATAAAGTGCTTACATACATACATACATATTGATTATTGCATAGCAAACAGCGATTTTAGGTAGGGTCATTGTGCCGGTTATAAGCGACCACCTGAAGGACAAAGTTTATTCAATTAAAAATATCGACATGTCAACAGACCATTAAAAAAAAACAACTTTTCGCATTTGCAATATTATATTAGCATAGTTAAACAATACCCATTCAAAGTGACAGCACTCAAATGATTGGCCTCTCCCTACAATCACTTATGTTTCAGGCTCATTGTTTCTGGACGTATCCAGTTGGTATCGGTCGGATATCGACTTTCGGACGAGTTGAGACGTTTGTTTCATATTTCATGCAACGTTTCAATGAAAAGCTACACTATCTGTTTTTTACTAAGTTTACGTCCGCTGACGAAATTATAATTTACAATTAATTACTGTCAGATTGAAAAATTATGCCACTGGTGGCAAAGAATTTTTCACTTTGATTGAAACTTACCATATACCATGGGCTCTAAATTTCACTTAAAAATACATAGTAGTATATGAAAAGGTTTAGCACAAGATGATCGCCAATCAGGAACATTCACTCAAGCGCAATAAAAACCGGTAGAACTGTATTAAAATTCGATACATTTTCAGTGCCTTAAATATATTTTTGAGATGTATTAAAAAGTAAAAGTAGTATATTCTGCAAATTAGGCATATTTGCACCTGTGAACGTCAATAAACTACCACCGGTTCGGAAAAATAAACCTCTGCCACGAGAATTAGCCATTTTGAGCCTTATAGCAAGATTCTAGACCTTCGGTTCCGAACCTGGGGATATTTCCTATAGGATAACACAGCAATTCTTTAGGGGTAACAGAGAGTAGTTATCGAAAATGGATGAATAGATAAGGCCATTAGCGGTTATTTGGGAACCTTGGGATACAAATGTATGATACGGATACGTGTCTGAACATACGAGGGGTTACATGGGGGATAAAAAAAGATAAAAAATTAAATGTTTCCCTAATATGTCACGGAAGTCACGGTTTTAAAAAGGTTAGGAACAACAAGTTCTAGACAGTCGTTTATATTCATTGTACTAAGATACCAAGGACCAACATTTGACACCCTATTTCATAGCGATAGAGGGCGACGAGGGTTCCAATCGGGATCAACGGGCGTATTATGGTTGCCATTTTATCATGTATCGTCGTGAATAACGCCCGTCACTCTCGCACTCGCATACTTGACAGAACGTGACGAATGTCCTATCCACGACGATAAGTGATAAAATGGCAGCCATCATAGGCCCGCAGGATGTCAGACATTATAAAATTTACCTCGCATTTCAACAGGATTCAGGAAATCAATTAATTAGGTTAACGAGTATGACGGAAATATAAATTTAGAAGTACGTTATCGATTCGATATCATTTCATAGATAAAATCACTATTTATAATCATAAATCTAACTTTCCTTATCAATAGTAATTAGTGAATGATAAGCAGCATTGATTTCCCGAGTTTTCGGTACTATAGAGCGACAATAAGCGGATTAGGTAAGGAATTTAAGAACTATCAACTTTATCTGCGTATTTGATTAAGTACAGTCACGTGTAAAATAAACTGGCACATGCATCATCATTATCATCATCATCATCGTCTTCATCGTCATCATCATCGTTCCTAGTGTAATTCAGATTGTGAAGAAAACGAAGGTAGATTCTCGCCTCCGCCGCCACCGAGCAGCCGAGCGGGCAGGCCACGGGCACGCAGTGCTAAAGGAACCGCCGCCGCGATAAGTACTCATGATTAACATGGTGGGCACAGGCTTCCAGCTCCGGGGTCCACTCATGGATGACAGGGAATGGGCGGGAGTCCCCACGCTGGCCAGTGCCGGTTGGAGCCTTCATATACTCCTGGGATTTCTGCGCTCATTTGTTCACGACTTTACCCAAAAACGAATGTACTGAAATGTGTAATATGTACTATTAAAAGTATTCTTAGACTCTGGATTCGAACCTACACTGGGCCACTTAGCTTCATCTGACACAATAGGGTCTAAAAATATTAGTATCCAACCGCAGTTTTAGTTTCCGGTTCGCCCAGTTTAGACTTAAGTATCTGGGTTCGGTTTCGGCCAAAATATCTGGTTTAGCTTTCGGTGGAAAACCGGCCGAAACTAACATTGCCGTAAATTCGGATCGCGTTCGGCTTACTTCGGGTGACCTCGGTTCGGCCGGTCGCCGGTTTGTTGTCAGTGACACTGACACTGAATGACTGAGAGTGAGCGTAAAATCATGGTTGGTATTCAACCAAAGTTTCTGGCCAAAATATCTGGTTCCGGATTCGGCCGAAACTGAAGCAAAATCTGAAATTCGGTATCGACTGAAAATCATGTTTCGGTTGGATACAAAAATATCTAACATTAGAGGGTTTACCATTATCCATCCTCAGATTATGTATCCTGTTGATTTGTTTTTGTCACGTGTAGCGTAACGGTGGGTACTCCCTGTGGACGTGGTGCAACTTGGACCCCCTTGTCAAGTGATGGGCATCCGTACTGTCTTCTCGAAGATCTCACGGTTCGAAATAATTGCCATACGATATATAAATAAATTTGTCTTTGTTATCTAATTGCAAATATGTGCAATAAAAATATATTCAACTAGAACAAGCCGTCGGGAATAATTCCGATGGGTTGTATATGATATTATTCGTCTGCTCATTTTATGATATTATTCTGTGGCCTTGGACCTACTACTCCTCTTAAGCGTGAAAGGGTAACGGACATACAGACAGACAGAGTTACTTCAGTATTTACAATATTAATATGCATGTACTCGTAATACGATAGAAGAATGATAGTAACATGTGTAATGTAAAAATCTATAAGTAAACACAGTCTGTGCGGCGTCTGGTGATCTGCCAGCCACGTGGGCGGCGCGTGCGCATAGGCAGGTTAATTGCGTAACTTTCGAACGAACGTCCGTTCGGTTAATGTCATTTTTAATTGTACCATTGAGATATAACGGTGACAGGGTAAATACAGTTTTAGGGAAAATTCTGCTTCAGGTACAGAATTCGTCAAGGCAAGTCTTTCGTGCGGTCTAATAAAAGGTGGTCTTTGATAAAAGGGGTCTAATAAAAGGTAAGGAAGATAAGATTTTTGAGATAAGGTTTTGGAAACAAACGACCATAAATAAAAAGGCTGATTTTTGGTAGCTCATTGACAATTCAACTACTTGCCATGTCAAAATACACAATGAAATGAACGTTTTCTACTTCAAATTTGCCACTGCTTCTAATCTAACGTGATGTTTTGAGGTCTCTTTTGATTCAATCTTTATTGAAATAATGATTGGTTTTGACAAAAAACCTATATAACAAACGATTTTTAAAAGTTCCCGCGTGGACATATATGCCGTAGAACCGATGGCCGTTGGGGCGGAAAGGTTCTCGAGCGGCGAACACGTACCGGAAGGCTTAGCGTGGGTAGCCCCCCTACAAGGTGGACTGATGAGGTGATGACCTGGAAGGGTCGCGAGTGTCCGCTGGATGCGGGTGGCGCAGGACCGGTCATTGTGGAACTCTTTGGGGAAGCCTATTTCCAACAGTGGACGTCCTTCGGCTGACACGACGATGATGATGATGATGATGATGATGATGATGATGATTAAATTCATTACAGTATTTATAGTATAATACCTACACGTAAATAATAAAGGACACGCGGAGATAAGTCATGCTGTGTTCATGAGTCAAATATTTGTGTAGGTAATGTTAAATGTATTTAAAATATTTGTATTGAGTTAGCGTTTAATTCGATAGCAAATAAAAATGTAACTATAGATGACAAGCTAAAAAGAAGGGTTCAGTTGAGCAAACTTTAGGTAGACATCAAAGATAATTAGTGTGCTAGTTTACGACCACATACGATTTGGTGACCAGAGCAAAAGCTACTGAAAGGATAGCTTTACATTTATGTATAAATATAACAGCTTCTAATTTTTTTTAGTAAGTTTCTAATCTATTAATGACTAATAACAAAATTGCTCACAATTCACTGTGTGTTGAGGTAGTAAAGTTATTAGTGTTATCTTTAATTGAAACAGTCTTAAACTTTAGGATATAATTTATGACGACCACTTTGGCTTAGTTGGGAACTTGGGAAAGGGTTCTTTTTTTTTCATGACATTTGAGGCAAACGAGCAGACGAATCGCCTGATGGTAAGCGATTAGCGCCGCCCATGGACACTCGCAACACCAGAGGGGTTGTAAGTGCGTTGCCGGCCTTTAAGATGGGAGTACGCTCTTTTCTTGAAGGTTTGAAGGTCGGGGTTTGAGGTTCCGTGCCGACACCTCCTAATCTACATTTAAAACCATTATACAATACATCGAATCAAAAAAGGTCGTATCTTCATAGGGAACTCACGGCACTAAGCCCTTTCGTTTGGGCAAGACAGTTTTTCAGCAATAACTCAAAAACCGTTAGACCTATCTTATGCAAACCAAAAATCGGTTAATAAATATTAATTTACATCATCGTGTTTTTTTTCTTCAGAATTTTAAACTTCATAGTTTAGAAACTAGAAAGGGGGGGTACACACTTTTTACGACTTTGGCAGCTAATATCTCACCAACGGTTGACTAAAATGGAAGTTTTTTAGAAACCTTTGTCAGTTTGAAGGCTTATCCATAGATAACCCACACCTATAGATGCGCATTGATTTTTTATGGTCTGTACAAATGTTATCTTTAAATGAACAAAAAAACTTCTTCCTTGAAGTGGTCGCAAACTGACGCTTGTCGAGTAACCGGCGTAAGGGCCCTATCTTTAATTGAAGAAACTTTATCCTTTAGGTGGTCGACAACTGAGTCTACTCCCGTAACCGACGCAATGACCCTACTTACAAGATCAATATTCGAGTTTATATTATGGTTTAATTAAAGCACATAACACAGAGGACGGGCGCTTAAGTGATAGCTATTTATAGGTCATCCTCATCCCAGATTATCGTAATTCATTAAGGTCAATATTTTAAGTAAATTATATACATTATAGGTACATACAATACATATAATGTATATGCTAATTTTACCAACTTTTCACGGGAAGGGAATCACCAGACATGCACCAGACCAAAGACAGCATTGCATAACAATCAATACAGAAAAAAACCGCTTTCAAATTTAGACAATACACGGCAGTCGGAACCAACACGTGTAACGAAATTAACTCTTATGACTCATTCGTGAAGGTCGATGTTAGAATAACGGGGTCGTGCCGTAAAGATTAAATTAGCATATGTCAACTGTGCAAACAAGCACTGGACTTTTTGTGTCGTATTCGAAATTCGAATGACCATTCTGATTTGGAATTCTTATTTCATTCATTCGTCCTTTAGCAAATGTATTCGTTAACTTTTGTTGTTATTTTTTTTCGTTCGTAATTTTTCGTATTTCTGTTTGGCACCGAACATTACGATCGGTATCGTAAGCAGAAACTGACATCGTAGCCTATGGAGGAGAGTCTCTAGAAGAATAACAAGCGGATTTTCGTGTATTTATTGACTCGTAAATTAAGTACTTAAAAAAAAGAAGGCAACTATAAATTTTTACCAAATTAATCTACAAATAATGAAATTATTTAATAACAATCGATAAGTGCATTTGTATACAAATTATCAAGTTTTGAGCGTGCGTTATCATACACGAGCGGTTGCCAAAGATAATGTTAACTTTTATTTATATTGACTTCCAACCCGCAGAGGGTCAGTGTGGAGACTTAATTTACCCATCCCGTCTTATACATGAGGACCTGGAGCCGGTATTTATATATAGACTCAATTTGAGTCTACCCACAACAAAACCACGTTTTTCGATACGCTAGTTAAGAGGCAGCCAAGCAAAACCGTGGGGCGTACTCACCGGGCGCCGATGACGTCACCATCCAAATATAAATCAACTCCTTGATTCAGCCACTGCCCGTCGACTTTGGCACAGAAAAACATTCTATGACTCCTCTCAACAATTAATTCCGTATCAGAGACATCCTTGGTGACCGTCGGAGTGCAGTACGCACCCCGCTCCGCCGGCTCTCGGGTTAACGACCACATTTCCACGTTCGTAACTTCTAAATTCAAATTCAAAACACATTTTCGTTCATCACAACTGCTCTCGTTCACACGCACTGCAAATATCCATGGCTGGTACACCGCGTAGGCGTTTATTATTAAGAACAACAATAGAAATAAGCCACTAGTCCGTAAAACACTAACACACGCCATCTCTACGCGGGCGCCACCGGCCGAATGAGCTGAGTGAACGCGTGAACGGAAACTTGTTGCTTCGAATGAACGGGTTGAATGAGTCACGTCACGTGACGTTTGTTTGATAACTTTTTGAAAGTTAAGAGAGTTTTTCCCGCGCATAGATATTCAGTTTTTTTACCGACTTCAATAGAAGGAAGGAGGTACTCAGTTCGTCTGCATGTTTGCTTTTTCTTTTTTTTATGTACCTATGTATGTTCCCCGATAACTCTGGACCACGTTGGCCGATTTTAATAATTATTTTTTTTTGTGTCAAAGCAGGTACCCCGACATTGGTCCTATATAAATTTGGTGAAGGTCTGATGATGGGATCTAGGAGGAATCGAGGGAGCTCCTCGAATTTGATAGGCACGCTTATGCCGATTTCGGTATTTTCTGTAGGTAACCAAGCATTGGCTCACGGAAACCACAAATTGTGGCATAAACAACGAGTAAAAAATTGGGGTCGGTTTTTTTTTTGTATAAATTATTTATTCATTAAATATTTTTAAATCTTTTATTTAACTTGCTAATATTTGTATACACATACAGTATAGTCAGCTGAATTTGGGTGGTGCAGGACCGATAATTTTAACACTTTTTTTATGAAAATGTATAGTTTTCAGATTTTTCCCTGTACTTGTAATATAAAACGACATTACTTGGCTTTCATAGTTCTAGGTCATCGGAAGGTACCCTACGAATGTTGATTACGTTGAGAGTGTCGAAATATACTTTTTTGCGGCATAAACGCAACGGCCGTATCCTTTTTTTGCTTTAACTCAGAAGCTTGATATTTTTACTGCTTCAAGGGACTCTAGACCCGATTGGTTTAAATTTCAACTCGATACCTCTACGCGTTCCTGAGATAAAGACGGACAGACGGAAAACAAAGTGATCCTATAAGGGTTCCATTTTTTCCCTTTGAGGTACGGAACCCTAAGAACGAGCTAAAGTGTGCCCATGGTATTTGCTCTTGAGAGTATACGTATTTAAAAATCGGCATCGCGCATGTGACACCCTTGGAATCGCAAGCGGTGACCGCTTATGGCGCTTACCATAAGCAGGCCGTACGCTTGTTTGCCACCGACGTGGTATTAAAAGAAAAAAAATGTTTTGTGAATTGACGGGCAATTTATGTAATCCTAATGATAAGTTATCGCGGCTTATCGGCGCGTCCTCGCAGTCAACGCCAATTTGCTATCATTGTAAGAAAAAATATAATATATAACCGACAAATATTAGTCAGGAGATCAATTTGGTTCGGCACTTTGCATCGCAATTTGGTAAGGTGCCTATAGTGATCGGCGGTTGAGAAGTCAATCCTGACATCTGTCATTTCCATACAGTTTATAACCTAAAAGTCACTTTGAGGTTATAAACTGTATGGAAATGACAGATGTCAGGATTGACTTCTTAACCGCCGCGCCAACTACTATAGGGGTCATACATTAATGACGTGATATCTGTTTAGGAAACTTTAATCCGGTGAAACGTGGTGAGCTTTAAGACTCCGCTCCCCCTTTCCAACATCGCGTGTCTTTATTTCGTCGATCGTTTCCATTCGCGAACCACTTTTGACTAAGGGAGTATGTGTCTACGACGGATCGCGTGGGGGCCTGCCCACGCTACGCTTAGCTTTATTGTTATTGACGCTTAGAGACCTTATACCACCACCACCACCATATCAGCCCAAGGACGTCCACTGCTGGACATAGGCCTCCCGCGAATTCACGGGGGGTATATGCCATAATCGCCACGCTTGGCATGCGGGTTGGCGATCGCAGTATCTCCACCGCACTCTAGGGATGCTGCTGCCCATCCCTCGGTGGTCTGGATCGTAGAGGGATCGTAGTTTTAGGACATACCCGGGTCCACCTTATACATCTCTAACAATATTAAATTACTTAGTGCTATTTTCATTCACTAATTATTTTAATTTAGACGCTTAGAGACCATGTACATCTCTAAGGACTTAGGAATGATGGACGCTCAGAGACCATATACATCTCTGAGATATTAAATTTATTGTATATACTTTTGTGTATTCGGACAGAGAACGTATATATATATATATACGTCACTAATATTATTGTTATCTCTAAATATATAAAAGAAGAAACTGACTGACTGACTGACTGACTGACTGACTGACTGACTGACATATCAACGCACAGCCCAAACCGCTGGTCCTAGAGATTCCAAATTTGGCACGTAGGTTCCTTATAATGTGTAGGGGTGCACTAAGAAAGGATTTTTCAAAATTCAACCCCTAAGGGGGTGAAATGGGGGTCCGAAGTTTGTATGGAGAAACAAGATTAGTTGGACTATTTTATTCGAAACTTCACAGGAGTATTTCTAACGATAAATGAGTAAACACGTGTTTCAGGTTTTTTGAGAAATCAACCCCTAAAAGGGGGAAATGTGGTGACAAATTCTGAAAATCGACATGGGTGTTGTTTTTCAGGTTTATCGGGTCGCTGATAACGAAAACAACAATGAATCTAAAATCCTACGTGGAGGACGTGAAATACCATCCCCCCTGTTGGGGTGCGAGGGGGATGAAATGTCTAAATATTAATATGGGTGTCGTTTTTATGGTTTTTTGGGACGTTAATTACGAAAATGGCATCAATTTTGAAGTTTAATATTGTGAACATGATAACTTTTGAAAGTTTGTGCCAAATTGCAAGAAATAACTAACTGACTGAGTGAGTGACATATCAACGCACAGCCCAAACTGCTGGTTCTAGAGAGTCCAAATTGAGTATGTAGGTTCCATATAAGGTCTAGAGGTGCATTAAGAAAGGATTTTTCAAAAATCAACCCCTGGGGGCGGGGGTGAAATGGGGGTCCGAAGTTTGTATGGGGAATCAAGATAAGTTGGACTATTTTATTCGAAACTTCACAGGAGTATTTCTAACGATAAATGAGTAAATATGTGTTTCAGGTTTTTTGAGAAATCAACCCCCAACAGGGTGAAAAGTGGTGACAATTCTGAAAATCGATATGGGTATTATTTCTATGGTTTATCGGGTCGCTGATTACGAAAACAAAAATGATTTTAAAATCCCACGTAGAGGACGTAAAATACCATCCCCTCTGTTGGGGTGCGAGGGGGTTGGAATGTCTAAATATTAATATGGGTGTCGTTTTTATGGTTTTTTGGGTCGTTAATTTCGAAAATGGCATTGATTTTGAAAGTTAATACTGCAGACATGAAAACTTTTAAGAGTTTGTGCGAAATTGCAAGAAGAAACTGACTGACTGAGTGAGTGACATCAACGCACAGCCCAAACTGCTGATTCGAGAGATATCAAATTTGGCATGTAGGTTCCTTATAAGGTCTAAAGGCGCATGAAGTGCCGTGAATTCCCTATGAATATACGACCTTTCTTGAATCAATGTATTGTAAGTGGTTTTATTAATCAGTGCCGTCCGATACGATTTCAACAAAAATCGATATTTAGGCGTCCGAGAGGACTCTTAATACGACTCCTAGGTAAATATTGGAAAAACTGGCGGCCATATTGCTTTTCTTCACTTTCGTCCCGATTTCGTTCAAAATAGAAATCTGAGCGTCCGAGATGTCTCTTAATAGTGTTTTTTTCTTTTGTATTCTTGTTACAGCTTTAGTTCTATTTAAGTAGATTTAAGATTAAAGATTTTCTGTTAAGGTTTTGATGTGGTGTAATTTTGGCTTGCAATAAATTATTTTCTTTCTTTCTTTCTTTCTAATACGAATCCGAGGTAAAATATGGAACAAAGTCGCAGCCATATTGATTTTCTTCATTTTCTTCCCAATTTTGTTCAAAATCGATATCTGAGCGTCCGAGAGGTCCCCGAATACGAATCCGAGGTAAAATTTGGAAAAAGTGGCGGCCATATTGATTTTCTTCAATTCCGTCTGGATTTCGTTCAAAATCGATATCTGAGCGTCCGAGAGAATTCTTAATACGAATCCGAGGTAAAATTTGGAAAAACAGGCGGCCATATTGCTTTTCGTCATTTTCGTCCCGATTTCGTTCAAAATCGATATCTAAGCGTCCGAGATGTCTCTTAATACGAATCCGAGGTAAAATATGGAAAAATTCGCAGCCATTTTGATTTTCATCATTTTCTTCCCGATTTCGTTCAAAATCGATATCTGAGCGTCCGAGAGGTCTCTTAATACGAATCCGAGGTAAAATTTGGAAAAAGTCGCAGCCATATTGATTTTCTTCCCGATTTCATTCAAAATCGATATCTGAGCGTCCGAGAGGTCTCTTAATATGAATCCGAGGTAAAATTTGGAAAAGTCGCAGCCATATTGATTTACTTCATTTTCTTCCTCATTTCGTTCAAAATCGATATCTGAGCGTCCGAGAGGTCCCCGAATACGAATCCGAGGTAAAAAATTTGGAAAAACTGGCGGCCATATTGCTTTTCGTCATTTTCGTCCCGATTTCGTTCAAAATTGATATCTGAGCGTCCGAGAGGTCCCCCTAATACGACACCGAGGTAAAATTTGAAAAAAGTGGCGGCCATGTTGATTTTCTTCAATTCCGTCTCGATTTTGTTCAAAATCGATATCTGAGCGTCCGAGAGAATTCTTAATACGAATTCGAGGTAAAATTTGGATAAACTGGCGGCCCTATTGATTTTCTTCATTTCCGTCCCGATTTCGTATAAAATAGACATCTGAGCGTCCGAGAGGTCTCTTAATACGAATCCGAGGTAAAAATTGGAAAAACTAGCAGCCATATTGATTTTCTTCATCTTCATCCCATTTTCGTTCAAAATCGATATCTGAGCGTCCGAGAGGTCCCCGAATAAGAATCCAAGGTAAAATTGGGAAAAAGTGGCGGCCATATTGATTTTCTTCAATTCCGTCTCGATTTCGTTCAAAATCGATGTCTGAGCGTCCGAGAGGGCCCCAAATACGAATCCGAGGCAAAGTTTGGAAAAAGTGGCGGCCATATTGATTTTCTTAATTTCCGTCCCGATTGCGTTCTAAATCGATATCTGAGTGTCCGAGAGGTCCCCGAATAAGAATCCGAGGTAAAAGTGGGAAAAAGTGGCGGCCATATTGATTTTCTTCAATTCCGTCTCGATTTCGTTCAAAATCGACGTCTGAGCGTCCGAGAAAATTCTTAATACGAATCCGAGGTAAAATTTGGAAATGGTGGCAGCCATATTGATTTTCTTCCCTTCCAATCCGATTTCATTCAAAATCGATATCTGAGCGTCCGAGAGGGACCCAAATACGAATCCGAGGTAAAGTTTGGAAAAAGTGGCGGCCATATTGATTTTCTTAATTTCCGTCCCGATTGCGTTCAAAATCGATATCTGAGTATCCGAGAGGTCTCTTAATACGAATCCGAGGTAAAATTTGTGAAAGTGGCGGCCACATAGATTTTCTTTTTTCCGCCCCGATTTCGTTCAAAATCGATATCTGAGCTTCCGAGAGGTCTCTTAATACGAATCCGAGGTAAAATTAGGCACTCCATACATGCCAGGGATTGTAAAAAAAGGATTGACTTTTAAAAACGACATAGAGGTTTCTATATTTTTAACCGACTTCAAGATTTCAAAAGAGGAGGTTATCAATTCGGTTGTATGTTTTTTTTTAATGTTTGTTACTCCATAACACCGTCATTTCTTAAGCGATTTCAAAAATTCGTTGATTGTAAGTATATATATCCAAGTTGGTCCCGTTTTTGTCAAAACGCAGTTCTGATGATGGGATCCATGAGGAATTGAGGGAACTCCTGAAATCTTTAAGGCAAACATATAGTGATTTTTGTGTTTTTATCAACAAGTCAAGCATTTGCATCCAAAAATGTGACATTGGATTAAGTGGAACTGCTGATGATGATCAGAACAGAACTCTTCAACGACGAAAAGTTCACGTTTGGCGATTTGTCCTCCTAGCTGTGTTTGTTAAGCAAGTTCTATTTTCACGATAAATTTTTGTCATGCTTGTTTTCTGATGATGGGATCCATGAGGAATTGAGGGAACTCCTCAAATCTTCAAGGCAAACATATAGTCATTTTTGTGTTTTTATCAACAAGTCAAGCATTTTCATCCAAAAATGTGACATTGGATGAAGTGGAACTGCTGATGATGATCAGAACAGAACTCTTCAACGACGAAAAGTTCACGTTTGGCGATTTGTCCTTCTAGCTGTGTTTGTTAAGCAAGTTCTATTTTCACGATTGATTTTTGACATGCTCGAGTTCTGATGATGGGATCCATTAGGAATCGAGGGAACTCCTCAAATGTGAAAGGCACACAAATAGTGATTTTAGTATTTTCATGAACTAATCAAGCATTTTCATTCATAAAAGTGACATTTGATGAAGTGGAACTGCTGATGATGATCAGAACGGAACTCTTCAACGACGCGTAGTTCACGTTTGGCGATTTGTTCTCTTCGTTTTGTTTGTCAAGCAAGCAAGGTTTTTCCATGATTCCTCATGGAATAAGTCTTCTACCATTATAAACATACTTATAGCCATTTTTATTTTATTGTATGGAATCTAAGAGTGCACCATCTAAGTTGAATAATCTTTCACCGGACTCCCCCATTGAAGTCGGTTTTTTTTTCTTAAAAATTATTTTCCATTTAAATCAACCTTTAGATTAGTATTACATACTTGCAGCCCGGCCCATACAAATAATTAAAAAATATTTATTCTAAAATTAGGCACTCCATACATGCCAGGGATTGTAAAAAAAGGATTGGCTTTTAAAAACGACATAGAGGTTTCTATATTTTTTCCATTTAAATAAACCTTTAGATTAGTTATACATACTAGCACCCCGGCCCATACAAATAATTAACAAATATTTATTCTATAATCAATAGTTTTCTTAGCGCACGCGATGTAAAGAATATTTGAGTTACTTTTTTTTACAACATTACATTATTGGAGTTTTAGTAAGAATCCTTATTTTTTGAAAACATTATATAGCTCATATCAATGTCACCCAAGAATAGTGTAGCTATTCAATGCAAACTAACAATCAAATCTTTCCTTTTTATAATATTAGTATAGATTAGCTGTCTAAGTCGTAAAAATTGTGTCCCCTGACTGTATATAATTTCCAAACTTTGAAGTTTAAGATTCTGAAAAACATTGAGATTGTGCATATTAAGTAAATACTTTCAGCGACTTATGGTTTCAACAAGAGATGTTTACCATTTTTTGAGATATCGTTGAAAAACAGTCTTGCCCAAACAAAAGGACTTAAGTGCCGTGAGTTTCCTAGAGTGGTTTAAATGTGAACTAGCAGGTGTTGGCACGGAACCCTTCTGTGTGCGTGTTCCGACACTTGGCCGGTTTTAATTTAATATTATGGACATGACATTTTTTGATAGTTTGTGCCAAATTGCAATTCTATCGGTCCAGTAGTTTTAAAGCAAATCGGTTGTAACAGACGGACTTCAGATGAACAAAAGTCAGTATAAGTACGAGCAAATAGTAAGGAGTGCGAAAGGAAGTGAGGCCAAATCGTTCTTTTTGGATGCTCAAACGGAAACTGGCATAATCTACCAATTAATTTAAATTTAGGAAAAATAAGGGTTACGCTAGATATTGAATTAGCCGTATTTCTGTACTTCAGAGGACCAGAGTTTATGACTGCTGCTTGGTCGTTACCAGACCTTCAATTGGTGTTACTGTTGTACACAGATCTTCTTTCTCTCCCGACCTTTTCCCCCTCGGCCTCTCGAAAATGTATGATAATAGTTTTTCGATCCTTATTATTGCCAAAATCAAATGAAATTCTACAGTTTGCCGGTTCTCAGAATGTATACTGACTTTTCATCGGTTCATCTGTTTATGAATCACAATCACCAAACTTCGTATACCAAAACCCCCAAAATGTAACAACTACTTTTCTGGAAACTGCATCTAAATCGGTTCAGCCAAACACGAGATAATCGTGGACAAACATACATACGTACATACATCTGTTTATGAATCACAATCACCAAACTTCGTATACCGAAACCCCCAAAATGTAACAACTACTTTTCTGGAAACTGCATCTAAATCGGTTCAGCCAAACGCGAGATAATCGTGGACAAACATACATACATACATAAGTACATACATACATACGGGTCAAACAGAGAACCTCTTTTTTGAAGACGGTTAAAAATTATGCTTAGAGTACGCGGGCGAAGCCGCGGGCAAACGCTAGTTATTTTATATAATGTAACTATAGTATTGTACTTATAAGTTTATTTTAATTGAATATTGTAAGTTTGTTAATCAGTATAGTTTTGAAATCATTATTATTATTGTCTACTTTTTAACCGACTTCAAAATTTCAAAAGAGGAGGTTATCAATTCGGTTGTATGTTTTTTTTTTTGTTTTTTTTTTTTTTAATGTTTGTTACTCCATAACTCCGTCATTTCTTAACCGATTTGGAAAATTCTTTTTTTGTTTGTAAGTATATATATTCAAGTTGGTCCCATTTTTGTCAAAACACAGTTCTGATGATGGGATCCATGAGAAATTGAGGGAACTCCTCAAATCTTCAAGGCAAACATATAGTAATTTTTGTGTTTTTATCAACAAGTCAAGCATTTTCATCCAAAAATGTGACATTGGATGAAGTGGAACTGCTGATGATGATCAGAACAGAACTCTTCAACGACAAAAAGTTCACGTTTGGCGATTTGTCCTCCTAGCTGTGTTTGTTAAGCAAGTTCTATTTTCACGATTAATTTTTGTCATGCTTGATTTCTGATGATGGGATCCATGAGGAATTGAGGGAAATCCTCAAATATTAAAGGCAAAACATATAGTAGTGATTTTTGTGTTTTTATCAACAAATCGAGCATTTTCATACAAAAATGTGACATTTGATGAAGTGGAACTGCTGATGATGATCAGAACAGAACTCTTCAACGACGAAAAGTTCACGTTTGGCGATTTGTCCTCCTAGCTGCGTTTGTTAAGCAAGTTCTATTTTCACGATTAATTTTTGTCATGCTCGATTTTTGATGATGGGATCCATGAGGAATTGAGGGAACTCCTCAAATCTTAAAGGCAAACATTTTGTCGGCCTCTTTAGCCTAGTTGGTAGTGTCATTGCCTCCGAAGCTAGAGGTCCTGAGTTCGATTCCCGGTAAGGGCTTTTTTTTCTTTTTTTTTTTTCTGTGGTGAGCAGAGACATTTGTTCCTGAGACTTGGATGTTTTCTATATATTTAAGTATATATCTATTAAATATATCGTCGTCTAGTACCCATAACACAAGCCTTATTGAGCTTACTGTGGGACTAGTTTGATTTGTGTAAAAAAAAATGTCCCCTTATATTTATTTATTTATATTTTAAACATATAGTGATTTTTGTGTTTTTATCAACAAATCGAGCATTATCATACAAAAATGTGACATTTGATGAAGTGGAACTGCTGATGATGATCAGAACAAAACTCTTCAACGACGAAAAGTTCACGTTTGGCGATTTGTCCTTCTAGCTGTGTTTGTTAAGCAAGTTCTATTTTCACGATTGATTTTTGTCATGCTCGAGTTCTGATGATGGGATCCATTAGGAATCGAGGAAACTCCTCAAATGTGAAAGGCACACAAATAGTGATTTTAGTATTTTCATGAACTAATCAAGCATTTTCATTCATAAAAGTGACATTTGATGAAGTGGAACTGCTGATGATGATCAGAACGGAATTCTTCAACGACGCGTAGTTCACGTTTAGCGATTTGTTCTCTTCGTTTTGTTTGTCAAGCAAGCAAGGTTTTTTCATGATTCCATGAGGAATGGAGGGTACTTAGTCTTCTACCATTATAAACATACATTATAGCCATTTTTATTTTATTGTATATCTATCTAAGACTGCACCATCTAAGTATAATAATCTTTTTCCGGCCTCCCCCATTGAAGTCGGTTTTTTTTTCTTAAAAATTATTTATGCATAATTCTTGTTTTGAAATCATAATTATTATTATTGTCAATTTATTTAATTGTATATTTCATGCGTTGACTTGTAAAAATGCCCTTGTGGTCTATTTGCAGAATAAAATTGTTGATTTAGTTTTTTTTTTATTTTGACGCCTTCCGGTACGTGACGTGGTCGCCACTCGAGAACCTTTCCGCCCCAACGGCGATCGGTTCTACGTTTTTGTTGCACTTTTAACACCACCCAGAGGTCACGTGTAAGGTAACAACCACAAAATATATACAGGGTGATTCAGGAGACGTGAGCAGGACCAACACTACATACATAGTAAATGGCAATGAATTGTTCACCATTGTATTTAAGTGAAACACCCATACCTTTTTCCTGTAATCTAATTTTTGTTAAGTTAAAGTTTAATTCTCTACAATCATGGTCACCCTACAAAAACTGGTTTATAAAGATTAAACCTCTAACTGTTATGACAGCACTTAGATTATGAAGAAAGTAAATTGTCACATTGAGTGAGATACGATATTTCCAAAATAATCGGACTCAGGTGACATTCAATTTGACACGTATCACTTGACTGAAGTATTCTGATTGTAGAGTGACCATGAATTTCGTAAATAATTTAAAACATTTTGTTTTCAACACCAAAGATAAATGAACGTTAATTTCACTAATAGTGGTACGACCAGTAGATTATGATCTACTGAATCTGTAGTGTTAATCTTGCTCACGTCTCCCGAACCACCCTCTAGAGATACTACGGTAACAACGGTGGGTACTCCCCACGGAGGTGATGCAACTTCGACCACACTTATCAATTGAGTGGGCAACTTGACTGTTAGAGGTTCTCAAGCCGCCCGAAGGTCTCTAACTTGGCTTAACGAATGCTGTCATAGACAATAAACAGCCGGGATCAATGGCTTAAAGTGCCTTCCAAACCACGGGAGCACTCAGTTATAGTAACCATTCAAAGCGGTCACCCATCCAAGAACTGACTGGGCCCACGTTGCTTAACCCCGCATACCGCACGCAGTACGCGGGCGCCGCTGGGCCACGAGCGCTCACTCTATTCCATCCCTACAAATTAGTCAAAATTTGTGGCTTTAGCCCTTTCGTTACTATAAGAACTATTGTATATCAGAAAAGTAGTGAACAGTGAATAAATTATTCACCTTACGCCCATGTGAAGGTAACGAAAATAGCGAAATGGCCCAGCCAAATATTTTGACTAAGGTGTAGTTTTTTTTTTTTACAAAAAATGGGATTGCTCTTGGCCAGCATCTAGCCGGGGGGGCAAAGATGAGGCCGACGATGAAGCGAGCTCACCCAGAAGATGCCTATTCACTCGTGCCTTAAAAAGGTCCAGGTTATATGAACTCGGAAATACAGACGCCGGCAGAAATTTCCAAACATTAGAATAGAAGTGCGCATTATAAAAGAAGATGCAAAGCGCTTGGTTCGAATTAGAGGAATTTCGACCAGGTAAGGATGGTAGCCAGCCGTACGTCTGGATGTCCGATGGAAGAAGGGGGAAGGCGGTATGAGCTCATGGAGCTCCTGAGCACACTCACCGATCTCATGTAAAGCCTCTATTAGCTTTACATGAGATCTGATAACTTTTTGACTGTGCGAGTCATATAAGAGCTAAGTGCGAATAAAAATGAGATACATTGCGTGCTGAATTATTTTATAAGGAAAAAATAAATCGATAATTTTAAATAATTTTTAGCAAAACATGTTCATTAGGGTCTATACTGAGTACTTGTAAAATTTGGGGTTGTATCAAAAATACACGCTATATAGTCTCGTCTTGGCAACATTTTACATTTACCTACATGAATATGTTTTTGGTGGGATAATAGATTTACTTACGCAAACCTGAATTATCTTAGATTATAATCAGGAATGCCAAGATAGCATTGACGCCAGGTTTTTACTTAAATTTCCGTAAAATAGTTTATTTTCGCCTACTTACGCAATACATTGATAATAGATTTACTTACGCAAACCTGAATTATCGTAAATAGAGATTATAATCAGAAATGCCAAGATAACATTCGTTCCATATAATCTGGCTTTAGATTGTATCTCTTACACGAGCTATGTTACTATTTGCGATATCTCTTCTGAGTATCATTAATTCATAGAACAAAGTTGCCGATTGTGTACCTATGTTATTGATAAACTCTGAGATTAATGTAACAATTTTTAGGCAGTTTTCACGAAGACGTGGAGAATTTTCTGAAGTAGGTTTTAGTTTATTTTTTTTTTTCTATTATATAATAAACTACAGTCATTTATTCCTTTTCGTGAGCGTAGGCTGCAGAACAGTCTGTCCTTACTTAGTTGTCACCCCTTAATTTGGCAACGTCCCCTGGGTTTCCCACAAGCTTTGGCCGTCTTTTTGTATTTTTTTCTTGGCCAGTATTTGTATGACTATTCAGGGTCACGGAAGCTTGAATTAGGGACATTCTCTATTTCTTGCCAAGTTAAGGGTCAGGACTCGTTCCACGGTGGGGGCATTGCGGAAGTTACGCAATAAAAAGTTATCTTTTAACTTACGCAAAACCTGAATTACCTATTTACCAAGTAGCCCGGCTAGTATGATAGCTCATACCGTCACGTTTTATGTGACGTTTCAGTACATTTTGGCCATATAGCGTGACGGTATAAGCTATCATACTAGCCGGGCAGATCCGCTCATTTAAGTTTAACGATTTCTGTACATCTGATCTGATCTATTCTCACTAATGCACAAATCAGTAATTTTGAGAGAGACAGATATGCGATATCTGACAGGTCTTAACCTGTCAGTGTCTCCGCTATCATAACTGCAAATTGGACTGAACTAATGTTTGTGACGTTTTGGATTATATGGGATTTGACATTTTGGTGTGTTCTTAAATGGAGACAATTCGTTAACCCGTTCTAAGTCATCTTGATTAAACACGAGGACTCGAAGAGACAACTATATGAAAAATCATCTTGCTTAACACTACGAATCTGTTGGTATTTATTATTAATCTAAGGTATTACAGAATTACCTTTCGTATTAGATTGAGATTATAATCGAAAACGTTAAGATGACATATTGTCTTTTACACGAATGGACAGGGTGAAATCTAATTCGCGATAAAGAATAAAATAATATGAATTTACGCATGATTTTAACAATTTTTGATATAGAATTAACTTTGTCCATGTCAAACAAAATCTGCTTTTTCATATGATAGGTCTTCGATCGACGGAGTAATCTGTATGAAATAGTCATAAATAATTTTTAAGAAAAAAAAACCGACTTCAATGGGGGAGGCCTGTAAAAGATTATTATCCTTAGATGGTGCTCTCTTAGATATTAGATATACAATAAAATAAAAATTGTTATAATGTATGTTTATAATGGTAGAAGACTAAGTACCCTCAATTCCTCATGGAATCATGAAAAAATCTTGCTTGTTTGACAAACAAAACGAAGACAACAAATCGCCAAACGTGAACTACGCGTCGTTGAAGAGTTCCGTTCTGATCATCATCAGCAGTTCCACTTCATCAAATGTCACTTTTATGAATGAAAATGCTTGATTACTTCATGAAAATACTAAAATCACTATTTGTGTGCCTTTCACATTTGAGGAGTTCCCTCGATTCCTAATGGATCCCATCATCAGAACTCGAGCATGACAAAAATCAATCGTGAAAATAGAACTTGCTTAACAAACACAGCTAGGACGACAAATCGCCAAACGTGAACTTTTCGTCGTTGAAGAGTTCTGTTCTGATCATCATCAGCAGTTCCACTTCATCAAATGTCACATTTTTATATGATAATGCTCGATTTGTTGATAAAAACACAAAAATCACTATATGTTTGCCTTTAAGATTTGAGGATTTCCCTCAATTCCTCATGGATCCCATCATCAGAAATCAAGCATGACAAAAATTAATCGTGAAAATAGAACTTGCTTAACAAACACAGCTAGGAGGACAAATCGCCAAACGTGAACTTTTTGTCGTTGAAGAGTTCTGTTCTGATCATCATCAGCAGTTCCACTTCATCCAATGTCACATTTTTGGATGAAAATGCTTGACTTGTTGATAAAAACACAAAAATTACTATATGTTTGCCTTGAAGATTTGAAGAGTTCCCTCAATTCCTCATGGATCCCATCATCAGAACTGCGTTTTGACAAAAACGGGACCAACTTGGATATATATTCTTACATTCAAAAAAAGAATTTTTTTCAAATCGGTTAAGAAATGACGGAGTTATGGACTAACAAACATTAAAAAAAAAAAAAACATACAACCGAATTGATAACCTCCTCTTTTGAAATTTTGAAGTCGTTTAAAAAGTAAAAGCCCGGCTAGTATGATAGCTTATACCGTCACGTTTTATGTGACGTTTCAGTACATTTTTGCCATATAACGTGACGGTATAAGCGATCATACTAGCCGGGCAGGTAAATGTACATTTCTACTTACATATGTACGAGTAGGTAGTGTTTATTTCATTAAGGTACTATGGTGAAAACCAAAAAGTAAGTGTCACCAAAGTAACTGATTCCATTCCCGTACCTTACCGTACGTACTAGTCTGCACGGTAAGTCGTAGTTGGGTTTTATAGTATTTTATGCAACTCGCGAGTGGCGTAGGTCGCGATGCGAGCCTCGGCGAGCATCGCAAGTAAAGACGCCACAAGCGTTTTTAGACCACTTATAGGCTGTTGCATAGAATACTTTTTCTACGACTCATTTGAAATTAATATTTTTTTTTACATTTTTCACGCACCTTGGGTTTTCCTAGTTATTGTACATACTTACGCAATGTCTTCGGGAGTGCAGCATAGCTACTACGAGCATTTTTAAAATAATCAACGTACACCTTATTCTTCACGAACACAAATAAAATCTTTTTATATAACTTATATAAGTAATCCCATCAAAAACATAAATGTGAAAATGGGAGCCAAGTTCAATATTAAGAATATGCGACGCTTGGTTGTCGTCTTCACCGACAAAAGAATTGAGATCTAAATGGGCGACTTTTTTTTATTTTTGGTGCCAAGTCCGGCACTACATTGTTTACAGTAAAACTAATTTACTGCGGCTTAATGCATTTTGAGCCTTAACTTGGCAGTTTTCTTAAATACCCAACAGTTTTTATGGTATTATAACATCTGCATAGATGACTGATTTTTTCTAATGTACACACACAATTACCAAGCTGCATGCCAAATTTCAGCTCTCTAGGTCACCTGGAACTGGGTTAGGTTTTTGATTAAAATACATATATGCAAACTGTACAAGTAAAGTAAAACTAGAAACCAGAGGAGACGAAATAATTATAGAACGAGGAGTCAGGCAGGGGGACCCTCTGTCGCCGAAGCTTTTCATCGCAGTACTCGAATATATTATATTCCAAAACCTAAACTGGGCAAACAGAGGATTGCAAGTCAACGGCTACTATTTAAACCATCTAAGATTCGCTGATGACATAGTCATAATGGCTGAAACTGCTTGAGACTTAGAGGAATTGATGACATCGCTTGATCATGAAAGCTCTAAAATCGGCTTAGAAATAAACATAAATAAAACGAAGCCTATTGCTATAAAAGGAAATATCATAGAGTATGTAAGAGACTATATTTATTTGGGAAAACAATTGTCATTTAACAAGTCCAGCAATATAGAGGAAATAACAAGGAAGGTTAGTGCAACGTGGAATAAATATTGGTCACTGAAAGAAATTTTTAAGGGAAATTATAATCTCCATCTGAAAAAAATCGTATTTGATACTTGTCTCTTACCCTGCTTACTGTATGGCTGCCAATTTGCCAAACATGGGTTTTTACAAATCGAGTAAAAGAAAAAATTAAATGCACCCAAACAGCAATGGAAAGGAGCATGTTGAAGCTTAGAAAAATAGATAAAGTGCGAAACGAAAATATTAGACAGAAAACGAAAATCACCGACGCTCTCAAGCAGGCACTTAATTTTAAGTGGAAGTGGGCTGGGCACATCTCACGATACACAGATAAAAGGTGGACTATAGAGAGTACACGATGGAAAGGCCCAGGGGGAAAAAGAAAAGCAGGTAGACCAATAAGACGGTGGGTTGATGATATTACACAAATTGCAGGAAAAAACTGGATAAAATTAGGCAAGGATAGGGAATCTTGGAAAAGGCTGGAGGAGGCCTTTATCCTAAAAGGGGTTCATATTTCAACAAATAATAAAATCACTAATAATAGTAATAGGTAATTTAATTAAGTAACTAACCCAAAACTTACTAATAATGTTTGAAATGTAACTTTGAAATATGGAATAAAGTTGGCTTAATAATAATAATCTATCAATACCACAAATTAAATAACAACATTTGCAAAAATTAAAAAAAATGTTAAGAGACGACTGACGAAATTCCGAGGAGACGCCATTTTATTTTTATTTGTCACTTTATTTTGACGTTTGACGTCCATTGGGCTGTGTTCCGAATCACGCTTACAACGCTCACAACGCTTACAGTGCTGGCGGCCGGTCCGAATCAGTTAGCGCGCTCAAGGCCGCGTAAGTGGTGTTTTGTTTCGGACCAGTCATAAGCGTGTTCACTGTCATGTTCATGTCAACGTCAACTGAATTTGAATTTTGAGTTCGTCAATTAATCGTAGTAGGAAATTCTGGGCTGGGTTTTTGATTTGTAGAAAATTGAAATTAATTGTAATCTGCAACTAACTAATATAAAACTAACTAACTAGGCTGACACGACGACCCAAAATGAGTATTGGCTTCCGAGACAAGAGCACGCCACTTTTCTCGGCCCTGCGCTATTTTTCGCCAGCTTGCACCGGCTCCAAGCTCACACAGGTCCTCGTCCACCAAATCCTTGCAGCGGTACTTGGGGCGATCCACAGGACGCCGTCCGGTCGGTCGGCCCAAGTATGCTCTCTTCACCTGTCGATCTTTTCCTATCCTCTCGAAGTGACCAAGCCAGCGAAGACGATGCGCTTTGGTTTCACCCATAATATTTGGTTCGGCCACCAGCTCTTCTATTTCAGCATTTTAACGTATCATCCAACTCCCATCGTCTCTTTTTACTGGTCCCAGGATTTTTCGGAACACCTTATACGTTTTCCTCCTAACAGACTGTGCTCCTTCCTAACTGTTAGCGTCCAGGCCTCACACCCATATACATTAAGATGGGGCGGATTGCGATCTTATATATCCGAGGTTTAGATCGTTTACTGAGGAGCTTGGACGCCAACACTCTGTTCAGAGCAATACTGCAGCGTAAGGTGTTCTGGATGCGGGTGTTAATTTCATTCTCTCTAGCATGCGTATCAGTGACAATGCATCCGAGGTATTAATTTGGACACTCCCTTGTAAGAGGTTTCTTTCCCCTACAAGTAGGACTTCTCGTTTGGCACGACTGTTTCTGAAACGCATGTGGACCTCCGCATGTGGAGGTATTCCGTCTTCCATGATTAATCCTGAGCCCCACTTTTGCTGCTTCTTGATCCAACATTCTCGAGCTGACATTTCCACCTTTTCTCGGTTTTCGCCTAGTAAACCAAAGTCTGCGTAGACGCGTAGAAAGCATAAACTGATAGGCTCAACACTATCAGCCTATGTTTTCTGTTTAGTTCAATTGAGAACTAAACAGAAAAATATAACTAGAATAACAGCCTTGGTAGACATGGCAGTAGCCACTGGCTGTGTTCCGAATCACGCTCACAGCGCTCTGAGCGCGCTCACGGTCGGACCGATTCACGCTCACAGCGCTTACACGAGATTACGTGACGTCATTGATGACATCATGGACGGCGCTCACGGTGCTCACACTCCCAGCCGTAAGCACCTTGAGCGCAAACGTCAAGTTGACGTTTGACACGTTATGACATCTCATTATAGGCGCGAAAAAACAAAACTTCACAGGTTATATTAGTTTATTTATTACTATAATAATAATAATCATTTATTTCACCATCTCCTATGCTACGAGATCAATCTCAATTTGGTACTGGAACATGTCGTTCGGAAACTGCTGTCACAGGATTCCGGAATTGAACTAAACAGAAAACATAGGCTGATAGTGTTGACCCTATCAGTTTATGCTTTCTACGCGTCTACGCAGACTTTGGTTTACTAGGCGAAAACCGAGAAAAGGTGGAAATGTCAGCTCGAGAATGTTGGATCAAGAAGCAGCAAAAGTGGGGCTCAGGATTAATCATGGAAGACGGAATACCTCCACATGCGTTTCAGAAACAGTCGTGCCAAACGAGAAGTCCTACTTGTAGGGGAAAGAAACCTCTTACAAGGGAGTGTCCAAATTAATACCTCGGATGCATTGTCACTGATACGCATGCTAGAGAGAATGAAATTAACACCCGTATCCAGAACATTACGCTGCAGTGTTGCTCTGAACAGAGTGTTGGCGTCCAAGCTCCTTAGTAAACGATCTAAACCTCGGATATATAAGATCGCAATCCGCCCCATCTTAATGTACCTATATGGGTGTGAGGCCTGGACGCTAACAGTTAGGGAGGAGCACAGCCCCAATCCAAATCTTGTTTTGGAACTGGCACAGATAAGTACACAATCATTATACGATCATTACACAGCTGTTTATCTACGTAGAACGAAACATGTATGATAGCGGCCATATTGTGTCAAAAAGATTTTGGCCTTGTCTGCCAAAGGACGTCAAACGTCAAAATAAAGTGACAAATAAAAATAAAATGGCGTCTCCTCGGAATTTCGTTTAGCCGTCTGTGATCATTATTATCATTTTGCAAATGTTGTTATTTAATTTGTAGTATTGATAGATTACTATGCAATAAACAAACGGAACAGTGTGTAGCTAGTCGAAAATTCATCTGGAAACGCGTAATAACCATTGTTTGGACAAAAAATGGAAGATAGTGAAGTGTGAAGTGCGTCGTATGTGGCATGCCATGCAAGTTCTCATTTTGCAAAATGTACGAGTGTTATGGTTGTAAAACGTCGAACTCTGTGAAAGGACGAAGATATGTCGTTTTCCCGCATATGAAATGAGATAATTAAAAAAATAAATCTGTTGATAAGTAAATTGTTTGTTTAATTTCATATAATACGGCACAACATAGTTCACGGTATTTCAATTTAACACCAGTTTCATTTTACATTGGACGTTGGTGTTCAATTGGAAATGCCGTAAGCTTCTACACAAAGTTAAATTTAAATGAGCTATATATATTTATCGTTGGATGTTCACAGTAAGTTCCATTGCCACAGTGTCATTAAATAATTAAAAAAAAATAAACGTCAAAAATTTACCAGCGGGTACAGATTAAATATGGTTGCTTACGGTCTATATTTTTGGTTCGTGAGTTGGCGGTCTGAACCCTTACTAGTCTGTGGATCATTATTGTTTACGTTGACATTCACATAGCGTGACATGTGCGTGACGCGTCGCATCGCATCGAGATGTAGTATCTCTATATAGTTTGTGGCATAGAGCAAAACCACTAAAGACATTCATCGTGAAATATCGACATAATACATAGAAAACTGATGACAAACCTGGTCAGAATCATATGGATTTATTTACTGAACTACTGAAGACAAGGCAGTAAGGCCTCTGGCTATAGGCTGTCCATAAGGACGAAGTTTTAAAAAAAAAAGACAGCTGTCACTTGTCAGTGGCGAAGTATTGTTTTCGTGAGGCTTTCGTACATTTTTCGTAATAATTCTAATTATTTCTGCAGCATGATCCTTTTTTAAAACGCTTTTCCATATTATATTGATACCATAATAATTCATAGTTACCAAAACAAGTGCACTAAACTGGCAAGGCATTTCAACTTTTATCACGCCTTCACTTCGTATTTTTCATAACACACATAAACACCAAAAATGGGTGGAAAGGCTGAAAAAGGCACGCCAAAGTACATAGCTAACAAAATAAAAGCTAAAGGCCTGCAGAAACTCCGTTGGTACTGCCAAATGTGTCAGAAACAATGTCGAGACGAGAATGGATTCAAATGCCATACGATGTCTGAGTCCCACCAGAGGCAGCTGTTGTTGTTTGCTGACAACGCTTCTAAGTACATCGACGAGTTCTCTAAGGAGTTTGCTGATGGCTACGTGGAATTATTGAGACGACAGTTTGGCACTAAGCGGGTGAACGCCAATAAAGTGTATCAGGATTATATTTCTAACAGGTACGTAAATTATAGCATGATTTGTTGCCACTAGAATCATCCAGTAGAAAACGGCCGGGGCGTCCTCGGAGCACATGGAGGCGATCAGTTGAGAAGGAGGCTCAACTGCGACTTACGGTCCAAGCTATAACTTACACACCCAATAACAATTTAATATAAAAGCTGTCATTTTTAATAACTCCATCTATGGATTACCATAACAAACAAAAAAAAAATTCAAACGTAATATTTTAATACTATTCAAAAATACTTACTAAAGTTAGTATTATCCATTTTAAATGTAATACTAATACAAAATTCGAGGAGTACATCGAACGAAGCATCTTATGCATGCAAAAAAGGGTTAGACCCCTCCAAATGAATATCTTCACTGTCTTTTGTATAAATAAAATCCCACTTATTGTCTGCAGAGACCACCTCCACATGAACGCAACGCAATGGGAAACTCTCACCGACTTTGTCAAATGGCTGGGCCGTGAGGGCAAGTGTGTTGTGGACGAGACAGAGAAGGGCTGGTTCGTTGCCTATATAGACCGGGACCCGGCTGCGGTTGCTGCTATGGAGGCTAAGGCGAAGAAGGAGAAAATGGATAAAGATGATCAAGTATGTTCGTAGTTTTACTTTATTTTTATGTATTTATTTATTTATAGCCTTTTACAGAATACAAGTAATTGTATTATTTTGTATATATACTTAGTCGGCTCATAAGTTCTGTCATATACATAGTATCAAATAAAAACAAAAGTTTAAGTTTATTCCGTATAATTTGTACAGCGTTTGAAAGCTTATAAACTAGAGAATCTAAATGTATAACATTTATTCAAAATGACCGCCATAATTATCTACACAGGCTTGAAGTCTGCGTGGCCAGTCGTCAATGGATTCACGCACCACTTTCATGTCGATATTGGCCACTGCCGTAGCAAGGGATTTTTTCAGCGAGTCTAGATTTGCATGAGGTTTTGAGCACACCTTTTCCTCTAAATACGGCCATATTTTATAGTCTAACGGATTAAGATCTGGGCTAGAGGAGGGCCAATCTTCATGCCGTATAAAGTCGATTTTATTGGAGGCGAGCCAGGCTTGTGTAGACTTTGCCTTATGGGCTGGAGGAGAGTCCTGCTGGAAAACCCAATGCTGGTTTAGAAACATCGTATGGGATAGTGGTTTCACAATATTAGTCAACACCGTGTCTTGGTACACTTTGGCACTAGTTTTTACTCCTTTCTCACAAAAATGCATACTAGTGGCGCCCGCATAAGAAACTCCCAGCCAAACCATCACAGATGAAGGGTGATGACCTCTTTGAATACGGAGAATGCTATTAGACGCTTCTTTACTATTGCGAGCGTACACTCTATCATTTTGTTTATTACAGTTTTCTTCTATGTCAAAAATTTTCTCGTCCGAAAACAGTATACAACGATGCTTATTTTTAGCGTACTTCTTCAATAAAGCTTTAGATCTTTTAAGCCTTAAAGCTTTAAGCCGACCATTGAGAAGATGGCCAGTTTTTCGTTTATAAGCACGAAGTCTCAGGTCTTGATTAAGCACTCTTTTCACCGTGTTTCTGCTCAAACCCATCTGGAGGGCCATAACTTTTTGTTTCCTAGCGGGATTTCTGGCAATGCGTGCCCTAATTGCTTGTACAACCGCTGGAGTCCTAGCTGTACGCGGACGACCGCTTCTTTTCTTGTCATTTAAACTAGAAACCTCACTGTATCTTTCTATGGTACGATACACAAATCTTAGAGAATTTTAAATTTTCAAGTAGCTTATAAAATTTAGTCGGCGAGTGTCCACAACGATATAGTGCAATTATTGCGGTACGTCTATCTTTAAGCGTCCACTCCATGTTAAAGAAAACAGAAAATTGCAAAATTATACTACTCAAATATTTAAAAAAGATTCGAAATTCAAATGCACAACGGTTTTTGTTTTAGGAGTTCCAAATTTAAATTTTAAAGGCCAGTGACAGAACTTATGAGCCGACTAAGTATATATATATATATATATATATATATAAAATTACTCCTTTTTTTATTCTGTGTGCCCTTTGGCAAAGGCCTCCTTGCACACTTTCCAATCTTGTCTTTTCCGTGCGAGTCTATAGTGGTCGGCGGTTAAGAAGTCAATCCTGACATCTGTGTTTGGCCAGCTGTCTTGACTTGTAGTTTTACTAGCTTTTATTTATCTGTTCTAGTGCCTCCAATACCATCGCCAACACAGTTGGTCATTGTGCACTTTATGCTCATTGTAATAAGGGTCAGTTAACTGTGTTGGTGTTTGTACAGTCAGCATCAAAAGTATCTGTGCATATGAAGGGGTCAGAGCTCTTATTCCCTTATACTAAAGACTTTTGAACTTTTCAAATGCGTTGCTACTTTTGATGCTGACTGTACCACAACAACTGTAGTGCAGGTGTTATGCATAAAAAAGTTACATGAATGAATGAATTAATTAATTAATGGTTTATTAATAATCATCATCATCATCATCATCATCATATCAGCCCTAGGACGTCCACTGCTGGACATAGGCCTCTCCCAATTTCATGGGGGGTAAATGCCATAATCGCCACGCTTGGCATGCGGGTTGGCGATCGCAGTATCTCCACCGCACTCTAGGAATGCTGCTGTCCATTCCCCGGTGGTCTTGGTCGTAGTTTTAGGACATACCCGGGTCCCATTTAATTAATAATGAATATATGTAAATAGTCTTAGATACATATTTCTTCCCATGATATATTCAGCCAGGTTAGGCATATGAAAACTTAGGTCAGTGATTTAATCTCTCAGTCTATGGATAGAGATAAAATTACATTTTAATTAAAACATTAACTACATCAAATAAATATAGCATAATAGTGATCTAGTTCTGTTGATAATTGTTTTCAGCCCATGCTTCATTTTATAATGACATTTTTATTGCCTGACTCCTGAAATACAATAAGTTTGTCTGGAAAAGATGGCTTGTTTGTTACTTGTTTTAATTACTTATTTTTGACATACCTACAGCAATAAAATATTTGAAAAAAATAGTACCATTTTTTTATACCACATTGGTGGCAAACAAGCGTTCGGTCCGCCTGATGGTAAGCGGTCACCACAGATTATGAAATGAAATGTTTATTTGCAAAAACATACACAGATGTTATAAATTTACATGTCAGTAGAATTAAATTACATGTTCATGCATGTTCCGCCATAATATGGACGCCTGAAACTCCAGGGATGACACATGCGCGTTACCGACCGTTTAATAATGTATACATTCCTTTCTTGAAGAACCCCATACTTTTAGTCCCTCGGGAAAACGTCTGCAGGGAGCTTATTCCATTCCGTTTACCATCAGGCGGGCCGTACGTTTGTTTGCCACCGACGTGGTATAAAAAGAACCGGAGCGTCCTAGGGAGGAAATTCCTCTGAAACCATACCGTACGCGACCATTTACCCACGGCGAGCGGTGCGGTGGTAGAACGCGGCCGTGGGCATCATGTCGAACAGTTCTTCGGAGCATAACCCATTATACAAGATTCAGAACACGCACAAGGAGGCAAAGTTTCTCCTTAGGGCGGGTTTCACCAACTTACGATCACAGATCAATCAACGTTAAATATGGCGCCGGCAGCCGTCATCCCATAGAAACTTGTGAAACTTTTCATACAATCAGATTTTAACGAACACCGCTTACGGTTACAGACGGTTTGGTGCAACCCAGCCTTAATTGCTCTAAATTAGCAAGATAATGTTTTAACTGACCATTTGAAAGTGCATGTTACGAGGCCTATTTCAATAAAGAATATTTTGACTTTGCTAGCGACAAGACGCTTGTGGTCTATCATAGTTTATGTGTAATCTACTTCGCTAGAGCAGCATCAAATGACGTCAAACCTAAATGCTCGCGTAAATGCAAAAGAAGACGAGATAGACAGCACACCAGGTTTTTTTTATACCACGTCGGTGGCAAACTGGCGTACGGCCCGCCTGATGGTAAGCGGTTACCGCAGCCTATGGACGCCTGCAACTCCAGGGGGAAGATGAAATTAAAATAAAGGCTGGACCTAATTGGAGAAGGGTTGCCCAAGACAGGCAACAATGGAAATCGTTGGAGGAGGCCTTTGCCAACCGGCACGCCGAACTAAGAGACATTCTGTAGAATTCATCACATACCTCTTTTAAGTTGTCAATGTTAATTTCTCTTAGTACGGAATAAAGGGCTTATTTTTATGGGATGCTCCGATTGTGGAATGAGCTCCCTGGCGAGGTTTTCCCGACGGACTACAGTATGGGGTTCTTCAAGAAAGGAGTGTATAATTTCTTAAAGGGTCAGCAAAGCGCATGTGACACCCCTGGAGTGGCAGGCGTCCATAGGCTGCGCTGACCGCTTACCATCAGGCGGGCCGTAAGCACGTTTGCCACCGACGTGGTATAAAAAAAAATACAAACCGGCCTTCGAGCGCTACAGCAAGATAGTTATATCACCGCGTCGCCACGTTCCTTAGGGTCGTGCAGCATCTGTAACTTGTATTTCATCTGTGCCATGTGTGATCTGTTACAGGAAAGGATGCTGGAGTTCATCCAGAAGCAAGTGGAGCGAGGGAGGAAGGAGAGAGACGAAGGAACTCCCTCGTACTCTGAGCTGAAGCGGGAGAGCAGTCAGGAGAGGATCTCGCTCAGTCTCAACCTTAAGAGGAAGACGGATGGTAATTATATAAATCATAGGCAATATTTTTACTTATTATTATTTTATTGGCCAAGATCTTATGTCAGCCTGTTTAGCCTAGTTGGTGGTGACACTGCCTCCAAAGCTATCGATATGGTCCCATAGTAACCTCAATAAGGCTTGTGTTATGGATAGTAGACGACGATATATTTAATAGATATATAATAGAAATAAATACATAGAAACCATCTAAGTCTCAGGATCAAATGTTTCTGCTTACCACAGAAACAAATGCCCTTACCGGGATTCGAACCCGGGACCTCTAGCTTCGCAGGCAGTGTCACTACCAACTAGGCTAAGCAGGCCGACAGAATTTAAAATAATTTGCAGTCGAAATTTATATCGGAAATAAATTTGCAGATAAAAAACCAGAGTTACTCACATCTGCTTTAAAATCTAGAAGTAAAGAAGAAACATCAAGCAAGAAGGCAAAAGAAGAACCATCCAGCAAAAAAACGAAAGAAGATAAAGACAGAAGTAAGAAGAATGCCTTGGACGAAATAATGGAAATGGAACAAAGAGCTAAAGAAAAAAATAACCGGTAAGCGTAGATAAATTATAGTTAGGTTAAAAACAGAGATAGGTCAATATTAAAATTCTGTTCATCAATGTCTAAGACAATTGATAACATTTCAAATTTTTAAGTAGTATGTTTCAATGTTTTAATATATCTTAACGCATTTCCATAATTTGTTAACAAGAAACCCCATTTTATTTTTATTATTATAGCTATTAGTTTTCTAAATTTTCACGAAAATGTGAAGAAAGCCTACATCGTAGTAATGACGTCACTAGTATGAAACTGTGACAGTCACAGCGCACAAAAAGAATAGCAGTTCACTTTCTTTAGTAAATTTGTCTTCTGTATGATTTGTTACGCTGTGACGCCATACTTGTCACATACTCGCTTTTAGAATGAGGAACTTTTGAAATTGATTTATTTATATGAAATTGGGATAGTGCCGAGAATTTAAAAATGTGGTTTTACTTAACTTTTTATCCTCTATTTGATTCTACCGGAAAAAAGCCTGTTTAAAAAAATGAAATGTTGTCAATTAGATAATTTTATAGTATTTTATGTAATAGGGTTCTTAAAATTCGAGAGTCCGTTATTGAAGACTTGAGATATGAAGCAGTAATAGATAGTCGACAGTTTCGGAACGATCAAAAATGCAAAACCGCCTCCGCCACGCACCGCGCCGCGCCCGCTCTGTGCGTTTCAAGCTTAATGAAGCCCGAGTCGGTTGCCACCCAATCGCAAGATTTGACGTAGGCACTAGTCTTACGAATCCGATCTCGCAACCCAGAGGGAAAGCTCCCTGTTGGGGTATAACACCGGTTTCCTCACAAAATTTCCCTTCGCCGAAAAGCTGCTATAAAATATCAAATGATATTTCGTATGCAAGTTTAAGGTAGGCGTTCACAGGCTCGCATCGCACGCAACGGATTCTACGTATAGAAAGTCTTACAAGTGCGTCCACTAACGTACGGTACGGATCAGTGGACGCATCTATGTGACTTTATATACAAAGAATAGTAAAATCCGATGCGTGCGATGCGGGCCTGTGGAGTGTACCTTTATTTGAAAAAGCCAGCGGTTGCCGGGATTAGAAGACAACGGTTGCAGGACTTCCAAAATAAAAGTCGTGAGCCTTACCCACAGATATAGGTCGATTTACAAGAGCTGGCGCGGAAATTGTATGTAACTGTCATTAATTTCATAGACATTCCGCGCCAGCTCTTGTAAATCGACCTTAAGTATAAGAGTAAAGCAGATCCGCTCATTTAAGTTGAACAATTTCTATACATCTGATCTATTATCACTAATGCACAAATCAGTAAGTTTGAGAGAGACAGACAAGTGACATCTGACGGGTCTTCACTGTCAGTGTCTCCGTCTTCATAACTGAAAATTGTACTGAACTGAGGTTCTGGTGTGTTAAGTAGTCGAAATTTAGCGTGACGTAATATGTGGACGGCCCCTTTCCAATCTAATATTAATTTCAAAAACGTTCCGTTACAGCAAAGACTACTGGCTAACAGAAGGCATACTTGTGAAGATCGTGACCAAGTCCCTAGGCGATAAGTACTACAAGAGAAAAGGAGCTGTGGAGAAGGTGATAGACAGATACGGAGCTCAAATTAAGCTGGTTGACGAAAATACGAGACTTAAGCTGGATCAGGTGGGTTGTTTAAGCGTGATGATACTGATGATTTCACTATGAATTTTCAGAGCATATTTTTACAAAGTTTTATATAACCCTAAAGGTCGAAACGCACATAGCGGGCGCGGCGCGGAGGCGGTTTTGCATTTTTGATCTTTCCGAAACTGTCGACTGTAATTACTGCTTCATATGTCACACACGCACGCCGCCTCCGCTGCTATCGAATACTGAGCGGTTTATTTTGGTAGAACGTCTAAACAACGCTTTCGCCACGCAACAACGCTGTGCCGCGCTCTGTGCGTTTCAAGCTTTATGAAGGCAGAGGCTATTTAGAGACCACATGCGTGCCTATAGAACTTCAATCTTAGCTATGCGGTGTAAGGTTCAAATTAGATTGCATTTTCGTAAAGAGCGAATTGTCGGCTGTGAGCGTGTTTCGGATCGGCTTGACTCCTTGGCGTTGCGTCACTGAATGAAGTAATAGTACAAACAGAAATTTCACTTCCTAACAAAAACGGCGTTTAGGCAGAAGAAACGTACCTACTCTCTGCATCTCTGTCTATCGCATAACTTGTATTCATTAACGCGCGGCACGCGTAGCGTTGGGGTTGTCACTTGTAATCCCCCCTCTTCTTCTCCACAGACTACCCCAGCAGAAGCCCCTCTTAGAACTAACCCCTTGTACCTAATAAATGCACGTATGGTGTCTTTATTTCCTAAGATAAGCTAAGGTTTAACGAAGATTTGGCCAATGTGATCGTCTGTGGTAGGACCCCGTAGTGTTGTGAACCGTAAGAACCCATGATCTTTGATGTGATTGCTTGTCAAACCCTTGGACTCCTCAACTACCTAGCTTACCTAGACCTACCTAAAATGAAGCCTATTTAGCCTAGCTACTCATAATCGTTAGTAATACTAACTTTCCTACATATAGAACTTTATTTGCTACAGGGAAAACTAATTATTGAACTTTGGCTATTCCGAAGTTCATAGAGTTCAAAATAGGATAAATAATTATTGTTTGTGGTAATTTAACCCCGACCTTAACCTATCCTGGTCTCTTGCCGGTATCAGTAGCCAATGGGTTTTTAAAGAAAGGCAAAATTTTCCTTAAAAGCCACTCAGTTTCCCTAAAATCAAAATTATTTCCTAATTTTTCCCTAATACATAGAACTCTGGTACTTGATATCCTAGCTAGCTAAGAATAATTTTGATTGCTTATTGTGGTATGGAGCGACCTCTGGCTTCCATACCGTGCTACTGGACCGGTAGGATGGGGCATGACCTCTATGCTAAGCTAAAACGATCTAGACTCCCTAATGAGAATAAGCTCATTAGTCAAGTCTTATAGATGATTGCGAATCATCTCTAACTAACCATTTCACTTGGAGGTGCTAAAACCTCTGAACCCTAGGGGTCCCTAACAGCCAGTAAGCTCTAACACTACCAATTCTGATATATGAAGGTCAGGAGTTCTGAGTCTGATCGTGAAGAAGCGAACTGTTACTGGTTAGTTACTGATCCGAGCTTTCATCTACGCACAGTAACTAACAACTAATGGATTGCTCCGCCTCACCATTAGGTCCTAAATCAATTTATTCCATATTCCAGAATAAATTGGTTTCCTATCTATAATTTATTATGAACACCTTTAGTTATAAATAAAAGAAGACTCAGCACTTCCCACCCTTGATACCAGAAACCTAGACCTCTAATGCCTAAGATCTTAGCTGATATTGTAACTATTTATCACTAAAACACCCTACAACTGGTAGTCTTATTCTGATACCTATATTTAGACTACCTAAATGCCTAAGACCTAAGTCTTCATAACTGTGACCTAGAATACCAAATCAGAGGAATGCTAACACACACACATGTACCCTACCGCTACTACACACATACCTATTTGTTCCCTAAATCAACCTATAACCTTGTTTCTCATATTTAGGTCACCTAAGTAGCCCTAGAATATAAGTTCTAAATTAACCTGCTTGAAACCCATTACCCAAGCTTTAGTGTGTGAAATTAATCCTAAATCTCTACCCTAAACATTGCCCTAATCTGCTTATTTGAAATTAATACCAATTCTGGATTTTAGCTTCAAATAAGTATGTGTTTTCCCTACTCTAAACTATAAAGTTCAGTCGGCTAAATTGAGGATTGCAAAAACTATCAGCCTGTATAAATGCCTTCCCCGCACAACCTAAGGGCATTTATAGATGTATATAAAAGTAATCGATACATAAATACATCAAGACCATACCTCGAATATTGCGAACCTCTGCGAGCGGAGCACACACCCTCGCGCCAACCCAAACCATGGCCGCTCTCACCTCCACTCAGCAATCGGCATCGGGCATGGAGGGGCCCAGACGCGCCATCCACGCTGGCAGTGTTGACGCCAGACGATACCTCCATTCTCGTACTCCTCTGTTACTCCAGGGCAAACAGAGCTCGACACCGTGCACCTCGCGCAAGTATACCGCAAACATGGACAGCGATCTGCCCGGCTTATATAAATAATCACAACCACATAAAAGAAAGAGTAAGTAAATAAATTAAAACCAAGGAGAGATTCCCCACCGAACAAAGCTTCCGCACCGCACGGGAATCTCGACCTTAACGAATAGGAACACTCCCGTAAGTAACACGAAAATACACTGATAAACGCATTGCCAGAGACACTGACAGCCCGACCGACCAAACTCAACTGACCTGCGCCCCGCCCTAATTCCGCCTTTTATACTATCCGACCCTAGACACTGTGGACATCTTGGACACTGTGGACATCTTGGACACTGTGGACTCCTTGGACACTGTGGACTCCTTGTACACTTTGGACATTGTGGACACTGTGGACATCTTGGACACTGTGGACACCTTGAACACTGTGGACATAGGACACTGTGGACATCTTGAACACTGTGGACATCTTGGACACTGTGGACATCTTGAACACTGTGGACTCCTTGGACACTGTGGACATCTTGGACATTGTGGACATCTTGGACACTGTGGACATCTTGGACACTGTGGACATTGTGGACACTTTGGACATTGTGGACACTTTGGACACTGTGGACACTTTGGACATTGTGGACACTGTGGACATCTTGGACACTGTGGACAACTTGGACACTATGGACATTGTGGACATCTTGGACACTTTGGACATTGTGGACATCTTGGACACTGTGGACATCTTGGACACTTTGGACATCTTGGACACTGTGGACATCGTGGACACTTTGGACATTGTGGACACTTTGGACATTGTGGACAACTTGGACACTGTGGACACTTTGGACATCTTGGACACTGTGGACATCGTGGACACTTTGGACATTGTGGACATCTTGGACACTGTGGACACTTTGGACATTTTCCTATTGGTGGATTGCGCCACGCCCACTCCTTCCGCCATTAGAGATTGTAACGCCCTATTCTTACGAGTAGATGCACCTTATGCCCATACTAATAAGGTTGAAAATCGTATGACACCTGACAAGTTCTTTATCTTTATTTGAAGGGAGGCAAATAATAAAGAAAGAAATAGGTCTTAGGCCTTTACGAATAGAGTTGAAATTCGTTTACCGAGTGCTTTGTCTTAGCTTGATGCGAAGTAAGTAATAACGTAAAAATTAGGTATAAGATTTATTTCTAGTGTGGTATTTATATTATGTTATAGATTTAAGCTGGTATAAATAAAGGTATTCGGACGTAACGCTTGTACTACTTTCCATTTCCTTTCCCCTCAACTATTCATTCCGTATGATCCTGTTTTTAAATATTTCTTTAATAAAAATGCTTTTACTTTAGGTAAACTTTGTTTAGATATATAGATTGACCTTAAAATACATAAGGGGCACGGTAGTGTCCCCGACAAGTCTATCAATTATGCCTTATAACTTAATAATAATTTTTAAATAAAAATATGAATGTAATCAGTTGTCCCTTGGGAAATTATTTTAATATGAAAGTGACATGACCAGCTAGCTGTGTTATGTTACACACTCCAAGAATACATTAATAAGTACATATCACTTCACATATAGGTATGTCAGTGTCATTATGAATAACACCAATAATAAAACTGATCTCGTGAACGGAAATTCCATTTAACTCTTGTAACCTTAATTAGTAAGTAACACAAAAAGTAAGTTAATAAAGTATACCTACGGTTCTATTAAGATACTCTTTTTAGAGTTTCGGACCCCTTTTTATAGAAGACTATTTTGAACAGTATAGCCCAAAAGGTTTTCGTTATCACCGGAAGACTCCTCCTTACACAAAACGACATAAGTGCCGTAGTTTTCTTATGAGGATACGTTCTTTTGTATTAGAAAGGTACAAATTATTTGGTTATGTCCTGCATTTACTTACATAAGAAGGTACAAGAGAGGCAACAAATAATTCATTAACAACTTAGCCGTGGGTTTATACTCGTAAACCACTGAATAAATAGGAGAAATTAAATAATATTTTAAAAAATATAAAAATACTTCAATTGAAAATTTAGAAATTAATATGATTGCACTTTACAATAACAAAGTTTAAATACAATTAGTGACTTATTTATATTTGATTCTCTGTAAAGATATCCACATTATGAATAGGAGTTATTTACGCGCGGTTCGTCGTATTCAAGTCGGCGGCGGAGGCGGATCACGACACGACACACGTGCTCGCGCAGCGCCGGCCCTCGCCTAACTGATCACTTCGGGTGTTTGCAAGCAGTGGCTATAAAACGCGACGCGCTCCGCCCATTGCAAGCCCCTTGGTTGCGTAGAGATTTAGTCTCGCTCTGCTCTTCATTTTCTATCGCATGTATTACGGGGAGTGCTCCGAGGAATTGTTCGGATGAATCCCTGCCGCTTCTACACGCCATTGCTTATCTCTCTCCAAACGCTGATCTATTGTAATTCTACTTACCTTTTTACCCGACTGCGCCAGAAGGAGGGTTATGTTTTTCGAGAGTATGTATAATTGTTTGGCACGCTCTGCAGCCTGAACGGTTCGATGGATTTTAGCTTCAAAGTTGTCGTTAGATTCGTATTAATTGTGTGTGTGTAAATGTAAATGATGATATTTTATTAGTATGGAACTACAAAAGCAGTCGGGTTTTTAACCGACTTCAATAGAAGGAAGGGGGATCTCAGTTCGTCTGCATGTTTCCTTTTTTTATATATGTATGTTCCCCGATAACTTATTTTTTTATTATTTATTCTCTTAAGGCCCTCTAGTTCTGCGAGAGTAGGTATATAGCGCTGTCCTGGCGGTGCGTGAACAAGCCCGCGCGGACGAAGCGACTGTGAACTCGGATGACCCCGCTAGCTTCATACTGGTCACAGTATAGAAATATAACTGTATTTTGACTCAAGAAATGCATTAATTATGATTAAACTTTAGTATGTAATTGATATATTTTTTTAATAAGGTAGTAAATAAATAATTGAAAGTCGAACTTACGGTAAGATCCATTATAATGAAAAAAAAACAGAATTCGTAGTACATACCTACAACCCTAATATTCGTTATTTTAATCTATGAAACCTAAGAACCTAAGAAATATGTCTTATATCCTTCTACTCGATTTGTTTAATAGGTCATGCAATTTTTTATCTAATTGTGTTATATTATACAGGGTGTTATATTTATTTGTCGTGTGCGTGTTATCATCATCATTTATATGTATGTATAACACTTTATTGCACAAAAAACAATAACAATCGAAGCAAAATAACAAAATGTAAAAGTACAAAGGCGAACTTATCCCTATAAGGGATCTCTTCCAGCTAACCTTCGAGAAAATGAGAAAAATAAATATAGTATACACAAGGCAACAAACTAATTTTGCACAAACACGGATATTTAAGAAAGCAATGACAGATTATGAATACACGTAAAACTAATAAGCTTGTATACACTATAACAACTATTCATGTAAATATATCAACATCATCATCATATCAGCTGATGGACGTCCACTGCTGGTCATAAGCCTCCCCTAAAGAGTGCCACAATGACCGGTCCTGCGCCACCCGCATCCAGCGGACTCTCGCGACCTTTACCCGGTCATCAGTTCACTTTGTGGGGGCCTATCTACGCTGCACCTTCCTGTACGTGGTCACCACTCGAGAACCTTCGTTTTCGCCCCAATGGCCATCGGTTTTACGTGCAATATGCCCCGCCCACTGCCATTTAAGCGATTCGGAGGGCTATATCGGTTACTTTGGTTTTTCTGCGGATGGCCTCATTTCTGATACGATCGCGCAGATATACTTCCAGCGTAGCCCTCTCCATTGCTCTTTCCTCTTGGTTACAGGTGTATAGTAGAGAAACACAGATAATTTAATAGGTTTCTATTGTGATGTCGTAAATAAACATATTTTATTGCGCTTACATTGCAAACGCTGGCTGAACCCTACGAGATAAATCAAAATAATGTACTACAGTATTGTACAACTTAAAAACTTTAGGTGCCACGAGCGTGGAAAAAACGTAAATTTAATTTAATAAAAAACAGATATTTTTTGGTGGTTTAATTTATTCGTCTAAAGTTATTAGCTCTCAAAGCATAAAAAACATTGCGAAGTTTTTAGTGTTTTTACTGTTTTACTATTTATGCGAAAGATTACTGTATTCTTTTAAAATAAATACCAGAAATGATTTTTACATAAAGATGATAATAGAATCAATATGGTATATGAAATGATACCAAACTTGCCACGGTACGAGTAGCTATCTGGAAATGGGTAGATTTATTAAAAGAAGATTAGCTAGAAAGATAGATAGTGTATAAATTTTAAAAGGATCGGCAACGCGAATTTGACATATCTGGAGTTGCAGGCGTCCATAGGCTGCGGTGACCGCTTACCATCAGGCGGGCCGTTAGTTTGCCACTGACGTGGTATTAAAAAAAAGACGGTCGGAATTAATGTGGTGAAGCTCATAGCTTAATAAAAATATTCATGTGCAAAGCTGTAGATCTCTTACTATATCTATAATTTCTGGTAATAAACATTTCATTTATAATTTTACCATGTTTGGTTCCATTTCTGCAGGGGTTCAGTTTAGTTGTTATACTGTCATTTCTATACTGTGGCACTATGACCATAATTTATTTGTTAATAAATACGACGTTTTTCGTTTGGGTTTTTATTGCCCTTCTTAAATAACTTGCAACAATTATATAAATTCGTCAAAAACTGCTTGTTTGGTGCACGAAACTGTCGCGGATAAAACTGACACAGGTCCGTTGTCCGTAAGCGCCAGCGCGCGACTGATCGGGCCTGCCGAGCCTCCGCGCTCGGCATTTTGTAGGTATTTAAACATATTAATTAACACAATCATTTTATCTTTTTAAATTCTGCAAAAATGTCTAGAAATACTGAATGGCTTTAGTTTAGTTAAAAAACTTTATTTAAAACATCAATAGTTTAGTCGTCAGATTGTAAATGCTTTACAAAAGGGAGTAACTTTGGGGTCTCTTTCTATCGAGCGAAGTTCATTAGATCGTGTAACTGAGTGCAACTTTGACTAGACTAGATCCTTAAGTAAAACATATAATTTTTTCAAATTTTTAAAACCCTTATTCTACGTTTCAGGTTGTTTTTAGAAAACTCGAAAACGCTAACTCGCTTGACGACCTAGCCTTAAATTAAAACTCTTGACCACGTTGGCCGACTTTGATATTTCTGTTTTTGTTTCGAAGCAGGTACCCCCAAGTTGGTCCCATATACATTTGTTGAAGGTCTGATTATGGGATCTAGGAGGAATCGAGGGAACTCCTCGAATTTGATAGGCACGCGTATGCCGTTTTCGGTATCTCCTGTAGGTAACCAAGCATTGGCTCACGGAAACCACAAATTATGGCATAGCGAAGTACAAAATTGGAGTCGGTTTCTTTTGTGGTATAAATTATTTAAAAATTATTTTAATTTGTCTTTTCAAATTAAAGGGAAAAATTTAATGCTCCGAGCAGGATTCGAACCTGCGACATCTGGCATACGCGGCCAATCGCTCTAGCTATCGAACAGCTATCGGATCAACCAATTTTTCAATTTTTTGCCTTTAATTTGAAATTTTCGTTAGCAGCGTACAAAATTACTTTAATTAGTCTTGTTGACAGAATCACCTGGAGACAGTGATCCCGTCGCCCGGGCGCGCGGTGGTGTTCGTGAACGGGCCGCACCGCGGCGCGCGCGGCGAGCTCAAGCGGGTCGACACCGACCACTTCTGCTGCGTAGTAGAGGTCCGTACACTCCTGATATTACTAAGGGAACATACCCAAACTACGTGACTCGTTTAGGGGGGGAGGGGGGGGGCGTCAAAATACCACTCTTGGTCACCGGGGGGAGGGAGGGGGTTAGCTTCTCGTTACGCAGCTAGTGGAATATTTTTGAGAAACATTCTAATTGAAGGAACCTCACGCGCCACGGTTTACCCCACCACTAAAACTTCTCCAGTTTCGACTTAAATACAATTTAACTACGCATGCACTTTCGACGACAAACAAAAGCCTATTTTTTTTAACTTTCCGCAAAAAATGATTAATGCATTATACTACGTGAAAACTAGAGGGGAAGGATGGGGGTCTTGGCATATACTACGCTTGGTATATATAGTACGATCGCTAAAGTTTGACGGAGGCCCGCTTTGCGGGACTCCTTATGTCTGCTGTGTTGCAGTTTGAACGTTTCTTCAAGTCCGCAATGAAACTCTGTAGAACCTGGGAGCTCTAACACATACACACATATTAGTACTTTTGCTCAAGGTCGACGAAGGCCCGCCTTGCAGGACTCCTATTCCTGTGAAGTTTTCCACGAACATTTGAAGATACGTAACAAACCTGCGAGTAGAGGTTGATAGCAGAAGAGGTCGATATAAATACACTGGTATCGACTGGGATCCGCCCAAGGCTGACGAAAGTCCGCTTTGCGGGGCTCCTGTTCCTGTTTCATTTTCTTAAAGACACAGACAATGAACAACTAAACTTAATGAACACGGCACTCAATGATCTAGTCAAATCAAACAAATTAGATTGTATACAACATTTTGTTTTCGTTCAGATAACTGATGGACCTCAGACCGGGCGGCTAGTGAAAGACGTGCAGTATGAAGACATAAGCAAGATGGCGTCCTGAACATAACGGAAATCCTAAATTTGAATATAAAGTGTAAGCTGCTTTAACCACGAAAATGAAAGTCTAAGTTTGGGTAGCTCCGTCTCTATCGCACTTAGGCTACTTTCTGGCTCACGGGGCGCAATATTTATGCGGTATCTTTTTTCCTTTATGATATATCATCTAGTTAGGAGATTTCAGATCACGTATAATTCTACAGTACAGGTCCGGGGCGCCGGATTGTCTCTGCAAACATGTTGGAAACGGGTGATTACCATGTATATTATGATTTTTGAGTTTTTTATATTTCAGCACTGTTGCAAGCACCACTATCAATGATTAACTCAATAATTAATACAGAAAAAACCGACTTCAATTTTGTACAAGTTTGCTATTCCACAATGTGTGGTTTCCGTGAGTTAATGCTTGGTTACCTACAGAAAATACCGAAATCGGCATATACGTGCCTATCAAATTCGAGGAGCTCCCTCGATCCCTCCTAGATCCCATCATCAGACCTTCACCAAATTTTAATGGGACCAATGTCAGGGTACCTGCATTGAAACAAAAAAGAATTTACAGTACATATAGTGCGTTGTACGATACACGTGCGAACAGGTAATTCGCAAGTTGTGTCGATTTAAAACACTCCCTTCGGTCGTGTTTCAATTTATCACCACTCGTTGCGAATTTCCTGTTTTCTGCACTTGTATCGTAATGTACTATATCCTAATCATCCAACGTGGTAAAGACTATAATCAGGACTTAAAACACTAGTTTGATTTTATTATGGATTCGCCTGCGGCTCGTGTTTTAATGTATCTCATTACGTAACAGTTGCATAAACTACTATTAAATGTACAAAATAGTAAGGTCAATTCGCCATTCCTTCAGTTGATATTTTTCGCAATTATTGTGATTGTCCTTTACAGGAGAAAATCGCAGGTCCTGGGGCGCTTCCGCGAACCGAAAACGAAATATCTGCCTCTCTGTCGCACTTGTATATTTGACCGACAAATATGTAAATAAATATTAGGGGTAATTTTTTTTACACGACTCGAACTAGTCCCATAGTAAGCTCAATAAGGCTTGTGTTATAGATACTAGACGACGATATAATTAATAGATATATACTTAAATACATAGATAACATATGGTACTGAAACGTGGTCTTTTACTATGGGCCTAATAAGAAGGCTCAGTCACCCAAAGAGCAATGGAGAGGGCTATGCTGGGAGTATCTCTGCGTGATCGCATCAGGAATGAAGTTATCCGCAGCAGAACCAAAGTGACCGATATAGCCCTTCGAATCGCTAAACTTAAGTGGCAGTGGGCGGGGCACATAGCACGTAGAACCGATGGCCGTTGGGGCGGAAAGCTTCTCGAGTGGCGACCACGTACCGGAAGGCGTAGCGTGGCCAGGCCCCCCGCACGGTGGACTGATGACCTGGTAAGGGTCGCGGGTGTCCGCTGGATGCGGGTGGCGCAGGACCGGTCATTGTGGAAGTCTTTAGGGGAGGCCTATGTCCAGCAGTGGACGTCTTTCGGCTGACATGATGATGATGACATAGAAGACATCCAAGTCTCAGGAACAAATGTTTCTGCTCACCACAGAAACAAATGCCCTTACCGGGATTCGAACCCGGGACCTCTAGCTTCGGAGGCAGTGTACTTACTACCAACTAGGTTAAACAGGCCGACAAAGAGGGAGATACTTCGTTCGTGGTAGGCCCTCTGGTCTCCCGTCCATTACCCTCATTCTCGGCACAGGCACCCTCTGGCGGTAGGCATATAAGGTAGTGTACTGGAGAGAAGCTGAGGGATTGTTAGGCTAGCATACGGGGTGTTACCGTAACAACAGCAAATAATTGAAGGGTTTTCTTTATTTATTTTTATACCACGTCAGTGGCAAAGAAGCGTACGGCCCGCCTGATGGTAAGCGTTCACCGCAGCCTATGGACGCCTGCAACACCAGGGGTGTCGCATACGCGTTGTCGACCATTTAAAAATGTATACACTCCTTTCTTGAAGAAACCCATACTGTAGTCTCTTGGGAAAATCTCGGCAGGGCTCATTCCACAGCCGGAGCAGGGAGGAAGTTACTCTGAAACCGTAACCGTACCGTACGTGGCCATTTAGGAGGTATATTTTTAAAGCCAAAAGGCCAGAATAGCTGCTGATGAGATTTACTGTCGACTAGAGTATACGATAAAACCGTAGGTGAGGGTGGTATTCCACTCGTCCAATATCTTTGTCCAATCTTTGATCAAATTTCTTTGACGGAGGCCCATTCCACTTTTCCAATGTATTTGTCCAAGTTTAATTTTTTTCATGCATAGACATATTAATTTAAATGTCATCAGAATCTTTGATAAAATGTCGGGACCCCTCCAAGTTTGATGAAATCATCCAATTTCTTTGATCCTAATGTATATAGGACAAAGATATTGGACGAGTGGAATACTACCGTCGCAAAAATATACCGCACATAATAAAATAGGGGCCACTTAGGCTGGGTTGCTCCAAACCGTCTGTAATCGTAAGCGGTGTTCGTTAAAATCTGATTGTATGGAAAATTTGACAAGTTTCTATGGCATGACAGCTGCCGGCGCCATATTTAACGTTGATCGGTATGTGATCGTAAGTCGGTGCAACCCAGCCTAAGGCTGGGTTGCACCGACTTACGATCTCAGACTGATCAACGTTAAATATGGCGCCGGCAGCTGTCATCCCATAGAAACTTGTCAAACTTTCCATACATTGAAATTTTAACGAACACAGCTCACGATTACAGACGGTTTGGTGCAACCCGGCCTAAGTCTTTTGATCGTTACGTGAAAATTATTTCAATCAGTAATGTAATAGTACATTACGATACAAGTGCAGAGAACAGGAAATTCGCAACGAGTGGTGATAAATTAAAACACGACCGAAGGGAGTGTTTTAAATCTACACAAGTTGCGAATTACCTATTCGCACGTGTATCGTACAACGTTTTACAGTACATATGGCTGTTTAAAATTTCGACATGTGCACGTAATCTGCTGATTACCGCACTCGTGCGGTAAAGTAGCACCATATGTACTGTAAATATTTTTAAATAACAGTAAAACAAGACTTTTGTTGTTATATAAGCTAATTATCATTTAATTAAGTAGTCAATTGTTTCACTTATTTATTTAGTTTATTTACAATAATTAACAATATAACACAAATGTGTAAGTGGCCCCTATATTGTTTTGAGTATATTATTTTATTACCTTTGGTAAATACCGTATTACTGAGATTGTAAATAAATGATTTGTATAATAATCTTGTTTGGTATCTATCCCACTGCCATCCCACTGCAATGCGTGTACGGTCACGGTTTTTTTTTTCTGGTTCACTTCGTACCTTGTCACAGTGAAAATCAATATGATATCTGCTGGAGATCTCATATTATTGTCACTGTGACAAGGTAGTAAGTGGTTCAGAAATCAAATTGGTTGACTGCATGTACAAAATATTTTTCACCTCAGCGGCTCGAAAATGGCGGTTTCGCTGCTTGAAAGCAGTGAGCACGATGCAATTTTGCTGCGAGCATGAAAAAAATTACTTTTTAATTTTTCATATCGTTGGTTAGTTTAAGTAACTTCATTCTCTCTATCACTGTTCCTTTGCGTATGTTCTCGCCGCTGAGGTGAAAAGTTGTATGTATCACACGAGAGCAAAGATATTTGCATATAGTGTCTAAGTCCCTGGCTACGCTCAAGATTCTAATTATGAATCACTAGCTACGATAATTATTCAATTCTATAATTGAAGATTCTATCATCTTTCGCTTGCTCGGGACTCAACATCAACACTCGCAGCAAAAATCTACTTTGCTCTCTTGTTAAAAAAATAACTATTTCCTACTCCAGCATTATAATCTGACAATTAAATGACTGACAGCAGTATTAAAACAATATACAAATTTAACAATATTCCTTTTTATACAAATGCAAGTCTATACCATAGACAACTCATTATATGACTGGCGGGAGAAACTATGTAATTATAAAATACTATATGTATACGCTATAATTATTCTTAAAACTGAAATAAAAGCAAATAACAAAACAAACTTTTATTTACTCTCATTAACATATACATTTTAAGTAGAGTAAATAGGAATAAGAGACAAAATTGGCGAAAGATCCGGAGGAAGATTCTGGGACCTACAAAACGGGAAGATGGTAGCTGGAGGCTGTGGAAGTGGAAGCGCTGGTTGCCGAGCAAAACGCCATCGGGGATAGCAAATCTGCCCGGCTGTGCTGGCTCGGCCACGTTAAGAGGATGGGAGAGGATCGTGCTGCCAAAAGAGCGTACGTGGGACGTCCAAATCGTCGCCCAATCCGCCAACCAAGGTATCGTTGGACAGACGAAGTCCAAAAATATCTCTACCAGATTCAAACAGCCGACTCTGATTGGCGACAAGCTGCCCAGCACAGTGTCGTGACTGAGATTTGGGTCGCTGAGCCAGCGTAGAAAGTAAACGTCATCCTGGCGTTTAAGAACCCCGGACATCTTTAGGCATTACAACTTTGGCATCTAATTCCAATATTTGGCGTAGGCACTAGATTTACGAAGGCGACTGCCATCTGACCTGCCAAGCCAGAGGGAAAACTAGACCTTGTTGGGATTAGACCTTCACCGAAAAGCTACTGTTAAATATAAAAATGTCATTTCATACATAATGGAAATCGGCACTAGTATCTTGAGCCATAATTTACTATCATCATTTTTTTTATACCACGTCGGTGGCAAACTAGCGTACGGCCCGCCTGATGGTAAGTGGTAACCGCAGCCTATGGACGCCTGCAACTCTAGGGCTGTTGGACATGCGCGTTGCAGACTCTTTACAAAATTATACACTCCTTTCTTGAAGAATCCCATACTGTAGTTCATCGGGAAAACTTCGGCAGGGAGCTCATTCCACAACCGGAGCGTCCGAGGGAGGAAATTTCTCTGAAACCATAACGTACGCGACCATTTAGATTCTAAGGTGTGAGGATGAATACACTGCCGACGGCGAGCAGTGCGATGGTAGAAAGCGGCCGTGGGCATCATGTCGAACAGTTCTTCGGAGCACAACCCATTATACAAGCGATAGAACACGCACAAGGAGGCAGTTTCTCCTTAAACTTATCATTCTGCAATTCCACATCTGCTCTTGGCACATCTTTTCGTCAAGTATTCCGCAGTGTCTCAAGACGAGAGTCTTTGACCAGTTAGTGTTGCCAGTGATGAAAAATGGTACTGAAACGTGGTCACTTACTATGTGCCTCTGAAGGCTCAAAGTCACCCAAAGAGCAGTGGATAGGGGCAATGGGTTATGCTGGGAGTATCTCTGCGTAATTGCATCAGGAATGAGGTTATCCGCAGCAGAACCAAAGTAATCGATATAGCCCTCCGAATCGCTAAACTTAAGTGGCAGTGGGCGGGGCACATAGCACGTAGAACCGATGGCCGTTGGGGCGGAAAGGTTCTCGAGTGGCGACCAAGTACCGGAAGGCGTAGAGTGGGTAGACCTCCCACACGGTGGACTGATGACCTGGTAAGGGACGCGAGTGGCGCAGGACCGGTCATTGTGGAAGTCTGGGGAAGGCCTATTTCCAGCAGTGGACGTCTTTCGGCTGACATGATGATGATGATGAATAAATGATAAATATTAGGGGACATTTTTTTTATGCAAACCGAACTAGTCCCATAGTAAGCTCAATCACTCAATTTACTATCTTCATTATTTTGTGATTCCTCTGGAGTCGCAAGTGTCCATAGGCTACGGTGTCTGCTTACCATCAGGCAGGCCGTAAGATTGATTGCCACCGTCGTTGTCTAAAAAAAATTGGTTGCAAACGTTACGTCTCTAGTTTCTTCTGTTCATCCATGCGACTGTGCGTCTTAGCGTGTGTGATTAAGGTGCATTTTTGCAGGAACTTCTTGCCGCACAGCTCGCAGTGGAACCGGCGTTCATCCCGATGGCCTCGCATATGGACGTCCAACGCTTTCTTGCGGGGATAACTGAAAAAGATAGACTGAATTAAGAGTCCGCAGTAAGCTCGGTTCTCCATACAAACGTTGTTTCGCTCTCATTTTTAAATGGCATGCTGGAATCATTTGAAACTTTGTATACACAAGGGGATCCGATATATCTAGGACGGTAATTAGTTTCTGTTGCTTGAAATTATAATGGAGAAAAAACACAGCGATTATTAATGTTTTCATACAAGACCTAAAAAAAATCATAACTCGCTGTATTTTTTTCCATTCCAAGTTCTAGGAACAAAAACTAATTTCCGACCTAGATATGGCGGATCCCATTGTGTATACAATGTGTCACGTTACAACTAAGTTTTTATGGAGAATCGAGTTCGGTCGAGCGTACGGGGGACTCTTAAGATTTTAAATAAACAATGATTTATTTAATTTATGAATGTAAAAATAAACTGTTTTTCTTGGTTCCGAACCCAAAGGGTAAAACGGGAACCTATTACTAAGACTCCGCTTTGTCCGTTTTGTCTGTCTGTCTGTCTATCTGTCTATCGGTCTGTCTGTCTGTCTGTCTGTCCGTCTGTCACGAGGCTGTATCTCATAAACCGTGATAGTTAGACAGTTAAAATTTTCACAGATGATGTGTTTCTGTTGCCGCTATAACAACAAATACTAAAAACAAAATAAAATAAATATTTAAGGGAGCACCCATACAAAAAAAACTTCTAAAAAGTTGCTCGTTTGTGTTCATCAAGCGCTGGGTCTCAAAATGTATGGGAAAACTAAAATCCGACTCGCACTTGACCAAAATTGTACTTAATATTATTTAACGTTATTATTACTGTTAAAAAAATAAATTTAATAATATTATTATTTTAATTGATTTAAAAAAGATTATAATAATGTCTAAATGTTACGGAATAATAGGGAACCCCTCGTGCGCGAGTCCGAGTCGCACTTGGCCGGTTTTTATTTAATACACAATTCAATACATGTGAAGTCAGCAGCAGAAGTAACTACGCTGGCCTAGTGGTCAAAATGAGCTGCACACAAACTCTAATGCCAAGAGAATAAGGCTCTGTGTAGATAATTGTGAACGTTTTACTGCTCCTGACTGTACTTACACAATAAATATGCGAACAATATCCGCTCTCACTATTATGCTCATACTGCGCGTGACACGCCATTCAAATATCATACATCCGAGAATATTATCTTTTTCAAAAAAGGAAAAAATCACCTCCAGTCTGAGTTAATGTACAATATAAAAAACTAAAAACTAGAATTCGTAATTAATAATTTTTAAGAAAAAAAAACCGACTTCAATGGTGGAGGCCGGTGAAAGATTATTATACTTAGATGGTGCACTCTTAGATTCCATACAATAAAATAAAAATGGCTTTAAGTATGTTTATAAAGGTAGAAGACTAAGTATCCTCAATTCCTCATGGAATCATGGAAAAACCTTGCTTGCTTGACAAACAAATGGAAGAGAATAAATCGCCAAACTTGAACTACGCGTCGTTGAAGAGTTCCGTTCTGATCATCATCAGCAGTTCCACTTCATCAAATGTCACTTTTTTGAATGAAAATGCTTGATTAGTTCATGAAAATACTAAAATTACTATTTGTGTGCCCTTCACATTTGAGGAGTTCCCTCGATTCCTAATGGATCCCGTCATTAGAACTCGAGCATGACAAACATCAATCTTGAAAATAGAACTTGCTTAACAAACACAGCTAGACCGACAAATCGCCAAACGTGAACTTTTCGTCGTTGAAGAGTTCTGTTCTGATCATCATCAGCAGTTCCACTTCATCAAATGTCACAAATTTTATATGATAATGCTCGATTCGTTGATAAAAACACAAAAATCACTATATGTTTGCCTTTAAGATTTGAGGAGTTAGCTCAATTTCTCATGGATCTCATCATCAGAACTGCGTTTTGACAAAAACGGGACCAACTTGGATATATATACTTACAATTAAAAAAAGAATTTTCCAAATCGGAAATCGGTTAAGAAATGACGAAGTTATGGAGTAACAAACATTAAAAAAAAACATACAAACGAATTGATAACCTCCTCTTTTGAAATCTTGAAGTGAAAAAATAAGATTAAAACGCCCTTTGGAAACGGTTATTGTAAGGCAAAAGGTAGGCCAAAGAAAAGGTGGATGGATTGTGTGAGAGATGATATGAATAGGAAAAATGTGAATGAAGAGATGACGCGTGACAGAGATATATGTAAGAAAAAGACATGCTGCGCCGACTCCATGGTATAAGATATGGGAAAAGGGCAAAAGAATGATGATTGTTAGCGACCTTCTTAAAAACTATCATACTTTTTCATACTTTTATACTTTACATTTACGTAGCCTTAAGAGTGCGCAGTACGCCCGATTCTCCATACAAACGTATTTACGCTCTCATATTAAAACGCCATGCCAGAATAAAATGAAACTTTGTATACACAATGGGATCCGGCATATCTAAGTCGGAAATTAGTTTCTGTTGCTTGAAATTATAATGGAGAAAAAAATACAGCGATTATTAAGGTTTCCATACAAGCCGTAAAATACTCAAAAAACCACTGTATTTTTTTTCTTTTACAATTTCTAGCAACAGAAACTGATTTCCGACCTAGATATCCCGGATCCCATTGTGTATACAAAGTTTCATGTTATTCTAGTATGGCGTTTCAAAATGAGAGGGTAAATACGTTTGTATGGAGAACCGAGCGTAATGCGCCCTCTTAAAACTTACGACACCAGAGGGTCTACTCCGAACTACGAAAATCGAACATCGTGTCGCTCCATCCCTTTCACTCTCGTGTTATACACTAAATGACGGAAAGGGACGGCACGATACGAAGTTCGAAGTTCAGAGTAGGCCCTCAGGGGTGTCACGTTATTCACAAACCGACACGTCCTCGCCTCACCCGTTTTTAAATGGACACTGTCATATTTTGACAAATGACCATACGTCGCACTTCAGCGGGCATTACGCGGGCACATCATATGGTATGGTTTACAAAAAAAAACCTCTTAATTTACTAGTATACATACTTAGTATTTGTTACATACCTATTATCATATATCAATCTTAAATTGTCTACATAATGTGAGATCCTGTAATTGGCTCTGCTGTAACTAATAATGTTGTTACTTAGTTTTATTGCTGTTGGTTCTCCTATAAATAAAGAAATAATGTGTAAAGACTCTTTAAAACGATAAACCTATTTATGTGGCCACTTAATATATGAAAATAAATATCTGTAATTCAATGTTGTATTAGTAGGTACATTACTTGTGTTATTTAAAATTTAATGGCGTCAGTATACTCGGCTAGTTCGGGTATCGCTATAGATACCTACCTAACGTACAGCATTAGTTGCTAAGGTATTTGGAACTGCATATTTCAAATACTAGGTAACAAATACCGAGTACAAAACTTTATTCTGACAACTCAAAAATCGATTCATTGATTTGTGAACCTTACCATCTGGCATGGCCGAATATCGCCCCCTCGAGTACGACGTATGCAAATGACATTTGACCGTTTCTGTATTGGTAGCTAGTAATACACGGTTACTCCCGAATAGTATTTATTTGATATTGTTGTTACAATCGTACAAGCCATGAAAAATATGTAGACACACCAAGCAATCCCGACCATGCCACAGATAGCTACAAGCACGCTCGGTAGGTATGTACCACAACAGTTTCCATATAAAAACGGGCTAGGTGTGAGATGACAAACGAGTCGCTTTATGAATAAAGCTTCAAACGCACAGAGCGCGGCGCACCATCGTTGCGGGGCGGAGGCGGTTTTTCGGATAAGCGAACGCGGTCCGGGGCACCCACTAAAAAACCGCGCGGCATAGCGGAGCGGAAGCGGCGTGTGTGTGTGACATATGTATGAAGCAGTGACCAGGAAAGGGTTACCAACTCAGAGAGCGCAGTATCAAAATGTTTTATACCAGCCACGGTGTCACGCAGCCATGCATATAATATGTGTATAGTTTTATACAACAGATTACCAAACGGTAAAAAATTACTGAAACTGAATGCCACGGAATTCAAGAAGAAACTAACTAGCTTCCTGTTAGAGCACTGCTTCTATAGTATGATGCATTTTTAAATGAACAAAAGTAGGTAGTCTTGTTAAATGTAACTTTGTTTTTTATAGTATAATGTAGCTGGTCGATAATGTTAAATGTAATTTATTTATTTTCTAAGTGTAATATTTGCATGCCGTTAACGATCGAATACTGTAACTTACACTTGCACAATAACATCTGTGCATTTAGAATTATGTATTCTCGCAAATAAAGGTTATGATTACGACCGAAAATCCAAAACCGCGTCCGCTCTCGCTCTGTGTGTTTCGAGCGTGAACCGTGAACCCTTTTTTTCAGGCGTTATAGTACGTTTCATCGTACGTGTCAATAGAATTTCAATCCTAGTTCTCTGATTTAAGGCTAAAATTACGTAAAAAGTGACTGCATTTTCGTAAAAAGTGACTCATCTTGAAATGAATCACCATAACGTAACTATTTTGAGTATATATTTTGTTTTTTGTAAAGCCTTCTAGATTGGCGCGGCCTGGTAAAGGGTTAAAAGGGTAGGACGAATTCGTATTTATAACCGTGGCAATTAGCGCCGTAACCGGGGAGGGGGCAGTGGACAGCCCTCTTCATTAAAAAAGTAATTGATGTCGCAGGCGTTATCTCGCGCCACCGCAGGAAAAAACAACATGTCAACCTAATTAATATAAGAAGAGCTGTAAACTTAAGGGAATGCAGGGTTCTGTTTTTTTTTATTACTACAACAGGGGCAACGCATAAGACCTGGCTTACTCCGATCGATCTTCGAAAATCGAACTTCGTGTCGTGCCGTTCACTCTCGTGAAAGGGACGGCACGAGACGAAACGTCCCTTTCACACTCGTTCTTACGTCCCGAGGTAATCACAATATTTTCATCACATTTGCGAGGAAACAAATCACTCCAAAACTAATCAAAATTGAACAAATCGACCACTTCATCTCCAGTATCAATGCATGGATGCCGAGAGGAGCGGGAGCTAAATCGGCTATAACTACTCTATAAGCCTGCGTACAATAAGACCCTTTACAGCGTACATTAAGACGAGCAAGTGTGATAAAATAGTACATTATTTAACGAGGGGCGTAAGTGGAAAATTGCGAACGAGAGTCTATCAGAAGCCCGACACCGTAGGCGGAGGGCGTTTGATGACTCGAGTTTGTAAGTTTCTTACGTCCGAGGTAATCACAATGTTTTCTCGCCCGTTTCAAGCTGTAGTCTTAGTTTTTCACGCCGTGCTTACGTGGTGATCGCGAATCTGTTATATTAAAAGAAAAGCAATCGTGTGATAGCGTTCTGGGTAAGAGTTGTTCAAATTTTATTATTACTTCAAACGAAAAAAGACAAAGCTGTTCCTAAAGTTGAAAACCCAATCAAAACTATCCAGGAATTACGTTTTCTCAAACATGCTATGAAATATTGAAGTTGTGTTCGTTATACACGACGACTACGACACGGTTACGTTGTGTTGTGTAATATGCTGCGAAGTATCACGTTTCGGGTGCGGCTTTAACGAGCGGCTCATAATGGAGAATGGAGGCCTAGGCCGGCAGTCATTGATGACCCAGTCATTCTCCGATGACTGGGTACCTACCCAGTCATCGGAGAATGACTGGGTACCTGGATCGCAGGTTTTCTCCACGCGTTTGTCCTGCAGCGCGTTTACAGTAGTAAGGATCAGGATTCGGTAGAATCCTTAGAATTTAATTTGTATTATTCTTATAATTTTCCAATTTTATTGCATTTTCTGAGGAAAGCACTATATACAAGTATATATATGATTCGGCGGGATGGCAATTCGTGGACGCGTATCTATTGACGAAAAATCAACTTGTCCACAAATTGCTTTTTCCCGGCTTCTTCAATAATGTACTATTATGAAATTATGAGCTTTCCCAAACTACATGCGGAATCCTACCTATAGCAAAAAAAATACATCGGAATTAATTAAGGATCGATATTTACACGTTTGAGGGACGATTTTCCCGTTGCATCTAGAACACTGTGGCTAGTTTCTGTCCTCCCGCATCCCTGACCGGCCGCAATGCGCACTGCAGTGATTCTGGCCCTTGGGCTGTACGCGCTGAGCCTGCGCGTGCGCACCGCGCACTGTCGACTCCGGGAACACCCCAACAGTTCCGACACCGACCAACACAACCACTGCGATCAACATTCACCCACCATCAAAATCCGATATTACGTTCATACATTGAACCAAGGACTTAGGGCCACAGATTATCAACCTTGGATCAAATTGTATCAATCAGTTTACGATAGCGCCAAAAAAGTCCAAAGTAAAGCTATCATTCCATATGAAACCGTAGTGAAAGTTTCGTGTAGAGCTTCTACATATACAGACATTGAATTGATTACCATGACGAGGGACGGCAAGATATCAGCAAGGAATGAAGTGAAAAAAGAACTTCGAAATGGCATTGTTTGGAGAAAGAAATCGGATTCATTCGGATTGGAATATTTATATGAGTGCACCGACATTGGAACCGCTTGCAAAAGTTCAGTGACTATCTCAGTCGGGCCAAGATTAGAAGTTATATCGCCGAACGCTCAGATGTACATCGATGATTTTCACACAAACTACACTGTACAGTATGGAGAACCCACGTCAGTGTTGTGCTCCGGTCCAGAGGCCTCCCATCTCGTCATGTCACGTGACGGGGAGACGTTACTGACAGAGCGCGTAAACGACACTACCATCAAACACTTTTTTAACGAATCAGGCCTACAAATATCGCAGTACTTCTGCACTGACGTTAATACCGCTTACAATAGCAGCGTAATCATTAAAGTAATGCCTAACATTAATTTTCAGTCTGGAAACGAAACGATTACGCCATATTACGTGTATATGTATCTTGACGATAATGACTGTTTTACGCAGAAGTACTATTTCCAATACAGTGACTCTATATCAGTCTATTGCTCTGTGTCGCGAGCTGTTGATTTCATCGGCCGAGAAGCGGACGGTACTGTTGTATTAGCAGAAAAGTTAAATGAAAACACGGCATTTATACACATATCAAAATTAGGCACAGCAGATTACACCTGTAGCGACAGTGAATCATCTTATTGTAAGAAAAGCGTGGAAGTCATAGTTCTTACCAATATTGTAGTCACGTCCCCAAGTCTTCGGGTTATTGGATTTGACCAATATACAATAACATATGGACATTCCTTGGAGATATTTTGCTCCGGGCCCGACGCCTCTCAACTCAGAATAAGTGATGAATGGGGAGGTATAACAAACGGTGTAGAGCAAACCGTGAACAAAAGCACAATTAAATATATTATAAATAAAGCAGGTTGGGACGAGATTATCACATTCACCTGCTTTGAACCAGGTATCAACACACTTGAAAAAGCAAGCATTCGAGTAGGTGTTCTACCTGCTGTTACAGATTTCGGCTGCGTATCGTACAACCTGCAGTTCGTCAACTGCACGTGGACGGCGACAAACAATCAAGGCAACAACATTTTATATTATGTTGAAGCCGGAATTCTTACCCAAATCTGCGAGAAGCCACGATCATCGTGGCGATTTAAGTTCTGCGTCTGGGATTATGAGTATGACTATGGCAAGAACATTGCGAGAGTTCTTAATTTCTTAATAAAGTCGTGTTGTGACTACGGCTGTTCAAATCAAACTTTCTTCTACGATCACTTATCCGTCGTGAAGCTTGCTCCGCCGAAGGGATTAAAGGTGCTCAGAACAACAGCACGTGGCACTGTGCTTCAGTGGAATGCGACCCTCATGAACTTCGCACGCGAATTACTAACCTCCAAACATAGTCAATTGCATCAAGTGCAGTACTGGTACTCCGGAATAGAACCGCGGGACGTGAACTCGTCACTGGTGACATGTGATTACGAATATTGCAAAATTGAGCTCAATTTACCCTGTGCCGGTCAGTTTTATGAAGTTAGGATATACCAGAAGCTCAAAGCAGCAATCGGGGAGAGCTACTGGTCCAATCCGAGCTCCGTGACTCTTTACACCGATGGTGAAGGCGACGTTACAAATAACATCGATCCATCATGTAATCAGAGACCGATAAAGACAAAGGAAGTAATGAAGTATTTTGTTCAAGAGCTAAGAGAGGACGTGCGTGACGAGATGCAGAAAATGAAACAAGAGGTCCGTTCGTTGCATGACAAGCTTGCAACAATACGTAACTACTTGTCTGATACAAAAGAACGAAGTCTGACTAACCGACACGTAAGAAACTAAACAGACCGTTACTATATATAAAAAAAGTTAGGTAGGCTATATGGGACCAGCTACTATTAGAACCAAAAATTTGCTCGCCGCTAACGGCCTTCCAGATGGCTCCTACAAATTAACAATATAATATGACGTCACACAATAATATTCGAACCAAACATATTGTATGGGAAAATAAGTAAATCGCTGTTTTGGTTGCGAAAAACTGTTTAGGTTCATTCACTAGTGGTGTCTTTTAATTGACTTTTGAACATAAAACTTCATTTTTGGATTTTTTGAAATCTTATATCTTTACTTCGCAATGTATTTCAAGATTTTGATGGTATACTCGTACTATGATTATAGTAATCCATATCATAAATTTTAACATTTGGCAAGTAGGTACGCATTTGGCGCAGTCGGTAGGTTGGAACCTACTCTCCCAAAGACAATCTGATTGATTACCATATTTACTGCGCCAAATAAGGAGAAAGTGCTAGATTTATAAGTTGGTACTTGCTTATAAATTTCTACAATGGAAACAACTGGCTTAAAAACCGGCTAAATGCGAGTCGGACTCGCCCACCGAGCGTTCCGTACAAAAAATAAAAACGGCAAAGAGCCCGACTCGCATTTGGCCGGTTTTAAATTGTTGTTATAGCGGCAACAGAAATACGTCATCTGTGAAAATTTCAACTGCTAGCTATTACGGTTCTTGAGATACAGCCTGGTGACACACGGACGGACGAACGGACAGCGAAGTCTTAGTAATAGGGTCCTGTTTTTACCCTTTGGGTACGGAACCCTAAAAAGCAGATGAAACGATTTGTCTAATTTTGAAACCTTTTGTCGACAAAATAATCTATTCCTTAATCCAGATAAGTGTAGCATAATAAGTTTTTCAAGAAAAAAGAAATCGTCTCTCTTTAATTACAAGCTATGTAACAAAGACTTAGTTAGAGTGAAGGAGATCCGTGATCTTGGTGTCGTTATGGATGATAAATTGACATTCGTGCCTCATATTGATTCAATCTTAAATAAATCTTTTAAGCAGTTAGGTATGATTTTGCGTATTGGCAAACCCTTTAGGAATCCTCAAACACTTAAAATTTTGTATAACAGTTATGTACGTAGTCGCCTTGAGTTCGCATGTGCTGTATGGAAACCCCATTATAGTGTGCATATAAATAGAATTGAGAGACTTCAAAAAAAGTTCCTAAGAGCCCTAGACTTCAAAGGTGGTAATGAATACAAGGATTATTTCGAATCTTTAAATCGACATGGTATGCAATCCCTCGAGTTACGGAGAGACTGTGCGGACTCTCTTTTGTTATCTATCTATATATATATTACGCGAAGCCGATCCTTACAACGCCCATCAGATCTACAGTTATGGACCGATTTTGATAAATTATATACCATAGGATTCGTCCCATGCTGCAGATTTGCAATAAGGTCTTAGTTTTTTGATTTTTATCCTGGAAAATTAATTAAATTGATATTTACGAAAAATCCTGGATGCCCCGACAAATATAAGCCTCAAAATCGTGTTCGATGACGCCACATACAAGCGACGGGTCAGCTTACCTTGGTAGAATTGTACGAGGTGTCAAAATTTAGCTTGGTTAACACGTGACTAGGGAACTGGCTATTGTATGATTCCGGATGACATAAAATCAAATATGAATTAAAATGTTCCTGTAAGAAATATATGGTAAAGCATTACAAAATAAAATCTTTTGAGTCGAGAAATACTCAATATTATTAACTATAAACGAAAGTAAAATTACTAATTTGTTTACAAGACAATACATAATATTCGGTGTATTCGGTCTAAGTATTTACAGTTTACATGAATGCCAGACGTTTTGTGTCAACATTTAACTTATTTTTTATTGTGGCCCTTTACACGATTTTTATTTTTACAATACTGAGGTGTCAATATTATTGCGGTCTGTAAAGAAAATACAAATTTTAGTGATCCGTTAATTTGAAGGGGCCTTTTATACGGTGATTATTATCCCGTGATACACTCATATCACCATACGATTTACGTGAATATTGATGCAACCAAAACACGAACTATTTGGAAAAACGCAATAATATTGACATCTCAGTTTTGTCATTATATTAATCGTGTAAAGGGCCCCATTCATTTCCCAACTTAAGACCCTGTTCACATTATCCGATTTGATGAAGGTTTCGGCTCCGACTAATGTATGGAAATGTGACCGATATCGTGTCGTGCAATGTGAACAGTGACCAGTTTTCGTAATTAATAATACTAACAGATCCGCAGTGTTAAGCAAGACGATTTTTCTTATAGTTGTCTGTTTGGATCCTTATGGTTAAGCAAGTTGAATTAGACCGGGACAGATAGAACGATCATTTTCGGCTGCTAACGAATTGTCTCCACTTAAAAGCACACAAAAATTTCAAATCCCATATAATCCAAAACGTCACAAACGTCAGTTCAGTACAATTTGCATATAAACAAATATATTTGAAAGCAGATGCACTGACAGGTGAACACCTGTCAGATATCACTTATCTGTCTCTCTCAAACTTACTGATTTGTGCATTAGAGAGAAGAGATCAGATGTTCAGAAATTGTTCAACTTAAATGAGCGGATTCGATATCTGTGGCAGTTTTCTATACATATAGGGATAAGCTAGCCTTTTTACTTCCACTTTTTGTCTGTTTGTCATTTTGCCGTGTTTTATGTACAATAAAACCATACATACATACATAACCGTGTCGGCTCCAACGCCGATACCGGATCGGATAATGTGAACAGGGCCTGTTCAGTTCTGTCGAATAAAGCAGAAAATAAATGAAATGTTTACATAAATGACATACGTATTGTGTCACTTTTTTTTATTGTGCTCTATTATGTCAATATTATATTGTCATGGTTTAAACAAAGAAGTTGGTATACAAACCAATGACGCTTCAAATATACGTTCCGTATATCTTGACTGATATTGATACCTGCCAAAACAATGACAAACCAAATTAAACTTTACGTTGTGAGTTACAGAACTGTTTCTGAGTTAATCATCAGATAAGCTTCAAAACATTTTGAAAGAGAAGAGATTCGCTGTGTCTAAGTGTGTCTCTCTTCCACCTATTGCCATACCAGTAGGGTGATCAAGAGATCATAAGCAAAGAAGTTGTCATTGGAGTAGACGTTACTTATTGGTGGATTTAGATCAAACGAACGAGAAAACAATGTTGCACTAATTAACCTTTACGACGCCAACAACGCATTTGAAGTATATGCGCACCATCGATTTAATACAACGACGAATATATCCGTCTCTTATGAAAAATGAGTTGGCGTGTAAGTGTCACTGTGGTTCATAAAGTATGGCGTTCAAAAGGTTAATTTGCTATTTTTTTTCAATGTTTGTCTGAGGATGTCAAACCCTACAAAGTTGAACCCCACAGAAATGCATGTAGGTTGATATCTCATTAGCCCATCATGGCCCACGTACAAGGCCCAGTTATGCGGTGGATCGGGGTGCAAATATGTTTTTTTATGATTGACTGTGACACAAATGTTTTTAAATCAACTTTGTAATCGAGAGCGAAGCCACGGGATAGAATATAGATAGGCTATATTCTATCCCGCGCCGCGGCTTCGCTTGCATTCTTCGTAGTACGTCGACGCGGCGGAGCCGCGCGGGTAACTAGTATAAAATAATTCACAATTACATCGATGCCCCTAGCCTGCTCCAAGACATCCAGATCAGAGTTCCACGAAAAAGAGAACGCCAGTGTCGTGAGAAACATTTATTTTCCATCCCACGTAGTAGAACAAATTATTCAAAGAACATGTTTGTTAAGCGTGCTTGTGCACTTTACAACCATAATGAAATACTAATAGATATAGATATATTTAATAGTACCTTAGGCTCGTTAAAAAGTGTATTTAAGTGCATAAAATAATAGTATTTATAATGGTATCTTTAAAATGTTGCTCAATTACAACGCTTTTAAAATGTTGGTAAAAACGCTCATTTAGTATAAAATGAATTAAGTAAAGAAATTGTAACAACACTTTATGTTTATTTTCCTCTTCTTTAAATGGTCGAATCGACATAATTTTTGTTTATTAATATGTGGGTATACAAAAATCTTAAAAAAAAAAAAAAAAAAACCTAAATTGTGTTTTTGCATGATATTTTCCCTTGTTTTTTCTGCTAATTTTATTTGTTGGCAATGTAAATGTATGTGTATATGTATTCGAGTACAAAGACACCTCGAAAAAAATATATATTTAGACATAAATTTTTACGTTTATAAGCAATTTAGCAACTATTATTTAAGTGTAACTAACTTTTTTTTTTTTTTTTTCTTGAATAGTATTGGAAACTATAGGTCTGCATATTATTAAGATAACTGTTAACAATATCTTTGTATGACTGTTTGTTTCATAATAAATAAATAAATAAATAAATGAAACATAAAAGATTTAATAAAAACCCATAAATCTGATGTAAAGTACAAAATAAAATATGTAACAAATTCTAAAGTCACTCTTATTTTTTAAAATAAAGTACATTATCTTGATTTTCTTACTTTTTGAATAATGATCCGTTTTGAAAAAAAAACTTGTTTTATGTCGTTTTTTCTAAGTTTCCCCGCGCATGCGACGATTGAACTGACACTAGCGAGCAAGCGACGGCGGATTAGCCTTGGTGATTTTATCAAGTATTAATCAGTAATTAACATTAAACCGATATAGTTACGACGAATAATAGCGTCATTTTAACTAAAATAGGTTTGATGGCCGTTTATGAATAAGGGGGTACGTAAGTAACAGATTTTAATTTTGTTGTGTGCAGATGCTATTGTACCTTGTTCGGTTTTAAAACAATTTTTAATTAACCCTGTAACCGACGTATTCTGATATGTAAGACACAACTTATCCAGCTTTTTTCTCCGTAGGCTGATAAATAAGACAAATGTCTGGTATGTTCATTAACAGGATATTTATCTCTCTCACTGGTTTTAAATTGATTAGTTTATACATAAAAGATTATGTAACTTCGTACCAGCGGCGACCAGTGGGGCTAGTATGATCGCTTATATGTCGGACATATAGCATTCGTCCCTCTCGCACTTACATACTTGACAGTACGGGACGAATGCTATATGTCCGACATATAAGCGATCATACTAGCCCTGCAGGGCATGTTCGATGAAAAATTCTCGGCGGGAACATGATATTGTCTTCGTTTTCCGAGATACTCATTAATATGTCTGGATATTTTTCTGGCAGTTGACAGTGACACAACAATAACAGACTATCCCGTTATGGATATCATGCTAATGCATGTCCTACAGTCGCAATGAATTCAATATATCTGCGCTCTTCAGGCTGCTCAAAAACATTCCAAATATGGACTCTAGCGCCGTGTTCAGATTTTTGTGAGCACATAGTCCGTTCCGATTAATTCAATGTAGACTGTAGGTTGTTTGCCAGTCACACGCGCTAAGTGCTTCTCAGAGCGTTGCACCCGCTCAGAATTCTGTAGGTCTAATGTAGACCGGAAATATCAATTTCAATTGTATCTCGCCAATGTTTCTTACCTTCAAGGAACCTAATGTCAAAAGGAAAACGATTTGCCGAGACTAGTTGTTTAGGGAAAGCTGGTGGTACCGAGTTTGAATCCCCAGATGCATTTATTTTGTTACTAACACGACAAACACGAGCACGCACGAAAAACCACACCCACTGCGCCACGTGCCACGTTTTAAGGCCCGAGTGAATAGGCATCTTCTGGGTGAGCTCGCTTCATCGTCGGCCTCATCTTTGCCTCCTGGCTAGATGCTGGCCAAGATCAATCCCGTTTATTAATAAAAAAAAGACCTATTACTGACTTTCCTGAGTCTTGGTTGTTCTTATGTATTTATCTATCTATATAAGTATAAAAAGCTTTGCTTAGTTAGCTTAAATGAAATTTTATATTCTTGAGACATGGTATGGTGGTATGGGATTCTTCAAGAAAGGAGTGTATACATTTTTAAAGGGTCGGTAACGACAATGTGACACCCCTGGAGTTGCAGGCATCCACAGGCTGCGGTGACCGCAGACCATTAGGCGGGCCATACGCTAGTTTGCCACCGACATGATATAAAAAAAATATGGTTAACAATATGGTGGAACGAGTTAGGATCAGCACATCTAGCCAACTTTTGGAGTTTGGACATGCAAAATTTTACAAACTTATGACTACTGAATAAAATTAGTGTTTCATTACAATTTCTTATTCTTTTCATTTCCATTAACTCATTATATTATTATACATTAAAAATTCTTGTATCAAGTTAAAGCATTTGTTGACTATATGACTACTTAATAAAATTAGTGTTTCATTACAATACCTTATTCTTTTAATTTCCATTAACTCGTTATATTATTATACATTAAAAATTCTTGTATCGAGTTAAAGCATTTGTTGACTATAGCCATTTGTGTAAAGCGATATGAATGGTTTTAGGAAAAGCCGTCTTATGTTATGTCAATTGGTAAATTATTGTAAAGTTGTTGTTAATTGCCATGGCATAACTGTTTTTGCTACAAAGATTAGTTTTATAAATGGCTGGTTTGGGACTAGTTAATTAGATCTGTGGAATGGAAGATTGTTAGTTTTGCCGATATCATGTGGATGTTGTTTGTTTTTGTATGTCTGACCCCAAAATTCGCATCCGTGTATGTGAGCATTTGCTCAGGAGCATTTGATCGCCCGCGTGGTCGTGTCGGAGATTTCCCCTGGATTTTCCCCAGGCTACTCTCCTACTACGCACCCCTATCGCTTCAATGGCCCCGGCCTAAGCCACAGTCAGGTCAAAAATAATTATTTGTTCAACAAGAGAGCAGTCCATTTTTGCTGCAAGTGTTGATGTTGAGTCCCGGGATGCAAATGTTTGCATTCGTGTGATACATACAACTTTTCATCTCAGCGGCAAGAACATATAAAGCAAAGGAATAGTGACAGAGACAATAAAGTTTAAATGTTCCAAGTTTGTATTACCTACACCCCGCAGTATGAAAAAATGACCTGCGACTAACCTACGATATGAAAAATTTAAAAGTAAGTCTTTTCACGCTCGCCACAAAATTGCATTTTGCTCACTGGTTTCAATCAGGAAAAGTTTTTTTCCCCTCACTAGCTCGGAAAGCCGTCTTTTATCCTTTGAAACAAGCGGGTAAAAACGCATTTTATCCACAAGTGGGGAAAGTAATTTGACCTTGGAGCGTGTTTGAGTAACTTTTGACAGATAACAAAACGTAAAACGCTCATATTAATGGTTCGTTTGATATCAATTATCATTAAATAAATGGTTTGAGAATTTAATAAAAAATACCAAATTTAGATTTATTTAATGATCGTAAACCTTAAAATTCTATAAGTATTTTTTTTATAATGACTTTGAGTATAATTGTAAACGCACAAGTTGAGTCGATGCAATTTCAAAACGCATCGTCAGAAATGTCATCATTGTCAATGTCAACTAAAATATACACAACTTGTCACTCGGGTGCAAAGTTGTATTTTACTTCTCGTGTGTTGAAACACTCGCTACGCTCAGGATTCTATTTTAGAACCACTCGCTTCGCTCGTGGTTCAACTATAGAATCCTTTCGCTGGCTCGTGTTTCAATTCCACACTCACGGGTAAAATACAACTTTGCACACTTGTATAACAAATAAACATTTTTTTGAAGACCGATCCCGAGGTTTGAGTGCACGGTTCGGTTTCTATACAATTACTATGGATGCCCTCATATCTGATACGATCACGCACATATGCTCCCAGCGTAGCCCTATCCATTGTTCTTTGGGTGACTTTAAGTCTACTTGTGAGGCCCATAGTAAGCGACCACGTTTTAGTGCTTTATTATCAATCATCACTGGCAATACACACTGGTTAAAGACTCTCGTCATGAGACACTGTGATGGCCGTTGGGGCGGAAAGGTTCTCGAGCGGCGATCACGTACCGGAAGGCGCGGCGTGGGTATAGGCGGGGGCCTATACCGGACTGATGACCTAGTAAAGGTCGCGGGAGTCCGCTGGATGCGTGTGGCGCAGGATCGGTCGTGGTTCCACTCTTTAGGGAGGGCCATCGGCTGACATTATGATGATGATTTACCTTAAGGTTTGAAAGAAAACTATACGGCCATCTTCATGTTCAGTGACAGACCCGCATCCAGCGGACACCCGCGACCCTTACCAGGTCAACAGTCTATCTTGTGAGGGGCCTGCCCACGCTACGCCTTCCGCTACATACGGGTCGCAACTCGAGAACCTTTCCGCCCCAACGGCCATCGGTTCTACATGCTATGTGCCCGCCCACTGCCAATTCAGTTTAGCGATTCGTAGGGCTATATCGGTCACTTTAGTCTTTGGATGATTAATGAAAATTAATAAATAAGAGAAATTAATTAATTCACCAAGTCACCCTTATTTTTCCACTTGTAACAATTTACTACTGTATTTATCGTACTGTACGGTATTTACTAGTCGGAAAAATAGGAAATTTTGTAATCTTCATATCAAAATAATGTACAATAACTTCGTTTTTTTTTCATTTTTGTAACAATGATCCGTTTTGACAAAACATTGTTTTCTGATTTTCGCAAACTTGCGACGCGAACGTATGTAATTGAACAACAAGCCAATAATTTGGCCACGGTCGAGCTTTAATCAATATAGGCGTCTGAGAGAAGACTCATCCGTTGGATAAGAACGCTAAAGCTAGTTGACTCCCGCCCGCGATCAAGAAAGGCCGCGATGCGCACTGCAGTGACTTTTGTCCTTGCGCTGTGCGCGCTGACCCTGCGCGTGCGCCCGGCGCACTGTCAGCTCCTCGACCACCCCGAGACCGACCAACACAACCCACACTGCGATCAACATTCACCTACCATCAAAATCGAATATTACGTTCATACATTGAATCAAGGACTAAGGAAGACGGACTACCAACCAAGAATTAAGTTTTACCAAACAGTTTACGATAGCGCCAAAAAAGTCCAACATAAAGCAATCATTCCATTTACAAACATAGTCAAAGTGTCGTGTGATGCTTCTACAGATACTGATATAGAATTTATTACCATGACGAGGGACGGCAAGATATCAGCAAGGAATGAAGCGAAAAAAGAACTTCGAAATGGCATTGTGTGGACAAAGAAAGCGGATTCATTCGGATTGGAATATGTATATGAGTGCTCCGACATTGGAACCGCTTGCAAGAGTTCAGTGATTATCTCAGTAGCGCCGAGATTAGAAGTTATATCGCCGAACGCACAGATGTACATCGATGATTTTCACACAAACTACACTGTACAGTATAGAGAACCCACGTCAGTGTTGTGCTCCGGTCCAGAGGCCTCCCATCTCGTCATGTCTCGCGATGGGGAGACGTTACTGACAGAGCGCGTGAACGACACAACCATCAAACACTTTTTTAATGAAATAGACCCACAAATATCGGAGTACGTCTGCACTGACGTTGATACCACTTACAATAGCAGTGTGATCATTAAAGTAATGCCTAACATTTACTTTCACTCGCGAAACGAAACGATTACGCCATATTACGTGTATATGTATCTTGGCAGTGATGACTGTTTTACGCAGAAGTACTATTTCCAATACAATAGCGCTTTACGAGTATCAGTCTTTTGCTCTGTGCCGCGAGTGATCGAACTCATCGGTAGAGAAATGGACGATACTATTTTATTAGCGGAAAACTTAAATGTAAACACGGCATTTATAGACATATCAAAATTAGGCATTTCAGATTACACATGCAGTGACAGTGAATTGCCTGATTATAAAAAAAGTGTGCAAGTCATAGTTCTACCCGGGATAGAAGTCAAATCACCAAGTGTTCGGGTTATTAATCTTGACCAATATACAATAACATATGGACATCCCTTGGAGATTTTTTGCTCCGGACCTGACTCATCTCGCCTTAAAATAAGTGATGAATGGGGATTTATAAAAAACAGCGTAGAACAAACCGTGAACAAAAGCACACTTAAATATAGTATAAATAAAGCAGATTGGGATGAGGTTAAGGCATTCACCTGCTTTGAACCAGGTGTAGACACAGAAGAAAAGGCAATCATTCGAATAGGCTTACTACCTGTTGTTACAAACTTCAGCTGCGTGTCGTACAACCAGCAGTTTGTCAATTGCACATGGAGGGCGATAAACAATAAAAACACCAACATTTTATATTATCTTGAAAACGGAGTTCTTACCCAAATCTGCGAGAAGCCACGATCATCGTCGCGATCTAAGTTCTGCGTCTGGGATTATGAGTATGACTATGAAAGAAAAAATATGAGGGCCCTCAATTTTTTTATAAAATCGTGTTGTGACTACGGTTGCTCTAATCAAACTTTCTTATATGATCACTTATCCATCGTGAAGCTTGCTCCACCAAAGGACCTAAAGGTGCTCAAAACAACATCACGCGGCGTTGTGCTTCAGTGGAATGCGACCCTCATCTATTTTGCACGCGGATATTTAACCTCCAAAAGTGGTCTATTGCAACAAAAAGTACAGTACTGGTACTTCGGAATAGAACCGCAGGGCGTAAATTCGTCGCTGGTGACATGTGACTACGAATACTGCAAAATTGAACTAAATTTACCCTGTGCCGGGCAGTTCTATGAAGTTCGGATATACCAGAAGCTTAAAGGAGCCATCGGGGAGAAATACTGGTCTGAACCGAGCTCTGTGACTTTTTACACCGATAGTGATGTCGACAATTCAGATAACATAGATCCAACGTGTAATCAGGAACCAATTAAGACAAAAGAAGTACTAAAGCTGAGTGAGGACGTGCGTGACGAGATGCAGAAGATGAGACAAGAAATCCATTCTTTACATAACAAGCTTGCTAATATAACTAAGTACTTGTCTGATACAAAAGTGTGAATCCTGACGAAACGAATCGTTAATATAAAATAAAACTGTTATGTAGGGTAGGCTCATAGTTATGAGTCAGTAGTTGCACATATCTAAAGAAATCAGTTAACAATGGATCTTTATCTTTCATTCATACAAAATTGGTGCAGTCGGTAGGATGCAAACCACCGCTCCGAAAGTGGTTATGATTCGTTTATTTTTTCTTGTAAAATAAGGAGGAAGGAGCATTAAAGGTGAATTTATAACTGTAATTAACGGTATTTTGTATTTAAACGGTTATTTTGTAACTGTAACTATGCATGTGGTAGAATTGCATATTTTATCATGAAATAACAACCGACTTCAAAAATAATTAATAAAAATTCGAAGTTGTAATGCAGCATAAGGTCTAAATACGAGTATTTCAATTTTAATAAAAAATACATAATATGTAAGTCGTAAATAGGAACGTAGTTTTCCTCAAAATCTATCATTATTATCAGCTATACACGTCTCACTGCTGGGCACAAGCCTTCTCTTCTCTCATTAATGAGGTGGAATTACTCTAATTTAATTTTATTAATATGGATTCTGAGAACCGCCACGTTATTTTTTATGTCCTGTAGATTTCGATATATTAATGCCAGAAAACAGGCATTAATCTTGTAATAAGTAATGCATAAAATGGTTACAAAAATAAAAATTACTACGACAATTTATGAAGGACAAGATTTAAAAGAATATTCAGAACTATAAGGCTATTCGTAAGCTACAACACAGATTCTTTTTCAAAAAAAAAATCTTTATTTTGTATAGCCTTTTAAATCCTAAACTAAATGTATGATACTTATGGCCACAACTAAATTGAGAATAAAAAAAATCCTTATTTTTACATTTAAGTGCTTGGTTTTAGTTTTTTTTATACTGGCATACAAAGCGTATGGCCCGCCTGATGGTAAGCGGTCAGCGCGGCCTATGGACGCCTACTGCAACTCCAGAGGCGTCACATGCGCGTTGCCGACCCTTTAAAAATGTATGCACTCCTTTCTTGAAGAACCCCAAACTGCAGTCACTCGGTAACAGCTCGGCAGGGAGCTCATTCCACAACCGAGGCAATTCCTCTGAAACCGTACCCTGCGCGACCATTTAGGTTCTAAGGTCTGAGGGTTTTCCGAGATAATTAGTAATTATACGTACCCTAAAAAAACGACTCCAATTTTGTACTTGGCCATGTCATACACATATTAATGTGTATACTCGTATGTACAGTGGGGTTTAAAAGTGCATGGACATGACTCAACTCGTGCCGGATTACGCACAATAAAGGGTGCCGTACTCACTAGTACAACTCACATTTAAAACCACTATCCTGTACTTTGAATTAAAAAGGTTGTATTTTCACAGGAAGCTCACGTCACTTATATGCTTTTGTTTGAGTATTGCAGTTTTTCAGCGATAACTCAAATACTATTGAACCTATAGACTGCTACGAGTATTAGGTTTTCCTGTAATGGTGAATAGGTATTCAATATTAAAATTTGTGGACTATAGTAGTTTCGGAGATAAAGTGGGGGGAAATGGTCAATATACGCCTATTATCTTAAATAATTTGAAAACTGTTTATCATATAATTAAAAAATAAACATATTTTAGATTCTCATATGGACCCTTTCATGTGATAAATGTCATACGATATACTCGTAATTAGAGAACTTTTTATTTTTTTTATATAGCCACCCTGGATGTTTGAAATTCATTTATATACTTTACACTTTCGTCTTTGCGTCACCGTCACCGACTTACATAAATACTTACTTACTTACTTACTAGGCTGGCTCGACGACCTGAAGAGGATCTTGGCCTCCGACACAAGAGAGCGCCACTCTTCTCTACTCTGCGCCACCTCACGCCAGTCGGGTACCCCGAGGTTAGCCAGGTCCTTGAGGGCCTCGTCACTCCAGCGGTATCTGGGACGACCAACCGGACGTTTTCCATTGGGCCGGCCCACATACGCTCCCTTCACTGACCGATCGTCTCCCATCCTCTCCAAATGGCCGAGCCAGCGGAGTCGCGCTGCTTTTACCTCGCCCACTATGTTCGGCATGTCCACCAGCTCTTCCAGCTCCCTATTCCTCCTGCGTCTCCAGTTCCCGTCTTCACTTTTGGTTGGCCCCAGAATCTTCCGCCAGATCTTCCGTTCTGCCACTAAGAGCTTGCTCTCTTCTTTCTGCGTGAGTGTCCAAGCCTCACACCCGTACATCAAGATTGGCCTAATAACGGTTTTGTAGACAAGTATCTTGGTAGACCTACTGATCAGCTTGGACACCAGTACTCTATGGAGCACAGCCGAACATCTTAGGGCACTCTGAACTCGAACTTCAATCTCCTGTTCCCTCCGGTTGGTATCAGTTACTGTGGAACCAAGGTACTTGAAGCGATCTACGCCCTTATATATACCATTCCCGGCTCTGAGATCCTCTCTTTTGGCTTTTGTGTCCTTGTACCTTTTCATTAGGAGATCCTCCGTTTTCTGGCGGTTGATTCTGAGAACCCGCCCGGACCCGGACCCGGGTATGTCCTAAAACTACGACCAAGACCACCGGCGAATGGGCAGCAGCATTCCTAGAGTGCGGTGGAGATATTGCGATCGCCAACCCGCATGCCAAGCGTGGCGATTATGGCATTTACCCCCCATGAAATTGGGGGAGGCCTATGTCCAGCAGTGGACGTCCTAGGGCTGATGTGGTGGATTCTGAGAACAATCTTTTCTCCCTCCTCCTCCACGACCCTTGCCATGACTTGTAGGTCTTGTTTGTTCTGCGACAGTAAACCTAAGTCATCAGCATAACCAATGACTTTGTGCTTTCCGTTCAACTCGACACCTCCATCACATTTCAGCATTTCTCGAATGACGTATTCGAGTGCCTTGTTGAACAGAATTGGCGAAAGTGCGTCTCCCTGTTTCAGCCCAGTAACGACTTCAAACTCATCCGTTAGTCCTCCGCATGCTCGAACCCTCATCCTGCTTACTTTAGTGGCGACAGTAACCATCCTAACGAGTTTGATTGGTACCCCGAAGTGTGTCAGTACTTTATATAGTGTTTCTCTGTCAATACTGTCATATGCTTTGGCAAAATCGACAAAAAGGATGTGAATGCTTTGCGAGTACTCTCATTTCTTTTCCATCAACTGTTTCAGAAGAAATATCTGGTCAACAGTACTGCGGTTCCGGCGAAAGCCACACTGGTAGTCACTCAAGATACTCTCTGCATAAGGTTGTAGTCGACCCAGTAAGACGTAGGAGAACACTTTGTATGCCGTCGGCAGCAATGCATTCCTCGATAGTTACCACACTTCTTCCTAGAGCTTTTTTTGTGAATCGGGCATATCACCCCGATGTTCCACTCTTCTGGTTGTTGTTCTTCTCTCCAAATCTTGATAACCATCTCATATAATCTAGATTGCAATGCCTCTCCGCCATACTTCCATATCTCCCCATGAATTCCATCTATCCCTGGGGACTTATTATTCTTTAACCTCATGACCGCTTGTCACACTTCGTCAAAGCTTGGTTCTTCTACTACATCCATGCCCCCACTGGCCACCTGCATCTCAATCTGACCATGTATTGGCTGACAATTAAGTAGCGTTAAAAAGTATTGCCGCCACTCAGCTTTCAGTGCTTCCGGGTCTAGGATGAGATCTCCTTCTTCATTTTCCAGGAATTGCGCAACTGGCTGGTAACCTTTCTTGACTGTTGTAAGTTCCTGGTAAAATTTCCTACACTTAGCCGCTGTAATAAGTGTCTCCATGTCCCTGAGCTGATTTTCCAGGTATTGCCTCTTCCGATTCCTTGCCAGATTCCTAAACCTCATCCGTGCTTCCACTTACATAAATATGTGTGCCAAATTTAAACTCAATCGATCTGGAAGTTATATACCTACTGTCGCACGGGAAAAGGTTTGAATTAAAATCTATGCTAAAATTTTACTTACATGAATAAATATAATGTTATAATCTTCTTTTTTTCATTTCCTATCTCTATGTCTAAGTATTATGAATCCCCAACGCCAATGGGAAATTACACAGTGTTATATTCATTGCTAGCTCATTGCCCAATACGTACTCACCTCTTTGAAGAGAACGAGCATGCATAATAACAGTGTTTCGCCACTAGCCAAGTCGCTTAACTATAAAGGAAAGTATCTATTTAGCCAGAATATCATACACCGCTGGCTGTCAACGAAGCACACACTCACATCTTAGAGAAGAGCGAACAATGGAACTAGTTGTTTCCCGTATGCGTCGCAAATTGTATCTACTACCAAATCCCAATGTGTAGTGAAAAATAAAACATCATAACATACATTACTCACTCATTACGGAGCACACACTCATCTTTTAGTTCACAGCGAGCAATGGAACTGGTTCCGTGCTATATACGTCGCCAAACAAGTGTATATATTATGAAACCTCAACGCACAGCGAGAAATAAAACAGTGCGGTATACAGCGCTTGCTTGCTATCAATACAAACTTACCTCTACCTATACTAATGCCTCTTAGAACACAGCGAGCAGTGGAACTCGTTCCTTCCCGTAAGGGTCGTCAAACAAGTGTACCTACTATGAAACCCAAAGCCTAGTGGAAAATAAAACAACACGGTATACACCGTGCACCGCTTGCTTGCTACCACATACAATCTTACCTCTTAGAGCACAGCGAGCAATGGAACTCATTCCTTCCCGTGTGGGTAGCCATGTGACCGCGCAGTTCCTGCTTTTGGAAGAAGCCGGCGCCGCATTCGACGCAGAAGTGGCGCTTCTCTTTGAAGTGCTTGTTGCGCATGTGCGTTGAGAGGTTGCCTGAAAAAAAAAAGTTTCTGTCAAAAATCGACTGGTAATGCCTTGAGAGCAGAGTTTTTAGGATACCGCACCAAAATGAAAAGAAAATTGGACACACAAACAGTCGCTTCCGTAAAAAATAGTGCCTACGCCAATTCTTGGGATTAGGTAGCGGACCCCAGGCATCCTGCAGGATGCAACTTTACTGGGAATAACGCTAGGAGGATGATGATCAACCGGAGGGAAAACATGAAAAATTGATCACCCACGACCTCTGGAATCCGTTAATCGCTCTTTCCAACTGAGATACCGCAGGTATGTGTTTTACAGCGATGGTTCTTAGACATGTTTTTATCAAAATCGATTATGCCGATTTTGAGATATTGAACTTTGAAATGAAAATGTCGGTGGTTTTTCAACATTTCTAAATTATAAATTATTAAGTTGTATGAAGATAGCACGCAGAACCGATGGCCGTTGGGGCGGGAAGGTTCTCGAGTGGCGACCACGTACCGGAAGGCGTAGCGTGGGCAGGCCCCCCACACGGTGGACTGATGACCTGGTAAGGGTCGCGGGTGTCCGCTGGATGCGGGTGGCGCAGGACCGGTCATTATGGAAGTCTTTGGGGGAGGCCTATGTCCAGCAGTGGACGTCATTCGGCTGAAATGATGATGATGATGATGAAGTTGTATGAAATATTGTGGCAATATTTCTGCAAATGAATAACATCTTGGTAAATATCTAATCTTGTACATGGAAGTACCTAGTTTCATATCCAAATCCAACTCTTTAATCGATTATCAATTGCTAACCGACTTATCAATGAGTACAGAGACAAGTTATCAGTAATCGTCGGAATTCAGTTCCGAACGGTATCAAGTAGGGAAATATAACTATAATATTTTTTTTAAGATTCGCTACATTCACTGGTGTAAAGTTGGATTCATTAGCTGACGTGAGCCTCTGACGCCTGAAGCTGTGAGCTGACAAGTCAGAGCGCATTCAATGTGAACTAACGTACTTAAATGGAATCAGTTATTCCTAGTGCCACTTTTCTTTGTTCTTGTGTTTTCTACCCCAATGTTTTATTGATAACATAACTTTGATTACATTCATTATATGTTTAATTTGCCCGGAATCGAAGTGAAAAGCAGTGTATAATTCGTGTATAAAACCCATTTTATCCTATATTTTACGAGTATATCAATAATATCTAAATTGCCTCGGCTAAAATGGCTTGTTTTATGCTATTGTTTTTCTATAAATAATATCGCGGTAGAATTTGAATATGTAGAATTCTTTTAAAAATGTGCAGATATAAAGCTCGACAGTGTGTTGTTTAAAAATAGTGTCACACGTGGGACACATAATTTTTTGTTTGATGTACTACTTATACTTACATTAGTCAAGTTAAATACTGTGAATTGTGTGGAATACATATACAAAATGGACGGTGCTGGCGGCTCCCAAAACACAGGCATGTACCTAGTTATTTAAAAATATTATAGTGGTCGGCGGGTAAGAAGTCAATCCTGACACCTGTCATTTTCATACAGTTTATAACCTAAAAGTCACTTTGAGGTTATAAACTGTATGGATATGACAGGTATAATATATAGGTATAATTATATAATAGGTTACTTGGCAAGCGGCTGAGGGAGGCAACGGGCGAACCTCGCGCGGGCAGCTTTCTCGCGCAGAGAATTGCAATCGCAATCCGGCGCGGGAACGCTGCCTGCGTGATGGGCACCCTACCCAGGGCATTAAATTTTGATAGGTATTTTTAATTTATAGCTTTAATTATTTTAATTGTAGTTAGTTTTAGTTTTGTGTTCTTAGTTATTTATTAATACTATGTATGTATTTTTATTTTCTATTTAATAAACTCAATTATTTATAGGTTACTTTTATAATTCAGAAAGTTAGTAGGAATCAGTTTAAAATTAAAAGTGTCAAAAACTGGTCTTCCGAATGAGTAATTTTGACTGGCACAGTTTCTGCATTAGTCCGAAATTTTCAGGATCGTTATGAAATAAACAGAAAACCTGGATTGGTTCAGTACGATAGGTAGGAATGTACATTCACGAACTTTAGTTTGGTTAAAGCTCGAAACGCAGAGAGCGGGCGCGGCGCGGTGCGGGGCGGAGGTGGTTTTGCATTTTTGATCTTTCCGAAACTGTCGATAGTGTCGGTTACTGCTTCATATGTCACACACGCCGCCGCCGCTCCGCTATGCCGCGCGGTTTTTTGGTGCGTCGTCCTCCGGACGGCATTCGCTTTTCCGAATAACCGCCTCCGCCACGCAACGACGCTGCGCAGCCCTGTCAAACAGTATAGACCGTGTTTTTTTTTAGGTTTCGTAGCCAAAATGGCGAAAACGGAACCACAGATAAATAGAATATGACGGAACTCTGGAACTTTTTTTTGTGGTTTGGTCATGTCTGTCGATCCGTCCGTCCGTCCATATGTCACATAAATATTGGGGGACAATCTTACATAAATCGACCAAGTCCCAAACTAAGCAAAGCTTGTACTATGGGTACTAGACGACGATATATATACTTATATAGATAAATACATACTTAAATACATAGTAAACATCCAAGACCCAAGAACAAATATCCGTGAAAAATGCACAAATAAATGCCCTGGCCGGGATTCGAACCCGGGACCTCTAGCTTCGGAGGCAGGATCACTACCAACTAGGCTAAACATGACTATACGCTGTTATAAGCACTATTTGGTATGAAGGTTTATTCTATGAACCGCTACAGAAAAGTGACATGAATTACGAAAAACTATTGCATTACGTAACCGGGGATGAAAAAAAATTCCATGCACATTGCAACAGCACATTTATTTATTATTATTTATTATTATTATTACCATCTTAACAACTTATCCATTTAAGTCAACTGTTGGTGAGATATTATAGCTGTCAAAGTCGTATGTGGCTTATAATTCAATTAGAAAAAAAAATAGAAGTTAGAACACTATTCGTTTTTTAGAGAAATTAACTCTATTTGACCTGCAGAATCTTTCCTCAAAGTGAACGAAAAACAACACGGTGTAGACATGCAATTTTTTTTTGTCGTGAAATAACCTACTGTGCAAATGCAAAAGTTTGGAAGAGTCAATTATTTCATAAAATAATATAATAAAATGGTTTATTCAGGGTAAAATAGTACAATAAGTGGATACCATCTTAATAAGCTATTAACACAAAACTTACATCTAGCTGGATTTACTTAAGTTGATTACAATACATATTAATACGCCAATGCGTCTAAAACAAGTGTTCTTACGGGGCTAATAACAAGTTTATTGCCTAAACTAGGTTACAGTTGTAATCTGAGTTTTATGCATGAATGGCGTTAGTCATACATTGTTTGCTTATCTAATTATTATTTTTCCCCTCACTAGCTCGGAAAGCCGTATTTTATCCTTTGAAACAAGCGGGTAAAAACGCATTTTATCCACAAGTGGGGAAAGTAATTTGACCTTGGAGCGTGTTTGAGTAGCTTATGACAGATAGCAAAACGTAAAACGCTCATAATAATGGTTCGTTTGATATCAATTATCATTAAATAAATGGTTTGAGAATTTAACAAAAATAACCAAATTTAGCTTTATTTAATGATTTAAGTCAAACTCTATAAGTAACATTTGTTTTATAATGATATTGAGTATAATTGTAAACGCACAAGTTGAGTCGATGCAATTTCAAAACGCATCGTCAGAAATGTCATTATTGTCAATGTCAACTAAAATATACACAACACTTACAGAGTTTTCTGTTATAATATCGTAAAAGAATCGATGATACCAGTGATGAAAATCATGCCTGTGGAACTGTGTTTTTTTGCAGGTTGCACTTTCCTCGCTATAGTGAGGAGAAAAGTTTTGTGTTACACACGGGTGCAAAGTTGTATTTTACTTCTCGTGTGTTGAAACACTCGCTACGCTCAGGATTCTATTTTAGAACCACTCGCTTCGCTCGTGGTTCAACTATAGAATCCTTTCGCTGGCTCGAGTCTCAATTCCACACTCGCGGGTAAAATACAACTTTGCACCCTTGTATAACAAATAACTATTACCTCGGATCAAAATAACGATAACATTCAAGTTTTTGGCAAAAAGAATGCTTGTGATTGCAGAACTATTTTAATATAGTAAACAAGTTTTCTGTCTCGTCATAGTCAGGGTTAGCAACCATGTTGTTACTTTTATTTGGCATGCTTTGCTATTTTGATCGTACACGAAGCATTGTTTATTTATTTTATTATATAGAAAAGGGCCGAGGAAAGAGAAGAATCTGTTAGTAAAAGCATGTTTAGTGTCGGTCTTTTGGTGTGCATATCAGGGTTGTAGCAAGTCAACTTGTGTTGTTTTAGAATTACGCTCCTAATGAATAGTTCTCTAATTGTTAGTACTTTACATGATTGGTACAATTCCGTGGTCGGAATAATGCTTTTGGACAAATTAAACTTTGGCAAACAAAAATTCGAAATATCGCTAAAATTCCTGTTTTTTTGTTATTAGACCATTAAAACCAAAAAGGAGCGTTCGTGGCCTAGCGGCGCCCGCATACCGCGTGCGGTATGCGAGGTTAAGCAATGTCGGGCGAGGTCAGTTCTTGGATGGGTGACCGCTTTGAGTGGTTACTAACTGAGCGCTCCCGTGCTTTGGAAGGCACGTTAAGACGTTGATCCCGGTTGCTGTCTATGATAGCAGTCGTTAAGCCAAGTTAGAGGCCTCCGGGCGGCTTGAGAACTTCTAACAGTCAAGTTGCCCACTCACTTGACAAGCCTAATCCCAATAAGGTCTAGTTTCCCCCTCGGGTTGGAAGGTCAGATGGCAGTCGCTTCCGTAAAAACTAGTGCCTACGCCAATTCTTGAGATTAGGTAGCGGACCCCAGGCATCCTTCAGGATGCAACTGTACTGGGAATAACGCTAGGAGGATGATGAGACCATTAAAACCATGACCATGTTAAATACTTAGTGAGAATATAGGTTTCTGGAAACCACCATCTCACCGAATTCCGACACAGTATCTTCTGCCCAGAGAGATCTCTATTATCTTTTTTACACCTGACACAGGTCCGCTGGCACGAGTACGGGAGCAAAGCGAGACAGATGATAGACCGCTGTTACAACGACAGACAGAGCCGACGCCTCACACGTCTAGTCATGAGTAAGCAATGAATAAATGATAAATGATGATGATACATGAAGGCACTATAATGCAATTTATCACAACAACTGACGGAGACGCAGTGATTCTAACTACTGAATTAAAGTGTATATTGTTATCTCGCTCTAACTATATCTGCGACTCTGATGTCAGTTGTGATAAATTGCATCGTCTGTAAAGCCCTTAACAGTTGTTCCAAATACTCGTAATAATTATCTGGGGACAACCTTACACACATCGTCCAAAGTTCCAATCCAAACTAAACAAGGCTAAATAACGATAATCTTATTTATATTGCATAAATAAGTCCTTAAACACATTTAAACCAACCGGCGCGGCTAGTATGATAGCAAAATGACAACTTTTACGGTTACGTTTTATCGTCAAATTCGGGTAATTTTTTTTACGCCAATTGTCTTATATGCTCCACAGTCATATAAACCGTCCTAAGTTAAAACGTGACCAGTTAAACGCTAAATAAAATTTTTAACGCCAAGTAGTATAGTAATATAGTAATCGTCACGGACATAAATATATGTAGGTCACTCGGGACACCACTTATAATTTAATACTATGAAGAATATTGACAGTTGGTTCGGAATCGCCACATAAATGATCTGAAACGAATTTCGGGTTATCATATCTTTAAATGAACGAATGTAAATAATTTTTATAAGTCAATTTTTATAAATTGGCAACATTTAAAATTGAATAAATATTAGGGGACAATTTTTACACAAATCGAACTAGTCCCATAGTACGAGTAAGCTCAATAAGGCTTGTGTTATGGGTACTAGACGACGATACATTTTTTTATTATTATTAAAAATGGGATTGCTCTTGGCCAGCATCTAGCCAGGGGGCAAAGATGAGGCCACCATACATTTAATAGATATAGACTTAAATACAAAGAAAACATCCAAGTCTCACACGGAAACAAATGCCCTTATACCGGGATTCGGACCCAGGACCTCTAGCTTTGGAGGCAGTGACATTACAAATACAAATAGATTATTGTCTGAAAGTGAGTGGTAGTAAAGATAACAAAAGTTCAGTGGTTCGTCACAATCTGCCATAAATGGCGTACAATAATATGATTCCATAGCATGTCATTGAATTTTATGGTTATGTCACTAAAATTACACATACATATTAACAACTAGGCTAAACAGGCCGACCAGGTTTGATATGACAGGTTTGATATGGAGATAAATTTTACGTTGCAACATTTGCATAATTGAGATAAAATCTTCGCCGCACATTTAATTATGACGCGTATTATGTCGGAGCATATAATTATGAGATGACTGGCGATAGAGAGATATGGAAGAAAGAACATGCTGCGCCGACCCCAAGTAAATGGGAAAAGGGCACGCGAACAATATGTCGGAGAATATAAAATGAAAATGAAAATGCCGGGCAAGAGTCAGGAACAGATATTTCTGCTCAATAAACATCCGCCTAGCTAGCAAGATAGCTTATACCGTCGCGTTATATGGCTACAATGTACTGGAACGTCACGTAAAACGTGACGGTATAAGCTATCATACTAGCCGGGCAGCACCCGTTACGAAGTGATTACGTAGGAATAGGAAAACAGAGGTGTTATAAGTTTAACATATGAATCTGCGTATAGTCTGGCGAAATGTGTTGAAATTAAAAAGTGGCAAAACTGTAGTGTCGTCTCTTTTTTCTCAGATTGTTTTGAAACGGTTTTGACACTAAAGTGTTGCCACTTTTTAATTTCAACACGTTTTGCGTGGCCTGTTGCTACCATTACTAGTTATGTAAGTTTTTTTGTGTAACATTGTTCTCTTGTGTGGTACAATAAAGCATATTTATTATTATTATTTATTATTATGTGTGGCTGTGGAATCGTAGCTCTTAAACGAGTGAAGCAGATTTTCTAGTGATGGTCCGTAGACATGTTTTATCAAAATGGTTTTCAGCCGTTTTTGAGATATTGAACATTGAAATGATAATGTCGGGAGTTTCTCAACTTTTTAAGTTTTTTCATTAATATTTTTATTAAAAAAAGGGATTGTTCTGGGCCAGCATCTAGCCGGGGGCCAAGATGAGGCCGACGATGAAGCGAGCTCACCCAAAAGATACCTATTCACTCGTGCCTTAAAAGTTATATTATATGACATATACGTAGTTACAAATTCACAGTTTTCAGAACTATTCCTTTACTTTACTTGTAAAGTAGGAAGCAGGAACTGTCTTTTTGCCTAATTTCATGTTTCTAGCTAGATCAACCCGAAGCACCCGATAGATTTTGTTTTCCTTCATCATCATCATAACAGCCGAAAGACGTCCACTGCTGGACAAAGGCCTCCCACAAGGATTTCCACAATGACCGGTCCTGCTTGTTTTCCTTGCAAGTGTGAAAATATGTGGCAGTATTCGAGGTATCTTTTGATTATTAAATCAAAAGCTTGAGAGAAAGAGATTGCATATTTGTGTATTAACTACCACCCCCTAAACAAAAAAAAAAATTAGAATAAATACTAATTTGATACAATTACGCGCTCCTGATAAAGGGGTCTTAACATAACTGACAGACAGACGAACAACGACGTTATCCTGTACGAATTACTTTTGAGGTTTTTTTTATTATTTATTTTTTATACCATGTCGGTGGCAAACATGCTGACGGTCACATGGATAAGTGGTCACCGTCGTCTATGGACGCTTGCAACGGGTGTCACGCGCGCGTTGCTGACCCGTAAGAAACCTTTTCACGCCTTTTAATTTTGAGTCTTTTTTTTATGATAGACTGACCAGCGATTGGCCTTAGTCTCACCTGATGACGGAAAGCGATGACAAGGCCTAAGGGCTAAGATGTTGCTCACTGATTTAGTAATAGCCTATTTACTCTTGTCTTAAAGGGAGACAGTTTATGTGTCAGGAAATACAGACGGCGGCAGTAAAGTCCACTCCTTAGCTGTTCGCATTAAGAACGAAGAAGCAAATCGCTCCGGGCGAATAAATGGTAGGCTGACAACGTAAGGATGCAACCGCTCACCACGTCGGACGTACGGTGATGAAATTCTTCCAATAAACCACCGCAGAATCAAATAGGAAATAACATTTTGACATGTCAATACATTCATATATGGGATTTTTAGTTCTGATAAACAGTTAAAAGCTCGAAACGCACAGAGCGGGTGCGGCGCGGTGCGGGGCGGAGGCGGATTTGCATTTATGATCTTTCCGGAACTGTCGACTGTCGATTACTGCTTTATATGTGACACACGCCGCCTCCGCTCTACCGCGCTATCGAATACCGGGCGGTTTTTTAATGTGACGTCCCCCGGACCGCGTTTATATATAAATATTAAATATATTAAGTACCTAATTATTTCTACGCCGTAGTTGCCGGCAAAATATGCAGAACTCACTAATAATATACTAACCAAAATTGTACCATATTCTTCGAAATAAACCATTGATTGATTGATTGATTCGCTTTACCGCGCTCTGTGCGTTTCAAGCTTAAATGGGTTCAACTTTTTTTTCAGAGTTTCGTTTAACCGCGACGAGAGGGCAAGCACTTCAGCCGAAGACAGCGAGAACCCTGCCGAATTAAGAAGCCTCAGGATAGAGTGAGAGATACTTCATCATCCTCGTCGTCATGTCGGCCTGTTTAGCCTAGTTGGTAGTGCCACTGCCTCCGAAGCTAGAGGTCCCGGGTTCGGATCCCGGTAAGGGCATTTGTTTCTTCGGTGAGCAGAAACATTTGTTCCTGAGACTTGGATATCTAAATAATATACGCATATCTAAATAAAAATTAAATACATAGTCGTCTAGTTTCCATAACACAAGCCTTTTTGAGGTTGCTATGGGACTAGTTCGATTAGTGCGAAAATTGTCTCCTAATATTAATTTTTTGATCGAACGAGCGAAGCGTCTCCGTTTCAGCAGACAGTACAGTATCTGTCTGTCCGGATGTTCTCCTCTACAGGTCGCATTTCTCAACCGATTCTCGTGAAATTTCGTGAGCAGGTTCAATAATTATATTGAATATTTTTGTCGAGTCAGTTTTTGGAAAATTTGAAATTAATAATAAATAATAATAAAAATTTATTCATCAAAAACATCTTACAAAACTTTGTCTTACAACTTAAGAGTCTACTTCCTAAATAGGTATAATCTGAGCTTTAGGATAAGCAGATTAAGCAGTGTTCCTCCTGATTATTTCATTATATTTAGTATGTCTTCAGTATGTTCGTAATTTTTGGTCATAAGCCAATCGGTTATAGTTTACAATTTCTCTTGTCTAACTGGTATATACTTATTGATTTGTTTATTTTATTGTAAGTATGTGGTCCAATGAAGTTAAAGAATCTTCTGGCAAAGGAAGTTTTATATTTTGTTAGTCTCTTGCCAACATTGTATCTTCGACGACTGCTTATTCTTATATATGGAATAGTTGAATGGTACTTTAGAGCAATATTCAGGATGCAGAGCTTTGATTTTGAAAGAAAATAAAATCTGCGAGGTCTACAGATCACAGAGCCAGTAGATTATTTATTTATATGTCTCCTAAGATAATTCGCGTAATTTTTTACTTTAATTTGACGGTAACTAATTCGCTTATCTTTCTGACCGTTCACTCTTAGACCATCGGATAGCCTTTAAATACGAAACGCAAAGAGTGGGCGAGGTGCGGTGCGGGGCGGAGGTGGTTTTGCATTTTTAATCTTTCCGAATTCCGAATCGACTGTCGATTAGGTACTGGTTCATATGTCACACACGCCTCCGCTCTGCCGCGCTACCGAATACCGCGTGCATTTTGCATTTTTTATTTCGCTAACTTATTGAGCTTTTTATTCGGTGCCAGACACCCCCCTTTTAAAATGGCAGTTTTCTTCTTGCAATGACTTAAATAACTACTAATTGCTGGTTCATAGAAAGTGTAGTGAGTTTGTATGAACCAGCAATTAGTAGTTATTTAAGTCATTGCAAGAAGAAAACTACCGTTTTAAAAGGGGGGTCTCTGGCACCGATTTAAGGCTCCATAAGTCAGCTAAATAAAAAATGCAAAATGCACGCAAAACTGTCAAGGGACTCTGACTTGGCAGTGTATTTCTGAAAGTAATTTTTGTGTACAGATGTATGGAAAAAGGTATGGGTGCCTAAATAATTATGAGCGGTAGTTAGCTTGGTTACGTGCCTGTCATTTACCTTCCGTCTAGTACAATATACCTGTGGCCCGTAATATGACCAAAAAATGTAAAGGACGCTTCCTTAGAGCATCTACAGTAACCTCTTGTCTCCAAAAAATGTTTCTTTTTTCAATCGGGAGAAATTTTGATCTAAAGTTATGAGCTCCAAGTAATGGATCTTGGCACCACGAGATTATAGCGCGGCAGTCACTGCTGATTTTGAGGTAGTATTTAGTTATGACTCATGATCGTTGTTTTTTTTTGCGTACACCTTCCACGTATCATGAAGTGAAATGTTAACTTATGAGATTAATAAAAATCTAACCCGAAAAAAGTACAAAAGAAAATAACTTTATTTTTCAATTGAAACCATTTCAGAATAATTGCTGGAGAGCTCAATAGTGTCCCGTTTAATTTTTTGCTCCTATTACAGGCCACATCCTGTATAACCATAAAACGTCGAACATCACACAATTTGTACTGGGATGACAGCTGTTCCCGTACCATACCCAAGCGCTATAAAAAAGACCCAAACGGAACAATTTTTATTTCCATGAAACGCAAAAAGGAGCAGGAAAAGTGACGCCAGCGACGCATCGTCACCAGAGACAGATATAGAGAAGAATGGGTAAGTCAGTCAGTATAGTGCATTCAGTATTATATTACTTGTAAAACTACAACTTAGAAAAGTTGAAACACCCCCGACATTTTCATTTCAAAGCTCAATATCTCAAAAACGGCTGAACAGATTTTCATGAAACATGGATAAGAACACACGGGATAAATTATCTATGGCATAAAAAAAAACTAAACGAAAATCGGTTCATCCGCTTGGGAGCCGCGATACCACTGACAGATACTCAGATACACAGACAGACACGTTAAACTTATCCCCTCTCTTTTTGTGTGTGAGCAGTGTGAGCACTAACAATCACAGATCAAATCCTCGGACAGACAGACAGACAGACGGACATGGCGAAACTGTAAGGGTTCCTAGTTGATCACTGAACCCTAAAAAACGGGTGTGCCTTATGAAATGATAATGAATGTTCAATTTTAACAGATTCCTTTGTCGTTCCTAGATACTTCAAGTTGTGTGAAGCTATGCGCGAACGCAACTTACATGAAGTGAAATGGCTGCTAGCGGAGGGCGTCTCTCTCACCTATAAAGTCTCGGGATTGACAGCACTGCACTTATGGATCAACATATTAGTCTCTGAGAGGAAGCACTCGGAGCCAGATACAGAAGTCAACTATCCTTTTTTTTATCGTATCTTTAAGATAAACTCGGCTTTCACACACCCCCGGGACGTAAATTCATCAGGCGGCCGGACAGTGACACCATCGGCATCGGGGGACAATGTCGGCCTGTTTAGCCTTGTTGGTAGTGATGCTGCCTCCGAAGCTAGAGGTCCCGGGTTCGAATCCTGATAAGGGCATTTGTTTCTGTAGTGAGCAGAAACATTTTGTTCCTGAAACTTGGATGTTTTCTGTGTATTTAAGTATACAATCTATTAAATATTTCGTTGGCTAGTACCCGTAACACAAGCCTTCATTGAGCTTATACTATATGGGACTACGTAGTTCGATTTGTGTAAAAAATTACCCCTAAACAATAATTCATCATATACAATAACACCATATACCTACTAGGGACAGCGCGCAAAGGCTACCCTAACTAGATAACAGAACATGTGCCATGCGCTTGCGACTCCAGAAGAATCACATGCGCGTTACCGACCCTATATTGATTTGAGGATTCGTCGTGATGACAACTAGAGACTACAACAGGTTCCTCACTCTCAAAACGCATCCTCGGGAGCTCTGGCGACCTTACTCACCACCAGGAACACAGCACCACATACCTAAGGAGCAAGTTCTGTAAGGAAGTACTTTCCCAGTTTGGCTGCCCCAAATATGAGCCAGATGCCAGATGACGTTCCACTTGCATTATCTCTCTCTATTCAATATTAAGGATAGCATGATTCAGTGTTTTCTAGCCGTCATACATCGGTTACGTTCAATAGAGGATCAAGGACTCGAGGGCCTTTAGTACGTAAGTCCATGGGATTGGAATCCAGGGGGGGCTGAGACCAGGGACTTTAGAAGGGATGTGGGTCAAAGGCTGAGGGACAGGGGTTGCCTCGGTCCGGATCGTTCGTGGCTCAATAGATTTCATTGGCCATTTAGCGTGGCAACGCCGCCAGTATCATGGGAAATTACCAATGAAAGTGGCTCGCTCGCAGGTCATACAATAACCCCCACAGACACTTTCTAAGCAACAGAGTTGTAAAAGCTTGGAACAAACTCCCAGAGGATGTAATTTCGGCGCTCAATGTCAACCAGTTCAAAAACAAAGTAGACAAGCACATTTCAACTGAACAATGATACAAAATTACAAATCACAGAATACAAAAAAAAAATGTCATCTTTTATTGTAACCTGTGTATCACAAATAAATACTTACTTACTTACTTACAGGCATCATCAGTTGTTCAACAGTTTGTTAACGAAGTCTGTTGCGGATTTCATCTCTGATGATCGTTCTTGACTCAACAGATTTCATTGGCTATTTTGCGTGGCAACGCCACCAGTATCATGGGAAATTTTGAGCCATCTACAATCCGGGGCGGTCCTTTAAAGTAAAATCAAAGTTTGTTGACGAAGTCTGTAGCGGATTTCATCCCTGATGATCGTTCTTGGCTCAACAGATTTCATTGGCCATTTAGCGTGGCAACGCCACCAGTATCATGGGAAATTTTGAACGATCCGGGGCGGTCCTTTAAAGTAAAATCAAAGTTTGTTGACGAAGTCTGTTGCGGATTTCATCTCTAATGATCGTTCATGGCTCAACAGATTTCATTGGCCATTTTGCGTGGCAACGCCACCAGTATCATGGGAAAGTTTGAACGCTCCGGGCGGTCCTTTAAAGTAAAATCATAGTTTGTTAACGAAGTCTGTTGCGGGTTGCGGATTTCTTCTCTGATGATCGTTCTCAGCTCAACAGATTTCATTGGCCATTTAGCGTGGCAACGCCACCAGTATCATGGGTAATTTTAAGCCATCTACAATCCGGGGCGGTCCTCTAAAGTAAAATCAAAGTTTGTTTACGACGTCTGTTGCGGATTTCATCTCTGATGTGTATGTGATGAAGGCTGGTAATGATATGTTTCTTGAAGCACCTGACGAAGCCTCCGTTGCGGATTACAATTTGTGAACTATTTGTACTTACGTTGCAATAGAGATTATTCAGTGAATCTATTATTGTTTGGTCAAATTGACGCTTAGTGGGCGACTTTGACACAAAACTTTATGATTTTTTTTTTAATTCTAGAAAGGTTTCCGCTTTACCACATATCACCTGATTGTAAGCGTTATTGTTGTATTGATGGAGCACGCTTACCTAGTATAAAACCGGTTCACTCCCGACGTGAAAACCGTAAGGTTGTATTTATATTATAGGCACTACTCCCAAACTTGACTCTTTTAAAATATTAATCTGTATGTATGTCTAAATGTTTTTTATGTGTTGTATACGTTTCAGACTAAACATCGAGAAAATCTGATCATCGATGAATTGTTAGCAGTGGCTGTGCGAACTAATGCAGTGGATATTCCAGACGATAAAAATAACACACCTCTTCACACAGCGGTCCTAGCGGGACATTTAGAAATAGCCCAAGCCCTAGTGAATGCAGGTGCAAGATTGGAAGACATCAATAACCGAGGACAAACGGTACTCCACGTTGCAGCACAACATCCTGACGCATTCCCGGTTTTAAAATACTTCTTGGACAACTACGATATTCCAATAGTGCCTGATAATACCGGTTCAACTCCAGTACACTACGCTGCCCGCTGCGGCCACTTAAAACCCATGTCGCTACTTCTGGAAAAAGCTGAAAAGCTTCTTCGTGATCGTAAATACATGTATGAGGGAGACCGTAAAAAGCTGGAAAAACGCACTTTATTAACTTCCTTGAATTTAAATGGATACACTCCTGTACATTTATCAGCTCGCCACGGTCACGTCAAGATGACTAAGTTTTTGCTGTACAACGGCGGCGCTTTGTCGGTTGAGGGGGAGAAAAACTCAGTTGTGCGCGAAATAGTAGCAAATTTCCCAGATCCGTTGACGTTTTTTAACAACTTATTCGATGAATTCGTCACGTTGGCGGTAAAATTTCACGATAACGTTAACGATAGTATTAACGAAACAGTTACTGTCGATTATAAAGTTTTAGCAAGCCACAGAAACCAGATTAAAGTTCTAGAAGATTTGGTTAAATACAGCTACAGAATAATATTAAAACATCCTTTAGTTGAAAGCCTCATATATTTAAAGTGGACGTGTTTACAACCAGTGTTCAAAACTAACATAATAACAAATGTGGCGTTTCCATTCTTATTTACACTTTTTATAATTATGACGTTTATAAAAAAAGAGGACGTTAAGAATGATATAATATATGAATGTTCTGAAAATAATAGTACATTACGAACTGTGGTATTAAAAACTATAAATCATACATCGTTTGTTGGGAGTTGCGGATGGAACTGGGCTATTTATATAGGGGTCGTCATACTGCTAGTTCAGGTAAATATATTTGTACTGGGTGATTTTGGGGTCGTGACCCGGAATGATTGTACATGGTCAAGAAATCAAAGTAGACAACATCACAGTCGGTATGACGGTATATAACTCAAATAATTCTAATTTTTTTTCCAAAATTTAATGGGATATAATACTTTTTCATACAACTTGGTCACCCAACCCCACTGTCAACTCTTCATACTATCCGTCAAAAAGAGTAGGGTAACCATGTTTTTTGTGATTTTGTATTTTTGACATCAAAATAAATAAACAAGGAAATGCGTTTGTTTCATGTCATACTACTTTTTTTTTAAATTTGAGAACTAATTCTTGATCCACGACCCCGAAATCACCGTGTATAAATGGTTTTTTATATCTATAAATTTTAAGCTAAATCGATTTACAAAGAAATCCTTAAACTACTATACTTGATTAAAAAATTGTAATCAGGTATAGTTTCATTGGAATTGACTGTCACAAGTTTTAACAGTATTATAAACTTGTCATAACTCCGACGGTCACATCGACTGGTTTTGAGAGTTCCGTACCAAAGAGGTAAAAAATAAGCGGCCAAGTGCGAGTCAGGCCACGCGCAATGTAGAGTTCTGAGTTGCCTACCTGTTATGCTCACAGAACTACATTTACTTTGTTTGACACAACTTAAAACATTATTTTTAATACAGTTGCTCAAAAAGTGCTACTTTACGTAGCTGTTTAGCGTGCGGAAAGTTGGTTTTCGCGCACTAGTGCTTTTCACTTTTCCAATTTTTTTAAATTTATGCTTGTTCCAATGCATGACTCCTTATTGCTGGGTGTTAAATATTAGTTTCCTTTAAACGTCGTAATCAACATAAAAACCTACTGTTAATATCAGAATACGAAAAATATACACATTTCATATTTTATTACTTACCTCTTCATCATTATAACACGTTTATTTTTTAATATTGAATATTGAAAAACCGTTCTTAATAAGTTGTCTGAGTGGAACGGAATAGCTGCCGAAACGCCTGTCAAAGAAGAGGCGTTTTTACTTACTGCAAGCATGTTTTAAGTTTCTAAAGGCAACATTCGATATTGTTTTTATAAGTATTATTTGTTGTTTTTCTTATTTTTTCGCAACTGTATTAAAAAACGTCGTTCAATACACGTGCGGAAATGTCATTCTTCACTCGTCCCGAGTGTTGCCACTCGCCTGCGGCTCGTGGCATCTCTCGGTACTCGTGAAGAAATGACATACTTTCCGCACTAGCATCGAAATGTACTATTAAGTAATCAATGAAAATTATACGAAAGTTTGCTTTTCCATGTACATTTCTTAAGTTCGGCTATTACTCGTTATCTAGTAATGCCTCCTTAGCTATGATAGTTTTTTTTTTTTTTGCGGTAATCATAACTTTATTTGCAAGAAAAGACTTATATGACTACTTACACTTTTTCACACTTTTTGTAAGGTATTATAGTAAACTTAAACTTTTAATCCATTATTGACCGAGACTTTCGACAATAAATCTTTCGCGTGTCTGTCCGGATGTTCTCTACAGGTCGCATTTCTCAACAGATTGCCGTGAAATTTTGTGAGCAGGTTCGATAATTATATAGTTTTTTTTGTCGTCAGGTATTGGCAATTTTGACATTTGAAAAAGAAATTTTCTTTCGAGTACTACTGCTCACAGAACCACTAGTAGTTATTTGTCGTAGCCAGATTGTATAATTTCCCCGTATTACGTAACGGCTATCCGTATTACAGCTGGTCAACGATTGGCTGGATTGAATACGACTGAATAAAAGTCCGCCGGAATGCGTTCGGCGCTTCACGTTCTCGGCTAGCTGTAATGTAAAAAAAACAGCGGTTGAGTAGCCGCCGTAGCAGTTTTGAATTCCCATTTTTAATACTTGCAGCGCTGCCTGACATGAAACGCTAAAGTGGCTATGGATTCTCGTGTTCGGCGGAGTTCTATAAAATAGTTAGGTATAACGACGAAGCGAGGAGTCTAAGGGACGATTCACAACGAACGGTCGGAGTAGGCGCGCACCCCATCAGAATTAAATGAATTCGAACCCTCCATACAGAAGTTAGATGTCATATTTGAATGGATCGCTAGCAACCGGTCGGCTGTTTAGGTACGTAGGTAAGTCTAATAGCTCGTGTATAGAGGGTTCGAAATTCTTAGACTATGCTGGGGTGCGCGCCGCTCGGTGTGAATCGTCTAGGAAGAACTGCGACCCTACATCGCGCGAGCCGACCGTGCGAGCGAGGCAGCGGCCGGCGATGCGCCAACAACGAAACGGCTAAACGTGAGCCGCCATATTGTAGAACGTATCGCATTGACAATCTGGCTAATCGTTGACCTACCGTAATAAAAAGGGGTTCTGTTTAGCAAAACGGTTAGCCGTAACGTAATACGGCGAATGATACAATCTGCTACCATGTTTTTTTTTAATTCTGGGTCAGTCGTTTTGTAAAACTAGCGCCTACGCTTTAGGATACAACAACTTTATAGGGAAATGGCATAGGGGAAGTCTCTCTTATGTCCTTTACTCAAATTACTATTTTGTTGTATAGAACTTCTGAAGATAATTTCAGATATCTACATGAAATAAATAGAGGGATAATTTATACCAAAAAAACGACTCCAATTTTGTACTTCGCTATTCCGGTGTTTCTGGTTTCCGTGAACCAATGCTTACTTACCTACAGAAAATACCGAAATCGGCATATGCGTGCCTATCAAATTCAAGAAGTTTCCTCGATTCCTCCTAGATCCCATCATCAGACTTTTACTTGAAACAAAAAAGAATTATCAAAATCGGCCAACGTGGTCAAGAGTTATCGGGGAACATACATACATAAAAAAAGAACAAACAAACATGCAGGCGAACTGAGAACCTCCTTCCTTCTATTGAATTCGTTAAAAAATTGCAGTCATGTCGTATAAGGAAATCAAGGAGGGGGCCAATAGAGTTAGATGGAGAGAACTACGCCGATAATAATGACTTTTATAGTGATGGTGATAATTCCAGGAAATTATGTGGATGAAACTGCAATTCTGGAGGTACGTCAAGCGCTTCGAGTCATACGTGGCGTTAACAGCGGTCGTCCTGGCCGCCGCTGTCCCGCCGGTGATCAGTTTAGCGGCGCCTGCGACGGCGCGTCATGTCACCTGTGTGGCTCTCCTGCTGGTCTATCTACGACCTATGTTCCTGTTATCTCGGATCGCCGGTTGGGGGCATTACGTTCTCATGTTGAAGATCGTTGCTATCAACATTTCCAAAGTAAGAATAATGTGAGCTCTAGCTGCGAACTAGGAATCTAGGCTTAGAGAAATAATAATAATAATAATAAATTTATTCATTTTCAAACCTTATTGCTAGCGTTAACATTGTGCTTGCGTATTAATACATAGTTCACAAATTATTACAATTGCCTGAACTAGGCTGATCCTGTATCTCAGGCAAAGAGAAGATATACTAATTAATGCAATTTGTGTACATGAAAGGCACCTGATAAATATTAAGTTATCTAAATTATACTAAAATGGTAAAACAGTTGTACATCAATAATAACCTATAGGCTTGGAGTTCACAATTAGAGGACATTAAATAATACGTGCCAGAACTAGGAAACCCTGTGTTCCAGGCAAAAAGGACTTAACTGTTAAATATCTTATTTATATACTAAAAAAATAAATATAATAAAATTTTATTCTTAAAAATCAGTACAAGTATTTAAGACTAACGCGTATGTTTGATAATGTAATTACTCAATATTGCTTGCTGTGCATTTTTAAACAGATATGACATGCTACTAGTACCTGCATCAGCATAATTGTAAACTGGGCCAAATTCAATGTTAAATTAATCACGTTCAAGTTTAGATTAAGAAATTAGATCTAGGTTAATACCTAATACAAAAAGTACAGTGAAGAAAAATTTATAAGTTGGCGCTCTCAGGCGCCGTCATAATCTACAGAATTAAGATACCTTTTTTCGGCTAGTTTTCTAGCTGGACATTCGGCATCACCAGTCTTGTGGTCACATGGCTTTTTGAATTGCATACATGTTGCACATTTTGACGACTCTGAATTCTTTGTGCATTCCTTTATTGAGTGACCTGTAACGCCACAATGCCCGCAGATGTTGACCTCCATCTTGCACGATTTTGCTGCATGACCGTACTGCTGGCACTTGAAACACCTCGTTACTAGAGTAAAGTCCCTGATGGGGCACGACGACCAGTTCACAAAAACTCTGTCGTTTGAAATTAGTGCCTTCCGTATGAGAGCAGGGACTTCGATTATGTAATTGCATGTATCGGCATTCTTCTTTCCTGATTTATGGCTCAATTTAATCGAGGTCAAGAAGGTGTCCAGTGTCATATCACGCAATTTTTCAGCCAAGTTTTGATGGTAAATGCACTTGAAGACTTCTACTTCCTGCATAGCCGCAGGCACACCGATGACTACAATTCTGGGCTTACGTTTTGGCGGCTCGTCCACTGTGAGTCCAGATGATGATAACTGCGTCGACTGTTTCAATTTCAGTACGTCATCCTTAGAGTCCGTGCTTATGACTACTCCCCCGTTCTTAATCTTGCGCAACCCTCTCACGTGCAGCTTCATTTCATCAGGCCGGATTATCTTTTGGACAAGGGATTTTATCTCCTCGCTCGATTTTCGTTTGTCTGTAGGGTAAATTGCTACCGAACTAATGTTAGAGGGCTGGACATATCTAGTATTGTTCTTCTTAAGCATGTCGGCAAAAGTAGCTGATTCCGGGCTAGGCTTTGTAGACTCTTCTACACATTTTTTCAATTCTTGGAAACGCAGTGAAAGGTCGAGTTTCTCCTGGAGAAATTGGTATGAGTTGTAGTTCTGGATCGCTTTCTGTTTCAATGCCTGATATTCAACAGCTATTTGAGATGTGCAATGGGCCACTTTTCGGCATAAGGTACTCACTTTGTTTTTTTGGTCCGAGTTTAACTTCCCTTCAGAGGAAATAGTGCACACTTCGTTTAAGTACTGTTCGATTGTTTTCATCCAACCCTGGAGGTCGGGAGTAGGTATCACCCTGGGAGGATGCTCTTCCTTTTCCGAGGGCTCGGGTGCGGGTAAGGGCTGCGGAGCGGGCGTGGGCGGAGGGCTGCGGCGCGTTAGCCCGCTTCGATTAAATGGGCTATTTTCGAGAGACATTTTACTTAGGTTTTAAAATAACTATGTAGCAGCACTAAACATTATAAAATAAAGCACTTGTCAGTTACGGTGACACAGATATTTTGCTAACGCCTAATGAACTGAGCTAGGTCACAGTTATGCAAATGAATATTATTTTATGCTAAGAGACACGTCCGGTCTCATTGACGACTCGATATCGAAAATGACTGGGTTATGTGGTATTTCTATCCACTAAAAACTCCACGGTGACCGCCATCTGCGCACTAATGCGAATGTCTCCAAGGATCTCAATACTGGGGTTGATAGCCAGGTGCTGCGGCCCCCGCCACATGGTGCACTCGCAACCCCGATAAATAATAAATAAATAAATAAATATTAGGGGACAATTTTTACACAAATCGAACTAATCCCATAGTAAGCTCAATAAGGCTTGTGTTATGGGTACTAGACGACGATATATTTAATAGATATAAGTATATACTTAAATACATAGAAAACATCCAAGTCTCAGGAACAAATGTCTCTGCTCACCACAGAAACAAATGCCCTTACCGGGATTCGAACCCGGGACCTCTAGCTTCGGAGGCAGTGACACTACCAAGTAGGCTAAACAGGCCGACAAATGATGACCCCCTTTACTCGCCTTTTACTACAGGCGGGGAGGCCGTAGATCTATTTTTGCGGCAAGAGTGTTGCCCGAGTCTACACGGTTAGCCGTACAAAGGCCTATTGAAAAAAGTCCTCTTCCATGGAATTTATATCTTATAAAATTCGCAATGCTGACCAGCTATCCGTACAATTCCTTCGCGCCAAAAATATCCGGTTGGAAGGCGCATGTGAGGTGCGGTCCAAAAGTATCCGGTTAATACAGCTCGATGCTCAGGTTTCATTACGAGGTATGTAATTTCGTTTTGCCTAATACTCCAATAGGCATTTTGAAAAACGACTTAGTCAAATTGCCTGAATCCAAGAATGCCATTCTTTTCTCATCACCGTACTGTTTTGAACGTATGGTGTTTTGAGAAGAAATGCTTGCTAAGTGTAGTCAATATGAGACTAAAACATTTTTACATTCAGCCAGCCTTTTTCGAGAATCAAAGTTAGGCCTTTATTTAATCTTTTTTGCACTAAAGAAACCTTTTCGTACAAAAGGCGGACTAAATGCCATATGGCATTCTCAACCAGTCAACCTTAAGAGGGCGCATTACGCTCGGTTCTCCGTACAAACGTATTTACCCTCTCATTTTAAAACGCCATGCTAGAATAACATGAAACTTTGTATACACAATGGGATCCGGTATATCTAGGTCAGAAAATAGTTACTGTTCCTAGAAATTGTAAAAGAAAAAAAATACAGCGGTTTTTTGAGTTTTTTAAGGCTTGCATGAAAACCTTAATAATCGCTGTATTTTTTCTCCATTATAATTTAAAGCAACAGAAACTAATTTCCGACCTAGATATGCCGGATCCGAATTGTGTATACAAAGTTTGATGTTATTCTAGCATGGCGTTTTAAAATGAGAGCGTAAATACGTTTGTATGGAGAACCGAGCGTACTGCGCACTCTTAAGGCAAAGCAGAAAAATTGTAACAACTAAAAGAGAAATCAAGATAAATTACGTTACTTTATAACAAACCTACATAAATAAACAAGAAATATTTGTAGATCCTCGTAAATTACACATTTCTCTATTCCCAGATTAAAAGCATTTTGACGGGTACTAGATCGTTTTGAGATCTAACAGTAATGGGCAAAATGAGATTAAATCGTGCGTCACGAAAAAACTAAACAGTGCGTGATATTACTTCCCAAGTTTAAGAGATACTGTATTTGATTTTCAGATATTGGCGATGTTAATATGGCTGGTGATTGGATTTGCAATTTGCTTTATGATACAATACCAGTTGGAGGCACCATTCAACAACACTGGAGACGCAATAATCAAGACTCTGGTTATGATGTCATCAGAGTTCGAATACGAGAACTTATTCGGAGAAAAACACGCGCTTAATGAAGCAGATGAATTCACAGCGGCATTTGTTCGTCTGTTGTTTGTGGTATTCGTTTTATTAATTGCTACAGCATTGATGAATCTCATGATAGGCGTTGCTGTAAGCGATATCAACGAGCTAGCTGCTATCGGAAACATCATGGCACTCGAAATGCGAGTAAACTTGCTGAGCAATTTAGAAGGTGTCGAGAATATATTTCTCTGGAAATTTTCACGCGGACTATCTCATAACCAATACCACGAGAAATTGTATAAAAGTATTTCCTTAGCGGGAAATGCATGGGAGGTATACTTAGCTAAACTTATCCATATTGAGAAATTAACAAATCCTTCGGTTACAAGAGTCTTCCTAAATCTAAAACTGCAAAACAACATATACGATAATGCAAGAAAGAAAAAGTTGGCAATGGAAGAAAAGAAAGAAATAATAGAAGCCAACAATGAAACAATAGAAGTAAACAAAGAAATAATAAAAACAAATAAAGAAATAATAGAAACCAACAATGAAACAATAGAAGCAAATAAAGAATTAATAAAAACAAACAAAGAAATAATAGAAGCCAACAATGAAACAATAGAAGCAAACAAAGAAATAATAAAAGCAAACAAAGAAATAATAGAAGCAATTAAGAACATCGAAAAGACGGTAACTGATTTACAGAACGAGATTTTAGAAATAGTTTTGCGCATGCGAGTCACGCGCAAGAGGAATTCTCTCTAGTGCCGTCTATAATAGTGTCTCGAAAATAAAGTCGTACGAGTTAATAAAACGATTGATACGAATTTAGTCGCGTATATTATGTATTGAATCCTTTTTCAAACCCTTATCAGCACTCCTGGCCAAGTGGATAGACTGATGAATTGTAATAATGAAAATATTGTGCTAAGTACCCACAAACACATTCTGTGTCAAGTAATGATGTCTTGAGTAGGAGATTTTTGAAAGTCAGATTTGGATTACGTTTAAAACTTCATCAGATTTCGTTACAAGATACAACATATTTAAATTGCCCTGTAGGTTTAGTATGTCTGTCCGTATATGTGACAGAAATATTGCAAACAGAATTTTAGCCTGAACCGATTGACCTGAAATTTGGCATACTTATGTAAGTTCGGTGACAATGCAATATTATACTTTATTATGGCACCATCACCATCAAGCTGATGTGATGATGGAGACAGAGGATGGCCATAACATCTTCCAATTTATTCAATCTGGCTACATTCATAGCTCACAATGTGAAAAAAAGAAAACATGTTGACGTGGTGTACTTAGATTTCCAGAAGGCTTTGATCGGACAAACTGTGATGTTCTCTTGCGAAAAATGGAAGGCGCTGATATCTCGTTAATGCTATTTATTTTTGTCGATTCTTTCCATGAACGGACACAGTATTGTTATGATTTTGTAAAACGAAGGGTACTTTTATATATAAAATGAGGGTAGGCAGTAATATTGTAAACCAGCTCGGATGTTGATTGTGACTCCCTACCTTTTTGGGGGTGGGGATATGAGATCAAAAGACGGTGTCTTGACAGAGGTGGCGTTCGGTTTACCGCAAAACCGACTCCGCCCCGCAACGACGCCGCGCCGCGCTCTGTTCTTTTCAAGCTTTAAGTCCCTTACTTGTAATACTTGTACTATATTCTGTTTGTGTTAGGAATGGTCTCTTACCAGAGCCTCGAAGTGCGTCAACAACTTACTGTGGTAAAATATATCTTTTAACTGATAAGCGGCAGTATAAGTAATCCCACCTTACTACAATTTGTAACTCTTATAGTCTCGCTACCTATAAGAGGTACACTCCGTCCACGACAGCGACCACGCCACTGTTTGTGGCTCCTAACACTACATTAATTCTGAGTACTAGTCCTTTGTATAAGGCATTGAACGACATCAATAATATTCTTCTTTATGACTCTACCTTTACTAGTTATAAGGTCGGACGGAATACCAGTTTCTATAATGACAGTTAAAGTGAAAAATTCCGCAATTAACCCGCTCTGTGACACCTGCGAGTAGGAACGCGCGAGTAATTTGAACATGTAAAGTGTAATTATTGAGAAAACGTCGCACTTTCTGTCATCAATCACCATGGTTCGAGAATGTCAGTTACTAAAATGACAGTTGAAGCGACGTCCATTTCAAAAGTTCCGCTACTACCCCGCTGTGTGACACTGACCTGCGAGTAGGACCGCACCAGTGAGTAGATCATGTAATGTGTAACTATTGAAAGAATGGCGCACTTTCTGTCATCATATAGGGTTCGAGAATGTCAGTTAGTAAAATGACGGTTGAAGTGACGTCTCTTCAAAAGGTCCGCAATCATCCTGCTGTGGTACTGACCTGCGAGTAAGTAAATCACGTAATGCGTAATCTTTGAAAAAAAAATCGCACTTGCTGTCTTCATATAGGATTCCAGAATGTCAGTTACTAAAATGACAGTTGAAACGACGTCCGTTCAAAACTAACGCAATTAGATATAAACTACGATAACATGGCCCGCCCCTCCAAATTACTATTTCAATGTGTTTAGTCACATCCTTACGAAAGAGTGTGTTTGTTTGACGGCTGTCTCAGCACGCACACATGCGTTGGGAGTCTTGGTGGCGCTTAATAACTACTTTCAGAAGTACATTGAAGCGTTCTGAATTTCGGAGAGGCTGGCCGTGTTATCGTAGTTTATCTCTACCCCACTCTGTGGCACTGACCTGCGAGCAGGAAGGCGCGGGCGCAGACCGCGCAGCTGTGGGGCGCGCGCGCGTCGTGCCTTGCGGCCAGGTGTCGCGCGCGACGCGTCAACGTCTCGAAACGCTCGGGGCAGCGCGGGCAAGCGTAGAGCGCAATTGACTTGTGCTTGCGCTGCCTTATTTGTCACTGTTACAATTTGCAAGGTCGGACGGAATGCCAGTTTCTAAATTGACAGTTTAAGTTAAAAGTTCCGCAATTACCTAACCCGCTTTGTGACACTGACCTGCAAGTAGGAACGCGCGAGTAATCAGAACATGTTAAGTGTAACTTTTGAAAAAACGTCGCACTTTCTGTCATCAATCACCATATAGGGTTCGAGAATGTCAGTTACTAAAATGACAGTTGAAGCGACGTCTTTTTCAAAAGTTCTTCTACTACCCCGCTCTGTGGCACTTACCTGCGAGCAGGAAGGCGCGGGCGCAGACCGCGCAGCTGTGGGGCGCGCGCGCGCCGTGCCGCGCGGCCAGGTGTCGCGCGCGACGCGTCAACGTCTCGAAACGCTCGGGGCAGCGCGGGCAAGCGTAAAGCGCGATTGACTTGTGCTTGCGCTGCCTGGATTGTGTAACAGTGTGAGAGGTTACAATACAAATTGACACGGGCATTATGACTTAGGGTGGTATTCCACTCGTCCAATATCTTTGTCCAATCTTTGATCAATTTCTTTTACGTCCACTTACCCAATATCTTTGTTCAAGTTTTTGACCTCCAGGTCTTTTTTTAATATCTGTTTAGTACATTACATGTACACATATGTATAGTTTGCCTATGCGACTGTTTGTGTTCTGAATAAATAAATAAAAAAGTTTTTTTTTTAATGCGTAGCCATATTGATTGAAATATCATCAGAATTTTTGATCAAAGGGTCCCTTCCAAGTTTGATGAAATCATCCAATTTCTTTGGTCAAATGTATTTTGGACAAAAATATTGAATGAGTGGAATACCACCCTTAAAATTGGACCATTTACTTTTCTGTCCCAATTTGGAAATAAGTGAACTTTATTCTGCAAATAGGCCGCAGTGGCACTTTGACAAGTCAAAATCAACTAGCTTTTATTTATACAACGACGGTGGCAAACAAGCTTACGGCCTGCCTAATGGTAAGCAGACACCGTATCCTATGGACACTTGCGACTCCAGAGGAATCACAAGTGCGTTGCCTACCCTTTACTGACTTGGGGATAAAATATTTGTATGGGACCAACTACGATAAAAGCACAACAAAGGCCATAAATTAGGGTCAAAGGTGGATATTGTCCAAGGACACAAATAACGCTCCATACTAATTGACAGAAAATTATGACGTCTCATCACAACGCGCGAGCCCCGTACTAACGTTGTAGGGAAAAGCAAGAAAATTGCTAATTTCATCGTGAAATACTGCGTTTAAGTACACAGTTGCTGTACAATTTCTTTTTTATTGAATCAGGTAAGTTCTATGGATAGCCTTTATTTAACTTTTAGATGATAAAAACTTTAAAAAGATACATATTTTTTGAAACTTTCAAATCTCGTATCGTATCTCGTATTAATCTGATTTTATTTTGTAATTTTCATTTTACTGTGTTAATTTGATGGTATACTATCTATATAACACGGCAATAGGTTACAAAGTTTAACATGATGAAACTACCCTATTAAATCGTAAAAACGGCTCTGTAAAACAGGGCACAAAGCGCCGCTCGAGGCGGGGATCAACGAGCGAAGCCGAACACGTCCGAGCACGGTGGTGATATTTACAATGCCTACTGTTTGGAAATTTCGTCTCAGACGAACCAGTATAAGCCTGACCTCCGTTTATGCACATAGTCGTCACGAATCTGCCCGGCTAGTATGATAGCTTATACCGTCACGTTATATGGCCAAAATGTACTGAAACGTCACATAAAACGTGACGGTATAAGCTATCATACTAACCGGGCTGATGGTCAAGATAAAATAATGACGTACGGTGGGGCGAGTCTAGACAGTTGTAAATACATATCATGATATTTGACAACTTGTCATTGGCATTGGCGTGTCAGAGGCGTGTCATTTGACATCCGGTGAAGTTGAAGCTAATGAAGATAATTTTACACAATTTTCTAATTTGGGTCTTATTGTGGCTAAGATAAAGAAGGCTTTCGCATGGTTTAGTATTTATTTTCACGATCATAATTAAACATTGAGTGATTTCCAGACGCCGGAATTGTCGTAGCACTTTTGAGCTGTCATAAGGACTTCTCATTTGTCGACATATACAAATGTATATCGATAAATACAGCCAAACTCAAAAGTGCTACGAGAATTCCGGCCTCTGGTGATTTCACTTCTACACGATTGTAAGGGGCTATTATTTTGACAGATTTAGTGAGGGTCTGTGAATCTAGGTATTAGATAGGAGCTATCGTTGCCAACCGTGTAGAGAGAGCTTACATGACGATTATGAAATTGTACCTGTGTGAATTTAAGGAGTTATAGTTGCTGAATTCCGCGTCGCACTGTTCGCATTTGAAAGGGCCTTTGATGTGTGAGGGCATGTGGCGTTTCAGTCTCTTCTTGGTCAGGAAACCTGAAAATAATAACACATTATTAATAAATCAATTCTAAATACAATTTGCATGCAGGCCCCCCACAAGGTGGACTGACGACCGCGTAAGGGTCACGGGTGTCTGCTGAATGCGGACCGGCCATTATAGAACTCTTTGGGCGAGGCCTATGTCCAGCATTGAACATCCTTTGGCTGACATGATGAAATACAATTTAAAATGTCACAATAGTATTAACAGTTACATAACCCAACCCGCCAACAAACTGGTGTCCCAGTTTGGGGAGTTAAATTTGAAAATGTAACTATTGTACACCTATTATTGAGAATAAATAAAAAGGGTTTTTAAAATTCGTACGCTCGAGAATTTTTAGACCTTATTATGTAACTTTGCATACACAATATTTTTTAACCGACAGTAAAATAATTCGATTTAAATCAAAATAGGCTCGAAACGCACAGAGCGGGCGCGGTGCGGGGCGAAGGCGGTTTTGCATTTTTGGTCTTTCCGAAACTGTCGACTGTCGATTACTGCTTCATATGTAAAATGGCAAAGCTACAATGGCAGAATACGGGCATTGACGCGTGCCTCATTAAAAATTAAAAAGTTGTATAATAAAATAATGTATGGAAACCCATTATGACTCTCCCGCCAGTCATGTAATGTATAGTATAGACTTGCATTGGTATATTAAGTTTATTGTTTTAATACTGCTGTCAGTCATTTTTAATTGTCAGAATACAATGCTAGGTTTTCTCCAGAAATTTCCCTGCCTCGCACAGCTAAACTGTGGAATGAACTGTCGCCTGCGGTATTTCCGGACCGATACGACCTTCAAACCTTCAAGAAAAGAGCGTACTCCCATCTTAAAGGCCGGCAACGCACTTACAACCCCTCTGGTGTTGTGAGTGTCCATGGGCGGCGCTAATCGCTTACCATCAGACGTTTCGTCTGCTGGTTTGCCTCCTGTCATAAAATAAAACCATATTATATCGATCCTTACCTTTGCCGCAAGTCTCACATATATGATTCGGGAAGTGTTTGTTCATATGCGCATGAAAGACATATGCGTTTGGCATCACCATGCCGCATTCCGTACATTTGAAGTCTTCCGACACCTCATATCGCATCTCGCTCTTCACTGTCGGCTCTTTCTTCCGCTTACGAGCTACTGTTATGCGTTTCTCCCTCTCCAATGATATGGTTTGTGCTTCGTTTTTTTCTATATCAGGGTATGGTATGTCTGTAATATTACATTACTACAGAGGCCGGGACGAAAGGGGTTGCCGGCCGAAGACATATAGACGGCCGAGCGAGTGAGGCCGGATATGTCTGAAGGCGGGCAACCCCATATTTCCCGCCGAGGTATTTATAGTGCTTTTATCAAACATGCAATGAAATAAACAACAAAAAAATCAAAGTTTTATTTCTAATCTGCATAGTGGCAGAATGTCATGATGCCTGTGCCACAAATTTACGTGGAACGGAAATTAAAAAAGAGGACTTTGCCGGCCTAGGACTGCAAGATTTGTATGAAATTCCATTAACGACCTCTTGTCCTAGCCGCACCTGAAACGTCATACTTCGCAGCCTGTTATAAGGAACATAACATCAATATTTCATTGCATGTCTGAGAAAACTGATTTTTTCACTAGGTCAATAAATTTAACTAGCTTTCTCGACCGATTTAACAAGGTGGTTAATGACCCTGCCTATGAAGCTGACCGTCGTTGGTTCGAATCACGATCAGGCCATATACTATTTCAATAACGAGTTAACGGATTAACGTTAACTTCCGTTAAATCATTTAGAATGTAACGTTTTATCGTTAGCGAAGTCAAGTTTTTATTTAACGAATTAGCGATTAACGAAGTTAACTATTTGATTATAGTATTTGCATTCTGACACAGCTGTCATCCCGGTACAATAAACGTCAATGATGACATAATTTGTACTGGGATGACAGCTTTGTCAGAATCCAAATACTATAATGGTGCCCTGATCTGCATATTAATATATACATTCTGTTTATTTCATATAATATAGTTTTATAATAGTTTAGTAGCTTAGTAATATTTTGTAAACTTATCTAAATATTGTTGTGTTATTGTATTAGTTATAACTCTGATCTAGCCATTGCGTATGTACTCCCTAACTGTCGTATATAAGTACATCAGAAAGAATACCTCCTAAGATACTAGCTTTAAGTGTAATATTATATACATACGTATATCATGTCGATGTACTTATAAAAAAAAGGTAAGTCAAAGTCAAAGTCAAAATATTCTTTATTTAAATAGGCCTAGCAACAAGCACTTTCGAATCGTCAGTTATAACATGTATTAACATATATATTAATTAATTATTTAGAGCAATTTATTGATGCTATTATTATTCTTTAAAATAAATATTGTATTGTTGTAGACATGTCAAAGTAAGAAATTATTTTGTAGTAAAATTCACAATAGGATCGTCAAACTATAAATATACAGTAGCATTTCGGTGAAGGAAATCATCGTGAAGAATCCAGTCTAATTCCAACAAGGTTTATTTTCCCTCTCAGTTTGGCAGTCGCTTTCTACTAGTGCCTACGGCAATACTTGGGATAGGAGAAAACGCTGGGAGGATGATGAGAAGTAGATGGTCGGTTAGTAAAACTATCAAAAAAACTTCTACCATTCTTCTCAGTTTTCTTTCATCCCTTACAATGTAAGGCGGCGGTCGGCAACAGGCGGCCCGCGAACCCTTCCCATGCGGCCCGCAAGCACCCTTTCTTTAGAGAAGGCCTATATCCAGCAGTGGACGTCCATCGGCTGATATGATGATGATGTTTCAACATATTAACCCTTAAAAAAGCCCTTCGAGTTTTTTAGCCCACAATTGAGGCGTTTTTTTTTTCTTAAGTGTTTTAGTGTTATTTGTACTTTTTTGTTTCTTAATTATTTGTTTCTCGTAATTGTGTGTATGTGTGCGTCGTCATGGCTCCGTGATTTCACCAAATGGTTACAGCGGAAGACCAGCGCTGGCTCTGCCAGCATTACGCTGAGCTGTGACCATTTTGTAGCAAAATGTTATAATGTAATGTGTTTGTTTGTAAATTGTATTGTGTTTGTCATGAATAAAAAATATTATTATTATTATTATTTAAAAAGGCACCACCAATCTAGAAGGCTTTACAATAAACGAAATATATGTACAACATAGTTACGTTTTGGTGATTAATTTCAAAACATCTAACTTTTTACGAAAATTCCATCTAAACTGAACTTTAAATCATAGAACTAAGACTGAAATTCTATTGACACGTATGTGGTCGTTAAATCGCCTTTGCCTTATTAAGGGTTAAATTTTCTAAACCTTACCTTGCATGACTTCTTCTGTCAGTTTTTTGTCATCAACCTTGTATTTGACATCCCCATCTGACAGAGACTCGCTACAGACTTTTGTCACAAGCGTACAATCTGCTGTCTTATTTAATTTAATTACTGAAATAAAATTGCAATGAATATAAACATGTTAGAAAGGAATTTTAAAAAGTTACCCTCTAGAAACATGCATGCATAAACTCACACTGGGTTTCCCCAAAGGGGTTGCTAAGCCGGAGACAAGGGCATCGAATGTGGAGGGAGGGTGTTAACATTAACTGCTTGCCAGGTTATGCAAGTGGGTACATTCCATTATTAGAAAGAAAGAAAGAAGAAAGAAATAAATTTATTCATGGCAATACAGAACAAAACACAAAAACATAATAACACATAAAACAGCCACGAAATGGCCCCAAATCAGCATGTGCTAGCCACAGGCTACTACTAAGAGACCTACATGTTCTTTAGCGTAATAGCAAAGGAATACTGTTCCAACTCTGGAAACTACAGAATTATCATGGAATTCCGCAAAGTAACGCCTGAACAGTATGTAATTGGATTTCACCTTAGTAAATTTTATGGCAAGAAATAATAGGTCACAATACTCACATCCGTTAACTTGCAGAGCATTCAGTGTTTCAAAGACTTGGCACTTGAACTTCTGTGTTTCTCGCAGGCACTGAGCACACTCCTCACATATGTATCCATCATCTTCATATTCCTCTTGCAATGGCTGTAAGTTTTACGTCATATATTTTCTACTTAGCTTTATTACAGAAGCCTTCAGACATTCTCTACCAGTCAGCAGGTTGCTAACATTCGTTTGTGCAGACACATTGTCTACAATTAACTTTACAATAGCTAACAATTTTGAAAAGATGAAAATTCCCCACATTTTCATTACAAAGTTCAATATCTCAAAAATGGCGAAACCAATTATGATAAAACATGTTTAAGCAGCATGGCCGGAAAACCTGCTTAAAAAACACATTCAAATTGGTTCGCCAGTTTAAGAGCTTTGATGCCATAAACAAACACACTGACACAAGTTATACTTATAATACCCCCTCTTTTGCATTCTGCATCATTGTTTAAAAAGGTAACATTTGTAAAATGATTTCTTTTTTTTATTAAAAATGGGTTTGCTCTTAGCCAGCATCTAGCCAGGGGGCAAAGATGAGGCCAACAATGAAGCTCGCTCACCAAGAAGATGCCTCATGTCAATTCAATCATGCCTTACAAAGGTCTAGGTTATATGAAATTGGAAATAAGCATAGAAGTGCGCATTATGAAAGATGAAGCAAAACGCTTGGTTCTTTGGAGCATGTTCATAGGGTTGCTACGCCAATAACGGACAAGCATCAACTCCGGACCAACTGAAGCACAAGGTTTTTCCCCTAAAACACAGTGAGTTGTATGCATTTTATATAGTAGTTATTAAATTGGAATCCATAAAGAACGCTATCACCAGCTTCTGATCCTGTATAGATCATACAGAGGAAAAAACCGTCGACACGAGAAGAACTCATCCAAGCGGTCGCGAACCGGCACACCAAATTAGCTGGTCACTAAGCGACAAAAAACCATACTACTTCAGAGTAATACTTTTCAGTGACTCTATTTTAAAGGCAATAAAATGGTTAATAGAATTCTTAATGTCAGCGGTTTAAATACTAAGAGACCTTAAAGATAACATGTTCTAAAAACTGACCTGTACCAAATAGAGCTCTTTAAGCATTTCGCCGTAGTTTCCATCAGATTTATCACTGAACAAATTAATTAAATCATTGGTTGATAGGCAGCAGAAGCAAAAATAAGCGTCTATTGACATTTTGAAATACTAAATCGTATTATAACAGCTAAACTTAGTGCTATTTAATTCAATTTAGTAACGTAAACATTGCAATAGTTGTAGGTTATGTTTAGTTTATCATTTATTTTTGATCATGTCAATGTGACATAAAAGTTTCGTTCAACAATACATACGAAGGCTCAACATACCATACATACGAAGGCGATCCATCTCAATCTGTGGAGCTCGACATCACCTTTTTTCTAAGAAATCAAGTAAATTTTTAACGGAAAAACGCCGACTCCAAGCTTTGCCAGACCCCATCCTCTTGGTATATATAATTTGGGGAGTTCCTTCGATTTTTCCAAGATCCCATCATTAGATCCAGACTTGGTGACAATGGGACCAACTAGAAAAAACACCGTTACAAACAAACAAAGAATTTTTGAAATCGGTCCTCTAGTAATTGGTGAACATACATAAAAAAAACTAAAAAAAATATTCCGACGAATTGAGAACCTCCTCCTTGTTTTGAAGTCGGTTAATAACAAAAACCTCTATAAGTATATATTTGGAGATGAAATGTCCGTTGCGTTGTACTACGTTGATTTCAACCGTAAGTAAAGCCAATAAATATACAGGATGATTCGGGAGACGTGAGCAAGATCAACACTACGGATTCAGTAGATCATAAGCTACTGCTTCGTACCACTAGTAGTGAAATTAACGTTCATTTATCTTTGGTGTTGAAAACAAAATGTTTTTAATTATTTACGAAATTCATGGAGTGACCATGAAGAGAGTGGTTTAATCTTTATAAACAAGTTGTTGTAGGGTGACCATGATTGTAGATAATTAAACTTTAACTTAACAAAAATTAAAATATAGGAAAAAGGTATGCGTGTTTCACTTAAATACAATGGTGAACGATTCATTGCCATTTACTATGTATGTAGTGTTCGTCCTGCTCACGTCTCCTGAATCATCCTGTATACGAGTCGAAGAAAATAGATGAACAGATAATCGATTAATCTCTGCCCGGCTAGTATGATAGCTTATACCGTCACGTTTTATGTGACGTTTCAGTACATTTTGGCCATATAACGTGACGGTATAGGCTATCATACTAGCCGGGCTGATATCTGTGCGATTAGTTAATGATCGACTCCCATAGGCCTATTTACATCTGCAAGAACACACTAGCAATTATAAATGTTTCTCATACTCTGAAAGTGGGTCATTCATTATTCATTCAAGTGGCGTGCTGAAAGTGGTACATTTCTGTTATAGAGCAGTAATAGTAGGTAGGTTAACACATTACACAACTAGGGTGGTAAAGCAAAGAAAGCTGAGATCGCAGGTTTTGCGGCCCGGGCTGTAGGCGAGGGACGTATATATACGAGATCGAGGGCTTTATTTATTACCTCCCGTGTTGTGTACATCATTTTATTACTACACTTGGCCAGAAAGCGGCTTTTTCCGTAGATGTAGCGTCCGGTAAAAGCCACTTTTTGGCAAGGTGTGGCATAATAGTACATTACGATACAAGTGCAGAGAACAGGAAATTCGCAACGAGTGGTGATAAATTGAAACACGACCGAAGGGAGTGTTTTAAATCGACACGAGTTGCTAATTACCTGGTCGCACGTGTATCGTACAACGTTTTAAGTACATATGGCTCTTTAAAGTTTCGACATATGTTGTAAAACAAAGAAAGGCCGATATCGCACATGTTTGAGGCCCGAGCCGCAGGCGAGGGTCATAAATATGCGAGAGAGGGCTTTCTGTTTTACAACCCGTGTTTTGTAAGGTGTGGTGTAATAGTACATTACGATACAAGTGCAGAGAACAGGAAATTCGCAACGTGTGGTGATAAATTGAAACACGACCGAAGGGAGTGTTTTAATACGACACGAGTTGCGAATTACCTGTTTGCACGTGTATCGTACCACGTTTTACAGTACATATGGCTCTTTAAAATTTCGACATATGCACGTAATCTGCTGATTACCGCACTCGTGCGGTAATGTAGCACCATATGTACTGTAATAGTTATTTACGATACAAGGGTTGTAAAATAAAGAAAGGCTGATATCGCAGATGTTTGAGGCCCGAGCCGCAGGCGAGGGTCATAAATATACGAGAGAGGGCACCATATGTACTGTAAATACTTTTAAAGTACATATGGTGCTAGACTACCGCACGAGTGCGGTAATCGGCAGATTACGTGCATATGTCGAAACTTTAAAGAGCCATATGTACTGTAAAATGTTGTACAATACACATGCGAACAGGTAATTCGCAACTCGTGTCGATTTAAAACACTCCCTTCGGTCGTGTTTCAATTTATCACCACTCGTTGCGAATTTCCTGTTCTCTGCACTTGTATCGTACCTAATGTACTATTACACCACACCTTGCCAAAAAGCGCGTTGTTCCGCACGCTGCGCGTCCGGAAAAACCCACTTTTTGGCCAAGTGGTGACGTAAAATTGTGTACGATACACGGGTCGTAAAACAGAAAGCCCTCTCTCGCATATTTATGACCCTCACCTGTGGCTCGTACAACCCTTGTATCGTAAATAGCTATTTTCGTCCTCATACTCTGACATTGGGTCATTGGGAGCTTTAACACAGTAATTAATATCACGCAATACGCTCATATCACGATGCGCATCACGTGAATATCGATGAATCTTGAAGCGAAATCAAAACAATTTTAAATACCGCGATAATATTGACATTCCAGTATTGTGATAATTTTAACAGTGTAAAGGACCCATTGTATTGGGTCACGAGCAGCCGGTCGGCTGCCGCCGGCTCAACCGCTGCTGATCAGATACGAAGTCTAGCTTCTACTTATATATAGATGGTTCGAATTCCTTTGACTCTGGTGAGGTGTACGCCGACTCCGGCAGTTCGATGTGAATCGCCCATAACTAAAGTAAGTCTGCTTGGTAAGGTGCCCAACACGCAGGCAGCATTCCCGCACTTAATTGGGATAGCAATTCTCTGCGCGAGAAAGCTGCCCGCGCGTGGGTCGCCTGTTGCCTCCTTAAGCCGCTTACCGAGCGCCCTGTGGAGTTCCCACGCGCCCCTGCCCCACGTGTCTCGACGCCTAATGCGACAGTCGTTGTGACAATAGAGGCACGCGTGATTCGCGTCTACGCAGAATCAGGACAAGACAAACCATGCACTAGACCACAATTCTAGGTTTTATCAAGGGTTTTCCCATGCGGGAATAGTTATCGCCGCCAATGGGGGTTTTATGCCCTTGTAAAAAAGTACTGGTATATGCCTGTCACAGAAATATGGTATCTCTTAATTTGTTACGATGATTCATTGTCCAGTCACCATCTGAAGGATAATGCGAGAGCGAAAGTTTAAGTGGACTGTATAATTCGACTAGTCTCTAACGCACTTTCCGTGACTATACGAACTTTACGTTACCACAGTTGTTGGATAGAATTGGGGATTGGCTTACCTGGGCTGTGTTCCGAATCACGCTTACAACGCTTACAGTGCTGGCGGCCGGTCCGAATCAGTTAGCGCGCTCAAGGCCGCGTAAGTGGTGTTTTGTTTCGGACCAGTCATAAGCGTGTTCACTGTCATGTTCATGTCAACGTCAACTGAATTTGAATTTTGAGTTCGTCAATTAATCGTAGTAGGAAATTCTGGGCTGGGTTTTTTATTTGTAGATAGTTGAAATTAATCGCAATCTGCAACTAACTAATATAAAACTAACTAACTAGGCTGACACGACGACCCAAAATGAGTATTGGCTTCCGAGACAAGAGCAGGCCACTTTTCTTGGCCCTGCGCTATTTTTCGCCAGCTTGCACTGGCTCCAAGCTCACACAGGTCCTCGTCCACCAAATCCTTGCAGCGGTACTTGGGGCGATCCACGTGACGCCGTCCGGTCGGTCGGCCCAAGTATGCTCTCTTCACCTGTCGATCTTTTCCTATCCTCTCGAAGTGACCAAGCCAGCGAAGACGATGCGCTTTGGTTTCACCCATAATATTTGGTTCGGCCACCAGCTCTTCTATTTCAGCATTTTAACGTATCATCCAACTCCCATCGTCTCTTTTCACTTGTCCCAGAATGTGTCCTAACAGGCTGTGCTCCTCCCTAACTGTTAGCGTCCAGGCCTCACACCCATATACATTAAGATGGGGCGGATTGCGATCTTATATATCCGAGGTTTAGATCGTTTACTGAGGAGTGTTCTGGATACGGGTGTTAATTTCATTCTCTCTAGCATGCGTATCAGTGACAATGCATCCGAGGTATTAATTTGGACACTCCTTTGTAAGAGGTTTCTTTCCCCTACAAGTAGGACTTCTCGTTTGGCACGACTGTTTCTGAAACGCATGTGGAGGTATTCCGTTTTCCATGATTAATCCTGAGCCCCACTTTTGCTACTTCTTGATCCAACATTCGCGAGCTGACTGTAATAAGACAAGACTCCTAACCTAATATCCACGGTCACGGGAACTAACGCATTTCCCACCATCTCGTCTTCGTCGCTAAAATGTACTACCTCCCAACTAACCCCATGGAGCGCGCCTAGCTGTAATATATGTCTCAAAACCCCCTTAGGTCTAGTCCTAGTACCCTACACCTAATAAATGAACGTTTGGTGTCTTTATTCCCTAACCTTAGATAAGCTAAGGTTTAACGAAGATTTGGCCAATGTGATCGTCTGTGGTAGGACCCCGTAATGTTGTGAACCGTAAGAACCCATGATCTTTAATGTGATTACTTGTCAAACCCTTGGACTCCTCAAATACCTAGCTTACCTAGACCTACCTAAAATGAAGCCTATTTAGCCTAGCTACTCATAATCGTTAGTAATACTAACTTTCCTACATATAGAACTTTATTTGCTACAGGGAAAACTAATTATTGAACTTTGGCTATTCCGAAGTTCATAGAGTTCAAAATAGGATAAATAATTATTGTTTGTGGTAATTTAACCCCGACCTTAACCTATCCTGGTCTCTTGCCGGTGTCAGTAGCCATTGGGTTTTTAAAGAAAGGCAAAATTTTCCTTAAAAGCCACTCAGTTTCCCTAAAATCAAAATTATTTCCTAATCATTCCCTAATACATAGAACTCTGTTACTTGATATCCTAGCTAGCTAAGAATAATTTTGATTGCTTATTGTTGTATGGAGCGACCTCTGGCTTCCATACCGTGCTACTGGACCGGTAGGATGGGGCATGACCTCTATGCTAAGCTAAAACGATCTAGACTCCCTAATGAGAATAAGCTCATTAGTCAAGTCTTATAGATGATTGCGAATCATCTCTAACTAACCATTTCACTTGGAGGTGCTAAAACCTCTGAGCCCTAGGGGTCCCTAACAGCCAGTAAGCTCTAACACTACCAATTCTGATACATGAAGGTCAGGAGTTCTGAGTCTGATCGTGAAGAAGTGATCTGTTACTGGTTAGTTACTGATCCGAGCTTTCATCTACTCACAGTAACTAACAACTAATGGGTTGCTCCGCCTCACCATTAGGTCCTAAATCAATTTATTTCATATTCCAGAATAAATTGGTTTCCTATCTATAATTTATTATGAACACCTTTAGTTATAAATAAAAGAAGACTCAGCACTTCTCACCCTTGGTACCAGAAACCTAGACCTCTAATGCCTAAGATCTTAGCTGATATTGCAACTATTTATCCCTAAAACATCCTACAACTGGTAGTCTTATTCCGATACCTATATTTAGACCACCTAAATGCCTAAGACCTAAGTCTTCACAACTGTAACCTAGAATACCAGATCAGAGGAATACTACACACATGTACCCTACCACTACTACACACATACCTATTTGTTCCCTAAATCATCCTATAACCTTGTTTCTCATATTTAGGTCACCTAAATAGCCCTATAATATAAGTTCTAAATTATCCTGCTAGAAACCTATTACCCAAGCTTTAGTGTGTGAAATTAATCCTAAATCTCTACCCTAAATATTGCCATAATCTGCATATTTGAAATTAATACCAATTCTGGATTTTAGCTTCAAATAAGTATGTGTTTTCCCTACTCTAAACTATAAAAGTTCAGTCTGTTAAACTGAGGATTGCAAAAACCATCAGCCTGTATAAATGCCTTCCCTCGCACAACCAAAGGGCATTTATAGATGTATATAAAAGTAATCGATACATAAATACTTCAAGACCATACCTCGAATATTGCGAACCTCTGCGAGCGGAGCGCACACCCTCGCGCCAACCCAAACCATGGCCGCTCTCACCTCCACTCAGCATCGGGCATGGAGGGGCCCAGACGCGCCATCCACGCTGGCAGTGTTGACGCCAGACGATACCTCCATTCTCGTACTCCTCTGTTACTCCAGGGCAAACAGAGCTCGACACTGTGCACCCCGCGCAAGTATACCGCAAACATGGACAGCGATCTGCCCGGCTTATATAAATAATCACAACCACATAAAAGAAAGAGTAAGTAAATAAATTAAAAACAAGGAGAAATTCCCCACCGAGCAGAGCTTCCGCACCGCACGGGAATTTCGACCTTAATGAATAGGAACACTCCCGTAAGTAACACGAAAATACACTGATAATGCAATGCCAGAGATACTGACAGTCCGACCGACCAAACTCAACTGACCTGCGCCCCGCCCTAATTCCGCCTTTTATACTATCCGACCCTAGACACTGTGGACATCTTGGACACTGTGGACATCTTGGACACTGTGGACTCCTTGGACACTGTGGACTCCTTGGACACTTTGGACATTGTGGACACTGTGGACATCTTGGACACTGTGGACACCTTGAACACTGTGGACATAGGACACTGTGGACATCTTGGACACTGTGGACATCTTGGACACTGTGGACATTTTGAACACTGTGGACACCTTGGACACTGTGGACGCCGGAGACCTTGGACACTCTGGACATGTTGGACAACTTGGACACTGGACACTGTGGACATCTTGGACATTGTGGACATCTTGGACACTGTGGACATTGTGGACACTGTGGACATCCTGGACATTGTGGACACTTTGGACATTGTGGACACTTTGGACATTGTGGACACTTTGGACATTGTGGACATTTTGGACATTGTGGACATCTTGGACACTCTGGACATTGTGGACACTTTGGACATTGTGGACACTTTGGACAGTGTGGACACTTTGGACATTGTGGACACTTTGGACACTTTGGACATTGTGGACACTTTGGACATCGTGGACACTTTGGACAGTGTGGACACTTTGGACATTGTGGACACTTTGGACATCTTGGACACTCTGGACATTGTGGACACTGTGGACAGTGTGGACACTTTGGACATCGTGGACACTTTGGACAGTGTGGACACTTTGGACACTTTGGACATTGTGGACATCTTGGACACTCTGGACATTGTGGACACTTTGGACATTGTGGACATTTTGGACACTCTGGACACCTTGGACATCTTGGACATTTTCCTATTGGTGGATTGTGCCACGCCTACTCCTTCCGTCATTAGAGATTGTAACGCCCTATTCTTACGAGTAGATGCTCCCTATGCCCATACTAATAAGGTTGAAAATCGTATGACACCTGACAAGTTCTTTATCTTTATTTGAAGGGAAGCAAGTAATAGAGTAAGAAATAGGTCTTAGGCCTTTACCAATAGAGTTGAAATTCGTTTACCGAGTGTTTTGTCATAGCTTGATGCGAAGTAATAACGTAAAAATTAGGTAAAAGATTTATTTCTAGTGTGGTATTTATATTATGTTATAGATTAAGCTGGTATAAATAAAGGTATTCGGATGTAATGTTCGTACTACTTTCTATTTCCCTTCCTTTTAACTATTTATTCCGTATGAATCCTGTTTTTAAATGTTTCTTTAACAAAAACGCTTTTACTTTAGGTAATCTTTGTTTAGATATATAGATTGACCTTAAAATACATAAGGGGCACGGTAGTGTCCTCGCCAAGTTTCTCAATTATGCCTTATAACTTAATAATTATTTTTAAGTAAAAATATGAATGTAATCAGCTGTCCCTTGGGAAATTATTTTAATATGAAAGTGACATGACCAGCTAGCTGTGTTATGTTACAGCCTACCCCCCGGTGAGTTTGAAAGATGAGATCTCTCAGATCTTGTCTGTAAAAGTCATCGTTAACCTCATCCATTTAACGAAAGTTATAAAAATCTTAATAAATGGAATGTAAAACATTCTACAATAACAAATTACTTAACTATATACTTGAAAAGTTTCAACTTATTGATATCTCAATCCCTCCAGAAAAGTGATTTTAATGTGGTGAGTGTTTAAACCAATAGCGAGAGGACGCGGTGCTCCAGCAAGGGTGAACGAACCATTAAACCTCAACAATAACCATTGACAACTTTTTCCTCAAGTTTTCCTGTCTCGTCAGAGGTACCAAGTTTGTGAGACTGGTAAGTCCTAATGACCTCGACTAAGGAGATTTACCCCGAGACTGTGTCTACATTGTCCAGACGGCGCCTCTAGGAAACATTGTCCTCCCTATAAGCAAATCCCGCATAGGCTCCCCACACAAGACAGAAAAGTGTTTGATAAGTACTTAAAGCGTTCAATGGCCAGAATCAAGGCTCAATCCATCCCCCCATCACTGAAATACCCCAGCCTATCCCATTGGCGTATGTTTCACTTGAACAAAATAACCAACTGACTGACTCCCTTTAAATTTTAATAAGGTAAGTAGGTAATAATTAATAAAATACCGATAGTTTCCTTATGTAAGTATTAAAATCAAGACCCATGATTTTATAAATGTGATCCAATAACTTGAATGTAACCATAATAATATGTAATGAACCCTAAGTAAGAAAAATCGTTATTACTTTATGAATTAAAATTGAATATCATTTATCTATTACTGTTCTACACATATGTGTACTTATACATGTCCACAGAACTTATTTTAAAATAAAACAAAATTGTAATAATAACGTACCACCCAATTCGTGTTGTATTCATAGTACTCAGAATTGGTCAACGACAAGTGTTGATAAATATATATATATTGGTTATTTTATCCAATGTGAGGTGTGTATACCCATTAAGATAGCTATAAATAGCTCGAGTGGAGTCTGTGTCAACACAGTAAGTCTTAAAAAGACCTTGTCATATTATGACTTTAACCTAGCTCCTATTACTGTGGTAACACATCGTGTATCATTTGGAGGGACCAGTTACCAACAAATCTAGATTGTACTCTAAATCTCGTCCAATTGGAAGAAACCCATTCATACCTCACACTCTCCTGTCACTGCCTTTCTAGCAAACATCCTTTTATGGCGACTCATTCTTCACCTTCATTCCTGCACATACCAGTCATTCTTTCACTCTTATCTTTAACGCCCAGCTTCTATCAATCAAACAAAATTCCATAAGTACAACCACAATATATATATTGCTCTTTTCAAGTTATAAGCAATTAACTTTAATGCGCCATGATTCTTGATGCAACGTTAATAATGAAACCCAATTAAAATTTTATTTTGTTCCCAATTATTTCTTAAATAATAATAATAATAAACTAACATAGAATTAATTCCCATAGGACAACTAATCAAATCCTCTACCCCCGATTGAATAACCCTTAGATTCTACTACCACCTACTATTAAAATATAAAACGGAACTAGACTTTTTATTATTATTACCTACTGATAAAAAAAAATTAAATACCTTTATATGTAAGGAATGTTTTACTGAGGCCCTCAACCTATATATATACCAGCCCAGCCATTTATCCCTATTCGCCATATAGATCAAATATCACCAAACATCGACCTTTTGCCCTCAACAATGTACCTAAGACATTTTTTTTTTTCCAAATATAAACGGCAATCGTTTTGTGAAAGAATCCGCTTAAAAATCCCTATACCTCAAACTCCTCACAAACCCGTAATAGCATTTTTCTCAGTACCCCAAAGAAGAAGCCAAACCACTACCGAGCGAGACTATCATATACCAAATCGAGCGAGAGAAAGGGATACACGACTTATTTCTACTAACTCTGTCGCAAATTACGTGAAAATCTTTATAAAAACCCGTGCAAAATATTTCCTATACTAATGGATAGTTCAGATTTAACCATTGCATCTGATATAACTGCCAACATTCTAAACTCGCGCCCGAAAAATTGATCGTTTGCTTATGACGATTAAACTAGTGTCCGAAACAGCTCATGCCAAGTGTCACTGTCACTCTTATTCCATCATGTGTCAACGTCATTGACAAGTTGACAACCGTCCGTCAACGCATACGCCGGTCACCGCCATTGATACTAACAGAATGTCTTCCTGTGGAAATACAAACAATATTTAAACAAAGTTAAGTTTACATGAGAGAAAAACAAATATATATTACTGGTGAGTACTATTTTAAACCATATCTGCATAACTATTTTATATTTCTATATTATATCGCAAATTTTATTTAACATTATTTCAAATCTTGTTTTCAGCATCGCTTATGGATTATTTACGCTTACATGGATGCAATTAAGCCTCACCATCCTGTTCCTTGTCGTAAATGTATGTATAAAACTGTGTGAATAACCAAATCTGTCACTTAACTTCCATACCATAATAATAACCGAATTCCCTTTTGTTTTCGCAGTAAACTTATGTTAAACATGCCGAAAATCATCTACTATCATGTGAAAATTCAAACAATTATGCCCTAAATGAAGTTACGAGTCAATCTAAGGCTACAAATTTCAACGACCCGTCCCAAGGATCTCTATATACTGAAAAATCTATGTAAGTTACCAATGCTCATGCGCACATTTCCTTTACCATACATTAAATGAAAATTTGATCATACGCTGAAACATATCACTATATTATACTAAATTATGTCAACTAACAGACTCAAAGTTAAAATGTAATTATTGTTTTGTTGATGTGTTCAATAAAATAAATTTACATACATACCTACATATTGATCATACTGTCTTGAACTAATAATCATATTTCTAATTGCAGTCAAATACCCAGCCGAAGAAAACAATATTTGTAGTCCAACAAAATTCTACATCACTAACAAAATTCTACAGCAATGTGCAGGCACCGGCTGCACCTTTTCTGAACTGTGAGTATCACCTATTTTGATTATAATTACCAAATATTTTTCATTTTATCCCTTATTTTACTATGATTTTGATTAGCAAACCAAACATATGACCAAACTTCATACATTTTTCAAACAGTGAAAATAGTCTCCGAACCCATTTATTCCAATACATCTATTGTTATTTGTAAACTTGTATCTCCATATGCCTATTAACTATATGATAAAAATGTAAAGATTAATTATATATAATATAAGCTTCAATTTTATTTTTATATCTAATAGAATTGTCAGATCATCAATATATCCTTTTCAAAACTGTCGCTCAGTCATAAGGTTTTTTTTTTTCTTTTCAAAAATACTGTTTCTATCTATGTCCTGACTATTTGCATATTTTGCATTATCCCTTTATTAATACATAAACAACAGTTGTAAAATTATTTGTTTGCAATTAATATCCCGAAACCCACTCTTAACTATTTCAATAAATTTAACTATATAAAGGATTCCCAAGGATGAAAAATCTATCTAGGTAGCTCTAATTTCCGCGTACACACGAGCAAAACTTTGTCCCCCTTTTACTTACATACTTATTCCGCTAACTAATCATTGATATTTTGTGTTACAGAAACCCTGATCCCGGAAACAAGCTTCCCTACTCCTGACTGTAATCCTGCTTTCTCAGAAAACCTATAATCTCATTCTTCATATTGTACTATGAACTATTCACAATAAAAATGTGTAGCATACGAGCCATTGTAAAATATAGAATGTGTTGTGTTTGCATTTTGTCTTTAATTCTTCGGTATGGTTTCATGAACTTGACTGCTTGTTTCTTAGTATGCTATATATTTATGTGACCTATGCTACATTTTCATTAAACATTCATTTTTCACTGTGTTTATTATTGCACTCATTAAATATAAATCTGCCGCATCTTTTATTTCTTACATAAGCTCTAATAAAGAATAGGAATGCAGCCTGACATATGAACCTTCTTTATGAACTCCCTATTATAATGAAAGATACCTACTATTCATACTAGCTTGTCTTGAAATAAGGTTTGGTATTGCATATACCTATAGCTAAATGAATTACCATAATTCAGTGCAAAAATAATATATGACCAAATAATTAATAACTGAAAGCTTTTACACACTCATTTATGTTCACTCAATCATTGTAGCTATATCATCCTAAGATCCTTTTCCACCCATAGCTTGTATGAAGCTAGCCCAACTCAATCAAATGCAAAAACAAGTACACACTAGTGCCTTGGCAAGACTAATAATTGTGGGCCATTTATAGTAAGTAAGATAGCAATATTTTTGTCTGAGTAATGAATTATCCATAATTTATTCTCTAAGCACTTCGATCTGCTAAATTGTTCATGCAAAAGGTATAGTATGAGGCAGAAAATAACATTTTACGACAATCTTTGGCAATTTGGAACAAATAACTAATAAATGCACAAAGCACTAAAGATCCCTATGGTGACCTCTACTGGTGAGTAGTTCATCTAAGTTCTATTCCATGCCTAAACTTACATTAAAAATGTCATTTGTATAATCTTTCAATTGAATTTACATATCATCTATCTTTATGTAACCAATCACGTAAGAATAATCTACTTATTTATCCTTTGTCATAATTTAAACTGATCATGATTTTATTGATTAGCACCACATTAGCACGCTATCTAACGTAGAGTAGTTAATAAAATGTTTACCCAAACGTCACTGCTAAAGTTACAAACTAAATTGTCTTAGAAATACAATAATGCAACTTCTTAAACGTGCTCGAAGCCATTATAGGGTTAGTAATCTCTTATTCTTCTCATTTTTGAATACTAATTACGACTTATTGAGATAATTTATGATAGACTTTAGACGCCATCTAACGACAAAATAGCCTAACAGTTTTCTCGACAACAAACTTCAACATTCGATCTTTGATTCTAATCACCACAAGAGATCACTAGTATCGCATTCATTCGAAACGTTTTTTAATTTCTTTATTCTGTGTAAATTTACAAATAACATTATATTTAATAAATTATGTGTACAATTAATTAATGACATTACTTATGTTATTAAATTTCATGGATAATTTTTTTCTAATTGAAAACGCAATGACATTTACACATTGGCGCGAATCGCGAGGTGAATGGTGAACACGATTGTATAACCGCAATTACCCCTAAAGCCGGGTCTACACGACACGTTTCACGCTGTGGTTTCACGTGTTTAGTGACAAACATTGTAGCGAAATGCAAACAATCCCGAATAATGTGATAATAAATAATATTGACATCCCGGTATTGCTACAATAATAATAGGGCCTTTTACACGATAATTATTTTATTGCGATACCTCATGTCTCGATATCGACAATTTTTTTTTGCAAAATAAAGCGTAATAAGCTAATTTATAATAGTAACACTCTATAGATTACTTTATCCGAAATAAACATAGATATAGTATAGTAGTTTCATAGAAATAAATGCTTTTATTTTATTAATTTCTTTTAAAATAATTTTGAACACCGCTATAGTATTGATATCCATGCTATATCACAAAATTAAACGTGTGAACAAGGTACACCGTGTGAAAGAGTCTTATGATCTGTTCCACAGACTACTAAGAAGATATGATCTATGGTTTTTTTTTTCATTCCTTCCCTCCCCTCTCGGCGTCTTTCGCAACGGTCGACAATGGTATTCGTGCATTCATTTTAATAATTAGTTACTTAATTTCTGTCTCTAGGGTTATTTTTTAAGATTGATTATAGTCTAAAGCACACAATTACTTATAGTTCAAAACCATGTTGTGTGAATCTCGTGCCTGGCATTAACTTCTATTGTGATCTTCTACATAGTGAAAACTGCGTAGCTTCCAACTCTCGAAATAATGTGTTATTCAGCAAAGGCGTACACCCAAGGTTACCCTCCGTGAAGTAGCTAAGCGTGCATCACAACAAATCCTGGATAAAACTGTACAAACGTCCCATAAATAATAGTAATAATACTGTTTCCCGCCATCCGCGACATCCCATGAACTTCTGACTCGAACCCGCCTTCAGCAAAGAATTGGTGAGTTTTTATTGAATTACTATAGTTATACACGCATTGTCTTTTATTCATATTTTTCTATTCATATTTTCCATTTGCACTTGCCCTGCCGCAATAAAACATGACGCAATAGTGTTCACTTCAATAATAATTTACCATGTATGGAATTACGCGTGATTAAAAACTTCATGAAAACATATTATTGAGGATTCGCTAAAAGATCCTTGTATGTTAATGAGAGACATTTTGAAGTTAATATCCATGTTTTACCCGAGATGTACCATCTTCTTACATAGTAGATCATTTTCCGAACCCATTATCCTTCATGATTTTCCTAACATTCGTAGTAATAAATACAATGCCACTCCTCTTTCATTAAAAAATCCTCTTTTCCAAGCGGTATTCTCTTTCTGTCCTGTCCGGGCTCCTAAATTTTCTTTACTCTCAACGGTTTATCTATTTTTCAGCTCTTCCCGAATTATGAAACGTAATGCTAGTTGCAACAACATTCTAGACCATCTGCACATGTATCTCAATTCAAACCGAAGAACTATGCATGTCATCAAACAGAAATTACAATTTCCATGATTCTCCCATGAAAAGGCGTTGCTGTCTCCTAATATCCAAGTAAGTAACCATAATGTTTATTTTGTTCTAGAGTGATATTAAAGTTTAACTGACCCACAATCAGAAATCAATATAAAAATTAAAAATAATAATTCATCGTTCTCAATCGGAGAAATTCCAAAAAAATAACTCATCGTTCTCACTCGGAGAAATTCCAATTTTGATAAAGTTCAATTATTTCCCTTTCATTTTTCTGTCATAACAAACTAGTTAAAGAAAATAACCCTAAATCGTTAGATAGGATACAAATCTCCTGGTTTTAGTTACATTTGGCTAATTTTCTATTTTCAGGGTCCGGACTGTTGACTTGTGGAGTTCTACACTTTCCAGTTCTCCAGTATCTGCGTTTATTCTTTCAAGGTAACTAATTATTTTATTATATTAGACTCTAAACGTTCTAATGAAATCAGATAGCAATCTCATCAGCAAAAACCAGTGCTCACGCCAACCTCTTGGAATCAGGCAGCGGAACTCAAGATGCAACCATACTAGAATAATACTATGAGAATGATTTTGATGATGGCTAAATCTACTAATATTATAATGTTAGGAATTCAGTGTCATCCTTTACTGTAAAATTTTGTTTTGTAGTTCTTGAAATTTATGAGCACTTAACAAGTAATTATTTTTCTTAACATAAGATTGAGCTACGGTGGACAGATGATCTAGTAAAGACTGTAGGAGTCATTGTGGCATTCCCTAGGGAAGGTCCATGTTTAGCGGTGGACATATCGACTGATATGATGATGATGTTGGAGTTAGGCCACTATATGCTATTATCAGTGTTCGGAACATTCGGAACAGTATTAAATTTATGAAATGCCTACTTTTGTTAATAGTTCTCCCGAAATCAATTTGTATGTGATCTGTCTATAGACACTTGGAATATGGACACACATTTATGCATGCATGTATGTTTGGAAATGCAATTTCTTGATAAAACTTCCCCGTTTAGTAAACTTCCGTGATATTTTTCACTAAGTACAGTCAGTTCGCAATGAAGAAGAGTATTGTTTTCTTGGATACACTTAAACCTCTTATTCTCATGTTAACCCTATGAGTGCTACATGTCTAAAATAATTTTTAATAATATTCTTTGAACTTATGTTCAACTAAGTTAACCTAAAAATTCTTTCACTGCTTCGGAATTCTTAATCCTCATTGATGTATAAAATATCCTGCTAGGTACGGTCATCTAAATTTATATTGAAGAATAGGATCGTTTTTGTGGTTCGCTTAACCCTCTCATGCTCATGAACCCTTTAAATGCTACATGCCTAAAATAACTTGTAATATATTATTTTCTGATTATAAGTTAGGATGGTGATAATATAATCAAGTGTATGAAACGTTCAATGGTTTTCTCACGTTGTAGCCTATGGATGCTTCATGTTCATGAATTTTAATAAATTTGATATCTATGACGGTGGCAAACAAGCACACTGTTTATTTGATGTTGCCTCAGCCTATGGACGCTTAATGTTTCTGAATTTAATTCCGATGTATTACTGGCGTTGCCTGATGGTGGCAAATAAGCACATGGTCTACCTGATGATGATCTATTGCTGAAATTTATGAACTTTTTTATTTTTTATTATTTACATTTAATTAAAATTCAAGTGATCCATAATGGCGGCAAACAAGCACACGGCCTAATTGATGATGATATTTCTGATCTACTGCTGTAGCCTATGGACGCTTATGATTTATAAGTTTAATTCTCATACATTCAAGTGATCTACAGCGGTGGTAAACAATCACACAGCCCATTTGATGATGATATTCATGATCTATTGCTGTAGCCTATGGACGCTTATCGTTTATAATTTTAATTTTAATGCGCTCCAGTAATCTACAGTGGTGACAAACAAGCACACATCCTATTTGATGATGATATAGTGTCGTAGCCTATGGACGCACGTTACTTATTCGTATATTCGTCATTTTCATCGATCTCGGTTGACTGCTTTCTTAAAAATGTCTACCCCCAGGGTTTTAAATTAAATTCCGGGTTTTTATTTTACGGCATTTTAACACTACCCCCAGAGTTTTATTTTACGTTCCGGATTTTCATTACACAAGCCTTGCATTCCTTCCTAACTAGGTTTTTTTTTTCTAACGCTTTATATTTTAATGATTATTTTAAATAAAACTTAATGCTTTTTTTTTTCAGGTGAAGATTTTAGCAATAGTTTGAAGAATAGATGAAGAGTCCAAGTATCCGACAAGATCACACTCCATTTCACGCTGCAACAAATTGTGGCCAGAAGCCACTGAACCTATTCCGGACACCATACGCGCAACCGAAGACCCAGGAGTGCTCCGGAGGCTGCTGCACCCATCCTGGTCGACTACAGCATGAAATCGTTATGGAAAAGACTACATCCACAGTCACGTCACCAAATTGTAATAAGACAAGACTCCTAACCTAATATCCACGGTCACGGGAACTAACGCATTTCCCACCATCTCGTCTTCGTCGCTAAAATGTACTACCTCCCAACTAACCCCATGGAGCGCGCCTAGCTGTAATATATGTCTCAAAACCCCCTTAGGTCTAGTCCTAGTACCCTACACCTAATAAATGAACGTTTGGTGTCTTTATTCCCTAACCTTAGATAAGCTAAGGTTTAACGAAGATTTGGCCAATGTGATCGTCTGTGGTAGGACCCCGTAATGTTGTGAACCGTAAGAACCCATGATCTTTAATGTGATTACTTGTCAAACCCTTGGACTCCTCAAATACCTAGCTTACCTAGACCTACCTAAAATGAAGCCTATTTAGCCTAGCTACTCATAATCGTTAGTAATACTAACTTTCCTACATATAGAACTTTATTTGATACAGGGAAAACTAATTATTGAACTTTGGCTATTCCGAAGTTCATAGAGTTCAAAATAGGATAAATAATTATTGTTTGTGGTAATTTAACCCCGACCTTAACCTATCCTGGTCTCTTGCCGGTGTCAGTAGCCATTGGGTTTTTAAAGAAAGGCAAAATTTTCCTTAAAAGCCACTCAGTTTCCCTAAAATCAAAATTATTTCCTAATCATTCCCTAATACATAGAACTCTGTTACTTGATATCCTAGCTAGCTAAGAATAATTTTGATTGCTTATTGTTGTATGGAGCGACCTCTGGCTTCCATACCGTGCTACTGGACCGGTAGGATGGGGCATGACCTCTATGCTAAGCTAAAACGATCTAGACTCCCTAATGAGAATAAGCTCATTAGTCAAGTCTTATAGATGATTGCGAATCATCTCTAACTAACCATTTCACTTGGAGGTGCTAAAACCTCTGAGCCCTAGGGGTCCCTAACAGCCAGTAAGCTCTAACACTACCAATTCTGATACATGAAGGTCAGGAGTTCTGAGTCTGATCGTGAAGAAGTGATCTGTTACTGGTTAGTTACTGATCCGAGCTTTCATCTACTCACAGTAACTAACAACTAATGGGTTGCTCCGCCTCACCATTAGGTCCTAAATCAATTTATTTCATATTCCAGAATAAATTGGTTTCCTATCTATAATTTATTATGAACACCTTTAGTTATAAATAAAAGAAGACTCAGCACTTCTCACTCTTGGTACCAGAAACCTAGACCTCTAATGCCTAAGATCTTAGCTGATATTGCAACTATTTATCCCTAAAACATCCTACAACTGGTAGTCTTATTCCGATACCTATATTTAGACCACCTAAATGCCTAAGACCTAAGTCTTCACAACTGTAACCTAGAATACCAGATCAGAGGAATACTACACACATGTACCCTACCACTACTACACACATACCTATTTGTTCCCTAAATCATCCTATAACCTTGTTTCTCATATTTAGGTCACCTAAATAGCCCTATAATATAAGTTCTAAATTATCCTGCTAGAAACCTATTACCCAAGCTTTAGTGTGTGAAATTAATCCTAAATCTCTACCCTAAATATTGCCATAATCTGCATATTTGAAATTAATACCAATTCTGGATTTTAGCTTCAAATAAGTATGTGTTTTCCCTACTCTAAACTATAAAAGTTCAGTCTGTTAAACTGAGGATTGCAAAAACCATCAGCCTGTATAAATGCCTTCCCTCGCACAACCAAAGGGCATTTATAGATGTATATAAAAGTAATCGATACATAAATACTTCAAGACCATACCTCGAATATTGCGAACCTCTGCGAGCGGAGCGCACACCCTCGCGCCAACCCAAACCATGGCCGCTCTCACCTCCACTCAGCATCGGGCATGGAGGGGCCCAGACGCGCCATCCACGCTGGCAGTGTTGACGCCAGACGATACCTCCATTCTCGTACTCCTCTGTTACTCCAGGGCAAACAGAGCTCGACACTGTGCACCCCGCGCAAGTATACCGCAAACATGGACAGCGATCTGCCCGGCTTATATAAATAATCACAACCACATAAAAGAAAGAGTAAGTAAATAAATTAAAAACAAGGAGAAATTCCCCACCGAGCAGAGCTTCCGCACCGCACGGGAATTTCGACCTTAATGAATAGGAACACTCCCGTAAGTAACACGAAAATACACTGATAATGCAATGCCAGAGATACTGACAGTCCGACCGACCAAACTCAACTGACCTGCGCCCCGCCCTAATTCCGCCTTTTATACTATCCGACCCTAGACACTGTGGACATCTTGGACACTGTGGACATCTTGGACACTGTGGACTCCTTGGACACTTTGGACATTGTGGACACTGTGGACATCTTGGACACTGTGGACACCTTGAACACTGTGGACATCTTGGACACTGTGGACATTTTGAACACTGTGGACACCTTGGACACTGTGGACGCCGGAGACCTTGGACACTGGACATGTTGGACAACTTGGACACTGGACATCTTGGACATTGTGGACATCTTGGACACTGTGGACATTGTGGACATCCTGGACATTGTGGACACTTTGGACATTGTGGACACTTTGGACATTGTGGACATTTTGGACATTGTGGACATTTTGGACATTGTGGACATCTTGGACATCTTGGACACTCTGGACATTGTGGACACTTTGGACATTGTGGACAGTGTGGACACTTTGGACATTGTGGACATTGTGGACACTTTGGACATCGTGGACACTTTGGACACTTTGGACATTGTGGACACTGGACATCTTGGACACTCTGGACATTGTGGACACTGTGGACAGTGTGGACACTTTGGACATCGTGGACAGTGTGGACACTTTGGACATTGTGGACATCTTGGACACTCTGGACATTGTGGACATTTTGGACACTCTGGACACCTTGGACATCTTGGACATTTTCCTATTGGTGGATTGTGCCACGCCTACTCCTTCCGTCATTAGAGATTGTAACGCCCTATTCTTACGAGTAGATGCACCCTATGCCCATACTAATAAGGTTGAAAATCGTATGACACCTGACAAGTTCTTTATCTTTATTTGAAGGGAAGCAAGTAATAGAGTAAGAAATAGGTCTTAGGCCTTTACCAATAGAGTTGAAATTCGTTTACCGAGTGTTTTGTCATAGCTTGATGCGAAGTAATAACGTAAAAATTAGGTAAAAGATTTATTTCTAGTGTGGTATTTATATTATGTTATAGATTAAGCTGGTATAAATAAAGGTATTCGGATGTAATGTTCGTACTACTTTCTATTTCCCTTCCTTTTAACTATTTATTCCGTATGAATCCTGTTTTTAAATGTTTCTTTAACAAAAACGCTTTTACTTTAGGTAATCTTTGTTTAGATATATAGATTGACCTTAAAATACATAAGGGGCACGGTAGTGTCCTCGCCAAGTTTCTCAATTATGCCTTATAACTTAATAATTATTTTTAAGTAAAAATATGAATGTAATCAGCTGTCCCTTGGGAAATTATTTTAATATGAAAGTGACATGACCAGCTAGCTGTGTTATGTTACATGACTTTTCCACCTTTTCTCGGTTTTCGCCTAGCAAACCAAAGTCTGCGTAGACGCGTAGAAAGCATAAACTGATAGGGTCAACACTATCAGCCTATGTTTTCTGTTTAGTTCAATTCCGGAATCCTGTGACAGCAGTTTCCGAACGACATGTTCCAGTACCAAATTGAGATTGATCTCGTAGCATAGGAGATGGTGAAATAAATGATTATTATTATTATAGTAATTGTTGGGTCTAGTGCCTTGTTCAGAGCTTGAAGGAGATCTAGACGAGTAAAAATGCGAGTGGACTGTAAACACTGTTCTTTTACTTAATACTGAAAATTACAAAAAGCAAGTTAGTTGGATCGCGAACAATATGTGCGGTACGCAGTGCGAGTGTAAGCTGAATCCGTACGGTTCCCCGTACCGTCGCCTCTCGCGGCGTTGCGGCCGGCCGGTTTATCCGTAGTGCTAACGGTAAAGCCGCCGCACTCTTCGCACCCGTGGAGTTAAGTTGAAGATCCGGCCGCCTTGTCGCCAACATGTACTCCCGGCGTTGAAGAGCTTGAGTCTTCAAGACTGTGGATGGGCAAAGGGCAAATTGTGTTAAATGCCCGTCGAATTACTCCCTTCTTCGTCTTTATGTCCGCCACTCTTGCTACACCATCCTTGCCGGGAAGGACTTGGACAATGCGCCCAAGGAGCCACATAAGGGGTGGAAGATTTTTGTCCTTGATGACCACCATGGTTCCGACGTCTAGGCTTCCCTTCGAAGTTTTCCATTTTGTTCTCTCTTGTAGACCCGAAATGTATTCTTTGGAGAACCTATTCCAAAAGTGCTGTTTCAGGAACTCGATGCGCTGAAATCTCTGGAGGGAAGTAATCCTCTGGTCTGTGATTTGTGGATATGGCAAAGAAATGAGAGACCTTCCAATCAACAGATGTGCTGGACTTAAGGGGGTCAGATCAGAAGCATTATCAGAAAGTGGCGTAAGTGGACGTGAATTTAAAATTGCTTCGATTTGGATCAAGCAAGTTGCCAATTCTTCGTAAGTGAGGTGTGCAAGACCTAGCGTACGTCGAAGATGGTGCTTTACAGACTTCACTGCAGATTCCCAGAGTCCTCCAAAATGAGGCGTGTATGCTGGGATAAATGAAAAGTTAATTTGTGCATTTGCCAAGTCTGCAGCAAAGTCTTGTTGCAATAGATTAGACAGCTCATTGAAGGTGCCAACGAACGCCGTGCCATTGTCAGAGAAAATGATTCTTGGCATGCCACGGCGACCTATGAACCTGTTAAGAGCTGCTATGAAAGCCTCCTTGGTTAAATCAGAGACAAGCTCCAAATGAAGGGCCTTTGATGCTAAACACACGAATATGCAGATATAGGCCTTTAGTTACTAACTTACATCCCCTACCCTTGCGATTAGCTAAGAGAATTGGCCCGGCATAATCAGTGCCGGTTTCAAGAAATGGGTATTCAAGGTGTACTCTCTCCTTTGGCAAGTTACCCATTATCGGTTGCACCGTTTCTCCTCCATCCTAATGCATCTGAGACAAGTGCGGACAACATGCTTGGCTAAGTTTCTGCCCCCGAGCGGCCAATAATTATGTTTTATTGTTGTTAAGAGCAGCTGAGGAGGCGCATGAAGGAGACGTAGATGAAACATCCCAAAAAGCAGCTTTGTGACAGGATGTTTGCTGCAAATGACGATGGGATGCTTCACCCCATAATCATAAAAGGAGTTCACCAGTCGACCTCCGACTCTGATAAGACCACACTGAGAAAAATTTCCTCTGCCGCGCTACGTAAAATAAGGATAAAAATCGACCACAATGACGTGTGTAACCCGCTCCATTACGCGTACGTAGTCAGTCGTACGTAGTCGGCATACTGATGCTCATCATGGAGCGGGTTACGTATTTACTAGTGGTCGATTTTTGTACGTACGTACGTAGCCCGACATCCGGCTACGTATACGTAGTGCGCAAGTCGCACTGAATACTCCTGAAACTACGACTGCAACACCTGTATGCTATTGTTGCGGGCACAGTAGAAAACGGTGAACCATACGTGTGTACCACGGCGGCATACGTACGATACTGTAGCGGGCACAGTAAATAATGGTGAGCCATACGTGTGCACCGCGACGGCATACGTACGGTACTGTGGCGGGCACAGTAAATAATGGTGAGCCATACGTGTGTACCACGGCGGCATACGTACGATACTGTAGCGGGCACAGTAAATAATGGTGAGCCATACGTGTGCACCGCGACGGCATACGTACGGTACTGTGGCGGGCACAGTAAATCGTGGTGAGCCATACGTCTGTACTATGGCGGCTTACGTATTATACTGTAGCGGGCACAGGAAATAATGGTGAGCCATACGTGTGCACCGCGGCGACATACGTACGATACTGTAGCGGGCACAGTAACTAATGGTCAGCTGTACGTGTGTACCATGGCGGCTTACGTACGATACTGTAGCGGACACAGTAAATAATGGTGAGCCATACGTGTGCACCGCGGCGACTTACTTACGATACTGTAGCGGGCACAGTAAATAATGGTGAGCCATACGTGTGCACCGCGGCGACATACTTACGATACTGTGGCGGACACAGTAAATAATGGTGAGCCATACGTGTGCACCGCGGCGACATACTTACGATACTGTGGCGGACACAGTAAATAATGGTGAGCCATACGTGTGCACTGCGGCTACATACTTACGATACTGTGGCGGACACAGTAAATAATGGTGAGCCATACGTGTGCACCGCGGCGACATACTTACGATACTGTGGCGGACACAGTAAATAATGGTGAGCCATACGTGTGCACCGCGGCGACATACTTACGATACTGTGGCGGACACAGTAAATAATGGTGAGCCATACGTGTGCACCGCGGCGACATACTTACGATACTGTGGCGGACACAGTAAATAATGGTGAGCCATACGTGTGCACCGCGGCGACTTACTTACGATACTGTAGCGGGCACAGTAAATAATGGTGAGCCATACGTGTGCACCGCGGCGACATACTTACGATACTGTGGCGGACACAGTAAATAATGGTGAGCCATACGTGTGCACCGCGGCGACATACTTACGATACTGTGGCGGACACAGTAAATAATGGTGAGCCATACGTGTGCACCGCGGCGACTTACTTACGATACTGTAGCGGGCACAGTAAATAATGGTGAGCCATACGTGTGCACCGCGGCGACATACTTACGATACTGTAGCGGGCACAGTAAATAATGGTGAGCCATACGTGTGCACCGCGGCGACATACTTACGATACTGTAGCGGGCACAGTAAATAATGGTGAGCCATACGTGTGCACCGCGGCGACATACTTACGATACTGTGGCGGACACATTAAATAATGGTGAGCCATACGTGTGCACCGCGGCGACATACTTACGATACTGTAGCGGGCACAGTAAATAATGGTGAGCCATACGTGTGCACCGCGGCGACATACTTACGATACTGTAGCGGGCACAGTAAATAATGGTGAGCCATACGTGTGCACTGCGGCGACATACTTACGATACTGTGGCGGACACATTAAATAATGGTGAGCCATACGTGTGCACCGCGGCGACATACTTACGATACTGTGGCGGACACAGTAAATAATGGTGAGCCATACGTGTGCACTGCGGCCACATAGTTACGATACTGTGGCGGACACATTAAATAATGGTGAGCCATACGTGTGCACCGCGGCTACATACTTACGATACTGTGGCGGACACAGTAAATAATGGTGAGCCATACGTGTGCACCGCGGCGACATACTTACGATACTGTGGCGGACACAGTAAATAATGGTGAGCCATACGTGTGCACCGCGGCGACATACTTACGATACTGTGGCGGACACAGTGAAGCATGGTGCGCCATACGTGTGCACCATTGCGGCATACATAGGATACTGTGGCAGGCATAGTAAAGCATGATGTGTCATACGTATTAACTGTCGTAGTAGAGGTAAGGTACCGTTGCCGGTACAGTAAGGCATGATGAACCGTGCGTATGTACCACGGCAGCGTACGTACGATACTGGTGCGGGGACAGTAAAGCACGGTGAATCATACTTATGTACCACGCCAGCGTACGTACGATACTGGTGCGGGAACAGTAAAGCACGGTGAATCATACTTATGTACCACGCCAGCGTACGTACGATACTGGTGCGGGAACAGTAAAGCACGGTGAATCATACTTATGTACCACGCCAGCGTACGTACGATACTGCTGCGGGTATAGTAAGGCATGGTGCACTATACGTGTTACGTATGGCACACCATGCCTCATGATACTCGCACCTGTATTTTCCTTATGCTGGCATGGTACATACAAAGGTGTTCAGATGATTATTATGAATACTAACCAATCAAAGTCAACGAAATTTTGTAGACACGATCGAGAAACTAATATCTAGGTCTGTGGTTTATTACATATTCATAAAAAATTATAGTTTAAATATTGCAGGGAGTAATTAAAGAAAATATTTAAACCCTGTGCAATATTTAAACAATACATTTTTACAAATATGTAATAAACCACAGACTTAGGTATTAGTTTCTAGACCATATCTACAAAATTTAATTGACTTTGATAGGTTAATATTCAAAATAATTATATGAACTCCTTTGTATGTACTTACGGTCAGCGTCATAAATATATATATACGTTAATAAGAGCTCAAAAATATCCACACACCAGTATGTCACTGACAATAAGGCTGATGTTTACACATTTTGACTCGATAGCTGTATATATATTAATGACGCTGACTGTACCATGCCAGCATAAGGAAAATACAGGTGCGAGTATCGTAAGACCTGGTGTGCCATATGTAATACGCGTAGTGCACCATGCCTTATACCCGCAGCAGTATCGTATGTACTCAGGCGTGTGTCTAATTAGACAATAGATTTTTAGGTTTCCGTATTTCCTTTTTTGAGGTACGGAACCCTAAAAATCAAGTATGTTTAATAGTCGTCCATCTATTTACGTATAGTGAATGGTATGGTGCCTTACTTGTCCCGCACTAGTATCATACCTCTTATTTATCTTCTCAGCATATATCCGCTGCTGGACATATGCCTCTCCCATGGTTTTTCTATATGGTCCTCGATGCGGCGAATCTGGTCAAGGTCGGCACTGCCATCTTAGGAATGGCGGTCTGGCCACGCTTCGACTTCCCGTTCATACCTCTACTATAACAGTTAATACGTTTTATACACATTATGATTTGTAGTATAAGTAGTACAACCTTCACTGGTAACATAGATATCTACCTATAAATAATTGTGCGGGTACGCTAAAGAATGATGTATCATTATAAAACTGACCAAATGGTTTAAAACCTGCGTGTTTTTTATTTTCTTTCCTTTAACTAGCAATAATTACGTCATTGCCATTATGAATTCATATAAAACTCTGGTCAGGATTTATCTACTGTTGTACTTGTACGATATTAGTGCGGCTATATTATTATTATGCAAAATATATATATATAAATTATAGCAAACTTAAGTGAGGAGCATACAATAATTGGTAATTGAGATAAAATAATACTTCACGATACATATACATTCAGTGTACACACTACACAGCAATGATAATTTTTTAATTTTTTACTCTTTTACAAGGTTAATAACAGAAGAAATTCTGAAGAAGTTCTGTTCTCAGACCCCGTAAAAGTTTTATAGGCTTACGTAGTTAAAAGCAAATAGACATAAAAGATTAATATTATTTATTTTCAACCGTAAATAAAAAATCACAATAAGCTTAATTAATCATACTATTCTAGAACTGGGATCATTAAGTTTTCCAAAGGTATACGTATTATATTTTTTTCTTATTTGAACCCAGAATCTAGGAATAGTTTATTTTTAGGACATATAGTTTTTAAATATCTTTTTTGTAAAACCTCGATGTGACGTTTGTTTAAATGACGGATGTATGCAACATTACTTTGGTCCATATGGAATCTGTCTGTCAATGTCACGACTACTTTTTTAATGTTCCTTACTAATTCCATATAGACCAAAATTATGTTGAAAAAATCCATCATTTAACTAAACGCCACATCGAGGTTTGAAAAGTGGTGTCTAAATAGTAGGTATTAAGTCCAAATAACGTATACTATTACGAAAAAATATAACATGAATACTTTTAGAAAACTTAATGTTCCCAATGACATGGTCGTCAACTTGGCTTACCCGTAAAACATAATAAAAGCTTCATATTATTTATTTTCAATCGTAACATTGAGACATACAAAAAAACCACAACAAGCTTAATTATACTATTCTAGAATTACATGGTCGTCAACTGCGCGTACCCGTGAAACATAATAAAAGCTTCATATTATTTACAATCGTAAAATTGAGACATACTGAAAAACCATAACAAGGCTTAATTAATCATACTATTCTAGAATTACATGATCGTCCACTTGGCGTACCCGTGAAACTATGAACGATGAATTTCACCGTCTGTCTTTTTAGTTTCATTTTTAATAAAAGTATCGTTTAAAATTAATTGATGTTTAATAGCTATTGTTTTACAAACATTTACTCTGTTGTGCGATGCTCTGGCCACAAATTTAGTTATACGATGCTTGGCTTCAAACCTCATCGTCCAGATTTGGGTAAGTGGGCCAAATTTTGGATAATGTGTAAGAAAATGACACTTTGCCTTTAAGTCTGTTTCAGTTAATTGACGATAGAGCTCGTTTAATTCAGCTACTGAAAATGTTACTTGATCAATAGTATTTTCATGGACTCTATGACTCAAAAGTTTATCCAACAATTGTCTTAATTTGATGTATAAGAACCAAACTTCGTTTTTATCTGGGACATTATGTCCGACAATTAGCCCAAAATAGTCCTTCTATGACTTCCTAAATCGTTATACCAAACACCTTGTATATATATAAACAAAACACATTTACTTGCCACTAAAAATAGATAATTTTTTTTTTCGGTATAGTATCCTATGTGTTAGCCCAAGTTATAAACTATCTGTGTGGTCATTTCATCCAAATCTGTGTTTGCGTAATCGAGTAACAAACATTCAAACCTTCACATTTAGAATATAATTAGGATTAGTTTTTTTTAATAAAGGTACATAATCGTATTTCAAATCTTCTAAGACGAAAAATATTCAGGTAGTTGGCAAAAAAGTGTATCTTAAAAATGCTATTGTTATTAACATACTTATTAATTTATTCATTTGTTCAACAAGAAATCAATAATGTTCGTGTTTAACATACAGGAAAGTTTAGACGGCAGAGCAATACTCAAAGAGGGAAAAGGAGGCTTATTGACGGAGGGTTCCCGAAGGAAATTGAGCCAGCTTCTAATAAACCACAAACTAGAAAACAATTGTGCGAAGAAAATTTCCAGTGAAGAATTTTATAAACTAGCTACCGAAATTGTAGAAATATTCCACAAAGAAAGTGTTGTGGTGTACTATTCTGCACATGTATCAGCTTTCAGCTACAAATAAATTAGCTAAAAAAAATGCTAGTGGCAAGTTATACGAGAGTTACATAGCACGAAGGAGAAAGTTGCGAGAAGGTGGACAGTTGCCGGGAACTAGCCGTTCATCGTCGAAGTCGTCGGGATCATCGCTCAGATCCACGCCAACTATCACAGATGAGGACATCCATAGCCTAGACTAGAATCTCTGGAAAGTGGTATAACTTAAAGATCGTTCGCATACGAACGCTAATACATACGCATAAACCTAACTAGTTGCGGAACCTATGTCGCAAGGCCCGACTTTAAACTGATATAACCGGTATTCTACAAAAAAAAAAATACAAAATGTGGGGATCGCCCCGTTTTGGTAGCGATCCGAGAGCCACCTTTTGGCAGTAGGGGCGGTGCTCCCCTACCCCAGGGCCTAGGTGAAGGTTAAACATCAGTACCGAGTTTCAATATTTCTACTTTTACGAAATTTGACTGATTTTAAAAGCTTAAATTACACAATACGATGAAAGAATACAAACAACAAATGAAACTCAGTACTGATGTTTAACCTGAAGTTAAGTTAAAGAAACAAATTGGTGGTGGGCCCGCATTCACGCTTTTCCAAAACGGTAAGGTAGGGTAAGTAAGATGTGTAAACTGTATCACCTGCGGGCAACAGATCCGCACAGGTGGGTATGTTTCTGAATTTCTGCACGTGTTGTATGCATGTAAGTGTGTGATGAGAGAACAATAAACGAAGAAGGTTGGTGCTGATATGATGGGAAGGCCTAGCCCAAGGATACGTATGTCGTATGTGATATGTAATGGTCGTTTCATCGTAGCCAAACTAATTTGCCAAACTAGTTTGGCCACGAAGAATCTTGTGTAAAGGTAAGACGGATAAATAAAACAAACAAACTATAAATCGATGCACGATCTATTTTCACCGCTTTTGAATGTTTTACAGCTAACTATGGACAGATATATTCGTTATCTTCCAAAACACTAAAATTATTTCGGTTCAAAAAAAACTAAAAAAGATTCGGACTTATTTCAGTTTTTGCTTTTTAATTCATAAAGTATAGGATTTTGACAATAATTGTTAATGTCGTTTTGAAAGTATATCAAATTTAAGACAATTTAAGTCCACCCACAGCTCCATGTAATTTTATATTACCCATAAATATGATTATGATTATCATGTCCAATAGTTTTTGAGAAATGATACTTTGTTATTTTCATTTGTTTAAATAACATTTGAATTCGAAGTTATTGTTTTTGTTTTCAGCCCAATATCGGCATAACCGCATATGATTGACATTAGTTGTTGCTAACACTTTAAAAGTATATTAAATTTGAGACAATTTAAGCCTGCCCACAGCTCGCAGCTGCAGTCTCGTCTTGGCAACTTTTAACATGAAAATGTTTTTGATGGGATTTTACTTCGTTTTGTAAGTTTGTTGTTTATGCCATTTATTTTTATTTTGGTAAAAGTTTTAAGTTTAAGAATACTGTGTACTAAAACTAGCAGCTTAAATAGTAAATTTAAGCTTTCTAGGACTTCAGGAAGTACCCTAGAATTTTGATGATTAACAGTGAATGAGTGACGAAATCGTTTTTTTAGAAATCAATAAAATCTAAAGTATAAGAGCTATGTAATTGACACTTTATATGTTTTATATGTCAACCATGTGCGGTTATGCCAAATTAATATTTAAACAAAAACGAAAGTTGGAATTTAAATGTTGTTAAAAAAATGACAGTATTCAAAGTATAATTTCTCAAAAACAATCAGACATACAGAGCGGTGGACTAAAATTGTCTCAAATTTAACATAATTTCAAAGCGATAGTAACAACTCATATAAAAAACCCATGGTTTGTGAATTAATTAGCAAAACCTGAAAAAAATCAGAGAATGTTTAAGTTTTCTCAAGATGGCGGGTTTTCCCCACGATTAATTTTTTGGGAACTTTGGGATATCAATCAGAACATAATTCTTTAAAATTTCCACCAATTATTAGTCAAGAGGTTTCAAACGTCCGAATGCAATGGGAAACATAAATAGTTGTATAGCTTGCCGTAACAAAATGGACTAAGACTTCTGCGAATTTGCTCAATATAACAGTAGTAAAACATTCAAAAGATGTGAACGTAGATTGTACATCGATTTATATACTTTGTTTGTTTTATCTGTCTCACCTGAAACACATTTGTTTATAGCACAGGAATAATACATAGTTTGACCACGAGGACAAGTAATTCCCCGTGGTCAAAATAGATTGGCGAATTAGTTTGGCTACGAGGAAACGACGGTCGAAGGCGAAAACTTATTCTAAAGTCCATCGAACGTCACATACAAGTTTTAAATTTGACATTATGGCAATTGTGGCCGGTACAGGCGAAACAAGGGTATTATAATCATGTAATAGGTAATCGTTGGTTCTCTGCACTTGATACGCATAGTAATGCTGATTAAAATCTATACACTCTAATGAAACACACTCAAATGTAACTTCATCATTGTTAAGTAAATAAATATTTTTTATTTCACCAAACTTAGGTAAGCCTGAAGATTCTGAAATATCTAGAATGACAATTGACGACAACACAAATCGGACACTATGTAGTTTCACCCATGCTAATGAGTACCAACAATTATTATCGATTATACCTCGAGAATGAAAGTTTAGCCATACATTTTCAATGTGCGCTTCTGTCATAATTGCCTTTTTACCATAAGAGATAGTCTTTGTAGTTTCATTTTTAATAAAAGTATCGTTTAAAATTAATTGATGTTTAATAGCTATTGTTTTACAAACATTTACTCTGTTGTGCGATGCTCTGGCCACAAATTTAGATATACGATGCTTGGCTTCAAACCTCATCGTCCAGATGTGGGTAAGTGGGCCATTTTTTTTTACATTTCTGGATAATGTGTAAGAAAATGAAACTTTAGCTTTAAGTCTGTTTCAGTTAATTGAGATAGAGCGTTTCATTCAGCTACTGAAAATTTTACTTGATCAATAGTATTTTCATGGACTCTATGACTTAAAAGTTTATCCAACAATTGTCTTAATTTGATGTATAAGAACCAAACTTCGTTTTTATCTGGGACATTATGTCCGACAATTAGCCCAAAATAGTCCTTCTATGACTTCCTAAATCGTTATACCAAACACCTTGTATATATATAAACAAAACACATTTACTTGCCACTAAAAATAGATAATTTTTTTTTTCGGTATAGTATCCTATGTGTTAGCCCAAGTTATAAACTATCTGTGTGGTCATTTCATCCAAATCTGTGTTTGCGTAATCGAGTAACAAACATTCAAACCTTCACATTTAGAATATAATTAGGATTAGTTTTTTTTAATAAAGGTACATAATCGTATTTCAAATCTTCTAAGACGAAAAATATTCAGGTAGTTGGCAAAAAAGTGTATCTTAAAAATGCTATTGTTATTAACATACTTATTAATTTATTCATTTGTTCAACAAGAAATCAATAATGTTCGTGTTTAACATACAGGAAAGTTTAGACGGCAGAGCAATACTCAAAGAGGGAAAAGGAGGCTTATTGACGGAGGGTTCCCGAAGGAAATTGAGCCAGCTTCTAATAAACCACAAACTAGAAAACAATTGTGCGAAGAAAATTTCCAGTGAAGAATTTTATAAACTAGCTACCGAAATTGTAGAAATATTCCACAAAGAAAGTGTTGTGGTGTACTATTCTGCACATGTATCAGCTTTCAGCTACAAATAAATTAGCTAAAAAAAATGCTAGTGGCAAGTTATACGAGAGTTACATAGCACGAAGGAGAAAGTTGCGAGAAGGTGGACAGTTGCCGGGAACTAGCCGTTCATCGTCGAAGTCGTCGGGATCATCGCTCAGATCCACGCCAACTATCACAGATGAGGACATCCATAGCCTAGACTAGAATCTCTGGAAAGTGGTATAACTTAAAGATCGTTCGCATACGAACGCTAATACATACGCATAAACCTAACTAGTTGCGGAACCTATGTCGCAAGGCCCGACTTTAAACTGATATAACCGGTATTCTACAAAAAAAAAAATACAAAATGTGGGGATCGCCCCGTTTTGGTAGCGATCCGAGAGCCACCTTTTGGCAGTAGGGGCGGTGCTCCCCTACCCCAGGGCCTAGGTGAAGGTTAAACATCAGTACCGAGTTTCAATATTTCTACTTTTACGAAATTTGACTGATTTTAAAAGCTTAAATTACACAATACGATGAAAGAATACAAACAACAAATGAAACTCAGTACTGATGTTTAACCTGAAGTTAAGTTAAAGAAACAAATTGGTGGTGGGCCCGCATTCACGCTTTTCCAAAACGGTAAGGTAGGGTAAGTAAGATGTGTAAACTGTATCACCTGCGGGCAACAGATCCGCACAGGTGGGTATGTTTCTGAATTTCTGCACGTGTTGTATGCATGTAAGTGTGTGATGAGAGAACAATAAACGAAGAAGGTTGGTGCTGATATGATGGGAAGGCCTAGCCCAAGGATACGTATGTCGTATGTGATATGTAATGGTCGTTTCATCGTAGCCAAACTAATTTGCCAAACTAGTTTGGCCACGAAGAATCTTGTGTAAAGGTAAGACGGATAAATAAAACAAACAAACTATAAATCGATGCACGATCTATTTTCACCGCTTTTGAATGTTTTACAGCTAACTATGGACAGATATATTCGTTATCTTCCAAAACACTAAAATTATTTCGGTTCAAAAAAAACTAAAAAAGATTCGGACTTATTTCAGTTTTTGCTTTTTAATTCATAAAGTATAGGATTTTGACAATAATTGTTAATGTCGTTTTGAAAGTATATCAAATTTAAGACAATTTAAGTCCACCCACAGCTCCATGTAATTTTATATTACCCATAAATATGATTATGATTATCATGTCCAATAGTTTTTGAGAAATGATACTTTGTTATTTTCATTTGTTTAAATAACATTTGAATTCGAAGTTATTGTTTTTGTTTTCAGCCCAATATCGGCATAACCGCATATGATTGACATTAGTTGTTGCTAACACTTTAAAAGTATATTAAATTTGAGACAATTTAAGCCTGCCCACAGCTCGCAGCTGCAGTCTCGTCTTGGCAACTTTTAACATGAAAATGTTTTTGATGGGATTTTACTTCGTTTTGTAAGTTTGTTGTTTATGCCATTTATTTTTATTTTGGTAAAAGTTTTAAGTTTAAGAATACTGTGTACTAAAACTAGCAGCTTAAATAGTAAATTTAAGCTTTCTAGGACTTCAGGAAGTACCCTAGAATTTTGATGATTAACAGTGAATGAGTGACGAAATCGTTTTTTTAGAAATCAATAAAATCTAAAGTATAAGAGCTATGTAATTGACACTTTATATGTTTTATATGTCAACCATGTGCGGTTATGCCAAATTAATATTTAAACAAAAACGAAAGTTGGAATTTAAATGTTGTTAAAAAAATGACAGTATTCAAAGTATAATTTCTCAAAAACAATCAGACATACAGAGCGGTGGACTAAAATTGTCTCAAATTTAACATAATTTCAAAGCGATAGTAACAACTCATATAAAAAACCCATGGTTTGTGAATTAATTAGCAAAACCTGAAAAAAATCAGAGAATGTTTAAGTTTTCTCAAGATGGCGGGTTTTCCCCACGATTAATTTTTTGGGAACTTTGGGATATCAATCAGAACATAATTCTTTAAAATTTCCACCAATTATTAGTCAAGAGGTTTCAAACGTCCGAATGCAATGGGAAACATAAATAGTTGTATAGCTTGCCGTAACAAAATGGACTAAGACTTCTGCGAATTTGCTCAATATAACAGTAGTAAAACATTCAAAAGATGTGAACGTAGATTGTACATCGATTTATATACTTTGTTTGTTTTATCTGTCTCACCTGAAACACATTTGTTTATAGCACAGGAATAATACATAGTTTGACCACGAGGACAAGTAATTCCCCGTGGTCAAAATAGATTGGCGAATTAGTTTGGCTACGAGGAAACGACGGTCGAAGGCGAAAACTTATTCTAAAGTCCATCGAACGTCACATACAAGTTTTAAATTTGACATTATGGCAATTGTGGCCGGTACAGGCGAAACAAGGGTATTATAATCATGTAATAGGTAATCGTTGGTTCTCTGCACTTGATACGCATAGTAATGCTGATTAAAATCTATACACTCTAATGAAACACACTCAAATGTAACTTCATCATTGTTAAGTAAATAAATATTTTTTATTTCACCAAACTTAGGTAAGCCTGAAGATTCTGAAATATCTAGAATGACAATTGACGACAACACAAATCGGACACTATGTAGTTTCACCCATGCTAATGAGTACCAACAATTATTATCGATTATACCTCGAGAATGAAAGTTTAGCCATACATTTTCAATGTGCGCTTCTGTCATAATTGCCTTTTTACCATAAGAGATAGTCTTTGTAGTTTCATTTTTAATAAAAGTATCGTTTAAAATTAATTGATGTTTAATAGCTATTGTTTTACAAACATTTACTCTGTTGTGCGATGCTCTGGCCACAAATTTAGATATACGATGCTTGGCTTCAAACCTCATCGTCCAGATGTGGGTAAGTGGGCCATTTTTTTTTACATTTCTGGATAATGTGTAAGAAAATGAAACTTTAGCTTTAAGTCTGTTTCAGTTAATTGAGATAGAGCGTTTCATTCAGCTACTGAAAATTTTACTTGATCAATAGTATTTTCATGGACTCTATGACTTAAAAGTTTATCCAACAATTGTCTTAATTTGATGTATAAGAACCAAACTTCGTTTTCATCTGGGACATTACGTCCGACAATTAGCCCAAAATATCGAATAAGTGTAAGCATTTCAGAAGCCGAACATTTTAACTTTAATGTTGAGCCTTCTTTTGCTACAGAATTGCATGGTGTCGATGTTGAATCAGGTCCATAATTAAAATACCGTATTCTTGATTACAAATTGTCAAAAGAAATTAGCTAGTTAGCTACTAGTTCGTACTAGATTCTGTATCACATATCGACAAGCACCCTCGAGATAGTCATGTAAAACATCTACGGCGACGTTTAGAAATAAGTCAAACCCATCTAAAGCAAGCCACGAGCATTTTGCAAATGCCATAATCGCCACGCTTGGCGCCATGCTTTTCTCAAACATGCAATGAAATAAACAACAAAAAAAATCAAAGTTTTATTTTTAATACGCATAGTGGCAGAATGTCATGATGCCTGTGCCACAAATTTATGTGGAATGGAAATTAAAAAAAAGGACTTTGCCGGCCTAGGCCTGCAACATTTGTATGAAATTGCATTAACGACCTCTTGGCATCATGACATTCTGCCACTATGCGTATTAAATATAAAACTGTTTTTTTTGTTGTTTATTTCATTGCATGTTTGATAAAAGCACTATACATACCTCGGCGGGAAATATGGGGTTGCCCGCCTGAGACCTATCCGACCTCGCTTCGCTCGGCCGTCTATATGTCTTCGGCCGGCAACCCCTTTCGTCCCTGCCTCTGTAGTAATGTACTATTAAACGTTTGTGTTCTGAATCTAAATTCTCAAAAGCATTGCTGTACGAGCTAAATATTTTTTGAACAGCATTTTTAACATGAACATTGCTTTGATCTGGTGGTACCATATCATTAAACTGTCGCTTTATAATGCATTGTGATCTAGAATGAAATAATTGAAGATTTTCTACAAGAACTTGTTCGGCTTTACGCGGTATTATCGGGTTGGCATATAGAGTGGAGACGAGACTTGCAGCATGGTGACCAAGAGAATTTTCGTGTCTTTTAGTTAGTAGAGATCCAATTGCATTTACTGTTTCGTAAGTTTCTTTGCTTGACGTTGAAGGTAAATTTGAGATATTGGTATCTGTATCAATCGCATTCTTACTATTTGGATGAGGCAAGACTGACAATGATGACTGGTGGTCTCTAACTAAGTGCTTTTTGAAAGATGCAGAGGAAATATAATGACGATAACACCCTTGTTCACCACAGCGAAATCCGGAAAATCCTACCGTTGATTTACAGAAAGTTCGCACATGAGTTATAAGTAAATTCGGAGACGCACTGGCTTTTTTGCAATAGTAACACGTGAACATTTTTTAAAGTAATAACTCTAGATCAGTTAAAAGAGTATTCACAGCCTGCGTAGGCCTGTCAAATTTAGTTTTAATATCGTAGAAACCCAATTGAATAAAAAGCCAGATGTCTCCAGCTTCCTCCGGGTAACAAGCTCCTGTCGACTGAAATATTTTAAAAGCACAGTCTACACGGTTAATAATTTGTTAAAACTATACAATGTGTCGTTTATAACTACATACGCTACTTTTACCTCAATAACGGTAGGGCCAACAAAAATAACGAATGGTTGAACTGTGCGGCCTAGCCTCTGCAGGTTCTCCTTTTTTTGAATGATCTTGTTGGTTACGTCGGCTTCAGAAGCAGCTTGCGATATATAGCCGTCGCATACCTCTGCTCTGGATGGCTTCCACGCTAGCTTCCTTTTATTTTCCGTGCAGGTGAAATGTTGATGACATAAGCCAGCAACATCAAAGCAACATTGCTAGATGTCTCTGGTTCATCTTCTGTATTCAAAGAAAAAAAAAGTTTCGGTTAAGATTTGAGACTTAACTTTATGAAGGTTTAAAATAAGAACTAATATTTGAGAAAAAATTCTTACCATCAATGAGTGCAATTATATTTGCTATTTTTGTTCTTGTGTCTTGGTCTCTAATTTTTCTTAATTTTAATGAAGCATATTTTATAATTTCTTCATTTTTGAGGGTGATAAAAGAAAATAATTTGTTTTCCTTTCCCGGATACAGACCACTGAAATTGTTCATTAGCTGAAAAAAGAATACAATAAATGTACGCTATGTTATTTTCACTGGTGAGAAAGGGGGGCTTGTGCAAGGTCCGTCCGGATCGCTACCACAGAGCTTATTGGGGTGTTAAGCGAGCACTACAATAGCTTGTCACTTTTACTGCCTGCATAATAGCTCGTTCTGCAATGTCTGCATCGCGCGAGTTTTGATGTTGCAAGTGTCTAGAGTTTGTGCGGAAGGAGAAGAATCGTGGCAGAAACGGGAACTAACATTATGAATTTTACATGGCAATCGAAATTTAGACACTTGTCTTATGAAAAATAAAGAAACTTCTGTCATTCATATGTCATTGCGTAGGTTTATATACAAAAACCACAAAGATTATGTAAAAAAAAAAATAAGGCTGCGTTATATGCTTACCAAGGTATAGCCTTGTGATTGTTTCAAGGCTGGGAAATCCTTGAAGTAATCCGCTATTTCACCTTTTCCGCATTTAATGCGGTTTAGGCGGTGATCTGCAGTTTCTGCCCACTTTTCTTCAACAGATTTCCATGGATCGATATTGTTTTTCAGCCACAATAATGTTTCTTCATAGACAATACCTGTAATTTATATATGCATGGTGGGATGAGTTAACAAGAGGAAGGGCAAAGTGAAATATATATACTCAGCGGCCCTAATTTGTTTGGTTTTCATACATATTGCTACGATTTTGGGCCAAATTTTCTGCCGCTGAGTATATATAAATGGGTTATATAAATTCTAAAAATATCCCAATAAAAAAATATGAACAGCAAGAAAAAAAATTACGGTAAGTTACATGTTATGTTCAAACAATGTGGTCTGGGTTTAAAAAAGTTTATGACTACGCATACAAATTACTACCCATACATATAGGGGGTCAAATTTGTTGCATTTTAACTCCTCTATCACCTCCTGCTAGGAACCTTGTATGTATGTTTAATACAACTTGATAAGGTTCATAATCCTACATAGGGCTGAATAATAAAATTTAGCAAGAAGCATGGTCGTCAACAAAAGTAAATTATCAATTTCTAGTTTGATCACATAGAATTGGTGTTCAATTAACAATATTTGTATTAACATATAACCGGTAATTTGATAAGTAATAATTTGCTTACCACTTTCCAGAGATTCAAGGCTATGGATGTCCTCATCTGTGATAGTTGGTGTAGATCTGAGCGATACTCCCGACGACTTCGACGCACCTTCTCGCAACTTTCTCCTTCGTGCTATGTAACTCTCGTATAACTTCCCCCCACCATATCAGCCCTAGGATGTCCACTGCTGGACATAGGCCTCCCCCAATTTCATGGGGGGTAAATGCCATAATCGCCACGCTTGGCATGCGGGTTGGCGATCGCAGTATCTCCACCGCATTTAAGGAATGCTGCTGCCCATTCCCCGGTGGTCGTGGTCGTAGTTTTAGGACATACCCGGGTCCACACGGCTCGTATAACTTGCCGCTAGCATTTTTAAAATTCTTCACTGGAAATTTTCTTCGCACAATTGTTTTCCAGTTTGTGGTTTATTAGAAGCTGGCTTAATTTCCTTCGGGAACCCTCCATCAGTATTGTATTGCTCTGCCGTCTAAACTTTCCTGTATGTAAAACAACATTATTGATTTGTTGTTGAACAAATGAATAAATTAATAAGTATGTTAATAACAATAGCATTATTAAGACACACTTTTCTGCCAACTACCTGAATATGTTTCGTCTTAGAAGATTTGAAGCAAATACGATTATGTACCTTTATAAAAAAAAACTAATCCTAATTATACTCTAAATGTGAAAGTTTGAATGTTTGTTACTCGATTATGCAAAAACAGATTTGGACAACACTATCCCGAAAAAAATTAAATTTTTATTTATCTATTTTTAGTGGCAAGTAAATGTGTTTTGTTTATATATATATATATATACAAGGTGTTTGGTATAACGATTTAGGAGGTCATGGAAGGGACTATTAGAAAGAGTTTGAACCTTATTTATCTTAGTCCAAATTGGTTTTTTTTTTTACATTGTTCTCTAACGACAACACAAACTTGACTTTGCCGTTGGAAAAGTTTTTTCCATACATCGACATAGGTCACGGTTAGTTGAACAACCGCAAGGCAAAACACTGTTACAAAAAGGCTATCACATATTGGACTAAGGTAAAAAGGGATCAAACCTAATAGTCCTCATCACCGCCTAAAGTTCCTACATCGTTATACCAAACACGTTGTATAATATATACATATACATATATATATATTATACGTTCCCTCGATTTTGTCAGGATCCCACCATCAAACCTGACCCTGACCTGATGACTATAGGACCACCCAGGATGTCTACCCTTACAAAAAAAAACCCAAATCGGTCCAGGGGTCTTCGAGTACCTAATTGGGAAAATACATAAAAAAAAAGGACAAGATGCTTATACTGTGAATATTTGAAGACTGTAGCTCCAACCGTTTGGTTGTAAAATCTGAGTGAAAGACGACAGACTGACAAACAGACAGACAAGATAGACAGATGGATGGACATGTGAGTTACAGCAATATGGTACCATTTACACCCTTTGGGTACGGAACCCTGATAAACAGTAGAGTAAACAATCCTATAATCTGCACTGTGTTAGAGCCAAGCAAACCCTAATTTATACTTTTTATTGTGTGAACAAATTAATAAAGAGTAACAGTACCCTCCGTCTAACAATTCTCTCTTAAAAGCCAATAAGGTAAATCACTTAAAATAAAAAATAAGTTTCAAGAATAGACTAATTGGTCCTGCATGAGTTCTATTGGCGATGATGATGGTCTTGATAAAGTTGCACGGTTATTTCATTGCTGTTTACTTACTTTTAACACTACTATGTAAACTTACTCAAGTATGTAAAAACTAAAAATGAATAACACTATTAGACCAACTCGCAACTAATACAACACACAATAACCACACACTAAAACACACATTTTTTTTTTAATAAACAATGTGTTGAACACATCGGCTTCCCACAACAGGCTCTTATACAGTACAAACAAACAAGTATACTGTCGATAGTTAGGAACTTGTCACAAGTCATCAAGACAATTCTAATACATCTATAAATTTTTAGAAGTTCCTAAGGCCACCTTCAGTCTCCATCATAATACCAGCTCTATGGTACCGTCATAATGCATTGTCACCTGAATTGAACTGGTCTACAAATTTTCAACGCGATTGGAGTTAGGGTCTTTACTGACAAGTGAAGCTAATTGTTACAATTAATTTAATACTTACTGAAATATCTTTTTGTTCTGGCGAGTCCGGACTCCGGTCTAGATTGTGGCTATCTCAATTTCTCTAGATTTTTTTAAATTTCATTCGGGGGCCAACTTTAGGAATAAACTCTTTCAGCTCCTCGATCTCTAATATGATAGCAGTGTCATAATCAATTTCGTTTTCTGTAAAGAAAAACAATACTTGTTTATTGAATCCGTAATGAGACCTTGGCAAATCAACATTAATTGTGTCCAAATTCGATATATGACATACCGGCCGCAGCTTCATTACTACTTGCATTATTGCAAAACAATTACACAGATGCAAACTTACTTCGTGCGAATTATACTAAATCTTAGTTCCAGGCCAACGTCTGTTTATTGTCTAGAAACACAAACAAAACAACATTTTTAGTGTATTTAAGTTTGAAATCACCACATGGTATGGCGGCCATTTGTTTTTTGCAAAACGAGAGAAATTTACTGTTTCGACGGACTGAGCGTATAAATGCTAAATTTTACTTTAACGACTTGACCAAGAAAGCTGATTTAGTAAAGTCTAGAACACAATTAAACAATTGCAAGTTGAAAAACAAGTTACGTGAACAAACGTTTTCGCGGTTTTTTTCTATCTAAGTATATAACGATTCATCGATTCGATGAGTACTTACCAGAGAATATTTCTGTGTATTCTTGTAGGCCGAGGTCCTCAAGTAATTCCCGGATGTCCATTTTACAATAATTAGCACAAAGCAAAAATCACGATGCGGTCGGCACTCGGCACTACTGACTGGCTCGGCTCGACCGACAAACAAAACATGTGGTGACTGGTGAGTGTTGCCACAGGTTAGTAAAAATGTCCCAACATATCATAATAATGTCGTCCAATGAAATTATTATTCATATTAACACAACAAAAAAATATATAGTTTATAATTATAATAATTTTTATATGGAATATTTATATATATATATATATATATATATATATTGTTTAAGCATAGAATCGATGGCATTTTTAATTGTAATTATACTATTGTATGGCGGAACTTACTTCACCGTGATACAATTTTAACTAGTACGGGAAGTAATGGATATCATTCTGCAAAAGGATGTAAATTACAATTAATTTTGCTATGAGACTATACCTAAGTACTATACGTTTTTGTACCAATAATTTGTGTTGTAATGAAATAAATAATTGATTGATTGATTGTTTCTCCCAAAAATATGGTAAATGGGCCAGGTCGTAAAATTAGCCTCATTACATAAAAGCAACATTAGCACATATAACAGGTTAAATACGCCTATTGACCGACCGAGCGAAGCGAACGAATGTCTCCGTTTCAGCTTCGGCAAAAATGCTGTCGTATGTCCGGTGGCTGTTCTTCTCTACAGGTCGCATGCAAACCATACTAAAGAATTAATAAAAATAATTTTCTCAATTCTTAGTACCTAGTTTATCTTCAATGACAGATAAACTCTCCATTACTAGGTAACCAGTTGGGTCTATAAGAAGAGTACAGAGGCATTACAGTGGAATCTAACACCTTTTATCTTTTAAAAATCACCAATCCACGTGGTTTTTTAAAGTGTAGAAATCGCAACCACTCATTCAGAGGTCCAATGTCCATAGACTAATTAGTTGATTGTGTAACCAATGAATACAATAGGGTAAAAAATTTAAAAGTTTTAGTAAAAAAATTGGTAACATAGGATGGGTTACACAAGTGGTAGTTAATTTCGTTTTTAGGGGCTAGATTAAAAATAATTATGTAATAAAGTGCGTTCGAGAAGCTACGGCACATCTTTTCTTCCAATATTCCGCAGTGTGTCAAGACGCAGGTCTTTGACCAGTGTGTTGAAAATGATGACATATGGCACTGAAACGTGGTCGCTTAGGTACTATGGGCCTCATGAAAGGACTCAGTCACCCATAGAGCAATGGAGAGGGCTATGCTGGGAGTTTCTCTGCGTGATCGCATCAGAAATGAGGTCATCCGCAGCAGAACCAAAGTGACCGATATAGCCCTTCGAATCGCTAAACTTAAGTGGCAGTGGGTGGGGCACATTGCACCTAGAACCGATGGCCGTTGGGGTGGAAAGGTTCTCGAGTGGCGGCCACGTATCCGATGGCGAAGCGTGGGTAGACCCCCCACAAGGTGGACTGATGACCTGGTAAAGGTCGCGGGAGTCCGCTGGATGCGGTTAGCGCAAGAGCCGGTCATTATGGCACTCTTTGGGGGAGGCCTATGTCCAGCAGTGGACGTCATCCGGCTCACATGATGATGATGATAATGATGAATGAAATGTTGAAGGTGGCAAAAAACAAACTAAGCAAAATATGTACAGAATACATTTTTATTTTATTTTTAATAAGGAGAAGAAATTTTCGCACACTTGGTACTTGCTGGGGACGTAGTGATTCCACATTCTTGAAATAGAGAAAATACACTAACAAATAAATATAAAACATATGTAACGTAAAAGTCAGGTTTATAACTTCAGTCCATTGTTCGGTGTGCAACATCCAGATGTATTACAAAATTGACAAGATTCTTAAAATAAACCCATGGAAATTAACAAAAAATCGATTTGAATTGAAGGCGTTTTAGTTTCAAAAAATATTTAGAGATTAGTACCTATAAGCAGAGATAAAATTACCAATAAATAATCATTACCTTATAAACATTTTGTGATACATGTCTTCAATGATTCCAATACCCTATTCCCTGCAAAATCATTGTGATGGCAACACCAACTGACTTACGGAAGTACGGCGTTTACTTATTAAAACGTAGCAGGTACCGGAACAACGGAACAAGTTTCTGCCTGTTTCGTGCCACGCCAGACGACCTTGAACACCCTGTCGACCACAAATTCGCGTGAATTACGGCCCGCCAACCCATTTCCTGATACATTGCGTGTGATACTAACAACCGCAGTGTATAATGCGTCTCCACCACGCAATGAAGAACTAAAATTCGTATTTTCTAAATCTCTCTTTGATTGGATTGGGCGAGAGAAGCAAAATTAAAGACGCATCTTTCACTTAAGATTTGACGCACGTAAAAAGAGCTCCTGGCGATGTACCTGCGCTGCAAACAAAATGTATGCGAAAACGTACTCCCTCCACTAGCCGCCCGGGGCTCTTTACGTGCGTTGGATTATATATCAGCTTATATACCTACATGATTAGCCTAAGAACGATATTTTAAGTAGAAATCGACAATTATGGGAGTTACTAGTTACGGAGATATTCACGTTTTAGAGAATTAATTCAATACTATACTATTTCGTGTTCCTTAGGCAGAATAGCCAGATGGAACCCTTATTATTACGTCATGTCCGTCCGTCCGTTTGTCACATTTTAATCTACGTTATTTTAAATCAGACAGGCAAACGTTATTTCTTCTGCAGTGTAGTAGCGGTTTTTTTTATTTATTTATCGTATGGCTATTTTAAATAAGGCTGCGAGGCCCAGAAGAGACTGTATCGGCCAAAGTTGTTACTCTTTTAACACCACCCAGGGCAGGGATCACGTGCAGGGTTCCTGAGCTGAGTAACGGCGATCCCCCAATGTCAAGTGAATGGTTAACTTGACTGTTAGACGTTCTCAAGCCGCCTCCAGTAGCAGAGGGCCTACTCCGAGCTTCGAAAATTGAACTTCGTGTCGTGCCGTCCCTTTCACTCTCGTGTTATAAACTATATGACGGAAAGGGACGGCACGATACGAAGTTCGATTTTCGAAGTTCGGAGTAGGCCCTCAGTTACGGAACCATATACTGAGCATGGCCCGACATGCTCTTGGTCACTTTGCTGTTGGTGTTACGAGTTAGGAGATAGGTATGTGCCAGACTAGGGCACATAGGGTTAAAAAGCGCCCAAAGCCGTGTCGGACTCGCACACCGATGGTTCCTCACCTTAAAAATAACAATAGTAGGTAAATGGCATACAAAACGGTAAACATCAAATTATACACCTGTCGCCCTTAGGAACCCTTATAGTATCGCCATGTCCGTCCACGGTATAGCTCAGTAACCGTTACTCCTAGAAAGATGTAATTTGGTATTTCACAATACATACCTAATCACTGTGACAAAACAGTACAATAAAATATAAAAAAAAAAACACTAGAGTAGGTACATCCCCTCATAATCGTGTGGGTTGTCGTTGGATAGCTCGTTTAAAAAAATGCTGGGTTTTAGGGTTCCGTACCTCAAAAGGAAAAAACGGAACCTCTACAGGATCTGTCTGTCTGTCACAGCCAATTTGATGAAGAAAATAGGCGAACAAAAACCATTCCCCCTTATCTCCGAAACTACTCGGTCTAAAATTTTGAAAAAATGCAGAATATAGTTATTTACCTATAAATTACAGAAAAACCTGTAAGAAGTCTATAGGGTTATCGGTTCTTGAGTTATCACTGAAAAACTGTCTAGCCCAAACAAAAGGATGTATAAGTGCCGCAATTGCCCTATGTAGATACGACTATTTGAATCAAAGTATAGGATAGAGGTTTAAGATGTGTAGTAGTAGTAGTAGTAGTAGTAGTAGGTATAGGTACGGAACCCTGCATTGTGCGTGGTCCGATACACACTTGGCCGGTTTTTTATAATCCGTTTTTTTGATTCGGGCATAGGTTTGCGTAATATTAAACTTTAAAACGCAAGTTTTTTTGGAGTCAAGTGTCCCCCCTACCCTTCTGCAGCTAAACAGTTACTATTATACTGGGTACATGAGAAAAAACAAGGCAGTAGGATACATAATAAAGTTAAAAGAAAAATTAGGTACCAGAGCTAAGTAAGCATTACTAGTTAACGAGTAATAGCCGAACTTAAGAAATGTATGATTAAAATCATATGAATTCGCCGAATTGTACCCAACTAGTCCGTTTGAAAAGCGACTTTACTGTCCTAGCTAGAAGATTTAATTTTGTGGCATTATTTTAAATATCGGACAATAATTTCAACTACAAGCAAAATTTTCTACTCGTCGACTGAAATGTTGTATTGTAAGTAGTCGGGCACCTGACAGACGCAAACCGCTTATGTAAAAAACGTATACAGAGCCACGACGCGTAAATATACCGAGTCTATAAACGTATGTGGACTACTTCTTTGAATGTTGTAGCTTACTTTCATACGTAGCGAACAACATTTTGTAAGTAGTCGGCTACCTGACAGACGCAAACTGCTTATGTAAGAAACGTATACGGAGCCACGATGCGTAAATATACCGAGTCTATAAACGTATGTGGACTACTTCTTTGAATGTTGTAGCTTACTTTCATACGTAGCCAACAACATTTTGTAAGTAGTCGGGCACCTGACAGACGCAAACCGCTTATGTAAAAAACGTATACAGAGCCACGACGCGTAAATATACCGAGTCTATAAACGTATGTGGACTACTTCTTTGAATGTTGTAGCTTACTTTCATACGTAGCCAACAACATTTTGTAAGTAGTCGGCTACCTGACAGACGCAAACCGCTTATGTAAAAAACGTATACGGAGCCACGATGCGTAAACATACCGAGTCTATAAACGTATGTGGACTACTTCCTTGAATGTTGTAGCTTACTTTCATACGTAGGCAACAACATTTTGTAAGTAGTCGGTAGACCCCGGTATCGGCGGTGCAAATTGGTAGCTGTCAAGTTCTTAGGGATGGGTAAAAATATTTATGATGTCGATATCGATTCTCTTGTTTTTTCTGTACCATTAGTTTTATATGTATACCATTTTTTGTATTTAGAATTTTATCTATTTCAGTAACAAAGCTAAAGGATTCAAAACGTTTAAAGGAATCCTTAGATGTAATACTCGAGGTTAAAAAAATATTTCACTATTACGTTTGCATCAAACAGGAATACTTAATTATTTAAAAATACGGAAAGTGATACATAATAATCCTGGATTCACAACTACACAAATTATACAAAGTTTGTTGGAGGGCAAAAGTGTCGAAATTACAGATGTAAATAAGAATACAGTAAAAAATTACGCCAATTGTAAATTTTTGGCTATTAAGCAGTATGAAGTAGGAAAGTCATGTTCCTTCTTAAAATTGATTTTTAGCAACAGAAGACGAAGTCTAGCGCCCTTTAACTTAGAAAAAATGTTAATAATATATTTCGAGACATATATTTCTAAGTTATATTGGGTTTAATGTTGAATATATTCATCGCGACTTCACTAGATTACTAAGTGAAGGCTACTGAAAAAACTGATCGTTCATTAAGAATACGAAATCGTTTTTTTTTTCGATTTTTAAGGATACGTTTTTTTTCTTTTGGTGGAAATAAAACTGAGGCATATAAATTATTTAACTTTTAATTAAATTGTGAATGTTTCGTGCTATGAAGATAACGATAATTTGTTAGTAATGATGAATACTTGAAGATTTTTATTTGTAAAAAAAAACTATTTAACCCACATAATATTTATATAGTCCTGTTGTATAAAATAATAACGTTTAATTGAAGTCTTAGACTCTCATTGTGGCGAAGAAAAATTATCGACATATAGCTATAATTATCGACATACCTCTAGTATTTCAAAATAATTTTTACCCATCCCTAAGAACTTGACAGCTACCAATTTGCACCGCCGATACCGGGATCTAGTAGTCGGCTACCTGAGAGACGCAAACCGCTTATGTAAAAAACGTATACAGAGCCATGACGCGTAAATATACCGAGTCTATAAATGTATGCGGACTACTTCTTTGAATGTTGTAGCTTACTTTCATAATTAACCAACAACATTTTGTAAGTAGTCGGGCACCTGACAGACGCAAACCGCTTATGTAAAACACGTATACAGAGCCACGATGCGTAAATATACAGAGTCTATAAACGTATGTGGACTACTTCTTTGAACGTTGTAGGTTACTTTCATACGTAGCCAACAACATTTTGTAAGTAGTCGGCTACCTGACAGACACAAACCGCTTATGTAAAAAACGTATACAGAGCCATGACGTGTAAATATACCGAGTCTATAAATGTATGCGGACTACTTCTTTGAATGTTGTAGCTTACTTTCATACGTAGCGAACAAAATTTTGTAAGTAGTCGGCTACCTGACAGACGCAAACCGCTTATGTAAAACACGTATACAGAGCCACGATGCGTAATAATACAGAGTCTATAAACGTATGTGGACTACTTCTTTGAATGTTGTAACTTACTTTCATACGTAGCCAACAACATTTTGTAAGTAGTCGGCTACCTGACAGACGCAAACCGCTTATGTAAAAAACGTATACAGAGCCATGACGCGTAAATATACCGAGTCTATAAATGTATGCGGACTACTTCTTTGAATGTTGTAGCTTACTTTCATACGTAGCCAACAACATTTTGTAAGTAGTCGGCTACCTGACAGACGCAAACCGCTTATGTAAAAAACGTATACGGAGCCACGATGCGTAAATATACCGAGTCTATAAACGTATGTGGACTACTTCTTTGAATGTTGTAGCTTACTTTCATACGTAGGCAACAACATTTTGTAAGTAGTCGGCTACCTGACAGACGCAAACCGCTTATGTAAAAAACGTATACAGAGCCATGACGCGTAAATATACCGAGTCTATAAATGTATGCGGACTACTTCTTTGAATGTTGTAGCTTACTTTCATACGTAGGCAACAACATTTTGTAAGTAGTCGGCTACCTGACAGACGCAAACCGCTTATGTAAAAAACGTATACGGAGCCACGATGCGTAAATATACCGAGTCTATAAACGTATGTGGACTACTTCTTTGAATGTTGTAGCTTACTTTCATACGTAGGCAACAACATTTTGTAAGTAGTCGGCTACCTGACAGACGCAAACCGCTTATGTAAAAAACGTATACAGAGCCATGACGCGTAAATATACCGAGTCTATAAATGTATGCGGACTACTTCTTTGAATGTTGTAGCTTACTTTCATACGTAGCCAACAACATTTTGTAAGTAGTCGGCTACCTGACAGACGCAAACCGCTTATGTAAAAAACGTATACGGAGCCACGATGCGTAAATATACCGAGTCTATAAACGTATGTGGACTACTTCTTTGAATGTTGTAACTTACTTTCATACGTAGCCAACAACATTTTGTAAGTAGTCGGCTACCTGACAGACGCAAACCGCTTATGTAAAAAACGTATACAGAGCCATGACGCGTAAATATACCGAGTCTATAAATGTATGCGGACTACTTCTTTGAATGTTGTAGCTTACTTTCATAATTAACCAACAACATTTTGTAATTAGTTGGGCACCTGACAGACGCAAACCGCTTATGTAAAACACGTATACAGAGCCACGATGCGTAAATATACAGAGTCTATAAACGTATGTGGACTACTTCTTTGAATGTTGTGGCTTACTTTCATACGTAGCCAACAACATTGTGTAAGTAGTCGGTCACCTGACAGACGCCAACCGCTTATGTAAAAAACGTATACAGAGCCATGCCGGGTAAATGTAATGGGTCTCTAAACTTATACCGACTACTTCTTTGAATGTTGTAGTTTCATTTCATACGTAGCCAATAACATTATGTAAGTAGTCGGGCACCTGACAGACGCAAACCGCTTATGTAAAAAACATATAGCGAGCCATGACGCGTAAATATACTGAGTCTATAAACGTATGTGGACTACTTCTTTGAATGTTGTAGCTTACTTTCATACGTAGCCAACAACATTTTGTAATTAGTCGGCTACCTGACAGACGTAAACCGCTTATGTAAAAAACGTATACAGAACCATGACGCGTAAATATACCGAGTCTATAAATGTATGCGGATTACTTCTTTGAATGTTGTAGCTTACTTTCATAACTAACCAACAACATTTTGTAAGTAGTCGGGCACCTGACAGACGCAAACCGCTTATGTAAAACACGTATACAGAGCCACGATGCGTAAATATACAGAGTCTATAAACGTATGTGGACTACTTCTTTGAATGTTGTAGCTTACTTTCATACGTAGCCAACAACATTTTGTAAGTAGTCGGCTACCTGACAGACGCGAACCGCTTATGTAAAAAACGTATACAGAGCCATGACGCGTAAATATACCGAGTCTATAAATGTATGCGGACTACTTCTTTGAATGTTGTAGCTTACTTTCATACGTAGCGAACAACATTTTGTAAGTAGTCGGCTACCTGACAGACGCAAACCGCTTATGTAAAACACGTATACAGAGCCACGATGCGTAAATATACAGAGTCTATAAACGTATGTGGACTACTTCTTTGAATGTTGTAACTTACTTTCATACGTAGCCAACAACATTTTGTAAGTAGTCGGCTACCTGACAGACGCAAACCGCTTATGTAAAAAACGTATACAGAGCCATGACGCGTAAATATACCGAGTCTATAAACGTATGTGGACTACTTCTTTGAATGTTGTAGCTTACTTTCATAATTAGCCAACAACATTATGTAAGTAGTCGGCTACCTGACAGACGCGAACCGCTTATGTAAAAAACGTATACAGAGCCATGACGCGTAAATATACCGAGTCTATAAATGTATGCGGACTACTTCTTTGAATGTTGTAGCTTACTTTCATACGTAGCGAACAACATTTTGTAAGTAGTCGGCTACCTGACAGACGCAAACCGCTTATGTAAAAAACGTATACAGAGCCATGACGCGTAAATATACCGAGTCGATAAATGTATGCGGACTACTTCTTTGAATGTTGTAGCTCACTTTCATACGTAGCCAACAACATTTTGTAAGTAGTCGGCTACCTGACAGACGCAAACCGCTTATGTAAAAAACGTATACGGAGCCACGATGCGTAAATATACCGAGTCTATAAACGTAGGCGGACTACTTCTTTGAATGTTGTAGCTTACTTTCATAATTAGCCAACAACATTATGTAAGTAGTCGGGCACCTGACAGACGCAAACCGCTTATGTAAAACACGTATACAGAGCCACGACGTGTAAATAAACCGAGTCTATAAACGTATCTGGACTACTTCTTTGAATGTTGTAGCTTACTTTCATACGTAGCGAACAACATTTTGTAAGTAGTCGGCTACCTGACAGACGCAAGCCGCTTATGTAAAAAACGTATACAGAGCCATGACACGTAAATATACCGAGTCTATAAACGTATGCGGACTACTTCTTTGAATGTTGTAGCTAACTTTCATAATTAGCCAACAACATTATGTAAGTAGTCGGGCACCTGACAGACGCAAACCGCTTCTGTAAAACACGTATACGGAGCCACGATGCGTAAATATACAGAGTCTATAAACGTATGTGGACTACTTTTTTGAATGTTGTAGCTTACTTTCATACGTAGCCAACAACATTGTGTAAGTAGTCGGGCACCTGACAGACGCCAACCGCTTATGTAAAAAACGTATACAGAGCCATGCTGGGTAAATGTAATGGGTCTCTAAACGTATGCCGACTACTTCTATGAATGTTGTAGCTTACTTTCATACGTAGCCAACAACATTTTGTAAGTAGTCGGCTACCTGACAGACGCAAACCGCTTATGTAAAAAACGTATACAGAGCCACGACGCGTAAATATACCGAGTCTATAAACGTATGTGGACTACTTCTTTGAATGTTGTAGCTTACTTTCATACGTAGCCAACAACATTTTGTAAGTAGTCGGGCACCTGACAGACGCAAACCGCTTATGTAAAAAACGTATACAGAGCCATGCCGGGTAAAAGTAATGGGTCTCTAAACGTATGCCGACTACTTCTTTGAATGTTGTAGCTTACTTTCATACGTAGCCAACAACATTTTGTAAGTAGTCGGCTACCTGACAGACGCAAACCGCTTATGTAAAAAACGTATACAGAGCCACGACGCGTAAATATACCGAGTCTATAAACGTATGTGGACTACTTCTTTGAATGTTGTAGCTTACTTTCATACGTAGCCAACAACATTTTGTAAGTAGTCGGGCACCTGACAGACGCAAACCGCTTATGTAAAAAACGTATACAGAGCCATGCCGGGTAAATGTAATGGGTCTCTAAACGTATGCTGACTACTTCTTTGAATGTTGTAGCTTACTTTCATACGTAGCCAACAACATTTTGTAAGTAGTCGGCTACCTGACAGACGCAAACCGCTTATGTAAAAAACGTATACAGAGCCACGGCGCGTAAATATACCGAGTCTATAAACGTATGTGGACTACTTCTTTGAATGTTGTAGCTTACTTTCATACGTAGCCAACAACATTATGTAAGTAGTCGGGCACCTGACAGACGCAAACCGCTTATGTAAAAAACGTATACGGAGCCACGATGCGTAAAAATACCGAGTCTATAAACGTATGTGGACTACTTATTTGAATGTTGTAGCTTACTTTCATACGTAGCCAACAACATTTTGTAAGTAGTCGGGCACCTGACAGACGCAAACCGCTTATGTAAAAAACGTATACAGAGCCATGCCGGGTAAATGTAATGGGTCTCTAAACGTATGCTGACTACTTCTTTGAATGTTGTAGCTTACTTTCATACGTAGCCAACAACATTTTGTAAGTAGTCGGCTACCTGACAGACGCAAACCGCTTATGTAAAAAACGTATACAGAGCCACGGCGCGTAAATATACCGAGTCTATAAACGTATGTGGACTACTTCTTTGAATGTTGTAGCTTACTTTCATACGTAGCCAACAACATTGTGTAAGTAGTCGGGCACCTGACAGACGCAAACCGCTTATGTAAAAAACGTATACGGAGCCACGATGCGTAAAAATACCGAGTCTATAAACGTATGTGGACTACTTATTTGAATGTTGTAGCTTACTTTCATACGTAGCCAACAGCATTTTGTAAGTAGTCGGGCACCTGACAGATGCAAACCGCTTCTGTAAAAAACGTATACAGAGCAATGTGACGCGTAAATATACAGAGTCTTTAAACGTATGCGGACTACTTCTTTGAATGTTGTAGCTTACTTTCATAATTAACCAACAACATTATGTAAGTAGTCGGGGTCATGACGTACGCTCACCGCTCACGTGAAAACGTAGTAATTTGACGTATACGGCCTATTTTAGTCAGGATGCTGACTGCTTACGTAATTGTGTTAGCTACGTAAGAAATGTAGCAACAACGTTCATGCAAGTAGTCCGCATACGTATAAATAGTCGGTATACTTAAGCATGATGGCACAGCTATCTACGTTTGATACGCAGCTAGCTGACTTGTGTCAGGAGGCTGTCTACTTACATAATGGTGCGAGCTACGTAAGAGAAGTAGACCGCTTACGTATAATAAATCGATTAATAAAACGGTAATGGCTCGGTAAACCGGCTATGTACTGTACGTAATCGGAGTCATTAGTAAGTACCCGGAGTACGTAAAATGTATCAGCAAATTCGGGTACATTATGTACGTAGCCGGGAACGTTAAATAAGTAGTCCGAGTCTGGTATAATGATTCCGCTCCTGAGACTGACCAGATACGTTTTTACGTATACAGAATCCTGAAGTAATGTTTCTACATACTTACATGAAGTATGCCGTAGTCGTATTTAATGAAGCGGAGTACGTATAATGTTGGCTCTTACTTACAATAGATATGCGGCACCATTAATGGCATTGAACGGCATACGTAATTTTTACGGGTGCCGGCTACGTAAATTCTAGATGTGGCATACTTACAACGATGCGCGACCTGTATACGTAGCCCGGAGACGTTATACTTACAGATAATGTTGTTACATACTGCTTTGTCATTGAGCCGCGGCTTTATAAGTATGCCCCTTCCATTTTACGTTTGAAATATACGTAGTAAGTAGCTTGCTGCAATACCATTACGATTTTGCCCACCGTAAGTAGCCCGTTTTTCTCAGTGCAGAGTCAAAAAATGGTGACAAGGAACTGAGCCGGCCCTTGTTTGGCAAGTTCTTACCTAATCTGAGCAATTCATACTCATCGGGGAAAGAGTCTTGTTGTGATCTACGAATGAGCAGAACCGAAGCGAAATCTACTTCAGATGAGGTAAGATCACCGGTTACCTTCATGTTTGGCTTTCTACAATTCTGTATAAACCTAAAGATGTAAGCTACCACTCGTTGTAGTTTTGAGTACGATGATTTGTTTTTTAATAAATTTTCTATGGTGTCACCGGTGGCATTAGGTGGTGAAGTGGAACATACGACTAGCGATTTACTTGATAATGTCTCTGGCAACGGAGACTGTTTTTCCGAGTTCGGTGGGGATGGCCAGTGAGAAATGTCGTGTTTTAAGAAGGATGGCCCTGACCACCACAAGGAAGAGTTCATTATGCGGTCAGCACCGAGACCCCGAGATACCAAGTCTGCAGGATTTTGCTTCGAAGGTACATAGTGCCAAGAGGCAGCGCTGGTGTTGTCCTGAATCTCGGATATACGATTCTTCACAAAAGGACGCAAAGAACTAGGAGAACTGGACAACCAGCCTATGACAATCATCGAGTCACACCAATATACACAGCGGTCTGGTTTACGGGTAAGGGCATCAAGAATCTTTGTACACAATCTTGTTCCCAATAAAGCCCCGCAAAGCTCCAGACGAGGAATAGTTGTATGTTTAATTGGTGCAACTTTACTTTTTGATGCGAGAATGTGAACAATGACTGAGCCATCCCCGGCCACGGAGCGGACGTACAGGCAAGCTCCGTATGCCATCTCTGAAGCGTCTGTGAAGACGTGAAATTCTATTGACGATGGAGAATCACACAAAACCCACCGAGGTATAGTGACTTCGTTGAGATGGGGAAGAGTTTGAACAAAGCCTTTCCAGGATGCAAGTAAGTCATCTGTAAGTGGTTCATCCCAGGAACACTTGTTCAACCACAATTTCTGCATAAGTACCTTGGCTTGCACTATACAGGGTGTGACCAAGCCAAGGGGGTCAAATATTTGCGCAATGGCTGAAAGAACATGTCGCTTGGTTACTATTTTGGGCAAGGAAATGTCTATTTTAAATGTAAGACTGTCATGAGCGCAATTCCAATTAAGACCCAATGTTTTAGACAACTCATTTTCACTCAAGTTGACACATTCTTTCAGACACGGACTGTCACAAATTGCTTTCAGGACGTCCGGACTATTTGACTGCCATTTGCGTAAGTGAAATTGTGCAGTTTGTAGAGCATCTGAAATATTGTGGCATAGTGTCACTGTATCACTAACTGAATGTGAGCCTGATAGAAGGTCATCGACGTAAAAGTCTCTAGCAATGGCTTCTCGAGTTTTTTCGTCTGTTGACTCACGTGCCAATTGTAAGAGGCACCGCGTACTCAAAAATGGGGCCGACGAGGTCCCGTAGGTAATGGTTTTAAGGGCATATATTTTGAGAGGTTTAGAGGGGTCTGACCTCCACAAAATTAACTGAAGTTGTCGCTGTTTGTCATCTACAAGAATTTGTCGATACATTTTCTCGATGTCAGCTGACACTACATATTTATGCTGACGAAATCGCAATAAGATGGAAAACAAGTCGTCTTGTATTCTGGGTCCTATTAACTGGATGTCGTTAAAGGATTTGCCAGATGTAGTGACAGCTGAGGCATCAAAGACGACACGTAGTTTGGTTGTCGTGCTCGACTCTCTAATGACCCCGTGGTGGGGCAAAAAGAAGGACGGCAATGAATTGGAGGGGATGATTTCGTTCATGTGACCTAAGGCCTCGTATTCTTCCATAAATTCCACGTACCTTTGCTTCAGTAGTGAGTCTCTGTCTAGCCTGCGTTCTAGCGATAAAAATCTCCGCTTAGCCATTTCAAACGAGCTCCCTAACAGTTCAGGTGAATCTTTAAGAGGTATGGTCACTATGAAGCGCCCTTCTTCATTCCGTTTGGTAGTGTTCACGAATAGCTCTTCGCATGTATGTTCATCTACCGTAAGATCATGTTTTGGGGATATAGTGTCAAGTTCCCAAAACCGTGTAAGGCTTGTGTCTGTCTGTCTGTCAGCAAGGAACAAAGAAACTGGTTTGGAAGAGCTTGGCTGATATATGACGCCTGACAAAAGCCAGCCTAGCTTTGTCTCAAAAAGGATGGGATTATGTTTGCCTAAGCTAATACGACTTGTGCCGATTACGCTCCAGAAGACCTGTGCACCAACAAGTACGTTGATTGAAGAAGGCTCGTTGTATGTAGGATCGGCGAGGCAAATTCCCGAAGGTATGGGTATGTCTTGTATGTCTAGGTAGGTGCTCGGTATTGTTGACGATATTTTCGGTAATATAAAACAGTCAATTTCGGTACTGTAACTTCCATCATAAGACTCTATGGTAAGAGAGCAGGAGTGCTTAATAGTCGACTCTTGATTGTTAATCCCGAACACCCTAGATGTGACATTTTGAGTTGGCAGTTGCAACTTACCAGATAGGTCCTGGGTTATGTAATTAGCCGTACTACCGTTGTCTAACAAAATCCTAGCGCTGTGCAACTGTCCCTCGATGTCACGCACCTTGACAAGAGCCGTTGAAAGTAAGACGTGCTGGGACATATTGCGAACAGAGCTGGTACTTGCCGAAAATGCTACGTGCTCTGTCGTTTTATTAGGCTCTGCATGGACATGAAGAAGAGTGTTGTGCTTAATTTTGCAATACTTGCAGTGACTGAGTTTGCACTTGCTTTCATTATGACCTGGACGTAAGCAATTTAAGCACACCTTAAACTCTTTGGCTTTGAGTATGCGTTGCTGTACTGGCAAAGACCTAAAACTCTCACAACTGAAGACGTAGTGAGCTTTTTGACATAAGGGACACGACATGTTGTAAGCCTTTGGCTTCTCATTGTTAGTTGCAGATACTAAAAGACTTTTTGATTTATTGTAGGATGTATCTGCTTTGACCTTATTGAGCTTCGATTCCTCCAGGGTTTCCAAGAGGTTACACCGATTGCTGAGGAATGTTATAAAGTCGTTAAGTGTGGGAGGGGATGTCATGGTGTTTCTATGCTCCTCCCAATGCCTGCTTGTGACTCCGTCTAATTTCGAAGCCATTATGTGGATGACCAATGTATCCCAATGTTGGACTGGCTGATCAAGTGTGGCCAAGGCATTTAAATTTTTCTTGGTGATGTCAACAATCTGTCGCAAACTACTACTGGACTCCTTATGAACGTGTTCTATGTTAAACAACGCTTGGACATGATTATTGACAAGCAACTGTTTATTGTCATACCTTTCACAAAGGAGCCTCCAAGCGGCATCGTAATTGTCGCTCTTAAAATCTAAACTCCTAATCACCAATGCTGCACTTCCATGCAGAGAGGCGCGCAGGTAATGGAATTTATTGATGTTGTCGATACTTGTCTCAGAATGAATTAGGGAAACATAGATGTCTTTGAACTCCAACCAATTCTGGTAGCCGCCGCTAAAGTGTGGTAAATTAATTTTAGGTAATCTGACATTGTTGTGCCTGAAAGACACCACTGTTGGGCATTCATTGGAGCCTACCTCAGATTGAACCTCCTTGGCGAGTTGACTGCGATGTCTGTCAACGAGTGCCCGAGCGGAGGCAATTTCATGGTAGTAAGACTGCTCGAACTGCTCGCGTTCAGAGTACTGCTCGGTCGGGTCTTCAGCTAGCACCTCCAATTCGCTTTGATATCTGTCAAACACTTCATAAGAATCATCAAGCTTTTTGATGCGCATCTCTAATTCCACTAATTGCGAGTCGCTTAGGCGTTCACAAGTTTGTGCCGTAGCTACATACAGAGAAAACTGTGTAAGCTTTGCTTTAATTGAAGCTCGCTTCCTTATTAATTCTTTGCATTTAGTCTCGTTAGCCATTTTGCAGTAGTAAGAATTAATTGAAGCTATCTGCTAATAAGTATGCGTAAAGCAATATGCAAAGTCACTGTGGGAAAAAAATAGCAACAAGTTTTATTTTAAAGGTAACAATTATGGTTCCTAATATTTTTTCAATAACAACAAATTAAATAACAATGTAACTTCTGCTCAGATACTTTTACTAGGCGCAATTATATTTGCTTCTTGCCCATTGAAAATTGTTGCTATTAAAAAACGATCGGGATACTTTACGAGTATGCAACTGTACGGAATAGATTTTATAGGTATACCCACCTATACTTTTATAAAAAATTGTTATGGAATTTTCTGTATTCTCTAAATTATTATGCGTAATGAATGTTAACTTCGTAATTGTACGTGAATTCTATGGATTTGTAAGCAGAATTGGCTTATGCTATTGCTGGTTTCACTTTCGACCTAAGTAGACTTTAATTATTTATGAGTACATACTTTACGTTAAGTAATGTTTACCGCTAGCAATTGCTTATATTTTTATTAATTAGATATTTTGTGATATGTATTTATAAATGTTAGTTCAATACGGTAAACGGTAAGATTATACGAGTAGTACGATTTAATTATTGGTTAAGTTATAAAGTAAATGACTTTATTTCTATGCAAGGTTGATTGGATATTTACTCTGTTTATGTTAATGATTAAGTTTAATGATTCGAAGCAATGTTAAACTCAACACTTTACGCTTGTTGAACTTTTCGTAAGCGAGATTATGACAAATAGGTAAATAAGGTAGGTTTCTAGGTAATAAAATACATGAATTTTGAATTTGAAACTTAAATTAAATTAATGCTATACCCCACTATTATAGGAATTGGAAAGGCCTCACAGTTATGCTATCCTGGATATGTCCTCGGTAGATTGTAGATTCCTGTTCCTGTGCACTGTGGAATTTTACGTAGGTATGATATTCCTTTGTTCACGAAAGTTCTGTTCACTGCTGTTTACGATTCCCAAGTCCGTTGTATATAGGGTGGGAGTGCCGTTGCTTGACTATGAGGATCCGATGCTGATGAATCCTAGCATAAGCGGCTTGCCCGATGACCACTAAAGATGAGGAGATGGTGGATGATGACGATGAAACTCGTAGAATCGCTCGATTATTTTCGTCACGGTGATATGACCACTACGGCGACGAAATGCTCGATGATTGCAGTGCTTCCAACTTCTTGCATTAACTCTCAATATAAGTAGCTTTTCTTTCTTCGGCGAGTTTAAGGACCATATGTTGGGTCTAGTGCCTTGTTCAGAGCTTGAAGGAGATCTAGACGAGTAAAAATGCAAGTGGACTGTAAACACTGTTCTTTTACTTAATACTGAAAATTACAAAAAGCAAGTTAGTTGGATCGCGAACAATATGTGCGGTACGCAGTGCGAGTGTAAGCTGAATCCGTACGGTTCCCCGTACCGTCGCCTCTCGCGGCGTTGCGGCCGGCCGGTTTATCCGTAGTGCTAACGGTAAAGCCGCCGCACTCTTCGCACCCGTGGAGTTAAGTTGACAAGGGCCGGCTCAGTTCCTTGTCACCATTTTTTGACTCTGGTCTTATCAGAGTCGGAGGTCGACTGGTGAACTCCTTTTATGATTATGGGGTGAAGCATCCCATCGTCATTTGCAGCAAACATCCTGTCACAAAGCTGCTTTTTGGGATGTTTCATCTACGTCTTCTTCATGCGCCTCCTCAGCTGCTCTTAACAACAATAAGACATAATTATTGGCCGCTCGGAGGCAGAAACTTAGCCAAGCATGTTGTCCGCACTTGTCTCAGATGCATTAGGTTAAAGGGAGAAACGGTGCAACCAGTAATGGGTAACTTGCCAAAGGAGAGAGTACACCTTGAATACCCATTTCTTGAAACCGGCACTGATTATGCCGGGCCAATTCTCTTAGCTGATCGCAAGGGTAGGGGATGTAAGTTAGTAAAGGCCTATATCTGCATATTCGTGTGTTTAGCATCAAAGGCCCTTCATTTGGAGCTTGTCTCTGATTTAACCAAGGAGGCTTTCATAGCAGCTCTTAACAGGTTCATAGGTCGCCGTGGCATGCCAAGAATCATTTTCTCTGACAATGGCACGGCGTTCGTTGGCACCTTCAATGAGCTGTCTAATCTATTGCAACAAGACTTTGCTGCAGACTTGGCAAATGCACAAATTAACTTTTCATTTATCCCAGCATACACGCCTCATTTTGGAGGACTCTGGGAATCTGCAGTGAAGTCTGTAAAGCACCATCTTCGACGTACGCTAGGTCTTGCACACCTCACTTACGAAGAATTGGCAACTTGCTTGATCCAAATCGAAGCAATTTTAAATTCACGTCCACTTACGCCACTTTCTGATAATGCTTCTGATCTGACCCCCTTAAGTCCAGCACATCTGTTGATTGGAAGGTCTCTCATTTCTTTGCCATATCCACAAATCACAGACCAGAGGATTACTTCCCTCCAGAGATTCCAGCGCATCGAGTTCCTGAAACAGCACTTTTGGAATAGGTTCTCCAAAGAATACATTTCGGGTCTACAAGAGAGAACAAAATGGAAAACTTCGAAGGGAAGCCTAGACGTCGGAACCATGGTGGTCATCAAGGACAAAAATCTTCCACCCCTTATGTGGCTCCTTGGGCGCATTGTCCAAGTCCTTCCCGGCAAGGATGGTGTAGCAAGAGTGGCGGACATAAAGACGAAGAAGGGAGTAATTCGACGGGCTTTTAACACAATTTGCCCTTTGCCCATCCACAGTCTTGAAGACCCAAGCTCTTCAACGCCGGGAGTACATGTTGGCGACAAGGCGGCCGGATCTTCAACTTAACTCCACGGGTGCGAAGAGTGCGGCGGCTTTACCGTTAGCACTACGGATAAACCGGCCGGCCGCAACGCCGCGAGAGGCGACGGTACGGGGAACCGTACGGATTCAGCTTACACTCGCACTGCGTACCGCACATCCGGTTCGAAGGACCATATGTTGGGTCTAGTGCCTTGTTCAGAGCTTGAAGGAGATCTAGACGAGTAAAAATGCGAGTGGACTGTAAACACTGTTCTTTTACTTAATACTGAAAATTACAAAAAGCAAGTTAGTTGGATCGCGAACAATATGTGCGGTACGCAGTGCGAGTGTAAGCTGAATCCGTACGGTTCCCCGTACCGTCGCCTCTCGCGGCGTTGCGGCCGGCCGGTTTATCCGTAGTGCTAACGGTAAAGCCGCCGCACTCTTCGCACCCGTGGAGTTAAGTTGAAGATCCGGCCGCCTTGTCGCCAACATGTAATAAATAAACTAATATAACCTGTGAAGTTTTGTTTTTTCGCGCCTATAATGAGATGTCATAACGTGTCAAATGTCAACTTGACGTTTGCGCTCAAGGTGCTTACGGCTGGGAGTGTGAGCACCGTGAGCGCCGTCCATGACGTCATCAATGACGTCACGTAATCTCGTGTAAGCGCTGTGAGCGTGAATCGGTCCGACCGTGAGCGCGCTCAGAGCGCTGTGAGCGTGATTCGGAACACAGCCCTGGAGATCTTCCATGCGAAGCTCAGCAGCTAGAGGCGGCAGTCCCTCAGGCTGGCCCAGTGCTAGATCTAGATTAAGCGTCACCGTCAGTTCCGCCACACAGGTGAACTCGAGCCAACTCGCAATCTTGTGGTCTTCTTGAGTAAACTAAGTAATTGATCCACTGCCTTGGCCGGCGATGCCGGATCGCGACGAGTCGGGCTACTTTCGAAATAGAACTTTTAACGGAACTACCGATAGCGACAGATTTTTTCGACCTTTTTTGACTGACTGTGTTAACGCAGGAAAAGGATAATTTAAATTTACCCTAAAATAGGCAATATTGAACACCCTCCAAAGTAGCGACGCAAATGAAGGGGTCAAAAGGTCTTATTACTTTGTAATAAAGACTTTTGAACTTTTAAATGCATAGATACTTTTGATGCTGACTGTCCATGTTTTAATAACGATTTATTTATTTTTTTATTTTCCTACACAAAGTAATCATAGGAACTTCCATTTTTATTTAAAATTACGTTAACACATTTTTATTTATAGTGGTCGGCGGTTAAGAAATCAATCCTGACGCCTGTAATTTCCATACAGTTTATAAACTCTGTGACTTTTAGGTTATAAAATGTATGGAAATGACAGCGGACTACTATAATGTGTAACAACCTCGGAAACCAAGGACAATATCACATTGGAAGCTCGTTCATTAAAATATTGTTTATACTCTAACTTTAAAATGAAACATCTATTTAGAAATAAAACTCATTTAATGCAGAATATAATAATAAATCTTAGGGGATGTTCGCGAGATAGTCCTTGACATGAGCGGGCTCGAGGCGACGGAACCCGGCGGCGTCGCAGATCCCCACCTGTGGACACACAGAATTTTAGGATTTTTAGCCCTGAACAAACCTGCCTGAATAGTCGCGTACGGTACGGTTTCACAGGAATTTCCTCCCTCGGACGCTCCGGTTGTGGAATGAGCTCCCTGCCGAGGTTTTCCCGAGGGACTACAGTATGAGGTTCTTCTAGAAAGGAGTGTATACAATTTTAAAGGGTCGACAACGCGCATATGACACCCCTGGAGTTGCATGCGTCCATAGGCTGCGGGGGCCGCTTACCATCAGGCGGACCGTACGCTTGTTTGCCACCGACGTGGTATAAATTTTGTTGTTAGATTGTGTATAGACTGGGGTTTTTTGAAAGGAAATAATATTGAGGAGATACGACCTTCGTTAACCGTTTCAACGTTTTCATATTTGAAAGAAGACTCAGACACCAAGGTATCAAAAATTGATGTAACGTTTAAACCAGTAAAAACAATTCATAATAGATTTTTTTCATGATCAAAGTACACCTTGACTCCTTTTTAGTGGTTGTTGGCGTGGTGGGCACGACGACACATGAACACTTTATAGGTTCTTGGCGTTCAAAAGGGTTAAACAATGTACTATTGGCATTTAATGTCAGCTTTTCGGTAAAGGAAAAAATCGTGAGGAAAAAATGTCGGCGCAGATATTCAAAGGTGTATGTGAAACCCCAACCCGCACTAGGCGTGGAGACTACTTACTGTCTGTTCCCTCCCATCTATGATAGGCCATTTAAGTAAGCAGCGAGAGTAACAAGTCTTCTAGTATAATACTGTACATTCAGCGTCATATAGAACGTAGCGGCCAAATAGTTCGGTACACCATGCAAAATATATAGTGACGCCTTGCGTACACAAACTCGTTCGTACACACATATACACATAACATTTGCCCGACTACTTTTTAGCTTTTCTTTTTATGTTTGTTCATTAATTTTGTTTGTTCAATAGCCTTTTATTTATTAAAAATGGGATTGCTCTTGGCCAGCATCTAGCCGGGGGGCAAAGATGAGGCCGACGATGAAGCGAGCTCACCCAGAAGATGCCTATTCACTCGTGCCTTATTTGTCGTACATGTATCTCCTGTTAATCCTTAACTTCCTTAACGGGACAGGGGGCCAATTCTCGGGTTCGATCGAGATGATCTCTATTAGAGATTCCATACAAGTGACTCTACCATTCTATACAATGTCACGATAGACATGCATCTCGATCGGACCGAGAATTGGCCCCCAGGCTTTGCAATGTGGAGGGGAGGTCAGTAATTATTTGTACCATCTGTATTTGTATTTGTATTTTGACCACTTTGGCTGCTTCGTACAGTCAGCAGCTGAAGGGGCTACGCGGGCCTTGTGCTCAAAGTGAGTTAAACACAGACTCTAATGTCAAGAGAATAAGGCTCTGTGTAGATAATTGTGAACGTGTTATAGTGCCTTAGCTACTTTTGCTGCTTACTGTACTATATGACGCTGACTGTACTGAAACTTTACCTCAATATTGTCGGCCGTCATCTGACCCTCGAAGCCCTCCTTCAGTGTGAGGATGGCGGTGTGCACGGCGTCATCCAACTCCAAGTCTTCAGTATACCTGTCATCAAGTACATATGAGGAGATGAGAGATTTGGGTTGACTCCTCTATAAGACCTCACTAACATAATTATTTTTTTTGTAATGAACACTTAAATTCTAGGTAATTGTTTTGAGGAAATTTGAGCATTTTTGTTGCTTTTGATTTTTAGTTTTTATACTGCCTTTTTAGGGTTCTGTAGTCAACTAGGAACACTTATAGTTTCGCCATGTCCGTCTGTCTGTCTGTTTGAGGCTTTGCTCTGCGACTGGTAGTGCTAGAAAGCTGCAATTTGATATGGATATAGAAATCAATAAAACTGACAATCGTAAACCTAAATCTAAAAAAATAAAATTAAGGGTACCTCCCCTACACCTAAACTGGGGATGCAAGTTTTTTTTGCTTCAACCCTATGGCGTGGGTTGTTGTTGGATAGGTCTTTCAAAACGAATAGAGGTCTTCGTCAAACACTTTTTGATAAAGTGAATATTTTCGGAAATATTCACTCCAAAAAAAAGTGCCTTTCTCCCCTGTAACTTTTGAACTACAGGTCCAAAAAATATGAAAAAAATCATTAAAGTAAAGCGTAATAAAGACTTTCAATGAAAACTATAGCGGACATGATCAGTTAAGCTGTTTTTGAGTTATCGTAAATCTATAATTCTTAGTAAGACGTATGAAACGCTGCGAAGGTATTCCCTTTTACATGTAATTTTTTTTTTTTTGCTAAAATACTTATAAAATGGTACAGGGTGTTGAGGTCCAGCAGTACAGTATTCAGTCGTGAACGACATGCAAAAGTTATGCATACAAGTCTTAACCTATACGATTAGTGATATCAGTGTGATTGTATTTCAACAGCACAAAAAAAAATACAATTATCATAACCTATTAGATGTATTAGTAGTCTAAAAATTCATTAACACTATAAAAACATTTTTTCGCTAACCAACTAGTATTTTCTTTTACAAATTTATTATATTTTATCTGTTTAATGTCTGGGCAACTACTATTTTTTAAAAACAAAACTTACCTCTTCTCCAGGAAAGTCTTGCCGTTGTTGAAGTTTTTGCCCATGGCGGTGGCCTTCCACGCGAAGTATGCGCCCGACGGGTCGCACTGGAAAAGGTAGGGCCGCCCGCCCTCCCAGCCGCAGATCAGAAGCGACACTCCGAAGGGACGCACGCCACTGCAAACGACCATAGGCTTTGACCTCAGAATACTCCAGAGAAGACGTCAAATAATAATACCGCTACCGAGCGAGATGGTCACCAAAGCTGCTTCAAAATTTTCATAGAGTGGAGGCTTAGAGCATTTACAAGTAAATTTTTAACAAAAAAACAACGACTCCCAACTTTGCCAGACCCCATCCTCTTGGTATATAATTTGAGGAGTTCCTTATTTTGCCTTACCCCATCTTCTTGGTATATAATTTGAGGAGTTCCCTCGATTTTTCCAAGATCCCGTCTTCAGATCCAGACTTAGTAACAATGGGACCAACCACACCATTTCAAAAAAAAAAAGAATTTTTGAAATCGGTCCACTAGTCTCCGAGTAATCGGTGAACATACATTGACGACCTGTTTAGCCTAGTTGGTAGTGACTGCCTCCGAAGCTAGAGGTCCCGGGTTCGAATCCCGGCCAGGGCATTTATTTGTGCATTTTTCACGGATATTTGTTCTTGGGTCTTGGATGTTTTCTATGTATTTAAGTATGTATTTATCTATATAAGTATGTATATCGTCGTCTAGAACCCATAGTACAAGCTTTGCTTAGTTTGGGACTAGGTCGATTTGTGTAAGATTGTCCCCCAATATTATAAAATTAAAAAAATAAAAAAACCGACCAATTGTGAGGTGGGTTAAAAACACTAACCCTTCTGCCAAAAAATAGGCATGTGCACAAAATTATTAAAAACTACTTCATTAATCGATTATAAGGCAGTCTCGAAATCGTTTTCGGCGCGTGAAGAGAAGAATTTCTTTGAAACATGGTTCTTATCGACTACAGTCAATTTGGCAATTCTATAGTAACCCAATAATAGATCTAATGTTAACGAAAATAAGGTCGACTTTTATTGCTCAGCTTTAGTATTTTGAATGTGCGTAAGTTGATTGTTTTAGTGTGGGTGCTGGGTAATGGAACAATATATTGTAAGTGTGCGTAGTTTTTTTTATATGTGTGTTACCTCGCCCCCCGCAAAAAATGGCATAATATTTTGTTTGGTAAGATGCGCTGATGGCTACTCCAGTTATGTATGCTCGAGTGGAGGTCAGTACATGCTTACCTTTTTTCATATGACGGTGACAAAAAAAAACATACGGCTTGCCTAATAGTAAAAAGACACCGTCATCTATGGACGCTTGTGAATGCATAACAATTGACAACAATTAATTTTTTAAACAGGCTTTTTTTCGATGAATTCAAATAGAGGATGTAAATTAAATGTAACCACGTTTTTAAATTCACGAAAATATCCCAATTTCATATCATCATCATCATGTCAGCCGAAAGACGTCCACTGCCGGACATAGGCCTCCCCTAAAGACTTCCACAATGACGGGTCCAGCGCCACCAGCATCCAGCAATTTCATATAAAAAAATCAGTTTCAAAAGTTCCTCATTCAAAAGACAGTATGTGACAAGTAAAGTGTCACAGCGCATACAATCATACAGTAGTACTATTGATAAGGCAGATTTACTAAAGAAAGTGTACTGCTCTTCTTATTGTGCGTTGTGACTGTCACAATTTAGCCTTGTGACGTTATATAGACAATGGTAGGCTTTCTTCAGATATTCATGAATATCTTGGAAACGAATTTGAATAGCTTTAAAAATATAAAAAAATATTTTTAGGTTCCTCGTTAACAACTTAACGAAATGAGTTAAGATTTCGTACTACTTGAAAATTTTAAATATTGTCAATTGCATGTGTGCTGCTAACCTTTTAAAATTTAAATCTTTGAGTTGAGTGATTTGCTCTAGACCCCAGAAAGGCCCAGGTCTAGGGCACCCAGATATTAGCGGTGGCCAATTATACTCAGAAAGAAGCGACCGGGACTGACATTGCTTGGGACCTAGAGCAGCAGACTGTAAATCCGCCACGGATCTTGACAGCTTGAATTATACTCAGAAAAGGCTTAACTTTTATATGTGTATCTTACCCGGACTGTGTGTACTCCTGCATGACAGTAGCGACCCTCTGCACGAGCTGCGCGGTCGGGATGGGCTCGTGATACATGAGATAGTACTGTTGAGCCATCTTACGCGCCTGCGTCACCAGCAGCCGATAGTCGGGGCCCATTCCGGAGTACACCATGCCTGGAGAGAGAATGTGCAATGTTATTTCATGGTATATTAGGAATAGGAAAAAGGAAAGTGGGTAAGCCAAATACAAGGTGGGAAAAGGACCTAATAGAAAAAATAGGAAAAGACTGGAGAGAAGTAGCAATGGACAGACAGACATGGAAGAACATGGAAAACAAGTACTTAAAAAATGGCGATCCGGAAGAGCCCTAGGTCAATTACTTAGTGTGTAACAAAGTGACCACAATAATGTCAAACATTTGTTTCTAAAATAAAGGCTTAAAAAATAAATATTAGGAATATTTACAAACTGACTCTTTGAAACTATGATATTATAAAGTTTACATCCACTAAAGATGTTTTTGTTACAACCAAATACCCATTTGGGGCCTATACTAAGGACTCCATTTCATGATTGCTTTCCTATGTAGTTGTTTTGCATGTTTTCTTAATTACAGATTAACATACATACACATGCCCATGTTCCCAAAAGGGGTAGGCAGAGCACACGAAAATTAATTTCAGTGCCGCTTTTAGCAATTGTAGGTTTATAGATGGAGAAGATGTGGCACTGTTATTGCAGTGACAGGTTGCTAGCTCATCGCCCACAACTAGCTGGTTATTAACAGACATAATGACTAGACTCCTCTTCTTCTTAAGCCCCTTCCATATTTTTGGTAAGGATTCGACAATGTCCTTACAATCAGTGGCGGTACGGTCTTAAAAGCCCAAAAGCCTGGCTTACGTTACTAAAATGAGCAAAAACCAAATATATGTACAACTATTTTTTTTTTCCATTTCATACTAACTTAAAATCCGCGCGGCGGCGCCTGATCTGTATATTCTATTCATCTTGTTCGGGGTAGTAGTACAAAATTTGACCGTAGCAAGTAAGTGGCGGTACTGCCGCGCGAAACGAGCGGTCTTAACACGGTGGAGTTGAGACACGGGCGAGCGAGATGACTACATCTCGCTCGCACGCGCGGGCTTGCAAGCGGGCTTTAATGCTGATATCTTTTTTCTCTTTCTTATCTATGAAAACTGCTAGAAAACGAGAGATACGTATCTATAGCTAGATCTAGCAAATAGTTTGCGACTAGAAGCCCGGCTTTTGACGTGAAGTTATCAACAGATGTAAGTCAAATGCGAATTTCGCGCGTGCGCGTTCATAACTGGATGGATTGTGATGCTAAATAACTTCATTGATTACAATTATGTACATTACTTGAAACTGAACAATTTGTTTGAGCGAATAGTGTTTTGTATTAAAAAGTTTATTAAAGTGGAAAGTGACGATGGATGAAGTCGTTCCGTGTGACGATTTAAAATGTGCACAAGTTATCGGCGCAGAAAATGTAGGCACGCTAAACTTTGCACAAAGAAGCAACTTATTTTTTCACCGAAACCTACGCCTGACTTGAGTATTTCTCAGAAAAGTAAGTCACATAAACGACAATTTCAAAGATCGGTGCGATTGCTGATATGTCTGTACAATTTTATCTAGTAATAGCATGCCTTCAGTGTGTTTTGTTGGTCTGTCCTGTCTACGCCACACCAGTTAGTTAGTGATAATGAAGAGTGAAGATTTACTAGTATGGTAATATGGCAAGGTATTAAGGTAGGAGATAGATTTATTGATATTGTGTGTGAAAAAAATACAAAAATGTATCCCTCGGCTTGCCCTTCTCTGCAACCCTAGACACGCCACTGCTTACAATGTTGCATGTTGTAAAAACTAATTCTTTAGTGAACAAGAGAAATTGAATATAACCCTCTTTTATTTAAATCTTTACTGTATTTTTGTTATGACAGGGTTACATTACAACTAAATATTGTCTGTTATTGAAAGTTTTTAATTTCGTTAATGTAAAATACCTTAATATACAATTTTATTATTGCAAGAAATGAGAATATGTTGCAATAATTAAGCGAATTTCAAAGTAAGCGAATTTCATCAATTTTTTTTGAGAATTAAGTACTTAAAACTGAAAAAGTGTCAAACATATTACTTATTGGTATATGTCAGTTTATTCAGTTCCTTATTTTGTGACTAGTGGCCTCAAATTTGAGTAGCAATAAATATTTTATTGAATCCAATTACAGTCATCATGGATAGGGCTGTTTGGCAGTGATAGTGTCCTGCACGGCTAATCAATCGCGAAAATAGGTTTTCTACTGTAGCATTGTTATTTTGTAGTAGCTGAGACTCAGTGGCGTGCCTAGGGTTGCAGAGAAGGGCAAGCCGAGGGATACATTTTTGTATCTTTTCACACACAATATCAATAAATCTATCTTCTACCTTGATACCTTGCCATATTATATTACCATACTAGTAAATCTTCACTGTTCATTATCACTTACTGGTGTGGCGTAGACAGGACAGACCAACAAAACACACTGAAGGCATGCTATCTAAATATATAAAAGAAGAAACTGACTGACTGACTGACTGACATATCAACGCTCAGCCCAAACCGCTGGTCCTAGAGATTCCAAATTTGGCACGTAGGTTCCTTATAAGGTCTAGGGGTGCACTAAGAAAGGATTTTTCAAAATTCAACCCCTAAGGGGGTGAAATGGGGGTCCGAAGTTTATATGGGGAAACAAGATTGGCTGGACTATTTTATTCGAAACTTCACAGAAGTATTTCTAACGATAAATGAGTAAACACGTGTGTCAGGTTTTCTGAAATATCAACCCCTAAAAGGGGGCAATGTGGTGATAAATTCTAAAAATCGACATGGGTATTGTTTTTATGGTTTATCGGGTCGCTGATAACGAAAACAACAATGATTTTAAAATCCCACGTGGAGGACGTAAAATACCATCCCACCTGTTGGGGTGCGAAGGGGATGAAATGTCTAAATATTAATATGGGTGTCGTTTTTATGGTTTTTTGGAACGTTCATTACGAAAATGGCATCGATTTTGAAATTTAATGTAGTGGACATGAAAACTTTTGAAGATTTTTGCCAAATTGCAAGAAATAACTGACTGACTGAGCGAGTGACATATCATCGCACAGCCCAAACTGCTGGTTCTAGAGATTCTAAATTTAGTATGTAGGTTCCATATAAGGTCTAGAGGTGCATTAAGAAAGGATTTTTCAAATATCAACCCCTAAGGGGGTTAAATGGGGGTCCGAAGTGTGTGTGGGGAATCAAGATTAGTTGGACTATTTTATTCGAAACTTCACAGGAGTATTTCTAACGATAAATGAGTAAACATGCGTTTCAGGTTTTATGAGAAGTCAGTCCCTTTTAGGGGGAAAATTCTGAAAATCGATATGGTTATGTTTTCTATGGTTTATCGGGGCGCTGATTACGAAAACAACAATGATTTTAAAATCCCACGTGGAGGACGTGAAATACCATCCCCTCTGTGGGGTTCCAAGGGGGTTGGAATGTCTAAATATTAATATGGGTGTCGTTTTAATGATTTTTTGTGTCGTTAATTTTGAAAATGGCATTGATTTTGAAATATAAATGCGGACATGAAAACTTTTAAAAGTTTTTGCCAAATTGCAAGAAGAAACTGACTGACTGAGTGAGTGACATATCAACGCACAGCCCACACTACTGGTTCGAGAGATACCAAATTTGGCATGTAGGTTCCTTATAAAATCTTAAGGTGCATGAAATGCCGTGAATTCCCTATGAAGAGACGACCTTTTTTGATTCAATGTATTGTAAGTAAGTGGTTTTATTAATCAGTGCCGTCCGATACGATTTCGATAAAAATCTATATTTCAGCGTCCGAGAGGACTCTTAATAGAAATCCGAGGTAAACTTTGAAAAAAGTAACGGCCATATTAATTTTCTTCATTTCCGTTGCGATTTCGTTCATAATTGATATCTGAGCGTCCGAGAGGTCCCCTAATTCGACTCCGAGGTAAAATTGGGATAAGTGGCAGCCATATTGATTTTCTTAATTTCCGTCCCAATTTCGTTCAAAATAGATATCTGAGCGTCCGAGATGTCTCTTTTTACGAATCCGAGGTAAAATTTGGAAAAAGTCACAGCTATATTGATTTTCTTCATTTCCTTCCCGATTTCGTACAAAATCGATATCTGAGCGTCCGACAGGTCTCGTAATTCGAATGCGAGGTAAAATTTGGAAATAGTGGCGGCCATATTAATTTTCTTCATTTCCGTCCCGATTTCGTTAAAAATCGATATCTTAGCGTCCACAAGGTCTCTTAATACGAATTCGAGGTAAAATTTGGAAAAAGTGGCAGCCATATTGACTTTCTTCATTTCCAAACCGATTTCGTTCAAAATCGATATCTGAGCGTCTGAGAGGACTCTTAATAGGAATCCAAGGTGAAATTTGAAAAAAGTGGCGGCCATATTGATTTTCTTCATTTCCGTCCCGATTTCGTTCACAATCGATATCTGAGCGTCCCAGAGGTCCCCTAATATGATTCCGAGGTAAAACTTGGAAAAAAAGGCGGCCATATTGCTTTTCTTCATTTCCGTCCCGATTTCGTTCAAAATCGATATCTGAGCGTCCGAGAGGTCCTCTAATACGACTCCGAGGTAAAATTTGGAAAAAGTGGCGGCCATATTGATTTTTTCTTTTCTTTAACGATTTCGTTAAAAATCGATATCTGAGCATCCGAGAGAATTCTTAATACGAATCCTGGGTAAAATTTTGAAAAAGTCACAGCCATATTGATTTTCTACATTTCCTTATCAATTTCCGAGGAAAATCGATATCTGAGCATCCGAGTGGTTTCTTAATACGACTCCGAGGTAATATTTAGAAAAACTGGCAGCCATATTAATTTTTATCATTTCCGTCACGATTTCGTTCAAAATCGATATCTGAGCGTCCGAGAGAATTCTTAATACGAATCCGAGGTAAAATTTAGAAAAAGTGGCAGCCATATTGATTTTCTTTTTTTCCAACCCGATTTCGTTGAAAATCAATATCCGAGCGTCAGAGAGGTCCCCTAATATGAATCCGAGGTAAAATTTAGAAAAAGTGGCAGCCATATTGATTTTATTCATTTTTAACCCGATTTCGTTCAAAATCGATATCTGAGCGTCCGACAGGTCTCGTAATACGAATTTGAGTTAAAATTTGGAAAAAGTGGCGGCCATATTGATTTCATCATTTCCGCCCTGATTTCATTCAAAATCGATATCTGATTGTCCGAGAGATCTCTTAATACGAATCCGAGGTAAAATTTGTAAAAGTGGCGGCCATATTTATTCTTTTTTTCATCCCGATTTCTTTCAAAATCGAGATCTGAGCGTCCGAGAGGTCTCTTAATACGAATCTGAGGTAAAATTTGGCACTCCATGCATGTCAGGGATTGCAAAAAAAAGTTTAATCTTACTATATAGGCATGTGGGGTATCTATGGATTGGCTTTTAAAAACAACATAGAGGTTTCGATATTTTTTCCATTTAAATCAACCTTTAGTTTTTTTTTATCGTATGGCATTTACTTAGTCGGCTCATATAAGTTCTGTCATATACATAGTATCAAATAAAAACAAAAGTTTAAGTTTATTCCATATAATTTGTACAGCGTTTGAAAGCTTATAAACTAGAGAATCTAAATGTATAACATTTATTCAAAATGACCGCCATAATTATCTACACAGGCTTGAAGTCTGCGTGGCCAGTCGTCAATGGATTCACGCACCACTTTCATGTCGATATTGGCCACTGCCGTAGCAAGGGATTTTTTCAGCGAGTCTAGATTTGCATGAGGTTTTGAGCACACCTTTTCCTCTAAATACTGCCATATTTTATAGTCTAACGGATTAAGATCTGGGCTAGAGGAGGGCCGATCTTCATGCCGTATAAAGTCGATTTTATTGGAGGCGCGCCAGGCTTGTGTAGACTTTGCCTTATGGGCTGGAGCAGAGTCCTGCTGGAAAACCCAATGCTGGTTTAGAAACATCGTATGGGATAGTGGTTTCACAATATTAGTCAACACCGTGTCTTGGTAAACTTTGGCACTAGTTTTTACTCCTTTCTCACAAAAATGCATACTAGTGACGCCCGCATAAGAAACTCCCAGCCAAACCATCACAGATGAAGGGTGATGACCTCTTTGAATACGGAGAATGCTATTAGACGCTTCTTTACTATTCTACACTCTATCATTTTGTTTATTACAGTTTTCTTCTATGTCAAAAATTTTCTCGTCCGAAAACAGTATACAACGATGCTCATTTTTAGCGTACTTCTTCAATAAAGCTTTAGATATTTTAAGCCTTAAAGCTTTAAGCCGACCATTGAGAAGATGGCTTGTTTTTCGTTTATAAGCACGAAATCTCAGGTCTTGATTAAGCACTCTTTTCACCGTGTTTCTGCTCAAACCCATCTGGAGGGCCATAACTTCTTGTTTCCCAGCGGGATTTCTGGCAATGCGTGCCCTAATTGCTTGTACAACCGCTGGAGTCCTAGCTGTACGCGGACGACCGCTTCTTTTCTTGTCATTTAAACTAGGAGACCTCACTGTATCTTTCTATGGTACGATACACAAATCTTAGAGAGAATTTTAAATTTTCAAGTAGCTTAAAAATTTTTGTCGGCGAGTGTCCACAACGATATAGTGCAATTATTGCGGTACGGCTATCTTTAAGCGTCCACTCCATGTTAAAGAAAAGATTCGAAATTCAAATGCACAACGGTTTTTGTTATAGGAGTTCCAAATTTAAATTTTAAAGGCCAGTGACAGAACTTATGAGCCGACTAAGTATTTACGAACCGTGAGATCTTCGGGAAGACAAGTACGGTTGCCAGTTTTTGTTGCACTTTTAGCACCACCCAGGGGTAACGGTGGGTACTCCCTACGGACGTAGTGCAACTTCGACCCCCCTTTGTCAAGTGAGTGGGAAACTTGTCTGTTAGAAGTTCTCAAGCCGCCCGAAGGCCTCTAACTTGGCTTAACGACTGCTGTCGTAAACAGCAGCCGGGATCAACGACTTAACGTGCCTTCCAAAGCACGAGAGCGCTCAGTTAGTAGCTACTCAAAGCGGTCACCCATCCAAGACCTGACCTGCACCCACATTGCTTAACCTCGCATACCGCACGCGGTAGGCGGGTGCCGCTGGGCCACGAGCGCTCTGAATTCTTGATAGTTTGTGCCAAATTTCAATTCAATCGGTCCAGTAAAGGCAACTCGGTTGTAACAGACGGACTGACAGTAAGGAGTGCGAATGAAAGTGAAGCCAAATTTTCTTTTTGGATGCTCCTTTTAATGAATCACGATCACCAAACTTCGTATACCGAAACCCCCAGAATGTAACAACTACTTTTCTGGAAACCGCATCTAAATCGGTTCAGCCAAACGCGAGATAATCGTGGACAAACATACATACATACCTACATACATATATACGGGTCAAACAGTGAACCTCTTTTTTGTAGACGGTTAAAAATTACGCTTAGTACGCGGGCGAAGCCGCGGGCAAATGCTAGTTACTAGATAAAATTGTACAGATATATCAGCAATCGCATCGATCTTTGAAATTGTCGTTTATGTGACTTGCTTATCTGAGAAATACTCAAGTCAGGCGTAAATAGGTTTCGGTGAAAAAATAAGTTGCTTTTTTGTGCAAATTTAACATGCCTATCTTTTCTGCACCGATAATAGCCCGCGCGTGCGAGCGAGATGACTAGCCCGTGTCTCAACTCTATCGTAAACCGCTCATTTCGCGCGGCAGTAGCGCCACTTACTTGCTACGGTCGAATTTTGTACTACTACCCCGACCAAGATGAATATAATATACAGATCAGGCGCCGCCGCGCGGATTTTAAGTTAGTTTGAAATGGAAAAATAATTTAGTCATACATATATTTGGTTTTTACTAATTTTAGTAACGCAAGCCAGGCTTTTGGGCTTTTAAGACCGTACCGCCACTGCTGAGACTGTAATTTTAAATTTAACTATACAATGTATATTGTTTTGAAAAATTACACCTTGCCGAGTTTCTAACGCCGGTTCTTCTCGTGGCAGAGGTTTATTTTTCCGAACTGGTGGGATTTATAGATGTTCATAGGTGCATGTAATATGCCTAATTTGAAGACTTTTACTTTTTGTCAATAGGTTTTTGAAGAGTGTACGGTCGAAAGTTTAAGCCCTTAAAACTTTTTATGATGTTACATGAAAACCAGTTATTAAACTAATAAATAAAAAAACTAAATAATGAACTTAATTAATATATTTGTTTTATATTAATGTATCCTTTTTGTGACCTACTGCCTCAAAATTCTCCTTATTTTGATCATGTACAGTTGCAGAATGAAAAGGTTTGTCAATTTCAACTCTATTTTAATGCTAACAGCATTAAATATTTTAATGCTGTTAATGTCCAAAAGTGACAAACTTTTTCATTATGTGAATATACATTTGTAAATCACCTGTTATTACCATTTTTCTTTCAAAAAAAAGCTTTACGCAATACACAAGAATTTCCTCCATTGTTGTTAGTTACATACTTACTTGATGTTCAAATCTGTAGCAACATAACACATACAAAAATTGCAGAACTTATTGAAGACGGTGGATATTTTAGACTGCATGTGAATATTTCATAACTGTGAAAACCCAGCATTTCGCAAAACAGGCCTTATAGCCCGAGAAAGATACGGTTTTTTTGGAAATAATTCAATAACTGGCCAATTTTTGTTATACGGTCCTATTATGTGATTATAAGATCCTATATTTTAAAAATTTCCGAATCTGAAGACCGGAAGTTGGAAAAAAAATCATGTGCCCGAAAACTGGTGAATTGTTGCAGCAAACAGGGTATCAGTATTTTTATGATCAGTACTTCTATGTTTATGTCTATTTTAATACTTACGACCAGAATCAAACAATATATGCAACGGGAAATGAGAAAAAAAATATCTAATAGGTAGTAAGTAGTAGTAGTCAATTTGACCTTCATGAATAGTCTATAGAGTGCATTTGGCTGCCACATTAATTCCAAAAGTTATTACAGCTTTAGGTATCTTGGGTTGATTCAGTATAAAAAGTGTCAAGAAATATAATAAAGGCATATAAAAACCCTAACTGTAATGATACCTTATATGCCATTAGCGTAATGCATTTTTATGTTTTACGATATTCATAATTGATTGTATTATTAAGTTACCGTAACAAAAATAAGTTGATTTTCATATATTACAAAGAACATAAATAGAAGTAGTATATCATAAAGAAAATAATTCTTATAGTGTTTTTGCTAGATTTTTACGGATTTTTTATAGATTTATTTTTAATATTTTCTACAGTCGCGTTAATAAATTCTTTTTTTTTTTTTTTTTCTTGGATAATCGGCGATCAGTCTGTAGACTATAAGCTGATTTGTTGGCAGCAAGTGGCTTAATGACTTGTAGGCGAAGAGGCCTGCGCCTCTACTATCCTTTCATAAAACATTCTTTCGTTTTAGTCTCTTCTCATTGAGAACAGGCTGTAGAAGCTGTGTTGCCAATGGATTAGGATGTATAGTCAGGCGTTCCACATATTTTCCCTTGTGTTTTTCTATTTCTTCATGCACGGTTGGTACTTCGAGGTGTTCATGAATCTCATCATTCCTGGAGAACCACGGTGCGTTCGCAATAGTGCGCAGAATGCCATTTTGAATGCGTTGTAAGCACATGATGTTTGATTTGCTGGCTGTACTCCAGAGTGGGATACCATAGGTCCAAATAGGCTTTAAGACAGAGTTGTAAATCAAGAGTTTATTATCAACCGAGAGAACCGAGTTTCTTCCCACAAGCCAATATAGGTTTCTGAATTTTAGATTTGTCTCATCTCTTTTCTTTTTTATATGTATTTTCCAAGTGAGCCTTCGATCCAGATGAAACCCGAGGTATTTTACACAGTTAGTGTCTGGTAGAACAGTGGGACCAAGCCTCACAGATGGAGTGTCCAGTTTTCTCAATGTAAAAGTGATATGGTTTGATTTCTGTGCACTTGCCCGAATGCGCCACTTTTCCAGCCACATATATGTCTTGTCTAGTATATTTTGTAGTTTGTTGCTGGCTTCTTTTGAGTTTTCATCACGCGCGTTAATAAATGTAGGTGTATTATTAGAGAATACTTAGTATAATTACTTAACCTAATTTTTGATGCACAAAATTTGCTGATACCGATATATTGTTGTTTTTTCATACAATGAAACCGTATAGCTCTCGGGCTATTAATCTTCATCAACCACAAAATTCAAGCAAGAAAATATTGCTTGACTTTTAAATGTCAGAATACAGAGATCATAATAATTAATAACTTACCAATATGGCCTGTAATCATCTCCACTTTGTTGACACTGTGTTCATCATACAGTATGCTCTTGTGTTTGTTCTCTGTCGCGATCACCACGCCATTGGACGCTGAAATGCAAACAAACAAGAATTTATCGACTAACTCATTTGTACATACATATGATGACATGACAAAATTTCATCCAAGTTGTGAAAATAGTAATGTAGATTTCTTTCACTAAAAATAAGCATAAGCAATATAATTTGCAGATAAAAGAGCACAGTGAAAAGTGCTTTTCTAATCTCTAACTGTAATATATGTGCAGAATTTTGAAGACGCTAACATAACCTAATTTAAAGAAAAATATTACCTTTAATACCGACAGAGGTGCCGCCGGCGGCTACAGCGGCTAAAGCATATTCGATCTGGACTAGTTTCCCTGAAGGGCTAAAACGGAAATACGACATTTATAAACATTTTGGTCCAAAGTAGCGCGATGTGTTGAAGCAGCTATAACTTTGAAAATTACACGCAGATACAGTTTATAATACATTGATATAACGGAAACTTTATCGTGAAACAAGATCACATATATTTAGATTCACAAATATGCGTAAATTAATAGAATTTTACCTAAAAGTAGTAAGAGAAAAGCTGTAACGTTCTGACGCCATGATTACAAGGCAGATTGTCAATTTTAATTTATTCGCTGGTGTATATTGGCAGCAATGACAAATGTCAGTAGTGGTGTCCGATATTCCATAGATAAAGCTAATTTGTATCGATTAACCATTCGTTCACTACTATCGATTTACCAATTATTTAGCCGATTGCTAGAAGCCGAACAAGTGCTCTAATTTCTAATTGGACCAGAAATTGGCCAATAGGAAGCGCGGATCTGCGCTCGATATTTGATTGTCAAATTTACGGAAACATTGGTCTATTTATAAATTTAATGTTTCGAGTGTATTTTCAATAAAACAGACAGTCGCTATGTTGAGCAGTCTACGCGGCGTTTCGCCTTTATCTGACGCTATGTCCGACAGCACTTTAGAGAGGAATCGTGCTGAAAAGGCGCTTATAACTAAAACGCCCGCCCAAAGTCAGGTTTTTGGGAACAAAACCAATGTTAGTGGGACGAAGAATTACTCTGATAAAAATGGCAATGATGTTACTAAGTCGGTGCATAAGGGGCGTAAGACCATTGCGTTTTGGACGCTGGTGTGTTTGCTTTTCGTCCTTGCAATCGGGAACCTGATTCTTACATTTACCATTTTGGCTGTTTTGAGACTTGGACAAGGTAAGTTTTCAGTGTATTCAATGAAATTGAGCTAAAATTTTTATCGATTTTTCATTAAGAAATGATATCAGAAAAGGCTTGAATACGAATCAATCTAACCAGAATTTTACCTTGGTCTATCCAAAGTAGCTGAAAATATCCGTTCGTCTTTTTTAACTATTTTATTTTTTAACTATAAGTTTACCTACCCCAAAGAGGGAAATAATTTTGATTTTTTGTATAACTTTTTAATAAATTGAAATAGATGTGTCATGTTGTATAAAAGTAATAAATGTGATTTTGGATAGCTGCATATTGAGCCACGGACCATCAAATATACGATGCATATATACATCATTATGCATTTAAGGGTTAAGTACTCTACTGGTACACTCAGGATCAAAAGTAGCTACGCATATGAATAGTTCACAAGTTTATATTCCATTGTAATACAGAAGTATGAATTATGGGTACAGTCTAGATCATTTTGAGTCTCTCAGCTGCCCGCCTCTTCCCCCCTTGGTGACGCCGTTGGTAGCTATACTTTTGATGCTGTCTATACCTAAGCCTAATCTAAGAGTATATGAACGAAAAATTCAGTTTATATTTGCTTAAAAAACATTATAAACTCACACACGTCATTATTTATGAATCAGAGAACTATTTATTGCCACAAAAAAGAACCTCAAATGTACACAGATATCATCAAATGACAAAGAACAAAAATTAAAAAGATAAATAAAACTAGAACAAACAGGACAATCTTACAGACATCGATAACTACGAACCGTCGTTCGTCTGCCAGCTATGGGCCTAGTGCCTGCTTTGCACCAAAGATAATATAATTGCCTGCACTAGGCCCATAGCTCCTGATAAGGTCGGTTTACATTAGGTATGCGCGGGGGCGCGCGCGGCATGTTAGTTTAAATAAAAGCCGACACTTGTCGTTGTCCATCATTGCCGCGCGAGACAACTCACACACACCACACTGCGCGCGATCCGAGCACAGAGGGCCTACCGCGAATTGAAAACGAAGTAGTTCCCTCTTTGTCGTTCAAATATGCAAGTGCGACAGAGAGGCATTTATTTCGATTTCGGTTTGCGGTAGCATATAGTGTATGACAGAAGAGTGAAAGGGACGGCACCATACGAAATTCGGAGTAGACCCCCTGACTGAATGGCCTTTGCCGCGCGCGCGGTCAAAAACCAACAAAGATCCGCTCGGCCCGCGGTAATGTTTGAGCTGCCACGCGCACAAAACACGTCTGTCGCGATGGAACGTGCCGGACGCACACCGCACCTAATATAAACGCCGCTTTAGTTTCATATGCAGGGGGGGTGGCGGCGGGTCACTATACCTGCTAGTTACAACGGGTCCTCTGAAAAACTTAATTAATCTAGGTATGGAGAGCATGGAGCTTCTCCCAGAACACAACGCCATCAAGCTCTTAGGCGACACGGGGCTCGAGCACGTGTACAAACGCGACGGCTTGCTCGAGGGCTTCCGGGACCGGCCGGTCGAGGTGTCCAGCGAAGGCGGCGCCGTGCGAGTCGTGCTGCAGACTAGGTTAGTGCTGCATGCTTCTGCGGCCCTGGTACACAAGATTGTAATCCATTTCCCACGACGTATGGGTTCCTAGTACCTTCACCATCATGTTGCTGGATGACGACTGGATTAGCACTACAAACAGACCAGGTAAGTGCTACACTCTTCTGCGGCTCTGGTACAAAGGTTCGCAACATTGTAGTTAATTGCCCACCACGACGTATGTGCTCCTAGTACCTTCACCAACACATCATGTTGCTGGATGACGACTGGATTAGCACTGCAAACACACTTAGTACTAGTGGCTCTGTGAGCTGGCTGTATACCTCACATTTTTTTTTTAAATACGAAAATTTCCAAAAACTGAGTCACCAAAAAAATTCTATACAATTATCGAACCTGCTCACAAAATTTCACGAGAATCGGTTGAGAAATGCGACCTGTAGAGGAGAACATCTGGACAAACGAAACAATTTTTGTCGAAAGCTGAAATGGAGACGCTTCGCTCGCTCGGTCAATTAAATAATATCCTACTGCCAGGAGCGGCCTTAGACATTGCGAGGCTCCAGGCGGATAGACCTTTGCTAGCCTTGTGTCTTACCTTTGCTAACACTGCAAATTTCCCGGGAATTTTCATACAAATCGGGACTGCAAACTCTAACGCCACCCTATACGATTCGACAGCATTGTCTCCACCATTGTCATGACACGGGGAATTCTCCTCTTTTATTGGCGACAGTCAGAATATATGGAAGTATATATAGGGTGGAAAAAAATATGGGCCCTGGAGGAAAACTACCTCAAAACGTTGAGATGTAGCTCAATTTGCTGAAAGGAAACATTATTTTATACACAGATTTTTGAGGGGCCCATTTTTTCCGCCCTGTGTTTATGTTAAAAATGTACCTACTCTCTTTTATTGACAGGTTGTCCCGCGCCGAAACCAAAATGGCGGTGAACACGTCAGGCGTTTTCGTGAGGGGAGTCAACGCTCTGCGGCTTCTAGACCCCGTCTCAGGGGACACCGTGTTCAGTACAGCGGCACAGGAGATGAACATCCCGGACGGGGTCAACAACCTGCACGCTAAGGTACGCTGGCTAAACCATGTGGGCTCGGTCAGAAACAAAGTCGTCCGTCTTCCCCACCCGTTGTAAAACAGATCAGAGGGAGTCAACGGGGTTGCCAATACTACTCCAATACAAATAGTCTATGTGGCGGGGCCTCTTCACTTGGCTAAGTACAGTTACGAACTATTAAAAACTCTTCTGGGGGCTAATAATTAATTGTGTAAGGGCCCCGAAAGAAAGGGGGTCTGAAAACCCAAAAATGAGACAAATAATGCCCTGAACGGGATTGGAACCCCAGACCTCTGGCTTCGTAGGCAGGGCCACAACCAACTAAGTCAAAGTGGTCGTCAGACGTATAGTCACGTCTATATCTTGTTTTTTCTTCCGATTCTAATTAAAGTCTAGTAACCAGCAAAAAATAATAGAAGAAAACCATTAAAAACATGTTTTTAACGTTCCTGATATGGCCCCAACATTAACAAATACTGCCGTTTACTTTTATCTGCATAAGTGTTACAAAATTTTGTTTCCTTTTCCAGCAAATCTCTACCAAGCGCATATCCTCACCGACCGACCAAGACTTGACCCTACGCTCCGACTCTTCCGCGCACCTCCGGGGCTCGGAAGGCACACGTATGGAATCCAAGGAACTTTTCTGGTCAGCCGACCAAGACATATACTTGAAATCCATCAACGGCTCAGTGGTGCTCAGCGGCAAGGAAGGAGTGTATGTGCCTGTTAAGAATTTGCCTATAGCTTTGCCGTTGAACCGTACGGAGCAGAGCACGGGTCAATTTAAAGTTTGTGTGTGTATGCCGCAAGGGAAGCTGTTTCGCATAGCGGTCCCTAGCGGGCAGAAAGTCACGTGTTCGCATATTAATATGACTGGGGATTTGAATCCATGTATTTAGATGTATGGTAGCAATTCACGACAATATATCTGTAGTAATAAGAGTATAATCCACACATGGGCAGGGCTGGTTGTTTCTAGTGGCGAGCGTAAATAAGCAGTGTCTGCTTATAACCTTTTGGACGCTAAGAACACATAAAGAGCAACACGCAACAGCGTTGTGTCGTGCCTCCGACGCCAATACTGGCGAACGAAGACACCTTAGTGCTTTACAGTAAGGTTCATATTCAATCGCTTATTTTTTACTGTCGATACATGAAAGGAGGCAATTGCAGGCTGAGTATTAGTTGTAAATGGAAGACCTTGGGAGTAGGAGTTAATTAATACGAAGCCTGCAATTGACTTTCCAGCCGAGGCTAATATAGTGTTTTTTCTCAAAAATGGGGGTAAGAAGACTAAATTGGAATCAAGTTTTGATAAACATACTAAAACGCTAAAAAATGTACGCTCTCCTGCCGTTTATTTTATTTAAACAGTCTCCAATGTCTATTCAATCTATACTAATATTAAAAAGCTGAAGAGTTTGTTTGAACGCTCTGTTCTCAGGAACTACTTTGAAAAAATATTTTTGTGTTGGATAGTCCATTTATCGAGGAAGGCTTTTAGGCTATATAACATCACGCTGCGACTAATAGGAGCGAAGACGCGGACGAAGTCGCGGGCAACAGCTAGTATAAAATAAGATAAAATATCATTTATTGTCAAAACTCATGCATTTTTCCATCGAAAACCGCATACTATTTCAGACACCGTACGAGCACGTACAAAAACGGCGTGTTTCCAACAGAGAAATGCGACTTGAAATGGCTGTGTATTACTACCTGTGCCATCTTTTGTATGGCTGTTTATTGTTTTTAAAAAGTTTGGAACTCGATAAATAACGGAAGTTATATGTAACAATGTCGTCGCGTGATCGAGCCTGCAATGTTTGATTTTATTAAATTTATGATTTACCATAAATCGCCTTCGATTCCTTTTTGATTTCGCCTTCCAATACGTAGCGAGTAACGTCCACTTTTAAAGCCATTTTTGAGAAAAATAAGTTGGCGTGTGAATAGGTGTCACTGGCGTACATGAAGAAAAGCGTCATAAGGGGGGGGGGGGGGGGATCAGGAATGCTTGATTGCCACCGTGTTGGTATAAGAAATCTCGGGCACCAAAGTAGAGCCTGTAGGCGATTTTCGGGTGTAATCTGAGGTGAGGCGGGGCGGGACCTCGCGCAGGCCTGATCATGCGCAATGCCGCCACCTAAGCCACCTTGGTTCTATTTGGGTGCCGGGTATGATAGAATTGTTACTTTGGTATTGTATACGTTAATGTGTTCTAGTCAGAAGTATAATTAAGTAGGCAACAGTCAATCATGAGGGTCATACAGCCGAAAATACAAGTTGTTGACCGCAGGAGAAAGAACTTGCAATTTAACGGCTTCGCTTGTTTTTACGTATCTCATCTATTTGGGGGTCGACCAAACATGTTTTTTCTTCCATACCTCTATCACACGTCATCTCGTCACTCACATCCTTCCTCGCTCCATATCGCCTCTCACGCAATTCATCCCCCTTTTCCTCGGCCTACCCTTCCTCTTACATCCCTCCACATTCCACCACCACCACCACCACCATATCAGCCCTAGGACGTCCACTGCTGGACATAGGCCTCCCCCAATTTCATGGCGGGTAAATGCCATAATCGCCACGCTTGGCATGCGGGTTGGCGATCGCAGTATCTCCACTGCACTCTAGGAATGCTGCTGCCCATTCCCCGGTGGTCTTGGTCGTAGTTTTAGGACATACCCGGGTCCGGGTCCTCCACATTCACACCTAACTAATACCTTTCTTGTCACATGACTTTCATCCCTCCGCATAATTTGTCCATACCACCGTATGTGATTTGCTCTCAGCTTATATGGGGCTACTTCCGGGCTTCCTATTATATACTTATTTATTTCTTATCCGATCCATTCTCGTCGCGCCATTCATAAATTCTCCTTAACGTGCAATCTCTTTTCACCCATCACTTTTGCGGCCCAACAATCCGATCCATACATGATGACAGGTCTTATAATGGTCTTATGGACTTTGCCCTTCAATCGAAGCGGCATTCGGGCGTCGCAACGCAGCAAAACGCACAGAGCGGGCGTGGTGCGGGGCGGAGGCGGTTTTGCATTTTTCATATTCCCAAAATTGTCGACGGTCGATTACTGCTTCATATCATATGTCAAACGCCGCCTCCGCTTTTCCGCGCTACCGAATACCGTGCGGTTTTTTGTGTCCATACCACGTTCGCTTTACCGCAATACCGCCTCCGCCACGCAACGACGCTGCGCCGCGCTCAGTGCGTTTCAGGTTATAACGGCTTATGTGCATGTAAATTATGTTTTTATATTAATGATTCATAGGAGTTATAAAACGGAGACTCCATAAATGCGGATTCTGAGTCCAACCAAAAATAGGTTTTGTTACCCTTAATTTTACATACCATCGTCACTATATCAGCCCAAAGACGTCCAGTGCTGAACATAGGACTCCCACAATTCCATGGGGACCCGGGTATGTCCTAAAACTACGACCAATACCACCGTGGGATGGGCAGCAGCTTCCCTGGAGTGCGGTGGAGATACTGCGATCGCCAAACCGCTGCGCTGCCGTGGCTATTATGGAATTTACCTCCCATGAAATTGGGGGAGTCCTGTCCAACAGTGGGCTGATATGATGGCTACAGGAAAACGTGTACCTAAATCTGTATGACCCATAAGGAATTATTCTTTTCTATTTTGATCTTTGAATGTATTGGTCGATATTTTGTGAGGAATGGGTGTGAATGTTACATAGATATTGTGGTAGTTGCAGCTTCCGTATTACACATGATTGTATTCTGCTTCCCTGCGTAGAATAAAGGATAACAATACTACATTACTTACTTACTTACCATGTCTCAGATCGCAGGTATTTGTCGAGCCGATGGCAAGGGCGATAAATTTGCGATCTAAGACTTTCTCTATTGCCGCCCGTGGTAAGTACAAAACTTTACGTCCGCCTCTGGCAAGAAGTCGGATAATTGCCACTTTATTGGCCAGGTGTGACGAAAAGGGTTTATATGAAAAATATCAACAAGTTCTAATAAATATGGATATTTGTTACTTGTAACCTTGTAACTTGACGCTGCCGTATGAAAAGCAATTTGCCTTAACAATATAAGTGAATTAAGTATTTGTATACATATCGTATATTAATATTGAAAATAAAACCACAAGTCAAAATAAAAATTCGAAATTTATTTCTCCATACCTTACCTCCTACCGGCTACACTATAAACGCGTATATACACATAATCGATGAATTAATAATTTTAATAAAATAACCATTTACTCTATGCAATTTCTCGCAAGCAATTATAATGTAAGTTTCAACTAATAGGTATTACAACCGTCTTGAACGTGAAGGAATAGAAAAATTGCCATCTTTTTTTAACCGACTTCAAAAAAAGGAGGAGGTTCTCAGTTCGTCGGTTTTTTTTTATGTATGTTCACCGATTACTAGGAGACTGTGTGGACCGATTTCAAAAATTCTTTTTTTGTTTGAAAGGTTGGGTTTTCTAGTTGGTCCCTTTGTCACCAAGTCTGGATCCGATGACGGGATCTTGGAAAAATCGAAGGAACTCTTCAAATTATAAACCAAGAGGATGGGGTAAGGCAAAAAATAAGGTACTCAAATTACCAAGAGGATGGGGTCCGGCAAAATTGGGAGTCGGGTGTTTTTTGTCAAAAATTTACTTGTCCATCTTACGACGCTAATGGTGCGATGCGGGGCGGAGGCGATTTGAATTTTTGATTTTTCCGAAACTGTAATCTGTCGATTGTGTTGATTACTGCGTCATATGTCACGCCGCCTCCGCTCCGCTATCTCGTTCCCCGGACTGCGTTCGCTTTACCGAAAAACCGCCCCGCAACGACGCTTCACCGCACTCTGTCCGTTTCAAGCTAACGACTTCGAGCGTCGCCAACGCAGATATCATCGCCAACACTACACAACTGACCATTCGTGGACTTTATTCCCATTGTAATAAGGGTCACGGATGATCAGGTAACTTTGTTGGCGTTTGTACATTACGTGCGATCCGACCGCAGTCAGTTGCGTCTCGACCGTGCAATGACCAGATAAAACGCTTGCCGGGCCGCAATTAGCGCCGAGGGTCTACTCCGAACTTCGCGTCTTACCGTCCTCACTCTCGTGTAATACACTATATGACGGAAAGGGACGGCACTATACAAAGTGAGTAGGCTCTCAGAGTCGTGGCCGCACCGTTATACCTTCGTCTCTAGGTCGTCACGACAAATTGGTACGTTTGTAGAGCACTTATCTCTGTTGTTTGTAGCGCTACAAAAAATCGCCGATGACTAAAGAAAGACTGCTAAGTTACATAGAATTGTTTCCGAGATATTGCATTGAGTAAACGCGTTTAAAAAATGGCTTCAGGAGAAAAACCGACAGCTCTCAGATTATTTACAAAGCATTTTGAAAAATATTTTCAATTAAAATAATAATTTAACCGACTTACGACTAATTTAACAAAAGTCAAAATTCATAACACCGTTTAGGAAACAAACGATATCAAACACACGAAAAACATTATTATCCATTATTATTAAACATTATTATGTGTTCCGTTCTACGTCCGAGATCCGATGATTGTGAGGGCGCCACTGCACACGAATACGACACGATGACATCTGTTCAGATAATTTTGTACACCCTGAAGTATACAGGCCACTGAACATCAAAGTTACATCATTTTATAGACGACACGAAGACATCTGTTCAGATAATTTTGAACACCCTGAAGTGTACAGGCCACTGAACATCAAAGTTACATCATTTTATAGACGACACGAAGACATCTGTTCAGATAATTTTGAACACCCTGAAGTGTACAGGCCACTGAACATCAAAGTTACATCATTTAATAGCCCTTAAGACAATCTTAACTTGATTGAGATCAGGCACGATACAATAATATGTACAAGGTAGGGTAAGCTGTAGTAATGTTGGCCCCCCTCCAATAATTGGCCTCTTGAATGTTAATTCAATGTATTAAGCGCAATCCTTGAGTGCAAGGACAAAAATAAATATCATATTAATTACCATTCCATTTTGGTTTATATACTGTAATTGGTGGAAAAAGGCCCAAGATAACGTAGAAACGGGTAGGCCAAAGTTAGTACCTTCATACATCAGGGGCCAATGATTGTACTTTTCGCACCATTTTCATATTCAACTCATTTAAGTTATAAAAGAGTTACAGTATTATTACGGTTGTAACTTGTTCGAATTCTCGGGTTCATAAGCAACAATTTGACAGTAAATGTTAAATGATTTTGGACCTTGCTTTGAATCTAAAAATGTTCAATGTCAATGGTCGCCTTAAGGAGCCAATGATTATACCGCTTACCCTACGTCACTACAGGGAAAATTTGTTGTGCGAGTTAAACAAGCCTACGTCATCTCATCACTGCTATCGAGCCTATCGGTGGTTGGCGGTCGTAGTGTGAGTTCGTGTGTGTACAGGACGTACAGTGACGTAGGCTTGTGTCACGATCCGGAGTAGCAGACCTTGTTTCCTTAGACCGTGAGATGAGGGAATTTATATGCTGCTTCACTTAACCGTCGAATCGAGACGTTGACATGGTAAAATGTGGGAACTTTATGTATGTTCCCCGATAACTCTTGACCACGTTGGCCGATTTTGATAATTCGTTTTTCGTTTCAAAGGTACAGTTGTTGGTCCCATATAAGTTTGGCGAATGTCTGATAATCGGATCCAGAAGGAACTCCGCAAATTTGATAGGCACTCCAATAAACTACAGTCAATTTTCTGTAGTTAATTGTTGTCGGTTTAGTTGGGTATAAATTATTTTAGCTATCGATTTTTCTCTTGAACAAATTTCGAGACAAGTTCTTTTTACAAACGAATGCATTGTAAATGTTCGAGTTACAACAATTTTAGAACAACACGATCAAGTTCATTCTACAGTCGAGTATGAAAATATGTACACGGTCAAAGTGACGAAAATGAACACGACGTTATTGTTAAAGGCTCAAATATTTTGAATCTTTGCTAACATACCTATATACATTTATGTACGTTAGCAAAGAACGTACACATGGAAGGAGTGTTTGTGCCACATACATCAGAGAAAAGCAGACTCGCAGTATTAAGCCAGGTGATTTTTCATATAGTTGTCTCGTTAAATCCTTATGGTGCACCAAAATGAGTTAGAATGCGACAGATAGTACGATCGTTTTCGGCTGTTAACGAATTGAAATGAAAATGCCGGGGGTTGTTCAACTTTCCTAAATTATTCACTATACACATAGATATTTTCTGGCGTTTAGCACATAATATCGCAGATGGTTGTATAACATCAGCAAAATAACACTGATTTCAAAATCCCGCTGTTATTACATGACATGTTGTGTGCGGGACCTCAGGTGCTGATACCTATACCATTCCATTAGTGAATTTGCCTACACTGAAGTCAAGATATTGAAGAGTAAGGGCCTTTTTTTTATTAAAAATGGGATTGCTCTTGGCCAGCATCTAGCCAGGAGGCAAAGATGAGGCCGACGATGAAGCGAGCTCACCCAGAAGATGCCTATTCACTCGTGCCTTAAAAAGGTCCAGGTTATATGAACTCGGAAATACAGACGCCGGCAGAGAATTCCAAACCTTAGAAGTGCGCATTATAAAAGAAGATGCAAACCGCTTGGTTCGAATTAGAGGAATTTCAACCAGGTAAGGATGGTAGCCAGCCTTACGTCTGGATGTCCGATGGAAGAAGGGGGAAGGCGGTATGAGCTCATGGAGCTCCTGAGCACACTCACCGAAGTACAGCCCTTATAGGAAGACCCAAATTAAAAGGCGCGTATTAAGCAGTTAATGTAATGGAACAAGTATTTTGACGCTTGCACTTACTAATAACTGGATTCCACGAAGATGAAATCTTAAAATCCTCATCCCGGTTGAAATTACGATGTTTTTTGAATTTAATAATAGTACTGGCAATGTTAAAATAGTAGAATTATTGTCTCAGTATCATAATTAGCGAGTCAATTTAAATACAGTGGCCAAGAAAAAACGTGCCTGAAAAAATATAGATTCTTATCTATATCTCTATATACAATAAATGTAAAAAGTTAGTTAAGTGTGTATAAGCAAATAAGTGTATAGTTGAAATTGAAATTATTTAACAGTGTCCGACTTTTAATAAAACTAATTTAAATTTTCAAGCCTGGACTACAAAGTATTCATATATTATACGATAAAATTGTCAAATATCCAGCTATTCTAGCGATAATACTTAACGGCTCATCCTTTATTAGACACTCACGCTCTTTTCAATCTCAACTCACTAATATAGCAAAATATGTTAGCATACTAGTTATCGCTGTTAAATTGGAATAAATAGTACCTATTACATGAAATCTACCGACATTTTGTATCTTTCTAACGTTAAAAAACAGATGAGCTTGAGACATATTAAAATATAATGAAACGGGTCACGTCTTTAAGGTCGACTATCGCTCGACATGTTTCAGACCGGTTCGCGATTCTTAATCATGAGTACCTATCGCAATGCTAAAAGAACCGCCGCCGCGATAGGTACTCATGATTAGGGATCGCGAACCGGTCTGAAACATGTCGAGCGATATTCAACCTTAAAAGACGTGAGTGACCCGTTTCATTATACTTGAATATGATTGCCATTGTAAACATCATTCTCTTTCATAATTCAGCATTCTACTATTTCTACTACAACTCGGCTACTGCTGACAAATAGGAAAATAGCAATCGAAGGAAAGAATTATTTAGACAGTTATTTTTAATTATATTTTAGACCAAAAACACACTGACGCATCGCATCCAGGAGGTCTACTCCGAAATTCGAAATCAGAACTTCGTATGGTGCCGTCCCTTTCACTCTCCTGTCATACACCATATGAGTGAAAGGGACAGCACCATACGAAGTTCGGATTTCGAATTTCGGAGTAGACCCCCAGCGTCTGCCATTTAAGGGTCCTCCGCAATTCTCATTTTAAAACGCCGCGCCGCGCTGAAATAACATGTAACTTTGTATACACTTTGGGATCCGCCATATCTAGGCCGGAAATTAGTTTCGGTCGTTAATTTATTGGGCATTGAAGCATTGAAGTAAATAATTAATTTTCAAATAAATATAAAAGATAAGTATTACTAGGTACAATACATACAAAAATATTACCAATAATATATTCCACATTTAAAATAATTAACATGTTTTTAAACATTGGTCGATTAAGACATGGAACCCCACTGCAGTACTGCTTATCGGGACTGTCAGACACCGCGTCACTGTGTTCTCAGCCTTAACTTTAAAAAAAAATCATTTTCGTGATTCAATATATACAATTAAATAACAATATACACAACCATTTCAATTTGATTTTTAACGAAATACTGTATTCAGCTGTAAATATTTTACAAGCGGAAACGTACTCTAAGTGAAATTATAATTTTCAACGGAGGTGAATTTTTTTTTAAACATATTTTTTTAATTTTTCATTCCAGTTGAAAAAATTAATACCGTATTAGCCCTCGAGTTAGCCAACAGGAATTCATGCTTGTTGGACTTTATGCGCTGTCGAAAAGCTCAATTTTGCTTGCTTGCCTACGTTTAACCTTTTTACCGCCACGACTATTTCATATAACAATAATAAACCTCTTTGGCAATATAATGAAGGTTCATTTTCACCACTTCACCGCCACAGTAGGTTCCGTAAGTTGTGTCTCACACGCGTCTTTGTAGCCAAAGACTTATGTGATAGCACGTAGGTTTGCCTTTATATGGACTTGATATGAAGTCATGGCGTGTTGGCCACTAAATGTACTGACTTCACATCAAGTCAATGGCGGCGAAAAGGTTAAACTGGATCTGTTGCCATTTGACGACTGTGGCGGCCAAAAGGTGTGGCTTTTCATCTTCATCAACTAAACAAGTCTTCTGTACTTGTAACATTATTTTTAATCAAGTACAGATACATTTACAAATTTTGAAATGGATACTTCTTTGTACCTAAGTCAAGGTTATAGGAAGTACCAAAGTACTAAGTCCCCAACCCGCACCAGGCAGGCGTGGGGACATTACACCGTCTCATTCTTAACAGTCTTATGTCATAGATATGATAATTTATTGCTTTTTTAGACAACACCATTGAAAGTGGTTTCAACTAGACAATATTCAAAAATATTCTCATTTAGGTTACACTTGGTACTTGGTACCAGGTAAAAATACTTGGTATTTATACTGCTCCCGTGCCGCCCTCGCCTCCGACTATTTGATACGTTATTAGGTATTCTGGGTATGCCTGAAAAAATAAACAAATATCTATTAGAAATATGTAGAAACAAACGTGATATATAGAAAGAAATTATTATTATTATATTTTTACTTATCAAAAAAAAACACCTTGACATTTAATAAGTATTTAACATTATTACATTATCATTTTTATAAATTAACATTGCATAAATGTCGATAAAAATGTAGATTTAATTGTTGTGTATAAACATTAATCACCGGTGAAAATAGATTATAAAACGCATGCACATACCTAGATTTAAGTATAATGAATGAAATATTGAGTGCCCTTTCAGGGTGTCATGTACCTACCAATCTAAATGTATCACAGCTTAATGTATTATGAACATGACTGCAATACAATCAAGAATAAAGAATAAAGAACAAGTACTTTAAACTACAATAACTGTTTGGGAATTATTTTAATATAGCTGGTAACATTAAATGCTAAACTTCATCTACCGGATATCCTCTTATTCAGAAATATGTTCGGTCACTTTTCGACTTCGCTTGAACATTTGTCTTTATTTCGCGAATTCAAGTCAGTTTTTCTACCGTTCTGCATACACAGTTGGTTCCCTCCCCATGATTGTGCGATCAAAAGTGACAGACGTGACGAAAATCCAAGAAAAGAAAAACATCGAGCCGGCTTGCAACGAGGGAATCCGAACAAGTAAACCTTATAGGAAACTTATCAGCCTGACAGGTATTCTTTTCTTAACCTCTAATCCCTCTTGTCATAATTCAGGCATCACTCATGCATAGGCATACATACTCGTAAAAACTCATCATCATCATACGTCGTACTCGAGGGGGCGATATGTGGGCACGCCAGATGGTAAGGTTCACAAATAAATCAATCAATTTTCGAGTTGTCAGAATAACGTATTTGTACTTAGTATTTGTTCCCTAGTATTTGAAATATGCAGTTCCAAATACCTTAGTAACTAATGCTGTACGTTAGGGAGGTATTCCACTCATCCAATTCTTTGTCCAATATACATTTAATCAAAGAAATTGGATGATTTCATTCAACTTGGATGGGACCCCAACATTTGATCAAAGATTCCGATGACAGTTAAATCAATATGGCTACGCATGAAAAAAAAAACATCCGTCAAAGAACTTTGATCAAAGATTTGACAAAGATATTGGATGAGTAGAATACCACCCCGTATTAAACTCATCCAATATCTTTGATCAAAGAATTGGATGATTTCATCAAACTTGGATGGGACCCCGACATTTGATCAAAGATTCCGATGACAGTTAAATCAATATGGCTACGCATGAAAAAAAAAACTTGGACAAAGATATTGGATGAGTGGAATGGGCCTCTGTCAAAGACCTTTGATCAAAAATTTGACAAAGATATTGGACGAGGGGAATACCACCCTTAGGTAGGTATCTATAGCGGTACCCGAACTAGCCGAGTATACTGACGCCATTAAATTTTAAATAACACAAGTAATGTATCTCCCAATACAGCATTGAATAACAGATATTTATTTTCATATATTAAGTGGCCACATAAATAGGTTTATCGGTTTAAAGTCTTTACACATTATTTATTTATTTATAGGAGAACCAACAGCAATAAAACTAAGTAACAACATTATTAGTTACAGCAGAGCCAATTACAGGATCTCACATTATGTAGACAATTTAAGATTGATATATGATAACAGGTATGTAACAAATACTAAGTATGTATACTAGTAAATTAAGAGGTTTTTTTTTGTAAACCATGCCATATGACGTGCCCGCTAAATGCCCGCTGAAGTGCGACGTATGATCATTATCATTCTACCACTATCCCAGTACAGTTGCATCCTGAAGGATGCCCGGGGTCTGCTACCTAATCCCAAGAATTGGCGAAGGCACTAGTTTTATAAAGTCGTATAAAGAAAACAATCAGGTATTTCGAAAAAAAAAACTTGCTCACCACGGTAGGCTACACGATGTGCTTCGCGCGTATGTGGCACAATTATTTTAGTTGATATTACGTAACAGGGATTTTGCCTACTTTGCGATTTCTACATTACCTATTCCCTGTTACACGACAGACACAGATGCGGAGGGAGTATTTTACCTCGTATTTAACAGGTATTTTACCTAGTATGTACACGGTACACGATGTATTCTGGCATGGATAGCTATAACTATATATATTCCGTGTAGCACAATTATTTTAGTTGATATCACGTAACAGGGATTTTACCTACTTTGCGATTTCTACATTACCTATTCCCCGTTACAAAACAGATACAGATGCGGAGGGAGTATTTTACCTGGTATTTAACAGGTATTTTACCTAGTCTGTACACGGTACACGATGTATTCCGGCATGGCTATAGCTAGATATATTCCGTGTAGCAGACAGACAGATGCGGAGGAAGTATTTTACCTGATATTAAACAGGTACTTTACCTAGTATGTGTACATACCTGCTCCCCCCGGTACACGACGTGCTCCGGGTAGCACAGCCCGCCCTGCGCGGGGCGGCCCGACACGGCGTGGTGTCCGGGCGGCGCGTGCGCCATCTTCAGAGCGGCGGACAGCTGGAACGCGCGCCCGAGCGTCACGCGGCAGAGGAGGAGTTGTCTGGAACAGGGATACTTGTCACAGATAGTATTTTTTATACAATAACATTGGAAAACAAGCTTACGGCCTGCCTGATGGTAAGCAAACACTGTTGCCTATGGACGCTTGCGGCTGCAGAAGAATCACAAGCCCATTGCCAAGTTATAAATAAAAAATATATATAAATATATTGGGGGACAATCTTACACAAATCGACCTAGTCCCAAACTAAGCCAAGCTTGTACTTTGGTTACTAGACGACGATATACATACTTATTATATAGATAAATACATACTACATAGTTTGAATTGACTTGAGGATTCCCTGTGTTGACTGCTATAGACATGCTGGCCCCTAGCTCTTAACATAACGGGGGCCTTCGCGTATAAGTTCGCCGGTAGTGTAGAGTGAGGTCTCCGAAATGTCAAGTCACTATTTGTGGGCGGGTTGGAATTTATATATTACTAAATAACGCGAAGTAAAGCGGTACCCCGGAACAAAGACTTCTATTATATAAAATAAGTGACAAGTTCGTCCCCAGTAGTCCCCACATGGAGTATCGCTGTCACATCTGCGCGGGAGCACCTGGATTGGGCTTGGGCCTTTTGACTGGCTTCAGAGACGTGCTGTGCGAATTGTGGACGATCCCAAACTCACAAGCGATATTGAACCATTAAGTTTAAGGAGAAACTTTGCCTCCTTGTGCGTGTTCTATCGCTTATATAATGTGATGTGCTCCGAATTACTGTTCGCCATATTTCCCACGGCCACTTTCTATCGTCGCACCGCTCGCCGTCGGCAGGGCATTCATCCTCATACCTTATAACCTAAATTGTCGCGTACGGTACGATTTCAGAGGAATTTCCTCCCTTGAACGCTCCTTTTGTGGAATGAGCTGAGGTTTTCCCGAGGGACTACAGTATGGGGTTCTTCAAGCAACGAGTGTATACATTTTCACAGGGTCGCCAACCCGCATGTAACACGCCTGCAGTTGCAGCTGTCCATAAGCTGCAGTGACCGCTACCATCACGCGGGATAAAAAAAATTGAACAAACTTGCATTTGTTTTATTTATTTATTTAACTTACAACATAACAGTAATAGAATGATATCACCAAATCTTTTTGATCTTCGACTTTAAAACAAAACCAACTATGTATATACCCAAAGGATGTCTGGAAGAGATCGCTCTATAGCGATAAGGCCGCCTGTTGTTTTACCTCTGTCTCCCTGTATCTTTGCTCATTCTTATTGTATGATGATTTATTGTGTGAGGTGTGCAATAAAGAGTAATTGTATTGTATATTAACTATAACAGTTGATTCAATTTTTATTGCCGATTTTTCTTGTATGGTTGGCGGTTAGAGGTTATAAATTGTGACATGCAGTGTCAGTCTGCTCTGCAACTCGGCAATAACGCCGAATAATAAGTTCTAAACGCTTTCAAAAATATTGAATCATTTCACTCCCGACGACACAGTCGGACACACTTAAAAATTCCAGCGAAAAATACCAAGTATAAATACCTGTGACAAAGGTAACAGCTGCGGTCTTTGTGCGCGGGACATCCGGAACCGCCGCCGAATCCGTAAACATACTGGTTGCTTTTAGATGAATGCTCCGCGAAGTATATGCCGGCGCCAAACATTCCGCCTGAGAACAAACAATGTTTAACAATATTAAATATTTGAAATATTTGCTGTCCCGGCCAACTTCGTTCCACCCCCGACCCGTTCCCAACATAAAGTAAAAGAAAAACATCCAATATTTTACCGGTATTTTAATAGTTATTCGGCTATTCGGAGCGAAGATAAATCCAAAAATCAATGGTCATAATATCCGTCCCAGCCGTTGTCGAGTTATTAAATGGTGTAACTAAGGGAGGTATTCCACTCATCCAATATCTTTGTCCAATATACATTTGATCAAAGAAATTGGATGATTTCATCCAACTAGGATGGAACCCCGACATTTGATCAAAGATTCTGATGACAGTTAAATCAATATGGCTACGCATGAAAAAGATTAAAAATTGGACAAAGATATTGGATGAGTGGAATGGGCCACCGTCAAAGAACATCGATCAAAGATTAGACAAAGAAATTGGACAAATATATTGGATGAGTAGAATACCACTCCATATTAAACTCATCCAATATCTATGATCAAATAAATTGGATGATTTCATCAAACTTGGATGGGGCCCCGACATTTGATCAAAGATTACGATGACAGTTAAATCAATATGGCTACGCATGAAAAAAAAAACTTAGACAAAGATATTGGATGAGTGGAATGGGCCTACGTCAAAGAACTTTGATCAAAGATTTGACAAAGAAATTGGACGAGTGGAATACCACCCTAACACGACTTTGTTTTATATACACTGACACCGACTGTCTTGGCCCAGTTGAATTTATTTGTACCTGACAACTTTACAAAGGCCGTGGGTCGTAAGGGAAGGCGGGCACGGGTCCTGTTTGCGCACACGAGTAGAACTCGCACTTTACAAGCCCGCAATGCACCTAGGTACTGCCAGAGCCATCGCACTACTGAATGGTTTACTTGCGCAAATCCAGGACGCCGATGTGTTTGCAGACAGTTGGTCGTCACTTAGACTAAAAATTATTCGTTTTGCAAATAGTCTCAGCTATCTGTAGTATGTTGATATAGATAATATTTAAATATAATAATTATAAATGTAGTAATTAGCGTTTAGTACCTAAGAAACCTTTGTATAATAGACGCCCGCCAACTCTTCATCATGCAAAAAAAATGCATTCGAATTTTAGCGAATATACGCATTCCTAACAGCTGCCGCCCCCAGTTCATAAAACATAAACGCCTGACACTACCATCTATATATATACTAGAAGCTGCACTCTTTGTTCGCAAACACCCAGAACTATTTCCAGTAAAACCAGACACTTTCAAAACTAGAAAGCAATATAGAAATAAATTAGCATTGCCAAAATCCAATTTAGCCATGTACAAAAAAAGTCCGCAGTATAAATGCATTCTAATTTTTAATCATGTCCCAAATGAGATCAAATTTCAACCTAATGATGAGATATTTAAAACTAAATTAAAAAACTTATTAATAGAGAATTGCTATTACTCGGTGGACGAATTCCTCGATGACCATAGTTTAGCAATGTAGGTAGCCTTAGATTTCATAATCATAACATAGTGAAGTGACCTATTTCGACTTAAATGGTAATAACTTGTTGTGTGCCCTAACAGGGTGTCATGGAATGACTTATAATTAAAATGTAACATCTTATTATGTATGCATGACATTACAATGAATAAATAAATAAATAAATAATATCTGTCTTGTGGACGCTTTGGGCAACTGTAAGTCCACAAGAGAACAATTATAAATAAATAAATACAGAAAAACCTTAAAACGATAGCTCAATTTGCAAGAAAAAAATTTTTTTTTTATTTCTTCCCAGCAATAACACTGCATTCGCAGATTTTTGAAAAAATGTACTGGCAGCAAAACGAAACCACTTTAATGTCATTTTTGTCAAAAAAATGTTCAATGCCAATCAAGGAACAAAAGCTTCTTAGAGACCGACTTAAGTCTCTTCGTTAAATTTTGTACAATTCATCATCATCATCATCATGTCCGCCGAAAGACGTCCACTGCTGGACATAGGCCTCCCCAAAAGATTTCCACAATCTTCTGGTCTTTGTACAATTAGTATCTTTTTTATTTTATTTAAAAAAAAATCTGTGAATGCAGTCTTGTTGCTAGGGAAATATAAAATAAAGTTTCCTTTCAGCAAATGGAGCTATCTCAACGTTTTAAGGTAGTTCTCCTCCAGGGCCCATAAATAATTTCCAACCTGTATATATACAGGGTGTTCGGTAGATAGGTGCAAAGACTTTCAAGGATGATAGAGGTCATTTAAGATATTTTAGTTTAGACACAAATTGCTTGTGTGCTAAGACTTTTAGTTTCCAAGATATGCGTCATTTTATTTTGAATATTATACGTTTTCTATACCTACTACCATGTATTCGAAATATGTTTTGATTTTACATGTTCTGTTTTTTTCAGGGTGATCGTCATTTTTCAGTAACTGTAGGAACCAAGGAAGTTTTTGAAATCAATTAAATTGGGATTAACAACTGCTTTTATTCACATGTTATTCAGATGCGAATTTCTCTCCATTCATTTTCATAGAAACGAAAAAACAAAAATACCGTTATTTTCGAAATTTTTCTAGAAAATAACGGATTCGTCTTAAATATTTAAAATGAACTCTATCACCCCTGAAAGTCTTAATAAATAATAATAATCATTTATTGCACAGAAAACGTAAATACAAAAAAAAGAAGGAGTTATAAAATAGGCATGGGGTGCATGACATTTGTCTTCATTAGTCTTTGCACCTAGCTACCAAACACTCTGTGTACATTATCAGTAGAACTTCACTCGAGAATTCAGAATGTCGTCGGTAATCTTCGTTCAATTTGTGTTTCTCGATTCTTCGGCTTTTACCAAAAAAATGGATGAACTTATAATTATAGAATATCAATTCTTTCGGTTCTTGCTATTCAAAATCGTTAACACTAACACTTAACAGTTCACATACAAGAAAGTGTTCCAAATATTCCATTACAGATCGTCACATATTTGTATGACGTGTTTGTAGGGTTCATTTAAGTTTAGGTACTAAAATAGTTATTTTAGTTATTGTAATACTAACAATCTATGGATCACGAAGTCCGAAATAATAGTACATTACTGCAGAGGCCGTGAAGTAAGTCTCGTTTTATCCGGCCTCGCCTACCACTCGGCCGTTTATCCCAAACTCGTCCAGCAATCTCTGTTCCGGCCGAGGATTGTATAGTACTTTTCTCAAACATGTTTGAAAAAAAAAGCAATAAAGAAACTACAAATAAAAAAATATATACAAAACGTCCAAAAATGGCAAAGCATCACGACAAATAACAGAAATTAAATAAAAACACGAGAAATGCTACAAAAAAAACTCCAAAACACACGAAAATAACCAAAAATATAAAATAATTAAAGATAAAAAGCATAAGAACACGAAATGCTACAAAAATACCAAAAACATGAAAAAACAAAAAACTGATCAAAAGTACATAAAAACACGAAAAAACTTAAAAAAAATCCAAAAACATCAAAAAACAAAAAAGACTACCAAATAGCACGAAAAACTAAAAAAAGAAATACCAAAATGCTACAAAATACAAGCACCATTTAAAAAAAACACGAAAGAACTAAAAACATACCAAAAAACACGTACCTAAAAACTATAAAAAATACAAAAAAACATAGAAAAACAAAAAAAAAAAGTCGAAACGTACAAAAAAATACGAAAAAACTTTTAATAAGTCCAATAATGTCAAAAAACACAAATAACGCTGCAAAATAACACGAAAAAAACTAAAAAATAAATACATAAATACTAAAAAAAACTAAAAAAACCACAAAATACAAAAATACAAGAACAATAAAAAACCGGAAAAATCTAAAAAAAAATACCAATTTACATAACAAATTAAAAATATATATACAAAATCGTGGCGGTTGGCTCTATGTAATATTTCCTTTTCTCAAACATGCGCCTAAATGTATGCATTAATGTCACGAAAAGAGGACATGAAGTTACCTGCGTTACCTGTTTATGGCTCCCTCCAGCGGACAATAATGTTAATGTATGAAACTAACATTATTGTCCGCTGCTCTAACTTTTTAAATTTGCTTACTAAAATCAACTGATAAAGGAAATATTACATAGAGCCAACCGCCACGATTTTGTATATATATTTTTAATTTGTAATGTAAATTGGTATTTTTTTCTAGGTTTTTCGGTTTTTTTTTATAGTTCTTGTATTTTTGTGTTTTGTTTTTTTTTCGAATTTTTCGAGTATTTATGTATATTTTTTTAGTTTTTTCGTGTTATTTTTTAGCGTTTTTTGTGTTTTTATATCTTTGGACTTTTTAAAAGTTTTTTCGTATTCTTTTTGTACTTTTCGATTTTTTTTCCATGTTTTTTGGCATTTTTTTTTAATTTTTACGTGTTTTTTGGTATTTTTTAGTTCTTTCGTGTTTTTTTAAATGGTGCTTGTATTTGGTAGCATTTTTCGTGTTTTTATTCAATTTCCGTTATTTGTCGTGATGCTTTGCTATTTTTGGACGTTTTGTATTTTTTTTACATTGTAGTTTTTTTATTGTTTTTTTTTCTAACATGTTTGAGAAAAGTACTATACAATCCTCGGCCGGAATAGGGATTGCTGGACTCGTTTTATCCGGCCTCGTCTACGACTCGGCCGTTTATCCCAAACTCGTCCAGCAATCCCTTACTTCACGGCCTCTGCAGTAATGTACTATTAATCAGTTGATTTTAGTAAGCAAATTTAATAATTTTTAAGAAAAAAAAACCGACTTTAATGGGGGAGGCCGGTAAAAGATTATTATACTTAGATGGTGCACTCTTAGATAGATATCCAATAAAATAAAAATGACTATAATGTATGTTTATAATGGTAGAAGACTAAGTACCCTCAATTCCTCATGGAATCATGAAAAAACCTTGCTTGCTTGACAAACAAAACGAAGAGAACAAATCGCCAAACGTGAACTACGCGTCGTTGAAGAGTTCCGTTCTGATCATCATCAGCAGTTCCACTTCATCAAATGTCACTTTTATGAATGAAAATGCTTGATTAGTTCATGAAAATACTAAAATCACTATTTGTGTGCCTTTCACATTTGAGGAGTTCCCTCGATTCCTAATGGATCCCATCATCAGAACTCGAGCATGACAAAAATCAATCGTGAAAATAGAACTTGCTAGACAAACACAGCTAGAAGGACAAATCGCCAAACGTGAACTTTTCGTCGTTGAAGAGTTCTGTTCTGATCATCATCAGCAGTTCCACTTCATCAAATGTCACATTTTTGTATGAAAATGCTCGATTTGTTGATAAAAACACAAAAATCACTATATGTTTGCCTTTAAGATTTGAGGATTTCCCTCAATTCCTCATGGATCCCATCATCAGAAATCAAGCATGACAAAAATTAATCGTGAAAATAGAACTTGCTTAACAAACACAGCTAGGAGGACAAATCGCCGAATGTGAACTTTTTGTCGTTGAAGAGTTCTGTTCTGATCATCATCAGCAGTTCCACTTCATCCAATGTCACATTTTTGGATGAAAATGCTTGACTTGTTGATAAAAACACAAAAATTACTATATGTTTGCCTTGAAGATTTGAGGAGTTCCCTCAATTTCTCATGGATCCCATCATCAGAACTGCGTTTTGACAAAAACGGGACCAACTTGGATATATATACTTACAATCAAAAAAAGAAATTTCCAAATCGGTTAAGAAATGACGGAGTTATGGACTAACAAACATTAAAAAAAAAAAACAAAAAAAAAAACATACAACCGAATTGATAACCTCCTCTTTTGAAATTTTGAAGTCGATTAAAAATTTAGAGCAGCGGCCAATAATGTTAGTTTCATACATTCTCCATACATTACTTCTTGGCCGCCGGCCAAGAAATACTGTAGGGAGCCATAAACAGGTAACTTCATGTCCTCTTTTCGTTACGTACATTTAGGCGCATGTTTGAGAAAATGCATTTTATTTATTTATTTTATTTATATTATCACTCGTCTATTTCTCGTGTCTGTCTGTTTTTACAACAAGTGTTACAACACACACAACAGCAACAACAGCATCACTTAACTTGCACTTGTATGTCAGTTGTCCTCAAAATTCAATCCTTTTTTCAGCCATTTTTCGGTATCCGAGCTGAAATTTGCCACACTTGTGTAAGTTCGGTGACAAAGCGATATTATGGAACCACCGATCTGATGATGGAGACAGAAGGTGGCCATAGCAACTCCTTAGACTGCACAAAATAAACCCGTCGTGTTTGGGCACATTCGATCCGTCTCAACTACATACTAAAATAGTACATACATGCATGCATATTATTACATGTGTAAAAAACAGGTCGGTAAAAACCTTGTACCAAAAATGAAATTTTGACCCAAACTTATTATTTATATGGACGTGATGCGCTGTAAGAAATACTATACCAGAGCTGCAGTAGTGTAAAGGATATCGGCGCGACGCTAGCCCAGCGTCTGGAGTTTGAGAGCTGGCAGGCAAAGGTACCAGGGTCGCAGAAGGCTGCAGGAGGTCTCACTGACCGATGTAAGCGTGGCTCTCGTCGAAGCCCTTCTGTACAATGGCGTTGATGAAGGGCGAGCATAATCGGGAGTTGCTAAGCGGAATCCTGAGGGCCTACCGCGAACTTCGAGAATCGAACTTCGTATCGTACCGTCCCTTTCCGTCATATAGTGTATAACACGAGAGTGAAAGGGATGGCACGACACGAAGTTCGATTTTCGAAGTTCGCGGTAGGCCCTCAGATCGCAGAAGGTTGTAGGCATCTCATCGCCGTGCCGCTTTGATTCAATATAGTCAACAAGAAATAAGTACTAGGGCCGCAGAATTGTGTAGGACGGCGCGACGCAAGTCTAGCGCCTGTTAGAGCGTCTGGCGTTTGTACGCGAACTACCAGGATCGCAGAAGGTTCCAGGAGGTGTCACTGACCGATATAAGCGTGGCGCTCGTAGAAGCCCTTCTGCACGATGGCGTTGATGAAGGGCGAGCCGTGGAACAGCATGCGCTCGTTGGCGCCGCCCGCCTCCGCCGACAACTCCCGCCGCCGGTGCTGGTAGCGCTCCCAGAGACGGCCGTTCAATATCTACCTATATTGGGCGTTGCTAAGCGAGGTACACAGGATCGATGAAGGGTGTAAATTATCACCACAGTGTCGCTCATATAACTCTTGCCTATCTATGCTGATTACTAGTCAACGAGAGATAAGCACCAGGGCCGCAGAAGTGTGTAGGACGGCGCGACGCAAGTTTAGCGCCTGTTAAGAGCGTCTGGCGTATCTACGCGAAGTACCAGGACCGCTGAAGGTTGCAGGAGGTGTCACTGACCGATATAAGCGTGGCGCTCATCGAAGCCCTTCTGCACGATGGCGTTGATGAAGGGCGAGCCGTGGAACAGCATGCGCTCGTTGGCGCCGCCCGCCTCCGCCGACACCTCGCGCCGCCGGTGCTGGTAGCGCTCCCAGAGACGGCCGTTCACTATCTTTTGTATCTGGAAAAGATAAATCTACAATAAGAAATGGTTTGAGACCATCGTGTCATCCGAAAGACGTCAAAAAGAAGACGTTGACTGCTGCACTAAGGTTTTTTTTGTTTTTTTGTTTACATCTCGAAAACGATGCGTCATAGGAAATTTTGTTATACTACATAATGAAAGCTGACCAAATTCTCTACAACTTTGATTGAATACAATTTTAACTTTGCCTATTCCCAAACGTTGTCTGATAAGAACTCCGAATCTCTGTCGATTTTCAAAAATGTGTTTTTACCTCATAGTGGCAGTTCTGCTCATAGTAAGGAGTCCACCTGACGTGGATATTTCGAGTATATCTGTCAAACCTAGCAGAGGGAAAGTCCCTGCCTCTTATTATTGAATTAAGGAGTTGCAGCAGCTAGGGCTGAACGAGATATTATTTCTACACGCATTCACTGGAAGTTGCACCAATTTTGCTGCAGTTTGGAGAAGCAATAGTAGATTTGTGTCTCATGCAAGGGAGCAAATGATATATTTATGGCGAGGGCGGTATATTGAATCCCTCGCTACGCTTAAGATTCTACAATAGATTCATGTGTTTACACCCCAGACGGAAATAATTTTGCTACAGAGTGACACATACTGCTTTTCACGCCTTTGAGGCCACTTGCCAAAAAACATGAAATGTCTTACGAATAATTCAACTACCGAGTGGCACATACTGCTTTTCACACCTTCTATCAAGAAAACAGTCATTGTTGCCCTCAAATGGGCAACAATAAATCTTTTCCCAAAAGCAGGAGTGAAAAAATGGTTTCTCACCCAGCCTGGTACTTACCCTGACAACATTATAGTGCGTGTAATTCCCGCCGGCCTGGTCCCGGTGCTCGCGCACCGACGCCTGCATCTCCCTCTCCACTATCGCGTGCTCGCTCTCGCCGCCGCACTCGTCGCTCGACGTCGGCGTCACGTCGATAAGGGTCGTGCCACCGTACCATTCTGTTGACAGACGTACATGTCATAATCATAAACTAGGTATGCAATGCAGTTTGCTGGTTGCAAATATTGAGCAGAGCGCGTCTACCCCGTCTCAAACTCCCTGACAGTTACTCGCTTCCCACCACCACCATATCAGCCAAAGGATGTCCACTGCTGGACATTGGCCTCCTCCAAATTCACGGGGGGTGTATGCCATAATCGCCGCGCTTGGCGTGCAGGTTGGCGATCCCAGTATCGCCACAGCACTCCAGGGATGCTGCTGCCCATCCCCTGGTGGTCTTGGTCGTAGTTTTAGGACATACCCGGGTTGGAGGGGTTGAAGCGTCTAGGAGGAGTACCCAAACTTACTGATTTGTGCATTAGTGAGAATATAGATTGGATGTGCAGAAATCATTCAACTTAAATGAAAGGATCTGCTTTAAGTGATATATCTGTGGAATAGGCTTAGAGCATACATAACTGGAGTAGCCATCAGCGCACCTTACCAAACAAAATATTATGCCATTTTTTGCGGGGAGCGAGGTAACACACATATAAAAAAACTACGCTTACTTATAATATATTGTTCCATTACTACGCACCCACACTAAAACAATCAACTCACACACATTCAAAATACTAAAGTTGAGCAATAAAAGTTGGCCTTATTCTCGTTAAGACGGCGCAGTACGATCGGTGTGGTTCGGTTCTCCATACAAACGTATTTAGGCTCTCATTTTAAAACGCCATGCTAAAATAACATGAAACTTTGTATACACAATGGGATCCGGCATACCTAGGTCGAAAATTAGTTTCTGTTGCTAGAAATTGAAAAAGAAAAAAAATACAGCGGTCTTTTGAGTTTTTTACGGCTTGTATGAAAACCTTAATAATCGCTGTATTTTTTCGCCATTATAATTTCAAGCAACAGAAACTATGTTCCGCCCTAGACAAGCTGGATCCCATTGTGTATACAAAGTTTCATGTTATTTTAGCACGGCGTTTTAAAATGAGAGCATAAAAACGTAAATTACGTTTGTATGGAGAACCAAACGTACTGCGCCCTCTTAACGTTAGATCTATTATTGGGTTACTATCAGATGGCCAAATTGACCAAAGTCGATAAGGACCATGTTTCAAAGAAATTCTCATAAACAGTAGTCCTTATTTCTTTAAATACGGTGACGTCAAAGTGACGTTTGACTCCATCTTGATAGCTAGCCCTAATGGTCAAGCACGAATGATTTTAAATCGATTTTGTAAGCGATGCCCGATTTACGATTTGGAATAAAACTTGAATTGCGCATAAAATTATAAATAAAGCAAAAATATGGTTCCAGTATGTGAAATTATCATCACTCTTTTTGTAAACTTGATAAAGTACAACGTTTTATTACTCTAAGCAGCAGATAATAGTACATTACGATACAAGTGCAGTAATCAGGAAATTCGCAACGAGTGGTGATAAATTAAAACACGACCGAAGGGAGTGTTTTAAATCGACACGAGTTGCGAATTACCTGTTCGCACGTGTATCATACAACGTTTTACAGTACATATGGCTCTTTAAAGTTTCATCATATGCACGTAATCTGCTGATTACCGCACTCGTGCGGTAATATAGCACCATATGTACTGTAAAGGTATTTTCACGGAGCTCTTCACACGCCGAAAACGATTTCAAGACTGACTTATAATCGATTAATGAAGTAGTTTTTAATAAATTTTTGCACATTGTGCCTATTTTTTGGTAGAGGGGTAAGTATACTAATGGCTACTCCAGTTATGTATGCTCTAAGGGAATAGGGAATATCGAGCAGACATCGGGGCACGTCTTACACGCTTCTGCGCCCCTGGTACACACGCCGATCCTATGTCGATCCGATCCTATGTCGATGTGTGTATGATCCTATGTCGTTTGACGTTGCTAAGCGCTCCTTTTATCTATTTCTCTTTCGATCTCGCTTTTTCATTGTCCACTTGTCTCGCTCACTCGCTCTCTTTTCGCTCAAGGATAAATGAGTAGTAAATAAATAAATATTAGGGGACAATTTTTACACAAATCGAACTTGTCCCATACCCGTAGTAAGCTCAAATAAGGCTTGTGTTATGGGTACTAGACGACGATATATTTAATAGATATATACTTAAAAGAACAAAAGAAAAAAAGGAAAGCCAAGAGAAAGATGGATTGACGAGTTAAACAAAACAGCAGGAAAAGACTGGATCATAAAAGCAAGAGATAGAGACAACTGGAAGAGTATGGAGGAGGCCTTTACTCGAGAAGAGGTCCTTAGAAAATATATAACTTAACAAAAAAAAACATGCATGTTAAACATATCCCATATTTTCATTTTATTATTTTATTCTTTAATGATGTTTTATTTTGATTTTTATAAAAAACATAAATTAAATGAAAAGTACACAATATATCTTTACACTGTGATATCTACAATAATTTAATATTTTAAGTCGATTTTAATTATTACTATGCTTTTGATATTCTATACAATTTTACAACTGTGCATTTCATCAACTGTACATCTAAAAAATTATATTATATTGCAATGTTAAAACGCATGCTTTAAGTACTTTTTTTATCATATAAACTGCGAAAAATTATGTTATGTAAAATTATGTTAAGTTAAAATTGTTATTATTACTGATGATTTATACTATAAAAAGGAAATAAAGAGGCTATAATAATAATAATAATAATACTTAAGAGGGCGCAGTACGTTCGGTTCTCCATACAAACGTATTTACGCTCTCATTTTAAAACGCCATGCTAGAATAACATGAAACTTTGTATAGACAATGGGATCGGCACGGCATATCTAGGTCGAAATTAGTTATTGTTGCTAGAAATTGTAAAAGAAAAAAAATAAAGCGGTTTTTGAGTTTTTTACGGCTTGTATGGCGTTTTAAAATGAGGGCGTAAATACGTTTGTATGGAGAACCGAACCTACTACGCACTCTTAAATACAGAAAACATCCAAGTCTAAGCAACAAATGTCTCTGCTCACCACAGAAACAAATGCCCTTACCGGGATTCGAACCCGGGACCTCTAGCTTCGGAGGCAGTGACAATACCAACTAGGCTAAACAGGCCGACTAAGCAGTGAGATATATCTTAGGAGTGTCTTAGCTAATCGGACATGACATTTTACACACTTCCTAGTACCTAAGAATGGTCATCGTCAGTATGATGCCTACTTCCAGCGACATCCTACGACACTATGATTTCCTAGTATCTATAATGCATTGTTACACCTGTCAATTCTGGATATTGCTGACTTCTGATGTCCTGGTATCGTATGAAACAAACCCAGGCATCCACTGTTTCCTGGTCTCGCGAAAGTTGCCCTATACAAGACGCTCACCCGACGCCACCTGCGCTAAATGCCTTGCTGCCTTGAGCATCGAGCAGTAGGTGCATTGCCCGCATGTATTCATAGTAATCTTTGCATTGCCCGTAGGCCGCCACGCCCACAGCTCGCAAGTCCTCCTGTCCACATCTTACACGCTTCTACGCCCCTGGTACTGGCTCACTGTTGCTAGGCGCTCCTATTCACTCTCGATCTTTCACTGTAATCACTGTCTCGCTCATTAATTGTCTACTTGTCTCGCTCGGTCTAAGAGTGCGAAGTTGATGGATCACTACATCTAAGGGAGGTATTCCACTTATCCACAATATCTTTACCCAATATACATTTGATCAAAGAAATTGATGATTTCATTATTCAAAAAAAAAAAATTAACATGGACATTTGATCAAAGATTCTGATGACATTTAAATCAATATGGCTACACATGAAAAAAAAGAACTTGGACAATGATATTGTATAAGTGGAATGGGCCTCCGTCAAAGTGATCAAAGATTTGATAAAGAAATTGGACAAATATATTGGATGAGTAGAATACCACCCCGTATTAAACTCCTCCAATATCTTTGATTCCACTCATCCAATATCTTTGTCCAAGTTTTATTTTTTTTCATGCGTAGCCATATTGATTTAACTGTCATCGGAATCTTTGATAAAATGTCGGGGTCCCATCCAAGTTGGATGAAATCATCCAATTTCTTTGTTCAAATGTATGTAATTTGAATACCTCCCTTAGGATTGTAATATACGGAAATTCAGTTTTATGGTGATCATTGCTCCATGGTATATCCGTTTTTTTTTATTTAAACCATCGTCATGATGTCACCTATCGACATGCAAAATGTGAGCGTGATCGGTTGAAGCGTCTAGGAGTAGGACGAACTCAAACGAAATACATCTGTCGCCTAAGACAACTAGTGCTCACCCGATGCCGCCTTCGCTGAATGTCTCGCTGCCTTGAGCAGTCTGTCACAACTCCTATATAAAAAAACCAATGTATGGCGATGGAGCGCCTGTCATGCCAACCTACAGGATAATGGGTTGGCAATCTGACAAACTTGACAAAGTCAAATACGTACATTAAAAATATTTTCTCACTTGAAAATCTTGAAATACCGACGTCCATTAATGATAATTATTTTATTCGCTATACTTTTGAAACTTTAGTGGCGTATAGTTGAGCAGCTACTGCGCTTATTTTGCGTGTGCGCACGGTTTTTAGAGACAGGGACTCGTATTGTTTTGTGTGTGTGTTATTTTATTTAAGAGACGTGGACTCGTGATATTTCTGAGATAGACTCGAAATAGTGATAAGTGACTCATAATGGGCGGTAATAGACGTAAAAATAGACGCTGTGAAGTATGTGGCGTCAGGGAAAGCCTCAGGGGAGGATTCTTTGCAAATTTTTCCAAAGATGAGCAAATAACAAGATAATGTAAATATCTTTAAGATTTAATGGAAGGAAAAGGGTTTTTTATAACTCCTGTGTGTAAATAAATAATATTATATAAGCTTGACGTGGTTTATTTACTATTTACAACAACAGTTGAAAACAAGTCGATTGTTTTCGCATTAAGTATTAACGCTGGTTACGTATTAATGCAAACTTAGTTAAAAAAGGCAAAATGTAAATCGCTATACCTACGTAAGCAATTTTTATCGAATATCGATAAGACATGCACATCACTAGTGCATTTACTATTCAATACTATCGATAACTCCACAGCACTACAGTGACAGTTAGTTTTATAGCGATGAACATCAAAGATATTCAGAAACATGCAAATTACTGTGGATGACAGTATATAGGCAGTTACGTCTCTTCTCCGTAAGGAGTATTATGTTCTTTTTGGCCTTGAGCAGCCGATGCCGATGCCCGTAGGCAGCCACGCCCACCGCCCGCACCACTGTGTACAATTAATTACCTGCCCACTTGCCATCCACAGCCATCGGGCACATATTACACGCTTCTGCGCACCTGGTACCTAGCATCCTATGTAGCTTGCTGTTGCTAGGCGCTCCTACTCGTCCTATCTCGCTCATTAATTGTCTACTTTTCTCGCTCGGTCTAGGAGTGCCATGTTGATTGACACTCCTAGTACCAAAGAAGCGTAATTTTTCTGGTTTCCTGATTCCTATGAGAAATGAGATCGTTCCTAGCACATAAAGCGTTGTTTTGCCCCCTGTTATTTCAGGATCCTGCTGACTCCTTATGTCCTGGTTTTGAAAATCAACTGTTTCCTATGTGGTCTTCCCATAGAAGAAGGATTCGAAATTCTATACTACTGCTCACCCGACGCGGCCTGCGCTGAATGTCTCGCTGCCTTGAGCAGCCGATGCCGATGTCCGTAGGCAGCCACGCCCACCGCCCGCAGGTCCTCGTGACACATCTCACTGAGGATGTCCACTGTGATTTGTTCACGCTCTAAAACGGGCGCCAGCTGCTCCAGGCCGATACTGAAAAATAGGACTATTTTTAGACAGTGACGGTCTTTGTAGGTTCGGAAGCGGGCATGTGACCGCTTACCATCAGGCGGGCCATGAGGTCATTTGCTGACGTGTTTTTTGTGTTGATAGTAAACGAGCTGCATTTGTGTCTAGCTGTCAACACAAAGAACGAATCCTTAAATCAATTAAAGGTCTCCTGGGGACAATCGTCCATAAGGTCTGATTCAGGGCTCGGAAACCGGTATTCTGGCCATACAAAAATACCGGCATTTTATTAGTTCTTATCGTTCGTTCGTCTACTATTTCATGTTTAATCAGGCAATCTAACAATATGAAGTAATAACCCAAATACATTATTGAATCCCACATAAAGAGCATAAACTAATTAAAAATATTTGACTATTTCAGGATTTTGAAATTAACCGGTTCCGAGCCCTGGTCTGATTACGATATACCAAACCATAACTTACCTAGTCAGGAAAGTCTGCAACGATTCAGACGTGGAAAGGGCCGAGGCGGGGCGCCCGGCTGCGTCTTCTAGGCTACCCCGGGATCCCTCCGCCCAGTAGTTACTTGGCACCACCTGTAAATATATAGAAAATAGTAGTAGGTACTTAATTCAGAAATATATTCCATCGTAATAAACTCTTACGGCAATATTAGCATATACATATAACGATAGTTATAACGACGAAGCTCAAAATAGCCAGGACGATGATACTATTATGTTACCGCTTACTATCAGGCGGGCCGTATGCTAGTTTGCTACCGACGTGGTATACTGGAAATATTGTGGCTGTCATTGGGCTCCGGGAAAGCGAGCTATGTTCCATACTCGGCGGCGCTCTAGGTGTTAACGTCATCGCTTACTGGATGGAGCTACACTCCTGCATACCTCTGATCCCCTGGTAACAGTTCTCACCACAAGCCTTAGAACAGTAGCGAACTCCTAACAAAAGCACTCCTGGTGTCTAGTGTCTATGCTCCTCCCTCACTGTACTTTCTAACAGCTACTTACGAGTAGAACATTCGCAACGAGTTCTTGCTAGCTTCTGCGTTCCTAGTACCTAAACATGGCATCTAGGTATCACAGTGTGTGTAGTGAGTACCTAGATGCCATGTTTCTTGTTTTTCATGTTTTTGTCAGCGGGACAGTATCCCCACAAAGCCGCAACACTGTCAGCTGCGAAGCGGTAGCGGCGTTTTGCCGATCTCATAGCATCGGTGTCAGCCTTACACATGTGCTCCTGGTATCTACGCTCTAACAGCTACCACAAACATAAAACAGTCGCAACGAGCTCCAGCAAGCTTCTGCGTTCCTGGTTGGGTACGTTGGCTTGATACTCACTGGTAGCGGCAGCGGGACGGTATCCCCGCTAGGCAGCCATACTGGCAGATGCGTAGGCGGCAGCGGGGTGGCAGCGACGGTGGGGGGCGGCGCTCTAGTCGCTGACGTCACCGCATCGGTCTCCCCAACAGCTACCAGCCTTACAACAGCAGCGAGCTCTTCCTAACACATGCGCTCCTGGTATCTACGCTCTAACAGCTACCACAAACTTACAATTAGAACAGTCGCAACGACCTCTTGCAAGCTTCTGCGTTCCTGGTACCCAACGTTGGCTTGTTGGTATTTATACTTACTGGTAGCGGCAGCGGGACGGTATCCCCACTAGGCAGCAACACCGGAAGCTGCGGAGGCGGTAACGGGGCGGCGGCGACGGTGGGGGGCGGCGCTCTAGTCGCTGACGTCATCGCATCCTGGAGGAGGGAGCGGACATCCTCCGCACCGGCCAGGTCTAAGGCCGTTTGGCCCTCTTGGTTCTTGAGGTATGGGTCGGCGCCGTGAGCCAGCTGCAAATGTGGATTAGGTATAAGCCACATGTTGAAATTTATGGTGTCACTATGGATAGTGAAACATCCAAATATATCATAATAAATTGTATTTTTTTCCTTTCCGGTGCATTCGACACTAAACTCAAAATACACCAATACTCAATATGACACAATATCTAAAAAAAACATGGACCCACTCCCGACTGGAGCGACTTTAGTGCAAGCTGGCATCTAAAAAGCTAGGTGTGCTCAATAGAGCGAAGCGATACTTCACCCCGGGACAGAGACATCTTTTATACAAGTCGCAAGTCCGTCCCCATGTGGAGTATTGCTGTCACCTCTGGGCGGGAGCACCTGGATACCAGCTTGGGCCTTTTGACTCGCTCCAGAGACATGCTGTGCGAATCGTGGACGATCCCAAGCTCACGAGCGATATTGAGCCGTTGAGTTTAAGGAGAAATTTTGTCTCCTTGTGCGTGTTCTATCGGTTATATAATGGGTTGTGCTCCGAAGAACTGTTCGACATGATGCCTACGGCCGCTTTCTACCATCGCACCGCTCGCCGTCGGCAGGGCATTTATCCTCACACCTTAGTACCTAAATGGTCGCGTACGGTACGGTTTCAGAGGAACTTCCTCCCTCGGGCGCTCCGATTGTGGAATGAGCTCCATGCCGAGGTTTTCCCGACGGACTACAGTATTGGGTTCTTCAAGAAAGGAGTGTATAAATTCTTAAAGGGTCGGCAACGCGCATGTGACTCCCCTAGGAGTTGCAGGCGTCCATAGGCTGCGGTGACCGCTTACCATCAGGCGGGCCGTACGCTTGTTTGCCACCGACGTGGTATAAAAGTGCCCATGACAAGGACGGAGGAAGACATCCACAGCAGAATTAAGGCTGCGTTCGCCCAACTCAAAGTTGTGTGGGAATCTAACGTGCTCACACGACGTGTCAAGATATCCCTCTTGTGGAAGTGGATCGGCCGCACTATTCGAAGAGGGGGAACTAACAAAGCGAGCGTTGCTTTCGAATGGCAACCGCCGGGCGGTAGCCGTAACCGCGGACGCCCGGTGCATACATGGCGGCGGACCGTCGAGAGTGAGCTGCGAGCCGTCGGATTGAGCTGGAGCGAGGCCAGAAGCGTGGCTAAAGACAGGAAGGCATAGCGCGATTTATCGAAGGCCATTTGCACCTCCGAGGTATCTTAGGATAGCAACACAGACTCCTGCGCGCCTAGTACTCACTAGTAAAGCGCACAACTGCGTCCTCGCCTTATGCGCCGCCTCGTGAAGCGGCGTGAAGCCCCACCGATCCGCTGCGTTCGGCGGAGTACCCGCTCGCAACAGCAGCGCTGCCAACTCCAAGTGTCCGTAGGAGGCCGCATTGTGGAGGGGCACTAGGCCTCCCTTGTCGCGAGCAGAGACCGCGGCCCCGGCTTCTAGGAGAGCCTCGGCGACTTCCAAGTTGTTGTAGCCAGCTGGAAATTAAGGTGAGGTTCTAACCGTACGTTTGTATAAGTACATGTTTTTTCTATTTAATACGAGCTTTAAAAAAGTTGAAAAAGCCCCCGACGTTTTCATTTCAATATCTCGAAAGTTTTGATAAAACATGTCTAAGAACCATCGCCGAAAAACCAGCTTTGAAATAACAAAAAAACCGCATTCAAATCGCTGCATCTGTTTAAGAGCTCCGATGCCACAGACAGACACAAGTTAAACTTTTTAGTTATAACACCCCTCTTTTGCGTTCCGCGTCGCATTTTATATATTAGTATGGTTCTCTTTACGTTATTCTCCAGATAAAGGCTTGGGCTTCCGTTTCAGTGCACGCCAATTGAGGCGGCTACGGACAAAGTTTACGACTAATATCATACCGAGCATATACAACGTTATAAACCCCACTTGCGCAGGGCGTCAAAAAATTTATAAGACTCATTTGAGTGTTCCCCTCCACGGAAATCTTTAGTAAAAGGCGAAAGATTTATACGTTTTGAAGGGAAACCAGAGTGACGTAAAAATTGCAACTCGAGTCACCCCATGTTTCTGAGAAAAATCTTAACAGCGTGTTCTAGAAATGTCCGCGGACGTAACAGCGACATCTAGCGGATTATTAAAGAACTAAGCTTCTTAAACCAATATGCATTCAAGATGGGATTTTGCCACCAATTGAAATACAAGAGGATGAAAAGGGGCAAGTTCTGTATCTTGTCTACGAAGCGCACTTTGCATGCAACGACCGTCAGTTAACTAAGGCGTAAGTTGTGCTTTCTCTTACCTATTAAGAACATGAAACTGGTGTAGCTTCGCAATTTAATGAGATATTTGCACTGTGTTTTCATCTGTGGCTTATCGATAAACAAAGTATTTTGAGGTGTTTTAATTTTGAAAAAATTGTCCGAGTGAGCGAAGAGTCTCCTTGGGTGAAAATGCTTTCGTAAGTCCGGATGACCAGCTGTTTTTCTGTACAGATCGCATTTCTCAATCGATTGTAGTGAAATTTAGTTAGTATCCACCCTTGCAGGCCCCCTGCCACCATTTTTAATTCACAGAATTGAATTAGTACTGAATGCAACTCACCGGCGAGGTGCAGCGGCGTGGAATTCCTTCCGTGTGCATCTCTGCAATTCACGTTCTGTGGCGTTATGAGTTTCCTGTAATGAAAAAAATATAGGTCTAGTAATACGAGGCCGGCAATCCCTGTTCCCGCCGAGTTACTTATAGTGCTTTTCTCAAATAATGTTTATTTATTGTCCTGTCAATAGAGTCTTCAAATTGGACAGTCTTCTCTTAGTCTAGGTAAGGTAGGGGGTAGGTTGTCGGCCTGTTTAGCCTAGTTGGTAGTGACACTGCCTCCGAAGCTAGAGGTCCCGGGTTCGAATCCCGACTAGGGCATTATTTGTGCAATTAACACGGATATTTAATCCTGGGTCTTGGATGTTTTCTATGTATTTATCTATATAAGTATGTATAACGTCGTCCAGTACCCATAGTACAAGCTTTGCTTAGTTTGGGACTACGTCGATTTGTATAAGGGTGGTATTCCACTCGTCCAATATCTTTGTCAAATCTTTAATCTATGTTTTTTGACGTAGGCCCATTCCACTCATCCAATATCTTTGTCCAGGTTTTTTTTTCATGCGTAGCCATATTGCTTTAACCGTCATCAAAATCTTTGATCAAATGTCGGGGTCCCATCCAAGTTGGATGAAATTATCCAATTTCTTAGATCAAATGTATATTGGACAAAGATATTGGATGAGTGGAATACCTCCCTAAGATTTTCCCCCAATATTTATGAATTAATTATTTATTTATTAGTAGATTTCGTGTAAGGGACGATTTACACCAAGCGGCCAGAGTCGGCGCACACCCCATCAGAGTCAAAGGAATTCGATCCCTCCAATCCTCTATACAGAAGCTAGACTTCGTATCCAGACGGCAACGGCAAAGCCGGCGGCAGCCGACTGGCTACTCGCGATCCATTCAAATATGAAATCTAACTTCTGTATTCGAATCCCTTTGTCTCTGATGGTGTGCGCGCCGCCTCCGGGCGTTTGGTGTAAATCGTTCCTTATAACGAATCTACTATATTTAGGGCGTGTATTTATTTACCACAACAATATCAGAGTAAAGCCGATCCGTTCATTTAAATTTCACGATTTCTGTCTCGTTCATCTGATCTATTCTCAATGCATAAATCTAAAAGTATGAGAGAGACAGACAAGTGACATCTGACAGGTCTTCACCAGTCAGTGTTTACGTCTTCATAACTGAAAATTGTACTGAACTGACGTTGTGGTGTGTTAGGGTGGTATTCCACTCGTTCAATATCTTTGTCAAATCTTTGATCAAAATTCTTTGACGGAGGCCCATTCCACTCATCCAATATCTTATTCCAAGTTTATTTTTTACTGCGTAGCCATATTGATTTAACTGTCATCAGAATCTTTGATCAAATGTCGGGGTCCCATCCAAGTTTGATGAAATCATCCAATTTCTTTGATCAAATGTATATTGGACAAAGATATTGGACGAGTGGAATACCCCACTAAGGCTTTATTTACCTAGCTCTAGCGAGCTCGCCGCGCTTGGCCGCGTCGAGGAGCGCCGCGTCGCCGCGCAGAGCATCGGCCGTGTCCGAGTCCCCGCTCCGGACCAGCTGCAGGGGCGTTAATCCGTCGCGATTCCGCCGCGTCGGGTCGGCCCCGTGCTGGAAAGTAATAGTACATTGTTTAACGAGGGGCGGAAGCGGAAAATTGAGAACGAGTCTTTTGATTACTCGAGTTTGCAATTTTCTTATGCCCGAGTTAATCACAATGTTTTTCATCACATTTGCGAGGAAGTAAATAACTCCAGCGCCAATGTAAGTTGACAAAATCGACAACTTCACCTCTATCTTAATGCAATGGTGTTAATCTCCAAAGATCTGCCGCGTCTGGTGTCAACCAGCACCGCAGGACACTAGAAGCTCTGTCACGTCATAGTGCCCGTGCAAATTACTAATGTGACACATTTTTAATAGCACTTATTAAAACATATCACCACCGGTCTCCTCCTTGACAATGGTGCCACGAAACACATGTCTCAAGACACAGTGCCCGTAAAACAAGGCTTACAGTCTTTATGGTTCCACATTAGACTCCCAAGTATTGAAAGAATCTTTCCCCTTAGCGGCCGCTTCATGCAATGGTGTGAATCTGCACAGATATGCTTCATTAACACCGGTGCCACAATACACATGTCTCAAGACACAGTGCCCGTAGAACAAGGGTCTTAGTTTATGGATCCGTATTGGACCCTAATGTATTGAAAGAATAGAAGTGTCTATACCTTGAGAAGTAACCGCACTATGTCCGCCTTCCCCTTAGCGGCCGCTTCATGCAATGGTGTGAATCTCCAAAGATCTGCCGCGTTGACGCCAGCGCCGCAGGACACTAGTAACTCCGTGACTTCGTAGTGTCCGTACGAACACGCGTTGTGGAGGGGGACGAGTCCGCTAGAAACCAATAGATATTTTGTTACTTTTGGTATAGTTGAAAATATTTTAAATGTACGACTTTTTACAAAACCGCCGTCAGATTTTGAACCTTCATGCTTGGACGGTATAGTAGCTTTTTGAACGGACTAAAGTGATGCATTTCAGTCAATTATAATGATTTAACAGATATTCGAACCAACCGTTGTATGGGAAAATAAGCACAAGTAAATTGGTGATTTGGTCGTGAAATACTTCGTTTAGGTATACAGTTGTTGTACTATTTATTTTTATCATAACATAATGATTATTTTGGTGTCTTTTAATTTACACCGACGAAATCGGAGATATTCCGCAGAAAGGCCAGGTCAAGAGTACCCTAAATTGGCGCGCATGCATGAAGAATGTTATGAGAGTTCATGAAGCGAAAGCTTTATGTCAGGATCGTAGCAAATGGGAATCCGTGATCTCTGCCTACCCCTCTGGGAAACAGGCGTGACTAATTGTATGTATGGTAATCTACTCTTGGACGAAAAAAAAATTTCGAATCTTTGAAATCTCACATGTTTTTTTTTATTGAAAAATTTATGATTTACTTTTTACTGTCATAATTAGATAGTTTAGTATATATTTTAACATGTGAAAAATACCCATAGTCACTGAACTGTCGCTGATCAAATAAGAAAACATTGTTGCCAAGCACTCACCCTTTGTCTTTTGCATGGACATCGGCGCCTCTTTGTAGTAGGAGTTGAGCAAGTGGTAACCTATTATACCTGGAAAGTGATTAAAACACAGTAATTATTAATATTCGCCATTTTAAACTTTCTTATTACTGGACCGATTAGATTCCAAACCGATTAGATCAAAGTGATAACTTATGATTATCGTGATTAAAGGTGTCTAGGTACAAGGCGCCATGTTTTGTAAGAGATATACTCTCGGTTCTATCTGTAGTTTCTCCCTCTCTCTGCAAAAAACCCATCATCAATAAAGGTGTCTAGATACCAGGCACGTATGTATTGTAAGAGATCTACTCTCGGTTCTAGCCGTAGTCTTTCTCTGTGGATATTTAAAAAAAAAGGATTAAGTATGTACGGTTTCACCACCGTACATTTCTTTATGCTTACTTGCAACCTACTTTGAGGTGCGCGGCAACGAATATTAATAACATGTAAAATTAAAGATAAACAGCGCATTACTAAACGTAAAACTATACACATCTAGAGAAAGAGAAACCAACTATCAACTTAAACTGTATCTTTACATTATCTTACGTTATTATACTTCTATAAACTTCAACTATCTTTCTCCGCACTCCACCAACTACCCGTAACAACTACAAGTCAAGTGTAGCAGCTAACTGGCCGCCTCATTTATTGGTCCTTCGAGAAGCTCTCCGTGTCCTTCAAGATTGAACAGGTATTTAGTGTTTTTGTTGCTTTGTTGCGATAGTGAATCGGTTTGCTGGCTTCCCACAAGCGGGTTCCACCAGTGAATTGAGAAGGCACATATAAGTATATCGTATATAGAGTGCAGGAGCACTAATTACTTTTCGGAAAAGAATTTCGGGCCTGACATTTTTTGTCTTTCTCATTGTCTCCATATGCAGTATATTGGCAGCAACGTGAAGCAAAACAATAAATCTTATCCTTCCTTCTAATTTTTACAGCGCGACTGAGACAAGAATCTTTGCCTCTACTTGGCAGCGGGTTTAGAAGATTCTACGAATCGTTAATTGGTTAACGGCGGTAAATTGTCGTCACTATGTCAGTTCGTCACATAACTGACCGTGAAATCGTGATTTAAGCGTAACTTAATTTTAGCTCGACAGCGCATGTTATTTAAAATTCCATGGGCCAGATCGAAGATCTTGCGAAACTCAATGCAAGGCCATCGAGTACCCAAAGAGTACCAGTCTCAGGGTTATGTTTTTCGAGAGTATGTATGTATGCATTTATGTATGTATAATTGTTTGGCACGCTCTGCAGGCTGAACGGTTCGATGGATTTTTAGCTTAAGAGGTGTCGTTAGATTCGTATTTACTGTGAGAGTGACATCTGGTATACACAAATGAAAAACAAATGGTGGATTTTTGGCCCCAAATTCCAAATTGGACAGAAACGCAGTCGGATTTTTTAGTTTTTTAAATAATTAGTCTTGTTTCCTACTTGCCATAAGATTTTTTTTCAAGTTACGCTAGTCCTCTGTCCGCATGTCTGTCTGTACATACCCGGCCGCGAAGTGTAGAGGCGTAGAATGCCTTCCGTCCACGTCTCGACAGTTGACGAGGCGCGGGCGCGCGTCCAGGGCCGCCCGCGCGGCTTCCACGTCGCCGGTGCGCGCCGCTTCCAGGAGTCTTAGTGCTGCCGCGTTCGCGCACGCGTCTAAAACGGGTAAGACAGTGTGTAAGCAGTACAGAAAAAAATCTATGGGAACACGGGTGGTTCTAAAAGTGCATCAACGAAGTAGAATTTAGATGTAAAGCCCATTTTACGAGAGGCCTTATTGACCCCGTCAGTAAAATGAGTGGCTAAAATCTATTTATTTATTTTATTTTTGATGAAGCCCTCTTATTCGTTTTGAATACCTATCCAACAGCACCTCACACCGTAGGGTTGTAGCAAATAATAAAAACATTACCACTTTACGTGTAGGGAGGGGATGTACCCTTAATAATTATTTTTTATAATTTTATTTACCACTGTCAGATTTATTTATTTATATGTCCATGCCAAATTGCAGCTTTCTAGCACTAACAATCACGGAGCAAAGCCGCGGACAGACAGACGGAAATGGCGAAACTATAAGGATTGACTACGAAACACTAAGAAGAGTCGCCATTTTGAACTTTTTCGTTACTAGACCGATTACATTTAAAATAGAAGTGTGCAGTCTACTTTCATTTACATTCTTAACCTTTTGTTGATAAGAAAAACGCGTAAACGCCGGTGTTCGAGGCGCAGTTATACCATAAGGGCGAGTTGCATCACCTTCCTAGCACAGACCGATCAACATTATTTAACAACAATTTATAAGAAAACACTTTGAACTATACACGCCAAAAACAGATGATAAAAGAAATAATAGATATCTTAATAAACTTAAATTACCCTTCTCAAAAATGAAAATGGTAACGTCTAGCCCTCATCACATGATGATTAAGATGTACAATAAACTACCTAACTCATTAAAAAATCACAAAAAGATAGCAACATTCAGTAAAGAATTAAAAATATTTCTCATAAATAAATGTTTTTACACCCTCAGCGAATTTTTTGAAGAGAAGTATAATGATTAAGTTCACGCTTAAACTAGTTAGTAGTTAGACTATAAGTTATAGAATTAGAATATTGAAATATAATACATTAAATTGTCATAGTTTAAATAGTAGTCCTCTCTACATATTGCTGTGCCCTTGCAGGGCGTCACATGTAACTTATATCCTCTGTACCATCTAATGTAAAAAATGTGATATGCAATAAATGTTTGACTTTGACTTTGAAACATTAAAATGGCGTGTCATGTCAAAATTTCCGTAAGTCAAAATTTAACGAACAGTGCTTACGATTATCAAGTAGTTTCTGTACAGTGACTTACCCATCCCATCCCCATCCCATTGGACCCGGGTATGTCCTAAAACTAAGACCAAGACAACCGGGGGATGGGCAGCAGCATCCCTGGAGTACGGTGAAGATACTGCGATTATGGCATTTACACCCCATGAAATTAGGGGACCACCGGGGAATGGGCAGCAGCATTCCTAGAGTGCGGTGGAGATACTGCGATCGCCAACCCGCATGCCAAGCGTGGCGATTATGGCATTTACCCCCCATGAAATTGGGGGAGGCCTATGTCCAGCAGTGGACGTCCTAGGGCTGATGTGGTGGTGGTGGAAATTAGGGGAGGCCTATGTCCAGCAGTGGACGTCCTTCGACTGATATGGTGAACTTACCCATAGGCTGTGGGTAGGTCGGCTCCTGCATAGCGCGCGCTCCGCATGCGAGAAGGAGACGGCACGCGGCCGCGGCGTCCGCGCGCGCCGCGAGCGAGAGCGCACTACAGCCGCGGCCGTCCATAGCGTTCACTTTCGCGCCTGCGGCAATGTAATATTTTTTTCTCAATAATGATTGTAAAATTGGACGGTTACTCGCTACGTATTGAAAGGCGAAGTGTACAGATAAGGGCCGTCGTAAATTAAAAAAAAAATCAAACGACCACTTTGGCTTAGTTGGTAGGGACCCTGCCTGCGAAGCCGGAGGTCCCGGGTCAGGGCATTATTTGTGCATTTATCACGAATATTGTTGCTGAGGGAGGTATTCCACTCATCCAATATCTTTGTCCAATATACATTAGATCAAAGAAATTGGATGATTTCATCCAACTTGGATGGGACCCCGACATTTGATCAAAGATTCTGATGACAGTTAAATCAATATGGCTAAGCATGAAAAAAAAAAAAAACTTGGACAAAGATATTGGATGAGTGGAATGGGCCTCTGTCAAAGAAATTTGATCAAAGATTGGACAAGTATATTGGACGAGTGGAATACCACCCTGAATCTTGGATGTTTCCTATGAATTTATAAAATCATGGCATCTCGCTCGCAAGCCTGCGCCGCATAGCCCGTGCACTTTCGTTGCTGGCACGTTCGAGCTCGACACCTCGGAGATGTACAATAGGGGAATTCAGCCGAAGCTACAAGAGAAACAGGGCTGTCATTACTCACCATGCCGTAATAAGAGATCCATGGCGTCTAAATGCGAGTGCTCAGTAGCAATGTTCAATGGAGTCTGCCCTTCCTCAGAGGTGTACAGTCAACAGCAAAAGTAGATGATCATTTTAGTGCCTCGTCACTTTCACTACTTTGACGCATGCCAACTGTCGCAGTATTGTTATGTTAGTGCGACAAAGTACTAAAATGATCATCCACATTTGCTGTTGACTGTACGATAGGGGAATTCAGCCGAAGCTACAAGAGGAATAGGGCTGTCAGTACTCACCATCATTCGCGTGCCGTTTTCCCACTTTTTTTGGTGTCGGCGCATCATGTTTTTTTCTTAAATAATAATAATAATATACCCGCGGGGGCAGCTTGTGGCGAGCTGACGGTGAGTGGCGACACCGCGGACTCCTAATCTCCAGAGGGCCATTTCCATCTGGCCCTCGCCTCTGTGCTTGCCTTAATTGGCCGTCCAGAGAGGAGTCGCAAGAGCGAGACCTATGCTCCAGGCTGGAAGTGTAAAATGTCATAACGCCGGCGGCCTGCTGATCGGATTACCGGGATCTGGCTACCGTAGACTCACCTCTCGACAACCTTACAGCCGCTCAAAGGGATGTTGCCCCACTGTTGCACTGTGCGTGCTTACAATCTGAGACTAATTGTCACGGCAGGTGTCCGCTAGTCTCCTCCCATAACCCATTATCCAGCCCATTTAATATTCAACTCAATAGCCCTATGACCTTAGCTCCCATCGCAGCCAATGTGCTGCACTCCAATAGTCTTTGCACCTGGCGGGGACTATCTCCGGATGCATCATATTGTGCGCTCGGAGATGGTATCCGCCATGTGTATCCCTTACTTTTAGATTATTTTTGTCTTAAAGGGCCTCTGCGCTGTTGGCTTCGGCCCCACGCACGCCTTCCAAAGGTCCGGGACCCCATGGTCCCGAGATATGGAAAAGACGTACAATAATAATATTGGGGGACAATCTTACACAAATCGACCTAGTCCCAAACTAAGCAAAGCTTGTACTATGGGTACTAGACGACGATATACATACTTATATAGATAAATACATACTTAAATACATAGAAAACATCCAAGACCCAAGAACAAATATTCGTGAAAAATGCACAAAATATGTGATAAATGCCCTGGCCGGGATTCGAACCCGAGACCTCTAGCTTCGGAGCCAGAGTCACTACCAACTAGGCTCAACCGGTCGTCAATATCCCTCTACCGCCCGTCATCTAGTAACTCACATCCTTCCACTTCATATCGTCTCTCACGCAATCCATGCCTGCCCCTCCTCTTACAACCCTCTACATTCATGCCTAATACCTTTCTTGTCACATGACTTTCATCCCTCCGCATAACATGCCCATAGACGATTAGCTCTCAACTTATCATCTTTGGGTGCTACTTTCAGGCTTCCTCTTATACAGCGTGTAATTTCTATACGGGCGTATATTGTAATGGAGATTAAGATTGGACCTAGGGAACCTATTTACATTAATTTCTTTAGGAAATTAGGATTCTTTTTTTTTCATACATAATAAATAAGCACGCAATGTATTGCATCCATAATAATTAACGTACCGATGCGTCATGTCAGTATTTAAATTAGTTTGCTTTAACAATTAAGTCAAGTGGCTAAGTCCTGATTGTTTCTATCAAACGAAAAACATCATGGGAAAAAGACAGTTTCTAAAAGTTATAACAAATAAAGTAAACAAACTCAATATCCATCTCAACCTTCTCATCTCCGTTACATGCAATCTCTTTTCATCCTGTCAGTACTCACCATGCCGTAATAAGAGATCCATGGCGTCTAAATGCGAGTGCTCAGTAGCAATGTGCAATGGAGTCTGCCCTTCCTTGTTTTTCTCGTTCACTCGGGCGCCCTTTCTTATTAACATCTCCATCACCTGAAAATATTACAAGAGTAACGAATAGTCAGCTTGTCAAGATCATAGACCGTATATAGTATACATTATACCAAGAACGATATCTTTCAAAACTTTAACAAATAAAAACCGGCCAAGTGCGGGTCGACTCGCGCACGAAGGGTTCCGTACCAGAAAAAAGGCTAAAAGCTGGTGCCATTAAACACTTGTTTTATTGAGATTTTTTTTTGTATTTGTTGTTTCAGCGGCAACTACTCTGTTGTATGGGAGCCCCCCTTAATTACTATTATTATTTTGATTTTAGTATTTGTTTTTGTAGCCACAATAAAAATAAATAATCTGTGCAAATGTCAACCGTCTAGCTATTACGGTTCTTGAGATCTAGCTCGGCGAGTGGTAGCCATGAAAAAGGGCTAAAATATCACATTGTTTGTATGTGAGCCCCCCTTAATTATTATTATTATTTTGTTTTTAGTATTTGTTGTTATAGCGGCAACACAAATACACAATCTGTGAAAATTTCAACTGTCTAGCTATTACTGTTCATGAGATACAGCCTAGTGTCAGACGGGCGGACAGCGAAGTCTTAGTAATAGGGTCCCGTTTTTACCCTTTGGGTACGTAACCCTGTTTAAATTTAAAATTCTTTAGGCTCGCGTTGTCACCACAGATGGTACCATCGCCAACACAGTTAACTGATCGTGATCATTCGTGCGCTTTATGCGTATTGTAATAAGGATCAGATGTTTGTACTCTACTCACACGTAGTACTATCTCCATGCTCTCAACAGGCCATAAGGCCGGGCCACACTGGCCGGGTGATAAGCGATGCAATGGCGCTCTCAGTACATTAAGTAGCCCAACTTGTTCTGTATCCCCGTCGCGTCGCCAAAAGCCAGTTGGGCTCAAAAAAATGCTTAAATTTAGATGAAATTCTCTTTGAGCCCGGATGGAGATAGAATACTATTTATTACCGTATCCAAACATCAAGTAACCAGTTAGGGAACACTTAAATAATGAAATACGGCTGAAACTCACTTACAAAGTCACTATTTGCGACATGTTTCGGACTACAATTGGAGTCCTTCATCAGGTAACCTGATTTAGGTTGAGTGTTGACACGGTTCAAAAGGGTTAATTTTACAATAACTCTACTTCTAAATTGGACCTTAAGTTTTACAAAGCAAGGTTCTCTAGAAGTACTGCTAAGTTAAATATAAGTCCTTATGATTGGTTGTTGTTGCTTGAGACAGGTGTACGTACCTGTTTCCGCTTAGGATACACGCTGCCAGCAGCGCAATGCAACGGCCGGTCGCCCGACGCGAGGTGCTGGAAGTTGGCCAGGGCTTCCACAGTGCACTCGGGGGCGGGGCCCTCGGGCGCCGGGCTTGAATTTGAAGTCTCCGGATTTAGCTGGAATTACAAACAATTGTAGATTGTACGAGGGTATAAAACAAGTAGCAGTAGTACACTACCGTCAGAAAGTTTAAGACCAAACATAAAATATGCAAATAATCAACATTGATTGATTATTCACTCAATTTTGATTCATATGTCCGTAGTACTCTCAACCAGTTTGCAAAAGTCCAATCCTTGTGAGAAATAGCCCATTGCAATCTTTTTGCCTTGTTTGGTTTGCCTAATAATTTATGAAAATTTAACTAAAAATTGTGTTTGGTCGTAAACTTTCTGACGGTAGTGTAGGTTCTTGAGCGGAGACCACGCGCCGGACTGCGCAGCGTGGGAAGGCCCCCAACAAGGTGGACAGACGATCTGGTTAAGTCTGGTTGGACGAGGGCGGCTCGAGACCGGTCATTGTAGAAATCCGCGGGGGAGGCCTTTCTCCAGCAGTGGACGTCTTTCGTCTGATATGATGGTGATGAATTGATGATAAAACTAGTCGTTTTATTTATGTTAGTTAGTCGTTATATTATATGATTTTTCTCAGATCGCCCGCTACGGGCTGTGTGTGTGGTGGGCGGGGTGTGTGTGTGGCGGAGTGTAAATGGGGTGTGTGGGTGTGCGTTAGGTAGGTCGCTGCATTGGTTTCTGGGGTAAGGGTTAAGTATGGTAGTGAAAGTGTTAAGAGTAAAAAATAGCAAACAAAACTAATATAAAGTTATTTCGTCGCCATGGGATTTGAACATCACATGAATTTGCTAACATTATCAATTAAATGTAATCGTGATTCAAGACAAAAATTACGACGATCCGAATTTCACACTATTTTCAGTCTAGTTTGCGTTTTTCTTCTTTCCAGAAACAAGATAAATTCATAGATAAATTGAGTGTTTTCGCTTACGGGTTGATTGTTGAGCGAGGAAAGCTGTTTCTTGACTCTGGCCGGCTCAGCCAAACGACAGGCTTCCAATAGGCAGTGCCCTCTGTATTCGACTGAAAAAAGACATAGTCATATAAGGTGAGTGAATAAATAAATTGTAAGTAAATCAGAAAATGTTACAACATTTTTTAAAAACATAATATTTAGACAGCAACTAGTTAACAAGACACATTATATACTTTTGAAAAATTAATTCCTTATGTTCAACAATAACTACAACTTAGAAAAGTGAAAAACTCCCGACATTTTGATTTCAAAGCTCAATATCTCGAAAACTGCTGAACAGATTTTAATGAAACATGGCTAAGAACACTCGGGATAAAATTGTCTATGATATGACACAAAAAACTAAACGAAAATAGGTTCATCCGTTTGGGAGCTACGATACCACAGACAGACACTTTAAACTTATAACACCCCTCTCTTTTTGCGTCGGGGGTTAAAAAGCGGAGAATGGAAAGCATAAGGTGGACGGAAAAAGTCCCGAATGAAGTAATGCAAATAATTAAAGAAAAGAGACAAATACTAACAGTCATAGAGAATAGGAAAGGAATAACGATAGGACATCTGTTAAGACTTAAGACGTAATATTTTTCTTAAGACCATTATAGAAGGGAAGAATGAAGGAAAGAGGGGAAGAGGAAGGTTAAGAAGAAACTACTTCAAACAAAGAGAAGGTTAAGGTCGTGTCGTATCGGAAAGCCAAGGAGATAACAGAGGACAAAAAGGCTGCCGATTGCACCACTCTTAAATAAGAGAACATTTCAACAGCCAGTTGGTCTCTGAGCTGTGCTAGTGTAGTGAGCTCTGTGTGTAGACTCTGACAGTTAATGACAAAGAAAAACCTTATGTACATACACGCTAGCCTCTCCTGGAGTTCCCTTGTCGGCGCGACGTCCAACGCTGACTTGCCGTGGCAGTTCAGTAGCGTTGGATCAGCGCCTTCGCTTAGGAGGAGAGAACACACCTGGAAAAAACAATAAAATACTTGCTTTTGTATGTAAAGTTCAGAAATAAAGGTGTTCTCAACTTTCGCAAGATAAAATCTGGTATTAATCTTCTAAGTTGCACAACTTATCGTCTTGGATTTCGAACGCATTAGGAGATATAAACTGAAGTTGGACTGGGCTGGACATGTATGCCACATGAATCTGAAAAGATGGGCCGAGATAACCCCGAGAGACTCCGTAAGACGGACACTAGAGCAGAGGAACCAAAAAGGAAATTGGGGGACGATTTGGACGCGTTATGCTTGGGCACATGCAAGCAAAACGCGTACATGCCCATCTTAAAAGCCGGCAACGCGCTTACAACCCCTCTGGTGTTGCAGGTGTCCATGGGCGGCGCTAATCGCTTACCATCAGGCGATTCGTCTGCTCGTTTGCCTCCTATGTCATAAAAAAAGCAATAGGTAGGGTCCAGTGGAAGAAAAGGCATTTGATCATCGGCGGAACAGCTAAGCTAAATAGGATTTTAAAAAAATAGTAGCGTGGCTCAAATCCACAGGGAGTATAGGAAACCTCTCGGCGATTTGTCACTCACTTTTCGCATTGGGTGCCACGCTATAGCTACAAAACTGATCCAAACGTAATTTTAAATGTTCGGTCGCATTGTGTTGTGAGGCATAAGTGGCCTCTTCTATTTCTTGCCCTTTTCCCACCTACAGATGTATTGCAAAATGATTTTCTTTCAGGAAAACTCGGATCTCAATCGGAATACAATGGCACCCGAACTGTCAATCAATGATTATCAAAGAATATAATACTCACTAATGAGATGATTATATTAAACGAGTGACGTATTCAAAGTGAAACTTGACATTTGACACTAAACAATAAAGTTCCATAATAATGGATATGAAAACGTCACTCATTTAATACAATCATTGATTGACAGTCCGGCTGCCATCGTATTCCGATTGAGATCCGAGTTTTCACGAAGAAAAATCATTTTGCACTACATCTGTACGTGGGGTCGGGTCTCCTTCTCAATTTGCGCCAGAGCGATCGATTCTGGGTTGTCTGCGCATCGATGTTAAGGTTCTTGGTCTTTTCTAATATTAGAACCACTACGTGGATTTTGGTCTACGTCTTCCCCTCGGATGTTCTCCTTTTTATGGCCGTACCATCGCAAACGGTACGGCACTGTGAGGCATAAGTGTCCATGGGCCTTAACCTTTTCAGCGCTCTATCAAATACAAACACTGTCACTCACACGCCATACCATGAGAATGTCAAACGGGAAGTTGAACCCTATAGAAATGCATGTAGGTTGAAATCTCATTGGACGCCATGACGGATATATGCGTCATTGGCGTCGAAAAGGTTAATGGTTTAAAAGTATACCCACCTCCAGCCTCGCTTTGCTCGCCGCTTCGTGGAGCGGTGTAAACGCCCATAGATCTGTCGCATTGACATCTGCTCCGGCGCGAACCAACAACTCAGTCACTTCGTAGTGTCCGTACGAGCATGCATTGTGGAGTGGGACCAGGCCGCTGGAAAAAAATACGTTTTTTTTTTGTATTGGTGCTTGGTGGATAATACTGCCAGTATTTTTGCCGTAACAATAACTTTCAGTTCGACTTCAGGTATGCTAATTTTAGTATTGTTTTCAATTTTACAGTTGATAGTCGACCATGGACAAACTTTATAGAAAACATGGACTTTAGGATGTACTGTACAAATTGATATAAGTTTTCATTGGCTACGGACACTCCGCTCTGTTGTAGTCAGAGAGTCTACTGTCGTCGTTTCAGATATTTTGAGAAGAGGAAATGTCAATTTCAAAGTTTACGTATATCTTCCACTCTGATACCAGGACAACAGAAGTTGTCAAGAGCTCGCTTCAACGGTGTGGTGCGCAGGTGTGTCTACTGCCTCACAAACGTCTACTCGTATACCTCGTCTCTTTCTTCTCTCTCGTGTCTTTCTACTTGTGTCTCGCTACCTTGCTCTCGTCCCGCTCACTCATCCTTTGTCCTTGGCGTGTGTGTCGGCTTCGCGCAGTAGATTGCTGTTTAGGAATCAAGCATAAAACTGAAGTACTTTGCTGCGTTTGTACCAGGAGCGTTGAAGTCTGCCAGATATCGTTAATAGGTCGACCGCAGGAGTACTTCCTTCCTTGTCTCACTACACTCCTCTGTTCTCGTTAATCTCACTCACCCCTTGTCCTTCGCGTGTTTGTCGGCCCTGGGTTACAGCATTGTATATTAAATAATTTATACCAAAAACAAAAACCGACTCCAATTTTGTACTTGCTATGCCACAATTTGTGGTTTCCGCGAGCCAATGCTTGGTTACCTACAAAAAATACCGAAATCGGGATATGCGTCCCTATCAAATTCGAGGAGTTCCCTTGATTCCACCTAGATCCCATCATCAGATCTTCACCAAATTTATATGGGACCAATGTCGCGGTACCTGCTTTGAAAAAAAAAAGAATTATTAAAATCGGCCAACGTGGTCAAGAGTTATCGGGGAACATACATACATAAAAAAAAGCAAACATGCCGACGAACTGAGTACCTCCTTCCTACTATTGAAGTCGGTAAAAAATATAATTACTTTCTGGGATTAAGATTCTATTCCTAGATTAGGGTTACTTTCTTGGATAAAGCTTTATTTCAGCTTGGAATTATTTATAAAAACTGAAGTGCTTTGCTGCGTTGTTACCAGGAGCGCAAAAGTCAGCAAGAGCTCGCTGTCAGGCCGAGCGCGGGAGTACTCCCATCTACCCACTCCTCTCGCGTCCTTCTCACTCACCCCTTGTCCTTCGCGTGTGTGTCGGCCCCTCGCTGCAGCAGCAACCGCACGGCGCGTGCGCGGTTGTAGCCTGCAGCTAGATGTAGCGGTGTGGAGCGGCGACCGTCGCCCGCGTGCACGTTCACGTTTAGAGGGGTCAGTAGCGCTGCTAAGCGCTCGTCGGCGCCTGAGCGCGCTGCTTCTAGCACTTCCGCGGCGCAGTATTCACCTGGATAACAAACAGATAAGGGTATGAAGACAGAACTGAATGTATTATCCAGATCCGTGAACTTCTTCGGATTTAGAAAGCTTGTTTCTCAAAATTATGATTCATGTACTTAGGAAGGGTTTTACAGACCAATTAAAACTAAGAAAAAGACAGTCATTTGCTAAAAAAATACTTTACCAGTAAGAACAGGTCTGGTGGCGGAGTCTGCTAGGTCTAATGGCGTCTTCCCTTCTGTGTTCCTGATGTTCGGATCCGCGCCATGTTGGAGCAGAGCTGAAAAACCAGAATAAACTTTAAACATGCGAAAACTACAATTAAGGTATGATTATGTAGGTACTACTAATCCAACAAGCCTTCAGTTGTCGTCCGCAGTTGCCGGTGGGATCATGACACATCGAGGGTTTATTTAATTATTTATATGGAGAACCAAAAGCTTTTACAACATAACAACACTTAAAATTCGGGAGAGACATACTTAGCGGGAGGAAATGTCGTGTAACTGAACCAGTGTCTAATACAATTCTACCACATCACGATTATCCACCTCCCGGTTTCCAACACTTTGTTTTGACACTCGTAATGATATGGTCATTAACAAAATGATGTATCAACTGTAACACGTAACAATGGCGCCCAAACCATTGTAGGATTGAGGGAGGAAATGTCGTGTAATGACTGTGACAGCTGATCCAGTGTCTACTACAATTCTACCACTCATCCATCCATCTCCCGTTTTTCAACACTTTGTTTTGACACTGGTAATGATATGGTAAAAAACGAAATAATCCATCAACTTGTAACAATGGCGCCCAAACTCAAGTTTGAGGGAGGAAATGCCGTGTAATGACAACAATCTCACCAATACATACATCGTCTTTTCCTTTTCCAATTCTCTCTCATCACTCTCACAATACCAAAGAAACAAACTTACAATGGCGCCCAAACAATTGAGTCTCCGAAACTTGATTTGCTTTACACTGGTACTAATTTCTTTGGCAGGTCATGCAACAGCAAATGTAGATGATCATTTTAATACTTGGTCGCACTAACGTAACAATACTGCGACAGTTGGGATGCGTCAAACTAGTAAAAGTGACAAGGTACTAAAATGATCATCTATCTACTTCTGCTGTAAAACAAATGGAATTACTCACCAATACAAACATCCACCTTCCCCTTAGCAGCGGCCTCGTGCAACGGCGTGTAGCCCCAGTTGTCCCTAGCAGCGGGCGCCGCCCCGGCCGTCAGCAGAGCCCTGACTACGTCCGCGTGCCCGAACGAGCACGCGTTGTGTAAAGGCTGGAGGCCTCCGTCGTCACGAGCCTGGAGCGCGGCGCCCGCGCCGATTAACAGCTCCACTACTTCTCGGCGACCGTAACCTAAAACATTATACGTGTAACGTCATCTGGTTTATTAATATGCATGTAATATAAATATTGGGGGACACGCTTACACAAATCGACCTAGTCCCAAACTAAGCAAAGCTTGTACTATGGGTACTGGACGACGATATACATACTTATATAGATAAATACATACTTAAATACATAGAAAACATCCAAGACCCAAGAACAAATAATGCCCTGGCCGGGATTCGAACCCGGGACCTCTAGCTTCGGAGGCAGTATCACTACCAACTAGGCTAAATAGGCCGTGGAGTAAAACCTGATAAGTCGAGATGGTTGGTTTTTTAAGTTTGACCAAAAGTAAGAAAATCCAAGAAACTGACATGTTTGAGAGATAATTTAAAAAGTAGTAATTATGAGAAATGGTGGTTTTACAAAGAGGGTAATGCAAAAATGGGTATTATTAAAAGTAGTCATTTTGTGCAGTAGTCATTTTGTGTAGTAGATATTTTGCGTAACGGGCATTTTGAATATTATTATTAATATTTACCTTATTTATTTTTAGACATGAGTTAGGTTTTTTTACAACAAATTTATAAAATGTAAAATATAAAAATACACGTACAAAATATAAAAGCAATATAAAAAACAAGCAAATAATTACATAGTCAAGAACTGTAAAAGTTGAAGGCTTTCAACATTTGTTTTAACGAACACTCTCTATAAAATTATAAGTATAGAGAGTTTTCGGGGAAATAAAGTTCTTGGTCCCTTGAGTTTTGTTATACGGAGTTTACACTTCAGTAGTCTAATTTGGTTACATACATGTAAATGAAGTCTGTTTGACTTCATTCATAATGGCAGTATTGCTGCGCATAAACCTCTATATGTCGGTTTGGAAATATCTGTGGTCTGTTGGCAGTCTATGACAAGTGAGAGTTGACAGGTCAAAGGTCTTACCGCTATGTAAAAGTGCAAGTAATGAAAGGAGAAATATTTTAAATGTTAATAGTGACTTAAGATTGAATAAGAAGAATAAGTGGAATAATAGCTTTAATGTTGTTTCTCTTTTCAGGTAAGATAGTTTTGTAATTTTATTCCATAAGAAATATTGTGTGCTACCTACACCTAAGTATTCATAAATAATAAAAAACCGTTCTCTTTTCAGAGCAACTCAATACAGTTTTATTTCACCACTTCAACATCCTACCACAAGTGTATAAAGTACACATTATATACATATAAGATGTTATGCTACATGAGAATCACTTGTTGACGATCTTCTTCTTACTAGTGTAAAAGTGATCATTCATTCTTAATCTAGATTGTACTCTGCCAGTACTTTGCTACTTCTTTCCTTCAAAGAGTACTGCTTAACCTGGCGTCAGTTGGGATGGGTCATAATGACCCGTGATGTTTTCAATTGTGGATACATTTGTGAGTAAACGCCTGACGTCACTGTGGTTCTCAGTAGCTGTCCTTAAAACTCTGATTCATTTGTTAATAGAAAGTTTTAAGTGGATGTGCATGTGGTTAGTAAATTAGCAGTGGTTAAATGACAAACAGGTAAATATGACCCACCCCTGTATTTAACGTAGTAATTTCGTGCCAATAATATTAATTTTTTTATTTGTTAACTACAGTTATTAGTGTTATTTACATTTCATAATTGTTTTATTATACTGAAGTTACAACATGGATCAGGAAGAACGCGAAAGGCAGCGAATATTAGCAATTTAGAGAGCAGTGACGAGGATGAAGGGGGAAGTTCGTCCTTGACTATCTTTTACGTCATGTTGAATATGTCAGCTATAAACGCATATCTATACACATTTTATAAAGCTGAAGTGTTTCTTTGTTTGAATGCGCTAATCTTAGGAACTACTGGTTCGAATTGAAAAATTCTTTTTGTTTTGGATAGGCCATTTATCGAGAAAGGCTTTAGGCTATATATATATCATCACGCTGCGACCAATAGGAGCGAAGACGCGGGCAACGGCAAGTATAATATATTCCTGGTGTTCGGAAACATTGCTCAGTGTGTCTTGCCAATAAAGATCAGAAAACTATGCACAATCGCCGAACATGTAACAAGTTCATTTGCCATGATGCTCACATAATTTCCTATTGCAGCAAATGTGATAAGATATTGGCTGATACTGTCTAAATTAAAAGCAGCACTTCAAAATATCGATTAAGAGGGCGCAGTACGTTTGGTTCTCCATACAAATGTATTTATTCTCTCATTTTAAAATGCCATGCTAGAATAACATGAAACTTTGTATACACAATGGGATCCAGCTTGTCTAGGGCGGAACATAGTTTCTGTTGCTTAAAATTATAATGGCGAAAAATACAGTGATTATTAAGGTTTTCATACAAGCCGTAAATAACTCAAAAAACAGCTGTATTTTTTTCTTTTTCAATTTCTAGCAACAGAAACTAATTTCCGACCTAGGTATGCCGGATCCCATTGTGTATACAAAGTTTCATGTCATTCTAGCATGGCGTTTTAAAATGAGAGCCTAAATACGTTTGTATGGAGAACCGATCCACACCGATCATACTGCGCCGTCTTAAACTTGAAGAGCCCTTACATTAGGTAGTCCAAAAATAAATAAATAAGTGTATGGAATAAAAGTGTTATTTGATTTTTTGCTACTATTACGAAGGGTAGATGTTTTGTTAATGACTTTGTAGTATGTTGGTAAATACATAATTGTTCCTAATATGACCCGTGTTTTTATTATTTTATACCAAACTTTGGTAAAATTAGGAAAGCCAATGCAATGCCCATGTATGCCAATGTATTTATATTTCATTCACATTACATTAAAACAGTAAGTTTCAGATTTCATTGTAAATCGGGGTCATCGTGACCCACCATGCAGAAGTTGTAACAATCTTCTGCCACACTGACGCCAAGTTAAATCCATATTACTGCTCAGGCCCCTACCAGCTTTGAAACAGATTGCTGCACACCAAAAGTTATCAAAAACAATTTGTTGAATTCTGCTACTTGTTGATAATATAAAGCTCAATACCATTGTGAAATATCTCTCATTTTCAACTTTGAAATAGCTAACACTCAAAAGGCAGAAAAAATATATTTACATACATACTCTGTCTTAGTATAAAAGTATCACAAACCTCTATAAGATATACATGACCAATCAACAAATATGTACCAGTTTTTTTTTAAATAAATATTCGTAAATGGATCAACCAATTACCCACCTATTTTTAATAACTAATCCACTGCTCTTGTTTCACTTATAACATCACAGAAGCTACTGCTTCATTACAAAACATGTATGCATATTATACATAAACAAAACAACTTGTCATTGCATCAAGACATTCTAATATTCACTAACCATTTTCTAACTCGAGATTTGTGTCAAGTATTTCATAACAGAGAGCAGTTACCCTCAAATTATATCCCAACAATAGTTTCGGACCGCATAAAGCACTAAATTCAGTGCAATCACAACCGTAACCAATTATGCAATGGCCAAATTTAACGACTTCCTTACATCTCCTTTCACTTGTGAATATACGCAAATTTTACGACAACAACACAAACAAACACGATTTAATTTATGTGAATACCTGCAGCGAAATGTAGCGGAGTAGATTTTCTACCAGCTGTGTCCCTGGCATTCACCGTTTGCGGAGTAATTAACTTTTTTACACGCGCAGCATCACCAGTTTTGCAAGCCTCAAACAATTCGCGAAGCGGGTCCGTGGGCGCTGGCAAAGCGTCCAGCGTCGAACCGAGTATCGAACGACGGCTCGACATTTTAATCACACGTTGCACATTTAGCTATGCATTCAAAGTCGATTCACACTGCCATTTTCGCAAATTTATCGAATAAAAACACGTATTTCACTACAGCTGCCAAGTTCTTTGCTTATTTTTTTTGACAACTACTTTGAGGTGTTACCATGCAATACTCTGCAATTTTAGGATTTTTTTGGATATTTGTTTAAGATTTTGGTAATGGTTTGTCGGATAAGTTGTCTTCTGACCATGAATTTATTAATGAAACTGTAAGTGCAACGATTCTACGAAAATCAAATTCAATATTATTAATTAATATTTACAATAATATAAATTTATGCTAGTGCCTAGCTAGCACGGTATCTTATACCGTTACGTTTTATGTGAAGTTTTAGTACATTTCAACCATATAACGTGATGGTAAAAGCTAATAAAGCTATCCTGCTAGCTAGGCTGATTACTGTATATACATCCTTGATTTCAGGTAATTCTAACTGTGGTATCACAGGGTCATAGACTATATTGTAAGTTTTATTCTACATAAGTTGCTTTATAATTACAGTACATACTGCCAAGTATTTTATAGTTTCTTTCGCAGTAATCATCATTGCATCAAATTATTACGAAATCAGTTGCTATTAAAACAAAATAAAAACATCTTTAATAAAGAGTTTTAATTTAAACTTAAACGGGCCTATATATTTTTATCATATGTGGATAAATTCAAAATATTTTCTTTTCAAACTCCTTTTAATTCTTAAAATACTACAGTGATTTTATTAGACAAAATATTAAATAATCTCAAATTGATCCGTATTTTATACTAATTACGTATTATATACTAATTATTAATTTTATACGTATTATCGTGGTATGCTGATAACGAAACGTATATGATCTATCTTGTCTGTGTCAACTTAGTTGACGAAATCAAAATGGCGTCTTTCACGGGATAACGCATATCCGCCGCACTCTGGACATAGTTTTAATTATCGTGGGTGTGACTAATATCAGTGAAAAGGTTAACAAGTGAACAATAATATCGTGCCAAACTATTTAAGTGCCTGCAAAATTATTATTCAAGTTTTATATCGTCGTTACACACGACTATTTGCAAAGGTATGTCTCCTTTCACCTATCATATTTAGTACATTGCGATAAAATGATCGTTATTTACGCAGAGAAAACATTGAGATAACGTTAATTATATTATTGCCTGTTAGCGGGTATTAATTTAGTGCGTGCCGGAAACGGTGTTCTTTAGTTCAGTAGGTGAATCGGTGGAACAGGTTTTTTGTCGCACTCGAGGACGCGAGGCTCTCTAGGCGAGGCCGGGTCGGTGTTTTCCATGAATGGTTCATTCTGGTCGCGCCCGCTGGTCCGTCCGTTTGCTTTAAGTATATTTGCGGTGCTAACACCGATGGTAAACGTGTGGTTAATTCAATTAGTTGTGAAGCGTACTCTGCGGATTTCTCCGTTGACATGCAGTGTTTGTGTGCAATTTCACCTCTGGATTGCAGTGTTGTGTGTGCTTTGACTACAAATTCGCTTTCTGGATGATTACATTCACATTCTATAAGGTAATTTCGTGTATATATGTAGTAGGCATTCCGATCCTCGTCTTGAGGAACGTTTTACACACTTCTCGAACTAGTTTGTTATCAATTACTTATATAATTACTATTTAAAACTTGATGTAGTGAGACTAGACTAAGACCTGTAATAGTCTTTTAGAAATCCCAAACAAATTTGACATATACATTCAATGCAAGTGAACAGTTGAACACACAATCATACTATTATATTAGCAATGCCTCATATTACAAACAATCTATAAATGCTAAGCTTCTAGACTATCATATAAAACTTCTAAACAAATCATATTTTGCAAAAGTAACTTGCAACAGCAACTAAACTGTTCCAGTTACACTAATTATGTTAATTATCCACTGCTGACATTATCTGTTATACATATTTCTATTAATCAACTGGCCTGGCTAGTCCTATTAATGTTTGTAATCATTTATCATGATCTTTTTTAGTTTAAGTAAAAATATTACCATGTTCAGGAAGCTCCACTTGGGTGGTCTGTCCATAAGAATGAGAAATATAGTATTTATATTTTTTTAAGTGTTATTGCTTCCTTTTACATCTAGAAACCTATTAAAAACAACATGTTAAAGTATTCACATAGATAAATAATAATATTGTGAAGTCAAACCAGTACTACTAAAACTATGGGAATCTGTGATGGGCTAGGAACTTGTTAATGCATTGTCACAACTACCCCATCTGTTTAGCTACCAGTCAGTGCTAAAAGTGGCACTGAAAAAAAATTGAATTTCATGTGCTCTGGCTACCCCTTATAGCTTATAGGAATACAGATTACAGGCGTTAGTTTATGTAAAAACCATTGAGATGTGGTTAGTTTTTTTTGTAATAATAATGGCGGACTTGTCCCATCTTTTGTGTTTTCCTGGAGAAAACGAGTTTTCGGAAGAAGAAACCTACCTAGGTTGTTTCTACAACCCCACTATCCTCTGAATTGTAAATTTTATCAGAAGCATCATGGTCAGTTTTCGAGATTCCCGGAATAAAAAAATATACAAGAATTAAGCCTTTAATTAAATATATTAAATATGAATCACAAACATTATGGGTAATTATGTCATGACCTATCCTATTGGTTCATTAGGTCACAACTAATATTATTGTCCACCACATAAACAAACAAGCTTATGTATCATGTTAAAGATATATATTACATTAGCTATCTTCACATCTTCAACCCTGTTGCCAACTTGTTGAGATTGCTAGTCAAACCTGTCAGATGTATATTTGTGTAAGTCTCAAGCAAATACATTTTTGGAAACTTCAACATTAAACCTGTATTTTGTAAATTTTATGTATGGTTGATATTATATTTAAAATGTTAGACAAAACTGCTACTTAAGTTTCGACCTAGTTGCTTGAAGTAAGGTTGCTTTTGAATGGACTCGTTTGAAACAATTTGGACGTTTTATATAATTTCAACTATATTAACCTCTCAGTACCCACTGGCTCCCGACCTCCCCAGGGAGCCACTAATGCATACTGAAATTAAACTGAATTTTGACAGAAGTCAGTTTCAAAACCCACCAGGTCTCCAGAGAACCAGTACACGTTATGGTTATGGACTCCTTTTTCCGCACTTAGTCCGTGAAAGTTGGACCATTGTGCGTGCACCAGTACTCGCGAAGTTAACTATTACAATTTTATGTTTGTGGATAGGAAGACCTGAAGACTAGTTGGTTCCAGATGGAAGAGCAAAAGTCCATGCTCGGGAACTATATAGAACCATGCAGGGTTCGAATGATAATTATGAATGATTATTATCTTGATAATTATAGTGATTTTTATAATCTGATAATTATTGATGTCATAATAACCTAAAATTTGATGTGTTTCGGAATGTGTTCGCAAAACTTCAAGGTCAATTGCACAGCTCACAAAAAATCGATTTCTGGGGGAGTTCCATTGATAATTATTCGATATTATCAGATAATTAACAAAGACCTTAATTGTCTTGATAATTTGGAACCCTGAGGGAGGCTTATGCGGAAAGCAAGACAATCTGAATTCAGATGTTTATATCAATATTAAATAAAGTATAATATTAATGTCTAACCTTAGTAAGATTGTTAAATTAAGGCTATTTGGAAAACAATTCATCATAATCTTTGAGAAACATGGTTTTCCTCAAAACCCATATTAGCAAAAAATAAATTTTAGAAATTAGTTCAGGAAGTCACCCTTTTTTCCACTTCTAACTATTCTACTAATGCATTTTCAAAAAATATTAACTTTTGTAATATACATTTCAAAATGATGTACAATAACTTGCTTTTCTTACTTGTTTTACCCTGATAAAAATTCCTTGTTTTACCCCGATTATTGCAAATTCTCAAGTCTAGGCATTATTGTACAAAAAAAAGTTCAACTACTTTGTCACTAGCCCAGTTAATTGGCCCAATAATGTAAATTACGTATAATCTTACATCAATACCTATTCAAAACACTAAGTAATAACCAAAAGTAGCGACACATATGAAGGTAAAACAACCCCCCTCCCCCCCACCCTAGTAAAAAAAAACCGCCGCCGCGATAGGTACTCATGATTAAGGACCGCGAACCGGTCTGAAACATGTCGAGCGATATTCGACCTTAAAGACGTGATTGACCCGTTTCATTATATTTAATATACATATGAAGGTGTCAAAAGCGTAGGTGTCCAGATTATGTCGCTCTAGTTTTTAAGCTAAGTATATTGCACGCCCGATAGGGTATCTGTTGAATCTATTAGTCTTAAAACTGTAACCACCCTTATATGTACAGAGTTATGCAATAAATCATTCTTATTCTTACAAATTTTTGCCCTAGTCGGATTCGAACTCTGGACTTCTAAGCTTTGCAGGCAGGCCAAGCACTAACAAAGTTAGAGTGATTGTCCATAAAGTAGACATTATTTACCGTTTTTCCTCATAGCATGCCAAGTTAGGAAATACATGTTTCCACTACCATATATGCCACAGGCAAAGCTCTAATTATTGGTGACAAATTCTGTGAAGGAAATAAATTATTATAAAGCCATCTTTATTCTATATTTCCAAGTTACATCTCAAACATTATTATTGAGTTTTGGGTTAGTTACTTAATTTTAAAATAATATTTTTTTCCAAGAATCCCTATCCTTGCCTAATTTAATCCAGTTTTTTCCTGCAATTTGTGTAATATCATCAACATACATACATAAACTCACGCCTATATTCCCAAAATGGGTAGGCAGAACAAAACGAAAAGTAATTTCAGTGCCACTGAAAATGTGATATTGCACTGTCAGGTTGCTAGCCCATCACCCACAACACACTTCAACCTGGTTCCCATAGTCGACTCTTACGACACCCAAGGGAAGGTAGAGGGTGTTTGGGTGCATTAATTTTTTTCTTTTACTTGATTCATAAAAACCCATTAATACATAATACATAAGTGATACATATACATAACATATATCTATTGGTCTTAGTAATTCATAAATACATAACATATATCTATTGGTCTTACTAATTCATTATGATAATTTGAAAGTAACTGCTGATTACATTCCAATACTATTTTACACCTTCACTTTAAAAATCCAGATTACCTCTTGTGGCTTACTGTAAATGTTTTCAAGCCACTAGGTTTCAAATTTAGTTACAGTTTATTGGTGAAATCTCCTGTGCTTAATCAATTCCAATTCAAGCATTTGTTCATAAAATATTTTTTACATGTCATTAACTTAATCTACATTAATAATAAATAATAAATAAATATTACGGGGCATTTTTTTTTACACGAATCGAACTAGTCCCATAGTAAGCTCAATAAGGCTTGTGTTATGGGTACTAGACGACGATATACTTAATAGATATATATATACTTAAAACAACGAAAACATCCAAGTCTCAGGAACAAATGTATCTGCTCAACGCAGAAACAAATGCCCTTACCGGGAACTCGGGACCTCTAGCTTCGGAGGCAGTGACACTACCAACTAGGCTAAACAGGCTGACAAACAACCAACAAACGATACGTCACATTACTTTTTTTTTTTGTTAAATACAGTGATTTGTATGTTAATGAGTATCAGTGGTATTAATTAGGGACCCCTCTGAACACACCATACACTAAGGATGGTTAGGTTCTTAGTGCCAGGTCAAGCGCACACACACACACATCACATGTAAGTTCACATGTAAGTTGATAATGTGATAGGTATACGTGCCGCGCTATTTGGTTTGACGATAGGCGATACGTCACAGCATAGAACGGCTTGGTCACTTAACAAATACTGGTAAATACTCGCAATTTATACTGAAGTCCTTTCACGGTCATCGAGGGGGTGGAAGGTGTTACGTGATCGTAGAATACGGTAGATGACATTAGTAAAAAATAAATCATTCTTGCATTACTTATATTATAACTTATCATTACTAACATGTGTTCAGAAAATCGGCAACTGAATAAAAGCACTTGTCAAGGAGCCACTTAAACCTTTTTTTTCATATTGACTCGTCGGTAGGCATTGGAAGTCCTCTGGTCTATTGTCCCTTGGAGCTGTGAAAAATTCAAACTTCTAAGACAACTCAATCAAAAGGTACAGCCGTTTATGCCGCACATTTCCGCAAAATTTCGACACTGCAAAGGGAATCCAAACCTACAGGGTACTTCCCGTGAACTCATAATCTTGAAATTTGGTACGTAGCAACGTCTCATAGCACAGATAAAGGAAAAATTGCGAAAACCGTAAATTTTCAGTTACGTCATATAATAAAAATATTTTAACGGAACCCTCGGTGCGCGAGTCCGACTCGCACATGGCCGGTTTTTTAAAAGTATCATACCTATTCACTTGCTGTCAAGATACCTGACGCGTATTATAGATATAAGCCCCAGTTTTCGCTCCAGTTCACTCTCTGTAGTAAGCTGTGAGGCTGAGACTGTATCACGTGACACGATAAGACCGTTATCTGGAGAGTCTCTTATCAGATACTTCAGATAGCCGCTGCAGTTTCCTAGCTCGAGTGATGCCCTATTTCCGTCGATATACTTTATCAAGGAGCGATTGTGGCCCAGCGGCGCCCCCGTACCGCGGGCGGTGTGCGGTGTCGGCCCAGGTCAACCCTTGGATTATGGGGCTAATTCGATGTGTAAAATTGTCCCTTAATGTTCATTTACTTTATTTCATGTAGATTCGATATTAACTGTCATTTTTGTTTCGGCTATTCAGATTCCTATTACTTTGTTTAGTAATACAAAGCCACATTACTATTATCATTATAGTTAGGTAACCAATACTATAATGTAGCACAATATCCCATCGAAAACATAAATGTGAAAATGGCAGCCAAGTTCACCGACAAAAGAATTGAGATCTAAATGGGCGCCAAGTTCCGTAGATTATCTGAAAAGTTGCCAAGTTTGGCACTAGATTGTTTACAGTAAAACTTATTTACTGCGGCTTAATGCATTTTAAGCTTTAACTTGGCAGTTTTGTCAAATATCCAACAGCTTTTATGGTATTATAACATACTGCATAGAAAACTGCCAAGTTAAGGCTCAAAATGCATAAAGCCGCAGTAAATTACTTTTACTGTAAACAATCTAGTGCCAAACTTGGCAACTTTTCAGATAATCTACGGAACTTGGCGCCCATTTAGATCTCAATTCTTTTGTCGGTGAACTTGGCTGCCATTTTCACATTTATGTTTTCGATGGGATATCATTACTTTTTGTCAAACTTCATCCAATGGTGCTTTCCCAGATCGAATGCACGAGTTACTAATGTAAAATACCCAAACCGCTATAGGTGCACCTAAAACATTTGAAGAGTTCCCTCGATTTCTCCAAGACCCTATGATCAGATTCTGACCCGATGATAATGGGATCCCAAGTATATCGTTTCAAACAAAAAAAGAATTTTCCAAATCGGTTAATAAATGACGGAGTTCTGAGGTAACTAGCATAAGTAATAATAATAATAAAACTTATAATAAAATCGCTGTTTTCTGTTTTTTTTCTGGTGTATACACATAATTACCAAGCTGCATGCCAAATTTCAGCTTTCTAGGGATCACCTGGAAGTCGGTTAGGTTTTTGATTACTCAGTCAGTGGTAAAAATGCCGTTTCTTGGAATTTAATATCTCAATAACTATTAAACCTATATTTATGAAATTTGGGGTACTAGTTGTTCTAAAAGATCTTAATATATGTACCAAATTTCATGTTTTTATGTTAGATAGATTTGGAGTTATTGGGGGGTCAAAAGTAGCTCCAAACGGTTCGTGTAATATAACACACGGCTGCTGTCCGCCAGTTCCTGGGGTGAACTTGGCTGGACACGCTGCCGCGTGTCTAGATAATATGTTACTATATTAGGTTTTTACAATGATAGCAGTTCAAGTGTCGAATAATGGTCTTCAATTTGATTTGATATACAGATGCCCTTTGGGAACGTCTATTAACCCGTTTATCAGCATTTTTATTGAATAAAACTAAAAATAAACAATGTAATCAATTTATGGACAGCGGAAATCATTATCACTTGACGCTGGCACAATAATAATTAAAAATTATGTCTGTCTGACACATGTAACAAATTTTTTATGACTCGTCCAATAAAGAATTTGTAGTACGTATAATAGTAAGTAAACACTTGCACAAATCAAGTAAACTTAATCGTAGATATTTATACAAAGGCTAACTTACCTATCCCTTTAAGGGATCTCTTCCAGTTAACTTTTTAATTTGAACTAATGTTGTTGGATGGGCTGGCTCACTGTCCGATTCGTACGAGTTGGAGTGTGGAGTAAGGCAGGGTGGTCTTCACCCAGACTCTTCAACCTGTATATGAATCGGTTGATCGAGGCAGCACCATGGTCGCTTGTTCTATTAATGGAACCTTAATAAAAAACATCAGTTATGCCGACGACATGGTGTTGCTAAGTCCGTCAATCAGCGCCCTCAGGACACTAGTTAGTGTATGTGAGCGATAAGCGGAGAACCATGGGCTCCGGTACAATGCCTCTAAGAGTGAGTTGCTAGTCTTCAAGGGGAAAGGGGTTAAATTGGATAACCTAATACCACCGGTCAGACTTAGGCTGAGTTGCACCAACTTACGATCACAGACCGATCAACGTTAAATATGGCGCCGGCAGCTGTCACCCCATAGAAACTTGTCAAACTTTCCATAAATTCTGATTTTTACGAACTCAACTTACGATTACAGACGGTTTGGTGCAACCCAACCTTAATGGCACTCCTCTTAAACTAGTCAGAGAGTTTAAATACCTGGGTCATTGGGTCACCGCAACGCTCAGTGATGACATGGATTTGGAAAGGGAGCGTAGGGCGCTGGCAGTAGGGAGTAATATGTTGATACGTAGGTTTGCAAGGTGTACTTACTCTGTAAAGACTTTTCAAGGCGTTCTGCCAGTCATTTTACACCTGCAGCCTATGGATTTACTCAAAAAGCTGGCAACGCCCTACGCGTCCAGTACAATAACGCATTTAGGATGTTGTTGGGGCTGCCGCGCCACTGTAGTGCGTCGGGTATGTTTGCGGAGGCGCGCACCGACGGTTTCAGCGCCATCATGCGCAAGCGTGTTGCGTTCCTGCTGCCGCGCACACGCCGCAGCACCAACAGCCTCCTAGCCACAGTAGCGGACAGAGTTGATGGGGCCTTCTTGCAAGCCTGGAATGCCTTGCATCTGTCACCTAGACTAAGTTACTAACATAGTTTTAAGGATCACTGTTACTAATAAGATATGGATATTACTGAATTAAATTATTATTATTCACCTTATTGATTTCTTTTTCTTAGCTTAGATTTTTTACAATAAGTTTATCAAATGTAAAGTATAAAAATACACGTACAAAATATAAAAGCATTATAAAAAACCTAACCTAGAGTGCCGCCGGCAGCGAGGCGGGCCTAAGCTACCGGTTGTTAGGGCGACAGAGAGAGGAACCTCCGGACTATCCGCGCCGTGTCCAGGAGTACCGCCTTCTGTATTTGACCCTTGACCCAGCCATCTAACGAGAGTCTCTTGCGAGATGTTGGTCGAGACTCTTCGCTATTAGATCGTTCACAGAGACGACTATCGGGACAATAATCGACAGACAACATCGCACATGGCGGTTACCTCATGTGCCAAGTCTAGGTACTTGCTGACTTTGTCCTCTCAGCTTTCACGAGGTTCTCGTCATGGGGGATGGTGATGTCAACGAGCACTGCCTGGCGCTTCAATCGATCTGTCAGCACGATATCAGGCTTGTTGGCTACAATAGTCCTGTCCGTGATGACAGATCGATCCCAATAGAGCGTTGCACGACCATTTTCGAGAACTGGCGCAGGTGTGTACTTATAATACGACACTTCGAAGTCCACAAGACCGTATAAAAGAGCAAGCTGCTGGTGAATAATCCTGGCCACCAAGTTATGTCTGTGCAAGTACTCGCCGTTAGCAAGATGACTACAACCAGAAATAATATGCCTGAGTGACTCTCCGGGACGGCGGCATACCCGACAAATATCGACCGTACCGTCCTTCAGATATATTTCCGGTAGTTGTTCGTCATGATAACCTCGTCCGCAATTGCACAGACAAAACCTTCAGTTTCCCCAAAAAGATCCCCAAAACGTAGCCGGTTCATTATTATTATTATTATTAAAGGTGACATGGAGTCCAATTCGTTTTGCATTTGTTGACGTCCATTTGTTGACGTCCACCGGTCAGACTTAGGCTGAGTTGCACCAACTTACGATCACAGACCGATCAACGTTAAATATGGCGCCGGCAGCTGTCACCCCATAGAAACTTGTCAAACTTTCCATAAATTCTGATTTTTACGAACTCAACTTACGATTACAGACGGTTTGGTGCAACCCAACCTTAATGGCACTCCTCTTAAACTAGTCAGAGAGTTTAAATACCTGGGTCATTGGGTCACCGCAACGCTCAGTGATGACATGGATTTGGAAAGGGAGCGTAGGGCGCTGGCAGTAGGGAGTAATATGTTGATACGTAGGTTTGCAAGGTGTACTTACTCTGTAAAGACTTTTCAAGGCGTTCTGCCAGTCATTTTACACCTGCAGCCTATGGATTTACTCAAAAAGCTGGCAACGCCCTACGCGTCCAGTACAATAACGCATTTAGGATGTTGTTGGGGCTGCCGCGCCACTGTAGTGCGTCGGGTATGTTTGCGGAGGCGCGCACCGACGGTTTCAGCGCCATCATGCGCAAGCGTGTTGCGTTCCTGCTGCCGCGCACACGCCGCAGCACCAACAGCCTCCTAGCCACAGTAGCGGACAGAGTTGATGGGGCCTTCTTGCAAGCCTGGAATGCCTTGCATCTGTCACCTAGACTAAGTTACTAACATAGTTTTAAGGATCACTGTTACTAATAAGATATGGATATTACTGAATTAAATTATTATTATTCACCTTATTGATTTCTTTTTCTTAGCTTAGATTTTTTACAATAAGTTTATCAAATGTAAAGTATAAAAATACACGTACAAAATATAAAAGCATTATAAAAAACCTAACCTAGAGTGCCGCCGGCAGCGAGGCGGGCCTAAGCTACCGGTTGTTAGGGCGACAGAGAGAGGAACCTCCGGACTATCCGCGCCGTGTCCAGGAGTACCGCCTTCTGTATTTGACCCTTGACCCAGCCATCTAACGAGAGTCTCTTGCGAGATGTTGGTCGAGACTCTTCGCTATTAGATCGTTCACAGAGACGACTATCGGGACAATAATCGACAGACAACATCGCACATGGCGGTTACCTCATGTGCCAAGTCTAGGTACTTGCTGACTTTGTCCTCTCAGCTTTCACGAGGTTCTCGTCATGGGGGATGGTGATGTCAACGAGCACTGCCTGGCGCTTCAATCGATCTGTCAGCACGATATCAGGCTTGTTGGCTACAATAGTCCTGTCCGTGATGACAGATCGATCCCAATAGAGCGTTGCACGACCATTTTCGAGAACTGGCGCAGGTGTGTACTTATAATACGACACTTCGAAGTCCACAAGACCGTATAAAAGAGCAAGCTGCTGGTGAATAATCCTGGCCACCAAGTTATGTCTGTGCAAGTACTCGCCGTTAGCAAGATGACTACAACCAGAAATAATATGCCTGAGTGACTCTCCGGGACGGCGGCATACCCGACAAATATCGACCGTACCGTCCTTCAGATATATTTCCGGTAGTTGTTCGTCATGATAACCTCGTCCGCAATTGCACAGACAAAACCTTCAGTTTCCCCAAAAAGATCCCCAAAACGTAGCCGGTTCATTATTATTATTATTATTAAAGGTGACATGGAGTCCAATTCGTTTTGCATTTGTTGACGTCCATTGATTCTTGTATTAGAAGCCGGTATTCACAAATAATTTTAACAAAAAAAAAAGTCTTCAACCGAGTTATTCGTCTAGTTACCGTGCACATGCTTAATGCTAATTTAAGACTAAGGTTTTCTCATGGATGCCATTGCCAGAGCTGGACCAAATTAATATCGGGCCACACGGCAAGCACCAGCTTTCAAATAAAAAAAGAATTATCAAAATCGGTTCACCCAGTCGAAAGTTCTGAGGTAACAAACTTAAAAAAAAACAGTCGAATTGAGAACCCTTTTTTGAAGTCGGTTAAAAACTAAACACATTTGTTCATGTCAGCTTTATCGGGATAGATTGCTAGACCATCGCTTTTAACATACTTCAAATCTCCTTGAACAGATTCTTACGATACCCACTGAAGACAGAGAATCTGTGCAAAATAATCTAACGAACTGGCGGTTATTGCCTACGGGAGAAGAGTGGACAATATGTAACGGGCCCCGGGCACCAGGGAGACTACGAACCATGAACCTATGAAGTGTGTGCCTAACCTATAGTGGAAGGTGTACGCAAAAAAAACCGCAAATCGATTTACAGTTTAGCCGTATGGCACAAGCATACTAAAAAAAAATTTACCCGAAGTTCTTAAAAAAAATCCCTGAGTAATTTTTTTTTCAGAAATCTATGGCGTGTGTTATATGAAAGGGCTTTTTGAGACGAGTCTAAAAATATACCACATCACTACATTTCAGCATTTTTTTTATTAAAATAAAAAAAAATCAAAACATACCATCAAGTTTGGGGTCCTCACGATACGATATGGCTGATTTTATTGTATAATATACCAGAAATGATACGTGATATCCTCATATCTAACCCTAAAAAAGCAATATTGAAAATATTATCATTTAGTTTTTTATTTTTAATATTACGAAGTGACACAGTTCTACTTCAGTACCCATTTCTAAACGGCTAAACGTGTAGATCGATTTGCCGATTTTCTCGTACGCCGTCCATTACTAAGGAAGGAACGCCATCCGACGTTGTTGCCACGGGCCTCTTATATGGTATAGTTACGCGACTTGCAGTGCTAAAGAACGTATTCTCCAACGGAAACTCGTTGTCAGTACCGTGTTCAAAGAATCTCTATACATTACTTTTTAGATTGCGTAATTTCCTCATTCATGCCTGATTATTTTCAAACTTTTGAACATCAGCACGTAGCGACCAACACGGCGCCGTTTAGCGTGTCGTCATCAAAATATTGCGAACTATTTTCAGTGTTCTATGTTTGTAGGTCATAAAAGTGCTTGCCTTGTTTATAGTTGACGTGTTGCTGTTGTCAGTCTATTTTAGACATGCTATAATCAGATCAGAATGAGGTGTCATCAAAGACGGAGAGCCATTCATAAAGTTAATTGTGTGCCAGAGTTCGTTTGAGACATCTGGAGCTCTGAATTGTAAGGGGTAAACGAATTCTCTAATCAGAGTTGCTACCGTGAAATGAAAACGAACGAAGTTCGTGGCCCTCTGTCGCATTGGCATATACGAGCGACAGAGGGCGATATTTGAACTTCGTGTTTGTTTCGCGGTAGCAGCTCAGTAATGGGTAACCGCGTGTGACTCTTCTGTTCCAAGCATCCACGGCATTTGAGTAAAGAAACGGAACAGACAGAGACTAAGGTTCTAAAGAGCACGCAAAATGTATACCTAATTTGGTAGGGTTGGCGCAGGCGGACAACGGGCTATGCTGTCTGCTTTTCATCCGGTCAATGGCTTTTTTGCCATTGCCGTGGCATAAAAAAACCAATCAATGCTATACTAGACGAGAGATTGAGCTGTACAGTCATCATTTTAGTACATTGTCAGTTTTACTACTTTGACGCATCCAACTGTCGCAGTAATATTGTTACGTTAGTGCGACAAAGTACTATGCTGTAATGCCAATACTAACGAATAAAACTTGCACAACCATTGTATGGAGAATGCCTTGCCCTACCCTTCGTCTTAAGGTGTTTATTTCGTATATATTTCACATGTATGTTAGCCTATACGGTATGTGATAATATGGGTCTTTGCTTGCCTGAAACAAACAAATTAAAAAATATGTGTTACGATATGTGGCTGACTGTAGAGGCATGTATTCCCGCTGTCGACTCTTATGACACCCCAGGGAAGGAAGGGAGGGATAATCTAATCCAACATCCCACGGACGACATTCAGTATACGTGTTGGTATAAATAAATACTCAACTCATGCATGAGACTAAAAGCATTTGGCAAATTTCGTTTCATTCCTCATTAGAAGATTGAATTAATCAGCATTTGGATAATATGCGACCTTCGCCTCGCCTCGTTAAATTTTTATTAGTGCAAATATTTTGGCAACCTTCTAGCCAGTTCAATATTAACTAGCGAAGTCTTATTGAAGTATCATTTTAAATAGATCACATAATTCAGGCCGTCAATTGCTATTTCTATACAAAATTTCAGGTTTCTTTATCTAAATGTTTTTGGGTAAACAAACTAAGGCCACGGTCTGGACGCGAGCGGGCAGCGGGGAAGCGAACGGTCCATCGGAGCCACATACCGAATGATCGCATAAGTGTTCCACCCGAACAAGTTTCGAAAGGATAATTATTAATTAACGTCCGTAGGGAGTAACGGTGGGTACTCCCTACGGACGTGGTGCAACTTCAAACCCCCTTTGTCAAGTGAGTGGGCAACTTGACTGTTACGAGGGTAAAACTGAAAGTTTCGGGAATAGAAGAAAATATGCAGTATAAGTGAGTTTATTTAATTTTATTGTTTTTCAAAATATTCTCCTTTGTATTTCATGCACTTATGCATGCGTTCAAACCAGTCCATAAAGCACTTTTTGAACTCTGAAGTAGGGGTCGACAAAATGGCTATTTTATAGGCCTCCACTGCTTCTTCTGGCGTCTGAAACCGCTGACCACGCAGTTTGTCCTTGATTCTGGGGAATGTAAAAAAGTCGTTGGGACTTAAGTCAGGGCTATATGGAGGGTGGTCCAATATTTCGACTTTTTCACCGTCCAGGTACTCAGTTGTTGTCCGAGCGGTGTGTGGGCTGGCGTTGTCGTGGTGAAGGATGATGCGACGACTAGGGTTTGTTTTTCGGAGTTCAGCAAAGACGTTCGGCAAACAAATAGTGGTGTACCAATCAGCATTGACTGTTCTACGATCCTCAAGAGCCACAGTAGCTACGTGACCAGATTTAGAGATAAACGTAGCCACCATCTTCTTAGCCGTACTGCGAGAACGAACAACTTTTGTGGGTTTGAGCTCGTCTTCGAAGACCCATACTCGGGATTGGTTTTTAGTTTCAGGCTCATAAGCGTATATCCACGACTCGTCACCTGATACTATGCTAAAAACAGCATTTGAGCGTCCCTTGTTAAATCTTTTCAAAGTTTTGCGGCACCAATTGACACGGACTATTTTCTGCTCGTCAGACAATAGGTGAGGTATCCAACGGGAAAATAACTTTTTCACGCCTAATTCTTCTTTTAAAATAATTTGTATTTGACTCATTCCAATACCCAGGTGCTCTTGAATTTCCCGATATGTCACATGTCGGTCTTCATTTATCAGACGACGCACAACATCGACGTTTTCTTGCGTGACTGCCGATTTTGGTCGACCTTCACGCACTTCGTCGGTGAGGGATACACGGCCACGTTGAAATTCTGAATACCACCTGTATATTGTAGTCTTTGAAGGAGCTTCAATATTAAAAGCAGCAACCATCCGCTCTTCACATTGTTTTTGTGTTAGTCCACTTTTAAAGTCATAATAAATCATAGCTCTGAAATTTTCACGGCACAATTCCATTTTAAGCAGTGACTCGACGACTTCAATAAACAATTGAAACCGAACCATACTTTTTTTTTTCTAAGTGGCCAGTGTGTTGAGATAAGGAAACTTCAGAGATTATAAAAAGGTATAATACATGTTAAAAATAAATTAATAAGTATTCGATTCCCGCCACTTTCAGTGCAAGCCTCGTAGAACCATTGAAGCCGCCCGAAGGCCTCTAACTTGGCTTAACGATCAACGGCTTAGCGTGCCTTCCAAAGCACGGGAGCGCTCAGTTAGTAACCACTCAAAGCGGTCAACCATCCAAGAACTGACCTGCGCCCACATTGCATAACCTCGCATACCGAACGCGGTACGCGGGCACCGCTGGGCCACGAACGCTCCATTTTAGTACTTTGTCGCAATAACGTAACGTAACAATACTGCGACAGTTGGAAGGCGTCAAAGTAGTGAAAGTGACAAGGTACTAAAATGATCATCTACTTTTGCTGTTGACTGTACTTGCTCCGTACTATATGGTGTTGTGTTCTTTAATCTGTCTAAGTAAGTCTGACGACCTGTTTAGCCTACTTGGTAGTGACTCTGCCTCCGAAGCTAGAGGTCCCGGGTTCGAATCCCGGCCAGGGCATTTATTTGTACATTTCTCACGGATATTCGTTCTTGGGTCTTGGATGTTTTCTATGTATTTAAGTGTGTATTTATCTATATAAGTATCTATATCGTCGTCTAGTACCCATAGTACAAGCTTTGCTTAGTTTGGGACTAGGTCGATTTGTGTAAGATTGTCCCCCAATATTATTATTATTATATTATTATTAAGCGTGACTTAGGTCGCCAGCACTGCCGTGGATTAGCTGTGTTGAGAGTGAGTGAAGGAGGGAGGGGGAAGGGCATTTTTCTCCAGCTATCGACGCAACGAATCCTCAAATCAATTGAGTTGGCAATGCGTTCGGACTCTTCTGGAGTCTCAAGCGTCCATAAGCCACGGTGGCTAACAGACAGGCAGTTTGCTCGTTGTAAAAAAATACGTCGACTACACGTGTAGATAATATTCACACGGAATCCACAGTTATCGGGCGATACCGTTACTATTTGTTTTGCAGATTAGGTTTATGGTCCAGTGAGATATCGGTGTAGGCTGATTTATGGTTGCTCTGCACTTTTGTGTGATAGCTAGAGAGGTAGCCAGCCAGCCAGCCACATCTGCCGAAGGACGTCCATTACTGGACATAGGCCTCCGCCAATTTCGTTGGGGACTTGGCATGCGAGTTGGCGATTGCAATATCTCCACCGCACTTCAGAGATGCTGCTGCCCATCCCCCGGTGGTCTTGGTCGTAGTGTTAGGACATACCCGGGTCCACATAGTAGAGATGTAGGTCACATCGAAATGACGTCTTGCTAGTATTTGAAGCAGCCCAGAGAAGTACACAGTCGGAGGACGGAATGTTTGTCACGTTTAGACTCGTCATTCTGTAAAAATAGGTTCCAAATGTGATATTTATTTAATTGACTACTTGCAACCGAGGGTGAATATGCAGCATATCCATATTCATCTATTGGTATTAATCATACGCTGTCATTGTACCAGGGCTCGGAACCGGTTAATCTCAAAATCCTGTAATAGCCAAATATTTTTAATTAGTTTATGTAGGGCTCAATAATGTATTTCGGTTATTACTTCATATTGTTAGATTGCCTGATTAAACATGAAATAGTAGACGAAAGAACGATAAGAACTAAAAAAATACCGGTATTTTTGTATGGATAGAATACCGGTTTCCGAGCCCTGCATTGTACATTGCCGTGAAGACAACCACCCCAAATCATTTGCCCGCAAATGGCATATCGGTATCGTTTGTTCATCGTTAGCTCACGTTTGCTCAGTTGGTTAAATCGTTTGGACCCGATTCTAACATCCGTTTTTTTTAAAAACAATATGGGGGTGGTCAACTTCACGCTAACCACCCCATACCACATTTCACGCGTTTTCTTGGTTATTACGGTAAGATAATCGTTTGCTCACGTTTGTTCACACCATTAAATCGTTTGGACCCAACTCCTCATTTTTATTTTTATTTTTAAAGTGGGGTGGCTATCTTCACGCCAACCACCCCACCCTTAACTTCGCAAAACCAAATATGTGGAGTCATCGGGCGACGTTTGCTCACGTTTGCTCAGGCATTAAAATCGTTTGGACCTCACCAGTTTCGTCATAAAAAAATAAAAACGAAATTGAATACAATTAGCCGCGTTGATTGGAGTATCTCAATTCGAAGAGTCAAAAGTCAAGTTAGAATCGGAACCGAACGATTCAACTACCTGATCAAACGTCTGCAAACATTGCCTAATTGATCTAGATTAGTAACTAGCGGGCGTGTCAACAGGTTTAACCAGGAAACAATTCTGAAGACTTAATTTAGATAAATTAAGTCTTCAGTAGTCTATATGATGAAAGTAAAATAAATAAACAACATAATAATTTTTACAATATTAATTTGTGGTTAGCTCACGTTTGCTCAGTTGTTTAGAATGTTTGAACCCGATTCTAACATCCGTTTTTTTTAAACAATATGGGGGTGGTCAACTTCACGCTAACCACCCCATACCACTTTTCCCGCGTTCTCTTAGTTATTACGGTAAGATAATCGTTTGCTCACGTTTGTTCACACCATTAAATCGTTTGGACTTAACTCCTTCATTTCCTTTTTAATTTTTAAATTGGGGTTGCTGTCTTCCTAGTAACTACCCACGCCACCCTTAAATCGGCAAAACTAAATATGTGGAGTCATCGGGCGACGTTTGCTCACGTTTGCTCAGGCATTAAAATCGTTTGGACCTCGCCAGTTTCGTCATAAAAAAATAAAAACGAAATTGAGTACAATTAGCCGCTTTGATTGGAGTATCTCAATTCGAAGAGTCAAAAGTCGAGTTAGAATCGGATCCAAACGATTCAACTACCTGAAGAAACGTCTGCATACACTGCTTAATCGATCTAGATTAGTAACTAGCGGGCGCGTCAACAGGTTTAACCAGGAAACAATTCTGAAGACTTAATTTATCTCTATGATGACAGTAAAATAAATAAACAACATAATAATTTTTACAATATATATATCGTTCATTTGTGGTTAGCTCACGTTTGCTCAATGTTTAGAACGTTTGAACCCGATTCTAACATCCGTTTTTTTTTAAAAGAATATGGGGGTGGTCAACTTCACGTTAACCACCCCATACCACTTTTCCCGCGTTTTCTTAGTTATTACGGTAAGATAATCGTTTGCTCACGTTTGTTCACACCATTAAATCGTTTGGACCCAACTCCTCATTTTTTTAAAATTTATATAGTGAGCCACCCCACTATCTTCACGCCAACCACCCCACCCTGAACTTCGCAAATCCAAATATGTGGAGTCATCGGGCGACGTTTGCTCACGTTTGCTCAGGCATTAAAATCGTTTGGACCTCACCAGTTGCGTCATAAAAAAATAAAAACTAAATTGAATACAATTAGCCGCGTTGATTGGAGTATCTCAATTCGAAGAGTCAAAAGTCAAGTTAGAATCGGAACCGAACGATTCAACTACCTGATCAAACGTCTGCATACACTGCCTAATTGATCTAGATTAGTAACTAGCGGGCGTGTCAACAGGTTTAACCAGGAAACAATTCTGCAGACTTAATTTAGATAAATTAAGTCTTCAGTAGTCTATATGATGAAAGTAAAATAAATAAACAACATAATAATTTTTACAATATTAATTTGTGGTTAGCTCACGTTTGCTCAGTTGTTTAGAATGTTTGAACCCGATTCTAACATCCGTTTTTTTTAAAACAATATGGGGGTGGTCAACTTCACGCTAACCACCCCATACCACTTTTCCCGCGTTCTCTTAGTTATTACGGTAAGATAATCGTTTGCTCACGTTTGTTCACACCATTAAATCGTTTGGACTTAACCCCTTCATTTTCTTTTTAATTTTTAAATTGGGGTTGCTGTCTTCCTAGTAACTACCCACGCCACCCTTAAATCGGCAAAACCAAATATTTGGAGTCATCGGGCGACGTTTGCTCACGTTTGCTCAGGCATTAAAATCGTTTGGACCTCACCAGTTTCGTCATAAAAAAATAAAAACGAAATTGAATACAATTAGCCACGTTGATTGGAGTATCTCAATTCGAAGAGTCAAAAGTCAAGTTAGAATCGGAACCGACCGATTCAACTACCTGAACAAACGTCTACATACACTGCCTAATTGATCTACTTATAGATTAGTAACTAGCGGGCGTGTCAACAGGTTTAACCAGGAAACAATTCTGAAGACTTAATTTAAATAAATTAAGTCTTCAGAAGTCTACATGATGGAAATAAAATAAATAAACAACATAATAATTTTTACAATATCTATATCGTTCATTTGTGGTTAGCTCACGTTTGCTCAGCTGTTTAGAACGTTTGAACCCGATTCTAACATCTGTTTTTTTTTTTTAAACAATATGGGGGTGGTCAACTTCACGCTAACCACCCCATACCACTTTTCCCGTGTTCTCTTAGTTATTACGGTAACATAATCGTTTGCTCACGTTTGTTCACACCATTAAATCGTTTGGACTTAACTCCTTCATTTCCTTTTTAATTTTTAAATTGGGGTTGCTGTCTTCCTAGTAACTACCCACGCCACCCTTAAATCGGCAAAACTAAATATGTGGAGTCATCGGGCGACGTTTGCTCACGTTTGCTCAGGCGTTAAAATCGTTTGGACCTTGCCAGTTTCGTCATAAAAAAATAAAAACGAAATTGAGTACAATTAGCCGCTTTGATTGGAGTATCTCAATTCGAAGAGTCAAAAGTCGAGTTAGAATCGGATCCAAACGATTCAACTACCTGAAGAAACGTCTGCATACACTGCTTAATCGATCTAGATTAGTAACTAGCGGGCGCGTCAACAGGTTTAACCAGGAAACAATTCTGAAGACTTAATTTATCTCTATGATGACAGTAAAATAAATAACAACATAATAATTTTTACAATATATATATCGTTCATTTGTGGTTAGCTCACGTTTGCTCAGATGTTTAGAACGTTTGAACCCGATTCTAACATCCGTTTTTTTTAAAAAGAATATGGGGGTGGTCAACTTCACGTTAACCACCCCATACCACTTTTCCCGCGTTTTCTTAGTTATTACGGTAAGATAATCGTTTGCTCACGTTTGTTCACACCATTAAATCGTTTGGACCCAACTCCTCATTTTTTTTAAATTTATATAGTGAGCCACCCCACTATCTTCACGCCAACCACCCCACCCTGAACTTCGCAAATCCAAATATGTGGAGTCATCGGGCGACGTTTGCTCACGTTTGCTCAGGCATTAAAATCGTTTGGACCTCACCAGTTGCGTAATAAAAAAATAAAAACTAAATTGAATACAATTAGCCGCGTTGATTGGAGTATCTCAATTCGACGAGTCAAAAGTCGAGTTAGAATCGGATCCAAACGATTCAACTACCTGAACAAACGTCTGCATATACTGCTTAATCGATCTAGATTAGTAACTAGCGGGCGCGTCAACAGGTTTAACCAGGAAACAATTCTGAAGACTTAATTTAGATAAATTAAGTCTTCAGTAGTCTATATGATGAAAGTAAAATAAATAAACAACATAATAATTTTTACAATATCTATATCAATCATTCATGGTTAGCTCACGTTTGCTCAGTTGTTTAGAACGTTTGAACCCGATTCTAACATCCGTTTTTTTAAACAATATGGGGGTGGTCAACTTCACGCTAACCACCCCATACCACTTTTCCCGCGTTTTCTTAGTTATTACGGTAAGATAATCGTTTGCTCACGTTTGTTCACACCATTAAATCGTTTGGACCCAACTCCTCATTTTTATTTTTATTTTTAAAGTGGGGTGGCTATCTTCACGCCAACCACCCCACCCTGAACTTCGCAAAACCAAATATGTGGAGTCATCGGGCGACGTTTGCTCACGTTTGCTCAGGCATTAAAATCGTTTGGACCTCACCAGTTTCGTCATAAAAAAATAAAAACGAAATTGAATACAATTAGCCGCGTTGATTGGAGTATCTCAATTCGAAGAGTCAAAAGTCAAGTAAGAATCGGAACCGAACGATTCAACTACCTGATCAAACGTCTGCATATACTGCCTAATTGATCTAGATTAGTAACTAGCGGGCGTGTCAACAGGTTTAACCAGGAAACAATTCTGAAGACTAAATTTAGATAAATTTAGATAAATTAAGTCTTTAGTAGTCTGTATGATGAAAGTAAAATAAATAAACAACATAATAATTTTTACAATATTCATTTGTGGTTAGCTCACGTTTGCTCAGTTGTTTAGAATGTTTGAACCCGATTCTAACATCCGTTTTTTTTAAAACAATATGGGGGTGGTCATGTTCGTGTAGTTGACCGCCCCAAACTTATTGCCCGCAAATGGCATAGCTATATCGTTAGTTCATCGTCACGTTAGTTCAGTACATTAAATCGTTAGGATCCGACTACAACATAGTTTTTTTTTAAAACAAAATGGAGGGGGCCATCTTCACGCTACCGCCCCAAAACCTATTTTCCGGTTTTTATCGATTGCTATCGGTAGATATTCGTTAGTTCACGCTAATTCACAAAGAAATTTCGTAAGGACCCGATTCGGAATACTTTTTTTTTGATTCAAGTGGGGAGGTCAACTTCACGTTACCGCCCCAAAACCTATTTTCCGGTTTTTATTGATTGCTATCGGTAAATATTCGTTTTTTTTTAATTCAAGTGGGGAGGTCAACTTCACGCTGCCGCCCCAAAACCTCTTTTACGGTTAGTATCGACTGTTATCAGTAGATATTCGTTAGTTCACGCTAATTCATAGAAAAATATCGTAAGGACCCGACTCTGAATATGTTCTTGTTTTAATTTAAGAGGGGACGTCTTCTTCAAGTTAGCCACCCCAATGTAGCAATTAAAGCAAATAATTATGCAGTAATATTAAGCATCGTCAGTTCACGTAAACGTTTCAACTGGAGTACGAAAGTCAGAGGGGTCAAAAGCAAAGATGGAATCAGGTCCTTACGATTTAACTGACTGAACAAACCTCTACAGACACTACATATTCTATCTAAATATGTAACTTGTGGGCACTCAATAACATTTGGTCAAAAACTAAACATCCGTAAAATTCAAGATTTGTCTACTGGAGTATATATTTCAGACCGGACAAAAGGCGAGCTGTAATCGGGTCCTAACGATTTAACTGCCTAAACAAATATCTACAGACAGTTGTTAGTCGATCTAGATGTGTAACTTGCGGGCACTCGAACAGGATTTGCCAGAAAAAAATCCGAAGAAAATTATTATTTTCAATCGGAGTGCGAAAGTCAAGAGGGGTCAAAAGCAAGAATGGAATCGGGTCCTTACGATTTAACTGACTGAACAAACGTCTACAGACACTACTTATTCTATCTAGATGTGTAACTTGCGGGCACTCGAACAGGATTTGCCAGAAAAAAATCCGAAGAAAATTATTATTTTCAATCGGAGTGCGAAAGTCAAGAGGGGTCAAAAGCAAGAATGGAATCGGGTCCTTACGATTTAACTGACTGAACAAACGTCTACAGACACTACTTATTCTATCTAGATGTGTAACTTGCGGGCACTCGAACAGGATTTGCCAGAAAAAAAATCCGAGGAAAATTATTATTTTCAACCGGAGTACGAAAGTCAGAGGGGTCAAAAGCAAGAATGGAATCGGGTCCTTACGATTTAACTGACTGAACAAACGTCTACAGACACTTCTTATTCGATCTAGATGTGTAACTTGCGGGCACTCAATAACATTTGGTCAAAAAATAAACATCCGTAAAATTCAAGATTTGTCTACTGGAGTGTATATTTCAGAGCGGACAAAAGGCGAGCTGTAATCGGGTCCTAACGATTTAACTGCCTAAACAAATATCTACAGACAGTTGTTAGTCGATCTAGATGTGTAACTTGCGGGCACTCGAACAGGATTTGCCAGAAAAAAATCCGAAGAAAATTATTATTTTCAATCGGAGTGCGAAAGTCAAGAGGGGTCAAAAGCAAGAATGGAATCGGGTCCTTACGATTTAACTGACTGAACAAACGTCTACAGACACTACTTATTCTATCTAGATGTGTAACTTGCGGGCACTCAAACAGGATTTGCCAGAAAAAAATCCGAAGAAAATTATTATTTTCAATCGGAGTGCGAAAGTCAAGAGGGGTCAAAAGCAAGAATGGAATCGGGTCCTTACGATTTAACTGACTGAACAAACGACTACAGACACTACTTATTCTATCTAGATGTGTAACTTGCGGGCACTCAATAACATTTGGTCAAAAAATTAAAATCCGTAAAATTCAAGATTTGTCTACTGGAGTACATATTTCAGTGCGGACAAAAGGCGAGACGTAATCGGGTCCTAACGATTTAACCACCTAAACAAATATCTACAGACACTTCTTATTCGATCTAGATGTGTAACTTGCGGGCACTCGAACAGGATTTGCCAGAAAAAAATCCGAAGAAAATTATTATTTTCAACCGGAGTACGAAAGTCAGAGGGGTCAAAAGCAAGAATGGAATCGGGTCCTTACGATTTAACTGACTGAACAAACGTCTACAGACACTTCTTATTCGATCTAGATGTGTAACTTGCGGGCACTCAATAACATTTGGTCAAAAAATAAACATCCGTAAAATTCAAGATTTGTCTACTGGAGTACATATTTCAGTGCGGACAAAAGGCGAGACGTAATCGGGTCCTAACGATTTAACCACCTAAACAAATATCTACAGACACTTCTTATTCGATCTAGATGTGTAACTTGCGGGCACTCGAACAGGATTTGCCAGAAAAAAAATCCAAAGAAAATTGTTATTTTCAACCGTAGTACGAAAGTCAGAGGGGTCAAAAGCAAGGATAAAATCGGGTCCTTAAAATTTAACTGACTGAACAAACGTCTACAGACACTACTTATTCTATCTAGATGTGTAACTTGCGGGCACTCAATAACATTTGGTCAAGAAATTAAAATCCGTAAAATTCAAGATTTGTCTACTGGAGTACATATTTCAGTGCGGACAAAAGGCGAGACGTAATCGGGTCCTAACGATTTAACTACCTAATCAAATATCTACAGACACTTCTTATTCGATCTAGATGTGTAACTTGCGGGCACTCGAACAGGATTTGCCAGAAAAAAAATCCGAAGAAAATTATTATTTTCAACCGGAGTACGAAAGTCAGAGGGGTCAAAAGCAAGAATGGAATCGGGTCCTTACGATTTAACTGACTGAACAAACGTCTACAGACACTTCTTATTCGATCTAGATGTGTAACTTGCGGGCACTCAATAAAATTTGGTCAAAAAATAAACATCCGTAAAATTCAAGATTTGTCTACTGGAGTGTATATTTCAGAGCGGACAAAAGGTGAGACGTAATCGGGTCCTAACGATTTAACTGCCTAAACAAATATCTACAGACACTTGTTAGTCGATCTAGATGTATAACTTGCGGGCACTCGAACAGGATTTGCCAGAAAAAAAATCCGAAGATAATTATTATTTTCAACCGGAATACGAAAGTCAGAGGGGTCAAAAGCAAGAATGGAATCGGGTCCTTACGATTTAACTGACTGAACAAACGTCTACAGACACTACTTATTCTATCTAGATGTGTAACTTGCGGGCACTCAATAACATTTGGTCAAAAAATTAAAATCCGTAAAATTCAAGATTTGTCTACTGGAGTACATATTTCAGTGCGGACAAAAGGCGAGACGTAATCGGGTCCTAACGATTTAACTACCTAAACAAATATCTACAGACACTTCTTATTCGATCTAGATGTGTAACTTGCGGGCACTCGAACAGGATTTGCCAGAAAAAAAATCCGAAGAAAATTATTATTTTCAACCGGAGTACGAAAGTCAGAGGGGTCAAAAGCAAGAATGGAATCGGGTCCTTACGATTTAACTGACTGAACAAACGTCTACAGACACTTCTTATTCGATCTAGATGTGTAACTTGCGGGCACTCAATAAAATTTGGTCAAAAAATAAACATCCGTAAAATTCAAGATTTGTCTACTGGAGTGTATATTTCAGAGCGGACAAAAGGTGAGACGTAATCGGGTCCTAACGATTTAACTGCCTAAACAAATATCTACAGACACTTGTTAGTCGATCTAGATGTATAACTTGCGGGCACTCGAACAGGATTTGCCAGAAAAAAAATCCGAAGATAATTATTATTTTCAACCGGAGTACGAAAGTCAGAGGGGTCAAAAGCAAGAATGGAATCGGGTCCTTACGATTTAACTGACTGAACAAACGTCTACAGACACTACTTATTCTATCTAGATGTGTAACTTGCGGGCACTCAATAACATTTGGTCAAAAAATTAAAATCCGTAAAATTCAAGATTTGGATACTGGAGTACATATTTCAGTGCGGACAAAAGGCGAGACGTAATCGGGTCCTAACGATTTAACTACCTAAACAAATATCTACAGACACTTCTTATTCGATCTAGATGTGTAACTTGCGGGCACTCGAACAGGATTTGCCAGAAAAAAAATCCGAAGAAAATTATTATTTTCAACCGGAGTACGAAAATCAGAGGGGTCAAAAGCAAGAATGGAATCGGGTCCTTACGATTTAACTGACTGAACAAACGTCTACAGACACTACTTATTCTATCTAAGTGTGTAACTTGCGGGCACTCGAACAGGATTTGCCAGAAAAAAAATCTGACGAAATATATTATTTTCAATCGGAGTGCGAAAGTCAAGAGGGGTCAAAAGCAAGAATGGAATCGGGTCCTTACGATTTAACTGACTGAACAAACGTCTACAGACACTACTTATTCTATCTAGATGTGTAACTTGCAGGCACTCGAACAGGATTTGCCAGAAAAAAATCCGAAGAAAATTATTATTTTCAATCGGAGTGCGAAAGTCAAGAGGGGTCAAAAGCAAGAATGGAATCGGGTCCTTACGATTTAACTGACTGAACAAACGTCTACAGACACTACTTATTCTATCTAGATGTGTAACTTGCGGGCACTCGAACAGGATTTGCCAGAAAAAAATCCGAAGAAAATTATTATTTTCAATCGGAGTGCGAAAGTCAAGAGGGGTCAAAAGCAAGAATGGAATCGGGTCCTTACGATTTAACTGACTGAACAAACGTCTACAGACACTACTTATTCTATCTAGATGTGTAACTTGCGGGCACTCGAACAGGATTTGCCAGAAAAAAAATCCGAAGAAAATTATTATTTTCAACCGGAGTACGAAAATCAGAGGGGTCAAAAGCAAGAATGGAATCGGGTCCTTACGATTTAACTGACTGAACAAACGTCTACAGACACTACTTATTCTATCTAGATGTGTAACTTGCGGGCACTCAATAACATTTGGTCAAAAAATTAAAATCCGTAAAATTCAAGATTTGTCTACTGGAGTACATATTTCAGTGCGGACAAAAGGCGAGACGTAATCGGGTCCTAACGATTTAACTACCTAAACAAATATCTACAGACACTTCTTATTCGATCTAGATGTGTAACTTGCGGGCACTCGAACAGGATTTGCCAGAAAAAAAATCCGAAGAAAATTATTATTTTCAACCGGAGTACGAAAGTCAGAGGGGTCAAAAGCAAGAATGGAATCCGGTCCTTACGATTTAACTGACTGAACAAACGTCTACAGACACTACTTATTCTATCTAGATGTGTAACTTGCGGGCACTCGAACAGGATTTGCCAGAAAAAAAATCCGACGAAAATTACTATTTTCAATCGGAGTGCGAAAGTCAAGAGGGGTCAAAAGCAAGAATGGAATCGGGTCCTTACGATTTAACTGACTGAACAAACGACTACCCCGCACTATTTACCCGCCGGCCCGCACAAGCGCACTCGCCTTTTCTCCCCTACACCAGGCGCTAAACTTGCTTAACAGCATATTAACCAGCGACAGTCAACTTGATATCTTTTCACGTCTGAGAATCGTTTTTTACCCGCATCGAGTCACTATTTACAGTCAATAGTAACCACCAGTACTATTTTTTTAAATGATGACCACCCAATGAATATCAACCCTAGGACGTCCAGTGCTGGACATAGGCCTCCCCCAATTTCATGATGACCATCCTTTTTAAAATGATCTATATGTATTTTTTCCTATTTTTAAGTTGAACAATTTCTGAATATCTGATCTATTCTCTCTAATGCACGAATCAGTAAGTTTGAGAGAGACAGATAAGTGATATCTGACAGGTGTTCACCTGTCACTACCTCCGCTTTCAAATATGCAAATTGTACTGCACGGACGTTTTGGATTATATGGGATTTGAAATTTTTTGTGTGCCTTTTAAGTGGAGACAATTCGTTAGCAGCCGAAAATGATCGTTCTATCTGTCCCGGTCTAACTCATCTTGCTTAACAGTAAGGATTCATAGAGACAACTATATGAAAAATCGTCTTGCTTAACACCACGGATCTCTTGGTATCTAGACACGCGGCAGCGTGTCCAGCTAAGTTCACCGCAGGAACTGGCGGACAGCAGCCGTGTGTTATATTACACGAACCGTTTTGAGCCACTTTTGACCCCCAATAACTCCAAATCTATCTAACATAAAAACGTGAAATTTGGTACATATATTAAGATCCTTTAAAATAACTAGAACTCCAAATTTCAAAAATATAGGTTTAATAGTTATTGAGATATTAAATTCCAAAAAACGGCTTTTTTACCACTGACTGACTGACTGACTAGTAATCAAAAACCTAACCCACTTCCAGGTGACCTAGAAAGCTGAAATTTGGCATGCAGCTTGGTAATTTTGTGTATACACCAGAAAAAATCACAAAACAGTGATTCTATTATTACTTTTATTATTATTATTATTGTATGTCTTTTCCGCTCACGGGACAATGGTGTCCCGGACCTTTGGAAGGCGTGCGCGGAGCCGAAGTACCGAGGTACCGAAGTACCAACCGAGTACCACATAGCCAACACGTAGAGGCCCTTTTGACAATTTAATGAAATGCAAGGGGTACACCGAGCGGATGCTGTCCCTGCCCGTGTCATGGGACGCACACAGAGACAGCACCCGCCAGGGTGTACAGGAACTATTGCTGATTGATGGAATCTAAAGGAACCGGACTATTGGGTGAAGATGATGGATTATTGAGTGAGACAACGGACGTCTGTCTAATAAAACTGTCTCACATTTTTATCTCAGGCAGACGGTGACTTGCCATCTGCTAGATGGGCCCCTATAAATAGCGACATTAAAAAATGGCCTAAGGGCAACACCGGTGCAGAGGGCTGGGGGTAGAGAGGTGGCACTGGACTTTAAACATATAGCCAACTCGCCACTTAGGTGACCACATCCACCCCCGAGCAACAGCTCTAGCGACTCCACTCTGGACAGCCGGTTAAGGCAAGCCAGAGGCGGGGGGCCTGTTCATACAACCAACCCACAGGACACCCCCAGGAGCACTCAGGTACATAGGGTCGCTGCTCCCTAACAGCTCGCCACAAGCTGCCCTATGTTGACTGACTGCACTGGAAATTATTATTATTACTATTATTATTATTTATGCTAGTTACCTCAGAACTCCGTCATTTTTTAACCGATTTGGAAAATTCTTTTTTTGTATGAAACGGTATACGTCCGAGGTGGTCCCATTGTCATCGGGTAGAATCTGATCATAGGGTCCTGGAGAAATCGAGGGAACTCGTCAAATATTTAAGGTGCACCTATATCGGTTTGGGTATTTTGTATAGTTACTCGTGTATTCGCTCTGGGAAAGCACCATTGGATGAAGTTTGACAGAAAGTAATGATATCACATCAAAAACATAAATGTGAAAATGGCAGCCAAGTTCACCGTCAAAAGAATTGAGATCTAAATGGGCGCCAAGTTCCGTAGATTATTTGAAAAGTTGCCAAGTTTGGCACTAGATTGTTTACAGTAAAACTAATTTACTGCGGCTTAACGCATTTTGAGCTTTACCTTGGCAGTTTTCTTAAATATCCAATAGCTTTTATTGTATTATAACATACAGCATATAAAACTGCCAAGTTAAGGCTCAAAATGCATTAAGCCGCAGTAAATTAGTTTTACTGTAAACAATCTAGTGCCAAACTTGGCAACTTTTCAGATAATCTATGGAACTTGGCGCCCATTTAGATCTCAATTCTTTTGTCGGTGAACTTGGCTGCCATTTTCACATTTATGTTTTTGATGGGATTATTAATTAAGAAAACCGATCACTGTTCACATTGCACGACACGATATCGGTCACATTTCCATACATTTGTCGGAGCCGACACCTGTATCAAATCGGATAATGTGAACAGGGTCTTAAGTTAGGAAATGAACGGGGCCCTTTACATGATTAATATAAGGACAAAACTGGGATGTCAATATTATCGCGGTTTTCCGAATAGTTCGTGTTTTGATTCAATATGCATCAATATTCACGTAAATCGTATGGTGTATCACAGGATAATAATCACCGTGTAAAAGGCCCCCATGAAATTAACGGATCACTAATAGTTATTTGTTATACAAGGGTGCAAAGTTGTATTTTACCCGCGAGTGTGGAATTGAAACACGAGCCAGCGATAGGATTCTATAGTTGAACCACGAGCGAAGCGAGTGGTTCTAAAATAGAACCCTGAGCGTAGCGAGTGTTTCAACACACGAGAAGTAAAATACGACTTTGCACCCGTGTGTAACACAAAACTTTTCTCCTCACTAGCTCGGAAAGCCGTCTTTTATCCTTTGAAACAAGCGGGTAAAAACGCATTTTATTTTATTTTGATTTTTATCCACAAGTGGGGAAGGTAATTTGACCTTGGAGCGTGTTCGAGTAGCTTTTGACTAGTATTACCTTTTTGGACCACACCTCAATATTGTAATAATATTAATTGTGTAAAAGGCCACAATAAAAAATAAGTTAAATGTTGACACAATACGTCTGGCATTCATGTAAACTGTAAATTCATAGAATATTATGTATTGTCTTGTAAACAAATTAGTAATACTACTTTCCTTTATAGTTAATAATATTGAGTGTTTCTCGACTCAAAAGTTTTATTTTGTAATGCTGTACCAGTACCTCTAGTATAAGTTTTTTCGAAACATAAACACAAACGAATGCGTTTGCGTTTAGTCTCAATTTATACAGTAACTTGAACAGCTCCTCTGGTGGTAACTATTAGAAACTAAAACAGCGAGTATAAACCTTTATTGCTAACTGATTAACGCGCGTATTTCAAACTCTGTGAGCGTGTTTGAAAATCGAATCGTATTTTCTTTGTTTATGCGAGTATAAGTTATTATTTTGACATTCGTAAGCGTTTAGTAACGTGAACTTTTTAGTTAAGTTACTCACTTGGTGTTTGGCTAGTGAGAGCCCGGCGAGAGGGTGTATTTAAGAGTTGGAATTTGTTTTTTATAGGGATTATTGCGAGTTTTTTTTTTATTGGGGTTGCTGTCTTCCTAGTAACTACCCACGCCACCCTTAAATCGGCAAAACCAAATATTTGGAGTCATCGGGCGACGTTTGCTCAGGCATTAAAATCGTTTGGACCTCACCAGTTTCGTCATAAAAAAATAAAAACGAAATTGAGTACAATTAGCCGCTTTTATTGCAGTATCTCAATTCGAAGAGTCAAAAGTCGAGTTAGAATCGGATCCAAACGATTCAACTACCTGAAGAAACGTCTGCATACACTGCTTAATCGATCTAGATTAGTAACTAGCGGGCGCGTCAACGGGTTTAACCAGGAAACAATTACAACATAATAATTTATAGAATATCTACATTGTTTATTCATGGTTAGCTCACGTTTGCTCAGTTGTTTACAACATTTGAACCCGATTCTAACATTCGTATTTTTTTTAAACAATAACTGAACTTCGCAAAACCAAATATGTGGAGTTATTGGGCGATAGTTGCTCACATTTGTTCACACCATTAAATCGTTTGTACCCAACTCCTCTTTTTTTTTTTATGTGAGGCGGCTATCTTCACGCCAACCACCCCACCCTGAACTTCGCAAAACCAAATATGTGGAGTCATCATCAAATACCTGTATGTAACAACCTATTAACACCAAGTTCTTTTACGATTAGTGTGACAATATTTGAGGACGTTTAATCATTAGACATACCACCACCACCACCACCATATCAGCCCTAGGACGTCCACTGCTGGACATAGGCCTCCCCCAAGTTCATGGGGGGTAAATGCCATAATCGCCACGCTTGGCATGCGGGTTGGCGATCGCAGTATCTCCACCACACTCTAGGAATGCTGCTGCTCATTGCCCGGTGGTCTTGGTCGTAGTTTAAGGACATACCCGGGTCCATTAGACATACATAAGCAACAGATTGGATGAATTTTCAAACCGGAAATAGAAAAAAATTTTTTGGCCACCCTAATGTGCAAATTTCAATTGTCTAGCTATCGCGGTTCATGAGATACAGCCTGGAGACAGGCGTACGGACGGACAGCGGAGTCTTAGTAATAGGGTCCCTTTTTATCCTTTGGGAACGGAACGGAACCCTAAAAATATAAGTTGTTAAAAAATAAAACAATTCTGATTTAACAACCAATGCTCCCTTTATTGTACAAAATTTATGTCATTAGATACCTAGAGGCACTTTATCTAGTATATATGTCAGTAAAACCTTTAGAATAAAATATCAAACTTAACCAGGGCTCGGAAACCGGTATTCTGTCCATACAAAAATACCGGTATTTTTTTAGTTCTTATCGTTCTTTCGTCTACTATTTCATGTTTAATCAGGCAATCTAACAATATGAAGTAATAACCCAAATACATTATTGAGTCCTACATAAAGAGCATAAACTAATTAAAAATATTCGGCTATTTCAGGATTTTGAAAATAACCGGTTCCGAGCCCTGAACTTAACTACTAATTCTTAAGTTATGTAATAAAATATGTTCTAATAATCATCACCATTCAGTCTTTTTGTTGACAAATGAAGGGATATTTACAAAAGCAACATGACCGCACTAGAGATGATTTTTAAGCAGGCCTTGGAAAAATTGTTAGTTATGTTATTATTGTAAACATCCCTTCAAATATTTTTATAACAATTAACAGTTTTGTAACAATATAAATTTCTGTCGCAAAAACAATGAAGTAGGGTTTTTTACTATTAGTGTCCGTGGAAAGGGACAACACAAAATTTAGTTTACATAGGATTCTGCGATTATTCCTATTGCCATCCTTATCTAACCTATCATACGGTAACAAGGAGGGCAACCTAAACATTCGCCGAACCCCGCATATATATTACAATTAATATTTTTATAATAATATAAATTTCTGACGTAAAAACAATGAAGTAGGGTTTTTTACTATTAGTGTCCGTGGAAAGGGACAACACAAAATTTAGTTTACATAGGATTCTGCGATTATTCCTATTGCCGTCCTTATCTAACCTATCATACGGTAACAAGGAGGGCAACCTGAACATTCGCCGAACCCCGCATATATGCACGCGGCCTAACATAAACATAACAATAGCGAATCAATCAGGAATATTGAGAAAGGTAGCCCTCTTGGACATTAAAATATTACAGGCTTGTTACTTTTTCCTGATTTAGTCACAGATCGGAGGGACGCCGCAGTATGTTAGAAACGTGAGGAGATTCAGGAGATATTTATATCTCACTCCGATGTATGACCGCGTCCCACTCCTTAGTAACTAATTCAGGAAGGTGTAATAAGCTCTTTATAACTAACATGCATTGCACGTTTTGTGCAAAAATCTACGCACTCTTAACCCGTATTAATTGATGGTCCAATCATGCGTATTTCGAAAGTTTTAAGCTGCTCTCACTCTATTCATGCAACATTAGTTTTACTGATACCATTATACGGGAAATTTCGATTGTGTCGAATATAAGTCAGTAAGTTCCAAAAATCTTAAATACCTAAAGTAATTTAGTGATTTAACATTCAAACAAGCAAAATTAAGTTAAGATTAGAGATGCGCCCAATATGGGTTTCACCGAATAAGAATATTCGGTTAATCGTCCATCTCTTGCCAAGCCGAATATTCGGTTCAAGAAAATGCCCTTATCAGCTGTTCTAAAACAGACTAATTCAATGGTTACCTAACAATTTTGTTCATTTTAAAGCAAGACTATGAAAAATCAAGTACGTTAAAGCTGAATAATAATCCGTTAAGAATGATAATTTGACAAGACAGTAGTGATTGTCGGTACAGTTGTTAAGGATTTCGTTGCCGAAACCATTTTTTGTTATAAAAAAGAGCACTATCTTCGTAAAATTTGGTAAATATACTTGCTGCTCACTGATGTTTTATACCCAGCTCATATCATAACTATTGAAATACCCACATAACGGTATAAATAAAAAAAATATCGCGGGGGGCGGGGACGTTATCGGATGAATAGAGTGACAGCAGCTTAAAACTTTCGGATCGGCCCTCGTACCTACCTAGTGAAAAAGCTACATAAACATCGCTCTCATATATGTATATGCAAAGCTCACACTAAATGGCACAGAACTTATAAGTGATAGAGAAATCTGTTTTTTGAAACCTGGGCGTCCGTCGAATTTAGTGACAAGAAAAACTTCATTCATAGATTTAAATCGAAAATTTTAACAAAAAAAGCCGGCCAAGTGCGTGTCGGACCACGCACAAAGATTTGTTCCGTGCCGACATCTCTTAATCTACATTTAAAACCACTAACTAATTATTATCTCATTGTCTTAAATTTTGAATCTATGGCCGTAACATGCAGGATTTTGCACTAAATTATAATAACAAAATGTGTCTCAAAAACATTTGTAAATATTAATATGATTTATTGTGATAAAATAAAGTAAGTACTAAGTCTGAACCATTCTCACAGACATCAGCACGGGTAGCAAAGGACGCGCGCAAGATAGACTACACCCGAATTTTTCTAATTAGAATACTCTGCAGTGGTTGTGGGACAGTTCCTCACCAGTGCCATAGAGGACATAGAGCATACGTTTTATTTAATCACTGTAAGTAGGTGTATCGGAAACTATTCATTATTATTACAAACAAACTAAGGGTGGTTGTATAATGGGGTTTTAAGACACGCATGGGGTTACACATGGCCAGAAAAGTTTACTAGTAAGAAATAATCTATTCACAAAATGTATACCGGTTGGGCCATTTAGATCGGTCAGTATGAGCAAGTCTGAAACTAATTAAAGACAAGATCTGTTCTTAGGAACCATGCCACCGATTTTAGTGATAATAAAGAAATGGTTTCATAGATAAAAAAAAACATGTACTCTAAACCTAAACTTGTTCTCTTGTACTTGTTCTGTAAGAAAAAAACATTTATTCAAGACGACCGGGTTCGATTCCTGAACTGAAGCTACAAGGTTTTTTTAATAATCTCAATAAAGTCTTTCTTGACACTTAAATCGTTGACTTGGTTGATAATGAAACTAGCTGCCCATACTGACCGATCAAAATTACTATATGTAATACATGAGATAAAAACGCAATCAGATGCTACTGCGTATGTGCCTAGGGCAGTAATCAGTGATCACTTGATCAGTGAGTTACGACAGAGGCAGAGATGGGAACGTAGTCAATATCCGAACTAACGAATTCCTAGGATGAGGAGGGAGGACGGGGACTTTATCAATAACGCCTTTATTACTTAAACCTTAGCCTGCTTCAAGAAACCAAAGAAGATGTAAATATTTTTACAAGCGTAAACGTCCACTTTGCGATTTTATAATCGCAATGTTATATATCTTTTATAATCGGTTTCGGTTGGGAATTATTTCCCAACCGAAAATGAAAAATTGAAAAAATATTTACAGTTAGAATGGGATACATAGCACATTGTCACTAACGATTCTCAATGTAACTTGAGACGTTGGCGCCGTTTCAGAAGTTGCAGCAACTTTGGCGGTAGGTGTCGCAACTAGTCTCCCTAAGGCTTAATTAAAAAGCGTGAACTGGTTGAAAGATTTATAGCCTCGGGATAACCCGCTGTAGCTCAGTTGGAACGAGCGATGGAAGGATTCCAGAGGTCGCGGGTTCAAGTCCCCCGCCCGGGGTGATCAATTTTTCATTTTCGGTTGGAATATATATATATATATACACGGTGCTCTTGAGGAACCCAAATAATTTAGCCAGCGTATTCCTGCCCATATTTACAAAATAAAAAGTCGTATAAAGTAATCTGGATTCGGCATAGTTTTCGAGTAATTGATGATTTTTGTCAAAGTCAAAGTCAAAGTCAAAATATTCTTTATTCAAATAGGCCTAGCAACAAGCACTTTCGAATCGTCAGTTATAACATGTATTAACATATATATTAATTAATTATTTAGAGCAATTTATTGATGCTATTATTATTCTTCAAAATAAATATTGTATTGTTGTAGACATGTCAAAGTAAGAAATTATTTTGTAGTAAAATTCACAATAGGATCGTCAAAACATAAATAATAATAATAATAAAAAATATATAAAAAATAGAAAAAAATTGTTTTAAAAATATTCCAGTATAATGCACCTTTATGATAGCGACGTTGCAAGACCGACACATCATCTGACTGACGTAGACTGCATAAATCAATTTCGTTCCTCTGTCACTATCATTGTTTAAGTGTCAACCGTTAGTGTACTTTTTTCCCAAACGCTCATAATAATAAATTAATAAGTGGAATCTAAAAGTTCAATAGCAACATCTAAAGTATGATCATTCTTTTCGTTAAATCAACGCCTAGAACAGTATTTTTTGTAAACTCTTGATAAATAAAATGATTAAACGTTAAATAAACGAATAGATAAATTCAACAAACTAAAATTAAAGTATGTAATAAGTATTTTTTCATTAAAATGCATGCATATATATATGCATGCATTTTAATGAAAAAATGCATGCATAGATATTTTGTTATGTGAATTTTGTTATTGTTTAAATTGATTAAAGTTTACGATACCGAAGTATTTTGATATTATTTCCTAGAATAAATCAACACAGATTTTAATAAAAATATCCATTTATTACACAGCAAGCAAACAATATCACTGTCAGGAATTGCAATGCCCGATCTGTATCCAGACGATCAATCTCGCTATATTAGCTGTACAGCTACATGCACTTCATTGAAATCCGTGACCGCTAAAGTAGAAACCACCACAGCACTCCGAGTATTTTCTGTTACAGCATCCTTAGTACATTTTGCACCATGACGCACTCAAAAACAAATTTATTTACTTTTCTTTCAACTGATTTACTTTGACTAGTACAATTATTATTTGCAAGTAGATTACATTCGTCGCATCGTTCAAATCAATGAAAACAATGTGACACATCATGTTCATATGACTTACGTCATTATCTAAAGTATTAAGAAAACACACTCCGAGGAAATTTAAGTGGCCAGTCCGGTCAATAATCCATGGAGTTTGATAGCATGGTTTGATAGTCTTATTTGACAGCTAATGCCAAGTTTGCCGCGCCAGTTTGTGACGGGCTTAAAACTTCGGAATAAACGCCTAGTGTGTGGAAAGTTTTAAATCATGAATAAAGAGTTCTGATTGCACTTTAAGCCAATCCTGCTTTGAAACAATTTGTCTGACAAAGAAATATCATTATGACTTTGATTAGTTTCTACTAATGAAAAGAGATGACAATAACAAATGTTGCCAGCTCGTCCTAAGGCATTGCTCTACTGGTGAAACAAAAATTATTTATTTATTATGTATGAAAACTAAAAAATACCTAATAGTTGTATTTGGACTTGGAGGTTCATATAAACTTTTTACTCCTCACGAGCCCAGGAACACTCCGGAAAAATGATTTGGGTTCCTCAAGAGCACTATACTAACGTAAATAGAAACCATACACGATTCTGAATGACAGCGGTTTGATCGACAAACATATACACCGTACTCCGTCCACTGTATAAGAAGCACACCAAACACTGAAAAAATGTCATATGTGTGGCATAGCGAAGTACAAAATTAGAGCCGGTTTTTTTGTTTAAATTATTTTCTATTTTACCCCAAAGTGGCCCTCATATTAAACAAAATCATTTATTTGCATTACACATTCATCTTGTCACCAACTTACATAGGTATGGGTACCAAATTTCACTCAATCGGTTGAAATTTGGTACCCATACCTATGTAAGTTGGAAAAACTACTTGAAGTTTTGGAGCAAATTGGCTGTGACAGCGGACGGACGGACGGACATACACACGACGGGGTATAAGGGTTCCGTTTTTTTCTTTTGAGTTACGACCCCTAAAAACGGAAAATTATGCATATATTTCATAAATACGGATTCGCGTAGGCATAATGCGGAAGACTGGAGTATAGGCAAAACGAGGGATAAAAATAGAAAAGCGTGATGTCTGGCAACACTGGCTTTTCTTATGGTTTCGTAGCGACGAATAGTATGTGAACGCATAGGTGTATATAAAGTGTGGAAAACATTTACTAGTCCAATACATGTATGCTAATGTATGTCACATAGATAAATAAAAATAAATAATAAATAAATATTGGGGGACAATCTTACGCAAATCGACCTAGTCCCAAACTAAGCAAAGCTTGTACTATGGGTACTAGACGACGATATACATGCTTATATAGATAAATACATACTTAAATACATAGAAAACATCCAAGACCCAAGAACAAATATCCGTGAAAAATGCACAAATAAATGCCCTGGCCGGGGTTCGAATCCGGGACCTCTAGCTTCGGAGGCAGAGTCACTACCAACTAGGCTAAACAGGTCGTCATTCATCACAGATCCATTACTATTGTCTCTATTTGACATACATATTAGCACAGAGGGCCATATTTCAGTCGTTTCTTCGACGTACAACTCCTTTGGCGCAAGGTCGTCGTACTTCCGCCATTTGACGCCGAAACAGTATGCGACGTAGTGGGCGCCAGAGTACGATACCGCACCGGATATATTGTAAGTGTCGTTCCCGAGAGACAATTGCTTTTGCAATTCACCTAGAGTGTACAACCGTGCAGTAGCACAATTGTCTCTGGGGTACAACTCATCAGACAAAAACTCTACGTCGACAAAAATATGGCCCCCGTAACGAACTATGCACTGACCGCATTGTCGCCGACAGTCGGTCAGGCTTTCATTTAGTCCCTCCAGGCCCACGGTAACTAGAATTTTCGAATTTGGGTCTAGCACCAACTTTTTACTACAATGGTTTTCTTCCTCACACATCACCTCTTGTGATGTATGAGGAGGAATCATCTTTTTTAGAAGGTTGGTGCAGTTCCCAAACGCGTTGTATTCTAGCCCCAGTGATCTTCGCCGCGTCGTAGGCATACGGAGTTCACTTTCGGGTTCTAGCACTGCAGCTAGCGTCTCAGCGCGTTTCACATACGTTTTATTGACAGGACCTTCCTGTGCCAACGTCACTGCCGTTTGGATAAAATTGTTGTCGCTCTTTGCCACCAGGTCACGATACGACTCAAAAGTCATATAAGCGTTTGTAACCAAATGGCAAAGAGCGTCAAATGGACAGGTATTCTTAATTATTAATACCGTCCCATCAGCGGTTCGAACATTCTTCCCCGAACCGTTTTTTAATAGACCGTGAGTAGCAGCTTTAAAATTAGTGGATGCAACGGCTATCTCCGCGCCAGGGAAGGCTGATAAATATTTAGAACGTTTGGGAACCCCCAAACCCCTCCAATTCTCAACCTCGTTGAGATCACTTGTGCTCACAAATCCATTATTCTCCGCCTTTTCTTTTCTGATAGTGCTAATGTTAATGCTATCGAAGGCGGAGTCTGCTATGCGGCAAGCGCCTTCGATCGCGTTAATGTGAATGGCTACAAAATTGTTGGCCTTTAGAGGTTTTGCCTCCCCTTTTAATATATTGCACTTCAAGTCTGAGAATGCATTTTCAACTGGACTAGAAGTGCCTCTATTAAAAGGGGATCCAAAGGCACTAACCAGCACGCTAGACCACAACACAAATTCTTTGCTCATACGGCAGAACTCTTTTACAACGTCTGGCAGGTAATAAGGGTTTGATTGATTTTTTTTCTGGCAAATTCTGTTCGAGTGCCCGCAAGTTACACATCTAGATAGAATAAGTAGTGTCTGTAGACGTTTGTTCAGTCAGTTAAATCGTAAGGACCCGATTCCATTCTTGCTTTTGACCCCTCTGATTTTCGTACTCCGGTTGAAAATAATAATTTTCTTCGGATTTTTTTCTGGCAAATCCTGTTCGTTTGCCCGCAAGTTACACATCTAGATATAATAAGTAGTGTCTGTAGACGTATTTTCAGTCAGTTAAATCGTAAGGACCCGATTCCATTCTTGCTTTTGACCCCTCTGACTTTCGTACTCCGGTTGAAAATAATAATTTTCTTCGGATTTTTTTTCTGGCAAATCCTGTTCGAGTGCCCGCAAGTTACACATCTAGATCGAATAAGAAGTGTCTGTAGATATTTGTTTAGGTAGTTAAATCGTTAGGACCCGATTACGTCTCGCCTTTTGTCCGCACTGAAATATGTACTCCAGTAGACAAATCTTGAATTTTACGGATTTTAATTTTTTGACCAAATGTTATTGAGTGCCCGCAAGTTACACATCTAGATCGAATAAGAAGTGTCTGTAGACGTTTGTTCAGTCAGTTAAATCGTAAGGACCCGATTCCATTCTTGCTTTTGACCCCTCTGACTTTCGTACTCCGATTGAAAATAATAATTTTCTTCGGATTTTTTTTCTGGCAAATTCTGTTCGAGTGCTTGCAAGTTACACATCTAGATAGAATAAGTAGTGTCTGTAGACGTTTGTTCAGTCAGTTAAATCGTAAGGACCCGATTCCATTCTTGCTTTTGACCCCTCTTGACTTTCGCACTCCGATTGAAAATAATAATTTTCGTCGGATTTTTTTTCTGGCAAATCCTGTTCGAGTGCCCGCAAGTTACACATCTAGATAGAATAAGTAGTGTCTGTAGACGTTTGTTCAGTCAGTTAAATCGTAAGGACCCGATTCCATTCTTGCTTTTGACCCCTCTGATTTTCGTACTCCGGTTGAAAATAATAATTTTCTTCGGATTTTTTTCTGGCAAATCCTGTTCGTTTGCCCGCAAGTTACACATCTAGATAGAATAAGTAGTGTCTGTAGACGTTTGTTCAGTCAGTTAAATCGTAAGGACCCGATTCCATTCTTGCTTTTGACCCCTCTGATTTTCGTACTCCGGTTGAAAATAATAATTTTCTTCGGATTTTTTTCTGGCAAATCCTGTTCGAGTGCCCGCAAGTTACACATCTAGATCGAATAAGAAGTGTCTGTAGACGTATTTTCAGTCAGTTAAATCGTAAGGACCCGATTCCATTCTTGCTTTTGACCCCTCTGACTTTCGTACTCCGGTTGAAAATAATAATTTTCTTCGGATTATTTTTCTGGCAAATCCTGTTCGAGTGCCCGCAAGTTACACATCTAGATCGAATAAGAAGTGTCTGTAGATATTTGTTTAGGTGGTTAAATCGTTAGGACCCGATTACGTCTCGCCTTTTGTCCGCACTGAAATATGTACTCCAGTAGACAAATCTTGAATTTTACGGATTTTAATTTTTTGACCAAATGTTATTGAGTGCCCGCAAGTTACACATCTAGATAGAATAAGTAGTGTCTGTAGTCGTTTGTTCAGTCAGTTAAATCGTAAGGACCCGATTCCATTCTTGCTTTTGACCCCTCTTGACTTTCGCACTCCGATTGAAAATAATAATTTTCTTCGGATTTTTTTCTGGCAAATCCTGTTTGAGTTCCCGCAAGTTACACATCTAGATAGAATAAGTAGTGTCTGTAGACGTTTGTTCAGTCAGTTAAATCGTAAGGACCCGATTCCATTCTTGCTTTTGACCCCTCTGATTTTCGTACTCCGGTTGAAAATAATAATTTTCTTCGGATTTTTTTCTGGCAAATCCTGTTCGTTTGCCCGCAAGTTACACATCTAGATAGAATAAGTAGTGTCTGTAGACGTATTTTCAGTCAGTTAAATCGTAAGGACCCGATTCCATTCTTGCTTTTGACCCCTCTGACTTTCGTACTCCGGTTGAAAATAATAATTTTCTTCGGATTATTTTTCTGGCAAATCCTGTTCGAGTGCCCGCAAGTTACACATCTAGATCGAATAAGAAGTGTCTGTAGATATTTGTTTAGGTGGTTAAATCGTTAGGACCCGATTACGTCTCGCCTTTTGTCCGCACTGAAATATGTACTCCAGTAGACAAATCTTGAATTTTACGGATTTTAATTTTTTGACCAAATGTTATTGAGTGCCCGCAAGTTACACATCTAGATAGAATAAGTAGTGTCTGTAGTCGTTTGTTCAGTCAGTTAAATCGTAAGGACCCGATTCCATTCTTGCTTTTGACCCCTCTTGACTTTCGCACTCCGATTGAAAATAATAATTTTCTTCGGATTTTTTTCTGGCAAATCCTGTTTGAGTGCCCGCAAGTTACACATCTAGATAGAATAAGTAGTGTCTGTAGACGTTTGTTCAGTCAGTTAAATCGTAAGGACCCGATTTCATTCTTGCTTTTGACCCCTCTTGACTTTCGCACTCCGATTGAAAATAATAATTTTCGTCGGATTTTTTTTCTGGCAAATCCTGTTCGAGTGCCCGCAAGTTACACATCTAGATAGAATAAGTAGTGTCTGTAGACGTTTGTTCAGTCAGTTAAATCGTAAGGACCCGATTCCATTCTTGCTTTTGACCCCTCTGATTTTCGTACTCCGGTTGAAAATAATAATTTTCTTCGGATTTTTTTCTGGCAAATCCTGTTCGTTTGCCCGCAAGTTACACATCTAGATAGAATAAGTAGTGTCTGTAGACGTATTTTCAGTCAGTTAAATTGTAAGGACCCGATTCCATTCTTGCTTTTGACCCCTCTGACTTTCGTACTCCGGTTGAAAATAATAATTTTCTTCGGATTTTTTTTCTGGCAAATCCTGTTCGAGTGCCCGCAAGTTACACATCTAGATCGAATAAGAAGTGTCTGTAGATATTTGTTTAGGTAGTTAAATCGTTAGGACCCGATTACGTCTCGCCTTTTGTCCGCACTGAAATATGTACTCCAGTAGACAAATCTTGAATTTTACGGATTTTAATTTTTTGACCAAATGTTATTGAGTGCCCGCAAGTTACACATCTAGATCGAATAAGAAGTGTCTGTAGACGTTTGTTCAGTCAGTTAAATCGTAAGGACCCGATTCCATTCTTGCATTTGACCCCTCTGACTTTCGTACTCCGGTTGAAAATAATAATTTTCTTCGGATTTTTTTTCTGGCAAATCCTGTTCGAGTGCTTGCAAGTTACACATCTAGATAGAATAAGTAGTGTCTGTAGACGTTTGTTCAGTCTGTTAAATCGTAAGGACCCGATTCCATTCTTGCTTTTGACCCCTTTGATTTTCGTACTCCGGTTGAAAATAATGATTTTCTTCGGATTTTTTTTCTGGCAAATCCTGTTCGAGTGCCCGCAAGTTACACATCTAGATAGAATAAGTAGTGTTTGTAGACGTTTGTTCAGTCAGTTAAATCGTAAGGACCCGATTCCATTCTTGCTTTTGACCCCTCTTGACTTTCGCACTCCGATTGAAAATAATAATTTCCTTCGGATTTTTTTCTGGCAAATCCTGTTCGAGTGCCCGCAAGTTACACATCTAGATAGAATAAGTAGTGTCTGTAGACGTTTGTTCAGTCAGTTAAATCGTAAGGACCCGATTCCATTCTTGCTTTTTACTTCTCTGACTTTCGTACTCCGGTTGAAAATAATAATTTTCTTCGGATTTTTTTTCTGGCAAATCCTGTTCGAGTGCCCGCAAGTTATACATCTAGATCGACTAACAAGTGTCTGTAGATATTTGTTTAGGCAGTTAAATCGTTAGGACCCGATTACGTCTCACCTTTTGTCCGCTCTGAAATATACACTCCAGTAGACAAATCTTGAATATTACGGATGTTTATTTTTTGACCAAATGTTATTGAGTGCCCGCAAGTTACACATCTAGATCGAATAAGAAGTGTCTGTAGACGTTTGTTCAGTCAGTTAAATCGTAAGGACCCGATTCCATTCTTGCTTTTGACCCCTCTGACTTTCGTACTCCGGTTGAAAATAATAATTTTCTTCGGATTTTTTTTCTGGCAAATCCTGTTCGAGTGCTTGCAAGTTACACATCTAGATAGAATAAGTAGTGTCTGTAGTCGTTTGTTCAGTCAGTTAAATCGTAAGGACCCGATTCCATTCTTGCTTTTGACTCCTCTGATTTTCGTACTCCGGTTGAAAATAATGATTTTCTTCGGATTTTTTTTCTGGCAAATCCTGTTCGAGTGCCCGCAAGTTACACATCTAGATAGAATAAGTAGTGTCTGTAGACGTTTGTTCAGTCAGTTAAATCGTAAGGACCCGATTCCATTCTTGCTTTTGACCCCTCTTGACTTTCGCACTCCGATTGAAAATAATAATTTTCTTCGGATTTTCTCTGGCAAATCCTGTTCGAGTGCCCGCAAGTTACACATCTAGGTAGAATAAGTAGTGTCTGTAGACGTTTGTTCAGTCAGTTAAATCGTAAGGACCCGATTCCATTCTTGCTTTTGACCCCTCTTGACTTTCGCACTCCGATTGAAAATAATATATTTCGTCAGATTTTTTTTCTGGCAAATCCTGTTCGAGTGCCCGCAAGTTACACACCTAGATAGAATAAGTAGTGTCTGTAGACGTTTGTTCAGTCAGTTAAATCGTAAGGACCCGATTCCATTCTTGCTTTTGACCCCTCTGATTTTCGTACTCCGGTTTAAAATAATAATTTTCTTCGGATTTTTTTTCTGGCAAATCCTGTTCGAGTGCCCGCAAGTTACACATCTAGATCGAATAAGAAGTGTCTGTAGATATTTGTTTAGGTAGTTAAATCGTTAGGACCCGATTACGTCTCGCCTTTTGTCCGCACTGAAATATGTACTCCAGTAGACAAATCTTGAATTTTACGGATTTTAATTTTTTGACCAAATGTTATTGAGTGCCCGCAAGTTACACATCTAGATAGAATAAGTAGTGTCTGTAGACGTTTGTTCAGTCAGTTAAATTTTAAGGACCCGATTTTATCCTTGCTTTTGACCCCTCTGACTTTCGTACTACGGTTGAAAATAACAATTTTCTTTGGATTTTTTTTCTGGCAAATCCTGTTCGAGTGCCCGCAAGTTATACATCTAGATCGACTAACATGTGTCTGTAGATATTTGTTTAGGCAGTTAAATCGTTAGGACCCGATTACGTCTCACCTTTTGTCCGCTCTGAAATATACACTCCAGTAGACAAATCTTGAATTTTACGGATGTTTATTTTTTGACCAAATGTTATTGAGTGCCCGCAAGTTACACATCTAGATCGAATAAGAAGTGTCTGTAGACGTTTGTTCAGTCAGTTAAATCGTAAGGACCCGATTCCATTCTTGCTTTTGACCCCTCTGACTTTCGTACTCCGGTTGAAAATAATAATTTTCTTCGGATTTTTTTCTGGCAAATCCTGTTCGAGTGCCCGCAAGTTACACATCTAGATCGAATAAGAAGTGTCTGTAGATATTTGTTTAGGTGGTTAAATCGTTAGGACCCGATTACGTCTCGCCTTTTGTCCGCACTGAAATATGTACTCCAGTAGACAAATCTTGAATTTTACGGATTTTAATTTTTTGACCAAATGTTATTGAGTGCCCGCAAGTTACACATCTAGATAGAATAAGTAGTGTCTGTAGTCGTTTGTTAAGTCAGTTAAATCGTAAGGACCCGATTCCATTCTTGCTTTTGACCCCTCTTGACTTTCGCACTCCGATTGAAAATAATAATTTTCTTCGGATTTTTTTCTGGCAAATCCTGTTTGAGTGCCCGCAAGTTACACATCTAGATAGAATAAGTAGTGTCTGTAGACGTTTGTTCAGTCAGTTAAATCGTAAGGACCCGATTCCATTCTTGCTTTTGACCCCTCTTGACTTTCGCACTCCGATTGAAAATAATAATTTTCTTCGGATTTTTTTCTGGCAAATCCTGTTCGAGTGCCCGCAAGTTACACATCTAGATCGACTAACAACTGTCTGTAGATATTTGTTTAGGCAGTTAAATCGTTAGGACCCGATTACAGCTCGCCTTTTGTCCGGTCTGAAATATATACTCCTGTAGACAAATCTTGAATTTTACGGATGTTTAGTTTTTGACCAAATGTTATTGAGTGCCCACAAGTTACATATTTAGATAGAATATGTAGTGTCTGTAGAGGTTTATTCAGTCAGTTAAATCGTAAGGACCTGATTCCATCTTTGCTTTTGACCCCTCTGACTTTCGTACTCCAGTTGAAACGTTTACGTGAACTGACGATGCTTAATATTACTGCATAATTATTTGCTTTAATTGCTACATTGGGGTGGCTAACTTGAAGAAGACGTCCCCTCTTAAATTAAAACAAGAACATATTCAGAGTCGGGTCCTTACGATATTTTTCTATGAATTAGCGTGAACTAACGAATATCTACTGATAACTGTCGATACTAACCGTAAAAGAGGTTTTGGGGCGGCAGCGTGAAGTTGACCTCCCCACTTGAATTAAAAAAAAACGAATATTTACCGATAGCAATCAATAAAAACCGGAAAATAGGTTTTGGGGCGGTAACGTCAAGTTGACCTCCCCACTTGAATCAAAAAAAAGTATTCCGAATCGGGTCCTTACGAAATTTCTTTGTGAATTAGCGTGAACTAACCAATATCTACCGATAGCAATCGATAAAAACCGGAAAATAGGTTTTGGGGCGGTAGCGTGAAGATGGCCCTTTCCATTTTGTTTTAAAAAAAAACTATGTTGTAGTCGGATCCTAACGATTTAATGTACTGAACTAACGTGACGATGAACTAACGATATAGCTATGCCATTTGCGGGCAATAAGTTTGGGGCGGTCAACTTCACGAACATGACCACCCCCATATTGTTTTAAAAAAAAACGGATGTTAGAATCGGGTTCAAACATTCTAAACAACTGAGCAAACGTGAGCTAACCACAAATGAATATTGTAAAAATTATTATGTTGTTTATTTATTTTACTTTCATCATATAGACTACTAAAGACTTAATTTATCTAAATTTATCTAAATTTAGTCTTCAGAATTGTTTCCTGGTTAAACCTGTTGACACGCCCGCTAGTTACTAATCTAGATCAATTAGGCAGTATATGCAGACGTTTGATCAGGTAGTTGAATCGTTCGGTTCCGATTCTTACTTGACTTTTGACTCTTCGAATTGAGATACTCCAATCAACGCGGCTAATTGTATTCAATTTCGTTTTTATTTTTTTATGACGAAACTGGTGAGGTCCAAACGATTTTAATGCCTGAGCAAACGTGAGCAAACGTCGCCCGATGACTCCACATATTTGGTTTTGCGAAGTTCAGGGTGGGGTGGTTGGCGTGAAGATAGCCACCCCACTTTAAAAATAAAAATAAAAATGAGGAGTTGGGTCCAAACGATTTAATGGTGTGAACAAACGTGAGCAAACGATTATCTTACCGTAATAACTAAGAAAACGCGGGAAAAGTGGTATGGGGTGGTTAGCGTGAAGTTGACCACCCCCATATTGTTTAAAAAAAACGGATGTTAGAATCGGGTTCAAACGTTCTAAACAACTGAGCAAACGTGAGCTAACCATGAATGATTGATATAGATATTGTAAAAATTATTATGTTGTTATATTTATTTTACTTTCATCATATAGACTACTGAAGACTTAATTTATCTAAATTAAGTCTTCAGAATTGTTTCCTGGTTAAACCTGTTGACGCGCCCGCTAGTTACTAATCTAGATCGATTAAGCAGTATATGCAGACGTTTGTTCAGGTAGTTGAATCGTTTGGATCCGATTCTAACTCGACTTTTGACTCGTCGAATTGAGATACTCCAATCAACGCGGCTAATTGTATTCAATTTAGTTTTTATTTTTTTATGACGCAACTGGTGAGGTCCAAACGATTTTAATGCCTGAGCAAACGTGAGCAAACGTCGCCCGATGACTCCACATATTTGGATTTGCGAAGTTCAGGGTGGGGTGGTTGGCGTGAAGATAGTGGGGTGGCTCACTATATAAATTTAAAAAAAATGAGGAGTTGGGTCCAAACGATTTAATGGTGTGAACAAACGTGAGCAAACGATTATCTTACCGTAATAACTAAGAAAACGCGGGAAAAGTGGTATGGGGTGGTTAACGTGAAGTTGACCACCCCCATATTCTTTTTAAAAAAAACGGATGTTAGAATCGGGTTCAAACGTTCTAAACATCTGAGCAAACGTGAGCTAACCACAAATGAACGATATATATATTGTAAAAATTATTATGTTGTTATTTATTTTACTGTCATCATAGAGATAAATTAAGTCTTCAGAATTGTTTCCTGGTTAAACCTGTTGACGCGCCCGCTAGTTACTAATCTAGATCGATTAAGCAGTGTATGCAGACGTTTCTTCAGGTAGTTGAATCGTTTGGATCCGATTCTAACTCGACTTTTGACTCTTCGAATTGAGATACTCCAATCAAAGCGGCTAATTGTACTCAATTTCGTTTTTATTTTTTTATGACAAAACTGGCAAGGTCCAAACGATTTTAATGCCTGAGCAAACGTGAGCAAACGTCGCCCGATGACTCCACATATTTAGTTTTGCCGATTTAAGGGTGGCGTGGGTAGTTACTAGGAAGACAGCAACCCCAATTTAAAAATTAAAAAGGAAATGAAGGAGTTAAGTCCAAACGATTTAATGGTGTGAACAAACGTGAGCAAACGATTATGTTACCGTAATAACTAAGAGAACACGGGAAAAGTGGTATGGGGTGGTTAGCGTGAAGTTGACCACCCCCATATTGTTTAAAAAAAAAACAGATGTTAGACTCGGGTTCAAACGTTCTAAACAGCTGAGCAAACGTGAGCTAACCACAAATGAACGATATAGATATTGTAAAAATTATTATGTTGTTTATTTATTTTATTTCCATCATGTAGACTTCTGAAGACTTAATTTATTTAAATTAAGTCTTCAGAATTGTTTCCTGGTTAAACCTGTTGACACGCCCGCTAGTTACTAATCTATAAGTAGATCAATTAGGCAGTGTATGTAGACGTTTGTTCAGGTAGTTGAATCGGTCGGTTCCGATTCTAACTTGACTTTTGACTCTTCGAATTGAGATACTCCAATCAACGTGGCTAATTGTATTCAATTTCGTTTTTATTTTTTTATGACGAAACTGGTGAGGTCCAAACGATTTTAATGCCTGAGCAAACGTGAGCAAACGTCGCCCGATGACTCCAAATATTTGGTTTTGCCGATTTAAGGGTGGCGTGGGTAGTTACTAGGAAGACAGCAACCCCAATTTAAAAATTAAAAAGAAAATGAAGGGGTTAAGTCCAAACGATTTAATGGTGTGAACAAACGTGAGCAAACGATTATCTTACCGTAATAACTAAGAGAACGCGGGAAAAGTGGTATGGGGTGGTTAGCGTGAAGTTGACCACCCCCATATTGTTTTAAAAAAAACGGATGTTAGAATCGGGTTCAAACATTCTAAACAACTGAGCAAACGTGAGCTAACCACAAATTAATATTGTAAAAATTATTATGTTGTTTATTTATTTTACTTTCATCATATAGACTACTGAAGACTTAATTTATCTAAATTAAGTCTTCAGAATTGTTTCCTGGTTAAACCTGTTGACACGCCCGCTAGTTACTAATCTAGATCAATTAGGCAGTGTATGCAGACGTTTGATCAGGTAGTTGAATCGTTCGGTTCCGATTCTAACTTGACTTTTGACTCTTCGAATTGAGATACTCCAATCAACGCGGCTAATTGTATTCAATTTAGTTTTTATTTTTTTATGACGCAACTGGTGAGGTCCAAACGATTTTAATGCCTGAGCAAACGTGAGCAAACGTCGCCCGATGACTCCACATATTTGGATTTGCGAAGTTCAGGGTGGGGTGGTTGGCGTGAAGATAGTGGGGTGGCTCACTATATAAATTTAAAAAAAATGAGGAGTTGGGTCCAAACGATTTAATGGTGTGAACAAACGTGAGCAAACGATTATCTTACCGTAATAACTAAGAAAACGCGGGAAAAGTGGTATGGGGTGGTTAACGTGAAGTTGACCACCCCCATATTCTTTTTAAAAAAAAACGGATGTTAGAATCGGGTTCAAACGTTCTAAACATCTGAGCAAACGTGAGCTAACCACAAATGAACGATATATATATTGTAAAAATTATTATGTTGTTATTTATTTTACTGTCATCATAGAGATAAATTAAGTCTTCAGAATTGTTTCCTGGTTAAACCTGTTGACGCGCCCGCTAGTTACTAATCTAGATCGATTAAGCAGTGTATGCAGACGTTTCTTCAGGTAGTTGAATCGTTTGGATCCGATTCTAACTCGACTTTTGACTCTTCGAATTGAGATACTCCAATCAAAGCGGCTAATTGTACTCAATTTCGTTTTTATTTTTTTATGACAAAACTGGCAAGGTCCAAACGATTTTAACGCCTGAGCAAACGTGAGCAAACGTCGCCCGATGACTCCACATATTTAGTTTTGCCGATTTAAGGGTGGCGTGGGTAGTTACTAGGAAGACAGCAACCCCAATTTAAAAATTAAAAAGGAAATGAAGGAGTTAAGTCCAAACGATTTAATGGTGTGAACAAACGTGAGCAAACGATTATGTTACCGTAATAACTAAGAGAACACGGGAAAAGTGGTATGGGGTGGTTAGCGTGAAGTTGACCACCCCCATATTGTTTAAAAAAAAAAACAGATGTTAGACTCGGGTTCAAACGTTCTAAACAGCTGAGCAAACGTGAGCTAACCACAAATGAACGATATAGATATTGTAAAAATTATTATGTTGTTTATTTATTTTATTTCCATCATGTAGACTACTGAAGACTTCCCACCACCACCATATCAGCCCTAGGACGTCCACTGCTGGACATAGGCCTCCCCCAATTTCATGGGGGGGTAAATGCCATAATCCTGAAGACTTAATTTATTTAAATTAAGTCTTCAGAATTGTTTCCTGGTTAAACCTGTTGACACGCCCGCTAGTTACTAATCTATAAGTAGATCAATTAGGCAGTGTATGCAGACGTTTGATCAGGTAGTTGAATCGTTCGGTTCCGATTCTTACTTGACTTTTGACTCTTCGAATTGAGATAGGTACTCCAATCAACGCGGCTAATTGTATTCAATTTCGTTTTTATTTTTTTATGACGAAACTGGTGAGGTCCAAACGATTTTACTGCCTGAGCAAACGTGAGCAAACGTCGCCCGATGAGTCCACATATTTGGTTTTGCGAAGTTCAGGGTGGGGTGGTTGGCGTGAAGATAGCCACCCCACTTTAAAAATAAAAATAAAAATGAGGAGTTGGGTCCAAACGATTTAATGGTGTGAACAAACGTGAGCAAACGATTATCTTACCGTAATAACTAAGAAAACTCGGGAATTGTGGTATGGGGTGGTTAGCGTGAAGTTGACCACCCCCATATTGTTTTTAAAAAAAACGGATGTTAGAATCGGGTCCAAACGATTTAACCTACTGAGCAAACGTGAGCTAACGATGAACAAACGATACCGATATGCCATTTGCGGGCAAATGATTTGGGGTGGTTGTCTTCACGGGGGTGCATTGTACAGTTAACAGCAAAAGTAAATGATCATTTTAGTACCTTGTCGCTTTCACTACTTAGACGCATCCCAACTGTCGCAGCACTAAAATGACCATCTACTTTTGCATGTCTGTGCGTCTTCTACAAACTGTACTTCGGTGAATGTGCTCAGGAGCTCCATGAGCTCATACCGCCTTCCCCCTTCTTCCATCGGACATCCAGGCGTACGGCTGGCTACCATCCTTACCTGGTCGAAATTCCTCTAATTCGAACCAAGCGCTTTGCATCTTCTTTTATAATGCGCACTTCTAAGGTTTGGAATTCTCTGCCGGCGTCTGTATTTCCGAGTTCATATAACCTGGACCTTTTTAAGGCACGAGTGAATAGGCATCTTCTGGGTGAGCTCGCTTCATCGTCGGCCTCATCTTTGCCCCCTGGCTAGATGCTGGCCAAGAGCAATCCCATTTTTAATTAAAAAAAAAAAGACATGGCTTTTGCTAGTCTTGCAGGCACAAAAAAAAAACCATATAAGTCTTACTTCTTAACTAGCATACTAAATTTAAAACACAATAAATAACTACATCACAGAACAATAGAATTAAAGTTTGCACTAGCTAAATAAATATTTCTACAGTCATCAACCTTGTTGAGACGGTTCGAATGAGACCAAACACGACGGGTTTATCTTGTTGACCGAGCGAGCGAAGCGTCTCCGTTTCAGCTTTCGACAAAAATTCTTTCGTATGTCTGTCTGTCTGTCCGGATGTTATCCTCTACAGGTCGCATTTCTCAACCGATTTTCGTGAAATTTTGTGAGCAGGTTCGATAGTTATATAGATTTTTTTGTAGTCATTTCTTGAAAATGTTGAATTTTGAAGAAACATTTTTTTTGCGAGGTTTCATCTCACAGCGTCACTAGTTTAGTTTAGGAATTGCTATGTCGCCACCTTCTGTCTCCATCATCAGATCAGCTCGGTGGTACAGTCAGCGTCATATAGTACGTAGCAGCCAAAGTGGCCAAATAATTCGATACACTAATACAAAACCTTTGTCGGCCTGTTTATCCTAGTAGGTAGTGTCATTGCCTCCGAAGCTAGAGGTCCCAGGTTCGATTCCCGGTAAGGGCATTTGTTTCTGTGGTGTGCAGAGACATTTGTTCCTAAGACTTGGAAGTTTTCTATGTATCTAAGTATATATCTATTAAATATATCGTCGTCTAGTACCCATAACACAAGCCTTATTGAGCTTACTATGGGACTAGTTCGATTTGTGTAAAAATTGTCCCCTAATATTTATTTATTTAAAACATATGGTGTACCGAACTATTTGGCCACTTTAACTGCTACGTACTATATGATGTACCACCATACCACTGGTACTGTACCATAATTCTGCATTGTCACCGAACTTACATAAGTAGGTATTCCAAATTACAGTTCAACCGGATACCGACAAATTGCTGAAACAAAATTGCAAATTTTGGTGACAACTTACATATACTTACAATACATACAGTGCAAGTTAAATAAAATCTTGTAAAAAGTGCAATGATTTATCACGCTTTATATGCAAATCTAGTTCTTTTCCCTTAATATTATTAGCAGTATAATAGTAATTAACCATGGAATCACGAAGCGTAAGAAATTAGCACCTCAGTCATACATAGTAATGGTTGATTACTTGATTGATTACCCTATTGAATATGTAATTATGCAAAAGACAGTTAAGTTAAATAATTAACTGCTTCCAAGTAGTCTAGAACCTAGAACGCTCGTGAGTGATAATGAATGTTTAAAGTATAAGTCACTTAGAATACCCAAGAGAAGACATCAAGTAATAATACCGCTACAGAGCCAGATGGTCATATAGTAACTAAGAAATAAGAGAACTGTATTCTGCAAGTAGGTTGCAATGACACTCTTACGTCAAAATCTAGCGTTTCTGAAAAAGAAGCACTGCCGAGAAGAAACGCCGAAAACTCGATAGTCGAGTCATTTTCTCCCAAAAACCTAGCCATAAGTATATAAAATTGTACCCTAATATTTATTTATATATATCAGCAATCAGTTTGTACTATAAGCAAATTTGCTGAAAGTTTTATAAGATCTGATAGTCGAACCGAAAATTACCCTTTACATACAAACAACATCGAAAATATACTCGGCGGCAGAAAACTGGCCCTAATTTGGTTCGGTTTTCATACATTTTGCTACTATTTTGGGCCAAAATGTTTGCAGTTGAGTACATCTACACGCACACAGAGACAAAATATGCGAATATTACTTTAAAGACAAGGGCGTAACTAACTAGAACTATTTCGGCGCAGATACTCCTTGGATTACTGGGGAGAGATGAAAATGAAAAAACAAAGTTACAGGTCGTGACCATTACAAGTCTTATAATAATAAAAATGTGTTACAATTTCAGAAAGATTAACTGTCGACAATTCACAATATAAAATGTAAGTAGGTAAGTTATAAGTAATTATATGTTACATATGTAAACACATTATAAAAATAGTGAAGTATAGGGAAACTTATTATAACAGCAGTGGTTGCTTGAAAAAATCTTCGTAGCTATAAAATAGCTCCTTGAACAACTATCTTCTCCTCTCTGGAGGATCTTGGCCTCCGAAACGTGAATGAATACTCCACGTTTTATCCGCCCGATCCTGTGCCGCTTCTTGCGTTCTTGTCAATACGGTATTTCACTGATAGTCAAATCAGCAACTTTTTACAGAACGTCAAAAACGCTACGTTGGTATGAAGTTTGTAGAGACATGTCCCTAATGACGTCACAATTTTCTATGGTCAAACTGCGTCCTTTTTCATGTTTAGATTTTTAAAAAGCTGAAGATTTTTTCCGAGTATTTTCGTATGATTTGTTTACTGGTAACGGAAAAAATGTTGTTTAGTGTTGTGACGTACCCTATCGTTATAAAACCGTACCTGCTAGATTTGTTACTTTAAGAATGTATGTCTATGACTAACTGTCCATTCCATAGCTACATGTTTAGGTACTTTACTTACAAACACTACCTCTTTATAATAATAGTGTAGAATAGCTAGAGGTGTGTCCAACACTACGCGTGTACGAGCTATAGCTTGAGTTCTGCGGAATGCGCATTCCTTTTCGCTTAGGGATTGGTTGGAATGGTCAAAAGCGAACGTCGACGAAAGCGTGTCACCCGCTTAGGTGTATCGTACGAGTACTGTCGCTGTTAAAAGGGAAACTTGTATCTGTATCTCATTAATACCACGATGGTGAGCATTTTAGCGGTTTGGGACCACTTTTAACATCCACCATATCAGCCCTAGGACGTCCACTGCTGGACATAGGCCTCCCCCAATTTCATGGGGGGTAAATGCCATAATCGCCACGCTTGGCATGCGGGTTGGCGATCGCAGTATGTCCACCGCACTCTAGGAATGCTGCTGCCCATTCCCCGGTGGTCTTGGTCGTAGTTTAAGGACATACCCGGGTTTTAACATCCACCATATAGAATTCTACTCAATAACATTACCCATTTCTAGCAAGTGATCATTGTTAATTTGTACTCCAAAATGACGGTAATAATAATAATAGTATCGCATTTATTTTTCGAACCGTGAGATCTTTGAGAAGATGGTATAGTTCCTGTTTTTGTTGCACTTTTAGCACCACTGTAGGGTACGGTGGGTATTCGCTACGGACGTAGTGCAACTTCGACCCCAAGGACCCCCTTTTAGTCGCCTTGTACGACAGGCAGAGGATACCGTAACCGTATTCTATGCCCCGCTACAGGGCGCAACACCACATACCTAGAGAGCAAGTAGGATTGGTTATAATATTATAGCTAGAGGTCCCGGGTTCAAATCCCGGTAAGGGCATTTGTTTCTGTGGTGAGCAGAGACATTTGTTCCTGAGACTTGGATGTTTTCTATGTATTTAAGTATGTATCTATTAAATATATCGTCGTCTAGTACCCATAACACAAGCCTTATTGAGCTTACTTTGGGACTAGTTCGATTTGTGTAAAAATTGTCCCCTAATATTTATTATTATTATTATTATTATTATTTATAATGGTCAAAAGCGAACGTCGAAAGCATGTCACCCACTCAGGTGTTACGTGCGTACGTCGCTGTGAAAAGGGAAATTTATGCGAACTGAACCGAACTGAAGGCACCGCACTCAAGCGAAAGTGGAAAAATGTTATCAGCGAACATTTATCCTGCCGAAGTTTGTTCATATTCGATTACTATTTGGAAAACTGTTACTTGTTGAAGATTTTTACGTAATCATATTCATATTCATATTCATTTATTCATAATAAAATCAAATTGTGCTTATTGTGTCCCTCAACACTCATCGTACATTTTTATTTCTATATCCTTGCACACGCATTGGGATGGCTGTGAGCAAGGAGCCACACAGATAAAAAGATAATTTTAAATTGTAGTGAAGACAACAACCGTGGAATGTAGAATTAACATAAATGAATAGAATATTAAATAACCAATAAAATAAATTTGTCAATTAGACTAACCTATGTACAGTCGGCGTCATATAATACATAGCATCCAAAGTGGCCAAATAATTCGGTACACCATACATTTTGTATGTACCGAAATATTTGGCCACTTTGGCTGCTACGTACTACATGTCGATGACTGTACCTATATATTTTTTACAAAAACAACATACGAAACTTTTTTTTTACAATAACAGCATTTTTAAGTGACAGAGTTATGTTATGAATTTTCCATACAATAAAAAGGGTTTAAATAAATAAAGATGTATTATTTATTTTGGTGCCATATCTCTACATTATCTCAGCTCTAATAAGTGATACTTTAAAGAGTAATAATCTAATAATAGTTTTATCGATTTCCGTCAAAATCAGCTACAGTGCAGTAGTGTTATTTTTGCAAATATCCTTTCTTAACTTTGCGAAGAAAAGTACAGTCAGCGGCACGAGTCTGTCTCAAATACATCTTTTTCAAACTTGTATGACGTTGACTGTACGGTCAAGTCCAAAATTACGTATCGATTTAATCCGGTAATAAATACCTACCTCAACCTTAATCCGCCGACATAAGAGCTACGGGACACATTTTTGAGCAAGTGTATACACAGGTATGTTAAGATGGTTTGGACATGTAGAGAGGATGGATGAATGAAGATTGAGAAAGCGAGTGCTATGAAGGAAGAGTGGATGGAAAAGGTGGAAGGGGAAGACCTCGGCGAACGTACTCCGACCAAATCGGAGACATTCTGCAGAACGGCCAGGTCATGAGTACCCTAAATCGGCGGCTAAAGCGTTCAAGAAGCGAAAGTTGTATGTCAGGATAGTAGCAAATGGAAATCCGTGATCTCTGCCTACCCCTCTGGGAAACAGGCGTCATTATATGTATGTATTTTTAGCAGTGAAACACACTGAATTAATAAATAACAAAATGTAATCGCTGTTTCTACAAATATACAATGAATCTGCTATAAATTAATGATTTTACTGATACAAAGCAACGTGACTAGCAACAGTACGCACCTACCAAATTGACAATCCGAACAGAACATACTATATCCCGCGCTGAGGGACAGCGGCTATCAACCAGTCTATTTAAGGCATTTATAATAACGTAGTTCAAACTAAACGCGATTCCAATGGTATGTATACACCCATGTTTTTGCACTCGACTGTACCTACTAACTAGGTTCATGGCGGCCATCGCACGCGCTGCGTGCGCGCGCGCCTTTGGAAAGTTAATTCGCGGTAATTGCTATACGTAATACGCTCATCTCGCTATTATATGGCTAAACGGTGCAAACTATGTTTCATTTGCACGATATCAATCGGCTGAAGGCAATTAATTTGAAGTGCCTGCACAAACGTGCGCATTCACATCGATTATATAGATAATATATTAATGTTTGCTTTGAAATGTGTAGAGAATGCTTATGGCATTAAGTCCGACTTTTTAGTATACGTACTTCTTTGTTTTATCATCATCATCATCGTGTCAGCCGAAAGACGACCACTGCTGGACATAGGCCTCCCCCAAAGACTTCCACAATGACCGGTCCTGCGCCACCCGCATCCAGCGGACACCCGCGACCCTTAGCAGGTCATCAGTCCACCGTGTAGGGGGCCTGCCCACGCTACGCCTTCCGGTACGTGGTGGCCACTCGAGAACCTTTCCGCCCCAACGGCCATCAGTTCTTCTTTATATAGCACCACCCCACCCCCTTCCCTTGGATGTTGTAAGAGTCGACTATGGGAATCTTGTTAAACGGTTGACGTGCGTGTGTCATTCCAATTTTGAATATTGTCATACTTGACATTAACTTCGGCTCAACTCCACGTTAACACTTGAGGCCCTTTTTAACCGACTTCAAAAAAGGAGGAGGTTCTCTATTCGTCGGATTTTTTTATATTTTTTTTTATGTATGTTCACCGATTACTCAGAGACTAGTGTACCGATTTCAAAATTTTTTTTTTGTTTGAAAGGGTGTGTTTTCTAGTTGGTCCCATTGTCACCAAGTCTGGATCTGATGACGGGATCTTGGAAAAATCGAGGGAACTCCTCAAATTATATACCAAGAGGATGGGGGGTAAGTAAGGCTACATCGAAGGAACTCCTCAAATTATATAGCAGGAGGATGGGGTCTGGCAAAGTTCGGAGTCGTTGTTTTTTGTTAAAAATTTACTTGTGCATTCAACATTGGTGATATAATTAATTATTGTGTATGTAAATAAGAAAAAGCTTTTTCTTGAATTTATAAAAACTAAATATGCTACGTTGTTTACACGGCTCTATGCCTGAAGGAACGGAAATCAATAGTGTGGGACAAATATTGCAACTGAATTTTAGACCAGTTATCCTCAACCGATTTTACCGATTGATCTGAAATTTGGCATACTTACCTTTGTAAGTTCTGTTACAATGCAATATTATGGTACCACCGAGCTCATCTGATAGTCGAGACAGAAGGTGGCCAGGACTAGTGGTGGGTGGGATAGGAACTCCTAAACTACACAAGGCAAACTCGTCGTGTTTGGGCTCAATAGTACCCTGGCGTTGCAACGTAAAATCATGTTACCAAAAATTAAATTGTTACCTGAACTTATTAATTTATTCTAATAAATCTATTAAACGGGCTGTACTTGTAAGCAATGCCCCTAATTGCTCGTAAATCTTTAGGTAAAACACTCATCACCATTGTATAAAAGCTACACATAGCTTCTTCACTCTCACCCACTTCAACAACAAACCTAATAGAACCGGTACCAAACCATAGAGCACCGAAACCTGTATTCCATAAGTGTCGTATCTCTGTGATTAGAATAATTTGTGCATCTATATTTATTTAGAAATCGAGCCGAGACCCACATTATAGCTAGTCCGTTTCCTCTCCGTTTCAGTTTACTTGGATGGACAAAAATATGTGAATTAGTTTTTTCACGACGAAAAATACGGTTGTTGACACCAGCTAAAATAAATTATTCTTGCATTGCCAATGAATAAAACACCAGAAAATATACTAGGATAACATCACGCTTGAGCTTATTTTACAAGCTTTTATTTACTTTCACCTGTCCCGTTGTCTGTCTGTAATCAAATCTTGTATCCACTTCCCGGTTTCCGATTGAGCTGAAATTTTGCATGAATCGGATGACAATGCAATATTATTATGACATAGAGCTGATCTGATGATGAAGACTGAAGGTGGTCGTAGCAATTCCTAAACTACACAAGATAAATCCATCGTGTTTGAGCTCATTCGAACTGACTCTACAAGTAGTTTATGATTGTGGAAAAAAGTACAGTCGGCAATAAATACCAAAAATGAAATTTTTTACCAAAAACTTATTTGGTACTATATCAAATTTTATTTGTTGAACCATCAAAAATAGTGACGTTATTTTGTAACCCCCGACGCGGAACAGAAAATAGGGGTGTTATAAGTTTAACATGTGTATCTGTGTATGTGTGTCTGCCTGTGGCATCGTGGCTCTTTACCACATGACCCGATTTGAGTGCAGTTATTTGATTTGGCGGTAAATCGAACGCGGTCCTGTGGACGTGGTCTGAGCGGAGGCGGCTAGTATGACATATGAAACAGTAATGTCAGTAATCGACAGTCGACAGTTTCGAAAAGATCAAAAATGTAAAAACGCCCCCGCCCCGCACCGCGCCGCGCCCGCTATGTTCATTTCGAGCATAATTATTTAATTAGATATTGCGTTAGACCCTTAGTATGGTATTTAATTTGTACTTCATACATACATAAATACAATTAATTCACGGTCTCCAGATAAGCCAATTAAGTCGAGTCTCGCTTTCAATTGGATTAGGTTGAGGATTGAGTGACAGTGATGTAGCGATAGCCAAGGCCGAACGTGAACACCAATCCTGTGTATAGTCGAGTTCATAAATATTATGTACTGTCGAACTCATAAGTACAATGGACACTTTGGTACTTTCTCGCTTTCACCCATTGGGGATTTAGAATGACAGTTTGAATATGACTTCCAAGGTACAGAGGTGTGAAGCCTCTTGTGAGTTCGACTCGCCGTTACGTTCCTAAGGCGCGAATTAGACAGAAACGGCGTAAGGTAAAGGCGCGGATTTTATTTAAAATTATAGTGATATTTAATGCGCTCCATAATACTCGTATGGGGTCAAGCACTACTAGCGCTTACAAATAATGTGCATCTATACTAATATTATAAAGCTGAAGTTTTTTGTTTGTTTGTTTGAACGCGCTAATCTCAGGAACTATGAACTGGTAAAGGTTGCGGGAGTCCGTTGGATGCGGGTGGCGCAGGAACGGTCATTGTGGCACTCTTCGGAGAGGCCTATGTACAGCGGTGGACGTCCTTCGGCTAATATGATGAGGTTTATTTTAGTGCATTCCAAGAATACGGATTATTTACAATTATTCAACATATGTACCTCAGTTTTTATGGCTTCTACTTACTAACGCTACCAGCCCATGAAACCGCTGCCCGCTCCGCGCCGCACTGTCCGTTTAGCCAGATGATGGCATGACATCACCGTGACTAACGTCTCGAGTCATTGGTATTTGCGACCAACCCTACGTTCGTGGAATAACACTGGTCCAGTAACATCATCATCAAAATCACCGTCATTAAATACTGTCACCGGCAGAAAATAGCGGATGATGCCTTAAATAACCTGATCACGAATCATGACATTAAGATTCTTTTTTTTCTCCCTTGTTATCAGGGATCCGTACCTCAAAAAGAAAAAAACGGACCCTTGTTTGTAGGTTCACTCGTGTCTGTCTGTCATGTGAAAGTCGGTTACCCGAAGACGGACTTGTAACGTAAGTAAATGAATTTAAAACTAGCCACAAACTTTGTACGTAAATTAGAAATTAAGAAATTTTCAAATTATATCGTGTGGCATATCAGGCGAAATGTATTTAAGGTACTTACACATTATATTATTATCATGTTACTAATTTATAAAAAATGAAATTTGTCTTTGTAAGAATCCCAAATATGTATATTCTTTATATAATTTTAATATAAATGGTTACGTATTTTTTTAAGAAAATAGGCCAATATCGAAGTTGACAAATAATTGCTATATTTTTCTATTGTTTTATCAATTTTAACTTGCACATATTATTAACTTTTGACCATTTTAAGAAATTATTCCCGTTATCAATACTATCCTATTGTCCTTCCCGAAATCTCTAACTACCTCGATATCAAATTTCATCTAAATCTGTTTGTGCGTTTAGCGTGAACATACAGACGAAGTTACTTTATGATTTGTCACATTACTATGGACTACACATTACACATATAAACTTTATCTCTTTAGGCACTTTATAATATTAGTATTACCGTACCTGACGACCTGTTTAGCCTATAGTTGGTAGTGACTCTGCCTACGAAGCTAGAGGTCCCGGGTTCGAATCCCGGCCATTTATTTGTGCATTTTTCGCGCATATTTGTTCTTGGGTCTTGGATGTTTTCTATGTATTCAAGTATGTACATCACCGTCTAGTACCCATAGTACAAGCTTTGCTTAGTTTAGGACTAGGTCGATTTGTGTAAGATTGTCCCCCAATATATATTTTTTTATTTTTTTAGTATAGAACCAGTTGTCAATAATAGTTAGATAATATTAATATTTCTGTACAACAATGATGAATTGATGACAATGCGCCGGTTAACAAGTTCACGTCAATTCGTCATTTGCACGTCATTGTTTACTGACGCTTGTGTCATAACATAACATCAATGTAATATAATAAGTGACATTATAGACTAGAGTCACTGAGCATCGCGTTTTGATAACTTTTTAAATATTTATGTCTTCTGTATTCTCATGCATGTCGGGGTTTTTACCCGACTGCGCCAGAAGGAGTGTTTTGTTTTTTCGTACTCTCGACGAGTCCATCATCATCATCATCATGTCAGCCGAAAGACGTCCACTGCTGGACATAGGCCTCCCCCAAAGACTTCCACAATGACCGGTCCTGCGCCACCCACATCCAGCGGACACCTGCGACCTTTACCAGGTCATAGGTCCACCGTGTGGGGCGCCTGCCCACGCTACGCCTTCCGGTACGTGGTCGCCACTCGAGAACCTTTCCGCCCCAACGGCCATCGGTTCTACGTGCAATGTACCCCGCCCACTGCCACTTAAGTTTAGCGATTCGGAGGGCTATATCGGTCACTTTGGTTCTGCTGCGGATGGCCTCATTCCTGATGCGATCACGCAGAGAAACTCCTAACATAGCTCTCTCCATTGCTCTTTGGGTGACTTTGAGCCTTCTTATGAGGCCCATAGTAAGCTCTCGACGAGTGTGTATGTATAATTGTTAGGCACGCTCTGCCGCCTGAACGGCTCGATGCATTTTAGCTTGAGATGTGTCGTTAGATTCGTATTTACTATGAGAGTGACACTGGGTATATCAAAATAAAAAAGAAACAAAATGGCGGATTTATGGCGCCAATTTAAAATGTTTGGCACGCTCTGCAGCCTGAACTGCTCGATGGATTTTAGCTTGAGAGGTGTCGTTTGATTCGTATTTACTGTGAGAGTGACACTGGGTAAAAAAGAAACAAAATGGCGGATTTATGGTGCTAATTTAAATGTTTGGCACGCTCTGCAGTCTTAACGGCTCGATGGATTTTAGCATGAAAGGTGTCTTTAGATTCGTATTAATTGTGTGTGTGTGAATGATGGTAGTTTATTGGTATAGAACTGCAAAAGAAGTCGGGTTTTTAAAAAAAGAATTTTATTTCTCTTGTTTCAACTTTTATAACTAGTCAGTTATACATATACGTTACTTTGTGTTGCATACAGGGTTTGAGACAAATGCTATATGTAGTTTTCTGTTATCAACGGAAACAAGAGGCGGTGTCTTATCAGTCCTATTGTGAATCATTAAATTAATATTGTAATTACTCTTGTTAGTAAAACGTGTCTAATTTGACTCATTGTGACAATATGTTTAATTTTCTAGTATTATCAATATTCTCAACAGCTATAGTTAAACCAATCTTAAACTGACGCATCTTTAATGCGGTTAGGTAAATTAAAACAACATTTTACGTACAGTGATTAGTTGATTACTAAAGATCATCATCGAAAAACCTCCATCATTTACATTTATAAGCTCAATATTTAAAAAACTGCTGAACTGATTTTGATACAAGCAAAATTAAAAAACCCGACTGCGTAAAAAAATTCTTTAGTGACATTTGGACAGTTAAAACAAATCGTTTGACGTACGAATCATCAAAATCGGGCGACGCGTTTGGTCTCGAGAGTGCCACAAAGGAACAAACATACATACATAGACTGTTAAACACATTTACCCCCCTTTGCGTCGCGTAGTCGGGTAATAATATGTTTTAAACCATCGCTAGAAACTTTACTTTCAAATAATAAAAAAACAACATTCAATTTGGTTCACCCTTTTAAGAGCTACGATTCCACAGACAGATACAAATGTTAAACTTACAACCCATCTTTTGCGTTGCGCGTCAGGGGTTAAAACAAATGCCTACTCTAATATTTTTTTTGTATTGGGGTACATCAATCTTACACAAATCGACCTAGTCCCAAACTAAGCAAAGCTTGTATTATGGGTACTAGACGACGATATATATACTTATATAGATAAATACATACTGAAATACATAGGAAGCATCCAAGGCCCATGAACAATATTCGTGATAAATGTACAAATAATGCCCTGTCCGGGATTCGAACCCGGGACCTCCAGCTTCGTAGGCAAAGCCTCACTACCAACTAAGCCAAAGTGGTCGTCAATTGGTATTAATATTAAGTAGTCAGACCACGCGTTCCTAAATGCAACACGCGTTACTAAAATGAACATTGTAAATATGAAGGTGCGTGTAGAATTGTCCTTTAAAGGGGCAAAGAATTTCGTAGCTTACATGGAATGGTTTTATACGATTTGTTTTGACTATCGGCCAACAGTATGCAGTAAACACAACATGCAACTACAACTTTAAATTTACGCTTCATATTACCTCTGCCGCACACGCAATAAGGTGCATTTTTGCTTATCACCCCGTTATCGCAAAAATATGCGGCAAGATTTTCTACGTGCTTCAAATACTGCGGAATATCGTAACATCTTACTAAGGCCATGTCTTTGTACTGTATTGCAATGTATACCTTATTTTGTACGGTATAAGGTCTCATATCTTTATTAACTATTATATTCATAGTAGTATTGCAATTAGACCCTTATGCTGTATAGACTGACCAAATCAAATAGGATATTGGTGCAGAAGAAAAGTTGACTTAGTTATTTGGGATCTTCTGAACGTGACGTGTAGTGTATCGAATCATAGTCTTAAGTTGTTACTAATTTATTTTAGTAACTAATAACTTAACTGTACGAACATAGTTTTTATGGTTGTGAATATGCTTGGTAAAGGATTACTTCGAAACTTTTTTTAAATTATATATTTATGTAAGAGGCTTTACAAATCCATCTACTAATCGCTCCTCAATTTTAATACCAGTCTTACTAAGTTATACACTAATTCGGCCTTCTGTGTGGTCGGGAAAGCTAAGACTAAGATACAATTTATTCTTCGAAATCTAATTAATTATTTCAAAGGGTCCCCCGCACGCTCGATTGAACTCGATTCTCCATACAAAAGTAGTTTCGTTCTCATTTTACAACGCCGAGCTGAAATAACATGAAACTTTGTATACACTATGGGATCCGCCATATCTACATCGGAAATTAGTTTCTGTTGCTAGAAATTGGGATGGAAAAAAATTACAGCGTTTTTAGGTCTTAATATACTCGCTGTATTTTTTGTCCATTATAATTTCAAGCAACAGAAAGTAATTCGCCGCCTAGATATGCCGGATCCCTTTGTGTGTACAAAGTTTCATGTTATTCTAGCAAGGCGTTTTAAAATGAGAGCGAAACTACGTTTGTATGGAACCGAACTTTCTGCGTACTCTAAGAATATTCCGCTCGTATGCGTCGCCACACCCACACACCACAACGTGGTACACATCTACAACCCCACAAGTAACAAACAACTAAATATCCCAACTTTCACATATAGAATATTCGTAAGAAGTGAACCGCACCGTCTGACTTCATTAAACGGGAAATTTATGTTCACAGCAATAAAACGAAATGAGTTTCTACCGACACGGAAATCTCGAGGGTCCTATGAGCTGTAGCTCCCCTCCGATATTTGATACTCACGTACCGACAAAAGGAAGTAGACAAAATTATCTTAGAAAATTGTATCTCGACGGAGCTTCCTGGTATAAAAAGCTTGGGGTTTGCAATGACTGGAAGTTGGAGCCGTTGGAGGTTTGATATTAATATGATTTGAAAAATTAAAGTTTGTTTTATATAGAAAACTCCCGTGAGTTTGAGACAAATAAAAAAATAATAGTAAAAATATAATGAAACGGTCACTCACGTCTTTAAGGTCCATTATCGCTCGACATGTTTCAGGCCGGTCCGCGGTCCTTAATCGTGAGTACTTATCGCGGCGGTGGTTCTTTTAGCACACAGCTAATAGGTTTATTAAAATTTGTCTCGTTACCAACTGTTAACATCTCACGCGTCAATTCTCTGCATGTGCGTACTCGAGTTGGTTACCTGCGAGACAAAGCTACGCCATTTTTTATTTTTTCTCTAGAAAATGCTTTATGCATACCGGCCTTCATGGAGGTAGGCACGGTGATATGGGACTCCTGTTCATCAGGTTACCCGCTAAAAACCAGCGGCTTCCCATCATCGCCTTAGTGAGACACCGCGGGATTCACTTGCGCATGCCACCGCTGATGTCTCGGCATGCATATGCCCGCATCCACGCGAGCTCAGGCCCTGCCTGCGGCACCTGGTGTAGCAGCTAATATAATGTTTTTGGTTAAAAAAATTACTTTTACTGTGATTTCATACCATAATCTAACGTCGATCTGTCAGTTCACGGCCATTTTTACTTTGGACGCATAGATCGACGAATCCAGCAACGCAAAAACTAGTTTGATGTAATCAAAAGGTACTATCGGCCAACGCTACGGTTTCACACCTCTAGGATTATTTTCGCATGCACTTCACAGCGTTCTATATTTGAATTATCTACCAACAGAAACGGCCAGCCTGCAGACGATTAGTACTTAAGAGGGCGCAGTACGTTTGGTTCTCCATACAAACGTATTTATGCTCTCATTTTAAAACGCCATGCTAGAATAACATGAAACTTTGTATACACAATGGGATCCAGCTTGTCTAGGGCGGAAATTAGTTTCTGTTGCATGAAATTATAATGGCGAAAAAATACAGCGATTATTAAGGTTTTCATACAAGCCGTAAAATACTCGAAAAACCGCTGTATTTTTTTTCTTTTTCAATTTCTAGCAACAGAAACTAATTTCCGACCTAGGTATGCCGGATCCCATTGTGTATACAAAGTTTGATGTTATTCTAGCATGGCGTTTTAAAATGAGAGCCTAAATACGTTTGTATGGAGAACCGATTCACACCGATCGTACTGCGCCCTCATAAATACGAAATACTTTATATAGTGGCCTACGTTTTTAGGGTTACGTACCCAAAGGGTAAAAACGGGACCCTGTTACTAAGACTTCGCTGTCCGTCCGTCCTTTCCGTCTGTCAACAGGCTGTATCTCAAGAACCGTAATAGCTAGACAGTTGAAATTTTCACAGATTGTGTATTTCTTTTGCCGCTATAACAACAAATACTAAAAACAAAATAATAATAATGATTCAGGGGGGCTCCCATACAAATAACGTGATATTTTAGCCCTTTTTCATGGCTACCACTCGCCGAGCTAGATCTCAAGAACCGTGATAGCTAGACAGTTGAAATTATCACAGATGAGGTATTTCTGTTGCCGCTATAACAACAAATATTAAAAACCGGCCAAATGCGAGTCAGACTCTTTGCCGTTTTTATTTTTTGTACGGAACCTTCGGTGGGCGAGTCCGACTCGCACTTAGCCGGTTTTTCAATATCTATCGTTAAATCTAAATAATCACAATTATTTATGAGTGGCGTTAGTGGACACTTTAAAGCACCCTTAAGGATTTATTATATAAAGTAAAGAGGGTGCTCCCCTTTAGTGACACCCCTCAAGACATTCATTGCCGTTAGGATTCCCCTGTTAGGAATATTTCCACGTACATTTGTCACGGCTCCCGGCACAAAATAGCTATTCCTAATACGAGTTTTATCGTAGTACCCAAAAATACCTACATAATTATAACGTAGTGCAGGACATCAAACGTTAACGTTTCGAATTAAATCAAGCAATGGAAGTCTCCTAGGGCGTTTTTTACTCGTTTTACTTTTATTCCTAATCATGAGTAGATTATACCTGATGACCTGGTAAAGGTGGCGGGAGTCCGCTGGATGCGGGTGGCGCAGGACCGGCCATTGGGGCACTCTTTAGGGTAGGCCTATGTCCAGCAGTGGACGTCCATCGGCTAATATGATGATGATGATGAGCAGAAAACGTACCCATTTTCACAATATCCCGTCACATGGCTGCGGTGACCGCTTACCATCAGGCGGGCCGTACGCTTGTTTGCCACCGACGTGGTGTATATAAAAAAAATAGTGGTTAACTAAAATATAGAAAATTGGGGATTTCTTTTCTATATCATAATCAATCATACACTTAATTCTGAACAGGAGCAACCAAAAATCTCCACATACTTCGAAAAAAGTAAAATTTACACTTTTGGGTGAAATTGCCCCTAAGCAAGGTTTCTGGTCTCTTCCTCGATTCGCCAATGGCTCGCAGCTCGGTCTCGACTTGTCTTAGCTTATGTTCTAATATGCTTGTATTTGTTTGTTACAGAAGAGCGCGTGCGCTTCTACACGATGAGTACAGGCGGTTGAGGCGGCCGCGCGCGCCATTACAGAAATGTCGTTCTTTAATAACCTTAAGAAGGTAAGTGTTTTGATTAGACGCTTCTAGAAAGTATAACAATAAACTTTTTAATTTTTTTATGTGAGAGCCGATTAAATACAGGTAAATATAAAGGAATCGCCCATTTTGAATTCAAGAAAAAAATCGAGATCCCTTATAGGGATAAGCTCGCCTTTGTACGTATGTCAACTGTTCTTGTATTATTGTTTTATTGTTATGTTTCACTCATGTACAATAAATAATTTTTACATACATACAAGATTAGGAAATTTAGGAACCGATTGGTTCAGTTCAGGTTACACCACCAATCTAGAAGGCATTACAAAAAACAAAATATATGTACGTTTAGGTGATTTAATTTCAAGACAAGTCACTTTTTACGAAAAATACAATCTAATTTAAACCTGTAATCCCAGACCTAAGATTGAAGTTCTATTGACACTTATGTGGTCGCTAAATCGCCTCTGCCTTCAGAGGATTTAAATATCGTCTATAGTTTATACCGACACCTCAATAGACGGCTGACTATAAAGGGTTGTGGCCAATGGCAAGGGAGAAAATTTCAAGAAACTAAAGCTCGAAACGCACAGAGCGGGCGCGGCGCGGTGCGGGGCGGAGGCGGTTTTGCATTTTTGATCTTTCCGAAATTGTTGACTGTCGATACTGTCGATTAAAAGTCTTCATATGTCACACACGCCGCCCCCGCTCCGCTGTCCCGCGTGGTTTTTGCGTGCTACGTCTCTCGGACCGCATTTGCTTTACCACAAACGCGTCTCCGCCCCGTTTCAAGCTTAACGCGTAATATACCTCCACTTTACATAAAACCGCAGCCATAACACCTAACACCTGCACTACTCGCTCTTTAGGTATACGGTGTCGCGTTCCTGGTGGTGAGTAAGGTCGCCAGAGCTCCCGAGCATGCGCTATGTTGAGAGAGCGGGCCCTGAATATGTCTGGTTGTCAACACGACGAATCGTCGTGTCAGTAAATGGTCGGCAATGCGCTTGTACCCACCGTTACCCTACACGTGACCCCTGGGTGGTGCTAAAAGTGCAACAAACTGGCAATCGTACTGTCTTCTCGAAGATCCCACGGTTATTTATTTATTTAATAGAAAAACTTATAGTACCAAAGGCGGACTTAATGCCATAAAGCATTCTCTACCAGTCAACCAGACTCAACGGATCGAAAATAAATGCCATACGATTATTATTCACCTTATTTATTTCTTTTGCTTAGGTTAGATTTTTTTACAATAAATTTATACAAGTAAAATATAAAAATATCATACAAATTATAAAAGCATTATAAAAAACCTAACCTATTGTGCCGCCGGCAGCGAGGCGAGCCTAAGCTACCGGTGGTTAGGGCGACAGAGAGAGGAACCTCCGGACTATCCGCGCCGTGTCCAGGAGTACCACCTTCTGTATTTGACCCTTGACCCAGGCATCTAACGAGAGTCTCTTGAGATGTTGGTCGAGACTCTTCGCTATTAGACCGTTCACAGAGACGACTATCGGGACAATAATCGTTGAATCAACATCCCACATGGCGGTTACCTCATGTGCCAAGTCTAGGTACTTGCTGACTTTGTCCTTCTCAGCTTTCACGAGGTTCTCGTCATGGGGGATGGTGATGTCAACGAGTACTGCCTGGCGCTTCAATCGATCTGTCAGTCATCAGTCAATTTACGATATCAGGCTTGTTGGCTACAGTCCTGTCCGCGATGACAGATCGATCCCAATAGAGCGTTGCACGACCATTTTCGAAAACTGGCGCAGGTGTGTACTTATAATACGGCACTTCGAAGTCCACAAGACCGTATAAAAGAGCAAGCTGCTGTTGAATAATCCTGGCCACCAAGTTATGTCTGTGCAAGTACTCGCCGTTAGCAAGATGACTACAACCAGAAATAATATGCCTGAGTGACTCTCCGGGACGGCGGCATGCCCGACAAATGTCGACCGTACCGTCCTTCAGGATATATTTCCGGTAGTTGTTCGTCATGATAACCTCGTCCGCAATTGCACAGACAAAACCTTCAGTTTCCCCAAAGAGATCCCCAAAACGTAGCCAGTTCACCGATGCGAGCAGGTCTACGTCGAGCCCCGTAAGGGCCTTGTAGAACCGCCCATGTAGCTCCTTACTCTTCCACACCGCCCTGCGGTCCTCGGTGCTTAGTACTTTAAATCTGCGCCAGTTCTCGTTTGCCATGGAGAACGGAGTGAAAGATGCGTCTATTGCCACTACGTCACGATGCATCCCACACTCACTGTTTAGAAAGTAATCCCTGAGACTGCACACCTCGCGGTTGTGAAGGTCTTTGGCATTTAAGAAGCCGCGACCTCCAAGCTTCCGCGGGATGTACAGTCTCATAACAGAAGATCGTGGGTGTAGCATACGGTGCGCAGTGAGCAGTACACGCACCCTTCGATCCAGGAAATCGAGCTCAGTCTGAGTCCACCTTAATATGCCAAAGGAATATGTGAGCAAGGGCATCACCCAGGCGTTGAAGGCGCGAACCTTATTGCCGCCTGACAAAAAACTATTGAGTACTTTTGTCAGGCGACAGAAGAAGCGCTCCTTCACCGCCCTTTTGATGTCGATTATTATTATTATTAATGCGCTTGTGATTATTCTACAGTCTCAAGTGTATGAAGGGAATGCCTATGGAGTCGATGGAGACCAGTTTGTTTGCTACCTTTGTAAATAAAGAATGTATGTTACGTGTTCTCAGGTGCTCCACCTCGGCGGCGGAAATGACGCGAAAAAGAAGAAGGTCTTCAATAACATCCGCGACAACAGCGACCCCGCCGAGATATGGGACATGATCGGCGAGCTCGGCGATGGCGCTTTCGGGAAGGTACGTGTTACTCGAATAGGAAAGTCCAAGACAGACCTTCTTTTCCGAATATAATGAAAGTCAATGAAGCGTAAGAAGTGTTACCAGATTACTGGCGGATTGCAAAGTTTAAGTTAGAGTGAGACAGTTAATTCCAAGCCCGTTCATATTCCTATCTCGTTTTATCATGTTGCTTGTAGTACGCCACGCAGGATCTCTGTTGTCGGCGTTACGTGGTGGTATGTGTGTATAATTTACTTACGTTGTCGATCAAATCGAAAATAAAAATTCATCAAAGAAACTTGGCAGATTTTGCCTTTATTATCTATTCTGTTGGGGATCTGGGGTTGATGTGCAAACGAACTGATACCCAAATACTTTTTTATGTAAGTTTTTTGTACCACGTCCGTGGCAAACAAGCGTACGTCCCGCCTGATGGTAAGCGGTCACCGCAGCCTATGGACGCCTGCATCTTCAGGGGTGTCACATGCGCGAATAGTAGTATATAGTACTAATACGAATAGTACGAATATGAAACTACTAACGCTTAGGGAAGTATGCGCTCTTGAGATTTTATAAAGATAACTATCTGATTAAATTCGCACTAATGCCCGTTCCCTTTCGTCTATAAAAGGAGTCCTTTGCCCATCAGTGGGCTGATGACGATGCACAATCTGATTGTGCTGTCTCTAATTTTACAGGTGTACAAAGCGCAACACAAGACCACCGGTCAGCTCGCCGCCGCCAAGATGTGCGTGCTCGACAACGAGGACGATCTGGCAGACTTCACTGTCGAGATCGACATCCTCAGCGAGTGTCGGCACCCTAACGTCGTCGAGCTGCATGAGGCGTACTTCATTGATAACAAGCTATGGGTGAGTCAATAGCACACGGTGATCAAAATTATCAATAGTAATTACTGGTAACAGCATTCAGAACTACCATTGCAAGCTGGATGGACCACAGGTGGACGCAATTTTAAACTTTTTGTTACTGTTCCGATTGCATTCAACGGTCAATAGTAATTACTGGTAATAGCACTGGACCACGGGTAGACGCTATTTTGAACTTTTTCCGTTTTTTTGTATTGATACTCAGATTCACTTATTTTAACGAATTATTTTTAAATTCCAGATGCTACTAGAATACTGCGACGGCGGCGCCCTAGACTCCGTAATGTCTGAGCTCGAGAAAGGCCTCAGCGAGCAGCAGATAGCTTACGTGTGTCGAGAGATGACACGAGGCTTAGAGTTCCTTCACTCGAAGCGCGTCATACATCGCGATTTGAAAGCTGGGAACGTGTTGGCTACCATGCAAGGCGGAGTCAAGCTAGGTAATACTTATTCATTTAAATGAGCCTCGTCCAGGCACTGCAAACGCCGTCTTTAACCAAAACTAAAAGTGACATTGACACACTTAGAGCACAAAAGACTAAGACGCATCTTTTGTCATCATCATCATCATCACATCAGCCGAAGGACGTCCACTGCTGGACATAGGCCTCCCAGAGTGCCACAATGTCCGGTCCTGTTCCACAAAAATCCAGCGGACTTGCGACCTAGAATCAGGCAGACCACATACCTAAAATAAAACTAGTCTAGCACAAATACAAATACCCATTACTAGACGCCTTAAAAAAGAACATACAACAGAAGCTTAAAGTAGAGGTAAACAATACCATCCAACTTTCGGAGAAAAGAAGAAAAATTGAAAAATATTCAAGCATTATGATAAATTTTACAAAGTCTTGGTCATTCTTCCATTTTGCCATGCCTGTCCTCATTTTACCATACGTAATTAGTTAAGAGTATTGGTTATTAATGTTTTAGTGATTGAATATACGTCCATACATTTATTCATCTATTAGTACTGAATAGTCTTTCACTTTCTCTAGCCAGTGCTTTTTTATAAGTTTGTTTTTCATAGAATCGCGTGACAGAGTGGTAATCCAAAATGTGGTCTCCGCTGAAAACGGCCACTCTGTCACAGTATTTTCTGAAAAACCACCATAAAAAACATGGCTAGGGAAAGAATCATTTATTAGTTCTAATAAAAAATACATGCAGCGTTTATTAAAATCAAACATTAATACCATAATCATCAAAAGTTGAAAAACGCTAAAAACAGAAAAATGACTATATATTGTAGGTAAAAAAGAACGACCCATCTACTATTTACAGTGTGCTAATAGTTTTTTTTTTTTCAACAGCGGACTTTGGTGTCTCAGCAAAGAACAAGTCAACGCTGCAGAAACACGACACGTTTATCGGCACGCCGTACTGGATGGCGCCTGAGGTCGTTTTATGCGAGACGTTTAGGGATAACCCGTACGATTTCAAGGTATGTGTCATAGGTGAATAATAACTCCTAACGTAGTCGTAGATGAAAGCAAATCACTGCTGTGAACGATGCCATAGATGCTTAGTCCGATTTCAAGCAGTTTCTTTCGCGCAGATCTCTGTCAGACACTGATATAAACATTTTATACATGGCAATTTGTTTTTTAGAACATGCTTCTCGTCGCGCAGTTATTGTTAATTTGCGTAAATAGTTACGGCTGGCGGGTGACGGCCTGTTTAGCCTAGTTGGTAGTGAAGCTGCCTCCGAAGCTAGAGGTCCCGGGTTCAAATCCCGGCCAGGGCATTATTTGTGCATTTACCACGGATATTTGTTCTTGGGGTCTTGGATGTTTTCTATGTATTTATCTATATAAGTATGAATATCGTCGTCTAGTAACCGTAGTACAAGCTGTGCTTAGTTTGGGACTAGGCCGATTTGTGTAAGATTGTCCCCCAATATTTATTTGTTTTATTTTATTTTTTATAGTTAGTTATATTGCCTAATGATCTATGTTGTCATTCGGTATAGCTACACGAATAAACTGAACTTCGGTTACATCTGTGATAAAGACTGGAAGAGACGTCACGAGAAACTCTTCCTTTCTAAACTGATCTCTTCAATGAACTCCAAAAAGTAACAGATATTCTCATCTCAATACTTTATTTGCATACAAATTATGCAATATATACGTCATTTCTGACTGATACTACATATTTTCAAGGACTACTGGCTTTGTTTTAAGTCTTATTGTATTTCGTAGTCGTGTTATTCATTGAATAATGTTGGCATTTGATTATTTCAGGTGGACATCTGGTCACTAGGCATCACGCTAATCGAATTCGCTCAAATGGAACCGCCAAATCATGAGATGACGCCGATGCGCGTGCTGCTTAAGATACAGAAGAGCGACCCTCCCACGTTAGAGCAGCCTAGTAAATGGAGCCATACGTTCAATGATTTCATCGCTAAAGCACTAGTCAAGGTAATCTTTAGTGTGTATTACAGTGGAATGAGCCTCAACCAGGGGGCCGATTTTTGAGTTTCAAACGCTCGAAATCAAAGGCGAGCGGTAGAATATAGTCGCGCGCGAAAATTTGTCACGATTATTTTCGAATGAGCCCAAGAATCGCCATTTTTGAGAGTCATAAGTCGAAAGCTAGTAATTGACTATCGATATTTTGCATTTCGTTACCGGTTATTGAAATTCGTATTTGAAATACAAAATAAAGATGAAACAATATTATACATTAAATTCGTAGTAATTATTTTAATATTTAAGTGCATTTTCAGTGTGATAAACGTAAATACGCAATGAAATGAACATCTCTTTTCTCCGCTTCTTTACAACTGACAAGGTTGGGGGCCTAACTAAGTAAATAATGCGCGTTCAAATCCTTTATAAAAATTATATTATTTGTTTAAAGAAAACGGCGAATGAAAATTTAATATTGGCTTTGGATTTGAGGTTATGTTATTTATAACATCATGATTAAATGAATAATCGTAATTTAAATGTTTTATCCAGCTTAATTCAATATTATTAGAATAATATTAAATTAAAGTAGGAAGAAAATAGATTCAGGATAAACTACTTAGGCGGTACTAAATTTCTACTGATAGAATTGAATACGAGTGGTCAATACCACTCGACTTAAAAATTTCTATCGCTCGAATTTCAAAAATAGCATTACATCGTTTTGGACAGTGTTCGAGTGAAAAAGTCGAGCGTTCGAAACTCAAAAATCGGCCCCCTGGAATTGTAAACATCGTCTTTACTAAAGCTAGAAGTGATCGAGCTCAGTAACAATGCTACTGTTACTGTATGAATCTTTAGTGTGTATGAGTCCTGTTATTTGTAACATAGGTAACTCATTACTGTGGAATGAACCTCAATCAGGTATTCCAGGTACATACCGCAAACACCGTCTTTACTAAAGCTAGAAGTGGTCGAGCTCAGTAACAATGCTACTGTTACTGTATGTACCTTTAGTGTGTATGAGTCCCATGTTGTGTGTGTAACTCATTACTGTGGAATGAACCTCAATCAGGTATTGTAAACGCAGTCTTTACAAAGCTAGAATTGGTCGAGTTCAGTAACAATGCTACTGTTACTGTTATCATGATACAATAATACAAGGCATGACACTCCCGGGGAAAATTCATTGTGTGAGTGACACAAGCCTAGGTCATCACTGCTATCGAGCCTATCGGTGGTTGGCGGTCGTAGTGTGAGTTCGTGTGTATAGACTGTACAGTGACGTAGGCTTGTGTCACGATCCGGAGTAGCAGACCATGTACTTTATGGTCTTTATGTGACGCAACACATATGATGCAGGGCAACGACGTGAAGCTAGTTAATTATACATAATAATTACGTCTGTTAATCAGCTGTGCGTTTAATGACGAAGGTTATCTTTCATGTCGTCTGTTGTGTATAAGCGAGTTAACACTTCACAGAAGAATAAGCTTGGTCCAGGTTTTGCAAACCCCGTCTTCAGCAAGGCTGGCAATTGTCGAGCTCAGGGGGGATATTCCACTCGTCCAATATCTTTGTCCAATCTTTGATCAAATTTCTTTGACAGAGGCCCATTCCACTCATCCAATATCTTTGTCCAAGTTTTATTTTTTTTCATGCGTAGCCATATTGATTTAACTGTCATCAGAATCTTTGATCAAATGTAGGGGTCCCATCCAAGTTTGATGAAATCATCCAATTTCTTTGATCAAATGTATTTTCGTCGGCCTGTTTAGCCTAGTTGGTAGTGTCACTGCCTCTGAAGCTAGAGGTCCCGGGTTCGATTCCCGGTAAGGGCATTTGTTTCTGTGGTGAGCAGAGACATTTGTTCCTGAGACTTGGATGTTTTCTATGTATTTATGTATATATCTATTAAATATATCGTCGTCTGGTACCCATAACACAAGCCTTATTGAGCTTACTGTGGGACTAGTTCGATTTGTGTAAAAAATGTCCCCTAATATTTATTTATTTATTTATTATGTATATTGGACAATGTATAGTGGAATACCACCTTCAGTATCAATGCTGCTCTGTATATGAGAACTCAAGGTGGCGAAATAGGCGTCTACTAGAGTACCCCATACCTCGGTCCAATTCTCTTATATTAATTACCAAGTACTTTTTGTTAACAGGTTGTTTAGTATAACCTAGAAAAACTTGTACACTAAACACATTATCTCCACAGGACCCCGAGAAGAGGCCAACCTCCAGCGACCTCCTCAAGCATGAGTTTGTCTCCGGCAACCTGGACTCCAAGGGTCTCCGGGACCTGCTGCTCGAGTACAGAGCTGAAGTTGTAGAGGAGGAGTTGCTTGACGATGATTCTGAGGTAAGGATTATCAATTGTTATATGTTGAACTAATCCAATGTAGTCTTTCAGTGTCAAAGGATTGTGGAAGCCATTTTATATTTATTTTTATTATTAATAAGTGGAACTTAGATACCGCACTCAAATCAGCATCTCAAAACCCGATTCATGTTAGACTGTCAGGCAGCTCTGAGATGTAAAGAGTAGACAATAAATATAAAATAAAAAATAGCCTTTACTGCTGAAGTTACATTTTTCTTATTATCTATCCTTATATATATCTACTTATCCTTGTGTCTTGTCAAAGCCCTCTTCAAGAACTTTCCATTTGTCACGATCCCTTGCTCTTTTTAGCCAGATACCCACTCCTATTTTTGAGGTCATCTGACCATCTAAGATTAGGACTCCCTCTTTTTTTTGTATTTCTTTCTATGTATTTTTTTTTATTAGTGATTGGATTGATCATTCCGTTGTAACGAATCCGAGATCAAGACTCCGTTTTTTAGTATGACACAGATGTAGTCAATAGCACTAGGTAGCAGATAATTAGTAATCTGATTTAAGTGTGATATTACGGTTGAGTGTGGTTTATATATAGAGGCGTTACGCGTTACACATACATTTATTCTTATGTCATTGAATTATAAATATCTTTACATTGAGCATAAGTTTATTTATGACAACTTATTAAAATAATCATATACCCACTAATCTACAGTAACATTTATTTAATCATTGTATTCATTGTACAATTTAATTTTATTTATACTGTATTATATATTTAAGAAATTAATAATATTATGCGTATCTCACTAACACTGTGTTCTGCTTCTATCGCACGCTTACTAACATCGGCTTTACCTCCTTGACTGTACCGAAACGTGTACAATTTGAAACACAACAGACTAAGTCAAGGAAGGGCAAACAAAAGCCGAACAGGGAGCAATACCAGAGAATTGGTTAGTATTTAATTTTGATAAATTATATGACAATATATGCATGCTTCATTTTTATCTTCATTATTTATGGAACTAATTATCTAATAGTCGTCTTTTTACCTAGCATATATATTTTAAATGTTTTCGTATTATTACTAATCAAGGATCATAATTTCGTTAATGTGATGTTTGTGTGACAACGTTGCATGCGAATCGGACGCCCAGCCGCGAGAATCTCCGCCTGCGTCGAAGGTATAACCCTAGCTTAATTGTGAACCTTATTGTCTGGTATATATGATAAATATTCGCACGTCGATACAGCGTTGTGTACAACCTTTTGTTATTGTAAAAGTACGCACACGACGACTTTTTGCAGTGTTGCAGTATGCAATTCCCACCTGTACAGTCACCAGCACCAATATCTGCCACAACAAAGCGCGCATAAATATCTGACACATCAGTGGTCTTGTGTTGCGCTTTGTATTTCTAGGGCCGTTAGGACGTGTCAGATATTTTTGCCGTCTATGATTAGCCAGATATTAATGCTGGTGACTGTACTTCCTATACCCGCTGTCGTCCGTAAAAATCTCGCGTTTGTATCAATGTAGAAGCTTATACAACGTGCTCCTGAGGAACCCGCATAACTTAACCAGCGTATTCCTGATCATATTTAGAGACTAACCCCCTAATTCATAAAACTTAACAGTCTTATTATATTTTTTGCTACTTTTAGCCTCAGCAGTGCGTGGTTAAAATCTTTCGGGTTCCTCGCGAGCAACCTGTACAGTAATGCGTATGCCAAATGCGCTACTGTATGGGTTCGGCCATGACTACTTTATTTTAGTGTGTTGTTTATAAGGTTCTTTTGTTAATGTTACAGGAGCATCGCAGCTCTCAGATGCACATGGAGATGGAAGATGACTCGACCTCAGTGCGGTCGGCGGACACGCCGGACGTCAAAAGTTAGTATAATACTTTTCAAAGTAACTGGTTGGGGCCGAGTTACGAGGGTAAAACTGAAAGTTTCGGGAATAGAAGAAAATATGCAGTATAAGTGAGTTTATTTATTTTTATTGTTTTTCAAAATATTCTCCTTTGTATTTCATGCACTTATGCATGCGTTCAAACCAGTCCATAAAGCACTTTTTGAACTCTGAAGTAGGGGTCGACAAAATGGCTATTTTATAGGCCTCCACTGCTTCTTCTGGCGTCTGAAACCGCTGACCACGCAGTTTGTCCTTGATTCTGGGGAATGTAAAAAAGTCGTTGGGACTTAAGTCAGGGCTATATGGAGGGTGGTCCAATATTTCGACTTTTTCACCGTCCAGGTACTCAGTTGTTGTCCGAGCGGTGTGTGGGCTGGCGTTGTCGTGGTGAAGGATGATGCGACGACTAGGGTTTGTTTTTCGGAGTTCAGCAAAGACGTTCGGCAAAAAAATAGTGGTGTACCAATCAGCATTGACTGTTCTACGATCCTCAAGAGCCACAGTAGCTACGTGACCAGATTTAGAGATAAACGTAGCCACCATCTTCTTAGCCGTACTGCGAGAACGAACAACTTTTGTGGGTTTGAGCTCGTCTTCGAAGACCCATACTCGGGATTGGTTTTTAGTTTCAGGCTCATAAGCGTATATCCACGACTCGTCACCTGATACTATGCTAAAAACAGCATTTGAGCGTCCCTTGTTAAATCTTTTCAAAGTTTTGCGGCACCAATTGACACGGACTATTTTCTGCTCGTCAGACAATAGGTGAGGTATCCAACGGGAAAATAACTTTTTCACGCCTAATTCTTCTTTTAAAATAATTTGTATTTGACTCATTCCAATACCCAGGTGCTCTTGAATTTCCCGATATGTCACATGTCGGTCTTCATTTATCAGACGACGCACAACATCGACGTTTTCTTGCGTGACTGCCGATTTTGGTCGACCTTCACGCACTTCGTCGGTGAGGGATACACGGCCACGTTGAAATTCTGAATACCACCTGTATTTTGTAGTCTTTGAAGGAGCTTCAATATTAAAAGCAGCAACCATCCGCTCTTCACATTGTTTTTGTGTTAGTCCACTTTTAAAGTCATAATAAATCATAGCTCTGAAATTTTCACGGCACAATTCCATTTTAAGCAGTGACTCGACGACTTCAATAAACAATTGAAACCGAACCATGCTTTTTTTTTTCTAAGTGGCCAGTGTGTTGAGATAAGGAAACTTCAGAGATTATAAAAAGGTATAATACATGTTAAAAATAAATTAATAAGTATTCGATTCCCGCCACTTTCAGTGCAAGCCTCGTATGCAGGGATTCATACTTATTTGATGTAATGTTTTCTGATATCAGATAAATGTATACCCAGAATGGAGGCCTTAAGTGACCATTGCTACACGTATATACATATTTTACAAGCTTGTATTTAGTTTCACCTGTCCCGTTGTCTGTCTGTAATCAAATCTTGCAAGTTAAATTTGATCCACTTTCCGGTTACCAATTGAGCTGAAATTTTTGCATACATGTATAAATCCGATGACAATGCAATATTATTATGACATAGAGCTAATTTGATTATGGAGACAGAAGGAGATCATAGCAATTCCTAAACTACACAAGATAAACTCATTGTGTTTGGGTTCATTCGAACCGACTCATTAAGTATATCGCCGGGTGACAAGCAAAAGTCACTAACTAACAAATACCTACTTAAGATAAAGTTCGTATCTCAATATCGATGTAGTACTGAGATACGAGGTTTTGAGGAGCAGTGACAGATATTTTAGTGACTTTTGCTTGTCACTAGGGTTTGCAGTCCCGGTACTTATTGAAGTCCCGAAGTTTTCGGGACCGGGACTGGGTCAGTCCCGGGAATTCCCGGATACTTTCGTGACTTTCGGGACTTTGTAGTTTTTAGGGAGTATGTATGAAAAAACCGGACAAGTATGAGTCAAATTCGAGCCCGATAGTTTCGTTCCGTACTTTCATGATTCGTAGCTATAATAAACTATTTGGCGCATGTATATTGTCTGTAACCTGTATCTGGATGTCCCTTTACGTTGCTTAAATTGAAATAGTATTTTTATGTACAAGTTCAATGTTATTTATTACCTTACTTGTAATGCAAGACCATGCTTATTATATTACCAAATATCATGATTTTAGGTCAACGGGAATTACCCTATAGGTTTTGATGCCCTTGAGAGTGTCATTATGCGGTATTACAGCCGTATATTTCGATTACGATTACTTAGAAGTTTGATTTTTTCGCAGCTTCAAGGAATTGCGGTTCGAAGTAATTTATTTTTATATCAACCTTGAAGTACGGAGATCAGCCTGTAAGAGATTAGAATGGCTCTTAAACAGCTCAAAAACAACAATACACCCGTTGAATATGGTATTACAGCCGAACTCCTGAAGGCGGGTCGAAAACCGGTCCTTACGGCCCTCCAGAAGTTGTTCAATTCAGTCTTACTGGAAATAAGAACGACAAACAAAGGCATGGAGCGGGTGTGAGGTGTATTGGTGCTTTACTTCAAAAAGAGCGACAACGCTCTGCTAAAGAACTACAGGCCCATCTGACTTTTGAGCCATGTATATAAGCTGTTTTCATTTCAAGAGTCATTACGAACCATCTCGCACGCAGGATAGATGGCTTCCTGCCTCCCGAACAAGCCGGTTTCCAAAGAGGCTTTAGTACCGTATAATATACCACTTTCCTACGCTTCGCCAGGTTATACAGAAGACTGGGGAGTATGACTTGCCCCTCTGTTTAGCGTTCGTGGACTACGAGAACTTCGATTCGATTCGATCGAAACCGGGGCTGTGCTAGAATCTCTGCAGCGGTGCCAAGTTGACTAGCGCTATATCGAAGTGCTGAAGTGTTTGTACGAGAACGCCACTATGTGAGTCCTTCTCCGGGACCAGAACTCGAAACCTATTTAGTTGCAGCGGGGAGTCCGGCAAGGAGACGTTATTTTGAGGATGTTTTCAAGACTCTGGACTAAGTGGCAGTGGGCTGGGCACATAGCACGTAGAACCGATAGCCGTTGGGGCGGAAAGGTTCTCTAGTGGCGTCAGCGTACCGGTGGACTGATGACCTGGTAAGGATCGCGGGTGCAGGATTAGCACAGGACCAGTCATTGAGGAAGTCTTTGGGGCATAGGTCCAGTAGTGGACGTCCTTCGGCTGATATGATGATACCTCTACGCGTTCACGAGAAGAACACATCAGAGTTGATGAAACAAGCCCGAAAAAACAACTCATTTTGCCATTTCACTAGAGAAGTTCAGTGATATATATGAGTGTTATTCACCACAAATAATGAAATCCCGAAAGTCCCGAAAGCAACGGGAATTACAAAATCAGTCCCGGGAAAAAATGTGAGTTTCATTTCCCGGGAAATACCGGGATTTTCGGGATCGGGATTTCCCGGGAGCACACCCTACTTGTCACCCAACGATATGTATGTATGGATGTAAAATTCTTTATTGTACATGAGTAAAACATAACAATAAAACAGTACACACAAGACAAGTAGTTTATGATTGTGGAAAAAAGTGCAGTCGGCAATAAAAGCTTGTACCAAAAATGAAATTTTTGACCAAAATGTTATTTTTACCTAAGTATTTCTGCTGTTGAGTTTACAACCTACAATTTCTAACCAACCTGTGTCTCTCAGTGTCCGAGCAGGAGCCGGCTGCCGGCGCTACGCCCGCGGCCGCCCCCGCCGCGCCCGGCGCGCCGCCCTCCCCCCGCGCGGCCGCGCCCGCCCCCGCCCCCGCCCTCGCCGCCTCCCCGCCCGCCACCACCACCGCGCCCCTGCCCGCCGCCGCCAAACGCCCGCACACCGACGACCACGTGCCCGCTGACAGGAAACCCGTGAGTACAACTACAACTAGCCTGGTACTTCTCTGGACCCGGGTGTGTCCTAAAACTGCGACCAACACCACCGGGGGATGGCAGCAGCATCCCTGGAGTACTGTGGAGATACTGCGAACGCCTACCCGCATGCCAAGCGTGGCGATTCATGGGAGGGAGGCTTATGTCCAGCAGTGGACGTCCTTGGGCTGAATGGTGGTGGGGGTACTTCCCGGTACCCGGCGCCACGGCAGTACAGTTGCCTGCAACATTGGGGCGAGCGAGGTGCGAGCAGATATCATCACATCTCTTAAGGCGAAGGGATATGCAAATGACCTTGCCCCATCGGCGGCTAGCCACAGACAGCGGGCGTTCATACTAGATGGCGCGAGCGTAGGCTATCGATGTATTATTAATCGGATTGACGTATAGATGGCGTAAATTATTTCATTTATATTTTAATTGGTGATTTAATTATAACTGTATTTATAGTATTGAGGAAAAAAAGGAAAATCCAATGCCACATGTTATCTCACTGCTGTATTTCGCAATCGAGAACAAACCGAAGCACACCGAAGGAACTCGACCGCTCAAAGCATGGCCAGGAGAGCGAAAGAGACAGCACGATCCAAACTTTAATACATAGCTAGAATTAGTACTTCACTTTGAGATAGAACTTTTATTATGTAAGTATAAGAAGAAAATTTAGGAATATATTGTGATATTGTCCTAGAATAGGAAGGCTACCGTTTGTTGATTTATCGGTTCAAAACCTAACTTACCTACCATCAATCTCGGTACTTCTAGCCGACTAGATGCCGCTGAACTCCTTACCTGTGTGATAAACACGCGGCGCGGGCTCTTGGCACAGGGTTAGAAAATAAAAGTCTAGTTTACAGTTATTATTATGATGTTTATTTCATTGGACAAAATACTTAAGCATACGGAGGATGAATACCCTTTTTTTAAATAATCAAAAAGAAGTAAACTATTTATTTCGTTTTTAAAAATACTTTGACAATTTTCTTTGCAATTTTTCATGAAAACATATCTGGAAGTATATAAATAGATAAAAATAAAACCAACCAAGTGCGATTCGGACTCGCGCACCGAGGGTTCCGTACAACTAAAAAACAAATGTGATTTATCAATATACTTATTGGTATTTGTTGGTAAAATATACGTATTAATACTTTCAGTGCCAGTAACCCTAGGGTGTGTGGGCGCTGGTTTGGTAGGCGCTTTCCGCTACATACGGTTTATCTCATGTTATCGGCTACGAGCGTAGCGCTACGAAATCGTTGGCAGTGAAAGTGTTGATAAACAATATCACTAAATAAGTTCATAGGTCATAGGTGGAATCCCATTAAACATATCCTTTTTCTTGAATGTACTAAATTGATCAAGAAACAATGCCATCAAATGTGGAAAGAATACTTCGATTTGAAAAAATTCGTGTGACAGGCGAGGCCATACATTTTAAGAACTCTGCTTCCCATGTTTTATGTACAGTATACATCTTAGCAGAGAAAAATTTTTTGGTCATTGGACCAAATAAAAATATGCACCTGCTTAGTGCTGCTCATCTGCTCACATCCAATGGCCACCGTTCCAGCCACTGCGCTTGTGTTTAGATCCAATTCATTAGTGGACTCATCATTGTAAACTACAAAATCCATGTTGCACATTTTACATTTCAGCCGAAATTGAGATAGTAAACCAGTGCGAACTTCAGATACAATTTCCACTGCTTTTAAACCACAATTCAGTGACAAGACCATGACAAGACATTTCCTGTAGTTGCTTGAAAAATGGGAAAACATTAACAATTCTTCTCTCAATGTTTTCATTGCCTTTATCACTGAAAAGAAAATAACATTACAGCATGAATTATCAAAGTCATAACATCTAATAACTATGCTACTACCCTCCATTTCATTATATTTATGATTTTAAAAATAAAGAGCGGTGTTTTTTTTTTTCAAAATTCTGACCATTTACTATCTGATAATGTGCTTTTTAGTCCATATTCACATTTATAAAAACTACCCTGTTTACTTAATAATCCTGTTTAATTAAAAATAATAATAGTAATAATAATAAAAATATGCATGCGCTTTGGAAGGCACATTAAGCCAAGGTCTTCCGGCAGCTTGAATTCTCTAACAGTCAAGTTATCCATTCACTTTACAAGCCAATAAGGTCTATTTTACCCCTTGGGTTGAAAGGTCAGATGGCAGTCACGTCCGTAAAAACTAGTGCCTACACCAATTTGTGGGATTAGGTAGCAGACCCCGGGCATGGCGGGCATCCGTCAGGATTCAACTGTACTGGGATAGTGCTAGGATGATATACGACGAAACCTTGTATGGAGACTGTTGTGTGTTTCTTCATTATTTTAACTTTTCATTAATTAATAACTTATCCGCCATAACAATATTTATGTGGAAATTTCAACTTGCTAACTATTACCGTGCAAAAAAGCCTGTTTGTTAGAAGTTGGACAGAAATACGGTGTAGACTTATTAATAATGTTAATTTAGGTACCCTGAGAATATGGAACCCTGATACTTCATTTATTATTTATACTCACCTTTCAACCACAATATTGTCATCCACTACAAATGAATCATCATCAACAGCAACAGAACTGAAATAAATGTACAGAGATAGAGTCCACAGTAATATAATAAAATAGCAAAGTACTGAAACATTTAATAAATGTCTTTGCTATTATTAGTCATCTTCCCTAATAATCATTTACATAAACATTATTTTTTCAGATTATAGTATTTTAGGATAATAAAAAAATATTGGGTGACACATTTACACAAATCAACAGTCCCAAACTAAGCAAAGCTTGTATTATGGGTACTAGATGATGATATACATACTTATGTACATATATAAATTCTTCTGCCAGTATCTTTGGCACTATGCTGCGGGGGATAGATTATTTATTTTTAAAATTTTGGTAAGCATATATTTTTTAATTTTTAAATGTACCTTTTAATATTGTTTATCGTTTTGTAACGTAATACATAAAAACATTCAAGACCCCGGTCCAAATATTCATGCTCAACACACAAATAAATGCCCTGTCCGGGATTCGAACCCGGGACCTGTGGCTTCAGGATTTGTATGAAACAAACCTAATGGGTAGTATTTAAACACATCCAAAGGAGTTTACAGTTTTATAGCAAATGAAACTTATGTAAAATTAATCAACACTTTACAATTGACAAAACCCTAAAAAGAGGGATATTCTTTCATCGATGTAGCAGTGGGCATCTTCTAATTTAAATATATAAAATTACATAAATTAACATTTACTTTCATTTATTTTTGATGTTCATATGATTGGATGGTAATTGATTTATTGATTGACAAAAACATTACAGCTTGTAATTGTATCAATCACTGACAGTAGTTTGTATCTATTGCATTATGCCTCTTCCATATTTTGTAATACCATGAGTGCCTACATAATAGTAGTTACATTTCAGCAACACAATAATCAGATACTTACGTTTCAGGTTTAACTGATAGTTTCATTAGCTGCTTCAGTTTACGTTAGTATATATCTTCTTTGTCAGTACTAAACTCATGATTGTCATTGTCAAAATCTGTAGAGACGCTACAACAAAAGGAAAGCAAGGGTTTAGAAATAAATAACACTGAATTATGAACACACACAACTAAGGCCAGGTCTTATGGATTTTGCACAAATACGAGGGTAAAACTGAAAGTTTCGGGAATAGAAGAAAATATGCAGTATAAGTGAGTTTATTTATTTTTATTGTTTTTCAAAATATTCTCCTTTGTATTTCATGCACTTATGCATGCGTTCAAACCAGTCCATAAAGCACTTTTTGAACTCTGAAGTAGGGGTCGACAAAATGGCTATTTTATAGGCCTCCACTGCTTCTTCTGGCGTCTGAAACCGCTGACCACGCAGTTTGTCCTTGATTCTGGGGAATGTAAAAAAGTCGTTGGGACTTAAGTCAGGGCTATATGGAGGGTGGTCCAATATTTCGACTTTTTCACCGTCCAGGTACTCAGTTGTTGTCCGAGCGGTGTGTGGGCTGGCGTTGTCGTGGTGAAGGATGATGCGACGACTAGGGTTTGTTTTTCGGAGTTCAGCAAAGACGTTCGGCAAACAAATAGTGGTGTACCAATCAGCATTGACTGTTCTACGATCCTCAAGAGCCACAGTAGCTACGTGACCAGATTTAGAGATAAACGTAGCCACCATCTTCTTAGCCGTACTGCGAGAACGAACAACTTTTGTGGGTTTGAGCTCGTCTTCGAAGACCCATACTCGGGATTGGTTTTTAGTTTCAGGCTCATAAGCGTATATCCACGACTCGTCACCTGATACTATGCTAAAAACAGCATTTGAGCGTCCCTTGTTAAATCTTTTCAAAGTTTTGCGGCACCAATTGACACGGACTATTTTCTGCTCGTCAGACAATAGGTGAGGTATCCAACGGGAAAATAACTTTTTCACGCCTAATTCTTCTTTTAAAATAATTTGTATTTGACTCATTCCAATACCCAGGTGCTCTTGAATTTCCCGATATGTCACATGTCGGTCTTCATTTATCAGACGACGCACAACATCGACGTTTTCTTGCGTGACTGCCGATTTTGGTCGACCTTCACGCACTTCGTCGGTGAGGGATACACGGCCACGTTGAAATTCTGAATACCACCTGTATATTGTAGTCTTTGAAGGAGCTTCAATATTAAAAGCAGCAACCATCCGCTCTTCACATTGTTTTTGTGTTAGTCCACTTTTAAAGTCATAATAAATCATAGCTCTGAAATTTTCACGGCACAATTCCATTTTAAGCAGTGACTCGACGACTTCAATAAACAATTGAAACCGAACCATACTTTTATTTTTCTAAGTGGCCAGTGTGTTGAGATAAGGAAACTTCAGAGATTATAAAAAGGTATAATACATGTTAAAAATAAATTAATAAGTATTCGATTCCCGCCACTTTCAGTGCAAGCCTCGTACCCCTTGTATATAAACTTACTTTGCTGTGGCGTCGAGTCGTTTCATTGCAGCAATTTGTACTCGACGTTTGCGCATCAACCTGACTGATGCAGTAGGTTTCCGCCCCTTCCTATTTCCCATATTGGTAAAAGTTTAACTATGTCACACACCGCACCAAACACATAGGTTAATCCAATGTCAATAACAATACACCTAATCTAACCTAACCTAACATCATGAAACAATACAATCAACGAATAAAATGAACTACCTATTTTAATTATCTAAACTAAATAACACACACAATATAACAAAATCAGTTAAAAATCCTTTAACACCAAATTCCGCACTTCTAAAGAACGTATGAGCGTATATCAACTATCAAAACAAAACACACAGTCCACACAGAATTATCAAACGTCAACGAACAACGAACGAGAGAAATATCCATGGATGGACGTGGGATGGACAATAAATCTGGCAACAGCGCAGCACTCGTGCAAACGGAAACGAGCTCGCAACGCCGCTTACGGGCGGCCCTTCCTTCCTTACTTCGAAAAATGCAATGATACAATTATGAATGCAAGTTCAAATCCTACATCACAAAAAAGTCAAAATAGTCCCCAGTGATTTTTAATTTTATTTTAAGTACTTTTAATAATTTTCTGCGTATTTATTTATTTTTTGAACCTTTGAATCATATTTTAATGTTTATAATAATTTATTGTACGTTACAAAGTGCCTGGTCATAGTATGTGAGCAAACATTTATTACAATGTTTAACATTCTTATTGTATAGGAAATATCTTTAAAAATTATAAAATATCTTTAAAATCCGTATTTTAGTATTTTAGGGATATAATAAAGTCTAGCCCACAACACAAAGTTACAAAAGTATACTTACAAAGTATGGCCACAAAATAACTTGCACAGCGGGAATAAAACTTAAACAAAAAAATGCTTAGAACGGCACTTTTAATGTGACTTATATATTTTTCAGTGAATTCTAGGAACATTTGAACAATTAAGGGAAATACTTGAGTATATGTGTGTTCAGACGGTGAACTTTCAAAACCTCCACATGCTGTATTTTAAGCAAAAAATCTCAGCAAAAACACCTCCATTTCATAGTTTTGCCATACCCTTCGCCTTAAAGCATTTGAATTAATGATTGTTTTTATGCATCATTCAGTATACAGATGTAATGGTGGCTGCACCCCTAACTACCTCAATTGCTCAACAGTTAACTGGCTGAGATCCCTTGCAAAGATAAATTTGACTTTGTACATATATAATTTGTTCTATTTGTATTTTAATGTAAATCGCTTGTGCGTCTACCCCTCAGAAATGGCGTAACCGATGCATCAAATTTAGCAAAATGACAAAGTGGTTAACCTTGAGTGATAAATCTGAAATGATTAAAAAATGATTGACCACGAAGAAATGATCACAAAAAGCAAATTACGCTCAACATTTGCAACCAGCAGAATGCATTGCATATCTATTTTATCTTGTCATGTGTACAGCATACAACCACCTTTGCCCCTACTTGGAGCCCAAAGGATGATTTATTGCGATAATTATTGATATACCAACTATTTTACACGTGATAAATACGGTTGCGCCATCTATTACAATGCGATGAACGTTAATTATAGAACCAGTAGCCTTTTAATAACGAAATTCTCTTACAATTAGAGATGGTTAGGTGCAACCTACAACCCATCCTTAATCTCACGAAATGATACATGCACACTTCAGATACTCTATCACTAACTATTATTTGTCGGACAGGCCCCAAAGAAAGAAAAAGGCCCCGCGCCTTTACCGCCAGGCGCATCGCCGCCGGCCTCCCCCGCGCCCGCTCCCGCCGCCGCTTCCGCTCCCGCGCCCGCTCCTGCGCCCGCTGCCGCGCCCGCTCCCGCTCCCGCCGCGCCGCGCAAGCCCCCCGCGCCGCCGCCCCCGCAGCAGGCCGCCGGCGAGCTACTCGTTGATCAGGTAAACTGCCGCCCTGTGACTACGTGAAGATCTAGGAACGTTTATGTCTCCACGTCATCACACAACCTCCAAACGAGACATGCCGCCCTGGTACTTGGCCATACGAAAACTTGACCCGCATTAGAGCGGCATGAAATCCTAACCTACATTAGCAAAAATCTGAGTCCAGTTTTAGTATGTATACATTAAAGCTAATGACACATACATGGAATATCTTGAACACTAAACATTTTATCACATTTTTTGTTACCCCCTTATTCATAAACGTCCATCAAACCTATTTTAGTTATAATATAATGCCGCTAAAATTCGTTTGTTCTTATCTGTTACTTCGACTTCTATGTTTGTGAGAAAGAGAGAAATTGAGGGCTTAGTCTTTAGCTCTATTCTCTGAATACTCATGCCCTTGTGAATATTGTACAGGTGTGCAGAGAAGCGGAGAAAGTAGTTGAAGAGAAACAGAAAACACCAGAAAAGAAGGAAACAAAAGAAAAACCAAAACCCGAACCAAGCCCAGAGAAGGAACCTTCCAGAACTGAGAATTCCATAGAAAAAGACAGTAGTGTAAGAGTCAAGAGCAGACCTAGCTCCATAGTCAGTGATTCTAGCACAGAAGGGAAGAAATATAATAGGACAGGCTCTAGTGAAGGGAAGAAGTATTCGAGGACGAATTCAGTAGAGAAGGCGGTAGTTGAGATTGAGAATAGGACGAGGGAGGAGAGGAGAGAGAAGAGCAGAGAACGGAAGAGGGAAGAGAGTAAGAGTATAGAGGCGAATACAGTTGAGATTAGGCCTGTTACGGTGAGTTTTTATATGAATCTTAGATTAATAATACCAACAAATCCGTAGTGTTGAGAAAGATGATTTTTCATATAGTTGTCTCTTTGAATCCTTATGGTTAACCAAGATGAGTTAGAACGATAAGTCAGTACAGTTATGAAAACGGACACTGACAGGTGAAAACCGGTCAGATATCACTTTATCTGTCTCTCTCAAACTGTCTGATGTCAGCATTAGTGAGAATAGATAAGATGTACAGAAATCGTTCAACTAAACGAGCGGCTCTGCTTTACTCTGATATCTGTGATGTACTATACCCACCTGGAAACAAAATTATAATATATTGATATTGTTTGAGTAACTACTGGGGAAAAATCCAGATTGTTACTGCTAAACAGAAAGTGCTGACTACCTAGTGGTAACATGTTGGAATCTTTTTATCAGTAGTTACATCTCTTAATAGATGAGGGGAAATTCCGAGCCGTTGCTAACCCTTAATTAATAAGGCAGAGGCGATTTAGCGACCACACACGTGTCAATGAAATTAAAATCTTTGTTCTTTGATTTAAGTTTCAAATTAGATTTAAATGAATCACCAAAACCCTATTTTGTTCATATATTTATTTTTTGTAAAAACCATCTAGATTGTTGGTGCCTTATAAAGGTTAAATAAACTTTCTAAATTGTAACCCTTCTTTCAGCCGCCACAACCCAAAGAGCCCGTCCACAAGCCGTCGGCGCCGCCGCCGCCCGCCGTCGCCCAGCAAGTGGTGACCGTCGCCACGCCGTTGCTGGTGGCGGTCAGCGAGCGAGTCTCGCTGGTGGTGGAGCCGGTGGAGCCCAACTCGCTGGCCGCCACACCCGCAGGCCTCGTGACCGTCACCACCACGCATCCGCCGGTGCTCGCCGCCAACGCTCCGGTGAGTGTCGAGTGTCGTGTGTCAGTACCAGGGATCGGAAACTCAGATACTTTTATACTTACACTTCGGCCTCAGTGCCTACACCGCGTTGTTGTTGAGTGGAGGCAGACTCAATTTAATTTTACTAATAAATTTGCCGGGATTTCCCGAAATACCGAAAATTAGGATAACATAAAAACATACATATTCCGTAATCATAACACAATACCTATGACGCCCTTAAACGGACCACCACATTTTTTTTTGTTACAACCTGTAGGACGTTAAAACTGTTTACCAACGCGAATGTTGCTAAAATCTACTGAAAATAGTCTTAACCTAAAAAAACCTTTTCGTTATGCTTTATACAATCCCGGAATCCTGGAAACTAAATAATATAAATATTAATTTTAAGAAGCCGACTCCATACTTGCTTAGCTTTTTCCGGGATTTTGCTAGTGTAGTGGCGGTCAGCGAGCGAGTCTCGCTGGTGGTGGAGTACACACCGGGGGGGAGCATTTCTATATTTTTTAATTAACTACATAAATATACAACTTAATTACTATAATCCATACTTCTCAATTACTGTAATACCGCCTTTGACGGCCTGTTTAGCCTAGTTGGTAGTGACACTGCCTCCGAAGTTAGTGGTCCCGGGTTCGAATCCCGGCCAGGGCATTATTTGTGCATTTAGCACGGATATTTGTTTCTGGGTCTTGGATGTTTTCTATGTATTTATCTATATAAGTATCTTGATCGTCGTCTAGTACCCATAGTACAAGCTTTGCTAGTTTGGGACTAAGTCGATTTGTGTAAAGATTGTCCCCCCAATATTTATTTAAAATCTTACTGTTACATATTGGTCCAGACGAGCGTTTTTGGGACTAGGTACTAGTGTACGGTCACATCCCAAGAAGACCGAGGCTTACCCAAGACACGTCGTAGGGGCCAGTTGGCTGCTACATTTGACTTGTTTGGAGTGGGGAGAAAGATTGTTGAAGTTTATAGAAGTGTAATAACGTAAAATAATGTGAAGATACAATGTTAAGAGGGCGCAGTATGCTCGGTTCTCCATACAAACGTATTTACGCTCTCATTTTAAAACGCCATGCTAGAATAACATGAAACTTTGTATACACAATGGGATCCGGCATATCTAGGTCGGAAATTAGTTTCTGTTGCTAGAAATTGTAAAAGAAAAGAAATACAGCGGTTTTTTTAGTTTTTTACGGATTGTATGAAAACCTTAATAATCGCTGTATTTTTTCTCCATTATAATTTCAAGCAACAGAAACTAATTTCCGACCTAGATATGCCGGATCCCATTGTGTATACAAAGTTTCGTGTTATTCTAGTGCTAGCATGTCGTTTTAAAATGAGAGCGTAAATACGTTCGTATGGAGAACCTAGCGTACTGCGCACTCTTAATATTTGGTTTGTCTTTCTTTAGATGCCTATAGTTTTCCATTTTATAATGCACTGTTCATTTATAATTAAACATGTTATTAATATTCGTTACCGCCAGTAGATCGCAAGTAAGCGTAAAGAAATGTACGGTGGTGAAACCGTACACACGTTCATTGGTAATCGTTCTTAAAATATTAATATTAACGGGTCAAATCCGTATTTATTTAACCTTTTGAATGCCCAAAGGAGAAGGAATACGCCACTGACGTTACTGGGGTCTAATAAAGATGGGTAAAAAAATAATGCCAACATGAAAATAGGCTGTTTTTCAAATGGTTTTTTTGTCTCTCGTCGGGCAGTGCCATCATTGGCGTCGTAGTCACGATTTTCCGTTGTCGTCTATGGCCGACTGTGGCGGTCAAAACTCTTTTATATCCGACGTTACGGCGCCCATTTCACTAGTCAACTGTGGAACCTACATCGATAAGTCGAAAATAGAGAGCATATTAAAAGTAAAAAGTAAAAGTAGTTTTTTCTTCAAATTAGGAATGTTACATGCTACCGACCGACGATTACCGACTTTGAACCCTTAAAAAAAAATCCTTTTCTCAAACATGCGCCTAAATGTATGCGTTAATGTCACGAAAAGACGACATGAAGTTACTTGTTATGGCTCCCTACATTACTTCTTGGCCGGATGAGACTAACATTATTGTCTGCTGCTCTAACTTTTTAAATTGGCTTACTAATATTAAACTGACAAAGGAAATATTACATACAGCCAACCACCACTAGATTATGTAAGCATACTTGCGAGTTGCGACGTTATTCCCGGCTCATCGAGCGACATGTTTCGTATTCATCGAGCGGTGATTTATTTACGATTTGTTACAGTTACCCCCCAACGCTGTGACCATCTCCACAACGCCGCCCATCGCCGACGAGGTTGTAATCGTCGGCGCGGGCTCTTCGTCTGATGACGATTGCTTCGCGCCATCATCGTTAGACTCCCTTGACTGCACTAATTCATACACAGGTAATTTAATGCCAAAGTTATAAATTCAAGTTATACCATTTTTTTTGTCTAAAAAGAAGACCCTTAAGTCCCGTTCATGCCAGTTCCCTCTCAACCATCAGAGGCCTGTGCCCAGCAGTGGGACGTATGTGGACTAATGAGGATAATCTAACCGTTTGTTTGCAGAGAAAACCCGCGGCCGCCGGTTGGACAGCAGCGAAGTGCTGATCCTGAGCCCGGGCGCCGCCGCAGATTCGGGGGTGTTCGATGACAGCGTCAACAATGTCAATATCAATGTGAGTAGCGTATTAGTAAAGTTGGTGGGCTTTAGTTGTGTCCAATCCATTGTCCTATTGTGCGGTTTTCTACCTCATTGTAGTCCACGAATTCCATGGTACAATAATACGTCAAGATCAATGTGAGTAGCGTATTAGTGAAGTTGGTGGGTTTTGGTTGTGTCCAATCCATTGTCCTATTGTGCGGTTTTGCTACCTCATTGTAGTCCATGAATTCCATGATACAACAATACGTCAAGATCAATGTGAGTAGCGTATTAGTAAAGTTGGTGGGTTTTGGTTGTGTCCAATCCATGGTCCCATTGTGCGGTTATGCTACCTGATTGTAGCCCATGAATTCCATGATACAATAATACGTCAAGATCTATGTGAGTAGCGTATTATTAAAGTTGGTGGGTTTTGGTTGTGTCCAATCCATTGTCCTATTGTGCGGTTTTGCTACCTCATTGTAGTCCATGAATTCCATGATACAATAATACGTCAAGATCTATGTGAGTAGCGTATTAGTAAAGTTGGTGGGTCTTGGATGTGTCCAATCCATTGTCCTATTGTGTGGTTTTGCTACCTCATTGTAGTCCATGAATTCCATGATACAGTAATACGTCAAGATTAATGTGAGTAGCGTATTAGTAAAGTTGGTGGGTTTTGGTTGTGTCCAATCCATTGTCCTATTGTGCGGTTTTCTACCTCATTGTAGCGCATGAATTCCATGATACAATATTACTTCAAGATCAATGTGAGTAGCGTTTGACGGCCAGTTTAGCCTAGTTGGTAGTGACTCTGCCTCCGAAGCTAGAGGTCCCGGGTTTGAATCCCGGCCAGGGCATTTATTTGTGCATTTATCACGGATATTTGTTCTTGGGTGTTTTCTATGTATTTAAGTATGTATTTATCTTTATAAGTATGTTTATCGTCGTCTAGTACCCATAGTACAAGCTTTGCTTAGTTTGGGACTAGGTCGATTTGTGTAAGATTGTCCCCCAATATTTATTTATTATTAGTAAAGTTGGTGGGTTTTGGTTGTATCCAATCCATTGTCCCATTGTGCGTTTTTGCTACCATGAATTCTATGATACAATAATACAATGACACTCCGGGGATAATTCGTTGTGCGAGTGATACAAGCCTACGTCATCACTGCTATCGAGCCTATCGGTGGTTGGCGGTCGTAATGTGAGTTCGTGTGTGTACAGGCTGTACAGTGACGTAGGCTTGTGTCACGATCCGGAGTAGCAGACCTTGTTTCTTTAGACCATGAATGCGATGATCGGTGTAGTCGGTCATGTCATAACATAAAAGATAAGCATACTACGTAGATAAGACTGCATGCATTTATTTATTTTATTTATTTATTATAATCAAGGCATGTACGAGTTTACAGTGCTTAACCAAAACACTCGCACAGTAAAATACAGAAACAATGTTAACTAATATTAATGTCAATAAGAAAATAAAAAGACGTATATACAATAAAAAAAGTCAGACCATTAAACAAATCAAATTTATATAGATGTAGATGTAGAGCAATCGTTAAGGCACCGCACCGCCTGTCTTGTGAAGGTCCCTATACCGTCAGCGAACACATTAACATTTTACTGGATTATCAACTCTAGGGCGTTTGTCAAAAGTATAAATTGCTTTTTCTCAAACATGCGCCTAAATGTATGCATTAATGCCACGAAAAGAGGACATGAAGTTACCTGTTTATGGCTCCCTACATTCTTCTTGGCCGCCGGCCAAGAAGTAATGTATGGAGAATGTATGAAACTAACATTATTGGCCGCTGCTCTAACTTTTTAAATTTGCTTACTAAAATGAACTGATAAAGGAAATATTACATAGAGCCAACCGTCACGATTTTGTATATATATTTTTTAATTTTTTATGTAAATTGTTTTTTTTTCTGTTTTTCCGGTTTTTTTTATCGTTCTTGTATTTTTGTATTTTGTTGTTCTTTTTTCGAGTATTTATGTATTTTTTTGTACTTTTGGTTTTTTTTTGTTTTTCCATGTTTTTGGTAGTTTTTTTAGTTTTTATGTGTTTTGGTATTTTTTAGTTCTTTCGTGTTTTTTGAAATGGTGCTTGTATTTTGTAGCATTTTTCGTGTTTTTATTTAATTTCCGTTATTTGTCGTGATGCTTTGCTATTTTTGAACGTTTTGTATTTTTTAGTTTTTTTTACATAGTATTTTTTTATTGTTTTCTTTTTCTAACATGTTTGAGAAAAGTACTATACAATCCTCGGCCGGAACAGGGATTGCAGGACTCGTTTTATCCGGCCTCGTCTACGACTCGGCCGTTTATCCCAAACTCGTCCAGCAATCCCTTACTTCACGGCCTCTGCAGTAATGTACTATAATATTAATGTGACGTTAGATGCGTTCTGCGCCTTTTATGGCCACCATTTAATTGAACACCTGAGAATGGTACAAGTACAAAGGACTTTTACCGACTTCATTGTAATAATGCATTCGTAATCTATTGATTTTGTCTACTATTCTTAGAGTCGATAATCGTTTAAACATTTTAGATGATTGTAACGACTTTTTACAATATGGTAATTTTGGGAGTTTTGCGGTTATAGTATATTGGGGGACAATCTTACACAAAACTTCTTCTTCTTCTCCTTCTTCTTTTCTTCTTACAAAAAAACTTCTTTTTCTCATAAATACATACATATATCTTTATCTCTAAATTGTAACTCAAAGCCATGATGTGTACATATGTTTTGGACTGTAATCTAGTTATAAGTGTCTTCGTATATGTATTTCTTTGTTAATTTTGATTAATGTCTGTTTTATGTACCTTTTGAAATAAAATTAAATAAAAAATAAAAAATCAACCTAGTCCCAAACTAAGCAAAGCTTGTACTATGGGTACTAGACGAAATAAAGCTATTGTTCCTTCAAGTGGTTAATAGTGGCTTTAAGTTATTATGATTGACCATAAACAGTACACGCTTTCCAGTACCTACGTCCACTTTTACGCCCATTTTTGAGAACAGAGATTTTTATTGGTTTTCGGTACAGATTGCACAATATACTGTTCTGAATCGGGTTGGTCAAATGTCAGCGCTGAATATTGGGATGACCCGAAAAATGAGGGACATGGAATATCTATTAACCCTGGCAAACATTACAAACACTAATTGACATCATTTCAAATTTTCAAGAAGTATGAAATATTAACTCATTTCGGTAACTTGTCAATAAGTAACCCAAAAATGTTTTTTTTTAAATATATTTTTATAGCTATTCGTTTTCAAGATATTCACGAAAATGTGAAGAAAGCTTACGCCGCGCGCGCTACCTTCGACTATATGACGTCACAAGGCTGAATTCTGACAGTCACAACGCACAAAGAGAACAGCAGGACACTTTCTTTAGTAAATCCGCCTTATTAATAGTGCTACTGTACGATTTTTTACGTTGTGACGACTTACTTGTCACTTACTCTCTTTTAAAATGAGAAGCTTTTGAGATTGAGTTTTTAATATAAAATGGGGATATTTTCGAGATATTAAAAATTTGGTTTTGTTTGATTTTTTATCCTCTATAAACTCTATTAGATTAAATCGGAAAAAAGCCGCCTTAAAAAATTTAAATGTTGTCAATTATGTCATGTTATGTACTGGATGATAGCAAAATGACAGATTTACTACCCAATCTGTGTTAGAAGAATAACAATGTTATGTCGTTTTGTGTGAACAGGACACGTCGCACGTGTCGGTGGTGACTGTGGGCGAGGAGCCGCGCGTGCGCGACTCGGCCGCCGCGCAGCCGCGCGTGAACCGCCTGAGCCCCGACAGCTTCGAGAGGTAACAACAAGCTAACAACCCCGCGTGTGTACACTTAAATGGCAGGGACATGCTGATCCCACGCTACGGCGATTTAGAAAAAGGCAGAGGCGATTTAACAACCATATACTTTTTGTTGCAAAATCATCGTTAAGAGTATTTATAATATGGCACAAAATCCAATTGCATACGTTGTGTAGCGTGGGAGTGTGACCCTGCCTAAACTTTTAATAAGGCGCCATTAATTGGAATATTGTATACCTAGCAAAGTTCAAAATAAGTTTTATTGTCGATAAACACATTTTGAGCCATATAATAATAATAATCATTTATTTCGAGCATTTAGCCTATATCACAAATATAAAAATACAAATTAAAGATTCCAAATCGTTAATAAATAAAACATACGAATTTAATTAAAGTATTATTTTAAAATTATAAATACTCCTACTTTAAGGATGATTTTCCAACTAAAGGTATATGCTCGCAAAATCGCCTCGACCTTAAGAAGGGTTATAACCATTTGAATTAACCGAAGTGTATCAAATTAGTCCGTCCAGAAAGCAACTTTACTGTCCTAGCAAAAGGGTTCAAAATCTGACGGCAGTTTTTGTAAGAAGTTCGGTCATTTCTGGCCAATCGCTGGTCAGTCTATCATAAAAAAAACGTAACGTCCCCTTGCGTCGCGCAGGTTGTGTGGCATCGGTAAACTGTTACCGTACGTTCCGCAGCGCAGCGCGAGCGTCATCGAAAGTTCCGCTTGCAGAGCGTACGCTCTGTGACCAGGCCTTACTGATTACTAATTGCCTTTTTCCTCAGACAATGTCTGGTTGCCTTTGGCATAGCCCCCCCCCCCCCCCCCCCAAAGTTCTCCAAACAAACCAGGCCTTAAGTGGTCGTAATTTATTTTTGTAATGAAACAACTATAGAACTAGTATTACGGACCCGCGTATGTCTTTAAACTACGACCAAGACCACCGGGGGATGGGCAGCAGCATCCCTGGAGTGCGGTGGAGATACTGCGATCGCCAACACGCATGCCAAGCGTGGCGATTATGGAATTTCCCCCCATGAAATTTGGTGAGGCCTATGTCCAGCAATGGACGTCCTTCGCCTGATACAGTGGTGGTGGAACTGGTATTCATATTATATAATCCTATGTTAGCAGAAGATCGCAGTCCGACAGCGGGTCAGTGGCCTCGGAGGGCTCGCGGCGAGGCGCGGACGCGGACTCGTTAGCCACCTCCCACTCGCACGACTCCCGCCGGTACTCCAACGGCAACAACGGTATCATGTAAGTACACTATCCACAGAACAAGAACAATTATTTGTACCTATAGGTACAGAAGGTCCACTGCATTAGTGATGTGATGACGTTAGCTGTCTAATTTTAGCCATACATGTAAGGCAGAGTTGTCAACGGTTCAAATATAAATTTAATGAAATAGTTTTCGTTTGCATGGTAATCGTTTTGGTTTGGTATTAAAAGTACCTAGAACCCATTTAAATCTCGAGAAGTAATAATCATCTTTCTCTATTTTAGAAAAAAACAATACTTAGGTGCTGTGCTGTATTCGATGTAACAATGGCCCTAACGAATTAGACCTATATTCACATTTTCTTGCCAGATTAAGGGGCTAAACCGATCATTAGCAGGTTTTTAGTGTGCCTTTTTAGCCTAGTTGGTAGTGACACTGCTTACTATGCTAGAGATCCCGGGTTCGAATCCCGGTAAAAGCATTTGTTTCTGTGGTGAGCGAAAACATTCGCCCCTAAGACTTGAATGTTTTCTATGTATTTAAGTATATATCTATTAAATATATCGTCGTCAAGTACCCATAACAAGCCTTGTTGAGCGTACTATGGGATTAGTGCAATCTGTGTAAAAAATTGTCGATGGATACAGCCCTCCGAATCCCTAAACATAAGTGGCAGTGGGCGGGATAGCACGTAGAACCGACGGCCGTTGGGGCGCGAAGGCGCAGCGTGGATAGGCTCCCCACAAGGTGGACTGATGACCTGGTCTTTACCTGTCTGTTGTAGGCCGGTAGAGTCCGCTGGATGCAGGTCAACTCTTTGGGGGAGGCCTATTTTTTTTTTTAATTAAAAATGGGATTGCTCGTGGCCAGCATCTAGCCAGAGGGCCAATGTCCAGCAGTGGACGTAATTCGGCTGATATGATGCTGATGAAAAAATTGTCCCCTACAATTTATTCTGTCCCTCACTTTTGACAGAGTGAACCAAGACAGCCAAGTCCTGGAGAACGGAAACCAGGAGGAGCACGTGGTGCTCCGACGGAAGAACCAGGATGGCCAACCCAACAATAGGATACAAAGGTATTGAATAGAATAGATAAAAATAGTACATTACTACTGAGGCCTGGACGAAAGGGGTTGCCGGCGGAAGACATATAGGTCTGAGGCGGGCAACCCCATATTTCCCGCCGAGGCATGTATAGTGCTTTTCTCAAACATGCAATGAAATAAACAACAAAAAAATCAAAGTTTTAGTTTAATACGCATAGTGGCAGAATGTCATGATGCCTGTGCCACAAATTTATGTGGAAAGGAAATTATAAAAGAGGACTTTGCCGGCCTAGACCTGCAAGTTTTGTATGAAATTCCATTAACGACCTCTTGTCCTAGCCGCACCTGAAACGTCAAACTTCGCAGCCAGCAAATAAGGAACTTAACATCAATATTTCATTGCATGTTTGAGAAAAAAACATTTATTGATAAACCAACACAGTACCAGCAGAAACACAAAAAAACATAAAGTAATAAGAAAAAAAACACTTAAAATTACAAATAACAGAGTAAGAAAGAACTAATTAATACTTTGTGCTGTTATGGTGGCTACAAAAGGACACCGCTTAGCATATGCAGTAGCATAAGTTTATCACAGCGCTGGGGTCTATTGCATAATGACTCGGGACCAATATTACACGCGGAAGTCTCTTTCCAATGGAAGGGGTTGAAAAGAGACTTCCGCTTGTAATATAAGTTAGAAGTCATTATGCAATAGGCCCCTGGTCGGTTTTGCCACGGTTATCATCACATGCTTCCAAGGATGCGCTGAGTTAAGAGCTAGGGCCCTGCATAAAGGTTGAACACGCCAAAACTGGGGCATGTACAATCGACTATTGCTATGCAAATAATAGAGATATACAAACTTTTATGGCACCTACTTGGTCACAAGACACTGGCCTATAATGTTATCAAGTTTTTTTAAATTATGTTTATTCGTTGTCAAAATGTCGAGCAAACAACATCAACAACGCGAGCGAATTTTGCACGAATACGTAGAAAATTCATTACTGAGCTACAGAGATATCGCGAAACGACTGAAATGTCCTCAATCTACGGTTTGTCGCGTATTAAAAAAGTTCCGTGAGCACCTAACAATAGATCGGAAGCCAGGAAGTGGAGGCTTGCAGGGTGTCAAGAATAAAAAAAAGGACGAGAAGGTGATGAACATGTTTGCCTCAAATCCTAAGATTTCGTCTCGCGATGTTGCTAAAAAAGTTAAAATGTCTCAGTTCAAAAAGTGAAACGTAGGGCTGGCCTAAGGAGTTATAAGGCCCAGGCAGCACCAGATCGAGACTCGAAACAGAACTCATCCGCGAAGAAACGGTCTCGAAAACTTTATGAGAATTTCATAACCAAATTTGCATGCGTCGTCATGGACGACGAAACATACATAAAAGGTGACTTTAAACAAATTCCTGGGCAAGAGTTCTATACCAGCCTAAGTAGAGTAGACGCCCCTGAAGAGTGTAAATTAAAAAAACGTTCGAAATTTCCAAAAAAGTACCTGCTTTGGCAAGCAATATGTAGCTGTGGGAAAAGAAGTCGGCCGTTTATTACTACCGGGACAATAAACGGCGATATTTATAGAAAAGAGTGTTTGCAGAAACGTTTGCTACCTTTCATAAGAAAGCATGACTCACCACCTTTGTTTTGGCCAGATTTAGCCAGTTGCCACTACTCAAAACCAGTGATGGAATGGTATGCTGCAAATGGGATCGTGGTGGTACCAAAAGTGTGCAACCCCCCAAATAGTCCGGAACTGCGGCCCGTTGAAGAGTACTGGAGTATTATGAAGGGAATTTTAAAAAAGAAAGGCGGCGGAGTAAAATCGGTCCCTGAACTACAAAAGATGTGGACATGGGCGTCAAGACAGTGTTCTATTAACATGGTGCAAAGTCTTATGAGCCGTGTACGTAGGAAAGTTAGAAAAATGGCTTACTGTGTAGACCAAATCTAAAATATGGAATGTTATTTTAAACAGCGTTAAATATGCTATTAAATGTGTAAAACATAATATACTTTTTCACTTTTATTATAATTTTGTACTACATTTTGTGTGCCCCAGTTTTGGCGTGTTCAACCTTTATGTTAGTCAATAATTTATTTCCAAAAAAAAAAACACCGACTCCAATCAACGACAACTTAATAATAATAATAATGTGAGACAGTTTTATTAGGCAGACGTCAGTTGTCTCACTCAATAGCCCGGCCATTAGTCCATCATATTCGCCCAATAGTCCGGTTCATATAGATTCCATCAACCAGCAATAGTTCCTGTACACCCTGGCGGGTACTGTCTCTGTGTGCGTCCCATGACACGGGCAGGGACAGCATCCGCTCGGTGTACCCCTTGAATTTTGTACTTCGGCTCCGCGCACGCCTTCCAAAGGTCCGGGACACCATTGTCCTGTGAGCGGAAAAGACATACAATAATAATAATAATAATCACTGTATTTTTTCTCCATTATAATTTCAAGAAAACGGAAACTAATTTCCGACCTACATATGTTTCATGTTATTCCAGCAGGCCGTTTTAAAATGAGAGCTGAACTACGTTTTGTATGAACCGAGCTTCCTGCGGACTCTTAATTCCTACTTGTTCTGTTCTACATTGTTCTTTGTATCAACAGGTCGAAAGAAGACATCCACATGGCTAACCTTAAGAAAAAGACGCGAAAACGCACGAGGAAGTTCGAGATCGACGGCGTGATGGTGACTACAACGACATCCAAGGTAAATTAACTAATTACAAGTAATTACTAGCTCCCGCTCCCGTGCTTTGGAAGGCACGTTAAGACGTTGATCCCGGCTGCCGTCTATGATAGCAGTCGTTAAACCAAGTTAGAGGGCTTCGGGCGGCTTGAGAACTTCTAACAGTCAAGTTGCCCACTCACTTGACAAGCCTAATCCCAATAAGATCTAGTTTCCCCCTTAGGTTGAATGGTCAGATGGCAGTCGCTTCCGTAAAAACTATTGCCTACGTCAATTCTTGGGATTAGGTAGCGGATCCCAGGCATCCTTCAGTATGCAACTGTACTGGAAATAACGTTAGGATGATGATGACAGTAATTACTAGCTATTGCACGCAGCTTCGTTTGTGTCGAACTCAATCACGTTTACAAACAATACAATATTTATACTCTTTATTGTACTCCTCACACAAATGAAACAATTACACACCGGAACATGTAGGCTGTGTTCCGAATCACGCTCACAGCGCTGTGAGCGCGCTCACGGTCGGACCGATTCACGCTCACAGCGTTTACACGAGATGTCGTGACGTCATTGATGACGTCATGGACGGCGCTCACGGTGCTCACACTCCCAGCCGTAAGCACCGTGAGCGCAAACGTCAAGTTGACGTTTGACATTTCATTTTAGGCGCGAAAAATAAACTTTACAGTTATATTAGTTTAGTTATTAGTTTTTTTGTACTTTGTCGGTAGCAAACAAGCGTACGGCCCGCCTGATGGTAAGTGGTCATCGCAGCCTATGGACGCCTGCAACTCCAGGGGTGTCACATGCGCATAACCAACTCTTTAAAATTTTATATACTCCTTTCTTGAAGAACCCGATACTGTAGTCCTTCGGGAAAACCTCGGCAGGGAGTTCATTCCACAGTCAGAGCGTCCAATGGAGAAAATTCCTCTGAAACCGTACCGTACCGTACGCAACCATTCAGGTTCTAAGGTGTGAAGATGAACTATTCCCTATGCTCTACAATTTGGTCCTGGAACATGTCGTCAGTTTTATATTAGTTAGTTGCAGATTGCGATTAATTTAAATTTTTTACAGATCAAAAACCCAGCCCAGAATTTCATACTACGATTAATTGACGAACTCAAAATTCAAATTCAGTTGACGTTGACAGTAAACACGCTCATGACCGGTCCGAAACAAAACACCGCTCACGCGGCCTTGAGCGCGCTAACTGATTCGGACCGGCCGCCAGCACTGTAAGCGTTGTGAGCGCTGTGAGCGTGATTCGGAACATAGCCGTAGATAGACGCAGACAGCAGGCGGTCTTATCGCTAAAGAGCGCTCTGTTCCAGGCAACCTTTGGTTAGCGGAAAAAAGAAAAAATATATATGCGGCTGGAAATTATAATAATATGAAACAGATACAGATGCCGTCAAACTTCTTGAACATTTGACCTTGCATGCGCAGATGCGATTTTTAGGTGTCGTTGGGAGGGGGCGGGCGGTGGCGGCGTGCCGGGCGGCAGGGGTGTCTCGTCGCGTCCGCACGATTGGTCAATCAGTTGACGTTTGCGTTCCGCGCCACGTTCACGTTCCTTTGCCTCCCGCGTACACTTGCGTGCAGTGATAAAGGCAATTGTTATTGTTGGGTTTCTTATTGAAAAATTGTACCACAAGGTTAAAGACATCGAACAAGAGTACATAAAAAATGACCACGTGATAGATTTGGTCACTGACGAATTTGTAATTTATGCCGATGACGAAAGTGACTCCGACGAAGGGTCCGATAGTGATTCCGATGATGAAGATAATGATAGTCAAGATACACAAACTAGCTCCAACTCCCTTGAACCAAGACCTAGTACCAGCGCTGGAACTAACTTAATGTAAGGAATTTCCTTTTTAGAAGAAGACTGAATACCGCAAACATGACATTTTTAGACTTTTCAATAACAGCCATTTGAAACATATATATCTTATGTTTTATTTCTCAACTTGTGTTCCATACAACTATCAATATAATTAAATAAATAAATAAATATAAAACTATAAAATAACTGATCAGGATGTATGAAGAGGGTTATGAGAGTATGTGAAGCGAAGGAAGTATGTCAGGATCGTAGTATATGGAAATCCGTAATCTATGCCTATCCCTGCGGGAAAAAGGCGTGATTATACACGGATCGACCTAGTCCCACAATAAGCTCACTAAGACTTGTGTTGTGGGCTCAATAATTATACCGAGATTTGAAATAAAAATTAGGTACTTTTTTGCACGTATGTGTACGATGCGCAAACTCTCCCCCACCACCGCGCCTAGTGTTCAAGAAGTTTGACGGCATCTGTACAATGTAACACATTAATAATACTGAGGGGTATGGGATAAAAATCACGATCACCCCCAACCTTAGCTGTTCTCCTACCTGTATTTTTAATTATAAAAATTGATTTATATCACATCAAGATCACAGCTGCGAGCCCCTTCAAGAGGAATTACGACCATCACTCCTGAGGGTTGCGACCTACAGATTAAAAAATCATTGCCTTAAAGAATAATTGCTATTCAATACTTTCAGATGTAGGCTTATTTATCGCTTACCCATACAAAATTTCACCCCCCTTTCATCCCTTCAAAAGATGATTTCCGGAATTAACTATCCTGTGCCCTTACAACTATCCCCATATCTCAGTAGTTTAAGCGTGAACAAGAAACAGTTAGACAGAGTTACTTTCGCATATGTAATGTTGGTATGGAATTGGCTGAATAAACAAACAATCTTTTAAAATATTATCATGTTTCTTATAATTGAAACAAAACACATTTTCTCATCGAGCTCATCTTTCATTCGCATCATCATTCAACTCATTCGACATTCCAAAACAAGTCATAACGCATTCGATCTTTACTTATTCATCAAACTAATATAATAACAATGAAGTTTAAATCAACCAGTATTGGAGATAGAGCTAAGTTGTAACGACTTACAAAGAATGTGCATCCAGCAGCAGAAATAGACTCGAAGTCCGTATTCTACAGAGTTTTATAGGTCATTTTGAGCGCTTGATTCGCGTAGCTTTTTTCTAAGTGCATAAATCGATAAAATGCTACATCTACGCGCTTTTCGAGGCTTGGTAAGCGCCCGCAAACTACAAAGAATACAAACTCTTGAGTGTTAATGTGTTCCGCATAGGCAAGTATAGCAGACGCGGTCAAAGTTGTGTCTATTTGCGTTTTGTTCGCGCCGAAGTGTAAATAAGTCGCAAGCGCTAGTCGCTTCCTTTGACGTGTGTTCAAAAACCACCATTAAGGCTGGGTTGCACCGACTTACTATCACAGACCGATCAACGTTAAATATGGCTCCGGTAGCTGTCATGCCATAGAAACTTGTCAAACTTTCCATACATTCAAATTTGACAATTTTTTTTTACAAGACACAGTCGTCAATAATCCTTGTGAAACCTTATAGACCTTATGGGCGTTGGTTTAGCATGGAAAAATTATGTAAACTCAATGTATTTTGGCTTCCTTGCTCTTTTTCATTATTATTTTTTTCTTAATATTTTTTTTTGTGTTAATGTGGAAGTTACCAATATCAAACTTGCAGGCTGCGTGCGAGGTCTCGGTTATTTTTTCTTCGTATTTGTTCTCTGTATCAAATAATTTGATATATCATCATCATAGCCAGTACAGTTACACCCTGAAAGATACTCGGGGTCCACTGCCTAATCCCAAGAATTGGCGTAGGCAGTAGTTTTTACGGAAGCAACTACCATGTGATCTTCAATCCCAATTTCTATGGGATTATTTCGTTTTGTGTAACCAAATCCTGTAATGATTTGCCGAGTTTCTTACGCCGGTTCTTCTCGTGGCAAAGGTTTATTTTTTCGAACCGGTGGTATTTTATCGAAATTCATAGGTGCATATTATATGCCTAAATTGAAGAATAAACTACTTTTACTTTACTTACCCGTGTGGCGACGGGTTAGAATAGCACCATCCCCTTTCCTCCCTTGGGTGTCGTAAGAGTCGACTATGGGAATCAGGTTGAAGTGTGTTGTGGGCGATGGGTTAGCAACCGGTCAATGCAATATCACATTTTCTCCATCTATAAACCTGCAATTGCTAGAAGTGGCACTGAAAATTAATTTTCATGTGCTCTGCCTACCCCGTTTTGGAAATATAGGCGTGAGTTTATATATGTATTTTTTACTTTCATTATTTATGTTGCCAGGTTATATGGGGCGACGAGGAAAGCGGTCGCACGTGGGACGATCACGCGCTCCGCAAACAGGAGTTGCGGGAGATCAAGATGCTGCAGAAGCAGGAGCAGAAGCAGTTCCAGGACCTCAGCGCCAAGGAGCAGCAGCTGAGGGAACAACAGGATAAGCGGTGAGTGATAGAGTACATAGTTGGCCTCGCGCGGGACCCCTCGCAGTGGAACAAGTGATTAGCACCTCGCTCATGACTCGGCCCATACGCACCCTCGTACATGAGTGTTGAGGGTCTCGTGTGAGGCTCGACTGGTAAAGCACCCTCGTAACTATACTACCCAGCAGACGCGGCGTTAGGCGTGGGCGACTTGGGCCACCGCCCACGGCCTCGCGGTCCAGTAGGCCTCGCGGCACGGAGGTTTCGACACTAGTTAAAAACTACAGAGGGCCACGCAAAATGTATCTTGCCCACTTAAAATTTAGGTCTTGCTCGGCCACCGCTACCCAGCGAAAGACTTTTCTTAAAAAGTCAACAATGTATGGCAATTCACAACCCTTGTTTGCGAATAGACTAAGCCTAGGGTGCACCAAACCGTCTGTAATCGTAAGCGGTCTTCGTTAAAATCTGATTGTATGGAAAGTTTGACAAGTTTCTATGGGATGACAGCTGCCGGCGCCATATTTAACGTTGACCGGTCTGTAATCGTAAATCGATGCAACCCAGCCTTAGGCAATAAGCTTACAAAATAAAACTGCTAAATACTTTCTGAAGATTGGGTAATACTTCTTGGCTCAGAAACCTTTGATATATTAGGTTTTTTTTTATATTCCACGTTGGTGGCAAACAATCCTACGGCCCGCCTGATGTAAAGCGGTCATCGCAGCCTATGGACGCCTGCAAATCCAGGAATTGCTATGATATTGTAGAAAATAGTGTATACATTTTTAAAGGGTCAGCAACGCGCATGTGACACCCCTGGATGACCGCTTACCATCAGGCGGGCCGTACGCTTGCTTGCCACCGACGTGATATAAAAAAAAGGCGGCGGAGAAGGTTTTGTTTGTCACTGTTTATATCCAAACTTGTTTCGCATGTGGTGTTTATGCGCATGTCCTATAAGTGATTGTGACACCTATCTCTAAATGTACTTAGTTTATAGATTTCGCATGTGCTGATGTCAAAAATCGTTGGTGAACCTTGAATAAATAAATAAAACAATAAAAAAAAAAAAAATAACGTAACATGATCCTTTGTTACAGTTTCGAAGCGGAACTAGCATCGCTGTCCCGAGCGCACGAGACGGACCTAGAAACGCTCGCGCGGGCCCAACGGGCGGCCGCGGAACGCGCGGAACAGCAACTCGAGGCGGAACTGAGACAAGCCGCCAAGAGACTGAGGGCGGAACACGAGCGGGACCTGCGTCATTTCAGGGACCAACTGAAGCAGGAGCTACGGCTGCTCAAACAGGTCAGTTCCACTGTATTATCTAGTTGCGAACTAGCATCGCTGTCCCGAGCGCACGAGACAGACCTAGAAACGCTCGCGCGTCCCAACGCGCGGTACAGCAACTCGAGGCGGAACTGAGACATGCCGCCAAGAGACTGAGGGCGGAACACGAGCGGGACCTGCGTCATTTCAGGGACCAACTGAAGCAGGAGCTACGGCTGCTCAAACAGGTCAGTTCCACTGTATTATCTAGTTGCGAACTAGCATCGCTGTCCCGAGCGCACGAGACAGACCTAGAAACGCTCGCGCGTCCCAACGCGCGGTACAGCAACTCGAGGCGGAACTGAGACATGCCGCCAAGAGACTGAGGGCGGAACACGAGAGGGACCTGCGTCATTTCAGGTACCAACTGAAGCAGGAGCTGCGGCTGCTCAAACAGGTCAGTTCCAATGTATTATCTAGTTGCGATTAGCAGGTAGTTTTGGCCGGTTGACAGCTATCCAATCCCAAAGTAATTACCAGGGAGCGTAACTTTGGTGCCGATGACAGACGTATGACGTCAAGCTGCATACAGAGTATTTTATGTAGCTTGTAGAAGAAATCGATTTAGACGAAGACAGTTTGACTTTCGACAATATTTGCTCCAGTTGTGGTTATAGGGATTTATGATCAGTTCAATGTATTTTTTTAATAACTAGCGGGAGATTCGAATGTTATAATTATTGGCTTAAATATGTGGAAATTAAATGTACACTACCGTCAGAAAGTTTTTGGTTGATTATCCACTCAATTTTTACTCATCTGTCCGTAGTACTCTCAACCAGTTTGCAAAAGTCCAATCCTTGTGAAAAATAGCCCATTGCAATCTTTTTGCCTTGTTTGGTTTACGTAGTAATTTATCAAAATTAAACTAAAAATTGTGTTTGGTACTAAACTTTCTGACGGTAGTGTATGTAATGGCACTTATTGTCGTTAACCGCATTGTCCGCAGGAAGTGGAGCTGGTATCGAAAGACCGCCGCAAGGACGCGTACAGACAGCGGCGAGCGCGGCTGGACGCGGAGCACGCGGAGCGCGAGCGCGCGTTCGTGGCGTCGCTCGCCGACGCGGGCGACGCGCTGCTGCGCCGCATGCACGAGCACCACCGCGAGCGGCAGGCGCTCACCGACACGCAGTACCTGCAGCAGCGCCACCAGGTGGGAGCCAGGAATGCACGACCAAATAGTGTCCGGCCCGAGGATACGCATCCACTTTTTTTTGGACGCGGATTCTCGGGCCGATCATTATCAACAAAAGTATCTTCCTATTGTCGCCCCGGACCAAATTGCTCGGACCTATAATGCATGGCACAGTAATGTCCAACCCTGTAATCGGCGTCCACTGTTTTGGACGCGGATTCTCGGGCCGAGCTTCAACGGCCCGAACAAAAGTGGCTTCCAAATATTGCCCCGGACCAAGTTTGATCAGAGCGATAATGTGCGGCCAAATAATGCACACCCCACTAATCAATGTACAATCAGCTGCAGAGAAACGTGACCCCTCCTGCATAGAAGTTTGTATGCAGGAGGGGTCACGTTTCTCTGCAGCTGACTATACATTAGACGCGGTTTACTGGGCCGGGCATTATCATGGCCGTACAATATAGGGACTCCACCAGGTGACTAACTACCGCCTACATGACCAGTCCGGTCGATATGACAGCCAACATCATCATCAGCGTCCTGCGAGGAGATTCAGATTGTCCGGAATTGGTTGAGCAACTGGTGCTGCCTACACTTTCCCTCTCTGTTGAAATCGAAATTCAACCTTCGACCGCGCAAGCATCTCTTGCTAGCAGTGCCAGAGACGCGTACTGAGTCTCGCGCCAATTCACCGCTTATGCGCGCTCTGAACTACTTTTAATCCCATCTTAAAGGCCGGCAACGTACTTACAATCCCTCTGGTGTTGCTGGTGTCCATGGGCGGCGCTAATCGCTAACCATCAGGCGATTTGTCTGCTCGTTTGGCCTCCACCGCGGATCTCCACAATGACCGGACCAGCACTGTCCTCATCCAACGGCCTCCCGCGATCTTGACCAGATCGTCCGTCCACCTTGTTCGCCTTTCCACGCTGCGTCTTCCGGTGCGTGGTCCCCACTGAAAAACCTTTCTGCCCAAAAGGCCATCGGTTCTACGAGCAATATGCCTCGCACACTGCCACTTGAGTTGGAAATCGCTAACCTATGGCGACGATCCTGGTTCTACTATGAATATCCTATATTTTTTTTTAAATCTCGTTGAGAAACTCCAAACATCAGAGACACAATACGACAAGGGCATCTGTTCTAAGACATGTCTCAGACTCACAACTCATCATAATTTAACCAAGGACGTGCATCAAAAACTATGCCACGGCCGAACACTCAAACGTAACTACATTATTTAAATAGTGAATGAGGCACTGGCCTCATTCACTACTATCGCCATTTCCTGCACAACAAATCTGATCATAGTCTGGAGACTGATAGCAGATAATAATAAAAAAAAAAAAAAAAACCGCCGAACACGGGGTTCGCCAGTGGCATCTTCATCATCATCTTTACCTACTTCGGCTACGGCGACGGGGAAACTAAAAGATAATGAAAGCGTCATTCATAGCTGGTGTATTCAATATTTACAGAGAATCGGCGACAATTCAGGGGCCACCTCCTAAGATAAAGTTTACGTCGTCACAATATTAATCGTTTCAAAAATTTCTAAATTAAAATATACACGTCTGTTCATTTAATCAAAAAACATAACCATCATATCAGACAAAAGACATCGACTGCTGGGCATAGACCTCTCCTTCAAAGAGTCACTATGACCGGTAATACTCCACCCGCATCAGTCACAAGGTGTTGTGGAGGGGCCAGGAAAAATCCTCCACCACCCCCATATCAGCCGAAGGATGTCCACTGCGGGATATAGGCCTCCCCCAATTTGGCTTGGCATGTGGATTGGCGATCGCAGTATCTTCGCCGCACTCCAGGGATGCTGCTGCCCCCAGTGGTCTTGGTCGTAGTTTTAGGATATACCCGGGTCCACTAGAAAACATGATTTAACTAAATTAACTTTCCTCAGATAATGCGGACCCGCGAAGCGGCCCTATGGGAGCTCGAAGAGAAACAGATCCACGAGCGGCATCAGTTAGCCAAGCGACAGCTCAAAGAGGAGTTCCTTCTGCGGCGGCATCAGATGTTGGTGCGACACGACAAGGAGTTAGAGCAGATCAAGAGGTACTTTCTATCTCCAGTTATACTTTCAGCTCTCTCACGCTCCGCTCGCGAAACAGAGATAGCAAACAAAGCTTGTAGACTTTTGAAATAGCCTATGTATCTTATCTACTTCAGATTGCGTGGATACGAGGACATCCATTTGACTGCTATCCTGGTTAATTTAAATTATATGTCCGTCAGTTAAATTATCAAAAAAAAATGGTAGTTTTTCTTTTGTCGATCAAACAAAACATGACAAATATAAGCGAGTCAAAGATCGGGAGGCTGAGGAGTTGCTTAAAAGTGTAGAACAGCGTAACTATGACGTCACTCGGAATTTCGGGCTATATCTTAATCATATTTTGTGTAATCGATAAACGAAAAAATACATTTAATTTTTTTGATAATTTAACTGATAGTCTAATTTAATAATATTTTTTTGATGACAACGGTTACTGAAGATAAGTAATCTGAAATAGGCCAGCTAAAGATAGGTATTATTTGACGCCTGCAGCCGTCATCGGAAATTTAACAAGTTTAACGTTTAGTCATTATGCGGGTTTTTCCTTTTCACACATCATATTCTGTTTTTAATTACTATGTCAAAATCTAGTTTGTACCGAATAGAATAATTAATAGTTATATCTGCCGTATTTTGACTCTGATTGGTCTTTGACAGGAAAAACACCCGGAAAGAGGAAGAGCTAGCCAAAGGCCAAGCGGTCGAGAAGCGGTCGCTGCCCAAACGTATTCGCGGCGAGATGCGCGCACGGGAGATGATGTTCCGAGAGTCACTGCGAATTGGCGCTCATCACGATGACGAACGCGAGAGGCTCAAGAAGGTGAGGACTCTGCTGGCTAAACTATAGGGTTCAATTTCCAACAAGACGTTCTTTCCTGGTCACCGTCTCAAGAAGGTTGTAATATCTTAGATATAGAGTTCATATCCCTAAGATTATCTCTGACGGGGTAAGGGGGAGTGGTTACATTATTGGTGCCCATGACCAGGATATAGTATCAAAGATTATTATTGGTTGGTGGAAGGCACAGTTTTTTTCCTAGCCGATGTAGGTGTCCCATTGCTCGGCAAAGGGCCTCTTAATTGTCACGACTCCCATATGTGAATCGCACATAGGATGCAAAATATTCTTAGTCATTGTATTCAATTTCCATTCTTATTTCTCCTGAACAAATGAATGTTTCTGTATTGCAAGGATTGTGTACAACACGGTAAAGAATGGCTGCTAATGTATAGTTTTCCTTGCAGTTCCAAGAGAACGAGAAGCGGCGGTATCGAGCGGAACAGCAGCGGTTAGCCACAAAGCACGCAAAGGCGAGGGAAGAGCTCAAGGCGGCCGGAGAGGTCAGTAGTTCAGTATATTGACCATCATCATCATGTCCGCCGAAAGACGCCCACTGCTCCCCCAAAGATCTCCACAATGACCGGTCCTGCGCCACCCGCATCCAGCGGAGACCCGCGACCCTTACCAGGTCGTCAGTCCACCGTGTGAGGGGCCTGCCCCCGCTACGCCTTCCGGTACGCGGTCGCCACTCGAGAATCTTTCCGCCCCAACGGCCGTCGGTTCTACGTGCTATGTGCCCCGCCCACTGCCACTTAGCTATTCGGAGGGCTATATCGGATACTTATGTCAAAGATGTCTTCTGTATAGTGCCGGGTTAATCTAGCTCTGGGGTCTTCTGGCAGACCAACTTCGGGTCTGCTAGTTGAAGTGTATATTGACCACAATAATAATAATAGTATGGCATTTATTTTCGAACCGTGAGATCTTCGACAAGACAGTACGATTGCCAGTTTGTTGCACTTTTAGCACCACTCGGGATTCACGTGTAGGGTAAAGGTGTCCCTACGGACGTGGTGCAACTTCGACCCCCCCCCCCCCCCTTGTTAAGTGAGTGGGAAACTTGACTGTGAAGTTATCAAGCCGCCCGAAGGCCTCCAACCACTATACCCTCTATATTGACCATGCAGTCAGTTATAGTGGTCGGCGGTTAAGAAGTCAATCCCGCCACCTGCCATATCCTTACAGTCTATAACCTCAAAGTGACTTTTAGGTTATAAACTGTATGGAAATGACAGGTGTCAGGATTGACTTCTTAACCGCCGATTACTATAATAACTCTAAACCTTTGTTTACAATGTTAAATTTACCGTTGCGTCATTAATTCATAAAGCTGGTTCGAAAGAATGAACCACTTGCATATATGAGGCAAAAAACCTTCGACAGAAGGTAAACCGAAATTAATTCTTACGTTAATATTACTAAGACTTGAACGTGTAAATTTATTTCACACTGTCTCTAACTCAATTTCGTCAGCCAATACCTGACTTCCCAACTTCTGTAAACGATACGTACTCGAAAGTAATACTGTAACAAAAACTGTCGAAATCCGGAGATATTTTCTGGAATTTACGGAGATGCGTTTTTGATGTTCTTTTCAGTTCAAGATTATTTTATATAGAAAACTCCCGTGAGTTTGAGACATATTAAATATAATGAAACGGGTCACTCACACGGGTCGGTCTGGAAATGTCGAGCGATATTCGACCTTTAAGACGTGAGTGACCCGTTTCATTATATTCAGGATTATTGTCTGAAACCAGGATAATAGTTTCGCTTCACTGTCAGTTAGTATTTGATTTAGCCCTTGAAAATCCATCTCCTAAGTTTCCATTTAGACAATGAAGCTTTATCGACCGAGTGAAACGAAGATTTCCGTTTCCGCTTCGACAAAAATGATTTCGAATGTCCAAATGTCCAGATGTCCGGATTTCCGGTTGTTCTCTACAGCACGTCTAGCACAACACGGCGCGCGAGTTAGACTATCCGTCTCTTTTCATTTGTACTCATTAGATAGAGCCGGGTAGTCTATCTCGCGCGCCGTCTTGTGCTAGCCGTGCAGGTCCAATTTCTCAACCGATTCTCGTGAAATTTTGTGAGCAGGTTCGATAATTTTATAGAATGTTTTTGTCGAGTAAAATATTGGGACATTAAAAATTTGTTTTTTTTTTAAAATCGCCATCTACAGCTCACATTGCCACTAGTATTGTAACACCGTGAGCACTTCTTCACTTGCTGTTAAATGAAATATACTTCTCCCCAGGCGTTACTCCGCGAACTCGAACAATACCAGAACGAGAAGCGCAAAGCCCTCATGAACCACGAGAGCAACAAGATGAAGGCGGTGGAAGAGCGGTACTCGCACGAACTGAAGGAGTGGAGAGCCACGCTCGGCGACAGGAAGTTGGTGAGTGGACGCAGGCGGAGGCACGCTTAATATGGATCTTGTGTCGTTGAGATAAGGTTCATGTACATTTGCAAGAACTTGCCTTAGACAAAGAAAACAAGATAGTCGGAGTATTACATGTTTTTAAAATCCGGCATCATTAGATTGTTCGTAATCGGACCAAGAAAAAAATATAGGTACACGGGACATTATGGTGGCCATACACATTCTTGACCGTGTGTGAATCAGTAGACTTGTCATGCACACTGAAGCGCGCTGCAAACTCGACGGCAAAATTGATCGTGTATGGCCAGCATAACGTCCTGTAACGTTTTTTCTTGGTCCGAGGAACTTACAGTCAATCTTCATTACATTGCGCGCTACAGAGGTAAGACGTAGGTCAAACCCAGTGTTGTAATCAAAATTGCATGCAAATTCTTGTAAATGTGAATCGGCCATGAAATATGGCGGCCTTGTGTCGTTGAGATAAGGTTCATAAATTAAGTGTTTCTGATGATTTGAAGTGAGAGCAGATTGCTTATGTAGTTGTATCTGTGTGCTGAGGGCTTCGGAGAAATCACACAACTAGTTGACAAGTCGTGGAAACGTATTTCAAAGCAGAACCACGCGTCGAGATCGATAGATGTTTCCAGTAATGCCAAGCGATGTCGCAAGGTACCGGCGCCGACATAGAATCAAGTGCAAATATGGGTACACCCGTTTTATTTGCTGTGGAGTGTATTTAACTTAATAATATTAATTCCAATTTCCCTTTTTAATCAATAAACAATAATGTTTAAAAGAAATAATGAAAATAGTTATAAAGATATATAAATCAATAAAGTGATTCATTGGCACTTTGAATTTTTACAGCAGCAATGCACTACATAAGCAATCTCAAATCTCACTTATTTATCTACATATATGTGGGAAGGATGATCTTAAAAACAAAAGTTTAATTTATACATACACGATAAATTCACTACATAAAACATTCTACTTTCAAAACTTTCCAAATAAAAATATCTTTATCTTGAACGAATAGACACTAATACATAAAGTTCTGTGTTTGAAGTGGTGTTTTTGCCCATTTAAACTTTTTCGGTATAAGAATCAACACTTTGTACTAAGATCATCCAATGATATATGTGTAACTTTTGCGCGATGTATGCATGCATTTACAGTCTGTCTCGAACTCTGGAAACTTCAGAAGCGTTGTCAAGCAATAAGCATACGCTCATAGAGATGTGTAAGTGCAGTCTCACACATATAACGATACTCTAGTTCACATGCATACTAATTCCGAATAAAAGTACTATAGATAATTGAGCTATAGGTAAAAAACTTAAGAAAATGACCTGTTGTATGTAGTTGTAGCGTGTTTTACTTGTATAATGCGCACTTCTAAAGTTTGGAATTCTCTGCCGGCGTTTGTATTTCCGAGTTCATATAACCTAGACCTTTTTAAGGCACGAGTGAATAGGCATCTTCTGGGTGAGCTCGCTTCATCGTCGGCCTCATCTTTGCTCCCTGGCTAGATGCTGGCCAAGAGCAATCCCATTTTTGATTAAAAAAACATGTTTAAAATGTGAAACACAAACAAAAAAAACGCTTATTGGAACACTTCACAACTACATTCAACTGGTCATTTTTTTAAGTTTTTCACCTATACACTTTGCCCCATAATTAGTACAAGTGTGAACGAGTATGTACAGCTACTCTATGAGTATGATTCGACAAAAACATTGAATAACCAGTTGCTGTCGAGGCTGACTATATTTCTTGTAAATATGTGGCATGATTTGGAGCATGTAACCCGGGAGCATGGTCGTGGCATGCAGTAGCTTCACTAATTGGTGGTTGGGTCAAAAATGTATAGGAAAAATCGGTATCTAGGTGGTGAGAGGAAAACTAAGTACTTGTCGAGAGAAAATAGGGTTGTGTATGTCAAAGGTTATGTTTATGTCAAAGTGGTATTGGAACGCGTATTGATTCCTAATTTTTTCGATTATAGGTTGAATAATATCAAAGGCAAAGTGGTTACAATTGTGAAAATGTCTTGTTAGACGGACAGAATAACGGACTATAGACACTATGTTCTAGAAAAGATAAGAATTTCTAACCTATTTAAATTTAGAGAGATTTATATTGATACAGGTACGCTGAAGCTTGCATAGAGACATTTCACTATTATCATAGTGAGGAATAAGCCTTGTAGTCAAACAAATGACTCTCCATTAGGGCGCGTTTATCTACCCAGTTCTATAAAATATTACAGAAATAATCATAAATGTTTTCCTAGATCTAATCCAACTATCCACAGTATTCCTCTAAGATACGCGTTCCAAGCCACCGTCCCATAGGTAGCTCCGTGTCTGTGCCGTCCGCATCACAGCCACACTAAACCAGGCATTGTCTCTCAGGCGCTCATACAAACCTTCGCCAAGCAACTGGATGACCACGAGGCCAAATACGGCAGACCTATCCCCGACCGGGCCGTCTATCTAGACGCGCCGTGGCCTAAGAACGTGCTACAACACGTCTTGACAGCCTACCATCAGAGGAACTCCTTCATCGGGTCCTTGAGTCGCTCTAGAACAAGTCTCAACCTGATCGCTAACACGCCGAATATGAATAGACGGAGAAGCATAAGTCCGCCGCATAGAGCAACGAAATCCGCTGCAACAAGCGCTACAAACACGACTAAGCGTGGAAAACTGACTAAAGAACAGCGATACGGAAGCACGTCCAATTTGAAGCTGGTTTCAGAAAAAATATCAGGATTTTCAGTGTTTTCGGGAAGCGATGAGCGACGAGACCCGATAATGGCTTACGGGAACGATTTCTTCGAACAACGCAGGCAGAGCAGCATTGCAGAGGAACCGCGGAGGATAGAACGCTCGCGACAGGTCTTAAACAAACCCGTTATTAGAGCAAAGAGCCCAATGAACTCTAACAAGAAGCTAAACAGGCAGAGCATGTCGGAACAGCTGTTCAAGCAGACAGAAGAAAATGGAATGAAACGAAGCATATCCCAGCAGAGTCTAAAGCAGGACAGAGCTCTAGAAGCCGTCATGATAGACCTACCGTCAATAGACGGCAAATACGATACAGTAAAAAGTACCAGCACTGTAGCTACACTGTCTTCTCAAGAAGGCAGCGATTTGGACTATGATGGGGTGCTAACTAAACACTTCAGCAGATGGGGGCCTGTGCGCGGCTCGAATACTTATAGTGACTCGGCTAGCGTGCCTGTCAGTCAGTTGTCTACAGTCAATTTACAGACGTTAAAGCAGGAGGGACCGCCTGACACAACAGCGTAAATTATTTATTTCAAATTAAAGAAAATTTATATTGCTTGGAGCAGAATTCGAGGCTGCGACGCGGCCAAACCAGCCAGTCACTAGCTAACTGAGCTTTCGGAGCAATCCCCATACGCTTCCGTAAGGCATAAGAGGGAGTCTTGGAAGTTTCTTCTTAAAGATTTGTTTACCGAGCTGATTGTTCCGATAGCTCATTTGGCTAGGGCAATCAAGGCAAGGGCTAGGGCTTCGAATCCTTCTCGGAGCAATATATTTTAGATATTTTATCTTTAATTGAAAATTTATAATTTTAGTTAGCAGATGTTCGTGCTTACATATAATTATATAAGCGATTATTGCGCCGTACGGCGAAAATCTTATAATCCGTTCACCAAAGTAAAAACTGCTTGTAGTCGATTTTCGAGTGTTGGTAATCTGAGGTGAGGCGGGGTGGGGCGCGCGTTACCATAGCAACGGGTTGCCGCGGTGCCTCGCACATAGTATATGAGCATGCGCGCTAGTGGATCTACACGGATACCGCTACTTGGTTTTACTACTTTGGTGCCAGCCACCATGGGTTTTTACGACAAGAAACATCTGTGTACAAGCCCTTACAGACCACTTAGGCTGGGTTGCACCAAACTGCCTGTAATCGTAAGCGGTGTTCGTTAAAATTTCAATGTATGGAAAGTTTGACAAGTTTCTATGGGATGACAGCTGCCGGCGCCATATTTAACGTTGATCAGTCTGTAATCGTAAGTCGGTGCAACCCAGCCTTAGTCTTCAGTTAATGTTTCAAAATAGAGGCTTATTCAAATAAAAATGTATAAATCTTGCCAAGCTTGTGTATTTCGGATGCTTAAGTGCCTTATGTTAATATATCGATAAAACATCGATTACACGAAAGTTTCTTATGAAGAAAGTAGAGGTCTTTTTGATAAATAAAACACAAAGACTATGACACACACCGTAGCCTACCGTAGGGGTTATTTAAGTGTTCGTTTTTATTTTGGTACGAAACACAACAATACGTCAAAGCTAATCTAAACACAGCCGTTTTAAACGAATAGATTCGAATAAAGTAAAATAAATAATCGTATAGAAGCCCAAACTTGATTTAATAATTTTTCTAATAAAATTATGCTTTGCCTTAAAACTTGTTCCAAGTATACTAAATTCATAACTTAAAATAATCTAATATTATAGTATAGTCATATATAATGCCATGTAGTATTAATACGAACTTCCCTCACCTTGCCAAATAATTGCTTTGCTTCCATAAAGTGTTCTTAAAATGCAATTAACGATTAGTTTAACTTTAATGAGTAGGTATCAAATTATTATTAATACTAATGCAACATTCCTATACGTGCAGTAGTTGTAGAGAAATAATATACTAGGAACGTCTTTCATAAATGTAAAAGAAAATACTCTGTGTTGACGAGTGTTGAATTCATGGCATTCGTGTAGGGCCGGAACCACCCAATGGGCCACAGTTAAGCATTAAAGGGGGAAAGATATACATATTTAAATCTCAATCTACCACAGAACTGCGTCCTCTACTTGGCCAATCATGGCCCATAGTGTGGTTCCGGCGTCACGTCGAGGTATAGTTGAGGCCCACTGAAATCAGAAGTCAACATTCGTGTTTTATTTGCCACTACAATGCGAGTAAAAAGAGAGGAGGATAGATATGATATCGGCTCGCGTCGTTATTTTGATATCTATTGGGCAGGCCTTGACATAGCGCGATTTTCGCATACCGTTATGATTCATAACGCTACTTTGCCATTAAAACGCTTTATTAAAAACGATATATGGCGCGAATTTATAGCGGTAGCCAATATAACGTTATAAATAAAAAGCAATATATATATATATAAAGCAATATATATATATATATATATATAGCGATATTTTGTGAAGCGCTATAATAACGTTATAGGCTATCTCTGTCTCGCTCTTTCGTGCGCTGTGACATGTACGTCAAACTCGAGCACGTCATTGTCGCCACCGCCACCATTTTAAGCGATATTATAACATTATCATATTAGGTTATGATTGTTATTATATTTATTTATTATAACGAAATTTTAAACTCCAATGAAATATATCGTTATAAAATCGCTTATTTTCAAATGGTTTTAAAGGCCTGCTGTTGGGTCCTCAATTCCTAATGATGTAGTTCTTATAGATGATAGTTTGTTCCCCATTTTGTTAAGTGACTGCATAGGATTAGATATTCAATGTGCCTGATTCCAAAGCCTTATATTGATACATGTTTTATTAACGCGTTAAAAATATTTTAAACTAAACAAATTAGTTTATAATAAATTATTTAATTAGAGTTAAAAGTATTTTATATTACAAAATGGCGCTAAAACATTCCATGATAATAATTAATTTATTGTGAATAGTTTAGGTATTTTTAAATATAAATCTAACATCACACTAGTATATTTTATTATTTGTAAGGATGGAAGCAAGAGATAAAATGTGCCACTAACCAGGCTATCAAATGTAACTAAACTACATATGGCACTGAACAATACCTATATACATATGAATTCAATACAACAAATTAGAGGGATCCTGATCCGCGTTAGCTTTGAAACAATGTATAGGTAAAAAGGCGAACGCTTTCATTAAAAAATGGTCATATTCTGACTGGGAAGTAAATTCATTTAAACGCTGCATTTATAATGTCCTTCTGAAAAAAGGTCTTCCCTTCTGTCTGGCCAAAAATAAATAGTCATCAGTTCATCACGCAGTTTGTATGTATACATGTCAAAATAATCGCCGAATGTCAAAAAAATGTTCCGCAATCACACACATCAGAGAAAAGCAGACTCGCAGTATTAAGAGGGCGCAGTACAGTCGGTTCTCCATACAAACGTATTTACGCTCTCATTTTAAAACGCCAGGCTAGAATAACATGAAACTTTGTATACACAATGGGATCCGGCATATCTAGGTCGGAAATTAGTTTCTGTTGCTAGAAATTGTAAAAGAAATAAAATATAGCGGTTTTTTAAGTTTTTTACGGCTTGTATGAAAACCTTAATAATCACTGTATTTTTTCTCCATTATAATTTCAAGCAACAGAAACTAATTTTCTACCTAGATATGCCGGATCCCATTGTGTATACAAAGTTTCGTGTTATTCTAGCATGGCGTTTTAAAATGAGAGCGTAAATACGTTCGTATGGAGAACCGAGCGTACTTCGCACTCTTAAGCCAGATGATTTTTCATATTGTTGCCACTTTAATCCTTATGGTGCACCAAAATGAGTTAGAATACGACAGATAATACAATCATTTTCGGCTGTTAACGAGTTGTCTCCATTTGAAAGCACACCAGGATGTAAAACTAAAAATTTCACTGAACTGACGTTGTGGTGGGTTACGTTTATATGGGAAACGTAACCCACCACAACGTCAGTTCAGTGAAATTTTTAGTTATGAAGATGGAGACACTGACAGGTGAAGACGTGTCAGATGTCCCTTGTCTGTCTCTCTCAAACTTTCTGATTTGTGCATTAGTGAAAATAGATCAGATGTACAGAAATCGTTCAAAATCGTTAAATGAGCGGATCTGCTTTGCTCTGATATCTGTGCCCGTAATATATATTGTCATAAATCATGAGCATGTCTTTTCCATTGTCACTTTGTCTCTTAAATCATATGTCAAGATAACTTTTAATAAGTCCTTTATTCCTATGCCACTCTCATTGTATTATTCATGTCACGAAATTTTCATTTAGTTTAAGTTTTAGTAGATACGTGTTGTATAGACTAAAGTATTATCCGATGATATTTTTAAACTGTTATCTTATTGCCAATTGTCTATAGTTTAGGGTTAGAAAATCAGTTGCCTTGTTTCTAACAGTTTACAACAGTGTAATACACACTTTACAATAATGTATGTAAATAAAGGAGTTTCTTAATTACTTGCTGTTTATGCTTTGGTCGGTGGTGGAATCAAATATTGGTGCTTTCTTTTCAAGTTTTCTTTAACAATTGAATTTTGTCGTACCAAGAAAAAAATCGTGTTCATGTTATTAAGTTAAAAGGAACCTCTTTGCCGATGTCAATAAGTACGTGTGAGAACGCGCCTCATTGACGCCGTCAAAAGGTGGTTTTATCTTGAGAATGACTGTATATGCAAGATACAATTGTATTTGTACATATAAGATACAATTGGATATGTAAAATATCACTGAAGCTTGAGACGGCGAGTGAAAGCTATGAAAAAGGGCTAAAATATCACGTTCTTTGTATGGGAGCCCCCCTTAATTATTATTATTTTGTTTTTAGTATTTCTTGTTATAGCGGCAACAGAAAAACACAATCTGTGAAAATTTCAACTGTCTAGCTATTACGGTTCTTGAGATACAGCCTGGTGACAGACGGACGGACGGACAGCGAAGTCTTAGTAATAGGGTCCCGTTTTTACCCTTTGGGTAAGGAACCCTAAAAAACCGCACGGTATTCGGTAGCGCGGTAGAGCGGATTCGGCGTGTATTACATATGAAGCAGTAATCGACAGTCCCGCGCCGCGCCGCCCCCGCTCTGAGAGCGTTTCGAGCTTAAATTGTCACATTTTATACTGTATTAGGTACTAAATTGTCTCAAACATGCAATGAAATTTAATAGTTCTTTATAATAAATAGGCTGCGAAGTATCACGTTTCAGGGGCGACGAAATGGTCCATAATGGAATTTCATACAAAATGGGAGGCTTAGGCCGCCAAAGTGACTGCCTTTTGTTGTCGATAAATGAAAGCAACTAATTCCATTCGTTTGGTGTAAATCGTCCGTAAATGACAGGTGTGGCCGTGCCCTATGTTTAAAGCTATGACTACACCCGCCCAGCTAGCATGATGGAGTTTGTGGTCATGTTTTACGGGGGCAGTTTGGGCCATAAAACCTATCGTTCTGACTAGGATTACATAACAATGACGACCGCCTTAGTCTTTAACGCTTTGAACGCTTTCATATTTGAATGAAGTGACCACAGACGCCAAGGTCTCAAGAATTGATGTAACGTTTAAACCAATAAAAACAATTCATGATAGATTTTTTTCATGATTAAAGTACACCTTCCTTTTTAGTGGTTGTTGGCGTGGTTGGGCACGATGTCACACTACCACTTTATAGGTTCTTGGCGTTCAAAGGGTTAAGCTCGAAACGCACAGAGCGGGCGCGGCGCGGTGCGGGGCGGAGGCGGTTTTGCATTTTTGATCTTTTCGGAACTGTCGACTGTCGATAGTGTCGATTACTGCTAAATATATCACACACGCCGCCACCGCTCCGCTGTCCCGCGCGGTTTTTTGGTGTGACGTCCCGCGAACCGCGTTCGCTTTTCCGAAAACCCCCCTCCGCCACGCAACGACGCTGCGCCGCGCTCTGTGCGTTTAAAGCGTTATAATTGATAGTGACCCTGCCTACGAAGCTGGTGGGCGCGGGTTCGAATCCCGGTCAGGGCATCAATTTGTGTGGCTGGCACGAATGGTTGTTCCTGTGTCTTGGATGTTTCCTATGTATTTAAGTATGTAAGTCTATACTTATAAGTATCGTGGCCTACCCATAGTACGAATTGCTTAGTTTGGGACTAGGTCGATTAGTGTAAAATCGTCCACAAATATTTATTTATTTAAAATAGTTTATTTACATCTTGTAATACAAGCGGAAGTTTCTTGTAAAAGGAGATGAAATAATAAATATATATAAATAAATATTGGGGGATAATCTTACACAAATCGACCTAGTCCCAAACTAAGCAAAGCTAAGTGTAATACATACTTGAGTACATAGGAAACATCCAAGATTCAGGAACAATATTCGTGATAAATGCACAAATAATGCCCTGACCGGGATTCGAACCAGGGACCTCCGGCTTCGCAGGCAGGGTCACTACCAACTAAGCCAAAGTGGTCGTCAAGAAATGTGAAAATGGGGTCTTGATCCCTACTGTGAATATTTTCCGTTATTTCATACATGTTTATATGAAATAAATGCTTGTAAATATTAAATAACCTGCCTTTATGATATGGAGCTTAACAGAACCTACCAGCGTCTTTATAATGGTATTAGTTCCGATTTCGCCATTCAACTTGCAACATTGACGACAAATTTGTATTCAGTGTTGCCAGTAATGAAGTTGTAATTTTTACCAAAAAACGCTGATTCTAACCCGTGCGGCATGTGGCATGCGTCATGACAGCTTACTCAGCAACATAACCGGACAAACCCGCGGGACAGCACGGTATGTTCATTCCATTTACTAATTATTTCTTTTATTTACAGTATCGTCTAATAATATATATCACCTTTACGTTTGAAATATCACGAGTTTCATGCGAATGCTCCGAAATATTTTTATGTGAAGATCCGGTTCTGATTCGGTATTTGAGTCTAGAGCGTTTTACAAACCCACCAATTTGTCGCGACAATCCCCTTGAAAGTGAATGAATTTACTGTCCTCTACCTCATTATAGTTTCGTCTATAGGTTGTTAGAGACAAATTGGTCCGTTTGTAGAACGCTTAAATGCTTCGAACCAGCGGATGGTATAGTAAAAAAATTATTCAGGAAGTATGAATAAGTTACTTAATGTCAATTAAATGTCATGAAGGTGATATATTATTTGCCGGTATTGTGGCATGATCTCGAGTGGTTTTTCGATTTTCTCACATGGTTTTTGGTGTGCATCCTAAGTTTTATAGTGTTCTTGAAATTTGATATTGATGTACCCACATTGCACTAGACTAGACCACCAAAATAAAATAAACCAATAAAATACAAATCAAATTAAATTAAGTGTTTTTAATTCCCAAAACACTACGTTTTAGGTTTTTGTTTGATATAGCGGCGTTTTTATTTTTGTAGCGGTATTATTATAGCATTAGTACGATGATTTTTTTTGTGGAAATGTAGAGTAGCTGTTTAGCAATTGCACAAAAAAGTCCATTGGGTCGAAGTGCATCTTCATGTAGATAAGATGAATTTTAACCACACCACCACAATAACCACTGCTTGCTCTTTAGCTATGTGGTGTTGTTTCTGGTGGTGAGTATGGTCGTCAGAGGTCCCGAGGATGCGCTGTGTTGAGAGTGAGTGAGGGACTTGAATATGACTAGCTGTCAACACAACGGATCCTCAATTGCATCGTGGTCTTCACGCCTGTGATTCTTATGAAGGCTATACGCCGTAAGCTTTTTTGCTACCATCTTTGTATCAAAATAAACTTTACGACGCGATCAATATCAAGCTATTTTAGATAATTTCTAAAATCACGTTTGTTACAGGTAAAACCCATTCTTTACGCTACTATTCTAGAACGTTATTTTTGGGAATTAAAAACACTGCCTAATTAGTTTTTTAAGCTACTCTGAAATACTATAACGTTTATCACAGACATGCATTTTTATTCTCCCTCTCCCAACAGGCTTTAGAGGACGAGTTCGCCACCCAACTAGAAGAGCAGGAGAGGCAGACGGCAAACGCCCGCCTCCCCCCACCGCCCCCCAGCAATATGCCGCAACACAGCTCGGCGCTACACTCCTCCCGGACCAGTCTAGCTTCCAGTCACTATGACTGACGAAAGTGTGAACGTTGTCGGCAGAAGTGGCTGGGGAAGTAACGGCTGGACTAGTCCAAGCCACGCTCAAAAATGTAAATAGACTGAGGCGAGTGAAAATACGGTTAAGGTGTGATGTCACTTAGCTGACTCGGTGTCAAAAATTGGTAAGGAATGAAACCAGTTTAAAAATGAACAGTCCTACCCTATTCTATAATCTTTTTAACATATCTTAGGTACGGTACCAGCTGTTATCCCAGTCCCAGTACTAGTACAAGTGTAGAGGACAAGTTGAATAGATACGCGTCCACAAATTGCCATTCCCGCCGAGGCATATATAGTGCTTTCCTCAAAAAATGCAATGAAATTTGAATATTGTAAGAAAAATCCAAACAAAACTAAGAATTCAGTAATAAAAACGAGCGCTGCGGCAGCTGGAGATCACGCTGCCCGGCGAGCCGGTGCACCCCGGAAACAAAAGACGCTCACTTTGCTAGCCTAGGCCTCCAATTTCCATTCGTGATGCCACACGTGAATTCCACGCACCTGAAACGTGATACTTCGCAGCCTATCATAACGAACATAACGTCTATATTTCATTGCATGTTTGAGGAAAGGTTATTTATCTTATACTGGATGACAGCTAGATGGTCCACCGTACCAAAGCTGCGTTTAAAGGATAATAGTAGACGTAGTTTCAATGTGCTAATTTTATGTGTATTGCACATATCACATGTCGGTGAAAACACACTGAAAGCGTGTTCAATTTAAGATTGATCTCTGTAATCTTTCGGATCTTGGTCGCATTTCCATTATTTTAGAGATGGGAGATGAGATCGAACTGTCATCTTTCGCTATAGCCCTGCACGGCTAGCACAAGACTGCGCGTGAGCTATAACGATCTCGAGACTATCCGTCTCTATTTAATGGGTACACACGGAAAGAGACGGATAGTCTATCTCGCGCGCGTAACTTTTAAATAAAACACGTCGCACAGCTCGTTTGGACTAATGCATAAAATAAATGTAACTTTAAAAAAGACATCTTCATGTGAACGCCTAGTAGGCATTATTGTGTTATGGTTCGCTGAAGCCAGATTTGCTGCCTGAATCGTGGCAAATGTTTGTATTTATTGTATACCTTTTTATAGCATGTGCCAAATTAATTGGAATTTTATAAAATCAGTAATTCTCTACTTATCGGTAAAGGAGACTGTCTAAAATATAGGGGGTTTGAAAGACTTAGGGCTAAAGTCATAGGGCAAGATTGGCGGTAAAATAACGCTTTAAATTGTATTTTGCAATAAATTAATTGATATAACGAAAGGAATTGATCGAGTGGTAATCAAAGGTGCTTATTGTGGATGTAAAGCAATTTAAATGTGCTTAATCACAACGCTTTGTGGGGTAGTACAGAAATTAGCTGTCTCTGATACTATTGTAACTTTAGATTTTATGATGGGTTTGGAACACGTTGGGAGATTTAACAGTAATGTAACTTTGTAAAATATAACGTAGCTGTCGCACTGACTGGTTAATTAATAAGTTGGACGTAGTTATGGGAAAAGGATCCAACCCGCTCGACGTAAAATTTGAAATTTGAACCTTCTGCTAAAAACCAAAAGTCATACATTTCATTGGTAATCTCTTGTGGATTGGATCCTATTCCCATAACTACCTACGTCCAGTTGATTGTGTCCAATGGATACAGCGGTAATGTCATGAACAGAAGCATTGCTAAATTACGTCAAGTATCTTGGACTCTCCGCACATCCTAAATAGCCTACTTAACCTTTTGAGGCGTGAATAAGGCCAGAAATTTTGACATAGACAAAGGACCTTTTGCTGGAGAGTGAGACAATTATGCAAGTTACAAGCACACGAAAACAACGAGCAATTTGTCATAAAATATGATACCACAACTATTGTTACAATGAAGTAATATAATTTGCTGTTTCATCCCAACTACGTCTCTGCCGATTGTTGTGACAAATTGTTTCGTTCGTAGTGTGGCATGGTTGTACGGCGTTAATTTCCCGGGTGCAGCGATGTTTCTGTGCTTCGTGCCAACTGCCAACAGAGTCAACGAAACTAAAGTCTTAGAGAAAGATATGGCTGATTTGAAAAACCCCAATAATGTTGAGAAATGCTGCTTAAGACTGGTCAATTTAAGAATTAAAGCTTAATAAAATCGTCATTAGGTATTGAAGATAGTTATTTTTCTTAAATTATATATTTTTTGTAGCATGCGGCATTGCGTAAATTATTATCGCAGTGTCTATAAGAATGAGTTTTGTATAATAATGGACGCTACAAGAATATAGAATTTCAATCAATCATAAAGTAAATTAGGATATACAAGTCAAATTAAAGCGGCCTAAATTAAATTGAGGTGTAAAAAGCAATTCCATAGGCTAAGTATAAAAATAAATGATGTTGTGTTTTGTGTCCTTACATTGGTAGGGTATAAAAAAGTTAGTAGTTTCACAGCCATGATGCAATACTCTTCATGTGGCATGCGACAATTTTTTATAAAACGTCATGTCGCAAAATAGTTCACGTTCAACAGTTTCCTTCGTATTCGTATTATGTCTGCTTCAATAGATACTGTACAGCCATTCAAAATACACAACGTGAATAACAGTGACACAAGGTTAGTTACACCAAATTAAAATTGAAAGGCGACAACAACGCTAGATTTCGTATCCAAACGGCAGCGGCAGAGCCGGCGGCCGCAACCCATTCAAATATGAAATCTAACTTCTGTATGGAGGGTTCGAATTCCTTTGACTCTATTGAGGTGCGCGCCGACTCCGGCTGTTTGATGTGAATCGTCCATTAAGCACGATTTTGTTTTGTTTGAACTTAGTCAACATTTAGGTAGATTGATTTTATGTCAAATGTATGCCTTACTAAGTAGGATTTAGACGGACAATCTATATTTTACATAGTCATAGTCTCATAGAGCATGTTTTTACTTAAAGCAGAAGACAATGTTGTAATGCAATTCGAATAAACTAATTAATACTTATTTAAAAAAATGTGCTAGGTCAAAAGAAGTGTAATGTGGTTTCATGTTAGTGAAATTATCATGGTCGTATGAATCATGGAAGATTCAAAATGGCGCCAGTGAGTCTCAAGTTATGAGTGTTTGGTTGGTTGAAGATTAACAGTCTATAGAAAGCTTGCGTCATGCTGTGGGAGTCGTATTATTAAATCAAATGGTCAAATGAAATTACTTGCTTAATAGCTCTTGTGAAGAAAAAAAAAACTTGGATTACACAACTTGTTTAAGATGACGCATGCCACAACCTTTCAAGCATCTACAAGTTTAGATTTAAAGGTTCAACAAAGCTACCAATGTGTTGCGACAACCTACTTTAACAATTGCTGTCTCTTTCCATCTTAGGCTGCGCTTATAGGTTGTTAATGGTAAGTTGGTAGTAGGTTGTAGAACGCTTTAAACTTTTTTTATTAAATAATTAGTAAGAATGAAATGGAAAAAGATTGAATGAAATATTTGCATTTTTTGTTAGTAGTTATTACGTAATCAATATTTTAACAAAATGTGTGATGGCTATACTACCGCGGACAAGTGTAAAGTTTTTTAGGATGTATCCACATTAATGTATATATTGTGTACAGAATAAACTTTTAGTCAGTTAAGTTCGACTGACTTGTAGGGTGTAAGAAAAATATTTTTTAAATGTACAGTATTTGTGTATTTTTTAAGCACATGTGCCTACTTAATTTGTGTCAATGTCAAACAAAATGTATCTTTTGAGGATGTCGATAAAGCTATATTTCCATAAAAACGCAAATGGAAATAGTCGTTATTAACATCCGCAAAAGAGCCTTTTGCTTTAAATGACAACTTTATGGAATTCATTATTTTTCTTTTTTCGTCTGCCATAATCTCTTATCTGAACTGGAAACCAAAGACAACAATTTTATTTCCATTTAAAAAAAGCGCTAGTCTTTTTTTGAATGTTTGAACCGTTTTACAATAGAAAGATTACAACAATTATTGACTGTACGTGTTTCAAAACATAGTCTAGGAGAATTCAAACTATTCTTTTGACAGCTGTCATCCCAATAATGGAACAGGGGTCTACTCCGAAGTTCGAAATCCGAACTTCGTATGGTGCCGTCCCTTTCACTCTACCCCTCATACCCTATATGAGTGAAAGGGACGCCACCATACGAAGTTCGGATTTCGCATTTCGGAGTAGACGCCCTGTCTTGAATCTCGTAGACTGTAGTTAATATTGAGTGGGACGTTCTCAGAACCTGAGGCGCTACCGCGAACCGAACACGAAGTATCTCCCTCTCTGTCGGCCGAATACGCTAGTGTGACAGAGATGCAGATATTTGGATTTCGGTTCGCCGTAACGCCTCTAGAACTAAAAGTCTAAAGGCGCATCCTCACGGGCGAGCATGGCGGGCTGCCAAGCGAGGTCAAAGGGGTGGAGCTTGCGATCCAGTACGGTGTGACCTTGATTTTGCCGGACGCCGAGTAGTCTGCAACTCTTAGGCAGGCTGGTATTACGCCGTGGACTGCCATGCTCGCCCGTGGAGTCCTCATTCTTTAGTTAGTATTGGATAGTCCCTTATATCGGTGTTTCAAGCATTTGACCACTACTTCAACAATCCCTAATGTCATTTTTAAAATTATGCTTATCTTTTTTATGCTGGTAATGTTGAATTATCGTTCTGATATCACAAGTAAAACTTCAATCGCTATGTGAATTGCGAATAATAGGAAAGAGCTTACAGATTATGTTCGTACCTATCTTGTTACATTAAATGAATGTAATATAGAGAATTGGTATAGCGTTTCACAGATCTATCATTTTGTCAAGACAACCGCTTTGACAAATTCATTGGTGTGTAGACAGCTTATCAGAATATACTTCTATAAAAAATCTATATGTTCAAAGTTGCTTACTTAAAAATAACAGAATAAAACGAAATTATTCACGTAATAAAATAAGATTATGTACCTATATTATTCTACTTGTTATATTAATTTGTAAATATTTTAAAGTATACTTTTTTAAGTGCATTTGGATGATTTATTATCGGAGATTACCACAGTATTGTCGAACATGTTATTTGTTAGTAGTAATTCGAGATAGCCATTTTTAATGTTAATTTTATTATTTTTTGTCCATATAAAATGAAACGTAAATTATTGTTACACCCTTCCAAGATATAAAGAACTTACTTTGTACTAGTTCGTTTTATTCTAACTTGTCTTACCATTATGTTTCTCCTTTGGTTACGATTGACGGAGTCACGCTGCATGAGGTCGGAGGTAATGTTGCGAAGTCTCGAAGATCGTTTATTATACTCGTTCCTCCTGCGACCTAGCTTACTTCTATGCGCCTCCGGCCCGGTATAGGTACAAAGTCCAGGTGGAGGTTACACTGTCAATGTGACTGAAGACCTATTTGGTGAGATAACAAGAAAATGGTACATTGTTTAACTACGGGCGTAAGCGAAAAATGACGTGGTATAAATATGTCTAAATACTGATTATTGTAAAAAATAGAAAAGTCGAAAATTACAATTAACCAAGTATAGTAATGCATTATGTATTTGTTATAGTGTTTTTATTGTATTTGTCTGTTTCGTCGTTATGTTAATTATATAATAATAGTAATAAAATAATACAGGGGGACAATCTTACACAAATCGACCTAGTCCCAAACTAAGCAAAGCTTGTACTATGGGTACTAGACGACGATATACATACTTATATAGATAAATACATACTTAAATACATAGAAAACATCCAAGACCCAAGAACAAATTACGTGAAAAAAACCACAAATAAATGCCCTGGCCGGGATTCGAACCCGGGACCTCTAGCTTCGGAGGCAGAGTCACTACCAACTAGGCTAAACAGGTTGTCAAAATTCTGAATTATTCTGTTAAATTTAATTTAATTTATGTACAGTCGCCGGCAATAATATCTTCCTACGCGAAGGCCGCTTAAATATGTGACACGCTCTCATGACCCTACAAATAAGAGCGTGTCACATATTTTTGCGGCCATCGTGTAGGAAGATACTATTGCCGGTGACTGTACCTATTATTATTATTATTATGGACTTGTCTAAAATAAATTAAATTCATTCATTTATGCATTCATAAAAATGCATCGACAAGTTTCATGCTTGAATGAAGCTCGGTCTATCGTAAATTATAAAGAAAAGGTCGACAAGAGGCATTACAGTCTATAGTTATAGTTATTCTAAGACTTCGGACGGACGATTAAAAAAACAGTTCAGACAACGTCACACAGGCCAAACGTCACCACAAAGTACAATATATAGCATTAGTGAGTATTATATTCTTTGATATATAGACTGAGAAACGTCACAAAATTCAATCTGGATCATAGTATGTGTAATACCTGGTCTGGATGTTCAAAATAATCTTAAGTACTGCAAACGCTGTTAGCAGGTGGACTACTGAGAAACGTAAGTAGGTTTAAGTCTAAGTAGTTCCCTTACTTGTGACTAATATACTCGTACAAGAACATAATACTCTGTCTTCATTGCTACTCAGTAAACTACGTGAAATCTTGAGATTAGGTTCTAAAGGGCCCCCTAGGAATCCCTGGATCTTCTAGGACCTAGGTTACAACACAACCATATACAACAGATAAAGATGATAACCATAGGTAGCTATACTTAGTCACAGAAGAAAACAAACAATGATAGACAACAGGTGGTTTTCTCCAAAGACTACTATGAAAATATCATCCTAGCGTACATTAGTTGCATCCTGAAGGAGAATCCGCTAACTATAAACCCAAGAATTGGCGTAGGCACTAGTTTTTACGGAAGCGACTGACATTCCAACCCAAGGGGGAGCCGGACCTTATTGGGATCAGGCAACTTGACCGTTAGAAGTTCTCAAGCCGCCCGAAGGGCTCTAACTTGGCTGAACGACCGCTGTCATAGACAGCCGGGATCAACGGGTTAACGTGCTTTCCAAAGGATGGGAGCGCTCAGTTAGTAACCACTCAAATCGGACATGCATTTAAGAGTTGACGTCCGGCCGTCGTTGCTTAACGTTGCATACCGCACGCGGTACGCGGGCGACGCTGGGCCACGAGCAATAAAAAAAGAGATAAAAATTAAATGTGCAATTTTGTGTGTAAATAAATGCCCTTAAAAGTAGAAACGCACAGAGCGGGCGCGGCGCGGAGGCGGTTTTGCATTTTGAATGTTTCCGAAACTATCGACTGTTATTACTGCTTCATATGTCACACACGGCGCCTTCGCTCTACCGTGCTACCGAATGCTGAGCGGATTTTTTGGTAGGACGTCCGCTGGACCGCGATCGCTTCACCAAAATGCCGCTTCCGCCACGCAACGACGCTGCACCGCGCTCTGTGCGTTTCAAGCTTTATGAATAGCGTATCGTTTTCAATTCTATTCACAATTATGACCAGAGTAGAAAGTAGAAGATAAGGTAGCAAGACAGGATATTTCATGTTTCCAAGACGATACTAAACCCAAATTCCACCATGCATGTTTAGATGACTGAAGTCGCCATCAGCAGCGACACCGGAGCTCCGAAACTCAAGTGGTACGATTGTGACATCAGTGTCATCCAACACATAGGTAGAAAGTGTAGAATCTTAAGTACTTATATTAATTACTAGCCTTCTTTCGCGTTTAAAGGATGATTCACAGTAGGCCATTCCGTGTCCGGGCTTCGGAACGGCCGCTTTTTACTCAGCACAAACGTTTGACGGCCGAGGCTTTCTAAATTCGGCACGGAAATGAATTTGTTGCATCCTCCTAGAGTTATTCCCAGTACAGTTGCATCCTGAAGGATGCCTGGGGTCCGCTACCTAATCCCAAGAATTGGCGTAGGCACTAGTTTTTACGGAAGCGACTGCCATCTGACCTTCCAACCCGAGGGGGAAACTAGACCTTATTTGTTTATTCAAAATAATTACATTAATGGAACAGTCTAGTGGGAATCATTCTTTTGATTCTTTACTCGATATGGCCTTGTCCTCCGTCTCCACTTGACGGGTGTCGGGCCCGGATTTTGATCAGATGTACCAGTGACAGAACATTTATATATATGAAGCTATCCACACTTACTGGACACCAATTTGTATTTTATACCAAATTGTGCCGACGCCGACACAGGATAAAAATCCGGGCCCGACACGTAGGAACGGGGTCTTAAAGATTGCTATCAAATTAGAGGCAAGTTTGGTTGTCCATCACACGGGATAAAAACTATCCTAAATGCTTCCTGCCTAGCTATCTTATGTCGAATGTAAAGCATTCGTCTTTTTCGCACGTGCGCACTCGCTAGCAAGGGACGAACGTTTTGTTCCACATAAACTCTAGGTTAAGTTCAACTAGGGCTCTGGCTCTTGAACTAGGTTTCCCTGTGTCTCGAGAACAAGTTCTTTCTCAAATACAGGCATTTTAACAGTTACAAACACGTTCCCTGTCCGAAGGCCCCCAATGTGGGGAACAGAAGCTTTTTTTCAGGAGTCCGTGTCCCCACTGTGGGTCCACGGGTTGTTCACGGCTACGAACTACAACTGTCACTTGGACTTGTGATATTGAAGGATAATTTTGTATGGGGACAGGGAACGTGTTAAGGCTTTCTTATACTGAGTCACAGTTTTTTAACCGCAGTAGGCACTTGCTCGATAAATTCCACCATATTAATCATTAGCCTATAAGCGTCCCACAGCTGGGCACAGGCCCTAGACCTCATTGAGATCAGTGCCGGATTAGCCCATAAGCAAATTAAGTCACTGCTTAAGGCATCACGTCTTGGCAGGCACCATAAACATCACCAAAAAAACAGAGACCGATAATAATGCTAGGTTAATTATGGTTGCGGGATGGTCACAGGCGTGGATTGCCCAAGGCCTCATGTAGTCTTAGGCTGGATTGCACCAAAACGTCTGTAATCGTAAGCTGTGTTCGTTAAAATTTGAATGTATGGAAAGCTTGACAAATTTCTATGGCATGACAGCTGCCGGCGCCATATTTAACGTTAATCAGTCTGTGATCGTAAGTCGGTGCAACCCAGCCTTAATCCGGCACTGATTGAGATTAGGCAGCAGTCTTAAAGCTGGCCCTATTGGGCTGGGACCTTCACATAATACACCTTTGAATTTCTATGCAGATGAGATGTAGGTTTCCTCACGATGTTCTTCCTTTACCGAAAAGCTAACGGTAATGTCGGATGATAATATATTTCGTATGGCAGTTTCGAAAAACTCATTGGTATTTATTTAAGAACCGGAATTGGTACCCATGAACGCTTCTTGACTGCCGCACACTTGAGTGACTCTGCCCCAGTAGCTTCCTTGATAGCCGCATACTTGAACTACTACATAACCTATCTTCCTTCTCAATCATCCTCCCATATTAACCACAGATATCTACGGTAAACATCGCACCACGAACCGCCGTTTCGAAAATACTCCGGTCATCATTTCCACCGCTCCAACGGTCACCACCATAATGAAGACAGCCAAACTGCCTCAGTTGACGACTATCACGAAAACGAATAACTTCTACCCGGGACAGAAATTGTGGAAAAGGGTTAAGAAGACTGGGAACATTGTGATGCCCAATGTAGTGCCGAGAATGTGAAAATTGTGTTTGCTGTGAATAAAATTGTGGTGTTGGATTTTATTATATGGTGTGCCTTGAGTTTGTAGTGTGGAGTGCTGTTGTACCTGATAGCGGCCGCACAATTTAGTGCTCGCATAGGTACTTGTTATAATTACCATAGACAACTTGTTAGGTTAGGTGCAAAAACCAAAGGTACTGCATGGGTACTGCTAAACACTAACCCCCCTTATTCATAAAACATAACAAACCTCTGTTAACTATTTTTTTTTTGTCCCTTACAAATATAAATTTCAAAGTGACAGATAAGGACAAACCAACTTTAGCGGCTTGTTAACTAATATAGGCTTGATGGACGTTTATGAAAAAGGGCATTAGTCCTCTGCTGGACATTGGCCTCTCCATGTACACCCCACTCACCAAGATCCACGGCTAATCTCCTCCAACTTTTCAGACACTGTGTATAACGTCACTCCACCTAGTCCTACACCACGTTTGCCGATACTCCCTCCTGTTTACCCCAATCATTGGCCGGGGAGTAGTCGGCTAATACTCGTATAGCCGGTCCACTACCACATCAGCTTACTAAGGGTGAGTTGCACCAACTTACAGACCGATCAACGTTAAATATGGCGCCGGCAGCTGTCATCCCATAGAAACTTGTCAAACTTTCCATACAACGATGTGTTTCTCCAGAAATTTCTTGCTACGCACAGCTAAACTAGAATGAACTGTCGCCTGCGGTATTTCCGGACCGATTCGACCTTCAAACCTTCAAGAAAAGAGCGTACTCCCATCTTAAAGGCCGGCAACGCACTTACAACCCCTCTGGTGTTGCGAGTGTCCATGGGCGGCGCTAATCGCTTACCATCAGGCGATTTGTCTGCTCGTTTGCCACCTATGTCATAAAAAAAAAACTGATTGCAACGAACACCGCTTGCGATTACAGGCGGTTTGGTGCAAAACATCCCATGCGAGGGTTGGGAAGAGCTTGCACAACAGAGAGGATTATGGCGTAGCTCTGTTCATAAGGCCATCACTGTATTTGAGGAGCGTCGCTTGCAGGACCTCGATGCAAAACGCCTTAACAGAAAGACCCGTCCTAAGCCTTCCTACACCTACACATATAACGACAGAAGTGAGTTGCATTGTACGCCCTGCAACAGAACCTTCAAAACCAAATTCGGTTTTGAAAGCCACATTCGTGCACATGACCAACGCTCGTGAAGGTCGTGGAGCCAGGTTTCGCTATTGACGGATACGTCAAGGAGGACGATATTATTTTTAACAATATTATGTTTCGGTTTATTTTACTTTGATGGTTATTCTGTTTAGTGACGAATAAAAATAGGTAGGCAGCGTAACAAGTATCCACTATAATTTACGGTAATCCCCGTTAAAAACCGCTGCTTTTTCCCAGCTGTATGTAGTCCGTCTAAGATAATCAATAATCATATATATATTTACAAGCTTTTATTTACTTTCACCTGTCCCGTTCTGTCTGTAATCAAATCTTGCAAGTTAAATTTGATCCACTTCCAGGTTTCCGATTGAGCTGAAATTTTGCATTCATGTATAAATCGGATGACACTGCAATATTATTATGACATAGAGCTGATCTGATGCTGGAGACTGAAGGTGGTCATAGCAATTCCTAAACACAAGATAAACCCATCCTGTTTGGGCTCATACGAACCGACTCAAAGTAGTTAATGATTGTCGAAAAAAGTACAGTCGGCAATAAAAGCTTGTAAAAAAATGAAATTTGCTATAATCGGATCGATACATGCCACGGGTTAAACAAGTGAAACAGCAATAAGTTAAATTAGAAATTTATTAAAGATCTCATACGATGTACTTAGAGTAAGTATTGCTTAAAATTTGGTTCAAGCCGCCACCCCATCTTGCTCTTCTTCTGAAACAAAATACATTCATTAAAATTGTGATGGTTAATTTTAAACCTTCTTATACACGCCGCGGCGAGACACGAGTCCTATGAGACTGACAGTGACAGTTCATTTGTATAACCTTGGAACGGCGTCGCTGTCACACCGAAATAGTAATAAGTATATTTTAGGAATGTTGCTAATTAGTATATGTAGGAATGTAACATTTACATAATAATTATATGGAAAATAAAAGTTTTGACCCCTACTTCCGTAAATAGGCTTAACCGAATATATTTGGTGACGTACTACCAAAGTTATATAGTTACCCCCTTATTCATAAAACTTAACAAACCTCTGTTAACTAAAAGTTGTTTTGTCCCTTTCTCACAAACATAAATGTCAAAGTGACAGATAGATGAATAAATGACAATTTAGAATTTTGAATAAGGGCAAACCAACTTTAGCGGCTTGTTAAGAGGGCGCAGTACTGTTTACCTTTATCATCGGTGTCCATAGGCTCGGGCGTGCCGCTGTAGGCAGGCGCGAACGGTGACACCACGACTCCGTCCCACACGGTTATCTCGTTGGTGATACCTTGGTGGTTCGCTGCCTACTTTCATCAGTAGTTAACTATGAACCGCGCGGTTGGTTCAGTTTGTACCATATTAGTGATTAACTGTGTACCACAATAGTGATTCACTGTACCATACTAGTGGTTCACTTTGTACCACAATAGTGATTCACTGTGTAACACACTAGTGACTCACTGTGTACCACACTACTGATTCACTGTGTACGACGTAAGCGGTCAACTGTGTACCTTTATCATCGGTGTTCATATGCTCGGGCGTGTTGCTGTAGGCCGGCGCGAGCGGCGACACCACGACACCGTCCCACACGGTTATCTCGTTGGAGATGGCCTTGTATCTAAGTCCATACCTTGGTTCGCTGCCTAACTACTTTCATCAGTAAATTAACTATGAACCGCGCTGTTGGTTCACTGTGTACCATACTAGTGATTCACTGTGTACCACACTACTGATACACTGTGTACTACGTAAGCGGTCAACTGTTTACCTTTGTCATCGGTGTCCATAGGCTCGGGCGTGTCGCTGTAGGCCGGCGCGAGCGGCGACACGACGACACCGTCCCACACGGTTATCTCGTTGGAGATGTCCTTGCCTCCCTCGAACAGTTGCAGGCCGAGCACGTAGCGGTGACCACCGCGGGCCACCACACGCAGCAACCTGTTGAGACGGGTTATCAGGTCAATAGGCAGTTTACAATTTTTTTTTCACATTAGAACCAATTGCGTTTTTACAACACATTTTCTTTATGTTACAAATAAACTTTTTATATGATTATAAAAATACTCGGAAAAATCTAACTTCAGGTTATTTATGAAATTTTAAAGATCTTTAAATACATACAATAATAATTTGAACAAAAAAATCGACTTCAACCGAGTTATTTGTCCATTTATCGTGCACATACTTAATGCAAATTTAAGACTTATATGGTGTTCTCATGGATGCCATTGTCTGAGCTGGACCAAATTAATATGGGACCACACGGGAAGCACCAGCTTTTAAATAAAAAAAGAATAATCAAAATCGGTTCACCCAATCGAAAGTTATGAGGTAACAAACATTTAAAAAAAAATACAGACGAATATAGAAACTCCTTTTTTGAAGTCGGTAAAAAAGACGCAATTTGACCATAGAAAATTAAGACGTCATTATCGTTAGGCATAAATATGCCTCGCAAACAAATATCGACTTAGGTGACGAACGTTTTCTTACCTGTACAATTCTTCGGATATTTCGTTCGTTATTCGACTCGTCAAGACTTATTAGAGAACGTAGGTAAACTTAGTTTTAGTCGTATTTAAATCAGATTTCTTTTAATTCCCTACAAACTTCATAATAAATGAGCGTTTATGAAGTTTCGTAAAAAGTTGCTGGTTTAACTATCAGTAAAATACTGTATCGTTAGAGGAGCTATATGTATGGGATCAACTAAAACTAGTGGCTCTGAGCTGTAGACATCAATTTTTTTTTATTTCAAACTTTCCAAAAACTGGCTCGACAAAAAATCTATATAATTATCGAATCTGCTCACAAAATTTCACGAGAATCGTCTAAGAAATGCGACCTGTAGAGGAGAACATCCCGACAGACAAACAAAGTTGCGAAAGAATTCTTGTCGAATGCTGAAACGGAGACGCTTCGCTCGCTCGGTCAATTAAGGTACAACAAAAGCAAGTATGCTGTCACCGTGCGACGGTGCCTCCCACGGGTCGGACAGCCCGGGGGTGTGCGGTGTGTACAGATTCAGATTCAAAAAATTATTCGTAACAAGCACAATATTAACATAAGATAAATGCATAGACAACACACAAACAAACTTTTGTCGGCCTGTTTAGCCTAGTTGGTAGTGTCATTGCCTCCGAAGATAGAGGTCTCGGGTTCGATTCCCGGTAAGGGCTTTGTATCTGTGGTGAGCAGAGACATTTGTTCCGGAGACTTGGTTGTGTTCTATGTGTTTAAGTATATATCTATTAAATATATCGTCGTCTAGTATCCATAACGCAAGCCTTTATTATTAAGCTTACTGTGGGATATTTGAGTAAAAAAAATATCCCCGAATATTAATTAAAAAAAAGGGAACCTTATCAGCACATATAATATATACATATACAGGATGTAATCTGGGTCATGATTCAAACCTATTGGTCCTAACTCCGTAAATAATTGCGAGTTTATGTATGTAGTTACTTTTTAATTAATTGCAGCTAATTATTAATTAATCAACTATTTCCATATCCCAGTTAATAACTTAAAATATGGTCACCTTACAATTAATATTGAAACCTCTTTAATGAACAACTGATTAGATGAAGAACAAACGTCAACCGTCACTGTTATGACAAAGTCAAAACATCGAGCAAAATAAAATTATTTAAAGATTGGAAATTTAGGACACAAAAATTCCTGCGGCGTATCCGTTTACGAATATTGAGCGGTCTGACATGGTAAGGTTGTATTACCAAACCAATCGTGCGACTGCTGCTCGAAATTTATTTCATGAACACTATCCTGACTTGCCTATTCCAAGCCGAAGATTGATTTCCACGATGGTTCAAAATCTGCGAGATTATGGACAGTTTTTTGTGCCGGTTCACGCCCAAGCACGAGGCGGTGATAGGCCACGACGACGACAACGATACGCGGACAACCTCGATGAACAAATTTTAAGGTACTTCTATCAGGATCCGCGAGAAAGCACGCGACAAGCCGCAAGACGATTTAATGTCAGTCATTTCTTTGTGTGGTGTCTTCTGAACGCAACCGGGTTGCACCCATACCATTTCCTACCAGTACAGGATCTTTCACCGTTAGATTTTCGTTCCCTAATAGCCATGTCTAATTGGATTTTAGAAAACCAAGACACTAACATTTTTTGGACCGACGAAAGCACGTTCACTCGGATCGGGCTATTCAACATGCATAATGAACATTACTGGAGCGCTGAAAACCCACATTTAACAAGGAGGAACGCATACCAAGTGAGATTTAGTTTGAATGTATGGGCGGGAATAGTGAACGATGTTGTTATCGGGCCCTACTTCATAGAAGGGAGCTTAAATGGTGCTAAGTACCTTGACATGTTGAGACAAGTGGTACCTGAATTGCTGCGAGGAGTACCGGAACATTACTTGCATAACTTACGCTATCAACACGACGGTGTTCCGGCTCATTTTGAACACCGAGTACGTAATTACCTCGATGAACAATTTCCCGGACGTTGGATCGGCCGCGGCGGACCTGTGGCATGGCCTCCTCGCAGTCCCGATCTGACGCCCCTGGATTTTTTTCTCTGGGGTGAAATTAAAAGATCGGTTTACGAACAAGAGTCCGACGCTGTCGAAGAACTCCGTCAGCGAGTTGTAGCAGCATTTGAAACTGTGAAAATGAATCGTTTCGCTCTTGGCCGATTGAAAGATAACCTTAGGCGACGGGCAGACTTGTGCCGTCAGCAAAACGGGTCACACTTCGAACAGCTTCTGAAGTATGTTTAAGTTACTTATGTTAAAGTAAGTAATAAACTCTTTATTGTTCAGATCATAGAAGGTACCTTGGTGGTCAAGGTTTGTGATCGGTGATAGTTTTTATTTAAACGCCTAGTGCAGATAGTTATTATTTTAATAAATTATTTTAACGTTTTAATTGCTTTTACAGTAAATGTAGAATTATTAGTGTTATTATTTATCAATCGTACGTTCTTTACTGGTTATCTTGTCAAGTGCGTAGGGTGACCATGATTAAAAATAGGAAATTATGTTGCATTTTTTTTTGTTCTAGCGGGTAAGATACTGATTTGGACACTCTAATCTGCAGCGTTGTATTCCTAATTAAGTACCAAGTCTTGTTTTACTTTGGTGCTACACGATCGCGATGTCACCCATGTGCTAATATATGTGCATAATATATATATATATAAGATTGGTAAGCATTTGACCACTATCTCACCTGATGGTAAGTGATGATGAGGTCGAGGGTGTTACATGCGTACCAAGATAGTACCTATTCACTCGTCTTGAAAAGAACCGAGTTATAAGTATGTGGGAAAAGATTATCCGGAAGAGAATTCCACTCCTTTGCAGTCCTCGCAAGAAAACTAGAAGCAAATCGCTTCCTGCGAATCAGTGGCATATCAACAATATAAGGGTGGAACCCATGTCCGCGCCTTGTCCCACGATGGCGAAATGGTGAGGGAGGGATTAATTCGTGTAATCCTAGCGCACACTCTCCGAAATGTATCCTGTATGTATATGCAGGGTTTACAGCCGGCGCTGATGTTCCGTAGGGCCCATGCAGTACTCACGTCTGCGCGGTGGCGGCGGCGTTGTCCTGCGCCTGCAGGTCGAGCGCCGTGTGCGCGCGCGCGTGCGCCGCCTCGCACGGGTCCGACAGCCCCGCGCAGCCCGGCAGGAACAGCCCGCCCGCCAGCAGCGACAGCGCGCGTCTGTGCACACACGGAGACCATGAATTGGGGTGTTGACACCAATAAAAATAAATTACTCTTACATTACCAATAAATAAATCTCACGAAAATATTCAGAATATATCAGAATCTTTGATCAGATGTCGGGGTGTGTTCCAAGTTTGATGAAATCATCCAATTTCTTTGATGTTATTTATATTGGACAAAGATATTGGATGAGTGGAATACCACCCTAAGATGATGCTCACTGGTTCAGTAATTAATATATAGCCTATTCAATCTTGTCTTATGTATCAGGAAATACAGACTGCGGCAGCAAATTCCAGTCCTTAGCTGTTCGCATCAGGAAAGAAGAAACAAATCACTTCGTGCGAATAAATGGTAGACTGACAACGTAAGGATGTAACCGCTCACCACGTCTGGACGTCCAGTGATGGAACGGGGAAGGCGGAACTAAGTAATTCCTGTGCACACTCTGCACAGGTAATATTCACACAGCAGTTACAAGACCGATTTTAATACGATAAAACGGACCGATTTTTCAATGGATCCGGAATACTGTCATATATGTGACCTAGCTCATACAACTACATACACCATTAAATAACGGACCTGTAAAACGGATCGCTATTTGTACGCGCGCGCCCTAACAGAACGCCGCACAAAACGGGCAGATTTATATCACAAAAAAAAGGAATTGTTAAGAGGTATTTTCACTAAACGCTGAATTTTCATATACATTCGAAAATATCCACATTTTTAAATATTGAACAAAGGATACATAATTTATTTTTTTACTGAATTGAGTTGCTAAAATATAAACTTTAATGTAATGCAGGATACACGTAAATAATGAACTCTTGTTGTAAATCTTCTTTATTTATATTAAGCACGTCTTATGTCGTTCAGCTCATCTTTCACACTCGGTCATCCGTCAACTCGTTCGCCATTCCAAACTCCATTCGAACGTTTCTTATTCATCAGCTATCAGCCAGCACCTTACACGGCTGTCAATTATTGTGTGGTATGGCGATTGCCCACATTTAGTGTAGCAGTAACAATAGTTTACTGCGACATAAACGCTTATTGCCTGTATAAGCTATAACCCTGTGTATAAAACAGGTAGACAATTGGAGATAAAGGTTCTTTCCTACAATTGTAGGCCTGTAAAGGACAACTGTTGAGTTGAGGCATGTAAATTAGGTATAAATCCAACTTACAGTTATACAATAAAACAATATACTATTCCACTTTTTTGTTTGTACCTACCTGAAAGCCTGAGAGATTGGCAGCGCCTGCCGCTGCGGGTTGTTCATGATGCAGTGGTGCGCCAGCAGGTCGATCATCCACGGCGTGAGGGGCTCGAGGCCCGAGTGGCGAGCGCACATGTCGCGGAGGAGGCGGATCAGCACCTAAAAAGATTAGGATCCATAATAATCTAAATCTCAAACTCTCACTAACTAAGCGTCTTAGATGCAAGCTCAGCCTAGTTTGGGTCTTGCAGCATATGGCCTTTCAATTATGTAACCGTGCGCGGAATATCTATGAAATTCATGACAGTTTCATACGTTCTCCGCCCCAGCTCTATTTATGTACAAAGAAAATATATACAAGAATACTTAACCAAAATAATATAAATAAAATTAAAACTAACTTAAATCTAAAACAGGCCCTTGGGGCATTGTACCGAGGATGCTGGCGGCATTTCCTAGCTGTATCGCAATGCTGATACGTTGAGCGAGGAAGCCGCCAGCTCTTCGGTCATCAGTTACGTCAACCAGACGCTTTCCAGCTCTTGTGAATCGATCAATTGGTATAATTATAAAGTTACTTATTATTATTCACATTTTAAAAAGGATTTGTTTAACCGCTCGTGCGGTGCCGGGTTAGAATAGCACCGCCCTCTTTCTTCCCTTGGGTGTCATGAGTCTACTATGGGAACCAGGTTGAATTGCGTTGGGGCGATGGGCTAGCAACCTGTCACTGCAATATAACATTTTCTCCATCTATAAACCTACAATAGCTAAAAATGGCACTGAGATTAATTTTGGTGTGCTCTGCCTACCCCTAGTTTACGTATTTATGTATGATTTAAATACGACTAAAACTAAATTTACCAACGTTCTCTATTAAGTCTTGACGACTGCCTACCCCTAGTTTACGTATGTATGGGTCGATTCACAAGAGCTGGCGCGGAAAATGTATGTAACTGTCATTAATTTCATAGACATTCCGCGCCAGCTCTTGTGAATCGACCTATATGTATGATTTAAACACGACTAAAACTAAGTTTACCAACGTTCTCTATTAAGTCTTGACGACTGCCTACCCCTAGTTTACGTATGTATGTATGATTTAAATACGACTAAAACTAAGTTTACCAACGTTCTCTATTAAGTCTCGATGAGTCGAATAACGAACGAAATTTCTTAATAATTGTATATTCAGGCAAATGAATGATACTTCTAGATATTTGCGTATTCCTAACATCTTCTGGGCAAGCGTGCTAGCGTACCTTGATGGATGAGTGGTGCGCGTTCTCCTCGAACCAGCGGCTGTGGCGGATGGCGGCCAGGTGGCTGCTGATCACCTTGTACTCGAGATGCACCTGTCAACGTGCCACTAGTGTTAACAACTTTCAGAGTGGACCGATTTAAAAAAATCTTTTTTTGTTTGAAAGGGTGTGTTTTCTAGTTGGTCCCATTGTCAGCAAGTCTGGATCTGATGACGGGATTTTGGAAAAATTGAAGGAACTCCTCAAATTATATGAGGGTGGGGTCTGGCAAAGTTTGGAGTCGATGTTTTTTTTGTTAAAAATTTTGCTTGTTTTAAAAAACGTCTGTGGCATTCAAGCTTATGGTCTGCCCTAAGCATATACCGCAGCGTAGGGATACTTGCGACTCAAGAAGAATCACAAACACATTGGCCATGGTCATCTATGAAAAGATGATTTTAGCAGTGTCCTGAGTTGCGGCACTTACAGGAATGGCTTATAAGACCGATATGGGAGTGATAATTGACACGTAAATATCTCGCCCAAGTTGAAAGAGAAGAAAAACTTGAACCTTGAAATATTTGGCCATACTAACTGAATAAATGGTCCGTTTATATTATTGCTTTTTTTTTCTCATAATTAGCTTCGTAAGGCCCAGTCTAATTCAATTAGCAAACAAAAATAGATTAAATTTTCAATAAACGGATTTAAAACCATTCAAATTGTACCAGTACTTCAATTCCAGACCAGGCAGATGAGCTCTGATTGCAAAATTATTTTTCTCAAACATGCAATGAAATATTGATGTTATGTTCCTTATAATAGGCTGCGAAGTATGACGTTTCAGGTGCGGCTAGGACAAGAGGTAGTTAATGGAATTTCATACAAATCTTACAGGCCTGCAAAGTCCTCTTTTTTAATTTTCATTCCACATAAATTTGTGGCACAGGCATCATGACATTCTGCCACTATGCGTATTAAAAATAAAACTTTGATTTTTTTGTTGTTTATTTCATTGCATGTTTGAGAAAAGCACGATACATACCTCGGCGGGAAATATGGGGTTGCCGGCCTTAGACCTATCCGGCCTCGCTTCGCTCAGCCGTCTATATGTCTTCGGCCGGCAACCCCTTTTGTCCCGGCCTCTGTAGTAATGTACTATAAATCACTATTTAAAAAGTATAAATAGGCGTCTTAATAAAGACTGTGCCCAATCACAGAATAAGTAATAGTACAAGTACAGAAGTTTCTCTTTTAACAAATCCCCCGTCTAGGTATGCCAAACGTGCCTAAACGTGGCCATCTCTTTCTATCGCACGCAACGCGCTCTTTCGAGGCCCCACCCTCAGCGCTAGGGTTACCACCAGCGAGAACCTATTTTAATATATGTACTTTATTATTAGTAGTGTTGTTTACAATACAATTACGAATCGTACTTTTAAGGTTCCGTAGCCAAAATGGTGAAAACGGAACCCGTCCGTCCGTCTTTTCGTCTGTATGTGACAGCCGATGTATTTACTCGGAGACTATAAGCACTACAAATACAATTAAAACATTTAGCAGGAAGGTGTGTTCTACTGGTATGAACCGCTACGTAAAAGTGATGTGAAATGACAAAAAATCTTAAAGTAAAGTAACTCCATACATGTAACCAGGGGATACAAAGTTTTATATAAATTTTAAAGGCATCAATTTAAAAAATAAGTTTCTTAGAACCAACGTTTTCATTTTCGTTTTCTTTTATGTCAACCTTTGGTGAATACCAAACTCAATGAAAAAACTGACAGTCATTGTCAGTTTTTTGAGTTATGATCGTACAGCGGTACAGCAGCGCGTGCGCGTGCGACCCGTAACGCTGCGCCGCAACCATTGAATAGTCACACGACGTGTGAGCCGGCGGCCGCATGTACTTTGCGCGGCGCGATGACGTCACGGTAGTAAACCACCCCTGGCCCAATTGAAAATTAAAAATTTTCTTTTCTCTGCACTTGAGTGACCTGACCCAGCCTATTGTACAGGTGTTATTGAAATTAAATGAATTGTATTTGCTAAGTACAGGTTAAATAAAGGTGTACATCTGGAAGATTGAGAATATTGAGATCGGCCATACTCTGCTTAGGGTAGCATGTTAAATTTTCAATGAGAACTATGTGTTTTAAACAAATTAAAATCACAACAGTCACATAAATTATGTTAAGATTAGATCATTAAATAAATTAAATTACTGTTCTAGATGTCAAGACGGATTAAATTAATTTACATTTTATAAGCCAAATAATCATTAGATGTTATAGTTTTCAATATTCATTCGTAAAAACTCATGTTACAAATCCATAAAATCATTTCTTTTTTAATCAGCTAAAAGGAAGCTCCTTGACGTCTAAAGGTATTTTTTTGTATATACTATATTTAAAAACTGGCTAGTTTTGGCGCCCTTAGCTCGCTAGGAGACTTGCTATGATGATGTGACAATATACATTACCTTACATGGTTATTATGAATTCAACATGATGCAGTTCGGGTTAGCAAACACAGCCAAGCATAGAAAATCAGCAGTTACGTTCTTACCTCGGGTTCCAGCTTCCTCAGATTATGGTGCAGGGTGGTAACAAGCACACGGACCGCCGCGGCGGCGCCCTGCGCGGTGAAACCGCGTTCGTGGCAGGAGCAGGAGACCGAGCCGCCGCCTTCGGCCACTAGAAGCTTGTTCAGCTCCTCGGTAACCTAACATTAAACATTGTTGGAGGTGAATCACAGTCTTACCACATAGTCTGTCGACTCGGCTCTTTTTGGGTCAACAATACGCTCAGTTATCGATTTTGAACGAAATGGGACCGTCAATAAAGAAAATTAATATGGCCGTCACTTTTTTCCAAATTTGACCTTGGATTCTTATTAAGAGACCTATCGGACGCTCAGGTTTTCAACGAAATCTCAAAGTAAATAAAGAAAATCAATATGGCCGCCGCATTTTTCAAAATTTACCTTGGATTAGTTATACGAGTCTACTCGGACACGTTCAGATATTGATTTTGAGCTAAATTGGACCATAGATAAACAAATAAAATAAAAGCTACTTTTTTCAATTCTGCCCTCGGGTTCTTTTGAAAAGATCTCTCAAACTTCCAGGAACCGTTTTATTTTTAATTAAATTGGATCATAAAACAAAGTTCAATTAAAAAATGCAAGAAAAGGAAAGTAAAACCAATTAATAACTCTGATGTTTTGGCAACCCTGGCCCTAGAACAGTTACGGCACGCCCGTGTAATTTCGACAGATGAATGAAGCTTGCATACTGGTAGTAGTTCTTTATACTGTGATAAATACGAGCCATTGGACCGAGCTGGAGCGAGGCCAGAAGCTTGGATGACGAGAGGAGGGCGCGGCACGAGCTAACGAAGCAAGGGCCTCTAAGATGCCTTTGAAGAACAAAAACAACAGCTGAATATTAGGGCACACTTAAACAAATACTATGTAAATATTTGAGTATTGAATTATCTACCAACATTGTGTAGGTCAGTCAATCTATCCTTGCGTTTAGGTGTCTTCATTGTTTGAAATAGTAGATCGTGTCTCAAGGACACAAAATTAAATTTTTACGGCGAGGGCGGTATATTGAATCCTGAGTGAAGCAAAAGATTCTACAATAGAATCCTGAGCGTAGCGTGAGATTCTAAAGTAGAATCTAAAGCGTAGCGGGGGATTCAAGTGTTTACGCCCAAGACGAAAATAATTTTCGTTGGACACATACTGCTATTCACACTGCCTATGCGGCCCGCGGCTAAAACATGAATTGTCTTACAAATAATTTTGCTATCGAGTGGCACATACTGCTTTTAAGCATTTAGTCTTTGGCATTTTTAAAAGTAATGATGATAAAGGACAACTTTAAACTTTCGAGCATTTTGGCTGTTAGCAAGGATGTTACTTAATCAAAACATGTTATGAAAAGGTAAAAAGGAATACAATAATGGAATTTCGTATACTTTCCTGGTTGCTGTAGTCTCCAGTACGACAATAATGCTTTTTAACTTTTTAAATTTGCGCTAGTCAATAACGAGAAATTTCACGGACTATATTTGCAACAGTGAGGCGATAATTTCCGAGCGTATTGGAGTAAAGCAAATTTTATTGTCATTCTCAAGCAAACAGCCCGTCTTTGTCAAAGTCATATCTACTAGCATCAGTAAGGAAATTGCGCCTTATTGACGTGCCAAAATGACCACTGATTCCAGCTCATAAACTGATACCTTGTTGGAGAGTCCCTCAACAGCCTCCTTGGTGGGCAGCGTCTTCATGATCACCACAATATCGGCCACGTTCTTGCCCGCCATCATTGTGCCCTTCTTGTATGAGCCAACTTGCCTCACTTCCTCCAGTTGCTGGCATGAAACAATATATTGATAATAAACGTCGGAGTGGAGTGAATGAATTAATAGGAAGTTCATTCCTGTTAAATTAAAAAATGATATCATGTTGGGATAATTGTTTTAAGTTAATCACAATAAATTTTAGCAAAATGGTCAAAAAAATTGCAATCAATTCATTTCATCATCCATTTGCAGTCAACATTTTCGACCTAGATATGCCAGATCCCATTGTGTATACAATGTTTCATGTTATTTCAGCACAGCATTTTAAAATGAGAACCAAACTGTGTTTGTATGAAGCATCCACTGTGTTGGTGACTCTTAATGCGATAAAGCATTTTTGATCGGTCAACCGCGAAAAAGTAAAACACTTACACAAGCAGCAAAGTCTCCCGGAGCGACCACCAGGTTGTCAAGCACAGTCTGCAGCTTGGTGACCAGGCTGAGCACAGCCGACTGCTCTGCTGGAGTCGGACACAGCTCAGCATGTCTCTTCAAGAGAGCCTGGAACAAGACACAAATTGTTGAAGAGCATGTATGCGTCACCTTATCTTGATATGAAATAGTATAGCGTGTTGCAGTCTTTATACTTTTTAGGGTTCTGTAGTATATTTATTTTTTCTGTAACTCTACTTCTAAATAGGACCTTAAGATTAATCAAGCCAGGTTCTTTTTAGAAGAACCGCTTAGATTAAAATAAGCAATTTAAAATATTTTTAAATACATTAACATGAAAAAAAGGATGCAATATGACCATAGAATATTGTGTCGTCTTTAGACTTATTTCCCTACAAACTTCATACTTACCATACATTTTTGATGTCTTGTAAAAAGTTGCTGATTTAACAATCCGCCGTACTCCGTCTTACTGGAAGGGAAAACTCCAAAGGCATGGAACAGAGGTGTGGTGGTGCTGTTCTTCAAAAAGGGTGACAACTCCTTACTGAAGAACTACCGACCCATCTCACTTCTGAGCCATGTCTATAAGCTGTTTTCAAGAGTCATTACGAACCGTCTCGCACGCAGGTTAGATGACTTCCAGCCTCCCGAACAAGCCGGTTTCCGAAGAGGCTTTAGCACCGTAGACCACATCCATACGCTCCGTCAGGTTATACAGAAGACTGAGGAGTATAACCTGCCCCTCTGTTTAGCGTTCGTGGACTACGAGAAAGCCTTCGATTCGATTGAAACGTGGGCTGTACTACAATCTCTCCAACGGTGCCAAGTGGACTACCGGTATATCGAAGTGCTGAAGTGTTTGTACGAGAACGCCACTATGTCAGTCCGACTCCAGGACCAGAACTCAAAGCCTATTCCGTTGCAGCGGGGAGTCAGGCAAGGAGATGTTATTTCTCCTAAACTGTTCTCCGCTGCACTGGAGGATGTTTTCAAGACTCTGGACTGGAGAAGGCTAGGCATCAACATAAACGGCGACTACCTCACTCACCTTCGGTTTGCTGACGATATAGTAGTCTTGGCTGAGACCATGGAGGATTTAAGTACAATGCTCAATGACCTCAGTAAAGCCTCCGAGCGAGTTGGTCTAAGGATGAACATGGACAAGACGAAGATCATGTCAAATGTCCATGTCGCACCAACTCCCTTAACAATCGGACACTTTACGCTCGAAGTTGTAGACGATTACATATACCTAGGACAGACTGTCCAGTTAGGAAGGTCCAACTTCGAGAAAGAGGTTAATCGTCGAATCCGACTCGGCTGGGCAGCGTTCGGGAAGCTACGGCACATCTTTTCGTCCAATATTCCGCAGTGTCTCAAGACAAAAGTTTTTGACCAGTGTGTGTTGCCAGTGATGACATATGGCACTGAAACGTGGTCGCTTACTATGGGCCTCATAAGAAGGCTCAAAGTCACCCAAAGGGCAATGGAGAGAGCTATGTTGGGAGTTTCTCTGCGTGATCGCATCAGGAATGAGGCCATCCGCAGCAGAACCAAAGTGACCGATATAGCCCTCCGAATCGCTAAACTTAAGTGGCAGTGGGCGGGGCACATAGCACGTAGAACCGATGGCCGTTGGGGCGGAAAGGTTCTCGAGTGGCGGCCACGTACCGGAAGGCGTAGCGTGGGCAGGCCCCCCACACGGTGGACTGATGACCTGGTGAAGGTTGCGGGTGTCCGCTGGATGCGGGTGGCGCAGGATCGGTCATTGTGGAAGTCTTTAGGGGAGGCCTATGTCCAGCAGTGGACGTCTTTCGGCTGACATGATGATGATGATGATGAATATAGCGTATTGGCTAAGGATTGCCAAATTTGATCACAACTTACAAACTTAGGGTGGTATTCCACTCGTCCAATATCTTTGTCCAATTCCTTTGTCAATCTTTGATCATAGTTCTTTGACATAGGCCCATTCCACTCATCCAATATCTTTGTCCAAGTTTTTTTTTTTCATGCATAGCCATATTGATTTAACTGTCATCAGAATCCTTGATCAAATATCGGGGTCCCATCCAAGGTTGATGAAATCATCCATAATAATAATAATTCATAATAATTCATTCATTTATTGCAAACCATGGTCATATAGTACAGCTGTTACAATATAAATTTTAGGCACACATGGCACCCTGTTAGGGTATAGCATATAAATCTTAAAACTAGTTTAAAACTGAAAGTGTAATAATTTGTTATATATAATAATTATTTACGGCCTTAATATTTTCGCTTAAAGTATTTATTTATCAGGCACTTAAAATTATATGGAAAAAAATTATTAAGCTAGTTCATGCAAAGGAAAGGTATGTCAAAACGATATTAATTAAATTAAGGAGTATACAATGTGATGTCATATTCTGTTATTATTCTCAATTATTTATTTTTTATACATATTCAAATTCATTCCTACTATATTGATCAAAATTTAAATTTAAATGTTTAACGGATTCCATTCCAACAATGTTTCATCATTCAAAAATTCATCAATTGAATAGTAAGACTTATCGGTGAGCAGCATTTTTAACTTACTTTTAAATATTTTGTCATTTCTTTCCTGTTTCAATATTTCGGGTAGTTTGTTCGCTATGATGACGCATCTACAGTAAGGACCGTTCCTGTACATAGCTAGTTTTGAGATTGGTAAGAAGTACTGGATTTTATTATGATTAGGATTACGTCTGTTTGATGTGATTTTTTGCAATGGGAAGAAGTTCGGGTGATTCCTAACGAACATTGCCGCTTCCATTATGTAGATACTTGGTAAAGTCAGAATTTTATGTCGTGCAAAATGCGGACGACAGCTGTTAGGTATATGCGTGTTGGTTAAGATACGTATACATTCCTTTTGACTAACAAAGAGCTGGTGAGCGTCCGTGCTAGCACCCCAGAGTATTATACCATAACTAAGCCAAGAATTCGCGTACGCATAATATGCTGTCAAAGCAGTCTCAAAGTTTGTATTTACTTTCAAAATGCTTAGGGCGTATATAAAACGGGACAATTTTGTTTTTATGTTTTGCACGTGTGATTTCCAGTTCAAACTGCAGTCAATTTTTATTCCTAGCAATTTGAATTCAGTCACTTCCTCAATACATACATGGTTAATTTTTAATGACAAATCTAACAATTTCTTTTGCGGGGGCTTAAATTGAATTATTTTTGTTTTCTGTAAATTCATTTCGAGATTGTGATCAATGAGCCATTTTTGGGTTGTTCGTGATACTTCTTGCAACCGCTTATTGCAATCTCCACTTTCCGAGCAACTAAACAACAAGGAAACATCATCCGCGAACATTATACAGGTTGTGTCCAGTATTTTAGGCAAGTCATTTACATAAGCCAAGAATAATAAACATCCGGCGACGCTTCCCTGGGGTATGGAGCATGAAATGCCTCGTACTTTAGACCTGATGTTTTGAACTTCACCGGAATCTTTGCAATAATAGTCTACTTGCACATATTGACTACGATTTTCAAGATATGATTTGAACCACATATGGGCGTTTCCGCGAATACCCATGCCGTTTAATTTTGCCAAAAGGATTTTATGTGAGACGCGATCGTAGGCCTTAGTCATATCAAGAAGTAATCCTACTGCGTATTGTTTGCTGTCTATACTGCTAAGGATATGCTGTGTGTAATTATAGACCGCAAGCGTTGTAGAATGACGCTTACGAAAACCGAATTGTTGTTTATCCAGTACGTTAAATTTTTCAAAAAAATTGTATACTCTGATTACCATTGCTTTTTCAAAAATCTTGGAAATAGCAGACAAAAGCGCAATAGGCCTATACTGGTTCGGGTTTTTCTTATCGCCTCCCGGTTTAGGTAACGGTTTAATTTTTGCAATTTTTAATAAATCCGGAAACACGCCCTCGCTAAAAGATTGATTTATAAGTACCCGTAACGGTACAGCCAACTCGTTTGCACACAGTCTTAAAAGCGCCGCGGGGATTTCGTCTATACCAAAACTTTTTTTATTATTTATTTGCCGAATTATTGCGAGAATCTCGCTTTCAGTTACCTCGCTAATAAATAGGGAGTTTGACAATGGTGAGATAACAGGTCTGCCGGCCGGTTTCGCCGGCGCGGTTTCCCCGCCACTCCCGACCGGTGGTGACTCACCTACAGATGCGAAATGCTCGTTAAGTATATTAGCAATTGATTCGGGCGATTCTACAATAGTTCCGTTGATCTTTAGCGAGATGTTTTTAATATAGTTTTGTTGACTATCTTTTTTGTATGTTGTTTTGTCCCTAATAATGTTCCACATCGTTCTAGTCGTATTTTTCGATGCTTTCATTTTTCTTACAAAATTTAATTTTTTTGAAGTCTTTACACATTTTTTAAGAGTTTTTTCGTACAATTTATAGTATCTTTCCAGTACGGCGTTTCTAGACTGATTTATGAGCCGTTTTAGTGCTCGTTTGTGTTTACAAGCTATTCTTTGATCAAAGATATTGGATGAGTTTAATATGGGTTGGTATTCTACTCATCCAATATCTTTGTCAAATCTTTGATCAAATTTCTTTGACGGAGGCCCATTCCACTCATCCAATATCTTTGTCCAAGTTTTATTCTTTTTCATGCGTAGCCCTATTAATTTAACTGTCATCAGAATCTTTGATCAAATGTCGGGATCCCATCCAAGTTGAATGAAATCATCCAATTTCTTTGATGAAAGATATTGGATGAGTGGAATACCTCCCTTATTTACATATGAACAGTGCAAGTTAAATAAAATCTCAACACCTAGCTTCTACTTTTAAGAAACATTGAAACCTCTTTTACCCAAAATATCTATATCTACATCTACATATTCTACATATTAATAATCATTTGAATTTTCAACTGCTGCTACACAAGGCTATAATATTCAAGGATATTACAGGTTAAGTAAATTTTCTTAGAATATTGGGAATCCAAAACATAACGCATGTGGTATTTTGATAATATATATTTTTTTTATCATTTATTCTTGACCAGGTTTTTGATAAATTTACCAAATCTTGCCAGAAAATTCCAATTCATGTTACATATATAAGACACTAGTTCCTAGAATTGGTAATGAAATTGAAACCTTATTTTTTTCAAAATACATATTGAGAAAAAGCTAATGTAAATGTAAATCAAGAATATAACGATACCTGTGTAAGTGCCGAGTCGTCTGGAGCGGGTTTGCATCTAGGAAAAGCAGGTTCAGCCATAACTAGATCGAAAGGAGGGCGTAGCATCAGCACCCTCGGTCTGGCGAAGGGCAGACGCCCCATACCGCCGCGCCCAGGCATGCCGCGGCCACCTCTACCCGTTCCTCGCACCATTCTTCACTGATATACGGAAAACAAACGAAAACTTTCGACGACCACGGCCCAAGCACGATCGCTGGGTAAATCACACGATAATACTGACAGTAAACGATTATACTAAGCTATAAAGTATGAAAGTTATGAAACACGTGTATTTTTTCGTACTCAAGTACTTTTTAACACTATATTTCGTCAATTATTTGCTATACCATGGAATAAGTCAAAATGCTAAATTGTAAGAATGGACGAAGGGACGCGGTCTTCATTGATTGAATGAAGGTTAGGTGCGATGTTACCGGTTAAAAAGAAATATCACCCAACTTCTACTTCTATTTCTTTGAATAAAGGTTATTGAAGCTTGAAATATTTATCAAAACTATTCAAAGTATGTATTTAAAGTATGTATTAACTAAAGTATATATTTAATCATTTTTAATATACTAATTTGTATTTTTCATGAATCAAAACTGGTATATTTGTAATATTCCAATATTTACCCCTAAAGTAGTATAATTTCATAGTTGGCAACACCTACTACAGATAATGTTGCCACTAGTAAAATACTTCCGGCTGCGTTCATAAATATTGCAGTAGATAACGAATATATCAGTAAAGAAAATGAAAATGAAAAAGAAACGCAATTATTTGTAGCCTCGCTACTAAAATAAATCATGGATTAGTTACGAAAAAGATAAAATACAGAAACATCAAGATGATCTTAGCTAAAAAAAATGACTAAATGCGGATTTAATAAATACTTCAATTGACAAAAATTTGAACGTATTCAATTGTGACAGCCCAAATATTCGATAGCAAAAATGACGTGGAATGTTAGGTTATGAGTTTGTTGTCGATTAATTAAGTAATTTACTAGTTCATTAGGAACCTATTTTAATGAATGAATTAATAACAATTAAGTATTAACCACAATGATTGAGATAACAGATGTTCAAAGTAAGTAATGACACCCTAGTATTTACTAAAAAAAGTCGCTAGGAATTTGCTCTAATTTTAAATAAAAACTCATAATTACTAATGCTATTTCGATTTAATCTTGACAATCAAATCTTTGTGATTTTCTGTGAATCCTCTTCAAGTTGGTTTTATGATTAACAGAGAACATCTCACTAATTCATAATTGTGTATTAATGACCGAAGATTTTGTAATTATTGACGGTTTTTTTAGTGTAAAGCATTGTTATGGTCATTAATTAAATGTAACTATCTTGAATTTTTAATACATTATCTTTAATTTTGTTTTTTAATTTATATGTAGTATTATTAACCTTTTACATTTTTCAATCTTTTGAGCACCATGATAAACCTCAGCCGGTAATGTCACTTTAGATTTTAGAATATTAACACAACACTATTCTTAACCACTAGAATAAGCCTAAAGAAGATTCTTGCGTATACTAAAAGGTGTTTTTATTGAATTCCGTTAATTGCGAGGGCACAATCCTGAGATGAAATTAAGTAATCTTCTCTAAGACAGTAGTATCCCAATTCATACCATTTCGAAGATATTCAAGGATTCATTTTCGTTTTTAACATCCCTATTATAGTATAAAAGATCCTTAACAATTAAACAAAATAAAGGCAAACTTGACAAAGTTGTGGCTCTCTGAGTCTTAGACAGAAGGTAGGGAGGTATGTGCGGTTTTTATTTATATTTATAAGTATATGTATGTATATATTTATATATTATATAAGTATATATTTATTTACACGATGTTTGTATGTATCTATCTATGTATTTATTTATGTCGATATTTGTTGTGTTAAATATAATTGCTTGTTCGATTGCTTTTTCTCACACCATCTTGCCGCTTGTACATGTTGTTCAGTATATCTGCCATATAAAATGTCCTCTCAGTTACTCAAAGGTTAGCTGGAAGAGATCCCTTAAAGGGATAAGTTCGCCTTTGTACAAAAGTCAAAAATTAAGTTTATTTTTCTTTTATGTACTTGTTTTTTGCAATAAAGAGTTTAAACAAACAAACAATGTAGACATAATAATAATAATAAGATATTTATTTTAAAGTTAGTTCACACAGACACATGATGATGAGAAAGAAAGAAAGAAAAACCATTTATTAATGACAAACACAGATAATACATAGAAGTTTACTAAAATAGGACGAACACTGTTTGTCAGAAAAGGGCCACAGCTCAGCATGAGGCTGGCAAAGCCAGTGCTGTTCTTCCGTTGTGGCCCAGGTGCAAGCCACAGCTCGCCGACGACGCGGCTATACTAGCCGATTTTTCTGACATATATATATATTCAGACACACACACCACACACACATGAGGCATGTGTGTCATTCATATTGTCATACTTGACATTAAGTTATAGTTGATAACTCTTAAGCGAGGTTTTCATTCAACCTTGAACCTTGGTAATATAATTAAAAATCTTGTACGAAAATGAAAAAAAATATTTTTTCTTGAATTTTGAATAACCAAATATGCTACATTGTTTCTATGACTATACACCGCTATATGCTAGGAGGAACGGAAATCAATAAAAACACCCTGTATATAGACTTATTAATTTGTATCATATAATATCCCACCACCACCATATCAGGCCCGGGGTGTCCACTGCTGGACAAAGTCCAATTTCATAGGGGGTAAATGCCATGCTTGGCATGCGGGTTGGCGATCATAGTTTTTTTTTTTACTCTGGATAGGTTTGCGCTTGACCACAAATCACCTGATGGTAAGCGATATTGTGGTCCAGGATGGAGCGAGGTAAGCAACCTAGTAAAAACCGGTACCAGTTCACTCTCGTCTTGAAGACCGTAAGGTTGTAGTTTTCAGGGAACAAGGATTCCGGCAAGGAGTTCCACAGCCTGGCTGTTCTCACAATAAAAGAGAAATCGAAACACTTCGTGCGAGTTTTTGGAACTGCCACCGTATAACGATGTCGCCTTGCCGTATCCCTGGTCATCCGATGGTAGAAGGGGGTATTATACTGTGCAGTTCCTCAGCACACTCCCCGAAATGCAACTGATAGAAATCCGAAAGACTAGCAACTGCGGCGATGTTCTAAACTGCAGTCTCGCATTGCAAAAAGAGTCTTTTCCTATGAGCTTCTTGGCATGTTTCTCGATTGTTTCCAACGCCTCAAGCTGGTATTTAGCCGATCCATCCCATAAATGCGAACTCCATGATGCATGCTCGTGCCATGCTTGATATAAAGTAAGCAACTCTTTCAGCTTGAAGTACTGTCGCACTTTTGAAAGGATGCCCAGCTTTTTGGCAGCTAACTGAGCCCTAGACTTAATGAAGGAGCCAAAGTTGAGAGTCGGAGACAATGTTACGCCAAGAAGCTCGAGGCGGTCGGTAATCGGCATGGTTACATCTCGGAAAGTAGGGGCCAGATCAAGTGGCCTCTTTTTAGCGGAAAACAGACACGCCTGGGTTTTTGCGGCATTGAACCCAACCAGATTGGCATCGCCCAAATCGGAAACTGCCTTGAGGGAAAGGTTCAAACGCTCAACCATGGCTTTTCTGTGAGACTGGATTTGCCGCACTCACTGGCACGTGCTGTGGATACGTAACTCCCCACGACAGTGCTGTGCTGTCGTCCGCGTACCCAAAGATACCAGGATTCAGCAGGTCGTTGATGTGCAGCAGAAAGAGAGTCGCAGAGAGCACTGACCCCTGGGGGACACCGGCGTTGACAGCCATTAGATCTGACGAGCAGCCATCAATGACCACTCGAATATATCTATCCCTCAGAAAGTCCGATAGTAGTAGATATACTATAGTACGGGATTCTTCATTTACATTGCTATGTACCCTAACAGGGTTCATGTGAACACTAGCTGTAAAATGCTCTTTGTAAGACCTTATGTAACACATGATTATTAATGCAATAAAATTATGAATTATGAATTATTCAAGAAAGGAGTGTATAAATTTTTAAAGGGTCGGCAACGCGCATGTGACGCCCCTGGAGTTGCAGGCGTCCATAGGCTGCGGTGACCGCTTACCATCAGGCGGGCCGTACGCTTGTTTGCCACCGACAAAAAAAAATATATATCTCCACCACACTCCAGGGATGCTGCTGCCCATCCCCTGGTGGTCTTGGTCGTAGTTTTAGGACATACCGGGTCCAGGGTATTTATAATTGTCATTTAATGTAAATTTACAGAGATTGGTGTGGGCCTGGCGGGGTTCGGGATGACATTTCTGTTCCTCGGGGTGCTGCTGCTCTTTGACAAGGGGCTCCTCGCTATAGGAAATGTAAGTAACTTAACATTATACTACTTTCTCTTCTCCCTCGTTAGGGACTTTAGATGGGAAAATTGAGGGTGGTTTGTCACTATGTTAGGCTGTGCATGATTCTTTTCTAGTTCTATTGCTAGACGGAGCTTATGTAATTCTGCATAATCTCCTTCCCTTGCCTGAGTACTAGCATAGACATAATGACAAGAGGTTCTAATGCAAAGGCATATCATTGATATACATTTGCCACAATAGTACTAACTTGAGAGATAACATGATTTCTAAGTTCTCATTCTAAACAAGCTTCTAATTATCTACTATTTCTATTCTAGTTCTATTCTCATTTGTTGGCGGGGTTTTGTCTCCGCCGCGGGCCTCCACAACTCCCCTTGTAGCCCGACCCTGTCCACTCACAGCCATTTGGCACATTCTTGGCTGTTCCTATTCTTGTATCTCATTCTATCAATATCACTTCATCTCTCAACTCAGCTTTATAGGAAAACATATAAGGACACTCACCGGGATTCCCAGCTGTCCTCTTCTCTATTTTCCTACTTACTTTGCGGTTTCCCGCCTTCTCTCGTCCTCTATTGTAGTGAGTCTCATGACAGAATGTTCGCTACCCACTACCAGAGAAAATACGTTCAACATTTTTAATTCACTGTTAACTGCCAATGTTACCAGTTGAGTAAATTGAGACTGTTTGAGCCATACACTTATCCCTTTTCTGTGAGGATCGCGTTCGTCGCGACATTGTTTGTATATACTAATTTAAAATTGAAGACATAATTTTTGAGTGCTAATAGGTTAAAGCAGCCTGGCTCTAAATGGTAAAATGATTACACATGGTTTGCCCCGAACAGCAAACTCACAAAGTCACAACATCCCATATCCCTGCGATGCCTTGACTGATTTATCTCATGGTTGGAATTTTAAAATATACAATATTTAACGATGTTTAGTTCAGCTATATTAGAGTTATCATCGAATCATCATCATCATCATGTCAGCCGAAGGACGTCCACTACTGGACATAGGCCTCCCCCAAAGAGTTCCACAATGACCGGTCCTGCGCCACCCGTATCCAGCGGACCAAGTCATCAGTAACCCTGTAGCTCGCTCATTAAATAAAGTTTTTCTTGATGGAAACGGAAGCTGTCATACCTTAGAAACTTGTCAAACTTTAAAACAGATTTTAACCAACACTGCTTACGATTAGTCGATTACATACGGTTTGGTGCAACTCGCCCTAAATAGTTCTGTAATAAATTAGTTTTCTTCCTATGAATATTTTACAATTACTACATACAGCATGTTGTGATACTTTTTGATTTTTACTAAAATAGAATATCTTCTGCGTGCTATGTGCCCCGCCCACTGCCACTTAAGTTTAACGATTCGAAGGGCTATATCGGTCACTTTGGTTCTGCTGCGGATGGCCTCATTTCTGATGCGATCACGGAGAGAAACACTCAGCATAGGCCTCTCCATTGCTCTTTGGGTGACTTTGAGCCTTCTTATGAGGCCCATAGTAAGCGACCACGTTTCAGTACCATATGTCATCACTGGCAACACACACTGGTCAAAGACTTTCGTCTTGAGACACTGCGGAATAGCGCTGCCCAGCCGAGTCGGATTCGACGATTAAGTTGACCTCTTTCTCGAAGTTGGACTTACCTAACTGGACAGTCTGTCCTAGGTATATGTAATCGTCTACAACTTCGAGCGTAAAGTGTCCGATTGTTACGGGAGTTGGTGCTACATGGGCATTTGACATGATCTTCGTCTTGTCCATGTTCATCCTTAAACCAACTCGCTTTACTGAGGTCATTGAGCACGCAGAAGCGATGGCCGTTGGGGCGGAAAGGTTCTCGAGTGGCGACCACGTACCGGAAGGCGTAGCGTGGGCAGGCCCCCCACACGGTGGACTGATGACCTGGTAAGGGTCATGGGTGTCCGCTGGATGCAGGTGGCGCAGGACCGGTCATTGTGGAAGTCTTTGGGGGAGGCCTATGTCCAGCAGTGGACGTCATTCGGCTGAAATGATGATGATGATGAGAATATCTTAAAACAACGGCATTTTTACTAACCTATAATTAATTAATTAGATATCGTTCTGAGCATTTAGCAGCCCCATTAGCTGTCCACGAATTATCCTTGTTACGCCCTGCATATCAATTCTCATTTAACTACGGGCTAAGTAATTTTAGTTTAGTTTTTTTTTAAGTTAGCTCATCCACTTACCTGCATTCACAGTGGCATTATATGTATACAATCCCTATTATCTGCTCTTGTTCTCGTAACTGCCGTTATTCATATTAAATTTTCAACTTTATTCCCTGTTGCGTGGTGGAGTTCGTTGGTATGCCGTAGTCCTAATTCTAGAGAGCATGTTCTTTTTGAGTGTCTGGAGGTTATAAAATGTAAAAAAAAATGATATCGCCATTATTCTGTTAGTGTATTTTGTAGTCTGTTGTCCAAGGAAATAGAGTCGATAATCTATATTAACCTTCCAATTCGGCTTTTACTGCGAGCTCGTTATAGTAATTTGTGGTTACCTACTCAATGGCATTGGAGTCTTAACTGGATGAGCTCTGTTCAAAAAGTTTTAACTATAACATTAATATTTTGCGCACTGTAATCCGGGCAACTCGGTAATCCGCCATGGGTTTGTTTTATCCCACACGCAAGGCTGTACTGTAATCTGAACTCCCATCTTTCCAGATCCTATTCATCAGCGGTCTAGCCTGCGTGATCGGGCTGCAGCGGACATTCTTCTTCTTCTTCCAGCGGCATAAGATCAAGGCCTCGGTGGCATTCTTCGGGGGCATCACTATAGTGCTGTTCGGGTGGCCCATGATTGGCATGATTGCGGAGATATACGGGTTCTTGTTGCTGTTTCGGTTAGTGTTATAATGTTCACAGTTTCATACTTACCCGTCTATTTTTTATTGAGACGTATCCTCCACGCGGCAAAGAGGGTATTTTTGAGGGGCTCTGAAACTAAACGTCTAAATTCAAATGAGGCTGTTTTCTAATTCAAATTCGCTACTGCCTCTTAACTATACAGGGTGGAAATTATTTATGGGCCCTGGAAGGAAACTACCTTAAAACGTTGAGATAGATCAATTTGCTGAAACGCAATTTCTGTTAAGCAATAAAACTGCATTCACAGATTTTTTTTTAAATGTACAGACAGCAAAATTAGACCATTATTTTGTCGTTTGTGAAAAAAATGTTTGATCCTAATTGATGCCAATGGAACCTATTTCTATCAAGGAACAAAAACTTATTAGAGACCGACCTAGTCTAGGATGAGATTCTACAAATAAAAAAAAAAATTTGTACAATTAGTACTTATTTAAAAAAAGTTTTCTTTTTCAAAAATCTGTGAATGCAGTTTTATTACTTAGGAGAGTTAAAATAATGTTTCCTTTCAGCAAATTAAGCTTTCTCAACGTTTAAAACAAGTTTCCCTCCAGGGCCCATTTTTTTTTCCTGTCTGTATATTGATACTTGCTTGTTTGCTTGGATAATTGGCCCAATCTTTAAAAAAAATGATTATTAAACTCGGCTATTTCGAGAAATTGATGTATTTACATTAATGCCTCAATAGGATACCTACGAGCGTGAGTATATGTATGTGTGTGTATGTATGTCAGTTATTCTGTATGACATTTGTGTTTATGAGTGAGGGACTTTAAACATTATAGTTAGCAAAGCTTTCTTGAGGTTTGTGAATAAAGGGATTCATGTTTACCGGTCGATGCACCGAGCACTTAATCTTGGTATTTATAAAGTAAAATTTGCCGTTTACAGAGGTTTCCTGCCAGCAGCAGTGAACTTCCTCCGCATGGTACCCGGGATTGGCTTGCTACTCAACCTGCCTATCATTAGTGGGGTAATTAAAGACAAGTTTCTGTTGACATTGTTATCAGACTACTATATTTATTTACAGAAATTATAATTGTCACCACTTTCTTCTTCTAATCGGCAACACTAAGAACCATGTTTTTAAAAGTAGATAGGAATCATAATTTAAAGTGATAATTTATTAGTTTATTTAATTTTTCTGGTTCATAATTTTAAAATAATAACACATTTATTTCAGCTGTTTATTTTAGAAAAATAAAAATAAATTATGTGATAGTTCCTTAACTATACTATTCGTTTTAAATAGCAAAATATTTTTTAGTTAAGGAGTTGCGAAATCATGCTTCCATGATTCTTATTAACCTGGCTTTTACTTTCAGATCGTCAACCGGATAGCGGGCGACAACGGGCGTAACATGGTATGATAGTGTGTTGCCAAAGACTGCTAGTGTACTGTGGACGATGTATTATCAATGTGGGTGTGATCTGACCGTACAAGACCGAAGCTGGAGCGAACGCTTACCGGGGTCGTTACATTTTGTTGCCCATAACCAGGATACATTGTGAATATTTTTATTAAATTTATTATTCTAACGTTTTTCTCTTGAAATACTTGGTATCGATCAAGGGGAGCTCTGACTGCCGTTTACATGTTGGTGCATGTGGTCAAGACATTTGTTATTCTAACGTTTCTATTGCAAAACTTTCTTGTATCAGAGAGAGTTCTGATTCGAGGTCGCTTACATTTTGGTGCTTGTGACCAGGATACATTGAAAATTATACTTAATAAAATGATTATTCTAACATTTTTCTTTTGAAATACTTTTTTAGAAATCAGAGTTCTATATGGGCGTTGTTACATTTTTGCGCCTGTGGCCAGAATATATTCTATTATGAAAGGTTATAGTGAACTTTGATGGTATGTTATTTTTCATTTTGTAGTATTGGGTTGATATTATGCACTTGGGCTTCGGTTAAGGTCGTGGATGTCTCAGTATAGCCGCTTCGTGACACGGGTCACTGAAATTAAAATCATTTATGCTAGAACGGACGTGAAGTCTAATAAAATTTTATTGTCGTGTTTTCTAAAATAAGAAGAATACTTGATTCTTGTTTCTCTAACACCACTTAATTAAAAAATATGGAAGTTCTATTTGGGCGTGATAATAGCAAATTATGTTTGCTTACATAACCCCATGAATTTATTATATCTTCTTAAGTACCCAAATAAAGTTCATAAAACTTGGATTACAAATGTGCCATTGCTATTCTCAAGATTATAAATGATCATTCAAAAGGTTATTTCCGTAATAATGCCTTGATTAAAAATCTTTCTTATCGACATTGAGCAAGGGGCCTTTACACGGTGAATATTATCACGCGATACACTCATGTCACGATCCGTATCACGTGAATATTGATGATAATTGAAGCAAAATTCATACTATCATGAAAACCGCAAATAATAATGAAACTAGTATTGTGATAATATTAATCGTGTAAAGGGCCCCATTGAGTTACCGTTTTTGTGCTCACAAGTTGGCGCCACTGTCGAGTAAGGTCCAGCTGTCAAACTTTGTTATTAGATATTATATATTAAAGACTACTTTGGCTTCGTTGGTAGTGACCCTGCCTACGAAGCCGGAGTTCCCAGGTTCGAATCCCGGACAGGGCATTATTTGCGTGATGATGAGCACGAACATTTGGTCCTGAGTCTTGGATGTTTTCTATGTGTTGTATTTATCTATCTACGTATGTATATCATCGCCTAGTACCCATAGTACAAGCTTTGCTTAGTTTGGGACTAGGATCGATTTGTGTAAGATTGTGCCCCAATATTTATATTACGGGTGTGAAAACAAAATGTCCATTTAAATCATATTAATACCATAAAACTGTACTGTAAAAAACTTTTTTCTTCAAAGATGGCTTACGTGTATTTTTATTACTTTTCTGCAGTGACATTGGAAAAAAAGCCCAAAAATATCTTTAAAAACAAAAATATGCAAAAACAGTTATGACTCATAACTTGATACTACATCAAACATTGACTGATGTGCTATAATCTCGTGGTGTCAAGATCCATTACTCGGAGGCCATAACTTTAGATCAGAATTTCTCCGAAACGAAAATTTTTGAACAAAAATTGTATACCAGGTGTTACTACAGATGCCCTAAGGAAGCGTCCTTTTAAATATTTGCTCCAGTTACAGGCCCCACCTTGTATACTTTTATATATATATCATATGCATTTTGAATGGGTATGAGGGATGTCTTTCGTGATGAATAGCCTCGTTAAGGCCCAATGTGCAATAGAATGAACACTCGGTTACAATGGAAATTATTTTGATCTTTCAATTTAGGAACGAACGGAAGTAAACTCTTATGTGCTTATAAACATGATTCAAATTTCAATGACCAAATCGTTATTTTATGAGTCAACTTATGAGTATTGATATGGGTTTATACGCATCAAGTACAAGAAGAATTTACACTACCTATAGCCGCGTTCTCAGTCCAGTGTGGCGTAGCGGACGGCGTGGGCGGTACGAAGCTATAAGATAGAGAGAGATAGGTATATGAAACCAAGGTTCTGTTCTCTATCTCGCTCTATCTTATAGCTTCGTACCGCTCACGCCTTCCGCCATGCTTGGACGATTGTAAAAGTACTATTTTACGTTGATACCATTATTATTTTTATTATTAGGTATTATATAATATGTGTCTAAATATTTCCACTATATAGGTAATTTAAACCTGTAAATATATTAAAGTGTGTCCCTTGGGCCGTGGATTAGGTATTGTGTAAAATATTATTTTAGTCATTATTTTAATATAATTACGACCTTTTTAATAATATAATTGTAATAATGAATTATGGGCTTTTATTTGCATGCAATACCTAAATAGACAGCTTATTAACCAACTTAAAATTAGTTCTCGATTCTTTATTAGTCCTTTTAGTATTGTTTCTAGTAGGAACGCACTAGCAAAACTACTATTGGCTGTTAGCGTTTGACTTAGGCGTATCTTGCGCGGCACGCGGCGTAAGCGTGCTACACACTTATCAATTTGTCACTATCAACCTAGAGACGTAGCTATAAGATAGAAAGAAGCAACAACCATTCAATTTCAAGGTGGTTGTTATGGACAAATTGATTGGTGTGTAGAACGCTTAAGAGCAGTGATGGTGGTGAATGGTGGAACGGGGAGGACCCTGCCAAATCTCATATCCCTCACCTCATGCCTCATATCACGAATAATGATAAAGAAAATGAATATATAATATATACATGCTGGATGAATATTGAAGCAAAATCCATACAATTTTGAATACCGTGATAATATTGACATCCCAGTATCACACCCGTGTCCTGCGATGGTTGCCATTTTATCACTTCTCGTCGTGAATAAGACGCCCCTCAATCTCGCACTCGCATACTTGGCAGAACGAACGTGATAAATGTCTTATCCACGACGATAAGTGATAAAATGGCAACCATCCCCGCTGTACGTTGAGACATCGTAGCTCATTGTGTGCATCCGCATTAAACGGCTTTGTGTTTGACACTTGTTACATACATCAAAATTAGTGATGGGGTCAATCGAAATCGCATACAGTTTTTTCGATAATCGATTCGAATCGATCGATATAAGAAAAACAATAATAACAAAGCAACAATCTAACACAAAATAATTGTATAGTATTTGATTCATCAAAATTACAATTACATAAAAAGGCAGATGTAATAATACTCGATAACCGACAAGAGCACAGAATAATTAACAGTACTACGAGTGGCGAATATAACAACGATTCGGTCGAAAAGCTAATTTGTCCATAAATAAAAGTGTATGAATTTGTCAATCACTATCATAGCGCCGTATGACGTCTCACTAGTTGATGTTAAAATCAAGTTAAAATGGCGTTCTTGCGCGAAAATTGAAAATGCAATTTTTTTTTTATAAAAATCAATTTCATCAGATAAAAATAAAATTTCCACTTGTTTATTGGACCGTACGGATTGATATTAGTACTTTTCAAAAAATCATGAAAGACCCCTATTAGCGCGAAGTAATGGCCGGGATGTAATTGTGTTTGGGCTCATGTCGCTTGAAATAAATATGTTTTTAATAGTCATTCATTAGTAAAGTGGCAATTGAAAATTGATCTGCCTACCTCTGTCGACAAATAGGCGTGATTATATAGGGTGCTTCCAAATTAGATGCCAATACTTTAACATGTTTAATTACATCAAAATAATTTACTTTAACATACATACATACATACATACATATAATCACGCCTGTTTCCCAGAGGGGTAGGCAGAGATCACGGATTTCCACTTGCTACGATCCTGACATACAACTTTCGCTTCATGAACTTTCATAACATTCTTCATGCATGCGCGCCGATTTAGGGTACTCCTGACCTGGCCTTTCTGCAGAATGTCTCCGATTTGGTCGGAGTACGTTCGCCGAGGTCTTCCCCTTCCAACTTTTCCATCCACTCTTCCTTCATACACTCGTTTTGTCAATCTTCTTTCATCCATCCTCTCTACATGTCCAAACCATCTTAGCATACCTTTCTCAATTTTCGTCACTATATCTTCATTCACTCCACACCTCCGTCTTATAACGTGTTTCTCACTCTATCTCTCAAAGTAACGCTACACATACTTCTCAGCGCTCTCATTTCCACTGCATTCACTCGACTCTGATGTTTCTTCTGCCACACCCAACTTTCGCTACCATACATTAGTGTCGGCACCAACACTCCTCTATGCACGGCCAGCCGCGCCTTTTCTGACACTTTCTGGCTACTCATAAAGGCGTGAAGTGCCCCATTCACTCGATTCCCAGCTATCACTCTCCTTTCAATATCTCCTTCATGCTTACCGTCTCTCGTGAACAAAGTCCCCAAATACACAAACCCATCCACTTGCTCCAACCTCTCTCCATCTACAGCAATTTCACAAACTGTCATACACTCATCTCTTTCAAATACCATCACTTTCGTCTTGCTTACATTCATTTTCATTCCTTTTCTCGCAAATAATCCGTGCATGCTAGTTACCATCTTCTGTAGCTTCTCAGCCGATGACGCTAATAAAACCTGGTCATCGGCGTAGAGTAGACATTTGATAAGCAACCCATTCATTTCCAACCCACATTCATCGTCTTTCAAATCTTGCAAACAACTGTCCAGAAATAGATTAAACAGCCACGGTGACGCTACACATCCCTGTCTAACACCCTTTTCGATGCTAAACCATTCAGTGTAGGACCCGTTTACTCTCACGCAAGCAGAGGAATCCTCGTAGAGAGATTTCAGAGCTTGAATGAGATGGTCGCTCACTCCATATCCGGACAGTACCGACCAAAGTTCATTCCTCACCACTCTGTCATAGGCCTTCTCCAAATCCACGAACGCGCAATAGACCTTTTGACCTTGGGCCAAATATTTTTCGGCTATGCATCGTAACGAGAAGACCTGATCCGTACATCCCATACCTTTCCTAAATCCCGCTTGTACATCCCATATTTTCTCATCGGGTTTCTTTCATTACCCTTTCAATCAACACTTTCGCATATAATTTGCCAACGATGCTGAGTAAGCTAATGCCCCTGTAGTTCTTGCAGTCAAGTTGTGAGCCCTTTCCCTTGTACAGTGGCACGATGACCGCCTTGCAACCAATCTTTTGGAACTATGCCGGTATTAAAACATAAGTTGAAAAGGCGATACAACTGACTTGCTACGACGCCTTGCCCAGCCATCAGCATCTCGACTGAAATTCTATCATACCCCGCTGCCTTTCCTGGTTTCATTCCTTTCAAAGCTTTTACAATTTCATCCATACTAATACTACACTCCTCATGTGGCAGTGCATTATCATTCACTCCTGACGTATTTTCCTCTTCTCTCTCAAACAAACCTTCAAAATATTCCTTCCATCTCCCTATATGCATTCCTCATCATTCAATAAACTTCCATGCTGGTCTCTAATCGAGGTTAGCTCTGAGGTCTGAGTTTTAACCTCTGGCTAGTCGAATGGCTTTCCAGAAAAACTTAATGTTTGCCCGGAATTCCTGAGACAACCTCTGATCCATCCTCATCATTCTGTTCATCTTTCTTTCTTTAACTACCTCCTTTACCAGAACATTCAACCTTTTATAGTTACTTTTCCTTTCACTCACGTCTTCAAGCGTGGCTTTTTGACTTCTTTGGTCAGCTCTTATCGCCAACCAATCTAGCCACGCTTTCTTCTTCTCACTTACTGCCTTTTGTACCTCTTTATCCCACCATACATTCTTCTTCTTCTTCCCTTTGCTCCTTTCTTACACACAATACATCCCTGGCTGTACTTACAAGCTTATCTTTAAAACCATTCCATAGTTGATCAATCTCGCATATATCATCTATCTCTCTAAGATTTTCCTTTAGTTTATGAATATACTCATCAGCCACACTTTCCTCTTGCAAATTTTCTACCTTTATTCTCTCCAGAACACTAGTGAATATACGAGGTCGATGCCGCCATCCTTGAAACAGTCCTTTCATTCGGCTCATCACCAGGAAGTGGTCTGTATTTATTCCGGCCCCGCGATACACCCTAGTGTCCAGAACATTCTTCCTCAATCTTTCGTCCACTATCACAAAATCAATCATACTCTTTCTTACGTTCTCCGCCTCACGCGTGTACAAATGAATCCATTTGTGGGCAAACATTGTATTTGTCACAAAAAGATTTCTCTCGAGGCAAATATCTAACAAACTCTCACCATTCTCATTCACTCTCTCGTCACCGTGAGTACCCAGAACCTTTTCAAATCCATCTCGCTTTACCCCTACCCATGCATTAAAATCACCTAACATAATCAACCTTTCATTATCCTTACATCTACTTATGACATCCCTTAATTCCTCCCAGAACTGTTTTCCCTCTTCCTGGGTCGACTGTGATGTTCTCGTACCCAGGTTTACAGGGGCATATACCCCAACAACAAAGATACGAGTCAGTCCTAATTTCATTCTGACCCATATTAATCTGGGACTCACGCATTCAAATTCATTCACACACTTGGCAATCCTAGCTGAAAGTATGACACCAACCCCCTGACATGCTCTGTCTGAAACGGTCACTCCAGACCAGTACGCTGTATAGGGTCCATGTTTCGTGGTGTCACACCCTTTCCGTTTTGTCTCATTTACACAAAGAACATCAATCCTCTTTTTATCCATCATCTGCCATACTTCATTCATTTTTCCTTCCATTCCTCCTCCAACATTCAACGTAGCAAAACGGCACTCCGTGAGCCGCTTTTCGCCCCCACTGGAAACGTGACGTGACGGGTGGCGGACCGCGTCGCCGCCATGCGGATGATTTTTATTTTTTCCAATCTCCATAGCGTTCCCACGAGTAAATAGGGAACTAAAAGTCCATCACAGCAGAGCCCTATACTGTGGTAAGGTGGATTACCACTGTGCCCTGTGACCACCAACACAGACACCCTCCGTTCGACACCAGACTCCCCTCTGGCCATGCATCCCTTGGCACGGGTCGGCTAACACCTTGGATTAGGGGTTTTATATCGGGGTTTTCCTTCCCCTAGACAGGTTGCAGGCCAATGCTAACGAGGCCCATCTCCCCGGGTTGTATTTCGGAGTTACCTTCTCCTAGACAGGTTGCAGCCCAATGCTAACGAGGCCCATCTCCCCGAAGAAGAAATTTACTTTAAATAGGAATAAAAAAAACTTTTTATGTGAAATTTTAGTTTTCATTTTCCAAACAAAACATTTAAATTAAAATCTTGCCCAGTTATAACCATTCAGTGCATTTACCTGACAAGGTGGTTATCACTTTCTGTCAAGTGAATAAATTGGATACGCATTGGATGCTAGTTGAAGTGGCCAGTTAGGTAAGTGACAGTAAAGAGGTTTCGATAATCAAAGAAGTCTTAATCATTGAATACTGATTATCTCATTAACAGGCTGTTATTACGTGGCAGTTGTTTTGCTAATTTTCTCCAAAAACTAACATAAACTTTAAATTAATTTTATACTTACGAGTAAAGCCTGTCACAAACTGGCGCGGCCTTAAACTTGTCAATAGCTGTCAAATTTACTATTGACCGCGGCCGCAGGATGCTACAGTGTGTGACACGCTTTTATCTACTTATAATAACGAGTGCTATCAACTGAAAGTATTAACATCTAATTTGGAAGCACCTTATACATACTCGTAAATGTGACTACCGCAGCGAAAACAAGGGACGAATTGATTTTTGCGATGGCTTACACAGAATGACTGATAGACATGCAAGAGGGCGTAGCTGACTTTCGCGTAATTATATACAAAGCCCATAATTATATACTCCTAAACGTACCCCAATATTAGGTACTTACACTCATTAACTTGAAACTATGTTTACTTTAAGCGTCTACGGTAAATTTTTAGGTATGTGCGTCTATTTGGATGGTTGACTGGTAGAGAATGCAATTACCTAGGCACGAAACTTTTGAGGAAAGGGTCGCAATTTTTAAAAGCTTAATCGTTCACCGAGGCGCTTCTATTTTTTTAATTTTAACAATACACATTAGACAACACATTTTAACAAAACACATTTTTTCGCCAAACTGCATGACATTTTGTTGGCGAATTGAAACACTCAAAACACTTCCATATATAAATACTGTGTAAAAATTACATGACTAACCTAAGTATTACAAAAGTAATTTAACTTACAATTGTATTTTCTCCTCACTAGCTTGGAAAGCCGTCTTTTATCCTTTGAAACAAGCGGGTAAAAACGCATTTTATCATCAAGTGGGGAAAGTAATTTGACCTTGGAACGTGTTTGAGTAGCTTTTGACAGATAACAAAACGTTAAAGGCTCATAATAATGGTTCGTTTGATATCAATTATCATTAAATAAAAGGTTTGAGAATTTAATATAAAATACCAAATTTAGCTTTATTTAATGATTTAAGTCGTAAACCTTAAAATTCTAACATTTTTTTAAATGATATTGAGTATAATTGTAAACGCACAAGTTGAGTCGATGCAATTTCAAAACGCATCGTCAGAAATGTCATCAATGTCATCATTGTCAATGTCAACTAAAATACATATCTTCTCACCGACCCCGACTCACGTAAATATACACAACTTCCAGAGTTTTCTGTTATAATATCGTAAAAAAAACAGTGATTCCAGTGATGAAAATCATGCCTGTGGAACTGTGTTTTTTTGCATGTTGCACTTTCCTCGCTATAGTGAGGAGAAAAGTTTCACACGGATGTAAAGTTGTATTTTACTTCTCGTGTGTTGAAACACTCGCTACGCTCAGGATTCTATTTTAGAACCACTCGCTTCGCTCGTGGTTCAACTATACAATCCTTTCACTGGCTCGTGTTTCAATTCCACACTCGCGAGTAAAATACAAATTAGCACCCTTGTATAACAAATAACTATTTCTATCAAATCGTGCAGATTTTGAAATGACGGAGGAGACAATATTGAGTATAAATATATAAAACTAAAAAAGTGCAGTAAGTAAACTCACCCTTAGGTACAGTTACCAAGAAAATTGTCTACTACTTATTGGCTATGTGCGAAGTAGGTGGTGGGGGTAAGCTAGGCGATCGTAGCGCACACCATGGCAGAAATGTGCACTTACCGGGGACCACTGTCAAATTTACTTTCACGTTTTCTATTGGTTTCTTAACGGTTTCCTACGATTCGTTTGTATGTACTTATATTTATTTATTCTCTTATTTATTTCAGTAAAATTTCCAATACGGGGTCTTTCTCGTTTACTAAAAAGTAAATAAAATATTCATGTGTCATTATTTGACATCTCTGAGTTTTGACATTGTCTCGGGAACTGACGTTTCAGACGTGCACATAGCCAGTAGACTCTATTATTTGTATATTAAGGTTAAAAAGCCCCGTGTGTTGCCGGGTTAGAATAGAATCACCCCCTTTCTTCCCTTGAGTGTCGTAAGAGTCGACTATGGGAACCAGGTTGAAGTGTGTTGTGGGCGATGGGCTAGCAACCTGTCACTGCAATATCACATTTTCTCCATCTATAAACCTATTGCTGAAAGTCGCACTGAAATTAATTTTCGTTTGCTCTGCCTACCCCTTTTGGGAATATAGGCGTGAGTGTATGTATGTACTCGTATGTAAGGTTAATAAGTTCCACATTGCGTGTAGAACCGATGGCCGTTGGGGCGGAAAGGAGTGGCGACCACGCAGCGTGGGTCTTCTTCTTCGTGGTCGTAATCTCATGCCTGAGGGACGTGACTGCTATGGGTGATGACTCTTTCAACCACTGCTCTCCAGGCCGCGCGGTCTTGAGCCTTTTGCAAAGTTGCCTGTAATGTGGACCCGGCAACTTCTTGGCCGCGTGGGTAGACCCCCCACAATGTGGACTGATGACCTGACCTGGTAAAGGTCACGGGAGTTTGCTGGTTGCGGGTGGCGCAGGGCCGGTCATAGTGGCACTCACCGAACGGCGACTACGATTTTGTTGTGACGCGAGCTTGTAGCGATTTTTGTTTATGCCCTAGATGCGGGATCATATACAGGTTGTTGCCTGTAATAGGAGCAATAAATTTAAAGGACGCTTCCTTAGAGCATCAGCAGTAACCTCTTGTGTCCAAAAAAATATATCTTTTTTCAATTGGGAGAAATTTTGATCTAAAGTTATGACCTCCAAGTAATGGATCTTGGCACCCAGAGATTATAGCGCGGCAGTCAATGCTGATTTTGAGGTTGTTTCAAGTTATGACTCATAATCGTTGTCGCTTTTTTGGTTTAAAAGTATATTTTTGGGATTTCCTAATTTTTTTTCTATTTTTTTTAGTGTTTTTTGATTAAATAGTTATTAATATCACTCCAGTAGTGTAAAAAAATAACAAATAAGCTGCATTTGCGAAAAAAGAAATTCCAAAAATAAAAACTTTTTTTCAATTAAAACCATTTGGAAATAATTGCTGGAGAGCTCAATAGTGTACCGTTTAATTTATTGCTCCTATTACAGGCAACACCCTGTATAGAGGACTCATAATTGGTGGAGGTAAGTATGTTAATCTGCCGTGTTCGAGGCCCAGCGGCGCCGTACTGCGTGCGGTATGCGAGATTGTGCAATGTCGGGCGGGGTCAGTCCTTGGATGGGTGACCGCTTTGAGTGGTTACAAACTGAGCGCTCCCGTGCTTTGAAAGGCACGTTAAGCCGTTGATGCCGGGTGTTGTCTATGATAGCAATCGTTAAGCCAAGTTAGAGGCCCTCGGGCGGCAGGAGAACTTCTAACAGTCAAGTTGCCCACTCACTTGACAAGCCTAATCCCAATAAGGTCTAGTTCCCCCTTGGGTTGGAAAGTTAGATGGCAGTCGCTTTCGTAAAAACTAGTGCCTACGCCAATTCTTGGGATTTGGTAGCGGACCCCAGGCATCCTTCAGGGTGCAACCGTACTGGGAATAACGCTAGGATGATGATGATGTTCAAGTTAAGTAATCCCAAAATTCCCAAAGTCCCCTCTTTGGCTCTCCACTACTATCCATGATTTGGAACCGCTATTGAACCAACCATATCAAAAGCTGCGGATATCATAAGAAATGGTCTTCAAATTCTTTAATTGATTAACCAAAATGTATGAATAGCTGACTTTTCATATGAGCAAAGTTGGTCCCATGGTAAAAGTGGTTTTAAATCATGGATATTATTCATGTTCGTTTAAGTATTAACTCATACCTCATTTGTTACTCCAAATATACCTACATTTCTTTTCAGGATGAGCCATAAACCACCCCGAGGAGACCTGCTTCAAACACATTCCTTTAAATGACAATAAATAAATATATATATTAAGTAGTAATAAATTATATTCTACAAAACACAGTTCTATTTATTACTTATTAAATTGTAATCATCAACATCATCGTCATGTCAGCCGAAAGACGTCCACTGCTGGACATTGGCCTCCCCCAAAGACTTCTACAATAGTAAATGGTAATTGATGCAAGCAAAATGAGTTTTTTCTCAAACATGCAATGAAATATAGATGTTATGTTCCTTATGCTTAGGCTGCGAAGTATGACGTTTCAGGTGCGGCTAGTACTAGAGGTCGTTAATGGAATTTCATACAAATCTTACAAGACTAGGCCAGCAAAGTCCTCTTTTTTAATTTCCGTTCCACATAAATTTGTGGCACAGGCATCATGACATTCTGCCACTATGCGTTTTAAAAATGAAACTTTTTTTTGTCGTTTATTTCATTGCATGTTTGAGAAAAGCACTATACATACCTCGGCGGGAAATATGGGGTTGCCCGCCTTAGACCTATCCGGTCGAGCGAAGCGAGCCGCGTTGGGTTTGTCTTTGGCCGGCAACCCCTTTCGTTCCGGCCACTGTAGTAATGTATTATTTTTTACTTGCTTAAATGTCTAGATACTTATATCACAGATGAAATACAAGTTACTTCGTAACAGCCCGTCTCGCTATAAAGTTAAGAAGGCCGGCGTGACGTCATTCGTCGCTGCGCTAGGGCTGTCTGTGCCTTCGCGGCGAAATGTAAACAATAGTGTTTCTCGCGGCTTTAATCGCGTGTTTGTATTTTAGTTATTGAAAAAATGAACAACAGTGTGTAAGTTACGGAAGATTTCGGGCCACTTTTAGCGGGCCGTGCCGCGGAACGAATTCCGGGAATGAGAGCCGGGATGTTTGTTCATATAACCATGCTAGTAACCGGTATAAGGTTCCGTTTTCTTTCATAAAACCTTTTGATGTGGTGCATACCTGTTTACTTCGAATTAGCATTTTTAAAAACAAACAGTTGCTAGCCAAAAACGTATTGACAAAGTGACGTGCACTTTGCAATAAGTTTCGAAACTCACGTTCAGGTATACCTATATCTACACAGAAATCAATCCGGTTCAAGAGAATTCATAACTTTCTTATCAATATTTAAACTGAGAACCTACTGTTAACAATAAATATGACTTATTAATAAGTTACGTCTTTACCAATAATTAGTTATTTATTGCGACTAAATTACCTAGATAATTGTTTATGGTAAATCATTCATTTATTGGTACCCTGCTAATCAATAGCTACCTATAAAGGAAATAAAGGGATAATTGTATCTGTTTATATACAACCCGTGTATGAGCAGAAAACAATTTTCATTTCATTTAAATTAAGAAATAATATCTAAGTTGATTTCAACATTTTTATAATTTGAATATATGAATAATAGTAGCAAACTTACCTTTATATTTCTTTAGGTAAATGAAATTACATTGTATCTAATAAATAAATAAATATTTCCTTTGAGCAGTCATGGCGCCGACCGGATGCCCGTAATTACGCGGAAATAATTATTAAGTTCGCGGCCGCTCGCAGCAACGTGCGTCAGCCCACTGACTTGTTGCGCCGACTACACACATGTGTGGTACTTACGCGAGCTCGGCAGGCGAACGACCGCGGGCTAAGTGCCGGTAGCCTGCTTATACTGCCATTAACTTATCGGCGAAGGAAGTTAACTAATATTGACAACCATTTTAGCTTACGAAGCCGAAAGGAAACATTACAGGTAAATTACTTTCGAGATGTTTTTGTATCTGTAGTTGTGACCTCTGTAGCCAGCCTCACACAGACACACACACATACGTGTGGCTGTGTACATGTGTCCCTGTAAATATACAAATACTACTACAAATGCAAAAACGTCTCGAAAGCGATTTACCTGTATTTTATTTCTCCTAATAAATAAAACTGCACTCACAGACTTTTGAAAAAATGTACATGCAGCAAAACAAATCCTTTTTTTTTGCGAGAATATGTTTGATGCGAATTGATGCCAATCCTATGCCTATTTCTAATGTGTGCTCCCCCACAATGTACCTTGTAATGCTTCTTGCCGGTACTAGGTAGGTATTTGTATTGCTACCATCGTATCGAGGAAAGGAAGAGTTTGCAACACGAGCCTTGGTAAGTATCATATCATATCATATCATAATGGTTTATTGCGTTTCATGTGTACATTACATTGTGATCTTAAAAGTTATATAGTGTCTCAACATGAACCCTGTGAGGGCATAACAATAGATCTAAGACTAGGTACTCAAAAACTAAGGCACTAATAAATTATACAAAATAATAGTGATATCTGTGTCTTACTTATTCATTGAAAAATTCTTGGACGGAATAGTAAGCCTTACTGATAAGGTGCCGTTTTAATTGTATTTTAAATCTATGTATATTACTTTGTTCCTGTAATGCCTTCGGAATTTTATTAAATATATTGATTGACATAGCAAAGGGGCCAGAGTGTATCATTTTCATTTTTGAATTTGGTCGGGCCAGTCTACTATTGGGACGTAGATGTGCCGGACGAGTGTATTGTGGGAAAAGTGACATGTTGTTTTTGACAAAGACGCTTGCTTCTAAAATATAAATCGATGGTAGAGTTAAAATGTTGTGCTTGATGAAGTATTTTTTGCAACTTGTGATATTATTAATGTTTGTAATAATTCTGATGCAGCGTTTCTGAAGTATAAATAATTTGCTTGAATCAGAACTATTTCCCCACAACACTATGCCGTACTGTAGCCATGCATTTGCGTAAGCATAGTAGGCACAGATGGCTGTTTTAACATCGGTGTTCTTTTTTAGCTCGTATAGGGCGTACGTGAATCGGCTCAGTTTTATAGATATTGCATTTATATGTTCTTTCCAGTTTATTGCTGTATCAATGTGTATGCCCAACAGCGGGAAGCATTTTACGCATTCTAATTTATTATTTTGAAATTTATAATCTACGTTAAGGTTACTTTTCTGATAGGGCTTAAATTGCATAAGTTTTGTTTTAGTAAAATTCAGTTTCAGATTGTGATCTTCTAACCATTTAACAATATTTAAAAGCGTGGAATCTAAAAGATCGTTTAAATTTAGTTCGCTTTTACAAGCTATAATTAATGATAAGTCATCGGCAAAAAAAGTAGGTTTGTTACTTGTTACTTTTACTAAAGCTTGAAACGCACAGAGCGCGGCGCAGCATCGTTGCGTGGCGGAGGCGGGTTTTCGGAAAGCGAACGTGGTTGGCGGGACGTCTCACCAAAAAACCGCGCGGCATAGCGGAGCGGAGGCGGCGTGTGTGATAAGTAATATAAGTATACAAGGAGCGAAACCTTGGTGCCGATGACAGACGTATGACGTATCAAGCTGCATACAGAGTGTTTTTATCTGGATTTTTGAAGGAATCGATTTTGATGATGAAAGGTTAACTTACAACAATATTTGTTCTAGTTGCGATTACAGGCATTATGCACAATTTGTATAAACGGCGGGAGATGCGAGATTTACTTTGTTCGGCTTGTACAGTATATGTACCTAATGTTTTTATAAATAAGAAGATGTGATGTGTTTGAATTCCAAGCGTTCCTTCTGCTTATTTTTCGACAACCCACGAAATTTAATTAGCTGAAATAATATATTTTCTACAATTACTTACTTAGTAAAATATATTCATATGTACATTATTTTCAATATAAATAGTCATTAAACAAAAATTACATTACCATTATTGCATTATTAATAATAATTGGAGTGTCAATGTTGTTTATATAAAATCAACCTGTATGTGATTTGTACTTTCTGCTTTCACAAAACCATCTTCCATAGTGAAATAAAGGCTAGAAGTCTACAAACGTGTTAATAACTCGTAAATTTATCAAAATAACAGCGCACAACTTCTTTTCAGTAGATTGTTTGCTATCGGAATGACGTCACGGCGGGATCCAATATGGCGAATGGCGTTTTAGACATTTGAAAAACAGATTAGAAAAGACGATTTTTAAAATGGAATTATAAAATTAAAATTGCAATTTTATGAATAAATATCGACGTTTCTTGTTTACTTTTTTCGAAATCTATTATGAACAAACATTTTTATATTTTTCCTTACATAGTGTAAAATACCCTATTAGCGTCATAATGATGTCACCGGCACCAAAGTTTCGCTCCCTGGGATATATGAAGCAGTAATCGACACTATTGACAGTCGACAGTTTCGGAAAGATCAAAAATGCAAAACCGCCTCCGACCAGCACCGCGTCGCGCCCGCTCTGTGCGTTTCGAGCTTAAAGGCCAAAAAGTAAGGTTTGTTTGAAGTGATACCACAGAATAATTTATAGGTAATAGTCAGAAGGTCCACCGTTAACAAATCCCCCGATTAGGTAAGCCAAACGTGCCTAAACGTTGCCATCTCTTTCTATCGCACGCAATGCGTTCTTTCGGGGGTGGGGCCTTAGCGCTAGGCCCGGCTATTGGCTATGTGCGAAGTAGGTGGTGGGGCTAGGCGATCGTAGCGCACACCATGGCAGAAATGTGTACTTACCGGGGACCACTGTCTAATTTACTTTCACGTTTTCTATTGGTTTCTTAACGGTTTCCTACAATTCGTTTCGTTTGTATGTATTTATTTATTCTCTTATTTATTTCAGTAAAATTTCCAATACGGGGTCTTTCTCGTTTACTAAAGTAAATAAAATATTCATGTGTCATTATTTGACATCTCTGAGTTTTGACATTGTCTCGGGACCTTTAACGTTTGACGTTTCAGACGTCCACATAGCCAATAAGCCCGCAATGCGGGCGGCCGACATGTACTTGCAGCGGCGCTGCCACAGACAGGCGGACTGAATCCTGTCGTCGACGTCCACTTATCTGTGGTAGAGTAGCTGCATTTGCCGGGACCATATTTTGGTTCCGCTTTACGCTATGTGTTTAGAGGCTGGAAACGCACAGAGCGCGGCGCAACATCGTTGCGTGGCGGAGGCGGGTTTTCGGAAAAGCGAACGCGGTTCGCGGGACGTCGCACCAAAAAACCGCGCGGCATAGCGGAGCGGAGGCGGCGTGTGTCACATGTATAAGAAGCACAATCGATAGTATCGACATTCGACAGTTTCGGAAAGATCACAAATTCAATACCGCCTCAGACCAGCATCGCGTCGCGCCCGCTCTGTGCTCGAGCTTAAAGGCCAAATAAGGCTTGTTTAAAGTGATATCAACATTTCTCAGACGCGCCACATACAGCTGAATGTCGTCATCGGATTCAGACGGATTCGAAATGTATACATATTTATGATGCTGACTGTACCAATATGCAGGCTTTGTAGGTTTCTCACAAAGGCCAATTTTTTTATCCTACGTCAGTGGCAAACAAGCGTAGGTAAAAGAATTTGAATAACATTTTGAATAGACATTTGTTTTGTTTGTGTTAGACATTTTAAATATGTTATGTCTATTCGAACACGTCACAACTACATACGACAGGTCCTTTTCTCAAGTTTTTTACCTATACGGCGCGCATGATGGTAAGCGGTCACCGCAGCCTATGGACGCCGGCAACTCCAGAGGTGTCACATGCGTGTTGCCGACCCTTTAAAAATGTACCCTCCTTTCTTGAAGAACCACATACTGTAGTCCCTCGGGAAAACCTTGACAGAGCTCATTCTACAGCCGGAGCGTCCGAGGGAGGAAATTCCTGTGAAACCGTACCGTAGGCGACCATTTAGGTTGTAAGGTGTGAGGATGAATGCCCTGCCGACGGCGAGCGGTGCGATGGTGGAAAGCGGCCGTGGGTACGAGTATCATGTCGAACAATTCCTCGGAGGACAAGCCATTGTACCATTAGTAGACAAGAATCTGCATACGATTTTCACCACTTAAAGAGCATAATATGAACATTTATGTACATCACATTGCTAACCGACGCAGCAGAATAGTAGATATAGTAGTAGGAGGAAAGACGAGTAAAGTTATAAAACCTAGCAACGTAATCGCATAGGTACAAGTTTTGCATTATGTACCTAAATGGGCCTTAAGTTTTAGTAAAAGGAAGGTACAAAATATGATAATGTCGCTCGTAACGAAAAAAGAGAGTCAATATTTATAATCAATATGTTGAAATAAAACCATTGTTGCAGAAAAAAACAGAAAGTTTATCATTTCAATGAATAATTTTACTTTTAATAAAGAATACCAACGGTACAGTAGTTTCAAAATGCCCCTTTAAAAAATAGCGCTATTCAATTGTTTTCGATTTTCTGTCCTTTCATGCGCTGCAGCCCGGCTAGTATGATAGCTTATAGCGTCACGTTTTATGTGTGACGTTTCAGTACATTTTTGCCATATAACGTGACGGTATAAGCTATCATACTAGCCGGGCAGATATTAATTAGTGTTGAATATAATAAAAACAACTAGAAAATATTAGTGATCACTGATGAAGGCGGTGTTTTAACAACAGTAAGGCTAGTTTTTAGTTTGCACGGGATATATAATAATCATTTATTTCGAGCATTTAGCCCGTATGACAAATAAAAAAAAATACAAATTAAATTTTCCATATTTAAATAAAATAAAAATCAGGTCTCTCCTGCGGCCGAAGCGCAGGCCGCATTCCACGGCACGCGGGCTTAGATGATATTATCCGACGAGCCCTAGGAAGTATCAAGGTGCCCGCTGTCCTGGAACCTGTTGGTCTATCGAGAGACGACGGCAAGAGGCCTGACGGCATGACGCTGGGGCCATGGAAGATGGGCCGTCCCCTTGTATGGGATGCTACGTGTGTAGACACGCTTGCTCCGACCCATCTTTCGTCTCCGAGGCACCAGAATCAATGCCGGCTCTGCTGCATCCTCAGCCGAAGACCTCAAACGCCGCAAGTATGCCTCCCTGGGGAGTGGATATTTATTTGAGGCGTTTGGGGTCGAAACACTTGGACCATGGGGACCAAGTGCGCGTCGACTTTTCAAAGATTTGTCGGCGCGCTTAATAGAGACCACAGGTGACCAATATTTCGCACAAAGAATAAGCATTGCCATCCAGCGTGGCAATGCGGCCAGCCTTCTGGGCACTCCACCCGCTGATGGCGACTTGGGACAATTTTTTTTATCTCTCTATTGATTGATTGATTGATTGATTGAATAAATAAATCGCTAAATAGATGGCTCGCGCGAGACACTCATACTGAAATGTATCTTAGTGTCGCGACTAATCTCGCATCGCGCACCTACTGGCGTCTTAGTAGCCGAACTGAGGAGTACCTACCTGATGAATGCTGAATTAAGTTTTCTTCCTGAATAATCACGAGACATGTACGTTAAAGCTTATGATATTTTTAAAGTTTAATATGTTCTCACTGCTGAGGTGAAAAGTTGTATGTGTCACACGAGAGCAAAGTTATTTACATCTCGTGCTTTTGAGTCCCTCGCTACGCTCAAGATTCTAACTTTGAATCTTTCGCTTGTTCGGGACTCAAAATCAGTTCTCGCAGTAAAAAAACAACTTTGCTCTCTTGTTGTACAAATAGCTATTTCCCCTCACTAGCTCGGAAAGCCGTCTTTTATCATTTGAAACAAGCGGGTAAAAACGCATTTCATCCACAAGTGGGGAAAGTAATTTGACCTTGGAGCGTGTTTGAGTAGCTTTTGACAGATAACAAACGTAAAACGCTCATAATAATGGTTAGTTTGATATCAATTATCATTAAAGAAATGGTTTGAAAATTTAATACAAAATACCAAATTTAGCTTTATTTAATGATTTAAGTCGTAAACCTTCAAATTCTATAAATAACATTTGTTTTATAATGATATTGAGTTTAATTGTAAACGCACAAGTTGAGTCGATGCAATTTCAAAACGCATCGTCAGAAAGAAATGTCATCATTGTCAATGTCAACTAAAATATACACAACTTGTCACGGACTCCGACTCACGTAAATATTATACACAACATCCAGTTTTCTGTTATAATAGCGTAAAAAAATCGGTGATTCCAGTGATGAAAATCATGCCTGTGGAACTGTGTTTTTTGCAGGTTGCACTTTCCTCGCTATAGTGAGGAGAAAAGTTTTGTGTTACACACGGGTGCAAAGTTGTATTTTACTTCTCGTGTGTTGAAACACTCGCTACGCTCAGGATTCTATTTTAGAACTAGTACTCGCTTCGCTCGTGGTTCAACTATAGAATCCTTTCGCTGGCTCGTGCTTCAATTCCACACTCGCGGGTAAAATACAACTTTGCACCCTTGTATAACAAATAACTTTTGTTTGCTATCATCACACTTAAAATAATTTTCTTCTTTTTAGCGAAGATGCAGACATTTTTTTCCAAAAAGGACACTCACATTATTTTGTTTAATAAACTTTTTTCTTTATTGTCATTGTCAAAACAAAAAACGCACGCTCTATAATCATAACCTGTCCTTGTGTCAGCTGTATAGCGCGTCAAAAGGTTATTCAATACCGTGCGATTTTCATGAAAGATCGGAATAGCGTCATGTTATGATACGAGATAATAATTTTAATTAGATCGCAAAAAAAAACACACCAAATGTACCTCAAATTTAACAGTAACAAGTGATGAATAGCCGGAGCTGTCATTTGGAAAACATCGATAAATTTAAAGAAGAGGGCAGCACTGGCTCAGTGGCTGCCCGCACCCTGGGCATGGCGGACGCCTGAACGCTCCTGTATCGATTTAGATGAAATACACCTCGAGAACGGCTCAAAATATACGCGCCCGCTCGACTGTGGCGCTCACAGCTCCAACATGAATAAAAAACATAGAAAAACGTCTAAATAAACGCGATTGTGGGTGCAGTTTTGTTAAAAAAATATTTAAGGACTAGGAGGAGGGATCTGTCAGTGCGATTATTACTCAAAATGAGTGGATGTCCTTTGTAAAATATATTGTTTATTTAATGATTTTTCTGTGAACGAGTGGATACTGTGGTGATGTTTGTTGTGGTCGTTTCGAGCTATCAACTTGATATTTGTAAGTATTATTAGAGGTTAATGATTGGTTTAAAAAAAATCGTATGTGGTTTTTTTAGTTCTTGTTTTATGGCATTTTAGGTTTTATTTTATTTGCGATACTCACCCTGGATTTGGAAGTTTTTTTTGCTGTGATTTATATTTTATTTTATAGTAACTTAATTTTTGCTTATTATTTTTGCTTTTCCTTATTTTTTTCTTTGTACCTAGGCTAAACTAATTAATGCTTTTATTTTTCTCCTAAATCCTTAATACCTACTAAACCTAGTTATTTTCAAAAATTTAATTTGTTATAAGTAGTGCCAATTTCAATATTGTTAAAAATAATCAGACTAGATTGGTTTTCGCTTTTTCATCTTAGTTTTTACGCAAACATAATTAATTTTCGCTAATAAATGACATTTCTGTTGTATTGTGATTTTTATTTATTAACTATAACAAATGCTTTTCAATTATAATACCCACTGTACCAACTCTACATAACATATATACAAGTTGTTGTTTTTTTTTTTTTTTTATTATTAAAAATGGGATTGCTCTTGGCGAGCATTTAGCCAGGGGGCAAAGATGAGGCCGACGATGAAGCGAGCTCACCCAGAAGATGCCTATTCACTCGTGCCTTAAAAAGGTCCAGGTTATATGAACTCGGAAATACAGACGCCGGCAGAGAATTCCAAACCTTAGAAGTGCGCATTATAAAAGAAGATCCATAGCGCTTGGTTCGAATTAAAGGAATTAGATAGATATTTTGAGTTGTGTAATCATTTTAAAATTCGCGCAGGTAAAGTAAGTGCGTGTAGGAATTCAAGAAAGCGTACAGTCAGCTTGCCAAAATATACTTACTTATACACGGACAGTCCGTTCAAAACTATATTTTTTACTCTATTGACGGGCAATACTCGTACAGTCAGGCCCGTTATTTTTGGCCCTTCGACTAAACTAGACTTTAGCACACCTCCAAGGTATCAGAACAAGAAAAACACGTGCTATTCAGCGTGCGCGCGTGTGAGCGGGAAGCCATGATTGTATGTCATACATCGGCTTTGCTTAGACAGTGAACCTTCGTATGTAATTATATACAGAATGATTTTAGGGTCGTGATCCGGAATGATTATACATGGTCAAGAATTCAAAGTAGACAACATCACAGACGGTATGAAGGTTTATAAGTTATAACTCAAACAATTCTCTTTTTTTTCAAATTTTTAATGGGAAATAACACCTTTTCATTCAACTTGGTCACCTTACCCCACTGTCAACTCTCCATACTATCCGTGAAAGAGAGTAGGGTAACCATGTTTTTATTGTGATTTTGTATTTTTGTCATCAAAATAAATAAAAAATGAAATGCGTTTGTTTCGTGACACAATTTTTTTGATGAAATGGCTAACAGATTCTAAGTCTGAAAACTGATTCTTGATCCACGACCCCGAAATCATCCTGTATATTTAGGTATCTACTAATAACTTTTTCAACGCTCTGTCAAATACAAAAGCTGTCATTCGGACTCAATGATATCGGAATGTCAAAAGCGAAAATGAACCCTATAGAAATGCATGTAGATTGATATCGCGCTGCACGCCGAGACGGATATATCTGTCGTTAGCGTTGAACTGATGGTGCGTATATATCCATCGTATGGCGTCCAAAAGTTAAATTATTTTACAGTACATATGGTGCTACATTACCGCACGAGTGCGGTAATCAGCAGATTACGTGCATATGTCGAAACTTTAAAGAGCCATATGTACTGTAAAACGTTGTACGATACACGTGCGAATTTCCTATTCTCTGCACTTGTATCGTAATGTACTATTGTGGTATAGATAGTCTAGCGAATATGCTTTTAAAAGAACCGACTAATCGTGTGTATCATTTGCGGGTGTTTGACCCTGAACTACATTATAAGTGAAATTTAAGAACGAAGCGACTAACAGCATAACCAACATAAGCTAAATATTTTAGAGATAATTCACACCAAACGGCACCTCGCCAGATTCAAAGGAATTCGAACCCTCCATACAGAAGCTAGTCTTCGTATCTAAAGGAGTTATTACTTATTACACCTTCCTGATTTTCAGAGCGTTACGAGTACATGTTAGAGCGAGAGGCTTCAACCTCCCCTATTCAGAATGCTGAATTCAGGACAATGTAAAACCGGTTAACGGCAGCGGCTGCCGCCATTGCCAGCCGGTCGCTCGCGACCCATTCAAATATGAAATCTAACTTCTGTATGGAGGATTCGATTTCCTTTGACTCGGGTGGGGTGCGCGTCGATTCGGCCGTTTGGTGTGAGTTGTCCCTCACGCAAAAAAGTAATTAATTCGAATATAATCTCCATATATTGCGTTACCTCGCTTTCACGTGCGCCCAGTAAAACTAAATTATTCTTACCAATGAAATTATTTCTTCATAACAATTATAACAGGTCTTTGTGCTTATTAATTTTTTTTTTTGCCTCTATTTTCTGTTTTATTGCTAGTGATTAAAAATAAACTAAATAAATGAGCGAATATTAATAATCTATAAAATTACATATATATAAATAATAAAAATTATGGCAATTAATTGTTCAAATTGGATAAATATTTAGTCAGAATATAATAATTTAAAGAATTTGATAGTACTATTAACGGTTACAGTGTGTATTTGGTCGGTTATAAAATTCACTGTTATCATAAAACATTTGTTCGTGAAGCCATTTTTTTAGGCTTTCATGGAACATGTGCAAAAAGTAAAAACACATGTGCAAAAAGTAAAAACTAAAGTTTCTCAATTTATTTACGCCCTGCGAGAATAAAAAAGCCACAGGTTTAAAAACTGCTCTTATGGCGTATTACGCGTTCGTTTCCTCCCGCCTTAGCAACGGTATATTACTGTGGGGAAATAGCACAAATGTAGATGATTTATTCATCCTCCAAAAAAAGTGCATACGCATACTTGCAAACATTAAAAATACCGAAAGCTGTAAACCCTATTTCCAAAAGTACGGTATTCTCACTTTAACATCAATTTATATATTTGAAGTTTGCAAATTTGTTAGAAATTACCCTCAGTTATTTAATAGACTCGCCGACCAACCGCGGCGATACGAGACCAGGTATAAAAATAAAGAAAATAATATAGCACGCACTGTATTATTGAAACTAAAAATGCATAGTAATAGCCCTAACGTAATGTGTATAAAGATATTTAATAAAATTAGCAACGAGATAAAATGCCTACCTTCTGGAAACATCTTCAGCCACCGTCTAAAGACGTTCTTGATAAAGAAGAGCTATTACTCTTTAAATGAATTCGTGGATGACAAAAATGAATAAATAAATAAATCAATTTTGTATCTACATCTACCTACACTGCATAATAACTTGAATTGAAGTAATCACTTGAATTAAATATTGTTATTAGATTATTTAGTATATAAGTACTATTGTGTGCCCTGGCAGGGCGTCATATACAGACTTTCTCAAAATGTAACCAAACACCAACATTATTGTACCTACATGAATATACAAAAAATAAATGAATATGAAACATCATCGGGGTGGAAACTGCTTCTAATATGTGTTAGGGCAATTGGTTAAAAACGCCAGGTCCCGAGTAGTATCCACAACGTTCTGTCTTAGCGAGTTAGTGCTTGTTCAATAATAAACAGTATTCGCGAAATACTCAGAGAATATCACACTTCTACTTATTTTGCTATTTTAACACGTACCCTGGCTCCAATGATACGCCGATTCCAGCTGCGCGGAGGGCGACCTTTAATCGCTGCAGCAACCACTTTTTCCATCCACTGTTTGGAAAATGCAGCAGTGGTTTTTCGTTCACAGAAATTTATGATCTTCCAGATGAGCTGGAGTTGGTGACCCCGGTGACCGCTTACCATCAGGCGGGCCATACGCTTGTTTGCCACCGACGTGGTACAAAAAATATATGGATTGAAAAGAGAAATGTTGAGCCAAACTGACCTCTGGTTTTCTTGTTACTGTGAATCTACAGCAGTTTCCCGCGGGACCCGTTTATCACGGCGGGCGTTTTTAATGGGCAGAGTCATATCGGTGCCAAATTGCAGAGTTATGTGCGTTCCAGCGGAAATGAGACTTTATTTTAATGTGCCTGTTGCTGTCCCAGTGGTAGGCTTTCAGCTGTTTCCGGTAGGCGCTATTTTAGTGGACGGCGTACGAACCCAATTCCAAAGAAAAACCGCAAATCGATGTACAGTTTAGCCATTTGGCGCACGCATACTAGAGGTCTAAACACATTTTTTTACCCGCAGTTCTTAAAAAAATACCTTAGGCCTCTCCTAAGTGCTGAGTCATTATGAATAATATGTACCGTATCTGCAGTACAGTTCCGTAAGTCTCGTAAAATAGGACCCCTAGGTGTTACCTTGTAATATTGAAAAAAAAACGAAATGAAATTATTAAAAAAAAAACCGGTTTTGGACCAATACTGATTAAAAACTGTCTTGTTTTTGATTCAATGTATCGTATCCACCACCACCACCATATCAGCCCCCGGACGTCCACTGCTGAACATAGGCCTCCCCCAATTTCATGGGGGCTAAATGCCATAATCGCCACGCTTGGCATGCGGGTTGGCGATCGCAGTATCTCCACCGCAATCCAGGGATGCTGCTGCCCATTCCCCCGTGGTCTTGGTCGTAGTTTTAGGACATACCCGGGTCCGGGTCCGGGTCCAATGTATCGTATAATGGTTTTAAATGTGGACTAGTAGGTGCCCCTACGGAAACCTTCTTTGTGCGTAATCGGACACGCACTTGGCAGGGTTTTTTTGTGAACACTTTTCGCGATTTAGCCCAATTTCCGACATCGATGTAGGAGTTTGGTGGGGGAGAGAGAGGTTAAACTTGGCTTGGCACTGTTTGTAGGTAGCTTTACCTTTTTTCTTTGGCATTTGGATGCTTTTGAGAGGGGCTTAAGTCTGTTAATGAACCCAACTAGGCTCCGTTAATATCGACGATATACGAGGGCTAAATTTTACTGCTAAAGGATGATTCACAGTAGGCCGTTCCGTGTCCGGGCCGGCCCGTTTTCTTCTAGAGAAATACGCCGGCCGTTGCGTTTGCTGTCATAGAAAACGGGCCGGCCCGGACACGGAACGGTCTACTGTGAATCATCCCTAATTCGTCATTTTTGTCAATTATCAAAACTACTCTTTTTCACGAATAAAATTATTCCGTTTAATATTTTATGATTCGTGTTGATTTTAAGTGGAAATTATCACGGTTAAGTTTTCCATTATTTGTTAGAGATAACGAATACAAAGAAATATGAACCGTTACCTCGCAAGCATTCTAAGATGGGAATCGAACCCCCGCCTCTGATTTACCCTTACTACTGGGCAACTCTCCGATTCCCGTCTGGCTGCATATAATAAATAAATAAAATAAATATTGGGGGTCCATCTTACACAAATCGACCTAGTCCCAAACTAAGCAAAGCTTGTACTATGGGTACTAGACGACGATATACATACTTATATAGATAAATACATAGAAAACATCCAAGAACAAACATCCGTTATAAATGCACAAATAAATGGCCTTACCGGGATTCGAACCCGGGTCCTCTAGCTTCGGAGGCAGAGTCACTACCAACTAGGCTAAACAGGCCGACATGAGATATGTCGGATATGAGATCACGGGTCATTTTTCTTTCCGTTCTCTGTATCAAATAATTTAATTTCACAAAAGTTGACAGGTAGAGACACCTCTCTGTTTGCACAGGGCATCCTTGGTAAACAAAGAGGTACCTGTCCCTACCTATTACCTCTACTCACCACCAGGAATACAACACCTCATACCTAAAGTGGACCCGGGTATGTCCTAAAACTACGGCCAAGACCACCGGAGGATGGGCAGCAGCATCCCTGAAGTGCGGTGGAGATACTGCGATCGCCAACCCGCATGCCAAGCGTGGCGATTATGGCATTTACCCCCCTTGAAATTGGGGGAGGCCTATGTCCAGCAGTGGACGTCTTTCGGCTGATATGGTGGTGGTGGTGGTACCTAAAGTAAAGAGCAACGTCGTGGTGTTATGTAAGGTGGCACCACAGTGCTACGAGTACATCCCCAGTGGAGCTGCTCTAAATATAAGTTAATTAACATTCCTCTGTGCTCTACCTCTCCAAAAAAAATTTTTTTATTATGAAGGCCATTTGTTTTATTTAGTTAGTTTTGTTTGGTTTTTGGTTTGTTCTTTTCTGCTTTCTGTTTTTTTGTCTTTTTCCTATAAACTTATTTACTTGATTACCTAGTACTCTAGTAGTTATTTTAATTTTAATATTTCCTCACATTGTTTGAGAAAAGCACTATTCAATCCTCAGCCGATAGAGAGGTTGCAGGACTCGTTTTATCCGGAGGGGTATATTTAGGCAAATTATGTAATAGGCAAAATATCTACCCCAAACTCATCCTAATCCCTTACTGCAAGGCCTCTGCAGTAATGTACTCTTATTGGCAAACTTTCCGCTCTGCAACTTTTTAGGAAGATAATATATATACTAACCAAGGAGCAGATGATGCAACGGAGTCCATAATCGTTTCATTATTTTGTTACAAAAGTGGGTTTATTTAAAGCCAAGGCTTGGGTATTTATTATCATTACCGAGGCGTAGGTAATGATAATAAATACCAGGCTGCAACATTAAATAAGGATTTTCTGAAGTTTTTTCAGGATTACGAAAAACATTAGCCTGCTACCTCATCCACTCGGAACTCATTTTATAAGCTCGAAACCACAGAATAAGGAATAGTACAAGTACAGAAATTTCACTCCCTAACAAAAACGGCGTTTAGGCATAAGAAACGTGCCTACTCTCTGCATCTCTGTCTATCGCATAACTTGTATTCATTCACGCGCGGCACGTGTAGCCCTAGGGTTGTCACGCCAAAAATACTTCAATGATGCAAAAAATGTTGTACCTCACCAGATGTCGCTTAAGTACAGTGAACCGATATTAATTAAGTACATGTTACTTCACAAAAATAATAAATCTCATATTTTTTTAACGAACCATCTAACGATATCCTACACGGTGGGTTTTGCAAGAAGAAAAAATGCATCCCCATTTTACGTGTAGGGGAAGTACCTTCAAACTACATATATATATTTTGTAATTTTAAAATAATTATTTTAGAAATTATTTAGGAAATAGCCAAAAAATTACCATTCCCCCTTCATCTCCGAAACTACTGGGTCTAAAATAAATAAAAAATACATTTCAAATCATCAACCAACAGGTTTTGTCGGACATACAAATCAACAACAAACACGTCACAACTGTATACAACAGCCCGGCTAGTATGATAGCTTATACCGTCACGTTATATGGCCAAAATGTAGGTACTGAAACGTCACATAAAACGTGACGGTATAAGCTATCATACAAGCCGGGCAGGACAGGTCATCTTCTTATGTTTTTCAGCTACTTATACCTACCTTTGTCCGTGTTTCAAATGCTATGGCCACAACAAACTACCTAAATAGGACAACTATTATGTAGCTAATCAAGTAAAATGAATTTAATAACGCGTGTTTCATTTTGAATAAAATTACAGTCAGTTACTTAATAAGTAAAACGTCGGAAATGGTGAGTTTAAGCTATAAGTACCTAACAAGTAGCCAGGTGGTTCGTATCGTATTTATTTGTATTGTAACTTACAAGTTGATAATTTTAAACACCAACCAATAATTTAAACACCAACCAACACTAAATAAGTACTTATTATTACATATACCAAACTAAAATAAAAACTTACCGTTCAAAATTTGTAGGCAACTGAAAAAAAGATACACCAACGTTCCTTCGGGTATTCAAACAACCATATACACAGAACATGTGTGGCCGGTTCTCGGTTTCATCGTGGGTTTTTTAAATCACACAAAAAATTACGTAGTAACGCGCGGTTCGTCGCGATCAAGTCGGCGGCGCGCGGCAGCGGATCACAAAACGACGCGTACGTACATGCTCGGACGGTGACGGCCCGCGACTGACAGCTACTTTCGGGGTTTTCGAGCGTTAGGTTATTAACGCGGCGCGCTCCACCCATTGCAAGCCCCTTGTCGAAACGCACAGAGCGGGCGCGGCGCGGTGCGGGGCGGAGGCGGTTTTGCATTTTTGATCTTTCCGAAACTGTTGACTGTCGATTACTGCTTCATATGTCACACACGCCTCCGCTCTACCGCGATACCAAATACCGCGTGGTTGTTTGGCTTAAATGTTATAAAATCGCGATTCAACAGCAATAATATTGCAGCAAATTCACGTTTTATTTCGATTTAAAACCCACAGGTGTGAAGCGAGGTAAGAGATACAAATGCCCGTAAAACCATTCGTGGGATTTGGACTAAAGTCCGGGGTTTTCGGAGCTTTGCCGGAATCCCGGGATGCCAGGAGCAAATATTTGCAGCCTGTGAAATAAATGGTGTCGTCCGTGGCTTCGTGTAGTTAGGGTAACCAGCATTTCGCGAATCGTTTCAAATTCGGAGACTACCTCTAGGCCAAATTATGACCCTGATATTTTTCTATTATTTCAGGTTCTATATATTCAAGTCAATTAATGATACCATTGTAATCTAGGGGAACGACAGTCCCCCAAAACGAAAAAAACAAGAAGGCGGTGCACTAGGTACCTTTTCTCGAAACATATCCTTATAGCTTCATCCCAGATAACACCCGAGAGAGAGAATTCACAGGAAAAGATGTACTTCGGCCTTCTTCTTGTTTGTCGGCCTGTTTAGCCTAGTTGGTAGTGACACTGCCTCCGAAGCTAGAGGTCCCGGGTTCGAATCCCGGTAAGGGCATTTGTTTCTGTGGTGAGCAGAAACATTTGTTCCTGAGACTTGTTGATGTTTGCTATGTATTTAAGTATATATTATATATATTAAATATATTGTCGTCTAAGTAAGATTTGACAACCAGTTTGGCTTAGTTGGTAGTGACCCTGCCTGCCTACGAAGCCGGAGGTCCCGGGTTCGAATTCCGGTCAGGGCATTATTTGTGCATTTATCACGAATATTGTTTCTAGGTCTTGGATGTTTCCTATGTATTTAAGTATATAATTATGTATATCGTCTTCTAGTACCCATAGTACAAGTTTTGCTTAGTTTGGGACTAGGTCAATTTGTGTAAGATTGTCCCCCAATGTTTATTTATAACTATCAGTATAATACGCAGATTTGAGCGTAAGATTGATAAAAGATGTACAAATCATTTACAATCTCAACACGTGTCATTGCCGGGTGAAAATTGTCAATTTGGTGAAATACAGGCTTGAATTCCTGATAAGTCTGTATATAAATCCCGACGACTGGTTACCCTAGGTGCAACAGCAGTGTCACACGTATACCTGTAACAACAACTTTACTTTTTAAAACTGCTTTATTTTTTAGGGATCCGTAGTCAACTAGAAATCCTTATTGTTTCGCCATGTCCGTTTGTCCAAATAAGATATATACTAACGTAAAAAGAAGCGACACCGATGCATGTGTGCTGTAAACCCGTCTCGCGGCTATGTGTGCGTGACCGGACGTGAACGGAGGTGTGCGAGGGGCGCGCGGTGTGTGGACAGCTAGCCGCAGTAAGCCGAATCGCAGGGGTGTCACTCGCTTCAACATTCGCTCGCGTGACGTGCGCTCACACAACAGAGATCGATCGGCCGGTAGCGGGCGTGACATTAGTTTTACTTGAAATTCGTTAGAATTTATCATTTGTATTTCAATGTAATCAACTAACTATGGCTGGAGCTTTTTATTGGAGCTTTGTCTAAGGTTGTGGCATAAGCCACAAAGAAAAAAGCTACTTTAGGCTACCTACCGATCCAGAAAAGTGAGTTATAAAATTTTATATGTTATGTCCATCCCTACATTTAGAATTTAGTCTTCACCTAAAATCCGTTTTTTAATTCAAGAGAATTGATATGGGTAGTATATGGGTAGGTTGGTTGGTATTGGTATGGATGCATTTTGACATGAAATACTTAAGACGTACCTACATCTTCGGAATATATGAAATAAATTTGAATAAATGAAATGGCGAAATAGATGAAATGCCAATTGAGTCTTTTAAATTATACTTAACGCGGATGACGCGGTCGCAGTGAATGACGTCATATCATGTCACATATTTCCTATGGATTAAGATTGAAAAAAATAATATTATAATATATTATTGTTATTATTTTAGCAGACAATTAGAATCATGTAAATCTTAGATTTACACAAGAAAAGTAAGTTCCCATATTATGAGAAGTTTGTAGGTACCTATTTTACGAGCTTTTAGTAAGAGTTCTCCTGACCCAGTGCATCTGTCTGTCTGTCTGTAATCAAAACTTACAGATTAAATTTAATTTGACTAGCTTCCCGGTGTTCGATTGATGAATATCATGATCATTGAATAAACATTATTTCCTCTTGCCAAGGCAGCTACATTGCCAACCGTATGCAACAGACGTGCCGTTACAAGGTCACTGGCGCTCGACTCACACCGATAGGCTGTGTCGCCCCCCTGGTCTGTCTGTCTGTCTGTCCGTTTGGCTGTCCGTGGCTTTGCTCTGTGACTGTTAGTACTAGAAAGCTGCAATTTGGCATGGATATACAGGGCGTCCCACGGCTGTGCCACATAAAGGAAAAGTACTTACCTTGAATATTGTAGATGGAACATTTTAATGGAAGAAGACATCATTTTAATTTAGCAACAATTTAATCTGCATTAAAAGATTTTTAAATAATTACAATTACATGGTTGAACCGGGAATCGAGCCCGCTGCACGAGAAAAAAAAATACCCTGTAACTTTATCATGCCGATCGAAAGGCATAGTGTCAGAAATAAAAGGAATATCATGAATTTTAACATTGAATACGGAGAGGTATTTAGAAATACTAGAGATTTTAATAAATGTGCGTTTTGAGCTGTAAGCCCGCAAAGAGCGGGCGCGGCGCGGCGGGGCGCAGGGCGGTTTTGCATTTTTGATCTTTCCGAAATTGTCGACTGTCGATTACTGCTTCATATTAATATTAGAATATTACACACGTAGCCTCCGCTATACCGCGCTACCGAATACCGCGTGGCTTTTTGATGCGTCGTGGCCCGGACCGCGTATAATATTTACGTCTTTTAGTCATCTAATCCTATGCGGTAACCGTCACTTTTCAGCGCTGAGAAGGGTATGTTTTAAATAAATTAAGCAATAATTTTCTATCTCCAATCCAACGTTAACGTTCCGACAAGTTTAATGAAAGAATACTTAACCCTCTTGCTCTCTCAAACGGGAAGTGGGTAAGTGTGAATAGGATAGTTTTCATCGTTTTTTGGCCTGAAGAACACCAAATGAATAGTAGATGAGCAGTGCCTGTGGGAGGTTCTTAGACGCTGTTTTTTGCAACTAGCGAGAATGTTTAGTTTTTCTCTCTGGGGTTTTTACATTGCCCGAAAAATAGCGCGATGTTGCAGAAATCGTGATCGTTTGCATTTTTAACCGATTTTCAAAAAGGGCGCTCGGAACTCAAGTGTTATTGTTACTTCTGGATTCAGTTAATACTAGTGGCTTTGTGAGTTGGAGACATCGCGAGGTTTCAAATTTCATATTTCCATTAACTGACTCAACAAGAAAAACCACATCACATCTATCCCCCTTATTCATAAAACTTAACAAACCTCTGTTAACTAAAAGTTGTTAACCACCCTTATTATGTACACAGTTATGCAATAAATCTTTCTTATTCTTATTCTTATTCTTTTGTCCCTTTGTCACTAACATAAATGTCAAAGTGACAGATAAGGACAAACCAACTTTAACGGCTTGTTAACTAATTGAGGCTTGATGGACGTTTATGAATAAGGGGTATATGTATAATTATCACAAGGTGGATCTCATGACCTGGTTAAGGTCGCGGGTGTCCGCTGGATGCGGGTGACTCAGGACCGGTCATTGTGGAACTATTTGGGAGAGGCCTATGTCCAGCAGTGGACGTCCTTCGGCTGACAGGATGATGTTGTTAAAAAATCAAGCCTGCTCACAAAATTTCATGAGAATCGGTTGTGAAACCTTTAGAGTAAAACAGCCGGAAATCCGGATATACTAAATTTTTGTTAAAGATGAAACGGTGACCTTCATTTTACTTCGTCGATTAAAATATCAGGGGATAATCGGAGGAAATGTTCAGGAGAGTTGTCAATTCCGATACACTCATTCATTATTATAACACAGCATCAAAAAATACTTTTATAAATTTTGCTGTTGTCCATACATTGAAATTTAGAATAAACATACACAACTTCAACTTAGAAATGTTTAATTTGCCATGGGTAACCAAACTGACGGACTGGAACTCATCTCAACACTCAACACTGCGACCCAACATGCACTTGGCTGGTTTTCACAATATTTTCTTTCAAAAAGTACTTAGATCGAAAATCGAACCAAACCTCCCTCATTGATGAGTTCTCGCTTCGCTAATAGCCCCCTCTGCCATAGCGCATACATTAATTGCCTTTCGCAGATTCAAGCGCCGGGGCGCGATTCTCAAACCGGACGATTGGATTGCCAATAATTCCAATAAAGGGTAGATTGGTTCGAGCAGGCTTTTACTGCTCAATGTTATGCAACTGCAGTAGGGTAGGGGAACAAAATGTTGCTTATATTAGAGATAATAGGCTAGTTTCCAAACATATACAAGGTGGGGAATGTAACTGGAGCAAATATTTAAAAGGACGCTTCCTTAGGGCATATGTAGTAACAACTGGTTTACAATTTTTGTTCAAAAAATTTCGTTTAAAAGAAATTGTGATCTAAAGTTATGACCTCGGAGTACTGGATCTTGACACCACGAGTTTATAGCACATCAGTCAGTGCAGTGTTTGAGGTGGTATCAAGTTATGAGTCCTAATTGTTTTTGCATTTTTTGTTTTCAAGGATATTTTTGGTACTTTTTATTTTATTTTTAAATTTTATTGACTTTTAAAATAAATTGACATTAATGTCACATCAGAAAAGTAATCAAAATACACGCAAGCCATCTTTGAAGAAAAAAAAATACAAGAAAACAATCTTTTTTTTCAACTGAGCCCACTTGGAAATTATTTCTAGCCCGCTAAATAGTGCACCTTTTATTTTTTTGCTCCTGTTACAGGGCCCACCCTGAATAATAAACGATGCCATTCGAACCAGTTTTTAAAGGGAATTAAATGTGTGTATGGACCAACTACGATTAAAGCACAACAAAAGCCGAAAATGTGGGTCAAATGTGGATATTGTTCCCGGACACCAAAAACTCTCCATATATACTAATTGACAGAAAATTATGACGTCACAACGCACGAGCCCTGTACTTTAACGTTTTATGGAAAAACAAGAAAATTGCTATTTTAATCTAATTGATGCTATTTATTATGTTTTTTAAAATTAAAATTAATGTATTTCAAGTACATATCATCTACATTACAATACAATGAAAGTTGATAAAATAGATTCAAAACATAAGCTTTGCCTTTTGTGATGAAGTGTTTATGAAGTGTTATTTATCACCATCTGTTTTTATGTTAAAACTAGCTGGTGCCCGAGGTCCGCGACTTCGTCTGCGCAGGATTAGTATTTGGACAATTCACACAATATCTTTATAAATTTTAGCATATGTGTTATTCTGATGTATAAGCTATATTTTTGTAAAGTTTCATTAAAATCCATTCAGTAGTTTTTACGTGAAAGAGTAGCAAACATCCATCCATACTTACAAACTTTCGCGTTTATAATATTAAGTATAGGATGTTGTTACTGGTGAAAACCTGTATGTACGTAATTGGCTTTTTGTATCATGTGTTTGGAACTAATGTGAGTTAGTCTTAGTGTAAACAGCTGTTGATTCCCTAAATAAATAAATAATTTAAATATCTCAATAATCAAATATTAAATAATTAAATAACTAAATAAATGATTATTAAAATGAAATAAATATGTTCTCGAATACTATGCTGACAGAAGTCCCGTACCGGAAAAAAACACTTCTTCACCAAAAAGGTCCTTAAATGTATTTAAGAAAATGATTAAGTTTGTAAATGACTTCAGTTCAGGAAACACACCAACCATTTGGTGTAACCTTTAAGCTCGAAACGCACAGAGCGGGCGCCGCGCGGTGCGGGGCGGAGGCGGTTTTGCATTTTTGATCTTTCCGAAATTATACAGACTGTTAATATTTTTACAAGCGGAAACGTCCACTTATTATTACCAAAAATTGATCGCCCGGGCGGGATTTAAACCCGCGACCTCTGGAATCCGTCCATCGCTCTTTCCAACTGAGCTACCGCGGGTTATCCCGCGGCAATGAATATTTCAATCAGTTCACTCTTTTTTTCCGGTTGGAAATTAAAATTACGCGAAGTGGACGTTTCCGCTTGTAAAAATATTTACAGTTAGAATGGAGTAGCACATTGTTACTAAAGTAACGACTCTCGATATGTAACTTGAGACGTTGGCCGATTCAGAAGTTGTAGCAACTTTGACGGTAGATGTCGCTACTAGTCTCCCTAAGGCCTAATTAAAAAGAGTGAACTGAAATTTCAAATTAAGGGGAAAAATTGAAAAATTTTATGCTCCGAGCAGGATTTGAACCTGCGACATCTGAGCTATCGGAACAACCAAGCTCGTCCACGAAATCCTTCAATAGTTCCCTCTTACAACGCCTTAGGCAGGCGTACAGCGACATCTAGCGTAGAAGACTTAGGCTTCTATGAATTTTTTCCCCTTTAATTTGAAATTTTCGTTAGCAGCGTTACTGCTTTAGTACAAAATTAAGAGTGAACTGATTGAAAGATTCATTGCCTCGGGATAACCCGCGGTAGCTCAGTTGGAAAGAGCGATGGACGGATTCCAGAGGTCGCGGGTTCAAATCCCGCCGGGGGTGATCAATTTTTCATTTTCGGCTGGAAATTATACAGACTGTCGTAAACGACAGTCGGCAGTAATCTGCTTCATATGTCACTCCGCTCTACCGCGCTTTAAATTTATTTTTCTCAAACATGCAATGAAATATTGATGTTATGTTCCTTATAATAGGCTGCGAAGTATGACGTTTCAGGTGCGGCTAGGACAAGAGGTCGTTAATGGAATTTCATACAAATCATGCAGGCATAGGCCGGCAAAGTCCTCTTTTTTTAATTTCCATTGACATAAATGTTGTTGTTGCACAGGCATCATGACATGCGTATTAAAAATAAAACTTTGATTTTTTTGTTGTTTATTTCATTGTATGTTTGAGAAAAGCACTATAAAACCGCCTCCGCCCCGCAATGTCGCTGCGTCATTGCTGCTCTGTGCGTTTCAAGCTTTATTTATTTATTCAACACTAGCTGTTGCCCGCGACTTCGTCCGCGTCTTCGTTCCTATTGGTCGCAGCGTGATGTTTTATATAGCCTAAAGCCTTCCTCCATAAATGGACTATCCAACACAAAAATAATTTTTCAATTCGAACCAGTAGTTCCTGGGATTAGCGCGTTCAAACAAACAAACTCTTTAGCTTTATAATATTAAGTACAGATTTTAAGTCAAGTGCATTACAGAAGATGTTAAATATTATATACTTATTTGGCTGATGCGATCTTCAGTAAGCTCTTCCCTTTAAACAAAATTTTTAAATGAAACGCTACAAAAGTTTGTCTACAAAAGGGCACCCAAAACACTAAACTGATGGTGGCATTCAACTGAATGTTCGTACTGCGCATACCATATAACTAGGGCTGTCAAGCGACCTCTGTACCGGGGTCATATTTTAATCCTCGCAGTCAACAGATAGCATCGCCCTTTTGGCGCGCCGCCAGGGCTTAGGCACAGATCAAAGAATTGCTTAGGCATGGGCCGGGTTTTTAATAAAATTAATGATAATGTGCACTTTCAAAAGCCTTTAAGGGCAGGGAATATAAATGTTAGTATAAAGTTAGTTAACTGAGGCTAAGTTTAAAAATAAACCCTTAAAAATCGTAAAAATTTACAACTTTAATAATAATATTTTTTTTAATTCAGGCACCAACTCATATCACAGCAACATTAACATTAATTAGTAAAAATAAAAAATAATGACCAACAGTAGGAAAAGTAGAGTTGAGGTAGATGGGCAGTCAATACAGCATGTCGACGAGTACACATATTTAGGCCAATTAGTTTCCTTCAACCAGAGGCAGGATAAAGAAGTCGATAGACGGATCCAAAACGCCTGGAGAAGCTATTGGTCAATTAACGAGCTGCCCAAGGGAGATCTCCCTTTGACCCTGAAGCGAAGGCTCGTCGACATGTGTATTCTGCCTGTCCTAACCTACGGCGCCCAAACATGGTCACTTACGGAGGCACAAAAGACCAGATTGAAGGTTTGCCAACGAGCTATGGAGCGTAGCATCCTAGGAGTGAAACGGATCGACCGGGTCCGAAACTCTACGCTACGCTCAAAAACCGGAATTGTTGACGTTGGAGTCAGACCGCCAAGCTGAAATGGGAATGGGCCGGCCACGTCTGCCGCATGCATCCGCAAAGGTGGGCCAAACTAGCCACGGAGTGGGTGCCGAACGATGGGCGGCGACGACGTGACAGGCCGCGACGGAGATGGCGGGATGACCTGGACACATATCGCGACGGTTGGCCAGATATTGCTCAAAACCGGGACGAGTGGAAATTAAGAGGGGAGGCCTTTGCCCAGCAGTGGGACACTTTATAGGCTTTTAATAATATAATAATAATAAGTAAAAATAAAATAAAAAGTATACAGCTAAAATAAAACATATACAGCTAAAATAAAATAAAATAAAAAGGTACATGGTAAAAAACAAATACTTTTCTGTTCGCATCCCGGTGCAGGGAAAGCTAGAATCTGCATATAGGGCTATTAAAGTCCTTACTTATCGCGGCAAGGATCGAGGTTCCAGAGTCTCCCAACCCTCAATGGCAATTTTCTTTTTACAAGTCAGTTGATGTAAGTGTAGCGAGAATGAAATGGCCGTAACAGATATTTGTCAGATTTTTTCTGTGTAAAATTTGAGCCAAGGGGCATAGCAAGGGATGATGTCAAGAGACAAGAGACCTTACGGGATGCCATTGGTTTCCTGGAGGTTGGGAAAGGTTCTGGTGTGGGACGTAACTTGCGTGGACACACATGCTCTTTCCCACCTCAGCGGTGCATTCAGTGGCGCGACGGCTAATGCGGTCGAAAATCTAAATGGCCACAAATACAGGGGTCTCGGTCCAGAATTCATTTTATGCATTTTGGCGTCCAGACCCTTGGCCCGTGGGGTTCTTCCTTTTTAAAGAGGTTAGCACTCTTTCTTGATACCACTGGTGACCGAAGAGCTGGAAGCTTCCTCGCACAAATATCATTCCAATACAGTGAAGAAATGTTGCCAGCATCCTCGGTACCATGCCACGGGGGCCCAATTTTCTAGATATATTTTAGTCCAGTTTTAGTTGATTATTTATTTTGACTTGTAATCTATTTACCTTAATAAACAAACTTACCCAACAAACAGAAACTTGTAAATATTATGCCTGAACCTTCTAAGATATTAATCTGCAACAATGCAACTTCGCTCCATCTTCTTTTCTGCAATCATATGAGTGGTACGTGTTTCGAATATAAAAGTGCGGAAGTACCTGATGTGTTTAATTTTTACTGACCTTGCGACCATTACCTATAGAATGTTTCGCCATGCGTGCGACACGCAAACGGAGGGTAGTTAACATTTTGCAGCATTAGGCTGTTTAGGGCAGTGGGCTGGCTCGGCGCATGTGAAGTGTTACATGTATGTTTTTTTTATAACGACGGTGGCAAATAAGCTTACGGCCTGCCTGATGGTAAGCAGACACCGTAGCCTATGGACGGAAGATGCGCGCAAGCGTGGCAGTATTGCATTCGAATCGCCTTGCTTATTTGCTTCCACGCATCCCGCGCCAGTCAGGAAGCACAATTATTTTTATGGAATAGGAGGCAAACGAGCAGATGGATCGCCTGCTGGTAAGCTATTAGCGCCGCCCATGGACACCCGCAACACCAGAGGGGTTGTAAGTGCGTTGCCGGCCTTTATAGATTACGAGACATAAGACTGGTCTCTTGACAGCTGTCATCCCAGTACAATTAATGTCATTCATATCAGACCTTTCAACCGTAAAATCGAAATTCCAGGCTATTGGCTTAGAACTTAACTTCTCTGAATGTGAACTCTTTATTCTAAACTCATCTCTAAATTCATACGACATAAAACAGAAATTTGATAACCTAACTCCAAATATAAAATTAGTGGACAAAAAATCCCTGTGCCTTCTAGGAAAATTTAAAATCTCAAATGCCTGGGACGATACCCTTTCCAAACTTAGTTTTGACTCTCTCTTAAACTGCAGCACGGGTTCCGATCGCGCCAGAATCTTGGCGGCGGGGACTAAAGAGGCCGTGTCCTGGTTACATGCCTTCCCATCTGTTCATACCGGGACCTTTCTGGAGACCCTGCGCGTGGCTACCTGTCTGCGGCTTGGAGTCCGGGTATGTGCTCCACACACATGCCCTTGCGGCATTGAGGTCGATGCACTGGGGCATGACGGACTATCGTGCCAAAAGAGCGCGGGCCGGTTCTTTAGACACGCCGCTCTCAATGACATCCTACGCCGCTCTCTTGCCAGCGTCAATGTGCCGGCTCTCTTGGAGCCACCCGGCATTCTTAGGGACGGTGGCAGGAGACCGGATGGGATGTCATTAGTTCCGTGGAAGATGGGTAGGGTGCTTGTGTGGGAAGCCACCCGTGTCGACACATTGGCCCCTTCCCATCTTCACGGAACATCCATCAGAGCTGGTTCGGCTGCGGCGGCGGCCGAAAAGTCAAAAACGAACAAGTATAGGGGTCTAGGCGCCGAATACTGTTTTGTACCGTTCGGCGTCGAGACCCTCGGTCCGTGGGGTCCCAGTGCCCAAGAACTCTACAAAGAGTTATCTAAAAGGCTGGCTGACACCACCGGAGACCGTAGAGCTGGCAGCTTCCTCGCTCAACGCATCAGTATTGCAATTCAGCGAGGAAATGCTGCCAGCATCTTCGGAACTATGCCTCGGGGCGACCCCTTATTATGGCTTTAATTTATTTTGATTAGAGTCTGAAACAGATATGTATTCATGAAATAATATGTTTTTTGACGTATGTATGATGACATTATTTGTACTGGGATGACACCTGTCAAAAGACCAGTCTAATTTCTCGTAATCTATAAGTTGGGAGTACGCTCTTTGCTTGAAGGGCGCATCGGTCCGGAAATACCGCAGGCGACAGTTCATTCCACAGTTTAGCTGTGAGAGGCAGGAAGTTTCTGGGGAAACGCACAGTTGAGGACTGCCAACCATCCAAGTGGTGAGGACCATTTAAATGTTGTCTCGACTGACAGTTGACACTTGACAGCTTACAGCTTTTATGTCGCATCCGCCACAGCATCTCCTTTACTTTACAGCCCCACCACGACAGTGCCTGAATTTTTTTTATACCACGTCGGTGGCAAACAAGCGTACGGCCTGCCTGATGGTAAGCGGTCACCGCAGCCTATGGACGCCTGCAACTCCAGGGTGTTACATGCGCGTTGCCGACCCTTTAAAAATGTTTACACTCCTTTCTTGAAGAATCCCATACCTAAGTTAAAAAAAAACTCATTTCGCTTGGATCGAGGGAGGGATTGCGGCGCGGCAGGCGGTTTATCTCTTCATTGCGCGGTCGAGACACCGAACGCACTGCGGTTAGTACGTGTAAAACAGTATATGTTTTTCATGTAAGAAGAGTCCGGTGACAGCTGTCAACCCAGTACAAATTATGTCATTATACGTCAAAAATGACATAATTTGTACTGGGTTGACAGCTGTTACCGGACTCTTCTTACGTGAAAAACAGTATAGGATCACACGCAATGTATTAGAATAATCGCTGCCGCTGCTGCATCCGCTCAATCGTAATAGCCGGGCCCGGTTTTGAAACTAAATCATCAATTAAAAAATATATATCTATCAAAATGAGTGTTTATTATTAGTGCAAACGTTGCGCGCCTTGCGACCCTTTTACGGCAGACGCGATGGCTCTTCTACTCGTAAGTTGACTCGTAAGTCAACTCTTTGATTTGAACGATATATGTGGTTACTTGGGTTTTCGACAGTCTACCGTGCGATGAATAAAACCAGTCTCGAAACAAGCACGCGTTTTAATCGCCGTCCTCTCGATCGCATTACCTAGTATAGTATATACCAATGACCCCACTTTTCGTAGGGTTTTTTGAAGTCACAGAGGTGCAGTATGCCAATAATAACACATTCATACACATCACAAAGTACAATATATATACTGAGATAGAGATACTAGTGAAATACTCCGCATAGATCGTAGCGCCGTTGTGTATTTAGTAAGAACTAACCGCACGACCACTGCATCCCTGCCACTTCAATATGCAAGTGTGATAGAGATAGCACCCAGTGACATCTGGTACAAACAAGTTAAACTATCATTTCCATTAAAAAATTCGTACTTCGAGCTGAAAGGCCCCTGATACACATGTCCGCCTAGTGCTACTATATTCGCCGTATGTAGCGCGTAGTAACCCGACAACCGGGTTCTCGGCACTGAACGTGATAGATAAGCTACCACTACGGATGCCAGGAAGCCAGGAAGCCAGGTTCAGCCGGATACGCGGCAGAGTTAGTGGAAATTGGATCATGCGGATTCGTACAGCCAGTATATTCCACTTAGTAGGTTGTGCAATGCATGAAGGATGCATTTTTGATGTGTCGTGCAGTTTGCTTCCCACGGACGGCGACAGTTGGTCGCCGGTCGATAACAATATAATTATTACCTACGAAACTGACTTTCACAAGCCTAGGCCCCTCACAAGGTGGGCTGATGACCTGGTAAAGGTCACGGGAGACCGCTAGACGCATGTGGCGCAGGACCGGTCATGGAACTCTTTGGGGGAGGCCTATGTCCAGCAGTGGACGTCCTTCGGCTGATATGATGATGACGCCTGACTTTCCATAATGCGTGTTTACAAAATAATATCGATGAACCCTGAACCAATTTGATTCATCATTTTCGCATCGCATTCATTACGCGACCGCGAGCGACACGCATTGTCGTTCAGAAACTACCCTAATATTACTTATTCTATGACAGAATGACAGAATAAGTAATGCCACGCCCATTAAAAGCTGGCTCTGTGTGCTGAGGGCCTACCGCGAACTTCGAAAATCGAACTTCGTATTGTACCGTCCCTTTCCGTCATATAGTGTATAACACGAGAGTGAAAGGGACGGCACGACACGAAGTTCGATTTTCGAAGTTCGCGGTAGGCCTCCTGTAGACCTCGCAACTTTTTTCCAAATTGCAAAAATTGCAATAACTGACTCGACAAATTTTTTATCATACCTGCTGCTCATAAATTTTCACGAGAATCGGTTGAGAAATGCGACTTGAAGAGGAAAACAGTGGGAAATCCGCCATCCGCCGGCCAGACATACGGAAGCATCCCGAAGTTGAAACGGAGACATTCGTTTCACTCGGTCAATAAAAGAAAATCCGGAGACTTTAAGCAGTCATCCTTGAGGCTTTGGCCTTGTAACACCAAAAGCTTTACCTCTCTTTCAATAAATTAAGTTTAAGTGCCATAATACTACTATGTGTTATTCCTCCACCTGACCTGTGTCTCTATCATCCCTCATCATTATTTATTCTGTGGCTACCATTTGACGGTGTTGACGTCATAGTCGACTTTGTCAGCCGTTTACATTGCGCCCGCGCCGCGAATTGAATTAAAATCGGCGTTGTCTTGATTTAGCGGTTGTAAACATAAACATGTTGACGCCGGCTTTCTGCGCGAGCGCTCAAACGGTTTGCATTTAGCAAACAAAGATTAAACTATTTGATCAATCCCGTCTTTCTTATAATATATCACACGCCGTATGGGTAGGTAACATTAAGGCAGTAAGTGTTTTATATTCGACATACAAAGGAAAAATGTGGGTTCCGAGTCGCATTGTAACCGTGACCTGTGTTACTGACGATTTTCCAATGTTATTTGAGACGTTGGCGCCGTTAAGAACGCGTTAAGACTGAACAGTCTTTCTAGGTATATAAAGTAGACCGGTGTCGCTGTAGATACGCCTCCGTTGTAAAACTTGTAAGAGGGATCTGTTGAAGCATTTGGTGACTGAGCATGATCTTGTTCTGTTCCTATAGTTCATTTGGCTAGAGCGATTGGCCGCATATCGTTGTCGGATCACACTTTAAAAGACCCTTTAAATTGATTTTTAGATTTTTTGTTAGCAGACGTTACTGCGTTACTTAATAGAAAAATAAGTGTTATTTCAAAATAACGAGATGTCATTTTTTTGCCGTTTTCGCGCGATTGGGAGGTGTGCGAGAGCCAGCAAGTTCAGCTGAAGCGGCTAGAGCGACAGGCCTGGTTAAACCTCGCTTATGTTCTAAAATGGCGTTAATGTAGCTTATAAAACTCTTTTGTCTAGTAGCCATCTTGGATTTTTTATCGGAAGACGGTTATCCAACGTACAAGTCATACGGCATGAGCGCGAACGTGTTATTTTAAATAATGACAGTGTAAGTGGGATTTGGGCAATAAATGGCAAACAGCCAACAGTTTTAAGCGCCGAATTTACAGAGTTCCGGATTGTGGTTTTAATGTTATTGAAATGGATATTTATGCGCTTGTTTATTTATGTTATTACTATCTGTTTCTGTATGCTATAAATAAGTGTTACAAACAGAAATAGTTAGTTGCAGTAATCTTTACATTTTCATCAAGAATCCTACCTACTAGGCAAGGTACAAACATCTTGAGTGCTCGACACTGATCTAAATAAATGACTTTCAATCTTATATCGTAAAAATACAGGTGAAAATTAGGTGTCAATTATTGGGGCGTTTACCTTACCTAATATTATTACTGTGAATGATAACAATAACGCAAGCAATAACGTCACGTTTTACAGAATAAACATAGTTACAAATAGAAAATATCGTATGCAGAATACACTTTACTACTTGGAGCGTATATGTATGATAACTTTACCCAAATGTGAAATCTAAATTCCAATCACCCCACCCAAAATCTTTGGCGAATCGCCACAAACTATGCAAATTCACGCGATTCATACATACTGCCAACTTAGCGCGAGGGAAACAAGACCGGTAATGGAACGGAACCGTTGTCATTTGTTTCGTCGGGCGCAGCGACGGTTATCGTTTGTGGTTAGTTAAATTCGAATTTGAAAGCCTTCATATGTTTTCTTTTTTAATTTAATGCGATGGTTAATGGTGCGAAAGAGTGTATGTATAAACAACGAAAAGGTTTGTAGCGTACTCGTGTCATATACCTACAGATTATTAAACATAGGTACAGCCTGAACAGTTTTTATTTGGACCTGAGATAATGTCGCTGCAAACGGCATGTTATATGGCAATAATATACACAAGTCATGTATAGTCGGGACAGTGTGTATTGGCTTTCATAGTCATCTACTTTTTTTTTAAATTTTGTGTTTTCTCTTTATTTTCGTTGGCGGCAACCGTGGGTTCACTGAGATTGGGAATTAATTTCTGCAAAACCCCTTTCTTAAAATTGTTCCTATTAATGGAGTGATGATAATCGGCTTTTTTTCCTTATCATTATATATAAGAAGTGCATTGGGAACAAATCCCGATGGTCCACCGGATTGAACAATAATATATCGTTTGCCGGTTAAAACGAATTTCGACATACCTGGTTAATTTTTGCTTTGCCAACATTTTGCGTGGTTAAGAGAAGTATGGATGTAAGTCTCATCTAAATAAACAAGAGGTATATTTTTGTCCCTTGCTTCTTTTATTTCGTCTAAATAACTTTCCCGCCAAACCGCAATGTCCGACCGCTCCTTCGATATGGACCGTTCCTGCACTTTTTATATTTGAACCCCATACTGTGCAATAGCAATCGCAAGTACTCTCTACTACCGGTAAAACCAATATCTTTTTTCAATTCGGTAAGCAGTTTTGAGAGTTGGTATGTACTTGCCTTCGCACAGCATAGCATTCATGAATTTTGTGTCTTATGGTACATTTGTCGAAGTCGTCTATTTGTATTCTTTTGTTTGGGTTGTTTTTTTTGGTATCGGTGGAAATGGCGGCAACGGCTCATTCTTTTTGTATATATTTTTGATTGTAGCACTACAGTACAGACGCCTTGAATGAGAAAAAAATAATAATTAAAAATTAATATACATATTTAGTACCAAGATAACCAGTTCACTACAACCGCACTATGAATATCAGTACCCGTCATGTCAACAACTAATTTCAAAACATTGTTTATTATAATGGTGCTGAATCCTTCGTCCTTTTTCTGCCGCAACCATTTGAATGTATTTGATATTATTTGTTTTGCCTCGAGGTGGACTTTATTGGGCATTTTGATTGCAAAATCGATTATTATTCTGAAATATGTAGAATTATTTTCATTTTGTTTACATCGGTGACATTCAATGACTTCCAATGACTGTTGTAAAAAAAATTGCCATTAAAATAAATTAGTTCCACTGAAAATCCGCAACATGGCCAGGTCCGAATAGACACTGGTCAGGCTATAAGTAAGTTGATTAAGGGTAGGTGATATATAGAACTTTGTTTGCTAACAACAACGTGCCAAGTCTTTCAACCGTCAAACTGAACATGTGATTTACATATTTGCCGTATAAATTTGGTATAGCGGATATATGTATAGGTGCTTAAACCATGCCTATTTTGTTACAAATATTCAAGTATTGTAGAATATTCCGTTTAAAACGTAGTAACAAGAATATTTTTTTACTGTACAGCCACTGAAAAACATACGACGATTTATATATGTGGCTCTTAAGGTACACTTATTACTAGTTATTTAACACCGGTAATTAATTATAATGAAAGTGTGTTGTAAACTAGTGTTACCAATGTTACCATCCCTGGCCTTTAAACACCTAGTATTATGAGTATGATGTTACATACATACAGATTAGGAAATATTGACCCCTAACTGCAGAGACAATTAAGTCACCTGCTAATACGAGTAGCACCACAATTAGAGCGTAAACTTGATTTTATCTGCGTTTCGACGTGCTTAATACTTCCTCGATTATTCAAATATAAAAATGATAATAGACGTTTGATCAAAAGCATCTGTCTACTTCAAACGCTTCTACGAAATAAATATCCAACCCACACATAACACTTTAAAACTATTAATAAAGTGTTACAGCAGCATTCCATAGACGATGTAAGCTAAAAAAACTGGTCAAGTGCAAATCGAACTGTGCACAAGGGCCGGTACGTACTAAAACGTCATATTGTTGGACGGACTTCACCAATTTACACTACGATAGGTATTTCACCATTTATTAACTCAATAACAATAACAACCTACTTGTGTAAATATAAATGGGGACAATATTCTTTATGTGGTAACGCAGAACGACAGTCATAATTATCTCCCAGCCCTTTCGGTGATCCGCTAAAGCCTGTCACAAACTGGGGCGGCCTGCGGTGGCGGCTGACAGCTGGCCGCTTGACAGGCCGCAACAACAACACACTGGCGCGGCCTGCGGTGGCGGCCTACGTCAATTATCGCGCCAAACCAAACGTCAAACCGTTACATAAACAACCAAAAAAAATAAACTTTTTTGCTTACTTTTGGACACTCAAAAGAAAACTTAAGACCGCAGTTTGACTCTGTCTAGATGATAAATGTATGATCAATAGTTTTTAAAAATATATTCATTATATTGGATGTAATATAATCTCACTATGCATTTTTATTTATGGTTAATGGCGGTCAGTTCTGAAAATTTGCAACTGGCCGCGCGGCCTACCGCGCGGCTGTTCAAACATGCACAGTGGCGGATGGGGCGTTGCTTGCGGCCGCGGCCAGCCGCGCAACCACCGCGTCAAGGCCGCCTGTGTCTGAATCATTGTTAGGATTATCATACTTTACAACTGGCCGCCTTCGCAGGCCGCGTCTGTTTGTGACACGCTTTAAGGCACCTTTCTATAGTTATCCTCTTTCTACGTATTTCACTGATAGTCAAATCAGCAACTTTTTAAGAACCGCCAAAAACGCTCGGTTAATCTGAAGTTGCAGGCGTCCATAGGCTGCGGTGACCGCTTACTATCAGGCAGGGCGTATGCTTGTTTGCCACCGACGTGGTATTAAAAAAAAGTTTGTAGGGAAATGTGCCTAAATGACCCGGAATGGACCCGGGTATGTCCTAAAACTACGACCAAGACCACCGGAGGATGGGCAGCAGCATCCCTGACGTTCGGTGGAGATACTGCGATCGCCAACCCGCATGCCAAGCGTGGCGATTATGGCATTTACTCCTCATGAAATTGAGGGAGGCCTATGTCCTGCAGTGGACGTCCTTCGGCTGAGGTGGTGGTGGTTCCTAATGACGTCATAATTGTCTATGGTCAAAGTGCGTCCTTTTTTCCATGTTTATATATTAAAAATGTTTAAAATTTGCATAAATAATCTGAAGTTTGATTTTTCCGAGTATTTTCGTATGATTTGTTTATTGGTAAAGTAAATAAATATTTTAACCCCCTTATTCATAAAACTTAACAAACATCTGTTAACTAAAAGTTGTTTTGTCTCTTTCTCACAAACATTAATGTTAAAGTGACAGATAAGGACAAACCAACTTTAGTGGCTTGTTAACTAATAGAGGCTTGATGGACGTTTATGAATAAGGGGGTTAGTGTTTGTGATCAGGTTAATCAACGTTAAATATGGCGTCGGCAGCTGTCACCCCACAGAAACTTGACAAACTTTTCATTCCATACCATCAGATTTTAACGGACACGCTTACGTTTATAGGCGGTTTGATACAACCGCTGGGATCCAACCCAAGCAAAGCCTGGCCACTGAGCGACAGATGGCTGGTTATAGGTAACCAAAACGTATACATAATACATACATAAACAAAAGTTTCTTTTTCTTCGGAATCCTAATATATTGCTTTTTCTTCGGAATCCTAAGATATAGAGTATAGTCTATTACTGAGAGAAGTAACCACAGCCAAGAAAACAGCACTGCATTAGTTCCAGGGCTCGGAACCGGTTAATCTCAAAATCCTGAAATAGCCAAATATTTTTAATTAGTTTATGCTCATTATGTAGGACTCAATAATGTATTTGGGTTATTACTTCATATTGTTAGATTGCCTGATTAAACATGAAATAGTAGACGAAAGAACGATAAGAACAAAAAAAAAACGGTATTTTTGTATGGACAGAATACCGGTTTCCCAGCCCTGATTAGTTCTTTTGTTACTGTATCTATCTGCATCGGACCTAAAGCACAGCCTGTAGCTTGAAACGCACAAAGCGCGGTGCAGCGTCGTTGCGGGGCGGAGGCAGTTTTTGCGGTAAAGCGAACGCGACATTTTATTACGTCCTGATATGTCAAGAATTTTTGTTTTTCAACAACCAATTTGACAGTTCCTTTCTCGCGCTTGACTCTTGTTTGGCGCCTAAAACGCGGAAACAGAACTCAAGTAGGCATAAAAGATAATATTGTGTCTATGGTTTTAAAAATAAACGATTCCGAGTGCTAGAAAACAGCACTGCATTAGTTCTTTTGTTACTGTATCTGCATCAGACCTGGGGTGCTACCGCGAACTTCGAAAATCGAATTTCGTATCGTACCGTCCCTTTCCGTCATATAGAGTATAAAAGGAGAGTGAAAGGGACGGCACGACACGAAGTCGATTTTCGAAGGTCGCGGTAGCACAGCTGAAGCACAGCCTGTAGCTTGATGGCTCCTCTACACAATCGGCGATAATCGTTGATCGTGTGATCGTCGAGTAATCGTGTGAAACGCACAGAGCGCGCCGCAGCATCGTCGCGGGGCGGAGGCGGTTTTTGCGGTAAAGCGAACGCGGTCCGGGACACGTCGCACCAAAAAACCGCGCGGGATAGCGGAGCGGAGGCGGCGTGTATGACATATGAAACAGTAATCGACACTATCGACAGTCGACAGTTTCGGAAAGATCAAAAATACAAAACCGCCTTACTTAATTGCATTGTCATAGTGTTTTAGTTCACAAATATGATATTCTTGGCGGAGTGACAAGAACGAGCGGGTGATATTAGATATGTTAAGTCATTCTGTACTCTGTCAGGGTTAATATGGAAGGAAACATGCTTTTCATTGCAATAATGAAGAATGAATGAAGAGCGCTCGTGGCCCAGCGGCACCCACCTACCGCGTGCGGTATGCGAGGTTAAGCAATGTGGGCGCAGGTCAGTTCTTGGATGGGTGACCGCTTTGAGTGGTTACTAACTGAGCGCTCTCGTGCTTTGGAAGGCACGTTAAGCCGTTGATCCCGGCTGCTGTCTATGACAGCAGTCGTTAAGCCAAGTTAGAGGCCTTCGGGCGGCTTGAGAACTTCTAACAGAGTCAAGTTGCCCACTCAACTTCACCAAGGGGGGTTACACCGCACCGTTACCCTACACGTGACCCCTGGGTGGTGCTAAAAGTGCAACAAAAACTGGCAACTGTACTTGTCTTCTCGATGATTCGTAAATAAATGCCATATGATAAAAATAATTTGAATAGGTTTACATATTAACATCTGATGAGCATTTCTAGAGATTCTCTTCACCACCACCACCATATCAGCCCAAGGTCACCCACTGTTGGACACAGGCCTCCCCCAAATTCATGGGGGGGGCAATTGCCATAGTCGCCACTATTAACTTTTTTTATACCATTATAATAGAAGTATAGACTAGCTGCCCATGCCGAGGGTATTCCGTTTTTTAACCGTATTTTGAACCCCTAATGCACCCCCTTAAGGAACGATTTCTCCACCGCACTCTGATTCTGAACTCCCAATTCACCCCCTTAGTTAAAAAAATTCGTGTTAAATTATCTAAGGTTTCTCCGGGACTCCCGACCTGTATTGTATCTGAATCGGTGCAATTTGGTTCCTAACTACCAATTGTCATTGAAATCATCAGTTTATTGACCGAGCGAGACAAGCGTCTCCGTTTCAGCTTTTGACGTGTGACGAAATTATATTGTCGTCATCTCGTCATACATTTAATACCCACATACGGTTAATCTAACCGTTTGTTATATTTGATGAGCTCTGACGTAAAGGCCCATTGTAGCAGGCGTCAGAGATCTCGTCAGATAAGTATAAAACCGGTTTTACACTCTGTAAATAGCAAGGAAGACATGGTAGATAGTCGATACTTTTTCTACGCCGTATTAGCTCGTGCCGGCAACAGTTATAGCCAGTAGGTCAGTTGAATTTGTGCTACTATTTTTGTAACTTAGATTCAGCAGTTCAGCTTATAAATAGATATCCACGACACGTTAAACAAAAACCTATTGTTATTGAGACACCTATGTACTGTATCTTCTCGATTAGTTAACTCATAAGATGCTTAACTATATCTATAGAATATAATAGTTACTGGCCTACGGCACGAACTACGGCGGAGTAAAAGCATCAACTATACCTGTTTACCTATGTCAAGAGCTGTACTTAAGTACTGTACCCTGTACCTAAGGACATAAAACACTAGATCATCACAGAATAGAATAGAATAGAAATTAATAAAATACCTGCTAGGATACTGTTAAAAAGTTGTGTGTATGCATTGTACTATGTAAATTGCTTTTACTTAAAAAAATTGCTATACCCCCTTTTTATTTGTCGCTATTTTCTGACACAAATGGCCGATAAAGCTATTCCAAATATTAAATAAAACGATTATAAATTAAACGGATATCATCGCAAAACCGACGGCATTTTATTACGTCCTTGATATGTCAACAATTTTTGTTTTTCAACAACCAATTTGACAGTTCCTTTCCCGCGCTTGACTCATGTTTTCCGCCAAAAACGCGGAAACAGAACTCAAGTAGGCATAAAAGATAATATTGTGTTTATGGTTTTAAAAATAAACAATTCCGAGTGCCAGAAAACATCTGTGTTTATTCGTGAACTTCCTACGAATGATATTTTATAGCTGTTACGCGTAAAGTAGTGAAGTTTCGTTGATTCAATAAATTAAGAGTAAGAGTTTTAGATTGTTATTTTACCATCAACACAAAAGATGTGTCGCGTATGTTGTAAGTTCTTATTTAAGGGTGCTTTGACCTGTCCACTAGCGCTACTCGTCAATAATTGTGATTTAAATTTAACGATAAGTAGATATTGAAAAAAGGAGAGATAGTGGCCACTATGTAAAATATTTTGTATATAAGTACCTTTTGAATACATCAATCTAGTTTTTACGTTGCTGGATTAGTCGATATAATGAGTTCAAAAATAAAACGACCGTCTTTACTTTGAACGCCTACATAGATCGACGAATCCAGCAACTTAAATATATAGTGGCCTCCTTTTGTCTATCGTCTTTTTGTCTTTTATCGATCGTTAAATTTAAATAATCACAATTATTAACGAGTGGCGCTAGTGGACACGTTAAAGCACCCTTAAGGGGATGCTTCGAGCCGTGTGAACCACGCCCTCGTGTGAGAGACACTTTTAATGTCTTCCGCGCGTGAGATAACTAGATACAAAATAAATACAACACCTTTCGGAAATAGATTTTTACCCGACTGCGCCAGAAGGAGGGTTGTTTTTCGAGAGTATGTATGTACTTATGTATAATTGTTTGGCATGCTCTGCAGCCTACACGGCTCGATGGATTTTAGCTTGAGAGATGTCGTTAGTTTCGTAGTTACTGTGAGAGAGATATCAAAATAAAATAATAATAAAATGGCGGATTTTTGGCGCAATTTCCAAATTACACAGAAACGCAGTAGTTTTTTTCTGTTTTTTAATTAGTCTTGTTTGACAAATTTCTATAAATATCTATTTAACTTTGTGAAGTTTTATTCATACTTCCCCTTGCGTTTCTACTTTCAGAAGACTTTCAGCTCTTAAAATACTGTATGTACAATTGCATTACTGTAAAGAATAGACGACAATTTCATGTCTTTCGTCCATCATCTCATTTCCCCGCCTTTTTCACTTTTGCTCAATGCTTCGGGCAAAACAAAAGAGCAGCGTCTTTTGTTTACGAAAAGGCAAAGCGAATTGTGTTGCCAGACGAATAAAATTAAAGGCGTTTTTTAGCTGTAAAACGCTATATCAAGATAAGAATCTCACGGTTTCACGTCACAAAGTTATTTAGTCGCGGACAAATCCATACTAATATAAATGCGTAAGTAAGTATTTCTGCTTAAATAATCTATTGCCTGTTACCTTCACGCTTAAACCGCTGAACTGATATATTATTATGTCCACAATTGCTTAATATTATAAATGCAAAAGTAACTCTGTTTGTATTTTGTTTGTGTCTGTCTCTTATGAAACCGATGAATTAACGGATTAATGAAATTGGTCATGGAGATAGTTTAAGACTTGGGGAAGGACATAGATAGCATAGTTTTAATCCCCTAATTTATTCCTTAAAGGGGTGTAAAGGAAGAGGGAAGGGGTGAAAGTTTGTATGGGACAATAGGGCGACAATAGGGTAGTTTCCTCATGTTAAACTTAATTACATATTGCCGTTATATGGATAGCATACCATCAAATTAACACAATAAAATAAAAATTTAAAAATAAAACCATAATAATAATAAATACGAGACTTGAAAGTTTCAAAAAAGTTTGGACCCGGGTATGTCCTTAAACTACGACCAAGACCACCGGGGAATGGGCAGCAGCATTCCTAGAGTGCGGTGGAGATACTGCGATCGCCAACCCGCATGCCAAGCGTGGCGATTATGGCATTTACCCCCCATGAAATTGGGGGAGGCCTATGTCCAGCAGTGGACGTCCTAGGGCTGATATGGTGGATGGTATGGATGTATTTTTTTTTACTTCAATAGAAGGAAGGACGTACTCAGTTCGTCTGCAAGTTTGCTTTTTCTTTTCCTTTCTTTTTTATGTGTGTATGTTTCCCGATAACTCTTGACCACGTTGGCCGATTTTGATAATTCTTTTTTTGTTTAAAAAGCAGGTACCCCGACTTTGGACCCATATAAATTTGGTGATGGTCTGATGATAGGAACTAGGTGGAATCGAGGGAACTTTTCGAATTTGATAGGCACGCATATGCTGAATCGGTATTTTTACTGTAGGTAACCAAGCGTTGGCTCACGGAAATCACAAATTGTGGCATAGCAAGTATGTCACAGAAATCTTTTTTTTTGGTACTTATTAATTATTTTATCATCTTAAAGTTAAATAAAGGCTAGGTACCAATAGAATTACATGATTAAATAAAAAATAATTTGTACGACAATTATGTACCTACTTAAACGCAGTATTTCACGATTAAAATAGCAATTTTCTTGTTATTTTAATCGTGAGCACGAGGGACGTCATAACCGGGACGAGTGGAAAGTGGAAATCAAGAGGGGAGGCCTTTGCCCAGCAGTGATATGATTGAATGAGTGAGGGATTGGCTTGTAATAATAATAATAATAGGTAACCAACAAACCTGATATCGTGCTGACAGATCGATCGAAGCGCCAGGCAGTGCTCGTCAACATCACCATCCCCCATGATGAGAACCTCGTAAAAGCCGAGAAGGACAAAGTCAGCAAGTACCTAGACCTGGCACACGAGAGAACTGCCATGTGGGATGTTGATTCGACGATCATTGTCCCGATAGTCGTCTCTGCGAACGGTCTAATTGCGAAGAGTCTCGACCAACATCTTAAGAGACTCTCGCTAGATGGCTGGGTCAAGGGTCAGATACAGAAGGCGGTACTCCGGGACACGGCGCGGATAGCCAGGAGGTTCCTCTCTCTGTCGCCCTAACCACCGGTAGCTTAGGCCCTACCTCGCTGCCGGCGGCACTCTAGGTTAGGTTTTTTATAATGTTTTTATATTTTTGTATGTATATTTTTATATTTTACTTTTATAAATGTTTTGTAAAAAATCTAACTTAAGACAAAAAATAAATAAGGTGATAATAATAGTAAGTATAGAGCGTTTTCGGTGTCCGGGAACAATATCCGCCTTTGACCCTCATTTGCGGCTTTTGTAGTGCTTTAATCGTAGTTGGTCCATAACAACATTTAATCTCCTTTAAAAATCCCCGTTAATATTTTTGGACTAATATATTCCTTAAAGGGGCGCAAAGGGAGAGGGAAGGGGTGGAAGTTTGTATGGAAGAGCGATAATTATACCTGCGCCTAATAACTTCATAACAGTTATTCCTCTAAAGCGAAAACAAGTATTACGCGAACGAAGTCGCGGACAAATACTAGTATACGTATAACTTGGTATAAATGGTGATTTAACGTATGCGTGACACGAAGGGGCAATTTTAGTTTGGGGGAAATAGTTTGGGCGGTTGCGTTTAGCTTTCGTGGATTCATTTAACGAGGTTTCTTCGTCTTTTGATTCGTTTCATGATAATGTCACTTACGTAACGCTTTTTTCTGATATCTACTACTTATACAAATTATAGTGAATAAATACAATAAATATTGGGCCACAATCTAACACAAATCGACCTATCCCCAAACTAAGCAAAGCAAAAAACGGATTCAACAAGGAGCAATCAAGACAAAATTGTGAGACCATAACGACGAACATGACATGACAGCACATGATATTTATTATTTGACATGATATTGACATATTTACCACTAGAGATTAAATTTATGATTATAGATTTTTTTTATAGTAACTTACTAACTTAATCTGTATTCTATATATTAAGCCTTTATGTTTACGATAGATGTGAGTGGAAAAACATTGCGTCCAGTTTGAGATTGGTTTAAAGCCGAGCCACACCGAATGCGTGCGCAGCACGTGCGCGTGTGCGTGTGCGTGGCGTGCGCGTTGTATCGTATGAAATGTCATAGTAGATGACAAACCGCTTGCGTGCGCAGCAAATTCCAACACGACGGTGTTAGTTAAGGACATACGCCCCGAAGAAACCATCAATATACATTGTCATAGCTAAAAGAGAAAATTAATAGCTATTCATCTCGTTTCTCTGCTACTGCTATGAGCTTCTAATACCTACGGCACGACATAAAGTTGACTTAATCGCTGGTTTGATCTATAAATGCACGTCACCTTGTAAATTCTCTATATTTTTCTCGAAAATGGCCGTAAAAGTGGATGTTACTCAGATATTGGAAAGCGAAGTGTACAGTTTATGGTCAGTCATAAATTAAAAAATACATTGCAAGCTCGCTCCGCGCGACTACAATGCTACATGGCCGAGTCACAAACTTTTTTAAAAGAAAAATACAGCCATACAAATGATGGCACAGGTCGTATACAGCCCATAGAAGGCGTATTTTCCTGCTGAAAACGCAACGTTTCTGTGTCTGAAATAATTTGCGGTATTCGGTAAAAAATACACTTGAGATTCTGTTTAAAAAAAACGGCGGTCGATCCTGAAAATATCGTCGTTTCAGGGTTAATGTTTATAAAAACTTTTGAGACAAAGCACTATATTAGCCTCGGCTGGAATGTCAATTACAGGCTTCTTACTTATTATTAAAGGGACTCCCAAAGTCGTCCGTTTAAAACTTATAATCAGCCTGCGATTGCCTCCTTTCATGCCTCGACAATAATGTACATATTGCAGTCTTTTGGAGGCTGCCTATAATACCACGCATGGGTAGTCTCCGTATTCCCTTCCTCTGCTTCCTTCTATTCTCTCCTTACACTCCGGATTTGTCGGTACAATATCAGAAACGTCGAAAAGGCTCTCCTAATATGCAGTTTGCAAGGAAATTGCAACAACAGACGACACGATTTTTGAAAGCTCAAGCAGCGTCTTTAAGCATGATGTTTTCGTGAGCTGTGTAAGGATAATTCATTTTTATTTGTGTTATTATTTCAATTCGGTTTACTCTACTTTTAAATTTTCACTATGCACACACATCTTCCAATATCCTCCCCGTAACCTGCAATATACCCGAATGGGGCCGTAAAAGCAACCTTTTTTTAATAATAAAGCTGGCAACACATGTCAGTTTAAGGCGAGGTTGCCAGCGGCCGCAGTTAAAAACATTTCAACATCAACATAACTTGTTATTCTGTCATCCACCAAATATAAAGAGGCGGGTTTAAGAGCGTGCCTTGGAAAGTTGCACGTTATTTGAAACGCGGTACTGAGTGAACTTAATTTGCAGTTTGGGAACCCATAAAGACTGATTCTCAGATATATGATTCCTGACGATATAATTGATTCTCTGATTTTAGCTAAAACATGATCGTTTGATATTTTCTCTATAGGAAAAAAAAAGTTGGGTCTTTATTTTCCTTTTGAAGTGGATCTAGACACGCGGCAGCGTATCTAGCCAAGTTCACCCCAGGAACTGGCGGAGAGCAGCCGTGTGTTATTTTCAGGGGTCGTACTTTTCGTGCCGGTGACGTAAAATTGACGTCCTACTGCATAATTCCAATTGGTGATATGGGAATTATTAATATTTAATCATCATTAATTTAATCATGCATTTTTAATGGTATTTTTTCTTATACGACCTATTGCATCCGAAGATTAATTTCAGTTTAATTTCAGAGTTTATCAATAAAAAAATTATTGGGAAAAAATTCTCGAATTTAAAAGAGTTAATTAATTAATAATTTTATTGTAGAAAAAATATTTTTAATAATTCATTAGAAATGAAATGTTAATCGTTTTTAAATATATCTAGTTTTTTTAGAAAAAAATAATAATTTTAATTTAATTTAAAAGTTAAATAATTAATTTTTAAAATAATTAAGTTTAATATTTTAAGGGATAAGCTTTAATTTAGATTTTTATAATAAAATTAAATTTTTAAATAAAAAATTTAATATTTATATTGTTTAAAAATTATATTTTTTTATAAATAATTTTATTAAAAATAAAATTTAATTTAAATATTTAATTTTATATAAATAAAATAAAATTTAATTTTATATTTTTAAGGATGTATTTTCATATTTAGAATTTTAATTTATAAGCAGGTGAAGATCTCATAGTCTTTCAAGTTTTATAACAGGTTATAGAAATGTTGAATCTAAATATGAACGTAAACTCTCTATGATAACGAGGTTTGCTTGATTATTGGTAACTAGCATTTGCCCGCGGCTTCGCCCGCGTACTAAAGCGAAATTTTTAACCGTCTACAAAAAACAGGTTCGTATGTTTGTCCAAGATTATCTCGCGTTTGGCTAAACCGATTTAGATGCGGTCTCCCGAAAAGTAGTTGTTACATTCTGGGGGTTTCCGTATACGAAGTTTGGTGATTGTGATTCATTAACAGATGAACAGATGAAAAGTCAGTATACATTCTGAGAACCGGCAAACTGTTGAATTTCATTTGATTTTGGCAAAAATAAGAATCAAAAACTATTATCATACATTTCCGAGAGGCCGAAGGGGAAAGGGCCGATGAAATAAAAGTATGTCTTAAATGGCCCTTAGTAAAAGTATCTGTGTACTACAGTAACACCGATAGGTCTGTAAACGACCAAGCAGCGTGCAACGGTCATAAACTCTGGTACTTTGAAGTACAGAAATACGGGTAATTCAATATCACGTGTAACATTTATTTTTCCTAAAATTAAATTTATTAGGTAGGTTTTGCCAGTTCCCATTGAAGCATCCAAAAAGAAAATTTGGCCTCAGTTCCATTCGCAGTCCTTACTTCAGTCCGTCTGTTAAAACCAAGTTGCTTTTACTGGACCGATTGAATTGCAAATTGGCACAAACTATCAAGAATTTAGAGCGCTCGTGGCCCAGCGGCACCCGCCTACCGCGTGCGGTGTGCGAGGTTAAGCAATGTGGGCGCAGGTCAGTTCTTGGATGGGTGGCCGCTTTGAGTGGTTACTAACTGACTCTCGTGCTTTGGAAGGCACGCTAAGCCGTTGATCCCAGCTGCAATCGTTAAGCCAAGTTAGGGGCCTTCGAGCGGCTTGCGAACTTCTAACAGTCAAGTTGCCCACTCACTTGACAAAGGGGGGTCGAAGTTGCACCACGTCCGTAGGGAGTACCCACCGTTACCCTACACGTGACCCCTGGGTGGTGCTAAAAGTGCAACAAAAACTGGCAACCGTACTTGTTTAAATGGAAAAAAATATCGAAAAAAAAAAAATTGAATTGTCGTTTTTAAAAGCAAGTCCATAGATACCCTACACTCCTATATAGTAACATTAAACTTTTTTGCATACAAGCATGTATGGAGTGCCAAATTTTACCTCAGATTCGTATTCAGAGACCTCTCGGACGCTCAGATATCGATTTTGAACGAAATCGGGACGAAAAAAAAGATAGTCAATATGGCCGCCACTTTTACAAATTTTACCTCGGATTCGTATTAAGAGACCTCTCGGACGCTCAGATATCGATTTTGAACGAAATCGGGACGAAAAAAAAGATAATCAATATGGCCGCCACTTTTACAAATTTTACCTCGGATTCGTATTAAGAGACCTCTCGGACGCTCAGATATCGATTTTGAACGAAATCGGGACGAAAAAAAAGATAATCAATATGGCCACCACTTTCACAAATTTTACCTCGGATTCGTATTAATAGACCTCTCGGACACACAGATATCGATTTTGAACGAAATCGGGACGAAAATGAAGAAAATCAATATGGCCGCCACTTTTTCCAAATTTTACCTCGGATTCGTATTAGGGGACCTCTCGGACGCTCGAATATCGATTTTGAACGAAATTAGGAAGAAGATGAAAAAATCAATATGGCTGCGACTTTTTCCAAATTTTACCTTGGATTCGTATTAAGAGACCTCTCGGACGCTCAGATACCGATTTTTAACGAAATCGGGGACCGAAGGGGAAAAAATCAATATGGCCGCCACTTTTTCCAAATTTTACCTCGCATTCGTATTACGAGACCTGTCGGACGCTCAGATATCGATTTTGAACGAAATCGGGAAGAAAATGAAGAAAATCAATATGCCTGCGACATTTTCCAAATTTTACCTCGGATTCTTATTAAGAGACATCTCGGACGCTCAGATTTCTATTTTGAATGAAATCGGGGCGGAAATGAAGAAAATCAATATTGCGGCCACTTTTTTCAAATTTTACCTCGGTGTCGTATTATGGGAGCTCTCGGACGCTCAGCTATCGATTTTGAACGAAATCGGGACGAAAATGAAGAAAAGCAATATGGCCGCCACTTTTTCCAAATTTTTCCTCGGAGTTGTATTTGGGGACCTCTCGGACGCTCAGGTATCGATTTTGAGCGAAATCGGGACGAAAATGAAGAAAAGCAATATGGCCGCCACTTTTGCCAAATTTTACCGAGGAGTCGTATTAAGAGTCCTCTCGGACGCTCAAATATCGTTTATTGTCGAAATCGTATCGGACGGCACTGATTAATAAAACCACTTACAATACATTGACTCAAGAAAGGTCGTATCTTCATAGGGAATTCACGGCACTTCATGCGCCTTAAGACCTTATAAGGAACCTACATGCCAAATTTGGTATCTCTCGAGTCTCGAACCAGCAGTTTGGGCTGTGCGTTGATATGTCACTCACTTAGTCAGTCAGTTTCTTCTTGCAATTTGGCACCTACTTTTAAGTTTTCATGCCCGCAATATTAAATTTCAAAATCAATGCCATTTTCGAAATTAACGACCCAATAAATCATAAAAATCACACCCATATTAATATTTAGACATTCCAACCCCCTCAGACCCCAACAAAGGGGATGGTATTTCACGTCCTCCACGTGGGATTTTAAAATTATTGTTATTTTCGTTATCAGCGACCTAATAAACCATAAAATTAATACCCATGTCGATTATCAGACTTTGTCACCACATTTCCCGCTTTTAGGGGTTGATTTTTCAAAAAACCTGAAACACGTGTTTACTCATTTATCGTTAGAAATACTCCTGTGAAGTTTCGAATAAAATAGTCCAACTAATCTTGTTTCCTCATACAAACTTTGGACCCCCATTTCACCCCCTTAGGGGTTGAATATTGAAAAATTCTTTCTTAGTGCACCCCTAGACCTTATAAGGAACCTACATGCCAAATTTGGAATCTCTAGGACCAGCGGTTTGGGCTGTGCGTTGATATGTCAGTCAGTCAGTCAGTCAGTCAGTCAGTCAGTCAGTCAGTCAGTCAGTTTCTTCTTTTATATATTTAGATAACTGATATTACTCATGAACCAGTCACAAAAACTTGCAGTATTACCTAATGTTGTACTTTGTAAGCTGTGATGTGACAAGCAAATTGCGTTTGTAATAGGGACATAATTGTAAAAAGTGTATGTATACATGATTATTGATTAATGAATAATGATTGATTGATTACAATAAGTGACGTCACCGGCACGAAAATTACGACCCAAGGTTATTTTACACGAACCGTTTGGAGCCACTTTTGACCCCTCAATAACTCCAAATCTATTTAACATAAAAATGAAATTTGGTACATGCATTAAGATCCTTTACAACAACTAGAACCCCAAATTTCATAATTATAGGTGAAATAGTTATTGAAATATTAAAGTCCAAAAAACGGCAAAAACCTAACCCACTTCCAGGTGACCTAGGAAAGTGAAATTTGGCATCCAGCTTGGTAATTGTGTGTGTACACACACAGGAAAAAATCAGAAAACAGGGTTTTTTTTATTAGTTTTATTATTAGGTATTATTTATGCTCGTTACCTCAGAACTCCGTCATTTATAATCCGATTTCGAAAATTCTTTTTTTGTTTGATACGGTATAAGTAATTCCGGGGTGGTCCCATAGTTATCAGGTAAGAATCTGATCATAGGGTCCTGGAGAAATCGAGGGAACTCTTCAAATATTTAAGGTGCACCTATAGTGATTTGGGTATTTTGTATAGTAACTCTTGCAAGCTCTTCAAAAGCATTCAAGGTGAAGTATGACAAAAAGTAATGATATCCCATCAAAAACATAAATGTGAAAATGGCAGCCAAGTTCAATATGCGAGGCGTGGTTGTCGTCTTCACCGACAAAAGAATTGAGATTTAAATGGGTGCCAAGTTCCGTAGATTATCTGAAAAGGTGCCAAGTCTGGCACTAGATTGTTTACAGTAAAACTAATTTATTGCGGCTTAATGATCAATTAAATAATGTAAAAACATTCAGCTTTAATTCTCACTTGTACTTAAAAAGCCCTTTCCAAATATCCTGATTTGTTTTTCATATCATCCATTGGGCAGATACCACGTTCGACATTAAACTGTGTTTTATCTGTGGTAAAAACCGTTACGAGGTTTCCGGTCACAATGTTTGATTTATGGCTTAGTTGGCGACCAACGTGAGGCTTTTTATGGGATGTTTAAGATTAAATGTTACCTAGTATAAAGTTAGAAGAAAAGAGTTCGTTTTTTATTCGTAAAACATAGGTATATATAGAGGTGTTATGAACATTTTATAAGTCTCACTATGTCTTCGTCATAAGGCATACACATAGTCATAACATATAGAAGTAACACAAAACTTTTATGAAGGAGATTACATTACATAACAAATGTATATGTATAATGTAATTAATGTGTACTCTAACCATATCGACAAATTAAATTCTAATTTACCATATATAGCACATATTTCGATAAACATTATTATTTTTATTTGCTCTAATAACTTGATTGACTAAATACAACAATATATTATAAGAATGTGTTTTAATTTGTATCATTTTTAAACAAAAGGTCCTGCTTTGTTGATGTCAATTAAACAGATTTCTACTTACGTGCAAAGTTTATTTATCTTCTATTTAGTTATTTATTTCTCCCACATATATACTTAATTATCATTACACTCTCACTAAATATATACATCGGCCGCGTCTTCGTGGCGTCTTGGTGGCGGCCGCGGCAGCGCCTAGTACCCATAGTACAAGCTTTGCTTAGTTTGGGACTAGGTCGTTTTGTGTAAGATTGTCCCCCAATATTTGTTTTTATTTTTTGTTTTATTATTTTGTACCATTCCGAAGATATTCAAGAATACTTTTTCGTTAATTAATCTCTTGGTATAGTACAATAAGATCCTTAACAATAAAGCAATGTTGATTTTTAAATCCTGTAATGGCATAAAATTCTAATTTCCTAAGTGGTCCAGATACAGGCAAGGTTCAGTGCCCTTCTTATATCTCACTAGCTGTTGCCCGCGATTTCGTCCGCGTCTTCGCTCCTATTAGTCGCAGCGTGATGTTATATAGCCTAAAGCCTTCCTCGATAAATGGACTATCCAACACAAAAATAATTTTTCAATTCGAACCAGTAGTTCCTGAGATTAGCGCGTTCAAACAAACAAACTCTTCAGCTCGAGATAGTATAGATTAATTATACATCTTTTTACACGAAACTTTTCTAGCACATCTGACATATCGTTCAAAACCTAAGCACGTCAAGTTGATAATTGGGGCGCTATGGCAAATCGAAAACGAAGTAGTAGTTCCAATTTCGAATATTGTCATACTTGACATTAACTTTTGCTCAACTCCTCTTTAACTCTTAAGACCCATTTGCATTCATTGCCCTTGGTAATATAATTAAATATTTCGTATGGAAATTAAGAAATATTTTTAATTTACTTTTGAAAAACTAAATATGCTTTTTCCTTTCTATGGGTGTACACAACTCTCAACTCTGTAGGGATGGAAATCAATAAAAACACCCTGCATACTAGCACATATTTGATAAAATATGCTAAATTCTTGGCGCCCAACGTGGGGCTGTCAAGGCTCGGCTACGACGTTCGAAGTCTTTTCATTTAAAACTGTGTTAAAATTGTACTGACGGTCATAATATAAATTCATTTAGATCAAGGTAGCTTTAATTTGGATTGTAATAGTAAATTATTAAATAAAAACATCTGAATCTATTAATCGACAACTAATACACAAACTATCAATCTCATTTACGTGGTTGAATGACATTGATGGGAATTGTGATGGATGGAAATTGATGGGTTCGATTGATCGTATCAACGAATCATTCAATCACTGAAAATGGTGGAAGTAGGATTATAAACATTGCCGATTGAAGCTGCATCGCACTTTAATGTAGCTATAGCTATCAATAACGTAGATACAATTGATAATTGCAATAAATAACTAATAAGGACGTGGCTACCTGTTTGAATGAGATAATACCAAGCCATACCCACTCACATTTTGGTGTGAATCGACACTTTCCCATGACAACCTCCCTGTGTTGGTCAAAATCATCAGTATTTCTGTATTCCGTACAATACTCTGAACCAACTAAGCTAACGTAGGGAATCTTCGCGGCGACGAAGCATTCCATCACTTTTCTTATCACGCGTTGGGGAGGTGGAGGTCGTGGATTAAATAACCCAACTGTGGTAATTTTAATTTAATTTCACTGATTGAAGTAAAAAAAAATTGTTAGGGTTATTGCTCCAACAATTTTAAATTTATTTTATACTAAAAACGGTGGCGAACTAACATACGTCCTGTCTGATCGTAAGCAGATTACAAATATTATTTATTGCTAATGCTCACCATAAATAGTGCACAAAAGAAAACAAAAAATACATTACCTTAACATATAGGTACAATGGTAGACAAAAGTCGGTCTTATCGCTAAAAAGCGATCTCTTCCAGAGAACCTCGTTTAAGTTTGTCTATCTCATTATCGCACTTTCCACTCGATTCCTTAAAGATTAGCTGTAAGAGATCCCTCATAGGTATTGTGTACAATAAAGTGCTTGCATACGAGTACAACTCGTAGTTTAAATCAATTTGCAAGTCCGAATGAAATTTAGTGCAATGTCGCGCCTAAAGTGAAATGCAGTGTTGCCAGTGAATAAACACATTTAGCGCCAACATTTTATTTATAAAATAGGACACGCGCGACACTAAACTGTCTCTTGCCAACAAATTTATAGGATTTAAACTTAAATAAAGCTGGAAAAGGAACACGCGATCGTTAGGTTGGTTTTCATGGGCGTTTTAAACGGCATCTTTTTTTTCTTTGATAAGTATTTTCGTTACTAAATCCACCATTTTTTAAAACAAATCGGTGGCAAACGAGGATATGGTTCACTTGATTTGGGTAAGTAGACAATGTAGCGTAGAAGTTAGAGGCTCCAAAAGAATGGCAAGCCCGTTGGCTTTATTCACTTGAGGCTTCGTTGTGTTGACAGCTGGAGACGAATGCAGAACCCTCACTGTCAACACAGTGCATCCTCGGGGGCTCTGGTGACCTTATTCACCAGCAGGACCTACCTACCTTTATACTCTATCATCAAATCTTCGTATTGTTCGTACAACGAACTTCTTATTTATTATTTTCTTCTCTGATCTCAGTTTCCCCGATTACACCATGAAATAACAATAACTAACTCATAATAGCCATGTGAGTTGACAAAACTTTTCAAATATGTGTTCTATAACCTGGGGTCTTCTATAGATATATGAGAACCCACTACAGCGACTAATTTTAATGTATTGCACATATATGTATACAGCTCCACACATAACACACACGAATACACGTTATATAACAGCTTCCTGAAAGTCATTGCACAAAAATGGAACAACCCTATACTGATTTTTTGGGACAAAATGCACTCGAGACGTTTCTAATTTTATTAAATTTAAATTGTTAATCCTTCCACGTCATCTTTCAATAGTCTACTAACAAATAATACTGTTTCCTTACTAACAAAAATATGAATGTGGGATTGGTACTTTTTGTAAAATGCTGGCTGCTAGATGATGAATAAGGAACGTTCGAATGGAGTTTGAATTAGTTTGGAACGGCGAACGAGTTGACGGATGACGCAGTGTGAATGATGAGCTGAACGAAGTAAGATGTATTAAATATAAATAAATAAGAAGATTATTAAAGAAGAGTTCATTATTCCACCGAGGACCCTGTCCAGGTCCTACAATTGGGGGCTCGTCCGGGATGAATAAGAGGTCAACAAACAACAACAAATAAAGACGACGAAGAAGACGTAAAGACGACGAAGAAGATGTAAAGACGACTAGAACGACGCGACATGGAGAGGGCGAGGAAGACGTGAAGACGACGAGGAAGACGTGAAGACGACGACGTGACGGAGACTAAAACAGGCATTGCTTCAGGAATTTTCGAACGGTGGTTACAGCTGTGTACCTGAAAACCATAAAATTGGTCACGTTCAAAGCGACGATGTGTTCAAACTCAGTGCGCATCCTACTGCGCAAACTGTGTCAAGTTTGACTGAACCGGTTAAAAAGGTAGGATGCGAAAAAGAAAAAGAACAAGAGACAAATGACATTGACGTACATCAGGTTGAAGAAAATCGTCAAAATTCAAACGTATGTAGTGAAAATATTAAAGATGGGAACGAGAATCCGAAATATGATAAAACATATAGTAACAATGTCAATACTAAAGAAATACACGATAACCAATGTGACGAGGTCGACGGGGATAACGCTGTTGTTCTGGAGAAGAAAAAAGGATTCGTGCCGTTGAAAAAGCAAAGGAGTGCCTGTGATGATTCCATCCGATCCAGTCTGCAGAGCAAAGACGTGCACAACGTTAATGGCAAAATGTACGATGATAGAACGCTAAAACAGCGGCTGCAAGTGAGTGCCCGACGACGTCACAACAATTCCAACAGAGCAGAGGACGACGGAGTGCAGGAGGAGTTAACCATGAGTGCGTGCTACGAGAATTTCACCGCTTCCAACCCCAAGCCAAGAAGCAAGGACTTCAAAAAGGTGCTATTCCGAGTTTCCTATGATTTATTTATGTGTGTTTTTAAGTTTCGGTTTTATTTATACGGTGTGTTGTTGAGTAGTTAGTGTTTTGATGTGTTATATAAGACGATGTAAATAGGGTGTGTTATGAAGATGTAAGTAAGATGTGACTGCTGGTGACGGGTAAGTGCGGTGTCTGAAGGTGCATGACTGAGGGTCCAGATCATGATTGCAGGATTGACCGAGTGTGGGATTGGTACTTTTTGATAGCTGTGTAAAATGCTGGCTGCTAGATGATGAATAAGGAACGTTCGAATGGAGTTTGAATTAGTTTGGAACGGCGAGCGAGTTGACGGATGACGCAGTGTGAATGATGAGCTGAACGAAGTAAGATGTATTAAATATAAATAAATAAGAAGATTATTAAAGAAGAGTTCATTATTCCACCGAGGACCCTGTCCAGGTCCTACATGAATGTTAATATGAAATAATGCATTCATATATGCTCACATACCTACACCAGGTGTGAGCAGAAATATACTGAAGGGGCGTCCATTTTAATAGTAGTTTTCCGCCACACTTAAACTATTTTAACTCATGCTAATTAAGTTTTATGGTGAACCGTTAATTATTTAATAGTAAACATCAAAGCGCCATTTCGCAAAACTGTAAACATACTTTTTAATCACCGTCCAAAATTGTTTATTAAAGTCTCCTAAACGGTACCGTAAACTGGAAATTCCTGAAATTTCTCACAACTCGCATGTTTTACGACCTACTAAACTTTGCATACTTGCATGTAAAAGTTACAATGTTAATAAGGAAATAAAACGTCAGATTATTGCTATCGTATAAAACTGTAACGAGGCAATGTTTTCAAATTTTTACACGGTTCTGAAAGATTTTATTAGTTCAGGAAGCCGAGAATAACACTTTTAGAAATTAATGTCCGTGTCAGCATACATTGCTATTAAGGACGTTCCTGCCTAGCTAGCACGATAGCTTATACCGTCATGTTTAGTGTGACGTGTGTGACATTTTTAGTATATTTCCGCCATATAACGCGATGCTATAAGCTATTGTACAAGACCCTATAAAAACAATAAATATGTATGAAACCTAACATTTGTTAAAGTTATTGACCGACCGAGCGAAGCGTCTCCTTTACAAGTTGCATTTCACAGCCGATTCTCGGGAAATTATTTGAGCCAGGTACCATAATTTTATGTTTTTTCTCGATTCTCTTTTTTTTATATGGAAAGTGAAAAAAAAATGATACATACGTTTTGAAAAACCCAGTGGTACCTATGAGCTGGGGTTCGAACCAGCAACCCCAAATTGAAAGCTGCGGGCCTTACCGCTCTTCTACAATTGCATATAGCACTAAAAAAATTATGTTTTTTGCCTATCCCTTTTAGGAACACAAGCTTGTGTGTATGTAAATTAAGTCATAAACACCAAATCGAATAAAATCGCCGTAGTCATAAAAAGTTTTTTCTCAATGGCAACACCATAACTCACAACTTTTAGCGGGAGGAAAAAAAATGGCGGACGGCCAATTTCCTCAATCGCAGTTCTCGATTAAATTAGTTTTGGTAAAAGCTTTATTATACCGCCGAGTTGATCATATATTACATCGTTTCGTAATTTAATGCAGAAAAATCACAATGGCGGCTAAAAAGGGTTTGATGTTTAGCGGTTCGCGGACACCGTAGGGTCCGTAGGCTAGGAAAGCTAGATCACACCATTCCGCCACTTACCATACTAAACCACATGAAAATGAATGGAATATTTGGCTAATTTTTAAAGATAACAAAAGATTGTGTTAATAAAATCATTTTTGGTACAAGCTTTTACTGCCGACTGAACTTTTTTACAGCTTTTAACGGGTCGTAAGAGGGTTACAATGAGCCTAAACAAGACAGGTTTATCTTGTGTAGTTTAGAAGTCCCTATGGCCATCTTCCGACTGTATCATCAGACTAGTTAAGTCGTTAAGCCAAGTTAGAGGCCTTCGGGCGGCTTGAGAACTTCTAACAGTCAAGTTGCCCACTCACTTCACTCACTTGACAAAGGGGGATCGAAGTTGCACCACGTCCGTAGGGAGTACCCACCGTTACCCTACGCGTGACCCCTGGGTGGTGCTAAAAGTGCAACAAAAACTGGCAACCGTACTTGTCTTCTCGATCTCACGGTTCGTAAATAAATGCCATACGATTAAATGAATCAGACCAGAAGTGGTGGACGACTAGACCCGAAGTGGCCATTAATTATCGTATTATTCGTATTAAATGATTGACAATTTCATGTCTGTTAATTTGAAACTTTATTCCTCGTAGACGATGTCAAGTTACTCGCCAACAAACTGTATACACAGTTTGGCGAACAAAAGGTGTATGTACTGTAATTTTATATTTTGGGTAAAAAATAAAATAAAAAAAAGTGACGGAATGCAATGGAAACTGAGCTGCTGTTACCGCGAATATCTCTTTCAGTGTCGCTCGAATATGCAATTGCGACAGAGAGGGAGATATTCGAAGTCCGTTCCTTTTCGTTTCGCGGTAACAGCTCTGGTACTCGTAGCATTTTGCAATCTGCGGGCGTCTGATGGCTGCCATTTTATCATTATCGTCGCGGATACCGTAAAATGGGATGAGTTGGGTCAAAACTGAAATTCAAACCTCGATAACATTTTATTTTTACATATGAAAACTGAATGGTGTATATAATAAGTGTTCCGGACCGGACGTTTGTATTTTATTTTGGGTAGTTCCATTTCATAACTTTGACGATAAAGAGGAAAACCCACCTCACCCGTAATACCTCGTATTTGGGGTGAGAGGGGTTTTCATACAAAGGTGATTTTGGAAGATTGTTGGAATATTTTTTTTTTTATTATGCGTACTATTGCTCCATTTTAAATTGGAATACATTATTTTTGTAGCAGTAGCCTTGAAATCCCTTCTCACCCCCCTCTCAAACCTTCTCTCCCCATTCATAACCCACCTCTCCCAAAACCTACTCACTCCGTTTAACGGTAATAAGACATTCGACACGTTCAATTTATTAAAAATTATAAGTCAAGATGTCAAGTCAATCAGAAGATGTTAAAGATAGGTAGGTGGTAGCACCTACCTATATTTAACATCTTACCTATAGTATGTGTGTATTTGCCTTGCACATACTATTTATATTTACTGTGCAGAGCCTGAAACGCACAGAGCGGGCGCCGCGCGGTAGGTACGGGGCGGAGCGAATGCGGTCTGGAGGACGTCGCACCAAAAAACCGCCCGGTATTCGCGCGGGATTGCGGAGCGGGGCGTCGTATGTGACATTTGAAGCGGTAATAGACAGTCGACAGTTTCGGAAAGATCAAAATTGCTATCTTTAAATTCTGATAGCGATTACCACATTTTGTTATTACTTGCCTGATGGCAAAACAAAAGTAAAACAATCTCAACGAACTTACATACACCAAGAAATAAATAAAAAACCGGCCAAGTGCGAGTCTACACGCGCACGAAGGGTTCCGTACCAGAAAAAAACGCCAACAACTACTCTGTTGTATGGGAGCCCCCCTTAATTATTATTATTATTTTGATTTTAGTATTTGTTGTTGTAGCCACAATAAAAATACATAATCTGTGCAAATTTCAACTGTCTAGCTATTACGGTTCTTGAGATCTAGCTCGGCGAGTGGTAGCCATGAAAAAGGGCTAAAATATCACGTTTTTGTGTGGGAGCCCCCGTTAATTATTATTATTTTGTTTTTAGTATTTGTTGTTATAGCGGCAACAGAAATACACAATCTGTGAAAATTTCAACTGTCTAGCTATTACGGTTCTTGAGATACAGCCTAGTGACAGACAGACGGATGGACGGACGGACAGCGAAGTCTTAGTAATAGGGTCCCGTTTTTACCCATTAGGTACGGAACCCTAAAAAAGATAAAGTGTTCGGAGAATCCCATCATTTATGACAATAGCTGATTTCTTCTATAAAATAGTTTAGACACTTATTCTCACATCAGCAACAGTTTTGAAGTACCCAAATTCTCTCAGCCCGAAAAAAAAGAAATTTTCTGCCACTGCAATTCCTTTACTTAAGAATTCGATAGTCGTTTTCCGGTGTATTGTAGAGGCACGGCCGCGGGTCCCCAAGAAAATCTATTTTTCTGTGTTATGTACTTATTTTTAAAACGTACAAAATTTTATAAAATGTATTAAGCACAAGTTGTAAACAAATACAACTCACGTATCTCGCGTTACCGCTCTGAGCACGCCTCCGCGCCGCCGCCGCCAGTGCGCGCCGGTGCACTGACAGCTGTGTATTAGTGGAAGGGCGTTCAGTTTTTAATTGGTTTTAATAATAATAACTTATTGATCTGAGAGTTGTACTCAATTTTGAAACCTCTCTCTCTTTTACTCCCTAATGACCTATTTTTCTTGTAGTAATTTATGGTTTTTAATGTTAATGTGTGTGTGTGTTATTTAACCAAATTTTTTTTGTTCCAGAATAATCCTGCCGTACAACCATCCAGCGTGACCTCAATACTGTCAATTCATCGCCAAAAATGTATTTAAACTTTACCATATAAACCTAAAGCGTTACCAAAGGAACCTCGCAGTTTTCTCACTCTATCGAAAAACCTCTTTTTGCGATGAGTTTTAGAATTTGAAAGCACATTCAGCCAATAAAAAGCCGTATAGGCTTGGCTTGTCCCTATTGAGCTTATTTTCTGAAATTTTTAACCACATACAGATATTTATCGACTTCTTACACCATTTCAGCGTAACTTTATATTTCCGGCAAGTTTACCATTCCTGCCATCGTTTCAATAAGCATTTACCAAGGATCTTACTTTTTCTCCTTATAAGTACCCTTACGTATCTCGCTGCAAAGCGCCATCTACCAGTCTAATTGTATGTGCAAATAAAAGACAAAATGGCGACGCCACCGGAATCCCCGGTAGAGGAGAATGCGTACGAGCTGATGGAGCCGGCGCGGACGCCGAAGCCGATACCCGTGGCGCTTGAGGAGCTGTGCCGGCAAACCAAGTTCTCCAAGCAGGAGATTCGAGTCATGTATCGAGGGTTCAAAACGGTGAGTTTAGAAGGCCTATAGGCGCATACTCACGGGCGAGCATGGCGAATTGCCGAGGAGGATCAAAAGAGTGGAGCTTGCGATCTAGTACGGAGTCACCTTGTTTTTTTCATACGCTGGACAGCCTGATGCAGCCCAGACAGTCCGGAATCACGCGGCGGACTGCCATGCCCGCCCGTGGGGAGGTACTTTATGCCATTATCTTGAAGATGCAACTAAACGGTCCTGCATGGCAGCATAGAAAGGGTGGCTACGAAAGATAATGAATTACAAATGTAGTAAATATTTTTTTTGATCCGCAAAATTTTGAATACGACTATAGACCTGAATTGATATCGGTCATGTCATTGTCATATGGAAAAATACTACCAGTTTTCATTCTGACATTTGACGTTCACTAATAAAGTTTTATATATACACGGACGTGAACTTGTCAATCATTTAATATGATAATTGATAGTCACTTCGGGTCGAGTCGTATTCCGAGTTGAGCCAATGAAAAAGCATCATTACATTACCTTAAATTTCATACCCTTGTTATAGTCTATCAGTATCTTAAGAGGGCGCAGTACGCTCGGTTCTCCATACAAACGTATTTACGCTCTCATTATAAAAAGCTATGCTAGAATAACATGAAACTTTGTATACAAAATGGGATCCGGCATATATAGGTCGAAAATTAGTATTTGTTGCTTGAAATTATAATGGAGAAAAAATACAGCGATTATTAAGGTTTTCATACAACCGTAAAAACTCAAAAAACCGCTATATTTTTTTTCTTTTGCAATTTCTAGCGACAGAAACTAATTCCCGACCTAGATATGCCGGATCCCATTGTGTATACAAATTTTCATGTTATTCTAGCATGGCGTTTTAAAATGAGAGGGTAAATACGTTTGTATGGAGAACCGAGCCAGACCGAGCGTACTGCGCCCTCTTAAAGCTTTGCGATCCGTCACGCAGGACCGTGTTGATGCACTTGTAAAGTTATGCGAGCGACAAAATACTCGTATAATTATGTTTACTTATACCAAAAGTGTCCAAAAGACAAAATATCTTTTTTCAATTGGGAGAAGTTTTGATCTAAAGTTATGACCTCCAAGTAATGGATCTTGGCACCCAGAGATTATAGCGCGGCAGTCAATGCTGATTTTGAGGTTGCTTCAAGTTATGACTCATTAAAAGGATATTTTTGGGATTTTTTTAGTTCTTTTATAAAATTTTAGTAAATTTAAAAAATAAAAGTTATTAATATCACTCCAGTAGAGTAAAAAAGTACATACATAAAAATTCAAAAGAAAACTTTTTTTTCAGTTAAAACCATTTGGTAATAATTGCTGGAGAGCTCAATAGTGTCCCGTTTAATTTTTTGCTTAGTATATAAATATTTAAGTACCTATCTATCAGAGCTCCTTGAAGCGTCTACAAACCTACCAACTTGTCACGAATATCGCCTTGAATGTGAATGAATTGAATGATGGCTGTCTCTTTCCGACTTATAGCTGCTTATCTGCGTGTTCGTGATAAATTGATAGTTTTGAACAACGCTCGACTGACATCAAGTCAATACCTAAAGAATATTACGAGTATCTAGTCTCGCAAAGACATAAATGCTTCTAATAATCACCTGTACTGTCTGTCTATTTTACCAAGAGACCTCGGCTTCCTATCGCTATTGCACTCATTCTTGCAGCTGACAGTATATTTGTCGTCAAAACTGAAGATTGCCGAAGTCTATTGGTAAAACAGACAGACTGTATCTATGTGTTCGCTAAAACTGAATTTGAAAATAAAATTATCGAAAACATTTAGTAGCGCATCCGTATCCGGCGGAAGCCGTCACGTCAGCTGTCGCTCGACACGTTGTGTTTTTAAAAGGTTCTTTATACTGCCGCGTTTGCTGACGGCTGTGTCAAACGACTTGATTGACTGCATTCGAGTTGGATTTGTAAGACACAAATTGGATAATTCGGTATGACTTATATCAACTATGTATGGTACGGTACGGTAAACGTGTGCTTAACACCTATCTAATACTTGACACTAGATTCATAAGTGGTAATATTCCCATACGTGTACAAACTTCCTTATAACAGCATTGTGACCACCGAAATGATAGACAAAATAAAAATCGGTCAAGAGCATATCAGCCCATGCTCAGTGTAGGGTTTCGAAATTGCCCAATGAACTTACTCATAAAAATAATAACAAGCAAAAGGGAATTAGCCCTTTCCGTAAACTGGATTTTCAAGCTATAAGTTTTGATAATTCTAATGTTGAAAAATTCTTGCTTAGGTATATATGTCAATTGATATATTTTGAGCATATTTGTAAAATAACACGAAAAGTTAGAACGAGCGTTAGGTATAAATTAGGTATTTATATATTTTTGTTACTGAATTTTGAATATTGAATTAGAGTGCAAAGTTTTAACTTTATCGTTGATAATATGTTGGTCGCTTTATACTGTCAAGTTTGTAGAACTTTAGTTATTCCACGACTTTGTCAAACGTAAATTAGATTATAATTTTGCCAATATTGAATTAGTTTTAAAAATCAACTGCAATATAGTAGAGAAAATAAGAGTGTTATACGATACGATGTGCCACAGTTTTTTGAAACACTAATTCTATATTGGCAGATTTTTTGTAAAAATTTGTAATATATCAATATTGCCGAAACGTATAACTAAAAATTTCTTCATAGATAATGTATAAGTATTTGACATGCCACCAACAACATATCAAAAAAGAAAAAAAGTCTAATTATGTCAAAACCTTTTTTTTTTCAGCCGCTGGTTTATAATTAGTAGGTAAATATCAGTATTTCACCCGTGCGAAGCTGGGGCGGGTCGCTAGTGATTAAAATCATTATCATCATCAGCTTATATACGACCCACTGCTGGGCACAAGCCTCCTGTCATAAATAAGAGGAACAGGGAAGTAAAATGATAAATCTCATTCGATAATGGCGAAAGTAAGTACTATGACACTTGTTCTTGTCACGACTTGCACTATCCGCATGCACAAAAGCATCGCATCAATTTTTGCAGTTGCGAGCGAAAAAATACCTCAAATCAAATCAACGTCCTTGCTTCAAAAATACCTAAAGACGAACTCTACTGAACCGACCGTTCACCTCTTATAGCTGTACTACAGCTTGATAACCTTAAAGGAAGAATTAGATTTAATTCGTTGTTCGTGTAACGAGACTTCTGTTTAACGCCAATGTGGATACGGCTGTAGAGTTATTTCAGGAAAAGCTAAACGACATAATTAGGAAACATACACATATGAAAATAATCAGAACAGAAACCTACCCGTGTTGGTTTAGTCCTTTCTTAATCCGCTCCTTAAAAGAAAAGCTTAAGTACCACAAACGTTTTAAAAAATTTGGTAATCCTCTCGACTACAACACTTTTGACCTTCTACGAACAAGATGCAAAAAACTAATAAGCGATTGTTATAAAGCGTATATTGATTCAGTCCAAGTTGCAATCAAACAAAATACTAAATTCTTTTGGAAATATGTCAATGACAATAAAGCGTCTAACTCTATCCCAGTCACTATGAAGTATAACAACTAGGTCTCGTCAAACGCGAGCGAGGTGGCCCAAATGTTTTCCATCTACTTTGCCTCTGTTTTTGAAAAGCCCTCGAGCGACGTACAATGTGATTTTCCATTGACTCCAACTCATAACAATAGCTTAAGTGACACATGTGTTAGCATTAGCCAAATTAGAGAAACGATCAAAAGACTAGACTGTAATAAGGGAGCTGGCCCGGACGGTGTTCCTCCATCTTTCATAAAAAACTGCTGTGAGGAGCTCTGCCAACCGCTATACTTAATTTTCAACATGTCAATTAAGAGTGGTATTTTTCCATCCCCGTGGAAAGTAGCTCATGTTATACCAATTTACAAATCGGGAGATAAAATTCTGTGTAACAATTATAGACCTATTAGTATTTTATCAGCATTTTCTAAATTGTTCGAGTCAGTCATGTACAGTTGTTTCTACTCTCACTTTAAAAGTATTATCTCTCCTGATCAGCATGGCTTTGTCTCAAATAGATCGACAATAAGTAATTTACTAATTTATAAAAATTATATCTGCGGTGCATTTGCCAAAAGAACTCAAGTAGATTCAATATACACAGATTTTTCCAAAGCCTTTGACAAAGTCGATCACACCATCTTAATGAATAAATTAGAAGGATATGGAATTCATGGTAACCTGCTAAGGTGGATTAAATCTTACCTGGATAACAGGAACCAACTTGTAAGTGTTAAGGGCCATCTCTCTCAGCCAATAAAAGCCACATCAGGCGTACCTCAAGGATCCCACCTAGGTCCACTTCTTTTCGTTGTTTTTATTAACGACCTTGTCGAGCGTCTATCGTGTCCATGCTTGCTGTATGCGGATGACCTCAAGATTTACTCAACAGTTAAAAACTGAAGACTGCGAAAATCTGCAGAGTAATCTAGATATAGTTGTGGAATGGTGCATCTTAAACCGTATGTTCCTGAACATAGAAAAACGCTATGTAATTTATTTTTCAACAAGTAAACATAAGTTAATCTTTAATTATTCCTTAAATAATTTTGCGCTCAATCGCACTTCTGTAATTCGGGACCTTGGTATCTACTTAGATGATAAATTAACATTTAAATCTCATTACGAGTATTTAACCTCGAAAGGTACCAAGTTAAATGGATTTATATCTCGTTCCACTAAGCACATAAGTAACTAATATGTCTTAAAATATCTATATTGTTCCTTGGTTAGGAGCACCCTAGAGTACGGATCTGTAGTATGGGCACCCTACTATAACACTCACATGAATAGTATTGAAAAAGTGCAAAAGCAGTTTCTCAATATCCTCAGCTTCAGGCTCCAGCTCGGTCGTAGCCTCAGATCATACGCCAGTAGGCTCAAGTATTTCAATATTTCATCGCTTACAAGTCGTAGGAAGTGCAGCGACTTACTTGTACTCCATAAAATTATACATTTCCAAATTGACTGTCCCTCTCTCCTGTGTCTTCTCAGTTTTATCACCCGATACAAATCTCGCAATCCCTCACATAAAATATTTCAGCTTCAAATTTATAGAAATAACACCTCATTTTATAATCCTGTAACAAGAATGTGTCGCTTATACAACGAAATCACTACCGAGAATCCCTCCATAGACATATTTAAATGCAGCTTGCCTTCATTTAAAACTATAATCAAAAAGGTCTTCCGTAAGTAAGCTGCTTTCACACTTACCTTTGTCTTGTACCCTAATCGCCTGTGTTTAGTATAATTTATTGGTTTAGTCTAGTTATAAAATTTTAGTTTAGTTATAGATTTAGATTAAGTAAATACCAGCAAACGCAACTTTTGTATGAACCTTTCCATTAAAACCACTTGTCCATATGTGGTGTGTACGTTCAGATGACATCTCACCTCTCTAGCGCTCATGTTCTGATTTAATAATTTTCTTTTTCCTTCTGTGCACACATGCTTAAAGTTATAGACCAGATCTGAACCATTATGTTATACTTGTACTTCATATCATGTAATTGTCCATAACTTGTTTTGTGAGCCAAATAAATAAATAAATAAATTAAGGTAAATGTCCCAATGTTTGTCATCGCTTTAATAGTTGACACTCAATTGTGTCATGTGACATCTGTTTGTCTTAGGGAATTAAGATTTTAGTGCCGTCTGTTGGTGCGGTGAGCGGCACTGGGACAGTTAGTTAGCAAGAGTAGGTATTAGGTATTAGTTCATAGCATAGTGTAATCGGTTAAATGTAAAAAAGAGTGCTGTCTTCGCCAACAAACTGCTTAGCAATTTGGCGAAAATATCTAAAGTTTTTGTTAAAATTTCATGTGAATTTATAAATTAAAAAAAAAAGATAGAAGAAACCCTATACATGTCATGCCCAAAATGTCCGGATAATAAATTGAGAACTTGTTTTGAACGGCGGACAGCTTAATTTCAACAAACAACCTCCATAAACAATCTGTTTAACTTGTCCGGGTAATCGTTTATTTGAAAATTTCAAATTAAAGGGAAAAATTGAAAAATTTAATGCTCCGAGCAGGATTTGAACCTGCGACATCTGGCATACGCGGCCAATCGCTCTAGCCTCTGAGCTATCGGAACAACCAAGCTCGTCCACGAAATCCTTTAATAGTTTCCTCTTACAACGCCCTAGGGATGCGTACAGCGACATCTACCGTAGAAGACTTAGGCTTCTATTAACGGCACCAACGTCTCAGATTAGAGATTACATTGAGAATATCGTCAGTAACGATGCGCCATCCCATACTAAATTAATTTTGTAGTAAAGCAGTAACGCTGCTAACGAAAATTTCAAATTAAAGGGAAAAATTGAAATTAATTAAATCGTTTATTTGCCTCAAAGTCACAGTATATATATACTGTCTGTACTGTGTCAAAGTTGATATCTAATAGTTTGATGCAAATAGAAGGAAGTGGCACTATGACAAGGACAACAAATAGAATGTCATTCTCTGTCGCTTTTATATTCAAATTAGTGTATGATCATCTCACTCGGTAGTGGTATTATTATATAATACTCGTAATAGTCGTAAGTCCAGACTCCAGCCAGTGGGCTTTATCTACCTGAGATTGTCTAACCACGTAGGCTGGGTTGCACCAACTTACGATCACAGACCGATCAACGTTAAATATGGCGCCGGCAGTTGTCATCCCATAGAAACTTGTCAAACTCTCCATACATTCAAATTTTAACGAATACAGCTTACGATTACAGACGCTTTGGTGCAACCCAGCCTTAGTCGTGTTTTGTCATTCCGTTTGTTACTGTCAGTCGGTCTCATCTCATCTCAGCACGCCTCTCCCAGCATAGTTTTGATCCTAAAGCTTATTTGCATACATAAACTCACGGCTGTTTTCCCAAAAGGGGTTGGCAGAGCACATGCAGTTTCATTTAAGTACCGCTTTTAGCTATTCTGGTTTAACCCTTAATTTGACATAAAATGTGACTGTCTAATTCATTTTCAAAAAAAAAAAAACAAAAAGATGGTCAAATAGTTTGTTTATTAAGGGAGATGGAAGAAAATACATAATGCAGTTATAGGTTACTAGCCCATCGCCCTCAAACCACTTCAAGCCGGATACCTTAGTCACAGATCAAAGAATACTAATACCTTAGTAGACTCTTAAGACACCCATGGAAGGAAAGGGAATGGTGCTTTTCTAAGCCGATAGCTATCCGTATGAATTTGCCGCTAGAGGAACTAGTCTAGTGTGAGGTCTCTGAAATGTCAAATGTCACTGTTTGTGGGTATACGTCCTCTTTTTTTCCGAACAAAAATATACCACCACGACCACTTTGGCTTAGTTGGTAGTGACCCTGCCTTTGAAGCCGGAAGTTCCGGGTTCGAATCCCGGCCAGGGCATTATTTGTGCATTTATCAAGAATATTGTTCCTGGGTCTTGGATGTTTCCTATGTATTTAAGTATGTATTTATAGTATGTTATAGTGTAAACAAGCTTATTAGTTTTACTTGTATTCATTTGTGCAAAATTAGTTTGTCGCCTTTGTGTACTACATTTATTTTTCTCATTTTCTCGAAGGTTAGCTGGAAGAGATCCCTTATAGGGATAAGTTCGCCTTTGTACTTTTACATTTTGTTATTTAGTTTCGATTGTTATTGTTTTTTGTGCAATAAAGTGTTATACATACATACATACATACATTTTATCCATATATAAGTATGCTTATCGTCTTCTAGTACCCATAGTACAAGGGTTGTTATTACTTCTAAAAAAAGTGTTTGTTAGTCTGTCTCTTGCGTGACCTTTGCTACTGATGAGAAGTTTCTGTTTCGCCCTATGATCGACTGGTAAGCATGCCTTGAGGCATTAGCTTCACCGTTTTTCTGATAAAAATCTGAGAAAAATCGCGAAATGCCGAACAGCCTAGATATTTATTTAAATTCTAGTTTAAGTTTCATTATACGTAAGTCTAGTTGTATAGTCCGCCAAATACTGTCTACCACATTAGTACCTTAACACATAAACGACTGTCAATAGTGTCGATTCACATGTCACACACGCCGCCTCCGCACCGATATCCCGCGCGGTTTTTTTGGCGTGACGTCCCCCGGACCGCGTTCGCTTTCGCACAAAACCTCCTCCGCCCCGCAAGGTGGCTGCGCCGCTCTCTGTGCGTTTCCACCTTAAAACTGTGATTTTATGGATTTAAATGCTCCCAAACGTAAATTTGGTACATTTGCGCTTAATTTACATTTTCAATCTCACTTATCATGGCCCGTCTTTTTAGATAAGAAGTCTCCGTTAAGCGTTTTCCTGGCTAACGGGGTAGAATATTAACGGAAAATAGTTATATAGCCCAAATACTAACTGTCGAAAAGTGGTAGACTACATTTTTGGCCGACTGTACTGTAAATGGTTAAATCTCGGCAGAATATAGCCAGCCAAGTGGGTCGACAGGTAACAAACTACAACGATAAATCAAAAACGACTCCATATTTCGTAAATGCGCGGTCATTTTTCAAACTGTAGGTCTTTTACGTTCAGTACTCTAGTGACGTGCGAGAAGCGCTCGTGGCTCAGTCGCACCCGCTTGCCGCGTGCGGTTATATGGTATGCGAGGCTTAGTAACGTCGGCCATGGTCAACTCTGGATGGGCGACCGCTTTTAAGTGGTTACTAACTCAGCGCTCCCATGCTTTAGCAGGCACGCTAAGCCCTCGATCGCGGCTTAAGCTAAGTTAGAGGCCTTTGGGCGGCTTGAGAACTTCTAACAGTCGAATTGTGTACTCACTTAACAAGCCTACCCCAACAAGATCTAGTTTTACCCTGAGATTGGAAGTTCAGATAGCAGTCGCTTCTATAAAATGCTAGCGCCAACGCTAATTCTTCGGATTAGTTAGCGGACCCTAGACATCCTTCAGGATGCAACTGTACTGGGATAACGCTAGGATAATGATGACTCGCGAGAGTGACGCGCGACAAATCTGAAGGAAAGAGATTATAAAATACAATTTACTACCTACCTACCTTGTATTCCAAAAAAAAAGTGTATCTAACGTTTATGAGGAGAGTTGTATTCCCAAATGAATTAACTTTTACTGTCATTGTCAGTGTTCCTTCTAGTAAACGTTTCGCCTGCAACACATTTCTACCCTATTCCGATACTCAACTCGTACGATACTCACGGGATAAGAGGTGGTGCTAAATAATTAAAAAAAAAATGCATACTTACACATACTTATTTAGAAACTGGTGATATTTTTTATCTTTCCAACCCCAATGGCTCCGCCGTAACAATTTCCACAAACTGAATCGACAAAGAAATTCTATACAATCAATAAAATTAAACGGTTTTGTCTGATCTTTATCATTTCGGTGGCAGATTGCATTTCGAAGCATCATCATTATGCTGGGAACTTTTAAATGATTTATCCTCTCAGATACGGACATCCACCGGACAGATATAACTCCCAAAGCATTTTTGCAAAGGCGAACGATTTCGCACTCGCTCGGAAAATTATAAGATTTGTTAGATGGATTTTCCGATATTTTTAATTTCTTGTATAAAAAATTCCGATCGCCTTTCTTTCCAGTACTTGTATTGTCTTGTATAAAAATTTCCGATAGCCTTTTTTCTTGTACTTTTGTTTTCAACTTTTAAATGATTTATCCTCTCATATACGGACATCCACCGGACAGATATAACTCCCAAAGCATTTTTGCAAAGGCGAACGATTTCGCACTCGCTCGGAAAATTATAAATACTATTTAGGTTTTGTCTGATCATTATCATTTCGGTGGCAGATTGCATTTCGTAGCATTATCATTTTGCTGGGAACTTTTAAATGATTTATCCTCTCATATACGGACATCCACCGGACAGACATAACTCCCAAAGCATTTTTGCAAAGGCGAACGATTTCGCACTCGCTCGGTAAATTATAAATACTATTTAGGTTTTGTCTGATCATTATCATTTCGGTGGCAGAATGCATTTCGAAGCATTATCATGCTGGAAAATTTTATGTTAAAACTCTCACGTACATACGTGAGGTACAGTGACAGTGAGATAAGTTCCGGCCATACCGCTTCTTAAAACACCGCTTAAATCAAGTGACGTGCCTCATGCGTCAAGGTCTCCTCATACGTTTCTCCTTCTCTTTCACTGTGATTCTGCACCGTTACCGTATTCTGAGCACCGGTGTGACCGCACCCTTATTCTATCGCATTTTTACATTTTGGACGCCAAGGACGGCGTCTGTTGTACTGTTGTCATGTCCACGTCGCCACCAATGGCTTTAAAGGCGAACGATGTAAAAGTCACCTTCATGTCATGCTTTTATTTAAGGTTCATATTCAATCTACAGTGGTGTGCTAAATAACCTTCGGTGGGACCGATATCTATCTAGCAGGATATATGTTATTCAAAATTAATTAATACGTTTATTGGGTAAAGGACAAGTAAAAGCGACCTAAATTATAAAACATAACTAACCTAACTATAAATCCAAGCTGGCATCTAATGGCTCCTCTACATGGCCCATCCTGCTGGCCCACTAGGATGGGCCAGCGTGTAGAGAGGGTAGTGGTGTCGGATGGCTTATGGCGCGGCGGGATGGCGATGGGATGGCCGCGGTGTCGGTTTTTCGGCCGCACATCAAGGGAGTGGGCCAGCGATGGCGATTCGCATCTATACGTGGCCCATTCCGCAGTGCGCGGTCGACCGCGGTTGAGCGTGAACGTTCCTGCTGTGTATTTTTTTTTTATCGAAAATGACGTGTTCTTGGTCTCAACACGAAACAATAAAGTTTTTGGAATTATATCGGGGATAAAGCGTAATATGGAACCCCAAACATAAAAATCGGCCAAGAGCATGTCGAGCCATGCTCAGTGTAGGGTTCCATAGTTGCCCTAAGCTAAATTCCTTAAAAAAATCAATAACAAGCATAAGGAAATACTTTCGCAGCGTTTCATACGTCTTTTGCTAAGAAGGGAAGACTTTTTACGATAACTCAAAAACTGCTTAACTGATCATGTCCGCTAATATATTTTTCGTTGAAAGTCTTTATTAATCTTTACTTTCATGATTATTTTTTTTTCATATTTTTTGGACTCATAGTTCAAAAGTTAGATATATATTTCTGAAAATATTCACTTTGTCAAAAAATGTTTGATGAAGGCCTCTATTCATTTTGAAAGGCCTATTCAACAACATCCCACGCCATAGGGTTGAAGCAAAGTAAAAATATCATCCCCACTTCACGTGTATGAATCTAAAAAACATTTATTTTTATTTATAAAAAAAACCATTTTATTTAAATGTTTTTTAGATTCTATTTTACGACTTTGTCAGGTTTATTGATTAATATATCTACACCAAATTGCAGCTTTCTAGCACTAACAATCACAGAGCAAAGCCTCGGACAGACAGACGTACAGACAGACACACAAACTTGGCGAAACTATAAGGGTTCCTAGTTAACTACGGAACCCTAAAAATGAAGCTAACGCTTCGACGTCCATCTCGCAAAATGATTCGATCACAACTTAATGTCGCCATCGTATAGTGGCGTTCAACCATCGTATGGCCATAGCGCTGGGCCACAGGATGGGCCATCATGTAGAGGAGCCATAAAAAGCTAGGTGTGCTCAATAGAGCGAAGCGATACTTCACTCCTGGACAGAGACTTCTATTATATACTTTAAGTCATAAGTCCGTCCCCACATGGAGTATTGCTGTCACCTCTGGTCCTCAGCTTATGCCTTTTGACTCGCTTCACTGACGTGCTGTGCGAATCGTGTACGATCCGAAACTCACGAGTGATATTGAACTGTTAAGTTTAAGGACAAACTTTGCCTCCTTGTGCGTGTTCTAGCGCTTGTTAGCTTTATTTGTCGGCCTGTTTAGCCTAGTTGGTAGTGTCACTGCCTCCGAAGCTAGAGGTCCCGGGTTCGAATCCCGGTAAGGGCATTTGTTTCTGTGGTGAGCAGAGACATTTGTTCCTGAGACTTGGATGTTTTCTATGTATTTAAGTATATATCTATTAAATATATCTTCGTCTAGTACCCACAACACAAGCCTTATTGAGCTTACTATGGGACTAGTTCGATTTGTGTAAAAAATTGTCCCCCAAATATTTATTTATTTATTTTATTTGTATAATGGGTTGTGCTCCGAAGAACTGTTCGACATGATGCCCATGGCCGCTTTCTACCATCGCACCGCTCGCCGTCGGTAGGGCATTCATCCTCACACGCACCTTACGCTACAGTTTCAGAGGGATTTCCTCCCTCGGATACTCCGATTGTGGAATGAGCTCCCTGCCGAAGTTTTCCCGAGAGACTACAGTGCAGTTTTTAAAGGGTTTATTTTTTAAAGGGTAAATTTTTAGAGGGTCGGCAGCGCGCTTGTGACGCCCCTGGAGTTGCAGGCTGCAGTGACCGCTGACCATCAGGCAGGTCTTACTCTTGTTTGCCACTGCCGTGGTATAAAAAAAATCAAAAGAAAGCCAAATTGTAATTGATTAAGAAATAGGTATAGGTATACAAACAAAAAAACATTATTTAATTTTCAAGTTGGTTTGGCCGCCATTTTTGTTTCCATTGCATTCATTAAACAAAGCGCTAAACGAAACTGGTTGATTGATGACCAAAGAGACGGGCTAATATTAATAGCTATAATTAGGTAACTTCATTTATGTTAGACAACAACAACACAACACTTGTGAAACCGCAGTGCGTTGACTGTCACGTTAAAGTGTAAATTTTCGGGATAATAAACGGTTATCTTGTGTTATTATGTCGAAACTTGTCAAAAGTTCGGCGAGGAAGATCATTTATTCGATAAATGACTCATTCATTTTTAACGTATTACGTAAGTTAGAAAGAGTGGTCCCTTAGTAAGGGACCCTTACTAGTCTGTGGTTTATTCTACGTGGTATAAATTCCGATTGTATTGACAAAAATAATGCTGTGAATAGTTTACAATAACAAGAAAATAGTCAGCTCAAAACATTAATAGGTATGATTTATGCAAGAAATCTTTGCGATGACAAGTACAATATTCGTACAGTAAATTCGTATACTTACGTTATAGCGGTTGTTATTTTATGTTATAGCGGCGTACTTAGCATAGGTTGTTAACTATTTAGTGACAAATTATTACTTAGTATAGAACGCTAAAGTATGCACGTTAAAAGACCTCGGTTCAACGCGACATAAAAGCAAAAGAACTTTTTTTAAAACACCCACGGACGAAACACAGAAACAACCCAAACAGAACAACCCTCCAGATTCAAAGGGGGTCTCATTTGCGAAAAGTACTCTTTCAAAACTCTCAAGATATAAATACAACTTGCATAACATTCGGACTTTCTGACTGTCAAGATGACAAGACTACCATGTATTTTTGGCGCGAACGGTCGACGACACCCTCACCTAGTGACCTTTTAGTCGAAGCTGCAACTCGGACGTACAACCGTCGCTCTCTAACTCCCCGTTTCAGCGCATATAGGTCTCTATCTAATTCATTAGCCTAGTAGCTTTTATGATTGCTATTTCGAGATTGTTTCGTCGTTCAAATGAGCTGTTTTATTTTGGCGTAAACACGTTTATTGTTGTGTGAAAAGCTGAAATTATTAGTCTGAAATGCAGCTGGATTTATTATTGGATATTTTTTTGTACACGCTACGCCGTCGCAATTTGCTTGATTAAATATTCAAATATGTCGGCAGCGGCGCTTTTTACTTTTATGAAACTGAATGAAACTGGTTATAACTTTAAAGGCTCTTTCAGCAAACATGCACCAAACACTGGATTTTCTTAGAGATTTTTAATTATCCCGCGCACAGTCGAAAATTCACCTTTTTAATGATGAAAATGTGTTGATGCAATATGATCATAATGTCTAACTAAGGGGTAAAAAGGGTAAGTTCCACCAGCTTACGACACAAAGTACTTTTACAGGCCAATCAACGTCAAATATAGTCACGATTCCATTTGTCTTGCTTCACTTTCTGTCATTGAATTTTCGATGTCAGAGATATACTGGAGATATCTTTATGACTCGTGGGCACGTAATTTTATCACCTCGAATCGAGCCCATGCCTATCTAATTAGCAGCGTACGTTATACCTGGTTATACCGTCATGATATTCATTACCAGAGTGCATCTCATGACAATTCCGATAAGCTCAAACATGGCTAGGCTACGCTGTTTTATTACGGAGTTCCATTGCCTACCATCCGGCTTCAATCATCAGGCCAAATTGATCGTAACGTCATCAGGTCAGGATCATTTAAATTGACTTCGTTACAGTAGCTTCACTATCTTCATTGAATTATCTTAGCGCCACGCATGAAATAATTGGAGTTTTGGATAACCATCAGTGGTCTTAATTTATCAGTTCCAGTTCACCAAACGCTACTTTCTGAACGTAAATGCTTAGTTTGTCACCCAAAATACTAAAATCACTCATATGTTTCCTTTGAATTTTTGAGCAGTTCCCACAATCCCTCGTGAATTTCATCATCAGAACTAGATTCTGTTAATAACGGCACCAAACTTTGTGAAGTCTGTTAAAAACAGGCGAAGTTTTACCAATATCTCCGGAACTACCGGGCATAAAATTTTGAATAAAAAAGCAGTTAAGTATAGTTCCATAGGTACCCATTATAAAAAGTCTACGGTATTTAAAGTAACGTAGTTACGGAACTGTCTCCACGTGAGTGTAACTCGCACTTGTCCGGGTTTTTTATCTTAAATATTAGTAACCATTAGCAATCTAACCCCAAAACGGCATAAAAAGTCTTCAATGAGGTCTTCCGTTTATTACAATAAATCCTACCTGCCACGCAGAATTGGGGCGGACAAAGCCAATTTAAATCAATAATACCATTACGATTCCATTACAGCCCGCGTAAAATGATGTATGACTGGACAAAACTGTACAACACATGTGACTTTTTAAATTGGCAGTGTTGGCAAGGTTTCTGAGCCAATTAGAATCGCATGACATGATGAACAGTTGTAAACAGGGCATTAATGCAAAGCTTAATTACAGATTAGTTACGTAGTACAGAACAGATACGGCACGAGCCTAACGCTTGAAACGCACAGAGCGCGGCGCAGCGTCGTTGCGGGGTGGAGTCGGTTTTTGCGGTAAAGCGAACGCAGTCACGTCGCACCAAAAAAACGCGCGGGATAGCGGAGCGGAGGTGGCAAGTGTGACATATGAAGCTGAATAGACACTATCGACTGTTGAGAGTTTCGGAACTATAAAAAATTCAAAACCGCGTTGCGCCCGCTCTGTGCGTTTCGAGCGGAACGGAGCGTTGCGGCGTGGTGAAATATATTTTTCGCTCACAAAGGCCGGCGTGGCGTCATTCCACGCTGCTCTCGACTCGAGCTCCCGTGGGAGGTGGGAGTTACTTGCACGAACGGGGCGGTTGGACGTCCGCGGGCTTCCTGTAGCTTCACGGGCTTAGCCTTTTTGCGTTGGGGGAATGCCTTGACGCACACTCCACCCGACGAAGGGGGACCGGAGGGACATGTGGGATTCCTGGGCAGAAGGCCCAGACTATCCATTAAACCTCCAACGATTGTCCAATGACGTCGCAGGGATAGCCAAAGGTTTCGCTTGACGAAATCTACTTTGACCATCTCGACTCCCTCGTTTTATGCGGGCTTGGTCAAGGAGATCGGCCCCGTACAATTTCGAAGCGCTAATCCCGTGGACTCAATGGATGGCTATTGTCTTCCAACCCTACCACCCGGTCCACTACGGCGGGGGGAGCGAATGCGCATAGCACCGGTGTGCGCATCCCGCTCTTCGTCTGCGGATATAGGGAGCGGGTGGGTCGTTGCTCCGCTCTCTTTCCGCGGTTTCCTGACTCATTATGGACTTGCAGAAGGAGGCCATCCCAGGATCTCTCACTATCGAACATTTTCGATACAATGGTCGGCAGCGTGGGGCCCCATGCTTCATGGAAAACCAATTGCCGTAGTTGAAAACAAGCAATTATTAATGACTTATGACGTACGGGACTGCGATTATGTTTACCAACTAGTAATCGAATTGAAATGAGCCGTCAAACTTTATTGACTGCTTTCTGAAATTGGCTATTGCATAAAGATATCCGTATCTCCATATATAGTGATTCCATATATAGTATTCTACTAGTTCATATTAAAGTATTGTGTTAAGGAAATGGATTTTTGTAAGATTCTAAATTTTCCTTAACTATTAAGCCTATAATTAGTACTGTTATAATACCTAAGGAAGAGCGGTGTCTCCCAACACAGGCAACCTATTGCTTACAGGGAGGCCCCATCCCTTTGATCATGTACCATATGTTTATTATGAATAAAGAATTTGTATTTTTGTATTTGTATTTTGTATCTCAAGACCCAGCAGTGGGAGGCAGCAGTTGACGTTAGACCACCGGACTGAATGCGAGGGTGGACGGTGCGTTGCTGAGTCAGTCGCAGTGTTAATAGTGAGATGACTTATTTATTTATGTACCAAAGAAAATATACACAAGAATACTTCATCTAAATAATATAAATTAAATTAAAACTAACTTAAATCTAAAACAGGCCCTTGAGGCATTGTACCGAGGATGCTGGCGGCATTTCTTCGCTGTATCGCAATGCTGATACGTTGAGCGAGGAAGCCGACGGTGACCGAAGAGCTGGCGCGCCAGCTCTTCGGTCACCGTTACGTCAACCAGACGCTTCGCAATTTCTGCAAATAACTTATGCGCGCTGGGACCCCATGGACCTAGAGTTTCGACGCCAAAAGATACAAATAAGTACTCTCTGCCGAGGCCCTTGTATTGAGATTAGATAGTAAAAGAAGGATATTATATTACATCACATATGTCGACAAAGCTCTGAGCCCCCCGTATTACATAGGTAGCGCAGATGGCGGTTGACCCCGCAACAAACCCCCATTCTTTTTCGCATATTCCTTTTTAGGGTTCCGTACCGAAAGCGTAAAAAAGGGACCCTATTACTGAGACTTCGCGGTCTGTCCGTCCGTCTGCCTGTCACCAGGCTGTATCTCAAGAACCGCGATAGTTAGACAGTTGAAAATTTCACAGATGATGTATTTCTGTTGCCGCTATAACATCAAATATTAAAAACCGGCCAAGTGCGAGTCAGACTCTTTGCCGTTTTTATAGATAATGGTACGGAACCCTTCATGCGCGAGTCCAACTCGCACTTGGCCAGTGTTTTTCCATTCAATTAAAAGTTAACTGCTTAATAGCGATAGTTAAGCGTTGAACGTCGTTTTGAACATGTTCAGGCATGTTTTAGCGTGACACCGGAAGGGCGGCATGTTGCGAACATGTTGTCAGCATGAACACGCGATGCACGGGGGTACGTCGAGAGTTTACCATTGTTTTCAGCGGCATGGCGTCCAATAATAGTACAATGTCGGTGACAAAGCGAGCGCCCCGCTTTATGATGCCGTTACCGTAACCTATGAACATGAACGTTTGCATGTACTTTACATTCCTAACTTAAAGAACCCCATCGTTGTCCCTCGCAAAAACATCGACAGGGCCCATTCCATAGCATCGAGAGAAAGAGCCTTCCTCTGCAGTGGAACCACACCGAGCGCCACCTATAGGTTCTGGTTCTAAGTTGTGAGGATTTAATTAGCGTAGTTTAAATAACGAATCAGCTAATTTTGAATAAATCTGACGTTATTGAAGTTTTTTAAGCTAGGTTTTACTTTTTCTTGCAGATTTATCCTTAACTTGATAGTCAGTCTAGTGTTGTCAATTGTTTGGCTGAGTTAATTATATTTATAGATCTCTAGAAAAATATTCCTGTTGTTCCAGTTTAGGACAAGGTTCTTTCTGGCGGCAGTTTGTCGTAGACCATAACTATGCCTTCTTTGGCTTTTATTTCCTCTTCTGTGTAACCATCTTGGCTTTGAGGTCTGCAGCTTTGATAAAAGTTTCGTCGGGCTTTGTGTGGCATCGTGTGTCACACACACAGACAACACTGTAGGTTACGTTTTAGATTAGTTTTATTCTGATTCATAATTTGTCGAGTACAAATAGTAGGCACTCACATGTTAGCGTGTACCATCGATAATAACTTCATGTTAGAGCTCTAATTAATGAGGTATTTTAAGGTCACGGGCAGCACGAGTTCACGATTTAATACACGAAGTTATGATTTAGTAATTAGACCGAGCGAGCGAAGCGAGTGATGTGAAATTCTTTCACGTGTATGTCTGTTCGGATGTCGCCCCCTACTCTACAGGTCGTATTTACAACCGATTCTCGTGAAACTTCGTGAGCAAGTTCGATAATACGAGTAGTAGGTAATATAGTTTTTTGTTCATTCACTTTTTTAATATTTGGAAATCAGATTAAATAAAATCGGCTAAGAGCATGTCGGGCCATCATCCTCAGTGTAGGGTTCCGTAGTTGCTCAATTTCTATTGAGTTAATAGGAAAAAATCAATAACAAGCAAAAGGGAATACCTTCGCAGCGTTTCATGCGTCTTACACTACAATTACGATAACTGAAAAACAGCTTAATTGATCATGACCGCTACAGTTTTCGTTGAAAGTCTTTAAGTTTTACTTTTACGATTTTTTTCATATTTTTTTGATCTATAGTTAAAATGTTAGAGGGAGCAGACACATTTTTTTTCATTTAGAATGTTTTTTTTCCGAAAATATTGTCCTTTTCAAAAAATGTTTAATGAAGACCTCTATTCATTTTGAAAGACCTATCAAACAACTCCCAAAACCATCAGGCTGAAACAAAAAAAAATCATCCCCACTTTACATTTGTGGGAGGTAGTACCCTTAAAAACGATTCACACCAAACGGCCGGAGTCAGCGCGCATCCCACGAGAGTCAAAGGAATTCGAAGTTCGAACCCTCCACCCAGAAGTTATATTTCATATTTGAATGCATGATACAATAATACAAGGTATTATTGCGGGGAAAATTCGTTGTGCGAGGACACAAGCCTACGTCATCACCTATCGAGCCTATCGGTGGTTGGCGGTCGTAGTGTGAGTTCTGTGTGTACAGACTGTACAGTGACGTAGGCTTGTGTCACGATCCGGAGAAGCAGACCTTGTTTCCTTAGACCATGTTTGAATGGAGAAGCGGTGGTCGCGAGCGGCACTGCTGCTGTCGTTTAGATACGAAACCTAGCTTCTGTAGAGAGGGTTCGAATTCTTTTGACTCTGGTGGGGAGCGCGCGCAGACTCCGGCCTGTTGGTGTGAATCACCTATAAATGCGATTAATTCGATAATTGTATGAAATTTCCTGTTTCTTTCGAAGGTAAAAAGAGTCACAATATCTATTTCGATGGTGGCTGTGTTTTTATACCATGATAGGTTTGCCACTGTTGTCACAAGCGTACAGGACATGCCTAATGGTACGCTGCCACGCGGGCGCTTGTAACTTCAGAGGGCAACCTAGATGGCCAAAATTTCGGCCGGAACCGAAACCATGTTTTTGACTGAAACTAGCCGAAACTGAAACATGTTTTCAATTTTGTATTCTGGCCCTTGTTTTTCCTTTCCTAACAGTATATCTTGAAACGCACAGAGCGCGGCGCAGCGTCGATGCGGGGCGGAGGCGGTTTTGCGCTAAAACGGAGGCGTCCCGGGGACGTCGCACCAAAAAACCACGCGGGATAGCGGAGCGGAGGCGGCGCGTGTGACATATGAAGCAGTAGTCGTCACTATCGACAGTCGACAGTTTCGGAAAGATCAAAAATGCAAAACCGCCTCCGCCCCGCACCGCGCCGCGCCCGCTCTGTGCGTTTCGGGCTTATAAGTATCTATCAAAAATTGATAGAATCAGGCGTTACTTTGCGGAAATCCATGACAAGCTTCTTGAACAATATTTCTTTGCTATTCCGCTATAAACGTGTAGGTCTATTAAATAGTGTGTGGGAGCATTAACCGCATGCAAAAATACGCAAGTGGATACATTGACACTAATAGACCTACACGTTTTTAGCGGAATAGCAAAGAAATATTGTTCAAGAAATCTATCAAAAAAATAATTTTGGTACGGACAACATCAAAATTACGTCTACATTTCGGAACTTAATGTCTGTGGAATAGGTCTCAAAATAGTATACATATTTTTGATGCTGACCGTACAAGCTTTTATTGTCGACTGTGCCGTATTTCCCCACATGCAATCAATTACTTGTTGTGACGGTTCCAATGAGCCCAAACACGGCGGCCACGTCGGGTTTATCTTGTGTAGTGTAGGAGTGGCTATGGCCACCTTCTTCTTCCATTATCAGATCAGCTTGGTGGTACATACCATAATATTGCATTGTCACTGAACTTACATAAGTAAGCCAAATTTCAGCTTAATCGGGTTGAAAAACGTTATACAAATTACAGGGGTCCGTGTTGTACATATGTACACTGACATGATAATGCACGACCGCGGGAATGTCCCATCCGGGAATACCCGTCCAATGTAGAAGAACTCCTGGGCCGTGCACTATTTGGTTGTGCATTCTCATTTCCTAATATATCGCACGTTGTAATTGTAACCGAGTAAGCACAATTAAATAGTGCACGACCTGGGAGTTCATCTACTTGGTACACGTATTCCACGCATTATCAAGTCCGTGCAAGTTGGTGTAAGCCTACAGGAAATGTAGATGATGATTTTAGCACGTAACAATACTGCGACATTTGGGATGCGTCAAAGTAGTGAAAGTGACAAGGTACTAAAATGACCATCTACTTTTACTGTTGACAATGCTACACGGACCCCTGACAACTTCGAACAGTACGAATTAAATAAATAAAACAAAATACAAAATATATAAGCCTTATATTTCTTACTAAAACATTACATAACAGTTAACATTCTTTAAGTTCATAAATTACTCACTACATATTTACTTACTACATTTATAAACATTTTTTTTTTAAGTATGAGTATGAACCCCTCGCTTCTCGAAAGTGAAGTTCTCCTCCAAAGATTTCCAAACATCCCCATTACTCGTCGTGTCCATCCACTGTTTGCCAGCCACTTGTAGAATATCGTCAATCCACCGGGCAATGGGTCTACCTCTCTTTCTACTACCCGTTGGTCCTTTCCATGATGTCAGTCTATGAGTCCATCTATTGTCGATCAGTCTAGCTATATGACCCGCCCATCGCCACTTTAGTTTTTTGCAGTGATGTAGAGCATCGGTGACTTTCGTCTTGTTTCTAATAATTTTTGGCGACGACTTAAATAAAATGTATGTAAAATGCTTGTAAATAGAATGTGGATTATTTTCTAAAGTGTGTTTTTCTTTGACAGGAATGTCCGGAGGGCGTGGTGCACGAAGAATCCTTCAAAGATATATACGCGAAGTTTTTTCCTCACGGCAGTAAGTGTTTTATCTAGTTCACTTGAAAGGCGTAGTTATAATAACTGACAACTAAGTTGAACGACCCCTGACAAAGAAACCTAACAAACCCCCCAACCTCTTTTCTAAGTTCAATATCTCAAAGGCTGAAACGATTTTAATGAAATATTTTTTAAGAATCATTGCCGGAAAACCTGCTGTCAAATATAAAACCGCATTTAAATCGGTTCACCCATTTCAGAGCTACGATGCCACAGACACACACATACACAGATACACATGTTAAACTCATAATTCCCCTCTTTTATGTTAAAGCTCGAAAAGCACAGGGGTCCTACTCCTAACTTCGAAAATTGTCGTGCCGTCCATTTCCGTCATATAGTATATATAACACGAGAGTGAAAGGGACGGTACGACACGAACTTCGAAAATGGAACTTTGTATCGTGCCGTCCCTTTTCGTCATATAGTGTATAACACGAGAGTTAAACGGACGGCACGACACGAAGTTCGATTTTCGAAGTACGGAGTAGGCCCTGCAAAATGCCAAAAACAAATTTTCAAATGTAAGATTTCCCGCAACACTAGAAAACGTTTTATTAAGATCTACATTTGGAGTATAGCGTTGTATGGAACCGAGACGTGGACGTTAACTCAAAGAGACAGAGATAGACTGAGTGCGTTTGAAATGTGGTGTTGGAGGAGGATGGAAGGTATAAGTTGGACGGTAAGAAAAACAAACGAAGAAGTATTAGACTATTTAGACTTGATAGGAGAGAAAAGATTCTGACTAAATGTGATAGAAAATAGAAGAGGGAATATGCTAGGGCACCTGATACGACATGACAATTACATCAAAACTATAATAGAGGGAAGAAGAGGCAGGGGAAGAACGAGACGTGCGTTTATGGATCAGGCTAAGGAGAAAGTTAATGTTGTGTCGTATCAGGAACTCAAAGATGTAGCACAGAGAAGAACGGAATGGCGGTTACTCCACCGACAAGAGCAAGGCTCTTAAATTTATGATGATGATGATGATGGAGTAGGCCCTCAGAGCAGGTGCGACGCGATGCGGGGCGGGGCGGTTTTGCATTTTTGATCTTTCCAAAACTGTCGACAGTCGATTACGACAGTCTTCATACGTCACACACGCTCTGCTCCAGGGGTGTCACATGCGCGTTGCCGACCCTTTAAAAATTAAAATTAAGTTTATTATATTTTTGCTCGGCGCCTCTTACATGTACGAGTAATTCCGGCTTGTATGAATTTCGAATAGACATAATAAAATTACATATTTTTCTACTCCAGCATTATATTTAATCTGTCAATTAGATGACCAACAGCAGTATTATAACAATAAACTATTTTATACAAATGCAAGTCTATACCATAGACAAGTCATTATATGACTGATGGGAGAATCAAAATGGATCTCCATAGATTATTATACAACTGTTGTTGTTTTTTTATAAAACACACACCTCATTGCGTGTATTCTGCCACCATATCGATATTTTATTTAAATCAAACTATTATGCTTTCGTAGAAAATTTATTGTATGCAAAGTTACATAATTAGGTCTTAACATTCTCGAGTCTTTAATACAAAACGAGGGTCTCGAATTTTAAGAGCCCTTATTACTTATGTAAGTAACTGATGTATCGGCGCGCATGCATGAAGAATGTTATGAAGGTTAATGATGCGAAAGTTGTATGTCAGGATCGTAGCATGTGGAAATCCGTGATCTCTGCGTGCCCCTCTGGGAAACAGGCGTGATTATATCTATCTATGTATGTAAATGGTCCCAGCGCGTATAAGTTATTTGCCGAAATTGCGAAGCGTCTGGTTGACGTAACTGGTGACCGAAGAGCTGGCGGTTTCCTCGCTCAACGTATCAGCATTGCGATACAGCGAGGAAATGCCGCCAGCATCCTCGGTACAATGCCATAAGGGCCCGTTTTAGATTTAAGTTAGTTTTAATTTTCTTTATATTATTTTGGTTAAGTATTCTTGTATATATTTTCGTTGTACATAAATAAATGATTATATTGTATGTAAAAAATTGTAACATACAAAATAAATACCTATTTTAACAATCCTCTATCATGAGGGTGTTTTCTTCATATATTTTTTGAATCTCAAAAGCTCATCTTACTATAAAAAATTTAATGTTATTTAGAATGAGGTAGGTCGATCGTCTCGTTTTGACCAATAAAAGACTTAACCACGTTATTCGTGAAATAAAATTAGCCAGCTATGTTATTCACAAAACAAGCCAGAGGTGGGGTGCACGTCCAAGACCGATGACGGCACAGCCCACCCCTAATATATATTGACGCCGGGGCTCATAATAACAATACGTAATCGGGGGTTTAACGCATTGGTCCGCTCGAGTCATCACCAGACGTCCGTCTATTTGACATTGCACCTAATTCACATGCTTCTGACATTGACAGTCTGCGACGGGTGCAAGAAGAGACGAACGACCGAGACATTGGCGTGGTAGGGATGAGTCATCATCCGCATTGGTATTATTTTATCGATAATATTGTCTAGGTATATCATATCATGTTTTATAGTCTGATTATTATTCCCACGGAAAAAATGTAAACAAAGTTATGTCATTGTCAAAGTGACATATCAGGGGTTCTTAAAGCACGGGTCGGTAATGCAATAATATGTGTATATGTGAATATTGACGCATATTGCAGTATCGTGATATAATTGGAGGAAATCCGAATATTTTGAAATCCGCAACACCTTATGGGAGGTGCTTTAATAATACTGTCCTTTTAAACGCGCGCGTTGCGATTATATCACGATATTATCTGTAACCCTCCATCAAATTTTGTGTATTTTCGCCATTGCTACTGGTTCTGTGATAAAATTAAAACTAAAATAACTTGCCCAATATTTTATTTGTATACCACTGTTTCTTGCAATTATTACCCATTAATATTATCACAATACTGGGGTGACAATATTATCGAGGTTTTCAAAGTTGTTTGGATTTTGCGTCATGATTCATCACTATTCACTTGAGACGGATCGTGGTATGAGCGTATCGCGTGATAATAATAACCGTGTAACAGACCCAGGGGCCTTTTACACGGCTATTATTATTAACTAATACACTCATATCACCATCCATATCTCGTGAATATTCATAAATAATGAAGCAAAATCCATACAATTATGAAAACCACGATAATATTGACACATCAGTATTACGATAATACTAAGCGTATAAAGGGCCCCATAGTTACAAGGTATTCTTGAGTATTACAGAGTATATCAACTTAATACTAACGCGTGATAATTATTGCTGTGTGAATGCTCCAATCAATACTGATTATTGCTGACAATACTGACACACCAGTATCATAAGTAGAAATAACTGTATAAAAGACCCCTTCGAATTATGAAAAAATATTGCAAGCGACCCACAGATAAACAACCCCGGTGTATCACAGCAGTGATACCAGTGCTAAAAAAATAATCTGCACATAAAAACAGTCTTATATTTTTTATAAACCTAACGGAGGATTTTTGTAAAGATGAATATTTGCGTCATCAAAATTAATTCGACTTTCATAATTAAAGTGTACTTTATTGTAATAAGACGGATTCTTCTATTAATTCTAAACATTATAAATCTCCTCATTACTGAAAATGTTTTTGTTAACAGCAACACCATTGTTTACATTTTTTCCGTGGGAATAATAACCAGACTTTAGGTAGTACATACGTAAGGTCTGCGGCATACTTTAGCTTCACGGTTTGTCGGAGTCAATTTTTACCCGACTTTGACGATAAAGCGTGACCATAAAATCTGCCATTGTGCTATCATGCTAGCTGGATAGGCGGTCTCACGTAGTTCTGCAGTCATCCTATAAGATAGACTAAGATCTATAGCAGTAAAGTAAAAAGTATTGTCTCGGTCTATTTTAAAGCTTTAAGAATGTTGCGCATATTGCTATGTAATTCGGGGTTAACAGCTTGAGATTTTTCAAATTAGTCGCATTTTGCAGCTGGATACTTCTTTGATTGTAAACTTGTATGAAAAAGCATTTCAAAAATATGTGCGCTTCATGGTTCTTTTATGGCTTCATAGTTTAATATGTATTCCAATCGTTCTGAAGATATGACTTATTCATGGTCGTTTATGATCGTCATTATAAGGCCATTACATATTACACATCTTGCAGTTTGTCACAAAAACCGATAGAGTTGTAGGTTTAGTTAAAATGAGACAGCAATTCATTTCAGCCATTTCAGGCTGTCATGACAAATTGCATCGTTTGTATTGTGCTATGAGTAAGTATACTCAAATGACGCCCATGATTTCCTATGTAATTTATTTATAAACAATTCCCCAAACTTAAAGGATTGAAAATGACCACAGTCAATTCCGACTATACGAAGAAAAAACCGGACAAGTGCGTGTCGGATCACGCACAAAGAAGGGTTCCGTACCGACACCTAATCTACATTTAAAAGCACAATACAATATATTGAATCAAAAAAGGTTGTATTTTCATAGGAAATTCTCGGCACTTAAGCCCTTTTGTTTGAGTAAGACATTTTTTCAGCAAAAACTCAAAACAGTTAGATCTATCTTGTTCAAACCAAAAATTGTTGAAAGTAGTTATTAATGTACATCATCTTGATTTTTTTCTGAATTTTAAACTTCATTGCTTGGAAATTATCCAGCCAGCTAATATCTCACCAACAACGGTAGAAATGGATTTTTTTAGCATCCTCTGGAATTTTTGAAAACCTGTCTATACGTAATGCTTGGCAAGCACATAATAATAATAATATAATAATATAAGCCTTTTATTCAATCAATTGTTTACAAAAAAATTTTTCTTATGATTTATATTCTATTGACAGCATCGGCTCTGTCTGTTTGCCGTTTGGCAAAGGCCTCCTCCATCCCTTTCCATCTATCTTTGTGTCTCGCTAGCCTTGTCTATTGTCTACCCGCCACTTTTATTATTTCGTCGTCCCATCTTATTTTTTGTCTACCTCTTTTCCTTGTTTTGTCTCTGGGGTACCACCATATTATTATTTTGCTCCACTTCTCTTTATTCCTTATTATGTGTCCTGTCCATCGCCATTTGAGTGTTTTCACCTTAACAGCTACATCTTCCACTCCAGTTTTACGTCTTATTGTTTCGATTCGGATTTTGTCTTTCCGTTTCACACCTATCATACTTCTTTCATACATTGACCTTTGGCATACTTGTAATTTGTCCAGGTTGCTATTTGTTAATGCCCAAGTTTGGCTGCCATAGGTTAACACGGGCAACACACATGCATTAAATAGCGTTTTCTTTGTGGAAAGCCTTGTTTCCTTGTTTTTCATGACTTCCTTCAGTGACCAGTACCTTTTCCAAGCATTGGTTGTTCGCCTGTCGATCTCTTTTCCATTTGATTGTTCATGGATATTGTTTGTCCTAAGTATATGTACTCATCTACATACTCAACAATTCCCTGATTGACTTCTATTGGTATCTTCTTGGAATTAGTCATTGTTTTCGTTTTTTCCATATTTATTCGCAAACCCATTACTTCACTCTCGTTAACTAGTTTGTAGAGCATCGGCTGTTTTCGAGATTAAGACTAGGTCATCTGCGAAATGTAGATGAGTAAGTATGGTGCCATCTATTTTAAATCCGTAATTAGGGTTCCTTTCCCCGTTAATGTTTCTAAATATTGCCTCAAGTACTGCAGAGAAGATCTTTGGGGAAAGTAGATCTCCTTGTCTTACTCCTTTGTTTATTTTGATTGTTTCTCCCTTACTTTCTAGCATGCACAAGTGCATTGAAAAAAAAATTATGACCCTACTGTTAAATACATGGCGTGCCCCCCAGTTTAAATATTTTTTTCGTAATTTCACATCACATTTCTATATCGGTTCATAGAATACACCTTCCTACCAAATTTCGTAATTGTAGTGCTCATATAATAATAATAAATTGTGTTGCTGTCTCTGCGTGCGTCCCATGATACGGGCAGGGACAGCATCCGCTCGGTGTACCCCTTGCATTTCATTAAATTGTCAAAAGGGCCTCTTCGTGTTGACTATGTGGTACTCGGTTGTTACTTGGTACCTCGGTACTTCGGCTCCGCGCACGCCTTCCAAAGGTCCAGGACACCATTTTTTATTTCAGGCATTGCCCATAAAGTGTTAATAATTATTACAAAAGTCTTACAAAACTACTGTTAGTTAGTACAGAACACAAACACAATAATCTAAAAACCGGATGAGCATTCAAGTTAAATCAAAATATATAACATATGTATAGTCCCTGACTAAATCGGCTGTGACATATTCGGACGGACGGACAGACATGACGAATCTATAAGGGTTCCGATTTTGCCATTTTGGCTACGGAACCCTAAAAATCAGACGTGTATTACCGCTGTTTGTAAATTGAGTATAGATTTGTTATTACATTTTCTCTAATTCATACGGAATGATTAGAAGTGAAAATTAAGACTTAAGTAATATTTACTCATACATAATTCATGGTTGGATCTCCGTTACAACCCGCTGCCTTTTCTGACTCGACTTGCTACTTACTAAACCTCTTTACAAGAAAATCAACTCATCGATTGTCAATTTTGACAGCAAATGCCTAAACCGGTATCATAGATGTACAAAATACTAAATAAAAGGAGAGACTACTGTAGTAGCGGGCCGAAGGAAATTTATTTACTATTTTGATCAAAATTTACGTATATAACTTGAGAGATATATTACAAATAAAATTGGACTATGTATTAAATAAACCACAAGATTGTTTATAGTACCTACTCATTGGAATAAAACTTATGTTATGGAGGTCTTCAATCAACAGAGTGAAAGAACAATTTTTTAACATGATGCCGACGGCCGCTTTCTATCATCGCACTGCTCGCCGTCGGCAGGGCATTCATCCTCACACCTTAGAACCTAAACGGTCGCGTATGGTACGATCTCAGAGGAACTCCCTCCCTCGGACGCTCTGGTTGTGGAATGAGCTCCCTGCCGAGGTTCTCCCGAGTAACCACAGTATGGGATTCTTCAAGAAAGGAGTTTATACATTTTTAAAGGGTCGGCAACGCGCATGTGACACCCCTGGAGTTGCAGGTGTCCATAGGCTGCGGTGACTGCTTACCATCAGGCCGTACGCTTGTTTGCCACCGACGTGGTATAAAAAGAAATAAAACAATCTTTAACTTAAAAGTTGTTAATCACAAGTTAAGGAATTATATAGGTCGATTCACAAGAGCTGGCGCGAAAAATGTATGTAACTGTCATTAATTTCATAGACATTCCGCGCCAGCTCTTGTGAATCGACCTATATATACATCATGAATGAAACCAAATCTTTAAATACTCAGAAGTATAAATAGGTAAAGGTCCAATTTGTTAGAGAAAAAATATACGAGCGCTGGAAAGGGCCCTGAAATCCTGTCGGTCGGGGCGTATAAGATTATACTGTATTTTACTGATAGTCAAATCAGCAACTTTTTACGAAGCGTCAAAAACGCTCGCTTAGTATTGTTTGTAAGCAAATTTACCTAATGACGTCACAATTTTCTATGGTCAAACTGCGCCCTAATTTGAAATATTATTAAAATTGTATACAGAAAGCTCCCGTGAGTTTCAAACATATTAAAATATGATGAAACGGGTCATTCACGTTGTTAAGGTCAACTATCGCTCGACATGTTTCAGACCGGTTCGCAGACCTTAATCGTGAGATTCATGAGTACTTATCGCAGCGGCAGTCATTTTACCCCCTCCTTTACCCTTTTAATGCTAAAAGAAACGCCGCCGCTATAAGTACTCATGATTAGGGACCGTTGACCTCGATGACAGAATTAGTGATCAAAAATGTAAACACGCAACTTTCAAAACAGAAATAGCTTTCAAGATCTATGCAGGTTTCCTCTCGATGTTTTCCTTCACCCGATGGTAAATATCAAATTAAACTCCGTATTACTTAAGTTCCAAAAACTCATTAATACGAGGCAGGTTTCGAACCCACGACCGCCACTTGAGAGCAGCATTGATAACTTCAAGCACTAGCACTACATCTGTGAATAATTTAAAAACAGTCTTGTGACTTTAGACATAAAGTTTAATTTTAACTGTCAAGGTTTTAAGAGATAGCGGTCTCGTATAGTTCTATACAATGTCTTTGATGAGAATATTTTCCCGGCTTACACAGCGCTCGGTCGCATCGCATAGCAACGATAGGCAAATTATAATGAATAAATGATTTTTATTTTTATTTTATTTGATTTTATATAATTTTAATTCTATGCTCTTAATTTTCTGTAATTTTGTACATGATATAATGGTAATCATATACGGCCACAAGCGCGCAGCATATGCACTAACAAACACGACCTGCAAAGGAAGATACGAAGCATGCAGCAAGCCGGGTCTAATGCTGCAGCTGTCATGATGGAGTAACGGCTTCCGATCACCGAGAAACCGAGAACTGAATGAAAAATTAAAACAACTGGCAGCAGTGATAAGATGTCGTATATGACTGATCGAGAACATACAACGCAAAAGAACAAACATAAAAATTATCGATATCCTGCATTGTCATACTTGTTGATTATATTTTAGAGAAATGGGCGACCTGTACTATAATTAAAGAGTACCTGTACTATACATAATTACTTATAATAACTTGCATTTTATTTATTTATTTATTTATTTATTAAAGGAGTTTCAACAGCTTTTTAAACATGTTGACATTTTAAATAGAAATATGGAGCCAATAACAGAAACTCACCAATAGAAACAAGATATGAACTAAGGTTACACACTATGTTACAGTATCTTAAAATTAAAAATCAAAGGCTATAAGAGAACACAACAAGAGATGTCCATCGCTCACCGGACGCTCAGAAGATACACAGATACCACTTGTATTACATACATACATTCTCTTACTTACTCATAAGCTACAGGAGATCTAGTACCCAGGGCCCACATAAGGGCCACAGGTGATGTTGGAGCCATCACGGTCAGGGAATGATATAATAATATGTGTATATAAGTGCGTATGTCTAAAATTGTTTATATAACAATTATACATATAACGGGAACAATAGTTACTAACATACAAGCCTGTTTTTATTCAAAAATTTAAAAGCGAGACAAATATATAGGGTGCTGGGAGCCTGACGCTTTAGCCTTCATAAATGAAGGAAGGCGACGAAACTAGGAGAGGGTTTGATGCTCTGATTCTTGTCTGGTGCAAAGGTTGTCCATCGCCATCCAACTGATCCAAAGTGGTAACGCAGCAAGTGTGATGGGTACCTTTTCGCCCAGTACAACACAGGGGTTTTCTTGTTTGACTAGGCTCTCTTTTTGTGTTGGTGTTTTTATAATGTATTAATAAAAAATAAAACAAATATTCTTAATTTTATTCTAAAATATAATATCTACAACAAATGCTATCCTATGAAGAAAGAGTAAATAATGAATAAGCATTGAAAGGGTCCTTATACTGTCATTAACTTCTGGTTCTTCATTTTACTAATTTACTAAGCCGGAATATATTTATCATTATGAATGGTTGAAATATTTTTCCTTGTACTGCTTACAGCTGTATTTGTTTCATTTTGCAGCTTACATTGCACGATCACCAAGTAGAATTTCTTCATAATCCTGCAATAAAAAAACACTTAACATGCTTTCGGCAACTAGTACTTGGTACTTAAATCATCGGCAAACCTCTCCCAGCTAACATGAAATAAATATTTAGGTAGGTGGACATTAGATTCATCAAAGTGTTAGGCACATTTTCTTTCCAATTTACATGTTAATTTTCATAAACACTCGGCAAAACAAATTTACATACTAGGTTACCTGTCCGTCACATCACTGGAATTTACAATAGAAGACATCTATTCTATGTGGAGAACCAAAAGCATGGTTAAATAATGATCCCCAACAAAAGGAAATTAATTTTTCAGACTGAAATACTGATTTCTTGTTACATTATAGATGTCTATTTTAAACATCTTAGCACATGAAATATATTCCTGACACCAAATGTCAATTGCCTTAGCAACGACCTTAGCAACTACGCCCGCGACGGCCACCCACCATAGCAACTACACCTACATTGCTAGAGGTGTAAGGTGGGGACAACGTTTTTGACATTAACGTGTCGTGGCGTGCGTCCCCACCTTTTCAAAAATACTTTGCGAATACGTGTAACTGTCAAACCATCTCACCTCTAGTGATGTTCTAGTTATCGACGTACTAATCGATGGATTTATGCATTAAAACTATCCTGATTCAAGTAATATAAACCGCTTATTGATTAAAAAAACACTACGAATGAAAGAGAAAATGATTTTTACAAAATTTGTGTATGAAATATCAAGTGCAAAGCCTACATTTTATCAAATTAAAACCATGTTACGTATATAGGAGTTAGACTGTACTGGCTGACATATGACAGATGGAGCTAGCGTTTAAGGTGGGGCGAGCGTTGAATAACTAGAGGTGGAGACGTACGTCTTTACGCCACAAGCCAATACTTTTACAAGAATACCACTTCAGAAGCGTGCAGGAAACTAATCTAATCTTCATTTTAATGACTCGCTTTTACTGTCACTTATATCATACTAGCTTTTGCTCGCGATTTCATCCACGTGGAACTCGTTATCACCTAGGATTGTCATAATTAAAATGTTAATTAAATAATAAATAAATATTGGGGGACAATCTTACACAAATCGACCTAGCCCCAAACTAAGCAAAGCTTGTACTATGGGTACTAGACGACGATATACATACTTATATAGGATAAATACTTAAGTATGTATTTATCTATATAAAAATTACAATACAATTGTGGCAAATACATTCAAATCATTTATTCACGCGGGCGGAGCCGCGGGCACGTCTAGTAATAAAAATAATAAATATTGGGGGACAATCTTACACAAATCGACCTAGTTTCAAACTAAGCAAGGCTTGTACTATGGTTACTAGACGACGAGTACATACATATATAGATAAATACATACTTTAAATACATAGAAAACATCGAAGACCCAAGAACAAATATCCGTGCTAAATGCACAAATAATGCCCTGGCCGGGATTCGAAACTGGGACCTCTAGCTTCGGAGGCATTGTCACTACCGACTAGGCTAAACAGGCCGTCAAACAAACAAACAAACAAATTACAACAAGTGTCAAAAAACATTGGTATATTATAATAATAATAATAATTTACTGAGCTCGATTTCCTGGATCGAAGGGTACGTGTACCTACTGCTCACTGCGCACCGTATGCTACACCCACGATCTTCTGTTGAGACTGTACATCCCGCGGAAGCTTGGAGGTCGCGGCTTCTTAAATGCCAAAGACCTTCACAACCGCGAAGTGTACAGTCTCAGGGATTACTTTCTAAATAGTGAGTGTGGGATGCATCGTGACGTAGTGGCAGCAGACGCATCTTTCACCCCGCTCTCCATGGCAAACGAGAACTGGCGCGTACTAAGCATCGAGGACCGCAGGGCGGTATGGAAGAGTAAGGAGCTACATGGGTGGTTCTACAAGGCCCTTACGGGGCCCGAGGTAGACCTGCTCGCATCGGTGAACTGGCTACGTTTTGGGGATCTTTTTGGGGAAACTGAAGGTTTTGTCTGTGCAATTGCGGACGAGGTTATCATGACGAACAACTACCGGAAATATATCCTGAGGGACGGTACGGTCGACATTTGTCGGGCATGCCGCCGTCCCGGAGAGTCACTCAGGCATATTATTTCTGGTTGTAGTCATCTTGCTAACGGCGAGTACTTGCACAGACATAACTTGGTAGCCAGGATTATTCACCAGCAGCTTGCTCTTTTATACGGTCTTGTGGACTTCGAAGTGCCGTATTATAAGTACACACCTGCGCCAGTTCTCGAAAATGGTCGTGCAACGCTCTATTGGGATCGATCTGTCATCACGGACAGGACTATTGTAGCCAACAAGCCTGATATCGTGCTGATAGATCGATTGAAGCGCCAGGCAGTGCTCGTTGACATCACCATCCCCCATGACGAGAACCTCGTGAAAGCTGAGAAGGACAAAGTCAGCAAGTACCTAGACTTGGCACATGAGGTAACCGCCATGTGGGATGTTGATTCAACGATTATTGTCCCGGTAGTCGTCTCTGTGAACGGTCTAATAGCGAAGAGTCTCGACCAACATCTCAAGAGACTCTCGTTAGATGGCTGGGTCAAGGGTCAAATACAGAAGGCACGGCGCGGATAGTCCGGAGGTTCCTCTCTCTGTCGCCCTAACCACCGGTAGCTTAGGCCCGCCTCGCTGCCGGCGGCACTCTAGGTTAGGTTTTTTATAATGCTTTTATACTTTGTACGTGTATTTTTATATTTTACATTTGATAAATTTATTGTAAAAAAACTAACCCAAGAAAAAGAAATAAATAAGGTGAATAATAATTTATTTAATCAGACAACGGAGGTCCATCGAGTCGTTAGTAATTAGGTACTTATCTTATCTTATGTTATTATGTGCAGTGATCGTAACTTTAGCATTTTCGGTGCAGGGTGCAGCGTAGTGGTGTTAACGGAATTGGGATAAATGATTTAAATTCTTATGATTAATTAGCGTTAATAACGTTAATATTAACCTTAATTAACCGTTTAAATTGTATTAGTCCATACCAACTCCGGTAACACCACTACGCTGCACCGAAAATGCTACAAAAGTTACGATCCATGATAATGTGTATGTTATGTTATGTGTATGTTATTTTTGTTTATTCGGACAGATCGTATTCAATACGTCCTTAAGATTTGTAAATTTATTTTCATTTAATTGTTAATCAGTATATTTTTTTAATCATTATTATTAAGTAAGATTGTCAGTTTTTTTTAATTGTATAAATTCACGCTTTGACATGTAAAAGTGCCCTTGTGGCCTATTTGCAGAATAAATATTTGATTTGATTTGATTGGATTTGTGTACACTCAGAGACTTTTTTGTTGAGACATTTAGAGCTCACTTCATACTGGGCATATAGTTAGCTGTAAAGTGTCCAGTATAAAGTGAGCTCTAAATGGCTCAACAATTAAAGACCGTGACCATACGTATAGGTATATGTACATACATACAGGTGATACAGGAGACGTGAGCAGGACCAACACTACATACATAGTAAATGGCAATGAATCGTTCACCATTGTATTTAAGTGAAACACCCATACCATTTTCCTGTATTTTAATTTTTGTTAAGTTAAAGTTTAATTATCTACAAACATGGTCACCCTACAACAACTGGTTTATAAAGATTAACCCCCTTATTCATAAAACTTAACAAACCTCGGTTAACTAACAGTTGTTTTGTCTTTAGCGGCTTGTTAACTAATAGAGGCTTGATGGAGGTTTATGAATAAGGGGGTAAACCTCTAACTGTCATGACAGCACTTTGATTACGAAGAAAGTAAATTATCACATTGAGTGAGATACGATATTTCAAAAGTAAACGGACTCAGATGACATTCAATTTGACATGTATCACTTGACTGAAGTATTCTGATTGTAGAGTGACCATGAATTTCGTAAATAATTTAAAACGTTTTGTTTTCAACACCAAAGATAAATGAACGTTAATTTCACTAATAGTGGCACGAAGCAGTAGCTTATGATCTACTGAATCTGTAGTGTTGATCTTGCTCACGTCTCCCGAATCAGCCTATTGTGTACGTGGCACGTGGCTGGTTTTATTTCTTAAAAGTAGGTGTGTGTGTGTGTAACATGACCTTGAATGATTGTTTCAGATTCAGCACTATACGCCCACTATGTATTTAAAGCATTCGACGTCAACTGCAGTGGGTCCATCAGTTTTAGGGTAAGTGCCTTATTAATGTCATATCTACCTACGTGGGCGTTCTTACTCAAAATGTTACCATTAAATTTTTTACACCACACCTTGCCAAAAAGCGCGTTATTCCGCATGCTGCGCGTCCGGAAAAACCCACTTTTTGGCCATGCGGTGACGTAAAATTTTGTACAAAACACGGGTCGTAATACAGCCCTCTCTCGCATATTTATGACCCTCGCCTGTGGCTCGCGCCTCAAACATCTGCAATATCGGCCTTTCTTTGTTTACCATCCCTTGTATCGTAAATAGCTATTTGTTATCTCCATTTTTTAACAAATATTTTGAGGTTTCCAATTTGTGACAGTGTGAAATAAACAAAATTTCCAAACTAAAAAAAGTAAAACATTTGAGATTTTAAATATATGTTAATTAACAAAGGTTAAATAATCAGAGGAAGCTCATGTCCTTAATAACAAAGTCGTGTTCAAATTTTTTTTATACCTGTTGTGCACAGATTTTCGAACGCGACTTAAAAACGACGTAAATTTTCGAGTCAAAACACCCATTTACAAAAGTTACAAGATATGGCCATGTCACCATTTCGCCTAAACTCGGCCTTATTTGGCGCACCTCCGAGGTGCGTTTCACCCGAACAAGGTTGACAGTGACGATAACGCCACACCGATGACACGTCATCGTATGAGACCGGTTTGGAAAATATGTATTGTGTGCACGCGGTCTGTCGATATCGGTACATGCATCAAATGCATACAGGGTAGCCCTGTCACAATATATATAGAGTATCTTTAGTTTGCCATCACTAGACGGCACGGCATCATTAAAAACAAATACAACACGACAGAATACTCTAACACAAATATATCTCTACATTTACAAGTCTCAACAAATTAACAATAGAATATCGGAATCACCGCCACAGATATACAGTAGGTACGATTACTTTGAGTTTGACACTGACATATACTCTAATTGCATTGGATAGTCTACTTTAACGCTTATGTAATAGAGTTTCTATTAGAAACATACGGTTTTAAGACAGTGTCTATAAAATAGAAACTCTATTACATAAGTGTTAAAGTAGAATATCCAATGGAATAAGAGCAGATGTCAGTAGCATACTTAATAGTACATTACAATACAAGTGCAGAGAACAGGAAATTCGCAACGAGTGGTGATAAATTAAAACACGACCGAATGGAGTGTTTTACATCGACACGAGTTGCGAATTTCCTGTTTGCACGTGAATCGTACAACGTTTTACAGTACACTTGGCTCTTTAAAGTTTCGACATATGCACGTAATCTGCTGATTACCGCACTCGCGCGGTAATGTAGCACCATATGTACTGTAAAGTAATTTACCTGTACCGCAGACGTCAACCATGTAGACTTACGCAAGAATAGGTCTACCTACGGTCGTCATCGGTACGGGGTCATCGGTTTTGCGAGTGCTCCATGTGGCGGGCGCAGCAGAACTTGCCTAACAAACCCCAGGGATGGCGACGTAGATCGTTCTAAGTCCTAGAGAGTTCGTGGCCCAGCGGCGCCCGCGTACCGCGTGCGGTATGCGAGGTTAAGCAACGTGGGCGCAGGTCGGTTCCCGGATGGGTGACCGCTTTGAGTGATTACTAACTGAGCGCTCCCGTGCTTTGGAAGGCACGTTAAGCCGTTGATCCCAGGTGCTGTCTACGACAGCAGTCGTTAAGCCAAGTTAGAGGCCTTCGGGCGGCTTGAGAACTTCTAACAGTCAAGTTGCCCACTCACTTGACAAAGGGGGGTCGAAGTTGCACCACGTCCGTAGGGAGTACCCACCGTACACGTGACCCCTGGGTGGTGCTAAAAGTGCAACAAACTGGCAACCATACTTGTCTTCTCAAAGATCTCACCTTGCGAAAATAAATGCCATACGATTATTATTATTAGTCCTAGAGTGATCGACTCCTCTACATCTAGTATCCTATCCTCAGTAGATTGTTGAGTAGATTACTTTTGGCTCATCGTAGAGGATGAGCCAAAAGTGGCAAAGACGTGAGGGATGTCCAGTGCGTTCATTATGAGATCCTGGTGACCTCCGTATGAAAGCGCAGCCACATAACCCAGTCATCGAGCGATGATCTGAATAGCAAGAATTCACCACGCAAAAAAGACAACATTGGAATATGCCTGGGCACATCAGCAAACCGTACACTAACCGTTTAACTATTGCATTGAAACCTGCAATTACAGAACTGATTGTTGGCAGCATTTCAAGTTAGAAACTTAACTGCGAACGAGGGTGCGTGCTGAATTGAAGCGGTTAGGAACTTTGCCAGGCGACAGTTTTATAATATTACCATTTTCAATTACACTGTGATATAATGCCGTGGCAGTGTAAATATATTACATCTGCCTAGCTAGCACGACAGCTTTAATTGACATTTTTTACGGCCCAAATGGCCTAAACCATGACATAAAACAAGACATAAGTTTAGTCATTTATTCTGTCCTCAGAACGGATTCTTGCAAGAAATAAAATACGATCCTCCATAAAATTTGTCAGTTTTGTCAGTGCAACGTATTTTTGGAACTTGATGCATAACATTATTCAGAAATCTTTTATCGACATTGAACATAATCTTTTTCATAAAATGTAACTTTTTGAAAGTATTGACTGTTTGTGCCAAAATAAAGGGAAAAATATTTGACATCGAGTTACAAACCCAAATTTTACAGTATTTGTCTTGGCAACCTTGATTGATATGCATTGCACTTCGCCCGCGCACGGACGAACTTGCAAAACTTGAATAAAAATTACTTTTTAATACAGTTGCTCAAAAAGTGCTACTTTACGTAGCTGTTTAGCGTGCGGAAAGTTGGTTTTCGCGCACTAGTGCTTTTCACTTTTCCAATTTTTTAAAATTTATGCTTGTTCCAATGCATGACTCCTTATTGCTGGGTGTTAAATATTAGTTTCCTTTAAACGTCGTAATGAACATAAAAACCTACTGTTAATATCAGAATACGAAAAATATACACATTTCATATTTTATTACTTACCTCTTCATCATTATAACACGTTTATTTTTTAATATTGAATATTGAAAAACCGTTCTTAATAAGTTGTCTAAGTGGAACGGAATAGCTGCCGAAACGCCTGTCAAAGAAGAGGCGTTTTTACTTACTGCAAGCATGTTTTAAGTTTCTAAAGGCAACATTCGTTATTGTTTTTATAAATATTACTTGTTGTTTTTATTTTTTTTTCGCAACTGTATTAAAAAACGTCGTTCAATACACGTGCGGAAATGTCATTCTTCAAATGACATACTTTCCGCACTAGCATCGAAATGTACTATTACAGTACATATGCTACTTTACCGCACGAGAGCGGTAATCCGCAGATTACGTGCATATGACGAAACTTTAAAGAGCCATATATGTACTGTAAAACGCTGTACGATACACCTGCGAACAGGTAATTCTCAAATCGTGTCGATTTAAAAACACTCCCTTCGGTCGTGTTTCAATTTATCACCACTCGTTGCGAATTTCCTGTTCTCTGCACTTGTATCGTAATGTACTATTATTTAATTACATCAATTTTCAGCGGACAGTTAGTAGGAAATATTTATATCTCGAATTTTAACTTTTCTAACATGGAAAAGGACAGTTGGCCACACATGCATATATACCGATTCATACAAAAACAACTCCTAACTCACTCTATAATAGAGATCATTTGTCACACTTCGGACCGTTTCTGCCTGTACCCTAATACACAAGTATATGTATGTGTAAGTATATAGTATATAGGTTAATGTGGCTGTTTTGATCGTTACGATGGAGGGAGTTCCGAATTTACGTAATGTTACACAGAGGGTGTTTTTTTCTTATAGCGATGGGTGATCTTTGGAAGGTTTTAGTAGGTTTAGGACTTTTAAGTCCAACACATGACTTTCTGAAGTACTTATATTATTGGAGAGTATATAGGATTTTTTGTGATTTCACGAATTAATAATCCGTATATGGGATTTTTGATTGAAATATGTACCATACTTAATTTTGCTAATGCGTGGCCCAGTGGCATGCGAGATTAAGCAACGTCGGCCGGGGTCAACACTTGGATAGGAGACCGCTTAGAGTGGTTTACTAACTGTGCGCTCCCGTGCTTTTGAAGGCATGCTGCTGTCTATAAGCGCAGTCGTTAAGCCAAATTAGAGGCCTTCGGGCGGCTTGAGTACTTCTAACAGTCAAGTTGCACACTCACTTGACAAGCCTAATCCCAATAAGATCTAGTTCCTCCTTGGATTGTAAGCTGGCAGTCGCTTCCGTAAAAACTAGTGCTTACGTCAATTCTTATAGGATTGGGTAGCGGACCCCGGGCATCCTTCAGGATGCAACTGTACTGATGTAGGATAATTTGACAATGTTACAACTGAATTTTAGACCAGAGTTATCCTCAACCGAGCTGAAATTTGTCATACTTTTCTATGTTCTGTGACAATGCAATATTATGGTACCAACGAGCTGACCTACTTCATGATGGAGACAGAATTTGGCCATGGCAACTCCTAAATTAATTTTGTATTACAAACAGTACGTAACGCTGCTTACGAAAATTCAAAGTTTTTAATTAAAGGGAAAAATTTACTAATAAAATTATTTTATAATAAAATTTACTAATAAATAATAATTTAATGCTCCGAGCAGGATTCTAACCCCCTATACGCCGCCCTAAGGCGTTGTAAGAGGGAACTAGTGAAAGACTTCGTGCACGAGCTTGGTTGTTCCGATAGCTCAGAGGCTAGAGCGATTGGCCGCGTATGCCAGATGTCGCAGGTTCGAATCCTGCATTTAATTTTTCAATTTTTCCTTTTAATTTAAAATATAGCAGCTCCTAAACTGCACAAGCTTTTTTTTTATTAAAAATGAGATTGCTCTTGACCTGCATCTAGCCAGGGGGCAAAGATGAGGCCGACGATGAAGCGAGCTCACCCAGAAGATGCCTATTCACTCGTGCCTTAAAAAGGTCCAGGTTATATGAACTCGGAAATAAAGACGCCAGCGTGCGTAGCTTTTTGAAACCCTCTCAATGTGTAGTTGAAGACAATGAAGACTGTGGTAAAAATAAAAAGTTGCACCGTTTTTTTATTTACTGAAACATATTTCTAAAGTTGTAGTAGTCTACGATAGTTAGTTTAAAATTCAGAACTCGGTAAAATGCCGTCAAACTCTAAAACTGCACAATGGCTAATAGTTCGTTAGTGGAAGTTCCAGGCACTGGTGCGCTTATTCAGAATTTAATATTTATTGCAGAGTTGTGACACGATTTTACAAACTGCTAACTGGTTTCCCGCCCCTTATTTTATTTTCGTTTAGTGATTGCGATATGTTTACATCTCAAAAGTAAAATACATTTATTTGAGCCATCATACGGCCACATTTTAACCAACAAATTAATTTGCGATGTGAACTAGAACCCTAGTTTCGTATTACATGTCTCTAATCGAAGATCTTGACGTTGATGATTATGGGTGACTGAGCATTATGACAAATATCAAGCTCCTTTTTAGGGTTCCGTAGTCAACTAGGAACCCTTATAGTTTCGCCATGTCTGTCCGTCCGTCTGTCCGTCCGTCCGCGGATAATCTCAGTGACCGTTAGCACTAGAAAGCTGAAATTTGGTACTAATATGTATATCAATTACGCCGACAAAGTGGTAAAATAAAAAGTGGAAAAAAATATTTTATTAGGGTACCTCCCCTATACGTAAAGTGGGGAGTGATTTTTTTTTTCATTTTAACCCTAACGTGTGATATATTGTTAGATAGGTATTTAAAAATAAATAGGGGTTTACTAAAATCATTTTTTGATAATGTTAATATTTTCGGAAATAATCGCTCCAGAAGTAAAAAAAAATGTGTCCCCCCCCCCCCTCTAACTTTTGAACCATAAGTTTTAAAAATATGAAAAAAATCTCAAAAGTAGAACTTTATAAAAACTTTGTAGGAAAATTATTTTGAACTTGATAGGTTGAATAGTTTTTGAAAAAATTACAAAAATAATTTCTGAACTAAGTTTGTAATTTAACCGTATAAACAGGTGTTTATTGTACCTGTCATTTCTACAAAATCACAATGAAATGACGTGCTTTTTAGGGTTTTGTGTTTCTGTACTTAATATGTCAACTTAATGTGACGGACGGAAAACTACGGAACCCTACACTGAGCGTGGCCCGACACGCTCTTGGCCGGTTTTTTATTTATATACGTATGTACAACTTCAGTGACAAACTAGCTTACTGGGAGGAGCCGTTGTATTGGCAGCTAGAGAAAATGCAGGTTACTCACTCTCAACACATCACACCTCGGGAAGTCGGGAACTCTGACGACCTTACCAACCACCAGAAGCAAGACTCCACATACATGCAGAGCAAGAGTTTCGTATTGGATCTAGATAATCAAAGTTCTTAGAGCAGGTTATTAGCGAATGAGAACATTTCTTAAAACATTATATATTAAGAAATCAATAAATGAGAAAAAATAAATCGTCAGTTTAATAGTTAAAGCATACAAACTTCGTACCAGGCCCAAAATCTATCATAAGTTACCCGATAAATCTTAGGATCATGATGATGGTCCTAGCATTACAGTTGCATCCTGAAGGATGTCGGGGGTCAGCTACCTAATCTCAAGAATTGGCGCAGGCACTATTTTTTACGGAAGCTACTGTCATCTGATATCCCAAACCAAGGAAAAGTCGTAGCTACCCAGTGTACTACCACAAGTACAAACTAAGAATAGTGCTTCAGTCCCAGACGTAACTTTTTCGATTTTGTAGAAATTATTGCAATCTGTTTTATTCAGTACGTCTATGGTATTTAGCGCATCCTTAATTTGTACTTAGGGATCATCCATTAATTACATCACACCTCAAGGGGGGGGGGGGTCCACAAAATGTGACATATCGTGACAGGGGGGAGGGAGGAGTTCCATGTTTGTGACCTCACAACTCACAATCCTCACATACAATTTAATTTTACAAAATCTAAGTTTAAAAAATAATAATTTCAATGGTTAACAAACATTGTACAAAACTAATTTTTTACATACTCGGATTAGTTTGAATTTGAATACTTTCGTTCCCTATAATTTGATACTAATTTTCTGGCCGAGTTTAACGATTTATTGTTTTCGAAATACTTAGCGAATGTATTACTAAGGCGATAAGGCTCATTTTACAACGCCGTAAGCGCGCTGGATACTTGTGTCGGTGCCCTTTGTGACATAGCCGCCGCACGCGCTAAACCTTTGACTAAGCCGACAAGTGCCGATGCCGTGATTTTATTTGCGATTCTAGTCTTCATTTAGCATTTGACTTTCGTTTGTGTGACGTAGTTTACGAATTATTCTAATTTGTGTGATGATATTAAAGCAAAATGAGCAAAAAGGTGGATTTAGGTAATCTTTACCGTAACTTATATGATGCGTACTGTGCAGCGTATGCTGATTCAAAAAATAAACAAACTTTACAAGAAGAAGTTAATAAATTATGGAAAAGTTTTAAAACATCCGGGAGTGTCGAAGACAAAGTAAATTCTAAAATTCAAGAATTGAAAGTTATTTTGATGAAAAAGAAAGGTGCGTTAATGGGTTTCTTCTCGAAAATTCAGTCCAAACCATTACCAGGACAACTGAAAGTACCTAAGGAAATTAAAGTAAATTTGATTTATTTTATAGCTACGGTTTTATTTTATTTTTTGGATTCTTAGGCATCTTTTTGTGAAAAGTTAGGTAAACACGATACATCCGAGTTACGTTATTAATTTAAGACTTAATTTTATAAAACGCGGGCGCGGGCCTGTTTGAATTTACCTTAAAATGCCAACTGCACTACAAACATATATGTACATACTTAATCACCGCTCAGTGCTCTGTAGTACCTATCCATTTGTGCACGTCGCCCGTATTTACAATATATTACGAAAAAAATACACGTTATTTGATTTATTAGAATATACACCATTTTTTGTTTGAAATCAAGAAATCTGGATTCCCTAAACAAATTGATTGATTTTCAATTGCCAGGCATCCAGAACATGAAAGAGTGGATCCAAAATCCTTGGACGGAGGAAGAATAAGTTTTTAATATTTTTTTGTATTGTTGATTTTCTCTTCGTTAATTTTATAAATCATTTTAAGCAATCCTAATAAAAAGTTAGTTTCAAAGTTACGTTGTAATTTTTACCATCCTAAACTAAAAATCTAAATGTGACGTCACACTAAGGGGGGAGGGTGTAGTTAATTGTGACGAAGTGTGACAAGGGGGGAGGGAGGGGTCAAAAAATCATGAAATTGGTGTGACGTAATTAATGGATGACCCCTTAGTGAAGTAAATTAGGCAGTTATTTATGCTATGCAGTTAAAATGTCAGGTCTGAAGTACTATCGTTATATTGTACTTGTACAAGTACGCGGGACTTATGGTGTTAAAAAAACCGGCCAAGTACAAGTCGGACTCGCGCACCGCGGGTTCCGTAAAAAATATTTTTACTATATGATGAAACTGAAAATTTACTGTTGGCGATTTTTCCTTTATCTGTTATCTGTGCTATAAGACGTTGCTTCGTACCAAATTTCAAGATTCTGAGTTCACGGGAAGTACCCTGTAGGTTTTGATTCCCTTGCGAGTGTCGAAAATTTGCGGAAATTTGTGGCATACTTAAATGGTTGTATCTTTTGATTGCGTTGGCTTAGAAGTTTGGTTTTTTCACAGGTCCAAGGGACAGTACACCTGAGTATTTTAAATAAATTCCTGTTCCTGAGAAAAAGGGTCTTGACAGACAGACAGACGGACGGACAACAAAGTGATCCTATAAGGGTTCCGTTTTTTCCTTTCGAGGTACGGAACCCTAAAAATATCTATAAATTACCCGATATAAAGTACAGAATTAAACTAGTCTCCATTCACCGACAGGAGCTCCTCGTCACACTATCCACCCTGCTCCGCGGCTCGGTGTACGAGCGGCTGCGCTGGGCGTTCCGTCTGTACGACGTGGACGGAGACGGCGCGATCACGCGCGGCGAGCTAGCTGAGGTGGTGGTGGCCGTGCATGAGCTGCTCGGCCGCCGCGCGCCGCCGGGCTCACCGCACGCGAGGCTCGACGACGCTAAGGCCAATGAACAGGTAAGGGGTAACGTCCCACTCTCAAAACACAGCGAGGCCAAAAGGGAATGAGCCATTGTAACCCAATGCACTTGGCTCTCACTGATGCGAGCAGGCAGGCAAGATAGTCATCAGCCAAACGTTTCTCACTTAGTCCAGCGTCTCACCTACTTCTTTCCGGCAATGCCTTTTGGTACGCATTTGATCATCTCCCGAGCGCTTACCCTAGTCCATCTTACTTTTAAGGGACAGCCTCTTCAATCCATACTTGATCAGAAAGACGAGAGAAGAAACTATTCAACCGAGCGTGCAAGCTCTTAGTGAAGGATGTCTTTCTATCTCCTACCAAGGAAGTTTCCCTCTGTACTCACGCTCTTGTGTATACGCTACATGCTCATTCCGTCGGTACGATGTGGTCGTGCACGAGCTGGTCGGCCTCGGCAGGATTGATGTCACCCTTTATTGAACTTGCAACGCACAGAGCGGACCGGCGCGTTGCGGGGCGGAGGCGTTTTTGAATTTTTAATATTTCCGTAACTGTCGACTGTAGTGTCGATTACTGCTTCATATGTCGCACACGCCGCCGCCGCTCCGCTATCCCGCGCGGTTTTTTGGTGCCACGTCCCCCGGACGGCGTTCACTTTTCCGAAAAACCGCCTCCGCCATGCAACGACGCTCGACTGAACGCTTACGAGTAAAAATACTTCCTGCCGAGTAGTGATGCTTTGCTGCATCTGTATCTGACCGTGTTCTTGTTCTTGGGCATACAGTGACATCCTACTAAACTTGTAGTGATAAGAATCACTATTTCTATTAAAATGTAAAAACCTGTGTAAAGCCAATCTTTTGGTCATTACGAGTAAAGGATGATTCACAGTATACCGTTCCGTGTCCGGGCCGGTGTAACTAGAACTATGCTGTCAAAGCACTTTTATTCTTTATTGAATGCTGAAGAAATATTAATATATTAATCATAAGTATTTCATCAGTAATAAATAAATAAAAATTATATAAACGTTGGATAAAATAAAGTAATAAAATTTAAGCACAAGTGGAACGTCACCCACAACACTAAAATATACCTATTCATATTGATACACCAGCTCGTCAAGTATAATGAGTTTCAATAAGAACGTATCTAGTATTTAAAGCAAGCAAACTGCGATCGTATATGCAAGACGTAAGGTGTTGTTTCGCTTGAGCGAGGCTTGTTATTTTGTTATTGCACCTGCCCGCGAGTACGATTTATTTCAATAAGAGCGTATGTATTGCATGAAACAAGTGATTTGCGACCATATTTGCTTGATGTAAGGTGTTGTATTGCTTGGACTGTAGGGTAATTAAGCTTGCGGACAATTCACTCAAAGGCTTCAATTTTGATGCCTAACACAGATCAAGGTATAAATAGCGTGTGGGGTTCGATTCGGGATGCTCATTCTTACTTTTGTTGTTGTGCGGATTGTCATTTGAAGCTGGCTCGTTTTAACGTAGTGATAATTCAAGGTACTATTTTATTAATTAACGTTATCATAGTTGAGTGGTTCATTATGGTGCAAATACTTTGAATTATGGTGAGTTATTCAACTGTGAATTTAGATTTTATTTTATGATTTTTTGTGTGTTTTGATTTGATATCGAGCCAGATCAATGTCTGAATAGCATGGTCTATTTAACAAGTTGGATCTCACCATCGAGGTGAAAAAGAGATACAGCTTGGAATGTTATTAGTTTTGTTACCAAGTTTAAGAGGGCTTGGCATCATCTCTTTATCAACATAGATGATGATATACTCTTACGTGCTTTGGGGTCTAGCCACAGATTGATGCGAGAAGGTCGCAATTTCCAATAAGTCGACCGCTATGAACGGTGTTCACTCGTAGAGATCTTGTGTGTGCCTGAAGTTCGTTCTTTATTAAATATATTTATGTACTTATCTTATATACGTTAGGGCGCATCATTCACAGATCCCTTTAGTCTTCGGACAGTTGTGAAATGGAGCAAATACACAGGCTTTAGGTTGCCTATCTCGGTCTAGCCTACCGAACGTTACAGCTTAGGTTATAGTAGGATTCACATTTCATAACACTAATAAATAATTATTGGGGTTTTGCTTACACTAGAGTAGGGACTAGTTGAGAGTAGAGTTAGGTTTAAAGTCATTTGTAATAGGTAATAGGGTGTTAGGGCTAAATAATTATTAGGGTTGGTTTTAGGGAACTAGGTTTCATTTAATAGGTTGTTAGTGATTGTAGGAAGTTTGGTAGACGTAAATAAGTAGGTATATGTCAATTGTGAATAATGGTTTCCTAGTGTGGTTATGAAGTATGGAGTTCAATGGGCTACATGTGAAATATTGGTTTAAAGGTGTAACTACATTTAATTTACCTTGTTCATTGAGTTATTATGATTCCAGTTAAGATTAGAATATAGAATTGTTTCAGAAAGAAGAAATAATTCTAGATATTGTAGCAGGCGGAGCAGTCTACTAGTCAATTTTATCTATTATCATGAGTGGTATAATGCTCGAACATTTATCATGAGTAAATGAGTGTTTACTATTTCAGGTATCGATTAGGTTCAAATATTTCATATGATTTGCCCTGAATAGTCGATATTGAGTGTACCACTTTAGGTTTTTAGGGAGTTAGTGACGAGGTGATTTGTTTTCATTAGATTCAACTTTGTACCTCAACTTTTGTATATAAAAATGTTAGCGTCAGTTCTAATAAATTGCTAAGATTTATTTATAAAGCTTAAATTAATAGATGATTCCTCTAATCATCGATATGACTATCTGGTGAGATTCTTTGATGCTTCTTCTCATCAGCAAGTCTAGGTTACGAAGCATTGGTAGATTCATAGGTCATATAAAAATACCTATTAAAAATTCAATAAAATAAAATAGGTATTAAATACGTAGCTAGGAGGTCTGTCACCCATCCAGGCGTAAGCAGTAGCATTGTATGGTAGTGAAAGAGTCGCACCATACAATAATAATCAAAATTATTCTTAGCTAGCTAGGAAATTGAGTATCAGTGTTTTATGATGAAATAATTTTGATTTAGGGAAAAATTATGGCTTTTAAGGAAAATTTGCCTTTCTTTAAAAACCAATAATGGCTACTGTGTTACGCTTAGCCCGGCCTCAGGTAGTCTGGTGGGGGATTATTAATAAAAAACAAATAATTATTTGTTTATATAAAGAAGCATACAGTAGGTAAAGCAAAGATTAGTACTTAACCTTTTCTATAATCAAAATTGTGATAGGTTTAGGAAAATGGGTAGTGCAATTCCTTAGGAATAGTGGGCTAGGGCTAGGCTAAAGGTAGGGCTATAGGTTAGGTAGTGAAGAGTTCAGATCTTGTTTGTTTCACATTAAAGAATTTGAGTTACGCGGCACACAACGTAGGGATATTACTAGACGATCACTTGGCCAAATCAAATAAATAAATTAAATCAAATCAAATTAAATCAGTCGTTAATAAATCAAGCTGTAAAATATTATTCATTTTATTAAATTATTGTCAAACATTTATTGTTGTATTATTTATTAGGGAATTTATTATTAATTATTTTATTTTGTAAGGTCGAAGGTACATGTTTGCTGCTGTGACCAAAGGATATGTATTAGCATATGTTGTTATAGCCTTTAAGTGACACCGGCCCGTTTTCTATGACAGCAAACGCAACGGCCGGCGTATTTCTCTAGAAGAAAACCGGCCGGCCCGGACACGGAACGGCCTACTGTGAATCATCCTTAAGCATGTACCTATTGCTGAGGTCGTCACTAAAATTGTCGAAAACGTGTCACTCAAACGAATTAGCTCAAGCTGCGTAGGGCAGCTAAAAAATTCTTCAAGTTATCTCTAAAATAACTATTTAACTTGTGTCGTGGCGTATATATAACAACTTAGGTACAAACTCCTACCGCGCGGAGGCAGCCGGCCGTAAAATGACGAACTTTGGAAAACTCGCGCCTGGCTGGGCCAGAGATATTCTTATTCATTGTACATTTATACAGCCAGCTACTTGAAAACGTAACGTTGCAAACGTAGGTACGTAAGGTTATGTATGCATACATTCACGCCTGTATCCCGTTGTGGTATGCAGAGACCAGAGAATGCCAAAAACTACGGTCCTTACATACTTTTTTCGCTTCAAATTCACATACCTACATCATCTCATACATGCTCGTAAGGTTGATATACATATAAATATCATGTTTCATAGTAAAAACATACCTTTTCATCACACTTGCTCGTAAAGGGTCTTAATTGTACGCAGTCGTATAGAGCAGCTATAGCCGATTTACTTCCCGTGGGTGTCATGGACTATCATAACTCCCGAGGGAGTTATGGATGTGTGTGTGATCTAATTGCTTTAAAAATATCTAGTTGGCCGCGCTCCACAAAAATACTGCTCTGTGATTGGTTGATATATTGAAGATGAGATTATCTGGTTGGCCACGCGTCGCAAGAATACTGCTTTGTGATTGGTTGAAATATTGAAGAGGCGCGCTCCTCTCGCAAGGAAGCCCTGGAAGTTTTGGATTTTGATATCTTTTCTCGCAAATGTGATAAAAAACACTGTATTTGACTCGGGCGTAAGATAATTCCGCTTACGCCCCTCGTTAAACAATGTATTATTTCGTACTTCTGACTTTTCGTACGTTGCGTAATCACAATCACATCGGTATTGATGTTGTTTTGCAGTGGAGTTTTTGGCAGCTTTTATTGAGTTAGCTGCCCTACACTTGACACTGTTAGCTTATCTTTTATATACTAGCCTACGTGTGTATAATTGGGTAAGGGACAACATATATCTTAGTACTTGGTTAAGGTTAAATTTTATGAATAACGGGGTAAGTTAAATGTCCCAATTTTCGCCTTCTCAATTTTTTTAATAACAATGTGTAAATATACAACAACAGACACACCACAAACACAGACAGTACATTTCAATAGATACTCGTACTTTACGAGTATACCGAGAACACTAGCTACGTTCCAAGCTTAAGTGTTCCCGGTTTAAAGTACAGAGCGCGGCGCAGCGTCGTTGCGGGGCGGAGGCGGTTTTATTGTACCATCACGGTTGTATTGTAAAGCGAACGCGGTCCGGGGGACGTTGCACCAAAAAACCGCGCGGTATTCGGTAGCGCGGTAGAGCATATGAAGCAGTAATCGACAGTCAACAGTTTCGGAAAGATGAAAAATGCAAAACCGGCTTCGCCCCGCGCTCTTTTCGTTTCGAGCTTTAGGTTGTGGAATAATTAATTTGAATTGAATTTTAATTTGAATGAGCTCCCTCCCCCCTACCGAGATATTCCCTTTTGGCTACAGCATGTGATTCTTCAAATAAGGCGTGAATAGGTTGGGTCGGCACCGCGCGAGTGACGCCTCTAGTGTTGCAAACGTCCATAGGCGACGGTGACCACTTACCATCTGGTGGGCTGTCAGCTTGTTTGCCACCGACTCCGACGTGGTATAAAAAATCGTGCAAGTTTAAATCAGATTTCCACTGCCGAGACGAGACGAGGACAATTTATACATGGCGATCTTTCCTTCTTTAAGTTTTAACATAATATTTAAAGGTGAATTCCTATAGGGACATGTTGGTACGGGCTATCTCCTAATTCCTAACTTATTAACGGCTATATTACCATGATTACAGGTAGACCGCGTGTTCCATAAGCTAGACCTCAACCAGGATGGCGTGATCACGATCGAGGAGTTCCTGGAGTCCTGCCTGAAAGACGACGTGATCATGCGGTCGCTGCAGATGTTCGACACGGCGCTATGACGGCAGACCGACTCCGGCCACGAGCGCCCAGACCTCAGGTACACAAGCTACACCTGGATCAGCAGTGCCTGAATTCCTCCCTAAAGGACATGTGCTAATGCGCTCGCTGCAGATATTCGACACAGCGCTATGACGGCAGACCGACTCCGGCCTCGAACGCCCAGACTTCAGGTACAGAAGCTACACCTGAACCAGTAGTGCCTGGAGTGCTCCCTGAAGGACATGTGATTATGCGCTCGCTGCAGAAGTTCGACACGGCGCTATGACGGCAGACCGACTCCTGCCACGGACGCCCTGACTTCAGGTACACAAACTACACCTGGACCTGGAGTCCTCTTTTTTTTTAATTTTTATACCACGTCGGTGGCAAACAAGCATACGGCCCGCCTGATGGTAAGCGGTCACAGCAGCCTATGGACGCCTGCAACTCCAGGGGTGTCACATGCGCGTTGCCGACCCTTTAAAAATGTATACACTCTTTTCTTCTCTCTGAAGGACATGTAATCACGCGCTCACTCCAGATGTTCGACTCGGCGCTATGACGGCAGACCAACTCCGGCCTTGGGCTCCCAGACGTTAGGTACACAAACTTCACCTGGACCAGCAGTGTCCGGTGTCCTGCCTGAAGGACATGTGATCATACGCTCGATGCAGATTACGACTCCGGCCACGAACGCCCAGACTTCAGGTACACAAGCTACAGTGTCTAGCCTGAAGGACGACGAAATCACGCGATCGTTGCAGATGCTTCACACGGCGTTATAACGGCAGATCGACTCCGGCAGTGAGGGGTGCTCAGGTAGATTTTGTAGTTGTTGTGATAAGGTACAAAGGTAAAAAAATGTCTTCTTATCCCCGGTGACGTCATTGGCCTCGCTCCAGCTCAGTCCATAAGTTGCCTTAACTGTTGGCCGCAATCTGTAAGTACACAAGACGTCCACCATTTCGCTTTCCGTGCAGTGGTACCTCTTATAGGTACCCCAAATTCGACCAGAGCCATAAATACACGTGCACGCATTCCTTATTGAGAAACTACTCAACAGGAATGAACAGTAAACTATAATACCCCAAAGAACAATAATACTATTGCGAAAAATTGCGATAAGGAAGAAAGGTTTGTAGGGTTCCGTACCCAAAGGTTAAAAACGGGACCTTATTGCTAAGACTTCGTTGTCTGTCCGTCCGTGTCTGTCACCAGGCTGTATCTCAAGAACTGCGATACCTAGTTAGACAGTTGAAATTTTCAAAGATGTTGTATTTCTGTTGCCGCTATAACAACAAATACTAAAAACAAAATTAGGGAGCTCCTATACAAAAAAACTTAAAGTTGCTTGTTGCCTTCATCAGGCGCTGGGACTCAAAATGTAAGGTAAAATCCGACTCGCACTTGACCAAAATTCTACTTGATATTATTTACCGTTATGATTGCGTTAAAAAAATTAAAAATATTATTATTTAAATTAAATTAATAAAACGTTTTTTTTTTATTAAAAACGGGATTACTCTTAGCTAGCTAGGGGGCAAAGATGTTGTATAGACAATAGTACGAAACCCTACGTGCGCGAGTCCGACTCGCACTTGGCCGGTTTTTTTAAGAGTGACTCCATAATTCCAGGACCGTGTCGAAGCGTCCCCTCGCGCCGCGCGTGTGCCGCTGCGCGCGCGCGCCGCTGCACGCGGCGGCGGCGGCGTGCTGGGGGCGCGCGCGCGCGCTCGCGCGCCGCCTCGCCGCCCTCCAGCATCTGTACCACGTGTGGCGTCCTAGGCTCAACGCCAAGTTTCTGGCCTTCTAGAACCAGTACCTTCATCAGCTGAAACATGTACGCCTCCTCCGAACAGTGCTGCAACGACTCTGCGCCAGCGTCCTCCCGACATCTGTACCTCATCATCATCCCGAAAGACGAAAGAACAACTTCCTCTACCACATTGTTGTCATCAGCTGAAATACGTACGCCTCCCCCAAAGTGTGCCGCAGCGACTGGCTATGCGTCAGCCTACTCCCGATAGCTGTACCTTATCATCATCCCGAAAGACGGAAGAACCACTGCCTGTATGACATCGTTCTCATCAGCCGAAAGACAGTCGTTGCAGGATATAGGCCTCCAAAAGAGTACCACAATAATCGGTCCTGCGCCACCCGTATCCAGCGGAACCCCACGAACTTTAACAGGTCACCAGCGGAGCTGTACCTACCTCGACCTAGGCTGAACACGAAGCGCCCTCTAATCTAAGACACTCTGCCATAGCGTTACCTACCAAGCAAGTGGCTTTTTCTCAACTTAAAGCGCTTTCTGTCCTCCTAATTATCCAAAGGCTAGTGGCAGCTAGGGGGCAGGAGCTGGTACACCCTGGTGACACCAGAGAGGGATACCATCAATGAGCTCAAACTTCGGTAACTCGGGGGATGGTCGGTGCCACCCTTACACCACTGAGAGGGTCCAGCTCAATAGCCACTACATCCACCCATCACTAAATGTGATGTCCCAGAGACAACACGAAACTCTTGGATTTTTAAACACACCGGTGCCTGTCGCTTGTCATTTGTGGACCCATCGAATATCGATCCCATACTACTGACGCGATACCAATCGTCTATGCAGTGCATGCCAGCTGCTCTATTGGGGCACAACCATATGATATCCCCACCGGGTGCTACCCATGACAGCTATTTAAGCCGCTACATTGAGGCCATACGGCGCCAATTTGATTGCGGTAATACCAGAATTTTCTTTACTGTATCACTAGCATGATATAGTTTATCAATTTCCTACATTTATGTTATGACCTGTATCCGCTAGAAAAAGAAACGTACGTCAACAAAATAAACGTGCTAATAAGGGTAGTTGACTTCAGCTCGAACCGCATAGAGCGGGCGCTGCGCGGTGCGGCGCGGAGGCGGTTTTGCATTTTTGATCTTTCCGAAACTGTCGATTACTACTTCATATGTCACACACGCCGTCTCCGCTCTACCGCGCTACCGGTTTTTCGGTGCAACGTGCCCTGGACCGCGTTCGCTTGACCGCAAAACCGCCACCGCCCCGCAACGACGCTGCGCCACGCTCTGTGCGTTTCAAGCTTTACAGAACTAAGATAATTTATTAATAAGATTGTTTTTATTCATTAGAGGTTAATTAATTTAATTATATGTTTAGTTTAAAAGTTCATAGCGAGTATAAAAAATATTAGTGAGATGAATTAGCAGAGCAATATTTGATAGTATACATTCAAAACCAATACTTCGTTTATAGAAAAACCTGTTAAAATTAACAGACAGACACGGTTTAATCGAACATTAGTAAGAATAACAATAGATTACCTAAAACATAGAAAATACTTAGCAGATGTGTAAAATAGTTGTGTGATTGATTAAGCTATGGACTTACCCAACAGGCGAACACTGAGCCCAACCTGAGTCAGCCTAAAGATTTGCAATAGTATGATTTCCTTTACCAATATGTGAGACAAAACATTCTTCCCTCTCACACGTACATACTTAATAATAAACGTATTCAATAATCATATAATATTAAGGAATTTTTATTAAAATAAAACGACTTGTCTCGTTTACAACCAAAATAAATCCAACACAGCTAGCACAGTCGGGAATCGAGAAAAGGCGGGTCGGAGTTATTTTTAATAAGAGAATGCGTGGCGGGGCAACTGCAACAACCGAAAGGGGCAAGTTAAACAATGCTCATCATGTTTGAGAGGCTGAGCATTCGTACGTATCGTAATTAATTTTGCAAAAGAAACAGGTTTATCATAATATTCATAATACGACCTAAAGTTAGTGGGGCAAAATGAACGGGATAAGTTTGTATATATACTTTAATTATTTACTTAATACAAAGAAAAAAGAACCGTGATCGCATGCAGCAAGGCAAGAATTAAACCTGCTCCACTGGTTTGTCAGATCCAGCGCCCTACCATTAGGCTACTTTTCAGACCACTACATCATCACCGCGTACAAGCCCCACAATCGAAGCCGGTATTATTTTTCTTGAAAGGCTCATGGCTTTTATTTACTTTTATTGAAATTATAAATAGTGAGTAACACCACAGGCGTTCAACTCATGGGCTATCCTCTCGCCTTATCGTAGATAATGTCTGGTGTCTTTGGGTCTACGTTTCGGACAATTATAAAATCTACAGTAACATGCAACATCATAATACAATTTTATGGGCTCTGTGCTAGCTTTCTTTGTGTAACAGGATTTAGTTAGGACTACAAGAACAAAGGCGAAAACGAGTTTATCTCGCTCTTGCTTGTAACTGCGTCCTTCTCGGTGGACTAGTTCAACCGCTATGTCGCGTCGCACCAGCAACAGGGTAGAGCTCCGATGAGCTACTGGGTACCGCTTATTTTGGGTAATTCCCACCTGCTACCACCAATTTGTTATCTTTCGTAACATCTGGGAGTTCGTCACTTGTTACCTATAGTAACTACTGAGGGGCAAATTCTAGCTGATTGGTGATACCAGGTGTATTATTTTACTACAATTTACTAAACCTTTTGGATGTGCTTACCATGAAATCGATATTTTTTGAAACGTGAATGTTTGAATTACGTTCAAGCTTCTGTCCAATTTCGTATTAATGTTGAAATAAGCAAGCCGACTGCACGAAATTGTATTTATTAATTAAAGGTAAAATATCTAATTCAAAGCTTCGAGTAGCATGTACAAACCATGCAATAGGTCACAACAACTGACAGACACAACTACAAGAATGATAGGTATGCTGTGTCATCCCAACTATATCTGCGTCTCTGTCGGTTGTTGTGACAAATTGCATCGTATGGAGTGTGCTTTACGCAAATTACCTACACCAGCTCGACCAGTGTTTTCCCCATAAATTTTAAACGTTTACAATTTTGTAATTTTATGTCTTATGGATTTTAAGTGAGAGCACTGCCTCTTTTTAAATATAATGATACTAGTTATTTATTTAAGTATCGATTAGGTTAATAACAAAAAAGCTAACCTTGTCTCAGATCATCACTTTATGATCTTTAGTGAATCAAAATTCATTATTTTTATTAATTGTAGGTAACGATTCAGTAACTCATTATTCACGTCTAGAATAAGTTGTTTCTTAAGAATTTTAAGTTATATTATACGTATTACTAAAAATTTCCAACCAATACTGCGTGAATAAAGTAAATGAGTGAATCGCCTTAAATCGCTTTTCTATTTATAAATCATTATTAAAAACGAGAATTGACAATATAAGTAAATTAATTGATTAGAATTGTCAAGCTAAAGATTTTTTTTTAATTTATTCCGGTCTAAGCGTAATAACACTAAGAGCGTCCAGAAATTCCATGTATAAAACAAACTTACAGACAAATCCCCTTATTCATAAACGTCCATCAAGCCTATATTAGTTAACAAGCCGCTAAAGTTAGTTTGTCCTTATCTGTCATTTTGACATTTATGTTTGTGAGAAAGGGACAGTCAAATTTTAGTCAGACAAATTTTAGTTAACAGAGGTTCGTTAAGTTTTATCAATAAGGGGAAAGTGTTTTTAATACAGTGTTGTTGGGGCAAGTTAACCCAGGGGAGGAACTACATTAATAGGAGTAACTGCAGTTGTAGATAACTGTGACATTGACGTTTCCTACAAATTAACCATATGTGTCCATGTTTATCTTACCCCAGGAAAAATAAGCTATGTTTTTTGCCCCAGCTGACCATAGAATAAAAATGAAAATTGTAGTAAAAATATTTTGGTCTGATATTGCCATTTAAGGATGATTCACAGTAAGCCGTTCCGTGTCCGGGCCGGCCCGTTTTCTTCTAGAGAAATACACCGACCGTTGCGTTTGCTATCATAGAAAAATCCGGCCCGGACACGGAATGGTCTGCTGTGACTCATCCTTTAATCAACGTGTCTTTTCACGACAAACATGCGAATATGAAGACTACGAATTTTCTAGTTAATATCGATGTGTATTAATGTTTAATATTAATTTAAAAAACGGCAAGCAATCGTAAGTAATAATATGCAATTAAAATCATATCAGTGGTGTTTTGGCTTTGCAGAAGTATATTTTAACACGTTTTCAGCCCAGTCGTATGCGTCAACCAAGCCTGAAAGTTTTCGTGTCCATTAGTATATATATTATACAGGGTGAGGCCTGTAATAGGAGCAAAAAATTAAGCGGTACGCTATTGAGCTCTCCAGTAATTATTTCCAAATAGATTAAATTGAAAAAAAAAGTTTTTTTTTACGCAACTGTAGCTTACATGTATTTTTTTACTCCACTGGAGTGATATTAATAACCGTTTATTGGAAAAAAAATTAAAAATATTTAAAAAAATTAAAAATATCCCCAAAAATATCCTTTCAAACTAAAAATGCAATAACGATTATGAGTCATAACTAGATGTTACTTCAAAATCAGTATTGACAGCCGCGCTATAATGTCGTTGAGCCAAGATCCATTACTTGGAGGTCATAACTTTAGATCGAAATTTCTCCCAATTTAAAAAAGATATATATTTTTTGGACTCAAGAGGTTACTGTAGATGCTCCAAGGAAGCGTCCTTTAAATTTTTTGCTCCTATTACAGGCCACACCCCCCGTATACAAGATGTCCAACGACTATGCGACATGAAGAGAAAGTGCCTTTAATATTGACGACCTGTTTAGCCTAGTTGGTAGTGACTCTGCCTCCGAAGCTAGAGGTCCCGGGTTCGAATCCCGGCCAGGGCATTTATTTGTGCATTTTTCACGGATATTTGTTCTTGGGTCTTGGATGTTTTCTATGTATTTAAGTATGTATTTATCTATATAAGTATGTATATCGTCGTCTAGTACCCATAGTACAAGCTTTGCTTAGTTTGGGACTAGGTCGATTTGTGTAAGATTGTCCCCCAATATTATTATTATTATTATTATTATTATTGAAAATAGAAGGTTTTGCTTTATACAATTTCTATAAATATGTAATAAATAGTAATGTAACATATTTTTTTATCAATAAAGATTATATGGATTAAATTGAATTGAATAATGCATTAGTATTTAGAAAATAGCCTTCAACCAAGGAATCGGATCCACTTTGAAACTTTAATCTAAAATTTCACTGTGTTTAAGATGCCAAAAGAGGTATTATTTGTTATCATTACCCCCCAATTGTTATTTTTATAACAAAAAAAACACGTTTGTCGGTTTGGTTCCCATGTGAAGTAGTGTGTGTTTTTTTTAATATTGGAATGCAGCATTATTATAAAAAGTAACATAATATACATAGAGCAAAATATCAAATCTTCAATACTAAATGTACTTTCCCTTTATGTAGCATAGCAGTAGGACATCCTGTATATGTGTCACAGTGAACGATTCGGACTAATTTTTAGTACCAGGCTACATGGTTATAAAGGGGTAGGTTCGGTGCCGTTTATCATGCAAATATTTTTCGGACGACATTGATCGACGCGTCTATTGAAATAAATACTTACTATTTTTCCACATATTTCATTTTATATGAGAACGGTAAGCGCGTGATGTAATTAACTAAATTCAATAATAATAACATGAAACAGTTGTGTAAAGACGTAAGTAGTCCGTAAAAAAATTTACGAAAATTTAATCGTATTGTGAACGTAAATTGATCGAAAATGATTAGATTGACAGATGTCACGATAATTTTTTTGACAAAAAAAGGACTTTCATTCTTGTCCCTTGAGGCCTGGGAACGTGTTGACGTTAATTACGTTTTAGAAAAATAATTTGCATTATAGTTAAATAAAACTTGCATAGACGATTAAGGAATTGATTTAGGAATTTGATTTGTAACTGGAGAATTAATTATTGTTATATCGATCGATTTGACAAACAATGCAGTCACAGGGCGCCATGTCTTTTCTTGTGTCTAAATTAAGAAAGAAAAAATCTAATTAAGAATCACTGTATTCTGTATTGCATTTTGAATATTTGAGTGCAGAAGTTCCTAAGTTAAATAGAGTTAAGGCTATGGTTTGGCATGCCCCACTTTTTAATATTTTGAGCGTAGCACAGACTTACGGGCAGGTGAAGTAATATTTGAATATAATAATAATATTGTGTTTGTAGTTTACTTAATGTAACCCACACTCAGAGTCCGCGTTTTAATCACAATATTAACGACAGCTATTGTAAAAATCAGACTCAGATGAATGAAGTTTTGTTAAATTTTAAGGTGCTTGCATCCTACTTAATAATGATGAGCCCGTAGGTTTGTGTGTAGACGTAATAACACGCCGCATTTTACTATTACTAGACATGGTTATTTTTATGCAATTTCACGAGTCACAATGTCGCGAAACAGCGAATTTATTATTTTCTTACTTTTAAAGCATTTCTGATATCTAGTAGTAGAGTTACAAATTATCTTATGAATAGTTGAAAATTAACTATTGGTATTATAAAATAAATTAATAATTGTTGACTGAATTGACAATTTGTAGATGTGGACAGTTTCTATAGGCCAGCTAAATTACGTTTGAATATTTTCGGTAACTTTTTGTTGGATATTTGTACAATATGAGATGGGGATGGGGCAAGACAAACATAGGAGAAAGAAGGATACTCTTTGTATTGTACAGTACAAGTAGTATCTTTTCTAATACTTTATGAAACAAACCATGTTTGCCCTGCTCTAACTAATTTTTTATATCAATTCCAACTAAGTATGAATTTCGCATGGATCAATTATTGTTTATCCAGAAGATCATTACCAAGCTCTACATGAAAGTCTTCCATGTTGAATTTGTTTGTTGATGAAAACAATAGTTGTTTCATGTTCTACTTACAGTCCCATTTCTTCCTCGAAATCGTCAAGGACGACTATAAAGTACCTATAAATTTCAGCGGTGGCCTCGTGGCTAAGCACACAACAACAGCTGTTAGGAAGTAAATTCCATATAAAAGTTACCGCAAAGTCTCGTAATGTAGTAATAATTATATTAATTAAATAAGTATTTAGATGCCAGTTTTCATTACTATCAGTGTTGAACATGACAATGGTAACGTAGTTGTGATATGATGTGAACAGTGTGTGTATTACGTTTTTTTTACTTCTATGAGTTTAGGTGAAGTAAGAAAAACAAATGGTGAATAGACACTTCAAAATCTACAAAATAACTGAGAAACGTATTTGTTCAAAACGTTAGAGAAATGAAATCGAAAATTCCTACAGCCGCTCGGTCAACTCAAGAAATGCCGTTGTTTTTCTTACCCCTGGAGTATTTCAGTTTACACTAACTGACTTTACTTAAATTCAATAATAGTGAGTATTTATATCGGCCTTCATTGGTGTACAAATACAATTTGAAAAAAAAAATGAGACAAAAAGGAAGTTGTTGGGGAAATTGATATGAGAAATTTATTGACAATATACATTTAATTTGGTAGATATTCACACATTTCACATTATTTTACTGAATAGAATAGTGAGTGATTACAAATTTTAAGTTGATCTACTGCAAGCCAAGAAAGTCGTCTATACAGAGTGAGAAATAAGTCATGATACTCATGATCATAGTAATAAAACATCATGATCATAGTAATAAAATGTGAATATATCCATGATTCTGAACAACTTTTTTTAAGGGACGACCCTGAGCGTCAAAAAAGGAACACACGACCTAATTTCATACCATCATTACAGTAGTGGTCAGATGATTGATGTCTTTTGACCTTTTCAAACTCAGACCTATTAAACAGTAGTTTTATTTCGCATGGACAGAGTTGGTAGTTTTTTTTTGCAGAATCATGGAGTGATTCACGTTTTAACCTCATTACCGCCACACTACGAATGAAGTGACGTGCCCTGTACGCCACGGAATTGACAACATTTCAAATTTTTAAGTAGAATGAAATCTTAACTCATTTCTTTAATTTGGTAACAAGAAACCCCAAAATATATATATATATATATATATTTATTTTTATAGCTACCTATTACTTATCTAAATATTCACGAAAATGTAAAGAAAGCCCATATCGTAGTAATGACGTCACTACTATGAAATTATGACAGTCACAGAGCACAAAAAGAACAGCAGTTCACTTTCTTTAGTAAAGTTGTCTTAGTAACAGTGCTTCTGTATGATTTATTACGCTGTGACGCCTTACTAGTCACTTAATCTCTTTTAGAATGAGGAACTTTTGAAATTGATTTATTTATAAGAAATTGGGATATTTTCGAGAATTCAAAAATGGTTTTCCTTAACTTATTATCCTCTATTTGAAATTGGGATATTATCCTCTATCTGATTTCACCGGAAAATAGCCTGCTTAAAAAAATTAAATGTTGTCAATTGACAATCTAGTATAGTCGCGGAATGAAAAGGTTCGTCACGTTTCGACCTTAACTGCGTTAAAAAAGTATTATTACATTATACAAGTAATAAAGTCGATATGCGGTAAAACGACTTTCTTATCTGACGGTACATACTTAATGTTTTTTTTGTAGTAATTGCGTAGTATATTCATAGGACAGTTAGAGAGTCCACTTTTGTTTTAGTTACGCATAGTTATTAAAATTATAGAATATTTATACAGTAAAAGTAACATACAGTAAAATTTAACATATTTATTAGTTACAAATTATTTACAATTGAAATACAAATAATAGTGAGCCGTTATATACTCGTAGAGTTCTAAACTTTTATTATTTTTATTTCATCACCATGATTATCTAATAAGTACCCACCTACATAGTAATATAATAATGTATTTTTAAATTAACTTAAAATGGTTTAAATGCGTCATCACCTAAATATGCCTATAGGTATTATAATGTTTTCATCAGTTTTTTACAATGTATTGTTTAAACGTTTTCAAAGTTTAGATTGAATAATTATGTTGATGCACTTTTAATATTTATATTAAAATAATTATTGTTCATAAGCAATATCACATAAATAGTCATAGCATACATTTCGAAATGTTGTATGATGTTATCTTCTATATTATAATAACGATAACCCAACACTAAAGACAAATTGTACCTATATTTAAGGACATTATGGTCCTTTAAACCGGATGTTCTTAGTGGGGTGGGAGTAACCACAGGAAATATATTTGTGATATTCAGAAAATATGTGCCATGATACTCTATCGGGTTTTACTGTTGGGTTATAATAACTTCACATATAGTATACCGTAAAAGTGAAAAATTCATGAGACTTATATTTCAATAAAAATATTATTTTTAAATTTATTTAACCTTACTCGAACTGGTTGTACCTGTTTTGTATGGATTATATGGAATTGGATCTCCAATATGGCGGATGTTATTGCTGTTTCCTTGAGAAATTGGGAAATTTTTAAATGAAAGTTTTATGCCTTTAATAGAGTGAGAATGGAGTAGGTTCAGATGGGATAAAAGGAACAATGGGGGAAAAGAATGTTTAGAACTTGCATAATAGTGTTATTTTTTTAAAGGTTCTTTGTCGAGGTCAATGAAGATGATTCCTAGTAGCGTCGTTACGGTATTATCGTCTTATTGGCACCGTTAAACGCACAAAGTACAATATAAGTATATGCTGAGACTGTGATATATGTGAAATACTCCACATAGATCGTAGCGCCGCTGTGGCATTTAGTAAGAACTAACCGCACTACCGCTTCATGTCTGTGACTCCAATATATTATACTGCGAATAAGTAAGTAAGTAAGTATATTATACTGCGAAAAGTATAATTAAGTGCGATAGAGATAGCACCCAGTGACATGTGGTACAAACAAATGAAACTAACATCTCCATAGAAAAAATCGTACTTCGAGCTGAAAGGGGACTTTCAGCTCGAAGCTATTTTTAACCAGAGGGTTAAACGCTTTTGCTTGATTTTTTAGTGACAAGATCCTGTCATAATTCTTTTTTTTTAGTGACAAGATCCTGTCATTTATGATGTTTTTTTAGTGACAAGATCCTGTCATAACGTGACTGCCATATCGATTAGACGCATGAACTTATGACAAGGTCGTATTACTGTTACACCACTATTTGCACCTTAGGTATGTGGTGTTGTGTTCCTGGTGGTGAGTAAGGTCACCAGAGCTCTCCAGGATAAGTTGTGTTAACTAAGGGACCTGCATGTCTCTAGTTTTCAACACAACGAATCCTCATGTCAGTAAAGGGTCGGCAACACACTTGTAATTTATTTGGAGTCGCCAGAATCCTTAAGGTTCGGTGTGCTTACCATCAGGCAGACCGTAAGCTTGTTTGCCACCTTCGTTGTATAAAAAAATGTTTCCAACCCACATCCCATTATCAAATTGAGGCATTTTCAAGGAAAATGCGCTATTCCCATAACGATGCAATTAGAAATCAACCTAGATAGCAAAAAAGGGGGACCTTTTAGTTGAGATTAACACAATTGTGCAAATTATAACTTTATAAGACATACCATATTTTACAAAGTGTCACTTAACTGTAATGTTACCTAAGTTTATATTCATTTTAGTTTTAATGTTATGCGACATAGTATGACTTGCATACGAAACGAAATTCTGTTATACGAGTGTAACTGGTTCCCCGCGATACAGGTGTAACCTAGTGCGGGGGCCCCTGGTAACTATGATTTGTAAAACTTTTTTAGAAATAACTATTATTATTATTATACAGTCAAATGAGGTAAAATGGTACATGCATGGATTACCTACTTAAGATTAAGACACAAGATAATCACCTCACTTGTCGATCGTTTTTTTATTTTATACGAATGACATTTATATGTACCTTTCGCACGCTCGAAAACATTGCGAAACTTTCCCTCTTACCCCATCTGAACTTACCGTAACCTGACATCGTGTATATATAAGTACTACTTATTGTAAATAGTTACTTATAAATTTGTCACTGTGTCGAAACGTCCACATTCTGATAGTAAAGTTCTTCATGTTTCACGAGTGTTTCATTTACTACCACTTAATTTTACCACAATACCTACAACAGAATAAATCTAGACACATCCATTTCGGGCCACTTTTAGCGACCCAATAACTTTATATCTAGGACTATACGATAAAACAGTGCAGCAAGCCCCCCGATCAGCCTTAGTTGGAAAGTTTGTATAGGTTGGAAGTTTGTATGAGAAAGCGATAATGAAGCTCTGCCTAATGAAGCTCCGCGCTCGCACATTTTGTGGGTACTTAAACATAATTAATACAATCATGGGACCTATTCAAATTCTGCAAAAATGTCTACAAATATTGAATGGCTTTAGTTTAGTTCAAAAACTTTATTTAAAACATCAATAGTTTAGTCGTCAGATTGTAAATACTTTGCAAAAAGGAGTAACTTTGGGGTCTCTTTCGATCGAGCGAAGTTCATTAGATCGTGTAACTGAATGCAAATTTGACTAGACTAGATCCTTAAGTAATACATATAATTTTTTCAAATTTTTAAAACCCTCTTTCTACGTTTCAGGTTGTTTTTAGAAAACTCGAAAACGCTGTCCCGCTATTCCTCCTCCCCTTAATAGCATTTACTTTTCTGTGGTGATTTTTGAGATCTACGCGCTCCAAATTGCGCGTTAAAGGTAGTTGATTGCTATTGGCTATGTGCGAAGTAGGTGGTGGGGGTAAGCTAGGCGATCGTAGCGCAGACCATGGCAGAAATGTGTACTTACCGGGGACCACTGTCAAATTTACTTTCACGTTTTCTATTGGTTTCTTAACGGTTTCCTACAATTCGTTTCGTTTGTATGTATTTATTTATTCTCTTATTTATTTCAGTAAATTTCCAATACGGGGTCTTTCTCGTTTAATAAAGTAAATAAAATATTCATGTGTCATTATTTGACATCTCTGAGTCTTGACATTGCCTCGATACCTTTGACGTTTGACGTTTCAGACGTGAACATAGCCAATAGGAGTCTGTCATCATGTATACATGTAAGTGGGTACCTACCTGCAGTGATACGGTTAATCCAGGTTATTAAAAGGTAAAGGAACAAACATTATAGAATAGAGAAATTATTGCGAACCGAATTGTTAATACTTGGAACAAATTACCCTCCCAAGTTGTGAACTCCAACAGTGTTAATCAGTTTAAAAATAGACTTGACAAACTATCTAAAGCAGTGAATTATATTAGTGCTTAGTGAACTATGATTTAGACTTACCAGCACGAGCTGCCTGTCTAAAATGATATAATAATATATATTCCCTTCTAAGCCGTAGTACGGGCCGCGAACGGGCCAGACTACTGGCTTCGGCGTCGAGGGAGTCCTGTGAGTGGCTCCGGGCGTATCCCTCACCAAACATCGGAACTTTCCTCACGCCGGACACACTCCGCATCGCGACCTGTCTTCGGCTTGGAGTCCGTATCTGTGCTCCACACAGGTGCCCCTGCGGCAGTGAAGTCGACGAATTAGGACACCACGGGTTATCCTGTCAAAAAAGTGCTGGCCGCTTTTCTAGACACGCCGCACTGAATGACATTATCCGCCGGTCACTTGCATCCGTCAATGTGCCAGCTCTACTGGAGCCAACTGGCATAGCCAGAGACGGCGGCAAGAGACCGGACGGTGTGTCCCTGGTTCCTTGGGGTTTGGGAAGGGTGCTAGTGTGGGACGCTACTTGTGTAGACACACTGGCCCCGTCCCACGTCACCGGGACCAGTAACCAAGCAGGTGCGGCGGCTAAAGCGGCTGAAAAGCTTAAAGTCCAGAAGTACAGGGGTCTCGCCCCCGAGTATATTTTTATGCCATTCGGGGTCGAGACCCTTGGCCCGTGGGGTCCGAATGCTATTAAACTCTTTAAAGAACTTTCTAAAAGACTAGTCGACTTCACTGGTGACCGAAGAGCTGGCAGCTTTCTCGCACAACGTATTAGCATCGCAATACAGAGGGGAAATGCTGCCAGCATCCTTGGCACCATACCAAAAGGTCAAATTTTTTTACATTTATTTTAATTTTATTTAGTATTAGTTATTAGTTTTAATTTAGTTCTATTCTAGGTCTAGTTTAAGTTGTTTAATATTGTTCATATAATAAAATTTTGTTCAATAAAGAAAAATAAATAAATAAATAATAATAATATGTATAATATAAATCTCCTTAACTAACGTACATACAATTACGTAAGTATATGAACCAGTAAAAACGCTAGCAATACTACAGCTGACACGGCAGAAATCGATGCCGAAGATTTTAAAGAAGAATTCGTCTCATTCTCTACACTCACTGGCGATGGAGTCTTTAAGGAGTCTCTTAACATCTTCGCTTCTTCTTGGGCCTTCTCCGCCAAAACTACTCTCTTCTTTACCTCCTCTACTTTCTTCTGCGCATTCCCAAGGTCCTTCGATATTCCATTCAACATATTATCCATTATGCCTCTAGTGTAGTTAGCAAAACTCTTTTCAGTATCATTTTTGATCAACATTATTTTTTGAAGTTCATTCAGAGCCATCTTGAGTTCCTGACGCGCGTTGTCCGTTTCCATTATTGTTTCATTTAATTTCTCCTCTGCCATAATCTGATCTGAGATCTGTTAATTTAAAAAAAAGCTCACGATCCGTTACATTTAACTTTCGGTTACATTTAATAACACACAACTTTGACAAAAAAAATTAAAAAGCCACCGACATTTTAAATTCAATGTTTATTATCTCAATAATGGCTGATCCGATTGAGATAAAACATGTCTAAGAACAAGAACATCGCTGGAAAACCTGTATTCAAATAAAACACACTACCTGCACATCGGTTCACCCGTTTAAAAGCTACGACGCCACAGACAGACACATACATACACAGATACACAAATAACATGTTATCCTACTGTTTTTTTAACATCCCTCTATTGCGTTCCGCGTAGGAGCTTAAAAAGTTTTCTGATGATTAAAAAAAATCAAGACACATAATGTTGTTATAAATATTATAATATTCACATCACTGTAATATTTATATCAATACCAATCGTATTTGTCTAATTATTTCGAAATTTTCGTTCGGAAACTTAAGAGATAAAGGAGGAATGGTATATTTTTGAAAACCCTTTTTAGGTTTCCGTAGCCAAAATGGCGAAAACGGGACCTCTTATAGTTTCGTCATCTCTGTCCGTCCTTATGTCACAGCCGATTTACTCGGAGACTATAAGCACTACAATTATGAAATTTGTTTAGGAAGGTGTTTTCTATGAACCGCTACATAAAAGTGGTGTAAAACTAGTAAAAAAAAAAATTAATCATAGTGGGTACCCCGCACCCCATTACATAGTTTTTACATTTTACATAGTTGTAAACGGGGGATAAAAAAACCGGCCAAGTGCGAGTCGGACTCGCGCACGAAGGGTTCCGTACCAGAAAAAAAAACGCCAACAACTATTCTGTTGTATGGGAGCCTCCCTTATTATTATTTTATTATTATTTTGATTTTAGTATTTGTTGTTGTAGCCACAATAAAAATACATTATCTGTGCACATTTCAACTGTCTAGCTATTACGGTTCTTGAGATCTAGCTCGGCGAGTGGTAGCCATGAAAAAGGGCTAAAATATCACGTTTTTTGTATGGGAGCCCCCGTTAATTATTATTATTATTTTGTTTTTAGTATTTTTTGTTATAGCGGCAACAGAATTAAGAAATTCTCCTCCCCCCCCCACCCCTCTAATTTCCTATAATACGAATTTTAAAATTATGATAAGTGCTGTACATTATTAAATACTTTCAACGATTTTTAGTTTGAATACGATAGGTCTAACAGTTTTTGAGTTCTCGCTGAAAAACTGTCTTACCCAAACAAAAGCACGCAAGGGCCGTGAGTTCCCTATGAAGATACGACCTTTTTTGATTCAATGTATTTTATATCGGTTTTAATTATGGACTAGTAGGTGTCGGTACGGAACCCTCCTTTGTGTGTGATCCGACACGCACTTGCCCGGTTTTTTCTACATAGTTCGAAATTCAAAATCATAAAAAAGTGATTTAGAATCTGCAACTCGAGCCCTCTCATATGATAATCTTACTTGTCTTAGTATAGGTCGATTCACAAGAGCTGGCGCGGAAAATCGTATGAAACTGTCATTAATTTCATAGACATTCCGCGCCAGCTCTTGTGAATCGACCTGTAACTACACTGAATTTCTGTCCGCCCTCATCTAATGTCAAAATTGTTTTGTTAATTGTGTCTCAGCATATACTCGTACGCTAATATTATACTGTTATATAAGTAATAAGCTTGGAACGCACAGAGCGCGGCGCAGCGTCGTTGCGGGGCGGTTTTTCGGTAAAAATACAGAAATGTCAAGATTACCGTGCTAGCCATGGGTAAGGTAAAACATGATTCGTTAATACTTACGGCACATGTGGTTAGAAACAACGCTATAATAGTTGTAGTAAAAAAATACACAGATTTCATTTTGAAACACGCCTATATCAAACTCGATGTAAATGTAAATTATTCTTTGGAGGCAGTTCCGCTGAGTCCCGAAGCTGGGGTAATAAAATAGTATAGATAATTGGATATTTCCTTCCTTATCATTTGCGGTAGGGAATCACAACGGACAATACGCAAGGAGGATAATGAACAATTAGGTATATCGATTTTTTTTATGTTTCGTAGTCAACTAGGAACCCTTATAGTTTCGTCATGTCCGTCTGTCTGTCCAAGGCTTTGCTCTGTGATTGTTAGTGCTAGAAAGCTGCAATTTGGCATGGATATATGAATCAATAAATCTGACAAAATGGCAAAAAAAATTAGTGTACCTCCCCTACACGACGAGTAGGAATGTTTTTTTTTGCTTCAACTCTATGGTTTGGGGTGTTGTTGGATAGGTTTTTCAAAATTAATATAGGTCTTAACAAAACATTTTTTGATAAAGTGATTTTTTTCGGAAATAATCACTCCAAAAAAAAACCCACCTCCTAACTTTTGAAGTATGCCTATGGGTCAACTACACCAAAAAAGCATACAGTGCGCTACGAGTCCAGTACCATAATGGATATAGGGCACTGATGGGGCTGCCACGGCATTGCAGCGCATCAGGAATGCTTGTCGAGGGAAATATAGACTCGTTCCAGGCTATAATGCGCAAAAGAACAGCATCCTTGATGCGCCGTCTTACAAACAGCACCAGCAATAGTTTGGACTGGACTGGACACGAATGCACATCAGCATGTGTTCAGTGTCCAAATAAATTACCGAATTACTTTTAATTTAATAATAGTATTAGAAATAAATACTTAATACTAACATAATCTTAAGTCAAACACTACTTGTACTAACAACATATATATGGATGTAAGTAACTGATCCGAAATAAAGATTAATAAATAAATAAATAACAAGTACTAAAAAGAATGGCACCAGCTTTAAGCCTTTTTCTGGTACGGAACCCTTCGTGCGCGAGTCCGACTCGCACTTGGCCGGTTTTTTACCACTTACTGACTGACTGACTAGTAATCAAAAACCTAACCCATTTCCAGGTGACCTAGAAAGGTGAAATTTGGCATACAGCTTGGTAATTATATGTGTACAAAAATAAATCAGATAAACAGTGTTTTTTTTTTTTTATAACTTTTATTATTATTATTATTTATGTTTGTTACCTCAGAACTCCGTCATATATTAACCGATTTTGAAAATTCTTTTTATGTTTGAATCGGCATACTTTAGCAGTGGTCCCATTGTCATAAGGTCCGAATTTGATTAAAGGGTCCTGGAGAAATCGAGGAAACTCTTCAAATATTTTAGGTGCACCTATAGCGATTTGGGTATTTTGTATAGTAACTCGTGCATTCGCTCTTGAAAAGCACCATTTGGGCAACTTTGACAAAAAGTAATGATATCCCATCAAAAACATAAATGTGAAAATGGCAGCCAAGTTCAATATGCGATGCGTGGTTGTCGTCTTCACCGACAAAAGAATTGAAATCTAAATGGGTGCCAAGTTCCGCAGATTATCTGAAAATTTGCCAAGTCTGGCACTAGATTGTTTACAGTAAAACCAATTTATTGCGGCTTAATGCATTTTTAGCTCTTAATTATTTTGTCGGTGAAGACGACAACCACGCATCGCATATTGAACTTGGCTGCCATTTTCATATTTATGTTTTTGGTGGGATTTTACTATCGCTAATAACCATTTACGAACTTGCCTGTTTCACATTTATTAAATATAGGCACGTTCATATAAAACTTGGTTTTAAGTTGAGTCCACAAAGCTTAATGTGATTCGTTAAAATGTACTGAATTTGAACGTACCAATAATGAAACAGAATGATTGTATCTATAGTAATGTGGTGTAATTTTGATTTGCAATAAATACGTTTCTTTTTCTATTACAGTACAATATGTAGGTACATATATAATGTGGGCAAGAGTTCTTGCGCGTAAAATAAATTAAATAGATAAAAATACTTATACTATTCTATATGCAAACTATGCTTAATATGTTATTTTAAATTAGAAGTATGACAAATAACTATCGGACTATACCATCAGTTAGGTATGTTATATAATGACATGTAGAAATTATTAGATATTTTTATTTATTGTCGTGCCCAAGTTAAAACATCATTAATATTATTTTAACATAATCGATAAATTCGTACATTAGGTATGGGTACCACTCTAGCCTTGCTACCAATTGCTCCGATAAAATGACAAACGGAAACGAGCACGAATAGCGCGATACATTGCGGTGACATTACGGTAGTTCCTTAATCGGTGCCATTCGCAATCAAGCAATGTCAAGCATCCATACCGATTCTCTCATATTAACGGAGTAATGGCGAATGTCATAATCCATCTCAATGTTTTCCAAAAAATAATTATTTTAGTGCTTATCGGTGAAAATAAATCACTCCCGGCTGATCCTTTAGGTTGTAGCTTCGTTGTCGGTACGACAAAATTGCAGAACAAGGCATTTTTATATTTTTAAAAGGGTATTTCCTCATTCGCAGTCCATTGACAACTGAACTGCCTTTTGACTGCGTTTGACAGGTGCATGTAAATCCGATCATACACGCGGCTACGCGTGCCCCGCCCATTACCATTTCTATAGTATTTATTTGTTCTGTGGTGTCAGTCAACCTTTAGTATACTAATAAAAATCATTTGAATTGACCGAATTATATCAATTTAATCCGTTCAAAAGGCGACTGTACTGACCATACAAGAAGGTTCACAATCGAGCGGCAGGTTATTTTTAAAGATATTTTAAATAATTTTAACTACGAGGGTGAATCAAAAAGTTCTTAGAACTGCATGGTGATAAAACCTTTTTAAATGTAGTTTGTTTTTGTTTTTTTTTTAGCTGTCATTATGACATAATATGGCGGCATATTCTCCGGACTTGGCTCCTAGCGATTTTCACCTATTCCCGAAATTAAAGGAGCACATCCGCGGAATTAAATTTCGGGATGATAACGCCGTAGTGGGTGCTGTAGAGGAGTTTTTCGAGTCCCAAGGAAAATCGTTTTTTTATGATGGAATAAAAAAAAATTGAGAAACGATACTTAAAGTGTATAGAACTACAAGAAGACTATGTAGAAAAATAAAAAGTAAAAAAAAACATTATTTTTTGTTTTTCACCCTTATTCTAGGAACTTTTTGATTTACCCTCGTATAACAGCAAAGGTTATATATGTTAGGTTGTGTCATATTCACAAGCGCTCACAGTATAGTAGGTTAGCTGCGGTCGGCCTCACAAGGGGCTGAACACGTTTGTACCTTGTCGCTTTAAGAGGGTACAAACATTTCGTTACAACTCATGTATGTATGTAAGCACTTTATTGTACACAATAACAGTTTAAAACATATACATGTCACACAGGATCTGAGTACAAAGGCGAACTTATCCCTACGAGGGATCTCTTCCAGCTAACCTTTGAGGGATTGAGAGGAGATTTTTAAAAAGAATGAGATAGACAAACTTACACCGTGTACAACAACGTTACAATGAGTGAATATAATTTGTAGCTAAACCATAACTAAATAAATACCAAATATACCCATAAATACGTATGTAATAAGTAAATATACATATATAATGTATAAAAAAATACATATACCTATAATAAATGCATAAATACAGAATAATTATATTCAAAATTACAATATATAAATAAGTATAGGACTCAACCAAATCACAGATCGTTGGAGAGCCATAATTTCTTCAAATTTTTCTTGAGTGACGCGACAGACTGGGACTGGCTTATTGACAAAGGTAACGCGTTCCACAGCTTCACAGCGCCCACGGCGAAAGATTTAGAGTACGTTCGCGTCTTATTTGACGGTACAGAAAGAGTAAGGTTGGCGCTAGACCTCAGACGGTGACCACTGCCGTCAGCCATATATCTAAATCTCTCAGTAAGATACGGAGGAGCAGCAGGATTAAAAAGTATGTTGAAAAGCAACGACAGAATATGCACATCTCTGCGCCGGCGGATCGGCAACCACTGAAGCTGAGATCGGAAGTTGGAGATGTGGTCATATTTGCGGAGACCGAAAATATACCTGATACATACATTTTGTAAGCGCTCAAGCTTGTCAAGCAGCTCTTCATTGAGGTCAAGCAACGCAATGTCCCCATAGTCCTGAAGTGGAAGAAGAAGAGACTGGGCAAGAGTCTGCTTGGTGTGCAGACGAAGAAAATTCTGTAAGCGCCTTAGTGAGTGGAGAGATCCAAATCTTTTTTGACTTACTTCGGCAATATGGGGTGACCAGGAAAGCGCCTGATCTATGGTGATGCCCAAATTCCTGACAGTAGAGGACAAGGGAATGGAAATCTCTTCAAATAGGATGTCAGGCACCCTCACATCTGAGAGCTTACTTATAAAGTAAGGACTACCAATAACAATGGCCTGCGATTTCTGTACATTTATTTTTAACCCAAAATTCTGCGCCCAGCAACGAATGGAATCCAAGTCTTTGTTGATCTGCGTTATTAATGAAGATAAGTCCTCTATACTTGCCGCTGCATAAATCTGTAGGTCGTCCGCGTACAGGTGATATGAAGATGCAAGAGATTTGGTGATATTGTTTATAAAGATGGAAAAAAGCAGTGGAGAAAGCACCCCTCCTTGTGGGACGCCTGCGGTTAGTTAACACCAATTGGACATCTTGTCGTTGAAACTAACGCGCTGGCGCCTGTCCAAGAGGTAGTTGCGGAACCATAATAAAGAAGTTTGGGACACATTGATAGTGCGGAGAATACCGAGCAGAATGTCAAAGTCCACCGTATTAAACGCACTACTGAAATCAAGAAGGACAAGGACGGTGAGTTTTTTGCATTCTATATTAAGACGAATGTCATCGGTGACCTTAACCAAAGCGGTGACTGTGCTATGCCCCGTTGTTACTCATCATAGTCGCGATCGCCTGCGAGCGGCCATGATTACCACCCACACTACAATGTTTACTGTGTGCGTGCGGTTCGAGTGACGCCGGTTAATCCGACACTTCTTGATCATTGTTATACTTTTACTTTATAGTGAGCTAGGAAAAAATAAAATTTGATGAGTTTTACATGTTTTATTCTATTAAAATTATGTACGCACTTATAAAGTGTCTCTTAATAGGTACGTATGTTACTAATTGGCATTGACCTACTTTTTCTCCCATCAACCATTCCGGGGAAAAGACATTTCTGATAAAAGAACTTTAATTTTGCCTCTATTTTCTCCTTCCAAAACCGGTCAGCTTTATTAATTCTTACAGTCTTAAACTCTGCTCCTGTTCACACCGCAAATAGACATATATTTTTTGGCTGAAAACGAAATAAAGTTTTTGTTAATCATTTAATTTTATTCACGTTTTTCCATGACATCAATAGTATTATAGCCGCGACTTTGCTTAAGGAGTACGAGTAAACGTGAGACTTAACGAGTTGCGCAGAGCAGAGCTTGTGTTATCTCTCCTTTTGCAAACCTGGAAGAAAATGTTATAATTTGTACAGCATAACCTAGACAAAGAGAAAAGCCTACCATTACGACCTAGTGATAAAAATAAAAAAATATATACATCACATCTTTACAAAATAAAACCGGCCAAGTGCGTGTCGGATCACGCACAAAGAAGGGCTCCGTACCGACACCTCCTAATCTATCTACATTTAGAACCACTATACATTGAATCAAAAAAGGTCGTATCTTCATAGGAAACTCACGACACCTACGCCCTTTTGTTTTGGCAAGACAGTTTTTCAGCAATAACTCAAAAACCATTTAAACTAAAAATCGTTGAAAGTATTAACCCATCAAAAACATAAATGTGAAAATGGGAGCCCAGTTCAATATTAAGAATATGCGGTGCTTGGTGGTCGTCTTCACCAACAAAAGAATTGAGATCTAAATGGGTGCCAACTTCCTTAGATTCTCTGAAATGGTGCCCAGTCCGGCACTACATTGTTTCCAGTAAAACTAAACTAAAACTGGAAACAATGTAGTGCCGGACTGGGCACCATTTCAGAGAATCTAAGGAATTATCTTCTAAATCTTTGAATTCTTTTTTTCAATGTACATGTAGGGTATAATAGACTTTCAAAGGGCGTAAGTGTCGTACGTTTTCTATGAAGATACTATCGTTTGTGATTAAATGTATTATATTGTGGTTTTAAATGTACTTAGATTAGGAGGTGTCGGTGTGTGTACGGAACCCTTATTGTGTGTGGTCCGACACGCACTTGGCCGGTTTCATCATTTCGGAACACGATTTTTTTCTTTAAGCCCGACCGACGATTACGTCTATGATAAAACACACGGTCACATCGTTTCAATTGCAAAACTTTGATGGACTTTTGTCAAAGTTGGTCTTATTGACGGAGCGAGCGAACGGAGCGAAGCGTCTCCGTTTCAGATTTCGACAAAAATTCTTTCGTATGTCTGTGTCTGTCTGGATTTTTTTCCTGTACAGGTTGCCTTTCTCATCAGAAATGTTATATAGAACTTTTTTAACGAGTCAGTTTTTGGAAATTTTGAAATTTGAAAAAATATACAAAATTTTATCGTATGTATGTCCGAATGTTCTTCTCTACAGATCGCATTTCTCAGTCGAAATTTTGACATTTAGAAAAAAAATGCCAGGTCTACAGCTCACGGAGCCACTAGTTTAAGTTGGTTTGAAGCTTACCGGTGTTAAATGCTACGACAGCAGCGTGATAACAAGCCGAGAATGATTTATTCAAAGAAAAAATTATACGTTTGTAACTTACATAACACCTAGGCAGTATAAACATAAATAATACGTATATATATATATATATTATTTATTCAGAACACAAACAGTCATATAAACATATTAAATTCACAGTACATAAAATAAAAAATGTACTAAAACAAAAATAAACAACAGACCTGGAGGTTCATTATTTTAAATAGTGTTACCTATGTATATATTAATTGTGTAAACAAAGTACAATAAAAAGGAAACATATTCATTCAACAGGTTAGGTCATATTTGGTAGTATTGTGGCTTACCTTTTTGCTTGTCTGGCCGCAGTATTATTGATTTTTTTCGTTTCAAATAATTTGCGTTTATTGCCCATTTTTGAAATAAGTTTCTGTGAATAATGTAATTTTTGTTAAAATATTTTATTACTGACTACTTTTTTCGACAATCGTCAACTACTTGTTGAGACGGTCCGAATAAGTTCAAAACGACGTGTTTATCTTGTGTAGTTTAGGACTTGCCATGGCGACCTTCTGTCTACATCATCAGATCAGCTCGGTGGTACCATGATAATGTGTTGTTATCTAACTTACATAAGTATGACAAATTTCAGCTTAATCCGATACCGGCAAGTAGCTGAAAAAATGATTGCAAATTTTGATGGAAATTTATTTATTTATATACTTACTTACATAAGAACAGTACAAGTTAAATAAAAGCTTTAGTCCATTAAGAAAATATGAAATAAATAAACTTACTTAGCATGTAATATTACTTACCAAGTATCAATATGTAGTGGAGGCACTAAAGCTCAGGCGCGTGTCGGGTACGCTCTGTCATCGACCTTTCCTTTTCCGTCCGTTTTTTGGGAAGGCTCGGCGCGTAATGGATCAAACGAAGTTTTCGCGCGCCGTTTTATAGTGGTTTTTAAAAAATGGACTAATTAAATGGCTAATCTATGAGCGTTGAAAAAAATACAAAAAATAAAGCAATTCTTGTAGTTTTATAATAAAATATTTTATATCGAAAACATCATCAAATACGTGAAAAAAAAAAGTTTAATCAAACCAAATTAGACATTCTGTACTATTTTTTTTAATAGTAAAAACGCATATTTTACAACTATTCCGATTGCTATGTACTAAAAGACTATATATCCTATTGAAAAAAGTAAACAAAGGAACATTTTTGTAAGTTTAAAAGGGAAATATCTCGTAAAAGATAGCTCTGACGCGTGTTTTTAGAAAATACGTCGACAAAAACCTGGTTGTTTTAAATAACAGTTTATAGAAATAGAATTATAGCATTGCTATGGTCTAGAATAAGAGTTTATCTATACAAAACAGTAGTTTACGTTAACAATATAAGCATTTGAACAAAATTATGGCCTTTGTAAAAACCTAAAGTTTGCTAAAACACCAACTTTTCGTTCGTACCCTCTTAAGGTCGTTTAAACTGTCATACTAAGGCTGGGTTGCACCGACTTACAATCACAGACTGATCAACGTTAAATATGGCACCGGCAGCTGTCATCCCATAGAAACTTGTCAAACTTTCCATACATTGATATTCTAACGAACACAGCTTACGATTACATACGGTTTGGTGCAACCCAGCCTAAATGTCTAACGGGTAAAAGCGACAAAGTACCAATGTGTCCAGCTACTTATGAGGCCGACTGTACATCTTACCGAGCCCGGTCACAGCCACAGTAACATATTTTTATGGCTTTATTATTGACATTAGAATTCTTGAGGCATACTGACATAGACAAATAGACATAGGCATAATTTATTTGTGTTACAGGTCAATGTTTACAATGAATTAGTATATCATTGTACATTCATTTATAGATTATATTAATAGGATCATTATTACATTGCATTGTATTTCATTTTATATATGCTAAAAATTCTTTAATAGTATAAAAATAAATGAACCATCCATAGAAGAACCTAAGTAACCGATATAGCCCCCCGAATCACTGGGCGGGGCACATAGGACGTGGAACCGATGGCCGTTGAGGCGGAAAGATTCCCGAATGGCGACCACGTACCGGAAGGCGTAGCGTGAGCAGGCCCCCCACACGGTGGACTGATGACCTGGTAAGGGTCGCGGGTGTCTGCTGGATGCGGGTGGCGCAGGACCGGTCATTGAGGAAGTCTTTGGGGGAGGCCTATGTCCAGCAGTGGACGTCTTTCGGCTGACATGATGATAATGATGATAAAAATAAAAACATACATTAATAAGCACAGTTCGCTTGCGCAAAAGGTCGCGATTGGTCGTGCGCATTGTGCATTCTACCTGCTGCGCGTCTAATCGCTGTACTAATAAACAAATATAATACATTTTGCCTATAGAAATGTCTAAGTGTGTAAAATGCAATAAAGTGGTGTCGAAAAAAACTCTGGATTGCAGTGCAGTGGCTGTAACAAATGGTGGCACGGTAGATGTGTGGCTATAACTAATGAACAGCTGATCGCACTGTCATCTACAGACGCGGTATGGAAATGTCGGGGATGTGTTGGTACAGGCAAACACAAGCGGATATCAATAATACTACCAGATCTCGAGGATGAAGATAACAACAGCGTTGAAACATCGACAAATCAACCGGTTAACGAACAACTCATTAAAGAAATACGCCTGCAAATTAAAACTGTCATGAAGGACGAACTAACCCGTCAGCTGAGAGAACTCTTTCAGGAGGAACTAAGGCGCAGCTTACAGTTCTACTCAGATAAAATTGAGGATTACCAGCAATGCATAGAGAAGTATGAAGAAAAAACAAAGAGGGTAGAAAATGAGAACATTGATTTGAAAAATAAGTTTACAAATATGAAGAATAAAATTGAGCTGCTAGAACAAAAGGTCCATACGATGGAGCAAAGTCAAATAGGAAACCATATAGAGATATGTGGTATACAAAAAAATGACGGGGAAAACCTGAAGGAGATCGTAGGAAAAATCGCAGAAAAGATAAGCATGGACTCCAATGACGTCATACAGACATACAGAAAGGCCAGCAAGGCACCTGCCGGTCAGGTGAGAAACGCGTCTACAGTGGTGGTATCACTCCGTGAAGGTCGCCGGGACAAATGGCTGGACAACGCAAAAACCGTTACCCTCACAGGACGCGACATCGGGAGACCGGAGGAATACAGGATTTTCATGCGCGAAGCCCTAACACCTACGACGGCGTACCTCCTATGGAAAGCAAAAACGGAGCTTAAAGAATCGAATCTGTTCAAGTTTGTATGGTGTAAAAGAGGTTGCATTCTGGCCAAGAGGGACGAGCAAGGTAAAACATACCAAATCAAATCGGTGAGTGATATTGAGTACTAGGCATCGGTATCAAAAGCGGACTGAACTTTTCATACCGGTACCCCTATCTATAACGACAAGTTAATGCCAGCCAAACAGGAACAGTACAATGGATAAAACATCCAACATCGAAGAAAGTACCTTTGATAGTTGGGACCTTTACATAAGTGCAATTCCATCCGAATACCAATATCTAATTACGTTGCATGTAAATATAAGATCTATGTTATTAAACTTCTCGCAATTAGAATACATAGTTACGCGTAGCAAGCGCGAAATAGATATAATAGTTTTAACGGAGGTAAACATAAGCGAAACATGTGTATCAGAAGAAGAAAGAAGTACATAGAAATAAACAATAAAGAAAAAATCAGTATATGCGCGGCGTACCGGCCGCAAATCCGGTTTCATTGACGAGGTATATACGATCTTAAACAAAATTTCCCACAGAAATAAAATTATTCTTATAGGTGACATGAATATTGATCTAAAAAAAATATAATAATATTCGAACTACGTATTTAACACGTTCATGTGCGCTACGTGATAATACATAAAACACTGGTATATACAGTACTTCAGAACGTCCAAAGCAGTCCAATTTAATTTTTTTAAATCGTGTACAACGTGAATGAACGCCAAACGCCTGTCTTAGATTCTAGCAGTTACGTCATTGTGCTACAACATGTCAAAAGTTGAAATTTTACCCTCACTAAAGATGGCTGATACACAGTTACAAACAAAGATCTGTACGCACACTTACAACGTTATGTGACGTCTGCGCTAGTTCCGCGAGTCTATACATTTAGCAAGCTGGTGCGCTCCCCGGGGGAAACGCGTGCGCAGGTTCCGATTGCTTTCGCCGACTACTGCTATATATCAACACCGTGAGTATTATTTTTTCATTTGCGTGTATCATTTAATTGATTTACCTTACAAGTATTTTGGTTTTTATACAAAGTGTTCTAATTCATTATAATTGCAATATTTTATATGAATAAAAAACGATTAACTTTCAAAAAGAAAACAGTGAAAGTATTCGAAAAACCGGGGTCATCGCTGGATCTCACACCTAATCCGGTTATGACGGCGAATACGGTTTTGATATCAATTGCAGCCCGGGGGATGACAATATCTCCAGTAGCAGCTCGTTGAGTGATTTTGTTGTTCGCCCTAAACGTGATGAATCTAGTACCAGAAATACTTTTTCTGAAGCTGATTCAATTGATAAATGCTCTGGCTCTAATACAGAGAACATCGTACAAGATACAGAAGATGGTACGACTATATCCTCTAGCTCTGAAAGCATTTTTGTTCTTCGTGTGACACATAAGCCCAAAAAGGATATTCTTATCACATCATCAGGATATCAAAGTGTGCTACCTATAACCAAAAAGGCTAAATATAATCTTAGCGATTCCACTACAAGTTGGCAACCGATTTCTAGGGGCAGAATCAAATCAACAAATGACGCAGACGCTAATAATCTTTCTATTTCGTCTGAAGTTCTAAATAATGTTTTAGATGTTGACTTTACGAGTACCATGGTAAATGTGTCACTATCACTCGACCCTGCAAAAACAGGAACCTCAGACTCTCCATCACGCCATCCAGAACAGTTGGAAGCTAACATGTGCCCTACACAACTACCACCGCCACATCTGGAAGAGATGGAAGTCAACCCGGGTATTCCACCAATACCACTCGGGCTCGATCACATGCTATGTGGGTGAACGTCAGTTCACGTTAAAAAGTGTTAAGGAGAGAGCACGTTGTATCATTGTTCCTGAATTACATCTTATTTTATACAGCAGATCGTCATTAGACGACGAACGAATCTTGACGTGACAGGACGTTATGACATAGCTTATAAACTCTTTTACCATACAAATGTCACAACGTCCAAACACGTTGACGTGGTAAGACGTTGTCACACGATTAGTCAATTAAAACCACTCACATGGTGCACAACGACTATAAACGTTGACGTTAACAAACGTTTGTGTCAAATTGCGAATTCCATTTATGTATGTCATTATAACAAAGTCCATAGACGTCGGTTCAATTTGTATGGCGATATTCTGTGCGAAACGACGACATCTTTAAAAGTGAGCCGCGCACGTGAACGTGTTAAATAAGCTCTCCGAACTAGGACTAGATTGTGGCATAAATCAATACACCCGGGTGGAACAAAAGGGTAATATTATTACGAAATCCTGTATAGATCATATCTTCACAAGAGGAATCAATTGCCGCGCGGTATATACTGGCGTGGTAAACGTAGCTATAGCCGATCATTACATAACTGGCTGTGCGCTCGCGTCTGCCGCCGCCGGACAGACACCGGCCGCACGACTCGCAACCGTGATGGATAATAATAAGGTTGATAATGATCTGCAACAGGTGGAATGGGATATGGCTCTTGCGTACAACTGTCCGAATAGAATATTCAACTTCATCAAGGAAAAAATACATACTGTATATGAGAACTGTAAACGAACTATAATATGTAAAAACACCAGAAAAAAAAGTAAATGGGTAAACAAAAAAATCATAAAAATGTGTAAACAAAGAGATAAACTGTATAAAATCTGGAAAAAGAATCCGAACAATATCGAAAATAGAATTACATATAACAAGTATCGTAACAAAACAAATAAATATAAACTACTAGCATTTGCCCGCGGCTTCGCCCGCGTACTAAGCGAAATTTTTAACCGTCTACAAAAAACAGGTTCGTATGTTTGTCCACGATTATCTCGCGTTTGGCTGAACCGATTTAGATGCGGTCTCCAGAAAAGTAGTTGTTACATTCTGGGGTTTCGCTATACGAAGTTTGGTGATTGTGATCCATTAACAGATGAACAGATAAAAAGTTAGTATACATTCTGAGAACCGGCAAACTGTTGAATTTCATTTGATTTTGGCAAAAATAAGGATCTAAAACTATTATCATACATTTCCGAGAGGCCGAAGGAAGGAAAGGGCCGATGAAATACTTTTATTTGTACTTTTGTTTGTTATTTTTGTTTTGTAGTACACAGATACTTTTACTAAGAGCCATTTCAGGCATGCTTTCATGTCTGAAATGGCTCTTAGTAAAAGTATCTGTGTACTACAGTAACACCAATAGGTCTGTAAACGACCTAACAGCGCGCAGCGGCCATAAACTCTGGTCCTTTGAAGTACAGAAATACGGCTAATTCAATATCATGTGTAACATTTATTTTTCCTACAATTAAATTTATTAGGTAGGTTTTGCCAGTTACCATTGGAGCATCCAAAAAGAAAATTTGGCCTCACTTCCATTCGCACTCCTTACTGTCAGTCCGTCTGTTACAACCAAGTTGCTTTTACTGGACCTATTGAATTGCAATTTGGCACAAACTATCAAGAATTTAGAGCGCTCGTGGCCCAACGGCACCCACCTACCGCGTGCGGTGTGCGAGGTTAAGCAATGTGGGCGCAGGTCAGTTCTTGGATGGGTGACCGCTTTGAGTGGTTACTAACTGACTCTCGTGCTTTGAAAGGCACGCTAAGCCGTTGATCCCGGCTGCAATCGTTAAGCCAAGTTAGAGGCCTTCGAGCGGCTTGCGAAATTCTAACAGTCAAGTCAAGTCACTTGACAAAGGGGGGTCGAAGTTGCACCGCGTCCGTAGGGAGTACCCACCGTTACCATACACAGAACCCCTGGGTGGTGCTAAAAGTGCAACAAAAACTGGCAACCGTACTAGTCTTCTCGAAAATCTCACGGTTCGTAAATAAATGCCATACGATTAAAAAAGAATTGAAGGTTGATTTAAATGGAAAAATATCGAAACCTCTATGTCGTTTTTAAAAGCAAATCCATAGATACCCCACACGCCTATATAGTAACATTAAACTTTTTTGCATATAGGTATGAATAGAGTCAAATTCGTATTAAGTGACCTCTAGGACGCTCAGATATCGATTTTGAACGAAATCTAGACGGAAATGATAAAAATGAATATGGCCGCCACTTTTTCTAAATTATACCTCGGATTCGTATTACGAGACCTCTCGGACGCTCAGATATCGATTTTGAACGAAATCGGGACGAAAAAAAAGAAAATCAATATGGCCGCCACTTTCACAAATTTTACCTCGGATTCGTATTAAGAGACCTCTCGGACGCTCAGATATCGATTTTGAACGAAATCGGGACGAAAAAACAGAAAATCAATATGGCCGCCACTTTCACAAATTTTACCTCAGATTCGTATTAAGAGACCTCTCGGACGCTCAGATATCGATTTATGTCGAAATCGTATCGGACGGCACTGATTAATAAAACCATCTACAATACATAGAATCAAAAAAGGTCGTATCTTCATAGGGAACTCACGGCACTTCATGCACCTTTAGACCTTATAAGGAACTTACATGTCAAATTTGGTATCTCTCGAACCACCAGTTTGCGCTGTGCGGTGATATGTCAGTCTCTCAGTCAGTCAGTTATTTCTTGATATTCGGCACAATTTTTCAAAAGTTTTCATGACCACAATATTAAATTTCAAAACCGATGCCATTTTCGTAATTAACGTCCCAAAAAACCATAAAAACGACACCCATATTAATATTTAGACATTTCATCCCCCTCGGACCCCAACAGAGGGGATGGTATTTCACGTCCTCCACGTGGGATTTTAAAATCATTGTTGTTTTCGTAATCAGCGACCAATAAACCATGGAAACAACACCCATATCGATTTTCAGAATTTGTCACCAGATTTCCCCCTTTTAGGGGTTGATTTCTCAAAAAACCTGAAACACATGTTTACTCATTTATCGTTAGAAATACTCCTGTGAAGTTTCGAATAAAATAATTCAGCTAATCTTGATTCCCCATACAATCTTCGGACCCCCATTTCACCCCCTTAGGCGTTGAATTTTGAAAAATCCTTTCTTAATGCACCTCAAGACCTTATATGGAACCTACATACTCAATTTGGAATCTCTAGAACCACCAGTTTGCGCTGTGCGGTGATATGTCAGTCACTCAGTCAGTCAGTTATTTCTTGAAATTTGGCACAATTTTTCAAAAATTTTCATGTCCACAATATTAAATTACAAAACCGATGCCATTTTCGTAATTAACGTCCCAAAAAACGATAAAAACGACACCCATATTAATATTTAGACATTTCATCCCCCTCGCACCCCAACAGAGGGGATGGTATTTGACGTCCTCCACGTGAGATTTTAAAATCATTGTTGTTTTCGTTATCAGCGACCCGGTATATCATAAAAACAATACCCATGTCAATTTTCAGAATTTGTCACCAGATTTCCCCCTTTCAGGGGTTGATTTAAAAAAAAACCTGAAACACGTATTTACTCATTTATCGTTAGAAATACTCCTGTGAAGTTTCGAATAAAATAGTCCAACTAATCTTGTTTCCCCATACAAACTTCGGACCCCCATTTCACCCCCTTAGGGGTTGAATTTTGAAAAATCCTTTCTTAGTGCACCCCTAGACCTTATAAGGGACCTACGTGCCAAATTTGGAATCTCTAGGACCAGCGGTTTGGGCTGTGCGTTGATATGTCAGTCAGTCAGTCAGTCAGTCAGTCAGTTTCTTCTTTTATATATTTAGATGTTAAAAATAGGTACATCAAAAAGGCAATCAGCAAAAATTTCAAAAATTCTAAGAAAATTTGGAAAATAATTAACGAATTATGTGGTAAAGTATGTAACTCAATTGATGAGGTAATTTTGAAACATTTTAAAATGAAAGAAAATGAAATATGTAATAAATTCGCCCAGGAATTTCGCAATAATGTTGATAATACATCAAGTTCATGTAATACACGTATTCTAGACCGCTCTAAGTTTGTTGGGAATCCAGGAGTGGCAATGAGGATCAAAAAAGCAACATTTAGTGATATATCTAAAATAATAAAACGCCTAAATGATCAGAAAAGCCCAGGATATAACAATATCCGGGCAATAGATATAAAAAAAAATGTAATAAAATCACACCCATAGTTACTTATTTAATAAATACTTGCATTGCGACTTCTAGTTACCCCGATGAGCTAAAAATCGGAATTATACGCCCGATTTACAAAAAAGGTGCACACATAGATTGTAATAATTATAGACCGATCACTATACTATCGTGTATCGATAAGGTGGCGGAGAGATACATCAGCGATGAAATTAACAAATTTTTTGCTCAAAACAAGATAGTAAATCACAATCAATACGGCTTTCAAAAAAACCGAAGTACCTCCCAACTACTTTGTGAATTTAACAATGAAATCAACGAGCACCTGCATGAAAAAAGGCATGTGCTCGTTGTTTTCATTGATTTCAGCAAAGCATTTGACATGCTCAATTACGAAACGCTGTATAACAAATTAGAGCAGAGCGGTATACAGGGCCCCCTACTTAATTTACTTAAAAACTATCACGTAAATAGGCATACACGAGTAAAAATTAATAATACATACAGTGATGCTATAAAAACCGTAAAAGGAACAGCACAGGGATCAATAATTGGTCCTACAGAGTACCTACTGTATGTCAATGAAATGTGTAACATAATAACGGAGGGCTCTGTCTATCAGTTTGCGGACGACACGTGCATTATTACCGCCGATCGGAGTATCGCGATAGCCGAGCGCGCTATGCAAACAAACTTCAACACCGTTTGTAAATGGGCACACGACGTTGGATTAGTAATCAACGCACAAAAAACTAAAATAATGCACGTACGTTCATCCCACAACAAAACTAATCACGAGGTTGCGGTAGTTGCCCACAAACACCGCTGCTTGCACCAGCGCAACATCGCGACCTGCGATTGTGAAAAAATAGAAGTGGTCAAGGAACATGTGTACCTTGGGCTGATAATAGATTACAGATTCAACTGGGGTCCCCACGTTAACTATGTGTGCGATAAGTTACGAGCCATTATGAGCAAATTGGCGGTACTAAAATACAAACTACCGTACAGAACCCTACGCTTGTTATACCTAGCCCTAGCTGACTCTGTGATCGGTTATGCCTTAAGCACTTATGGTAGAACATTCAAAACATATCTAGAAAAAATATATAATCTCCAAATAAAAATACTGAAATTAATTGTACCAAAGCATATTAAAATGAAACACGTAAATGACTATGCACAACTGTTTAAATACTCTAATGTACTTCCAGTACAAAATAAAGTAAAACGTGCTATTTTAGTAGAGAACACCCATAACGTCACAAATCTTAAAGTCATTAAGAGGTATAAAAGTTTGAGAAAATTACCCCGCCATAAACTATTTCATATACCCAAATTTTACAATATATATGGTGCCAGAGTATATGCTCACTTACTGCCTAAAATAATAAATAATTTACCTGAAGATGTTCGAAATATGTATATTAAAGGAAAAAGAGTCAAAAGTCAAATTAAAATGCACCTACTGAAGTCTAGAGACTTCAGCTATATCCTATAACAGGTATTAGTGTATTATAAGTAGTTAATAGGTATATATTTTTTTTATTGTAGTAAAATTAGAACTCCCCATCGGCATACAAACCTCCTCTGGGTTTTGCCTACGATGGGTCATGTAAATTTCAATGTTTTTTGTACGATACTTTTGATCATTAAAAAAAAAGCCATGTTTCGGTTAACGTACCCAAAGGGTAAAACGGGACCCTATTACTGAGACTCCGCTGTCCGTCCGTCTGTCATCGGGCTGTATCTCATGAACCGTGATAGTGAGACAGTTGAAATTTTCATAGATGATGTTTTTTTGGTGCCACTATAACAAAACAAATACTAAAAGCAAAATAAAATAATATTTATAGGAACTCCCATACAAAAAAACGCTGTCTCAAAATGTATGGGATAGCTAAAATCAGACTCGTACTTGACCAAAATCTACTTAATAATTATTATTTAACTTTCTTATTACTGATAAAAAAATAAAAGATTATTATTATTTAAAATAATTTAAAAAGTATTGATATAGTGTCTAATGTATTGTATAAATTATAAGTACGGAACACTTCGCGCGCGAGACCGACTCGCACTTGGCCGGCTTTTTAAAATATATCTTTAACCCTTTTCCAGGCGTAGTACGTTTCATCGACCACATAGAATTTCAATCCTAATTCTCTGATTTGAGGCTCAAATTACAATTCATTTTCGTAAAAAGTGCATGACTCGTCTTGAAATGAATCACCATAACGTAACTTTTTAACCGACTTCAAGATTTCATAATTTTTAAGAAAAAAAAACCGACTTCAATGGGGGGGGCCGGTGAAAGATTACTTACTAAAAAATGTTAAAGGGTACTTAGATGGTGCACTCTTAGATTCCATACAATAAAATAAAAATGGCTATAAGTATGTTTATAAGGGTAGAAGACTAAGTACCCTCAATTCCTCATGGAATCATGGAAAAACTTTGCTTGCTTGACAAACAAAACGAAGAGAACAAATCGCCAAACGTGAACTACGCGTAGTTGAAGAGTTCCGTTCTGATCATCATCAGCAGTTCCACTTCATCAAATGTCACTTTTATGAATGAAAATGCTTGATTAGTTCATGAAAATACTAAAACCACTATTTGTGTGCCTTTCACATTTGAGGAGTTCCCTCGATTCCTAATGGATCCCATCATCAGAACTCGAGCATGACAAAAATCAGTCGTGAAAATAGAACTTGCTTAACAAACACAGCTAGGAGGACAAATCACCAAACGTAAACTTTTCGTTCTGTTCTGATCATCATCAGCAGTTCCACTTCATCCAATGTCACATTTTTGGATGCAAATGCTTGATTTGTTGATAAAAACACAAAAATCACTGTATGTTTGCCTCAAAGATTTGAGGAGTTCTCTCAATTCCTCATGGATCCCATCATCACAACTGCGTTTTGACAAAAACGGGACCAACTTGGATATATATACTTACAATCAAAAAAAGAATTTTTCAAATCGGTTCAGTAAAGACGGAGTTATGGAGTAACAAACATAAAAAAAAACATACAACCGAATTGATAACCTCCTCTTTTTAACCGACTTCAAAATTTTAAAAGAGGAGGTGGACACAAGTTTGATGGTGTCATTTTGCGACGCTAGTTGTGCTTCTATGTTTTTTTTCATTCGCTGAGGCAGGCCCCATTACCGAATAAATAATAACATATCTTTTTGTTTCAGATTGCGGTCTTCTTTGGCAACGTCGTGTCGCCCTGACGTCCGACGTCAACGCCTTTGAAGAACTATATTTATAATATTTTAGTATTATTTATTATTTTGTATTCAAGTGATTTGTGTTTTCTTTATTGGATTATTATTTAAGGTAAGTGGATGCATGCCGCAACCCAATCAGACGATGGCACGTCAAATCTAAATTTTATTTGTGTACAATGCGACAACTCTTTTAAAACCCAGAGAGGCCTCAATATTCTTATTTCCAAAAAACATCGTAATTGTCTCAGCCAAAATGGCCCCGCTCTAAATTTAGACCCAGCCTTTATACCCGCCTCTCTTTCCGACAAACCAAATTCTATCCCATTCCATTTGTACCTGAGCGATCTAAAAAATAATGTGCCCGTTGTTAAAAGAGTTCCGCGCGGCGCTAGGATCTCCGTCGCTAACCACCTTTCAGGCCTGATTACAAAATGTGTGGAAAACAACCAAATTGATGATTGGCATAATCTTCTCCTTTTTTCATTCAATACCCTTCATGCCAAAAATGATGAGGCAATTTTATTAACCCAAAAAATCAAAAACAATTGCGTTTCGAATACAACTCCACACCTTTCTCGACCTCCTAAAAGGTGCGCCTCATCCACCTTTAATAAAACTAAATTGATTGAATGTAAAATCAGCGACGGCGATCTTAAAGGTGCCGCTCGTCTCCTTTTTACAAACGACGTGCCGTCGCCAGATACTCCAGATACCCTCCTGGCTTTACGTTCGAAACACCCCCCGGCTCCTGTAATACCTTACGTTATTGACCCTCCTACAGCTGACCAGGCCTGCCTTCAAATCGAAGGCAAAGACGTTATTGACGCCATAATTTCATTCAAAACCGGTTCAGCGGCCGGCCTGGATGGGATCTCACCCCAGCATTTGAAGGATCTAATTTCTCAGTCTGTGGGTGACGCAGGTGAGCAGCTTATCTGTTCCCTTACAAAATTAATAAATTTTATGTTTTCAGGCAAAATTAACAATAAAGTTGGCCCACTATTATATGGTGCTAACCTCATCGCCCTAACCAAAAAGGACGGAGGGGTGAGACCTATCGCTGTGGGGTCAACTTTACGGCGTCTGGCATCCAAAATTGCGGTTAGATATATCAGATCAAAATTGCAGTCTCTTTTTGAACCAGTGCAGTTAGGTTTTGGCACAAAAGGTGGGTGCGAGGCAGCCGTCCATGCCTTAAGGACCTACCTTTCATACGACGATTGTGAAATCGTTGTCAAAATTGATGTGAAAAATGCCTTCAATTCGGTAAATAGGGACACTTTGCTGGCGGAAGTAAAAGACAAAATTCCAGAATTATCTTCTTCTCTGCTATGCAGATCCTTCTAAATTAATGTACAAGTCCCATGAATTATCTTCAGAAGTTGGCTGTCAGCAGGGTGATCCTCTAGGGCCAGCAATTTTTAGTTTGGCCATAAATCCAATAATTCAAAAATTAAAATCTAAATTTAATGTATGGTACTTAGATGACGGAACTCTAGAAGGCGACGTGGATACTGTGCTCTCTGATTTGGCTTTTATTAACACTAATTTCGAAAATATTGGTTTAGAACAAAATCTTAGCAAATGCGAACTCTTTACTCAAAAGACTTCTTGTAGTTTGGTCGATTTAATACAAAAATTTGTTCATCTGGCTCCTGGTATCAGAATAGTCGACAAATTTTCACTTTGCCTCTTTGGGTTCTCCTATTTTTGAAGAATCCTTTCCCGGTTATATTTCTGACACTATTTCTAAATTCCAAAGCCACGCGAATCGTTTACTCGAAATTAGCCCACATTATGCGCTAATCATTCTTAAGTTTTGTCTTTTTGTCCCTAAATTTACATATGTGCTCCGTTGCTGTCCTTTCTGGAAACATCAAAATCTTTTGTCACGAATGGACGACTTAATCAAAACTAGTTTAGAAATGATTCTAAATATTCAGCTAACTGAGCCTTCCTGGTCTCAAGCGTCCCTTCCTATTCGATACGGTGGCTTAGGAATCCGCAAAGTGCCCAGTGTGGCATCCCCAGCCTTTTTGGCATCCACCCATAGCACGTCTGGTCTCATAGGAAATATCCTAAGTGCTTTGCCCACATACTGTGAGATTGCGGGCTTGGAGGGTGCCAAAAATGCTTTTAAAGTTGCTTGCCCAGGTAAAAAATTACCAGACAACCCAAAATCACAAAGGAGCTGGGATAATATTTACAGTGATTTAAATTATAATATTCTTCTAAACAGCAGTGCAGGTCCAGACCGTGCGAGACTTTTGGCGGTCGGAACCCGGGAGGCTGGTTACTGGCTACATGCCCATCCCTCGCCAAATACCGGTACCTTCCTGGATCCGACCTCGCTTAGATTGGCGACTGGACTGCGACTGGCTGAGATGGTCTTGGAGGGATCGCAACTGAAGAATATTGCTGAAAAGAAGCCGGTCGAGAGCAATTATCTTTTAATTTCTGAGTAAGAGAGACCTCGGGGTGTGCTTTACTGATGTGTGTGCACTGTTATATGAGAATGACAATAAACGTAGCCAGCTACTTTCCGAGTTCTCAGCTGTGCAGTCGTCGATGGTTTTGATCAAATTATTGGCGACGGTGTGTCGCGCCCCACGGGGTATTCTTTTCAGAATAGGGGTCGATCTCTTCAAGGAGCTCAATATTGTTGATAAGGAGCTGTGTTGGGGAAGTGTAGAATGTTGGGCGAATGATTGTTGTCGAAAGGATGAATTCAAATTGATTTGTGGGATCTACTGATATGAATATTAAGACCTCGCTGACCTTTGAAAACTTTAGTTGTTGAGCAATGCGTGTCATAAGACAAGTCTCCTAACCTAATATCCACGGTCACAGAAACTAATGTATTCCCCGCCATCTCGTCTTCGTCACTAAAATGTACTACCTCCCGCCTAACCCCATGGAGCGCGCCTAGCTGTAATATATGTCTCGAAACCCCCTTAGATCTAGTCCTAGTACCCTACACCTAATAAATGAACGTTTGGTGTCTTTATTTCCTAACCTTAGATAAGCTAAGGTTTAACGAAGATTTGGCCAATGTGATCGTCTGTGGTAGGACCCCGTAGTGTTGTGAACCGTAAGAACCCATGATCTTTAATGTGATTACTTGTCAAACCCTTGGACTCCTCAACTACCTAACTTACCTAGACCTACCTAAAATGAAGCCTATTTAACCTAGCTACTCATAATCGTTACTAATGCTAACCTTCCTACATATAGAACTTTATTTGCTGCAGGGAAAACTAATTATTGAACTTTGGCTATTCCGAAGTTCATAGAGTTCAAAATAGGATAAATAATTATTGTTTGTGGTAATTTAACCCCAACCTTAACCTATCCTGGTCTCTTGCCGGTGTCAGTAGCCATTGGGTTTTTAAAGAAAGGCAAAATTTTCCTTAAAAGCCACTCAGTTTCCCTAAAATCAAAATTATTTCCTAATTATTCCCTAATACATAGAACTCTGGTACTTGATAACCTAGCTAGCTAAGAATAATTTTGATTGCTTATTGTTGTATGGAGCGACCTCTGGCTTCCATACCGTGCTACTGGACCGGTAGGATGGGGCATGACCTCTATGCTAAGCTAAAGCGATCTAGACTCCCTAATGAGAATAAGCTCATTAGTCAGTCTTATAGATGATTGCGAATCATCTCTAACTAACCATTTCACTTGGAGGTGCTAAAACCTCTGAGCCCTAGGGGTCCCTAACAGCCAGTAAGCTCTAACACTACCAATTCTGATATATGAAGGTCAGGAGTTCTGAGTCTATTCGGGAAGAAGTGATCTGTTACTGGTTAGTTACTGATCCGAGCTTTCATCTACTCACAGTAACTAACAACAAATGGATTGCTCCGCCTCACCATTAGGTCCTAAATCAATTTATTCCATATTCCAGAATAAATTGGTTTCCTATCTATAATTTATTATGAACACCTTTAGTTAAAAATAAAAGAAGACTCAGCACTTCCCACCCTTGATACCAGAAACCTAGTCCTCTAATAAGATCTCAGCTGATATTGCAACTATTTATCCCTAAAAACACCCTACAACTGGTAGTCTTATTCTGATACCTATATTTAGACCACCTAAATGCCTAAGACCTAAGTCTTCACAACTGTAACCTAGAATACCAAATCAAAGGAATACTACACACATTCCTATTTGTTCCCTAAATCACCTTATTACCTTGTTTCCCATATTTAGGTCACCTAAATAGCCCTAGAATATAAGTTATAAATTAACCTACTAGAAACCTATTACCCAAGCTTTAGTGTGTGAAATTAATCCTAAATCTCTACCCTAAATACCGCCTTAATCCGCTTATTTAAAGATAAGTCCAATTCTGAATTTTAGCTTCAAATAAGTATGTGTTTTCCCTACTCCAAACTGTAAGAGTTCATTCGGCTAAATTGAGGATTGCAAAAACTATCGGTTTGTATAAATGCCTTCCCCGCACAACCCAAGGGCATTTAGAGGTGTATATAAAAGTATTCGATACATAAATACATCAAGACCATACCTCCAATATCGCGAACCTCTGCGAGCGGAGCATAAACCCTCGCGCTGACCCAATCCATGGCAGCTCTCACCTCCACTTAGCAACCGGCATCGGGCATGGAGGGGCCCAGACGCACCATCCACGCCGGCAAAGTGATAACGCCAGACGATACCTCCAATCTGGTACTCCTCTGTTACTCCAGGGCAAACAGAGCTCGACCCCGTGCACCCCGCGCAAGTATACCGCAAACATGGACAGCGATCTGCCCGGCTTATATAAATAATCACAACCAAATAAAAGAAAGAGTAAGTAAATAAATTAAAAACAAGGAGAGATTCCCCACCGAGCAGAGCTTCCGCACCGCACGGGAATCTCGACCTTAATGAATAGGAACACTCCCGTAAGTAACACGAAAATACACTGATAACGCAATGCCAGAGACCCTGACAGTCCGACCGACGAAACTCAACTGATCTCCGCCCCGCCCTAATTCCGCCTTTTGTACTATCCGACCCTGGACACTGTGGACACCTTGGACACTGTGGACATCTTGGACACTTTGGACATTGTGGACATCTTGGACACTGTGGACACTGTGGACATCTTGGACACTTTGGACATCTTGGACACTGTGGACACTGTGGACATCTTGGACATCCTAGACAACTTGGACACCTTGGACATTTTCCTATTGGTGGATTGCGCCACGCCCACTCCTTCCGTCATTAGAGATTGTAACGCCCTATTCTTACGAGTAGATGCACCTTATGCCCATACTAATAAGGTTGACAATCGTATGACACCTGACAAGTTCTTTATCTTTACTTGAAGGGAGGCAAGTAATAAAGAAAGAAATAGTTCTTAGGCCTTTACCAATAGAGTTGAAATTCGTTTACCAAGTGTTTTGTCATAGCTTGATGCGAAGTAAGTAATAACGTAAAAATGAGGTAAAAGATTTGTTTCTAGTGTGGTTTTTATATTATGTTATAGATTAAGCTGGTATAAATAAAGGTATTCGGACGTAACGTTTGTACTACTTTCTATTTCCCTTCCTTTTAACTATTTATTCCGTATGAGTCCTGTTTTTAAATGTTTCTTTAACAAAAATGCTTTTACTTTAGATAAACTTTGTTTAGATATATAGATTGGCCTTAAAACCACATAAGGGGCACGGTAGTGTCCTCGCCAAGTTTCTCAATTATGCCTTATAACTAAATAATTATTTTTAAGTAAAAATATGAATGTAATCAGCTGTCCCTTGGGAAATTATTTTAATATGAAAGTGACATGACCAGCTAGCTGTGTTATGTTACATGCGGGCACTCGATAAAACCTTCTGCAGGTTGACTGTTGGCAGGCATGACGTTTTAGCAACAAAACAGATAAATAAACGTTAAGAAGATTAGAGATACTTAAATAAAATCACTATTTACACAAAATATTTACAAAAATCACAGAAACATCACACAGACGTATGACAAAGTCACTGGCGTGGAGGCTGCGCCCTGGCAAGAGAAACGACACGCAGGTTGTAAATACTCCTGCCTGAAGCGAAATATAGCGGTATTTCGTATATCGGGACAAAATTATGTAGAATACATAATATATTTTTTTGATTGTAAGTATATATATCCAAGTTGGTCCCGTTTTTGTCAAAACGCAGTTCTGATGATGGAATTCATGAGGAATTGAGGGAACTCCTCAAATCTTAAAGGCTATATGTTTGATAGTAAGTTTTGTGTTTTTATCAACAAGTCAAGCATTTTCATCCAAAAATGTGATATTGGATGAAGTGGAACTGCTGATGATGATCAGAACAGAACTCTTCAACGACGAAAAGTTCACGTTTGGCGATTTGTCCTTCTAGCTGTGTTTGTTAAGCAAGTTTTATTTTCACGATTGATTTTTGTCATGCTCGAGTTCTGATGATGGGATCCATTAGGAATCGAGGGAACTCCTCAAATGTGAAAGGCACACAAATAGCGATTTTAGTATTTTCATGAACTAATCAAGCATTTTCATTCATAAAAGTGACATTTGATGAAGTGGAACTGCTGATGATGATCAGAACGGAACTCTTCAACGACGCGTAGTTCACGTTTGGCGATTTGTTCTCTTCGTTTTGTTTGTCAAGCAAGCAAGGTTTTTTCATGATTTCATGAGGAATTGAGGGTACTTAGTCTTCTACCATTATAAATATACATTATAGCGATTTTTATTTTATTGTATATCTATCTAAGAGTGCACCATCTAAGTAGAATAATCTTTTACCGGCCTCCTCCATTGAAGTCGGTTTTTTTTTCTTAAGAGAGACATTTACATAACATGGTGTACATTATTTCTGTATTTAAAAAGTCGTCAAAGTAGAATTCTAAAAGAAAGAAGAACTGGGGCAAATATTCTGTTTGTAGTTTATTTTATTTTAGTATAGGTTGTTTAGTGTTAGTTATATGTTTCTTTTTTGTATTATTTCCTCCATTGTTGTTAAATAAATATACGTTGGTAGTTATTTAATTAATGATAATGCACAATGTTCACCAAAAGATATTTAACAAGGTCAAAAGATATTTAAAATAACTAGTCAAAGTGGAGCCCCTCTTGGTTGTGATTTGTAATAAAAAGAAAGAATAGCTATTTACGATACAAGGGTTGTAAAACAAAGGCCGATATCGCAGATGTTTGAGGCCCGAGCCGCAGGCGAGGTTCATAAATATGCGAGTGAGGGCTTTATGTTATACGACCCGTGTTTTGTACACAATTTTAAGTCACCACTTGACCAAATAGTGGGTTTTTCCGGACGCGCAGCATGCGGAAAAACGCGCTTTTTGGCAAGGTGTGGTGTAAAATATATTAACATCAATTAAATATGTAAGATAATGATCAATAATAGTCATCCTTATAATTAAAATATTCATGCATATTATAAAAACAATTTTGTGAAAGCCACTTTGTAATATGATTTTTAAAAATAGTAATAGGCAATTCCTTCGACTCAGTCGGCAGCTGGTTGTATATCCGTATGCCCATTTACATTTCATATAATGACAGTGGAGATTTTGGTAAGCAAGCATCAGCCAGTGCACGGATCTGATCTCTTTGCCCTACGCAAACACGTTCACCGAAAGAGAAACTAGCAGCACCGCTGCTACCGCCACTACTGCAGGATTAATCCGGGTTGCACTGGATCTCGACAACCACCCTAAGAGACCCGTTCTACGTCGGGGGCTATCTGCGGGTGACTCCTTTACGTTACTTGGAAGGTTGTATGGTATCACTGGGAGTTCCTCATGGTACGGAGGTTGCGCGCCTTGGTACGGAGGGAGCGCGCCTTGGACCGATGGAAGTTGGCTTTGATACGGCGGTTGTGCGTCATGGTACACCGGGGGCGGGTAATCCAGGTTTGGAGAGGGCCCGTAGATATCGTTCTGCACCTTCCACGTAGGAATTACGTTCACGTACCCCGAAGCTGTGGTTGCCTTGCGCCAAGCTGTGGTTGTCTTGCGCCAAGCTGTGGTTGTCTTGCGCCAAGCTGTGGTTGTCTTGCGCCAAGGTGTGGTTGCCTTGCGCCAAGCTGTGGTTGTCTTGCGCTGGCGCGCGGTTGTTGTAGGTCGGACCGCGGTCGATTTGCGCGTGGTCACTGGCCGCCGTCTCCACCATTGCTTATTTATTGCCACCGAAGCGATTTGCTGATTCGTCGGGGCCTTGTGCGAAAAAATAGGGTTTAGTCAAATTGGTAAAATAAAACTAAACTATAGACCGACAGGGTATTAAGTTGTAACTAAAAATACCTTAAAAAATCTATAAAGTAGAAAAAAAAGAAGAGAAAAGTGATGGTTGTGACTGGTAGAGAATGCCTTATGGCATTAAGTCCACCATTTGTACATATTTCTTGTATTGTGCAATAAAGTTTAAATAAATAAATAAATTGATGTAAGATAAGAAGCTGACAACAAAAAAAAACTAAGTATGATAATTCTGTCGGAACGGAGCTGTGGTTGTCTAGCGTGGGTCCGCGGTTATAGCACAGGCCAAGGTTGTGGCCTAGGCTTACGGTTTAAGCTTAGGCGTACGGACCTTCTTGTGCGAGGTCTTTGAATACCCGCGCTGGCCTGCCGATTGCTTATTCACCGTCGCCGAAGAGATTTGCTTATTCGTCTGGACCTTGTGCGCGTTCGCCAAACCATTCTATAAAAATAAAATGAATTTTAGCATAATTGACAAAATAAAACTATAGACCACCCTGACGGTCTATAGTTTTATTTTAAGTAACTTTTTGTACTATGGTTGTAAATAAAAATACCTTATAAAATCTATAAAGTGAGGAGGAGGGGGTTGGTGAGTGAGCTGACAAAAAAATTGTAACTAAGTAGGATAATTCTGTCGGAACCCGCAGTTTTCATGGAAGTCTGATATGAGGTATAGTATTAATCCCTTGAGCTGATTAAAAAGTCTATGGGGGCGAAGTCGCGGCAAACAGTTTGTGTATAATTATTAAGAAAAAAAATACCGACTTCAATGGAAGAGGCCGGTGAAAGATTATTATACTTAGATGGTGCACTTTTAGATTCCATACAATAAAATAAAAATGGCTATAAGTATGTTTATAATGATAGAAGAATAAGTACCCTCAATTCCTCATGGAATCCTCCATCAGAACTTTTCGTCGTTGAAGAGTTCTGTTCTGATCATCATCAGCAGTTCCACTTCATCAAATGTCACATTTTTGTATATAAATGCTCAATTTGTTGATAAAAACACAAAAATCACTATATGTTTGCCTTTAAGATTTGAGAAGTTCCCTCAATTCCTCATGGATCCCATCATCAGAACTGCGGATATATATACTTACAATCAAAAACGAATTTTCAAAATCGATTAAGAAATGACGGAGTTCTAGAGTAACAAACATTTAAAAAAAAACATACAACCGAATTGATAACCTCTTTTGAAATCTTGAAGTCGGTTAATAATATGTATAGTAGGTACTTACAGAACTGGTCAAAATCACGGCTAAAATTGTCACTGCCAGCAAAATATACGCAGTAGAGGCCATTTTGAAAAGTTTACCTGTCTACACTCAACCGCAATGAAAGCAGTTTAATTTATATGGAATCACTATGCCAAATGTACCCATTTTATATATTGCGAGTGAGATGTGTAATCGATGACATGTCATTTTATATCCCTTTTTAGGTACCTATTTAACATTTTTAAATTCCTTGTCATTGTGCGGTCAGGAAATTAACTAGAAAACATACTGTTAGTCAGACCGATTACTAGCGTTAGGTACTTACTACTAGAAAGCTGTATGTCATGTTAGTTATGTATAGAGATACATAATAGTCACGCCAACAAAAAGGTACCTTTTTGTTTCTCCGGGATAAAATCCGTTGTGGATACCACCGCACCCATAAAATCCGTTATGGAGCGCTCGTGGCCCAGCGGCGCCCTCCAACCGCGTGCGGTATGCGAGGTTAAGCAACGTGGGCGCAGGTCAGTTCATGGATGGGTGACTGCTTTGAGTGGTTACTAACTGAGCACTCCCGTGCTTTGGAAGGCACGTTAAGCCGTTGATCCCGGCTGTTGTCTATGACAGCAGTCGTTAGAGGCCCTCAGGCGGCTTGAGAACTTCTAACAGTCAAGTGGCCCACTCACTTGACAAAGGGGGGGTCCAAGTTGCACCACATCCGTAGGGAGTACCCACCGTTACCCTACACGTGACCCCTATACTGTTTTTCACGTAAGAAGAGTCCGGTGACAGCTGTCAACCCAGTACAATTTATGTCATTATATGTCAAAAATGACATAATTTGTACTGGGTTGACAGCTGTCACCGGACTCTTCTTACGTGAAAAACAGTATAGGTGGTGATAAAAATGCAAATTGGCAACCGTACCTGTCTTCTCGAAGATCTCACGGTTCGAAAATAAATGCCATACGATTATTATTATTATAAGCTTCTACAGACTTCGCTGTCTTCTTACCATCAGGCAGGTAGTAAGCTTGTTTGCCACCGTCGTTGTTTAAAAAAATGCGGCTATGGCAAGGCCATCACATCATCGGACCACGCACAAAGAAGGGTTCCGTACCAACACCTCGTATATTACATTTAAATCCACTATATACAATACTTTAATCAAAAAGACTCTGACACAGACAGGAGTTGGCTGTTCCATCAACGGCACGATGACTGGATGACTGGTAGTACTTGTCATATGCGGACGATATGGTTCTGCTTGCTCCATCGGTGGCAGCTATGCGGGAGCTACTAGCAGAATGTGAAAGATACGCGAGCCAGCATAATATGAACTACAATCCTGACAAGTCGGAGTTCATGCTCATGGAGGCGGCGAACATGCCGACACACCCCGTTGCTGCTGAACGGTGTGCAGCTGCGTAGAGTGCATGAGGTCAAATATCTTGGCCACATTCTACTGTCGAACATGAAAGACCACGGAGATATCCAGAGGCAAAGACGAGCTATTGCGGTGCGAGCAAATATGCTAGCCAGGAGATTCGCTAAATGCAGTAAGGGTGTCAAGAGGCAGCTATTCTTGAGTTTCTGTACCAGTGTTTACACAGTAGAATTGTGGTCAGATTTTACACGTGCTGCCGCTCGAGACATGCGCGTGCAATACAATGACGCGTGGCGCGCATTGTTTCGGCTGCCGCGCTGGTGCAGTGCGAGCGCGATGTTCGCGGTGGGGCGCGCGCCGGCTTGGCCCGCGCTGCTGCGCGCGAGGACCGCCACCGCCAGGAAGGCAATTTACGCTTCCTCCAACATGATGCTCTCGGCGGTGAGAGAGTGGGACGCCAGCCCGCTACATGAGCGTTGGAGGGAGTATCATAGGCCGATCATCGTGGGATCGGGGTAACCCGTGATGTGGAGTGATTTCTGATTTCTGTAATTTGTATTATATAATGTAATTTAATTTTAATTTGTATTTAATTCATTATTTCAATTTTATAATAATATTAGTAATTGCAAATATGGACTTGTTCTGGAATAAATTATTTAAAAAATGGTCGTATCTTCATAGGAAACTTACGGCACTTACGCCCTTTTGTTAGGTAAGACCGTTTTTCAGCAATAATTAAAAAACCGTTAAAACCTATCTTATTCAAACTAAAAATAGTTGAAAGGTACATCATCTTGATTTTTTTTAGATTTTTTTTTTACTTTATAGTTTGGAAATTAGAGGGGGGACACTTTTTACCACTTTGACAGCTCATTTCTCACCAACGGTTGACTTAAATGGAAAAATTATTTAGAAACCTCTATGTCATTTTCGAAGGCCTATCCAAAGATAACCCACAGGCCTATGTGCTCTGAAAAAAAAATGTTTGAGCCTCCTGTAACATGTATACACATCCTCCTCCTGTCACATCATATTTCTATAGCGGTTCATGAAATACATACGACTCCCCACCAATTTTCGTAATTGTAGTGGTCGTAGTTTCCGAGTAAATCGGCTGTGACATACGGACGGACGGACGGACAGACATGACGAATCTATAAGGCTTCCGTTTTTTGCCATTTTGGCTACGGAACCCTAAAAAGAGGACTTTGCCGGCCTAGGCCTGCAATATTTGTATTAAATTCCATTAACGACCTCTTGTCCTAGCCGCAGCTGAAACGTCATACTTCGCAGCCTATCATAAGGATATGTTTCTTATGATAGGCTTAACATCAATATTTCATTGCATGTTTGAGAAAAACCTATTTTGAGGGCTATCATTGGATAGTGCGTTTAAAAGTAATGTAGATTTTCTTTTAACAATTTTTGATTAGAAATCCGTTTGTATAACTAGATATTCAACTTTATGAGTCCGCAGGAAGCTCGGTTCTCCATACAAACGTAGTTTCGCTCTCATTTTAAAGCGGCACGCTGGAATAACATGAAACTTTGTAATTATGAATATAAAAAAATTCATAAAAAAAATCTTACACAAGATTCATACGGAGTAAATGTTTAGAAGGTAGGGAATAGAAACTAGTAAGGTAAACGTACCAATGCCCAATAGATGACACCGATCTGTCACCTTTATTGTAATGACATTAGATTGAAGGTGCCAAGTATTGGGTCAGCGACGAGCACTGGTACTTTTACCTTACAACCGTGTGTCCAAAAGACGGCTTGTTTAGTTGGTAGTGACTCTGCCTCCGAAGCTAGAGGTCCCGGGTTCGAAACCCGGCCAGGGCATTAATTTGTGCATTTTTCACGGATATTTGTTCTTGGGTCTTGGATGTTTTCTATGCATTTAAGTATGTATTTATCTATATAAGTATGTATATCGTCGTCTAGTACCCATAGTACAAGCTTTGCTTAGTTTGGTGTAACTAGAACTATGTTGTCAAAGCACATTCATATTTTTTTCGATATCGAGTCGTCAATGAGACCGGACGTGTCTCTTAGCATAAAATAATATTCATTTGCATAACTGTAAGATATACTAATTAATGCAATTTGTGTACATGAAAGGCACCTGATAAATATTAAGTTATCTAAATTATACTAAAATGGTAAAACAGTTGTACATCAATAATAACCTATAGGCTTGGAGTTCACAATTAGAGGACATTAAATAATACGTGCCAGAACTAGGAAACCCTGTGTTCCAGGAAAAAAGGACTTAACTGTTAAATATCTTATTTATATACTAAAAAAATAAATATAATAAAATTTTATTCTTAAAAATCAGTACAAGTATTTAAGACTAACGCGTATGTTTGATAATGTAATTACTCAATATTGCTTGCTGGGCATTTTTAATCAGTTATGACATGCTACTAGTACCTGCATCAGCATAATTGTAAACTGGGCCAAATTCAATGTTAAATTAATCACGTTCAAGTTTAGATTAAGAAATTAGATCTAGGTTAATACCTAATACAAAAAGTACAGTGAAGAAAAATTTATAAGTTGGCGCTCTCAGGCGCCGTCATAATCTACAGAATTAAGATACCTTTTTTCGGCTAGTTTTCTAGCTGGACATTCGGCATCACCAGTCTTGTGGTCACATGGCTTTTTGAATTGCATACATGTTGCACATTTTGACGACTCTGAATTCTTTGTGCATTCCTTTATTGAGTGACCTGTAACGCCACAATGCCCGCAGATGTTGACCTCCATCTTGCACGATTTTGCTGCATGACCGTACTGCTGGCACTTGAAACACCTCGTTACTAGAGTAAAGTCCCTGATGGGGCACGACGACCAGTTCACAAAAACTCTGTCGTTTGAAATTAGAGCCTTCCGTATGAGAGCAGGGACTTCGATTATGTAATTGCATGTATCGGCATTCTTCTTTCCTGATTTATGGCTCAATTTAATCGAGGTCAAGAAGGTTTAATCGAGGTCAAGACGGTGACGAGAGAGTGAATGAGAATGGTGAGAGTTTGTTAGATATTTGCCTCGAGAGAAATCTTTTTGTGACAAATACAATGTTTGCCCACAAATGGATTCATTTGTACACGCGTGAGGCGGAGAACGTAAGAAAGAGTATGATTGATTTTGTGATAGTGGACGAAAGATTGAGGAAGAATGTTCTGGACACTAGGGTGTATCGCGGGGCCGGAATAAATACAGACCACTTCCTGGTGATGAGCCGAATGAAAGGGCTGTTTCAAGGATGGCGGCATCGACCTCGTATATTCACTAGTGTTCTGGAGAGAATAAAGGTAGAAAATTTGCAAGAGGAAAGTGTGGCTGATGAGTATATTCATAAACTAAAGGAAAATCTTAGAGAGATAGATGATATATGCGAGATTGATCAACTATGGAATGGTTTTAAAGATAAGCTTGTAAGTACAGCCAGGGATGTATGTGGTGTGAAAGAAAGGAGCAAAGGGAAGAAGAAGAAGAATGTATGGTGGGATAAAGAGGTACAAAAGGCAGTAAGTGAGAAGAAGAAAGCGTGGCTAGATTGGTTGGCGATAAGAGCTGACCAAAGAAGTCAAAAAGCCACGCTTGAAGACGTGAGTGAAAGGAAAAGTAACTATAAAAGGTTGAATGTTCTGGTAAAGGAGGTAGTTAAAAGAAAGAAAGATGAACAGAATGATGAGATGGATCAGAGGTTGTCTCAGGATTTCCGGGCAAACATAAAGTTTTTCTGGAAAGCCATTCGACTAGCCAGAGGTAAAACTCAGACCTCAGAGCTAACCTCGATTAGAGACCAGCATGGAAGTTTATTGAATGATGAGGAATGCATATTAGGGAGATGGAAGGAATATTTTGAAGGTTTGTTTGAGAGAGAAGAGGAAAATACGTCAGGAGTGAATGATAATGCACTGCCACATGAGGAGTGTAGTATTAGTATGGATGAAATTGTAAAAGCTTTGAAAGGAATGAAACCAGGAAAGGCAGCGGGGTATGATAGAATTTCAGTCGAGATGCTGAAGGCTGGGCAAGGCGTCGTAGCAAGTCAGTTGTATCGCCTTTTCAACTTATGTTTTAATACCGGCATAGTTCCAAAAGATTGGTGCAAGGCGGTCATCGTGCCACTGTACAAGGGAAAGGGCTCACAACTTGACTGCAAGAACTACAGGGGCATTAGCTTACTCAGCATCGTTGGCAAATTATATGCGAAAGTGTTGATTGAAAGGGTAATGCAAGAAACCGATGAGAAAATATGGGATGTACAAGCGGGATTTAGGAAAGGTATGGGATGTACGGATCAGGTCTTCTCGTTACGATGCATAGCCGAAAAATATTTGGCCCAAGGTCAAAAGGTCTATTGCGCGTTCGTGGATTTGGAGAAGGCCTATGACAGAGTGCTGAGGAATGAACTTTGGTCGGTACTGTCCGGATATGGAGTGAGCGACCATCTCATTCAAGCTCTGAAATCTCTCTACGAGGATTCCTCTGCTTGCGTGAGAGTAAACGGGTCCTACACTGAATGGTTTAGCATCGAAAAGGGTGTTAGACAGGGATGTGTAGCGTCACCGTGGCTGTTTAATCTATTTCTGGACAGTTGTTTGCAAGATTTGAAAGACGATGAATGTGGGTTGGAAATGAATGGGTTGCTTATCAAATGTCTACTCTACGCCGATGACCAGGTTTTATTAGCGTCATCGGCTGAGAAGCTACAGAAGATGGTAACTAGCATGCACGGATTATTTGCGAGAAAAGGAATGAAAATGAATGTAAGCAAGACGAAAGTGATGGTATTTGAAAGAGATGAGTGTATGACAGTTTGTGAAATTGCTGTAGATGGAGAGAGGTTGGAGCAAGTGGATGGGTTTGTGTATTTGGGGACTTTGTTCACGAGAGACGGTAAGCATGAAGGAGATATTGAAAGGAGAGTGATAGCTGGGAATCGAGTGAATGGGGCACTTCACGCCTTTATGAGTAGCCAGAAAGTGTCAGAAAAGGCGCGGCTGGCCGTGCATAGAGGAGTGTTGGTGCCGACACTAATGTATGGTAGTGAAAGTTGGGTGTGGCAGAAGAAACATCAGAGTCGAGTGAATGCAGTGGAAATGAGAGCGCTGAGAAGTATGTGTAGCGTAACTTTGAGAGATAGAGTGAGAAACACCGTTATAAGACGGAGGTGTGGAGTGAATGAAGATATAGTGACGAAAATTGAGAAAGGTATGCTACGAGTAAGATGGTTTGGACATGTAGAGAGGATGGATGAAAGAAGATTGACAAAACGAGTGTATGAAGGAAGAGTGGATGGAAAAGTTGGAAGGGGAAGACCTCGGCGAACGTACTCCGACCAAATCGGAGACATTCTGCAGAAAGGCCAGGTCAGGAGTACCCTAAATCGGCGCGCATGCATGAAGAATGTTATGAAAGTTCATGAAGCGAAAGTTGTATGTCAGGATCGTAGCAAGTGGAAATCCGTGATCTCTGCCTACCCCTATGGGAAACAGGCGTGATTATATGTATGTATGTATGTATGTATGTCAAGAAGGTGTCCAGTGTCATATCACGCAATTTTTCAGCCAAGTTTTGATGGTAAATGCACTTGAAGACTTCTACTTCCTGCATAGCCGCAGGCACACCGATGACTACAATTCTGGGCTTACGTTTTGGCGGCTCGTCCACTGTGAGTCCAGATGATGATAACTGCGTCGACTGTTTCAATTTCAGTACGTCATCCTTAGAGTCCGTGCTTATGACTACTCCCCCGTTCTTAATCTTGCGCAACCCTCTCACGTGCAGCTTCATTTCATCAGGCCGGATTATCTTTTGGACAAGGGATTTTATCTCCTCACTCGATTTTCGTTTGTCTGTAGGGTAAATTGCTACCGAACTAATGTTAGAGGGCTGGACATATCTAGTATTGTTCTTCTTAAGCATGTCGGCAAAAGTAGCTGATTCCGGGCTAGGCTTTGTAGACTCTTCTACACATTTTTTCAATTCTTGGAAACGCAGTGAAAGGTCGAGTTTCTCCTGGAGAAATTGGTATGAGTTGTAGTTCTGGATCGCTTTCTGTTTCAATGCCTGATATTCAACAGCTATTTGAGATGTGCAATGGGCCACTTTTCGGCATAAGGTACTCACTTTGTTTTTTTGGTCCGAGTTTAACTTCCCTTCAGAGGAAATAGTGCACACTTCGTTTAAGTACTGTTCGACGGACTTCTGACTTACAACAGAGTTTTAATTTGTTTGACAAGGTTTTGAAAAAAACAGTCAAGATACATATGGAACGTATATTTATAGAAAATGTGGTAGGATCACTTTTTTCCCGCACGCTTGGAGTTTCATCGCCAAAACGAACTGAAAAAGAAAAAAAACAACGGTTATTACTTGATATCACTTATATACTTACCGCTCTAGTAGTAGGTATAGGTAGTATCAGTGTACGAACAGTTAACCCGCGATCTGTGCTTTTACATATGATTATTATCACAATACTGGTATGTCAATGTCTTGATTTTGCTTCAATATACACGTGATACGTATTGTGATGAGTGTAACAGGCCCCATGGGGGCCTTTTACACGGTTATTATTATAACCCGATACACTCATATCACGTAAATATTGACGAATATTGAAGCAAAATCCATACAATTTTGAATTACGCGATAATATTGTCATCCCAGTATTGTGATAATGTTAACCGCGTAAAGGGCGCCATTTTGTGTAGCGAGGTGAGGTTCGCGAAACAAGTAATAAGGCGCGTCATCACGGGCCAGCATGGCAATCAACAGACTGGCGCGGCCTGGCAGCGGTGGTCTCTAAAAACTTGTCATTAGCTGTCAAATTTACTATTGATCGCCACCGCAGGCCGCGCCAGTGTGATTCAGGCCTTATGCTGCTGGACAAAAGTTACTTAAATACGAAATACTTTACATAGTAGCCTCCTTTTTTCAATATCTATCGTTAAATTTAAATAATCACAATTATTTACGAGTGACGCTTGATGCAACCTTAACAGCCGAAAATGATCGTACTATCTGTGCCGTTCTAACTCATCTTGGTTAACCATAAGGAGTCAAAGAGACAACTATATGGAAAATCGTATTGCTTAACACTACGGATCTGTTGGTATTATTAATCTAAGATGCTCACCTACACAACCATGTACACCGAAAGCGGAAAAGAAGCGAACAGCCCCGCACCCACCAAGGCGACCGCAGCCGCAACAGACGCGGCCGACGATTTCGATTTTTTGATGGGTTTGTTTGTTGACGGCGTTTTCTGTGTGCTCGACAAGGTCTGCTTGGTCTCCGCTTTTTCTGATTTTACATCTCTCTGGTTTGGCAACGAGTTATCTACCTGTGCCGGCGGCGTCGTTGCTTTATGTTCTTCTTTTGTCACATTTTCCCCCTTTTTCTCCGCAGACGTGGTTGACGAGGTACTCTTTAAATGTAAAGTGGTATTTAGATTAGAATAAGTATATAAAAGTACCGGCCAAGTGCGAGTCGGATCGCGCACAAAGAAGGGTTCCCGCCTACCGTACCGACACCTCCTAGCCCAAAATTAAAACCACCTACAATACATTGAATCAAAAAAGATCTTCATAGAGAATTCACAACACTTAAGTCCTTTTGTTTGGGCAAGACAGTTATTCAGCGATAACTCAAAAACTGTTAGACCTATCTTGTTGAAACTAAAAAAAGCTGAAGGTATTTAATAATGCTAACCACCTCAAAAATTTCAGAATTATATTATAAAATTTATAGTTTAGAAATTAGAGGGGGTAGGGACACTTTTTACGACTTTGACAGATAATATCTCACCAACGATTGACTTAATTGCAGCTTGATTGGAAAAGTTTTTTAGAAACCTCTATATTATCATTTTTAAAGCTCGAAACGCACAGAGCGGGAGCGGCGCGGAGCGGGGCGGAGGTGGTTTTGATTTTTGATTTTTCCGAAACTGTCCATTGTCGATAGTGTCGATTACTGCTTCATATTTCAAACACGCCGCCTCCGCTCCGTTATCCTACACGGTTTTTTGCGTTCGCTTTATCGAAAAACCGCCTCCGCAACGCAACGACCGCGCTCTGTGCGTTTCAAGTTTAAAGGACTAACCATAGATACCCCACACGTCTATGTGCATTGATTTTTTTTTTAATATCCCGGTTACATGTATCCCCCCAACCTTAATATTTTTTCCTAATTTTATGTCAATTTTATGTACGAGTAGGGGTTCATAGAATACACCTTCTTTCATACTTGTAGTGCTGATAGTCTCAGAATAAATGGGATGTGACATACGGATGGGCGGACAGACATGACGAAACTATATATAAGGGCTCCGTATTTGCCAATTTGGCTAAGGAAAGGAACCCTAAGATACCAGCTAAGTACGCCCTATTCGCACATGAGGGCTCCACGTAGCGTACTCGCATGATTTGCAGCTAATTAAACGGTAGTTGTAATCGTCGAATGGAGCGAAGCTATTGTCTGTACCAGGGTTTCCCAAACTATGGGTCGCGACCCACTGGTGGCCCTGCCTGTAGAACGACACACTAACCGTGGTTTCCAAATCATTGCCTAATGATTTCAAAACAGTACTAAATGCAGCTGTTAAAATTGTAAATTATATTAAAACAAGACCCTTACAAGCTCGCTAATTTTATTATCTTCGTGAGGAGATGGGAAGACGACGCCTTCAAACGTCTCTTGTTCTTCATACGGAAGTTCGCCGGTTATCTAAGGGAAAAGTACTGGAACGATTAATAAAATTATGCAATGAAGTTATAATTTACTTGGAAGGAAAAACTGAGTACCTAACTATATTTCCGAACCTACCTAACTATATAACCGAGTTTCTTACGCCGGTTCTTCTCGTGGCAGTGGTTTATTTTTCCGAACCGGTGGTAGTTCATGGACGTTCATATGCCTAATTTGAAGAATAAACTACTTTTACTTTTTTTTATTGAACATCTAATGGACGAATAATTAATTCTCAAGCTGACACATGCAGTGGATATTTTTTCGAAGTTAAATGAACTCAATTTGTATTTGCAGGGTTCAAACGGATCAGATATTTTTGCAGTTCACGATAAAATTGGCGCGTTCACGAAATAGTTATTTGTTATACAAGGGTGCAAAGTTGTATTTTACCCGCGAGTGTGGAATTGAAATACGAGCCAGCGAAAGGATTCTATAGTTGAACCACGAGCGAAGCGAGTGGTTCTAAAATAGAATCCTGAGCGTAGCGAGTGTTTCAACACACAAAAAGTAAAATACAACTTCGCACCCGTGTGTAACACAAAACTTTTCTCCTCGCAAGGAAAGTGCAACCTGCAAAAAAACACAGTTCCACAGGCATGATTTTCATCACTGGAATCACCGATTTTTTTACGATATTATAACAGAAAACTCTGGAAGTTGTGTATAATATTTATGTGAGTCGGAGTCCGTGACAAGTTGTGTATATTTTAGTTGACATTGACAATGATGACATGACTTACTGACGATGCGTTTTGAAATTGCATCGACTCAACTTGTGCGTTTACAATTATACTCAATATCATTATAAAACAAATGTTATTTATAGAATTTTTAAGGTTTACGACTTAAATCATTAAATAAAGCTAAATTTGGTATTTTGTATTAAATTCTCAAACCATTTATTTAATAATAATTGATATCAAACTAACCATTATTATGAGCGTTTTACGTTTTGTTATCTGTCAAAAGCTACTCAAACACGCTCCAAGGTCAAATTACTTTCACCACTTGTGGATAAAATGCGTTTTTACCCGCTTGTTTCAAAGGATAAAAGACGGCTTTCCGAGCCAGTGAGGGAAAAAGCTTTTGCTGTGGAAGAGTTGTATTGAGGATGGGAACTATGATTGTTCAGAAACACTTGAAACTTTATTTGTTGAAAACCAAGTGAAGCCAAAAATGAGCGTAGTGTACGCAATTTCCACTCATTTATCATTGTTAAAAAAACTTTTGGGACTATTTTGGTGAGGAGGAAAAAGCTCGACTTGTTGAATTGGATTTGTAGCCCATTTCAAGACCACCTACCAACTGGTATGTAAACAAAAGCAAGTGAAGGGCCATCTGGCTTATTGGAAGATTTGTCACTCAATATAGTTTTAATCGTAAGCAATTAACGAAATTCTGGCTCTCGGTTGCTGGTAACTATCCATGCCTGTTTGATGAATGATGAAGCTAATGAACGTCCTCCTCCCTTTTACTCCTAATACCTATGTGAGGCTGGATTTCCTAATATCGTGACCATCAACTTATCAAACTCAAACTCACTGTGATTAAAATAAAAGTAACTCGAGTTGAAGTTGATGTCAAAACTTTAATGGCGCAACATACAATGATATTTAAAATTTATATGAAAATATACAATGATACTTAAAATATCATTGTTTGGAATTAGGCTCGTACGCCGTCCATTGCGCCGTCCACTATCCGACTATCCGTGTTATGTCTGATTTTCGATTTTATTTTATAAAAACCTACACGGCGTTAGTTTTCCTATCACGGTGGTAAATGTGTTTATTGTATGTTGTATTGATCAGGAGTAGTGTTACAACGAAATACGCCAATTGGGGGTTGTGAACTGTGTCTACAAGTGAATGAATTCAGTGGCGCCGAAAGCGCCATTTTTCAAAGCGCGCCAGTCATATTCAAAGATTTCAGAATTACGTTTAATACTGAAAACGTAGGTAACGGAAAACCTTGCGAGTGTCAAAAGCTTAGCCTACTTTTGTCTGCATTAACTTTGAACTTTGGTTTCTTCACAGAATTATAATATACTAACAGACCAGTGAGACAGACGGACAACTAAGTGAACCTATAAGGTATCTTGTTTCTAGTAGGTAGGTACTTAATCCTAAAATCGTTTAATAATAAAATTGTGCTGACAGAATATGGCAAATATGCAGAAGAAACGGCCGTACTATACATAACTACTTTTACCTGCACTAACTTAGAAGTTCGATTGCTTCACAGAAAGCATAAACTAAACGAACAGACTAGACAGACGGAGACAGACGGACAACTAACTGAACCTATAACGGTACCTTGTTTTTGAGGTAGGTATAATCCTAAAATCGTTCAAATATAAAATTGTACTCACAGAATACGGCAATATCACGGTTAGAAGAGTCGCACCTAGCAAAATATACACAATGGCGGCCATTTTCAAAAGCCTTGTTGTTTGATGTACCTACTAGTATACATATAACTAATATACGTCTATAAATGCAGCCCACTTAGTGTCGTGTCCCTTTTTATATGTAATTATTTTCTGGAGTGGGGGTGTCAAAACATATATGACTTCTTTATCATTTTGCGGTTGGAAAATAACATTCAGTAATTTGACTATGATTTAATTACTTACGTATTTGCCTTTTTGTGGCTTAGTTAATATTATTGATATTATGGATAATATTATGGAGGATTGAATGCTCATAATTTTATGATAACCAAACTTATGGGCGTCAATTACGTAGGAATCAATAAACAAATGAAATAAATGAACTTTATTCTGCAAGTAGCTAGTAGGCCGTAATGGCACTTTTACAAGTCAAAATCTACTAGCGTTTCTGCAAAAGAAGACCACTGCCGTGAAGAAACGCCGAAACAAACTCGACAGTCAGTCATTTTTTCCAAAAAATATGCTTATTACAATGATAATACTTAACCTACTTAATATAAATAAATCTGAGTTTGGAAACAAAAGAGGAAGAATATTTACAATGAGACAACATGTGTTTACTAATTTACTAGACGTGGTACAATGAAAATATACCATTTTGGTTTGGGCCATGTATTCCTGTCAGTTAGATAGTCCTCGACCCTGTAATAAGCCTTTGTCATCAATTTTTAAGGGCTGGAAAGGGTAAATTAGAAATTTCGTCAGGTAACTTATTATATAAACGGATACATTGACTGACAAGACTTGTATACTTTATTAAGAAATCCTTAATTGGGCATGTAAAAGTGCAAGTTGTGTGTAGGGTCACCAACATGATACACCCCTGGAGTTGCAGGCGTCCATAGGCTGCGGTGACCGCTTACCATCAGGCGGGCCGTACGCTTTTTTGCCACCGACTGGGTATAAAAGAAACATGTAAACGTTCAATTGAGCGTAATTTATAAGAAGTTCGAGAGAGAACTGATATATTTTGTAAAAAACGAATTCCAAAGTTGAATGATCTTTCAATAAATTATACATATCGATCTAACCTCCATATTAGTAAAGCTCATTAAAGCTTGTGTTTTGGATACATATACAGGTTGTCTCATTTAAATCGGTCAGTATGGTAAAGCCTGATACTATAATACATACGAAGATCTGTTCTTAGGAACCATGGTTTATCTATGGGAACCATGTCATCGATTTTAATAAGAAGAAAAATTGCATTCATACATTTAAAAAAACCGGCCAAGAGCGTGTCGGGCCACGCTCAGTGTAGGGTTCCGTAGTTTCCCGTCCGTCACATTAAGTTGACTATTAAGTACAGAAACACAAAACCCTAAAAAGCACGTCATTTCATTGTGATTTTGTAGAAATGACAGGTACAATAAACACCTGTTTATACGGTTAAATTACAAACTTAGTTCAGAAATTATTTTTGTAATTTTTTCAAAAACTATTCAACCTATCAAGTTCAAAATAATTTTCCTACAAAGTTTTTATAAAGTTCTACTTTTGAGATTTTTTTCATATTTTTAAAACTTATGGTTCAAAAGTTAGAGGGGGGGGGGACACATTTTTTTTTACTTCTGGAGCGATTATTTCCGAAAATATTAACATTATCAAAAAATGATTTTAGTAAACCCCTATTTATTTTTAAATACCTATCTAACAATATATCACACGTTAGGGTTAAAATGAAAAAAAAAATCACTCCCCACTTTACGTATAGGGGAGGTACCCTAATAAAATATTTTTTTCCACTTTTTATTTTACCACTTTGTCGGCGTAATTGATATACATATTAGTACCAAATTTCAGCTTTCTAGTGCTAACGGTCACTGAGATTATCCGCGGACGGACGGACGGACAGACGGACGGACAGACATGGCGAAACTATAAGGGTTCCTAGTTGACTACGGAACCCTAAAAAACCTGTGTCGGGACTCGAACCCGGTTGTTTTAAAAAAAAACTTACACTATTCCTATTTAGATATCGATTGTGAAGGTCGTAAGGAGCAATGCATTTTATTCATTTTAGACATCATGTTTCATAGAGCCATTTACTACATTTAAGTTAGTTCTCAATTTTGTATCATATTCATACCACTGATTAGCAGATTCAGTCACGATTCCATTCCGTTCAGTCTGAACGAAATGACTGAATCTTCATAATATAAAAACACTGGCTGAGCGAACTTCGTATGGTACCATCCATTTCACTCTCCTGTCATATACTATATGAGTGAAAGGGACGCCACCATACGTAGTTCGAATTTCGGAGTAGACCCCCTGAATCCATCTCTCTTCCTTCTTAATCCAAATAAACGCTGAAGAATAGCTGGAGTTTATCATCACCACCAAAAAACTTCCGTAGAAAAAGAATAAGTAAAGGCATACCTGCCTACAAGTAAAGGCAGGTAAGCTTACAATTTTGGGTACTTACCTAATTTAGAAAAAACAAATTTAAAAAATCATACCTCCATTGACCGTGACTCTTAGGACCCAGGGCCCAAGGGTGGAAAGGTAGCAAATGGCTCTACTGCACCCTGAAAAATGTACCGAACATTCTGTATACGTTGATAGGAGATAAATAAACAACAACCTTATTTAATTAGAACAAGATCTAAACTCAATCTAAACTTCTTACCTGTCACGTAGAGGTATTTTAATATTTCCTTAAACTTCATACATGTACTCAGCAATTTGATAATATAAATTTTTTTTTGCAATTTATTGCAATAATAATGATGCGGGTATTGAGTTAAATTATGTATTACTAATTTTAATAAAAACACCTGTCATTATCATTCCATTACCTATTTCTTCAATCAAGATTCATTCAAGAAGCAAACTTGTATAGAATCAAAACGTCAATAACGTCTCTGCATCATAAAAAAAAAACATAAATAAACATTGCTTTCATTGCAGCACTGCTGTCTAATGTTTTAATCTTATTTATAATAGACTAAAAACAAAATAATGTCTAAACCAGTTCATGTAGTGGATGGTGAGGCGTCGGAATCGGACTCCGAAATAGAAATTGGCAAATCACCGGTAAGTCCAATTGTTGGCGTAAACAAGATGTTAATTTGTCTTTTTGATAAATTTGTTTTTTCTAAGTTTCTAGATGGTAGGGTGTTGGCGGTCAACACCAAGAAAGTGGTGCACTTCTTTTGAACCTTAATCTTATCTTGACTTACTGCATACTGAACTTCATAATCTTTTTTCCTTAAAGCATTGTATTACTATTTTTTTAGTTAGTTTCTTCTATTATTTTATGAGGACCACCTTAGCCTAGTCGGTAGTGACTCTACCTATGAAGCCCTGGGTTTGAATCCCGAGCATAGCATTTATAAGTGAGATGGACATGAATTTATCTAAGAATGTATTTTGTCAACTAATAACCCATAGTACAAACTTTGCTTAGCTTGGTTTTGGTGTAAGATGGACTAAAAATATGTTTATTTACAAGCTTTTATTTACTTTCACCTGTCCCGTTGTCGAACTGTAATCAAATTTTGCAAGTTAAATTTGATCCACTTCCCGGTTTCCGCTTGAGCTGAAATTTGGCATGTGTGTATAAATCAGATGACAATGCAATATTATTATGACATAGAGCTGATCTGATGATGGAGATAGAAGGTGGTCATAGCAATTCCTAAACACAAGATAAGCCCATCGTGTTTGGACTCATTCGAACCGACTCAACATATAGTTTATGATTGTGGAAAAAAGTACAGTCGGCAATACAAGCTTGTACCATAAACTTTTTTTTATTTATGCTATATTCATGTGTTTATTGTAAAAATATTAATTTGAGAATAGGTTGATTTGTGTAAGATTGTCCATAAATATTTTATTTTTATTTTTAGTCATTGGAGTTGCAGTCAACAGAAGTGTTTGTTGTGGCTGGAGAGGCCCCAGAATCTGATGATGGTATGACCATTATTTATTAAAATAACTCTTGAGTTGCCAATGTCTAAATTTGTTACTTAACATGAACCGTTAACCTTTCACTATTATTTTAATGGGTAAGAGCAAGTAGTAACTTTATGACTGCAGTCTTTTACGTTTTGTGATAAAAACATTAAATACAATAAGTACAATAATTACAATTTAAGAGTCTGCAGTAAGCTCGGTTCTCCATACAAACGTAGCTTCACTCTCATTTTAAAATGGCATGCTGGAATCATTTGAAACTTTGTATACATCTAGGTCAGAAATTAGTTTCTGTTGCTTGAATTTATAATGGAGAAAAAATACGACGGCCTGTTTAGCCTAGTTGGTAGTGACTCTGCCTCCGAAGCTAGAGGTCCCGGGTTCAAATCCCGGCCAGGGCATTTATTTGTGCATTTATGACGGATATTTGTTCTTGGGTCTTGGATGTTTTCTATGTATTTAAGTATGTATTTATCTATATAAGTATGTATATCGTCGTCTAGTACCCATAGTACAAGCTTTGCTTAGTTTGGGACTAGGTCGATTTGTGTAAGATTGTCCCCCAATATTTATTATTATTTATATACATTTTTAAGGTTACATACAAGACCTTTTTTTTTCCATTCAAATTTCTAGCAACTGAAACAAATTTCCGACCTAGATAGGCGGATCCCATTGTGTGTACAAAGTTTTATGTTATTTCAGCATGGCGTATTAAAATGAGAACGAAACTACGTTTATATGGAGAATCGAGTTCGGTCGAGCGTATGGGGACTCTTAAGATGTTACAAATACCTGTTTAAAGCATATGCATTGCTAAACTTGTGGGATGGAACAAAAGCCTATAATGTGACTGCAGCCTTGAAGACCAATCTAACTGCACAGCATATTGTGAACCACTACACAAAACGGTGCTACCAGGGCGACCCGGAGGATATGTTTACAGGATGCTTTTATTGAATTCCGTTAATTGCGAGGGTACATTCCTGAGATGAATTGAAGTAAACATCTCTAAGACACTAGTATCCCAACTCGTACCATTTTGAAAATATTCAAGAATTCATTTTCGCTAATTAACCCCCCTTTTATATATACTAGATGAAAGCCCGGCTTCGCTCGGGTGAAATAAATAAGTAAGAAATAAAGTAAACATTTATTCGTGACAGTTATGCAAACGACGAAAGAAATAGTGTACAAAAATGTATAAAATAAAAACATTACAGCAACGGATTATGATGAAACTTCGTATAAATTAAAATTAAATTAAATTAACGTTTATTTCAAGCTCGTGGCTCATAAAGTGTTAGTTACAATAAAGCTTAAAAAACTATGTTAGTAATAATATGATAACAGTTATGGTTCACTACTACTAGGCCTGTGAAGTCCACAACAATGTGTAATATACGGACAGTCAATCCTGTCCGCAATCATCTTTAGGATGGTGTTGGCGCTGACCCGCACACGTCGCACCAGCGATGCGGCTCGCAAGCGCATTGCCGCTTTAAAACAGGTTACGCGCGCCTCTGCGAACATCTGCGAGGCACTGCAATAGCGCGGCAGCCCCATCAATACCCGGAAAGCATTGTTATATTGAACTTGTAGGGCCTTGTACGACTTCTTTGTAAATTTGCCCCACAGGCTGCATGTGTAAAAAGTGGCACAAAAAGCCCTGAATAGGGTAATTTTACTATCATTCGAGCAGCGAGCAAACATGTCAGCATTGTCCTTGAGGTCGGCGGTGAGTATATGCCCTAGATATTTATATTTGAACACTCTTTCGAGGTCCACTGAGTTCAGACAAATGGGTGGTACTTCAGATGGTAAAATAGCACCGACCCCAAAAACCATGTGACTTTTGCTGACATTATATTTCAGCCCGTGTGCTTGCGCATAGTCCTCACAAACCTGCAGCAGTCTTCTCATACCGCAGACTGACGCGCTCAGCAGCACCATATCGTCGGCATAGCTCAGGTTGTTTACGTTAACGCCATCTACGCGACAGCCTATATGCATACTGCTGAGCCCGACAATCAGCTCATTTATGTACAGGTTGAACAGCGCTGGCGAGCTCAATCCCCCCTGCCTCACGCCGCATTCCATACCATATGACTCAGACAGCATGCCTGCCCACCGAACATAGTTGATCTGGTTTCCATACCAATATCTGAATAAAAATATGAGTTCCTGAGGTAACTTACCTATCTATGGACTCGAGTTTTCTCCATAGTAGATCGTAGGAAACCAGATCAAATGCCTTCGACAGGTCCAGGTAACATGCATAGACCGGCGTGTTTCTAGTCACATAGTACGCAACAGTGTGCTTAAGACTCAGAATGGCACTTTCAGTCGAAAGTCCGGGTCTAAACCCAAACTGGTTATCGTGCAGCAGGAGTACTTTGTTTAACTGAGCGTTAAGCACACCATCGAGCACTTTTGCAATAATAGTTGCAAGTGATATTGGTCTATAGTTGCACTTATCTGATAAGTCCCCGGTTTTATTTTTAACAACTGGTACAACTATCGTTTTAATTAAGTCTGGGGGCAGATAAGTATGAGCAACACAAAGAGAAAAGAACATCGCCAGCACTCTCGTTATGTGCTGACCAGCATAGCGCAGATTCTCGACACTGAGGCCATCATGACCTGGTGATTTGCCTCCTGACATTGACTTAATGGCATTAGCCACTTCACTGGCCGATATTGTCATCACCTTTCTGTCATTCACAGCCTCAGTATCAGCGACCCCCCCACAAGAGGTTAAGTTAGGCTTCACAATAAAGTGCTCCCTAAAAACATTGGCAATATCTCTAGGGTCACTTACACCATCGACACTCATCATCTGTATAGAAATATAGTCTGTAGTTTGGATTAACATATGGAATAGGGAATAAAAGATTACGCTGACGACGTCACGGGCAAAGCAAAAAATCTTTGCAAGTTTATCCTAAGCATTTTTATAAGGGTAGTATTTAAAGGCACATAAAAAATTTGACACTGTAATCAGTACTGATTTGTATAGCTAAAATACTAATCGTTCATTAAAATTCAGTTCAGATGTGCAATTGTTAAATATTGATCACAATATTGATGTGCCAGTTAGTATTTTTGGTACGAAGTCAGAGCTGCTAGCGCGAACGAAAACAAATGAAGTTCGTGTATCTCCCTCTCTGTCGAACTTGCAAAATCGAGCGACACAGAAGGAAATACACGATGTTCGTTCGTTTTCGTTTCGCGGTAGCAGCTCTCTATTCTCCGCCAAATTCTATTAAGTGGGGCCCTTTACACTCAATATTATGTGTCAATATTATCGCGATCTTTAAAATTGTATGGGGCTTGTTAAACGCTTAATATTATCACAATACTGGTGTGTCAATATTATCGTGGTTTTAAAGATGTTGCTTCAATATTCAGTGTTTCGCGTGATAATAATAACAGTTGGTAATATTTTCTCCAATTAATGGAAGCTATTTAACAACTTGTTCCGTTTTGCCAAAGGTATTTCACATTCCTATACGCGCACCATCCAGGAATAGGAGCCGTCAGACCAGAGGGCCTACCGCGATCTGAAAACGAAGCATTTCCCTCTCCGCGCTCGAATATGCAAGTGCGACAGAGAGGCATATATATTTGGTTTTCGGTTGGTAGCACTTTAGTCCGAACGCGGCGGATGGTCGAAGAAAGTCAAAGGACATTCCGTGTGTTGTCTGTCACGCATATAATTTAATAACTTCCCATCGACCTATAAACTCGAAATTAGTTGATAATGTTTATTATGAAGTATATTTTACCAAAAATATCAATATATTGATAAATCACATTTGTTTTTTAGTTGTACGGAATCCTCAGTGTGCGACTCCGACGCACTTGGCTGGTTTTTAATACATTTTGAATTTTATTTCTCTTATAGTAAAATATCCTATTCGTTTTAAAGTTGACGCCTGAGGGCCTACCGCGAACCAAAAACGAACTATCTTCCTCTCTGTCGTTTGAATATACATGTGCGAGAGAGAGGCAGATACTTCGTTTTCGGTTCGCGGTAGCGCCTCTAACGTCCGAGCGCGGCGAACGGTATGAGCTAGAGGTCTACTCCGAAATTCAAAATCCTAACTTCGTATGGTGCCGTCCCTTTCACTATCCTGTCATACACTATATGAGTGAAAGGGACGGCACCATACGAAGTTCGGATTTCGGAGTAGACCCCCAGTACCACTAAGTTATAAGATAGAGCGAGATAGGGATAGAATTTTGCTAGACGTTTAAAAGCCATAAGTCACCTAGTAGTTTGTCACAACAAAATAGAGACGCAGCTTTAAGATGGCGGACAGACTCAGCAAACATTCAAGTGGTGTCCTTTACACGATTAATATTATCACAATACTGGGGTGTCAATATTATCGCAGTTTTCAAATTTGTATGGATTCTGCTTCAATATTCACGTGATACTTATCGTGATATGAATGTATCACGTGATAATAATAACCATGTAACAGGCCCCATACATTCGCTTTGAAGGCGGTTGTTGTGACAATCAGCCTAGCTAGCACGATAGATTATACCGTTACGTTTTGTGTGACGTTTTAATACATTTCGCCCATATAACGTGACGGTATAAGTTATCGTGCTAGCTAGGCTGATAGGTGTATAGAACGCTTGAAAACTACAAAAACAAAACGCTGCAGACGCGGCTAGCCGAATCCACACAATGGGCGATAATGGCCCATCACCCAGAACGCAGCCCAGCAACCTGGCCAACACACCGGACGCAAACATAGTTTACAATTTCCGAACGTACCCAACCCGACGCTGTCAACCAACGAATTTAATATGGCCGACCTTTTGTCATAAAATTAACACTTTTTAATGCAAAATACGCGACAATCCGAATTTTGCGGATACATATGTTCAACTCGAAATCGTTATTTTTATACGTTCTTCAATTTGAGACAGGTCTCGTTCGGGTCTACCGTACCCCTGCACGAAATTATTAATATAGATAGTTGCCGTGTGGTTGCCGGTTAAGAAGAATAGCGCCAACCCGTGTCCTCCTTGGGTGTCGTAAAAGCCGACTAAAGGACCGGAAGGAAGGAAAGGTTATACCGTGGCAGATCTACATAAAATCCCCTGATCAGTCACTGCACTCTCCGCCCCCATCAGTCTCTACTATGGGACAGGGAAGGAGAGAGTGGATTTGCAGCAGCGCATCTGTTAACCCACTATAATCCATTCACGCGCCGATGACCCCTGCATGGTTACTGGACTCTGAGTAATAAGCCCTGCGGCGATGGAGTGTTGGCGGTGGGGTTCTGGATTTGATGTGTCTGGGCCTTAGTTGGCACTCTGCACGTAGGCGGTCAGACGAGAGTGGTCGCTCCTTGGACTCGATAGAGACGGGAGGTCAGGTTCGGCAGCACGTCTGATGACAAAGCAGCCCTATTTAGGATCGCTCTGCTTTCCCCTATCCGGGGAGGGGCCTAGAAAAGGTGGCCTAAACATAGTCCGTCTCACCTTTACGCCAAGTGGCAAACCGCGGTCATTTGGACATCACTGCATGCGGTCGAAAAAGAGTACATAAACAGACTTATAGTAACCTAACGATAGCTACATGGAACGTCCGCACTTTGAAAGATAACGACCGTAACCAGTGTCCAGAAAGGAAAACTGCCATCATCGCCAGAGAACTTGTAACGTGAACTTTCTACTAGGTATTAAGTAAAAATAAAATACCTAAATAATCAAATAATATTTGCTATTGTAGTGAGCGCCCTCTCGGGACAAATAGTAAAACTACGTTCCGAAGTAGGTCAGCAGCGTGCGCGCGCGGCATTTAACTAGGTGAGAGGTCGAGTTAGTTCTAATAGCCACCACCGCCCGAACCTACGGCGCTGCGGCGGAGATTCGTTCTTTCTGAATAACGGATCGACAGAGCACGGACACGATCAAGATTAAATAATCGAGGAAAATGTCGGCAACGTGGCCCTCATCCACTCCAGGCTTCGAGAAGCCAATGCCTCTCGCTACTTAGTTTAATCAATCCTTGATAATGTAAAAAACGGAGAAAGTCACCTACAAATTTAAACACAGAACCCAAAATGTAAGTACGACTGCTTTCAATCCTAACCTGAAGTTGTGAGCACGTGTTGGCTTGGCCGAGTATTTTGGTTACAGCTGGTTTTTGAATTTGTTTTAGGGGTTCTTAGTTTCACCTTTACATATAATCAACTAGAGAAGACGCGATCTTAAATTGGAAATTACACTTCAATCTGTGCCCGGTGTTTGAGCTGGTATCCGCTCCACCGATACCCTGGTCCTGCTTCCTGGAGGCATCAGCGGAAGAAAACTGCATAGTGTAAGAATGAACTTTTAAAAGGTTAGTCTATCTCCACATTTTTTATAAAAAGCGTATCAGTGACGTGAAAGGTGTGCGTATATGTAAAAGTGACTATAAGTGAAATTAAAGACTTTCTCCTGAATTTCCATCGTTTTCATTTTATTACCACACCCGCAGTAAGGCGCCCTGGGATTTTTCCGAAAAGAGTTTCATGCCTACGTTGAGTCGTAGTCGGTGAGTAACGTACAGGTTAATTATAATAAATACGTTATAAAGTGGCTGCCCATCGTTTGGCCTTAAAAACTGCGTTGTGGTAATAAATGATTAGTGCTTAAACCTTAAATTATTGTGAATAAAGTGTTAAATTACTTAGTTATTAATTTTTTGGTCAACCACGTGTCCACGTGGCCACAATTTTGAAGAACAAATTGAATTGTGTTATCGTAATAGGTATGCAGGATAATTAGTTGTGTATATTTAAAACGTTTCTACTAAATTAACTTAATTTTTTTTTGTCCCCACTTGCATACTTGTGACTTAACGTTATATACTTAATAAACCCTACTTAACTATATTGTAAACCTAAATTGTAAACTAAACAAGGAAAATGTCCATTCATAAATATATAGACTGTCTGCTTAAAGATGAACTCATATATGAACTTGGAATTCTTGGTATATCCGCAGGAAATGATGTGACCGTGGATGCCTTGAGGAAGCAGATTCGCCAGGTGTTCAAATTGGCCAGAAGGGGAAGCATAAAGTGCGTACCAGCTCAGGCGCCGGACACAGACACGGAAATCAATATCTGCACTCCGAAGGTTGCCCATCTAGAATCCGAAATATCAGAACCCAGCAAGGTAAGTGACCGAAAACTTTGTGTCAAGCTATCACGGCGTGCCAACTATCTTATCGATAGGTTAGCGAGAATTTCGGAAAGCAGTCCCCAAGTAACTAGTTTACGCGGTCGTTTAGTAAAGATTCTTAGCGTGGTAGACCAGTCAGAAAGTGAGGCAGACAGTGAATATGAGGATACTCATACTCAATCCCCCCGTATACCTGAACCCGTGGTTTACATAAAAGAAAAACCGGTTAATTTAAATACACTAAATTTAAAGTACGACGGAACCACCTGCGTACGAGTATTTATTGAAAGGCTAGAGGAACTTCGCCAGGCACGAAATATCCCTGAAAACCATATGTTGTCAGCATTCTCGGACCTACTTGATAAATCCGTATTACATTGGTATAGAAATAATAAAAGTAATTTTCAAACTTACCCTCAGTTATTGCAATGTTTACGTGAGGATTTTGATATACCCGATTTAGATTATAAATTACTTAACGAAATTAGGCAGCGTACTCAATCTAGGACGGAAACAATTGTGGTATATTTATCGACTATGCAGGGTATGTTTTCTAGGCTTGCCACTCCTCTTTCAAGCAAAGACCAACTTGAAATACTCATGCATAATATCCGCCCTGAATACATGAGAGACTTAGCATTTCAAAGCATTGATTCGATTGATTCGCTAAAACACCACTGTAAACAACTGGAACTAGCACGCTCGCGTGCAGACCAATTTAATGAGCCAAATTTTGGTAATTTTCGAATCACATCGGATTTACATGCCAGACCACCTCTAAAGACATTTAGCAAACAAGTTTCTGCGCTTGACAGTGCCAGTTCTCCTAACCAGTCTATAAAAAAATGTTTTAGATGTAATAAGACTAATCATTACACTAATCAGTGTAAATCTAGGGAGGTTGTGTGCTTTAAGTGTGGTATGAAAGGTGTGAAGCGCCCGGAGTGTGAATGTAGCCTTAGTTCAAAAAACTAATTGCGCCAGGACTCCTTGACCAGCCAATTAGATCTGAACCATTGCGCAATGAAAGTGTTGAGGAGGTCCTGTTTAAGAAAAACTTTAACGACATTAGGCCACATTTAAAACTTAAAATAATGGACTTAATAGCATACGGTCTATTGGATTCTGGAGCATTCTGCTCAGTTTTAGGTCGCGATGCACACTTAAAATTTATTGAATATGGTTTTAAAATAAATGATTGCAATACTGATACGTACGTTAGAACAGCCGACGGTACGAGACTCCGTTGCTTAGGCTATATGTCGTTGCCCTTAGAATATAACAATACTATCAAGGTCATTAACTTTCGTATCATACCACATATAACGACGCCAATTATATTAGGAGTAGATTTTTGGCAGCAATTTCAATTAGGGGAAGGTTTGGTAACTGGACTCGAAGCTGATTTTGTTTGTGGCTCAGATATTAGCCATTATATAAGTTCGATTTCACCTAATGATGGCTTAGAGGAATATGAGTCTCTGACACAGGAACAAAAAGGGACCATAGACAATTTGATTAAGAAATTTGACACAATTAATACAAACAAAGTTGGTTTGGGTCGTACAAATCTAGCTTATCATACGATTGACACGGGCAATTGTAAGCCGATTAAGCAAAGATATTACCCCTTATCCCCGGTTAAACAACAAGCATTAGAGAAGGAATTAGACAGGATGCTTAGCTTGGGAGTCGTATCTCCGTCACAATCTGCTTGGAGTAGTCCAGTAGTGATGGTTGAAAAACCGAATGGTGACCTTAGGCTATGTTTAGACTGTAGAAAACTGAACTCTGTGTCGAAACCTGATGCGTATCCCTTACCTTATATTAGCAGCATACTAGATCAACTTAGGGATGCCAAATATCTCTCATCCATAGATCTTTCGGCAGCGTACTGGCAAATACCATTTGATAATGAGCTTTCAGCCCAAAAAAGTGCTTTTTGTGTCCCAAAAAGGGGACTTTTTCAGTATAATGTGATGTGTTTTGGCCTTATAGGGGCCAGTGCCACGATGCAGAGATTGATGGACAATTTGTTTGGTGCCGAATTCGAAAATAAAGTATTCTGTTTTCAAGACGACATAATCATCATATCTAGTACTTTCGAAGAACACGTCCAATTACTACACAGGGTATATGATAAACTTAAGGGTGCGAATCTAACCATAAATATGGAAAAGTCAGTGTTTTGTAGAAGTGAACTAAAATACTTGGGATATTTAGTCGATAGACATGGACTCCGCATGGATCCGTCTAAAGTTGATATTATACTAAATTATCCCACACCGTCGTCAGCAAAGGAAGTAAAACGGTTTTTAGGCATGGCTGGCTGGTATAGAAGATTTATAAACCACTTCTCTAACATTGCAAAGCCGTTAAATAAGTTAACTAGTAAACATGTTAAATTTGAATGGTCGGGTGAAGCTGAAGAATCTTTCAATCTCTTAAAAACCGCTTTAGTTTCTGCGCCTATATTGAAATGTCCCAATTTTGACCTTCCATTCACGATTCACAGTGACGCTTCTTCCGTAGCAATAGGAGCGGTTCTTACGCAGACTTATGATGATGTGGAGCATCCCATAGCTTATTGCAGTCGCTCACTTAATAAAAATGAAGTTAACTATAGTACAACGGAGCGGGAATTATTATCTCTAATATATGCCCTAGAGCAATTCCGACCCTATGTAGAAGGTCAAAAATGCAAACTAATAACTGATCACTCCTCTCTTTTATGGTTCTATAAACTTAATAACCCTACCGGTCGATTAGCGAGATGGAGCATGAGGTTAAGTCAATTCCACTTCGATATTGAACATAGAAAGGGCAAATTAAATGTAATCCCGGACGCATTAAGCCGAGTTAAGATTGACGCAATAGGGTCAGCGACCTCACGCGACAGCTGGTATAATAAAATGTTCGAGAAGTGCCAATCTAATCCGCGCAGGTATCCGAATTTCTTAATTACAAACGATAAACTGTTTAGGTACACTAAAAATAAATACCAGCTGACGAGTGAGTTCGACTGGAAGCTAGTAGTGCCACAAGAGGACAGGTTAGGTATTTTAAAAACATGTCATGACGATCCTACAAGCGCGCACTTAGGCATTTTTAAAACACATAAACGTTTAAGTCTCCATTATTACTGGCCTAGAATGTACGAAGATGTTAAAACTTATGTGGGACAGTGCGAAGTGTGTAAAATGTATAAACCCGTCAATGTCGCTAGGCCTGGGTTAATGGGCAATCCCAAAGAGGTGAGCAAGCCCTGGATGTCCATATGCATTGACCTACTTGGCCCATTTCCACCTTCTCGAAATGGAAATACCTACTTAATTGTGTGCATAGATTACTTCAGCAAGTACGTCATGTTGCATCCTATACGGAGAGCAACAGGTGTCACTGTGGCGAAGTACTTAGAAGAACACATATTTCTCGTTCACGGAGTGTGCAAGACTATTTACTTTGATAATGGCCCACAATTTACGAGCGCGTACTTAAGGAATTTATTACTTCGTTATGAGGTCCCAAATATATATTCCAACCCTCGATACCATGCTCAAGTGAATCCAGCCGAGAGAGCGATCCGAAATGTCAAAAATGGTATCTCATGTTATGTAGGAAATGATCACCGAAGATGGGATGAAAATATACATAAAATACAATGTGCACTTAATACGGCAGTGAATGAAACCACGAAGTACACACCTTATTTTCTCGTACATGGCAGAGAGTTCATTAGCAAGGGAAACTTGCACCACTTAAACTCTGATGAACCAATACTTAGGTCACAAGTCACTGTTCAAGATCCAGATGTACATGGTAAAAAGTTGAGCGAGTTAGACACAATTTTCAAAAAGGTGCAAAAGAACATACATAATGCTCATGTCAAAAATACGAGACATTATAATTTAAGAAAAAGAAATATTGAATACAAAGTAGGGCAAATCGTTTATAAACGTACGTTTCATTTATCAAATGCATCGAAAAAATTTACTTCCAAATTAGCCCCTAAATTTCAAAAATGTGTCATAACCGCTAAACTATCACCGTTGGTATATGTTCTGAGTACGCCTGAAGGCAAACATCTGGGTAGTTATCACATAAAGGATATACTTAAACAAAATGATACATAATAGTAATTTTTGTAACATGTGTTGAATGTAAGATGAATGGTATGAAAGTGTTTTTAAAATTAATACGCGCGAACTATCTGGTTTAAATAAGTTATGACAGAGATGAGAATGGAATGTGCATAGTTGCAGAAAAAACTAACTCGGCGAGCTCAAGTCGTAAACAACATCATTTCTGTACATGTATAATTGAGTTTGTTCGATATGTGTTATTTGAACGTGAATTGTAATATTTCTACTTAACAAAACGAGTTTAATGAAGTAATGAGATCATTGTACTTAAAAACTTAAATGTAGATGAGTAGGTACCTAACTTAATAATGAACTTAGATACTTTGATGCGAGTATTTAGTTTTCATATCTTATCCACCGGATAAACTTAATTTAATCATCGGTAGTTATGATAGATTTATCTTAATATGCACCCACCATGTATACATGTGTGCATAACTATAACTTACGAGTATGAGATGCATGGAGGTCGTAGTCTAATACTACAGTAGGTGTTAGATATTTTAGTCTACGTGTTTTATCGATGTGCACGGAAACTTCTTATAACTTATAAAATCGCAACCTGCAATAGGTTGCAATTTCGTATCAATAGGTAATTGTTAGGTAGTAAGTGAATCTTAGCGTAATCACAATCAGGTTAATAATGTTCGTAGCGAATAGGTATCAATGTAGTGCGGCGGATGGTACCGCATGTTTTCTGTTTGCCTCACTGCGTGACTGCAGTAATTTAGTGATAAAATAGGTGATTAGGTGATGTACTTACTCTAATATAACTTAATTTTTTTGATTTAGCAAAAAGTTTTTGCGATACGAAAAACTTTTTAACCCAAGTGGGGCGGATGTGTAACGTGAACTTTCTACTAGGTATTAAGTAAAAATAAAATACCTAAATAATCAAATAATATTTGCTATTGTAGTGAGCGCCCTCTCGGGACAAATAGTAAAACTACGTTCCGAAGTAGGTCAGCAGCGTGCGCGCGCGGCATTTAACTAGGTGAGAGGTCGAGTTAGTTCTAATAGCCACCACCGCCCGAACCTACGGCGCTGCGGCGGAGATTCGTTCTTTCTGAATAACGGATCGACAGAGCACGGACACGATCAAGATTAAATAATCGAGGAAAATGTCGGCAACGTGGCCCTCATCCACTCCAGGCTTCGAGAAGCCAATGCCTCTCGCTACTTAGTTTATTCAATCCTTGATAATGTAAAAAACGGAGAAAGTCACCTACAAATTTAAACACAGAACCCAAAATGTAAGTACGACTGCTTTCAATCCTAACCTGAAGTTGTGAGCACGTGTTGGCTTGGCCGAGTATTTTGGTTACAGCTGGTTTTTGAATTTGTTTTAGGGGTTCTTAGTTTCACCTTTACATATAATCAACTAGAGAAGACGCGATCTTAAATTGGAAATTACACTTCAATCTGTGCCCGGTGTTTGAGCTGGTATCCGCTCCACCGATACCCTGGTCCTGCTTCCTGGAGGCATCAGCGGAAGAAAACTGCATAGTGTAAGAATGAACTTTTAAAAGGTTAGTCTATCTCCACATTTTTTATAAAAAGCGTATCAGTGACGTGAAAGGTGTGCGTATATGTAAAAGTGACTATAAGTGAAATTAAAGACTTTCTCCTGAATTTCCATCGTTTTCATTTTATTACCACACCCGCAGTAAGGCGCCCTGGGATTTTTCCGAAAAGAGTTTCATGCCTACGTTGAGTCGTAGTCGGTGAGTAACGTACAGGTTAATTATAATAAATACGTTATAAACTGTCCCGGTATAACATAGATGTTGCAGCAGTGAGAGAGACCCATCTGAGTGACAGCGGAGAACTCTATGAACAACTCGGTGGCTATACTTTTTATTGGAGCGGGAAGCCTGAACATGAAAAAGCGGCAAATGGAGTAGGTTTTGCCATTAAAAACAGCATTGCACGTTCAATGGAAGAGTTACCAAAGAGAATTAATGACAGGATAATAACTCTGCGGTTTCCTCTAGCTTCTGGAAAACACATTTACTTCATAAGTGTGTATGCGCCCACTCTTCCGTCGCCAGACGAAGACAAAAGCCGCTTTTATCAAGAGCTACGTCACGTCCTTGAAGGTATCCCTTCAAAGGATAAGTTGGTTTTACTGGGTGATTTTAACGCGCGTGTTGGTACGGATTTTAATGCTTGGAGAGGTGTTCTTGGACGACATGGAGTTGGTAATTGTAACTCAAATGGTCTAGACCTTCTGACATTATGTGCAGAATTTAACCTTTGCCTCACCAACACCTATTTCCGGTTACCAGAAAAATACAAAACCTCGTGGATGCATCCCAGATCTCAACACTGGCACCTCTTAGACTATGTGATTGTTCGCAAAGAAGATCTTGGCGACGTTTTAATCACGAGGGCCATGAGAGGAGCACAGGGCTGGACTGATCACAGACTTATAAGATCTAAGCTGTGTATTAAACTGAAAGCATCACGAAGAGCAAAGCATAAAACCTCGAAACTAGCTTATCCAAAACTGATTCAATCAAAAGAGTTACAGATGATATTCGATGTCGATTTCGGTGCTTGTTTTGTGGATACAAATGATGTCACCGTTGATGAAGCATGGAAATTATATTCAACCAAGCTGAAAGAGAGCACCGAGCGAGTTATAGGGAAACCACCGAAGAAAAACCAAGACTGGTTCGACTCTTCTGAAGGGGACATCCAAAAACTCGCTGACAAACATAGACATGCTCTGCGACATCCAGGTGCTGATCGAAAGTCTGTAGACCAGCAATTTAAGGCGAAAGTGCGTGAGATCAAGGACCGATGGTGGCGTAACAAAGCGGAAGAATTGCAGCACCTTGCGGATTCGAATCAAACTGGGAAGTTCTATGCGGTTTTCGGTCCGCGTGTTAGGAAAATCGCACCTATCTATTCACGTATTCGCGATTGCCGCCTCACTAACCAAACTGAAGTGCTAGCTCGCTGGGCAGAACACTTTAACGAGGTCCTTAACCCCGCAACACAAAGGGTGGATCTCGATTACATTAACTCCCTAATTAACTTGCCAGTGGAAGTCAATCTCGCTGACCCACCAGATTTTCCAGAGTTCATATCAGCCGTAAAAAAACTTAAAAATGCAAAAGCACCTGGCTCAGATGATTTACCATCAGAGGTTTACAAATACAGCGGACCTAATGTCCTGAATAGGCTTTTCACCTTGATACTTAGGATTTAGGAGTTAGAAATAGTGCCGCAGGAATGGAGAGATGCCTCTATATGTAAACTTTATAAAGGCAAAGGAGATATAGCTGATTGTGGCTCGTATAGAGGAATATCTCTTCTCTCCACTGCTGGCAAGGTACTATCACATATAATCAACTCTCGCTTGAGCACCCTAGCAGAGAAAGTTCTTCCTGAGAGCCAATGTGGTTTCAGGCCGCACAGAGGTAACGGTGGATGCAATATTTGTTATCAAACAAATACAAGAAAAGTGCGTCGAGCAAAATCGTCCTCTGTTTATGTGTTTCGCAGACCTCGAAAAGGCTTTCGATAGAGTCCCTCGTTTGGCTCTCTGGTTGATACTGGAAAAAATTGGCTGTCCATCGAAGCTGTAAACCTGATTAGGCAATTCCACGTCAATATGACAGCCAAGGTTCAGCATAACAGCGAATTTTCGGACTCTTTCGAGGTAACAAGCGGTGTTAAGCAGGGTTGCGTGATGGCTCCAACTTTGTTCGCCCTGTATTTCTCCGCCGTTATGAGGGATGCGCTTAGCCGATGCGCCGAACCAATTCAGCTCCATGTACGATCAGACAAGCGAGTGTTTGATATTTCGCGTTTCAGGGCAAAAGGGAAAGTTCGTCAGGTACCTGTGCTCGAAGTCCTATATGCCGATGACGTATGCTTGATGGCTAACAGCTTAAATGCACTTCAAGATTCCATCGTGTCTTTGAGTGACTCGTGCGATAGATTTGGCCTGGTTATAAGTGTAACCAAAACTCAGGTACTTCAGCAACCAATCAGAAGCAGTAGCGCTGATACCACTGAAATTATTTTGGGCAGCTCAGTGCTAAAGGAAGTAAGTAGCTTCAAGTATCTGGGCAGCCAAATCCGGAGTGACAATCGCCTTGCCTCAGAGATCTCATCACGTATAGCCAAAGCTGCTGCCACTTTTGGGAAATTAAACCGACGTGTTTGGAAGTCACACGATCTGAAACTTCATACCAAGCTTTCTGTGTACAGGGCTATGGTGCTTCCAATACTCACATATGCTGCAGAGTTCTGGTGCCTTTACAAAGGAGATATCAGAAAGCTTGACACCTTCCACATGCGTTGTTTGCGATGCATACTCCGCATTCGATGGCAGGATCGTGTGACCAACACGGACGTTTTACGTCGATCGAACATGCCCGGTATGGAGGCTATTCTGATAAAAAGCCAGCTGAGATGGAGTGGCCACGTTAGTCGTATGAAAGACTGCAGTCTCCCAAAATCCGTGTTCTACTCCGAGCTCGCGGATGGGAAGCGTCATCGAGGGGGGCAGTTTCTACGATACAAAGACGTACTAAAACGCCATCTCAAAGCCTGTGATATCCCTCCCGAGGGCTGGGAGGAGCTTGCGTCGATGAGACCGGAATGGCGTAATAGAGTCCGAAAAGGTGTAGCTTCTTTTGAAGAAGCCCGAATCGAACACCTGGACCATAAGCGCTATTTACGGAAGACTCGACCCAAGCCCTCCTATGAGTATACTTACAATAGTCAGGGTCAGCTGTATTGCACACAGTGCGACCGAACATTTAGATCAAAGTTCGGTTTTGCGAGCCATGTACGTGCTCATCAGAGGAAGCTGTAAGGGTCGCCGTCGTCGGATACGACGAGGAGGACTATATATATATATATAGATAGTATAAAAGATCCTTAACAATTAAACAATGTTGACGTGTGTGTCATTCAATTTCCGAATATTGTCATATTTGACATTCACTTATATTTAACTCAAAGAGTAAAGTATAGTATATAATAGTCTCTTATTTATTATTATTATTAGTTTATCAGGCAGGCAGTTGAAACAACTGATGAAACCTGTATCCAATTATCTTTAAGTACAACTTCAGTGTTGAGCTAAATTTGAATAGTGCTTATCCAATTGTTTTTTAAATATTTATAATAGTAATACTTAAAATATTTATAAAACATGTAAAACAACATATTGTAACTGTCTGAATAAAGGCTTCATTATTATTAATAATAAATAATAATAATAATTTAATTACTATAACAACATGTTGCATCAATACATTATTTTAACTAAATGTATATATTATTTATGATAGTATATATATTCTGTGACAGAGGGTAAGCTGCCTTTACCTGAGGTCATGTCAGAATTGGACACTCCGCTGCACATCCCGTTCCAGGCCGCAAGCAAGTTACCTGGATCTCTGCTGCACCAGAAACTATGTAAGTCCTGGGGTATGACTTAACAACTATAAGTCTATAACATATAGTGATATAAGTAAATTAAAATTTAATTTAATAAAAATTCATCTTTATAAACATTTTAAATATTAAATACTAGCTTTTGCCCGCGACTCCGTCCGCGTGCAACTCTTTATACTATATAAATAATTGCTATTAAATTGTTGTAGGCGCAGACTTTAATATCGCTGGTTGCTTGACTTCTAACTTATTTTGTCTTCGCATTTTCTTAGTAGATATTATTAAACTTTTTTCTTTTCACCTTACATAAATCAATGTTTAGCCCATTGGTTGGCTGGCAGAGAATGCCAAATGGCATTAAGCCCGCCATTTGTACATTTACATTTTGTGCAATAAAGTTTAAATACATAAATATTGAGTATCCTGAGCCTTGGATATTTTCTATGTGTTTTAACAATTTAATTATCTTTATAGGTATGCACATCATCGCTTCGTACCCACAGTACAAGCTATAGATTGGCACTAGGTACATTTGTGAAACATTAGCAAAAATTTTTTTGTAATTCAATATACAGGATATGAATGCTTATTTTTTCAGAAATGTCTGTGAATAAGGATAATAATTTATTCTAAACTATTATCCTTATTAACAGAAATTCCTAGTAACGGAATGGGTGAGTAATCCTCTGGGTGATGTCACCCCCCCTTTCTACTCCTAAGAAACCCCAGCAAAAGCCCCTCTTAGAACTAACCCCTTTGTACCTAATAAATGCACGTATGGTGTCTTTCTTTCCTAACCTTAGATAAGGTTTAACGTAGATTTGGCCAATGTGATCGTCTGTGGTAGGACCCCGTAGTGTTGTGAACCGTAAGAACCCATGATCTTTAATGTGATTACTTGTCAAACCCTTGGACTCCTCAAATACCTAGCTTACCTAGACCTACCTAAAATGAAGCCTATTTAGCCTAGCTACTCATAATCGTTAGTAATACTAACTTTCCTACATATAGAACTTTATTTGCTACAGGGAAAACTAATTATTGAACTTTGGCTATTCCGAAGTTCATAGAGTTCAAAATAGGATAAATAATTATTGTTTGTGGTAATTTAACCCCAACCTTAACCTAGCCTGGTCTCTTGCCGGTGTCAGTAGCCATTGGGTTTTTAAAGAAAGGCAAAATTTTCCTTAAAAGCCACTCAGTTTCCCTAAAATCAAAATTATTTCCTAATCATTCCCTAATACATAGAACTCTGTTACTTGATATCCTAGCTAGCTAAGAATAATTTTGATTGCTTATTGTTATATGGAGCGACCTCTGGCTTCCATACCGTGCTACTGGACCGGTAGGATGGGGCATGACCTCTATGCTAAGCTAAAACGATCTAGACTCCCTAATGAGAATAAGCTCATTAGTCAAGTCTTATAGATGATTGCGAATCATCTCTAACTAACCACTTCACTTGGAGGTGCTAAAACCTCTGAACCCTAGGGGTCCCTAACAGCCAGTAAGCTCTAACACTACCAATTCTGATATATGAAGGCCAGGAGTTCTGAGTCTGATCGTGAAGAAGTGAACTGTTACTGGTTAGTTACTGATCCGAGCTTTCATCTACTCACAGTAACTAACAACTAATGGATTGCTCCGCCTCACCATTAGGTCCTAAATCAATTTATTCCATATTCCAGAATAAATTGGTTTCCTATCTATAATTTATTATGAACACCTTCAGTTATAAATAAAAGAAGACTCAGCACTTCCCACCCTTGATACCAGAAACCTAGACCTCTAATGCCTAAGATCTTAGCTGATATTGTAACTATTTATCCCTACAACTGGTAGTTTTATTCTGATACCTATATTTAGACTACCTAAATGCCTAAGACCTAAGTCTTCATAACTGTAACCTAGAATACCAAATCAGAGGAATACTACACACATGTACCCTACCACTACTACTCCCATACCTATTTGTTCCCTAAATCACCCTATAAACTTGTTTCCCATATTTAGGTCACCTAAATAGCCCTAGAGTATAAGTTCTAAATTAACCTGCTTGAAACCCATTACCCAAGCTTTAGTGTGTGAAATTAATCCAAACTACCCTAAATATTGCCCTGATCTGCTTATTTGAAATTAATACCAATTCTGGATTTTAGCTTCAAATAAGTATGTGTTTTCCTACTCTAAACTATAAAAGTTCAGTCTGCTAAACTGAGGATTGCAAAAACTATCAGCCCGTATAAATGCCTTCCCTCGCACAACCCAAGAGCATTTATAGGTGTATATAAAAGTAATCTATAAATAAATACATCAAGACCATACCTCGGATATCGCGAACCTCTTCGAGTGGAGCACAAACCCTCGCGCCGACCCAAACCATGGCCGCTCTCACCTCCACGCAGCAACCGGCATCGGGCATGAAGGGGCCCAGACGCGCCATCCACGCTGGCAGTGTTGACGCCAGACGATACCTCCATTCTCGTACTCCTCTGTTACTCCAGGGCAAACAGAGCTCGACACCGTGCACCCCGCGCAAGTATACCGCAAACCATGGACAGCAATCTGCCCGGCTTATATAAATAATCACAACCACATAAAAGAAAGAGTAAGTAAATAAATTAAAAACAAGGAGAGATTCCCCACCGAGCAGAACTTCCGCACCGCACGGGAATCTCGACCTTAACGAATAGGAACACTCCCGTAAGTAACACGAAAATACACTGATAACGCATTGCCAGAGACACTGACAGCCCGACCGACCAAACTCAACTGCCTTGCGCCCCGCCCTAATTCCGCCTTTTATACTATCCGACCCTAGACACTGTGGACATCTTGGACACTGTGGACATCTTGGACACTGTGGACTCCTTGGACACTGTGGACTCCTTGGACACTTTGGACATTGTGGACACTGTGGACATCTTGGACACTGTGGACACCTTGAACACTGTGGACATAGGACACTGTGGACATCTTGAACACTGTGGACATCTTGGACACTGTGGACATTTTGAACACTGTGGACACCTTGGACACTGTGGACGCCGGAGACCTTGGACACTCTGGACATGTTGGACAACTTGGACACTGGACACTGTGGACATCTTGGACATTGTGGACATCTTGGACACTGTGGACATTGTGGACATCTTGGACACTCTGGACATTGTGGACACTGTGGACATCCTGGACATTGTGGACACTTAGGATATTGTGGACACTTTGGACATTGTGGACACTTTGGACATTGTGGACACTTTGGACATTGTGGACATTGTGGACATCTTGGACACTCTGGACATTGTGGACACTTTGGACATTGTGGACACTTTAGACACTGTGGACAACTTGGACACTGTGGACACCTTGGACACTGTGGACATCGTGGACACTTTGGACAGTGTGGACACTTTGGACAATGTGGACATCTTGGACACTCTGGACATTGTGGACACTTTGGACATTGTGGACAACTTGGACACTGTGGACACCTTGGACACTTTGGACACTGTGGACATCTTGGACACTTTGGACATTGTGGACATCTTGGACATTGTGGACATCTTGGACATTGTGGACACTTTGGACACTGTGGACATTGTGGACACTTTGGACATTGTGGACATCTTGGACACTCTGGACATTGTGGACACTGTGGACACTTTGGTCATCTTGGACAACTTGGACACTGTGGACACTGTGGACATCTTGGACATTTTCCTATTGGTGGATTGTGCCACGCCCACTCCTTCCGTCATTAGAGATTGTAACGCCCTATTCTTACGAGTAGATGCACTTTATGCCCATACTAATAAGGTTGAAAATCGTATGACACCTGACAAGTTCTTTATCTTTATTTGAAGGGAAGCAAGTAATAGAGTAAGAAATAGGTCTTAGGCCTTTACCAATAGAGTTGAAATTCGTTTACCGAGTGTTTTGTCTTAGCTTGATGCGAAGTAAGTAATAACGTAAATTTAGGTAAAAGATTTATTTCTAGTGTGGTATTTATATTATGTTATAGATTAAGCTGGTATAAATAAAGGTATTCAGACGTTCGTACTACTTTCTATTTCCCTTCCTTTTAACTATTTATTCCGTATGAATCCTGTTTTTAAATATTTCTTTAACAAAAAGGCTTTTACTTTAGGTAAACTTTGTTCAGATATATAGATTGACCTTAAAATAATATATGGGACACGGTAGTGTCCTCACCAAGTTCCTCAATTATGCCTTATAACTTAATAATTATTTATAAGTAAAAATATGAATGTAATCAGCTGTCCCTTGGGAAATTATTTTAATATGAAAGTGACATGACCAGCAAGCTGTGTTATGTTACAGTGAGCTCGCTTCATCGTCGGCCTCATCTTTGCCCCCTGGCTAGATGCTGGCCAAGAGCAATCCCATTTTTAATAAAAAAAAAAAAAACGTCGATGCCGTCGTCACCATAAAAATCATAAAATACTCGTTTATCTCTGAAAATATGAGTTGGGTACAGTCAGCGTCATATAGTACATAGCAGCCATGTAGCCAATGTGGCTAAAAATTAAAAAAAAAACTGACACTCGCCGGCCGCTGCCGCGGCGCGCTCGCTTCGCTCGCTCGGCTTCGTGCACTGTTTGCTCACGGTTCACCTAACTAGACTCTGTCACATGTGAGATTTCTTATTTTTCTAAGTAAGCAGTAAAGCGAACTGTTGCACTGACGAAACGTTATTCGTTTAATAGATTCTTTTAGATTGTTTTATTTTTGGTGGTTAGATTCGTTATTCGTTTGTGTAAGATTGTCCCCTCAATATTATTATATTATTATTATAGTTGTTAGCCCTAATGAAATGAAAGATTTGGCAAATGATAAGTATCCCAAAGGTTTTAAGTCATTATAATAATCTACTTTAAAATAATACTGCCAAATAAAACGTTATCATATCATAAAAAATTGCTAGTAGTTGTCAAAGTGAATCATCGGCGATAAGTTGGTTGGCAAGTGAAATTCGGTCAAAAAAGTTCGGAAAAAAGGCAGTACACCTTGCCTTGCTTGTACACCTTGTTTGTGTAATAAAATTCGGTAAAAATTAATTGTGTTTGCGTTAATTTTAGACCCTTGATATTATAAACTGCACTTAATATTTGCATTCATGATGTTATACACTTGTTCTTTATTAATACAAAATATAGCAATAACTAGTTCTTGTCTTGTAGTTTTGTTCTTGGGTCTTGGATGTTCTCTATGTATTTAAGTATGTACTCGTATTTATCTATATAAGTATGTATATCGTTGTCTAGAACCTTACAAGCTTTGTTTAGTTTGGGACTAGGTCGTTTTGTCTAAGATTGTCCCCCAATATTTATTTATTTTTTGTTTTATTAGTAGTATTTATAAATTAATTATGATAATAAACTATATTGCTAAAAATCGTTGAATGACATTATTTTAATTTAATCGTATGGCATTTATTTACGAACCGTGAGATCTTCGAGAAGACAAGTACGGTTGCCAGTTTTTGTTGCACTTTTAGGACCACCCAGGGGTCACGTGTAGGGTACTCCCTATGGACGTAGTGCAACTTCGACCCCCTGACATTATGAATATGGAAATTTCGGAGTTACGATATATATTAACCATAAATAAATAATAATAAATAATGATCATTATGATAAAAATTGTAATAGAAAAAAATGGAAATCCAATAATCGAATTTGCAATTTTATAATATGAACTTAGCTTATAACACCCATTATTATTATATTATGGTGTGCAGGGGAGTGCAACGTGTCACTGCGTGCTACCCTGGAAGGCCTGGTGAAGCACACTACAGACATAGCTGTGGAGAAGCTAACGCGAGCGGACAAGATGTTGCTCAATGGACAGGTACCCTTATCAATGTACAATAATGTCAATACGTCATCACTTGTATCGATGCTTCTGCGGGCGTAAGTGTGAGTTGCTGTATTGCCAGTGTTGTATTATGGTACTTCCCGACTCCAATGTATACATGTGAGTGTTTTACTAAATTATTACGTTAATTCATGTTTAACTTGGCCTATTTTGTTTGCTAGACAACCAAATGACAATTTTAATGCGTAAATCATATATTTTGCATGATTACGGCTGAAAAAAGTCCTTCATTAGTTGTTTTGTTGCTATAACTCGTCACTGTCGAGTTGCCACTAACTCGACAGTGACGTAGGCCTGTATCATAATATTCAAAATCTGGAGTAGCGGACCTAGTTTCCTTAGAACATGCCCTTATCTACACTCGCGCTCAAGAGTTTCGGGTCATCTTGAATTTAATAACCGCAATAAGGTTTTTATTCATAGTTACATAATATACTATTACTATATACCTAAGTAATTTCCGGGATCCTATCATAAAAATATCAATATCCAAAAATGACGTTGCGTGCGACTCCAGAGGAATCACAAGTGCGTTGCCGACCCTTTATTGATTTGTGGATGCGCTGTGTTGAGAGTGAGGGGCCCGCAGATGTCTCCAGCTGTCAAGCTAGAGACACATGCAGGCCACTCACTCCCAACACAGCGCATCCTCGGGAGCTCTGGTGACCTTACTCACCACCAGAAACACAACACCACATACCTACCTAAAGGGCAGGTAGTGATGCTATTATGGCTGCGGTCGTCTGTAAGGTGGAGGTACTTCCCCAATTGGGCTGCTCCAAATTTGAGCGAGATGACGTTTCGCTGTGCCCTACCTCTTTCATATTTCATCATCATATTTTTTTAATGTTTTGAAATACCCTATTCCTATAAAAGTTGGAAAATCGTATTTCATGCGTTCTGCTTATACGTCATTTGGTTTTATGTACATATTTACGTAAAATAACCTTAGTTAAACCCTTATGGCTAATGGTTGAAGGAAAAACCCTATGGTTTAAATTTCCTACTTCAATAACGTTGTAACGAAATAACAAGGATATGTTACTATTTGATGTTTGAAAGCGTTAAGTCATACGAGGGGTGATCAATAAGTTTTGATAATCGGTATGAACCACCCTGTTAATGATATTCTTTTAATGTGGGCTATACCATGACACTAATCAACATTAGATTAGAGTAAAAATATATAAACACTATTCATTTCTTTTTCTGTAATTGCTGAACAAGAAACATCTGAATTGAAAAAATAACAAGATGGCAAAAATAAGAGTTGGTTTTGTAATTATTTGGAGCGGTGTGGAAAAAATCCTGATGCACTAATGAAGAATATTGTAGTTGAAAATAAAACCTTGGTTTATCATTATGATTTAAAGGATAAGTAAGTTATCAGTGCAATGGTTTTTTTTATCTCCAGCTCTGTCACCAAAATTAGGGTGTATTTTTCGACTTCTTCCTGGACTATTGAGGCCTACCAATAAAAACTGCGAAATTAGCTTTCACCAATTGAACTCAAATATTATTGGAGAGTTGTATAACAGTATTCTATCAGATCAGAGTTGTTTACAATATTATAAATAAGCTGAAGAAAAAAATACAGATATTTTCGGGAGAAATTGAACTTCAGAGCCTTCTAATTGACAAGGGTGCTGCTCTTCGAGTAAAGATCAGAACTGATAACCGTTCCCATTGTTATTTAGCCCTAACTTCCGACTACTACTTCTCATTCCAATATCTTCAAAACCAACTACATGAAAATCAAGAGCTGGTGATGACTTAGCGAAGGTGTAAAATTTGACCTCAAAAAGTAAAATTATTTTTATTGGGGTAAAATAAAACAATTGAAGACGTTAATAAGTATTTGAAAATATAGAAAGTGTGCATATTGTGATAAAAATATAACGATTTACATATCTCTCATATTTAATACTGATTATCAAAACTTATTGATCACCCCTCGTACATTGATAAAATTTTTTTTTTTTCCTGATACGATTTAACTAGCGCATGTTTTTGATAACTTGCTATAATCAAGGAAATTGTTACTCGTGAAATAAAATAGATAACTAATAAATACAAGTGGGTGATAGAAAACCACTGGGGTAAAAATCTGCCGATATGACGTGGTGCTGGGAATTTATACCGAGTATGAAATTTTGTATGACGACGGTATTTATTTTTTAATACAGTTGCTCAGAAAAAGTTTGATTTTGCGCACTAGTGCTTTTTATTTTTCAATTTTTCATGACTACTTTTTGATGAGAATGTTGATTGTTAATATTAGTTTCCTTTAAACATCGTAATCGACATAAAAACCTGTTAATGTAAGAATACGAAAAATATATATTTTATTACTTACCTCTTCATCGTTATAACGTTTATTTTTTAATATTGAATATTGAATGAAAAACCGTTCTTAATAAGTTGTCTGAATGGAACGGAATAGCTGCCGAAACGCCTGTCAAATAAGAGGTGTTTTTTCTTACTGCAAGCATGTTTCCGAATACAACATTCGATATTGTTTTTATAAATATACGATAGGTACACACTTTTGGTACATTGTCGTTTTTTCGCAAATGTAATAAAAAACGTCGTTTGATATAAGTGCGGAAGCGTCATTTTCTCTCGTCCCGTGTCTTGACCCTCGCCGTTCGACTCGGGCCAAGACCCCTCGGGACTCGCACGAAATGGCAAACTTTCCGCACTTGTATCGAAATGTAGGTACTATATCGTATGGCAATCATTTCGAACCGTGAGATCTTCGAGAAGACAGTACGGTTACCAGTTTGTTGCACTTTTAGCACCACCCAGGGGTCACGTGTAAGGTACGGTGGGTACTCCCGATGGACGTGGTGCAACTTTGACCCCCCTTTGTCAACTGAGTGGCCAACTTGACTATTAGAATAGAATAGAATAGAATAGAAAAAACATTTATTGAAATACCAACATAAAGCACCAAAGAGAAAACAAAAAATCAAAACATGCAAGTAATAAGGAAAAAAAACACTTCGAAAACCCTACCTACCTCTAGAAGTTCTCAAGCCTCCCGAAGACATCTAACTTTGCTTAACAACTACTATCATAGCCAGCAGTCGGGATCAATGGCTTAACGTGCTTTCCAAAGCACGGGAGCGCTCAAATAGTAACCACTCAAAGCGGTCACCCATCCAAGAACTGACCTGGGCCCACGTCAATCTATATTCCTATAACTAATATATTGATGATTTTTCTCTATCGAATGAACTTCATCATCGTATTAGCCGAAAAACGTCCACTGCTGGACAAAGGCCTCTCCCAAGGATCTCCACAATGACCGGTCTTGCGCCGCCCTCATCCTACGGCTTCCCGCGATCTGACGCGATCTTGATCAGATCGCCGGTCCCACTTGTTGGGGGCCTTCCCACACAGCGTTTCCGGTGCGAGGTCGCCACTCAAGAACATTTCGGCCCCAACGGCCCTCTGTTCTATGAGCAGTGTGCCCCGCCTACAGCCACTTGAGTCTTGCAACTCGCCGAACTCGCGAATGAAATTGACTGAACAAAAGGCAACAGCTCATAGTTTGGTCATCTCCAAACTAAGAGCTATGACCATGTTTGGTTTGGTTTGGGTCAAGGGCTACATAAAAACGGCCTTTTTTACTTAGATCGACGAATCCAGCATCGTAAAAACTAATTTGATGTATTCAAAAGGTACGTAAATACGAAATAAAGCACCTTTAAGAGGATTGCTGCCAGTGGCTGGATGGAGAAAGCCCATTCAAGAATCGAATATTGTGACGCAAAATGTTGTAGGCCTGCGTACATCAGTGGAAGGACTGTATAGCTGAGGATGTCACGGCAGTAATAATAATAATAAGACCTTTATTCAAAGTTAGTTAGTATACCTATTACATAGTATTTCCAGGAACTTAAATACAATGGCACAACAGAAAGTATAGGTACAAAAACAACAATTGAAATGGTAGGTGGCTCAGCTTGTGTCTGTACCAAAAGACCACAAAGGACTTAGCGAACAGACGCTGTTATTCTGCCACCCCCGTGGCTTAGAAACTAAACTAAATACACGTGAACCAAACAAGATGTAGTAGTTGATAATCATCATCATCATTTCAGCCGAATGACGTCCACTGCTGGGCAAGTGGACATAGGCCTCCCCCAAAGACTTCCACAATGACCGGTCCTGCGCCACCCGCATCCAGCGGACACCCGCGACCCTTACCAGGTCATCAGTCCACCGTGTGGGGCGCCTGCCCACCCTACCTACGCCTTCCGGTACGTGGTCGCCACTCGAGAACCTTTCCGCCCCAACGGCCATCGGTTCTACGTGCTATGTGCCCCGCCCACTGCCACTTAAGTTTAGCGATTCTATATCGGTCACTTTGGTTCCACTGCGGATGGCCTCATTTCTGATGCGAACACGCAGAGAAACTCCCAGCATAGCCCTCTCCATTGCTCTTTGGGTGACTTTGAGCCTTCTTATGAGGCCCATAGTAAGCGACCACGTTTCAGTACCATATGTCATCACTGGCAAAACACACCGGTCAAAGGCTTTCGTCTTGAGACTGCAGAATATTGGACGAAAAGATGTGCCGTAGTTGATAATGGTTATTGGTTTACAGGAGAGCATGCGAGCTACGAATGCAAGTCTTGCGCTTGCGCGGGCGCGGCTGAAGCAGATACACACGGAGCTCGAGAACGCGCATTGCAGTAGCGCTTTGCCTACCGTCAGGATCAAGTGAAGCGTTCTAAGTGAGTTCCTGATCTGTCGTTGCGGGGGCGGTACGTAATACTGACAGTATCTCGTCAACGTCTCTGCGACATCAGGAAGCTCACTTGAAAGAACAAATTACCTACTACATATCGACTCCGCCCTGCCAAGTCAGGCAGTAGCCTTAAGTTTACTAAAATGCTTAGTTTTAGAAAATAATTAATCGTGGTCACTCTCTTCTTTGAGATCGAATATTGCATTAAACGTGCCACCGCCGCGACAAGTACTCATGATTAAGGACCGCGAATCGGTCTGGAAAATATCAAGCGATATTCGACCTTAAAAACGTCAGTGACCTGTTTCATTACACAGGGTGAAATATAATTGGTGATACAAAATAGAAAAACGTGAATATGACCATGATTTTGAACTTTTACTATGGGACCAACTTAGTCCGTGTCAATAAGGGCGGGTTGCATAACTTTGAAATCAATCTGATTGACCACTGAGGTATAATAACCGAAAACAATTTATTTTTCTCCCGTTCCGACTTTTACTCATATGATAATACCTGTCATAATTATAACTACATCCACGCTCCGCTCAACATTCTCAACCAACAGAATATATTGCATACCTAGTATATAATTACATTAATCACTTACGTTTTAATGATAACTTGATATTTATAGTATAAATTATTTAACGTTAAATTTGTAGTTATTTGTGTAAAAATATAGTTGAACTGTTATATAATCTAAATGTTTTATTAAAGTGCCTAGCAGTGGCGTACAATAGTACAGTCACAACAGCAAATGTAGATATCATTTTAGTACTTTGTCGTACTAACGTAACAATACTCCGACAGCTGGGATGCGTCAAAGTAGTGAAAGTGAAGTACTAAAATGATCATCTACTTTTGCTGTTGACTGTACTTACCTACATGGTTCCCGCCCCGCTTTGTCAGTTAGTCAGTAGTATACATGTTAAATAATGTATAACAGTGGGCGGGGCACATAGCACGCAGAACCGATAGCCGTTGGGGCGGAAAGATTCTCGAGTGGCGACCACGTACCGGAAGGCGTAGCGTGGGCAGGCCCCCCACACGGTGGACTGTTGACCTAGTAAGTGTCGCGGGTGTCCGCTGGATGCGAGTGGCGCAGGACCGGTCTTTGTGGAAGTCTTTGGGGGAGGCCTATGCCCAGCAGTGTACGTCATTCGGCTGAAATGATCATGATGATGATGATGATACATGTTAAGTTAGTAGTATACATGCGGTTTGCCTAGCTTCACGCTACTAACTTTTTAGGCAATATGTTATCCAATTGTCTTATTTCCCTATGTGCAATAATATAAAAATTAAATTTTATAAATTACTTCGGTTTTTTTAATAGACGAGTCATGTTTCCCCACAAACCGCTCATTACAAAAACATTCAATTGGGTTTTCCTACATCAGGTCTAACGGAAACGATGGCTTTGACCAAATAGAATTCAATAAGGAATAAACCATTGGCGTGGGAGGTATCCGGAATCTCGGAATCCGAGTATTCCCTAGCATCCGCCACGTCGATATGGAACTTGTACTCTTGATCAGCGCCGAGGTGGCGCCACGCCAGGGTAGGCATCGGACATGATGTCGGTAGAGTGTACGCGTGGCGTCCGGCGGCGCCGCATACGAAGTCGAGTCGGAACACACATTACTTGCATTTATATTCATAGTCAGAAGCTATAATATATTTGTCCTAATTTATTTTTTTATATTTCTTTTTAATTTCCTTATAACAATTATAGATAAAATTGTTAAAATATCGCTAATGCTCTACTCAGAACATATTTGTGTCATTTCCGGGCAAAAGGTACAGATTTATTCAGTAGTAAATAAGATTTTCTTATTAGATTCTTATGCCAAAAGCGCTTCAGTACCGATTTATTCAGTAATCTGTATATGAGATTTTCCTATTAGATTATTATGCCAATATCGTCTCATTGATAACCGACAGTGGTATATCTTGCCTATTGACTATTAAATGGCAAATCCGCAATAAAACCATAGAATCAGTATTTATCATTTATTCCACATCCTCTATCATATTACATTCGTAGTCAAACAAAATTACGCCCTGTGTACAAAGCATCCCCCCACTCCGCTACGTCCTACTCGGAATCCGAGTCGTCCCTAGCGTCCGCCACGTCCACATGGAACTTGTACTCCTGATCAGCGCCGAGGTACGCGTCGGACATGAAGTAAAGCGTGTACGCGTGGCGTCCGGCGGCGCCGCATACGAAGTCGAGGCGGACGCGCGCGGACCTGCCGAGGGACACGCGCTTGATGGACAGGAGGCTGTTCGTTTTGGGCGCGCCGATTACCACCCACCAGCCTTCCTCGCGTTTCTGTTGAAAAGGGAGGATTTTGAGTTAAATAGATAAATAAATAGCGAATTTTGGCCGGCGATTGGCCACAAGGCTCAAATTCACTCAAAGAGCAATGGAGAGGGCTATGCTCGGAATTTCTCTGCGTGATCGCATCAGGAAAGAGGCCATCCGCAGCAAAGCCAAAGTAACCAATATAGCCCTCCGAATCGCTAAACCTAAGTGGCAGTGGGCGCTGCACATAGCACGTAGAACCGAAGTGTCATAGCTTATTAATATTATTATTGCATCATGAGTTCATGTACAGTTTTTTTTTATTCCTCAACTGACCTGCGGGAAGAAAGGCGCGATGACAGGTCCCACGACATCGTCCTCTCGCTCTAGCGACACCTCCACTACGATTGGCTTGCCCACGCGCAGCCGACGCTCGTCTTTCACCTGTCAACACAAAACAACGATGTTACGGCCTGGCAAGTGACAGCTTTTTAACTATGAAACCTGACCCTTAGTTGCATGAATTATCAAAAATTATACTACTGAAATGACACAAATAGAAATCAACTTTGTCAAACTGAGCCGCAAACTCTCAATTGTCATACACTTGAATATCATCCTCCTAGCGTTATTCCCAGTACAGTTGCATCCAGAAGGATGCCTGGGGTCCGCTACCTAATCCCAAGAATCGGCGTAGGCACTAGTTTTTACGGAAGCGACTGCCATCTGACCTTCCAACCCGAGGGGTAAACTAGAGTTTATTGGGATTAGGCTTGTCAAATGAGTGGGCAACTTGACTGTTAGAAGTTCTCAAGCCGCCCGGAGGCCTCTAACTTGGCTTAACGACTGCTATCATAGACAGCAACCGGGATCAACGGCTTAACGTGCCTTCCAAAGCACGGGAGCGCTCAGTTAGTAACCACTCAAAGCGGTCACCCATCCAAGCAATGACCTCGCCCGACACTGCTTAACCTTGCATACCGCACACGGTGCGCGGGCGCCGCTGGGCCACGAACGCTCCTGTCATACACTTGAATATATAATTAATAAATATCGATGGTCGAAATGCAACGCCTTTCTTTCTTTCAACCCCAGATTTTAAAATCGCGGGGACAGTGCGGTGGTTATGTCGGACTTGCACCGACTAAAAAACCCCCGATCGTCCTCCTCAACTCATTTCGGGCGGCTTTGGGATCTCCTTCGGAACGCACCAGTGCCGCCCTAGAGTCCGTGGGTCCAACCATCTGATTGATGATCATAGACGATCACAGCCCCCAACTGTGACCGTCTTCGACCCCAAGGGCCCCCTTTTAGTCGCCTTCTACGACAGGCAGAGGATACCGTAGCCGTATTCTATACCCCGGCTACAGGGCGCGAAGCATTACTTCCTAGTGACAAAAAACCATGTTACATCGCTGCAAAAGCTCGATACAAAATAGTAACGAAAACAAGAGAAATAAAAAGAATTAAAAAAAACGACTGCTTTTGAGTTCTATACCAATAAACTACCATCGATTGAATTTGGCGCCAAAAATCCGCCATTTTGTTTTTATTTTTATTTCGATATACCCAGTGTCACGTTCATAGTAAATACGAATCTAACGACACCTCTCAAGCTAAAATCCATCGAGCCGTTCAGGCCGCAGAGCGTGCCAAACAATTATACATACATATTACATACTCTCGACAAACATAACCCTCCTTCTGGTGCAGTCGAGTAAAAATTCAAGGTGTGTCAATTTACACAGAAAAGTCTTAACAAATGAGCATTGTTAACTACTAAGAACTTATGATCGTCACTCATACCTCGTAAACCAGCTCGACGTTGGGGTAGCGGTTGCAGAAGCGCGCCACGTCCGCCATCTCCGCGGGGGACAGTTGTAACAGCTTGGCGCGAGCGGCGTCCTCCAACTCCATCACGTCGAACACTGTCTCCACGCTCTGAAACATTAAATATTTATCCCCTTATTCATAAAACTTAACAAACCTCTGTTAACTAAAAGTTGTTTTGTCCCTTTCTGACAAACATAAATGTTAAAGTGACAGATAAGGACAAACCAACTTTAGCGGCTTGTTAACTAATAGAGGCTTGATGGACGTTTATGAATAAGGGGGTTATAACTTAGGATGGTATTCAACTCATCCAATATCTTTGTCCAATATACATTTGATCAAAGAAATTGGATGATTTCATCAAACTTGGAAGGGACCCCGACATTTGATCAAAGATTATGATGACATTTAGGAGTCGCCAGTACGCTCGGCTGAACTCGATTCTCCATACAAACGTAGTTTCGTTCTCATTTTAAAACGCCTTGCTTGAAATAACGTGAAACTTTGTATACACAATGGGGGTCGCCATCGCCAAAAGAAAAAAATGCAGCTAGTTTTTGAGTTTTTTACGTCTTGAATGAAAACCGTAATAATCGCTGTATTTTTTCTCCATTATAATTTCAAGCAACAGAAACTAATTTCCGATCTAGATATGCGGATCCCATTGTATATACAAAGTTTCATATTATCTAGCATGGCGTTTTAAAATGAGAGCGTAACTAGGTTTGTATGGAGAACAGAGCTTACTGCGGACTCTTAAATCAATATGCCTACGCATGATAACAAAACTTGGAAAAAGATATTGGATAAGTGGAATGGGCCTCCGTCAAAGAAATTTGATCAAAGACTGGACTAAGATATTGGACGAGTGGAATACCACACTTATCTTATTAATACCCAACACTCAATAGTTTATTACACATAATTGACATAAAGGTGTTACAATGCGGAGTGTCGTAAACATTATGTACCCTGAGAGGGTGCTATGTTAAGATTGGGTTGGATACCTTACTCATCAGTCCACCAACACAAACATGACCCGACATGCCAACAGATCAAGTAATCTCTTTATCCTCCTATATATCTCTCTCACTCCGGAACGGAAGACCAGCTCTACTGACTCCTGAGTCAGCACCATGCTGAGGCGGGACAATTTCGAGGTAATTGTTTTAATAGTGATTACGTGTAACATCTCGCCTTCAACATTGTACCTAATTGTTTACCATGAATAAATATTTTCTATTTTTTCGATTTTATTCCCCCGTTCTCTTTCCGTGTATTTGACTCCCCCTATCCCTCTCTATTCCTATCTGACTCACTCCCCCACCTCTATTTTACAAGCTTTCATTTAGTTTCACCTGTCCTGTCGTCTGTCTGTAATCAAATCTTGCAAGTTAAAATTAATCCACTTCCCGGTTTCCGATTGAGCTGAAATTTTGCATGCATGTATAAATCAGACCTCATTGGACTCATTCGAACCGACTCAACAAGTAGTTTTTGATTGTGGAAAAAAGTACAGTCGGCAATAAAAGCTAGTACCAAAAACTTATTTTTTTGACCTAAAACTTATTTCTATCTTTGTCCGTATCACTCCCACCTATCTCTTTTCCCACCTGCCCTGCCTGCCTACCTTGTCCGCGCAGCGCTGCACCAGCTCCTGACTGAAGTGCGGCAACTGCCGGAGGTAAGAGTCCTTGGCCCACATGGCCTGAGTGACCATCTGGGCCAACTCCATGGCGGCCACGGCGGGGGATAACCATCCGCTGGATGAGACGACGTCCACGCAAGCTTGGATCAGACGGATGGCCTGAAATAAAAAAGCAGTAGATAATATAAATATAATCAGTATAATAACAGCGTACTAGATATTTTATTGCACGTATATATCATTTTAAAATGCTTAAATAAGCTTTTTGGTTAATAAATAACAAGTAATTTTAGTTCTGCCTTTGCAGATAGTTTTACTTTTGGATTGGAAGGTCGGCCCAGGTAGAACGATATGTTTTACGGCCCAAATCGCCCCAAACGCCTCGTAAAACATGACCATACAACCTTTCATGCTAGCTGGACAGATGGCCTAATGCGGTTGGACATACATATCTTCTCTTGGGAGATGAAAGCGCCAATTGAAATATACCTAGTTACGACTCAACCAGTCAACATCAATATGGCGACCGTGACAGGACCAAAGAGAACAGCGCATGTTTTTTTAAACCACGACAGTGGGATTAAGCTTACGGCCTGCCTGATGGAAAACGGACACCGTCGCCTATGGCCGCATGCAACTACAACAGAGTAACATGCTCGTTGCCGACTCTTAGTTCATCTGAGGATTCGCTGAAAATATCTGACCTGGTAAGGGTCGCGGGTGTCCGCTGGATGCAGGTGGCGCAGGACCGGTCATTGTAGAATTCTTTGGGGGACGTCTTTAAGCGAGTGTGGAGGGATGTAAGAGGAGAGGTAGGCGAAGGAAAAGGTAGATGGATTGCGTGAGAGACGATATAAAGAGGAATGATGTAAGTGACGAGATGACGGTTGATAGAGAAATGGGAAAAGAGCACGCTAATGTTGCTGTTTTAGCTCTCATCAGACAAACAAACGTCCAGCAGTGGACGTCTTTCAGCTGACATGATGATGATGATGATGATCTGGGCCAGCACTGGGTTGTTTCATTCTTCCGTTGAGTCTCAACATCGAAATGGCGACCGTGATAGGACCATGGAGTGAAATACGTGTTATGAAAACTTTTTTTTTAATACTACGCTGGTGGCGAACAGGCACACGGTCTGCCTGATGATAACCGGATACCCGTAGCCTATGGACGCTAGCGACTGCAGAACAATGCAAACAAAAAAAGAGGGTTCGCTGAAAGTATAAGCCACGTACCGTTGTGAGTACTTGATGTATGTCCTGTTGCATCTTATACGGCAGCTGCGTGCGAAAGAGATGGGCTTGCAGGAGCACAATAGTACTTGACTGTACCTGAGACGGTCGTAGGTGCATGAATGTAATAATGCGGTGAAGAGGATTTACGGTACCGCCTTCAGTCACTTCTAAACATCAAAACGGCGACCGTGACAGGATGGAAATAAATTGTGGCACTTTATGTCCTACCTCTACTAATTAGTAGGTACCGGCACCGCCGGTAGTATCAGGGCCGGGTAGAGAGGATGGAGCGGCCGCTTTAGGCGCCAGATGCCTTGGGGCGCCTAAATGCCGAAAGAAAAAAAATGTCATGGGAATTTTATTTTGGAGGCGCCTTTTAAGTGTCATCAATAAAATCGCTCTACTAAGGGCTAGAGTCGGCGCTATGCAGTTTCATACTTCCGTCATCGAAATGGCGACCGTGACAGGACTACCTAAGAGAAAAACACATGTCAAAACGAGAGTAAGGGCTATTCAGCCACGTACCTTGGTGAGCACTTGCTGGGTGTCTTGCTGCAGCTCCTGCGGCAGCTGCGTACGAGAGAGATGTGCTTGCAGCAGCACGTGGGCCTTCACGTGCGGGTCGTTGTACTTGACTGTACCGGAGGCGGATGTAGGCTTGTGGGGGACTCTGTAAAAACGTCGCTACATGATAACAGAGCATCAAAATCAAAATGACAAATAAGTTGCGATAAAAAAGCTATGTAGCTCGTTTCACTCTACAGAGAGGTTTCTATACCATTAAGTTCATATGACACATAAACGACTCACCAAACGGCCGGAGTCAGCGCGCACGCCACCAGAGTCAAAGGAATTCGTGACCTCTATACAGAAGCTAGACTTCGTATCCAAACGGCAGCGGTGGAGCCGGCGGCAGCCGACCGTAGCCGACCGGCTGCCCGCAACCTATTCAAATATGAAATCTAACGTCTGTATGGAGGGTTCGAATTCCTTTGACTCTAGTGGGGTGCGCGCCGGCTCCAGCCGTTCGGTGTGAATCGTCCGTTAGATTCCTGCTCAACACATTGGCGTCTATTATAGTAATTTATGCAACATAAAATGACAGATATTAAAACACGAGCGTGGTTTGGAGTTTTTCATACGCAGCCATTGAGCCGGCGGAAGCATATTTACCGAGACAACCCGTCAGACCTGTACTGTAAAGTACGTGATTTCATAACTACATCATATGTGATATAGTTATGGTGCGCACGCGGTCGTAGGGCGGGCGGGGGGCGAGGTATACAGTTAAGCTGGTATTTACGGATGGTTTTTGAACACATTAAAGAGGATATACTATAAGGGTGTAGATAAAGTATTTGTTGTGGTGCTATTGTGTTAAGCAGAGGTCTACTCGAAATTTAACCTGAGCACTTATAGCCTTCTTGATAACTGAACTCAAGTTTGACAAGCAAAATTAAAAGTTAAAAAACTGCTTACAAAATGTCTTTAGTGACGTTTGGTCGCGCAGTCGAGTAATTAAATAGATCTGTTACTCACTTGTTAGCCAGTGCCTTGATGATGTTCTCCTCCCTGTGACGGATGCAGAGCTCCGAATATTCCGCTGCCGACGAAATGATCTCCAGAAGTCCTCGGATCTTGGTCTTGCTTGTCAGGGACAAGCTGAACAGCTCTACAATCGACAACAAATTAATTGATTATAAGTATGTTACTGCTGTGAATGCTTAAATTCTTACATACATACATATAATCACGCCTGTTTCTCAGAGGGGTAGGCAGAGATCACGGATTTCCATTTGCTACAATCCTGACATACAACTTTCGCTTCATGAACTCTCATAACGTTCTTCATGCATGCGCCGATTTAGGATATTATTTATTTTACTCTTGACCTGGCCTTTCTGCAGAATGTCTCCGATTCGGTCGGAGTACATTCCCCGAGGACTTCCCCTTCAAACATTTCCATTAGCTCTTCCTCGTTCTTTCAACCATCCTCTCTAGATGTCCAAACCATTTTGACATATTATACCTGTCTGGATTTTCGTCACTATATTTTCATTCACTCCACACCTCCGTCTTATGACAGTTTCAATTTCTTACTCTTACCACAACGCATCCTCAGGAATTCCAGCTCCAAAAGTCTGAACACCCAAAGAAGTGAATGAGGACTCACCGATGGTAGTATAGTTGATGTAGTAGTACGAAGCGATCATGCCAAGATTGAGAGGCTGCAGGTCCATATCCTCTTCAATGGCGATACACTTGGACTGTTCAAGGTCGGTCAAGGTCGTCTCCACTAGCTCAGAGAGGTGGTCTGACAGATGCCTGTTGAAAAAGAAAGTAAAAATATGCATTCGAGTGACTAAATAATATCTTACTCAAGGTTTTCATAGTATGGGGTTCTTCAAGAAAGGAGTGTATAATTTTTTAAACCGCTTACCATCAGGCGGGCCGTACACTTTCCCGCCGACGTGGTATACAAATACTACTCTTTCTGGGCTAGGACAGCGATGAAATCTGCCCTCGCGATAATACCAATATGGAAAGAAATAAGGAGAATAATTTGCTTGGCTTTCTCTTGCAGTATTAAAATGTAGGACGGTTTACCGTCTAATGCAGGTATAAAAGGGTCCCATGCAACAGTGGCGACAATGTAAAAAAAATCGGCCAAGTGCGAGTCGGACTCGCGTACCGAGGGTTCCGTAAAAAATATTTTTATTTTATGATTAAACTAAAATTTTACGGTTTTCACTATTTTCCATTTATCTATGCTATAAAACATTGCTTCGTACCAAATTTCAAGGTTCTGGGTTCACAGGAAGTACCCTGTAGGTTTTGATTCCCTTGCGAGTGTCGAAAATTTGCGGCATAAACGGCTGTATCTTTTGATTGCGTTGGCTTAGAAGTTTGATTTTTTCACAGCTCCAAGGGACAGTAGAACTGAGTATTCGATATAAATTCCAGCTTGATACCTCCACGCGTTTCTGAGAAAAAGGGTCTTGACAGACAGACAGATGGACGGACGGACGGACGGACAACAAAGTGATCCTCTAAGCTCCGTTTTTCCCTTCGAGGTACGGAACCCTAAAAAATCTCTTGGTGTCTAAATTTCTTGACATAATGCTATTTGTAGAAACTGACACTTGCTGTCAGTGCCTGTCAATGTGCAGTCAAAATCACACACGGAGTTTATGTGAAGCTAGATAGAACAGGAATGAAAATGTACCTGTGTGTGACGCCCTGCAGGTTGTAGTAGTTGGGATTCTGCGTGAGTCGGCGGTACAGGAACGTCCAAGTCAGGTAGTCGACGGCGTCCTGTTTGTTTTCTATGGTCTTGGTCACTATTTCCGCGTTCATGTGGTCGTGCAGTCTATGGTCGAGGTGGCTCTGCGAAATATGGTTACTTTATAAATAACATATTTAGGATCAGAGTACCCCAGAGAAGACGTCAAATAATAATTTCGCTGCCGAGCGAGATGGTTATACAGGGTGTGGCCTGTAATAGGAGCAAAAAATTAAACGGTACACTATTGAGCTGGAGAGATGGATGGATGGATGGATTATTTCCAAATGGTTTTTTTTTTGAAAAAAAAAGTTTTTTCTTTGTTTTTTTTTCGCAAATGTAGCTTATATGTATTTTTTACTCTACTGGAGTGATATTAATAACTATTTATTCAATAAACACTAAAAATTTATTAAAAAAAAAATTCCCAAAAATATCCTTTTAAACCAAAAATGCGACAACGATTATGAGTCATAACTTAAAGCAACCTCAAAATCAGCATTGACTGCCGCGCTATAATCTCGTGTAACTTTAGATCGAAATTTCTCCCAATTGAAAAAACATAATTTTTTTTTGGACACAAGAGGTTGCTGTAGATGCTCTAAGGAAGCGTCCTTTAAATTTATTGCTCCTATTACAGGCCACAACCTGTATACTAAATTGAATAAGAGCAACGGGAGGGATATATCATTTGTTGTCCTTCATAGTTCCGCTTTTATTTATTTGCCTCAATGTCATGTCCACGTCATGTCTAATAGTTTGAGCAAATTAACGATTACCCGCCCAAATTAAAGAGGTCGTTTATGGTAAGCCGCCAGATGTCAAACCAGTTCTCAATTTAGCTCCGTAGTTTTTCTGTCCTTGGTGGAAGTCGTATAGGATCTCCATAGAAATCCCTACTCTAATCTGATCTGTGTTCAAGTAGGGCCTACGTTGTTCACAATGCCAAACAGGCTGGTTGTCACTTCGCGGAGAATAGACTGATTTGACACTTTGTGGAATTTTCGTCAAATCCTCGCATTTGTAGTTTTAGGACATACCCGGGTCCGGACTACGACCAAGACCACCGGGGGATGGGCAGCAGCATCCTTGGAGTGCGGTGGAGATACTGCAATCGCCAATCCGCATGCCAAGGGATGCATGCAAATTGGGGGCCTATGTCCAGCAGTGGACGTCCTTCGGCTGATATGGTGGTGGTGGCGTGGATGTTGCTCGTCACAAAATCATTAATTTAATGCATATACATTGCATATTTATAGAAACAGCGAAATCATTTTGTTATATTTCGTTTTTGTGTGTTTCTTTGCCAAAGATACTGTTACTGAAATAGTACATTACTACAGAGGCCGGGACGAAAGGGGTTGCCGGCCGAAGACATATATACGGCCGAGCGGAACGAGGCTGGATAGGTCTGAGGCGGCTACCCCATATTTCCCGCCGAGGTATGTATAGTGCTTTTTTTTTTTAATCAAAGTTTTTAATTTTTAATACGCATTGTGGCAGAATTTCATGATGCCTGTGCCACAACTTTATGTGGAATGGAAATTAAAAAAGAAGACTTTGCCGGCCTAGGCCTGCAAGATTTGTATGAAATTCCATTAACGACCTCTTGTGCTAGCCGCACCTGAAACGTCATACTTCGCAGCCTATTGTAAGGAACATAACATCAATATTTCATTGCACGTTTAAGAAAAAAAATATTTTTACAGGCTGACATGAAAGCCTTTATGAGAGCCTTGTCGTCGCGGCTGGTTGACGCTTCGGGTGACGCAAGGGCTGGCGCTTACCTCTCGCAGAGGATTTCCCTCGCCGTTCACAGAGGTAACGCGGCCAGCGTTCTGGGCACCATGCCGCAGGCTGACCTTCTGGACGGGGTGCTCTTTTTATAATTCCTTTTTAAGTTCCTTTTTTGTTATTATTATTAGCTTTCAATTAGGTATATTTTAAGTTATTATTTATTTCGTTTGTGTTTATTTATTTAAAATTATAATCTTTATTCATTAAGTTTATATTTATGTGTTGAATAAATGCCAAATGTCTGAACGTGGCAAATATAAGAGAATTTGTAATTCGCTCTTTTAATAGATAGAGTATAGTTATATTTTTACAGGTTTATCTAACGTTCTGTATCTAAAGGGTAATCGAGACTTTATTCAATTTTGGCTTTGCCACTATTTAATGTATACTTATTGGCAAGTACCTAAAATATAAATTAATTAGCTTGGCGTTTCATATGATACAGAACATATCGTATGACTCTGAATTTTTCGTTTGTCACAGATAATTTGTTTAATGGCACTGTCCTTTATCAAACGCAGACGAAATGTAATAAATGTAAATAAATATAAAATTGTACGCCAGTTTGTAGGCACAATGTGGAGATCGTATGGCAGTTAATTTGTAAAACCTTAATATTCATTTCATTCATTTCAATGTTAATGATAATACAAATACGAATTAATAAAATTTATAAAATTAAAAGAAATAAATGTAACAAAGAATTACGTACAACAGGTTAACTAACTAAATTTGGATCCATCACGAAGGTTTAACATTGGTCAGTTTGTATTCGTAACTTGGTTCCGGACTTGCGGTGTTATATGGCCTACAATGAATGTGTGTAGATGCACCGGAAACCGGGCCTTGGAAGTTTTTTATCCGGAATTTATTATAAAAAACGTTCCGTTGTCCAGCAACGTCTACAAGCTGCCTTACGGTCACATTCAAGAGGACGTTGTGTTACCTCTAGAGGGAGACAGTCCTGCAGTAGCTTGGTGAAGAAGGTCTTGTGGTGGGCGCGGCACATGAGCACCGCCACAGAGTGGTCATCCTCCAGAGGACGGCAGGCGCGGCCCAGCATGTGGAGGACTTGCGTGATCGGGTACTGCTCGTATGTGTGGAGCTTGCCGTTGTAGCTGCGGATGAGATGGCTAAATAAATACGGGAGGTAATTGGTAATATCGTGGGTAAAAACAATACATACACTACCGTCAGAAAGTTTTAGGGAGGTATTCCACTCATCCAATATCTTTGTCCAATATACATTTGATCAAAGAAATTTGATGATTTCATCCAACTTGTATGGGACCCCGACATTTGATCACAGATTCTGATGACAGTTAAATAAATATGGCTACGCATGAAAAAAAAAATCATGGACTAAGATATTGGATGAGTGGAATGGGCCTACGTCAACGAACTTTGATCAAAGATTTGACAAAGATATTGGATGAGTAGAATACCACCCCGTATTAAAATCATCTAATATCTTTGTCCAATATCTTTGATCACAGAAATTGGATGATTTCATCAAACTTGGATGGAACACCGACATTTGATCAAAGATCCCGATGAGAGTTAAATCAATATGGCTTCACATGAAAAAAAAAACTTGGACAAAGACATTGGAAGAGTGGAATGGGCCTCTGTCAAAGAAATTTGATCAAAGATTGGACAAAGATATTGGACTAGTGGAATACCACCCTAAGACCAAACACAAAATATGCAAATGATCAACATATATTGATTATTCATTCAACCTTGAATCATCTGTCCGTAGTACTCTCGACCAGTTTGCAAAAGTCCAATCTTGTGAGAAACAGCCCATTGCAATCTTTTTCCCTTGTTTGGTTTGCGTAACAATTTATGAAAATGAAACTAAAAATTGTGTTTGGTCCTAAACTTTTTGACGGTAGTGTACTTAGTCAGACAGTTACATTATCAAAAAATATTGGTACCGTATTTTGTTTCTAAATCAAACAAAATATTACAAAGATAAAGAGCGTCAATATTCGGGAGTTGAGTGACATCACGCCGTGGTAAACACGCGGAACTCTAAATGAGCTCTCGGATTTTTTTGTTTAATTGAAATAAGATATAGTGATGAATAGAAGATAGTAAGATAGTGTTCAATTTGTTGAATATTTAAGCAGCATGGCAGAACTTACTATACTCAACGCTGTGTATGTATAGGAATCTGTAGAAATCCTTACTTTGATACCTATACTCTTCCTTATTCGTATGCGTATTAGATACAGTAAAATTAATTTACATGTTCGTGAAGAAGAAGAAGAACATACTAAATAACTCAAAAAGTATGATCTGGTCTCTCCAGACGCGTCATCAGTATACAAATACAAATGGTTTAGTGTTAAAAAAGATACCTAACAGAGACCAAACTAGGCTGAGCCTGTATCTTGGCCTTCTGCGAGCGCGATTAACACATAATACAACAACATTATAAAAGTTATGAAGTTAATAAAGTACAAAGTGAAGATATTCACAATATTAAAAAATATTACGTAAATTAAACAGACGCTACTACAATTTTATTCTTAATAGCTAATACTCACATGTGTGTATCGCAGACTATGACAGTGTGGACGTGCGCAGCGAAGGCCCACGCTAGTTCCGCGGCAACGACGCAAAGTTGGGCACAACCGCTGGACACCAGCTGTTGGACGAGACGACGGTCGCTCGGGTCCACGCCCTCATGGAGATAGGCTACGCCGGCCGCTAGTGTCTCTTTTAACATCTGGAATATAAAAAAAACTACTATAAAAACCGTGACGTCAATTTTTTTGTCAGATAGAACCCCGCTGGGCAGGGCACTGCGCTTTTGAATTAGTGTCCCGCTCTGCGGGGCTCCGTCCTTTCGTTGAACCTAGCGAATCACAGATATAGTGCGACGGATCGGTCTAGGAATGCTTGACGCTCTAAAACTTCTTCAACATTAGACTCACGTTATTCTGTATCATGTTCAGGAACGGTCTTCCATCTTGACCGAGTCATACCGTGACTATTTTACAAGACTATTTTTAAACCTTTCTAGTAAACCATTCAAAATGGAACGAAGCTCCGCTTTGGCTTTGCACGAACACATTTCCCTGTGTTTGCTAGTCCCGCGCAGCGGAGCTCCATCGCCTCTGTTGAACTCAACAACCTAAGTCACCAGTATTCACACACACATACACACGTACATCAGTTCGAAAATAAATAAATCATTTGCCTTGATTTTTAGCTCGAATACTCACTCATTAAAAGTGTGACCGTGACCCGCTATGCGGGAGCACACCGCACGGGGATAGACGACCCACGCAGAGGGGCTTTGTCGCTACTGAACCCACCAGACTAAGGATGACTACAATGATGATGGTGAGGATAATTTGATAATGACTACAATTTTGACATGTAATATGAATTTTTAATAAATATGAATATGATGTAAAGGTGACTATATCTGTTGGCAGTGTAGCACACTACTCCGAGATAGGAACCTGCGCTGCGGGTCTCCGTCAACTTAAAACTGTTAAACCTAGAGAACGTGAGACATTATTAGACGGTCAAAACCCACCTTATCCTGTATCCTATCCAGGAACGGCTGCATCAAATCCGGCTTGGCGTGCAGGAACCTGGCCGCTTTGCCCTGCGCCGCGGCCAGCGCCAGCAGGTCGGCCGCGAGCAGTCGCGAGTCGCGCCGCGCCGGCACGAACACCGCCGCGGGCCGGGAGCCCGCGTGACGCACTATGGCGTTGTAGATGGGCTTCGTCATCGAGGAGAGCCGAGTGGCCGCGTGCGGGATGTTGAAGCCCTGGAATGTGATTGGTTATTAACGAGGCAATTGGCTAGATTTTTTACCGACTTCAATAGAAGGACGGAGGTACTCAGTAGAGATGCACCGAATATTCGGTTACTATTCGGATATTAAAATAAAGGCCGGATACCGGATAGTAAACTTGCTTGATTTTGGGGTAAAAAATGGAATCTAAAAAATAGTAACAGTCATAATAAAACTAGTATATTCTTTTGAAACAATTTTAAGTAAGTTTGGTGGTCAGTAAAAAAGAGAGGTTTTTCTATTTATTATTGGAAATCCACCAAAGGCTAATTAATTTGTGATGTATATAACGAACGTTCACTACGAAACAGGTCAAAAACTGCGCCACGCGTACCTGCAAAACTCAAAATGTAGGTATTGGCTATGTGCACGTCTGAAACGTCAAACGTCAAAGGTCCCGAGACAATGTCAAAACTCAGAGATGTCAAATAATGACACATGAATATTTTATTTACTTTAGTAAACGAGAAAGACCCCGTATTGCAAATTTTACTGAAATAAATAAGAGAAAAAATAAATACATACAAACGAAACTAATGGTAGGAAACCGTTAAGAAACCAATAGAAAACGTGAAAGTAAATTTGACAGTGGTCCCCGGTAAGTACACATTTCTGCCATGGTGTGCGCTACGATCGCCTAGCTTACCCCCACCACCTACTTCGCACATATCCGTTGCATCTCTGGTACTCAGTTCGTCTGCTTGTTTTTTTTATGTATGTATGTATGTTCCCCGATAACTCTTGACCACGTTGGCCGATTTTGATAATTCTTTTTTTTTGTTTCAAAGCAGGTACCCCGACATTGGTTCCATATAAATTTGGTGAAAGTCTGATGATGGGATCTACGAGGAATCGAGGGATCTCCGCGAATTTTATAGGCACGCATATGCCTATATCGGTATTTTCTGTAGGTAACCAAACGTTGGCTCACGGAAACCACAAATTATTTTATTTTTAGACCACCGGGCCCGGGTACGTCCTAAAACTACGACCAAGAACACCGGGGGATGCGCCCGGGTACGTCCTAAAACTACGACCAAGAACACCGGGGGATGCGCCCGGGTATGTCCTAAAACTACGACCAAGACCACCGGGGGATGGGCAGCAGCATCCCTGGAGTGCGGTGGAAATACTGCGATTGCCAAGCCGTATGCCAAGCGTGGCGATTATGGCATTTACCCCCCATGAAATTGGGGGACGCCTAGGACGTCTTTCGAATGATATGGCGGTGGTGGTGGTGGGGGATGGGCAGCAGCATCCCTGCAGTGCGGTGGAGATACTGCGTTTTTTTTATACTACGACGGTGGCAAACAAGCTTACGGCCTGCCTGATGGTAAGCAGACACCGTAGCCTATGGACACTTGCGACTCCAGAGGAATCACAAGTGCGTTGCCGACCCTTCCAACCCACCCCAACCCGACCCGACTACGCCTACGCTTACATTACGCGCGCTTACATTTGGCATACGGGTTGGGATTGCCAACCCGTATGCCAAGCGTGGCGGTTATAGCATTTACCACCCGCCCCATTAGATTGGAGGAGGCCTATGTCCAAGCATTGGACGTCCTTCGGCAGCTATGACGGTGGATATATTTTTTCACGATGTTATATGAACTGTTCTCACAGGCGAATAAATGTCTGTACACTGTATGGGACAGGGAAATTTTATTAGCGACAGTACGTAGATCTAGTATTAGTGGCCGCCATTTTAAACTTTTTGTTCATCATCACTTGGATCACACGCAATGGCATTTTAAGTCTCAACGTCTTTGGTATAGGGTCTAAATTTAACTGACCTGTATAAGCAATTCAGGCGGTAAGGATAGAACGCTAGAATGGAAGGTAAGTCGATCTAAATCTAGTGGCCGCCTTTTTTTACTTTTTTATATCATCAATTAGGTCACACGCGAGAATTTAAATCCTATTACCTTTAGTGTATGGTCGAAATTCGAATGACCTGTTAAAGTAATTCGAGTGGTAAGGGTCGAACGCTAGAATGGAAAATAAAAGTAAATCTAGTTCTTTTTGAACTTTTTAACCAACTTCAAAAAGGAGGAGGTCCTCAATTCGACTGTTTTTTTTATGTTTGTTACATCAGAACTCTCGACTGGGCGAACCGTTTTGATGATTCTTTTTTTATTTGATAGCTGGTCCAGTTCTGACAATGGCATCCATTAGAAAACAATATAAGTCTTAAATTTGCATTAAGTATGTGCACGATAAATGGACGAATAACTCGGTAGAAGTCGTTTTTTTTTGTTAAAATTATTTGTGGATCATCCCTTACGACTTACTACATAACTTTAAATCTTATTATCTTTATGATACGGTTTAAATTCGACTGACCTGTATATGCAGCTCGAGCGGCAAGGGACGAACGCTGGGATGGAAGTTGAACGTAGCGTTGGAATTACAACCAAGCCACTGTGCGACGTCACGGGCATCTGCCAGCGGTAGCGATAACGCTACTATACGGATCTGACGACCTGTGATAAAAATAATTATATTTAAATATCAACGGCCATCGGTTCTACGTGCAAAGTGCGGGCCGCGGGCGGAGCGCGTTAGGGCGGGGCGGTTCTCGAGTGGCGACCACGTACCGGAAGGCGCAGCGTGGGCAGGCCCCCCACTAAGTAGATTGATGACCTGGTAAAGATCGCGGGAGTTCGCCGGATGCGGGTGGCGCAGGATTGGTCATTGTGGCACTCTGGGGGAGGCCTATGTCCAGGAGTGGACGTCCATCGAATGATATGATGAAATATCAACATTAAATCGAAAGTAATTAAAAAAAACCGCTTATTTCAATACGATACGATCTGCATGTCTCTAGCTGTTAATACAAGGAACCTCTAACACATTCACTGCTAGCCACGCCCCCCAAGAACAAACTTGCATAGAAGAGAACGAGCGTCGGTGGCAGTGAATGCGTTAATAAAGGGTTGGTAACGAGCTCATGATTCTTCTGGAGTCGTAACCGTCCATAGGCTAAGGTGTCTGCTTTCAATCAGGCATGCCGCTTGTTTTCCAACGTCCTTGTATATTAAAATAAATATCACACAAATACTGGCAGAATAACTTTGCCTGTTATAGATAATTAAAAAAAATAGGAGTCAAATTTACACCGATCTAGCCTCATAGTAGGGCTTGTGTTATGGGTACTAGACGACGATATATTTAAGGTGAAGGGGTGGGCAAGCTCTTTCCATACAAACTTCGTGCAAGTTTTTCTTTGTTTGTGTTTTACACTCCGGTTACTATTTTTGGTCCATATGCTTATTTTTTGTTAGCTATGTCTTGATGTTTTTCTTTTTAATTATTTTTTGTATTTTTTATTTATTTATTTTTTTAATAATTCAAAATTTCAACATCAAGTTCTGCGTATATCCAATATGTACCAACAAAAAATAAAATTAAATGCTGTAGTGCCAAAACTATCACAAAAAACTTGCACAACCTTTGTATGGAGAATGGCTTGCCCTACCCTGCGCCTTAATAGATACATATTTAAAAGAATACAAAACATCCAAGTCTCAGAACAACAGTATTTTTTATGATTGACTGACGAGCGATTGGCCTTAGTCTCGCCTGATGGAAAGCGATGACAAGGCTTATGATGTTGCTCACTCAGCACTCTTGTCTTGAAGATACCCAGTTTGTATGTATCAGGAAATACAGACGGCGGCAGTAAATTCCAGTCGTAAGCTGTTCGCATTGGGAAAGAAGAAGCAAATCGCTTCGTCCGAATAAATGGTAAACTGACAACGTAACGATGTAACCGGTCACCACGTCTGGACGTCCGGTGATGGAACAGGGAAGGCGGAACTAAGTCATGCTCGAAAGTCAAAAGTAAGTCATGTCATATTTGCTCATCAAGTCATCAGCTCCAGCTTTGCAGTCAGTGTAGTGTAGTGGTTAATACATTATGAATTTATGAGTCTGGCCATGTGGAACTGGAACCATAATGTATACAATTCTACATATTTTGAATATGTTCTAGAATAATAATAATAATATTCGGGGACAATCTTACACAAATCAACCTAGTCCCAAACTAAGCAAAGCTTGTACTATGGGTAATAGACGACGATATACATACTTATATAGATAAATACATACTTAAATACATAGAAAACATCCAAGACCCAAGAACAAATATCGGTGAAAAATGCACAAATAAATGCCCTGGCCGGGATTCGAACCCGGGACCTCTAGCTTCGGAGGCAGAGTCACTACCAACTAGGCTAAACAGGTCGTCAAAGTGTTAAAGTCAAGTGTTCTAGAATACCTGTCAAGTAGCATTCCTTAGAAAACAGTTGGTTTTCCATATGATTCCACATCCGGACTCGATTGGAGTCACTCGTGTTATTTAACTGTATATTATTGTAATTGTATTTCAGCACAGTAAGGAATACAATAAATAAATAAATAATAAATAAATATTGGGGGACAATCTTACACAAATCAACCTAGTCCCAAAGTAAGCAAAGCTTGTACTATGGGTACTAGACGACGATATACATACTTATATAGATAAATACATACTTAAATACATAGAAAACATCCAAGACCCAAGAACAAATATCCGTGAAAATGGCACAATTAAATGCCCTGGCCGGGATTCGAACCCGAGACCTCTAGCTTCGGAGGCAGAGTCACTACCAACTAGGCTAAACAGGTCGTCATATACAATAGTGTGTTATATACGTCGAAAGTATTTAATTACAACTACCACCCCTAAGATTCCCTAACAGTACCTCAACATTACAAGCGAGGCTTTACAGTACTGTAGTCTAATACCAACTAGGCTAAACAGGCCGAAAAATGACAAATCCTTTTCTAAACTTACCAATTTGCGACGATATGTATCGCATCCTAGAACACACCACCTCCAGAACCGGACCCTCTTCGCCCCCTAGCAGCTGTAGAGCATCCACTATAAACAGCGATACAGACTGCACGCTCTTGCGCACTTTCCATCTGAGAACAAACGAGTTTGCTTTATTAACCGACTTTAATAGAAGGAAGGAGGTTCTTAGTTCGTCTGCATGCTTGCATTGTTAATCTTTTTTCTACTTTGCATAATAGCTATTTACGATACAAGGGTTGTAAAACAAAGAAAGGCCGATATCGCAGATGTTTGTGGCCCGAGCTGCAGGCGAAGGTCATAAATATGCGAGAGAGGGCTTTCTGTTTTAGGACCCGTGTTTTGTACACAATTTTACGTCACCACTTGGCCAAAAAGTAGATAATTCTTTTTTTGTTTCAAAGCAGGGTACTCAAGGTGGTCTCATAAAAATTTGGTGAGTCTGATGATGGAATCTAGGAAGAATCGAGGGACCTACTCGAATTTGATAGGCATGCATATGCCGATTTCGGCATTTTATGTAGTTAACCAATCATTGACTCTCGGTTCATTCTGAAATGTGGAAAATCAGTACGTAAACTTACTAAAACCATCTCTTTAAACCAGTTGAACGCCAAGTCAAGTTTAGTGTTTAGTTTAACCACATTTTTTGTTAATATGTGTCGAATATTTTTTATTTAATCATTGTATAAAAAATAAACCTGTTTCAAAGTCGGTTAACTCGAAAAGTATCATCCTGTGAATCCCGTGATATGTAATTTTAACGTCATGATAAATGAATGCGAGCCGATTATTAATACACACACACATTACATGAAAGTTCATTATTTATTCATAAGAATAACTTATTTCATACTTGCTTTACGCTCTTGTTAAAGTCGAATAAATAAAAGTGACAGCCAAATTATTTCTAATTTATCATATAAACAGAACTAATTCATGCCATTTACGTCATTTCAATTTCAATGGTGTCACTTTATTGTCATATTTTTTTTTCTTAATTATTCCAACAAATAGTGACAATAGATCAGATGTACAGAAATCGTTCAACTTAAATGAGCGGATTTGCTTTACTCTGACGTGGACCCAATAATCCAGAATATGTTTAAGCCGTGAGACATAAACTGACCTGCGCGAGAGTACATCCCACTTCTCAGCAGTGGTGATGATGATTTGCCCCTTGTTCAGCAGTTTGTGATCCGTGGCTGTTTCACCCGTCAGTTGGACTACCTGTGAACGAACACTTGTATTATATACTCTGTCTGTTACACGCCACACGGACAGATACCGAATGGCCGCAGTGTCCTATTGAATAAATTTTCGTATAGGACACTAAAAATGGCGTTACATTCAAGTCAAAAATTTCGGGTTATCCTGAATTTAATAACCGCAATAAGGTTTTTTTTTATAGTTACATAATATACTATTACAGTACATATGGTGCTACTTTACCGCACGAGTGCGGTAATTAGCAGATAACGTGCATATGTCGAAACTTTAACGAACCATATGTACTGTAAAACGTTGTACGATACACGTGCGAACAGGTAATTCGCGACTTCGCGACTCGTATCGATTTAAAACACTCCCTTCGGTCGTGTTTCAATTTATCACCACTCGTTGCGAATTTCCTGTTCTCTGCACTTGTATCGTAACGTACTATTACAGTACATATGGTGCTACGTTTACCGCACGAGTGCGGTAATCAGCAGAGTACGTGCATATGTCGAAACTTTAAACAGCCATATGTACTGTAAAACGTTATACTATACACGTGCGAATAGGTAATTCGCAACTCGTGTCGATTTAAAACACTCCCTTCGGTCGTGTTTTAATTTATTACCACGCGTTGCGAATTTCCTGTTCTCTGAACTTGTATCGTAATGTACTATTACTACTGGGTAGCGCTACAGGAGATACACGTCGCAGCCCGCGGTGTTACTGGTCAATAGCCACAGTAACGCCAGTTTAGCTAGAACAGGCTCTGGGCCTAACGCCGACTCACGCACACGTGTCGTGAACGCACTCTCATTGCGGTTTCGCACTCTGATTGAACCTGGTGAAGTTGTGGTACCAGTCGGCGAAAACGATTTTCGCCAGTGTGTTCGCCCGCGGCATTGCTCGACAGTAGCCGCAGTAACGCCAGTTCTACTACAAGACTTGCTTAAGTCTAATGCCGACTCACGCACTCGTGTCGTGACCGCACTCTCAACTTTAGATTGAACCTGGTGAACTTGTGGTACCAGTCGGCGAACACGATGTCGGCCAGCGCGTTGCGCGGCAGCAAATACACGGCGCGGCACGCGTCGTTACTTGTCAAGTACCCGCAGTAACGCCAGTTCTACTACAACAGAATTACTAAAGCCTAATGCCAACACGCACACGTGTCGTGACCGCACTCTCACCTTGAGATAGAACCTAGTGAACTTGTGGTACCAGTCGGCCGAACACGATGTCCGCCAGTGCGTCGCGCGGCAGTGGACACACGGCGTTGCTCGACAGTAGACGGAGTAACGCCAGTTCTACTACAACAGACTTGCTAAAACCTAATGCCGACTCACGCACACGTGTCGTAACCGCACTCTCACCTTGAGATTGAACCTGGTGAACTTGTGGTACCAGTCGGCGAACACGATGTCCGCCAGTGCGTCGCGCGGCAGTAGATACACGGCGCGGCCCGCGGCGTTGCTCGACAGCAGACGGAGTAACGCCAGTTCGGCTATGACGGATTTTCCTGAGCCTGATGGCGCGCCGACGAAAACGTTGTCGTCCGTGTTGTATACAGCGTTGAAAACCTGGAGGAAAAATTGTAGTTAGTCAATGTAAAAACCGCAAGAAAACTACGGGCGATTTTGTCTTACTTGAGCCATGATGTAAACAAATATGGCGTATCCATTAAGTTTGACATTTCATAGGGTCGGGAATCGTTGAGTGAATGTGTGAATTTATTTAGTGAATGAATGAAATGAGTGGAACATTTAAATACGAACGAGGTAATGAATTTCACAGACTAGAATTGCATGTGATTATGTGAAATGTTGGTACTCTTTAAACTAAATAAATAAAAGTCTAATTAACATTAAACTAAACTATGTCTAACTATGTCTCTGTCTTTATTTATTTCTTTTGCGTATGACAAGTGCACAGTTTTGTTACAGAGTAAAAAGCAGTCGGTCCAGCCACTTTGAAACCTCTGAGTCAGCTTGGTGGATCTTGGTGATACCATCCTCGATGGCAAGCTGTGGACAGTCCTCGGTAATATGGGACATCGACTGGACTGGGTCCGACCTGAACCCCCACTTGTGCATGAGTTCGGCACGTCTACCCTGAGAAGCTCGGGACCTATTCTTTTTTAGTTTCTCTCTCTGTCTAGTTTTTTAGTCTTTTGTCATTTTATGTTCTAAGTTATACTGGTAACCTAATTTATAATGCAACTTATGCTATCGATTTGATATTTAGATAATAAATATCACGTTTATTTAATAAATATATATATATATATTTAGATAATAAATATCTACCTTATGCTATGACTATTATGACCCCACCTGTGTCTGCACGGGGTTGAACTGCGGGAAGGTATCACTGTAGAGCTCCTCAAACTTCGGGTTCCGCAGCGCGGACACCGGTAGAGGCTGCAAATCCAAAAGCTCTGTCGGCGGTAGGTTCTTCTCAGGCAATATTAAGTGCTGGAAGGATACTGGCAGCTGGGTTTCAGCTGCTATCCATCTGGAAATGAGGAATAGGTTTACGATGCGCTCTGGTATCAGAAATTTCAACGTTTTATAAGGAATCAAAGTAATCCGACACCGATATTGATATCGTCATCATCAGCCGAAGGACGTCCACTGCTGGACATGGGCCTCACCCATAGAGAGCCACAATTACGTTCTGCATGGGGGGTAAAATGCCATAATCGCTCCGCTTGGCATGCGGGTCGGCGATCGCAGTATCTCCACCGCACTCCAGGGATGTTGCTGCCCATCCCCCGGTGGTCTTAGTCGTGGTTTTAGGACATGCCCGAGTACCGGGTCCGGGATATTGATATACTACATGATATTCAAAAATAGCTGACAAGATAAACCGCTCAAAAATATCTGTCAAAAGTCTTTTCCTATTTACTTGGTAACAAATTAAGACCAACAGGCATGAAAATTTTATACCCCCTATTTTATTTATGTATCGTACGGCATTTTTTATTTTCGAACCGTGAGATCTTCGAGAAGACAGTACGGTTGCCAGTTTGTTGCACTTTTAGCACCACCCAGGGGTCACTTGTGTAATGATGGGTGCTCCCTACAGACGTGGAGCAACTTCGACCCCCCTGGTCAAGTGAGTGGGCAACTTGACTGTTAGAATTTCACAAGCCACCCGAAGGCCTCTAACTTGGCTTACGACTATTGTCATAGACAGCAGCCGGGATCAACGGCTTAACGTGCCTTCCAAAGTCGGTAAGCGGGCGCCGCTGGGCCACGAGCGCTGCTACATACCCCTAAATGCAGTACATCAGGTAATGAATTGTTTTATATAGTAGTTAGCGCGTGCCTGATATTTTTAAGTGCCTTGACCTATATTTGCAGCTACAACTCATTGATATGTGCCATACATTATGAAAAATGCGGGATATTACCGTTGCAATACAAAACAAAAGAATAGTACATTGTTTAACGCAGGGCGTAAGTGGGAATTATTAGTGGAGTTATCTAACGAAATTCTATCAGAAGACCGACGCCGAAGGCAGAGGGCTTTTGATGACTCGAGTTTTCTATTTTCTTACGTCCGAGGTAATCACAATGTTTTCATCACATTTGCGAGGAAATAAATAACTCCAGCACTAATCAAAATTGAAGAAATTGACCTTCACCTCCAGAATCAATGCATGGCCGCCGAGAGGAGCGCGCAGCTTCAATATTGCAACCAATCACAAAGCAGTAATCTTGGGGCGCGCGGCCTACTAGATTTGATAGCTTCAAATTTTCAACCAATCACAGAGCAGTATTCTTGTGGAGCGCGCCAACTAGATTTTTTTAAACCAATCAGATCACAGACAAACTCATAACTCCAAAGGAGTTACGGAAATTGATAATTCCCACGGGAGATAAATCGGTTATAACTTCTCTATACGCCTGCGTACAATAAGACCCTTTACGAGCAAGTGTGATGAAAAATATTGCTCTCATAAATACAGTAGGTATAATAGAACAACACAAGGCGGTCCTATTGCTGAGGAGTAATCTCTTCCGGAGCTTTGTTATAAAGTTACTAAAGTAGGAAAATTTTCTGACTACATGGTTGAATAGGTCTCACCTGTCGGACACGACTCTCAGGAAATATTGCGGAGGCAGAGGCTCGAATACTGGCACAAAGAGTTTAACCTAGAACAAAATTAAACATAGGTAAAAATAGATATTTGTCGAGAATTTCGTTGGTACAGTCAACAGCAAATGTAAATGATCATATTTACTTATTTTAGTACTTTATCGCACTAACGTAACAACACTGCGACAGTTGGGATGAGTCAAAGTAGTTAAAGTGGCAAGGTACTAAAAAGATCATCTACTTTTGCGGTTGACTGTACAATATTAATCGACTTCTGCGGGCCTATGATGGTTGCCATTTTATCAACTATCGTCGTGGATAGGACATTCGTCACGCTCTGATAAGTATGCGAGTGCGAGAGTGACGGGCTTCTTGGACCGACACTTTTATTTTACCGGATTTAAACAAACATATTTTTTTTAATATAATATAAGTGCTTATTTCCTTTTTTGATGGTTGTTACTAGATTATCATTCAATTTCTGCCAAGTATTGTAAACAATATCTAGATTGTAATATCTCTCTTATTGTTTGAGTTCTTTTTTTAACATGTAAGACTGTATAATTACGTGTATCATTCATTTTTTTTAAATTGATACAGATAGATTTTGACTTGTAAAAGTGCCCTCGTGGCCTATTTGCATAATAAATGTTTTGATTTTGATTGAGTTTACTGAAGGACGTCTATTTTTTGACCCGGGTATGTCCTAAAACTACAACCAAGACCACCGGGGAATGGGCAGCAGCATTCCTTGAGTGCGGTGGAGATACTGCGATCGCCAACCCGCATGCCAAGCGTGGCGATTATGGCATTTACCCCCCCATGAAATTGGGGGAGGCCTATGTCCAGCAGTGGACGTCCTAGGGCTGATATGGTGGTGGTGGTGGTCTATTTTTTGCTTGTTTCGCAAATATTTTAATAGTTATACTAGTAATATATGGTAGCGCATAAGCACTCGCCAATTGTCAACGTGCAAGGGCTACTTAATAACAAAGTAACCTTATATGCACCAGATGTTTGCCTACAAGTGGAGCAAACTACTACTTATTTTTACGCAATTTAGTGAAAGTATTTCTTAGTTATTATTTGCTGTTTTGTGTATTTTTTCTATAGATTCTTAGATTTAGATATTAGATTAGTTTTTTGTTTCATGTTTATCAGCTCCTTGGCAGTATGCTGTAATGCTGTTAAATTATATTTTTAAATAAATAAATAAATATTTATTTATACAACTATCATATTCTGAACTTGTGTATTTATGTAAACTGTTTAAATAAATAATAAGGTCGATTAGGGTCGAAGTGTAAAACTGCCTTAATAGGATAATATATTCATATTCATTTCATATTCATTTATTCATTGCACCATGTTGTATACATAAGGTCTTATATAGGTTAATTATAATCCAAGACATGAACCCTGTCAGGGCACAGCAATGTTATTCTTACAGCTAACATGCAATAATAATCGTATCAAACTTGTACAAGAAGATACTAGGTTCCGAGACAATTAATTTAGGCTTAAACAGTACAAGTATTTTAATCAGTTTAATTATATGTATAAAAGTATTTTGTAATATTTTATAATATACCTACTTACACTTTATTGTGATACTTCGATGGTTTACTATTCATATAGCGACACTATGTTAGGAACTCGTACCCGTATGTATATAACTTACGAGTAAACTAACCGTATCAGTAGGTACTTAGCTTCGAATTTAATATATAGTTATGCTAGACACGTTCCTTCAGCGATCTATCTTTCAAAAATTCATCTACGGAGTAGTAAGCTTTTTCCAGCAATAGATTTTTCAGGCTATGTTTAAATTTATTATAATTTTGTTCCTTAATCCAATCGGGAATCTTATTTGTTATAACGATACATCGAAAATAAGGGCCTTTTCTGCACATAGTCATCCTCGTATTCAGTATGACTAATTGATTTCCAAACCTACTATTTATTTTACCGGCCTCTTTGTTTGTTTTGAATAAATTTGAATGTTTTCTCACAAAAAGTGCCGACTCGAATATGTATATACAGGGTAATGTAAGTAATTTGTGTTTTATAAAATGCGGGCGGCAGGTATTTGGTACCTGTGTGTTCGTTAGGACTCGGACACATTTCTTTTGCATTACGAACAAATCCTGGGCATTTGTGCTAGCACCCCACATGACCACACCATAGCGGAGCCACGCATAAGCATATGCATAATATGCTGTTAGTGCTGTTTCTAAATTTGTATTTCTTTTTAAGATATTTAGCGCATAAACAAATCTCGACATTTTAGTTTTTATTTCCTGAATATAAGTTACCGTATGCTCGTCCTTGCAATACTTTTCCTTCAGCAGCAAGAATTCATGGTGCAGCACCACCTCGGAATCCACATCCTCAACCAGGATCCAGAAAGCCTCAGATTGCCCGTGGATCTGCAAGCATGATATAAATTCAGTAGACCTACTTCATCGTCCACCTATATACTTCCCACTGCTGGGCCCAGTCCTCTCATAATTGGGAGGGAACCAGTAGTAGCCACGTGTGGAATAAAAGCAAACACTGTCACAATCAATGATTGTATTAAATGGGTGACGTTTTCATATCCATTATTATGGAACTTTATTGTTTAGTGTCAAATGTCAAAGTGAAACATTTGTCGATATTTTTCACTTTGACATTTGACACTAAACAATAAACAATAAAGTTCCATAATAATGGATATGAAAACGTCACTCATTTAATACCTCAGAGTAAGGATTTCTATAGAGATCCTATACGAGTTTCACCAAGGGGGACAGAAAAGCTCTTATGTAGCTAAATTGAGAACCAGTCTTAAACGTCTGGCGACTTACAATAAACAACCTCTTTAAACTGGCCGGGTAATCGTTTATTTGCCTCAAACTATATGACTTGACGTTTAGATGACATTGAGGCAAATAAAGAGAAGCGGAACTATGACAAAGCCAACAAATGATATATCCCTCTCTGTCGCTCTAATTCAATTTAGTATATGATCTTCTCGCTCTTAGCGGTATTATTATTTGACGTCTACTCTGGGTACTCTTGAGTTTAATACAATCATTGCTTGACAGTTCGGGTGCCATCGTATTCCGATTGAGATCCGAGTTTTACCTAAAGAAAATCATTTTGCACTACATCTGTACTCAGTTCGTCTGCATGTTTGCTTGTTTTTTTTTAATGTATGTATGTTCCCCGATAACTCTTGACCACATTGGACGATTTTTATAATATTTTTTTGTTTCAAAGCAGGTACCCCGACATTGGTCCCATGTAAATTTGGTGAAGGTCTGATGATAGGATCTAGGAGGAATAGAGGGAACTCCTAGAATTTGATGGGCACGCATATGCTGATTTCGGTATTTTCGTAAGTAACCAAGCATAACCACAAATTGTGGCATAGCAAGTACAAAATTAGATTCGTTTTTTTTTTGGTATAAACTATTTGATTAAATGTATTGAATAGTGGTTTTAAATGTAAATTAGGAGGTGTCGGTACGGAATCCTTCTTTGTGCGTAGTCCGACGCGCACTTAGCCGGTTTTTAGGGTTCCGTAGTCAACTAGGAACCCTTATAGTTTCGCCATGTCTGTCCGTCCGTCTGTCCGTCCGTCCGCGGATAATCTCAGTGACCGTTAGCACTAGAAAGCTGAAATTTGGTACTAATATGTATATCAATTACGCCGACAAAGTGGTAAAATAAAAAGCGGAAAAAAATATTTTATTAGGGTACCTCCCCTATACGTAAAGTGGGGAGTGTTTTTTTTTTTTTCATTTTAACCCTAACGTGTGATATATTGTTAGATAGGTATTTAAAAATAAATAGGGGTTTACTAAAATCATTTTTTGATAATGTTAATATTTTCGGAAATAATCGCTCCAGAAGTTAAAAAAAATGTGTCCCCCCCCCCCCCTCTAACTTTTGAACCATAAGTTTTAAAAATATGAAAAAAATCTCAAAAGTAGAACTTTATAAAAACTTTGTAGGAAAATTATTTTGAACTTGATAGGTTGAATAGTATTTGCAATTTTTTCAAAAAAAAAAAATATGACGGACGGAAAACTACGGAACCCTACACTGAGCGTGGCCCGACACGCTCTTGGCCGGTTTTTTTAACATATGTTTCATCCACCACTAACGCATTTTTTGTTAATAATTCGGTCAATTACATTAATGCTGCAACAGCTGTTATCGAGTCCGACGCCATTTTGTGCGACGCACAATGTCGATCATGTTTATGTGCAATTGTTTTGCCTCGGAGCGAGCACGCCTCAGGCCGAGCCGTACAAATGCGTACGCAGCTTAATGTTGACCCAGCTTTACAATAACAATAACAGGGATTCAACGTACAGCAGCAGTTGTTCAGACTTACCTTCTCATCCCAATGGAAATCTGGTGTGATCGTCAGCTGTACTCGCAGTGTACTCCTAGTGATAGGCTGGATGTGCGTAGAAAGCTCCAGTTTGGGGAACTGGTGCACATATTTGTGAATCATCTTCCCGAGCTTCGGCGCTCGTACAAGCTCGCCGATCTCGTTCGGACCGAGCTCGTACAGTTTCTCCCAAGGGAAGTTCTTCTTTTCGAGTTTCTTTATCACCTGTGAGAATAAATTAAATAAAAATAAATAGTACAATTTTTACACAAATCGAACAAGTCCCATAGTAAGCTCAATAAGGCTTGTGTTGTGAGTACTAGACGACGATATATTTAATACATAGAAAACATCCAAGTCTCAGGAACAAATGCTTGCTCACCACAGAAACAAATGCCCTTACCTGGATTCGAACCCGGGACCTTTAGCTTCGGAGGCAGTGACACTACCAACTAGCTACAAGAACTACCAACTTTGTTGCACTATTCAAGAAAGATGTACAAATGGCGAAATGGTAATGGCGAATTATTTCGTTAAAGTTTTGCAGTACTCTTCTGCAATGACAGCAAGACTTATTCATTGTGAATGTAAGTTTTATAAAAATTAAAAATGCGTAACTGATAACATGAACAATGTTTCTGTTTTGCCCAATAGTTGACTGGTAGAGAATAGAATGCCCCCCCCCCCCCCCACCCCTCCTCCCTTACCACCGTACCAAATTTTACCGTAATTCGTTTAGTGGTTTGGAAGTAAAATGTAAAATAAAGGTATTTTCGAATGTATAACATTAGTATGCAATTACCTCTTCAGGCATCTTCCGGAATTGCCGTAGCGGCGACATGGATTGCCACATGCGTCGGTCCACCATCTTGCAGAGAGCCAGCGTCTTATCCACCAGCTGGGCCCAACCTGTAAAAATGTCATTTAAAACTATGATAGACGAAGTGTGTACTAGTTTTTACTACTCACATAACCACCAGTGCGAGTGGAGAACTAAAATGTCGGAATTGGCGTTTTCTCTCAAAATTGAACCATTTTCTTCTTGTTCAAAATTGGGCATTTTTCCTGCTCAGAATAGTGATCACTCTAGATCTTGATACAGAAAAACGTGTTTCCATGTTTAACACTATGTGACGTTTCGTATGGACCTTCACACAGTGGAAACTGGAGACCTAAAAGAACTAAAATTAGGAAAATTACGGAAATATTTTTTAAAAATTAGAATCTTGATTCTGAGCAGGAAATGAGTTAGTCTGAGAACAAAAGTAAAAAGTACAATCATGATTAAAAACACTCAATTCAGAAAGGAAAACTATACTATATGTTACATATGCTTCAATTAAAACGTATGTACCTCTATGGAGTACGATCTCGAAGATCGCCCGCAGCAGGCGGCTAGCGGACTGCGTGACGTACACCATGTCCGCCATTAGAGCGAACCCTTCTAATTTCAACTGTGAAATGTACGCTTGAAGTAACACGTTGACCTTCGCTGACGGCTCTTCTATACTCTCCTTTATTGGTATTGGTACCTGTTGACAAAATAATGAATATATAACTGCGGCAGTTGTTTATGTTATAAACACTTAAAATTTCGAGTAAAGTTTCGCACACAAATTCTTGTTAACGAGCAAAAGATTTTTTTGACGGCATAATTTCGTATGTGCAGTACTCAACACCGAAAGAGGGGTGATGTGTTACTTTTATGTACAGTCACCAGTACCCATTATCTCCCATAACAAAACGTGCATAAACATCTGACACGGCTCTATTTCTAGGGCCGTTAGGACGTGTCAGTTATTTTCGCCGCCTTTGTTTTGGCAAATATTAATGCTGGTGACTGCACGAATTTAATAGCAAATATTGCTTTGAGGTTAATCATCATCATTATCATGTCAGCCGAATGACGTCCACTGCTGGACATAGGCCTCCCCCAATGACTTCCACAATGACCGGTCCTGCGCCACCCGCATCCAGCGGACACCCGCGACCCTCACCAGGTCATCAGTCCACCGTGTGGGGGGCCTGCCCACGCTACGCGGTTGTGGTTAATCATAGTAAAATTAAAAAGATGTGCTATATATATCTCTCAAAATGCCATGCCATATAAATAATTCGTTACATAAAAATGTGACAAAAAATAATACAGTAAAACATATTCTTCCTTCCTCTCTAACCTGATATTGTTGAACTTAACAGAAAGGGAGAACACACTAAACAGCTCTATCCCTCCGAACGTCAGCTTTGATAGTTGGTCGTATGACTGCTATGCATTACTCAACATCAGAAGTGGAGTGTGATGCGATGTCCAACCCGAATATAAGTGTTGCTTTTTTGTAACGAATTTAATAGTACAATACGAGTTGACTTTCAGGTTCATAGTAAAATTACGTCATACACTATTTTAACATTACGTGTCACATAAATAATTCGTTACATAAAAGTGTGACCAAAACGAATACATTAAACTTACTCTTTCCATCAGCTTATGTAACTCCAGTTTCTCTTCCTCTCTAACCGTGATGTTCTTGAACTCGGCAGACAGAGAGAACACTCTAAACAGCTCTATCTCTCCCAACGTCGGCTTCAGAAGTTGGTTGTATGATTGCATGGTCTCATACGTGCAGTAGAAGTGGGAGGCTATGCGACCAAGCTCTGTGGGTTGGAAATGACCGGATTTCCGCTCGTATTTGATCAGGCCGGCTCTGAGAAAAAATAATGTCAATTGAAGGCGTTAATACCAACTAAGCGAAATTCACATACATAGAAAGGTGCAACCGTATCGCTCTTATGAAGCGCAGGTCCAAAAAGGTCTTAAGCGACTCTATTTGAATTACTGCCTTATATATACTGTGACTTGGACATTATTGCTGAAGAGCTTAAAATGAAATTTATGCGAAATATTTAATGCGTATGAAGGTAAGCGGTCACCGCAGCCTATGGACGCCTGCAACACCAGGCGCGTTGCCAACCCTTTAAAATGTATAAATTCCTCTCTTGAAGAACCCCATACTGTAGTCCTTCGGGAAAACCTCGGCAGGGAGCTCGTTCCAGTCGGAGCGTCCGAGTGAGGAAATTCCTATCAAACCGTACCGAACGCGACCATTTAGATTCTAAGGACCATTAAGGAGGAAGGACCATTTAGGTTTGTCCATATAAAATTACCCCCCGTTAAAATAAGTACTAACTTGTCCAGCAAACTGGCCGCGGTGTGTATCAGGTCAGCTCTGTGCAGTTCTAGAAGATTGTCGTCTTGCATCTTCTCTGGCGTGATTCCGTACAGCGCCGGTTGACGCAGCATCCGTATGTACAGGTATGTATAACCTGTGAAAAATACTCACGATGTAAATATACTATACGTAACGACGATGTAATACGTACATACATAAATAAATACATAGACAACAAGCACGCCTCAGGAACAGCGATTGATGCTCATCACACATGCCCTTAACAGGATTCAAACCATAATAGTACATTACGATTCAAGTGCAGATAACAGGAAATTCATAACGAGTGGTGATAAATTGAAACACGACCGAAGGGAGTGTATTAAATCGACACGAGTTGCGAATTACCTGTTCGCACGTGTATCGTACAACGTTTTACAGCACATATGGCTCTTTAAAGTTTCGACATATGCACGTAATCTGCTGATTATCGCACTCGTGCGGTAAAGTAGCACCATATGTACTGTAAAATACTATAACGCAACAGTTACATAAGAAGAGTCTTCAAAATTCGAGAAACACTGTAACAAAACGAACATAGCGAGTTTTGTTATTAAAGACTCGAGAATTTTAAGACCTAATTATGTAACAATGCATACAATATTTTGTCTACGACAGCAAAATACTTTGATTTAAATAAAAAATCGATATGGTGGCAGAATACGGGCACTGACATGTGCTTCTTTTGAAAATCAAAAAAATAACAGTCGTATAAAATTGTATGTACTTAAATCCATTTTAATTCTCCCACCAGTTTGATTATTTTGATACTGCTTTCAGTCATTTCATTGACAGATTATAATGCTGGAGTAGAAAAAGTCATATATAAGTGGTCTGGTAATTTGTGTGCCCGTGTGCCCCCCCTGCATAAAAACTTCTATGCAGATGGGGTCACGTTTTTCTGCAGCTGACTCTACGTATGTGAGGATGCGCTGTGTTGAGAATGAGGCACCTGCATGTCTCTAGTCCACAGACTAGTAAGGGTTCAGACCGCCAACTCACGAATCAAAAATATAGACCGTAAGCAACTATATTTAATCTGTACCAGCTGGTAGATTTTTGACGTTTTTTTTTTTTAATTATTTAATGGCACTGTGGCAATGGAACTTCCTGAGAACATCCAAGATTAATATATATAGCTCATTTAAATTTAACTTGGTGTAGAAGCTCACAACATTTTCAATTAAACATCAACGTCCGATGTAAAATGAAAATGGTGTTCAATTGAAATACCTTGAACTATTTTGTGCCATATCTTAGTTAAATGAAATTAAACAACATTTTACTTATCAACAGATTTATTTTTTATGTACCTCATCTCATCTCATATCCGGAAAAACGATATATCTTCGTCCTTTCACAGAGTTCTACGTTTTACACCCACAACACTCGTACATTTTGCAAAATGAGAACTTGCATGCCATGCCACATACGACGCACTTCACTATCTTCTATCTGTTGTCCAAACAATGGTTATTACGCGTTTCCACATGAATTTTCGATTTACCAGACAAAATTCCGAGGAGACGCCATTTTGATTTGTCACTTTGATTTGACGTCCAATAAGCAAAACATCAGTCACGGCAGTAGCCAATCACAGCTCGGTAAGTCGTCAAAATCTTTTTGACACAATATGGCGGCTATCATACACGTTTCGTTCTACTTAGATAAACAGCGGTGCTCTAGTCTAGCTACCAGCAACTAATCCTCAACTTAATAAAGGATTGGCAATAAGCTTGTGATTCTTCTTGAGATGCTAGCGCCCATAGGCTACGAAGTCTTACCATCAGTAAAACGTAGTATTTAAAAAATCTGGACATAATGAAGTTATCCATTCCTGTAATCATCGACATTCATTATATTTATTTTCTCAAACATGTAATGAAATATTGATGTTATGTTCCTTATAATAGGCTGCGAAGTATGACGTTTCAGGTGCGGCTAGGACAAGATGTCGTTAATGGAATTTCATACAAATCTTGCAGGCCTAGGCCGGCAAAGTCCTCTTTTTTAATTTCCATTCCACATAAATTTGTGGCACAGGCATCATGACATTCTGCCACTATGCGTATAAAAAATAAAACTTCAATTTTTTGTTGTTTATTTCATTGCATGTTTGAGAAAAGCACTATACATACCTCGGCGGGAAATAAGGGGTTGCCCGCCTTAGACCTATCCGGCTTCGCTGCGCTCGGCCGTCTATATGTCTTCGGCCGGCAACCCCTTTCCTTTCTTTCCCGGCCTCTGTAGTAATGTACTATTCCTCGCAAATGTGATGAAAACATTGTGATTACCTCGTGTTAACGCGCCATCCGTGTGTGCGCTCACACACACAAGCGCGTCACCTACACGGCGCCGCGGGCCGGCGGCTCGCCGCCATTGCTCCATCTGCCACGACGCCGACATCACGCTGCACGCTATTCAGTCGCGCGTTCATACAAACCTTTCCATACCACAGTATTTTTGTAATTTAATCGCTCCGAAAAATAAATCGACTACAATCCAAAACTCAGTTGTCGGCTACTTCATTTTCTCAAGAACCTGCGCCAACACCTCGGACGTAAGAAAATTGCAAACTCGAGTCCACTTACGCCCCTCGTTAAACAATGTAGTATTGATTACTCACCGAGCCACGTGACCGCGTCGCGTACGCTCTGCACCGAACCGAGCACGATTTCCGCGTTAAGCATGTCAGGCAGTTTCCCGACCAGCTGAGACTCGATGGGGAGCTGTTGGTTCAACAGTGATAGATAGTATTGCAGCTCGGAGTGGTTCGTTATGAGGATACCTGTGAAAAACAAAATAGACGAGCTGTTTGAGAACAGTTCATATAACATCGTGAAAAAATATATCCACCGTCATATAGCAGCCGAGGGACGTCCAATGCTGGACATAGGCCTTCCCCAATTTTATGGGGCCGGTGGTAAATGCTATAACCGCCACGCTTGGCATACGGGTTGGCAATCGCAGTATCTCCCCCGCACTACAGGGATGCTGCTGCCCATCCCCCACCTCCACCACCGCCATATGAGCCGAAAGACGTCCATTGCCCACGACGGCCATTGTCGGCCTGTTTAGCTTAGTTGGTAGTGACACTGCCTCCGAAGCTAGAGGTCCCGGGTTCGAATCCCGGCCACGGCATTATTTGTGCATTTAGCACGGATATTTTTTTTGCACGGATATTTGTACTTGGGTCTTGGATATTTTCTATGTATTTATTTATCTATATAAGTATGTATATCGCCGTCTAGTACCCATAGTACAAGCTTTGCTTAGTTTGGGACTAGGTCGATTTGTGTAAGATTGCCCCCCAATATTTTTTAGTTTTTAAGTCCGCAGGAAGGTCGGTTCTCCATACAAACGTAGTTTCGCTCTCATTTTAAAACGCCATGCTGGAATAACATGAAACTTTGTATGCACAATGGGGATATCTAGGCCGGAAATTAGTTTCTGTTGCTTGAAATTATAATGTAGAAAATATACAGCGATTATTAAGGTTTTCATACCAGACCTAAAAAGCTCAATAAGTAGCTGTATTTTTTTCTATTACAATTTCTAGCAACAGAAACTAATTTCCGACATAGATATGGCGGCTTCCATTGTGTATACAAAGTTTCATGTTATTCTAGCATGGCGTTTTAAAATGAAAGCATAAATACGTTTGTATGGAGAACCGAACGTACTGCGCACTCTTAATTTTTTTTTATTCTGTGTGCCCTTTGGCTAAGGCCTCTCAACACTTTCCAATCACTCTAGCGGCCCTTATTGAGCGATTACACTTGCGTTCTTTTGACTATGACATGCCCTTTGCCATACAGTGACTTTACTCGAAACTTCTAATTTATACAGGGTGTGGCCTGTAATAGGAGCAATAAATATAAATAAATACATACTTAAATACATAAAAAAACATCCAAGACTCAGGAACAAATATTCATGTTCAATTGCTTACCACATAAATAAATGCCCTGACCGGAAATCGAATCCGAGACCTCCTGCTTAATAGACAGACAGGGTCGCTATCAACTAAGCCAAAGTGGTCGTGTTGGTATAAATCGACGTTACCACCTGACAAGTCGTATGCTTGTATTCCACCGATGCCTATTAAAAAAAAACAATTTCGACTCCACGGCACACGATACGGCCTCTGTTCCAATGTTGACATCTAATCAGTGGAAAATCAACAGAAACGAAACTGAACCTAATTGCTCTTGATTTACGGTGTACAATCTGTTAACATAATGCGGGCTTTTGTGGAAATTTTCCACAATCGATACGTGCATTTTGTAATGTTATAACCGCCAAACACTATCATTCAAAATAAAACGTTATGTTTGTGATGTAAGGCTTAATATCGAATAAAAGGAAATGGAACAAATCGCATTACTTTTTTTGTGTGTCTCCTATACACGCACACAGTGGCAATGAAATTCGGACACTTTTTCGACTTGAATTTGCAGGTGATAGTGTATCTAGGTTTATTATTGATCGAAGCTCATAATCGTTGTCGCATTTTTGGTTTGCAAGAATATTTTTGGGACTTAAAAAAAAATTATAAATTTTTAGTCTTTTTTGAATAAATTGTTATTAATATCACTCCAGTAGAGTACAGATAAGCTACATTTGCGAAAAAAAATTCAAAAAAAAACTTTTTATTTTTTCAATTAATATCATTTGGAAATAATTGCTGGAGAGCTCAATAGTGTACCGTTTAATTTTTTGCTCCTATTACAGGCCACACCCTGTATACATCTAATGTTACAAATGCAACTAAATACTAAAATCTCAAGTCTCTAGCTCCAACGGTCCATGCTACACATTATGATGATCTAGTGACTCACCTTCGCCTTTAGTATCGTACTGAGGTCTGCCAGCTCTGCCCAACATCTGTAGCACGTCTAGGGCGCCTAGTTCACTCCAACGGCCCTTTTCTGGTGAGTACACCTGCGTCCCTTTCACAATGACGGTGTGGGCTGGTAAGTTGACGCCCCAGGCTAGTGTGGCTGTTGATACTAGGACCTGAGAAAAAAGTGATGATTATGATGAGTAATGAACGCCGAAGACGTTTAAAACTCTCGTGAGTTGCTAAGCCCACAATACCAATGACTAAAGTCGTTTGAATCGATACTGACGTTTTGAATATAAAAGGAGGAGAGAACAGAGTAAGAGAGGTAAAGCATAGTGGAACGTCACCTGGCTCATATTTGAAGCAGCCTTACTGGTGAAGTACCTCCTCCTTACAGAAGACCGAAGCCTTTAGGTACGTGGTGTTGTGTTCCTGGTGGTGAGTAAGATCGTCAGACCTCCCGAGGCTGCGCTGTGTTGCGAGTTGCATATATATCTTGCTGGTGACACAACGAATCCTCGGGTCCATGAAGAGTGATACACGAAGAACGAGTCATTTACCTGTAAATATCTGTCTGCGAACAGATCCTCGACCAGCGTACGATCCACGCGGCTCATGCCAGCGTGGTGGAAAGCGAAGCCGTACGGCAGTAGCTCTCTCAGACCAGGGTTCTTCACTTGGTATAGTATAATTGAGTCAGTCACCTGTATATGCCTGTCTGCGAACAGATCCTCGACCAGCGTACGATCCACGCGGCTCATGCCGGCGTGATGGATAGCGAAGCCGTACGGCAGCAGCTCTCGTAGTTCAGGGTTCTTTACTTGGTCCGCTTCGGTTCGGAGCACTTCGGTGCTGGCTGAGCCTTCTCTGTTGAATAACTTTGAGAATTAATCATGAAACGTTGGACATAATTAGCAGTAAGAAAAACTCGTGTGATACCGATATAATTCATACTTATATCATTGTCTTCGGTGTGTCATCATCATCATCATCATCATGTCAGCCGAAAGACGTCCACTGCTGGACATAGGCCTCCCCCAAAGACTTCCACAATGACCGGTCCTGCGCCACCCGCATCCAGCGGACACCCGCGACCTTCACCAGGTCATCAGTCCACCGTGTGGGGGGCCTGCCCACGCTACGCCTTCCGGTACGTGGTCGCCACTCGAGAACCTTTCCGCCCCAACGGCCATCGGTTCTACGTGCTATGTGCCCCGCCCACTGCCACTTAAGTTTAGCGATTCGGAGGGCTATATCGGTCACTTTGGTTCTGCTGCGGATGGCCTCATTCCTGATGCGATCACGCAGAGAAACTCCCAACATAGCTCTCTCCATTGCCCTTTGGGTGACTTTGAGCCTTCTTATGAGGCCCATAGTAAGCGACCACGTTTCAGTGCCATATGTCATCACTGGCAACACACACTGGTCAAAGACTTTTGTCTTGAGACACTGCGGAATATTGGACGAAAAGATGTGCCGTAGCTTCCCGAACGCTGCCCAGCCGAGTCGGTGTGTCAGAATCAGACAAATATATTTCTGTTATTTAAGCAATAAAAAGTGCATAAAATTTTGGTTACGAAGTCACAATTCGGGATAACGTTAGAATTCCTTTTCTTTTGGCGAATTCCTTAACCCTTTGAACGCCAAGAACACCTAGGGGTGATGCATGATGCCGTGCATACGGCGCCAATAACGACTATAGGTGTTATGACGTACGTTGTCAAAGCCACCTTCACGCTTTACACTACCGTTCCTATTCTATCTAGAAAGCTTGAAAGTGTCACGATTGTTCTTGAATAATGGCGTTCAAAGGGTTAACTAAGTAATACAGGATTGCCGCGATCTCATAGAATATTTTGACATATGACGTTTCTTTGTCTGTGTGATGCGGTTGATAACGCTTGCGAGTCTGAAAGAGCACATATTATTTTTTTAAAATGATTCATGTTGACATTTTACCTCAGGAATTGTCCAAGCGTGTCTTTCTCCAAGCACATGTCGCGTATAGCCCTCGCGGTCTTGCCTGTCTCCTTACGGGAATGCACGAACACAAGAATCTGAAAATAAAGTACACTCGGCGTCAAAAAAATCGCACATTTCGAAAATTTCGTTTCGAGCGAATATAGCTCTTACGGAATATACTGTACCCCATTAATATGTATATCATTTTAAAGCTCAATCAACAACCTTTTAAATGAGTGGGTGTTTGTTTTTGTAAAAACAATGACCATAAAAAAAACGCATTTTAAATCAAAAGTCCCGAAGTACGCGTTTAGTGGGTCACTAATTGGGCACCCATGGACGGGTATAAAAGGGGGGGTAAAGATCGATTAAGGGTCATTCGCTATCCAGATGTCACTGAGATCACACCTGAAGAGCTACAGCAAGAAAAAAACATTAAAAAATGGATACCACGCCAGAAGAAGCCGCTCAAGTGATTGCACTACTGGAAACTGGACTACGACAGACTGAAGTTGCTCGGCGTCTGAATATCAGCCGTTTTCGAGTGCGTCGAGTGTTCCAGCGGTTCGAGGAGACTGGTGGCTACATCAGAAGGCATGGATCCGGGAGGCGACGCTGTACTTCCGGTTCAGACGACCGGTACATTGTGACGACTTCCTTGCGGAATCGTTTTTTCAACGCTGTTGAGCTCCAGCAACAGCTTCGAGCAGCTCGCAGAACGTCGGTGAGCGTCTCCACGATCAGACGAAGACTACGGGAGAGGAACTTGATGCCCCGCAGGGCCGCTACGGGCCCCCAGTTGACTGCGCAGCACCGGAATGCCAGAAGAGGATTTCGCACTAGCCATGAGAATTGGACGTTCAACCAATGGAGGAATGTCCTCTTTTCTGACGAGACGAGAGTGTGCCTTTACACCAACGATAGACGCAGAAGGGTGTACAGGAGGCAGGGGGAGCGGTATACAGAAGCCTGCACCGTAGAAACCGTCAGCTACGGGGGTGGATCCTGTATGTTCTGGGGCGGCATTTCCGTCGACGGGAAAACCGAACTTGTTTGCGTTTCCCGGACTGGAGGTGGCCGTGGCCAGGGATCCCTGACTGCTCAACGGTACATTGCGGAGATCCTGGATCCACATGTGGTCCCATATGCTGATGTAATTGGACCTGGGTTCCAATTTATGCACGATAACGCCCGCAGCCATACAGCGTTGATCGTTCGGGACTACCTGCATGCTGCTGGTATCAACGTTATGGACTGGCCAGCAAGGAGTCCCGACTTGAATCCCATCGAACACCTCTGGGACCAGCTGAAAAGGCGGGTACGATCGCGTGATCCTCCTCCTGCCACACTTGATGAGCTTCATGATGCTGTCATTGAGGAGTGGAACAACATTCCTCAAGAGGACATCGTGACGCTGATCAGGTCCATGACCGACCGCATGGAAGAGCTTCGGAGGGCTAGAGGAGGCAACACTAGGTTTTAAGTTTAGTTTTAAGCTTTATTTTATTGTTATTGTTGTGTTTTATTTTTTTGTAATTTTTGTTAAATAAACGATTTTTCCTTTTTCCTGTTTTTTTTTCCTTTTTTTCCTTACGGGGTTGATTTTCAGTTGACATTTTCCGATAGAAGGTTTCATTACCTTTCAAATAAGACCCCATAGTCATGGGGTACATTAAATTCTGTAAGAGCAATTTTCGCTCAAAACGAAATTTTCGAAATGTGCGATTTTTTTGACGCCGAGTGTATAATGAAAAACCGGCCAAGTGCGAGTCGGACTCGCGCACGAAGGGTTCCGTACCGCATGATCTATAAAAAGAGTCCAACTCGCACTTGGCAGGTTTTTAACATTTGTTGTTATAGCGGCAACAGAAATACATAATCTGTGCCAATTTCAACTGTCTAGCTATTATGGTTCTTGAGATCTAGCTCGGCGAGTGGTAGCCATGAAAAAGGGCTAAAATAACAGGTTTTTTGTATTGGAGCCCCCCTTAATTATTATTATTATTTTGTTTTTAGTATTTGTTGTTATAGTGGCAACATAAAAAAACAATCTGTGAAAATTTGAACTGTCTAGCCATTACGGTTCTTGAGATACAGCCTGGTGACAGACGGACGGACGGACGGACAGCGAAGTCTTAGTAATAGGGTCCCGTTTTTACCCTTTGGGTACGGAACCCTAAAAACCAACAAACAATATCTTCTCTACCTGTTCATGTAGTTCTCAAATCATCATCAAGATTATTGTCTTAGCATATGGCAAAATCATAACACACAGTGAGATAAAATCCTCATTTTATTTCATGTTTTTATAATGCGATAATTAAGTCATCAATGTCATCATCATTATAATATACATCATCATTATAAATAACTAATTAAATGGTATATGAATTAAAATTTAATCAAATAATTATTTATAAACTCTTTTGAAATATATTATAAATTATAATCTATAAAATAATGTTTAATAATTGAAAATCAAAGGTATAATAGTTTGAAATAATGTATAATTGTTTAAAATAATGTGTTTGAAATCTTGACGATCTCAGTACGTATGCATATTTTTGTTTGTATTTAATGAAAACTGTCATGCTATTGAGAAATAAAATAATCTGAATCTGAATCATTATACATAGAAAACAGACTGAGTACCCATATCTATACAGCTTTTGGAAATCAACGTTCAAGTTTGCTTATACTCGGGTCATGAAGTTAACATAAAAACAGGCCACGTGCGAGTCGGACTCGCGCACCGAGGGTTCCGTACAGTTAAAAAAACAAATGTGATTTATAAATATATTTGTATTTGTTGGTAACATATACGTAATAAATGTAACATTATCACCGAATTTCCAGTTCATAGGTCAATAGGAAGTTAAAAAAATCTTCGGAACAAAAAGTGTGACACGCGAGTGACAGCAATAGGGCTCCGTTTGGACCCTTTGGGTACGGAACCCTAAAAATGAATGCTAATGAACTGGGCTTCTTATTCAAATTTCGATTATACCCACTAAATATGCATATTTAAAAAACCCCCAACAAACGAACATATCTAAGAACTGTTTCCATAAACAAAATCGGCTCGTCAGTAAGGGAGCTTCGACGCCACAGACAGATACACACACATGTTAAAAGTATAACACGAGGGGTTCGTTTTGCGCCGAGAGTTAAAAAACGACATGGCACAAAATGAGGGTTTTTATTACACTGTATGACACGAAATATGATGAATACTGCAAAATACAGTACCGGTCAAAAGTTTAAATTCACCTTATGCGACTTTGATTTTCTATTAAATTATTTTCAAATATATATTTTGACTTTTCGACGTTTAGCTGTTTAAGGGACTAGAAAATAGTTAAAATAAATATCTCTCGGTGGAAATTTGAAGTTTTTATACGCGAAAAGCATTCTCACTAGTTCAGTCACTGAACTGTATTAACTGAACTAGTGGGAATAGAGGAATTTTATCAGATACACATGAAACTGTACTTGCGCTTCTTGTGTAAGCCTTGCTCCTGGGTAAAGACCCGTTTAAGTGGAAACCATTAAAAATGTGTCGGAAAGCCAGTAAATTAAGCATAGACACTCGTGCTAAACCCTTGGGTTCTGTCCAACGAAGGTTGCTGGACCAATTACCGAAAGAATAAAAACGGAACCCTTATAGAATAACTTTGCTGTCCGTCTGTCTGTCTGTCTGTCGAGACCCTCTATCTCGGGAACGCGTAGAGGTATCGCGTCAAAATAACACTCAAGACTACAGTCCCTTGAAGCTGTAGAAAACTCAAACTTCTAAGTCAACGTAAAAAAAAAGATACGGCCGTTTATGCCACAAATAATGTATTTTTTGAGACTCTTAAGGGAATCAAAGTTTAAAGAGAATCAAATTTATCGGTGACTTAGAACTATTAATTTTGGCAAGTAATATCATATTATATGTACTACAACTACAAGGAAAAAATCTTAGACTGCAGTCGAAAACGCTATGAAACGAAAAACAAGCTTTATTCCAGTCGATTACGTTCAGGTAGGCTAAAAGTTGCAATAAAGAGTGAGGACATGTTTTTTGCGTTCAAATCTGACGTCAATACGTGTACTCGAACTGCTCCAGAAATTTATGACGAGATCAACGCAAAGATCAGCGAATATCAGTTTTGAAAGTGCACCGACGTCTGTTTTTTATTTTAGATAAATGATAAAACTATGCATGATGCCTACACTGAAGGATGGAGGATCTGTTACCTATAACCTGGGAATGCTTTACAGGTGACATTGGACAATTTGTGTTGAGTAGAGGGCGTAAATGAGCTAAAATAAATAACACAGTGAACTTAAATTTTTGACCGGTACTGTAAATCTTCTTTTGTTGGCCTGTTTAGCCTAGTTGGCAGTGACACTGCCCACGAAGTAGGAGGCCCCAGGGCTGAAACTCAGTAAGGGCATTTGTTTATACGGCGGCCAAAAGCATTTGAAGGGTCCACGGAAAGAACATGTCTAGTCCTTTGAAATTTCAAAGGCAATTTGTAAGTTACAAGTCTTTATCAGTTAGGTTGCTTTTTGTTATGCAATTAAGTGGTTTGGACATGTTTTTTCCTTTATTTGTTCCTGAGTTTTAGATGTTTTCTATGTATTTAAGTATGAACCTAATAAATATATCGTCATCTAGTACCCCTAACGCAAGCCTTATTGAGCTTACTATGGAACTAGTTCGATTTGTGTAAAAAAATGCCCCCAAATTTATTATTCATATTGTCTAGGGGTATGCAAATTCCCGGGAATTTTCATACAAATCGGGACCGGGACTGCAAACCCTAATGTTGTCTATGGTAATAAAGTTTTCAATAATATGACTTTATAATTAACATACGTATCTAAAAATTCTGTTGACCTGTAAATTAGCTTTAATAAATAAATGAGTATGAGTATCTGTTTACCTGATTCCTGCCAGCGTGTTCCATAGTCTTCTCGTAAACGATGTCGTTCATCACTTGGAACCGCTTCAGAGCTTTCTTCTCTGTCACTCCTATGTACTGTTGCTCCAACGCCACGGGCCTATACACAGAAGACATTTATTTTAATATGATGCTAGCTGCAAAATGCCTATTTATCCGACTGCGCCAGAAGGAGTGTTATGTTTTTTAGTTAGAAGTTAGAATTAGAAGCTTGTTTAGAATGAGAACTTAGAAATCACAATCTCTCAAGTCAGTACTAAGTATTATGGCAAATTTATATCAATGATATGCCTTTGCATTAGAACCTCTTGTCGTTATGTATATGCTAGTACTCAGGCAAGGGACGGAGTTTATGCAGAATTACATAAGCTCCGTCTAACAATAGAACTAGAATAGAATCATTCATAGCCTAAACGTAGCGACACATACCGCACGCGGTACGCGGGCGCCGCTGGGCCACAAGCGCTCCATGAGAAGTAAGAAAATATAACATACCTGAAAGAGTTGTCGAAGTAGAACAGCCCATGCTCTGGCTTCACTCTGAGGAAGGCCGCGACGTCCGTGTAGTTGGGCAGTGTGGCTGATAGACCCACCAATCGGACCTGCAAAAAAGTTTTGTATTACAAAACTAGCATTTAACTTGATGATTTAAGGCGAAGGGGTGGGCAAGCTCTTTCCATACAAACTTTGTGCAAGTTTTTCTTCGTTTGTGTTTGCACTAAAGTTACTATTTTTGGTCCATATTCTTATTTTTTGGTTAGCTATGTCTTGATGGTTTTCTTTTGTAATTTTGATTATTTTTTGACCTGTTTTTTTCTTTTTAAATAATGCAAAATTTTAACATCAAGTTCTGCGTATATCCAATACGTACCAACATAAAATTAAATTAAATGCTGTAGTGCCAAAACTAACGCAAAAAACTTGCACAACCTTTGTATGGAGAATGGCTTGCCCTACCCTGCGCCTTAATAGACTACTAAAGAGACTATAGACTATCGTGATAACGTTAAGTTAGCCTATAGCTATCCAGTAGTCCTTTTCAGCGGTTTTAAGATCTAGGAGGTACTAATTTTTCGATTTCCGGTTTGACAACTCATCCAATCTGTTTCTTATGCTTACTGATTGATTTAACGTTCTCAAATATTGTCTCACTAATCTTAGTAGAACTTAGTGATAATAGGTTGTTAAAAAACTTTACGATTTGGTGTCTCTGTTACTCACAAACAACTAGTCTTTTAGTGATAATAGTCTGATAGAAATAAATTTTGGTTAACCTAGCTCTGTAGGAAGGGTATGCTCAACAGTTTCGAAAACCGATTTTTTCGATATTTTGCTCTATGTCATAAAGTGGAACGATTAATTGGACACATTTTTTGGTACTTTTAAGGTGCTGATGATAATGTTGTAGGCTTTGCTATTGAAACTTGATTACTGAAAAAGCTCCAGATTCTGAAATCCAACAGGAAGAAAGCAGGACTTTTCCGCCTCAAAGGCCTCTTTTCAAAAGACTAATAAAGCATTTTTCGGAAAACGAAACGACTTTTCATCAACTGCACCCGAAATGACACCGCCCCAATTTTATTTCTATCAGATAATTATCACTAAAAGACTAGTTGTTTGCGAGTAACAGAGACACCAAATAATACAGTTCTTGTATTTAAGGAACTCGTCCAATATCTTTCTCCAATCTTTGATCAAATTTCTTTGACAGAGGCCCATTCCACTCATCCAATATCTTTCTCCAATCTTTGATCAAATTTCTTTGACAGAGGCCCATTCCACTCGTCCAATATCTTTCTCCAATCTTTGATCAAATTTCTTTGACAGAGGCCCATTCCACTCATCCAATATCTTTGTCCAAGTTTTTTTTTTCATGCGTTGCCATATTGATTTAACTGTCATCGGAATCTTTGATCAAATGTCGGGGTCCCATCCAAGTTTGATAAAATCATCCAATTTCTTTGATCAAAGATATTGGATGAGTTTAATACGGGGTGGTATTCAACTCATCCAATATCTTTTTCCAATTTCTTTGTCAAATCTTTGAACAAATTTCTTTGACGGAGGCCCATTCCACTTATCCAATATCTTTGTCCAAGTTTTTTTTTCATGTGTAGCCATATTGATTGAAATGTCATCAGAATCTGATTAAATGTCGGGGTCCCATTCAAGTTGGATGAAATCATCCAATTTCTTTGATCAAATGTATATTGGACAAAGATATTGGATGAGTGGAATACCTCCCTAACAACCTATATAACACTTTAACACTCGCGCTTTGTACACATTCTTAAAAATATTCGTATGCGGGTCTAACGCCAACACACGGGTCTAATTGAGGAGTGTCTTTTCAAAAGGGCTTATTTTTATCTTGGCGGTTACTGAAAAAATAAACCCTTTTGAAAAGACACTCCTCAATTAAGGTAAATAAATAAATTTCGCGTTAAACCCGTATACGAATGTTTTTAAGAATGTTTAACAACCTATTATCACCAAGTTCTACTACGATTAGTGAGACAATATTTGAGGGTCGGGATAGCTCTTTTCGACTGACCGATCGGGATTCCCGAGAGACTAAAGTGTGAGGTTCTTCAAGAAAGATATATGATATTATATATATCATAGGTTATTTATCATAGGTTAAGTTATGTTATTTGCTTCACCCTAGCAGGGTCCATGTTGTACTTTATAACTGTGTAACACCTTTAATACCATGGTTGGCATTGAATAAATGAATATGAATATGAATATAAGAAGTAATAATAAATATCTATTATTATTATAATTTTATGACATAGGAGGCAAACGAGCAGACGAATCGCCTGATGGTAAGCGATTAGCGCCGCCCATGGACACTCGCAACACCAGAGTGGTTGTAAGTGCGTTGCCCGCCTTTAAGATGGGAGTACGCTCTTTTTAACCGACTTCAAAAAAGAGGAGGTTCTCAAATCGTCCGATTTCAAAATTCTTTTTTTGTTTGAAAGGGTGTGTTTTCTAGTTGGTCAGTCTGGATCTGACGACGGGATGTTGGAAAAATCTAAGGAGTTTCTCAAATTATGAACCAAGAGGATGGGGTAAGGCAAAAAATAAGGTACTCAAATTACCAAGAGGATGGGGTCCGGCAAAGATTGGAGTCCGTGTTTTTTTGTTAAAAATTTACTTGTCTCATTGTTGAATAGAATGAAGTTTTAAGACTAACCTCTTCCTGAGTTTGCTCCACTGTCCTCAGGGTCCTGGCAACCAGAGCCTCCAGCACGGGCCCTCGCTCGTCGTGGAGCAGGTGGACTTCGTCGATGATGATCAGGCGCACCAGGTTGGTGAAGGAGCGTTCGCCACCTGATGAGAAACACGTTATTGTTGCACCAATGAGTCTGTAATCGTAAGCGGTGTTCGTAAAAATTTTAATGTATGGAAATTTCGACAAATTTTTATGGGATGACAGCTGTCGGCGCCATATTTAACGTTGACCGGTCTGTAATCGTAAGTCGGTGCAAATAACCCTTACTCATTGTTAAGGGGTTTCATGAGCTGATCATGGAATTTGGATGAGTTGAGTTGATATTCCTCCGTCAAAACAAAACTATAGATGTATTTAAGGCAAAAATGGTTATTGGTTCTTCAATCCTTTGTCTACATTTGCAAAAGCCAAATTTGATGCACTCTATATATATATATGAAATCCACATATAACTGTTAAAAAAACTATGACTTAACGTTTAATCTTAAAATAAAAAAAGATTATATAAGTTAAGGAGTTGCTAAGTATTCTATTCATACATAGTTATTTTAAATTGCGTATTTTAACTACAAGTTCTTTTAACTAATGTAATTTTATAGCGTTTCTAAAACTTTTGGCTTTCCATAGGTTACATGTGGATTTATATTTATGAATTTCATTTTCAAAACCACGGTGGTTGAATTGGTTAATCCGTTTTTTTAGATTAAACCGACCTTTCCTGGTGATGATGTCCCACTTCTCTGGCGTGCACACGATTAGCTGTGTTGCTTCTATCTGCTCCCTCGTCAGCTGGTGGTCACCTGTCAATTCTGACACTTTCATGTTGTAAGCTGCTAGGCGCTTGCTGAAGTTGCCCACCTGTGGACCAATCATGTTTTGAATGTAACATTGGCATAATTATTTCTATCAGATATGACACTCTTTGCGCTGATTTTATCAAAGTTTCACTAAAATCCTGCTCCCAATTGTCAGGTGTTCTTGAAGCCTTACTCAATACTACGTACAAAGTGTTTTATATGGCCACGGTATCCTGTGTTCAGTTTGAATAAATATTTTTTGGACAATCTTACACAAATCGACCTAGTCCCAAACTAAAAGCAAAGCTATCCATAGTACAAGCTTTGCTTAGTTTGAGACTAGATCGAGTTGTGTAATTATTGTGCACAATATTTATATATTTATAAAAAAGCAGATCCTAAGTCATTGACAGTAACTTAGCACCGCATGAATCGATTTTGAATCAAATCACCTGGTCGATGGTCAATAACCTCACTGTACTTTCTCTAAGCTGCAAAAGCGAAAGCCTCGCCTACTAACAGCATCCTAAAGCGCAGAGATTCACCTTCGAGAACACAAGGCACAACATTATACACATAAGACTGTTATTTGGCTGCAGTCTTCTGTAACACAGACACACTTCTCTCTGGCCCAAGGATAGCGATGAATCAGCTGCATCATTTACAAAAAAAAACACTAAGAGCCCCGCTTGTACCCAGCATCACAACAGGCAGAGTGGTATTATTTTACGTTAAATTTTTAATTTCGGTTGGAAATTACAATACAGTAACTGACCATTTCCTGCACAAGGGAGCGCATGGGCGCGACGTAGATCATCTTGAAATCCGACGCGTTGACCGTGCCATCGTCGTTCACGTGTTTGCCGACCTCGCGCAGTATGCACAGGAGCGCTACGTTCGTCTTGCCAGCGCCTGTTGGCGCGCAAACCAACAAGTTCTCGTCTGTATCGAGCGCTGCCTTTGATATGCGGCTCTGTTGGGAAAAAGTATGTCCAATTTAGTCGCAGTAAAACACCTACCCCGGAATTGTAAAATGTATGTAATGTATTTTATCTCTAACCAGTCTCTAACTCAAAAAAATAGTCAGTCAACGTCAAAGATACAGATAGGACAAACAAACTTTTAACTGAACTTTAACTAAAATAGGTTTGTATGATGCACTTTGTTGTACACAATTATAGGTAGCAATATACATGTCACATACGATAAAGTACAAAGAAGAACTTATCCCTATGAGGGATCTCTTCCAGTGTAGTGTGTATATGAACACACGCATTTGTGTGCGTTTACATGAGCATGTATTAGAATAGAACACCTGATTAATATCATATTTGCACATTTTATTACCAATAAAACCTTGTAATACAATACTCGATACTAATTAATAGCCATAAAGATAATGTATTAAGTATTACCTATAATACCTAAGGACAACTGTAACAGCCTATATAAGACGATGTAACCTTTGAATAAAGAGTTAGTATTCACCCGACTTTTGAGTTGTTAATTACAACCCTCAACGACATACACTTCATGGCGACCCTGCCAGACGGGCTGCTCGAGGCAGCCCAGATATAAGTCAAGCCTACTGATCCTGCCCGCACACCAGCCCAGCCCGCAAAGTCGCTTCAAGAAAGCCAGCCATGCAGCCCAAATAACTTCTGCTGCGAACCAGTCCAGCTCGATCTACAACCACGCCATATTCATCGTGGAACGCCGCTTCATGGTGAGCAGTCCTGCTATTGCTGGGCACCAAGAAAATTAACAACGAAACTACGCGTTTGCAATGATGCGTGAGCTACAGCATCAGATGCGCACGCAGCGCCTGCTTTTTCGGCGCCCCCTACTCGTCGCTCGAGAGCCGCCCTTGGCCGCCGGCTCCCACTCCGACCCGTTCTCGCCAGCGCCTAAATAACTTATTGATAATCCACAATAAAGAAAGAAGGCGAAATGGAGAAAATCGTCTTCATCAGACATCGTGTGGACAACAACATGAAGAACCACATAAATTGAGGTATTTTTTTTATCAAAAACTAAAATGTAAGGATTAGGCATAATGTAGTTAAGTAATTTTCTATAACATTAATTAATAACATAAATATAGTTCTTAAAATAATAACACCTAATTCAATATTACTAAAAATCATTCAATAAAAAAAAAGATATATACAGAACATAATATTACATAATTTAAAAATATAATATAGATCATCTCAAGTTAAATTCATCATCAAATACCATTCACTCGTATATAAAACGTTAAAACAAAAAAAAACAGAATTTATTTAAGTACGGATCAAATTATTTACATTAAGTGCAACTACATAGTAAACGATTCATTAAAAATGTAAAAGTCTGCAAAATCATAATATACCTAATGGGGGTTAAGAAATTAATTAAATTTATACAACAACGTTTAATAGGGAAAAGCTCTTAAAATATAATTACCAAAAATAAATAATATAAAATAAACAAAAGCATATTTCACAAAATAAAATACAAAATAAAGAAAACCAATACAGATAATTATATTGGCATTTAAAACTCAATAAAAATAAAAGTAAAGATAGCGTCAAACTAAAATATCAACAGAAAAAAAATCTTAATTTGAAATCAGCTTATTATGTAGCAACTAAACATGTTAAAACTAGCAATTAATTATAAAATAAATAATAAACGAAAATAAAATAATCATGCAAGTAAGTTCATAATTTAAAGGATATAGAAAAAAAAAACTAATAAATAAATAAAATAATACCGCTTGATGACGAACCAAAACAGTAAAAATACGTTTCTAAATCAAAACATGCAAGTATAACCACAAAAGTTATATGAGTTTCAGGATTAAAATGATCCACACGGAACTAATAAAATATATATATATTTATGTTTAATCAAGCATTTCAGATAAAAATCAAAACGAAAATAAAAATACGAAAGTTATAGCCTTTACATAAATGAAGAAAAATAAAATAAAAATCTAAAGTAAATATTCCAAACAAAAATATAGTCAAAGCAAAAATAATTACGCGTTTTAAAAATCAAAAATCCTTCAAACAATTTAAAAACTGTTCAAAAAAATAAATATCTAAAAAAAAAAGAATTAACCAAAATAAAAAAAAACTAGCCAAAATGTAGAAAACTGAAATTATTTCAAAATGGTGCACATAAGATTTTCACTAGATAATCAGCCTGATCAACTGAGAGTCGTTGTCAATCTTATATGTATCAGAAAACAAAACATAAACAAATAAAAATAAATCTATCGGAAAATTAGCCAAAACATGGTAAATGAAAAACATGACCGTCAGTAAATCCTTAGCGCAGGTATATTTTTTTATTATATAAAAAGTACCATTCCAAAGCGTCTTGGACACCAAGAATGTCCGGTGTTAAAACAGCTGTCTGAAGGTACCACCTACCTATAAATGAATACGTACTACATACAAGTACAAAATAAAAATAAGTAATACCATAATCTCCGGTAACCCGAAAGTTGCCGTTGAGTGAATAAAATGAATAAAACCAAACATATATGTGCAAAAAAAAAACGCTATCAACGGAAAACCCGAGTGGAACCATTGAGCGTAAAATAGCAAGGTACTACGGGAATAAGGCAGACAGATCTCCTTAGCGTAGGTATTTTTTTTTATAAAAAGTACCATTCAAAAACGTTTTGGATACCAAGTCTTATGCTAGGGTTTAAAGCTACTGTCTGGAGGTATATACCCACCTAAGGCAGATAGTAAATCCATGACACCCAATCAGGATTCGATCGAGCATCAATCATGAGGGCAATTGGTTATAATAATATATGTAAGCTATCTACCAAGGTCAAACGCCTAATAAGAGGTATATTTGCGCGCCTATTTTATTAAATCCTTATATCCCAGTAATAAAAAGGGTCAGCCGGCCAAAAAGTTATTGCATGCCAAGTACCAATTTTCTTCAAATAATACTAAATAAAATGCACATTACAATGTCACAAGTAAAATGTTAAGTGACAAGCACAAAAAAATGTTAACGGACGTCAAAATGGCTAATCAGAATAAATTAATACGTAGACTTAACAGTCACAAGAAATATGAGCTCATAAAAAGAAAACCAAATAAAGATAAAACGAATATAAAGTACGTACGAAACCCGCGGAAGAAAAAAATAAACACTAAATAATATTTCACCACAATTAATAACGTAAAACAAAATGGCCTAAATCACGAAAATAAAATATACTTACTTCGTAAATAAAACTTCAATCTAATACAAAAAAAAATATATATATAAATATACGCAAATATAATAATTTCAGAACCCTTAAAAAAGCGTTGTCATCAAAGCGAGCATACTAGTTTACTAAGTTAATAAATAGTTTAAAAAAAAACAATGCAAACGAATAAAATAAAAACCTAAATTAAAATTCAAAAGGACATCACAAAATCATTCAAAATTAAAACACTTAAAAGGGCATACCAGTGTCAAATTTAAATTTAAAATAAACAAATAATAAATACACCACGTTGATCCAAAACCGTAATCATCGAAAAAATTAAAGTATAAAATGAAAACTCAAAATTAAAAAAGTATAATCAAAAATTAAAACTTCACCGTAACAAAAACATATGCTTACACGAACTTTAATAAAATTCATATAATTTTTTTCTAAAATAAAAAGGGGTCCTTTAATAAAACCAACGCGGAAAACAAAATCATTAAAAAACATTTTTTTATGCACCTAGGAATCTAAAATAATCAAATTAAAACACCATACACTGAGTATAAAATCAAAACTTAAAAGTACACAAGCAACCTTTTTTTTTTTAATTATTAAATTCCCGGTAAAGAGACGTATAAAGTACCGAACAAAACAGCGCAATGAAAAATACTTATTAAAAAATAAATGAAACAATAAAAAAAAAAACAAATTTAAAAATCATTAAAAACCAAATTTCAAAATTTTCAAAAATAGGAAACTGAATCTAATCTATTTAAAAAAAAAAAAAAAAAAAAAAACTCACCGAACAACGTCGGCACCACGCGTACAACACACAACATATCACGCACTTCCCACGAAATCTTTAAACACCACCACAACCATCACGTAACATTTTATCTTTAATTTTTTCACAAAAGTCAAATTAAATCAGCAACACACCATCACGTACATCACACCATCGCAAGGAAATGAATAAATAAAAACCAAGCCATTACAAAGACCCTAATCGTAACAAGAAACCCATCCAAATAAGGAATCACAGCCCTGACACTTAAACTGTTACACCTTGCATTAAACATCATATCAATTACAAATAGCAAAATAAGCAGAAAATAGAATAACTAAAATAATTATCAATGCAAATAAATGGACCACACACATTATATACTCGTAAGAGTAAAAAACATTTTATTACTACGTTGTATGGTGCTTGTGATGAAATGTGGATGGCTCGGGGTGCGTCAGACAGGGTGGCAGATAAATTAGACACCGTGCGCTCCTTTTGGTTTATATTTGCAAAGTGAATTAAGTAAAATAATTATCCTAAGAAATGACAAGGCGGTTATTAATTATAGCGACCTCTATGGACTTAATCCTAAACTAGGTTCCTATGAGAGGAACTATAAGATTTTAACTAATCAAGCCATCTATTGATTCCAGTTTAGAATCATAGATGGCGCTGTGCTTGACAGCTTGAATATTAAGTAAAACAAACTTGTATCTCCCACGTTTACTTATTACAAATTCACACTCGTCAACCAATGCTTATTACAAAAATCTGTGACAGTCTAGATAAGGGTGGTATTCCACTCGTCCAATATCTTTGTCCAATCTTTGATCAAATTTCTTTGACAGAGGCCCATTCCACTCATCCAATATCTTTGTCCAAGTTTTTTTTCATGCGTAGCCATATTGATTTAACTGTCATCGGAATCTTTGATCAAATGTCGGGGTCCTATCCAAGTTTGATGAAATCATCCAATTTCTTTGATGAAAGATATTGGACAAACATATTGGATGAGTTTAATACGGGGTGCTATCCTACTCATCCAATATCTTTGTCCAAGTATTTTTTTTTTCATGAGTTGCCATATTGATTTAAATGTCATCAGAATCCTTGATCAAATGTCGGGGTCCCATCCAATTTGGATGATATCATCCAATTTCTTTGATCAAATGTATATTGGACAAAATTATGAGTGGAATACCTGCCTAAGAATATCTATTTTTTTTAACAAAAATGGGATTGCTCCTGTCCAGCATCTAGCCGGGGGGCAAAGATGAGGCCGACGATGAAGCGAGCTCACCCAGAAGATGCCTATTCACTCGTGCCTTAAAAAGTTTGCAACGGAAACTACCAGAATAACAATATTAATTTGGTTTGATACTAACCTGTATTCTGTTCAATGTCTTGAAACCTTCGAACGCCGGCTGCACGTATTTTGGAAGCTTCTCGACCGGTAAAAGTGTCTCGCCTTCGTCAAACGGCTTCGGCTTTAAGGCTGGCACGTGGACTTCCTCGTAACCTGATGGCAATTACATAAAATTTTACTGGATCACAAATAGTAAAAAAAAAACCGTGCGGAATAGCCGTCAGAACGGCTACGAGGGCGATACAGGACCAAACTTCGTTTAACGTTCGAAACAACCGCTCAGCATTCAGTGTTCGGGAGGGATTCATTCCAGTTTTCATTTACCCTCTACTTCTTTGCTTTATTGACAATTTATTATAAACTTATTCTGCAAGTAAGCCGCAATGGCAGTTTTTTACAAATGAAAAGCTAATGGCGTAAAAAGAAGAACATAGTTAAGCCATGCATGTATGGCATTAAGCCCGCCATTTGTACAATAACATTTTGTGCAATAGTTTAAATAAATAAATAGTCGGGAAGAAACGCCGAAACCTCGATGACTCGATATGACCTGATGGTCATATCGAGATGGCGTTCGGTACTGATGTACCGAACGCCATCTCCTCAAGTTGATGCATTTGTCTGGGTGCTCAGCCAGTACACTACAGTACAGCTTCCTCGAATTTCTGGTGAAAGATTTTCCTGTACCAGGTGAAGGTTCGTTTAGGTGTATCTGTATATCTCTTCACCTTTCCTCTACTTCATTAATGAGCATGGAGGCAGTTAACAAGGTTTGTCGGCCATTAAATGAGCAGCCGCAACTTCACTAGCTCTTCTAGATGCAGCATTTGCCTAGAGCCGGCTCTATTCACTTGTTGGATAAGACGTCTCGTACCTGGCAGGGGTTCCTATTAGTGCATAGAGCATACGCTTACCTTTTCGCTGCTTTTTGAATAATGTTGGTGGCAGTGGCAACACTTATTGGCTATGAAATGGGCACCAGCTTAGAACGCTTGCTCTGTGGCATTAGTCTAGAGCCGGCTCTGTTCACTTGTGGGGTAAGACAACTTTTACTGTACATTGCAGGGGTTCGTTTAAGTACAATTGGTTACCTTTCCTCTGCTTCCTGAATGACCCTGGCGGGAGCTGGCAACGCTTGTTGGCCATGAAGTGAGCACCGGCTGCGAAGACCAGCTCTTCTAGTTGGAGCATTTGTCTTGAGCCGGCTGCTTGCCCGCTGCCTGCCGCCTCCGCTTTGTGGCGTTTGCGAGGAGCTTCCGATTGTTGGGCGCTCTGTAAGAAATGATTAAGTTTATCGAGTGATTGCATAGCTCGTTTGGTATGTAATTGAGATTGACTAATGGATAAAATGATTATTTGATGAATGGGGTGGAAATTAATCATTGAAAAGTCTACTCAAATGAGAAAAGAAAAAAAAAGAAAGTCTGGAAAGTAAATACTTTACATTTATGGGACTTTCTTTTAGAGTCTCTCTCTCTCTCTATATACTTATTATCTAATTTACATGTCTACGTTTCAGCCCTCGTGACACCGGTTTGCTATCTTAAGTATAAATTTCACGTACTCGACCAGTCTATAGTTTTTGAAGTAACAGCTTACTTAGTTCTTACTATTTAGTGTTTTTTTTTCATCCAGTATTTCTACGTGATTCAACGATTTATGTATATCCCTATATTGATAAATACATGGATCAATATTATGTACTGTTAGGATACCCCATGGTATTTACCATGTATTTCATTCCTAACAGTAATTCTAATGTTAATGTAATGACAAAGTTCTACATACCTCGTCATCCCCCTTGCCCGTCTCTAACTGAGCGAGTATCTTCATGAGGTGAGGCTGTCGGCTCATCTCATCGCGCAGCGCTTGCCGCTCGCTCTCAGACTGCGACGACGCCAGTTTCGTGCAGTATAACACTGTTGATAAATTTCACCGTAGTCATAGGAGTTAGAGAAAGTAGGAATAGAGCCTGCACTTTGTGATGGAAGTAACCCGAAGAACCCACCCACCTGCTGCCATAGCATACAACTACAAGAAGGGCGTACTTGCGTGCCCGCAATGTGCACGGAGTTTCGCCGCAAGGATAGGCTACATAAGCCATCTTCGAGCGCATGAGCGCCAAAACGCTGGATAGGAGTCGGAGTGGTCGCCAAGGCCGAAAACGGTCGGACAGATCATCATCAGCCCGATTTGCAAAGTGACAGTAGGAACCGAATATCTTCGATAATATTGTTTTCATCACGGACTGCAGGTATTGTTCATAACTGGCTGTAAAGCTAACATCGTATAAAGCGGACGGGTGAGATCGTGAAGTAGCTTCGATATCTCTGTGAGTTTAAAATTTGCTCTGTTGCCTCGAAATAAAGTGCTTAGCTTGGTTCCTAGTCCTACTATCAATGTTAGCGGCGGCTGTTTTTACAAATTTTAATTTAACTTGCACTTTTTTCAGAAAATTGAGCGACTGAGCTGAAATGTGGCATAATTATGTAAGTTCGGTTACAATGCACTATTATAGTACCACCGAGCTGATCTGATGATGGAGACAGAAGGTGGCCATAGCAACTCCTAAACTACACAAGATATACCCGTCGTGATTGGACTTATTGGAACTCTCTTAACGAGTAGTTAGACTATGCAAAAATAGTACAGTCGGTAATAAAAGCTTGCACCGATAATGAAATTGATATAAACATGTTTGTAATACAATGTTATGCATATAATGAAGTTACAGTTGCAATTTAGGACTCACCAGTGTATCTGTATTTGGTCAGTATTTTAACAAATTCGAAGCAGTCATAACCCAGCATCAGCACTAGTCTATTTTCCAGATCTCTGTCGTCCGCAGCGTCGTCCAGCGCCTGAAACCAAAATATCATTGTAACATTTTGATACAGAGAACAACAAAGGAAAAATATAAACCGTGATATCGCACGCAGCCCAAGACGGGAATCGAACCCGCCCCGGGCCAAAAGAATAAGAGTAATGTCATTGTATAAGACCAAATGCAACAAAACCGATGTTTGATAGCTAAAAAACTTAAATCATTAGCATTTTTACACGTCATACAACAACGCCAGCCAGGTACAATGAGTGGAGATGCGCGAGAGCAGTTACTCTAGTTTTATCTATTCTGTCGGCTGGGTTACCTTGAGGACTTCGCAGGGCTTTGCCTGCGACAGCATGGCGTCTGGAAAATGGCGCCAAAGTCGCCTTGGTAGCCAATACGCGACAATATCCATTATATATGACGATGTCTCGGCGAACGTTACATCCTATTTATTTTGTCGGCTGGGTTACCTTGAGGACCTCGCAGGACTTCGCCTGCTACAGCATGGCGTCGGCTGGGTTACTTACTGCTTCTAGCATGTGAGAGCATGACGTCTGGAAAATGGCGCCAAAGTCGCCTTTGTAGCCAATAAGCGTCGATATCCATAGGGTGTATGACGATGTCTTTGATTACATTACTATAGTTCTATTATTAGTCGGTTGGGTTACCTTGAGCACCTCGCAGAACTTGGCCTGTGGGAGCATGACGTCTGGAAAATGGAGCAAGTCGCTTCGAAAGTCGCCTCTGTAGCCCTTACGCGTCGGTATCTATATGTTGTATGACGATGCCTTTGAGTACGTTACTATAGTTCTATTTAATCTGTCGGCTGGGTTACCTTTAGGACCTCGCAGAACTTGGAAATGGCGCCAGTCACCATAGGAGCCAATACGCGTCAATATCCATTATGTATGACAATGTCTCGCCGTACGTTAGTATAGTTCTATTTATCCTGTCGGTTGGGTTACCTTGAGAACCTCGCAGGACTTGGCCTGCGACAGCACGGCGACTAGAAAATGGCACGAGAGTCGCCTCTGTAGCCAATACGCGTCGATATCCGTAGGGTGTATGACGATGTCTTTGATTACGTTACTACAGTTCTTCTTAAAGAACATTATTATTATTATTATTTATTCTGTCGGTTGGGTTACCTTGAGGACTTCACACGACTTGGCCTGCGACAGCATGGCGTCGGGGAAGTGACGTGATAGTCGCCTTTGCAGCCAATACGCGTCGATGTCCATAGGGTGAATGACGGTGTCACGCCGTTTTTGCGACTGCTCTTCTGACAGCTGGTATACAAAATAAGGGTATGTTAGTTTCTTGTTGAAACTGATTATGTTGAAGTCACTCCTCCAAAGACGCATAGAAAATATAATGTTTTGAAACACTGACTAATTTTATCAATTGATTTTGAATAATATATTATTTAGACTTAATTTAAAAATCAGAGCAGTCCAGTTCAGGAAGCTACTTTATTCCGAAATTCAGATTAGAGTAGTAATCATGGTATCAAAAAAATATTAATGATAGAAATCATTATAATTTTAAATTCTACACTATTTTATTTATATTAAAATCTAGACTCGCGGCTGCGTGTCCAGCCAAGTTCACCCCAGGAGCCAAATATTTTTAATTAGTTTATGCTCTTTATGTAGGACTTAATAATGTATTTTGGTTATTACTTCATATTGTTAGATTGCCTGATTAAACATGAAATAGTAGACGAAAGAACGATAAGAACTAAAAAAATACTGGTATTTTTGTATGGACAGAATACCGGTTTCCGAGCCCTGGGTACATGTATTAAGATCCTTTAGACCGACTCTAACCCCAAATTTCATAAATATAGGCTTAATAATTATTGAGATATTAATTTCCAAAAAACGGCATTTTTACCACTGACTGACTGACTAGTAATCAAAAACCTAACACACTTCCAGGTGACCTAGAAAGCTGAAATTTGGCATGCAGCTTGGTAATTGTATGTGTTGGGTACACCAGAAAAAATCAGAAAACAGATACCATACCATACCAACACCATAGTTTTTATAAAATCTTAAATAATAAAAGATTCCTCAAACTATGTTTGCTCAATAATGTAACATTTAAGGAAATAAACAGTTTTTTTTTTTAATTAGTTTTATTATTATTTATGCTAGTTCAGAACTCCGTCATTTATTAACCGAATTGGAATTATTTGTTTGACGAGCTTAAAAAGCACCATTTGGCAAAGAGTGACCAAAAGTAATGATATCCCATCAAAAACATAAAATGTGAAAATGGGAGCCAAGTTCAATATTAAGAATATGCGATGCTTGGTTGTCGTCTTCACCAACAAAAGAATTGAGATCTAAATGGGTGCCAAATTCCATAGATTCTCTGAAATGGTGCCAAGTCCGGCACTACATAGTTTACAGTAAAACTAATATACTGCGGCTTAATGCATTTTGAGCCTTGGCAGTTTTCTATTCAGTATGTTATAATACCATAAAAGTTGTTGGATATTTAAGAAAACTGCCAAGTTAAAGCGCAATATTAATTAAGCCACAGTAAATTAGTTTTACTGTAAACAATGTAAATGCAGTGCCGGACTTGGCACCATTTCAGAGAATCTACGGAACTTGGAACCCATTTAGATCTCAATTCTTTTGTTGGTAAAGACGACAACCAAGCATCGCATATTCTTAATATTGAACTTGTCTCCCATTTTCACATTTATGTTTTTGATGGGATTTATATAATGTATGCAGGATGTAACATTTAGATCGGTCAATCTGGGAAACCATAATACATACGAAGATCTGTTGTTAGGAACCTTGTCATCGATTTTAGTAACAAGGACAAGTTTAGTATTTAGTTTGAGAATCTAGTATACAAAATTGAAGGAAAAGGCTACCTCATACGTAATAATCGACCGTATCGGGAACCTCGCAGGGTGATAAGGTTGCTGTACGTTCTGTGCAGTAGTTGGAACATCTATCGACATTCTGGTGTAGAATTTGTCGTTCCGCTGCCTTAACTTTTTTTCTACCATAGACATTTACTAGTCAGTGAAAAGGGCGTTTTTCGTTTCGTGCCGGCACCTAAGAGAAACCACCGCATTTAAAGGCTTAAATCATAAATATTGAAAGCCAATTTAAATAAACTCCATTTACTTTCATCACCCACAGTACAGTGATTCAATGATAATAATAACCTTGACAGGAATATTTTCTGTAATTGATTTTTTCTCAAACATGCGCGTAAATGTATGCATTAATGTCACGAAAAGAGGACATGAAGTTACCTGTTTATGGCTCCCTACATTACTTCTTGGCCGGCGGCCAAGAAGTATAATGTATGGAGAATGTATGAAACTAACATTATTGGCCGCTGCTCGAACTTTTTAAATTTGCTTACTAAAATCAACTGATAAAGGAAATATTATATAGAGCCAACCGCCACGATTTTTTATATATATTTTTAATTTGTTATGTAAATTGGTATTTTTTTAGGTTTTTTTATCGTTCTTGTATTTTTGTAGCATTTTCTGTTTTTTCCGAATTTTTCGAGGATTTATGTATTTTTTTTTAGTTTTTTCGTGTTATTTTGTAACGTTTATTGAAGTTACTGGATTTTTTAAAGTTTTTCGTGTTTTTATGTATTTTTCATAAATTTTTTGTTTTTTAGTGTTTTTTGGTATTTTTTGTAGCATTGTTCGTGTTCTTATGCTTTTAATGTTTAATTATTTTGATATCTGGTTTATTACGTATTTTTTGGATATATTTTTTTGTAGCATTTTACGTTTTTTTATTTAATAACCGTTATTTTTTGTGATGCTTTGCTATTTTTGGACGTTTTGTATTTTATTTGGTTTTTTTTTACATTGTAGATTTTTTATTGTTTTTTTTTCTAACATGTTTGAGAAAAGCACTATACAATCCTCGGCCGGAACAGGGATTGCAGGACTCGTTTTATCCGTTTATTCCAAACTCGTCCAGCAATCCCTTACTTCACGGCCTCTGCAGTAATGTACTAATTTTAAACAATATTCGTCTCAAAACTTATGAACACACGAGGTAATATCGTCTCCTAATATTTATTATAGAAGGAATGAGGTTCTCAGTTCGTCTGCATGTTTGCCTTTTTGTGTATGTATGTTCCCCGATAACTCTTGACCATGTTAACCGATTTTGATATTTCTCGTTTTGTTTCAAAGTTGGTACCCCCAAGTTGGTCACATATAAATTTGGTGAAGGTCGGATGATGGGATCTAAGAGGAATCGAGGGAACTCCTCGAATTTGATACGCACGCATATGCCGATTTCGGTATTTTCTGTAGGTATCCAAGCATTGGCTCACGGAAACAACAACAACAATTTGGTGAAGCGGAACTGGTGATGATTACCACAGTTGTCATATGGAACTCCTTGATGATGAAAGCACTGCACAGATTCCGATGAAATTTTGTTGAGGTAGCAACTAATTCTCGTAAAAATACACTTTTTGAAGTGGAACTTATGATGAGCAACTAAGGTCAGTGTGGGTTCCCTGAGGAATTGATGGAACTCCTCAAATATCATCAGCCCATATAAAGTGACGTGGTTGGGATCTGTAGTAACCACCTCATTTGCTACCGAAAAGCAGTGCAGGTGGTGAAGTGGGAAGGATATGTAAAAATGTCATGTGAGTAGCAAAGCGAAGTACAAAATTGGAGTAGATTTTTTTTGGCATAAATTATTTATCTCTACTCACGTTGGTATGTATAGCATTGCGTTTCCCCTCTCCATCGCTGTCCTCCTCCGCGCTACTCTCCTTTTCTTTCTCATTGTCCGAGCCTTCTCCGTCTTCGCGTTCCTCCTCGCGAACCTGTGAAGAATACAATGAATGAATGAATGACATTTATTTCAGATTAAAATCCATATTTTTGTTAGTAAGGACACAGAATATATAAGTAGACAAATGAAAAAATACGTGCAAAGATTTACAATTTATATTTAATAAAATTAAAAACAGTGCAATACCCTACAGCAACACAATAACACCCTACAACAATAACTCCAATGACACCATAAATAGGTTGACCCAATGACATCGTAAATGGGGAACCTCTTCAACCAACTTCAATTTCTCTTTGTATTTGTTCTCTTTATCAAATAAATTGAATCTTTGTTCATAACTTCCACGTTAAAAAAAACACCACCACCACCACCATATCAGCCCTAGGACGTCCACTGCTGGACATAGGCCTCCCCCAATTTCATGGGGGGTAAATGCCATAATCGCCACGCTTGGCATGCGGGTTGGCGATCGCAGTATCTCCACCGCACTCTAGGAATGCTGCTGCCCATTCCCCGGTGGTCTTGGTCGTAGTTTTAGGACTAACCCGGGTCCAAAAAAACACGAATCAATAAAAAATTTACACAATAATTTGATTCGTGAGAAAGAGTAGTGTAATAATAAGTCTTTGGTCAAAAATTTCATTTTTGGCACAAGCTTTTATTGCCGTCTGTACTTTTTTCCACATCATAAACTACTCGTTGAGTCGGTTCGAATGAGCCCAAACACGATGGGTTTATCTTGTGTAGTTTAGGAATTGCTATGACCACCTTCTGTCTCCATCATCAGATCATAATAATATGTCATAATAATATTGCATTGTCATCCGATTTATACTATTGTAGATTGCGTCTCAAGGGAGCAAAAAGATGTTTACGGCGAAGGCGGTATATTGAATCCTGAGAGAAGCGAACGATTCTACAATGGGATCTCGAGCGTAGTGAGGAATTCTAAAGTAGAATCTTGAGCGTAGCGAGGGATTCAAGTGTTTACGCCCAAGACGAAAATAATTTTGCTACAGTGTGACACATACTGCTTTACACAGCGCCTATGAGGCCCGCTGCTAAAAACATGAAATTTCTTGGGAAACATGAAACATGAAATTTCTTTTTACTACCGAGTGGCACACTGCTTTTCACATCTTCTATCAGGCAAAGAGTCATTGTTGCCTTCAAATGAGGTAAGAAAAGTACGACTTTGATCCCTCGTTTGAGGTCAACAATGACACTTTTCTGAAAATCAGGTGTGATAAAGTAAAATACATTATAGAATTTCTAGTTTAAAGATATTGGATTATGTAAGATTCATTATATTTCCACTCACCTCTCCGTAGGCATCCTCATCATCTTCCTCGGAAGACTCCTCAAACTGCACATTGATGCCATAAGTCTCATCGATCTCAGTGTTGCCCTCTGTTGGCGAGCTAATGTTGAAGTCTGTTATCTTCTTACCTGTAAACATTAAATTTTATTATTTTTAAAAAGGAGTTTCTCAATACGTCGGAATATTTTTTATGTATGTTTTATTTTTATTTATTTATTTATCAACATGAAACTTAGGTGGTAGGTAAACAATACATTTCGCCAAACTGCGGGCAGTTTGTTAGCGAATAGTGTGTGATTCACCGATTACTCGGAGACTAGTGGATCGATTTCAAACAATTCTTTTTTTGTTTGAAAGGGTGTTTTCTAGTTGGACCCATTGTCACCAAGTCTGAATCTGATGACGGGATCTTGGAAAAATCGAGGGAACTTCTCAAATTATATAGCAGGAGGATGGGATCTAGCCAGAGGATGTAACCTGAAAAAGTTTTGGCGTTGTTAAAAATTTACTTGTAATAAATAACAACAATTGAAACATACGGATGTGAGCCCTGGACACTAACACTCAAGGAGAGTAAGGTCAAGTAAGGTCCTGGTGGCTACAACGAAAATCATCCGTAAAATCCTTGGCCCAGCTTCAGAGACCCGATGGCAGTTGGGGAATTCGCAAGATTATTATTTAATAAATACCCAATCCAGGGATCGGATATTCGGATAGATATTTACTTAAACTTGGCACAATCCCGGAAAATGTTGGGTAAATATGGAGGCGGCTTCTTAATTGTAATAAGTTTAATAAATATACTCCGGGACTCCGGGATTGTACAAAACGAGATAAGAAGGTAAAAAAGTACAAACATGTTTAGCTTATGGATATTTTTGACTATTTTTGTAAGCAACCAAGTTGTTATACAGATGTAACAATAACAGTGTATGTAGTGTAGCAGCGTGAATTGGCAAAGTAAATACATAATAAATAAGCGTATTTAAACACTCAAATATGAGTTTAGGCTGCCTTGTTACTAAGTTCAGAAATCCCGGGAATTTTATTACCAAAATAAAGTCGAGTCCGTCTCCATACCGTTCACGCCGCCAAAGTTTAGGTAAATATCTATCCAAATATCCGGTACCTGCAATCATAGTTGGAGCAGCCCAACTGGGGAAGAATCTCTACAGAAGTAGGCATGATAATAGCATAATGATACTACAGCAAGTGGAAATTCAATTCAAAATGAAACAGGTTTGATAATATGTAAGCTGGTATGAAACAGGCAATAATAGTGTGAAACTTATACACAGCGGGCCCTAATAACCCGAAAGATTTTAACCACGTATTTTGATGACACTACGAGTAAATAACGTACAAAATAAATCATTGCATTACAAAATAAATCAAATATTTCTTTTCCATTATTATCTGCTATCAGTCTCCAGACTATGATCAGATTTGTTGTGCGGGAAATGGCGATCGTAGATTTCGAGGCCAGTGCCTCATTCACTAGTTAAATAATATGGTTAAGTTTGAGTCTCTTAACCACATTGACATTGTCAAGTAATCCAGAAGCTAATGGATTGGAATGGTGGGCGAGGCGAGCTATGTGTTGTTCCTTATAGCGCTCCACTTCCGATGCTACTGTTGGCATTCTTACATATTCGTGAATTTCATTGTTCCTTGCGAACCATGGAGCATTTGTAATGTTTCTTAGGATGTTGTTTTGAAGCCTTTGTAGGCATGCTATATTGCTTTTACTGGCTACTCCCCATATTGCGATGCCATATGACCAGATCGGTTTCAGAATAGCTTTGTATATTAGAAGCTTGTTATCCAGTGAGAGAACTAAGTTTCTTCCCATCAGCCAGCAGGCGCGGATCCAGCTCTCAAAAAAGGTTGTGGTCACAGCCACCCAAAAATCGGCCAAGTGTGCGTCGGAGTACGAACTCGCTCATGAACAACTTTTGAATTTGATTATATCCTTTTTCCTACGCATCAGGACTTTGGTCTTAGGAATGGAATTAATTGTTGGAAGAAGTCAGGCCCGATTTCGTTCTATAAAATAGTCAAACAGTTTCGATTAAATTCCACGCCAATTTAAATCAATAATTTCTTTTCTTCTTTTCTAGTAGCCAGTAAGCCAATATGCCCTAGACTGGGTAAATAGGTATCTTGACGCTGTCTCAGGAGTCGTAAATATGACCAGCAAGTGAGATGCACCAGGCGAGACTTAATTAGGCTACCAATAGTCCAATACCATTACAACTACTGAACCGATTTGGATGTAATTTATACAACTTCATAGGGTATCAAATTAAATTAAACGCTAGTATATATTTTACATTAAATAACTTTATTTAGGCGCTTATTTTAACTAAAAATCCTAGCTTACGTTTCATTTTCGCGGAAACGTTGATAATTTCATCGATATCCAGCTTCACATCCTTGTTTATTTATTTAGGAGAGCTAGCCCGGATAATCTTTCCTGTACCATTGAGGTACGCAACCAAGATTTTATTCTGCTAAGAGCAGAAAAAGAACTCTCCGCGGTAGCTACGCCTACGCTGACCGGGAGAGTTGCCAGTATTTGTAAGAAAATTTTCTGTACAAATCTTGGTCGCATGCTTCAATGAAATGAGTTACCGAGTCTGGTATGGCCGAATTGTTTTTACATCCTCTTTTCCATTTCGTCAACAACCACCAATAGACCGTGAAAGTGTGACGTCACAAATCTAATAGGGTTGTGGGCATGCCCATCGTGCCCACAACGGTGGATCCGCCCTTGTCAGCCAGTATAGCTTTCTAAATTTGGTCTCTTTTAGCCTTTATGTGATTTTTCCAGGTCATACGTCTGTCAAAGTGGAATCCAAGGTATTTTACACAATCTGTTTGGGGTAAGATGTTATTTGCCAAGTAGACCGGGGGACAGTTTTCTTTTCTCAGTGTAAAAATAATATGTGTTGACTTTTGGGCACTAGCTCGAATCCTCCACTTTTGAAGCCAGACTGAGATCGAATTCAGCACTTGTTGTAGTTTTAAACTTGCCGCAGTTGGATCGCTATCTGCTGCCAAATAAGCTATATCGTCAGTGTAAGTAGCAAGCGTGACATCGTCTTTAGTCGGTATATCTGCTGTATAAATATTATATAGCACAGGGCCGAGGACAGAGCCCTGGGGTACTCAAGCCTTGATAGGGTACAATGATGATCGCGCTTCTCCCTGCTTGACTTGAAATAACAAATCAAATTAATGGACCGCTTCTTTGTGAACAAATCTTTACGTGACTTTGTCTACGTCACGCCCTTAGGGTCTGTAAGACTTGAGTTTTTTCAACTTGTGTTTTTTTTAAATAATTAATTACTCTTAAATTATGGGTTTTTGGATTATATGTTATACCGCATTATATACTCTAATTAGGCTCTAGAATCGTTAGTTTAAATCTTTCGGGTTAATAGGGCCCACGATGTATTAAAACAATGTTCAAATTACCTAAATTGACAAGAAGTGCAAATCTGTCATCAGGTATAGAACCAAGCAGCTGCTCTATCTCTTTCTTTTTCTCTGGATCCTTCAGCCTGTCATTCTTGAGAACAACAAGGACCTGTAAAAATAATTATACCAATTAAAGCTCTAAACGCACAAGGCGCGGCGAAGCGTCATTTTGCGGTAAAGCGAACGCGGTCCGGACCACGTCGCACCAACAAACCACGCGGTATTCGGTAGCGCGGTAGAGCGGAGGCGGCGTGTGTGACATATGAAGCAATCTACAGTTAATCTACAGTTGACCGTTTCGGAAAGATCGAAAACGCAAAACCGCCTCCGCCCCGCACCGCGCCGCGCCCGCTCTGTGCGTTTCGAGTTTCAAGCTTAAATATTCCTGAACTTTTACTTCATGAGGCTGCTGGCTCCTTGTGTAGATACCGCTATATTTATTTTAGAATAATGCATTAGGCCATTTGAAGCTGCTAACTGGATTTTTTAAAGCCACTTCGACTTGGCCGCGGCAGTAGCCTTAAGGGTGCCTTTCCACCAGAGATGTGCTATGCTGCGAGGATGTGCAAGCTATGCTCCACCAGTGCTATGCTATGCGAACCAATGATAATGATGATAATGATAATCTTTATTGGTAGCATAGTGGTACAAGTCAGATACATTTTTAAAATTATTGTAACCTAATACAATATTTCACGCAAAATTTCCATATAATGTAATTTTTAAAATTTAAAATGTCATTTTATTAAAGCATTACAGGCAGTTCACTAAACTCTTTTAAGGCGACGCATTGATAAACAATTAAACTCGAATAGAGCCCTCTTACCCTTTCCCCGCATCTACCCCTGTATTTTTACGCGGCTTGTGATCGCGGAGCGCCGGCCGGACAGAGCCCGGTCGTTCGACTCGTGCGCTGCGCGGCCGCGCGCTGGAACATAGACGTCCAAGGAGATTCTATGCTTTCACATTTATTTAAATATTTTTTAACTATACATTACTTTTTGGAATTTACAATGCTGGTACGGATTAGGTTGTATAAGTCTAATTGATAATTTTTTGATTGTCGAATCCAAAAGTTGATTCAATTTGCGGTAGGGTAAACTGCAACAAAAAACATCCTTACTCTTTAGGGGTAACTTATAATAATAAACAATAACTTATAATAACAAATTAAATGATCTCACGGTCAGCTACATAAATATGCATACACTTTTATTTATATTCGAACCTTATTTCCCCTTTTTTAAAACCCAGTTTCAATCTAAGAAAATTAATCTTTTTAAGGAAACTTAGCGGCGATATTGTTTTTATTTTCAGCTCCTTCAATAAGGCTGAATGTTGTTTACCGAAAAGGATGTCTCTTGTCCGCCTGTTCTTTTTAAATGGCACGAACAGCATATACTTTTCTATTTTTCTGTCGTAATGTTGTATTTCTATCAAAAGTATACTGAACACCAAATACCAGTTTGGGTTCAGAGGATAATCTCGAATTAATTTGACTGTGGTAACCCTCACAACTGTTAGTAGTGCGATGAGTGTCTCCCGCACAACTTATCAAATTGTGGTTCCTGTTATACCATGTTTCATGGAAGTAATCAAAAAATAATTTCATTTTCTTCGTGGCAGGAGCAACATTTTTAATAGCCTTTCAAGCTTGTGACATAAAAGTGTGTGGAAGTAAAACAAAATTAGAGCAAATTCTTGCAATGTTTCTTGTACTCCTATCATCACTAGAAGGTTTTCAGTCCCTTGCTATTTTCAGCACTTTGCCTTCCTCCAGATGGCTTTATTAAAGTGTTGTTAATTTAAATAATAACATCCAGATAATTTAACGTTTGGAAAAGTCGATTTGACGGCATTGATCTGGGCAACCTCGTAATCACACTTAAAGGACTTCATGACGACAGGCAGTTTTTCTTTTATTAATTTAAATAATCTCATGTACGTTTTTTGTGTTTTATTTGGCAGAAATGCGTATATAACAGGGAATATGTTTACTGTTGTTTGGTCCGAATATATGTCTAGATGAATAATATAAAGCTGACTAAAAGGACGTGGAGCTGTTTTGAATGTGCCGTCACCACTGTAACTACACAAATTTGATGATTTTATTGCCGATACCCCCTCAGGTATTTTCTTTGGGATTTTGATGTTTTCTTTTTTCTTGTAAACAAGCGAATTCGTGCCCAAGTAGTCTTTTCGTGTAGTAGTTTTTCCGCCCCAACGGCCATCGATTCTACGTGCTATGTGCCCCGGCCCACTGCCACTTAAGTTTAGCGATGTGGAGGGCTGCATCGGTCACTTTGGTTCTGCTGCGGATGGCCTCATTCCTGATGCGATCACGCAGAGAAACTCCCAACATAGCTCTCTCCATTGCTCTTTGGGTGACTTGAGCCTTCTTATGAGGCCCATAGTAAGCGACCACGTTTCAGTGCCATATGTCATCACTGCCAACAAACACTGGTCAAAGACTTTCGTCTTGAGACACTGCGGAATATTGGACGAAAAGATGTGCCATAGCTTCCCGAACGCTGCCCAGCCGAGTCGGATTCGACGATTAACCTGCTCTTTCTCGAAGTTGGACCTACCTAACTGGATAGTCTGTCCTTGGTATATGTAATCGTCTACAACTTCGAGCGTAAAGTGTCCGATTGTTACGGGAGTTGGTGCGACATGGGCATTTGACATGATCTTCGTCTTATCCATGTTCATCCTTAGACCAACTCGCTCGGAGGCTTTACTGAGGTCATTGAGCATTGTACTTAAATCCTCCATGGTCTCAGCCAAGACTACTACATCGTCAGCAAACCGAAGGTGAGTGAGGTACTCTTTATGCTGATGCCTAGCCTTATCCAGTTTAGAGTCTTGAAAACATCCTCCAGTGCAGCGGAGAACAGTTTAGGAGAAAAAACATCTCCTTGCCTAACTCCCCGCTGCAATGGAACAGGCTTTGAGTTCTGGTCCTGAAGTCGGACTGACATAGTGGCGTTCTCGTACAAACACTTCAGCACTTCGATATAGCGGTAGTCCACTTGGCACCGCTGGAGAAATTGTAGTACAGCCCGGGTTTCAATCGAATCGAAGGCTTTTTCGTAGTCCACGAACGCTGAACCGAGGGGCAGGTTATACTCCTCAGTCTTCTGTATAACCTGACGGAGCGTGTGGATGTGGTCTACGGTGCTAAAGCCTCTTCGGAAACCGGCTTGTTCGGGAGGCTAGAAGTCATCTAGCCTGCGTGCGAACGGTTCGTAATGACTCTTGAAAACAGCTTATAGACATGGCTCAGAAGTGAGATTGGTCGGTAGTTCTTCAGTAAGACGTTGTTACCCTTTTTGAAGAACATCTCCACCACACCTCTTTTCCATGCCTTTGGAGTTTTCCCTTCCAGTAAAACGGAGTCGAACAACTTCTGAAGGGCCCTAAGGACCGGTTCTTCAGGAGTTCAGCTGTAATTCCGTCTTCACCGGGTGCCTTGTTGTTCCTCAGCTGTTTAAGAGCCATTCTAATCTCGTACAGGTTGATGTCCGGGATATCTTCGGTATAGTGCCCGGTTAATCTAGCTCTAGGGTCTTCCACCAGACCAACTGCGGGTCTGCTAGTTGACGTGTATAGCTGTCCATAAAAGCACTCTATCTCACTCAGAAGCCCAGGTTTGGACGAAACGATTCTACCATCCTCGGTTTTTAATCTAGCGAGCTGGCTCTGCCCAAAACAGATCTCTTGAGAAAACTTTAGAGCCCTTATTTTGCTCGATGGCCCTTTTCTATACGGTTTGTATTGAATTGGAAGTTTAAAATTCAGAAATAATCAAGGTGATGTACATTAATAAATCCATTGAATGATTTTTAGTTTGAACAAGAGTCGTGTAACTGTGTTTGAGTTATTGCCGAAAATCTGTCTTGCCCAAACAAAAGGGCGCAAGTGCCGCGAGTTTCCTATGAAGATACGATCTTTTTTGGTTGAATGTATTGTATAGTGGTTTTAAACGTAGATTAGGAGGTGTCGGTACAAAACCCTTCTTTGTGCGTGGTCTGACAAGCACTTGGCTAGTTTTTCCATAATCATCAACTACTTGTTGAGACGGTTTGACGAATGAGCCCGAATACGGGTTTATCTTCTATAGTTTAGGAGTTGCTATGGCGACCTTCTGTTTCCATCATCAGATCAGCTCGATGGTACCATAATATTGTATGTATTGTCACCTTACATAAGTATGCCCACCGTGGGATGAGCTGTAGCATCCCTGGAGTGCGGTGAAAATACTGCGATCGCCAACCCGCATGCCAATCGTGGTGATTATGACATTTACCCCCCATGTAACTGGGGGAGGCCTGTCCAGCAGTGGACGTCCTTGGGCTGATATACCTACTGGTGGTGCTTACATAAGTACGCCAAATTTCAGCACAATCGGTTTAAGATATCTATTTCAAAATCGAGTTACAAGATTCCACCCGAACAAACATACATACCACCGTATCAGCCGAAGGTTGTCCACTGCTGCTCATAGGCCTCCCCCAAATTCACGGGAGATATATGCAATAGTGTTCGTTCTTAGCGTTCGTGCTTAGGGATCTACCTGTTGTAATTAAGTCGACTAATGAGGATCTACTACGCATTCTAAAGTGGAGCGAGAGTTTTGGGCTGAAAGTTAATCCCAACAAAGACCCAAGTTATTATTATCGGCAGTAGTAATATGATTTCCAGAATCGACTTCGCCAATCTCCCTTCTGTATATTTCGATGGTATTCAGATTCCTTTCTCAACCCAGGTGAAAAATCTAGGGATTATTTTTATTATGGATCGCACTCTATCCTGGGTGCCGCAAGTGAGCGAGGTCAGCAGGAAGATGTTTGCTGCAGTAGCTTCTCTAAGCCGCCTTCGTAACTTCCTTCCCATCGCCACTTAAATTGCACTTGCCCAAACCCTTCTTCTCCCTATTCTCGATTACGCGGACATCTCATATCTTGATATCACTGAGGAGCAACTCAATAAACTTGAGCGTATTCAAATGTATGCATACATGAACCGTATGCATACATTTGAATACGCTCAAGTTTTTGGGTTACGCAAGTATGACCATGTCTCTAGTTTCCGTTTAAAACTCAAGTGGCTCCCAATCCGTCTTCGTCGTAACTCTCACATTCTTTCTCTTCTCTTTAATATACTTTTTAATCCGGCAACCCCTCGCTACCTCAAGGAACGATTTAACTATCTGCGTTCAATTAGATCCTCTAATAAATTTCTTCTTGCTGTGCCTTCGTCCTCCTCAAAATTTTATAACAGTTCATTTACTTTTCAAGCAGTCCGACTATGGAACTCTCTGCCCCTTGATGTAAGACGGGCTAAATCTAGTGCGTCTTTTAAATCTAGTCTGAAAGAGCACTATTTGTCTCTTCCATAATATTTTTCGATACTGGTCTGTAGTTTACTTTTGGGTCTCACTTAAGTTTGTGGTATATATTTATGTTTATTTATTTACTTATTTACTTATTTATGTATGTTTATTGTATATATATTTATATATAGTGCTTTATGTGGTTTTTATTATTATTATATTTATTTTTATTTCTACTAGTTATTCCTTTTGTTTGCACCACCCACTTATCATGTTTGTTTACTTTTTTTTTCTCCGCTACCCTAAGGTTTATTTGGAAGAAATCGCTCATTTAGCGATAAGACCGCCTGTTGTTTACCTCTGCTTGTATCTTTATGCTGTTTCTATCTGTAATTATTTTTTGAGGTGAGCAATAAAGCATATTGTATTGTATTGTAATTTCCACGCTTGGCATGCGGGTTGGCGATCGCAGTATTTCCACCGCACTCCAGGGATGCTGCTGCGGTGCTGCCCATCTTCCGGTGGTCTTGGTTGTAGGTTTAGTACATACCCGGGTCCAACAACACCGACCGACCAACATACATACCACCACCACCACCATATCAGCCAAAACACGTCCACTGCTGGACATGGGCCTCCCCCAAATTCACGAGGGGTATATGCCATAATCGCCACGCTTGGCATGCGGGTTGGCGATCGCAGTATCTCCACCGCACTCCAGGGATGCTGCTGCCCATCCCCCGATGGTCTTGGTCGTAGTTTTAGGACATACCCGGGTCCAACATACATACATACATTGCAAGTTAAATAAAAGCTTGTAATATAAGTAGGTACTATAATACCTTTAAATTAGTTTATAAGTACCTACCTATTTCCCAAATACTAACCTTTCTAAGGACTTATCTGACATAGTTTCGATTTCGCCTAAATCCGGAGACGACTCCATGGCTTTGCCTTGTTCTAATTATTGTTTTCTAAAATAGGCAAATAAAATTTATTTTTGCTTTACCTATAAATTTAAAAGAATATTTTGTCAGTAGAAACATCTCGGTTTAGTATACACGAGTTTAAAAAAACGATTTATTTTATAATTGGAACATTATTTAGTTTGGCAAATAAAGTTATTTTGGGAAAATTACTTTAAAAAAATTACATTGCTCAATTGAACAAGCCTTCCTTTTTTTTAGAAATCTTCACCAATTATTTTTAAATGAATAAAATACCACTTTAAATCAAACAGTATCCATAACGCGTGGGAGCTCGCCTAGCACAGGCCCAACGCTGACAGTAGTCGGTAGCGGACTGAGGGGGCACTGATTGCATAGAAAACACGCGGGCGGCTAGCTTATACCGTAAGGGCGTATGCGACAAAACAGTCTTTTTCAGTTTAAATAAAAACCATTGGTAATTTCATAAAATCCTTTTACAATATTGAAGTGTTTGTTTAGACAAATTTAAATGGAAAACTAAGAGACTTTAACAAGTGCCGTTGATCTGTAAAATGCAAATCTCTGTTTTTAAAGAGGTTTAAAAGATAATTATTTTTGTGTTATGAAAGTTATCCAATCATGTAAAGCTTTTACAAAAGTAAAGCCAAAGATACTATGGATCATATAAAAAATAATCGGGTTCGTATGTTTCTTGGTTGCGGAGAAAAATTATAATCCCTGTCACCAATATTTTCAATTCGTCGTCTTAATTTATAAAAGTTTTTTGTTATGAGCCATGCTTCTAATCTACTTTTAAAAGATTGTAGAGATGGCGCATCTCTTATACTATCTAGCAGGCGGTTGTATATCGCGGGGCCCGTGACGTACACCGACTGCTCCGATCTAGTCAGTTTGTGAAAAGGTGTAACCAGGCGATCGCGATGCGCATTGCTTCGGAGGTTGTGTGCCGTAACTATACCCTTTCATTTGAATTTATTAATGTTTGTGTGGGTAAAGCTCGCTATTTGGATGATTACTAGGCTAGGCAGGGTTAATATGCGTAGGTCTTTAAAGTGAGTCAATGAATATGATTGGTAGATTCAAACGCATCCATAGCAACGTAGCATAGCACATCTCTGGTGGAAAGGCACCCTTTAAGCTGCGTTCGCTTTTGAGCGGTTCGGCCCGAGGCGAGCACGTTCGAAGCGGCGAGGTGCTCGCAAGCAAAACATTTGCTCATAAACATGCTTGGGCAGGCAGCGCGCCCGCGGCGAACCGACATTGTGCGTCACACAAAATGGCATGACAGCTGTTGCTGAATTTATTGTAATACATACAGACATAATTACATCTGTTTTCTAGAGGGGTATGCAAAAGTCACGGATTTTCATTTACTACGATCCTGACTTCACGCATGCGCGCCGATTTAGGATACTCTTGACCTGGCCTTTCTGCAGAATGTCTCCGATTTGGTAGGAGTAAGTTCGCCGAGGTCTTCCCCTTCCAACTTTTCCATCCACTCTTCCTTCATACACTCGTTTTGTCAATCTTCTATCATCCATCCGCTGTACATGTACAAACCGTCTTAACATACCTTTCTCAATTTTTGTTACTATATCTTCATTCTTCTAAAGAAATAGACAGGCGTATCGGAAACGCCTGGAAGCAATACTGGAGCCTAAAGGAGATTATGAAAAATAAAGAAATAAGTATGACCATAAAAAGAAAACTGTTTGATACCTGTATACTGCCCGTAATAACATATGGTTGTCAAACATGGGCAACTAATAAGTCACACATTAAAAAACTAGAGGTTTGTCAGAATTCAATGGAAAGGAGCATGATGGGAAAGAGATTATCTGATAGGATTAGAACTACAATTATAAAGGAACATACAAGAACAAAAGACATAACCATAACTATCAGGAAGCTCAAATGGCAATGGGCAGGCCATACAGTGAGAGGGAAAGAGAAGTGGTCGAACACAATAATGTACTGGTTCACTAGAAATAGAAAAAGGAAACGTGGTAGACCTCTTAGAAGATGGGTCGATGACATAAAAGCCACAGCAGGTGGAGGTTGGACAACAATAGCCAGAGATAGGGAGAAATGGCGACAGTTGGGGGAGGCCTTTGCCTATAAAAGGCATACAGACAGGATAGTCAAGGCATAAAGAAGAAAAGTGAATTTTTATCATTTATTAAATTTCATAATTAAAAGCTATTTATAAAACATGTACTTAAAAACAAATATTGTAACTGTCTGAATAAAGGCTTATTATTATTATTATTATTATTATATATATCTTCATTCGCTCCACACCTCCGTCTAATGACGGTGCTTCTCACTACTACTCAAATTAACGCCACACATACTTCTCGGCGCTCTCATTTCCACTGCATTCATAGTAATGAATTATTAACAAAAAGTGTTGGTGGAGGATGAAACAAGACCTACTCAGGTCTGATCACCGCTCGCGCACGGCGCGTGAGGCGCATACGAATCTGGGCCGTGCATGCCTGAACCTGAGGCTGCCTCAAATGCGTACGCAGCTTTATACTGTAGTAGCACACACATTACAATAGGCATATTACCGACCTCGTCACAGGCTCCGCACAGGATGTCCCTCGGTTGGTCCCCCAGCGAGCCCTGCATAAAGGACAGCAGCAGCTCATACGCATGCCTGGTGTGCTGTGCTCTAGGTCGGTAAATGGCTCCAGTGTTTTCATCTGTCCAGGCCACGCGGTTTCCCTTAGATTTTGACAGCTCATATGATGCTTCATCGCGTTTCTGACGTCTGAGGATAAAAAGGTTCATTCATTGGACTATGTGCATATTTGATAGTAGAATACTGATATTTTTTGACGACCTGTTTAGCCTAGTTGGTAGTGACTCTGCCTCCGAAGCTAGAGGTCCCGGGTTCGAATCCCGGCCTTCTTGGGTCTTGGATGTTTTCTATGTATTTAAGTATGTATTTATATCGCCGTCTAGTACCCATAGTAGAAGCTTTGCTTACGAGGCTTGCACTGAAAGTGGCGGGAATCGAATACTTATTAATTTATTTTTAACATGTATTATACCTTTTTATAATCTCTGAAGTTTCCTTGTCTCAACACACTGGCCACTTAGAAAAAAAAAAGTATGGTTCGGTTTCAATTGTTTATTGAAGTCGTCGAGTCACTGCTTAAAATGGAATTGTGCCGTGAAAATTTCAGAGCTATGATTTATTATGACTTTAAAAGTGGACTAACACAAAAACAATGTGAAGAGCGGATGGTTGCTGCTTTTAATATTGAAGCTCCTTCAAAGACTACAATATACAGGTGGTATTCAGAATTTCAACGTGGCCGTGTATCCCTCACCGACGAAGTGCGTGAAGGTCGACCAAAATCAGCAGTCACGCAAGAAAACGTCGATGTTGTGCGTCGTCTGATAAATGAAGACCGACATGTGACATATCGGGAAATTCAAGAGCACCTGGGTATTGGAATGAGTCAAATACAAATTATTTTAAAAGAAGAATTAGGCGTGAAAAAGTTATTTTCCCGTTGGATACCTCACCTATTGTCTGACGAGCAGAAAATAGTCCGTGTCAATTGGTGCCGCAAAACTTTGAAAAGATTTAACAAGGGACGCTCAAATGCTGTTTTTAGCATAGTATCAGGTGACGAGTCGTGGATATACGCTTATGAGCCTGAAACTAAAAACCAATCCCGAGTATGGGTCTTCGAAGACGAGCTCAAACCCACAAAAGTTGTTCGTTCTCGCAGTACGGCTAAGAAGATGGTGGCTACGTTTATCTCTAAATCTGGTCACGTAGCTACTGTGGCTCTTGAGGATCGTAGAACAGTCAATGCTGATTGGTACACCACTATTTGTTTGCCGAACGTCTTTGCTGAACTCCGAAAAACAAACCCTAGTCGTCGCATCATCCTTCACCACGACAACGCCAGCCCACACACCGCTCGGACAACAACTGAGTACCTGGACGGTGAAAAAGTCGAAATATTGGACCACCCTCCATATAGCCCTGACTTAAGTCCCAACGACTTTTTTACATTCCCCAGAATCAAGGACAAACTGCGTGGTCAGCGGTTTCAGACGCCAGAAGAAGCAGTGGAGGCCTATAAAATAGCCATTTTGTCGACCCCTACTTCAGAGTTCAAAAAGTGCTTTATGGTACTGGTTTGAACGCATGCATAAGTGCATGAAATACAAAGGAGAATATTTTGAAAAACAATAAAAATAAATAAACTCACTTATACTGCATATTTTCTTCTATTCCCGAAACTTTCAGTTTTACCCTCGTAGTTTGGGACTAGGTCGATTTGTGTAAGATTGTCCTCCAATATTATTGTTATTATTATTATTATTATTATTTTGTGGTTAAAAGCAGAGACACACCTGCTTGCGAAGCACTTGCGCGTGCGCGTGTGCGTGGCGTGCGCGTTGTATCGTATGAAATGTCATAGTAGATGACACACTTGCGTGGCGTGCACGCGCGCGTGACTTACAAGAAGTGTGTCCCGGCTTTTAATAAGTTAGCACTTAGAAATCTTTTGTACAAATTTTAATTTGCCCAAAATGTTGCAAATGGAAAAGAGGTAGGCAATGTAAAAGATGGACGATGAAATTGCAGATATGGCCCCGGCAGGACATGGAGTAGAATGGTCACAGACAGGAGTGGAGAAGAGTAGGGGAGCCTTTGCCAGATGGCACACAAAAATGGTTTAGTTTAGTAGCCAGTGGAATATTTTTGAGAAACTTTCTAATTGAAGCGGACTCACGCGCCACGGTTTACCCCATCAATAAAACTTCTCCAGTTTCTCCAACATTTATTTTTAACTTTATGCAATAAATGAATTATAAATTATACTACGTGAAAACTAGAGGGGAGGGGGGTTCTTGGCATATACTTCGCTTGGTCACGTAGTTTAGTTAGTTATATTCCCTTACTAAATTACTAATTATTAAAAACATATTTTGTCTTATTTCATCTCATGATTGGATTGGACAACTCTGTCAGTCTTGACAGTGGTTTTAAATGTGAACTAGTAGGTAATAGTACGGAACCCTTCTTTGTGCGTGATCAACAAGCACTAGGTCGGTTTTTTCTGTTACCTACGTTATTGGTTGAGTTACCCTAAAACATAATTCCATATCTTAAGATCAAATCATCGGGTCCATGATAGAGATTTTATTGAGAAAAATTCAAAACTATTAACATGTTTACATTACAACTCAGTGTGTGATTTTCAGTTTTTATGTATATCTAGTTTATATCTAAAAAAATATTTACATAATTATAGTTAATGTTAAGGTTTATTGATATTGTTTTTGATTGATGAAACTGCATTAATTTTGTTTAATCTATATTGATTTTTAACTAATTTATTTTTAGCCATTATGGGAATAACAGAGGCTGGTCCTTCACTCAGATCAAAATTGAGCAATTGTCTGTGAATAGAACCACTGGATAAAGTAAAGTAAAGTAAAGTAAAATTTTATTAGTAACATTGTTACAGGTCATTGAATTACATTCATTAGGTATTCAACATATCATTGATATAATAGCCATATAGGTACCAAGAATAACAAAGGTTCTAAAATGCTTCCTTGGGAAACTCTACACACTATTGGTAACTACAATGATTAAATTTGTATTATATTGTAATATTGTATTTTTTTTCTGAAAAAGCTATGAATAAATTAATTAATGAATTATTATGAAAGAAAGAAAGAAAATACATTTATTTACCATATAAGTAATACATCACAGCAGATAACATAAAGAAGCAACGCTAAAAGAGACTCCCACTCCGCATAATGCCATTTATAATTACTGACCTTTTGTGTCAATAATCAGACCCTCTTTAAGATAGCATTAATATCTCTTTATTAAACTTGGAATCGGGAAGTTTTTCAAATATTACTCAAAAAATTTGATCAAAAAAACTAACACTTTAAGAAGTTATTCAACAGCTAGTATTGAAATATGACTCAAACTTGATAAAAGATACTATACAAAATGTTAACATTCGAGACTGGTGTTTTTCTTGTACACAACTCACGAGTGTCATTCAGCTTCAGCCCTATACTACACTGTAGAAATTAAAACCTAGTGCACACTTACTTCACTTTCCGCTCCTCAGCCTTGTCAGGTTTCGTGCGCTGCGCACGGTCACCCATCCTAGTGCCCGTGAGCTTGCCCGACAGCGAGAGCACCTCTCCTGTCGCCTCATCACGGCCGCGACGCTCAATAAGCCGCACATCGGCTTGCAATACGAGATTCGAGTTCTAAAATAGAACAACCATAATTCAAAAACTTATTGGAGGTAATATAGAAATCATATCAATCATAAATACAAGATAAATACGTTAAATAGTGTTCTGTTGCACAATAATAGTGAAATTAGTTTATCAAAATAACATACCGCTTTGTATTCGTATTGTAACTGTCTAGCCGCAGCATCCGCCATGCTGCTGGTTTACTTAAAAATCTATCACAAAACACTAACTTATGTTTTTCCTATCTAATGCTAATTATATTGAACAAAATAGTGAGACGCGCAAATAATACTTCGCGTCAAGTGAGGTTATGATTGAATTGAAACGCCATCTTCTATTAGAAAATGACAGTTGAATGTTAGTGTTGCTGCATGAATATAATTCGCAATTATCAATTAATTAATACTTTCATTGAATATTAATATAAAATCCTACATGTCGCAAAATTTTCATATAAAAAAATTAGAATGGACCCTTTTACATGGTGATTATTATCTCGCGACCTCGCGACACACTCATATCACGATATGTATCACGTGAGTATATCCAAGGGTTTTTGTAAATCGCGATAACATTGACATCCAAGTATTGTGATAATATTAATATTATTCGTAAAGCGAGCAACACAGGCTCCCGTTCTTTAGCCGTAATTAATGCCGCAATGGATAGAATTGTTTCTCTGCATTACGCAGCACGCGCATTATGTTGGCAGTACTGCAAATCTATTTATATATTTTGTTTTGAGACTCGCGATATCGATTATGCATGTCCGTTTGTTTGTCAACATCAACACTCTGATGTACAAATGTACAAAGATTTTGTATTATGTGCTAATTTATTTGCAGCTACTTTGAAGAGGGGAGGGGGCTTAAAGGCCATCCTTAAACAGTTAGGATTCAATTTTTTATACCAAACCCAACATGCTTAATTTTTTTTATTCGTATCTAAAAAAAAAGTAGTACATTTTTTGAGGAGGGGCGCAAGCGGAAAAGCCGTACGAGAGTCTATATATCCTCCTTCGGAAGTTATGAATTATGAAAATCTATAAATCCCACGGGAGGTAAATCGGCTGTAGCTGTTCTATACGCCTGCGTACAGTAAAACCATTTACGAACAAGTGTGATGAAATATAATCAAAAATAAGATAATGTTGATGATCATCCTACACAGATATGACGTTAATTCGCAAGTCACGACACAAGGTTTGAGTTTATATATTCTCTTTTTGTACAATACTACAAATATTTTGTGCAAAATTACTATTAGCAGTTCTTACAGTTTTCATAGTGACTAACGTAATAGGGTAGGGGTATATTCCACTAATGCTAGGGTTGTCACTTTAATGACACCGACATGTTGACCCCTGGCGTATACTATGAAGAGTTATGAATCGTACGTATTTCAGCGAGTGGTGAGGTTGCAAAAAGTTTACGGCCCGCCTGATGGTAAGCAGACACCGCAACTCTAGACGAATCACAATTGGGTTCCGATCCTTTATTGACTTGAGGATTCGTCGATACCTTCACATAAATATACCTACGTAAACTTAATGATAGGGGGGGGGATACCGTGGGGGGGGATTAATTACCTTCTCTGAAACAGGCCTATCAGCGCTACGGTTATGAAATTTAGTGCGAAGGTGTAATGATTTTATATTTAATGTGTAAGTATGCATGCATGCTGCATGCTATTTTGTGGCTATTTGTATGCCTTTACAGGCAAGACATAATGATACGTGATACAATCAATAAACTGAAACACATTTTTTTTTATTTCTATTCTTTGTATCGCTATTGGCTATGTGCACGTCTGAAACGTCAAACGTCAAAGGTCCCGAGACAATGTCAAAACTCAAAGATGTCAAATGATAACACATGAATATTTTATTTACTTTAGTAAACGAGAAAGACCCCGTATTGGAAATTTTACTGAAATAAATAAGAGAATAAATAAATACAAACGAAACGAATCGTAGGAAACCGTTAAGAAATCAATAGAAAACATGAAAGTAAATTTGCCAGTTGTCCCCGGTAAGTGCACATTTCTGCCATGGTGTGCGCTACGATCGCCTAGCTTACCCCCACCACCTACTTCGCACATAGCCAATAGAGAATAGAGATATGATGTGAAATTACCAAAAAAATAAATAAACTGGGCGCACATGTAACAGGGATATCTATGTATTGGCTATGTGCGAAGTAGGTGGTGGGGGTAAGTTAGGCGATCGTAGCGCACACCATGGCAGAAATGTGTACTTACCGGGGACCACTGTCAAATTTACTTTCACGTTTTCTATTGGTTTCTTAACGGTTTCCTACGATTCGTTTCGTTTGTGTGTATTTATTTATTCTCTTATTTATTTCAGTAAAATTTCCAATACGGGGTCTTTCTCGTTTACTAAAGTAAATAAAATATTCATGTGTCATTATTTGACATCTCTAAATTTTGACATGGTCTCAGGACCTTTGACGTTTGACGTTTCAGACGTGCACATAGCCAATAATACATAAAGAATTATATAAACTTTTCCATTTAAGTCAACTGTTGGCGAGATATTAGCTGTCAAATTAGTAAAAAGTGTGTTATTAATTAGTAAATATGAAGATGATGTATATTAATATATACTTTCAACGATTTTTAGTTAGAACAAGATAATTCTAACGATTTTTAAGTTATTGCCACAGGTTATTGCAGAAAAACTGTCTTGCCCAAACAAAAGGGCTTAAGTGCCGTGAGTTACTTGTGAAGATACGATCTTATTGGTTCAGTGTATGTGTGTATTCAGTGTATTGTATAGTGGTTTTTAATGTAGATTTTGTGTGGTTGTGTTGTGTGGCACTTGGCCGGTTTTTTTCTAACTATATTAAATAAATAAATAAATATAAAAATACCTGCCCCGCATGCCTGATAGTGCCACCCTTGACCGATATGGCCCGCTGAGACACTGTTAATTTATAGGATGTGACACAGGAGATAAAGTTATGTCGTGTTTATATTCATACAACTATCTGCATTGTTCATTTCAGTCGTACAATCCACTTAAACTTGATACCCGTAGACGCAAAAAACAAAAATTTCATTGAGTGGCAGCCCTGACAGTTCGATGACGCTAGGAGTCAACGGTCTCGGCGAGAACGACGTGAGCGAGCGAGCGAAGTGAAGTGAGTTCGTGCGGCGCGGCGCACTCAACACTCGCCAGTGACAGTAGTCCCGGGAGAAACAATAGCAAAAAAATCATTAAAAACGAATAAACAAGATGGCGACACCAACAAGTGGCAGCGGCAATTTAGTTGAGGAATTTGAAGAATCATTTCAGGTAAGCTACGGCGCAGCTACATAGGAATTTTCCCTTAAAAATGCTAAATTCTGCATTTTCATTCATAACCTCCCAAATATATCCTGTGTTGACAACTGTCAAAATATCTCATTGGTACCACCTTACAGAATCGAATTATATCGTGGCCGGTGGTACTGTTCAATAGAAGCTTCATAAGCTAAATTCATTCATCTACCCGAATACTCTTAAGTACTTTGGTGTGTACGTGACCTGATTTGTCTTATGCGGCTTTTACTGTTCGTGAAGGGATTTTTTGTTGGAAGCGCATCTCTCCGTCGGCCATTTTACTGATAATGTTTTCACATTGTTACGAAAGGATTCTCGCGTGTTATTAATTAAGAAGTCGAACTGAAACGTGTAAAACGCTGAGAATTTTTGTGATCGGTGAATAGGCTGATCGAAGTTATTATGGAAAGTGGTTTTAGACTGTGCAGTGAATGACGAAATTGTGTTGATTTTGGGACTCGAGTGTGTTTGGATAAAACATCATGTCGATACCTGGCGATGATGTATGCAGCATCGGGGGTGTTCCGGCGATACAAACCTTTCGTCCTACATGGGATGAGTTTAAAGATTTTAATAAATTCATCCAGTATATGGAATCTAAGGGGGCACATAAAGCTGGTCTTGCGAAAGTGATTCCTCCGCCAGAGTGGATCCCCCGCAAGTCTGGATACGATCTTAACGACCTGAACATCACTATACCCTCGCCAATATGTCAAGTGGTGACGGGCAAGCAAGGTTTGTTTCAACAAATTAACATACAGAAAAAGGCCATGACTGTGAAGCAATTTTCGATCCTAGCGAACTCTGCGAAGTACTGCACCCCGCGACACTCGAGCTACGAAGACTTGGAAAGGAAATACTGGAAAAACGTCACGTATGTAGCACCAATATATGGCGCTGATGTGAACGGAAGCATCACAGATCCTGATGTAAAAGAGTGGAATATTAATCACCTAGGAACCATTCTTGACTTTGTTAACTCCGACTACGGCATTGAAATTGATGGAGTCAACACGGCATACCTATATTTCGGTATGTGGAAGACTACATTCGCCTGGCACACAGAAGACATGGATCTCTACTCGATTAACTACCTGCACTTCGGAGAGCCCAAAACATGGTACTGCATTCCTCCGGAACATGGAAAGCGTTTTGAGAGAATAGCCTCTGGCTTTTTCCCGACATCAGCCAAGACTTGCCAGGCCTTCTTAAGACACAAGATGACTTTGATCTCACCACAAATTTTGAAACAGTATTCGGTTCCAATCAATAAAATAACTCAGGAAGCTGGAGAGATAATGATCACATTCCCATATGGGTACCATGCTGGCTTTAATCATGGCTTCAACTGTGCAGAATCGACTAACTTCGCTGCCCCGAGATGGGTTGAATATGGAAAACGTGCAACTCAATGTACTTGCAGCAATGATATGGTCAAAATATCTATGGATACTTTTGTGAAGCGTTTCCAACCTGACAGATACGAGCTCTGGCTTAAAGGTCAAGACATTGGCTGCCACCCGGAACAGCCAGAAAAGATGGTGCCCGCTCCCCATCCATCAGGCCAAGATATACTGTGCAACAAGAATAACACAGAGCTCCCGGAGTCATTCATTGAAGCTGAAGAGGAAGGCTTGAAAAAGAAGAAACGCCACCCACTTCATCTCAAAAGGGCCATGGCTAGCAAAAGCATTTCTGAAGGTGCCATTGCTGTATCCATCCTCGGAGAAGATGTTATGGATGATGCTGAAATGACTATGGCTGAAGGCGACCTAGATATGATGACTTCAATGAAGCGCAGAAATCTGCCTATGGAGCCTGATGACACCCAGCTTGCTGCTCTAGAAGATATTTGGTTGAAGGGAGATGAAATGGACCCGTCCGAGGCCCAATTACCTGATATAGGCTACATTGATTCTGATAGAGATTCTGATTATGAAGAGCCCAAGACCAAAAGGAGTTTAAAGGGAAAAGGAAGAAAAAGTGGTGGCAAGAAAGAAACTAAAGCTAAACCTAAGAGTGAGACTGAAAAAGATGAAGAGACAGGCGAGGACAAGCCGAAGAAACCACCACCAGCTCCAAAAAGTAAAGGTGTCCGTAAAGTCAAGACTAAAAAGTTGTCCAGCGAGCAACTTGAGGATATGGCTGCTGTGGTCTCCAATTGGGAATCACCACCGCATGAAGCTGTTGAGAGCCCAAAGACAGCGGAAATTGACCACACTGGGGATCCATTACATATTGGTCCTGCAGTTCCTGTGCCATCTACTGCAGCTGCACCTGTACCATCAACTGCGGCTGCACCTGTACCATCTACTGCGGCTGCACCTGCACCGGTAAAGAAAGAGAGAAAGAAACGAAAACCAGCAGACAAGACAACTGTGAAAGTAGAAAAACCGAAAAAGGAGAAAGTAAAGAAAGAACCTGTGAAAAGGACTCCTAAGCCCAAAAAAGAACCAGTTGAAGGCGAAACTCCACGCAAGCCAAGAAAACCACGAACTCCGAAGAAAAGTCCTAGTTTCGCGTACAATTCTCCTTTAGAACCAATAATGGCTAGTCAACAGAAAATGTACGCCCACCACAATCCACCACCAAAAACTTACCAAGCAAGTCATACAGGTCAGACAACTCTGAAAGCATTCTCAACCATACCACAGAGCCTCAACTCTCCAGAATACAGCCAGAAAACTCCACCAAAAGACACTCCAAAGCCAGCGCCGTCCACAACAACTCCACCAGCAAAATCGTACACAAGCATAATACTAGACCAGCAAAGAGTCCCAGCGGTTGTCCAGCCAATCAGCAAGAACTCACAGGAATTCGTAAGTGAATTCCAGAAATTCCTAACTGAAAAAACCAAATCACCACCGCCACCTCCAGCATCTTACCGTAATGTCACCAAGCGAAAACCGGCAACTCCTCCAAAACCAGCCACTGTTGCAAAACCAGCAACAGTTGAGCCAGCCACACCAGAAAGACCAGCTTGGTCACCTCCTATAGGCCAATATAACGATAACATCTTCATGGATACTCCGATGGACTATAGGACAGCGCCACAGAACCCAGTCGACCGGTTACAGCCGATGCAGCTTCCGGAGCGAACCCAATGGCGCCCGGAACAGTTCTACCGGCAAATGCCACAGCATCAGCAGCCACAGCAACAATACCCCGCTATGTACGGACAGACACCTTCCCAAGCATACCTGTACCGACACTTTCTTTCGCCATACCAATTTCCGTAATAGTATTAACTTTAATATAGTTTCTTAAATTAAATTATGCACGTCACGTGTTAGCTCTATGTAGATCTACCACCGAAATGAATTAAGTTATTCAGATGTTTACAAAATTGTATGAAAATTTCATACCTCATAGCAACTTTGCAATGAGCTAAATGTTAGCTTGTCTTAATTGAAAAGGGTTAAATTGCTATAATTTCATTTGCTTAACTGTCATTCTCGAGCAAAGGGTTCCTCATTGTCAATGTCGATAAACACGATTTCTAAATGCATTGTTATGGAAATTACTTATTGAGAATTACCACTAATTTAATTAGTTTAGTTTCGTTGATTGTCTTAAGATGGTACAGTCACCAGCAAATGTAGATGATCATTTTAGTACTTTGTCACACTAACATAACAATACTGCGACATTGAGAATGCGTCAAAGTAGTGAAAGTGACAAAGTACTAAAATTATCATCTACTTTTGCTGTTGACTATACTGAATGGCCACTGAAACGTAACCCATTGAATTCGTATCAGTTAGAAACAGACAACTACAAAAAAAGTACAGTCGACAATAGAAAGTACAGTCGACAATAAAAAGTACAGTCGACAATAAAAAGTTGGTCTCTAGCCTGTTTGAGAGATACATTTTGTTTTTACAAAACTAAGCGAGATGCGTATGGCTAATGAAATTATAGAAAACTAGAGTAGAACCTATCTTAAACTGAACGCCCTGCCACCGTAAACGCAATATAGGTGCAATACAAAAAAAAATTACACATTGAAAGGTATTTGCTTTCGGTAACTCTTATTACCAGGGAATAGAGTTCAACTCAGAATTCAAAGCTGGCTTAGGTAGTAGAGGGGCGTTAATTTTTAAAACTGGTTTTACTCTGCCCAATCTAAACATGTTGAATTCGGATTAGCGCTAGGAGGAAGTAGCTTTAGATATAAGATTAGTGAAAATATCTATGTTCATAGATTATTCGTAAAGACTTCGTAATTATAGCTATAATTATATTGTGTGTGCGTGGTTTAATGATGTAAATTTTAAATAAATCTCTTGTATTTATGATCTAATAAATGATTCAGTTTTAATGTCTATATCTTTTTTTGATTATTATAAAATGCCCCGTGTACAACAACAACCCAGCTTGACGTGTGTGCACGGTCGATGCTTCATACAAATTTAGTTTGGTTCTCATTTTAAAACGCCATGCTGAAATAACATGAAACATTGTATACGAGTACACGATAGGATCCGGCACATCTAGGTCGGAAATTAGTTATTGTTAAAATACAGCGAATATAAAGGTTTTCATACAATACCTAAAAAAACTCAAGAACTTATCAGCATGGCGTTTTAAAATGTGAACCAAACTACTTTCGTATGGCGAATCGAGTTCAGTCGAGCGTGCGGGGGACTAACGATTAAACTCCAAGGACCGAGAAATCCTTTAGGCCTATCAAATCGATAACCCAATCAATTCACGGTTACCCTTAAATATATCTAGATTATAATATTTATACTACGACGGTGGCAAACAAGCTTACGGCCTGCCTGATGGTAAGCAGGCACCGTAGCCTATGGACACTTGCGACTCCAGATGAATCACAAGTGCGTTGCCGACCCTTTATTGACTTGGGAATGCGCTGTGTTGAGAGCGAGGGACCCGCAGACGTCTCCAGCTGTCAAGCTAAAGACATGCAGGTCCCTCACTCCCGACAGCGCATCCTCGGGAGCTCTGGCGACCTTACTCACCACCAGGAACACAACACCACATACCTATCCAAGGGGCAAGTAGTGATGCTAATATGGCTGCGGTCTTCTGTAAGGTGGAGGTACTTCCCCAGTTGGGCTGCTCCAAATTCGAGCGAGATAACGTTTCGCTGTCACAGCGAAACGTCGTCATCTCACAGCGACGCTGTGCCCTACCTCTTCTAAAAAAAAAAAGATTCTCTTCTATCGGTATTGACAAAATAAATAATTGTATCGCAAAGAAAATCTATCAAATTTATAAATTTCCAAAAACTGATTCTACAAAAAAAACACCTTTATAACTATCGAACCTGCTCACAAAATTTCACGAGAATCGATTGAGAAACGCGACCTGTAGAGAACATCTCGATCTGGACAGGCAGACAGACATGCGAAAGATTTTTTTTCGAAAGCTGAAACGGAGACGCTTCGCTTGCTCGGTCAGTTACCAAACATTTTCTTACTGTCTAAATATACTATAATAATAAATATTAGATTTCATGTAGGTACTCAGTCAAGGAATTTGATTTCTGGACCACTTCGCACCTTGTCACAGTGAAAATCAATATGAAAGCTGCCAGAGATCCCATTCTTATCACTGTGACAAGGTACGAAGTGGCTCAGAAATCAATTCTTTACTGTTCAGGTACCAAAGCGCCCGGTTCCACTTGAGACCGTAATTAGAAGAAGACAATAGAACTAGTTTTAACAAAATATACCTGGCAAAGCCTTTTTGAGGCTAGGGGTTTTTAATGTAACTTTCCAATCTTGGTATCCTTTATTAGTAAACAATAGAGAAACATGGTATTTATGGTCACATTGTGTATTCTCAAGTCAAGCTGAAGTCGGGCCTGTTTTTGGTATTGAAATCCACTTGAGGTACCGAGTTGTGGTACTTGTGGTGTTGAAGCAGTAGCAAATTCATTAGCAAAAGTTGATGACTGACATATTAAAAAGTTCAAAACCCTCCGACATTTTCATTTCAAAGTTGAATATCTCAAAATCGGCAAATCTGATTTTAATAAAACGTGCCTAAGAACCATCACTAGAAAACCCTTCGCTAGAACATTAAACACTATATCAACAAATCACTGACAAATTTAAAAAAGTTGAGAAACCCCCGACATTCTCATTTCAAAGATCAATATCTCAAAAACGACTTAACTGATTTTTGTTAGTTTTAAGTATGTTGCTGTGCCCTTGCAGGGCGTCACATGTATACCTAGCTATTTATTGTTCCATCTAATTATTATATGTAATGTGATTTATGCAATAAACAATTTGAATTTGAATTTGATTGAACGTGTCTAAAACCATAGCTGGGAAATCTGCTTTCAAATAAAAAATACCGAATTCAAATCAGTTCACCCGTTTAAAGGCCGAGCCACACCGAATGCGTGCCCGTGCGCGTGTGCGTGGCGTGCGCGTTGTATCGTATGAAATGTCATAGCAGATGACGCACCGCTTGCGTGGCGTGCACGCGTGCTGCGCACGCAAGCGGTTTGTCATCTATTATGACATTTCATACGATACAACGCGCACGCCACGCACACGCGCACGTGCTGCGCACTCATTCGTTGTGGCTCGGCTTTAAGAACTCTAATGTCACAGACAGACGCACAGATGCATGTTAATTTTATATTACCCCTCTTTTGCGTTGCGCGACGGGGGTTAAAAAAAACCTAATTTCGGTTTTTTTTTCAACCCCCGAAGCGGAACGCAAACGAAGGGTGTTATAAGTTTAACATGTGTTTCTGTGTCTGTCTGTGGCATCCTAGCTCTTAAACGGGTGGATAGAATTGAATGCGGTTTTTTTTTATTTAAAAGCTTATTTCCCAGCGATGGTTGCTAGACATGTTTTATCAACATCGGTTAAGCCTTTCTTGAGATATTGATCTTTTAAGTGAAAATGTCGGGGTTTTTTTCTACTTCTTTAATTTGTCAGTTATTTGTTGACATAGTGTTGACTGTTCTGAGTGGTTACTAACTTAGCGCTCCCGTGATTTGGAAGACACGTTAAGCCGTTGATCCGGGTTGTTGTCTATGATAGCAGTGGTTAAGCCAAGTTAGAGGCAATTCTTGGGATTAGGTAGCGGACCCCAGGTATCCTTCAGGATGCAACTGTACAGGGAATAACGCTAGGAGGATGATGATGATAGTGTTTAATGGTCTACCAATTCGGTTTCTATTGTTAATGAAATAATAAGACTATAACATTTGTTTCGCAATACTTAACCGGCTCATTTATGAGCTCGTTTCCAAACGATCATCTGGCGTAACGAGTCGCATTAACTCCACGATTTGTAATATTAAGTAGGTAATAGTTTATTTTCTCCCGTTTACGTTAATGTGGATTGTTGCTGATATCGAGGTGAACGTAGAAACAAACAGACGCGTAAGTAAAACCATGACATAAATGTGAAAATGGGAGCCAAGTTCAATATTAAGATTCAGATCTAGATGGGTACCAAGTTCCGTAGATTATTCTGATATACATACTGAAATAAATTAAAAACACAAGGTCTTATTTTTTTTGCTAAAACAATCACTCGAATTATTTGTGATCTTCGTTCGTCATGATCATGATCAATCAGTTCTACTTCACCAAATGGTGCTATTTAAGAGCAAATGCACGAGATCCAAATAGTCATATCGCTATAGGTGCACGCGAGAGGTCCCTCGATTTCTCCAGGACCCCATCATCAGATTCTGACCTGATGACAATGGGACCACCCTGGAACTATACCCTGAAGTACAATATTTTTCGAGCTGATAACAAGCAGTGTTTTTGGCAAATAAAACCGGTTTCTATTATACCGAGAGTGGGACCCACACCAACTTTATAATAATAAATAATCGTAATTCAAGTATGCGTAAAGATTATATTTGTTTGAACTGGTAAACCACGTATGATAGGGAAATCATATATTTTTTTTTAATTGCGGTAGTTCGTTTATTAGTAGTAAGTGGTAAGACTGGTAAGTTAACTCGATCGATAGGGTTACCCTTGGCGTCCATTTCAGAAGGGTCCTTATGGCACATTCTAGTTTCGTTATAGGTAAAAAACTTTAGCAAAGAACCTGTTGTATGTACTTGTGACGTGTACTTGGAATAGTGTAATAATTATTTCACCTCAGCGGCTCGAAAATGGCGGTTTTGTTGCGTGAAACCAGTGAGCAAAAAGCAATTTTGCTGCGAGCGTGAAAAAAACTAACTTTTTAATTTTTCATATCGTAGGTTAGTTTAAGTAACTTCATTCTATCACTATTCCTTTGCGTTATATGTTTTCGCCGCTGAGATGAAAAGTTGTATGTATCACACGAGAGCAAAGATATTTGCATCTCGTGTCTTTGAATCCCTCGCTAGGCTCAAGATTCTAATTTCGAATCACTCGCTACGCTCGTGATTCAATTATAGTATCTTTCGCTTGCTCGGGACTCAACATCAACACTCGCAGCAAAATTTTTTTGCTCTCTTGTTAAACAAATAACTAATTCTAATTACTTCTAAACATTTACTTATTATTTGCAATTTCTGTTTGCCTACTCGAATTAGGTAGGTATAGCTCAAAACGCACAGAGCGGGCGCGGGGCGGAGGCGGTTTTGCATTTTTGATCTTTCTCAAACTGAAGATTACTGCTTCATATGCCATACACGCCGCCTACTAAGACGTGTACCTTTGAAACGCACGGAGCGCTGCGCAGCGTCGTCGTTGCGGGGCGGATGCGGTTTTGTGGTAAGGCGAAATAGAAGAGTGTAGTGTGTTAGCCCAGCATTAGCTCTAATTCTAATTACTTCTAAACATTTACTTATTATTTGCAATTTCTGTTTGCCTACTCGAATTAGGTAGGTATAGCTCAAAACGCACAGAGCGGGCGCGGGGCGGAGGCGGTTTTGCATTTTTGATCTTTCTCAAACTGAAGATTACTGCTTCATATGCCATACACGCCGCCTACTAAGACGTGTACCTTTGAAACGCACGGAGCGCTGCGCAGCGTCGTCGTTGCGGGGCGGATGCGGTTTTGTGGTAAGGCGAAATAGAAGAGTGTAGTGTGTTAGCCCAGCATTAGTAGTTAATTAAGTCACTGCAAAAAGAAAACTACTATTTTAAAAGGGTGGTCTCTAGCCCCGATTTAAGGCTCAATGGCTCAATAAGTCAGCTAAATAAAAAATGCAAATTGCACGCAAAACTGTTAAGGAACTCTGACTTGGCAGTGTATTTCTGTAAGTCATTTTTGTATACAGATGTATGGAAAAAGGTTTGGGTGCCAAAATAATTATGAGCGGTAGCATTTATTTTTATTAAAAATGGGATTGCTCTTGGCCAGCATCTAGCGGGGGGGGGGGTTGTGGAACTGACTTAGAAACTATTAGACCTATCTTTTTTTTTATTATAAATGGGATTGCTCTTGGCCAGCATCTAGCCAGGGGGCAAAGATGAGGCCGACGATGAAGCTCACCCAGAAGATGCCTATTCACTAGTGCCTTAAAAAGGTCTAGGTTATATGACTCGGAAATACTGACGCCGGCAGAGAATTCTAAACCTAAGAAGTGCGCATTATGAAGGATAATGCATAGCGCTTGGTTCGAATTAGAGAAATTTCGAACAGGTAAGGATGGTAGCCAGCCGTACGTCTGGGTGTCCGATAGTGTATGTAATAATTTATGTTACGATAAAAACACCTTATTGCGGTTATTAAATTCAGGCTGACCGGATATACCTACACCTACCCACACCTTGAATCTTGTCTAAGTACGATTGTATCATTATCATCTTACATTTAACGTAGCAAGTGCGAAGATATCAGTAAACAAATAATACAATGATAAAAGCTTATCTTTGAATTCAACCTGAGCTCTCTTATCAGTTTTATTATCGTCCATGCGATTCATGGGGTGCGTTAATCGACAGGTATAGTCGCGTAATGATAAGATTCGTCACGTTTCGATTTTAACGGCATTAAAATAAGAGTTGAAAGTGACGACCTTTTCATTCCGCGACTGTTTAGTCAACAGCAAAACTAGACGATCATTTTAATACCCCTTTCAGACCGGAAAAACAGCACTGGGCTAACACAAAATGAAGTAACTACAGGTAAATCATCGGCCATCAGGCGGGCCGAACGCTTGTTTGCCACCGACGTGGTTTAAAAAAATACTTTCGAGACGTTTTTGTATATAATAAAATAAATAAATAAATAAATATTGGGGGACAATCTTACACAAATCGACCTAGTCCCTAACTAAGCAAAGCTTGTACTATGGATACTAGACGACGATATACATACTTATATAGATAAATTCATACTTAAATACATAGAGAACATCCAAGACCCAAGAACAAAATCCGTGCTAAATGCACAAATAATGCCCTGGCCGGGATTCGAACCCGGGACCTCTAGCTTCGGAGGCAGTGTCACTACCAACTAGGCTAAACAGGTCGTCAGGGTATTTGTAGTAGTGTCCTCTTTAGCCAGCCTCACACAAACGTTGACGTGTGTCTGTATACGTCAACGTGTACGTGTGTCCCTGTAAATATACAAATACTACTACACATGCAAAAACGTCTCGAAAGTAATTTACCTGTATATTGTCATGTGTTTTTGATTTGACAATTAGTTCTAATCAACCCGCACAATTGACATTTCATTTTTTAAGCGGGCTTTTTCCGATGAAATCCAATAGAGGATTGAAAATTAAATATGTATAACCACATTTTTTAATTCTCGAAAATATCTCATTTTCATATTCAAAAACCAATTTCAAAAGTTTCTTATTTTAAAAGAGTGACAAGTAAGGTATCACCGTACAAAATCATACAGAAGCACTATTACTAAGGCGGATGCGAGAGAGGGCTTTCTGTTTTACGACCCGTGTTTTGTACACAATTTTACGTCACCGCTTGGCAAAAATGCAGAAAAACGCACTTTTTGGCAAGGAGTGGTGTAGAAATATTTTTGGGTTTCTTGTTAACGTTGTGTCTTGTAACGTGTTGTGTTAGGAGGATGAAGAAATGTTCCAAGTTTGTATTACACTCCGCAGTATGAAAAGATGACCTGCGACTAACCTCTACGATATAAAAAGTTTTTTACTACACTCGCAGCAAAATTGCATTTTGCTCATTGGTTTCATTCAAGCAGCAAAACCATTTTTCATTTTTTTATTTTCATTTCATTTCAAAACCGCCATGTTCGTGCCGCTGAGGTAAAAAAATAATTACTTACCTCTTTGAGGCCACTCGACATTTCGGATGTGTCACATCACTACATGGGTCCTCTCGCGACCAGATCAGAAACTTTGAGCTATCAAAGAGTTACGAGTAGATTAAGAGGGCGCAGTACGTTTGGTTCTCCATACAAACGTATTTATGCTCTCATTTTAAAACGCCATTCTAAAATAACATGAAACTTTGTATACACAATGGGATCCAGCTTGTCTAGGGCGGAAATTAGTTTCTGTTGCTTGAAATTATAATGGCGAAAAAATACAGCGATTATTAAGGTTTTCATACAAGCCGTAAAAAACTCAAAAAACCGCTGTATTTTTTTTCTTTTTCAATTTTTAGCAACAGAAACTAATTTCCGACCTAGGTATGCCGGATCCCATAGTGTATACAAAGTTTCATGTTATTCTAACAGGGCGTTTTAAAATGAGAGCCTAAATACGTTTGTATGGAGAACCGATCCACACCGATCGTACTGCGCCCCCCCGCCCCCCCTATATACGTCCCTGGACCTGCGCCACCCGCATCCAGCGGACACCCTAAAAAGTCTTTATTACAAGTAAATTTTTAACAAAAAAACACCGACTCCAAAGATGAGGAATGATGTGGGTCCTTGGTAATTTGAGTTCCTTATGTTTACCTTACCCCATCCTCTTGGTTTATAATTTGAGGAGTTCCTTCGATTTTTCCAAGATCCTGTCATCAGATCCAGACTTGGTGACAGTCTTTATTACAAGTAAATTTTTAACAAAAAAACACCGACTCCAAAGATGAGGAATGATGTGGGTCCTTGGTAATTTGAGTTCCTTATGTTTACCTTACCCCATCCTCTTGGTTTATAATTTGAGGAGTTCCTTCGATTTTTCCAAGATCCTGTCATCAGATCCAGACTGTCACCAAGTCTGGATCTGATGACAGGATCTTCAATTGGACCAACTAGAAAACACACCCGTTCAAACAAAAAAATATTTTTTGAAATCGGTCCACTAGTCTCCGTCTCCGAGTAATCGGTGAACATACATAAAAAAAAATATAAAAAAAAATTGAGAACCTCCTCCTTTTTTTGAAGTCGGTTAACAAGATAATACTTTTGATGCTGACTGTACAATGAACCACTTTCAGAGTATGAGGAATGATAAATGTGTTGTCTGCCGCAGGCATGTCTGAACGTGCTGACGAAGCAGGAAGCATCTCCGAGCGTGGAGAAAGAAGAAGTCAAGGTAGAAGTGGAGCGGTTCATTGACCTCGCGAGGCAGATGGAGGCGTTTTTCCTACAGAAGAGGTATTTATTCTAACCTAAATAGTGTCAATTTACCAAATAATACTAGAGTTAATTCCAGGATTAATCTATAACTGTTGATGTTTGGCAGTGATAGCATAGCGGCTAATCTATCGCGAAAATAGGTTTTCTGCTGTAGCATTGTTATTTTGTAGTAGCTGACACTGTAATTTTATATTTAACTATACAATGTATATTGTTTTGAAAAAATGACACCTCGCCGAGTTTCTTACGCCGGTTCTTCTCGTGGCAGAGGTATATTTTTCCGAACCGGTGGTAGTTTATTGACGTTCATAGATGCATGTAATATTCCTAATTTGAAGAATAAACTACTTTTACTTTTTAACAACATCATCATCATATATCACCGTAAGACGCAGCGTGGGAAGGCCCCCATCAAGGTGGACCGACGATCTGGTGAAAATCGCGGGAAGCCGTTGGATGAGGACGGCTTAAGGCGCAGGGTAGGGCAAGCCATTCTCCATACAAAGGTTGTGCAAGTTTTTTGCGTTAGTTTTGGCACTTCAGCATTTAATTTTATTTTTTATTGGTACATATTGGATATACGCAGAACTTGATGTTGAAATTTTGCATTATTTAAAAAATAATAAAAATACAAAAAATAAAAAATTAAAAAAGAAAAACATCAAGACATATAGGTAGCTAACAAAAAAATAAGCATATGGACCAAAAATAGTAACTGGTGTGCAAACACAAACGAAGAAAAACTTGCACAAAGTTTGTATGGAAAGAGCTTGCCCACCCCTTCGCCTTAAGACCGGTTATTAACCTACAATATGGCTCATAATTATATAGGCACCAATACCTTTTGTCCATACATCTGTATACAAAAATGACTTTCAGAAATACACTGCCAAGTCAGAGTCCCTTTTTTCAGGACATTTTTGCGTGCATTTTGCATTTTTTATTTAGCTGACTTATTAAGCCTTAAATCGGTGCCAGAGACCCCGCATTTAAAATGGTAGTTTTATTTTTGCAATGACTTAAATAACTACTAATTGCTGATTCATACAAACACACTACACTTTTCTATGAACCAGCAATTAGTAGTTATTTAGTAGTTTTGTGGTGCGTTCGTGGCCCAGCGGCGCCCGCGTCGATGACCGCTTTGAGTGATTACTAACTGAGCGCTCCCGTGCTTTGGAAGGCACTATAAGCCGTTGACCCCGGTTGCTGTCTATTATAGCAGTCGTTAAGCCAAGTTAGAGGCCTCCGGGCGGCTTGAGAACCTCTAACAGTCAAGTTGCCCACTCATCTACCGCTACCTAATCGCAATATGGTCTATTTTCCCCCTCGGGTTAGAAGGTCAGATGGCAGTCGCTTCCGTAAAACTAGTGCCTACGCCAATTCTTGGGATTAGGTAGCGGACCCCAGGCATCCTTCAGGATGCAACTGTACTGGGAATAACGCTAGGAGGATGATGATTAGTAGTTTTGTCGTTTTTGTCATTGGTTCCGATTACTCAGCCAGCTCAGGCCGCGTATCTCAGATGTCGCAGGATCTAGTCCTGCTCGGAGCACATTGTTTTCCAATTCCCTTTAATTTGTAATTAAAATTCTACTTAGCACCGTTACTGCTTTATACAAAAATAGTGTCTTTGTGGGCTACCGGTTAAACACGCACCGATTTTTCCAGGTTCCTCCTCTCAGCAATGAAGCCGGAGTTACTCGTTCGCGAAGACAACAACGAGCTCAAATGCGAGCTGCAACGCAAGGAGGAACTCCTGCGCAGGCATTACGACAAGATCAGCCAGTGGCAGACACTGCTGGCTGACCTACAGGTACTTATATACATACAGACATTTTTAGATAAAGCAGCCACTTAAATGCTTAAGGCTACGCTCATTTCCCCTCTTCGTTCACTCCTGCCCCGCTACGTTCCTGAAAATAGCAATGGAGCAACTTTAGTGACGTTAAAGAAGCGTATGCAGCCAGTAATAGTGCTTGAGGCGCTTCGCTACGCTCAATTTCTACTTCAATGACTCCCCGTAGACAATGAGATCAAGTGTGAGTTGCAGCGCATGGAGTAACTCCTGCGCAGGGATTACGACAAGATCAGCCATTGACTGACACTTCTGCTCAACCTTCAGGTATAGTAGGGTGGTAGGTAGGTAGGTAGGTAGGTAATCTTCAGGTGACGACCTGTTTAGCCTAGTTGGTAGTGACTCTGCCTCCGAAGCTAGACGTCCCGGGTTCGAATCCCGGCCAGGGCATTTATTTGTGCATTTTTCACGGATATTTGTTCTTGGGTCTTGGATGTTTTCTATGTATTTAAGTATGTATTTATCTATATAAGTATGTATATCGTCGTCTAGTACCCATAGTACAAGCTTTGCTTAGTTTGGGACTAGGTCGATTTGTGTAAGATTGTCCCCCAATATTATTATTATTATATACCTACAGAAAGACATTCTTAGGTAGAGCAAGGCGTTTTCACTGAAAAACTGACACCATTCTGTACCTTTTATCAACAAGTTACAATTATCTTTTGTGGATTTCTCCCTAAGACATGTGTACTTCTTGATTCGGATATTAAAAAAATCGGCCAGATGCGTGTCGGTTCACGCCTAAAGAAGGGTTGCGTACCGATATCTACTAATCCATATTTAAAACCACTATACAATACGTTCAATAAAAAAACCGGCCAAGAGCGTGTCGGGCCACGCTCAGTGTAGGGTTCCGTAGTTTTTGTAATTTTTTCAAAAACTATTCAACCTATCAAGTTCAAAATAATTTTCCTACAAAGTTTTTATAAAGTTCTACTTTTGAGATTTTTTTCATATTTTTAAAACTTATGGTTCAAAAGTTAGAGGGGGGGGGACACATTTTTTTTACTTCTGGAGCGATTATTTCCGAAAATATTAACATTATCAAAAAATGATTTTAGTAAACCCCTATTTATTTTTAAATACCTATCTAACAATATATCACACGTTAGGGTTAAAATAAAAAAAAAACACTCCCCACTTTACGTATAGGGGAGGTACCCTAATAAAATATTTTTTTCCACTTTTTATTTTACCACTTTGTCGGCGTAATTGATATACATATTAGTACCAAATTTCAGCTTTCTAGTGCTAACGGTCACTGAGATTATCCGCGGACGGACGGACAGACGGATGGACAGACATGGCGAAACTATAAGGGTTCCTAGTTGACTACGGAACCCTAAAAAGGTCTAACGGTTTTTGAGTTATCGTTAAAAATCTGTCTCGCCCAAACAAAAGGACTAAAGTGCCGTGAGTTCCCTATGAAGATACGACCTTTTTTGACTCATTGTATTGTATAGTGGTTTTCAATGTGGACTAGTAGGTGTTGCTACGGAACCCTTCTTTGTGCGTGATCCGACACGTTTTAAATATACCGTTTACCCGAGAAGGCGTCTGTGACGGGATAGGAGCAATAATAGGAACGTCTTCTGCTCCATCATCATCATACCACAGCGTTAGCGTTATCCCAGGACGGCTCTGAAACTAGACTTTATTAGGAATTAGGATTGGGCTTGTCAAGTGAGTGGGCAACTCGACCGTTAGAAGTTCTCAAGCCGCCCGAAGGCCTAACTTGGCTTAACGACTGCTGTCAACAGGGATCAACGGCTTAACGTTCCTTCCTGAGCATGTAAGCGCTCAGTTAGTAACCACTATAAGATTGTAAAGAGGTTACCCATCCATTTGTGGAGTCCGGTCTGTTCATGCTTGCAAGGGCAAAGTAAATACCTTAATACTAGTGTTATTTTATTGTATGTAGATTGACGAGAGACATAATCCTGTTCTGGATTAGTTTTATTGTTATTGACGCTTAGAGACCTTATACATCTCTAACAATATTAAGTTTACTTATTTTAATTTTACCGCTTAGAGATCATTTACATCTCTAAGGACTTTGAAATAATTGTATTTAATCGTATTTGGACGCTCAGAGACCATATACATCTCTGAGATATTAAATTAATTTTATGTTGTTTATTCGGACAGATCGTATTCAATACGTCCTTAATATTTGTAAATTTATTTTTATTTAATTGTGAATCAGTATATTTTTTAAATCATTATTATTAAGTAAGATTGTCAGTTTTTTTTAATTGTATAAATTCACGCTTTGACTTGTAAAAGTGCCCTTGTGGCCTATTTGCAGAATAAATATTTGATTTTGATTTTGATTTTGATCGCGGTACGAGAGTGCCGCCGGGCAGCGAACGCTCCTCTACCCTTCCGCTCCGTCTCAGTTAATCGTTAGACCTATAATTTTGACCATAAATGGGTGTTTTCCGGTCTAATATAGTGTGCTTCGCGACAGGGCCACGCAGTGTACAACAAATGTCAAACAGCACCGCCGTTACAGCAGGCCGCGTCTCCGATGCAGCCGTGCGGAGTGCAACAGAGTGTGCAGGTACTTTCCTAATTTTTCATCACACTTGCTCGTGAAGGGTCTTATTGTACGCAGGGGTGTAGAGCAGTTATAGCCGATTTACCTCCCACGGTAGTTACGGATTTTCGTAACTCCCTAGGGAGTTATGAGTTTCTGTGTGATCTGATTGGTTTAAAAAACACAAGAATACTGTTCTGTACTCGTAATTGGATGAAATATTGACGCTGACAGATCTAGTAGGCCGCGCGCCGCAAGAATACTGCTTTGTGATTGGTTGCAATATTGAAGCCACGCTCCTCTCGCCGGGACGCCCCTGCGATATTAATAATAATAAGAATATTGTTGTCTATGTTTAACAATATTTCAGACTAAACATTATATATTAAACAATTAAAAATATACTATTAATTATTTGAAAATGTTCATTGTAAAAATGCCATTATTGGCGCCTTATTTGTACGGTAGCAGGTTTTGTACACCACACAACATTGGAGGTGAAGTTGTCGATTTCTTTCATTTTGATTAGTGCTGGAGTTATTTATTTCCTCGCAAATGTGATGAAAACATTGTGATTACCTCGGACGTAAGTAAATTGCAAACTCGAGTCATCAAAAGGCCTCCGCCTTCAGCGTCAGGCTTCTGATACACTCGTTCGCAATTTTCTACTTACGCCCCTCGTTAACAATGTACTATTATTTATGTGCACCCATATAGTAAATACTCTTTGATGTGTTCAAAAACCATCTGCAAAAACCAGCTTTTCAGTATACCCCGCCCATCGCTCGCCCTCTCCCCGCGCGCGGGCCATAACAACATCACGTATGATGTTGTTATGAGATCACTTACAACTTTACAGTACAGATGCGGGCCGCCGCGTGAGGTGCGTGCCGGGTTATCTGGGTGAACATGCTTCCGCCGGCTCAATGGTTGCACATGGAACACGTGAAGGAGTATTTAATATATGGATGTAGATAAACTAGTGTATGCAACTATACAGCTCTAAGCTGAAGTTTGTCAGTTTCCGAGTATTTTTTAACAGACTTCAAAAAAGGAGTTTTCGTATTCTCAATTCGTAGGAAGATTTTTTTTCGTATGATTTGTTTATTGCTTACGTTAAAAAATATGTTTTTTTTAGTGTTGTGAAATACCCTATTAGGGTTCCGTACCCAAAGAGTAAAAACGGGACCCTATTACTAAGACTTCGCTGTCCGTCCGTCCGTCCGTCTGTCACCGGGCTGTATCTCAAGAAACTAGACAGTTGAAATTTTCACATATTGTGTATTTCTGTTGCCGCTATAAAAACAAATATTAAAAACCTGCCAAGTGCGAGTCGGTCTCTTTTTACAGATCATGCGGTACGGAACCCTTCGTGCGCGAGTCCAACTCGCACTTGGCCAGTTTTTGAATATATGTATGGCCATCTCTCTCGGTCGTGGTATAAAACTCGAAACGCACAGAGCGGGCGCGGCGCGGTACGGGGCGGAGGCTAGATAGTGTCGATTACTGCTTAATATGTCGCACACGCCGCCTCCGCTCCGCTATCACGCGCGGTTTTTTGGTGCCACGTCCCTCGGACCGCGTTTGCTTTACCGCTAAACCGTTTCCGCCCCGCAACGACGCTGCGGCACGCTCTGTGCGTAACAAGCTTTATTATTTGACGTCTACTTTGGGGTACTCTGAGGAGATAAAAGTAAGTCATATCTCAGAGTAGACGTCAAATATACGACGCTGCGGCACGCTCTGTGCGTAACAAGCTTTATTATTTGACGTCTACTTTGGGGTACTCTGAGGAGATAAAAGTAAGTCATACCCCAAAGTAGACGTCAAATATTAATACCGTTACAGAGCGAGATGGTCATATACTTAACTGAATAAGAGCGACGAAGAAGGATATATTATTTGTTGTCTTTATAGTTCCGCTTTTCTTTATTTGCCTCAATGTCATCTAAACGTCATGTCAGATAGTATGAGGCCACAGACGTCAGAGAAAAGCAGACAGTATTAAGCCAGATGATTTTTCATATAGTTGTCTCGTTAAATCCTTATGGTGCACCAAAATGAGTTAAAATGCGACAGATAGTACGATCATTTTCGGCTGTTAACGAATTGTCTCCATTTGAAAGCACACCAGGATGTTAAATCCCATATAAACTTTACACACAACGTCAGTTTAGTACAATTTTCAGTTATGAAGACGGAGTCACTGACAGGTGAAGACCTGTCAGATGTCACTTGTCTGTCTCTCTCAAACTTTCTGATTTGTGCATTAGTGAGAATAGATGAGATTTACTTAAATCGTTCAACTTAAATGAGCGGATCTGCTTTACTCTGATATCTGTGTTTGAGGCAAATAAATTACCCACCCAAATTAAAGAGGTTGTTCATTGTAAGCCGCCAAACGTTTAAGTCAAGTTCTCTATTTAGCTGCGTAATACCTTTTCTGTCATCCTTGGTGGAACTCGTGTAGGATCGCCATAGAAATTCTTACTCTGAGAGTCATACTTCACAGGCCCAGCAGATGGCAGCAGCAGCGGCCGCCCAGCAGGCAGCGCTGCAACAGCAAGCATTGCAGCAACAACAGGTACCGCGGCCCCCCCTTCCGCCGGCATACCCCGCCGTGCCGCGACGGTAGCTTCTTGTATAGTATTAGATCATTCAATAATCAATAAAAAAATGTACTAGACGACGGTATACATACTTATATAGATAAATACATAGAAAACATGGGTTGATAAATGCACAAATAATGCTCCGGCCAGGATTCGAACCCGGGACCTCTAGCTTCGGAGGCAGAGTCACTACCAACTAGGCTAAACAGGTCGTCAAAATTAAAGCGTGCATCTTAAGCGGGCTCACGCCAGGATTCCATTCTGATGTGCTGTGAATTTACTCTCTTAACTTTGTCGGCCTGTTTAACCTAGTTGGTAGTGACACTGCCTCCGAAGCTAGAGGTGCCAAGTTCGAAGCCCGGTAAGGGCATTTGTTTCTGTGGTGAGCAGAAACATTTGTTCCTGAGACTAGGATGTTTTCTATGTATTTAAGTATATATCTATTAGATATATCATCGTCTAGTACCCATAACACAAGCCTTATTGAGCTTGCTATGGGACTAGTTCGAATTGTGTAAAAATTGTCTCTAAAGAAAAGAGGAAACATTCGCTGAGACCTTTTTCGGATTTGAGATTTGTAAACCAATGTCTGTCGCTCCCTCCCCCCTTCAAAATGTGTGCAATAAGGATAACTGCAGCTCCGACTAAAAATGCTAATTAAAATGGTCAAAAATTTAGATTTCGTTCTCGACTGTTTCCTTCTTTGAAACTTAACCAATAGTAACAGAAATTTGGAAACGGAATGTAAAGCAAATTTACTGCGTCGGACTGTTTTGATATCTGCGCTTGTTGATGACATATTCGTATGCTACGTTTTAGGCACTTTTTGAAGTTAATACCTAACATTAATAAACTAAAGAATATCAAAAAAATCGGCCGAGAGGATGTCGGGCCATGCTCAGTGTAGGGTCCGTTTCCAATGAGCGTAATAAAAGTAAAAGTAGTCTATTCTTCAAATTAGGCATATTACATGCACCTATGAACGTCAATAAACTACCACCGGTTCGGAAAATAAACCTCTGCCACGAGAAGAACCGGCGTAAGAAACTCGGCGAGGTGTCATTTTTTCAAAACAATATAATTGTAAAGTCAAATATAAAATTACAGTCTCAGTTTACTACATTAAAAAAATATCAATAACATGCAAAAGGGAACCTTCGCAGCGTTTCATACGGCTTTCATACTAAGAAGGGAAGACTTTTTACGATAACTCAAAAACAGCTTCACTGATCATATTCGCTATAGGTAGTTTTTGTTGAAAGTCTTTAGTAAGCTTTACATTCATGTTTTTTTTTTAAGTTAGTTAAAAGTTAGACGAGGACACAATATCTTTTCCTTTTGGAGTGATGATTTCACAAAATATTAACTTTGAAAAAAATGTTTGATGAAGACCTGTATTCATTTTGAAAGGCATATCCAACAACACGCCGTACCTTAGGGTTGAAGCAAATAAAATATCATCCCCCCTTTAAGTGTAGGGGAAATATACTCCAAAAAAATTTTTTTTGTTTTATTTTACCACTGTTAGATTTTTTGATTTATACATACACTAACACTAACAATTACAGAGCAAAGCCTCGGCCAGACATACAGACAGACGATCATGGCGAAACTATAAGGGTTCCTAGTTGATTACGGAACCCTAAAAAGCGAAACATAAAATCACAGATTATGATGATATTAATCTAGTTAAAAAAAAAACTTTAATCTACGGTCAAAAACCAGGGAGGAAACAGTCAAGAATGTTCAAAAATTAGCACTAACGTTTTATTGACAACTGGTCAGAAGTAGTTTGTCTTATTTAACATTACCAAAACTACTTTAAACCAAGCATTACCACCATCTATCGTTTAACTGTTATCTTCAAGTAGGGTTGTAAAACAACTACGCAGGTTTGTATTGTTTACATATGTTTACAATGCACGTGTACTGTCGTGCTGCATTTTGTAGTTTTATGACGTCTCATTGCTCTTTTCCACTCATATTTAAGCAACAACAGGTGTTGTAAAATCTCACTTCAAGTGCTTTTCGTCCTCTTGAATATAAAAAACTACGAATCCGGCTTTGTGAATATTGAATATGTCCCTGGGAAAGACAAGATCGAATATGGCATTAACACGTTCCCTGTCGCCATACAAAATTATCCTGCAATGTCACAAGTCCAAGTGACAGTTGTAGTTCGTAGCCGTGAACAACCCGTGGACCCACAGTGGGGACACGGACTCCTGAAAAAAAGCTTCATGTCCCCACTTGGGGGCCTTCGGACAGGGAACGTGTTAAGAAACAGGTGATGATTCGTTCGTGATGAAATAAATAAATGAAATATTACGGTATCGTCTGTGGTTCTATACTCTATAATTTGAATAGGTGTATAACTAAATGTAATACATCACGTAACGGTCAATCAGCCAATCAAAATAACCTTTCGTGTATAACGCAGCCAATGGCGTAATACTGAAAGGACTGCGCCGTGTATGGGCAGACCGCTCGCGAAGTCGCGTCTGGGCACGTGGATCGATGACCATGGATTCATGCATGGAATGATATCGCAGCGAATGCGCACAATCTTTATTCAACAAAGATCTTAAAAAAAACACATTGCTGGCTTATTGCTGGTTAAAAGCTTGACTTAAAAGTTAAATAGTTAAATACCTAGTTTCACATGGTTAAAATAAAAAAAAAACTAAAGAACCCTACTGCGTTTCTGTGTAATTTGGTATTTGGCGCCAAAAATCCGCCACTTGGTTTTTTTACATTTTATTTTGATGTACCCAGTGTGGTGTCTTACAGAAAATACGAATCTAACGGCACCTTTCAAGCTTAAATCCATCGAGCCGTTCAGGCTGCAGAGCGTGCCAAGCAATTACACATACATATACTCTCGAAAAACATCACCATCTTTCTGGCGCAGTCGGGTAATAAAGGTGCTTAGTTAGTTAGTTAATGGAGAAGTGGCAGCCTCGGGGGCTTTTGCTAATGACAATTAAGGAGCTTGCAACATGTGGCCTGACAGAGAAGAAGGAAACGTCATGAGCCATAGATATGCATGCTTAGTTTTTTGTACATAGACAATCTAAAGGGTATGTGGAGGTCACTCGCACATTACAACAAATACCTCGGTATGCGATTGGCTGATCAGCGGAGTACCTTGCTTTGATTTATTTACTTTCAGTTAAACACCTCGCCAAATAGATTCCTACAATATTTCCGCCTACTCTTGGACCACAGACAATTAAATCACATCAATATTATTACATGTTCATCAACATTTAATTTTCCATTAACCTATAGTAGTTTTATTTCTTTGGCCAATAATGGAGGTAAACGTCTCAAAATTAATACGTTTTTTTTATGTAAAGTATTGTAAGGTTTACTTAAGTATAAATAATTGAAATGTTATGATTTATTTTGTTTTATTTGTTTTCCTGATTCCTCAGTTTCTTTTGGATTTGTTTGTCGACGGTAAAAGGTACGTATTTTTTCTTATTTTTGGTGATTCTTTTTATTACTATATTCTAATTTGTAGATTTTTTAGTATATCTTAATTGTTGATTATGATTACCTACTTATGTTCAGGCAGCATCAAATTGATTGTAGCAACAATAGTGTCTAAATCCTATATCAAACGAGCATCAGTTGGATCTCTGTGCGATCGCATCAGAAATGAGGCCTTCCGCTGTAGAACCAAATTTAGCCCACCGAATTGCTAAACTTAAGTGGCAATGGGCGGGGCACCCTGGGGGCTTATCTCGGTAACAGGCTTCCGCCGGCTCAATGGTTGCACATGAAACACATGAAAGTGGATACAATATATGGATGTAGATAAACTAGTGTATGCAAATGTACACAATCAGGCATTAAAACACTAGTGAGATCTTATTATGAAACTCGCTTGGGGCCAGGCCTTTAAAACGTTATGAAAATAAGCGTTTTATAACGATATATTTCGTTAGTGTTTAAAATTTCGTTATAATCATCATCAATATTCCTCATAACGATATTTCATATCATAACAAAATGAAAATCATAATGATAACGGTATAATAATTATCGTTTTAATAGGTATTCGTTCAAGATGGTGGCGGTGGTGACAATGACGTACTCGAGTTTGACGTACAAGTCACAGCGCACGAAAGGGCGATACTGTGTGCGAGACAGAGATAGCCTATAACGTTATTATAGCGCTTCACAAAATATCGCTTTATGTATATTTTTATTTATAACGTTATAATTGATACCGCTATAAATGCGGGCCAAATATCGTTTTTAGTAAAGCGTTTTATTGACAAAGTAGCATTATGAATTACTAGTAGTTCCTGAGATTAGCGCGTTCAAACAAACAAACAAACTCTTCAGCTTTATAATATTAGTATAGATAAGGATATGCTAAAATAGCGCTATTCCAAGGCCTGCTTGGGGCTCGTTTCATAAAATCACACTCGTATTTTAATACTCATTATGTAACAGTTGCATAAACTACTATTTTCTACTCCAGCATTATAATCTGTCAGTTAAATGACTGACAGTAGTATTAAACAAAAAACTTTTCATACCAATGCAAGTCTATACCATTGTCAAGTCATTATATGATTGTTGGGAGAATCAAAATGGATTTTCATGCATTAGTATACTGTTATTTTATTTTTAATAGAGGCACACGTCATTGCCCGTATTGTGCCACCATGTCGATTATTAATTTAATTCAAATAATTTTGCCGTCGTAGAAAAAGTATTATACGCAACGTTGCATAATTAGGTCTTACAATTCTCGAGTCGTCAATAACAAAACTCACTCGTTTTGTTACGGCGACTCTCGACTTTTAAGAACCCTTATTATGTCACTGTTGCATTATAGTACAGTACATTACACAACTAGGGTGGTAAAGCAAAGAAAGGTTGAGATCGCAGATTTTGCGACCCGAGCTGTAGGCGAGGGACGTATATACAAATACAAAATCTTTATTTTAGTTTTATACATACATTTATATATATATATATATATATATATATATATATATATATATATATATATATATATATATGCGATCGAGGGATTTATTTATTGCCTCCCGTGTTGTGTACATCATTTTATTACTACACTTAGCGTGCGGTAAAAGCCACTTTTTGGCCAGGTGTGGCATAAAATACTATTATGTAATACAGATGCAGAGCAGCCTAGCGCAAGGCATGTTTCTGGCTGGCGCGGGTGGCAGGGGCGCATACGCTGGCGCGGCGTTACAGGGCCCGCTGGCTTACCTCGAGAAGACTGCTACTAATATAGGTAAGTTTACTTTAGAGGTACACGGAACTTTTTTTTTACATGATTGTCTGACCAGATGGGCAGCAGCATCCCTGGAGTGCGGTGGAGATACTGCGATTGCCAACCCGCATGTCAAGCGTGGCGATTATGACATTTACCCCCTAGGTACACTCTTATGGGGCAACTCGACCGATGTTGAGAGGGTGATGCGAATGCAAAAAATAGCCTGCGGACCATTTTTGATTATTTTTATGACAATCTATTGTAAGGTACTTCCTGGTATCAATGTTGTTTTATTTATTTATACTCGATTTGACATTTTGGATTAATTAATTATGTATTATCTAAGGATGTATACTATTGTATATTATTAGTTATTAAACATTATTGTAATTATTCATTGCTTCAAATTCAAATGCTTGCGTCTAACGATCAATATACAATATGTAGTAAAAGCTAAAATTTGTTATATGAGAATTGTATAGTGTGATTAAACTGAACTAAACTATGAAATTGGGGTAGGCCTATGTCTAGCAGAGAACGTTCTTGGGCTGATATGGTGGTATGGTGATGATCATTTGCGGCCACTGTAGCAGCACCACTGCTTTTTGTAATGTTTCACTTATTTTAAGTAGGTTAAATATTATAAGTTAAGCTAGTTATTTTGCTGTCGTTTCTACTAACATTTTAATTGTAATGTGCTGTTCTTTTGTGGTTTGCAATAAATTGGTTTCTATTCTATTCTATTCTATTCTATCATATAATACCTTAGAGTTGTGATCAAATCTCGGTATTGATAAGTTCCTCGCGACATATGTAGATTAATGAGTTTAATGACCGGACTTGCGCCGCCCTCATCCAACGGTTTGCCGCGATCTTGACCGCGCAGTGTGTTAAAAATCCCTATTTTGTCTCACCTACTTTTTTTTAAAGAAATCATATAGTCGCATAATTATAAACAGCAGACTAAAACTCCGACGTCGATACGGCTTGTAGTTTTTTTTATAAAAAAATATCTAAGTTTGCTCATACCCGGGTCATGATTATCACAAAATATATATTTGTTAAAACCTGAATTACTTATTTAGATTTCGAATATACCATTTGCTCAAGAGTAAAATGGCTCACCTTTTTAGAAGTTTTTGTATATTTTCTGTAATTAGATAAAGATAAATTATGTTATATCACTTTTTTAAGTCTTAATTACATAACACTGATATTTTTTTATAAAAATAGTATAAGCCGTATCGACGTCGGAGTCTTAGTCTGCTGTTTATAATTATGCGAACTATATGATTTCGTAAAAAAAATAGGTGAGACAAAATAGGGGTTTTTAAGACACTGTGCCACGGCGGTGGGGACCAGCGATTGGCCCTAGTCTCACCTGATGGAAAGCGATTTGTTTGTTTATTAAGGATCGCCAACAGATAACACATCATACAATGTTCTTATATCAATTACACAGTTCGTGATAGATGCTTATCCAATTATAGGCAACCACTGCTACGTCTTCCTGCCTAAGGCATGCAGTTTAAATTTAATTATTATTTTTATTTTAAATCAAAGAAATAATAAAAGAAAATGTGACTTATCACTAGTACTACACATCATCGGATAGCATAGAGACAGGCACACTAAACATTGTCACGCTGCCTCCAGGGACTTAAAATACACTGACTCTTTCCTTTTAAACTTCCCTGGGCTATCATGAAAAATATCGGCTCCGATGGTGTGTGGGAGATGGTTATATAGTCGTGTCATTCTCAAAAGAGCAGAGTTTCGAGCTAGATTTGTTTATGCAGTCCTAATACTAAATAATTTGTAAACTCCGGGACGTGGCGATGCGAGCAATGGCAAGGCCTAAGATATTGCTCGCTGGTTCAGTAATAGCCTATTCACTCGTGACTTGAAGAGACCCAGATTGCATGTTCTATACTACTCTCTCTACTATAGAAGGCATCATGCCCATCGAGAGTGGATGCGTAACGTAAGTAACTTCACAACAACTGCAAGCAAACACAACTACCTATGACAAAAAAATTAGGATCACTTACTAAATCAGGAAATAATCAAACAAAAAAACAAAAGAAACACCAAAATAACAAAAAAAGTATGTTAATACACTGATTAATCCGAAACATGTCGCTTTGTTACAGACATGGTGGGTTTAGGCGACGGGCGGAGGTGACGCGGCCGCGGGAGGGGCAGGGGGCGCGGTCGCGGCAGAGGACGCGGTAAGTCATATCATATTGAGTACTTTGTGGGTAAGTCGAACAACACACATAAACATAACATACATAGTATTTGGAATGGACGGAAGAATGCACTCACGCGCATGACAAATACGCAATAATGATTGGGGTCAACAACCACAGATATCAGATCAAAGCAGATCCGGTCATTTAAGTAGAACGATTTCTGTACATCTGATCTATTCTCACTAATGCACAAATCAGAAAGTTTGAGAGAGACATACAAGTGACATCTGTCAGTGTCTCCGTCCTCATAACTGAAAATTGTACTGAACTGACGTTGTGGTGTGTTATGTTTATATGGGTTTGAACATCCTGGTGTGCTTTAATGGTGACAATTCGTTAACAGCCAAAAATGATCGTCCAAGGTATCTGTCGCATTCTAACTCATTTTGGTGCACCATAAGGATTTAACGAGACAACTATATGAAAAATCATCTGACTTAATACTGCGAGTCTGCTTTTCTCTGATGTCTGTGTCAACAACTCAATAAGGTTCTTAGTTCATTTTACCGACTTAATTTTAATAGAAGGAAGGAGGTACTCAGTTCGTCTGCATGTTTGATTGTTTTTTTATTTTATATATGTATGTTCCCCGATAACTCTTGATCACGTTGGCCGATTTTGATAATTCTTTTTTTGTTTCAAAGCGGGTACCCCATAGTACATCAATGGGGTACCATGACATTGGTCCCGTATAAATTTAGTGTAGGTCTGATGGTGGGATGTAGGAGGAATCCAGGGAACTCGTCGTATTTGATAGGCACGCATATGCCGATTCGGTATTTTCTGTAGGTAAGCATTGGCTCACGAAAACCACAAATTGTGGCATAGCAAGTACAAAATTGAAATCTTTTTTTTTTGGTATAAATTATTTGTCTTTTATTCAGGCCGTGGCGCTTCCCCAGAGTATGGCGGCAGCATGACTCCGCCGTAGCGCCCCCTCCCGGCGCGGCGGCGAACCATACGCACACACGAACATAACCTCGCTATGTTGGTCAACCTTGTTTTACTCATTTGTTTATTTAAGATGTCATTCGGATACAGCGGGGCTGGCAGACGTTTTAAGGCTTGGTCACACAGCGTGCGCGACGCAAGCGGGCCGCCGCGTAACGCGACCGCTGCGTGCAGGAGTGTATGACATAGCTCGAAACGCACAGAGCGGGCGCGGCGCGGAGGCGGTTTTGAATTTTTGATCTTTCCGAAACTGTCCACTGTCGAAAGTGTCGATTACTGCTTCACATGTCACACATGCCGCCTCCGCTCCGCTACCCCGCGCGGTTTTTTGGTGTGACGTGCCCCAGAACGCGTTCGCTTTACCACAAAACCGCCTCCGCCACGCAACGACGCTGCGCCGCGCTCTGTGCGTTTCAAGCTTATAGTGGTCGGCGGTTAAGAAGTCAATCCTGACACCTGTCATTTCCATACAGTGTATAACCTAAAAATCACTTTGCGGTTATAAAATGTATGGAAATGACAGGTGTCTACTATAAATGATAACGTCCCGCTCGCGTCGCGCAGCCTCTGTGGTGTCGCGAACGTAGCGCAAGCTCTTTAACCGCTGATAATTATTCATTGAACATGCCCGAGTCGCCAGTATGAAGTTAAACAATTTATTAAGTATATTTTTATACCACGTCGGCGGTAAACAAGCGTACGGCCCGCCTGATGGTAAGTGGTCACCGCAGCCTGCAACTCCAGGGGTGTCAAATGCGCGTCGCCGACCCTATAAAAATGTATACACTCCTTTCTTGAAGAACCCCATACTGTATAGTCCCTCGGGAAAACCTCGGCAGGGAGCTCATTCCTCAACCGGAGCGTCGGAGGGAGGAAATTCCTTTGAAACCGTGCCGTACGCGACCATTTAGGTTCTAAGGTGTGATGATTATCCTGTTGAGAAAAATAATAAAAAAGTGGAACTATGACAAGGGCAACAACTCCTCTCCTTCCTCTGTCTGTCGCTCTTATTCAATTTAGTACCTATATGACTAATATGACCATCCCACATACCTATTTGACTTCTTCTGGTATCTCACTATTTTTTTTATTATCCTTATATTAAGTTTGGGTACGGTGACAGCTGTCATTGTACATAGTAAAAATATTAATGTTTACCGTTTCAAAGTTATATATTGTACTGGTATGACAGGTAAAAAACATAATAATAAAATTATAGATTAAAGACAGGTACACAACTTCTTTCATTGACAATGAATGTTCTGATATTTTATATAGAAAACTCCCATGAGTTTGAGACATATTAAATATAATGAAATGGTCTAACTGTGTTTACCTTAGTACAACATAAAGCGAGGTTATGTGTAGCGTTCATTAATTATCATTCCAAATCACTATAGGTTTAATCACAATGTTATTCAGTGCTAGCGCACAGATCGATTTGAACATTCATTGAATAAAAAGTAAATTCTTAAAGCTTGAAACTTAAAGCGGGCGTGGCGCGGTGCGGGGCGGAGGCGATTTTGAATTTTTGATATATTCGAAACTGTCGATTACTGCTTCATATGTCACACACGCCGCGTCCGCTCCGCTATGCCGCGCGGTGTTTTGGTGCGACGTCCCCCGGACGGCATTCGCGTTTTTCGAAAAACCGCCTCCGCCACGCATCAGGCACGCTTTGTGCGTTTTAAGCTTAAGGCCCTGTCAGATTGAGCGCGGTAGTGGGAGCAGTTTTTGCGCGGGTCCCTGCGGATTTGAATGCACGGAACGCTATGACCTATGCTATGTCACTCGTAGAGCGCGGGCCGAGGCGCTGACTACGGTCGCGGTTGTATTTATTAGTGGCGGTTTTCACTCAAAATTGCACTTTTTTAATAGTAATTGTATACTGTAATTTTTTGGAATTTCGTGCTCAGAATCAAGTGTTTCACTTTATATTCTTATATCAAAAACTCTGCCTCAAGTCCTATACATTTTCAGATGCTCCCTATGTTTCGTAACGATCCATACAAAATGAATGGAAAAGCCGTCACAGGAAATTATACACCTTTTTTCTTTATCAGGGATCAAAAGTGCTCATAATTGTGAGCAAGGAAAACCAAAAAGCCTATTCTCTTATTTAGGTACAATTTAAAGTAAAAATGCTCTAGTATGGCGTACACGACTGCATTGAAACAGCCGTCTACGCTCATGTGACGTGCTACCGCTTCGCAACGCTTCTGGCTTGCGCCGCTACAGAGTAAATCTGACGGAGCCTTTATTTAAAATCAAAGCCACTTCGGAGTTAATTTCGGAATTAATTTGGATTCTTTCTATTGTACATACATAGAACCCTGTAATGTAATGTAATCAGACACAAATCCTATACAATTTAAATATATGTAATGTTGAATCTATATTAAATGTTTGGCAGATTAGATTATATCGCACATAATCCATATATTTAGCCGTGAACGTAACCGCCGGTTCGTAAGTCGCGTTCGATTTGTTTTGTATGAAACTAGTTGCGATTGAGGATTTTTTGTCTCTTATAGGAAATCCGTGACGGTGGCAAAATACTAAGTAGGTTGGCTTTGTCATGTCGCTTCCGATGGCAGAAGAAATAAATAGTTACTACAGATTTACTACAAATAATACAATTTCCTCTATTGCAACTAGTTTCCTACGATGAAATGTTTGAACATAACTACCCTAACCGGCGGTTACGTCGCGGCCGAAGGTCACATAATCAAATAATATATTCCACTGAACTGTAAGTACTGTATTTTACCTGTCCAGCGTCGACATTTACGAAGAGGCAATGATAACCTTTGTATAATCGTTAATGACTGTCATTCTCTTGTCAAAGGGTACGGTCGATGTCAAAGATATGTGTACACTTTTGCACCTTACTCCTTTGTGATAAGGCGAAAAACGTATCACATTGTTACAAGCGTGGCAGAGTTAAAACACCCCTGTAGCACAGCTATGTACTTATTTTGCGACTAAGTACACTAGGTAAGTCCACTGAGCCCCCGCGTACTAACACTGACTCAACTAACACTCACAAGTCCACTGAGACCACGCCTATTAGAACAGTGACACAGTTAATACTTCACTAATTCTTTGCACTATCACTTCTCTTTCCGACTACTTATTTTCTCTGTTCCTCTTCTAGTTCTCACTTCGATATTCCACTTTAATACTACTGCTTTGTTCCGGGGACCTGGTCCCCTTAGGTATAGTGTATTATATACCACTTTCCGACTATCGTAGACGATAATTTCGATATTCATTTCATTACTAAATTGTTTTGAGTAGCGTGGGCTATTCCAGAAACTTGTGCTGCAACGTAGATTTTCGAATATTTTAAGCCCATACATTTGCCTATAAATTGTGTTAAACATCGAATCTTCCATTCAGTTACTTATTAAAGAACTTTCCATGCTACTCCGCGTTATGAAAATGTTATCTCTAAGATATTAAAAACATCTTACAAAAAGTGCATCCGGTCGCTGGATTCGAATCCGGTTGCATCGACTCTGTCTGTAGGCCATATGCTAATCCACAGAGCTACAGGCGAATTTTTAAATATTTTGCTCACGTATCTTTATGGCAACGGAACTCTTATATTTATAACCTCCGTCGCATAATATATTTGACGTTGACTGTAATCATTGGCGGTGTCATAAGACGCTATTTCCGCAAGGGTGCAATTAGAAATCTACTTTATGGTATCGACACAGTACCCATAGCTAGAGAATGGCACATTTATATAAAATAGGTTTAAGATGTCTAATTGCATATAGAACTTGTAAATGAAGTAACTGAAAACCTTATATATAGGTACATACCACGCTAAATTCTCGTGCTTTAAAGATATATGTAAAATATTTGTTAACGCAATATGTATTTGATTACCTTTATCTACACTCATATAGTAAATCTTCTTTAATGTGTTCAAAAACCATTCGTAAATAACCATCTTAACGATACACACCGCGAAATAATCTGTTATAAAACTTATAAATAATTATCCAGTGTAAGTCCGACTCTTAATTTTGGCGCTTCAGGTTAACAGTTATTTCATTTACACCCTGTATTAAGCAATAATGTAACCATATACTATAGTCTAGCTAGTCGCCAAAAAATGCAGGCAGATTAAAGATGGCTTTCGGAATACATTCAACAAATGTATGTGGTTGTAGGAACAAGTACTGTTGGTAAGTCATGATAATCTTAATCAATACGAGTATATCATACACCATTTTCGAATAAATATTATCACCAAAGGATGTGGTTTCTATTGTTCTATTTTTACCTTTTCAGTGCTACGTCAAATACATACAGCAGGTATCGAAATGGGAACTTCTATTTTTTTGACAGACTTAATTTTTCTGTCGCCTCGCATAAGGATTTTAAATTTTTGTAGTACATTCTAATTCGATATCAGGGTTATAAGAACGAATCTCCCCCTATGTATTAGTTGTTGAGTTGCCATTTATTACTGAATTCTGTATCCTGATTTGAAATTAAGAGGTATTTTTTACTTAAGTGAAAATAACTTAGCAGCTCGCTACATAGTACCTACACGTTCCAAGAGACTAAGATTTTTAAATTCTAGGAACATTTTCATTGTTTTTTAGTTCAGGATAATGGTATAGGTGGCAAACAAGCATACAGCCCGTCGATAGTAAGCGGTTACCGCAGCCTGTGGAAGCCTGCAACTCCGGGGACGTCACATGCACATTGTCGACACTTTAAAAAAATATACACTCCTTTCATGAAGAACCCTGTACTGTAGTCCCTGGGAGTAGATCCAATATTACAAGTACACTTTGTATGTACCAATCAGTACAATAATTCTAAATGCGTACATCTTGATCATCAATCTTTTTGCTATAAGAAACGCATGTTAGATGTTTAAAATGGCGCACAGCGCCCTGGATATTCATAGGCTTGTCAAAAGATGTGACCCTATATAAAAAATAAAACACGTTTCATGCTAAACGCGTATATTTAAAATTATAATTGTCTAATTAAAACAATACGATATAATAATTATTCTTACATAATTCAATGATTTATAAAAAACATAACATTATTACATGCATTATATTAGAACCACTTGCAGAACTAAAAGTATTATATCCGTTTTGGATACGGATTTTTAAGAGGTTCAAACTCCTCTAGGTTTCTAGTCTACAACATTAATTATATTTAAATCAAACAATGCAGACAGTTATATTAAGTAGATTAAAGTTTAACATATTTAAATAAATAATACGTAAAAAAAACAGTTACGATACAATATATTCTTTCGTAACTCGAGTTACGAAAACTGAACATCTTTGAATCGGTCTGAAATGTACACTGAAGACCAAATGGGCACATTTTTCACGGAAATTCAATGCTAAGTGCTCGTTTTTTGCTCTAGCGTACTCAGATAGATTCGTTTTGCAAAAAAATATATACTTACTTAAAAATAAAACTTTGAAGTGTGAGTGTTTACCCGTTTGATTTAAATACAACAATATATCATAATATATTTACGCAAAATAAATAAGAAAAATGTCAATACTTTTCGATTGTAAGTAACAGATCTATTTTTTTTCTATATAGTTTTGCGCTTAACCACAAATCACCAGATGGTATAGTTGAAATTGTTTATTGTCCGATTTTTCAAAAAACTGCCAATAGATTTTGAACCTTCTTGCTTGGTCAGTACGCTTGCTTTTTGAACGGACTAATTTGATACAATTCGGTCAATTCAAATGATTTTAAGTATAAGCGATCTAGGATGCGGTCTAGGATGGAACGCGTTTATCCCGTAAAAACCGGTTCGCATGGAAAATCGATTCGAACTCCCTCCCCTTACTCATAAACCAACAAACCTCGGGAATCGATTACCTAGCTATAATGTCTTGTCCCTTTCCCAAATAAGGAACGTGACAGACTATAGTGGTCGGCGGTTACGAAGTCAATCCTGAAACCTGTCATTTCCATACAGTTTATAACCTAAAAGTCACTTTGAGGTTATAAACTGTATGGAAATGACAGGTATCAGGATTGACTTCGAAACCGCCGACCACTATAAGACAATAAATAGTACATTAATGCAAAGGGCGGGAAGGAAGGGATTGCCTGCCGAGTGTGTTATATCCAAGCCGGTTGCTAGTGTTTTTGTTTTATCACTGAATCCTTACAACCTAATTTGGATGTTTCTTATAATTTTCAAATCTCTTCGCAATTTTTGAGAAAAGCACTACATACTCTTAAGTACATGCCTCGGGAGGGATTGCTTGCCTCGTATTACTGCTCGTAATGCTCGACTGTCTCTAACACACTCGGCAGGCAATTCATTCTTTCCCGGCCTTTGGAGTAATGTACTATTAAAGGAGTTTTTAGCCAATATATGTTTGATCATAGAAATACCATAATGTATAGAACCAAAATTACAATTTAGATAGATTTAGTTTCGGGCTGTGACTCTAGATATTAAAAGCACAATGTGTTTGATAAGTGTTTATGATTAAGGGCAAAAGCTTATAATTAGCACAGCTTATGGGTCAAATAGCATCCAATGCGGCATTTAAACATTTTAAACACATATTTTTGAACAACTTATTTTTATAACGACAATTTTACACTTCACAAAAAGTTATATTTTATTGTCGTTGTATATTCTCATTATAACACTCACTTAGAATGGCGATTAAAATACTGGTCTTTACCCTTGGCCTCACTTATAATTTGTGGTCAGATCTTGTGGGGCATTGTTACTAGTGCTCAAAATGAGTTACACACATAATCTAATGTCAAGAGAATAAAGCTCTGTGTAGATAATAATGAACGTGTTATACTGCTTAGATACTTCTGCTGCTGAGTGTACCTTTTACTTTTTCACACAAATAGTATTTTTTGGGGTTTTCCTTCTCAGAATCGTGTGTACAATTGATTATGATACACAAAAGTCCCCGTGACCTCCACCGTGCAATGCTGCCAGTCTTCTAGACACGCTGCCTTCAGAAGGCTATTTGAGATTTTTTTAATCATATTAAATTATATTTAAGTTAGTTTTTAATATTAGTACTTAGTTGCTGTATTTAAACAGATAGTCTAAAAATCCCCAGTATTCGAAACATTTTGTTATTTTCCACTACACAACGTCCATTTACATAAATAGGTACAATTTATGAAAAAGCAAGAAAATCCATAAAATCCAAATTTTGAGAAAAAAGTCTATTTTGAGTAAAAATGCCCATGTGCAGTCAGCTGCAGAGAAACCTGACCCCCCCTGCATACAAGCTTCTATGGAGATGGGGTCACGTTTCTCTGCAGCTGACTGCACATACGAGGATTGCAAATGATAGAAATATTGTCACTGGCCATAAGGAAATTTCAAATATGATAATAAACTGGTAAGATAAGTTTCATCAAGGTGCAATATAGGCCTACCGTTTGGTTCCTGCGTGGTGCGCAGCTTAAGAGGGGAAATGTCAAAGGGTATAGTGAATAGGGGAGCAGGGCAGTTCCGTAAGGCGAGGGAAAATCCTAGTATCTTATAATCGCCACTATTTCTCTACATTTACACTAATTACATAAGTATTTCTAGGCCGTATTACAGTACGTGGTGCAAAATCTATGCGAGATAATAATACGTGTAGTAACAATCACATCAGAGTTCATCATCAGGTCTATATTTTAGAAAACTGTAATTGGATTTTTATACATTATTGTATCAAAAATTGCGTCGCTTTTGTACAGATTAGTTTGACACACGTATGACATTCCGGGGAAATTCAGTAGTGTGGGTGACACGAGCCCACGTCATCATTAGTATCGAAGGTTCTGCGGTCGTAATAATTATGATATTTATGATACTCCCCGACTCCCATTATTACATGTGAGTTTTATAAAATTATTACGTTAATTCATGTTTTACTTGACCTATTTTGTTTGCTTAGACAAACAAGTGACAATTGTAATGCGTAAACAATACATTTACATGGTGACGGCAGAAAAAATCATTCATTAGTTGTTTTGTTACTATAAAGTGGCAACTCGACATTGACAGTGAAGTAGGCTTGTGGCACAATCCGGAGTAGCGGACCTTGTTTCTTTAGACCATGCATTGACGCAACTGGGCAAACTCAAATTATCCTAAGTATATGTAAGTTGCTGTGGACCGTTACACGTTATAATTTTGCGAGTCTTAACTGGCAACACTGAGTGGCTAGTCTTATGAGACTTATTTATAACGCGATGGAAGGACTTTGTATCCATGGTCAAGAAGAAATTTAAAAAACGTCTTATGACGACGGGCCATTCGACCTGTGTTGCCAGTTTAGGTAAGACTTTTAAAATGGGCCACTGTTGTGGCCAACTTGTATTCAAGAGTAGTAGTAAACTAATATATTGTAAATTTATATTGTAGATATCACTGTTACTACACGTAGTATTCCAACGTTTTCTAAATCTAGAAAACAGTGTATTTATATATTTTTTAAATAATTAACTTCATAATCAGAGTAAGTAGTAAATAGGTATAGCATTGACCACTTAAGATTTACTACAATATCATCATCATCACATCAACCGATGGACGTCCACTGCTGGACATATGTGCCTACATACAAAGAGTGCCACAATAACCGGTCCTGCGCCACTCGCATCTAGCGGACTCCCACGACCTTCAACTGCAATATAATATGTAGAAATTACATCACTTTATTTAGATAATATGGCTTTGGAAATAAAAAAATGAGAATATATTTATGGTAAATTGGTTTAAAATTGTATTGAAATCAATATGTAGGGTCGCGCTCTTTGATTTGGGAGTTTTGAGACTGTCAACCTTAAGGGGATCCCGAAATAAAGTCCTTGGCTGTACTTTGCATAATATACTAGAACTCGGGAGGACGAACGCGGAAGCTATTTCCGTGGTTGCTGAAGTGATACAGAGTGTTAAGCAGTACAACTTATTAAATTACATAATTTTCCAAACGAATTCTTATTTCCAACACTATTTAGAATTCTTAGATGTAATATTAAGAAAATACTTTGTTTTTAAATTTATATATAGATAAATATTACACAGCAGTGAAATTATACAGTGCGTGTGTTTCATACGAATTTATAGTTTAAGTTACGATAGTTTTAAGTGCTGTTAGATCAAAAAGTATAACAATTACCCTTGCCAATACTGCGTTATTATTTTCAAAGATTTCTCCAGCAGCAATGTCAGTGATATGAGTTATTGTTACCGACATTGAGTATGAAAAAAAAAAAATAGATGACAATTTTTTACACAGATCAAACTAGTCCCATAGTAAACTCAATAAGGCTTGTGTTATGGGTACTTGACGACGATATATTTAAAATATATATATTCAAATACATAGAAAAGATCCAAGTCTCAGGAACAAGTGCTTCCGCTCACCACAGAAACAAAATGCCCTTACCGGGATTAGAACCCAGGACCTCTAGCTTCGGAGGCAGTGTCACTACCAACTAGGCTAAACAGGCCGACACATAAATATAAATAAATATATATATCGATGTACATAATCTTTATTATACTTTCAGCTTATAATATATATGTTCATTTGGAAGACACACACTGTATAATGAAATAAAAGTTCAATTTCGACAAACAATATATTTGTAACTATACCTATATTTTTCATAGCCATTATTGAGGTATGCATTAATATTCTATAGTTTCTCGGTGGGATACTAGAAATAAATGACTGAATATTGTACTTTTCTAAAAAAAAAAACATTTAAGAGACTAGAGTTACGTTTTTGTTAGTTACGAAATACGAAATAAAAAACGTTTCAGAAAGATAGTTGTCAAAATAATAGGTTAACTAACGAATACCATTCACTGGTCATAACTAGATAGATTCATATTAAGTAAGTTGTCAAAAATAATCAAACAAAAGCATTATATTCGAGAGTATTTTTAGACTAGAATTACTAAGTACGGCCAATTTTCATTAAGTAAGTGCAAACTAATATATGTCATTCTCTCTTGCGGCGGCGCCAATAAGGCGCTTTTTTCTAACACTCTACTTACTGAAATAATTAAAAATGATCCTTATTGGACAAAGAGGGACGTTTTGCTAGAGAATGACATATTTATATACTTTCATACATTTAACAGTGCAAACCTACATATAATTCCTTGTATAATGTACTTCAGTACGATTTTTATTCTAACTTCGTTATGATACAATACTAGAGATTTCAATCATAATTTTAGCTTCGGATATGTGATTTTTAGGAAGAAATAACGGGTCGTACGTATCACCATCATGAACTCCATTCGACAATCAAATAAAATACGAACCATTTAACGGGTCATATAGAGTTAAAAAACCAAAAGTAGTCTATCCTGTGGCCTCAATAGTTAAGAAATATATGCAATATATGCATGTGCATGACGAGTAAGTTATGTATTTCTTATTTTTTACATAGATTTATAAAGCGGCGACGCAATTTCTGCGAAATATGACTACTTGAAAAAATTAGGCTTTACAATAGTTATGTGCATAGGGAAGTAGCGAACCTAAATCTGTGTATGACCTAACACTTTAATAAACTTAGGATTTAACTTAAGTTTTCACAAGCTTTAAAACTTGCACTGTCCGTATGTAATGTGAGTTGAAATTTGGCATGCTTATGTAAGTTTGGTGACCGTGCAATATTATGGTACAGTCACGCTCTTTAATTTGGGACCCAATTCACAAACTTTTTCTTTGTTTCTCTGTGCAGTTTGACAGGACTGTCAACCTTAAGGGGGTCCCAAATTAAAGTCCTTGACTGTACCACCGAGCTGATCTGATGATGAAAACAGAAGGCCATAGCAACACATAATCTACATAAGATAAAACCGTAGGGTTTGGGCGAATGTGGAACAGTCTCAGCAAGTGGTTGATAATTTAAACAGTGGTCGGCAATAAAAGCCTGTACCATTTTTTTTTACAGATACTCATTATTGTTGCTTTCCACTACATGATTCGAACACATCAGGCGTTTTACATTACACTCGAGTATTATTCAATCTAACAAGAACGAAGCTAAAATCATGACTGAATCTACTACACTAGCAATTATAGCTATCACGGTGGAAATCGTCTGCAACTACTGTAAAAATACAGACTTACAGCTAAAAGCAATTTAGATCTATGTAAAATTTGTAACAGATCTCGTAGAAATTTGGAAAAATGTAATACTATTCTTTAGAGTATAACTTTGGTTGGCGATTTTTATAATACTACGGTAGTAAATGTGTTCTATTTTAATGATATTCTTTAAAAAACTGGTAAAATGAACTGGAAGACCGGTATAAATATGAATAATGGATAATTTAATGTACCATTGTAATACCGAATGAAAATTCTAGGAGATCTATTAACTGTTCGATCAAATAAAAACTGAATACTGGTCAAGTTACAATTGTCTTAGTGATCAAATTTATTTAGTCTTTTTCTATATTGTATTTATGTTAATACAATTTGTACCATTGTGATTAATTACAAACAGAAATATTTAATTTAAAACTCTAAGTTTGTTCGCCATGCAATCACGTAAAACAACGCTAGTGATCATATTTACTATTACACGGTTACGAATAAGATGATTTGACAGTTTCGTAATTTTATCGATGGCAACTCGATATGGCCTGCCATATTATGCCGCTTCAAATCTGTTTCGTAACCTGTTACGAAAGCGGTAATTCACTAACAATCCTTCACTAAGGAAATTGAAACACCTATCTTTTTATCATATTGATAAGAGCGAAGGTGTTTTAATTTTCCTTCGCGTTACTTAATATCGCATGTGACAACAATCGCCAGGCACATTTCTTTCCGGCCCTGGCCATTAGAGTGCGTTTCGCTTGGTCATTTGAGGAGTTTTTCCTGTTCGTCACGTGCGCCGATGTACTCGCCGTTCCGCTCGGGGGAGCACACTTCGGAGCGGGACACGAAGGACGAGCGCGTGTGCGGGGACGCTGACACGGGGAGAGGGTTGGGGGACACCTGAGAAATGGCAGAAGTGTTAGAAAAAGATACGAGTGTATTGTAAACATACGTTTCAGTTTTTATTCTAGAGACACAGATGGTGACCTGGTTAGATGAACGACTCTAATATGATAGCAATGCATAGCAAATGCTGCATGCCAAACTAAATTCAGTTTATAATTGATTGAGATAGAGCGTCTTTTTCCTATTAAATCGGAGTCCTAAAAAATGGTCTGGCCAAGAGTACCAAAAACTGACGTGCAAGTATGAAGAATGACAGGAAAGTGAATGAAGTAAAAAAGTTTTGTTAAAATCTTAGCAAGCGGAAATCAGTCATCATTCACTACCCCTCCGGGAAACAAGCGTGATTATGCTTATTATGTATTAGACAGAGCGCTAAATATCTTTCCTGTAAGAAACCAGAAGAAAGGTAAAGTTTATTTTAGAGTGAGAGTATGTAAGCGAAATAAATTTTCCTTCGTAAGTAACCGCAGGTTCGTAATCAGTCGTCGGAATTTCGGCGGAATGGTCGATCTATGAAAAAATGGTTGTAACTAGTTTTGTACGTACAAATAAAAATTCCTTGATCGCAACTGGTTCCCTAAGAAATTTTTTTTAGTGGTTTACGAACCTGCCGATGTATACGGCCGAAGGGATAACAAAACATTAATCAAAAATGTCACCTTCTCATCAATGTAACTTCTAGTTTATACATAGGTTACTAAAATATATTCATACTTGTCTTGACGGAGTCTTGTGTTCTCCACTGATGCTTATGTCTTCATCAACTGACTGCAGCAACTGCGAACAGAATAATTCAATTTTAGGACTAGATTTCGTTGGATTTTCACTTCTCATGATCTAAAAGTTCCGTCTTTATGTTGTGCGTAGGCGACATAATATCGCTTTTTATGCATAAAGTAATATCTCGCGCATAAAGAAAAATCCGCCATCGCGGCGAGAAAAAATGTTGTAAGGGATATCTGGTGGTAATTATCCTTTATTACATTTTTATTATTTTTCCACTTTCATAACTAAGAACCCGCTAGGCGTATTTCTGGCAGTGATTGTGTTAACCGGTAGCCCTTTAGTTACATGTTGAATCGCCTCAATGAACACATAAATGCTTAATACAAGTCGTTTCGTAACAAATATATTATAAAGACCTCAACTTCAAGTGTTATCCTTCTCCAATATTTTTAATATCCTTGACAACTTTGCAAGAACCAATTCGTCCATTTTAATGCGTTTCTTTTCCATTAGCAACCGCTCATCGGCCTGGTTCGGCCCCAGGTTCGACTCCTCGCTTGGTGACAAATTGTGGAAGGTCAGGAGAGAGGAATCGGTGTGGAAGGTTGTCTTTTTCTTTTTACTGTGGTCTGGAAGGTAGGATGGATGATAAAAAGGTGTAGGTACAAATAAAAAGAACATGACATCCACAACCAGCCAGCTAGCCATTTATACGATCCGCAGATAGATGGATAGTATTCAATAAACACAACGGGGTGAAATCGGTATCACCATCTTTAATAAGTTTGTCTTCCAATACTTCACTTTCTAGTAATTTCTGATTAAGTCTCCGATGTCACCCCTGTATGTACGCTTATAAAATTTAAATAAAGAAAGAGAAACATTTGTAATTTTGGGGTAAAGAATATTCCATCATCAAGTTTAGGCTCTCGTAAGAATAGTATATTCAGAAGTTTAGCTTTCATCAAAAATACAGTTTTTTTGATAGTTGATTAAAATATTATTTTACTAAATATTATTTATAGTAGTTTGCTCTCTATCGGTAACGAAATCGAACGAGACAACGTTATTTACCTTTTTTTTAATAAAGGCAAACTGCCTAGGCGTATCGTAAAGTTATTTTATAACAAGCTCGCGGAATACTTTTCCCATATCGAAACTAGTTACCACATATGGCCACAATAAAAAATAACCTTCCGTTATCGGTTACAATAAAGCTGTTTCACCTTTTAAAATGCCTTATTTTGTTACGAAATGGGGAAAAAGACGTCAAATTCCAAAACTATAACTTTAAGTCGTGTTTATGTAATGACTACAATAAAATACGAAAAAGAAAACATCTAACCATAATTAAAATTATCGACACTCTTATTCAATATAGACTTGTTCATCCAAAAATTATTCCGCACACACTCCACACAATTTGTCGCATCGTCTGTCGCCAACTTCGCGACATCCGAGCTTAGACTCGAGTCGAATTCGCTCGAGAATGACGGCCAATTGTTCGATCTATCGGAGCACACGTAAGCTATAGACTTGGTCGCGACTTCTGCGTCTTCTACAGCTCTCGTGTTCGGCAAGCTCTTGGCTTCGGGCTTTGGGTTGTGTTTAGAGCCGCAGGCGAGCCGCGTGTGCTCTGACGAGTGCGGGTTAACTTGCTTTAGCTGTATTATATGGGAGGTTTGGGGGCTCTGGAATACGTACAAAATAGGTTTCATTTGCCATCAAAAGGTCTCAAATATGCAGGCATCGGAAATTCGGATGCTTTTATGCCTACACTTTGGCTTCAGTACCTACACCGCGTTGTTGTTGAGTAGGATCAGGGGTGGTTTACTACCGTGACGTCATCAAATCACATCAATATTGTATAAAAAATATCTTTATATAGTTACCCAAATTCTGTCTTTCTTTATCTTAAAATGTTGAAAAAACTGACAGTTATCACTCAAAAAACTGACATTCATTGAGTTTGGTATTCACTAACGGCTGACATAAAAGAAAACGAAAATTAAAACGTTGATTTCAGAAACTTATTTTTTAAAGTGATGCCGTTAAAAATTAATATAAAACTTTGTATCCCCTGGTTACATGTATGGAGTGCCCCCCTCCCCCTACTTATTTTTTCGTCATTTCACATCACTTTTACGTAGCGGTTCATACGAGTGGAACACACCTTACGGCTAAATGTTTTAATTGTATTTGTAGTACTTATAGTCCCCGAGTAAGTACATCGGCTGTCACATACAGACGAAAAGACGGACGGACGGGTTCCGTTTTCACCATTTTGGCTACGGAACCTTAAAAGTACTATTCGTAATTGTATTGTAAACAACACTACTCATAATAAAGTACATATATTAAAATAGGTTCTCGCTGGTGGTAACCCTAGCGCTGAGGGCGGGGTCTCGAAAGAGCGCGTTGCATGCGATAGAAAGAGATGGCTACGTTTAGGCACGTTCGGCATACCTAAACGGGGGATTTGTTAACAGAGAAACTTCTGTACTTGTCCTTTTACTTATTCTGTGGTAGGATGGAGGCGGACTCAATTTAATTTTACTAATAAATTTCCCGGAATACCGAAAGTTAGGATAACATAAACACATACATTTTCCGTAATCAACACAATACCTATTACGCCCTTAAACGGACCACCACTATTGTTTTTTGTTACACCTTGTATGCCATTAAAACTGTTTACCAACGTCCTTTGTCAATACAAAAATCGCTGAGAATAGTCAAAACCTAAAAAAATTAAAAGGTACGTATTATCTATTCGTGGTGCTTTATACAATCTTGGAACCTAAATAATCGAAATATTAATTTTAAGAAGCCGACTTCATACTTGCTTAGCTTTTTGCTGCTGCTTGTAGATATAAAAGCATCCTAATATCCCATGCCTGCTTATAGGCTAGTTTCCAAAGACACATTAACAATGCCATTCGAACCAGTTTAGAAAGGGGTTTAAATTTTTGTATGGGACCAACTACGATTAAAACACAAAAAAAGCCGCAAATGAGGGTCAAAGGTGTAATTGACAGAAAAATTATAATGTCACAAAGTACTGACGTTGTATGGAAAACAATAAAATTGCTATTTTAATCGTGAAATAATAATAATAATGTCGTATTTTATTATTATTCTGTTTTCTTTTTTGTAATTTTCATTTACCCTTTTCTTATAAAATACGTACATACTCTATGGATAGTAAACTGTATATCACAATAATTTACAAAATTTTACTAAAATTATAAAAAAATATAAGTGTTTTCTGAAATTCAAAAAATTATGTTTATGTTTTACCCATAAAAAATAAAATAAAAAAATAAATAAATATTGGGGGACAATCTTACACAAATCGACCTAGTTCCAAACTAAGCAAAGCTTGTATTATGGGTACTAGACGACGATATAAATACATACTTATATACATAGAAAACATCTAAGACCCAAGAACAAATATCCGTGATAAATGCAAAAATAAATGCCCTGGCCGGGATTCGAACCCGGGACCTCTAGCTTCGGAGGCAGAGTCACTACCAACTAGGCTAAACAGGCCGTCATTGAATAGAATAGTATTGCTACATTACAGTTAATTACATAAAAGATAGGCGTTATTGATAATACATTAATATACTTACTACTATTATAATAATTTTAATTTTATTAATATTGGATGGAGCCGTACGCTCGGCCGAACTCGATTCTACATACAAACTACGTTTGTATGGCGAATCGAGTGTTAGTAACAGAATCGAATTTCCGACCTAGATATACCGGATCCTTGTGTATACAAAGTTTCAAATGATTCCAGCATGTCATTTTAAAATGAGAGCGATACTACGTTTGTATGGAGGACCGAGCCTACTGCGGACTCTTAATGCAGTATTTCACTACTAAAACAGAAATATACTGTTTCTTTTCCCATACAACCGTTGGTTCGATAGCTTGCATGTGACGTCATAAGCTAGTCAATTTGTAGGAACCGTTCCGTGGGCCGCTAGCGTCGATCTGGGTTTGACCCTAAATTTTGAACTTTATTATGCTCTAATTGTAGCTGGAACCATATAAACATTTGATCATCGCACCATAAAAAAGAATTACTCAAATAGCGTATTGCAAATGGCGCCTTATTTACGAAGCTAAAAGGTATCACTGTATGGTTTCTAACTGTAACCACCATATCAGCCAAAGAACGTTCACTGCTGGACATAGGCCTCCCCCATATTCACGGGGGTATATGCCATAATCGCCACGCTTGGCATGCGGGTTGGCGATCGCAGTATCGCCACCGCACTCCAGGGATGCTGCTGCCCATCCCCCGGTGGTCTTGGTCGTAGTTTTAGGACATACCCGGGTCCAACCGGTTACGGGGACCGGGTCAGGGACCATAGAGTTCTAACTGTAAGTCTAGTATTAATTACCAAGAATGAAAATTGAACCTTATTACTACTAGCAGAAGGCACCTCTTCTCTAGACACTGAGCTCAGCACTAACTTCTTAGGAACCGAGCTAGCAGAGTTCGTCATTTGCTGAAACAGGATTAGGGATGAGGGTAAGAGTGATAGGAAAGGGAGGATTGTTCACATTAAAATTTACTCGTAGGTTTGGTTCAAAATGACGTGCCCACATCAAGTAAGCGGGCAGGGATGGGCCTAGGGCAGAGCGGGTGTAAAGGCAGCTCTAGGTGCCAGGTGTCTAGGGGCGCCTAAACGCCAAAAGATAAAGAAACTCAAGGGAAAGATAAAATTTTGGAGCAACCTTTTGAGCCGCGCGGAATGAATCGCTCTACCCTGAAGGAAAGGGAAAGAATAAGTAAGATGGAGAATATGGATCACGCTTTTCTTAAAAGTAGATTGTATTCTTCAATCGCAGCTCCGAAGTACCAGGCGGCCATACTTTACTAAGAGTTCTTGGTGGCCCATGAGGGGGATTTTTAGCATGTCTTAACTTGTCCAACTCGTTGTCGAGCTGGTCGTTGGTAGCGCCCTTTCAATGGATTCCCTTCTCATGAGCGTGGCGCGATTGGCGCGCGTTTCAAATAGAAGAGTTCAGCGATTGCGCGCACAGAGTAATCTGGCACGAACGTGTGACTGACCATAGAGTTCTGTTTTGAAGTGAGAGGCCATCGATTTTTCTTCAAAAGTACCAAGCATCCATGACTCGCTAAGAAATCTTATCATCTAGTGAAAAAGAAAGAGAGCGAGAGCGATATCCTTCCTTTATTCCCTCCATCCAAACTCTTAATCACAGATCTAAAGTACCAGACTCTCATAATTTGCTAAGACATGGGCGATATTGAGTTGGCTGGCAGGTAAACCTCACAAAGGGGGGAAATGGCGGGGTAGAAAGAGAAGGAAACAAAGGGGGCGAGGGATAGAATAAGGAAGGTAGCGATTATCAACTTCTCACTCGCTCTAGTCTTAAAAAAGGATTGTATTCTTCGATCGCAGATCCTCTAGTACCAGGCGACCATACTTTGCAAATAATTTTTGGTGGCCCATGAGGGGGTGTTCTCTAGTATGACTTACCTTATCCAACTCGTTGTCAAGCTGGTCATTGGTAGCGCCCTTGGATAAGGCTCCTTTCTCCATGAGCGTGGCGCGTTTGGCCGCAAGATACAGCGCGCGTTTGACGGTCAGATAGAAGAGTTCAGCAGTCGCGCGCACAGAGTAATCTGGCACGAATGTGTGACGGAGCATGGAATCCATGTTAATGTTTTGGAGGCTGCCCATGGCGGAGGGGGTGGGGGATTCCGCTAAAACAATACAGTTTATATTAGCTTTCCCATCCATAGAAAGTTTCCGATCATTATGTATGTTCGTCACAGCGACTAGGAATGCTTGGTATCAAATAATTGAGCTACTTAATGACGATTCCACCAATATGAATGCAAGGTTTTCGAGAGGAATTCAAGTAAATTTACCAGCGTTTCTCTGACCATATTTAAAAGAAGTACGATGGATTCGGCCAAAAGCTCTTTTGTTTCTATTTTTGTTGTCTTCTGTAATAAAAATAACAAATTGTGCCAGCTAGTCCAAAGACATATCTTTAAAAGGACAAGTGATAATAATGTAGTTGTTTGTTCGATAATTCTGACAAAAAAACTCATATTTGGACCAAGGTCCTGTGTACAGTCAACCAATTTGTTTTCTGGGCCACTTTGTACCTTGTCACAGTAATAATCAATCTGAGAGCTGCTACAGATTTCATATTATGGTATTATTCCCAACTAGCAAAAACCACTCATACAACAGTTTCAAGACTACATTTTTTTCGCTCTTACAATGATTCTATATCATCGTATAAGCCCGGATTTGGGCACAAATTATAAGCGTATTTATTTTAATACTGTTCTAATATCAGTCTAACTGAATGCTGTTCTCATTTCAAGTAATCTTGCAAAAACTAATTTAAGCTGCCTTAGGCTAATATCGCTTTTACGTAAGAATCTTTTAAGTCTACACAGGCTTATATTGGTCCAACGTTAGAATCTTGTGAGCCTAAACAGGCTTCTTTAGATTGTTTTAAGATCACACGGTATCTGAAACATTCTGACAGTCGAGATTGTGCGAAACTGCACCTTGACAATAAAAAACAACAAACTAGTTCAAACTGTTTATTAATCATAATTTAATTTGCAATTTAATTACTTGTTGGTTCTATTATCTGGTGTGTGTTTCGTGTTTATGTTTTACGGCAAGTATTTGCCGGGGAACATATTATTTTCTGTAAAGTAGACCCTGTTTTACACTTCAAACTTCATGCGCCTAATCAAATATGCTATTTCATGATATATTTTAATTATTTTATTTATTTATTTGTATTGAAAATGTCGCCATTTTTATGGTTGCATTTTTCCAGCGCACTGTTAGACTATTGTAAGAGCGTTTACACTAGCATTGGCATTCTGAGTACGAATGGTACGGCCATGTTGAATTAATTAGAGTTCTGTGCTTTACCTCGTTAGCCTATTTACAGTGCTCTCAGGCTATGCTGATATTAGTCTGATATTCTTACAACAGCATTTAGCAAATATATTATAAAATCAACTGAGCTTAAAGAATGGGGATATAAGAACAGGTTTTCTCAAATGCAATGCGGCTTCGTAAATGTTATTGTAGGAGCGAGAGGCTTATAATAGTATTATAAAACGCTCTTATATACATATATGAGACTAGGTAATAAGAATGAGCGTTCTTGACTACGGCTAGCTTGTACAAGGCTAATATAAGAGCGGTGACCTCTTCCAAAACAATTATAAGAGCGCTATAAGCCTACCACTCTTATAAAGTGCGCGTTCTGCGACTGTTATAAGAGCAGGCTATCTGAAGTGCAATGAGTCTTCGTAAATGTTACTGTAGGAGTAAGAGGCTTATAATAGTATTATAAAATGCTCTTGTATATATATATGAGACAGGTAATAAGACAGAGCGTTCTTTAGTCCGTATTAGCTTGTCTAATACTATTATAAGCGCGACGACATCTTCCAAAACAATTATAAGAGCGTTATGAGCATACCACTCTTATAATGTGCGTATTCTGTGACTGTTTTGCTAGTTGGGTTGTAACTGCGAAAAGGTAAGAAGTGGCCCACATATCAAATTGCTTGACCATACGCTGTATTTTTGTTCGTTCTTGCTTTTGAATCACAATCCCACCATTTGAACAAAAACTTATTTCGTTAGATAAAATTTACATCACTTGAAACAAACGCCAATCTCGTGAGAAATTTAGCGAATGAAAACTAATGAACGTAGTGGGGCGACGAGGCTTGACGGCCCGGCCATGACTCCGAGCCTAGGGATGTTAAGGAGCTGGTATTATAGGAACCGAAGCCGAATTCGGAGCTTTTAAATTTATTTTAACGGAACGGAATCAAAACCGAATCCGGAACTGAAACAAGAGCCGAAGACTGAGGCAGCGATACCTATTTGTGTGACCGTCCATTAGAAAAGGGCCCATAATAATAATAATAAATAATCATAAATATTGGAGGACAATCTTACACAAATCGACCTAGTCCTAAACTAAGCAAAGCTTGTACTATGGGTACTAGACGACGATATACATACTTATATAGATAAATACATAGAAAACATCCATGACCCAAGAACAAATATCCGTGCTAAAATGCACAAATAATGCCCTGACCGGGATTCGAACCCGGTACCTCTAGCTTCGGACGCAGTGACACTACCAACTAGGCTAAACAGGCCGTCAAAGTACCCTATACGGACCCTATCAGCAATAGGTACATCGTCAATCCGGAAACAAAACAAACGAATGACTAAGGAATCGTTTTAGAAATCACGTGCGGTGATTCCCGTGAGAATTTTGAAAGGTCGGAAGTGTCGGAACCTGGTTTTGTAGACACGCGCCGCGACCGCTGCACTTCCGAGTTCCGATATAATTATATCGGAACCGAATTCGGAACTGGAGGTGTAAAATCAATCGAAGCCGAAGCTCCGTAACATCTCCTCCGTGCAGCGGCAGCGGTGACGGTTCTCCTAATACATTGCGTGTGATCCCAACTAACCGCAAAGCGTTGCGCGTCTCCATCACGCAATGCACAGATGAAACGCCGCGGCGCAATCCGCGCCATCCTGGCCAGTAACTAACTTTGGAATACTAACCGACACCGATGTTTTGCGTGAGCGCTTGTACGCCGAAGTACGTGAAAGGTCCGGCTTCAAACACGAGGTTTTCTCTGCCGACCGTCACCTCCACGCGGCCCTCTAGGATAAGCACGAAGTAATCCACCTGTACAACAGTCAATAATAAATATCAGTACGCTCAGAGTAAATATATTACCTAAATCAGCATTCAAGTTGAACCTCTTAAGAGATTTTTAGACCTGCACTCCACTACGCCGTACAAGTGACATCTTTTATTGAGCACCTGTATTTTGGTACACAAAGTCTTCCTCACTTCCCAACGAAGCTATCTCGAAACACGTGCTAGTATTTTAGGCTAGGCTTTAGATGTGGTGGATCATAGACAACAGGACTTAAGCAGAATTGAGGGATAGCATATGGTGGACCATGAGGGGATAGCATAGAACCGTATAAAATATGCTAATCCCTTTCACTGCACACGTGTTAGAGAGAGACTCATCGGTTTCCTTGTTGTGGGTAGACATAGGTGCTGTGGTCTTTCTTGTTCTTTCCTTTCAGCTCGAATCCCGGTCAGGGCATTACATATTTGTGCATTTAGCACGAATATTTGTTCCTAAGTCTTGGGTGGTTCCTATGTATTTATGTATTTATTTATATAAGTATGTATATCGTCGTCTAGTACCCATAGTCCAAGCTTCGCTTAGATTGGAACTAGGTCGATTTGAGTATGATTGTCCCCCAATATTTTTTTTAGCTTGATGTTGTGGACCTGAGTAGAGGTCTTTGGCAGATATGAGGGTGGCATATGGTGCTCATGAGGGGATACAATAGAACCGAACAAAATATGCTAATCCCTTTCTCTATTTTTCAATTTATTTGATTTAAGAAACATTATCTATCAATAATTTCCAATATTTTATACACGTACAGCACGTTATGGCTGGCATGGGGCCCTTCATGCTATATTTCCCTTTAGCTTGATGTGGTGGATCAAGAGTCCTCTAGACTTTGGCAGATTTGAGGGTGGCATTATGGTGGCCCATGAGGGGAAACATAAACCGTACAAAATGTGCCTGTTCCTTTGACTGCACACTTGTTAGAGAGAGACTCACCGGTTTCCCTTGTTGGTAGACATACGTGCTGGGGTCTTTCTTGCTCTTTCCCTTCAGCTTGATGTGGTGAATTACGTCCTGCTTCAGCAGCCGTCGGAGTACCGTCTCTGAAACCGTGTCTGGGCGGAAGGCTTCAACACCTAAACAAGATACAAGTTGGTAAATTATATACATTAAGTAATATTATATTAAATTAAATAAGAAATAAGTATGTACATATAGAGAATAAGTAATTAAGCGAGACATTTAGATTTACCAGCATCTGCCCGCGAATTCATCAGCGTAGACTCGTTAATCGCCTTAAAGTATTAATGAAACGACTAAAGAATATTCACTCCCTTTTTACACTTTTAAGGGGTTTATTATTTATTTATGAAGCCAACAATATGATGAAACATTTAAAGTATTTCCATACAAAATTTCTTTCAAAGCCGTTCAGCGGTTTAAACGTGAAGAGGTAACAGTCAGACAGACAGACAGAGTTACTTTCGCTTACAATGAAATTTGTAATAAGGATAGTATGGATATGTAATTTATAATGTAATGTAATAATATTAAATAAATAAATATCAATATCATGTGCTTGTCGCCTGGGCCAGTAATGTAACACGAAAAAACTTCTCTTTGTATATTTATAATGAGTTGCAGGAGTTTATATTTCTCTACCTATTAGACTTTATAAAATAAGCGGGGCGGCGAATCAAAGAGAGAGAGTCCGATGCTCGCGTGGTTTTGGTGCAATTGTCCATCGCATCGCCATCTAATGTAGTAACGCGGTAAGTAATGGTAGGTACTTTTGTGTCCAGTACAGTCGCCAGCACCAATATCTGCCATAACAAAGCGCGCATAAATATCTGACACGGCTCTATTTCTAGGGTCATTAGGGCGTGTCAGATATTTTCGCCGCCCTTGTTTTGGCAGATTGTACAACTCGCGGGGGTTTGTTTGACTATGCTTAGTCTTTGCATGAAGTCTTATATTTGTTTCGGTGTCTTTTTTGTAACGTGAAGCCTAATTACTATTTAATCAATAGTTACATAATAAGGGTTCTTAAAATTCGAGAGTCGCTGTAACAAAACGAGCGTAGAGAGTTTTGTTATTAAAGACTCGAGAATTTTAAGACCTAATTATGTAAAGTTGCATTCAATATTTTTTATAGGACAGCAAAATTATTTGATTTAAATTAAAAATTGATATGGTGGCAGAATACGGGCATTGAAGTGTGCATCTTTTAAAAATAAAAAAGAACAGTTTTATAATATACTAGCTGTCCCGCGCGGCTTCGCTCGCGTATTACAAATAACGCGAGGGATGTCGCGGATTAAAATATAGCCTAGTTTTTAAAATGGAATGAGTCAGTCCGGAGATATTTATTATTACTTATTTTTTTACCAATTCCGGGGGTTGTTCAAAGTTTTTAAGTATGTACATGAAACGTCATTAAACATACTAATTCTGTGAAAATCCTTGTGATATTTTTTTTCTCCTAATAAGTATCTTGCGATCGGCTTACTAGCCCTTAACAGATTTGTTGTAGAAGTGCAGTGTCAGTGGAGACTGTTCCTCCAGCGAGGAAGCCGTCTCTTATTTACAAGGGACCGTTAGTTAACAGAATCCCAGATGTGTTGTCTTTTCAGCCTTTTGTCGCTTATTGGTTCACATAATGCTGATGCTAGTGTTAGTGTGAGCCTTTATACGGTCTTTGTAGGTTTTAGCTCTGTGTTCGGCTTCCTCCTTGACAGTTTTCATTTCTGAATACTCATGTAATTCCTCTGTTCTGATGAACAGTGGTGCGTCTGTGATTATTCTGAGTGCTTTGTTCTGGAACCGTTGTATAATCTCAACATTAGAGTTTTTTGCTGTGCCCCATAACTCAATGCCGTAAGTCCAGACCGGCTTAATTATAGTTTTATATATGAGTATCCTGTTTTCCATGGTGACGTGTGATCCTCTGACTACTAGCCAGTTTAGGTTTCTAAGCCGAATATTTAGCTCATCGCGTTTTTTTTTGATGTGTGTTTGCCATGTTTGCTTCCTGTCAAGGTGCATGCCCAAGTACCTTGCTGAGTCTTGGTGAGGCAGGACATTATTTCCAAGGTTAATTGGGGGGGCAGTTGTCTTTTCGCAATGTAAAAGTGACATGCACTGATTTATTGGAGCTAGCTTTGATACGCCACTTTTCCATCCATTTGTTGACTTTGTTCAGGTGATTCTGCAGCAATGAGGTCGCCGTGCTGGCGTTCTCGTGGTTACAAAGTGCAGCTGTGTCGTCAGCGAATGTCGCAGATAAGATATTGTCAGTTGTGGGTATGTCTGCGGTGTACATGAGGTATAAAGTGGGGCCCAGTATAGAGCCTTGCGGTACGCCGGCTTTTATGTCATGAAAAGTGGAGTAGGTGTCATTGATTTTAACTCTAAACATTCTGTCTTCCAGGTAAGATTTTAGGAGCTGGTAGTACGTATGCGGGAGTTGCTTTTTGATTTTGAAGAGTAAGCCCGGGTGCCATACTTTATCGAATGCTTGTTGTACATCGAGAAAGACTGCAGAGTAATACTGCTTGTTTTCGAGAGCTTCTCTTATTTTGTCGACTACTCGATGAACTTGTTCTATCGTGGAATGGCCAGTTCTGAAGCCAAACTGATGTTGAGGGATGACAGCGTTATCGTTGAGTGCTTGTGTTAGTCTTCGCAGTATTATCCTCTTGAACAAATTCGATATTATCGGCAGTAGACTAATTGGTCTGTAAGACGATGCTAGATGCGAAGGTTTGCCAGGTTTCTGTATCATGATAATCTCTGATATTTTCCATATCATTGGAACGTGTCCGACTCTGAGAATGGCATTAATTAGATATGTTATGCCTACTATCGCCTTTTTAGGAAGTTGTTGTAAGATTTCAGCTGTTATCAAGCAGAAACCAGGGTCCTTATTTAGCTGTAATCCTTTTATATCTCTTTGGACTTCTCTAGGTGAGCAGCTTTGGATTGGAAGACATAGTTGCAGATCTGTATTTAGATAGTCTTGTATTTCTTTTTCAGTTTCTACGTCGCCGCTGTTCGGAATGAAAACTTCTTTCAGAAATTGTCCAAAGACCTCAGCCCGTTCTTTGTCAGTTCTAGCACATGTGTTGTTACCATTTTTTAGTGGATGGTGTGAGGCCTGGGGTGCTACCTTGTTACGTTTAACCGCGTTCCAGAGAGAGTACTCATTTTTGGCTTGAGGGTTCAAGTTTGATAATTTGTTCTGCAGGGTTTCCTCTTCGATGTCTTTAAGGTACTGTTTTAGGTCAGCGGATGCTCTATTAAAGGCTTTTTTATCTTGAGGATGACGACTACAGTGCCAGACCCTTCTGAGTCGTCTCTTTTCCAGGATCCTTGTTTTTATATCTGTAGGTACGTTCCTGTTACCTTGTCTTAATGTGTCTGCCGGTGTAGATTTCCATGCGGCTGTTTGTATTAGGTTTGTCAGAGTATTTGCAAATTTCTCGATGTCTCCTTTTGTTTTAATTGACACTTTCAGATCAAGATTTTCGTTTATGTAGTACCTGAATGCTTCCCAGTCGGTCTTATTGGTGTAAAGTCGCTCTTTCACTTTCAATTAGTAGTACTTATTATAGCAATTACTGGTGTATGGTCTGAACTGCTGTCCAAGGATGTCTGTGCATACAAATAATGATTAGACAAGCCTTTATATACAAAGAAGTCCAAGAGATCTGGCTTTTTGTTTGGATCGGTGGGCCAGTAGGCTGGTTCGCCAGTACTGAGCACACTTAATTTGTTTTGGTCTAAACTTTTTTTCATTTCTCTGCCTCTAGGTAGTGTAAGTCTTGATCCCCAATAGACGTGTTTTGCATTAAAGTCACCTCCACAAATTAATCTATATCCGAGCGTCTTAAAGTAATCTGTAAATGCTTCTTTCTTTATGGTGTGCTTAGGTGGACAGTATACAGCTGAGAGAGTTATGGAGCCTCGTTTATCTTGTACCAATATTGTGGTTGCTTGTATTGGTTCTGTTTTATACTCTGGGAGAATTATATGTTTGATGTGTTTCTTTACAATCACCGCAGTGCCCGCATGAGCTGTTCCATCCGGATGGGATGTTGAGTATATACTGTAATTGTTTAAAGTTGTGCTGTGATTAGGCGCAAGGTGTGCCTCGGATACCAGAAGTACATCAATGTTTTCTAGTTCCAGAAAGGTTTGGATGTCGTATTTGTGCTTAATCAGCCCGTTAGTGTTCCATGTTGCTACTTTCAGGGTAGCCATTTCAATGGGCTAGTTTGGTAATTACTGTTGTGAGGAGGTTCATAATCATTGACATTTGATCTAGGAGTTTGTCTAGCTTTACAGCTTGTTGTGTTAAGAGAAATTCTAAATTGGGATTTAAAGTTGTGGATTGGTCTTTTAATGCATCTGCATAAGATTGTTTTTCTGAGTAGTCTTTGTTGCTAGTACTCAAATTATCTGGCTTTTGATGTCCTTGGTGGTGTGATGCTGTGGCGGCGATTGGATGTGTTCGAACATTTGTTTTGTTTTGCGTGTCTCCATGGAATTTGGTTGTCTCAGTTGTCTTTGATCTATTTGTCTTTCTAGATAGTATTTTTTTGTAGACCTCGCAACCCTTGTAATTAGCGGGGTGTGCACCTTCACAAAGGGCACAGGTGGCTGGGGTGTTTCGATCTTTTTTGGGGCATTCGGAGGTCTTGTGATTTTCTGCACACTTTACGCACCGGTACGGGCGCATACAATAATTTTTTGAATGCCCGTATTGCTGACATCTTTGGCATTGAGGTATAGTGTTTCTTTTCTTGGGTTCTTCAATTATAACAATTTGGTTGTCAATGGCTTTTATTGATTTAGCAGCACTGTTGTTTTGTCCTGCTACAAGGTTAACAAAGAACGTAGATGTTGGTTTTTTTTCGGGGCCATATCTCACATTAATTATTTCTCCGTGGACTTTATTACCGGTTTTTTCGAATTCTTCAATGATTGCACTATGCGGAGTTGTATGATGGAGCTTTTTTATAACAAGGCGATAGCAACGTTGGTCTTTTCTGTTGAAAGTGTGACCTATGAGGCCATTTTCCCGGACTAGAGTAATGATTTTCTTGTATACTTCTAAGTCCTTGGAGTTAATTCTTAGTTGAGTTTTGCTTACGTTTTTTAGGAGAAAATCTTTTTTGATGACAGCAGTGCTAAATAGTTCTGTTAACTTATTTATGTCTTCTATGCCATATAAGATAATCGGTGGAGGTTTATTTGGGCGTTTTTCTTTAGGCTTGGTAGCCGTGTCTTCAGTTTGGTCAATCTGCAGGCCATCAAACCTATTGGTGATTTTAATTCCTTCGGGGGATGGTGACTGTGATAACTTCTTTCGCTTACTGCTTCTAGTTTCGGGAACTCTTTGCCAAACGGGAGGCTCAGGGGTGTTATTACTATTAGCACTAGCTAACGAGCCACTAGGCTCTCTTTTATTTTCTTCTGTTAGGGGAGCCGTGTTTACGTGTGTACAGTTTCTAGCTGTCCACTTGTCAATAGTGAGGTTCCTGTGATTTCAGATGGCGAGACCGATCTGGGTCTATTTTCAAATAAGCTTTTATGGAAGACTTGCTGTGTATAAATTTTGCGACGATCTTGCTTAGTGTTGTGGTTGTGTGATTGGGTGTTTGTTTCGTTAAGTTGTGAATTCATTTTTGTTCCCACGAGAAGGGTCGATCTAAGTGGTCACTTACAGGGTAACGCCCATTCCTGTAAGAAGGCGTAATACAGCGACGTTTGCCGGGTCCGTCGAGGTTGGCGCTTGCGACTGAACTCCCTTCAGTCATTCATCCTGTCGGCACGGTCCGCACCTTACGGTTATTTGTTAGAGAGGTTTTCTTCCTCGCGATCCAGGCAATAAAGCCAAGATCCCCGGCCTATGCAGGTTACGGGTTGTGAAAGTCATTTCCTACCTTCAACTGTAGTGGCTAGTTAGGCCTCTGTCAGGTTAGATAACTGCCGCCTGAGACTCGGCGTTGTTACTCGTTTTGCACCACCAAGGGGACACGTGTAGGGTGGGTCTAGGAAAAGGTGGTAAATCCTACGGACGCGAGTAACATCATCCCCCTTGTGATTTTAGTAAAGTTTTATTAATAAATATGGTACAAATATAAACAATTTACAAATCTATATGTACAAAATAAGGAAAATTTTAAGCCGCAGTACACTAAATTATTTTTTAGACAACTGGATAATATCTTGAAAGTTTCAAAAGCTCATAGGTATGAAAACGCCCTTAAGTCTATGCTATTTCACACAATAATTATCATTGCCGAAAGCGTATGTGTACGATGGCCACAATGCCTTGCAACGAATGAAGTGTTGGCTGTGTTGGGCAATTGAGTCTAAACTTTTGTTTATATTTTCATATTCATACCTAGTCAACTCAACCCACGGATCTAAAGGACTACAATGAAATATGTTTACATTTAAGTCAACTAAGAGCGTGTCTGAACTCGAAAAAAGAGGTTGATATTAAATAGAATTTGAGAGCTCTCGTTTTTGGAAGTTAGAGATTTTCTTCAAAGAATATAATACTCACTAATGGTTTTCATTCAATTTTAGCGGAACCTTTTGGTATTAAAGTTTAACACACTATATCTGTCATTCATGTAAACCTCAGAGTACCCCAGAGAAGACGACAAATAATAATACCGCCACCGAGATAGATAGTCATATACTAAATTGAATGAGAGCGACAGAGAGGGATATATAATTTGTTGCCCTTGTCATAGTTCAGCTTTTTTATTTGCCTGAATGACATCTTCACGTCATGGTGTAGGTACTATTACTTATTCTGTGGTCATGGCAAATAGTTTGAGGCAAATAAACGATTACCCGCACAAATTAAAGAGGTAGTATAAGGTAAGCTGTCAGTCGTTTAAGGTTCTCAATTTAGCTGCGTAATAGCTTTTCTGTCGCCCTTAGTGGAACTCTTATAGGATCTCTATAGAAAGCCTTACTCTGAGATGTAAACATTGTAAACAGAATGTTTATTTGGTGATTCATTATTTTACTGGCATTGCGCATACATAAAGCCTACTCAAAACTTATATTTTCTTATGCTGTAGAACTTTTCTATCCAATTTCCTTAATTTATTCCAAAATGTCAATAAGGCAAGGGACTTGCGCATGTATTATTGCGTACCTTACGTCAAATACCAAAGAATGGATAACAACGCCATCTATACTACAGAATTGCTCAGCAGATAACGACGCCACCTACCGGGTCCAATTGTATTTTCAAACCATCCAGGAATACACTCCAATATACACACAAAGTTTCATCCAAATCGGTCCAGCCGTTTAGGAGGAGTAAGGTGACAAACACACGTACAGAAGAATTATATATATAAAGATAATAATGTATGGAAATCCATTTTGACTCTCAAACACCAGTCATATAATGACTTGACTATAGACTAGGTATAGACTTGCATTTGTATAAAAAGTTTATTAATTTAATACTACTGTCCAGGGGTCGGAATTCTCGTAGCACTTTTGAGCTGTCATAGGGACTTCTCATTTATCGACTTACGATCTACATATTATATCGATACATTATAGAACACAACATGTTGATGAAGATTAATAGTAGAGGTAAACAACAGGCGGTCTTGTCGCTAAAGAGCGATGTCTTTCAGATAACTTGAGTAGTTGAAAATGTGAAATAGAGATATTCAATGAAAACAAAGAAAAGTTAATAGTTAACAATTTCACATTTAATTAGTTTAATGTTTGTGTTTGTTTGTTTGCATATGTCTATAAAACTACTAATCAAAGGTCGTCAGACTAGCCGTACCTAAATAACATGATACCATTAGGTACGATGGCAATTCTTATTTTGAAGAAATGTCTAAAATTAAAACCTCGTAATAAGAAATCCACAAATTATTTATAAGGAACAATAAAATATGATTATAATAATTCCTATTTAAAATTTCCAAAAAGTTGGCATCCAAAGGTTATCTCGAAGAGATCGCTCATCGATAAGACCGCCTGTTGTTTACTTTACACTTTTAATATTCTGTATTTATCGACATATATTTGTACTAGCATTTGCCCGCGGCTTCGCCCGCGTACTAAGCGAAATTTTTAACCGTCTGTTACAACCAAGTTACTTTTACTGGACCGATTGAATTGCAAATTGGCACAAACTATCAAGAATTTAGAGCGCTTGTGGCCCAACGGCACCCGCCTACCGCGTGCGGTGTGCGAGGTTAAGCAATATCGCAGGTCAGTTCTTGGATGGGTGATCGCTTTGAGTGGTTACTAAATGACTCTGCTTTGGAAGGAACGCTAAGCCGTTGATCCCGGCTGCAATCGTTAAGCCAAGCTAGAGGCCTTCGAGCGGCTTGCGAACTTCTAACAGTCAAGTTGCCCACTCACTTGACAAAGGGGGGTCGAAGTTGCACCACGTCCGTAGGGAGTACCCACCGTTACCCTACACGTGACCCCTGGGTGGTGCTAAAAGTGAAACAAAAACTGGCAACGTACTTGTTGATTTAAATGGAAAAAAATATCGAAACCTCTATGTCGTTTTTAAAAGCAAGTCCATAGATACCCCACACGCCTATATAGTAACATTAAACTTTTTTGCATACAGGCATGTATGGAGTGCCAAATTTTACCTCAGGTTCGTATTCAGAGACCTCTCAGACGCTCAGATATCGATTTTGAACGAAATTGGGACGAAAAATAAGATAGTCAATATGGCCGCCACTTTCACAAATTTTACCTCGGATTCGTATTAAGAGACCTCTCGGACACACATATATCGATTTTGAACGAAATCGGGACGAAAATTAAGAAAATCAATATGGCTTCCAATTTTTCCTAATTTTACCTCGGATTTATATTAGGGGACCTTTCGGACGCTCAGATATCAATTTTGAACGAAATCGGGTTGTAAATGAAGAAAATCAATATGGCTGCCACTTTTTCCAAATTTTACCTCAGATTCATATTAGGGGACCTCTCTGACGCTCGGATATCGATTTTGAACGCAATCGGGTTGAAATCAAGAAAATCAATATGGCTGCCACTTTATCCAAATTTTACCTCGGATTCGTATTCGGGGACCTCTCGGACGCTCAGATATCGATTTTGAACGAAATCGGGACGAAAAAAAAGATAATCAATATGGCCGCAACTTTCACAAATTTTACCTCGGATTCGTATTAAGAGACCTCTCGGACACACAGATATCAATTTTGAACGAAATCGGGACGAAAATGAAGGAAATCAATATGGCCACCACTTTTTCCAAATTTTACCTCGGATTCGTATTAGGGGACCTCTCGGACACACAGATATCGATTTTGAACGAAATCGGGACGAAAATGAAGGGAATCAATATGGCCACCACTTTTCCCAAATTTTACCTCGGATTCGTATTAGGGGACCTCTCGGACGCTCAGATATCGATTTTGAACGAAATCGGGTTGGAAATGAAGAAAATCAATATGGCTGCCACTTTTTCCAAATTTTACCTCGGATTCGTATTAGGGGACCTCTCGGACGCTCGGATATCGATTTTGAACGAAATCGGGTTGAAATGAAGAAAATCAATATGGCTGCCACTTTTTTCCAAATTTTACCTCGGATTCGTATTCGGGGACCTCTCGGACGCTCAGATATCGATTTTGAACGAAATTAGGAAGAAGATGAAAAAAATCAATATGGCTGCGACTTTTTCCAAATTTTACCTCGGATTCGTATTAAGAGACCTCCCGGACGCTCAGATATCGATTTTTAACGAAATCGGGGACCGAAGGGGAAAAATCAATATGGCCACCACTTTTTCCAAATTTTACCTCGCATTCGTATTACGAGACCTGTCGGACGCTCAGATATCGATTTTGAACGAAATCGGGAAGAAAATTAAGAAAATCAATATGCCTGCGACTTTTCCCAAATTTTACCTCGGATTCTTATTAAGAGACATCTCGGACGCTCAGATTTCTATTTTGAACGAAATCGGGACGGAAATGAAGAAAATCAATATTGCCGCCACTATTTTCAAATTTTACCTCGGTGTCGTATATGGGGACCTCTCGGACGCTCAGATATCGATTTTGAACGAAATCGGGACGAAAATGAAGAAAAGCAATATGGCCGCCACTTTTGCCAAATTTTACCTAGGAGTCGTATTAAGAGTCCTCTTGGACGCTCAAATATCGATTTTCGTCGAAATCGTATCGGACGGCACTAATTAATAAAACCACTTACAATACATTGACTCAAGAAAGGTCGTATCTTCATAGGGAATTCACGGCACTTCATGCGCCTTTAGACCTTATAAGGAACCTACATGCCAAATTTGGTATCTCTCGAGTCTCGAACCAGCAGTTTGGGCTGTGCGTTGATATGTCACTCACTCAGTCAGTCAGTTTCTTCTTGCAATTTGGCACCTACTTTTAAGTTTTCATGCCCGCAATATTAAATTTCAAAATCAACGCCATTTTCGAAATTAACGACCCAATAAATCATAAAAATCACACCCATATTAATATTTAGACATTCCAACCCCCTCGGACCCCAACAAAGGGGATGGTATTTCACGTCCTCCACGTGGGATTTTAAAATTATTGTTGTTTTCGTAATCAGCGACCCGATAAACCATAGAAACCACACCCATATCGATTTTCAGAATTTCTCACCAGATTTCCCCCTTTTAGGGGTTGATTTCTCAAAAAACCTGAAACAAATGTTTACTGATTTATCGTTAGAAATACTCCTGTGAAGTTTCGAATAAAATAATCTAACTAATCTTGATTTCCTATACAAACTTCGGACCGCCATTTCACCCCCTTAGGGGTTGAATTTTGAAAAATCCTTTCTTAATGCACCTCAAGACCTTATATGGAACCTACATACTAAATTTGGAATCTCTAGAACCAGCAGTTTGCGCTGTGCGTTGATATGTTTTGTGACCAACAGGTCACTCAGTCAGTCAGTTATTTCTTGCAATTTGGCACAAACTTTCAAAAGTTTTCATGTCCACAATATTTAATTTCAAAACCGATGCCATTTTCGTAATTAACGTCCCAAAAAACCATAAAAACGACACCCATATTAATATTTAGACATTTCATCCCCCTCGCACCCCAACAGGAGGGGATGGTATTTCACGTCCTCCACGTGGGATTTTAAAATCCTTGTTATTTTCGTTATCAGCGACCTAATAAACCATAAAAACAATACCCATATCGATTATCAGAATTTGTCACCACATTTCCCCCTTTTAGGGGTTCATTTTTCAAAAAACCTGAAACACGTGTTTACTCATTTATCGTTAGAAATACTCCTGTGAAGTTTCGAATAAAATAGTCCAGCTAATCTTGTTTCCCCATACAAACTTCGGACCCCCATTTCACCCCCTTAGGGGTTGAATTTTGAAAAATCCTTTCTTAGTGCACCCCTAGACCTTATAAGGAACCTACGTGTCAAATTTGGAATCTCTAGGACCAGCGGTTTGGGCTGTGCGTTGATATGTCAGTCAGTCAGTCAGTCAGTCAGTCAGTCAGTCAGTCAGTCAGTCAGTCAGTTTCTTCTTTTATATATTTAGATATCGTAAGTCGATAAATGAGAAGTCCCTATGATAGCTCAAAAGTGCTACGATAATTCCGATCCCTGCTACTATCAGTCATTTAATTGATTGACAGCAGTATTAAATTAATAAACTTTAGATTATAATCTAATCAGGCATCGGAACTTCCGATGCTTTTATACCTACAACTAGCAAAATCCCGGAAAAAGCTAAGCAAGTATGGAGTCGGCTTCTTAAAATTAATATTTGTATTATTTAGGTTCCAGGATTCCGGGATTGTATAAAGCATCACGAAAAGGCAATAACTTTATTTTTTTTTAGGTTATGACTATTTTTAGCGATTTTAGCAACATTCACGTGGGTAAACAGTTTTAACCAATGATATTTTAAGTACTTAAAATATCATTGGTTTAAAAAAAAATGTGGTGGTCCGTTTAAGGGCGTCATGTATTGTGTTTTGATTAGGAGAAAGAAAGAAAATACATTTATTAACGTCTTTACACAACATATTACAAAACATTCATGAATACACAAAAGACGACGCTAAAAAGGGCCCCACTCAGCATAATGCCACGGCACACCGCGCCGTTGGTTTTCAGTGGGGTCCTGCCTTAAAATCTATCGAATGACGACACAGACGCAAACAACATAAATTATATAAAATAAAGAGAAAAATAAATCATTTGACGTAACTGCTGTGAGTATGATATTAGGGCTTAAATTTAAGAGTACGTACGTAAAAAAAAAAACAAATACAAAGAAATGCCACTATTATAAGGTAAGAAATTGAGTAAAATAACAATTGTGAAATGAGTTCAGCTACCATATCCAAACATTATAATAAATATAAAAATAAAATCATAAAAAAGGGTCGCAAATCCAAAACTAACAATCCAATTGATTTTGTAAAAGTAGTGTCCGACATTTTAATTTAAAAGTAGTGACTGATTTTAGCGCACGAATAGGCGGAGGTAAGTTGTTCCAGCATTTCGTGGCAGCGTATCTAAAACTGCCACGAAATCCGGCTGATTGGTGACGAGGATAGACAAGCTGCAGAAATCTAAAGGACCTGACTTCTTTAGACCTGGAGTTATGTGCCCAGGTCAGCTTATCGTAGAGGTACGAGGCCAACTGGCGGTTTACAACACCGAACATAAGTGAGGCTAGATGTAGTTTTTGTCTAGTGCACATTTTTAAAATATTATTTTGGTTTATGTACGGCGTCATATGTGTGCGAGGGGGAATATGGAAGCAGTAACGAGCGCAAGCGTTCTGAATTCGTTGTATCAATCTCTGCGTTCGTGATAGCAGCCGCGGCCCGTACACAGTGTCACAGTAGTTCAGCCTGGAGAGTACAAGTGCGTCACATAACCTTATTCGAAGCCTGGTGCTAATGAAGTCACGAATTTTACACAATAATTTGAGCCTATAAAAACAGTTGCGGATCATGTTGGATAAATGCGTTTCAAAACGCAATTCTTCGTCCATGAGGAGACCCAAGTTCATGGCTTCATTCACCTTTTCTATAGTATTACCATATATATGTACGTTAAGATTCCTTTTTGATGCCTTATCAATTTGCTTTTTTGTGCCTAGGATTAGGTATTTAGACTTTGACGGATTTAAGGTAAGCGAATTATCAAGTGACCATCTAGCAATGCGCTCAAGATCTTCATTAAGGATATTGACCTCGGCCACTGTACTATGTTGTAAACTAAACGGAACATACAATTGCAGATCGTCTGCGTACATGTGATACTTACAATGTTTTATAACTCGTGTCATATCGCTACTATATAAAATAAACAATACCGGGCCCAAGATTGAGCCCTGTGGCACTCCTCTGGAAACTTATTTCAGAAACCACGCCATTAGGTTTCTGCAGTTGTACAAGTTGTTTACGGTCGCTAAGATAGCTTGCAAACCACGCAACAGAATTTCTGTCAAACCCATAGAAGGAGAGCTTTGATAATAATAGGGAGATATTAATGGTGTCGAAGGCTCTTGAGAAGTCCAGCAGTGTTAGTACAGTGGCCTTTCCATTATCTTGTGTGGCTAAAATATTGTCCGTTACATCAAGTAAAGCAGTGGCTGTACTACGGTGCTTACGAAAGCCTGATTGATTTACCGGTAGTATGTTACTTTGTTCCAAGTACTCGGTAACCTGTTGACACACCATTTTCTCGAGAACTTTGGACAGGCATTACGGAATACGTATCCGTTATAAGAATAAGAATAAGAATAAATTTATTTTAAAACATACATGGTTTTCCATTTTTACAATATCCGTCAGGCCCCGAACTAGGCTGAGCCTGTATCTCGGGACCTAGCAGTGCGTTGTACATATTGAATTTTATTTAGGGACACTTCACTTGGGTCTTCAACTTAACAAATAAACTAAATACTCAAAACCTTAAATTACTGAAATGCTTATACCTATATGTACTGAAATATACTTAGTAAAAATGCAAGAACATTAAAATAGAAGTAACCTTAAATGCGTGACTATAATTATATACATGTGTGTGTGTGTGTGTGTGTGTGTGTGTGTGTGTGTGTGTGTGTGTGTGTGCGCGCGCGCGCGCGCGTGTGTGTGTGTGTTTTATAGCTACATGCAGGCATGGAGGAGAGCTTCGGTTTCATTGTATGTCAGAGGCACTAACCACTTTTTTAGGATAGCCTGTACCGTTCCTACGAGGTGCTGTTTGATGTCACACACTTTACAAACATTGTTGTAGATGCGCAGATGCATATAGGCTGGGGCGCGCTTTGCAAACGCAGAGCTTCTTGGTGGAAGGGGAACTCTAAACGTCCGTTTTTCTAGAAGTTCTGCATAAGTTGGTAGTTTAACAACATAACTATGTGCTAACACTGTCGCCCTTAGGATATATAGTTGTCTAACTCTCAAAAGGTTAGTTTCGCAATAAAGGACGTCTGTGGAAAACCTATAAGGTTTCCTTAGCATCACCTTAATGACTGCACGCTGCGCCCTCTCCACCAGAAGTAGGTGAACTTTAGCAGCGCTGCCCCAGACACTCACACAATATTGTAAGATTGACTGACACAGTGCGCTGTAAACAAGGTAAAGCACTTCCTTCCCAGTACAGTCACGGAGCCGCTTCATTACATATATACACTTCCTCACTTTGGCGGAAAGAGAAACAATATGCTGTCCAAACGACAGGTTCTGATCTATGACCAGCCCAAGGTATTTGACACTTTTTGCCCTGACTATTGTGCTACAAGCGCACGTGGTGAAGCTACTACTCAAGGTTGGACCGCAAGCAGTATGAATGTATAGATTGGGTTGTAACGAATAAGATGAGGCTGATGTTTTGGAAAAGGCAAGGAAGTTGGATTTATCGACATTTAGGGTAAGTAAATTATTTTGCAGCCACGTCATAATGAGTGATAATCCTCTTTCCGCGAGGGTGATTACAGTATCCCATGTCTTGTCGTAAAACAGCACAACGGTATCGTCGGCATAACAAATTATGTCCGCCTGGTGTAGATTAAGTCTAAGGATGTCATCCATATATATAAGGAAAAGTGTAGGCCCGAGGATGCTTCCTTGTGGAACCCCATAGTTCACTGGTAACCAATCGCTGCTGTGTTCACCCATTTTTACTAGTTGACGCCGCTCGGTTAAGTAGCTCCGAAACCACTCGAAAGCCAACCCCCTCACTCCCGACACCTCAAGTTTCCGGAGCAGAATGTCCATGGATACCGTGTCGAAGGCTTTGGCCAGATCCAAGAAGACCCCGATACATTTATCACCACAGTCAACAGTTTCGGATATTTTGTTTGTAAGAAAAATGGCAGCGTCTTCAGTGGATCTTCCTTTTCTGAACCCAAATTGACCATCGGACAATATGTTATTTTTATCTAGGAAATTTGTCAGTCGAGTGTTCACAACTTTCTCGAGGATTTTAGAGAAAACGCTAAGAAGGGATATTGGGCGATAGTTATTGGGGTCACTCTTGGATCCGGTTTTATAGATGGGAGAGACCTGGGCTAGTTTCCACTCCTTAGGAAAACGACCAGTTGCCATACTCAAATTGCAAATATGTGCCAGCGGTTCTAAGATGACATCTCTGACTTCTTTAATTAAAAGTGGTGTTACTCCGTCTGGCCCAGGAGCACTGTCTGACTTGAGTTGGGAAATGTATTTGTCCAACTCGTGAACATCCGTTGGATAGAGAAACAGAGAGTTGCCTGTTTGTGACGAATGTTTTACTTGAGCGGCTAAGGAAGCTTGGGTCTCAGAGATTTTATAGAGAATTTTTTCAGCTAATTTCTGCCCTATACTTGCAAAATGTTCATTAGTAAAATCTAAAGAGTCCTTGGGAGAACCTGTTAAAGACAAAAGTTCGTTTCCCGAGTTTGGATTTCCAGAACTGCTGCATATACTTTTAACCGTCTTCCACAACTTTTTTGAGTTCCCTTTTGACTCAGCCAGTTTTTGACTTTGATATTCTGTTTTCAATTTATAAAGTAAATTATCAAAAAAGTTTCTATAGCGCTTATAAATTGTCTGCAACATAGCATTATTTGGGGATGCTCTTGCTTGGCTATGAAGTTTGTCCCTGTGCCTCATGCATCTTATCAAGCCTGGTGTAATCCAGGGCTTAAGATTGAATTTCGAGCGACTGATTTTCACCTTGTGTGTATTGTTTTTTAATGTGGTGGAAATAATATGGTCAAAAACGTTGACAGCATCATCTACACTTACCGACCCATTTACCCTTGACCAATCCGCTTTTCGCAGCTCTCGAGCGACAGCCGAAAAGTCTGTTTTCAGTAGCCATCGCGAGCGCTGGGTAATTCGGTTTTCGGTAGTAGTGATTTCAGCCAACGCAATATCATGGTCCGTTATAGAACACTGACACACTGCCCCAGACGAGCGTGATTTGGATTTAACAAATATATGATCAAGACAAGAGCCAGCTCTCGTCGGGTTGCTGACTGCTGGGAGGAATTCGTGCATAGTCAATAGATACAAGTACTCAGAAGAATAATTATTTGTACAATCAAGTATGTCAATGTTTATATCTCCGGCCAGAATAACGCGTTGGGATCCTTTAGTTTCAGTTAAAAGAGAATCCAGGGAATTTAAAAAAATGTCCTTATTTATGAAACTTGGAGAGCGATAGATTCCGTAGATTTTGAAGTTGCTGCCTATAGTTATCGAAAGACAATTTGCATCTTCAAGTATTGGCTCGGATGCTGATGCATTCAGGGATTGCTTAACATACATAACTACCCCGCCGCTCTTGTTAATAATTTTTTTAGTACGAAAAGCAATGTATCCCGACAAATCATCTACTATCGAGTTTTCGCTCAACCAGCATTCTGTTAGTACTATTATATCAAAGTCAACACCCATCCGATTTAAAGCGAGTTCGAAGGCATTAAAATTTCGCTGTAGGCTTCTTATGTTAAGAGTCATACATTTGAAAGATTTGGCACTCGAAAAAAAGGGCTTAATCTGTTCTAAGGTCTCCAGCGTTTGGCAGTGAAAGGTCGCTATACTGTCTAATTCTTTTTCTTCGTCAGGGGACGCCATTTAATAGCAACAATGAAAATGAAGAATGAATTGCAAATTAGCTGAGACCTGCTGCCCGAGAGGATGAGACCTATTTTTACTGAGTGCCCAATTTTGTGAGGTTTGATTTGGTGTGCATGTGTATAGAGTTTTATAGCTTCCGTAAAGACATACTTGTATGTTGATGTGGTGTATAAGAGAGTGTGTGAATTTTCATGGGTGAATTTATTGTGAGTGTGATTCTGAGTGGTGGCTGAAACTATGATTGTTGAATCTGTTACATAATTAGCTAAGTGGTACATTAAAAAAAGATGTGTTGACAACAGAAACAAAAAACAGGTGCGGGAGGAACCATCGCTAACAAAGTTCGTCACGAAACTTCGCTCTGGCCGAAGAATCAGTCGCAGGAGGATCGTCAGGCTGAGTGCCAGGACCAGTCGGTGGCGGGGAGACTGGTATCGTGCAATGCGACACGTGGTCCGTTTCCCGGGCTCTGTCGAGATCCGCTGCTTCCCGTATAGTGATGGCCGGGCCTCCTTCTCTCTTCCGTATAAAAATGTGACCGTTTGTAGTCCAGCAATATTTGTAGCCCTGCGTTGATTTTTCTTGCCTCGCTTGGCGAAATAACTGCCTATTCCCTTTCGTTAATCTCTCATTGAAGAATAACTTATTTTTTCGCCCTGCTACCTCAATGTCTTCCGTTGTGATATTCCGCCTTAATTTAGCTGCTTTTAGGAATTCTTGGCGCTTCATACGTCGAACAAAGCGAAGGACGACGGGCCGTGGGAGAGATAATTCTAAATTCTGAGTAGCTACTCCACGCCGAGGCCCGACACGCAAGACCTCATCAATGTCCGATTCTGCCAGGTCCATTCCAATTTTAGAAGCAGCTACCTTCATAATGTGATATAAGTTTTCATTCTTATGTTCATTTATGCCTTGGATTTCAATTTCGTTTCGCATCGTATTCTGCGCCTGAGCATTGAGCCTCTCTTCCAGTATGTTCACTTTTTGATGTAGTAGCGCGTTTTCCAATTCCTTTTCCTCCAGGGCACGTATCTTTGCGTCTGAAAGGGCTAGCTTGGCGTCATATTCGTCTAGGCGTGCCACACAGCTTGCCACGCAAGAGGTTAATTGTTTTAGCTGGTTTTTGACCTCACCCATGTCACTACGCAGCAGCTTAATTTCCTTTGTGAGCGCAGTTAGCGCGTCGCTTTCGGGGGTCACTGTCGATGCTGGCGGTTGCGAACGCTTTTCTGACTCCCGATTTTGCGGCCGCAATGTTACATTTGTTTTCATCGTGTCTACGCTGCCAGCCGCTGGGGCCAGTGGCCGAACCGGCGTATTTGAATTGTCAGTTTTAGGTACCTTGCTTTGGCAAGACGGGCATGTCCAGCTGAGAATATCGCTCTTTGATAGGCTACGGTAATCCTTATTTACACATTCTGGGTGATAACTATTTATCTTACATGCAGAGCACGTCATCATTTGTGAAGTTGTAATCGCTTTGCGACAGCCAGCGCAATTTTTTGCCATTTTAAAGCTTAGTTTATTTAAAGGCGTTAATGTGAATAAATATAAAAAAATAAGAGGGTATAGTTACGCGCTCCTCCAAAGAACCAGTCGTGCGAGACACCGGCCGCCTTAGTTTAGGCGCGTAAGCGATGGGTCCAAGTCACTGGTCGTTGTACCGGAGGCGTCCAACGGAACTAGACACTGGCGCTTTGGTTAAACCCCGTAAGGCAGGGGTCTTGATTTACTGGTTTTGCGCTGCTCACTGCGTAGACGCGCCCTATCTCGATGGAGTTTAACTCCGCACTCCCTATAATTACGTATCTGTTATATTATCCTAATTTTCGGTACTCAGGGAAATCCCGGGAAGTCTATTAATAAAATTAAATTAAGTCCGCTTCCATGCTACTTAACAACAAGAACGCGGTGTAGGTACTGAAGCCGAAGTGTAGGCATAAAATCATCGGAATTTCCGAAGCCTGATTATAACGCTGGAGTAGGAAATAGTACATTACGATACAAGTGCAGATAACAGGAAATTCGCAACGGGTGGTGATAAATTGAAACACGACAGAGTGTTTTAAATCGACACGAGTTGCGAATTACCTGTTCGCACGTGTATCGAACAACGTTTTACAGTACATATGGCTCTTTAAAGTTTCGACATATGCACGTAATCTGCTGATTAGTGCGGTAATATAGCACCATATGTACTGTAATAGTACATTACGATACAAGTGCAGAGAACGGGAAATTCGCAACGAGTGGTGATAAATTGGAACACGACCGAAGGGAGTGTTTTAAATCGATACGAGTTGCGAATTACCTGTTCGCACGTGTATCTTACAACGTTTTACAGTACATATGGCTCTTTAAAGTTTCGACATATGCACGTAATCTGCTGATTACCGCACTCGTGCGGTAAAGTAGCACCACATGTACTGTAATAGTACATTACTACAGAGGCCGGGACGAAAGGGGTTGCCGGCCGAAGACATATAGACGGCCGAGCGAAGCGAGGTCGGATAGGTCTTAGGCGGGCAACCCCATATTTCCCGCCGATGTATGTATAGTGCTTTTCTCAAACATGCAATGAAATAAAAAAAACAATAAAAAACAAAGTTTTATTTTTAATACGCATAGTGGCAGAATGTCATGATGCCTGTGCCACAAATTTATGTGGAATGGAAATTAAAGAAGAGGACTTTGCCGGCCTTGGCCTGCAACATTTGTATGAAATTGCATTAACGACCTCTTGTCCTAGCCGCACCTGAAACGTCATACTTCGCAGCCTATTATAAGGAACATAACATCAATATTTCATTGCATGTTTGAGAAAAATACCTTATGTTGTTGTTGGTACTCACTGGAGCTAAGGAACTGGAAGGTGGCGAGCGTGAGTTGGGGCGAGATGTGTGTACGTTGGTTTTCATGTTTCTCTGCAAAGGCGCCGAAATCTTGGTGTTTGTTCGTGGGCTTGTTACGCCTACGCTTCGTCCGGTTGTCCACTGTTTAAATGGAAAGTTTTTAGTTAGAAATAGTACTTTATGCTATCTTTATATCATCATTCATCATCATAGCAGCCACTGCTGGACATAAGCCTCACCCAAAGACTTCCACAACTCAGTTCGTCTGCATGTTTGCTTGTCTTTTTTAGGGTTCCGTACCCAAAGGGTAAAAACGGGACCTTATTACTAAGACTTCGCTGTACGTCCGTCCGTCCGTCTGTCACCAGGCTGTATCTCAAGAACCGTAATAGCTAGACAGTTGAAATTTTCACAGATTGTGTATTTCTGTTGCCGCTATAACAACAAATACTAAAAACAAAATAATAAATAAGGGGGGCTTCCATACAAAAAACGTGATATATTAGCCCTTTTTCATGGCTACCACTCGCCGAGCTAGATCTCAAGAACCGTAATAGCTAGACAGTTGAAATTGGCACAGATTATGTATTTTTATTGTGCCTCCAACAACAACATACAACAGAGTAGTTGTTGGCGTTTTTTGCTGTATCTCATGAAACGCAATAGCAAGGAGGTTAAAATTTTCACAGATGTTGTATTTTTATTGCCACAATAATAACAAATACTAAAAATAAATTAAAAACAATATTTAAGGAAGTCTTCCATACAACAAAAGTATTTTTTTTACAGTTTTTTGCTCGATATTAATAATGGCTACACGCTAGAAATAATAACAAATTATTAAGGTTATATATTTACTTTAAAAATGAATAGTTAAAATAAAATAAAATCAGTATTTAGGAGGGGCTCCCATACAACAAACGTGTATTTTTTAAAGATATACATATTGGACAGCAATTGAACTGCTATTTGTAGTACGTAGATAATAATTTGACTATTAAGTACACTTGATTTATGCTACCTACCTGTATACGATAGTCAATCAAAAGTTGATTTTGAGAACAAGGTCGCGTTAGCGCTCCAAAAGTTGATTTTGAGAACAAGGTCACGTTAGCGCTATGTCTAAAGTAAGTATACATTACAAAGTAATTCAGTAATTTATTTATTTTGCAAAAGTAGCGACGTTACAATATTTAGGATCTATACCGATTACGTTGGCGGGTCGCGAGGCGCACATATTATTTCTGGTACGGAACGGAGTCCGACTCGCACTTGGCCGGTTTTTTAATGTATGTATGTTCCCCGATAACTCTTGACCACGTTGCCCGATTTTGATATATCTTTTTTTGTTTCGAAGCAGGTAGGTAGTAGGCAGGTAGGAAATTGGTCCCATATAAGCAGGCAGCGAAACTTTGGTGCAGATGACATCATTATGACGCAACTAAATTGGCATACAGGATGTTTTTATAAATTATACACAACATAGTTATTAACCTTTACCACGCTTTGACAGATGCAACAGTTGTTAATAGCATGCCGATTTAATAGCAATGTCAAAGATTTATTGTATTGTAATAGAAATTTGTTAAATCCATATAAAAGTCTTGATGTGTCATTTTTGATCCTTCTCTTTCAATGTGCTTTTTAGTTTTTAAATGTTTTTCTATGTTACTTGGTTTAGCTGTTAAATTTTGCTGACAGCAGGAGCAAAACATTTTTTTCATTTTTAACAACTAAAAAGGAAACGTCTGCAAATACGACTGCATAGACTCCATGGCGAGTACGGTCAAGCGATACCTATAATGTGTACCTTATAAATGTTGTACCTTATCAATTCACATTTCTTAAATTCACGAATAAAAAATACTAAAACGATGTACAATATTGCCTTCGATAATTTTCTGATGAAAATGACAAAGACAGTTAGTAATTATGTTTTTATAAGTACTGGCCGTCTCAAGTGTCAATAAAATATCCGTGTACTAAAGAGGCCAATAAGTTGTTAGTGATTAATGATTATCTATCATCTAAATAAAAACACTCTGTATGAAGCCGCTACGTCATACGTCTGTCATCGGCACCAAAGTTTTGCTTCCTGCATATAAGTTTGGTGAAGGTCTGATGATGGGATCTAGGAGGAATCGAGGGAGCGCGCATATGCGCCTATCAAATTCGAGTATTTCTGTAGGTAACCAAGCATTGGCTCACGGAAACCACAAATTGTGGCATAGCAAGTACAAAATTGGAGTCGGTTTTTTATGGTATAAATTATTTAGTCAAGTACCATGTTTAGGCCATGAAGCTTGTCGGACCATCCGCTAGATGGAGCACCCAAATCACACCTGTGCAACTGCCGGCCGTGAATAAGGCGAGTCATAGGAGCATATGGAGGAGTCCGTGCAGCAAGAATAGGACATGATGTCACGATCCTCAGCATACAGGGAACGACTGATGATGATGATGATGTATTGATGAAAAGCCTGAAGACTTTTGTATCTAGACGTATTTCCAAGTTTGCTGTACAACCACCACCACCATAGCAGCCCAAAGACGTCCACTGCCGGACATAGGCCTCCCCTAATTTCATGGGGGGTAAATGCCATAATCGCTTGCAGGTTGGCGATCGCAGTCTCTCCACCGCACTCCAGGGATGCTGCTGCCCATCCCACGGAAGTCTTAGTCATAGTTTTAAGACATACACGGGCCCGGGTGCTGTACAAGGTTTGTTCAAAATAAAGTCACTTACTGAACACGTCAGTCTCATCAACGATCTCCGCTTGGATCATCTCTTCGATAACGTCTTCCAAGGTCACCAGGCCGATGGTCTCGTAGAAGGGGTCCCCTTCGCCCTCATTGTTGATTCGGTGGACAAACGCCATGTGACCTTTATGGCCTGGGGAATAAGGATGAAAATAGTTTGAATGTGCTCTCAGGGCGAATTGCATCAAGTTATGACTGTTCCAGCTGACATTAAAGGTGACTGTACTAAGACTTCTGTACGATGTAAGGCCGGGTTCTTTTCTTTTTCTATTGATACACATGTTAGTCTGTAAGGTATACTTATGTATATAGGGGTCTCGTTAACTGATACAGAAGAATAAATAAATAATATGTTAACGTAACCTAAAGGTGTTAAACGTATAGTATTTAACGTCCTCGAAAAAGGGATTGAGCGTTTTTCAAGACAACTTTTACTGCAGTGTGTCCTGTGCATACAAATAAAACATATTATGCCATATAAAAATGTGACGTTCTGAAATATTACAGACACTCTTTTCTTGTTTGAAGACCGTTAGTATTTAAAAAAATTAATCCGAAAACAATACATGCTGAAAGTTCAAAGTAGATAACATCAAAGTAGGTATGAAGATATAAGAACTCAAATAATCTTCTTTTATTTTTCAAATTTTAATTGGAAAAATACTTTTTCATACAACTTGGTCACCCTACTTCACTGTCAACTCTCCATACTATCCGTCAAAGAGAATAGGGTAATCAAGTTTTTATGGAAATTTTGTATTTATGTCATCACAATAAATTAAAAAATTACTGCGTTTGTTTCGTGTAATTACAATTATTTTGAGATGGCTAACAGATACCAAGTCGGAAATACTGATTCATGATTCATCATCATCATCATCATTTCAGTCGAATGACGTCCACTGCTGGACATAGGCCTCCCCCAAAGACTTCCACAATGACCATGATTCATGATTACGACCCCGAAATCACCCTGTATATCTGAAAAATTACCGCTTAATTAACTAATTATTCTTTAAACTGCTTGACGATGACATCCAGCGTGACGTCTTCAAACACAATATCCTCGAGGAAGAAACTTCTTGGGCTCTGGTAACTTAACGGTGTCAAACGTACCGTCTTTAAACTGTTTGAACATGACATCTAACGTGACATCTTCGAGGACGTTGTCTTTGTCGTGTTTATAATTACTGGGTTAACCTAACGGTGTCAAACGTACCGTCTTTAAACTGCTTGAACATGACATCTAACGTGACGTCTTCGAAGACAAAGTTGCACGGGTTCTGGTAGTACTGCGCGAGAGTGCGCAGCGGCGTGTTGTCATCAGGGTCCACGAATGCCAGGTCCTTGATGAACAGCACCGTCACGATGTTGCCGCGGTTGCCCTCGTACACTGGGATGCGGGAGTAGCCTGAGAATATAAACCTTATTGAAAGGGAGACAATGGTGAAAATGGCATCGATAACACAATGGAGTAGTCTGTGTATTGGTGCCTAGTCAGGAGGGTGCCGAAGCGAGAACCCATTAATTAATTAATATACAAAAGATACTCGTATCAATCGTCAATATTATATGGTGCCCACGGCCGCTTTCTACCATCGCAGCGCTAGCCGTCGGCAGGGCATGCATCCTCACACCTTAGATCCTAAATGGTCGCGTACGGTACGGTTTCAGAGCATTTCCTCCCTCGGACGCTCCGGTTGTAGAATGAGCTCCATGCAGAGGTTTTCCCGAAGGACTACAGTATGGGGTTCTTCAAGAAAGGAGTGTATACATTTTGAAACGCGCATGTGACACCCCTGGAGTTGCAGGCGTCCATAGGCCTACATAGGTGACCGCTTACCATCAGGCGTGCCGTACGCTTGTTTGCCACCGACGTTTAAATTGATCAAATATTTAGAGTTAATAGCGTTTTATTTATACTACCATCTTAAAAGACTCATGTCTATTAAATAAAACACCGCAATACTTTCCCCGAAGGACGTCAATTTACATAAGCGCCCCTCATTTGATTGTCCGGCCAAGGGAAAGTGTGCCATTACGGGGCGTTCGACTTGACATCCACTATACATATTGCTGTATATCGGATTACTGGTGACTCCCGTGAATAGCTATTCAGACGAAACAAAACACGTTTTTTGTGAAGATTTAAAGCGATTTATGAACTGGTGTGCGAGATGTTATAAGTTGAATATCGGCTAGTAACATGGATTATCCATTGTGTTGTGTAGCGTGATGTATCATTTTTTCAATACCACGTCGGTGGCAAACAAGCGTACGGCCCGCCTGATGGTAAGCGGTCACCGCAGCCTATGGACGCCTGCAACTCCAGGAATGTAACATGCGCGTTGCCGACCCTTTAAAAAATGTATACACTCCTTTCTTGAAGAATCCCATACTGTAGTTCCTCGGGAAAACCTCGGCAGGGAGCTCATTCCACAACCGGAGCGTTCGAGGGAGGAAGTTCCTCTGAACCGTACCGTTCGCGACCATTTAGGTTCTAAGGTGTGAGGATGAATGCCCTGCCGACGGCGAGCAGTGCGATGATAGAACGCGGCCGTCGGCATCATGTCGAACAGTTCATCGGAGCACAACTCATTTCAATATACAAGCGATAGAACACGCACAAGGAGGCAAAGTTTCTCCTTAAACTTAACGGTTCAATGTCGCTCGTGAGTTTGCCACGATTCACACAGCACGTCTCTGAAGCGAGTCAAAAGGCCTAAGCTTATATCCAGGTGCTCCCGCCCAGAAGTGAAAATATTGGCAATGAGACCGGAAACGAACGGGACCTTGAATAGTGCGTCGTTATTATGGTTCGTAGTAAAATTTTACTATAAAATATTGAACGAGTGCCAAGTAAAGAATGAATGCCCTGCCGACGGCGAGCAGTGCGATGGTAGAAAGCGGCCGTGGGCATCATGTCGAACAGTCCTTCGGAGCACAACCCATTATACAAGCGATAGAACACGCACTAGAATCATTTATTCAAGAAGACAATAATAGTACTTACATTGTTGTCGAGGCACGAAAGGAGGCAATTGCAGGCCGAGTATTAGTTTCAAACGGACGATCTTGGGAGTCCGTTTAATTAATACGAAGTCTGCAATTGACATTCCAGCAGAGGCTAATATAGTGCTTTTCTCAAAACGAGCAGTGCCATCTTTTGTATGGTCGTTTGTTCTTTTCAAAAAGTTTGGAACTCGACAAATAATAGTGCATTACACAACTAGGGCTTTATTTATTACCTCCCGTGTTGTGTACATCATTTTATTACTACACTTGGCCAGAAAGCGGCTTCTTCTGTACGCGTAGCGTGCGGAACGCGTAGCACTGAAGTTATAGGCAGCATGAAGACATCTTCGAATTTAGTCATCACATCGGAAACCGTCTTCTTGCGGAGCTCCAGCGCTCCAGATATGATGTTCAACTCGACTTTGTCCAGGTCCGACGTAAAAAAGATAAAAATTAAAAACTCACCAGACTTCACGATCTCGCTCATAGTCTCAAAATCCAGCACCAAAGTTATAGGCAGCATGAAGATATCTTCCAATTTAGTCATCACATCGGAAACCGTCTTCTTGCGGAGCTCTAGCGCTCCACATATAATGTAGACCTCGTCTTTGTCCAGGTCCGACGCAAAAAAGGTGAAAATTCAAAACTTACCAGACTTAACGATTTCGCTCATAGTCTCAAAATCCAGCACCGAAGTTATAGGCAGCATAAAGACATCTTCCAATTTAGTCATCACATCGGAAACCGTCTTCTTGCGGAGCTCCAGCGCTCCAGATATGATATTGACCTCGTCTTTGTCTAGGTCATTGACGTCTGTGGTCACCTGTGTGTACATTATCTGCGATTAGTGAAGAACCATTCTAGGGCCGAACAAATAAGTTTCTGAAAGAGATTTCATTTTTGGTACAAGCTTTGTCATCACATCGGAAACACTCTTCTTGCGGAGCTCCAGCGCTCCAGATATGATGTTCACCTCGACTTTGTCCAGGTCCGACGTAAAAAAGATAAAAATTCAAAACTCACCAGACTTCACGATCTCGCTCATAGTCTCAAAATCCAGCACCGAAGTTATAGGCAGCATAAAGACATCTTCCAATTTAGTCATCACATGGGAAACCGTCTTCTTGCGGAGCTCCAGCGCTCCAGATATGATGTTCACCTCGACTTTGTCCAGGTCCGACGTAAAAAAGATAAAAATTCAAAACTCACCTGACTTCACGATCTCGCTCATAGTCTCAAAATCCAGCACCGAAGTTATAGGCAGCATGAAGACATCTTCCAATTTAGTCATCACATCGGAAACACTCTTCTTGCGGAGCTCCAGCGCTCCAGATATGATGTTCACCTCGACATTGTCCAGGTCCGACGTAAAAAAGATAAAAATTCAAAACTCACCAGACTTCACGATCTCGCTCATAGTCTCAAAATCCAGCACCGAAGTTATAGACAGCATAAAGACATCTTCCAATTTAGTCATCACATGGGAAACCGTCTTCTTGCGGAGCTCCAGCGCTCCAGATATGATGTTCACCTCGACTTTGTCCAGGTCCGACGTAAAAAAGATAAAAATTTAAAACTCACCAGACTTCACGATCTCGCTCATAGTCTCAAAATCCAGCACCGAAGTTATAGGCAGCATAAAGACATCTTCCAATTTAGTCATCACATTGGAAACCGTCTTCTTGCGGAGCTCCAGCGCTCCAGATATGATGTTCACCTCGACTTTGTCCAGGTCCGACGTAAAAAAGATAAAAATTCCATACTCACCAGACTTCACGATCTCGCTCATAGTCTCAAAATCCAGCACCGAAGTTATAGGCAGCATGAAGACATCTTCCAATTTAGTCACCACATCGGAAACAGTCTTCTTGCGGAGCTCCAGCGCTCCAGATATGATGTTCACCTCGACTTTGTCCAGGTCCGACGTAAAAAAGATAAAAATTTAAAACTCACCAGACTTCACGATCTCGCTCATAGTCTCAAAATCCAGCACCGAAGTTATAGGCAGCATAAAGACATCTTCCAATTTAGTCATCACATTGGAAACCGTCTTCTTGCGGAGCTCCAGCGCTCCAGATATGATGTTCACCTCGACTTTGTCCAGGTCCGACGTAAAAAAGATAAAAATTTAAAACTCACCAGACTTCACGATCTCGCTCATAGTCTCAAAATCCAGCACCGAAGTTATAGGCAGCATAAAGACATCTTCCAATTTAGTCATCACATTGGAAACCGTCTTCTTGCGGAGCTCCAGCGCTCCAGATATGATGTTCACCTCGACTTTGTCCAGGTCCGACGTAAAAAAGATAAAAATTCCATACTCACCAGACTTCACGATCTCGCTCATAGTCTCAAAATCCAGCACCGAAGTTATAGGCAGCATGAAGACATCTTCCAATTTAGTCACCACATCGGAAACAGTCTTCTTGCGGAGCTCCAGCGCTCCAGATATGATGTTCACCTCGACTTTGTCCAGGTCCGACGTAAAAAAGATAAAAATTCAAAACTCACCAGACTTCACGATCTCGCTCATAGTCTCAAAATCCAGCACCGAAGTTATAGGCAGCATAAAGACATCTTCCAATTTAGTCATCACATCGGAAACCGTCTTCTTGCGGAGCTCCAGCGCTCCAGATATGATATTGACCTCGTCTTTGTCTAGGTCATTGACGTCTGTGGTCACCTGTGTGTACATTATCTGCGATTAGTGAAGAACCATTCTAGGGCCGAACAAATAAGTTTCTGAAAGAGATTTCATTTTTGGTACAAGCTTTTATTGTCCATTGTACTTTTTTTCGTAGTCAAGTAGTCATCCCCTGCTGGCTGTATAAATAAACTAGTTTGATTTTTGATTTTTGGCAGAAAAAAAGTTCTGTTTTCAAGTTTCTGTTTAGATCTTGTGTAGTTTAGGAGTTGCTATGGCCAATTGACCACCTCCTGTTTTTCATCAAATCAGGCGCTTGCGCTTGGGTGGTGCCCTTAATATTGCATCATCCACCACCACCACCACCATATCAGCCCTAGGACGTCCACTGCTGGACATAGGCCTCCCCCAATTTCATGGGGGGTAAATGCCATAATCGCCACGCTTGGCATGCGGGTTGGCGATCGCAGTATCTCCACCGCACTCAAGGAATGCTGCTGCCCATTCCCCGGTGGTCTTGGTCGTAGTTTTAGGACATACCCGGGGATTGCATCATCATCCTAGCGTTATCCCAGTACGGTTGCATCCTGAAGGATGCCCGGGGTCCGCTACCTAATCCCAAGAATTGGCGTAGGCACTAGTTTTTACGAAAGCGACTGCCATCCGACCTTCCAACCCAAGTGGGAAACTAGACCTTATTGGGATTATGCTTGTCAAGTGAGTGGGCAATTTGACTGCTAGAAGTTCCCAAGCCGCCCGAATGCCTCTAACTTGGCTTAACGACTACTATCATAGACAGCAGCCGGGATCAACGGCTTAACGTGCCTTCCAAAGCACTGGAGCGCTCTGTTAGTAACCACTTAAAACGGTCACCCATCCAAGGACTGACGCCGCCCGACTTTGCCTTACCTCGCATGCCGCACGCGGTACACGGGCGCCACTGGGCCACGAGCGCTCCTTAATATTGCATTGTCACCGAATTTACATAAGTACACAAAACATCAGCTCGAACGATTGCGAATAACTTTTCTAAAAATCATTTGCAAGTTTGTCCCACGCCATAGACGAACCCACACATACAAATACATATAATTGACCGAGCGAGCGAAGCGTCTCCGTTTCAGGTTTGGACAAAAATTCTTTCGTATGTGTCTGTCTGTCTGTCCGGATGTTCTCCTCTACATGTCGCATTTCTCAACCGATTCTCGTGCAATTTTGTGTGCAGGTTCGATAATTATATATAATTTTTGTCTATGCCAGTTTTTCGAAATTTTGAACATAGAAAAAAAAAATTTTTTTTCGTATGTCTGGCCGGATGTTCTTCTCTACAGCATCTCTACAGCAGGTCGCATTTCTCAACCGATTCTCGTGAATTTTTGTAAGGGTTCTATAATTATATAGAATTTTTTTGTCGGAGCCAGTTTTTCGAAATTTTAATTTTGAAAAAAAAAAAATTTTTCGTGTGTCTGGCCGGATGTTCTCCTCTACAGGTCGTATTTCTTAACCGATCTCGTGAAATTTTGTGATCAGGTTCGATAATTATATAGAATTTTTTGTCGAGTCAGTTTTTGGAAATTTTGAAATTTGAAAAAAAAAACTGCGAGGTCTATAGCTCACGGAGCCACTAGTATAACACGGAGCAACTTCCACGCTTTAGCAATAATATTTAGGTACTGGGCAATGGCAAAAAAAGATGATCTCCTAAAAAAAAAAAAACAAAATAATGGAAAATACCTTGACAAGCTCCTTAAGCCGTTCACGGTTGTACACATTGCCGATTTCTTCACCGAGCAGGTAATCCAGGATCTTGCTCACAGGAAACGCCAGTGGGGCCGTCAATGCCATCACACCCTGTGTTGAAAAATATAATTATTTGCAAGACATTCCATGTTTCTAGCAGTGGGCCTCAATCCTCATAAGCGGTGGAAAAATCAGTGTCTCACACGGTGGCATAATTATTTCCGTATTGGTCGTAAACACTAAAAAAACCCTCGCTACGCTCAGGATTCTACTTTTGAATCCCTCGCTACGCTCAGAATTTTACTGTAGAACCTTTCGCTATCGGTTAGGGTGATTAATTAATAGAACAGCTCAATTATAAAGTCTGTATATTAATATGGTTAAGTAAGAGTCGTGCACGTTAACTAAACGATGTGATCGATACAAGGCGACAAGGCAACTAACGTGAACAAAAAGCTTCACAATAATCCCTGAATAAAACATAACACTTAGTGCATTAGTATTCACGAGAGTGAAAGAGAAAGTTATGCAAACTCCAAGATAGAGCAGGACGGAGGTTTTTTTTTTGTAAATTCCAACATTCGCTTCACTCAGAATTCAATATACCTACCGCCGTATGTATATCATTTTGCTCCCTTGAGACACAATCTTCTATTTAATACTACCACGGTGGCAAATAACACACGCACACACACACACACCGCTTGTTGATGGTATGCAAACATCCTAGCACGCTTACACCAGAAAGATGATTTTATAGAAATTATGAATCGTACCTTAGTAATGACGATGCTTTTCGCGCCAACCATGAGGCCATGCCGCGAGCAGATCGCCTGGGGAGTGATCTCACCCAGCAGAACAATAGCCAGCGTGGAGAATATAACCGCGAACAGGCCCGAAGTCAGCTCGTCCAGGAGTATAGTGAATGTGGAGTTGACGGCCACGTTTCCGAGTAGAATGGAGCAGAGGAGGTAGTTCCCATGGTCTCGGACTGGCATGATCGCGCGGGCGTATTTCCTTTCCTGTACGTTTGTAAAAATAAATATTTCTCAAACATGCAATAAAATTTCGTCATTAGGTACGTGCGTTAATAACGGGCTTCAAAGTATCACGTTGCAGGCGGAACAACTCGGGAGAACTGTAAAGGAATTTCATACAAAATTGAATGCCTAATCCGGGAAGTTTTTTTTTTTAATTTTTTATGTCAAACCTGGCGTCTGTTAAATTTGTTTATTGAGTGGTGTATTTTTTTAATTGCATATGTTTTCGAAAAGCACTATACAAATCTTCGCGAAAAACGTTGGGCTGCAGGCTGCGTATCCCTATCCTATCTACGAGTATATCTACTAACTACTTGGCCTGTAACCCTTCGTTTCCCGGCCTCTATAGTAATGTACTATTTCTGGACAATCTTACACAAATCGAGCTAGTCACACAGTAAGCCATGCTTGTACAATGGATAATCGGCGACGATATACAATACGGTATTTCACTGATAGTCAAATCAGCAGCTTTTTCTGAAACGTTAATAACGCTCGGTTAGTATGAAGTTTGTAGGGAAATGTGCCTAATGACGTCACAAGTTTCTATGGTCAAACTGCGTCCTTTTTTTCAGGTTTGTGTTTAAAAACCATTAAAATTGCTGACGTTCTGACTTTTTTCGAGTATTTTCTAATGATTTGTTTATTGTTAAAGTAAAAAAATATTATCACATCTCATGCTCTAAAATTGCTTCATATTAGACCTGCAGACAGGGGCAAAAATCGTATTTTAGTCCCTAGGGAAAATATGTATACATATTTTTGATTTAAAAAAACACTTCAAACCAGCACTCATCGGCAGTTAAGCGGAACTGTGGTTTTTTATTGGTACGTATACTGTGGTAATTATTTAAGTATTTAAGAGAAACTTCGTATTTGGTATCAAGCAATCAGAATACAGATATATTTAAAATACACCAATTAGAAAACGTAATTTATGTCTCTAGACATAAGGTGTTTTATAGTTCCTACTTTACAATTATTAAAAATATCATTCAGCCAATGTCATCATACCAGAAACCAAACGCATATTTAAAACTATATTGCTAAACTTTTTGTTTGCTCATTCTGTAACGTGAAACCAGCTTTTATCTCCTTCCCTTTTACTCAAAATGTGCCAATGCGATAGAGAGGCAAAACATCAAAAATTGTATCAATTGTACTTTTAATATTTTATAAAATATAAAATAAGTACCTACCTGTTGTTTTTTTTTTTTATTCAAAGTGTAAAGTAGAGTGTATATCTCGGTAATAAAACGATCCATTTTAACATCGCTGTGCCTATCGACCCTCGCCGTTCCGGCTCGGGTAGCTAAATGCACACCTCGCCTAAAATGGATCGTTTTGATTCCCTAGTCATACAATCTACTATTTAGTGTTGTGAAATACCCTATTGTTTTGTATTTCGTCGGGTACATAAATAAATAAATCCTTAACAAACACAACCATCCAAGAACAAATATTCGTGCTCAATACACAAATAGGTAAATGGCCTGTCCGGGATTCGAACCCGGGCCCACCAGCTTCGTAGGGAGGGTCACTATCAACTAGGCCAAATATAGTTTTAATATAAGGTCTATAAAATAAATTATAAATTGTCTATTGGTTATTTTTGATTTTTTTAATAAGTTGTTAATATTAAGCTGTGTAGTATTTTAATATTAGCTTTTTTACCATTAACACAAAAAAAATTGTTTTGTAATTCCTAGTTTTTGTTATCTATATTTGTATACGCATCATGTTACTGTTAATTCTTCAAGTAAAGTCTCACGGTCTTCGCGACACAGGCTTGTGTGAGGGCCACTGTTTAATGATTGAAAAATGTAATTGCTAAATAAATAAATTTTGTATTGTAAAAAAAAAAGAAACTAAAATATACTTCTGTGTTTTTCTCTAATTGTACTTAGTCCCATAGACATCAGATCCTCTCTAAAAAATTGTTTCAATGGCGTCATGAAAAACATAGTCAGACAGGTAGCTAATTGTGCTTTTATACCTGTTCTTGTATGGTTTTTTAGTGTTAATTAGCGCAGCGGTGGCGGCGTGTGTTATGTCAAAAGTTGCTGTATTTCCCAGTCCCTTGATGATCCCATTGTAAATGTGTGTAAGTAAAAACTGCACTGGAGGTCTACTTGCAAAATAAATCTTCATCATGTCAGCCGAAGGACGTCCACTGCTGGACATAGGCCTCCCCCAAAGACTTCCACAATGACCGGTCCTGCGCCACCCGCAACTAGCGGACACCCGCGACCCTTACCAGGTCATCAGTCCATCGTATGGGGGGCCTACCCACGCTACGCCTTCCGGTACGTGGTCGCCTCTCGAGAGCCATTCCGCCCCAACGGCCAAAATAAATCTTAGAATACTGAAATACATTTCGAAAATTGCAGGGCATTATTTGTGCATTTAGCACGGATTTTGTTCTTGAGTCTTGGATGTTCTCTATGTATTTATCTATATAAGTATGTATATCGTCGTCTAGCACCCATAGTACAAGCTTTGCTTAGTTTGGGACTAGGTCGATTTGTGCAAGATTGTACCCCAATATTTATTTATTTTATTTTTATTTTTAAAATTACCTGTTCCGTCCCAGTGTTAGCTATAATCTTCAACTCCGTCCGATCCAACGACATCAGTCCAAGATTCAAACCAGAGAACAGCGCAGAGAACATCAAACATATCAATATCAACGTCAGGGTTACCCAGAGAGGCAACAGTTTCTGATGAATAGCAACCATTTTCCACGACTCCATGCCTTGGTGTAGATGGTTCTCCGTGTCTTTGGCGGGGTTGGTGATGCCTTTACGAAGGTTTTTGGCGCATATGAAGAGTTTTCCGTCGGTTATATGGGCGGGTGCTCTGACTTCGAAGATGGCTGAGGCTGGGGGGCCGTCTTGGGCTATGGAGTCTGGTAATACCTGCAAAGTGGTGATAACTTTCACTAGACTAAAAGAAAACGTTATTTATTCTTCAATTTAGGCATATCCTATGCACCTATGAATACTATAAGCTACCACCGGTTCGGAAAAATAAACCTCTGCCGCGAGAAGAATCGACGTAAGAAACTCGGCGAGGTGTCATTTTTTCAAAACAATATATGTATAGTTTACAATTATAATGCTACAGTAGAAAACCCATTTTCGCGATACATACCCCTGCAGGACGCCATCACTGCCAAACATTTACTTTCCTTTTTAAAACGTTAATTAAAAGGGCGCCAGAGCTTACCAGATACTCTCCATCTTTGACGAGAAACTTGCAGGGCTCGCCGTATTTCAGGGGTTCTTCAGTGAAAGCTATTACTGTGCGTGTCGTGAACCCTTGACCGAATAGTCTGCGAACAAGTTGGTAGATATTCATATTAATTTGATATTCATAATAGAGCGTTAAGAAGTATGTGTGGGGTACGTTTGTGTGATCGGATAAAAAATAGTGTGATAAGAGAAAGATGTGGAATAGAAGATGATGTAGTGACTAGGGTTGAGAAGGGTATGCTTCGGTGGTTTGGGCATGTAGAGAGAATGAGTGAAAGTAGAATGACTAAGAGGATTTACGCTCAGGAGATAAGTGGTAGGATCGGAAGGGGACGACCAAGGCGAGATTATCTAGATCAAATTTCGGCGATACTGAAAAAGGGCCAGGTCAGAAGTACCCGCAACCGACGAGCATGTATGAGAAGATGTATGGATGTGATTGAAACGAAAAAAGTATGTAAGGACCGTAGTATTTGGCGTTCTTTGGTCTCTGCCTACCCCATGGGATAACGGCGTGAGTTTCTGTATGTATGAATGTATAATATTAATATCACTACACCTTATAAAACTAAGTCCCACGCCGCATCTGCCTGTATGTTCGCGATAAACTCAAACACTGCTACAGGGATTTTCATGCAGTTTTCACCTATCAATACAGTGGTTCTTGCGGAAGGTTTAGGTGTTTAATTTGTTAAGGTTTTGCGTAAATTGGTTGAAATATGATGATGTTTATAAATTATATCGGAAAAGCGGCTAAGTGACCACTGATTTTTCTACTAAGTGGGCCCTTTAACTGGAGCAAATATTTAAAAGGACGCTTATTTAGAGCATCTGCAGTAACACCTGGTGTACAGTTTATTGTTTAAAAATTTTCGTTTCTGAGAAATTTTGATCTAAAGTTATGACCTCCGAGTAATGGATCCTGACACCACGAGATTATATCACATCAGTCAATGCAGTGTTTGAGGTAGTATCAAGTTATGAGTCAGAATTCATTTTAATTTTTTTGTTTTTAAGGATATTTTTGGATTTTTTTAATTTGCTTTTCAATTTTATCGACAATAATATCACTTCAGAAAAGTAATAAAAATACACGTAAGCAATCTTTGAAGAAAAAAATTTTCAAAAAAGTTTACTTTTCGCAACTGATCTCACTTGGGAATAATTGCTGGCCCGCTTAATACGAGGGGTGATCCATAAGTTTTGATAATCAGTATTAAATATGGGAGATATGTAAATCGTTATATTTTTAACACAATATGCACACTTTCTATATTTTCAAATACTTATTAACGTCATTCAATTGTTTTATTTTACCCCAATAAATATAATTTTACTTTTTGAGGTCAAATTTTATACCTGCACTAATTCATCACCAGCTCTTAATTTTCATGTAGTTGGTTTTGAACATATGTGAATGAGAAGTAGTAGTCGGAAATTAGGGCTAAATAACAATGGGAACGGTTATCAGTTCTGATCTTTACTCGAAGAGCAGCACCTTTGTCAATTAGAAGGCTCTGAAGTACAATTTCTCCCGAAATTTCGTGTTTTTTTTTCTTCAGCTTATTTATAATATTTAACACAACTCTGATAGAATAATGTTATACAACTCTCCAACAATATTTGAGCTCAATTAGTGAAAGCTAATTTCGCAGTTTTTATTGGTAGGCCTCAATAGTCCAGGAAGAAGTCGAAAAATACTCCCTAATATTGGTGACAGAGCTGGAGATAAAAAAAAACCAAGGCACAGATAACTTGCTTATCCTTTAAATCATAATGATAAACCAAGGTTTTATTTTCAATTACAATATTCTTCATTAGTGCATCAGGACTTTTTCAACACCGCTCCAAATAATTACAAAACCAACTCTTATATCCGCCATCTGCTTATTTTTTCAATTCGGATTTTTATTTGTTCAGCAATTACAGAAAAACAAATGAATAATGTTTATATATTTTTACTCTAATTTAATGTTGATTAGTGTCATGGTACAGCCCACATTAAAAGAATATCATTAAAGGGATGTTTCATACCGATTATCAAAACTTATGGATCACCCCTCGTAGTCCACCGTTAAATTTTTTGCTCCTGTTACAGGGCCCACCCGGTATAGCCCTCCGAATCGCTAAACTTAAGTGGCAGTGGGCGGGGCACATAGCACGTAGAACCGATGGCCGTTGGGGCGGAAAGGTCTTGTCATATAAAAAAAAATACCTCAATGTGAATTTAGAACCAGCCAGCACACTAGGTATCCCGTTCTCTATCTTAGGATCCTTATCAGCCTCTTCCACTCTCAGGCCATCTATCTTGATCGGTCCAGGATCAGCCTTCACATTCGTGAAGATCATCTCGTCGACTGTCACTTGCGCCGTTGTGTGGTCTTCTTGAACGCTAGCGGCACGTTTTCTCCGAACCTGCATGTTGAATTTGCACATGACACACAAATTTAAAAATTTAAATTTTAAAAGCCCAACTGCGTAAAAAATGTCTTTAGTGACATTTGGACAATTAAGACGAATCGATTGAAGTAAGAATCATTAAAATCGGCCGACGCTTGTGGTCTCAAGAGTGCCACAAAGGAAAAATTATACATACATAGCCTGTTAAACACATTACCCTCCTTTGCGTCGCGCAGTCGGGTAATCATTTTTATAATACTATAATTGACAACATTTTTTTCCATGTAGTATGAAATCTTAAGAGTCCGCAGGAAGCTTGGTCCTCCATACAAACATAGTTTCGCTCTTATTTTAAAACGGCATGCTGGAATAACATGAAATTTTGTATACACAATGGGATCCGGCATGTCTAGGCCGGAAATTAATTGCTGTTGCTTAATATTATAATGGCAAAAATTAACAGCCATTATTAAGGTTTTCATACAAGACCTAAAAAACTAGCTGTATTTTTTTCATTACAGCGCTTTTACATATACGCATTTTTGTCGCGCGACTATAGCGCTTCTTTTTTTTTTTTTTTTTTATTAAAAATGGGATTGCTCTTGGCCAGCATCTAGCCAGGGGGCAAAGATGAGGCCGACGATGAAGTTCTAAGTCGCGGCAGTAGCGCCACTCGTATCCATTCATATTTATTTATTAAAACTTTAAGAATAAGAATAAGAAAAAGTTTTTTGCTCAAAAGAAAACAAATGTACAAATGAGGGGACTTAATGTCAGACATATTTAAGTAGCGAAGCTGCAGCGCTGCCCTCTGGGAAACAGGCGTGTTTATATGTACATATCTATGAGTTTTAGATGTCAACCGAACTTCTCTGATCGGGATTCGAACCCCAGCTCACCAGCTTTGTGGTCGTTCAATGTATTGACATGAGGGTTCGTTGTCTTGACAGGTAGAGACATATTTATACAGGTCAAAAGACAAAACAGCGCATCCTCGGGAGCTCTGGCCTTACTCACCACCAGAAACACGCCACATACTTGAAAAGCAAGTAATGTTATTATTAATATTATCTACTTAAACGCTGTAGTGCGGAGTCGATACTGAAGTGTCGATATATGTGGTAATAAACCATTTGAAGTGTTTAACAGTAACAAATAGTTTACTGCAACATAAAAGCACAATGCTTGTATAAGCGATAACACCGATAACCATATGTGTATAAATTAGACTGTACACCATATTAAGGGTTATCACTTTATTCAAGACTATACGCCTACTCATTTTAATCCTTCATTCTTATTAGACTGCGATTGACAACCTGCATGCCAAGCGTGGCGATTATGGCATTTTACCCCCTATGCAACGACACAAACAGGCCACGGCCCCGAGGTTCCAGCCTTGGATGATGGATGACCTGGTAAAGGTCGCGGGAGTCCGCTGGATGCGGTTGGCGCAGGACCGGTCATCGTGGCCTATGACTAGCAGTGGACGACTGGACGAACTTCGGCTGATATAACTTAAACGCTGACATTGCGTTGTTCGTTGTTCCGTACCTGTTTGTATCCGAAATTATCTTCAGAGACGGTCAGTTTAAACACTTCGCTGTCAGTTTGCTCGTCACTCCGTTTTTTCCGCACCTGGTTTGCTTGAACATCGTCAGAGTCGGAGAGGAAGACTTCGATATCTCTCTGCTTATGTTGTGCTGGTCCCGTGACGTTGGGAAGATAGTTGACGTCTGTGTCGTGGGAGAGATCCCAGTGGGTTTGCAGGTCGCCATTGTGGTCTGTTGAGCTGTGGACAAAGGAATAACTGTATAAGTTGTACAGTCAAGAGTTTTAATTGGGTAAGGACCAGCACATCATGAAGAAAATTTTCATACAATTGATATTGTGTAACTTTCGTATGACAACGGAATCGATTAAATTGTAGACGAGTTAAAGCTCTTAACGATGGTCCAAAAATTTGGTCCCGGGCCAATTCGGGAGCCCCCAATAAGGTTGACAGTCGTGTGGAACTGTATAGAAATTCAAAGAAAAAATTCTCGATATGGGTCCCAAATTAAAGAGCACAACCGCACCGACGATAGGAACCGAGATGTGGTGTGGTGTGGGCAATGGTTGTACCTGTCGCTGCAATATCACATTTCCCTCATCTTTAAACCTTTAAATTGGGTTTATCCACATATTAAATTTCGAAACATGGTTTCAATATACAACCCTTCTAAAATAAACGACTCTGGCATAAAGTTATTTAAGTCATATACAGGGTTTTGATCATGAATCAGTTTTCCAGGCTTAGTTATTAGACATTTCAAAAAAATAGTAGTAGTTTCACATGGGGAGACCACTCCCCACCTACCTACCCCTAGGTAGGTAGGTAGGTGAGGTTCTTCGAACGACGACTGCCTAAAAAAACAAATTCTTACAACAACCTACCCGTAGGTAGGTAGGTTGTTTTAAGAATTTGTTTTTTTAGGCAGTCGTCGTTTGAAGAAGTCATCTTTTTAAGAAGTCGTCGTATTTTTAAAAAGTCGTCGTTCTAAAAAGTCGTCGTTTTAAGAATGTCGTCTTTTTAAGAAGGGCGTCTTTTCAAAAAGTCGTCGTTTTAAGAATGTCGTCTTTTTAAGAAGTCGTCAATTCGAGAAGTCGTCGTTTAATAAAGTCGTCGTTTTAAGAAGTCGTCAATTCGAGAAGTCGTCAATAGCCGCCGAAACCTTCGATTTGTGTAATAAAAATCCTATAATATTTGTTTATTTATTATCCTTTCCTACAAATATGTTGTAAGATCCCGAAATATGTAGGCTGGGAGTCGGAGGATTCGAGAGAAACCAAGAATAGCAAACTTAATTCCTTTTAATGATGGAATTACAAAAATTAAAATAAATCAATTAAAATTAATTAAATGTAAGAGGTGCCTAATGGTCGATGTGAGAACCAAGAGTGACGGATCATTCAGTATTTTTGGGAAACGGGGCGGCGATGTTGCGATATGCTGAGTCGACGCCACCTGGGTGGCTGCTTGGGCGGTCGCTGGTTATGCAAGCATATAACACCTCCATCCCCAGCTAGGCAACTATTCGACAATCTTGGAGAATATTGCCGAGTCATGATTTACTTGTATATTCCTGGGGTGCAGCTTCGGTTTTTCTGGTGTCTGGTCGATAGTTTCTGGAGCGTCGATTTTGCCTGTTTCTACTCGTAATGAGTTCCTTCGGCATCGTTTTGCGAATAGGCGACGACCGGTGGTTCCGGCAACGAGTGCGCACGCGCACAGTATGAGTATGTAGACTGGTATTGTAGTATGATACAGGCTTAAACGGTCGCTCTGTTTTATATTCACAGGAAGTTGCGAGGATATCTTCTTATCGCTGGCGTGCAAATTTTCCAGTTTAATAGAGTTCAGGGTCAGTGAAGGAGATGAGTCTCGAGCTTGCAGTTCGTCTGTCGGATTCGTGTGTGGTAGTTCCATGATTTTTATGGCATAACCTTCAACCTGGTCATTAGAGTTAGTGATGGAGTAATCTGGGGTTTTCAGAACGCATTTGTGCGGGATTCTAACAAGGTAGCTTCCTTGGATTGTTTTAAATTGTTCTTGGCCACAGGATGTTTGTACTTTAGTCGGCTCCGGTAGACTTATAATGTACTGCGTGCTGTCGAGCTGTTGTACCGCAGGTCTGGTCAGGAACACTCTCGTAAGTTGGCAGGACGAGCTGAGCTGCTGCGAGGTGATGAGCTGGTATGTGCAGTCAAGTTGGTTTTGTATCTTCTGGTTAAGTGGTTCCTCGCAGAGATGCCATGATTTGACCTTCGGACATTCTGTCTCCATGTACAATTGTACATAGAATCCTGTTCATGAATCGCTATGTAAGGAGAGGGAGGTATTAAGACCTGATGATTTTTATTAGGTATTACTGCTAGCTTATATAAATCGTAGACTCTATCTACCGTAATCGGCACCTTAAAGACTAAGACTACTTGTTTATCTATATAGTATGACCCAACTTTAATTAGGTCATAGTATTCCCTAAGATCTACTTCAAGGATCTCTTCCTTAGGATAGAGGACCTTTATTTTATCTAACATGCTTTTAAGAGTGGGAAAACTAAGTATCGCGTGAGGCATACTCGACGCGCGAATAAGAGCTAGTGCATTTCCTAGCTTATCTAGCTCTTCGGACAGGTTTTCTACATTGTCACTCAAAATGACCAAGTATTGTGCCAAGTGTGCAAATCTTATTAATTCTGTCTCACTGTTCTTTTCACCTTGTATCGCTAGTGTGACGGCCTGGGCTATTTTTTTTTGGTTTTGAACTATGTTATCTAATATTTTGGAGTGTTGCATCATCCAATTTTTAGATAGACTAATATGGTTATTAAATTCGGACTGTAATAGGTTCTCATTATTTTGAAGGGTTTTAATTGCAGCATTATATCTTATAGCGTCTGTGTAATCTAGATTTCCGGAAATGCTTTTAATGATAGATCCGAGACTGTCTATGAGTCCCCTTTTTACACGGTCGGGTTCGAAAGTCCTCACCTGTTCCGAAACCCTTTCGAGTTTTGCGCTGAGAAATGATACGTGCGGTTCGTATAGCGAAAAAGTTCTATTATTAAGTTGAGGTCTGAGGTTAAGTAATTGGGTCCGTACTGTATCAATTTTATGGTCAATGTCATTCAGGTCCACATGTTGCAAGAAAGCGTGGTAATGGGATATAAGTCTTGTCAGTCCAAGTTTGAAAGGCAGTAGTCCAGGTCCATTGTCGAGGCTTTCAAGTGTTACTTCTTCCGCCAGAGTCGTTTGTAGGAGGAACGTCAGTAGTATTCTGTAACAATTTTGAATTGTTAGCGACTCGCTTAAGACGCGACTTTGCTACGGCGCCTCTTTGCTTTTTAGTGTAAATATGGATAGGGAGGTCGGCCATTACAACGTCCTGCGTATATCGAGGAGCTAGTTTTTGCCTACTGGCCATGGGGTTCTTAATAAAAACTTGTTGGTCGGCAGAGTATTCAATTTCAGGATCTCTGTTCCTATTCCTAGCTTCTGTGAGTTCGATTCGGTGTTCGAGGGAGGCTTCATTGATAATATCATAGACTTTTGTCATTCCTTGTCGATGGTGGCGTATGTATTCTTGTAATAAATGCTGTGATAAGTCTATGTCGAAAGGGTCGCGTGGGTCAAAATGTCCTGTAATTACATCTAAGGGCCTGCATTTAGTGAAACTGTGAATGGAACTATTGTACCCTAATAAAGCGTACGGCATAAGTTGTGAAGTAGGTTCCTTTGATCGTTCTAATTTCAATATTCTCAAGTGTTCAAGAATGGTTGAATGGAATCGTTCTACGATTCCATTATCATTAGGAGCGTGTGCCAGGACCTTATGGTGCTGAATTTTATGGAGTTTTGTGAATTCTGCGAAAACTTGGTTCGAGAATTCGGGACCTTGGTCTGAGACTACGGTAAGCGGTACGCGATGATGTGTAAAGTAAATCATAAGTGCCTGTATTACACTGATAGCGGTGCCATCTTTTAGGGGGTATGCTTGCGCGTATTTAGAGAAAGCATCTACTAAGGTAAGATATTTTTCATTTTGTACTGTAAAAAGGTCTATGTGAACTATTTCGAATGGCTTGGTAGGAGGTGGGACAATGCGAAATTGTTGCTTAATAGGATTCCGGTCATATTTTGCTTGGCCACAAATGCCGCATTCACTTACAAATTTGGCAATTTGCTCCTTCATCTTTGGCCAGAAATACCTGTGGGACAAAGCCAGGTAGCATTCGTTAATTCCTCGGTGATTAGTTTTTCCTATATGGTATTTCTGAATAATTTCCTGCTGTTGCAAATAGTCCTTTACATTCTCAACTTCTTTCTTTGTTAAATATATATTCATAGATGAGTTTCTGAATCGGTCTTGTAAGATGGGGATGATTTTGTACATAGCCAAAGGGGGGTAAATTATAATTCCCGTTTTAACCTTAGGGTTAACATGCTCCTTTATAGCGTTGACCAAATCTTCCTCAAGATTGTCCTCTGATATCTGGATTGTGGTCCGTGTGTGAGTGTCGAAAGGCTTCATAACTACTGCTCGTTTCTTAATGTCACCTACGATCGCAATTCGGAGCTGCCTATTAAATTTATTCAGGGGATCATCTGTGATTGGTATTTCTAATATAGGATTTTCCGCGCTTGTGTGGGCCGTGAGAGTAGATGATCCTGTCTCAGACGGGGTTGTGCGGGCAGTAAGGGTGGACGACTCAGACTCGGATGGAGCTTTTTCGGAGGGATTCACTATCATAGAGCAAAGGGAACAAGTATCTTCATTATGAATTTCTACCCGGGATAGAGCGTCCGCATTCCGATTATATTTACCTTGTTTATAGACTACGTCATAGGTATACTCACTCAACTTTAATCGCCATCGAGTAAGTCTGGAGTTAAGCTCTTTTAGATTCCTTAACCATTGTAAGGGTTTATGGTCGGTGACAATCGTAAACTTGCGGCCATACAGATATGGACGGAAATATTTCGTTGCAAAAACGATTGCCAAAAGCTCTTTTTCTATTGTACTATAGTTGAGTTCGCTGTCGTTCAATGTTCTCGATGCGTAAGCAATCGGCCTATCAGATCCTATTGGTCCTTGAGAGAGCACCGAACCAATAGCGACATTGGAGGCATCTGTAGTCAAAATAAATGGCTTATTGAAGTCGGGGTACTTCAATATCGGGTCATTGACAAGTAAAGTCTTACATTTTTCAAAGCAATTGATAAAGTCATGGTTTTTGTATGTTATTTTTGATCCTTTCTTCAGGCACTGTGTCATAGGTTTGGTGATTCGGGCGAAATCGGGTATAAACTTCCTGTAATATCCTACTAAACCAAGGAATCGTTTTATCTCAGTGTGAGTTTTAGGCAATGGAAATTTCTGAATGGCGGCAATTTTATCTGGGTTGGGTTTTATCCCATCTTTACTGATTACATGACCTAAATACGCGGTTTCTAATTTTAGAAATTCCGATTTGTCCATTTGGATTTTGAAGTTTGACTCACGAAGGCGTTTGAATACCTTTTCTAAGTTTACCATATGTTCCTGAAGCGAAGTGCTAAAAACTATAATGTCATCTAGATATACAAGACAGACAGTATTTTGTAAATCTTTTAAAACATTGTCCATGACGCGCTGAAAGGTGCAGGGGAAGTTTTTGAGACCCATGGGCATACGGAGAAACTCAAAATGGCCGTGCTCTACATTAAATGCTGTCTTGGGGATGTCCTTTGGGTCCATCTCCACTTGATAAAAGCCGCTGGCAAGATCAAGTGTTGTGAAATATTGACAGTTACCAAGTTTGTCCAGGACATCAGTTATATTGGGGATCGGGTATTTATCGTCCAGGGTTTTCTCATTAAGTTTTCTGAAATCCACAACTAACCGCCATTTTGTCGAACCTGATGCGTCAGCCTTCTTTGGGACTACCCAGATAGGGGAGCTCCATGCAGATGCCGAAGGCCGTATGATATTTTGTTCCAGCATCTTAGCAATTTGTTCTTTTACCTCATTACGGTGTACGAAAGGATAACGATAGTTTTTACTATAAACTGGTAATTCATCTGTGGTTCTTATGCTATGTCTTATCTTATTAGTGAAACTAAGCGGTTCGCCTTCTATATAAAATACGTCAGCGTATCGTGAGCATAGGGCTTCTAAATTAGCGCGTTCCTCTATGTTCAAATGATCGGTGCGCAAGCGCGATAATACGTGGTGAGCGCGATCTGAGATCGGCTGTTTAGTTCGGCTGCACTCAATGTTTAATATTTCAGCCTGTACAGGACGATCCATGGAAAAAATTACGTCATTCGGGCTTGTGTTCGTAACTTCTAATATCCCCCGGCTATTGTGTATCGTCGTAATACATTCAGCTATGAGGCAATTAGATATAAATTGACGTGGGATAAGCGCATCTCCCTCCTGACCGTTAATCGGGACCTTAACGAGTCGTGATGAATGGGCAGGTATTATATCTTCGTATAGATTACAGTTCCTAGAATTATACATCCTTATAGGATTCGTCGCGTTTTTTGTAACTAAAACGTTATTTTTTAAATCAATATTGGATTCCCATTTGTTAAGTAAGTCTAAGCCAATTAAGCCATCGAAATAGTTGTGAAATTTATAGACGAAAAAAGTTACGTCGTTGTTATTGTTAAATTCCGAGAAGCACGGTAACGTTACCGAGTAATCGTTCCGGCTCGTGGCATGCACATTCGTCACCTCGAAGGGATCGTATTTCCATTGTGCGCTGGGAAAGTGTTTCCTAACCGAGTCGGGATTTATAAAAGACTGATTGGCGCCGGTATCTATGAGCAGTTTAAGTGGTGGGTTAGCTATTTGTATATACGGCAATTGCCGTTGTGTCTGCAAGTTCAGTTCTATTTTTGTCTTCCTAACTTCGGAGATTTCCGAAAATCCTGGGGCTGTGTAGGAGAAGCTTCATTTTTATAAGGTTCTCCTGCGGAGTTCGGGTACGAAATCTCTAGATATTGAGGTTGGTGCACGGACTCGACATAGTAAGCATCATCAGTAGGGAACTCGCCATAGTTGCCGTCCTGGTAATATTCACTATAATCGTCGCCATAAGGTTCATAGTCTAATGTATAGTCGTTGCATTCATTAACATTCATCTCCCTAGTTCTGGGATAGTTATTGGATGGTGGGTTCCTGGAATTGGACCAATTCTGAGTAGGTGGCAATGGTCTAGCCACATAGTGACTGACACCGCTCATGGGGCGCACGGTATTATTTCCATTATTTTGAGAATTATATCTAGGCCTAAATGAATTTTCCTGTGGGTTGTAGTTAGGTGGTCGTGCTGCAAACATTTGCCGAGTGCGGGTAGGGCCTTGAGGAGGCTGGTCTAGATTTGGTCTCCATACAGGTCGGGGTTGTTGAGGCAAAAATATAGGGTTTGGTCGGGATGGACCGGGAAAATTAAAGGCAGGTTGTCTGGATGGTGCACTGAAAAATGGTGGCATAGGGCCAATAGATAATTTGGATGGCTGAAAATCCGCTGGTTTCTTTTCTAGGCGATCATTACGTTGCTGTAAATACTGTGTATTCATCTCTTCGTGCACAAATTCTAGGGCCTTCTCTATAGTTTCGGGCCGCATACAGCGAATACGCGAACCTAGGGGATCCTTAAGTCCCCGCACATATGCCTGGAGGGTCAACTTTTTATATAAATCACGTTTCGAGTCAATTGTAGTCTGCACGGTTTCATGTAAAGTTATGTACGTCATAAGGGTACTGAACAGGTTTTGACATTTTTCATAGAATTCCTGAGGGGTCGTGTTCCCCTGAGATAATAGCGCGAGATCGTTGTATAAAGAGGTCTCATCGCGTTGGTCCGCGAAATTATTAATAAGTGCACTGCGAATTCCAGCCCAGCTTTCTGGGACCCCGTTCGCATTGATTAAGCGGGCGGCTGGCCCGGTAACTCTATTAAGTATACCATTTATAAGTGCGAAATTGGTCAATTCTTGATCGGGACGAATAAACTCTTGTACTAATTGGTCACTTAATTTAATAAACCTCGTAAGTACATTAGGGTTACCATCAAACTCGGGTAACAGGCGGAGGGCCTTAAAAATTGAATCTAAATCTGCCATACTAACTACTTCCGTTTCCGAATCCGATTCCGAACTTAAATCAGAATTAATATTCCTAAAGCCGTCTAGTAAAACGATTCTATGATTACTGCCTAACCTAGGGGTGCTCGATAGCCGTGGATAGGAAATCTTTGAGTTTAAAAAAAACTACGACTATGAAAGTACCTCCTTTCCTAACATAAGCAACTCTAGAACGATTCTAAAGTACTCACATGCGCATTTCTGGCTCTCTGCAGTATCGATGGTTGGATACTCCTCCGTCCAGCTCGTAGGTTCCGCCCTCGACGTGATGACCGGATAGCTGCCCGGGCGCTGAGCGAGCGCGAAGTTTCGATATTAGAAATTCGGTGACCGCTCGCGAACCGGCCCGCGAGGAACGTCTCTCGACTGCGCCAAATATGTAGGCTGGGAGTCGGAGGATTCGAGAGAAACCAAGTATAGCAAACTTAATTCCTTTTAATGATGGAATTACAAAAATTAAAATAAATCAATTAAAATTAATTAAATGTAAGAGGTGCCTAATGGTCGATGTGAGAACCAAGAGTGACGGATCATTCAGTATTTTTGGGAAACGGGGCGGCGATGTTGCGATATGCTGAGTCGACGCCACCTGGGTGGCTGCTTGGGCGGTCGCTGGTTATGCAAGCATATAACACCCGTTTCAAGCGCTTTTCGTCATCATAAATAAAATAAACTTATATAACTCGGGTGCGAACTATTTTGTTTACAATACGTAATCCAATTAATCTTGTTTACGTGCTGTAGTAATACGAATTCGTAACTGCGTCATTCATGGTTAGTCCAGTTGCGTGTTTTCCAAGAAAGTAGGGTGCGGGGTGGTTTGATGGTTTCCAAGAAGGAAAATTTACAAACTAGGTTCTGCGCGTGACATCGTCTGCGTGAAACTGGTTTATATAGTACCTCCATTCAAACTTCCACCCCCTGCCACTAAGCGTCCATAGGCTAAGGCGTCTGCTTACCATCCAGGCAGGACGTACAGATGACAGAGTGTCCTCTCTATGTACTAACTTTCGATGGATCTAAGCAGATCGAACCTCCTGTCCGCTATAGCAACCAAAATATCACAATAAATGGTTAATTATTAAAATTATCAAAATCATAAAAAAAACTGATAATTCAAAAAATCGGAAATTTACGTTTTGTTTTATTGTCAAAGAGCATATTTAAAGATACCGTTAGAATCCTTGTATAAAAATAAATAAATAATTGTATATGACATATGATGTACAGTCAACTAATTTTTTTTCGGGGCCACTACGTACCTTGTCACAGTGACAATAATATGAGACCTCTAGCAGCTTTCATATTGATTTTCACTGTGAAAAGGTATTGTAGGTACATACGAAGTGGCCGAGAAATCAAATTGGTTGACCATACCTAAACTTGGTATTTCAGATTTCATTTATTCACCATAAAGTAATATGATTATTACATTACATGGTATGTCAAAATTATATATTCATAAAAAATATATATATTAAAAAAACATATTCAATCCTTTCTCATTAATTATGGAAAATCTTTGATGTCAATGAAGCTTAAAAATTCTGATACAGAGTAAGCTAGTGGCTCTGTGATTTCTCGCAAAATATATATATTGATTTTTAATTTCAAATTTTCCAAAAAATTATTACAAAAAAAATCTAAAACCTGCTCACAAAATGTCACGAGAATCGGTTGAGAAATGCGACCTGTAGAAGAGAACATCCGGACAGACAGACATACGAAACATAGTTGAAAGCTGAAACTGAGACGCTTCGCTCGCTCGGTCAAATACACGTTTTCTGAAATACATGTCACACGCAGACATGTCGCGGGCAGAACCTACCTATTTTGTAAACTAGGGGCTCAGGGAACTGTGGAACTCGCAAAAAAAAACTAATTTTAAAAAACTGACACGACAAGAAAATTCTATATAATTATGGAACCTGCTCACAAAATTTCACGAGAATCGGTTGAGAAATGCGATCTGTAATGGAGAACATCCGGACAGACATACGAAAGATTGTTTGTCGAAAGCTGAAACGGAGAGGATTCGCTCGCTTCGCTCGCTCGGTCAACAAACTTAAGAGGGCGCAGTACGCTCGGTTCTCCATACAAACGTATTTACGCTCTCATTTTAAAACGCCAGGCTAGAATAACACGACACTTTGTCACAATGAAAATTAGTTTCTGTTGCTAGAAAGAAAAATAAATAATACAGCGGTTTTTTGAGATTTTTACGGCTTGTATGAAAACCTTAATAATCGCTGTATTTTTACTCCATTATAATTTCAAGCAACAGAAACTATTTTTCGACCTAAATATGCCGAATCCCATTGTGTATACAAAGTTTCTCGTTATTCTATCATGGCGTTTTAAAATGAGAGCCTAAATACGTTTGTATGGAGAACCGAACGTACTGCGCAGTCTTAAGCTTTCCTTCCATCGATTTAGAATACCCCCCAATAGATAGAGATAATAATCGAATAGAGGTATTCTAAATCGATGTTTCCTTCTTGGAAACCACCCCGCGACCTACTTTCTTGGTAAACACGCAACTTGACTAACCATGAATGACGCCGTTACGAATTCGGGTTACGCTACAAGTAAACAAGAAAGCTTGAAACGCACAGAGCGGAGGCGGTTATGGGGTAAAGTAAACGCGGTCCGGAGCACGTCGCACCAAAAATCGCGCTGTATGCGGAAGCGCGGTAGAGCGGAGGCGGCGTGTGTGACATATGAAGCAGTAATCGACAGTCGACAGTTTCGGAAAGATCAAAAATGCAAAACCGCCTCCGCCCCGCACCGCGCCGCGCCTGCTCTGTGCGTTTCGAGCTTGATTAGTTTACGTAGTAAAAAAAAAATAGTTCGTAACCGGCAAGTAGTAGGTTTATTTTATCTAAGAGATATTTTACAACTGCCTTTGTTGCCTAAATATGAAAGGAAAAGATAACAAAGAGACGTCATTCAACTGACCGAAGTGCGGCACGTGTACTGTATTGTAATAGTACATTACGATACAAGTGCAGAGAACAGGAAATTTGTAACGAGTGGTGATAAATTAAAACAAAACCGAAGGGAGTGTTTTAAATCGACACGAGTTGCGAATTACCTATTCGCACGTGTATCGTATAACGTTTTACAGTACATATGGCTCTTTAAAGTAGCATGTAGTAAGTAGTAGTAGTGCATATGTCAAAACTTTAAAGAGCCATATGTACTCGTGTCGATTTAAAACACTCCCTTCGGTCGTGTTTCAATTTATCACCACTCGTTGCGAATTTCCTGCTCTCTGCACTTGTATCGTAATGTACTATTACAGTACATATGGTGCTACTTTACCGCACGAGTGCGGTAATCAGCAGATCACGGGCATATGTCGAAACTTTAAAGAGCCATATGTACTGTAAAACGTTGTACGATACACGTGCGAATAGGTAATTCGCAACTCGTGTCTATTTAAAACACTCCCTTTGGTCGTGTTTTAATTATCACCACTCTTTGCGAATTTCCTGTTCTCTGCACTTGTATCGTAATGTACTATTACGTCATCTTGAAGCTTGAAACGCACAGAGCGCGGTGTAGCGTCGCTGCGTGGCGGAGGCGGTTTTTTGGTGAAGCGGTCCGGCGGACGTTGTAAATCCGCTCAGTATTCGGTAGCAGGGTAGAGCGGAGGCGGCGCGTGTGATATTTGAAGCAGTAATGACAGTAGATAGTTTCGGAAAGATGTAAAATGCAAAACCGCCTCCGCGCCGCGACCGCTCTGTGCGGCCTAAGTCCTTTTTGGGGACTCTTAATCCCTATAGAAAATTTAATCTGAATTTGTTCAGGCGTGAAAACAAGAACCGTTTTCTTCATTTATATGCATATAAGGTGGACACACCCACCAATTAATCTAAGCGCCTTATTGTAAAGTACAAAAGCTTTATATACAACGTATGTACGTTCTCATATGACATCCGAAGCAAAACAACTGTCGCAGCAATTATCACCTGACCTAAAAACGGGGAGGGGAATAGGCCAACCACCTGCCGCGGTATTCACAACACACGGACAATTCGACTCAATAGAACCATTATAAGGCGTTGTCCTACAAGGAGAACACGCGTACATTGCAAGTTCGCGCGAATTTTATTCGCACGAACGCGCAAGTTCGATCAATCATGTTGAACGCGAACAGGTGTCCTAATTGACAAACGCGGGACTAACATGTTTGAAAATCTGTTCGCGCGAACTTAGTTCGTACGAACAAGCGATCAAATAAATTAAACTTGAACATGTGTTCTAATTGACAATCCATCTGTTCTAATTGATATTCGCTCGATAATCGCGTCGCGCCGTCGCGTTCTATTAGGATTAGGACACCCCGTTCTTGCCATCGCGCGACCACGCGATGGTCACATCGCATGCTCGCGCGATATCGCGTAGTCGCGTTGTACGAGTAGGTATTAGGACGACGCCTAAGCATGACCAATATTTGGGTGCACCTTTTTTATACAACGACGGTGGCGAACTAGCTCACGGCCTGCCTGATGGTAAGCAAACACCGTGGCCTATGAACGCTGGCGACTCCAGAAAACGCTTTATTAACTTGAGGATTCGATGTGTGGACAGCTAGAGACATACAGGTCCCTCACTCGCAACACAAGTGAATCCTCAGGAGCTCCGGCGACCTTTCTCACCACCAGGAACACAACTACTATAAATACTGAAAAAAATAGAAAATATCCAAGACTCAAGACCAATTATTCGTGATCATCATACAAATAAATACCCTGACCAGGATTCAAACCCTTCATAGGCAGGGTCACTACCAACTACGCTAAAGTGGTCAGAAACAAGTTTTTAGTTAAAAATTTCATTTTAGGTACAAATATTTTCTTGCCGACTGTACTTTTTTCCACAATCATATTGCATTGCCATCCGATTTATACATGCATGCAAAATTTCAGCTCAATCGGAAACCGGGAAGTGGATCAAATTTAACTTGCAAGATTTGATTACAGACAGACAACGGGACAGGTGAAAGTAAATAAAAGCTTGTAAAAATATATACAAAAGCCTCATTTACCGAACGAGACTCGTATGCAAGTTTCACTACATTGCGCGGTTTGACAGATCGATTGAACTCATTACACCACGGCAACCCGCAATGTAATGCAACTCGCTTGCGAGTCTCGTATTGTGTGTACAGAGGAAACACTAAGGGCAAGAGAATTGAAAAATTGGTATTTATATAATCTATTGCCGTCGCGCTATACCCGAAACAAATGCCCATAGAGAGCACTAGGGACAACTGCAGTTCGGAGCGAAATTACCTACGAAAAATAGACAAAATCAACGTTTCGTAGTCCCCTGTTTCCTTCTCCAAACCTTTGTAAATGTAACTAAAAAATCAGCTGTTTCATACAGTTTGGTCTGCCGATTGGAGACCTATCCTATGAAACAGCCGATTTTTTAGTTACATTTACAAAGTTGGTCCCATAGTAAGTTGTTCATCATAGTCAGATTAACATTTTTATAATTTTTATTACCAATTAGAAGTCACCCTGTATAATCTCTTCAAATTTGTTTGCTGGATGTCTGAACACCGCGGATATTCTGGCCATTTTTTTTGGTTTTTGAACGTTCATTTTTCTTTTAAGAAGGCGCAGTACGTTCGGTCTGGCTCGGTTCTCCATACAAACGTATTTACCCTCTCATTTTAAAACGCCATGCTAGAATAACATGAAAATTTGTATACACAATGGGATCCGGCATATCTAGGTCGGAAATTAGATTTTGTTGCTAGAAATTGTAAAAGAAAAAAAATACAGCGGTTTTTTGAGTTTTTTACGGCTTGTATGAAAACCTTAATAATCGATGTATTTTTTCTCCATTATAATTTCAAGCAACAGAAACTACGTTCCGACCTAGACATGCCGGATCCCATTGTGTATACAAAGTTTCATGTTATTCTAGCATGGCGTTTTAAAATGAGAGCATAAATACGTTTGTATGGAGAACCGAGCGTACTGCGCACTCTTAATAATTAATTTATAAAAAAACCGGCCAAGAGCGTGTCGGGCCACGCTCAGTGTAGGGTTCCGTAGTTTTCCGTCCGTCACATTAAGTTGACATATTAAGTACAGAAACACAAAACCCTAAAAAGCACGTCATTTCATTGTGATTTTGTAGAAATGACATGTACAATAAACACCTGTTTATACGGTTAAATTACAAACTTAGTTCAGAAATTATTTTTGTAATTTTTTCAAAAACTATTCAACCTATCAAGTTCAAAATAATTTTCCTACAAAGTTTTTTATAAAGTTCTACTTTTGAGATTTTTTTCATATTTTTAAAACTTATGGTTCAAAAGTTAGAGGGAGGGGGACACATTTTTTTTTTACTTCTGGATCGATTATTTCCGAAAATATTAACATTATCAAAAAATTATTTTAGTAAACCCCTATTTATTTTTAAATACCTATCTAACAATATATCACACGTTAGGGTTAAAATGAAAAAAAAAATCACTCCCCACTTTACGTATAGGGGAGGTACCCTAATAAAATATTTTTTTCCACTTTTTATTTTACCACTTTGTCGGCGTAATTGATATACATATTAGTACCAAATTTCAGCTTTCTAGTGCTAACGGTCACTGAGATTATCCGCGGACGGACGGACAGACGGACGGACAGACATGGCGAAACTATAAGGGTTCCTAGTTGACTACGGAACCCTAAAAAAGGAAAACATAGGGACATGGCAAAATATATGATTGCTCTAGTGGTATTATCCAAGGAGGAAACAGGAGACTACGTTTGTATGGAAAAACGGCCGTAGTGTTTCTTAAGCGAGAGCGATGAGGAGACTTGTGAATCGCACAGTTAGGGGGGTGCCTCGCATTGTGAAAATGGTCTCGTTGACCTTCAGTACATTCAGGTTTCGGGTGAAGGCGTCTCCAGTTTGTTTACGTATCGAGCACTTCGGCGTATTGCCAAATACCGATACCTACACCGTATTGATTGTTCAATTCACTATTTCGCTCGCTTAGTTTTTCATTGGAAACATCAACATCAACCTACATGTACTGTCCCACAGCTGGCCCTAAGGCTCCTGTGTCGTTATTAGGCTTGAATGGGCGGTTAATCATGAGACGATTCATCATGTCAAGCTGGCCGTGTGGGTTGGGGACTTCACATACAATTACCTCTGGAGTCGCTGTTCATAGGCTACAGTGTCTGCTTACCTTCAGGCAGGCCGTAAGCTAGTTTGCCACCGTTTTATTAAAAAAAATACACCGTTAAATTTCATCGCAGAGTTATGCGAGTGTCCTCTTGATGATTTCCTCAAAATCTAACGGTATATCATGATCATATCAGCCGAAGGATGTCCACTGCTGGGCATAGGCCTCCCCCAATTTATATATAGGTTTGTTTTTATTGAATTCCGTTAATTGCGAGAGCACATTCCTGCGATGAAATAAAGTAATCTTCTCTCCCCAATTCGTATCATTTCGAAGATATTCAAGAATTCATTTTCGTTAAATAACACCCCTAGTATAAGTATAGATCTTTTCTCAAACATGCAATGAAATATTGATGTTATGTTCCTTATAATAGGCTGCGAAGTATGACGTTTCAGGTGCGGCTAGGACAAGAGGTAGTTAATGGAATTTCATACAAATCTTGTAGGCCTGCAGTCTTCTTTTTTAATTTCCATTCGACATAAATTTGTGGCACAGGCATCATGACATTCAGCCACTATGCGTATTAGAAATAAAACTTTGATTTTTTTGTTGTTTATTTCATTGCATGTTTGAGAAAAGCACTAAACATACCTCGGCGGGAAATATGGGGTTGCCGGCCTTAGACCTATCCGGCCTCGCTTCGCTCAGCCGTCTATATGTCTTCGGCCGGCAACCCCTTTTGTCCCGGCCTCTGTAGTAATGTACTATTAACAATTAAACAATGTTGACGTGCGTGTCATTCGAATTCGGAATTGACATACTTGACTTGACATTAACTTTTGCTTAACTCTACGTTAACTCCTTAGGCCGTTTTTCATTCAATGAATTTGTATGAAAATGAAAAAAAAAATCTTGAATTTTGAAAAACTAAATATGCTACGTCGTTTCTATAGCTATACACGGCTATATGCTAGAAGGAACGGAATTCAATAAAAACACCCTGTATAAAGGCTACCAATATAATTTAAATGATTCAATAAAAAATAAATTATACAACAACTTAAACGCAGTATTTCACGATTAAAATAGCAATTCACTTGTTTTTCCATACAACGTTAGAACGGGATTAGTGCGATGTGAAGTCATAAATATCTGTCAATTAGTATGGAGCGTTTTTGGTGTCCGGAAACAATATGGACCTTTGACCCTCATCGGCGACTTTTTAACCGACTTCAAAAAAGGAGTTTTTTTATGTTTGTTACCTCAGAACTTTCGACTGGTTGAACCGATTTTGATGATTCTTTTTTTTTTAAGCTGGTGCTTCCCGTATGGTCCCATATTAATTTGGCCAGTTCTGACAATGGCATCCATGAGAAAACCAATATAAGTCTTAAATTTGCATTAAGTATGTGCACGATAAATGGAGGAATTACTCCGTTGGAGACAGTCATGCTTTTTTGTTAAAATTTTGTTGTACTTTAATCGTAGTTGGTCCCATACAAACATTCAATCCCTTTTAAAAACTGGTTCGAACCGCGTTGTTTTTTTCATTAATCGTATTTCCCAACAAACTTCATACTAACCGAGTATTTATGATGTTTTGTAAAAAGTTGCTGATTTGACTAGTAGTCTGACTCATTGATTCATCACTTTACTTAACTATCAATTGCTATGTTGTTAGATTTATTACTATCATCCCTACCGTGTTTGAGATTATGTGTCTGGCAAACGGCCAGTTCTATAAATAATGCCGCCCTACGTCTACTTGCTCAAACTCCAGACGATCCATCTTTCACGATATAGCTGGGTTGGCTACATAACATAAATAAGAACGAAATGAATTTTAAAGGAAAACTGTCACAGCTTCAGCTATCAGGCATATAGCTGTGTATACTCATAAAAACGACGTATCAAATTCAAGAACACATTTTTTTTTATCATTTTCATACACAATAATTAATTATATCACCAAGGATGAATACAAAAGGACCTTAAGAGTTAATGTGGTTTTGTAAATCATAAATATGCATTCGTATTTTCCCTAGAGACTAAAACGCAACACACAGAGGACGAGCGCAGGTCGCGGCGGTTTAGGCCCACGTCTACAGATTCCCATGTTTACATATTCCCAATTTTACAGATTCTCAAGTTTACATATGTCCAATTTTACAGATTCTCAAGTTTCTAGATTCCCAATTCTACAAATTCTCATGTATACATATTCCCAATTTTACAGATTCTCAAGTTTACAGATTCCTTATTCTAAAGATTTAAAAAAGTCCTACTATAGGTGATTTACAATGGCCCCAGGTTTAGGCAGGTTAGGTTCGTTAGTTATCTTCAGATGCCCGAAGGGCAAACTGCGCAGAAATAGAAGCCCCGCGGAGCGGGGCTCCGTCAATCGGAATCTGTAGAATAGGAATTCTGCAGAATTGGGAATCTGTAGAATTGGAAATCTGCAGAATTCAATAACTGTAGGATTGGGAATCTGAAGAATCCGGAATCTGATGAATTCAGAATCTGTGCAATTGGAAATCTGCAGAATTGGGGATCTGCAGAATTGGGGATCTGTAGAATTGGGAATCTGTAGAGAAGCGAATCTGTAATGGAAATCTGTAGAATTGGGAACAATTCGTCGCGAGCCTAGAGTAAGGTGAACCTATTCACACAGCTATATGAACGACATCATGCCCTGTCCTGTCCTGTGTGCTTCGCGCTTTAATGTACTACTTTAGCCCAGCTTGATAAGTCTAAATGAGACTTGAGCATAATAAGTGTAAAAATCAACATACCTTTGTAGTCCGCAACATAAGGAAACTTGCTTACAATTGACAACATTTCAAATTTTAAAGTATTATGTAATATTTATTAACTCATTTCGTTAACTTGTCAACAAGAAACCCATTTTTTTATATATTTTTTATAGCTATACGTTTTCAAGATATTCACGAAAATGTGAAGTAAGCATACCAATAATGTGTTCTGCTAATACAAATTAAGGGTATTTTGGGAATGGAGTCTTTTGGGTATCGATTTTAATGGGCTTCAATCATTTTGAAATTGGTTCATACTGAGAAGAGTGCAAGTCGAGATCGGTTCATTTTGGCAATAAGTTAATTTGGGTTCCATTCGTAATGAGAATGGATCTTTTAGACATTGGATCGTATTGAGTACTGGTGCATTTTGAGTTTAGTGTCGGATGAACCGGAAAGATACCATGGACTATATGACGTCACAAGGCTGAATTGTGACAGTCACAGCGCACAAAGAGAACAGCAGGACACTTTCTTTAGTAAATCCGCCTTTTTTTACGCTGTGACGCCTTACTTGTCGCTTACTCTCTTTTAGAATAAGAAACTTTTGAAAATATTTTTTTAATATGAAATGGGCATATTTTCGATATATTAAAAATGTGGTTAATGGTTATGTTTAATCTTTTATCCTCTGTTTGATTTAATCGGAAAATAGCCTGCTTAAAAAAATGAAATGTTGTCAATTCTTGCACATGTGTAAATGGCTTCCCCCTATGCTGGCCTTAAGGCCGCAGAGGGGCCCTTTTATCTGTGGACAGTCCCTAAGCTGACTAAAACAGGAACCAAAAAAAACCGGCCAAGTGCGTGTCGGGTCACGCACAGAGAAGGGTTCCGCACCGATAACTCCTAATCTACATTTAAAACCACTATACAATACAGTAAATCAAAAAAGGTCGTATCTTCATAGGAATGTCACGGCACTTATGCCCTTTTGTTTGGGCAAGACAGTTTTTCAGCAATAACTCAAAAACCGTTAAACCTATCTTGTTCAAACCAAAAATCGTTGAAAGTGTTTATAATTGTACACCATCTTGATTTTTTTCAAAATTTTAAACTATATAGTTTGGATATTAGAGGGGGGGGGGACTCTTTTCACGACTTTGACAGCTAATATCTCACCAACGGTTGACTTAAATGGAAAAGTTTTTTAGAAAACTGTCATTTTTGAAGGCCTATCCATTGAAATCCCACACGCCAATGTGCATCGAAAAAAAAATATTGACCCCCCTTTTACATGTACGGGGTGCCCCTCCCCCCCATATTAATATTTTTTTCGTAATTTCACATCATATTTCTGTAGCGGTTCATAGCATACCCCTTCCTACCAAATTTCATAATTGTAGTGCTCATAGTTTGCGAGTAAATCGGCTGTGACTTACGGACGGACGGACGGACGGACAGACACGACAAATGTATGGGTTCCGTATTAGCCATTTTGACTCCGGAACCCTAAAAAACATGTGTGAATCAATCAATCAAAAATCAAATATTTATTCTGCAAATAGGCCACAAGGGCAATTTTACAAGTCAAAGCGTGAATTTATACAATTAAAAAAAAAACTGACAATCTTACTTAATAATAATGATTAAAACATATACTGATTAACAATTATATAAAAATAAATTTACATGGGACTTTAACCTTCCTATTTTTTTTTACAGTTCTGTGGCAAACAAGCTTACGGCCCGCCTGATGGTAAGCGGTCACCGCAGCCTATGGACGCCTGCAACTTCAGGGTGTTACATGCGCATTGCCGACCCTTTAAAATTTTATACACTCCTTTCTTGAAGAATCCCATACTGTAGTTCCTCGGGACAACCCCGGCAGGGAGTTCATTCCACAACCGGAGCGTCCGAGGGAGGAAGTTCTTCTGAAACCGTACCGTACGCGACCATAGGTTCTAAGGTGTGATGATGAATGCCCTGCCGACGGCGAGCAGTGCGATGATAGAACGCGGCCGTCGGCATCATGTCGAACAGTTCATCGGAGCACAACCTTTTTGGTGTATATGTTTCCACTTCTGTATTCTCTTTTTTTGTACCATTTTATGCACCAAATAAACGTTATTTCATTTAAACGTTATTTCACAACTCATTTCATTATACAAGCGATAGAACACGCACAAGGAGGCAAAGTTTCTCCTTAAACTTAACGATTCAATGTCGCTCGTGAGTTTGCCACGATTCACACAGCACGTCTCTGAAGCGAATCAAAAGGCCCAAGCTGGTATCCAGGTGCTCCCGCCCAGAAGTTAAATTATTGGCAATGAGACCGGAAACGAACGGGACCTTGAATAGTGCGTCGTTATTATGGTTCGTAGTAAAATTTTACTATAAAATATTGAACGAGTGCCAAGTAGACACTTAAGATTTCATTATGGTAATAAAAGAATAGCACTTTGCCACAGTTATCATTGACCGAGCGAGCGAAGCGAGCAAAAAACAAGATACGGGCGAAAATGGTTTCGTATGCCCGGCGGATGTCAGGGATGTCCAGACGGCTTTTCTCCTCTCTACAAGTCTCATTTCTAACCCAATTCTCGTGAAATTTTGTGAGCAGGTTCGATAATTCTATGGAGCTTTTTGTCGATTCTATTTTAACTTTTTTTTTCAAAATAGCGTAGCCATGGCGTTGAAAACCGAGGTCTATAGTTCCCAGAGCCACTAGCTTTATAGTTATTTTTCTCGGCAGTGTTTAAGGAGGCTTTAAGATTTGTTTTAGTCCTAAGGCATGTCTCCCGTTTATTCGCGTCGCGCCGCGCGCTTTCATAATTCATAAACATATGGAATCAAAATTTGTTTGCTGCCATCTTTCGTGTTTTACTGGAGAATTCGAGTTTTTATTTTACATCCATAAACCCCAGAATTCTAAATTGTATAGAGATCGTTTAAACATATTATATTATTGCATATATAAAGGTGTACAAACTACTATTTTGTATAATGTTAGCTACTACTTTCGTACACTGTTAAGATAATTCTGTATTTCTGTAGTTTAAGTGAATTGTAACATTCTTTTAGAGAAATAAATTCTAAAACCATAAACCATATTACACTAGATAGATATAGATCATCGTTGGTAGCGACAACTCGATGTGTCGAATTTCGCCAGCCATACACTTCTTATTTTATTTGGCATGAGATCTGACGCCCCAACAAAGATATGTTTCATATGTCTTGTAATGCGACTGTGTAAGGGCATGGTTTGTAATAGATATACTAGATAACATGACATATCTAATGCTTACGAGTATAAGGTAGTACATATTAAAAACATCTAGATTTTACCGAAGCTCAGAGTAACCAGAGTAGACATCAAATAATAATACCGCTAAGAGCGAGAAAGATCATATACTAAATTTGACGGCCTGTTTAGCCTAGTTGGTAGTGACTCTGCCTCCGAAGCTAGAGGTCCCGGGTTCGAATCCCGGCCAGGGCATTTATTTGTGCATTTATCACGGATATTTGTTCTTGGGTCTTGGATGTTTTCTATGTATTTATCTATATAAGTATGTATATCGTCGTCTAGTACCCATAGTAAAAGCTTTGCTTAGTTTGGGACTAGGTCGATTTGTGTAAGATTGTCCCCCAATATTTATTTATTTATTAAATTGAATAAGAGCGACAAAGATGGAGATATCATTTGTTGTCCTTGTCATAGTTCCGCTTTTCTTTATTTGCCTCAATGTCATCTAAACGTCAAGTCAAATAGTTTGAGGCAAATAAATCATTACCCAACCAAATTAAAGAGTTTGTTTATTGTAAGCCGCCAGACGTTTAAGACTAGTTCTCAATCTAGCTGCATAAGATCTTTTCTGTCCCCCTTGGTGAAACTCGTATAGGATCTCTATAGAAATCCTTACTCTGAGTACTGAAGTATAAGCTCATACCGCCTTCCCCCTTCTTCCATCGGACATCCAGACGTACGGCTGGCTACCATCCTTACCTGGTCGAAATTCCTCTAATTCGAACCAAGCGCTTTGCATCTTCTTTTATAATGCGCACTTCTAAGGTTTGGAATTCTCTGCCGGCGTCTGTATTTCCGAGTTCATATAACCTGGACCTTTTTAAGGCACGAGTGAATAGGCATCTTCTGGGTGAGCTCGCTTCATCGTCAGCCTCATCTTTGCCCCCTGGCTAGATGCTGGCCAAGAGCAATCCCATTTTTAATAAAAAAAAAAAAATACAATGAAAATTTCTATTCGATACTAATTTACCCATCATTACCCTGCACGTGACCCTGGGTGGTGGTAAAAGTGCAACAAACTGGCAACCTTACTTGTCTTCTCGAAGATCTCACGGTTCGAAAATAAATGCCATACGATTATTTTTATTATTAGCAGCATCCTGAAGGATGCCTGGGGTCCACTACCCAATCCCAAAAACTGGCATAGGCGCTAGATTTATTTGGATTTGGCTTGTCAAGTATGTGGGCAACTTGACTATTACAAGAAGTTCTCAAACTGCCCAAAGGCCTCTAACTTGGCTTGACAACTGCTGTCAGAGACAGCAGTTTGAATCAACGGCTTAATGTGTACTTATTAAAGGATTTTAAAGGCTTGGTCACACAGCATGCGCGGGCCACGAGATATCAGCTGCAGAGCCTTGACTTTGGAACCTTTTCTTCTTATTACAATATGACATTGACATTAGGTAGCGGACCCCAGGCATCCTTCAGGATGCAACTGTAAGTACTGGGAATAACGGTAGGAGGATGAGGATGACAATATGACATTGACATTACAAACTGATATCAAAGGGAAGTTGACAAAAACATCATAACTGATAACACTGGCAGACCCTGATAGAGAAACATGTTTAATGAGTCTAGGGATCAACCAGTGTAGTCAATATTGTGTTGAAACTTTTTTTTACCGTACATGTTATCTGTAGAGCATTGGGAGTTTTTATCTTTTAAAAATATTTTGGGCTCTATGTTGTTTTGTGGCTTTTCAATGTAGGTTCGGTGGCATTGTTGATTGGGTGCATTCTTTAACCCTTATGTTATGGACAGGGGGCGTACATTTCGTGCCGGTGACGTAAAATTGACGTCACATTGCATATAGGTGATTCTAATTGCTGTTATGGTAATTATCAATCATTAATCATCAATCATTTAATCATGCATTTATAAATTTTATAATAGTCGTTTTTAAATAATTTTTAAGAAAAAAAGCCGACTTCAATGGGGGAGTCCGGTGAAAGATTATTAATCTTAGATGGTGCACTCTTAGATTCCATACAATAAAATACAAAAATGGCTATAAGTATGTTTATAATGGTAGAAGACTAAGTACCCTCAATTCCTCATGAAATCATGGAAAAACCTTGCTTGCTTGACAAACAAAACGAAGAGAACAAATCGCCAAACGTGAACTACGCGTCGTTGAAGAGTTCCGTTCTGATCATCATCAGCAGTTCCACTTCATCAAATGTCACTTTTATGAATGAAAATGCTTGATTAGTTCATGAAAATACTAAAATCACTATTTGTGTGCCATTCACATTTGAGGAGTTTCCTCGATTCCTAATGGATCCCATCATCAGAACTCGAGCATGACAAAAATCAATCGTGAAAATAGAACTTGCTTAACAAACACCGCTAGAAAGACAAATCGCCAAACGTGAACTTTTCGTCGTTGAAGAGTTCTGTTCTGATCATCATCAGCAGTTCCACTTCATCAAATGTCACATTTTTGTATGATAATGCTCGATTTGTTGATAAAAACACAAAAATCACTATATGTTTGCCTTTAAGATTTGAGGAGTTCCCTCAACTCCTCATGGATCCCATCATCAGAACTCGAGCATGACAAAAATTAATCGTGAAAAAAGAACTTAACAAACACAGCTAGGAGGACAAATCGCCAAACGTGAACTTTTCGTCGTTGAAGAGTTCTGTTCTGATCATCATCAGCAGTTCCACTTCATCCAATGTCACATTTTTGGATGCAAATGCTTGACTTGTTGATAAAAACACAAAAATCACTATATGTTTGCCTTAAAGATTTGAGGAGTTCCCTCAATTCCTCATGGATCCCATCATCAGAATTGCCTTTTGACAAAAACGGGACCAACTTGGATATATATACATACAATCAAAAAAAAAATTTTTCAAATCGGTTAAGAAATGACGGAGTTATGGAGTAACAAACATTAAAAAAAAAAAAAAAACATACAACCGAATTGATAACCTCCTCTTTTGAAATTTTGAAGTCGGTAAAAAAATTGCATCCGAAGATTAGAAAGGATTTCTTTTTTTATTTAGAATTTTATTTATAAGCAGCTGAGGAACTCATAGTTTTTCAAGTTTTATAACAAGTTACAGGAATGTTGAATATGAACTAAATATGAACGTAAACTCTCTATGACGACGAGGTTTCTTAAATTGTTGGTTTTGCAGTAATACTCAGCGTCGTAGTTTAAAAGTTGTGACGTGACAGGCAAATTGCGGTTGTTACAGGGGCATAATTGTAAAAAAAATATTTATACATAATTATTGAATAATGAATGATAATTAAGTGATTACAATAACACTAATTAAAATCACCTATATGGAGGCGTGACGTCACCCGGCACGAAATGTACGCCCCCTGGCTTATGAATTATGAAGATAGGCGATTTAGTGACCACATATCCCTGGCTCAATATTATAGGGTTCTATGTTTCACTGTTAAGGTATTTAAAATTGATAGCTTCTTGACTGAATACTAAATCCAAATGTTGATTACTGTAAAAACATAAAATAGAACCCTGTAATAGTGGGCCAGCAACATGTGTCAATAGAATTTCAATCTTATCTCTGTTATTTAAGGTTCATATTATATTGTATTTTCATAAATGTGACTTGTCTTGTAAATTATTCACCAAAAAGAAACTATTATGTGCATATACTTTGACGGCCTGTTTAGCCTAGTTGGTAGTGACACTGCCTCCGAAGCTAGAGGTCCCGGTTTCGAATCCCGGCCAGGGCATTATTTGTGCATTTAGCACAGATTTTGTTCTTGGGTCTTGGATGTTCTCTATGTATTTAAGTATGTATTTATCTATATAAGTATATACGTCTAGTACCCATAGTACAAGCTTTACTTAGTTTGGGACTTGTGTAAGATTGTCCCCCAATATTTATTTATTTTATTTATACTTTGTTTCTCGTAAAGACTTGTAGATTGGTGGTGCCTTGTAAAGGGTTAACATATGGCCGTGGGAGATATACATAGGTAATTTAAGTGCCTTTGTAGCCTATTTGCAGAGTAAACTTTTGATTTTAGTAACACTCCCAGATGTTTAAGGTTGACAAAGGTTGTCTGGAAGAGATCACACTTTAACAATAAGACCACCTTTTGTTTGCCTCTACTTATTGTAATAATGTAATGTACTGTGTCCTTTAATTGAGGTGTGCAATAAAGAGTATTGTTGACACACCCTATTGTCATAGACAACCTAGATACCACTGGAAAGAGAAAGTGGAGAAAGACCTATGCACGCTCCAAGAGTACAAAAACTGGGAGAAGATCGCACATGTATAATAGTTCTACATTTGAGCAATTCAATGAAGATTAATTCATGAAAAATAATCCTGACCTTTTACTAATAAACATGACATACAATAAAACGGAACACACTGTTGACCGTTACCGAAATATGAAATGACAAGTTTGGCCAACTAAACAGTTCGATAAATCATGGTATGTTCAGATTTGTATGGATACTTTAAAAAAATATATCTCTGAAACCGTGAGTTACCGCGTGTTGAAAATTCGCAAGAAGCTTTCTATTAACAAGTACTATCTACAAAAAAAATGGCATTAAAATTCGACAGTCAATAATGGAAAGTTTATCCTTTATATATTCACATGTACAGTCAGCTTCAGAGAATCATGACCCGCCCCTGAACAGAAGTTCGTATGCCTGCTTTACAGCTGGCAAAAAACTGGCAACCATACTGTCTTCTCTAAGATCACACAAATTGTAATTATCACCATACGATAAATAAATAATAAATAGCTGACTAGACATAAGAAACTGACCTTTTCACTATAAGTGTTCAAAGATACCATATTGGCTATGTGCACGTCTGAAACGTCAAACATCAAGGGTCCCGAGACAATGTCAAACTCAGAGATGTCAAATAATGACACATGAATATTTTATTTACTTTAGTAAACGAGAAAGACCCTGTATTGGAAATTTTACTTATATAAATAAGAGAATAAATAAATACATACAAACGAAACGAATCGTAGGAAACCGTTAAGAAACCAATAGAAAACGTGAAAGTAAATTTGACAGTGGTCCCCGGTAAGTACACATTTCTGCCATAGTGTGCGCTACGATCGCCTAGCTTACCCCCACCACCTACTTCGCACATAGCCAATACTCAATGTGCTCAAAATGCTACAATACAAGACTGCAATGTTTCTTCAATAATGGAAAAAGATATGCAAGCCAGTATTTCTTACCATGTTCTATTATTAAAAAATAAAGAACTATACTGTAAATAAACACTCTTGTTGAGTAACGTTAATATTTTTAACGTTTAATATCGCTCGTACATTAATTGAATTACCACACAGTCATGCTACAATTTTTTCATTAAAAACTTACTTTATTTCCACACTGCGCAACGCCTCGTCGTTTCTGGGTTCCAAAAACAAATCGGTCCCTTGATGCACCCATTCTCCACCAAACGGGAGAAATTTACCATCCGAATGATGCAAGCAAAAATATATTTTGCCATCCACTAGAGGAACAGTCACTTGTATTTCAGTAATCCATTTTTCAGTCTTAACTTCCCGTAACTCATAATTAGAACTAATTACATCACATCTGTCGCCTCGAAAGGCTTCACTGGGGGTTAATCTCCATGAATAATGCCCCAAGAACTCACCACCACGCACGTTTAATAAATATTTACAATTATTTTCAACACACGATTTTTCAGCCACTTTAAGTGACACTATCCATGGTTTCGTTGGTGTATTCACCAAAGCATACACGTTTACTAATAGACACAATATTAAACCACAAGTCCGTAATACTCTTGGTATTGAAAACATTTTTCCTGAGGCGTAAATGCAAAAAAAATAAGATATGCAACCGCATATAACTACAACGACATGTTTTCCTCCCTTGACAGTTCGGCGGCAATTGTATTGTTGCCGGAACTGCAGTAAAACTAGAGTACTGCGAGTATTTGGTCACATCCGGAGACAATACATTTTATTACGTTTATTGGTGGTTTATTGTGTCCATTATCATTATCACAAATATCGTGTTAATTGTTTTTTTAAAGGAAGATTTTTCTTTTATATTATACTGTGGTTGTCGTACAATTATAAATAAGGTAAATACAGCATTTTTCGTATAAAAAGTGGGTATGGAACCGTATGGAATGGAAAAACAGTGGAAAAAATCACTACACAAAGGAACGTTCGAAATTACTTAAATAAATAGGACATATTAATTGAAAGCCACACATAGATATTCTTGCTAATATAAATAAAAAATATCTCGTTTTACTAAATTATAATATACTGGCTAGTGTATATTGCATTGCGATACACTCATATCACGCCACATATCACGTGAATAATGACGCAAAATCCATACAATTTTTAAAATTGAGATATTTTTGACACAATACTAGGGGTTGTGATAATATTAATCGTGCAAAGGGACCCTTTCAATCAATGAATGCAATGAATAAGGAATTTCGATTGAACTTCACTCAGCATCAATCAGGAACTTCATCTCATCTCATCACAATATCAATAATATCAAATAAACAATTTCCAAAGTCGGCTTTCAAACGATCATCGATTTCTTTAATAACTCCTTATTATATTCTTTTTGAGCCTGGTTGTAATATTCTGAATGAAATTGTGCTATAGAACCCTTAGATTCGATTTAAGTAGTAGACCCTAACATATATGTTTTAGATAAGTATAATAAGAAAAACTTTTATGTTTCCCATACGTGGCCCGAAAATATATCAATATCAAACATTATTTTCAAATTATTTTGTGTTAGTTTGGGGCATTTCAAAGCTTTATACTGGCAATCTCAATTAATTGTCAAATGTGCGTCATGTTGGCTGCCTTGATTTGAAGACACCGGAAGATTTTGGCCGTCAAAAAACGAGTGTGTTGGCTCAATTTTTAGACAAATATTAATCAATTATCACTTAATTACAATTAATAATGGCTCTTACGTTGTTTAAGTAGTCATCAAATTAGTTTAATTGACTTATCACCGAGTTAACAGCTCCAAAGCGTGGTAGCAGTCTTTGTTTGAGTTTTTGTTATATCATCATGATTTGAAGTTGTGAATAAATTAATATTTTTCTTGATTTTCTTATGGAAACCGTGAAAATGGAAGTGAGGGAAGCGGGCGATGGGGCCGCGGCGGGTGAATTCGTGCGGGTTCCGTCGAAAAGATATACGTGGTCGGAAGTAAGACAGGCAGTACACGACTTGAGGAGAGAGTTGTCCTCGCTGTCTACGATGGTGCCTATGGCCATTTCGTTCCGGAAACTCGGGAACGGGAAGACCAGGATCTATTTCCTGAGGACGCCGCAGAACGGTTGGGAGATTACGCTCCTTTATACCGACGTTACTCCCACTCCTCACGCGAACAATACTAGGTACCATGCATTATTTATTTTTACTTTTGTGATAATCATTGTGTATACATGTAGCCACGCTAACGGACCTGAACTGGGGAAACCGCAGTTTGGGTTTCTTGTGTCTACTAAAGTAGTTGTGACAGGTACTAATTAGAACAAACATGCTTTGCTTTGTTAGCAATTGTATATATTCCTATCATTCTAGGGTACTGAAAACCGTAGGGCTAACCATCAGGCTCTAGGGTAGAATGGACGGAGCACTCAAAATCCGCCTAACAAAATCACCTAAAATTACATTTTAATGATATATTTTTTAACAGATTTGGCAATTGTGGAAAGCATCTTAAATCATCAATATCTCGGAATCTAATAACTTTTAGATAGGGTATCAAAATGACGTTTTTGGTGCAATTGTACTATACTTCCTTAAGGAATGTATTCAATACACAGTCATCCGACCTGACCTGTCATGACAACCTGTTTTGCCTAGTTGGTAGTGACCTTGCCTCCAAAGCTAGAGGTCCCGGGTTTGAATCCCGGCGAGGGCATTATTTGTGTATTTAGCAGGGATTTTGTTCTTGGGTCGTGGATATAAATAAAATAAAAAATGAATAATAAGTATGTATTTATCTAAATAAGTATGTATATTGTCGCCTAGTACCCATAGTACAAGTTTTGCTTAGTTTGGGACTAGGTTGATTTGTGTAAGATTGTCCCCCAATATTTATTTTTATTTATTTTATTTATCCTGTATGTATACAATAATTCATACAGGCTCAGCCTAGTTTGGGACTCACTGGATATCCTCTTTTTATATTGAATGTGTCTTGGTGAAATAAATTATTCTTATTCTTAATTAACTTAAAGGAAGACTAGGGTCTCCAACCACAACAATGTACCTGTATGTTACTGTTACCAAATAAATAAATTTTCAACAAAAAAATAGATCAAAGTTTGTAAGATTTGTAAAAATAAATGAACATTTCTGTGATCCTAGTGAAAAGGGGTATAAGTGCCGTACAATTATATAGGACTTATACCCCTTTTCACTAGAGCCACAGATTTGTGACAATCTTACACAAATATACCTTTTCCCAAACTAAGCAAAGCTTTTACTATTGGTATGAGGCAACAATATACATACCACCACCACCATATCAGCCAAAGAATGTCCACTGCTGAACATAGGCCTCCCCCAAATTCATGTGTTTTATCCCCCTTCTTTCCTGCATGTAATAAAGCACAGACATACCAAAACTGAATTACTTATAATTTTAGTTGCGACCCTCCTTAGGTCTAACTCTAAATGTAACTAATGAATGAGTAATAAATAAACATTTATTAGTTAGTTATTTATTATCTATATTGGGACCAGACTGAAAACCAGCAGATATTCCTGCTTCCTCATGGCCCTATCCATTTTGTTGTTTCTATTGTCCACCTTTTATCAGTGTAGCGAGAAATATGTCCAGCCCATTTCCATTTTAATTTGAGTGCATGTTTCAGTGCATCAATGATCTTTTGTCTGATGTGTTTGCTTTTATTTTTTTTGTATTTTCCTAAAATTAAAGATCCGAAGGCCTGTAACTTGGCTTAACGACTGCTATCATAGACAGCAGCCGGGATCAACTGCTTAACGTGGCTTCCAAAGCATTGGAGCGCTCAGTTAGTAACCACTCAAAGCACTCACCCATCCTAGGACTGACCTTGCCTGATAATACTTAAGCTCGCGTACCGCACGCGGTACGCGGGCGCCGCTGGGCCACGAACAAAAAAGCCTTAAATATAATTAATTAAGTAAGAACTTATGCTAATATTTACAAACCCAGAAATGAAACTATCAAATTAACAATAACTACAGTAATTGGCTGTTTTAAATTGCAAATTGTTTGCATCATACTACACAAAAGAAAGTGATATTAACATAATTAAAGGTGCCTTTTGGATAATGCAACTGAATACGTGTTGGGGCACTTGTTACTAGGCGTTGTAACCCCACCCGACCTACCTTATAAGGCAACTAAAGGGTATCATTGGGGCCACAAGTGTTCGATGCATTGTGACAACCCTAGGGAAGGAGAGGAAGATTACTTGAAGATGAGTCAGATGTAAGAAAGGGGTGGGTTCCAGTTTGTTTAGTATGGTGTCCTGGAGTACTGCATAATAAGAGTGCAGGTGGCTGATTTATTTATTTTCATCACACTTGCTCGTGAAGGGTCTTATTGTACGCAGGCGTATAGAGCCGTTAGAGCGGATTTACCTCCCGAGGGAGTTATGGATTTTCATCACTCACAACTCATAACTCACTATGGACTCCCTAGGGAGTTATGAGTTTCTGTGTGATGTGATCGCTCCGGCGATCTTGCACTGATACTGAGGTGAAGTTGTCGATTTCTTCAATTTTGATTAGGGATATAGTTATTTATTTCCTCGAAAATGTGATCAAAACATTGTGATTAACTCGGACGTAAGAAAATTAAAACTCGAGTCATCAAAAGCCTGATAGACTCTCGTTCGAGATTTTCCGCTTACGCCCCTCGTTGAACAATGTACTATTAATCTTTATTGCACAAAAGAAAATCTTATTGTGCAAAAGGCGGAATTGATGCCATAAAGCATTCTCTACCGGTCAACCTTAAGGCAAAGCAGATATCATTTTAACCTCCAACAAACTTAAAATGAAAACCATTCTGCTCATGGTGCCAGGTGGCTGTGCATCCGGGTTTTCTCCATGAGACCAAAAAGCGAATGTAACCAGCAGGGTTAATACAACTGGCTACATTATATTCGCGTGTCAGGTCATGTCACGTTGCTTGTATGTACCTGAGCATGATAAGATGGTGCGCATGTAGAGAGGATGCATGAAAGAAGATTAACAAACAAAAGGTATGTGAGAACAGCGGCTTACAGTGAGACAGGGAAGAATGGAAGACAGCTGCCAACTTTTGCGACCAAACCAGATAAAACCTAAAAAAAGTTTTCTTAAGTGTTCTCCGATTTGGTCCGAGTCAAAGCTCAAGATTACAGACAAGCATGTATGAAGAATGTCAAAAAGTAAATGAGGCAAGAAATGATTTTAAGATCATAGCAAGTAGAAATCAGTATCTCTGATTATATTTATGAATGAATGTAAACACAATGAGGTAGAGTTCATATCCAACATATCTAAGTCATGTAGAAATTTCTAATGACTACTCAGATCTAAAGTCATAATAAAAAATATGTTCATGATATCACTTATTTATAAACATACACATGATATAGATTATCGGGTCATTGACCAATTAACGACCATGTCGTAATTAATCTGAATTCATTAAGTTGTAAAATAAGAGTTGTAGTCACGATTATAACTTGCATGTATTTTGGAGCTTATATCCAATGAATAGGACTCAAAATTGTATATTTTGTTAAGCTGGCCATACCTTCTTCAGTCCTATCTTGTTACTTAGTCATGTATCATAGATAATGTTTGTGGACTTTGAATATATATTATTAGCATGTATTAAATAAATAAAAACAGATTGGAATTGGTCCCTTAAGCTGTCTACATATTGAATCCTCATATACTTTTATAAATGTATATGTGACACGTAGGTGAATTGCTTGCTGTCAAGCAAGCAATTCACCTACCTAACCTATGTTATATATATATCATGGATCTATATCCATACTTATATTCTATGTGCGAAATTAACTCTGTCCGTTCCATCTGTCTGTCTGAACGGCTAGCACATGTCGGCATGTCCAATATAAAGATAGACTATTATCTCATGAAGGACATGATAGTTTTTATCCCCAATTATTTCTTAAGAGGGTGAAAAGGGGATTGGAAATGTGTATGATAGAGCTATAATTAAACTTGCGCCTAAAATAATTTAATAGCAATTATTTCTATAATACGATAACGATTTCCGACGAAGTCGCTAGTCAGTATCATGAGCTTGTAGGGAGTAGGGACTATACTTATGTACCTGATTTACGGACCCGGACCCGGGTATGTCCTAAAACTACGACCAAGACCACCAAGGGGATGGGCAGCAGCATCCATGGAGTGCGGTGGAGATACTGCGGTCGCCAACCAGCATGCCAAGCGTGGCGATTATGGCATATATTTGGGGAGAATTTGGTAAATTTGGGGAGGCCTATGATGTCCAGCAGTGGACGTCCTTTGGCTGATATGGTGGTGATAGTGGTGCATGGTACCTGATTTGTTGCTTGTAGGTTCCTACCTACAGTTTTGCACGAATGTAACTAACAATAATTACATTCGAACAAAAAAAAATTTTTTTTTCAGACTGGAATGGAAGCCGCTAATTGAGTCCAATGTGGCGCTAGGCGTGAACTCCGGCAAATGGTCCCGTGAAGAACAACTTCTATGGGAGCGACAACGCGTCGCAGCATGCGGGATCGCCTCTTACGAGCTCCACTCCAGTGGACGGGTGTTGTTTCCTTGCTCTTCGTCGCTCTTCGTTTGTGAAGAAAAAGAGGGAAACCAGGTGAGTGTCTTAATTTAACACTTGCGAGGGAAACAGGGCAATTAATTTCCCCAGAACAGCAAGCCTTGTAAAGGTCTAAAGTGAATGTATGGGTGGTACCCCGAAGGGAGCGACAACGCGTGACAGCATACGGGATTGCCTCTTACGAACTCATACAGGTAAGGCGGTGTCCTTACTTAACACCGGCGAGAAAAATGGGGACTGAAATTTCCCCAAATCAGCCAGCCTTGTTAAGAACTAGACGGAAAGTGTGCGTGATACGAGTAACAAGTTTTTTTGCATATCACTGTTTTCTTACAACTGGGTAGCGGCCGAGTACTCTTTTGCAGTTCTTGTCGTCCTGGTGTGAGATTTAGTTTTATTACCAGTCAGTCACCTCACAAGAAAATAAGTTTTTGCTGAAAAATTTCATTATTGTTACAAGCTTTTATTGCCGACTGTATTTTTCCACAATCATAAACTACTTGTTGAGTCCAGCGAATGAAAAAAATATAGAAGCACAACTACCGTCGCAAAAAGACACCATCAAACTTGTGTCCACTAAGGCGGGGCGTCAAAGTTGTGTCCAACGGCTGTCTAGTTTGAATGTGGCGGCGCAACGTAACAGTTGTATTAACTGAAATCTCAAAAATAAAAAATATGCCTTTTTGTGCAGTGAAGTGGTGCGTTAATCACTCTAGAAAACATTAAAAAAAAGATGGTATCACTGTTCATATGTAAGTAAAGCGGTAAACATATTTGTTTTTTTTTTTGTCGGAACCGATTTTGTATAGGGATGGGGTTATGCCACCTTACATCATCAAAATAAGGTTAATAGCTGAATGAAATGGTACCTAAGATACATATTAAACATTTTAACTTGTTCAGATACATGCTTTCATGCACATAACTAATTTGTGTATGAAAGTATGTATCTCACAAATTAAAATGTTCGAAAAAGGTAAACTAATTCCATAATAAATAAATATTCGCCGGCCATTTAGTACAATTACAATTAGACTATTGATTCTAATTAGACTATAATGTAACTATATGAGGGAAGCGAGAAATAAATATATTTTTGACAAAAACTAAAACCGATATAAAAATAATAGAATAAGCGTGTAACTACGCTACCTTATATACAATTATTATCAACTTCTCAAAGAGTGGATTTAAAAACCCCAAACTCGGTATGATTGTGTTAACTTATTACAGAGTTCACTTTCCGGTTCCATCATCAGATCAGCTCGATAATAATATTATCATAATATTTTTTGTCACTGAATTTACATATATGCAGTAAGCTCGGTCCTCCATACAAACGTAGTTTAGCTCTCATTTTAAAATGCCATTCTAGAATAACATGAAACTTTGTATACACAATGGAATCCGGAATATCTAGGTCGAAAATTAGTTTCTGTTGCTTGAAATTATAATGGAGAAAAAATACAGCGATTATTAAGGTTTTCATAAAAGACGTAAAAAACTCAAAAGCTAGCTGTATTTTTTTCTATTACAATTTCTTGCAACAGGAACTAATTTCCGACCTAGATATGGCGGCTCCCATTGTGTATTCAACATACAACGTTTCATGTTATTTCAGCAAAGGGTTTAAAATGAGAACAAAACTACGTTTTTATGGAGAATCGAGTTCAGCCGAGCGTACTAACGTCAAATTAATAATTTGAAATTTTAATGTAAGTTCTAAAGTAGAATACAATTTCTTACTTCTTATGTAAATAATCTACTATTAAGTGTGGGCATATTCGACCAAACAGAAATGGAATAGACTCTGTTTAAATTATTATTCCTGGTTGGTCGAATCTGGCCTAACCTAAATAAGCTATTAATTTTAAAAATGTTAACTCTTTGTTACAATCATATGTGAGCTGTGGTCACCTATAAGTGGCTAAGCATCTTTGCTAGATTTTTGTTTTTAAGACATATGTTTTGTTTTAGATGTATTATCCGTTGGTGGTCCTTAAATAAATAAAATAAAATAAATAAAATAAAATATTAGCTCAATCGGAAATCGAGAAGTGGGTCTAATTTAGCTTCTAAGATTACTAGATGACCCGCACAAACAAAAAAGACATAAGTTACTGACACGGCACGTTAAATAAAAGCTTGTAAACATGAGTTAACGTACGTATGTTAAATGTTTGCGTTGTCTGAATATACTGTAAAAGTTTCGATTACGAGTGGTTGCTGTTCTCTATGTCTAACAGTGTTTAGCAAGCTATAAATTATGTACATGGTCGTCCAATATGCATAGTATAAGTCTGGTGCAGCTTAATTAGCGACTAGTTAGATTTTCGTAAGGTTATCCTATGATATTTAAAAATAAAATAAAGCTTAAATTCAAATTTAAATAATACGGCGGTTTTGCGTATGAAGATGACTTTTTGTTGCATGCAACCATCCACCCGCTAAGCGTTGTCGTTGTCGCCGCCCTTTTGACACATAAAACGTCAGCGCTAGGATACCAAACACAGCCAGTAATTTTGAAATTTACCAATCACGTTTATTTGTTTTGGGTAATAGAAAATCGGCTGACATTTTTGGCAATTCTTATTGGTACAACACCGCGCGTGCGTATTACGAATAAATGCCCCGTTTCAAAGTGGACTTTTGTGGTGTTTTGTGGAGCTTCCTAAGCTCCCGTTCTATGCTTTTTTCGTTCACTGGTTGAGTCTGTTCGAATTAGCCCAAACACGATGGGTTTATCTAATGTAGTTTAGGAATTGCTATGACCACCTTCTGTCTCCATCATCAGATCAGCTCTATGTCATAATAATATTGCATTGTCATCCGATTTTTACTTGCATGCAAAATTTCAGCTCATTCGGAAATCCGGAGGTGGATCAAATTTAACTTGCAAGATTTGATTACAGACTGACAGACAGCGTGCAGCGGGACAGGTGAAACTGAATAAAAGCTTGTAATAAAAATGTGAAATTTCTCCAGAATCGGCTGTCAGAATGAGAGCACAGTAGATATATACCTTGAAACCACCTTGTACATCTAGTTGTTGTACTATTGACGACCACTTTAGCTTAGTTGGTAGTGAACCTGCCTACGAAGGGCATATATTTATGTGATGAGGATAAGCACAAATAATTATTCCTTTCTATGTATTTATCTATCTCTAGTACCTATAGTACATAAAAGCTTTGTTTACTCGATACAGGTCGATTTGTGTAAGATTTTCCACAAATATTAATTTTGTTTATTTATTATAAGTACAAAACATGTCACCCAGTCACAGCCCAGCCATTTAAATGACCTAGACCTTTTTAAGGCATGACTGAATAGGCATCTTCTGGGTGAGCTCGCTTCATCGTCGGCCTCATCTTTGCCCCCTGGCTAGATGCTGGCCACGAGCAATCCCATTTTTAATTAAAAAAGGGCCCTATTTAATGAAGTTAATTCAGATATTATGTATTTGTTTTTCCAGACGCCGCCTTTAGTGCCCCGGGCGCTCCACCTCGGCAGCGGGGCTCCGCTCACGCCGGCCATGTGCCCGCGCAGTCCCGGGCTGGTCGCGCACGCGGCGCGTGGTGACATCTGGCTCGCGGGGGCGGGGCTGCGGCCGCAGCGCCTCACTTACGCTAGCACCGACAGCGCCAGGTTTGTCCGTTTGCGAATCCTGATTCCGGCACCAATGTGTAACTCTCCCCCTAATTATGTATTCTGCTACTTAAAGTAAGATTTAGATAGTGGAATCCCGTTATTTGCCGTATTCTGCAGGTTAATTGCGAAAACTAACGGCAATAAATGGAGGATCTGTGTATTACATCGGATTTATGCGTTATTAAGGTTAGAGGTCACGGGTTCAATATTGGGTCGGGTCATCTGATAAAACTAGCTTAGCACTTATAATTTTTTGAATTTATTTACATTACACAAAAAAAAATACATTTCAATACAAAACTAATAGACGCGCACAGAAACCTATTTAAGGTTTATGCGTGACGCGAATGTATCGCACCGCTCACAACAGTAATATCACAATTCTTATATACCCGAATAATTGCAGTATAACTATATAGCTATTGTAGATACACTCCAGAAACTACACCTCGCTGTCAGTTAGCAAATATCTTTTTAATGCGCTCTTGCACGATTTTTTGTCTTTAAGGACACTCGTGTGTATCTTCTGGTATACTATTTAGAAAGTTAGGCAGCATGTACTCCCACGAATATGAATATGAATCCTGGTCTAGGCACCAAAATGTAACACTACCTACGGGTGTATTCTGCTACATAAAGTAAGTTTTAGATGGTGGAAATCTAATGCTTTTCCGAAATGGACGGCGATAAATGGAGGGTATGTGCTTTACTTAAAGCTATAGAACGAATGCTGGTAGAACTGGCCAGGATACCGCCGGGTATGGGCCCGCTAGCGTCGATAGCACCAAAATATAACACGCCTCCGACGGTTATGTTTTGCGATATTCTGCTACATATATGACGTAAGATCTAGATGGCGAATGTTTTTTTTTCTGTATCCTGCAGGGTAGTTATGAAAGTAATCGTAACGGACGGTAGTCTTTTTTAAACTAGATTCATACAATATCCTACCGACGTTCCATTATAACGTCACGGTCGTCAAGTATTTTTTGCTATCTTTAAGGTAAGTCTTTCTTCAGATGATATATTAAATATATTATATCTATTCCCAGGTTAAGCGACGACCCGAAGCAAGCTGGCGTGCCGTGCTATGTCACTCAGGAGGAGTTCTCCCGGTATACGGGTTTCTGGTGGCAGCCATGCTCTGAAGGTGAGAATAAACTAGTATAAAAACTTATATTTTAACGAACGATAGTTTCAATGAGTTTATCTATCACAAAAATAAAAGAATTACCCTTGATGATCATCATCAGCATATATACGTCCCACTGCTGGGAACAAGTCTCCTCTAGTATAAGAGGGAACGGGCATTGGTTCCCACGCTGGCCCATTGCAGATTGAAAGACTTCACATTCACCTTTGAATTTCTTCGCAGATGTGTGCAGGTTTCCTCGCGATTCTTTCTTCACTTAAAACCTCACGGTAATATAAGTTCTGTGTGTCTTCCATACGAACTTTTATTTTAACAAACGATAGTTTCAGATTTATAAAAAAAATACCCTTAACAAGGCGTTATTATTATTTGGGTTTCTCTGGCAGCAATGTAAGGCAACACATATGAATGAATGAATGAATGGTTTATTCATTATGAATATATGGTTACATCAGATCTTAAATATTCTTAGATACATATTTCTTCCCATGATATATTCAGCCAGGTTAGGCATATGAAAACTTAGGTCAGTGATTTACATAATCACTCAGTCTATGGATAAAGATAAAATTACATTTTTATTAAAACATTAAGTACATCAAATAAATATAGCATAATAGTGATCTAGTCGTTAATATTGATAATTGTTTTCATCGCATGCTTCATCAGCTACAATAAGTTAGATTGGTTTATATAATAACATAACATTGAAAAAATTATTATATCTTATTAAATTAATTAATAATAATAACTAACGATTATATTTTTCAGTCACATACTTCGTCAAATTTATAACTTAAAAATTCTTGAATACTATAGATGCATTTTACAGCTAACATTTTGTGCAACTTTGTTTTAATTTCATGAACAGGCAGTATTGTAATTGCGGCAGGTAGTTTATTAAATATATTTACACACATATTATGAGCGCTTTTTTCCTGAGTACCAGCTTGTTACTAGTTGGTAATGCGAGCATGTGCCGTCTATGTGATCTAGTTGTTGCCTTTTCTTCGATAAAGGTAAACAATTCCGAATGGAGTTTTACAAATATGACTATTTCGTATATATATAGACAAGGCAAAAATAGAAGATTATGTTTTATGAATAAAGGCTTACAGGATTCTCGTCTATTTACTCCACAGAGAGTTCTAATGCATTTTTTTGGGCAACAAAGGCACGGTCAGCGTCGACAGAATTGCCCCACATAATTATACAATATCTTAGGACTGACATAATGTAACTATGGTAGGTTAATAAACTTCGATCAATAATAAACCTAGATACACTATTTGGCTGTCAACGGCGTCCACGCTCAAGAGTGCTTAAATTCCGTTTAAGCACTCTTGCGTTCACAGTCGCGCGCTAGCCTTCGGCGAGTCAATATGCCTAAGTGCTCCGTGAAAAAGTGCAAAAACAACACGTCAAAAAAGGATGGAATTTCGTATTTTCGATGAGTATTTATTTAAAGTTTCATAATTTATTGAATTTGTAGTTATATCAGGCTATAACACGCTTATAAAAAATATTTTATGTAAATATTTGAAATACTCAAACAGCCAACCAGCTACGCTGCTGTCTCTTTCCCTCACGTTGAGTTAGTCGTAGATAGAAACGGAACGGAGAACGGACGAATTGGACTATAGTAAAATTTCGAATGAAAGGAGTCGCAGACTGAAAACTTTTTTACGAAAGTTTACATGTATTGTTTTTATTGTACACACATAATTATGTATGGAGTGTATTTGTATTTTACTTTATTAATATATCAAAATCGGGTGGTAACAGTTTGTTTGTCTGTCATGTCGCTCTGCTCAGTATACGTTGTTTAAATCAAAAACTTTTTTACTTATTTTGATACGGTTTTCACTTACATGTAGCTTACTAACCTAACTTACTATTAACCTTATTAGTTTTCCAAAAAATTAAATTGAGAGAGATAAATGGAGGCTAATTATAGCTAAAGAAAGAGGTGAAGAATATTTTAAACCAAATGATTCTAGCGTGGTTTGTTCCTGTCACTTTTCAGAATTTTGTTTTATGACAACGCATATAACTGATAAAAATAAACTATATATTCAGTTTTGATTTAAATTTATTTCTTAATTATTGCCACTAAACTGACATTGATTAACTTTTTTTAACAACTCACGCTAATTGGGTACACTTATTTCTGAAAATGCCCTTGTAACATTTAGTAAAAGCAAATTGTTCGTGATGATGTATATGGTATGAAAAAAAAATATGAGGGTACAACTTACACAAATCGACATAGTCCCAAACTTAATAAAGCTTGTAATATGGCTACTACATAATATATAATACTTATATTTAAATATAAATAAATACATAAAAAACATCCAAGACTCAGGAACAAATATTCATGCTCAATTGCTTACCACACAAATAACCTCGTAAGGCCCAATGTGCATTACAATGTACACTCTTGTTTCAAATTAAATTTCAACCTTTCAAACACGAAATAAAGTAGCATTTCTTTTGTTCCATTCTTTCCTTAATCAAACGAATGTCACCCTAATGTTCTATGCAACAAGGTTCAAACTAAGAATAGGGAAACTATGTATGGTGGGTCTTACGAGGATAAATGCCCTGACCGGGAATCGAATCCGAGACCTCCTGCTTAATAGATAGACAGGGTCGCTATCAACTAAGCCAAAGTGGTCGTGGTGGTATAAATCGACGTTACCACCTGACAAGTCGTATGCTTGTATTCCACCGATGCCTATTAAAAAAAAAACAATTTCGACTCCACGGCACACGATACGGCCTCTGTTCCAATGTTGACATCTAATCAGTGGAAAATCAACAGAAACGAAACTGAACCTAATTGCTCTTGATTTACGGTGTACAATCTGTTAACATAATGCGGACTTCTGTGGAAATTTTCCTCAACCGATACGTGCATTTTGTAATGTTATAACCACCAAACACTATCATTCAAAATAAAACGTTATGTTTGTGATGTAAGGCTTAATATCGAATAAAAGGAAATGGTACAAATCGCATTACTTTTTCGACTTGAATTTGCAGGTGATAGTGTATCTAGGTTTATTATTGATCGAAGTTAATAAAGCAGTATTAAATGACACTGTCTGTTTGAGGCGCCAAAGTACATAAAGGAATTTATTCAGTTTCTTGCAAATCGTATCTATAAGTATATATCACTTGCTTGATATTCTTCGAAGAATATTTTTTTTGGGTTTGTTGGTTGATAATCATTGTTTATTTTTTTAAATTTCAGATGACGTTTTCAGGATAGTATATGAAGAAGTTGATGAGAGTAACGTGAAGATATTCAGTTTCCCTTCCTCACAGTCCAGTAGCGGAGAAGTAGAAGAGTTTAGGTATGAGTATAATTAAAACTGTTAATAATGTTTAAGGAAAATTAATGTTAACGGGGAGATTTAAAAATAAGCATTGCTTCGAGCTGAATTTGGGCCTGGTTAGCCTAGTTGATAGTATCACTGCCTCCGAAGCTCTAGAGATCCCGGGTTCGAATCCCGGTAAGGGCATTTGGTTCTGTGGTGAGTAGAGACATTTGTTCTTGAGAGAAGATGTTTTTTATGTATTTAAGTATATACCTATTAAATATATCGTCGTCTAGTACCCATAACACAAGCCTTATTGAGCTTACTATGGGATAGTTCGATTTGTGTAAAAATTGTCCCCTAATATTTATAAGTATATAAAAAAAAGAATGCGGGTGGCGCAGGACCGGTAATTGTGGAAGTCTTTGGGGGAGGCCTATGTCCAGCAGTGGACGTCATTCGGCTGAAATGATGAAAAAAAATAATCGCGCTGAACCAGCAAACCGATCGACCACTCTCAACCAATTAAGCCTATCGAAGCTTTTGCTTGACTTTACACGAAATATTTCAACCATTACCCACTTATTACGCCTTACTGACCTCGACGACTCGGGCTTCTTAACGGTCTTCTTTCTTCCAGCTTGAAGCGTATATATTTTTAATTTTCCCTTAATTTATTTGTATGTTTCCCTGTCCCCAGATTCCCCAGAGCGGGTACACCGAACGCCAAGTCTATTCTGCGACTGGTCACTTTCAAACTCCAGGTGGCGTCATCAACTGTCCTAGATTATTACTATGAGGGCAACTCAGAATCACAATGTGAGTATGATAGGATTTGAATTAACTCGACCTTTTTATTTCGTTAAGTGTCTAGAAGTTTATTTAAGTGTATATTGAGCATGCATGAGGCGAGTAAATCAATATGATTGCCAAAATCTACGCAGTCGAAATGTTTTACGAAAAAATGTGGTAGCAATTTTGCACTTTTTTGTTCATGGTCCGATTTGAATTTTTACTTAATCGAAAGCTAGTTTAGAAGTAACTTTGGCGAAGTCTTAGGTACATCAATAGCGTGTGATATTTGGACTTGTTTAACTCATAAAAAAAACTTTTAAAGACTAGTAGTGGCTCTGCCAGCTGTATAAAACTTTTTTTTCAAATTTAAAAATTTCCTAAAACTGACTTGACAAAAAAAAACTATATAATTAACCTGCTCACAAAATTTTACGAGAATCGGTTGAGAAATGCGACCTGTAGAGGAGAACATCTGGATAGACAGACAGACATACGAAAGAATTTTTGTCGAAAGCTGAAACGGAGATGCTTCGCTTGCTCGGTCAATGAAGGCCTATGCTATTTTCCCATTGTCATAGACAGAATATTTGTTTTCTCAAATATGCTTGGAAAAGTAGGACTAAGGTTGGACATTGCCGCAGCACCCGCCGCGTTGCATGTTGCGGTGGCGGTGTGTGCTGCAGCACGTGTTTTAGTTACTGAATTTATAGAATTTCATTTATATTTCCTCCCGGTTCACAAAGTTGAATTCCTAAAATGTTGAGTTACCAAAATGTTGACTTTCCCAGAATGTAGATTTTTTTTTAGTTTCCCAAGATGTTGAATTCCTACAAAGTTGAATTGTCAAATGTATGATTTCCCATAATAAACTGGTATTTGGTGTTCAGTATACTTTTGAAAGAAATACAACATTACGACAGAAAAATAGAAAAGTATATGTTGTTCGTGCCATTTAAAAAGAACATGCGGACAAGAGACATCCTTTTCGATAAACAATATTCAGCCTTATTGAAGAAGCTGGAAAGAAAAACAATATCGCCGCTAAATATCTTCAAATTTTTTTATTTTATTAGATTGAAACTGAGTTTTAAAAAAGGAAAGGGAAAGAAGGTTCGAATATAAATACAAGTGTATGCATATTTATGTAGCTGACCGTGAGAGAATTTAATTTGTTATTATAAGGTTCAAGTTACCTCGCATTTTTTGAAAAAAAAAAAAAACACTATACATAACTCGGTCGCACAGGGATTGCCTACCTCGTCTATAACATATTTGGCAGGCAATCACTTCTTGTGGCCTTTGCAGTAATGTAGTTTTCCGTTCACAGCGTCGGTGAATACAAATGATGCTGTAGAGGTGACGGATATCCGGTGGTTTGATCTTCGGCAATCGCTCAAGGAGACGTTTCCTTGGTTCGAGTACCTGGCGCGAGTGGGTTGGACGCCTTGCGGGAACTAGTGAGTTTTCAGTTATTCGTTAGAAGTTAGAATATCAATTGTACAAGTAGGCTTGCCTGTGACCAAGGGGTTTTCAAACTGAACCACTTTTCTTATACAATTTTTGACAATACTTAATATGTAATATGGAATAAAGTCTGTTTAATAACTACAACTTAGATAAGTTGATAAATCCCCGACATTATCATTTCAAAGCTCAATATCTCAAAAGCGGCTGGCAGACACAACAGATTTTCATGAAACATGGCTAAGAACACTCGGGATAAAACTATCTATGATACAAATAAAAACTAAACGAAAATCGGTTCATCCGTTTGGGATCTGCGATACCACAGACAGATACGTTAAACTTATAACACCCCTCTTTTTGCGTCGGGGGTTAAAAATGAAGATTTCACGGTGTTCTATGCTTACAGTGTATGGGTGCAACTTCTGGATCGTAAGCAGCAGCGGTTAGAGTTGGCATTGATCCCCGTGCGCGAGTTCTGTGCGCCCGCGAACTACGCCAACGCGCCGGCGCGCGCCACGCACGCACGCGTAGACCAGCCCGAACAAGTAAGTAACACAATGATTATTGTACATAATTTTTAAGAAAAAAAAACCGACTTCAATGGGGGAGACCGGTAAAAGATTATTATACTTAGATGGTGCACTCTTAGATAGATATACAATAAAATAAAAATGGCTATAATATATGTTTATAATGGTAGAAGACTAAGTACCCTCAATTCCTCATGGAATCATGAAAAAACCTTGCTTGCTTGACAAACAAAACGAAGAGAACAAATCGCCAAACGTGAACTACGCGTCGTTGAAGAGTTCCGTTCTGATCATCATCAGCAGTTCCACTTCATCAAATGTCACTTTTATGAATGAAAATGCTTGTATGATAATGCTCAATTTGTTGATAAAAACACAAAAATCACTATATGTTTGCCTTTAAGATTTGAGGAATTCCCTCAATTCCTCATGGATCCCATCATCAGAAATCAAGCATGACAAAAATTAATCGTGAAAATAGAAATTGCTTAACAAACACAGCTATTAGGACAAATCGCCAAACGTGAACTTTTCGTCGTTGAAGAGTTCTGTTCTGATCATCATGAGCAGTTCCACTTCATCCAATGTCACATTTTTGGATGAAAATGCTTAACTTGTTGATAAAAACACAAAAATCACTATATGTTTGCCTTAAAGATTTGAGGAGTTCCCTCAATTCCTCATGGATCCCATCATCAGAACTGTGTTTTGACAAAAACGGGACCAACTTGGATATATATACTTACAATCAAAAACAGAATTTTCCAAATCGGTTAAGAAATGACGGAGTTATGGACTAACAAACATTAAAAAAAAAAAACAAAACATACAACCGAATTGATAACCTCCTCTTTTGAAATTTTGAAGTCGGTTAAAAATGGAAAACCTTAAAAAAAATATGTTGAGAGACAATCTTACACAAATCGACGTAGTCCTAAACTAAGCAGAGTTTGTACTATGGGTACTAGACGACGATTTACATACTCATGTAAATAAATAAATAAATAATAAACGTGATAAATGCACAAATAATAATAAGACATTTATTCAAAGTTAGTATACCTATTACATAGTATTTCCAGGAACTTAAATACAATGATGGCACAACAGAAAGTATAGGTACAAAAACAACAATTGAAATGGTAGGTGGCTCAGCTTGTGTCTGTCTGTACCAAAATACCACTAAGGACTCTTGGTCAACAGACGCTGTTATTCTGCCACCCCCGTGGCTTAGAAACTAAACTAAGTACATGTGATCCAAACAAGAAAAATAATGCCCTGACCGGGATTCGAACCCGGTACCTCCGGCTTCGTAGGCAGGGTTCCTTACAAACTTAAGCCAAAGTGGTCATCAAATTTGAAAGTACCAGGCGCCTATAGCCTACCAAGACATGACGTTAGCAGCGGTTAGAGCTAGCGTGTTCATCACACAAATAAATGCCCTAACCGGGATAACACGGGAACACCGGCTTCCTACTCAGCTAAAATGGCCGTCAAAAATATTAGTACTTATGGATTTTCTCTCACCTACCTATCTTGTTCCAGCTAATACAAATCCTAGTCCAAGAGACAGCGCCGGACGTGTGGATCAACGTGCACGACATCCTGCACTTCCTGCCGTCGCCGGAGCCCGGCACGGTCCGGTTCGTGTGGGGCTCCGAGCAGACCGGGCACCTGCATCTGTACCTAATCACGTGCAGGGTGGCGCGGGGGCCGCCGGAGAGGGTGCGGAGTGAGTACCATACTCAAGTTACATATTCGTTTTTTCTCTACATCTATGACATGGCTCAGAAGTGGGGCCATTCCTCCACCAACGGGGTTAAGCCCTCGCCGAACCAAAATCATGGATCCGCCTCTCAATGGCTTTGTTTCTCATATGTATTTCGGTCTCAAGTTCATTTCCTAAAATTCATACTATAACCATGGTATTCATCTTTACAGCGGTTATGGAGATGATCACAGAAGAGGAGAACCTGGCCGTTGGACCCAACATCATCAGTAAAGAGCCGATCACAGCGGGAGAATGGGAGGTGCTCGGTAGGAAGATATGGGTGAGTCATTGTTTCTGACCGATCTAGAAACTTAATGTTTTGAACTTACAATAGCTTTTTCAATAGGAATGTATAGTAGCAGGTGGTGTATAATAGCAGTAGGTGCTTCATTCATAATTCATTCCAATATCATGAGATTTTCCAACGGCAATACAATGCCTATATATAAATAATAAATCAAAAATCGGCCAAGAACATGTCGAGCCATGCTCAGTGTAGGGTTTCGTAGTTGCCTAATGAAATTACTTTTAAAAAAAAAACAATAACATGCAAAAGGAAATACCTTCGCAGCGTTTCATACGTCTTTTACTAAGAAGGGAAGACTTTACGATAACTCAAAAACAGCTCAACTGATGATGTCCGCTATAGTTTTCGTTGAAAAAGTCTTTAATTAGTTTTACTTTCATGTATATTTTTTCATATTTTATGGACCCATAGTTCAAAGTTAGAGGGAGGGAGACACTTTTCTTTTGGAGTGAATATTTCCGAAAATATTCACTTTATCAAAAATTGTTTGATGAAGACCTCTATTCATTTTAAAAGACCTATCCAAAAACACCTCACACCATAGGGTTGAAGCAAAAAAAAATATTTCATCTCCACTTTACGTGTAGGGGAGGTACCCTTAACTTTTTTTTAAAGATTTTATGTTACCAATTTTTCAGATTTACTTATTTATATACCCATACCAAATTGCAGCTTTCTAGCACTAACAATCACACAGCAAAGCCTCGGACAGACAGATGGACAGACAGACAGACAGACGGACATGGCTACGGAGGACTAGTTGACTACGGAACCCTAAAAAAATGCCGAAACAAAAATTTTGACTGCCTATATAATAGAGCGGAGCTCAATCTTAGGCCACAAATGTAAATCGCTTGTGCGTAAATGCCTATTCCTCAAAGGCAAAGTGGATAGCCTGGAGTGCATAAATCTGAAGTCATAAAAACCGGCCAAGTGCGACTCGGACGGTTCCGTACCAGAAAAAACGCCAACAACTACTCTGTTGTATGGGAGCCCCCCTTAATTATTGTTATTATTTTGATTTTAGTATTTGTTGTTGTAGCCACAATAAAAATACATAATCTGTGCAAATTTCAACTGTCTATTACGGTTCTTGAGATCTAGCTCGGCGAGTGGTAGCCATGAAAAAGGGCTAAAATATCACGTTTTTTGTATGGGAGCCCCCCTTAATTATTATTATTTTGTTTTTAGTATTTATTGTTATAGCGGTAACAGGAATACACAATCTGTGAAAATTTCAACTGTCTAGTTAAATTCTAGCTATTACGGTTCTTGAGATACAGCCTGGTGACAGACGGACGGACAGCGAAGTTTTCGTAATAGGGTCCCGTTTTTACCCTTTGGGTACGGAACCCTAAAAATCGGACAAACCACGGAGGAATAATCACCGAATACTGATTGGACACTCCACTCAATATTTGCAATCATCAGAATGCATTGCGTACCTAGTTATATAATGTCTTATTTTTATATATTTTTTTTATTATAAATGGGATTGCTCTTGGCCAGCATCTAGCCAGGGGGCAAAGATGAGGCCGACGATGAAGCGAGCTCACCCAGAAGATGCCTATTCACTCGTGCCTTAAAAAGGTCTAGGTTAAATGAACTCGGAAATACAAACGCTGGCAGAGAATATATAATTATTCAAGCGTGGCGATTATGACATTTAACCCCCATGAAATTGGGGCAGGCCTATGTCCAGCAGTGGACGTCCTTCGGCTGATATGGTGGTGGTAGATAATTATTCTGATTTGCTAAAATAACCGCATTACCTTTCACCCTGTATGCCTACATGTACTCTTCCACAGGTAGACGAAACCCGAAATCTAGTCTACTTCGTTGGTCTACGGGAAACGCCGCTCGAGAGGCACTTGTATGCCGCGTCGCTGGCGCCTCCGCGGCCGCACGGCGTGACCTTACTCACCACTGTTGGACACTCTTGCGCTGTTGATATGGACGATGTGAGTATAACCATCTCGCTCTCTCTTTAGGACGCTCAGAATCTACCAAAACTCCAAAAGTACCAGGCTAAATCTGTCATAACCTCTAAAAAAAAATACCAGGCTTTTATAACCCCAGTTGAGGTAGTATTTAGATTAGTAATGTAGACGGGGTGATTGGGCGACGCTCGAGCGGCACTTGTATGCCGCGTCGCTGGCGCCACTTCGGTCGCACGGCGTGACCTTACCACTGTTGGACACTCTTGCGCTGTTGATATGGAAGATGTGAGTTTTTTTTAATACCACGTCGGTGGCAAACAAGCGTACGGTCCGCCTGATGATAAGCGGTCACCGATGGACGCCTGCAACGCCAGGGGTGTCACATGATGCGCGTTGCCGACCCTTTAAGAATTTAAACATATTTTTTTAGATGTGTGTATAAAGGAGGATTCGCTGTTATGACGCGATGGCTGATAGTATTCTCGCTGTCACTTTAAAACGCTCAAAATCTATCAAAATGTCTTGAGAATGCATTTAAATTGTCGATACAATGAACTTTTTGGCGCAGATTTTGATTGATAAAGCAAGACTTTCCGAGCTGGTGAAGCGAAAATATAAATATAAGGGATAGTCTTAGGGTGGTATTCCATTCGTCCAATATCTTTGTCCAATTTCTTTGTCCAATCTTTGATCAAATTTCTTTGATGGAGGCCCATTCCACTTATCCAATATCTTTGTCCTAGTTTTTTTTTCATGCGTAGCCATATTGATTTAACTGTCATCAGAATCTTTGATCAAATGTTGGGGTCCCATCCAAGTTTGATGAAATCATCCTATTTCTTTGATCAAATGTATATTGGACAAAGATATTGGATGAGTGGAATACTATCCGTGGTATTCCACTCATCCAATATCTTTGTCCAATCTTTGATCAAATTTCATTGAGGGAGGCCAATTCCACTTATCAAATATCTATGTCCAAGTTTTTTTTCATGCGTAGCCATATTGATTTAAATATCATCAGAGTCTTTGATCAAATGTCGGGGTCCCATCCAAGTTTGATGAAATCATCCAATATCTTTGATCAAAGATATTGGATGAGTGGAATACCACCCTTACACAAATCGACCTAGTCCCACACTAAGCAAAGCTTATACTATGGGTATGTGCTAGACGATGATATACATACCTACATAGATAAGATAAATAACATATTTTTTTCCTGAACTGCATTTTTCTTGTAATTTGATGGAGGAACTGAATTTTCTGCTCTTTACAGGAATGCTCCCTAGCGGTGATAACGTCTAGTAATATCAGTACAGCCCCTTCCACACGCGTGTACAGAATAGCCCACACACCTGGTCCTACCCTGGTAGCGCAAGGGCTTCTCATGGACCGAGCTCCCAGCGGTAAGTGTAGTTTTCTTTGGTACAGAAACTGCCTCAACCAGCTCCAAAATTATAGATTCTCTCGCGGTCTTTTTCGTTTATCTAGACATCATCATTCTAGTTTATAAGCTACTGAACACGTGCGAACTAACTGAACCATGTATTGTATGATGTCTGTAAAGTGTACCTTCCTAATAAATAAATAAGTAACTGAATAGGGATGTTGACTGATAGTCAAATCAGCAACTTTTAATGAAACGTCAACAACGCTTTGTTAGTATGAAGTTTGTAAGAAAATAGGAACAAGTGACGTCACGCCTTTTCTATAATCAAATGGCGTCCATTTATTGTTCTTCATGTATTTAAAAATATTTGAAATAGCAAAAATAAGTAGAAGCGTGATATTTTCCGAGTATTTTCGTGAGATTTATTTATTGGTAATGTAAGAGTATTTTATTTTTATTGCTGTCAACACCCCAATTGCACTGAAAAATACCGGAATTCTTTGACTAGTCACTCCAACAGTACCAGGCATTCATAAACCTATTAGTAGGTTATGTAGGTGTGAAACAATAAGTCTTGGTACTCTCCGGTCAGAGCGCACATGCTACAAATGTACCAGGCGTTCATGACTTACGTAGAAGTTACAGTACAACCCCTTCCACACGCGTGTACAGAGCTCACACACCGGGTCCTACCATGGACCGAGCTCCTAGCGGTAAATTTAGCTTTCTTTGGTACAGAAACTGTATCAACCAGTTAAAAAAATTATAGATTCTGTCACGGTTTTTTCGTTTACCTAGACATAGTAACTGAATTGTACTGAAAAATGCCGGAATTCTTTGACTATTCGCAACTAATCGCTCCAATGGTACCAGGCGCTCATAAACCTGTTAGTAGGTTACGTAGGTGTGAAACAATAAGTCTTGGTACTCCGGTCAGAGCGCACTAACTACAAATGTACCAGGCGTTCATGACTTACGTAGAGTTTACAGTATAGCCCCTTCCACGCGTGTGTACAGAATAGCTCACACACCGGGTCCTGCCCTGGTTGCGCGAGAGCTTCTCATGGACCAAGCTCCTAGTTTAGCTTTCTTGGTACAAAAACGCTATTAACCAGCCCTCTTTTTTCACAATCCGTCTCGTCCTCACCTGTCACCTCACGCCTCACAAAAACGGGTGAGGATGAGTCTGTCTGTTTTGGTTCCGGTATTTTTTAGTGTAATTCAGTTCCTATGACACCTATAAGCGCAAAAAGCGGCTATAGTCTTGGAGCTGGGGTGTTATTCACAAATCGAATCGTCCTCACCTGTCACCTCACACCTCACCCCTCACTCGTTTTTATATGGAAACTGTTAAAATTTTAAATTTGACAGATTTCATATAAAAACGGGTGGGGTGCCAGGTTGTTTATCTGGCACTAAAAATCTATCGGATTTTTGCGACCGCTCACTCCAATATGATCATCGCACAACAAGAGCAAGAGGATAACGTAGCTTTTGATAAACGACAAATTACTATACAATACAAATGCTTTTTATTCACACCTCAATAAAATCAGTAGTTAGTTGTGCTAAATACCTCATTAAAATCATTTGTTGTGCTAAATTTCAGTCTATTGGCACTTGTGGCGCTGCCGCTGCCACAGGTGGGTTCACATTCCTTATGACCCCAAGTTCCATGTTGGTATGCAACTAAAAGACTATAACCGTGCCCTTGCTCCCCGTACATAACCAAGTTACAAAACTAGCACTGGGAGAGGACAAATAATTCCTTTTACAAAACCGGGTTTTGTATAGGGATATTTTCTTTCCTTGTACAAAACCAACGTTATGGGCCGGTTATGTACAATTAAAGGAAATTCCTAATACAATACCCGGTTTTGGAATAGGAATTATTATTTCCTTGTACAGAACCAACTTCGGTAATGTACGAGAAAAGAGATTTCCTGCCGCAAAACTAGGTTATGTAGCAGGATTTTCTCAGTATTTATTGTTTACATAGTTTACAAAAACAAAATTAAAAAGGGCGACTGCGCCATTCTTAGTACTCATACACGTCGTGTTTATGTTATGTTCTTTAGGTGCTTTTATGACCATCTTCTATCTCCATCATCAGAAAGCTCGATGGTACAATAAACTTGTATAATTACCAAAACATTGATTCTCGTACAAATTTCACAACCAAAATCGTAACCCAGTTATATTAGCAAAAAATGTTATTAATACACATGCCCAAATAGTACCAACTGACTAAACTTTTTTTTAATGGAATTTACAGACATCATACAAAACTATTATAATTATTAAAGGACTAATTATAAATGGATAAAACAAAAACGTAACTAAGAAGCAGAGCAGAGCTGGTTCGGCTGCGGCGGCGGCCGTAAAGTCAAAAACTAACAAGTATAGGGGTCTAGGCGCCGAATACTGTTTTGTACCGTTAGGCGACGAGACCCTCGGTCCGTGGGGTCCCAGTGCCCAAGAACTCTTCAAAGAGTTATCTAAAAGGCTGGCTGACACCACCGGAGACCGTAGAGCTGGCAGCTTCCTCGCTCAACGCATCAGTATTGCAATTCAGCGAGGAAATGCTGCCAGCATCTTCGGAACCATGCCTCAGGGCGACCCCTTATTATAGCTTTAATTTATTTTGATTAGTTTTAGTTCCTAAATAGTTACATGTACCGACAGTAACAGATTTTTCAAAATATTAATTATGTCTTGCGAGTGTACTTGATTTAAATATTTTTTGGCATTTTCTGCGCCAAACGGTTTTGCGGCAGGAAATCTCTTTTCTCGAGCATTACCGACGTTGGTTCTGTACAAGGCAATAATAATTTCTATTCCGAAACCGGGTTTTGTATTAATAATTTCCTTTCCTTGTACATAACTGGCCCATGACGTTGGTTTTGTACAAGGAAAGAAAAAATCCCTATACTAAACCCGGTTTTGGACAAGGAATTATTGGTCCTCTCCCAGTGCTGATTGTATAACTTGGTTATGTACGGGGAACAAGGGTAACCGTGTTATGAGAGAAAGAAAAAGAAAGAAAGAAAGTTGGCTGATCGTCGGTTGCGAGAAAACATTTAGTTAGCGACCACAAGGTTTTTCATTTCATAATAAGAATCATTTAAATGATGAGAAAATATTCAGTTCATCAATTCATCTTACAGGTCGTAAACCGACACTATTCTGTGGTCGCTAACCGGCGCAATGACCCTACTTATAAGGTAAAGTATGTTGCAGAAACATCATCGGACTCCCGTAGCTACAACGGCTCGTGGGACAGCCGCTCAGGCGACGGTGACAACGATGATAATGATTCCAGCGAAGCGTCCATACTCGTCAAAGGTATAGTTGATACATTTTGAACTGGGCTTATCAGTCACCGTGCGTGGTAATACAATAGCATTAGTCTTGTGTGTTCGAAATTGCAATGCGAAGCTTGACAAATGAAGATTGAATTTCAATGTCCTTGGTAGTATTAATTAGAGAGTAAAAATGAACCGCGTTGAATGACTTCTTTGATCATACTACTTATATTAATTGCAATGTTCTGTAAACTGCCTATGTTACTGGATTATTTCTTGTTTAGTTTTGATTTTATTGGCTAAACCGATAGCGCCGAAAATTTGTAATCACTTTCATGAAGATTTGTTTCACTCTTTGATGTTTCCTATTTATTAGTCTATTGAAGTATTAGTCTAATAAATATACTGTCGTCTACTATCTATAGCCTTATTGAGCTTACTATGGAGTTAGTTCTGTGTAAGATGTAAGTAGTAAGCTTTTGATTTCGTTGACAACAATAGCAGAGCCATTGTATTCGTACAAAGCCTTTTAACGATAGTTCACCGCTTTACACTAACAGTTGACCTTGACTTCCAGAGCACGCTCTAAGCGCGTCGGTGTGCGTGCCGCCCCCGCAGATCTTCAGCACGCGTTTGTCGTGCGGGCTGCCGGCGTACTGCACGCTGTGGCGCGGCGCGCGCGCCGGCCGCGGGCCCACCGTGCTGCACGTGTACGGCGGCCCGGAGGTGCAGACCGTCACCAACAGCTACAAGGTCAGCTCAACAGATATACCGCGAGGATACCCACTCAGTCTCAGCCGAGGTTGTGTCGCGGAGCGCGCTCCTGTGATGAGACGCCTTCGGCCTCTTACACGCTCTAGAGGCGCCTTCGACGCTCTACTTCAAACAGAAAGCGTGATAGGAATAGAGAGAGAGGGTACGGTGCGAATAGCAACGACGTTAGACAGAAAAAGCGTGTGAGGAGTAGAGAGAGGGCGCGATAGAGTGAATCTTAGCTGACTCTAGTTCCAAAAGTACCAGGCTCCCATAGCTCGCTAAGAGGTCCTTTCGAAGCGCTGCCCCAATACGCCGTGCCGCCCCCTCAGATCTTCACGACGAGGTTGTCGTGCGGGCTGTCTGTCTGTCGTGCGCGCGTTCGCGACGTTCTGTCTGTCACCATCAGTTACAAGGTCAGCTCTAACAACAGGTATACCGCGAGGATACCCACTCAGTCTCAGCCGAGGCTGTGTCGCGGAGCGCGCTCATGTAATGAGGCGCCTTTAATGCGCCTTACACACTCAGGTTAGATACGAATCGATGATAAGATAACCATAGCGATGTATGTACGCTCCTATAAAGGGGTGCCTCCGGCTTCTTACACACTCTAGAGGCGCCTTTGACGCTCTACATACTATAATGCCCTAATAACCTGCCTAACGCCTAATAACCTGCTTTTTGACAAATAAATATTATTATTATTATTATATAGTCCGCCACAAAAAGTACCAGGCGCCCATATCTTGCAAGGAGACTAATGTTGTAGGTTTCAAGGAAGATGCGTGATCACAGCTCCATAACTATCAAGCGCTTATATCTCACTGGCACATGCCCATATGCCGAAAGCACTAACTACTTCTAGTTAGTGTCTTCGGCACCTTATGCTTTATTTGGAGAGGTACAGTTCAATTTTGCATATCTCCGTGAAAACGCACTTTAAGGTACAGATGTGCGCTTAATCCGATGAGTTCCTCAAGTCACGCCAACTTTGAATATGCCTACTCGTAAGTATATACTTCAACATCCTCCTTTTCCTTTGCAGGGTATCAGACAACTCCGGATGCACATGCTAGCGGCGCGGGGCTTCAACGTAGTGGCGATTGATTCCCGGGGCTCCAAGCATCGCGGCCGCGCCTGGGAGGGCGCTATAAGGGGCAAGATGGGGCAGATTGAACTAGACGATCAGGTAAGACTGTCTCTTGCCAGGTTGACTGGCTACAAAAGTACCAGGCTCCCATATTTCGCAAAGGTATCAAGTTTGGCATGTCCAGGACGATGCCACTTTGCTCCATGCGACTTAAAGTCTGCTGATAGCATATCTAATTTCGAAGTCTTTATCGTAAATCATGGCGCCAAAATTAAAAGGTTCTTATGACCTGGTAAAGTATGTAACTTTGCGTACTTTATAGGTCAGTACGGCGACAGAGGCAAAAATGTAGGTTAAAATTAGTTTTTTTTTAAATTTCATCCGAGAAGTCCTAAGCCGTCGTATACCACGGTCATTTCTTATGAATAGATATATTGTCACGAATCCGAAATGACACCTCGCCGAGTTTCTTACGCCGGTTCTTCTCGTGGCAGAGGTATATTTTTCCGAACCGGTGGTAGTTTATTGACGTTCATAGGTGCATGTAATATGCCTAATTTGAAGAATAAACTACTTTTACTTTTACTTTTTACTTTAATCTCCGGGCTCGGGAGATGGGTATGAATCCTAGGTCAGATTAGAAAAAATAACCGCAGTTTTGACCTTTTTTATTTACGGTCCGTTTTCGTTCAAAATCGATATGCGAGGGCCCGGGAGGTCTATTATCCTTTAACTGACGTGATATATGTCTCACCGACGTCATGGCTATACAAATACAAATATCTTTATTCTGCATAAAATGTGGTACATTAGATGGCAATATTATTTAAATATAAAACCGCACATTTTACCAGCAACTGGCATGCAAAAGTATATAAGTAAGTATATTTTGAACTTTGTCACCGTGGCGTAAGTATTCTTTTGACAGTGGCTCTGACCATGTCGTCAGTTAAAGGTTACAATAAACCGATGTCAAAATTGAAAAAAGTGTCCGCCGTTTTTAATTTAACGTCAGATATTGTCTGTTGTCATTATTGCTGGTTAGGCTATATGACGAAATCGACGACATTGACCTTAAAAGTGACTTTTTTTCAGGTGGAGGTGCTACAGTGGCTCGCGAAAGAGACAGACTGTATAGACATGGAGCGTGTCGCCATACACGGTTGGAGTTACGGTGAGTGTCCTCTTTCTGTACTGATTAAAAACTTTCTGTAAAAAAATTTTTGGGTACTAGCGTTTATTGTCGACTGTACTTTTTTGCACAGTCTAACTAATCGTTAAGAGGGTACTAATAACTCCACACATGACGGGTTTATCTTGTGTAGTTTTGGAGTTCCTGTGACCACCTTCCGACTGCGTCATCAGACCAGCTCCATAGTGCCATATTATATACCAAATTTCAGCTCAATCGGTTTGCGAAAGTGGTTCAAATCTTCTTTGTGAGATTTGTTTCGAACGTACATACATACAATTGATTTTTCACCTCAGCGGCTCGAAAATGGCGTTTGCTGTTTGAAACCAGTGAGCAAAATGCAATTTCGCTGCGAGCATGAAAAAACTTTTCTCATATCGTGGGTTAGTCGCAGGTCATTTTGCGGAATGTAATACAAACTTAGAACATTTAAACGTCATTCTCTCGGTCACTATTCGTTTGCGTTATATGTTCTCGCCGCAGAGGTGAAAAGTTGTATGTATCACACAAGAGCAAAGATATTTGCATCTCGTGTCTTGGAGTACCTTTGCTACGCTCAAGATTCAAATTTTTAATCACTAGCGTAGCGAGTTAAAGAATTATATTATCTTTCGCTTTTTCGGGACTCAACATCAACACTCGCAGCAAAAATGTACTTTTCTCAAACATGCAATGAAATATTGATGTTATGTTCCTTATAATAGGCTGCGAAGTATGACGTTTCAGGTGCGGCTAGGACAAGAGGTAGTTAATGGAATTTCATACAAATGTTGCAGGCCTAGGCCTGCAAAGTCCTCTTTTTTAATTTCCATTCCACTTAAATTTGTGGCACAGGCATCATGACATTCTGCCACTATGCGTATTAAAAATAAAACTTTGTTAATTTTTGTTGTTTATTTCATTGCATGTTTGAGAAAAGCACTATACATACCTCGGCGGGAAATATGGGGTTGCCGGCCTTAGACCTATCCGTATGTCTTCGGCCGGCAACCCCTTTTGTCCCGGCCTCTGTAGTAATGTACTATTTCTCAAACATGCAATGAAATATTGATGTTATGTTCCTTATAATAGGCTGCGAAGTATGACGTTTCAGGTGCGGCTAGGACAAGAGGTCGTTAATGGAATTTCATACAAATCTTGGAGGCCTAGGCCGGCAAAGTCCTCTTTTTTAATTGTCATTCGGAATGTGACAGGCATCAGGACATTCTGCCACTATGCGTATTGAAATAAAACTTTGATTTTTTTGTTGTTTATTTCATTGCATGTTGGAGAAAAGCACTATACATACCTCGGCGGGAAATGTGGGGTTGCCCGCCTTAGACCTATATGTCTTCGGCCGGCAACCCCTTTCGTCCCGGCCTCTGTTGTAATGTACTATTGCTCTCTTGTTGAACAAATAACTCAAACTCGTTTATGGGTAATATTATTACAAGTCATACACCTATGCCTAGTTAATGTAAACCAGACACACTACTTACTTCGATATGACACTATGTATGCTAAAGGGCGTTACTAAGAGAAATAGGAGTTGATTAAAATACATGACTACCGCTCATAATTATTTAGGCACCCATACCTTTTTCCATAAACGTAAACAAAAATGACTTTCAGAAATACACTGCCCAAGTCAGAGTCCCTCGACAGTTTTGCGTGCATTTTGCATTTTTTATTTAACTGACTTATTGAGCCTTAAATCGGTGCCAAAGACGGTCCCGTTTAAAATAGTAGTTTTTTTTTGCAATGACTTAAATAACTGCTAATTGCTGCTTCATACAAAATTAGTGCCTAAATAATTATGATCGGTAATGTACTTACTTACTCCGTTGGCTCAGCGACCCAAAATGAGACTTGGCCTCCGACACAAGACAGCGCCACTTTTCACGGTCCTGTGCAACCTCTCGCCAATTGGTGACTCGAAGTTCGCGCAGATCCGCCTCCACCATGTCTCACCAGCAATACCTGGGGCGTCTGACAGGACGTCTTCTTGTTGGGCGGCCCAAGTATGCTCTTTTCACGTTCCGGTATTCATCCATTCTCTCAAGATGGCCCAACCAACGGAGTCTGTGAGCTTAAGACTGGATTGCACTAAACCGTCTGTAATCGTAAGCTGTGTTCGTTAAAATTTGAATGCATGGAAAGTTTGACAAGTTTCTATGGGATGACAGCTGGCGGCGCCATATTTAACCTTGATCGGTCTGTGATCGTAAGTTGGTGCAACTCAGCCTTAGGGTAGTATTCCACTCATCCAATATCTTATTTGTCCAAGTTTTTTTTTTTCTTGCGTGGCCATATTGATTTAACTGTCATCCGAATCTTTGATCAAATGTCGGGGTCCCATCCAAGTTGGATGAAATCATCCAATTTCTTTGATCAAATGTATATTGGACAAAGATATTGGATGAGTGCAATACCTCCCTTAGTCTCCCCCATGATGTTAGGGTCAGCCAATAGGTCTTCAATCTCACGGTTCCTAAGAACAAAAAACATGAAAGGAATAAAATTAAATAAACAATTAATATTAACTATTTCACTCCGGTTGGTAATAGATAAGACTTTCTAGATGTCCAATGTGACTTTTGTTTTTCCAGGTGGCTACCTATCCCTCCTGGGGCTCGCGACGCGGCCCAACATCTTCCGCGTGTGCGTGGCGGGGGCCCCGGTGACGTGCTGGCGGCTGTACGACACGGCGTACACGGAGCGCTACATGGGGCTCCCGGCGCGCGCGCCGCACGCCTACACGAGGGCCTCGGTGCTCGCGCACGCGCCCTTCTTCCCTGACCAGTTAGTGTTGGCCCTTCACAACGCTCCTTATTCACATTTACATCAAGAATCCTCGCTACGCTCTGAAGCCCATTAGAATCCTCGCTACGCTCTGACTCATTAAGAATCCTCACTACACTCTGAATCCCATTAGAATCCTCGCTACGCTCTGAATCCCATTAGAATCCTCACTACGCTCTGAATCCCATTGGAATCCTCGCTACGCTCTGAATCCCATTAGAATCCTCGCTACGCTCTGACTCTCATTAAGAATCCTCACTACACTCTGAATCCCATTAGAATCCTCGCTACGCTCCAAATTCCATTAGAATCCTCGCTACGCTCTGAATCCCATTAGAATCCTCGCTACGCTCTGACTCTCGGGAGGTAAATCGGCTATAACTCTCTATACGCCTGCGTACAATAAGACCCTTTACGAGCAAGTGTGATGAAAAATAATTTCTTCCAGGGAGGGCCGTCTTCTAATCATCCACGGGTTGGCTGATGAGAATGTCCACTTCTGCCACACGGCGGCGCTACTGTCCGAGCTTGTTCGGCTAGGCAAACCGCATCGGGTACAGGTAAGGCATTTGTGTTAGTTGCTACGTTTCTAAGACGTTTGAGCCCTCAGTACGCTCAGGATCCAAATTTAGCTCTTACTAATGTAGGGCTAGGATGTAAAATCATCATGTCTGGTGGTTATCAAGTACATCTTACTTAGTAATTAATCATCATCATATCAGCTGAAGGACGTCCACTGCTGGACATAGGCCTCCCCTAAATAGTGCCACAATGTCCTGCGCCACCCGCATCCAGCGGCCTCCCGCCAACTTCACCAGGTCATCAGTCCACTTTGCGGGGGGCCTGCCCACGCTGCGCCTTCCAGTACGTGGTCGCCACTCGAGAACCTTTCCGCCCCAACGGCCATCGGAAGGAGTTTGAAGGACAATCCTGAGCGTAGCCAGGCTTTCAAGGCATGAGACGCCAAGCAACTTTACTACTGAGCGAAACACATAACTTTTCATTACACCACTGAGAGGAAAACGTGCAGTGGATGTTCTTCGGCTGATATGATGATGATGAACGAAAAAAAGATGATGTTGAAGATAATCGCTTGTCAAGTGTGCAGTTTGTCGAATATTCTCGGTATTACTGTGCGCTTATTCCATTTCTTTCCGTATTTTTTGACCCGGCTTTCAAATCTATGCAATCAACCATTCGTTAATAATAGCTTGATTTGACAGACGATACGTCTAAGGGTGGTATTCCACTCGTCCAATATCTTTGTCCAATTTCTTTGTCAAATCTTTGAACAAAGTTCTTTGACGTAGGCCCATCTCATCAAATCCAAATCATCAAAGATATTGGATGAGTTTAATACGGGGTGGTATTGGCTATGTGCACGTCTGAAACGTCAAACGACGAAGGTCCCGAGACAATGTCAAAACTCAGAGATGTCAAATAATGACACATGAATATTTTATTTACTTTAGTAAACGAGAAAGACCACGTATTGGAAATTTTACTGAAATAAATAAGAGAATAAATAAATACATACAAACGAAACGAATCGTAGGAAACCGTTAAGAAACCAATAGAAAACGTGAAAGTAAATTTGACAGTGGTCCCCGGTAAGTACACATTTCTGCCATGGTGTGCGCTACGATCGCCTAGCTTACCCCCACCACCTACTTCGCACATAGCCAATACTACTCATCCAATATCTTTGTCCAATTTCATTGTCAAATCTTTGATCAAAGTTCTTTGACGGAGGCACATTCCACTCATCCAATATCTTTGTCCAAGTTTTATTTTTTTTCATGTGTAGCATATTGCTTTAACTGTCATCAGAATCTTTGATCAAATGTCGGGGTCCCATACAAGTTGGATGAAATCATCCAATTTCTTTGATCAAATGTATATTGGAAGATATTGGATGAGTGGAATACCTCCCTAAGAAACAAAGTGTAATTATTCTTATGTTCCCTAGGTATACCCAGGCGAAAGGCACTCTCTCCGCGCGATGCACGCCGCGAAACACTACGAAGCGACCCTGCTTCACTTCTTACACGAAAACCTGTAAATTGTATTATACACCTTATTATAGTTAGCGTAAGAGTCATTGTCGCATAGACGCGTAGCGCCATCTAGTTGTAACTATGAATTGTGACGTCATGGATTGTGAGGTGGAAAAACGTTAAGCAAATGTGTTCTCAAGCGAAAGGGACTGTCGTTGTGAATATGGGCTTAAAATTGGATACAGTATGAATACTAAACCATCAAATATAAACTAGGTATGCAATGCAGTTTGCTGGTTGCAAATGTTGAGCTGAGCGCGTCCACCCGGTCTCATATCCCTGACAGTTACTCGCTTAGCATTTAAATATACGGAAATTCAGTTTTTCGGTGATTATTCATCCGTGGTATATCCGATTTTCATTTTTTTTTAATCTAAACCGTCGTCATGATGTCACATATCGACATGCAAAATGTGAGCGGTTGAAGCTTCTAGGAGGAGTAAGAACTCAAATGGAATACATCTGTCGCCTAAGAATGAGCGTCAGCTCAGCTCAAAATATAATTGATTTGATGGTGAGCCATCAAATTTCTATCAACCACTTAAATATAACAATAAATTGTTAAGTACATAATTTTACCAAAAAGTTTCGAAAAATTATGTTTTATTATTTACTAGCTTTCCCGGCGAACTTCGTTCCGCATTCGATCCGTTCCATACAAATGTATGAGTTTTTTTTTTCAGATATTAAAAAAAAACTAAGATCATAAAAATTGGCCCGACGGCTAGCATAACTTGGCGCGCGTGAGATAGCTCGCGCGCCAAGTTGTGCTAGCCGGGCAGCCGTTCTTGAGTTATAAATGGTGTAACTAACACCGCTTTGTTTCAATATATATATTACCTTTCTTATTACTCAAAGAGTACATCTGAATGACTATATAGATATATAGAAGTCAAAAAGTCAAATAAAAGGTACCAAAAGAATCATAAGATTCATAAGTAAAAATAAAGAATAATTTGATCTAATCTTAATGCAGTATTTCACGACTAAAATAGCAATATACTTACTTTTCATACAACGATTGGTTCAATAGCTTGCGTGTGGCGTCATAACCCAAGTGCCAATTTGTAGCGGGCATTTCAGAGGCGGCTAGCGTCGAGGTTTGTCCCAAATTGGCCTTTTTTCTGCTCTAACTGTAGTTGGTCTATATACATTTGATCTTCTCTTAAAACTCGGTCGAATGGCACTTTAAAAAGAATTATAGGTAAAAAACTTAAGATTACCTGTTGTATGTAGTTGTAGCGTGTTTGAATAGACATTACATATTCAAAATGTGTAAGACAAACAAAACAAATAAATATTCAAACACGTCACAACTACATGCCCTCCTCCTCGGCCCTTTTCTTAAGTATTTTCACCTAGTGTATAGCATGGGAAAGAAAACTGAGCCTTATTCACGCCTCCCAATGGTACCCTATTGCTTGCGCATTACATTTGTGTAGGTTATAATGAATTCTTTATAATTTAGTAGGTATGAAATTCTTCGGTGTGATTTACATGTCATGATAAAGCTTGGTCACACACACACAGACTATTCTTTAGGCTATTCTTTACTTTAATTGAGCGAGACCAAACTTTCTGTCTGAAAAAAATTGCCGCCATTTTGACTTTTAACCCCACGATGCGGAACGCAAAAGGTGTGTTATATAAGTTTACATGGGTCTGTCTGTGGCATCGTAGCTCTTAAACGGGTGAACTAATGGTTATAATGGAGAAAAAATACAGCGATTTTCATACAAGACCTGAAAAACTCAAAACGTGCCTTTTTTACTATTACAATTTCTAGCAATTGAAAGTAATTTCCGGCCTAGATATGGCGGATCCCATTGTGTATACAAACTTTCATTTTATTTCAGTACGGTGTTTTAAAATGCGAACGAAACTACGTTTAAGTTTGAAATTAAAGGGAACAATAAAAAAAATGCGCCGAGCAGGATTCGAACTTGCGACAAAGCCATGTTTATGGGTTTGTATGGGGAATCGAATTCAGTCGATCGTGCCCTTATTATAATTTACGGTTGTATCCCTGATCAGGGCCGACGAAGCCCCGGGCACGTTAGGATAATGGGGCCCTTGTTAGAATAGACATAGAAAGCCGGTAGGAACTAGGTTCGTCCGTTAGGAACATCGCGGGGTCCTGGGAGCGTGCCCATAGTGCCCAGTGGGAAAGAGGGGCCTGTCCCTGATACGGTTGTTACAATATGGGTGAAACTAGTTGTTAGTGTCCTCATGTTCAGTACTATTTGCAGTTTAAAAGGAAATTACAAGAAAACAAGATCTCAGCTGTTGTTAATTGTTGTTGTATTCATTAGCTAATACACTATGAAACTAAATGACAACCCTCCTCCTAGCGTTATTCCCAGTACAGTTGCATCCTGAAGGATACCTGGGGTCCGCTACCTAATCCCAAGAATTGGCGTAGGCACTAGTTTTTACGGAAGCGACTGCCATCTGACCTTCCAACCCGAGGGGGAAACTAAACCTTATTGGGATTAGGCTTGTCAAGTGAGTGGGCAACTTGACTGTTAGAGGTTCTCAAGCCGCCCGGAGGCCTCTAACTTGGCTTACTGCTATCATAGACAGCAACCGGGATCAACGACTTAACGTGCCTTCCAAAGCACGGGAGAGCTCAGTTAGTAACCACTCAAAGCGGTCACCCATCCAAGGACCGACTTCGCCCGTCATTGCTTAACCTCGCATACCGCACGCGATACGTGGGTGCAGCTGGGCCACGAACGCTCCAGGAAACTACACGACAACGGTACTGAAAAATATGTATTTACATTCATTATCACCGGTTGTCCAGCGGACGTAAGTGTCCCCCGAATTTGTGTGAAAATAGTGGTTTGTCACCTGGACAATTTTCTTCCAGAATTAGTGTTCCTACGAGATGCTACGTATATGTTCAAATAGACTGTTTATCTGGCTATAAGAATATATCGATTTTATCAAATATACATGTCTTGGTAAAAAATAATGAAGAAAAAGCTGAGGGACAAGAAAAAGTCGATTAACCCATATAATTTTTGTAAGGAGAGTTTTGGCCTCGCTCTCTATTAGTTAAGAATAGCCTAAAGAATAGTTTTACATTATGCGACCAATTTTTATCATATACAGGTTGTTCGGCAGATGGATGGACATACGTTTATTGGGGATAGGTTGGGTCATCTGCTACGTGGTCAAGCCCAAAAAAAAATAATTTGGGCCAAAGTCGTATTTTTAAGAAATTCTTCCTTTTATTTTTGAAATTCCTTTTTTCAAATAACTGATTTCGTACTAAATAAAAAAAAAATTTTTTGTCCCTTTTATCATATTTTTTTAAGTAATTGAGGTTATAATCTTGAAAACGGATTATAAAAAAAACCGGCCAAGTGCGAGTCGGACTCGCGCACGGAACGTACGGCATGATCTATAAAAAGAGTCCAACTCGCACTTGGCAGGTTTTTAATATTTATTGTTATAGCGGCAACAGAAATACATAATCTGTGCAAATTTCAACTGTCTAGCTATTACGGTTCTTGAGATCTAGCTCGGCGAGTGGTAGCCATGAAAACGGGCTAAAATATCACGTTTTTTGTATGTGAGCCCCCCTTAATTATTATTCTTATTATTTTGTTTTTAGTATTTGTTGTTATAGCGGCAACAGAAATACACAATCTGTGATAATTTCAACTGTCTAGCTATTACGGTTCTTGAGATACAGCCTGGTGACAGACGTACGGACAGACGGACAGCGAAGTCTTAGTAATAGGTTACAGTTTTTACCCGTTGGGTACGGAACCCTAAAAAATGTGAAGACAGACAACATTTTTATTTCATTTAAATCTAGACTAATTCCAGAATTATACGAATTCAGTTATTTGAAAATCAAGAATTCCAAAAATAAAAATAAAAAATTCTTAAAGAAAATCTTTAGGCCCAATTCAGTATTTTTTGTGCTAGACCACGTAGCAGATGACCTCATCTATCCCCAATATACGTATGTCAATCCATCTGCTGAACAACCTGTATATGGGGGTTCACTCTAAAGCTTGAAACGCACAGACCGCGGCGCAGCGTCGTTGCGGGGCGGAGGCGGTTTTGCGGTAAAGCGAACGCGGTCCGGGGGACATCGCACCAAAAAAAACCGCGCGGGATAGCGGAGCGGAGGCGGCGTGTGTGACATATGAAGCAGTAATCGACAGTTTCGGAAAGATCAAAAATGCAAAACCGCCTCCGCCCCGCACCGCGCCGCGCCCGCTCTGTGCGTTTCGAGCTTTACTAAATTTACTAGTAACGAAAAAAAAAGGAACTCTATTGTTATAATGGCGATAATAAGAATGAATTAGCGTACTGCTTATGTGAAATTAGGTTTGAGCTTATGTGATAGTGTAAATTTACCTATAATCGGCACTACACAATATGTTTTTGTTTAGGGTGCCAATATGGGTGCTTTACCCTAATGGGTAAGGACCCAATTTTTGGACAATAGGGCTTTAAGTTCGTCTGCAATTTAAATGATTCCGTTGCGAAAGTTACTCATATAAATTGTATGGCAACTTTTAGTTTCACATTAAATTGTGGACGAATTGATATCCTTGACTATGATGGTCCGAAAACTTGAACCTTACTCAAATAGCAGAGGGCAGTGTTATAAGTTATAATAGACTGAAGTGAAAGATAAAATCTTGCCATCATAATAATAGCAAATTCAATACGTAGCGTTTTTTGAATACTGGGTTTTATAAGAGATCCTTTATACGGAATGTGAGATAAATTTGAGTATGGTAGAAATTATTTAAAATGTCTTACTATTTAAAAATCTGCCATAAAAATTGAACCTTTTTACCTGGACAGACTCGATTTTTACTTATTTGGCACAATTCGGTCATCAAATAAATAATAATAATAAATTAAATAAATATTGGGGGACAATCTTACACAAATCGACCTAGTCCCAAACTAAGCAAAGCTTGTACTATGGGTACTAGACGACGATATACATACTTATATAGATAAATATACATACTTAAATACATAGAGAACATCCAAGACCAAGACCCAAGAACAAAATCCGTGCTAAATGCACAAATAATGCTCTGGCCGGGATTCGAACCCAGGACCTCTAGCTTCGGAGGCAGTGTCACTACCAACTAGGCTAAACAGGTCGTCTAAATGATTTTATGTATACACTTTTTGACGTAACTTACCGACATATCTCTGATCTTTATAAAACCGAGTCTCACGTTGTACATGTCTATACGTACGTGCTAGCGAGACGCACTTATAAATATATTGAATTTGTATTGAAATGTGCGGAATTGGAGACAAGTGTAGATCGCCTCTCAAGTAGGCTCGTTTTTTCTTTCACTTTGCAATATTACAGCTATGCCTATTCTGTTCGGGCTTTTTAACTGAAAAGTTAACTTTTTTTCTCGGTACCTACCAATGAGGAAGGTACTATAAGGTGTCTCAGTACTCAGTACAATACTGGTAGTATTTACCTATTAATCATGGTCTAAGGAAACAAGGTCTGCTACTCCGGATCGTGACACAAGCCTACGTGAGTGTACAGGCTGTACACACACGAACTCACACTACGACCGCCAACCACCCATAGGCTCGATATCAGTGATGACGTAGGTTTGTGTCACTCTCACAGCGAATTTCCCACGGAGTGTCTTACCTTGTATTATTGTATCATGCATATTGGAAATTTTTGGTATTTCCTGCTCAGAATAGTGTTTGATCGCTTTGTGATCCCAAGATTTGGCGTAGGCACTAGTTTCACGGAAGCGCCTGCCATCTGAACTTCCAACCCAGAGGGCAAACTAAACTTTGTTTGAATTAGACGACGTTTTCCTTCGCCGAAGCTTCTTTTAAAATCAAATGATATTTAATTTTTTTTTGTGTTTCCACTATAAAAGTACATGACGACGCTACGTACAAACCGCCCGGATGACCCTCTGTTACGGAGCGTTTTCCAAAAAACTGTACAAGAAATTTTCGTTTCAAAGTTTCATATTTTTGGGTTTTTTTTATTATTTAGAACCTTTGATACTATCGATCCTTATACAAGAAAAAGATTGACCCAGATTTTACTATGATTTTTTTCAGTGCGTCACGTCTATAAGTACATATAATATATATAAGGACGCCATACAAAAATGTGACGATAGACGATCTGGAATAGAATATGTTTCTACTCCAGCATTATAATCACTCAATTAAATGACTTCGAAATTAAGGTCTTTGATAATTATCTGTTAACTATCGGATTATCAGCGGAACTCCCCCCAAAAATCGACGTTGATCTTGAAGTTTTGCGAGCGCATTCGGAAACACATAAAATCTTAGGTTATTGTCAAATCGATAATTATCAGACTATAAAATCACGATAATTATCATGATAACTATCATTGATAATCCTTTCGAGCCCCGCTGTCAGCAGTATTAAAACAACATACTCATTAAAAAAAGAGGCATACATCAATTGACCGTATTATTACATATCATTTTTTTTATTTAAATTATTTGTATGGTGTTGTAGAAAAAGTATTGTATGCAACGTTACATAATTAGGTCTTAAAATTCTGGTCTTTAATAACGAAACTCGCTACGCTCGTTTTGTTACGACTTCAATTTTAAGGACCCTTATTATATAACTGTTCCACAAAATACTATTGTGACACTTGTATCAACGGTTCTGAATAAGAAAAACCGGAAACTGTGGAGTACTGAATAGAAAAGTTCACGGACTTTAATTTGTTGAGCCTATTTAGGTTGGGTTGCACCGACTTACGATCACAGACTGATCCACGTTAAATATGGCGCCGGCAGTTGTCATGCCATAGAAACTTGTCAAACTTTCCATACATTCAAATTTTAACGAACACAGCTTACGATTACAGACAGTTTGGTGCAACCCAATAGAGTTCATTTTATACTGTCTCAAAGCTTAACTATGAAGTCTCCAATATAAAGTGACACAGTGTTTTTGGAAAACGCTCTCTTGTATGATGTTGTATGAATTGTAAAGTGGCAATGTATTACAAATATATCTAGCGCAAAATATACTAGCTTAAATGTATTGTAAATATTTATATATGAACTGTTCACGTCCATTACATGGTATTTGTCAAATCTGTAACTCAACCAATAGGTCCCTCTATGTCTATAAAGACTATTTTCAGTTGTATTTGTAAGGAAATGACGCCTTATGGCCGCTAAAAGGTAGCCCTTTGCTTGACTTATTTTATTCAATTAACAAATCATGCAATACAATTGACAACATTTCATTTTTTCAAGCGGGCTTTTTTCCGATGGAATCAAATAGAGAATTAAAAAATCAATATGCGTAGCCACATTTTTAATTTGTCGAAAATATTTCCAAAGTTCCTCATTCTAAAAGAGAGTAAGTGACAAGTTAGGCATCACAGCGTATAAAATCATACAGAAGCACTGTTACCAAGGTGGTAATAGTGCTTCTATTCTATTTTTGGTTTTCCTGTTAACAAATTAACGAAATAAATTTCCCTGTAACTAATAACTCATTTCGTTAATAGGTTAACAAGAAACCCAGATTTTTTTGGATATTTTTATAGATTTTAGTTTTCAAGATATTCACGAAAGCCTACCGTCGTCTATATGATGTCATAAGTCTGAATTGTGACAGTCACGAGACACAAAAAGAACAGCTATCTTTAGTAAAACTGCCTTATAACAGTACTACTATATGATTTTTACGCTGTGACGCTTTGTCACTTCCTTTCTTTTAGAACGAGGAACTATTGAAATCGAATTTTGGATATGAAATTGGGACATTTTAGAGAATCGAAAAATGTAATACTTAATGTTTTATTCTCAATTTGGTTTATTTAAAAAAAAAACCCGCTTAGAAAAATTTAATGTTGTCAATTACTGCCTCACAAATTTAACAACTTTTTGATCTCAAATTATGTCAAAAGTATTGATAATTCCAACAAACTGATTGAAGCGAAACATGCTGTTATTAAAGTTTTTCATAGGAACGGACTCACGATGCCATGTTTTGCTTTTATTGTGTGTAATGACTAAGCGGAAAAAATTGAAATTATTTTTTAATGAAAAAATCTATGTTATTACTTATAGACTGCCCCGTACAAAATAGTTACGGAGATGAAATGCAAGATGCATGTCAATACACACAGAAAATAGACCCAATAGATGCGCGGGGCGGATGCGGTTTTGTGGTAAAGTGAACGCGGTCCGGGGGACGTCGCACCAAAATACCGCGCGGTATTCGGTAGCCCGGTAGAGCGGAGGCGGCGTGTAATATAAGCAGTAATCGACAGTCGATAGTTTCGGAAAGATCAAAAATGCAAAACCGCCTCCGCCCCGCGCCGCGCCCGCTCTGTGCGTTCCGAGCGTAACCTCTTCACTGCCTTAGTCATGTATTCCTGACAGCCAATGGAATGCCACACATGCCACGGTGATCAATACATGACCATAATGTACCAGGTTCAGGCCTTGAAATAGCGCAATTTTCGCATATCTTTCTGATTCATAACGCTACTTTGTCAATAAAACGCTTCACAGATGTATTGCAAAATGATTTTCTCAAACATGCAATGAAATATTAATGTTATGTTCCTTATAATAGGCTGCGAAGTATGACGTTTCAGGGGCGGCTAGGACAAGAGGTCGTTAATGGAATTTCATACAAATCCTGCAGGCCTAGGCCGGCAAAGTCCTCTTTTTTAATTTCCATCACGCATAAATTTGTGGCAGAGGCATCATGACATTCCGCCACTGCGTATTAAAAATAAAACTTCGTTTTTTTTTGTTGTTTATTTCATTGCATGTTTTAGAAAAGCACTATACATACTCGTACCTCGGCTGGAAATATGGGGTTGCCCGCCTTAGACCTATCCGTCTATATGTCTTCGGCCGGCAACTCCTTTCGTCCCGGCCTCTGTAGTAATATACTAATTCTTTCGGGAAAACTCGGTTCTCAATCGGTATATGATGGCACCCGAACTGTCAATCAATGATTTCCTGAAAGAAAATCATTTTGCACTACATCTGTACTAAAAACGATATTTGGTGCGCCTTTATAGCGGTATCCATTATATCTTTATAAATAAAAAGCAATATATATATATAGCCAATATTTTGTGAAGCGCTACGAGTATAATAACGTTATAGGCTATCTCTGTCTCACTCTTTCGTGCGCTGTGACATTACGTCAAACTCGAGCACGTCATTGTCGCCACCGCCACCATCTTAATCGATATTATAACGTTATTATAACATTATCATATAAGTTTATGATTTTCATTTTGTTATGATATGAAATATCGTTATGAGGAATATCGATTATGATTATAACGAAATTTTAAACACTAACGAAATATATCGTTATAATATCGCTTATTTTCATAACGTTTAAAGGGCCTGCAGACTAGGTTGTCAGTTCCGTGGCGTATAGAGCACGTCACTTAATTCTTAGTGGCGGTCATGAAGTTAACTAACTACAGGGACCGAGGGTCTACAATATGGGGTTATTCAAGAAAGTAGTGTATACATTTTTAAAGGGTCGGCAACGCGCATGTGTCGCCCTTGGAGTAGCTGGCGTCCATAGCCTGCGATGACGATTAGGTGGGTCGTACGTTTTTTTAAAAGGACCATTTTTGTTACACCTGTATTGCCAAAATGTTACAGCGTGTGTGGGTATTTTTGCGCACTACTATTTTGTATGTTGATGGAAATGTAAAATGATATTATAAATATTGTAATATATTAAGTGCATCATATACCTTCAAGTTATATTAAAATTGTAGTATCGTAATTACTAGTCTGATTTATATAGTTTACAAAATATCGTATAGATATGGATTCACTAAAGGGTTGTACAAAACCGTCTGTAATCGTATCGTAAGCGGTGTTCGTTATAGTAGTTTATTCAACTGCTATATAATGAGAGGCATTAAAACACGACACGAGCTGCAGGCGAGTTTCATAATAAGATCACACAAGTGTTTAAAACAAAACACCTAAGTGAAAGACACGCACTGCGAGAGCTCCGTTCAAATTTTGTTTAAAAAGGATTTTTTGTGTTCATTGCCTGATTATGTACATACATACATACATACATATAATCACGCCTGTTTCCCATAGGGGTAGGCAGAGATCACGGATTTCCACTTGCTACGATCCTGACATACAACTTTCGCTTCATGAACTTTCATAACATTCTTCATGCATGCGCGCCGATTTAGGGTACTCCTGACCTGGCCTTTCTGCAGAATGTCTCCGATTTGGTCGGAGTACGTTCGCCGAGGTCTTCCCCTTCCAACTTTTCCATCCACTCTTCCTTCATACACTCGTTTTGTCAATCTTCTTTCATCCATCCTCTCTACATGTCCAAACCATCTTAGCATACCTTTCTCAATTTTCGTCACTATATCTTCATTCACTCCACACCTCCGTCTTATAACGGTGTTTCTCACTCTATCTCTCAAAGTAACGCTACACATACTTCTCAGCGCTCTCATTTCCACTGCATTCACTCGACTCTGATGTTTCTTCTGCCACACCCAACTTTCACTACCATACATTAGTGTCGGCACCAACACTCCTCTATGCACGGCCAGCCGCGCCTTTTCTGACACTTTCTGGCTACTCATAAAGGCGTGAAGTGCCCCATTCACTCGATTCCCAGCTATCACTCTCCTTTCAATATCTCCTTCATGCTTACCGTCTCTCGTGAACAAAGTCCCCAAATACACAAACCCATCCACTTGCTCCAACCTCTCTCCATCTACAGCAATTTCACAAACTGTCATACACTCATCTCTTTCAAATACCATCACTTTCGTCTTGCTTACATTCATTTTCATTCCTTTTCTCGCAAATAATCTGTGCATGCTAGTTACCATCTTCTGTAGCTTCTCAGCCGATGACGCTAATAAAACCTGGTCATCGGCGTAGAGTAGACATTTGATAAGCAACCCATTCATTTCCAACCCACATTCATCGTCTTTCAAATCTTGCAAACAACTGTCCAGAAATAGATTAAACAGCCACGGTGACGCTACACATCCCTGTCTAACCCCCTTTTCGATGCTAAACCATTCAGTGTAGGACCCGTTTACTCTCACGCAAGCAGAGGAATCCTCGTAGAGAGATTTCAGAGCTTGAATGAGATGGTCGCTCACTCCATATCCGGACAGTACCGACCAAAGTTCATTCCTCACCACTCTGTCATAGGCCTTCTCCAAATCCACGAACGCGCAATAGACCTTTTGACCTTGGGCCAAATATTTTTCGGCTATGCATCGTAAAGAGAAGACCTGATCCGTACATCCCATACCTTTCCTAAATCCCGCTTGTACATCCCATATTTTCTCATCGGTTTCTTGCATTACCCTTTCAATCAACACTTTCGCATATAATTTGCCAACGATGCTGAGTAAGCTAATGCCCCTGTAGTTCTTGCAGTCAAGTTGTGAGCCCTTTCCCTTGTACAGTGGCACGATGACCGCCTTGCACCAATCTTTTGGAACTATGCCGGTATTAAAACATAAGTTGAAAAGGCGATACAACTGACTTGCTACGACGCCTTGCCCAGCCTTCAGCATCTCGACTGAAATTCTATCATACCCCGCTGCCTTTCCTGGTTTCATTCCTTTCAAAGCTTTTACAATTTCATCCATACTAATACTACACTCCTCATGTGGCAGTGCATTATCATTCACTCCTGACGTATTTTCCTCTTCTCTCTCAAACAAACCTTCAAAATATTCCTTCCATCTCCCTAATATGCATTCCTCATCATTCAATAAACTTCCATGCTGGTCTCTAATCGAGGTTAGCTCTGAGGTCTGAGTTTTACCTGATTTTACCTGATTATGTACAGTTGCATATTTTAGTTTATCTACATCCAAGTATTCAATCCTCTCATGTGTTTCATATGCAAACATTGTGGCGGTTGAAACATGTTTACCGAGCGAGACAACCCGGCGCCTCGGCCCCGCGCGCCCCGGACTTGTCCTGTAAAATTGTACATGATCCCATAACAACATGATATATCATGTAGTTATGGCGCGTGCGCGGATTACCGGCGGGGGGCGGGGGTATATCCTTAAGCTGGTATTTACGGTTTTTTTTTAACAAGAGAATTTACTATATAGGGGTAAATAAAAGTCTGATCGTATGGCAAGTTTGACAAGTTTTATGGGATGACAGCTACCGGCGCCATATTGAACTTTGATCGGCCTGTGATCGTAAGTCGGTGTAAGAAAAGCAGTCTCTTTAATCCTTATGGTGCACCAAAATGAGTTAGAATGCGACAGATAGTACAATTATTTTCGTCTGTTAACGAGTTGTGTCCATTTGAAAGCACACCAGAATGTTAAATCCCATATAAACTTAACACACCACAACGTCAGTTCAGTACAATTTTCAGTTATGGAGACGGAGACACTGACAGGTGACGACGTGTCAGATGTCACTTGTCTGTCTATCTCAAACTTTTGGATTGGTGCGTTAGTGAGAATAGATCAGATGTACGGAAATCGTTCAACTTAAATGACCGGATCTGCTTTACTTTGATATCTGTGCTTTAAACCATTTGGACACCAAGAACTCAACGGCCCGACGACGACTTTCTTAATACGCGGTTTTCTAATACATTGCGTGTAGTCCCAACTAACCGCAGTGCGTTGCGCTTCTCGACCGCGCAATGAACAGATGAAACGCTTGCCGCGCCGCAATTTGTGACCGGTCTGTGAAGGCAAAGTCAAGTAAGTAAGGGACAAATGTAATGGCAATCTGAAATGGATTAAAAGTGAAATCATATTTTTGTTGGAAAATTCATCAAATGTTTATTGTTATATGATAATATACTTTTTTATATTTTTACACGCAAGTATTTTTCAATATACCTATATCTCATGAATTGAACTTGTTTCGTCAAAAATGTGCTAATTGTTAGGTATTTTATATCTTGAAGGTACATGTATTCATAATGACTAGTATTGATTTGCTTTTTAAATTAGGTGTTTGTAAAAAATATATGAGAAAATTGAAAAATCCACTTCTTTGTTTTATTCCTATGCTTCCATACGCCATACAGAAAGGCACGTGGCAGTGCGTTCCCACTCACATTTAACGAGCAGTCAGCTGCAGACAAAAGTGACCCTTTCCCTGCATAGAAGTTTATTTATTTATATTTTTATTTAATCTTTATTGCACAAAAGTAAAACTTATAGTACAAAAGGCGGACTTAATGCCATAAAGCATCAAGCAAGTTTCTATGAAGGATAGGTCACTCTTCTTTGCAGCTGACTGAACTTAACACGTTCCCTGTCCCCATACAAAATTATACTTCAATGTCACAAGTCCAAGTGACAGTTTTAGTTCGTAGCCGTGAACAACCCGTGGACCCACAGTGGGGACACGGACTCCTGAAAAAAAGCTTCATGTCCCCACATTGGGGGCCTTCGGACAGGGAACGTGTTAAAGCATATAGATAGGCATAGTACACATACTCATCGAAATAATGCCAACTGGAAGAGAGGCGTTCATTGACCGAGCGAGCGAAGCGAGCGAAACGTCTCCGTTTCAGCTTTCGACAAAAATTGTTTCGTATGTCTGTCTATCTGTCCCGATGTTCTCCTCTACAGGTCGCATTTCTCAACCGATTCTCGTGAAATTTTGTAAGGAGGTTCGATAATTATGTAAATTTTTATTGCGAGGTCTACAGCTCAAGATACCCTAGTTTTAAAATTAGTCAGATTTAAAAAGTTCAAAACCTTAACCCATTTCCAGGCGTAGTAAGTTTCATCCACCACATACGTGTCAATAGAGTTTCAATCCTAGTTCTCTGATTTAAGGCTCAAATTACATTACATTTTCGTAAAAAGTGACTCGTCTTGAAATCAATCACCATAACGTAACTATTTTGAGTATATATTTTGTTTTTTGTAATGCCTTCTAGATTGGCGCGGCCCGGAAAAGGGCGTAGAGTAGACATGGGTTAACGGTTTACAAATGTATGTTCCTTTGCGTAGCCCGACAGCGAATATGTTGACATTTAAATACTTTACTATCAATAACAGGGGTATTCAACCTTTTCACAAGCTTTTATTTAACTTGCACAGATCGTAAGTATGTATGTAAGTTGTTTTCAAAACTTGCAATCGTTTTTAACCGACGTCAATAGAAGGAAGGAGTGTTTCTCTACTAATAACTCTTGAGAGCTTGACCACGTGGGCCGATTTTGATAATTCTTTTTTTTTTTCAAAGTAAGTATCCCCAAGTTGGTCCTATATATTATACTAGCTGTTGCCCGCGACTTCGTCCGCGTCTTCACTCCTATTAGTCGCTGCGTGATGTTATATAGCCTAAAGGCTTCCTCGATAAATGGACTATCCAACACAAAAAGATTTTTTTAATTCGATTCAGTAGTTCCTGAGATTAGCGCGTTCAAACAAACAAACGAACTCTTCAGCTTTATAATATTAGTAAAGATAAATTTGGTAAAGGTCTGATGATGGAATCTAGGAGGAATCGAGGGAACTCCTCGAATTTGATAGGCACACATATGCCGATTTCGGTATTTCTGTAGGTAACCAAGCATTGGCTCTCGGAAACCACAAATTTGGTGAAGCGGAACTGGTGATGATGACCACAGTTGTCATATGGAACTCCTCAATGATACTTCACAGATTCCGATGAACTTTCGTTGACGTAGCAACTAATGCTCGTAAAAATACATATATTGAAGTGGAACTTATGAAGGTCAGTATGGGTTCCCTGAGGAATCGACGGAACTCCTCAAATATCATCGGCCCATATAAAGTGCCTTGGTTAGGATCTGTAGTAACCACCCCATTTGATATCGGAAAGCAGTACAGTTGGTGAAGTGTGAAGGATATGTAAAAAGGTCATGTGTGTGGCAAAGCGAAGAACAAAAGTGAAGTCGGTTTTTTGGTTCTTGTGCTCTGGCAACAAGATATAATTATTTTAAATCACTGTTGTGGGATAAACGTGACAGATGGAGCTGCGTGCTCTATGTCTCTTAACAACTTGAACTTATCGCCATCATTATAGGCAATAACCTAACTAGGTTTTTACCCCGAATTCGCTTGCGAAATTAATTAGTTTTTTTATACCAAGTCGATGGCAAACAAGCGTACGGCCCGCCTGATGGCAAGCGATCATCAGTGATCGTCACGTTTGTAGCATTTTCGATGCAGCGTAGTGCTGTTAACGGAATTGGAATGAATGATTGAAATTCTTATGATTCATTAGCGTTAATAACGTTAATATTAACCTTAATTAACCGTTTAAATTGTATTCGTCCATACCAACTCCGTTAACACCACTACGCTGCACCGAAAATGCTACAAAACTTGGCGATCTTGCAGCTATTGCCGGGCCGCAGATGAAACATGCCCGGACCACGGGTTGAATACCCCTGATATAGACATAAATGTTACTGTTATCTGTAGCGAGAAGTCACCCGTAACGAAATCAACAACATACCTATTTAACTACGTTATTAATTAGTAAGGTACTACTTAATAGTTTAAATACATAGATAACTTCTATTACCTTCTTTGGCTCCATTCGATAGGTGGTTGTAATTCAGGTAAGTGAAAGTAGGAGCAAATAAAGTAAAGTGACCGTCTAGGTAAGGAAGGGGACCAAAAACACCATAAGTAGGTAAACTAGTGTGATGTATTCAAAAGGTATTAGGTACTTAAATGCGAAATACTTTACATAGTGGCCTCCTTTTTAGGGTTACGTAGCCAAAATGGCAAAAACGGAACCCTTATAGATTCGTCATGTCTGTCTGTCCGTCCGTCCGTCCGTATGTCACAGCCGATTTACTCGGAGACTATGACCACTACAATTATGAAATTTGGTGTGAAGGTGTGTGTTATGATTTATGAACCGCTATAGAAATATGATGTAAAATTACGAAAAAAATATTAAACTAGGGGGGGAACCCATACATGTAACAGGTGGGTCAATTTTTTTTCAATTCACATAGAGGTTTGGGGTATTTATGGAGAGGCCATCAAAAATGACATAGAGGTTTTTAAAAAACTTTTCCATTTGAGTCAACTTTTGGTGAGATATTAGCTGTCAAAGTCGTAAAAAGTGTGTCCCCCCCTCTAATTTCCAAACTATGAAGTTTAAAATTCTGAAAAAAAAATCGAGATAATGAACATTAATAAATCCTCTCTACGATTTTTGGTTTGAACAAGATATTAGATTTAAAGGTTTTTGAGTTATTGCTGAAAAACTGTCTTGCCAAAACAAAAATAGCGTAAGTGCCGTAAGTTACTTATGAAGATACGACCATTTTTGATTAAATGTATTGTATAGTGGTTTTAAATGTAGATTAGGAGGTGTCGGTACGGAACCCTCCTTTGTGCGTGGTCCGACACATACTTGGCCGGTTTTTTCAATATCTATCGTTAAATTTAAACAATCACAATTATTTACGAGCAGCGCTAGTGGATACGTTAAATCAAAATTAATATTGTGGGTGTGAATATTTACTAATACCAACCGACTAAGTAGCAGGAAAAACATATCCACAAAATTAATAGAAAATAATAAACCAGTTCAGAGAAAAACGGCACGTGCGACTAAAATACTAAGGTTGAGTTGCACCGACTTACGATCACAGACTGATCAACGTTAAATATGGCGCCGGTAGCTGTCATCCCATAGAAACTTGTCAAACTTTCCATACATTCAAATTTTAACGAACACCGCTTACAATTACAGACGGTTTGGTGCAACCCAGCCTAACTCTCCGAATTATTCGCTCATGGAGTAAGTACACTACTTATACCGAATTTCAGCTCAATCGGATACCGGCAAGAGGCTGAATAAAGGATTGCAAATTTTACTTAGATGTTTACATACCTTTTTTCAATTTAAATTCAAATTCAAAAGTTATTTATTTGTTAGAACGCTTTAAAATGGTCTAAAAAATAAACAAGTAAATTTTTAACAATAAAAAACACCGACTCAAAGTTTGCCAGACCCCATTCTCCTCATATATAATTTAAGGAGTTCCTTCGAATTTTCCAAGATCCCGTCATCAGATCCAGACTTGGTGACAATGGGACCAACTAGAAAACATACCCTACCAAACAAAAAAAAAATTTTTGAAATCGGTCCACTAGTCTGCGAGTAATCGGTGAACATACACAAAAAAATATTCCGACGAATTGAGAACCTCCTCCTCTTTTTAAGTCGGTTAACAAGAGTAAATCACATTGCAAGAACAGTGCAAGTTAAATAAAAGCATGTAAAAGCAAGTTAAGTATTTAGTGTTCCAACGTAAGGGCTCGGTCACACAGTGTGAGCGATGCAAGCGGGACGCTGAGTTGGTTAACCCTTTGAAGAGCTTTTGAACGCCAAGAACCTATAAAGTGGTCGTATGTCGTCGTGCCCACCACGCCAACAACCACTAAAAAGGTCGGAGTGAAGGTGTACTTTGATCATGAATAAAGTCTATTTGAATAGTTTTTATTGGTACGTTACATCAATTTTTGAGTGCTTGGAGTGTGAGTGATCACTTCATTCAAATATGAAAGCGTTCAAAAGGTTAAAAACCGGCCAAGAGCGTGTCGGGCCACGCTCAGTGTAGGGTTCCGTAGTTTTCCGTCCGTCACATTAAGTTGACATATTAAGTACAGAAACACAAAACCCAAAAAAGCACGTCATTTCATTGTGATTTTGTAGAAATGACAGGTACAATAAACACCTGTTTATACGGTTAAATTACAAACTTAGTTCAGAAATTATTTTTGTAATTTTTTCAAAAACTATTCAACCTATCAAGTTCAAAATAATTTTCCTACAAAGTTTTTATAAAGTTCTACTTTTGAGATTTTTTTCATATTTTTAAAACTTACTTTGTCGGCCTGTTTAGCCTAGTTGGTAGTGCCACTGCCTCCGAAGCTAGAGGTCCCGGGTTCGAATCCCGGTAAGGGCATTTGTTTCTGTGGTGAGCAGAGACATTTGTTCCTGAGACTTGGATGTTTTTCTATGTATTTATGTATATATCTATTAAATATGTCGTCGTCTGGTACCCATAACACAAGCCTTATTGAGCTTACTGTGGGACTAGTTCGAGTTGTGTAAAAAAATGTCCCAATATATTTATTTATTATTTATAAAACTTATGGTTCAAAAGTTAGAGGGGGGAAGCACATTTTTTTTTACTTCTGGAGCGATTATTTCCGAAAATATTAACATTATCAAAAAATGATTTTAGTAAACCCCTATTTATTTTTAAATACCTATCTAACAATATATCACACGTTAGGGTTAAAATGAAAAAAAAATCACTCCCCACTTTACGTATAGGGGAGGTACCCTAATAAAATATTTTTTTCCACTTTTTATTTTACCACTTTGTCGGCGTAATTGATATACATATTAGTACCAAATTTCAGCTTTCTAGTGCTAACAGTCACTGAGATTATCCGCGGACGGACGGACAGACGGACGGACAGACATGGCGAAACTATAAGGGTTCCTAGTTGACTACGGAACCCTAAAAACCGGTACTTACAAAGGCAAGATTACACAGAAAGCCTTGCGGTATCTTAAAAAGTCGATGATGCCGCGGGCAAAACCTGGTTTTATAATCACTGATACGCAAACATAATATACTTGTCTGACCGCTCAGATCATTAGTTCATCTTCAAGTTTGTTGACGGTCACTCGTCGTTGTACCTACATTAAAAACAAATCAGCGCTCATTTAGATAAAAAGAGGAAACGTACATTGTGAGAAAAAAGGAGTTGCTTGTGTGTCTTGTGTTTTAAAACAGTGTTTAAGTGATGACTTTTTAAGTATAAAATAGGATATTTTATTGGTGAGTAACATTGATTTTATACCGCTTATTATATGTGTTCTGTAATTTATATAAGTATATATCTTGGAAAAAAATATATGTCGTTAAGTGTCGCGACCCTCCGATTTTAATAATGTATCTTATTGACATTGAAGAAAAAGTCAAAATCGGGAGATCTCTCATTTTTATAAGCAAGTTTTTCACAACAAGAAGTAGCTTTTATATTAATGTTTATTTAGCATACCTATCCTTTATCTGTAGGTAGGTATGAGCAAATACATACTAAGTTACAGAGCTTGGAACACCGCCGTCGAGTCGCTTGTTTGTCTGTGTTCTATCGGATACATTTTGGAGAGTGTACACAGGAATTATATGACTTAGTTCCGCCTTCCCCGTTCCATCACCGGACGTCCAGACGTGGTGAGCGGTTGCATCCTTACGTTGTCAGTCTACCATTTATTCGCACGAAGCGATTTGCTTCTTCTTTCCTAATGCGAACAGCCGTCTGTATTTCCTGATACATATAATTTGGGTTTCTTCAAGACAAGAGTGAATAGGCTATTGCTGAACCAGCGAGCAACATCTTAGGCCTTGTCATCGCTTTCCATCAGGTGAGACTAAGGTCAGACTATCATAAAAAAAGACATAAGTGTAGTCACGCTTGTTTCACATAGGGATAGACAGAGATATAGCCATAAAATAATACATCTGACTTTCAAAGATAAAATTCAAATATTGGGAATTAAACATTTAAAAACACAAAACAATTAGTCCATTCAATTTATTGTATCTTATTGCAGAAGGCATTCGTATTATTCTATCTTAGAGTTTTGAAGTTTTCCCAGTTGCATCTAAGGTGCATTCGGCTTCGATATTCCAAGAATTGACAACATTTCATTATTTAAAGCAGGCTTTTTTCCGATGACATCAAATAGAGGATAAAAAGTAAAGTTAAACCACATTTTGAAATCCTCAAAAATATCCCAATTTCATATAAATAAATCCATTTCAAAAGTTCCTTATTCTAAAAGAGAGTAGGTACGTCAACATCAAAAGTAGCTTAGCATATGAAATTATCAAAGGATTGTGACGGCTTAAATGGCCAGAATTGTCTGACACAACCGTTGCGTCAAAAATATATGACGAGCGCTAACTTCAAAATAAACTTAATTTTAAATTTCAAAAATAGATCACTTCATAGTTAGTCATAATTATTTGACCATGTGTCATTTCATAATTATCTGAAAATACTGTTTCATAAGTACTTGAAAGTTTTAAAAACTCTTTGGAATGCATACAAATATATCATTGTTCTAAAATTTAAAAAAAACTTTGTTTAATTAAATTTTCTTGAAGCTATCTAATCAAATTGGTTACTGACCGAGCGAGCGAAGCGTCTCCGTTTCAGCTTTCGACAAAAATTCTTTCGTATGTCTGTCTGTCTGTCTATCCGGACGCTCTCCTCTACAGGTCGCATTTTTCAACCGATTCTCGTGAAATTTTGTGAACAGGTTCGATAATTATACAGGTTTTTTTTGTCGAGTCAGTTATTATATTTCGTGCATGATAATTTGTACGTTTGATTTGTGATTTTATTTATGTAAGTTAATAACGCTGACTGCTGTATAATTTATTCTTTCTACCTTTTTAGGGTTCCGTAGCTAAATGGCAAAAAACGGAACCCTTATGGATTCGTCATGTCTGTCGGTCTGTCCATCCGTATGTCACAGCCTCGGAGAATATGATCACTACAATTATGAAATTTGGTGTGAAAGTGTATGTTCTGAACCGCTATAGAAATATGATATGAAATTATGAAAATAATATTAAACTGGGGAGGCACCCCATACATGTAACAGGGGGGTCAAATATTTTTTTTCAATGTAAATGGGCGTGTGGGCTATTTATGGATATATATATATATATATATATATATAGACATGTCTGTACAGGAGGGCCACCACTAATTCCGAACTTCGTAGAAACTGCAGTCAAATGGTATCGTCATTTTTGTTAAGTATAGAGTTCATAAATATATGTACGATCTATTAGCCATAAATAACCTTGCGCCAATTCGATGAGAAATATGTTATGTGTTATCAAGTCAAATTAGTTCTACAGACTATCACAGCTTATAACAGAGCAGTCAGATGAACAAGAAAAGAAATATTTTTGTTTACCTGTAAGCTGTGAAAAATTGTAGACTGTGCGTGTATATTTTTTGGATATTTCAATACACAAGATAATTTAAACAAGTCCATCTGAAAAGTAGGGCTTTCTTTAATTTCCGAGGTTCTATGGCAACCTTCGGGCTGCTGCCGCATACACGTTTTTTTTGCATATTAAGATCTTGTCACATAACATTCAGCGAATATTTAACTATTTTGGTACCTACATTGAATTATCTGTCACAACTTACTCTACACTTGGTCTAGTAAAGTGTAAACATATAAAAATGTGTAATAAGCGATTCCCAAATGAACAAATGAAGACTCCATGATGTCGGAGCCGAAATGAAAGGGACGAATGTATCGCATGACATTACTGATCTCTTCTCGATGAATGTCAAATTTCAAAAGAAAATATTGTAAGGCGTCAAATGCGTTCATTCTATTCTGAATTTGTGCACTATCCGTTAATTTTGAAATTTCATTGTTTTGGATTCTTTTGGAAAATGTCTGGTATTTTACTTTTGCATCATTGCCATGATCATTTATTATGAACACTAAAAATGTCAGATAATTCTGAATTGTTAAATGATGTGTATCTTTAGACACTACACATGACTATTACTTTTGATAGCTTGTTTTTGTTCAGTTACTTTTGACGCTGACTGTACTTAAGGGACAAGAAAGGCGTAACAAAATCTATATATTTAATTATAGAACCTGCTCAGAAAATTTCACGAGAATCGGTTGAGAAATCCGGACAGACAGACAGACAGACATAAGAAAGAATTTATGTCGAAAGCTGAAACGGAGACGCTTCCCTCGCTCGGTCAGTAAACAAAATATACTTAATAAACATTAGAGTGTGGGACGTGGGACAGGGAACGTGTTGTTCCTGACTAAGTATATCTAAAGTCAACCTAACCGTGACAGTTTAATTACTTAAACTGACTCAGTTTTTGTCTGTGAAAAAACTTTTAAATGGCTATCACAGTGGTTTTTAGACAAATCTTATACTTATAAATTTTGGTAGTTTTTAGGGTTCCGTACCTCAAAAGGAAAAACGGGACCCTTATAGGATCACTCGTGTATCTGTCCGTCCATCCGTTTGTCACAGCCAATTTTCTCCGAAACTGCTTGACCGACTGAGTTAAAATTTAGTACAAAACAAATATGTAAGTAATGTAATGTAATGTAGTCTGAAAGAGCACTATTTGTCTCTTCCATAATATTTTTCGATACTGGTCTGTAGTTTACTTTTGGATCTCACTTAAGTTTGTGGTATATATGTATGTTTATTTATTTACTTATTTATGTATGTTTATTGTATATATATTTATATATAGTGCTTTATGTGTTTATTATTATTATTATATTTCTTTTTATTTCTAGTAGTTATTCCTTTTGTTTGCACCACCCACTTATCATGTTTGTTTACTTTTTTCTCCGCTACCCAAAGGTTGTCTGGAAGAAATCGCTCATTTAGCGATAAGACCGCCTGTTGTTTACCTCTGCTTGTATCTTTATGCTGTTTCTATTTGTAATTCTTTTTTGATGTGCGCAATAAAGCATATTGTATTGTATTGTATTGTAAGTCAAGTCAATGACCGAAAGATGGACATGTAACGTGAATCATCCTCCTATAGCGTTATACCCAGTATAGTTGCATCCTGAAGGATGCTTGGGGTCCGCTACCTAATCCCAAGAATTGGCGTAGGCACTAGTTTTTACGGAAGCGACTGCCATCTGACCTTCCAACCCGAGGGGGAAACTAGACCATATTGGGATTAGGCTTGTCAAGTGAGTGGGCAACTTGACTGTTAGAGGTTCTCAAGCCGCCCGGAGGCCTCTAACTTGGCTTAACGACTGCTGTCATAGACAGCAACCGGGATCAACGGCTTAACGTGCCTTCCAAAGCACGGGAGCGCTCAGTTAGTAACCACTCAAAGCGGTCACCCATCCAAGGACTGACCTCGCCCGACATTGCTTAACCTAGCATACCGCATGCGGTACGCGGGCGCCGCTGGGCCACGAACGCTCTAGGCACGGACATGTAACGTGAATAAACGAAGTTAAAACGGGGTCAATTAGAAAATTTAAAAAAAAGGTTTGCGCACTATCTTGATTGATGGTATTGTGTGTCATATCAAATAAAAAACTCGTTGTATGAACTACATTTTTTAAAAATAAATTTAAGGTAAATAATTTCGAAGTTATTCGAGAAAATAGCTTAGGCGATAATGGACCATGTATGGATTATGTACGAAACTACTGGGCGTAAAATAATGAACAAAAAATGCATTAAACAGCCCTTTCAGATTACAGATTACAGAAAAACCTATAAGACCATAAGTTCAACGGTTTTTGAGTTATCGCTGATAAAACAACCATGCCCCAACAAACGGACGTAAGCGCCGAGAGTTTTTTTTCTATAAAGATACGACCTTTTTTAATTCAATATACAGAATAGTGTTTTTAAATGTGGAGAGGTAGTAGTAGGCACGGAACCATTCATTGCGCGTGATTCCGACACGCACTAGGCAGATTTTCTAGTTTTATTTACCTATTCAATAATTATATGGCAAAATACACGTTTTTTCTCATGAATGACATGTATAAAAAGTTATAACCTTGTTTTTTGAGGGCATGCGTATGTACTGCGTTCGGCGTGGTTCGGCATGTAATTATATGATCAAGTTCAGTCAACCGGTCCCAGCGACTGGTCATATTTTTCTTTTGTATACATACATGGAAATAATATACTTTGTCGTAGGCATACAGCATTTATTAAAACCAGAGTCGGCAAGAAGGTCGGTTCTTCATACAAACGTAGTTTCGCTCTCATTTTAAAACGACATGAAACTTTGTATACGCAAATGGATCTGGCATGTCTAGGCTGAAAATTAGATTCTATAGCTTGAAATTATAATGGAAAAAAATACAAGACGATTATTAAGGTTTTCATACAAGACCTAAAAAAACTCTAACACTCGCTGTATATTTTTTCTATTACAATTTCTAGGAACAGAATTAATTTCCGGCGTAGATATGGCGGATCCCATTGTGTAGGTATAGAAAGTTTCATGTTATTTCAGAACGGCGTTTAAAAATAAGAACGAAACTTAGTACGTTTGTATGAAGATTCCAGTTCAGTCGGGCGTGCGTGGGCCCATGAGTAAGTAGTTTGTATTCACTGGCTTGCAAAAGAAGGTATACCTAACACTCATAAACGTGACGATAACTTCTATACTATTTAAATTAGAAAGTTGAAATAAAAAGCATTATGTAGAAATTTTATTTTTGTTATATAAACTCCTTTTTGACAACCTCCTTTTAAAAGATGGCTGAAAAAAAGAGAAAAAAGGAAAACGCTCCCATTTCAAATACTGTATTATTTTACTTTTAGCTGTCTTAAACAAAATAAATAAATTAATATTGGCGACAATCTTCTCCGTCCGTCTGTCCGCCGCGCCGCTTAGCTCAGTTACCGTTACTATATACTAGAAAACTGTAATTTGGTATGGGTATACAAATCAATCACCCCGACAAAACTATAGAATAAAATTTTGAAAAACAAGTAAAATTTCAACATAAGAACACCGACTTCAAACTTTTCCATACTCACACTCTGCCCTTCCTGCTATATAATTTGAGGAGTTCCCTCGATTTTCCCAAGATACCGTCATCAGATCCAGACTTGGTGACAATGGGACCAACTAGAAAACATACCCTTTCAAACAAAAAAAATTTTTTGAGATCGGCCCGCTAGTTTCCGAGTAATTGGTGAACATACATAAAAAAAAAATATTCCGACGAATTGAGAACCTCTAACTTTTTTTGAAGTCACGTAAAGTGGGGGTGCAGTTTTGTTTTGGGTGTCGTTAGATAGCTCGGTCAGAAAGAATATGAGGTTTTATAAGCCCTTTTTAGGGTTCCGTAGTCAACTAGGAACCCTTATAGTTTCGCCATGTCTGTCCGTCCGTCTGTCCGTCCGTCCGTCCGCGGATAATCTCAGTGACCGTTAGCACTAGAAAGCTGAAATTTGGTACTAATATGTATATCAATTACGCCGACAAAGTGGTAAAATAAAAAGTGGAAAAAAATATTTTATTAGGGTACCTCCCCTATACGTAAAGTGGGGAGTGATTTTTTTTTTATTTGAACCCTAACGTGTGATATATTGTTAGATAGGTATTTAAAAATAAATAGGGGTTTACTAAAATCATTTTTTGATAATGTTAATATTTTCGGAAATAATCGCTCCAGAAGTAAAAAAAAATGTGTCCCCCCCCCCTCTAACTTTTGAACCATAAGTTTTAAAAATATGAAAAAAATCTCAAAAGTAGAACTTTTAAAAACTTTGTAGGAAAATTGAACTTGATAGGTTGAATAGTTTTTGAAAAAATTACAAAAATAATTTCTGAACTAAGTTTGTAATTTAACCGTATAAACAGGTGTTTATTGTACCTGTCATTTCTACAAAATCACAATGAAATGACGTGCTTTTTAGGGTTTTGTGTTTCTGTACTTAATATGTCAACTTAATGTGACGGACGGAAAACTACGGAACCCTACACTGAGCGTGGCCCGACACGCTCTTGGCCGTTTTTTTTATTATTAAGCTTTTCTTTTGCGTGATATTAATTTTGAAAGAGCAAATTTTTGTTGGAGTCGTTGACCCACTCCTCTACCAGTTAAACTGTTGCTACTGGGTATGTAAACAAAAATCATGTTAAGCTGCATTTACACATTCAAACGAATAGCGAGGCGAATAACGAATACGCATGTGTAAACAGTACCTTCGCTATTCGCCTCGCGATTCGAGCATTCGCGTTGGGAGCGGTTTTTCGAACACGAATAGCAAACACGAACTTACTGTTCACACATTCGCCATCGCCCGACCCAAAACGACGTGTAGACAAAATGTAGTGGATTGAAGTGCGAATTTTAGACGTAAATGTTCTTTTTATCAACAGAAAGAGCTCATTTGGATGATGTAGCGCGCATGCTGTTATTATTTTCACGTCCTCCATATTCGTTGGCGAATAAACCCACGAATGTGAACAGTAAGTAGTTCGCAATGCCACTAGTACATGAATGTTTCGTCGAATGACGAGGCGAATAGCGACCACGATGGTGTAAATCTAGTGTTAGTTGTATATACGTAGTGGCTCTTGTGAGCTGTAGACCCCGCAATTTTTTTTTCAAATTTTCAAAAACAGACTCGACAAAAAAAGTTTTGTTTTTTGTCCACTGCTAGGCTGTCATTTGTGTAATAATTAAATACCTATGTCAATAAATAAAAAAATATATATAATTAACGAACCTGCTCATAAAATTTCACGAGAATCGGTTGAGAAATGCGACTTGTAGATGAGAACATCTGGACAGACAGACAGACGAAAGTTTTTTTTAACGGAGACGCTTCGCTCGCTTGTTCAATTATATGGCAGAATTTATTTATTTATTTAAGAAGTTCAACAGCGTTTACAGAAAATATATACAGACATGTTTATATGTGTACTATTAGCATAGCCAATGATAGAACTCCCTTGAAATTATACAAAATTAACTCTGAGTTGGAATTGAAACTTGTTTTAAAAGGTAACTTACAGGAAGATAAAATAAAATAAAATACAACACGTTTCTAATGACATGTATAAATCGTTTTAAACTTATTTTTTGCGGGCATTCGCACTGCGTTCGGAATTGTAATTAGGATCAAGTTCACTCAACCGGTACCAGAGAGAGGTCATCTTCTGTGCTTTGACGAAAAATAACATAGGTACATATATGGAAATAATATATGTATGTACGTACTTACACTGATAAGATGTTAATTAACTTACATGCATGAGACAAGGTTTTATTACCTATTGTACTTTTTTCGTACAAGTTTGTTTAATTTTTAGGGTTCCGTACCTCGAAAGGAAAAAAACGGAACCTTTATAGGATCACTTTGTCGTCCGTCCGCCCGTCCGTGTCTGTCTGTCTGTCTGTCAAGACCCTTTTTCTCAGGAACTCTTGGAGGTATCAAGCTGGAATTTATATCAAATACTCAGGTCTACTGTCCCTTGAAGCTGTGAAAAAATCAAACTTCTAAGCCAACGCAATCAAAAGATACAGCCGTTTATGCCGCAAATTTCCGCAAATTTTCGACACCCGCAAGGGAATCAAAACCTACAGGGTACTTCCCGTGAACTCAGAATCTTGAAATTTGGTACGAAGCAACGTCTTATAGAACAGATAAAGGAAAAATTGCGAAAACCGTAATTTTTTTGTTACATCATATAATAAAAATATTTTTTACGGAACCCTCGGTGCGCGAGTCCGACTTGCACTTGGCCGTTTTTTTATATCATCGTCAATGTTTCTAACTTTACTTCCTTCACCAGATTTGATTGACGTTGAAATTGATCGTTGCCTGGTTGCCTGTCTACATAACATAAAACCCCGCTTAAGTTTCTGAGAAACGGCCGCTGCTTATTACTGTAATATTACACAAATCATACACAAGATGGCCGGCCTGTTTACATGTCGTAAGGTCAAGTTATTTGCGACCTGTTGTCGGTTAAGGAAAATGTCTCAATAAAACCCGATGCGCGCCGCTGTGACGAAACAAGTCGGACAAGTCAATGCCATATAAGCCTGTCATTATTGTAGTCACATACGATGGCGATCGATAAAATATAAGTTCTGAGCCTGAGATATAAATTGGAAGAAAAGTTGTCATTACAAATACTGTACACATTTAGAAACTCGCTGAGAATTATATGGTTATCACCAGTGATCGTAACATTTTCGGTGCAGCGTAGTGGCGTTAAGGGAATTGGAATAAATGATTTAAATTCTTATGATAGTTATGATTCATTAGCGTTAATAACTTTAATATTAACCTTTATTAACCGTTTAAATTGTATTAAATTTGTCCATACCAACTCCGTTAACATAACTACCACCACCACCACCATATCAGCCGGAGAACGTCCACTGCTGGACATGGGGGGTAAATGCCATAAGCGCCACGCTTGGCATGCGGGTTGGCGATCGCAGTGTCTCCACCGCACTCCGGGGATGCTGCTGCCCATAACTACGCTGCACCGAAAATGCTACAAAAGTTACGATAACTGGTTATCACCGTTTTAATATAATTGAGCTATATTATTACAAAAAAAGCATTTCGGACTCAAAGAATCCACATTTATTAGTGCTTATGGGCACTCAGATGGGGACCATGTCTGCCATAGGAGTTCGGGAATATTCAATACCGCTATAAAAAGTAAACGCTTGTTAGAAACGAAATATCCGTTGAAGGAAAATTTGAGTTGTTTCAATATTCTGTATTATTGAAGAATTTTTTTAGCTCAGCTCAATTAATGAACGCTCCGTTATTTTGGCAGCGATGTACCTGCTGCTGTTGGCGACCGTTGCGCTCGCGCACGCGCAGACCGACGAGAATGCGCTGCTACTGGAGATCTTCGGCACCCCTCCACCGACCCCCGTACCCTCTTCACTCAGGCCTGAGGATGTAAGAACGTTTGCTACCGAGCCATCAGTTAAATTTAGAGGACGCTTCCTTAGAGTATCTGCAGTAACCTCTTGTATCCAACAAAAATATCTTTTTTCAATTGGGAGAAATTTTTATCTAAAGTTATGACCTCCATGTAATGGATCTTGGCACCCAGAGATTATAGCGCGACAGTCAATGCTGATTTTGTTGCTTCAAGTTATGGTTATGACTCATAATCGTTGTCGCATTTTTGGTTAAAATGTATATTTTTGGGATTTTTTTTAATAATTTTTAGTGTTTTTTGGATAAATATGTATTAATATCACTGTAGTGTAAAAAAAGTACATACTCGTATACTTATAAGCCACATTTGCGAAAAAAAATATCCAAAAAAAAACAACTTTTTTTTTCAATTAAAACCATTTGGAAATAATTGCTGGAGAGCTCAATAGTGTACCGTTTAATTTATTGCTCCTATTACAGGCAACACCCTGTAAACAGATGTAGTAAATAATCCGCTCCCATAGTGAAAACTCGAAAAACTACTAGACTCGAAGTGGCTATTAATTATCGTATTAAGAGGGCGCAGTACGTTTGGTTCTCCATGCAAACGTATATGGTATAAACGCAACACAATGGGATCCAGCTTGTCTAGGGCGGAAATTAGTTTCTGTTGCTTGAAATTATAGTGGCGAAAAAATACAGCGATTATTAAGGTTTTCATACAAGCCGTAAAAAACTCAAAAAACCGCTGTATTTTTTTTCTGTTTCAATTTCTAGCAACAGAAACTAATTTCCGACCTAGGTATGCCGGATCCCATTGTGTATACAAAGTTTCATGTTATTCTAGCATGGCGTTTAAAAATGAGAGCCTAAATACGTTTGTATGGAGAACCGATCCACACCGATCGTACTGCGCCCTCTTAAATGATTGACACGTTCATATCTGTTAATGTGAAACTGTATTAGTCAATGTTAAATGTCAGAATAAAAACTGATAGTATCACAACGCGAATCCCCTCATCAGAGCAGCAGCAAACTACATTCCGGTCGCAAAACCTCACGACGTATTACTCGACTCAGAGACAATGCCCTTTTGAAGAAAATGTTACTAAACCACGCCCCGCGCTCCCCGGAGACGATGCCAGGGAATTGAAATAGCAGACCTGACAGATAACAGAGAGGTGGAAGAGGTGTTCCGACGGCCTTCCCCCCTCCTACACAGACTGATTGAACCAGATTAGTACGGGCACCTCGGTGCCTGTCGACCCCTAAGATCGTAGCGTTGGCACCGCTCCTCCTGGTTCTCCTCCACCTCAGCGTTCATGGCGAGTTAATAAAGTTTGGAGATCTAATAATACCTCGATTAAATAAAAAAACTGATATTTGACCCTTCTTTCGGGACTAAGTAGTCGGGTTCCGAGTTTTCACGATGGGAAAGGATTATTTACTACATCAAACTTATGTTGTATAGTAGACCGCTAAAATGACCTTTTTGAGAGGAAATTTGTCTTAGCCCGCGGGATCCATATCCATATTTATAGCGCATAAATAAATAAAATTGTTCGTGGATAACTGTCATAACTGACATAAAGCCAAGGCTTTCTATACGCAATAGCGCATAGAGAGAAAGCCTAAGCTCTACAGCATACATCTCAGGGTAATGCCATAGGGTCTTCAAGGCTGGGTATCCCTGCGATGTAACGCACAGAGCGGTGGCGGCGCGATGCGGGGCGGAGGCGGTTTTGCATTTTTGATCTTTCCGACTCTGTCGACTGTTGATAGTGTCGATTACTGCTTCATATATCACACACGCCGCCTCCGCTCAACTATCGCGCGCGGTTATTTGGCGCGATGTCCCCCGGACCGCGTTCACTTTGCCGCTGCGACGACGCTGCGCCACGCTCTGTGCGTTTCAAGCTTAAGGGCACCTTTCCACATGCTGCGAGGATGTGCAAGCTACGTTACGAAAACCCGTTTCCAGTAGTGCTATGTGCTATTTATTGGTGGGTTCGAACGCTTCCATAGCAACGTAGCATAGCACATCTCTGGTGGAAAGGCAACCTTACTCGGGGGCGTGGTTTACAACATAAAGGCATTCGAAGTCAGCAGTACTAGTCTTCAATTTTATCTTTTACAGTTCACAGTCCGGCCGACGGACGCAACGTCCACGTTCACTGATGGTGACGGGGCCGCATGCCAATGCGTCCCGTACTACTTGTGTGACGACAAACTCAACGGAGTAGACGCCAACAACGCCTCCGTCACGGGATGGGGGACTTTGGATATTAGGTGGGGTTCTTTTTATACCTTGTGGCAAACAGACGTACGGACACGGAAGCCCACAATAAACGTTTTTTAGGGTTCCGTAATCAACTAGGAACCCTAATAGTTTCGCCATGTCCGTCTGTCTGTCTGTCTGTCCGTCTGTCTGTCCGAGGCATTGCTCTGTGATTGTTAGCGCTAGAAAGCTGCAATTTGGTATGGATATATGAATCAATAAATATGACAAAGTCGTGAAATAAAATCTTTTTTTAGCGTATTTCCTACACGTAAAGGGGATGTTTTTTTTTGCTTTAACCCTATTGTGTGGGTTGTTTTTGGATAGGTCTTTCAAAATAAATATAGGTCTTCATTAATTTTTTTATTGATAAAGTGAATATTTTCGGATATAATCAGTCCAAAAAAATTGTGTACCCCCTCTAACTTTTGAACTATGGGTCCAAAAAATATGAAAAAAGTCGTAAAAGTAAAGCTTAATAAAGACTTTCAACTAAAACTATAGTGGACATGATCAGTTAAGCTGTTTTTGAGTTATCATAAAAAGTCTTTAATTCTTAGGTAGTAAAAGACTAAGTAAGAGGCTGAAGATTTTTAAAAAGTACCGAAACGTTCATTCACCCACATAGACCACATACGAGCCATGAAACACGTTTTTGAGTAAGTTGTATGTGTCCACTTTTGCACTTGACTGCTGTTTATAGCCCATACCTAGACAGGCTTGTCCCACTTGGCTATACTCCGCTCTCGCGCATGCACATGTTACCAAGGAGCTTTGCACGCTTCATTGAAGGAATGAACAAAAATAGTCCTCCTGTTCCCGCAAATGAATAGTTAGGCATCTGTCGCTGTCAAAAGTAGATATCTCCATATTACCGAGTGCGACCATGCCGTATATCAATAAATGTCGTGGATAAGTCGGTAATTTTACCGTTTATCAAGCCAATTATAAGCGCGCAGAGCTTAATTTCCGGGATTTTCTGCTCCTTGTGATGAAGGTCTAAAGTTCTAAACCCTACCCATATTGATCAAATACTTTGATTTCAGATTCGGCAAGGACGACTGCCAAGAGAGCGTAGAGCGGTGCTGTAAAGTGCCGCGGACGGAGCCGGCGCCGGCGCCGACCCCCGCGCCCCGGCCCGCCGGCTGCGGCCGCCGAAATCGGAAGGGAATCGATTTCAACGTCGTCGGAGGCAGCGTGAGTTACCATTACCATTGAGGCTCCGCTTCGGCAGCTGCAGCGGTTACTTAGACTTTACACTTCTATATGTAGGAGCATTTCTATATGTGTGTATGTGTGTGCAGTGGGTCATAACCCACACACTGATCCCCTTCAAACATGCATTTCAGAAGAATTCCACAAATCTTCAGGGTATCTTAGGACTAGGTGTGAAAAGTGTGATATAGGTTCCATCCTTATGTTAGTGTTTACTACCAATCCATCCGTCTATCAGCCATCATCGTCATCTTGAGAAACTTTTGGGCAAAGCTCGGAACGCACATAGCGGGCGCGGCGCGGAGGCGGTTTTGCATTTTTGATATTTCCGAAACTGTCGACTGTCGATTGCTGATACATGTGTCACACACGCCGCCTCGGCTCTACCGCACTACCGAATACCGTGCGGTTTTTTGGTGAGACGTGCCTCCGCTTTATGGTTGCCCTCATAATCCGAAAATGGCGTCTCCGTCCCGTAACTCGTTAATTTCTACAAATAAAATTATGCTATAACTAAAAAAAATCCACTGGTTTATTGGACCGTGCGGATTGATATTTAATAGCTATTTTTAACCGACTTCAAAATTTCAAAAGAGGAGGTTATCAATTCGGTTGTATGTTTTTTTAAATGTTTGTTAGTCCATAACTCCGTCATTTCTTAACCGATTTGGAAAATTCTTTTTTTGATTGTAAGTATATATATATCCAAGTTGGTCCCGTTTTTGTCAAAACGCAGTTCTGATTATGGGATTTATGAGAAATTGAGGGAACTCCTCAAATCTTCAAGGCAAACATATAGTAATTTTTGTGTTTTTATCAACAAGTCAAGCATTTTCATCCAAAAATGTGACATTGGATGAAGTGGAACTGCTGATGATGATCAGAACAGAACTCTTCAACGACAAAAAGTTCACGTTTGGCGATTTGTCCTCCTAGCTGTGTTTGTTAAGCAAGTTCTATTTTCACGATTAATTTTTGTCATGCTTGATTTCTGATGATGGGCCATGAGGAATTGAGGGAAATCCTCAAATCTTAAAGGCAAACATATAGTGATGTTTGTGTTTTTATCAACAAATCGAGCATTTTCATACAAAAATGTGACATTTGATGAAGTGGAACTGCTGATGATGATCAGAACAGATTTCTTCAACGACGAAAAGTTCACGTTTAGCGATTTGTCCTCCTAGCTGCGTTTGTTAAGCAAGTTCTATTTTCACGATTAATTTTTGTCATGCTCGCTTTTTGATGATGGGATCCATGAGGAATTGAGGGAACTCCTCAAATCTTAAAGGCAAACATATAGTGATTTTTGTGTTTTTATCAACAAATCGAGCATTATCATACAAAAGTGTGACATTTGATGAAGTGGAACTGCTGATGATGATCAGAACAGAACTTTTCAACGACGAAAAGTTCACGTTTGGCGATTTGTCCTTCTAGCTGTGTTTGTTAAGCAAGTTCTATTTTCACGATTGATTTTTGTAATGCTCGAGTTCTGATGATGGGATCCATTAGGAATCGAGGGAACTCCTCAAATGTGAAAGGCACACAAATAGTGATTTTAGTATTTTCATGAACTAATCAAGCATTTTCATTCATAAAAGTGACATTTGATGAAGTGGAACTGCTGATGATGATCAGAACGGAACTCTTCAACGACGCGTAGTTCACGTTTGGCGATTTGTTCTCTTCGTTTTGTTTGTCAAGCAAGCAAGGTTTTTTCATGATTCCATGAGGAATTGAGGGCACTTAGTCTTCTACCATTATAAACATACATTATAGCCATTTTTATTTTATTGTATATCTATCTAAGAGTGCACCATCTAAGTATAATAATCTTTCACCGGCCTCCCCCATTGAAGTCGGTTTTTTTTCTTAAAAATTATTCAAAAAAGAGTGTAAGACCCTATTGTGCACTACTGTGACCATTGGATGAGTATCTTGTTGAGTAAGACATTTTTGAACAAAACCTAAAGTGCCAGTTTTAAAGGTACAACCATAGATTAGAGAATTTCATTGGTAATTTTATCTGCACCATGCGTTGTTCGTTTCTTTTGTGTCTTACAATTAAGGATGATTCACAGTAGACCGTTCCGTGTCCGGGCCGGCCCGTTTTCTCTGACAGCAAACGCAACGGCCGGCGTATTTCTCTAGAAGAAAACGGGCCGGCCCGGACACGGAACGGCCTACTATGAACCATCCTTTATCCGGTTTGAAATTCAACCCTTTGTTATCAGGGAGCCGAGGCTCAGTTTGGCGAATTCCCGTGGGTGGTTGCGTTGATGGGGCCGAATGGCTACGTGGGCGTGGGCTCGCTCATACACCCACAAGTGGTCATCACAACGGCGCACGTCGTGGCTGGGTGAAAGTTCTTTCCAGTATTTTTATTTTCTAGTATAACAATATCCGACTAACAAGAAAATAAAAATACTGGAAAAAAGGACGATCGGAAATTATTATACCAGAAAATAAAAATATCGGAGAATACATCTAACAAATCATTTACCTACGTCGCCCTATCCTCTATTTTTCTTTCTACTCTTGCTTTCCGCCAGGAGCACCGCCTGGGCGCCCGTGAAATTGAGGTTATGTTCTAGACTTTTCGTTCTGCTTTTGTTTTCCACCTCGTAGCATGCTCGTAGCACCGTCTGAACTGTTTACCGCCCGTTAACATGAGGTTACGTTGTAGACTCACGGCGGGCACGCTCCGTATCCGCGCGGGGGAGTGGGACACACAGACCGCGAAGGAGCGCCTGCCTCACCAGGAGCGGGAGGTCGACGAGATCTACATACACTCAGGTAAATGTCCAAATACAAACGCTGCCCAATCGTGACCCTTATTACAATGAGTATAAATGTGTTTTTTTTTTATAATGCGCACCTCTAAGGTTTGGAATTCTCTGCCGGCGTTTGTATTTCCGAATTCATATAACCAAGATCTTTTTAAGGCACGAGTGAATAGGCATCTTCTGGGTGAACTCGCTTCATCGTCGGCCTCATCGTTGCCCCCTGGCTAGATGCTGGCCAAGAGCAATCCTATTATTAATAATATAAAAAATTAACTGTGTTGGCGATGGTATGATGGATCCGGCTCGAAGGGCCATATTTCATTTGTTTTAACAAAACCCGGTTCATAGGACCATTAGAGTCTGCCCAAATAGTGCTAATTATGTGCTAATCACGCTCGATCTTGAAAAATTTTTATTCGAATAATTGAGTGATTTTAAAGAGATAAGGCACGGCGGAATATCTCGCTCATATTTGGAGGAGCCTGGGGGGATCTCCATTTTACAGGAGGCCGCAACAATAAATAACATAACTGCTTGCTTTACGTGCGTATTGCGTTCCTTGTGGTAAGTGAGATAAAAAAAATGTCTCCAGAGCTTCCAATGCGCTGTGTTGATATTGAGAGACGAAATTCGTCTCTAGCTTGGACACAGCGAATCATCAAATGGACAATGGGTCGGTTAGGCGCCGGTGACGCTGAAGCTTTTGAGTTTCGCCTGCGACTTTGTGAGCGTAGAACGCATTATCGCCGGCAAAGCTCTAAGCTTAGTTACCGTTTTGTCATACAAACTTCCACCCCCTTTTGTCAGGATGAAAACTATCCTATGTTCTTCCCGAGGCCGTAACTATCTCCATGCCAAATTTCAACGAGATGACAGACTAGACAGGGAGAGTTGCTTTCGAATTTACAATATTAAGTATGGATGTTTCAGAATTAATGTTAGAAACAGGATATTTACCATATATTATGATTATTGTGTTTCCTATATTTCGGAGCTGTTCCAACCAAGAAGAACCAAGAGGAGGGTAGATCGCTATGGAGTGTGGGTAGACCACAAATAAAACTTGCAGCACGTCAGTTTATCCTTGAAAATGGTGCTTGCAACAGCGCCGAAATATAGGAAACTCACTAATCATAATAGACATGGTAAATTTCCCGTTTCTAACATTAATTCTAATGTCAATGACCATGTTAGCTTGAAATCTTATATTGGATGTTTCAGATTTCCACAGCAAGAGCTTGAGGAATGACCTGGCACTGCTGCATCTGTCACAGCCAGTGGAGCTGGCAGAGCACATTGGGTTGTTGTGTCTGCCGGACCAGGGAGAGAGCTTTGAGAACAGCCAGAACTGCGTGGCCAATGGGTGGGGATCGGAAGTCTTCGGTAAGCACCCCTCATTCACTAAATAATACATATATCCAAATTACCGAAGATATTAAATATAATGCAACGGGTCACTCACGTCTTAAAGGTCGAATATCGCTCGCTAATTTTAATCGTGATTGTGGATGGGTTGTACCACCCAGCTGGAAAACAGTGTTGAATACTACGTCTGTGAAGAGTGTGGACGAGGCTTTAGCATATGACGTTGTGAGTGTTGTGTGTAGTTCGGCATTGAACAATTGTGAAGAAAACGAGGGTAGATTCTCGCCGCCGCCGCCTCCACCCGCGCCGAGCAACCGAGCGGACAGGGCACGGGCACGCAGTGCTAAGAAAACCGCCGCCGCGATAGGTGCTCATGATTAAGGACCGCGAACCGGTCTGAAACATGTCGAGCGATATTCGACCTTTAAGACGTGAGTGACCCGTTGCATTATATTTAATATGTCTCAAACTCACGGGAGTTTTCTATATAAAATTACCGAAGATAGTTAATAGTTAGGGCTTCGTCGCCCCATCGGTACCTAGGACGCCCAACGGGTCTTCGATCAGTTGGACGGCCCGATTAGGGTCTCCGGACTGCACGATCGTCACCCATTCGGACTACATGCCCGAGCCATCGGAGTCTCGCGGATTTCATTTCTCCCATGATGTTCGGCCACCATATTGACCTCCATATAATTTTGGTGAAGACTTGATGACGAGATCCATGAGAATTCGAAGGGACTCCTCAAATATTATAGGCACATCAATTGCAATTTCAGTGTTTTTTAGCTTCCGTGCCCAAAGGGTAAAAACGGGACCCTATTACTAAGACTTCGCTGTCCGTCCGTCCGTCCGTCTGTCACCAGGCTGTATCTCAAGAACCATAATAGCTAGACAGTTGAAATTTTCACAGATTGTGTACTTTTGTTGCCGCTATAACAACAAATAGTAAAAGAAAAATAATAATAATTATTAAAGGGGGCTCCCATACAAAAAATGTGATATTTTAGCCCTTTTTCATGGCTACCACTCGCCGAGCTAGATCTCAAGAACCGTAATAGCTAGACAGTTGAAATTTGCACAGATTATGTATTTTTATTGTGGCTAGAACAATAAATACTAAAATCAAAATAATAATAATAATTAAGGGGGGCTCCCATACAACAGAGTAGTTGTTGGTGTTTTTTGCTGTATCTCATGAACCGTAATAGCAAGGAGATTAAAATTTTCACAGATGTTGTATTTTTATTGCCACAATAATAAAAAATAATAAAAATAAAATAAAAATAATATTTAAGGGGGGCTTCCATACAACGAAAGTATTTTTTTACCGTTTTTTTCTGGTACGGAACCCTTCGTGCTCGAGTCCGTATCGCACCGTATTGGTCGGTTTTTTATAGTAGATAATAGTTTGGTAGAGGAGTTTGAAAGATATAAATACATCAATTACACGCGAAGCGAGGTTTACTTATACATAATCGAGGCAATAATTAGCCTACAACAAATTTCTAAAGATTCTTTGCAGGGTAGGTGAGGTCTTCTTGCAAGGCAAGCTTACGTATCTTGGCGTTCAAAATATTCGTTTCTCCAGGTCAGAAAGGCCGTTACGCCGTGATCCTGAAACTAGTTGAGCTGAACATGGTTCCCCACCGGATCTGTAACCAGCTGCTGCAGCGCACGAGACTCGGGCGGAGGTTCCGGCTGCATCAGAGTTTCGTGTGTGCCGGCGGCGAGGAGGGACAGGACACTTGCAAGGTAACCTGTATTTTATGATGTCTTGGTACTTTTGTCATGAAAGTATAATTTAGTTGCAACACGGTGTGAGCGCCGGTGGCAAAGAAAGACAGGACATTTGCAAGGTAACCTCGCTCTCTCTTTTGATATGATGTCTCTTATAAGGATTATGTTATGATGTCTCTTATAAACTAGGTAGTCGTAAGCAGTCCTTCAGTCTAGACCGCCACAATATGCATCGCTAAACGGCTCAATTTTTTTTACTAATAAAATAATTATTAAAAGCCTACGCGGCGTTCGTGGTAAATTCGGTTACTGCCTGATTTTTGGGTGCGACGTGCCCTGGGGCTGGACAGCGTTCGCTTTACCGAAAAGCCGCCTCCGCCCCGCAACGACGCTGCGCCTCACTCTGTGCGTTTTATGCTTAGTTAGTATCGGCGCGCATGTCTGACTCGCATCTCAACCTGTTTATTTTTCAGGGAGACGGCGGCGCTCCCCTGGCGTGTCCGATCGGCGAAGACCGCTACAAACTGACTGGCCTCGTGGCGTGGGGCATCGGCTGTGGCGAGCGCGACGTTCCCGCAGTGTACGCAGCCGCCGCCATGTTCCGTCGCTGGGTCGACGACAAAATGGCCGCCTGGGGCTTTGACACGTCAACTTATACTGCCTAAGGCGTTACAGGCAAAGCGTGCGGACAAGTACCTAACGCTACCTATAGATAAAGATTTTTTGAGTTGTGTTTCGTGTTTTTAACGCGGGTGTGCGTAGACGAACGCTTCGCTTATCCGTAAACGGAGCTTTATCCGTCATAGTTCCCACTGTAAATGGGCACAGGTCCTGTTTTGCCTTTCAGGTAAAAAAAAACAGCAATCTATTTGCAATAAGTACTTTTCGAAACGTATTTGACGCATATGACCAGGCGTTTTTGAAAGTCGTATTCGTAAACCCTAAAAAGCCAACTTTTCGTAGAAATGAGAAATATCATGAAATAATACATAGACTCTAGAGGCGATTTTGTATTTTTTATAACAAATAAATGGTTTTAAGGAAACATGACTTTTACTTTGAGGACCGGGTTTCACAACTAGGAAATATCGAATCATGCTGTGCCGCTCTACCGAATACTACGTGCATGCTACGTGCTCTCGTAGGGTACAAAGAAAAAAAATTACAACTATACCACTAATATTATAAATGCGAAAGTTTAGATGTTTGTTACTCAATCACGCAAAAACGGCTGAACAGATCAAGATGATTTTTTGTAGACTAACAGTATGTAATCTGGATTCACTTATAGTATACTTTTTGTCCCGATAATCACCCTCAAAGGGATGAAATTGGGGGTGCAAATATGGTCTATGAAACGGGGTGATTTAAATCCTCATACGCCATTCTAAGCTTTAAGTTTCAGCCAATTGGGAGTATAACGGCGTGTCAATAAATTTAACGTTAGCCATAGTAGAATTTGACGTATTGTAAACAAGCTGACGTTTCGATATGTCAAAGCCGAAATATCATAATTCCTTCTGTTTGATGACGCTATTTTTGAGCATAACCTTTTAGCAATTAGGTCTATTATTGCGTGTAAATAAAAATAAATTTGCGATACTTTGGAATTGATTGTCTTCATTATGCTTAAATACAAAAACAGCTGCTTCAATGCAGTCTTTGTATCGTCGGTGTACAATTTAATTTTGTCGTGTATTATGGTTTACGTAATTGGTGACCCTTCACACTATAATAACTGTTTGATATAAGAGATCACTTGGGCTGGGCAGCCCAATCGTCAACATTGACGGTTTAAGCACCTTAGATCTATGCACAAAGTACAATATATATACTTAGATAGAGATACCAGTGAAATCGTAGTGCCATTGTGTATTTAGTAAGAGCTAACCGCACGACCGCTGCATCCATGTCACTTCAACATGCAAGTGCGATAGAGATAGCACCCAGTGACATCTGGTACAAACAAGTTAAACTAACATTTCCATAGAAAAATTCGTACTTCGAGCTGAAAGGCCCCTGGATCTATGCTTATCCGTATACATATAATACAGCTGTAGGGGGTCGGAAATCTGTACATTGAAGATATTGTATAAATCAATGGAGCGATTGGAGGGCCCTTGGCGTCGAAACAGAACACATTTCAACAGTTTTAAGAATTCGTGTCTGTTTGTCTATCGGTTTATATATCTAGGCATTGTGACTCTCGGCCTTCAGCCTCACGTGCATTGCCGCTCTGCTTCGGGCCTTCGGCCCTCAGCCTTACACTTCACTCTGTGTGAATGATCGGCATGAGGAGCCCGCTCTGTGTGAATGATCTTGCCTGCCTTTGGACTCGCATTCCTTGCCCCTCTGCATCAGGCCTTCGGCCCTACATAAGGAGCCCGCTCTGTTGGGACTCTCGGCCTTCGGCTTCGCATGAATTGCCACTCTGCTTCAGGCCTTCGGCCCTACATAAGGAGCCCGCTCTGTTGGGAGAGAGTGAGAGAGAGTTGGGAGGAGGGAGGAGAGGTGCGTGCCACACGGCTCCGGGCCTTCAGCCCTCAGCCTTATATAAGGATACCGCTCTATTTGAATGCTCGGCCTTCGGCCTCGCATGCCTTGCCGCTCCGTTTCAGCCCGTTAGTTATCAACTTTAAATTAAGAATCTACTCTGTTGGGAAGCTCGGCCTTTGGCTTCACGTGTCTCGCCTCCCTGCTTCAGGCCTTCGGCCGTCAACCTTACATAAGAAGCCCGCTCCGTGTGAATACTTGGCCTTCCCCCTTGCATGTTTTGCCGCTCTGCTTCCGGCCTTCGGCTATCATACTTACATTAAGAACCCGCTCTGTTGGGACGTATTACGAATAAAAAGAACTGCGTAGCGAGACTTTTATCATTGTACATGTAATATTTTAGGGGCTTCATTCGTCTAGAATCGGTACATTTGATATTCTGAAATAAGCTTAATCATTCGTTTTGAAAGCACCAGCACGTAGCACCAACTCCCGTTACAATCCGACACTTTTACTTGAAGTTGTAGACGATTATATATACCTAGGACAGACTGTCCAGTTAGGTAGGTCTAACTTCGAGAAAGAGGTTAATCGTCGAATCCGACTCGGCTGGGCAGCGTTCAGGAAGCTACGGCACATCTTTTCGTCCAATATTCTGCAGTGTCTCAAGACGAGGCTCTTTGACCAGTGTGTGTTGCCAGTGATGATATATGGCACTGAAACGTGGTCGCTTACTATGGGCCTCATAAGAAGGCTCAAAGGCACCCAAAGAGCAATGGAGACGGCTATGCTGGGAGTATCTCTGCGTGATCGCATCAGTTGTGAGGCCATCCGCAGTAGAACCAAAGTAACCGACATTTATTTATTTATTTCTTACAAATGTTTACATGGCCTTACAGTTAACCCAATGCGCCATGAAACTTAAGGTTATAAAATATCTATTTAGGCGACGAAACGGCGTGGCCCCGTTGCATCGTCGTCTCCGGTGTAGGATTCGGTAGGTTGCCCCGGAACCGTCGAAACCGACACCTTTCGGCCAGAAGTCAGCACACGCGATGGTCTCCTGCAGCGGCCGCGGCACGCGCACCACAAATGAGCTGAAGTGCACGTAGTGACGTGAACGCAGCTGGAACACCCTCAGCGGGAAGTCGGTCTTCTGGCGAACGTACTCCACCACATCATCAGCCGTGGCGGTGTAGTGCAGGCGCGATACATAGAGCGCCACGCTCGGTGTGGCAACACGCAAACCCGAACCAACCGGTTCTGCAGTACCACACTGACTCTTGCGCGACTTGCGCTTCCTCAACACCGTTGTAAAACCCTCCTTATCCACATCGCCCTCCGAACCGCTAAGCTTAAGTGGCAGTGGGCGGGACATATTGCACGTAGAACCGTTGGCCGTTGGGGAGGAAACCTTTTCGAGTGGCGACTACGTACCAGAAGGCGCAGCCTGGGTAGGCCCCCCACAAGGTGGACTGAAGACCCTGGTAAAGGTCGCAGCTGCCCGCTGGATGCGGATGGCAAAGGAACGGTCATTGTGTCACTCTTTGGGGGAGGCTTATGTCCAGCAGTGGACGTCTTTCGGCTGATATGATGATTCGTTTTCAAAAAAGGATTCCTATTAAATTTTTCCGTACGCGGTAAAGAGCAGTTCATATTGAATGTAATCATTTCTTAAGGGGGTGTAAAGAAGGGTGAAAGATGTATGGGAAAACAAATAATTCTAAAGCGAGAATGATTTCTACGCAGAAGAAGTCGCGGGCAAAAGCTAGTACTACTATATTTATAACTAAACATCCATGGGCCCACTCTATTCATTATAAAAATGAATGACATCTTTAATCTTCGAATTGAGAACACATAAATTATTTGTTACGCTGACGACACGTCATTCTTATTAATGATAAAAACTGAAAGTAATGTTCATAAAACCTTTCCGCCATCAAACCTCAGCTCTCTATGCCAAAGCACATGTTTGTCCGTCTGGCAATTATTTTCAGGACAAAACAGGACTAAAAAATCTAGTTACCGAAACCAAATTTTTGTTTCCTTTACCAGATTTTATCCGTGTATTTTTTTTCGTTTGCGCGTCAACTCCTTCATCTAGTAACGTGTCCACACAGCCTATAGTCGAACGATGCCGTCACTGTTAGCGTGATTCGGAACACAACCTAAACGATTTTTTTAGGGTTCCTGTAACATAACACAGCTAGCTGGTCATGTCACTTTCATATTAAAATAATTTCCCAAGGGACAGCTGATTGCATTCATATTTTTATTTAAAAATCATTATTAAGTTATAAAGCTTAATTGAGGGACTTGGCGGGGACACTACCGTACCCCTTATGTAGTTTCAAGGTCAATCTATATATATAACAAAGTTTACCTAAAGTAAAAGCGTTTTTGTTAAAGAAACATTTAAAACCAGGATTCATACGGAATAAATAGTTAAAAGGAAGGGAAATAGAAAGTAGTACGAATATTGCGTCTGAATACCTTTATTGATCTATATTCTATAACATAATATAAATACCACACTAGAAACAAATCTTTTACTATCTACTATTACTTATTCTGTGCTTTTACCTAATTTCTACGTTACCTCGCCTCAACCTAAGACAAAGCATTCGGTAAACGAATTTCAACTCTATTCGTAAAAATTTAAGACCTTTTTCTTTCTTTATTACTTGCCTCCCTTCAAATAAAGATAAAGAATTTGTCGGGTGTCATACGATTTTCAACCTTATTAGTATGAATATAAGGTGCATCTCCTCGTAATAATAGGGCGTTAAAATCTCTAATGACGGAAGGGGTGGGCGTGGCGCAATCCACCAATAGGAAAATGTCCAAGGTGTTCAAGTTGTCTAGGATGTCCAAGTTGTCTAAGATGTCCAAGGTGTCCAGAGTGTCCAAGATGTCTACAATGTCCAAAGTGTCAACAATGTCCAACGTATCCACAATGTCCAAAGTGTCCATGATGTCCACAGTGTCCAAGATTTCCACAGTGTCCAAGATGTCCACAGTGTCCAAGATGTCCACAGTGTCCAAAATGTCCACAGTGTCCAAGGTGTCCACAGTGTCCAAGATATCCAAGATGTCCACAGTGTCCAAGTTGTCTACAGTGTCCAAGATGTCCACAGTGTCCGATGTGTCCACAGTGTCCAAGATGTCCAAACTGTTCAAGAAGTCCACAGTGTCCAAGTTGTCCACAGTGTCCAAAGTGTCCAAGATGTCCAAAGTGTCCAAGGTGTCCAAGGTGTCCACAGTGTCCAAGATGTCCACAGAGTCCAAGGTGTCCACAGTGTCCAGATATCCACAGTGTCCAGTGTCCAAGATGTCCACAGTGTCCAAGATGTCCACAGTGTCCAAGATGTCCACAGTGTCCACGATGTCCACAGTGTCCAAGTTGTCCACAGTGTCCAAAGTGTCCAAGATGTCCAAAGTGTCCAAGGTGTCCAAGGTGTCCACAGTGTCCAAGATGTCCACAGAGTCCAAGGTGTCCACAGTGTCCAGATATCCACAGTGTCCAGTGTCCAAGATGTCCACAGTGTCCAAGATGTCCACAGTGTCCAAGATGTCCACAGTGTCCACGATGTCCAGTGTCCAAGATGTCCACAGTGTCCAATATGTCCAGTGTCCAATAAGTCCACAGTGTCCAATATGTTCACAGTGTCCAAGATGTCCACAGTGTCCAAGATGTCCACAGTGTCCAAGATGTCCACAGTGTCCGAGGTGTCCACAGTGTCCAAGATGTCCACGGTGTCCAAAATGTCCACAGTGTCCAAGATGTCCACAGTGTCCAAGATGTCCACAGTGTCCAAGATGTCCACAGTGTCCAAGATGTCCACAGTGTCCAAGATGTCCACAGTGTCCAAGATGTCCACAGTGTCCACGATGTCCACAGTGTCCAAGATGTCCACAGTGTCCAATATGTCCAGTGTCCAATAAGTCCACAGTGTCCAATATGTTCACAGTGTCCAAGATGTCCACAGTGTCCAAGATGTCCACAGTGTCCAAGATGTCCACAGTGTCCGAGGTGTCCACAGTGTCCAAGATGTCCACGGTGTCCAAAATGTCCACAGGGTCCAAGGTGTCCACAGTGTCCAAGATATCCAAGATGTCCACAGTGTCCAAGTTATCCACAGTGTCCAAGATGTCCACAGTGTCCAAGGTGTCCAACATGTCCAGAGTGTCCAAGATCTCCGGCGTCCACAGTGTCCAAGGTGTCCACAGTGTCCAAGATGTCCACAGTGTTCAAGATGACCACAGTGTCCAAGATGTCCACAGTGTCCTATGTCCACAGTGTCCAAGGTGTCCACAGTGTCCAGATATCCACAGTGTCCAGTGTCCAAGATGTCCACAGTGTCCAAGATGTCCACAGTGTCCAAGATGTCCACAGTGTCCACGATGTCCACAGTGTCCAAGATTTCCACAGTGTCCAAAGTGTCCAAGATGTCCAAAGTGTCCAAGGTGTCCAAGGTGTCCACAGTGACCAAGATGTCCACAGAGTCCAAGGTGTCCCCAGTGTCCAAGATGTCCACAGTGTCCAAAGTGTCCAAGATGTCCACAGTGTCCAAGATGTCCACAGTGTCCAAGATGTCCACAGTGTCCAATATGTCCACAGTGTCCAATAAGTCCACAGTGTCCAATATGTCTACAGTGTCCAAAATGTCCACAGTGTCCAAGATGTCCACAGTGTCCAAGATGTCCACGGTGTCCAAAATGTCCACAGGGTCCAAGGTGTCCACAGTGTCCAAGATATCCAAGATGTCCACAGTGTCCAAGTTATCCACAGTGTCCAAGATGTCCACAGTGTCCAAGGTATCCACAGTGTCCAAGATGTCCACAGTGTCCAAGATGTCCACAGTGTCCAAGATGTCCACAGTGTCCAAGATGTCCACAGTGTCCAAGGTGTCCAACATGTCCAGAGTGTCCAAGATCTCCGGCGTCCACAGTGTCCAAGGTGTCCACAGTGTCCAAGATGTCCACAGTGTTCAAGATGACCACAGTGTCCAAGATGTCCACAGTGTCCTATGTCCACAGTGTCCAAGGTGTCCACAGTGTCCAAGATGTCCACAGTGTCCAAGATGTCCACAGTGTCCAAGGTGTCCACAGTGTCCAAAATGTCCACAATGTCCAAAGTGTCCAAGATGTCCACAGTGTCCAAGATGTCCACGATGTCCAACATGTCCAGGGTCGGATAGTATAAAAGGCGGAATTAGGGCCGGGCGCAGGTCAGTTGAGTTTGGTCGGTCGGACTGTCAGTGTCTCTGGCATTGCGCGGTGTCAGTGTATTTTCATGTTACTTACGGGAATGTTCCTCTTCCTATTCGTTAAGGCCGAGATTCCCGTGCGGTGCGGAAGCTCTGCTCGGTGGGGAATCTCTCCGTGTTTTTAATTTATTTACTTACTCTTTCTTTTATGTGGTTGTGATTATTTATATAAGCCGATCAGATCGCTGTCCATGTTTGCGGTTTACTTGCGTGGGGTGCACGGTGTTGAGCTCTGTTTGCCCTGGAGTAACAGAGGAGTACCAGATTGGAGGTATCGTCTGGCGTCATCACTCTGCCAGCATGGATGGCGCATCTGGGCCCCTCCATGCCAGATGCCGGTTGCGTGAGGTGTGTGGAGGTGAGAGCGGCCATGGTTTGGGTAGGCGCGAGCGTGTGTGCTCCGCTCGCAGAGGTTCGCGATATTGGAGGTATGGTCTTGATGTATTTATGTATCGATTACTTTTATATACACCCTTGGGTTGTGCGAGGGAAGGCATTTATACAGGCTGATAGTTTTTGCAATCCTCAATTTAGCCGACTGAACTTTACAGTTTAAGAGTAGGGAAAACACATACTTATTTGAAGCTAAAATCCAGAATTGGACTTAGTTTTAAATAAGCAGATTAAGGCTAAATACTGCCTTAAGGGTAGAGTTTGGATTAATTTCACACACTAAAGCTTGGGTAATAGGTTTCTAGCAGGTTATTCTAGAACTTATATCCTAGGGAACAAATAGGTATGGGAGTAGTAGTGGTAGGGTATATGTGTGTAGTATTCCTCTGATTTGGTATTCTGAGTAACAGTTGTGAAGACTTAGGTCTTAGGCATTTATACCTAAATGCCTATATTTAGACTACCGTCTAAATATAGGTATCAGAAAAAGACTACCTGTTGTAGGGTGTTTTAGGGATAAATAGTTGCAATATCAGCTAAAATCTTAGGCATTAGAGGTCTAGGTTTCTGGTATCAAGGGTGGGAAGTGCTGAGTCTTCTTTCATTTATAACTAAAGGTGTTCATAGTAAGTTATAGATAGGAAACCAATTTATTCTGGAATATGGAATAAATTGATTTAGGACCTAATGGTGAGGCGGAGCAATCCATTAGTTGTTAGTTACTGGGAGTAGATGAAAGCTCGGATCAGTAACTAACCAGTAACAGTTCGCTTCTTCAGGATCGGACTCAGAGCTTCTGACCTTCAGATATCAGAATTGGTAGTGTTAGAGCTTACTGGCTGTTAGGGACCCCTAGGGCTCAGAGGTTTTAGCACCTCCAAGTGAATTGGTTAGTTAGAGATGGTTCGCAATCATCTATAAGACTGACTAATGAGCTTATTCTCATTAGGGAGTCTAGATCGTTTTAGCTTAGCATAGAGGTCAAACCCCATCCTACCGGTCCAGTAGCACGGTATGGAAGCCAGAGGTCGCTCCATACAACAATAAGCAATCAAAATTATTCTTAGCTAGCTAGGTTATCAAGTACCAGAGTTCTATGTATTAGGGAATGATTAGGAAATAATTTTGATTTTAGGGAAACTGAGTGGCTTTTAAGGAAAATTTTGCCTTTCTTTAAAAACCCAATGGCTACTGACACCGGCAAGAGACCAGGATAGGTTAAGGTTGGGGTTAAATTACAACAAACAATAATTATTTATCCTATTTTGAACTCTATGAACTTCGGAATAGCCAAAGTTCAATAATTAGTTTTCCCTGTATCAAATAAAGTTCTATATGAAGGGAGGTTAGCATTAGTAACGATTACGAGTAGCTAGGCTAAATAGGCTTCATTTTAGGTAGGTCTAGGTAATCTAGGTATTTGAGGAGTCCAAGGGTTTGACAAGTACTCACATTAAAGATCATGGGTTATTACGGTTGCAACACTACGGGGCCCTACCACAGACGATCACATTGGCCAAATCTTCGTTAAACCTTAGCTTATCTAAGGTTAGGAAATAAAGACACCATACGTTAATTTATTAGGGTACAAGGGGTTAGTTCTAAGAGGGGCTTTAGCTGGGGTAGAAGAGGAGGGTGTTACATTCCGTATCCAAAGGGTAAAAACGGGACCCTATTACTAAGACTTCGCTGTCCGTCCGTCCGTCTGTCACCAGGCTGTATCTCAAGAACCGTAATAACTAGACAGTTGAAATTTTCACAGATTGTGTATTTCTGTTGCCGCTATAACAACAAATACTAAAAACAAAATAATAATAATAATAATTAAGGGGGCTCCCATACAAAAAACGTGATATTTTTGCATTATTTTAGCCCTTTTTCATGGCTACCACTCGCCGAGCTAGATCTCAAGAACCTTGCACAGATTATGTATTTTTATTGTGGCTACAACAACAAATACTAAAATCAAAATAATAATAATAATTAAGGGGGCTCCCATACAACAGAGTAGTTGTTGGCGTTTTTTTTTCTGGTACGGAACCCTTCGTGTGCGAGTCCGGCTCGCGCTTGGCCGGTTTTTTTTTGTTTTTTCACTGATTCTTGATCCAACGATATTCCACACCATGAGAAAGAAATGCATCCTCTATTTACTTTGAAATTCTTAGGCAGAAACTATGAAATGCTTTGTTAAGTAAATAATATTTAACTAGCTTTTGTCCGCGACTCCGCCCGCATGCAACTCGTTATAGTATACAAATAATTGATATTAAATTGTTGTAGGCGCAAGCTTAAATATCGCTCGCCCATACAAACTTCTACCCCCTTTATCGCCCCCCAAGGAATGATTTCCGGAATAAAAACTATCCTATGTCCTTTCCCGGGACTCAAACTATCTCTATACCGAATTTCATCTGAATAATTGATTCGGTCAAGAACGAATTTGACCGCTAGAATAGTGTTCCGTTACAATGATTAAAAATTTTACGGGGCTTTATTAAATGTATGTGACTTTAATGTAGGTACTTACTCCAGTATATGAATCGTTTGAATATTATATCGTTTTTTTCCAGAAAAGCACTTACCGACCGTAAGTAGTAAAACAAACACTTATTTCAAGAGCATATTATAAGATAAATGATTACGTCATGGATAGGGATGTTTGGCAGTGATAGCGTCCTGCACGGGTAATCTATCGCGAAAATATATTTTCTACTGTAGCATTGTTATTTAAGTTATTTTGTCTCTCGCCGAGTTTCTTAAGCCGGTTCTTCTCGTGGCAGAGGTATATTTTTCCGAACCGGTGGTAGTTTATTGACGTTCATAGGTGCATGTGATATGCCTAATTTGAAGAATAAACTACTATTACTTGTTTTTACTTTAAGTGCCATCCTGGACTCGTATTATATCCGGGCCTCGCCTTTGGTTCGGCCAGCTACCAAACTCATGCTCTTCCAAGATGGCTTACTTACTACCTACCGGTCTCTGCTGTAATGTACCTACTAATTATGTTATTTTGGTTAAGTATTCATGTATACAGGGTGTTGCCTGTAATAGGAGCAATAAATTTAAAGGACGCTTCCTTAAAGCATCTGCAGTAACCTCTTGTGTCCAAAAAATTTTTTTTTTTTCAATTGGGAGAAATTTTGATCTAAAGTTATGACCTCCAAGTAATGGATCTTGGCATCCAGATTAAAGCGCGGCAGTCAAAGCTGATTTTAAGGTTGCTTCAAGTTATGACTCATAATCGCTGTCGCAGTTTTTGCAATTAAATCCATTTGGAAATAATTGCTGGAGAGCTCAATAGTGTACCGTATAATTTATTGCTCCTATTACAGGCAACACCCTGTATATTTTCATGGTACACATGAATAAAATAAATGTATTTTCAAGTATTGGACAAAACAGGAAGATTTTCGACAAGCCGGTCTACGGATGATAAGAACATGCTAATTATAATAATACGTCCGTACATTTTTATTATGCAAACAATGTATTCATTACTGTAATTATAATATGCATTTTCTTATCATCCATGCAGACCGGCTTGACGAAAATCTTCCTGTTTTGTCCAATACTTGAAAACACTTATTTACGGCCGGCCACGACCCTGTCAAGCCGCGATGCGCGCTGCAGTGACACTGGTCCTCGCGCTGTGCGCGCTGAGCATGAGCGTGCGCCCCGCGCACTGCTATCTCCGTGAACACCCCGACACCTACCAACACAACCCACAATGTGACGGAGATTCAACCATTATCGAAGTCATTTACTACATTAGACCACCAACTTCGGAACCCGGTCATGTTCGTGTGATTTACAGTACGAGAAAATCTCCAAATAACGTTTCGATTTCTTGCGGAGCTCAAGTGAAAATATCGTGCATTGGTCCTGGTTTGGACGCCGATAAACTAATTATCAAAAGAGACGGTAAGAATTTAGTAACGGAGAAAAAATATCGTAATGCCATCGTGTGGTCCACATGGGAACTGGATCTACCAAAAACGGATTATTTATATGAATGCATCGACGTCGAAAATACGTGCAAGCGTTCAGTAATTACTTTAGAAGTCACGCCAAGGTTGGAAGTTATATCACGCAGCGCTCAGATGTTCGTTAACGATAACGACAGCCATATCAAATATACCGTACAGTATGGGGATGCCGCTTCGGTTGTGCTCCGGTGCAGATGCCGCTCGCCTCCTCATGTCCCAGGATGGTGAGCCGTTAGTGACAGAGCGCGGAAGTAATACTACCATCAAGCATTATTTAAGAACAGATATTCTCACACTAGAGTACATTTGCACTGACCTTGGTACGGCGGTCAATAATAGTGTGCTTATTAAAGTGGTGCCTGCAGTTTATTTACAATCCCAGAATGAGACCATTCCGTCAGTATATTGGTATGACGGCAAGCAGAGTTTCTGGATCGAACATGGGGACCCTATCGAGATCTATTGCTCCGGGCCGCGAGCTGTCAATTTTATCGGTCGTGTGGACACGGACGACAGCAAGCTTTTCCAAAAAGAAAACTTTAAGAACGTAAATGAAACTACAGTCCAATTCATTTATAAGTTACAAATAGGAAGAACGAATTTCAACTGCAGTGACAGTGAATTTTCAGATTATGTAAACAGAGTGTGTGTCACAGTCACACCCCGGATGGAAGTCAGGTCACCGAATGTTCGCCGAGTTGGTACTCCTGTCTACGGTAATTTTCTGCATATAATAAAATATGGCGACCCCTTGGAGATTATTTGTTCCGGAACTGATAAACTTGACATATTTTATCAAATGAATGATGAAAGATTAGGTGTTGAAAAAAGAGGTATTAAAGTAACCGTGAACAAAACTGCAATCAAATACATTTTAAAGGAACCTGGAATGGACAAAAATATTAAATTTGTCTGTTCTCATGAAAAGCGCGGATACGTGAGAAGAGACGTTCAAGTGGGCGTGCTGCCTGCTGACGTCACGGATTTCGGCTGCGTGTCGCACAACGGGCATTATCTCAACTGCAGTTGGACGGCCCCTAGTACCAAAGTCAACTTTACATTATCTTTAGTTGACAGCGCAATTCTTACTTTTATCTGTGAGAAACCACAATCATCCAGGAAATCCAAATTCTGCGTTTTGGATTATGAGTATAACGATGATCAAGCAAAGATCGAAGAGTTTGTCTTACTACTGCAATCTTGCAATGGCGTCGGATGCTCCAATCAGACTTTCCTCATCGACCACTTATCCGTCGTGAAGCCGGCTTCTCCGTGGGGTTTAGAAGTGCTTAACACAACACCACGGGCCGCTGTTCTTGAGTGGCTTACGGATTCCATAGATGTGGTAGGAGAAAATTTCACGGACTTCAACAACGACTTCCAGCATAAAGTGGAGTACTGGTATTCTGGTATAGAGCCGCGGGAGGTGAATTCGTCCTTGGTAACGTGCTCCTGGAAGGGCTGCAAAATCGAACTAAGATTGCCCTGTACCGGACTGTTCTACGAGGTACGCATATATCACAAGCTAAGAAGAACAGTGGGAGACTTCTGGTCTGAACCGGGCTCCGTGACATTTTATACAGACAGCGAAAACGATAGTACAAAGAACGCCAACCCTACATGTTACCAGGGACCGAAAATAAACAAAGATGTAATGACATATTTTCTGCAAGAGCTAAGACAAGACGTACGTAACGAGATGAAGCCGATGAAAGAAGAAGTCCGGTCGTTACAGGACAAACTTGCGAATATACGTAAGTACTTAGCTGGCGTTAAAGAGCAAGACGGACAATAAGAAATACTCAGTAAAGTCACGACTTCTTCAAAAAAAAATCTCAGATCATAGAAAGAAGATGATGAAGAAGATTTCTTTCTATGATCTGAGGTAAAAATCTATTACATAGACCGATATATCTTACACCAGATCTGAAGAATCTCAGTTCAAAAATTTACGATACGTTTAATAATATGTAATTACTAATACCTACATAATTTTGAAAACTACAAATTAACAAAACTTATAGGTTTAAATAAGAACAAAATTACATAATATTATCCATTTTAAATTTAAAGAAAATTAAGATTTTGTTTTAATACCACGTCGGTGGTAAGCAAGTAAGCGGTCACTATGGATGCCTGCAACTCCAGGGGTGTCACATGCGCGTTACTGACCCAATACTGTAGTCCCTCGGGAAACCCTCACTAGGGAGCTTATTCTACAACCGGAGGTTCAGAGGCAGGAAATTCCTCTGAAACCGTACCGTACGCGACCATAGGTTCTAAGGTTTACACCTACGAGTAACAAACATGAAATTAATTTAATATCCAAGTGATGTATAAGGTTTCTGAGCGTGTATACGGTCACTAGGTCACAAAATAAAAGGACATTAAATAAAAAAATAATCTTTAAATGGAATGGAGAATGTAGCCAGCCTTATGGACACCGTTCCACAGGGAACATACTTGGGAAACTAACATAACATGTTTTATGTAAGTACTCGTAGAGTATATATGTTTTAATTTTATTTGAAAATACACTCATTTAAGCTAACAATTCTATTTATTTATCAATAAGCAAAAAACATATTAACAACTAGTAAAAAAAATAACTGACTGTTGCATGTAGAGAGGGGTTAGGGGGCGATGTTGGGTGCAGAGCTGCCCAGTCGTTTCAACGCCGCTTCAACCGAAAAAATGATTTACAAATCTGAATCTGTGCCGAGTCCCGCGAATGCACATACTTGTGGCACTCATTTAATCAGTACACTTTCTGACTGTGACTATTTGACATAAGGTTAACGCAGCTTCATTAAACTGGGCCTTGTTTTATCATAGGTATAGGTATAGGTAGGGGTTTTATCATTATTTACCTATATACATCATATCATTCAAGAACCTTATGGTGTTGTATTCTTGCCCGGTTACTACGGTAATCGCGACCGTTTACTTGCTTCGGCATATTACACTTTATAATTTTACGTGCAGCGGACATTTTATCTCAATTAGCTAACATGCTAATGTAGCAATGTAAATTTATCTTCTTACACAAAATTTATGCAAAATGTTGCCAACTTATAAAAGTTAAATTGTACAAACGATTTACATTCGTTCATTTTGTAGTTATATCGAGGGAAATTGTCATATTAGTGCTCAATCGCACCGATATGATTATTGATAAGATAAGATAACCCAATACTCCCTTCAGATCATTTATGTGTAGATTCCGAATCACTTGTCAATATTCTCCGTAGTGTTAAATTTCAAGTGGGTTCCCGAGTAACCTAACCTGCTACATATATTTATGTCGATGACGCCGATGACGGTTACAATACAGGTAAATTACTTTTGAGACGTTTTTGCATTTGTAGTTGTGACCTCTGTAGCCAGCCTCACACACACCCATACGTGTGCGTGTGTCCCTGTAAATATACAACACAAATGCAACTACTACTACAAATGCAAAAACGTCTCGAAAGTAAATTTACCTGTGGGTATGTCACACATGACGTTAAATTTTTGACATAATGTATAAATTTTTCGTACGACGGCTTAAATTACTGTGTATCATACTCGTATTAGACAATTCGCGTCAAAATTTTACCCGATTTTAAGGATAAATCTTGACCGCAAAAATTACCATATTGCTATTTAAATACTAGCTGGGCTGGTGAGTAAGGTCGCCAGAGCTCCTGGGGAAGCGTTTTATTGAGAATGAGGGGCCTTCATTTTTTTCTAGCTCAACTCAATAAATATTCAAGTCCACAAAGGGTTGGCAACGCACTTGTGATTCTTCAACGTTTGTCAGCTACTGTCTGCTGCACATTATCAGGCAGGCCGTAGATATGTTATTTGCCACCGTCGTCTAATCTACATGAAATTCTTTCAAAGGGAAACAATAATGGAAATATTTCTTCTTCCCTATTGTATCGACACATCGACTGCACTAGCTCAACTAGTGCGGCTACCGGGTCAACGGGCATCGGGTCCTTTAGGACCGGTAAACGCACTAGATGGAAAAAGAATACCTCTGGTCGGAATCGGGTCGACAAGATCCGATACGTTTTTATTGCGTAGGCGGTATATATTCAAAGAGGCAATTTCGAAATGCTAACTCTCTCTCTCTTATTCGTACGAATGCCAAACTTACCTGTCCCGCACCAACGTGAAGTCTCATTTAACGTTGATCGGTCTGTGATCGTAAGTTAGTGCAACTCAGCCTTAGGGTGGGTTGCACCAGCTTACACGCAGACTGATCAACAGGGCTCGAACTTTTCGTGCCGATGACGTAAAAATGCATATAGGTGATTCCAATTAGTGTCATAGTAATTATCAATCTTTAATCATCAATCATTTAATCATGCATTTATAATGGTCTTTTTTCAATTACGGCCTATTGCATCCGATGATTATAAAGGATTTCTCTGTCTATTAATATAATCATTTATTTATGTACAACGAAAATATATACAATAATACTTAACCAAAATAATACAAAGAAAATTAAAACTAACTTAAATCTAAAACGGGCCCTTGAGGCATTGTACCGAGGATGCTGGCGGCATTTCCTCGCTGTATCGCAACGTTGAGCGAGGAAACCGCCAGCTCTTCGGTCACCAGTTACGTCAACCAGACGCTTCGAAGTTCTGTCTATTTAGAATTTTAATTTATAAGCAGGTGAGGAACTCGTATTCTTTCAAGTTTTATAACAGGTTATAGAAATGTTCAATCTCAATATGAACGTAAACTGTCTGCATTTATGATGGCGTTTTTTTCAAATACGGCCTATTTGAAAAAATAATGTCATAAATGCATGATTAAATGATTAATTAACACCAATTGGAATTATTGGAATATGCAGTGTGACTCCCAGTATATATAATGTACTCTTTGGTCATCGGCATGAAAAGTTCGAGCCCTGCTGTTCAACATTAAATATAGCGCCGGCAGCTGTCATCCCATAGAAACTTGTAATTTTTTTTTAAAGGATACTGCTTAAGCTCGAAACGCACAGAGCGGGGATTTGCATTTTTGATCTTTCCGAAAGTGTCGACTGTCGATTACTGCTTCATATCACATACGCCACCTCCGCTCTACCGCGCTACCGAATACCGCGCGGATTTTAAGTGCGATGTGTCCGGGACCGCGTTCGCTTTACCGCAAAACCGCCTCCGCAACGACGCTACGCTGCGCTCTGTACGTTTCAAGCTTTAAGATTACAGATGGTTTAGTGCATTTAGCTTTTAGAGCCATCAGGCGGGCCGTACGCTAGTTTGCCACCGACGTGGTATAAAAAAAAGAGCTGAACTAAACGAAACATCGATATGATGACTTGGGACCTTCTTTGGTAGGTAATAGGTCATATTTTTAATCATTAAAAGAGTAGGTAATTATTCCTGGCGAGAGCGATAGGGGCAGGAAAATAACTAGAATTATAATCAATGTATTGGTCAAGCACGAGTCTGACCGAAAGGATATGGTTCGGTAGGTAGCTAGACGATCAATTGTAATTATATAGGTAATACCTACGCGCCTATAGAATGAGCTGGACTTTCGAAGGCTTTGACTTACTCTTCGCACTCTCAGGGCGTTAGTGTTAAAATTGAATTGAAATAGTTTTGTCTCACTCTTAAGCACATTCGCCCCAAAGTGAGAACATGCGATGACTAAATTTAATTCTCTCTCTTACGTACTTGCCTACTCCTTCTTTTCTAGTCATGTAGGTAGATGAGTAGTAATTGGTTTTCTTAGATTCCTTATCTTGATTTTAAGGAGGTATCAAATGCCACCCGTTTTCATTCAGTCTAGCTAGAAGGTAATCTGGACCTTTTTAGGATTAAATTAAAATGGTTGGATAACTTGACTGTTATTAGTTCTGCAAACGTCCGCGCCTGAACGCTGACTCGGTTTGAAAGTTATGCCGGCTTGATTGACATGTATCCGGTAAGCAGTACGCCATGAGGTACAACATAAAAAAATAGTACATTACTACAGAGGCCGGGACAAAAGGGGTTGCCGGCCTTAGACCTATCCGGCCTCGCTTCGCTCAGCCGTCTATATGTCTTCGGCCGGCAACCCCATATTTCCCGCCGAGGTATGTATAGTGCTTTTCTCAAACGTGCAATGATATAAACAACAAAAAAATCAAAGTTTTATTTTTAATACGCCTAGTGGCAGAATGTCATGATGCCTGTGCCACAAATTTATGTGGAATGGAAATTAAAAAGAGGACTTTGCAGGCCTAGGCCTGCAAGATTTGTATGAAATTCCATTGACTACCTCTTGTCCCAGCCGCACCTGAAACGTCATACTTCGCAGCCTATTATAAGGAACATAATATCAATATTTCATTGTATGTTTGAGAAAAAACCATTTACTGTAGCTCCGCGGTTCCAAGACGCAACCCTCTCCATCTCAGAGTATTGGAATCCTTGGTGTCGATATTTCCAGCGACGTCCAGGTTCGGAGCCATTTAGAAGGTAAAACTAAGCTGGCATCTAAAAAGCTAGGTGTGCTCAATAGAGCAAAGCGATACTTCACCCCGGGACAGAGGCTTCTATTATATATGTCACAAGTCCGTCCCCACATGGAGTATTGCTGTCGCCTCTGGGCGGGCACCTGGAAACCAGCTTAGGCCTTTTGACTCGCTTCAGAGACGTGCTGTGCGAATCGTGGACGATCCCAAAGCCAAACTCACGAGCGATATTGAACCGTTAAGCTTAAGGAGGAACTTTGCCTCCTAGTGTGTGTTATATACTTAATGGGTTGTGCTCCGAAGAACTGTTCGACATGATGAGCCGGGCAGGGTCTGGACCGGTGCAAGACACCGACACGGAGTTTCCATAATGTACTGCATAATATGTTTGGATACAATAGAAGCAGGTCTCGACATTGGGTGATACTCGTACCACATCGAATTTCGGCGTAACTATGATAATCACTGACCGTTCGCAGATAGTTTCGATGTCAGTGCATGTGATAACATATTCCGATGATTCAAAATCTAGTTTTGTTCTGAACGACATGACAGTATCATACGATTTGTCCGCTGTTATTTTCTTCCCATTCCTCAAAATAGTAAGTTTATTTGCATCTGAGCCACTACACTCCACTTCTACTTCTGAACCATGTACAATAGAAATTTTGTTTGTGGCTTTGTCCTTCTCACGGTCGTAAAGTATACAGACATCCTGACCATACACTTTGATATTGGGTGGATATATGCACAGAGGGTCAGATTTGTCGTTTTCCGTGGCGTGGTGCTGGCAGTGTGCGGGCATGCTGGCCAGAGCACAGTGTTCCAAAAACGCTTGGGATCGGACATTTTGTTATAACTCTGGTAATCGATGTAGTTCAATGTGGTAAATAAAAGTGTAGAAGTGACCCCCAGGCAAATCTTTATAGATTCGGAGAAAAAAAATGATAAAGTTGGCCATTTCCGGTAGGTACTAAAATGGAAAAATTGCCATTTCTTTTTTTTGTGATTTTATGGAATAGCATTAATTTGTCATGTGATAATGCATATAATTGTGCGTTCTTTGAGCTATTAAACGTGTATTATTAGTAGATAGAGTGAAGGAAATTGACGAAAAACCAGTTTTTCGATTTCATTTATTTATTTTTTATTGGTAATGTGGTCGCATTTAATTGTTATTGCGTGTGATAGTTACTATTTATGTCTATCGCCATTAATAATTACAGTTCCGAATCTCATGGAGAATCTGAGAAATTGAATTTTAAGTATCCGTCAAAAGCGCCTAAGAGTTCCTTTATAGCAAAAATATTGAAAGCACTATTTCATATTTTGTAGGCACTTTGAACTTTACTCTTGTTGTCTGAATTTTTGTTGTATTTCGCTATTTAGAAATGCTAAAATTACTTAAAAGATCACAAGTTACTTTTAGAAGTTCTACATACTCGTACCTATTCGTTCTTATAAAATAGATACGAGTATGTATGCTCAAGAGGATATAAGGCCATGGGTCACTTTATTACTATGCCACCTAACCACCATCCCACACTGGGTAAGGAGAACGATGTACGAGTAGAATATAATAGAAAAAGATATAACAGAAAAATCAATTTTACCGGTTGGGTTCCTCTCTGAGCAGACTGCCGAAACAAAATATGGCGCAATGACCGCGAGCACCATACTCAAAAATCAGTCCGACATTTCTCCATCTTGGATCTGTTTCACTGTGCTCTCGAGCCGAAGACCGTCAAAATGCTATACCGTAAAAATCTAACAACGTAAGATCTTTGCTCGAACCCTTCGAAGAAAATAGTTTGACCAATGAAGATGACGGTGAGGATTTGTTATTTGTACTGACAGAAAATGATTCTTCCAACCACTGTTGCACAATACCCACACACAGTCATTTTAGCCACGGAAATCGATATTTTAGATGATAATATTCACATCCACATCTAAAATATCTATTTCCCTGGTTAAAATGATTGTGTCGTGGGTATTGTCACTGTTTGAAGAATTATTTTGTGTCAATACAAATAACAAAATTATATAAATAATATATATATATCCGTTAAAGGTAAAAACCTCAAGAAAAGGAACTGTTATATGTAGTTGTGATGTATTTGAATAGAAATTTGTTTTGTTTATGTTACTCATTCTAAATATGTAATGTCTATTCGAACACGTCACAACTACATTCAACAGGTCCTTTTCTTAAGTTTTTTACCCATACTTCGTTTTATATAAATGCCTAAAAAATATGAAATAGTGCTTACGATATTTTTGCTATAAAGGAACTCATAGGCGCTTTTGACGGATACTTAAAATTCAATTTCTCAGATTCTCCATGAGATTCGGAACTGTAATTATTAATGGCGATAGACATAAATAGTAACTATCACACGCAATAACAATTAAATGCGACCACATTACCAATAAAAAATAAATAAATGAAATCGAAAAACTGGTTTTTCGTCAATTTCTTTCACTCTATCTACTAATAATACACGTTTAATAGCTCAAAGAACGCACAATTATATGCATTATCACATGACAAATTAATGCTATTCCATAAAATCACAAAAAAAAGAAATGGCAATTTTTCCATTTTAGTACCTACCGGAAATGGCCAACTTTATCATTTTTTTTCTCCGAATCTATAAAGATTTGCCTGGGGGTCACTTCTACACTTTTATTTACCACATTGAACTACATCGATTACCAGAGTTATAACAAAATGTCCGATCCCAAGCGTTTTTGGAACACTGTGCAGAGTGGTCAGTGCCAGTACCACACACAGCGCGAGTGATAGTGTGTGTTGTATACTTAATGGGTTGTGCTCCGAAGAACTGTTCGACATGATGCCCAGGGCCGTTTTCTACCATCGCACCGTTAACCGTTTTCAGGGCATTCGTCCTCACACCTTAGAACCTAGAAATGATCGCGTAGGTACGGTACGGTTTCAAAAAAGCTGCCAGTGAGTAGAACAAACGAACCAAGGTAAAAAGGGACGTAACAATATGAAATGCGTAATACAATACGCATTTCTATAGGTATACTTACTACATAACGTCAGACTTCCCTTGAAACTTGGGTACCTATACCTACACCGCAGGTTCTCTTAAAAAAACAATGGCTCAACTCAACTGAATTTCATAATATGCACATAAGGAGATCACAGTATATGCCCCGCTGCAGGGGACCGGTGTCAAGTCCTGGAACCATAAAGGACCTGCGCCAAGAGGATATTTCTGAGTATTCAACACTGAATGCAAATACGTGTCATCAAAACTGACGCAACCCTAAAATTTATTACACATAAAGAATCATATCAAAATGTCAGACTTCCTGCTGATTCCAGGCAGTTTTAGCTACTTAGTGTTGAGCCTGCCGAGTCCCTACCCGGCCGCGATGCGCGTTATTCAGAATGCCCTCGCGCTGTGTGTGGTACTGGCACTGACCACTCTGGCCAGCATGCCCGCACACTGCCAGCACCACGCCACGGAAAGCGACAAATCTGTCCCTCTGTGCATATATCCACCCAATATCAAAGTGTATGGTCGGCATGTCTGTATACTTTACGACAGTGAGAAGGACAAAGACACAAACAAAATTTCCATTGTACATGGTTCAGAAGTAGAAGTGGAGTGTAGTGGCTCAGATGCAGATAAACTTACTATTTTGAGGAATGGGAAGAAAATAACAGCGGACAAATCGTATGATACTGTCATGTCGTTCAGAACAAAACTAGATTTTGAATCATCGGAATATGTTATCACATGCACTGACATCGAAACTACCTGCGAACGGTCAGTGATTATCATAGTTACGCCGAAATTCGATGTGGTATCACCCAATGTCGAGACCTGCTTCTATTGTATCCAAACATATTATGCAGTACATTATGGAAACTCCGTGTCGGTGCTTTGCTCCGGTCCAGACGCTGCCCGGCTCATCATGTCGAAAAACGGACAGGCTTTGCCAACAGAACGCAAGAATGACACTACAATTAAGTCGTTCGAAAGGACATCAGACCTACAAACATCGGAATACGTTTGTACTGACGTTGAAACCACGTACAACAGTAGCATGATCATTAAAGTTATGCCTAACATTTATTTTAAGTCGAAAAACGAAACGACCACGCCATATTATACGCATCTTGATTGTTATTACCGTGGTACTTCTGTCCAGTCGTACTATTTCGAATATAGTGACTCAATTGAACTCTTTTGTTCCGGGCCGCGAGCTGTTAAATTCATCGACGATGACATCGACCAAGAAAACTTTAATGAAAATACAGTATTTATAAATATAACGAAATTAGGCACATCATGGTATACATGCGGTGACAGTGAATTACCTGATTATGAGAAAAATGTGCAAGTCACAATCCTACCCCGGCTGCAAGTCACGTCACCGAGTGTTTCGTGTGTTCGCCTTGTTGGGAATGTACTTGGTGTACACAAATGTACAATAACATACGGACAGTCATTGGAGATAGTATGTTTTGGGCCTGAAGCCTCTCTACTCACAATACGCGATGATGCGGTTGACGTAACCAACAGTGCTGTACAAACTGTGGAGAAGAATACGGTGAGGTATATTGTAATTAAAGCAGTATGGGCAGGAACAGTACAGTTCACCTGCTCTGAATTGAGGAGCCCCAGAGGTGAAGAAGCACAAATTCAAGTCGGAGTACTACCTACAGTTACAGATTTCCGCTGTGTGTCGTACAACCTGCAGTTCGTCAACTGCACGTGGACGGCGATCAACATTGAAGCTTATTACACTTTGTATTATGTTGAAAACGGAGTTTATACCCAAATCTGCGAGAAGCCACGAACATCAAGTCCATCCAAGTTCTGCGTTTGGGAGTACGAGTTCAGCTATAAAAGTAGAGATATAAAAGTGCTTTCCTTTTTAATACAGTCATGCTGTGGCTTTGGCTGCTATAATCAAACCTTCCACTTCGATCACTTGTCCGTCCTGAAGCTTGCTCCTCCGGAGGGATTAAAAGTGCTCAAAACAACATCGCGCGGCGCTGTGCTTCAGTGGATAGGCGCCGACATATTTTTTGCAGGCAAATATCTGTACGCCAGCCGTGGTGACGTGCAACAAAAAGTTCAATATTGGTACTCCAGATTAGAACAGCGGGAAGTAAATTCATCGCTAGTGTTATGCGAGCCCTGGTATTGCGAAATTAAGCTTAATCTTCCCTGTCCCGCGCAATTTTATGAAGTAAAGATATACCACAAGCTTAAAAAAACCATCGGGGAAGAGTCTTGGTCCGATCCGAGCTCAGTGACTTTTTATACCGAAGACAATGATAATACAAATAACGTCGATCCGACATGTTATCAGGGACCAAGGAAAACCAAAGACGTAATGACTTATTTTGTTCAAGAGCTGAGACAAGATGTACGTCATAAGATACAGCTGGTAAAACAAGAAGTCCGTTCATTACAGGACAAGCTTGCTAATATACGTATGTACTTAGCTGGCACAAAAGAGCTGAATGAACCTCAATAACTAACTACTTTGGATAATAACAGTAATTTTTTACTATTACAACTTCAGGCTAGGAGCGAGAGGGTCAATATTTTGCATTAAAATTACGCAACCCCAACATTAGCAACAAATTAATAACCAGGAAACATCGAAATGTATACACGACTTCCTGTTGACTCTAGGCAGTTGCAGCTAGTGTTGAGCCAGCCGAGTCCTCACCAAGCCGTAATGCACGCTGCTGCAAACGCCTTTGCGCTCTGGGTCCTGCTGGTGCTGACCAGCCTGCGCGCGCGCTGCCAGCACGATGAAGCCACGGACAATGACGAAACTGACCCTCTGTGCAAAACACTACCTAATTTATCGGTGCATATTCAGAGGCGCTGTGTAATTTACAGTAGCGGGCCTTTGTCTCGGTCTACTAAAGTTTCCATTGCATATGGCACTGGAGTGGAACTGTGGTGTACAGGCGCTAAAAATCTTACTATTTCAAGGAACGGCAAAAAAATTAACCCGATGAAACGGAATAATGCGATCATGTGGTCCATACGGAAATTAGATCTCCAGCTATCGGAAAATGTTTTCACATGCGCTGACATCGAGACTAACTGCGAACAGACAGTGATCATCCTAGTCGCACCGGGATTCGAAGTTATATCACCCAACGTCGAGATCTACAACAAATGTCCCCAAATACATTACACAGTACATTATGGAAACTCCGTGTCTGTACTGTGTTCCGGTATAAACGCTGCACGGCTCGTCATGTCGAAAGACGGTGAAACTTTATCGACAAAACCCAAGAATGACACTGCAATTAAGTCGTTCGAAAGGACACCAGACCTACAAATATCGGAGTACGTCTGCACTGACGTTGACACCGCTTCCACTAGCAGTGTGATAATTAAAGTACTGCCTAGAATTTATTTTCAGTCGCGAAACGAAACGAGTACGCCATATCGTACGTATCTTAACTACGATTACAGCCGTGGTGTTTCTGTGCAGGAGTACTATTTCAAATACAGTGGTCCTATAGAAATATTTTGCTCCGGACCGCGGTCTATCAATTTCATTGGCCAACAGAAAGATGGCACTAATTTACTAGCAAAAAAGATTAATGAAAATACAGTATCTATAAATATTACAAAATTAGGAATAACAAGATATATTTGCGTTGACAGTGTATTTCCTGATTATGTAAAAGGAGTGCAAGTCAAAATCGAACCCCGGATGGAAGTGGTGTCACCGAGTGTTCGGATTAGTGATGTAACATATGGTGAACGCGTGTATTTAGTAACATACGGACATTCCTTGGAGATTATTTGCTCCGGGCCAGATGCCTCTCGACTCACAGTAAGAGATGATTTGCTAGATATAACTAACTGTGTAGAACAAACTCTGAACAAAAGCACAGTTAGATACACAGTGAATATACCAGTCTGGGACGAGACTAAGACGTTTGTCTGCTCAGAAAAAGGAAGAAGTGCAGAAGCAGAAGTCGCAGTACGTGTGCTACCTGCTGTTACACACTTCCGCTGTGTGTCATACAACCTGCAGTTTGTCAATTGCTCGTGGAAGGCGACAAATAACGAACCAATTAACACTTTATTTTATGTTGAAAACGGAATCCTTAACCAGATCTGTGAGCACTCAGCGACAACAAGGCGATCTAAATTCTGTACCTGGGATTACGAGGATGCCATGAGGTATTCCAAAGTGCTCATCTTTCTAATGCAGTCTTGCTGCGACGACGGCTGCTATAATCAAACGTTCCACTTCGATCACTTATCGGTCCTGAAGCTTGCTCCTCCGGGGGAATTAAAAGTGCTCAGGACAACATCACGCAGCGCTGTGCTTCAGTGGGATGAGGATGTAGTGCACTTTGGGGACAAACTTTTAACCGCCTACAATGGTGACTTGCTTCACAAAGTGCACCTGTACTCCGGAATAGAAGCGCAGGACGTAAATTCGTCGCCGGTGACGTGTCGTGATGCCCATTGCAAAATGGAGCTAAATGTATCCTGTCCCGGACAGTTTTATGAAGTTAAGATATACCGCAAGCTTAAGATAGCAGTAGGAGAACAGTTCTGGTCTGATCCGAGCTCCTCTTTTTTTTTTACCGACAGTGAAAACGATAACAAAAACGTTGATCCCAAATGCAATCAAGAACCAATCAAGACTAAGGAAGTGATGATGTATCTTGTGCGTGAGTTGAGAGCAAAAATGCGGGTCGAGATACAGCCGATGAAACAAAAAGTCCGATCGTTACAGAGCAAGCTCGCTGAGATACGTAAGTACATGGCTAGCACAAAAGAGCAGGACATACAATAATAATTACTTCATGGACACTGGTCTCCTCTGGGGTAGAGTGGACGAAGCGGCTACTACAGACACTAGGTGCCTTATTGGCTCTAAAGTGCCGAATGGCACCGAAAAACAATTTCAACACTGATCTAGGGCACTGTATGATAAATACGATCAACTTCAAAATTATATTTTTACGAGTTTAACTTTATATTTAGCTGCTTAGTTTTAATAATAATAATAAAAGCCTTTATTAAACAATCTTATTCAGGTAAAAGTTTACACTTACATTTCAGTTAACTATGTATAGTAGGTGAATGTGCACCAACTATTTAACTTATTAGACTAAATATTTATTTTTCGACACCGGTGCTTAGTTTTAGTTAGGTATAATTTATTGGTATCATCTTTTGATTATTTTACTAAAATTTAAGTCTGTATACTTTGTAATCGATATATACCTAACAAAATAAAATTTAGTGACCGTTTGTACGGTTTCCTAGCAAACAAGAACTCAAATAGTTTTACTATGTGGAAAACTTTTCTGTACGTACATACCTCCCAAAGTGGAAATGGATTTTGTTCTTTGAAAACCCGGATCGGGTGTAGACGTGTGCGCCGCCGCCGACCTTTTTTGCCACGCCGCCGCTGCTGACAAATGATCGGCGTGAAATCGGCGTAGCCTGGACCAAAGAAGATATATACTAACGTAACAAGAAGCGACACATGTGTGCTGTAAACCCGTCTCGCGGCTATGTGTGCGTGTCCGGACCCGAACGGGGGTGCGCGACGGGCGCGCGGTGTGTGGACAGCTAGCCGGGGCAAGAAGAATCTGTAATAAGACAAGACTCCTAACCTAATATCCACGGTCACGGGAACGAATGTATTTCCCGCCATCTCGTCTTCGTCGCTAAAATGTACTACCTCCCAACTAACCCCATGGAGCGCGCCTAGCTGTAATATATGTCTCAAAACCCCCTTAGGTCTAGTCCTAGTACCCTACACCTAATAAATGAACGTTTGGTGTCTTTATTTCCTAAGATAAGCTAAGGTTTAACGAAGATTTGGCCAATGTGATCGTCTGTGGTAGGACCCCGTAGTGCTGCGAACCGCAAGAACCCATGATCTTTAATGTGATTACTTGTCAAACCCTTGGACTCCTCAACTACTTAGCTTACCTAGACCTACCTAAAATGAAGCCTATTTAACCTTGCTACTCATAATCGTTACCAATGCTAACCTTCCTACATATAGAACTTTATTTGCTACAGGGAAAACTAATTATTGAACTTTGGCTATTCCGAAGTTCATAGAGTTCAAAATAGGATAAATAATTATTGTTTTTGGTAATTTAACCCCAACCTTAACCTATCCTGGTCTCTTGCCGGTGTCAGTAGCCAACGGGTTTTTAAAGAAAGGCAAAATTTTCCTTAAAAGCCACTCAGTTTCCCTAAAATCAAAATTATTTCCTAATTTTTCCCTAATACATAGAACTCTGGTACTTGATATCCTAGCTAGCTAAGAATAATTTTGATTGCTTATTGTTGTATGGAGCGACCTCTGGCTTCCATACCGTGCTACTGGACCGGTAGGATAGGGTATGACCTCTATGCTAAGCTAAAACGATCTAGACTCCCTAATGAGAATAAGCTCATTAGTCAAGTCTTATAGATGATTGCGAATCATCTCTAACTAACCATTTCACTTGGAGGTGCTAAAACCTCTGAACCCTAGGGGTCCCTAACAGCCAGTAAGCTCTAACACTACCAATTCTGATATATGAAGGTCAGGAGTTCTGAGTCTGATTGTGAAGAAGCGAACTGTTACTGGTTTGTTACTGATCCGAGCTTTCATCTACTCACAGTAACTAACAACTAATGGGTTGCTCCGCCTCACCATTAGGTCCTAAATCAATTTATTTCATATTCCAGAATAAATTGGTTTCCTATCTATAATTTATTATGAACACCTTTAGTTATAAATAAAAGAAGACTCAGCACTTCTCACCCTTGGTACCTGAAACCTAGACCTCTAATGCCTAAGATCTTAGCTGATATTGCAACTATTTATCCCTAAAACACCCTACAAATGGTAGTCTTATTCTGATACCTATATTTAGACCACCTAAATACCTAAGACCTAAGTCTTCACAACAGTACCCTAGAATACCAAATCAGAGGAATACTACACACATGTACCCTACCACTACTACTCCCATACCTATTTGTTCCCTAAATCATCCTATAAACTTGTTTCCCCGTATTTAGGTCACCTAAATAGCCCTAGAATATAAGTTCTAAATTAACCTGCTAGAAACCCATTACCCAAACTTTAGTGTGTGAAATTAATCCTAAATCTCTACTCTAAATATTGCCCTAATATGCTTATTTGAAATTAATACCAATTCTGGATTTTAGCTTCAAATAAGTATGTGTTTTCCCTACTCTAAACTGTAAGAGTTCAGTCTACTAAACTGAGGATTGTAAAAACTATCAGCCTGTATAAATTCCTTCCCCGCACAACCCAAGGGCATTTATAGGTGTATATAAAAGTAATTTATACATAAATACATCAAAACCATACCTCTAATATCGCAAACCTCTGCGAGCGGAGAACACACCCTCGCGCCAACCCAAACCATGGCCGCTCTCACCTCCACGCAGCAACCGGCATCGGGCATGAAGGGGCCCAGACGCGCCATCCACGCTGGCAAAGTAATGACGCCAGACGATACCTCCATTCTCGTACTCCTCTGTTACTCCAGGGCAAAACAGCTCGACACCGTGCATCCCGCGCAAGTATACCACAAACATGGACAGCGATCTGCCCGGCTTATATAAATAATCACAACCACATAAAAGAAAGAGTAAGTAAATAAATTAAAAACAAGGAGAGATTCCCCACCGAGCAGAGCTTCCGCACCGCACTGGAATTTCGACCTTAATGAATAGGAACACTCCCGTAAGTAACACGAAAATACACTGATAATGCAATGCCAGAGATACTGACAGTCCGACCGACCAAACTCAACTGACTTGCTCCCGCCCTAATTCCGCCTTTTATACTATCTGACCCTGGACACTGTGGACATCTTGGACACTGTGGACACCTTGGACATTTTCCTATTGGTGGATTGCGCCACGCCCACTCCTTCCGTCATTAGAGATTGTAACGCCCTATTCTTACGAGTAGATGCACCTTATGCCCATACTAATAAGGTTGAAAATCGTATGACACCCGACAGGTTATTTATCTTTATTTGAAGGGAGGCAAGTAATAAGGTAAGAAATAGGTCTTAGGCCTTTACGAATAGAGTTGAAATTCGTTTACCGAGTGCTTTGTCTTAGCTTGATGCGAAGTAAGTAATAACGTAAAAATTAGGTAAAAGATTTGTTTCTAGTGTGGTATTTATATTATGCTATAGATTAAGCTGGTATAAATAAAGGTATTCGGACGTAATGTTAACCATTTATTTCGTATGAATTCTGTTTACAAATGTTTTTTAACGCTAATGCTTTTACTTTAGGTAAACTTTATTTAGATATATAGATCGACCTTATATATGGGACACGGCAGTGTCCTCGCCAAGTCTCTCAATTATGCCTTATAACTTAATAATCATTTTTAAGAAAAAATATGAATGTAATCAGCTGTCCCTTGGGAAATTATTTTAATATGAAAGTGACATGACCAGCGAGCTGTGTTATGTTACAGCCTACCCCCCGGTGAGTTTGAAAGATGAGATCTCTCAGATCTTGTCTGTAAAAGTCATCGTTAACCTCATCCATTTAACGAAAGTTATAAAAATCTTAATAAATGGAATGTAAAACATTCTACAATAACAAATTACTTAACTATATACTTGAAAAGTTTCAACTTATTGATATCTCAATCCCTCCAGAAGAGTGACTTTAGTGTGGTGAGTGTTTAGACCAATAGCGAGAGGACGCGATACTCAGTAAGGGTGAATGAACCATTAAACCCCAACAATGACCATTGACAACTTTTTCCTCAAGTTTTCCTGTCTCGTCAGAGGTACCAAGTTTGTGAGACTAGTAAGTCCTAATGACCTCGACTAAGGAGATTTACCCCGAGACTGTGTCTACATTGTCCAGACGGCGCCTCTAGGAAACATTGTCCTCCCTATAAGCAAATCCCGCATAGGCTCCCCACACAAGACAGAAAAGTGTTTGATAAGTACTTAAAGCGTTCAATCGCCAGAATCAAGGCTCAATCCATCCCCCCATCACCGAAATACCCCAGCCTATCCCATCGGCGTATGTTTCACTTGAACAAAATAACTAACTGACTGACTCCTTTTAAATTTTAATAAGGTAAGTAGGTAATAATTAATAAAATATCGACAGTTTCCTTGTGTAGGTATTAAAATCATGACCCATGATTTTATAAATGTGATCCAATAACTTGAATGTAACCATAATAATTTGTAATGATGACTAAATAAGAAAAATCATTATTACTTTATGAATTAAAAATAAATATCATTTATCTATTACTGTTCTGCACATATGTGTACTTATACATGTCCACCGAACTTATTTTAAAATAAAACAAAATTGTAATAATAACGTACCACCCAATTCGTGTTGTATTCATAGTACTCAGAATTGGTCGACGACAAGTGTTCATAAATATATATATATCAGTTATTTTATCCAATGTGAGGTGTGTATACCCAATAAGATAGCTATAAATAGCTCGAGTGGAGTCTGTGTCAACACAGTAAGTCTCAAAAAGACCTTGTCATATTATGACATTAACCTAGCAACTATTACTGTGGTAACACATCGTGTATTTATTTGGAGGGACCAGTTACCAACAAATCTAGGTTGTACTGTAAATCTCGTCCAATTGGAAGAAACCCATTCATACCTCACACTCTCCTGTCACTGCCTTTCTAGCAAACATCCTTTTATGGCGACTCATTCTTCACCTTCATTCCTGCACATACCAGTCATTCTTTCACTCTTATCTTTAACGCCCAGTTTCTATCAATCAAACAAAACTCCATAAGTACAATCACAATATAAATATTGCTCTTTTCAAGTTATAAGCAATTAAATTTTAATGCTACATATGACGCAATGTCAATATTAATAAAACTCAACTAGAATTTTATTACGTACCCAATTATTTCTTAAAATAATAATAATAACAAACTAACATAGAATTAATTCCCATAGGACAACTAATCAAATCCTCTACCCCCCGATTGAATAACCCTTAGATTCTACTACTACCTACTATTAAATATTACAACGGAACCTGACATAGAAGTAAATAGAAGTAAGGCTAAGTAAAGAAAATATATTAAAACATCACTAAGGCCCTCGACCTTTATACACCAGCTTAACCATTTACCCTTCCTCGCTATATCGATCAAATATCACATCATATCAGCGTTTTACTTTCAATAATGTATCTAAGACAAAACAAATTTTATATACAAACGACAATTGTTTTGTGAAAGAATCTGTGTAAAATTCCAATATCTCAGACTCCTCACAAACCCGAAATAGCATTTTTCTCAGTACCCCAAAGAATCAGCCAAACCACTACTGAGCGAGACGGTCATATACCAAATTTGAGCGAGAAAAAAGGATACATGACTTGTTTCTACTGCAACTCTGTCGCAAAATCCTTATGAAAAAAAAAGTGCGAAATATTTCCTATACTAATGGATAGTTCAGATTTAACCATTGCATCTAATATAACTGCCAACATTCTAAACTCGTGCCCGAAAAATGTATCGTTTATTTATGAAGGTTAAACTAGTGCCCGAAACAGCCCATGCCAAGTGTCACTGTCACTCTTATTCCATCATGTGTCAACGTCAACGTCATTGACAAGTTGACAACCGTCCGTCAACACATACGCCGGTCACCGCCATTGATACTAACAAAATGTCTTCCTGTGGAAATACAAACAATATTTAAACAAAGTTAAGTTTACATGAGAGAAAAACAAATATATATTACTGGTGAGTACTATTTTAAACCATATCTACATAACTATTTTATATTTCTATATTATATCGCAAATTTTTATTTAACATTATTTCAAATCTTGTTTTCAGCATCGCTTATGGATTATTTACGCTTACATGGATGTGTCCTAGCATTGAGCTCTAGGAAATAACTATTAAGCCTCACCATCCTGTTCCTTGTCGTAAATGTAAGTATAAGACTGTGTGAACAATCAAATCTGTCACTCACCTACCATAATAATAACCTAATTCCCTTTTGTTTTCGCTGTAAACTTATGCTAAACATGTCGAAAATCATCTACTATCATGTGAAAATTCAAGCAATTATGCCCTAAATGAAGCTATGAGTCAATCTAAGGCTACAAATTTCAACGACCCGTCCCTATGATCTCTATATACTGAAAAATCTATGTAAGTTTCCAATGCTCATGCGCACATTTCCTTTACCATACATTAAATTAAAATTTGATCATACGCTGAAACATATCACTATGTTATTACTAAATTATGTCAACTAACAGACTCGAAGTTAAAATGTAATTATTGTTTTGTTGATGTGTTCAGTAAAAAAAAATACATACATACCTACATGACGTATAGAACTAATAATCATATTTCTAATTGCAGTCAAATACCCAGCCGAAGAAAACAATATTTGTAGTCCAACAAAATTCTTCATCACTTAGCAATGTGCAGGCACCGGCTTCACCTTTTCTGAACTGTGAGTATCACCTACTTTGATTATAAATTACCAAATATTTTTCATTGTATTCCTCATTTTACTATGATTTTGATTAGCAAACCAAACATATGACCAAACTTCATATATTTTTCAAACAGTGAAAATAGTCTCCGAACCCATTTATTCCAATACATCTATTGTTATTTGTAAACTTGTATCTCCATATGCCTATTAACTATATGATAAAAATGTAAAGATTAATTATATATAATATAAGCTTCAATTTATTTTTATATCAAATATAATCGTCAGATCATCAATATATCCTTTTCAAAGCTGTCGCTCGATCATAAGTTTTTATTTTATTTTTTCAAAAATACCGTTTCTAGCTATGTCCTGACTATTTGCATTATCCCTTTATCAGTACATAAACAACAGTTGTAAAATTATTTGTTTGCAAATATCCCGAAACCCACTCTAACTATTGCAATAAATTTAACTATATAAAGGATTCCCAAGGATGAAAAATCTATCTAGCTAGCTCTAATTTCCGCGTACACACGAGCAAAACTTTGTCCCCCTTTTACTTACATACTTATTCCGCTAACTAATCATTGATATTTTGTGTTACAGAAACCCTGATCCCGGAAACAAGCTTCCCTACTCCTGACTGTAATCCTGCTTTCTCACAAAACCTATAATCTCATTCTACATATTGTACTATGAACTATTCACAATAAAAATGTGTAGCATACAAGCCATTGTAAAATATAGAATGTGTTGTGTTTGCATTTTATCTTTAATTCTTCGGTATGGTTTCATGAACTTGACTGCTTGTTTCTTAGTATGCTATATATTTATGTGACCTGTGCTACATTTTCATTAAACATTTATTTTTTTCCTGTGTTTATTATTGCACTCATTAAATATAAATCTGCCGCATCTTTTATTTCTTACACAAGCTCTAATAAAGCATAGGAATGCAGCCTGACATATGAACCTTCTTTATGAGATCCCTATTACAATGAAAGATACCTACTATTCATACTAGCTTGTCTTTAAATAAGGTTTGGTATTGCATATGCCCATAGTTAAATGAATTACCATAATTCTGTGCAAAAATTATATGACCAAATAATTAATAACTTAAAAGCTTTTGTGGGTGCTTTAATGGGTGGGTACCCATTCATGTTCACTCGATTATTCTAGCTATATCATCCTAAAATCCTTTTCCACACATAGCTTGTATGAAGCTAGCCCAACTCAATCAAATGCAAAAATAAGTACACACTAGTGGCTTGGTAAGACTAATAATTGTAGGCCATTTATAGTAAGTAAGATCCCAATATTTTTATCTGAGTAATGAATTATCCATAATTGATTCCCTAAGCACTTCGATCTGCTAAATTGTTCATACAAAAGGTATAGTATAAGGTAGAAAATAACATTTTACGACAATCTTTGGCAATTTGGTACAAATAACTAATAAATACACAAAGCACTAAGGTTCCCTATAGTGTCTTCTACCGGTGAGTAGTTCATCTAAGTTCTATTCCATGCCTAAACTTATAAATACATTAAAAATGTCATTTGTATAATCTTTCAATTGAATTTACATATCATCTATCTTTATGTAACCAATCACGTAAGAATAATCTACTTATTTATCCTTTCTCATAATTTAAACTGATGATGATTTATTGATAAGCATGCTATCTAACGTAGAGTAGTTAATAAAATGTTTACTTAAACATCACTGCTAAAGTTACAAACTAAATTGTCTTAGAAATACAATAATGCAACTTCTTAAACGTGCTCGAAGCCATTATAGGGTTAGTAATCTCTTATTCTTCTCATTTTTGAATACTAATTACGACTTATTGAGATAATTTATGATAAAAGTTAAGACGCCATCTAACGACAAAATAGCCTAACAGTTTTCTCGACAACAAACTTCAACATTCGATCTTTGATTCTAATCACCACAAGAGATCACTAGTATCGCATTCATTCGAAACTTTATTAATTTCTTTATTCTGTGTAAATTTACAAATAACATTATATTTAATTAATTATGTGTGCAATTAATGACATTACTTATGTTACTAAATTTCACAGATTTTTTTTTTTTTCTAATTGAAAACGCAATGACATTTACACATTGGCGCGAATCGCGACTGTGCAAGCGCAATGTTACCCCTAAAGCCGGGTCTACAGAATATTAAGCTGGGTCCATTGTACATCCATATCACGATACGTTTCACGCGTTTATTGATAAATATTGAAGCGAAATCCAAAACAATCACGAATAATGTGATAATAAATAATATTGACATCCCGCTATTGCTACAATAATAACAGGGCCTTTTACACGATAATTATTTTATTGCGATACCTCATGTCACGATATTGACAAAAACATTTGCAAAATAAAGCGTAATAAGCTAATTTATAATAGTAACACTCTATAGATTATTTTGTCCGAAATAAATGCTTTTATTTTATTTATATCCTTTAAAATAATTCTGAAAACCGCTGTAGTATTGAAATCCATGCTAAAAATCTAAAATTAAGTGTGTGAACAAGGTACATGTGCCTAGCTAGCATGATAACCTATACCGTCACGTCATATGACCAAAATGTACTGAAACGTCACATAAAACGTGACGGCACAAGCCACCACACCAGCCGGACTGGTGTGAAAGAGTCTTATGATCTGTTCCACAGACTACTAAGAAGATATGATCTATGGTTTTTTTATCTTTTCCTTCTTTTCTCGGCGCGTCTTTCACAGCGGTCGACAATGGTATTCGTGCATTCATTTTATTAATTAGTTACTTAATTTCTGTTTCTGGGGTTATTTTAAAGATTGATTATAGTCTAAAGCACACAATTACTTATAGTTTAGGACCATGTTATGTGAATCTCGTTCCTGGCATTAACTTCTATTGTGATCTTCTACATGATGAAACTGCGTAGTTGCAAACTCTCGAAATAATGTGCTATTCAGCAAAAGCACGCCCATGAGTACCCTCCGTGAAGTAGCTAAGCGTGCATCACAACAAATCAAATCCCCTCAGCTTTACTAGTACAGACGTCCCATAAATAAAGCTGTTTCCCGCCATCCGTGACTCCATGAATTGCCGAGTCAAATCCGCCTCCAGCAAGAATTTGGTGAGTTTTCATTGAATTACTATAGTTATACACGCATTGTCTTCTATTCATATTTTCGATTTCCACTTGTCCTGCCGCAATAAAACATGACGCAATAGTGTTCACTTCAATAATAATTTACCATATATGGAATGACGCGTGATTAAAAACTATCTTCACGAAAACATATTATTGAGGATTCGCTAAAAGATCCTTGTATGTTAATGAGAGACATTTTGAAGTTAATATCCATGTTTTACCCGAGATGTACCATCTTCTTACATAGTAGATCATTTTCCGAACCCATTATCCTTCATGATTTTCCTAACATTCGTAGTAATAAATACAATGCCACTCCTCTTTCATAAAAAAATCCTCTTTTCCAAGCGGTATTCTCTTTCTGTCCTGTCCGGGCTCCTAAATTTTCTTTACTCTCAACGGTTTATCTCTTTTTCAGCTCTTCCCGAATTATGAAACGTAATGCTAGTTGCAACAACATTCTAGACCATCTGCACATGTATCTCAATTCAAACCGAAGAACTATGCATGTCATCAAACAGAAATTACAATTTCCATGATTCTCCCATGAAAAGGCGTTGCTGTCTCCTAATATCCAAGTAAGTAACCATAATGTTTATTTTGTTCTAGAGTGATATTAAAGTTTAACTGACCCACAATCAGAAATCAATATAAAAATGAAAAATAATAATTCATCGTTCTCACTCGGAGAAATTCCAAAAAAAATAACTCATCGTTCTCACTCGGAGAAATTCCAATTTTGATAAAGTTCAATTATTTCCCTTTCATTTTTCTGTCATAACAAACTAGTTAAAGAAAATAACCCTATATCATTAGATAGGATACGAATCTCCTGATTTTAGTTACATGTGGCTAATTTTCTATTTTCAGAGTCCGGACTGTTGACTTGCCGAGTCCTACACTCTCCAGTTCTCCAGTATCTGCTTTTATTCTTTCAAGGTAACTAATTATTTATTCATATTTGAAACTGAATGTTCTAATGAAGTCAGATAGCAGTCACTACTGCAAAAACCAGTGCCCACGCCAACCTCTTGGAATCAGACAGCGGACCCGAAACATTGTTGCAACCGCACTAGAATAATACTATGAGAATGATTTTGATGATGGCTAAATCTACTAATATTATAATATTAAGAATGCAGTGTCATCCTTTAGTGTCAAATTTTGTTTTGTAGGTCTTGAAATTTATGAGCACTTTTTAACTAGTAATTATTTTTCTTAATATAAAATTTACTAAGGTCGACTGATGATTTAGCAAAAACCGTAGGAGTGATTGTGACACCCCCAGGGAAGGTCCATGTCTAGCGGTGGCCATCCATCGACTGATATGATGATGACGATGAAGATTAGGCCACTATATGCTATTATTAGTGTTCAGAACACCTGTACCTGTATCAAATTTATGCAATGCCTACTTTTGTTAAAAGTTCTCCTGAAATCAATTTGTATGTGATCTGTCTACAGACACTTGGAATGTGGGCTCACATTTATGCATGCATGTATGTATGGAAATGCAATTTCTTGATAAAACTTCCCCGTTTAGTAAACTTCCGTGATATTTTTCACTAAGTACAGTCAGTTCGCATTGATGAAGAGTATTGTTTTCTTGGATACAATTAAACCTTTTATTCTCATGTTAACCCTATGAGTGCTACATGTCTAAAATAATTTGTAATAATATTCTTTTAACTTATGTTCAACTAAGTTAACCTAAAAATTCTTTCACTGCTTCGGAACCTTTACTCTTCACTGATGTATAAAATATCCTGCTAGGTACAGTCATCTAAATTGATAGTGGGAGAGGATTTTTATTTTTATTTGAATTCACTGAACCCTCCCATGCTCATGAACCCTTTAAATGCTACATGCCTAAAATAATTTGCAATATATTAATTAAATTCTGATAGTAAGTTAGGATGGTGATAATGATAATCAAGTGTATGAAGCGTTCAATGGTTTTCTCATGTCGTAGCTTAGGGATGCTTCATTATCATGATTTTTTATAAATTTCGATATCTATGACGGTGGCAAACAAGCACACTGTTTATTTGATGTTGCCTTAGCCTATGGATGCTTAATGTTTCTGAATTTAATTCCGATGTATTACTGGCGTTGCCTGATGGTGGCAAATAAGCACATGGTCTACCTGATGATGATCTATTGCTGAAATGTATGAACTTTTTTATTTTTTATTATTTACATTTAATTAAAATTCAAGTGATCCTTAATGGCGGCAAACAAGCACACGGCCTAATGGATGATGATATTTCTGATCTACTGCTGTAGCCTATGGACGCTTATGATTTATAAGTTTAATTCTCATACATTCAAGTGATCTACAGCGGTGGTAAACAATCACACAGCCCATTTGATGATGATATTCATGATCTATTGCTGTAGCCTGTGGACGCTTATCGTTTACGAGTGTAATTCTAATGTGTTCAAGTTATGTATCTACTTTGGTGGCAAATAAGCACACATCCTATTTGATGATGATATAGTGTCGTAGCCTATGGACGCTTCTTATTTAAGAGTTAAATTACAATGAATTCAGCGATTCACAGTGGTGACAAACAAACACCCTGTCTATTTGATGATGAAATAATGTCGTAGCCTATGGACGCACGTTATTTATTCGTAAATTCGTTATTTTCATCGATCTCGTTTATGATTGCTTTCTTAAAAATGTCTACCCCCAGGGTTTTAAATTAAATTCCGGATTTTCATTCATTTTTTTTATTTTATTAACACTACCCCCAGAGTTTTATTTTACGTTCCGGATTTTCAATACACAAGCCTTGAATTCCTTCCTAACTACGTTTTTCTTACCGCCTCATATTTTTAGGACAATTTTAAATAAAATATATATTTTTTTTTCAGTTGAAGATTTTAGCAAGAATGTAAAGAAAAGTTGAAGAGTCCAAGCATCCGACAAGATCACACTCCATTTCACGCTGCAACAAATTGTAGCTAGAAGCTACGAACCTATCCTAGACACCATACGCGCAACCGAAGACCCAGGAGTGCTCCGGAGGCTGCTGCACCCATCCTGATCGACTACAGCATGAAATCGTTATGGAAAAGACTACATCCACAGTCACGTCACCAAATTGTAATAAGACAAGACTCCTAACCTAATATCCACGGTCACGGGAACGAATGTATTTCCCGCCATCTCGTCTTCGTCGCTAAAATGTACTACCTCCCAACTAACCCCATGGAGCGCGCCTAGCTGTAATATATGTCTCAAAACCCCCTTAGGTCTAGTCCTAGTACCCTACACCTAATAAATGAACGTTTGGTGTCTTTATTTCCTAAGATAAGCTAAGGTTTAACGAAGATTTGGCCAATGTGATCGTCTGTGGTAGGACCCCGTAGTGCTGCGAACCGCAAGAACCCATGATCTTTAATGTGATTACTTGTCAAACCCTTGGACTCCTCAACTACTTAGCTTACCTAGACCTACCTAAAATGAAGCCTATTTAACCTTGCTACTCATAATCGTTACCAATGCTAACCTTCCTACATATAGAACTTTATTTGCTACAGGGAAAACTAATTATTGAACTTTGGCTATTCCGAAGTTCATAGAGTTCAAAATAGGATAAATAATTATTGTTTTTGGTAATTTAACCCCAACCTTAACCTATCCTGGTCTCTTGCCGGTGTCAGTAGCCAACGGGTTTTTAAAGAAAGGCAAAATTTTCCTTAAAAGCCACTCAGTTTCCCTAAAATCAAAATTATTTCCTAATTTTTCCCTAATACATAGAACTCTGGTACTTGATATCCTAGCTAGCTAAGAATAATTTTGATTGCTTATTGTTGTATGGAGCGACCTCTGGCTTCCATACCGTGCTACTGGACCGGTAGGATAGGGTATGACCTCTATGCTAAGCTAAAACGATCTAGACTCCCTAATGAGAATAAGCTCATTAGTCAAGTCTTATAGATGATTGCGAATCATCTCTAACTAACCATTTCACTTGGAGGTGCTAAAACCTCTGAACCCTAGGGGTCCCTAACAGCCAGTAAGCTCTAACACTACCAATTCTGATATATGAAGGTCAGGAGTTCTGAGTCTGATTGTGAAGAAGCGAACTGTTACTGGTTTGTTACTGATCCGAGCTTTCATCTACTCACAGTAACTAACAACTAATGGGTTGCTCCGCCTCACCATTAGGTCCTAAATCAATTTATTTCATATTCCAGAATAAATTGGTTTCCTATCTATAATTTATTATGAACACCTTTAGTTATAAATAAAAGAAGACTCAGCACTTCTCACCCTTGGTACCTGAAACCTAGACCTCTAATGCCTAAGATCTTAGCTGATATTGCAACTATTTATCCCTAAAACACCCTACAAATGGTAGTCTTATTCTGATACCTATATTTAGACCACCTAAATACCTAAGACCTAAGTCTTCACAACAGTACCCTAGAATACCAAATCAGAGGAATACTACACACATGTACCCTACCACTACTACTCCCATACCTATTTGTTCCCTAAATCATCCTATAAACTTGTTTCCCCGTATTTAGGTCACCTAAATAGCCCTAGAATATAAGTTCTAAATTAACCTGCTAGAAACCCATTACCCAAACTTTAGTGTGTGAAATTAATCCTAAATCTCTACTCTAAATATTGCCCTAATATGCTTATTTGAAATTAATACCAATTCTGGATTTTAGCTTCAAATAAGTATGTGTTTTCCCTACTCTAAACTGTAAGAGTTCAGTCTACTAAACTGAGGATTGTAAAAACTATCAGCCTGTATAAATTCCTTCCCCGCACAACCCAAGGGCATTTATAGGTGTATATAAAAGTAATTTATACATAAATACATCAAAACCATACCTCTAATATCGCAAACCTCTGCGAGCGGAGAACACACCCTCGCGCCAACCCAAACCATGGCCGCTCTCACCTCCACGCAGCAACCGGCATCGGGCATGAAGGGGCCCAGACGCGCCATCCACGCTGGCAAAGTAATGACGCCAGACGATACCTCCATTCTCGTACTCCTCTGTTACTCCAGGGCAAAACAGCTCGACACCGTGCATCCCGCGCAAGTATACCACAAACATGGACAGCGATCTGCCCGGCTTATATAAATAATCACAACCACATAAAAGAAAGAGTAAGTAAATAAATTAAAAACAAGGAGAGATTCCCCACCGAGCAGAGCTTCCGCACCGCACTGGAATTTCGACCTTAATGAATAGGAACACTCCCGTAAGTAACACGAAAATACACTGATAATGCAATGCCAGAGATACTGACAGTCCGACCGACCAAACTCAACTGACTTGCTCCCGCCCTAATTCCGCCTTTTATACTATCTGACCCTGGACACTGTGGACATCTTGGACACTGTGGACACCTTGGACACTGTGGACATTGTGGACACTGTGGACACTGTGGACATCTTGGACATTGTGGACACTGTGGACATCTTGGACACTGTGGACACCTTGGACATTTTCCTATTGGTGGATTGCGCCACGCCCACTCCTTCCGTCATTAGAGATTGTAACGCCCTATTCTTACGAGTAGATGCACCTTATGCCCATACTAATAAGGTTGAAAATCGTATGACACCCGACAGGTTATTTATCTTTATTTGAAGGGAGGCAAGTAATAAGGTAAGAAATAGGTCTTAGGCCTTTACGAATAGAGTTGAAATTCGTTTACCGAGTGCTTTGTCTTAGCTTGATGCGAAGTAAGTAATAACGTAAAAATTAGGTAAAAGATTTGTTTCTAGTGTGGTATTTATATTATGCTATAGATTAAGCTGGTATAAATAAAGGTATTCGGACGTAATGTTAACCATTTATTTCGTATGAATTCTGTTTACAAATGTTTTTTAACGCTAATGCTTTTACTTTAGGTAAACTTTATTTAGATATATAGATCGACCTTATATATGGGACACGGCAGTGTCCTCGCCAAGTCTCTCAATTATGCCTTATAACTTAATAATCATTTTTAAGAAAAAATATGAATGTAATCAGCTGTCCCTTGGGAAATTATTTTAATATGAAAGTGACATGACCAGCGAGCTGTGTTATGTTACAAATCGCAGGGGTGCCGCTCGCTTCAACATTCGCTCGCGTGACGTGCGCTCACACAACAGAGATCGATCGGCCGGTAGCGGGCGTGTAGTTTTACTTGAAATTCGTTAGAATTTATCATTTGTAATTAAATGTAATCAACTATGGCTGGAGCTTTTTATTGCTGTGTCTACGGTTGTGACAGTAATACCAAAAGCCACAAAGGGAAAAGCTACTTTAGGCTACCTACCGATCCAGATAAGTTAGTTATAAAATTTTATATGTTGTGTCCTTCCCTACATTTAGAATTAAGACTTCACCTAAAATCCGTTTTTTAATTCGAAAGACTAAAGAAAGACGAAAGGTTGGTATGAGTATGGATGCATTTTGACTTGCAATACATTAAGAAGTACCTACATCTTCGGAATAAATTAAACAAAAAAAAATTAAATGGCGAAATAGATGAAATGTCAATTGAGTCTTTCAAATCATACATAACGCGGGTGTCGCGGTCGCAGTGAATGACTTCATTTCATGTCACATAATTTCTATGGATTGAGGTTTAAAAAAATATTTTTTATATTATTGTTATTATTTTAGCATACAATTATATTCATGTGAAGCTTAGATTTACACAAGAAAAGTAAGTTTCCATATTATGAGAAGTTTTGTAGGTACCTATTTTACGAGCTTTTAGTAAGTTTTCTCCTGACTCAGTGCATCTGTCTGTCTGTTTGTAATCAAAACTTACAGATTAAATTTGACTAGCTTCCCGGTGTTTGATGAATATAACAAAAACCGAACTCTATAGCTATTTCATGTCCGTCTGTCCGTACGTGACAATATTAGTGTTACTCGGAAACAATAAAATGAAGATGAACATAAATTGCATTCAGAATTCCTTACCAATCATCAACGTGTGTCGACATCAATCGATTCGTAAATCCAAATAATGACCCCCACGCTCTCCTAAATTATAACCACAAACGCGCAAAGATGTATAGGTCAAAGGACGTCCACTGCTGGACATAGGCCTCCCCCAAAGAGTGCCACAATGACTGGTCCTGCGCCACTCACATCCGCAACGGACTCCCGCGACCTTTACCAGGTCACCAGTCTGCCATGTGAGCGGGCCTACCCACGCTGCGCCTTCCGGTACGTGGTCGCCACTGACAGGGTATATGGCTTGCGCGAGACTGTCATAAGTAGGTACCGATATGTGCCTTAGACTCGCGGCAAATTTCGCATCGCGCGCCGCACTGAGGAGTACCTAATACCTACCTGATGAATGCTGAGTTAAGTTTTCTTCATTAAATCTTATGATATTTTTGAAGTTTATGTTCTCACTACTCATGTGAAAAGTTGCATGTGTCACACGCACGTTGAAATTATTTAATATGTCCTTTCAAAGAGCGACCTTTGAATTCACGAGACCTCAACTTTAGAATATGCAACACCGAATTTACCGTTCATATTTTTTATAAACAGTACTCATAATTAGAAAAATGAGCAGTTTCTAAACTAAAATCGGTAATAAACACCACGCCATATCAAAAACCGAATCAGAGCACCCCACTATCCACGTGGTCTTGTCTGCCCTACCCCTAGAGTGTATATAAAAATTCGGAAGCGCGAAGGGAGCTCAGCCCTCGCCCGCCGTGACAAAGCGCGGGAAAACCTGGTTGCCGAAGACGACCAGTAAGGCGAACGAAGCTGCGGAGCCGAGCATGGACGACCTTGCTTTGTTGCGCGAGGGCGGAAGCGCTGCTCGTCCCGCAGCGCCGGAACTAAGGCGGAGTCCGACCGTCATGGCGAATTATAGTACTAATTACAGATTTTAGTATAGAAACTTTCAAATTTCCAATATTTTTTTTTCTCACCGTATACGTCTCCGCAACTTAAAATTTTGTGGAAAACTTTCTAATAGTGAGTACTATTTATAAAAAAATATGATCGTTATATTTGGTGTTCCATATTCTAAAGTCCTTCCATAATTCATGTGTGCCGAGTATAGCTGAAAAGCAAAAAGGAACAGGCCAGAATTCTAAAACGTTTTTGCAATAACTCTGTGTAATCGGAAGAAAACTCTGAATTCCTCGCGAGTGTCGCTTACGTAACGATTTTTGCAATGTGTGTTGGCTACTTTATTAAGCAGCTTAAAGCACGAGAACAGACCGTTATTTCATGAAACATCACTAAATATTATAAGATTCAGAAGCAAGGCTTTCTATCATTTCAGTACAGACCGCGGTGCGGGGGCGGAGCCAGTTATGAATTTTTGATCTTTCCGAAACTGTCGACTGTCGATAGTGTCGATTACTGCTTCATATGTCGCACACGCGGCTTCCGCTCCGCTATCTCGCGCGTTTTTTTGGTGCGAGGTCCCCTGGACAGTTTTCGCTTTACCGAAAAAACCCCTCCGCTACGCAACGACGCTGCCAGGTTTACCCTGACGCTGCGCCGCGCTCTGTGCGCTTCAAGCTTAAATGCTGCAACATTGCCTTATAATGATGCCTACCCAATAAACAGTTTTTTCCATGATATAGCTGATTTTACGTCCATAACTAAAAAAGAATACGAAGTTAGGGCTACATACAACTGTTTAGGGTAGGACTATTTTGCGGTTTTAGAAGTGTTGACGGCATTAGAAAAAAGCGTTACGTAAGCGACATTCTCAATAATAAAGTCATTCCTCTCTCAACAAGTCGTATCTTCTTGCAGCATCACCAAGGGCGAAATCGTAATTCAACTTGCTTGAGCGGACTTTTGGAGGCTCCTCTCGGGTATCTTCGTCAGTTGAAGGCAGGTCATACCTCAATTCTGGGTACTCGACTTTTTCTGAAGCCAATGCTGAAAATAAGGGCTTTGAGCTTGAAACGCACAGAGCGCGGCGCAGCGTCGTTGCGTGGCGGAGGCGGTTTAGCGGTAAAGCGAACGCGGTCGGGAGGAGGTCGCACCAAAAAACCGCGGAGCATAGCGGAGCGGAGGCGGCGTGTGTGACATATGAAGCAGTAATCGTCACTATCGCCAGTAGACAGGTTCGGAAAGATCAAAAATTTAAAACCACCTCCACCCTGCACCGCGCCGCGCCCGCTCTGTGCGTTTCGAGCTTTATTGGTTGGATTGTTTAGCCTACCTAATCCCAAGAATTGGCGTAGGCACTAGTTTTTACGGAAGCGACTGTCATCTGACCTACCCAGGCTTGTCAAGTGAGTGGGCAACTTGACTGTTAGAAGTTCTCAGGCCGCCCGAAGACCTCTAAATTGGCTTAACGAGTCATTTCACGTCATAGACAGCAGCCGGGATCAACGACTTAGCACGCCTTCCAAAGCATGTCATGCATGTGTTATCGTCAGCACTCAATGCGGTCACCATCCACGAGTTGACCCCAGCCGACGTTGCTTAACCTCGCATACCGCACGCGGCCAGGTCACAAGCGCTCCCATAGCTCTATGTCGGTGGATTAAGGTCGATAATATATATAATTAAAAGCATCACCCACTCCCCCCCCTATCCTATCCTCCTAATATTTTTTTACCTAGTTGTGATTTGGGGCTAGGGGCCCTTTACACACGACACGACACGATTTAGTATTATCACAATACTGCGATGTAAATATTATCGCGATTTTCATAATTGTTAGGAATTACTTCAATATTCACGTGATATATATCGTGATATCAGTGTATCGCGCGAATATTGAAGTAATTCCTGACAATTTTGAAAAATGACAATATTATATTAACGCGATTTTTCAAATTTCTTAGGAATTACTTCGATATTCACGTTATATGTATAGTCATATCAGTGTATCGCGTGATAATAATCAACGTGTAATGAGCCCCATTAAAAATTTAATAATGAACCGATATGTAGGTACTCACACTGTACAAATATAAATAACAATGTTAATTTTAAAACTAAACTTGGACTGTACATTTTTGGTTGATTTACGTTTTGTTTTTGCTATTTATGAAATTCAGCTAGCGAATACGTTTGTAAAAAATATAAAATTTTACAACGCAAAGTCATAAAACGTTATTTTTATTGACTTACATAAATTAGAATGTGGTACCGAGATTTATGACATTCCAATAGTTCAAGCGCGCCTGAGCTGCTACCACGTAACAAAAACGAACGAAGTTCAAATATCTCCCTCTCTGTCGCTCGAATAGCGTCGGCCTGTTTAGCCTAGTTGGTAATCGGTGGTGTCACTGCCTCCGAAGCTAGAGGTCCCGGGTTCGAATCCCGGTAAGGGAATTTGTTTCTGTGGTGAGCATAGACGTTTGTTCCTGACACTTGGATGTTTTCTATGTATTTAAATATATATGTTTCTATTAAATATATCGTCGTCTAGTACCCATAACACAAGCCTTATTTGAGCTTACTATGGGATTAATTCGATTTGTGTAAAAATTGTTCGCTAATATTTATTTATTTATTTATTATATGCAAGTGTGATATAGACGCAGATACACGAACTTCGTCGAACGAAGTTCGAGTTGGTTTCGCGGTAGCAGCTCAGTTCCTCTGGCCACTTCGGCAAAGCTGGCTGACGCGCCGGACAGGTGAGCGCCGGGATGACAGGACCATGATAGATTTTTATATCGAGAGTAATTCCAAGTTTTAGTACCTTTTTTGTACTATTTGGTACCTGAGATCATAAAATTTGTACCTCGCTAAAAATCCAGAAATATTGAAAATAAAGTGGTCAGCCATTCTGACGTCAGGTTGACAGGACCAAGTCTAGTTCTCATAGCGCTGCAGTCCGTCGATTTGCCCATACAAACCTTATTCTTGGTGTAACTTTTATTATGTAAGTCTTTATAAAATACTGAATATCATGCATTAAGGTACAAATTAGGTACTAAATAATTACGAAAAGATGGATTCGGTATAACGCCTGCAACTAGGGGAACTAGACTTGGTCCTGTCAACCTGACGTCAGAATGGCTGACCACTTTATTTTCAATATTTCTGAATTTTTAGCGAGGTACAAATTTTATGATGTCTGGTACCAAATAGTACAAAAAAGGTACTAAAACTTGGAATTACTCTCGACATAAAAATCTATCATGGTCCTGTCATCCTGACGCTCACGCCGGACAGTGACATCATCGTTCAACTACGTTGTGAAAACACGTTACCTGGGGTGTTATTCACAAACCGACCCGTCCTCACCCGGCACCCCTCACCTCACCCGTTTTTATATGGAAACTGTCAAAATTTATCAAAAGACATCGATTGATTGAGGTGACACAATGACGCGCAAATGAGACTACCCTAACTCAGCAACAGAGCAAGTGCTATGCGGTAGAGCAGGTTAGCTTGATTCGGTTTTTAACTGTCAAACACCGGTTTAGTTCGATAGAAGACTTTCTATTGGCTATGTGCGAAGTAGGTGTTGGGGATAAGCTAGGCGATCGTGGCGCACACCATGGCAGAAATGTGTACTTACCGGGGACCACTGTCAAATATACTTTCACGTTTTCTATTGGTTTCTTAACGGTTTCCTACGATTCGTTTCGTTTGTATGTATTTATTTATTCTCTTATTTATTTCAGTAAAATTTCCAATACGGGGTCTTTCTCGTTTACTAAAGTAAATAAAATATTCATGTGTCATTATTTGACATCTCTGAGTTTTGACATTGTCTCGGGACCTTTGACGTTTCAGACGTGCACATAGCCAATACACCATTGACTGCCAACTACGCAATACTTACGTACCTAATGGTACCGGGTTGAAGCACACTTTCGGCAGTCAATAGGTTAAGTAATATGTACTACTAGCGGCCCGCCCCAGCTTCGCACGGGTATTTAACAAATAAATAAAAATTATAATACACAAATAATTAAAACATAATTATTCTATCATCAATAGTTTTCGCAGCGCACGCGATGTAAAATATTTTCGGTTTTTTTTTTCACCTTGGGTTACATTATTGGAGTTCTAGTAAGGATCCCAATTTTTTTTTAAATTGAATATAGCCTATGTCACCCGGGGATACTAGTAGTATGGCACCCAACGGCGAATGATTTTTTTAAATCGGTTCAGTAGTTTCGTAGCCTATTCAATGCAAACAAACAATCAAATCTTTCCTCTTTATAATATTAATATTAGTACAGATTAGCCCTTTGAACGCTTTCAGAACTCAGACGCCAAGGTATCAAAAATTGATGTAATGTTTAATAAATCAATAAAAACGAATAAAAACAATTCATAATAGTTTTTTTAATGATCAAAGTACACCTTCACTTGGCGTGGTGGGCACGATACACGACCACTTTGTACTCGTATGTTCTTGGCGTTCAAAGGGTTAATCACAATGTTTTTCATCACATTTGTGAGGAAATAAATAATTTCAGCACAAGTTTACAGTACAGGTCCACGACGCGCGCGCGTAGAGCCGGGGTTGGCGCCGGGTTGTCTCTGTAATAGTACATTACGATACAAGTGCAGAGAACAGGAAATATTATTCGCACGTGTATCGTACAACGTTTTACAGTACATATGGCTCTTTAAAGTTTCGACATATGCACGTAATCTGCTGATTACCGCACTCGTGCGGTAAAGTAGCACCATACGTACTGTAATAGTACATTACTATAGAGCGCTCGTGGTCCAGCGGCACACGCCTACCGCGTGGCGGTATGCGAGGTTAAGCAATGTGGGCGCAGGTCAGTTCTTGGAAGGGTTACCGCTTTGAGTGGTTACTAACTGAGCGCTCTCGTGCTTTGGAAGGCACGTTAAGTCGTTGATCCCGGCTGTTGTTTACGACAGCAGTCGTTAAGCCAAGTTAGAGGCCTTCGGGCGGCTTGAGAACTTCTAACAGTCAAGTTGCCCACTCACTTGACAAAGGGGGGTCGAAGTTGCACCACGTCCGTAGGGAGTACCCACCGTTACCCTTTTTTTTTTTTTTTTTTTTTTTGTCGGTGTGAAAATGCTTTACGCATACCCCCGGCCCGGGGAGGCCCTTGGGGGTTATGTGGGACTCTCTCCTCCACAGCCCCCTCCGTCAGGAGGGAGGGGAGGAGCATACCCACTAAAAACACACCGGCGTCACACGCACTGCCGTTATAGGGGGGCGTCATGGGATCGCAAGCATTCTACCACGACGTCCCCCACCCACCGTTACCCTATACGTGATCCCTGGGTGGTGCTAAGAGTGCAACAAAAACTGGCAACCGTATTTGTCTTCTCGAAGATCTCATGGTTCGTAAATAAATGCCATACGATTAAATAAAATAAACTGTAGAGACCAAGTAAGCTATCCTGGACGAGTATGTATTAGCCGGTGGAGGATGGGTTTTCCATACTTACTTTCTGGACAGTAGCTGCGATTTCCTGGACCCTTCAAATAATTGCCCGGGATCCTTTACATTTGTAGATAAAATAAAAACATTTCATTCCATTTTTGAGAAAACATGCTTCCGCGGGCTCAATGGTTGCTTATGAAACACACGAGAGAGGATTTAATATATGCATATAGATAAACTAGTGTATGCAACGGTACATAATCAGGCATTAAACACTTATGTGATTTTAATAATAATAATAAAGAAATTTATTTCGCAAAACATAATTTAGGTACATACAATTACTTATGTGTTTAAAATGCGAATAAGGAGTCCACTCAGTACAATGTCGGGCCCCAGTAGATGACCCGACGCTGATATTATGTGGATTCTGTTGAGTGTCACATGACCGCACTTAGGTTATTTATTATACATGATTATTATATTACCCAAATACAATATTGTTCTTAAAAAAATATTATTATTAACACACATTATCTAATAATTGCATATGGCTAGTAGTACCTAGTAGTTTATGCAAATGTTACATACTGCGGCATTCGGTTGTGTCTGCATTAAAAGGGATATTTTAAATTTAAGAGGTAAATAAAATACACTCCATATATATATACTATTTTATTACAATTTAAATTAAATTATACTTGCAGATCTAATTTAAGTAATGTAAATATAAGTTTAAGGAAAAAAGAATTAACAGGAACATTAATCAGTATATAAAGTTATATTTTTCCTCATGACATCGACTTAAAAAACAATTTTTAAATACTATACAGTCTGCAGTTATTAGCACAGTATTCCGGCTGTTTTTCTATCTCGTTAGCTCTTTCACGTTCTTATTTCAAAATAAGCGATTTCTAGTGAAACAGAGGGCCTACTCCGAACTTCAAAAATCGAACTTCGTATCGTGCCGTCCCTTTCCGTCATATACTGTACAACACGAGAGTGAAAGGGATGGCACGACACGAAGTTCGATTTTCGAAGTTCGGAGTAGGGCCTCTGAACACTGTTTTAACTCACGAACCGTACATGCAGTCAGCAGTAGAAGTAGCTACGCGGGCCTAGTGCTCAAAATGAGCTACACACAGACTCTAATGTCAAGAAAATAAGGCTCTGTGTAGATAATTGTGAAGGTGTTAAAGTGCTTAGCTACTTATGCTGCTGACTTCAAAAAATAATATGTTTGACAGGTTTGTAATCCAAGGCACCTAAGTACAAAGAAAGACGAAAAAATTTGGTAATTTTTTTGAGAAATTGTTGATTTTATGACGTAACTCGGTAAAAAATACCCTTTTGACCGATTCGTGACATTGCTTCTAATGAAGCTCTTATTTTGACTGTACTCCGCTTACCGACAAAAAAAATCTGATCTAATTTTAATTTTTCGTTATTTCACAGCTTCGACGGAGCTCCGCTGCGCGGGGCTCCTATTTCTGTACCTCCAGTATATATATTTTCGAAACATAAACGCAAACGCGCGTTTGCGTTTAGTCTCAATTTGTATGGCAACAAATAGTTACCATCAAACGCCGCCAGAGGCGCTGTTCGCGTTGCCGTGCGTTTAAGTTTCGAAGAAAAATATACTAAAGGTATTGGATGCAGGGCGACTTGCCTTTCGGGCGTCTGAAGCTACCGAACAAACATAATACATATGTAACCTAGCTTTCTCAATAAGGAGATTGTCCTAACTGGAATCTGACCAAGTATTTGTGGGCATTAACATGTTCCACTTCCGTTGGATGGGATTTTCTGACGTACACGAAAATAAATCTGGATGTAAATATGGTAAGTAAATAGATGTCTCAACCGAGCAAAATTATATATTTACGGCGAGGGCGATATATTTAATCCTGAGCGAAGTGAAATATTCGAATGTAGAATCTGAGCGGATTCAAGTTTTTACGCCCAAGATGGAAATAACTACCGAGTGGTATACACGAGTCGGTTTTATTTGGGTATAGATTATTTAGTATGGTTATATTCTTATTTAAGTGCTGCAGTCTGACGTGATGGTTACACGGTCAGGCGTCAGAGAGCATCACGTCAGCTAATTATGAATCTGGTTTCAGTTAAGTTTGGGGTAGATGTTAGTAGCGGATCCAGGATCTTAACTTGAGGCCCGGCTGAGGTAAGTTTTAATATGGACTCCGATTCCCTTCTGGATCCGCTGGTGAGATGTGGATCTAGCGGCCGCAGCCCCCGCCGGAGCAGGCAGAGCGCTTCGGTGCGCGGTAGGTGGAGGTGCCTCCCCCACCGCTCAGCGGCAGGAAACCTGACAAACAAACAGATACATATTTAATGAGCTGAGCGAAGCGAAGCTCATTCTTAGGCGACAGATGTATTTCGTTTGAGTTCGTACTCCTATACGTATCGCGGCCAGACATGAACCCTATGACACTGACAGTTATTCCCACGACACAACCTTGTAGTGGCGTCACCGTTACATTAGAATCGAATTGGAGGCATCTAAAAATGATATTTATTAATTTTAGGTAGAAATATGCCATTACAATGATATTCCGTTGGAATTATATCAATTCTTAACATTTACAAGAAATTATCTCGATTAGAGTTTACTTTTACGCCCTGCAAAACTTACTTCGTTTGGAAGATATCGACTAGTGCGGGCTTCGTTTGGAAGTATCGATAAACAAATGTCAACAATGGAAACGAGTGTACAAAATACATTAACTAAACTTTCAGTGTCCGATTTATAATCATTTAAGTAGTTTGCGATAATAAAATAAAGATGGAATTTTTATTCTTACATTCGTCGAGCGTGACGTAAAATGCTTATAGGTGCTGAATGAATGTTAAAAAAATTACATAAAATTGTTTTTATTTCACTCAAATTATGGATATTTCTGGGGACACCAGTTTGTTTTGTTTAATATTAGGTTTTATAAGTATCTGCCCTTACAGCCATTTTCGTACGCAGAATTTTTTTAAGTAGGTACAAGTTGATTTAGTTTCGTAACGGTTACGTTGCACTGCGACTGTATTCGGATTGTTATCTATGTGTAGTAACAGTTTACACACTTTTAGTAATTAAGTGTAGTCATTGTGTCCACGTGTTACTTAAACATTTGCGTCGAAACATTTCATACATATTGTGTAAATATTGTTACAACTTAGTCAGTGCCATAAGACTCATGTCTGGCCGCGCCGGGTATAGAAACTGTGTAGACACTTTGTTACTAAAAAAATTTAAAAGTGTCGCAATGTTATGTAACTGTTCGTACACTAAACTAAAGTAAAAAAAAAGTACATTTTGGAAATTTAAGTGATATGTTACTACTTTAAGTTACATGTCGACATGATGTCGACATAATCTACTAATTTTGTAACAGAATAAGATGGGCGAAAAATAGAAGTATCGAAACTTGCACAACACTATCAGAAATATCACTGTCAGTGTCATAGGGTTCATGTCTGGCCGCGATACGTAAAGACGCTTCAAGCGCTCACGCTCACATTTTGCATGTCGATAGGTGACATCATGATGACGGTTTAGATTTAAAAATAAAATAAAATGGGACATAGCACGGAGAAATAATCACTGAAAGACTCAACATTTGCAACCAGCAAACTGCCATACCCAGTTTGTGTAGCACACACAATAGTTCCTTGAAGATGTTCATATCTGCTCAAGCCAGTCAGCTCGTGACCACGGATGTTGTGATACATTCGAAAAGTCCGGCAAACCTCAAAAAACGGTGAATAAATTTCAGTTGTACGCGATTAAGAGTGCGCAGTACGCTCGGTTCTCCATACAAACGTATTTACGCTCTCATTTTAAAACGCCATGCTAGAATAACATGAAACTTTGTATATACAATGGGTCCAGCATATCTAGGTGGGAAATTAGTTTCTGTTGCTTGAAATTATAATGGAGAAAAAATACAGTGGTTATTAAGGTTTTCGTACAAGCCGTAAAAAACTCAAAAAAACGCTGTATTTTTTTTCTTTTACAATTTCTACCAATAATAATGTGTAAAAATCGTGCAAGTTTAAATCAATATAATTGCTCCTTGAGTGTTAGACGTGGCCTGCCTGATGATAAACAGACTTCTTTCGTAATACGAACAGCTAAGGACTGGAATTTGTTGCCGCCGTCTGTATTTCCTTATACATACAATTTGGATCTCTTCAAAACAAGAGTAAATATTATTACTGAACCAGTGAGCCACGACTTAGACCTTGTCATCGCTTTCCATCAGGTGAGACTAAAGCTAAAAGCACCGAGGGTTCCGTAAAAATATTTTTATTATATGATGTAACTATCGGTTGGCCTGTTTAGCCTAGTTGGTAGTGGCATTGCCTCCGAAGCTAGAAGAGGTTCCGGGTTCGATTCCCGGTAAGGGCATTTGTTTCTGTGGTGAGCAGAGACATTTGTTCCTGAGACTTGGATGTTTTCTATGTATTTAAGTATATATCTATTAAATATATCGTCGTCTAGTACCCATAACACAAGCCTTGTTGAGCTTACTGTGGGACTAGTTCGATTTGTGTAAAAATGTCCCCTAATATTTATTTAATTTATTTATTTATTTAACTTGAAATTTACGGTTTTCGCAATTTTTACATTATCTGTGCTATAAGACGTTGCTTCGTACCACAAGATTCCGAGTTTCCGGGAAGTACCCTGTAGGTTTTGATTCCCTTGCAAGTGCCGAAAATTTGCAGAGTTTTGCGGTATAAACGGCTGTATCTTTTGATTGCGTTGGCTTAGAAGTTTGATTTTTTCACAGCTCCAAGGAACAGTAGACCTGAGCATTTGATATAAATTCCAGATTGATACCTCCACGCGTTCCTGAGAAATAGGGTCTTAACAGACAGACAGACGGACGGACAACAAAGTGATCCTAAAAGGATTCCGTTTTTTCCTTACGAAGTACGGAACCGTAAAAATAAACTCAAGCTGATGCTTGCCATCGCCGTTGTATATCTAAAAAAAAAAACTTACAGTCATTGACAATTTTGCCATCTCGTTTACCGCCAGGGATGTAGCCGTACTTCTCCAACAATTCAGCAGCTTCACGTCTCTTTTTCTCTTCTTTCTAAAATACAAACAGGTTATGGGTGTTAAGGAGAAATATATTTATTTGAAGTCTGATATAGAAAACTCCCGTGAGTACCTATGAGACATTAAAATAAAATGAAACGGGTCACTCACGTCATTACGGTCGAATATCGTTCGACATGTTTCAGACCAGTTCGCGATCTTTAATCCTGAGTACCCAATGTACCTATCGCGGCGGCGGTTCTTTTAGCACCCATCTAAAAGAACTGCCGCTGATTTTGCTAAAATATATATATAGGTACTCATGATTAAGGACCGCGAACCTGTCTGAAACATGTCGAGCGATATTCGACCTTAAAGACGTGAGTTTTAATATGTCTTAGAACATTCTAATATCACATTCTAAAATAAATCATGATGTGTGTTAGGTGACTAAGATGGACTATTATGATAGGTAACTACAGAAAATACCGAAATCGGCATATGCGTGTCAATCAAATTCGAGGAGTTCCCTTGATTCCTCGTGAATCCCATCATCAGACCTCCACCAAATTTATGTGGGACCAACTTGAGGGTATCAGCTTTGAAACAAAAAAAGGATGATCAAAATCGGCGAACGTGGCAAAGAGTTATCGGGGAACATACATACCTACATGCTACTAACTACATGCAGACGAATTGAAAACCTCTCTCTGATTAAAAAACTGTTGCCATTGCCGCCAAACTTTCTTTCAGTAAATTAGTTTTACTGTAAACAATGTAGTGCCGGACTTGGCACCATTTCAGAGAATTTACGGAACTTGGGACCCATTCAGATCTCAATTCTTTTGTCGGTGAAGACGACAACCAAGCATCGCATATTCTTAATATTGAACTTGGCTCCCTTTTTCACACATAGATTTTTAATACATGTACCTAATTTCATTCTTTTATGTTAGATAGATTTGGAGTTATTGGGGGATCAAAAGTGGCTCCAAACGGTTCGTGTAAAATAACACACAGCTGCTGTCCGCCAGTTCCTGGGGTGAACTTGGCTGGACACGCTGCCGCGTGTCTAGATAACGCGCGCCTTCCAAATGTCCGGGACCCCGTGGTCCCAAGATAAGGTAAAGACATACAAATAATAATAATAACAGTTCACTTTATTTCAGACACATGGTCCATAGACGTTAGTAACAATGGTGCTTACATATCTATGTTAGTTTATCTTAACCCTAATACATATACAGGGTGTCCCAAGAAGTAGTGATATACTGAAGCTAGGAGGTAGAGGACCTAGAGGGCTATCTGAATCACCCCCATGTATGTTCCGCGATTTTTAGTATTTTCGGAGTTATGATTTTTTTTTTAATTTTTCACCTATGGCCGCGTACGATGAGATTTTTATTTATGGTGACGTGAATTATTGCGGTAGATGCTTGATTTTTTTGTGTGCTAAGCTGATAGATAGGCCAATTCAGTATGGTAACATTTACTATCGTTAGATCTTTGAATGGCATAAAAAAAATTAAATGCCAAGAAAGATAAAATTACCCAGTATGTTCACAACTTCAACGGCCCTTAAAAAAATAAAATCACATAAAAAATAATTACCGATTGGCTTTTAAAAACTTGCTCTATCTATCAGGTAGCTACCCTTTTTGTTCTTTTTCTATTGATGGCCAGTGCGTGATTTAGAACGAAATTTATTTAGAAAGGTTTTGCTTTGCTCGTATTAATCATTATGTAAATAAAAATTTTGCACTTACCACAGTTAGATTTCAATTTTTTGATTGAAGCCTTAATAATAATAAAATGAAATTTTCAGGGTAGCTACCTGATAGATAGAGCAAGTTTTTAAAAGCCAATCGGTAATTATTTTTTATGTGATTTTATGGGCCCTTGAAGTTGTGAACATACTGGGTAATTTTATCTTTCTTGGCATTTTTTTTATGCCATTCAAAGATCTAACGATAGTAAATGTTACCATACTGAATTGGCCTATCTATCAGCTTAGCACACAAAAAAAAATCAAGCATCTACCGCAATAATTCACGTCACCATAAATAAAAATCTCATCGTACGCGGCGATATGTGAAAAATAAAAAAAAATTCATATCTCCGAAAATACTAAAAATCGCGGAACATACATGGGGGTGATTCAGATAGCCCTCTAGGTCCTCTACAGTATATCACTACTTCTTGGGACACCCTGTATATAGGGTGTTAGGTTCTCCTTACCTCCCTCTGCAGCTCGGCCTGCCGCGCCGACTCGGCCTCCAGCCGCCGCGCCTGCTGCTCCCGCGCGCGCCTCACCGCCTCCTCGCGCGCCAGCACGCGGTCCGGGTCTACGATCATAGTACATTACGATACAAGTGCACAGAATAGGAAATTCGCAACGAGTGGTGATAATTTAAAACACGACCGAATGGGGTTTAAATTGACACGAGTTGCGAATTACCTATTCGCACGTGTATCGTACAAAGTTTTACAGTACATATGGCTCTTTAAAGTTTCGACATATGCACGTAATCTGTTGATTACCGCATTCGTGTGGTAAAGTAGCACCATATGTACTGTAAAACACCTTTACACCACACCTTGCCAAAAAGCGCGTTTTTCTGCACGCTGCGCGTCCGGTAAAACCCACTTTTTGGCCAAGTGGTGACGTAAAATTGTGTACAAAACACGGATCGTAAAACAGAAAGCCCTCTCTCGCATATTTATGACCCTCGCCTGCGGCTCGGGCCTCAAACATCTCCGATATCAGCCTTTCTTTGTTCTACAACTCTTGTATCGTAAATAGCTATTACAGTACATATGGTGCTACGTTACCGCACGAGTGCGGTAATCAGCAGATTACGTGCATATGTCGAAACTTTAAAGAGCCATATGTACTGTAAAACGTTGTATGATACACGTGCGAACAGGTAATTCGCAACTCGTGTCGATTTAAAACACTCCCTTCGGTCGTGTTTTAATTTATCACCACTCGTTGCGAATTTCCTGTTCTCTGCACTTGTATCGTAATGTACTATTACAGTACATATGGTGGTACTTTACCGCACGAGTGCGGTAATCAGCAGATTGCGTGCATATGTCGAAACTTTAAAGAGCCATATGTACTGTAAAATACATAACTCCCGCGGAAGCTAAATCGGCTATAACTACTCTATACGCCTGCGTACAATAAGACCCTTTACGACCAAGTGTGATGAAAAATTCCTAATTTAATTGTGAACTCGCATTGTTGTACTATTATAGAACTAGATTCACAATCAGCCCACAAAAACGGTCCCCGTGAAAGTACCGCCCGCACGACTCGGGCGGTACATTCCTGTTTAGTCTTAGTCGTGTTTGGACCGCAGACAGTGACAGTTGTCCAACAATGACGAAATGTGCTGTGAAAACTCCTTTAATAGCTACAAAAATAAATAAATGGATGAAACATAATTTCTTTAGTTTAGTTTTTTTGATAACGTTACAGAATTTATGTAAAGTCCTGGTAATTTCATGGTTTTGAATAAATAATGTTGTTAGTTCAAATTAAAGGTTATCAAGAAACAAAATGTAAGGAGTCGCTATTAGTAATTGATAGAATCAGGCGTTACTTTGCGGAAATCGTTGACGACGATGATGTCGAATGATGATGATGACTTGCAAAGCAAAAGTTGTAAAACTACAAATGCTGCTCCAATGGCAGAAGTCAGTACTTTTTAGAAATAACTTCCTTAGTATTGCTCTATTAATATAACAATAATACAAATAACCAAAGCGACTCCATTACTTTCACTGTTCACTTTTGACATTTATAAAGTAAACATTGGTAGCCAGTATACGATAGTGCCATTTTAGTAAAAAGTTTTTATCATGTTGATTCTTATGTTTGCAAATTTGACACTTGACGCTAATCAAGATCTGATCTGATTTGATGTCTGTAAGTTATTTTTTGTCTTTGACTATGGAATTCAGTGGACCAGGCGTATTGTTCTATTTGTACCAAAGCTACTGGAGGCTCAAAATCACCATGTTATGTTCCCCGGTACGTCAATCATACGTCAATTGAGCAGTACACGACCTGTCAGTGAGTGGAATAAAAATTGAGAAGTTATAAAATAAACAGTTTTATTAAAATAAAAACCGCACAAGACTTTAAAGGAATGTGAAGTTCAATGCTGCGATCATGCCTTAGTGTAGCATAACAGGATGTGGCTTGAGACAAAGCCAGAAACAGAAAAGTTTGTCGTTGCATAGCTTTGTTATGTTTTTCTATTGAAATATTGGATGATTTGAACATTCTGGAGAACAAAGCACATGTATCATAGCATAATTAGTGTACAGATTAAGATAATTTATATTTTGTAGTGGGATTTAGCTTTATTTTCAATATTTTCGTACTAAAAGTTACCCTGAAGCAGTAGCTAGGGTTGTTCCTGAATATATCGATAATGAATTGTGATGACTTACTATACCTACTCATTGATTCGGTGATTTATATTTTTAAAGGTTGCCAAGAAGTGCATTTCAGATGAAAATATGGTTAGAACTACGTACGTACGTACTGGTACGCTAATGGAACTGAGAATGAAACTAGAGGTAGTTGTTTGAATTGAAAAATAAAGACCTGTGTAAATTATTAATATAAAAATATCCTGATCTCACGTTGTTTCAATAGTAACCTTTTAATATACCTAATTTGTGGTTATCTCTTGGTTAGTTCTCCCCTAATCTGTGGTGGTGGTGAAATGATAAGACGAAAGAACATCTATACAAAGTATATAGTATTATTAGCATATTCCAAAACTAAACTAATGGGATACATCCAGCATACTTGAGGGTGTCTCGTAGGTTTTTATTATTGGTGACGGGCAGATCTATAAGTATTTATGCTACATGCCGTTATTGACTGCATGTAATTAATACACGATATTTAGCGAAATAGTAAAGAAACTCTTTACTAGTAACTTTAATCATGAAATCCCGTAAAGTAAATGCCTGTTTCATAGAATCATTAAAGAGAACTGCATAGAAAAGAGGTCACTATTATTCATATATATCTAATAATATCCTAGGAAACCAATACGTTCTAAGATCTGTCTATAATATCGATAAAAATGTTGATTATCGGGACAGCGCTATATCCGCCATGTTCGCGTCCAGAGTTTCCTTAGTCAAAGTTTTTTGTACGAAGTTTTTATCTTGAGTCGGACTATAAAGAAGCGTTATTGTCAGCTGTTCGAATGTAACTGTCAGTGTCATCTTGCGCCACATTTTTAGTTTTTTATGTTCGGCAATGTGTGTCTATTTCTATATCTTAACTTCTTAAGTCAATGTAAACTCGAGTCATCGAAAGCCCTCCGCCTTCGGCGTCGAGCTTCTGATAGACTCCCGTTTGCAATTTTCCACTTACGCCCCCCGTTAAACAATGTACTATTAACCAATCACAGAGCAGTATTCTAGTGGAACGCGATCGACTAGATTTTTTGAAACCTGATCTGATTAGATCACACACAAACTCATAACTCCCTCAGGAGATTTTTTTTTGCTCGGTGGATGTGGCCCAGGCAACATCTCCTGTCAGCATCTCCTGATGATGCCTTGTAGAGAGGCGAATCATTTGTCGAGGTTTTGTCTTTATTAGTGGTGGTTTTTCGGGTTCCGTACCCAAAGGGTAAAAACGGGACCCTATTGTCTTCTCTGTCTTCGCTGTCTGTCCGTCCGTCTGTCACCAGGCTGTATCTCAAGGACCGCGATAGTTAGACAGTTGAAATTTTCACAGATGATGTATTTCTGTTGCCGCTCTAACAACAAATATTAAAAACTGGTCAAGTGCGAGTCGGACTCTTTACCGTTTTATAGATATCACGACCATGTATATGCCTAAAATAACTTTATGCCAGAGTCGTTTATTTAAAAAGTTGTCTATTTGAGAAGTCGTCAATTCTAGAAATCAACTATTTGATAAGTCGTCAATTTAAGAAGTCCTCATTTCAAGAAGTCGTCTTTTAGGAAGTCGTCATTTCAAGAAGCCGTCAATTCGAAAAGTTGTCAATTCCAGAAGTTGTCCATTCGAGAAATTGACATTTTGAGATGTCGTCTATTCACAAAGTCGTCAATTCAAGAAGTCATCAATTACAGAAGTCGTCAATTACGGAACCCTTTATGCGTGAGTCCGACTGACTTGTTCTGTATTTATTTGCATGATTGTGCGTGTGCGTGGAGGAATGGTGGAAACATTAACCGCATGCAAAAATATGCAAGTGAATACATTGCATTAACACTAATAGACCTACACGTTCTTTAGCGGAACAGAAAAATAAATATTGTTCTAGAAACGTGGCTCATCAAGCCCGAATTGTTGGAATCATTGGTCTTACTTACCCTTATGGTACGCAGCATCTTCTCTAGCGCGGCGCCATGCCTCCAACTTGGGTTGCAGCCAGTTCCACAGGAACGCAGATACAATCAGCCCGCCAAGGCAACGCCAGCCGTAGTTCACGAGAAAATCCGATTCTGGAACAAAAACATGTGACACAACATTTCAGAGACATTTCGAGACTTCAATAGAAGGAAGGAGGTACTCAGTCGTCTTCATATTTGTTTGTTCTTTTTTTTATGTATGTATGTTCCCCGATAACTCTTGACCACGTTGGCCGAGTTTGATAATTCTTTTTTTGTTTCAAAGCTGGTCGGGGAACATTGGTCCCATATACATTTGGTGAAGGTCTGATGATGGGATCTAGGAGGAATCGAGGGAACTCCTCGAATTTGATAGGCACGCATATGCCGATTTCGGTATTTTCTGTAGCTAACCGAGCATTGGCTCACGGAAACCACAAATTGTGGCATATATAGCAAGTACAAAATTGGAGTCGGTTTTTTTTTGTATAAATTATATTAACCTTAAGAGTCCCCAGTACGCTCGACCGAACTCGATTCTCCATACAAACGTAGTTTCGTTCTCATTTTAAAACGCCATTCTGAAATAACACGAAACTTTGTATACACAATGGGATCCGCCACATCTAGGTCGCAAATTAATTTCTGTTGCTAGAAATTGGAATGAAAAAAAAAACATACAGCGAGTTTTTGATCTTTTTTAGGTCGTGTACCTTAATAATCGCTGTATTTATTCTCCATTATAATTTCAAGCAACAGTAACTAATTTCCGACCTAGATATATCGGATCCTTGTGTATACAAAGTTTCATATGACTCCAGCATGCCATTTTAAAATGAGAGCGAAACTACGTTTGTGTGGAGAACCGAGCTTACTGCGGACTCTTAAACAGGGCTTGCCGATCGATACGTGCGTTTATAGATCAAGCTAAGAAGGTTAAATGTTATGTCGTATCAGGAACTCAAACATGTAGCACAAAGAAGAACTGAATGGCGGGTGCTCCACCGACAAGAGCAAGCCTCTTACATTTATGATGATGAGTTGTGTGCATTCATTCTCAATTACACACGCACTTCCTGTCTGGAAGTGGATAGCTTAAAGTTTTTTTTTTTAATTAGATATGGGATTGCTCTTGGCCAGCATCTAGCCAGGGGGCAAAGATGAGGCCGACGATGAAGCGAGCTCACCCAGAAGATGCCTATTCACTCGTGCCTTAAAAAGGTCTAGGTTATATGAACTCGGAAATACACACAATTCCAAACCTTAGAATACATGAACCTATGAAAGATAATGTAAAGCGCTTGGTTCAAATTAGAGGCATTTCGACTAGGTAAGGATGGTAAAGCTTGAAACACACTGTGCGCGGCGCAGCGTCGTTGCGGGGCGGAGGCGGTTTTGCGGTAAAGCGAACGCGGTCAGGGGCACGTCGCACCAAAAAACCACACGGTATTCGGTAGCGCGGTGGCGGCGTGTGTGACATATGAAGTAGTAATCGACAGTCTACAGTTTCGGAAAGATCAAAACCGTGTCGCCATCGCCAAGCGAGTGTCGGATCACACACAAAGAAGGGTTCCGTACCGACACCTCCTAATCCACATTTAAAACCACTACATAATACATTGAATCTAAAAAGGTCGTATCTTCATAGGGAGCTCACGGCACTTACACCTTTTTGTTTGGGCACGACACTTTTTCAGCAATAACTCAAAAACCGTTAAACCTACCTTGTTCAAAGCAAAAATCGTTGAAAGTATTTATTAATATACATCAGCTCTTGAACGGTTGAACCGATTTGAATGCGGTTTTGTTTTATTTGAAAGCAGGTTTTTCAGCTATGGTTCTTAGACCTAGACACGCGGCAGCGTGTCCAGCCAAGTTCACCCCAGGAACTGGCGGACAGCAGCCGTGTGTTTACACGAACCGTTTGGAGCCACTTTTGACCCCCCAATAAATCCTAATCTATCTAACCTAAAAAAATTAAATTTGGTACATGTATTAAGATCCTTTAGAACAACTAGAACCCCAAATTTCGTAAATATAGGTTTAATTAATTAATTATTGAGAGAGCCGTAGTAAATTAGTTTTACTGTAAACAATGTAGTGCCGGACTTGCCACCATTTCAGAGAATCTACGGAACTTGGCACCCATTTAGATCTCAATTCTTTTGTCGGTGAAGACGACAACCAAGCATCGCATATTCTTAATATTGAACTTGGCTCCCATTTTCACATTTATGTTTTTGATGGGTATCTATTATCAAAATCGGTTGAGCCGTTTTTGAGATATTGAACTTTGAAATGAAAATGGCGGGAGTTATCCACCTTTTTTAAGTCGTCAGTTAAAGAAATTTAACCATAACGATATACGAAAACAGTGATATAAGGTCAGATCTCAATCTGTTAAAATGTTAACTTACGGAACCGGAACCAGTTTTCTATCATCCGGAAGAACCAGGAGCTCTTCTGCTCGTCGACGACACGGCTGTCATCCATCTGCAACAGATGATAAATAACGAGTGATAACAAAAAAATTTGAATACATTGTGGAGGTATTTAAAATCAACTCTTGTGATGTTAGTAAAAATAGTTATATTGTAGAATATATATGGAAGAGTAATATTTACAAAAACGTTAGTGTACATTTGAATAAGGCCCGTGATCAGCTGTTCGTTGAAGTCTGGACATGATGTTGGAACAAGACCGTTGGACGACATTTTTGTCCATTTTTCGAACACATGTCTTGATTTTTTTTTATAAGTTGGGCACAGTTTTCAGCTCTCCAATTATTTTTATAAACCAAACTGCTCAAATTATGGAGGATTTGTTGGGTTACGTGTTTTTGGCACAAATGGAATGTTATTGGCCTCTAGGAACTGTACCGTTTTTTTGGCAGTGCGAAGATTCTTTGTCAGGCCAAAAAACATATTGTCCATCTGAATGATATTTACGAATAAAAGGCATCAATATTTTATTCATAAACTCTTTTCGTACACTTTTTGTTACGACTGCTAAACCACTTAGCTTGAACCACAGTTTCGACGTACCATATATAAGGTAGCTATATAAAGCTGAATATGAAGATATACCATATAAAGCTGAAGAGGGTCGAAAGTCTGTACATGGAAGATATTCGAAAATAATTGGCTGGGGATACTTAGAATCGATAACACAACACGTTACAACAGATTTTAGAATTTTTGTCTGTTTGTCTGTTTACTTGGCCGCGCATCACGTGAAAACGGCTGAACGGATTTTGATGCAAAGTTTACTAATTTGTCGAGAAAATCTCCGGTCAGGCTATAAAAATTATGCAGATTTGGGTTAAAAGGGGGTAAAAAGAGGGATAGAATTTTGTATAGGAACTCCTATAATCCATGACTTACAGGTTTGAAAATTGGCAAGCACATACTAGACGACAAAGAAAAAACATTCACATTCAAAATTTGTTAAATCTTAAGATAAAAACTGAAAAATAAAAGTAAACACTAGCGGTGCGCCGGGACGCTGTGTAATGTGCGCGCCAGCCGCCACGGTCTCTTCAAAATTTGAAAGCTATTGCGTTTAGCCTTTTAAGTACGTAACTGTGACCCTGAACCCAAATTACTAGATATAAAATCTACATGTGTAATGTTGTAACCCTATTCCTTTGGCCGATTACTTAATATTCAGTCACTTATACCACATAAATAGATAAATAAGGAAAGAAAGATAGACACATGATGTCTTCCTAAATAACCTATACATAGTGTGTGCGTCAGCCTCGCGTGCCTTGACACCCTCCACCACGCCTTCATTATCGCGTATAACAGTCTTAGCTTGACTTGGCACGCCCATCGGGCCTTCGGCCCTCAGCCTTATATGAAAAGCTCGCTCCTTTGGAATGCTCGACCTTCGGCCTCGCGTGCCTTACCTCTCATCTTCGGGCCTTAGGCCCTCAGCCTTATAGAGCCCGCTGTTGGGATGCTCGATCTTCCGCCTCGCGTACCTTAACACTCAGCGTCGGCCTTCGGCCCTCATCTTTATTAAAGAGCCCGCTTCTTTGGGATTTTCAAACTACGGCCTTGCGTGCCTTACTACTCGGTTTAGAGCCTTTGGCCCTCAGGCTTTATATGAAAAGTCCGCTCTGTTGGGCCTTTCATATAAGACCCAACAGAGCCTCGGGCCTTCGGCCCTCAGCCATACATAAGTAGGCCGCTGTAAGTGAATGATCGGCTTTCGGTCTCGCATTTGTTGCCGTTCTGCTTCGCATTTTTGGCCATGATCATTACGTAAAGAACCCGCTCTGTTGGGATACTCGGCCTTCGGTCTAGCGTGCCTTACCGCTCTGTTTTGGGCCTTCGGCCCTCAGCCTTGCATAAGGAGCCTGCTCTGTTGGAATGATAGGCCTGTATGTCTTGCTGGTCTGCTTAGGGCCTTTGGCCATAATACTTACATGAAGAACTCCCTTTGTTGGGACTACGTTTTACGGCAGAACTGTGTAGCGAGACTTCTATCATTTAATTGTTCATTTTTGGCGGGATTCACACGTCTAGAAACGATACATTTGATTTTCCGAAATAAGCATTCGTTTTGACTATAGGATTTCTAGAGAATACACTCCTAAGGTCCTGGTGTCCTTTTCGACGCAGTAGCACTACTTTCTCGTGGCTATTGGTTTATCAGCGGTCGTTGGAAAATTGTCCAAATTCTTCCTAACATACATTATTATTTCAAATATGTATGGGAACAGCAGGGTTAGAATATCTATTTCTTTGAAAAATTATCTTAATGAATCACGCGACCCCAAGTTATAAATTGCACGGATAGCCCTTTTTTGCAAAATAAAAACAGTTTCAATATCTGCAGCTGATCCCCACAAGATAAGACCATAAGTAATTATACTATTAAAATAAGCAAAGTAAACTAACCCTGCCGTTGCCACATTGGTAAGCTGCCTTTTTCTTCTGACTGCAAATGCAGCAGAGCTCAACCTACTTCCTATCGCTGTTATATGGGAACCCCACTGCAATTTTGAGTCCAATGTAATACCTAAGAATACAGTAGAAGTAACAAATCCTTTCTCTTCCGGCGTCTGTATTTCCAGAAGCATATGACCTCGATGTGTTCAAGGTAAGAGTGAATAGGCATCTTCTGGGTGAGCGTGTTCCATCTTAGACTTTGTTTTAACTTTCCATCAGGTTAGACTAAGGTCAAACGTAATCCCATTAACAATAAAAAAAAAATCTAATGTTTGGCCATTAAGTTTAATATTTGTATCTAAGTTTCTGTTTAATGAGTTCGCTAGAGAGATTTCATACATTTCGTTTTTTTGGGTTCAATACTAAGTTATTGGCAGCAAAGCAAACCAATCAGATATCGTGGAGAGGGTATTATTTGGTTCAATGAGTTCGTATATCTCCTATTTACCTTGAACAGTAATGAGGTGTCGTCTACGAACATTACAATGCCTGATCTTCGGCTTACCATATATGGCAGATCATTTAGATAAACAAGGAACGAACCTAGAATAGACCCCTGAGGTACTCCCATCTCTACCACTGTCTCTGACGAAATGGCTTTATTTATCGCTACCTTTTGATTTCTCTGTGTTAAATATGACTTCATGAGATCTAATGCATGCCCTCTGATGCCATAAAACTTAAGTTTACAAATTAAAGTACCATGATCTACACAAGCCTTGGAAAGGTCACAGAACACTCCGATGGCGTCGTGCGACTCTTCCCAAGACTGCAAAATTAATTTTAATAAACTTGCACCTGCATCAGTAGTTGACCTACCCTTTGTGAAGCCGAACTGCTGTGCGTGCAAAATATTGTGAGAATTAAAGTGAGAAACCAATTGCGTAAGCATTATTTTTTCGAATATTTTGCTAAACTAACATAACTTTATCTCTACTGGGCACATAATGCAAAGGCAATCGTTTAGGATGTGTGCAGATGTCTCCTACGCTTCAAGGCAGTCTGCACTGCCTTGTGTCTATATGTATGTAAGCACTTTATTGTACACAATTACAGGTTGAAACATAAATAGGTCACAAAGCGTTAAAGTACAAAGGCGAGCTTATCCCTATAAGGGATCTCTTCCAGCTAACCTTTGAGCAATTGAGTGGAAGGTAGGTAGAATAAGATAGACAAACTTAAACCATGTACAATACAAATAAAACAGATGCAATATATATATGAAAAATAAAACTTATAATATATGCATAAATGTAATCGGTAAATATATACATTATATATATCCATACAAATGTCGTAAATATGAGTAAATTAATAAAATTTTAAAACTGTATTTAACCAATTCACTAGTTATTGGAAAGCCACAACTTCTTTAAATGACTCTTGAGTGACGCGACAGACGGGCACTGTCTTAGTGACAACGGCAACGCATTCCACAGCTTCACAGCGCGCACAGTAAAAGACCTGGAATAAGTCCGCGTCTTATTCGGTGGTATGGCTAGAGTAAGATTAGCGCTCGATCGTAAACGATGACCACTACCATCCGCCATATAACTAAAACGCTCCGTAAGGTAAGGAGGAGAAGCAGGATTGAACAGTACATTAAAAAGTAACGACAGGATATGCACGTCTCTGCGTCGGCGGATCGGTAACCACTGAAGCTGGGATCGGAAAACGGAGATGTGATCATATTTGCGGAGACCAAATATGTATCTAATACACACATTTTGCAGACGCTCCAGCTTATCAAGTAGTTCCTCCTTGAGATCAAGAAACGCGATGTCACCATAATCCAGAAAAGGGAGTAAAAGAGATTGAGCAATAGTCAGCTTGGTATGTAGGGGTAGGAAATTCTGCAGACGCCTTAGTGAGTGAAGAGACTTGAAGATTTTTTGGCTCACTTCAGCTATATGGGGTGACCAAGAAAGCGTCTGGTCCATGGTGATGCCCAAATTCCTGACAGTAGAGGAAAAAGGAATAGAAATGCCATCAAAGAGAATGTCGGGCACCACCACATCTGATAGCTTAGTTATATAGTAGGGACTGCCAATAACAATCGCCTGCGATTTATTCGCGTTAATTTGTAAACCAAACTTACATGCCCAGCAGCGAATGGCTTCGAGGTTTATATTGATTTGCGTAATTAAAGTGGAGATATCATCAATACTAGCCGCTGCATAAATCTGCAGGTCATCCGCATAAAGGTGGTAAGACGTTGAAAGAGACTCAGTGATACCATTTATAAATATAGAAAACAGAAGTGGAGAAAGAACTCCTCCCTGAGGGACGCCAGCGGTAAGTTCACACCACTCGGACACTTTGTCATCGAATTTAACGCGCTAACGTCTGCCAAAGAGGTAGTTACGAAACCAGGATAAAGGTGTTTGAGAAATATTCAGGGTCCGGAGTATACCGAGTAGAATATCAAAATCCACTGTGTTAAAAGCACTGCTGAAATCAAGCAGAACAAGGACAGTGAGCTTTTTGGATTCAATATTAAAACGAATGTCATCAGTGACTAACTAAAGCAGTAACTGTGCTATGCCCGGGGCAGAATCCAGATTGAAAAAAAATTTACATAATGTTCAATGATTTTTGATAACACTGGAAGAATTGAGATAGGACGAATTTGAGAGAAGGTTATGGGAACTGGAACTTTAGGGATAGGAATTATATGCGCATACTTCCAGGGCGCCGGAAACGTGCCGGAGGACAAAGAGAAATTTATAATATGGGAAAGGATAGGGGCAATGAAATCTGCCACGAGCATAAGCATATCCACATTTAGGCTATCATCACCGACGGCCTTCGTTTTAATAGACTTGAGAAAGGCAAGAGTCTCTTGCGGCGAAATCGAACCAAAATTAAAAGGGGACAAGTCGGGCGTGTAATACTGGCAAGATGTGAAAGAGTTGATTGTTTAACAGCAGGGTCTAGGATAACCGGTGAAATACTGAAATGCTTATTAATAGCGTCAATATTGAGATTACTGGAAGAACATTGTTGAGTTTTGCCCACCCCAAGAGACTTCAAAAATTTCCACAGTAGTAGTAATACACGTTAAGTAGGTAAAAGGTTAAACATTAAATAAAACATAATAAAAATAGAAAGTATCATAGTCTGCTTGTTTAGCCTAGTTGGTAGTGTCACTGTCTCCGAAGCTAGAGGTCCCGGGTTCGATTCCCGGTAAGGGCAGGTGGCATGTGGTGAGCAGAGACATTTGTTCCTGAGACTTGGATGTTTTCTATGTATTTAAGTATATATGTATTAAATGTATCGTCGTCTAGTACCCATAACACAAGCCTTATTGACTTATGCCTTATTGGCTTATTGTTATGGGACTTTATTTATTTATTTTATTTATTTATATATGACACACCAACAGTACATAAATAATCAAAATTGCATATTAATATTTATGGACACACAACATATTTAGGTACCAATAACAGGTATGCAACAGCATTTAAAGAGTTTGAGGCTTTTACAAAAAACAATAGAACTAAGTATAAATGAAATATGTGAAAGATACAAACATTACTATAATTTAGACTAGTTCGATTTGTGTAAAAATAATAAGATAAGATAAGATAGCCTTTATTTGCTGATTTTTTCATTTTACATTTCATATGATATTAATAGTAATTATAGGAAATACATCATTTGCACATGTATATATAATTGAATTGGAAATTTGTTTATTTAATTATCATATTTCCTATTTTCTCCTATATATCTATTTTCCTACTTATTTATTTATTTTTCATCTCAGCTTGTCTCTTGGACATAGGCCTCTTCCCAAGCTTTCCATTTTATTCTGTCCCTTGCATCTCTTCTCCACTTGCTTCCAGCTGTCTTTTTTATGTCGTCTTCCCATCTCATTGTTGATCTTCCTTGTTTCCTTAACTTAAAAAAGAAAACAAGGAAGACCTCTAATAATAAAATAAAATAATATTATATCATGAAATTGATAAAATAAAAGGAGTTAATAAATACGTACCTTATGACCACAGCACAGGTTCTATAAGTTTAGCTTTTTCAACTGTGTATGACCCAAATGTATTTTACTGACACACTGACCAAATGTGGATAAATTGTTATCTTATCCAGCGTTTCCCGTTATAGTGAAATATGAAGCCCTAATAAAGTACAAAAACTTTAAAATAAAAACCAAAATAGGAACATTTTATGCTTACTTACCTCTAAATTGATAGTCACGGTTGTCTTGGTCAGTTAATTAATATGTATTATTTGTAAGTTGGGGATGGGGAAATCGTAGAATACGTACAATACAATAGCTTTCTTGATTAAAAAACATATGACATCATTGACATCGCGTAATTGACACGAAGAAAGAACAGTCCAAATTAATAACAAAATGTATTCTGGAAAACCACTCTTATTTTTTATGTGTAAAACTACTCAGTCAAAAAAAAAATATTATAATTAAACAACTAGCCTCCACTTTACATTGAATTGAAAACAAGTCTTTATTGATGAAATAATGTTATAGTTTAACATATGAAGACAATCATATTATTTCTTAAATAAAGCTATTTAACGCCGGGATTTTAGTTGGCCGTATTTATGAAAATATCGTGTTGCATTGCGCCTCTTTCTTTAATATCGCAAAAGAAAGGGAGGTGAATACGCATTAAAGGCTGGATTTTTGGCCGTATTTGTGAAAATTTTCGAGTTGCATTGCATCTCTTTCTTTGATATCGCAAAAGAAAAGGAGGCGAATACGCAACGCCAAATAATGCCACAAGATAAGACGGATTAGCGCTAATTACTTCGTATTCTCTAGTTATTTAAGTACAATTTGGACTCTCCAAGCTATTTAGACCAATCAAAGGACAATGCGTCAACATCTTATTTTATTTTAGACGATTTGATTGGCCATTATAAAACGATTGGTAATAAAATAGTAAAAGTGGATGAAATTACATATTGCAAAATAACGCGGCGATTTAAAATATACCTTCCTTTAATGGACGAAACTAACCGATAAAAAAAAAAACAAATAGAATATGAGCGCAAACGTCAAGTTGACGTTTGACACGTTATGACATCTCATTATAGGCGCGAAAAAACAAAACTTCACAGGTTATATTAGTTTATTTATTAATAATAATAATCATTTATTTCACCGTCTCCTATGCTACGAGATCAATCTCAATTTGGTACTGGAACATGTCGTTCGGAAACTGCTGTCACAGGATTCCGGAATTGAACTAAACAGAAAACATAGGCTGATAGTGTTGACCCTATCAGTCTATGCTTTCTACGCGTCTACGCAGACTTTGGTTTGCTAGGCGAAAACCGAGAAAAGGTGGAAATGTCAGCTCGAGAATGTTGGATCAAGAAGCAGCTAAAGTGGGGCTCAGGATTAATCATGGAAGACGGAATACCTCCACATGCGTTTCAGAAACAGTCGTGCCAAACGAGAAGTCCTACGGGAAAGAAACCTCTTACAAGGGAGTGTCCAAATTAATACCTCGGATGCATTGTCACTGATACGCATGCTAGAGAGAATGAAATTAACACCCGTATCCAGAACACCTTTCGCTGCAGTGTTGCTCTGAACAGAGTGTTGGCGTCCAAGCTCCTCAGTAAACGATCTAAACCTCGGATATATAAGATCGCAATCCGCCCCATCTTAATGTATATGGGTATGAGGCCTGGACGCTAACAGTTAGGGAGGAGCACAGCCTGTTAGGAGGAGAACGTATAAGGTGTTCCGAAAAATCCTGGGACCAGTGAAAAGAGACGATGGGAGTTGGATGATACGTTAAAATGCTGAAATAGAAGAGTTGGTGGCCGAACCAAATATTATGGGTGAAACCAAAGCGCATCGTCTTCCATGGCTTGGTCACTTCGAGAGGTTTTTTTTTTTTTTTATTAAAAATGGGATTGCTTTTGGCCAGCATCTAGCCAGGGGGCAAAGATGAGGCCGACGATGAAGCGAGCTCACCCAGAAGATGCCTATTCACTCGTGCCTTGAAAAGGTCCAGGTTATATGAACTCGGAAATACAGACGCCGGCAGAGAATTCCAAACCTTAGAAGTGCGCATTATAAAAGAAGATGCAAAGCGCTTGGTTCGAATTAGAGGAATGTCGACCAGGTAAGGATGGTAGCCAGCCGTACGTCTGGATGTCCGATGGAAAAAGGGGGAAGGCGGTATGAGCTCATGGAGCTCCTGAGCACACACAGAAGATAGGAAAAGATCGACAGGTGAAGAGAGCATACTTGGGCCGACCGACCGGACGGCGTCCGTGGATCGCCCCAAGTACCGCTGCAAGGATTTAGTGGACGAGGACCTTGGTGGAGGACCGAGGTGAGAGCTTGGAGCCGGTGCAAGCTGGCGAAAAATAGCGCAGGACCGAGAAAAGTGGCGTGCTCTTGTCTCGGAAGCCAATACTCATTTTGAGTCGTCGTGTCAGCCTAGTTAGTTAGTTTTATATTAGTTAGTTGCAGATTGCGATTAATTTCAATTTTCTACAAATCAAAAACCCAGCCCAGAATTTCCTACTACGATTAATTGACGAACTCAAAATTCAAATTCAGTTGACGTTGACATGAACATGACAGTGAACACGCTCATGACTGGGGGTCTACTCCGAAATTCGAAATCCGAACTTCGTATGGTGCCGTCCCTTTCACTCTCCTGTCATACACTATATGAGTGAAAGGAACGGCACCATACGAAGTTCGGATTTCGAATTTCGGAGTAGACCCTCTGGTCCGAAACAAAACACTACTTACGCGGCCTTGAGCGCGCTAACTGATTCGGACCGGCTGCCAGCACTGTGAGCGTTGTGAGCGTTGTAAGCGTGATTCGGAACACAGCCATGTCAATCAATTGTCAAACCGCTGTCAAACGAGCAAAAGTTACGGCAGACGCCGCGTATCTATTTGTAAAGTTTATCCTGCTTATTTAGGCGATTATTTTTAGTGCGTATTTGATGTTAGTGTAGCGTGCCGAGCATGATGCCGGCGAAGTATTATATTTACGCCAGCGGACGCTGGTGTGAGGTGGACACACGACGCGGTCGCGTGGCGGGCTTTAGGCAACGCGCGCGTTTTTGCTTTTTGCGAGGGGGAAAGCTAGAACTGTCGCGCTCCGCGGCTGTCCTGAGGGCGCTGCGAGCTTTGGCGGCGGGCTCCGGAGGAGCTGCGCGAGATTCCGCACCACTGCAGGGACGTCGACCTCACAGGTACCGACTCCTTGTATGTTAAATGCTCAGTCCCTGGCTTTGCTATGCGAATAAGCGGGGGTACAGATGATATGGTTTTAATGGTATAACTAATGCAAATATGTGCCTGAGCCTGATATTATTTGTGTTGATATATTATTAAGTGTTGTTTTCCTAGTTAGGCTATTACAGTCCCACTTGAAAAAAAACTGATAGGTCACTAAAGCATATTGGCCTGCCTTAGATAATGCAACACCAAATATAGCATTTTTGCAATGAAATACACAAAAATTATTGATAATTATAACTTGGATTGATATGGGCTTTATTTTGAGTTAATCGTAAAATTATTATGAAAACTAAAAAATTACAAATTTCTCAAGAAAAGCCTGTTTTTTAGATGTTTTTTGTTTTAATTATAAAAAATTAAATAATAGTGTAATAAAGATTTTACTATTTATTTGTTGATAAATTTGCATCTAGATCATCCCTATTTGTTTGTGCGTTTTATACAGAGACACTGTATATGCATGTGTCTCAATGTTAATTTGGTTTGTTTTGCGTACTGTAATGTGTGTTTGAGTCTTTGTGTGTGTGTGTGTAGGTCACGCCAAGAGAGTGCGCGTGCGCACCGCTGCTGCTCCCAGCACCTCCATCACTCCAGGTACATTATTTAAAATGTATGCATTTTTAAGCATAGGGTTTTTTATAGCCAGTGGGGGGATTAATTCCGTGCCTCCTAAATGCTCTCACTATACTCATTCCGCACCTCAAAAGGAAAAGCAGAACCCTTATAGGATCACTATTGTGTCACTGTACACTACATCTGTAACGGGCAATTTGCTCTGAAATTACTGCACTGGTGATCTTGAGGCAGACATATAATATTAATGTAAATAATTGGGGGGTGAATTAGAAAATAAAATAGAAATTACAAATTATATCATCAAATGAAAGGGCTCATTGTTAGAAGTTCAAAAAAATAATTTTTATTTATTCTAAGATGCATGGTTTGAAATTTTTTAAGAAAATGGGCGAAAATTGTCCATTCTCCGGTTAGCCCCAATTTTGGGCAAGATCTTAAATCGTCAATATCTCGGAAACTAACAATTTTCGGGCAGGGTATCATGACCTTTTTCGTTGTTTACCGGAGGGGAGAGTACCCTTGAGCTCGAAATAAACAGAAGTAGGGGCGGCGTGGTGTGGGGTGAAGGCGATTTTGAATTTTTGATCTTTCCGAAACTGTTGACTGTCGATAGTGTCGATTACTGCTTTATATGTCACACACGCTGCCTCCGATCCGCTATCCCGCGCACCGCGTTCGCTTTGCCAGAAAACCTCCTCCGCCACGCAAAGACGCTGCGCCGCGCTCTGTGCGTTTCAATAACCAGTAACTTTGTATAAAAAAAGAACAATACTTATGTGCCACGAAACGGTTCCCTCTTAGCATGATGGCCAGCGCTGATCTTCCGATTGCACCTTAAAACTAGGTATGCAATGCAGTTTGTTGGTTGCTAATGTTGAGCTGAGCATGTCTACCCGGTCTCAAACTACCTGACAGTTACTCGCTTAGCATTGAAATATACGAAAATTTAGTTTTTCGGTGATCTCTTTGCGGTATGTCCGATTTTTTTAAATCTAAACCTTCGTCGTTAAAAATGTGAGCGTGATCGGTTGAAGCGTCTAGGAGGAGCACGAACTCAAACGAAATAAACCTGTCGCCTTCGTTCAGGTTAAAAAGTAAAATAAAATACGAGTAAAAACACAGTAATGATAAAGCAATCTTAACTTAGAAAAATATCCAAACCCTTTTTTTAGATGTGACGTAAATGCGAATGAGTTGAACAAGAAGCTACCTCTTTCTTCTCCGCCCGCGATAGAGCGCAAGAGAAAGAGATCTACCAGTGAAGACTCCCATAAACCAAAAAAGGCCAAGAAGAGTGAGACAGAGCGAACTTCGCTGAAAGAGAAACAATGTCAGACTTCACCACAAAGGACTGACCAGTGCAAGGGAGAGGTACACAATCTTGTGAGCTCTTCCGAAGACAATGAGAGAGTTAAAGAGAAAAAACAGTCGCCGCAGAAAAAGACAGGTAAGAGAGACTAAAAAACAGCAAGCAGGTAAGCTAAAAATGATATTTTTGGCAAGATTACCTTAATTGTCAAAATTTTGAGTTTAGTAATCTATATTATCATTATATTTTAAGTAACTTGGATGCATGATAGATCTGTCAGAATGAGCGCAGTTTCGCCAGCAAACTGTATCGTCAGTTTGGCTAGTAAATTTAAAAATGATAACATGATGTACCCATTTTTAAAATTAAATTAAAAAAATCTAAACTTTCTTCTATTTTATATAAAATTAAAACTGATGACGGACTTTTGGGGGAGGCCTTTAGTCCAGCAGTGGACGCCCTTCGGTTGATATGATGATGATGATGGTGGATGATAATTCATTCAAGTATGATCTTGTTACATCATCTTAGTGGAAATCAGACTAAAGTACAAGAATTCATTCCTGTTCATTTTTTGATTTAAATCTATCGTGATCATTGGCTTCATTATTTTTAGCAAACTTAAAAATCACAAAATCGTAATTTAACCATTTGTTTTAATTCCCTTGCACCTCTACCTATCCATCAACTCCTCCTCTATTGTCCATACCATAGTCATTCGGTTTTTTTCTAAACGGAATATATTTTCTTTAGGATTAATTCGTCAATACACTTCTACTATAGTCTAGTACAGGGTTCGGCAAACCGCGGCTCGCAAGAAAATTTAAAACGGGGTATTTTTGGCTCTCTGTGATTCCCAAAATAAATTTTACTGAATTTGGCTTTTTGGTTAAGGGGAGGTCGTCAAGCGAGTTAGCGTTTTCGAGTTTTCTAAAAACAAACCGAAACGTAGAAAAAGGGTTTTAAAAATTTGAAAAAATTCTATGTTTTACTTAAGGATCTAGTCTAGTCAAAGTTGCACTCAGATACACGATCTAATGAACTTCGCTCGATAGAAAGAGACCCCAAAGTTACTCCTTTTTGTAAAGCATTTACAATCTGACGACTAAACTATTGATGTTTTAAATAAAGTTTTTGAACTAAACTACAGCCATTCAGTATTTCTAGACATTTTTGCAGAATTTAAAAAGATAAAATGATTGTATGAATTAATATGTTTAAATACCTACGAAATGCGCGAGCGCGGAGGCTCGGCAGGCCCGATCAGTCGCGCGCTGGCGCTTACAGACAACGGACCTGTGTCAGTTTTATCCGCGACAGTTTCGTGCACCAAACAAGCAGTTTTTGACGAATTTATATAATGGTTGCAAATTATTTAAGAAGGGCAATAAAAACCCGAATGAAAAAAGGCGTAATTATTAACAAATAAATTATGGTCATAGTGCCACAGTATAAAAATGACAGTATAACAACTGAACTGAACCCCTCCAGAAATGTAACCAAAGTTGGTAAAATTATAAATGAAATGTTTATTACCAGAAATTGTAGATATAGTAAGAGATCTACGAGTACTGCTTTGCACTTGAATATTTTTTTAAGCTGTGAGCTTCAACACATTAATTCCGGCCGTCTTTTTTTTAATACCACGTCAGTGGCAAACAAGCCTACGGCCCGCCTGATGGTAAGCGGTCACCGCAGCCTATGGACGCCTACAACTCCAGAGGTGTCACATGCGCGTTGCCGACCCTTTTAAAATTTATACACTTTCTATCTTTCTAGCTAATCTTCTTTTATAAGGTCTACCCATTTCCAGGTAGCTACCGTGGCAAGTTTGGTATCATTTTATATAACATATTGATTCTTTTGTCATCTTTATGTAAAAATCATTTCTGGTATTTATTTTTTAAAAATACGGTAACCTTTCGCATAAATAGTAAAAAAGTAAAAACTTCGCAATGTTTTTTATGCTTTGAGAGCTAATAACTTTTGATGAATAAATTAAACCACCAAAAAATATTCTGTCTGTATTTTATGTGGCACTCTTTAGGGGAGGCCTATGTCCAGCAGTGGTCGTCCATCAGCTGATATGATGATGATGACGATGACACGCACACGACAAATAAATATAACACCCTGTATAAATACAACACAAATAGATAAAAAATTGCATGACCTATTAAACAAATCGAGTAGAGAGGTATAAGACATATTTCTTAGGTTCTTAGGTTTCATAGATTAAATAACGAATTTCAGGGTTGTACTATGAATTCTGTTTTTTTTCATTATAATGGATCCTACCGTAAGTTCGACTTTCAATTATTTATTTACTACCTATTTATAAAAAAAATATATCAATGACATACTAAAGTTTAATCATAATTAATGCATTTCTTAAGTCAAAATACAGTTATATTTCTATACTGTGACCAGTATGAAGCTAGCGGGGTCATCCGAGTTCACAGTCGCTTCGTCCGCGCGGGCTTGTTCACGCACCGCCAGGACAGCGCTAAATACCTACTCTCGCAGGACTAGAGGGCCTTAAAAAGTTTGCCGACCCCTGGTCTAGTACAGTCAGTTGCAGAGAATCCTGACCCGTCTGCATACAAGCTTCAGGGGGGTTCACATTTCTCTGCAGCTGGCTTTACATTACTTACCTAGGGAGGCAATACAAAGGATGCCGAAGGCAAGGGCGATACATATGCGATATGACGCTATCTTTACCCCCTGGTAAGTACAGTCAGCTGCAGAGAAACCTGGACCCCCCTGCATACAAACTTCTATGCAGAGGGGGTCACGTTTCTTTGCAGCTTACTGTACACGATTATACGTCTTCACGTACCCCAGGAAGAGGGTTGTTCCGCACGCGCTTATTTCCACTTTATTGGCGCTCGGGCCTATGATGGTTGTCATTTTATCACTTATCGTCGTTCATAAGACGCCCGTCACTCTCGCACTCGCATACTTGTCAGAACATGACGAATGTCTTATCCATGACGATAACGATAATTGATAAAATGGCAACCACCAGATGTGACGTAAAATTATTTTATTTCAAGTATTTCAATTTCTCCATTACAAGGTGTTATAGCTCGCGGCAAAGTAGAAGAAAAACTAGTACAAAGTCTTATACAAAGTGATTCGGAGGGGAGCAGCAAAGAACAGAAGAAACAATCATCACAGAAGAAACTCGGGCCAAGAGTAAGAGACAGTGAAGAAAAGGAACCGCAGATATCTTCAGACAGTGAAAAGAATAAAAAGCCTGAGAAGACCAAGGCACCACAGAAAAAGACTATTGCTAGAAATAAAGAAGAAGAGAAATTAGTGCAATCTCTGTTGGAGAGTAGTTCTTCAGAAGATGATGAGCAGGTATATCTTCTAGAAAGAAATACAGTAAATATGTTGGTAGGTTTTGGTCTTCGGTGTGTCCAATCCATTGTCCTATTGTGCGGTTTTGCTACCTCATTATCGTCCGTCATAAAAGATAAGCATACTTCGTAGACAAAGACTGCATGTATTAATATTTTACCTGATTATCAACTCTAGGGCCTTTGCCAAAAGTATAAATTGCTTTATTAGAAATGTGACACGCATTCTGCATTTTATGCCCGCAATTTACCAGAACGCCTCAGAACAATGGCATCTGGACCCGCCATTTTTCTATTCGTGCACTCGTAATATTTTGCTTACGCAGAGAGTCGATAGTCATTTGAGTTTTCTAGGTCGTTGTAATTGTAACGACTTTTTACAATATGGTCATTTTGGTGTTTTGCGGTTTTAGTCAATAAAGCTATTGTCCCTCTAATAGGTTTGGACAAGACTAAAACCCAACGACCATAATAGGTACAGTCAGCGTCATATAGTACGTATCAGTCGAAGTGGCCAAATAGTTCGGTACACTATACAAAATATAAGGTGTACCGAACTATTTGGCCACTTCGACTGATACGTACTATATGACGCTGACTGTACAGATGTAGTGTACCTATTATCCGTATCCGTTCCCATCGTGTAAACTCAGAAGACGACTAGACCCGAAGTGGCATCCATCGTTTTAAACGATCGACACGTTCAAGTCTGCTAAAACTTGACATAAATTTGAATTGTTCCCTCGATTCCTCCTGGATCCCATCAACAGACCTTCACCAAATTTATATGGGATCAACATAGGAGTACCTGCTTTGAAACAAAAAAAGAATTATCAAAATCGGCCCACGTGGTCAGAAGTTATCGGGGAACATTGATACATAAAGAAAACAAACATGCAGACGAACCAAGAACATTCAAATTCATACAAAACTTATTAATTTTAAACACGTGGATTTTAATAAAGACTCTCTTTCAGGTTTCAAGCAAACCCCACTCTAAGGCCAGTCTTTTAAGGTCCGGACCTAAATCTAAACAGAATGATGACACAGAGAGCAGCTCTTCAGAGAGTTCTGAACAGAGGCAAGCGTGCAAGGTGCTAATCATTAATAACAAAGACATCCGGGTGCTAAGGAGGTTCCTGGCAAGGGGCGCTGGGGGGGAGGAGCTTGAGAGGTAAGGGAGCGTTCCTCACACCTGCTATTCAGAAGCCATTGTTGCAGCATAGTTGTATTTTTGTTCACTCATTTGAGCAACAATGACTTCTGAATATCAGGTAACGTATATGCTCAGAAGGAAAAATATTTCCGTCGTGGACGTAAACACTTGAATCCCTCGATACGCTCAAGATTCTACTCTAGAGTCTTTCGCTTCACTCAGGATTCAATATACCACCTTCGTCGTAAATATATCTGTTTAGAATGGCTTTCGATTCTAACAATGGGTAACAATAGATAGTCATTTCATTAGTCGTTGCTCAGGTTCCTTGCTTACATACCTTTGATGGGAAGTCCAGGATTCATTAGGCTGGTTTAGGTATGTGACGTCACAGGCGGAGCGACATACGCCTTATTCGAACGCAAGCAAAGAGTCAACTGTCGGCCAAAGTCATTAGCTAGGCGAGATGGTCAAGTTTATTGAGCAATATCATTTTACTCCCTTGTGAGACAATCTACTATTCTTGTCCAGGTTCGACAATGACAAAGAGTACAAGACCAGAATATTCTACAGACTGAATCCTTTGGTGATGCTCAAGCGTTGTGGACCGCTGGAGCAGCTGCTTCTGCAGCGGCTCAGCTTGAAGGAGTTCGCGCGACACCTGGGCCTGAGGAGCGTAGCCGATGTGACTCCTGAAAAGAGGTATGGAGTAGTTATACTACTGGACAGCTGGAACAGCTGCTAGGCACTAGAAACAGTAGAAACAGCTATTGATCCACTGGAATAGCTTCTTTAGTACACCTGGAACAACAGTTAGATTGCAGCTGATTCTGCAGCGGCTTGGCTTAAAGGAGTTTGCGCGACACCTGGGCCTGAGGAGCGTAGCCGATGTGAGTCCTGAAAAGAGGTATGGAGTAGTTTTACTACTGGACAGCTGGAACAGCTGCTAGGAACAGTAGAAACAGCTCCACTGGAACAGCTCCATCAGTACACCTGAAACAACTGCTGGACTACAGCTGCTTGTGCATCGAGTGATTTTTTTAGGAGTTTGCGTGGCCGATGGGCCTGGGATAGACAGCTGGAATTAGAACACATGATGGAATAACTGCTGGAATGCACCTGGGAGCTGCGTCTGCGGCAACTTAGCTTCAAAGGAGTTTGTGCGACATCTGGGGCTGAGGAGCATGGCTGACGTCATTCCCGAGATGAAGTTAGGAGTATAGTTGTACTACTGGAACAGCTGGAGGACTCAAAATTGTCATATTTGTATAAGTTTGGTGACAATGCAATATTATGGCACCACCGAGCTGATATGATGATTGATGATGGATACAGAAGGTGGCTATAGTAACTCCTAAACTACACAAGATAAACCCGGGCTCATTGGAATCGTCTCAGCGAGTAGTTGATGGCTGTAGAAAAAAGGCGTGGGACTACAATATAGGGTTCTTCAAAAAAGGAGTGTACATATACATTTTTATTGTTCCGTACCCGAAGGGTAAAACGGGACCCTATTACAAAGACCCCGCTGTCCGTCCGTCTGACCGTCCATCTGTCACCAGGCTGTCTCTGGTTACCCGTGTTAGTTGGACAGGTGAAATTTTCACAGATGATGTATTTCTGTTGCCGCTATAACAACATATACTAAAAAACAGCATAAAATTAATATTAGGGGACGCCCATACAACAAACGTGATTTTGCTTTTAAAGGCACTTGTATAATAAAACGCGCATGTGACAGAGTTGATGGCACATATAGGCTGCTGTGACCGCTTACCATTATACCATAAGGCGGGCCGTACGCTTGTTTGCCACCGACGTGCTATAAAAAGAAAGGTACAGTCGGCAACAAGGAAGTAGGTTAGTAGGTCCTGGTAAAGAAGTAGGTACACACCTAATTTTTTTAAAATACTTTCATTGTACCTAATATTGTACATATTTCTGTTGCTTCTCTAATAAATAAAATAAATATAAATATAACATTTTTTGTACCAAAACAGTTTTTTTTGGCAGTAACTTTTTTTTTTTTAAATTAATAGATATCGGATGAGGAACAGCACGCGCCAAGCGCGCAACCCTGCTAGCGTGACGAGTGGCAGCGAGAACGAGAAGGAAAATGCCGTACAACCGAAGAGGAGACAGCTGTGGAACAGAAATAAAGAGCTGTTTAACAGCATCCGGTAAGTATTATCTACGCTTTACATTTTTTTAATCTTAAGAGTGTGCAGTACGTTCGGTTCTCCATACAAACGTATTTATGGTCTCATTTTAGAACGCCATGCTAGAATAACCTGAAACTTTGTATACACAATGAGATCCGGCATATCTAGGTTAGTTTCTGTTGCTTGAAATTATAATGGAGAAAAAATACAACGATTATTAAGGTTTTCATACAAGCCGTTAAAAACTCAAAAACCCGCTATATTTTTTTTTATTTTACACGTTCTAACAACAGAAACTAATTTCCGACCTAGGTATGCCGGATCCCATTGTGTATACAAAGTTTCATGTTATTCTAGCATGGCGTTTTAAAATGAGAGCATAAATACGTTTGTATGGAGAACCGAGCGTACTGCGCCCTCTTAACAACGAACGCTCGGCCGCCCGCCGCGCTGGCGACCGCGTACCGGAAGGCGCAGCATTTATACAATTTAAAAAAAACTGACAATCTTACTTAATAATAATGATTAAAAATGTACTGATTAACAATTCAATGAAAATAAATTTACAAATATTAAGGACGTATTGAGTACGACCTGTGTCCGAATAAACAAAAAGTATATAAAAATAATTTAATATCTCAGAGAAGTAAACTTAATATTGTTAGAGATGTATAAAAAGTCGGAAAAATCTTCATGAGTTCAAACTTAACAGTGATATCCACGACTACAACACTAGAAGTAAACACAAGATTGCAGTGAAAGCCAGTCGTCTCCGGAAGGTTAGCACGTCGTTCGTGGGGAACTGTATACGATTTTATAATAAAATACCCACCGAAATAGTTAATCTGCCACTGAGTAAATTTAAGTCTCATATTAAACGTTATTTGCTAAGCCAGGCCTATTATGCTGTCAACGATTTCTTAAATGATAAAAATGCTTTTAAGCCAGTGATAGTATAATCTTGTTAGTTAAAATATATATATATACCTATGCTTCACTTAGCCTATTTCCTTGTACAGCTCTTTCGTTGCGTTTTATGAAACACTAGCATTTGCCCGCGGCTTCGCCCGCGTACTAAGCGAAATTTTTAACCGTCTACAAAAAACAGGTTCGTATGTTTGTCCACGATTATCTCGCATTTGGCTGAACCGATTTAGATGCGGTCTCCAGAAAAGTAGTTGTTACATTCTGGGGTTTCGCTATACGAAGTTTGGTGATTGTGATTCATTAACAGATGAACAGATAAAAAGTTAGTATACATTCTGAGAACCGGCAAACTGTTGAATTTCATTTGATTTTGGCAAAAATAAGGATCTAAAACTATTATCATACATTTCCGAGAGGCCGAAGGGGAAAGGGCCGATGAAATAAAAGCATGTCTGAAATGGCTCTTAGTAAAAGTATCTGTGTACTACAGTAACACCAATAGGTCTGTAAACGACCTAACAGCGCGCAGCGGCCATAAACTCTGGTCCTTTGAAGTACAGAAATACGGCTAATTCAATATCATGTGTAACATTTATTTTTCCTACAATTAAATTTATTAGGTAGGTTTTGCCAGTTACCATTGGAGCATCCAGAAAGAAAATTTGGCCTCACTTCCATTCGCACTCCTTACTGTCAGTCCGTCTGTTACAACAAAGTTGCTTTTACTGGACCTACTGAATTGCAATTTGGCACAAACTATCAAGAATTTAGAGCGCTCGTGGCCCAACGGCACCCGCCTACCGCGTGCGGTGTGCGAGGTTAAGCAATGTGGGCGCAGGTCAGTTCTTGGATGGGTGACCGCTTTGAGTGGTTACTAACTGACTCTCGTGCTTTGAAAGGCACGCTAAGCCGTTGATCCCGGCTGCAATCGTTAAGCCAAGTTAGAGGCCTTCGAGCGGCTTGCGAACTTCTAACAGTCAAGTTGCCCACTCACTTGACAAAGGGGGGGGTCGAAGTTGCACCGCGTCCGTAGGGAGTACCCACCGTTACCATACACAGAACCCCTGGGTGGTGCTAAAAGTGCAACAAAAACTGGCAACCGTAGGTACTAGTCTTCTCGAAAATCTCACGGTACGTAAATTAATTCCATACGATTAAAAAAGAATTGAAGGTGGATTTAAATGGAAAAAATATCGAAATCTGTATGTCGTTTTTAAAAGCAAATCCATAGATACCCCACACGCCTATATAGTAACATTAAACTTTTTTGCATATAGGTATGAATGGAGTGCCAAATTTTACCTCAGATTCGCATTAAGAGACCTCTCGGATGCTCAGATATCGATTTTGAACGAAATCGGGACAAAAATAAAAGAAAATCAATATGGCCGCCACTTTCCCAAATTTTACCCCGGATTCGTATTAAGAGACCTCTCGGACACTCAGATATCGATTTTGAACGAAATCGGGACTTAAATGAAGAAAATCAATATGGCCGCCACTTTTTTCTAATTTTACCTCAAATTCGTATTAGGTGACCTCTAGGACGCTCAGATATCGATTTTGAACGAAATCGGGTTGGAAATGAAGAAAATCAATATGGCTGCCACTTTTTCCAAATTTTACCTCGGATTCATATTAAGACACCTCTCGGACGCTCAGATATCGATTTTGAACGTAATCGGGACGGAAATGAAGAAAATCAATATGCCGCCACTTTTTCCAATTTTTACCTCGGATTCGTATTAAGAATTCTCTCGGACGCTCAGATATCGATTTTGAACGAAATCTAGACGGAAATGATAAAAATGAATATGGCCGCCACTTTTTCTAAATTATACCTCGGATTCGTATTACGAGACCTCTCGGACGCTCAGATATCGATTTTGAACGAAATCGGGACGAAAAAAAAGAAAATCAATATGGCCGCCACTTTCACAAACTTTACCTCGGATTCGTATTAAGAGACCTCTCGGACGCTCAGATATCGATTTTGATCGAAATCGGGACGAAAAAAAAAGAATTCAATGACTGCGACTTTTTCCACATTTTACCTCGGAGTCGTATTAGGGACCTCTCGGACGCTCAGATATCGATCTTGAACGAAATTGGGACGAAACAAAAAGAAAATCAATATGGCCGCCACTTTCACAAATTTTACCTCAGATTCGTATTAAGAGACCTCTCGGACACTCAGATATCGATTTTGAACGAAATCGGGACGAAAATGAAGAAAATCAATATGGCCGCCACTTTCACAAATTTTACCTCGGATTCGTATTAAGAGACCTCTCGGACACTCAGATATCGATTTTGATCGAAATCGGGACGAAAAAAAAAGAAAATCAATGACTGCGACTTTTTCCACATTTTACCTCGGAGTCGTATTAGGGACCTCTCGGACGCTCAGATATCGATTTTGAACGAAATCGGGACGGAAATGAAGAAAATTAATATGGCCGTTACTTTATTCAAAGTTTAGGTACCTCGGATTCCTATTAAGAGTCCTCTCGGACGCTTAAATATCGATTTATGTCGAAATCGTATCGGACGGCACTAATTAATAAAACCGTCTACAATACATAGAATCAAAAAAGGTCGTATCTTCATAGGGAACTCACGGCACTTCTTGCACCTTTAGACCTTATAAGGAACTTACATGCCAAATTTGGTATCTCTCGAACCACCAGTTTGCGCTGTGCGGTGATATGTCAGTCTCTCAGTCAGTCAGTTATTTCTTGATATTTGGCACAATTTTTCAAAAGTTTTCATGACCACAATATTAAATTTCAAAACCGATGCCATTTTCGTAATTAACGTCCCAAAAAACCATAAAAACGACACCCATATTAATATTTAGACATTTCATCCCCCTCGGACCCCAACAGAGGGGATGGTATTTCACGTCCTCCACGTGGGATTTTAAAATCATTGTTGTTTTCGTAATCAGCGACCCAATAAACCATGGAAACAACACCCATATCGATTTTCAGAATTTGTCACCAGATTTCCCCCTGTTAGGGGTTGATTTCTCAAAAATCTTGAAACACATGTTTACTCAATTATCGTTAGAAATACTCCTGTGAAGTTTCGAATAAAATAATCCAGCTAATCTTGATTCCCCATACAATCTTCGGACCCCCATTTCACCCCCTTAGGCGTTGAATTTTGAAAAATCCTTTCTTAATGCACCTCAAGACCTTATATGGAACCTACATACTCAATTTGGAATCTCTAGAACCACCAGTTTGCGCTGTGCGGTGATATGTCAGTCACTCAGTCAGTCAGTTATTTCTTGAAATTTGGCACAATTTTTCAAAATTTTTCATGTCCACAATATAAAATTACAAAACCGATGCCATTTTCGTAATTAACGTCCCAAAAAACCATAAAAACGACACCCATATTAATATTTAGACATTTCATCCCCCTCGCACCCCAACAGAGGGGATGGTATTTCACGTCCTCCACGTGAGATTTTAAAATCGTTGTTGTTTTCGTTATCAGCGACCCGGTATATCATAAAAACAATACCCATGTCGATTTTCAGAATTTGTCACCAGATTTCCCCCTTTTAGGGGTTGATTTCTCAAAAAACCTGAAACACGTATTTACTCATTTATCGTTAGAAATACTCCTGTGAAGTTTCGAATAAAATAGTCCAACTAATCTTGTTTCCCCATACAAACTTCGGACCCCCATTTCACCCCCTTAGGGGTTGAAATTTGAAAAATCCTTTCTTAGTGCACCCCTAGACCTTATAAGGAACCTACGTGCCAAATTTGGAATCTCTAGGACCAGCGGTTTGGGCTGTGCGTTGATATGTCAGTCAGTCAGTCAGTCAGTCAGTCAGTCAGTCAGTCAGTTTCTTCTTTTATATATTATGAAACATGATGCTGTTTCTTGCCGAACAGTTGTTTTAATCTTTTATATTATTTATTAATGTCCGGCAGCCTGAATATGTCATGCTCGCTTAAAAGGCTTTGCTTACGGTGGCGTCGTTGATCGGGTCGCCACCTTCCCTAACAAATGGTCGAGGGAGGCGATGGCTGAGATACGCGTCATACTCGTGAGCGGGTGCTGTTTGTGGAGTCCGGTCTGTTCATGCTTGCAAGGGCATGATTAATACCTTAATACTAGTGTTATTTTATTGGAGATTGACGAGAGACATCATCCTGTTTTGGATTAATTTTATTGTTATTGACGCTTAGAGACCTTATACATCTCTGAGAATATTAAATTACTTAAGTGCTATATTCATTTACTACTTATTTTAATTTAGACGCTTAGAGACCATGTACATCTCTAAGGACTTAGGAATAATGGACGCTCAGAGACCATATACATCTCTGAGATATTAAATTTATTGTATATACTTTTGTGTATTCGGACAGAGACCGTATATATAGGTCACTAAAAATTTTTTTTTATATAATGTCTTATAAGTTAATTTTAATTGAATATTGTGAGTTTGTTTATCACTATAGTTTTAAAATCATTATTATTATTGTCTACTTTTTTTTAGTTCTGCAATTCTGTTTTGAAAACATTATAATTATCATTGTCAATTTATTTAATTGTATAATTCATGTGTTGACTTGTAAAAGTGCCCTTGTGGCCTATTTGCAGAATAAAATTTTTGATTTTGATTTGATTTTGATAAGGTCTCTAAGCGTCAATAACAATAAAACTAATCCAGAACAGGATTATGTCTCTCGTCAATCTACATACAATAAAATAACACTAGTATTAAGGTATTTACTATGCCCTTGCAAGCATGAACAGACCGGACTCCACAAACAGCACCCGATCACGAGTATGACGCGTATCTCAGCCATCGCCTCCCTCGACCATCTGTTAGGGAAGGTGGCGATTGGCTTAGATTTTCTATTAAATTATTTTCAAATATATATTTTGACATTTTGACATTTAGCTGTTTAAATGATTAGAAAATAGTTAAATAAATATCTCTTGATAGACATTTAAAGTTGTTGTATGCGAATTTCATCAGTAACACATGAAATTGTACTTACATTTCTCGTGTAAACCTTGTTCCTGGCCGATTTGTATGCCCGTTTAAGTGGAAACCATTAAAAATGTGTCGGAAAGCCAGCAAATTAAGCATAGAAACTCGTGCTAAACCCTTGGGTTATGTCCAACAAAGGTTACTCGACCAATAACAGAAAAATTGGGGTTTCTCAAACTGCAGTCGAAAACGGTATGAAACGGAAAACAAGGAAAAATCTTTATTCCAGTCGATTTCGTTCAGGTAGGCTAAAAGTTGCAATAAAAAGTGAGAACATGTTTCTTGCGTTCAAATCTGACTTCAATACGTGTACTTTAACTGCTCCAGAAATTTATGAAGAGATCAACACAAAGATCAGCAAATAGCAGTTTTGAAAGTGCACCGACGTCTGTTAGTTTTTTTTTAGATAAATGACAAAACTATGCATGATGCCTACACTGAAGGGTGGAGGATCTGTTACCTATAACCTGGGAATGCTTTACATGTGATGATATTGGTGATCTCGGGCTGAGTAAAGGGCGTAAATGAACTAAAATAACAGGGTGAACTTAAACTGTTGACCGGTCCTGTATGTCCAGCAGTGGACGTCTTTCGGCTGATATGATGATGATGATGAGTTCATAACCCCGGGTATGTCCTAAAACTACGACCAAGACCACCGGGGAATGGGCAGCAGCATTCATAGAGTGCGGTGGAAATACTGCGATCGCCAACCCGCATGCCAAGCGTGGCGATTATGGCATTTACCCCCCATGAAATTGGGGGAGGCCTATGTCCAGCAGTGGACGTCCTAGGGCTGATATGGTGGTGGTGGTGGTGGATGAGTTCATAGTAGTTTCTGTACTATTTAGGGTATCGTACCAGAAGGCTCCAAACGGAACCCTATTGCTGTTACTCACGTGTCCGTCTGTCCGTCCGTCACACAGGTTTTAGAGCCAAACGATTGGAGCTGTCTTCAAAATTTCACAGTATAAGCACCTTGTTAACTCAAAGCCATATTGTCAAAAAATATTTTGAAATGGTACATGTTCCCATAGATTAGATAGATAGATAGATTTATTTATTTCACAATATACAATGTCACTTAAAATTACACATAGTCAATTGAAAAGAATTTATATCAGTTCAGTCAGTATCGTCAGTTTTTTTGTCATAATAATAATAAACTATTTACAAGTATATGCCAAAAAAATTACAAAATAAACATGTCAATAAATTTTCAATAAATTTAAGAATTTATTGACATGTTCATTGCTCATACAGCTAAATTAGGGCGACCGATCCTTTTTTTGATCTGCCCCGTCGACTGGGCTATCGTTTAGAGCTCCATCACCCAAGCCCACTGCTGGACATAGGCCAAGTAACATGGAGAGGTATGTAGAGCTCGTAGAGTTAAAACAAAGGAATGAGAAACTACCCAGCTATGCTATTTTGACAAGATTTTACTTCGAAGATTACTACCCATACTACCCATACTTCCCATAGATTTATTAACTTGAAATTTGGTACTGATGTTTATTATCCATTTGATTTTACTAAAAAATTATTTGGTACGGAATCTTAAATGTGCGAAGTCCGGCACGCACATGGCCGGTTTTTATTATTGCCCTACTAAATGAAAAACAAAATAAAAAAAATATTTATTCAAAATACATAGATTCATACCACTTTTTGAATGTCAGAGGTCTCGTTATGTACAGTTGAGTTCGAAAATATGTACACGGACAGAGTGATCATAAAAATGTGAACACTAGTTTATTGTCAAGGGCTCAAAGTTGCTCAGATAGGCGAAAGTTGCCTTATCTTTGAAACTTGGGTGGAGCAAAAATACTAAGGGTAGCAAGGTAGCGGACTCCCATCTTGAAGGCTTGCAACGCACTTACAACGCGTCTGGCGTTGTGGGTGTCCATGGGCGGGATAATCGCTTACTATCAGGCGATTTGTTTGCTCGTCTGCCTACTATTTCATAAATAATAATAATCGGAACCGAAGTGCGATTCCAAAAATCACATCCTTTTTTGATACAAATAAAAAACCTAATTCATTAATAATAATACAACCTGTATAATATCTTTACTTCAGGGTGCTCAATACAATCTGAACATGCACTCTAACGCTTGGCAATAAAGTATGGCTCAGATACTTGTGAGTACATTGTCCTCTCCGATATATCAAAGTCAAAATATTCTTTCAAGCACTTTCGAATCGTCAGTTATAACATTTTATTCAGTTAATTATATAGAGCAATTTAAAGTCTATACAGTTTCTAAAATAAAATCAAAATGTCAAAAAGAAAACAATAAATGACAATTAAAACATTATTAATTATTAATATTTCAGTCACAATCAATCCCACGGTGTTTTATCTGATAACAACTGTACCATTGTTCGATGTTAGGCGCATAAATTGATTAAAAAAAACTAAACGTAATTTTACTCATGATCTATGAAAACAAATTAGGTCCAGTTATACATGGATGATCTTAATAATTTAATAAAACACTCACAGGTAATAAATACACGAGAGTCGGGGCGTATTATATTATAGTATAATACGCCACTGGCATACACCACTGGCAACACAGAAACGGAGTGCCTTAAGACCGCAGAACCCACACTACTGAATTTCCCCGGAGTGTCATACCTGGCGCGGTATATAATTGTATCATGATTTTAATTTGTTTTAGATCTTCCCAATCCAGCGAGCTTAAGGTTAAGCCACAAATACACCGACCTCAAGACAGTGACAGTGATACTGAAGTCAAAAAGCATATAAAAAAACATCTAGAAAGACGCGCCAGCGCCAAAATGAATCCTAGCAGCGAACAGAAGGAGACCAAGTCCAATAAAAATAAAGAAGACAACGATTCTATTGTAGTTGATGAAAGTACTAGTGATAGTAATACTACTGATGAAACTAGTAAAACCAACGAAAACAGAGGAAAATCTAGGCCTAAAACTAGGGGAATGAAAGATGATGATCAATCTGCAAGAAATGAAACTGATAGTGAACACCGCGGCAAATCTAGGAATACTAGATGTAGAACTAGGGGAATGAAAGAAAGTACGGAAGCTGTGGTTGTAAGTGATGAGACTGATAGTGATGTAGATGAAAAACAAGAAAAATCTAGATATAAAGCTAGAGGAAAGAAGGAAAATAATACGTCTGTGATAATTAGTAATGAAAGTGATAGTGATGGGAATAAAAATCGGAAACAAACTAAAACCATAGGCCGCGAGAAGAGCAAAAAGGAAGATGATAATAAATCAGTTGTAATTAGTGATGAAAGTGATAGTAACAGTAATGAAAGTGATAGTAACAGTGATGAAAATATTGACGATGACGTGAAAACTGCTAGAAAAACTAGATCACAGGGCCCAGAGAAGAGAGTGTTAAGAGAACATAACAAATCTGCGGTTATTAGTGATGTTACTAGTAACAGTAATGAAAGTGATAGTAACAGTGATGAAAATATTGACGATGACGTGAAAACTGCTAGAAAAACTAGATCACAGGGCCCAGAGAAGAGAGTGTTAAGAGAACATAACAAATCTGCGGTTATTAGTGATGTTACTGATAGTAATTTACAAGAAAATCGTCCTAAATCTAGAACTAAAGCTAAGGGACGAGAGACTAAATCACAAAGTAAATCTGTTGAAGTAAGTGATGATAGTAATAGTGATACAGATGATGTTTGGGAAACCAGACAAACTAGGTCTAGAGGGCCACAAGAAAATCGTACAAAATTCAGAACTAAACCTAAGGAACCAGAGACTAAATCACAAAGTAAATCTGTTGAAGTTAGTGATGATAGTAATAGTGATTCAGATGGTAATCGGGAAACCAGCCGAACTAGGTCTAGAGGGCCACAAGAAAATCGTACAAAAATCAGAACCAAGGCTAAGGAACCAGAGACTAAATCACAAAGTAAATCTGTTGAACTTAGTGATGATAGTATTAATAATACAGATGATAATCGGGAAACCAGACGAACTAGGTCTAGAGGGCCACAAGAAAATCGTAAAAAAATCAGAACTAAGGAACCAGAGTCTAAATCACAAGATAAATCTGATGAAGTTAGTGATGATAGTGACAGTAATACAAACGATAATCGGGAAACCAGACGAACTAGGTCTAGAGGGCCGGATATGGCTTTGAAAGAACGAAATAGAACTGACAGTAAAGTCACGAAAGAGACTGATAGAAAAGCTACGAAAGACGCAGATGACTCTACTGAAACTAAGAAAATAACCAGATCATCCATCAAGGATGCCCATGGCTCTAAATCATTAAAAGATATTCACAAAGCAGATGCTAAAAAAGATGAAAAACAAACTTCTAATAAAAAAGTAATCAAAAAGAAAGAGAATAAAGCAGGGCCTTCAAGTAGAACTAAAGAACCTCCTAAGAAAGATGAAGACAAATCAGTTATTAGCGATAGTGATGACGCTTTTGATACTCCAAAGTTCTCACCTAAGAAAACCAAGTCTAAACCATTTGTTCCTGCAAATATGGAAAGAATTGTTAAAGGGAGATTTTTAAAACAAAATGCAGCGAAAGAAAGTAAAATGAATAAGAAAGATTCTGAAAAAGAGATTCAGAGAGAAAAACAAGTTAAAGGTAGAGAAAAGGAGTTAAATGATAAAAATAAGGACACACATAGATCAGGAAATGAAACAGACAGAGACAAAAGTAAAGTGAGAGATAAGGACAGAATAGATAAAGATAAGGGAAATGAAACAGAAAGAGATAAAAGTAAAGTGAGAGATAAGGACAGAATAGATAAAGATAATAAGGAAAATAGTAAAGCTGAAAATAAAGGCAAGGAAAATTACAAAATAGCAGCGATTGCAAGAAACATGTTTATTAAACCTGTTAAATTTAAGAAGTAAGTATAACTATTTTAAGATGTTTTCAAAAATAGTACATGAAAATCTATAATTATTTACTAGTTTGTCCAGTTTGTATTCATATTTTCTACACGCTAAGAGGATTCTAGCGTGTCCACCTTGTGTAGTTTAGTAATTGCTATGGCCACCTTCTGTCCCTTTTATCAGATCAGCTGCGTGGTACCATAATATTGCATTTGTCACCGAGCTTATATCATCATGAATTTAAGAGTTAAACTTTTGTCGGTAGCTGATGAAGCATGCAATTCTCTCCATTTCATCCTATCCAGAGCCATTTCCTTGTACAACACGACTTTTAATGTCTCTTTTAGTAGCTTCATGTAGCTTATTCTTGGTCTTCCTCTTCCTCGCTTGCCTTTTGCGCTTTACTTTCCCCTACGTAATGTTGCTTATAAAGAAATAGTGTTGTACAAGGTGACCAAACATTTTCCCTCTTCTATTTTCTATTATTTGGAGCAATCTTCTTTTTTCTTTTACCCTCCTAAGACTTCCACATTTGTGACTTTTTCTACCCAGCCGATTTTCTAAATATTTCGCCTGCACCACATTTCAAAAGCCTCCAATATTTCTCGGTCTCGAACATAGTATGCCAAATTTTAGCACATTCGGATAACTATCGATAATTATGTGAATTAGGAAACTGACTCAACCTATCATTGATTTTAAGGTCAAGTGTCCCGAATGGACGTGAATACACGTCACTGGAAGACCATGCGATAGTAGCGTGGGTGTCTGTTGGCAATCGCGAGCGGATGGTAAATGGAAACGCGATTTGGAGAGAGCTGGAGGCAGAATATTACCGCCTGACGTCACAAAGTGAGTACATATCTCTGAGTGTAGTAGGGAGGGATTAAACTTACCATGGTTGGCAGCCAATCCCTTCCCGGCCTTCGCAGTAATATGTACTTTTTCTCAAACATGCAATGAAATTTCGTCATTACGTGCGTTATATCAGGCTTCAAAATATCGCGTTGCATGCGGAACAACTCGGGTGAACCGTAAAGGTCATACGAAATTTAAGGCCTAGGCCGGAAAGCTTACTTTATTAAATTTTAATGTTGAACATGGTGTCTTTTAAATTTGTTTTTTGTTTTATTATTTGATTTCATTGCATATGTTTGAGAAAAGCACTATACAAATCTCGATGAGAAACGTCGGGCTACAAGCCGCGTATCCCTATCCTACTTGTCTATATCTACTTGGCCTGCAACCCTTCGTTTCCCGGCCTCTATAGTTTTTTTTTAATCGTATGGCATTTATTTACGAACCGTGAGATCTTCGAGACTTCGAGAAGACAAGTACGGTTGCCAGTTTTTGTTGCACTTTTAGCACCACCCAGGGGTCACGTGTAGGGTAACGGTGGGTACTCCCTACGGACGTGGTGCAACTTCGACCCCCCTTTGTCAAGTGAGTGGGCAACTTGTACGTCACAACTGCATACAACAGGTGATTTTCAGTTTTTTATCTATATTGTATTGTCCCGCAATATTAATGGAGCGCTCGTGGCCCAGCGGCGCCCGCGAACCGCGTGCGGTATGCGAGGCAGTGGCGGCTGTACCTTGAGTGCGCTCGTGCGTTGCACTACCAAAAATTTTGCACCATCAATACCATCGTCATCAATAAAACAATCTCAATTATCTGTAATATACATACATATATTACATAAAAAAAATGCAAAATAACCAACCACTACGCTATGTCGTAGTCTTTAAAACTCTTTTTCGCTCAGTCTCAACTCAAAAAACCTCTCCGTGCGCTTCGTGGAGCGCACGCACTAGTCAGTACATTTTCTATGAGAAACGCGTTAGAACGCCAGGCGCGTGAGACGGAAGATACTCGGTACAAATAGGTGAATTTTCTATGAAGAAATAGGTGAATTCGGTGCGCCGCACGAAGCTCGCGTATGCCCGCGTACTGCCGCTTAGCCGAAGATATCCGAGAATTTGCCGACTAGACACGAGGTGGCCGGCCGAGTGGATGACTCATGTATTACCCGACCAAGCGAAGTTAACGCTCAAAATATAAAGCTTTTCTTGCGCACCAATTGCCAAGTTCGCTTAGTTGGTTAATAACATGTCCTGTGCACTTTTCTTCGACCTTGTCCGTGCAGCGCGCTATTTTTCGTTACGTATTTATTGTTTGTTTTTGTATGTAAAGTAAGTGTGCCTGTCTTTTGTGAAGTGAGGAACCGTGTGTTTAATGGAAAGAATAAGTGTGAACAATAAAATCGAGAATATTAAAAACAATAATAAACTTTTAGTGATTGATAAATTAGAAATAAAATAGCTGGACCGCCAAGGTCATGTCTTATTTGCCAGGGACCAAAATTGACGGATTGAGGTAATACATAAAAAATAAAATTGTTAGTAGGAAAACGTGGTTGTATTACAATTTTTGAGTTATATAATATAATATTCCATATATCCATAAATTAGCGCACCACCGGTTCTCGTAGTCAGCAGCCGCCACTGATGCGAGGTTAAGCAATGTGGGCGCAGGTCAGTTCTTGGATGGGTGACCGCTTGAGTGGTTACTAACTGAGCGCTCCCGTGCTTTGGAAGTCACGTTAAGCCGTTGATCCCGGCTGTTGTCTATGACAGCAGTCGTTAAGCCAAGTTAGATGCCTTCGGGCGTCTTGAGAACTTCTAACAGTTAAGTTGCCCACTCACTTGACAAAGGGGGGTCGAAGTTACACCACGTCCGTAGGGAGTACCCACCGTTACCCTACACGTGACCCCTGGGTGGTGCTAAAAGTGCAACAAAACTGGCAACCGTACTTGTCTTCTCGAAGATCTCACGGTTCGAAAATAAATGCCAAACGATTATTATTATTATTCTCCTTATCTTAAGCTAGGTTTTTTTCAATAACTTTATAAAAGTAAAATATATAAACATACATACAAACTATTATAGCATTATAAAAACCTAACCTAGGGTGCCACCGGCAGCGAGGCAGGGCCTAAGCTACCGGTGGTTAGGGCGACAGAGAGAGAAACCTCCGGACTATTCGCGCCGTGTCCAGGAGTACCGCCTTCTGTATCTGACCCTTGACCCAGCCATCTAACGAGAGTCTCTTGAGATGTTGGTCGAGACTCTTCGCTATTTGACCGTTCGCAGAGACGACTATCGGGACAATGATCGTTGAATCAACATCCCACATGGCGGTTACCTCGTGTGCCAGGTCTAGGTACTTGCTGGATTTGTCCTTCTCAGCCTTCACGAGGTTCTCGTTATGGGGGATGGTGATGTCAACGAGTATTGCCTGGCGCTTCAATCGATCTGTCAGCACGATATCAGGCTTGTTGGCTACAATAGTCCTGTCCGTGATGACAGATCGATCCCAATAGAGCGTTGCAAGACCATTCTCGAGAACTGGCGCAGGTGTGTACTTATAGTACGGAACTTCGAAGCCCACAAGACCGTATAGAAGAGCAAGCTGCTGGTGAATAATCCTGGCCACCATTTATTATTATTATTATTATTATGGAAGTTTATTTTTCAGAGCGCACGTGGCACTCTCTCCGCAATCGCTACCTGCGCTACATCCTGCCGGCGCTGGGCGCGCTGGCGCTGCCGCCCGCGCAGGTGTCGCGCCTGCGCGCCGCCGCCGCCGTCGGTCAGTGACTCATACATCTAGATATACTAACTATACTAATATTATAAAGCTGAAGAGTTTGTTTGCTTGTTTGAACGCGCTAATCTCAACAAGTTGGCTGCCCACCATACTTCACCCAAAGTTTTGCTCACAGGCCCCATACTTCACCGAAAGATTTTATTTTATAATAATAATAATACAGAAGGCGGTACTCCTGGACACGGCGCGAATAGTCAGGAGGTTCCTCTTTCTGTCGCCCTAACCACCGGTAGCTTAGGCCCTGCCTCGCTGCCGGCGGCACCCTAGGTTAGGTTTTTATAATGATTTTGTATTTTGTAAATATTGTTTTATATTTTACTTTTTATAGAAATGTTGTAAAAACCTAATCTAAGAGAAAAAATGAATAAAGAGATAATAATAATAGTTTAGATCGATTGAAGCGCCAGGTAGTGCTCGTCGATATCACTATCCCCCATGATGAGAACCTCGTGAAGGCCGAGAAGGATAAGGCTAGCAAGTACCTAGACCTGGCACATGAGGTAACCGCCATGTGGGATGTTGATTCAACGATTATTGTCCCGATAGTCGTCTCTGCGAACGGTCTAATTGCGAAGAGTCTCGACCAACATCTCAAGAGGCTCTCGTTAGATGGCTGGGTCAAGGGTCAGATACAGAAGGCGGTACTCCTGGACACGGCGCGGAAAGTCCGGAGGTTCCTCTCTCTGTCGCCCCAACCACCGGTAGCTTAGGCCCCGCCTCACTGCCGGCGGCACTCTAGGTTAGGTTTTTTATAATGCTTTTATATTTTGTAAGTGTATTATTATATTTTACTTTTATAAATGTTTTGTAAAAAACCTAACTTAATTTATAAGAAAAATAAAGAGAATAATAATAAATATTCTTTATTGCACCACTTAGTGATAAGTTGTACAGTAGCTGACTTACTAAAAAATGGTAACAACAGGCGGTCTTATCGCTTTAAGCGATCTCTACCAGACAACCTTTGGGTAGCGGGAAAACAATTAACTAAAACTGGGAAAACAGGTAGTGCAGAAGAACTGCAAGAAGATTCAAAATAACACATACGCATACATCAGAATAAACGAATAACACAATCTTCATAAATAAATAGATAGATATATTATATAGATAGATAGATTTTAATATATATATTTTTTTTATATATTGTATAGATAGATTTTAATTTAAATATTTGCATGCTGTTTGTGGACGGTTGAATTAGGAGATACTTAAAACTAATGTATTATAAGAACTGTAATCTGACCCTATTCACGCAAATAAATGATTTATGATTTTAAGGACAAACCAACTTTAGCGGCTTGTTAACTAATATAGGCTTGATGGAAGGTTATGAATAAGGGGGTTAGGGTTAAACTTTAACCTTTTCGACGCTCTGTCAAAGACATTGATGTCATGGCGTATGAAGATCGCATCGATGCCTATGACAGAGCGTTGAAAAGGTTAAAGTGTTAAAATTTGATATTTTGTCACGCAGGACAAAGAAAAAGTAAGAGACTAAAACATTAACTTGGATTTTGTGAAGATAAAAGAGTTACTAAGCTTTAGGTAAGCAGTTTATTACGATGTATCGTCATTTATTGTCATTTCCAACCAGAGTAAAAAATAAAAAATAAATAGACCAAAAAATAACGGAGTCCAATTTTGTACTTCGCTATGGCACAATTTGCGGTTTCCGTGAGCCAATGCTACAGAAAATACCGAAATCGGCATATGCGTGCCTATCAAATCCGAGGAGTTCCCTCGATTCCTCCTAGATCCCATCATCAGACCTTCACCAAATTTATATGGGACCAATGTCGTGGTCAAGAGTTATCGGGGAACATAAATACATAAAAAAATAGCAAATATGCAGATATCTGGTAAGGGCTGCGGGGTGTACGCTGGATGCGGGTGGCGCAAAACCGGTCGTGGAAGTCTTTGGGAGAGGCCTATGTCCAGCAGTGGACGTCCTTCGGCTGATATTATTATAATAAGGACATGTTTAAAATCTAAATTTTATGAACAGAAAACTTTTATTTGACTTTCAATTTGTCTCAAATTAATTTATATATTTTCAGGCAAAATAAAGTCGCGCAATGGCTCCCGCCGCAACTCGATCTTCAGCGCGCCGCGCGTCCGCAGCGCAGCGGTCGCCGGCCGGATCCGGACCCGGCCCGTATCCGGTTCGGACTCGGAATCGCAGTCGGACGATAAGAAAGGTTGGTCGTATTACTTGTGTGTATTACTTAGTAAACCTAGTATAAGCTAGACTTTTATAAGGCACGAGTGAATAGGCATCCTCTGGGTGAGCTCGCTTCATCGTCGGCCTCATATTTGCCCCCTGGCTAGATGCTGGCCAAGAGGAATACCATTTTAATACAAAAACAAGTCTACTTGACACTCCCGAGGATGCGCTGTTTTGAGCTTGAGAGTGAGAGTAACTGTAACAAATCCTCAAATCAGTATAGGTTCGGTTACGCGCTTGTTAGATTTATCTCTTCGATTTCAAGCGTACTTGTTTTTTTAATTTTATATCTACAATTTCTATAAGTGGCACGTAAAAATCTATTTGATATGCTCGCACGTAGTTATGCTGTAATTGAAATTATTTAAAACTTGTCATTTTATAAAACTGTTTACTGATTTGCAGTAAAGTCGCATTTAAAACTAATTTGATAACTATTTGACTAGCTTGAAGTTGAACCCTATTGAAATATATGTATGTAGGTTGTTATCGTACTGCAGGTCGTGACAGATAAATCCGTAGTTGGCGTTGAATCGATGGTGTGGATATATCAGTCATTGGATTGGTGATCAATAAAATAATAAATATTGGGGGACAATCTTACACAAATCGACCTAGTTCCAAACTAAGCAAAGCTTGTACTATGGATACTAGACGGCGATATACATTCTTATATAGATAAATACATAGAAAACATCCAAGACCCAGGAACAAATATCCATGCTAATTTAGTTTCGAAGATATTACAGATTAAAAATGCAGGGGTATAAATAGACATTCTGTAGTATATTTTTTACCGACTTCAATAGAAGGAAGGAGGTACTCAGGTCGTCTGCATGTTTGCTTCTTTTTTTTTATGTATGTTCCCCGATGACTCTTGACCACGTTGGCCGATTTTGATAATTATTTTTTTGTTTCAAAGCAGGTACTCCGACATTGGTCCCATATAATGGGATCCAGGAGGAATCGAGGGAACTCCTCGAATTTGATAGGCACGCATATGCCGATTTCGGTATTTTCTCTAGGTAGCCAAGCATTGGCTGACGGAAAGCACAAATTGTGGCATAACAAGTACAAAATTGGAGTCTGTTTTTTTTTGTATAAATTATTATATCAGCATTGCAACCGTGCGAAGCGTTTAACTACAGTTTAAGTTTCACTACATTGCGCGGTTTGACAGATCTATTGAATGCATTATACCACGATCTTGTATCCGAGCGTGCCGCGGACAGCGGACAGTACACGATCTAACTTGTTTTGTGCTTGAGGCGCGTACGAATTTGAGAATAACATGAATTACGTTTTTTATATATTTGTTTCAACTACTGCCAACGCAATTGTTTGTTAATAATTCGTTTTATTACAATAAATTCCGCAACTGTTATAGAGTCCGACGCCATTTTGTGCGAAGCCCAATGTCGGCTGCCTAACACGAACATGTTTTTGTGCTAATGGTTTGCTCGCGAGCAGCTCGCCGCTTAACAAACACCTTAGGTATATTACTCGTATACTTTTTGTTACAGAACGCACCGAGCCGCCGCGTCGCGCCCATCCCGCTCCTTCCCCCTCCAAACCGTCCCCTCCTAAATCCCCCTCCAAGCCCTCCACTAGACCCCCCGGGGCCCCCGCCAAGGCTACCTCGACCCCCGCGGCGCGCCTCCGCGCTCGCCAGTCCGCCGCCGCGTCGCCGACGCCCAAGAAAAAACGGATTCATCACTTGTAAATAATAATTGACATGTAAATTAAATTTCAAATGTTAAAGTATTGTTAACTTTTTCGCTGGTACCTTTAAACTCTTTGGACGCCAAGAACACCTAAAGGCCCGACCACGACTTTCTTAAGCTTGAAACGGACAGAGCGCGGCACAGCGTCCTTGTGGGGCGGAGGCGGTTTTGCGGTGAAGCGAACGCGGTCTGGGGCACGTCGCACCAAAAAACCACGCGGTATTCGGTAGCGTGGTAGAGCGGAGGCGGCGTGTGTGACATATATGAAGCAGTAATCGACTGTCGACAGTTTCGGAAAGATCAAAAATGCAAAACCCCCTCGCCCCGCACCGCGCCGCGCCCGCTCTGTGCGTTTCGAGCTGTAATACGCGGTTTTCTTAATACATTGCGTGTGATCCTAACCAATCGCATTCCGTTGCGCGTCTCGACCGCGCAATGAATAGTAAAATCGCCGCGCCACAATTGGCACAGTCGTGGCCGAGCTGTAAAGGTGTTGCGTATTGTTCCTACAGCGCCAGTAACGCCTATAGGTGTTACGGCGTACGTTATCTGTCACTTTCGTGCTTAATGATACTCCCACATTGGGTGTTATGAATGTTATATACACACATACTATTTCATGTTAAGAATAATGTGAACAATAAAGTAAATTAGAATTAAGTACAATCAGAATTACAATAAATAATAAATTGTAAAAAAACTTTTTTTTTTAAATAAAAACGAGCAAGTAACTAAATGGGGATGTTGACTGATAGTCAAATCAGCAACTTTTAATGAAACGTCAAAAACGCTCTGTTAGTATGAAGTTTGTAAGGAAATAGCAACAAGTGACGTCACGCCTTTTTTACGATCAAATAGCGTCAGTTTATTGTTCTTCATGTATTTAAAAATCTTTAAAATAGCAAAAATAAGTAGGCGTGATATTTTCCGAGTATTTTCGTGAGATTTATTTATTGGTAATGTAAGAGTAATTTATTTTTATTGTTGTCAACATCCCAATTGTCATCACTTAACAATCTTTTCTACATGAATCTGCAGGCAGTGCTTCATGTACGGACAATCGAGCCTATTTTAAATCATGTTCCAAATAAATATTAGGGGACATATTTTCCACAATTCAAACTAGTCCCATAGTAAGCTCAAGAAGGCTTGTTATGGGTACAAGACGACGATATATTTAATAAATGTATACTTAAATACATAGAAAACGTCCACGTTTCAGGAACAAATGCTCAAGTCAACCACATAAACAAATGCCCTTACCGGGACCTCCAGCTTCGCAGTCGCAGTGTCACTACCAACTAAAGGTTAAACAGGCTGGCAGATGAAAATGATGTTGAAGAAAAATAGTTGCTGTTATAACAGCCAGTGTGGGAGCACCAATTTTCAATCTCTTTTAAGGGTCCCCCCCGCACGCTTGACTGAACTCGATTCTACATACAAACGCAGTTTCGTTCTCATTTTAAAACGCCGGGCAGAAATAACATGAAACTTTGTATACACAATGAGATCTGCCATATCTAAAATATACAGAGCGTTTTTTAATTTTTTAGGTCTCTTATGAAAACTTTAATAATCGCTGTATTTTTCTCCATTACAATTTCAAGCTACAGAAACTAATTTCCAACCTAGATATACCGGATCCCATTGTGTATACAAAGTTTCAAATTATTTATTTTATATTGGAGTGAATATTTCCGAAAATATTCACTTTATCCAAAAATGTTTTATGAAGACCTCTATTCATTCTGAAATACCTATCCAACAACACCGCACACCATAAGGTTGATGCAAAAAAAAAAACACCCCCACTTTACGTTTAGGGGAGGTACCCTTAATTTTTTATACTACTTTCTCAGTTTTATTGATTTACATGCCCATACCAAATTGTAGCTTTCTAGCACTTACAATCACAGAGCAAAGCCTCGGACAGACAGAGGGACATGACGAAACTATAAGGGTTCCTAGTTGATTACGGAACCCTAAAAACTGCGACCCTACAGCGCGCAAGCCAAGCGACCGTTTCTTTGTAAGTTGTGTTTGACAACATTTAAAATTTTTAAGTAATATGAATTCTTAACTCATTTCATTGACTGGTTAACAAGAAACACCAAAATATATTTTTATAGCTATTAGTTTTCTAAATATTTACGAAAACGAAAGAAAGCCTACTATCGTAGAAATTACGATACTACTATGAAATTGTGACACTCACAGCGCACAAAAAGAACAGCAGTTCACTTTCTTTAGTAAATCTGTCTTAGTAACAGTGCTTCTGTATGATTTGTTACGCTGTGACGCCTTACTTGTCACTTACTCTCTTTTAGAATGAGGAACTTTTGAAATTGATATATCTGTATAAAATAGGGATACTTTCTAGAATTTAAAAATGTGGTTTTACTTATTTTTTTATCCTCTATTTGATTTTATCGGAAAAAAGGCTGCTTAAAAAAATTAAATGTCAATTGTATTGATATAGAGAATATGGTGTAGTCCTTCCTTATTGTCCTATTAGCCTTGCGTGTTTGTTTATGTCAGCATCCCGTCAGGCAGGCGGTACGCTTGTCTGTCAGTAGACCTTCTCTACGCAAGTAATTTCTTTTCAGAAGAGTTACCTTAAAAACATCAGGTAAAATAAAACTGAAGCGTGGGAAGGACCATTATATTGGCATCACATGGAGCGAGTCTTAAACCTAACTATATTACAATTAAACGACATCCCATAATCCATAATTAAAGAAGTGTACACATCATCATGCAAGCCGACCAATAGGCGCAACCCCACGCTCCAGCGGTACAACGTCATAAGCTAGGACGACATAGGAAATCTAATGACCTTGGTTCCGTATACCTATCTCGTTCTATCTTATAGCGTCGTACTACTCATGCCTCGTTCATGTACAGCAGTGACATCTATAGTGGTCGGCGGTTAAGAAGTCAATCCTGACACCTGTCATTCCCATACAGTTGTAACCTCAAAGTGACTTTTAGGTTATAAACTGTATGGAAATGACATATGTCTGGATTCACTTCTTAAGACGGCGCAGTACGATCGGTGTGGATCGGTTCTCCATAAAAACGTATTTAGGCTCTCATTTTAAAACGCCATGCTAGAATAACATAAAACTTTGTATACACAATGGGATCCGGCATACCTAGGTCGGAAATTAGTTTCTGTTGCTAGAAATTGAAAAAGAAAAAAAATACAGCGGTTTTTTGAGTTTTTTACGGCTTGTATGAAAGCCTTAATAATCGCTGTATTTTTTCGCCATTATAATTTCAAGCAACAGAAACTAATTTCCGCCCTAGACAAGCCGGATCCCATTGTGTATACAACGTTTCATGTTATTCTAGCATGGCGTTTTAAAATGAGAGCATAAATACGTTCGTATGGAGAACCAAACGTACTGCGCCCTCTTTAACCGCCGACTACTATAACTTTTTACTTTTAACGTATGTCATAACATCTATAGTCGTTCTTGGCGTTCAAAGGGTAAAGCAACGACCTTCACCTGCAAGATCTTTGTCAAGGACGTGCGTAGAGCACTTACTTCTGTAGGAACAACGTCCATTTCGATTGGTCAAATGCCTGCATGGTAATGTGTATACCACCTAATGAAAGTATAGGCGCATCCCTACGCTCCTACGTGACGGACGACATGAGTAGTACGACGCTATAAGATAGAACGAGATGGGTATACGAGACCAAGATCACTTGATTCCGATCGTTATATTGTGGCGTCGTACCGCTCATACCGTCAGCCGCGCTGGAGCGTGTGGATGCGCCTTATCATCCGACAGCGTTCGAAAATCGAGCTAAATTGAGAGTAAAGTAATGGCGGCCATTACACAATCATTATTATCAAGTATTATTAAAGCTGTATCACGTGAATATTGACGCAAAAACCAAACATTAACGTGTTTTTTGACAAAACCAGCGAAAAACATTTTTATTGTTTAAGATAGTTACAGATTTGGAATAAAATCGTCGTTTTCGTAACCCTGTCTCGTTAACCGCTACATAAATTTCATATATATATATATATATCTAACTATTTTACAATTACTAATCAAAATTATATTTAATCTTCCTATAACAACATCAACATAATAAACTAAGTAGCTAGTCATTGAATACTAGGGATAAGAAAACACTTTCATTTCAGTTTCGTAACAAGTTACGAAATGTAATGCTTTTCGCAACTGTTACGAAAAAGATAGATCCTACTATCAACCAGGCAAGTTTACGAACGCTGTGCGAACTAATAGTTTCGCTATCAACCGCGCCAGTAGAGTCTGAAGACATACACCTATCTGCTTTCGATAATAGCGTAATAAAGAGATAAGACTGAGTATCCAAGCTACACTCAGTGACTCGGATGATTGGTCAAGCTAAAATATTTGAACTATAGGAATACCGTATTAGTATTACTATCGGTAGCAGCGTGGGGCGGCAGGGGTGTGTCTGCATGACGATTGTGGTCCATCTTACTTAATCCATAGATATGAAGATATAGAGAGCCATTCGGCGTATAGTTTAGATCGTTCAGCAGTTTCCTGTCAGGAAGACGAGGACACCCAAACGTGGTGTTTTTGATAAATATATTTTATTTTATACGAAACCACTAGCTGAAATGTAATGGTGTGGTATATTTCGTTCATAGAGCGCTTTCATTTGATATCCCTCTCGATAGGCTTATGAAAAAAAAAAGATTTTCCCATACAAAAAAATTATGTCATAGCCTTAAAATGTACCAGGTGATGGCTGTCCTTCCAAGTCTAAAATAATCTTCATACGCGCACTTCCCTACATAATTGTACAGGTCCTGGATTATCCGCACACTACAGTATAGGGTTATTTAATGTCGGTAATGTGCATGTGACACCCCTGGAGTTGCAGGCTGCGGTGACCGCTTATCAAGCGGGCCGTACGCTTGTTAGCCACCGACGTGGTATATAAAAATATCTACTTTTCGTTTCATTGGCACTGTCACCCTCCCCGTACCGCGCTACTACCGCAGGAATCTCGATACAGCACGGCTATCTCCGTTATCCTTCGACGTCTGCAATAGATGCCACAGGAATATGTACTTTATCGCTAAAACTAGTTATATCTCTCTCTTACATTACGACAATGAGCGGGACTGTAAAACAGGAAAAGATAATTTCACATGACTGTCCAGGTATAACAATATATAGCTCTATAACTTAGTTTTGTAGAATATTTCGTATCGCAGAAAGCTTCTGCCCATATACCATTTAAGTTTTAACTTAAGCTCTCATGTTGAGATACAATTTTTGCTTCAAATTCAAGGAGCTTTCACATCTGCTATCCTGAAAAGAGTAATTGTTGAAGAGAGTGAGAATCAAAGTTGCATTTTTCATCTAACAATTGTTCTTTTCTTTTCAGCCTTGCTAACACGATAGCTTATACTTTTACGTTTTATGGGACCTTTTTGTTCGTCGTACATATCTACCATTTAACGTGACGGTATAAACTATCGTGGTCGCTAGGCTGGCGTCAAAAGCAGTATGTGTCACTGGGTAGCACAATTATTTCCTTCTTGTGCGTAAACACTTGAATCCCTCGTTACGCTCAATATTCCACTTATTGTAGACTTCGCTTCACTCAATTTCAATCATTTACGGCTGCTGCGGTACAAAATATTCTACAAAGCTTTTGTCTACAAAATGGAAGGACACGCAATTGTCGGGTAAAAAATATATTACAAAACCACATTTGTGTCGATCTCTGAGAAAAAGGGACCGTCGTTATTAATGGCATAAGCGTCGGCCTCTTTTCACTGAGAGCGTCAGATTTATCAATTAATACATTTTTTAGCAGCAGAAGTATACATGAGAAAACGAGAGCACATAATTACTTGTGAATACACAGCAAATATTAAAACTGCTAAATTAGAAATCATTTTGTTATTTTAATTTAAATTGTCTTTATTCCTTTTGATAGCCTCTAGACACCCAAATGGCCTATTATAGTTTGTGATTTCTTACTTCCCACATTTGACACATCGCAAAACCAATAAACACGCATGACCCATCGAAATTATAAATAAAATCATGAAATAGGTAATTAGCGCTTCTCAAGTAACTAAAAACAATACTTCGCTTTTCTTAAAAATAATTTAACTTACGTTAAATACATTTTTTAATACAGTTGCTCAAAAAGTGCTACTTTACGTAGCTGTTTAGCGTGCGGAAAGTTGGTTTACGCGCACTAGTGCTTTTCACTTTTCCAATTTTTTTAAATTTATGCTTGTTCCAATGCATGACTCCTTATTGCTGGGTGTTAAATATTAGTTTCCTTTAAACGTCGTAATCAACATAAAAACCTACTGTTAATATCAGAATACGAAAAATATACACATTTCATATTTTATTACTTACCTCTTCATCATTATAACACGTTTATTTTTTAATATTGAATATTGAAAAACCGTTCTTAATAAGTTGTCTGAGTGGAACGGAATAGCTGCCGAAACGCCTGTCAAAGAAGAGGCGTTTTTACATACTGCAAGCATGTTTTAAGTTTCTAAAGGCAACATTCGATATTGTTTTTATAAATATTACTTGTTGTTTTTCTTATTTTTTCGCAACTGTATTAAAAAACGTCGTTCAATACACGTGCGGAAATGTCATTCTTCACTCGTCCCGAGTCTTGCCACTCGCCTGCGGCTCGTGGCATCCCTCGGTACTCGTGAAGAAATGACATACTTTCCGCACTAGCATCGAAATGTACTATTTTCGGTTATAGTTGTTGAGTGGGTATTTTACGATAATAATTCACCACGCAAACACTTACGTGTTATGAGTTTTTTTAAACCAGCATTGTGACCAAGTCTCTCGGTTTGATTCAGATGACATTTCCGTAAGTTGATAAAAATCCATTATATCTTATTGTATGGAATATTGAACGCCATAGGTACATTTTTTTATTTGAGAAGTAGGCCGTAGATATGTGTTAAGAAAAAAAAAACCTACTTCAATGGGGCAGGCCGGTGAAAGATTATTATACTTAGATGGTGCACTCTTAGATTCCATACAATAAAATAAAAATGGCTATAAGTATGTTTATAATGGTAGAAGACTAAGTACCCTCAATTCCTCATGGAATCCTCCATCAGAACTAAAGCTTGACGAAAATGTGTCCTGAAAACCTAGCTTGCATGACAAACAAATCGAAGAGAACAAATCGCCAAACGTGAACGTCGTTAGAGTTCCGTTCTGAACATCATCTGCAGTTCCACTTTATCAAATGTCACTTTTTTGAATGAAAATGCTTGATTAGTTCATGAAAATACTAAAATCACTATTTGTGTGCCTTTCACATTTGAGGAGTTCCCTCGATTCCTAATGGATCCCATCCTCAGAACTCGAGCATGACAAAAATTAATCGTGAAATAAAACTTGCTTAACAAACACAGCTAGAAGGACAAATCGCCATACGTGAACTTTTCGTCGTTGAAGAGTTCTGTTCTGATCATCATCAGCAGTTCCACTTCATCAAATGTAACATTTTTTGATGATAATACTCGACTTGTTAATAAAAACATAAAAATCACTATATGTTTGCCTTTAAGATTTGAGGAGTTCCCTCAATTCCTCATGAATCCCATCATCAGAACTGCGTTTTGACAAAAACGGGACCAACTTGGATATATATACTTACAATCAAAAAAAGAATTTTCCAAATCGGTTAAGAAATGACGAAGTTATGGAGTAACAAACATAAAAAAAAACATACAACCGAATTGATAACCTCCTCCTTTGAAATCTTGAAGTCGGTTAGAAACATACAACACGAAAACATTTCGAAAATCGTCTGCAAAATCAATTCGATCAAACTTTTGTTAATAATCACCAGATTCGGCAAATAACATTGTTAGCCTCACCAGTCATCACTAAAAACATCGATAGTAAACAAATGTCAAATGTGGAAAGGAAAATCACAAACTATAAAAGATACCTCTTTAACGGAATTTATATCTTTCAAATTCTGAACTGAACATTTCTTTGTTTTGTTCTATTTCGAAACAAAACAAACTCTATTTCCTATTACAGTAAATTCAAATTAAATTGCATTTTTTTCTTGTACGGTGGCTAGAGGCTACTTCTGCTGCTGTACTTCCAAGTCCTTATGATGCAAGGGATTAGGTTTAATATCGCTTTCGGGATCTATTTCACAATACCCTTATATTTACGTAGTTTCTACACACATCACATTCACTACGATTGGCACGAACGCCTCGCGGGAGAGCGGTACGGTTAGATCGTGTTGTCACTGTCTCACCAATGGACAGTAGACTACAATAATACAATTTTTTTTTTTGCTTAATTGCAATGAAATAATTATTTTTGTAGTCAACTATAACTAACATATTTTACCTTATTTTTCTATTTCAGCATTACAATGTCGATAAAATGACTGAGAGCAGTATTAAAACAATAAACTTTTTACCCGACTGCGCCAGAAGGAGGGTTATGTTTTGCGAGAGTATGTATGTGTGTATAATTGTTTGGCACGTTCTGCAGCCAGAACGGCTCGATGGATTTTAGCTTGAGAGGTGTCGTTAGATTCGTATTTACTGTGAGAGTGACACTGGGTATATCAAAATAAAAATAAAAGCAAACTGGCGGATTTTTGGCGCCAAATTCCAAATTACACAGAACCGCAGTCGGGTTTTTTAATTATTTAGTCTTGTTATACAAATGCAAGTCTATACCATAGACTAGTCATTATGTAACTGGAGAGAGAATCAAAATGGATTTCCATAGATTATTATACAACTGTTTAATTTATTTTTAAGAGGTCAATGCCCTATTATGCCACCATATCGATTTTTAATTTGAATCAAATTATTTTGCTACTGTAGAATAAATATTGTATGCAACGTTACACAATTAGGTCTTGAAATTCTCGAGTCTGATAAAAAAACTCACAACGATGGTCTTGTTACAGCGACTCTCAAATTTTAAGAACCCCTATTATATAACTGTTGCATAAAACACTAATTTGAATTTGACCGTACAGTGTTTCATCTTGGGCACATTTCAACCTTTAGCGAATTAGCAAAATTAATCTCTCAAAATTACTTACAGATTTGCTACTAGATTTTGTAAATTAACAGTAAAATTTGAGAATATTCCACATTGTCAAACTCAAAACCGAAACATTAAGGCTCGTTTACCTAGGTTACGCTGTAACGACCAACGTAAATGCGCCTTTATTTAACACGCCCGCTCTCCCACATAGCACCTTAGGGACGTTTTACACCGAACGGCCGGGGTCGGCGCGCGCACCGCACCACAGTCAAAGGAATTCGTACCCCCCATACAGAAGCTAGGGTTCGTATGTAAACGGCAGCGGCGGCATTTAGTATCATGGGGCCTACCCTGTTTAACTCACTCCCAAATGACATAAAAAAGGCGTGCTAAATCTCTTGCTGTCTTCAAAAAACAGCTAAAGGATTATTATTTGTCACTCCCATGACCCATGACACTTCAGGCTCAGCTCCTTTAGACTTTGTGGCTAACTATATATATATATATATATATATATATATATATATATGTATGTATGTATTTTTTTTAATATATGTATATTATTATAAATATAGTATATAATTGTTGTAATTATTAGTAGGTTTCATAAACTATTTCTGCACCACCTACTGCGAATTGTAATTATTTGCTTTGATTTCCGCTACCCAAAGGTTGTCTGGTAGAGATCGCTCTTTAGCGATAAGACCGCCTTTTGTTTGCCTCTACTTATTGTTATTACGTACTGTACTGTGTCCTTTAATTGAGGTGTGCAATAAAGAGTATTGTATTGTATAAAAGTCTAACAGTGTCACTATATTCAGGAACAAACTTAAATTATTTCTGATAAATCAGGCACAGTACTCGATTGACGTGCTTTCCTGTGATATGTAGGTATAGGTATCATTGACTCGACACAACAAAATTACCAAGTAATAGTTTTTTTTTTATATGTAATAAATATGAAATCTGACTTCTGTATGGAAGGTTCGAATTGCTATGACTCTGGTGGAGTCCGGGCCCACTCCTGCCGGTCGGTGTGAATCGTCCATTATCAATTATCATTAACACATATACAGGAGGCACAAGGGAACTAGCGACACAATTATTAAGACTGCTTTTCCGCTAGAACTAAACAACTTATGTCTTAAGCCTTTCAATGGCGCCAGCGCGGGCGCTCGTCTCGTGTAAGCATTTTCCTTTACACACGGGGTTTCGCATGTTATCTACAACGTAGCGCTGCGAAATCGTTGGCAGTGAAACTGTTGTCCGATCACATCAACACCACAGTACAAACCTCTTACTCACAAACCGACTCGTTTTGAAACTGTCAAATGTAGTTTCCATACAAAAACGGGTGAGGTGAGTGGTGAGAACAAGTGGGTTTGTGAATAACACCCCTGATCCGCGTCGTCACGCGAGGGGAAGGCTCCGGGTTGTCTCAGCAAACATGCTTCCGCCGGCTCAATGGTTGCACATATAATTTATACAAAAAAAAACCGACTCCAATTTTGTACTTGCTATGCCACAATTTGTGGTTTCCGTGAGCCAATGCTTGGTTACCTACAGAAAATACCGAAATCGGCATATGCGTGCCTATCAAATTCGAGGAGTTTCCTCGATTCCTCCTAGATTCCCTCATCGGACCTTCACCAAATTTATATGGGACCAATGTCGGGGTACCTTCTTTGAAACAAAAAAAATATATAAAAATCGGCCAACGTGGTCAAGAGTTATCGGGAAACGTACATACGAAACCCCAAGACCACCGGGAATGGGCAGCAGCATTCCTAGAGTGCGGTGGAGATACTGCGATCGCCAACCCGCATGCCAAGCGTGGCGATTATGGCATTTACCCCCCATGAAATTGGGGGAGGCCTATGTCCAGCAGTGGACGTCCTAGGGCTGATGTGGTGGTGGTGGTGGTACATACGAAAAAAAAAGAACAAGCAAACATGCAGACGAACTGAGAACCTCCTTCCTTCTTTTGAAGTCGGTAAAAAGAGGATTTAATATATGGATGTAGATAAAGTGTTTGCAACTGTACATAATCAGGGGTTATCTCTTTGAGGGATCTCTTCCAGTTTACCTTTGAATAGATGGCATAAGAAATGAACAGAGGAAGACAAATACTTGATTCTCCGACATAAGAACATATTTTTAAGTCCCATATTCTTGCTCTTCTGTAGTTTAATCTTGTCCTGGGTTTGGAACAATTTGGGAGATACAATAGCACTGACGGCCAGCGGGCTTATGATTTGCCATTTTTTAACTGACTTCAATAGAAGGAGGTTCTCAGTTCGTCTACATGTTCGTTTGTTTTTATGTATGTATGTTCCCCGATAACTCTTGACCACGTTGGCACATTTTGATAATTCTTTGTTTCAAAGCAGGTACCCCCAAGTTGGTCCCATATAAATTTGATCTGATGATGGGATATAGGAGGAATCGAGGGAACTGCTCAAATTTGATAGGCACGCATATACTGATTTCGGTATTTTCTGTAGGTAACCAAGCATTGGCTCACGGAAACCACAAATTTGCTGAAGCGGAACTGGTGATGATGACCACAGCTGTCATATGGAACTCCTCAATGATGTAGGCACTTCACAGATTCCGATGAACACTCGTCAAAATACACATTTTGAAGTGGAACTTATGATGAGGAATTGAAGGTCAGTATGGGTTTCCTGAGGAACCGACAGAACTCCTCAAATATCATCGACTCATAAAAGTAAAAGTAAAAAGTAAAAGTAGTTTATTCTTCAAATTAGGCATATTACATGCACCTATGAACGTCAATAAACTACCACCGGTTCGGAAAAATAAACCTCTGCCACGAGAAGAACCGGCGTAAGAAACACGGCATATAAAGTGACATGGCTGGGATCTGTAGTAACCACCATTTGCTATCGGAAAGCAGTACAGGTGGTGAAGTGGGAAGGATATGTAAATATGTCATATGTGTGGCATAGCGGGACCCGGGTATGTCCTAAAACTACGACCAAGACCACCGGGGAATGGGCAGCAGCATTCCTAGAGTGCGGTGGAGATACTGCGATCGCCAACCCGCATGCCAAGCGTGGCGATTATGGCATTTACCCCCCATGAAATTGGGGGAGGCCTATGTCCAGCAGTGGACGTCCTAGGGCTGATATGGTGGTGGTGGCATAGCGAAGTACAAAATTGGAGTCGTTTCTTTTTTACGAGTAGTATGAATTATATCACTTATCGTCGTGGATAAGACGCCCCGTCACTGTCGCATATCTTATCCACGACGATAAGTGATAAGATGGCAACCATTATATGCATCCTGAACACTCGCTATACTAGTTTGTCGTCAGCAACGTTGCCAACTCGTCCTGAGAAATATTTTTACTGGACAAGCAGAAGTAGAGATAAAAACCTAAGAAAAGGACCTGTTGTATGTAGTGTGTTCGAATAGACATTACATATTTAAAATGTGCAACACAAACAAAACAAATGTCTATTCAAACGACTATTGACGACCTGTTTAGCCTAGTTGGTAGTGACACTGCCTCTGGAGCTAGAGGTCCCGGGTTCGAATCCCGGCCAGGGCATTATTTGTGCATTTAGCACGGATTTTGTTCTTGGGTCTTGGATAATCTCTATGTATTTAAGTATGTATTTATCTATATAAGTATGTATATCGTCGCCTAGTACCCATAGTACAAGCTTTGCTAAGTTTGGGACTAGGTCGATTTGTGTAAGATTGTCCCCCAATATTTATTTATTTATTTATTAAACACGTCACAACTACATACAACAGGTCCTTTTCTTAAGATTTTATTGGTTATAAAAGAAAAAACAAACAAGTAATTGTATCTAAGTAATCGAGTAACATGTTTTAGTCCTTTCGACTGGTAAAGTCCTTTGGGTTCGTCCCGAGCACGTTGCACACCTGCTTGAAACAGGACGAATGACGCCATATTGGTTCTACTTCCGTCACGTGTCGACCCTCGGAACAAAAGCCACCTGGTGAGCTAGCACTACTAGCTGCCTCCTAACACACGCACTGCACAAATTAGGAAGTCATTCTGTGCTAGTCTCGCCTTTAGGCTCGTTTACACAAGCTCGAGCACTTTGATGGTGCCCTGGCTTTTGGCGGCGAGGAGGACCTGTCTCTCGGAGGGTGGGTTCGTCCCGAGTACGCTGCAAACCTGCATGAAACTGGACGAATGACGCCATCTTGGTTCTATCCGACGCCATCGTGACACGCCGACACTCGCAACAAAAGACTGACCAAACACACGCACTGTACAAATTAGGAAGTCATTGTATCGCCAGTCGTGACTCGCGTTTAGGCTCGTTTACACAAGCTCGAGCACTTTGATGGTCCCCTGGCTGTTGGCAGCGAGGAGGACCTGTCTCTCGGAGGGCGGGGCGCGGCGCCAGCACACCGCTGAGACGAACTCTGACGGCTCGTCCTCTCGCCTTTCGCCGCCGGTGCCTGTGCGGACAAGGAAGAATAATTGAAATAATAATAATAATCGTATGGCATTTATTAATAAACCGTGAGATCTTCGAGAAGACAAGTACGGTTGCCAGTTTGTTGAAATTTTAGCACCACCCAGGGATCAACGTGTAGGGTAATACTTATAGACTTGTGCTGCTAGAGTTTTGCGAGGGAATTCGGACTGTCCAGATTTAGTTGCGCAGTTGGTATGTTTGCTTATCCGTTCACTATCACAACTGAAAGTTAATCTCCGACCCCGCATTCATCCTCTTCTGGCAGTATTTAAAACAAGCACCGTGGCCCATAGAATGTCTCCACTTGTACGGGGTCTCCAATACATAAATGAGCTGCTCGCATCAGCACCGGACTGTGATATTTTTGCGAGTAGTTGGATGGTTATATATGCAGTGCATGAAGTTCTGTGAGGCGATGGATAAGCGACCGTTTTCAGTAATATTTTAATTTAACGGATTGTATATTTTTAAACCGTAGCGTGGATTCAAGGTAATACTGTAATACTGTGTAATCTGATTTTTTTTTAAATATATAAATAAAAAAGGTATTAGGAATGTTTTTCTTTTATGAATTTGGCAGTGTCTTTGGCTTAAATCCTGTAAAACTGTGTAATCTTATGAAATAAACATAATAATAATAATAAGTAACGGTGTGTACTCCCTACGGACGTGATGCAACTTGGACCGCCCTTGTCAAGTAATTTATGAATTCAGTAATAAACGTAAAATAGACAAAAAATATTACATACAAGAACCTAAATAAAATGGAGCAGTATGCACACACGTGTATGGCCTATAAACACTCGTAATTTCAGAGACACACCTAAGGCCAGCTCAACTCCGTAGCAAGAATGAAATTTAATACTACGACAGTGGCAAACAAGCTTACTGCCCGCCTGGTACTAAACAGCCGTGGTCTAGAGACGCTCTTTGCTTCTAAAGTGCCGCATAAAGATACATACATACATAAACTCACGCTTATATTCCCAAAAGAGGTAGACAGAGCACATGAAAATAAATTTTCAGTGCCACTTTTAGCAATTGCAGGTTTATAGATGGAGAAAATGTGATATTGCAGTGACAGGTTGCTAGCCCATCGCCCACAACAGACTTCAACCTGGTTCCCATAGTCGAATCTTATGACACCCAAGGGAAGAAAGGGGTGCTATTCTAACCCGGCACCACACGGGGCGCATAAAGATAGAGATAATATTAGCTAGTACTCATATATGACTCTCTTTGAATCCTTCGCTACGCTCAAGTATCTTCACACTCACCTCGCTCAAGGAACCCTCTGACGGCGTCGAACCGGTGTGCCAGCAGCGGTTTAGACAGCCCCGCGTAGTACACATACAGAGCGTTGTTTTCCGAGCCGCATGCTACGTAACGGCCACTCGACTCCGTGGCCAAGCCGACAAGTTCTCATTCCCGTGGCCGGCTATATAGACACGGGAGTTTGCATCGCGATGGTGGCGGACTAGCGTATTGCCCGCGTGATGCTAAACAGTCACGACTCCGTGGTCAAGCCAATGAAGTTCTCATTCCCGTGGCCGGTTATATAGACACGGGAGTTTGCATCGCGATGGTGGCGGACTAGCGTATTGCCCGCATGATGCTAAACAGTCACGACTCCGTGGCCAAGCCAATGAATTTCTCATTCCCGTGGCCGGTTATATTATATAGACACGGGAGTTAGCATCACGATGGTGGTGGACAAGCGTACTGCCCGCGGATTCTAAGTAGTCATCGTAGCCTAAGGGCGCTCTTAATTACATGGGTGTCTCATACAGAAAACTGATATTAGGTAGTGGCAGTACATGACTCTTTGAATCCTTCGCTACGCTACACACTCAAGTATCTACACACTCACCTCGCTCAAGGAACCCTCTGACGGCGTCGAACCGGTGTGCCAGCAGCGGTTTAGACAGCCCCGCGTAGTACACATAAAGAGCGTTGTTTTCCGAGCCGCATGCTACGTAACGGCCACTCGACTCCGTGGCCAAGCCGACGAAGTTCTTCTCATTTGCGTGGCCGGTGAAGGAGCGGACGCAGCGAGGCGATTCCACCTGGAAATAATTATTTACTAGCATTTGCCCGAAGAATTTATTTAAGAATGTTTGTTTTTATTATTTTTCAAATACTCTGTTTCCAAATTACCGAACTCGTAAGATTCTGAAATTAGTCTAAATTTAAATAAAATAAAAATATCCGTTTTATAATTTTATTTAAGTAATTGATGCTGTAAATCTTAAAAAAAGTGTATTAACCCTTTATTTGACAAAAAAATGCTAATGCCCCATATTCAAGCCTCGGTGGCACTAAATAGTCCAAACAAGTTTTTAGTCAGAAAAAAAACAAAAAGATAGTCAAATAGTTTGTATATCCTGATACACAATGCCAAATAAAGGGTTAAAATTTATAAAATGGTCATTTTTATTTTGTTTAAATCTAGAATAATTTCAGAATCTTGCGAATTCAGTCATTTGAAAACAGAGTAAATGACAAAACATTAAAAAAACCTTTAGGCCAAAGTCAATTTATTTGGACGACCTGTTTAGCCTAGTTGGTAGTGACTCTGCCTCCGAAGCTAGAGGTCCCGGGTTCGAGTCCCGGCCAGGGCATTTATTTGTGCATTTTTCACGGATATTTGTTCTTGGGTCTTGGATGTTTAAATAAATAAATAAATAATATTGGGGGACAATCTTACACAAATCGACCGAGATGTTTTCTATGTATTTACCTATATAAGTATATCGTCGCCTAGTACAAGCTTTGCTTAGTTTGAGACTAGGTCGATTTGTGTAAGATTGTCCCCCAATGTTTATTTTTTTTTATTAATATATTATCTATTTGTGCTTGACCACGTAGAAAATGACCTCATATATCCCCTATATACATACGTATGTCCATCCATCTGCTCACCCTGTATAATGTACACAAAATACAATACAGTAAAGGTTAACACATTCACTGCCAGCCGCGCCCCCCCCCCCCCCCCCGGAACAAACATGCATAGAAGTGAACTACGTAATCTCCGGTGGCAGTGAATGTGTTAATACAATTCAAGCTAGTAGTAGGGATTTAAGTTTCAGGGTTTCAGGTAAGACTAGCCTTTGATATTAATTTTCTTGTGCTTATTAGTCAGTTCAAAGCTACAATGAAAAAATGACACCCCGCCCAGTTTCTTACGCCGGTACTTCTCGTGGCAGAGGTTTATTTTTCCGAACCGGTAGTAGTTTATTGACGTTCATAGGTGCATGTAATATGCCTAATTTGAAGAATAAAAAAATGAAAATAAAGTTTCTAGGCAGAAAAACATGTTTGGTACATGCTAGCAATAAATTGCCGACTGTACATTATTCTCACAGTCATAAACTACTCGTTCGGTTCCATTGAGCCCAAGATGATCTCTATTAGAGATTGTGTGGACACATACAAGTGACTCTACCATTCTATACAATGTCACGATAGACATGCATCTCGATCGGATCGAGAATTGGCCCCCCGGTTCGGTGGTACCTTAATGTCACCGAAATTACACAAGCATGCCAAACGCCTCAATCGGTTGAGAAAAACTGCTTTAAAATTCAAGTGCAAAATGTGACCAGAACCATGGTCTAAGGAAACAAGGTCTGCTACTCCGGATCGCGACACAAAACTACGTCGCTGTACAGCCTGTGCAGATGTATTTCAAAATTATTTTTCTCAAACATGCAATGAAATATTGATGTTATGTTCCTTATAATAGGCTGCGAAGTATGACGTTTCAGGTGCGGCTAGGACAAGAGGTCGTTAATGCAATTTCATACAAATGATGCAGGCCTAGGCCGGCAAAGTCCTCTTTTTTAATTTCCGTTCCACATAAATTTGTGGCACAGGCATCATGACATTCTGCCACTATGCGTATTAAAAATAAAACTTAGATTTTTTTCGTGTTTATTTCATTGCATGTTTGAAAAAAGCACTATACATACCTCGGCGGGAAATATGGGGTTGCCCGCCTGAGACCTATCCGACCTCGCTTCGCTCGGCCGTCTATATGTCTTCGGCCGGCAACCCCTTTCGTCCCGGCCTCTGTAGTAATGTACTATTCTTTCGGTAAAACCGGATCTCAATCGGAATACGATGGCACCCGAACTGTCTATCAATGATTGTATTAAATCAGTAACGTTTTCATATCCATTCCATTATCATGGAACTTTATTGTTTAGTGTCAAATGTCAAAGTGGAAAATGTTTCACAAATGCCAAATGTTCCATAATAATGGATATGAAAACGTCACTCATTTAATACAATCATTGATTGACAGTTCGGGTGCTATCGTATTCCGATTGAGATCAGTTGTCCCGAAAGAAAATCATTTTGCAACACATCTGTACACACACAAACTCACACTACGACCGCCAACCACCGATAGGCTCGATAGCAGTGATGACGTAGGCTTGAGTCAGTCGCACAACGATTTTTCCCCGGAGTGCCATACCTTGTATTCTTGTATCATGACCCGAGCATACATACAAACGTTGAAGTTAATACAATTACACTGTATATTTACCTTCCATAGTTTTAGTTGGGAATCCGTGGAGGCGGACACGAGTGTTCGCGCGTCTAAGAATTTCACGTAGGAAACCGCTTTCCTGTTGACAATATGTCGATGTTACACTTTTTTCAACCCTTAACAAGGCACAATTAATTGGAACATGATACCACAGGACCAATCGACAACATTTAATTTTTTTAAGCAGGCTTTTTTACGATGAAATCAAATAGAGGTTAAAAGGTCAAGTAAAACCACATTTTTAAATTCTCGAAAATATCCCAATTTAAAATACATAAATCAATTTTAAAAGTGCCTCATTCTAAAAGAGAGTAAGTGACAAGTAAGGCGTCACAGCGTAACAAATCATACAGAAGCACTGTTACTAAGACAAATTTACTAAAGAAAGTGAACTGCGGTTCTTTTTGTGCGCTGTGACATACTACAATTTCATACTAGTGACGTCATTACTACGATATAGGCATTCTTCACATTTTCGTGAATATTTAGAAAACTAATAGGTAGCTATAAAAATAAAATATTTTGGGGTTTGTTGTTAACAAATTAACGAAATGAGTTAAGATTTCATAATACTTAAAAATTTGAAATTTTGACAATTACAGCTATCGAATATATGTACCTTACAGAGGATACTTCAAAGCAAGTTTTATTGATTGATATTAGGGTGTATTGCAAAAAAAAAGTACACAGTTAAGGACTTAATTATGACTACATTTTAATTGATTCCTTTGTGTTACGAAAATTAGCCATACGTTTTATATGGGTAAATTTCGCAACACAAAGGATTTTTTTTGCAATTCACCCATTAAATATTGTGACGATTGATTGTTTAACCACTGTAATCGATTCATTGGTTGGTTAAATAATCGATGAATGCCCATCTCTGTATTCATTACATACCTGTGATCTCTAAACACAGCCAGAGGCGCCCTTGGCGACCGGAGATCGTAATAATGCACGCAGTGGTCCGCGGAACCGAACGCCAGGTGGCACGACGAGCGCGGGTTGAAACGGACGCAACAGACGTTGAAGCGGGCCTCTAACGTCGCTACAGATCTGAAACAAGAAAATTAAAAAGATTTTTTTAAAAACCTGACTGCTTTTGGAGTTCCATACCAATAAACTACTATTATTTACACGCACACAATTAATACCAATCTACCGACACCTTTGAAGCAAAAACTCTATCTAGCCGTTCATATACAACAACGTGAATTTGGCGCTAAAACTCCGCCATTTTGTGTTTTTTTTTAATACTCAGTGTCACTCTCACCAAAGAGGATATATACAAAGAGGCTCCGTGCCATACTAAGGTCGAATAGTTCTGACAAATTTTAAGAGATGACGCTTGGAGCACCGCTGACGGAATTATATAATTCACATTATTCGAAATCCCAATTCTAATCATTTCATGGCATCTGTAAATTTTTACTTTCACTTATTTTAATAAAATCGACCAGAATTACCGCTTATTCTAAAAGAAATTGAAACTTAGTAATATACATACTCATGGTCATGTGCGCCATCTAGTAACACAATTGACCTTTACAAAATTTAGTTTAAACGTAGACAAAGTTCCAACTCACGCGTAAATTCTCCATAGATGTCGCTGGTTTTAAATTTGAGATGTTTATTAAATTTTTTTTTTCATTTCAAAGAACATTATTTTAAAAATATACGTAACAAAAAAACAAGATAGGTTTAAAATAAAATTTACATGAAACTACCATTTTATACTACTTACTAGGTGTCGATAATATATATATATGTGATATATAATCATTTTAATACTTAAATACATAAAAGTATTCAAGAATAAAAGTTAATAATTACCAAGTTACCACAAATATTAGTCATGGCCAGGATTCGAACCCAGGACCATTTGGGTGCATAACTCTCCACTTCTAAACGGATACCGCGAACTTGAAACGAGATAACTCCCTCTCAGTCGCTGTCGCTCGAATATGCAAGTGAGACAGAGAGGCAGATATTTCGTTTTTGGTTCCCGGTAACACTTCAGCCCGGCTAGATCGCTTATACCGTCACGTTTTATGTGACCTTTTAGTACATTTTGGCCATGTAACGTGACGGTATAAGCTATCATACTAGCCGGGTTGAAGTATATTTGTGTACCTAACACAATGATATTTTAAGTATAGATAGGTTATGCTCATACATTACAAGCGCAAGAAATACTTCCAACATCGCGGCATCACACATTCGCAGTTTTTTTTTATTGTTAACAATACGCACACTTCATCAAAAGCATAAAAGAGACAGCTTTATCAAAATAATACACAAGACAGAGACAGCCTTCACCCCGAACACCAATCACCGCACGTTTGACATAGATTAAAGAAACTAACTATATGCAGAAGATGCAAACTGTTTCTGCCTATTAATCGACGGATGATCGCGAGTGTAAGTAGTGATAATAGATATGAGCGCCGATGGCCAATTCCGCGGCGGCGGCGTGATAGGCAAAATTCCGCGGCGGCGGCGGCGTGACCTTGAGCTTTCGATTTTTATTAGGAAGCAATTTGTGCATAAAAACCTCGTTTTTGTTGCTATAAGGAAAGTTTTATTTATTTTAATAAAGTAACCGAGTATGTAAGTAAACCATCATATTTATTAATTTCACACTAACTTAAGAGTCCCCAGTACGCTCGGTTGAACTCGATCCTCCACACAAACGTAGTTTCGTTCTCATTTTAAAACGCCTTGCTGAAATATACATGAAACTTTGTATACACAATGGGAGCCGCCATATCTAGGTCGGAAATTAGTTTCTGTTGCTAGACATTGTAATAGAAAAAAAAATACAGCGAGTTTTTGAGTTTTTTACGTCTCTTATGAAAACCTTAATAATCGCTGTATTTTTCTTCATTATAATTTCAAGCAAGACAAACTAATTTCCGACCTCGATATGCCGGATCCCATTGTGTATATATAGTTTCATGTTACTCTAGCATAGCGTTTTAAAATCAGAGCGAAATTACGTTTACATGGTGAACCGACCTTACTGCGGAATCTTAAATTTTAAAAATTAACATGCGGACACTTGTTCACTCGGTAAAATACGTAGAAAGAGGATAACTATTTATCCTTACTTCATGGCAAAATACTTGAATTGACTGAAGCCATCGTGCGAACGAACGCGGGTGTGATACATAACGAGTGCGAGCGAGAAAGCAAATCGCAACTTGTTGCGCCGGCGCGCCGACTTGAATTGGCGGCGACGGCGGCGCGCCGGCGCGGCGCTCATATCTAAGTGATAATACCGGTGTCGAGTGTTTGCTTTACGTTGTAGGCACGTCAACGAATTACAAAATAACAGACTCTGACACAAAATTACTTAAATAAAAATTATTATAAATAACTTACATATTATTTTTATTCGAATCAATAGATTTTATGGAGCAGATTAACGGTCGTCCGGCTGGCGGATTTCCGGATTTCCCGCTGTCCTTCTCAACAGGTCGCATTTCTCAACCGATTTAAGTGAGTGTAACGAAGGTCTCCGTTTCAGCATCGGAAAAGATGCTTTCGTATGTCCGGCCAGCGTATTTCCGGATTTCCCGCTGTCCTTCTCAACTGGTCGCATTTCTCAACCGATTTGAGTGAGTGTAACGAAGGTCTCCGTTTTAGCATCGGAAAAGATGCTTTCGTATGTCCGGCCAGCGTATTTCCGGATTTCACGCTGTCTTTCTGTACAGGTCGCATTTCTCAACCAATTTGAGTGAGTGTAACGAAGGTCTCCGTTTCAGCATCGGAAAAGATGCTTTCGTATGTCCAGCCGGCGGATTTCCAGATTTCCCGCTGTCCTTCTCAACTGGTCGCAATTCTCAACCGATTTAAGTGATTGTAACGAAGGTCTCCGTTTCAGCATCGGAAAAGATGCTTTCGTATGTCCAGCCGGCGGATTTCCAGATTTACCGCTGTCCTTCTCAACTGGTCGCATTTCTCAACCGATTTGAGTGAGTGTAACGAAGGTCTCCGTTTCAGCGTCGGAAAAGATGCTTTCGTATGTCCGGCCAGCGTATTTCCGGATTTCCCGCTGTCCTTCTCAACTGGTCGCATTTCTCAACCGATTTGAGTGAGTGTAACGAAGGTCTCCGTTTTAACATCGGAAAAGATGCTTTCGTATGTCCGGCCAGCGTATTTCCGGATTTCCCGCTGTCTTTCTGTACAGGTCGCATTTCTCAACCGATTTAAGTGATTGTAACGAAGGTCTCCGTTTCAGCATCGGAAAAGATGCTTTCGTATGTCCAGCCGGCGGATTTCCAGATTTCCCGCTGTCCTTCTCAACTGGTCGCAATTCTCAACCGATTTAAGTGAGTGTAACGAAGGTCTCCGTTTCAGCATCGGAAAAGATGCTTTCGTATGTCCAGCCGGCGGATTTCCAGATTTACCGCTGTCCTTCTCAACTGGTCGCATTTCTCTACCGATTTGAGTGAGTGTAACGAAGGTCTCCGTTTCAGCGTCGGAAAAGATGCTTTCGTATGTCAGGTCGGCGGATTTCTGGATTGCCCGCGCATTTCTCAACCAATTCACGTGAAATTTTGTGAACAGATTTGAATACCAGCTAATACGCCCTTGACCATCAAGAAAGATCTCCTTATAGATTATAGGTGCTGTGCCATGCCATGCCCCGGCCTGCGTATGCTAATTATAGTATGAGTCGTAGGTAGTCATTAAGTACAATATTTTTTACGGAATCCTGATTTTTACAATTCGTGTTTGTCCCTTGGTATGACGTCGCATTCCCAACGTTGAATACCTACCTCTTTGCACAAAGTCCTAGGTACCGGTAAAATAATTAAAAACCATTTTAAATTTGAACCGAGATGCATTTCATTTTGTTACTGTCGTTTTTTAAACAAAGAATCTTCGGACTCTATTATGAGCATTAAAAGGTCAAAATTTCAATGTAATTGCGTATTATATGGTGCATACATGCACGGAATGAAAATTATGAGCATAAAGTTGTTCAGATATTTTTGAGCCTTTGGGAACGTATACCTTACCTACATAATATGTGTTCGACTGTTCGAGATTTGCAAGTCCAATGTACCTACTTATATTGGATCGTAGTGTAGTTTCATTAATTATTTTGCATTGTCGCATAGGTAGGTCGCATACGACTGAATTAAAAAAGCTTATTAAGCATCCGAGACTATACAAAGGTCAATCAACCCCAAACGGCGCCACGCGCTAATCAAAGTAAAGCCCCCCAAAAAAAATCCTGGGTCCACCACGAGATCCCGATATACTCGTATTAGTATATCAACAGAATTATTTTATAAAAACTACAAATTTCATTCACACTATTCATTCTCCATCGAAATATTGGCAACGCCGCGACGCTGAGAAATGAACACAGGCGAGTCAAGCTGGCAACGTCGCCTTGCAAACGGGCAAATTTTTATTGTTTTAATATTTTTAAAACATCGCGCTTATCCTTCAAAAGTTCTATTTCAATAATACTTCTCTTAATAAATACAGAAAATATTCTATTTAAAAAGTACATAGGTACAGTTTTTTTTTTCTAATATTAAACCAGAAACTACCTATACTTATTTATCATTTCTCACTTTTATAAGAATATTCACATTTGAAAAGTATTTCCAACGACAATAACTACCTACCATTATAATTGTAACCGGGAAACCGACATTTGCTCGGCGTCTTTTGTATTGTCTTAAACTTGGAAATACTGCCCGCGATATGATTATTAATATTTAATAATATAAAAAAGTTTCTCCTAAGTAGAAAGCGGGTTCTCTTCTTTCACTCAGAAAGAAGAGAACCCGCGTTCTCCGGGATAAGTATCCATGCCCGAACCAATAAGCTAAAGTTTATCAGGAGCAGTTGGCGAAATTAGCGGTCATATATGATTGTCGGCCTGTTGGGAGTGACACTGCCTTCGAAGCTAGAGGTCCCGGGTTCGAATCCCGGCCAGGGCATTATTTGTTCCTGGGTCTTGGATGTTTTCTATGTATTTATCTATATAAGTATGTATATCGTCGTCTAGTACCCACAGTACAAACTTATCTTATGTCGATTTGTTTAAGATTGTCCCCCAATATATATATATATATATATTTTTTTTATATAGGGCGGATTTCGTATTGTTCCCCAAAAAGCGTTTTGGAAATTGAGTGAGCCATTTCCGTGAACCCAATTACAAATAATAAAAACAATACACGTTTAACCTATAGGAGTTTCTTAAGGTTTAGGCGATTATAGGTACACGGAGGAATCAAAAATGCGTTAAACTAGATAAAATAAACAGATTACAACATACACACACATACATACATACATACACACATACGAAAACATCAAAAAAAAAACATTTTACATTGGTTTGCAAAGTGACATCTATTGACTTAGAAATAAGATTATTGTCAGCATCATCTGTTCACGTGTAGATGTCGTTTATGTATGCACTATTCCAGTATTGATATGAGCGCCATCAAGTGCTGAGCGTACCGAATTGCCAACGCCCCCTGGTGCTCAGCGGAATTAAGGCGGTTTCATTTTAGTATATGGCGCTGATGTATCTTGTTATACTTAATTTATGCTCTCACAGTAAATAGGAATCTATCGACACCTCTCAAGCTAAAATCCATCGAGCGGTTCAGGCTGCAGAGTGTGCCAAACAATTATACATACCTACATACATACTCTCGAAAAACATAACCCACCTTCTGGCGCAATCGGGTAAACAAACACGTGTGTACTGTGTATGTGCCACATTATAGCCATAGTATTTATCAGGCTCATATAATTAGCTAATAAAATGCTCTACAGGGGAAATCTTCAGTAAAGGCCCTCATGCATGTAGTTCTGTAACGGTTTAATTTGTTCTTATTTTAAATTAAGTTTTTTTTTAATGTAAATTGTGTAATTATTGGGGACTTGAGTGTTTTACCTATACCACTTTTCGTCTCTATTATTTGTACAATAAGGATCAAAACTATGTAAAAGAATGTACCTCCAGGTCTGTTGTACTATGTAAATTTGTTTACGTAACTATTTGTGGTCTACATAAATAAGAAAGAGGGTATCATATTCCTAACGCGAATTTTTGTAATATTACGCTTATCCCTACATGGCGACCCTGGTACAGTACAGGCGCACGTCGGCCCGGTTGTCGTGGCCGAGCTATACAGTACACACACGGTCACCTCTCCGCGTTGAGCGCCCACAGCTTGACGCGCGCGTCGTCCGAGCCGCTCGCGAGCAGGCGCACGTCGGCCCGGTTGAAGTGCACGGACCAGCAGCGTTTGTCGTGCTCGAGGAGCGCTCGGGTGCGCTGCCCGGTGCCCGCGTCCCACACAGCCACTGTGCCTTCGTAGTCCGCTGAGGCCAGCACGTTCTGTTCGATAAAAAAAATAAAAATAAGTAATCATTACTGTCGCAAAAAAAATACATACTACAACTAAGGGTCGTATTAAACTCATCCAATATCTTTGTCCAAATAGATTAGATCAAAGAAATTGTATGATTTCGTCAAACTTGGAAGGGATCCCGAATTTGATCAAAGATTCTGATGACATTTAAATCAATATGGCAACGCATGAAAAAAAAACTTGGACAAAGATATTGGATAAGTGGAATGGACCTCCGACGAAAAATTTGATCAAAGATTGGACAAAGATATTGGATGAGTGGAATACCACCCTTAAAGCAAAATGGGTGCGACAAAAGGCGCTAGCTCGGCGTTAGCCGCGTATCCACTAGAGGAATGGAATCTCTCAAATGGAATGGCCGAGCCATAATTTGTCGGTTTTTTGGCGCGCTCAATGGAGCCTCAGCCCGAGCCGTGCACTCAGTGGAGACGGGTGTGTCGCCTCAGATCGCAGTGGATGGTCTCATTATTAATAATGTAAATTACTTTTACACCACACCTTACCAAAAACCGCGTTTTTCTACTCGTGTCGATTTAAAACACTCCCTTCGGTCGTGTTTTAATTTATCACCACTCGTTGCGAATTTCCTGTTCTCTGCACTTGTATCGTAATGTACTTATACAGCGTTTTACAGTACATAAAGTTTCGACATATGCACATAATCTGCTGATTACCACACTCGTGCAGTAAAGTAGCACCATATGTGCTGTAATGTACTATTTCACTTCTCATGCTCTAAAAGTTCGTCTTTACGCTCTGCATAGGCGACATAAAATCGCATTTTATGCTCTAAAGCATAAAGTAAAATCCGTCCTCGGTCGCCGAGCACTGAAGTATAAATTTGATGAAATAACTTTAATTATATTATTTGTTTAATTTTCTCGCAATCGAAGTGAAACGCAACTCGTGTATAAAACCCATTTTATCCTCTACTTGATATCGACCCTCGCCTGCGGCTCAGGATCAATAAATTGTCTCGAATAAAATGGCTTGTTTTATGCACTAGTTGTACAATGTGGTGCCATCGCGTTTTTGCTTTAAACTGAGGGAGTAGCGCGAACCGAAAACAAAATATCTCCCCGTCGCTTGAATATGTCCTATTTTGGGTCCGGTCTTCTTTGTTAATTACACAAATGATTTGCTGCAATTTCTTAGTAAAGAAATACCGGATATTAGTCTAGTAGTTTTCGCAGACGATACTTATGCCGTTTTAAAAGCTAGTTCACTCGAAGATCTGAATTAAAAAGCAAATCGAGTTTTGGAATTGTTCCACAGGTGGTATGGCTGCAATAACTTGAAGGTGAATGCGGGTAAAACATGTGCAATGCTACTCAGACCCACAGTCCGGCAAAAGGATCTTTTAGACCCATCGATCGATGGCAAAAAAAATGAAAACGTAAATGCTGTTAAATTTCTCGGTATCCATATTGACGATCTACTTACTTGGTAAAATGAGCTTGCAAGTATAGAGAGTTCGATTAGTTCAGCTTGCTATGTATTGCGTAGCTAACGGGACATAGTAGATCGCAAGCATTTAAAGATGGTTTATCATGCATTAGTTGAGTCGAAACTTCGTTATAGTGTGTGGCAACCGTTACGACTATAATATACATAGAGCCTTTGTTATTCAAAAGAGAGCTTTAAGAACCATTGTGCGTATTCCACAAACCGAGTCATGTAAGGAGCACTTCAGAAAGTTAAAAATACTTACAGTCCCCGGTTTGTACATCTTGTTGCCCCTTACTGACCTAGTTAAGTCTCGACGAATACGAGACTTTAGAAGAAAGGGAGTTGCGCAAGGGTACAAGAAGGAAACACCTAAATTGCAAATTGCAACCAAAACTGAAGATATTAAGTCACTGTGCACATTACCAAAGTGTACAACTTTACAACAAACTTCCTGGTGAGTGGAGGACTATTACTAGTAGATAAACAATAAAATGAGATTTAATGAGTGGGCAACTACCGGAATTCGGAAAAGTAGAGATAACTTATATCAACTTTATGAAAGGAGATCTTGCACCACTGACGAATGTTTCCATCAGTATGTTAGGGATTATTCCAAATTGTTTAAAACAGTGTGCACAAAAGCAAAAGCAATGCACTTGAATAATAAAATTAAGTCCTCAGATAATAAAGCCAAGACAGTCTGGAAAATAATTAACACAGAGACTGGGAAGGGAAATAATAAAGAGTCCACAATTTCTTTGAAAGTAAAGGATAATTTAATAACTGATGCAGTAAAAGTAGCTGATGAATTTAATAATTTCTTTTCTAAAATTCCTATAGTCACTACTCAAAGTTTAGCATCGTGTACCACAAAAGCTGAATCCCTTCTGAATGACAACGTAAAATTAGAATCACTAACTTATTTCAAATTTCATCATGTTTCTCCTCTAGATGTACTAAAGTCCTTTGAAATGTTAAAAATAAAGAGCACTGAGGACTTATGGGGCGTGTCAGTCAAGGTACTGGAATCTATTCTGGAGGTCGTTGCACCAACTCTAGCTCTCATTTTTAATAACTGTATAGACTATGGCATTTTTCCAGACTTAATGAAATGTAGTAAAGTAGTTCCAATTTTCAAATCAGGTCATAGAGATAATCCTTCTGATTATAGTAGTAACTGAGACTGTAATTTTATATTTAACTATACAATGTATATTGTTTTGAAAAAATGACACCTCGCCGAGTTTCTTACGCCGGTTCTTCTCGTGGCAGAGGTTTATTTTTCCGAACCGGTGGTAGTTTATTGACGTTCATAGGTGCATGTAATATGCCTAATTTGAAGAATAAACTACTTTTACTTTTACTTTTACTTTTTTACTTTTATCGTCCAGTTTCTATCCTACCTGCGTTTAGCAAAATATTCGAAAAAATAATGCTTACGCAATTGGTTTCTCACTTTAATTCTCACAATATTTTGCACTCACAGCAGTTCGGCTTCACGAAGGGTAGGTCAACTACTGATGCAGGTGCAAGTTTATTAAAATTTATTTTGCAGTCTTGGGAAGAGTCGCACGACGCCATCGGAGTGTTCTGTGACCTTTCCAAGGCTTTTGATTGTGTAGATCATGGTACTTTAATTTGTAAACTTAAGTTTTATGGCATCAGAGGGCATGCATTAGATCTCATGAAGTCATATTTAACACAGAGAAATCAAAAGGTAGCGATAAATAAAGCCATTTCGTCAGAGACAGTGGTAGAGATGGGGGTACCTCAGGGGTCTATTCTAGGTCCGTTCCTGTTCCTTGTTTATGTAAATGATCTGCCATATATGGTAAGCCGAAGATCAGGCATTGTAATGTTCGCAGACGACACCTCATTACTGTTCAAGGTAAATAGGAGAGATACTGAACTCATTGAACCAAATAATACCCTCTCCATGATATCTGACTGGTATGCTGCCAATAACTTAGTATTGAACCCAAAAAAAACGAAATGTATGAAATTCTCTCTAGCGAACTCATCAAACAGAAACTTAGATACAAATATTAAACTTAATGGTCAAACATTAGAATTTGTTACTTCTACTGTATTCTTAGGTATTACATTGGACTCAAAATTGCAGTGGGGTTCCCATATAACAGCGATAGGAAGTAGGTTGAGCTCTGCTGCATTTGCAGTCAGGAGAATAAGGCAGCTTACCAATGTGGCAACGGCACGGTTAGTTTACTTTGCTTATTTTAATAGTATAATTACTTATGGTCTTATCTTGTGGGGATCAGCTGCAGATATTGAAACTGTTTTTATTTTGCAAAAAAGGGCTATCAGAGCAATTTATAACTTGGGGTCGCGTGATTCATTAAGAGAATTTTTCAAAGAAATAGATATTCTAACCCTGCCGTCCCTATACATATTTGAAATAATAATGTATGTTAGGAAGAATTTGGGCAATTTTCCAACGAACGCTGATAAACCAATAGCCACGAGAAATACTGGGAAACTCAAAATAACCTTCTATAGACTAGTAAAGGCGAAAAAGTCGTTCTTGGGAAATTGTATCAAATTCTACAATAAAATTCCTAAACACATTACTGAACTTAGCAATTCTAAATTCAAATCTGTAGTAAAACAAACACTTATTTCAAGAGCATATTATAAGATAAACGATTACATCATGGATAGGGATGTTTGGCAGTGATAGCGTCCTGCACGGGTAATCTATCGCGAAAATATATTTTCTACTGTAGCATTGTTATGTTATTTAAGTAATTTTGTAGTAGCTGACACTGTAATTTTATATTTAACTATACAATGTATATTGTTTTGAAAAAATGACACCTCGCCGAGTTTCTTACGCCGGTTCTTCTCGTGGCAGAGGTATATTTTTCCGAACCGGTGGTAGTTTATTGACGTTCATAGGTGCATGTAATATGCCTAATTTGAAGAATAAACTACTTTTACTTTTACTTTTTTACTTTTTAGTCTTAACATTTTTAAAAATAAATTGAAATCACGGTTGCTGCAAGAGTGCTTCTATTCTATAGGTATTGACAAATTCTCAAATTATTTAAGGTAGACATTGCCATTGAGATTATTAATTATTTACTTCATCATCATCATCATCATTTCAGCCGAATGACGTCCACTGCTGGACATAGGCCTCCCCCAAAGACTTCCACAATGACCGGTCCTGCGCCACCCGCATCCAGCGGACACCCGCGACCCTTACCAGGTCATCAGTCCACCGTGTGGGGGGCCTGCCCACGCTACGCCTTCCGGTACGTGGTCGCCACTCGAGAACCTTCCCGCCCCAACGGCCATCGGTTCTGCGTGCTATGTGCCCCGCCCACTGCCACTTAAGTTTAGCGATTCGAAGGGCGATATCGGTCACTTTGGTTCTGCTGCGGATGGCCTCATTTCTGATGCGATCACGCAGAGAAACTCCCAGCATAGCCCTCTCCATTGCTCTTTGGGTGACTTTGATTATTTACTTGGATTGCAGTTTATAGATAGTGACTTGATTCCTTAATTTTGTTTGTTTAACTTACTTACTTGAACTTGACATGATATTGTTTGAAATGTTAGATGTAAGGAATTTATTTCAGACACAATTGTAAAATTGTTATTGAATAAATAAATAATAATAGTATGCAAGTGTAACAGAGAGGCAGAATAGGCAGATTTTTCGGTTCGCCGTAGGCTCTCAGTTTCAGAGGAACGTCGCGGATCAAGGTGAGGCGTCGCCTCACCTACGTGCCTCGACCCTACGCCTCAGAGGGAGCAGCCTCACTCTGAGGCTGCTCGGCCTGAGGCTTCTCAAGTGGATACGCGACTGTTCATAAACAAGTTGTGCATTTTATTTAGCATCGACAATAGACATGTGCCAATTCTATAACCTACGGTGGCCATCAGGCGGGCCATACGCCTGTTTGCCACCGACATCATATTAAAAAGTATTACCTAGTGTCTGCTAAAACGAAATTATAATTTTAAATCTAAGTGGAAAATTGGTAATTCGTCGTTACGAGTGGGGCCCACGATAACCGAAATGGCAAGACCAGTGCACGGCTTACTTCATAAATCCAACTTGTGGTATAATTGCTGGCAATACAATCGAACATTTTAAGAAAAAAAAAAACGATTTCAACCGAGTCATTCGTCCATTTGTCGCGGACATACTTAATGCAGATTTAAGACTTACATGGTTTTCTCATGGAGGTCATTGTCAGAGGGCCTACTCCGAACATCGAAAATCGAACTTCGTGTCGTGCCGTCCCTTTCACTCTCGTGTTATACACTATATGAAGGAAAGGGACGGCACGATACGAAGTTCGATTTTCGAAGTTCGGAGTAGGCCCTCTGAACTGGACCAAATTAATATGAGATCACACGGGAAGCACCAGCTTCCAATAAAAAAAGAATCATCCAAATCGGTTCACCCAGTCGAAAGTTTAGAGGTAACAACCTTAAAAAAATACCGTCGAATTGGGAACCTCATCCTTTTTTGAAGTCGGTTAAAAATAATAGTACATTATTACAAAAGCCGGAAGTAAACGAGGCCGTCTAGAAATACGAGGCACGCAATCCCTGATGCCGAGGTGTATGTAGAATTTTACAAATGCGAGGTAATTTACAAACTATTTTTCGTCTCTTCTTTGGGCTGGACAAAGAAGAGATGAAAAATAGAGTATTTTTTTTTATTTATTTATTTATACGGGACACCAACAGAGTACATAAGAATAGTTAGTTACATTTTAATATAGTTATGTGGTATTTGGGCACTTACGTACCCCAATTATAGGTGAACACATCATTCACATTTTATTATATATAGGGGCATTTCCTTATCGTTAAAACGACTCATATGGTAATAAAGTATAACAATAGAATTTAAGATTTAAGATTTAGGATTAATTAGTTAGTTAATGGTTACCTTATGGTACGCGTTCCATGAGACACAACTGATTTTGTGTGCACACTGCATCTCCGCACAAGGGTAGTGTACATCCACCGCATCCCTCACAACAGCCTCATACTCGAAAACCTTGATGCGTTTCGTCACTCCGGCTATGGCGAAGAATTCCTCGTCTTTGTCGAATTCTGTGAATAATACTCGTAACATATATATCCATACTAATATATATATTTTTTATTTTTATTAAAAATGGGATTGCTCTTGGCCAGCATCTAGCCAGGGGGCAAAGATGAGGCCGACGATGAAGCGAGCTCACCCGGAAGATGCCTATTCACTCGTGCCTTAAAAAGGTCCAGGTTATATGAACTCGGAAATATATTATAAAGCTGAAGAGTTTGTTTGTTTGTTTTGGTTCGAATTGAAAAATTCTTTTTGTGTTGGATAGCCCATTTATCGAGGGAGGCTTTAGGCTTTATAACATCACGCTGCGACCAATAGGAGTGAAGACGCAGACGAAGTCGCGGGCAACAGCTAGTAATCTATATATGTAAAACAAAGTCGTGTTAGTTACACTGTCATTCAAAATGTCATGTCATTTTTAATGTCATTTAATTTATAGATTTATCTTTGCTCCGAAGCCGAGCATTTTTACAAGCTTTTATTTAGTTTCACCTGCCCCGTTGTGTTTGTAATCAAATCTTGCAAGTTAAATTTGATCCACTTCCCGGTTTCCGATTGAGCTGAAATTTTGCATGCATGTATAAATCGGATGACAATGCAATATTATTATGTCATAGAGCTGATCCGATGATGGAGACATGGTGGTCATATCAATTCCTAAACCACACAAGATAAACCCATCGTGTTTGGGCTCATTCCAACCGACTCAACAAGTAGTTTATGATTGTGGAAAAAGGTACAGTCGGCAATAAAAGCATGTACCAGACCAAAAACTTATTGACGTTTTTGCTGATTTGACTATCAGTCATAAATCATAGTCCTTACCCCTATTATCATATTAAAACACTAACCTATAGTAGACACGATAGTTGAATAGTTGATCGCATCGCTTGAATATGATAGCGTTGCAAGTGGCCTCAACGCTCTGAAACAGAAATAAAACATGTTAAACATACTAATGGCTTTCTTCTATTCCTGTACTTTTGTCTGTCATTTATACTTTGTTTACCCTTTTCACGTTTAAGCCATTTCACGTATTAGCTCAAATTTGCCACGGAGATTTGCAAAATCACCCCGTGAAGGACATGGGATAGTGTTTTCATCCCAGAATTGACTCTTTTAAGGGGGTGAAAACATAGATGGAAGTTTGTATGGAAGAGCGATAATTAGGTTAAACAAGTTATTGGCTATGTGCACGTCAGAAACGTCAAACATCATGGGTCCCGGGACAATGTCAAACTCAGAGATGTCAAAATGACACATGAATATTTATTTTAGTAAGCGAGAGAGACTCCTTACTGGAAATTTTACTGTAACAAATAAGAAAATAAATAAAAATAAATAAATACAAACGAATCGTAGGCAAGAAACCAATAGAAAAAGTCAAAGTAAAGGGTCTAGCAGGCTAAGCTAACAAGAGTGGCCCCCGCAAGGGATTTGGTTGTAATTTGAGGTGCAGTAGTGGCAGGACCTAAGAACACTGTATGCGTAATATCAGCCGTCGATCTTCTTTTGTTACTTACGACTTATTCACGAAAATCAAGATAAAATCAAGGTAATTTTTAAACTGTTATTTTAGCTAAACCAAGCAAGCGAGAGTAACCAAACAAACTCAGAATTAAGGAGCATAAAATGGGGTTTATGATGCATATTTTTACAGACATTCATATCGTTGAACATAGATGAAAAAAATATATAGTTTTTTTTCGCCACTTCGCGGAGACACAACTATCAAAAAAGCTACGTAACAAGCCACAATTGACAACTACGTATACATTTAAAAACATTTTGAAAAATCATGGTACGTCATGTCAAAAAAAAAAACATTTACGAACGTATGTTTACTGAAGGTTTTCGTACCCCGACTGTACGGTCGGCCTCACAAGGGTCTTAACACATTTGTACCTTGTCGTTCTAACGTCATGTTTGAACTGTCATACTAAATTGACAACGGGTGAAAGCGACAAAGTCCCAAAGTGTCCAGCTACTTATGAGGCTGACTAAATCACGTAGTAAACTGACCTGTATCTAGTGAAGGCGACGAGGTCCTCCCTGAAGGCGTCGAGCCCGCCCCCGCCGCCCGCGCCCGCGCTGACGGTGGGCGCGGAGGGGGAGGGCGCCGCGGGGGCGCGCGGGGGCTCCGTGGGGGACCCCTCGGGGATAAGTTGGTCGCCGTTCACGAATGACGGCTTCATTGTGGCTGTAAAGAGTACAACTTTATAGACAATCTTAAAACTGCAAATTATGCGGTGGTCTTTGAAACGTTACGAGAAAAATAGAAATTGAAATAGAAAAACATTTATTCGCGACACACACAACTGGGTAAATAACATAAAAAAAAAGAAAAGAAAAATGTGTAGCTGGCGTGACCACCAGCGCTGGTCCATCAGTGAGACCACGGCAGGCAGTGCACAAATAAAACATGAAAAAATCCGTCCATAGGCTACGGTGTTTGGGTCTAGGATCGTTGTCCAGCACCTGGTCGTCCTGCGCCACCGCAGTGACAGACGGCTGTGACGTCACTGAGGGCGCTAACGTCTCGGAGGGCGCCGACGTCATGGCGGCGAGCGAGGCGGCCGAAGTGGCGGGAGCGGGGAAGTAGAGCCCGTCGGCGCGGTATGGCATGGCTTTTTCTACTGTGGCAAACAAGCGTACGGCCTATCTGATGATAAGCACACACTTTAGCCGTACACATCCGACTCCAGTCAGATCACACGCGATGCCGTCCCTTTAATTATTCGAGGACTCGTTGTGTCGACGGCTAGATACAAATGCAGGTCTCTCTCACAGCGCGTTCATGGGTTTCACCTATCTCCACAACGAATCCTCAAATTAATAATGACTCCGCAACGCGCTCGTGACTCATCTGCAGGGAGCGAAACTTTGGTGCCGGCGAAGTCATTATGACGCAAATTCACATACAATTGATTTTATATAAACAACATTGCGAAACCCCAGTGATTATTAACAATGCAATAATAGTAATATACATTTTATTTTTTATTAATAAAAAATGCTATTTATATTGAAAATAGTGTAAATATTAAAATAATTGCAAAGACAATAAGAATAAAATATTTTACTAAGTAAGTAATTGTAAAAACTATATTAATTCGGATAAATGAAAACAACAAATTAAATTTCGTGGGTTGTCGAAAAATAACAGAACGCTTCTAGAATTCAAGCACAACATCGCATCTTCTTATTTAAATACATACCTACATACATATATTATACATTCTGAACAATGTAACTGCATCTCCCGCCGTTTATAAAAATTGTGCATAATGCCTGTAATAGCAACTAGAACAAATATTGTTGCAAGTTAACCTTTCATCATCATAATCGATTCCTTCAATAATCCAGATAAAAGAACTATGTATGTAGCTTGACGTCATACGTCTGTCATCGGCACCAAAGTTTCGCTCCCTGCTCATCTGAGTTAAGCGTTCATAGGTAATGTTGTCTGGGCCGTACGCTTGTTTACCTTCGAGTATAAAAGAGTGTACTAACCACTGGGATCGTTGTCCGGCACCTGGTCGTCCTGCGCCACCGCAGTGACAGGCGGCTGTGACGTCACAGAGGGCGCTGACGTCACGGAGGGCGCCGACGTCATGGGGGCGAGCGAGGCGGCCGACGTGGCGGGGGCGGGGAAGTACAGCTCGTCGGCGCGATGCGCGAAGTAACACTGGACGAAGTCTTCGAAGTGGGCGACCAGGCGTCGCCATCTGTGGGGTAAATATAGAAGTTGACTCTAATTTTTACTTATATTCCCTCATTTGAGGGCGAAAATGAACAATGATTTGTTGTTACAATAATTCTAAATTCCGCTATGTTTTGCCGTTCGGCATACAAATATTTTGGTCCAGATATTGCATGCATCTACTTAAACTATACAGTCTCTTTTTAAAATCTGATAAGTTATATATTTTCGTAACTTATTATAAATTTTTGGAGTCATTCCATTAAAACTTTTACAATAAAGAGCACTATTGAATGGCCCTGTATAAATTTTATTTTTCTCCCTACAGCTGTTAAAAGCAGTATGTAATCCCTCCCTACGTTCAGGATTCTATTGTAAAACGTTTCGCTTTACTCAAGATTAAATAAATATAGTCGTTCTAGTTTTATTCAAATGAATATGTACATTCTGTTTATATAATATAGCTTTATAATAGTTCAGTAGTTCAATCTATCTATATATTGTGTTATTGTATATGTGATCTCCCTGCAACTTGCGTAGCCAATGTTATGTACTCCGTAACTGTTATATATACCGTTGTTAATACTGCCAAATCTTTACACATTTTACTCTTGTATTTGTGGTGCAATAAATAATATTATTATTATTATATCGGATTAAATACCTCCTAAGATACTAGCTTTAATTGTAATGTAATGTAATATATTATGATGTAGATGTACTGATTGAATAAATAAATGACTAAAATAGAGGCCTGGGAGAACACAAATCAAATATCTAAAAAAATTAGCATGTTTGTTTAGCCGCGTATCCACTTGAGCAGACTCAGGCCAAGCAGCCTCGGCTGGAGGCAAACTGAGGCTGCTCACTCTAAAGGGTCGAGGGACGTAGTGGATCAAGGTGAGGCGTGTCGCCTCATCTTGATCCGCGACGTTCCTCTGAAACTGAGAGCGTACGGCGATCCAAAAAATCTGCCTATTCTGCCTCTCTGTTACACTTGCATATTCGATCGACAGGGAGATATTTTGGTTTTCGGTTCGCGGTACTCTCTCAGTTTAAAGCAAAAACGCGATGGCACCATACGCGAGTACAGTAGCTGCTGCTTTAATAGTACATTACGATACAAGTGCACGGAACAGGAAATTCGCAACGAGTGGTGATAAATTAAAACACGACCGAAGGGAGTGTTAAATCGACACGAGTTGCGAATTACCTATTCGCACGTGTATCGTACAACTTTTTACAGTACATATGGCTGTTTAAAGTTTCGACATATGCACGTAATCTGCTGATTACCGCACTCGTGCGGTAAAGTAGCACCATAAGTACTGTAATAATACATTACAATACAAGGGTTGTAAAACAAAGAAAGGCCGATAGCGCAGATGTTTGAGGCCCGAGCCGCAGGCGAGGGTCATAAATATGCGAGAGAGGGTTTTCTCTTTTACGACCCGTGTTTTGTACACAATTTTACGTCACCTCTTGGCCAAAAAGTGGGGTTTTCCGGACGCGCAGCGTGCGGAAAAACGCGCTTTATGGCAAGGTGTGGTGTAATAGTACATTACGATACAAGGGTTGTAAAACAAAGAAAGGCCGATATCGCAGATGTTTGAGGCCCGAACCGCAGGCGAGGGTCATAAATATGCGAGAGAGGGCTTTCTATTTTACGACCCGTGTTTTGTACGCAATTTTACGTTACCACTTGGCCAAAAAGTGGGTTTTTCCGGACGCGAAGCGTGCGGATAAACGCGCTTGTTGGCAAGGATTGGTGTAAAAGTCATTTACACTATTAATAAAGACACCATCCACTGCGACCGGAGGCGACACACCTGTCTCCACTAAGTGCACGGCTCGGGCTGAGGCTCCTTTGAGTGCGCCAAAAAACCAACAAAGTATGGCTTGGCCCGCGGCGACGAATTTGCCTCATGGCGCGGCGTGCCTCAGGTTGAGGCAGCGTCTCCATTTGAGCAGCCTCGGGTGGAGACGCGGCTTTTCACATCTTCATTACCACCGTACCTGTTGTGTAGTGCATCCCCGGCGCCCCCCGCGGCACCAGCAAAGCCTTCCTCGTCATCCGGCGATGGCGGCGCCACGGCACTGTCCGAAACTGATCCGGCCAACTCAGTCAGCTCCTGAAAAGGTAACATCGTGTTCATATCCTCGTTGGCAATAGGTACCGCAACCAGCCAGGAAGCAAGCCTGACCCGGACGAGCCGGATATACCAGGGGGCAATTTGTAAGGAGTGGCACGCTCTGGGATGGGTAGGGAAGACCGACCAGCCGCAAGCAGTCGGACGCAATCGATCGGCTAAGCAGCCTTTAGTCAATATCTTCTCGAAGATATCACGGTTCGAAAATAAATGCCATACGATTATTGACAGAGCGAGCGAAGCGTCTCCGTTTCTGCTTTGGACAAAAATTCTTTCGTATGTCTGTCTGTCCGGATGTTCTCCTCTACAGGCTCAATCGGATGAGAAATGCGACCTGTTTGTGAGCAGGTTCGATAATTATATAGTTTTTTTTTATCGAGTAAGTTCTTGGATTTTTTTAATTAAAAATAAATAAATTGCGAGATATTATCAAAGACTCGAGAATTTTAAGACCTAATTATGTACCGTTGCATACAATATTTTTTCTACGATAGCAATATAGTTTGATTAAAATTAAAAATCGTACGGTGGCAGAATACGGGCATTGACGTGTGCCTCTTTGAAAAAAAATTAAAAGTTGTACAATACAATTAATAAAATAATGTATGGAAATCCATTTTGATTCTCCCACAAGTCATATAATGACTTGTCTATGGTATAGACTTGCACTGGTATATAAAGTTTATTGTTTTAATACTGCTGTCAGTCATTTAATTGACATATTACAATGCTGGAGTAGGTAAAAATAACATATACTTACTCTTCTAAGAGCCTTGACGGCGTCAGACGCTGGCCCAGACTCGCCGTCCTCGGACGGAAATGAAGCCAGGCCCGCGGCACCAGCGCGCAAATCCTGTGGACACACATCATTCTAAATTGTCATACAAATTGGCCAAATTCGGCTACAAGTCAGAGGATATCTTTAAATCGCTTGGCCACCTTATTATGCCACTTCTCTTACAACCATACTCGCTAGACGCTGCCGAGCCCACAGCTCGCCAGCCAGCTCACCCTCAGCGCGCCGGCCACGTGCTCCATGTCCGCTTGCACCAGCGCCGCTTCCCGCGCCAGCTGCTGCAGCTGCTGTTGCCGGTGCCGATGTAGTTGAGCTAGGAACTCGTAAAGGAGACGGTGGTGCGCCGCGGCGGATTCCGCTTCTAGAAGACGCTTTCGCCGCGTCAGCACCTGGAGAACAAGACAGAAAACTTAATTTAACTCTCCTTAAATCTTTCCTAACCTTACTTATATTAATTCAGTAGGTCAATCAGATTATTCTTACTCTTGTTACCGTGGAGACGGCATTCGGTCTACTTAAAATATTGTAAAAGGAGTGGCTGGAGACAATATTCAATCTACTTATTTGTAGTCAAAATATCGCAATTGGAGTGGCTTTCTTTCTTTTGATTGGTAGAAATTGATCGTAAGCCAGGATGACGGGTGTCGGAGCCATATTATTAATGTTATCTACTGGGTTCTTATGTGCTCGATACCATGCTTAGACATCGCTCGAGTTACCTATATAAATAAATATTAGGGGACAATTTTTACACAAATCGAACTAGTCCCATAGTAAGCTCATAAAGGCTAGGGTACTAGACGACGATATATTGAATAGATATATACTTAGAATTAATGATAGAAACGGGATATTTACCATGTATATTATGGATAATATATATGGTAAATATCCCATTTCTATCATTAATTCTATTGTCAATGACCATGTTAGCTTGAAATCTTAGATATATACCTAAATACATAGAAAACATCGAATTCTCAGGAAACCATTCGTTCTCCGCAGCCAGCTGGGCTCACAATCGCATCACATATCCACCTTTCTGGCAATCTGGATCATACACATGTGACTGCGAGAACCTGTGTCTTTTGACATTCAACTAACACAAGCTCGACATCAGGCATGGCCAATCGTGCGCTCACCGCGGCAAACGTGTCGAATCTCCGTCTCAAAGCTACCAGCTGGGTAATACACGTATGACTATAAGAACCAGTGTTTAGTAATGTAGGTTAGTGTCAAAATAGCTTATTTAAGTGACAGATCATGCAATCCACAGAGTAGCACCCTCTTCAATGCTAGTTTGTGTTTCGTAGCTATAGAAGTACAGAGTAGTTGAAGATTCTATGTGGACTGTACAATGTGTATAAGTAAGGCAGGCAGGCCGTAAACTTGTATGCAACCATAGTATAAAAAAAAGTATATGCTAACCTCTAACATAAGTTCGACATCAGGCATAGCCAGCCGTGCACTCTCTGCAGCAAGCAACGCGCGCAATCGCGCCGCCTCCCCCCCCTCCGACGCCTGCGAAGGCGGCCGCGCGGCGCGGAGTCTACGTCGTGCTACCAGCTCGTTGAGCATGAAGTTTGGGAACATGTGGTCGCGAGTGGCAACAGCTGCACCACATTTTGGACATCGCCTGTAGATAATGTAACTTGCAATTAATTATTGTATTTGTGTAGTCAACGAGATGGTTCCAATGAGCCCAAACACAATAGATCTTGTGTAGTATAGGAGTTGCTATGGACACCGTCTGTCTCCATCATCAGGTCAGCTCAATGTTGCCATAATTTTGCATTGTCACTGAATTATACAAGTATGCCAAATTTCAGCTCTATCCTTTGAGGTTGCTTGAATTCAGTTGCAAGATTTGACCTGAACTTACATACCATACCTACATACATACAGTTTGGAGCATAAGTGAGTCAATATTCGCATGTTAGTAGGTTTCGATTTAATAGATGTCAAACTATATAAAAATATAAATGTTTTATATACAATATTACTCCTAGAAATGAGCAACAAAACTGCTGTACAAATGTATTACTTACGATTTATAGTTATTTACCTACTGAAACCTAAAAACTGGAAATTTTAACCTAATTTATTTTCCTAATAATTTGTTTTTTTTTTAAGACAACCCAAAAAACTGAAACCACCTAAAATAGGCAATTTCAGTCTCTTAAAAGTGATTCGGAAAGTATGTTGATGAGATATATTTTAGGAGGTAATTATTGTCTACAAAGAGTTCGGTGCGAAAGTGAGTCAATGTAAATAAGTATGGAAACTGAATGATGGACACCTTATTCAACTGAGTCTAACCCTACAATAACTACAAAAGTACGTGTCTGATTCAAGCAGTTGCGTGCTCATTTTAAGGAAGCTAGAATTAACTGTTATAGACAATTAAATAATTTGAAATCGTCATACAAAAAAAAAAAAAATTTCGTTAAACAAAAACATATAATTGACACGTTTCTTGAGGACTAAACTTTTTTTTTCTCCTCTTATGTCGTTGCTCAAAGGTGTTACAGTTTTGTTATTGATTCTTGCTGAACACAGCTGACTGAATTAATGTTAATTTATTGGCAATTTCCTAAGATACAGCCGATAGATCAGACAAACTTCCATAGAAAATGGTCGGTGCAAATTTGATTCAATGCTAATGTCACCCTTGAGACAAAATGCAATATCTTGATCTAAAATTACATAACGGCAGATTATCCCTACAATGCATGATAACGAATAATGTTTCAATGGAAACATTATTCTTAACCCTTTTTGTTTTAATTGACGATACTTATCAAAGTAGTGGACATTGGTTCAGTTGTGCTACTAACTGTACATATTATAAACATACAAATTGCAAGATTGTATAACTTGTACATGTTGGCGTGAGCTTTGGAAAATATTTACGTATTTGTGGCAAAGTTCTCCATTATATGTATAGTTGGCTTTTTTATATTCTATTATTCTATTTCACATTCTCTTTTTAAATTTATTTTATCTATTTAAAGTATATCTACAAAATGGTTGGAAAAGTATACACCCAACATATTGGAAGGTAAGGAATATAGTTTATGGTAACATTTAAGTTAAAACATTACAGGCTCCCTTTAAACATTCGAAATGTTGCATATAAATTTAATTGTTTGCTGAGTTTCTAACTTCTAATATTTTATAAAGGAGGACTATATAAAAACATCAAAGAACAACTCACCTATGCTGCTCCACGCTCTTGGCAATACATGTATAACAGAATGAATGCCCGCACCTCGTGACATATGCCTCGTCAATAAGCTCAAAACAAACCGGGCAGAGCAGCTCACAGTCTTTGTCTTCTAACGAGCCTCCAAGGCCACCCAGGGCTGCGCTGCCACTTGGACCAGCAGTGCCTGACATGGCTCTGAAATTGAATATGAATATAAGTTGATGAGTAATTTTTTTTTATTAAGTAGGAGGCAAATGTGCAGACCAATCACCTGATGGTAAGCCATTAGTGCTGCCCATGGACACCCGCAACACCTGAGGCATTGGAAGTGCGTTGCCAGCCTTTAAGATGGGAGTACGCTATTTTCGTTAAGGTTTGAAGGTCATATTGGGTTTATTTGGGTAGCAAACAGGCAAAATACAATACAGACGGTAAATCAAAATAAACATAAGTAGGTATGGCAGACATTACTAACAAATGACATTTCTGTTGCTCAAACCAAATTAACAAACTACAATTTAATAAGGTTACTACACTTTTTTTGTTAGTTTTTCCGTTTATTGCTGAAACAAATTGTTGTAATGACAGATAGATGGAATACAACCAAATATTTTGTCTTTGTAAATTTTGCATGCTCTGGTTAGGAATCTATTTCCTACATATAAGTATGTCTTGTTGACTGAACGAATATTTTTTAGCATTCAGCCAATACTATTTTTTACAGTATTATTGCAACAAAAAAATTGTTGTGACAACAGAGATATAAAATACCCTTTAAAAATATAGCGGCTTAACTGCTAGATACGATTAGGCTATTTAAGCGCAGTAAAATTAATAGGCTGTTATTAATAAGGGTCATCTAATAATAGATGTTGATCAATAAACAATTATTGATCAGAATTGGTTATAAGGATCAAAACAATCATTTATCCAGCCTAATCTGAGGCTACACAGGGCTGTGTTAGCTCAAATGAAGCAAGTATTTACATTTACAGGCTTACCTTGAAGTGTCTTCCTTTCCAGGGCTTCAAAACCAGCAGTTTTTGTGGTTTCTCTGCACACCACTTTTGTCTCTCATCAGATCACTGCGTGCCTATGTCTGTACTCCGTCACAATAACACTACGACCTCTTGCTACTAGTCCACTAGGTAGCAAGCACTTCTTTTCACTTCCAAACACTGGTTTCCTGTTAAAACCCATTGTTTTTCAGCAAATATTTAACACCACCGCCTGCCATCGCTGCATCTTACATTGACTTTTGAGAGTTGGTGTTGCTATATGTAAATTACGAAATTAGGTCATGTCACTACTGCGTTTTAGCGTAGTTAAATATATGAATAATGTATGAATATTTACGAAAATTAAATTGGTACAGACATCAACAGGTTCAAAATAAAATTATGTAGAAGTAAATAGAATTTTATTTCACTTTTTGTATTATATATAGTATATATTACTACTGCCATCTATGTTATTACTATGATACTAGAACAACGCGTTTACTTCTTGGGAAACGACAAGGTTTTTGCCTGCTTTATCAACAGAGCGAACGCCATTTTACTTTACAAAAGGCTGCACTATCGTTCGTCAACAATGTAAAGCTAATGGCAAAATGTTTGCTCGATTTTTCCTGTGTTTGTGATGTGTCTGTGGTGTTTTTTACCGTGAATTAAATACTAGGATAATGGAGGAGCCCAACGACGACTCTAGGGTCGTTCCCGGTGAGTGCAGTGCTTCAAAATCTGAATTGCAAGTTACGATCAACTGACATATGAGAACTGTAATGTTACCTTTCCCGGTTTCAGAACTCTACTTTCTGATAGCGAGATTTCTTTCGGGGGGTCCGCTGACGGAAACTGCAAAGGTAAATCGACTGAAAATGGATGTAGAATATCATTTTGTGTCCGATAAGTCACTAATTTGAGCCTTTTCTTTTGCAGACATTGTTAAAAGAGCTCGAGAGCGTAGAGGTGAGTTTAAGCTTTTCCTAGTGCCGGGTTTAGAGCTTATTATTGTTTTGAAAGCAAACGCACGTGGTAGGGGCTGTCAAAGGCGCTGAAAGTTTGCTGAAAAGTTTTTATATACTTTGCCTTCCGCAGGTCCTGCCCCGTCGCCTTGACTGGCTGGGCGAAGAGCACACCCAATCGTACAATGAATTGGTGAGTTTTCATTCATTTTTTCTCGAGTTTTCACGTTTATTTACGTTTTGTAACAAGATGAGCGTTTAGAAATAAGTAAAATTCTCGAATTTGACGAAATTTCTTAAATCGTATGATGCATCAAAATGATCCTAAAAATGTGATGTGAAATAGTGAAAAATGTTATTGGGGGGTTTTAGTAATAAAATACATGATTTTATGCAATTTGCGAAAATCTCGTAATATCATGCATCACAAGGACGGATGCTGGCGTAATAGTATGTATTGTCGTCTCTGTTTCACCCGTGGCGTCGGCATTAACTGAAACTCTCGGTTTCGCTCTAGCAGCCGACCGCCCCGTTCTGGCTCGGGATTGGCTAACGCGCGTCGATGTCGGCCGAGCGCCATGTTTAATCATCTACGAAGCAATCGCGGAAAAGTTTAAAACATCGCAACTTTTCTTTGATTTTCTTGTCATGTTGCGAACTATTTTTTTTTAACCGAATGCGAACAGAAAGAAGGTAATCATATTTGAAATGGAGACATTGTACATTTTTCTACACTAAATGAATTTGACGGGAAGGACCAGTAAAAATACGTAGATAATTGATAAAATTTTACGTTTGAAGCAACACATGTAAAAACTACATACATACAATGAATATTTTTATTTAATTCAAAGCACGGCGCCAAAAATTTATGCCATTTCCTACAAAAAGAGTTGTTCTAGAACCTCCATATAATTTTACAAATTAGTTCACAATAGGTTAAGTAGTTTAAGCATGAAAACTTTCGCATATAACGTATATAGTATGGACTATTGGCTATGTGCGAAGTAGGTGGTGGGGGTAAGCTAGGCGATCGCAGCGCACACCACGGCAGAAATATATACTTACCGGGGACATCTGACAAATTTACTTTCACGTTTCCTATTGGTTTCTTAACGGCTTCCTACGATTCGTTTCGTTTGTATTTATTTATTTATTTCAGTAATATTTCCAGTAAGGGGTCTTTCTCGTTTACTAAAATAGATAAAATATTCATGTGTCATTATTTGACAGCTCTGAGTTTGACGTTTCTGACACACCAATCATTACAGACAACAAAGATGGCCTACCTTTATAACACCCACGACTAAAACAGCAATATAGTAATTTTTCCATACAACACTTCTATAACTTGCGTGTGACGTTATAATAATAATAATCATTAATTACAGGCATCTGAGGCCCATATTACATATACCTTAAAGACTATACATATTATTTTATATCTTAAAATGAAATTATGTATCGTGGGACGTCGACTCGAGGCGCTTATTCAGTGTCAAATAACTTTTTCTGCCAGAACTCCCCCTTCATGAAGGTCGGCAGCTTGTCGGTTGGCACTCTCACCACAAATTAATAGAGCGCTCGTGGCCCAGCGGCACCCGCCTACCGCGTGCGGTATGCGAGGTTAAGCAATGTGGGCGCAGGTCAGTTCTTGGATGGGTGACCGCTTTGAGTGGTTACTAACTGAGCGCTCTCGTGCTTTGGAAGGCACGTTAAACCGTTGATCCCGGCTGCTGTCTCGACAGCAGTCGTTAAGCCAAGTTAGAGGCCTTTGGGCGGCTTGAGAACTGCTAACAGTCAAGTTGCCCGCTCACATGACAAAGGGCGGTCGAAGTTGCACCACGTCCGTAGGGAGTACCCACCGTTACCCTACACGTGACCCCTGGGTGGTGCTAAAAGTGCAACATAAACTGGCAACCGTACTTGTCTTCTCGAAGATCTCCGATTCGTAAATAAATGCCATAGGATTAAATAAAAAACCACAAATTAATTGAAGTTCACGTTGCGGCGGGATTCCAATCCCGCTTGACCCTCAGTGTGTTGTCCATTTGTAGGACGCATTTCGGGGGCCACTAGCGTCGATTTAGGCCGTGTACACATAGCGATCCGATTTACATATCCGTTATTTGATGGCGTATGTAATTGTATGAGCCAGTTCACACACAGACAGTATTCCGGATCCAGTGAAAAATCGGTCCGTTTTATCGTATTAAAATCGGTCCTGTAACTGCTATGTGAATATAACCTCCAGTACGGATGGATCCACCAAAGGATATTGTAAAAACGGACGTTCTATGTGTACGCGCCCTTAGGTGTGTCCATAATTTTTGCCCTCTATTATGCTATGTTGTTGGTCCCACATATATAGACATTTGATCATCACTAAAAACTGGTTCGAATGGCATAAAAAAATGACAAATAGCGTATTTGTAATGCTCATTAAAACCGTATTTTTACAAGCTTTAATTCAACTTGCACAACTTGTTAATACAATTTGCAATCCTTTTTTCAGACATTTGCCAGTGTCTGATTGAGCTTAAATTTATTTATTTATTTACTAGGAAGGTACACTTTACAGACATCAAAATAAAATAAATATATATATTGATATTAAAATATTATGGTATCACCGAGCTGATCTGATGATGGATACAGGAGGTGGCCATAGCAACTCCTAAGCTATACAAGATACGCAGTTCGATTTTGAGCTCATTGGAAGCCTCCTAACGACTAGTTAAACACTGCATAAAAGTACAGTCGGCAATAATACGCCTGTACTTAGTTGCGAGTATTAGTTGGTGTCAATTCCGCCAAACAGGAGCAAGAGATTATTCCAAGACTGGTTCATACACTTTTGATAAAGTTCCTGTTTGATCGAATAGTCAAGCGAATGTTCCCTTCCAGCCAATTATTAATGTGCTTCTTTTTTTGAGCTGTGAAGTAGGTGCGGGCTGAAAATCAGCGCTGTACAAACGCCTACACAGTTAACAAACCGTTAGTGAGCCTTATTACAATAATAATCTACGACAGCAGTCGTTAAGTCAAGTTAGAGGACTTCCGGCGGCTTGAAAACTTCTAACAGTCAAGTTGCCCACTCACTTGACAAAGGGGGGTCGAAGTTGCACCACGTCCGTAGGGAGTACCCACCGTTACCCGGGTATGCCATAAAACTACGACCAAGACCACCGGTGGATGGGCAGCAGCATCCTTAGAGAGCGGTGGAGACACTGCGACCGCCAACCCGCATGCCAAGCGTGGCGATTATGGCATTTACCCTCCATGAAATTAGAGGAGGCCTATGTCCAGCAGTGGACGTCCTTCGGCTGATATGGTGGATGCCACAATTTGTGGTTTTCGTGAGCCAATGCTTGGTTACCTACAGAAAATACCGAAATCGGCATATGCGTGCCTATCAAATTCGAGGAGTTCCCTCGATTCCTCCTAGATCAGACCTTCACCAAATTTATATGGGACCAAAATCGGGGTTACCTGCTTTGAAACAAAAAAAGAATTATCAAAATCGGCCAACGTGGTCGAGAGTTATCGGGGAACATACATACATTAAAAAAAAACATGCAAGTCAGTAAAAAATAAATTGCACGAATGGTCAGCAGTTAACTGTGTTGGCGATGGTACAGCCGACCAGACTCGCAACAAACGCTGAGCCCATACCTATTTTGTTTTAATTTAGTTCTGTCTCTTCTCTGTGTATGTGTATTTTGGGACAATCAATATTTTATTTATTTATTTATAAAAGCTTGTACCGAAAATGCTTTTTTTCGGCATAAACTTATTTAACACAAACTTATTTCAACAGGCAGCACAGTATAGAGATGTGCCATGGCACCGACTGGCGGCGGTCTGCGCAAGCGCCTTGCGTCTTGCCTCCTCCCCTTCGAGCTCACTTTCTCTCACTCCCACACTTAACAACGCGCTCTGTCCTGCTCCGACTCCGTCGACCAGCGCGCTCTGTCCCACTCCCTCGCTCCGTGTTCGTCTGTCGCTGCTTGGAGACGCGCTTGTGCGAAGCAAGCCGAAATACTCGGCGTTCAAAAAGGACCATACACTCGGTGAGTATTAGTTTATCGCGCCTTTGACAAGCATTCTCTGTCCTGTTTGCGAAAAAACTTTTCATTTCCATTCAAAAAGTAGAAGTAAATATATCCGTTGTTGGCGTTGAACTGATGGTGTCCAGAAGGTTAAAGAAAGATTGCAATACGAGGCTTGCACTGAAAGTGGCGGGAATCGAATACTTATTAATTTATTTTTAACATGTATTATACCTTTTTATAATCTCTGAAGTTTCCTTATCTCAACACACTGGCCACTTAGAAAAAAAAAGTATGGTTCGGTTTCAATTGTTTATTGAAGTCGTCGAGTCACTGCTTAAAATGGAATTGTGCCGTGAAAATTTCAGAGCTATGATTTATTATGACTTTAAAAGTGGACTAACACAAAAACAATGTGAAGAGCGGATGGTTGCTGCTTTTAATATTGAAGCTCCTTCAAAGACTACAATATACAGGTGGTATTCAGAATTTCAACGTGGCCGTGTATCCCTCACCGACGAAGTGCGTGAAGGTCGACCAAAATCGGCAGTCACGCAAGAAAACGTCGATGTTGTGCGTCGTCTGATAAATGAAGACCGACATGTGACATATCGGGAAATTCAAGAGCACCTGGGTATTGGAATGAGTCAAATACAAATTATTTTAAAAGAAGAATTAGGCGTGAAAAAGTTATTTTCCCGTTGGATACCTCACCTATTGTCTGACGAGCAGAAAATAGTCCGTGTCAATTGGTGCCGCAAAACTTTGAAAAGATTTAACAAGGGACGCTCAAATGCTGTTTTTAGCATAGTATCAGGTGACGAGTCGTGGATATACGCTTATGAGCCTGAAACTAAAAACCAATCCCGAGTATGGGTCTTCGAAGACGAGCTCAAACCCACAAAAGTTGTTCGTTCTCGCAGTACGGCTAAGAAGATGGTGGCTACGTTTATCTCTAAATCTGGTCACGTAGCTACTTGGCTCTTGAGGATCGTAGAACAGTCAATGCTGATTGGTACACCACTATTTGTTTGCCGAACGTCTTTGCTGAACTCCGAAAAACAAACCCTAGTCGTCGCATCATCCTTCACCACGACAACGCCAGCCCACACACCGCTCGGACAACAACTGAGTACCTGGACGGTGAAAAAGTCGAAATATTGGACCACCCTCCATATAGCCCTGACTTAAGTCCCAACGACTTTTTTACATTCCCCAGAATCAAGGACAAACTGCGTGGTCAGCGGTTTCAGACGCCAGAAGAAGCAGTGGAGGCCTATAAAATAGCCATTTTGTCGACCCCTACTTCAGAGTTCAAAAAGTGCTTTATGGACTGGTTTGAACGCATGCATAAGTGCATGAAATACAAAGGAGAATATTTTGAAAAACAATAAAAATAAATAAACTCACTTATACTGCATATTTTCTTCTATTCCCGAAACTTTCAGTTTTACCCTCGTATAAGTAATTAACCCCACTCATTTGATACGCAGTGTTGTGTTCCTGGTGGTGAGTAAAATCGCCAGAGCTCCCGAGGATGCCTAGCTTTGAGAGTGAGGGATCTGAATTTATCTCTACACCGTTTTCATTTTACAGCACAAAATTCTTAGATCTTATCTACAAAAGATCTAATTAGTCGGAAGTGTTTTAGGAAGTCACGAACTTGAAGTTATCGCTTTAAAGTACGTACGCTCAAAAGTGATTTGTTTACATGAATGAATATGGCATTCGACACAATTCCCAGGCAAAAAAAATTGTCGGCATAATAGTGCATTAGACTTCTAGGCGTCCATAGGCTACGGTGCCCGTTTTCCACAATGCGGGTCGTGAGGATGTTTGTTTGATATATTCGCCGTCGGCAGGGTATTTATTCATTCTCACACCGTTGAACCTAAATGTCGTGTACGGTACGGCTTCAGAGGAATTTCCTCCCTCTGACACTCCAGCTGTGGAATGAGGGGCTCTGCCGAGGTTTTCCCGACGGACTGACTACGGTATGCGTCGTTCAAGAAAGGAGTATATAATTTTGAAAGGATCGGCAACAAGCCTGTGAGGCGTCCATAGACTGCGGTGACCGCTTACCATCGGGCCGTACGCTTGTTTGCCACCAAGATGGTATAAAAAAATATTAAGTAAAAATAAGACTCAACACAATGTTGTCTCCTTCCAGCCCGCCGCTTGCTCTCCCGCGAGCTTGGCGGCATCATCGAAGGCCGAGAGAGCGCCCCCCGGGCTCCGGCGGCGCAGCTGCTGCCACCTAGACTACTTGGAGGCCTACAGTTGAGACGGAGGACTCTGGGGCACTTGTCGGCTGTGTACTGCCTTGCGTTTGACTGCTCCGGTCGATATGTTGTCACGGTAAGCTCTATTAACATAAAGCGCAACGCCTAATCGCTGGTAACATTGAGCCAGCATCATAGTTTCTGTCTCCGAGACTGCTGGGAAGCCTACAGTTCAGACAGGACTCAGGGACACTTGTCGGCTGTGTACTGCCTTGCGTTTTGACTACTCTGGTTGATGTGTTGTCACGGTAAGTTCTATTAACATAAAGCGCAGCGCTTGATCGCTGGTAACATTGAGTTGAGCCAGCATCCTAGTTTCTGTCTCCAAGACTGCTACAGTTAAGATGGAGGACTCTGGGGCACTTGTCGGCTGGGTACTGGCTTGCTAGCTCCAGTCGATGTGTTGTCATGGCAAGTTTTATATTTACATAAAGCCAAACGTGTGAATTGATACATGTCTTTCGTCGACTATTGCGGCATATAGCATAAGTTCTACGTGTATTTTTTGGATAATTTATTGAGAAATGTTTTTTACACATACACATGACGACAAATTTCAAATCTTTCCACAATAAAAGTAAAAAATGTCTTCATTATTGTCTTAAATTTTAATGAAAACACCATACTACACACTCAGTTTATTGGAATGATCACTTTTTTGCAAATAGAATACACTTGATTGCACACCTCAACAAAAAATAATTACATAATAGAAACAGCATAATAAGATACAAGCAGAGTTAAACAACAGGCGGTCTTATCGCTAAAGAGCGACCTCTTCCAGAAAACCTTTGGGTAGCGGATAAAAAAATATTTTTTTTGTATAATTTCTTTTTTTCAGGGCGCGGACGACCTCCTAGTGAAAGTGTGGAGCGCGTACGACGGCCGCCTGATAGCCACGCTCCGCGGCGCCGGCGCGGAGATCACGGACGTGTGCCTGTCCCGCGACGGGGCGCTCCTGGCGTGCGGCAGCGTGGACCGGCTGGTGCGCGTGTGGTGCCTCGCCGGCGGGGCGCCCACCGCCGTGCTGCACGCGCACGCGGGCACCATCACCTCGGTAAGTATCCGGGGTCCGACTTGAAAACCACAGATAAGGACAAACCAACTTTAGCGGCTTGTTAACTAATATAGGCTTGATGGACGTTTGTGAATAAGGGGGTAAGACTTTAGTGATAGCTACAACAAGTGTTTCACATTCCAGGTGCACTGGTCCCCCTGGGCCCGCGGTGACGTCCGCTGGCTGGCGTCCACCTCCACCGACGGCTCCGTGGCATTCTGGACGTGCACCCGCGACGGGCAGTTCCTGTCGCAACCCGTGCAGTACATGGAGCGCATGCGCCCGGGCGCCTGCCACATGATCTGCGCCGCCTGGTCCGCGGGAGGGGCCTTTCTGGCTGCAGGGTCTCAGGACCATCACGTTAGGTGAGTGGGTATATCCGGCTCGAAGGACCATTTCATCCGGCTCGAAGGACCATTTCATCCGGCTTGAAGGACCATTTTATCCGGCTCGATGGACCAATTTTATCTAGCTCGAAGGACCATTTCATCCGGCTTGAAGGAGGTCATGTATTGGATCTGGCCCGACGACAGACTACTAGATCAGTGCATTGGGTCTGGTTGGAATGATCACTATTCCAACCTATTGGTTCGAGGTGGAAAGACCACCTGTTAGTTCTGGACGTGCGCCCAGGCGCCTGCCACATGATCTGCACCGTCTGCTCCACGGGAGGGTCTTTCTAGCTTCAAGGTCTCAGGACCATGTTAGGTGAGTGGTTCTGGGTCAATCCAGTTCGAGGGACCACTTAATCAGGTCTGTAAATCACGCTCGTAGGATCACTTCCTCCGGCTTAAAGGACTTCCGCGAGGTGTCTGGTTCGAAGAAAATTTGTGGGGTTTGTCCTGGAAGTACTCTGGGGGGGGTTTGAGCCTCTTACGAGATCTCTCCCAGAACCCGCTACTGAATGTATTTTTGCAGGGTATACATGGTGGATGGCGAAGGCGGCGGCCCGCGGCGGGTGCTCGAGACAGCGGTCCATTCTGAAGCCGTGGACAGCCTCGCGTGGGCCCACCGGGGGCTCCGCTTCGTGTCGGGCTCCAAGGATGGCTGCGCGTGTGTGTGGGCGCTCCACGCCTCCGCCTGGCGCCACACGGTGCTACACTGCGCGTCTCTAGTGAGTAAACGACACTGCGGGCCTGTGTCCCCGGGGGATCAAACATACGAGTACACATACCTTATGAAAGGAAGTAATTTATACAAAAAAAAACCGACTCCTATTTTTTACTTCGCTGTGCCACACATATGACATTTTTACATATCCTTCCCACTTCACCATCTGTATTGCTTTCTGGTGGTTACTACAGATCCCAACCAAGTCACTTTATATGAGCCGATGATATTTGAGGAGGTCCATCGAATCCTCAGGGAACCTATACTGACCTACAGTTCCTCATCATACGTTCCACTTAAAAAATGTGTGTTTTGTACGAGTATTAGTTGCTACATCAACGAAATTTCATCGGATTCTGTGAAGTGTCAACATCATTGAAGAGTTCCATATGACAACTGTGATCATCATCACCAGGGGTCGGACAAAAAGTGCGGATGACGTCAAACCACTTATAGGATGATTTCAAATATTATTTTTGATTTTCATAAACAATTATCACCTATCATTTATCACCTATCATTATCTCTTTATTAAACGATATCGCCACATGAAATGAGTAAGTACGTTTTTGACTGACACATTGTCAATCAGATGAACAATAAATTGACTTCGTTATTGTTTAGCTATTGTATCTTCACGATTATATTCACCTAAAATTTATATTTACTAATGTATAAAAAACGCTGTAAAATGTCATCTTTACTCGAATATTGTGGCAATTTTCCGTTTTTGGAGGTACGTGACAAACACGTATACTGACTCTTGCTGTAATCAGTTGAGAAAAAATAATCATTCAAGCATATTTTAAGTCTGTGACAACAATAATACACTTGTTAGAAAAGTAGTAATTAAACTATGCAGAATTTCATTAAGTAATAAGTAAAATAAATTAAAAATTATTTTATTTATTTTTACTTATCTTACCTACTGTTCCCACCTTTGACTATTAAACCTATTTATCTGAGGTTCCCACAGATTTGTCCTAATTAATTTCAAATAATCGTACCTTATGGTAACAAATTTCGTGAAATTTATTTTATTCACTGAATTCCATTGATTTATTTACGATTATTATGTTACTTCGTTACTACTTGTCACACGGAAGTTTAAATACAAACATCCTGTGTGCAAGACTACGTCATTTTTACGTCATCCGCACTTTTTGTCCGACCCCTGATCATCACCAGTTCTGCTTCACCAAATTTGTGGTTTCCGAGAGCCAATGCTGGTGATGTTGGTGGTGCGTGTGTGGTTGATGAATTGTGTTTATTTGTTTAATGTTGCGGCTGGAGCGCCAACAGGGGTAGCGGGGGCGCGACGGGCCTAAAAACCTGTTGGAGGAATATTAGAGGCTGAATCCGTCAAGCGGCGATCATTTGTAAGCCTACGTTAGCGAGAGTGGGGTGGGATTCTCGCTAACGTAGGCTTACATGCAACACGCGCCATACCATCGTACGCGCCGCAGTTAACCCTTTTCCAGGCGTAGTACGTTTCATCGACCACATACGTGTCAATAGAATTTTAATCCTATTTCTCTGATTTAAGGCTCAAATTACATAGCATTTTCGTAAAAAGTGACTCGTCTTGAAATGATTTACCATAACGTAACTATATTGAGTATATATTTTGTTTTTTGCAAAGCCTTCTACAACTTTGTGGAATCAAGATTATAGAAGTCCCGACTATGACCCCTAAGTCTTAAACACTTAACATTATGTACATTATCGTGGTCTAAAACTATAGATATTGTTTTACAGGATGACGCGACGGGCAAAGATGATGGCAAGAAACTAAAGGTAACATTTTTCTGTCACTTTTTGTTAATTTATGTTATTTTTTAAATTAATTGGCAGTATGGTTTAAATTTCAAATCATTAACATTCATCATGTCAGCCGAAAGACGTCCACTGCTGGACATAGGCCTCCCCCAAAGACTTCCACAACGACCGGTCCTGCGCCACCCGCATCCAGCGGACACCCGCGACCCTTACCAGGTCATCAGTCCACCGTGTGGGGGGCCTGCCCACGCTACGCCTTCCGGTACGTGGTCGCCACTCGAGAACCTTCCCGCCCCAACGGCCATCGGTTCTGCGTGCTATGTGCCCCGCCCACTGCCACTTAAGTTTAGCGATTCGAAGGGCTATATCGGTCACTTTGGTTCTGCTGCGGATGGCCTCATTTCTGATGCGATCACGCAGAGAAACTCCCAGCATAGCCCTCTCCATTGCTCTTTGGGTGACTTTGAGCCTTCTTATGAGGCCCATAGTAAGCGACCACGTTTCAGTACCATATGTCATCACTGGCAACACACACTGGTCAAAGACTTTCGTCTTGAGACACTGCGGGATATTGGACGAAAAGATGTGACGTAGCTTCCCGAACGCTGCCCAGCCGAGTCGGATTCGACGATTAACCTCTTTCTCGAAGTTGGACTTACCTAACTGGACAGTCTGTCCTAGGTATATGTAATCGTCTACAACTTCGAGCGTAAAGTGTCCGATTGTTACGGGAGTTGGTGCTACATGGGCATTTGACATGATCTTCGTCTTGTCCATGTTCATCCTTAGACCAACTCGCTCGGAGACTTTACTAAGGTCATTGAGCATTGTACTTAAATCCTCCATGGTCTCAGCCAAGACTACTATGGCTGTGTTCCGAATCACGCTCACAGCGCTGTGAGCGCGCTCACGGTCGGACCGATTCACGCTCACAGCGTTTACACGAGATGTCGTGACGTCATTGATGACGTCATGGACGGCGCTCACGGTGCTCACACTCCCAGCCGTAAGCACCTTGAGCGCAAACGTCAAGTTGACGTTTGACATTTCATTCTAGGCGCGAAAAATAAACTTTACAGTTATATTAGTTTATTTATTAGTTTTTTTTGTACTTTGTCGGTAGCAAACAAGCGTACGGCCAGCCTGATGGTAAGTGGTCATCGCAGCCTATGGACGCCTGCAACTCCAGGGGTGTCACATGCGCATAACCAACTCTTTAAAATTTTATATACTCCTTTCTTGAAGAACCCGATACTGTAGTCCTTCGGGAAAACCTCGGCAGGGAGTTCATTCCACAGTCAGAGCGTCCAATGGAGAAAATTCCTCTGAAACCGTACCGTACGCGACCATTCAGGTTCTAAGGTGTGAAGATGAACTATTCCCTATGCTCTACAATTTGGTCCTGGAACATGTCGTCAGTTTTATATTAGTGCGTTACAGATTGCGATTAAATTCAATTTTCTACAGATCAAAAACCCAGCCCAGTATTTCATACTATGATTAATTGACGAACTCAAAATTCAAATTCAGTTGACGTTTGACAGTAAACACGCTCATGACCGGTCCGAAACAAAACACCGCTCACGCGGCCTTGAGCGCGCTAACTGATTCGGACCGGCCGTTAGCACTGTAAGCGTTGTGAGCGCTGTGAGCGTGATTCGGAACACAGCCTATATCGTCAGCAAACCGAAGGTGAGTGATGTACTCGCCGTTTATGTTAATGCCTAGCCTTCTCCAGTCCAGAGTCTTGAACACGTCCTCCAGTGCAGCGGAAAACAGTTTAGGAGAAATAACATCTCCTTGCCTGACTCCCCGCTGCAGCGGAATAGGTTTCGAGTTCTGGTCCTGGAGTCGGACTGACATAGTGGCGTTCTCGTACAAACACTTCAGCACTTCGATATAGCGGTAGTCCACTTGGCACCGTTGGAGAGATTGTAGTACAGCCCAGGTTTCAATCGAATCGAAGGCTTTCTCGTAGTCCACGAACGCTAGACAGAGGGGCAGGTTATACTCCTCAGTCTTCTGTATAACCTGACGAAGCGTATGGATGTGGTCTACGGTGCTAAAGCCTCTTCGGAATCCGGCTTGTTCGGGAGGCTGGAAGTCATCTAGCCTGCGTGCGAGACGGTTCGTAATGACTCTTGAAAACAGCTTATAGACATGGCTCAGAAGTGAGATGGGGCGGTAGTTCTTCAGTAAGGCGTTGTCACCCTTTTTGAAGAACAGCACCACCACACCTCTGTTCCATGCCTTTGGAGTTTTCCCTTCCAGTAAGACGGAATCGAACAACTTCTGAAGGGCCCTAAGGACCGGTTTTCCACCCGCCTTCAGGAGTTCAGCTGTTATTCCGTCTTCACCGGGTGCCTTGTTATTCTTTAGCTGTTTAAGAGCCATTCTAATTTCGTACAGGCTGATGTCCGGGATATCTTCGGTATAGTGCCGGGTTAATCTGGCTCTAGGGTCTTCCGCCAGACCAACTTCGGGTCTGCTAGTTGACGTGTATAGCTGTCCATAAAAGCATTCTATCTCTTTCAGAAGCTCGGGTTTGGATGAAACGATTCTACCGTCTTCAGTTTTTAATTTGGCGAGCTGGCTCTGCCCAATAGACAGATCTCTTGAGAACACTTTAGAGCCCTTATTCTGCTCGATGGCCTCTTCAATACGATTTGTATTGAATTGGCGCAGATCGCGGGTAAGGGACTTGGAGATCCGTTTATTGAGCTGCCTGTATAATGTCGCATCGGCTGAAGACTGCAGAATCATTTCATTCCTTTCCTCGATGAGCCTCTGAGTGGAGATAGAAAGCCCTTTGGCTCTGTGAGTCCGTTGGGCCTTAAAGAACTTAGACCCAATGCTATGGACAGCTTCCACAAACCCGTCATTGAAATCATCCACGTCGCCGCCTAGACAATCAAAACGGTTTTGGAGTTCCAGCTGAAAGCTCTCGGGGTTTTGGATTTGGACTGCTGCTGGACGGAGCGTAGACTTCATCAGGCGAGAGCGCTCTAGCTTGACGCATATATTCAATGTGCCTCTTACCAGACGATGATCACTTCCGGTTTTAACCGTATTGATCACAGAGACATCATTGAATATATGCCTCTTCGTCGACATAATGAAGTCAATCTCGTTTTTTGTTGCACCGTCGGGACTCATCCAGGTCCACTTCCTGTGCTCGCGTTTCTTGAAGAAGGAGTTCATCATGTAGAGTCCCTCCTTCTCCAAGAAACCAGCCAGTAGTTGGCCCCGGTGGTTCCGACTTCCAACTCCAAATTGCCCCACTCTCAGCTCATTGCCGTCTCTCTTGCCCAGTTTCGCGTTAAAGTCCCCCATAACAACGGTGAAGTAGGTTTTGGAACTATGCATGGCCTTAGTTATATCCTCATACATAGCCTCCACCTCGTCGTCGGAGTGTGCCGAGGTCGGCGCGTATACCTGTATGACCTTCAACGAGTATCTCTTGGATACTCTGAGTATAAGGTACGCCACCCTAGCCGACACACTCTCGATCCTCACCACGTTGTTTACGAGGGACTTGTGGACGATGAACCCGACACCTCCCTGGGACTGTTGGTCACCCTCCCGGAAATAGAGCAAGTTGCCGGACTTTAGGGTTATCGTGTCCTCCCCCTCTCTTCGGACTTCAGATAACCCCACGACATCCCAACACAACTTGCTCAATCCTTCCTCTAGTTCCACTATCTTTTCGTCGGTCCGCAGTGTACGAGTGTTGTACGTTGCCAGGGCCAGGAGTCGTCGGTGGTGGTAGCTGGATATTTGCCGGAGATTCTTAGCACCCCTGGCCCCGCTAGTACCCTGGCCGCTACCAAAACCAGGGCACCGGGGGCCGCCGGAACCTCGGGGCCGTGGCCTTTGTGTCGCTTTCATAGGGGGTAAATGCCATAATCGCCACGCTTGGCATGCGGGTTGGCGATCGCAGTGTCTCCACCGCACTCCAGGGATGCTGCTGCCCATCCCCCGGTGGTCTTGGTCGTAGTTTAAGGACATACCCGGGTCCATTTCATCATTAACATTAACAAAATCTTTTTATTTCAAGGTCACGATGGTGTGCTGGGACCTGAGCGACGCGTACATCATCACAGCAGTGTCCGATTGCTCTATCCGAGTAAGCATATCTAAATTATCATCGCAAGCACCCCCTTTTTGATTACTTAACCCTTTGAGAAGAACCCAGGTGGCGAAGTATTACGCCGTGCCACCACAATAATGAAATAAAGTTAAGCTAAGTAAAAATGCCAAAAGATCATGAAGGGTTCTAGGAGTGGTATTTCATAGTTTTTGAACTTGACTTCGAGCGGTGAAATGTCAGCGAATTTTACCGGTGAAGCTGTTTTAAATTTCTGTTTCTAGCCATTCGTTATTTTTTAGTACACTTAATTGAGATAGTACAACTTTTGAACTAATTGTTCAAAAATGAAAAAAAAATTGCAGGGTAATCAAATGATTATCAATAACAATAAACAAGTAACCAAAAGAAAAAAGGCGTATATTTACATTTTTCAAGTTTGCAAAATCCGTTATAAAAAAAACCAAATGACTAAAAACAAAAATTAAAAACAGTTTCACGGGTAATATTTGCTGAAATTTCACCCCTTTGAATATGTTTAGTTTATCGGAAACCACCCTGTATGCCTCATCATCTGGTTAATAGAGCCTGTGGTCTGCTTTGGCACCTATTCTCATGATTAGGCGTAGTTTTACAGAAGCGACTGCCATCTGACCTTCCAATCAAGAAAGAAAATAATTTATACCAAAAAAAAACCGACTCCAATTTTGTACTTTGCTATGCCACAATTTGTGGTTTCCGTGAGCCAATGCTTGGTTACCTACAGAAATACGGAAATCGGCATATGCGTGCCTATCAAATTCGAGGAATTCCCTCGATTCCTCCTAGATCCCATCATCAGACCTTCACCAAATTTATATGGGACCAACCTGGGGGTACATAGTATGTAGCAGGTATATACTACATACCTGCTTTGAAACAAAAAAATTAAGTCCTTGTGTGAAAAACTTTGACTTTGATTGAAGGGGATTCTAACCCGCTTATTCATAAACGTACATCAAGCCGCTAAAGTTAGTTTGTCCGTATCTGTATTTATGTTTGTGAGAAAAGGACAAAACAACTTTTAGTTAACAGAGGTTTGTTAAGTTTTATGAATAAGGGGGTAACTGTATAATTATTCACAGGTATGGTGCTCCCGGACTTGCACTTTAGTACGAGTACTTAAAGGCCATAGAGACGAGGCTTACGTGTTAGAAGCGCATCCATTACTGCCCGGTGTTATATTGTCTGCTGGGCACGATGGACAGCTGTTCGTTTGGGACGCGCCTGGCGGTGAGGTGAGTTACATTTGTATCACTAATCATAGGTATGGTGTATGGAGACTTAGTGGCGACCGTGACAGGACCGTGCTGTACTTGCTCTAGTATGAGTACTGAAGCCACAGAGAGGCTTACGTTTTAGAAGCATATCCTCTACTGCCCTGTGTCTGCGGGGCACGATGGACAGCTGTTCGTTTGGGATGCGCCTGGAGGCGAGTTGAGTAACATTTACATCATTATTTATAGGTGTAGGGGACATAGCGGCGACCGTGACAGAACCGGCTCACGTACTTGCACCATTAGTATTCAAGCCACAGGGAAGCAAACGTGTTAAAAGCGCATCCTCTACTGTTAACCTATCAAATAAGTGGTCATTATAATGTACCGTTGAAACTCTGTAACTTCACCTATGGCACCTTGGTGCCTTCAAATCCCGTTAGTACTTCGCTTGTACTGCATATATTCGTTGCTGTGTTGAATTGAAAGTTGACGCGGTGGTTGCAGGTAAAGATAGTAACCTAGGCGAAGTTTAGAGTTTCAGACGGACCTTATCATGTCGCTATGCATATCGTGTTACCAGATTGCGTTATTTCAATTTTACACTACTGTTCTTAGTGCGAGTATTGTTGACAAATTGACGGCTTTCACGCCGTAATCAGAAAGCGGGCCGCCTCGATGATGAGACGAGTGCGCGGCTCCACGAACACCATCCTACAAACGCTGGCCGAGAGATGGGACTCCCCGATACTGCGGCGATGGATACAGCTCCACACCACAGTGGTGCATTAATGTTGACAATTAATTTCAATTTAAATTATTTCTGACAAATTTTACTTCTTTACTAACATAGTGTTCGTAAGATTAATTGTTACTAACATCTTTATGTCATTTATATGGAACCATGTTTCTGAAATAAATTATTTGATTTGATTTGATTTGTTTGTATTGTGCCTAATATTTTAATATCATTCGCAGATCCTGGCCTCATTTCTCAACCGCATCGAGGGGCAAGGGGAAGGCGCGATATTCGACGCGAAATGGGGCGGTGGCTGTGCTCTAGCCGCCGCAGACGCCCACGGCCATCTGTTGCTGCTGTCAGTGGCAGCTGGACCGGCCCTGATGTCCAAGTTACCTTCAGAGCTGTTCTTCCATACGGATTACCGGCCTCTGCTGAGGGATGCTACAGGAGCTGCGTTGGATGAACAGGTATGGCAAGGACTTAACGAGTCTCTATGCTCCCAAGAGTCGACAAGAATGTCTAAGATACGTGGTGCTGCAATAGCGGCTGTCTTCAGAGCCGTCTAAATGTCCATGGTTATATTCTACTGTCAGTGACTCCGGAACCGGCCTTGATGTCCAAGTTGCCTTTAAGAGTTAGTTATACGGATTCGCGGTCATAGTTAAGGCATGCTACGGAGCCGCTTTGGAGGAACAGGTATGACTAGGACTTAAGAGCTCTATAAGCAGGTAATCTGACTCCAGTGGGGCGTGTAGCATAACTCCCACTGCGATGTGACGCGAGCCGAGAATAATCAATCTCCTGTATCTAATCTTGTCTTTCTAATTAGCACAACGCGTATAAGACAGAAATCGCTGAGTCCAAAGTTGTGGTAGTCTATGATTGTGCCTTTAGATGCGACACATATCGAATCCTTGTAGTTAATTGATGTCCTATTACACATTTTATACCCCCTAATCAGTGTGCACTTATAAACAATTATATATATCTCCACAGACCGAGATCCCCCCACACCTCATGCCGCCCCCGTTCCTGGTGGACGTTGAGGGTGCCCCGCACCCCCCGCAGTACCAGCGCCTGGTACCGGGTCGGGAAAACCTGGCGCTCAACCAGCTCATCCCTCTAGCGGACGCGCGTAGCCGTATCGACGTCATGATCGAAGTAAGTAACCGGGACCTTGTACTCGTACCTTGGTATCTCAGCAAACCGAAATCCCCACACCTCATGGCGCCTGGTAACGGGTCGGGAGAACCTGGTGTTCAACCAGCACATCCCTCAAGAGGACGCGCGCAGCCGTATATTATATTCTCCTGACCTGAATTTCAAGACTCTGGAAATTCCATAACAGAATACCTCGCATATACGATTCATGCTTCATATCTGTGGTACTCTTTTTAGATACAACTTATAATTTGCAGGCTTTAGCCGCCGAACGGACTCCCGGCCTCGTCAACGGTTTCGGTTTTGGCGGAGGCGGCGTGTGGAGGAACGAAGGCGTCCGACACACGGCCGGCTCGTGGCAGCGAGACGCGCCGGTCCCGCCGTGCAGTAGACCGCTAGTAGCGCCGCCGGCCGCTGCCGTCACCAACACGCAGCACCGACAGGGGTCAGTACAGTTGTATACGGAACGAAGGAGTCTCCTCTACAGGTCGCATTTCTCAACCGATTCTCGTGGAATTTTGTGAGCAGATTCGATAGTTATACAGGGTGGGCAGGAGGAGCAGACAGGATGGACATACGTATATAGGAGATATATGAGGACATTTGCTACGTGGTCAAGCACAAAATAAAATATTTGGGGCCAATTCTATTATTTTTTTTCAAATTTTTAGTTTTCTAATAATAACTGAATTCATTAGATTCTGAAATCAGTCTAGATTTAAATAAAATTAAAATTTTGTCTGATTTATCATTTTTATTACTCTGTTTTCAAGATTTAAAACCTCAACTGCTTTAAAAAAATGATAAAACGGACAACCACCACCACCATATCAGCCCTAGGACGTCCACTGCTGGACATAGGCCTCCCCCAATTTCATGGGGGGTAAATGCCATAATCGCCACGCTTGGCATGCGGGTTGGCGATCGCAGTATCTCCACCACACTCTAGGAATGCTGCTGCCCATTCCCCGGTGGTCTTGGTCGTAGTTTTAGGACATACCCGGGTCCAAACGGACAACACTAGACTAATTCCAGAATCTTACATTTTCCCTTATACATTCCCCCTTATTCATAAAACTTAACAAACCTCTGTTAACTAAAAGTTGTTTTGTCCCTTTTTCGCAAACATAAATTGCAAAGTGACAGATAAGGACAAACCAACTTTAGCGGCTTGTTAACTAATAGAGGCTTGTATAGAGTTAGCTTAACATACCATTCCGGTTGCAGATCGGAGATGAACGCGTTCGAGCTGGCGTGGTACCGGCGCGAAATGCGGCGGCGCCCGATCATGATCAGCACCGCGCCCGAGCCCACGCGCCGCCGCGCGCGCCCCAAGCCCCGCCCGCGCGCCCAGCCCCCGGTATGTGCGCGCCTTTATACTGCCCGACCACAAGGACACGCGCGACAACACATCTTTGCCCCCTGGCTAGATGCTGGCCAAGAGCAATCCCATTTTTAATAATAAAAAAAACGAGAATCGAGCGAGACTGAGCGAGCAGAGCACGGTGAAACGTCATCTCGCTCGTTTTTAGGGTTCTGTAGTCAACTATTTTTGACCCTAGTAAGATTTTCGACTCCAGCAGTTTGGTGTGAATCTTACATTATGATGAATGACGTGATGTTATACTCTTATTGGTACATTATAGTAGGGGAGCCCACAATGCTAAATATAGAATTTGTACATTATAGTAGGGGAGCCCAAGATGCTAAATATAGATTCACTTAAGCGCATCAGATTAACATATGGAGGATTCACCTCGTGGTCTCTGTTTAGAGTCAAGTATTTATATTACTCTTTCTTATTTTTACTATTCTTCAGGTTCGGCGTGTTGTAGAAGAACCGCCTGCGATAGAAGTAGACAGCTCCGGTAATGATACTTCGGATGAATCGGTGCGGCTGTCCCGCTCCCACTCGCGCACGTCACGTTCTCGATCTCACTCTCGCTCAAGCCGGTCATCGATGGATCTCACTGATTCTAGGTATTTATTACACCTAATACTAAATATAATGGAAGGATAAAAGTGACTCATTTCACACGAGATTATTTTGCGATTTTTACATATCAACCTCTAGATTGCGGTTTATTTTTATTTTTTTAATAAATGTAATTGTTTCTTGTCAAGAAGTTGAAAGTTCTCTAAATAATCTAACTTCTATTTTTAAATAAATTATTACGACTATCAATTTGAGCATACTAGCAATACTTTATGTAATTATATTTATATTTTTTGTTTTTCAGTTCACATTCGGGAAGCAAAAGCGACAAGTGAGTGTTGACATATTTTCAAAATTCATTTTTTTAATTTTTATTTATCAACCGGCCAAAATTCACCAAGAAGAGACTTGTCGTCTCACTTTCTTCGTTGACCTTGTTTATCTTTGCAATTCAAATAACATAAAGATTGAATTTGTAGACTACTTTACTCACTACGTATTAAACTGCCAGCTCCTGATTAATATTTTTCGGTTTATTGGTTTTGAAATTCTACGAAATAAATTTTGGTGACCAGAAATGTATTATTTTGACGTATTCAGAACGTTATTTAAAACAGCTATATAGGGGCGGTTCAATATTCTGTTAAACAAATTATTCAATACGAAAGAAAAAAAAACAAATACCAGACACATTATGGAAACTAGGAACATTAAGTTGGCGATCAATGCTAGTGAAGATATTTTCTTTAATTTTTTTTAATATGCTCTGTCAAACTCGAAAGCTGTCATAACATGCTATGACCTATGACATCGGAATGTCGAACGCAAAGTTGAACCTTAAAATGCATAGAGGTTGATATTTCACTAAAGCACAATCGGATATGAAAATGAACTATATTCTAGGTACAGATTCTCGTGAAATTTTGTGAGCAAGTTTATGACACATTGGGGGACAGACTTACACAAATCGACCTAGTCCCAAACTAAGCAAAGCTTGTACTATGGGTACTAGACGACGATATACATAGGAAACATCCAAGACCTAGAAACAATATTCGTGATAAATTCACAAATAATGCCCGGGACCTCCAGCTTCGTAGGCAGGGTCACTACCAACTAAGGGGGGTATTCCACTCGTCCAATATCTTTGTCCAATATACATTTGATCAAAGAAATTGGATGATTTCATCAAACGTGGATGAGACACCGACATTTGATCAAAGATTCTGATGACAATTAAATCAATATGGCTACGCATGAAAAAAGTAGAACTTGGACAAAGATATTGGATGAGTGGAATGGGCCTCCGTCAAAGAAATTTGATCAGAGATTTGGCAAAGAAATTGGACAAAGATATTAGACAAAGATATTGGATGAGTAGAATAACACCCCGTATTGAACTCCAGGGGTTGTAACCGGTTAATCTCAAAAACCCTCTGCTCTTTATCTAGGTCTGTGTAATGTATTAGGTTATGACTGTGTATTTTTAGATTGCCTGATTAAACATGAAATAGTAAACGAAAGAACGAAATTCCTAACCGGTTTTTTGTACGGAGAAATTAACCGGTTACAAGCCCTGTTGAACTCATCCAATATCTTTGATCAAAGAAATTGGATGATTTCATCAAACTTGGATGGGACCCCGACATTTGATTAAAGATTCCGATGACAGTTAAATCAATATGGCTACGCATGAAAAAAAAAACTTGGACAAAGAGACGGATGAGTGGAATGGGCCTCAGTCAAAGAACTTTCAAATCAAAGATTTGACAAAGATATTGGACGAGTGGAATACCACCCTAAGCCAAAGTGGTCGTCAAAGGTTGATAATTATTATATGTAACTAACAAGCTGTCTCGGCGAACTTGGTTCCGCCGCCGTCCCGTTTCTCATGGTAGTTTCTCCCCCCAGCTCTTCGTCGTCGGCGTACTCGGACTGGGAGGCGGGCGCCGCGCTGGCGCCGCCCACGCGCGCGCGCCGCCGCCCCGTCGCCGCCAGGAGGTATGACACCATTACTACGTTCAAATGGAACATTTTATGAACCGACTTCAATCTTGTATGCCATTATTTGTACACATTTTGGTTGACCTAGCTCTGTAGGAAGGGTATGCTCAACGGTTTCGGAAACACGATATTATAGATTTTATGCTCTACGTCTTAAAATGGGACGATTAATTGGACACATTTTTTGCTACTTTAAGGTGCTGCTGATAATGTGTAGGTTTTTTCTAGGCGTATATTGAAAGTTGATATGTGATTCTGATTACTGAAAAAGCTTTATATTCTGAAATCGAACAGTAAGAAAGCTGGAGTTGTCCGCCTCGAGTTCATAACCTAGACCTTTTTAAGGCACGAGTGAATAGGCATCTTCTGGGTGAGCTTGCTTCATCGTCGGCCTCATCTTTGCCCCCCGGCTAGATGCTGGCCAAGAGCAATCGCATTTGTAATAAAATAATAAATATAAAAAAGACCTCTTTTCAAAGGACTGTTAAGAGCATTTTTCGGCCAACTAAACGACTTTCCATCTACTGCACCTGAAAATACCTCACCAATTTTATTTCTGTCGGACAATTATCACTGTGTGTGTTGTGAGTAACAGATACACCAAATCACACAGTTCTTATATTTAACAACCAATTATCACCAAGTTCTATTACAATTAGCGAGACAATATTTGAGGATGTTAAATCAATAGGCATAAGCAACAGATTGGATGAGTTTACAAACCGGAAATCCAAAAAATGTTTTTTTTTTTTTTTGCGTCACCCTAATTACGTATGTATGTTTAACATGTCTTCCGCATTACAGATACAGTCCAAGCGTGTCGGCCCCCAAACGTACAACCACCGCCAACAGCTCGGGAGCCTCCGGGGCCGGCGCCTCGGCCCCCGCCGACTTGCCGGAGCTGTACCGGCCCGGCGAGTGGCTCACGGCCGTGTCGCCCCGTAAAGCGCCCTACCATCCACAGATGGGAGATGCCGTCGTATACTTCAGAGTGGTGAGTCTAGATACTACAGATACAGTCCGAGTGTGTCGGCCCCCAAGCCGACCACCACCGCCAACATCTCGGGAGCCTCCGGGGCCGGCGCTGCAGAATGGTGAGTCTGGTTCCTCAAATGGGAGATACTGTTGTCTACTTCAGAATGGTGAGTCTGGTAAACCGAAGGGCATGCACTCGATTTCATAATGACCCCAATCCTGTTCGGAATGCAGTTCCACACTTAAGTTTATATTTTGTAGTTTAAGTTAACTTCTCTAAAGTGAAATGTATTTTTTTTTTTGAGAAATAAGGTTCTTTAAACATAACTTTTCACTTATAGACGTTATGTCAATGGAAAAGGTTTATCAATGGGTGTTGCAATTATTGTTACCTTTTTAGCAAGCGTGCGTAGGTTTTTTATCCCGTAAAAATTCCACGGTGACCTCCTTACTGCTGGCTGTGGTCAGCACCCATAAGCAGATGGTATGTGCTCTTTTTAGAACTAAGAAATAGACCCCTGACTGACTAATATTGTCGTCGTCGTCGTCGTCGTCGTCGTCGTCGTCCCGAACCATATCCTACGTCTGGCAGAGTGGTAAGCCTCACGCTTGGAATCACCCCAACTCTTCAATTGTGGACTAAACTCCCTGCCGAGATATACCTACTGACGGACTTTAAGACAAGGACATCAGTGCGCTAATCAGCGTCGAATGTCGCGCAGCATCTTAACGTCGTAACCTGCTAAAACCCAACGAAGTTGCAGTATACCCTTTGGGTTAGAAATGCAGATAGTTATGGCTTTTGCAAAAAACATGTACCTCGTTTAATCGCTCTCACTTTTCCTCAGGGACACCAACGGTATCTAGAAGCTGTAGCTGAGAAGGACTTGTACCCAGTAATGCCCCGAGACAGGCCGTGGGAGATAGCTCAAGTCTACGTAAGTACGCAATCAAATTTGCGTTGGTAACTTCTCAAATATACTGCTAGCATTACTCTGACACGGCCATCCTGACATATCAGACGTCCCAGAGGGTGCATACACATTTAAAAAGACTAGAAAAATGGTTTTTTAGATAGAAACTTTGGATTTATAGACTAGAAATTATTTTAGAATGTGATTATGCTGGTAATTGTTTATAATCTTTCTATCCGTAAATTTCGTTTCTGTCCGAAATGGGCAAACTGTTGAAAAAATAATTTTATAACTACCAAAACAATGTAAACCGTTCTGACAATACAGAATATCTTATCTTATCTCGGAGACACCGTTTATGCAGATTATAAGACTATCCAAGTATTAGGCCTTAGTCTGTGATTCGTGATTTGACTATAGGAAAGACCCGAGTCTATATCCGTATGACCACAGTATATTCCCAAGTTTTTAACCATTTTAACAATCGTCAAATATTTGTGTGTTGAGCATGAATATTTGTGTCTGAGTTTTGAATTTTTTCTATGTATTTATTTAGTGATCGGCCTTTTTAGCGTAGTTGATAGCGAAACTGCATACGAAGCTGGAGGTCCCGGGTTTCAATCCCGCAAAGGGCATTTGTTTATGTGATGAGCAAAAACATTTGTTCCTTATTTGTCATCTATGTATTTAGGTATTTATCTATTAAATGTATCGTCGTCTAGTACCCGTTACACAAGGCTTATTGAGCTTACTATGGGACTAGTTCGATGTGTGCAAATTTGTCCCCTGATATTTATTTATTTATAGCAATTAGTTTTATAAAGATTCACGAAAATATGAAGAAACCACCACCATCCACGACCATCGTCGTAATGACGTCACTAGTATGAAATTATGACAATCACAGCGCACAAAAAGAACAGCAGATCACTTTCTTTAGTAAATCTGTCTTAGTAACAGTGCTTCTGTATGATTTGTTACGCTGTGACGCCTTACTTGTCACTTATTCAGTTTAAGAATGAGGAACTTTTGAAATTGATTTATTTTTATGAAATTGGGATATTTTCGAGAATTTAAAATTTTGGTTTTACTTAATTTTTTACGCTCTATTTGGTTTCATCGGAAAAAAGCTTGCTTGAAAAAATTAAATGTTGTCAATTCGGTTTGTGTAAGATTTTCCCCTAATATTTAGTTATCATTTACTGTTTCAGGATTGCGAAGCCGCCAAAGTAGTGGGCATCAAATACGCCATCAAACCTCCACGTGTCGCGTGCGTGCGTCTCGCGTGCTCGCTGCCTCGTCCCGCCGGCGGTTCGTCGCAGCAGAGCGGCAGTAGCATAGTTGTGGTGTACCATGATATGCCTGACGTCATCGACTTCCTGGTGCTGCGGCAGCAGTATAGTGCGGGGTGTGCTCGCGGATGGAGCAGTGGCGACCGGTAAACACAGATTAATACTAGGAGGTTTTTCGGGCCGTTCGAGATGATGTCTATTAGACATCTCGATGGATTTAGGGACCCGGGTATGTCCTAATGTCCTAAAACTGCGACCAAGACCGTGGGGGTGGGGGGGGGGGGTAGCAGCCGCATCAGGCGTGGCGATTGGCCTCTGTCCAGCAGTGGACGTTCTTCGGCTGATACGGTGGCGGTGGACATATCGAAAAATGGCGGATGCGATGTGCGTATTCTCGAAATCTCACACTCTACGCGATAGATAGAATCATGAGCGCAGCGAGACGTAAAATAACTTTGCAGCGATATCTAACAAATAATTATTCTCCGTCCTATTTTCCAAGGCACACTCTTAATCATATTCCTCCGTCCCCAGCTTCCGATGCATGATCGACGACTCCTGGTGGACGGGCGTGGTGCTCGAGAATACTGCTACATCGTCCTACGACAACGGCCCCCTGCCTAACGACCCAGAAGCGGCGGAGAGGTGGTCCCGGGCAGCGGCTGCCAACTTCCTGTCGCTCAAAGTGCGCTGGGACAACGGCGAGGTCGAGCGCCTGTCGCCGTGGGACCTCGAGCCCATGGACCCGGAGAGGTGGGTCACTGTACACGCGGCTCCGGTACACAGTGAGCCAACTTGTCGCTCTAAATTCGCTAGGATAGCAACGAGGTCGAGCGCCTGTCGTCGTGGGACCTCGAGCCCGTGAACCCGAATAGGTGGGTCACTGTACACGCGGCTTCGGTACACAGTGAGTCAACTTGACGCTCGAACTGAGCTGGAGCAACGACGAGGTCGTGCGTCTGCCATAGCCGCATTTTTTTATACAACGACGGTGGCAAACAAGCTTACTACCTGCCTGATGGTAAGAAGACACCGTAGTCTGTAGAAGCTTATAATAATAATAATAATCGTATGGCATTTATTTTCGAACCGTGTGAACTTCGAGAAGTCAAGTACGGTTGCCAGTTTGTTGCACTTTTAGCGCCACCCAGGAATCACGTGTAGGGTAACGGTGGGTACTCCCTACGGACGTGTTGCAACTTGGACCCCCAGACAGCAGACTCCCTTCAGGCGAACAAATAATCCACTATTTATTTTTTCATGAAAAAGGTTCGTAATGTGAAGCTCTTAAGCTCATTTTCTTTGTGCAGATTGCCGTCGGCGCCCGGCGGGGCGGTTCCTGTGTTACCGCACGAGCTGGAAGCGGTGCTGTACAAGGCGGAGCCCAGCGAATGGCCGCCGCGCGGGGACCGGGCGGCCGCGTGTCGCGCTATAGCGCATCATCTCAACCTGGTAAACATTCATTCCATAGGTTGCGGTGACCGCTTACCATTAGGCGGGCCGTACGCTTGTTTGCCACCGACGTGGTATAAAAAAAAACTGAATTGTACGGTAAACCAATTTGATCTCTGGGCCACTTCGTACCTTGACAGTGAAAATCATTATGAAAGCTGCTAGAGCTATCCTATTATTCTCACTGTGACAAGGTACGAAGTGGCTCGGAAATCAATTTGGTTAACTGTACCTAAAGGCTCGCTCGGAGTTTTCCTACGATATCAAATCAGAAACGAGTAGATCCGTAAGCTCTATTTACATAACGCGCGGCGAAACCCGCGGTTGCGCCAATAGGGTATTTCACGACACTAAGATTTTTTTTCTGTTCCATCATTATAATCTTTCAATTAAATGACTAACAACAATAAAATTATTATACAAATGCAAGTCTATACCATAGAATAGTACATAACTACAGAGGCCGGGACGAAAGGGGTTGCCGGCCGATGACATATAGACGGCCGAGCGAGCGAGGTCGGATAGGTCTAAGGCGGGCAACCCCATATTTCCCGCCGAGGTATGTATAGTGCTTTTCTCAAACATGCAATGAAATAAATAACAAAAAAATCAATGTTTTATTGTTAATACGCATAGTGGCAGAATGTCGTGATGCCTGTGCCCCAAATTTATGTTGAATGGAAATTAAAAAAGAAAACTTTGCCGGCCTAGGCCTGCAAGATTTGTATGAAATCCCATTAACGACCTCTTGTCCTACCCGCACCTGAAACATCATACTTCGCAGCCTATTATAAGGAACATAACATCAATATTTCATTGCATGTTTGAGAAAAAGTCATTATATGACTGCTGGGTTTTCTAATACTACAGATCATCCCATCGTCTGCTAAATTGGGAATAAGGTAAACGTCCGGGTGCTCGACATGTCAATAGAAAATATTTATGTGTTTCGTGATATTACGATAATTTACACGTCTGTACAAAAATATTCATCTCATCTTCATATTCTTTTGGGAGATTGACCTTTACCTTTGTTAAATGCAATTTGTTTTATAAAGTGATAATATAAAAAACCTCAAAATGAAATAAAATGTAAGTCAATAGGATAAAAAAGTCAGTCAAAATCACATATATTATTCATAAACTACCTGCGTACCTGCTTTGAAACAAAAAAAGAATTATCAAATCGGCATACGTGGTCAAGAGTTATCGGGGAACATGCTTACATAAAAAAAGAACAAGCAAACATGCAGACGAACTGAGAACCTCCTTCCTTCTATTGAAGTCGGTAAAAAATGGAAGGTACCATTGTAAGTGAATATCAGGACAATATTTTGATTCACAGGTCATGTCCCTATCGGCGGCGGAACCCTTCGTAGCCCCGGTGGACCTCCAGCTGTACCCCACTTACGCGCTGGTGGTGCCGTACCCTATCGATCTCAGCACCATTCGCTCCCGGTTCGACCATCTGGTGAGTCCTGCTTCGCTGTCATTCAATTTTATTATTATTAGGTTTCAGGCAAAAATGACATTTTTAATACAGTTTTTTTAAATATTCTATATCGTGCGGAAAGTTGGAATTTTTGCACTATTCTTTTTTACATTTCCATTCCAACCAAGTTCAATCACTTTATTATTTTGATTATAAAACTACAAATATATATTTTTTTATTTGACAAATTACAGGATTTTCTAATATAAATAAATCCATCCATACTCCTAGCGTTATTCCCAGTACAGTTGCATCATAAAGGCTGCCTGGGGTCCGCTACCTAATCCCAAGAATTGGCGTAGGCACCAATTTTTACGAAAGCGACTGCCATCTGACCTTCCAACCCGAGGTAGAAACCAGACCTTAATGGGATTAGGCTTGTTAAGTGAGTGGGCAACTTGACTGTTAGAAGTTCTCAAGCCGCCCGGAGGCCTCTAACTTAGCTTAACGACTGCTATCATAGACAGCAACCGGGATCAACGGCTTAACGTGCCTTACAAAGTACGGGAGCGCTCAGTTAGTAACCACTCAAAGTGGTCACCCATCCAAGGACTGACCTCGCACGAAATTGCTTGCCTTTTTTTTGTTTTGTTTTTTTTTTTTTTGTTTGGAGAGGAAAATTCATTACGCATACCACCCGGGTGCAGGGGGTGACCCGAGTGGTTATGTGGGACTCCCGTATAGGCTGATGAGACCCACGGTATACCCACTAAAAACCCCCCCATCTGCCGCCTCGTCGCCTTGTGGCGAGGTCACGGGAACGCTTGCGCACACATCCGCGACCCCGCCGGCGACAGCCGCTCCCAAGCGGCTCCACCGCGGTTGCCCGAAGGCCCCCGACGTCAGACACGCCAGGTCTTTTGGCGTGCCTTCCTCCTCGACCTCAATCTTGTACAGTAGCGGACCCCCCTGAGTCCGCTACTAGGAGGTCATGGGTGCCGAAAAACTTCCGGCACCCGGTGGCGGAGCGGGTCGGTGGTTCCGCCACGAACCACACCTCGGCCGCAGAGGATAGGGAAAGCATTTCTCTTCCTCTGCGGCCCCGCCAAGTTCGCAGGGGGTAAGGAGAGTGGCGCACCGAAATACCAACACGCCTCTCCCCCTGCGATCCCGCCTCGGCCACAGAAGACAGGGAGAACGGCTCACCGCAATACCGGCACTCCTCTTCTTCTGCGGCCCCTCCTCAACGCATCCTCAGCGGGCTACCCAAGCCCGCTGGGAGCGCCTTCCTCGGGCCAGCCGGCAGCCCAAACAGGCCGGGCCTGGGTGCCTCTTAGCTTCACCGTGGATGACTAGTCCACGGTTACTAAGCCCCCCCCCCCCCCCCCCCCCGCCCCGCCCCGACAAGTCCTTCTAATATAAATAAATCACTAAATTAATTTTAATAATGTTGGCTGATTGAGTATTATCATGAGAATAAAAACGAGGAGTACAAGAGACCGCTGCCGGGATAATAGGGATATGGACACTACCAGTCATGGTAATAAATTTGTCTCTTTTAAGTTACTTTATAATTTTTTCGCAAATCTATTAAAAAACGTCGTTCAATATACGTGCGGAAGTGTCATTTTCACTCGTCCCGTGTCTTAACCCTCGCCCTGCGGTTCAGGTTAAGACACCTCTCGTACAAAATGACAATTTTTCCGCACTTGTATCGAAATTTGGTACAAACTTTTATTCCCGACTGTACCTTTTTTCAGCAGTCATCAACTACTCGCTAAGATCTCAAATGTACTCGCGCTATACGATTACCGCATACGAAGCCATATATGGCTGATATCACTGTAGACCTTATTGCATCGTATCAAGGTTCAAATTTAAACGAATAGTTTTATATGTCGTGTTGTTTACGAACACATGCGTAAACCATGTTTTCCAGCGATGCCTCTATCATCAGATCAGCTCGGTGGTACCATAAAATTGCAGTGTCACCGGACTTACTACTTCGTACATAAGTATGCCGAATTTCAGCTCAATCGGATACCGGCAAGTATAATTTTGCTTCAATTTCAGCCGAAACGTACGTAACTGCGGTTTCATTACGAGTTACGGTAGAATACTTTAGTGTCGTTCAATTTTGTTTCTCAATTTATACATACATATATGTACCTATTACTTACTTCTCATGCTCGTAAAGTTGTTCTTTATGACGAGGGAAGGCTACATAAAATGTTTTTATACGCTCTGTCACATAAAGCATTTTTTTCTTTTAAAACTAAAGCAATTAAGCTTTACAGCCACACACCAAATGCACCTTCATTTAATAGATATGTTTTTTTATGAGATTTAGGTTATATTACATCTTATAGTACTTTGCAAATTTTCTTACGCCCGAGTTAGTCACAATGTTTTTCATCACATTTGCGAGGAAAGCTCCTGCGGGAGGTAAATCGGAAAATAATTACGACTTACCTCCCATGTCAGACACAAACAGGCCAAACTCATTCGGCGAGGCCTGTGTCCAGCAGTGGACGTGCTTCGGCTGACATGATGATGAAGATCATGATGATATATATTGCTTTCTAAGTACAAATTTGAGTTTAATACGGGCGTGTATTTACGTAAAAAACAAATAACTCAAATATTTATTACTTGGCATTAAAATCCTGACCATAGGCGAACGTCATGAGTTAAAATAAAGAAAAATTGTGTGGCGGGAAACTTGAAGTGAAAAGCAGTCTTCTTGTCTGCGGCTCGGACCGTTAAATGGTTTCGGATAAAAATGCTTGTTTTATGCACTATTTGTACAATCTACTATTGTTAATAGTTCTACCGGCGAGCGGCGGCCGCCCAGTTCGACGTGCGGTACCTCGCCAGCAATGCGGAGCGCTTCAACGAGCCGCACTCGCCTATAGTGCGGCAGGCGCGCCTCGTCACAGACCTGCTGCTGTATATCATCAGGTCAGCTGTCATCCACAGATATGAATCAAAAAATCATTCTTGGAGAAAAACTGCGAGCTAGGTACCCAGCCGCCGGGGGACAACGGTTTATAATAGGGCGGTTCACATAACTACCACCACCATATCAGCCGAGGGACGTCCACTGCTGGACATAGGCCTCCCCCAGTTTCATGGGGGGTAAATTACATAATCGCCACACTTGGCATGCGGGTTGGCGATCGCAGTATCTCCACCGCACTCCAGGGATGTTGCCCATCCCCCGGTGGTCTTGGTCTTAGTTCTAGGACATACCCGGGTTCGTAACAACGAAATAAATGCCTATTCGAACATTTCACAACTCCCAAAAGCCCTACCCCACCCCACCCCCTTTTTCCCTTTAAATTGAAATTGAGAACTCACAAAAGGTTCATTACTTAATAAATTTTACCGATAACGGCGATTTTGATTGCAGCCACTGGCGAGAAGTGGACGTGGTCGCGAAATATCACGAACTGGCCGCCTCCTACCAGTCTGAAGACGACGAGCCGGCGCCCCGCCAGCCGACTAAGGTAATTGTTACATTGCATTATCCATGTTATGTAACATTTATAACTATAACAGCCAGTGTTGAAGCACAATTTAGTTTTAAATAATAGTACATTTTTAACGTGGGGCGTAAGCGGAAAATTGGGAACCAGAGTCTATCAGATGGCTTTTGATGGCTCGAGTTTGCAATTTTCTTACGCCCGAGTTAAATACAATGTTTTTCAGCACATTGCACAGAACAGTATTCTTGTAGAGCGCGGCCAAATAGATTGTTTTACACTAAACACATCCTCCAGCGGGAGGTAAATCAGCTGTAAACTGCTCTATATGTCTGCGTGCAATAAGAAGCAAGTCTGCTGAAAAAGTTGAAAAAGTGGTTAGTGTGTGGAGCGCGGCCAAATAGATTGTTTTACACAAAACACATCCTCCAGCGGGAGGTAAATCAGCTGTAAACTGCTCTATATGTCTGCGTGCAATAAGAAGCAAGTCTGCTGAAAAAGTTGAAAAAGTGGTTAGTGTGTGGAGCGCGGCCAAATAGATTGTTTTACACAAAACACATCCTCCAGCGGGAGGTAAATCAGCTGTAAACTGCTCTATATGTCTGCGTGCAATAAGAAGCAAGTCTGCTGAAAAAGTTGAAAAAGTGGTTAGTGTGTGGAGCGCGGCCAAATAGATTGTTTTACACTAAACACATCCTCCAGCGGGAGGTAAATCAGCTGTAAACTGCTCTATATGTCTGCGTGCAATAAGAAGCAAGTCTGCTGAAAAAGTTGAAAAAGTGGTTAGTGTGTGGAGCGCGGCCAAATAGATTGTTTTACACAAAACACATCCTCCAGCGGGAGGTAAATCAGCTGTAAACTGCTCTATATGTCTGCGTGCAATAAGAAGCAAGTCTGTTGAAAAAGTTGAAAAAGTGGTTAGTGTGTGGAGCGCGGCCAAATAGATTGTTTTACACTAAACACATCCTCCAGCGGGAGGTAAATCAGCTGTAAACTGCTCTATATGTCTGCGTGCAATAAGAAGCAAGTCTGTTGAAAAAGTTGAAAAAGTGGTTAGTGTGTGGAGCGCGGCCAAATAGATTGTTTTACACAAAACACATCCTCCAGCGGGAGGTAAATCAGCTGTAAACTGCTCTATATGTCTGCGTGCAATAAGAAGCAAGTCTGTTGAAAAAGTTGAAAAAGTGGTTAGTGTGTGGAGCGCGGCCAAATAGATTGTTTTACACAAAACACATCCTCCAGCGGGAGGTAAATCAGCTGTAAACTGCTCTATATGCCTGCGTGCAATAAGAAGCAAGTCTGCTGAAAAAGTTGAAAAAGTGGTTAGTGTGTGGAGCGCGGCCAAATAGATTGTTTTACACAAAACACATCCTCCAGCGGGAGGTAAATCAGCTGTAAACTACTCTATATGTCTGCGTGCAATAAGAAGCAAGTCTGCTGAAAAAGTTGAAAAAGTGGTTAGTGTGTGGAGCGCGGCCAAATAGATTGTTTTACACTAAACACATCCTCCAGCGGGAGGTAAATCAGCTGTAAACTGCTCTATATGTCTGCGTGCAATAAGAAGCAAGTCTGCTGAAAAAGTTGAAAAAGTGGTTAGTGTGTGGAGCGCGGCCAAATAGATTGTTTTACACAAAACACATCCTCCAGCGGGAGGTAAATCAGCTGTAAACTGCTCTATATGTCTGCGTGCAATAAGAAGCAAGTCTGATGAAAAAGTTGAAAAAGTGGTTAGTGTGTGGAGCGCGGCCAAATAGATTGTTTTACACTAAACACATCCTCCAGCGGGAGGTAAATCAGCTGTAAACTGCTCTATATGTCTGCGTGCAATAAGAAGCAAGTCTGCTGAAAAAGTTGAAAATGTGGTTAGTGTGTGGAGCGCGGCCAAATAGATTGTTTTACACAAAACACATCCTCCAGCGGGAGGTAAATCAGCTGTAAACTGCTCTATATGTCTGCGTGCAATAAGAAGCAAGTCTGCTGAAAAAGTTGAAAAAGTGGTTAGTGTGTGGAGCGCGGCCAAATAGATTGTTTTACACAAAACACATCCTCCAGCGGGAGGTAAATCAGCTGTAAACTGCTCTATATGTCTGCGTGCAATAAGAAGCAAGTCTGCTGAAAAAGTTGAAAAAGTGGTTAGTGTGTGGAGCGCGGCCAAATAGATTGTTTTACACTAAACACATCCTCCAGCGGGAGGTAAATCAGCTGTAAACTGCTCTATATGTCTGCGTGCAATAAGAAGCAAGTCTACTGAAAAAGTTGAAAAAGTGGTTAGTGTGTGGAGCGCGGCCAAATAGATTGTTTTACACAAAACACATCCTCCAGCGGGAGGTAAATCAGCTGTAAACTGCTCTATATGTCTGCGTGCAATAAGAAGCAAGTCTGCTGAAAAAGTTGAAAAAGTGGTTAGTGTGTGGAGCGCGGCCAAATAGATTGTTTTACACTAAACACATCCTCCAGCGGGAGGTAAATCAGCTGTAAACTGTTCTATATGTCTGCGTGCAATAAGAAGCAAGTCTGCTGAAAAAGTTGAAAAAGTGGTTAGTGTGTGGAGCGCGGCCAAATAGATTGTTTTACACAAAACACATCCTCCAGCGGGAGGTAAATCAGCTGTAAACTGCTCTATATGTCTGCGTGCAATAAGAAGCAAGTCTGATGAAAAAGTGGTTAGTGTTTGTAATTCATGATACAAAATGAATTTTAAATTTTAATAGAAGTTATCAATTTTACTAATTTTTATCCATTATAATGATACAGGGATTATTAAAACCTAAGTCTGTTTTAATGTATCTACAAACCGGTAATATAAGGGTATTGCTAGTATTTAGTGTTTGCTCTATGTACGCTGGCAGGGGTATGGAATCGCTAAAGAGTACGCAGTACGCTCGGTTCTCCATACAAACGTATTTATGCTCTCATTTTAAAACGGTATGCTGGAATAACATGAAACTTTGTATACACAATGGGAATATCTAGGTCGGAATTAGTTTCTATTGCTTGAAGTTATAATGGAAAAAAATCAGCGATTAGGTTTTCATACAAGCCATAAAAAAACTCAAAAAACCGCTGTATTTTTTTTACAATTTCTAGCAACAGAAACTAATTTCTGACCTAGATATGCCGGATTCCATTGTGTATACAAAGTTTTATGTTATTCTAGCGTGGCGTTTTAAAATGAGAGCGTAAATACGTTTGTCTGGAGAACCGAGCGTACTGTGCCCTCTTAATGTACGATTCCCACTGAACGGCCGGAGTCAGCGCGCACCCCACCAGAGTCAAAGGAATTCGAACCCTCCAAACAGAAGTTAGATTTCATATTTGAGTGGGTTGCGGGCAGCCGGTCGGCTGCCGCCGGCTCTGCCGCTGAGTTCGGATACGACAGTTAATAGGAGCGTTAGGATACGTCTAGTTTCTGTATGGAGGGTCTGTTTGGCGGTGTGCGCGCCGACTCCGGTTTTTTGGTGTGAATTGTAAGAATTTATACCAAGATTTTGTCTCCAGTCTCGTCGCGCCTGTGGCCGCGGAGCTTCCATCTCATGGCGTGTGGCGTGCACGCGAATACTACAAGAACTGATGAGCTCCTCCGACGCTGGGCCTTTCCGGGAACCTGTATCACTGGACCAGGCGCCTGGTAAGTCGACTTAGCACGGTTTAACCTCAACGTGATGTGACCCTGGTAACAGCTGCTCACAGGGCTTCAAAGTCACTCACAAACGGAATACAACGCCTGGTGAATCACAGGACATGACATGACGCCCCGTCAATACCCTGGAAGCTTAAAGTCTTACCCCCTTATTCATAAACGTCCATCAAGCCTCTATTAGTTAACAAGCCGCTAAAGTTGGTTTGTCCTTATCTGTCACTTTGACATTTATGTTTGTGAGAAAGGGACAAAACAACTTTTAGTTAACAGAGATTTGTTAAGTTTTATGAATAAGGGGGTTAGTCACTAATCGTGGCCACACGGCACGGCCTGGGTAAGTCAACTTACTACCTCCTTAACATAGTTCTTCCCTTGTGCTATGAGCTGCTGTGTCGATGCCCGGAATCCAGACCCGCAGCGCCACAAACTCACGCCCTAGGTCTACTTGCATAGCACCACAGTACATTATACTTAGGGGCGAAGGTCATCAGCCGACGGACCAAGAAAGCTATACGTTGTAGACCCAGTGTAAAGAGGCTTCCATCACATGGTATGTGGCGTGCACGTTAATTTTACAAGAACAGATGAATTAGTCCGACGCTGGGCCTTTCCGGGCACCTGAATCACAAGACCAAGCGCCTGGTAAATCGACTTAGCACTGTTTAACTTCAACGTGGTGTGACCCTGGTAACAGCCGGTCACAGGGCCTCAAAGTCACTCACAAACTGAGTACAATTTAGATATACCCGTTTCTTTTCCAGACTACCTAACAATAGTCAAGAGCCCCATGGACCTGGGCACCGTGTCCCGCCGTCTGGCCGCCGGGCGCTACACGCGGCCCGCGCAGGTGCACCGCGACCTCGCGCTCGTGTTCCACAACAGCCGGCTGTACAACACCAACAAGCGGAGCCGGGTCTGTGTCATTATGATTACGTTCCCTTCCAGACGTATCCGTTGAGGGCGGCATTTTGACCAATTTCTATGAGATGTTATTTACGTTCATGTGCGCAAGATTGGGTTGCAAACATGTTATGCAGTATAAGGATGGGGTTGTACCAATCCGTCTGTGGTCGTAAGCGGTATCTGTTAATATCTGATCGTATGGAAAGATTGACAAGTTTCTATGGTATGACAGATAACGGCCACATATTTAATGTTGATCGGTCTTTACTCGTAACTTGGTGCACTCCGCCCTTAGAATACAAATCAATTGCATGTTTCTGTGCTGTGTCTATCTATATAACAGTTTATATGTATGAAATTATTGTGTGTGTGCACGTTGTTGATGTGTGTTTGTGTGTTGCACCGCTTGCTCGTCCAGGACACGAGTCAGGTAACGCAAAAGTCGACTTGTAGAGATTTTCCTTAAAAAGAACCTTGAAATAAATAATAGGGGAGCTGAAGTGGGCATTTACTCCAGTGATGATGAAAACGTATGGAGGGATACCTTGTGCTTTGTTGAGTACCTCAACTACATATAAGGCCTCCGTTTATGTTTTTTTTTTATCTATAGATCAGTGAATGGGTGTAAATCCCATAACTTTTATTTATTTCTACAATCTAAATTTCAAAACTTTTTTGATCCCTAGAACGCTCCATATTTAGCTCGTGGGCTCGCCTACTATAATGCATGCGCATAGGCATGTATTTTTTTGTTATCTATATTGTATAATGTCTCCAGCACGGTTAGCACAATATAGCGCGCGAGTTATATCGCGCGCGAGATAGACTATCCGCCTCTATCTAATCGGTACACTCGGTTTCACCGTGTCATCAACTCATCAGTCTTATCACTCATCATCGCGCATGTGACATGTGACACCCCTAGATTTGCATCACAAGGCTACGATGTCCGCTAGCGTCAATTTGTCTTCACGCCGGATTTCCACCATCGTATACAAAATATTAATATTGATAATTGTCTTCAGATCTACTCGATGACGGTCCGTCTGTCCGCTCTGTTCACGGCGCTGTGGGAGGCGCACGTGCCCGCTCCCGCCGCCGCCTCCGCTTCCGGCTCCGCACCGCGGACACGCCGCGCGCGGCGCGCACGCGTCGAATCACATGCTGGTAAGGCTGGAGTCACTTCAATGCTTTCAGGACAGCTATTCTAGAAGAGATATAAACCAGGTGACTGATATACTTAACGTGCGACTAAAATACTAACTCTCCGAATTATTCGCTCATAAGTATTCGCACAGTTGGTATTTCAGTCAGTGCGTTTTAGTTTTTTGTTGGTTAGGTTAGTTTATGTTCGGAGCTTTTATCGTTCTTGAATTATAGTTTCACTACATAGTCTAGTCATTTTACGGTTTTGAAAAACATTAATTAATAATAGCCTGTTTTTTTTTTCTCCATTATAAATACATATTCTAAGATACTATATTTATGAATCCTATAAACTTTCCACCCGGAAGTAGGTACAAAAAAACATCGTCAAAAAAACACCGATTTTTTAAATTAAAAATAATAATACTGGTTTTTATTTGTCAACATAACAATATTATTGTTTTTAACTAGTGAAAAGTGAAATCCGTCAAATTATTTTCACGTAAAGCCGGTAAATTAACAAGATGCAAGGCTTAGGTGAAAGATGCCCTAAAGCGATAAAAAGAATTCGTAATAAGTAGTACTGTGATTCAATTCTCATAAAAAATATTAATGAAACAATCTTCCCAAAAATCCTATTGATTTTTATTTTGGTTGCATATGCGTATACATTTACTCCGATAAACTATTGGGAAATATGTTTATAGAAACAATTTATGTCTTAGTTTAACATAATAATATAGATCATTAAACTAATACACAAATCCTGCAAAAAAAAGTTTACGTAAAGCATAATCCACAGTTAAATAGTCCTTTTTAATATGGCAGCTGAATATGAACTCTTTGCGCTAATAATTAGGATCACATTCGCTCGCACTGGCGCGCAACGAGTGTTTCGAGGCGTTCGCATTCAAGGCCGCGCTTTTCGGGCCGTACGACACAAGAAGATAGATATTAGATACCTATAAGTATTACCTACGCATATAATTTGTATCGTTTCTTACCGCACTCTTCGAAGTAATGAAGAAATGACTTTACTTTGTTATTATATTATTATACCTACGTTTTTATTGTAACCCATCAAGAATAGAGCCCTTTTAAACCTTTCCTAACGTATTTAAAATAAGTAACTAGGCTCAATTGTGTCGTTCTCTGAGAAAATGGACATAAATGCGATTGGCGCTTACACCATTCATTACTAATGATGCGCTAGTATAATAGCAATGATTCACGGCGTAATAATGGCGTAAGCGGTAACGCACTAATAATGTATAAAAATAAACATTGTAGTAAAAAACAAACCAAGAATTTTATTACATCAATATTTTTTGATGCCATCATAATTATTTAGTGTCAGTAATATATGTCATTACCAACATTGACAACAAATAAAGTCTACTATAAATAAAATAGCTAGAACAGTTCCTAGTACGAGATCCAGCTGCAAATCTAGACACGCGGTAGCGTGTCCAGCCAAGTTCGCCCCAGGAACTGGCGGACAGCAGCCGTGTGTTATTTATTTTACACGAATCGTTTGGAGCCACTTTTGACCCCCCAATAACTCAAAATCTATCTAACATAAAAAATTAAATTTGGTACATGTATTAAGATCCTTTAAAACAACTAGAACCCCAAATTTTTTAAATATAGGTTTAATAGTTATTGAGATATTAAATTCCAAAAAACTGCATTTTTACCACTGACGGACAGACTGACTGACTAATAATCAAAAACCTAACCCACTCCCAGGTGACCTAGAAAGCTAAAATTTGGAATGTAGGTTGGCAATGGTGTGTGTACACCAGAAAAAAACAGAAAAAAACAGTGACTTTTTAAACGACTTCAAAATTTCAAAAGAGGAGGTTATCAATTCGGTTGTATGTTTTTTTTTTAATGTTTGTTAGTCCATAACTCCGTCATTTCTGAACCGATTTGGAAAATTCTTTTTTTGATTGTAAGTATATATATCCAAGTTGGTCCCGTTTTTGTCAAAACGCAGTTCTGATGATGGGATCCATGAGAAATTGAGGAAACTCCTCAAGTCTTCAAGGCAAACATATAGTAATTTTTTTGTTTTTATCAACAAGTCAAGCATTTTCATCCAAAAATGTGACATTGGATGAAGTGGAACTGCTGATGATGATCAGAACAGAACTCTTCAACGACGAAAAGTTCACGTTTGGCGATTTGTCCTCCTAGCTGTGTTTGTTAAGCAAGTTCTATTTTCACGATTAATTTTTGTCATGCTCGATTTTTTATAATGGGATCCATGAGGAATTGAGGGAACTCCTCAAATCTTAAAGGCAAACATATAGTGATTTTGGTGTTTTTATCAACAAATCGAGCATTTTCATACAAAAATGTGACATTTGATGAAGTGAAACTGCTGATGATGATCAGAACAGAACTCTTCAACGACGAAAAGTTCACGTTTGGCGATTTGTCCTCCTAGCTGCGTTTGTTAAGCAAGTTCTATTTTCACGATTAATTTTTGTCATGCTCGATTTTTGATGATGGGATCCATGAGGAATTGAGGGAACTCCTCAAATCTTAAAGGCAAACATATAGTGATTTTTGTGTTTTTATCAACAAATCGAGCATTATCATACAAAAATGTGACATTTGATGAAGTGGAACTGCTGATGATGATCAGAATAGAACTCTTCAACGACGAAAAGTTCACGTTTGGCGATTTGTCCTTCTAGCTGTGTTTGTTAAGCAAGTTCTATTTTCACGATTGATTTTTGTCATGCTCGAGTTCTGATGATGGGATCCATGAGGAATTGAAGGAACTCCTCAAATCTTAAAGGCAAACATATAGTGATTTTTGTGTTTTTATCAACAAATCGAGCATTTTCATTCATAAAAGTGACAATTGATGAAGTGGAACTGCTGATGATGATCAGAATAGAACTCTTCAACGACGAAAAGTTCACGTTTGGCGATTTGTCCTTCTAGCTGTGTTTGTTAAGCAAGTTCTATTTTCACGATTGATTTTTGTCATGCTCGAGTTCTGATGATGGGATCCATGAGGAATTGAAGGAACTCCTCAAATCTTAAAGGCAAACATATAGTGATTTTTGTGTTTTTATCAACAAATCGAGCATTTTCATTCATAAAAGTGACAATTGATGAAGTGGAACTGCTGATGATGATCAGAACGGAACTCTTCAACGACCCGTAGTTCACGTTTGGCGATTTGTTCTCTTCGTTTTGTTTGTCAAGCAAGCAAGGTTTTTTCATGATTCCATGAGGAATTGAGGGTACTTAGTCTTCTACCATTATAAACATACATTATAGCCATTTTTATTTTATTGTATATCTATCTAAGAGTGCACCATCTAAGTATAATAATCTTTTACCAGCTTCCCCCATTGGAGTCGGTTTTTTTTCTTAAAAAATATTTATTAGTATTATTATGATTTATGCTAGTTACCTCGGAACTCCGTCATTTATTAACCGATTTGGAAGATTCTTTTTTTCTTTCTTCAGGGGTGGTCCCATAGTTATCAGGTAAGAATCTGATCATAGGGTCCTGGAGAAATCAACTCTTTAAATATTTGTGGTGAACCTATAGCGATTTGGGTATTTTGTATAGTAACTCGTGCATTCGCTCTTAAAAAGCACCATTTGGCGAAGATTGACCAAATGTAATGATATCCCATCAAAAACATAAATTGCCAAAAGCCTTAACTTGGCAGTTTTCTATGCAGTTTGTTATAATACCATAAAAATTGTTGGATATTTAAGAAAACTGCTTAACTCAAAATGCACTAAGCCGCAGTAAATTAGTTTTACTGTAAACAGTCTAACGTATGCGGAATGAAAATTGCACAAAATTTTGATACAAAATTTTAGGTGTAAATTATTCTATATTTATAACTTGATATTATCTTTTGTTTTCTGTAATATCTGTCAAAGTATTGTACAAATCATTCGCATGTAAGATTTGTGTAAAAAAAATATGGCAAATCTCAAAGAAATGCGTCGAAAAAACCATGTGTGATTTTCGCGACACACATCCAGACTGGCCGAAGTCGAGGATTGTTAAACATTTTATAGAAATGGGGGAGAGCCGTAGGACGGTTTATAATATATTGTCATCCTATTCCCTTCGACATAAGACAACTAGAAAATCAGGTTCGGGCAAAGTGTGTTTTTTAAGCCGATCTTTGAAAAGAAGCCAACTAAAATAAATTACGGTGGGTCGGGTAGTGAAATCCTACAGAGAACTAGGTTTTTTTTTTAAACTGTGATCGCTAAACAGTGAAAAAGTATCTACATGATATGGGCATTGCGAAACGAGCAAGAAAAGTAAAAGCCATCGTGTCCGAAAACCAAAACTTACCCAGAAGAATAGTCTTACAACTTTGGTCAAAAACATATTCTATGCAAAAAATGATGTAAAGTGCATTATGGACGATGAATCCTATTTCACTTTAGACGGCAATGAATGCCAGGGTAACATTTATTTCCAAAACGCCAATAACCCGAGTGAAGAATCAGTAAAATATGTGGAGCAAACTAAGTTTCCAAAAAAGGTTTTGTTATGAATTGCAATTAGCCCTCGTGGCATGTCGAAACAGGTGTTTTTTGAATCTGGTTTAGCAGTCAATGCTGAACGATACATGCAGGGTTGTTTGCCGATTGTACGTTACTTTATGAAAACACATCACAGAGGTACTAATGTTGTGTTTTGGGCCGATCCAGCATCTAGCCATTATTCAAAAAAGACCCTGGCTAAAATGGAGGAGCTAGGAATCCCATATGTACCAAAGGATTCAAATCCGCCTAACGTACCACAACTTCGCCCGATCGAAGATTTTTGAGCCAATCTAAAAAGGCGTGTTTATGCGAATAATTTCCGGCCAAAAACTATACAGGCTCTAATTCCAAAACAATAATAAATTAGAATTAAACGAAATGCCAACATCGACTTACACAACAGCCATGGATAAAGTGCCAGCAAATTTTCGAAAAGCAGCACGCAAAGGCCAAATTACTTTTTACATAAAATTTTGTTAATAGATTGTTTGTAAAAATACATAACATTATCATTATATTAAACATTTTTTTATAAGGTTTTTTTTTTTTTTTTTTAAGGTTACAAATATTGTGCAAATTTCATTCCGCATGCGTTAGTGCCGGACTTGGCACCATTTCAGAGAATCTACGGAACTTGGCACCCATTTAGATCTCAATTCTTTTGTCGGTGAAGACAACAACCAAGCATGGCATATTCTTAATATTGAACTTGGCTCCCATTTTCACATTTATGTTTTTGATTGTATAACTGTACCTCAGCAGGAACTGTTATTCATTAAATTATGAAATGAGTATCAAAAAAAAATTTAAAGTAAATTAGCCTTTATGTCAGTTAAATGAGTTCACTATTAAAGTATTGCATATTACCTTGATAAAGAAATAGGTAAGACTAGAACTAATAAAAGACGGTTAGTTCGTGTCGCGAATGGCTGCGATGCGATGCGTGCCGTGCGGTGCGGTACCTACGATACGAGGCGGCTGGCGGTTATTTCCCTGCCGCTGCCTGTGGGCTGCGACCGACCAATCACGTTAACGCTGCGGCTCGCGAGCGGCATTTTTAAAGCTAAGTTTACGGGTGGTTGTAAATAATTAGTTGCAATGTATTTTATAAAGCGATTTGTACATTATTCAATGAAAGAGTGCTGATAGTAAAAATCCCAAAACTTACTGATCAATTTGCATATTTTTTTATTGCCAAATAGAAATTACCCCCTAAAACCCACCCTCCGTTGTTGTTTATTAAACGATTGGTATGCAATGTTGATGTCCACTATAATTAATAAATAAAGAAGAAACTTAAAGCCAATTACTATTTTTAGTCAGGCTAATATGGTAAATGAAAAAAATGTCAGGGGCTAACTAAATATAAATGTATCATTCCTTAATTTGATTCAAGCGATTTTTCATCAGTAATACAAAGCAAATAATAATTTAACAAAATAAATAAATATAAGTTTATTAACAATTTAAGCCAATTTATAAGGAATTTATTAATTTTTAAATATTTATTTAAATATCTAAATTACTTATATTTTGTCGGATTATATCTCAACATCATAACTAGAATTATGATATATCCGTTACGCAGGAAAACTTGGCTATTATGAATTATTTCCATTTCGCCATACTAGCGGACCGTAAAATGACTAGACTAACACGCGACCCAATCGCAGCTACTTTGCAACGCGGCCATAACGGCCATCCTGCTTGTGCAAACGACCTCATTCATGTCGGCGATAATAAACTTTTTTTTATTTAGTTTAAGGAGTATTGTGACGACCACAATACGCTGTTAACTCGTTACGGATAGAGCGTTTGCAGAAGCGGTTCCTACGGCACCTATCGTTATCTGCTGGTATAGTAAAAAAGCCCTCTTATAGGAGTAAATTAAAGCATTTAAAAGCATTTTGGAATGGATTCTTTAGATTTACGTAGAAAAATTATTGATGTGGCTTTCCTATACAAGCCCATTCGATATAAAATTGATTGTCCTCAAATATTAAATTTTATCTCTTTCCGCGCTCCGTCCAGAACTCCGCGCAAGCCAATCACTCCTCTCTGCCCTCCGCTTAGACGAACCGCCCAAGGTAGAAACTCGCCTATTCCTAGGCTATGTAAAATATTGCCTGCAGTAACGACACGGATGTACACTTTGACTCGTCATTGGTCATTAAAAATATTTAAAAAAGTGCTCCAAAATATTTTTAGGTTAAGAAGTGAACATTTGTATATATTGTTTTGCAGTTATTTTTACTTTTAAAATGTTGAATGCGTGCTGTGTTTGCCTATAAGTAATTGTTACACTTAACTTACTATTGGTGCATGTTACTCTTTGTATGTAAACCAAAACAAAATTAACGGCTACAAAAATATGATAGTGAGTTTTGTTATTTTATATTAGTCCCTCAATAACCAAAGTGTGATGTCACCCGGGTATTATCGTGAGTTTATTATTTTTATGGTGTATGTATTAATAATAATAATAATAATGTTTATTTCCGACTTTCATCCATATATTGTTAGTACATACATTGTCAATTCTTATAGACTAAGGCTAGTAAAATATGTCTATGGCTCGTGAAGGCTAAGCCAGTGTCTCAGGACTGGACTGTCCCATCGGTGTGCGACCGTGTTTAGAATGCAGTTGGGGCTGGCGCGTGCGCGCTGCATCGTCGCGGCGCAGCGCTTCCGCATGATCGCGCGGAACCCGCCCACTCGCGCCGCCGCGAACATGCCGGACACGCTGCAGCGGCGCCCCAGCCCCATCAGCACCCTAAACGCATTATTGTATTGCACCCTTAGGCTGGGTTGCACCGACTTACGATCACAGACTGATCAACGTTAAATATGGCGCCGACAGCTGTCATCCCATAGAAACTTGTCAAACTTTCCATACATTGAAATTTTAACGAACAGAGCTTACGATTACAGACGGATTGGTGCAACCCAGCCTTAGGGCGCTGTACGCCCGCCTCGTATAGCTGACCCACAGGCTGCAGGTATAAAAGGATTGGCAAAACGCTTTAAACAATGTGGTTTTTACCTCCCTGGTACACCGCCAAAACCTGCGAGCCAACATATTGCATCGGGCGGACATAATTAATGAATCGTTACAGAGAGCATGAACGGCGACATCGTGTCCCGACCGCCGACCCCCGACCGGGCCGGCCTGGAGCTCGGGTCGGACAGCTCGTCGTCCGCGCCGCTCGCCGCGCTCGCGCAGGCGCGCCTGCACGCGCGGCACGTCGACTCCTCGGACAGCGACGTGCCGCTCCGACACCATCGGAAGGGTGAGTGACACTAGTGGCCGAGCTAGTGGACGGCGTATGAACCCAATGTCAAAGAAAAACCGCAAATCGATGTACAGTTTAGCCGTTTGGCACACGCATACTAGAGGTCAAAACAAAATTTTTGACCTGCAGTTCATAAAAAAATTCCATTAGTGCTGTAATTTTTTAATGGATTTTTTTTTCAAAAAGCTACTGTGTGTAGTATTATATGAAAGAGTTTTTTGAGGCGACACATTACATTTTAAACAATTTTTTTAAATTAAAACAAAAATATTTTTCAAAACATACCAAAGTGACACTAGTTTGATTTGTGTAAAAAAAATTAGCTCCCTAATAATTATTTATAACTTATAATAATTTGATTGATTAATCTCCATTTTTTTTTCCTTTGACTCTAGTAAAGTCCGCGCTGATTCCAGCCGTTTCATGCGAATCGTACACTACATGCACCTCTGTGTGACCAATCCCGCCCTCTAACAGCGCATGCTGAAAATCATTTGAGTTGACCAAATTGTGTCATACTAGTCCGTTCAAAAAGCTACTTTACTGTTTACGACAGAAGGTTCAAAATCGAATGACAGTTTTTTTAACTGTCATTTTTAATAATTTCAACTATACCTGAAGATGAAATGATCCTTTTATGAAAGGGACAAGAAAATTCTGTGAACAGCACCTTATGCGCCCTATTCCTGAACCCTGGATCGTCGCCCCGTCTGATGACTGAGCCAATCTGGCCGCGATTTCCTTCTGATATGTGAGTGATCAGTAACTGTGTTACAGGTAAAGGAGTGGGCAAGAAGAGTAAGATAAACAATGGCCACTTGCCGCCCGCCTCGCCGGAGCCCGGCCCTGCATATGAGAGAGGTAATGATACGATCGATTACAACACCGTACAGTGCCACAGATGGCGCTTGCGTTTGCTCCGCTGCAAACTACAAACGAGTCGTTAGTACTAACTCTGGTAAGACTTCGTACTCATGACAAGGATGCGACAAATATTTCTTTATGGATACACCTTATCCATATTACTATCTACAAGACACAACTACATGACATTAATGGCGAAAAAAAGCTCACCCCAGCCGACTTCTGGTTGGGAGTCTTGATGGTGCTTAATAAATACTTTCACAAATGCATTGAAGCGTTTTGAATTTTGGTGGGGCGGGCCATGTTATCGTACTTTAGGGTGGTATTCCACTAGTCCAATATCATTCATATTCATTTATTGCATTATGTTGTACAGTAAGGTCTTAAAACTACATAACATGCTTTCAACATAAACCCCGCAAGGGCACTGCAAAATAAGTTAAACCACTTAACTTTTATATATTAGTTACATATTTATTTTATTTTTATGACCAAAAATTTCTTGTAAATTATAAAAACAGTTAGCTAAAAGAAAACTCTTTAATGAATTACAAAACAAAGTATTTTTTTTAGTCCTTTAATTGTAAGCGGTAATTCATTATAAATTTTTACTGCCATATGATGAGTGGCTGTGCTTACAATTTTTAGTCTCGTAAAAGAGCTAACTAATTGGTTCCTCTTCCTGAGGTTTGGTTGGCAACAATCATCTCTTTCACGTCCAAAAACATCTTTATGATTTCTTACGAATTTACATATTTCGTAAATATAAATAGACACCAATGTTAATATTTTCAACTTTGTAAAGTGTGGCCTACAACTTTCCCATTCTCTAATGCTGACCAAAATTCTAAGGCATTTCTTTTGTAAAATGAAGAGGCTTTTACCGTGTGGACTATTTCCCCAGATAATTACGCCATAGCTCAGCCACGCATGTGCGTAGGCATAATATGCAGTAATTGCTGTTTTTAAGTTTGTGCATCGTTTGAGTTGATATAGAGCATATGTGAATCTGGATAGCTTACCTGATATCTTATCTACGTGGGATTTCCAGTTCATTTCTGAATCGATTTCAACTCCTAACAGGTTGCATGAATACACTGACTGTATCGCATCATTGTCGAATGCATTGTTCATATTGAAAGAGCACTTTTGTCGTGGTTTAATTTGAATCATTTTTGTTTTTGTGATGTTCAACTGTAAATTATGATCTGCTAACCAATTGGTTATCTTTGTCCAATCTTTGATCAAATTTCTTTGACGTAGGCCCATTCCACTTTTCCAATATCTTTATCCAAGTTGTTTTTTCATGCGTAGCCATATTGATTTAAATGTCATCAGAATCCTTGATCAAATGTCGGCGTCCCATCCAATTTCTTTGATCAAAGATATATTGGACAAAGATATTGGACGAGTGGAATACCACCTTTATCTCTAATACTTAAATTTATTTACAGACACATACGTGCCATCCCCGAACGGTTTATCATCGTCATCTACAGAGCAAATAGTGGTGGAACAGCTGTCAATACCTGGCGACGACGCATCGCTGACCTACGAAGAGGATTCACCCGCCCAATCGCCCTCTTTCAGTCCCGAGGTAACAAGATTTCTTAACAAACTGATGTTACCGCAACAACGTAACATCACAGGCGCGACTTCAACGTAACATGTTTGAATGATATTAAAAATACGAATGTCGAAATTAAAAAGCATGCTTTTTTGTAAAGTTTAATTTACAATACTCTTAATAACACAAATTAAAATAAATCTATACTCCGTACCTATATAACACGCAAGAAAAAGAACCAAGTTTTTCACAGTGAAAATTATAACTAACAGTAATATTCTTAAATAACAGTAAAACAAGGCTTTTGTTTTTATTTAGGCTAATAATCATTTAATTAAGTAGTTCATTGGTTTACTTATCTTTTTTCGGATAAGTAACAATAAAACAGAAATGTGTAAGTAGCCCTTATTTTCTTGTGTGTTTTTACCCGACTGCGCCAGAAGGATGGTTATATTTTTCGAAAGTATGTATATATAATTGTTTGGCACGCTCTGCAGCCTCTACGGCTCGATGGATTTTAGCTTGAGAGGTGTCGTTAGATTCGTATTTACAGTGAGAGTGAAACAGGGTATATCAAAATAAAATAAAAAAACAAAATGACGGATTTTTGGCGCCAAATTCCAAATTACGCAGAAACGCAGTGGGATTTTTTAGTATTTTTAATTAATTAGTCTTGAATTATAGACCGATTTACAAAATGATAAGTACCCTATTACATTTGGTACTGACAGCAGGACTAAGGTATTCTGTTTGTTGCGCAGTGGTCGGTGCGCGCGCGCAGAAAGCGCGCCCGAGACTCGGACGGCGCGCGCCGGCACAAGCACCGACACAAACAGCCCAGAAGGTACGTGAAAGAACAACTTATTTTTACTCGGAAATGGTCGTATTTTGTTTGAAAACTAACACGCGAAGACCCTTAATTTTATCCACACAAAGTTAATAATAGTTTTTTTTTTATTCACGCTCTGGTAAACTTTTAAAAATCCGTCAACGTCATGTTAAGTCGAATCGACTAAGGAAAAATGGCATTCACCGAAAGAATACCGCCAGCAAGCCGCGAGTTTTCTAATATCGACGCCTTCTAGTTCGCAATCGTACTAATTACAAAAAAAAGCTAGCGAAATTAAGACTTTATGATTAGTGCACCATAGTTCTAATTACAACAAATTTTTCCTCGTAATTAGTACGATTGTGAACTAAGGCATCGATATGTGCACACCTTTATTTTCTTTAGTTAAAAATAACGCAAATTAAGTAATAAAATTTGTTATTAAGGATCTGACCATAGTCAAACGTTACAAGTTTTAAAAAAAAGCATGTGTGTGGCGGAAAACTAAATTAGTTGAATTTTTATGTATACGCTTTATCCTTCGTTTATTTCCTTGCAGTCGAAGTTATAATCAGAGTAAAACTCGAGCATAAAACCCAGTTATATGTTCTAGTCGATTATATGAACGTATAAAATGGCTCGTTTTATGCTTTCGTTGTTGTATTATTTAAGCCCAAAAAAAACACATAATTCTCTTTTTACATCAATTACTTATTCGACTTAAAGCCCTTTCTCGCTACCAGTGATTGCTGATCCCCGTAATATTTCCAGGACACGGGAGAGGTTCACAGACGGCTCCACAGCGTCCAGCTCCAGCCGCGAGGAGCAGTCGCCGGGGCAGCGGCGCTACGAGTCCGACCACTCGTACCGCCCGCGCTGCTCGAGCGACGACGAGCCGCTGCAGCGGTACAGGTACCGTTCTCTTTCACTAAACGACTTCAAATAATTTATAAATAAATATTAGAGCACACTTTTTTTTACACAAATCGAACTAGTCCCCGTAGTAAGCTCAGTAAGGCTTGTGCTATGGGTACTAGACGACGATATATTTAATAGATATATACATAGAAAACATCCAAATCTCAGAAACAAATGCCCTTAGCGGGATTTGAACTTGGGATCTAGCTTCAGTGTCACTACCAACTAGGCTAAACAGGCCGACAAATTTCCGTCGTATGGCGATTTCGGTATTTTCTGTAGTTAGCTCTCGAAAAGTTCCATGTGGTGAATAAAAGATTATCAAGACCAGAACTTGCCACCGGAACTCTTCAGGCTGCGTGCTACCAACAGCCAGGCCTTAATGGCCGTATGCTGTCTGCCACCATCTTAGTATAGTGAACGGCACCCAGCAGCCGACTGCGTTGTGACTTATATTGTTGTTGCAGGGAACGGCAAGAAAACGACGCATCTCAAGGGGAACACTCTGGCACGAGCAGATCGAGGCCTTCGCAAAGTCGGGTAAGTCATATTTACTATAGTGGCTCTGTGGGGTGAAACCTCGAGATTTTTTTTTCAAATGTCAAGGTATACAATAACATATTCGATAAAAAAAAGCTACACAATTTTTATTGATTTCCGTACTTTCAGGCATATAGCCGTGTATACTCATAGAAACGACGTAGCGTATTTAGTTTTCAAAATTCTAGTTTTTTTTTTCAAAATAATTTATTATAACGCGTGCAAAAGGACCTTAAGAATGAACGTGGAGTTAAGTTTAAATTCAAATGAGAAACATGTGAATTATTTAAATTAAGAATCGCTGGCACGGTTGATGCTTCGTACAAACGTAGGTTCTCATTTTAAAACGCCATGCTGAAATAACATGAAACATTGTATACACAATGGGATCCGGCATATCCCCGCCGGCAGTTTGCACCAAATATGAGCGACACGACGTTCCGCTATGCCCTACCTCTTTCAAAACTCCTTCTGTTTTTACCTTTAGAGAGGCGGTGTGAAGCTGCGGGTACGGATACCGGCGCAGTACAACGAAGACAGCGAAGAGGACTCCGCGGCGGCGATCAGCAAGAGAGCCCCGCATCATTCCAGAGCCACGCCTCATCATCAGAGGAGACGGCACCACGCGGCACAGGTACATGCAGTTGTCATCTCATCATCTATATTAATAATTTCGTGCAGGGGTACGGTAGACCCGAACGAGACCTGTCTCAAATTGAAGAACGTATAAAAATAACGATTTTTGAGTTGAACATATGTATCCGCAAAATTCGGATTGTCGCGTATTTTGGATTTAAAAGTGTTAATTTGATGACAAAACGTCGGCCATATTGCCCACAGACTATATTGCTATATTAAATTTGTTGGTTGACAGCGTCGGCTACGTTCGAAAATCGTGAACTATTTTTGCGTCCGGTATGTTGGCCAGGTTGCTGGGCTGCGTTCTGGGTGATGGGCCATCATCGCCCATTGTGTGGATTCGGCTAGCCGCGTCTGCAGCGTTTTGTTTTTGTAGTTTTCAAGCGTTCTATACACCTATCAGCCTAGCTAGCACGATAACTTATACCGTCACGTTATATGGGCGAAATGTATTAAAACGTCACATAAAACGTAACGGTATAATCTATCGTGCTAGCTAGACTGATTGTCACAACAACCGCCTTCAAAGCGAATGTATGGGGCCTGTTACATGGATTCATATCACGATAAGTATCACGTGAATATTAAAGCAGAATCCATACAAATTTGAAAACTGCGATAATATTGACACCCCAGTATTGTGATAATATTAATCGTGTAAAGGACACCACTTGAATGTTTGCTGAGTCTGTCCGCCATCTTAAAGCTGCGTCTCTATTTTGTTTGTGACAAACTACTAGGTGACTAATGGCTTTTAAACGTCTAGCAAAATTCTATCCCTATCTCGCTCTATCTTATAACTTAGTGGTACTGGGGGACTACTCCGAAATTCGAAATCCGAACTTCGTATGTTGCCGTCCCTTTCACTCATATAGTCTATGACAGGAGAGTGAAAGGAACGGCACCATACGAAGTTAGGATTTTGAATTTCGGAGTAGACCCTCAGCTCATGCCGTTCGCCGCGCTCGGACGTTAGAGGCGCTACTGCGAACCGAAAACGAAGTAGGTATCTGCCTCTCTCGCACATGTATATTCGAACGACAGAGAGGAAGATAGTTCGTTTTTGGTTCGCGGTAGGCCCTCAGGCGTCAACTTTAAAACGAATATGGTATTTTACTATAAGAGAAATAAAATTCAAAATGTAATAAAAACCAGCCAAGTGCGTCGGAGTCGCACACTGAGGGTTCCGTACAACTAAAAAACAAATGTGATTTATCAATATATTGATATTTTTGGTAAAATATACTTCATAATAAACATTATCACTTAATTTCAAGTTCATAGGTCGATGGGAAGCTAAAAAATTATATGTGTGACAGACAACACACGGAATGTTCTTTGACTTTCTTCGACCGTCCGCCACGCTCGGACTAAGGTGCTACCAACCGAAAACTAAATATATATGCCTCTCTGTCGCACTTGCATATTCGAGCGCGGAGAGGGAAATACTTCGTTTTCAGATCGTGGTAGGCCCTCTGGTCTGACGGCTCCTATTCCTGGATGGTGCGCGTATCGGAATGTGAAATACCTTTGGCAAAACGGAACAAGTTGTTAAATAGCTTCCATTAATTGGAGAAAATATTACCAACTGTTATTATTATCACGTGAAACACTGAATATTGAAGCAACATCCATAGGGGCCTGTTACATGATTATTATTATCACGCGATATACTCATATCACGATCCGTATCACGTGCAATGAATATTGAAGAAAAATCCATACGATTTTGAAAACCACGATAATATTGACACACCAGTATTGTGATAGTATTAAGCGTTTAACAGACCCCATACAATTTTAAAAATCGCGATAATATTGAGTGTAAAGGGCCCCACTGAATAGAATTTGGCGGAGAATAGAGAGCTGCTATCGCGAAACGAAAACGAACGAACATCGTGTATTTCCCTCTGTGTCGCTCGAATTTGCAAGTGCGACAGAGAGGGAGATACACGAACTTCATTTGACTGTTTTCGTTCGCGTTAGCAGCTCTGACTTCGCACCAAAAATACTGACTGGCACATCAATATTTAACAATGCACATCTGAATTGAATTTTAATGAACGATTAGTATTTTAGCTATACAAATCAGTACTGATTACGGTGTCAAATTTTTTATGTGCCTTTAAATACTACCCTTATAAAAATGCTTAGGATTAACTTGCAAAGATACTAGCCTTTGCCCGTGACGTCGTTTGCGTAATCTTTTACTCCCAATTCCATATAATTCCATTCCATACTTTTATTCCCAATCCAGACTACAGACTATATTTCTATACGATTCGAAGTTTCATCATAATCCGTTGTTGTAATGTTTTTATTTTATACATTTTTGTACACTATTTCTTTCGTCGTTTGCATAACTGTCACGAATAAATGTTTTGTTTATTTCTTTCTTATTTATTTCACCCGAGCGAAGCCGGGCTTTCATCTAGTCTATGTATAAAAGGCAAAGGTGATTGACCTAGGACCAACGCACAGGCCAAACCCTTAGGGCTAGAAACACAAAATTTCCCACACGTATTCCTCTTATGACGTAGGCATCCACTAAGGAAGGATTTTTCAAAATTCAACCCCCAAGGGGGTGAAATAGGGGGTTAAATTTTGTATCAAACTTCTTATTCCTTAGATATTTTTGTATTATATTTCGTTTAAGTTAAGTATTATTTTTAATTCCAGAGCGCGGCGACAGAAGCGGCCATGGAAGCCAGCGCTAGGATGCTACTGCATTCGGCGAGCACAAGCCGCGCCCCTGCCATCGCAGACCACGACTACACGCACACACAGCCCCACGCACACAACGGGAACGGTACGTACACCGCAACACAACGGTATTGCAGAGCGCTTCAACAGACCCCGTGGAAGTGCTAGTTACTGTATTCGACGAGCATAAGCGGCCTGCTATCGCAGACCACGACTACGTTACGCATAGCTATAACGGTACGTACACCGCACTACAACGGTATTGCAGAGCGCAACAACAGAACCCGTGGAGGTGTTAGACTGCTACTGTATAAACTGTATTCGATGAGCACAAGCCGCGCCCCCGCCATCGCAGACCATGACTACACAGACACAGTCCCACGCACACAACGGCAACGGTTCGTACATTCCATGGAGGCGCTAGACTGTATACCGACTTCAATAGATGGAGCCGGAGATTCTCAGCCCGTCTAAATGATTTTTTTAGCATGGTCTTTGCCATGTATTCCAATTTTGTTTTGTATTATTTGGTTCCAAAGCAGGTACCTCTGAGATGAGCACTATATAAATTTGGTGAAGCTCTAATGATCGGATCAAGGAGGAATCGAGGGAACTCCTCAAATGTAGCTCGATTTGCTCTCGGAAACTATAAATTTGATGAAGTGGAACTGATGATGATGACCACACATTACATGACACATGGAACTCCTCAATGATATAGGTACTAGCATTATATTTTAAAGTGGAACTGATTATGAGATATCGAGGGTAATTACGGGATCCTTGAGGAATCAACGGAACTCCTGAACTATATTGGTGGTAACCACCACATTTCAATTGAAAAGCAGCTCATGTGAAGTGGAAAAGCTGTATGTGAAAATGTGGTATGGCGAAGTATAAAATGGAGTCTTTTTTTATATAAAGTATCAAACAAAAGACAGTTATATACTGTTACTGCTGTGGTGCAACGATCCGAGGTGCATCTTGGCCTCAGTGCCGGATTAGCCTATAAGCGAATTAAGCAATTGCTTAAGGCATCACGCCTTGGGGGGCACCATAAACAGCACCAAAATAATTTTTAAGAAAAAAAAACCGACTTCAATGGGGGAGTCCGGTGAAAGATTATTAATCTTAGATGGTGCACTCTTAGATTCCATACAATAAAATACAAAAATGGCTATAAGTATGTTTATAATGGTTATAGAAGACTAAGTACCCTCAATTCCTCATGAAATCATGGAAAAACCTTGCTTGCTTGGCAAACAAAACGAAGAGAACAAATCGCCAAACGTGAACTACGCGTCGTTGAAGAGTTCCTTTCTGATCATCATCAGCAGTTCCACTTCATCAAATGTCACTTTTATGAATGAAAATGCTTGATTAGTTCATGAAAATACTAAAATCACTATTTGTGTGCCTTTCACATTTGAGGAGTTTCCTCGATTCCTAATGGATCCCGTCATCAGAACTCGAGCATGACAAAAATCAATCGTGAAAATAGAACTTGCTTAACAAACACAGCTAGAAGGACAAATCGCCAAACGTGAACTTTTCGTCGTTGAAGAGTTCTGTTCTGATCATCATCAGCAGTTCCACTTCATCAAATGTCACATTTTTGTATGATAATGCTCGATTTGTTGATAAAAACACAAAAATCACTATATGTTTGCCTTTAAGATTTGAGGAGTTCCCTCAATTCCTCATGGATCCCATCATCAGAACTCGAGCATGACAAAAATTAATCGTGAAAATCTTGCTTAACAAACACAGCTAGGAGGACAAATCGCCAAACGTGAACTTTTCGTCGTTGAAGAGTTCTGTTCTGATCATCATCAGCAGTTCCACTTCATCCAATGTCACATTTTTGGATGCAAATGCTTGACTTGTTGATAAAAACACAAAAATCACTATATGTTTGCCTTAAAGATTTGAGGAGTTCCTTCAATTCCTCATGGATCCCATCATCAGAACTGTCTTTTGACAAAAACGGGACCAACTTGGATATATATACATACAATCAAAAAAAGAATTTTTCAAATCGGTTAAGAAATGACGGAGTTATGGAGTAACAAACATTAAAAAAAAAAAAAAACAAAAAAAAAACATACAACCGAATTGATAACCTCCTCTTTTGAAATCTTGAAGTCGGTTAAAAAGACCGATGATAGGTTACATGTGAATAGGGCAGGGGCACACAGGCGTCGTCTGCCATCCACTGGAAAGGAGTCCTCGAGTTGAGGGGCGTGCATAGTGTTCTGGCACGCCCCTAAGAGTGTTTCGGTGATCCAACAAATCACCCAGGGACGGGCTCGCTGGGCAACTGCTGGTGGAGTCGCGGACGTGTGCTACATTTCAACGTTCCCGTGGCTCCGCCACAATCAGTGTGAAGGACACCCCAGGTTTCTAGTCAGTAGGAATCTGACATATCCACTGTGCTTCCCCTGGGGCATTGTGGAATCCTATGAAAGATTTACCTAGGTAATGAACCCCCCCTTCTAAACCAAAAAAAGGGGCACACAGGCGTGGATTGCTTAGGGCATCAAGTAGTCTTAATCCGGCAGTGCTTGGCCTCCGACACTAAACACCGCCAGGCTTCCCTGTCCGTAGCTGTTTCTATCCTGTCGACAATGGCTTGGAGCACAGTTAGATACCTCTTAACTTCGTCGCTTTATCGGTCTATGAGGGTCTCTCCACATCTATCGAAAAAGCCGATAGAAAAAGGCTTTATGTCGAAATTAGAGCTACAAAGGCATGGTTTGGCTCGCCGGTAGACGCGTCGACGTCGTTTACACTCTTATTGCGTAGACATAAAGCTTTTTTCTAAAAGATCAACTTCGGCAGCCTGTTTAGCCTAGTTGGTAGTGACTCTGCCTCAGAAACTAGAGGTCCCGGGTTCAAATCCCGGCCAGGGCATTATTTGTGCATTTATCACGGATATTTGTTCTTGGGTCTTGGATGTTTTCTATATATTTAAGTATGTGTTTATATATATAAGTATGTATATCGTTATCTAGTACCCATAGCGCAAGCTTTGCTTAGTTTGGGACTAGGTCGATTTGTGTAAGATTGTCCCCCAATATTTATTTATTTATCAGCTTTTGCCGATTCCGCGTCGATAGGTTTGAGGAGACCCTAACTATTGTTTTTCTTCTGTAGGTACTACGAGCACAAGCGAGAACGGAGGCGCCGTGTCGATATCGTCTCGCGGGCGGGTTCGCAAGCTTACCGCCAAAGCGCGAGGCCTGCTGCGGGACTGAACACCCACTTACAAGCAACTGTGACCAGACGCTTGCGGGACTGCGTCTCGCCAGGGACCGTATACCGTATCGGTATTCTTATTACAATAGTGCCGTTAATTCCATTTCAGTAGAGTCAGAGATAACTGTGTCACCGGGATAAGTGCTGCGCATTTTATTAACCTTTTGAACGCCATTCTTCGTGTATGGCAGTGATACTTGAACGCCAACTCATATTCCATAACAGTAAAATATAAGCCTTAGTGACTTTGAGAACGCACGTCATAACACCTACACTCGTTATTGGCGCCGTAGCCGCGGCAACGTGCAACAGTTTTAGGTGTTTTTGGCATTCAAAGGGTTAAAAACATGGAAATCGACAGATACGTTATGCAGTTGTGTAACAGCATTAGTTGTAAATTGTAATTTTTATTTTATGAAAGGCGCACTTGTCTCGCCTGTATTACGGTAATTATTTTATATTTTAGATTTCTATTCTTAACCAACTCATTTAATATTTACTCCCAGGCAAAGGGGATCTTATTAGCTAGCTAATATTCAAAATCATGTGGTCCTATATAGTACATTGCCTGGTTAAGGGTCAGGGTGGTATTCCACTCGTCCAATATCTTTGTCAAATCTTTGATCAAAGTTCTTTGACAGAGGCCCATTCCACTCATCCAATATCTTTGTCCATGTTTTTTTTTTTTCATGCGTAGCCATATTGATTTAACTGTCATCGGAATCTTTGATCAAATGTCGGGGTCTCATCCAAGTTTGATGAAATCATCCAATTTTGGACAAAGATATTAGATGAGTGGAATACCCCCCTTAAATAACAATTTTGATTTGCCGAAAACTATTTTACTTATGAACTTTAAATTGGGTGTTAATGTTTATTATTATATTACGTATATTTTACCAACAGATACCAATATATTACAGTCTAGTTTTATCTTTAATTTTAAGAAATACTTACTGTGCCCTGACAGGGTTCATGTGCAAACTAAGCCTAACGTAATTCCTATTTTGGACCACGTGATTGCGATGCAATACATTTATTATGAATTATTGATAAATCACATTTTGGTTGTACTGACTCTGGCCGATTTTTTCATCTGTGTAGGACCCCAACGCTTACATATATTTTACTATCCATGATCTCAACTGACATTGTACCATGAGTTACGGTTATATTAAACTATAGAAATTATAGAATTGAGCGTAATATTAAGAACTCGCGTCCAAACATTGTGATAACTTGATTGTACATAAGCTAGTTTATTTTCTATGTGACTACCTTAGATAAAAGTATTAGAACACTGTACATGTCGAACCGTTCGATTGTTTTTACTTTGATCATGTACAGTCGAGAAATTTGATTTCAGGACCTCTGTACCTTGCCGCAGTGACAAGAATAGGCAGCTTTCACATTGATTTTCACTGTGACAAGCTTTCTCTAGCAGCTTTCATATTGATTTTCACTGTGACAAGATACGATGTGGCCCAGGAATCAAGTTCCTCGACTGTACGGTACACATGCGCTTTTTAATTTGGGACCCATTCCGCATAATTCTTCATTGAATTTGTATACAGTTTGTCAGGACTGTCAACTTTACGAAGGTCACAAAGGAAAGACTTTGTACACCGTAAAATGTACGGCGAGAAGAGAGAGATTGCTTGTCTGTTATGCCCGCCTTGATGATTCATATAATCAAAGATTCGTCGAGACGATCAATCGGTACGTTCAATCGTATTCGACTCGAAATACAATTGCGTAAATGCGATTGACCATCGCTTCAATTTCAATTGACAATTGGGTACTCGCCACAAGTAACATTTATAATATGCTGTTACTACACCGCATTTCAAAAAGAAAATCATCAAAATATTACAATAAATTGCAAATTTATAAAGTTTATCAAAAACATAAAAAGATATGAGATTTCAAAAAATATTAAAATTACGCTTTTTTTTGTCCAAGTGTAAATGAAACGATACCAATAGGATCCTAATGTAAAAATAAAAAAATAATTATATGATAATATGTACCTAAACATGTATTTCACGCCCAACACAGCTATTTTCTTATTTTCCCATACAACGGTTGGGTCGAGTATTATTATGTGACGTCATATTTTTTTGGTAATTTGCAGCAGCCGTTTCGAACGTACGTTTATCCCAAATTTGTGGCTTTTGTTGTGCTCTAATTGTAGTTGGCCCCATATAGACTTTTTATCTTCTTTTTCTCCTCTAATAACTGGTTCGAATAGCGCCATTTATACTCAAAATTACAACGTTGATCGAGTTGTAATTGTGCACTTCCAACATGGGGGGACCAGTCCTTATTGGGATAAGGCTTGTAAGTGAGTGGGCAACTTGACTGTTGGAAGTTCTCAAGCCGTTCGAAGGCCTCTCAAGTCGTTAAGCCATTTTAGAGGCCTTCTTCTCTTGCTGTATATAGTGAATTGACAGCAGCCGGGGTCAACGGCTTTACGTGCCTTCCAAAGCACGGGCTCGCTTAGTTAGTAACTACTCAAAGCCAGGGGTTGTATAACCGGTTAATCTCAAAAACCCCGAAATAGCCAAATAATTTGAATTAGTTTATGCTCTTTATCTAGGTCTGTGTAATGTATTAGGTTATGACTGTTTTTTTTTAGATTGCCTGATTAAACATGAAATAGTAAACGAAAGAACGAAATTCCTAACCGGTTTTTTGTACGGAGAAATTAACCGGTTACAAGCCCTGCTCAAAGCGGTCAGCCATCCAATACTTGACCACGGCCGAACCACGCCGCTAGGCCAAGAACGTTCCAGAGATACTACCGTATATGTTCAGTTATTGAAATATCATTATGATAGTCAATTTTGATCAAATTAGTTAAATAAGAGTAATTAATTTGAGGCGCATTCGAGGTCCGCCTCTCGACGGTTTTGTCCATAATGCTCGAAACGCACAGAGCGGGCGCGGCGCGGTGCGGGGCGGAGGCGGTTTTGCATTTATGATCTTTCCGAAACTGTCGACTGTCGAATACTGCTTCATATGCCACACACGCCGCCTCCGCTCCGCTATACCGCGTGGTTTTTTGGTGCGACGTGCCACGGACCGCGTTCGCTTTACCGCAAAACCGCCTCCGCCACGCGACGACGCTGCGCCGCGCTCTGTGCGTTTCAAGCTTAATTCAACCATTTTTATTCATGCAATAATGGCCAGTACGCTCATGGATATTGGTCAAGCGTCTCAGTGTTACTGAAGACTAGTAAGGCTGGGTTGCACCGACTTACGATCACAGACTGATCAACGTTAAATATGGCGCCGGCAGCTGTCATCCCATAGAAACTTGGCAAACTTTCCATACATTGAAATTTTAACGAACACAGCTCACGATTACAGACGGTTTGGTGCAACCCAGCCTAATACTATTATTGTAAGTACTGTAGTTTAACTTTAGTTAAAAACTTAAAGCAATAACAGTGTCGTGAGTTTTATTTGAGGACAGTTCCCGCGTTTTGTCCTAATTTTGGGAGAGGTCCATTTATAACGTAAGACGATTGAGAGGCGAGGGAGTTACAATTTTGTTGAGTTTTCTTACATGTGTGTCTAAATTGTGTTTACTTTGAGATATTATATATTTGATGCTAATCAACGAGATTTTATATTTTTGCCACCTTGTCGTTGTAAACTTCAGATTCAAACATTTATTCGTAACAAAAACGTGACGTAATAATAATCAATAACATAGACAATAACGGCGAAGTCACAAAAGGGACTCTTCTCGTCTTACGTAATTAATGGACCATTCCCTAATGACTTGTTATAATGAATCAAGAATTTTTTTAATTAGGTTTTCTAATTCCTGGTCTTTGTACGGAGAGTCCCGTAAATACTGGGATTTCCGGGACTTTTCATGAGACCACTCTTATATTACAGACAGCTGGTATTACAAAACCTAAGTTATGATATGATAATTGTACTTACGCACAATTGGAAGTAAGTAACTTAATGTGTACATATTTATGCATATAATCGGACATCGAATAAATGTATTTTTAAACCATTAATTAATATGATCATATATTTTTCGTAAGTCAATGGATACCTTTATTTTAAGTTTAGTTTAATTTTCTTAAGCAGTGTACACTGCTTTGAAGTAATGAAGTTAGTTTTATGTATGTATAAGTAATTTAATTTAGCTGAATTTCGTATGATAAGCAATACCTGATTTAGTAATTATTTATTAAAATTGACAATGTTTATTTTAAACTTTTTTACTATTGAAATAATGATTTCCTCTAACGCAACAATGCTATAATGAGTTTATTCCTTAAGACATAAGATTATAAGAATGTGTAAACATAATGGTTTTTTTTTTTTCATTTTCTATCCAGAAAGTGCAATATTTTTGATGATGTACAATTGTACATAGGTTTGGTGGAATGTATTGTATACTGATTGATTGATGTTATTATAACTCCTAGATGTAATGTTTTGTATGAGTGGATATTGAAGTGACATTTGTTGAAAAAAACTTTTAACCTTTTAAGTTTGTATGTGGGTTAAATTATATTTTTTGTACATAGTTAAGGACTTAATTTTGTCAACATTTTTTAAAAAGCTAATTTCCGTAACACACTGATATAAGCTAAAATGTAGACATAATTAAATCCTTAAAAAAAAAATGATTAAACCCAGGTAATCTTTGAAAAAACTACTTTCGAATATCTTTCACCATTTTATAATATAAAATAGACATTTGGGATGTTGGAGGCTGGTTTTTCCCGCGGTTTAAACCGTGAATACGGTAGATGTGGTTCTTTTTTTTAATGGGACTGCTCTTCAGCTACCTCGCAAAGGATGCGCGGTTGCAGTCAAATATGAGACGTAACTACTCTACGGACGGTTCAATATGTATTACTTTGACCGCGAGGACAGTTGGATGATGCTCATCATTGTTAATTGATGTCCTTAGCAGCCTGAACGTTAAGTGAAAGTTAGTGCATTTTAAAAAATCGGGCAGGAGACTTCTTGGCCGTGTAATTCTCAATTGTTTTTTCTTCAGTTGTATGGAAAAAACAATGGGTGCCTAAATACTTGCGAGGGTACGTGCGCCCCTAAAAGTTAAATCAGTTAAAGCCAAGATGAAATCACTTAAGTACCCTTTAGCCGCCGTAATTTTTCATCGAACATGTCCGGGTCGCCGCCGGTACGAAATTTCACTCTTTTAAAATGTATAAATTATCAAAGCAAAATCAGTGATATAGAGATGAATTTCCTATTAATAAACATAGGTACCAGACCTTTGAGTTGTTTATCAAACTGCGGCGAAATGAGCTGGATTTTTTAGATTACGGCGGTTAAAAGGTTAACAATCCGGCCCTGATGATCCGGGATGAGAATCACCCGCCTATTGGATTGTTAATATGATAATATTGTAGTGGATATTCAATCTCTTATGGAAAATTAATTGGCGTCTAGGTGTCACTACCGTACAAAGAGAATATAATCACCGTACACAAAGAATGGCGTTCAAAGGGTTAATAATGCCCTTTTAATCTTTACAACGCTCTGTCAAATAATAAGTGTCACTTCTATACAAATATTTGTGTCAATGATTTTTCTGAATGTCATAAAGCAATAATGTGTTTGTAGGTTTGTATATAGGCGGACAAAGAAGCGGTTGTGTTGATGTTGAAACCAAATCGAATAAATTGATTATTTTGTAGTGGTTTTTCTTTTTTTAACCTTGTATTTATAGACTTATACGTTAGCCTAGTGCAGTGCTTTTCAATCTTTCACGGCGCGACGCGGGACTCTCTGAGTCCCCCGTACACTCGACCGAACTCGATATTCCATACAAACGTAGTTTCGTTCTCATTTTAAAACGCCATGCTGAAATAACATGAAATTTTGTATACACAATGGGATCCGCCATATCTAGGTCGGAAATTAGTTTCTGTTGCTAGAAATTGAAATGGAAAAAAATACAGCGATTTTTTGAGTTTTTTAGGTTTTGTATAATCACTGTATTTTTTCTCCATTATAATTTCAAGCAACAGAAACTAATTTCCGACCTAGATATATCGGATCCCCTTTTGTATACAAAGTTTCAAATGATTCCATGCATCCAGCCATGATTGCATGCCATTCTAAAATGAGAGCTACTACATTTGTATGGAAAACCGAGCTTACTGCAGACTCTCGAAACGCACAGAGCGGGCGCGGCGGAGGCGGTTTTTAGGGTTCCGTAGTCAACTAGGAACCCTTATAGTTTCGCCATGTCTGTCCGTCCGTCTGTCCGTCCGTCCGCGGATAATCTCAGTGACCGTTAGCACTAGAAAGCTGAAATTTGGTACTAATATGTATATCAATTACGCCGACAAAGTGGTAAAATAAAAAGGGGAAAAAAATATTTTATTAGGGTACCTCCCCTATAAGTAAAGTGGGGAGTGATTTTTTTTTTTCATTTTAACCCTAACGTGTGATATATTGTTAGATAGGTATTTAAAAATAAATAGAGGTTTACTAAAATCATTTTTTGATAATGTTAATATTTTCGGAAATAATCGCTCCAGGAGTAAAAAAAAATGTGTCCCCCCCCTTCTAACTTTTGAACCATAAGTTTTAAAAATATGAAAAAAAATCTCAAAAGTAGAACTTTATAAAAACTTTGTAGGAAAATTATTTTGAACTTGATAGGTTGAATAGTTTTTAAAAAAAATACAAAAATAATTTCTGAACTAAGTTTGTAATTTAACCGTATAAACAGGTGTTTATTGTACCTGTCATTTCTACAAAATCACAATGAAATGACGTGCTTTTTAGGGTTTTGTGTTTCTGTACTTAATATGTCAACTTAATGTGACGGACGGAAAACTACGGAACCCTACACTGAGCGTGGCCCGACACGCTCTTGGCCGGTTTTATATTCTAGATCTTTCCGAAACTGTCGATTACTGCTTCATATGTCACACACGCCGCCTCCGCTCCGTTATTGAAACGCACAGAGCGCGGCGCGGCATCGTTGCGGGCCGGAGGCGGTTTTGGGGTAAAGCGACAACATGCTTTTTGAAATTTCACCCTGAAGGGAGAATGCAATAATGAAGCCTGCGCCTTAAACAGTATACAGCAATTATTTCTCTAAGGCGCAGACAAGTTTTGCGCGGACGAAGTCTCTAGCAATCAATATGATTGTGTTTCTTGTGGTTACATCGTCAGAGCTGAGGATGCGCTGTGGTGACAGTGAGGGACCTGCAGTTGTCGGCAATAACATGTGGCATACTGGCATAGGAGGAAGCCGCAAACATCAGATCATAAAAGAAAAAAAAACTTCTGATCCCCAAACAGTTACAATTCTTTTAAACCATAAATTTTACTTGGGAAGATGGTTCTTAAGCTATGTTCTGTAATATCTTAATTTGTAGTCATGTTTGTAATCGGTTGTTATTCTTTTGCAAATAATATAGCAGGTGCTTATTTTTTCCATACCTTGCTTTCGATTGCTGTCATAATATATAGTTTATTTTCTGTTCGTATATTTACACAAATGTTTAATTTATTAATGAACGCGTAGGTATTGTTAACTACTTGGTCCTTTGAATTTTATAAACAAGGGCACATCATTGTCATTGCCCACATTCAACGCATACCTGAATATGAGCTTCACCGGTAAAGTGGTGTTGGTAACTGGCGCTAGTTCGGGCATTGGTGCAGCCGCGGCAATTTTGTTTTCAAAACATGGCGCAAAAGTGGTCCTCATTGGTCGAAATGCCGATAAACTCCGTAACATCGCAGAAAAATGCACGCATAACAAACTCGTCATAAAAGCCGATATTTCTAAGGAATACGAAGCGAGCACTATAGTGAAGAAAACAATCGACGAATTCGGAAAGCTTGACCTGTTAATTAATAACGCGGGAATCGCTAAAGCGGGCAGTTTGTTACAAGGAGACATGCTCAAAGCGTACGATTTGGTAATGCAGACTAACGTTAGAGCGGCTGTTCATTTGACAACTCTCGCAACGCCTTATTTAGTGAAAACGAAAGGAGTTGTTATAAATGTGTCCAGCGCGTTTTCTTGTCTAGTTCCTAAGGCATCGCAACAAGCGGCATACTGCATTTCTAAATGCGCTTTGGATCATTTCACCCGCTGCGCAGCCGCGGAGTTGGCGGCTTCAGGAGTAAGAGTCAACAGCATCAACCCTGGCCCAGTGAAAACGGATTTTGTGGCAAACACTGGCTTTTCGAACCCTCACGCTGTTTGGGAGCTGTACAGGCAAAATACTGCTCTAAAAAGGCTGGCGGAACCTGAAGAAATCGCTGATCTGATGTTGTTCTTAGCCAGTGATAGGGCGAGGAGCATTACTGGGGCTAGTATCGTCTCGGATAATGGATATTTGCTTCGAAAATAACGTTTACTCATCGTCTAAGGAAACATGGTCTGCTACTTCGGATCGTGACACAAGCCTACGTGACTGTACAGGCCAAGTACAGGCTGTACACACACGAACTCACACTACGACCGCCAACCACCGTTGCAGTCATGTTGCAGTGATGACGTAGGCTTGTGTCACTCGCACAACGAATCTTCCCCGGAGTGTCATACCTTGTATTATTGTATCACGCGTTTACTTCGTGGGTATGATTTAATAAAATTCTGTTCGTTTTATTTTTTATTTGTTCCTTTGCGTGACTCATCTTTGCGTTGTGCCCATACCTCTTGACAATATTCTAAAATATTCGGTACACCATGTACCGAGCTGTTTGGCCACTTTGACTGCTACGTACGATATGACGCCGATTGTACAGTCAGCGTCAAAAGTAGCTACGCGTATGAACGGGACAAAAGGTCTTATTCCCTTATAATAAAGACTTAAACATTTCAAATGCGTAGGTAAAAAAAAAAACTTTGATGGGTAATCTTACACAAATCGACCTAGTCCCAGACTAAGCATAACTTGTACTACGGGTACCAGGCGACGATAATAGTATTTGACGGCGGCGTCGCGTCGTCGTGCTGCAAGCCAAAATCTGCAAGCAATGAAAACAACACCTACTTGTAAGTCAGGCCACTGTGACGTCACGCCACCACCTGGCGCCGTTACCTGATCGCTATAAATAAAACTGATTGAAGCTAGTGGCGAATTTATGCAAAAGAATTGGCCGAGTGCACTTGTCGAGCTGGTAAAATGTCGTCTGATTATTTATTGTGAAAATGTGTTTTACAGTACATATGGTGCTACATTACCGCACGAGTGCGGTAATCAGCAGATTACGTGCATGTTTCGAAACTTTAAAGAGCCATATGTACTGTAAAACGTTGTACGATACACGTGCGAACAGGTAATTCGCAACTCGTGTCGATTTAAAACACTCGGTCGTGTTTTAATTTATCACCACTCGTTGCGAATTTCCTGTTATCTGCACTTGTATCGTAATGTACTATTAATTTATTGTCAAGTTGGTTCGTTGATATTAAACGAGTGATCTAATTACTAGATGTAGTTGTTTCTATTAAATTGGAAACCTGCTGGGAACCTGCACCTTTTATTATGAGAAACGACTCGCCGATGTATTTAAATACATAGAAAACATCCAAGACTCAGGAACAAATGTTAATAATGCCCTGACCGGGATTCGAACCCGGGACCTCCGGCTTCGTAGCGTAGTCACTAACAACTATGCCAAACAATATTGAAACAATATTCAAAGAATTTGAGGCGACACATGGAGGCGATCAGTTGAGAAGGAGGCTGGCTCAAATGATCTTGCTGGAAAGAGTTGGAAGCCGCGCAAGATCGGGACAAATGGAAAACTCTTCTGTACTTTAGCGCGTAGTTGCGCTCTCTTGGGAGGGTTTCCACGGAAGACCAGCATCGAGATCCTTAAGCGGTATCTTGACATTAAGCTGAGTGGAGACCCTTTCAGATAATAAATTAGTTGTATTGTATATGTAAAACCTAAATACGAGTATAAGCGTTTTCTGAATAAATTTCTTCTATTCTATTCTATTCTTCTGCGAGCCATATGTCCCTAATGAGGGACAACAGGAAAACATCATCAAATCGTCATCATCCAATTTTGGATTCCGCGATAATATAGACATCCATTGTAATAATAATAATAATCGTGTATGGATTTTGCTTCAATATTCACGTGATAAGTTTGTGATATGAGTGTATCGCGTGATAATAATCACCGTGTAACAGGCCGTATTGACTGTTCTTTTCCGACTTACATATTATGTGTAACAACTCTCAACTCAAATCGGTCCAGTAGTTTCGGAGCAAATTGGCTGTGACGGACGGACGGAGAGACACACGAGTGCTATAAGGGTCCCATTTAGATTATAAATAGATTCGTCGTGTCTGTCCGTCCGTACGTCACAGCCGATTTACTCAGAGACTATGAGGACTACAATTATGAAATTTGGTAGGAAGGTGTATGCTATGAACCGCTATAGAAATATGATGGGAAATTACGAAAAAAATATTAAACTGGGGGGGCACCCCATACATGTAAAAGGAGGGTTTTTTTTTTTCATTGTACATAGGCGTGTGGGGTATCTATGGGTAGGCCTTCAAAAATGACATAGATGTTTCTAAAAAACTTTTCCATTTAAGTCAACCGCACAGATATCAGAGAAAAGCAGATAAGCGCTAATAAGTTGAACGTTTTCTATACTTCCGATCTATTCCCACTAACGTACTTATCAGTAAGTAAGAAAGAAATAGATATCATGTAGTCTGACAGGTCTTCAACTGTCATTGTCTCAACTATTCATCGCTTCGTGACGAGAGTTAGTGCAGTGAAAGATAATTTACTACGAAATATCGACATCGATATTCAATTACTATTGATATTCTTAAGTCGTATATCTTACTCCTATACTTTGTTGAAATATTTATGAAATTAAAAACACAAACTTGCATTCAATATCAATAATAAATATAAATAAATATTAGGGGACAATCTTATACAAATCGACCTCGTCCCAAACTAAGCAAAGCTTGTACTAACCATGGGTACTAGACGACGATATACATATATAGATAAATGCATAGAAAACATCCAAGACCCAGGATAAATGCACAAATAATGTCCTGACCGGGATTCGAACCCTGTCGTATGCAGGGTCACTACCAACTAAGCCAAAGTGGTCGTCAAACGTCAAAAGATTCTAATATATCCTACAAATTAAAATTATGTAGTTATGTATTAGGTAATGACTAATGATTTTAAGCATTTTATACTCAAATGTTTATTTGAAACTTTAGGTTATGGTTGCCTCCAGGGCGCACCGGCCAGAACCCTTCCCCTTCCCCCAGACCCGCGAGGGTCCAGAGGAACTGGAAGAGCCCAGACAATCGTGGAGGTTACCCGACTAGCGCCCCATCGTCGTCTAGACCATAACACCAGCCTTATTGAGCTTACTATGGGACTAGTTTGATTTTTATAAGAAATTGTCCCCTAATATATACTTATTTATTTATATATGCGTTTATAATCCAGTTTTGTCATAAAACAAATTATCTTAGCTCATTTAGATCAAAAGGAATATTTCTCTCAGATAAAAAAAATATTAATGTATGCAACGTCTTAACATATTATGCCTAAACCTAAACCAAACCAACTCATCTGAAGCGGTCCCTGAAAATTCAGTAAATAAATATTGATCTTTCCCAACTTACCTCAAGGGGCATCTGGAATATTGTAGGTATTGCATCTGGCAATAATAATCTTTTATTGTTCTTAGTAACACAAAAGTCACTTTTAAAATGTTTGGAGCAGATTCTGTGATGTTTGGTCGGCGTCCAATTATTGCGTCCTACTGCGTCAATCCATTTTTGAAGTAAATTATTATTCGGAAATCTAAAGTTGACAAATAACCATGTAATTAATAATTTAACGCAATAATATCTCGTCTAAATGCTTACGTAAATAATTCATATCGATAAATTGTCGACATATTTTTTTTTCATTAAGTAACAGCACTAGCCCAGTTCACGACAGATGAATTTTTACCAAAAAACCTTTCTGAAATGAATTTGGAACTACGCAAAAGGTACATTTTGTAGTATCCAGCATCTGTAGTCTATCTCAGACTATTATGTTGCATAATGTTCGTGCAATTTTTGAAATAATAGCAAAAGTTTCTTACCAATGAAAACTGATATTTTCTCCGGACATTTTCACTGATTTTAAACTGCTCCGGCACCATTGCACTACGTACCACATTTCTGCTTACTTGTAAATAAAGATTGTTGAGTTTTGATACATATAATTTCGTAATTTTCACAATATCTATTGCACTTTCGGTACCGTTTTGTTTTTGACGTATCGTTGTGATGTTTACTAAATTCACTCTGGTGTGACATGGTGTGTGTTTTAAATCGGGACAATTCGTTAATATCGTACTAGTTGTCCCATTCTAACTCATTTTGGTGTGCCATAAAGATTAACGAGACAACTATATGAAAAATCGTCTGGCTTAATACTGCGAGTCTGCTTTTATATGATGTCTGTGGTCAACCGTTCGTGAGAGATATCAGCTGTCAAAGTCGTAAAAAGTGTCCCCCCCCCCCTCTAATTTCCAAACTATGAAGTTTAAAATTCTGAAAAAAATCAAGATGATGTACAATTAATTATAAATACTTTCAACGATTTTTGGTTTGAATATTTTTGAGTTTATATTTGGTGTATATAATTGGTTTTTGAGTTATTGCTGAAAAACTGTCTTGCCCAAACAAAAGGGCGTAAGTACTTCCCTATGAAGATACGACCTTTTTTGATTAAATGTATTGTATAGTGGTTTTAAATGTAATTAGGTGTCGGTACGGAACCCTTCTTTGTGCGTGGTCCGATACGCACTTGGCCGGTTTTGTTACTTTTGAGGTGACCATGTGGAGTAATTTCGAGCTCATTCTGCATTCAGCTTTGTCCTTCATTTCTCGATATGATGAAAGACTTTAGTTTTTCTTTTATTTGCTCCATATACGTTATTCTAGATTTCCCCTTTTTCCCACTATTATTTTTCTAATCCACTAGTCATGGCGAATGAGATTTCATCAAATTCCTCTTTTACTTTACTATTTCTATGACTTCGGTAAGTCTTCTGGGTCCAACTGATCCTTCGAGGTACGGAAACCTAAAAAAGGCTTTTGGCTAATAAAACTCAATTTGACTACTATTCCCTTTATTTACGAACGCTATTATATGCTGAGGAGCGGCATGCCGAACAGCGAGGCGTGTCCGCTGGCGAGGCAGTAGTACTCGGCCATCATGATGTAGGACACCGTGAGGGCGCCCACACCCGCTGCCAGCGCGGGCGCGCGCGGGTACAGCACGGCGCTTGCCACTATCAGACCCAGGTACGTCAAGTATCTGGGAACAAGGCTCCAAACCTTAGATTAATAATACCAACAAATCCGTAGTGTTAAGCAAGATGATTTTGCATATAGTTGCCTCTTTGAATCCTAAAGCGTGTCACACACTGGAGCGGCCTGCGGTGGCTGCCAGTTGTAAACTATGACAATCAAGGCCGCGCGTGTCTGAATGATTGTTAGAATTGATATACTTAGTCGGCTCATAAGTTCTGTCATATACATAGTATCAAATAAAAACAAAAGTTTAAGTTTATTCCGTATAATTTGTACAGCGTTTGAAAGCTTATAAACTAGAGAATCTAAATGTATAACATTTATTCAAAATGACCGCAATAATTATCTACACAGGCTTGAAGTCTGCGTGGCCAGTCGTCAATGGATTCACGCACCACTTTCATGTCGATATTGGCCACTGCCGTAGCAAGGGATTTTTTCAGCGAGTCTAGATTTGCATGGTTTTGAGCACACCTTTTCCTCTAAATACTGCCATATTTTATAGTCTAACGGATTAAGATCTGGGCTAGAGGAGGGCCAATCTTCATGCCGTATAAAGTCGATTTTATTGGAGGCGAGCCAGGCTTGTGTAGACTTTGCCTTATGGGCTGGAGCAGAGTCCTGCTGGAAAACCCAATGCTGGTTTAGAAACATCGTATGGGATAGTGGTTTCACAATATTAGTCAACACCGTGTCTTGGTACACTTTGGCACTAGTTTTTACTCCTTTCTCACAAAAATGCATACTAGTGACGCCCGCATAAGAAACTCCCAGCCAAACCATCACAGATGAAGGGTGATGACCTCTTTGAATACGGAGAATGCTATTAGACGCTTCTTTACTATTGCGAGCGTACACTCTATCATTTTGTTTATTACAGTTTTCTTCTGTCAAAAATGTTCTCGTCCGAAAACCGTATACAACGATGCTTATTTTTAGCGTACTTCTTCAATAAAGCTTTAGATCTTTTAAGCCTTAAAGCTTTAAGCCGACCATTGAGAAGATGGCCAGTTTTTGTTTATAAGCACGAAGTCTCAGGTCTTGATTAAGCACTCTTTTCACCGTGTTTCTGCTCAAACCCATCTGGAGGGCCATAACTTTTTGTTTCCTAGCGGGATTTCTGGCAATGCGTGCCCTAATTGCTTGTACAACCGCTGGAGTCCTAGCTGTACGCGGACGACCGCTTCTTTTCTTGTCATTTAAACTAGAGACCTCACTGTATCTTCCTATGGTACGATACACACATCTTAGAGAGAATTTTAAATTTTCAAGTAGCTTAAAAATTTTAGTCGGCGAGTGTCCGTCCACAACGATATAGTGCAATTATTGCGGTACGGCTATCTTTAAGCGTCCACTCCATGTTAAAGAAAACAGAAAATTGCAAAATTATACTACTCAAATATTTAAAAAAGATTCGAAATTCAAATGCACAACGGTTTTTGTTTTAGGAGTTCCAAATTTAAATTTTAAAGGCCAGTGACAGAACTTATGAGCCGACTAAGTAGTGTACAACTGGCCGCCATCGCCTGCCGCTCCAGTGTGTGCCACGCTTGATGGTTAACCAAGATGAGTTAGAACGGGACAGATAGTACGATTATTTTCGGCTGGTAACACAGAAATCAGAGAAAAGTAGACTCTCAGTATTAAGTCAGATGATTTTTCATGTAGTTGTCTCTTTAACACCAAAATGTGTTAGAATGCGACAGATAGTACAATCATTTTCGGCTGTTAACGAGTTGTCTCCATTTCAAAGCACACCAGGATGTTAAATTCCATATAAACTTTACACACCACAAAGTCAGTTCAGTACAATTTTCAGTTATGAAGACGGAGACACTGACAGGTGAAGACGTGTCTGATGTCACTTGTCAAACTTACTGATTTGTGCATTAGTGAGAATAGATCGGATATGCACAAATCGTTCAACATAAATGAGCGGATCTGCTTTACTCTCGGATCTGATATCTGTGCCCCAAACTCACCGTGGCACCTAGAAGTTGGAGTTAAATAGCAAAAATGTTCTATGCTTATTACTAATTTACTCCCACTTCAGGCGTGCATAGTAAAATCCGGCAACTGAATGTGAGTAGAATAGTAAAACCGCCTTTACAGTTCCGTGACGAAGACGGCACAAAAATAAAAAGGCTTATACAGGGTGTGGCCTGTAATAGGAGCAATAAATTTAAAGGATGCTTCCTTAGAGCACATGTAGTAACCACTTGTGTCCAAAAAAAATGTATCTTTTTTCAATTGACAGAAATTTTGATCTCGAATTTTGAAGTTATGACCTCCAAGTAATGGATCTTGGCACCCAGAGATTATAGCGCGTCAGTCAATGCTGATTTTGAGGTTGCTCAAGTTATGACTCATAATCGCTATGGCATTTTTGGTTTAAAAGAATATTTTTGAGATTTAAAAGAAAAAAAATTATAAATGTTTAGTGTTTCTTGAATAAATTGTTATTAATATCACTCCAGTAGAGTAAAGAAGTACATATAAGCTACATTTGCGAAAAAAAATCCAAAAAAAACCTTATTTTGGAAATAATTGCTGGAGAGCTCAATAGTGTAGCGTTTAATTTTTTGCTCCTATTACAGGCCACATCCTGTATAGGCTTTTAAATAAGTATATCTTTTACTGTGTATTTAAAAAACATAATAAAACCGACTGCGTTTCTGTGTAATTTGGAATTGGCGCCAAAAATCCCATTTTCTTTTTTTTTTTAAATACCCAGTGCACTCTCACAGTAAATATATCTAACGACACCTCTCAAGCTACAATCCATCGAGCCGTTCAGGTTGCAAAGCGTGTAAACAATTAAACATACATAGTTACATACTCTCGAAAAACATAAGGAGGGTTATCTGGCGCAGTCGGGTAGAAACGACGTAAAAGATAACCTTTTCATCACAACTTATAACTAGCATTTTAATATCTACAGGCCAACACGTCAGGAGTCGTAAGATTGGAACATGGTTAGACGAAATGAGAATATGTATCATTAGAGATTCGATTAAAAGCGCGAGAGTTAAAGTGTTATATATAAACATATCGATATGGATATATTATGGATACAGATAAAGAGATTAGTTGAGGCATGTATGCACTTAGCGAGATGAGTCGAGGTGGGAACTTACTACTATATTAAAGCATGGAGGGATTAGATGAGAAGGTAATTAGACCATTTTAATATTGATTAGGTGATTCAGTATTTTGAGCGAAAATCGCCGGCACCAAATAAAACCGACTCCAAAGTCCCACCACCAGAAATAAACAAGTAATTTACCAAAACACTTCATCCATTATCATAGAGTTTCACATCTTCTTTAATTCTGTAAGAAATTAAAACAATCAAAATGTATATTGATTTAAACTTGCACGATTTTTACACATCATTATTGGTAAACGGGAATCGCGTACAAGGTTGCGGGGCATTTAAGATCGCCATAGGATGTTATCCCCTATCAATCACCTGGCGTTTACAAGATCGACTGCAGTTGTGGGAGTTCCTACATTAGTGAGACTAAGCGAACTATTGCAGAAAGGGTCAAGGAGCACATCACAGCTGTCAGAAATCGTCAGGTTAATAAGTTTGCCATAGCCGAGCATTTACTAGAGTCAGGACCAAACCACTGGATTGAGCTTCATAAACCGAAAGTCCTTTCTACAGAACGTCATTTTTACAGTAGAAAGGTACGTGAAGCCGTTGAAATCAAAAAACATCGTAATTTCAACCGGGATGAGGGTTTTAAGATTTCATCTTCGTGGAATCCAGTTATTAGAAAGTGCAAGCGTCAAAATACGTCTTCCATTACATTAACGGATGTTGTTAGTGTTGTGTGTCGGGCGAGTGACTACCCTTGTGTAAATGTGAATAATAAAGACCAAGTGCGGGTAGTACGGAAAACCCGTGCAGCTAGAAGATGTTGATACCCGCTGAAGCCAGTCAGCTCGTGACCACGGATGTTGCGATACATCCGAAACGTCGGGCACACCTCAGGTGAATAATTTTTGTACGCGATTAAGTCCCGTTTACCAATAATAATCAAAATGTAATAAATAATAATAAAATTAGCAAATAATATTTCGTTAACCTTATGACCGCCACACTATAGTGGGCGGCGGTTAAGAAGTCAATCCTGACACCTGTCATTTCCATACAGTTTATAACCTCAAAGTGACTTTTAGGTTATAAAAACTATGGAAATGACAGGTGTCAGGATTGACTTCTTGACCGCCGACCATTATACGAAGGAAGTGACGTGCTCTGTACGCCACGGAATCAGCAATCTAGTACATTATAGTCATGTATTCATGACTGTGGCGTGTGAGGCATTCCATTGGCTGTCATGACTAGATGACTGGGGCGGTGATCAGATTAAGAGGGCTTTAAGGTGTCCACTAGCGCCACGCAGAGTGAAAAAGAAGGTCACTATGTAATGTATTTTGTATTTAAGTACTTTTTGAATATATCAAAACAGTTTTAACATTGCCGCATTCGATCTACGAGTTCTAAATTAAACGGGCGTTTTTACTTGGGACTTTTTTTTTTTATTAAAAATGGGATTGCTCTTGGCCAGCATCTAGCCAGGAGGCAAAGATGAGGCCGACGATGAAGCGAGCTCACCCAGAAGATGCCTATTCACTCGTGCCTTTTTAAGTATTGGGTAATCTTACACAAATCGACATAGTCCCAAACTAAGCAAAGCTTATACACTCACGGGTTTTAATTGTTGAGCCATTTAGAGCTCACTTTATACTGGGCATAACAGTTAACTATGAAGTGTCCAGTATAAAGTGAGCTATGCAGGACGGTTCATGTTTCTGCAGCTGACTGTACATTCACTCTTTCCTTCTATCTCGATGTAGTTCTGTGAGAACGGGCTCGGTAATGGTGCGACGATGTTTACCTAGTGCTGTTCATCTGGTCCAATTCCACATCTTCTTCGCGGTCCCGCACGCACATGTCTCCCTTCCTCGAGTAACCCTTGGCGCAGCGCCGACACATGTCCGGACTGTCCCCGTAGCAACCCTGTGCAACACATTACACTGTCGACTGAAGGACTTTTTATCCGTGGTCAGAAAAAAAACTGGCCAAGTGCGAGTCGGACTCGCGCACGAAGGGTTCCGTACCATTATCTATGAAAGCGGCAGAGTCCGACTCTCACTTGGCCGGTTTTTAATATTTGTTGTTATAGCGGCAACAGAAATATATCATCTGTGAAAATTTCAACTGTCTAACTATCACGGTTCTTGAGATACAGCCTGGTGACAGACAGACGGACGGACAGACAGCGAAGTCTTTAGTAATAGGGTCCCGTTTTTACCCTTTGGGTACGTAACCCTAGCAATTACACTGTTAGTAGCTAGGTACAGCATAGGACTGAAAAATAAATAAGTTTGTGACCAAAATTGACATCATTTCAAATTTCCAAGTAGTACGAAATCCATTTCGTTAATTGGTTAACAAGAAACCCAATTTTTTATTTTTATTAATAATTAGTTTCAAGATATTCACGAAAGTGTGGAGAAAGCCTACCATCGCCTATGCGACGTCACAAGGCTGACTTGTGACAGTCGCAAGGCACAAAAAGAACAGCAGTATTTTATTTAGTAAATCCGCCATAATGTTTAATGGTGCTTCTACGCCTAAGGGATGATTCACAGTAGACCGTTCCGTGTCCGGGCCGGCCCGTTTTCTATGACAGCAAACGCAACAGCCGGGGTATTTCTCTAGAAAAAAAACGGGCCGGCCCGGACACGGAACGGCCTACTGTGAATCATCCTTAACTTGTCACGTACTCGTACTCTTTTAGAATGAGGAACCTATGTAATTGATTTTTCTATATGAAATTGGGATATCTACAAGAATTTAAAAATGTGTTTATACGTAATTTTTCATCCTCTATTTGATGACATCGGAAAAAGCCTCTTAAAAAAATGAATATTTTGGTATAATTTGCCGAATGTACCTTTTTCTACACATTTATCAACTAATCGGTGAGACGTTTCCAATGAGCACAAACACGATGGGTATATCTTGTGTAGTTTAGGAGCAGCTATGCCCACATTCTGTCTCCATCATCAGATCAGCTCGGTGGTACCACAATATTGCAATGTCACCGAACTTACATTAGTATGCCAAATTTCAGATCAATCTGTTGAAGACGACTGCTTAAAAATTCAGTTGCTATATTTAACTAGCTTTTTTGCAGTCTTTAATTATTCGTCAATAGGGTTCTAATTACCTCTAACACAATGGGTATATCTTGTGCAGTTTAGGAGCCTATGGAGTTGAGGCAGAACTCGTCTTCAGCGTAGATGTAGATTGTAGATGTCTCACTTGCTGATGTCGTATGGGAACTGATCGACACGTAATTTGCAGGCCCTGTCGCAAGCCATACACGTGTAGGCGCCCATGAAATTGAGACAGAACTCATTTTTAGCGCAGATGTCGATGCCTCACTTGCTAATGTCGTGTGGGAACTGATCGACACGTACCTTGCAGGCCCTGTCGCAGGCTATACACTTGAAGGAGCCATTGCAGTTGACAGAGCTCGTTTTTAGGGCAGATGTTGATGTCTCACTTGCTGATGTCGTGTGGGAACTGATCGACACATACCTTGCAGGCCCTGTCGCAAGCCGTACACTTGTAAGAGCCCATGGAATTGAGACAGCTCGTTTTTAGCGCAGATGTTGATGTCTCACTTGCTGATGTCATTTGGGAACTGATCGACACGTACCTTGCAAGCCCTGTCGCAGGCCATACACTTGTAGGAGCCCATGGAATTGAGACAGAACTCGTTAATAGCGCAGATTTCCAAGTCATCGCACTCGTTGATGTCGTGGCAGCCCTCATCCGGCTCCAATGTGAAGCCAGGCCTGTGCATAAAATATGCTATAAATTTTGAATATTCTTACAAGAGGAATCAAAACCTACAGGGTACATCCCGTCCCGTGAACTCATAATCTTGAAATTTGGTACAAAGCAACGTCTTCTAGCACAGATAAAGGAAAAATTGGGAAACCGTACATTTTTAGTTACATCTTATAATAAAAATATTTTTACGGAACCCTCGGTGCGCGAGTCCGACTCGCACTTGGCCGGTTTTTTTTATTAAAAATGGGATTGCTCTTGGCCAGCATCTAGCCAGTGGGCAAAGATGAGAAGAGGCAAAGACGCCCTTATTTTAATTACCGATGATTAAATACCGATATTTATTTTAGTTACCGGCACGCCACGCAGTCCAGCGGCGTTCCGCCGCGACAGCCGCCCAGGCACGAGTAATGGCACCGTTTGCACTCCACGCCAGATTCTTCGGTCTCCATGTAATATCCTAAAACAGACATATAATTTACAACGGTAAATTTATGAAATTTCTCTTTTTTTCACTACGCAGTCGCCGCATGTGACCCCGTGTACCCCGCGTCACACTGAGACGTGCCGTTGCCGAGCCGTGTCCCGTCTCCCCGGCAGCGGCTTCGCCCCCGCACACGGCTCACCTGATACACAGTCGCCGCACGTGTCCCCCGTGTACCCCGCGTCGCACTGACACGTGCCGTTGCCGAGCCGTGTCCCGTCCCCCCGGCAGCGGCCGTGCCCCCCGCACACCGCTCCGCCGGAGCTCAGGCACGGTTGACACTGCCGTCCGAAGTGATGCTTGGGGCAGCATACCTGATCAGGACAAGGTTTGTTTAATATAATAGATTATAATAGCATTTTTTTACTGACAAATAAATTAATGCTTCATTGCCACAAACATAATCTACAAATATCAGGAACACCATTTTTTCTATCGCAATTGGTCTTGCACAAGGACAAAAAGTAAAAGATCGTAACTACGAACCTGGTGTGTTGGTTGAGAAACCTTATACAGGGTGACTTTGGGGTCCTGATCCGAAATAATTGTACATGGTCAAAAATTAAAAGTAGACAACATCACAGTCAGTATGAAGGTTTAGAACTCAAATAATTTTCTTTTTTTACAAAATTTTATGGGCAATAATACTTTTTCATACAACTTGGTCACCCTACCCCACTGTCAACTCTCCATACCATCCGTCAAAGAGAGTAGGGTAACCATGCTTTTTTGTGGTTGTGTATTTTTTACATCAAAATAAATTAAAAATGAAATGCGTTTGTATCGTGTCACTACAATTTTTTTGAAATGGCTATCAGATACCAAGTCTAAAAACTGGTTCTTGATCCAGGACCCCGAAATTACCCTGTATTTATTTTTATATAGACCATGTATATGTGGTTATGTTGCCCCATGTCGATTTTTTTTTTAACTCTTAGTTACTTATGTATGGACTTGGATTGCCCCTTAAATTATTTGCCTACACAACTATACTTATATAGCGGATTACAAAACACACCCATGTTCCACATTACCCACCTCAAGTTTGTCTATACAGATATGCTGGAAGAGCTCCGGAGGTTCGTCCTGGAACCACCATTGTTCCACATGGGGCCGGGCCAGTTCAACGGTGTCAAGACACTTGTTCCGGGTGCGGGGCTCCTCGCACACACCCTGCAGGATGTCAGTCAAGCGCTGTTGGCTGCGAGCCTCGTAGATGGGGGCTGTACGGTGGATACCTGATATAATATAGCTGTTAAAGAGATGCCATGTGATATATTATTATTTTATTTATTTATTTATATATATCATTTTTATTGCACAAAAATAACTCTAAAGTACAAAAGGCGGAGTGGCATTAGCCATATAGACAGTGATTCATATTGTAATGTTGCGCTTATACAATAAACATTTTTCATTTTCCATGAGGCATTATCTACTAGTCAACCTAAATTAATTAATTATTAATATAAATAAATAAATATTAGGGGACAATCTTACACGAGCGTAAAGTGTCCGATTGTTAAGGGAGTTGGTGCGACATGGACATTTGACATGATCTTCGTCTTGTCCATGTTCATCCTTAGACCAACTCGCTCGGAGGCTTTACTGAGGTCATTGAGCATAGTACTTAAATCTTCCATGGTCTCAGCCAAGACTACTATATCGTCAGCAAACCGAAGGTGAGTGAGGTACTCGCCATTTATGTTGATGCCTAGCCTTCTCCAGTCCAGAGTCTTGAAAACATCCTCCAGTGCAGCGGAGAACAGTTTAGGAGAAATAACATCTCCTTGCCTGACTCCCCGCTCCAATGGGATAGGCTTCGAGCTCTGGTCCTGGAGTCGGACTGACATAGTGGCGTTCTGGTACAAACACTTCAGCACTTCGATATAGCGGTAGTCCACTTGGCACCGCTGGAGAGATTGTAGTACAGCCCAGGTTTCGATCGAATCGAAGGCTTTCTCGTAGTCCACGAACGCTAAACAGAGGGGCAGGTTATACTCCTCAGTCTTCTGTATAACCTGACGGAGCGTATGGATGTGGTTTACGGTGCTAAAGCCTCTTCGGAAACCGGCTTGTTCGGGAGGCTGGAAGTCATCTAGAATTGGCGCAGATCGCGGGTAAGGGACTTGGAGATCTGTTTATTGAGCTGCCTGTATAATGTCGCATCGGCTGAAGACTGCAGAATCATCTCATTCCTTTCCTCAATGAGCCTCTGAGTGGAGAAAGAGATCCTTTTGGCTCTTTGAGTCCTCCGAATAGCTAAACTTAAGTGACAGTGGGGGGGCACATAGCACGTAGAACCGATGGCCGTTGGGGCGGAAAGGTTCTCGAGTGGCGACCACGTACCGGAAGGCGTAGCGTGGGCAGGCCCCCCACACGGTGGACCGATGACCTGGTGAAGGTCGCGGGTGTCCGCTGGATGCGGGTGGCGCAGGACCGGTCATTGTGGAAGTCTTTGGGGGAGGCCTATGTCCAGCAGTGGACGTCTTTCGGCTGACATGATGATGATGATGATGAATCTTACACAAATCGACCTAGTCCCAAACTAAGCATAGCTAGTACTAAGGGTACTAGACCACAATATACATACTTATATAGGTAAATACACAGAAAACATCCAAAACTCAAAAACAAATATCCATGCTAAATGCACAAATAATTGCCTTGGCCGGGATTCGAACCCGGGACCTCTAGCTTCGGAGGCAGTGTCACTACCAACTAGGTTAAACAGGTTGTCAAGTATATTCATATTGAATATAATTATTCGTAATTTTGCTTGTTTGAGTGCCAAGTGTCAAGGGACAACTTGAGGTGTTGTCAATGGAGAATTTGAGTAGTAATAAAATTGTTTACCAAATTAATGAATATATTAATAGATATACACAAGTATGGATTTGCAAGAAAGATTGATGGAGCAAGAAAGATTTAACTTCAGCAATAAACGCAATTTTTTTTTGTTTTATTAAACTCAATAAAGAAACTTAATGGTATGGTACATTCATACTATCGCCAAACTGTTTAACAGTTTGTTGGCGGTTCCGCTCATTTATGTTTACACTTATACCTACTTATAAAAGACTACTTATATTCATCAGTACAAAAAAAAAACTGCATCATCATACTACACACACTGACCATTCGAGAACCCTATCTGTTTGTAATAAGGTTCACAAATGGGCAGGCCTTTTGTATTCTCTATGTTATAACTAACAATGGCAAAACTAACTAAAACTAACGAACATTTAATAATACACGCAAAAGATGGAGCTCTTTAAACACCAAAAGTATACTCTCAAGTCTCGAATGGACATATCATGACAACAAAGTGCATAATGATGAGATATATTTACAAATTATTTACTTGAAAGAGTTTAAGAGTGGCGTGCGCGCGAAATTCTTGATATACTCATCCGCCGCGCACCCTCGCGGTTCTTTTCGAGTCTCTTTACACCGTTTCCACACGCACATACATACATTTTTTTTTTATTGATAGACTGACCAGCGATTGGCCTTAAAAATACATTACCCTTATCAAAGGACTCCGCGAAGATTTTACAAGCATAGCATGGCCCGGGTTCGTCGCTCCGAGCCCGGGTCTCATCGCTAGCGCGCGCAACACCACTCGTGATAACCACCGAAAATGTCACGTAAAACACCTTCGAAAGCAGCCTCATATCAACCAATACTCTTTTCGATCCTTGAACAATACAAACATAGCATAAATAAAATACTAATGTGAAAATCCTGTTCTTATTTTTCGTCTGAAATACGGAATGGAAAAGAGCTACTTCCGCGACATTTTAAACGCATGAAAACCTACGATTGAAATTGATTGACGCTAAGTTCTGTGTTAGTTCATAATGTAATGTTTAAATAGCAGCCAGGTTGAGCAATTTTTTCCTGTATATAAGCGTAATATGATCACAACAGCTCAAAATCACAAAGTACTAATAAGAATTGAAATCAATAATGTGAATACAAGCGCATTTTGACAATAATTGACATTCAATATTCTTTTTTTTAAACATTTGCTATGGTGGTCTACTCTGAAATTCGAAATCCGAACTTCGTACGGCGCCGTCTCTTTCACTCATATTGCGTATGACATGAGAGTGAAAGGGACGGCATCATACGAAGTTCGTATTTCGAATTTCGGAGTAGACCCCCTGGGCGGCTATAGACAGGCACAGCCAAGCTAGCATGATAACTCATACCGTCAAGTTTAGACATTTCAGTATATTTTGGATCTATAACGTGACGGTATAAGCCTCAGAGGTATAAGCTATTTAACGTTGATTAACGTGCCAGCTAGCAACCAGCCCGGCTAGTATGATAGCTTATACCGTCACGTTATATGTGACGTTTCAGTACATTTTGGCCATATAACGTGACGGTATAAGCTATCATACTAGACGGGCAGCTATATAGGTAGGCTAGGCGTTCTCTATATGTTCTTTATCACAGAACCACAGACTAGTAAACTCTACTCTAGGGGTCTACTCCGAAATTCAAACTTCGTATGGCGCCGTCACTTTCACTTATGATGTGTATAACATGAGAGTGAAAGAGAGGATCCCCTGTTGCCCTCTCTATTCTGACTAGTGTTGTCCAAATGTCCACAGAGTCACTCAGCACTCTCTGTCAGCGTCACTGTCAGTCAGGCCACAAAGTACAATATATAGACCTGTAAGCTAATTAGTAATCTGTGATATAGACAGTCAGGCGTTGGTCAGAAATCAGAAGGAGAATATAATCACTAATATCATAAATAAGAGTGACTAATATTACCCGAACTCATACGTCCGATGCAGCATTTTCTGGACTCTAGTATTTAATAGCTGGTGCTGCAGCCGGCAATGTCATTGGAGGGTGCTGCAGTGTGGGTGAAGGAAGAGCCGCAGTGGGCGAGCGAGATAGCCGCGGGACCCGGGCTGTGCTCACAGTATGAGTCGCAGGAGCCTGAAAGCGAAGCAGGCGCACAGGCGGGTGACATAGAGCGTGTGATTAAAGACGAGCCGAAGTGGGAAACCGAGGCTGCCGCGCGAGCCAACTTGTGCATAAAGCTTGAGCTGGAGCAGCCTGAGAGTGAAGGGGGCGCACAGCCCGGTATCATAGAGTGTGCGGTGAAGGACGAGAGTGAGGCAGCTGCATTTGCCAGCCTGTACTCGCACCATGAGACAGAAGCGGGCGCACAGGCCAGTCACTTAAAGTGTGAGGTGAAGGAGGAGCCACCTGAGTTGTTGACTGTGGAAAGCACGAGTGGGGCGGCTGTTACCGGCCTGTACACAGACCACACCATGAAGGAGGAACTTGTGGTAGGCCCCGAGGAGGTGCAACAGCCTAAAGTGCTCTTTGAGCATCCAGGTTAGTTGTTTTACTCTTTATTGTTAGATAAAGGGCTTTTCATGAATAATGTAATGTAAATGCTAGTGCCTCTTGACACAGGTATCTTGGTACTTAAAAAGAGATACCCTATAACCTGTTTATTTGTTACATAGTCCTAAATCCTTATGTTACCAAATAAATCATTTTAATTTTATTTTTTTACACATCATAAATATTAAAACAAAGAAAATGAACATTATTATAAAATAACAAGTACAGTGAAATACATCAGCTTGTAGCTGCTAGTGTATAAATAAATAATAATATTAATGTTTATTAAAAAAGAATCAGGATAATAGAAGCTGAGGCTTTTACAAAAGTTTTATACAGGGTGATACGGGAGCCGTGAGCAAGCTCAACACTACGGATTCACGTAAACAAAATGTTTCAAATTATTTACGAAATTCATGGTCACTCTTTTTTTTTTATGACATAGGTGGCAAACGAGCAGGCGAATCGCCTGATGGTAAGCGATTAGTGCCGCCCATGGACACTTGCAACACCAGAGGGGTTGTAAGTGCGTTGCCGGCCTTTAAGATGGGAGTACGCTCTTTTCTTGAAGGTTTGAAGGTCGACTCTACAATCAGAATACTTCAGTCAAGTGATACGTTTCAAATTGAATGTCATCCGAGTCCGATTACTTTTGTAATATTGTATCTCACTCAATGTGACAATGACAATTTACTTTCTTCGTAATTAAAGTGCTGTCATAACAGTTAGAGATTTAATCTTTATAAACCAGTTGTTGTAGGGTGACCATGATTGTAGAGAATTAAACTTAAACTTAACAAAAATTAAAATACAGGAAAAAGGTATGGGTGTTTCACTTAAATACAATGGTGAACAATTCATTGCCATTAACTATGTATGTAGTGTTGGTTCTGCTCACGTCTCCTGAATCACGCTGTATAGCATTATAGTCATTTCTTGATTTTATTTTGTGTAGGAGAATTTAAGTAGAAATAATACCAGTTATTAGCTAGAATTTCATTGATAGATCGAATGAATACATTGTTTGAGTTCTGATACTAACAAATTTTCAACTTCTTATTTGAAATAAAATGAACAGAAAATAATTTATCATGATCATGACAAACAAAACACAAAGTATTAAACTTAAAACAGATAGATATATTACAAGACAGGCATTAGTTTACGATTGGAATAGCTGTCATTAAATATATATATATTGGGATGTTTGGTGTTATTGGGGTGAACAAAGAGCAATGGAGTCTTTGTTATATATTTTTTTGATTGAATGAATGAATGGATAAATGATTGATAAACCAATAATGTATAATTAAATTTATTGGTTTCATACAAGTAAATTGATTCATAAAAATTCAATAAAAAAAAACATAATATGTTGTTGAAATGTATAATTTTTTATTGGAATAAGTTACAGTATTCTAGGTACTAATACTTGAGTTTCAGTATCAATAGTAGCATATAATATTTATTCGAAATACCCTCTCTTACTACGTCAATATTATTTCTAAGCTAATATGAAACAAATTGCCATAGTATATGCTTTTCATAAACTTGACAACCGTTTAAGATCAGGAGAAGATAATATGCAAGATTTTGAAACTTTAATTCCAGTTGCAAGTTGTTCAAGCTCTTGAATACACTTTAGCAAACAAGTAAAATTTATTAAAATTTTATACTATAAAATTATAATTGTAATTTACAGTATTGCATTGCAGTTGTGGTCAAAAATTTATGTAAAATATGTGATGTATCAGCAAACCTAAATTGTTTACTCTATACACGTTCATACAATAAAACACAAAGGTGATATATTATTGGCCGGTACTGTAATATAGATTTATCGTTCAGTTAATCGTTTATTCAAATAAAAAAATATACATTGATGACTCCACTGCATTACTGCATTACTTGTGCTAAACTGCCACCGGAATTTGATTTAATTCATCTGTTTTACACACCATGACATATTTTGAAATAATGTACATTGCAATTCCAATTTTATTTAATTGATTTTGTGTATGATTTTGACAATTATATTTGTATGCCGACAGGCACCACATAGTGATACGAAAAATTGTTAACACCTTGTTATTACGTATGATGGACAAATAAAACTCTTTGAATCTTTGAATCCTAACCCTATATGTAACTTAAAAACTATGCTTATGTATTTATTATTTATTTATTTAATACAAACGTTTACATGGCATTACAGTTAACCCAATTCACTGTTATGCTATGTAATATTATGTAGTTTGTCAACCAGCCATGGTCTTCTGGCAAGATCATTTTGTGGGCCATCTTCCCCGTTGTCCAACACAGCCTTATAGCGTTATTACACCTTCCTGAATTCAGAACCTTTAGGGTTATCCTTTTCCATCCCCTATTTAAGGATGCTAAATTCAAGACAATGTAATGGAGCTTTAAATTATTCCGACCACCACCACCATATCAGTCCACTGCAGGAATAGGCCTACCCCAATTTTATGGGGGGTAAGTGCCATAATCGCCACACTTGGCAAGTGGATTGGCGATCGCAATATCTCCACCACACTCCAGGGATGCTGCTGCCCATCCCACAGTGGTCTTGGTTGTAGTTTTAGGACATACCCAGGCCCGGGTTAATTAATTCAATATTTCATAAAACTAACAAATATTACACTTACAGACTAGTCAATTAAAAAGAGAGTGATGTCTGTACATTTTGGAGTTCATTTGCAATAATGAGGCTTCTGTATTATTATTCAGTTTGTGGCTATTTCGGGCTGCTGAGCCCTCATATCACTGTGACCATCTGTGATCTATTGTGATCGCCCCCTACTACAAATCTCAGTCCAGCCCTGCAAATTCGAAAAACTGCAGGATTTTGCTGAACTCGAGAGACTTTATCTCTTCTGGGCACATGACGTGTTTGCCCAGTATGGAACTAACTTGGACTTCTCAATATCAAACTATTTACAGAGGCTACTGTAAATAGTTTGATATTGAGAAGTCCCTTTGCCCTTCAATTTTTATGACACTTATACCACCACTTGACACTATTTAGGACCTCAACGAAAAAGCTCATATAGATGGCGCTAATGTTTCGAGCAGAGGTTTAGTGTCAACGAAATGAATGATTATACTAGCGAGCTAGACTAGACTCATTATTTTAAAGGAAAACAACAGTATATAGGTATATTTGTGTGAGGTGTGCAATAAAGAGGATTTGTATTGTATTGTATTGTATTGTATATATTGGCAAACAAGTGTACGGTCGGTAATTGTAAGCAGTCACTCTTGCAACTCCAGATGCGTGACATGCGGGTTGCCGACCCTTTAAAAATTAATACACTCCTTTCTTGAAGAACCCCATACTGTGGTCCCTCGGGAAAACCTCGACAGGGAGCTCATTCCACAACCAGAGCATCATCATCATCATCATCATGTCAGCCGAAAGACGTCCACTGCTGGACATAGGCTTCCCCCAAAGACTTCCACAATGACCGGTCCTGCGCCACCCGCATCCAGGTGACCTTCACCAGGTCATCGGTCCACCGTGTGGGGGGCCTGCCCACGCTACGCCTTCCGGTACGTGGTCGCCACTCGAGAACCTTTCCGCCCCAACGGCCATCGGTTCTACGTGCTATGTGCCCCGCCCACTGTCACTTAAGTTTAGCAATTCGGAGGGCTATATCGGTCACTTTGGTTCTGCTGCGGATGGCCTCATTCCTGATGCGATCACGCAGAGAAACTCCTAACATAGCTCTCTCCATTGCTCTTTGGGTGACTTTGAGCCTTCTTATGAGGCCCATAGTAAGCGACCACGTTTCAGTACCATATGTCATCACTGGCAACACACACTGGTCAAAGACTTTCGTCTTGAGACACTGCGGAATATTGGACGAAAAGATGTGCCGTAGCTTCCCGAACGCTGCCCAGCCGAGTCGGATTCGACGATTAACCTCTTTCTCGAAGTTGGACCTACCTAACTGGACAGTCTGTCCTAGGTATATGTAATCGTCTACAACTTCGAGCGTAAAGTGTCCGATTGTTAAGGGAGTTGGTGCGACATGGACATTTGACATGATCTTCGTCTTGTCCATGTTCATCCTTAGACCAACTCGCTCGGAGGCTTTGCTGAGGTCATTGAGCATTGTACTTAAATCTTCCATGGTCTCAGCCAAGACTACTAAATTCCTCAGAAACATTTAGGTTCTAAGGTGTGAGGATATCCAGGGGTTCCCAAACTTTTTTTTCTCATAGGCCACTTTAAAAAATTTGCTGGTTCTGGTGGACCCCCTACTCTACAGCCTACACCATATTCCCAAAAAATTACAAAAATGTGACTATTACCTAACTCTGGTGACGATATAACTATGAAATAGTATAGTATATTATATGTACACCTAGGGAGATAATATAAAGAAAGGCCGAGATCGCAGATATTTACGGCCCGAGCTGCAAGCGAAGGACGCAAATATGCGATCAAGGCTTTCTTTATTATCTCCCGTGTTGTATACATCATTTTATGTCAACATTTGGCGAAAAAGCGGCTATTTCCGCACATGTATCGGGCGAAAAAATCCACTTAGCCAGGTGTGACATAAATGTTCTTTACAGGTTTAGAAAAAAAAGTGAAAAATGATTGGTTAATATGCTGTCAATAATAAATACTTTACTTTTTTGACATCTACTCACAACCTATCTATTCCAGCATCAAATAAAATAAAATCAATCAAATCTAAATCTCGGAGTGGTGAAATAAAATTAAATATAGTATATTTTGCTTGTGTTGTGTTTATTCGAGTACTTTATAATATTTATGATGATAATAACAGTCGTAAAATAATTAAAATTAAACATTGTTACGTAACTTCTAAGTACAATGACACTCAAAATTAATGGGAGGGATGAGCTTGATGAATTGACAACAAATTGTCAATATTTGGGTTCAGTTTTGTCAGGAATAATCGCAAATCTCCTCGTTCTGTGATATTCAGTCTGTTCCTATTTTTCGTTAAAAGGTTTGTAACGGTGCTGAAACTTTTTTCCACAAGATATGACGAGGGAAATGATATCAAAAGCTTTCTCGCAATTTTCCACAGTCCAGGATATTTTTCGGGTATTTCTGCTTGCAGCCAAAAAGTTTGATACCCTTTTTTATATTTCACCTTCAGCTCCTCATTAGTGCTAAGCTCAAGTAGCTCCTCTTGCAATATCACGTTCTCCACTTCCATTTCATCAAATGGATTTATAATCCATGGTGGTATTTCCATCGTGAGAATGTCTTCAAATCTGGTTTTGAAATCATCATGCAGGGCAATCAAATGTTGAACATGTGTCTGAATATCATCATCCTCGCATTCTACCTGTGACAAGCTTGAGAATTGGGAAAATTCGCGTCGACTAATGTTTTGCTTCATTAACTTCAATTTTCCAAGAAAAGCGGAAATCACACTCTTTGTTTTAATTAAATTGAGGTTGTCCCCTTGCAGTTGTAAGTTAATATCATTAAACTTTTTGAACAAATCTGTCAAATACGCGATATCTGCTTTGAACTTGATCAGGTTTTCTTTTAAATCTGGAGCTTTACTATCCAGAAACTCCAAGACAGACTCAAAAAGTGAGTAAAATCTTGTTAAACATGCACCTTTCGACAACCAGCGTACTTCAGTGTGTAAGAGCAATCGTCGGAAGTCTTCATCATTTTCATCGCACAATTGGGCAAATAAACGCGTATTCAAAGCATTGCTTTTTATTTTATTAACCGCGTTAATCACAAATTGGAGCGATTGGTGCAGTCTAGCACTCAAATTTTTTGCTACTAAGTGTTGTCGGTGGATGACACAGTGAATTGCAGTTAAATCTGGTATCATTTTTTTTAGATGGCTTATGAACCCACGATATTTCCCGACCATTGCAGGAGCTCCATCTGTTGCCGCCGATGTAACGTTTGTGAACGGAATTGATTTTTCTTTTAAAAAATCGCTCAGGATGTTAAATATCGATTCACCTTTAGTGTCAGTCTTCAAAGTTTTGGCGAATAATAGCTCTTCATGAATTTCTTCGTCCATAACAAATCGCACAAATGCTAATAATAATGCCTCATTATCAGGTAAAGTTGACTCGTCCAGTTGAATAGAAAAATGAGTTGTTTGCAGATAATTACACAAGAAACTTTCAATATCAGAGCTCATTTCGTCAATACGTCTTTGTACAGTGTTGTTACTCAAAGGAATTTTTTTGAGTATGTCAAATGGAGGTTTGTGCAGAACAGTTTTTAAAACTTCTTCAACAGCGGGTAAAATTAACTGTTCACCAATGGTGTGGGGTTTTCCAGATTTCGCTATGAGTAATGAGATGTTGTAAGATGCCCGCAAGCCATCATCGTTACTTTCAGATGTTGAAGCGAACATACCTTGCAGGGTGGGTCTCTTTTCATATTTTTCTTTCAATGATTGAAAATATTTCAAATCTTTACCTGTTTTATCAGGGTGGCACCTTTTTAGATGATCTTCGAGCTTCGATGGTTTCATAGAGTCATTGCTCAAAACTTTATTGCATAAAAGGCACATGGGCAATCGCTTGTCCGCGTTTGATGGAAGAAAGCCAAATTTTAAATATTCCACACTGTACTGTCGACACTTAATTTTCTTCTTTGGCTCCGCCATGTTTCAAATTAGCTACCTGTAAGTATAAAAAAGTTTTTGTGATCTTAACATTCTTACTTAACTTCTTCTTAGTCTTACTTAACAGGATATGGCTATTTTATAGAACAGAATTTATAATTTTTCGCTATGAATCAAAAAAAGAATACTATTAAACTTTAAAAAAATAGCAAATACTGAGGGCGCTAGTGTGCCACCTGTAACGGCTACTCCGTATAAAATCGAACTTTAAAAATAAATTAAGTAAAAAGAACTCTTAAGAAGTCAAATATCGGTCAAAGTGTCGTGGAGTGAAGCTAGTGAATTAATAACAAAGAGAAAAATAAACAGCAAAATGTGAAGAAACAGTAAAATAGTGCTATTGTTTATATTGACAATAAACATTAAAACTAAATACACTAGTGACATTTCCTAATGTGAACCATAGTGCGAGAAGAAAAAACTATAAGTGCGAAGAAAAATCGAAGTGAATTTAAGACTCTTAATCCTTTTTGTTATTTTAATAACCTACAATTAGTGCTCAGTCATTATATCAGGTCTAAGAAGTACACTAAAATATCACTAGAGGGCGCTCATATAAATTAATGGAGTGCTGCCATCTATGATATTCTCTTAAAACAACTTCGACTACGTATCAACAATCGATTAAAACTAGCGCTTTATGTGTAGACCAATACTCAAATTGTCTCAGCATTGAAACGACAGAGGGCGCTCAATTAAAAAATGGAGGAAATCACAAAAATGTTTAAAACACTTCAAGAAGACATGAATCAGATGAAAAACGACAATAAAGATATGGAACTTAGGATCACAACCACGATAATTCAAAAACTGGATGATAAATTCGATAAATTGGAAGAAAAACACAAAATCTTAGAAGAGAAAATCCAAAACCATGATAAAAGACTGAAATACGTTGAAAAAGAGTTAAGGAAGAAAAATATTTTGCTCTTTGGAGTAGCTGAAACAGAATCAAGTTACGAAAAATTAGAAAACACTGTACTGAATATATTAAACGACAACATGAAAATTAATTTAATGAGATCAGAAATTGAGGCGGTGACAAGACGGGGAAAAAGGGATGAAAATAAAATTAGACCGATTGTTTTAACCCTCACCACTCTTGGAAAAAAAATTCAAATACTGAAGAACAAGAAAACCCTCGAAAAAACGACATACTATATTAAGGAAGATTATCCTCCTCAAGTACTCGAAGAACGCAAAAAATTAAGGGCTCAATTATTAGAAGAAGAAAGTAAAGGTCGGAAAGCGTTTTTGAGATATGACAAGCTTGTCATAATCCCAGAACCCAAGCGCAACCCACATAGTTACCCTAACCGAAATAGTAGCAAAAGACAATTATCGGAATCCCCAGTAACTGCCCACAATAAATCTGAAACGAGGAATATCGGTACTAAAAACCCGCCCAAAAAACAAAACACAAATATAGAGCAGTACATGGTCAAAAATCAGAATAAACACACAGAACCATCTGCGAGCACCTTATCACCTTCGAACATAAATACTGAAACTTTTACGTCCAATCAAAGCAAGATCATGAAGGAAGATTGATATAAAGCGACCTCTCCACGTTCACCCCCATCACGGCCGGTCACCGCGGGGGCGAGAGACCAAAACCCTCCATTACAACAACTCTATGTATGTACATACAACGCAAGATCTCTACTATCAAACGAAAGATTACTCGACTTTAAATTAGCAATTTCAAACATAAAATATGATATCATCGGCTTAGCAGAGATAAGAAGAACTGGCTACAATATCGAAGAAGATGATGAACATGTATTCTGTTCCTATGGCGAGACAAAAGGCCAATATGGTGTTGGATTTCTTATAAAAAAGAAATATAAATTAAACATAGAGAGCTTTATAGCAATATCAGAACGAATATGCATTTTAAACTTAAAATTCGACAGTAAAACACTATCAATAGTTCAAGCACACGCGCCAACCGTAGACTCCAGTGACCAGGAAATAAAAGTATTCTATAATCAACTCGAACAAGCCCGCAAACAATGCTACAAACACCAAATAATCCTTGGAGATTTCAACGCGCGTGTCGGCCAATGTGTTACTGGCGAAGAAAGAGTTTTAGGCAAATACTGTTATGGAAAAAGAGACAAAAGAGGCGAGACCTTACTACAGTTCTGCTGGCAAAATAATTTATTCATTGCAAATAGTCTATTTAAAAAGAATGCAAGAAACATGTGGACATGGCTATCTCCAAAAAAGTCAAAGAGTCAAATAGATTACATATTAACAAACCATAAAGAAAATTTCACGAATCTAGAGATAATAAATAGGCTAGCATTTCCCAGCGACCATCGGCTTATAAGAAGTACTGTAGTAATTTCAAAAATAAAAAAAAGCAGAGCCAAGTACAAAAACGATAAATCAAAATTAAATACACCAGAAGAAGAAGAACAGTTCCTTGAAAACTTAAGTAAAAGAATTGACGCCGCAATATTAACCGAAAATGAAGATGTAGAGACTTGTTACACAAAAATAAAAACATGGTTATCTGAAAGTCTAAACGATACTAAAACTATAACTGTGAATAAACACAACATTATTTCTGAGGATATAAAACAACTTCTAGATCGTAGATATGAGTTAACGATCAAACCCAAAATTACAGCTGAAGAAAAGGAAGAACGCAGTTTCTTATACAAAAATATCCACAAACTTATTAAGAAAGAACAGCAAAAATATAAAATAGAAGTAATAGAAAAACATCTTGCGTCTTCAGGTAGCTTGAAAAAAGGTTTTAAAGCATTGAGTAACACCAAACAATGGATCCCCTGTTTGAATGAAAACTGCACTAATATCAAGACCTACTCAAGATCAAAAATAATGGATACCGCCACTTCATTTTATAGAAACCTTTATTCAGCACAAAATACATACGAAGACGATAACCAACAACTCGCGTATAACTCTACCACTATACCCAGATTTTCGGATTCAGAAATAATGAAAAAAATAAACGTATTGAAAATAGATAAAAGCTCTGGCCCGGACGGAATTCCAAATAAAGCAATAAAAATAGGTAAATCAATACTGGTACCACATTTAACTAACCTGTTTAACAACATTCTCGACGCAAAAAGAATACCCACTGAATGGGCAAAATCGGATATAATTTTGCTATACAAGAAAGGAGACCCTGCTAATATAGCCAACTACAGACCCATTAGCCTACAACCTAATCTGTATAAAATATTCGCATCCTGCCTTGAAGAACGTCTCGCTAAGTTCACTGAAAGACACCAGCCAGTAGAGCAAGCCGGATTTCGAAAAAGTTTTTCTACAATAGATCACATCCACACGCTAGAACTAGTGATAGAGAAGTACGAAGAACACCAACGATCACTTTATTTGGCTCTTATCGACTACGCCAAGGCGTTCAAATCTATATCTCATAGTAGTATGTGGAAGGCTCTACACGAGTGTGACGTCCCAACAGAGATTATAGAGCTTATAAAAGATATATATAATAAAAGCGTATCTAGAGTTAGAATGGAAACAAAGGGCCCGGAAATAAAAATCTGCAGAGGAGTCAGGCAGGGTGATCCCCTCTCGCCTAGAATATTCGTCACTGTTCTCGAAAGCATCATGAAAAAGCTGAGTTGGGAAAAAAAAGGAATAAACATAAAAGGCGATTTTCTTAGCAACCTCCGGTTTGCAGATGATATTATTCTTTTTTCAGAATCTGCAGCTCAGCTAGAGAGGATGATCTGCGATCTTCATACAGTCAGCAAAAAAATCGGGTTGGAATTAAACACCGCTAAAACGAAAGTCATGACCAATGCTTCAAAAATACCCATTTATGTGAATAATAGTCAACTGGAATACGTGCAGGAATACATTTATTTAGGCAAACGAATAGCCTTTACTAAATCTAGACACAGAGATGAAATAAATCGAAGAATAAATTTAACATGGAACAAATTCTGGAGCTACAAAGAAGTACTTAAATCTGACCTTCCTATCAAACTTAAGAAAAAAATTCTAGATTCCTGTATACTCCCATGTCTCTCATACGGCAGCCAAACATGGGTATATAACAACTACACAGCAAATAAAATACAGACATGTCAAAGAGCCATGGAACGAAGTGTTTTAAAAATAAAGAGGATAGACAAGAAACGAAATACAGACATAAGAAGGACAACAAACGTAATACGAGGGTAAAACTGAAAGTTTCGGGAATAGAAGAAAATATGCAGTATAAGTGAGTTTATTTATTTTTATTGTTTTTCAAAATATTCTCCTTTGTATTTCATGCACTTATGCATGCGTTCAAACCAGTCCATAAAGCACTTTTTGAACTCTGAAGTAGGGGTCGACAAAATGGCTATTTTATAGGCCTCCACTGCTTCTTCTGGCGTCTGAAACCGCTGACCACGCAGTTTGTCCTTGATTCTGGGGAATGTAAAAAAGTCGTTGGGACTTAAGTCAGGGCTATATGGAGGGTGGTCCAATATTTCGACTTTTTCACCGTCCAGGTACTCAGTTGTTGTCCGAGCGGTGTGTGGGCTGGCGTTGTCGTGGTGAAGGATGATGCGACGACTAGGGTTTGTTTTTCGGAGTTCAGCAAAGACGTTCGGCAAACAAATAGTGGTGTACCAATCAGCATTGACTGTTCTACGATCCTCAAGAGCCACAGTAGCTACGTGACCAGATTTAGAGATAAACGTAGCCACCATCTTCTTAGCCGTACTGCGAGAACGAACAACTTTTGTGGGTTTGAGCTCGTCTTCGAAGACCCATACTCGGGATTGGTTTTTAGTTTCAGGCTCATAAGCGTATATCCACGACTCGTCACCTGATACTATGCTAAAAATAGCATTTGAGCGTCCCTTGTTAAATCTTTTCAAAGTTTTGCGGCACCAATTGACACGGACTATTTTCTGCTCGTCAGACAATAGGTGAGGTATCCAACGGGAAAATAACTTTTTCACGCCTAATTCTTCTTTTAAAATAATTTGTATTTGACTCATTCCAATACCCAGGTGCTCTTGAATTTCCCGATATGTCACATGTCGGTCTTCATTTATCAGACGACGCACAACATCGACGTTTTCTTGCGTGACTGCCGATTTTGGTCGACCTTCACGCACTTCGTCGGTGAGGGATACACGGCCACGTTGAAATTCTGAATACCACCTGTATATTGTAGTCTTTGAAGGAGCTTCAATATTAAAAGCAGCAACCATCCGCTCTTCACATTGTTTTTGTGTTAGTCCACTTTTAAAGTCATAATAAATCATAGCTCTGAAATTTTCACGGCACAATTCCATTTTAAGCAGTGACTCGACGACTTCAATAAACAATTGAAACCGAACCATACTTTTTTTTTTCTAAGTGGCCAGTGTGTTGAGATAAGGAAACTTCAGAGATTATAAAAAAGTATAATACATGTTAAAAATAAATTAATAAGTATTCGATTCCCGCCACTTTCAGTGCAAGCCTCGTAGACGCCTTACAGCACTGTAAAAAACTTAAGTGGAAATGGGCAGGACATGTGGCACGAATGAGCAAAGATAAATGGGCATACAAAGTAACTACGTGGACAGGACCACTTGGTAAACGAAAGAAAGGAAGACCAAAAGAAAGGTGGACGGATGAGTTAGATAGAGCGGCTGGTAAGAAATGGATTACAAAGGCAAAAGATAGAGAGACTTGGAAGGATATGGAGGAGGCCTTTACTCGTAGAGAGGTCCTTAATAATATTTCTAATTAACAATAACGATTTTAAATAATTCATTAATTAATTGCATCCCATACTTATGAATAATTTTATAATAATGTAAAATAATTATGCATGAAGTGAATTTTATAATGATAAAATTACTGTATGATATTTTATTAAGGAATAAAGAGGCTATATTATTATTATTATTATCAGGTAAAGTTGACTCGTCCAGTTGAATAGAAAAATGAGTTGTTTGCAGATAATTACACAAGAAACTTTCAATATCAGAGCTCATTTCGTCAATACGTCTTTGTACAGTGTTGTTACTCAAAGGAATTTTTTTGAGTATGTCAAATGGAGGTTTGTGCAGAACAGTTTTTAAAACTTCTTCAACAGCGGGTAAAATTAACTGTTCACCAATGGTGTGGGGTTTTCCAGATTTCGCTATGAGTAATGAGATGTTGTAAGATGCCCGCAAGCCATCATCGTTACTTTCAGATGTTGAAGCGAACATACCTTGCAGGGTGGGTCTCTTTTCATATTTTTCTTTCAATGATTGAAAATATTTCAAATCTTTACCTGTTTTATCAGGGTGGCACCTTTTTAGATGATCTTCGAGCTTCGATGGTTTCATAGAGTCATTGCTCAAAACTTTATTGCATAAAAGGCACATGGGCAATCGCTTGTCCGCGTTTGATGGAAGAAAGCCAAATTTTAAATATTCCACACTGTACTGTCGACACTTAATTTTCTTCTTTGGCTCCGCCATGTTTCAAATTAGCTACCTGTAAGTATAAAAAAGTTTTTGTGATCTTAACATTCTTACTTAACTTCTTCTTAGTCTTACTTAACAGGATATGGCTATTTTATAGAACAGAATTTATAATTTTTCGCTATGAATCAAAAAAAGAATACTATTAAACTTTTTTCGGCTGTCTGTTGTTTTATGGAAGTAGGTAGGTAATAATCGTAATGTTCATTATTTCATATTTCATACATGTCTATCATACACAAAGAAGACAAATATATTAACTACAAAAAGAGATACCTATAAGTTGTATAGCAAATAAACAAATAATGTACTTACTTTTCCGACACGATTCTGGCAACCAGGAACAGCAATTCACTTTACTTTTGTAGTCGAAATCCGGAAACAAATGAGTAACGTTTGTTCTTAGCATTCGTATTTATTGGTGAAGAATCAAACAAGTGCATACAAGCACAGCACATTACCGTAAGTCATAGGTATTTCGTCCCTTTGCACGTCCGAACAAGCGTTTTGGTCGGCGCCGGCGATAGCGACGCGACGGTGCTTCGCAAGCCTAGACTTGTTCGTTTGTCCAACAGCTCGTTCGCGATATGTTGCAGACTTGCAGTCGACAAGTTTTGGAGCCGAAAGTTGTAATTTTAATATTATAGTATAGGTAGTTTGATTCACCGAAATATTTATCACGGAGGAACGCAATATTTTTATTATATATTTATCAGTCGTCCAGGCTATAAAAATAATACAAAAATCATTATCTGTTTCGTTATTTACCATCGAAACCAGATAAATTTTCGTGGACCCCCACGTACAAACTGTGAACCCCTATTTTTTTGCCACTCCAGCGTAGACCCCTGTCACATCGTTCGTGGACCCCTGGGGGTCCACCTGGACCACTTTGGGAACCCCTGGGATATACAATAGTAAATTGTTTAACGAGGGGCGTAAGTGGAAAACTGCTATTTTCTTACGTCCGAGGTAATCACAATGTTTTCATCACATTTGCGAAGAAATAAATAACTCCAGCACTATCAAAATTGGAGATATCTAAAACTTCTCTAGTATCAGTGCATAGTCGACGATAGGAGCGCGCAGCTTCAATATTGCAACCAATCACAAAGCAGTATTCTTGCGGCGCGCGGCCTCCTAGATTTGTCAGCTTCATAATTTCAACCAATCACAGAGCAGTATTCTTGTGGAGCGCGGCCATATAGATTTTTATAAACCAATCAGATCACAAAGAAACTCATAACTCCCGTGGGAGGTAAATCGGCTATAACTGCTCATTATGCATGCGTACAATAAAACCCTTTACGGGCAAGTGTGATGAAAATGTTTATAATTTACTAGTTTCATCTATTATTGCAGCATTACTAAAGCTTGTAGAGAGGAGTGGTGGGACGGGCAGGGACTGCTCTGTCAGACTGGAGCGCATGCGTGTGGACCTGAAGAGTCGCACCTGTATTATCGGGCTCCACACATACAAGTTCCAATTGTGTATTAAGGGAAGTACTTCTTACAAGGACAAGTTAAGCGGTAAGTTCCAGCTTTTTCTTATACTGTAGATTATTAGCAGCCCTCTAATAATGTCCTCTTTGTTGATCTATTAAAACAATCACACTTAGATATGATGGCATAACTTTCTTGTCCTTATCAGGGCAATTCCATAGCGACTCACATTACATTTTTACATGCTTAAAATCTTATTAACAGATAAGAAGGAATTATGTTAGTGCTGAATATTTTAAAATAAGAAAAAAATATGTAAGAGATATTCACAGTGTGTTCTGTATAAGGTACCTGCGGGTAATAACTGTAATAAGGCCTGTCGGGTAATAAGGCCTAAATGGCCAAAATCGTGTTTAAAACGGGCGCTTGCGCTCAAGGCCATGGTCACTGACACCTAGCGGACAAACAAGGAACTACAAATTCAAACTTTCGCGACACTGCGCTCTCTTCCGCCTCCGCCAGGGTCGCCTCATACATTTAAGAAGGTACGCACGCGGCACGTGTTACAAAAATGGGGCTGATACAAATGTAAGTATTTTTTGTAATATTACAGTTTGCGCTCAATGTATCTCTTAGGTACTTACCGCTTCTAACGTGCTTAAAGGTGCTACGAGACCGCAGCTTAAAAAACGGTCACGATACGGAATCGCAGTGACGCGTCGTATGCGTACCGTTTTTGACGCATGCTCCCCACACCGCTGCTTAAAAAACGGTGACGGTACGGAATCGCAGTAACGTGCTTCACGCGAATCTTTTTTGACGCAAACCTTCCAAACCGGTGCTTAAAATACACTGCGTCAAAATCACGCTTCAGATACCTAAATTAATAAAAAAAACATATTTAAAGGATAGTATCTAAAAAAAACCTAAGAATACTGATTTGCACAACTAATCATTCAAATTTAAGTACACTAAAACAGCGTTTTGTCTGTTCAGATTATTTGATGTGCTAATCAGTATTTCTTGAATGGTCGGTTTAATGTTTTCCTTTTTTAAAAGGTATGTCTAGAATCTGATGATCTCTATGTGAAAAACGAAGTATTACCGACAATAACCGAGAAACCCCGATTCGCAAATCTTTGCGTAAAAAACGCTGCATTTACAAAACAGTTGCGTCTTTTACGTCACCGGTGTGGTGTCTGCCATAAGATCTCCGTGTAATATTTTTTGCGATTTTTACGCAGATCAATTTACGGTGCGTCAGCGTATTTTAAGCAGCGGTGTGGGGAGCATGCGTCAAAAACGGTACGCATACGACGCGTCACTGCGATTCCGTATCGTGACCGTTTTTTAAGCTGCGGTCTGGTCGCACCTTAATATTAGAACAACGTATTGTGACTCCACAACATAATATTTTGTTTTATTTATACACGGGGTCGGCGGTTATTAAGGCCTATAAAATTTACCTATCTATTATTACCTTCTTTTTTTCGTGTATGAAAATTTATTCAATTTAGGCCTTATTACCCTCCTACGATGACGATTTTGTTTGTTTTAGGATTCCAGTTCGTTATAGCCAAATATCATATATTTATATTTGTTTTTGTATATGTAACTGTCATGTATTTATTGTTAAGTCCTAACATTGTAGGCGCTTTGGTTTTTACTGTAAGCCTATTATGTAAATTTTTAAATAAATAAATAAATCATAATAACGTATTCTTAGAATATCAGAATGTCAAAACAGATTATTCTCATAATGTCTAAAGCTCGAAATGACTAACGCCTAATTCTTAAATTACCGTATTCTTAATGTGACTATAATTCATTTAGACTCTATCGAGTTTTGATAAATTTTCAATTCTAGCATTTCCCAAAATGACTAAAAGTTTACTTGATCATGATTTGATGAATTTTCAATTAAACCATTTCCCAGAATGTCTAAAACTCAAATAAACTAGATATACATAAACGTCACATTGTCAAAATGTCTAAAATTAAGTATCTATGCAAAAAATATTTAAAATTATGTTGAAGTTTACAGTTTTTAAGAAATGAGTAAGTAATTAAATTAGTTATCATTTACATTTATAAATACTGAACACTTAAAATACTGCGTGGTTAAAATTTTAGGTATTATGAGACAGTGTAATTGTGATCTTTGATCCTATCAACAAAAGGTATTTTTGATATCTGGTAATTATGAAACTAATGCATTTTTACTTTCAGTCTTAATAGTAATTCGGTATTTGAAGTTATTGTTCATTTTACCAACTATAAAATTTGGATATCGGATGTAATGTGTAAATGTTATTATGACATTTTATTGTATTGAAAATAAGTCAATTTGGGAATTTAGGCATTTTGGAACTAAAACAATTTGAGATTTAGTAAAATATATAAAAGGGCATTATGATATTTGGCTGTAACGAACCGGAATCGTTTTATGGTGTGTTTTACATTATTTTACAAAGTATGTGTGCAAATATTTACCTACATGCTGTATTGCCCTATTTTTTTCTGTATAGAAATTTATTCCTTTTGGACCTTATTACCCTCCTACTTTAGATGTCGAATTTTGTTTCGTTTTATTATATATTTTACATTAATCTATTTTATTTGATTACATACTTATTTGTTATATTTTCAGTATCTACGATCACAATGCCTCGCAAACGTGCATCGTGGTCAGAAGATGCCCTAGCGGCTGCAGTTCGAGCAGTTCAAAGCAGAACGCTCAGCACTTATAAAGCTGCAGCGAGGTATGGAGTTCCAAGAAGAACCATCAGAAACCATCTCCAGAGTGGCATTTTGATAAAAACAATAGGCCGAAAAGCTATGCTGAGCCCTGAACAGGAAAGAACCCTTGTGGGCAGAATAATCAGATATGCTGAAATAGGATTACCCGTGAAATCACGAATACTCCGTCGCGTGATCTACAAATTTTGCGAGCAGAATAATATCAATCACCATTTCAATCAAGACACCCAACTCGCTGGACAAGACTGGTTCAGCGCCTTCGTGAAAAGACATCCAGACATAACAAAAATAAAAGATCAGTACATGAACCCAGCTATAGCAGAGAAAATCAACAAATTCACTGTCGATGATCACTTTGAAAAACTTAATAAAGTCTATAATGAACTTGATCTGAAATATCCAGAAATAATTAACAATACGGGCAAAAAAGGTTGCCGCCGAACAATCCGCAATCGGCAAGGTGTTCTAGCCAAGAAAAGCGTTAAAAGAGTGCATTTAATATCTTCGGAGCATGCACCACCATCACCATCACCACCATCACATGCATTGCATGCACCACCATTACAAGCATTGCATGCACCACCATTACTTGCATTGCACGCACCACCATCATTTGCATTGCATGCACCACCATCACATGCATGGCATGCATATGTCATCACAGGATGTGTCAATGCACTAGGGACTGCCATACCACTAATGGTATATTATAGATATTGTTGAAGTTAGAATTATAAGACAATTTTCCATCCACTGGGATCATTAGTCAAAAGTCTTGTAAAGGTTATCTGACCTAGGAACTTTTTAAAGAGATTTCACAGCATCTGACTAGATATAAAAGTAGTGAAAAGTGCGTGTTGGTATTGGGCGGAGCAGCTTACTATTTAGATATGTCCATAGTAGAAATCGCCGATTCTCTCGACATAGCGAACCTAATACCGTCGAACACCACCCAGGAACTCCAAACCCTCGACAAAGCTGTCTATCGATCATTTGAACACCACACACCAAGTTTTGTCATTCTTGGACCAAAATCTTGATAAGCCCAAATGCATGAGTCATAGAAACATTACTATTTCTACACTTCTGCCTTTCGAAAGGGCCCAATGGTTTGTAAAGTAAAAGTTATTTATTCACCAAATTAAAATTTAGCGCTAATAACACAGTGTAACAGTAACCCCCACACTAGGCCGACCCTGTATCGTGGGAGTCAGTTCAGATAACGGGTTAAAAAAATATAATCGCGGCTTTAGGGGTGTGAGAATACAAATTGAATTTAAAGACAGGTTATGTATTTACAAAAATGCATGCAAACAAATGAAAGTTATATTAGAATAAATGGCTTAGCAGATTAGAAACTGTCCGAATTTGGCGCACTTATTAAAACATTGCCATACTTTACTCTCATCGAAAACTGTGTGGAATGGATTGCGCAAAATATAAAATGCTATTATTTATAATTATAATTTAAAATAAAAATAAATTGTATCATAAAACACAATGGTCTAACGTAGTTTGAAGCTAAATAATTTAATTACTTACCGAGAATTTCGCAACAAAACTGCCCGTTATTTGGATTATTGGGTGAATAACGGAATGGGGTGGGAATACAGTTTACATTTGCCCGGTTAATGAATGTTTGGTGTTGTGATTTGTTGTTTTGATAAGATTAGTGCATAAATAAATAATTAATCTTTTAACCAGTGGAATTTAGATCTACAAGGTAGCTTGCATTAATAATTGTTGTTCCGTTGCGCGGAAGGCGTATTTGCAGGTTTTTTTTTGTTTTCGTCAGTTGTTTAGTTGTAAATAATTTAATTAAGTTTTGATGTAAATGCTGCTCAAAAGGTTTTTTTCAAAGCCGTGTCATACTGGACTCGACATACATTATTTACGTGACGTCAGTTATGAAATGACAAGTATGGCAAAAGTGGTATACACTTACTGCAAGGGGTTGCGCTCAAGAACACAAATATTCCTTTGCTTTTAAAGAAAAAATATAAATGTTAAGGTAGGTGCTTTTTTGCTCCGAGTTGCCCAGCGAAAATTCTTACGCGTGTGGACGTCCATGGGCTTTTTATTTTATTTTATTAAAAATGGGATTGCTCTTGGCTAGCATCTAGCCAGGGGGCAAAGATGAGGCCGACGATAAAGCGAGTTCACCCAGAAGATGCTTATTCACTCGTGCCTTAAAAAGCTTTAGGTTATATGAACTCGGAAATAAAAACGCCGGCAGAGAATTCCAAACCTTAGAAGAGCGCATCATGAAAGATGAAGCAAAGCGCTTGGTTCGAATTAGAGGAATTTCGACCAGGTAAGGATGGTAGCCAGCCGTACGTCTAGCCAGACTAGATGGTAGCCAGACGTAACAGCGTGACTCTGTTGCGACGTCATCTCAGGTCCCGGTATTTTTTGCACATGGCGTACTATTACTTTCCTGTGACTAGGCCCGCGTAGCTACTCTCGTTACAGTTTTAGGCATTTATATATATACAATATACGGCTACAGTAAAATAAGGCCTATTTTTAAAAATCTGTCACTGTACCTTTGTTTATGGCAAATGATGCCATTATTCACGTTTATTTTATAGACAATAAGATAAAGGTCGGACTGAAATATAAATATGATGATTACATTGGCTATTTTACATTTTATTCAAATTTTCCCTTCAATACCCGCAGGTACCTTAAAGCTCGAAACGCACAGAGCGGGCGCGGCGCGGTGCGTTGTGGAGGCGGTTTTGCATTTTTGATCTTTACGAAACTGTCGACTCGCAATTGACAAATTGCTGCTTCATATGTCACAAAAACCGCCTCCACTCTACCGCATGGTTTTTTTTTTGTGCGACGTCCCCCGGACCACGGTCGCTTTACCGCAAAACCGCCCCGCAACGACGCTGTGCCGCGCTCTGTGCGTTTCAAGCTTAATAGCTATACAGTTTATTGTGAACACTTTTCAGAATGATAGTAGGTAAACATATTTTTAGGCCTAGCAAGTTATCCTAACTTAACAATTGAATCCTTGTTTTGTATTCCATTGTAAATAACTCACATTTTGAGTATTATCTTACTTATAGAAGTACGATAATACTCATTACGCTTGTAAAAATGTTTGGTGATTTATATACCATGAAATAACCATTAGTAAGTACTGTGAAAAATCGTTATTGCAGGGCGTAATACACAACCAGACTACAGAAGAAAGCAGCGGAAAACTAAATCTTCAATGAATGATAGACTATACAAATGTGGCATCTGTAGTTTCTCAAGTGCTCTTAGAAATAGTTTATATGTACATATGCTGGTACATAGTAGCGAAAAATCATACAAATGTCCCCACTGTAGTTACTGTAGTGCACAAAAAAGTGCTTTGCAAGTTCATTTAAAGAAGCACACTGGTCAGAAACCATATAAATGTGGCCACTGCAGTTATAGTAGCGCATTGAAAGGTAGTTTGAAAGTTCATGAATTAAGACATTCTGGCGATAAACCATTCAAATGTGCGCACTGTAGTTACTCTTGTGTTTATAAGTGTTTTATGGAACTTCATGTAAGAAAACATACTGGCGAGAAACCGTATAATTGTGCTCATTGTAATTTCTCTTGTGCTCGTAAAATTTATTTACAAAGTCATTTAAGCTCACATACTGGTGACAAACCATACAAATGTACCCAATGTAAATACTCTACTGCTAATAGAAATCGTTATAAAGTACATGTTAGAATACATACTGGCGAGAAACCATTCAAGTGTGCCAACTGTAATTACAGTTCTGCACGTAAAAGTGGTTTAAAAGTTCATGAACTGATACATTCAGATGAGAAACCATTCAAATGTACCCAATGTAGTTACTCTTGTGCTAATAAAGGTGCTTTACAGGTTCATATGAAAATACATGCTGATGTAAAACCATATAAATGTGCCCATTGTACTTTTTCTAGTGTTCGTAAACGTGATTTAATAGTGCATTTGAGGATACATACTGGCGAGAAACCATTCAAATGTGGCCACTGTAGTTATAGTAGCATACGTAAAAGCAGTTTAAAAGCTCATGAAAAGTCACACTCCCACGAGAAATCATACAAATGTGCCCTATGTAGTTACTCAAGTGTCCATAGAAGTAATTTGCGTGTTCATATTAAAACACATACTGGTGAAAAACCATTCAAATGTGCCGTATGTAGTTACTCTAGTGCTCTTAAATGTAATTTACTCGTTCATATTAAAACACATACTGGTGAGAAACCATTCAAATGTGGCTACTGTAGTTTCTCTTGTGTTAGTAAACATAGTTTAAAAGATCATGTTAGAATACATACTGGCGAGAAACCATTCAAATGTGAGCACTGTAGTTACTCAAGTGCTCGTAGACATAATTTACAAGTTCATGTTAATAGAACACATACTGATAAGAAACCATTCAAATGTAGCTACTGTAGTTACTCTTGTGTTCGTAAAAATAGTTTACAAGCTCATGTTAGAATACATACTGGCGAGAAACCATTCAAATGTGAGCACTGTAGTTACTCAAGTGCTCGTAGACATAATTTACAAGTTCATGTTAATAGAACACATACTGATGAGAAACCATACATATGTGCCAAATGTAATTACAGATGCATACGTAAATGTGATTTAGAAGTTCAGGACAAAACACATTCTGGTGGTATAGCAAGTGGATGAATGTCGCAAAAACAAAATGTTTGAGTAAATTGCATTTAAAGGTTTTTTGATTGTTAGAGGGGTGATCCATAAGTTGTAATAATCAGTATGAACCATCTTGATGATGTTATTCTTTTAATGTGAACTATACATTGCACTGATCAACATTAAATTGGAGAAAATATATAAATGTACTATTCGTTTGTTTTTCTGCAATTGATGAACAAAAAACATCTGTGTGAAAAAATAACAAGTCGGTCAAAATAAGAGTCAGTTTTGTAATTATTTGGATTGATGTTTGAAAAAGTCCTGATGCACTAATAAAGAATATTTTTATTGAAAATGAAACCTTGGTTCTTCATTATGAATATTATGATTCATAGAACAAGCAAGCTATCTGTGCAGCCGCGACTTGAGCTAAGTTGTATCCTAAGTTATCTGCTTTGTCAATTATTCGAGTGTTCAAATTTAAGATGTTATACTTTTAAATAAGCAAACATTGTTGTAGTAGAAAAAATAAGAACTTGTGTTATTATTTTATGGCACATGATGCCATTATTTTAATTTATTTTATAGACATTAAGATTAAGGACTGATTGAAATATAAATAGGATAATTACATTGGCTATTTTTAATTTTATTAAAATTCTCCCTTCATCATCATCATCATTCAGCAGAATGACGTCCACTGCTGGACGTAGGCCTCCCCCAAAGACTTCCACAATGACCGGTCCTGCGCCACCCGCATCCAGCAAATTTTCCCTTAGTTAAGTGTTAATACCCGCAGATACCTGAATAGCTAATTAGCTACATAGACAGTTTGTGTACACTTTTTTCATTTCAGAATGATAGTAAACATATTTTTAGGGATAGCAGTTAACCCAACTTAACAAATGGATCTTTGTTTTCTATAAATAAGATAATACTCATTAGGCATGTAAAAATGTAAATTGAGTTTGAATTACCCATCAGTAAGTAATGTGAAATATCGTTATTGCAGGGCGTACACAACCAGACTACAGAACCAACCAGCGGAAAACTAAATCTTCAACGAATGATAGACTATACAAATGTACCATCTGTAGTTTCTCAAGTTATCTTAGGAACAGTTTATATGTACATATGAAGGTACATAGTGTCGAAAAACCATACAAATGTGACCACTGTAGTTATTCTAGTGTTTATAAGAGCAGTTTAAAAATTCATATAAAGTTTCATACTGGCGACAAACCATACAAATGTCCCCACTGTAGTTACTGTAGTGCACAAAAAAGTGCTTTGCAAGTTCATTTAAGGAAGCACACTGGTCAGAAACCATATAAATGTGGTCACTGCAGTTATAGTAGCGCATTGAAAGGTAGTTTGAAAGTTCATGAATTAAGACATTCTGGCGATAAACCATTTAAATGTGCGCACTGTAGTTACTCTTGTGCTTATAAGTGTGTGTTGGAACTTCATGTAAGAAAACATACTGGCGAGAAACCGTACAATTGTGCTCATTGTAATTTCTCTTGTGCTCGTAAAAGTTATTTACGAACACATTTAAGCTCACATACTGGTGACAAGCCATACAAATGTAACCAATGTAAATACTCTACTGCTAATAGAAATCTTTATAAAGTACATGTTAGAATACATACTGGCGAGAAACCATTCAAGTGTACCAACTGTAATTACAGTTCTGCACGTAAAAGTGGCTTGAAAGTTCATGAACTGATACATTCTGGTGAGAAACCATTCAAATGTACCCAATGTAGTTACTCTTGTGCTAATAAAGGTGCTTTGCAAGTTCATATGAAAATACACGCTGACGTAAAACCATATAAATGTGCCCATTGTACTTTTTCTAGTGTTCGTAAACGTGATTTAACAGAGCATTTAAGGATACACACTGGCGAGAAACCATTCAAATGTAGCCACTGTAGTTATAGTAGCATACGTAAAAGTAGTTTAAGAGCTCATGAAAAGACACATTCCGACGTGGAATCATACAAATGTACTCTATGTAGCTACTCCAGTCCTCATAGAAGTAATTTGCGTGTTCATCTTAAAACACATACTGGTGAAAAACCATTCAAATGTACCTTATGCAGTTACTCTAGTGCCAATAAAAGTGGTTTGGATGTTCATCTTAGAACACATACTGGTGAAAAACCATTCAAATGTGGCCAATGTAGTTACTCTAGTGCTCTTAAAAGTAATTTGCTCATTCATGTTAAAATACATACTGGTGAGAAACCATTCAAATGTAGCCACTGTAGTTACTCTTGTGTTCGAAAACATAGTTTACAAGGTCATGTCAGAATACATACTGGCGAGAAACCATTTAAATGTGAGCACTGTAGTTACACAAGTGCTCGTAGACATAATTTACGAGTTCATGTTAATAGAACACATACTAATGAGAAACCATACAAATGTGCCCGATGTAATTATTGTTGCATACGTAAATGTGATTTAGAAGTTCATGAAAAAACACATTCTGGTGATAAGCAAGTGGATGAAGGTGCTATGTCGCAAAAACAAAATGTTGATTGAGTAAATCGCATTTAAAGGTTTTTTGATTGTACGAGGGGCGATATAGCTATTTACGATACAAGGGTTGTAAAACAAAGAAAGGCCGATATCGCAAATGTTTGAGGCCCGAGCCGCAGGCGAGAGTCATAAATATGCGAGAGAGGGCTTTCTGTTTTACGACCCGTGTTTTGTACACAATTTTACGTCACCACTCGGCCAAAAGCAAGGCATGGTGTGGTTTTTGGCAAGGTGTGGTGTAAAGTAATTGCTGAACAAAAAACATCTGTGTGAAAAAAAAGCAAGACGGTCAAAATAAGAGTCAGTTTTGTAATTATTTGGACTGGTGTGGAAAAAGTCCTGATGCACTGATAAATAATATTGTTATTGAAATTGAACCCTTGGTTTAATCATTGTGATTTATAGAACAAGCAAGCTAGACGTGCGGCCGCAACAAATTATTTTTTTAATAATAACACAAGTTCTTTTTATTATTTTTGAAAATATTATTGCTATTGATTATTGAAAATATTATTGCTAACTCATGTTGTTTTAATGGTGTTATAGTCTCAGAAAATGTTCAGGTACATGAACCCTCCAAGGGCAGAGCAATATTATACGTATAAATAACAATATTATACGGGAACGCTTGCGCACACATCCGCGACCCCGCCGGCGACAGCCGCTCCCAAGCGGCTCCACCGCGGATGCCCGGGGCCCTCCACGTCAGGCACGCCAGATGCCTTCCTCCTCGACCTCCATCTTGTACTGAAGCGAACCCTCCTGAGTCCGCTACGAGGAGGTCATGGTTCCGCAGGTCGGTGTTTCCGCCACGAACCACACCCCGGCCGCAGAGGATAGGGAAAGCATTTCTCTTCCTCAGCGGCCCCACCGACACCGTTTCCGCGGAACGGCCCCGCCATGTTCGCAGGGGGTGGAGAGAGTGGCACACCAAAATACCAACACGCCTCTCCCCCTGCGATCCCGCCTCCGCCACAGAAGATAGGGAGAACGGCTCACCGCAATACCGGCACTCCTCATCTTCTGCGCCCCCTCCTCAACGCATCCTTAACGGGCTACCCAAGCCCGCTGGGAGCGCCCTCCTCGGGCCAGTCGGCTGCCCCAACTGGCCGGCCCTGGGTGCCTCTTAGCTTCACCGTGGATGACCAGTCCACGGTTACTCGCCTCGACATGGCGGGCACCCTCGACGGGGACATACGTACTAACCTAACCTAATAATATTATAATTAAGTATTACACATTAACGCTAGATTAGGTTATTATTTACGGATTAATAACATAATTAAAATCATATTGGATTACAAAAATATACAAGATAATGTCACTTATTAGTTAAGAATAATAAAAAGGGTAGTAATAAAGGCTCCGAACATAAACTAACCCTTTTTTTGCCAGGGCACACAACCTAGTGGAAGGCGTACGCAAAAAAAACCGCAAATCGATGTACAGTTTAGCCGTTTGGCGCACACATGCTAGAGGTCAAAACAAAAATTTTGACCGGTAGTTCTTAAAAAAATCCTTAGGAGGGGAGTGCTACGTCCTCCTATTTTTTGTATGCGTTTTTTTTTCAGGTACTTATCGGGTGTGGTATCATATGAAAAGATTTTAAAGGCGATTTTAAAAATAACCAAATCATTACATTTCAGCCATTTTTTAAAATTATTACAAAAATATTTTTCAAAACATACCAACTTTTGGTTCCTTCAGATGCGATATGGCTGTTTTTATTTGTAAAATATACCACCGAGCATACGTAGTATCCTCATATCTAACCCTAAGAAAGCAATTTTGAAAATAATATCATTTAGTATTAAATTTTTTAATTTTCCAATATTTCAAAGTGACACAGTTCTACTTCAGTACCTATCTTACGATACTTAAAATACGTAATACGTAAAATGATACGTACCTAATATCCAACGGGGAATAGCTCTTAACCCTTTAACTGTGCTTTTTCATCAGTTGGTATAGTTTGTTTAGTTTTTCACACAAATTAGTCAATGTTACAAAGTGGCACATTTCTGATAGTGATGGAATTTTGCTGTTTTATTATTGGTGTTATCTAAGTGATAATAACGATCACAAATGACAAGTTCTTTGTCCTCCCGGTCCCCCCGCGCCTCGCTCAAGATCCTGAGGGCCTACTCCGAACTTCGAAAATCGAACTTCCTGTCGTGCCATCCCTTTCACTCTCGTGTTATACACTATATGACGGAAAGGGACGGCACGATACGAAGTTCGGAGTAGGCCCTCAGAGTTCCGATCGCGAGCTGCATTAATGCATTTAGCCGCCCGCAGTCGTGGCGTTCACCAAAGTTTCGCTGCCTGGATGTAAGGCAGCGAAACTTTGGTGCCGATGACAGACGTATGACGTAGCTTCTTCATACAGAGTGTTTTTATTTAGATGATATATAGATAATCATTAATCACTAACAACTTATTGGCCTCTTTAGTACACGGATATTTTATTGACACTTGAGACGGCCAATACTTATAAAAACATCATTACTTAACTGTCTTTGTCATTTTCATCAGAAAATTATCGAAGGCAATATTGTCCATCGTTTTAGTATTTTTTATTCGTGAATTTAAGAAATGTGAATTGATAAGGTACACATTATAGGTATCGCTTGACCGTAGTCGCCATGGAGTCTATGCAGCCGTATTTGCAGACGTTTCCTTTTCAGTTGTTAAAAATGAAAAAATGTTTTGCTCCTGCTGTCAGCAAAATTTAACAGCTAAACCAAGTAACATAGAAAAACATTTAAAAACTAAAAAGCACATTGAAAGAGAAGGATCAAAAATGACACATCAAGACTTTTATATGGATTTAACAAATTTCTATTATAATACAATAAATCTTTGACATTGCTAATAAATCGGCATGCTAGTGACAACTTCACGAATTAATCCATCACCAAATAATGTTTTTGAATGGACTGTATGCAAAATTTTATGAAATGAATTTAATGCCGCTAATTACATACACCCACGATGAGCCTTGAGGCTTAATCAAGAAGACACTCACCTCTGCCTGTGGATGCTGCTGTGCTTCTTTGTCAGGTGTAGGGCCCTCGGGGACTGGCTCGTACTGTACAGACTTACCCGCCGTCCAAAGGTTACCTGCCACCTGATTGTACGCGGCTGCTGTGAGATCTTCCTGATTCCTCCAGGCACTGGTGTATTAAAACGACTTTCGACACGATTGCAGTGGGAATAACCGCCCACGAACGGGATCTGCTCTAAATTACGCGACAATTGGCGCGGAGCTTGATTTCGGACCGAATTCTTTAGTTTCACGAATTATTATTTTTGTCTTTATTGTTTTAACTTGTGTGTATGACTGTGGTGAGCAAATAAATCATTTATCTATCTATCTAACTGTTGCATCTGTCAAAGCGTGGTAAAGGTTAATAACTATGTTGTGTATAATTTATAAAAACATCCTATATGCCAATTTAGTTTCGTCATAATGATGTCATCGGCACCAAGTTACATCTCGTCTGACGTGTAGGTATATTTTATTCGCGGCAGTGTGACAGGTGTTCGTGTTCGTATTATACATACAGCAAGTTTTAAATTGTAAGCTGAGTATCAATTTAGTCTATCGATATCTATCTACTAATCTTAATGCACAGGGTATACTTAGGGTTAGGTATATTATACCAGTCTTTTTACGATTCATGTTGTATTAACACATTTGCTGTTGATAAGTTGATTTTAATTTAATTTAATGGTTGTTTTACCGCTAAGTAGAAGAATACTTACCTTCATGGGAAAGACATGATTGCACAGGGAATCACATCAGTACTAATTCGATGCTCTGACACAGACGTAGTTGTTATTGGAATTTCCCATTTTCATGAGCTACAAGATCAGGGATTGACGTAGCTCGTTTTTGTTTGTGCAATGGTGCTAAAAAACGATACATTCCAATTCACACATTTGAAGATCACCTTGGAAGAGAGAAAACGGTTGCGTTGCGTGGCTGGCTTAGCTTCACAGGTTGTGACTCAACATCCTTTTTCGCATCTAAGGGTACGCATATACACTACCTATTTTGAAACTTAACACTGATCAGCATAACATAGTGGTTTGTTATCTGTTTATGTTACTATTTTCAGGTAAGCGGAGTGCCTGGTCTACATGGAAGGACCCTGCATCCACTGCCGCGTTTACGTATTTAGCTTTCCCACCCAGCGTTAAAGAGATTACCGACGAACATGTCATATCACTGGAGATGTTCACAAACAAAATGTACAATCCTCGGTGCGACTTGACACACGTGAATGAAGCTCGTCGCTAAATGTTTGTCACCGGTGAGAGGGTTCTCTTTAATACCTCCTACTGCCGCTGCCCTTCTTCAACACATAAAAAGGGCAAAATATCAGGCTGGAGAAAAATGGGAGCGTCCACTAGAAAGTCACGTAGCTACCCGACCATCTCCAGAGCAGTGGGAATGGAAGAGAAGATCTGACCTTTCATTAGAGCCTAATTGGACTGTATATGGCATGCAATTTAGGAATAGGGATGTTGACTGATATATATAAATAAGGGTAATCATCAGACACCATATGCAGGTGGTCTTCGAACAATAAAGATAATCTAGAGAACAATTACGCTACTAAGATCTATACACTTAGCTCTCAGGGACCAGCGGCGTGGTTCCCTACTCCTCGGCAGCAACACCTTACTTGTTTTACACTTGCCAATAGTAGACTATCGAATGAGGCCTCTCCAACGGAATCGATCGCTTAAATACGCAAGACTACAGTTCTCAGTCTACCCTTAAGTCATAAACTTGCCAAGCTAACTAATCTGAAATCTCTTAAGGTGCCACTACACGCCCCGATCATCCGTTACAAACATCGCGATATCCCTAAATATCATAATTCGCTACAACCTCAATTACTGATAAATATTTTTAAAAACTTAACTAACATCATTCATTAACCTTATTACAGCGCTCTGTCAAATATTTTGTATTTATGCACAGTTTGTGCCACGTTTGTGCACAGTATTTATGGCACTCACACGAAATGTCAAACACGAAGTTGAACCCTGTTGAAATGCATGTAGGTTGATATCACGGCTATTTATCTACGTAGAACGAAACGTGTATGATAGCGTCTATATTGTGTCAAAAGATTTTGACGACATACTGAGCTTTGATTGGCTACTGCCTACGTCAAACGTCAAAATAAAATGGCGTCTTCTCGGAATTTCGTCTAGTCGTCTCTGAACATTTTTTTTTTCTAATGTTATTTAAATTGTAGTATTGATAGTTTACTGTGCAATAAACAAACGAAACAGTGTGTAGCTAATCGAAAATTCATCTGGAAGTTTGGACAACAAATGGAAGATAGTGAAGTGCATCGTATGTGGCAAGGCATGCAAGTTCTCATTTTGCAAAATGTACGAGTGTTGTGGTTGTAAAACGTAGAACTCTGTGAAAGGACGAAGATATATTGTTTTCCCGGATATGAGATGAGATACATAAAAAAATAAATCTGCTGATAAGTAAAATGTTTGTTTAATTTCATTTAACTAAGATATGGCTCAACATAGTTCACGGTATTTGAATTGAACACCAGTGGTGTTCAATTGGAAAAGCCGTGAGCTTCTACACAAAGTTAAATTTAAATGAGCTATATATATATTTATTGTTGGATGTTCACAGTAAGTTCCAATGCCATTAAATAATTAAAAAAAAGAAACGTCAAAAATCACTCAAAAATCTACCACCGGGTACAGATTAAATATAGTTGCTTACGGTCTATATATTTTCTTTGTGAGTTGGCGGTCTGAACCCTTACTAGTCTGTGGTTGATATCGCAATCACAGACTGAACCGAACATACAGACCGTAAGCAACTATATTTAATCTGTACCCGCTGGTAGATTTTTGACGTTTATTTTTTTTTATTATTTAATGACACTGGCAATGGAACTTACTGTGAACATCCAACGATAAATATATATAGCTCATTTAAATTGAACTTTGTGTAGAAGCTCACGGCATTTCCAATTGAACACCAACGTCCGATGTAAAATGAAACTGGTGTTCAATTGAAATACCGTGAACTATGTTGAGCCGTATCTCAGTTAAATGAAATTAAACAAACATTTTACTTATCAGCAGATTTATTTTTTAATGTATCTCATCTCATATCCGGGAAAACGATACATCTTCGTCCTTTCACAGAGTTCTACGTTTTACAACCACAACACTCGTACATTTTGCAAAATGAGAACTTGCATGGCATGCTACATACGACGCACTTCACTATCTTCCATTTGTTATCCAAACAATGGTTATTACGCGTTTCCAGATGAATTTTCGATTAACTACACACTGTTCCGTTTGTTTATTGCATAGTAATCTATCAATATTACAAATTAAATAACAACATTTGCAATAATGAAAAAATGTTCAGAGACGACTAGACGAAATTCCGAGGAAACGCCATTTTATTTTTATTTGTCACTTTATTTTGACGTTAGACGTCCATTGGCAGACAAGGCAGTAGCTAATGAGAGCTAGGTATGTCGTCAAAATCTTTTTGACACAATATGGCCGCTATCATACACGTTTCGTTCTACTTAGATAAACAGCCGTGGTGCTAGCCTCCCTAACTGGATGGTATTCCACTCGTCCAATATCTTTGTCCAATATACATTTGATTTTGATGAAAGAAATTGGATGATTTCATCAAACTTGGATGAGACCCCGACATTTGATCAAAGATTCTGATGACATTTAAATCAACATGGCTACGCATGAAAAAAATTAAATCTTGGATAAAGATATTAGATAAGTGTATAGACGACAATAGAGAGATCTCTCTGGGACCGAAGTCCGTTGAGAGTTAGTTGGAAGTTATATTTATGCAAGTGATTTTAGAAACTTCGATAGCGCGTTGCAGAACATGACAGATTTGGCAGATGACAGTAGTGACGCCACAAGTGGAATGGGCCTACGTCAAAAAAAAATTGATCAAAGATTGGACAAAGATATTGGATGAGTGGAATACCACTCTAACTCACCATAGACAAGCGTCAAACTAATCATATGATCACTTTTCACATGACCGATGGTCTATCGTCATCGCCCATTTTCTGTCGTTTTATGACAATTCGGGGCTAAATACTTACTTTTAGTCCGCAAACGTCCACTAGCTTTAGTAATAAGCCTTCAAAATGGCGTTTAGCTTAGTGTTCACGTTGTTATCCCTTAGCGCAGTAAGTTTGGCAAGCAATGTGCCAGTGTACCTATGGGGCGATCTGGCGAAGACTTCGCTCAAAGCGAGCCCCCTATACACCGTGGAAACCGAAGAATTCAGTGGTATTTTGAAGGAAGAGCTATCCAGGGACCCTTTCACGGTGATATTTATCGAGGAAACGTTGTCTGTTGAGGACTTTTCGCGTAAAAACGAAGGTAAAACGTCATTCCCTTTCCTGAGGGATAACATACGTAACTCCGCATACTTGCCGTCGGTGGAAAATGCGTTGAATGCACTGAATAAGCTAGCTGACCCTGAGAAAGTGAATCACGTGAAGCTCACAGAGAATGGTTTATCCGCTGAAATTGAGCCGGAGAGTGGTAAGTTCCTGTTCATCAACCTTAAGGATGCTAAAGAAGGAGAATCGCGTTTTGATCTACTCCGCCGCCACAACGACTTCATGGAAGACATGTTTAGCAAGCTCCAAGAGCGTTATGACAAGGTGGCGGCCGTCTACACTGCTCACTTCCCGTCCTGGACTGTGAGCCACTCGCGAGTCCGGCGGCAAGCCAACGAGACTGCAGCAGAAGAAGGCAGCACTATCATGATTCAAGGTCTGCTCCTCGCTGTTACCAACATCCGGCTGGTTGAAGATGGTGTTGAGACTGTTCTGACGGGTGTTACTGGATCTTCAACCATAAATGAAACGGCACTGACTCAGGATTCAACTCTGACTTCGGGGGCCAATAGCATTGTGTTGCACTTCATGCAGGATCAGGAATACTGGATTTTACGTAAGTATTATCTGATCTCTTAGTTACATACACTATATCACATATGAATTAAAAAGTTACGTAAAATTATGGTTATTAGAACTTTTAATGTGGTGAGCTTAATAATCAAGTCTATTACAAGGACTAAATTTGGAAAATCGCTTCCATTGTACAGAATGCAAACTGCATAGAATAAACTGGCTGTAGCACATAATTTTGAAATTGAAATTAAACAAAATATCTTTCATCACTCCTTTCTGATTCTGAGAGTTAGAATGCTTAAACCTGCTTAAAATTTATAAAAAAATAAAATTATAATAATGTTTGTATCTTTCACATATTTCAACTGTACACACCTATTTTTACCCAAGACGGAACGGAGAAGGTATATGCCTTTAGGGTGAGAGGTTGTTTGTTTGTGTGTGCACCTAAATATTTATTTCTATTGTTTTCTTTCTTAATGTACAGGGTTGGGCACACTAACCCTTAACTTGGCAAGAAATAGAGAATGTCCCTAATTCTAGCCTTGGTGACGCTGAATAGCCATACTCATACTGGCCAAGAAAAAAATACAAAAAGACGGTCAAAGAGTGGGAAACCCCAGGGACTTTGGTTAAGTGTCCTACTTGAAAATATCCATAAAATGAAAACAACTCAACAGATTTCAAATATTATTTAATAAATACATTAAAGATATCTTGTAGGCCTTCAATCCAAGATCATGTCGCAATATACGACTCATTGATCGTCGGGATATTTTCATATCTTTCGCGAGTGTAGAGCACTTTGGCTGGATTTCGCCTAATACGCTCGCGAACATTTTCCTGAGGGCCTACTCCGAACTTCGAAAATCGAACTTCGTGTCGTGCCGTCCCTTTCCGTCATATAGTGTATCACACGAGAGCGAAAGGGACGGCACGACACGAAGTTCGGACTCGGAGTAGTCCCTCAGGTTTGGGACTGATTCGTGAAGACCCTGTTTCATTGAATCGCTTGATGGCCCGCGATATGAACCTAACATTGATATTTAAATGTTTCAGCTTCCTTAATATCTCGCATGGGCGAAAATTTTTCATGTGCAAATTGAAACGAGTCACGTTTTGCGTCCATTGTTGAAAACAAAAGAAAGACTAAAAAACTTCAATATGAAGTCTAATAATGATAAAGACGAATAAATTGTCTGTTTCAAAACATATGTATAAGGTAAAAAAAAAGTTAAGAACCCATACTTCTTGATTCTCTGGCTCTTATGTGAAGTAGTCAATATTATGTATAGCCATATCAGCCGAAGGTCGTCCACCGCTACATATACAAGCGCCATAATCGCCACGCTTGGCATGCGGATTGGCAATCGCAGTATCTCCAGGGATGCTGCTGCCCATCCCCCAGTGGTCTTGGTCGTAGTTTTAGGATATACCCGGGTCCGGGAGTTAAAATGTACCACCAAAAACATCACATGTAAAATGTTGCCAAGACGACCACATAAGGTTTGCCCTGTGAAAAAGATATCAGATCTCATGTAGAAGCTTCTATTTTCCTCCGAATTTGACTCTTAAGATTAATTTATGTAATACGTGTTTACAGAGCACGCAACGGTGACCACAGCATCCGTGACGGAGGAGTTGGAAGCCACACAGGAGTTGAGCGTGCCACTCGGTTTCAGCTACCGATGTGCGCAGAACGTCACCTTCGCCGCCGCCAACCAGACGAAGGTCATCACTGTCAGCTTCGAGAACATGAAGGTACAATACTAATACTATTTATTACACCACCATATCAGCCGAAGGACGTCCACTGTTGGACATAGGCCTTCACCAATTAACATAGGTAAATGCCATAACCGCCACACTTGGAATGCGGATTTCCACCACACTCCAGGGATGTTGGTCGTAGTTTTAGGACATACACGGGACCCGGGTCTTTGTTACTTTATTACACACCTAATAAATATAAGTACAAAAACAGAATAATTAGAAGTATCTGACCATATTTTTGTTAGTTCGTCGTTCATCATAACTTGTAGATGGTCTATGGCATATTAAAAGGTATTTTTCTCTTTAATCAATGTTGCTATGTATTCTCATTTCACTTAATAATACAACTTTAAATGTATTTGTAATACAATGTAAAAAAAGGGCCTTGAGTACTACTTGTTGAAAATATATTTAATTTTGATTTAATGGAATTAATATCTTTCGAAATTGGAATAGAGTTGCATTTGTTTTGTTTTGTTTTGTTCTATTTCAAAACACAATAAACTACTCTTAACTATTTAATATTTCTGTTGATTACATTTTTTTTAACGTGCAAGTTGCCCCGCCTGCAGTCACTTAAGTTTAGCTATTCCGAGGGCTATATCGGTTATTTTGGTTCTACTACGGATAACCTCATTTCTGATGCGATCGCGCAGAGAAACTCCCAGCGTAGCCCTCTCCATTGCTCTTTGGGTGACTTCTTATATGGCCCATAGTAAGCGACCACGTTTACGCACGCACGTAGAACCGATGGCCGTTGGGGCGGAAACTCTGGTTCTCGAGTGGAAGGCGCAGCGTGGGCAGCCCCCCCACAAGGTGGACTGATGACCTGGTAAAGGTCGCGGGAGTCCGCTGGATGCGGGTGGCGCAGGACCGGTCATTGTGGCACTCTTTAGGGTAGGCCTATGTCCAGCAGTGGACATCTTTCGGCTGATATGATGATGATGATGACAATTTTTTTTGCTGTTTTTTCTTGTATGTTGCGTGGCTAGGAGATATCATAATTTGTCTACGACCTTGATCATTGTCTTTTGAAGTGGGTACTGGCAGCTTGTATGAGTTAGCGACGCTACACTCAACGTTTTCAATTTTAGTTCGGTTCGGTTACTGACGCTAGATGGCGCTTAAATAAAAGTGACGGTGTCGGTGTGTCGGTGATTATTCGCAGTAATAGGTGGGGAAAAAAGTTATAAAGAATTCGTTTTAATATCGTGTCCGTTTACTACACGGAATGCACGCGGACTCCGATGTTTCGAGCGAAATTTAGCGAGTTCTTAGAGTAATAATACAAACAGCCGCGTAGTGTTAACCAAGACGATTTTTCCGATTTGGCAACTATTGTAGGTAAGAAAAAATTACGAGGTATAAAAATGTCGAAATGATGTTTGTTGTAAAGAAATAAAAAAGTCGAAATTGAAAATTGACGGGGTATGCTGCCCACCAGCAGATAACTCCGCGCGCGCGCCCGCGGCCGCATATTAACCAGCGACAGTCAACTTGATATCTTATTCACGTCTGAGAATCGTTTTTTAGCCGCATCGAGTCACTGTTTGCAGTCAATAGTAACCACCAGTACTATTTGTTAAAACGACGACCGTCCTTTTTATTAATGATTTATATGTATTTTGTTTCCTATTATTTATATTTTGATAAAATTGTTTAATTTACATTATTTTAATCTATTATTAGTTATAAGTTAGTACGTAAGGTAAAACTGTTAGTACTAATAAATAAATAAATAAATAAAATAAATATAAAAATGTCGCGAAGTAGAAAAGACGAGCTGACAATGGTCCGAAAGTAAAAATGTCCAGATTTGTAATTCTGTAAAAGTCCTACTATAAGTGATCTACAACGGCCCTAGGTCTAGGTAGGTTAGGTTCGTCAGGTATCTTCAGATGCTCGAAGTGCAAAATGCTCAGATATAGCATCAATTTTAAGGCAGAGTAATTAGTAATTTAAATACTTCGACTAAATTCTATTTCGACGTTTTTATTCCTCGGCCCTATAATACTTTGTAATTTTTCCATGTCGTCATTTTTGTAAAGCGTGTTTAGACATTTTTATACTCGTACCTCGTAATTTTTCCTGATAGATCTAAGTTGCCAAAAGAAATTTTTCATATAGTTCATTTTCATATCCTTATGAATGAATGAATGAATGAAACATTTTATTTCAGACGCAAGTCCATATCTGTTAGTAACAATTCTCTTAACCTAGTGTTAATAAATTACACATATTACATAATTTCGGGTCAATAGAATAGAATAAAATAAAGTTAAAATGTAATAAAATGAAAATTAAAATAAAATTAAAATAAAATTCGCATATCAATACCTACATTAAAACAAACTACATAAATAAACCAAAGCAGTTATTTTGAAAAGACATGCAGTCTCAAGAGCTGTTTTATGAGGGGACAGTCCAGCCTGTTTGCCAATGCGTTAAGGATGCTGTTCGTGCTGGCCCGCGCCCTGCTCGCCAGCGAGGCGACGCGCTTGCGCACGATGGCGTGGAAGCCGTCCGTGCGCGCCTCCGCGAACTACCCGACGCGCTGCAGTAGCGTGGCAGCCCCTACAGCATCCTGAACGCATTATTATATTGAACACGCAAGGCGTTGAGGGCCCGTTGCGTATAGTTCACCCACAGGCTGCACGTGTAAAACGATTGGCAGAAGGCTCTAAACAAAGTAATCTTCACTTCTGCGGTACATCGTGCAAACCTGCGCGCCAACATGTTGCACCGGACCGCCAACGCCCTGCGCTCCCTCTCCACGTCGACGATGTCAGACAAGTCCTCGGTGACCCAGTGGCCCAGGTACTTAAACTTGGAAACTCGAGTTAGGTTCGTACCGCCAAGCGTTACAGGTGGCACGGTATCGAAGTTACTGCCGCGCGGGTTGGTTCACCAATATGAGTTAGAACGGGACAGATAGTACGATCATTTTCGGCTGTTAACGAATTGTCTCCATTTAAAAGCACACCAAAATGTCAAATCCCATATAATCCAAAACATCACAAACGTCAGCTCAGTACAATTTGCAGTTATGAAAGCGAAGACACTGACAGATGAAGAGCTACCAGATATCTTATCTGTCTCTCTCAAACTTATTGATTTGTGCATTAGTGAAAATAGATTGGATGTACAGAAATAGTTCAACTTAAATGAGCGGATCGGGATTATTACAGATGTGCGACACCGAGTGTGCGACACATCGTTTGTGCGACGTATGAGTAAGCGATGCACGGTATTGCGACATGTCATTTGTGCGACATGTCGTTTGTGATAAGTATGACTCGGCGACACTCAGATTAGCGACAGGGCATTTGTGCGGCACGTCGTTTGTGCGAAGTATGAATAAGCGATACTCAGATTAGCGACAGGCCATTTCAGCGACAAATAATTTGTGCGAAGTATGATTAACCGTCACACAAATTTGCGACTACTGATTTGTGCGAATACTGCGAACATTGTTCGTGCGGAGAATGGTTAAGAGGGCGCAGTACGTTTGGTTCTCCATACAAACGTATTTATGCTCTCATTTTAAAACGCCATGCTAGAATAACATGAAAATTTGTATACATAATGGGATCCAGCTTGTCTAGGACGGAAATTAGTTTCTGTTGCTTGAAATTATAATGGCCAAAAAATACAGCGATTATTAAGGTTTTCATACAAGCCGTAAAAACTCAAAAAACCGCTGTATTTTTTTTCTTTTTCAATTTCTAGCAAAAGAAACTAATTTCCGACCTAGGTATGCCGGATCCCATTGTGTATACAAAGTTTCATGTTATTCTAGCATGGCGTTTTAAAATGAGAGCCTAAATACGTTTGTATGGAGAACCGATCCACACCGATCGTACTGCGCCGTCTTAATCGGTGAATAAATATGCGACTTGTCGTATATGCATTTACGATTTTTTTTGTAGAATTTCTCGTAAAAAATCATACTTCTAAAATATGTAGGAGTATGAACAATAATAGTGTAGTCATTATTTACAGCTTGCTGATTAAATGTCAGACAGACTGGTTGAAACTTGCTGTAGCCAACACGAAATTCACATCTTTTTCAAGGCTTAAAGGTTAAGTATTAAAACATTTTTATTTTTGGCATCATTTCATGAATATACGAGTATGAGTAAGATAAAAATTTATCGCATTCTAAGTCTTCGCTCATAAGACCCTAAAAAACTTAATGATATCATATTTAAGCTTTCTAAGCAAGGAAGACAAAGACTCAGTCTAGTGCGTAATAAGGGATAACAAGTTTTTAGGGTTCCGTAGTCAACTAGGAACCCTTATAGTTTCGCCATATCTGTCCGTCCGTCTGTCCGTCCGTCCGCGGATAATCTCAGTGACCGTTAGCACTAGAAAGCTGAAATTTGGTACTAATATGTATATCAATTACGCGGACAAAGTGGTAAAATAAAAAGTGGAAAAAAATATTTTATTAGGGTACCTCCCCTATACGTAAAGTGGGGAGTGATTTTTTTTTTTTCATTTTAACCCTAACGTGTGATATATTGTTAGATAGGTATTTAAAAATAAATAGGGGTTTACTAAAATCATTTTTTGATAATGTTAATATTTTCGGAAATAATCGCTCCAGAAGTAAAAAAAAATGTGTCCCCCCCCCCTCTAACTTTTGAACCATAAGTTTTAAAAATATGAAAAAAAATCTCAAAAGTAGAACTTTATAAAAACTTTGTAGGAAAATTATTTTGAACTTGATAGGTTGAATAGTTTTTGAAAAAATTACAAAAATAATTTCTGAACTAAGTTTGTAATTTAACCGTATAAACAGGTGTTTATTGTACCTGTCATTTCTACAAAATCACAATGAAATGACGTGCTTTCAAATAAAGTAAAACCGGTGAAAATCGGTTCACGCAATAAAGAATTATTCCATAAAAATCATCTTCCATACTTTAAGCTCGCGCGCAATAGTTTACTTAATTTGCCGATAGATGTCGCTGTACGTGGAACGCTCATTTCTACATGGCGGTGTTAAGATTTTTCCTGATTTAATGGGGTCTGAGCAGGTGCGCCCATACATTAGGTTGTGTTTCTGTACTTAATATGTCAACTTAATGTGACGGACGGAAAACTACGGAACCCTACACTGAGCGTGGCCCGACACGCTCTTGGCCGGTTTTTTTTATATGAAGACATCTAGTTAGTCCGTAGAAAGTTTGCTTAAAAGGTTTAATGTAATAGTACGTACATTTGTATGGTAGAAGAAAATCGCATACTAGGACTTCGCTCATCCATATTGTCGTTTATTTGTTAGTCGAATAAAAGTAAATCGCATACTATTTAGCACTTCGCTTATCCATACTGTCGTACATTTGTGTAGTCGAATAGAAGTACATCGCATACTAGTACTTCGCTCACCCATACTGTCGTACATTTGTATAGTCGAATAGAAGTACATCGCATACCAGCACTTCACTGATGCATACTGTCGGAAATTTGTATTGTCGGACACAAATACATCGCACAATTCAACATCGCAGAATTGCTTTGTCGATTAATAGAAATGTCGCACTAGCGTACATCGCACATTCGTTGTCGCACATCTGTAATAATCCCGAGCGGATCTGCTTTACTCTGATATCTGTGAGTGAGTTAAACCATTTGTTACATTCAATAAGTTACAATTCATTTTTAGTATGCAATGTCTTGCTCTTTAGTCTTTACCTTACCACAGTAAATATAAACCAAAGCATTATCTTAACTGGAGTCTAAGATTTTATTAGATCTGTGCTCCAATGGTGCTATCTATAATAATATGGGCCAGTACGCTTAAGAGGGCGCAGTACGCTCGATTCTCCATACAAATGTATTTACGCTCTCATTTTAAAACGCCATGCTAGAATAACATGAAACTTTGTATACACAATGGGATCCGGCATATCTAGGTCGGAAATTAGTTTCTGTTGCTAGAAATTGTAAAAGAAAAAAAATACAGCGGTTTTTTGAGTTTTTTACGGCTTGTATGAAAACCTTAATAATCGGTGTATTTTTTCTCCACTATAATTTCAAGCAACAGAAACTAATTTCCGACCTAGATATGCTGGATCCCATTGTGTATACAAGTTTCACGTTATTCTAGCATGGCGTTTCAAAATGATAGCGTAAATACATTTGTATGGAGAACCGAACGTACTGCGCACTCTTAAGTAGTGTCTTTGACAGTAGATCAATCAATCACACGTACAATGTTGTTACAGATCCAACCTTACTTCAACGCAACCGACACTGACCTGGTCTTCGGAGATTCCCTCAACTGTGTCGGTTTCTTCACCGCTCCCATCTGGGCTGCCCTCTTCGTGACGTTCATCCTCCTCTTCATCATGTTTTTCGGCATCATGATGATGATGGACATCCGTACAATGGACCGCTTCGATGATCCCAAGGGTAAAACCATCACCATTAATGCTGCTGAGTAAATTTCCAGATCGGGGTGTTGAGACAATTATACAAACCCTGTTTTACTAAGAACAGATTTTATAACCTTATGTCCTTCGTAAAGGACACTTTTTATGTTTATGTCCTTTTAAAAGGACATGCAAATTAATCATTTTTATTTATGAATCAATTTTGTGAATATTTGTCATAATTTCTAATTTTATCCGTTTCTGTTATTCATTTATTTTTATTAATTTAATTTGTAATGTGTGAGAATTTTTTGAGTAAATATTGTATTTTATAAGTGTAACAAGAATAAATACGACTTAAGGAATACTTTGTGCAAGAATGTACATGTGAGTAACTGCCAAGCTTTGTATTGGTCTAAAAAAAACTATATTAAAATATAATTGTCTTAAACCCCCATCTTTATACGTAAATAATAGAGTAAAGAGTTAAGTATAGAACTTCTATAGAGCTCAAAAAAAGTTTCCAACTATTTATTATAACTCGTTAAAGACGATATGGCTGGGTTCATGCGATTTAAAACCTTATAAAAAGAGTAATACGATCGAATATTCAATATCGCTGAAAGCCTGTGTTCCTAGTAATATATGGATATATATAAAAATTGGTGCCTCTATTCACAATACTTAGTGTTAAACATATTTCTAATGCTTTTAAATTCAACTCAGTATATTCAGTATTGCTATTCATGTTTAACGATGGTTATGCTTATGTTCAGATGTATAGCTTAAATCTTGTTGAAATATCTGCGTTAATATAAGAAGTACAGATGCGTCACTCGGGATTAACGTTCGCTCAAAGTCAATGGTTTTAGATGCTAGGGCTGCCACCACCAGCCCCTGTATATGGCAATAAAAGTGACGCGAATGGCTTCTTGTTTTACACCACGTGGCTACAGTATGCCGTAATGCGCTCTATTCGAACGTGTTAAGAGTGTATTTGGTACAACGTATACTGTGACTTGTGGGTCAGATTTTGTAAAAACAATAACTTTTAGTATTATGAACCGATCATGTGCCTACGATCTACAGAAATAAAGTAGGATATGAAGTGTCATGTTTGAGATCGAGAAGCCCAGTTTGTCTTTTATTTTCGACTTTGTTGGGTGGTGTTAAGGTTCATAATTCCATTTGCTGTGGGATTTGTGACTTTTCGATTTTAAACATGGTACGAGTAGATTGTTATGGCTTCTTAGATATATTAGAAGGTGCGATTAGAAAAAAAAACACCACATACAAAGTTAAAGGACTGTTTTTTAATAATTAAGCAGAACATTTCAGTGAAGCAAAATGTGTGATAGCATTTCTAACAAAACAATATATTTAATTTACACTAAGTAAAAACGGTGGAGGAATTTCGTAACTGACCAAAGTAACTGTTACCAAACCAAAGGCATCGACAGCGCGCGTGTGACTACTCAAAAGTCACGAGCGTGTTTAAAAAATAATTAATCGATTTTTTAGCCTTGGCGTGTTCATGTAAGAGAGAATGTTTGTTTGAACGGAAGTCCGTTTGAAAAGTTACGGAATTGCCCTGCCGAACTATCTGTGTAGAAAGGCCTTAGTACAAGTCTGATAATTTCCACAACGACTACAATAATCCTGAGCTTCTGAGCGTAGAGTTAAACGGTTTGAAAATTGTGTGCCCTCCACTTTAGTGCCAATGTCATTCCATATTTAAAAAATGGTGTTGTTAAAAAGCGGCTATACACTGTCCAGAGTCGAAACAGACGTATGCGTTAAAGAGAGACAGCGGCGAAGTTTGTGTGGCTCGATTGTAAGTGCGATAGAGATATCTCAGATATTTGTCTCGCTTTAACGTACGTCTCTGACATTGGGTAGTGAATAAGCTTTTAGATATTGTTTATAAGGCCTATAATACAATTGTTATGTAAAACAATTGAATTTAGATATTTTGAAGGTCTATAGATGTAAGTGTATCTGCAATTAAATTTCGATTCATTTCTGTAAATAATTTCCGCTTTTTCTGTATATTGTTTTGTTTTTTTGAGAAGTATTAAATCGTGAGACCAAACTGTTTCTTTAGTTATTATACAGTCGACAGCAAATGCAGAAGATCATTTTAGTACTTTGTCGAACTAACATAACAATACTGCGACAGTTGGTATGCGTTAAAGTAGTGAAAGTGACAAGGTACTAAAACGATCATCTACTTTTGCTGTTGACTGTACCTAACCCCTTTAAACATCGTGAGGAGTTGATCCCAACAAGCTATATACACAATTTTTTTAACAGTACTATTGCATACAAGTTCTATGTTAGAAACAAATGAGCGTGCCGTACGTTTCACTATGGGCAGTACTTTATTAATAAATAAAAAAAATCGACCAAGAGCATGTCGGACCATGCTCAGTGTAGGGTTCCGTAGTTGCCCAGTGATAAAAAAAAATCAATAACAAACTAGAGGAAATACCTTCGCAGCGTTTCATACGTCTTTTACTAAGTAGGGAAGACTTTCTACGATAACCCACAAAAAGGATTTTCGTTGTCTTTATTAAGCTTTAATTTTTTTTCGACCCATAGTTCTAAACGGAGAGGGGACACATTTTTTCCTTTGGAGTGATTATTTCCTAATATATTCGCTTTTTTTTTAAAGACCACATCCCATAACCATAGGGTTGAAGCAAAATAAAATCATCCCCACTTTAAGGTAGTACAATTTCTTTTTTTAGATTTTGTTTAATGGCAAATTTATTGATTTATATATTCATGCCAAATTGCATGCAGCTTTATAGCACTAACAATCAAAGAGAAAAGACTCTAGCAGACAGACGGACATGGCGAAACTATAAGGGTTCCTAGTTGACTACGGCACGCTAAAAACCGGCCAAGTGCGTGTAGGATCACGCACAAAGAAGGGTTTCGTCCGTACCGACAGACTACTACTTAGTCCAGATTTAAAACCAATATACAATACAACTGAATCAAAAAAGGACGTATCTTCATAAGGAACTTAGGGCACTTACGTCCTTTTGTTTGGGCAAGACAGTTTTTCAGCGATAACATAAAAAACCGTCAGACACATCTTGTTCAAACCAAAAGTCGTTGAAAGTTTTTATTAAACACCAAAGACTTACTATGAAAATGTACACCACACCTCCTCCATTTTTTTTAGAATTTTAAATATCGCAGTTGGGTTTTTTTTTACGACTGACAGCTAATATCTCACCAACGGTTGACTTTTTTTTATCAAGGTCGCCAGAGAGCAAATAACAAAATTTTTTTTTATACCACGTCGCTGGCAAACAAGCGTACGGCCCGCCTCATGGTAAGCGGTCACCGCAGCCTATGGACGCCTGCAACTCCAGGGGTGTCACATGCGCGTTGCCGACCCTTGACTTAATTGGAAAAGGGTTTTTAGAAAACTATTTCATTTTTGAATGATTTGCGACAGTATATTCACAAGTCGGTGCTTGAACAGTCTGTTAAGATGGATAGGCTATAGAAGTAATAAAATGAGCCTAGTGGTAGTAGTTTCACTAGTTGGCTCGTCCTTCCGACGTATCCAGCGTATACACGCTCGGGTCGAAACCACGGCGTCGGACCGTGTCGTCGATCCAGTCGCGCAGGAAACCGACGTCTGCGTACACGCCGGGGTACAAATAGCAGCCGATGCCCCAGGACACGATGCCATATTGGATGTAGCGGTTGTTTAAGGTCTGTGGGAGAAACAAATTGACTAGTGGCCTGTTTGACACATCGATTAGTATTAGTGCGTGTCCAATGCAAAAGCTGCTCGCAAAAAATAGAACACGCTCCTATTCTATGAACTCACACTGAAATCACAGTGTATACATGGCCATTCATAAGCGTGAAGTTTCGCAGTAATTAATGTTGTTGATGTCTTGTTCTTCCAATACAATCCATCCCTATAATAATCCTTAAATATAATATACCTATATAGAGGGTGTTTTTAATTTATAATACTAGTTAAAACCCTAGAAAGCCTTGGTCTTTTAGTTACTCGTTAGTTACTGCACCATTTATACATACTGAAGGACAAACGAGCGGGGCTCCGCCGTCCCCCTTGCAGGTATCCTGTCCCCCGCCCCCGGCACACATAAAGGAATCGTTCAGATCGTAATGGCGGCCGAGGCTCGAACGCCGTAGCTCCGTTTGGCACTGCGCGCGGCTGACAACCGGCACTTCCACCTGTAAAAGATAAATACCCACAGACTACTTAAATACCCTTCAGAATCGGAATTCTAGTCCCAATTAAATTAAAAACTGCTTGAGAAGACGATGTGATGTGTGGTTTGGTGCCACACACCCATATCCTCCTGCCAGACGGGCGTGGAGGTTTCCTAGCTAGCTCAGCTGTCCGGGAGTTCCTACGGGAGTCGGGTAAATAAGAACCACAATGTATGTTATTACAAGTTAAGGGTCTTTATGCCCGTTTATTGCTAATCAAACCTTAATCTAAACGATATGATGATGATGGTATAAGCCACGATCCTTAGGGGATCCTATCTATACGGGATCGCGGAAATGAGCCCTATGCGGCCTCTCGGGAGCCAAGCGGCCGGCGAGTGGTGGATCGGGCAGAAGGAGGTCCCTACGGTACGCGAGTGAGAGGCAGGAATTCAGGGGTGCTATAAGGGCCTCTCGGGAGCCAAGCGGCCGGCAAATAGCGGGTGTCTACGGAGGGGTACACTGCGAGGGCCTCTCGGGAACCAAGCGGCCACGGGCAGCGGGGAGCGGTGTACTCCTGGCTCAGTCAGTAACCAGTCCGGCTCGAGCCGGCGGCACTGCAGGTACATCCGTTCTGAGCCGTCCTGATATAGATCGGCAAGTCCCCTGAGGATAATGGGGACGGGGTTGTTGCCGGTCAGGATTACGCTCAGGACGTCTTGCAAGATGGTGATGCAGCTGGCTATCACCTGGTTCCTGGTTGCGTCCTGATGTTGTGGTGGGTCTGAGTTGAGTGGTAGGGCTTCCGGTTTAGCCGGTTGTGTCGGCTGTGGCGGGTCGGTGGGCGTGTCTTTATTACGCCTTTTCCCCCTCCCTCTTTGACGGCGACGGAGGGGCGGGGCGGAGCGGGGCACAGCGTCGTTAGCCCTCGCCATCAGGGAATTTGCGGTGTTCTCGTCGTCCCTCACCTCGTTCGGCTGGGCGATGGTTTGCCCGCGGCGGGAGGTGAGGGGGGCTGTCCCGGCCTTCTTGTTCCGCGCTTCGCGCCGGAAGGTGGGGCATGTGGCGTCGTTAGCCGTATGTGGGCCCGCGCAGTTGGCGCAGGTCCCGGGTTCTGTGCGTGGCCGGTCGCACTGGCTCGCAAAATGCGATCCTGCGCAGCGGACGCACCTGATGGGTCGGTGGCAGCCGGCGGACGCGTGACGGAAGCCCTGGCACCTGTGGCACTGTGCCGGACCCTTCCTGCCCCGCCAGGCCTCTACAACTACGCCCGGCATGCCTAACAGCTCCCGGATGCTGTAGATTGCCGGGATAGTGTCGGGGGTCTTCTGTAGTTGGGCGTAAAAAATGCAGCCCGGACGTCCATGGCGTGCCGCTACGTGCCGTGTGTATAGCGGCACAAACCCCTTCTTCTGCAGCTCGTCTGTGATTTGCTGTGGTTCCGTGTTTGAAGGGAGCCCCCTGATACACACCTTCAGGGGGATCTCCTCAGGGAGAGAATACACGTGCCACGATAGTATCTCTCCCTGGGCGGCTAGTTCATCTTGTAGGGCCTGTAGGTAGCGTTGTACAGCCCGGTATTCCACTTCGTCCGCAGGAAGGAATCTTATCCCTTTTCCATAGGGGCGCGAAGTAGGGAAACGTCCCAGCGTCTCCTTTATTCCCTTGAGGTGTCGTGGCCAGTCCGGGAGGTGGTCCACAGTTATGGGCCGCGGGCGTTTCGTTCGCGGCTGCGACTGGGCCGGTGGTGCGATTGTGTCTGGCGTTACCGCATCAGGGGCTGCGCCGTCGTCGGGGTCGCTCTCTACCTCTTTTGCTGTGTCCATGGGGGACAACTGCAGGCGAGGGAGGGTCCGGGGCTGCATTTTCTCCGGCGGCGAAGCAGGCCCGCGCTTGCCTCCGAGCGGCAGTAGCGCGGCACTTGTAGAGGCGGCAGGGGTCTGCACTAGAGGCGGTGATGGTGCAGTGGAAGCTCCGGGTGTGCGGTTAGTCGGGCTGGTGTCTGGCGATGACGTCGGGCTGGCCTGCGGGGGCTTGGGTCCCCTGGGCCGGATCGCGGGGGGCTGCGGCTTGTGTAGCACGGTCGCTTTGGGCGGCGTTCGCGGCGCGGGTTTTGCCAGCGAGGCCACGCGGGGCAGCGGACCAGTCGCGAGCGCTTTGCGGAGCGCGGCCTTGCCCGCTCCGGGGGCGGGCGACGGTCGCGGCGCGGTTGGTGTGGCCGCTTTCGGGCGCTGTGCTACGGGCGCGCGCTGCGGCAATGGCGCCGGGGTCTTGCTAAGGCTGGACGCGGCGGCGGCATAGTTGGGTGCGGCACAAGTGCCGGCGGTCTGTGCGGTCGGCAGTGCTGTTGAGTGTCCTGCTTTAGTAGCGGGGCGGGTACTGGAGGCGGTGGTGAGACGGCCTTCGACGGCACGGCTTTCCTCAAGCGTTGCGGATGGCGCGGTAGAAGTGCGGGCGCCGGCGGCAGATGTGGAGGCGGCGGACAGTTTTTCGGCGGCTGGGACGAGTTGGCCCAGTATCGCCTTAATAACGTCCCCCGGTTTTGGCGGGAACGGCGCTTCTCTGGCTCCTTCGTCGGTAGGCGTTCCCGGGTTACTCGGGCTGGCGGATGGTGAAGAGCGGATGACCGCCGCGGATGCGCGCAGAACGCTACGGAAAGCGTTCTGTACTCGCGGGTCGCGGGCGGCTCTCGACGCTTCTTCGAGGCCACGAGTGCGGCGGAAGGTCCTCGGCCGCGTGGGTGCCCGTGCCGTTGGATCCCTAGAGGGCGGCGGCATGTTGGTGGCGTTGTAACCCGGGGGGTAGGATGAACCCGGGTTTTCTCACTCTACCCCCACCTTTGATTACTCAAAGGCGGGGGGAGGAGGGCGTTCTTGAGCTGCCGATGGTGTCGGCGGGGGTGTTGCAGCACGGATGTTGGTGCTGCGCAGTTTCGCGCGATCGCGGCGGCGCAGTCCGCCCTTTCCCGTTTCGCCAGGGCTTCGCCCGGTGAGACCCGCTGGTGGGAGGCCGGGCTCAGCGACAGCTAGACGGGTCAGGGTCGGTAGCGTGGAGTGAATAAAAATGGCAATCCGGGCGCGTGCGTGTTGTGGGTGATTATTACCTAGGTAGCATGGAGCATACTTTCGGCATTAACAATCAGCAACGAGTAAACTGCGGCGAATCCTCTAACGCGGCGCGGTCGCGCTGCGCCTTATATGTGCGGCGGCGGCAGGGGCGCGGGCGGCGAGGTACGATGGCTGCCTCCGTTCCCCTCGCGTCTCCTCCCGTGCGTCGACGCGGCTTGCGCCGTCGCAACGATATATTGCATGGACAGATACTTGTGAAGCTCGGCTCGGCGTCTCAGAGCACAACTCAGAGTAAGGTTTTCTAATTTTTCTATAGAGATCGTATACGAGTACCATCAATGCCCAAGGCAGTTTATTGATAACAGATAAACAACCTTTTTAATTTGGGCGGGTAATCGTTTATTTGCCTCAAACTGCCTCAAACTATTTGACATGACATTAAGGCAAATAAAGAAAAGCGGAACTATGACAAGGTCAACAAATGAAATATCCCTCTCTGTCACTTTGACGTCTTCTCTCCGGTACTCTGAGCTCGGCGGCAATAATCTTAATTGGTTAGGGACTTGATACACGGTGGTTATTATCACGCGATACACTCATATCGCAATACGTATTGCGTGAATATTGACTAATATTGAAACAATTTCAAATTCACGATAATATTGACATCCCAATATTGCAGTCTTAAGGCGCATCCCTACGGACGAGCATGCATGCCATGCAATGCGCCTCGTGATTTTGACATGCCTGTACTGCAGGCTGCACGGCATCCCGCAAAACCAAGTCCGCTATGATCGAGCGTGGGAATGCGCCTTAACATTGGTCAGCAGGAAGTTTATTAAAGGATCTTTTCACAAGAATTAAAATACCATATAGAATTAGAATTATATTATATATTAAGAATTAGAATTTAAATTGTATTTTAATTATAAGACAGATGGAATATATTTTTTAGGAACCTCAGCCGGAACGGGGATTACCTGCCTCGTATTACTAGACGGTCTCACTACACTCGGACGTCTATACTATAACACTTTGCAGGCACTCCCTTCGTGGCCTTTTTATAATCTTACCCGTTTCAAAATGTCCGCCAACTGCGTGTTTTCCCTCCGCTTCTTCCCCCAGCCTGTGGCGATGCAGCGGGCGCCCGCAGAGGCCCGCACGCCTGCTGGCGCCAGGCACGCCACGCCCACATTCGGCGCGTATTCTACACCGGATTTTAGGAAGAGGAGGGCGACGTCGTAGATTCCGTTTTCTAGAACAATTAAACGTGTTCTTCAAAGTGTAGGGGTCTAATAAAGCTTTTAAAAACAGCTCGGTGACATCATAACTAAATGATTAGGTGTTAACGTACCCCGCCTATGTTAACGATCTAATATAGACTAATGTCTATACAGGTGTTTTCGTTAATTATCACCCGTTTTATTTTAAAAATAGGAAAATCTAAGCATGCTATGAAATTTCCATGTATACATACCCATACACGGCTATGGAACGGAAATCAATAAAAAACACACTGTCAAGTGGGCCCATTAAAAAACACATTTAAGGTGGCAAACAACGACTTACCACCACCACCAACATATCAGCCGAAGGACCTCCACTGCTGGACATAGGCCTCCCCCAATTTCATCCGAGGTAAATGCCAGGGATGCTGCTGCCGGACGATCCCGGTGGTTTTGGTCGTAGTTTTAGGACATACCCGGGTCTCACCTACCTACAGCACGCCTGATATTAATTAGCAAACGTTCATAGTCTACGATGTCTACTTACCATCAGAGGGCCTACTCCGAACTTCGAAAATCTAACTTCGTGTCGTGCCATCCCTTTCACTCTCGTTTAATACACAATTTGACGGATAGGAACGGCCCGATACGAAGTTCGATTTTCGAAGTTCGGAGTAGGCCCTCAGGCAGGCTGTACGTATGATTTTCTGCCATTGTTGTAGTAGGTATAAAAAAAGGAAATAATGCATGTGATGCAGCAGGCAGTCAATACTGCATGGAGCAGTGGGATGTCACGGTCTATAAATTATTTAATGAGATAGATAATACATACCAGCATAATTAGGATGCGTAACGACCTCCCGAACCGCCCGGTCCTGGTATTCATACGGCTCTTCCTTGGAGTTGATGTCCCATTCACCAGCTCTCACCATGAAGGTGTCCGCCGACTCACCGACCAGGTAGTGAGCTGCGGTCAACACTACGTTGCGGTGGATCAGAGAACCCCCTCCAAGGAACGTATAGAGCGGCACTCCTCCTATACCTAAGACAAAATCTGACTTCCTGTAAGTAAAAAGAAGGTGGTTACGGTTAAAGAGGACCTATGCTTGGTTTTACCAATATGCTATAGGGTGGCTAGGTGGGTAGATTTTAGGGCCGGTCAGCTAAACTCGGCATCGGCTAACACAATAGCTTATACCTTCACGTTTTATGGCCTAAATGTACAAAAACGTAAGATAAAACGTGACGGTATAAGCCATTGTGCCAGCTAGGCTGGTGTCGATATACACAATCGCGCTAGGACCGAAAGAACACGGGCTGTGCTGCGGACTCGTGCGGGCTATTATTTGCCGTTAAATATCGGATTTGCAGACGCAGCGTGGGAAGGCCCAACAAGGTGGACTGACGATCTACTGAGTCAAGATCGCGGGGAACCGTTGGATGAGGGCTGCGCAGTACCGGTCATTGTTGAGATCCTTGGGAGAGGCCTTTGTCCAGCAGTGGACGTCTCTCGGCTGATATGATAATAGGATTTGTTAGACAAAAAACCTTCTGTACTATAGTTATTATGTGGTTCAAGCACGGGGTTCAAGTAAGGTTTAAGTACACATTGTACGCACTTATGAAGGGCGACCGTCCAGGGAAATTCTGCAAAGTTGGTTTCGCCGTCGTAACTGCGTTTGATCTTGAACTCGACGCCGTCAGGGTTGGCCCAGCCACATCCTTTCCGAATCTGCAAATTGGAATCCATACAATGTTAATGACATTGATAATATAATGAAGGCCATTAATTCTGAATGGACGAGGGTTATAGCTTGCATGTCAGCCGAAGGAAGTCCACTGCTGGACATAGGCCTCTCACAAAGAGAGCCACAATGATGGATATTGGGGTAAAATGCCATAACCGCCACGATGGCATGCGGGTTGGCGATTGCAGTATCTTTACCGCACTATGGGGATGCTGCTGCCCATCCCCCGGTGGTCTCGGAACATATCATATTGAAGCAAAATTCATAGGGGCCTGTTACACGGTTATTATTATCACGCGATCGAGTCATATCATGATACGAATCACGTGAATATTGATGAATAGCAAAATCCATACAATTGTGAAAACCACGATTATGTTATCAGTATTGTGATAATATTAGTCGTGTTGTGGGCATTATGTCAACGCCCAATAAATACGTACCTACTGTTTTTAATGTTTTATGTGAATTCTGATTTATTTATATTTTGTGGTTAATGAATTCAACTATTTATTATTAATACCAATTGCAATTCATTATTATGTCAAATCAAATTATGTTTTATATCAATGCATTTTAATTATATCAATGAATTTATTTTAATGCCTAATTAGGTCAGTTATAAATTATGTAAAGTAATTTTAATTGTTAATTAGGATCGCATGAATTTTACGTATTAATTTTATATATACATATTAATTTAATTTACTAAAACTAATTAAATCATCTTAACTAATATATACAATCACCTATGTACAATAACAATCTAATATTAATTATTAGTATAAAATATTTTGTACGTTGAAGCGGACAAGCAGACCGCATTTTGTTATTAGTATTTGCTCCGGCCCAGCGACATTACGTCACGCGCCGGAACCGGTTCCCAAGAGCCGTCACCGCGGCGCGGGCGCAGTGTTCCTTGCCCGCGCGCTGCAGTCTCCCGAATGCTTAGACGCGAAACGCATGTCGCTTGGCCGCATACGTAATTCCTTAAATACTGCTTGCGCGCTGTTAATGTTAAGTGCTATCGCTTTTACATTTCTCCTTCTACTTTGTGCTAGACTTTTTCCGTGCTTGTGCTAATTTTAAGTGCTGGAAATTAAACATTAGTGCACAAAGGACTGGGTTGTTTATATTCTGCACCCGCCGTGAATACCTACTACAAGTAAGTGCAACGACTACAATTAACAACCCATCACAACCACATTGGTGACCACATTGGTGACTCCTCCAAGGACACGGCAATATGTGTGACGACGGCACTGAAAACAAAGGAGTACCGTTAAAAGATGGCGCCGAGCAAATAACGGCCGAAACATGTCGGGTTGGCGTACGGATTCCCCCGTTTTACCCCGAGAAACCGGCGGTATGGTTTGCGCAGCTAGAAGGGCAATTCCTTTTGTCCAAAATTACGGCGGACGAGACCAAATTTTATTACGCCATGGCGCAACTTGAGCCTCAATATGCGGCGGAGGTCGAGGATATTATTACGTCACCTCCGGCCATGGACAAGTACATAAAGCTGAAGACAGAATTAATAAAACGTCTTTCCGCGTCGCGTGAGAGAAAAGTCCAGCAAGTCCTTAACCTTGAAGAGTTAGGAGACAGAAAGCCTTCGCAGTTTCTTCGGCACCTTCAGAACTTGGCTGGACCTGGACTACCCGAAGACTTCCTACGCACCATCTGGGTCAACAGGTTACCCCAGAGAACGCAAGATATCGTCGCTTCCCAACTGAGATCATCGCTGGAGGACTTAGCGGAATTGGCTGATCGACTTCATGACGTCATCGCTCCAACCTCGCAAGTAACAGCAGCATCCGCGCTGCCATCCACTTCAGCGGAACCGCTTCTGCAGCAAATTGCGGAGCTGACTAGGCACGTGCGAGCACTGGACGCCAAGGTTGATAGGATGTCCCGACCCCGTGGAAGATCGTCGAGTTACTCCCGGCAGCGGTCCGCGTCAAAGAGGTCAACCTCCAACTACCGGAAGTTCCCTACCTGCTGGTATCATCACAAGTTTGGAGAGCAGGCTCGGAAGTGCATCAAGCCTTGTGATTACCAGTCGGGAAATGCGTCGGGCAGTCGGTAATGGCGACGGGCGGCTGCCCAAATACAGGTCGCTTATTCGTTGTAGACTCCAAATCCAAAGTACCGTTTCTAGTCGACACTGGTAGTGATTTGTGCGTGTTTCCTCGTACCAAATTAAGAGACCGCAGAACGCCAACGAACTACAGTTTATGCGCCGCTAACGGCACAGTGATAAACACCTACGGTTACGTGCATTTAGTGCTTAATATAGGTTTGCGCCGTGACTTTGTCTGGCGATTTGTTGTAGCGGATGTCACAAGGGCTATAATAGGTGTTGATTTTTTATCCCACTATAATCTTGTTGTCGATTGCAGGAATCATCGCCTAATCGATAACAATACAACGCTTGCGACCGCGGCTTTGCCTGCCCGGCCGTCTGATGTCATTTCCTCCGTCAAAGTTGTAACTGGTGAGTCTGTTTACCACACAATACTACGGGAATATCCCGACATCACACGCCCATCTGGCATACACCGCACAATAAAACACAACACCCTACACTTTATCCGGACTACACCCGGACCCCCAGTTTTTAGTGCACCTCGCAGGTTGGCTCCTGACAAGTTGACAATTGCAAAGGAGGAGTTTTCTTCTATGCTAGCTAGTGGCATAGCCAGACCCTCCGAGTCCCCTTGGGCCTCACCCTTGCACTTGGCCCCTGAAAAGGACAACGGCTGGAGACCATGCGGTGATTACAGGATGCTCAACGCGCGAACAATACCTGATAGGTATCCTATACGCCACATCCAGGATTTTACGCACAACATCTCTGGCTGCCGCATCTTCTCCACCGTTGACCTTGTTAAGGCCTACAATCAGATCCCCGTCAACCCTGAAGACATCCCGAAGACCGCCATTACGACGCCGTTCGGTCTTTACGAATTCCCGTTCATGACGTTCGGGCTTCGAAATGCCGGACAGTCGTTCCAGCGCTTCGTGGATGAAATGTTGCGGGGTCTTGATTTTTGTTACAGCTACCTGGACGACTTCTTGGTCTTCTCGAAAGACGAGGAGACTCACAAGTCTCATCTTCACCAGCTGTTCACACGATTGCAGGAATACGGCATGGTCATCAACACCTCAAAGTGTGTTTTCGGAGCTTCAGACGTAACCTTTTTAGGCTACCGTATCTCTGCTGAGGGCACCATGCCGCTTCCTTCCAAAGTCGAGGCGATCAACGACTTCCCTCCGCCCAAGAACGTTCGTGAGCTCAGGCGATTTCTGGGCATGATGAACTTTTATCGCAGGTTCATCCCCAGCGCCGCCCAACATCAAGCCCCTTTGAACGCTCTTCTTACAGGCTCGGTGAAGGGATCACACCCGATCCAATTCTCATCGGCGGAGCAGGACGCATTCCAGCTTTGTAAGCAGGACCTGAGTCAGGCTGCCCTACTCGCCCATCCAGACACGCACGCGAAGCTATGCATCGTTACAGACGCTTCTGACGTGGCCTTGGGCGCCGTGTTGCAGCAGTTCAACGAGGAGAAGGGCTGGGAGCCATTAGCTTTCTTCTCACGCAAACTCAGTCCTGCTCAGCGAAAGTATTCGCCGTACGACCGGGAGCTCTTGGCTGTGTATGAGGCTATTAAGTATTTCCGGCACATGGTAGAAGCCCGTGACTTCAGGATCTACACAGACCATAAGCCGTTATGCTTTGCCTTCCACTCTCGTAAGGAGAATTGCTCACCCAGGCAGTTTCGTCACCTGGATTTCATCGCGCAGTTCACCACGGATATCAGGCATATCTCCGGTAAGGACAACGTCGTCGCTGATACTCTCTCTCGGGTCGAGGAAATTACGCCACCAGTGGACGTAAGTAAACTGGCAGCAGCTCAAAGCACCGACCCAGAGTTACAGCAGCTACTTAGCAGCGACAACTCGTTGTCCCTGACGAAAGTCCTGATACCCGGGACTAATGCTGAGCTGTACTGCGATGAGAGGAGTGATTCGGCAACTGCGAGACCATACGTTCCAGCAGAGTTAAGACGGCAGGTCTTCGAGAGCTTACACTCGTTCAGCCATCCAGGTGCGAGTGCATCGGCGAGACTCGTAGCCGAAAGGTATGTCTGGCCAGGAGTCAGAAGAGACTGTCGTGAGTGGACTCGGCACTGCCTGGCTTGCCAGCGTTCGAAAGTCACTCGACATGTCTCAACTCCACTCTCATCGTTCAAGATACCTAAGGCTAAATTCTTGAACATACACATCGACCTGATCGGACCGCTCCCGCTCTGCCAAGGCTTCAGGTATTGCCTCACCGCCGTTGACCGTTTCACGAGATGGCCTGAGGCAATTCCAATACAGGATATGTCCGCCGAAACCGTTGCACAAGCCTTACTGCACGGGTGGATTGCTCGATTCGGATGCCCAGTGGACATAGTAACCGACAGAGGAGGGCAGTTTGAATCTGCGCTGTTTAGGCGGTTGTCTGACTTGGCAGGATTTGTACATAAGCGTACTACTGCTTATCACGCCGCTTGTAATGGCATGGTGGAGAGACACCACAGGCAATTAAAAGCTGCTATCACCTGTCACGCCAACAGCACGTGGGTTGAATCACTCCCACTTGTGTTGTTAGGCGTAAGGAATGCTTATAAAGAGGACCTTCAAGCCTCATCTGCAGAGCTAGTCTACGGGCAAGCCCTGCGGATGCCTGGTGAGTTTTTCAACCCACGTGCTGACTTAATTCCAGATGTGACGGACTACTTGTCCCGGCTACGCTCGTTCACAAAGAACTTGCAACCGAGACCAGCTTCTCGTCACATAGGCCAGCAGCGTACGTTCATCTTCAAGGATTTGGCAACATCTTCCCATGTTTTCCTCAGGGACGACACACTTTGCAAATCTTTGAAACCACCATACACGGGACCCCATAAGGTCCTGCAAAGAGGTCCAAAAATATTTACTTTATTAGTCAATGGTAAGTCTGTGACAGTATCTGTAGACCGTCTCAAGCCAGCCTACATACTTCACGACACACACACCACTCACACTACACATAAAACGCAAACACATAACGACACTCACAAGACCACCACCAGTTCGACGTTGAATGGGGAGAATGACATCAGGCGTACACGGTCAGGCCGTGTGGTTCGTTTTCCTGACTATTATCGCCCTTAGGACGGTCTCTGGAGGGGGGTGATGTGGGCATTATGTCAACGCCCAATAAATACGTACCTACTGTTTTTAATGGGACTTGCCTCAGGCTACCCAGGCTAAACTAAAAGTGGTCAGGCACTCGGCCGGCTACCAAGCAGTAAACCTCTATAATAAGTTGCCGGTAGAGTTGAAGTCAATTTTAAGTAAAAATTTGTTCAAAAATAAGCTAAAAGCATTTTTGCTGCGGAAGTGTTTCTATACAGTTGAAGAATTTTTAACAGGTAATTGGGTATAATTGTGAAAACTGTAATATTATCATTACTATATACGTAAAAGAAATATCAGATTGATATCTGGTAAGTAAAGTCATTAATATATAAATAACATGGTTGACATTGTTTATAATTTCTTATTATTGATTTTTTATTTGTTATAATTTATGCACTTACTTTGTAGACGTTTTTTACAGATATTTTCACTCATGACTTGTTTATTATTAATTATTTGCAATTTTGATTTTTATTCTTTTAATATTTATGACACAATTATTTCAAATGCAATGTATATTGTTTATTGAATAAATAACTAAGAAACTAAGAAACTAAGAAACTAAGAATGTTTTATGTGAATTCTGATTTATTTATATTTTGTGGTTAATGAATTCAACTATTTATTATTAATACCAATTGCAATTCATTATTATGTCAAATCAAATTATGTTTTATATCAATGCATTTTAATTATATCAATGAATTTATTTTAATGCCTAATTAGGTCAGTTATAAATTATGTAAAGTAATTTTAATTGTTAATTAGGATCGCATGAATTTTACGTATTAATTTTATATATACATATTAATTTAATTTACTAAAACTAATTAAATCATCTTAACTAATATATACAATCACCTATGTACAATAACAATCTAATATTAATTATTAGTATAAAATATTTTGTACGTTGAAGCGGACAAGCAGACCGCATTTTGTTATTAGTATTTGCTCCGGCCCAGCGACATTACGTCACGCGCCGGAACCGGTTCCCAAGAGCCGTCACCGCGGCGCGGGCGCAGTGTTCCTTGCCCGCGCGCTGCAGTCTCCCGAATGCTTAGACGCGAAACGCATGTCGCTTGGCCGCATACGTAATTCCTTAAATACTGCTTGCGCGCTGTTAATGTTAAGTGCTATCGCTTTTACATTTCTCCTTCTACTTTGTGCTAGACTTTTTCCGTGCTTGTGCTAATTTTAAGTGCTGGAAATTAAACATTAGTGCACAAAGGACTGGGTTGTTTATATTCTGCACCCGCCGTGAATACCTACTACAAGTAAGTGCAACGACTACAATTAACAACCCATCACAACCACATTGGTGACCACAGTGTAAAGGGCCCCATTAAAGTTTGAAAACGGCGATAATATTGACACCATGACCCCCACTCTAATATTATTCTAATGTTAATCCACTCTAATGTTATGTCAAATGTCACTCCATCGGAACTCTCGATATATTTAATCCAAATTTACAAGGATGATGCTGTCCATCCCCCGCTGATCTTGATCGTATTTTTAGAACATACCCGGGTCCTTCCGGTTATAACCGGAATAGGCAGGTTATAACCGGAATTCCTGCCTTACGAACCTTGTGGTCCTGGGTTCGGGCAATTATTCGTGTGATGACTGTTGACGATGAGTCTTGGATGTTTTCTATGAAATTAAGTATTTAAATTTTCAATTAAATAGATCGACGTCTGTATGGGGTCTGTTACACGGCTATTGTTACTTATGATACTGGTGTGTCAGTATTATCAGCAATATTCATTATTGAAGTTGTATTGAAAAGGCCATTTACACAGTGAATATTATCACGCCGATCACGCGTCAGTACTAAGTTGTTATTCAACTGTGACACTTCTAACCTAACATTCGACGCAAGTAAAGAGAATATAATCACTACGTTTTATTTAAGCGTCGGAGTTACTTTTAGTGCTCGGTACGTTATTATTACGGCGTAGTTAGTACACACCACTATAAAACAAAAGTATTATAGGACTATTACAACATTGATCCGATAAAAAGTGAGTTAATCTTGCCTGGCTTCGTTACTCGGAACATTGAGCGAGAACAGATTCCGTGATATATAATAATCATAGATAATTTAACATGTAGTCCCAAGTCCAACTTTGCATTTAGTAAAGACAAGAGGATAAGACTAGCGGAAGCATGGACTGGATGTTAAGATAGGCTACAGTATGCTAATCATTGTCACTTATATTCTATGACCATGTATCTTTGTTATTATATTTACTCTTGTAATAATCTCGTACAACATAACAAGAGTCCAATTTATTACATACTTAGTCTCAAAACCGACATACATTATAACATAAATACAATTTCAGGCCAATTACGAATAACATTAAAGCATACCTATATATAGTTACTGCGAAGACTGTTAACTTTCTTCCTAGCATCTTCCCTCGTTGCATTTGGTTTAATTTTTTTTAATATACTGGCTAATTTGTCGAGGTCTTCATTTTTTCGAGTCTTATATAAGTAATTCTGGTTCCTTGGGTCCCACAGTGAAGGAGATATTTCGTAAGCAATGATAAATTGTTTAAGGTAGTCCTGTGCCAGGGACGTCGGGGAAGCAGACCTCGACCGCGAATTATCCAGCAGACTATCTTCTTCCATGGTCAAGAACGATCTTAGATAGTTGAATTAATGCTTTATTTCCCCGGTTCAGTTTGTTTGTTTGTTGTTGGTTGGAAGTTAGAATCGTTTCGCTTTTCATTTATCACTAATCTCAGTTTATTTAAAGTCAATATATTATGAATTATTTTCCTTTGGTTTATAGTTAAGTATTTAATAATTTACTCATGCTCATGCCTGAGCCAGTGACGCGGGAATCCCACAAGATTTGGCAAAATGTGACAGATAATATCATGATATTATGATGATGCCTTTGGATGAACAATATTATTGAAGGCCCGCCCCTTTTATATCGCGGATTTCAAAATATCCGGATTTGCTCCGATATTATCACGATACTGCGATACTCGTCAATATTCACGTGATACGTATCATGATATGCCTGGATCGCGTGATAATAGTGACCATGTACCTGGGCCCTATAGTATAGTACCCATAACTCAGTCTCTAACAAATAATTTTGAATTTCGAACCTAGATTTGTTATAGTTATAGTTAAAATTACAGTACATTTTTAATTGACATTTCGTTCCACGGGTTAATACTATCTGATTGTCAATGAAGACAATGACTCTCGGGCGCGGGCGCAGTCTTTATCTATGTATGGCTATGTGCGAAGTAGGTGGTGGGGGTAAGCTAGGCGATCGTAGCGCACACCATGGCAGAAATGTGCACTTACCGGGGACCACTGTCAAATTTACTTTCACGTTTTCTATTGGTTTCTTAACGGTTTCCTACGATTCGTTTCGTTTGTATGTATTTATTTATTGTCTTATTTATTTCAGTAAAAATTCCAATACGGGGTCTTTCTCGTTTACTAAAGTAAATAAAATATTCATGTGTCATTATTTGACATCTCTGAGTTTTGACATTGTCTCGGGACCTTAGATGTTTGACGTTTCAGACGTGCACATAGCCAATAGGACTCTTTGAGCTGCTACGGCGAGCCGAAAACGGACGATGTTCGTGTATCTCCCTCTCTGTCGCAGTTGCATATTGGAGCGACAGAGAGACAGAGATATTCGAATTTCGTTCGTCATTGTTTCGTGGTAGCGGCTTTGCTCACATGCAGATCCAGTAACTAGATCCAAGATGGCATTCACCTAAGGCCTAAATCACACTGGCGCGGCCTGCGGTGGCGGTCAATACGTAGTAAATTTTACAGCTAATGACAAGTTTACTATTGACCGCCGCGGCCAGGCCGCGCCAGTCTGTGAGAGCCTTTACAGTGGGTGCGAATGGGGCCTTTTACACGGCTATTATTATTATTATCATCACAGTTATCACACTCATATCTATTAAATATATCGTCGTCTAGTACCCATAACACAAGCCTTATTAAGCTTACTGTGGGACTAGTTCGATTTGTGTAAAAAAGAATGTCCCCTAATATTTATTTATTATTATTTATATCACGATACGTATCACATAATATTGAGGAATATTTAAGCAAAATTCATACAATTTTGAAAACCGCGATAATATTGACACTCCAGTATCGTAATAATAATAGAGACCCTGAAATTGCTGTTGTTATGTCACTCCATCGCAACTCTCGATATATTTAATCGGCCTAAGGGCCTATGCAATTCGTATTCGATTCGCAGGAGGCACGCTGCAGGCAGGGGCGTTACCGCGAACTGAAAACGAAATATCTGTTTCTCTGTCGCACTTGCATATTCGACCGACAGAGAGAGCGATATTCGTTTTTGGTTCGCGATAGGCCCTCAGTTTTGATGTGGGTAATGCGGTACCGATACCGATTAAAAAAACCGGGAATACCCAGAATTTTTCGGTTAATGCTTTAGTTCGCCCGTGTTTAAAAATACTATACCTCTGGAGTTGGAATCTTTTGTTTCCGTAGAAAGCAGCATTTCAGCAAGTAATTGTTGCATTCACCAAGATCTCTGCGAAAAGAACAAGGTTATTAAATTGAATCTCTGTGGAATATTTTCGGCTGTTAACGAATTTAAAAGCACACCAAATCACACCATAATATCAATGTCCGGGCGGGATATGAACCTGATGATAGGGATCTGTCCATACCATCATCCGGCGTGATAAATTTTTCACTCCGACTCGAAATTATAATTTTGCTAAGCAGACGAATTCAACTTGTGAAAATATTTACATTTATTTAGCTTACTGTACATGTGCCTTTCGTTTCGTGACTCACCGAAACTCGATGACGGGTTTTCCTTGAACTAGACCATCCGTGATGATAGTGTCATTGCTGTCACACAGGTGCACCTGGATGCACTCACCCTGCTTCCCGTTCTTGTAACATGTTTTAACTGTCTCTGTAAAATAATATACAGGATGGCCAGGAGCCATTATTTAAAAGGAAGCTTCGTTAGAGCACCTCGTGTGTCCAATTTTTTACAATTCGGAGAAATTTCGATCTAAAATGACACTGCAAGCTCTGCCCAATAAACATATCGCTTGAGAAAACTTTAGAGGGCAGATGTAATATTATGAAGACCTCATAGATTCATAGCGCGTAGGTAGTGCAGCGATAGCGGGATGACATTTCGTTTTGTTGTAAAATTTTAGTGTTATAAAAAATATTAGAATACCGGAGTGTAACTAGAACTATGTTGTCAAAGTACATTCTTATTATTTATTGAATGCTAAAGAAATATTAATATATTAGTCATAAGTATTTCATCAGTAATAAATAAAAATATAACGTTAAATAAAATGAAGTAATAAAATGTAAGCACAATTGGAACGTCACCCACAACACTAAAATATACCTATCATATTGATACACCAGCTCGTCAAGTATAATGAGTTTCAATAAGAGCGTATCTAGTATTTAAAGCAAGCAAACTGCGATCGTATAGGCAAGACGTAAGGTGTTGTTTCGCTTGAGCGAAGCTTGTTATTGCACCTGCCCGCGAGTACGATTTATTTCAATAAGAGCGTATGTTGTGACGTTTAGCTCAATCGGTGGAGAATAAATGAAGAAGACTTCGTCAACACAAGTACATTTATTTAAAAAGTATGGTCGTGGATGGCCCGTCCGTTTCACTTTCGAGGTGCGGTACTCCCCTGGCTAACGGTTCGCGCTGATGATGAACTGGCTGGTGGTGGCAAAGAGGTTGGCTTCCACTACTGGACTGTCGGCGAGCCGTGAGGGTCTTCCATTTAAAAATTACTTCCAGCCGCGGGGTCGTGCCTCGTTTTTTATCATAAAAAACGTAGTATATACGTAGTATACACGTAGCACCCTGTGAATAAACGGCTCGCATTACAATGTGCTATTTACTGCCATTATTCCGTTGACGACGAGCACTCCGGTTTAGCGTAAGCAGGGAAGAAACCGATAGTAGTTGGTGAGTGCTCGCGATCAGAACGGAGGTACAGGTTTATAAAAAAACATGAGCGAAGAACATGATTCGGCAAAAAGCTAGTGCTGTTTATATGCGCAGAAAGGTACATTAAGCTAATGTTGTAATGTAATAAACAGCTAATTGTTTTAACACACAAATACCTATGATTCATTCACTTCTATTCACTCATTATAACACTTATCGTTTTAACTAAAGAGATTGCTTAAAACTACACTGGGTGTTATTTTGTTCAACACTTTACTTACCCGTAACGGGGCGCTCGAACTTCATGTAATAAACACAGTCTTTAATTATAATTTATTAGAGGTTCCACTGCCGCGAAGGGAGAACTTGACTTTATATTAACAACTGTTTATGACAGTAAACGTATGCTCCAGGCGTGTAAAGACGCGATTTAACTACGCGAGCGCACTGGCAGCGTCCGCCTTCCCAAGTCTCCTAGCAGTGAATGACGCGGCGCACGCACACATCGATACCGCCGCCTTATGTTCCACACGGACGTGGAACAAAAGGCCGGCGGTAAATAGATACCGGTAGGACTGCGGTGTAGAACGCTGACCGCGACATAGATTTAATATTTAATTATTTTGTATGAAAACAATATTCTTTGTTTTTATTGTTTAATTAAGTTATATTATTTGTTAGTGTATGTTTAATAGATTTGTGAATTATGAATAAATTGTTTAAACCCCTATTTTATATATTTTATTTCAGATAGTAAATGAAATAAAATAAATTAAATTATATCAATCAATTAACGATAAGATTAATTATATTTTTTAATAAGGTAAATAATAAAAAATCATTATTTAAAATTTAGAATTGTATAATTAGGTAATAATTTAGAAATAGGTTTGTTATTATGATTTTTATTCAATAATTCTATAATTATGTTAAATAAATGGTATATAAGGACAATAATTGATTTAAATAGTTGTAAATATATAGTCTTCAAGTTACATTTCATTAAATAATTAGTAATATGTAACTATTACGTTACATTACCCCGCGCGTCACCAAGGGTTTTATTCCTAATAGAATAAAATCCGTATAACATAATGTATCGTATTTATACTCCAATTTCAATCTTCTCTTTCATACTTACATTCAAAATTCCCTTTCATACAATTCCTACATACAAATAGCCACAGTATTTTTTTTTTAAATACTGACGCGTCCTATTACTACGAAGGTCACCAACAGTGTGTTAATGACCAATAAAAATACTTGTCGTTAAAGATGGTAATTCAGTGACGGTGTAATGTAACTTTTTTTTTTGTTAAGTTAATTGTTTATTCTAGGTATTTCATGCACATGCTTCATTATTTATTTAATCCAACCAATTTCAAATCTTTGATGTGCCATGTTCCTATATTTTTACCTGCCATATTTTCAAGAACATAGACAAGAGGTGATTTTTTGTCGATAATTTTACATTTTATAAATTTAGGTGCCAACTTTTTGCTAAAGTATTTGTCCTTGTCACTTAGCACGTAAGTACGTTTCATAACAGTATCGCCCACATTAAACTCGCTTGACTTACGACGTAAGTTATAATGCGATGCGTTCTTTGAATGAGCATGCCAAAGTTTTGCCTGTACTTTATTGAATATCTCCGAAAGACAACCTAAATTTTCTGCATAGTCTTCACGTGGAAGAAATGTGACCTCATCACCCAGATCATTATCGAGATAATGCGACCCACAGGTAACGAGTTCTCTGCCATATACTAAAAATGATGGGGTAAAGCCTGTTGCTTCATTAACCGAATTGTTAATGGCGAATCGTACTTTAGGGATGAAAAGATCCCAAGTACGGTGGTCTTCTTCAACAAATGTGGAGATACAAGTGATAATTGTAGAATTGTATCTCTCCACGGGGTTAATTTGGGGGCTATATTTAGGCGTGTAGTAAACATTAGGCACCTTGTATCTCTCAAAGAGCACTTGAGTTATATTGCTAATAAACTGGCTACCATTATCTAGGAAAATTGTCTGTGGGACTCCATGTTCCAGAAAAAGTGAATCCTCTAAAATTCTCGTTACAATCGTTGAAGTTGCATTTCTAATTGGAAATATAAGGCAATATTTTGAGAAACAGCAAGTAATTACCAAGATGTAAGTATTCTGTTTACGGGTAACGGGAAGCGGTCCGACGAGGTCCACGGAAACCATTTGAAATGGTCGAGAACACTGTTTAGGTCGACCCATTTCACCTAGAGTTAGGTGGTTCCGTGGTTTATAAGATAGACATTTTTCACAACTGCCAACAAAGCGGACTACGTCTTGGTGCATTCCGGGCCAATAGTAACGTAAAGCTAATCTCCTATATGTCTTATAAATGCCTAGATGACCAGCAACCGGCTCCGAATGGTTTTCGCGAATAATGCTCTCACGTAACTCCTTCGGTATGACTTCCTTCCATGAAAACTCATTAGTTAGTTGGTGTTTATTTTTACCTAACCTGTACAAGGAATTGTTCTTAATAAAATAGTTTGGGTAGTTCTGTGGCCGCGACAAACACGAGTTGTAAAGAGACCTATACCATGTATCGGTAGACTTCTGGTACCAATTGGACGAACTAATGGCGTCGACAGGAACTGCTCTTGAGAGGGCATCGGGAATGACGTTATCGACCCCTCGACGATGTTTTAATTCAAAATTGAACGCAGACAGACGGACTCCCCAACGAGCCAATCTACCTGTGGGATTATTTAAGGACAGAAACCACTTTAGAGCACTGTGGTCTGTGTAAACTGTAAAAGCCTGACCGTTCTCCAGGTAGCACCTCCAATGCTCTAAGGCTACTATCACAGCAAGGGCCTCACGCTCCGTAATGCTATAGTTCTTTTCTGCTGCTGTTAATGTCTTACTCATGTAAGCAATCGGATGCTCCTTGCCATCAATGGACTGTGTAAGCATTGCTCCGACTCCGTAATCGCTCGCATCTGTATGCACCTCGAAGCTCTTGCTATAATCAGGGCAGGAAAGAACAGGCGCCGTGACAAGACACTCCTTGAGCTTAAGGAAAGCAGCGTCAGCCTCTGGAGTCCACACAAATGGAGGGGCACCTTTCTTACCGGAGGTCAACTTATTTAGAGGTCCGGCTATGGTGCTGAAATCAGGCACAAAGCGACGGTACCAAGTAGCTGTCCCGAGGAAACGTTTCAGCTCTTTACGACTAGAAGGAGTTGGATACTTAAGGATAGCTTCCACCTTCCCCGGATCAGTCCGTAAGCCACTACTGTCAACAACATAGCCCAGATACTTCAGCTGACCTCGGAAGAACTCGCTCTTCTTTAAATTAATTGTTAAGTTCGCCTTCTTAAGTTTGTCCAACACCCTAAGCAACAAGGATACATGAGAATTGAAATCCTGTGAAACGATGATTATGTCATCTAGATATGCGAATACGTTAAGGTCGAACTCTCTAAACAGGATATCAACAAGGCGCTGTTGTGTTGCTGGCGCATTGGTCAAACCAAAAGCGGTACGTTTGAAACGAAAGGTACCGCGAGAAGGTACATAAAACGCAGTTTTATCCCGGTCCTCTTCAGCTATAGGTATCTGCCAGAATGCTTTTGATAAGTCTATACTAGATAGAAACCGGGCATCACGCAGGTTATCCAGAATTTCGGAAATGTACGGTAAATTGTACGCGTCTTTCTTTGTAACTGAATTTAACTTCCGGCTGTCAAGACAAAACCTAGGTGAACCATCTTTCTTGTTTACTATTAACACTGGTGATGACCATTCACTCTCGCAAGGCTCTATAACATCTAATGCCAGCATCTCATCAACCTGGTCAACCAATAAGCGTTGTTTTTCAGGCGACATACGGTAGTAGCGTTGCCTGATTGGTAAAGCATCGCCAGTGTCAATCCGATGTGTTGTAAGAGACGTTTTGCCCAAACCCTTTTGCTCTGCAGAGATCTGTTGGAACTGTGAAATAACGTCATCCGCCAACGATTTCTCTGAGGAACTGAGGTTATCATACCCCTGAACATGGGAAGGTGCATTAGTCTTTAAGCTATCAATGAGAAAAGCGCCACTAGTAAGAGTGATGCTATCTAAATATTTTGGTAATATTTTAAACTGACGCCAGAAATCGATACCCAAAATAAGGTCTGTATTCACGTCTGGAACTACATGTGCCCTAATTATGTGAAATTGATTTTCAAATGTGATGGGTAAATGGACGTACCCCAAACTTTTAAGAGTTTGACCTCCTGCCGCTGTAAGAGAGATGCAGTGTTCCTTATGTAATGCTAATTCATCCTGTATGAACATCTGATATGCATTGCGACCTAAAATTGTCACCGCCGATCCGGAATCTAAAAGCCCCATAACTTCTAGACCATTAATTGTAACCGTGGCATAAGGCCTACAGTCATCAATTGGCTTTGTTTGCAGAATTGTATCAAGTTTATAAGTGCTGAAATAAATTTTAATAGAATGAAGCCATTTATCCCAATCCTCCTTGTCAAAGTTAGAAGCTTGAGGACTGATACAATTCTGCACATCTAGTTTTTTGAAGTTGATGGTTTATTTTTACCACACTTAGGACAATCTGGTGTTTTTACATTGGGCAGTCCACAAACGAAACAACGGATTTCATCTTTGTTGGCAGTACACTGTCTCAAATTATGTGTATTTACTCGACACCTGGGACAGTAAAAGTTTTTGGCACTACTACTTTGAATGGCATGCAGTTGTGGTTGATTTGAATTTGATTGATATTTATTTTTATTTGTATAATTAGTAGCATAAGATTTATTATTATTGTTAGTATTATAATTTCTATAACTGGATAATTGATTGTTGTTATTGTGATTCGTATTGTAATTGTTTCTGTTAAAATTAAATTTATTGTTTGAGTTGTTGTTATAGGCAAATTCTGGAGCCAAGGTATCCTGTGACTGTCTGGGAGGCTCTTTAAATTTAGCTAGACGTGCTTGTATATTTTCAAAATTACGACAAAGGGTTCTCAAGGTATCTATATCGTTAATTGTTGTTACCGAAGCTAAGGTACTGGCATAACATGGCCTAATATTATGTAGGAGTATTTCCAGCCTGTCCTCCTCCGACAACGGTCTCGAAAGGCGTGAAAACAACCCTGACATAATAGATAGATATATCGTAATGTTTTCCGCTTCCCCTTGAGTCCTTGATCGTATCTCCGAGAGCAAACGGTAGTCATAGTCTGACTGGTCAAAGTCCTTTTTCAATAAGGAAACCAGTCCATCCCAATCAGTCACTTGATCCTTAATACTTCTGTACCAATGCAGTGCGTCACCTACGAAAATCTCTGTAGCATAAGATAAGAGCTTCGGTCCGGTAATACCCCTTGCCTCGCTAAATTCAGTAATGCGTTGTACGAACGCTCGGACACAAGACTTTCCGTCAAATCTCATACGAACAAGATCACTACCACCGCCGCGATCGCACTGCACAGTGACGTTCACCGGAAGGGACGTTGCCGTTGGTATGTCTTGACTATGCCCGGATGCCAAAATATCTACCCCCTTATCCTTCATAGTATCGTACCTTTCGCGCAATGCTAAGTACTCAGAAATACGCGATTCTAACATAGGCATGCTTTCTTCATCAGCTGTTATTCGATTAAACCTGTGATGAAGGTGGTTGAGCAAATTCTGAGTTCGTAGTAACACGTTAACATCTAAGCTGGTATCAAGGTTAGTCCTAACTTTCGTGAGAACGTCACTTATGCCATCAAGGTCGTCGGCTACTGAGAAAGGACTAGCCAGTATATCTTCTGAAGGAAACAGGGGGGCGAGCTTTGCTATTTGTTTACGCAACTCTGCCACGGTAGCACCGGGAGTGGAACCTCTGATCTCAACCTCATACTCTAACTCTGCTTTTTGCAAAGACAAAAATTTTACTTGAAAAGCCATTGTAGAAAATTAAAATAGCAGGAAAGTGTTGAACAAACGCAACAAGCTACTCCGTTCTGTTACAATGGAACGATAAATTGAACGTTATAGTTGATGATGTGAAAAAAAATTGTTAAGATTGACTAGCAACAGAAAAACACACAATAAACACTTAAAAATAATAAAATACACAAAACAAGCAGTTAATGCAACTAGCGCGTACCAAGCTATTAAGCGTAAAAATATTTAATTATAATGTTATATCACAGTAAGAGCTTCCAATAATTATTAAATGAAATTTTAAAGCTAAGGATAACAATTTTAAATTAAGTAAAAAATCATAGCACAGTCTACTTGAATGCCAATATGCACAAGGATATCAGTCACAAATATTAACAATAATTTCAAAATTAAATTAATAAATAAATCATGAAAATAATTCTAATATAACACAAAAAATAACGAAATATAAGCTTTGGTACACGCCAGTTACCGGCAACCAAAAAATAAATAAAAATAACGTTTTTACAAAATATAATTAAAAATGCACAACACACAACTAATTGACGAAAGTGAAACGGACCATGAATACCACGTTAGAGGGCGCCAGTGTGACGTTTAGCTCAATCGGTGGAGAATAAATGAAGAAGACTTCGTCAACACAAGTACATTTATTTAAAAAGTATGGTCGTGGATGGCCCGTCCGTTTCACTTTCGAGGTGCGGTACTCCCCTGGCTAACGGTTCGCGCTGATGATGAACTGGCTGGTGGTGGCAAAGAGGTTGGCTTCCACTACTGGACTGTCGGCGAGCCGTGAGGGTCTTCCATTTAAAAATTACTTCCAGCCGCGGGGTCGTGCCTCGTTTTTTATCATAAAAAACGTAGTATATACGTAGTATACACGTAGCACCCTGTGAATAAACGGCTCGCATTACAATGTGCTATTTACTGCCATTATTCCGTTGACGACGAGCACTCCGGTTTAGCGTAAGCAGGGAAGAAACCGATAGTAGTTGGTGAGTGCTCGCGATCAGAACGGAGGTACAGGTTTATAAAAAAACATGAGCGAAGAACATGATTCGGCAAAAAGCTAGTGCTGTTTATATGCGCAGAAAGGTACATTAAGCTAATGTTGTAATGTAATAAACAGCTAATTGTTTTAACACACAAATACCTATGATTCATTCACTTCTATTCACTCATTATAACACTTATCGTTTTAACTAAAGAGATTGCTTAAAACTACACTGGGTGTTATTTTGTTCAACACTTTACTTACCCGTAACGGGGCGCTCGAACTTCATGTAATAAACACAGTCTTTAATTATAATTTATTAGAGGTTCCACTGCCGCGAAGGGAGAACTTGACTTTATATTAACAACTGTTTATGACAGTAAACGTATGCTCCAGGCGTGTAAAGACGCGATTTAACTACGCGAGCGCACTGGCAGCGTCCGCCTTCCCAAGTCTCCTAGCAGTGAATGACGCGGCGCACGCACACATCGATACCGCCGCCTTATGTTCCACACGGACGTGGAACAAAAGGCCGGCGGTAAATAGATACCGGTAGGACTGCGGTGTAGAACGCTGACCGCGACATAGATTTAATATTTAATTATTTTGTATGAAAACAATATTCTTTGTTTTTATTGTTTAATTAAGTTATATTATTTGTTAGTGTATGTTTAATAGATTTGTGAATTATGAATAAATTGTTTAAACCCCTATTTTATATATTTTATTTCAGATAGTAAATGAAATAAAATAAATTAAATTATATCAATCAATTAACGATAAGATTAATTATATTTTTTAATAAGGTAAATAATAAAAAATCATTATTTAAAATTTAGAATTGTATAATTAGGTAATAATTTAGAAATAGGTTTGTTATTATGATTTTTATTCAATAATTCTATAATTATGTTAAATAAATGGTATATAAGGACAATAATTGATTTAAATAGTTGTAAATATATAGTCTTCAAGTTACATTTCATTAAATAATTAGTAATATGTAACTATTACGTTACAATGTATTGCATGAAACAAAGTGATTTGCGACCATATTTGCTTGACGTAAGGTGTTGTATTGCTTGGACTGTGGGGTAATTAAGCTTGCGGACAATTCACTCAAAGGCTTCAATTTTGATGGCTAACACAGATCAAGGTATAAATAGCGCGTGGGGTTCGATTCGGGATGCTCATTCTTACTTTTGTTGTTGTGCGGATTGTCATTTGAAGCTGGCTCGTTTTAACGTAGTGATAATTCAAGGTACTATTTTATTAATTACCGTTATCATAGTTGAGTGGTTCATTATGGTGCAAATACTTTGAATTATGGTGAGTTATTCAACTGTGAATTTAGATTTTATTTTATGATTTATGTGTGTTTTGATTTGATATCGAGCCAGATCAATGTCTGAATAGCATGGTCTATTTAACAAGTTGGATCTCACCATCGAGGTGAAAAAGAGATACAGCTTATTAGTTTTGTTACCAAGTTTAAGAGGGCTTGGCATCATCTCTTTATCAACATAGATGATGATATACTCTTACGTGCTTTGGGGTCTAGCCACAGATTGATGCGAGAAGGTCGCAATTTCCAATAAGTCGACCGCTATGAACGGTGTTCACTCGTAGAGATCTTGTGTGTGCCTGAAGTTCGTTCTTTATTAAATATATTTATGTACTTACCTTATATACGTTAGGGCGCATCATTCACAGATCCCTTTAGTCTTCGGACGGTTGTGAATGGAGCAAATACACAGGCTTTAGGTTGCCTATCTCGGTCTAGCCTACCGAACGATACAGCTTAGGTTATAGTAGGATTCACATTTCATAACACTAATAAATAATTATTGGGGTTTTGCTTACACTAGAGTAGGGACTAGTTGAGAGTAGAGTTAGGTTTAAAGTCATTTGTAGTAGGTAATAGGGTGTTAGGGCTAAAACAATGATTAGGGTTGGTTTTAGGGAACTAGGTTTCATTTAATAGGTTGTTAGTGATTGTAGGAAGTTTGGTAGACGTGAATAAGTAGGTAAAGGTCAATTGTGAATAATGGTTTCCAAGTGTGGTTATGAAGTATGGGGTTTCATGGGCTACATGTGAAATATGGTTTAAAGGTGTAACTACATTTCATTTACTTTGTTCATTGAGTTATTATGATTCCAGTTATGATTAGGATATAGAATTGTTTCAGAAAGATGAGATAATTCTAGACATTGTAGCAGGCGGAGCAGTCTACAGGTCCATTTATCTATTACCATCAGTGGAATAATGCTCGCATTTCTATCATGAGTAAATGAGTGCTCACTATCTCAGGTATCGATTAGGTTCAAATATTTCATATGAATTGCCCTGAATAGTCGATATTGAGTGTACCACTTTATGGAAACTAGGTTTTTAGGGAGTTAGTGACGAGGTGGTTTGTTTTCATTAGATACAACTTTGTACCTCAACTCTTGTATGTAAAAATGTTAGCGTCAGTATTAATAAATTGCTAGAATTTATTTATCAAGCTTAAATTAATAGATGATTCCTCTAATCATCGATATGACTATCTGGTGAGTTTCTTTGATGCTTCTTCTCATCAGCAAGTCTAGGTTACGAAGCATTGGTAGATTCGTAGGTCATATAAAAATACCTATTAAAAACTCAATAAAATAAAATAGGTATAAATACGTAGCTAGGAGGTCTGTCACCCATCCAGGCGTAAGCAGTAGCATTGTATGGTAGTGAGAGAGTCGCACCATACAATAATAATCAAAATTATTCTTAGCTAGCTAGGAAATCAAGTATCAGTGTTTTATGATGAAATAATTTTGATTTAGGGAAAATTATGGCTTTTAAGGAAAATTTGCCTTTCTTTAAAAACCAATGGCTACTGTGTTACGCTTAGCCCGGCCTCAGATAGTCTGGTGGGGGATTATTAATAAAAAACAAATAATTATTTTTTTATATAAAGAAGCATACAGTAGGTAAAGCAAAGATCAGTACTTAATCTTCTCTGTAATCAAAATAGTGATAGGTTTAGGAAAATGGGTAGTGCACTTCTGTAGGAATATTAGGCTAAGGCTAGGCTAAAGGTTAGGTAGTGAAGAGTTCAGGTCTTGTTTGTTTCACATTAAAGATTTTGAGTTACGCGGCACACAACGTAGGGATATTACTAGACGATCACTTGGCCAAATTAAATAAATAAATTAAATCAAATCAAATTAAATCAGTCGTTAATAAATCAAGCTGTAAAATATTATTCATTTTATTAAATTATTGTCAAACATTTATTGTTGTATTATTTATTAGGGAATTTATATATTAATTATTTTATTTAGTAAGGTCGAAGGCACATGTTTGCTGCTGTGACCAAAGGATATGTATAAGCCTGTTGTTATAGCCTTTAAGTGACAGGAGGTCTAGTTATTTCGAATATCAAAATAAAGCGAATATTCGATGTTTTCGAATATTCGAATTGCAATCCCTACTAACCTGGCACTGGATTGTGCGTCACTCGATTTGATTGTCGCTTAAGTTCCTCATTTCGAACCGCCTCTATCATCTGGTTAACGATGGAATATTGGTCAGACACCGGTTCAACTCTGGATGCAGTCCGACTCTTTGTAACCATTCCATTAGCAAAAGTTAACGTCGTAAGTGCTATAACCAGATACTGGAACATCTGAAAACGAATACTCAAATTGACAACGGCAAAAACGAATAAGTTTCTGTCACTTTTATTGCCTACGGTACTTTTTTCGAAAGTCGTCAACTACTCGTTGAATCGGTTAGAATGAGACCAAACACGACGAATTTGTCTTGTGTAGTTTAGGAGTTGCTATGGCCACCTTATGTCTACAGACAGAAGGTGGCCATAGCAACTCCTAAACTTATATCAGCTCGGTGGCACCATAATATTGTATTGTCACCAAAATTACAATACACTAGCTTTTGCGTCGCGTAGAACTTCGCGTAGAGCCTTAGACAAATAATTGCTATTAAATTATTGTAGACGCAGGTTTAATTATTCCTCTCTCATACAAACTTCCCCCTTTTTCACCTCCTAAGGAATGATATCCGGGATAAAAACTATCCTATGTCCTTTTCTGAGACTCAAAGTATCTATGTGCCAAATTTCAGTTCAATCGGATACCGGCAAGTGGCTGAAAAAAGCCTTTAGAAGACAAAAGGAAAAAGTCTAAAGAAAAGAAGCCTAAGTCTTCTAAAGGTAGGTGTAGGTTCTCCCTAAGGCGTTGTAAGAGGGAACTAGTGAAGGATTTCGTGCTGAGCTTGATTGGTTCCGATAGCTTAGTGGCTCGAGCGATTGGCCGCGTAAGCCAGATGTCGCGGGTTTTTCCCTTTTTTTTTGATATTTGTAATTTTCGTAAGCAGCGTTTCTGCTTAATATAAAATTGGTTTGCACACACAAACAAACAAACAAACAAAGAAACGAACAAACAAACAACCTCTCACCCTAAACCTTCTCCGTTCCGTCGTGGGTAAAAATATAAGTACTAACCTTGTTCACAACCTCTTGACACTGCGGTCGAATCACAACTACTTAAACCAGAAAAATATTTTTTCTCAAACATGCAATGAAATATTGATGTTATGTTCCTTATAATAGGCTGCGAAGTATGACGTTTCAGGTGCGGCTAGGACAAGAGGTCGTTAATGGAATTTCATACAATACTTGCAGGCCTAGGCCGGCAAAGTCCTCTTTTTTAATTCCATTCCACATAAATTTGTGGCACAGGCATCATGACATTCTGCCACTACGCGTATTAAAAATAAAATTTTGATTTTTTTTGTTGTTTATTTCATTTCATGTTTGAGAAAAGCACTATACATACCTCGGCGGGAAATTTGGGGTTGCCAGCCTTAGACCTATCCGACCTCGCTTCGCTCGGCCGTATATATCTCTTCGGCCGGCAACCCCTTTCGTCCCGGCCTCTGTAGTAATGTACTATAACTAGCCTATTCTGCGAAATTGACTAGTAGTAGGTACCCTGAGGTCAGCAATGTTTATAGAATAAAAAACCAGGTTATATTGATCTGCGTTCTCTCGCATTTAGTGCTAGTTTAGGGGTCAATTTAAACTAGAGTTTTTATCACACGTAAAGAAGTGTATTGATAAGAGGATTTCATACTAATATTATAAATGCGAAAGTAATCATATTTTTCTGACGCTTCAGAATGATATCGGTTCCATACAATTAAGCTTGAAACGCACAGAGCGCGGCGCATCGTCGTTGCGGGGCAGAGGCAATGGCAGAGGCGGTTTCGCGGTAAAGCGAACGTGGTCCGGGACACGTTGCACCAAATCCGCGCGGTATTCGGTATTTTTTTTGCAGATAATTGCTAAGTAAGTGTGCCAATTTTTTTAAATAATACTTTAAAGTGTCGGCAACGCGCATGCGACACCCCTGGAGTTGCAAGCGTCCATGCTGCGGTGACCGCTTACCATCAAGCAGGGCGTACGCTTGTTTGCCACCGACGTGGTATAAAAAAACCTTAATGCCACCTTACTATTCACCTTTTTTATTATGACAATAAGTTTGAAAGCATGAACGCTTATGGCCCAGCGGCAGCGGTATTAAGCGAGCGAGGTTAAGCAACGTCGTCCCAGGTCAAGTCTTGGATCCCCGTCGTGGGTGCACGCGTTGGGCTGCCAGCCGGCCCGAGGTGGGCGCTCCCAGGGGACTTACCTAGCCCATGAAACATATCATGAACCTTAGTACCTATTGAGTCAAGTAAAATTACCTAGGTTCGGCGGATCCTAGGAGCGAAATAAAGAACAAGACATCTTTTAATATTTTATTATAGTAATTAATTATGTAGGTACTAATTGCATAAGAAGAATAATTTTATATTTTACTAAAAGATGGTTTTAATTTAGTTTTAACAAGTATTCTTTGATTTGCGGTCTCAATCATTCGCATTAATTAGTGTAGGTATATTATGTATTATTAGAGTAATGATCATACATTGCAATTTGCAATCGAGGAGGCATTTTGTGGGCACGTCAGTAAGTAACGTTTATTGGGTAGTCGAGGGCTTCTTCGGGAACTTGATAGGTCATAGTTGAAAAAACTTGATTGATCTAGTCATCGTCTTAGAGACCAGATCCTGCTAGATCAAGGCTAGATCGCGAAGCAGAGGGATTCTCGCTTGAGATCCTGTAATCATACTGTTTAAGACGATTTAGTTTTGTGTACCGCTAGATGGCGCTGTCACTATAAAGTAGATAACGGCTGTTAGATTCAACTTCCTCATGGCAGAGTCGTCCACAAAGTACAATATATATACTGGGATAGAGATATCAATGAAATACTCCACATAGATCGTAGCGCCGCTGTGGTATTTAGTAAGAACTAACCGCACGACCACTGCATCTCTGTCACTCCAATAAGCAAGTGCGATAGAGATATAGGTCGATTCGCAAGAGCTGGCGCGGAAAATGTATGAAACTGTCAACCTATAGCACCCAGTGACATCTGGTACAAACAAGTTAAACTAACATTTCCATAGAAAACATCGTACTTCGAGCTGAAAAGCCCCTGGAGTCGTCTTGTGGAATAGCTCCGATAAGGCAAATCTGACAGACAATCAGAACATTGAAATGTACTATTAGAGTATAATGAATATAATGATAGTGATTCAAGAAAAAGAAAACATTATTGCCAATTAGACAAGGGCTTCTTCGCGAATTTGACAATTCATGGTTAAAAAACCGGACAAGAGCGTGTCGGGCCACGCTCAGTGTAGGGTTCCGTAGTTTTCCGTCCGTCACATTTTTTTTTTTTAAATTACAAAAACTATTCAACCTATCAAGTTCAAAATAATTTTCCTACAAAGTTTTTATAAAGTTCTACTTTTGAGATTTTTTTCATATTTTTAAAACTTATGGTTCAAAAGTTAGAGGGGGGGGGGACACATTTTTTTTTACATCTGGAGCGATTATTTCCGAAAATATTAACATTATCAAAAAATGATTTTAGTAAACCCCTATTTATTTTTAAATACCTATCTAACAATATATCACACGTTAGGGTTAAAATGAAAAAAAAAAAAACACTCCCCACTTTACGTATAGGGGAGGTACCCTAATAAAATATTTTTTTCCACTTTTTATTTTACCACTTTGTCGGCGTAATTGATATACATATTAGTACCAAATTTCAGCTTTCTAGTGCTAACGGTCACTGAGATTATCCGCGGACGGACGGACAGACATGGCGAAACTATAAGGGTTCCTAGTTGACTACGGAACCCTAAAAAAGGGAAATCTGACAGACAATCAGACTATTCAGATATACTGTTAGAGTATAATGATAATGATTCAACTAAAAAAAAACATTATTGGCAATTAGTCGACGGCTTCTTCGGGAACTTGAAAGGTCAAAGGTAAAAAAACAGTTGAAAACCTAGTCAGTGTCTTAAAGACGATGTGCACATGTGATGTGCGCGTATTTCGCTAGTCTTATTCAACGGCTAACACCAGTCGACTATAACTTAAACGTATACGAGCTAGTCTGGAAGCCCTCGGCCGCCATCTTCTCTCCGATCCAGTCGTAGAATTGCGGCACGTTGACGTAAGCGGCGGGGACGGCATCCCCGCAGCCGATCCCCCACGCCACCATACCGTAGATGGCGAAGCGGAGGGATTCTTGCTTGGGATCCACGTTCTAGAAGGAAGAAGTCAAATTAGCACTGAAATTAAGCGAAAATATTTTGTTTCATAGGTACGTTAGTACTGTATGTACTACGGCGGCAGGTCTGTTGAAGTGACGGCCTGTTTAGCCTAGTTAGTAGTGATACTGCCTCCGAAGCTAGAGGTCCCGCTTTCGAATCCCGGCCAGGGCATTATTTGTGCATTTAGCACGGATATTTGTTCCTGGGTCTTGGATGTTTTCTAATATGTATTTATCTGTATATCGTCGTCTAGTACCCATAGTACAACCTTTGCTTAGTTTGGAACTACATCGATTAGTGTAAGATTGTCCCCCAATTATAGATTTTATTTATTTATTCTTTAAGGCGGTCAAATAAAAAAATATCTTTATATTTCCCATTCACATCAACTACTACTGAGGTCTGTCCGTGTTCTGTACCTCTAATTGTTACGAATAAATTCCGGTTCCATTCTACTACTCTAACTCTCCCAAGACGCTCCACACACAAAGTCCGGCTCTCTAAAAACTACCTCTAAATAGGTACGTTTTTGGGACTGAGCGCTGGCCAGCAATTTTCCTGCATGTCATAACTGTCTGTGGCTGGAGGCGACTATATGGCCATCCGATTTAAAAAATACAGACCCCTATAGGACAGACGAGGGGCGATCCACCGTCGCCCGCGCAGGTATCCTTCCCCGCCTCCCCTCCCGCGCACGCCAGTGACGGGTGCAGCACGAAGTGCGAGCCGAGACGAGTCTTTCGAAGGTCCTTTTGGCACTTATCTCGAGGCACCCACGGGAGTTCCACCTGAAAATTAAGAAATTAGAGAAATTCCTTACGTGTAATAATACATAAATATGTATTAAATGAGTTTTATTTAATTACGTGACGAAACTTTTGGCTTGAAGCACATGACTTTTTGTTTTTTCAACTGAGTATCACCCGAAAAAGGAAGAACTTGTTTGATAAGATAAGATAACCCAGTCAGTGTCTTAGTGATCTGATAGAGCAAACAAAGTAGTCCTTCTAACCGGATCGGAGAAGGAGCGTCTTTGCATCACATTAACTTTCTGAAGCTTCATTTGTGTGACGATTCTCATTCTTTGCGTATATCTTAACATATTCAAGCGGTTTTGAGACAAAATCCTCAAACAGAAACGTTATTGATAAGCATCCAACCGACTGTCTCTCTATCCCTTACCTTCTTAAGCACGACGGCATACTTGTCCTTGTCATTAAACTCCTTCCCCCAGCCCATGCTCTGGCAACGCGCGGCGGCAGGCGGCACGTGCGGTGAAAGACACGCCACGCCCATGTGCGGAGCGATGCCCAGGGCGTAAGGGGAATCCAGGATTAGGAGGGCCACGCTGTTGTATACTGACGCTGGAGAAGAAAATACATGCATGACCACAGGCGCGGATACAGACAGGGGCAGGTTGTTTCAATGGATTGAGAAGTCTGGCTGGCCAAAGGGCAGTAGCTTTAGCTAATATATTTGGTTCTGCCGTCATGCTAACGCTTTCTCTACGCTGACGTTCATTTCAAACCGCGCAACCATCAAGCGCACATACCCCTAAGCATAACATGGGAATGAGCGGCGATTGAACCCTTCCCCAACCCACGATACTTGGGAATTACGCTGAACAGGGCACTGAGGTATAAGACGCCTGCTCCAACACTCGTATAAAGATCAGCGCGCGTAAAAACTTCGGTCCGCACATGCCAGCTTCGTGATTGTTGCATTCAATGACACCTGCCGTATTTATCATCACCGGAGTTCTCAAGCCTATTATCTGCTCAATAACCTGTATCCACTCGTGGGCATCGCCCCTCTAGGTATTCGCGGAGAGGTGGACAGCATTAGGCTGTAGGCTGTATACAAGCAGATGTTCGACCCACACCACCCACTGTACGGTCACAACCCACCAGCTGCCCACCTCAAGAGCCGCAGTAGCTTCATGCGGAATACTAGTCCCCTGACGGACGACGCCTCCGATGCTCTCTGCCGGTTGTAGCAACTCAATGGCGTCCGCTAGTTATACCTACTACACTCTTATTTATGCGTCAATGTGCCAGTTTCGGAGCAACTGCCACCGGGTCACAAGGAACAATGGCCTACTTGAAGGGTTCAGAGGTCAGGCTATAGGCTCAGATCGCAAGTTAGCCGCTGCAAGGAGAATATGGCCAATTGGGAACTGCATCGGGGCCACCCTACTCATTGTTTCTGTACATCACCGCAAACTGGCACACCTACTAGCGTGCTCCGCATGTCCACACTACTGCTCGGAACACGACAGGTCTCAAGTCAGTAGGTATCAGGATAGAAGCGACAGTCCAAGCCATCTACATCGCTGCTCATTAGGCACCTCTTGTTTGAGGAACCTCGATACGAAAGAAGAAGTTAATATATTTTATATGGTGACAAACCATATAAAATGTATTAACTTCTTCTCATTCTAGGGGCATTGAACATAAAATACTCACGTCTGTAGTAGTCAGAGTGTTTGATGATCTTTTTGACGTTACGCTCCTGGTGCGGGTAGATCTCCTTGTTCGTCTGCGTGTCCCATTCGCCGCCACGGCATTTTATCTACAAACAATACATTTATTCTTGTGGGATTGCTAGTTTTTGATGTTCAATAAAATCAAAAAGTACCCCCGCGCGTGAGCAGGGCAGTCCGCTGCGTGATGCTCGCCCGTCTCGACAGTTGCAGGCTTCTGGTGGATGGCAAAACAACACCGTACTGAATCGCAAGCTCCACCCGTTTGACCTTCCTCGGCAGTCCGCCATGCTCGCCCATGGGGATGCTCCTTACGTTTACATTAATAAACATTCATGAACCCATTTTATGTAGTTACTTTGCCGTTAAAATTCGTTTGTTTGCATTTGCATCCAATCGATAGGTATGACAGCCACAGCCACGTCTAGTCATGTGAGGCTGTCATAAAAGTCGCACTCGCGAACCTATGGTATAGGTTCGGTAAAAGGCACACATGGCAATAAAAGCTGAATAAGTTTGAGTAAAATTCTTCCCAGAAACTTATTTTACCTACATCAGGCCCAGGACCTACATCAGGAGCAGGCAATGTTCTCTATAGCCGTTCGTTGAAACATAAATTCTCATACCTCGTTGGCCTCCTTTCCGTCAACTTTGTGTGCGCCCGTGAGCACCACCTGTGGGTGGATGATGGAGCCGCCGCCGATATAGTCGCTCTGGGACCATGCCGTGTTGCCGTCTGATCGCCTGAAAACCCAAGATTCACGTCATCATCCTCCTAGCGTTTTTGCAGTTGAGTCCTAGAGTAGTCCGGGATCCACTTTGGCACCTGGTCTCAATATTTGGCGTTGCACTAAGTTTTAAGAAAGTGACAGCCATGTGACCCAGAACCCTAGACCTTGTTGGAATTAGACCAGTTTTATCACGATGTTTTCGAGCCCGGGGTTTGAACCTGCGACGTCCAGATTGAAAGTCTCGTGCCTTACCGCTCAGCTGCAGTAGCTCCCGACTAAGATCCACAACACATAGTTAAATATGCATGTAATAGATTTGGCCATAATTAAGTGTCTACGGCTACGTATTTAAATATGGGAAGCATCCACGGAAACTCCGAACTCCACCGAGGGCTCTACGTTAACGATGCGATGCGGCTTGTGCTTCTACTGATCCAAATGGCAGCATACGGCTATTTAAGGAGGGTGTTATGCCGACATGTATATACGTAAATTATTTCATCCAGCAACTGAATCTCTCCAAATTCCGCCGAAGTCCCGTAGTTGACGATGCAGAAAGCTTTTGAGCCGAGGTTGTCCCAGCCGTTTCTCTTTCTTCTGTTCTAAAAGGCATTGCCTGGCGTCTTGGCCTTCTTCTGACCCAAATGGTGATTAGCGTGACTGAGTTACAAAAAGGATGATTCACAGTAGACCGTTCTGTGTCCGGGCTGGCCCGTTTTGTATGACCAGCAAACGCATCCGGCGTATTTCTTTAGAAGAAAACGGGCCGGCCCGGACACGGAACGGCCTACTGTGGATCATCCTTAAAGAGGGCTTAGCACCCACATGGATACTTTCATAAGTATGGCAACCATCCACGGAAACTCTTCGAACTCCGCCGAAGTGCCGTAGTTGACGAAGCGGAAAGCTTTTGCGCCGAGATTCTAACAGCCGCTGTCTTTGTTCTAGTCTAAAAGACAGCACATCTCTAGGTAGTGGGGACAGTCACATTGTCTGGCGTTTTAGCCTTCTTATGACCCGAATGGTGATTTGAGTGACTGAGCTATATAAAGAGTGCTTACCACCCGCATGGATACTTACTTAAGTATGGCAACCATCCACGGAAACTCTCCGAACTCCGCCGAAGTACCATCGTTGACAATGCGGAAAGCCTGTGCGCCGGGGTTGCTCCAGCCACACTCGGTCTGTTCAACCAAGGGAGGCGGTGGCTTGTCTTTCTTCTGGTCTAGAAGGCAGCAGACTTCTAGGTAGTGAGGGCAGTCGCGTTGCCTGCAAACGTGAATGCGATTTGTCTAAAGTTTTAAAGCCACGTTCAAGAGGCTACATGCTGAGCTAGGCGACCTGTCAGGAGACTATGTAAGGAGTATTATATTCTCTTTGGAGACTATGACGTTACCAGGTCACGTCGCGTGTCGTTTTGAGAAGCATTTGTGACCTAAGCGCCACAAGATTTAGTACTTCTTCCGTATGTACCTGGAATAGAGTCAAGAACTCGGACCAACTTTTTTGAGTTGGAATTTTATGTTGAACCTCTGTGCGTCTTGATTGTCAACCCGAAAAACTTTTTAACCAGTCTTGACGGTACTGGACTCGATTCGGATATCAGCCCCGATAGCACCATAGGTTTTAATTTTATGCTCATGTTTTACGGCCCAAATCGCCTAAAACGTCGCGTAAAACATGCGACCATAAAACCTACCTAGCTGGGTGATGATGGCAAGCCTGTCCCTCTTGCCACATGGTTAAGCTCTGCTCTCACACACCACCCGGGTGTGGATTCGCAAGTTCCGAACAGTGACAGCAAGGTGCCGGCATTGAAGCGCAAACGGGACTACCCTAACAGTGGACAACAGATCACACGCTATGCGGGAGAACGGGGTAGCATGATTCAGTGTTATCTGTAAAACATTAGTTTAGTTCCATAGAAAATGATAATGAAAACGACACTTGACCTTTGAATTTCTTCGCACATGTGTGCAGGTTTACAGAGCAAGTGGCTTTCTGTACGTGAGTACTGTTATAATTCTGTGATCTGCCCGGCTAGTATGATAGCTTATACCGTCACGTTTTATGTGACGTTTCAGTACATTTTGGCCATATGGGCTGATGGCAAAAGGGGATAATTAATTACGGAGTATGATGGGCCATTTGGCTTCAATGTTAGACTCGGCAGCCAGTCCCTCTAAATTTCAGAGTAAGGATTTCTATAGAGATCCTATAGAGATTTCTATAGAGATCCTATATATGCGTTTCACCAAAAGGGACAGAAGACTTATGCAGCTAAATTGCGAACTTGTCTGAAACGGTTGGCGACTTACCATAGACAAAAAATCTCTTTTCACTTCAGCGGCTCGAAAATGGCTGTTTTGTTGCTTGAAACCAGTGAGCAAAATGCAATTTTGCTGCGAGCGTGAAAACGACTTTTCCTGCTTGAAACCAGTGAGCAAAATGCAATTTTGCTGCGAGCGTGAAAACGACTTTTCCTGCTTGAAACCAGTGAGAAAAATGCAATTTTGCTGCGGGCGTGAAAAAAAATTACTTTTTAATTTTTCGTATTTTCAATTAGTTTAAGTAACTTCATTCTCTCTATCACTATTCCTTTGCGTTATAATGTTCTCACCGCTGAGGTGAAGTTGTATGTATCACACGAGAGCAAAGATATTTGCTACGCTCGTGATTCAATTATAGACTCTTTCGCTTGTTCGGGACTCAATATCAACACTCGCAGCAAAAAGGTACTTTGCTCTCTTGTTGAACAAATAACTATTAATTTGGCCGGGTTATCGTTTATTTGCCTCAAACTATTTGACATGATATTGAGGTAAATAAAAAAAAACCGGAACAACAAATGGTCGATAATAGTAAATTTAGTATATGACTATCTCGCTCAGTAGCGGTATTATTATTTGACGTCGTCTTTGGGGTACCCTGAGCTCTAAGGTTTACCTTATGTCAAGTATAGAGTTGCCATCAGTATTAACAGTGCCAGTCTCAGGATTGCACTGGTAATGGAGCACGCACACACCAGCTTTTCTGTCCTTCGTCTCACACTCCGTGGAATTGTCTGTAAAATAATAAATTACATAGATCTGTTACTAACAAAAAGATGCAATAAAAGCCCTGAGGCCAGGATCATAGGTACAAAGATTTCAAAACCATACAGAGAAGACCCTACCCTACCCCAAAGAGTACATTATATACTGAGACATTGGGCCGTCACCGTTATGCTTCAGAAAAAGTGTATGCTTGAAATGACTCTGAATGGATGGATGTTAGTCAGTCGGGCGCCAACGGGGTAGGTGTGCCTTTTTTCTACAATATTAAAACATCTTACAAAAAGATGCAATAAAAGCCCTGAGGACAGGTTCATAGGTACAAAGATTTCAAAACCATACAGAGAAGACCCTAACCTACCCCAAAGAGTACATTATATACTGAGACAATGGGCCGTCACCGTTATGCTTCAGAAAAAGTGTATGCTTGAAATGACTCTGAATGGATGGATGTTAGTCAGTCGGGCGCCATCAGGGTAGTTGAGCCTTTCTTCTACAATATTAAAACATCTTACATCCATGCAACATACTGTTTGTTTTAGTGAGGCCCATTTTTAAAAATGGAAAACGGATTGAGTTTTACATTCATTAACACAAGGTCTAAAGCTTGAAACGCACAGCGTGGCGCAGCGTCGTTGCGGGGCGGAGGCGGTTTTTCGGTAAAGCATACGTGGTCCGGAGGCGGTCGTACCGAGAAACCGCGCGGGATAGCGGAGCGGAGGCGGCGTGTGTGACATATGCAACAGTAACCGACGCTATCGCCAGTTACGGAAAAATCTAAAATTCAAAATTGCCTCCGCCCCGCGCCCGCTCTGTGCGTTTCGAGCTTTATATGGTATGGATCACGCCCAGAAAATGCCATTTCAATTTGACTCCTACTTTCAAGACATCGACATGCTATGTTTCCGACATTTTCGATTAAAGGCGAACTCCCAGTGGCGCAACCGATTGAACCTATCAGTATGATTGTTCTCGGTGACTGAAATCTGCCATGATTCTCACCATTTGTGTCCGGTTTGCCGTACAAGGCCTCCAGGCGATCCCTTTCCTCCTGAGTCGTCTCGGATCCTCTGGATGGTATGGAGGGCACTAGAGAGACAAGAGATCTATGGGGTCTCAAGACATAAGACAATAGTTGTTGGTGCTTTATCATACGTCATAAAACGTTCTAGTTAGCGTTTTCGGGTGGACTAAATTGTTGGCGCTTTAACTCGAAACGCAAAGAGCGGGCGCGGCGCGTTTGTGGGGCGTAGGTCGTTTAGCATTTTTCATCTTTCCGAACCGAAACTGTCCGCTGCTTCACATGTCACACACGCCGCCTCCGCTCTACCGCGCTACCAAATACCACCTGGTTTTTTTTGGTAAATCGTGTCCGGAACCCGTTCGCGTTGTCGCAAAACCGCCTCCGCCCCACAACGACGCTGCACCGCGCTCTATGCCTTTCAAGCTTTAAAGCGTTCTAGCGTTATCATTTGGATAAATGTGATCATGTATGCTTAATGATTTTAGTGCTAAATCACATTGGTACCTAGTTAAATATGGGAATATATCAGTGTTGGGGATTGAGTGATAACGCCCGAGGATCTCTTTCTGTATGTAGTCAGTGGCAGGTCGAGGCAAATCTAGGATTTTGGTTTGTTTTGCTTGATTTTACATCTACATAACGTATTTTTGTAGTGCATCCTACTCTGGTCTGTACAATCGGTTCACTAGGAGTCGTGATTCCCCTGAATAGATCATATATGTACAGTCGCGGAATAGAAAGGTTCGTTACTTTTCTCTTCTATTTTAATGCCGTTTACTATCACCGAAGTTTCGTAGAAGTCGGTACATGTCACAAGTATGGCAACGACCGAAATTATGCCGCACACAACTTACAAAACTACGCTCGTGTGACCTCAGCCTTATTAACGTCGAAAAGTAACGAACCTTTTATTTTTTTTTTATTAAAAATGGGATTGCTCTTGGCCAGCATCTAGCCAGGGGGCAAAGATGAGGCCGACGATGCATACTATACCTAAATAATGACCGTAGAAAAATGCCTGTCACAAACTGGCGCGGCCTAGGCCGCGCGGTCATTAGTAAATTTGTCATTAGCTGTCTAATTTAGTATTGACCGCGGCCGCAGGCCGCTCCAGTGTGTGACACGCTTAAGTACGCTTAAGCACCCGACGGAGATGACCAACATGTCCCAACGTGGAATCCATTATGATGTTTAATTTTACATTCAATATCAGTCGTTGGATTTAAGAGTTCGTCGCTATTTTGGGATGCATGGTTCCAACCCAATTTAGTGCCTAAAGGCCGGTTTTCATTACATTGCGGAGCTGCGGGCTACCGAGGTAAGACGAGTACTACCAAACCCAGCAATGTGATCAAAATTGCATACAATTTCTTGCAATTGTTAAGCCCAGCAGGCCAGCATCCAACAAGAGACGCAACTACGAAGGAGAGGGTCAGCAATAAAGCTTGAAACGCACAGAGCGCGGCGCAGCGTCGTTGCGGGACGGAGTCGGTTTTGGGGTTAAGCGAACGCGGTCCGTGGCACGTCGCACCAAAAAACAGCGCGGTATTCGCGGGGATAGCGGAGCGGAGGCGTCGTTTGTGACATATGAAGCGTAATCGACAGTTTCGGAAAGATCAAAAATACAAAACCGCCTCCTCCCCGCACTGCGCCACGCCCGCTTCGTTCGTTTCGGGCTTAAATGTTAAAATAGTTAAATCCAAAAAAAACCACTTAAGGCCCGGTAAGGACAAATTAAGAAAATTAATATTCAGGATGAGAATCATCCAGTCATACTTTTCCTGTGCTGTCGGATTTGTCTGACTCATTGCGGCCCTTTCCACGATTAATGTTATCAGTGTTATCACAATACTGGAATGTCAATATTACAGCTGGTGTTTGGATTTTGCTTCCATATTCATAAATTTTCACGTGATACGTATCGTGATATGAGTGTATCGTGTGGTAATAATCACCGTGTAAAAGGCCATGTAAGACATAAAGCGATGTTTACGGGTTTTACGTAAGGCGCTACCCATAGGTGAAAATGGAAGTCCGCCATGCAGTCCGCATCGTGATTCCGGTCCATCTGAACAGTTGCAGGCTTGAAGACATCCGACAAAACCTAGGTCACACAAGCTCCGCTGCTGTTAGACCTTCTTACGGCAGTTATAATAAAATAAGTAATAAGTAAATAAATAAATTTCAGAGAACAATTTTTACACAAATCGAACTAGTCTCATAGTAAGCTCAAATAAGGCTTGATGTTATGGGTACTAGACGACGATATATTTAATAGATATATAGTTGTATTCATAGAAAACATTAAAGTCTCAGGAACAAATGTCTCTGCTCACCACTGAAACAAATGCCCTTACCGGGATTCGAACCCGGGACCTCTATCTTCGGAGGCAGTGACACTACCAACAGGGTAAACAGGCCGACATTTCTTTTGGCAGTACGCTATGCTCACGCGTGTAGACGTGCCTTTAAACTAAGCTCTTTTCATATTGGCTATGTGCGAAGTAGGTGGTGGGGGTAAGCTAGGCGATCGTAGCGCACACCATGGCAGAAATGTGTACTTACCGGGGACCACTGTCAAATTTACTTCCACGTTTTCTATTGGTTTCTTAACGGTTTCCTACGATTCGTTTCGTTTGTATGTATTTATTTATTTTCTTATTTATTTCAGTAAAATTTCCAATACGGGGTCTTTCTGGTTTACTAAAGTAAATAAAATATTCATGTGTCATTATTTGACATCTCTGAGTTTTGACATTGCCTCGGGACCTTTGACGTTTGACGTTTCAGACGTGCACATAGCCAATACTTACTGTCGGCCTGTTTAGCCTAGTTGGTAGTGACACTGCCTCCGAAGCTAGAGGTCCCGGTTTCGAATCCCGGTAAGGGCATTTGTTTCTGTGATGAGCAGAGACATTTGTTCCTGAGACTTGGATGTTTTGTATGTATTTAAAGTATATATCTATTAAATATGTATAAGTATATCGTCGTCTAGTATGTACCCATAACACAAGCCTTATTGAGCTTACTATGGGACTATGTAACATAACACGCTAGCTGGTCATGTCACTTTCATATTAAAATAATTTCCCAAGGGACAGCTGATTACATTCATATTTTTTCTTAAAAATCATTATTAAGTTATAAGGCATAATTGAGAGACTTGGCGAGGACACTACCGTGCCCCTTATGTGGTTTTAAGCTCAATCTATATAACTAAACAAAGTTTACCTAAAGTAAAAGCATTTTTGTTAAAGAAACATTTAAAAACAGTATTCATACGGAATAAATAGTTAAAAGGAGGGGAAATAGAAAGTAGTACGAAACTTTACGTCCGAATACCTTTATTTATACCAGCTTAATCTATAACATAATATAAATACCACATTAGAAATAAATCTTTTACCTAATTTTTGCGGTATTACTTACTTCGCATCAAGCTAAGACAAAGTACTAGGTAAACGAATTTCAACTCTATTGGTAAAGACCTAAGACCTATTTCTTACCTTATTACTTGCCTCCCTTCAAATAAAGATAAAGAACTTGTCAGGTGTCATACGATTTTCAACCTTATTAGTATGGATATAAGGTGCATCTACTCGTAAGAATAGGGCGTTACAATCTCTAATGACGGAAGGAGTGGGCGTGGCGCAATCCACCAATAGGAAAATGTCCAAGGTGTCCAAGGTGTCCAAGTTGTCTAGGATGTCCACGGTATCCAAGATGTCCAAGTTGTCTAGGATGTCCAAGGTGTCCACAGTGTCCAAGATGTCCCCAGTGTCCAAGGTGTCCACAGTGTTCAAGATGTCCACAGTGTCCAAGATGTCCACAGTGTCCAAGATGACCACAGTGTCCGAGATGTCCACAGTGTCCAAGATGTCCACAGTGTCCAAGATGTCCACAGTGTCCAAGATATGCACAGTGTCCAAGGTGTCCACAGTGTCCACAGTGTCCAAGATGTCCACGGTGTCCAAGATGTCCACAGTGTCCAAGGTGTCCACAGTGTCCAAGATGTCCACAGTGTCCAAGATGTCCATAGTGTCCAAGATGTCCACAGTGTCCAAGATATCCACAGTGTCCAAGATGTCCACAGTGTCCAAGATGTCCACAGTGTCAAAGATGTCCACAGTGTCCAAGATGTCCACAGTGTCCACAGTGTCCAAGATGTCCACAGTGTCCAAGGTGTCCACAGAGTCCAAGATGTTCACAGTGTCCAAGACGTCCACAGTGTCCAAGGTGTCCACAGTGTCCAAGATGTCCACAGTGTCTAAGATGTCCACAGTGTCCAAGATGTCCACAGTGTCCAAGGTGTCCACAGTGTCCAAGATGTCCACAGTGTCTAAAGTGTCCAAGATGTCCAAGTTGTCTAAGATGTTCAAGATGTCCAAGATCTCCGGCGTCCAAGTTGTCCACGATGTCCAAGGTTTCCTATGTCCAATTTGTCTTAAGGTGTCCACGATGTCCAAGTTGTCCAACATGTCTAGGGTCGGATAGTATAAAAGGCGGAATTAGGGCGGGGCGGAGTTCAGTTCAGTTTGGTCGGTCGGACTGTCAGTGTCTCTGGCATTGCGTTATCAGTGTATTTTCGTGTTACGGGAGTGTTCCTATCCTATTCATTAAGGTCGAGATTCCCTTGCAGTACGGAAGCTCTGCTCGGTAGGGAATCTCTCCTTGTTTTTAATTTATTTACTTACTCTTTCTTTTAGTGCGGAAGCTCTGCTCGGTGGGGAAACTCTCCTTGTTTTTAATTTATTTACTTACTCTTTCTTTTATGTGGTTTTGATTATTTATATTAGTCGGGCAGATCGCTGTCCGGGTTTGCGGTTTACTTGCGCGGGGTGCACGGTGTCGAGCTCCGTTTGCCCTGGAGTTCGTTTGCTGCCGGATTGGAGGTACCGTCTGGCGTCAACACTTTGCCAGCGTGCTGTTGCTGTTGCTGAGTGGAGGTGTGAGCGGCCATGGTTTGGGTCGGCGCGAGGGTGTGTGCTCCGCTCGCAGAGGTTCGCGATATTTAAGGTATGGTCTTGATGTATCGATTACTTTTATATACACCTATAAATGCCCTTGAGTTGTGCGGGGAAGGCATTTATACAGACCGATTGTTTTTGCAATCCTCAGTTTAGCCGACTGAACTCATACAGTTTAGAGTAGGGAAAACACATACTTATTTGAAGCTAAAATCCAGAATTGGATTTAATTTCAAATAAGCAGATTACTTAGGGCAGAGTTAGGATTAATTTCACACACTAAAGCTTGGGTAATAGGTTTCTAGCAGGTTAATTTAGAACTTATATTCTAGGGCTATTTAGGTGACCTAAATATGGGAAACAAGGTTATAGGGTGTTTTAGGGAACAAATAGGTATGTGTGTAGTAGTGGAAGGATACATGTGTGTACTATTCCTCTGATTTGGTATTCTAGGTTACAGTTGTGAAGACTTAGGTCTTAGGCTTTTAGGTGATCTAAATATAGGTATCAGAATAAGACTACCAGTTGTAGGGTGTTTTAAGGGATAAATAGTTGCAATATCAGCTGAGATCTTAGGTATTAGAGGTCTAGGTTTCTGGTATCAAGGGTGGGAAGTGCTGAGTCTTCTTTTATTTATAACTAAAGTGTTCATAATAATAAATTATAGTTAGGAAACCAATTTATTCTGGAATATGAAATAAATTGATTTAGGACCTGATGGTGAGGCGGAGCAATCCATTAGTTGTTAGTTACTGTGAGTAGATGAAAGCTCGGATCAGTAACTAACCAGTAACAGTTCACTTCTTCACGATCAGACTCAGAACTCCTGACCTTCGTATATCAGAATTGGTAGTGTTAGAGCTTACTGGCTGTTAGGGACCCCTAGGGCTCAGAGGTTTTAGCACCTCCAAGTGAATTGATTAGTTAGAGATGATTCGCAATCATCTATAAGACTGACTAATCAGCTTATTCTCATTAGGGAGTCTAGATCGTTTTAGCTTAGCATAGAGGTCATACCCTATCCTACCGGTCCAGTAGCACGGTATGAAAGCCAGAGGTCGCTCCATACAACAATAAGCAATCAAAATTATTCTTAGCTAGCTAGGTTATCAAGTACCAGAGTTCTGTGTCAGGGAATAATTAGGAAATAATTTTGATTTTAGGGAATCTGAGTGGCTTTTAAGGAAAATACTGACACTGGCAAGAGACCAGGCTTGGTTAAGGTTGGGGTTAAATTTCAACAAACAATAATTATTTATCCTATTTTGAACTCTATGAACTTCGGAATAGCCAAAGTTCAATAATTAGTTTTCCCTGTAGCAAATAAAGTTCTATATGTAGGAAGGTTAGCATTAGTAACGATTATGAGTAGCTAGGTTAAATAGGCTTTATTTTAGGTAGGTCTAGGTAAGCTAGGTAGTTGAGGAGTCCGAGGGTTTGACAAGTACTCACATTAAAGATCATGAGTTCTTACGGTTCACAAACACTACGAGGTCCTACCACAGACAATCACATTGGCCAAATCTTCGTTAAACCTTAGCTTATCTAAGGTTAGGAATTAAAGACACCATACGTGCATTTATTAGGTAAAGGGATTAGTTCTAAGAGGGTCTTTTGCTGGGGTTGAAGAGGAGGGTTTTACAATTAGGTCCCGTGACCGTGGATATTAAGATGGGAGTCTTTTCCCATTACAACTAGTTCGATTTCTGTAAAAAATTGTCCCCTGATATTTATTTATTTATTTACTGGGGCCCTTTACACGGGGTTAATTTTCACAATACTGGGATGTCCATAGTATCACGGTATTCAAAATTGTATGGAATTTGCTTCAATATTCATCATTTTCACGTGATACGGATCGTGATATGAGTGTATCGCATGATAATAATTACCGTATAAAAGGACCCGTTGTCTTACCTTTGCCTGGAGTTAGGTCGATGTCTGTGTTAGGATCTTCAGTCCCAAAGAGGTCTTCTAGCCGCTTCCTTTCGTCTTCACTGACGGTTTGACCTCTCACCCATGGCAGGCATAGCAGCGCCAAGATAATTGAGTATCTGTAGATAAAATATACTTAAGATGGTTTTTATCATTGTTAAGAAATTTGGCGGTTAAGCATGACTCAGTCTTTTTTTTAAGTGTCGTTAAACCCTATCGGGTTTGTATCGACTTAAAAGAGGCAGAGCAGAATGCTATCTCGCTCATATTTAGAGCAGCCCATGTGACACTCCTGATGTTGCAGGCGTCCATAGGCTGCGGTGGCCCAACTTTGCAAGTATAAATGTTGGTTTTTGGTTGTGTCCAATGCTTTGTCCTATTGTTCGGTTTTCTACCTTATTGTAGTCCGTCATAAAATATAAGCATATTTCATAGATATTATAAAGACATGCAATGACATTTTACCGGACTATCAACTTTAGGGCCTTTGCCAAAAGTTTAAATTGCTTTAATATAAATCTGCGTTAGTCGGATTCTAGATTTTATGGCCACCATTTACCAGTACGCCTGAAAACAGAGGCGTCGGTCGCCATTAGCTGTCAAAACAACAAATCCTCAAAAAAAAGGGTTGGCAGCATGCTTGTGATTGTTCTCAAACCTTAAGAGTCACCAGCACGGTCGGCGCTTCATACAAACGTAGTTTGATTCTCATTTTAAAGGTTTTGCAAGAATGAAAAAAAAAAGTTTAGAGACGACACACCCCGAGCAGACACCATTTAGATTTCTCACTTTTTTATATTTTAACAAATCACAGAACTGACAGACGTCAAAAAAGCAATTATGGCCGTCACGACAATAGCCAACCACAGCTCGGCAAATTGTTAAAATCTTTTTAAAACAATATGGCGCTATCGTACACGTTTCGTTGTACGTAGATAAACAGCCGTGAGTAACGTGCCTCATGCTTGACTTTCTTAACTTCTAAGCACTCATAAGTTTCTCCCTCTCGCTCACTGCAATTCCGTACCGTCACCGTATTTTGAGCTCGTATTTTCAGTTCTCCATATACAAACGTAGTTTCACTGTCATTTTAAAACGCCATGCTGGAATAACATGAAACTTTGTATACACAATTGGATCCGGCATATCTAGGTCGGAAATCAGTTTCTGTTGCTTGAATTTGTAATGGAGAAAAAATACAGCGATTATTAAGGTTTTCATACAAGACGTAAAAAACTAAAAGACATGCTGTATTTCTTTCTATTACAATTTCTAGCAACAGAAACTAATTTCCGACCTAGATATGGCGGCTCCCATTGTGTATACAAAGTTTCATGTTAGTTCAGCACGGCGTTTTAAAATGAGAACGAAACTACGTTTGTATGGAGAATCGAATTCAGCCGAGCGTGCGGGGGACCCTTAAGCGATACTTGGTGAAGAGTTTTATTAAAGTAGGTACCTATTCGATGTATTCTGTTGCAAATGTTGAGTGTATTTTGTTTTCGGTGATTTTTCCTCCGTTGTCAGTCCGATTTTTATGATTTCAGATTTTTGCACTCAAGGCTATCCACTTTGTCAATTTGCCAAATTTGAAGCAGATCGGTTGCTGTTTGATTTATATTTATGGCGTAAGATGGCTACGATTGAGCTTCGCTGCGCTCCGCTCAATAACATATTCGTAGTGAGCCAGTAGGTTATCATTGACAATAAGTTAAGGTCACTAATGTGATACAAGTATAATAAATCTATACATAACAGTTTCATATATATTTTTTATCCAGAAAACCCCTTTGTGCCGAAAGTGCATATATAAATAAAGCCGGGCTAGTGTGTGTCGAGCTACGCGCAATTACATAGGTAATGAGGACTTAAAAGCTCACAAACTTATATTTACTATATGTCAACAACTAATAACGTTATCTAAAAGTAATCAGTCAGTTAGAAATGACTTAGAATTCCGTAAGAAAGTAGGTACTGATAGGAATGTTATGACTTCTAATATAAATGTAAGCATTTGGAGATTAACTTTTGTTTAATTAGTATAGTAGATTAGTGCCCCACTTATGTTACTTAAGTAACGGTGTATACAATGTTCATCAAAATTAATTCACAAATACCGTATAATTTATTCAGGTAGGTAACTAACAATGTATAGCGAATTTATATCTATGTATATTAATATAGGTACAAGACACGCAGTAGTTCGAATGAGCAAATCTACCTTGATAATAGGTAAATAATAAAGAAATAAATGATCACAAAAGGTCAAGTTTTCTGGACATAAACTCATCTCAAACTTGACAGACAGGTTCCAATAAATTCGTTTATTACTTATCAGCACATTTCATAACTATTAGTATAAATGTCAAATAAAAACACATTCATGTCGAGTTAAACTATGATTTTATGGCAGTTCACTCACCTCATGATGGTTAACAGTAAATGTTTTGACTAGTTTTACTTTGTTTTTCAAAATGGCGGCATGCGCGGCGGCGGACCGCGCTCGACTGCCTTCTTTGAGGAAAATAGAACTTGTTTACTTGAGATCGTTAACGAAACACGGTTGATACACAATTATTTTATTACGTATTTATGTCGAAAACATATTGCAAATAAAATGTTTAGGGTCACTTGATAGGGGATTAAGTATATTCACTGGTTTTATTTTAGGAATGTAGTGTAACCGTCAAGTTTTTTACTTATTGTACTTTTTTTCCTTGTGTAGACGTCTTACGTTTGCTAAATTAGAGTAGATATCTGAATTTGAAGTATCCTTCGATAGACTTGTAGTAAATATTCTTAGTCAAGTATTTAGATATTCAAGAGATTTTAAAATAATAGTTTATTTTTATTTAAACTTCCGTGTTGGGTAGATTTTATTCATTTATTTAGATACAATAACGAAAGCAGTCCGGATTCCAAAATCTCTTTTAATTTTACCTTATGGTCACCACGGATTTATTGAAATTGTAAAGGCTAAAATCAACTTTCGTAAACTGCTTGAATACCTGTAAGACATACTTAATTGTGAATATTAACAAGGAAATTATGTATGCTGTATAAGTAAGTATGCTTAATGAAGGATTTATAAAAACACAAGGCGACATTTTGTATTTGTTGTAGGTACCTTTTTCCCGCAGCTTCTAACAACAAATTCACTGCGGTGTTTTTTTTTAAGAAATTCAGCCAGTGCGTGCACTGGCCATGCTTTTGTTCAAGAACGCATGAGACCTATTTAGCCTCTTAAAAATAAAGTATCCTTTCAGAAACAAAAATTTGATAATGGGAGCCAAGTTCAATATTAAGCATATGCGATGCATGGTTGTCGTCTTCACCGACAAAAGAATTGAGATCTAATAGGGTGCCAAGTTCTGTAGATTATCTGATGAAAAGGTGCCTAGTCTAACACTACATTGTTTACAATAAAAATAATTTATTGCGGCTTAATACATTTTGCTTTAACTTGGCAGTTTTCTTAAATATCTAAGAGCTTTTATGGTATTATATTACAACATACTGTATAGAAAACTGCCAAGTTAAGGCTCAAAATACAATAAGCCGCAATAAGTTTTGTCAACCTGTTTAGCCTAGTTGGTAGTGCCATTGCCTCCGAAGCTGTGCTCCGAATCTAGAGGTTCCGGGTTCTATTCCCGGTAAGGGCATTTGTTTCTGTGGTGAGCAGAGACATTTGTTCCTGAGACTTGGATGTTTTCTATGTATTTAAGTGTATATCTATTAAATATATCGTCGTCTAGTACTCATAACACAAGCCTTATTGAGCTTACCGTGGAACTAGTTTGATTTGTGTAAAAAAAAGTCCCCTAATATTTATTTATTTTTTAAATTAGTTTTATTGTAAACAATGTAGTGCCAGACTAGGCACCTTTTAATCTGATAATCTACAGAACTTTTTATTATTATTTATTTATTTGCATAAGATCTTGGCACCCATCTAGATCTCAATTCTTTTGTCTGTGAAGGAAGACGACAACCACGCATCGCATATTCTTAATAATGAACTTGACTCCCATTTTCACATTTATGTTTTTGATGGGATATAACTTTTTGTCAAACTTCACCAAATGGTGCTTTTCAAGAGCGAATGCACGAGTGACTATACAAAATACCCAAATCGCTATAGGTGCACCTCAAATATTTCAAGAGTTCCATCGATTTCTCCAGGACCCTATGATCAGATTCTGGCCCGATAACAATGGGACCACCCCTGAAGTATACTTAGGGTTTGCAGTTGCAGCAAGATTTCGGGACCGGGACTGGGTCTGTCCCGGGAATTCCCTGATACTTTCGAGACTTTCGGGACTCTGTAGTTTTTAGGCAGTATGTATGAAAAAAACCGGCCAACTATGAGTCACACTCGCGCCTGAGAGTTTCGTACCGTAATCGCACAACTTGTAGCTAAATAAACTATTTTGCGCATGTTATATTCAAACAGTATTTTTATGTACAAGTTCAAAGTTATTTCCTTACTTGTAATGTAAGACCTGCTTATTATACGAGGGCTGTTCCGAAAGTTTTATCTGCTCTCACTCTAGTCATGCGATATATTTTTTATTTACACCATTATGTGGGTAATTTCAATAGTTATGAGCTGAGATAAAATCGTTAGTAAGCAGCAAGTATGTTTTTCACAACATTTCTTTTACCAAAAGGCCTTTTGTATGGGCTTTTTAAAATTAGCGAAAATAGTACTATTTTTGATACCTAAAAATAGTTTTGGCAACGAAATTCCTAGACTAATACAATCGAAACAGATTACGTGAGAGAGAGTGGGGGTGAGATGTGGTGGTGCATTTCTTCAAAAAGGGCGACAACGCTCTGCTGAGGAACTATCGGCCCATCTCACTTTTGAGCCATGTCTATAAGCTGTTTTCAAGAAACATTACGAACCGTCTCGCACGCAGGCTAGATGACTTCCAGCCTCCCGAACAAGCCGGTTTCCGAAGAGGCTTTAGTACTGTGGATATAACTTGCCCGTCTGTTTAGCGTTCGTGGATTCGACCGAAACCTGGGCTGTGCTAACAATCTCTCCAGCGGTGCCAAGTTGACTACCGCTATATCCAAGTGCTGAAGTGTTTGTACGAGAACGCCACTATGTCAGTCCGACTACGGGACCAGAACTCGAAACCTATTCCTTTGCAGCCGGGAGTCAGGCAAGGAGATGTTATTTCTCCTAAACTGTTCTCCGCTGCACTGGAGGATGTTTTCAAGACTCTGGACTGGAAAAGATTAGGCATCAACATAAACGGCAAGTATAATCAGAATCAGAATTATTTACTGTCACACTCATATCACTCACCTTCGGTTTGCTGACGATATAGTAGTCTTGGCTAAGACCATGGAGGATTTATGTACAATGCTCAATGACCTCAGTAAAGCCTTCGAGCGAGTTGGTCTTAGGATGAATATGGATAAGACGAAGATCATGTCAAATGCCCATGGTGCACCAACTCCCGTAACAATCGGACACTTAACGCTCGAAGTTGTAGACGATTATATTTACCCAGGACAGTCTGTCCAGTTAGGTAGGTCCAACTTCGAGAAAGAGAAGATCTTCGAATCCGACTCGGCTGGGCAGCGTTCGGGAAGCTACGGCACATCTTTTCGTCCAATATTCCGCAGTGTCTCAAGACGAGAGTCTTTGATCAGTGTGTGTTGCCAGTGATGACTGATGACATATGGCACTGAAACGTGGTCGGTTACTATGGGCCTCACGAAAGGCGAGGCACATAGCACGTAGAACCGATGGCCAAGGCGCAATATTAGGCGGAAAGTTTCTCGAGTGGCAACCCACCGTTACCCTACACGTGACCCCTGGGTGGTGCTAAAAGTGCAACAAAACCTGGGAACCGTACTCGTCTTCTCGAAGTCTGTAACAGGAGGAAAAAATTAAACGGTAGACTATTCAGTGGGCCAGCAATTATTTCCATGTGGTCTCAGAAGAAAAAAAAAATTATTCGAGCATACCTTACATGTAAGTATTTTTATTACTCTTCTAAAGTAATATTAATGTCAATTTATTTTAAAATCTCAATAAAAATGAAAAAAATATTGAAAATATCCATGAAAACCAAAAAATGCAATGAAAATTATGACTCATAACATGATACTACCTCAAACACTGCATTGAGTGTGCGCTATATCATAACTTTAGATCAAAATTTCTCCGAACTGAAACATTTTGAAAGTTTTCCGGACACAAGAAGCTACTGCAGATGCTCTAAGGAAGCGTCCTTTTAAATATTTGCCCCAGTTACAGGGCCCACCTTGTATGTATATATTTTTTAATTTATTTATTCAAGAAGGCACATGCTTAAAAACATAATTTCGACGAACTGTAACCTGTATATTGGCGAATGAAGCGCTCAATTAATTTATCGAATCATGCACCAAAACAAAACAATTAGTATTTAAAACAATAATACTTTAATATACTAAACACTAGCAGGGTAATACAGAAAAATGCTAAAAAAAGCGTTCATGAAGCATTAAAAATCAGTTTTGATAAATTCAAACTTTTTGTTTTTTTTTTTCAATATATATATATATATTTTTGACTAATCATGCACTGTATTAATAACATGCATCAAAGAAAAGACAGATTTAATTATTATTTTTTGGGATAAAATCTCCTTCTGTGGACTGTTATGTGAGGTCATATTTTTATTGAGTTATCATTATTAATTATATACTCCCCAGGATCGCTCGTACTTTTCACAGCATACGATGTGGAATGTATCAGTTAGCCACTACTGGTAATATAAAAAATATACTGAACTGAGTTCTCGACAAAAAGTTAAATATACTACTTGTTACAAACATTTGAATCTCTTCTGTGGACATAAATAAACATCTTATAAAAGTCACGACGAATGATCGCATCCATATTTTTTTCACATTGGCAACACCTTTGTAATCATGTCAGTAGTTTTCAAAGTTTGACAAGTGTGCATGCGCAAAATAAGGCTAAAAAAGTTTTTATCACTGGAAAACTGTCAATGTAAAAGATCAGTGCGTCTTTCCTGTACAACGTATTTATCGGTAAGTAACAAAACGAAACATTATTTGTATACCAGCTCTTAAATGTTATGGGGACCGGTGAATTATAGCTTGTTGCACGCCATCTAACGTCAAACTTCAACGTGTTAATATTTGTTTATGAATGTTGTGTCTCTTCTGTGGACATCTTCTCTGTAGTCCATGTGTCCACAGAAGAGAATAATGACATCAGAAGTGACATATTTGTACTGAATTTAGTCTTCTGTTGTTGTTTATAAGGTCTAAAAACCACAATATCGGTTATTACCAGTGATCGGATCTAGGATGCAATTTGGGGTGAACGAACGCTATGCTTAACATGGATGTGACTCAGGATTTCCCGGGATTTTGGGAAATGGGTTATTGTTAATAATAAGTTTTTCGAGGGTTAAACTAAATAAACCAAATGAAATTGTTCGCTATCTATAATAGGTCATTTATGTCACATGTACCTTAAAAAAATATTTTATATATAAAATAACTCTTACAAACAGACATGTATTGTATAAATAAACAAGTTACTACTTTCTGAATCAAATTTTTTAAAAAAAGCTCATCTATCGAGTGCCACAGTCAGAACTGAACCAAACTGAAATAACACCACACGGAAAGCACCAGCTTTCAAATAAAAAAAGAATCATCAAAATCGGTTCACCCTGTCGAATGTTCTGAGGTCTGTACATAAAAAAATACAGTCGAATTGAGAACCTCCTCCTTTTTAGAAGTCTAACCGACTTCAAAAAAGGAAATTGAAATAAAATGAAATTAAAACTGCTATGTTGTAGTGGTCTTTATAAAATTAAAGTAACATACTTTTATTTTTGCGATATTTTCAGTCGTTAATCAATTTCTTTTAACATCTAAGATCCATTTGTAAGTGGAATAAGACCTTTCAACTTCTCGTAATGTAAGTGGAGCGAATTTGTAAATAAAGCTTTCGTCACTTATAGATTCATTTGAAATCTGATCTGCGAATTTCCGCACAGTGTTAAGGTCAGGGTTTCGATTAATGACTGTTTCTAATTTATTTATGATAGGTAAACTAGAACACCAATTAACAACTATCCTTACTTGATCAAATTCTACCAATGCATCAACGATTGATGTGTTGCGTTCTTGTAGGCGGGTTAAAACTACCTGGCGAATTTTAAAGTTGTCTATGAAGTCTAAATCTTTTTTAAGGTTGGGTTTCCGCAACACTTGCTTAGCTTTTCTAATCGCCACTGATTTTGAAGCTGTTGTTGTTACATGTTTTGTTAATTTTATACTGTAAACTACTTAAAATTAGAAGTAATTTACCTTTTTGTAAAGGTAGGTAACAAAAAGAGTCGCGTGATTGTAAGTCATATCCATCTTAAAATAACGGACTTAAACCCCGGGAAATTGCATCCTAGATCCGATCACTGGTTATTTATTTCAGTTCAACTATACGACGAGGGAGGGAGAGAAAAATAGAATTTTAATAGTGATGTTTGACAAGTTGTGATATTAGTCGAACGAAAAGTAATAAGTAAATTTTCGTGAACCATTTTTTTCTCTTTTAATTTAAATATGTTGTAAGGAGCTGTTGATCTCTTCAATCTGATTTCATCTTACTTGCCTACATGAGAAGTGTCACTTCTCTATTTATTGAAGATAAATATGTCTTTTTATTTTTTATTTATAAGATGAATATATCTAGTAGATTGTTGAAAGATCATTTTAATTTAATATTATAGTATTCAGTTTCAAATTTGTAAGTAACGCCATAGTTTATACACCAAATAATCACTTTGTATAACTCATGTGGGCAATTTGATCTCTTATGTTACATGTCCGCAGAAGAAGATGTCACTTCTGTGTACGAGTGTTAAAATCGTTTTTCGTTTCTTAATTTCCATATTTATGCGCTTAATATATGAAAGGGACAAATCATCATTACAATTCGTTGCATTTAAGGTCAAATTTCGCAAGGTACGATATAATCTACTAATAATATCATTACTTTTGTAATGTTCTGTGGACAATTTGCTCTCTTCTGTTGTATATCCACAGAAAAAGATATCATTTCTGTGCACGTTTTAGATTATTGTTTTTTTTTTATAAATTATACTTAATCTACGATAAGAATAATTAAAACGGATAATTCATGTCATTGCTTAGAAGTATTTAAAGTCAAAGTTCCTAACGTACAACGTATCCTAGTAATTAAAATTATTGTTTTTGTTACCGTATGTGGACAAATTGATCTCTTCTGTTGTATGTCCATAGAAGAAAATATCACTTCTGTTTACGTTTTAGAAGATTATTTTTATTTTTTTATATACTTAATCTACGATAAGAATAATTAAAAGGGAATAATCATGTCATTGCTTAGAAGTATTTAAAGTCAAAGTTCCTAACGTAAAACGTATCCTAGTAATTAAAATTATTTTTTGTGATCGTCTGTGGACAATTTGATCTCTTCTGTTGTATGTCCACAGAAGGAGAAATCACTTCTGTGTACTTCTTAGTATATCCTTTATTATTACAGAAATGACATATTTGCAATAGTATAATTGTAATAGGATATACTGTAAAGGTAATCGAAAGCGATCCATCTCAAATTTATTAACTTTGAATGCATATTAGTACAATAAATAATTAATTTTGTTATCTTCTGTGGACAAAATTTGGTCTCTTCTGTTGCATAGCCACAGAATAAGACGTCACATCTGTGTACATTTAAGAATTATTTTTTAAATTACTTTGCTGCTCTTTTTTTCTAAATATGTCCTTATTGTAATTATTTGCACAATAATTATAATATTTTAATATCTTGCTACTAAAAATACGATGTCTTCTTCCATATACAAGAGCAACTTTTGTTATTTTCTGTAGACAGCTAAATCTCTGCTGTGGACCTTCAAAAACAAAAATAACCTTTTGTGTCCTTAAATTTATAGACTGATCATTGTTTGCATTTTTATATAAGTGTTTATAACACAGGGAATTAATAAAATAAGTTTGATTATGATCTGAAAACTTTTTATTTTGTGCAAATAAATTTTCCTTAAATCTGTTTGACCCAGCATGCACACGACCCTAATAATTAGAACATATTTAGTTTTCTAAAAGGTATGTTTTTAATCTCTTTTTAACGAACGGTTTACTTGGCCCAGGTTTATCTCTTTTATCTTGACCTCCATGTTGATACAGTTACTTCTACTTCGCAGTTCATTCAATCGGTAATGGTACGGTCGATAGGTCGGCTAGCGGCCAGCTAATTTGGTGTGCTAGTTTGCGACCACTTAGATAGTTGATGAACAGGAAAGCGTTTTCTCGTTTTTAGGGTGCTGTAACTCGAAAGGAAAAACGGAACCCTTATAGGATCACTTTGTTGTCCGTCCGTCCGTCTGTCTGTCTGTCTGTCAGGGCCCTTTTTCTCAGGAACGCGTGGAGGTATCAAGCCGGAATTCATATCAAATACCTACTCAAGTCTACTGTCCCTTGGAGCTGTAGCTTAAGCTGGAGCTGGAGCGGAAAGTAATATTTTTGTATGTTATCAACCTTAGCCATTTTGAAAAATATCCGAAAACAGAATAGACAAAAAATCCATATCATTATCGAACGCTCACAAAATTTCACGAGAATCAGTTGAGAAATGCGACCTGTAGAGGACAACAGCCGGACATCGAGACGCATTCGATCGCTTCGCGTGCTCGAATAGAATGACTGCTTACTTAATAATTGTTTAGTTAAGACAATATCTCGGTCCTCAGTTTTAGGCGCCAGTGCAATGAGCCCGTAAACCGTTTATAATTACTTATACTTAACTCATTAATTCGCAATTAATACGTTATTAATATGAATGATTCACTTTTACGCAATTACGGGGCATTTTTCTTGAACTGACCATTTATCACGGTAAAAATAGGAATCAGTATTGTGACTTTCCTATAAGAAGATGTTAAAAGCTAAATTTGCAAGCCTCGCGGCTTATCTATGAATTATTGTTTGTCGCCTTACCGCTGCGCTGCTGTTCGTCGTCGGACACATCACATTTAACGAAGTTAATATACTGCTTATTATATTTTCGCCGTGTTCTTTTCTGATAATACAGTATGTCAACCAGTTTTTCCACTCTCGGGAACTAACCGCAACCAATAATATTGCCCGCAACCCAATAAACAAGTGTCGTCACGTCTTTCCTATAAATTTCACATTAATTCGCAGGTTCACTGACTGCACATATGCAGTTAGGAATTCGAACGAGTTTTATAAAAATATTTTTGCTGCTGTGTCACTCTTATCAGTGCCAATTGTCACACGGATAGGGATGTCAATAAAATCTAAAATTTTAATTGTAACAAGTGATAAAGTCATATTTTTTCCATGGTCAGTATCCATTTATAAGATTCCGTAGCGGAAATGGAAAAAACGGGACCCTTATTTCATCATGTCCGTCTGTCTGTCTGCCCGTATGTCACAGGCATTTTACAAACTATAAGGTGTCTTGATATAAAATTTTAAATGTAGATGTAGGTATTGGCCGCTACGTCATAATATATGATATTTAATGAAAGTAGGTACAAAAAAAACGAAATTAAATATGTGACACGTCTATGGATAGATCTTTAAATTATTAAAAAAAAGTAGAATAACAGAATACGATATGCTTATCTGCCAAACATCGTACTGCATGACTGTTTGTTGGCAGAAAACTTAAGCCCTCAAATACTGTATGAACACTACAGGGTGGGCCGTGTAACAGAAGCAAAAATTGAACGGTCCACTATTGAGCAACCAAGAAGTTTCTTCTTAAGTTTTTATTTCTTCAAAGATAGCTTAGGTGTATGTTTTTGCTCTTCTAACTATCATCTATCTATCATCTTCTATTTATTTCTTAATAACTATTTATTTTAAAAACACAAAAAAAAACATAAATACCTTTTAAAACAAAAAGTACAAAAAATACCTTAAAAACTGCATTGACGGGCACGCCATAATTTCATGGTATCAAGATACATTACTTGAAGGTCATAACTTTCGAATAAAAGTTTCTCCGAAAAGAAAAAAAAATATTGGGACACGGGGAGTTACTGCGGATGCTCTAAGGAAGCGTCTTTTTAAATATTTGCCTCCGAAGCTAGAGGTCCCGGGTTCGAATGCCGACCAGGGCAATTATTTGTGCATTTAGCACGGATATTTGTTCTTGGGTCTTGGATGTTTTCTATGTATTCAAGTGTGTATTTCTCTATATAAGTATGTATATCGTCGTCTCAAGTCAGTACGAGCTTTGCTTAGTTTGGGACTAAGGTTGAGTTGCACCGACTTACGATCACAGACTGATCAACGGTAAATATGGCGCCGGTAGCTGTCATCCCATAGAAACTTGTCAAACTTTCCATACATTCAAATTTTAACGAACACAGCTTACAATTACAGATGGTTTGGTGCAACCCAGCCTTAGTCGGTTTGTGTAAGATTGTCCCCCAATATTTATTACAAGCTGTTGCCCGCGACTTCGTCCGCGTCTTCGCTCCTATTTGTCGCAGCGTGATGTTAAATAGCCTAAAGCCTTCCTCATTAAATGGACTATCCAACGCAAAAATAATTTTTCAATTCGAACCAGTAGTTCCTGAGATTAGCGCGTTCTAACAAACAAACAAACTCTTCAGCTTTATAATATTGTATAGATTTATTATTTTCTTCTGTTACAGGGCCCACGTTGCATACACTTAACATTTCTAGTCCAAGGCTAAGGTGCTATAGGAAAAACTTAAGAAAACGCCCTGCCGCATGTAGCTGTACGAGTAACGTGCTCGAATAAACATTCGTTTTTTTGTGGTACACATATCGCTCCGAATGCGCGCTCGTGGCCCAGTGGCACCCGCGTACCGCGTACTGCGTCTATCATCAAATTTGTGTTGTTACAGTGGTGACGGCACATTCAAAACAGCTCCACGTCCTTTTAGTCAGATTTATATTATTCATCTAGACATAGACGACGACATGTTTAGCCTAGTTGGCTGCCACTGCCTCCGAATCTAGAGGTCCCGGGTTCGAATCCCGGCCAGGGCAATTATTTGTGCGTTTAGCACGGATACTTGTTCTTGGGTCTTGGATGTTTTCTTTGTATTTAAGTATGTATTTATCTATATAAGTATGTATATCGTCGTCGTATCCGTCTACCCATAGTACATGCTATGCTTAGTTCGGGACAAGGTCGATTTGTGTACGATTGTCTCCAATATTTATTTATTTATTTATATTCGGACCAAACAAATATTCCCTGTGTAACACCGCAAACTAGGGAACGCACGAACACGTGGCGCCATCTAGTAAGGGCCCTCCACCCAGATGGCCTAATCAATAATATTGGACTATGATGTCCTGTTAATCACTAACACAAAGATGTGAATACAAAGCAATTCACCACCACACGAAAATATCATAACTAGCGCCAGCCTACTGCAAGTAAACAATATCGAAAGTACACCGTAGCACAAATAGATGGCGTCGTCTACCCGATTTTATACATATTTTGGAATCCAAAGTTATATGATACGGACTCCTAAAAATACCCAAAAGGTGCCCCGAGAGTTCAAACACAGAAACAACGCCGTTATAAAATACGCCGTATCTTCGAAGTCTACTCGGGTACCATGTAGATGTCGCTGTTCCCACCGTGAATTCGCCATACTAAATTGTAGAACGCGCTGTTAAGATTTTTCCTGATTTGGTTAGGTCCGCCGACTGTAATTTGTTTTGTATCGAATCTTAGGGAAACTATAACCATACCTACGTATAGCCCCCTGCTTCCCTTGAGGAACTACGCGCTATAAATAGGTATCGTTCGTAAAGGTTGCTTCCGCTCCAATTCTACCTACCAATTGGTTGGGGAACTCCTCTCGGATCTATCTTGTAGAAGTATAATTGCTTAAAATACACCTCTTCACGACTTCATCTCCGTCTTTGCCTTTCGCCCCGCACGCACCCTCGCTACACCTGTCATATACGCATTTCTGCCAAATAAAACGCAAAAAATGTACATGAGATTATTTAACTTAATAAAAGAAAAACTGCCTGCCGTCATGAAGTCCTTTAAGTGTGATTACTAGGTTGCCCAGATCAATGCCGTCAAATCGACTTTTCCAAACGTTAAGTTATCTGGATGTTATCAACACTGTAATAAAGCCATCTGGAGGAAGGCAAAGTACTGAAAATAGCAAGGGTCCGAAAACCTACAAGTGATGATAGGAGTGCAAGAAACATCGCAAGAGTTTGCTCTAATTTTGTTTTACTTCCACACACTACTATGTCACAAGCTTGGAAGGCTATTAAAAAAATGTTGCTCCTGCCACGAAGAAAATGAGATTATTTTTTGATTACTTCCATGAGACATGGTATAACCGGAACCACAATTTCATAAGTTGTGCGGGAGACACTCATCGCAGTACTAACAGTTGTGAGGGTTACCACAGTCGAATTAATTCGAGATTATCTCTGAACGCAAACTGGTATTTGGTGTTCAGTATACTTTCGAAAGAAATACAACATTACGACGGACAAATCGAAAAGTATATGTTGTTCGTGCCATTTAAAAAAAACAGGCGGACAAGAGACATCCTTTTCGATAAACAATATTCAGCCTTATTGAAGAAGCTGGAAAGAAAAACAATATCGCCGCTAAATTTCCTTAAAAAGAATCATTTTATTAGATTGATACTTAGTTTTAAAAAAGGAAAGTGAAAGAAGGTTCGAATATAAATACAAGTGTATGCTATTTCTGTAACTGACCGTGAGAGAATTTAATTTGTTATTATAAGTTATTGTTTAATATTATAAGTTAGTCCTAAAGAGTAAGGATGTTTTTTGTTGCACATTACCCTACGGCAACTTAAATCAACTTTTGGATTCGACAATCAAATAATTATCAATTATACCTCGTTAATTACGTGCATATACTTATACAACCTAATTCGTACCAGCATTGTAAATTCCAAAAAGTAATGTATAGTTAAAAAATATTTAAATAAATGTGAAAGCATAGAATCTCCTTGGACGTCTATGTTCCAGCGCGCGGCCGAGCGAGTCGAACGACCGCGCTTTGCCCGGCCGGCGCTCCGCGATCGCAAGCCGCGTAGGAATACAGGGGTGAATGCGGGGAAAGGGTAAGAGGGCTCTATTTGAGTTTAATAGTTTATCAATGCGTCGCCTTAAGCAATGTCGGGCGAGGTCAGTCCTTAGATGGGTGACCGCTTTGAGTGGTTACTAACTGAGCTCCGCTCCCGTTCTTTTGAAGGCACGTTAAGCCAAGTTAGAGGCCTCAGGGCGGCTTGAGAACTTCTAACAGTCAAGTTGCCCACTCACTTGACAAGCCTATTCCCAATAAGGTCGGTTTCCCCCTCGGGTTGAAAGGTCAGATGGCAGTCGCTTCCGTAAAAACTAGTGCCTACGCCAATTCTTGGGATCAGGTAGCGGACCTCAGGCATTCTTCAGGTCAGGATGTAACTGTACTGGGAATAACGCTAGGAGGATGATGACATATCGCTCCGAAAGCCATGCACAATAATTCTGGGGGTCTACTCCGAAGTTCGAAATCTGAACTTCGTATGGTGCCGTTCCTTTCACTCTCCTGTGATACACTATATGAGTGAAAGGGACGGCACCATACGAAGTTCGGATTTCGAATTTCGGAGTACACCCCCTGCTGCTTTTTGATCTCTACACCGTACCTATCTAATTAAAAAGGCAAAAATGGTTGAAATGTCGTATTTTCCAAGTAATTCTGTAACAGCAGTAGATAATAGTTTTGTGTATTGGTTTTGTAACTACTATTTTTTTAACTTCAATTCTTGGCAATTGATGTGAGAAAAAAAGCGTTAAGTGTTGGAATTAGGATGTCAAACATTGGGTTTGGGTCGTTTACCTTAGCCATATAATGTTGCCCCTACACTGGCTGTTATAAATCTTATATTGGAGAACAATTTTCCACAAATCGACCTAGTCCCTAACTAAGCAAAGCTTGTACTATGGGTACATTCTAGCCTTATCCTTGTTACATTGTGTTATACAGAGTGTTTTTATTGAATTCCGTGAATTGCGAGGGTACATAACTGAGATAAAATAAAGTAATGTTCTCTAAGACACTAGTACCCCAATTTGAAGATATTCAAGAATCCATTTTCGTTAATTAACACCCCTAGTATAGTATAAAAGATCCTTAACAATTAAACAATGTTGACGTGCGTGTCATTCGAATTCCAAATTGTCATACTTGACATTAAATTTTGCTTAACTCCACGTTAACTTTTAAGGCCGTTTGGAATTCACCCTTTTTTATTTTATTTATTATTATAAAAAGATACAACTTTACAGTTGGTGTATGTGTATGTCCCACAAAACGGTTTACACAGTTTGACTGTGGGATCTGAGTCTCTTCGCTGGCTACTATTACTACACATATATAATTAATATAATATAACATCTATTACAACTTATTACTATTTGCATATAGTTTAGACTCTATTCTCTACTATGCTATTTAAAAAATAACTAAATAATTTTCTTTTAAATGTTGCTCTATTGGTGTCCAGTCTGATATCTGCCGGCACGCAGTTTAAAATGTAGGGTAGGCGTTTCCGCAGGCATCTATCGCCGTAGTAGTTGCTTACCCTCGGTATATCGTACTTGCCCGCAGCTACCGACCTGTCCGGCTGGTATAATAGTATATACCGTCACGTTATATGGCCAAAATGTACTGAAACGTCACATAAAACGTGACGGTATAAGCTATCATACTAGCCGGGCTGGTGCCATATATAAGGTGGTGGTGTGGCATATATAAGGTAATAGGCTATGTTCTCGACTGCCGTGGTGATTAAGTGCTAGGATGAATTTATGCTTAAGGCTTACTGGTAGAATCTTACATATTTATTCCTTGGTGATATAATTAATTATTTTGTATAAAAATATTTTTATCTTGAATTTTGAAACACTAAATTAGCTACGTCGTTTCTATGGCTATACACGGCTATATGCTTGAAGGAATGGACATCAATAAAAATGTACAACATTTATAAAAGCCAGTGCGGGAGTACCATAATACATAAAAACATTGTATTTGTGTTAGTCCGGTAAAATCCCCACGGTTTACATTAGTATATTATCTTCTTTGCCCACGGTGTATCGTTGTACAGTCGCAGAATGAAAAGATTTGTCACTTTTCAACTCTATTTTAATGCCGTTAAGGTCGAAAAGTGAGGAACCTCCTCAATCCGCGACTTTACACTGAAGCGTACTGAAAAAGACAAATCGAAACCCAAACGAGTCCCCGAGAAACGAGTTGCACACCTACTCGTAATCTGCCATAACACATCGATAACCTTTGCTGCGAATAAAATAAGTTGCCGGGTGAGTTTCTTAACAAAATGACGTATTTATTCATAAATCTACAATCTAAATTTAACCTTAATACCTAATTATTAAGTTCACTTTTGAACAAGCTCGTTGAGTAAGTGAGGTCGCCTCCCCACCAGTTGAGGAAAATGATTCGATGCCAATGCGTTCTGAGAACTTAAGTAGTGTGTTTTGTGTGGTGACAAGGTTAGTATAGTGTATAAAAACTATATATCTAATAGACAAATGTGTTTCAATTAAGTTGGCGCTGTTATTCATTTAATAAGGTGATAAATGTGTTTATTCTATTAGCTTTGCAAACTGTTCTGCCGATGACCGTCAATACTTGTAAATATGTAAACAAAGACGTGAAAATGCGTTATTTTATTCGTTTTTAAACTGTTCTGCTAATGACCGTTACATTTCGTAAGTAAAAAAAGTCGTGAAAAATGCGTTTAAATCTATTCGTTTTTTGAAGATCTTCCGATAACCGTGGAGTCGTACATTATAAAAATAAGAGGTGATACATTCTAAATCCAAAAATGATGATGGTTCAATGTACTGTAGGAAAAACGAAAAATAATACGCTTTTAATTATATAATCCTTAACTTAGTTTTCTGGTCCCTCTTTCACCAAATTGACGATTGTCACATAAGACAATGATAATTCGTGTGGCCAATATACCCTTACTTATCGATCTTATCACGATCTTATACAGTGTGAAGTGTTTTAGGGGAATTAAAGAAAAGTGCTAATTTAACTTTTCTTCCCAGAATATGGACTTTTTGGACTCATTCGACTCGGAATCAATAACGCTATCGATTCTAGAGAAAGAAAAATGTCTCCGCGGAATAGTTTTGTTACTGTAAAACTGACATCGAAATTCTGTATGTATTTTTGGGGACACTTTTTTCTTCTTCTACTGAGGAAATATTAGAATGCCCCATTTAATAAAAACCATTAATTTAATGACTGGTACTATGGACCTTTGTTGCCTGAATCAAATAAATGAAAAAGTCTAGATACATTTTTTTTATTCTATTCATGATTCAATTAACGACTTTGTCTATAGTACCAAACTTATCCGCGCGATATAAAATCTGCTGTTTCATAGGAATCATGTCGGATCATTTAATCGAAGAACCAAAATATTTAAAGTAATTAGCAGTTTGTTTTTGGACACAATCAAAGTTAGGCCCACAGTCAGAGTTGTTGAAAATCATAGATAAATTCATAACTGTTTGTTCTATATCGAGACTTATGTTAAACTGTGATAAAAAATAACTGACAACAGTTAGATTAGTTTACAAAATTATTATTTAATTAACGAGTATTAGGAGTTAATCATACCTATTTGGTTTCCAGTTTGGTCTTTGGAGGATTTTAAATAAGATCTAAATTTTGTTTTCTAATAACCTACCTATTGTTTATTATTTTTCTTATCAAAGTAAATACAATAATACCTATATATACTTAATAGTAGAGAAAACTGGAACAAGAATAAAATAAAATAATTTGGTACATTACATTATTACTTATTGTAACTTTAATTAACGGTTGACGGATTAAAAGTCTTTAAAACGTCTTTTGTTGTTTTTCATACTGTATACCGAAAATAATGACTGTGTTGAGCTATATTATGAATATTATGGTGGTACAGCTTGAGTACTGAAATGGGGTGTCGTCCAAGTACCAATGGTGTCATGTTCGACGTTTTAAGGTTTTAATCGGTAGGTACTAGATGACAGCTAAATGACAGGTCATCGTATCTAAGCCAGAGTGCCTACCGCGAACTTCGAAAATCGAACTTCGTATCGTACCGTCCCTTTCCGTCATATAGAGTATAACACGAGAGTGAAAGGGACGGCACGACACGAAGTTCGATTTTCGAAGTTCGCGGTAGGCACCCAGAGGGCCTACTCAGGATCGTGCCGTCCCTTTCCGTCATATAGTGTATAACACGAGGGTGAAAGTGACGGCACGAGACGAAGTTCGATTTTCGAAGTTCGGAGTAGGCCCTTCTATCCAAATGTCATTTCGGCGCGAAACGGCGCGTATCTATATTCTATGTTTCCTGTTAGTGTGTGTGTGTGTGTGTGCGCGCGTGTGCGTTTGTGTGTGGTCATGTCCACACCGAATAACGCACACCACTGTAAATTATTTACATTTATTATTTCAAAAAGGGCGAAAAAAGTAAAATAATTGAATACTATTAGCTTTTTAGGGTTCCGTAGTAAAAAAACGTACGAATTTGACGAAAACGCTTGCCATTCGAACTTCGACCCAAAAAAATATATTCCAAAGAAAACCTTCAACAATATCCTGCGGGTCCACACTAGGCTATGCCTGTCTTGTGGCGGCCGATACGGTTGAAAAAGAGTTACTAACAACAAAAAAATTACCAATAGTCTTCGGTTACATACAGGGAAAGGAAAACTAATGCTTGTTGGGATCCTTGGGGGGTTGGGATTCACGATGTTTTCCTTAACCGAAAAGCAATTTGTTCGAGATTGAATTGACATTTCAAATTTCTAAAATAAAATATTGGTCTAGGTAAACGGTTCACAAATTCTAATCCGCAACGTAGGCTTCGTCAGGTGCGTACAGCCCGGCTAGTATGATAGCTTATACCGTCACGTTTTATGTGACGTTTCAGTACATTTTGGCCAAATAACGTGACGGTATAAGCTATCATACTAGCCGGGCAGGAATAGGTATATTATATCAGCACATGTACGTCATGAAGAATCAAGACTCGTATCGTAAACGATGTTGACATTCATAAGAACTAGGTTATGTAAAAGTTCAAAATTCTTACTTAAGAGATGAAATCCGCAATCCGAATCGTAATCCATTTCGTTAATCTGTTAACAAGAAACCCAAAAATATATTTTTATTATATTTTTCTGGCTATTAGTTTCTAAGATATTCACGAAAATGTGAAAAAAGAAATAGTCTGACATGACGTCACAAGGCTGAATTGTGACAGTCACAACGCACAAAAAGAATTCAAAATGTGGTAATATTTTTTATCTTTATTTAATTTCACCGGAAGAAGCCTCCTTAAAAAAAATGAAATGTCCATTGTGTAAATTACAAGTATTATTGTAATTCTTTGTGTACGTAACCATAATTAAAACTGACAGTGTATTATGTAAAAGTCACGGCCGCTACCAGACCCACAAAAACCAAGAGTACCTCTTATAGTTAAATAGCATAACAGGTTGTGTCTAAACCTGTTGCTGGGTGCTACTGTTTGCTGTGTTGTCATTTATTTACTTTTCTTAGACATGCAATGAAATATTGATGTAATGTTCCTTATAGGCTGCGAAGTATGACGTTTCAGGTGCGGCTAGCACAAGAGGTCGTTAATGGAATTTCATATACAAATCTTGCAGGCCTAGACCGGCAAAGTCCTCTTTTTTAATTTCCATTCCACATAAATTTGTGGCACAGGCATCATGAAATTCTGCCACTATGCGTATTAAAAATAAAACTATGATTTTTTTGTTGTTTATTTCATTGCATGTTTGAGAAAAGCACTATACATACCTCGGCGGAAAATATGGAGCTGCCCGCCTTAGACCTATCCTTAGACCTATTTGTCTTCGGCAGGCAACCCCTTTCGTCCCGGCCTCTGTAGTAATGTACTATTGTTCGTCTAGCACTATGGTCCAGTATAGTTAGACCTTTAGACTTGTATTTAAATAACTAGTGCCTCGGTAAACTGGACCACGTGATTTTTTTCTTTTTTTTTCAATCTACAATTCTCCAAAAACTGACTTGGCAAAATAAATCTATACAGGGTGTTTTAATTGAATTCCGTTAATTGCGAGGGCACAATCCTGGGATGAAATAAAGTAATCTTCTCTAAGCTAGTGTATTATCCCAATTCGTACCATTTCGATGATAATTAAGAATTCATTTTCGTTAATTAACAAACACCCTTATAGTATAATAGATCCTTAACAATTAAACAATGTCGACGTACTTGTCATTTAAATTCCGAATTGTCATACTTGACATTAACTCCGCGTTAACTCTTAAGGCCGGTTTTCATTCACACATAAAAAAAAATCTTGAATTTTGAAAAATTAAATATGCTACGTTGTTTTTATAGCTTTACACGGCTATATGCTTGAAGGAACGGAAATCAATAAAACACCCTGTATAATTATCAAACCTGCTCACAAGATTTCACGAGAATCTGTAGTGTAGAGTACAGCAGGAAATCCGCCGGTCGGACATACGAAAGCATTTTTGCCGAAGCTGAATCGGAGACCTTCGTTATACTCGGTCAATTAGGGGATCAATCTTACACAAATCTAACTAGTCCATATCAAGCTCAATAAGGCTTGTTTATGGGTACTAGACGATGATATACAGAATGATCATGAGATCACGACCCCGGTATTGGTTTTTACGACTTGGTATCTGCTAGGCATTACAAAAAAAAATGTAGTGACACGGAGCAAACACTATTCATTTTTACCGACTTCAAAAGAAGGAAGGAGGTACTCAGTTCGTCTGCATGTTTGCTTGTTCTTTTTTTTTTTATGTATGTATGTTCCCCGTTAACTCTTGACCACGTTGGCCGATTTTGATAATTCTTTTTTAGTTTCAAAGCAGGTACCCGGACATTGGTCCCATATAAATTTGGTGAAGGTCTGATGATGGGATCTAGGAGGAATCGAGGGAACTCCTCGAATTTGATAGGCATGCATATGCTGATTTCGGTATTTTCTGTAGGTAACCAAGCATTGGCTCACGGAAAACACAAATTGTGGCATAGCAAGTACAAAAGTGGAGTCGGTTTTTTTTGGTATAAATTATTAATATATTATGATGACAAAAATACAAAATGTCAAAGAAACATTGTTACCGTACTCTCTTTGACGGAAAGTATAAGGACTTAAGGAGAATTGAGTGACAGTCGGGTAGCGCGACCAAATTATATGAAAAAGTATGTTTACCCATTATTATTTGAAAATTAAATAGAATTGAATTGAGTTATAAACCTTAGTATGACCTGTGATGTTGTCCACTTTGGATTATTGACCACGTAAAATCATTCCGGATCATGACCCCAAAATCATCCTGTATTAAATATATTCTCAAAAACTAATATATTGTTCATCAGCCCGGCTAGTATGATAGCTTATACCGTCACGTTTTATGTGACGTTTCAGTACATTTTGGCCATATAACGTGACGGTATAAGCTATCATACTAGCCGGGCAGTTTCATCTCAAAAATATTTGCCCTCACCGAGACTCGAAACTAGGACCGTCAGCTTCGTAGGCAGGCACTTAACCACTAGACTAAACTAAACTGGTCGTCCGGTGGTCATATTTGCACCTAAAGTTTGCTGTCATTTATTGACTTTGACAGGGCTTGTAACCGGTTAACTTCTCCGTACAAAAAACCGGTTAGGAATTTCGTTCTTTCGTTTACTATTTCATGTTTAATCAGGCAATCTAAAAATACACAGTCATAACCTAAATACATTATACAGACCTAGATAAAGAGCATAAACTAATTCAAATTATTTGGCTATTTCGGGGTTTTTGAGATTAACCGGTTACAACCCCTGGACTTTGAGCGTCAGTCAAGTATATTTTGACCCATGGACTTGTATTTGCACTATTTTGTTGCTGTAGCCGACAAAATTGTCGCCTGAGTAAAGTTTTTTTACCGATTGCAATAGAAGGAAGGAGGTTCTGAGTTCGTCTGCATGTTTTTTTTATGTTTCCCTATAACTCTTGAGCACGTTGGCCGATTTTGATAATTATTTTTGTTTCAAAGCAGGTACCCCATGTTGGTCCCATATAAATTTGGTAAAGATCTGATGATGGGATCCAGGAAGAATGGAGGCAACTCCTCAAATCTGATAGGCACGCATATGGCGATTTTGGTATTTTCTGTAGTTAATTGAAGTCGGTTTTATTTGGGTATAAATTATTTTAATTTTAATTATGATTTCATATATATGTCTTGTCATCTTCTTGGCTCTTTTGCATTTGTTTCTGGGGTGAGCAGAAACATTTGTTCCTGAGACTTGGATGTTTTCTATGTATTTAAGTTTATATCTATTAAATATTTCGTCGTCCTTCCCATAACACAAGCCTTATTGAGCTTACTATGGGACTAGCTCGATTTGTTTACAAAATTGTCCCCTGATATTTTATTAATTTATACATCACTACAATAAGGAATAACTTCGGTATCCTTAGACTGTTTTACGTGAACTGATAGGGAGGTAGCTAGGTATATCAATTTATTGATTACGGAAGTCGGGAATAATGGTTTGATAAAGTAACTAGGACAGGGTCATTGTCTACACTTCGTTAATTGTTATTGTCTTAGTTGATTAAGTTTTGTATATTTTTGTATTGTAATGCTGTTGATGCCCCAAATAAAGTAAATACATAAATAAAAGTGGAAGTTACGTTCGCGATAATCGACTACGATATCCATCGTTGCGGGGGTCTCGAATTTACTTCTATAATGGGATTTGTATAGGATATATCGGACATTCGCGAGGCGCGGCCTAGCAAGCAGGTGCTGCAGCAATCCTTAGATTTTATTTATATATTTCATATATATTTTTTAAGAAAAACAGTGTACATACCTCGGCCGGAACAGGGATTGCCTGCCTAGTATTACTAGACGGCCTCGCTGCTACTCGGCCGTCTATAACACACTCGTCAGGCAATCCCTTCTTTCTCGGTTTTTTCAGTAATGTATGTACGTGGTATGTACTATTGTGATAGGAAGGAGTTGCCATGCCATTTTAATTCATCCATACTTAACGGGTTACATAATTTGTGTAATTCTCGAGCATAGGGACCCCTTTTGTCAGCGTCAATAGGTCAATATTACCTTACTAACGCAATTAGGAATCATATTGATTTAAGTATTGTATTATTTTGAAACTATTTTGACGTGTAATGTATAAAATCGTTGCAAATACATGAGTATGAGTATTAGCATCGACAAAGAGGAACCCTTTCCTTTTCTTGAGAACACTTATATAAATAAAATTTAAATTTATTGCTCCTATTTCAGGCCACACCCTGTAGTGTATACTCGTATCATCATCATCATCATCATTCATTCATCCTCATTATATCAGCTGAAGGACGTCCACGTCGTCCACTGCTGGACATAGGCCTCCCCTAAAGAGTGCCAGAAGTGCCCTATATATACTCGTAGTATAGGTACTTAAATAACATTTTTATATTCTTTCAAATTACACTAATATGTAATTATAGCCGAAAGACTTCCGCCAGTCCTGCAGCACTCGCATCCACTCACGATTTTTACCGGGTTATCGGCCACACGGTCTCTACTAGGGCTTCCAATACCGGGATCCCGGGATCCCGGCTTTTTTGGGACACATTTCACTCTACGCGGTCGCAACTCGGGAACCTTTCCGCCGCAACGGCTATGTATAACATATATAAATAACCGCGGTTAACTCGGATGTAGGTATAATATAACCAAGCCACGGCCCCGTGGTTTAGGGTACCTTTCCACCAGAGATGTGCTATGCTACGTTGCTATGGATGCGTTTGAATCCACCAATCATATTCATTGGTCCACATAGCATAGCACTGGTGGAAACGGGTTTTCGTAGCGTGGCTTACACATCTTCGCAGCATAGCGGCATAGCGCATCTCTGGGGGAAAGGCACCTTTAGGATATCTGTGTAGTGTGTACATACGGCATACGGGGTATACAATGCTGTTTGCTGGTTGCAAATGTTGAGCTGAGCGCGCCTATCCGGTCTGAAATTCTCTCTATTTACCATTGTTTACATCAATTTTGTGTGTGCACGACTTTTTACATTGAAATATACTGAAATTCAGTTTTTCGGTAATTACATCTCCATCTCCGTGTCCGTATACAAGATGTTTTTATTGAATTCCTTTAATTGCGAGGGCACAATCCTGAGATGAAATAAAGTAATCTTCTCTAAGACACTAGTATCCCAATTCGTACCATTTCGAAGATAATAAAAGAATTAATTTTCGTTAATTAACACCCCTAGTAAAAGATACTTAACAATTAAACAATGTTGACGTGCGTGTCATTCGAATTTCAAATTGTCATACTTGACATTAACTTTTTCTTAACTCCACGTTCACTCTCAAGGCTTCATTCACCCTTGGTGATATAATTAATTATTTTGTACAATTTTTTTAAAAACTAAATATGTTACGTCGATTTTATGGCTATAGACGGCTATATGCTAGAAGGAACGGAAATCAATAAAACATCCTGTATATTTTCATTTTTTTTTTAATCTAAACCGTCGTTGTGAAATAACCTATCAACATGCAAAATATGAGCGTGATCGGTTGAAGCATCTAGGAGGAGTATGAACTCGAACGAAATAAGTACACCTGTCGCCTAAGAATCAGCGTCGCTTCGCTCAGCTCAATAATTTTAAACATGGCTCACGAAAATCCGTAATTGTCTTCTTCTCATGAAAGTTCTCCATTATCTCTTTCAGATGTACAAGCTCCTCTCAATTCTGGTGCTACTCGCATCGACTCTCGCGCAGGACGACGGCGGCGATCTAGAGTCCATTATCAAGCAATTACAGAAAGAGAACCAGAACAATGGACAGGCTGAGAATAAGAACAACGCTCCACAATCGTCTACTTTAGTTCCTAGCGTTGTTAACAATAATGACGGTGAGTTGATCTAGATGGCGCTGTAGCATTGTTTTAATACCGCAATCCTATCATATAGCTACAGAATTAGGACAAGAACAATGGACAGGCTGAGAACAACAACAACGCGCCGCAATCTTCTACTGTAGTTCTTAGTGTAGTTGACACATTCACTGCCAGCCACGCCCCCCAGGAACAAACGTGCATAGAAGTGAACGGACATGTGCGCCGGTGGCAGTGAATGCGTTAACAATAATGACGGTGAGGTGAACTAGATGGCGCTGTAGCATTGTTTTAATACCGCGATCCCATCATCAAATAGTTACAGAATCAGACAATCTGAACAGACTGAGAAGAATAACAATGCGTCGAACTCGTCATTTTTAGTTCCTAGTGTCGTTAATAATATAATGACGGTGAGTTGAACTAGACGCTGTAGCATTGTTTTAATACCGATATTCTATCAAATAGCTATAGAACCATAATATGAACAATGGACAGGCTGAGAACAAGAACATCGTAAAGCAATCCACTACTTTAGTTCCTAGTGTGGTTAACAATAATGACGATGAGTTAAATTGAAATAGATGGCGCTGTGTCATTGTTTTAAATTCTGCTCCTCCATCATCAATAAATTATAGAGTCAGAACAAGAACAATATGAACATTGAACAGACTGGGAACAAGAACATTGCGCCGCAATCGTGTACTTCTCTTCGTTTCTTTTTCGTCGTCGTTTTCTTTGTTCCTGGTGTGGTGGTAATGATGGTGAGTTGAACTAGATGGCGCTGTAGCACTTAACGCGATTCCTGATTCGCGCTATTAGAGTTTTGCGTACATAAACGCCTGCATTGCCAGCAGAGGCAGACAGAGCTCGTTTAGGCCCTCCTCAAACTTTTGCAGCATTTTGAGGAGGCCCTATAAGGTCTTATACATTACGTTTTAAATAATTAATATAATTATTTACAAATTTATTAGGACGCTTACATAGATGCGTTCGACTTTAACATTGGTTGTTTAAGATGGTGACAAGTCCTGTTTGACGGCGGACAGCGTCGCCGGTGAATGCGTGCCGTACTACTTGTGCGGAGCCAACGACACCATCATCAATGATGGCGTCGGGATCATCGACATCAGGTCAGTCTTGAAGTCTCTTTGATCACTTCATCTGGAATTCCTGTCCCGAACGCCTTACCTACCCAGCTCGGAATCGCAGGCAGTTGGGGCAGCGAAGATTTCAAATCCATGAAACCATGGGAACTGATCTGAGAACTGTTTGACACGATGCCAGGAATGTATAAAAGTAAAAGTAGTTTATTCTTCAAATTAGGCATATTACATGCACCTATGAACGTCAATAAACTACCACCGGTTCGGAAAAATAAACCTCTGCCACGAGAAGATCCGGCGTAAGAAACTCGGCGAGGTGTCATTTTTTTAGGAACGATATACATTTTTAAAGGAACGGCAAGAGTTGCAGGTGTCCATAGGCTGCGGTGACCGCTTACCATCAGGTGAGCCGTATGCTTGTTTGCCACCGACCTGATTTAAAAGAAAATGTACCTAAGCCGAGCCTGCAGACCCCTAGGGTAGAGCGGATGGATGGACCCCTCTAGGCGCCGAAATCGAGGAGTGAGAAAACAAACAAGGTTAAGATAAAATTTGGAGGCACCATTGCCGCCATTTGAGTGGCGCTTTATGCTAAGTATACGAAGATTAATACGAATCTTCATTGAAATAAATTTGAGTGATGATGATGATGATGAGAGATGACAGGTGAATCGAGGCGATAGAGAGGTATGGAATAAAAAAACATGGTGCTTGAGTCCAAAATATGCTAGGTGGTAGAAAATGAGATAAGGGCAAAAGAATAATTATGATCATTAGAATAAATTTCAATTCAACATCAATATTAATTGAAACACACTTCTTGCAGAGTAAAGGACGGCGAATGCAAGTCCTACCTGGACACTTGCTGCCTACCTCCCGACCGCAAATCGCCAGACGACCCCATCACCCCCGCGCCCCCCGCTAAGGTAACCTCAATTCTATATGTAACCCTAGTGAAAAAGGGTACAAGTATTGTACCAGTTGTACCCCTTTTCTGTAACTGACAACTTAGAAACGCTCTATATCTCAAACATGGCTAAACCGGTCTTGATAAAACATGTCTAAGAACCATCGCTGGAAAACCCGCTTTCAAATAAACAAAACCGCATTCAAATCGGTTCACCCGTTTTTAAGAGCTACAATGCCACAGACAGACACACACATACACACATGTTAAGCTTATAATACCCCTCTTTTCCGTTCTGCATCAGGGGTTAAAAAACCCCTTTATTAAAGTCAGTCGAGTTCATTAGTCTATGATGTCCCGGTATCGTTCATTATGGCTTGCAGTCCCGGTACCGGTTTGTATGAAAATTCCCGGGAAATCCCGGGAATTTGCATGCACTAGTTCATACCTCGCAGGAACACGGGATTTGTACGAATTCAGATGCCTTGACGCTCATCATCAATATTTAACAGCTTCGCTGTCTGTGGAGTAACTGCCATTCTTCTCTGTTAATTCATTGCCAGTTTCTCATCAAAGTTCTCCATACGACTCGGCAACAACTTCCTCCTTAACTTAAATTAAATAAGTTAGCAGTGCGCGCTACAGTTTCCAAAATATGGTTTCTCCTAATATTAAAGGCAGAATCGTCGGACCATAACGACCATGACTTTTGCGTCATTATATGTAAAAACCAACTTACTATTGCCGTCCGCAGCGGCGTAGCTCATTCAATCCTTGAACAATTAAGTACGTGGTTGCTTTACTAGTTGGTTTAAGAGGGCGCAGTACGCTCGATTCTCCATACAAACGTATTTATGCTCTCATTTTAAAACGCCATGCTAGAATAACATGAAACTTTGTACACACAATGGGATCCGGCATATCTAGGTCGGAAATTAGTTTTTGTTGCTAGAAATTGTAAAAGAAAAAAAACTACAGCGCTTTTTTGAGTTTTTTACCGCTTGTATGAAAACCTTAATAATCGTTGTATTTTTTCTCCATTAAAATTCCAAGCAACAGAAACTAATTTCCGACCTAGATATGCCATTGTGTATACAAAGTTTCATGTTATTCTAGCATGGCGTTTTAAGATGAGAGCATAAATACGTTTGTATGGAAAACCGAACGTACTGCGCACTCTTAACGAGCTACATAGTTAATTTTGCAAGGTATTATAAAATGGACATCATTATTCTGCAATTAAGTTGGTACAGGCCAATGTCAATGACGTGTGATGCATAGATGAACTGTGGATTTCCTGTTTTGTTTTTATGATTTATAGATTGGCTTGGGAATTATGGTTAGGTCACCGTTTACAATTGACAAGTCTTGAGTGTTAATAGTACAATAGTGCATTTCATTGTCATTTTGTACGAGTCCCGAGGTCAAAATATAATACACGTCATTACCTATATCTAAATGGCTGAACAGATTTTCATTTGGTTATCACCAAGTGTTGTACTTACCACGTTGTACTGAGGTTTTGTATAAATTCATAAATTGGCATACTTACATCAAAGGCAATTCTCGCGTTGTTGTGCGTTGTGCCTCTTCACATAGTGTGGACGATCGCATTTCCACTTGCGCATCTTGATCTCAACGCTAATACCGTTGATGGCATATGATCCAAAGTCTTCGTTCCGTATCGTTCTTGGCCAGAACACGCCAAGGATCGTCCTCAGGGACTGATTGACATTGACCTGTAATATGTTCGTCAGTCACTTCGTCACTCCACATTCCACAACCTAAAAGCAGAGCTACTACCAAAGAAGATATATTCTATGCTGCTACCGTGAACCGAAAACGAATGAAGTTCGTGTATTACCCTCTCTGTTACACTTGCATATGCGAGCGACAGAGAGAGATATTCGAACTTCGTTCGATTTTATTTCGTGGTAGCAGTTCTATACAGATTTTACGATCAATTCGAAGAGGGATATCTTGAGGCGCCGAGTAAGCATTAGACTCCCATACAATTTTGAGTTGAGCGAACACAAATTTAGCTTTCTTAATTCTGCCGTTGACTTCTTCCTCCGTCCAACCCTGGCACGTTACTACACTACCGAGGTACACGAAAATCCCCCTACTCCTGAACCCCTCGATCCGCACCTGTTTGCTTCTTACGTGACTTCTTTTTTCTAGAACCGCGAAGGCTGCGGCTGGCGCAACCCGGACGGCCTCGGGTTCCGCATCACAGGCGCCGCGGACGGGGAAGCCAACTTCGGAGAGTTCCCCTGGATGGTAGCCATCTTGAAGTACGTACTTACACATTTGTATCATTTAATAGTAGTTCGGGTACAGACCTGCGTTTTTTTTAACAACGTCCTAATATTCTTAATATACTTACTTACCTACTTAAAAAGGCAATCAGCCGGAATTTTTAAGCTGGGGCTACCTATTGTACTATATGGGATTTCTCATACTAATTCTCGTGATTCTACATAGTTTATATCTTTCCGGGATTTCCTACATCAAATCCCGGGATACGAGTCCACCGTTTTTAAACGGTACTTGTTGTACAATGTGTTGATTCGACGCGATTGTGCCAGATGTAGGTATCTGTTTTTTTTCGTCATAAGCAACTCAGTAATCAATCATAATAAATAAATAAATATATTTTTGTGGCTGTGTAGTGTTTTGTAATTGCTCTTTGTTATGTAATTAATGTCTTTGTGCCACGAAGAAATGTTTTTTATGTTATGTTTTTGATTTCGTAAAAATAAGCGCTTGACTGTTACCTGCCATCTTATTGATAAAATCTAATTCTGTCACTTGATTTTATCGTATCTCCAGTATTTGCACTTTCTGGTGTTTGCTGGAGGGGGACATCTCAAAGCGCTGGTCTGCTAGCTTAATTAAATTTCTAAATAATACCTTCATTATCCGACTGTGTATGTCCCGTGTGTCAATTTCCTCCAAATATATTAAGGCTAAACATCACACAGGATTGAACCCGTAAACGAAAATGAGCCAAACGGCCAGAAGCTCAACGTGTACGTCGGCGGGGGTTCCCTCATCCATCCCAGCGTAGTCCTCACAGCTGCGCACTACGTGTCGAGCGGGAGCCAGCTGCGCGTGCGCGCCGGGGAGTGGGACACACAGACCAAGAATGAGCTCTATCCGTACCAAGATCGGGATGTGAAGGAGGTCATCACGCACAAGGACTTCAACAAAGGTAAAAATCAATGATGATCCAGGGAGGACGATCTCCCAGCATTATCCCGGTTGTACTCTAAAAGAGCCCAGGGTCCGCTTTGCTACCGAATCTATGACGAATAGTCACTAGTTTTACGGAGGTGATTGACATCTGGCCTTCCAACACAGAGTGAAAACTTGACGTTGGTGGGATTAGACGTAATATTTTCCAAAATGCATGCTTGTTTTATCTAGCTATATTCCTCATAACCCGAAATTACCAATACAAAAAGTCCAGATATTCCGGGATTTTCATAATAATTCCCGGTATGTCCGACCCCAGGATTAGTTTTGCCATAGTCCTTGTAGCACGATTTTCCTCGGGTTCGTCTGACCCGGGATTACAGTTCCCCGGAACTATATACATATAAATCAGAGTTATTTCTTGTTTCCAGGCAATTTGTTTTACGACATCGGTCTCCTCTTCCTGGCGTCCCCCGTGGACCCCGCACCTAATGTGGGCGTGGTCTGTCTGCCCAATCCCGGCGTGCGTGCTGAAGCCGGCAAACGTTGCCTGGCCAGCGGGTGGGGCAAGGACCATTTCGGGAAGGAGGGCCGATACCAAGTCATACTGAAACGGGTAAGTGGTAACTTGAGAAAGTTTATTTCATATATATTTTTACACCATACCTTGTCAAAAAGCGCGTTTTTTGGCCAAGTGGTGACGTAAAATTGTGTACAAAACACGAGTCGTAAAACAGAAAGCCCCCTCGCATATTTATGACCCTCGCCTGCGGCTCGCCTTTCTTTATTTTACAACCCTTGTATCGTAAGTATCTATTTTGATACAAGCTTTTATTTCCGACCTTGCCTTTTTTTCACAGTCATTAACTACTCGTTGAAAGGGTTCCAATGACACTAAACAAGTTTATCCAAGTGTAGTAGCAACTACTCGTTGAGACGGTTTCAATGAGCCCAAACAATTTAGGAGTTGGTCATCATAGGCCACCTTCTGTCTCCATCATCAGATCAGCTCGGAGGTACCATAATATTTCATTGTCACCGAAATAACATTAGGTTGAGAGTCAATCAGTCGATCGATAACTGGTCCAAGATTCAGTTTCAAGTTTTAAAAAAATAGAAATAAAAATTATTTTTTACGTGTAACTATGCACACATATAAAAAAATCTCCGATCTTAGACATATTTTTGGAATAGGGATAAAGTGAGTTAAATAGATGTGGAATGTCTGTGATTATTACTACGTATATATATATAATGCCTTAGTTTTATTTTGTATTTACTTTCGGTGTTACCATTCAAATAAAGTCGAGATTAAAAATAATTAAAATCTATTTAAATAAGGGATTAATTAAGCGTGTACTTAATTTCTATTTCTACAGTACTTACGTAAGGCTAAACTTAATTAAACTAAAATTAAATAAATTAGTGTGTGCGTGTGTGGTGTGTCAGTTTGTGTGATGTGAAATGAATGCCGGTAGATTTATACATTCGTAAATAAACGTTTTGACATTGAAAATGTATTTTCGTTCGCTCCAGTATAGGGTCCCATTTCATGAAATAGTGCGATCCCCTTATATTTCAGAGAGTTGTGAAGGTATGATATTCAAACTAGGCTCAAAAGACGCGTATTTACGAGATGTGTAAGATGCAAAGAGAATTATGTATTTGAGAAAGTCCAGAAAGAAAAAAGTTATGGCCGAAATAGTGAAAAAAAAAATTCAAATTCCTCCGATTTTTTCATTTTGGCACTCGATATTTTGAAAACGAAGAATGATATCAAAACTCCTCTGGACAATTTAGTCGGCTACAATTTGAGCCTAAAACAAAGACGATCGGGTCAAGGGTTTGCGCTGTAGCCTAACCTTTTTGAAAGAAGTCAAAAAGTCAGAACGACTATTTGTAGGTAATATATATTTTTTTAAATCAACACAATTGTACAATTGTAGTTAGTTTTAATATTATATTTCAAATTGTTTAAATTAAACATGTATTGTTTCTATAATAAATTATTAATAATTATAGTTCGAGACAACAATAGCACATTATTGCAGTGCCCGGGAAATAGCAATTCGTGGATAAGTCAATGATGTTTTGGAAGACCAATTTCTTCCAAAACCTTGGCAAATAAAATAGTTGATTGAGATTGCATAAAACAAGCCATTTTATCCCTGCTCGGGTCGATATAAAGTAGAGGATAAAATGAGTTTTATACATGAGTTATACATCTGCTTTTCACTTCGATTGCGAGAAAATTAAACAAATAATCAAGGTTATGATATCATATAATTTATCCTTCTCCTGGGGCCTAGGGTGTCATGTTGAATTCGACTTTGAAAATTCTTGTTATAGTTATAGTCGGAGTTTGGAGGTCGAGTTAATTTGAAGTCGCCGTTATCTTGCGTGAATATTAGTAAAGTGGCAAATGCCTTTTTATGTAACTTGGCTGCGGTTTAAAAAATTGCCAATTTAATAGGAATTTTACTCACATAGAGCTATGTTTATATATTATATATCAACCAAATTGGCATAACGTTAGCAAATATAATGCATTTTTTTATTTTGTTGAGTTCATTTTCAATGTACCTTGATGGTCGTGTAGTGCACGAGATCTGTGAATTTTTCTATAAGCTAGGTGGCAAACTATGGGGCATAACCCAATAATTATTGTCACAAAAACGGGTATTTATTCGTTTCTTTTTTAGCTAAATGAATTTGCCCATATGTCACATGTGTCATCTTTGTATTACCAGGTGGAGTTACCAGTGGTGGACCGCGCGCAGTGTCAGCAGAAGTTACGTCAGACCCGTCTGGGCAAGTACTTCGAGCTGCACAGTTCCTTCATGTGCGCGGGCGGCGAACCGGGCATCGACACGTGCAAGGGCGATGGCGGATCACCCCTCATCTGCCCATCTGAGGTAAATACCTGAGTGTATATACACTGTTTTACAAAATCCCGGTTTCCGGGATTTTCTATGGGAAATCCCGGGACGTTGGTGTTAACGTTTTAGGCAGCCCCGCGACTTATAGCCGGAATCCCGGATTTCAATAGATAAGTAAGTAGCACGGGGTTACGTATGTGGGTATGTAATATACAGAGCGTGCTCGGGACGAACCCAAAGGATTTTACCAGCGCATTCATGAGGTTGTAAGGAGTATCAAAAGTTACGTGGCCCTGTGTCCAATTACATATTTATTGTCATACTCGTAGGTATACAGGGTGAAATTTTATTGACTGTTCAAATTTTTCCCAGGCATTAGGTATCAATAAAAGATGCAATTTCTGAAAAAAAAACAGGTAATATTTTCACAATAAAATGTGCTGTCCGAATAAATAATTAGTAACGTGTGGATAATTGGGAGCTGAATGACGTTAGGGGTTAGCAGTGCGGGGGAGGGGCGCGCTCACCTATCTTACCTCGACCAAAATTGCAAATTAGTCTCACGCACATCTCCGGATGCTCGGTCGTGCACTTCCGTGTTGTATATCTCGTAAAGACGCGCGATCGCGAACGTGACTTACAACAATGTTTACGAACCACGAGTATCCCGTGAATGAAGGAAAATGTGCAACTTATGCGGACCGCGTGCGTCCCAGCGGGCAGCCCACAGGTTAGAGGGCCGCAGACATTACGCGCCAGTGTACAACGGGCACGTTGATTTCCGTGGGGCCATTTTGCAGGGTATCCCCTACCCCGCACGGTCCCACTACGGTGGAGGCATCAAATGCGCATAGCGCCTGGCTCTGCCCCCAGCCCGTCGCCGGCGGAGCGGATCTGCGAGAGGATTATTCTCGCGTCCACGCTCCGCGGTCTCCTTCTGTGACATAACCTGATCACTGAAGGAGGCCATCGCACATAGGGAAAAGGAATATAGAGAAAATTTGGTTTCTGGAAAATATATTTATAAGACGGGGGAGCAACCAATGAAATGTAATACTACAATACACGACAATAATTGTATCCTAAAATTTGATGATATGAGAGCTTTAAAGATACATGAGTTGGTAGACCATGTAAATGTTTTGATATATGATGTTGATAATGGTAAAAGGGAACTGTATCCCTGTCAAGTATGCAAGAGATTTTTTATGGCGAGTTACAGTTTAAAGAAGCATGAAAAGTTACACTTTCACGCTAATGAGTGCAAAATGAAATTTTTCTCGTAAGACCTCTGTGCATCGCTTTCCATGCCCTTTCGCTGTCTAGCATGGCGCCAACAACACTCGATAACGAGAGGTTCGGCCCTATCACTGCTTCTAACTTGCAATAAAGACTTGAACTTTCCAAATGCGTAGCTGTAGCTACTTTAGATGCACACTGGATAGTTAGAACTACTACTCGTACAGTTGAAGAAACAAAGGAAGTACGAGGTATATTTGTTTCTGAGTCTTGGGGTTTTTTATTTGTGTAAAGATCGTCCCGGATCGTCGTTTAGTGTCGGTCGTCGTATGATAATGATTTATAAATATAAATTTGTAATTCCAGTACGAGAAAGACCGGTACATCCAGCACGGCATCGTGGCGTGGGGCATCGGGTGCGGCGAACAAGCCGTGCCCGGCGTCTATGTGGACGTCGGCCATCTCAGATCCTGGATCGACGACAAAGTGCGGGGCCACGGATACGACGAGAAAGTCTACTCTTACATCGATTAGATACGGGCGTTGAAGAGCATTTATCGAATAAAGTACTGAAGAATAAGTTTAAAATATTTTTGGTACAAGCTTTTATTTCCGAATGTAAAGATAAACTAGGATAACATGACCCGCCTCTGCAAATTTTTATTTTAATGTGTTTAGTCACATTCTTACGAAAAAGTGTGTTTGTCTGTTTGACGGCTGTCTCAGCACGCACACATGCGTTGGGAGTCTTGGTGGTGCTTAATAAATACTTTCATAAATACATTGAAGCGTTTTGAATTTAGGAAAAAGTTATCGTAGTTTATCTCTACCTTTTTTCACACAATCATTAACTACCTATACTGTCCTATAAGCTTAAAACGACGGCTTTATCTTGTGTAGTTTAGAAGTTGCTACAGCCACGCTGTCTCCATCATCAGATCAGCTCGGTGATGCCAAAATATTACATTGTATATATTTCCACCCCTATATTTTTTATGCCAAATTTCCGCTCAATCGGTTAAGATGCAGTTACTGCTTAAAAAGTCAGTTGAAAGAGTTCACTCAAACATAAATAAACATTGCAAGTTAAATTAAAGCTCGTAAGTAATAAAAATGGGTTGGCCCAAAATTTTTGGAGCTAAAGATGGGTGGCACCAAATTAAAGCCGATCTACACCGAATGCGTGCGCAGCACGTCCGCGTGCGCGTGTGCGCGTGCGCGTTGCATCGACTTGGAATATCACCACAGACCGTAGTGTGAGTATACGAAGTTCCTTAAAATATGGTCTTACGGACGTACTCTGGTTCACTTGTACAATCGCACGGACGGCTCTCTTCTGCATGCGAAAGACACGCTCCCAGTCGGCGGAGCGGCCCCACAGCTCTGCGCCATATTGTAAGAGCGGATGTACAGTAGCAAAGTAGCACGAGCGCACTACATCTCTGGGCACCACTCTTGACAGGCGACGCAGCGCGAAACACACCTTCAAAGCGTGTACCTACTCCCCATTGAAGACCTCTATCTAGCTCGAATCCCAGGAATGTGGTATTTAGGACTTGATTTATTTTGTAACCATCCACAAGAACCGTTATATTTCTCGGAGTCCTTGAGTAACTGAGTATTAATCGGTGGCCGGCGGCGGCGGCCTACGTCAATTTTCGCTAATCAAACCGGTTACATAAACCCTTAATAGGGCACTGGTAAGATAGTCACCACCTGATTTTGAACCATGTTGCAGAAAGATAAAATGGAAAACCAATGATAAATCGGTTTACCCTCTGCCTTATTAAGGGTAAATAACCAAAAAACCCGGGTACGTCCTAAAACTACGACCAAGACCACCGGGGGATGGGCAGCAGTATCCCTGGAGTGCCGTGGAGATACTGCGATCGCCAACCCGCATGCCAAGCGTGGCGATTATGGCATACACCCCCCGTGAATTTGGGGGAGGCCTATGTCCAGCAGTGGACGACCTTTGGCTGATATGGTGGTGGTGGTGGAATTGCTGCTGATAAGTATAAGTAACCAAAAATACTTACTTTTGGACTTAAGACTACTGTTGGATGTGGGCTGTGTGGGCAGGCTGCACTCGTTGCCGACGACCGTTACCGAAGAAATACCAAGACTTCGTAACCTTAAACCGTTACCGAGGGATACCAGGGCGGTGTAAATAATAACATTATTTACAATGTTTTGTAGAGTAGGTGTGTGCGCTCTGAGTGATCCGCACGCCGCCGCTGACTGTGGTAGACTGAGTGAGCGGTCGCTCGTCCTCTGTCTCGCTCGCCCCCGGGGCGAGCGAGGGGGTGCCTTTTCGGGACTGTTTGTCCCCTTAGGCAGTTTGGGTTCGCAGCCTATAGCGATAGGCTGGGCTTTTCTTGCATATTTGCGGGTTCTGTGGGCCAATCTGTGGCTTGTGTTTACTGTTGGCCCTTCAGCAGCTGTGTGGTGTCCTCCTCCTGGGGGTGGACTATGGGCTGTCCGGCGGCGCGAGCTCTCTTGCTAGAGCTCGCGATCGGGCGTCCGGGGGGCGCGCGTGTAGCGGCGCTATCCCCTGCAGCAGTGGGTAGCTGGAGTTGTCGGCGCGGTCGAACATGGCGCGCGCGAGGTGGCTGATGAAGTCGTCCAGGCTTTGCCAGCGGAGGTCCCGGATGATGTCCCTGTTTCGCACAAAACGTGGGGCGGCGACGATGGTGCGCAGGGACTGGGTTTCCTGCGCACGGAGTCTTTTCTTGTTTGTTTCTGACGTCAGGGCGTACCATGCTGGCGCTGCGTAGGTGAGGCGCGCCCTGACGTACGTCTTGTATATCCCCAGTTTTGTGCGAAGGGGAAGGTGGCTGGCTAGCACTGGACGGAGTAAAGATCGCGCGGCCTTTGTTCGACGCACCACCTCTTCCACGTGCTGCTTCATGGACAGTCTTCGGTCTATTGTGACCCCCAGGTATGTGGCGTGCGGCTTCCACTCTACCTACTGGCCGAGCAGTTTGAGTGGCGGTGGCAGCTGTTTGCTCCCTGTGAGGAGGGCCTGCGTTTTTCCCACGTTCACCGACATTCTCCACTTCGTGAGCCAGTCGGGTAGGGCGTCTAGGAGTCTTTGTAGTTTGCGGGCGGCGTGTGCTGGGCTAATGGACGCGACGTAATAGGCCGCGTCGTCCGCAAAGAGGCCCAACTGGACATCACCCACGACCGGGATGTCGTCGGTGAAGACTGCGTAACAGGCCTGCGAGAGGCAGCTGCCTTGGGGGACTCCCGCGAGGATCGGGAATTCCGATGAAGTGGCGTCCTCCACCGCCACTTGGAAGCGCCGCTCGGCCAAGAAGGAGGCCAGGACTTTTATGATGCGTCTTGGTGTCGGCGTTTGAGATAGCTTATATAGCAACCCCTCGTGCCATACGCGATCAAACGCCTTCTCCATGTCGAGGAAGACTGCTGCTGTGTGTTCCCTCTTGTTCATCCTCGTTGAAAAGTAGTGGAGGACTCTTGTCAGTTGCAGGGTTGTGGAGTGCCCGTGTCGAAATCCGAACTGCTCACTTCGTGGTTCAATGTGTGGCTGGAGTCGTCCTAGCAGGAGTCTCTCGAACACCTTGGAGAGTGTGCTGAGGAGAGTTATGGGCCTATAACTCTCTGGCTTCTTTCTGTCCTTCCCCGGCTTCGGTAGCATTATGACCCGACCAAGTTTCCAGGGCGTCGGGTAGTGTGCCGAGCGCAGGATCCCATTGAACAGGCGTGTCACTGCCGCTATGGAGCGCTGCGGCAATCACAGGGCTCGGAACCGGTTAATCTCAAAATCCTGAAATAGCCAAATATTTTTAATTAGTTTATGCTCTTTATGTAGGACTCAATAATGTATTTGGGTTATTACTTCATATTGTTAGATTGCCTGATTAAACATGAAATAGTAGACGAAAGAACGATAAGAACTAAAAAAATACCGGTATTTTTATATGGACAGAATACCGGTTTCCGAGCCCTGGCGGCAGATGACGGAGCGCTGAGTTCGGGATTGAGTCTGCGCCCGGGGCTTTCCGTGGGTTGCAGCGTTGGAGGGCTCGCTTCACTTGGCCGGGGGAGAAGAAGATGGGGTCTTCATCCGGGTCCATTGGTGCCTCGAAATAACTCTCCAGGTGTTGCTCTACTGCTAGGACATGGGCCGCGTCGACTGCTGGGTTGGGCTGGAACTGCCTTTGGAGGCACTCTGCGAAGATTTCCGCCCTATCTTCTGCCTTGTACCTCGGCTGGCCGTTCGCGTCCTGTAGTGGCCTGGTTGCTTCCTGCGTCGTGCCGAGTTGTCGGCATAGACGGTGAATAGAGGGGATATCACCGTCTATGGACGCAATGTGGGTATCCCAGGTGTACCGGGCGATCTAGAGGTGTGGGAGAAGTAAAACAACCGTTCTTTTCGATAGCTAGTGCAAGACCATTATATTGAAATAAACAACGTTTAGATGCAGTTTTAGAACGCGTAACGCCATCTGTTGATGGACTTATGACTGAATATAACATTACGAACAAGACATGCAGAATTTAAATATTCATCACGTAGATATATATAATAGGTGTTACAAAACATTAATATTCCTTTTAAATGTGCCTACTAATTCGAACATACTCCCCCTGAAAGGACGGAGTCCTTTGAGACAGGTAAGATGCAGAGCTTGGTTATAGGCCTTTGCATAACACCAGATATCGTTTTTATATCATAAGTACGAGTTAAACCATCAGGGCCTGGATGCTTTCCAACAATACGACCCATCGGCCAGTTACCTGGCGGGAGTCTTTGGTCTTTGACCATTACCAGATCCCCTATATCCAACTCTTGGGTAATTCGGTTCCATTTCATGCGTTGTTGAAGACGAGTTAAGTACTCCTTCTGCCACTGTGACCAGAAATCTTGTAATAACTTTTGAGTTAATTGCCATCTGGATAGCTGATGAATCTTGAAATCAGTGTAGTCATCATCGGGGATGCTAACTATCTGTTCGCTGGTCAGAAAATGGCCCGAAGTTAAAGGTTGCGAGGAGTCCGGATCATCATTAAGTGGGTATAAGGGGCGCGAATTGAGGCAAGCTTCGATCTGGGTAAGTAAGGTGGTCATTTCTTCAAATGTGAGGGTGGAGTTGCCTATGACCATTTTCATGTGATATTTTATGGATTTCACGCCGGCTTCCCACAAATTTGGAGCCGCCGGGGGTATGAACTTCCATTTAATCCTCATGTCATCCAACTGAGCTGCAAATTCATCCGGGATTCTCTTTTGACCTTGGCGCCACATGGTCATTAATTCTCTCTTGGCCCCTACAAAATTTGTACCATGATCACTCCAAATCTCGGCGCATCTTCCTCTTCTGGCAACGAACCTTCTTAGTGCGGCTAGAAAAGCTTGTGTGGTTAAACTGCTGACAAGTTCAATATGGAACGCTCGGGTGACCAAACATACAAAGAGAGATATATATGCTTTCGTTGACTTTGCGCCACGTCCTTTACTCATACGCACGTTGATAGGGCCCGCAAAGTCTACCCCGCTGACCAAAAAGGGCTTGCCGGGTTTTACTCTTACCGCAGGCAAATCACCCATCAGTTGAGTGCTAGTCTCGCCTCTCTGCCGGATGCAATTGCGGACATATTTTTTAACTTGATTAAGGGCGCCGAGTATCCAATACTTCGACCGTAGATAAATCACCATCAGCTGTGGACCACCATGAAGAGTGCTGCTGTGTGCTTCTGCTAAAAGAAGAGGTAACAGAGCATTGTCCTTCGTTATTATGATAGGGTGCTTCTGTTGGGCTCCTAAATCAGCATGGCGCAGTCGGCCGCCTACTCTTAACACACCCTTTGGATCTAAAAAGGGGGCGAGTGGCAACAAACGACTTTTTCTTTTCAGCTGTCTCTTACTCTTTAAATCGTGTATCTCCTCTGGAAATTCAACTTCTTGGGTTCGTCTTAAGCAAACAGTGAGTGCTTCATCCCTCTCTTCTGTCGTCAGGTAAGTTGGTAAGTTATCTTCATTTGTTTTATTTCTTTGTAGGTGCAGCATCCATCTACGACAGTATGCGATTATTCTCACCAGTTTCCCAAGCGACGAGTATCTACGTGTCAAGGTAAGTAATAAATCATCTTCAACATCATTTGTACCTGTAATTACCAATGATTTTATCACTTTGCGACATTCTAGCTCTGTTTCAGGTACGTCGTTCCCCGGCAGTTCTATGACTGGCTCTAGAAGAAATGCCGGTCCATTCCACCACAATGAATTAGTTAAGAGCTTCCTTGGCATTACTCCTCGTGACGCAGGATCAGCTGGATTGAGCTTAGTATTAACATAATACCACCCGTTTATCACGTTCATGTTATTTATTTCAGTAACCCGATTCTTTACAAAAGGAGTCCATCGGCCTGGGTCACCTCTTATCCATGCAAGTACAGCTTGTGAATCTGACCATGCATAAACTTGATGCTTTTGTAACTTTAGTATGTTTACAATGTGTTTCAGAAGTCTACACAGGAGAACCGCGCCGCATAACTCTAACCTCGGCATGGATACTTGCATCAAGGGGGCTGCTTTCGTTTTAGCTGTAAGTAGTGATACTTTGACTTGCCCATCTGACTCAACAACCCGTGTGTATACTACTGCGGCGTAAGCACTCATCGAGGCATCAGCAAATCCGTGTACTTCCATAGAACTTCTGTCAGAAGTGGTATGTATCCAGCGATTTATTTGTACATCGGTCAAGGCCGGAATCTCATTTCTAAATTTTAGCCATTCTTCTTTCAATTCGCTCGAAAGCTCTTCATCCCAATCTACCCCAAGTGTCCATAATTTCTGCATAAATGTTTTAGCAATAACGACAGAAGGTGCCAGCCAACCCATTGGATCAAACAGGGATGCTATTCCTGCTAAAACACTCCTCTTGGTAACGGGTTGTGAAGGTAAGTCTTTCATGTTATTTGTAATTTGTCTTCTTTTGCGTTCCATAAAATACCTAGTGTCTTAATACTGTCTTTGCCATCTACTTCCCGTTGGGTATTCTGTGATCTTTTGACAGGTTCAATTTCTTCCATAAAGTTTTCACAATTGGAGCTCCACTTTTGAAGCTCAAATCGACCTTTCTTTAAAATTGATACAATTTCCTTCTGATTTCCTATAGCTTTATCTTCTGTTTCATGTCCAGACAAAAGATCGTCCATGTAGAAATCTTCTAGAATTATACGCTGCGCTTCAGGAACTTCTCGACTCTCATCTAAAGCTACTTGACGTAAGGTTTTTACAGCCAAGTACGGTGCGCATGCCATTCCGAAGGTTAATCTGAGGAGTCGGTAATCTTCTATTGGCTTCTGGTCATCTGGTCGCCAGACAATGCGTTGATAATCTCTGTCTGCCTCATCTACTTCAATCTGCCGGTACATTTTTACGATATCGGCAACATATGCAATTTTGTGAGTTCTCCACCTAAGCAGAATATCACGTAGATTCTCTTGCAGAGTAGGACCTATAAGTAAGCCATCATTTAGTGTTACCCCATTAGCACCAGCGCATGATGCATGAAAAACCACTCTAACTCTCGTGGTCTCCTTATCCTCTCTTACCACTGCCAGGTGGGGAAGATACACGCAATTCTCAGGTATTTCTTTATTTTCTACCTTTTCCATATGTTGTAGATCTAAATACTTTTGTAAAACATTGTTGTAATCCTTCTTGAACTGCGGTGTTTTATCTAATCTTCTTTCTAGTGATGTCCACCTTTTCACTGCTATACCTCTTGAGTCACGTGGTAAGATAGGTGAGTCTTCTCTAAATGGCAGTCAGACTACATAACGGCCATCTTCTTTTCTTTTGTGCGTTTTCTCAAAAATATCTTCTGCCTTCTTTTCGTCTGAAGTTAGTGTATGGTTTTCTTCTTCTATGGTTTCTAACTCCCAGAACTTCTTCAGCATGTTGTTTAGCTCAATATTCAAATGCATGCTGACGATGTTTTTAGTGGCAGTGTGATCTGTCCTCGCATTTCCAGAAACTATCCACCCCAGGTGACTATCTTGCGCTATAGGTGATCCTGAGGGGCCCTTGATCACACCAGGTTTAATAACTTCGCTACATACTTCGACTCCTAAAAGCAAGTCGATATGGCCTGGCGTGTGACATGTGGGATCTGCGAGACACAACTTCTCGATGTGTTTCCAGTTTTCAACTTTTACTTCTTTCGACGGCATAAGGTCGGTAATATTGCGTACGACATACGCGGTAACCTTCATTTTCATTTCAGGCTCGATTCTTGATGAGAACTGAATTTCCGCAGCATATTTGAGTGGAGTCTTCATTTGACCAACTCCCATGACGTGCCCGCTAATCGACGTACGACGGACGCGAAGCTTTTGTGCTGCGGACTCCGTTATAAAGGATTCTTGAGAGCAAGGGTCCAATAACGCCCTCATCAAGTGTTTTTCACCGTTGACAGTGTTTACTTGGACTAATGCAGTTGGCATCATCACCGCGTGTGTCCCCATAGTGAGGTGAGATAGAATACTCTTTTTATTTTTATCTTCTTTTTCTTCCTCGATATCTTCTTTATTCTCTAAACGCGATGACGATGTCCCCAGAGCCTTTTCAGCGATCTGCGGCTGTGGGCTCCATGTGCTGTGCAGCAGAGAGTGATGCTTTCTCCCACATCAGCGGCAAGATGATCGGTATCTACATATTTTGACTGAGTGTCCCGGCATTAAACAATTGTAGCAAAGCCGCGAGCTTTGCACATATTCCACTCTCTTATCGACAGCCAGTTTCGAAAATTCCTTACAAGTGTACAACATGTGGTCTTGATTACAAAAAAGGCATTTCTGTTCGACTTTATTCAGATGAAAACTTCTTTTATTTACAGGTGCGGACGATGACGGGGTTTGTATCATTTCCATAACACGAAATCTTTTTTCTAGGAACTTTTTGAACATATTTAATGTTGGTAATTCGCTAATATCCAGGGACCCTAGCTCGTTTTCCCACTCTTTATGTGACTCTGAATCCAGTTTGTTGACAATTATATGAACCACTAGTATGTCCCAAGTATCAACGGGAATATCTTGATTTTTCAATTTATTCAAACATTCGCTTGTCGTGTCCAATAAATCTAATTTTCTCTGATTTACTAATCGAGTTAAAATCGTGTTTATTATTATTCTTTTGTTATTATATCTTTGGATTAAGTTATTCCAAGCTATGTCATAATTACTCTCAGTGACGGGTACATGCTTTAATAATAGTTCCGCTTCACCTGATATTAAACAGCTTTTCAAATAAGTAATACATTTTTTGCACTTTGGTGAGTGTTGCTTTGTTGTGGATTAACGACGTATATAGGTCATGAAAGGAAGTCCACTCGTGATAGCTGCCTGAATACTGAGGAATGTTAATTTTAGGTAAACGGACTTCATCACAAACACTTGTTGCAGTTGGAGGGTTATAGGAGCTGGAAGAACTTTCTCCGCTTCGTATATTCATAGTAGATAACAAATCCATCATATCCGATCGTAAATCAATGTATTGTTCTTCCATTTCCGAAAAGTAATCTTTTGTGAAGTACTCGAGCTGTGCGCGATCTTGTTTAGGTACTAACTTCAACATTTCCAAATGATTGTTGTGGAATTTAGTCCAATAATCCGTAAGTGTTTCCATTCGCAATTGCACATAAACCTCTCGTTAACCTTTGTTTAGGAGATTTCTTGTAATTAGTAACCGTTTTCACCAACAACACGTATAAATTTTCTTGTTCTTTTATGTAATTATCCATGATGAAATGTTTATATGCACACACCAATGTTTATATACACTTATAAAGTCAATTTATCGCTTATTATTTAGTCTTTTCACTATATCTTTTACTTAATTCAGTTTTAATTCGTAAGTTGTAAATAACCTTTGAGGTTAATTCTGTAGTTACACTAATATAGTTCTTATATCCGTTCGTTAAGGACCACTTTTGTACCGGGCGATCTAGAGGTGTGGGAGAAGTAAAACAACCGTTCTTTTCGATAGCTAGTGCAAGACCATTATATTGAAATAAACAACGTTTAGATGCAGTTTTAGAACGCGTAACGCCATCTGTTGATGGACTTATGACTGAATATAACATTACGAACAAGACATGCAGAATTTAAATATTCATAACGTAGATATATATAATAGGTGTTACAAAACATTAATATTCCTTTTAAATGTGCCTACTAATTCGAACACCAGGCCTCTGCTGCGTATTGTGCCAGTTCCGCACGGACTCTCTCCCCCAGCTTGTTCAGCGTGGTTTTGAGAGTCGGACATCGCGTTTGTTGCCATCTTCTACGCATTTGGCGTTTTTGCTCAATCAGGACCCTGATCCTCGCCGGTAGAGGAGACTTCCTCTCGGTGGCGGGGATGGTGCGAGCAGCGCTGTTTAGTGCCTCCTGTATGCTGGTGGTGATGGCGGTAGCTGCTGTTTCTACTTCGTCAACTGTGGAGATGGGCATGGTTTGGGATTTCTCCTCCGTTGCCTCTGTAAATGTCTCCCAGTTGATGCGTCTTCTGATCTTCCTCGGGGCGGTGGTGGCGGGGATGTCGTCAAGTATCAGGAGTACTGGGCGGTGATCTGACGGGAGGTCAGGCAGGGCTTCTTGCTGTAGTGACGCGTTGACGTTGTGGTGGATCACAAAGTCAATGACATCTTCGGACCCGTGCACGTCATCGTAGTGTGTCGGCTCCTCGGGCCCTGCGACGTCAAAGTTGTGATCCACGGCTGCTTGGTAAATTGCTCTTCCTGCGGTGTCGATTTTCGACGCGTGCCATACAGTGTGCTTGGCGTTGAAGTCCCCTGTCAGGATGGTCGGCATAGGGGACCTCAGCAGCTCTCTGATGTCTCGTTTCAAGCTTCCTGTTGGGCCATGCGGTCTGTATATGGCATATAGCCGGAGGTCTGTGCCCGAGACTCTGATGTCGACTCCCAGAGCCTGTAGGGAGTCGAGGGGCTTGTAGTCGACTGGCTGGTGGATAATGGACCTCCGGACTATGACGGCCAATCCGCGGTAGGCTGCTCCATTTGGTGCTACTTCGTCTCTTCTGTAGACCAAGTAGCCGGTGACCTTTAATTTGTCTGTGTTCTTGAGGTGCGTTTCGCTGATGAGCATTATGTCGACTTCCTGCTCCCTGAGGAAGTGGCGGAGCAGGGCGGTCTTGCGCGTCAGCGTCTGTGCGTTCCAGTATACCACTCTCAGCTTACGGTTGAATGTTAGGCTGAGAGGGTATGGCAGCTGAGAGGGCTTTGGCGACTGCAGCTGGGCCCTGAGTTGCGGCTGCAGTGAGTAGCTGCGTAATGAGCGCAGCTATGTCTGTCGTTGGTGGCAGAGGAGGCGAGTGAGCGTCGGTCGTGGCAGTGTTTGTTGTTTGTTTGACTGGCTTCTTCTTCTGCTGCTTTTTCTTCGGCTTAGTGCTCTGGGGCGGCCTAGTCGCGCCCCTTTGGGTGGGGGCGTTTGCCGGCGCCATCAGTGAAGCTGGTGCCGACTCTTCCACCGTGGGTTGTTGGACTGAGGCTCTAGTCTCAGGGCCGCGGCGGTTTGGGACGGTGTGGGCTGCAGTTCCCGCTTTCTTGTTGCGCGCCTCGCGGCGCATTATGGGGCATCCAGTGTGGTTGGCCGGGTGTGGCCCTTCGCAGTTGGCGCAGGTGGCAGGATCCGACTTTGGGCGCGTGCAGTCTCGCGCTGCGTGCGGGCCGGCGCAGCGCACGCACTTTTGCGGTCGGTGGCATCCATGTGATGAGTGGCGGAAGCCTTGACAGCGGTGGCATTGCGCGGGCCCGTTCTTCCCGCGCCACGCTTCAATCTTCACGTCCCTCATGAATAAGAGCTCGTTTATTCCGTAGATTTCAGCGTTTTCCTTTGCGGGGCCAGCGAGCTGCACAAAGTAGATGCAGCCCGGCCGCCCGCCCCTCGCATCGATCTGCTTGATGTACTCTACGGGGTATCCGAGCTCTTCGCAGGCGGCTTTGATTTCCTCGACTGGAGTGTCGGCTGGCAGTCCGCGCACCGCCACCTTGAGTCTCTTCTCGGAGTCGAGAGAGTATACATGGTACTCTAGCTCGACCCCTCGTTCTTCTAGGGCGGCGAGGTGGCGGATGACGCATCTGTACTCCTCCTCCGATTTGGGTTGGAATCTGATCCCTTTCCCTGCAGTAGCTGTGTGCGGTGTCATGCCTAGTTCTTCTGCGATGTCGCGTAGTACCGAGTGCCAGTTTGGGAGTACTGGGGCTACTATGGCGGGGTACTTTATCTTCTTGGGCGGTTGCTGTTGCTCTTTTTGTTGTTGTTGCTGTGGTTGTTGAGTCTGCGTTGGTGGCGTGGCGGCGATGGCGGAGTATTTTGGTGCCGCTTTATCCCCGGGCGCCGACTGTTGCTGTTGCTCTTGCGAGGGGTTGGGGGGGTGTGGGGCCCCCGATGTTGAGGGTTGTATGGGAGGGCGCTCGGTTGGTTGCAGTGGCGGTTTGGTCTGTAGTCCTGTCCCTGTGCGCTTGTGTTGGCGCTGCGGGCGAGGGGTTTGTGCTAGGGCGTCCTTTGTGTTTGGAGGCGATGGGGCCCTGCAGGGCCTCTTTTCTTCCGCTTTCGCGGTCGTTGGGCTCTCTTCGTGCTTCCTTTTTAGGGCTGCTGTAGGTAGGATCGTCGGATGGTTGTCCCGTATGAAGTCCAGGAAGGGTAAGTTCTCCGGTAGAAGTTGGGTTTCTTCGCCTAGCAGGAACCCGGTGAGCCTTACATACGCCGTCATCCAGGCTTGGAGGCCCCGAGAGAAGTACTCTAGTTCCCCCAGGCGGGCCACTAGGATCCGGTCATGATCCAGTAGTTCCCGTGGGGGACCGGTGAGTAGGTTCGGTGGTATCGGCGAAAGTGTTCTGCCTGGCGCTGCTGCCTTGTCCCTCCATTGGCTGTTGGGAGTCGGTGGTTGCTGGGGTGCCGGGGGTGCCGGGGATGGTTCTACGGCGTCGTCGAAATGGTCGCTATCGGTTTCTGCGACATTTCCCGATGCGGTTTTTTCTTGGGGTAGTTGTGAATTTGCTCGTTCACGGCTACCCGCAGATTTCGATCTCGGCTGAGGGGGTGCGGGGGGCCTCGGCCTGGTGAGCTATGACCTCCCCTCACGGCTTTCTTCTTTCTCCTCCATGTTGGAGGGTCTGACGGGGGCTCCGCGACGCACTACTGGCAGTCATACACCTGTCACTGCATATCCTCGCCCGCGGCATCCGTTTTAGCGGGACCGGGTTTGGCGTATGCAGTGAGGGCAAAACCGTCAGTAGGCCTTCCGAGGTTAAGGTGATCCCCGCCGGAACTAAGTCCGGGCGCGTGATCGCGCGACTTTTTTAAATAAAAAAAGTGAGCGATTCGCTGGTGGTGCTGGCGTGGTGCTTGCGTGGTGCGTCCGTACGTGGTGAGCTCGTGGCTGTCCTCCTGAGTGAGTGGGCGGGGTGGGCCGCTTTTTATACGCTCACTCGGTCGCGCACTTAGTCGGGTCGTTCTAAAGACGGTGTGCAGTGTACTTTATTTGGTTATTACAGAAAATGTTTCTTAATACTAGTTTACATTTAATATTTACATTGTTCTTATCTAATTAAATGTTAAACAAAATTATTAAAAGCTATATGCGACAATTATATAATACTATTGAAGGCTATATGCGACAACTACAGTTTTACTCTGTCTAGCTGATAATTGTATGATCAATAGTTTTTAAAAATATATTCATTATATTGGATATAATATAATCTAACAATGCATTTTTATTTATGGGTAATGGCGGTCAGTTGTGAAAATTTGCAACTGGCCGCGCGGCCGTTCTCACGTGCGCAGTGGCGGAGGGGGCGTGGCTTGTGGCCGCGGTCAGCCGCGCAACCACTGCGTCAAGGCCGCCTGTGTCTGAATCATTCTTATGACTATCATAATTTACAACTGGCCGCCACCGCAGGCAGCCCCAGCACAGAATAAGTAATGCCTCAGTTTGTGACAGGCTTTAGCCGCCTATTTGTATGCGTGTGGGTTACTGCCCGGCTAGTATGATAGCTTATACCGTCACGTTTTATGTGACGTTTCAATACATTTTGGCCATATAACGTGACGGTATAAGCTATCATACTTTAGAATATTGTCATACTTGACATTGGGGCCCTTTGCAGGGTTAATATTATCACAATAATAAAATAAATAAATAAATATTGGGGGACAATCTTACACAAATCGACCTAGTCCCAAACTAAGCAAAGCTTGTACTATGGGTACTAGACGACGATAGACATACTTATATAGATAAATACATACTTAAATACATAGAAAACATCCAAGACCCAAGAACAAATATCCGTGCTAAATGCACAAATAATTGCCCTGACCGGGAATCGAACCCGGGACCTCTAGCTTCGGAGGCAGTGTCACTACCAACTAGGCTAAACAGGTCGTCATAATATTGGGGTGTCAATAATATCACGGCACAGACTAGTTATCACGGTATTCAAAATGGTATGGATATGCTTCAATCCAACTCATTAATATTCAAGTGATACGGATCGTGATATTAGTGTATCTCAAGATAATATTTACACACACAGCATGCTTGAAGGAACGGAAATGAATAAAAACAACATATATGTAGTTGAAAAATTATTTATTTATACATAAATGATGTTTATCACCCAATATCTGATACTTTAGAGAAACAAACAACATAAATTTAAATGTTTTTTACCCCTCTACTGATTAACAATAACGATATTAATGATTTGAATAATGATATTATGTGCAAACTTAATTTAGAATAATCGTTAATTCTTATCTACATAAATGTTTTCTACCCCTCAACAGCTTGACAATAATGATTTTCTAGGTATGTGCAAAGTGCAAGTAAGTTTAATTTAGAATAATTAACATAAATTTAATGCTTACCAAAATAAATGTTTTCTTACCCCTCTACTGTTAACAATAATGATATTAATGATTTTATAGGTATGTGCAAACAAGCTTAATTTAGAATAATCATAACATGAATTGTATGCTTATCAAAATATTTTTTTGTTACCCGTCTACTGCTTAACAATAATGATTTGCTGTATGTGCAAAAAAGCTTAATTTAACATAATCATTGGTTGTGAAAATACTTTGGAAACCTTGAATTCAACATGTAACAGCTAATAACATTGTTATTATAATATATTTAAGCAACTAAATTAACAAGAATAAATACAGTTAATATTTTTATATGAGTGGGTGGTATTAAATTTTGGTATCAATATTATTTTTATCTAATCCAATATGCCTTGATATTGATACGCCCAATACTATTTCGAAATTTAGAAGTGTTGCAGAGAGTTTAAAGAAACTGGTTTTCTTTTTAATTTAATCTTTTAATAATGGTTAATATAAATTGCAGAAGAGCTAAATATCTGCCTCCTATCACACTTGCATATTCAAGCAACAGAGGGAGATATTGCATTTTCGGTTTGCAGTAGTCCTGCCGACATTGCTTACTTTCTTAATTCAGTGTTAAAAAAAGATGTTGGTTGCCCTACATATTCACTGCCTCTGAATATTTTAAAGATTTAAGCTCTTCCATTCCTTCAGTTTTGTCCAGCAATGCAACAGTTGCTGCTGAAAGCTGCAACTCACCGTCAGAGTTGAACTCCAGAATCCCCGCTTTGGTCAATATCTCCAACTTCTCATCCTGAGGATCTAATTGGCTATAAATAGCAGCAAAAATAGTCATATTTGAAGATGTTAACAAGTCGTCAACAGTTTTCACCATCATATTTCCTTTTTCTTCGGGAAGTGAAACTTTCACAGATATTTCCACATTTAGATATAATGCAATCTGCGTTAGTTCGTATTTAAAATGTTTAATCGGAATCAAGGCCGGAAAGATGGCATGCTGCATTAGTAATGGGAGCTCCTGTTTGAAGAATGCCGAATATGTCAAGACCCCTTGGAATTTCTCATTCAGAATCAATCGTGCTGTATGCACGGGAAACGCTTTAGCAATACTGGATAGAGCAATCTCCGATTCTATTTCATAAAAAGCTAACTTCTTTTTTAAGATCTCCGCGGTAGTTCCGGCCTGGGCTAAAGCTGTGCTCATGTTACCATATTTCAGGTATACGTAGATAAACAACGTCAAATCGTATTCTTGATGGCACTTTACGTACAGCTGCTTATTTCCAAAGACGGTGATGGGTGTGTCCTCAGTACTAGCGGTATTTTGTTTTGCCTTCTTCTCAATATGCAATCGTGTAGTGTCAAAATCAGATCCCCATAACCGTAAACTAGTATCTAAACGCCTGAATGGGAAACCGTCTATTTGTTGCGCCATTTTAAACAGCTCTTCAACTTGCATTTTCAATGATTTACTGGTACTTACGTATAATCCGTAAATGTGAAATAATAGGTTTTCGGAAAGAGCTCGAAACCGAAGTGTACTTATTAAGATTGAAAGTATCTATTTCTATATTCCTTTTCACTAAATTGAAATCAGACGACAAAGTTCGGCGACAGCAATGGCCAAAGAGAATATAATCACTGCGTTGCAATGGCGACTTGAGTGATGAATTTTATATTTTATGGTTGGAAACTACCGAAAAACATAGTCAATGTTGCCACCATCTATTTCACAGCATAGGCCGTGTAAGCCGTGTTCACATTTTTCGATCTGATATCGATGTAGGATCCGATAGCGATGGAAAGCTTTTATCACCATAGATTTCCTTTCCGTCATATGGTGTATAAGACGGGAGTGAAAGGGATGGCACGATACGAAGTTCGATTTTCGGAGTAGGCCCCACGTATGTACTTATTCTGTGCCCACGTAGGCCCTCTGACACATAATAAGTAATAGTAAATACCTCTGCCCGGCTAGTATGATAGCTTATACCGTCACGTTATATGGCCAAAAAGTACTGAAACGTCACATAAGACGTGACGGTATAAGCTATCATACTAGCCGGGCTGATAAGGATCGCGCGGGTTTCCGCAGGATGCGGGTGGCGCACGACTGGTCAATGTGGAAGTTTTTGAATTTTGAGGGATGCCTATGTCCAGCAGTGGGCGTCCTTCGGCTGACATGATGATGATGATGATACGTATCATAAGTAATAATAACACAGACCCTAATGATTGTATTTTCTTCTTCAATATATAAGATAAACTTTATGCGTCGGCATTATGACCGCAACTGCCCGGCTAGTATGATAGCTTATAACGTCACGTTATATGACCAAAATGTACTGAAACATCACATAAAACGTGACGGTATAAGCTATCATACTAGCCGGGCTGGCAATATAATGACTGTATCGGACCGAAGTTTACATATGTGTGTTCGTTATTCGTCTCCATTCGTCTCGTCATTCGCCTCGCGATTCTCACGAATGTGTAAGTGCGGCATAATGTGTACGTGGCCTAATCGTCTGTCTTGTGCTCAGAGTACCTCAGAGTAGACGTCAAATAATAATACCACTACGAGCGAGATAGTCATACTAAAATGAATAAGAGTGACAGAGAAGGATATAATATTTGTTGTCCTTGTCACAGTTCCGCTTTTCTTTCTAAACGTCATGTCAAATAGTTTGATGCAAATAAACGATTACCCGTCTAGATTAAAAAGGTTGTTAATGATAGGCAACCAGCCCGGCTAGTATGATAGCTTATGCCGTCACGATATATGGCCAAAATGTACTGAAACGTCACATAAAACGTGACGGTATAAGCTATCATACTAGCCGGGCAGGCATGTACTATTACTTATTCTGTGACCAGGCGTTTTAAGACAAGTTTTCAATTTAGCTGGATAAGAGCTTTTCTGTCCCCCTTGGTGGAACTCGTATAGGAGCTCTATAGAAATCCTACCGCGAACTTCGTGTCGTGCCGTCCCTTTCACTCTCGTGTTATACTCTATATGACGGAAAAGGACGGTACGATACTTCGAAGCTGAGGTCTTGTGCTTTTCTGTATCAGAGCTGTCAGTGTCACACACAGCTGAGGTGTCACATCAGTATCACATCTCTCGAAATGTTTGTCATTGTTTTGTAAAATTTAGACTTTATTTCATATTTTTATAATGATTAGAGAATATCTCTAAATTTGAAATGTGCACATGGATCAATTTTTCCTGGTTAGTTTTTTTTTCAACCATATTGTAGTATTTAGTGAAAGTTAATATAGCATTAGCTAGGCTAAGGATTTCGTATGCCACACCTTATGTTAGAACAGGTTCTCAATAGACAAAATGTATTTCCTAAGTCGGCTGTGGCATGTCATTCCCGCCCGACTAATACGACAGCTTATACCGTCACGTTTTATCGTAAATAAAAAACTCAAAATAAGTTTGTATATCATGAAAGTTTTGAACAACTTTTGACTGCAAGCCAATATAATCATAACTTAATATTCGGTTCGCAGAAGGCCTTCAGTACTGGTCTTATATTATAACATCTATCCGTTTGCACTTACATGTTTGCTAGTAAAAGACTATTGTTATATGTTATCTAATTTATTAACGCGATCTTGATAGGCAAGGTGGCACAATTTATGAGGGCTAATTAGCTATAAAGGTGTACCCGAACGAGAGTAATTTCAGCCATCGCCATACTTGACTGTTACAGAACAATGCTTGTTGGCAAGGTTGCATAGGCAAGATGCTAGAATTTAAATTAAACTTATCATGTTTTATTCACAATAGTAAACCCATTTTATGGTAAGTTATCTAATAAACAAACCATCCTAGCTTACTCAATTATGTGTAATAAATTAACTTTATTCTGCAAGTAGGTCAAAATGGCACTTTTACAAGTCAAAAAATTACTAGCGTGACTGAAAAAGAAGACCACTGACGAGAATATAGCCGATAACGAACTCGACAGTTAGTCATTTACTCTTAAAAAAAGTTTGCTTATTACTTTGAGAGTAAATGTCTAACTGTCGAGTTTGTTATCAGCTATCTTCTCGTCAGTGGTCTTCTTTTAATGATAATACTTAACCTACTTAAAATTAGTAAATCTGAGGATGAATACAAAAAGATCAAAAATATTTACAAATTTGAACAACAGACTGGCATGACGTGAAAAAACAGAAGACTTGGACAGTACGAGTCAGATTCAGACGGCGGGAGAGATCAGTCCACCAACCAGTTTACGACAGCCGCAGACAGCAGAATGACAATCGTATGAGACAAGACCGTCTCCGTGTAGCTCATCTTCAGCACTAGGCCCTTCTGCTGCTGACTGTACATAATACAAGTAGCGGGAAGTGTTTCCAATAGATTGAAAAGAGACTTTGTTCATGAGTAAGTATCTATAATGTGCCTTCAGACAATTAGTTTTTGATTTGTATTATTATTAATATTGGGGTTCATTGTATACCTAAATAAGCCAATAATGTTATTATATTACTTTCCATGTTTATGTCAAAACATTTTGCCGTTTATATTTAATTACTAACTCATCACATTTAACTTTGCCCTACTAACCGTAAATCTACCAAACTGCAATGTGTTGCAAATTATTCACAAACATATACTTTTGTCAACTTCATAATTAAGTAAACTCGATTAACGTACTTTTAGTCATTTTATTCGCTGACACAGAATAAAGTGATAGGTATTTATGTATTTGATGTGCATGATTTTAATTAGTTTTGATTCATCATTAAATTAGTTTTATCTTTGCCTAAGATACAGAAATATAATCCTAGTTTAGGTGCATGTAACAATTTGTAACTTGTAAGTATGTTTAAGGACAATGTAACATTAGCTATAAGGATTTTCCAATATTCTTTTTAGGGTTCCGTACTCAAAGGGTAAAAACGGGACCCTATTACTAAGACTTCGCTGTCTGTCTGTCACCTAGCTGTATCTCAAGAACCGTGATAGTTAGACAGTTGAAATTTTCACAGATGATGTATTTCTGTTGCCGCTATAACAACAAATATTAAAAACCGGCCAAGTGCGAGTCAGACTCTTTGCCGTCTTTATAGATAATGGTACAGAACCCTTCGTGCGCGAGTCTAACTCGCATTTGGCCGGTTTTTCTTACAATATAAGTTTATTGCAATAAGCCCCCGGTCATGCTTATTAAAAGTAATATCTTGTTTTTTTTTTTATAGATCTTGATTCAGCATTTATTTGTGATGGCGCTAGCAGGTACAGTGCCAGTAAAGGAGGAACCCATATTGGAGACAGAAGCAACTTTGACCGGCATGTATGAGTTGAAGGAAGAACTCCCACTTAATGAAACAATAGAAACCTGTCCCATACAATTCGAGATAAAAAAGGAGCGAGAATTTGCAAGCAAGTCCACTGAGTTGTACACAGACCATGATAGAAAAGTGGGACCAGAGAGTAGCATACATGCTAGAGACATAGAGTTGAAGGAAGAGCCTAAGTGTGTTAGAGAGACTGTTGGCCCGTACACAGAGTATTCGGCGATAGTGGAACCGGAGAGTACCATACATGCTAGAGACATAGAGTTGAAGGAAGAGCCTAAGTGTGTTAGAGAGACTGTTGGCCCGTACACAGACTATTCGGCGATAGTGGAACCAGAGACTGAATCGAGCATACTTGCTGGTCACAATGGTGTGACGGAGGAACCCAATAAATGTAAGAGTGAGTACTCCTGACCTGAACACAGTATGCAGTGGTTAGTGGATAAACATACCTTAATTTATATTATATCTCATAATCATCATCATCCTAATCCCTAGCGTTATCCTAGTTCAATTGCATCATGCTCGTGGTCTCAGGTCTAACTCCACCAATTGGCATAGGCACTAGTTTTTACGGAAGCTACTGTCATCTGATCTTCCAACTCAAGGGCGAAACTAGACTATTGGGATTAGGCTTATCAAGTGAGCGGGCAAATTGACTGTTAGAAGTTTTTAAGCTGCCCGAATGCCTCTTAACTTGGCTTAACGACTGCTGTGATGCTGTCATAGACAGCAGCCGGGATCAATGGCTTAACATGTCTTCCATATTAGTTAGTAACCACTCAAAGCGGTCACCCATCCAAGAACTGACCTGGGCCCACATTGCTTACCCTGCATACCGCACGCGGTACGCGGGCTGGGCCATGAGCGCTCCGATAGCTGTAGCGATAATAACTGCATGAACTAGAAAACATAAATGTATGACACTAACTTTCATTTCATTTCACACAGAGGCAAAAGTGGAACCAGAGAGTCAAGCAAGCAAACTTGCCGGTGTTATAAATGTGAAGGAGGACACGATATGGTCGAGCGAGGACACGTGTGTTATAAGCGCAGCGGCCGCGCGAGCCGGCCTGTACAAAGGCCACACTGTGAAAGGGGAACTTGTGGTTGGCCCTGTGGAGGTGCACCGGCCTAAAAAAGTCTTGGCGCAACCAGGTTGGTTCTCTTACTTCATTTCTGTCGCTGTACAGAGGGAACTAGTGAAGGATTTCGTACCTGAGCTTGATTTGGTTCCGATAGCTCAGTGGCTAGAGCGACTGGTCGCGTATACCGGATGTCCCTTTGGTTTAAAGTTTCAAGTATAAATATTATCAATTTCAAATTAAAGGGAATAATTCTACACACCTGTCAATTTTGTCAAGCCCCCAGCGTCCATGTGAATAATAAAATAAATAAAAAAGAGCATTTGTTCATCAAGGGTTACACCAATAATATAAAGAACTTCCTAGTAAGTATGCAACACCTGTGTTAGCAAGTCCCGCTCTTCCATTGTAATTAGATTAGTCACTATGATTTGGCGAAATATAAAAACAATAGGAAGTACAGTCGAGTAGAGTCAAATGTAGTTGTAGATGATCATTTTAGTACTTTGTCGTACTAACGTAACAATACTGCGACAGTTGGGATACGTCAGAGCAGTGAAAGTGACAAAGTAATAAAATGATCATCTACTTTTGCTGTTGACTGTACACTGATAGAAGTCTAAATACAGAGTTACTCAGAATCAGATATTTATTTGTTAACATAGGTTTATAATAATATAGGTTTATAATATATAATAGGTCTTATAGTTAACAAACAAGTATCACCATGTCTAGCAGTTAGGCATGCAAATATTTCTAGCCAAGATGGGGCATGCAGTTTATTAATCAATATTATATATATTATACAGAAAAATTTACAGATCTAAATCGGATAAGTATTCCCCTACTGAATAATAGGATTTTTTTACTAAAAACGCAAATTACCTTTTTTTAAATCTACAGTGTCTTCCAAGCTAGACACATCTTTTGGCAATTTATTATTAATTCTAGGTGTCATGCCGAAAACACTTTTCGAGAAAAAAGCAGTTTTTATAGATTTAGTGTAGAGGTTACTGTAATAATAAATTTCTAATTAATTTATAATGAACAAATTGAATGATTGCAGTCTCTTTCCGTTTTATAGCTGCGTCTCTGGGTTGTTAATGACAAATAAGCGCCTAATAGTAAAACAAACAATACTTTATTCATTTCAGTTGTTTAGTTATGAGCAAATTTTTTTGTGTAATTGACATCATCATGTCAGCCGAAAGACGTCCACTGCTGGACAGAGGCCTCCCCCAAAGAGTGTCACAATAACCGGTCCCGCGCCACCCGCATCCAGCGGACTCACGCGACCTTTACCAGGTCTCAGTCTGTGACCGATGGAAGCAAACTCGCCTGCGTGCTATCACCCTCTAGTGAGGGATAGCATAGTTTCCGGACCGAGAGTGACTAATGTGCCCACGCGGTTCGTCCACTCTGCGCTAGAGTGCGCCCCATCTCTTTACCCGTTTTATATGGAGATCTGTGAGGTATTCCTCCTCAACGCTAGAGGGCGGCCGGATTCTAGAACTTTCTTGTATCTAGTAAAGTTCTAGAACCCGGAAGTCACTAGCGTTTCCGCCCAGTAGCGGTGAGTAGACGAAAACTTATGAGTTTCTTTAGTTCGAGTAGTATCCGCGTCCCTTTTGTATTGGTCGTTACGTTCGGATCGGTCAGTGTAACGCCAAGCTTTTCATGATACTTTTGTCTGTTTATACGGTTTATACTAAGTTTGTGCCAGTGTCAGTATCTTTATCACCTTGTGTGTTAATCATTACAATTAATCATTACAATTAATCATTACAATTAATAATCTAAAGTATTGTTTTTGTTACCATCTCTACTTCCCGTGTGTCCGCTGTCCTCAACACAGTCCACCTACGCACGCTACGCCTTTCGGTACGTGGTCGCCACATGAGAACTTTTAACTGTAATTCTACTGACTTGTTATTGCAGGGCCATCTCAACCGGACAATGCCGAGAAACCACACAAATGTCCTCTCTGCAGCTACGAAAATGCCTCTAAAACCAATTTATATCGACACATAAAACGGCACAGTGCAGACAAATCGTTCAAATGCGAACAGTGTGAATATTCCAGTGCGTATAAAGCACATTTACAGCTTCACGTGATGAGGATACACACTGGTGACAGACCTTATAAATGTGACTTTTGCAGTTACGCGAGCGCACAGAAAACTGATCTTTCAGAGCATGAAAGAGTTCACACAGGAGAAAAGCCGTATAGCTGTGATTACTGCGATTACGTTGCCGCCCGCAAACGCGATCTCTCCTCCCATGCCCGAACGCACACCGGCTTTAAACCGTATAAATGTAATATCTGTGACTACGCCAGCATCCGTAAACGAGACTTGCTTGTACATGAAAGAACACACACTGGGACCAAACCGTATAAATGTGGGTATTGCAGTTTCGCTAGCGCTTCGAAAGGGCATTTGGCGACTCATGAAAAAAAGCATATCGATAAGAAACCTTATGAGTGCGACTATTGCGGCTACGCTTACGCTATAAAAAGAGATTTGGCGCGGCACATAAATAAACACACAGCGTTTTTGACAAAGTCAGGCAACTGTTGTATCAACACTGATAAAAGTCAATTATCTCACGAATACAAATGTAGCGAATGTAATTACTCTTGCAACCTCAAGCGATCCTTGCGATCTCATCAAAGAGTACACCGTAAAAACACATATAAATGCGACTACTGCGATTACAGTAGTAAATGCAGATTTACCGTTAAAATACATGAGAGAACACATACCGGCGAAAAGCCTTATAAATGCGAGCAATGTATATACGTAACTGCCTATAAAAGTCATTTGTTAACCCATAAAAAAGTGCATAACAGAAACAAACCTCACAAATGTGGTTTATGCAGCTACGCTAGTGTTCAGAAACGCGACTTGGTAGCCCATGAAAGTTTGCACGCTAGTAGTTTACCCTACAAATGTGGCCATTGTAATTACGCGTGTACTAATCCAGGTAACTTAAAAGTCCACGAAAAGACCCATTCGCCCGACAAACCCTATAAATGTGGCGGGTGTGACTACGCGAGTGCTTATGAAGGCCATTTACTACACCATAAAAGGATGCGGAAGAGTTGTGGCGCACATAAAAGGGAGTCGGAATGCCCGACATAGTACATTTGTCTTTATCACTAGGTAACTCCAAGTTAACATGGCCAAGACTAAGTACCTGAAAGCGTCAAAAGACCAGCAAGCGTTATTACCTAATGTCGTTATTACATCCAAATTTTTACAATAAGTATTATTTTTATAAAAAAATAATAATTGTGATATGTGCAACCTTAAAGCATACATAACTGGAGTAGCCATTAGTATTGGCTATGTGCGAAGTAGGTGGTGGGGGTAAGCTAGGCGATCGTAGCGCATACCATGGCAGAAATGTGTACTTACCGGGGACCACTGTCAAATTTACTTACACGTTTTCTATTGGTTTCTTAACAGTTTCCTACGATTCGTTTCGTTTGTATGTATTTATTTATTCTCTTATTTATTTCAGTAAAATTTCCAATACGGGGTCTTTCTCGTTTACCAAAGTAAATAAAATATTCATGTGTCATTATTTGACATCTCTGAGTTTTGACATTGTCTCGGGACTTTTGACGTTTGACGTTTCAGACGTGCACATAGCCAATACTTACACCTCTGTCAAAAAACAGGCACAATATGCAAAAAATATTAAAAACTACTTTCATTAATCGATTATAAGTCAGTCTCGAAATCGTTTTCGGCGTGTGAAGAGCTTCGTGAAAATACCTTTATCTGCTGTTTAGGATAATATAACATTGTACTTTATCAAATTTACAAAAAGATTGATGATAATTTCACATACTGTAAGCATATTTTTGCTTTATTTATAATTTTATGCGGAATTCAAGTTTTATTTCAAATCGTAAATCGAGCATCGATTATAAAATCAATTTAAAAACATTCGTGCTTGACCATTAGGGCTAGCTGTGAAATGTCACTTTGACGTCACCGTATTTAAAGAAATAAGGACTAATGTTTATGAGAATTTCTTTGAAACATGGTCCTTATCGACTTTGGTCAATTTGGCCATCCGATGGTAACCCAATAATGGATCTAACGTTATCGAAAATAAGGTCGACTTTTTTATTGCTCAACTATAGTAGTTTGAATGTGCGTGAGTTGATGGTTTTAGTGTGGGTGCGTGGTAATGGAACAATATATTGTAAGTGTGCGTAGTTTTTTTTATATGTGTGTTACCTCGCCCCCCGCAAAAATTGACATTATATTTTGTTTGGTAAGATGCGCTGATGGCCACTCCAGTTATGTATGCTCTAAGTGTGCAACGTACGAGAATTTTTTGTAAGTACTAATACTAACTTTTACCTCTGAAATTATTAAAATAATTAATCAAAAAAATAAAGTTCTTTAAACCTAAACCTAGGCATTAACATTGGCAATAACACCTTCGCTAGCTGTTTGTCTCGACCACGCTTGCGCTTTCCTTGTGGATTCCAATCGAGCTCCTGCTTAGGAATATGATTAGAATCTGTCCGTAAGTTGTGCAGAGGCGGAGTAAGGCGTGGGCGCTGTGGGCCACCGTCCACGGCCTCGCGGTGCAAAGGTATAAATTTGAAAAATGCACTTCTTCCAGCATCAGACTGCCTCCAGACATGTACCTTGCCCACATGTCTTGCGCCGCCACTGAGTGTGTGGCTAATCCAGTTCCAATTGCGTCGCTTGATCTGCTGGTCGATCGGAGTTTCACGGCAGCACTTCAGGAGATTTTCAATGGAGATTTTATCCGGCCAGTAGATACCGAGGATTCGGAGACAGCGGTTGATGAAGACTTTGAGCTGGTACGAGATGACTTTGGTGACCTTCCTCGTCTCACACCCATATAACAGTACGCATTTAACGTTATAACCACGAGCTGTACAAAATGTACGATGTACTTTTTTTTATAGAGTGCGAATCAGGGAAAATGCTTCATGCATGACTGGGAAGGGAGGCCCAGACAGTGCCGGACTCCTACCGCTAAAAACCCTTATCCGCACTCTTTACATTTCCTTTCATCTTTCACTGAAAGCTTAGCTTTTTTTTTTAGCTTTTTTGCTTTCAGTGCTTATTTCTTTAAAAACATAATTCTTTTGTTATTTCTACAACTTTCTTATTCTATTTACTTACTCTTACGGTGCTTTCCTATGCTTCATATTTTGTCTGTTTAATTTACATAGACATAGTTTGCATTTTTGAAGATAATTTCTTTGTGTCCTTTTCTCGTTACAAACATTTTACAACTTGCTTGTTAGTTTTTTGTTTTACTCATCCCCACTGCATAGATACTCGTAGTAGGGATGAGCCAAACAGACTGGTTTTACAATTCTTATACTATTTATATTTTATTACATTATTGTATTGTCAAAATTTCCATCCTCACCACTTAGATGGTTGGCAGTCCTCAACTGTGCGTTTCTCCAGAAATTTCTTGCCTCGCACAGCTAAACTGTGGAATGAACTGTCGCCTGCGGTATTTCCGGACCGATTCGACCTTCAAACCTTCAAGAAAAGAGCGTACTCCCATCTTAAAGGCCGGCAACGCACTTACAACCCCTCTGGTGTTGCGAGTGTCCATGGGCGGCGCTAATCGCTTACCATCAGGCGATTCGTCTGCTCGTTTGCCACCTATGTCATAAAAAAAAAAGTGGTCTTTCGTTCAGTAATATCTTCTTTACAGATTCTTAATTTAAATTACTTACTTTTGTAATAAGTTTCTCTATTTATATAATTTCACAATCTGGTTGTAACTACGAATAGTATTAGTTACTTTGTGAACGAGGCTAGGGTTTAGCAGCTACCTACTATCTCTATTGTAAGTTATGTTACTTGCCATGCTACTGCCTCTATTGGTCCGTGCAAAGAAGTTATTTATTGTGCTCTGTTTGTCCGCATCTCATACTTAAGTGTGTAGTCACGTGCAGTTTTTTGGACAAAGCTTTTTCACTGCTTTTGACTATAAGCGCTGTAACTCGCGCAACGTCCTAAACGAGGTATATAAATCCCTGGTTCAGTCTATCTTAGTATACTCTATTTCCGTATGGGGAGGGTCAGCAAAGAGTCGTTTTATTAGTCTTGAACGTGCTCAACGAGCTTTAATTAAAGTTATGTATTTCAAGAAAATAAGATTTCCAACGGACCAACTGTATGCTTTTAGTGACCTCCTATCGGTCAGAAAATTATAAATTTTACACACTACATTAAAAAAACATAAAACATTGCCCTACAAAAATCATAATAAACATAAAAACAAAAGAAGGAAAGCTGTTGTAGCGGAATGTTTAAAAACAAGGACTTCGTTTGCTCGCAGACAGTTTTACTCAAACTCCTCAAACATTTATAATAAATTGAATAAAGAACTAGATATTTTCTCAAAACACTACCATGACTGCAAGAGAGTTATTATAAATTGGCTCAAAACCAAAACGTACGAAGAAACGAAGGTTGTAATACAATAAGCACAGACCCACACACACACACACACACATATATACATACAGACACACACGCACGCACACGCGCGCACACACACACACACATATATACATAGATTTGCAGGTGCCTTTTGAATAGCGTAGATGAAATAGCTCTACCCTGGTCAGGAGCTTGTGTAGGTGCTGAATTTTAAATCACTAATAATTAGTGCTTTTAATATTGCCTAATTGAATTTTTATGCATTAATCTATGACATACAAAATATTTACTTTAGTTAAGGAATTCATCATCCTCCTAGCGTTATTCCCAGTACAGTTGCATCCTGAAGGATGCCTGGGGTCCGCTACCTAATCCCAAGAATTGGCGTAGGTACTAGTTTTTACGGAAGCGACTGCCATCTGACCTTCCAACCCGAGGGGAAAACCGACCTTATTGGGAATAGGCTTGTCAAGTGAGTGGGCAACTTGACTGTTAGAAGTTCTCAAGCCGCCCGGAGGCCTCTAACTTGGCTTAACGACTGCTATCAAAGACAGCAACCGGGATCAACGGCTTAACGTGCCTTCCAAAGCACGGAAGCGCTTCTAACTTTAGTTAAGGAATTGATGTTAAATAATTATAATTAGATTTTGATTTACACTTAAAGATTTTTAATGATTTTATATAGATAAGACTTGTATTTTTTAATTATGATTACAACTAAATATTGCAATTCTATTTACCTTTTTTTCACTAGTTTTTAAAAATATCCAAAACCGTCCATTTTGTTATGAATTAGCAAATAAACTAATATATGATTATTTTTTTGTTTCTTTTGAGATACCGATTGTTTAATCTTTGTTCAGACCGGTAGTTGGATTATAACAATCGACTAAAAGGGAAGTTTGCGAATGTACTGTACTAGTTATTCTTTCCTTGTGTCGGTGTTGTTATTTGTTATCGTGTACAATAGTTTCACTACTACTACAATCTAATGTCACTCATTCATATTAAAATACTATACTGTGTATTTAAGAGCGCTTTACTAAAATGTGACGGGTCCACTACCGCCACACGTAAATAATTGTGATTATTTAAATCTATCGGTAGATATTGAAAAAAGGAGGCCACTATTAGTCGGGGAAAGAAAAATTTTTACTCACATTAAAACCTACAGTTATGGAAGCTTTTTCTATTCATTAAATAAGGTCTTCAGATTATCATCGTGCGTTTATCCCTAGTGCAGCAATTGAGCATTTCAGTAAATTGAAGATATTAATGTCAATCACTGGCGCAATGTGTTCACTAATTCCTACACTCGGGATTATTTATCAATTATATATTTTAAAATAAGTTATGACTAATGATAAAATCATCCCCTGTTTGTCCATCGAGTTTATCAAAATAAACTCAGTTTTCTGATTTTTTTTCTATAATTGCTATAAATGGATCTTACAAATTCATACAGAATTCGAAAATTTGGTAATTGGCTACAAATATGAATCTAAACATATTAGTAATTTTTCACCAAGGTGACTTAGTTGGATCTATTTATTACGATGAATTTTGGTTTTTATTTGCTTATACTATATTTGCATTAAAACCTACATTCGAGATTAAAACATTTCTTCAATTGTCTATTTATTTAACACGCGTACTCAAAAAATCTCCGAAAAATATCAAGTGCTTCAAGAGTAATCGAAATAAACATGGACTCATTTGCGGCCTACTTTTTAAAAACACCGCTTTCGCGCGAATTTGCCTACTATTATGTGTCTAGCCTATGCCGTCTATATTGGTGCGACGCGTTCCGATGATGTGAGTGAAAAGGAGAGGTATACTTTCGTCGTAAGTACGAGTATACCGCGCGCGCGCGGCGCGTCCGGCCGGCGTCGGACGACAGTGTTGGTAATAATTAGGTATATAATTGTTGCATTTGTTTTACATTTATAAACAGTGCGCAAAATAATGTAGAATAATTTTGAGCGTGATTCTAATTAAGTATTTATGTACCTAACATAAAAGCAACAATAGGCGTTAATGTTAACAGTGTCACATAAATTAGAACACATGGTATATGTTTTATAAAACCGGCCAAGTGTGAGTCGGACTCGCACAAGAAGGGTTCCGTACTTATTATCTATACAACATTAGACACTTTATTATACCCTTTTTTAATTTAATTTAAATAATAATATATTTTATCAGTAATAAATAATATCAAGTAGAATTTTGGTCAAGTGCGAGTCGGATTTTAGTTTTCTCATACATTTTGAGACCTAGCGCCTGATGAATACAACGAGCAACTTTTTGTTTATTTTTTTTTGTATGGGAGCTCCCTTAAATATTTATTTTATTTTGACTTTAGTATTTGTTGTTGTAGCGGCAACAGAAAAAAAATGAAAATTTCAACTGTCGAAATATCACGGTTCATGAGATACAGCCTGGTGACAGACGGACAGACATAGAGACAAACGGACGGACGGACAGCGGAGTCTGAGTAATAAGGTCCCGTTTTACGCCCCCTTTGGGTACGAAACCCTAAAAAAATACAAAAAGTAACAAAATGCAAAGTAGCAAAATTCCAAAGGAAGGTACCTATATTCATATGTACCGGAAATATCGTAATTGTTAAAAATCCTGTATTATTATGTGTGTCTGATATTCGTAAGTATACTTTTATATAAATTATGTTTAAATCGGTTTATCTTCCTCATCATCAAACTTAAAGTATTTTTTAAGTGTGATGATGATAAACCAATGTGATGGCGCCTTTACGTTACCTTTATGGTCAGTTCTCTATGTAAGAGTGTGTTACGTAAAAAACTGACCAGAAGTGCTACATACGTTTCATAAAAGTTTAATAAAAGCGTTACATAGCTACATAAAAGTGACGAAAACAATTCCCAAAGGAATACAAACTCATAACTTGAGACATCCCAATGAATATATATATTCATATTTATTTATATATGTAGGAATGTATCTATTTATGTTAATTAGTATGATTTATGTATGTGTGCTTTAATATTTATGTGATTGTATATAAGTTTGAATTCAGTAATTTTTTTGTTTGCCACCCACTTTTAATACGTTTGTTGCTATTTTTGCGCAAGGTTGTCTGGAAGAGATTACTCTTTAGCAATAAGACCGCCTGTTGTTTACCTCTAGTTTTAAGTTTTATACGCTGTTATAATAAGCTATGTAATTTATTGAGGTGTGTAGTAAAGAGTTATTGTATTGAATATATACTTTTATTATTTCATACGTTTCATGCATGAGACCTAAATAATACACCAGACATAATATTTTCAAGATATATATAATTTGTATACATTATAAAACAAACATGCAATTGCTAAAAAGGGCGCAGAAAAATAATTTTCATGTGCTCTGCCTATCCCTTTTAGGAATATAGGCGTGAGTTTATGTATGTATAAAACAAATGAATGCGAAGTTACCTTTAAAATGACCAAATAATACCGTGTTACATAAACTGGATACACTCATGAACGAACGGTCACTTCAAATGTTGGTATACAAGTTATTATGGTCAACAGCATTTGAGGTATCCATAGATATAATAATAAGAAAACAGTGTTGGCAATTGAATAAAAACAATGTTTAAAAAATGGCGTATATTAATGAAAAATATTTGAGTTTATGTAACGAAATTCGGGACACGAAATCTCTTCTCGAGCGTTGAAGAGAGCGCGTATATTAAACACAGTGATTTTATAGTTAATGTTTAATAAATGATCAATCAATCACATTTGGTTTTTATTTCTATGTTACATCTGCAATTATTATGTTGTAAATGCATGAAATAATGCTTTTAACCACACTAAACACACCATTTCCACATTTTTACCTTGGATAGGAGTGTACAAAGTCGAAGTTTATCTGAATCCAGCTAAAGTAATTAATTAGGTTTCGAAATGACAATTGAAAAGCTTTCATTTGATGATGTGTAAGTTTGTTTGCTTCTCGGGCGTTACTACTATAAGCATGACTGGTGAAAATAACTTCTTTTTATGTCGCAGCATGAACCAATATTAATTACCTGTATTTTTCTAATATACCTGCCATACAGGTTCCGCTGATTTGCGGGATAGGCTCAAAAATTGGACTTCGTTACATACAAAATGTGCTCTGATGTTTTATAAAAACTATTCATACTAGTATCATGTCTGTCCTTGTATGTGATAAAATAGTATTTTAAGCAATTTTTTTAATCCTCAACTATCAACAAAAGGAAGATTAACAAATTTTTTTTTTTGGATTTTATAATTGATGGTGATGACGCTTTTCCATACAAATTGTAAATGTGCTTTCGTGCAATTTTTTTTAATCTCATCATTTTAGAGCATATTCGATGTACTTTTTAGTATTTTACTTAGACTTAAAATAGTTTTATTACGCTCTCAGCTTAATTAAGCGTTGAAAAACTCCCAATTTTATCAAAAAAACTTTGTGTGCCCTGAATCCACGCTTATAGGGAACAAAACTTTTGCTACCATATTTTTTCATTAAAATCTACCAATTATTTGGTAGAAATAGATGAAGTACATTGGAAACGCAGTCTGTTATCTACCGCATAAACATAGCTTTTCTTATTGGCCATATTTAGTCGTTTACTGGCGGTCAAAACGAGTGGACACTGCTTCGTCATCGTTTATGATGAATGTAAAATTAAGTTTGCAATGTACATTTAATCTATGCTATAAAGCTGTGTGTGTGGTCTTCTTTTCGTTGTAATGTCATAAATTTTTTGTATCGATTTGGAGCGTGTGGGGGTCGGTATTATATGACGTATGAACGTTTTTCCCGATTTCTGATGTAGCGTTACTTATTAGTGGTATAAGGTCAATTCCACATTGGTCAACAAAAATTAAAACCTTTTTTAAGGGTACTTCCGTAGTCAAGCAGGAACCCGTATAGTTTCGCCATGTCCGTCTGTCTATTTGTCTGTTCGAGGCTTTGCCCTGTGATTGTTAGTGCTAGAAAGCTGCAATTTAGCATCGATATATAAAACTGGCGCAGGACCGGTCATTGTGGAAGTCTTTGGGGGAGGCCTATGTCCAGCAGTGGACGTCATTCGGCTGAAATGATGATGATGATGATGATATAAAACTGACAACGTGGTAAAATAAAATCTAAAAAATATATATGTTTAAGGGTTCCCTACACGTAAAGTGGGGATGATTTTTTTTGCTTCAAGCCTACGGTGTGGGGTGTTGTTGGATGGTAAGTGGTCGCATAATTTCGTATAGTGAAAGTTTTACTTACCTTGTCTACATCACCATCGACTATTAGGCATATTTTATATTGGTTATTTTTTGATGATAAATACTCAAATATACATGGTAAATACCCCGTTCTTAACAATATTCTAGGTTTTTTTTTATATTAAAAATGGGATTGCTCTTGGTCAGCATCTAGCCAGGGGGCAAAGATGAGGCCGACGATGAAGCGAGCTCACCCAGAAGATGCCTATTCACTCGTGCCTTAAAAAGGTCCAGGTTATATGATCTCGGAAATACAGACGCCGGCAGAGAATTCCAAACCTTAGAAGTGCGCATTATAAAAGAAGATGCAAAGCGCTTGGTAGTGTGACCATGTTAGCTCGAAATCTTGAATCGAATATATGTATTAGCTTTTACCTTAAGTTACATATAAATGTAACTGTTACATAAAAGTTATAATGCTGCTTTTATGTGAATTGGGCCGATTTTTAGGGTTTGCCCTTGTAATTGATAATTTTGAGCCGTCATTGTTAAGTGTAAGACGTAAGACATTGATGATTAGTTATAAACAATAAAACAATTTAAGCTAATAAAATCCCATACTGCGTTTCGTATATTCTGTGAAATATAACAGAATAACCGCGATTTAATTTGTTTAAATTGTTATATTAGGGTCGTTATTAATAGAAATTTACATAGTTAAGGGCTTTAATTAAAATCAAACTTAACTGATTCCTTCGTTGAGTTACCCATATATTTTGTAGGTATGATCCACTTTCGTTACAAAAAGGACGCAATCGTAATTTTGTTTTCTCTAAGCCTTTAAATATTTTTAAACGCTTAACCATTAATGAGTATCAGTCGCAGAAATAGTAGACAACATTACAATAAAAGGTGAAATAAAAAACATCCGTAACTCCGTAACACTACTAATTTAAAATGAATATATTGTTTTTTCTACCCTGTATACTTTAGGTTTGTAGGTAACAACATTTATTGACATTCCTCGGTACTGACTAAAATAATCGACTTGGTTTAACATTACATCTCAAAACTTTTTTGTAGTAAATAGGTATAAGAATCTTTCTCCATCTTTTCACATGTAGGTAAATAATGTTTTTGATGTGATGTGTACCCATACACCAAACGGGCTGAGCACTCTAGTTACATCTCATATGTTATACATTACAATCATTTGTAATTGTATCAAACCGATTTGGTACATAATTAATAAAATTATTCACACCGCTTCTGACCGGATGGCGCCATTCAAATATGAGACGTATCTACTGGGCACACGCTTGAAAACCCTTGTGCAGTCAGGTTAGAATCGTATCGTACCTAGAGGCTCTCGTTGCTAACGTTGTTGATTCGCGCCCTACGCCGATCACGTTTATTTTACAATCAATAATTTGGCAATTGTAGTAAATGCTCAGTGTGTTAACGAGGGATTATTTGATATTATGGTAGGTTTAATTTATAGCCATAAGGTGTATTAAAAAAAACTACTGTAGAATTAATGCGTCTGTACTAAAATCAGTTAAAATTGTTAAAAAAATAGTAATAATAAAATACCCGGTGGTTTTATTTTTTAAGAATGGGTAAAATAATTGTCCTGACAGTATAGTCAAAAATCACCAACTTTTGAATTAATGTATAGCTGTTATTAATTTATTTCAATATTGTTATTATTATTTATATATGCTCTACGATATAAGAGGTGATTTTTTTTAATACTGTTTTTAATAATATGTTAGTCCCTTTAGATCAAAAATCTCTAGTGTAGGATTTAATGTTTATATTTAATGAAAAATATAAACTTTAAAAATTTTTTTTCGGAAAAGCTCAATATATTTTTTGGGGAAAACCTTTGACTTATTATCCCAAAATAATGTTCTATCAGATTGCAAAAAAAAATATAGTGTAGGATTTAATGTGCAATTCGCGAACAACTGAAAGTTTCTTTCCCGGACTATATGTAAAGTATTTCGTATTTAAGTACCTTTTGAGTACATCAAACTAGTTTTTACGTTTCCGGATTCGTCAATCTGTGAGGTCAAAAATAAAACGGCCGTTTTTACCGTTAAATTTAAATAATCACAACTATTTACGAGTGGCGCTAATGGACCAGTTACATTTTAATAAAGCGCTCTTATTAACATTCGACATCGTAACAAGCAAAATGTGAGGAAATTATGCTGAATTGAGCTTCACATCGTCCGATACCGTTCGCATTTCCATACATTTTATCGATACTGGATCCTAAATCGATATAATATGAACACGCTCTACTTTCACTGTCACAAGGTACGAAGTGGTCCAGAAATCATATTGGTTGACCGTACATACTTAACTTCGATAGGGGCCTGTTACACGGTTATTATTATCACGCGATACACTCATATCACGATCCGTATCACGTGCTGTTTAATGAATATTGACGCAAAATCAAACTCTTTTGAAAACCGCTATAATATTGACACACCAGTATTGTGATAATATTAAGCGTGGAACAGACCCCATTGGCTGGCTGCATACATCATTAAAGCGCATCCCCACGAGCGAGCCAGGCGGACTGCAGAGAAAGGTCAAGTGTTACTACTACTTACTAGTCTGTGGGTGTGACATTGGTTTTGCCGGACGCTGTGCACCTGTGCTAAATCCTGCTTAAAGGATGTAAAGGATAATTTCCGCCAAACAGCTCGCATCGGATCGGATCGGATTTTATAATCATTAAACGATATTAAATCAAGAACACAGTATTTAAAGTCTTTATTAGCAAGCATCCCTGGAGTGCGGTAAAGATACTGCATGGCATTAACCCCCCATGAAATTGGGGGAGGCCTATGTCCAGCAGTGGACGTCCTTTGACTGATATGGTGGTGGTGGAAAGCATGAGCACCTCCAAACATGAATCCGAATTAGAGAAAAAGGTTGCCATTTTGAACTTCTTTATTAATAGGCCGATTGTTTTACAAACTTGATGAGTCTGAAAACTCTCTGAATACAAATCATAGTTGCCATTTAATAAAATCTAAACAAGTATCAGTCTCAAATTTCACTAGCCAGAGGGCCTACCACGAACCGAAAACGAAGTATCTTCTTCTCTGCCGCTCGAATATGCAAGAGCGACAGAGAGGCGTCAAACTTAACGTAAGTATTATCGTTGTTTACCCAGTTTTTGTTCGATATCTAAATAAAGTGAAAATGAATAAAACAATTCGCAGTGAAGCATGGGAAATAAAATATCAGGTGCTTTTGACGTGATTTTCCGAATTTCAAGCTGGAAAGTTATTGCTAAATTTAGAAGAAGTTTACAAACGAACTGCTAATATGACGGGTATATACGTACTACTAAAAACTTTATTTCATATGTATGAATCGAGGCAAAGATGTAGGTACAGCTGTTGACTTAATAATCATTATTTGGATGTAATTTCGCTATTGTAAATAATTTGAGATTAGGTCCAAATGTCATATAGCGTAAATGCCAATTCTTGATATTTTACTAGTCGATCACATAAAGAAGCAAATGAGACGAACAAAATAATCTTTATATTATTTGTACTGGTAGCAACTTTAACAGTGTAATACGATTTAGTACATATAGCCTCTTAAGATTAAATATAAGTAAATAATGAAGGGATCCGGGGTCATTATCTCCGAGTTCCTAACGAAGCCTCGGCACGCCGTGTTCATGGCTGCTAGGGTGCGTTTCGGTGTCCGAAATTGTTACACAAAGGACGGCAGTGTCTACGTGCTGAGCGGGGACGGCGGGCGACGCTGTGTGACCTCCGCCAGCGATTTCGACGCGATTCAGACAGCGCCGCCGGCTGGCTCCTCGGCTGGTGCAGAAGCTGGAAGTGTGGCAGGGCCGCCTGCTACCCAATCGGTCAAAACCCGGCCTAAGAGGGAAGCTGCTGCAAAGTCTCGCACGTGATTTATTTTTTGTTTGTATCCGCTTTGTTCCGTGTTTCCAATCACTTTTTCATTTAGTTGTGTTTTGTCTTTCGTAATGTACCCTCTTCATGTTTTGTTATTCTCAGTGTGTTAATTTTAGTCGGTTAATATCACTTCTTATCTTTTTTCAGACAAATACTCGACGCTGTCATGCACTGACAGTAGTGACACTGTCACTTACTGTCAGTGAGTGACAGTTTGGTCTTGTGTTGCCATTTTGTAATTTTGCGTTTCGTTTCTGGTTAGAAGTTTTTTGTGTTACTTATGCCTATACTTCTACATATCTGTACTGCTGGCGGGTAGTCAGTTGGCGTTTTTTAGTGTGCTAATTAGTTGTATTTATTGCTAATAATTATATATATATGTATATATATTTATATTCTATTGTATTTATCTATCTATTATATAAATGCTACAAAGTGATGATAGTGATAATGATAATTATGTCTCAGCTTCCTCCGTAACCGATGACGATAGTTTTCAGAGTCTCCCGCCCTCTCTCCATGACATACTTGACGGACAACTCTCTGACGTGCCGAAAAATTTTAACTTAGTCCATATCAACGCGCAGAGTATTCCAGCCCACTACAACGATTTATTAATGTCCTTTGATTTAAAACGATTAGACGCGATTCTTGTTTCCGAATCCTGGCTTAAACCGTGTTTACCTTCTACATCTTTTTCTTTGCCCGGCTTCAGCTTAATTCGGAATGATCGCGTTGGTAGGGGAGGTGGTGGGGTTGCAATATATCTTCGTTCACATATCCCATTTTCCATTTTAAGCATGTCATCTCAATCTACCTCTTCGGACGCAGCAGAGTACTTATTTCTAGAATTGAGCCTATCTCACTCTAAGATCCTTCTTGGTGTCTTTTATTCACCTTCGCTTCAAGTTAACTACTTTCCTTCATTTGAAAAGCTTCTGGAAGACCTCATGCCGTCTTACAGTCACCACATTATCATGGGTGACTTTAACACCTGTTTGATAAAAAATGATTCACGTTCGAGGTCTCTCTTGTCCCTTGTCGATGCTTGCAACATGACCATTCTTTCTTCGGATCCCACGCATCATTTCCCTAACTGTTCGCCATCGCTTCTTGACCTTACACTTGTCTCTTCTACCAATCACGTTGCAAGTTATAAACAGTACTCTGCTGATGCTTTCTCTTATCACCATCTTCTATTATTGTCCTACAAAATACGTCCCCCAAAGGCTAAGCCCAAAGTTCTCCTTCAGCGCAGTTTTGGTCGGATGAATGTCGACAAGCTTCGAGAAGACGCCGTCCTGGTGGACTGGAATGCGATCTTGAACGCTGTAACCGTGGATGAGCAGGTGAATCGTTTTAACTCCGTTTTGACCCTGCTTTACGATGTTCACGCTCCTATTCGTCCAGTCAAAATCAAGCATGTTCCTGCTCCCTGGCTCACCGAGGATATTAAATCATTAATTGCCAAGAAGAATCTCGCAAAGTCCAAGTATAAGGGAAACGCAACTGAAAAAAATAAATACAGGTATCACGCGCTTCGTAACAGATGCAGCACCGTTTGTCGTGATGCTCAAAGGCGTCACATTCACGCATCTGTAGAGAATGGTGATCCTGCTAAAGTTTGGAAGTTTCTCAAGTCATTAGGAGTTGGTAAATCTACGCAAAATCCCATTAGAAACGATGTTGACTTCAACCAGCTTAACCAGCACTTTTCTTCTACCACGACCTTTACCGGACCAGATAAGACCGATACTCTTAACTTTCTTTCAAGTGTCCCAACTCCTGACTTTCCTCCTTTCTCTCTTACTCAATTTACTGACAGTGATGTTAGGAAGAACGTATTAGCCATTACATCCAATGCCGTTGGAGTTGACAGTGTTAGCCGTAATATGATCCTTCCTCTCCTTGATCTCCTTGTTCCTATCATCACCTGCATCCTTAATACATCCATTTTGTCTAGCGTTTTTCCTTCGCTCTGGAAAGATGCCGATATCATTCCATTGCCGAAGAAGTCTAATCCTTCTTCCTTTTCTGACTATCGCCCCATATCCATTCTCCCATTCCTATCAAAAGTTCTTGAGCGCCTTGTTCACCAACAGCTGACATCCTTCCTTAATAGGAATAATCTCATGAACCCTTTTCAATCCGGTTTTCGTACGGGTCATAGTACGGCTACCGCTCTGGTGAAAATCACTGATGATATCCGTGCAGGCATGGATAGCAGAAAGGTCACGGTGTTATCGCTGTTGGATTTCAGCAATGCCTTTAACACGGTTGATTCTGACATTTTGCTTGGTACAATGCGTTCTCTTAACATATCTCCTGCGGTAATTGATTGGTTTCATAGTTACTTAGTTGGTCGTCGGCAGCGTATAAAGGTAGATTCTTCCCGGTCCTCATGGTGCAACACGCTTGCCGGCGTTCCGCAAGGTGGCGTGTTGTCGCCTCTTCTTTTCTCTATTTTCATTAATTCCATTACGAGCAATATCTTCTCATCTTATCACCTTTATGCCGACGATCTCCAAATTTACTCTCAGGGTGCATTAAGCGATCTACCTCAGTTGATTCTCTCCACTAATAATGATCTGGCACGCATTTCGGACTGGAGTAGGCGCTACGGTCTCAAAGTCAACCCGAGTAAAACTCAAGCTATAATTATAGGTAGTCCTAAGCTCATGCCTCGGGTCGTTGTTGGTACTCTACCGCCCATCATGTTTGACGGTGTTGTAATTCCCTATTCTCACCAAGTGAAAAATCTTGGCATTATCTTGGACCGCACTTTATCTTGGATACCTCAGGTGAGCGAGGTCAGCAGGAAAATGTTTGCTTCTGTGGGATCACTCCGTAGACTTCGTAACTTCTTACCGCTCGCCACTAAAACTGCGCTTGCTCAATCTCTTCTTCTCCCTATCCTAGATTACGCCGACATTTCCTATCTTGATCTTTCTGAGGAACAGCTAAATAAACTTGAGAGGCTTCAAAATCTTTGCATCAGGTTCATATTTGGCTTGCGCAAGTATGACCACGTCTCCAGCTTTCGTTCTCAACTCAAGTGGCTTCCTATTCGTCTTCGTCGTGATTCGCATATCCTAGCTCTTCTGTATAGTGTACTATTCAACCCAACCACCCCTGCGTATCTCAAAGAGCGTTTTAAGTACCTCTCGTCCGTGAGATCTACTCAAAACAGACTTCTTGCTCCACCATCTTCTTCTTCAAAATTTTACAACAAATCTTTCACTTTTCAAGCTGTTCGGTTATGGAATGCTCTGCCGTTAGATATTAGATGTGCCAAGTCTCTGCCCATTTTCAAAAATCTCCTGAGACAACATTACTAGTCACTCTCTTAGCTTGTATTATCTTTGTAGCTATATATTTATGTAGTTATGTATGTATATATTTATGTAGTTATGTATGTATATATTTATGTAGTTATGTATATATATATATTTATTAATGTATTGTATTAATAGCTCTATATATTAGCCTAGATGTATGTGTCTTTCTACCTCTCTTGCTTTATCTTAGCACTACCTGTTGTTATTTTTTCTTTTTGTTTTCATCTCCTGCTACCCAAAGGTTGTCTGGAAGAGATCGCTCTATAGCGATAAGACCGCCTGTTGTTACCTATTAGTTTTTAAGGATTATCTTGTAAGAATTTCTGTTTGTGGTGCAATAAAGAATATATTATTATTATTATTATTATAATGAGGACCTAAAATACTAAATACTTACACTTGTACATAGATACTAATACACTTGTAATCTGATACCCAAATAACTTTGAGTAGTACTTATTGATATGATCATAAATACATATGTATAAAACTTTAAAATGTAGGTACATTTTTTCAGGGAAGACAGCAGTAGTATAAAGAAAATAGTGAATAAAAAAGTACGTAAGAATAACGGCAAATTTGGAACGCCCACAGAACACAGAAAAGGGCGTCCATAAAAACAATAAGATGAATTTGATATATGTCTTTTTTAATCAATAAATTGGATGAAACCAATAAAAAAACATATTTTATTTTCATTGTGTTTATTTTTATGACTAACGTATATATTACTATAAAATATTGAATATATTGTACTCTATTATTTTGTATTTAATTATTATGATATGCAAGTATCAACATCAATCGAGTCCTAGTATAAATGTTTCCCGTTAAAGCACAGTGGCGACCTCAATTAATTTCTACTCTTTATTGTCAGACTATACAGATAGGTACGCCTCTCCATAGTGACACTAACTCGTAAATAGACTCACTATTATAAAGGTACGCCACTATGTATAGATGTCGCAGCCGGATTAATTCACCGTATTATATGACGGCTAGCCGTTTTGTATTACGATTAGCAGAACTGCATACGAATTAATGCAAATCCGCCGGAATGTGTTCGGCGCTCAGTGGCGGAGCAAGACGTATATTTCATGTGGGCAGAGATACATTTAGCGAGGCCCTCCCGCTTCAAATTTGTCAGCACGTGCACGGTTTTTAACAAGGGTCAATAACTCCGGGGGCCGCGAGGCCCTCAGGACCGCGAGGCCGTGGGCGGTGGCCCACACCGCCCACGCATTACGCCGCCTCTGTCGGCGCTATACGGTCTTCAATTCGGCTAGCCGCAATGTAATACAACGGTTCAGTCGCCGTTTACATTACGGCTAGCTGTTAATAGTTAGGTACGACGACGAGCGAAGCGAGGAGTGTTCGGAAGAACTGCGACTCTAAGGCGCGCATGACAAGCGAGCGCCGTGTCGCGGCAGCGGCTGGCGAAGCGCCAGTACCGAAACTGCTAAACGTGGGCTGCCATATTGTAGAACGTATCGCATTAACAATCCGGCTAATCGTTGACCCACCGTAATACAAAACGGCCGTGTTCTGTAAAACCGCTAGCCGTTATGTAATACGGCTAATTATACAATTTGCCTGCGACATTGAAGTCTCTGCGATAAGCGAGTGTGCGAATGCGTCGAGCGATTTATCGCCCCACGCGCTCGGGAAGCAATAATGATAAATACCAAATAACTATCATACACCAATCATGACTTAAAAACTATGGTTGCGATGGGTTGCGACGATGCACTGCGCAAATTCGTGGTGTCAGATAGCCGACAGCGAAAACGCCAGAACTTAATTATTAGACGCTATTAATTATTCTATATGTTATCAACACCCTTCCAATAATTCTTTCTTTGTGAAAGTCGATAGCTGTTTTGTTACCTTTGTTGATACTCTCAAATATATTACAATTAAAATTATGGCGCGATTCCAACCGACCCTGCATGGCTATCCATCGCGGAAATACTTTCTGCTTTTGCATCCGGAAAGTTAAGGCGTTACGAGACTAAGTTGTTATTTTGATAACTTAATGTATATAACATAAGACTCAAAATAAATTATTTTATTACAAATAGAAAGACAATTAAATTACATTTAGTACTCCTTTCAATATATATACCTACTTACACACAGTATATTATCTTTTCTCAAACATGCAATGAAATATTGATGTTACGTTCGCAATTATTATCTAATTCGCTGTATTATGTAAAAAAATACAGTGAACAATAGTTTAATTTTAAACATAATTTTGATATTACTTAACTATATTCTAGGATTAAAATTACCATCATTGTATTTTTATTAACATTATTTGAATTTTGACCACTTAAGGCCGAGCCACACCGAATGCGTGCGCAGCACGTGCGCGTGTGCGTGTGCGTGCTGTGCGCGTTGTATCGTATGAAATATCATAATAGATGACACACCGCTTGCGTGGCGTGCACGCGTGCTGCGCACGCAAGCGGTTTCTCATCTACTATGACGTTTCATACGATACAACGCGCACGCCACGCACACGCGCACGTGCTGCGCACGCATTCGGTGTTGCTCGGCATTTATATCTAGGATACTCTAGCTATTATTGACATTATAATATTAAAATTACATTTTATTGACATTGTACCAATTAGTATTTTTATTAAAATTGTTGGTGTATAATCCCTTATTTTTATTTTATTTTTACTTTGTATTTATTTTCTTATTTGTTTATTCATACATACTTACTTTGAGGATCTTTTTGTGAGTGAATGATATTTATATTGACATTTTATAAAATAACATGTATTTTTTTAAGAAAGAAAGAAATTAATCTAATCTGTGATCTAATCCAATCTATTAGCCACGAAGTATCACGTTTCGGGTGCGATGAAACGAGTGGCCCTTTAAGGGCTCCAAGCTCCCTGCCATTCGGTCTGTAACTCTGTTGTATCGTGTTTCCTTTGGCTTCTCGTATTAACAACAGCGAGCTTTACTGAAATAGGATGCCATATTTACTTCAAAATTCACCATCTTTGATATATATGGCATCAAACTTTGGCAATGTTAGGAAAATCAGTTTTTTGGATGTAACTTTTGTGAAAATGAATTAAAATTAAAAATCTCTCTTGAGTTGTTAGAGGCGTCAACAAAGAACAGTTATATGAAGATTTCAAATATACATATATGTGCATAAAAATTGCATGAACAACCTACTAATAAGCATAATTTTTTCAAAAAAAAAAAGAAAAATGTGTAGATAAAGGATTGAAGAACCGACAAGCGATAACTGTTTGTGCTATAAGTACTTTTGACGGAGTAATATCAATTCAAAACTCTTCATAAATCGAAGATTAGCACGTGAAGCCCCTTAATGGAATTTCATACAAAATTGATGGCCTAGACCGGCAAACGCACCGTCTTTTGTTTTCGAAGCGCGGCAGAGCCGGCACGCCGTCAAGCCCGCACCGCTGCTCCCCGGAAACAAACGAAAGGGCGCCAGGGGCTAGGCCGCGCAGGTTTTTATTATTGAATCCTTAGAATTTCATTTGGATTTCTCTTATAATTTTCTAATTTCATAGCATTCTTTGAGAAAAGTTGTATATACGAGTAAGCCTCTATAAAATTAACTTGTTTACGAATTGCTATTTTCGGCCTCTGCAATAATGTAAGTACTATTTATTATGAGCGCTAGAGAAACTACAGGGTTATACGCCTGTATGTGTTCTTACGTGGGCTTGTAAGTTATCTGTTCGAGCGCAAGAGAAACTACAGTGAGGACATTTGAATGGTTTATCACCAGTGTGAGTTCTTTCATGAACTCGTAAACAACTTTTATATGCACTAGCGAAATTACATTGTACACATTTGTAAGGTTTCTCGTCGGTGTGTGTTCTTACGTGAAGTTTTAAATTAACTTTTCGAGCGGTAGAGTAACTACAGTGGTCACATTTGAATGGTTTATCGTCAGTATGTACCTTTTCATGAACTTTTAAATTAGACTTTCGGGTACTACTATAACTGCAGTGGGTACACTTGAACGGCTTCTCACCCGTATGTGTCCTGAGATGAATTTTTAAATCACGTTTCTGCATAGTAGAGTAACTACAGTTGTCACATTTGAATGTTTTCTCGCCAGTATGTACCTTTTCATGAGCTTTTAAACTGCCTTTCCGGGCACTAGTATAACTACATTGGTCACATTTGTATGGCTTCTCACCAGTATGCGTCCTTACATGTCCTTCTAAATAATCTTTACGAGAACAAGAGAAGGTACAGTGAGGACATTTGAATGGCTTCTCCTCTGCATGTATTTTTACGTGGACTTTTAAATCACCTTTCCGAGCAGTTGCGAAATTACAGTGAATACATTTAAATGGTTTCTCCCCGGTATGTGACTTTTCGTGAATTTTTAAACTACCTATGCGGGCACAAGTGTAATCACATTGGGTACATTTATACGGCTTCTCGCCTGTATGAGTCCTAACATGGACTTTCAAGTCAGTTCTTTGAGCGCTAGAGAAACTACAGAAGCCACATTTAAACGGCTTTTCCCCAGTATGTCTCCTTAAATGGACTTCTAAATATTCTTTACGTGCACTACAGAAACTGCAATGAGGACACGTAAATGGCTTTTCGCCAGTATGTATCCTTTCATGATTTTTTAGTTGATTTTTATCGGAACTAGCGTAATTACAGTGGGTACATTTATACGGCTTCTCACCAGTGTGGGTCCTCACATGACTTAGTAAGTTTTTCTTATAGGCACTAGAGTAATCACAGTGAGCACATTTGTGTTTGTGCTTTTCCCCAGTGTGTATCTTTTCATTAAATAACTTTTATGTGCACTAGCGTAACTGCAATGGCCACATTTATACGGTTTCTCGCCGGTGTGTGTTTTTTCGTGGACTGTTAAATTACTTTTATGGGCACTAGCATAACTACAGTACGTACAATTGTAAGGTTTCTCACCAGTATGTGTCCTTTCATGACCTTGTAAATCTTTTTTATAGGGACTAGAGTAAGTACAGTAGGCACATTTATATGGTTTCTCTCCAACACGAGCACTTGGCAGAATTTGTGATTTCTCATTCATCGATGATGTTGACATAGGTCTTTCACTTTGATCTGCCTCCCGAGTTTGCTCTGCAATCACAATAATTTATACCGATAAAATCACATAAAAAAAATGTTATTTCAGACCATTATGATCCTTACTTTGATCCATTTTGATTAAAATAGAATGGGATCAGTAAGCGACTTTCGGTCTATCCAAGATAAGAGTAACGCGGGTCACGATTTTATTGCACGTTCTTTTTACGAGTATAATGATGCAAATTTAAATGTAAATTTATCTATAGCAGTGTTACTTTTTTTTACACAAATCGAACTAGTCCCATAGTAAGCTCAATAAGGCTTGTGTTATGAGTACTAGACGACGATATATTTAATACATATATATGTATATATACATAAATACATAGAAAACATCGAAGTCTTAGGAACAAATGTTTCTGCTCACCACAGAAACAAATGCCCTTACCGGGATTTGAACCCGGGACCTTTAGCTTCGGAGGCAGTGGCACTACCAACTAAGCTAAACAGGCCGACATTTTTATCAAGACTATCACAAGACATATGACAGTTAAACATGCACCATTAAAAAAAAGCAATGAAAACGGTACTCGCGTTGCATTTACGTGGAATGACCCAAGAGAGTTACCCCTTTATTCATAAAACTATATAAACCTCTTAACTAAAATTTGTTTTATCCTTTTCTCACAAACGTAAATGTCAGTGACCACGGATCTATACCTAAACCGGATTGAGTACTGTGACCGAAAAAGTGTGACCGACAGAGAAGCCAAACTTGAGGATTGCATCTCGTTTTAATTAGGGTGACCAAGTACATCTGTGGATATGAGGATTATTATCAATATAGGTTCTATGTAAAATGAAATTTTACACTAAATTAGGTAATAAATAAAATAAGAATATTTTTCAGAGAAATATTTATTTTCGCTAATCATGTTTATGTATGTTAAACATATAGTCTTGTGTCATTTTTGCCTAGAAACTTCTAAACTGTACTTTATTTCCCAAATCTCTTAACAAATGTGTTTTCCCGTGATGAGCCATGCGTAAATTAAAAAACCGGCCAAGTGCGTGTTGGGTCACGCACAAAGAAGGGTTCCGTACCGACACCTCCTAATCTAAGACAGACAAGACTAAACAGTAAATCAAAGAAGGCCGTATCTTCATAGGGAAGTCACGGCACTTACGCCTTTTTGTTCGGGTAAGAGTTTTTCAGCAATAACTCAAAAACCCTTAGACCTATCTTGTTAAAACCAAAAATCAATGAAAGTATTTATAATTGTACATCATCTTGATTTTTTTAGAATTTTAAATCCCATAGTTTGGAAATTAGAGGGGGGGGGACACACTTTTTACGACTTTGACAGCTAATATCTCACCAATGGTTGACTTAAATGGAAGAGTTTTATAGAAACCTCTATGTCATTTTTGAAAGCCTATCCATAAATACACCAAACGCCTATAGGCATTGAAAAAAAATTTGGCCTCCCTGTTACATGGACGGACGGACGGACAGACATGACGAATCTATATAAGGGTTCCGCTTTAGCCATTTTGGCTACGGAACCCTAAAAATTGGAACGACAACTTGCACAGTTTAATCACATACAGTCCAAGTTAAACAAAAGCTCGTAATAATAAGAAAAGTTTAAAAGATTGAATTTCAACTGACCTTGAGAGGTTTTCTCACTAAACACGTACTAACGAATATTTCTACAAAACCAGTCCAAGTCATGGTCACCCTAATAAGTTTGACATTTGTCTTGTCGTTTTATCGTAAAATATAACAAATTGTTCCTTACCTGTGAAATGATATTCCACAATTAATAAAACTTTCACTTTTACAACCCTTTGCACAACATGTTTTCACCATTTTCAACTAATTTCATAAGCTGGTAATTTTCATAATTTCAAATTTGACACGATTTACGTTGGGGATACCAATCAATATTAGAAAAATACTACTTTATTTATTGCAATCCTAGGTTTTAGTCAGTTAATAATGTTGATATTTTATACAATTACAAATGAGGTCAAATGTAAATTATCCCTAATAAACATGCAGTACTAGTTAGTTTAAGCAAGTAATTATTCTCAGTATTCTAAAATACCACAACATATATATTTTTTACATTGGCAACTTGTGCGAGTGGGACACCGTCCTCCGGTTGGTTGCTCTCGCTCGGACCGCTTTCTCTAGTCTGTCTGTCATAACAGAATATTAACTGTATTGCGCGGGAATATGGTTCAATTTTGATTGGCTCATAAACGTTTGAACTCAATCCGGTTTAGGTATAGATCCGTGTCAGTGACAGACTGACAGATAGGAACAAACAAACTTTAGCGGAATTTTAACTAAAATAGGTACGACGTTTAGATAGGTAGGACGTTTATAAATAAGGGGGTTATTTTCTAAATAAAACATTGTTTGTCAAAACAATGGCAACATCCAATCCAATCAGTCGGTCCCTCAATGCCACAGATATCTGGGGGTCTACTTGTGGTGCCATCCCTTTCACTTTCCTGTCATACACATATATGAGTGAAAGAGACGGCACCATACGAAGTTCTGATTTCGAATTTCGGAGTAGACTCCCAGAGTTAAAGCTTAATGCTGAGGATCGTGGCCGCTATGTCACTGACGGGGATTGGTGATATCGGTGGTATTTTAATTTAGAATTGGTTTTTGTCTGAATAAACGGCATTTTTTTATTTACTTATACAAAACTGAAATTAGGTAAGTGACATAATTCAGCTCCGTCAGAGCTCCAACATCTTGTTATTTTTACTAATTATATTATCCATGTACTATGGAGGCAATGCACCAATGGTTTTTTTAGTTTAGGTATATGCATTAACTATGAAGGGATCGAAAAAAATATATTTTTACAATATACAAGTTTATTATCATATTCATTTATTGATAATAGTACAAAAATATTACATGTCAGATATTAGGATAATCAATCAATCTCTGTGTTTAGTATTGTTATCTATATCTATGAATGATTGTTATGTTATCTATATCACTTTTACATGAATTTAGTTTTTTATTTATTTATTTATTAAGAAATTATAGAACAGTGCCATATATGGCTTCGTATGCATTACAGTGAAAGAGTCTTTAGTCATATTTGGCTTCATATGCGAGGCTTGTATACAGTCCAGCTTAGTCACGTATTTTGTAATTATATTTTGTGAAAATCTGTAAAACAGTTACGCTTATCGTTAAAACATAAATATACTAAGCACTTCTCGCATTTTGTGAAAGAACGGTACTTTCCACATTTTTTGCATAGCTGGCGGATATTTTTCGTCCAAATGGGAAAATGGTCGACATTATCGCAACGAACAGCATTCAGGGGTAGATCTTGGGACCTTGTTGGAGTCTTACGACACTTCTTGGTCGAAACAGGTGAAGTAGGCAGGCTAGGAGTACCCAGGCAACTTGATTTTGGTGTTCCAGTAATGCCAGTTTGACAGTTTCTTTTTTTCGTACTGGGTTGGTTTACCTTAAGAAAATACTCTGCAACGGCAAGTTTGAAATCGAACAATGCCACATACTGGTGTGTTTCTTGATTGATTCGGCGCCACAACAACCAGGCATTAACCATACACATGTCGACCATATGAAAGAAAATACGTTTATACCATTGGCGAGATCGTACGTGAATTCGGTAATATCCAAGCATCGAATCTAGGAGGCCGACTCCTCCCATATGTTGGTTGTAAACCTCGACCGCTTGTGGAGAACTTATGTCTTGGTATTCTTTTTGCTGTCGCACGTAACGTCGCTTTGTTGTTGTTGGTTCGCTACCCACATACGCCGACAGCATATTCACAGTCTTGTTATCAAACCAGGAGATTAAGCTTAGCTTCACATCATCTATGACTGCCGTCTTTTCCTCAATACTTCCACATCCTCGTTTTTTCATTTCTTTTTCAGAAGGCATATTTGAGTTAGGCACACGGTTAAGCCTTACAGTTCCTAACGGCAACAATCCATTTTTAAATAAATAAACTTGTAGTTCTGCACTGTTAAACCTGTTGTCAAAACATACCTTATAATTAAGGTGTCGGGGAATGGTGTAGGTGAGTCGGGTAACCACATTTGAACTTACGCCAAGATCAGGCGCATCGACAGGGTATAAATTGCTTTGGACACCAGCAATGTCAAAGTCATAGATAAAACCTGATACTCCGCTCAAAACTTGAATTTTATAGTCCCACTTATGTGGTTTCGCTGCATTGTATAGCTTTACCTCATGACCGCACTTTGCGGGGATAATTTGCTCATTCACTGCTAAAAACTCCTCCTTAGGGAGTAATAACAGACGCTGACGAATATGGTCCAGAGCCGGCCTGATTTTAAAAAGCTTATCATGACCAGCAGCACCTCGGGGTATAAAGCCATGGTTATTGTTAAAGTGTAGAAACCTTTTGACAGCTTCAAATCTGTTACATGACATGGCCTCGTAAACCTGGGGTTGGCCAACGTGATTTGACCAATAGTTCCTTGTTGCAGGTAACTTTACACACGACATGAATATAATAATACCCATGAACTTATGAAATTCTACCTTCGTAATATTTGCTGGCTTGTTCATGTCATCTTGAAGAGCTTTGAGGTTCGATTGATCAACAATGAGGTCAATTAAATCATCCGTAAACAAAAACTTGAAAATATCTGCTGGTGTTTCTAATTCTCTTAACATTTGTGGTAAATCAGTGTTTCCTTTAAATTCAAATTTGTGAATATCATATGGCACCATTTTTTCATGTTTCCAAATAATCTGATCATTTTTGGACTTGCATCCTGTGACTTTTGATGTAGACGACTCATCAGAAAAATCTGAATCGGAATCTGGTATCGGTTCATAATCATTATCAGATTCAGAAGCAATGTCATCATCACTCCAGTCACCATCGCCAGGTATAATATTTAGATGTTTAAATGCTCCATTAAACCGCGAGGAATTACTTTCTGAAAACAATAAAAAAACTCCTTAATGCATGGGATGCCAAATATGACTGACACTGTTGTTGACTTGAATGCATAGGAAGCCAAATATGGCCTATTATAAAAACATCATCTAGGTATTCCGTTATGAAAATTGTATAAAACTCGAAATTTATATGCAATATATATGTTAATGAATGTTGAAACTATGTGTTTAATTTTTTTTAATGTTATCACTTACCATCTTATCGTCTTTTTCTAGTATGTAAGTTAAAGTATTTACTCCGCACTGCACTGAATGAACACATCTAACTTAATCTCAAAAATTTTCCAGAATTAGTTTACCCACAGGATAAAAAAAAACCGATTGATGAAAAAAGGTTTCTTAAAAAATTAATTGTTTAATAAAAAATCTTGATCAAAAACCTTAAAAAGATTGGAGGTATTCGGCTGCAAAAAGCAAGGGATTGTTCCAGATGGAAAGCTCTGGGCCTTTGTCAGAGGAAAAGTTGAGGTTGTCAATGGAGAATTAGAAAAGTAATAAAATATTAACAAAATTATTAAATATGTAACAAGGTGTCTGATAACATGATGCAAAGACTTTCAGGGATGCTAGAGGAGGTCATTTTAGATATTTTAGACACAACTTGCTTTAGTACAAAGTATCTTAGTTTCCAAGATATGCACCATTTTATTTTGAAAATTGTATGTTTTCCACACTACCAATACTACCTTACATTTGGAAAATGTTCAGATTCCTCCCTCTTCCCTTTTTTTTCTGGCTTATCATAATTTTTCAGTAGCTATAGGAACTAAGTAAGTTTTTGAAATCAATTGAATTGGGACTAACAATTTTTTACTGCCTGTATTCATATGTTATTCAGATACAAATTTCTTTCCATACATTTTCATAGTAGGAACGAAAAAATATATTTTTATTACCCATTATTTTCGAAGTTCTTGTAGTTCGAAGTAAGAACCTAATCACTTAGGATAATTTTGGAGTGATTAGGATTTTAAATTCTATATTTATTTATAAGTTTCTATGAAAATTTATTCGCATTTGAATACCATGTCAATATAGGCAGTAAAAAGTTGTTAGTCCCAATTTAATTGATATCAAAAACTTCCTTAGTTCCTACAGCTACTGCAAAATTACGATAAACCAGAAAAAAGCGAACATAAAAAAATAATTAACATTTTCCAAATGTATGGTAGTATGGAAAACATACAATTTTCAAAATAAAATGGGCATATCTAGCAAACTAAGAGACTTTGTACTAAAGCAAGTTGTGTCTAAAGTATCTAAAATGACCTCCTCTATACCAAACACCCTGTATATATATAAGTATAGACAACAAGAAAAATGTAACTACAGCAATAAAGGCAATTTTTATTTTCATCTATTTTATTTATTAGGCTGCTCCCAATTCACAATACTTTAACTAATAAGCAAAGTGACTTTAAAAACCAACCTGGATGCATCATCTCTTTAGGCTGAAGCAGTTCGGGGTCCATCGGCTCCTTCTTCACCATGTCGTCTGTGTGCAGGCTGGAGTTCCCGGTCTCGCCACTAGCACAATTGAGCCCCACTTTTTCTTCATGCTCATGCTTCATGCTGTGTTTTAGGTTGGCCCTTGCACTCGCCTCGCTCTGGTCTTTTGCATGATGGTACAGGCTAGCTGACGCTGTCTCGCTCTCCCACGGTTCTATCTTCACCTCAATTGTATTAATGGCTGTTATAGTCTCTTCATTCTCGGTTTCCTTTTTTGTTTCATGCTCTGTGTACAGGCGAGCCGAGGCTGCCTCGCCCTCCCAAGCCGGCTCTACCTTCACCAGCACTGCCTCAAAACCCTCCATCGTCCGCTGGACCGGCTATCAATCGCTCAAATATACCGCAGGCCCAACATATAGGTTTCAGTCCGCTTTGCGTTTACGGTCATATAAATATTATTAATTAGTACCGTAGTTTGTTAACAACATTTTTGTAGCAGTAAATACTATTAGGTACTAGACACAGAAGAGAAGATAAACATTATTTGTTATTTTACAGTAGACATAAACATTTAGTCAAATTATAAAAACTGACAGTGACAACAAGGGACGCACCGTGACGCGACCTTAAGACCGTGTTCACATTATCGATACTATATGCCGACCAAATGTGACCGATATCTATGGGGCCTTTTACATGATTAATATTATCACAACTTCCCGGTAGGTAGGTGGTAGGTAGCACCCCTGGGGCAGGCCTGGGGTGTCAATATTATCGAGGTTTTCAAAATTGTTTGGATTTTGCGTCAATGTTCATCAATATTCACGTGATACGGATCGTGATATGAGTGTATCGCGTGCATCTCAAACTATTTAACATAACGTTTAGATGACATTGAAGCAAATAAAGAAAAGCGGAATGACAAGAACAAAAAAATAATTGATTAAAATATTCCTCTCTGTTGCTCTTATTCAATTCAGTATATGACCATCTCGCTGGGTAGCGGTATAATTATATAACGTCTACTTGGTACTCTTGAATCTACAGACCAATAATTTGTCACAAACGTGGCAGATACAAGCGAATGATAATGAACTGCATTATTAAACAAAAGTTTCTAATCTCAAGCACGTAGATATTGAAGTTGTAAGGGGGGGACGGGCGGACGGGCCATCAGGACATCACACAATAAATGAATGCGCGAGCGAAGCGAGCGCGAAATTTTTCTTTAGCAAAAAAATCGGCCAAGTGCGTGTCGGACCACGCACAATGAAGGCCTCCATTCCCACCACTATCACTCCACATGTGAAACCACTATCCTTTACTTCGAATCAGAACAGTCGCATCTTCGTAGGAAATTCACATGATATCGATATCTCAAAAACTATTAAACCTAGACTTTTTCAGGTTTCTAAGGCAAAGGACTGTTTTGTGTATTCATTTTCAAAATTGTAGTTAAGGCTTGTAGTTTTGGAGATCAATTTTCGTCTATTTACTCAAATCACTTCAAAATTATTTATCAAATACTTATATTTATAAAAAAAAATAGTTTCTCACATTAAGACCTTTTTATTGATAGGTATATCACACGATATAGTTTGAAAACTTGTTTTTATTTTCTAATTTACCCCTCAAAATTGCCCCCATGTCTAAAATAAATATTTGCTCCACGAGTGATCCTTTTTTTATACCACGCCTGTGAGAAACAAGCGTGATAAGGGTACCGTTATTTTTCTTTTTGAGGTACGGAACCCAAAAAACGCAAATACGTAAATTGAAAGACAATGAGGTACCTCCATACATTTTGATAGAAGTGCGGAAAATATGTTCTTCATAAGTCCTGAGAGATCTTGCCACGAACAATAGTAGCCCTACTAATCGACACTCAGAGTTTTACATCCTAAAGCCCGATGTAGTTCTAGTTTCGTCATGTCCGTCTGTCAGTCCGTATCTCATAAGTAGGCATTTTAATCAAAAACTACACACAGCAAACAAAGAAATAAATTTTATATTAAAGATGTTTTGTAAGACGCTACGTAGTAAAATAACCAAAAAATAAAATAAATGGGGGCACTCCATACAAGTAACTGAAAATAAAAAAAACTAGGTTATCATGTGGCACATCTATCGATCGGTTTTTAAAAATAAATATGAGGTTTCTTAGCAGTTTTATTGATTAAGTGAATATAATCGGAGATAATCGCTCCAAAAGTCACAATAATTGTGTTCCTCCCCTAACTTTCGAACCGTGGAATCAAAAAGTATGAAAAAAAATTCATGGGCACTATGTCCATGATTTTTTTCTTATTAAATACTGACACCGAAAAATGTTATTTTTATATTTATTTATTTTATTTATTTCGAACACATGCAAGTTTACAGTTCATAACCAAAGCACTTACAGTTTACTTAATGATGAATGTTTGTTTTGATGATGCGCACTTCTAAGGTTTGGAATTCTCTGCCGGTTCATATAACCTAGACCTTTTTAAAGCACGAGTGAATAGGCATCTTCGGGGTGAGCTCGCTTAATCGTCGGCATCATCTTTACCCCCTGGTCTGGCTAGATGCTGGCCAAGAGCAATCCCATTTATAATTTAAAAAAATAGGTCTAATGGTTTCTAAGTCAGGTATCGCTGAAAAACTGGTTCGCCCTAAAAGTACCATGAGTTTCCTATAAAAATACGACCCCTCCTAACTCACAGTACAGGATAGTGGTTAGGACCAGTAGCAGTAGGTACAGAACCCCCCACTGCGCGCCGCCCAAACCGCACTTAGCCGCTTTTATTATGATATATGGATCATCCAAATCAGTGATCATCCATTCTTGCAACATCGTAAAACTTGAGCTTGTTGTGCACCACGTGAAAAACTGCGAAATTGTTTCACTTATTCGTGTTCTAAAAGCTAAAAGTCATAAACTGTAAGTTTGTCGATCGCAAAATGTAGTACTTTTTTTAAGTTCATTAAATTTACATCATTCTATGGCCCTTCCAAGATGGTCAGATTTTGCGGTCGAAAAACGCACAGTTTATGTTATGACTTTTAGAACAAGTTGCGAAATTTCGCAGTTCCTCGCGTGGCCGCGGGCTCAATAAATTATTCGATGCTGCCAATCTGGACTGTTAACACTACCCTACCCTCACTGATGCATACTAAATAGTATAAACCAGAAGTACATCGTGCTTTGCGATTTTAATGACGATTCCGGACCCCCCAGACCCCCCCCCCCCCCCTTATATACGTCCATGTCTAATCTGTAGGTAGCGATTTTATCATGAAGTTGGGAGTCCGCATTGCACACATACAAACGTTGGCGAGAGAGTTGAAAACATTGACAAGTACACACGTAGGAACGAGATACAATGTCACATCTCCTGTCCCTCATCGCGTACAGGCGTTTATTGTTTGTCACCAGCTTATTTGTCACCGGACTGTCATCGATGAACCGTTACCATATGTAACACGACTAAAGATGAGATATAATAAACGTGTTAAAGGATGTATCTGTCACCTGATACTTCTCAATTTAGTCAGGTTAGCATGACTTCAGGGTGCCCAGCGAATAGAAATATATTTTACCCATAATGTTAGGTAATCCAGCGCGAAGGTTATAAATTACAAAGTAATCATTTATTCGCGATTATATTTGGACTCCGACTACGCATATATCCGTACCATCAGGCTAATTGATTGATGTTAGTTAAATTTTTAAAAAGATTTTGCACTAATGACGAGAGTGCATTTTTAATTACTAAGACGTTTGATAATACTGTGTATAAGTATATTGAATTGAATTACTGTTCTTTCCTTGTTATGTAGCGGCGTCTCAAGGTTGTAAGTTGTAATTGACAAGTTAAGCTTAATGGGTCTTGGTCGATTGGTGTATGATTGTCCCTCAGGAAAGAAGAAAGAAAGAAGGAGCATTACGACAAACCTAGTCAATCCGATTTTTAACAATTATCGATAAAAAAAACACAAGGTAATGCATACACACTAACTAATTAGTTGGTGGAGCAATTGCTCCGTCTATCTATTCTTCTTGATATGACGATTTTCCACTGTCCTCTAATATTTATTTAGAGTTTATTTTGAAGATCTCGAACTCGATAACAAACACATAACAACCTTCTTGACAATATATATGGGGAGAACTGTCAAATTATCTTCCAGCTCTTTCGGTGATACGCTAAGACTCGTTCTATAGTTATCCTCTTTCTACGGATTTTATCTGTCATCTGTCAAGGTCAAGCAAGTGTCACTTGTGCTTGTGTATATACTGTATAGTTTTATTAATTTTCATTATTTTTACTTGTAGTTTTATGAGAATATCTCAAACCCTTTTTTGATAACCTTTTGGAAAAACATAAATTAATAGTGTGCTTAGACGTTTAAGCGAAATTTAGGTCTTAGACGCTAGCTCCGTACTTTCTGGCGGTTAATATAATACTCCTAACTTTAATAGCGGGCGATGTCGCTGGAGGGTTCGGAGGCTGTGTGGGTAAAAGAGGAGCCTCACTCTCCTGAACCGGAGAGCGAATCGGTCGCGCCGGACATGTATGTAGACCTTAAGGTAGAGAAGGTTGAGAGAGAAGGCGCACAGGCGGGTCACATAAAGCAAGAGGCGAAGGAAGAAGTCGAGTGGGAGAGTAAGGCGGCCGCGTGGGATGTCCTTAGTATAGAGCTAAAAGTAGAGGAGACACCTGATAGTAAAGAAGGCACACAAGCCAGCCACATAGAGAATGAGCTGAAGGAACCCAATTTGGACAGTGTCGAGGCCGCACAGGCTAGCATATATGCACAGCATGAAGAGGGCCCTGAGAGTGAAATGGGCGCACTGGTTGGTCACATGGAGAGTCACATGTACACAGACCATGCACTGGAGTTGAGCCCCGAGGAGTTGCATCAGCATAATGACCCCTTGGAGCAACCAGGTTAGTTGTTCAGATCTCACTTCACTTCTTTGTTTGATGATTAATTTTACACATATCCTATTGGTTTTTGACATATTGTCATTTTTTTGCTTGATTGTGACCAAAGCTACACATTGAGTTGTAACCTTTTTGTTTTGCTGTAAGTGTGTGTCTTGCAGCATGAAAGTGGGGGAGGCCTATGTCCTGCAGTGGACGTCTATGGGCTGATATGGTGGTGGTGTGTCTTGCAGCAACCACAACACAACTATCTGTTTTATGTTTCTCATTTGTGAGGTTTTTAACCGACTTCAAAAAAGGAGGAGGTTCTCAATTTGTCGGAGTATTATTAATTATTTATTTTTCACCAATTACTCTGCGACTAGCGGACCGATTTCAAAAATTCTTTTTTTGTTTGAAAGGGTGAGGTTTCTAGTTGGTCCCATTGTCACCAAGTCTGGATCTGATGACGGGATCTTGGAAAAATCGAAGGAACTCTTCAAATTATAAACCAAGAGAATGGGGTAAGGCAAAAAATAAGGAACTCCTCAAATTATATACCAAGAGGATGGGGGGTCTGACAAAGTTTGGAGTTGTGTGTTTTTTTTTTTTACTGTAACTGGTGTGGAGGAGTGAAGTAAGTGAAGGGGTAGGCCAAGGAAAAGTTGGGTGAATTTTGAGAGAGAGATATGAACAAAATGTATATGAGTGATCAGATGACAGAGATATGGAATACTAAAACATGCTGCGAAACCCCAAGTACATGGGTTCAGGGCAAGTGAATGATAATGTTGTAACTTGTGTGTGTATGGAGCATAATTTTTTTTTTACCTATATATGTATATATCAACAAATGAAATTCTCAAAATAAGGTTAAAACACTAACCATAACTTATTTCTGTGTTAGTAATGTGCAATATTGTAATTGCAGGACAAATTAATTCATCAACAAATGATATTGGACATCAATTGGACCTTGGTGACAAGCCATTCACATGTGATCAATGTAATTATGCTAGCAAGCGCAAAGGTAACTTATTAACACATATGAAGACACACAGGGGTGATAATACTGTAAAACCAAACCGATATAGGTGCAGCCACTGTATCTATACTTGTGCTTTTAAGAGTACTTTAAAAGTTCACGAGAGACTACACACTGGAGAAAAACCTTACAAATGTGTTCTATGTAATTACGCTAGTGCCATTAGAAGTAATTTAAAAGATCATGAAAAAACACATACTGGCCACAAACCGTACAGTTGTACACAGTGTAGTTATACTTGCGCCCATAAAGGAAGTTTAAAAGTTCATTTAAGGACTCACACTGGTGAGAAGCCATACAAATGCAGTCATTGTAGTTACGCTAGTGCTCATAAAGGTCATTTAAAGATCCATGAACGGGTCCATACTGCTGAAAGACCGTACAAATGTGACCTTTGTAGCTTTACTAGCGCCAGTAGAAATCGTTTAACAAGTCATATGAGGACACATACTGGCGAGAAGCCACACAAATGTGACCACTGTAGTTATGCTAGTGCTCGTAGAGCGAATTTAAGGAAACATCAGAAGACACATGCAGACAAGAACCATACAAATGTGCCCGCTCTTGTGCCCACATAAAAAATAATTTAAAATATTGAAAAAACACATCCCGTTTAGTTTTTCAATAAAACAAATGAAACTGCAAAATGTTTTCATTTTCATTATGATGCTTTACCACCGGCTAGCAACGATAATTTCCATAAAATTCTGTTTTGGCAGGGCCATGTACAATTGTACATTTCATATATATATATACGTGGAATCAGCCCTGTTGAATTCGGTCGTGGAATTCAGCCTACATGTGAATATCGTTAAGTATATTTATCTCAAACAAAAATTACAGTCACTTCAAATAATATTGCATTATCACTAAATTGTCGTAAATTGGCTTATACTTTAGGTGTTCTTTGTATTGTATAGCATTGAGATGGGGAAGGATTACTGAAAATACATTTTATAGACTTAATATTGTGTGTAATTCTTATATGAATGAGACACAAACAGCAACAATAATTTTAAGTGTCCATCCAACAATATCCTTGATAGTACATTTAGATGATAAGATAACTTAAACTTATAGTATGTCACTGACACTGTTCACTTCTCCTCCATCATCACTATCATCACTCTCATCATCCGGAAGTTGCTCATCGCAATCATCAACCGATTCCTCACCCTGGCTCGCCTGCGTAGCAATCACTTCACCGTGAATGTTTTTATTCTTCAAATTCCCCATCCAAAACGCTTCTGAACAATTGTTTGCTGCAAGCACAGCCTTCACTTTGTACAACAACGTTTCTAACATCTGTCGCATGTATGGCACTTTGCTCATTAACGCCATGTCTTTCTTTATCCGAGCATGACAACACAGAGACTGCAGAAACCTAGTTGATTGCTGCAAGATCTTCAGCACTTCTAACACTTCCTGCGTTCTAGATTTCAAATTCAGCTCCAGCATAGGAACTCCCTGTGAAATGAAGAGTTTCAATATGGGAAGCGACTTTTTAAAAAACGCCAGAAGGTTGTTTCTGTTGTCTAAAGTTTTGGCGACGTCGGACATGTACTTTAATACTGTTGAAACCTCCTTCCACACGTCCAGGTGTTCAGCATTCGTCAGTCCATGGCTCAACCGCGTTTTAGCGGCCTCGAATACCGCCGTTCCTAAATTCCTGTAAAGAATAGGAAAGTTGCTCTTATTGATGCACTTGAATGACTCTAAAGTATCATTCTTTCCTTTCAAATTCTGAATTTCAGTGGACAGTTGGAGCGCAAGGTTTTTCAGGGAAATGATCTCGTTGTTTGTGAAATAAATCTGGAATAGCTTGTCCACACTTTGGTTGAAGAGTAGCCCTTTCTCCGGGACGCCGTCAACAGTTTTCCATTGCTGAGAGAGAAAATTTTTCGCCATGTCTCTTAATATTTTCACGACAATCCCACTGTCGGAATATTCTTGGAAGGTTCTCATCAATTCCATCAAATACACTGCAGTGGATAATTGCAAGCAATATTTCTCATGCTTCTGTAGATATTTAGAGACAACCAAAAGTAGTTCTTTCAACGAAACTGCGTTAGGATTGTCCTTCGATCCTATAGTTCTTAAAGATACTTTAAACAAGGCCACATGGTGGTTCCTAAATCCGATCCATTTGAAATATGTGGTCAAGAAAATGTACATGTATTCCAAACATGTCAAATAATCTCCAAGATCAGGGGGATACATGAAGCCGCTGTCGTTTTGGGAATTTTCAGTAGAGTTTCGCTCGATATACGCAGTCATTGTTGTCAAATGTTCCATCATTTTCGGCAGGATCTCGTTGACGGTCTTTGCACACTCTTCAGCCTTTTTTGCATCGTAGGCCACACAGTCTTCTGGCTTACTAAGGAAGGTAACTTTCTTCACTTTGGAAATGAGAATCTTCTCCAAATTGTTGTTCAGACACATCAGTAAAAATTTTAAGGATTTCATGTTTAGGTTTTCCATATCATTGTCTGATGATAGCTCATTGTTTAGGAGATTGAGTAGGTCTAAACTTAGTTCTCGGAGTGGTAACTTGTGGATGGTTTCTAATTTGTTCTTTATAGGTGCATTTGGTGTTGGCTGAGTTTTGGCTGTCTCTGGCAATACAGTGTCGTCATGGGTGGGTTTCTTCTGTGGCTTCTGCTTAGGAGCTTGTTTGACTATTCCTTTCTCAGGTTGATTTCCGGAGTACACGCTGATATTAAAGGTACAAACCGGAGGTTTGTAAGCGATATTGGCTTTAATCAAAACGTTTGAAATCAACGCCTCCATTTCTTGGACCTGGTGAACTCTGCTGAGTATTTTCGGTGTCAAACTCGCGTCATTTTGAATCGAAAAAGCATTCAACAATTCCCTGAACCAATTTATGCAATGGATCAAACAATCTAGAATGCTGCTAACGGCTGTGCTATCCATGTCTTCGATTTCGTCGATGTCGAACTCTGGCATGACCACAGGGCATCCCAGTAAAGCGTCAATAGATGATAGATCTCCCTCATGTTGCCTAGAATGTAAAGTAGCTACCAATCGAAAAAGCGGAGATAGTATAGCTACATTAACTTCCTTTGCGTCTAGCGCTAGCCCGGCAATGTTTATAGCTATAACTTCATCCATTTCTCCTTCCGTATTGAGACAATATTGCATTGTCAGCTTCAAGTTATTAATCCGAGTTTTACTAATGTTATCAACAATGAAGTTTTGTTGTAAATCATTGGTGGCCGCATCAGTGAGCCAGGCTACAAAGTTCTTGCTCATACAAGTAGCTGACGACACTACAGCCGACAGTTCGTCATAAAACAACGCGGTCATATCAGGGAAGTTAGTTGCACTTCTACTGATGAATTCTATGATTTCAGCTGCTTGTCTAAGATCTCCTTCAGCTAGGTGTGTGGTAGAACCGTAACTGACATCATCAGGTAACTCTATAGAAGGTTCATCGTCATCCTTTGCTGTTAGGTATTTGATAGCATGAATGCCAGATACAATGCCATGAATTTTACTCTTAAGCTTTGATGTGCCAAGCTGTTTCCGTATAATCATGTGCATATCGTCCCTTATAACGGAATTCTCGTAGCTATAAGCCAGTCCACATACGATGTTGACGACGGCTTTGAATTCGTTCAGCGTCATCTTGTCTGTGTGATCTAGAAGATTTAGCATCTGCAAGCTTTGAGGCTTCAGAAGACTCATGTCTTTAGCAGCAACATTATTCAAAATTACCAAAGTGTTCATAAGGCACTCCTTATTATATAAACCTACGTGTAACAACTCTGCAACAATGGTCTGTCTGTCATGAGCGTCGGAGAACATCAGAACATAAATATGCGACGCTAAAGATATAACTAAAGGTTCAGAATGCATCCTCATCAATGAATTAGTAAGGCTGATTAAGGTATCAAATTTATCTTTTAAAATCGGCTTGAAATTCTCAAATGCATCACTGACCAGGGATTCCTTCAGAATGTTGAGTTTCACCTGCTTCTTTATCAAAGTTTCCACAACTTTTTCCTTTTCTTCTGACGTGGAATAGATAATTAAGAGTATGATAAAGTCAATGGGTTTATGTTCGGTATCGATTTTGCAATTGGATACTACTTTCAGCCAAGCATTGGCTATTATTTTGGATCCTACGATAGAATTTCTAATAGCTGTCGCTGTTAATACTTGACTGGTGGCTATTTCTTGAGCAGACGCTAAGGATGTAGGCCAGCCTAAGGCATCTCTCAAACCTTGAACAATTTCCATAGACAAGCTTTCACTAGCCCTACCATTCAGTAGGAACCTCACAAAATTCGGATAGTACATACACTTAGGCATATTTTTGACGATGCCAAGTGCTTTTTGCTGCAGCTGGTTGTATTGCTCGTCGGACAGACTGAGGTAGGAGAAACAGTCAAGTATAGCCGGTACTAAGTCTAGATCTTCTCGGAGAATCCTGCTAAGCTCAGTGACAACATTTTCGAGTTGCTGATCGCCTATGATGTCTGGGATTGCTGTAATGAAGAAAAAAATTATAATAGATTTAAGTACATTAATTTTGTACTTTTTTTTTTTAAATTGTTAATGGGATTACGTTTGACCTTAGTCTAACCTGATGGAAAGTTAAGACAAAGTCTAAGATGGAACACGCTCATCCAGTACTAAGTCTTGCCTGCTATTTCGTCTTTGTATGTCTACTTTTTAATCATCTTAACCCTTAAATAAATGTATGATGTAGGCTGCAGCCTATATAACCAAAGTGCATCATCATCATCCTAGCGTTATTTCCAGCACAGTTGCATCCTGAAGGATGCCTGGCTATAGTTCAATCTTTTTAAAATCACGATTTCCACTTGAAGCTTTCAAGTAGGAATCGTGATTTTAAAAAGTTTACACTATACCTAATCCCAAGAATTGTCATAGCCACTAGTTTTTTAAGGAAGCGACTGCCATCTGACCTTCCAACCCAAAGGGGAAACTGGACCTTATTGGGATTAGGCTTGTCAAGTGAGTGGGCAACTTGGCTGTTAGAAGTTCTCTAGCCACCCAAAGGCGTCTAACTTGGCTTAACAACTGCTAACATAGACAGCAGCCGGGATCAACAGCTTAACATGCCTTCCAAAGCACGGGAGCACTCAGTTAGTAACCACTCAAAGTGGTCCACCCATCTAAGGACTGACCCCGCCTGACATTGCTTTGATATAACCAAAGTGCATCAAGTGTTAAAAATTATGTTTTTCAAATAAATGGTTTACATTGCAACTGATAGCCCAAATTAAAAGTAATAACTTAGCCTAATTATCATTCTTAAAAAAAAAAACATTTTACATAAAGACCCTTGCTAAATGGAATAGCAGTAGTAGCAACTCCTTTTTGTACTCTCTAATCAAACCTCTGAAAAATACAAAAGGAAAGGGTAAGTCCAAAGGCAATCCCTTTTAGCCAGGATCTCTTCCAGTTAATCCTTCAGTACCTTTCTTCAGTAAGGTGTGGCCACCAGATACTGGTTTTTAATACCACACTGTCTTATCTAAGGCTCAAAAAGTGATTATCCCCCCTCCCCCACTGATGGGAGGTTAATAGAAAAAGCTCCAACATACCTGTAATAATCTCCAGTTTCACTGTCTTCTCAATTGCAATATCCAGTAAATTTATCAAATGAGTTGAGATCTTTTGTAAATCCACAATCTGATCTAAACATGAGAAGCATTTTAGAAGCTTCTGGATCCATGGACCACACACATTGGCTGCGGCTAAATCAATTGCTTTGTTGAATATGTAATCAGTCAGTTTTTTCTGCAAAGCAGGAATGCTTAGCAATATTTTAACTACGCTTTGGCTTACCCTAGGGTATCCTTCGGAATTTTCATCGGTAATCCTAACTATATTTGGAAACACGTAATGTTGTAAGATTTTTGGGTCTTTGCACTCGTTTTCAAAGTCCGTTAATAGTGTGGCGATGTTGCGCGGGTAATTGATGTTATTCTTAAGGTTTTTCTCCAAATTTCTGACGATTTGGACAGCTTCTTCTGAAGCTTCGCACTTTTCTGGAGGGTGTTTTAGGGTCAAACCACTTTCTTGTAAGCACTTGTGAAGATAGCTCTCGGTAACACATTGTTTCTTTCTCTGACTGCCTAAAAGCCCACCAGAACGTTTCACGCTCATGTTTGAGTCTCTTGATAGTCTACGGTCAATTTTAAGGTAAAATGCGTAAACTTAACAAATCAACACAAACAAGTCTAAACAAGAAGCCCGCCATTCATGATATGACAATGACATGATCGCTGCCGTCAGTTGTCACTGTCAAAGTAATCGTTTAAGATACCTGTTTAACCGCTATTTAGTTTTCGTTTACGATTTAGTAAAACTATTTATTTCAAGATCGTATATTGCAGTCGTGTTGTCGGAATTATTCCCAACCGATAGAACGTAGTGGTTATTTTATTTTTTTATTGTAAATAAAATTGCGTTTGACCCTAGTCCAACCTGCCCGGCTAGTATGATAGCTTATACCGTCACGTTATATGGCCAAAATGTACTGAAACGTCACATATAACGTGACGGTATAAGCTATCATACTAGCCGGGCTGATGACAAATTAAAACAAGGTCTAAGATGAACTCGCTTACCCAGAAGAAGCCTTTTCACTTACCTTGATGACATCGAGGCTGTATGCAAAGACTACAATTATATGCTGTATGTTTCCGGAAATACAAACGCCGGAAGAGAAAATACACATGGATTTTTTAAATTATGGTACGGCACGGAGCGAATTCGACTACATGCGGGTGGAATCCCATCCGGCACCTAGTACTGCCTAGTACTCTGATAAAGACGAAGGGGGACAAGGTCGCGAAGCTCAGAGCACACTCCAAAACACATACATAAACTCACGCCTATATTCCCAAAAGGGGCAGGCAGGGCACACGAAAACTAATTTCAGTGCCACTTGGCTGTTTTTGGTTTATAGATGGAGAAAATGTGATATTAACAGTGACAGGTTAATAGCCTGTCGCCCACAACACACTTACGACGTAGGGGTGTAGCTTTCATTCTGTGTCATATGTATATTAAATTTCTCAGAGTAGGTATAGTTCGATCATCGGACTACTGAGACTAGCGGGCTTTAGTGTCTATCACAGACGGTGGTAAATTTTAAGTTATATGATTCAGGAGAAAAATATAAGAAAAAAAATCTGAGTGAAGTTACTAGGATTCAGTAACACGCGCCGCAGCAGCCGCCCCGCGTCTTTTGGTTTGCGGGGCGCGCCGTATGAAATTTCATTGCTATGCAATACTATACCTTCGCAGCGTAATATAACTTATAATGAATATCAATATTTAATTGCATGTTTGAGAAAATTAAACAACAAGTCATTGGCGTAAAAAAAAAACCAAAGATTTCTCGAAATAATATAATTTCACTATTCTAATTCAACGCGCATACATACAATTTTGCGGTGACGCCCCGCTCGTCGATTGTACAGTTTATTTCAATTATTAATGTAGAATCTAAATTTTAGATAGTCTTTTTTTTTATTATTATAAATGGGATTGCTCTTGGCCAGCATCTAGCCAGGGGGCATAGATGAGGCCGACGATGAAGCGAGCTCACCCAGAAGATGCCTATTCACTCGTGCCTTAAAAAGGTTCAGGTTATATGAACTCGGAAATACAGACGCCGGCAGAGAATTCCTAACCTTAGAAGTGCGCATTATAAAAGAAGATGCAAAGCGCTTGGTTCGAATTAGAGGAATTTCGACCAGGTAAGGATGGTAGCCAGCCGTACGTCTGGATGTCCGATGGAAGAAGGGGGAAGGCGGTATGAGCTCATGGAGCTCCTGAGCACACTCACCGAAGTACAGTCAAGTGTATTATACCATTATTGTAGCATGTTATTCCGCTCTGTAACGAAAACCGGCTGTGAGCAGAGAACCCGAATTCTAGGCCATAGATAAAGTTTTTCTCAAAACGAGAAGTACCAAGCGACGAGCGCGGCGTATCAGGATTCTATACATACATTTCATTTTAAAGCTATACTAACTGGGAGAAAGAACGTATAGAAATATATGTAAAGAACCACACACGCCTTCTGAATGTAGAAACAAAAAACAAAATAAAAACAACGCAGTTTTTCGACACATCTCTCGGCTTCCGTAAAAAAAAACTAAATGCCACCATCTTACGCTTTCAACTCAAATGCATAATGTGATAAATTGTATTTAAAATATAGATAAATTACAGTTGTAGCGAAAATACCTATAAATAGACACTCAAAAGTACAGGATTTGACAGTTCCTTGGAAATCAGTTAAAATCTAATTGTTCGAGACAATTCTTGACAGTTGTCGCCTGACAATTCTCTACATCTTAGGTATCAATATCTACGCCTTGACCAAGAAATGCTCCGAGAATTGTCGGGGGACAACTGTAAACAATTGTCAAGTTGAATTAAGGACATCACATCATCCACTCAAATCGCGTAAGACCTCACCCGCAAAGAGACATGTGGACAAACTGTTCTACATACATTCATACATACAATTAAAAATATATTACATTACAGTAACCAGGCAATACCAGTCCTCGCACTAAATAACAATTTCTCACTACTAATGAACAAAAATGCATGAAATCAAGCCAAACGGGTCGGATATTGTGCATTTTCGAATCTAATATACTCTCCAACGAAAAACTAATGTTTGTGGATATTATTTATTAAAGAATCATAGTAAATTATAAAGAGTGTACAATTTCACTATGCAAACCCATGGCAATAATGAACGACACTACTTCCCAAAGAATATTAATTAATTCATTAATAGCTCTTCTTTTGGAGCTCTATTGTAATCCATGTCGTAGGGTGCTTTCACTCAAAATTGTACCCAATTTTCTATACACTTGTAGGGGCCTTTTATACGATTTTTATTATCACGCGATACACTCATATCAAGGTACGTATCACGTGGATATTGATGAATATTGAAGCAAAATCCAAACTATATTGAATACCGCGATAATATTGACATTCCAGTATTGTGATAATATTAACCGTATAAAGGGCCCCATTAGGTTTTCACTAAGCGAAGGACCGGATACAAAATGTAAGAAAAACCCGTCATATAGTGAAAGTTCAAGATGTAGTAAGTAGGAAAATGAAAAAAAAATAATACAAATTTTGAGAAAAATGTAAAAGATACTTTTTTGAGTGAAAACGCCCGTAATTTACAAACATAAGAATTAAGACAATATTATACAAAATGTGTGGTGACCCAGTCAAGTCGCCTTCAGGAACCATTTCACAAAAGCTAACAGCTTGAAATAGAAACTAAGGCATCCTTCCACTCCTTAGAATTCCGCATGTAATACAAGTTACAAGCCTTAATGAAATGGGCCCAGACAGTCTTTATAATTTACTAAACCGGTAGAATACAGTAGGAGGCGGACTTGTCCCAATTTGCTCCAGCAAACATTACTTGGTTCTTCTACGAAAGCGCCCGGAGGCGGTTTTGCATCCGTGTTATAATGAGGACACTCGTCTGCAACCAAAATAACACTTGTGAATATCATTTCTACAACAGATAAAACGACTTCCACCTCACCGCTCAACCCTAATACATTAACACCTCGTTATCGATGTCTGACGCTTTAGTTCGCTGGGCCAGGCTCATAAAACTCACTTTCCCGAAATGTGCACTTTCTCTAAAAGTGCACATTTTATCAGACAAAAGGTAACATACGTTCGTTTCATACAAAACAACCAGGGCTTGCAGACCGAATGGGACCGCCTTTTGTCAACCACTGCTTTAGAGCTAAAGAATATAGCCATAAAAAAATCGGAAAATCTAAATTAATTATGTTGCGTCAAATAAGCTTGTATTGTAGTTTTGAGTATTTAATTAAAATTATAGCTTTTGCCCGCTATTTCGTAGGTCAATTTCAGCCTATATGTTATTTTAATCTACAAATTATACTATAGAAGATATTTATATATGTGTACAACACTTCTGACATGAAACTAAGATACAATATAATTTAAGGCAGCTCTAAATTGCTTTCAAGGAGATGTAGCCATACCCATGATAAAGAACAAGTAAAAGTTATAGTCCATGTGTCTATCAGAAATGTTTAAAATTTTAGTGAATTCTCGACTTTGGCTAATGAACAACGAACGATTGTTGACTGCTTATATAAGGCAGAGTGATGGATGAACTAACGTGTCTAGTTCTTCTTTTCCTCCTGTTTATCGTCCTGTTGTTGTTGACTCTCGCCAGATGGCTGTTGCTGCCCCTCGCGTTCGGCCGCCATCTACGAAAAAATATTCATGTTAGATAATACAGATCAATGTTATGATAAAAAATAACTGGGTAGCAGTAAGCAGGGTGCGCCCGACGTAATAAATAAAATATTGGGGGACAATCTTATCTTACACAAATCAACCTAGCCTCAAACTAAGCAAAGCTTGTACTATGGGGACTAGATATATATACTTATAGTATAGATAAATACATACTTAAAATAGATAGAAAACACGCAAGACCCAGGAACAAATATTCGAGCTAAATGCACAAATAATGCCCTGACCGGGATTCGAATCTGGGACCTGTAGCTTCGGAGGCATAATGGAGCGAAGCTATTGTCTAACACCACGGGTCGGCAAACTTTTTAACCAGAGCCAAATACAGCAAAAATATTTTTTTTTGGAAACCCCCGAGACAAAACTACCAACAAAAAAACCTTTTTCAGGATTTTCACCATTTTTTTGAGGAGACCTCGGAGAGCCGTAACTGGCCCTTCAAAGAGATGCAGTTTGCTACCCTTGGTCTATACATTCAGTCTAGTTCAGTGATTATTCCTCCGTGGTATGTCTGATTTCCGATTTTATTTTTTAAATACCTATGCGGCGTTATTGTCTATCACGGTGGTACATTTGGTTGTTGTTCAGGAGGAATAGTCACAATCTCGATACGCGAATCGGAGGTTGTAATAACCCCCTAATTCATTAAAAAACCCTTATACAACTAAGACTTGTGCAATCAGGCCTTTATCCAGCCGAGAGAGAGCCTGATATACGGGCTGATGATATAGTAATTAATGACTGAGACATGTATACATTTGTAGGAGGCACGAATCGTCCAGTAAACTATGGCAAGTGTAACTGGCTGATAAATTGACTCCGTCAATCTAGCACGACTGCTTGACCTCCACATTAAAGCAAATAGTGTGATGGCTCAAAAGTGTGCAATTTTTAGGGTTCCGTACCCAAAGGGTAAAAACAGGACCCTATTACTAAGACTTCGCTGTCCGTCTGTCTGTCACCAGGCTGTATCACAAGAACCGTAATAGCTAGACAGTTGAAATTTTCACAGATTGTGTATTTCTGTTGCCGCTATAACAACAAATACTAAAAACAAAATAATAATAATAATTAAGGGGGGCTCCCATACAAAAAACGTGATATTTTAGCCCTATTTTCATGGCTACCACTCGCCGAGCTAGATCTCAAGAACCGTGATAGCTAGACAGTTGAAATTTTCACAGATGATGTATTCCTGTTGCCGCTATAACAAATATTAAAACCGGCCAAATGCGAATCCGACTCTAAGCCGTTTTTATTTTTTGTACGGAACCCTCGGTGGGCGAGTCCGACTCGCACTTAGCCGGTTTTTTTTTCCTGATATGCCCAACTAGATTGATAGGTTATATGGCCATAATTTACGTGACGTGTTGGCAAACATGACTCGCAGAGTTCCTTACGCCGGTTCTTCTCTTGGAAGAGGTTTATTTTTCCGAATGAGTGGTAGTTTATTGACATGCATAGGTGGATATAATATGAATTGAAGAATAAATAACTTTTACTTTTTTTTACTTTTGACTATTTAGCTTATCGTTCAAAATACCTTTTTTTATATATTTTTTTTAATACCACGTCGGTGGCAAACAAGCGTACGGCCCGCCTGATGGTAAGCGGTCACCGCAGCCTATGGACGCCTGCAACTCCAACCTTTTGACGTCTTAAAACTGTTGCATCAATTACTCCTCTAATTATTCTCATCATTCTTAGCTCTCTTTTACATACCACAATTATCATATTTTTGGAAGGTAAATTAAGCCATTAATCCCAGCTGCTGTCTATGACAGCTAAATTAGAGACCTTCGGGCGGCTTGAGAACTTCTAACAGTCAAGTTCAATAAAGTCAAGTTTCCCCTTTAGATTGGATGGTCAGATGAGAGTTGCTTTCGTAAAAACCAGTACAATACTTGAGATTAGGTAGCAGACCCCAGGAATCCTTTAGGATGCAACTTTATGGACGATTCACACCAAACGGCCGGAGTCGGCGCGCACGCCACCAGAGTCGAAGGAATTCGAACCCTCCATACAGAAGCTAGACTTCGTATCCAAACGGCAGCGGCAGAGCCGGCGGCAGCCGACTCGAACCGACCGGCTGCCCGTAACCTATTCAAATCTTCTTCTTCCTTCCCTGTTCCCGTTATTGGGGGTCGGGTCTCTTTACTGCGCCAAGACAGTCGGTCTTGGGTTGTCGGTTCCGGCAATTAGGCTTGCTTGAGGTCTCTTTTTATCTTGGACCACCAGGTCAATGGCGGGCGGCCTCTACCTCTCTTTTGCTCCAGTAGGTTCAATGCAATATGCACCACATGGTCTTCGCTGCGTCGCTTTACGTGTCCATACCATCTTAGGCGGTTTTACGTGACTTTCTCCGCTATTGGTGGGACTTTAAAGCTACCGCGGATAAATTCATTACGAACTTTATCTAGCCTTGTCACACCTCCCGCCCACCGCAACATCTTCATCTCGTCAACGTGGACCTTTTGCTCATGCAGCTTTTTTACGGTCCTGCATTCGGATCCATATAAAAAAGGCTGAACGAACCGCCGTCTTATAAACTTTCACGGGAACTCGAGCCCGCAACCCATTCAAATATGAAATCTTAACTTCTGTATGGAGAGTTCGAATTCCTTTGACTCTAGTGGGGTGCGCGCCGACTCCAGCCGTTCGGTGAGAATCGTCCATTACTAGGATACCGCTAGGATGATGATGATGATGTCCTTTGTACCCTAATATTTATTTTTCACACCTGCTTTTCAGAAAAGAGTGATGTTACACTCGAATGAGTGATGAAAGTCGTACTTTTGTTCCCTCATTTGAGGGCAACAATAACTCTTTTCTTCATAGAAGGTGTAAAAAGCAGTATGTGCCCCTCGGTAGTAAAATTATTTGTAATACTCTCAATATACCGCCCTCGCCGTAAATATATCATTTTGCTCCCTTGAGAAAAAATCTACTAATACCCATACCTTCTTGTAGGCCTGCTCGAACAGCTTGAGGCTGGCCTGCTGGAGCGTGCCGGTGGCGGTGCGGATCGCTTCCGGGTCCGCGTTATCCTTGTTGGCCAGCAGCTCGCGCAGCTTGGCGATCTCTTCGCGGAGCTTGTCGCACTGAAACATTAAATACTGTGTTACAAGGATTTTACGTACCAAGAATTAAAAACAATTACTAGAAACTGGTTTCGTACGCGAATAAAAGTTTTTAATCGTAACCAGTTACGAATCTGCGGCAACGTACGCAGCCGAAGGCACTCTTATCCCATTCTTCCATCGTTGTTCGTATATTTTATTTATTGTTGGTGTTGTGTGCTGTCCCCACAGTGCACTTGCACAGTGAGTTCATCAACCCCCATACTTTAGCACACGGCTTTACCGCTAGCACGAATAGTACGGACGGCTTAGACGTGTGCACCAGTTCTCAAGTTCTCTAAGTATTATTGACCGATTTGACATCTCATATATTATGCCCACACGGTGGACTGATGACCTGGTAAGGGTCGCGGGTGTTCGTTGGATGCGGGTGGCGCAGGAGCGGTCATCGTGGAAGTTTTTGAAAGAGATATGTCCAGCAGTGGACGTCCTTCCGCTGATATGATGTTTAAGCAACGATGTAAGGTAACACGCATACCCAAGAGTACCTGTTTGCTCACGAGTTGAAGACCACTATTGTAGCAATCGGGAACACAGAGTTAAGCCTTATTTACACATGTACGAGACTCGAATGCGATTTATACTACATTACATTGCGCGGTTTGACAAATCGATTGAACTCATTACACGACGGTAACTCAACACTCGTCTTTAGACAAAGAGTTCTACCACTCGGCGGTTGGAAGCGTGATGCCTTGTTTCGCAGACAAGTTTCATAAATTTATCGATTCGCAGAATCATTTCATAGAAAACTTTTTTTTCAGAAACCGTTAACTTTCTAGGTAGGTATTTTAGGACATTGTGTAGATTCATTTAATATCACACATGACAAGTTTAAAAAAAAAAACTCGTCCAAAAAAAATAATGACTCGGCACTCCCCTCCTAAGGTTTTTTTTTTAAGAACTGCGGCTCGAAACATTTGTTTGTACCTCTAGTATGCGTGTGCCAAACGGCTAAACTGTAGATCGATTTGCGGTTTATTTTGCGTACACCTTCCACTACTGAATTTCCCCAGAGTGGCATACCTTGTATTATTGTATCATGGATAGACCACCGGATGACTGAAGCTCTACAATCCGGCACTGTCACTGACCTCCTCCTGCGGCAGCTGGCTCTTGTACTCGTCCATCTTGGTCTCGGTGTCGTGTAGCACGCCCTCGGCCTGGTTGGCGGCCTCGACGCGCTCGCGGCGGCCCTTGTCGGCCGCGGCGAATTGTTCCGCCGCCTTCACCATGTTCTCGATCTCGTCTTTGGATAGACCGCCAGAGGACTGGATCACAACTGTACAGAAAAAGATGATATAAAGCATGTTGTACAGCCAAATGCAAAAATCAGTGGAAATACAATTCATGCGACTTCCTGACACTCATTCATGTTAATATAGTTATTATACTATGATATGCTGTTGTAAGTTTGTTTTTGTCACGAATAAACGGTTCTTATTCTTAAAATATGTTCACAGATATAGTAATCAAATAATGTGAACGCGACTTTATCGTTAAGGGTATAAGGCTGCTCTAATAATTTTGTTTTTTTTTTGGAAATGTACATATCTTTATGAACTCTTGTTATAATAAAATGATTTGTTTCCTTTCGCGTTTATGATCCTGTACCACTATAGTTTCTAATTGGGCCATTGGTTGATTGGTAGAGACGAAAAAACCGGCCAAGTGCGAGTCGGACTGGCGCACGAAGGGTTCCGCACCAGAAAAAAAAAACGTCAACAACTACTCTGTTGTATGGGAGCCCCCCTTAATTATTATTATTATTTTGATTTTAGTATTTGTTGTTGTAGCTACAATAAAAATACATAATCTGTGCAAATTTCAACCGTTAAGGTTCTTGAGATCTAGCTCGGCGAGTGGTAGCCATGAAAATAGGGCTAAAATATCACGTTTTTTGTATGGGAGCCCCCTTAATTATTATTATTATTTTGTTTTTAGTATTTGTTGTTATAGCGGCAACAGAAATACACAATCTGTGAAAATTTCAACTGTCTAGCTATTACGGTTCTTGAGATACAGCCTGGTGACAGACGGACGGACGGACAGCGATTCTTAGTAATAGGGTCCCGTTTTTACCCTTTGGGTACGGAACCCTAAAATAGAACAAATTGATCCTGAACAACGAAAGACAACTGACCGTCATATCATATCACAATTATATAACTATTCCAAAATAAAATAATTGCAAAGATTGTTCTGGTTAGTTTTGCAACTTATGTTTGTATTGGGGAGAATAATCCAGGAGAACATAGGCTCAACTGGTGAATATATCCCAAGTTGCTTTTGCACCAATCTTAGAGAACCTAGACAGCCAGATTAGATTGCCATCGGTTTAAATTTGGTGCAGCATATTTGGCTTCTAACTACTAAACTCACTCTGCTGCTCTCGAATTAAAATGCGGTGTAAGCAACTGTCATAATAGCACGCTTAGTGTTTGGCCTTTTGCGCGCCCAGCGATTTTTCACTCACTGTTGTACCTTGCCTTGTCCCTAACAAAAACGGGCGATGGAATGAGACAGCAACAGGTAGTTTAGTTTGGTCATTGTAGCGAGCGAAACTGCTATGTAAGTAACTATCGATATATACATACAGCTTACTATATTTTGTAACTTGGAGCCTAGTCTGCCAACAAAGCACATTCCGGTTTGGCAAAGGAACAGTCAGTGCGAGAAAAGGTTCGTTACCTTAAAGTCGACATTTGCTTGCACCAAGGCAATTATCAGTCCTGCCAACGTTTCATTTCACACGAAACAGAAATACCGCATTGACGTTTGCAATAACCGGCTAAGCGACGGATAGTGACAGAAAATATTGACACTGACAATAGGGATGTTGACTGATAGCACAGACATCAGAGAAAAGCAGACTCGCAGTATTAAGCCAGATGATTTTCCATATAGTTGTCTCTTTAATCCTTATGGTGCACCAAAATGAGTTAGAATGCGACAGATAATACAATCATTTTCGGCTGTTAACAAGTTGTCTCGATTTGTGAGCACACCAGTATGTTAAATCCCATATAAACTTAACACACCATAACGTCAGTTCAGTACAATTTTCAGTTATGAAGACGGAGACACTGACAGGTCAAGACGTGTCAGATGTCACTTGTCTGTCTCTCTCAAACTTTATGATTTGTACATTAGTGAGAATAGATCAGACGTACAAAAATCGTTCAACTTAAATGAGCGGATCTGCTTTACTCTGATATCTGTGACTGATAGTCAAATCATCAACTTTTAATGAAACGTCAAAAACGCTCTGCTAGTATGAAGTTTGTAGGGAAATAGGAACAAGTGACGTCACGCCTTTTCTATGATCAAATAGCGCCCCTTTATTGTTCTTTATGTATTTAAAAATCTTTAAAATAACAAAAATAAATAGAAGCGTGATATATTCTGAATATTTTTGTGAGATTTATTTATTGGTAATCTAAGAGCAATTTATTTTTATTGGTGTCAACATCCCAATTAAATAGAACATACATATTTGATTGGAACTTTTTAACTAGGTCCTTAAAAATGTTGATATGAAACTAGATATAGGTCAGAGGTACTTAGAGGTGCTATTTACTCTTGTTATCATATCAAGTAACTATAATTTTATATGCACTTATCTACTTAATACTTTGGGTTTCAAAAGGTACCAAGAGTCTATGACTTATAAAGGAATGAATTTAATAACTGACGAAGGTTTTCGTACCCCGACTGTCCTTTGTAATAGTACATTACGATACAAGTGCAGAGAATAGGAAATTCGCAACGAGTGGTGATAAATTGAAACACGACCGAAGGGAGTGTTTTAAATCGACACGAGTTGCGAATTACCTGTTCGCACGTGTATCGTACAACGTTTTACAGTACATATGGCTCTTTAAAGTTTCGACATATGCACGTAATCTACCGATTACCGCACTCGTGCAGAAGTAGCTAAGCACTTTAACAAGGGGGTTAAAAGTAACAGGTTTCGACATATGCACGATGTAGCACCATATGTACTGTATATTAATTTTAAACATTTCTTGTACAGGAGCTTAGTGTATGGCCTTTTCCCCGGCCAGCGATTTTCCACTCACTCTGTTGCTCCTTGCCGGTGCCCTTGTCCCGGGCGGACACGTGCACGATGCCGTTGGCGTCGATGTCGAAGGTGACCTCGACCTGCGGCACGCCGCGCGGCGCCGGCGGGATGCCGACCAGCGAGAACTGCCCGAGCAGCTTGTTGTCGGCCGCCATCTCGCGCTCGCCTTGGTGGACCTTGATCTCCACCTGGGTCTGCCCGTCGGCAGCTGGAATGAATAATTCAAATGATATGTTTATTGTGCAAACACACACACAGATGTTATAAATCGATGCCTTAGTTCACAATCGTATTAATTACGAGAAAAAAGGTAGCGAAATTAAGACTTTATGATTAGCGCACCATAGTTCTAATTACAGCAAATTTTTCCTCGTAATTAGTACGATTTTGAACTATACGCATCGAAATGTACATGTCAGTAGAATTAAATTACATGATCATGCATGTTCCACCATAATTTGGCATGCAAAATCTAAAATCTAATCGAATCTAAATTCATGGTCATTTGTCGGCCTGTTTGGTTGTTGTTATTTGTGTGTTAGTTGGTAGTGACACTGCTTCCGAAGCCAGGGGTCCCAGGTTTAAATCCCGCAAATTGCATTTGTTTCTGTGGTGAGCAGAAACATTTGTTCCTGAGACTTAGATGTTTTCTATGTATTTATCTGTTTAATATATCGTCGGCGAGAACCCATAACATAAACATTATTGAGCTTACTATGGGACTAGTTCGATTTGTGTAAAAAATTGTCCCCCAATATTTATTTATTATCAGTTTCTTCTCATTGAAAACTCTTTCAACTTTAATATTTGTTTTTGTGATAATCAGAACCCCATAGGTTGCTGCGGAATAATTACTCCTTTTGACACGTTAGTAAACGATGGAAGTGTAAAAAATGTAGTCTGATAGCGTAGCCACGAGCCAGAAAGTCGCGCCTTCAACACCAGTCTTCGGTCTAGCACTACAGCAAAAGGCAGTACGCGCATTAGCGCGGTGGCCGCTCAAGGGTTCAATGTAGTACATTGTGTGAATGGAGCAAAATAGTTTTTAAGACTAGTGCAAAAGAAATTCAAAGTGAGAGGGAGGATTCTATAAAATCTTCAATTTATCAACGCAAGGTATAAGAAGATTGAATCTTAATTGTTTATCCCAGTAAGCCAGTGAGTTTCTTAAAAAAATGCATCAATACACATTCCTAACATTCCAAGGGGCATTCCGCACTGGAGCATCAGGATCAGGTAAAACGGGTTTACGACTAATAATAGTAGATTGTACAACAAGAGCATAAAACGAGCCATTTTACTGGAGAAGTTCATATAGGGTTAAAGTACATTTGAGGAGCCGTATGGCCATATAACAGCGGGCAGCAAAAACCAGTGAACTGGCCCAAGAAACACCGCATCAATGATTCCTACGAGAGTTCGATAGCAATGTTTAGCGAACTGAGACTCACCGGTAGAGAACACCTGGCTCTTCTTAGTAGGAATAGTGGTGTTCCTAGTGATGAGTTTCGTGAACACTCCTCCCAGCGTCTCGATACCCAGCGACAACGGAGTGACATCCAGCAATAGGATATCAGTGACATCGCCAGCAAGGACACCACCTTAAATTAAAATCAACCATTTATTCTACTAGTAGATTTAAAGGACTCTTTTAGCTGGCAGAGCTTATTTTTTTTGTTAGTCCAGAGGTCGGAATTTTCGCGGAAAAACAAGACTCGCAATTTAACTAGTCAGAAACATTTTTAATCGATATCGATAGTTGTGAAATAGACAATAAAAAGGTCCACCAAATGATAAGATATATTTAATTGAAAATCTTACGTGAGGGGTCGTTCTAGTTTTGTATAAAATTGTATGAAAACAACTGCAATTTTTTCTTCGACATTTTATGTTTTGTGATTTTTTTATTTTTAACCGACTTGAAAATTTAAAAAGAGGAGGTTATCAATTCGGTTGTATGTTTTTTTTTTAATGTTTGTTACTCCATAACTCCGTCATTTCTTAACCGATTTGGAAAAATCTTTTTTTGTTTGTAAGTATATATATCCAAGTTGGTCCCGTTTTTGTCAAAACGCAGTTCTGATGATGTGATCCATGAGAAATTGAGGGAACTCCTCAAATCTTCAAGGCAAACATATAGTAATTTTTGTGTTTTTATCAACAAGTCAAGCATTTTCATCCAAAAATGTGACATTGGATGAAGTGGAACTGCTGATGATGATCAGAACAGAACTCTTAAAACGACAAAAAGTTCAAGTTTGGCGATTTGTCCTCCTAGCTGTGTTTGTTAAGCAAGTTCTATTTTCACGATTAATTTTTGTCATGCTTGATTTCTGATGATGGGATCCATGAGGAATTGAGGGAAATCCTCAAATCTTAAAAGCAAAAATATAGTGATTTTTGTGTTTTTATCAACAAATCGAGCATTTTCATACAAAAATGTGACATTTGATGAAGTGGAACTGCTGATGATGATCAGAACAGAACTCTTCAACAACGAAAAGTTCACGTTTGGCGATTTGTCCTCCTAGCTGCGTTTGTTAGGCAAGTTCTATTTTCACGATTAATTTTTGTCATGCTCGATTTTTGATGATGGGATCCATGAGGAATAGAGGGAACTCCTCAAATCTTAAAGGCAAACATATACTGATTTTTGTGTTTTTATCAACAAATCGAGCATTATCATACAAAAATGTGACATTTGATGAAGTGGAACTGCTGATGATGATCAGAACAGAACTCTTCAACGACGAAAAGTTCACGTTTGGCGATTTGTCCTTCTAGCTGTGTTTGTTAGGCAAGTTCTATTTTCACGATTGATTTTTGTCATGCTCGAGTTCTGATGATAGGATCCATTAGGAATCGAGGGAACTCCTCAAATGTGAAAGGCACACAAATAGTGATTTTAGTATTTTCATGAACTAATCAAGCATTTTCATTTATAAAAGTGACATTTGATGAAGTGGAACTGCTGATGATTATCAGAACGGAACTCTTCAACGACGAAAAGTTCACGTTTGGCGAATTGTTCTCTTCGTTTTGTTTGTCAAGCAAGCAAGGTTTTTTCATGATTCCATGAGGAATTGAGGGTACTTAGTCTTCTACCATTATAAACATACATTATAGCCATTTTTATTTTATTGTATATCTATCTAAGAGTGCACCATCTAAGTATAATAATCTTTTTCCGGCCTCCCCCATAGAAGACGGTTTTTTTTTCTTAAAAATTATTTATTTAATATACAATTGAGTACAATGTTTTTTACAAAACATCGTTAAACCACGTAATGGTTTGTCTCGATGTTCGAGCCAAAGCAATGTATATGTAATCTTAAGTTAATTTCAAATTTAAATGAGATAGGAGATGATGATGATGATAGGAGTAAATAACCTTTAATTTCTCAAGATTGTCTGGGGTTAGCCTGTTTTGCTTTCCACTTTAAAGCGATTTCTGTTTAGTTAAATAATAATTAATATTTCTATATAATAATTAATACAATCCCGTAATTTACCACTTGTAATGAAAATTTTAAATAAATTCACACGAAAGATTATGAAATATTGAAAATCGTATCGGCACGAATTTGTTTTCATATAATAATCATGGATATAAATGAAAAGAATAATCTCGCACTAGGATAATTGCGACAGTCTTATGTTTTGGCGCGAAAATTCCGATCTCTCACAATTACACTAATATAATTAAGTGATAAAAATATACACATTAGCAATTAAAACGGGTAAGTTCGTAAGGAAATTCAACACAAAGTGTACCCATTTTATTTGCTCTTGACCATACATAGCAACAATGAACCAACAGACACTCTGGGCACACATTTGCCGAGATGTATAGTAAGTCAACCATTCCATTATTACAAAAAAAAACAATGATATATAAAATAAACATGCGTGCAAAGTATCATGGTAAAATAAAAATAACAAATCGCATACAATCTCCCGAAAGGGACTCTACGTGTTGGATGTATATCTCCATGCATGCCATGAAATAACCAGGTTTTAAAACGGAGAAAAAATTATAAAGGAGATGTGAAGAGTCTCCATAGCCAAGAATTAACTTTTAGGGATGTAAAGGATATCTAAACGTCAAATACCTTGTACGGCGGCGCCGACAGCGACAGCCTCATCAGGATTGACGGCGCGAGATGGCGCGCGACCAAAGATCTCTTGGACGGTTGATTGCACCTGAAAGAAATAAACTTGATAAAATCACGAAATTCTATTAGTAAGTACGAATATTGAAATGTATTGAACTCAAATTATGACAAAAGTATTGATAATAATAAGCTGAGTAAATCATCCGATGACACTTTTTTTCTTTTATTGTTAGTAGTAAAAAGAAAATGCATTTATATCGGACTTCGTGATCCATAGGTTGTGAGTAGTAGAATTTAAGTGGATTTTATTCAGCTTACTTTTGTTGATCTGGATCCATAGGTTGTGAGTAGTAGAATTTAAGTGGATTTTATTCAGCTTACTTTTGTTGATCTGGAGTGATGTTTGAAACAATATTTTTCAGAAAAAATGTGATACATGTAAAATCTATGATGTTAGGCCGAAATTGTCCGGTACAAGACGGTATTGAAGAGAAAATTTAAAGATAGTCAAATCATACATGAAATTGCCTACATAGATGAGAATTTTTAATCGATAATGCTCTTTAACGCATGTAAAAAAGTAACACGAGTTAACGTAGAATCACCCATAGATATATTTGTATTGGGGAGAATAATCAGAAGAATACAGATCCAACTGGAGAATATAGCCCAAGTTTCTCTAGCACCAGTCAAAATGACAGCCTTGACAGTCGACGGGACTGCCAATGGCTTTATGCGTTTGGTGCAAATGTATAAACATCTCTAGTGCGGAAATGTGTGTGAAAATTGTGTTTATATGACAAGATAACATTTGTTTTATTCGTTTTTATTTAAGTATCTGCAGCGTCTTGCTAAACCTGCCGTCATTTAAAAAAAAACGCCTGCTTGGATCTGTGGTACGCAATGACATTGACAGTTCAAGGCTGTGTTCCGAATCACGCTTATAACGCTCACAACGCTTACAGTGCTAACGGCCGGTCCGAATCAGTAAGCGCGCTCAAGGCCGCGTAAGTGGTGTTTTGTTTCGGACCAGTCATAAGCGTGTTCACTGTCATGTTCATGTCACCGTCAACTAAATTTGAATTTTGAGTTCGTCAATTAATTGTAGAGTTCGTCAATTAGTCTGATTTGTAGATAATTGAAATTAATCGCAATTTGCAACTAACTAATATAAAACTAACTAACTAGGCTGACACGACGACCCAAAATGAGTATTAGCTTCCGAGACAAGAGCACGCCACTTTTCTCGGCCCTGCGCTATTTTTCGCCAGCTTGCACCGGCTCCAAGCTCACACAGGTCCTCGTCCACCAAATCCTTGCAGCGGTACTTGGGGCGATCCACAGGACGCCGTCCGGTCGGTCGGCCCAAGTATGCTCTCTTCACCTTTCGATCTTTTCCTATCCTCTCGAAGTGACCAAGCCAGCGAAGACGATGCGCTTTGATTTCACCCATAATATTTGGTTCGGCCACCAGCTCTTCTATTTCAGTATTTTAACGTATCATCCAACTCCCATCGTCTCTTTTCACTGGTCCCAGGATTTTTCGGAACACCTTATACGTTTTCCTCCTAACAGGCTGTGCTCCTCCCTAACTGTTAGCGTCCAGGCCTCACACCCATATACATTAAGATGGGGCGGATTGCGATCTTATATATCCGAGGTTTAGATCGTTTACTGAGGAGCTTGGACGCCAACACTCTGTTCAGAGCAACACTGCAGCGTAAGGTGTTTTGGATACGGGTGTGAATTTCATTCTCTCTAGCATGCGTATCAGTGACAATGCATCCGAGGTATTAAGTTGGACACTCCCTTGTAAGAGGTTTCTTTCCCCTACAAGTAGGACTTCGCGTTTGGCACGACTGTTTCTGAAACGCATGTGGAGGTATTCCGTCTTCCTGAGCCCTACTTTTGCTGCTTCTTGATCCAACATTCTCGAGCTGACTTTTCCACCTTTTCTCGGTTTTCGCCTAGCAAACCAAAGTCTGCGTAGACGCGTAGAAAGCATAAACTGATAGGGTCAACACTATCAGCCTATGTTTTCTCTTTAGTTCAATTCCGGAATCCTGTGACAGCAGTTTCCGAACGACATGTTCCAGTACCAAATTGAGATTGATCTCGTAGCATATGAGATGGTGAAATAAATGATTATTATTATTATAGTAATAAATAAACTAATATAACCTGTGAAGTTTTGTTTTTTCGCGCCTATAATGAGATGTCATAACGTGTCAAACGTCAACTTGACGTTTGCGCTTAAGGTGCTTACGGCTGGGAGTGTGAGCACCGTGAGCGCCGTCCATGACGTCATCAATGACGTCACGTAATCTCGTGTAAGCGCTGTGAGCGTGAATCGGTCCGACCGTGAGCGCGCTCAGAGCGCTGTGAGCGTGATTCGGAACACAGCCCAAGTCATACGACCAACCTATGATGAACTGTCAATGTCATTGCGTACCACAGATCCTAGCAGGCTTTTTTTTAAATATTCGACGGACTTAGTAATGTCTTAGTAGTCTGATACGGGGCAGACGCGAGCGAGGTGATATAATTTTTTTGTATTTAAAAAAAATATATTGCGCAACCGTAAAATCTGAAACTTTTTTCTGTTAATGGCGACGGTTATTCCTACCATTAGAAAAATTAACCAAGGACTTTTAAAAATTTCAGACATTCCCCCATGTTGATGTAACAACTCGTGTTTTTAGTTTATTTCATTTTAAAACGTTTTTAGTTCCTTTAACTTTCCACTCTGAAGTGAATATATTAATATAAATACTGGTTATGTGAATTATCTCTATAGTAATAGAGCATGTTCAAATTGACACTAATAAAGATGAAATAATAAATCTATTTCTTTTCGTCTTTTCAGGAATTTCATGTTACGTTTTTTTCAACGATATAATAATATCTCTACGTAATTACTAAAATATGATATATCTCTTACACAGAAAAAAAATGCTATTACTATTACAGTACAGTTACTTGACACTAACATATGCTTTTCTTCCATTGGATAGTCTACTTTAACTCTTATGTCATAGAGTTTCTATTACAAATCTTACGATTTTAAGACAGTGTATATCTAATAGAAACTAGTACAGTCAGCAAGAAAAGTAGATTATCATTTTAGTACTTTATCGCACTAACGTGACAATACTGCGGCAGTTGGAATGCGACGAAGTAGTGAAAGTGACAAGGTACTAAAATGATAATCTACTTTTGCTGTTGACTCTGCATTAGTGTTAAATTAGAATATCCAATGGAATAAGCGCATATGTTAATGTCATATGTTAATTTACCTTTATAAATTATCGCCTATTTTCATATTTTGCCATACAAGTGAATATACAATAACAGGACAACTTGTATATATTTCTTTGAGTGTATGTAGTTCATTTATGAGGCGTTTTGCACAGAAATCCTTACCTTAGGCATTCTGGTCATGCCTCCAACCAGCAGCACCTCTCCGATATCGGAGCGCTGCACTTCGGCATCTTGGAGCGCGCGCTGGCACGGCGCAATGGTGCGCTTGATCAGGTCACCAACCAGAGATTCCAGCTTTGAACGGGTCATCTGAAAATAAGGCGGAGTGTTAATTGTAAAGCGGCGTACGCATTTGAGAGGCTCAGCCCGAGGCTTGCTCGCGATCGATAGATTATAATTATAAAATATAAGGCTAGTCACCGCCTGCCAGAGATAAAAATGAGAGGCAGTTTTATTAGAGAAGTCTGGTGCCTCATTCAATAGCCCAGCCTTTAGTCCATATACACCCAATAATCCAGTTCATTCATATTCCATCAACCAGCAATAATCCATGTACACCTTGGTGGGTGCTGTCTCTATGTGCGTCCCATGACACGGGCAGAGTCAGCCTCAGTGGCGGCTGTACCTTGAGTGCGCTCGTGCGCACTACCAAAAATTTAACACCATCAATACTATCGTCATCAATAAAACAATCGCAATTATCTGTACTATACATACATAAATTACATTTAAAAAAATGCAAAGAAACCACTACGCTATGTCGTAGTCTTTAAAACTCTTTTTCGCTCAGTCTCATAAAACCTCCCCGTGCGCTTTGTGGAGCGCACGCACTAGCCAATACAATTTCTATGAGAATCGCGTTAGAACGCCGGGCGCGTGAGACGGAAGATACTCCGTACGAAGTCTATGAAGAAATAGGTAAATCTGGTGCGGCGCACGGAGCCCACACGAGGCGGCCGGCGGCGGTATTACCCGACCAAGCGAAGTCAACGCTCAAAATATAAAGATTTTCTTGCGCGCCAATTGTCAAGTTGGCTTAGTTGGTTAATAATAATAACATGGCCTGCACTTTTCTCGTATCGCGCCATCATTCGTATTTCGTGTTTATTGTTTGTTATTGTAAAGTGAGTGTGACTATCTTTTATGAAGTGACGAACTGTGTGTTTAATGGAAAAAATAAGTGTGAACTCAATATCGGGAATATTAAAAACAATAATATTTTTTAAAGTGATTGATTAATAAGAAATAAAATCGACTGGGCCGCCAAGGTCATGTCTTAATATAAAACCATTGGCCATTGACCAAAATCGACGGATTGAGGTAATACATAAAAAATTAAATTGTTAGTAGGAAAATGTGGTTGTATTGTAGTATTTCATAAATCCATAAATTAGCGCACCACCGGCTCTCGAAGTCTCGAAGTCAGCAGCCGCCACTGGTCAGCCTCTCTTATATTTCATTAAATTGTCAAAAGGGCCTCTATAAGCAAGAAGTGGTGTCATTATGACAGCGGTTTTCTGTAAGGTGGAGGATTATTGAAATACACAATCAAAATAATAATAAATAAATATTAGGAGACTTTTTTTTTACACTAATCGAACTAGCCCCATAGTAAGCTCAATAAGACTTGTGTTAACTAGACGACGATATATTTAATAGATATAAACTAAAATACATAGAAAACATCCAAGTCTCAGGAACAAATGTCTCTACTCACCACAGAAACAAATTCCCTTACCGGGATTCGAACCCGGGACCTCTAGCTTCGGAGTCAGTGACACTACCAACTAGGCTAAATAAATGCAAAATGTATCGAATATCTTTTGATCCACCCAAATACAGTATTAGGCCGGATGGTTTTAATCCGTATTGTTCTAGCACTGTTACATAACAATCAAACGTATGAGGACAGTTTGAGAGCCTAAAATACAGTGCAATATTTGACTATAAAGGTAATATTTTAAAGATCGGCATTGCGCATGTGATACCCCTGGGAATGTTGGCGTCAAATATACATTTGATCAAAGAAATTGGATGATTTCATCAAACTTAGAAGGGACCCCGACATTTGATCAAAGATTCTGATGACATTTAAATTAACATGGCTACGCATAAAAAAAAAAACTTGGACATAGATATTGGATAAGCGGAAAGGGCCTCAGTCAAAGAAATTTGAACAAAGATTGGTCAAAGATATTGGATGAGTAGAATATACATTTGATCAAAGAACTTGGATAACTTCATCAAACTTAAATGGGACCCCAACATTTGATCAAAGATTCTGATGACCTTTGAATCAATATGGCTACGTACGAAAAAAAACTTGGACAAAGATATTGGATAACTGGAATGGGCCTCCGTCAAAGAAATTTGATCAAAGATTGGACAAAGATATTGGATGAGTGGAATACCACCCTTATTAATAAATAATAATAATAAATCCTAGGATAAGTTTTCAATACCTTGAGGTTCATGTGCTTAGGTCCAGAAGCGTCCATGGTGAGGTAAGGCAGGTTGATGTCCGTCTGAAGGGAGCCGGAGAGCTCGATCTTGGCTTTCTCGGCCGCCTCCTTTAGCCGCTGCATCGCCATCGCGTCCTTGCGGAGGTTGATGCCTTGCTGTAAACAAATACATTGTTATTTATTTATTTATGTCAAAAATTACATATCATAATGCCCGGTCCTGCAGCTCCATAATGACCGGTCCTGCGCTACCCGCGTCCATTAATAGTAAAATTATTCAGTTTTACTAAGACCCTGCTAATTTCATAAAAGAAGATTTTTTTTAAAGCGTGTCACACACAGGCGCGGCCTGCGGTGGCGCCCGCGGTGGCGGCCAGTTTTAAACTAAGACAATCAAGGCCGCGTGTGTTTGAGTGATCGGATTGTCTAAGGCTGGGTTGCACCAAACCGTATGTAATCGTAAGCTGTGTTTGTTAAAATTTGAATGTATGGAAAGTTTGACAAGTTTCTATGGGATGACAGCTGCCGGCGCCATATTTAACGTTGATCGGTCTGTGATCGTAAAATATTACGAACACAGCTTATGATTACAGATGGTTTGGTGCAACCTAGCCTTAGTGTACAACTGGCCGCTCCAGTGTGTGACACGCTTAATGCATTGAATCCAAGCTACAGTTTAAAAATATAAAATCAATAAAGTTAAAATATTACAGAAGCGGTCGCTTATCCATCGCCACCCAGAACTTCAGGCACTTTATGTATAAGATTAACTATCCAGCTACTTGCAAAAATATCACAGGCCGGTGCTGATGTGAGATGCGCATTGTTTGCTTTATTGTGAAACATTATGTCCCGCTTCGCCGTACAGATCCGCCCTCTAGCGGTCACAAGGACAGGTCTTACGTCACGTTTGTCGTCGACGGGGAAGTTGACGTGCACATTGTCGAAGTATTCAGCACCAAGTAGGATTTTCCTTCGAACACGCCCTTCTGGATCTCTAAGACTTCAGTGACAGGAGCTCCATTGTCATCGGACCTCCGTCTGTTCCGCTTCGTCGTACAGCTACTACCACTAGAGCGACAAGGACTTACGTCGCGTTTGAACTCGTCCACGAGGAAGTTGACGATGACATTGTCGAAGTCTTCGCCACCGAGCAGGGTGTCTCCGTTGGTGGATTTCACTTCGAAGACGCCCTTTTGGATCTCCAGAACAGAGATGTCGAAAGTGCCGCCGCCCAAGTCGTATACGGCGATGCTGTAAGAAATCAAATATATTAGATTAGGTAGCCTATGTCGACCGAACTATAATAATGAATCGATTGACACATCAGTCATTAAGATCGGTTCAGTAATAAAAGCACGACGATGGAACTCATAAATAAAATGACAAAAAAAAAATTAAAAATAAACATAGTTAACTTAATTTTGGAAATTCTTTTTTTCTTGTTTTTTATTGTTATTATTGCAATCAAGCTTCTCATCTTACTACTCGTAAGTAACCAACTCAGACATTTTTTATTTGTTCAATATCGCAATAACGGCTGAACCGATTTTGATACAACATGTCTAAGAACCCACGTTAGAAATACTGCTTTCAAATAAAAATAAAAAACGAATTAGAATCGGTTCATCCGTTAAAGAGCTACGATGCCACAGACAGACACATATACACATCTTAAACTAATAATTCATAATCATAAAGCCGCTATTTTGCGTTGCGACGTTGGTAAAAAAAAAATTGTATGATTTACATATATTTTGTTGATAGAACTGCCACCACCACCACCACCATATCAGCCGAAGGACGTCCATTGCTCGACATAGGCCTCCCCCAATTTCATAGGGGGCAAATGCCATAATCGCCACGCTTGGCATGCGGATTGGAGATTGCAGTATCTCCACCACACTGCAGGGATGCTGCTGCCCATCCCCCGTTGGTCTTAGTCATAGTCTTAGGACATACCCGGGTCTAAGTGAGTGATAGAACTGCAGTCAGCATCAAATAAACAGTAGCGTCTAAAGTAGGCAAACATATTGTAACACATCTTTATCTGTCTTCTTTTTATTTATATGCTTTTCATCTTTTTCTTTTCATTATTTCTATTGGGGTAAGGGAGTGCAACGAACGATGGATTTGGCGACGTTGGATGCTTCAGTCTATTAGTAACTGTATAAGTGTAAAGTTAATAAAAGTTTGTAACAATTTACATTTTGTCGTCAGTCTTGTCCATGCCATACGCCAGCGCGGCTGCCGTCGGCTCGTTGATCACTCGCAGCACGTTCAGACCAGAGATCTGACCTGTAACCAACACCAATCAATCAACATTTCTACCCCACCCTTACCAGCCTAGCTAAATTTAAAGTAGCATGAGGTGAAATTAGTTTCTGTTGCCAGAAATTATAATAGAAAAAAAAATACAGCGAGGTTTTTAGGTGTATGAAAACCTTAATAATCACTGTATTTTTTCTCTGTCATAATTTCAAGCAACAGAAACTAATTTCCAGCCTAGATATGCCGGATTCCATTGTGTATACAAAGTTTCATGTTATTTCAGCATGGCGTTTTAAAATGAGAGCGAAACTACGTTTGTATGGAGAACATGAGCGTCCCGCGGAAATTGTAGTTTATTTTGCTGTCTTACCGGCATCCTTAGTGGCCTGTCGCTGCGAATCATTGAAGTAAGCCGGTACTGTGATGACGGCGTTCTTGACGGTAGTGTTGAGGTACGCCTCAGCGGTTTCCTTCATCTTCACCAGAACGAAAGCTCCGATCTGGCTGGGGGAGTACACTTTTCCATCAGTGCCTGTAAATAAGAAAGTAAAGCATTAGTATTTAACAACATATTCACGTTACAATTTTTTTTAACTTTTTATGTGCAAAAATGTGTCGAATCACGATTACGTAAAATATAACCAAATTAAATAATTAATTCAAAAACTAAAAAACCCGACTGCGTTTCTGTATAATTTGGAATTTGGCTCCAAAAATCCGCCAATTAGTTTTTTTTATTTTATTATTTTGGTATACCCAGTGTCACTCTCACAGTAAATACGTATCTACAACTGGAAAAGTGACAGTTCGACTAAGCCCGAAGCCCTTTCATATGACACCTCATTTAAAATGGTCACTAGACTGGTGGATGGTCGCTTAGTGGCGTAGAAAGTGTTGCCGCTGTTAGTGACAGCTATAGCTTTCCCAAAGAAACAAAATCCCACCTTGCACCCACGCGTCTCCATTTCAAGCCTTCACAACTTTGTTAAACAGATTCTTCATGTCCTTCTGAACCTCATCAGGGTCTTCAGAACGACGTCCAATAAGTCGTTTAGTGGCGCAGAAAGTGATGCCACTATTGGTGACTACTATAGCTTTCCCAAAGAAACAAAAAGAAGTAGAATCTCACCTTGCACCCACGCGTCTCCATTTGAAGCCTTCACAACTTTATAAGACAGATTCTTCATGTCCTTCTGAACCTCAGGGTCCTCGAAACGGCGTCCAATAAGCCGTTTGGTGGCGTAGAAAGTGTTGCCGCTGTTGGTGACCGCCTGTCGCTTGGCCGGCATGCCGACGAGACGCTCTCCCTCCTTTGTGAATGCGACGTGGGAGGGGGTGGTACGGGAGCCTTCGGTGTTTTCCACCACCTGGGGGATGGGGAGGTTCTTGTAGTAATCGTTTTATGCCAGGATATTTTCAACCGGCTTATTAGAATACAATTCAAATACACTTTATTGCACACCTCATAAATAACATAAAGCTTAAAGTACAAGTAAACAGACGGTCTTATCGCTAAAGAACACGCGCTATTAATTACTATTAGATTATTGGATAATGTAAATGTCGCAGGCGGATTATACTTAGTCGGCTCATAAGTTCTGTCATATACATAGTATCAAATAAAAACAAAAGTTTAAGTTTATTCCGTATAATTTGTACAGCGTTTGAAAGCTTATAAACTAGAGAATCTAAATGTATAACATTTATTCAAAATGACCGCCATAATTATCTACACAGGCTTGAAGTCTGCGTGGCCAGTCGTCAATGGATTCACGCACCACTTTCATGTCGATATTGGCCACTGCCGTAGCAAGGGATTTTTTCAGCGAGTCTAGATTTGCATGAGGTTTTGAGCACACCTTTTCCTCTAAATACTGCCATATTTTATAGTCTAACGGATTAAGATCTGGGCTAGAGGAGGGCCAATCTTCATGCCGTATAAAGTCGATTTTATTGGAGGCGAGCCAGGCTTGTGTAGACTTTGCCTTATGGGCCTTATTAGAAACATCGTGTGGGATAGTGGTTTCACAATATTAGTCAACACCGTGTCTTGGTACACTTTGGCACTAGTTTTTACTCCTTTCTCACAAAAATGCATACTAGTGACGCCCGCATAAGAAACTCCCAGCCAAACCATCACAGATGAAGGGTGATGACCTCTTTGAATACGGAGAATGCTATTAGACTATTTATTCTTTACTATTGCGAGCGTACACTTTATCATTTTGTTTATTACAGCTTTCTTCTATGTCAAAAATCTTCTCGTCCGAAAACAGTATACAACGATGCTTATTTTTAGCGTACTTCTTCAATAAAGCTTTAGATCTTTTAAGCCGACCATTGAGAAGATGGCCAGTTTTTCGTTTATAAGCACGAAGTCTCAGGTCTTGATTAAGCACTCTTTTCACCGTGTTTCTGCTCAAACCCATCTGGAGGGCCATAACTTTTTGTTTCCTAGCGGGATTTCTGGCAATGCGTGCCCTAATTGCTTGTACAACCGCTGGAGTCCTAGCTGTACGCGGACGACCGCTTCTTTTCTTGTCATTTAAACTAGAGACCTCACTGTATCTTTCTATGGTACGATACACAAATCTTAGAGAGAATTTTAAATTTTCAAGTAGCTTAAAAATTTTAGTCGGCGAGTGTCCACAACGATATAATGCAATTATTGCGGTACGGCTATCTTTAAGCGTCCACTCCATGTTAAAGAAAACAGAAAATTGCAAAATTATACTACTCAAATATTTAAAAAAGATTCGAAATTCAAATGCACAACGGTTGTTGTTTAAGGAGTTCCAAATTTTAATTTTAAAGGCCAGTGACAGAACTTATGAGCCGACTAAGTACAATCCGCCGTTTTATATCACGGCGTGTCAACGGCTAGCCGTTTTATATTACGGCGTGTCAACGGCTAGCCGTTTTGTATTACGGCGTGACAACGGCTAGCCGTTTTATATTACGGCGTGTCAACGATTAGCCGGATGGTCAATAGACAACATTGTTTTTTTAAGCGGGGGGCACAATTTTATTCTTCTTTTGGAGTGAATATTTCCGAAAGTATTCACTTTATCAAAAAATGTTTCATGAAGACCTCATTTTAAAAGACCTATCCAACTATAGGGTATAAAGCAAAAAAATTCCCAATTTACGTGTAGGGGAGGTACCTTTAATTTTATTTTTTATTCTACCACTGTCAGATTTATTGTTTATATATCCATACTAAATTGCAGCTTTCTAGCACTGCAGTCACAGAGCAAAGCCTCGGACAGACAAACGGACATGGCGAAACTATTTCTAGTTGACTATGGAACCCTAAAAATGGCTGTAATGTAATGATGTATATGTATGTTTCGAATCGCACACACGATAGGTTTATGCTTTTTTTTTTCTCATACAAAAAAAATTACTTAGCTCTCCCCTCTTAAAGGATTTTTTTAAGAACCGCAGGTCGTTAATTTATTTTGACCTCTAGTATGCGTGCGCCAAACGGCTAAACTGTACATCGATTTGCGGTTTTTTTGCGTACACCTTCCACTATAAATTTTGCATGCAAAATCATAGTTTAATCCATACTAATATTATAAATGCGATGCGAAACTAACTATATCTGTTTGTTTCTTATTGGCGCTATCACAACGTATTTGAATGAATTTGGCATGGTGGGAAGGACATAGTTTTTGGGTTCCGTACGTCAAAAAGAAAAAACGGAACCCTTATAGGATCACTCGCGTGTCTGTATGTCTGTCCGTCCGTCTGTCACAGCCAATTCTACTCAACCGAAAGTCGGTAACCCAAAGACAGACATGTAACGTAAATAAAATAGACGAAAATTGACCATTCCCTGCCTCTTTTCAAGGAACTAGAAAATTTTATAAAGAAAAAAAGTGTAGATAATAGTTTTTTTTCTATAGACTATAGGAAAACCTACAAGAAGTTTATAGGTCGAATAGTTGAGTTATCATTGAAAAACTGCCATTTTCAAACCAAAGGATGTAAGTGCTGTGAGTTTTCTATTTCTACGCGGACACAGCCGCGGGAAAAGCTGGTTATTTATATAATATTAGACTTCAGTAGAAATCTCAAATTCCAAAGTTTTACAACCAAAAGATAATATAACATAGTAACCTAAATATATCAGTCACGCTTCTTATTTTATCGGTCGTGGATCACATTCTTTGTCTTACGTAATAGATAGTAAATTCAATTATCAGATACCTATGTTGCAGATGAATTGTACAAAATGGGTTAAAACTGATGGTATAAATTCATGTAAAGGAATCAAATAATTAACTGTCCCAATTTTGTAGATTATTTTTTAAAAGAGTATTCTTGTTTTAATGAAATAATATCAATAGATTTAGATTAATTTGATTTTAACAAATAAACGAAAAATATATCAAAACACATATAACATTAAGGATATTACCTACTTAAAAAAATATCTAGGCAAGTAAGTCACATATTGTTTGTAATGTGGCTGTGTGGTTCAATCACTACAATTAATGAGAATCAATTTCAATAAGTCCTGTTAAGTTTTTACTTACTATAATGTTTTTTTTTTTCATTATTTAACCATTATAAACACGAAATAACAAAAAATAAGCGAACAAAGCCGGAAGAAAAAACATAATTAACCTTTTTCCTTTTAATACCAAAAATATCGCATTAATTCAGAAAAATAACGAAATATGTAGCACGGGGTCTTAGAAAGCCAATTTAACTAACATTATAAAGAGGAACTAACAAAGAAGTGAAATAACAAAAAAAAATTAAAACTATTTAATATTTTCCCAAGTACCAAAAATATTGCATAAATTTCAGATTAAAAAAAAAAAAAAAAAAAACGAAAAATGTGACACGGTATCCAGGAAAGCCAATTTAACTAACATTATAAACAGGACCTAATAAGACAAAGTGAAAAAGCGAAAAAAAAATTAAGCCCATTTACTTTTTCCCAAGTACCAAAAATGTTGAATTATTAAAAAAAAAATAGAAAAATTATGCACGGTATCTAGAAAAGCCAATTTGACTAACATTATAAAGAGGAACTAACGAAGACAAAGTGAAAAAACGAAAAAAAATGAAGCATGTATTTTTTCCCAAGTACCAAAAATATTGCAATTATTATATATTTAATATAGAATAAAAAATCGGAAAATGTAGCACGGTATCTAGGAAAGCCATCGACCACAGGGCCGCGGCTAGCTGGTTCCGCGCGTCCGTCTAGCACCGGTGCAAGAGCGCACCGCGCATGAGCGCGGCCGCTGATCGTCGGTGCGGAAATAAATGGAAAAAGCCATCGGCGGGGTTCGAACTCGCGCCGCTGGCGTTGTACGGGAGATTAGTCTGCTATGGTGACCATTGGGCCAAGTAGGAAGACTGTGATGGCAACGAAATTTAGCATGGTATTAATGTTGTCTCTTTTCTACAAAACGAACAACTGCTTTTTGTGGTCAAGAAATTGCTAAAATACGTTGAAACATGGTATTTCCAGAGTATTTACGCGATTTTTGTTTTTCGGCAATGCAATAATAGCTTATTTTTGCAGGGGTTATCTCGTCTCCTACCTGTATTAGATAGACCAGGGGTTCCCAAAGTGGTCCAGGTGGACCCCCAGGGGTCCACAGGAGACTCGACGGGGGTCTACGTTGGCGTGACAAAAAAATGGGGGTTTTGGGAATATGGTAGAAATGTGGTGTAGGGGGTCTACCAGAACCAGTTAACTTTTGAAAGTGGTCTATGAGAAAAAAAAGTTTGGGAACACCTGAGATAGACTAAGAAGACCTACTGAATTTTGAATAATTTTAAGGTGTGGAAGTATTAATATTATTGTTAGCATTTGCCCGCTACTCGTATTTTCAATAACACGCGACAGTAACGTACAGTTGTAAACCGTTCCGTAATAACCAACAGTCGACTAATGACCACGAAATAGTTTGGTATAACTGGCCACTGGTTAGGTGCAAATATCAGCCATTGCACTTGTTGCTTGCGATTAAATACTCGCCTTTTGTAGTCGTTGGCCGTTTTTGCATGCTACCCTCTCTAACCTAGACTTAAGTTAATAACTATGTTTTCTCTGTAAGTGATTTTTATAAATCTTTTGAAAATAAAGTATCATAAACCATAATACATCGTCTGTGTGAAACTCGTCTATCTCGTGCCTCCACACAAATGCGAAACACAACATACAAACTTGGGGTGCAAGTCTGTATGTTGTGTTTTTACCGTGTTCGCAGAAATTTCCGGTATAAAACTATCCTATGTTTCAGACTATCTCCATACCAAATTTTATCTCAATAATCGGTTCAGCGGTCTAAGCGTGAAGACGTAACAGATCAGTATAGACAGGACTGTTGCAAACTCCCTACACGACAGAGCGGGAATAAATAATGAAAACAGCCGTCGGAGGAGTTTGAACCCGCGACGCTGACGTTGTATGGGAGATTAGTCTGCTCTGCTGTGATGACTGAAGACCATTAGGAAACATAGGAAAACTATGAAGTCGACGACTCTTAAAACATCGTATCTCACTCAATGTGAGAATTACTTTCTTCATAATCAAAGTGCTGTCATAACAGTTAACTGGTGAGCACAACATAGCCTCCATTGAAACTAACATGTATTGCTCACGTTTTGCTAGATTTATGACGCATCAGACTCGCCTTTACTTCGTCGTAGTTTGAACGTAAACACGTAGTATATGCAAAATTGGCACATGAATATATCTAAATCTAGTTAGTAGTTTATTTACATTTTACACATAAATGTGGTGGCTAGTAACTGAAGACACATGAAGAGAGGCAAAAGAGAGCCCTCTTTAGTGGGAGGAGAAGGCAGCATGACGGCCCAAATGGTGACGGCACATCCATGAGCAGCTTTACTAAGACCTTTGAAACAGTGTCGTAAGAGCTCGACAGAGTGTGAGACGAGCTCAAGGCCCGTCCACCAGCAGCCATATGGTATCTACATTGGTGGGGTGTTAAGCTTACCTTTGCAAGGAAGATAGGGTATGTAAGCCACCAGAGAGCAGACCAATGTATTAATAATAATAGTCACTCAGTCAGGACAACGTCATCACATGACTGAACTAAACTATATTATAAATGTAGTCTTATAAACTTCTATACATTATTATAGCCCAAGAGCTTTACCTTGGGTGTTTTGCCTTCCATAACGGCAACACAGGAGTTGGTGGTACCAAGATCAATACCGATGACAGCGCCCCGAACTCCATCTGACCTGTAAATACATTTGTTTTTGTTTAATATTCAGGACATTCTTACAACTATAGGACTAAAAAACTGCATTGTGTCCGAGCTAAACTTATCAGTCTCTTTCTATGCATTTTAATGATGATGGATAATCTATCGGCACCACTCATTGTCAGCAGGGCATTCATTCTCACATTATAGACACTAAGGAACAAGCTCCCTGCCAAGGTTTTCCCGAGGAACAATAGTATGAGGTTCTTCAAGAAAGGAGTGTATACATTTTTAAAGGGTTGGGAATGCACATGTGGTACCTCTGGAGTTGCAATTGTTCATAGGCTATGGTGACCGCTTACTATCAGTCTCATTGTACTGACACATTTGTTGTTCTAATCTATTTTTATTAGCAGACATAAATGGAATACATACAAAAATAAATTTGGGCTGAATCCAGTTTACTTTACATGGTAAAATTATTTTGTTATTTTTTTCCGAGTCACCTGTATAGTCTGTATACTTGGTCCCCATTTTTTTTAGTGGAAGGTGTACGCAAAAGAAAAACTCTAATCGATGAACAGTTAAGCCGTTTGGCACACGCATACTAGGGCTCAAAACAAAATTTTAACGCACAGTTCTTAAAAAAAATCCCTTAGGAGGGGGAATGCTGTGTCATTTTTTTTGTATAGATTTTTTTTTCTGAAACCTATTGTGTGTGGTATTATATGAAAGGGCTTTTTGAGGCGATTCTAAAAATATACCTATATTATCTGAAAAGGTCTCCTGTCAGAGTGAGAGTCTGCAAATTATTTTATTGAATTCTAACCTCATCAGTTTCTAATGCTGTTGGATTACTTGGTTTTGTAGTAGGTCAAAATATTGTTGTGTCGGATTCCAACTAGGTCAGTTTCTTATCCAAAAAATTGAGTCTGACTTACTATGAATCTGGCAAAATAAGAAACTGACCAACTAAGAATTTGTCAAAATAAGAAACAGGCCAAGTCAGAATTTGACAAAACAAGAATCTGACCTAGTATGAATTTAACTAAATAAGAAACTGATCATCTTTCGGCTGACATGATGATGATGAGGATTTCTTCTTGAAACCTAAAAGGTGTGTCCCGAATTTGAAGTCCCTATTACACACATCACACCCAAAGATATAATGCTTGCAATACAGACTTCTGCTTATGTATCTTAGGGTGTATTCCCACCTGATACCACCAGAGTTGTTACCACTCTTAGAGTAGGCAGAGAAAACATCAAATAATAACACCACAACTGAGAGAGATCATCATATACAAATTAAAGAGTAACAACAGTGTATACGGATGCAATGCTTTGTCAGTGAGGACGAGTGCCGAGGAATAAAAAGACCGCGTTATGGAGAGGTGCTTTATTCTTACCGGTCAATCGTACACTAATGTATTGCTAAGCTTATGATTAATATTGCACTTCGGATATATTGATGCGTGTGCGAGGTTAATAGCCTTATTTGGGGCTAATGCAAAGTGCCTACACACGCATCGTTGCAGAAAATAATGTACATCTTTGTACATATTGCCCTCTCAGAAGAAGGCTCCAAAGGCAAGGTAGGTAGTAAAATAACATTAGACAATAGTGTGCAATAGGTGCAAACAGTAAAGGTAAAATAAGTATGTTAAATTCTAAGACATATTTGTAAAATTGTGCGCGTAATGTTAAAGTGTAAAAGTGCAATATAGCTACTGTAAGATAATAAGTTAAGGTCAAAATAGGTTGAATATCTTTGTTTAAAAGTCAGTACTAGTGCTAGTGTCAAAAACCACTTGCTTCGCGGAAGTGGTATCTTTCCGCGCACTCCCGCACTCTATTACGTCACTTTTAACACTATCACATGTTTCTTCACTGGCACGTAGTTGCTGCTGTGTCAGTCTCCGAGTACCTGTACGGTACTTATAGTACACGACGACACCCATCAGAAGGACAACAGTGCTGACGATCAATGATGCTCCAATGGTTGCGTATTGATATTGATCGTGAGAGGACATCTCTTCCAGTTTAGATTGGGTTTTAAGCAGTTGTATCTCCCGATGAATATTTGAAAATTGCTGTTCGTGAGTTTCGTTATTGAATGTCATGTGGGTTATCGAAGTATTTAATACATCGTTAAGTGATGAGAACTCTGGTACAGTGCTTGTATCTAACTCAATAATTGATTTTGCAACGTAATCTTTGTTCGCATACAGCATGAAGGCGTCACCTTTCAAAACACAACCTCGACCTAGAGTTATCAGCCCGTTGTTACGTAATATCTTCGACGTCAAACCGTCTGGGCATAAAATGCGGACTAGGCACTCATTGCAACAGGTGAAGGTCCATGTGTTCTGTTTATGTAATTTGATCCATTTGTTAGTGCAGGGTTTTGTTTCAGTATGACAGTATGAATTATATTGTGCTCGATGAGTCAATATTTCCGTATTGCAAATTGATTTCCCTTGTTTCACCTCGTAAACGGGGTGGTTCAAATAGCATAATAATTTTTCTTCGTTCATATGAAGGCACGTGTTTATGTCTGGCTGCTCGATAGGTATAAAGGTGTCCTGGTGAATGTTGAAGGCTATTAGTTCTGATCCTGGAATGACGTGAATGACATTTTGTTGTGATATATGCTGAGGGATGCTTATCAGTTTATCGAGTTCAAATTGTTCGTCACTAAGTAATGGAACTTTTGCTTCCATTATGAGATATTGGTCGGTAATGCGAGCGTGAACTGTGAGTAATTTGTACAGGTTACGTATGTTATCTTGGAGGTCCGGAAGTGCTAATTTGCCATCTAGATGCCGAGCTATTCGGTTTAGTTCAGTTTGTAATTGTTTAGGGGACAGCAGGTGAACGTCGACATGACCGTGGTACATATTTGTCAGCGTGTTGATGACGGTTTGTTGTATGTTTTTTAAGTGCAGCAGAATTCCGTTTGCTGCTATGGATGACGTCATGATGTAGAATGCATTTTCGTGGTCGTGCTCTAATTGTTGGGTTTTGTCTGTCAAGTTATTTAGGTGCTCAGTGACTATTTGAAGTTGCTTGTTCATAATGTCTTCATTACGTTTTAGGATATTGCCTTCAGCTTCAATTATGGTAGTTTGATTTTTTATTAACTGCAGTAGGTGATGTTCATTGTGTCGTGTCAGTCGGATGTCATTTTCGTACTTTTCGGCGAATCGTTCATCCAATACTCCGAAGAGGGTGTTTGCAAGGTATCCCACTCCGTCCACTAGTCCTCTTTTGTAACGAGTCTCCATGGGATGAATTTTAAGAAGGGTATTGTAGAACTGAAGTTCTGTCATATCTTGATCTAATTGATTGGCGATTAGTTGAAATTGTGTCAGTAGTTTTGGCCGCGTAAATTGTTTAATGTGTTTTACGTAATTGTCCAGTGCATCAACGTTTTGCCAATAATTGGTCATATTATAGTATAAAACTATTTTCCAGTCATCTTTAATCTCCTGCATGTCAGCGATTCTGTCGAAGTATAAAGTCCGATCAGGGTTCAGAGGCGTAATTATAAAATCCTTAGTGTGCGTCTGTACGGTTGGAGTTGGCAATGTCATAAGCATTAATAGTAGGGAGTAATTCAGGAGAGTCGTCCACGACGTTTTGCTTGTTCGTCGCGCGGATGCACTATTTTTTCGGGTAGGCGGGGAAAGTTTGTCGTTGTCTATCTTCGTATCCTTTTCGCTGGTGACGAGGGGAACTAACTGAACAATTGGTCGTTTCATGATACCATTCTCGGTTTTAAGTGTCACAACTCTAGTATATCCGTCCTTTCCGGGGTGTGTATCAATTATACGGCCTAGTGCCCATCGTCCCACAGGTTGATTTCCGCGGATGCACACAATGTCATTTATTTGTAGGTTTTCTGTTGGTTTTTGCCATTTGTTTCTTGCTTGTAATTGTTGTAAATATTCTCTGGACCATTGCTGCCAGAAGTCTCGTGTCATGTTTTGTACAAGTTGCCATCTTTTTCTAAGATCCTGGTTGGAGTTGGCAGGTTCGGGAACTGTCAAGTGGGCATCTCCTACAATAAGGAAATGGCCAGGTGTCAAACATTTTAGTTCGTCAGGGCTTTCTGTCAACGGACATAGCGGTCTTGAGTTTAGGCACGCTTCAATCTGACATAGGAGGGTCGTAAATTCCTCGTATGTTAATTTTTGTTCACCTAGTACTCTCTTGAGGTGGTACTTAGTGCTTTTGACGCCTGCTTCCCACAGGCCACCTCCAGATGGCCAGGCCGGCGCGTTGAAGTGCCAGTGTGTGCCCTTTTCTGTTATACCGTTTATAACCGTTGTGTCCATGCTTTTCACGATTTCTTTACGTTCTTCAACGAGTTGACGATTGGCTCCAACGAAATTTGTGCCATGGTCGCTGTACATGTGGGCAGGTTCTCCTCGTCTGGCACAAAATCGTCGAAATGCTGCGAGGAATGCACTGCTGCTCAGTTCTGAAACTAGTTCCAGATGTATTGCTTTTGTTGCCAGACAGACAAACACTGATATGTATGCTTTTAGCGTCTTAATTCCTCTTCCTTTGTTTGCTTTAATGTCAACAAATCCAGTGAAGTCAACACCCGTGTGTAGGAACGGGCGAGATGCAGTCACTCTGGGTTTGGGTAGGTCGGCCATGATTTGTTGTGGTTGCTTGGCGTTAAATCTCCGGCAAATCACGCAAAGATGTATGTATTTCTTGATAGCTTGATATCCGCCGATGATCCAGTATTTTTCTCGTAAATGTAATAATGTCAATTTGGGGCCCCCGTGAAGCTTTTGTAGATGTGCTCTGTTCACTAATAGCTCTGTTAGTCTGCTGTTTCTAGAGATGATAATAGGATTTTTTGTGTGCTGGTTCAAAGAGGAGTTATTTAACCTGCCTCCAACGCGTAGTATACCGTTCTCGTCTAAGTACGGATTGAGTTTTAAGATGCTGCTCTTTGCACCGACAGTTTTATTTGCACGTAATTTCTTAATGTCGTCAGGAAACTCGTAATGCTGAATATGCTTCACGATTACCATTTCTGCAGTTATTAACTCGGTCACCGTTAAATAGAGCAATTTAAGATGCAGTGTCAGGTGCGGGGCTCTCGCTATTGCAATAAAGCGCAAAATCCAGGCTAGCACGCGAGTGATATGAGTCATGTTGCTATGTCGGCTGAGTAGTTCCATTATTGTCGACGGAGGCTCGGATTGCACAACATATGATTGCTTTGGTTTAGATTCACAGTCTGTTGGTGTAATTGTTTTGCTGTCAAGTGCTTTCTTGTCAAAATGCTTTAACCATGAAGGTCCATGCCACCATAACGAGTGGTTTTTTAGCTGGGCCACGCTTAACCCTCTTGTGGCGCAGTCTGCCGCATTGTCTTCAGACTTCACATGGTTCCAATGGGCACTCGGAATGACGTCATGGACACCTTTGACTCGATTACTGACGAACGTTTTCCATTTCGACGGGTCGCCTTTCAGCCATCCTAAGACAATCATAGAGTCTGTCCAGGCGTACGTTTTGTCATGTAATCCTTCCCATTTAAATGATTCAATTACCTTTTTCATTAAGCGGGATAAAAGTAATGTTGCGCTAAGTTCCTTTCGGGGAAGCGTCAGTTTGTGGGTCTGACTTATTGGTGCTAGTCGAGATTTGGAAGCTATCAGTGTCACGAGGGGCTCGTTGTGTTTGTCAAACGTACGGATGTAAATGCAGCAGGAATAAACCTTGTCAGATGCGTCACAAAATCCATGTATCTCGAATGTTCGTGTCATGTCACCCAACCATCTGGGTATTTCAATACTTTCAATGTCACGTATGTCAGTTGTGAATTTTTGCCAGTCGTTTCGGATAGCTTCTGGTACGACATCATCCCAGTCGCAGTCAACTTGCGACCATATAGCTTGAAAGAGTAGCTTGGCTTTCACTGTCAAAGGGTTCAAAAAACCTAAGGGGTCATATATTTTTGAAATTTCCGAAAGTATTGTACGTTTCGTAAGTTTTTCCGCGGGTCTGTCTGTTAACGTGTTTTTAAATGTAAATGTGTCGCGTGCGGGATTCCATTGTAACCCGAGCGTTTTAGTAGCATGTGCATTATTGAAGTCTATGACGTTTGGACTTATGCTGTCATTCGGTATATTTTCCAGCAACGCTGGAGTATTGCTGGTCCATTTTCTTAGATTGAACCCGGCTCCTCGTAGCATGGAGATGAGTTGTTGTTGAATTTCTAATGCATGATTTTTGTCATCACTTCCTGTCAATACGTCATCAACATAGATATCGTTATTAATGACGTTTGCTGCTAACGGATATTTGTCCGAGTCATCTTGTGCTAGTTGTTTAAGGGTTCTCAAGGCCAAATAGGGTGCTGATTTTTGGCCATACGTGATGGTGGTAAGTTGGTATTCCCTTAAAGGCTGATTAGGGGCGTCTCGCCATACGATCTTCTGCAGGTTCTGATCATCGGGGTGGACCAGAATCATTCTGTACATTTTCTCACAATCGGAGGACATGACGTATTTGTAGTGTCTCCACCTAATGAGTAGACTTTGCAAGTCTTGGTGTAGTTTGGGTCCGCATTCCATTAGGTCATTTAGACTGTGTCCAGATGTAGTTTTTTGGCTAGCGTTGAATACTACACGCAGTTTTGTAGTTAAAGACTCCTCTTTTTTTATTCCATGGTGTGGTGCGTAGCAGTGTGGGTTCACGTTTCCAGAACATTCTTTCATGTGTCCCATTTTGATGTATTCATTAATAAAATTCCTGTAACTTTCTGCGAGGTGTTCATCTTTCGTTAATCGCTTCTCAAGTTGTCGGAATTGAGCTATTGCTTGCGGTTTGGATTCTCCCAAGAGGTCGGCGAAGTTTTCCTTCATCGGCAGCCGAACCTCATATCTCCCATTTTTGAGCCGCCGAGTCGTGGTAGTGTACAGGTTTTCGCAGTAAACTTCCTGCGATGTCATGGAGTTATTTGTGTCAGTGATGTCTTCGATCTCCCAATATTTTGCTAAGTCCTCAGTGTCATTAATTACTGCGTGACAGTTGTAAGTTTTCACCGCTCCCGACAGTATCCAACCTAACTTTGTTTGTTGCGCCATGGGTATGTTTGAGCCTTTCACTAACCCATTCATCATTATTTGATTATATACCTCCACATCTAGGAGGATATCTATGGGTTGGGATATGTTATATTTCGGATCTGCTAGTGTAATGCCCTCTATATGCTCCCAGTTTCTTTTTTCGAATGTAGCGCTGGGTAAATTACTAACGACGCGTGTCATCACTAGTGCGTCCGTTGAAAATTCGAAGTCGTTATGTAAAGATTTGCATTGTAAAGTTACCTTTCCTCTACTTTTGTTCGATAGAGTCCCGACGCCAGATACGTTTGCTCTAAGTTGCTCCCTCTGCAACCCTAATCTCTGTGCTGTGTTTTCATTAATAAGCGTAATCTCCGAGCCCTGATCGATGAGGACTCTAAGTGTGATATACTCCCCATGACTGTTAGCCACTTGAATTAGTGCCGTGGGGAGAAGAATTTCGTCGCTACTCCCGGCAACGAAATTGTTTTGCATATGCCTTTGTGGTGACATGGCCGTCGAAGTTGACGCGTGCGGTAATGAGGACGTTGGCTTCGGGGCCGCTACATTTCCAAAGGCCTTATGTAACACAGTATTGTGAGGCTCATTGCATTCCTTGCAGCGTTTTTCTGATTTGCAATAATTCTTGGTATGCACATATAAACAGTTTTTGCACACGTTGGACTTTGTAACATATTTTATTTGCTCGCCTGTTGACATGCTTAGAAATTGCTTGCATTGAAATAATGCGTGATCATCGTTGCACAATGGACATTTAATTTTATTTGCAGATACGTGACAATTATAATTGTAATGTGGGGTAAATGCGCCTTTTGTTGGCTGATTTACGGGTTTTGAATATTTATTGAAGGTTTGTGTATGTCGGTATGATCCTTGCAGTTGTTTGGTCGGGTTGCTGTCAGGTTTTCTTCTTGTCAGTGGTTCTAATGCAGTGAATTTCGCTTCAATGAAATTCATGAATTCGTCAAGGGTTGGCAACTCCCGCGGATGGGCTCTTACTTCCATATAATCGGCGTAGGTATCAGTGTCTATTTTTTCACATAAAATATGAACAAATATTGGATCGCATGAAGAAGTATCCACGCCCAAATTGTGGATTGCGTGTAGGGTTTCCATGCTAGTGTCATATAGCCGTTTCAACTCTAAGGCCGATTGCTTTTGTATGTTAGGCTGTCTCATGAATGCTTGCAGTTGCTTAGTGAATAAGAGTTGTTTATTGTTATACCTATGTGTCAACAAGTCCCAGCACACGTCGTAGTTTTCGGCACTTACTTGTAAATGTTGCACAAGTTTTTCCGCTTCACCCTTCAGTTTTCCCTTCAAGTGCTGCATTTTCTGGGTTTTTGTGAGGGTGGGGTTGTTGTGAATAGCCTCAGTATAGAGATCCTTAAAAGTAGGCCACTGCGTGTAGTTCCCGAAAAATTGGGGAATCTCCAATTTAGGTACTGATAACTGCTGATGAATGGAAGATGAAAGTTTGTTGTTAAGTTGCCTTTTAGACCGCTCATATTTCAGCTCATGTAACATGTAATTGTCATAATAGTCGATGTCAGTGCCGTTGGTAATACTGTCAATTTGCAAATGTAAGTTCTCTACTGTGTTCCATCGGGATTGCAATATTTTCAGTTTATCCTCAATTTCCCACTTTTCAACAAGGTTGTCAGCTTGTGTGTTTTCCACACACCTTTTCAATGCCCGGAAGTTGGCATTTTGCAACTGCTTAAGTTCCAACAGCTTGATGTCCTCCCCGAGAAATTTGCTGGAGTCAAATATCACTTTTGCTGCGGGATTTTCGTCCTCCCCGAGATATACCTTCCTGTCACTAGGGCCCGCGGTGGATTCAGTAGTCGCCGGCACGTTGACGGCTTGCAGGGCTTTGCGCGTTCCTGAGTACCAACCGGAAATGACCTCTAGTATGTTGTCGGTGAAGTATTGATGATTTTTGTCACTTTCTTTTTGTAACTCTGTGTCGTTCTGTTGACACTCTTGCCACAGAGCTTCCAACTTTTCCAATCGGTCGGTTACATATTTTAGAGTCTTCCTGCTCGCAGAGTCCTTTTTAAAATTGGCTTGTATTTTCCTGATCTCCTCCAAAATCTCAGCTTGGCGGGCGATCAATTCGGATGTCATTTTGATGATAGATGCAAGGTGTAAAATATGGAAAGATCTTACTTGAAATGCGGCTACTTATTCGTCTGCTCGCTGCAAGAAGCTGGCTGCTCTGTTGCTGGTGCTAGCTGCTGGGTGCTGGGTGCTATTATGCTGATGCAGGATGCTGTATGCACTCGCGATTTAATGTCATTTGTCAATGTCACTGGTTAAGATCACAGACCTCGGGCACTATTTTTCCGCGGCGACGGCGTTAAAATCGAACCGAAGGTCCACATATTGAAGGACCAAAAAACAATGTATACGGATGCAATGCTTTGTCAGTGAGGACGAGTGCCGAGGAATAAAAAGACCGCGTTATGGAGAGGTGCTTTATTCTTACCGGTCAATCGTACACTAATGTATTGCTAAGCTTATGATTAATATTGCACTTCGGATATATTGATGCGTGTGCGAGGTTAATAGCCTTATTTGGGGCTAATGCAAAGTGCCTACACACGCATCGTTGCAGAAAATAATGTACATCTTTGTACAAACAGAGAGGGACATATCATTTATTGTGTAGGTCATACTTTCATGTTACTGCTAGTATAGTAACAGTTGTCAATTTTTCTAGACGATTCCCAGCTACCACTGTGTTCGGGGTGAGAATAACTGGGAATAACCCATATTTTGGTGTCCAATAGTGCATAGGATTCAGGGACAGTGTATTTGAGAGGGATAAGAGGTAGAATGCATGACAAATTTATAATGGCCACAACATACTTAACATATACATACAGTATGTACATATTTTAATCCCTATAGAGTATGTCTTGGATCCAAATGTTTGTAAAAAAGCAACAATGTATGGTGTGAAGTGGTAAATGTATTGTAGAACTCATGCATTGTAAATAATGTTGAACTAAGAGAAATCATGATACAATCTTTCTACACCTTGGCACAGGTTCAAGTAGTTTCATGTGTTAATTTCACAAAAACATGACGCAATTAAGTTAAAGTTAGATACAATATGATTTATGGCTAGTACACAAAGGTCGTCCCAAAGAATGTTAGGTTATGACGAAATTACTCCGATAAAATGAATATTAGAACTTACTTGTTTCTGTACTGTACTGCATGTCGCTGATAAATAGGAACTGTGGGGGCTGCGGTCTGAAATTATGAGAAATAAAGGAAATGTTAACAGGAATCATGGTTTAATTCCACTCCATGTGCCCCCCGCGGACCGGTGAATTTATCAAGAAAATGAACAAGGAGGAAACATGAACGAAACATAAATATAATTAAGAATATTTAATTGACATTTTAAGACTTATGACAAACGATTTTCTTTCGTTTTAGAAACTAAAATGGTCACTTACACTTTTCAGAATTGAGCTAAAGTTTCGCTGTGTGTAGAAGTCCGTACCAATGCCGGAACACTCCAACGCCTTTCGGCCGACCACCCGCGTAGCGCACAACATTTTTACTAATTTATTAGAAACTGTTCAATTTATTTCTTGTTTTAATTCACTCCAGACAGAACATGTGGGTGACGCAACTTCATGAAAGAACGGTTTAACTTTTTTTTTCGGCATTCAATATTCTTGCCACACGAAAAATGGCGTGCGCAATAGAATATTCTCGTTTAAAAATCTATTGAGGTTAGTTCTCCTTGGTTGTTTGGCGAAAATCAAACACTTGCGATTGGTTCAATGTACTTGACATTACAATTAGGAGCCAATTACAAGCAATGAAAAGTTAAAGTTGACTAGAGAGTAATAGACAACATGCTGACTGTTACATAACAAGCATCGATAGAAAAAAAACTCACTATATAAATGAACAAAAAACTGCAACTAGGAGCAATTTTATGGTGAAATATATCCAATTTTTATTTTAATAATATTACATTGTTATTGTTCAGTTTTTGTAAACGGGTTTAGTTGGTCTGGTTTAGTACGCTAGTAGCGTCCTCTCATGACGAGTAGTAGTAACTTCCTCAAATCAGCAAATGTTTGCTGATACAATTTGATTTGAATAATAAGAAATAACGACGAACTATTCTATTTATTTTATAGGATATACTTTAACCAAATTTATCTTCAGCATCATTTATTAGCTTCTTATTGGAATCCAGTTCAAATGTCAACTTCAACTTGTCAATGTCATCAATTTGTCAGTGTCAATGTCGTTCAACACGTATTTATCACGATTCTCTCGACGTATATTCGATGTTTTTACTGCTTTCTTACCGTTATTCCGTAATTGATCCTCATCTTACTAAATGCTCAGCTTCGTAAGAATCAGTAAAAATGGAGGATACCTTAGCATTGACTATGGAGAATGTTTTGAGAAACGATGCAACATGTAGAATATGCTTAGTGCGGGGCGATGGCATGCAGGAGTTATTTGTTGAAGGAATTGGTATCATTGAGCAGATAGAATATTGTACTGGTATACGGGTAAGCTACACATTATATATCACTTGGGAAATTTAAAGATAGAACAGTGTCCTAACTACTGGCTCTGTGATCGAACAAAATCTTTTTTGAAATTTTAAGATAACTAAAAGTGACTTGACTAAAAATTCTATATAATTATCAAACCTGCTAAAAAAATGTCACGAGAATCGGTTGAAAATTGCGGCCGGTAGAGGAAAACAGCTGGACATATGAAAGCATTCTTTCCGAAGCCCGAACGGAGGCATTCATTTCACTCGGTTAATAACTCATTTATTAGACAAGTATGTTCTATTATATTTTACTATGTTTTATTTAGTCCACTAATACTTTTTTAAATAAATAAATAAATATTAGGGGACAATTTTTTACACAAATCTAACTAGTCCCACAGTAAGCTCAATAAGGCATGTGTTATGGGTACCAGACGACGATATATTTAATAGATATGTACATAAATAAATAGAAAACATCTAAGTCTCAGGAATAAAGGTCTCTGCTCACCACAGAAACAAATGCTCTTACCGGGATCAAACCCGGGACCTCTAGCTTTGGAGGCAGTGACACTACCAACTATGCAACCTTTTTTATTTATTACTAAATCAAACCACTGTTATTGATTGTGTATGAAAAGTCCTCAATTATTTTGTATTTTTTACCCAACTGCGCGACTCAAAGGAGGGTAATGTGTTTAACAGTCTATGTATGTATGTTTGTTCCTTTCTGGCACTCTAGAGACCAAACATATCTGCCTATTCTTATGATGCTTATGTCAAAAGATTTGTCTTAAATATCCAAATGTCACTAAAGACATTTTTTAACACAGTCGGGTTTGTTTTTTTTATTATTCATTTCAATCATCATCATCAATATTAAGAGGGCCTGGTCCTCTGTTGTAGCATTGTCCATTCTAATCCATGTAACAAGAGAGAGAGGCAGGCCCAGAATACAAGACATGGCTAACATGATACTAATCATAGCCTTTATTTCCCGAATATTTTACAGTAAAAATATAAATAAATATATATTTTTTTAATAATATTAACATTTATTATGGTAATAAGAGGTACAAAGATCTGCTTACATTACTTTAGTAGTATAGGTACTTAGGTAAGTAAAAAAAAAGAAGACTAAGTTAGGTTAAGTAAGCGTCAACTGATCCCACACTAGTGTGAACAGTATGCACTTGAATAATCACAAAATGTCTATTATTTCGGTGTACCTTCTGGCAAACTCCTCCTCCAACTTCTTCCACTGTTGTCTGTCGGCTGCTATTCTTATCTTAAGGCTAACATGGCACAGATGAAAGAATGGTGCTACCCACACATACTAAGAAGTAAAGAAGAAGGCCCAAGATAGATCCCTTTCAAATACACCAAAAATATAGTATATTTTTGTTGTAAGTTAGATTTATGTTGAAATACTTTAGCATAAAGAATAACAGAAACAAGGTAGGGTTCCATAGCTGTCCACTTGTTGTGTTTTGTGGCCTTAAATGGTCACAAACTTATATTTACTATGTATTTTATTTAATCTAAGTAATTAATGGAAATTGTATGAAAGTTTGCTTTTCCAAACAAATATTCTTGAGTTCAGTTATTTTATTACTTGTTAACTAGTAATGTCTAGATAACTGTGATAGTTTTCTTTTTTTTTATATAGAAAACTACCGTGAGTTTGAGACATATTAAATATAATGAAACGGGTCACTCACGTCTTTAAGGTCGAATATCGCTCGACATGTTTCAGACCGGTACGCGGTCCTTAATCATGAGCACCTATCGCGGCGGCGGTTTTCTTAGCACTGCGTGCCCATGCCCTGTCCGCTCGGTTGCTCGGCGCGGGTGGAGGCGGCGGCGGCGAGAATCTACCCTCGTTTTCTTCACAATTGTTCAATACCGAAACACTCACAAAGTCACATGCTAAAGTCTCGTCCACACTCTTCACAGACGTAGTATTCAACACTGTTTTCCAGCTGGGTGGTACAACCCATCCACAATCACGATTAAAATTTGGAAAACGACCAATTTCGATAGCCTCCCACACTTTGCGTGGTACAAAAAACTTTTCCCTCGCTAATACGGTTACCTTATCGAACCGAATATAATGTGATGGGCCCGAATCCAGTGAATGCTCCGCAACTGCAGACCCCCGAGCATCACGTTTTTTCATACTACGTATGTGTTCAGACAATCTAGTGGAAATGTTCCGACCTGTCTCTCAAGTTTTTTGTACCACACAAAGTGCAGGAGGCTATCGAAATTGGTCGTTTTCCAAATTTTAATCGTGATTGTGGATGGGTTGTATTTTATTCTTGTTTTGTCTAAGCTAAGCCGGAGAGGGACAGACAGACAGCATGTCAAAACTATAAGGATTCCATGTTTACTGTGGATCCCTAAAAACTATGTAATTTTCACACACATTTTCGTTAACTACCCTACGTGGTATAGCAATGCATTAAAATGTTGCCTCGCTGAAAAACACAAGTTTCACCAACTATTAAAAAAAATTGGCAACCCTCGTGATTACGACTCTTTCTCTGTTCTCCGTAAAAGAAGTAAGATAACGATGGATAGGTGTTATAAGGCTTTCCTATCATCCGTTGAGGAGGCGCTACAGTACGATATTAGAGCTTTTTGGCGTTAAGTTAAAAATAAAAAGGGTCACTCAACAATACCACAGCAGATGACGTATGGCCACTCAACAGTCTCTAACTCTCCAGCCATATGCAACCTATTTTCTGGCTATTTTGGGTCTGTCTTTGAACCATCTGCAGGTCTTTTATCTAGTACTTATGACAACGCTAATTTAAGTAGTGAATCTTTCAGTAATCTTTTTATTCCCATTGATAAGATAGTTCAAAAAATAAAATATCTAGATAAAAAGGAAGGTTCTGGACCTGACGGCATTCCTCCTTTCATTTGTTATTTCATGTGCCAAAGAACTTTCTTTTCCTCTGTACCTATTATTTAACAAATCGCTGCAATCCGGATCGTTCCCAACAGTGTGGAAAATTGCTCATATTGTCCGTATTCACAAATCGGGTGACAAGACGCGCTGTGAAAATTATAGGCCCATAAGTATTTTGTCGTGTATGGCCAAGCTTTTTGAATCCCTTGTCTATGAAACCTTGTATAATCACTTCAGTGCATTTTTGTCTGATAGGCAACATGGTTTTGTTAAAAACAGATCCACTGTAACAAATTTGTTGGAATGCAAAAAATTCCTTTGTACTAATTTTGCACTTAGAGGACAGATCGACTCCATATACACGGTTTTCTCTAAGGCCTTTGATAAGGTAGACCATAGTATACTTTGTCGTAAACTTGCTTTATATGGTATACATGGTAGTTTGTTCCGATGGATTTCCTCCTACTGGAATAATAGGAGTCAACCGATAGCTATAAATGGCTTTTTATCTGCTCCTGTGCCCATAACTTCTGGCGTGGCTCAAGGGTCGCACTTGGGCCCATTACTGTTTGTGTTTACAGTTTTTATAAATGATCTGGTGGTTCGCCTGTCTTGCCATTCTCTTTTATACGCGGATGACTTGAAAGTGTACACGAGTGTGAACAGTATTTCTCACTGCTTAATGCTGCAAAAGGATCTTGACGTAATATATGACTGGTGTATCAGCAATCGCATGTTTTTGAATGTTAGTAAATGCTTTGTTATCTCTTTCTCAAATAAAAAACACTGAATTATATACGACTATAAACTGGCTGGCCAGAGACTTGCCCGCCAAACGGTTGCTAAAGAATTTGGTTTAATGAACAACTTAATTTTAAATTTCATTACGAAGTTATTACAAAAAAGGCAATCAAATGCTCGGATTGATTATCCGAGTCACAAAAATTTTTAAGAGTCCAAAAAGCCTACTTTGCCTCTTCCAAAATCTAGTTCGCAGTGTACTCGAGTATGGTTCTATGGTGTGGTCTCCTTATTACTTTGTACACTCTAATATAATAACATTGAACGAGTTCAGAAAAGGTGCCTTAAAATAAGTCTTATCGATAACAGCGCGCTCTTATCTTATACATCACAGTTATGACCAGCGACTGCGTTCATTTGGTATTGGCTCCCTAGAATCACGTCCCGCAACCGACGAGCATGTATGAGAAGATGTATGGATGTGATTGAAGCGAAAAAAGTATGTGAGGACCGTAGTATTTGGCGTTCTTTGGTCTCTGCCTACCCCATGTATGTATGTGTAGAATCACGTCGTATACTTCTTGACTTATCATTTCTTCACAAACTACTCCATTCCAAAATCGACTCGCCTGAAATCCTCTCTCTGGTTTTTTATTTATTTATTAATTTATTAAAAATGGGATTGCTCTTGGCCAGCATCTAGCCAGGGGGCAAAGATGAGGCGTTACGTTTAACACACCCCGGTTTAGGTCCCGTGCTCCTAAAATGTTTGCGCTTCAAGTGTATAGAAACAATACTTCTTTTTACAATCCCATTGTAAGAATGTGTCGTCAATATAATGACCTGGTATTGAAACATAATGATATTGACATATTTGACTCGCGACTTACAATTTTCAGGAGGCAGATAGTCACAGTTCTGACTGATTTGTATTCCTTTTTTAGTCATGTGTCTACTCAATTATCTGTTAGTAGCTTGCTCAAATATATTATTATTATGTATGTACCTAGTTTAGTGTAGTTTTAGTTTACCGCTCGCTGTTACTTTTAATCATGCTGTGCATACATATTTTGGATAGCATTCAAATCAATACCTTCGAACTATTCTATTTTTCTGTCAATGAATGTTGTCTGTTTTGTGCGCCTATTGAATAAATAAAAATAAAATAAATAAAACAAACAGATTTGCGAACACTTAAAATGTCAGCCGACATTTATTACTGATTAAGCATCATAGTTACATTATAAATTAAAATATAATGAGACATCACACACATTTTAAGGTCAAATATCACTGGACATGTTTCAACCCAGTACTGAGTTTTCAACATTATAAATTAATATAAAATTTTCTAAATAAATTTCAGCTCGTCAACGAACCCAGCCTCCCCTCCCACATCTGCTCGCCCTGCCACGCGCACCTAACCATCGCCCACACCTTCAAGTCCACCTGCCTCGCCTCGCACCACACTCTACACCCACATGCTCACACTCTCGTCAACACCCGGCCTGAAGTGCTGGTCAAGATGGAGAGGGATGACAGTACCGATATGGATAATGAGGAGTGGGTGGAGGAGAGAAAGAGTAAGAGGATGAAGATGAAGAAGGAGAAAGAAGATAGGTATGAATGCATATTTTTTAATAATCAAAATCTATTATTTTGTAATTAATGTATAAGTCAAGGACGCTTTTACAAGTCAATCAATAGGAAAAAAAATATATGTATAATTGGCATTTTTTGCCATGTCAACATTGGTAACGTAATGAACAATTGGCTAATATGTGGACACATGTTTCTTTTACTCAAGCTGTCTTAATAATAAGACGATTGTCAATATATAGATAGTGTCAAAGGCAGATTTGGTCTAAGGCCCAGTAGACCCGGTCGAGGGTGGACAAGCAGTCAATCGTGCTGATAAAGGGCCTTATAAAATAACGTGAACAAACTGGAAAAAATAATAATTTATGTTTGATACTATCATACACATTACAGGCTCAAAAAGCATGCTATTAGGTTTTTCCACGTTTTTGGTTTAATTCAAAACACAACTATCGCAAGATTGTATCTCAGATACCAGATCAGAAACAACTTATCATTAATTAAAAAGCTTTTTAGAATACTAATTGTGAAATCGGTTGAATGTGCCTTCAACTTTAAAAAAACCAAAGGTGGATTCCAGTGAAGAGAAGCAATTCAGACTGGTAACTGTCGCAAGCTCTTACGAAGCGTTTTCGTTTGCATTTTCGATAACTATTTGCAAGTCATAAGAACATTTACGCAAACATACAATCAGCTGAGATACGATCTTGCGAAAGTTACCAGTCCTTTTGTACAAAAAAGTGGTGAGTTTTAATGTTTTATACTAAAATATTGTTCATGTTTTTTTGCTTTCAACAATATGTATACATTTTTCACCTTATTCCATTGAAATAAAGCCCAAAAATGTATACATATTTATGCCCTCGACTGTATGTGCCGCGTCACCAATAGTATAGTCGATATACAATTATATACGTTCTATAACTACGAGTCAGCATCAACTAAACTAGGCGAAAATTCCGGATCACTTCCTTCTTACCAAACCTGTAAAAAAATGTTACAATATACGGACATTTTGGTGGCTACAATCTATGTGATGTTGACTATACAAGTTATATTTCGTAATGTATTAAAATTCGTAAACTGTAAAGTAATTAATTCTTTCTTTTTAGAAAAGCTAAAAACCGAACACAACTCCAACCACAGTCAAAACACGAATATATATACACAGAAAACAATCGAACAATGTTTGTTAACATTGGAAACAGCTTCCCAAGACCTGACTCCCGTGAGCCTTGGAGTATCTCATCGTCAAGTTCATCGCTACCTGAATCTAGAATACCAGGAGACTCCACATTACATGAGAAAACACCTAAGAAGAGGTCCAAAAAAGGCTCTGCGGACAGCTCAAGCTGGGAGATTAATAGAGTTAAAAAAGCAAGAGAATCTGGAAGACCATACTTGAGTCAGAAGCGTGTAAAAGGTGTCAAAGTCGGTTTCGAAACCCGGAAGGAAAGAAAAATGGGCCCTCCATGCTATTCTACCGTATGCCGGAGGAGTGCAAAAAGAAGATGCGATATAATAAAAGATAAGGACAGGAAATACTGTTTTAATAAATTCTGGACTGAATTAAACTGGGCGGAAAAGAAACAGTATATCGTAGATTTAGTAAATGTTACTAGTTGTAAGAAAGTCAGCGGGGAGTCCCGACGAACAAAGACTATTAAGTATAATCTAGAAGTTAATAATGAGTGCTGGCCGGTGTGTAAGAAAATGTTTTTGAATACTTTAAGTATCGGTGAGAAGACGGTGCTAGGTTGGTTAGAGAAAGCGTCTGAGCAAGCATCTGTAATAAATTAATAAATATTTGTAGACAGTTTTAAGCTGCGTACACATTTGAGGCAGCCTCGGGTTGAGCCACGCACGGCTCGCCTGTTTGCTCAAATGCGTACGCGCCTCGTGCTCCGTGCGCGAGCAGCTCGCGGCGAGGCGGCTGGAGTCGGTATTTTGACCGTGCTCAAAGGCGCCTCCGTGTGCGTGCCTCACATAATTTGGTCGTGTATCCGAGCGTGCCGCGAACAGATCGACACGTTCTAACTGGTATACTGGTATGTGCTCGAGGCGCGCACGAATTTGAGCAAAACATTAATTACGATTATTTTACATTTGTTTCATCCACCACCAACGCAATTTTTTGTTAATAATTCTGTCAATGACAATAAATTCAGCAACAGTTGTTATCGAGTCCAGCGCCATTATGTGCAACGCACAATGCGGCTCGCCGCGAGCGCGCTGCCTCACTCGATCTTGTTTATGTGCAATTGTTTTGTCAACGCTCGGGGCGAGCATGCCTCGTCGCGAGCATGCCTCGTTGCGAGCATGCCTCGTTGCGAGCATACCTCGTTCCGAGCCGCTCAAATGCTTACGCAGCTTTTGAGGGGCTCGGTCCGAATGGCTTGCCACCATAAAACATTTTTACCCAAGCTGTGGATAATATAAATTTATTGAAATACTTGAATAAAATTACCGTATTAACCCTTTGAACGCTTTCATATTTTAATGACGCCAAGACGCCAAGCCAAGCAGACGTCAAGTTATCAAAAATGTATGTAACATTTAAACCAATAAAAACAATTTATAATAGATTTTTTCATGATCAAAGTACACCTTCACTTCACTCCGACCTTTTTAGTGGTTGTTGGCGTCACGGAATATAAAAACCAGAGGAAGTGTCATCCTAGCGATTGTACTAGAGAACGGCTGTCGCCACACGCAAACAACCATACTTAAATCACAACACTCACACACTATAAAAGAACTCTTTTCATTGATTAAAACGTACCGTGGCAATATGTTGTTAGCGGGTTGGTAGCGGTTTTCATAAAGAAAAACAACTCCAAAAACTACCCTTTACGGTCTAAATTAGAGTGCAAAGTAAATATTTCTTACGTCAGTGTGATTCTTTGCTGCTCGTCTTCTAAGAGACGTGTTAGTTCGGCTACTTGACACCAGATCTGCCACCTGGTGTCGAGTAGCCGAGGCGGTCAATTCAAACCAAAAGGTCGTATGCAATATCAAATTTCGCATCGTGATAAGACTTTTTACATACGCTTAGTAGGCTTAAGAAATAAGGATGGGGTATGATTTTTAACTACAATTTAACAAACCACGTAAGTAACTCGATAATGCCAAACGGCACAGAGCGGGAACTGTCTTAAATGCAACTTTGCAATCCGAATACTCATATTATCGGAATATTCGTCCGAAATATTATCCGAATACAACGACATGAACTATCCGAATACAACGACATGAACTATCCGAATACAACGACATGAACTATCCGAATATTCAAATATTTTGGATACAATAAAAAAATTGATAATAATCACTATTACGCGTACTTAAACATTAGGAGCGGAGTAAAATCAGTAATTATACTAATTTTAAAGTTCCAAATCAAAATAGGTAGCATTTTAACTGACTTCGATAAAATAGGATTAGGAAGGAGGTTCCCGATGCAGCACATATGAGGATTAAGGTATGACAAATGTAATAATAAAAGAAAATATAATTTAAAAAGAAGTATGTACCTATATGTATACTCTTGGCAATGGAAACATCGCCACGACTAGGACTACGACTTAGGACTCTGAGCGGCATCTCGCGTAAGTATATGCCGAGACAAACACTGCGGTGCACGTTTTATATACCTACCTGGCTATGCATTAAATTGTAGAACGTCATAAAGTATAATTCCATGGAGAAAAGGAGAGACCAATGTTATGGTCATATAGTATGAAATTGTTAGTACTTACGCTACATACATATTTTGTGTAGGAATTGAATTTTCATGTATGAATCGTTTGCCTTTTTCCGATATCCAGTAATGTTCCTGAACAAAATGTTCCGAGCAAATTGTGTTATACTGTTGCGGAAACCAAGTTAGAGGCCTCCGGGCGGCTTGAGAACTTCTAACAGTCAAGTTGCCCACTCACTTGACAAGCCTAATCCCTATAAGGTCTAGTTTCCCCCTCGGGTTGGAAGGTCAGATGGCAGTCGCTTCCGTAAAAACTGGTGCCTACGCCAATTCTTGGGATTAGGTAGCGGACCCCAGGCATCCTTCAGGATGCCACTGTACTGGGAATAACGCTAGGATGATGATGATGACTGTTGCGGAAACCAATCCTTTCTCCCCGTGACACAATATTCAAATAATATTTAATTTGAGTTATCAATTAATCGATTATAATTATCGACATAGCTACAGCATTTGAGTAGCAACTCGGGAGCAAAATTTGACGTTCTGGATAGCGAAATAACACACATGATTATGAAGCTTAATCTCAGAGGAATAGAATATATATTTTCTTAATTACAGACGCAAATTGTGTCTTCGAAATTAATAATGTAATTATTTCTCTTATACGCTAAAATACTATTTACGGATGATAGGAAATCCCTCCATGGGTACATTTTTTTATATTACTGTTATTTCTACAGCTTTTCACGGCACAATCAGGCATTTTACAAATAAAAACAGATTTATTTTACTTATTTACTCATGTCAAACGCCGCTTGCGGTTGCCAAGAGACTGGTAATAATATGTGCAACAAGTAAGCTTAATATTAGCTCATGTTTGGCGACACGGGAACGCCCACTCACCACTTCCACTGGTTCTTATATTCCGTGGTTGGCGTGGTGGGCACGACGACTCACAACTATTTTATAGGTTCGTGGCGTTCAAAGGGTTAAGAAAGAAAGATATTAAAGTGAAGATATAAAAATAGTTAAAAAGAACATTCTGATCAGAGGTGTTTTTATTTACGTATTGCTGTTGTTTCAATAAAATCTGTGGAGTTATGATACCGCCTAGCTAGCACGATAGCTTATATCGTCACGATACATGGCTGAAATGTACTGAAACGTCACATAAAACGTATAGGGTATCCTACTAGCTAGGCTGGTAATGGCAAGAGGTCTTGAAATAGTACATTACTATAGAGGCCGGAACGAAAGGGGTTGCCGGCCGAAGACATATAGACGGATAGGTCTGAGGCAGGCAACCCCATATTTCCCGTCGAGGTATGTATAGTGCTTTTCTCAAATATGCAATGAAATAAACAACAAAAAAAACAAAGTTTTATTTTTCATACGCATAGTGGCAGAATTTCATGATGCCTGTGCTCCAAATTTATGTGGAATGGAAATTAAAAAAGAGGACTTTGCCGGCCTAGGCCTGTAAGATTTGTATGAAATTCCATTAACGACCTCTTGTCTTAGCCGCACCTGAAACGTCATACTTCGCAGCCATAAGGAACATAACATGAATATTTCATTGCATGTTTGAGAACAGTTGTTTGTTTAAATTTTTGATTTCTAATTCAATCTCCGACCTCTTAGGCTCGTGTATGTACTATCTGTTACGTAGTAACATATATTTCATCTGTGGTTTCGAATAGCAAACTCTAGTGCAATAAAAATATTATATAAACGATTTAATCAAGCTGTTTGTTTAAATTTTTGATTTCTAATTCAATCTCCGACCTCTTAGGCTCGTGTATGTACTATCTGTTACGTAGTAACATATATTTCATCTGTGGTTTCGAATAGCAAACTCTAGTGCAATAAAAACATAATATATACGATTTAATCAAGCTTTAGTAAAGGTATGTTAAAAATGCTCACATGTCATATGTATGTACAAGATTCCGTGATGTTAATTTTAAATCATATTTTATTTATATCCGTTGTTTGTCTCACCATATCTATACCCTTATTTAACTTTATCAGCATTAAAGTTTTTGCATGCAGCAGTTGCCTCAAGCACAGAATAAGTAATAGTACATACAGAAATTTCACTTCCTAACAAAAACGGCGTTTAGGCATAAGAAACGTACCTACTCTCTGTATCTCTGTCTATCGCATAACTTGTATTCATTCACGCGCGGCACGTGTAGCGTTGGGGTTGTCACTCCATGAATACATTAATAAGTACAACATATTATTTCACATGTATAGGTAGGTATGTCAGTGTCATTAAGTCATTATGAATAACACCAATAATAAAACTGATCTCGTGAAAGAAATTCCATTTAACTCTTGTAACTTTAATTTATAAGTGAGTAACACAAAAAGTAAGTTAATAAAGTATACCTACGGTTCTCATAATATACTCTTTTTAGGGTTTCGTACCCCCTTTTATAGAAGATTATTTTGAACAGTATAGCCATTGAGTATAGCTCAAAAAGGAGAAATTATCACCGGAAGACTCCTCCTTATACAAAACGACGTAAGTGCCGTAGTTTTCTTATGAGGATACGTTCTTTTATATTAGAAAGGTACAAATTATTTAGTAATGTCCTGCATTTACTTACATAAGAAGGTACAAGAGAGGCTACAAATAATTCATTACCACAGAATAAATAGGAGTAAAAAAATATTTTTTAAAAATACATGTAAAAAGACTTGAATTGGAAATTAATATGATTGCCTTTTACAATAACAAAGTTTATATACAATTAGTGACTTGTTTATATTTGATTCTCTTATGAATAGGAGTTATTTACTCGCGGTTCGTCGTAATTCAAGTCGGTGGCGGAGGCGGATCGCGACACGACGCACGTGCTCGCGCGGCGACGGCCCTCGCCTGACTGATCACCCCGGGCTTTGCAAGCGGTGGGTATAAAACGCGACGCACTCCGCCCATTGCAAGCCCCTTGCCTCAAGTCTCATAAAATCCCGCCGCAAGTTATTCAAATTATTCAATGTCAAAACTCCTAGGTCACAAAAAACAGTTTTTCGCAATTATCTATTTCTATAGCTCCAATTATGTTATAGTATTTTATACAACTTTAAGATACCTTAGAGTTTAATGATTGAAATTAAAAACTGATCGCACAAAACACATCACATATATTGCAAAATATCATTTGCAGATGGGATTAGCTAACATTTTAGTTGTAAAGTTAAAACGACCGACAACACCTCATAAACACAGCGTCTCTGTGTGACGCCATTGCTAAACTGCCACGCCCTTATCCCCGCGTCCCGCGCCCCGCCTGACCCGGAACTGGAAGTGTCCGCAGACAGAACACGGTGATAGCGCCCTCTGGTGGATTGCTGCTTAAAAGATAGTCACATATAATAAGAGTTGTTAAAAATTGAAAGTAGCTGTAAAACGAGCGTAGCGAGTTTTGTTATCAAACACTCGAGAATTTTAAGACCAACATGTGTAACGTTGCCTAACGTTGCATATAATCATTTGTTGGAGTAGTAAAAAAAACTATTAGACAATTGTAGAGCATAATTTTTTCTGTCTTCTGTCAATTAAATGACTGACAGCAGTATTAAAATCACAATCAACCAGATCACAATGTACACATGAAATGCAATAAACCATTATGATTAATGATTATGATTGAGTCTATATCATAGACAAGTCATTATATGACTGGTGGGAGAATCAAAATGGATTTCCATACATTGTTATACAAACGTTGTTTTTTTTTGAAAGAGGCACATGTCAATGTCTGTATTCTGCCCCCATACCGATTTTTCATTTAAATCAAGTTATTTTGATGTCGTCGAAAAATTATTGTGTGCAACGTTACATAATTAGGTCTTAAAATTCTCGAATCTTTAATAACAGACTCGAGAATTTTAAGAACCCTTATTTATGTAACTGCTGCACAAAATACTATTGACATTTAAACAAATGACCGGATCATTACTATCATTCTAGCGTATGTATATTTACAAGATAGGTCAAGAATGAACAAGATGTGTCTTTCCGACGATGTCTCTGACCTGCGTCACACCAGTGACCAGTGTTGCACCACTATATACTTATATGTCCACTGCTGTGCACAGGCTTTTCCTCTCTTAGATGAGATCTCAGAAGTTCCCACGCCGGCTCCGAATGGGTTGGAAACTTCACATACACCTTTGAAATTCTTCGCAGAAGTATGCAGGTCATGATGTTTTCCGTGACCGAAAAGTTAACGGTACAGTCAGCATCAAAAGTAGCTTACGCACATGAAGGAGTCAAAACCAGGGGCATAGGCGTCTCCTGGGTGAGCTCGCTTCGTCGTCGGCCTCATCTTTGCCCCCCGGCTAAGTGCTGGCCAAGAGCAATCCCATTTATAATAAAAAAAAAACCTCTTACTACCTTATAATAAGACTTTTGAACTTTTCAAATGCGTAGTTACTTTTGATGCTGTACACATATGATATTCTGTACATAAGTTTGAAGCTCAGTGACAGCGGTAGCGAAGCGGGGCATCGCGGCGCGGAGGCGGTACCGGTTGTAATGTTCGAAATTATATGAAAGAGTCCGCACATCAGAAAACCGACCGGTACAAAAGCGTAGTGCTTCCTCGGCATTATCAAATTAAATAATTAAGAGTCGCCAGTACGCTCGGCTGAACTCGATTCTCCATACAAACGTACGTAGTTTCGTTCTCATTTTAAAATAACATGAAACTTTGTAAATTAGTTTACAGTACATATGGTGCTACATTATTCTAGTTAGAAAACAAACTCGCATAGCCTGCCCACAAACAGTGATATTTGACATTTCGGAGACCTCACGCTACATTAGCGCCTCGAGCGGCAAATTCATTAGCGATAGCCCTCAAGCTAGAAACGCACAGAGCGGGTGCGGCGAGGTGCGGGGCGGAGGCGGTTTTGCATTTTTGATCTTAGCGAAACTGTCGACTGTCGATAGTGTCGATTACTGCTTCATATGTCACACACGCCGCCTCCGCCCCGCTATCCCACGCGGTTGTTTGGTGCGACGTCCCCCGGACCGCGTTCGCTCGCAAAACCGCCTCAGCCCCGCAACGACGCTGCGCCGCGCTCTGTGCGTTTCAAGCTTCATTAACACCCCGGTGCTCTGTGGAGTCTAGTTTAGCCCGAGTAACAAGTGGAACGAGCCTGACACTAGGCCAGAGGTCGGCAAACCGCGGCTCGCGGCTCTTTGAACAGCCAGTTACGGCTCTTCGAGGTCTCCTTATAAATATAGTGAAAAACCTAAAACAGGTATTATTGGCTGTCTGAGGTTCCCAAAAGATGATATTTTTACTGAATTTGGCTCTTTGGTCAAACAGTTTGCCGACCCCTGCACTAGGCTACCGTACTGCTTCGTACTTATTACATCAGTACCGATGTGTTACAGCCCAGAGCCGCCCGATATCAAGCCAGAAAAAGTATACAAACGCGGTGCATACAAGAAGTCCGGTGCTCGCCGCCCGAAGTTCAAGTTCCGGCGGCTGTGGTGCGCCCCGTGCCAAATAAAGTTCGAGTCCAAAGAGGAGAGTGATGCGCACCGACTGGCCAAGCACCCTGAGGACCCGTGGATGTGCGAGGTAAGTACTCGTACAGTCGGGGTAAGAAAAGGTTCATCACCTTAAGGGTCCCCCGCACGCTCAACTGATCTCGATTCTCCATATAACCGTAGTTTCGTTCTCATTTTAAAACGCCGCGCTGAAATAGTATGCGACTTTGTATACACAACTCTTACGAAGTTCTTTATTTGACTAAGTCATTACATCCTACTTAATATTATAAACGCGAAAGTATGTAAGTATGGATGGATGTTTGTTACTCTTTCCCGTAAAAACTACTGAATGGATTTTATTGAAACTTTAAAATAATACTAATAATAATAATAAAAAGACGACCACATAAGGTTTGCCCTGTGAAAAAGATATCAGATCTCATGTAGAGCCAAGCTTCTGAATCTACACGGCCTAACTCTACCGACCCTAACTTCAACAAATTCTACATATCAGTAAATATGTATATTAATAGGTTTTTTTAGTTACTGTCCACAGTCCCATGTAAACTTTCATGTCCTAATTCATAAAATTGATGAAAGTCTCATATAAACTTCCACCCCCCCCCCCCATTTTAGAGGAGGGGGGGCGAAAGTTATATGTTTATGAATTTTTTTGTTGGTTGTATACTAAACTTAGTTTACATACCAAATTTCAGCTTTCTAGCACTTCAGGAAGTAGCCAAACATTTTGATGATCATCAGTGTGTCAGTGACGAAATCGGTGTATTTTACATATCAATAAAATCTAAAGTTTTAGAACTATTATAGTTAGCTATTAGTAGTTAAAGCTATTCAATTGAGACTTTGTATGTTTTGACCAACTTTATGAGGGTTAAAAAAAAACGACGAAACACTTCGAGAAAATGTAGGTAGTGCCCTTGCGCTTCGCTTGGCTCGTCTTGGCGGGGGCACTACAGTGCCCCGGATAGGCTACATTTTATAAAGATATTGTGTGAAATGTCCAAATACTAATCCTGCGCAGACGAAGTCGCGGGTACCAGCTAGTAGTTAATAATAATAGTCAACTTATGTCCAGATATGCGGCAAGGTGTTTACCCACCGCGGCTCCCACTACACCCACGTGCGCTCCCACCTGCCCCCACTACACGGCTGCGCGCACTGCGACTATAAGACTTGGCATCGACACGACCTGGTCAAACATCTGCGGATCCACTCTGGTGAGTCCCACTCTCATCTCACTACACCCACGTTCCCACCTACCCCCGCTGCACTGCGACTAAAGACCTGACGCAGAAACGACCCGGTGAAACATCTGCGGGTCCATTCCGGTCAGTCCCACTCTCATCCTACTATACGTTTACATCTGCCCCCGCTGCACTGCGACTATACTATGCAAAAAAATACAACAGGTTATTAAAGTTTGTACAAAAAAGACATTTCAACAGAAACTTATTATTCCACAGGTGTTAAGCAATACCAGTGCACCCAATGCACCCGCACGTTCCACACATCGTCCAACCTGGCGTCACACACGAAGCGCTTGCACGAGCTAGCGCGCCCGTACCAATGCACGCAGTGTTCACGGCGGTTCTTCGACAGGACCAAACTTCGCAGGCACATGGACAGCCACAACGACATTAAGCGGTCAGTCGGAGAAGCGTCACTCTCACCACACTATATAGCTAGCTAGGGTCACGTTTTTTTTTACCATCAGGATGCTATAACTAGCTCCGGGCACGTTTTTTGTTACCATCAGGATGCTATAGTTACCTCGGGTCACGTTTTTGTTACCATCAAGATGCTATAGCTAGCTCGGGTCACGTTTTTGTTACCATCAGGATGCTATAACTAGCTCGGGGTACGTTTTTGTTAGCATGAGGATGCAATAGCTAGCTCGGGTCACGTTTTTCTTACCATCGGGATGCTATAGCTAGCTCGGGTCACATTTTTGTTACCGTCAAGATGCTTTAGCTAGCTCGGGTCACGTTTTTCTTACCATCAGGATGCTATAGTTACCTCCGGTCACGTTATTGTTACCGTCAAGATGCTTTAGCTAGCTCGGGTCACGTTTTTCTTACCATCGGGATGCTATAGCTAGCTCGGGTCACGTTTTTGTTACCATCGGGATGCTATAGCTAGCTCGGGTCACGTTTTTATTGCCATCGGGATGCTATAGCTAGCTCGGGTCACGTTTTTGTTACCATCAGGATGCTATAGCTAGCTCGGGTCACGTTTTATTGCCATCGGGATGCTATAGCTAGCTCGGGTCACGTTTTTGTTACCATCGGGATGCTATGGCTAGCTCGGGTCACGTTTTTATTGCCATCGGGATGCTATAGCTAGCTCGGGTCACGTTTTTATTGCCATCGGGATGCTATAGCTAGCTCGGGTCACGTTTTTGTTACCATCAGGATGCTATAGCTAGCTCGGGTCACGTTTTATTGCCATCGGGATGCTATAGCTAGCTCGGGTCACGTTTTTATTGCCATCGGGATGCTATAGCTAGCTCGGGTCACGTTTTTGTTACCATCAGGATGCTATAGCTAGCTCGGGTCACGTTTTATTGCCATCGGGATGCTATAGCTAGCTCGGGGTCACGTTTTTATTGCGATCGGGATGCTATAGCTAGCTCGGGTCACGTTTTTGTTACCATCAGGGTGCTATAGCTAGCTCGGGTCACGTTTTATTGCCATCGGGATGCTATAGCTAGCTCGGGTCACGTTTTTATTCCCATCGGGATGCTATAGCTAGCTCGGGTCACGTTTTTTTTACCATCGGAATGCTATAGTTAGCTCGGGTCACGTTTTTGTTACCATAGGAAAGAAAGAAAGAAAAATGATTTATTCCATAAAACACACAAAACAAGACTTATATAAATACTACCTACAACTGAATCACATTCGCTTAAAATATATAATATAATATTTAATTGTAGGTTCATCGCCCATAGATGTCACGTGGTCACAAGGTAAATCCAGCAATGTTTTGTGTGCAATAAAGAAAAGGCTAAGACTCAGCAAGATGTTGCAATTTGCAAGGAGTGCAAGTAGGGATGCTATATCTAGGTCGGGTCACGTTATTCTTACCATCAGGATGTTATAACTAGCTCGGGGGCACGTTTTTACTACCATCAGGATGCTATAGCTAGCTCGGGTCACGTTTTTGTTACTATAGGGATGCTATATTTAGCTCGGGTCACGTTATTCTTACCATCAGGATGTTATAACTAGCTCGGGTCACGTTTTTACTATCATCAGGATGATATAGCTAGCTCGGGTCACGTTTTTGTTACTATAGGGTTGCTATATTTAGCTCGGGTCACGTTATTCTTACCATCAGGATGTTATAACTAGCTCGGGTCACGTTTTACTACCATCAGGATGCTATAGCTAGCTGGGGTCACGTTTTTGTTACAATCAGAATGCAATAGCTAGCTCGGATCACGTTTTAGTCAGTATCAGGATGCTATAGCTGGTTGGGATCACGTTTTGTTACAATCAGGATACTACAGCTAGCTCGGGTCACGTTTCAGTTAGCATCAGGATGCTATAGCTAGCTCGGGTCACGTTTTTGTTACCATACAAAGAGGTCAAAATTATTTACACACTATCTAGGGAACATACCCAAACTACGTGACTAATTTTTACCGTAGTATATGCCAAGACCCCCCCTACCCTCTAGTTTTCACGTAATTAAATTTATAAATCAGTTCTAGCAGAAAGTTAAAAAGAAAAGGATCTTGCTTGTATTTTCTCTTTCGGCCCCTAATGCATGAAGTCGACTTCATGCATGAGTGCATGCGTAGAAATAAACAAAAATGGCGAAACTGGAGAAGTTTTAGTGATGGGGTAAACCGTGGCACGTGAGTCCGCTTCAATTAGAATGTTTCTTAAAAATATTCCACTGGCTACGTGACGAGAAACTAAACCCCCTCCCCCGGTGACCTAGAGTGGTATTTCGCCTCCCCTCAGTAAACGAGTCACGTAGTTTGGGTACGTTCCCCTATGGCAATGTGTACACGACATATAAATAATATAATTTCCAGGTTCGAATGCGAAGTATGTCACTCGTGTTTCACCCGCCGCTGCTACTGGAAGAAGCACCTCCAGAAGCAGCACGGGGTCACAGTGCCGCCCCAGCGGCCCGGGCGGCAGAAGGTCAACTTCCTGGTAGGTGAGGAGCTCATGCAGGACACTACTCCCGCACAATGACAGGCAAAATGACAGCCAGGCTGACATGAACTACTAGTTTCGTACACAGACATCAGAGAAAAGCAGACTCGTAGTATTAAGCCAGTGATTTTTCATATAATTGTCTCGTTAAATCCTTATGGTGCACCAAAATGAGTTAGAATGCGACAGATAGTTAAATAACACCAGCCCGGCTAGTATGATAGCTTATACCGTCACGTTTTATGTGACGTTTCAGTACATTTTGGCCATATAACGTGACGGTATAAGCTATCATACTAGCCGGGCTGGATGTTAAATCCCATATAAACTTAACACACCACATCGACAGTTCAGTACAATTTTCAGTGATGAAGACGAAGACACTGACAGGTGCGGACCTGTCAGATGTCACTTGTCTGTCTTTCTGAAACTTTCTGATTTGTGCATTAGTAAGAATATACCAGATGTAGAGAAATCGTTCAACTTGAATGAGCGGGTCTGCTTTACTCTGATATCTGTGGTATAAAACGTTTATTGTTTCAATACTATTGCCCGTCATTTAATTGACAGATTAAAATGCTGAAGTAGTAAAACCACTCTTACAAACTTCATGGACAAAACAAACCAGTGTGTAATGACACTAATGACAGTAATGACAAATGAGAAAGAGTGTGCCATTGCGGGGTTTCTTCGTACTTCGTATGATCTTTACTGTTAAGAGGAAAATAATTCTTTTGTATTCATTTACCGCTTTATGGCTGAAGCGTTAGATGATACAAAGATTTTTTCCTAGCATTATTTTAAGCAGAATGTTGTGTTTCCCACTTTAATCTCGAATTGCTGTGTTCTTATTTGAATCCCACTCCTCGCCCCATCCGCTGATTTATGAACAAAAATCTTGTAGTCTAGAATGCAAATTTCAGCTTTCTAGCACTAACAATCACATCGACAGACAGACGTACATGGCGAAACTATAAGGGTTCCTAGTTGACTACGGAACCCTAAAAACCGGCTATTTAGCTTACTTGCGTGCCGGATCACGCACAAAGAAGGGTTCCGTACGGACACCTCCTAATCTACATTTAAAACATTTTATTTATAATTCATACGTTAACAAACAAATATATATGAGTACATTAAATGGCTTCTATGAAACTTAAACCTTATACAGCCATTTGATTTACATTCACGACAATGGTCTAAAACCAGTTTCCATTTTTTACGTGATTATTATTTATATTAATATTGATTGAACACTGTGAATTTTACTTTCTTGATTGTTAGGAGATGCTAGCTAGATCAAACGATAAGTATTAAGAAAGTTTTTCGATCTAATAACGGTAGAATGAAACCAACTCTAAACTGAGCGCCCTTACACAAACACCTAAAGTACACATTGAAACAAACGTACATATCATTTAAATCATGTGTTTCATTTAATTTATTAAGAGTGCGCAGTACGCTCGGTTCTCCGTACAAACGTATTTACGCTTTCTTTTTAAAACGCCATGCTAGAATAATATGAAACTTTGTATACACAATGGGATCCGGCACATCTAGGTCGGAAATTATTTTCTGTTACTTGAAATTATTATGGAGAAAAAATACAGCGATTATTAAAGATTTCATACAAGCCGTAAAAAACTAAAAAAACTGCTGTATTTTTTTTCTTTTACATTTCTAGCAATCCCATTGTGTATACAAAGTTACGCGTTATTCTAGCATGGCGTTTTAAAATGAGAGTGTAAATAAGTTTGTATGGAGAACCGAGCGTACTGCGCTCTCGTAAGTCAGTCACGTAATAAACTTACAGTGCGGTTACCAAGTCGTTTACATCGGAACTTGTCCCATAATAAGCACAATAAGACTACTGTTATGTTATGGATACAGATGACGATATATAAGTATAATGGATATATATTTAAATACATAGAAAACATCCAAGTCTCAGTAACAAATGTTATTGCTCATCACATAAACAAACGCCCTTACCGGGATTCGAATCCGGAACCTCTAGCGTCATGGGTAGTGTCACTACCAACTAGGCTAAACAGGCTGAAATATATCAAAGAATATCAATTGATATAATGTAACATACATAAAATAATACAAAAATGACAAAAATTTAATAAACAAACTTTTAAAATAACTGTAACATGTCAGACTGTCAGTGTCAAGAATATAATTTCTAATTAAATAATAAATAAATATACGAAACCGTCAAATTAAATTAGTAGATCGGCGCTCATTATAGTATTGGTTTTACTCTATACATGTTTAATATCGCAAACGTATGGGACGTAATGTTGTAATAAGTTATTGTTATACAAAAATGTACATTGTTTATACATTATGAAATATAATATATTTAAGTTGCTTGTGACTTTATTTTTATCTCCCTTAAAACTTAGGTTCGCGACATACAGGCTGAATCCGGCGCCCTAACGCTGGTATTCCACTTGTCCAATTTCTATTTCCAATTGGACAAAGTTAATATCACAGACATAAGAGTAAAGCAGATCCTCTCATTCAAGTTGATAGATTTCTGTACATCTCATCTATTCTCACTAATCAGAAAGTTTGAGAGAGACAGACAAGTGACATCTGACAGGTCTTCCTGTCAGTGTGGATTTGACGAGAAAACTATATGAAAATTCATATGGCTTAATACTGCGAGTCTGCTTTTCTCTGATGTCTGTGGTTAATTTCTAAGAAATTTTGATGAAAGATGACACAATTGAGGGCTACTGTCTATGTGCTCAGCAGATGGCGCCACTGTCGAGTAAGTTCCAGCTGTCAAAGTTTGTTATTAGATATTTGTTATGTGAAAATAAAGTTTTAATTTAAATCATACTAAGATTAAATCAAAATCATTAAATCTTCTCTTCATAGTAGCTATCAATAACGACGACAGTTGCAATTGACTTTATCGTTGCTCGACTCGGCTACTTAATAGCTTATTCGTACTGCTCATACAGTTTTCAGTTCCGTCTGGATACGACTTAAGTCGTAAGTCCGTCAAGTTTGTTGAAAACATACAACATGGAATTTATACGTATTTATTTAAACAAAATACACACGAATGGCAATAACTAAGTCATAATTAGATACGTGGACACTAGGCAGGGTCATACGCGACGAATTGCAGCTTAATACATGATTAAGACTGCTCTTATTACATGTTTATCTGCAAAATAATACATTTTACATTAAAATTACTTAAAAAAGACGAGCGCTTTATAAATAGGAGCAATTTCATGTGTGTTTGCGCAAATTTCATGTCACCTTGCGAAAATTTCATGTGACCTTGTCAAAACTTCGTGTGAACTTGCGAAAATATCGTGTGACCTTGCGCAAATTGGTCGCGGACCATTTACACGGTTGTAAACCAGCAAGATCACCTTGGTAGAAACATGCTACTCATATATACTAACGTGACCTGCACGGCGAACTAGCTCGCACGGTAGCTTATATCGTCACGGGCATCAAGTAGTCTTAATTAGGCACTGGTGTCCGTGCGAAAATTTCCTGTGACCTTTCATAAATTTTGCGTCACTTTGGAAAATTGTTCGCTTACCAACTTTTACAAGTTTGTAAACCACAAATTAGGCAAACTGTTGTGACAATTCTAAATGCAAATACGTTGCCACATTTTCGACAGTGCTGTACATATCGATATTACTCAGGATAAGATTGGTAGTATAGTCGAAGAATGAAAAGCTTCGCCACTTTTCGACCATAACTAAAATGGAGTCGAAAAGTGATGAACCTTTTCATTCCTCGACTGTACAACGTAAACTTATCGATATACGTTTTTTCAATATTTTGTTTGTCAATTTAGTTCGAGCGACTGTGGAGTTCACTATAAAATAAAACAAAACACTACCCATAATATGCTAGAGGCTGAACAGGGAGCGCGCGGCGGGCCCGGCATGCAACGCGATGGTTGACGCAAGTCCATCGCGCCAGACACGTGGCTGCAAGGAGTCTCGTTCATACGGCTCCGGCTCTGAGAAAACAAATGTTTCTGTCAAAAAGTACTCGTGGAGAGATGACTTTATTGCTGAAACTCGCATTAAGTTCGCAGTGACGTTCAGATGTACTCTTTTACTCTTTGAGTAGGTAATAAGAAAGATAATGCACACAATTAGCACGTACATTCTCTGCATTGGCTATGTGCGAAGTAGGTGGTGGGGGTAAGCTAGGCGATCGCAGCGCACACCATGGCAGAAATGTGTAGCTACCGGGGACATCTGTCAAATTTACTTTCACGTTTCCTATTGGTTTCCTACGATTCGTTTCGTTTCTATTTATATATTTTTATATTTATTTCAGTAAAATTTCCAGTAAGGGGGTTCTCGTTTAGTAAAATAAATAAAATATGAATGTGTCATTATTTCACATCTCTGTGTAGAAATGGGGGGTTGGATGATGGTGACTGGTCGCGATGTAGATGTTTAGTACACTCACAGACTAATTGTTAAGCCATTTAGAGCTCCCTTCATACTGGGCATCTTAGTTAGCTATAATGTGTCCAGTATAAGTGAGCTCTAAATGGCTCAACAAGTAAAGTCCGTGACCGTACGTGCACGGAGTATTGACAAATTTTCCTACGCCTACGCAACACGCACATACCACAAAGTACAATATATATACTGAGATAGAGATACCAGTGAAATACTCCACATAGATCGTAGCGCCGTCGTGGTATATAGTAAGAACTAACCGCACGACCGCTGCATCTCTGTCACTTCAATATGCAAGTGCGATAGAGATAGCACCCAGTGACATCTGGGACAAACAAGTTAAACTAACATTTCCATAGAAAAATTCGTACTTCGAGCTGAAAGGCCCCTGGCACATACGTCGGCTGCTAAGGCAGGGTTGCACCGACTTACGATTACAGACCGACCGTTAAATATGGCGCCGGCAGCTGTCATCCCATAGAAACTTGTCAAACTTTTCATACATTGAAATTTTAACGAATACAGCTTACGATTACAGTGTTTGTGCAACCCAGCCTAAGTAATTGAATTTTCAGACGTTCTATATAAAAGTTACCAGGTGAGTAGTCCTGTGGCGAGGCAGGCACGTACTGTGACTCCCACGGCACGCCGATGGTCGTCAACAGGGCTCGTAGCCGCTCTGTACGCACGAGCTGCGTTATGCTCGCTGAGCTTGCCCGTAACATTGTCTTCAACCACAAACTACTAAGAAGATACTACGTTCTTCAACGGATAGTTCTGCCATAGATAATAAACAGTGTAGAGTTAGCGTCACGTTAGCGTTATGTGAGCAAAACTGCCGGTAGGCCAATGAGCGCAATAAAAAAGGCTTGATTCCTGATCAAGCCTAACTTAAAATAAAAACAATACTTAGATAGGTAACTATTTTATGAAATAGAAATAGAAATAAACTTTATTGTATAGCTGTGCATATATGCTTGTGCTTTATTGTATGTTATGACACACTTCAGACCCAAGTTATTGCGAGGGTTTTTGTGTATTGCGCGTACTCATATGCTAAAATCAGATATGGTCAGTGGAACCACATCTGATTTTAGCCTATGAGTATGTGAAATGTGCACGAAAACCCACACATTAACTTGGGTCTGAGAGGAATGTGTGTCATAAGTCATAAGTTAGTTACCTAAGTATTTTGTTTATTTTTGCCTGATGTCGAGACGTAAAACGATGAGTCATTTACATTTATTACTTGCCTTTTGTAATTTATGTAGATATTTATAGTATTTATGGCGCGTCACACACACGTTAAGTATGTGACATTGACAAAACGATCCCTCTTTTGTGCCAGTTGTAAAAATTTCTAAGAGGTGCTATGGTAATCGCTTGACGATCTCCTTAGTGATTTTCGTACATATAACTGGCAAATTGGTGGCCAATTACCGGCAAAAGAAGCGTCGGTCGTTGTCGGTCGGCTGCCGGCTCGATGAGTTGACGACATTAATAATTTATACCAAAAAAAACTGACTCCATTTTTAGGGTTCCGTAGTCAACTAGGAACCCTTATAGTTTCGCCATGTCTGTCCGTCCGTCCGCGGATAATCTCAGTGACCGTTAGCACTAGAAAGCTGAAATTTGGTACTAATATGTATATCAATTACGCCGACAAAATGGTAAAATAAAAAGTGGAAAAAAATATTTTTTTTAGGGTACCTCCCCTATACGTAAAGTGGGGAGTGTTTTTTTTTTTCATTTTAACCCTAACGTGTGATATATTGTTAGATAGGTATTTAAAAATAAATAGGGGTTTACTAAAATCATTTTTTGATAATGTTAATATTTTCGGAAATAATCGCTCCAGAAGTAAAAAAAAATGTGTCCCCCCCCCTCTAACTTTTGAACCATAAGTTTTAAAAATATGAAAAAAATCTCAAAGTAGAACTTTATAAAAACTTTGTAGGAAAATTATTTTGAACTTGATAGGTTGAATAGTTTTTGAAAAAATTACAAAAACTACGGAACCCTACACTGACCCGACACGTTCTTGGCCGGTTTTTGTACTTCGCTATGCCACAATTTGTGGTTTCCGTGAGCCAATGCTTGGTTACCCACGGAAAATACCGAAATCGGCATATGCGTGCCTATCAAATTCGAGGAGTTCCCTCGATTTTTCCTAGATCCTATCATCAGACCTTCACCAAATTTATATGGGACCAACTTCGGGGTACCTACTTTAAAACAAAAAAAGAATGATCAAAATCGGCCGACGTGGTCAAGGGTTATCGGGGAACATACATACCTATAAAAAAACTAGCAAACATGCAGACTAACTGAGAACCTCCTTCTTTCTATTGAAGTCGGTTAAAAAGACCGCTGGTCACACCTGCACCTGGATGAGACCGTAATGAGTGGGGTACTCAAAGACAGGTCTATGCCCAGCAACGCCCGCGTACCGCATGCGGCATGCGAGGTTAAGCAACGTGGGTCAGTTCTTGAATGGGTCACCGCTTTAAGTGGTTACTAACTGGGAGCTTCCGTGCTTTGGAAGGCACGTTAAGTCTACGACAGCAGTCGTTAAGCCAAGTTAGAAATCTTAGGGCGGCTTGACAAGGGGGTCGAAGTTGTACCCACCGTTACTATACATGTAACCAGTGGGTGGTGCTTAAAGTGAAACAAACTGGCAACAGTACTGGTCTTCTCGAAGACCTCACTTTTCTTCATAAATTCAAGTGAAATGTATGATTTAGGTAGAATGAGTTCATGACGTTTAGTGGGCCGGGTGATTGTGAATAAAACAAGCAGATAGGATTATATAGAATGTTTTATTGTTACTCGGCGCGCAGACAGCGGTCGGAACAGCGCTTGAAGCAGTCGGGGTCATTATTAAATTATAGTACGAGCGGCATCTCGTACTCACCGCGTCATCTTTTCTTCATAAATTCATGTGAAATGTAGATTTAGAATGAGTTCATGACGTTTAGTGGGCCGGGTGATTGTGAATAAAACAAGCAGAAAGGATGGATGGAGGATGTTTTATTATTACTCGGCGCGCAGACAGCGGTCGGAGCAGCGCTTGAGGCAGTCGGGGTCGTTGCGGCAGTGCGAGCGGCAGCTGGCCTGGCACCGAGTCACCGTGCGTACGTTCGTGCGGGCTAGTTTCTCGTCGAACATCACGCTGCGACATTAAAACATGAGATATTATTACTTATTATAAGACTGAATATGAACGTTTGTAAATATGTGATCTGATGAAGACAGCGCTGGCCCTAGCTTCTGATCAGAGTGGACCAATACGAGTAGATTCCACGTCATTCAAAAAGTCCCCCTGCGCCTACTGTGGTCAATCCAGCCGTAGTCAGTTCCAGCGGTAGTAGGGTAGAGTGGATGAAGTGTGCGCTAAGATTTTGAATGAGGAAAAAATAAGGTTAAGGCGGAGGCACCTTTTGAGAGGCGCAGAATGAATCGTTCACGTTGGCTGACATTGCGTGGATTGACCGATATATAAAATTTGGCAGGCCAAAGTCTGCTGGTTACTATCTATTCTTATACGTATAGCTTACCTATCAATGAAGGGCACGCTAGTACAAGTGGAAGCGTCACAGTGCAACACGGGCGGTGCTACGGCGGCCATGAGTGAGCTGTCCTCTCCGATCACATATGGGATGTGGTCGATGTACACGTTGTCGAATAGACACATCCGCTTCATATACTCCTCTGGGTGCGTCCAGATGGTGGGAGGGATGCCTGGAACAATATTGAAATGTAAAATATTATTATTATTTATTATTTGTTTGTACCGATTCACGGCATCTTCCTTCAAACAGGTCGTATGATCGTGATCTATCACGATAGATATGTATTCTAGGTTTGTTACTATTCCTCACTAAAAGGCAGAAGCAACGAGTCTAAACTAAGGGTGCTTACCACCAGAGATGTGCTATGCTGCGAGGATGTGTAAGCTACGCCACGTAAACCCGTTTCCACCAGTGCCATGCTATGTGGACCAATGAATATGATTGGTGGATTGAAACGCATCCATAGCAATGTAGCATAATTAGCACATCTCTGGTGGAAAGGTACCCTAAAGGTGTCTCAGCTTTGTATCGCTACTTTCCACTAGACTAGATGAAGAAAGCATTATGTTATGTCTCAAGGTATTTAAATGGTGTTGCTACTTGCCGCTAGATGGTGGAAACCTTACATTTCAAGGTACCTAACCAAGGACAGTTTCGAAGTACCTATCCTAACTAAAGTATGTTGCTACTAGAGCGGCTAGATATCTGACGCAATACGTTTTAAGGCTCGTGAAAAACTCCTCCTCCTCCTCGTGAACCTCGTAAATCTAGTGATGACGGAAGCAGTACTTCTCAAACTGTCTAATTTTGTTGCTACTTGGCGTTAGATGGCGGAAATAGTATTTTTCAAACTAAGGTTGGTTACTACTCGACCCTAGATGGCAAAAGTACTTCTCAAGATGAAGGTTTATTGCTACTCTCCGCTAGGTGGCGGAAGTAGTATCCAAGTATTTATAAAGATAAGACAAACGTAGTGGTTATATTCTCTTTTGACATACCGACGGCATAGCATCTGGTGTTGCACGCGTGCTACATGTATGAGCTGCGAGTGGTTGTTGAACCAGCTCACGAGCCAGCACAGGCCCTAGAACTTGGTGATGTCGTCGTCGATCACAGTTGCGCGTGAACGAAGGCGAAGGTCCGTTAGTCGAGTTTTGCTGCTACTCGCCGCTAGGTGGCGGAAGTAGTATCAAGATATTCTTAACTCCAAAGATAAGACATACCGACGGCGTAGTATCTGGTGTTACACGCGTGCTCCTGTATGAGCTGCGAGCGGTTGTTGAACCAGCCCACAAGCCAGCGCAGGTCCTCGAACTTAGTGATCTCGTCGTTGATCACCTTGCGCGTGAGTCGTAGATACTCTACGTCGGCCTCAATCACAGACTCGTCCTTGTCTTCGCCGTAACTGAAAAATATTGTGAAAGAAGAGCCATGGTGTCGTTAGTTTATACTTGCTTTCAGTAGTCTGATCTGACACAACCCCACCCTAATAACAACGAGCTCACTCTCCACACTTAGCTGGGTACCACCATGGCCTAAATCGGTTTGCAAGCCCATTCACTAGACAAAAACTGAATCCTTATAACATCTCTAGATGTCTAAAGTTCGCCTTTTGGTCTGGAAAGTCAGATATTAGTTTTTAACTCATCATACGTATGCTGTATCATTGTTGTATATCCTGAGACTTCATCAGAGTGCTTACCGCGAACCGAAAACGAAGTATCTTCCTCTCTATCGCTCGAATATGCAAATACGGCAGAGAGGCAGATATTTGGATTTCGGTTCGCAATAGCTAGCCAGAAAGCAACTGAGATAATGCTAAGATGAGACGGAGGTGAAACATAAAAAACAAAAAATTCTCTTGTAGTACAAGGACTGATAATATATCCCTTGGTCTGGCATTGTCCCGCTGCGAGAAATTTTCTTGACACTATTTTGTAATTTTTTTAACTATCAAATTCACTGAGGCTTGAATTAGGGTTTTTATTTTATTTTGGCAGATGAAGGGTTCTGTAAGTTGAAATCCTGCTGGGTCAATATTTTCTCATGTTTTTCTTTTTCTGTTTAGTAAAAACTAATCTCTCTACTTCCAAATTTATGAAGCGTCACATGTAATCAACTAATCAACTTCATTCTAATTACTATCGTATTGAACTTACTTTCGGTACTGCATCTTAAGGATAGCCTCGGACATGTGGATGCGGAAGATAACTCCGGGCCGAAGATGCGCCTGGTACAGGTCCTTCGGCATCTCTACGTATTTTCCGTCCTGTGAAATCATTAGTTTAAGGCGAATATATAATTTAAATTATCAAATCTGCTATATAAATATGGTTGTAATGGGAGATCTTTTCGTTTGTAATCATGTTGCTTTGGAATTATATCAATATGAAAGCTGACCCACGGTTCGTTCTGAATTTGATGACGGATCTCAGTTCCGAGAATTTCCAATATTTGCTCGCTAATGATGGAGATGGTACCTAATAAAGAGCTGAACCTGACAGTCATTTGTGCATCCGACGAATCAAGATCAACTCGACAGACTGTCTTTACACACGCATCGTACGCGCTCCGATATATATCCAGCGTCATCCATCATTCTTTCGTTCTGTCGGAGGCGGCGCGTTCGACTTGCATCCGTCGAGCCTACTGACGGCAATTCTTGGACGAACCAAAGACAACCTTAATCTGCATGATCCTTGTTGTATCGACAATAGAGCGCTTTGTAGAACCTCCGTTTTCGTCCGCGTTGAATCATACCTGTCAAAGACCTTCTCCTTGTGTCAGCGACTTGCGGAGCGTCACCCGCACCTCACTCGTCTTGCTCAATATAACAGTTGGATCGAAGACCGGTTTCGTATCTTTGAGTCGGTGACTGTGGTGCGCCACCGACTCACCACTAGTCCCTTTCATCTGTCGATATCGACTATAACAGACGTGAGGCTACAAACCTCGGACTTCGTACGCGGCGGGTCGTACGTGTCGTAGATCGGTTTCTTATCCTTGCGGCGACGACTCCGGCGCGCTACTGGCACCTCACTCGTTGAGCTCCCGTTCGACTATTAGAGGCATCAATAATAAATAATTTTAATGTGCAGCAAACGAAGGTTCGTCGGACGAAGTTTGCTTCTACTCGCCACTAGAAGGCGGGAGCAGCACGTCTTAAAGTGTCTAATTTTGTTGCTACTGGCATCTAGATTGGTAGAAACAGTATATTTCAAGGTATCTAACTAAAGTACAAAGAAAATATATACAAGAATACTTCACCAAAATTATATAAATAAAATTAAAACTAAATTAAATCTAAAACAGGCCCTTGAGGCATTGTACCGAGGATGCTGGCGGCATTTCCTCGCTGTATCGCAATGCTGATACGTTGAGCGAGGAAGCCGCAAGCTCTTCGGTCACCAGTTACCTCAACCAGACGCTTCGCAATTTCTGCAAATAACTTGTGTTCTTCTAACTAAAGTAAAAATGTATGTTGTATGTTGCTACTACCCGTGAGTTAGCTGGAGCAATATGTTTTAAATTGACATTTTTTTTACATCTGCAGAAATATCTAAAAATTTAAATATAAGATTTACTAGGTGATAAAGAAAGATTCAAATCTGTGTCCTTTTGACAATTCAAAAGCAGTGGTGTGGGTCTCTCAGCATTTTAATAGTCAGATAGGGCAAGGCACAACGGAATGTCACCTCGATCAATGCTTGGAGCAGATCAATTGCAAGTACATCTGCCGTAAAAAAGACCGCAGTCATGACAACAAAGTTACGGTTTTGTTAGGTAAGCCAGGCGTCTGTCCGCCGCCTTTGTGGTAGGAAATTAATAAAAACTTGACTTACCTCCTTCGTCGGCGCTCCGGTGTGCCCCCGACGTCTCTGCACGCGACCGCGCCGGCGCTGCGTTAATACATTTAAAGCTATTAAAGCTTAGGTGGACATTTACCATAGTGTGTACCTTTTATTTTTCTTTGCAGAATGTATATAATTTTGGGTTCTTCTCTATACTTACTCGTAATACGCAGTCGGAGATCGGATTTAGATCGAGATCGGTGGCTTGTGCCTTCAAACCAACTACATCTGGGGCTGTTCCCAAAATCTTGCCTTGCAACAACTACTTTTGAGATATATAGAGAGAGGGTGGCAATCTACATATATATTAAATATAAAAAATCTTTAAAAGAGCCATTCCCGTATATTTATATTTATTTACCTATTTGTTTCTTTCGGTGGTCTCGGAAACGGCTCTAATGATTTCGAAGAAATTTATAATTTTGTGGTCTACCGGGGCAAATAGTCGATCTAGCTATCTAGGTCTCATCTTCTAGAAAACTTGTGTTCTCTGGGAAATCACGAAAAATGCTGAGCAGAGCTCGGTCGCCCAGGTACTGTAGTTTATTTTATATGTAGACGACAGATGTTTATTGTATATGTAAATAAACAAATTTTATTTGTAGTGTAATGTTACTAGGAACAAGGAGCTCCTAATGACACGCTCTAGATGGTATTGGACTAGTAATTTCGATGGAGAGTTGCTATAATCCAGCAGGATGTTACAAACCTCCACCTACCTATAAAAATGATGGATTTTAAATGATGTCGTGTGGTTAAATAATACAGCCAACTAAATTCCTCACAATTTATTCCCACAATCACTCCTCAACGTCCTTAGGTTCAGTGATGGAGTCCACAAATACAATAGAATTGCACTCCGAAGCATCACACTGCAGCATTGGCGGCACCTCCACTGGTGTCACCGAGTACTCATCACCGATCACATAAGGGTTCCCATCTATCCATAAAGCATCAAACAAGCAGTAGATATGCACTTTGATAGTCATATAGCTGATGAACTTGTAGATTCTGCCGCCGCATTCACCTAGATGTTCCTTGATGCTCTTATCCGTCTTATACATTAGCAGCAAGTTGTGGAACTTCGTGATTTCATCCATAACAACCTTCTTTATCAAGTTCGTGTAGATTATATCAGATTCAATATGCCTTTCGGGGTCTTCGTACATGCGTTGCTTGATTCTTAGTATAGCGTCAGACATCCTAACTCGGAAAATCACTCCTGGAGACATCTGCTCAGGGAGAATGGCTGGTTTTTTGGTTGAAGTGGAGAATTCGAGAATTCGGTCTTTCACTGGTTCTGGGTAGATGTAGTGGTGGGGCCGCTCTCTTATTTTCGGGCCTTGAAGGGTGTTGAAGCGGCGCGTTCTCTGCGTACAAAGAAGCTTGTCAGTGGCTTGTCGGGGACGTAGCTGGAGTGTTCACTATGTTAGAAAACAGGTTTGTGGTGAGAGGGTTTAGGACCCGTGGCATTTAACGTCTCCTTTTCTTTGGCGTTTACTGTCGAAAACACTAGGTAAGTACACTATTCACTTCAACTGAAGATAATTGTCGTTTATTAAAGATGAAATTTTCTTGATATCGCACGCGCTCAAAATGATTAAATTTAGATTAAATTTCGGTTCTAGACAAAATATATTTCGCGGTTTATGTACCTACGTAATAGATCGTATTTGGACAATTTATAGCGGGAATGGAATATAAAGGTTTCTTTTATCGAATTTCGAACCGCTGTTAATGGATGCTCGTCATCAACTAAAGCGCTTTTCCCACACACCAAACTAAAATAAAGTGATTATATCTTATTCTCTCATATTCCTGCATCTTAATACTCTTAAACGGGACACTACATTTAATGTACGTTTGTCCATCACTGGCGAGTATGTGTGTAAGTGCGAGAGGAACGAATGCCAATATAATTGCGACCATGCTCAGCTAGCCTGAACCGTATAAAGCAAAGTATTAAAAAGTGCCGATAGATAGCGTACCTTGGCGCGTCGCTTCAGCCGATTGTGCTCCGGTGCATCGTCTCCCAGCTCCTCGCCCTTCCCGGCGATGTCGTATGGCGCCCAGGGCTCCGCTGACTGCTCCAGGCCTTCCGACAAGCCCTGCAGAAACAACCGTCATATTATTTTACTTTCCTCTAGGTAAGACTCTCCTTCCAATCAAAATCGATTCACTTTTTAGGGCCCTGTAGTAGGGGATGACTTTGGACATCTATCTATATTTATGCTTATTTATTGTTTGTCTTTTGGCGTTTAAGTTTGGTAATTTAAGAAAGAACTCCTTTTGAATGTTTGAATCAAATTCTATACCTTCATATGAGGAACTTTCTTAGGAGACATAAAATTCACTGGATGCTCGTAGATATCATCTTTAATCTGAAACCAAATCAATTAGTAAATTAAGGTAAATAAAATCTCAGTCAGAATAGCTTCTATGGAAAACTTCGCTATTATTACAGGGATATTAGCACTCGCGTACTAAGATTTTAAGAAACGCCTGTTCGAGGCAGATATACATTAATAAATTTATGATTAAAGGGATAGGATAATTCCCTGCTTCAAGTTAGTGCCGTGATAGTTTAGTCGGAAGATTTCGAAGAGGGATGGCTTCGACAAGGCAAAATGACATGCAATAAGGAATCATCGTGAAAATACTGTGTAATGGGGACATTATAAGGTCATCATGAACGAGGCTCCTGCACCCCCGGCGCATAGTTAGCTATTGGAAACCGTGGCTCTCTGGTGAGCCGGTGGGTTTTGACACTTACTTCTGTCAAAATTCGGTATTATTTGCAGCATGTAGGTACGAAGAAGAAGTTGCTCTCTTAAGAGCTAGCGGATATCGAGAGGCAGTGGCGGCCTTAGGGGGTGGCAAGCAGGGCAACCGCTCGGAGCCTCGCTCTTACAGGGGCCCCGCGCAACCCAGGTGAACGCTTCGCAAAGATTTGATGCACCGGGGCTGCCCGGAGCCTCGCAATGTCTAAGGCCGCCACTTTCAGAATACTTATAAAATGTAGGATTATCAAAATCGAAAGGTATACGTACGTTATTGAAGTTGTAGCCATAGCTGGGCTCCGGATCCGCGCATACTGCGCTCAGCAACTACAACGTTTTATCTTAGACATTACCAATGTTGAAATAGTTATTTGTTATACAAGGGTGCAAAGTTGTATTTTACCCGCGAGTGTGGAATTGAAACACGAGCCAGCGAAAGGATTCTATAGTTGAACCACGAGCGAAGCGAGTGGTTCTAAAATAGAATCCTGAGCGTAGCGAGTGTTTCAACACACGAGAATTAAAATACAACTTTGCACCCGTGTGTAACACAAAACTTTTCTCCTCACTATAGTGAGGAAAGTGCAACATGCAAAAAAACACAGTTCCACAGGCATAATTTTCATCACAGGAATCACTGACTTTTTTATGATATTATAACAGAAAACTCTGAAAGTTGTGTATAATATTTACGCGAGTCGGAGTCTGTGACAAGTTGTGTATATTTTAGTATTTTTAGTTGACATTGACAATGATGACATTTCTGACGATGCTTTTTGAAATTGCATCGACTCAACTTGTGCGTTTACAATTATACTCAGTCATTATAAAAAAAAATTACTTATAGAATTTTAAGGTTTACGACTTAAATCATTAAATAAAGCTAAATCTGGTATTTTTTATTAAATTCTCACACCATTTATTTAATGATAATTGATATCAAATGAACAATTAATATGAGCGTTTTACGTTTTGTTATCTGTCAAAAGCTACTCAAACACGCTCCAAGGTCAAATTACTTTCCCCACTTGTGGATAAAATGCGTTTTTACCCGCTCGTTTCAAAGGATAAAAGACGGGTTTCCGAGCTAGTGAGGGGAAAATCAATATATAGGTATATCAGAAAAAAATCCAATATTCAATACATAATAAGTACAAAGTTGCATCGAAATAAATGGAGATAGCCAGCGCCATCCAGCGACGAATAGATCAACTGAAGTAGTTTAACCCGATGATCACAGATGGCGTTGGTATTATCTACGAATTGCGATATATTGGGGAAGATGCCTATACCTAATTATAAACGTATACAGTGTGTTGCCGGCATGCGGGCTTTTCTTTAAGTAGGGCATGGAAATGTAGTTCCGTAGCCTAAAATGAGCTTAATTTCATTAAAAAACTAAAATTCGAAATCATTTATTTTCTAACAAAATTGAAATTGCTAGCAATTTGTAAATTGACAAGACATTACAAATGACGGCCCATAATGTTATGTTTACTAGGACGTCATCTTTAAGCAGTGCAACTAGTACATTGAAGCTGTGGGTTTAAGCAATTGAATTCTATTGTTAATACAAACAATTGCTAATGAAACTATCATCCGTTTTGATAAAAGCCCGCGTGCCGGACGCACTGTATATAAGTATATATAATATAACTGTAGCCTCTTACCAGTAACCCACAAAATGTCAAGAACATGACTTCGGGCCAGCTACGGGCTACTGCGAGTGCGGTATGCTCACTGTTCGAGTCTTGCTTCGTTTTTAATTGCTTGTTATTTTTAATTGATTAGGTTCATAAATAAACTCTATAAGTCGTCGTCGATAAAGTTAACAACGCTCGTTAACGTCATATATCTTAATAACAAGTTCTAAACGGCAATGTCTAAAGAATAAGGATGTCTATACTTACAGCGGTGTCGTGCCCAACTGGGATACTATACTAAACCTATTCAGCAGTAACGCTGCTAACAAAATTATTAATTTCAAATTAAAGGGAAAAATTAAGTGCTCCGAGCAGGATTCGAACCTCTGGCATACGCGGCCAATCGCTCTAGCCATTGAACTATCGGAACAATCAAGCTCAGGCACGTGACTATCGCCCTGCCGGTGCCACGCAGACAAAATCGAGTGAAATGACTTATTTAAGCCATCAATTTCCAGGAAGAAAGTCCATTTTGCGTGTTATTAAGAAATAATAAATCATTACATCTTTTTCGAACTCAAAAACAGTTAATTTCGTTCAACAGTAACGAAATTCACTAAAAAACTTTTTTTCTTATAAACAGGTATAAATGTAGGTAACCAAAACAAAAACGCTCTTCATTTCGGTTCGAAAACTGGTTTTTAGAAAAATACCCGCATCCGACCTTAAATATACGATGGTGCATGGAATTCTGTAAATAATAAATAGGCCAGTATTCGTTGTCAATGAAACACAGGATTACGGTAAAATAAAAGTGTAATGAAATTCAACAGATTTATAAGATAACACAAGGCTCTTAAATATATGATGATGATGAATGGAAATCTGTAAACCCATTTACAGTTTTGTACGGTATTTAGTACTGTTGAGGTATTCGTTATCAACAAAACACAAAAATACGGTAAAATACAAGTGTAAATGAAATTCAACAGCCTTATAATATAAGATTACACAAGATTGAGAACGAAGCCAGCACATTACTCATTGTTATATCTTTCTACTAAGTAGTTCTCTGGTATTCTTTGCCATAATTTTCTTTTTTCAATACTTGGGATCGATTGGGATGATTGATTACTGTAATTTTTTGGTTGTTATTAGGTGCATATTAACCGCTACGTCAAGTACAAGTGCACCTATAATAATTTTAGTGTAGGTTCTTCGGTACTAATACCAATATTATTATATTACCACCAAATTCCACATAGACACTTAGATTATACTAAATATTAATTAACAAAGATTTAATATAAACGTCTATCCTAAGACATAGGTAATGAAAATACGTTTCAAAGTAGTATTAGTATACATTTTAGTTTACCTGCTTTGGAGCTCTTGCCCGTGTCTTCTGTAGTACCTGTACCTATTAATTATTATTATCAGGTAATCATACATAAATTAATCGTATTTCTGTAAACATTAGGCCCACATGACAATCTTCGTTGTTTTAGGAAATACAGTGAGCAGTAGGAGTAGCTAGCTACGCGTTTTAAGAGGTCAAAAATGATCTCTTTATTATAAATCAGCTAACAAGAGCTTGTATAGGTGATTTTGACCACTTAAATCGCCTAACCACTTTTGTTGTGCATCATAGATAGCTATAAAGTGTCCAGTATAAAGTGAGCTCTAAATGGCTCAACAAGTAAAGTCCGTGATCGTATGTTTGATTTTGACTCGCTCCAGCAGCGTTACGATCAAATATTAATCGGACGAGATTCCCAAGACTTCAGATGGACAACAACAATTACTTTCCAACCCCACACTGAGCAAGACACTAAGGCTATCACTTTATTTAAAGCGCCGCGAGGTCAGTAAAAGATTTGTAACGAACTTGATAAGAACTTTTTTTTTATAGGTGGCTGGCTGTGGGTGGACGCCTCTATGGGGCCATCCGACAGCTTGAATTAAATCCGCGATCTTAGCACTCAAGTCGCTCGGGCGACTTGAGGCAGTGTAGGTAAATGTCTTAGTGATTTTATTTTTAATTGTTTCTATCAGTCTGATGTGGACTGTATCGGGCTAAATCTGCCCGGTACATGTCTGTACCGGGCTTCGTAGTGTGGTGTTGTGGAGTGGTAGTAGTTTGTGCGCGGTGGCCGCCCCCGACGGCGGGAGCGACGGTGAGTGTTGTTTCGGTCGTCGTCGTCAGTGGCGTACCATAATCGAATGGCCGCTGTTATTTTGTCGGGCCAGTCGATCAGTATGTTTTTTGGTCTGCGAATAGTAAGGCCGCGGGGTCTAGTTACTCGTCGCCGTCTGGTCGTCGTAGGGGGCGTGGTCGGGGGCTCGATAAGAACCTGAAGCTCGAAACGCACAGAGCGGGCGCGGCGCGGTGCGGGGCGGAGGCGGTTTTGCATTTTTGGTCAAATCAAATCAAAATCAAAAATATTTATTCAAAATAGATTCATGCAGAATACTTTTTGAACGTCAGAAGTCAGAGGTTCGGGATCTTCCCGAAACTGTCGACTGTCGATTACTGATTCACATGTCACAGACGCCGCCTCCGTTCTTCCGCGGTTTTTTGGTGCAACGTGCACGTTTGCTATACCGTAAAATTTCCTCCGCTCTGCAACAACGCTGCGCCGCGTTCTGTGTGTTACAAGCTTTAATCGTCGCGTAGGGTACGGTTTCAGAGGAGTTTCCTCCCTCGGACGCTTCGGTTGTGGAATGAGCTCCCTGCCGAGTTTCCCGAAGGACTACTGCTTGGGGTTCTTCAAGAATGGAGTTTATAATTTTTTAAAGGACCGGCAATGTGCATGTCACGCCCCTGGAGTTGCAGGCGTCCATAGCTGCGGTGAACGCTTACCATCCGGTGGGCCGTGCGCTTGTATACCAGCGAAGTGGGATAAAAAAAACTTGAGGCTGTTAGTTTTACTAATACCACGACAGTGGCAAACAAGTACACGGCTGGCCTGATAGTAAGCATACACCGTAGCCCGTGTACGCTTAGCTATGGATTTGTATTTCTTCGCGATGACATTTGATTCAAAAAGTATAGAAGATTTTGGATGAAGTACAGCAGTCAATTTTGAAAATACAAATACACACACAGTCATATACATACGTATAACATTGTTCAGTGCATGACTATCTAACAGTGCTGCTCTCTTTTTAATATTACATTTTTGTATTTTTTTTATAAAATAGTCAACATTGAGTCTACAATGTAGTGTGTATATCAAAAAACGGTGCATCCAAAAAATACCAAGCTATACCTATTTAAGCTACTTATATATTACTTATATCGTATATATTTATGTGTAAATTAGCGGACGAATATTAGGTTTCTAGGCCAACTAAAAGGCGTACGCCTAATTCTTAAACAAGTGTACCTTTTTGGCAATGTCAATAAAGCGTCATTTCCAAGTAATTTCTTTACCGCCGCAGTATACATTAGAGATGTAACGAATGGTTTTTCAATATTCCCGAATAATAATAAATAAATTATTTTATTCACTACCAACTTGGATCATGGTGTTAGAAACAATTGTATTACTTATTTATTAAACTAGTACAATACATTATTGTTATTCCCTACTTGTTCCTGGGTGCATGTAAGTATCATGCAGCAGTTGTACAAGTACAGGCCATTAATCCTGGCCGCTATCATTCTCAGAATGCTGTTGAAGCTAGCCCGCACTCTGCGCACCAGGGATGTGGCTCGCTTGCGCATATTTGTAGTGGTATAGAAGCAGGCCTACCCGCGCTTCCACAAACATCCCTGATGCGCTACAGAATCGGGACAGCCCCATCAGCACCCCGAACGCGTTATTATACTGCACAATAATGAATAGGAATATCTGTCGCTCGTATTCGCAAATGCGATAAAGGTATTTGAAATATTACTCGATTATGTGACTGATCTTTTGCTCATACCACAATTCTGTGCGTTTTGTTGCAACCAAATCACAGTGGATACTATCAGGTAACTGATCATTGGCATAGAGAAATAAGTAAGATAGAGTGCTCACTCCGTACATCAGTTTTTACTGGTTATTTCGTAGTAGACATCTAGCGTCAAATAGCGGAATATATTATTAATTAAGATACTAGATGTCACCTATGTCGCTACTAACGAAAAGTGTATTTCTCAACAATTTACTACTAATATTTAAAGCAGAATGAGTTCAAAACTGAGTACCGGTTAATCCGGTTATAATATTAGCTAAAAATTGTTGAGCATTCGATTGTTCGTTCGTCACGGCATCTATTGTCAAGTAGCAGTATTGATAATTCCGCTATTTGACGCTAGATGCCAACTACAAAATAACCCGTAGTTTTGATAACAAAACTGATGTATTGAGTGAGAACTCTATCTTACTTATTTCTCAATGTCATTGGTTAACATGTCGTTTACAGGAAAATTAAAACGTCGTTTACAGCCAAAAAGTAGGTACCCCTGTTTATCGGCTGTCTACAAGGCTAGTAAAGCTAGTATAAAGTTACAATTCTTTTTAGGCATGGCAACCGACAAAGTGGTACATTTTGGCTAAAAATGCATTAATGATATTCGCAATGTTTGTACGAATGCAAATGTGAATATTAGTTACATCCCTAGTACCTAGATATCGTCTTTAATAACATCGACAGAGCCTTTTGCTTGATGTCACAAAATTATCTAAATTATCTATGTGTTAATTTGACCAAACAAGAATTGTATAACAGAAGATTAACCCTTAAAATGTTGACGTCTAACCTTTAGATTAAGTCCTTTATACCGATGCTCGCGCCGTAATCTTAAGTTCATCATCATTGGCCGTCTGCATTTTTGAAGTGAAGATCTGATGATTTAAGAGTGGGGACGCTCGACTGAACTCGATTCTCCATACAAACGTAGTTTCGTTTTCATTTTAAAACGCCGTGCTGAAATAACATGAAACTTTGTCTACACATTGGGATCCGCCATATCTAGGCCGGAAAATAGTTATTGTTGCTAGTAATTGTAATAGAAAAAATCTTGTATGAAAAGCTTAATAAACGCTGTATTTTTTTTTATTATAATTTCAAGCAACAGAAACTAATTTCCGGCCTAGATATGACGGATCACATTATCATTGAATGAAGTTTCATGTTATTTCTGCATGCCGTTTTACAATCAGAGGGAAACTACGTTTGTAGGGAGAACCGAGCTTCCTGCGGACTCTTAAGCAGAGTACATGATAGAGGTGCGGGACCTACGAAAATTGCTTATATGGCTGATACGCGAGCAACAGTCTCGACCGCATAATTGATAAGTTAATATGGTGCCCGGAGATGAATGAGGAACAGCGGCACGCCTAGCTTGCAAGATAGCTTATACAGTGACGTTTAATAGGTTGAAATATACTAAAACATCAAATAAGAGGTGATGGTATATGCTATCGTGCTAGCTACGTCCTTAATGTACGTTAAATAGGATAGGAATCTTAAGTCAATTTTGGTTTAAAAGTCAAAATTATTTGGACAATCTTGGAAACTCTTTTCTTGTTTGGTAGAACTGACACTCAGACACAAAACTGATATATTACTTTTTAGTTTACTGTAAGCCATATATTTGAACATATTCGCACACATACGTAGCGTCCATGGGAGGCGCTAATCGCTTACCATCAGGCGATTAGTCTGCTCGTTTGCCTCCTATGTCATAAAAAAAATATTTTAAATATGTTGAAAAAAAAAATAGATAAAAAGGTCAGTCAGTTGCGTCAAAATAAAAATAAAAACCAAAAATACAGTGTCATAGTTTATTGGAAAACTTCCTGCATAAAAACATTTTAACTTAGCATCAGATCTAAGCGTTGTACTTATTAAATAAACCTTGAGTAGTTTGCACAAAAATTTAGTTTTTATTATATAATATAATTGTAAACATTTTACAATAGTCAGATGTATAAAACGGTTTTTTCAGTACACGTGTTTGTAAAAGGATTTTCCTATCACCCTAGAATATTTCAGTAGCAAATTATCTATCATTTATTATTTAATACTACACTGGATACTTAAAAAACTTTTTTGTCCAAACACTCAAGCGCACAATTTTCTTCATAAGAAAATATGACCGTTGTGACTTACTTACGTTAATATTTCTCTTCAATAAGTTATTAAAAATAAAAAAAATCATTTCCAACAACATTGATTTCTGGAATGGACAGTGTTAGATGCCGTTCACCGTTTAAAAAAGAATCATTGTCTTTTGGGAAATCAATACACTTAAGGACCAAAGGCCCAAATATGAAACATATACCTAGTTAAGGCGCTTAAATCCCAGTGTTTCAAATTAGACAGAATTAAACTTTTCAGAGTAAGTACACTTATTTTTTTCAGAAAGAGAAGCATGAAGGAATCTAAATTCAGTATTATTATTATTTTATAGGCAGTGTATTTAAAATGCGTATTGTAAATATATAGACACGATGAAAAATTCAACGAAATGTTCAATGGTTGATTGAAAGTTAGAAATGTGTTAGTTTCGTGTAAAAGTATAAATAATTTAATAAATTAGCACAACGTATTTTCTTTAAATTGTGAACGGCGAAATAAAAGCGTCTACCGTCTGCACCGAGTCAAAAACTGAAATAACGGCTCTCACTAACTGGACAACACTTTACAACTGGATACAAAAATTATCCAATTAGATATTAACCGAAGCACTTATCCACATCCGACAGCTAACAATTACACAGACTAACCCCATAAATACTTAACTAATTATTTATTTATATACTTCACATCCGCGCCTAGTTTCAACAAAGTCATAACATTGAATTCTATTTAAATATTTCATATAAAATCATATTTTTTTCATATAAAATCATAATTTTAGAGGGTACCCGAACGATTCCTTATTTTTTCAAGAGCATTGTAGTGCCGTCCAAGAAATAAAAATAATATACGCAAACCCAACTAATTATTGAGGCAGTGCCTTCTCTTTCACGCTTACAAGGTCTTATCCACATCTGTATTATGTCAGTTTTTGCAAATACTACAACATGCTATGTAATTCATACTATACAAAATTCATTATTTGTTCTTTCAGTTGGCGCGGGGTACATACAATGATTGATAATAATTAATAATATCTAATAATTTTGGGATGAAGTTACAATATGGTGACCTGATGCAGGTTAGACGGCACGTCACAACGCTCCCTCTTTTTATTCTATTCGATATTATCTGACGTGCTTTTGAAAAGCGAATAAGCTACAACAATGACATTTATAATCTATATATTTATTGCTTAAAGACCAAGAAATATTGAAATATACAGTTAATTCCATGGTAAAATATAAAATAAAAAACTAGTCACGTGTAACTTGGAATTGTATGTTTTGTAAGATAGCCAGGTGTTTTCCGGATTCGATTATTACTTAAATATTAAGTTGATCTACTGCTATTTATCAATCTGCAATTTCTCTATTAATAAAATATTAATAAGTTACATAACAGTACAGTTTTATGAATAGTTTACCCGTGAAAGCGCGTCAGGTAACACCGTCGAATAGATTTAGTTCAGTGGGGACATGTAGGTGATGTCGTCCCACGGGTGGCGGTACAGGGGCTGCTTCATCCGCTTCTGGTCTAAGTAGTGGCCGACAAGACCGATGGTACGGCCGAGCACGAAGAGAGCATTGATAGAACCCATGTGGATGTAGTTGTTGCCCTCCTCGCTGGAACAAGACGGTATAGTTAGTATAGAGAAAAAAAAATCAAATGATCTAAGAACAATATCGACAAATCGTTGTACCCCGGCCACAGACTCGTCGAGTGGCAAGGGAAGTAACAAGGAAAGGAGGCAGGTACGTAGTATGGCCACCTTCTTATCATGCTCCTTGTTATGCCCATCGGTCCCTGTTGTCGGTTTTTTGGCACGAGTTAAAGTGCAGTACAGAGTAGTGCAGACCGTTGCGATTAATTGCGTAGAGCAGTGTGTGGCCAGAGACGGCAGCGCAAGGAGCATAGTGTTGCAGGGGTATTACGCAGACCACAGTAACTACAACTTCTCGTACAAGCGAGTCTGGAGTCTGAAGAAGCGTGCGTAGATTATGGACACCTCAGTTTGATGTCATTTTTGTTGAAAATTACGTTTCATGTCAATATTGTCACATTTAGAGTTGATACCAATTATGATAAAAGGAGTGATATTTCTGTAAACAATCATGTTCCCATCTGACTTTCTCGTCATACAATGACAAGAACTGGAGTACGCAGTAGGCCAGAAGAGTGTTACAAACACACAGAGTTTGTACGTATTACGAGTATATTACAATTTCATCAAGATTCCTTCATCTTGGAGATAGTTACTGGTGGGTCGTTACAATTTGGTGCCGCGAACCAGGATTAATGTAATGACTTACGCGGTGAAGAAGTTGGTGTGTCGGGACAGGTCGACCATGGCGGCGGCGACAATGCCGTCCACGTTGAGGATGAGGTTGGGCTTCTTGACTACTTACTTTGCCATGGAGATTGTTGGCGGTGCTGTCTTTACATTTGGTTCTGCGACCCAGGATCCTTCCTAGATAGTGTGTTGGCGGTGGTGTCGTTACAATTTGGTGCCGTGAACCAGGATTAATCTAGAATGACTTACTACGCAGTGAAGAGGTTGGTGTATCAGAATAGGTCGATCATGGCAGCGACGACGATGCTGTTCACGTTGAGGATGAGGTTGGGCTTCTTGACTACTTACTTTACCATGGAGATTGTAGATGGTGCTGTCTTTACAATTTGGTGCTGCGACCCAGGATCCTTCCTAGACAGTTTGTTGGTGGCGGTTTCGTTACAATTTGGTGCCGCGAACCAGGATGAATGTAAAATTACTTACGCGGTGAAGAGGTTGGTGTGTCGGAACAGGTCAACCATGGCGGCGGCGACGATGCCGTCCACGTTGAGGATGAGGTTGGACTTCTTGACTACTTACGTTACCATGGAGATGGTTGATGGTGGTGTCCAAATTCTAAAATTTGGTGCTGCAATCCAGGATCCTTCCTAGGCTGTGTTCCGAATCACGCTCACAGCGCTCAGAGCGCGCTCACGGTCGGACCGATTCACGCTCACAGCGCTTACACGAGATTTCGTGACGTCATTGATGACGTCATGGACGGAGCTCACGGTGCTCACACTCCCAGCCGTAAGCACCTTGAGCGCAAACGTCAAGTTGACGTTTGACACGTTATGACATCTCATTATAGGCGCGAAAAATTAAAACTTCACAAGTTATATTCGTTTATTTATTACTATAATAATAATAATCATTTATTTCACTATCACCCATGCTCTTCGATTTGGTCCTGGAACATGTCGTTCGGAAACTGCTTTCACAAGATTCCGGAATTGAACTAAACGGAAAACATAGGCTGATAGTGTTAACTCTATCAGCCTATGCTTTCTACGCGTCTACGCAGACGACTTTGGTTTGCTAGGTGAAAACCGAGAAGGGGTGGAAATTTCGGCGAGAATGCTGGAACAAGAAGCAGCAAAAGTGGGGCACAGGACTAATCATGGAAGACGGAATACCTCCACATGCGTTTCAGAAACAGTCGTGCCAAACGAGAAGTCCCATTGTAGGAGAAAGAAATCTCTTACAAGGGAGTGTCAAAATTAGAAGGAGAATAAAAAAGTTTATTAGCGCAAAAAAACAAATAAACTACATACAAGCGAAACAAACAAAATAAAATAACAGAAATATTAATTGTTGGCGTCCAAGCTCCTCAGTAAACGATCTAAACTTCGGATATATAAAACCGCAATCCTGTCTTAATGTATATGGGTGTGAGGCCTGGACGCTAACAGTTAGGGAGGAGCACAGCCTGGTAGGAGGAGAACGTAAGGTGTTCCGAAAAATCCTGGGACCAGTGAAAAGAGACGATGGGAGTTGAATGATACGTAAAAATGCCGAAATAGAAGAGCTGCTGGCTGAACCAAATATTATGGGTGAAACCAAAGCGCATCGTCTTCGCTGGCTTGGTCACTTCGAGAGGATAGGAGAAGTTCGACAGGTGAAGAGAGCAAACTTGGGCCGACCGACCGGACGGCGTCATGTGGATCGCCCCAAGTATCGCTGCAAGGATTTGGAGGACGATGACCTGTGTGAGCTTGGAGCCGGTGCAAGCTGGCGAAAAAGAGCGCAGGACCGAGTAAAGTGGCGTGCTCTGGTCTCGGAAGCCAATACTCATTTTGGGCCGTTGTGTCAGCCTAGTTAGTTAGTTTTATATTAGTTAGTTGCAGATTGCGATTAATTTCAATTTTCTACAAATCAAAAACCCACCCAGAATTTTCTACTACGATTAATTGACGAACTCAAAATTCAAATTCAGTTGACGTTGACATGAACATGACAGAAAACACGCTCATGACTGGTCCGAAACAAAACACCACTTACGCGGCCTTGAGCGCGCTAACTGATTCGGACCGGCCGTTAGCACTGTAAGCGTTGTGAGCGTTATAAGCGTTATAAGCGTGATTCGGAACACAGCCCTAGACAGATTGTTGGCGGTGGTGTCGTTACAATTTGTTGCCACGAACCAGGATTAATGACTTACGCGGTGAAGAGGTTGGTGTGTCGGAACAGGTCGACCATGGCGGCGGCGACGATGCCGTCGACGTTGAGGATGAGGTTGGGCTTCTTGCGCGTGGTGACCGCCTCCACGTCGAGCGCGTAGCGCGTGACCGGCCACGCGGGCCAGCGCGCCGTCACGTACGCCTTCAGTTCGCGGACGCGCGAGTCGGGGTTGTTGATCGATTTTACTCTGGAATAAGTTGAATAATTCGATTTAGTACGAATGAAGATGTCATCATGAGCGCCAATAGAGCCATGCTATGCTATTGATGAGTATCCAAGATGCTGCGCCTATATGGTTATCATGGAGCCACCTAGCTCCTAATTACAGCTTAGGCTACCTAAAGCACCATTGTCCTAAAGAGGGATAGGTTAACAACTACCTAGATTAGGAGGAATACCTACATAAGCCGGGTTGATGATTGAACCAAAAGCCATCGGTATACAAGTCTTCTGTTATCGTCGTTTGAGGAACGTACATATATGTTTAAGAAGATGCCTGGAACCTTTTTAGATAACTATATATTTTACTTAACGAACTTCACGGAGTAGAAAACAAATTTAAAAATAAAACCGGATCTCATGAATTGCTAAATTTCGTTTTTACCATGGATATGAACCATGGAAAGAAATTCCAACATACATAATTATCACGTCTGTTTTCCAGAGCGAGAGACAGAGATCACAAACTTCCATTTCCAAAATAATTCACACACAGGCCCTTGAATATAAAAAAAAAGCTATAACTATCTTTGAAGTGTATTGGAAGGGTATCAACGGAAGACCAGGGTCAAGGTAACCACAAGGTACCTTGGCATACAACTGAGTGAAAGCTATTTCAATGACAATTTTAAATACTTAGACGAAAACTACATATTTCTTACAAATTACGCTCAGTTTTAAAATGTCTCGAATAAACTTATGTGTATTCTAATCTATTCTAAAAATGTAATGATATGTTACCTGTGTCCGATGCCCATGATGAGCTCGCCCTTCGCCCTCTTCTCGTTGACGAACTCCTGCGGATGCTGCCCCTTGTCGTACGCCGCGCAGAAGTCTATCGCTGCGCGGTCCAAGGCGCCTCCGAACCGATCACCCTGAACAGACAGGTCATTTAGGCTGGGTTGCACCAAACCGTCTGTACTCGTAAGCGGCGTTCGTTAAAATTTGAATGTATGGAAAGTTTAACTAGTTTCTATAGGATGATGATTTCTGGAGGTCCCGGGTTCGAATCCCGGTCAAGCCATTATTTGTGTATTTAACACGAATATATGTTCCTGGGCCTTGGATGTTTTTTTATGTATTTAAGTATGTATTTATCTACTTATATATAAGTTTGTCTATTGTCGTCTAGTACCCATAGTACAAACTTTGCTTAGTTTGGGACTAGGGCTATTTCTGTAAGATTGTCCAACCCAATGTTAATAATACTTTAATATTGGAACCAATAATAGCAAGAAGTAGCATTGAAACTTGAATATTATTATGCTCTTAGGAACGTGAGAAAGCTTGATTTCGGGTCGGTTCACAATCCGTAGATACGGCGTCTCAGTTTCTTTAAATCTATGAGATTTCAAGCTAACATGGTCATGGTCATTGACATTAGAATTACTGCAACAGTGCCGAAATATCGGGAACTTACAAAACGTAATATAACCCCGTTTTTAACAGTATATTCAAATTTAAATCTATATAAAAACATATCTACACTACATGCAAAAAGCCGTTTACCATTGGCGACAGGATAGATGATTTTCGTTATTTCGACTGTGTGTGCAACAAAGAGAACCAGACAAACAGACAGATTTCTCCGCGAAAGGCAGAGAAAGCAGATTTTTTTATATTATATAACTCTACATTTTGACAGTATTTTTTATTTTATTTAAATATATAGAGAAACAACAGCAATGTTCATTTTAGATTGGGCGCCAAATGTAGCACTTTTGTTGTAGATCGTTACGTTTAAGTTACATAAACAAAGCAAGATATTTTTTCTAGCAGGAACATAATGTCATAAGTGCTCGACATAATAACTATGTAGGTACGCAATGCAGTTTTCTGGTTAGGCGCATAAAATTAGCAAAACCTGGACATAATTCGATAACTGTAATTTTATTTTTCTATGATATGAAGTATTGTTATTTATAGTTAAAATAAAAATAATTAAGCATTTTAATGTTAAAAATCAAAAAAACTAAATTTTTAACAAACTTTGATTTTGTAAGTAAGCCGTAATATGGTGAATAATTATTAAAATTAAACGGCTTCTCTTTGCAGATCTCTAAAGTCACAAATATGGGTAATCTTTGGAAAATCCAAATACATAACTACGTCCAAAGTGTTTAATTGATGCCGTCAACATTTTATTAGTACTAGGTATATTATAAGAAACATATTAAACATAAAATATTCACGATAATTGATTAAATGATATTTTTTCTTACAGGTACTTTAACAAAGTTATTTATTATGCGGCTTACTTATGTAATCAAAATGTGCTAATTTTTTTTTTAACATTTACGCGGGGCCTTAAAATGTTTAATTCTGTTTATTTTAACTTTAACTAACAATACTTTTACTTTAAAAAGAAAATTACAGTTATCGAATTATGTCCAGGTTTCGCTAATTTTATGCGCCTAGGTTGCAAATATTGAGCTGAGCGCGTCTACCCGGTCTCAAACTCGCTCTATTTTTCATTGTTTACATCAATTTCACGCGTGCACGACTTTTTACATTGTAATACACGGAAATTTAGTTTTACGGTGATTATTCCACCGTGGTATGTACGATTATCATTTTTTTTTAATCTAAAACATCGTCATGATGTCACCTATCGACAATCAAAATGTGAGCGTGATCGGTTAAAGCGTCTAAGAGGAGTAAAAAGTCAAACGAAATACATCTGTCGCCTGAGAATTCGCTTCGCTCAATTCAATAACATCCACAATTCTGTTATCAATAAGAACCTTTTGAGAAATAAATATGTTAAGAGAATAGATTGGGTTAGGTTAGGTCACTATGGGGACCAGACAAACTGACTGTATGTACTCACGATAGTCAACAGGCCGCTGACGACAGACGAGATGAGGTCCTTGCCGGCGCGCGCGGTGACCATAGTGTTGTGTGCGCCGGACACAGCGGGCCCGTGGTCGGCGGTCACTATGAGCACCAGCTCGAAGAACTTGCACGCCCAGTCGGGCAGCTCGCGTTGGAACCTGACACAAAACAATTGCACTTCTTAAGTTTTCATTTTATAACGCCGTGCTGAAATAACATGACACTTTGTATACACAACGGGATCCGCAATATCTAGGTCTGAAATTAGATTCTGTGGCTACAAATTGTAATAGAAAAAAATATAGCCAATTTTTGAGTTTTTTAGGTCTTGTATGAAAACCTTAATAATCGCTTTATTTTTTCTTCATTATAATTTCAAGCAACAGAAACTAATTTCCGACCTAGATATCCCATTGTGTATAAAAAGTTTCATGTTATTCCAGCATGCCGTTTTAAAATAAGAGATGCTGGCCACCGTTAACAAATCCCCGGTTTAGGTATGCCAAACGTGCCTAAGCTTGGCCATCTCTTTCTATCGCACGCAACGCGCTTTTTCGGGGGCGGGACCTTAGCGCTACGCCAGGCTATAAGCCCGCAATGCGGGCGGTCGAAATGTGCTTGCAGCGGCGCGATGAAGTCACGGAGTGAGCCGCGCGTGCCATTAATACTAACCCAAGTAGACAAAACTTGCAACTCACCACAGAAGACTAATGGTGCCCCCGACACCAAGTTGCTTCTCCAAGACCTGGCTGATCGGCACGCCGCAGTAGGTGAGTTCTTGACCGCGCTCGTCGCATATCGTGCTGATGAACGCAGCGGGTTTCCGGATGATGCCCAATTTCTGTTGACAAAGTAGCACATTATTACCATGGCTATAAATAATGTACTAATAGGCGACGATAATACACTACCGCTCATAAGTATTTAGGCACTAATACCTTTTTCCATACATCTGTAAACAAAAATGACTTTCAGAAATACACTGCCAAGTCAGAGTCCCTTGACAGTTTTGCGTGCATTTTGCATTTTTTATTTAGCAGACTTATTCAGCCTTAAATCGGTGCCAGAGACCCCCCTTTTAAAATGGTAGTTTTCTTTTTGCAATGACTTAAATAACTACTAATTGCCGGTTCATACAAATACACTACACTTTTCTATGAACATCGTGAATATAATTTTAAGTACATCAGACAGAAGACATTAGTGGGGTGTGTTGGACATACATATCGTGTTGGACCAAATGCGGGTTGGACAAAAAGCGTGTTGTACGAAATGCGTGTTGGACGAATAGCGTGTTGGACGAAAAGCTTGTTAGACAAAAATCGTGTTGGACAGACTACGTATTGGACCAAATGCGTCTTGGACGAAATGATAAAGAAAATTCCATTCGGACGAAACGCATGTTGGACCAACAACTACTAAATCGAAAATGGCGGGTATATTGGAGTTAGCCCATAAGTTTTAAACTCGTGGAGTTGAATGTTAATTTACTCATCATGTGATTTAAACAATTTGTTAAAATAACTGGCGGTAGCTTTTTTTCTCAGGTGATGCATCTTTTTTTGCTACATAATGGTGGGTAAAATGAAAAAATGTTAAGGAACGATTTCCGGAATAAAAACTATCCTATGTCCTTTCCCGGGACAGTCCTTTTGCGGTTTAAGCGTGAAGAGGTAACAGACGGGTGACTTTCGCATTTATAGTATTAGTATGGAAGTATGGATAGTATGGATGTCTTAGATAGTTGTATATCTAACAGCGGACGTATGGAGCGACATTTTCGTTCAACGAGCAAGCTCCTAAAAGTTAGGGAGGTATTCCACTCATCCAATATCGTTGTCCAATAGACATTTGATCAAGGACATTGGATGATTTCATCCAACTTGGACGGGACCCCAACGACCCCAAAGATTCTGATGACAGTTAAATCAATATGGCTACGCATGAAAAAGAATAAAACTTGGACAAAGATATTGGATGAGTGGAATGGGCCTCCGTCAAAGAACTTTGATCAAAGATTTGACAAAGATATTGGATGAGTAGAATACCACCCCGTATTAAACTCATCCAATATCTTTGATCAAAGAAATTGTATGATTTCATCAAACTAGGATGGGACCCCAACATTTGATCAAAGATTCCGATGACAGTTAAATCAATATGGCTACGCATGAAAAAAAAAACTTGGACAAAGATATTGGATGAGTGGAATGGGCCTACGTCAAAGAACTTTGATCAAAGATTTGACAAAGAAATTGGACGAGTGGAATACCACCCTTAGATTTTTTTAAATGCCGTGTTTTGGATTGGACAGACAGTTTTCTAATTATTGTACTCACTCTAGCCCAGTCGTAGTCCATGGGCACTTTGGGCGGTTCCTCCTCCTCCTTAACGATGATCTTCCCAGCGGCGACCAGTTTCTGGTACACCTGCCGCACCGACGCGCCCAGGCTGTCGAAGCTCTCCGGGACTGTCACTCCGTACGCCTTGAGGCCTTGGTTCTTCGCGAAGGCTTTCTCGAGGGCTGAGCCGGCTAGGGAGCCGGCGTGGCCGAATTGGACCTCCGAAGTGAACATGTCTGGAGATGAAAATGCGTTCAAGTAGGTCCACATACCTTACCTACAAATCTCCTCTAACCCTTGGGAAGCAGATGTCAAAAATTAGCTATTTAAATCATGACTTTGAGCTTTAAAACGTAGGCTTCCATGTTAATAAAAATGTATTGTAATTTCAACTACAACTATAACAAATCTAGGTTCGAAATTCAAAATTTGTAAGGAACACACGTGTGTTCGTAGCGCGCTTGACGGTTTAAATCATGACTTTGAACTTTAAAACGTAGGCTTCATACTGTTTATGATTTTTGGACGGATACGGAACAAGACATACGAATGGTTAATGCTAAGAGATTTATAGTGATCGAAAAATGTGTTAATCCCTCATTTATTTTATAAAAATTTTAGTTATAACGGCAGCGCCCATCTAAACTGTTTATTGATTATGATTAATGTTATAATATCCAAGCGGGTTTTTAATGAGGTTTTTTTTTAATTTCTCTTGTTTAGAACGAAGAAATTTCCAAACTGTATTTACCTGAGCAGGTGCCGATGCACCAAGCCACCATGGGTTTCTTAATACGGCCCTCCTTGATGGCGCGACAGACGTGGTACTCCTCAACGCCGCCCACTTCGCCCAGCAGCACTAGCATCTTCACGTTGGGGTCCGCTTCGAACCTATTAAGACATTTAAGTTTAAAATTAAAAGGAAAAATTTAACGAACCTGCGACATCTCCGCATACGCGGCCAATCGCTCTAGCCAACTTTCAGGGAGGGAATTATGAATAGGGCAGTTTCCTCATGTTATGGATACCATCACATACCATCACATTAACACAATAAAATGAAAAAAAAACAGAATAATAATAAAGTGCGTGATTTAAAATTTGCTAAAAAATATGTATTTTTTTTTCATCATCTAAAAGTAAAATAAAGGCTACCAATAGAATTTACATGTTTCAATAATAACGGAAATTCAGGCAGAAAGGGAAACGGTTACTTCAATAAATAATAGTTTAACCCCCCTTATTCATAAACTTAACAAACCTCTGTTAACTAAAATCTGTTTTGTCCCTTTCTCACAAACATAAATGTCAAAGTGACAGATAAGAACGAACCAACTTTAGCGGCTTGTTAACTAAAATAGGTAATAAGGGGGTAAGAGAGGTTAGTTGTGACAGAATAACACTGACCTCAGCAGATGGTCGATGAAGGTGGTGCCGGGGTAGCGGTCACCGCCGATGGCCACGCCCTCGCACACGCCGTCCGCCTCCTTGGAAATGATGTTGTTGAGCTCGTTGCTCATACCACCGGAGCGGGAGACGTACGCCACACTGCAACAGAGGATATTTGGTGTTAATATTCCCATATACAAGAGCGAGAGGTCCGCTCGGTGGAGCACTCGAAGCCCCGCGGCGCCCGCGTACCGCGTGCGGTATGCGAGGTTAAGCAATGTCATGCTCGGTTAGTCCTTGGATGGGTGACCGCTTTGAGTCGTTACTAACAGAGCACTCCCGTGCTTTGGAAGGCACGTTAAGTCGTTGATCCCGGCTGCTGTCTATGATAGCAGTCGTTAAGCCAAGTTCCGCTTTCGGGCGGATTGAAAACTTCTAACAGTCAAGTTGCCCACTCACTTGACAAGCCTAATCCCAATAAGGTCTAGTTTCCCCCTTGGGTTGGAAGGTCAGATGGCAGTCGCTTTCGTAAAAACTAGTGCCTACGCCAATTCTTGGGATTAGGTAGCGGACCCCAGACATCCTTCAGGATGCAACTGTACTGGGAATAACGCTAGGAGGACGATGATACAAGAGCGAGAGGTCGTCCATGTGACAGTAGGAAGGACGAGATACCTGCGACAGCTGGTCCAAAATGGTTAACAGCGGCCACGGACAGGGAACGCTGCAATTCAATGGGGGAGACTTTTACCCAGAAGGGAAGTAATTTCTTTGTATTGCTTCTTCTATTCTTATTTATTCTAAACTAGCTGTTGCCCGCGACTTCGTCCGCGTCTTCTCTCCTATTGGTCGCAGCGTGATGTTATATAGCCTAAAGCCTTCCTCGATAAATGGACTATCCAACACAAAAATATTTTTTCAATTCGAACCAGTAGTTCCTGAGATTAGCGCGTTCAAACCAACAAACAAACAAACTCTTCAGCTTTATAATATTAGTATAGATTAAATTGGTGTGGGATTGAATAAAGCTTAATTATTATTTCCACGTACTAACGTTAAGAAAAATAGTAATAGTTAACTGTACATGTTTAACTATTTTAATTTTCACATGGCTGAACGTACTGGACTGGAACTGCAATTGATATATTATAATATAATGTAACACCTGTTGTACACTGTATGTTCTTGTGCATAAACATTTCATTTAAAACTCCTTAAGACTGCTTTTAACCAATTTCGCTAACGTGGGTCGCACTGATAGTGACGAATTTTTAAATCAATTAACTCTTTTGATAACGTTTTAGGGGTTAAAATGTACACTTACCGGCTACGTGAGTTGCAGAGACCGCGATTTTTTTTAATTCTCTAAATTTCCAAGTACTACCTCGACAAACAAATCTATATAATTATCAAACCTGCTCACAAAATTTTACAAGAATCGGTTGAGAAATGCGACCTGTATAGGAGAACAGTCGCCAATAGCATTTATGCCTAAGCTGAAACTTTTGTTTCACTCGGTAAATAAAGCCTTATTTTGACGTACTCATACATAAATACATAAACTCACGCCTATATTCCCGAAAGGAGTAGGCAGTGGACATGAAAATAAATTTTCATTGCCACGTTTAGCAATTGCAGGTTTATAGCTGGAGAAAATGTGATATTGCAGTGATAGGTTCTAGCGCATAGCCCACAACACCCTTTTTTTATTAAAAATGAGATTGCTCTTGGCCAGGGGGCAAAGATGAGACCGACGATGAAGCGAGCTCACCCAGAAGATGCCTATTCACTCGTGCCTTCAACCTTGCTCCCATTGTCGACTCTTACGACACCCAAGGGAAGAAGGGTGGTGCTATTCCAATTTGACACCACACGGGTACACGTACTCATTGCGCGGTTTGACAGATCGATTGAACTCATTATTCCACGGCAACCCGCAATGTAGAATGAAACTCGCACGCGAGTCCCGTACGTGTGTACTACTCATTGCGCGGTTTGACAGATCGATTGAACTCATTATTCCACGGCAACCCGCAATGTAGAATGAAACTCGCAGGCGAGTCCCGTCCGTGTGTACACAGATCTTAGAGAGCCTTTGCACCAGAGATGTGCTACTGCTATGCAGCTATGCTGCGAGGATGTGTAAGGGTCCACTCGTCCAATATCTTTGTCCAATCTTTGATCAAAGTTCTTTGACAGCGGCCCATTCCACTCATACAATATCTTTGTCCAAGTTTTTTTTTATGCGTAGCCATATTGATTTAACTGTCATCGGAATCTTCGATCAAATGTCGGGGTCCCATCCAAGTTTGATGAAATCATCCAATTTCTTTGATCAAAGATATTGGAAAAAGATATTGGATGAGTTTAATACGGGTAGGTGAAGAAATTGGACAAAGATATTGGATGAGTAGAATTACTCATCCAATATATTTGTCCAATTTCTTTGTCAAATCTTTGATCAAAGTTCTTTGACGGAGACCCATTCCACTAATCCAATATCTTTGTCCAAGTAATATTCTTTTTCATGCGTAGTCATATGGATTTAACTGTCATCAGAATCTTTGATCAAATGTATATTGGACAAAGATATTGGATGAGTGGAATACCTCCCTAAGCTACGCTACGAAAACGCCTGTTTCCACCAGTGCTATGCGTATGAATCCACCAATGAATATGATTGGTGGATTTAATCGCATCGATAGCAACGTAGCGTAGCACATCTCTAGTGGAAAGGCACACTTAAGAGGCTGACATGCCCCAATGACCTTGGCTATGTCTGTCTGCGTCTGATTGCGCCGGAGTGAAAGAGAAACTATATACCTGCTATACAAGCAGATATTCAGAATAATCATAAAATTAAATATATTCACCACATGTGTAATATAAACAGTCTATGCTTTAGGTTTGAGTATGTTGGAACTGTGTTTTCAAATATACATGTTTCAGTTGAAAAAAAAAGACATTACATTATTTTAAGATGATTTTAAAAGGTAGCTTTGTGATTTTTTTCCATCTAACCGATTTTCTTAAATCGTGTTTTGGATCGTCCACACCCTTTGAAATAGAATGAATATTAACGTTTATTTTTATTTTTTTACCAAAACAAATGGTTTTTGTTGAATCACCATTTATAAATGGCAATTTAGCTCTATTCAGCGTCAAATTTATTCGTTTCCCGGCCTCTATAGTAATGTACAGTCGAGGGATTTTAATGTTTAGCAGTTTAACCGTCTTCTTAATTTGTTCGTATTATTACGAGACACACCAGCCTTGTCATTGTGAGATGTTTCTCGTAATAAAACGAACAAATTAAGAAGGTGGTTAAACTGCTAAACATTCAAATTCCTTGATGGTACTATTCATTAATTGAAATTAGACTCTATAGCTAAGACGGTAGAGTCGACTACGGCTCACCTGCCAGCGCGGTACAACTTGCTGTCGACGATATTGTCGATCATGCCGGCTGTGTTACCGATCTTGAAGCAGCCGGGCTTGATCCCGCCGACCGTCGCCGGTCCAATGATGTTCACCTGTAAATGGTCGACTTTTTAAAAAAACTGCCGTCAGATTTTGAACCTTATTAGTTGAACAGTAAAGTCGCTTTTAGAACGGACTAATTTAATACAATCGGATCAATTCAAGTGATTTTAAGTAGACCACACAATATTTTTGCCAAAAGTGGTAGTAAAAGTGGACGTTACTAGCTGTATATGCTGACGATGGTGATGACAAGTTCGCCTTTGTACTTTTATATTTTCCTTCGTTTGCATTTTTTTATGTGCAATAAAGTTTTAAGCATGTCACACACTGGAGCGGCCCGCGGTGGCGGCCAGTTATACACTAAAGACAATCCTAACAATCATTCTGACACACGCGGCATAGATTGTCATAGTTCACAAATGGCCGCCACCGCAGGCCGCGCCTGTGTGTCACGCTTTATACATACATACATGTATAATCGCGGAACCAAAAAGTTTGTCATTTTTCGACCTTAACGGCATTAAAAAACCGGCCAAATGCGTGTCGGACCGCGCACAATAAGGGTTCCGAACTGATACCTGCTAATCTACATTTAAAACCACTATACAATACATTTAATCACAAAACGTCGTATCTTCATAGGAAACTTACAACACTTACACCCTTTTGTTTTGGCAAGACAGTTTTTCAGCAATAACTCAAAAACCGTTAAACCTATCTTGTTCAAACCAAAAATCATTGAAAGGATTAATTAATGTACATCATCATGATTTTTTTTCAGAATTTCAGACTTCATAGTTTGGAAATTAGAGAGGGGATACACTTTTTACGATTTTGACAGCTAATATCTCACCAACGGTTGACTTAAATGATTTTTTTTTTTAAAACCTCCATTTCATTTTTGAAGGCCTATCCATAGATCCACACGCCTATGTAAATTGAAAAAAAATATATATTTGACACCCCTGTTACATGTATGGGGTGCCCCCCCAGTTTAATATTTTTTTCGTAATTTCACATCATATTTCTATAGCGGTTCATAACATAACATACACCTTCACACCAAATTTCATAATTGTAGTGGTCATATTCTCCGAGTAAATCGGCTGTGACATACGGACGGACAGACAGAGAGAGTCATGACGAATCCATAAGGGTTCCGTTTTTTGCCATTTAGCTACGGAACCCTAAAAGGAGTTGAAAAGAGACGAACCTTTTCATTCCTCAACTGTACATCACGACAGACAGTTGAAGTATACTTACGCCTCTCGCGTCGGCCAGTTTGATGATCTTCCTCGTCATGTTCTCGGGAATGCCCTCGGCGATGATCACAATGGTGTTGATCTGGGGATGCTGCATCGCCTGCACACAGAAATATCATTTTTTTAAATTGATTTCCATAAACTTTCAGTCGTTAAGAGCACCCCGTAGTACGGGGCCCGTACGCTCGACCGAACTCTATTCACCATACAAACGTAGTTTCGTTCTCATATTAAAACGCCACAATGGGATCCGCCATAACTAGGTTGGAAATTAGTTTATCTTGCTAGAAATTGGTATCAAAAAAAAATCTGCGAGTTTTTTTATTTTTTAGGTTTTGTATGATAACCTTAATAATCGCTGTATTTTTTCTCCATTATAATTTCAAGCGCAGAAACTAATTTCCGACCTAGATATACCGGATCCCCTTATGTATACAAAGTTTCAAATGATTCCAGCATGCCATTTTAAAATGAGAGCGTAACTACGTTTGTATGGAGAACCGAGCTTACTGCGGACTCTTAAGTCAAACGAATATGGAATGTAGCTGGTACAGACGCTATCAAATGAACTGAGTGACATGTTTGATAGCTTGCTGTCAAGGTAGCAAGACGGATACAGGAATGAGTTGAGCTAATTGATGTCACGCAACACCGACTCCTACTTAAGAAATTGTAAATTGTCTTGAAATAATAAAACAAAGTATATAAAATATTAGCTTTTGCCCATGACTTCGTCCGCGTGAAAATCGTTATTAAATATATAACGACTCTCAGAACATAAAAAAAGGGAGAAGTGCCCTTCTGCTTCCTTTCAACGAAAATCAACGTCTCCAGCTTTCTCTCACCAAGTCTACTCACACACATTGAACCGTGTAAAAACAAAACCTCGGGCGGTGCCGCCGAGTTTACGACATCATGCAAACAAGCGCTGCGATTTGCTTTACGCGCCCCTCAAAAATGGCAATGAACACTAGAGGGAGACAAACGTTAAATGATGTTTTATCGACATCGATCTTTAAATTATTATGTTAAGATATTGATGACTATTGAAATAGCCATTTTAGATGGTGTTCATATAATCACCAAAGTTGTATAACATAGTAAAGCATTATAGCGGTACATACATAAAAAAAAACACGAATACGAACTGAGAACAGTGAGGACCTTCTTTCTTTTATCGAAGTCGGTTAATAAGATCAAGTTGGAAGTTGGTCTGCAGTCTTTCGGAACAAAGTTATGTTTATTAAATATTGATTTGTGAATTTACCTTTGATATGAAATTACTAATTCAACATTCTATTCCTATTTTATCGATGACGCGTAAACTGCAATTTTAACCGGCACCACACTAGTGGGCGGAACCAAACAGGGGGCCAGCGCCTGCGCACTACTAAATAATTCACGCAGCGACAAAAGCTACAGTGGCATGATACATTGCGCCGTGGCTTAGCACGGTACGGTGTGATTATTGTACAAAACTTTCAATGTACAACTCGCAGAAAATATTACGCTTTTTCATATGTTATCATTTACACTACTTTTTGACCATGTCGCGGCGACATGCGCCACGCCCCCGTTTTACATCTATTTCTTTCTATGATCTGAGATAACGACTAGTGTGAGGCCGCAGGATAAATTGTAAAGTGCTACTTATATTTTCTTGTAAATAAACCAAATATTATTATTATTATTATTTTTATATAGAATAATTGCTATTAAATTGTTGTAGGCGCAGGCTTCAATATCGCCCATACAAACTTCGAACCCCCTTTTCACCCCCTAAGGAATGATTTCCGGAATAAAACTATCCTATGTCCTTATACTCAAACTATCTCCATACGAAATTTTATCTAAATCGGTTTAGCGGTTTAAGCTTTAAGAGGTAACAAGACAGACAGAGTGACTTTCGCATTTATAATATTAGTATGGATTAAAGACTTATTATTAACAAACAATACACGGCGCGGCCGGTACGATAAAGCCAAGTTAGAGGGCTTCGGCCGGCTAGAGAACTTCTGACAGTCAAGTTGCCCACTCACTTGACAAGCCTAATCGCAATAAGGTCTAGTTTTTCCTCTGAGTTGGAAAATCGGATGGCAGTCGCGTAGGTAAAAACTACTGTCTACGTCAATTCTTGGGATTAGTTAGAGGACCCCGGGCATCCTTCAGGATGCAGCTGTACTGAGATAACGCTACGGCCAGGAATTTAAAACGTTATATATAAATAAGCGATATTATAACGATATATTTTGTTAGTGTTTAAAACTTCGTTATAATCATAATCGATATTCCTCAAACCATATTCCATATCATACCAAAATGAAATTATAACCTTATGTGATAATGTTTTAATAACGTTATAATATCGTTTAAGATGGTGGCGGTGGCGATAATGACGTGCTCGTGTTTGACGTACATGTCACAGCGCGCACGTAAGAGCGAGACTGTGTGCGAGACAGAGATGGCCTATAACGTTATTATAGCGCTTCACAAAATATCGCTATATATAAATATTGCTTTTTATTTATAACTATATAATGGATACCGCTATAAATGCGCGCCAAATATCGTTATTAGTAAAGCGTTATATTGACAAAGTAGCGCTATGAATCATAACGATATGCGAAAATTGCGCTATTTCAAGGCCTGGCTACGGCGACAATTTGTTTTCCAAGAACTTTAAGAAACAGAACAGTCGTAGTTTTTATGCAAATTCAAAGGGGTATGTGAAGTTCCCGATCCGCACTGGGCCAGCAAGTGGACCAATGCCCGTTCCGTCTCATCAATAAGAGGGTGCCTGTGCCCAGCAGTGGGACGCGGGCTGATGACGATGTATGTTACCGTACCTGCATGGTGCTGTCGTACGCGGAACGCAGCGAGGCGAAGTTGACGAGCACAGTCGCTTCTTGGTGCTTACGCATCGCCACGTCCATGTCCGAGAACACTGCAAAACAATAGTACATTATTGACGAGGCCTGGAAGGAGGCAATTGCAGGCTGAGTATTAGTTTTAAACGCACGACCTTGGGAGAGAAGTAGACATTCCAGCCTAGGCTAATATAGCGCTTTTCTCAAAAATGAGGGAAAAAAGACTAAATTTGAATTAAGTCAGTTGTTCTGATAAACATAACACAACATAGTCGAGCGGGGCGAGCCTGCAATGTTTGGTTTTTTTTTTTAATTATGACTGACCATAAACTGCACACTTCGCCTTTTAATATGTAGCGAGTAAAGTCCACATTTACAGCTTTAAAAAAAATATAGGATAACACCTTAACCGTATCCCTAAGTAAGTTTGTGAGTAATGCACAAATTAGTAAGTTTGAGAGAGACAGACAAGTGACATCTGGCAGGTCCTGTCGGTGTCTCCGTCATCATAACTGAAAATTGTACTGAACTGACGTTGTGGTGTGTTAAGTTTATATGGGATTTAACATCCTGGTGTGCTTTCAAATGGAGCCAATTCGTTAACAGCCGAAAATGATCGTATTATCTGTCGCATTTTTCGTGAACCATGAGGATTTAACGAGACAACTATAATAGCTCGCTTCATCGTCGGCCTCATCTTTGCCCCCTGGCTAGATGCTGGCCAAGAGCAATCCCATTTTTAATTAAAAAATATATGAAAAAACATCTGGCTTAATACTGCGAGTCTGCTTTTCTCTGATGTCTGTGCTAATATGCAAGTGCAATAGAAATAGCGCACTGTGACATTTGTTACAAACAAGTTAAACTAACTATCTCCTTAGAAAAGTTCGCACTTCGAATTGAAAGGCCCCTGATGCTCTTCTGTCGGCTAAACTCGGTATAAGGGAGGTATTCCACTCATCCAATATCTTTGTCCAATATACATTTGATCAAAGACATTAGATAATTTCATCAAACTTGGATGGGACCCCGACCTTTGATCAAAGATTCTGATGTCAGTTAAATCAATATGGCTACGCATGAAAAAAAAACTTGGACAAAGATATTGGATGAGTGGAATGGGCCTCTGTCAAATAAATTTAATTAAAGATTGGACAAATATATTGGACGAGTGGAATACCTCCCTAAGACTAGCCCCGAAGAAGCTATCAGTTACGAGTATTGTATTAAACGATGTTCAAGTTCATGTCTGAACACTGTCATTGCCGTCTAGTGCTACGCGCTACGCTCGTAGGCCGTAGCCACGTATTCTCCGATGTAGCCCATAGCAGCTAAGAACAGAGTACACGACATCGGGATCTAGACGCTGAATGTATTAATGTGAAACTTTATTAGTCAATGTAGACTTAAAACTGGTAGGCTCTGTGCGAAAAGAGAGGAATCGTGAAAGCAGGGGTTGTAACCGGTTAATCTCAAAAAACCCCGAAATAGCCAAATAATTTGAATTAGTTTATGCTCTTTATCTAGGTCTGTGTAATGTATTAGGTTATGACTATGTATTTTTAGATTGCCTGATTAAACATGAAATAGTAAACGAAAGAACGAAATTCCTAACCGGTTTTTTGTACGGAGAAATTAACCGGTTACAAGCCCTGGTGAAATGTAAGGGAGCCCATACATTCTACGACTCTTTACGCACAGACTGTAGTATTTTCCAATTTGATATGACATAGCCAAGGCAAATGGACACTTTCTCCAATCACTAACCACTGTCTGGAAAAGGAATTATTTACGTTTCAGGTCGATGATGAATATCGGCTACGCTTTATAATGTGTCAGTTTGAAACTAAATGTTACCGGGAATGAAGACCTCCTTGTTCCCGAAATAGTATTTCTGCTTGTGGTCGGCGGTGAAAGGATAGACGATGGCGACGACAGACGGCTCCGCGCGGCGGCATATGTAGTCGAAGTCGAGCATTCCCTGCCAAGAAGAAAACACATTAAAATTTGCGGCCCATGTGTTAGTTACACCAAGAAGGCGTTCAATGCTCAGCGTGTAACAATGAGTTCAGGTTGCTGTTGGGACTACCACTTTTGAAGCGCATCAGTCATGTTCGCGGAGGCGCGTGTGGATAGCTTTATCGCCAAATAGATACATCAACTAAGCTAACATAGAAAGTAAGGCATGTTGTATTCAACTATTATAACATAATTTATGGACTTTGTCTGGATTAAAATAAAAAATTCTTAACAGCGCGATTCGTTAACAGATGCATGCGGTACAGCTCCATCTAGCGGCGAATTCGACCAACATTGCCTTAATGGTCTCAGGGTGTACATGTATGTAAGGTATACCTGGATGGCACGGTTCTGCATGCCCCAGATGATGGCCTTGGTGCGGTCGCTGAACAACGGCTTGGCGGTGGAGAGCGGTTGACCGAGTTCGTCGCGCGTGGGCGACTGAGAGCACACGAGCTCCAACAGCTTGGGAGTGAGCTCGGGAAGCTCGATCTTGGGTTTCGGCTGAAAAAAAAGTAAGGTTCTGGGTTTCCGTCTTTTGCATATCCAGATCGCTTAAAAAAGATTGTTGTATGATTTTGTTTTTTATGTAATGTAATAACTGAGGACCGTAGTTTTTGGCATTCTCTGGTCTCTGCCTACTCCAATGGGATAAGGGCGTGAGTATATGTTTTTATGTATGCATTTCAAGAGATGTAGCCAAGTTTATCACGCTCAGTCGGCGGCATAATTAGCAACGTCCATGAGATGAAAGCGTTTTGTTAGAACATATTTATTATTATTTTTATTGTAGAAATACTAAAACTTTAATAAAAAGATCGTATCAGGATACTGGAATTATCAATAAGTTTGTCATAATTAGAGTTATAAACATTTCGCAATTTATAATTGTACCTGATTCTTATGGTAAATCATCAATCTATATCTCTGCGATTTTCACAGCGACTGTTTACTATATAAATATTTGTAGGGCTGTAACACTACTCACAGTGGGCGTGGGTTTGGGCAGCTGCTTGGGCGCGTAGTCCAACTGATGTTCCTTGGGTATGGGCGAGTGGCCCAGAGCCAGCCCCACTATACTGGTCATGTTAGCTTCTGGCCCGAACACGTAGAGGGGAATGCGGAGGCGGTGGCCGACCTCACGCATTTGTCTAGAAACAAAATAGACATAGAAATTATATACGATTTCCTTACATCATCATTCGCGTGCCCTTTTCCCATGGAATTGGTAGATGGATTGCGTGAGAGAAGAGGAAGGATGTAAGTAACATTTACTTAGGGTGGTATTCCACTCGTCCAATATCTTTGTCAAATCTTTGATCAAAGTTCTTTGACGTAGGCCCATTCCACTCATCCAATATCTTTGTCCAAGTTTAATTTTTTTTCATGCGTAGCCATATTGATTTAACTGTCATCGTAATCTTTGATCAAATGTCGGGGTCCCATTCAAGTTTGATGAAATCTTCCAATTTCTTTGATCAAATGTATATTGGACAAAGATATTGGATGAGTTTAATACGGGGTGGTATTCTACTCATCCAATATCTTTGTCAAATCTTTGATAAAGTTCTTTGACGGAGGCCCATTGCACTTATCCAATATCTTTGTCCAAGTTTTATTCTTTTTCATGCGTAGCCATATTGATTTAACTGTCATCACATCAGAATCTTTGATCCAATGTCGGGGTCCCATCCAAGTTGGATGAAATCATCCAATTTCTTTGATCAAATGTATATTGGACAAAGATATTGGATGAGTTTAATACGGGGTGGTATTCTACTCATCCAATATCTTTGTCCAATTTCTTTGTCAAATCTTTGATAAAGTTTTTTGACGGAGGCCCATTCCACTCATCCAATATCTTTGTCCAAGTTTTATTCTTTTTCATGCGTAGCCATATTGATTTAACTGTCATCAGAATCTTTCATCCAATGTCAGGGTCCCATCCAAGTTGGATGAAATCATCCAATTTCTTTGATCAAATGTATATTGGACAAAGATATTGGATGAGTGGAATACCTCCCTTAGGGTCGGCGCAACATGTTTTTCTCTTCCACACCACTCTATCGCCCGTCATCTCGTCACTCACATGCTTCCCCTTCATATCGTCTCTCACGCAATCCATCCACCTTTTCCTTGGCCTACCACTCCTCTTACATCCCCATACAAACACCGATAATTCATTACCATGTTAACGTGGTGCTGAATAAGAAGCTTGACAAGTTTCTATGGGATGACAGCTGCCGGCGCCATATTTAACTATTATCGGTCTGTGATCGTAAGTTGGTGCATGCAAACCACCAGCCCGGCTAGTATGATAGCTTATACCGTCACGTTATATGGCCAAAATGTACTGAAACGTCACATAAAACGTGACGGTATAAGCTATCATACTAGCCGGGCAGGAAATAGTATTTTTTGCAACATTTACATAATAGGGGTTTTTAAAATTAGAGAGTGGCTGTAACGATACGAGCGTAGCGAGTTGTGTTGTTAAAGACTCGAGAATTTTAAGATTTAATTATGTAACGTTGCAGACAATATTTTTTCTATGATAGCAAAATAATAATTTAAATCACAAATCGATATGGTGGCAGAATACGGGTATTGTCTTTTGCCTCGTTCAAAAAGAGCTCAGTTGTATAATAATGTGAGAAAATCCATTTTGATTCTCCCAGCCTAGCCTAGTATGATAGCTTATACCGTCACGATATATGGCCGAAATGTAGTAAAACGTTACATATAACGTGACGGTATAAGCTATTATACTAACTAGGCAGCAATCATACAATGACTTTTCGATGATTGATACTTGCATTTGTATAAAAAGTTTATTGTTTTAATACTGCCGTCAGACATTTAATTGACAGATTATAATGCTGAAGTAGAAAAAACCGGCCAAGTGCTAGTCGGACTCGCGCACGAAGGGTTCCGTACTATTATCTATACAACATTAGACACTTTATTATTCTTTAATTTATAAATTAATATTTTTTATCAGTAATAACTGTAATAAGAACGTTATATAATATATCAAGTAGAATTTTGGTCAAGTACGAGGATTTTAATTTTCCCATACATTTTGAGACCCAGCGCCTGATGAACACAACGAGCAATTTTTTAAAGGTTTTTTGCATGGGAGCTCCTCTTAAATATTTATTTTATTTTGTTTTTTAGTATTTGTTTTTACAGCGGCAACAGAAATACATCATCTGTGAAAATTTCAACTGTCTAACTATCACGGTTCATGAGATCCGGCCTGGTGACAGACAGATAGACAGACGGACGGACGGACGGACAGCGGGGTCTTAGTAATAAGGTCCCGTTTACCCTTTGGGTACGGAACCCTAAAAAGATAATTACTAACCTAAGTCCCTCCTGGTAGTTAGGCCCCCCCCTCCTCACGAAGATGGTGATGTTGTACTGGATTAGCGCGTCCTTGTACGTGTCGATGGCTGTGATGATGCCGCGGAATGTGTCAGCAACGTTTGTGAAGTTGGCGATGCCGCCGCCGATAATTAGGACCTGGACAAGACAAACATACAATTTAGAAAATAGAATAGAATTACTATAAATACATACATCAACATGTCGGCCTCATGATGCGGTCACGTAGAGAAACTCCCATCATAGCTCTCTCCATTGCTCTTTGGGTGACTTTGAGCCTTCTTATGAGGCCCATAGTAAGCGACCACGTTTCAGTGCCATATGTCATCACTGGCAACACACACTGGTCAAAGACTTTCGTCTTGTGACACTGCGGAATATTGGACGAAAAGATGTGCCGTAGCTTCCCGAACGCTGCCCAGCCGAGTCATACATATATATATATATATATATATATATATAATATCGCCTGTTTCCCAGAGGGGTAGGCAGAGATCACTGATTTCCATTTGCTACGATCCTGACATACAACTTTCGCTTCATAACATTCTTCATGCATGCGCGCCGATTTAGGGAAGAGATACTATGATAACATGGCCCGCCTCTCTAAATTACTATTTCAATGTGTTTAGTCACATCCTTACGAAAGAGTGTGTTTGTCTGTTTGACGGCTGTCTCAGCACGCACACATTCATCGAGAGTCTTGGTGGTGCTTAGTAAATACTTTCACAAATACATTGAAGCGTTTTGAATTTTGGAGGGGCGGGCCATGTTATAGTAGTTTATCTGTATCTCTACTTAACTCTATGGGACATACCTTGCCGTTGGGATGTTTCTCGCGGCACATGAGGCTGAAGATGGTCTTGGCGTAGTCGGCGGTCTGGCTCTCCGTCGGCGCGCCCGAATACTCGCCGTAGTTGGCCAGCTCGGCGGCGCCGCCTACACATACAAGCAAACCATTATAATATGTACACTACCATCAGAAAGTTTAAGACCAAACACAAAATATGCAAATAATCAACATTGGTTGATTATTCACTCAATTTTGATTCATCTGTCCGTAGTACTCTCAACCAGTTAGCAAAAGTCCAATCCTTGTGAGAAATAGCCCATTGCAATGATTTTTCCTTGTTTGGTTTGGGTAATAATTTATGTAAATTAAACTAAAAATTGTTTTTGGTCCTAAACTATCTGACGGTAGTGTATGTAAAATTCTTTATTGTACATGAGTGAAACACAACAATAAAACAGTAATGTGTATCAATCGCACACCAATTCGGGCCCAGAAACAAATCTTGTCCAAGGAGAACGTGGGTAACAAATAAAATTAATGAGCAGAGGCCGGAATTCTCGAGTACTTTTGAGCTGTCATATACACAAATATATATCGATAAATACAGAATATTAAAAGTGTAAAGTAAACAACAGGCAGTCTTATCGCGAATGAGCGATCTCTTCTAGATAACCTTTAGATGCCAACTTTTTGGAAATTTTAAATAGGAATTATTATAATAATATTTTATTGTTCCTTATAAATAATTTGTGGATTTCTTATTACGAGGCTTTTAATTTTAGTAATTTTTTCAAAACAAGAATTGCCATCGTACTCGTACCTAATGATATCATGTTATGTACGTACTGGCCTTTAATCTCATTAGTAGTTTTATAGACATATGCAAACAAACAAACACAAACACTGAACTGAACTAATTAAATGTGAAATTGTTAACTATTAACTTTTCATTGCATATCTCTATTTCACAATTTCAACTACTGAAAAGTTATCTGTAAGACATCGCTCTTTAGCGATAAGACCGCCTGTTGTTTACTTCTACTGTTAATCTTCTTTCTTGTGTTCTATAATGAGTCGATACAAAATGTATGTAGATCGGAAATCGATAAATGTCAAGTACCTATGACTGCTCAAAAGTGCTACGATAATTCCGGCCTCTGTCTATGAGTAACAGTTTTATATTTCGATAAAAAGAATACTATTAGTACAGAAACATACCCAGCTCGCAGATGGTGTCGGTGTAGACGACGGACGCGCCGCCTCCAGCCACCATCGTCCAGATGCGGCCTGACTTGTTCAATATCGTCAACTGGAAACAAAAACAACATTCAGTCAAAAAAAATATCTCATTTTATCGGGCAGTCTCATTTTGTCGCGCATTATGAATATCTAAGACCCACCTTAAGACTGGCTCCACTCTTAGCGGCCAAGTCCGCAATATGCCCCTCCTCAGTATACGCATCCCGAAAGGCGGCGGGAGCTTGATAACGTCTCAGTTCTGAATATCCAAGACCCACCTTAAGACTGGCTCCTCTCTTAGCGTCCAAGTCCGCAATATTAGCTTCGTCAGGATAAGGATACGCGTCGCGCCCAAAAGGCGGCAGGAGCTTGATGGCTTCTCAGTTCTGAATATCCAAGACCCACCTTAAGACTGGCCCCGCTCTTAGCGTCCAAGTCCGCAATATTAGCTTCGTCAGGATAAGGATACGCGTCGCGCCCAAAAGGCGGCAGGAGCTTGATGGCTTCTCAGTTCTGAATATCCAAGACCCACCTTAAGACTGGCCCCGCTCTTAGCGTCGAAGTCCGCAATATTAGCTACCTCAGGATACGCGTCGCGCCCAAAAGGCGACGGGAGTTTGATTGTGTCTCAGTTCTGAATATCAAAGACCCACCTTAAGACTGGCCCCGCTCTTAGCGTCGAAGTCCGCAATATTAGCTACCTCAGGATACGCGTCGCGCCCAAAAGGCGGCGGGAGCTTGATTGTGTCTCAGTTCTGAATATCAAAGACCCACCTTAAGACTGGCCCCGCTCTTAGCGTTCAAGTCTGCAACATGCGCCTCCTCAGGATACGTGTCGGGCCTGAAAGGCGGCGGGAGCTTGATAGTGCCTCAGTTCTGAATATCAAAGACCCACCTTAAGACTGGCCCCGCTCTTAGCGTTCAAGTCTGCAACATGCGCCTCCTCAGGATACGTGTCGGGCCTGAAAGGCGGCGGGAGCTTGATAGTGCCTCAGTTCTGAATATCAAAGACCCACCTTAAGACTGGCCCCGCTCTTAGCGTTCAAGTCTGCAACATGCGCCTCCTCAGGATACGTGTCGGGCCTGAAAGGCGGCGGGAGCTTGATACTGCCTCAGTTCTGAATATCTAAGACCCACCTTAAGACTGGCTCCGCTCTTAGCGTCCAAGTCCGCAATATGCGCTTCCTCAGGATACGCGTCGCGACCGAACGGCGGCGGGAACGTGACGGTGCCCCAGTTCTTCGCGCAGATGAAGTCCGCCGTCTGGTCCAGTTTCGCGGCCAGGTCGAGCAAGTATATCCTCTCGTTCGTGATCACGATCGGGTTGATCTCCATGTATGTGAAGTACAGGTCGACGTATACGCGGTACAGGGATAGGATGAAAGTTGCCAGTATCCTGAAATGATTGAAACGGGGTTATAAAGTTTCATTTTGTGACTACTTACATACACAATACTTAGGCGGAGCGCAGCGGAGACATGCAAAATTGAACAATCAAATTTATCTATTAAATCGGAGCGAAGAGAAGCTGTTGACGCAAATCAACATGTATTGTTTAATTGAAATCCATTTCATTAGATTTCATTAGTGTCACTGCGAGTGCAGATGTCGGTACGTCTGAACTCGCCCTTATACGTAAGCGCGGCTTAATAACGCGCGATGGTTGGTGAATGCGAAAGCTGGCAACACTGTTTTAGGTCGTCTATTGTCTAGACAGTGTTTCCTACTGCCACTTACTACCTATTTTATGGCGTTAGTCACAGACACGTCTTCTCACGGTTACTGCAGTTTGGCGCATTTAATGTAATGTGTTTTGAAATTGTTTATACGAATAAATTAATATTTTTTTTTTATATTTTATTCCAGAAAAATACATTAAATTTTACATACAATAAAACTCGCCAAACTGTGAAGTTTGATGGCGAGGACAGCTCATTTTTTATGCTTAGCTTAAAATTAAGTATAACTTAACCTATTTACTTCACTCTAACAACTGAGCATGCTGGTTAGTAAGTTCTTATCATTAAGATTTTATTTTGACGGTGACGTGTTATTAAGAAGTAAGCCCTTTAACTTTGACTTTAATACAATTTTACCTACTTTTGGACTTTGCCTTAGTATATTAATTTTGTTGAATATTTTTGGTACTACATATTTCGACGTTCTTTCGCCATAATAATTTGTCAAAAGTCTCATGTGTAAATAAATAATAATTATAAAAAGTAATCGGTTTGTATACTTTCCATCCGAAGCGCGGCCTTCCATGTAAACAGTAATTTAAACGTGTGCATTTAAGTATTAAATACAGTGTCGATATTTTGGCGGTTTCATTTGGGAAAATCAATAGACATAATCCACGCGGTGGTGATAGTCTTCGAGGAAACCGACGTGACCCAGGGTCACAGCATCGCGGGTGGAGCATCGGCGAGCATCCCACAGAATAAGTATCCAGGCATATTGCTTCTACAGCCACGGGCTAATCTAACCAATTTGAGTGTCTCATTCGGGGAAGTGAATACTCCAACCAGTAACCCAAGGTTATTGGCGACAGAAGCAGAAAAAAAAGAACTAATTTGATTGTGTGTCATATGTTATGACTATTTGTATGCCTTATGGCGAAGACATAGTGAGACTTATAAAATGTTCATAACACCATTGTATATACCTATGTTTTTACAAATAAATGATTGATTGATTGTCAAATGTTGCACTCCTCCGCTTCGCTCCACCTTAATAGAGACGCGCCCTTAGGGCCTACGCTAGCTGGCGCGGGTGCACGGAGCTGGTGGGTACTCGCTCTATGCAACCCGCCGCGGGTCAGTTAGCGCCGCTCATACTGTTTTTCGATAGGCGTGCGCGCGCTCCGTGTAATCCGCGCCAGCTAGCGTAGGCCCTTAAATTCACGACATGCTTTCAAGCTTTGCAATCATCTCTCAAAGAATAGGGCTGTCAAATTGGACCAATTTGACAGGGCTGGCTTTTTAAGTAATGTAATACTAATTAACGATTTTTTCTTCGGATTTAATAGAATGCGCTCCGGCCCGGCCCGAGGAGACATCATTTTTAAAGAGCAGACGAGTCTGATGTTAAGCGATTAGCCCATCGACATCCGTTACACCAGAGCAGGGCTCGGAAACCGGTATTCTGTTCATACAAAAATACAGGTATTTTTTATTGTTCTTATCGTTCTTTGGTCTACTATTTCATGTTTAATCAGGCAATCTAACAATATGAAGTAATAACCCAAATACATTATTAAGTCCTACATAAAGAGCATAAACTAATTAAAAATATTTGGCTATTTCAGGATTTTGAGATTAACCGGTTCCGAGCCCTGCACCAGAGAGGTTGTAAGTACAATGGGAATTTTGTTTTGTTTTTGTGGGATTAATTGTACATAACACGACTGCACTTATATACTATTAAAAGTGTGAGTAACTCACCTTTTAGTGGAGGCGGATTTGATATTTTTGAGCAGAACTCTGTCAATCTCCTCACCGGTGGGGAATGTGTCTACCGCTACCTGAATAGGGAGAATACAAAGTAATGAAATAGTACATCGTTGAAATAGATAAGTAAAATATAACAAGGCCGGGTTGCACCAAGTTACGATTACAGATAGATCCACGGTAAATATTGCGCTTCTTATGCAAGCATGCTTCTTATGGTGTTCTTATGCAGAGAATGCTCTGGGTGAGGTGAGCATAAGATCGCGGGCAAGACGATGAAAAGGCATAGGCATTTAAATTTTGTTACAAATGACATTTATTCGCAGGTTATGAAAACCATAAAGTGACGTCTCGGGCGAAACCTCGCCTGCGGCTCGGCCATCGATCTCATCAAGTGGCTCGACTACCTAATGCTTACTATCTAACTTTATTTCCAGCTTTTATTTAACATGCACTGTTCGTATGTAAATATATAGGTAAGTATGTAAATTGTCATCAATATTAGCAATCCATTTTTCAGCCACTTGCCGGTATCCTATTGAGCTGAAATTTAGCATACTTATGTAAGTTAGGTGACAATACAATATTATGGTACCACGGAGCTGATCTGATGATGGAGACAGAAGGTGGCCATAGCAACTCCTAAACTACTCAAGATAAACCCATCGTGTGTGGGATCATTCGTACCTTCTCACCGACTAGTTGACAACTGTAGAAGAAAGGACAGTCGGCAATAAAAACTTACCCCCTTATTCATAAACGTCCATCAAGCCTCTATTAGTTAACAAGCCGCTAAAGTTGGTTTGTCCTTATCTGTCACTTTGACATTTATATTTGTGAGAAAGGGACGAAACAACTTTTAGTTAACAGAGGTTTTTTAAGTTTTATGAATAAGGGGGTTTAATCCCTTAGTTCGAGGCTCGCCACACTGGCACGTAAATGCCCTATTTACAAACGAGTGTGAATATTGTAGTTACCTCTAGCCTGAGCGCCAAAGCGTCGACATCTCCGACGTCCACGCCGCCCTGGTGGTGGAATAGGATCGTGTCCGTCCGTCTTCCGGACTGAATGCAGATGTACATCTCCTCATTCTGAAACAAAAGTGAACTACTGTCAAAACACTTTTATCGAAGTGTCGTGTCGAATCTATAGATACATCGTAATTGACGTCAACTGCTAAATTATGACAAAGTGATCTGCAGTTAGGTGGCATATAACCAACAAATAATAGATGGACAATGAATAGAAACTGAACTCGATTCTCCATACAAACGGAGTGAGGTTCTTGATCATGAGACATTGTAAAACTACGACCAAGACCACCGTGGGGTGGGCAGCAGCATCCCTGGAGTGCGATGGAGATGCTGCGATCGCCGATTTAATTGGGGGAGGCCTATGTCCAGCAGTGGACGTCCTAGGGCTGCTATGGGGCGGTGGAGGGCTTGAAGAAATACAGCCAATTTTTGAGTTTTTAGGTATTGTATAATAGTACATTACGATACAAGTGCAGAGAACAGGAAATTCGCGAGTCTATCACATAAATATCACGAGTGGTGATAAATTGAAACACGACCGAAGCTAGTGTTTTAAATCGACACGAGTTGCGAATTACCTGTTCGCACGTGTATCGTACAACGTTTTACAGTACATATGGCTCTTTAAAGTTTCGACATATGCACGTAATCTGCTGATTACCGCACTTGTGCGGTAAAGTAGCACCATATGTACTGTAAAAACCTTTATAATCGCTGTATTTTTCTCCAATATATTTCAAGTGACAGAAACTAATTTCCAACCTACATATACCGGCTCCCATTGTGTATAGAATGTTTCATGTTATTTCAGCATGGTGTTTTAAAATGAGAACTAAACTACGTTTGTACGGCGCACGTCGCCCGCCGACTTGTTCACCAGACCGAGCTTGCTGTGACGCTTGATCAGCTGGTCCGGCTTCATTACCAGTGTGCTCACTGACACCAGCGAATGGTTCGCGTATCTACAGGCACAACTAACCGCGTCGTGTTTTACGGAGGGCTCCATGACGAAGTTCCGAAGCATGACGATACATTATAGAAGTGTCACGTCACAGTGTTGAAGCATGACGATCAATTATCGAACATGACGATAAATATTGACGAACCATGACCATGAAGCTTCGAAATGTGATGATAAAATGTCGAATCATGACTAAAAATTGGTCGAATTGTGACGAAAAATTGACAAATCATGACGATAAAACGTCAAAATGTGGAACATCGAACTCACCGCGTCGTGTTTGACGAAGGGCTCGACGATGAAGTGCCTTAGCTTGCCGACGGCGGCGCCGACCGCCTGCTCCTTGCCCATGTGCTCGCTGAGCCATCGGCGCACGTCGCCCGCGGACTTGTTCACGCCGACTAGACCGAGCTTGCCGCGACGTTTGATCAGCTGGTCGGGCTTCACTACCAGTTGCTGTGGACCAGGGAATTTGTATTATAGAGAGGTAGGGCATAGGAATTAGGAAACAACTCGTCGTAACAACAAGAGAAATTAAAATATTTTTTTAAAGACCCATCTGTTTTTGGAGTTCCAAACCAATAAACTACCTTCATTTACACACACACAATTAATACAAATCTAACGACACCTTTGAAGCTAAAATCCATCGAGCCGTTCAGTACAGGGCGCAGAGCGTGCCAAACATTGAACTTCGCGCCAAAAATATGACATTTTGTTTTTATTTTTTATTTTGATATACTCAGTGTCACTCTCACAGTAATCTAACGATACCTCGCAAGCTAAAATCCATCGAGCCGTTCAGGCCGCAGAACGTGCTAAACAATTATACATACATACATACTCTCGAAAAACAGACTCCTGGCGCAGTCGGGTAAAAAGGTGTTATAATTGGTCATAACGCAAGAAGCAATATTATTCGTTTTAATCAGTCACATGTAAAAATAAAACAGTTATAAAATAAGATATAAAGTACTGTAAATATTTATAAATCCAGTAACTCTGTGGGCATGGTGGATGGTGGTCATTTGTTTGTCATCATCATCATCATCATGTCAGCCGAAAGACTCTACAGCATTCTAATTCTAAGTTATGGCCAGGCCGTTTTTACAAATTTAATAATTACGTTCCAATGACTTGTTTTTACTATATCTAATCGATACAACGATAACTGTAGACAATAAGTGATTAATTGGACTTGTAGATAATAATCAGTTTTCATGTAATATTGTAATTTATACGTAATCATATCGTAGATATTAAGGAAGTTAATATTTGATGCAAGCAACATAAGATTGTTTTATTATTCTTCACGAGGATTAAGCTATGATACCCTATTTTATTCTGTCAAGTGAAACATAAAAACTAACCAACTTAGGAAGTTGAAGAACCCCCGGCAATTTCATTAAAAACTCCAATATCTCAAAAAACGGCTGGATTGGTTTTGATAAAACATGTCTAAGAACCATCGCCAAAAAACCTACTTTCAAATAAATAAGTGGCCAAGTAAGTGTCGGGCCACGTGCAATGTGACTACCACTTTGACTTAGTTGGTACTGACCCTGCTTACGAAGACGGAGGTCCCTTGTTCGAATCCCAGTCAGGGCATTATTTTGCATGTATCACGAATATTGTTCCTGAGTCCTGGATGTTTGCTATGTATTTAAGTATGTATTTATCTAAATATAAGCATGTATATCACAGAATCTATATCGTCGTCTAATACCCAGGGCTCGGAACCGGTTAATCTCAAAATCCTGAAATAGCCAAATATTTTTAATTAGTTTATGCTCTTTATGTAGGACTTAATAACATTATTTATTTGGGTTATTACTTCATATTGTTACATTGCCCACATGAAATAGTAGACGAAAAAACGATAAGAACTAAATAAATACCGGTATTTTTGTATGAACAGAATACCGGTTTCCGAGCCCTGCTAATACCCATAGTACAAGCTTCGCTTAGTTTGGGACTAGGTCGATTTCTGTAAGTCTGTCCCCCAATATTTAGGTTTCCGTAGCTGATGTTCACCTCATGAATGTTCCCTCGCAATTAACGGAATTCAATAAAAACATCCTGTATCCCATGATTTGTTTTCAGTTACCTAATTAGTTAAATGTAATGATACTGACCTCTTTGGAGAGCCACGGGTTCTTCCCGAGTTCATCCTCCCAGACTGTTCCCTGCTCGAAGGTCGCGAACCGGCATGGCACCAACGCAGTCCCTGGCGCTATGTGCCTGTAAGACAAAAGTATTTGTTTCATGAGCAAGACAATGACTAGCGAAGCTTGGCGAGATTTATACAGTGTGTTACCGTCATGCGAGCTTTTCTTTAAAAAAGGGTATGGAAACGTAGTACCTTGAGGGTCCCCCGCGCGCTCGGCTGAACTCAATACTCCATAGAAACTTAGTTTCGTTCTCATTTTAAAACGTCAGGCTGAAATAACATGAAACTTTGTATACACAATGGGAGCCGCCATATCTAGGTCGGAAATTAGTTTCGGTTGCTAGAAATTGTAATAGAAAAATACAGCGAGTTTTTATCGTCTTGTATGGAAACCTTAATAATCGCTGTATTTTCCTCCATTATAATTTCAAACAACAGAAACTAATTTCCGACCTAGATATGGCGGCTCCCATTGTGTACACAAAGTTTCATGTTATTCCAGCATGGCGTTTTAAAATGAGAGCAAAACTACGTTTGTATGGAGAACTGAGCGTCCTGCGGAGCTGCAAAGCTTAACTTTCTGCTGCTGAGCTGAGCTTCTAGGTAGATGGCGCTGTATGCCTCCATAAGGCGTTGTAAGATGAAACTGGTTAAAGAATTTGGGTGTTGTTCCGATAGCTCAGTTGGCTAGAGCGACTGGCCGCGTATGCCAGGATGTCGCAGGTTCAATTTCCATTCGGAGCACTAACTTTCGATTTTTCCCTGAATTTTAAAACTTTCGTCTCTCGATTGGAATATACGATTCCTTGCCGGACTGCTTAGGACCTTTGGCCATAATACTTACATCAAGAACCCGTTCTTTTGGGACTCTCGGCTTTTGGCCTCGCATTCATTGCCGCTCTGCTTCGGGCCTTCGGCCCTCAGCTTTACTTAACGAGCCCGCTTTGTGTAAAAGATCAGCCTTCGGCCTCGCCTGCCTTGCCACTCTGCCTAATGTGGCACTCCAACAAATGTTTCGTTAATCAACCAGGAATCGAACCGACCATCGAAAGGGTTACTCATTAAGAATATTTTATATTAAATAACACAGCATCAAACAAAAGGAAGACCATGAAATTGAACAATGAAATATTAATTATTACCTATTGTATGTTATTGAATGCAATATTTTCAAAAGTGTTTGAATGCAGTTCCAAATTTTTTTTTTCTCAAACATGCAATGAAATATTGATGTTATGTTCCTTATAATAGGCTGCGAAGTATGACGTTTCAGGCGCGGCTATGACAAGAGGTCGTTAATGGAATTTCATACAAATCTTGCAGGCCTAGGCCGGCAAAGTCCTCTTTTTTAATTCCATTCCACATAAATTTGTGGCACAGGCATCATGACATTCTGCCACTATGCGTATTAAAAATAAAATTATGTTTTTTTTTTGTTGTTTATTTCATTTCATGTTTGAGAAAAGCACTATACATACCTCAGCGGGAAATTTGGGGTTGCCAGCCTTAGACCTATCCTATATATGTCTTCGGCCGGCAACCCCTTTCGTCCCGGCCTCTGTAGTAATGTACTATTAATATAATGAAGTCTTGTTTCAGTAAAATTTCCTATCGTGAATATTTAAGGTACTTCCCCTCCATGTGGCATTGGGAGAGGAGAGCCCTGGATCCGTTAGAGCTTAAGCCACTTATTCGGTCCTCAGGTGACCGTAGGGACCACAGCAAATAGGCATGGCCATCCAGCGAAACAATGCGGCCAGCCTTATGGGCACTTGTTCATATACTTATAGTATTGGCTATGTGCACGTCTGAAACGTCAAACGTCAAAAGTCCCGAGACAATATCAAAACTCAGAGATGTCAAATAATGACACATGAATATTTTATTTACTTTAGTAAACGAGAAAGACCCCGTATTGGAAATTTTACTGAAATAAATAAGAGAATAAATAAATACATACAAACGAAACGAATCGTAGGAAACCGTTAAGAAACCAATAGAAAACGTGAAAGTAAATTTGACAGTGGTCCCCGGTAAGTACACATTTCTGCCATGGTGTGCGCTACGATCGCCTAGCTTACCCCCACCACCTACTTCGCACATAGCCAATAGCTTCAGATAGTTTGTTTTTTTGATGAGTTAATTGGTTTACTCGTTTTGTGTTGTTTTTTGCGTTTATCGTTATTTATCTTGTAAATAATCAGATTTAGGTATGAGCACATTCTCAAGTTCAAGTTCAAATAAAATAACATAGGTAATTGAGTTATTATTCCTGCAGTCTTCTGTAGCTGCAAGTGTGCATAACCGCTTACCACCAGGCGGGCCGTATGCTTGTTTGCCACCGAAGTGGTACTCGTTTAAAAACACTGGCCAAATGCGAGTCGGCCTCGCGCACCGAGGGTTCCGTAAAAATATTTTTATTATATGATGTAACTAAAAATTTACGGTTTTCGCAATTTTTCCTTTATCTGTGCTATAAGACGTTGCTTCATACCAAATTTCAAGATTCTGAGTTCACGGGATGTACCCTGTAGGTTTTGATTCCCTTGCGAGTCGAAAACTTGTGGTTTGCAGCATAAACGGCTGTATCTTTTGATTGCGTTGGCTTAGAAGTTTGATTTTTTCACAGCTCCAAGGAACAGTAGACCTGAGTATTTGATATAAATTCCAGCTCGATACCTCCACACGTTCCTCAGAAAAAGGGTCTTGACAGACAGACGGACGGACAACAAAGTTATCCTATAAGGGTTCCGTTTTTTTCCTTTCGAGGTACGGAACCCTAAAAAACAAGAGCTCACCTTGTGATAAGATCTTTGCCGGTCGCCTCGTATATGGCCTTCGACGACATGTTTGTCCGTTTGTGTGTTCTTGTGCTTTACTGCGCGCTCACCGCCGTCATATGGCCGATAGGCTCAACTGTGAACAAAATGAACACTAATTAGTAAATACACAATAATTCCATTAATAATCCCGTTCCTAAGATAAATCCTTTACTCTATCAAATTATGGAACAGGTTGCCCCCGTCACTCAGGCAGTGTCAGTCTGTCTTGCTGAGGGGGAAGTTGAAGTAATTGTGGTTGTCGAGTACTACTTGACTGGATATTTTATTTCGTATTTATTTATTATTATAACATATTTATACATATTTATTTTTATTACGAATTCTTATTTTCTGTTTTTGTTGTAAATTTATTTGTATTTTAGCTTTCATTTATATAATATTGTGGATTTATTTATATAATATTACGATGTTATTAAGAGGGCGCAGTACGCTCGGTTCTCCATAAAAACGTATTTATGCTCTCATTTTAAAACGCCATGCTAGAATAACATGAAACTTTGTATACACAATGGGATCCGGCATATCTAGGTCAGACATTAGTTTCTGTTGCTAGAAATTGTAAAGGAAAAAAAATACAGCGGTGTTTTGAGTTATTTACGGCTTGTATGAAAACCTTAATAATCGTTGTATTTTTTCTCCATTACAAGTACAATCAACAGAAATTCCCGACCTAGATATCCCATTGTGTATACAAAGTTTCATGTTATTCTAGCATGGCGTTTTAAAATGAGAGCGTAAATACGTTTGTATGGAGAACCGAACGTACTGCGCCCTCTTAAGATAACTTGTATTCGTGTTGTTCATGTTTAATTCTCGTTTTGCCTATAAATCGTGTCTCCACTCAACTGCTCAAAGGTTAGCTGGAAGAAATCCTTTGTACATATGTCAACTGTGATTACTGTTCTATTGTTGTGTTTGACTCATGTACAATAAATAATTTTACATAGATATATACATTATAATAGGTAATAACTACTATTATAAGGACTCGAGGAGCGATTGTGGCTCAGCGGCGCCCGCGTACTGGGTACGGATTACGCCTATGCAAGAAACATCGGCCGTCGTCAAGTATTGGATGGGTGACAGCTTTGAGTGGTTACTAGCTGAGCGCTCCCATGCTTTGGAAGGCACGTTAAGCCGTTGATACCGGCTGCTGTCTATGGCAGCAGTCGTTAAGCCAAGCTAGAGGATATCGGGCGGACAAGATCTAACAGTCAATTACCAATGGTAGTGCACATGACAAGCCTAATCCCAAATCCCAATAAGATCTAGTTTCCCCCTTGGGTTGGAAAGTCACATGGCATTCGCTTCTGTAAAAACTAGTACAGTCAGCATCAAAAGTAGCTACGGATTTGTAAAGTTCAAGTCTTTATTATAAGGGAATAAGCTTTTGGACCCGGCTTTGGGGACACGGGTATGTCCTAAAACCACGACTAAGACCACCGGGGGATGGGCAGCAGCATCCCTGGAGTGCGGCGGAGATACTGCGATCGCCAACCCGCATGCCAAGCGTGGCGATTATGGCATATACCCCCCGTGAATTTGGTGGAGGCCTATGTCCAGCAGTGGACGTCCTTTGGCTGATATGGTAAGAGCTTTTGACACCTACATATAGTGCATATGCGCAGCTACTTTTGATACTGACTGTACAGTACACTCAGCAGCAATAGTAGCTACGCGGGCCTAGTGCTCAAAACGAGCTACGCAAAGACTATAATGTCAAGAAAATAAGGTTCTGTGTAGATAATTGGGAACTTGTTAAAGTGCTTAGCTACTTCTGCACGAGTGCGGTAATCAGTAGATTACGTGCATATGTCGAAACTTTAAAGAGCCATATGTACTGTAAAACGTTGTACGATACAAGTGCGAATAGGTAATTCGCAACTGGTGTCGATTTAAAACACTCCCTTCGGTCGTGTTTCAATTTATCACCACTCGTTGCGAATTTACTTTTCTCTGCACTTGTATCGTAATGTACTATTATGGCACGATTACGTTATCAATTATATATTCAATTAAATGATAAAATAAAAGGATCACGTTTTATTATAATATGACGAATGTGATTAAACTTTGTATTAGGCTCAAAGCGGTTGTCAGGGACAGGTAATATTCAAAACACCAAGTGGAATAGGTCTTGATGTACAGTCGCGGAAGGAGAATGTTCGTCAATTTTCAACTCTATTTTCATGCCGTTTTTTTGTGTTGATACCTATATGTATATACATGTTTGTATTTAATTTGGCAAATGCGGAGCCTAAACTGACTTGCCCCCGAAATTTCACGAGAATCGGTTGAGAAATACGACCTGTAGAGGGGAACTGCCGGAAAAGCGGACAGACATACTAAACCATTTTTGCCCAAGCTGAGTCAATTAACTGTCGCTTTGACATGACCCGGAATTTATAGCAGCCATGTCGAGACGGAATTTAAAAAAAAAAGACATTTTAATTCTGACCCGGATGAGTTTGACGTCTACTGTAAATAATTTCACTATCTCCGTCCCTATCACTAAACTTATAAAGGAGCTAGAGAGCCATAATTGTCGATCGCGCGCGGCGATTGGTCGAAGCCGATGGTGTGGCATCGCCTGATCCGCACTGGGCATTCACAATGTATATCTACAACATACGTGGGATCAGCCAGTGTAATGATGAACTTTGATTACGCGTGGTTACTACGGTTGGAGGTCAGGTTATAATAGATAGGACAGATGAGTAAAAATGGTTTGTGGATTGCATAGCCGCGCTGGCGAATTTGTGAATTTACGTAAATTTGAAACGCTAATTTAATAAACAAGAAGTACTTTTTTAATAATTAGCTACCTAACAAATATAAAATTTCTTAAAGTTTTATTACCTTTTGAAGTCGGTAATTTAACGCATTTAGGCTGCGAACGAACTGTGGATGAGTAATGATGCGACAGCGATATCAATACATCAAGTCAACCAAGTTGTTCTGGTCTGCTACCAACCTCAGATATGTTTAGGAGCAACCTCCCTATGTGGCCTTAGAGGTGCCTTACCACAAAAGATGTGCTATGCAGCTATGCTGCGAGTATGTGTAAGCTGCGCTACGAAAACCCGTTTCCACCAGTGCTTTGCTATGTCTACCAATGAATATGATTGCTGAATTCAAACTCATCCATAGCAACGTAGCATAGCACATCTCTGGTGGAAAGGCACCATAAGGGCCAGCATAGGGGGAACAAATCGTGCAGACCTGGTTTTAGTAGCGCGCGCGGCGATTGGCCCGTACTAATGGTGTGGCGTCGCATGACCTGCGCAAACGCACAGGAAAACGGAATACTGACAGCTGATCACGCAACAGATAAGACCGTATGACACAATGAATACAAGCTTTTATTTAACTTGCCCTATTAGTATGTATGTCTGACTGTCTGTATACTGTGTAGGACATCTTATATTATAATGAATTATATAAATATTGATTAAAATTTGCACAAAGGCACCTGAATTCTGTATGTATGATAGATTAGTACCTAGAGTCCTAGATGTAGGGTTTATTTTAATATTAAGGTCAATGTTTTTGTATGCCGGTTGGAAAAATATAGTGAAACTATAATGACGACGATCACTGACTGCCTATGTTTACAAATAAACGCTTACTTATTTAGCTATACTTACTTGTGTAATAGTAACAATAATCGTATAGCATTTATTTTTCGAATCGTGAAATGAATATGGTATAACATCTGAGTATGATTCATTGGGCGATGAAGAGAAGGTCACCAGGGTTCTACTTTCGCGTTCCACCTAGTCCAATGGAACGCGAACGCAGAACTCCGATGACGGCTCTCTGTCTGCGCGGGCGCTTATAGCTAACATTCACGGCCACGTAGCTCGGATGAACGACCTGCGCCCGCGCCGGCCCCGGCCGTGATCTTGCCACGGAACTGGGTCACGCGACTCGTTTTCATACGCGAGCGACTGTTCGATCATCTGCAATTCCAACGCCGGCCCAGGGGTGCTACCGCGAACTTCGAAAATCGAACTTCGTATCGTACCGTCCCTTTCAGTCATATAGTGTATAAACGAGAGTGAAAGGGACGGCACGGCACGAAGTTCGATTTTCGAAGTTCGCGGTACGCCCTCTGGCTTTATCAGCGGGCATATGATGGTTGACATTTTATCACTTATTGTCGAGGATAAGACGCCCATCACTCTCGCACTTGCATAGACGCAAACTTGTTAGAACGTGACGAATATCTTATCCACGACGATAAGTGATATAAGTACAACTTAGAAAAGTTGATAAACACCCGACATTTTCATTTCAAAGCTCAATATCTCACAAACGGCTGAACATATTTTCATAAAACATGGCCAAGAACACTCGGGATAAAATTATCTATGACACAAAAAAGACTAAACGAAATCGGGTCATGCGTTTGGGAGCTACGATACCACAGACAGATACACAGACAGGCACGTTAAACTTATAACACCCCTCTCTTTTTGGGTCGGGGGTTAAAAGGGCAACCATCATACACAAAAGGCGGCTCCAAAATAAATAATTATTATGGGGACAGTGTTTTTTTTTAATACCACCTCGGTGGCAAACCAGCGTACGGTCCACCTGATGGTATGCGGTCACCGCCTATTTTTTTAATACCACCTCGGACGCCTGCAACTCCAGGGGTGTCACAAGCGCGTTACCGATTCTTTAAAAATATATATACACTTATTTCTTGAAGAAGCTCTGTTATGGGTACCTGTGATCCAAGAATCGGAAACAAATTCTCATGCTCACATCACACAAATATTTACGTTGACCGGGATTCAAACCCATTACCGCCGGGTTCGTAGGCAGGTGCACTAACCACTAGACTAAACCGGTCGTCAAAGCGAGGATTTTTAAGTAGTTCCGTGTAATTTTATCTTTCCCTTAATTTTTTTGAGCGTTTGCTCCATCCTCTCTATCCTAGGCTCTATTTCATATAAAAACCCCCGATGAGGAACGCAAAAGAGGGGTGTTATAAGTTTAACATGGATATCTGGGTATGTGTGCGTCTCTCTGTGGCATCGTAACTTGAATGCTTTTTACAAGCTTTTATTTACTTTCACCTGTCCCGTTGTCTGTCTGTAATCAAATCTTGCAAGTTAAATTTGATCCCCTTCCCGGTTTTCGCTTGAGCTGAAATTTTGCATGCATGTATAAATCAGATGACAATGCAATATTATTATGACATAGAGCTGATCTGATGATGGAGACTGAAGGTGGTCATAGCATTTCCTAAACTACACAAGATAAAGCCATCGTGTTTGGGCTCATTCGAATCGACTCGACAAGTAGTTTATAATTGTGGAAAAAAGTAAAGTAGGCAGTAAAAGCTTGTACCAAAAATGTAATTTTTGACGAAAAACTTTTTTATTATTAGAAAACCGGTTTTCCAGCGATGGTTCTTAGGCATTTTTTATCAATATCGGTTCAGCCGTTTTTGAGATATTGAACCATGAAATGAGAATGTCGGGGGTTTTACAACTTTTCTAAGTTTACTTATATCTAATGCTCGAAACGCACAGAGCGGGCGCGGCGCGGTGCGGGGCGGAGGCGTTTTTGCATTTTTGATCTTTCCGAAACTGTCGTCTGTCGATTACTGCTTCATATTTCACACACGCCGCAAGCGCTCTAACGCCCGAATACCGCACGGTTTTTTGGTGCAACGTGCCCAGAATCGCGTTAGCATTACCGCAAAACCGCCTCCGCCACGCTTCAACTTTAATCCTTTCAGCTGGCTTTTGGGTTATTTAGCAACAAACAATGATATTTTCACCTATATTTATCATCATCATCATCATCATATCAGCCGAAGGACGTCCACTGCTGGACATGGGCCTCCCCCAAAGAGTGCCACAATGACCGATCCTGCGCCACACTGGATGCGTGTGGTCGCCGGAATCTCGGGGCCGTGGCTGTTTTGTCGTCTCCATAGTGCCAATGCCATAATCGCCACGCTTGGCAAGCGGGTTGGCGATTGCAGTATATCCACCGCACTCTAGGGATGCTGCTGCCTAGGGAATGCAATACCGGGATCCCGCATGCTATATGCGGTATTAATCCCGCACGTAAATTATGCGGGATCCCGCGGGATTTGCGGGATTGAAGAGCGACATAGTTTATACGTGCTACTCGTAGCGCGGGCACGCGCGTACTGCCGAAACAACCGGAATTTCTTCGCGGCGGAGCCTAGATGCAACGGCGGGGGAAGGGGGAGCCGTAGAAGAGTATTTTGTGCGAATTTGTCTATTTTTTAGCTAGTTTGAAATTGTTATTACGTCATAACGCATCGAATTTTGCCGTTTTAAGTTCATTTAGTGTTGTTGTAATAACTTGCAATAAGATTTTCAAATAATAAACATTAACAAGTGCTTACGTTAACAAATGTAGTGTTAATTATGTCAGAAACCATATATAAAGAGATTTCTAGTACTGCTGTTGTGTGTGGAAATGGGTGACGAGTGATTTAAGGACAAAGTGGGTACTTTCCGAGCTGTGTAGTGAAAAATAGCTCACTAACTTGCGGGATTCCGCCAATACCGGGATCCAGCTGGACTAGAAATCTCAATCCCGCTGAATACCGGGATTGATTTCTTCATGCGGGATTGCATTCCCTACTGCTGCCAATCTCCCGGTGGTCTAGGTCGTAGTTTAAGGGCATACCCAGGTCGCGGGTACCTATATTTATACTTCAATCCAATACACATGGAAACCGGAGACCTTGAATGTACACTTATTTTCATACCTATTAATGCGTGTAATACTTGTTTAGTAGCCGTGTTAAGTGTTAATTATACGGCCTTCTGTCTCAGCAAACATCCCGCAGACGCAAGAAACAATAGTCCAAAGAGCACAACTCGGAAAATTATTTCAATGTATGCGCATCAGCAGTAACGTAAATTGGGTTGGTCAACTATTTATTGTTGTTGTTCTGTCACGTTAGCGAGGAGAACTATTAGTAGGAGGCTACGGCTACCTAGTGGCTCAAACACCATTTGATATTTCTGCGAAGTAATTCAAGAAAGGTGCTTGCGAGGTGTATCCGTACTGGGCCCGCGTGGGGACCATAATGCCCGTTCCCTCTCATCTATGCCAAGAGGCCTGTGCCCAGCTGTGGGAGTCCCAGTGGGAAGTGGACGTTAATGAGCCAGGAGATTTTGTGACTGAGTTTCATAGATCCTTGTACTTGAAATTAGCCCATACAAGTGAATTTTTAACAAAAAATAAACCGACTCCATACTTTTCCACTCTTACTCGGCCTCTCCTATTATATAATTTGAGGATTTCTTCCCTCGATTTCTCCAAGATCCCGTCATCAGAACCAGACTTGGTGATAATGGGACCAACTAGAAAACATACCCATTCAAACAAGATTTTTTTTTTTAAATCGGTCCAATAGTGTCCGAGTAATCGGTGAACATACATAAAAAAAAACCGACGAATTGAGAACCTCCTCCTTTTTTTGAAGTCTGTTAAAAAGGGGATAAAAATGACAACAAAACCCTACATTTGTTGGATTTGAACTCATAATATCACAGTTTTCAAATGTGACCTAGTTGCCATGGCAACGTTAACAGCTTTAGACTATTAGCCGACGATACAACGAGTTGCACGCGGACGGAGTTGCAGGCAAAAGCTAGTTTACAATAAATAAAATAAGCAATAAGCCTAACTTGTCACTGAAGTTGAGTTGCACCAACTTACGATCACAGACTGATCAACGTTAAATATGGCGCCGGCAGCTGTCATCCCATAGAAACTTGTCAAACTTTCCATACAATCAGATTTTTACGAACACCGCTTACGATTACAGACAATTTGGTGCAACCTAACCTTACTCTCGTTTAAAATGAGGAACTTTTGATATTGGCATATTTTCGAGAATTGGTAAAAGCCCGCTTAAAAAATGAAATGTAGTCAATTGCTGATGAAATGTACTATACCCATTCGTTTGGAAAAAAGCCATCGTGCCTGTAAAGCACCTTATAACTTGACTTTTGTACAAGTAGTTGACGTAAACTGACTTTTTCTGCCACAGTGTTATGTAATAATGACAAATTAAACATAGATATGATCACACATCTCATACGTGATTTATCTACACCTTGCGCGACTAGTTAATTCATACAGTAGTGACGTCAAGCGGGGTCATAGGTGGTTCGTAATAGCACCTACAGCTCTGACAAAGGCCGTAGTAGGATAAGGAAAGAAAAATGCCATTCATGACTTTGTCGGCCTGTTTAGCCTAGTTGGTAGTGCCATTGCCTCCGAAGCTAGAGGTTCCGGGTTCGAATCCCGGTAAGGGCATTTGTTTCTGAGGTGAGCAGAGACATTTGTTCCTGAGACTTGGATGTTTTCTATGTATTTAAGTATATATTTATTAAATATATGGTCGTCTAGTACCCATAACACAAGCCTTATTGAGCTTACCGTGGGACTAGTTCGATTTGTGTAAAAAAATGTCCCCTAATATTTATTTATTTATTTATTTGTGATTTAGAGCTGGTTTTTTTTTCTATAGTTGCTTACATCTAGTTGTACTATTGTGCCAAGTTTGGTTAAAAAATTCCCAGTGGTTCGGCCGAGAAAAAATAAAACCCGAATTCATGAAATGTGACTTTTCTCTAAAACTATTAAACTTTGTCATACTATCTTTTTTCATTTTGGTTAATTAAATAGTATATACGTCCTGTAAGAAAATTGAGTCTCCATCTTTAACATTTCTGTAAAAAAATCGTAAGTGAAAATAAAAAAATAAAAATTTACATTTCTTAAGGAGCCATAACCTTTTTTTTTAATTTGACACTGTTCCTTTTCGATTTCAAATATCAAACTAATATGACTGATAGAACGTTAAATAAGGCTTTTTTAGAGATGAAATTTAGAGTGGTAACTACTTCAGAAATGTTTTTTTTTCACTTACGTTTTTTTACGGAAGTGTTAAAGATAGAGACTCAATTTTCTTACAGGACATAAATACTATTTAACTAAGGAAAATGAAAAAAAGATAGTATGATAAAGTTTAATAGTTTTAGAAAAAAGTCATATTTCATGAATTCGGATTTTATTTTTTCCCGGCTGAAGCCCTGGGAATTTTTCAACAAAACTTGGCACAATAGTTCTACTAAATGTAAGTAACTGTAGAAAAAAAAAACAGCTTTTAATCATAAAAGGGCATTTTTTTCTTCCCTTATCCTGCTACGGCCTTTGAGCGGACTACGGAAGCGTACCGCCCTGGGGTGTTATTCACGAACCGACTCGTCCTCAGTCCTCACCTCACCAGTTTTTATATGGAAACTCAAAATTTGACAAATGACATCTGAGTTTCCATATAAAAACGGGTGAGGTGTGAGGTGACAGGTGAGGACGATTCGTTTGTGAATAAGAGGGCTGTATGCGGTACGCCACCAACCCGGAGGGCCGAATTTCGTTTTCTGTTCGCGGCAGGCCCTCTGATATCTTAGACCTACGAATACACAGAGAAATTAGTTCACCTAATATGATACACTCACTGATATGGATTGCGTCGAAGTATGAACAGCGTGTATTTTTGATATCATCACAATTTTTTATTGCTATGAATCAATATTGCAATTTTTAAGTACATATAGCGATAACTAGCTTATTTTTGTGAGGAAACATACTACGTATTGCGTAGAGTAATTTGACACATGGGAGAAGCCGATCTACTCGTTGTCTTGTTTAGGTAAGCATATGATGAAGATATTGCGTGCTGGATTATTTATTAGTGCTTTGGAAGGCACGCTAAGCCGTTGATCCCGGCTGCTGTCTATGATAGCAGTCGTTAAGTTAAGCCAAGTTAGAGGCCTTCGGGTGGCTTGAGAACTTCTAACAGTCAAGTTGCCCACTCACTTGACAAGCCTGATCCCAATAAGGTTTAGTTTCCCCCTTGTGTTGGAAGGTCAGATGGCAGTCGCTTCCGTAAAAACTAGTGCCTACACCAATTCTTGGGGTTACGTAGCGAACCCCTGGCATCCTTCAGGATGCAACTGTGCTGGGAATAACGATGCGAATAATGATGATGATTGCGTGCTGAATTATTTAAAAAAGACGTATTTTTGAATGAAACTATTATGCCTTGCTTATGTCTACACTAAATATCGAAAAAACACACTGATTGATTACCGTGTCAGCTACCCAGTGCTTCGCTGTACATTCTCACGATATAAGTGATAGTAAGCAACGTAATAGTTACGTAATTCCGTATTCAAATTCTTAGTCGAATCATATTGTTATGTAAATGTTACTATTCGACGGAGTTGGGACTTGTTTTTATTCCAGTGTTTTGGTTTTTTACCGCCTACAAGTTTATAAAGTTATTTCTAATTACCAATGAGCACGAGTCGGTTTGTGAATAACACCCCAGCCCGGCTAGTATGATAGCTTATACCGTCACGTTTTATGTGACATTTCAGTACATATTGGCCATATAACGTGACGGTATAAGCTATCATACTAGCCGGGCATACTTATTTAAATTTTGCTAACGCCACAGAAAACATGTTAACATTAGTTTTATTTTATATGTATTTATTATTAAGCATATGACGAGCAGATGAGTAGATTGGAATGGATAAGTATAAAACATAAAATGTGCATATTTCAGAATATCAATATTTTTTATCAGAATAAAGTTTAAAGAACTTTTTTATATTTGCCAGAGCAAATATGAAAGAGTTCACTAGAAAAAAATATACAATAATTGGGTAGGAGTCCATACCATAATTCTGAAATTAACCCTACAAGCTGATTTATGCAAATCATGAAAAACTTTCCCTTCAATTTACCAGGTAATCTAATAGGCTCTGAGTAATCAACGAATATACATAAAAAATACATACCGACGAATTGAAAACCTCCTTTATTTGAAGTCAGTTAAATTTTGGGTTTACTGTTCGCAGAGCAGTTGGAAAAATAGCAACGAAAATGTTGATCCGTTGTTCTACAGGTAGGATATTTCCAATCTTCAACTAGGTAGAACCTTCAAAAAATCTAAGATTTCAAGCTAACATGGTCATTAACCTTACAATTACAGTTAATAACGGGGTATTTACCATGTATATCATGATTACTGAGTTCCCGATATTTCGGCACTGTTGCAAGCACCATTTACAAGGATCAACTGACGTAGTATAACGGTGACACCGTGAGAAAAAAGCGAACCAAGAAGAGAATAGATCGCTATGGAGTATGAAGAGTGGGTAGACCATAACTAAAACTCACAGCACTTCAGTTAATCCTTGAAAATGGTGCTTGCAACAGTACCGAAATACCGGGAATTAAAAAATATAATATACAAGGTAAATACCCCGTTCTTACCAGTAACTCCTTGAAACCAAACTTGTTAAGTAATAGTAAACAAGCAAATACATTTGTATGTATTAAGTATCGAAGAGCAATCGCATTTCTATTTTAAAAAAAGTGTACACAAAAAGTTATTTTTTTTACTTTATCGAAAGTATGAATTTCTTAGGCAATTAACTTATGCCCTTTATTATCCGTGCCAGTACACAAGGCCAGGTAAAGAGAACAATGAAACTGTCACTGTAAAAAAAGTCCAATTACATTATTACGAGTACGTAATAGAATTACATAAGTAATGAAGAAAATTGGTTAAACAACATTTTTCTGTCATTATGTGCCGTTAGCCAGGAGACATTTCAGAGTTTCTTAGAAAAATGTTTGCCACATTGTCTTCTAATGTACTTAGGAGATGACTCAAATAAAAATAAATATTCGATGGATTGGAAATATAGTCCTTTTTTAAGTCGGTTAATAATAGGGCTAATAATGTCTACAAAAAAAAAACCAATAGGTTTGGTCCACCAAACCCATATAAATCTAATCTAAATAATTTCTGTTTACGTCAATTGATCGCTGGTCGAGAATGCCATTTGATATTAAGCCTTGCATAGCATTTCTGTGTTTTAAGCAATAAAGATTATATAAATAAATAAAATGTATCGTAAATCGCAGTTCCAAAAGTGACTTAAGAGACAAGAAGTATACATATTATGGATACAAAAAAATGTAAAAGTAGTTTATTCTTCAAATTAGGCATATTACATGCACCTATGAACGTCAATAAACTACCACCACCACAAAAAAAATAGGCTGAATGGAATTGTGTATGCTTTGCTTAATGCAAACACATGTTCCCAAAAGAGAGGCTGGGTACTTGAAGTTCGAAACGTCGGGCAAACCTCAAAAAAAGGCGAATCAGTTGTACGCGATGAAGTCAAACGGGACCAACAATAATAGTTAAGATTTTATCAAGAAAATTTCCAAAAAGTGAAATTTCCATATTGAACAGGCATCGCAGGTGAATGTGACACACACTCACACATTAACTCACGCCTATATTCCCAAAACGGGTAGGCAGATAAAAATTAAAAACGCTAGTCATTGGTCAATGAGTTATTTTATTAGGGATGAAGTTATTATAAGAGAAAGATAAATGAATTCCACGTAAACAAAGCCACATGCTATAATAGTGATATTGAGTTACAGTACTCATATTAGTAAGTAAGTACTTCGTGATTTATTTTACAGCCAACTATAGGTCACAGCGCTCATAGGTCACAACGAACGTGTATTTTTATACGACAGGTGTACAGTTCCCTATTTCCTACATTACAAGGTCGTCTCGATAATATGTTTGCCGTTTGTCCAATGTTTATAGAGGTAGTCTAGTAAGACAGGGTTTCTCACAATCGGGTACGCAAAGATCGTGACAGGTCCGCGAAAAGATTAGAGAAACCCTGATTTAAGCTGTGTGTGTTACTATACTATTCAGGTACGAAGCTATGAAACCATGTTATACTTTTATGGTAATTCGGCTTTATCTCGGGCGGAAAAGCAGTGAAAGCCATCAAAATTTGAAATAAGATCGATTTTCAAGATCAGTCAAATAATAAATTGTGTTACAATGATATTTTGCTAACCACAGTTACCATTGCATTGTCAGTATATCTGCATATGCTTAACCCTGGAAAAAGGCGCGAGTCGCCTTACAATATATTATGAACAACTATATGGCGCAGTGATCCATAAAGGATCTTGGCCTCTAAAATGAGAGCACGCCACCCTTCCCGATCCTGCAACGGATCTGCGTCAGCTTCAGGTTCACAATAGTGGGACCCAAATATTATTATAAAGTAGTTTATTAGTAAGATAAAATTGAATAATAAATGAGAATAAAAGGAGAGAGAGAATTGAATAAGCGAGAGAAAAGGTCCCTTCCGCGAAATGCTGCTAGTCGAAACTACGTATCCTACTTTTAAATGATTGAAATATTTTTTTTTTTTTCAATAAATGTTTTTTTTTCGACCTGCATTGTTACAAATATGATAATCAATGTATTTAATTCACAATGCATAATATGATAATCGATGAAATGAGAAAATCCTTGTGTTCTTAGTAAGGTTTCGTTGAAAAATATGATGAACGAATTGCAAATGAACATGAACAAAATATCGCAAGTGCACAAAAAGGATATATTATTATGGTTTACATGAATTTTAAGACTCCTCACGCTCCTCAGAAACCCACTGTCTGTAGGTAATCGGTTACGGCTGCTAGTCACAAAATAAGGAACTAATAACTTTTGTTTCTTAGAAATACGAAGTCAAATGTCCTTTTTGAGCGCTTTTTCCAAACCAAAAACACGAATAGCGCGTAAAGGGCCGAAATATCATGAGCATCATCATCATGTCAGCCGAAAGACGTCCACTGCTGGACATAGGCCGAAATATAAATGACCAAAAATGCTTACATTTGGCATGCTATTCCCTACCCTTCTTCATTCACCTCAGCATTCTACCCTACTTATATTATATCTAGACCTCTAGATTCATTACAAGAAACCTGACTTTGGTTTGTCGTAAGCCACTAAGCGTTTTGAACATTCCTGGGATGTGTAGATATATATGGTCAGAGAACGACGTGTTGTTTGGTTAATAACCGGTTCTCGTACGTCAAACGGTGTATATTTGAATATCTAATGTGCGAGCGTCAAACGAACGTCTTCAAATCAATACGTTCTCATTTTATACCTAAATCACACATTTTTTGTCGTTGCGTACGGCTAAAATTATTTGGTAACTATCCGCACAAAAACCCGTTTGTTTCTTATCCAACGTATGGTTGAAAACAAGCTTACGGCCCGCCTGATGGTAAGCAGATGCCTATGGACACTTGCGATTGCGGCTCCGGAAGAAGAACAAGTGTGTTGCCGATTGCAACGTATACTACATACCCCCCATCCTAAAGATATGTTGTCAGATATCACTCACGGAAGTGCAAATAAGAACAACGCATAAAAATTGAGATTGAAAAGTGTATTTTCTACGTAGACTGAGTTGCGGCCGTTGCGCGGCACACGGTTGTTCAAAACAGAACAATAATTATAATGTATTTACCAGAGGTTTTTAAACTCTTAGGTCGAAGTCTGTGGTAAGAAGAAAAAAGTTAAGATTATTAAAATTGTTGACAGGTGAGATAATTTATGAAGTTAAAAGTGAGTTGTTTTGTGTTTCTAATACGTTACAATATAAAATAGTGTTTAGATTTGGAACAGTGGTCCTTCGAGCCGGATCTCCAATACAGCCAACATCAAAAGTAACTCACACAAGTTTGGAAAGTTACATATATTTGAGACTGTACGTGTGTGTGTTAAGCAAATATTTCAAATCTTTGGCAAAGAAAAGAAAGTAAATAGTAAGTTATATGTATTATTGATATCCAGTAATTTTTTACGGTTACCTGAAAAAAAGTATCGTTTTCTTTTAAAGAATTGACTCCTCGGTCACTTTATTTTGCAGGGTACTGATTCGCCAGACATATCTTTTGGTGACAATTATCGATTAATTTTTATGGGTTATAGCATTTTCTGTACTTTAAGTTAATCTGTATCACCTTTGTTAGTTAAGATACTTTAGTACGGAAGAGCGGTATCTCTTATCACAAGGATCTCTGAATATTTAAAAAGAGAAATCTACCCTGTTACTGTAAACAGTTTGTATGCTAACGAATAAATAATTTTGTTTTTTTTTTTATCTCCTGAATCACCAAAACATGAACACATTTCTAAGATAGGTACTCTATTTTATATAATGTAGGATACTATTTTTTTCAAATATTTTTTACCGCTATTGTCTCCTTGCTAACGGGACGCAAATAATGACCCATATTAGAATATTATTCGAGGGTTATAGGTATATAATATTTTTCACGAAGTTGTCGGTAATTTCATTATTAATACGTATGAAAAATAGAATTTAATAAATAAGCAACGCACCAAAACCACAGATGTAGTGAATAATGCTTACTCATAAGCTAAACTCTGAACACTAGACGCAAAGTGGCTATCAATTATCGTATTAAATGATTGACAAGTTCATGTCTGTTCATATGAAACTTTATTAGTCAATGGTCAAATGTCGGGATAAAAACTGGCCGTATTTTGCCATTTGACATGACAAATGGTAATAATACGGTAATTGATGAACACGTCTTCGGGTCTACTCGTATTTAGGGCATGTAAATTTCCCGGGAATTTCCGGGAAATTTCATACAATTCGGTATTCAGAAGCTAGCCGATGGAAAAAAATTATTCAATACATACATTTTTACTGTGTTACGGAAGTGTGTTATGGACATTTTTGACTTTAAGTTTATAAGATCAAGTTAAAGCACTTAAATAGGTATTCAAGTATATGAATAAGGTTAATGTTTAAGTTCTCTGGAACTGAAAGAGGACTCTAATCCCGTTGGATAAGGTTGCTTTTTAAACAACTCGACACATTTAAAACCGCTATTACCTATATAGGTAATTCTACTATTGATGGGGAAATTTGGTATTCTTATCGACTTTCTTGCTCATTTATTTAACAGGAAATAACAATATGAATGAAACGTTTTAAATATACCTGGATAGGCAAGCACGGCCGCGCTTTTTTAATTCGGACCCATTTCGCCTAGTTATTCTTTGAATTTCTATACATTTACGGGGGTCCCAAATTGAAGTTATTATTAAGGTATCACTTGGAATTTAAAGTCCTATTTGACCGCGATTTGGCGGATGGAGATTTTACTTTAATATTTCGAAAGTGATTGCGAAAACTAGTTTAATTGAGTTAATTATCGATTGAGCGGAAAAAAGCATGCAATTGGGGATAAAATAGTTTTGTTTTATTAATTTGTTTACTTATAGTCTTAGTTTTACCGCCACTTGTATGCAATTTCAATACACCGTCAAGCAGCCAGTGAAAAGGCAGGGTAAGCCGTATAATTTCGTATTCTCAAAAATCGAACCCAATCAACAGCGTTCTAAATTTCCCAACTGCATTATACCGTGTCCCGTATTACAAACTAACACAGGTTGACTTTCGCTGTGCATCACTTACATAAATTACCATACAAATAAAAAAATAAACTAAACAGCACTCACTTCCTAGCGTCGTGGCACGACAGTTTTAAGTTAATTCACTCGCGGACAACACGTGCTAGCGCTACAAGCTCCGAGCGGCGACTGACACTTGTAACACTGACGTGCGCTTGCGTTGCCGACGCGTACGCTTCCCCAACTAAAAACGGTTATATCTCACGCAAATATCAACCTTATTGTGGACGTGTTACGGAATCTCAAACAGCTTTATACACTCCAGCTGTACCGTTATCAAACTTTCGGCTATTAGTTTATAGAGTGAGAATCATGCCTTTGATAAGCTGATAATTTAAAGAAAATTGCACAGAGTGAATCGACGATAACCTTTGTTGTTATAGGTTGTAGTTGAACTTTGGAACGCGCCTAGTCGACACGGCATATCTAAGTGGTTGTGAATGAGACAGGTTATACGCACAATACAACAGTTTGTACCAACAGGCTAGCAACCACTGTCGTCAAGACGATTTTACAATCTGGCTTCCTAAAATTGGTACAGAATCTATTTACTGGTTTTTGTACTTATATATTATTTAGGCCTACAATTTTATTTCCCCCCAGTATTTTAGTGCCCTTTAGCGGTCCACAATTCGTGTAACAAAACTAAAATATTACGAAAACCGGCTAATTAGGTCGACCAATATGTTTTTGTTGATAAAATCCTAGTCAGCGAGGAGACATTAGTGGCCGATTTATAGAAATATGATTATAACATGGACTCTTAACAACATACATACTTTTTTTTATGTTTATTGTATAACTTGCTACATAACAGTTAATTTAATCTAATTCATTACTAGGTGCATATAGCTAAACCATACGATTGTATGAGCGCGATCTCGCCAACAAACTGGTCTCCCAGTTTGGCGAGTTAAATTTGAAAATGTAACTATTGTACACCTATTATTGAGAATAAATATAAAAAAAACCATTACATGGGTTTACAATCCCCGTGTGGTGGCGGGCTAGAATAGCATCCCCCTTTCTTCCCTTGGGTGTCGTAAGATTCAACTATGGGAACCAGATTGAAGTGTGTTGTGCGCATTGGGCTAGCAACCCGTCACTGCATTACCACATTTTCTCCATTTATAAACTTACAATAGCTAAAAGTGACACTGAATATAAATTTTCGTGTGCTCTGCCTACCCCTTCTGGGAATATAGGCGTGAGTTTATGTATGCATGCATTCGAGGAGACTAAACCATGACATTTTGCAACAACAAAACTGGCTGGCACGAGTAATCTATACCTAGTCTTTCAGATTTTTGTCGGTAATGAGAGAAATGGAAAATTGTCTCATTCTCTTTTAAAATAATCAACCAACTTGCCACACGAAAACAAGACGCAGAATTGACACATTTATAGATACAGGTGCGTACTTTCCTGTGCTAATTACGTAAGTAATTAATTATAGAGAAATGACGTAATTAGGAGAAATATACTAATTACGTTAAGAATTACCGATACTAAAAAGAGATATTACTGCTGTTAAGTAGGTAGTAAAATAATATAATAAGCATACCTCGATAGCCAGATGTCCAATTCGTGATCTATATTTATTATTTGTTCTCTTTTTTTCTTACACTGTTTTATTTTGTTTTTCTATTATTATGTTTAATTGTTATTTATAAAAAAAAAAAAAAAAAAAAAATTAAATTACTATAATCGATATAACTACACACAATTATTAATATACTTGTAGAAATAGAAACGACAACACGCAAAAGAACATTTGAGATCTATTTACTAACGGAACACTTCGAAAATCGAACCCGACACCACTAATTTACTTGGTCAATATGTCAGCGATTACAGTATCTAATGTCGACATCTTCAGCCCTTCCCCGGTGCTTAGACTGCTTCTAAAATGAAAAACGAAACGAAAACTAGAGTGCAACTGCCCGGAGTGCCCGGAAAAGAGTGTGTCCGCGTAATAACCTCAACGCGGTCGTGGCGGCGTGTGGGACGTTCTTAGTGGTGAGTATAAGGTCGCCAGAGCTCCTGAGGATGCGCTGCGTGAGCCACCTGCATTTGTCATTAAAATCATTTGATACAGATGAATTATGTGCTTGCCTTAAGTATAAAGTTCATGCAAATCTAAATATATAAAAGAAGAAACTGACTGACTGACTGACTGACTGACTGACATATCAACGCACAGCCCAAACCGCTGGTCCTAGAGATTCCAAATTTGGCACGTAGGTTCCTTATAAGGTCTAGGGGTGCACTAAGAAAGGATTTTTCAAAATTCAACCCCTAAGGGGGTGAAATGGGGGTCCGAAATTTGTATGGGGAAACAAGATTAGTTGGACTATTTTATACGAAACTTCACAGGAGTATTTCTAACGATAAATGAGTAAACACGTGTTTCAGGTTTTTTGAGAAATCAACCCCTAAAAGGGGGAAATCTGGTGACAAATTCTGAAAATCGATATGGGTGTTGTTTCCATGGTTTATTGGGTCGCTAATTACGAATACAACAATGATTTTAAAATCCCACATGGAGGACGTGAAATACCATCCCCTCTGTTGGGGTCCGAGGGGGATGAAATGTCTAAATATTAATATGGGTGTCGTTTTTATGGTTTTTTGGGACGTTAATTACGAAAATGGCATCGGTTTTGAAAATTAATATTGTGGTCATGAAAACTTTTGAAAAATTGTGCCAAATATCAAGAAATAACTGACTGACTGAGAGATTGACATATCACCGCACAGCGCAAACTGGTGGTTCGAGAGATACCAAATTTGGCATGTAAGTTCCTTATAAGGTCTAAAGGTGCATGCAGTGCCGTGAGTTCCCTATGAAGATACGACCTTTTTTGATTCAATGTATTGTAGATGGTTTTATTAATCAGTGCCGTCCGATACGATTTCGACATAAATCGATATTTGAGCGTCCGAGAGGACTCTTAATAGGAATCCGAGGTACCTAAACTTTGAATAAAGTAACGGCCATATTGATTTTCTTTATTTCCGTCCCGATTTCGTTCAAAATCGATATCTGAGCGTCCGAGAGGTCCCTAATACGACTCCGAGGTAAAATGTAGAAAAAGTTGCAGTCATTGATTTTCTTTTTTTTTTCGTCCCGATTTCGATCGAAATCGATATCTGAGCGTCCGAGAGGTCTCTTAATACGAATCCGAGGTAAAATTTGTGAAAGTGGCGGCCATATTGATTTTCTTTTTTTTCGTCCCGATTTCGTTCAAACTCGATATCTGAGCGTCCGAGAGGTCCCTAATACGACTCCGAGGTAAAATGTGGAAAAAGTCGCAGTCATTGATTTTCTTTTTTTTTTCGTCCCGATTTCGATCAAAATTGATATCTGAGCGTCCGAGAGGTCTCTTAATACGAATCCGAGGTAAAATTTGTGAAAGTGACGGCCATATTGATTTTCTTCATTTTCGTCCCGATTTCGTTCAAAATCGATGTCTGAGTGTCCGAGAGGTCTCTTAATACTAATCCGAGGTAAAATTTGTGAAAGTGGCAGCCATTTTGTTTTTTTTTTCGTCCTGATTTCGTTCAAAATCGATATCTGAGCGTCCGAGAGGTCTCTAATACGAATCCGAGGTAAAATTTAGAAAAAGTGGCGGCCATATTCATTTTTATCATTTCCGTCACGATTTCGTTCAAAATCGATATCTGAGCGTCCGAGAGAATTCTTAATACGAATCCGAGGTAAAATTTTGAAAAAGTGGGAGCCATATTGAATTTCTTTATTTGCAACCCGATTTCGTTCAAAATCGATATCTGAGTGTCCGAGAGGTCCCCTAATACGAATTTGAGGTAAAATTTGGAAAAAGTGCCGACCATATTGATTTTCTTCATTTCCGTCCCGATTTCGTTCAAATTCGATATTTGAGTGTCCGAGAGGTCTCTAAATACGAATCCAAGGTAAAATTTGTAAAAGTGGCGGCCATATTGATTTCCTTTTTTTTCGTCCCAATTTCGTTCATAATCGATATCTGAGCGTCCGAGAGGTCTCTAATACGAATACGAGGTAAAGTTTAGAAAAATTGGCGGCCATATTCACTTTTTATCATTTCCGTCACGATTTCGTTCAAAATCGATATCTGAGCGTCCGAGAGAATAGTTAATACGAATCCGAGGGAAAATTTGGAAAAAGTGGAAGCCATATTGAGTTTCTTTATTTGCAACCCGATTTCATTCAAAATCGATATCTGAGTGTCCGAGAGGTCCCCTAATATGAATTTAAGGTAAAATTCGGAAGCAGTGGCGACCATGTTGATTTTCTTCATTTCCGTCCCGATTTCGTTCAAAATCGATATCTGAGTGTCCGAGAGGTCTCTTAATACGAATCCGAGGTAAAATTTGTAAAAGTGGCGGCCATATTCATTTTATTTTTTTTCGTCCCGATTTTGTTCAAAATCGATATCTGAGCGTCCGAGAGGTCTCTTAATACGAATCTGAGGTAAACTTTGGCACTCAATACATGCCAGGGATTGTAAAATAAAAGTTTAATGTTACATACGTGTTATATAGGCGTGTGGGGTGTCTATGGATTGGCTTTTATAAACGACATAGATTTCGTCCCGATTTCGTTCAAAATCGATATCTGAGCATCCGAGAGGTCTCTTAATGCGAATCTGAGGTAAAATTTGGCACTCCATTCATACCTATATGCAAAAAAGTTTAATGTTACTATATAGGCGTGGGGGGTATCTATGGATTTGCTTTTAAAAACGACATAGAAGTTTCGATATTTTTTCCATTTAAATCAACCTTCAATTCTTTTTTAATCGTATGGCATTTATTTACGAACCGTGAGATTTTCGAGAAGACTAGTACGGTTGCCAGTTTTTGTTGCACTTTTAGCACCACCCAGGGGTCACGTATAGGGTAACGGTGGGTACTCCCTACGGACGTGGTGCAACTTCGACCCGCCTTTGTCAAGTGAGTGGTTTTTTGTCAACTTGACTCTTAGAAGTTCTCAAGCCGCCCGAAGGCCTCTAGCTTGGCTTAACGACTGCTGTCGTAGACAGCAGCCGGGATCAACGGCTTAGCGTGCCTTCCAAAGCAAGAGAGTCAGTTAGTAACCACTCAAAGCGGTCACCCATCCAAGAACTGACCTGCGCCCACATTGCTTAACCTCGCACACCGCACGCGGTAGGCGGGTGCCGTTGGGCCACGAGCGCTCTAAATTCTTGATAGTTTGTGCCAAATTGCAATTCAATAGGTCCAGTAAAAGCAACTTGGTTGTAACAGACGGACTGACAGTAAGGAGTGCGAATGGAAGTGAGGCCAAATTTTCTTTTTGGATGCTCCAATGGTAACTGGCAAAACCTACCTAATAAATTTAATTGTAGGAAAAATAAATGTTACACATGATATTGAATTAGCCGTATTTCTGTACTTCAAAGGACCAGAGTTTATGGCCGCTGCGCGCTGTTAGGTCGTTTACAGACCTATTGGTGTTACTGTAGTACACAGATACTTTTACTAAGAGCCATTTAAGACATGCTTTTATTTCATCGGCCCTTTCCCCTTCGGCCTCTCGGAAATGTATGATAATAGTTTTCGATCGTTATTTTTGCCAAAATCAAATGAAATTCAACAGTTTGTCGGTTCTCAGAATGTATACTGACTTTTTATCTGTTCATCTGTTAATGAATCACAATCACCAAAACTTCGTATAGCGAAACCCCAGAATGTAACAACTACTTTTCTGGAGACCGCATCTAAATCGGTTCAGCCAAACGCGAGATAATCATGGACAAACATACGACCCTGTTTTTTGTAGACGGTTAAAAATTTCGCTTAGTACGCGGGCGAAGCCGCGGGCAAATGCTAGTACATTAATAAAATAAGATACAATATACAGTGTCTATGTATAACATAAGCCTAGGTAAATACTTATCTAAAAAATATGGCGTTATATCGATAGTTACATTATTGTTGTCGGAATTAATTAATCAAGGGCATAGCCTCTACTCAAGTCGTATAGCCTCCTTTTGTAGGTGCAGTACAGAATTAAGAGGGTATCAACGAGTCCACTAGCGCCACTCGTAAAAATTGTGATTATTTAAATTTAACGACAGATATTTAAAACAAGGGTCTGCTATGTACTATGTTTTGTATTTTACTACCTTTTGAATACATTGAAATAGTTATTACGTTGCTAGATTGGTCAATCTGTGCGTCGAAAGAAAAACTGCTGTTTTATTTTTGAACTCAAACCGACAAATCTCGCAGCGTAATAACTAATTTGATGTATTCAAAAGGTACTTAAATACAAAATACAGTACATAGCAGTCCCCTTTTTTGATATGTATCGTTAAATTTAAATAATCTCTTTTTTTACGAGTGGCTCTAGTGGATCCGTTGATACCCTCTTAATGTTTGACCTGTTACCCCATATTTCGATGCAGTATCTAATGATATTCTCGAAATAAGAGAAGTAGACAGTTCTTAATGTATAGTGTCAGTTATTTTTTGAAAGAGTTTTCAGTGATTAACACGTTCCTGCCTAGCTAGCACCATCGTTTATACCGTCACGTTATATTGCCAAAATGTACTAAAACGTCACATAAAACGTGACGGTATAAGCTATCGTGCTAGCTAGACTGCTAATTTCTTACATACTGCCTCTATATGTGCGTGTGAACCTAGCATATCAACTACCAGCATCTCACCAAATGATGACAGTTCTAGTAGCATCCCAAATAGTTCTACAGTTCTAGATAGTTATTTTCAATAGTTCAGCCCATTTTTGCGAAAAAAATGAAAATTTGAAAATGAGATGCTAACTTCGAAACTCGACTACCAGCATCTCACCCGTATCCGATTTCTAGTCAACAAGTAAGCGTTGAGAATGAAAGTTCTGCTATTTCTAGATGATATGGCAAGAGTTCTGGCCGAAAAGCCCAAAAATATTTTTTTTTTCTTTTTTGGAAAATGAGATGCTAACTTCGAAAATCGACTACCAGCATCTCACCCGTATCCGATTCCTAGTCAACAAATAAGCGTTGGGAATGAAAGTTCTGCTATTTCTAGATGATATAGCAAGAGTTCTGGCCGAAAAGTCCAAAAAGAAGAATTAGCAATATTTGACAAAAATCGATTTTTAACATTCATACTAATATGCTATGTTTTCGTCGCCATCCAGTCCCGGCATCTCAGGCGTTCTAAGTAGTAATGGACTAAACAAGTATAGAACTCCACAGTTTTAGCGGCTGGAAGCCGATCTGATAGAGTTCTAGAAGGAGACATAGCAGTATTCGACAAAAATGGATTTTTACCATTCATACTGATATGCTATGTTTTCCTGAAAATCCAGGCCCAGCATCTCAGGCGTTCTGAGTAAGAATGGAGTAAACAAGCATAGAACATCACAGTTCAAGTGGCTGGCAGTCGATTTGAAAGAGTTCCAAACGAAAACTTAGTATTTATTTGTCAAAAAACGATTTTTACCATTCTTACTGATATGCTGTTTTCATAGCCATCCAGGTCCAGCATCTCAGGAGTTCTGAGTAGTAATAAAGTAACCAAGCATAGGACATAACAGTTCAAGTGACTGGAAGTCGATTTGAAAGAGTTCTAGAAGAAGACTTAGCATTATTTGTCAAATATCGATTTTTACCATTCTTATTGATATGCTGTTTTCGTGGCTATCTAGTTCCAGCATCTCAAGAGTTTTGAGTAGTAATAAAGTAACCAAGCATAGAACATAACAGTTCAAGTGAGTGGAAGTCGATTTGAAAGAGTTCTAGAAGGAGACATAGCGGTATTCCACAAAAATCGCTTTTACCATTCCTACTGATATACTATGTTTTCGTGGCCATCCAGATCCAGCATCTCAGGCGTTTTGAATAGTAATGGAGTACACAAGCGTAGAACGCAACAGTTCAAGCGGATGGAAGTCGATTTGAAAGAGTTCTAAAAGAAGATTTCGCATTATTTGACAAAAATTGATTTTTACCATTCTTACAGATATGCTATGTTTTCGTGGCCATCCAGGTTCAGCATATCAGGCGTTCTGAATAGTAATAGAGTAAAAAGGCATAGAACTGCACAGTTTTAGTGGCTGGAAGCCGATCTGAAAGAGTTCTAGAAGGAGACATAGCAGTATTCCACAAAAATGGATTTTTACCATTCTGAGTGATATGCTATATTTTCGTGGCCATCCAGGTCCAGCATCTCAGGAGTTCTGAGTAGTTATAAAGTAAACAAGCATAGAACGCAACAGCTCAAGCGGCTGGAAGTCGATTTGAAAGAGTTCTAAAAGAAGATTTAGCATTATTTGACAAAAATCGATTTTTACCATTCTTACTGATAGGCTATGTTTTCGTGGCCATCCAGGTTTATCATCTCAGGCTTTTTGAAGAGTAGTAGAGTAAAAAAGCATAGAACTGCACAGTTTTAGCGGCTGGAAGCCGATCTGAAAGAGTTCTAGTAGAAGACAAAGCAGTATTCCACAAAAATGGATTTTTACCATTCTGACTGATATGCTATATTTTCGTGGCCATCCAGGTCCAGCATCTCAGGAGTTCTGAGTAGTAATAAAGTAAACAAGCATAGAACATAACAGTTCAAGTGACTGGAAGTCGATTTGAAAGAGTTCTAGAAGAAGATTTAGCATTATTTGACAAAAATAGTTTTTTACCATTCTTACTGATATGCTATGTTTTCGTGGCCATCCAGGTTCAGCATCTCAGGCGTTATAAATAGTAATAGAGTAATAAAGCATAGAACTCCACAGTTTTAGCGGCTGAAAGCCGATCTGAAAGAGTTCTAGAAGGAGACATAGCAGTATTCCAAACATATTAATAAACTCATTTGCTCAAAGGTTCGCTGGAAGAGATCCCTTGAAGGGATAAGCTCGCCTTTGTACGTCTACTTTTTGTTTGTTTATCGTTTTGTCGTGTTTTATGTACAATAAAGTAATACATACATACAATAATACATATTCCACAAAAATGGATTTTTACCATTCTTACTGATATGCTATGTTTTCGTGGCCATCCAGGTCCAGCATCTCCGAAGTTCTGAGTAGAAATAAAGTAAATAAGCATAGAACATAACAGGTCAAGTGACTGGAATTCGGTTTGAAAGAGTTCTAGAAGAAGACTTAGCATTATTTGACAAAAATCTAGTTTTACCATTCATTCTGATATGCTATGTTTTCGTGGCCATCCAGGTCCAGCATCTCCGAAGTTCTGAGTAGTAATAAAGAAAATAAGCATAGAACATAACAGGTCAAGTGACTGGAATTCGATTTGAAAGAGTTCTAGAAGAAGACTTAGCATTATTTGACATAAATCGTTTTTTACCATTCATACTGATATGCTATGTTTTCTTGGCCATCCAGGTTCAGCATCTGAGGCGTTCTAAATAGTAATAGAGTAATAAAGCATAGAACTCCACAGTTTTAGCGGCTGAAAGCCGATCTGAAAGAGTTCTAGAAGGAGACATAGCAGTATTCCACAAAAATGGATTTTTACCATTCTTACTGATATGCTATGTTTTCGTGGCCATCCAGGTCCAGCATCTCCGAAGTTCTGAGTAGAATTAAAGTAAATAAGCATAGAACATAACAGGTCAAGTTACTGGAATTCGGTTTAAAAGAGTTCTAGAAGAAGACTTAGCATTATTTGACAAAAATCGATTTTTACCATTCATTCTGACATGCTATGTATTCGTGGCCATCCAGGTCCAGCATCTCCGAAGTTCTGAGTAGTAATAAAGTAAATAAGCATAGAACATAACAGGTCAAGTGACTGGAATTCGATTTGAAAGAATTCTAGAAGAAGACTTAGCATTATTTGACAAAAATCGATTTTTAACATTCATACTGATATGCTATGTTTTCGTGGCCATCCAGGCCGGGCATCTCAGGAGTTCTGAGTAGTTATAAAGTAACCAAGAATAGAACATAACAGTTCAAGTGACTGGAAGTCGATTTGAAAGAGTTCTAGAAGAAGACTTAGCATTATTTGACAAAAATCGATTTTTAATATTCTTACTGATATGCTATATTTTCGTGGCCATCCAGGTCCAGCATCTCAGGAGTTCTGAGTAGTAATAAAGTAAACAAGCATAGACCATAACAGTTCAAGTGACTGGAAGTCGATTTGAAAGAGTTCTAGAAGAAGATTTAGGATTATTTGACAAAAATCGTTTTTTACCATTCTTACTGATATGCTATGTTTTCGTGGCCATCCAGGTTCAGCATCTCAGGCGTTCTGAATAGTAATAGAGTAATAAAGCATAGAACTCCACAGTTCTAGCGGCTGAAAGCCGATCTGAAAGAGTTCTAGAAGGAGACATAGCAGTATTCCACAAAAATGGATTTTTACCATTCTTACTAATATGCTATGTTTTCCTGGTCATCCAGGTCCAGCATCTCAGGAGTTCTGAGTAGTTATAAAGTAAACAAGCATAGAACATAACAGTTCAAGTGACTGAAAGTCGATTTGAAATAGTTCTAGAAGAAGACTTGCATTATTTGACAAAAATCGATATTTACCATTCTTACTGATATGCTGTTTTTTGGCCATCCAGGTCCAGCATCTCAGGCGTTCTAAGTAGTAATAGAGTAAAGAAGCATAAAACTCCACAGTTTTAGCGGCTGGAAGCCGATCTGATAGAGTTCTAGAAGGAGACATAGCAGTATTCCACAAAAATGGATTTTTACCATTCATACTGATATGCTATGTTTTCGTGGCCATCCAGGTCCAGCATCTCAGGCGTTCTGAGTAGTTATGGAGTAAACAAGCATAGAAGTCCACAGTTTTAGCGGCTGGAAGCCGATCTGAAAGAGTTCTAAAAGGAGACATAGCAGTATTCGTCAAAAATGGATTTTTACCATTCATACAGATATGCTATGTTTTCCTGAAAATCCAGGCCCAGCATCTCAGGCGTTATGAGTGAGAATGGAGTAAACATGCATAGAAAATCACAGATCAAGCGGCTGGAAGTCGATTTGAAAGAGTTCTAAACGAAAACTTAGTATTATTTGTGAAAAATCGATTTTTACCATTCATACTGATATGCTATGTTTTCGTGGCTATCCAGGAACGGCATCTCGGGCGTTCTGAGTAGAAATGGAGTAAACAAGCATAGCACTCGATAGTTTTAGCGGCTGGAAGCCGATCTGAAAGAGTTCTAGAAGGAGACATAGCAGTATTCGACAAAAATGGATTTTTACCATTCATACTGATATGCTATGTTTTCCTGAAAATCCAGGCCCAGCATCTCAGGCGTTCCGAGTAAGAATGGAGTAAACAAGCATAGAACATCACAGTTCAAGCGGCTGGAAGTCGATTTGAAAGAGTTCTAAACGAAAACTTAGTATTATTTGTTAAAAATCGATTTTTACCATTCTTACTGATATGCGGTTTTCATGGCCACCCAGGTCCAGCATCTCAGGAGTTCTGAGTAGTAATAAAGTAACCAAGAATAGAACATAACAGTTCAAGTGACTAGAAGTCGATTTGAAAGAGTTCTAGAAGAAGACTTAGCATTATTTGACAAAAATCTATTTTTACCATTCATACTGATATGCTATGTTTTCGTGGCCATCCAGGGCCGGCATCTCATGCGTTCTGAGTAGTAATGGAGTAAACAAGCATAGAACTCCACAGATTTAGTGGCTGTAAGCCGATCTGAAAGAGTTCTAGAAGGAGACATAGCAGTATTCCACAAAAATGGAATTTTGGCATTCTTACTGATATGCTATGTTGTCATGGCCATCCAGGTCCAGCATGTCAAGAGTTCTGAGTAGTAGTAAAGTGAACAAGCATAGAACATAACAGTTCAAGTGACTGGAATTCGATTTGAAAGAGTTCTAGAAGAAGTCTTAGCATTATTAGACAAAAATCGATTTTTACCATTCATACTGATATGCTATGTTGTCGTGGCCATCCAGGTTCAGCATCTCAGGAGTTCTGAGTAGTTATAAAGTAAACAAGCATAGAACATAACAGTTCAAGTGACTGGAAGTCGATTTGAAAGAGTTCTAGAAGAAGATTTAGCATTATTTGACAAAAATCGTTTTTTACCATTCTTACTGATATGCTATGTTTTCGTGGCCATCCAGGTTCAGCATCTCAGGCGTTCTGAATAGTAATAGAGTAATAAAGCATAGAACTCCACAGTTTTAGCGGCTGAAAGCCGATCTGAAAGAGTTTTAGAAGGAGACATAGCAGTATTCCACAAAACTGGATTTTTACCATTCTTACTGATATGCTATGTTTTCGTGGCCATCCAGGTCCAGCATCTCCGAAGTTCTGAGTAGTAATAAAGTAAATAAGCATAGAACATAACAGGTCAAGTGACGGGAATTCGATTTGAAAGAGTTCTAGAAAAAGACTTAGCATTATTAGACAAAAATCGATTTTTACCATTCATTCTGATATGCTATGTTTTCGTGGCCATCCAGGTCCAGCATCTCAGGCGTTCTGAATAGTAATAGAGTACTAAAGCATAGAACTCCACAGTTCTAACGGCTGAAAGCCGATCTGAAAGAGTTCTAGAAGGAGACATAGCAGTATTCCACAAAAATGGATTTTTACCATTCTTACTGATATGCTATGTTTTCCTGGTCACCCAGGTCCAGCATCTCAGGAGTTCTGAGTAGTTATAAAGTAAACAAGCATAGAACATAACAGTTCAAGTGACTGAAAGTCGATTTGAAAGAGTTCTAGAAGAAGACTTGCATCATTTGACAAAAATCGATTTTTACCATTCATACTGATATGCTATGTTTTCGTGCCCATCCAGGCCCGGCATCTCAGGAGTTCTGAGTAGTTATAAAGCAACCAAGCATAGAACATAACAGTTCAAGTGACTGAAAGTCGATTTGAAAGAGTTCTAGAAGAAGTCTTAGCATTATTAGACAAATATCGATTTTTACCATTCATACTGATATGCTATGTTTTCGTGGCCATCCAGGCCCGGCATCTCAGGAGTTCTGAGTAGTTATAAAGTAACCAAGCATAGAGCATAACAGTTCAAGTGACTGAAAGTCGATTTGAAAGAGTTCTAGAAGAAGACTTGCATTATTTGACAAAAAACGATTTTTACCATTCATACTGATATGCTATGTTTTCGTGGCCATCCAGGCCCGGCATCTCAGGAGTTCTGAGTAGTTATAAAATAAACAAGCATAGAACATAACAGGTCAAGTGACGGGAATTCGATTTGAAAGAGTTCTAGAAGAAGACTTAGCATTATTAGACACAAATCGTTTTTTACAATTCTTACTGATATGCTATGTTTTCGTGGCCATCCAGGTTCAGCATCTCAGGCGTTCTGAATAGTAATAGAGTAATAAAGCATAGAACTCCACAGTTCTAGCGGCTGAAAGCCGATCTGAAAGAGTTCTAGAAGGAGACATAGCAGTATTCCACAAAAATGGATTTTTACCATTCTGACTGATATGCTAAATTTTCGTGGCCATCCAGGTCCAGCATCTCAGGCGTTCTAAGTAGTAATAGAGTAAACAAGTATAGAACACAACAGTTAAAGTGGCTGGAAGTCGATTTGAAAGAGTTCCAAACGAAAACTTAGTATTATTTGTTAAAAATCGATTTTTACCATTCTTACTGATATGCGGTTTTCATGGCCATCCAGGTCCAGAATTTCAGGAGTTCTAAGTAGTAATAAAGTAACCAAGAATAGAACATAACAGTTCAAGTGACTGGAAGTCGATTTGAAAGAGTTCTAGAAGAAGACTTCGCATTATTTGACAAAAATCGATTTTTACCATTCATACTGATATGCTATGTTTTCGTGGCCATCCAGGTCCAGCATCTCCGAAGTTCTGAGTTGTAATAAAGTAAATAAGCATAGAACATAACAGGTCAAGTGACTGGAATTCGATTTGAAAGAGTTCTAGAAGAAGACCTAGCATTATTTGACAAAAATCGATTTTTACCATTCATATTGATATGCTATGTTTTCGTGGCCATCCAGGCCCGGCATCTCAGGAGTTCTGAGTAGTAATAAAGTAACCAAGCATAAAACATAACAGTTCAAGTGACTGAAAGTCGATTTGAAAGAGTTCTAGAAGAAGTCTTAGCATTATTAGACAAAAATCGATTTTTACCATTCATACTGATATGCTATGTTGTCGTGGCCATCCAGGTCCAGCATCTCAGGCTTTCTGAGTAGTAATAGAGTAAACAGGTATAGAACACAACAGTTCAAGTGGCTGGAAGTCGATGTGAAAAAGTTCTATAATAAGACTTAGCATTATTTGTCAAAAATCGATTTTTACAATTCTTTTTGATATGCTATGTTTTCGTGGCCATCCAGGTCCAGCATCTCAGGCGTTCTGAGTAGTAATAGAGTAAAAAAGTATAGAAGTACACAATGCTAGCGGCTGGAAGCCAATCTGTAAGACTTCTAGAAGGAGACATGCCATTATTTGTCAAAAATCGATTTTTACCATTTATACTGATATGCTATGTTTTCGTAGCTATCCAGGCACGGCATCTCAGGCGTTCTGAGTAGAAATGGAGTAAACAAGCAAAGCACTCGATAGTTTTAGCGGCTGGAAGCCGATCTGAAACAGTTCTAGAAGAAGACTTAGCATTATTTGACATAAAACGATTTTTAATATTCTTACTGATATGCTATAGTTTCGTGGCCATCCAGGTCCAGCATCTCAGGAGTTCTGAGTAGTAATAAAGTAAACAAGCATAGAACATAACAGTTCAAGTGACTGAAAGTCGATTTGAAAGAGTTCTAGAAGAAGTCTTAGCATTATTAGACAAAAATCGATTTTTACCATTCATACTGATATGCTATGTTGTCGTGGCCATCCAGGTCCAGCATCTCAGGCATTCTGAGTAGTAATAGAGTAAACAGGTATAGAACACAACAGTTCAAGTGGCTGGAAGTCGATGTGAAAAAGTTCTATAATAAGACTTAGCATTATTTGTCAAAAATCGATTTTTACAATTCTTTTTGATATGCTATGTTTTCGTGGCCATCCAGGTCCAGCATCTCAGGCGTTCTGAGTAGTAATGGAGTAAACAAGCACATAACTCTACAGTTTTAGCGGCTGGAAGCCGATCTGATAGAGTTCTAGAAGGAGACATAGCAGTGTTCGACAAAAATGGATTTTTACCATTCATACTGATATGCTATGTTTTCGTGGCCATCCAGGTCCAGCATCTTAAGAGTTATGAATAGTTATAGAGTAAAAAAGCATAGAACTTCACAGTTTTAGCGGCTGGAAGCCGATCTGAAAGAGTTCTAGAAGGAGACATAGCAGTATTCCACACATGGATTGTTACCATTCTGACTGACATTCTGTTTTCGTTGCCATCCAGGTCCAGCATCTCAGGCGTTCTGAGTAGTAATAGAGTAAAAAAGTATAGAAGTACACAATGCTAGCGGCTGGAAGCCAATCTGTAAGACTTCTAGAAGGAGACATGCCATTATTTGTCAAAAATCGATTTTTACCATTTATACTGATATGCTATGTTTTCGTGGCTATCCAGGCACGGCATCTCAGGCGTTCTGAGTAGAAATGGAGTAAACAAGCATAGCACTCGATAGTTTTAGCGGCTGGAAGCCGATCTGAAACAGTTCTAGAAGAAGACTTAGCATTATTTGACAAAAAACTATTTTTAATATTCTGACTGATATGCTATAGTTTCGTGGCCATCCAGGTCCAGCATCTCAGGAGTTCTGAGTAGTAATAAAGTAAACAAGCATAGAACATAACAGTTCAAGTGACTGGAAGTCGATTTGAAAGAGTTCACGAGGAAGACTTGCATTATTTGACAAAAATCGATTTTTACCATTTTTACTGATATGCTCTTTGGTAGCCATCCAGGTCCAGCATTTCAGGCGTTCTGAATAGTAATAGAGTAAAAAAGCATAGAACTCCACAGTTTTAGCGGCTAGAAGCCGATCTGAAAGAGTTCTAGAAGGAGACTACCAAAGAAAACCTAATGGTGGCTACCAAAGAGCATATCAGTAAGAATGGTCTAAATCGATTGTTGTCAAATAATGGAAGTCTTCTTCTAGAACTCTTTCAAATCGCCTTCCAGTCACTTGAACTGCAATGTTCTATGCTTGTTTACTTTATAACTACTCAGAAATTCTGAGATGCTGGACCTGGATGGCCACGAAAATATAGCATATCAGTCAGAATGGTATAATACTATTTTTGTAGAATACTGCTCTATGTCTCCTAGAACTCTTTCAGATCGGCTTCCAGCCGCTAAAACTATGGAGTTCTATGCTTGTTTACTTTATTACTAATCAGAACGCCTGAGATGCTGGACCTGGATGGCCACAAAACAGCATATGAATAAGAATGGTAAAAATCAATTTTTGTCAAATAATGCAAGTCTTCTTCTAGAACTCTTTCAAATCGACTTCCAATCACTTGAACTGTTATGTTCTATGCTTGTTTACTTTATAACTACTCAGAAATCCTGAGATGCTGAACCTGGATGGCCACGAAAATATAGCATATCAGTCAGAATGGTATAATACAATTTTTGTAGAATACTGCTATGTCTCCTTCTAGAACTCTTTCAGATCGGCTTCCAGCCGCTAAAACTATGGAGTTTTATGCTTGTTTACTCTATTACTAATCAGAACGCCTGAGATGCTGGACCTGGATGGCCACAAAACAGCATAGCAATAAGAATGGTAAAAATCGATTTTTGTCAAATAATGCAAGTCTTCTTCTAGAACTCTTTCAAATCGACTTCCAATCACTTGAACTGTTATGTTCTATGCTTGTTTACTTTATAACTACTCAGAAATCCTGAGATGCTGGACCTGGATGGCCACGAAAATATAGCGTATCAGTCAGAATGGTAAAAATCCATTTTTGTGGAATACTGCTATATCTCCTTCTAGAACTCTTTCAGATCGGCTTCCAGCCGCTAAAACTATGGAGTTCTATACTTTATTACTCTATTACTAATCAGAACGCCTGAGATGCCACCTGGATGGCCACAAAACAGCATATCAGTAAGAATGGTAAAAATCGATATTTGTCAAATAATGCAAGTCTTGTTCTAGAACTCTTTCAAATCGAATTCCAGTCACTTGACCTGTTATGTTCTATGCTTGGTTACTTTATTACTACTCAGAACTCCTGATATGCTGGACCTGGATGGCCACGAAAATATAGCATATCAGTATGAATGGTAAAAATCGATTTTTGTCAAATAATGCAAGTCTTCTTCTAGAACTCTTTCAAATCGACTTTCAGTCACTTGAACTGTTATGTTCTATGCTTGTTTACTTTATAACTACTCAGCACTCCTGAGATGCTGGACCTGGATGACCAGGAAAACATAGCATATCAGTAAGAATGGTAAAAATCGATTTTTGTCAAATAATGCTAAGTCTTCTTCTAGAACTCTTTCAAATCGATTTCTAGTCACTTGAACTGTTATGTTCTATTCTTGGTTACTTTATTACTACTCAGAACTTCTGAGATGCTGGACCTGGGTGGCCATGAAAACCGCATATCAGTAAGAATGGTAAAAATCAATTTTTGTCAAATAATGCAAGTCTTCTTCTAGAACTATTTCAAATCGACTTTCAGTCACTTGAACTGTTATGTTCTATGCTTGTTCACTTTATAACTACTCAGAACTCCTGAGATGCTGGACCTGGATGACCAGGAAAACATAGCATATCAGTAAGAATGGTAAAAATCCATTTTTGTGGAATACTGCTATGTCTCCTTCTAGAACTCTTTCAGATCGGCTTTCAGCCGCTAGAACTGTGGAGTTCTATGCTTTATTACTCTATTACTATTCAGAACGCCTGAGATGCTGAACCTGGATGGCCACGAAAACATAGCATATCAATAAGAATGGTAAAAAACGATTTTTGACAAATAATGCTAAATCTTCTTCTAGAACATTTTCAAATCGACTTCCAGTCACTTGAACTGTTATGGTCTATGCTTGTTTACTTTATTACTACTCAGAACTCCTGATATGCTGGACCTGGATGGCCACGAAAATATAGCATATCAGTAAGAATATTAAAAATCGATTTTTGACAAATAATGCTAAGTCTTCTTCTAGAACTCTTTCAAATCGACTTCCAGTCACTTGAACTGTTATGTTCTATGCTTGTTTACTTTATAACTACTAAGAACTCCTGAGATGCTGGACCTGGATGGCCACGACAACATAGCGTATCAGTATGAATGGTAAAAATCGATTTTTGTCTAATAATGCTAAATCTTCTTTTAGAACTCTTTCAAATCGACTTCCAGCCGCTTGAACTGTTGCGTTCTACGCTTGTTTACTCCATTACTATTCAAAACGCCTGAGATGCTGGATCTGGATGGCCACGAAAACATAGAATATCAGTAGGAATGGTAAAAGCGATTTTTGTGGAATACCGCTATGTCTCCTTCTAGAACTCTTTCAAATCGACTTACACTCACTTGAACTGTTATGTTCTATGCTTGGTTACTTTATTACTACTCAAAACTCTTGAGATGCTGGAACTAGATGGCCACGAAAACAGCATATCAATAAGAATGTTAAAAATCGATATTTGACAAATAATGCTAAGTCTTCTTCTAGAACTCTTTCAAATCGACTTCCAGTCACTTAAACTGTTATGTCCTATGCTTGGTTACTTTATTACTACTCAGAACTCCTGAGATGCTGGACCTGGATGGCCATAAAAACAGCATATCAGTAAGAATGGTAAAAATCGTTTTTTGACAAATAAATACTAAGTTTTCGTTTGGAACTCTTTCAAATCGACTTCCAGCCACTTGAACTGTGATGTTCTATGCTTGTTTACTCCATTCTTACTTAGAACGCCTGAGATGCTGGGCCTGGATTTTCAGGAAAACATAGCATATCATTATGAGTGGTAAAAATCCATTTATGTCGAATACTGCTATGTCTCCTTCTAGAACTCTATCAGATCGGCTTCCAGCCGCTAAAACTGTGGAGTTCTGTGCTTGTTTAGTCCATTACTACTTAGAACGCCTGAGATGCCGGGCCTGGATGGCGACGAAAACATAGCATATTAGTATGAATGTTAAAAATCGATTTTTGTCAAATATTGCTAATTCTTCTTTTTGGACTTTTCGGCCAGAACTCTTGCTATATCATCTAGAAATAGCAGAACTTTCATTCCCAACGCTTATTTGTTGACTAGGAATCGGATACGGGTGAGATGCTGGTAGTCGATTTTCGAAGTTAGCATCTCATTTTCCAAAAAAGAAAAAAAAAATTTTTTTTGGGCTTTTTGGCCAGAACTCTTGCCATATCATCTAGAAATAGCAGAACTTTCATTCTCAACGCTTACTTGTTGACTAGGAATCGGATACGGGTGAGATGCTGGTAGTCGATTTTCGAAGTTAACATCTCATTTTCAAATTTTCATTTTTTTCGCGAAAATGGGCTGAACTATTGAAAATAACTATCTAGAACTGTAGAACTATTTGGGATGCTACTAGAACTGTCATCATTTGGTGAGATGCTGGTAGTTGATATGCTAGGTTCACACGCACCCTCTATATGGCTATGCCATCGTAGATAAGGATCAAGATCCACTCACAAAAAACGGATATTCTGTCGTGTACTGACTAATTCTGTCGTGTACGGATATTCTGTGTGTAGATTTCTGTCATTGGCTATTGTGTTAGTTAGGTCACTCAACTTTCCTTGTTGTTATCATGTTTTTCGTTACCATGGTTACGTCTCCTGAGTCACTCTTTAAAACCGAGATTTTATAGGGTTAAAACCTACCAAACATGAATTTTAGTGATGATAATAAACCCATTCTGATGTGGGTCATCTCTGGAGCATGCTAGACGTCTATGTTATAGCATTTTTTCTAGGAAACTCGGTTACTGTTGTCTCCTTGCTGACGGGACAGAATAACGACAAGGTTCATTGACCCAGTTGTCTAAACGTTGTATATTTTAATTTATATTGCTGTTGATGGCCCAAATATAGTTAAAAAAAAACTATCGGCAGCGCGCTTATTGTTCTGAGGCGCAAGCATCTATAGGCTAAGGTGTCTTCCAAGGTGTAAGCAACGATTTATTATTATCTTTATATCTATTGTCTAAGCTTTACAAAATACTTATAGCCATCTCTAAATACTGTGGAACTGAAATGGTAATTTTCCATAATATGGTAAGAACAATATAACATTATGCAGCGTAATTTTTCCTTTCACACTTTAAAGTTTACAAGGACAAGCTCACTGCCAAGCAAGCAAGGTTAAGTTCAAGTTAAAAATAAATTATGCAACTCACTGTCTCATCTCAGTTACGTGTTTTCTTTAAATTCAAATTAATTTATTGCCAAAAAAATAATAAAAAATCCCTTATACTAAACATACTTTAAAAATTAAAACTTATACCTAAAACATTATAAAATTGGGTTGGGCAATGGGTGCTCGTCTCAGCATATGCAGGGCTTGAAGCCTTGCGCCAGTTTTCAGACGAGTCCCTTCGACAGGGTTGGTCGTAACACTACGTCTAGAGGTCCCAAATAATGCAGAATTAAACATAATCATTTATTGTGCCTAACTGCTGTAAGTGTGTTTGTCTGTCTCAAGTGTTTAGAGGTGTTAAAAATGTTAAAATACTATAAATACATATATTTACACATATTTACTTATATATTCATATATATATAGATATATCTGTTTACCTATATAAGATTATTTTTTATTAAAAATGGGATTGCTGTACATATGTTCCGACTGTATGTGTGTGATGCGAGTCAAGTGTTAAATTTTGTGTTTTTATATAACGACGGCGGCAAACAACCATAAGGTCTGCCTGTCAGTAGACACCGTAGCCTATGGACGCGCGCTGTCGACCCTTTTTAGGGTTCCGTAGTAAACAAGGATCCCTTATAGCTTCGCCAGTAGCCAATAGCCGCTTGGCAGTCGGTCCGGCCGCGGCTAAGCTCAATGAACCTTACTAATTTTTTTTATTATTATCTCCCTGCCCTTATCCCGTTTGTGCAGGGTGGGCGCAACATGTTTTCTTTTTCCATTCCTCTTTATCATTCGTCACTTCAGCGCTTACTCCTTTCTTTCTCATATCCTCTCTCACACAATCCATCCATCGCTTTCTGGGCCTTCCAATCGCTCTTCGTCCTTCGACATTCAACCCTAACATTCTTTTATCAATATAAAATTCATCCCTCCTCATTTTATGCCCATACCATGCTAACCTACTGGTCCTCATTTTCGTCGTCACGGGTGCCACTTTCAAACTTCCCCTTATAATACTCATTTCTAATCCGATCTTTCCTCGTCACTCCACACATCCATCTCAGCATTCTCCCTAAAGCGTTGTAAGAGGGCACTAGTGAAGTTTTTCGTGCCTGAGCTTGATTGGTTCCGATAGTTCAGTGGCTAGAGCCATTGGCCGCGTATGTCAGATGTCGCAGGTTCGAATACCACTCGGGGTAAATTTGAAATTAAGGAAATATTTGACTTACGTTAACACTTTTGCAAACAAGATAAATTAAGAGTTTCAAAAAAAAAACCCAACCGCATTTGGAGGTCCAATACCAATAAACTACCGTGACACACACAATTAATACGAATCTAACGACACCTTTGAAGCTAAAATTCATCGAGAATCGAGCCGTTCCGGCTGCAGAGCGTGTCAAACATTTGAATTTGGCGCCATTTTTTATTTTTATTTTGATATACCCAGTGTCACTCTCATAGCAAATACGAATCTAACGACACCTCTCAAGCTGAAATCCATCGAGCCGTTCAGGCCGCAGAGCGTGCCAAGCAATTATACATACAGTATACTCTCGAAAAACATTATTATCTTTATTATTTATTAATAGAAATTACAAACAGGAAATACATTACATAGCTCCACAAAACCTTTTTTTTTAGTTTGACTGTGGTTAATACAGTAAAGACTGAATACTGAATCTATATTAACGCAATTAGAATTGCAACGATTACAGTAAAGGATGTTTCCAAACCGGCATTAATTACTTATAAATACATGCGATTTATTGCATACGCAATTGTAACAAAACAGCCTTGCCCAATAGTATCATTTATTGTTTAATTCTACCTACATTATTGATTAGGAGACGTAGTGTTACGACCAACCCTGTCGAAGGACAGGAAGTGAGTCGTCTGAAAACCAGCGCAGGGCTTCAAGCCCCGCATATGCTAAAAGCCGAGACACACCGAATGCGTGCGCACCCCTTGCGCGTTCGCGTGTGCGTGGCGTGCGCGTTGTATCGTATGAAATGTCATAGTAGACGACACACCGCTTGCGCGTCCAATTTTTATGCTGCTTCTGAAGACCGTGTTTTACTTTCGACAATATAATTTGGAAACATTCTTGTGACATTTTATACACTATACGAAAACGATCAGGATATTTATGTAATTTTTCCATTATTTTAAAATATCAATGTTCTTCTGACAATTTCCACACAGGGTGGACCCAATATCTTCTGTGCTTCTGTACATTAATGAGTTGCAGCAATGCATGCGCATCTTCGTCTTCTGAAGAGGAAGACATGCTATCGCAACAAAGTCAGCCTGTATAATGACGCATCGTACCGTCTCTTCGCCGCTTTTGTATAACTTTAATCGCGTCCGTGCCGCTGCCGTATCTGTGCCACGCCTGCGCCGCGCCTTATGCCGTCTCAGTGTAATTCACGCCTTATGGTTAACGAACCTGAGTTAGAACGAGACAAATAGTACGATCATTTTCGGCTATTAACGGATTGTCTTCATTTAAAACCACACCAAAAGGTCAAATTCCATGTAAGCCAAAACGTCACAAACATCAGTTCACTGCAATTTGCAGGTATGAAAGCGGAGACACTGACAGATGAAGACCTGTCAGATATCACTTATTTGTCTCTCTCAACTTACTGATTGGTGCATTAATGAGAATAGATCAGATGTATAGAAAGCCTTCAACTTGACTTTACTCTGATATCTATCTGTAAACAGAACATTAGGGCTGTCATTTGAACTATCCTGCCAATTTAATTTGCTGTACATTGCTGTCAATTACATTTTTTGTTAGAATATAAATGAAGTCGAAATTTTAGTTTTATGATAAAATTAAGCTCATGGTTAAGTTAAGGACCGACGTTTGCAAACCCAACTCAAACAAAAGCCCGCATGCCGGTAACATATTGTATAATTATCTTATGCTCTAACAGTTATTTGTGATAAGTTAGAGTTGGTTTCAGAGACTCTAATTATGACGTGATTATCATTTATTAGAATGGCGGGCAATGCAAGACAAGATGTCGTTTTGACAGTACTTATGTTCTTTGAATAGCACACACTGTATAGACCGTTAAAACAACTTTCTATCAATCGACCTCAAGCGTAATGAATGTCACCCATTCAACATTATCCACTGTATCTGTATGACCTGACAATGTCAAGCTTCCAATCTAAGGGTCATGGGGCCAATTCTCGGGTTCGATCGAGATGATCTCTATTAGAGATTCCATACAAGTGGCTCTACCATTCTATACAATGTCACGATAGACATGCATCTGGATCGGACCGAGAATTTGCCCCCTGGTCGTATGTTTTAAGCACATTATAGCGGATGTATGTAAGCGTAGGGTAATGTTATATATGTTTGACGTAATTACTATCTTTAAGAAGAGGCAAAGGGCGTATAGTAGTACAGTTTATAGGTTTTAGCAGAGATAAACTACGATAGCCTGGCCCGCCCCTCCAAATTACTATTTCAATGTGTTTAGTCACATCCTTGCGAAAGAGTGTGTTTGTTTGTTTGACGGCTGTCTCAGCACGCACACATGCGTTGGGAGTCTTGGTAGTTTAATTGACCGAGCGAGCGAAGCGACCGAAGCGAGCGAAGCGTCCCGTTTCAGCTTATCGAAAAAATTCTTTCGTATGTCTGTCCGGATGTTCTCCTCTACAGGTCGCATTTCTCAACCAATTCTCGTGAAATTTTGTGAGCAGATTCAACAATTATATAGATTTTATTGTTGTAGTCAGTTTTTGGAAAAAAATTCCAATGTCTGTCCGGATGTTCTCCTCTACAGGTCGCATTTCTCATCAGAAATGTTATTGACCGAGCGAGCGAAACGAACGAAGCGTCTCCGTTTCAGCTTTCAACAAAAAATCTTTCGTATGTCTGTCTGTCTGACGGATGGTCTCCTCTACAGGTCGCATTTCTCAACCGATTCTCGTGAAATTTTGTGAGCAGGTTCGATAATTATATAGAACTTTTTTGGTAGTCTGTTTTTGGAAATTTTGAAATTTGAAGGAAAATTAAAAACAAATCGATGTCTACAGCTCACAGATCCACTAGTAAATACTTTCACAAATACATTGAAGCGTTTTGAATTTTGGAGAGGCGGGCCATGTTATCGTAGTTTATCTCTACTGTATCACTGAACTCGAGTGGTGCAATCGGTTTTGCATGAATTAATTCGCTCATACAAACTTCGTTCCGTTTCATGCTCAGAAGGCCTACCGCGATCCGCATACTAAGGGTGTTATCTCGCCGATCGATACCATCGATCGATATAAATCGATTGGTGTGGCAGGTTTGGCCGATCGTTTGGCGTAGTAGAAAAGACTTCGACCACTCAATGCAATCTACCATTTTTATGTAAAATTGTAATTTAATGATTTTGCTTGTTCTTTTGACTTTCTCCTCTGCGTTTTCGGAAGTTCTTTGGTAAAAATTATGTTTTTTTTTGTACTGTGTCTACCTGCATTAAATTGTGTTGTTGTTGTTCCTTCGGGTTATTGACCCCCGACGTAAAAAGAGAGGGGAGTTATAAGTTTAACGTGTCTGTCTGTGTATCTGACTGTGGTATCGTAGCTCCTAAACGGATAAACCGATTTTGGGTTAGTTTATTTTTTTTGTATCATAGAATTTTTTATCCCGAGTGTTCTTAGCCATATTTCATGAAAATCTGTTCGCCCTTTTGTGAGATATTGAGCTTCGAAATGAAAATATCGGGGTTTTTCAACTTTTCTAAGTTGTAGTTATTAATTTATGGACTCGCATGATTCTGAACCTACCAAATTACAGATCGATGGTATCGATCGACGATAGATAGATTGGTGTGGTAACAATCTAAGTTTGTTTGCGTGTTTCCCTGTCGTTCGCACCTGCAAATTCGAGCGACTAGGAAGGGCAAACACAAACCAACATTGTTTTCGGTTTAAATATAGTGATAAATCTTCCGATTTCCATGAAATTTCGTTTAGAGTTAATTTAAAGCGATAATACCTAATTCTCAAACTCATTAATACACATAGATAGTTCGAATTCATAGGTAAACGTGCTAAGAATTGTTTACATCGTTTAAGTAATTAACATTAACGATTAATTATAATTACAGTTATTAATAGTGAATAAACGTTAGTAATTAGACTAATCAAATTATTCATTATTCTCCTAGCGTTATTCCCAGTAATAATCAAATTATTAACACTAATAAATAATTGCGATTGTAATTGTTAATCTGCTACGCTTCAACGGATGCGTATCACCGTTAGAGATTCAAAATTCGAATTCTTGCAGAAATGGCTTGCACCAAAGCGTCTATCATGCATGGTATATAAATCATTTGAACCGAATCATCCAAAATTAGTCCGTTCAAAAAGCGATGTTACTATCCAAGCAATAAGATTCAAAATCTGTAGGCAGTTTCTAAAAAAGTCGGACGTTTAAAAAACTTCAACTATGAGAGTTCGTTAAAATCAGATTGTATGTAAAGTTTGACAAGTTTCTGTGGGTGACATCTGCCGGGCGCGGCAATCAACTGCGTATAGCAACATGTTGTCTCTAGATGTTAAGGTCACCACCGTCACCACGCATACGCCACGGACTTCTCTCGCAAAAAAAAAACCTTATCATAGTTCTAAAGTCGCTTTGCACGCCTCGATATGGACTACGATTAATTGTTCACAATTTGTTTCACCACAACTCACCGCTCACCCAGTATATTTTGATACCGGGATGTGTATTACAAACCGGTGCAGGGTGCTCGTCCTCACTTCTCACTTCACCTGTTTTATATGGAAACTGTCAAAATTTGACAAATAACATTTCTCAGTTTTCTTATAAAAAAAGGTGAGGTGACAGGTGAGGACGCGTCGGTTTGTAAAAAAAAAACAAAGTTTTTAGTCAAAAATTTCATTTTTGTTAGAAGTTTTTATTGCCGACTGTACTTTTTTCCACAATCATAAACTACTTGTTGAGTCGGTTCGAATGAGCCCAAATACGATAGGTTTACCTTGTGTAGTTACGAATTGCTATAACCACCTTCTGTCTCCATCATCAAATCAGCTCTATGTCATAATAATATTGCATTGTCATCCGATTTATACATGCATGCAAAATTTCAGCTCAATCGGAAACCGGGAAGTGGATCTAACTTGCAAATTTTTATTACAGACAGACAACGGGACAGGTGAAACTAAATAAAAGCTTGTAAAAAGAGCTATGTAAATGTGACAGACAGAGTGTCACACAATAAGGGTTCCTTTGTTACCTTCCTACCGGCACTCTAAAATCGGAGCTCCGACGTACACTGGTGGGCAAACTAGGCTAATATGAAGTGTTGTTAAGCGCCCGGGAGCGCGTGAGAGCTCGCCTGGAGGTCACCTCGTACACCCCATTCAAAAAGGCCTATCTAGCAAAACATTACGACCACTTGTGGCATTATCGGCATGTCCTTTAATGAAGGTCGCAAAGACAATCGTATTAATCTAGAATCTAGATCACATTAGAACGTAGCGAGTTAGGCCAGCCCGCTGCCCCGCCGCCATGCTGCCGTCCGTACCGCCTTAAGGCCGAGCCAAACCGAATGCGTGCGCAGCACGTGTGCGTGGCGTGCGCGCGTGCTGCGCACGTAAGCGGTGTGTCACCTACTATGACATTTCATACGATACAACGCGCACGCTACGCACACGCGCACGTGCTGCGTACGCATTCGGTGTCTCGGCTTTTATTGACAACGAATTTGTAAGCTCGAAACGCATAGAGCGGGCGCGGCGCGGTGCGGGGCGGAGGCGGTTTTGCATTTCTGATCTTTCCGAAACTTTCTTTCATTTAATGTTCTTGATTCAGCCTTCACAGTGAACTAAATCAAGCATAGTATGGTGGATATTAGATTCGAAATACCATGTTTTATAGAAAATTAAACATTGTGACCTAAATAACATATGATATATGCATTGACTGACTACGTACTACGTCTATTATGCAAATACGTTGAATCTAATAAGATCCAGTCATGAGATGAGTATATATGCAAAATTTATAAATAATTTCATTCATATAAAGGATTAAAGAAGCGCGGAAAAGCGTACATATGAAACAAAAGAAAATGTATGTAAATACTTTAAAATATCCTATAAAGCGGTATAATTTGCGGCAGATTACAATGAGGGCTATACAGTTTTTGTGCTCACCAGTTGACGCTAATGTCAAATAAGATCCAGCGGTGTTATTCACAAACCGACTTGATTGACATCACCTGTCATGTCACACCTAACCCGTTTTTTATAAAAACGGGTGAAGTATGAGGTGACAGGTGATGACGAGTCTTTGTGAATAAGTGGACAGCTGTCAAAATGTCTTATTAGATATTACGGGCGTGAAAACAAAGTTTTCATATAAATCGTATTAAATTCAAATAAAAACTTTAAATCATACTTATAATTAATACCATAAAACCGTACCAAAAAATACCGAGCATGCCGGAGTGTTACGCAGTTCCGTTTTGTACGGAAAAAAGAGTACATAAGTTTTCGAAAGATAAATAGTTATTTGTTATACAAGGGTGCAAAGTTGTATTTTACCCGCGAGTGTGGAATTGAAGCACGAGCCAGCGAAAGGATTCTATAGTTGAAATAGATTGGTTCTAAAATAGAATCCTGGGCGTAGCGAGTGTTTCAACACACGAGAAGTAAAACACAACTTTGCACCCGTGTGTAACACAAAACTTTTCTCCTCACTATAGCGAGGAATGTGCAACCTGCAAAAAGCACAGTTCCACAGGCATGATTTTCATCACTGAAATCACCGATATTTTTACGATATTATAACAGAAAACTCTGGAAGTTGTGTATAATATTTACGTGAGTAGGAGTCCGTGACAAGTTGTGTATATTTTAGTTGACATTGACAATGATGACATTTCTGACGATGCGTTTTGAAATTGCATCGACTCAACTTGTGCGTTTACAATTATAGTCAATATCATTATAACAACAAATGTTATTTATAGAATTTGAAGGTTTACGACTTAAATCATTAAATAAAGCTAAAGTTGGTATTTTGTATTAAATTCTCAAACCATTTATTTAATGATAATTGATATCAAACTAACCATTATTATGAGCGTTTTACGTTTTGTTATCTGTCAAAAGCTACTCAAACACGCTTCAAGGTCAAATTACTTTCCCCACTTGTGGATAAAATGCGTTTTTACCCGCTTGTTTCAAAGGATAAAAGACGGCTGTCCGAGCTAGTGAGGGGAAAACTATATTTATCATATAGCACTGACATTCATTGACCGGTAACTCATGTTTGCCATAATTAAAATCAGGTATCGCAAAATATTCACTACATTATTCAAAGTAGAAATAAACCAGTAATAGCCCGCCCACAAACATTTGACATTTCAGAGACCTCACACTACACCATCGCCTCTAGCGGTGAAATACGCAATAGCCCTCATTCGTATTAAATCTTAATTGCCAGAAGGGTCGTACACAGGCATAACATTTCGTTTTTCCTGTGGTCAAGAGTTACGGGCTTACGAGCATAATAAATGACATCGGGACATTTTTATTCCATAAAATGATACGTGTATAAGAGGAGACACCGTTTAAACGTATTAAGAGTCGCCAGCACGGTCAATGCTTCATACAAACGTAGTTTGGTTCTCATTTTAAAACGCCATGCTGAAATAAGATGAAACATTGTATAACAAAAACACACACACACACACACACACGCATAATGGGATCCGGCATATCTAGGTCGGAAATTAGTTAATGCTGCTAAATATGGCGGATCCCATTGTGTATATGAAGTTTCATGTTATTTCAGCACGGCGTTTTAAAATGAGAACAAAACTACGTTTGTATTTGTATGGAGAATCGAGTTCAGGTCGCCAGTACGGTCGATGCTTCATACAACCGTAGTTTGCTTCTCATTTTAAAACTCCATGCTGAAATATAGTATACACAATAGGATCCGGTATATCTAGCTTGCAAATTAGCTTTTGTTGCTTGTGCTGCTGATGTGGAAAAAGTCCATATTCTGTCAAAATTGAAATGCCCCATTTTTCAAAATCCCTATAAACAAAAATCTGCTGTTGATTGAACCGTAATACGAGTCATACGATGTCTCCTATCTTATCAATCAGGTGTCAACAAATCGCCTTCCACGCTGCCCAGTGACTTTATACTATACGTGGCCACGAATATAGGGTTATCTGTAGGTCAAATTGTAGAGAAAATGTTACATATTGTTATCAAGTTTAAGCTGCCTTGTAGCTTTCTTTTTTATGTGTATATAGTGGTCGCTCAATATGCCGCGTTCTGTGCCCGCGCACAAACAAACTTGCGAAATTAAAATTAAAATTCATACTGTCAAAACGAATGATTATATCCGAATATGTAACGTTCAGATTTTAAAAAGTAGTAGCTGTGCGAGCGCCATTTTTTTTTTTCAAATTTCCATTATTTCCAAAGACAGACTCGACCAAAAAGTTCAACATAATTATCAAACCTGCTCACAAAATTTTACGAGAGTGGGTTGAGAAATATGGTCTATAGAGGAGCACAGTCGGAAATACAGAAAACCGACATTACGAATGCTATTTTGCCAAAAGTTGAAAGAAAGTTAGTGTGGACACGAAAAAACCTGGTCATGCATGATATGGCAAATATTACAGGCACCGATTTTTTAAAATAATTTACACCACACCTTGCCAAAAAGCGCGTTTTTCCGCACGCTGCGCGTCCGGAAAAACCCACTTTTTAGCCAAGTGGTGACGTAAAATTGTGTACAAAACACGGGTCGTAAAACAGAAAGCCCTCTCTCGCATATTTATGACCCTCGCCTGCGGCTCGGGCCTCAAACTTCTGCGATATCGGCCTTTCTTTGTTTTACAACCCTTGTATCGTAATGTACTATTGTGGATATCAAACTACATAATAAAAATACAATCATAATATAACGTTAAGTTTTCTGTGCCTTTCAGCATTAATATATTTCACCGTACCGACAGCGTTTTCTGATAATATTCACTCGCTTCCTGCTACAAAGCTATAATTCTATTTATATTTTTACGAGTTGTTTTAAGCTCATTAGAATTTCATCTTTCCAAAAACATAATTGTTTGAACTCTTTTCTACTTGAGGCTGTCAGGAAGACTTTCTACTCCAAGCATTGAAAGTTGTTTTATATGAGAGGCATTTTTCTGTAAAAAAGGCAAATAAACCAAAATTTTAAAAATCGAACTACGTCAACCTGAAGTCGACTAGAAAAATGTTAGCTTTTGTGAAAGGATGATGTAATAAGGTAAAATTTGAAATATCCAGTTAAAAATAAAATTAAAATTTATCAGGAAAACTTGGTACAGACTGTCCGAGGCACTGTTCAACAAAATATAGGTATGTAGGAATATATAATGCTAAAAGTCACAGACAACTTAACGTTATATTATGATTGTATTTTTATTATGTAGTTAGATAACCACAAATTATTTTAACAAAGTACTGCTTGAAAATCCACATTCATTGACAAGATTTACCATATCATACATGACCAGATTTTTTTCGTGTCCACGCTTTGTAATTCCACTTGTGGTAATTCTAAAGAATTAGTAGCATTTTTTTTAAAGTTAAGTACGGCCTTATTTCAAGATTATTTCTGACATAACATTAATGTTTTACAAGAAATTCGAAATCGCAGATTATGAATAAGACTTTGAAGTACAACTTTCTTCTCACAATTAATCGCTTGATATAGGTGCCTAATCGTTTCAGAAAACACCATTTGGCGTTACTACTCCTCTTAAGAGGAAAAGGCGCGTTCCGTCCGTACAAAATTGTCAATTTTGAACTGACAATATCTCAATATCTATGTGATTTTTTATTCGTATTTGGATGGATACCAAATTTTTGGACCATCGTTAATGTGATTTTTTATTCGTATTTGGATGGTAACCAAATTTTTGGACCATCGTTAATGTGATTTTTTATTCGTATTTGGATGGTAACCAGATTTTTGGACCATCGTTAATGTGATTTTTTATTCGTATTTGTATAGATACCAAATTTTGGGACCATCGTTAATGTGATTTTTTATTCGTATTTGGATGGGTACCAAATTTTTAGACCATCGTTAATGTGATTTTTTATTCGTATTTGGATGGATACCAAATTTTTGGACCATCGTTAATGTGATTTTTTATTCGTATTTGGATGGATACCAAATTTTTGGACCATCGTTAATGCATTTAATTAGTCTACAATTAAATTAATTCCATTTGTTCCACGAAAGTTACCCATATGAATTGTACGACAAAGTTTCGTATCACAACGGAAACAAAAATTTGGTGCTCACCCATTTCCTCCAATGACATTTTAGATGAGGTAAAATGTAATTTTAATTTGATTGTAGTTTATTAATGTATAGGTTGAGATGAGGAAGGAAAATGAAATCAAAAAAATAAGCTATTACGTTTTGATTATAATCAGAGTAACAATAATACAAACATACCTAGTCAAGAAATTATACATCTTAATATCAGTTACTCCTTATCCGGTCAGTCCGGAGTTAAAAACAAAATTTTCAAGTGTGAATTACAAATGTACAGTGAGCTGCAGAGAAACGTGACAGTTTCTCTGCAGCTGACTGTACATAGTTAAGGACTTTATTATATCTACATTTAAATGAATTCCATTGCGTTACAAAAGAAACCCATATTAATTGTATGAGTAATGACGATAATTATCAAAGTCCATAATAAAATAAACATAAAGTTCATAATAGTACGATATTTTATAACAAACAATACGCTACCATTAAACAAATCTCACGAAAATACTCTGAAAAATCAAATTTCAACTTATTTATGCAAATTAAAAATTTCATATACATAAACAAGAAAAAGAGGACGCAGTTTGACGATAGCAAATTATGACGTCATTATAGGCATATTTCCCTACAAACATCATAACTAATAACCGTCTTTAACGTTTCGTAAAAAGTTGCTGATTTGACTATGCGTAAAATACCGTATTATCTTGTATCTGTAATCGTAAGCGGTGTTCGTTAAAATCTGATTGTACAGTCAACAGCAAATGTAGATGATCATTTAAGTACTTTGTGGCACTAACTTAACAATACTGCGACAGTTATGGGATGCGTCAAAGTAGTGAAAGTGACAAAGTACTAAAATGATTATTACTAGTATTTTACTGTACCATCGCCAACACAGTTAAATGATCATTCGTGCACTTTATGCGCATTGTAATAAGGGTCACAAATAGTCAGTTGTGTTGGCTGATATATTTACCGTAGATCGGTCTGTAATCACATGTTGGCGCAAACCGCCCCAATAATAACTCTTTTTGCAATACAATAGAATTCATAATGCTTACTGAAGTGTGTCGGTAATGAAATATCTGTAATCGGGTCACTGGGCGTCGAAAGAACGGCTCTTAAGCACGCAATAGCCCTTGGCCGCTCTGAAACTTTTCCTTTATGCTTGGGGGTACATAGATTTGTTCGACATTTTGTTAAAGAGAAGATTCATGACTTCATGAGGAATAGATATCGGCACGGCTGTTTATCTACGTAGAATGAAACGTGTATGATAGCGGCCATATTGTGTCAAAAAGATTTTGACGACATACTAAGCTCTCATTGGCTACAGCCTTGTCTGCCAATGGACGTCAAACGTCAAAATAAAGTGACAAATAAAAATAAAATGGCGTCTCCTCGGAATTTCGTCTAGTCGTCTCTGATTTTTTTTTTCATTTTTGCAAATGTTGTTATTTAATTTGTAGTATTGATAGATTACTATGCAATAAACAAACGGAACAGTGTGTAGCTAATCGAAAATTCATCTGGAAACGCGTAATAACCATTGTTTGGACAACAAATGGAAGATAGTGAAGTGCGTCGTATGTGGCATGCCATGCAAGTTCTCATTTTGCAAAATGTACGAGTGTTGTGGTTGTAAAACGTAGAACTCTATGAAAGGACGAAGATATATCGTTTTCCCGGATATGAAATGAGATACATTAAAAAATAAATCTGTTGATAAGTAATTGTTTGTTTAATTTCATATAATACGACACAACATAGTTCACGGTATTTTAATTGAACACCAGTTTCATTTTACATCGGACGTTGGTGTTCAATTGGAAATACCGTGAGCTTCTACACAAAGTTAAATTTAAATGAGCTATATATATATTTATCGTTGGATGTTCACAGTAAGTTCCATTGCCACAGTGTCATTAAATAATTTAAAAAAAAACGTCAGAAATCTACCAGCGGGTACAGATTAAGTATGGTTGCTTACGGTCTATATTTTTGGTTCGTGAGTTGGCGGTCTGAACCCTTACTAGTCTGTGGATATCGGTGTTTTTTATTAATTTTTAACCGACATAAAAAGGAGGAGGTTCTATGTTCCACTATATGTTTTTTGTTAATCTTTCATTCACAATCAATACACAGAGGTGTTATTTACAAACCGAGTCGTCCTCCCTCACCTCTCATCTCACAACTCACCCGTTTTTATATGGAAACTCAAAATTTGACAAATGTCATCTGAGTTTACATATAAAAACGGTTGAGGTGACAGGTGAGGACGAGTCAGTCTGTGAATAAGAGGGCCGGACTGGGGATGATGAAGTTGCACCGCCTGACTGTCAATTTGTGTGGGCTTCAAACACATCACTAAAGTCTGACTTTGATTGTCATTCCCGAGTTTTAATTTTTTTCAACACGCCACGGGAAAAAACATTTACATGGTTCTTAGAATTTTGAGCTGATATGAAGTAACTGACAAGTTGACAACTATCATTATTTTTTAAACCCGTGTGATTCATTTGAAATGTTGTATAAAACGCAAGGAACGGAAAGATTAATTTTTAATTCTGCATATTTAGGACTTGAATGTTGTTTTATTTATGTACACTAATGTTTAGCACAGTCTTTACAAGCTTTTATTTAGCTTCCACTGTTCGTACTCGCATGCAGGTAAAGGTTGTCCTCAACAGTTGCAATCTTTTCTCAGCCACTTGATGCGATTGAGCTGAAATTTGGCATACTTATGTAAGCTCGGTGACAAGCAATATTACTGTACCACCGAACTGATGTGATGATGGAGACGAAATGTGGCCATGGCAACTGCTAAACTACAATACATAAACCCGTCGTGTTTGGCCTCGTTAGAACCGTTTCAACGAGTAGTTTATGACTGTGGAGAAAAATATAAGAGTCGGGAATCAAAGCTTGACACAACTATTGCATTTTAAAAACTAAAAAAGATTACATTATATGACATTATTGAAATAGCGATATACCGCTGCGCGCCGCGACTATATAGCTGTTTCAATAATGTCATAAGTCTCATAACATAAATGTGTAAAAAATAATTCATTGTTTCAATTTTTTTTTATAATCATATTAATAATCAAAAATCCGAATATGACATGTACCAAGTTGGCTGCAAATTAAATCGTCAAAACTTTTAAATCGCAATAGTAATTTACTTTAAAAAGTATAGGCTAACTTTCGGAAATCGCCGCACCGCCACATTATCGATTGGGCAAGAGGTTAGCGAGCGACCCGCTTCCTGACGCGACCCCGGGGGTCGCGAGATATCGCAATGTCGGCCCAATGTCGCGGCGTCCTCTCGCAGCGGTCAAGGGGGCGTTTGGGGAAACGTACCTTACATTATAATGTAGCTTTGGATTTTTGTATACGACGCCGAAACTTGGGAGTCTGTAAAGTCGCGACTGTGCAAAGATCGACGCCTTCGAGATGTGGTATTGGCAAAGACTTCTATACCCTGGACGGCTAGGACAACTAATCAGTCTATCCTATCAGTCTATGCTGGGAAAGCACGCTTAGCTATTTTGGACTTATAATGCGGTCTAAAAAGCATGATCTAGAGAAGAAAAATCGCGAATGCAACTCCAGATCACTAAGGCTCGGTTGCACCAAGTCGTTCTTGGTTGTACCAAACCGTCTATAATCGTAAGCGGTGTTCGTTAAAATTTGAATGTATAATTTCTATGGACAGCTGCCGGCGCCATATTTAACGTTGATCAGTCTGTGATCGTAAGTCGGTGCAACCCAGCCTAAGCCACTTAAGAGCTTGGTCTTTTAAGTTGTGTCAATGTCAATATAGTAAGTCAACATTACATACCTGACAAAGAATGAGACATACGTTTTGTCGGCCTGGGGGTCTACTCCGAAGTTCGAAATCCGAACTTCGCATGGTGCCGTCCCCTTCACTCTCCTGTCATACACTATATGAGAGAAAGGGACGGCACCATACGAAGTTCGGATTTCGAATTTCGGAGTAAACCCCCTGTTTAGCCTAGTTGGTAGTGTCACTGCCTCCGAAGCTAGAGGTCCTGGGTTCGAATCCCGGTAAGGGCATTTGTTTCTGTGGTGAGCAGAGACATTTGTTCCTGAGACTTGGATTTTTTCTATGTATTTAAGTATATATGTATTAAATGTATCGTCGTCTAGTACCCGTAACACAAGCCTTATTGAGCTTACTATGGGACTAGTTCGATTTGTGTAAAAAATTGTCCCCTAATATTTATTTATTTATTATCATTATTAAGCCAAAGAGAAAGTCATGTAGGGTTGTATCACGAGCTCAATACATTTGGCAGAGAATCGAATAGAATGGCGATACTCCTCCGACAAGATCTCATCCATCCTTTTAGCATTTCTCCCGTTGCATCCTTATGGAGTGTGGGAGTCGACTTTGGAACCTAATCCCATCTCGTGACTGCCATCTGACCTTTCAACCCAGAAAAACTAAACCTGTTTCCTCACGATGTTTTCGTTTACTGCAAAGCTACTATTCAATATCAAAAGATATTTCGTACATAGAGAGTCTTAAAGACTATTGGCTATGTGCGAAGTAGGTGGTGGGGGTAAGTTAGGCGATCGTAGCGCACACCATGGCAGAAATGTGTACTTACCGGGGACCACTGTCAAATTTACTTTCACGTTTTCTATTGGTTTCTTAACGGTTTTCTACGATTCGTTTCGTTTGTATGTATTTATTTATTCTCTTATTTATTTCAGTAAAATTTCCAATACGGGGTCTTTCTCGTTTACTAAAGTAAATAAAATATTCATGTGTCATTATTTGACATCTCTGAGTTTTGAAATTGCCTCGGGACCTTTGACGTTTGACGTTTCAGACGTGCACATAGCCAATAAGACCTATTTCGAAAATTCTTCTTTTGTTTGATAGGGTATTGTTTCTAGTTAGTCCCATTATCAAGTCAGGATATGATGACGAGATTCTGGAGAACTCGAGGGAACTCCTCAAATGTTTATAGGCGTACTAATAGCGATTTTAATATTAAATGTAATGAAACGGGTCACTCACGTCTTAAAGGTCGAATATCGCTCGACATGTTTCAGACCGGTTCGCGGTCCTTAATCATGAGTACCTATCGCGGCGGCGGTTTTCTTAGCACTGCGTGCCCGTGCCCTGTCCGCTCGGTTGCTCGGCGCGGGTGGAGGCGGCGGCGGCGAGAATCTACCCTCGTTTTCTTCACAATTGTTCAATGCCGAACTACACACAACACTCACAACGTCACATGCTAAAGTCTCGTCCACACTCTTCACAGACGTAGTATTCAACACGATTTTAATATTTATTGACCCCTCTTGTTTAGACGACCACTTTGGCTAAAGTTGGTAGTGACCCTGTTTAAGAAGCCGGAGGTCCCGGGTTCGAATCCCAGTCAGGGTATTATTTGTGTATATTTAACACGAATATTTGTTCCCGAGTCTTGAATGTTTTCTATATATTTATCTATATAAGTATGTATATCATCGTCTAGTACCCATAGTAAAAGACAAGCTTTGCTTAGTTTGGGACTTGGTCGATTAGTGTATGATCGTCCCCCAATATTTATTCATTATTATTCATACCTGTGATTTCACATCTGACGTAAGCATGTAGGCTCAATAAACATTTAAATTATCATATCATAAGTTTGGCCACACCACTGCTCAAAATGCGCTGACGCACCGTAAACGCAGTAACGTGACTCGTACGTCACGTTTATAACGCATACCGTCCACACTGGAGCTTAAAAACGGAAAATGTATGAGAGTATATTGCAGGAAAATATAAAAGGAGAAACACATGAACTAAGGCGAATGCAGAACAAAATAATATGCATTATGGTTGAACCATTGTTTCCTTTACTTGCAATATTATAAATGTGTTACTTTTTTAGTTCTTTAAGAGCGCGTTACTAAAATGTAACGGGTCCACTAGCGCCACTCGTAAATAATTGTGATTATTTAAATTTAACAATAAATATTGAAATAATTGATACAAAAAAAACCGACTCCAATTTTGTACTTGCTATGCCACAATTTGTGGTTTCCGTGCGCCAATGCTTGGTTACCGACAGAAAATACCGAAATCGGCACGCCTATCAAATTCGAGGAGTTCCCTCGATTCCTCCTAGATCCCATCATCAGACCTTCACCAAACTTATATCGGGCCAAAGTCGGGGTACCTGCTTTAAGACAAAAAAAGAATTATCAAAATCGGCCAACGTGGTCAAGAGTTATCGGGGAACATAAAAAAAAACATGCAGACGATTTGAGTACCTCCTTCCTTCTATTGAAGTCGGTACAAAATAAGGCCACCATGTAAAATATTTCGTATTTAAGTACCTTTTGAATACATCAAACTAGTTTTTACGTTGCTGGATTCGTCAATCTATAAGTTTTTCAGTTTTTACCCACGACGGAACGGAGAAGGTATATGCGTTTAGGGTGAGAGGTTGTTTGTTTGTTTGTTTGTTTGTTTGTGTGTGCACCTCAATATCTCCAAAACGGTTGACCGATTTGAATACGGTTTTCTGCAATGGGTTTGTAGTTTATTCGGGACGAACCCGCAAAAAAATTTACGACCATAACTTGCCAGGGGGCGCTGCAGTTTACATTTTCCTCTTGAAAGTGCGTTTGAACGAATTTTCTCCGGAACTCTGCTTGACCAGCATAGAAGATTTCGATAGCGCTGGGTGAGGAGTACACGTAATTGAACTCTGAGGATCATGATGGAGCAGAAAAACATGATAGGGAACTGTTAAGGGGTTAGATATCTTTACGTCTGTTTTTGGGCGCTTTTGTTTATGTTTGCTTAGCAGCCGTTGTAAACGAACTTCTGAGGGTCTGATGATGGAGTAGAACCACATCACACAGAACCTTTCGAAGGCATATAGCTACTTGACCGTGTTTGGGTTCATTTCACCGTGTTTGCTGAGTAGCTTCTGTACATGATCTGCTGAGCGAGCGATCAGGTAATTATTCAGTAAACCGTGTTTTGACTCTTTTGATAGTATTTATTAAGAAGCCTCTTCTCCTGAAATGCTGAAGGCCTGATGATGGAGCAGACCATCACCCTAGGGAACTTTGCGAATACACATATGTGTATTACCGTGTTGTGATTATTTTGATAGTGTTTTCTCGGAAGCTTCTGTGCACGAACTGCTGAGGGCTTCAGGTATGATGAAACAGAATAATTTAGTAAGGAACTTTGTGAAGGCTCATAGATAGAATACCGTAATACGTCTCTTTTAAAGGGGTTTAGTGAGTAGCTTCTCTACAAGGACTGCTAAAAGTAGAATTGTTGCTCTTTATACCCGTAACGGAAGGTTACGTGTAAGCTGTATGTCCCCCAAACACATCTACCGATTTAAATATATAATCATATTATGTTTTTGGTTTCAGTATTATTAAGGGGTTAGTGATTTATCGGCGATATATGACGTAAATATGCCACGGGGCACTAGTAAACCATCGTTTTATGCTGTATAAAATAATTTCAGGATCAAAACGGCTTCACTAATTTAGATGTACGGCATACTTAATTATTTCCACTTTGCCACTAGTTGAAGTTTAAAATGAATGGTCCAATTAACTAATATACCTAAAATTTCTTGTTCTTGTGAAAGAGGCATATGAGTACGAGCTTCTAGTGGGTTCGCATTTATAGTGGGCTCGTATTTACTCGTAGTGCGCTTTTTGAAGGGAAAAGCTTCGGACCTTCGGCCCTACGCAGAACTCGGCCTCCGCCTTCGTGTGCCTCCTCACACACCTTTGGGCCTGCGGTCCTCAGGTTCTCTTTTAAGACATTTTGGGATAGAAAGTATCCATGTGGGCACGCCCTTGAGGCCTTCGGTCTTATAATAATAATAATAATTTATTTACTCAGACAACGGAGGTCCATCGAGTCGTTAGTAATTAGGTACTTATCTTATGTTAGTTTTATTCATGTATTTAATATATCAATTTAAAATTAATTTATATAATAAATCCGCTCGGACTCGGGGTTTATTAATCCCGTCATCCAGTGCCTTTGCAGAACACTATCTGGGCTTATAGCTATGGCTCGCATAGTAAGCGCTTACTGAAAGGCAGCCCCCGACGGATTTTTCTGGGTTTGTAACTTTATCTCGCAATCATATAACCGTTTTTGAAATCTACTTTTATCTTTATATACTTACTTCGTATATGGTCGGGGGCTTTTAATTGTTTTATTTTATTATTTTGCAATTAGGTAAATCCGTCGTGGGTTGTTCAAAATTTTTTTTTTTTTTTTAAATCTTATATGAAAACCTGAATGATGACTGTATAATTTTCCATTATAATTCCAAACAACAAAAACTAATATCCGGCCTAGATCCCATTGTGTATATAAAGTTTCATGTTATTTCAGCATGCCATTTAAAAATGAGAGTGAAACTATGTTTGTATGGAGAACCGAGCTTCCTGCAGTCTTATTCGATCATGCAATTTTAACAATGAAATTGATAAATATTGACAAACACGTGGGTTAAAACATAGAATATTCTTTTGATAAGATGACCCCCTATAACTATGGTTCCGATGTTATCTGTTGTGGTTTGTGGTATTATAATAGGAACGACAAAATAATAACGACAGCTGATTTCTTGAACGCTAGTACTTCAAATGATTCAAGGCCGGAGACCAGCAGTACAACATGATAAAATTTATAAGCATAAGCAAGAGGCATAGAGAAAGCTTCAGTTTGGTAATATGTAGTGTAAATTAACACATTCGGTACCGGTGACACCAAACCGTGTCATTCTTGTATGTATAATTGCCTTGCCGGCGCCAAATGTTTTAAATTATAAGATGTATAAATTAGTACTAATTTCAATTTGTCTTCATTATGTAAATATGTGTGTGTTGTGTAACTTTTAATCATGAAATAAATAAAAAGTATCATATCTAATCTAATTTCAATAAACTTAGAATATACTTGTTATTGTTGTTTTACCCAGCATTATTATTATTATCGTATGGCTTTAATCCTGTCTAACCATTAATGTTTAATTATTACATATTTAAAACAACTAAATCAGAATTGGCTAGAATGACTGTTTTTATATGTATGTAATGTAATGCGATAAATTAAGTTCGTACTGTAAAATGAGCCGATATCACTAGGATCCGAAAATATGAGAAACCGGGGTCTGGAGCTCGTAGGGCTCCTCTGAAGGCACTCTTCGCTACTACACAGTAACGTGCAGCCCTGACTTACCAACCGTGTTTCGCACCAGAGATACCTTTCTCGACACAGCCCACTCACACTCTTGATGTGTTTGCACTTATTAATCTAAGTTCTATGTAAGACGAGGGATCTTTACACAAATATTGTAATAAATCGGACGCTCCTTGTGTGCGTCTTCGAAAGCAAGTTTTTTAGTAAGTAATGGCTACAGGAAGTTGTTCTACCTAGCCTTGCCATATCTAACACTGAAACAATATTAATGTTACCCTATAAAAAAACCGATAGTCGTTACGAGGATTGAACAATGACCATTGCCAGCTTCAGTTAAACATGCATAATAACTAATTCTCAGTAGATGGAAAAAAAAGGTTACAGCAACAAAAATTGAAATCATTATATTTTGACCAGCACGGCATAATTGTATTGCTCTTAATTTAAGTATGGCTATTAAAAGAAGAACATTTAACTCTTGTATACTACCTTGCCTGACTTACGGCTGCGAAACCTGGACGCTCACAAAAGCACAGAGAGAAAAACTTACCATAACACAAAGAGCCATGGAGAGTGAGTATGACTGGTTATAAAAGACAGGAAAAGATAAGAAACACCGACCTTAGGAAAATCACAAAACTTTACGACATAATAGAATATATCGACCAACAGAAGTGGAGATGGACAGGACACATGATTCGCAATATAACAGGGAAGTGGAGCAAGAGAGTTACGGAATGGTACCCAAGAGATGGCAAAAGAAGATGAGGTAGACTGCACACCAGGTGGGAAGATGAAATTAAAAAACGGCTGGACCTAATTGGAGAAGGGTTGCCCAAGACAACCAACAATGGAAATCGTTGGAGAAGGCCTTTGCCAACCAGCACACCGAACTAAGAGACATTTTGTAGAATCCATTACATACCTCTTTTAAGTTGTCAATGTTAATTTCTCTTAGTACGGAATAAAGCCTCATCTTTGCCCCCCGGCTAGATGGTGGCCAAGAGCAATCCCATTTGTAATAAAAAAAGGGCTTATTATTATTTTTATATAATTGTATTGCTCAGGTTAGTCCTTTTCTAACTTTTTTTTTAATTGATAAATCAAGCTCTGATTTTGACATATCAGCGATAGCTACCTGTCTAAAATAAAATAATAATTAAATTAGTATGATTTGCAAATTTCACAATTTTAAGTTACAGAGAGTGAGTAACAAGAGAATGTTGGGCTGGAAATCCAGTAATGATGATTTGATTCTGTCCTTAGCCACAGTCATTTGTCGTTGTGTTTAACATTTAAAAAAATGTTGTTAGGTATAAGTAAATCAAAACAAATAATTCAATTGTAAAGTTAACAGTGTTATAATGAAAAAGGACGTAAACATGGCAATGTTATCAAATCACTAAGTTCTAATCTTATCACATTGTTTTTCCGATCTAAATATACAAAAACATTTCTCGATGATTACATGATGAAGGCAGTATTTACATCACTGCGAAATAATGTGATGTGAGTAATGTGTGTAGATTGCAAATATATAAATATAGTGTGCAAATTTAGAAGCTATAACAGCATTTTGCAATCGTTTTAGGAGGGAGTTCAAATTAAGCGATTATACCGCGGAAACCCATTCGAAGCCAAAATCAATAAGAATAACGTAACCTGTATCGCAAAAAACTTATCTATATTAAGAAATCAGTATCCTAGGAGCTTTAAAATATCGCACTAATCCGATAACAAGCAATTCAGCACTCAAATATTGACTTTAACAGATTATGCGGACTCTTAGTGCGGAGCCGTAAACAAAATTGTAGCTGCGTCGACTTAACCTAAAATTAGACGGTAAAAACTTACTGGAACGCGCCGGGCAGCAGCCAAGACACAAATTACACTTTAACTTAATGCAGTTGAATTCAACAGTCCGAATAGATATTGAAATTCACTTTAGGAGAGAAATTTTACGTTTCATACGATGTGACACTAGGACGTCCTGCCACAGATAAGAAATTGATTAGATAGTGATGACGTTTTTCATACCATATACTACAAATAGACTGTCCCACACACGATCAAACATAACTAAAATTAAACTTGGCTGCCAAAACTCATTATGCAAGGAAAAAAAGTCGTGAACACTTGTTTGCTTCTAAACAATTTTTTCGGTATTTGCTACGTCCCCACGCTAATTCGTTCTATCTAAAGCCGGGTCCACAACGCCATGTTGGATTATTGGTGCAGTGGACCGGCCTTAACAGTGAGGCCACGCCTATTATGTGTTCGAAAAACATGTTTGATGTTTGCAAACACGAAAAACATGGCGCTGTGGACCCGGCTTAATAGCGTCGACATTGTGTCGTGTTATAGATATGACGGAAAGGGACGGCACGATAGGAAGTTTGATTTTCGAAGCTCGGAGTAGGCCTCAAAGTAAGGATTTCTATAGAGATCCTATACGAGTTTCACCAAGGGGGACAGAAAAGCTCTTATGCAGCTAGATTGAGAACTAGTCTTAAAAGTCTGGCGGCTTACAATAAATAAACTGTTTAATTTTGCCGGGTAATGGTTTATTTGCCTCAAACTATTTGACTTGACGTTTAGATGACATTGAGCCAAATAAAGAAAAGCGGAGCTATGACAAGGGCCACAAATGATATATCCCTCTCTGTCGCTCTTATTCAATTTAGTATATGATCTTTCTCGCTCTTAGCGGTATTATTATTTGACGCCTACTCTGGTTACTCTGAGGAGTAGGCCCTCAGCTTATTTCGTCCGCCACGCTGGTGAAGTGTGGGGATACACCTTTAAATCCTTTTAAAACGTGTCACAAACTGGCGCGGCCTAGGCCGCGCGGTCAATAGTAAACTTGTCATTAGCTTTCAAATTTACTATTGACCGCCACCGCAGGCCGCCCCAGTGTGTGACACGCTTTAACCGTCTCATAGACAGGCGCGGCCTGGCCGCGGCGGTCAATAGTAAACTTGTCATTAGGCCGCACCAGTGTGTTTCAGGCCTTATAGACAGGCGCGGCCTGGCCGCGGCGGTCAATAGTAAACTTGTCATTAGGCCGCACCAGTGTGTTTCAGGCCTTATACTCAAATGAAGAGACGTGTTCACATACCGATTTTTATAGCCAAGCTTGGCAATTCTCAACATGCACGTAGTTAAAAATTGATTGTTATAGTCTGACAATAAAGAGTAGAAATTAATTGAGGTCGCCACTGTGCTTTAACGGGCAGTGAACGGGCAACATTTATACTACGACTCGATTGATGTTGATACTTGTTTATGATAAAAATACAAAAGACCTGCTTTCTTGGCTTCGGTTTACGGTGCTCAGTGTCTTATCGGGAAAATTTTTGCCCCTTCCATTGAGGTCCTGGAGGCTGCGCACTGTGCCGAGGCCAAGAACGTGTGGTCTTTAACTTGCCCCAACACGGACCCGCCTGCCAACCCATGTTCGCAAAGACAATGGGATGAGCCCCTCTGTCGCCTAACAAGGAAAAACCTCCTTGATTCAGCGATTAGTCCGACTGATCGAGCTCGTCTCGTTGCCTCCGCGGAATGGGAGTCGGGTTTGTGGTTACAGGCACTCCCATCCCCATCTATAGCCACATTGCTGGACAACAACACTTTCCGTTTGGCAACTTGCCTTAGAATAGGGGCGTCAACAAACATGCCCCACCGTTGTCAATGCGGTGCTATACACAGGTGCTATATACAGTTTTATCCTCCCAGCACTCCGGCTACATGAGAGGCCATGGTGGCCCAAACTGTCCACAGTTTGGGCCACCATGGCCTCTCATGTAGCCGGAGTGCTGGGAGGATCCCTCAGCATGCCAGCATCAACGACGTCATTCGTAGGGCCCCGATCAGTGCCAAGGTGCCAGCAGTCCTCGAGTCCAACGGTCTGACTAGGGATGACGGCAAGAGGCCCGACGGAATGACGTTGGTGCCTTGGAATATGGGTCGGCCCCTGGTCTGGGACGCTACTTGTGTAGATACCCTGGCGCCATCGCATATTCCAGACACCAACGTTGATGCTGGTGCAGCTGCTTCCTCAGCCGAAAACCTCAAACGTCGCAAATATGCCGCTCTCGGCAGTAGCTACGTATTTGCGGCGTTTGGGGTTGAAACTCTGGGGCCATGGGATCCAAGTGCTCGTCGCCTCTATAAGGAGATTTCAAAGCGCCTTATAGAGGCTTCTGGTGACCAGAGGGCTGGCCAGTATTTCACCCAGCGGATCAGCATTGCTATCCAACGGGGTAATGCGGCCAGCCTTCGGGTACACTACCTAGTAACGTAGACCTAGGGCAAATTTTATGTTTATGTTTTTTTTATATTTATTTTTATTATGTTCCACCCTTGTTCTTTGTTGTTGTGTTATAAATAAATATTTTTTCTAGTAAAGAGGACCAATATCTCCCTCCCCCTTGTGTAACTTTTGATTAAATGTATAATACAAAATAATATAGTTTTATAATATAGTTTATTTACTATTTTCTTTACACTTCTGACTTTCCTGAAACAATGTACATTTTAAAGTTTTATACATATTTATGATCATATCAATAAGTACCTAGTACTCAAAGTTATTTGGGTATCAGATTAGTACTTATGTACAAGTGTAGTGTGTATTTAGTATTTTAGGTCCTCATTATTTAGTAATATTTAATCTTAACAGGCTATATGTACTAAATCGTTTTACACTGACAAAGTTGCAACCTGTACAATTAATATAAAGATTATTTTGTTCGTCACATTTGCTTCCTTTATGTGATCGACTAGTAAAATATCATTTACGCTATATGACATTTCTAGATCGAACAGTGCCACATACAAACTTTCTACCCTCTTTTAACCAATGGGCATAATTTTTAAGATGAATTATAGCATTTTGAAGGTGTTAGCGGAGAGGTATAGCCAACAGCAAAACTATATCAACGCATCCCAACTTAGTAACACATATTTGTGTTAATCCGATAAATAAGATACAATACTGGAAAGTTTCATTACAAATCATTTCAGTAGTTTTTTTAAGGATACATCCCGACATGGCATAAATTAGTATTAGGTTATCAGACTTAAAAAAAACTGCCACTCGATTCCAAACCCTCTTGCCTGGCGAGTACAGTTGCTTTTTGAATAGGGTACTTAATTTAGTTTTACTATTTGGATTGGATGTCAAACTTTTTAAATACTTACGTTCGATTTCGAACCTTCTTGCCTGGGAAGTACAGTTGCTTTTAAATTAGGAATAAACTAAAAAAAAAGTTTAAGATATGATAATCAATTGATGGAAGAAGTTAAATCTGCTACATTTATAGGCCACGTTAGACAGCTTTTTTTTAATACCACGTCGGTGGCAAACAGGCGTACAGCCCGCATGATGGTAAGCGGTTACCGCAGCCTATGGACGACTGCAACTCCAGGGGTGTTACATCTAGCCAGGCGGCTAAGATTAGGCCAACGATGAAGCGAGCTCACCCAGAAGATGCCTATTCACTCGTGCCTTAAAAAGGTCTAGGTTATATGAACTTGGAAATACAGACGCCGGCAGAGAATCCTTTCTTGAAAAATCCCATACTGGAGTTCCTTAGTTACCTTCTCTTTTCTTCTTCATCCATATAGGTAGCATACGTCCCTATGGTGTGTCATGTTCTAACGCTCCAGCACAGCCGACGGCAGAGCGATATGAACACGCTTAAATTATTTATATATTTGTATCGCTTTCAATGTACAACAGTCGTTAGTACCTAAAGTAAGATTTTCATATTCTGCATCCACTGGATCGCGTCACTTTCATCTCCAAAAAGTCCAAAGTACGATTGTGGAGCCGCTGTGCAAGACGCTGAGCACATCAGAACTGCCCGTTCAGCAAATACAACGGAAATCCAACAGAGTTACGCTGGGTTGCACCGACTTACGATCACCGACTGATCAACGTTAAATATGGCGCTGGCAGATGTCATCCCATAGAAACTTGTCAAACTTTCCATACATTGAAATTTTAACGAACAAAGCTTACGATTACAGACGGTTTGGTGCAATCCAGCCTTATTCACGCTCAAAAGTGACGCTAACATTAAGTAGCGTTGAAATGCTATATGTACAACATAATTACTTTACGCGTAGGACGTAACTTCCAGGGTGCTACTTATGAACTAAGGGGTAAGACTGCCGATCGCGCGTTGAAGCTGACCCTAGCTGACGCCCCCCAGCTCATCCCTCTTCAGGCTTCTCGGTGAACAAAGGAAATACTGGCGTAGTGGCGGCAACACTCTTCCAGTACCCGGGAGCATAGTTAGGCGGATTAAAATGAACTCAGACCCTTCGACTTTCTCGTGTGTTCGCAGCGTTTAGCGGCAATAAATGTAGTATTTGATTATTTAATTATTTTATTGAGTACCTACTCCGCTAACACGTTACATAGCGTATAACAGATTTATTGACTAGCTTATTTATTTATTTATTCGTAGGAGAACCAACAGCAATAAAACTATTAACAACATTATTAGTTACAACAGAGCCAATTACAGGATCTCACATATAGCGTTTGAGTAATATGCTTAAACAAAGTACTAAAACAAAATGCGTACTCGGAACACAATTACACATCCAACAGCATTAATGCAAATATTGGGAAAATTATTACACAATGAATAAACACAATTACTTTCGAATACGGTGCCACTTATAGCGATACAATAACATAACGCATTGCAGCCTAAGCTCACTGTGTACTCACAACTCAAATTATTAAGAAGAAAATTATAAGAAGTTTATAAGTGACATACCTTATTGTTAAAAAAAAAAAAAAAAATTTTGTCTGCGAAAATACACCTTTTCCATGCCTAGCCTCACAGAGGGGATTTTGCAATTAAATACATTTATCTATATCTAACTCCTTGGATATCCGATTCAAACCAAGCTTATTACAATATTTATTGACTAACTAGCAACAGGGACTGACTTCCCGCTCTAGTTGTGCCTGTTGTGGATCAATAGGTGTTTCTTCAATTCGTTTTTCACTGCGAATGCCTTGCCACACATGTGACAAGAGAAAGGTCTTTCTCCAGTATGACTCAGTATATGTCTCCGCAATGTAGATTGCAGGGAAAATGACCTTTTACACATATGGCAGGTGTGCGGTCTCTCTCTAAGATGAACTACTTTCACGTGAACGTTCAAAGCACATTTATACGAAAATTGTTTATGACATATTTGACACGAATGCGGTTTCTGTCCAGTGTGTACAATCATGTGATTCTTTAAAGTGGCCTTTGTCCCGAATTGTTTGAGACATATTTCGCAACAGTAAGACTTCTCTCCTGTGTGTATTAGCATATGAGCTTTTATGGCACCTTTCTGGGTAAATCGTTTGTTGCATATGTCACAAAAGTATGGTTTTACTCCTTTGTGACCATTTATGTGTATAGTCAAATAACTTTTATGTCGGAAACGCTTACCACATATTTCGCAACAAAAACATTCGTCTCCAGTATATTCTCCGTCTAAAGTTTCTGCATGAGTGAGTAAATGCCTGGTTAAAGTGCTTTTCATCGTGAATTTCTTCTGGCATACTTCACATGAGTGAGGTTTTTGGCCTGTGTGAAACCGCTGATGGACTTTTAAGGTGGACTTGAGTGCAAACTGTTTATTACAGATTTCACAGCAGTAAGGTTTTTCACCTGTGTGCAACCTCATATGATAAGTCAAAGAAGATTTTTGGGCATATTGCTTTTTGCAAATCGTACAAGAGAATTTATATTGCCTATTGTCACTGTGAGTTTGCATATGAGTATATAAGTGACTTTTGCGTGTAAATCTCTTTGAACATAAGCGACAGACGTGTGGTTTCTCACCCGTGTGTGATCTCATATGATTATTCAAGTGCCAATTAGTTAAAAACTGTTTTTCGCACACTTCACAACGATAATTCTTTTTCGCACCATGCGCCTGCTCATGTCTCTTCAAGTAAGATTTCTCCAAAAATTCCTTATCACATATTTTGCATGAGAATCGCTCATTGTTTTTCTCATTGGGCGATACCTTATGTACCTCCATATGCTTTGTTAAATCACTTTTTAGTCTAAACCATTGGCAGCAGTATTCGCATGTATGAATTTTCTTCTTGGTGAGTGCTTCAGGGTTATCCTTATCTTCTTCTCCCTTGGATAGTACATGTTTAGCGTGGACGGCAAACACATGCCTCGTGAGACTCTCCTCCTGGTCGAAATTTTTCTGACATGTAAGGCACTCGTACAACGCCTGCACACGTTCGGGATCTGAAAAAAGTTATAGTGAACTTAAGCAACACCTACTTTCAGTTCAGCTAGCCAGATAGAGTTTACCGTCACGTTTTATGACCGGAATGTACTAAAACGTCACATTGCAAGCTTTTATTTAACTTGCACTGTTCCTATATATGTACACCCGGGGGTGGGGACCCGGGTATGTCCTAAAACTACGACCAAGACCACCGAAGGATGGGCAGCAGCATCCCTTTGAGTCCGGTGGCGATACTGCAATCGCTAATCCGCATGCCAACCGTGGCGATTATGACATTTACCCCCCATGAAATTGGGGGAGGCTTATATCCAGCAGTCGATGTCCTTCGGCTGATATGGTGGTAGTGGTGGTTTCTATGTAAGTATGTACGTTATCTTTAAAACTTGCTTGCTTTTTTCTGGAAATCGCCGGTATCCGATTGAGCTAAGATTTGGTATACTTATATATGTTCCTGCGCCACCCACATCCAACGGACACCAGCGACCCTTAACAGATAATCAAGTCCACCTAGTGGGGGACGCAGGACCGCTCATTGTGGAACTCTTTGGGGGAGGCCTATGTCCAGCAGTGGACGTCCTTCAGCTGACATGATGATGATGATGTAAGTTCGGTGACAATGCAATATTATGGTACCACCGAGTTGATGATGGAGACCGAAGGTGGCGTGTCCTAACCCACATAAAGTAGCCGTTTGGGTTCATTATGTCGGCCTGTTTAGCCTAGTTGGTAGTGACACTGACTCCGGGCTCGAATGCCGCGTGCCGGCCAGGGAATTGTGGGATCCTGCCGTTTTGCCAAAGTTATTTTGGTAAAATTTCATTACCCAAACAAATTTTGGCAACTGTTACGTTTGGTAATGCAATCTTTGGAATAATTTTAGTAGGCACATTTTCATTTGGACAAATTTTTACTTAACATAATATTATCACGGAAAATAACGTTCAGGCATTTGGTCTTTTACCAAATACTTCATTAAAGCAGAAAATCTTTAGACAATAAATATTTTGTCAAATGAATTTGTCTGAAACAAGTTAAAAGTTTAATACAAATCGTACAATATCTACATACTTATTACTTGAACTTGTAATATAACAACTATGAATCTAATAGTAATATAGCCACAAAGCCAAGTTCAAGTTTTCACGTAGGCAGTAGGGAACAGGAACTTAGTGGCAAAACCGACTCGGATCGCGGATAGGTTAGAAGCCGAAAGCGGGAGCTTTGCTCCCGCTTTCGTCTTCGAGGTTATTTTTTTTATCAAAGAGCGGGAAAGCTTTGCTTGCTTGCTTGCTTAAGAGTTATTGTGCTATACAGGAACTTAGTGGCAAAACCGACTCGGATCGCGGATAGGTTAGGGTATTTTTTTTATAAAAGAGCGGGAAAACTTTGCTTGCTTGCTTGCGTAAAATATGTTTTTCCAACTGAAACATTTGACTACTTGAAATTTGGTTAAAGTACTAGTTGGTAAGCGAGTCATTGTCTAACTGTTCTTTTGCCAGACATTAGGTTTGTATTATAATTATTTGTCAAGAGTTTATTTGCCAAATAATAATTTGGCAAATGAAAATTTGCGGAAAATTGTTTGCGAAATGATAATTTGTCAATATTTTTTTGATATAACAATAGAGACCCGGGAATTGTTTGTGCATTTAGCACGGATATTTGTTCCTGGGTCTTAGATGTTTTCTATGTATTTAAGTATGTATGTATGTATTTATATATAAAAGTATGTATATCGTCGTCTAGTCCCCATAGTAAAAGCTTTGCTTAGCTTGGGACTAGGTCGATTTGTGTAAGATTGTCCTCCAATATTTATTTTATTATTATTTATTATTAGAACTATCTCATCTATCTATATAAAGAACTGGTATGTGACTGGATCTGTATCCCCAATGTGAGCATTAATTTATACGTCCGCGCAACTATTCAACATCGCACCATCCCTGCTTTCTAGCAGTGCGACGTAGAATTAAGCAAGCATTGAGTCGTAGAGTATTTTACATTCTAACAGCTTCCTTGCCTGCCTCTCTTAAAACATCCTGGTTATGACTTGCACACAAACATGTTGTCAACGCCACAGAACTATATAGTTCTGTGGTCAACGCCTGGTAATATACGAGTGGGTATATCGGCCTGTTTAGCCTAGTTGGTAGTGACACTCAAGTTCTGTGGTGACACTGCTAACGAAGCTGGAGGAGGCTTATGTGATGAGCAAAAACATTTGCTCCTGATGCTTGGATGTTTTCTATGCATTTAAGTATATATCTATTATACAGGATGTGGCCTGTAATAGGAGCAAAAAATTAAACGGTACACTATTGAGCTCTCCAGCAATTATTTCCAAATGATTTTAATTAAAAAAAAAAAAGTTTTTTTTGGATTTTTTTTCGCAAATGTAGCTTATCTGTACTTTTTTACTCTACTGGAGTGATATTAATAACAATTTATTCAAAAAAGACAAAAATTTATATATATATTTTTTTTTTAATCCCAAAAATATTCTTTCAAACCAAAAATGCGACAACGATTATGAGTCATAATTTAAAGCAACCTCAAAATCAGCATTGACTGCCGCGCTATAATCTCTGGGTGCCAAGATCCATTACTTGGAGGTCGTAACTTTAGATCAAAATTTCTCCCAATTGAAAAAAGATAAAAAAAAATTGGACATAAGAGGTTACTGCAGATGATCTAAGGAAGCGTCCTTTAAATTTATTGCTCCTATTACAGGCCACACCCTGTATATATCTTCGTCTAGTACCTATAACACAACATAAACCTTATTGAACTTACTATAGGGCTAGTTCGATTTGTGTAAATTTGTCCTCTAATAGTTATTTAATTTATTTATATTATTACCTAATTCTAAAGCTACCACAGTACGTCTTTGTATCACATTGCAAAAGCGTTCGATTGAATAAAGTACGGTGTTGACCTTTTGGACTCCAACAACGGATATACGTGCACCATCGTTCAGCGCTAACGACGGATGTATCCGTCACAACCGTTAGATCGTCCGTTTCACTTCGCGTTCGACATTCAGTTAGTCATGGCGTGTAAGTGAAAACTTTTGTATTTGACAGAACGTTGAAAAGGTTAATAATAAGCTGTGCCAAAAAAGAATTGATGTTAAACTGGTGGCCACTCACGTGCTATCTCGCTCAAGCTCAAAACGCACAAAGCAGGCGCGGCGCGGCGCGGTGCGGGGCGGAGGCGGTAATGCATTTATGATCTTTCCGAAACTGTCGATTACTGCTTCATGTTACACACGCCGCTCCGCTCTACCGCGCTCCCGAATTCCGCGCGGTTTTTTGGTGCGACGTGCTCCGGACCGCGTTCGCTTTACCGCAAAACCGCCTGCGCCGCGCTTTGCGCGTTTCAAGCTTTACACTATCTTTTTGTGTCTGAAGTACACGGTTTCGTAGCTTATGTTAAATTGTTTTCTTTTAGAACGATTTGTTCGGTGTCGCGGGAAACTGTCGTATCTACCTATATATTAACTTTTCTACTTGATATCCCGCGTGGGATAATCTAAATAACCGATCACTGCTTATGATTCTTATGAGTTTAAAGTACCGAATAAACCGCACTTTATCGGTACTTTCAGTACTTTATCGGCACGGGTTATTAAATTCAGTGACAATTAAGTACATATCTGTGTTCAGAGGTGGCAAAGCACTTACCTACTATTTTGAGATTGTACATATAATTATGCACTTACCATCTAGTAAACTGTGTGTCCGTGGTCCGTGCTCATTCTCCGTGTAATAAAATCAAGAAACTCTTTTCCGGGAAATATATTCAAGGTGGAAGATTATTAGCTACATAAATATTCGTTTCGTGTTTAATTCGTTCTTGAAGTAGATTGAGTAGGTACGATGGGGAATTTAAAAAAAATGCCGCATTCCAATGTAGAATATGGAATCCCAAAACTTTGTATGTGTGTACACAATGGGAGCCGCCATATCTAGGTCGGAAATTCGTTTCTGTTGCTAGAAATTGTGATAGAAAAAAAATACAGCGAGTTTTTTACGTGTTGTATGAAAACCTTAATAATCGCTGTATTTTTTCTCCATTATAATTTCAAACAACAGAAACTAATTTTCAACTTAGATATGCTGGATCCCATTGTGTATACAAAGTTTCATGTTATTCCAGCATGGCGGTTTAAAATGAGAGCGAATCTACGTTTGTATGGAGATCTGAGCGTCCCGCAGACTCCTTAATTATAAACTTTGAGACATTTATATCTTAACGCAAGAATATTATTGTTTCCTTATAGGAAACACAAAATACCTTGAATCAAGGGTGTTTACTTGGCTCGGTCGGACGTCGGTATTATTGGATAGGGCAGTATTATTATTATTATTATTATTCAGTTTGTGGCTATTCCGGGCTGCCAAGCCCTCGCATCACAGCGACCATCTCTGATCTGTTGTGATCGCCACCTTCTACAAATCTCGTTCCAGCCCTGCAAATTCGAAACCCTGTAGGATTTTGCTGAACTCGAGAGACTTCAGGGCACACAGAGCACAGAGCATAGGACAGTAACGGGAAGGAAATACAAACAATAATATGAAAATAACTATTTTATTTACAAAAAATACATTTAGATGGGTTAAACCAATAATATTTGCAAAAGCAGACTACGCTTCTGATAAAAACAAGCAACATTAAATACAATTGATTACCTATATCTTGCACAGTTCTGTCATTATCAACCAAAAGATTCCAATATTAATAATTATAAAAAAATAATTGTTGTATAATAATGTATGGAAATGCATTATGATTCTCCCACCAGTCATATAATGAATTGTCTATGGTATAGACTTGCATTGATAGTCAGTCATTTAATTGACAAATTACAATGCCGCAGTAAAAACATTGAAAAGGTGCCACAGCGGACTGGGGTCTTTTATAATACAACGAAAACCTTCAAATATGATTCTTTCTTTTAAGATGTTCGAAATTTGATTGTAATTAAAGTACAGTTATCGATCCTTTAATGTAAATTGTAAACATTAAGATGTAACCACAGACACAGATTTCTTAATGTGGCCTATATTTGCTTATCGTTTCTGAACAAATTGTAGGGAAGTTATGATACGGATGTAGATGAGTAATATTCTATATCTTGTTTCAATCTATCTACTTCAATAAAGACATCTACTTCCTATGATGTACCTATATTAGTAACAGACCATAAGCTCCTTAGTCTAAATGTGAAAATTTTACGAAATATGTAGCGGTTGTGTGGAAGTACCTTATTATAAATATCCAATTTGAGTAACTATGCAGCTATTCAATTTAATTAAAATTATACATACAGGTTTACGGACTAAAAAATATCGATACGTATATACGAAAATTTCTTAGGGTAGCTAGGAAAGTGGTATCTCTTCGGTAAATGTGATATAGATGAAATTAAGGTATAGGTTAAGACATATACCCATCGACAGGTAATGGGGAATGTCTGAAAATTTTAAAAGTCCTTGATTATTTTTCTAATGGTAGGAATAACCGTTGCCATTAACAGAAAAAAGTTTCAGATTTTTCGGTTGCCCCAATTATTTTATAAAAATACAAACATTTTATATCACCTCGTGTTTGCCCCGTATAGGACTACTAAGACTATATATTTTTTGATATATAAGTCCGTCAAAAAAAAAAACGCCTGCTTCAATCTGTGGTACGCGATGACATTGCCAGTTTATCATAGGTTGTTCGTATGATTTGAACTGTCAACTTTGCTGCTGAAACTTTTTTCCGTTAATGGCGACGGTTATTCCTACCATTAGAAAAATAATCAAGGACTTTCAAACTTTTCAGACATTCCCTATTGTTTAACTGAACAAAACATCGCAAAGATATCAGACGACCAAAAATATATCCTAAACTATATGATAATTTATATTGAAGTTGAAGTTTTGAGCTAGCAAAACTACTAAATGGTTACATGATGATTACATAACGTTCACATGATATAAAAAGGAATCGAAAGTTCCTCCAATTGGCCTAGGCCTGCCATGCCTTGCATGGGAGAGCGATAATTACCTAGTTCTGCGCGGACGTAAAGTAAGCACCAGTTGAAAACGAAAAAAATGTAATCAATGTATTGATTTGACATATTAAATGTCAAATTCAATACATTGTTTGTTTACATTTTTTTCGTTTTCAACTGGTGCTTACTTTAAAGCCGAGACACCCCGCACACGCGCACGCGCACGTGCTGCGCACGCATTCGGTGTGTCTCGGCTTTTAGTCGCGAGTAAAAGCTAGTTTATAATGAACTGTGTGACCTATAAATATATATACAGCGGCAAAACAATTGGTTCCGTTCTCATACATTTTACTACGCTTATGGGCCAAATTTTTTTTGGAGTCGAGTAGATATCATTTAATATTGACATGTACAATAATATTTTTGCGCATAAACAGTTCATAAACCCTTCGGGGTACTAACACTGTAAAACAAAATTGCGACCCTATTTAAGTCTTCAAAATGAAAAATTGACGACCGTGTAAATGACAAACAGCAATAAAAGTAAATATAGTAACTTTTAAACAATATTTCCTTTAGATTTAATAATTTGCTCTTAATGTTTAAAAGCGATAACTCTATTATCTATAGTGAAACTGAGTTACTGTGAATATTAAAACTAACGTGCCTAAGTCTTAAACTATATTAAACGTTTTTGTAATCCTAAAAGTCAACCAGCAGGAAGTCAATCTGATCCGTCACTCGCATCACAATGTTACAGATAAAATAAAAGTTACTCAGTAAAGGCCGGTTTACATTATACTATATAGAATTTTCATTTCAAACAAGTTCTTACTCGTCTTAGCTCGGTAGCCCGCAACCCCGCAGTGTATTGAATAATACATCCAAGTTCTTGTAAATGTAAAACCAAGGATCGGTAACGGTCTCCATACAAAAATACCGGTAGTTATTTCGTTCTTTTCGTTTAATATTCATGTTTAATGAGGCAATCTAGTAATACGAAGTAATTACCTAAATACGAGTTACATAAAGAGCATAAACTAATACAAATTATTTTATATAGAAAACTCCCGTGAGTTTGAGACATATTAAATATAATAAAACGGGTCACTCACGTCTAAGAAAACCGCCGCCGCGATAGGTGCTCATGATTAAGGACCGCGAACCGGTCTGAAACATGTCGAGCGATATTCGACCTTAAAGACGTGAGTGACCCGTTTCATTATAATTAATACAAATTATTTGAATATTGGAGGAATTTGAGATTAACCGGTTTCGATCCCTGTGTAAAACAGCCTTAGCAGATGCCACACGAACCTAAGGGACGGCGCGTATCGGCGCGGTGATTGAGCCAAGCGAACAGACGTATTTCGTTTGAGTTCGTACTTCTCAGAGACTTTTCAACCGATCACGCTCACATTTTCATGCCGATAGGTGACACCATGATTTTAAACAATTGAAAAGCGAAATACCACGGAGTTATCACCGAAAAACTGAATTACCGTATATTCTAATGCTAAGCGAGTAACTGTCTGGGAATTTGAGACCGGATAGACGCGCTCAGCTCAACATTTGCAACCTGCACGCTGCATTGCATACCTCGTATATCTTGTCTCGCTATAACGCGTTTAAGGGCTAGCATGACGTCATTCGACGCTGCAATAGCACACTAGACTCGTGGGGGGCTTACTTGCGCGAACGTCTGACGAGCGAGCTTGGTACAAGTAGTGCGCAGTAAGTGCGCAACATTCGAAGCATATCGCAATGAGTAACGAAGCAAATTGACCTCCAATAGGCGCCGTTCCTGCAAGTGTCAGATGACAACGGCGGTACATGGTTGACATACATGACAACAATGCCGTGTCACACGCAACTCTGTTATAGTATAGCTTAGAGCAGTAAAACACATCACAACAGAACAAATGTCTCGATTAGACGCACTCACACACACGCGTCGCTGGAATATACTTAAGCAGACTTAGCACAATACGGCGTGTGTCAATCCCGTGTGTGTGCGTAGAACTACATTTAGAGCGCAGGTCTAAAAAGGTATTAAGAGACTCTATGCCATATCGATACCCTAGTTCACAATCGTACTAATTACGGGAAAAAGGGTAGCGAAATGAAGACTCCATGATTTATGCACTATAGTTCTCATTAACCTCGTAAGTCCCCGCGTACTTGTACACCATATCAGCCAAAGGACGTCCACTGCTGGACATAGGCCTCCCCCAAATTCATGGGGGGTATTTGCCATAATCGCCACGCTTGGCATGCGGGTTGGCGATCGCAGTATCTCCACCGTACTCCAGGGATTAGTCTTGGTCGTAGTTTTAGGACATACCCGGGTCCATAGGACCCTGTACGGCTTGTCCAACAATAAATATTGATATTGTATTTTTACTAGTACTTGTACAAGTACAACATAATGATAGTACTTCAGACCTGTCATTTTAACTGCCTAGTATAAATAACTGCCTAATGTACTTTACCAAGTACAAATTAAGGATGCGCTAAAAATCATACACATACTGAATAAAACAAAGGGCAAGAATTTAGACAAATTCGAAAAAGTCGCGTCTGGGACCGAAGCGCTACACTTAGTTTGTACTTGTGGTAGTACACTGGGTAGTTACGACTACTACAATTGAAAAAAACAAAGGACTTACGAGGTTACAGAAAAAATTTCCTCGTAATTAGAACTATTGTAAACTAGGGTATCGATATTCATTATACCAGTAAAATTCACGTGAGCAAATCATATTTGAGTACTATAAAGGGACAACTTCAAGTTAGTAAAAGAAAAAAGACAATATACTCGGATGTTTTGAATTACTAAAACTCATTATGATACTGCTTTAAAAGTATCCGCATGTATTAATCCATTATGTCGTAATCGATTATGAGGGTTATTGCCGTTACTGGGTTCGAATCCCGGTAATATATGGTGAACAAAAACATTTGTTCCTGGCACTTTGATGTTTTTTATGTATTTACGTATATATATATAATATATCGTTTTTGTAATACATAACTTACATCACAAGATTTATTGAGCTTACTATGGGACTAGTATGATGTGTGAAAATTTTGCCCCTTGTCTCCCTAATCAATAAAACCATACATGACAAAATTTAAAATTATCTTCATACATTTTACGTATAAGATACCTAAATAGACTGAAGTATGCAACAAATGTTAATGTCACGAACACACGGTGTAAAGTAAATACGCATATGTGATTTATTTACATGAATTGTATTGGTATAATAAATATAGTTGTTACATTGCTCTAACTAGACATATTTACTTAAACTCTGTCATAGATTGTCAAGAACACGCCCCACTTTTCCTCGCGTACTAGTTTGTTGTTGCTTGAACCAGTGACTCATGATTCACTAAGGGACAAAGTTTCCGTTTCGTAGTCATAGTTTCACACGTTGACACAAATCGAGCGGAGTCCGCCAACTTTGTACCATTGAGAATTACACATTTGTCGTTTAGTTAATCCCTGGCCTAGTGTGCTTTTAAAACAGCTAAGGTACCGACGGACTTCGTACGGAATCCCAGTACAAAGTATGTCATGTTTGACGTTAAAATTTTATATATTGTATTTCAAGTAATTCAATTTATTTTAAGCATTTTCTTGCTATGTTATTACGGTACACAAATGACAATTGTTACAGTAAGTTTCGAACATGAGCCCTGTAAAGTGCATCACAATATTTATGTAAATTACAGCTTATGTATTACTAGCGGCTGACGGATGTAATATCGTGATGAAAGCATAAAATGGATAAGACTTGCATTAAATTCCGAAATATATGTACGAAAATATATGCAGTTTTTGTCATAATACAGAATAAAATACAATTATTTATTTAAATAATTCTATAACTTTTTTGAAATGATATTCTCTTTTATAAATCAAATGTAGTCATATCCATATTACGGACATCGTTCAACATTAATTTAGACGTAATTTGCATCCGTCAGCCGCCCATTCCAAAATACATACCTATTTATAAAACAAACAAAATCGAAATAAAATTTGAAATGTAAAATCTCCTTTCCAAAAAAAACTAATTCTAAACCCTTTTTTGTACTCCTGTTTGTACTGGAATGACAATTAAATGACAAGTGCCGTCCGCAAGCTATTTCATAAGCACCATAGCCACTCACTTGCTTTGATTTTTGAGTTGAACTCTATTCCCTTGTAACACGGGTGATGTCTGGTAACCATTGTTACCAAAAGCAAGTGAGTGGATAGGAGTGAGAAGCGTATTCCTGTATTAATGATTTACATCTTAAATTCCGGGCGGGTAATAAGATAACAGAGTTGGGCGTGACACGGCAGGACTCTAATGGTGCCTGTTGTGGATTAATAGATGCTTCTTCAATCCATATTTCACAGTGAACGCCTTTCCACATACGTGGCATGAAAAAGGACGCTCCCCAGTATGACTCAATATATGCTTCTTCAGTGTAGACGACAACGCAAATGATCTTTTGCATATGTGGCATATATGTGGTTTCTCTCTAAAGTGAATCACTTTGATATGCACGTTCAAAGCACATTTATAAGAAAACTGCTTATTACATATCTTGCATGAGTGAGGTTTCTGACCAGTATGTATGATCATGTGGTTCTTGCAATTGGCTTTCGTGCCAAATCGCTTGCGGCATATTTCGCAAGCGAAGGACTTCTCTCCAGTGTGGATCTTCTTGTGAGCTCTCAAGTTGCCTTTTTGGCCAAATCGTTTGTTGCATATTTCACAGAAATATGGCTTGATGCCCATATGAGCCTTCAGATGCCTGGCTAAGTAGCTTTTTTGTCTAAATCGCTTTCCGCATATTTCGCAGCAGTATGATTCATCGCTGGCAGATGCTGGTAAATCAAGAACATCCGCGTGAGAGAGCAAGTGCTTGTTCAAAGAACTTTTTAGAGTGAATTGTTTTCGGCATACTTCGCATGTATACGGCTTTTCTCCAGTGTGGAATCGCCTGTGTGAATTCAAGGTTGACCTAAAGGCGAACGGTTTGCTACATATTTCACAAGTATAAGGCTTTTCACCCGTGTGTAAACGCATATGAAGCTTCAAAGATGATTTTTGCGCGAATTTCTTCTTGCACACCGAACAGAAGAATTTATACTGCCTGTTCTCCATGTGAATTTCTTGATGAGCAGTCAAATGACTTTTATGCCTAAACCTCTTCTGGCACACTTGACATTGATACGGTTTTTCACCAGTGTGCACCATCTTATGCATTTTCAAGCCGTTGTAACTTTTAAATTGTTTTTCGCACAAATCACAATTATAGTTATCTCTCGTCCCGTGCGACTGCTGATGTCTGTTCAGGTGTGATCTATCTGAGAATTGTCTTTGGCACGTCTCGCAGGTTAAGTCGTCGTTTTCGTTGGGGATCACTTTATGGACCTCCATATGCTTTTCTAGATCAGTTTTCAGTGTGAACCATTGACAGCAGACTTCGCATGGATGTATTTTTTTCTTGGTGGGGGCTTCGATAGGGTCTTCGCTTACTTCGACCTTGGACTGGAGCTCGTGTTTAGCGTGGATAGCGAACATGTGCCTGGTGAGGCTCTCCTCTTGGTCGAATTCTTTGTGACACTTACGGCAGTTGTACGGCGGCATGCCGCTGGTCTCGATCGGTTTCAGCGCGGAGTCGTCTGCTGCGCTGAACAATAGCTCTGAAAAAAAGGTAATCATCAGCCTAAAGTCGGACATGGAATTAGAGATCGAAAATGTAAACAAACAACTGTCAATGTCGAAATGATTTTCTTTTTAAAACCTCTTGCCATTACTAGCAGCGTAAATCATATCTCCACAGATATTAAAAAACACCAATACGTAATTAAAACGTTTCTGTATGCTATTCAATTCAGATTGATTATTTTTAAGTATTCGTACTTAAAGAGGAAGGTAGCTAGCAGATCCCGGATATCCTTCTGGATGCAACTGTACTGGGATAACGCGATGATGTTTCATGCTTATTTTACTTAAATTCTGAACGCGAAATTTCACTTATCCACCGCCATAGATAACCAGGAGGTTATCTATGTCCACCGCACATGCTTTTTCAAGGCGGCAATCTACTAGTTTACATTTTTTATCTTTAAATCTGTCACCCACTTTAATACGTAATCCTATTAGTCATTATCATTAACAAAACGAGGTAGTAGTAAGCAGGGTGCGCCGACGTAATGGAGTGAACCTGTTGTCTATACCTCCAGTCTAGCTAGACGGCCACGGTATGCATCGCTAAAGCGGCTTAATTTTTTTTTCAATTATTATTTTTGTTTAATCTTTATGTAAGAACCTCCGCGGCGTTAGTGTCTATCACGGTGGTAAATTTGGTTATTATTTGTTGTATGGTTCAGAAGGTACTTTAACGAAATACGCGTATCGCGGATTGTGTAGCTTCGCTCCAATAAAATACTTATTAGTTCTAAATACAAGCTTCCTCTGACAAATGAAGGCGGCTGCGGTCCCCATGCTAACATATTATCCTTTTAACATAACCAGTAGGCCTGTCCCTCTAGTCGGTTCGGCAAAAGTCGGCTCTAGTTTAGTCCTGCGCTGTGTCGATATAACAGGAGTTCCCAAAGTGGTCCAGGTGGACCCCCAGGGGTCCACAGGAGACTCGACGGGAGTCTACGTTGGCGTGACAAAAAATGGGGGTTTTGGGAATATGGTAGAAATGCGGTGTAGGGGGTCTACCAGAACCAGTTAACTTTTGAAGTGGTCTATGAGAAAAAAAAGTTTGGGAACACCTGAATAACCGATCGCGCTAGGAACGAAAGAGCACGGTCAGCAAGCGCGTGCGGGAAGGATGCCATGATATGCTGTCATACATCAGGTTTTTTTGACATATAACCTTCTATATCACTAAAACGGTTCAAACTTATGTATAAACTCTCACTCCGAGCGACATCTTTCGAATTCACCTCATGTTTCGGTGCATCTTCACCGCTGATGCACTCCTGAGGAAGAATTCCCGAAAAGTTCGAAACATGTCGCCCGGAATTACTGTTTATAAGGGAGTATTAGACCTTTTTAGTGATATGGTTTTAAACAAGACTCACGAATGTATAAGTTCAAGATAACCTTCCGTACGTAAGTACTAGTAATTATTATAATCTGACAGCTGTCATCCCAGTTTCAATAATAATAATTTAATCAAAATAATTAAACGGTAAATTTTACATACAGATGTATGTAAAATTTACCGTTACCGCCAGATGGCTGGCTGGGTGAACAAAATCATTACGGTGTAGTTCTTTAATGATATTTTGTTTCAAGTTTTAATGTTATATTTTGTACTGGGGTAACAGCTACATTACAGGTGTCAGAGTACCTTTAACTACGTCAAAAGGATAATAAATAGTAATAAGTACTATAAGTGCACAACGATTTTAATTTACAGAGTTGGCAACGCAGACTTGTAATTCTGAGATCACATATTTATTTTCACTTACCATTTAGTAGTTTTGCTAATTTGCTTTATTACTGAAATAATTTAAGAAACCCTTAAAACAACGATTGCCACGACACTGCTGAACATAGGTTGGGAAGCCGACTGATGACCTGCTAAAGGTCGCGGCAGTCCACTGGGTGCGGGTGGCGCAGGACTGGCTACTGTCGCACGCTTTGGGGGAGGCCTATGTCCAGCAGTGGACACTATATAACTGTTACAATACTTCAAAAAGAAAAACATGTTCATCACTCAAACATTTGCCCTCGTGACAGCTGCATATATTTTAAATAACTATAGTTTTAAATGTTAGCAGTTTTATCGAAAAAATTTAACCATTACCCTTAATACACAATTATTTTCAAGGGTCAGTCCTCGTTAAGTCTGCATTGAAATAAATTGGAAACATGTTCTTTAACGTCACATTTCTATGCATATAGGACGTAAAAAATACAATACAAATACTCTTTGATGCACTCCTCACATAAATAAATTAGTTAGACGTATAAAGCAGTGTTGGAATATTATTTGCTGCCGAGTTAGGCTGGGTTGCACCAAACCGTCTGACATCGTAAGCTGTGTTCGTTAAAATTTGAATGTATGGAGTGTTTGACAAGTTTCTATGGGATGATAGCTGCCGGCGGCATACTTAACCTTGATCAGTCTGTGATCGTAAGTCGGTGCAACCCAGCCTTAGTCTGAACGGTCTCTAGCAATGTAATGCAGCACACATACCACTTAACGCAGGGGTTCCCAAACTATTTTTGTGCATGCCTCCCTGCGTCATAAAATGCAATGCCCACGCCTCCCTTCGCTTTGATGCAAAGAAGTGGTAGGTAGTGAGCTCGCCAAGTATCTTAACTAACCAATATTTTAAATGCAAAAGTGAATTCGCCCCGCGTCTCCCTAATTGGGCGCGCCCCTACTTTGAAAAGCAATGACTTAACGCTTCTTGGAGACAACCGAATGCCAGTAATATGAGTTGTTAACTTGTCAGCTATACATTGCGTTCCGCATCAATTTCTATAGCATTTTTTTTAAAGATATCAAATTAAGTACAAGTTATTATATATTGACTTCGGTTTCCGCGATTGTTACACACTACTCGTATATGAAACGACAAAACTGATTTAATCGCGTGTATAATATATTTATTATACGGCGGCGTTAGCCCTTTGCAGCATTGGCCAAGCGGGTAGACTGAGAATAATATAATTTTTCACATTAGCCGCTCGAAAATGGCGGTTTTGCTGCTTGAAACCAGTGAGCAAAATGCAATTTTACTGCGAGCGTGAAAACGACTTTTCCTGCTTGAAACCAGTGAACAAAATGCAATTTTGCTGCGAACGTGAAAAAATTTTTTCATATTGTAGGTAAGTTTAAGTAACTTCATTCTCTCTATCAATATTCCTTTGCGTTACATGTTCTTGCTGCGGAGATGAAAAGTTGTATGTATTTACAAAAGATATTTGCACCTCGTGTCTTTGAGTCCCTCGCTACGCTCAAGATTCTAATTTTGAATCACGAGCGTAGCGAGTTTTACAATCTTTCGCTTGCTCGGGACTCAACATCAACACTCGCAGCAAAAACTTCTACTTTGCTCTGTTGTTGAACAAATATTTCTCGTTGTTGAGAACTTGATCGGCATGCGCGTGGGAGGAGAGGCGGGGACGGCGGCAGCGGGACCCGCGAGCGACACTCGGCTTCACGAACTCCGCCGGCAACGGACGACTCTCGATTTAAAGTTCTTACATATTGTTTGGCCGGGCCCTATTTTGTAATTAAGGCGGAATATACCAGCCTATTAGAAATACAGTCCATTTTATTTAAGTCCCAGTAGGACCCTAACACTCGTCAAATTACTATTATGCAAACTACACAAATATTAACTCTACGCCTGAAAAAAGCGTACTTTTTGATATCCTATCGCGCTGTGAGTGTTAAAACATGTGGAATATTGACATTACACATCTACTTACCAAGCAACGTTCGTTGAGGAAAATGTGTTTTCGAAATACTCTTATCATGAAGCTCTTATCGACAGGATCTAAACTATCCTCTAGATATAGACTTCACTCCCGTGGACCGTTAGAGCTGGCACCTTTCTCGCTCAACGCATCAACCGGTATTCAACGAGGAAACGCTGCCAGCAAGCTACTAAAACGAGTGTTATATGTTTCAGAAATAAATAATGTAAACATAATTGCATAAAGCTTTATTAAAGCGGTACCACTTACTATTTATTTAGTTACAACACGCTATTATAAAGTTTCAAAGTACATAAAATATCGCAAAGCTTATGGCATATATAACCTCTAGCTGCCCAAAGGTTTGTTAAAATCCATTTGTTCCATTTGTTATGTTTTCTTCAATTTGAAAACAAACTGTACTCTATTTCCTGTTACAGTGGATTACTTTTTTATTTGTATGGTGGGCGGCTAGAGGTTAAGTTTTACATCGTTTCCTAATCCTTTATTTGTTTCACCTATAACTAAGCACATAACTATATTTATTTAATTTGATAACAATCAGACAGATGTACGGAGGAAAAGCTTACAGATTAATTATATATGTCACAATGTAAACAATCTTGCTAGGTCTACTATTTAACTCGGTCGGTTCCTGCGCGGCGCGTGGCACAAGAGAGTAGACGGCAAAAGGTAGCGGACGGGGGAGCGGAACAGGTCCCCGCCCCGCCAAGAGTCAGTGTTTGATGTGTAATGCCGATCCAAGCTTCGAGGCCAGCTGCCATTTAGCGGTGCTTACTTCGCAAACCACTGTTTCCTAATCCTATTCGTTATATTGAAGTATAACTGTGTAATAAGTAATAAGCTAGTGTCCAAAAAAATATTAACGATGCCATTCGAAACACTTTTTAAAGCCGACTAAATGAACCAAGATATTTTCACGCCATTCAAATAAAAATAAAATATGTTTTTAAACATTGATACATTCATACTGGCAATTTCATGGACCCCCATTATATCGTCATTGACTAATTATTAATATTGTGGGTTAACATGATATGTTTCTTTAATAGGAATCTAGCTATAAACGACTTGCCACAAACGTGGCATGAAAAGGGTTTTTCTCCAGTGTGACTAAACATATGTAGTTTCAATAATGATTGCACTGAAAACGCCTTGTTACATATGTTGCAAACATGCGGTGTTTCCTTCGTGTGGATCTGTTTTATGTGAGTTTTCAAAGCACATTTGAACGAGAATCGTTTATTACATATTACGCATGAGAAAGGTTTTTGTCCAGTGTGTGTAATCATATGTTCTTTTATAGCGCCTTTCCGACCGAATCGCTTACTGCATATATCACAAGAATACAATTTCTCACCGGTGTGTACTAATATATGATCTTTTAGACGAGTTTTATCAATGAATCGTTTGTTGCATATGTCACAACTGTATGGTTTTACTCCTAAGTGCCCTTTTATATGAAATTCAAGACTGCTTTTATCTGAATAGAGCTTCCCACATATCTCGCAACAGAAACCTAATGTATCTGTATGAGTAAATAAATGTTCGCTTAAAGATGTTTTCGTTGTGAACTGTTTGGGGCATACTTTACTCGAGTATGTTCTTTCTTCAGTGTGGATCCGCATATGATAACCTATGGTACATTTCTGCTTGAATGTTTTTTTGCAGATATCACACGAGTAAGGTTTTATTTCGATATGACGGAGTTTATGAACATTTAAAGCAGATTTATACGTAAATTGTTTGTTACAGACATCGCAGGAGTACAGATTTTCTCCTGTGTGAAGCCGCATATGATTAGTCAAGTGAGATTTTTGTGTATATCCCTTTTGGCATACGTCACAAAAAAACTGATATTTTCTGTTTACTGATATGTGCGTATTTAGGTGAATAATTAAGTTGCCCTTACACATAAATTTCTTTTCGCATATTTCACATGTATGTGGTGCTTTGCTTGGTTTCTCAATGTGGGTATCTGAATTCTCTCCCCTGTGTGGTTTGTGTGGTGGAGCAATATGGGTATTTAGATGTGTATCTAAGAGATGTTTCTTAATAAATTCCTTTTTACATATTTCACAGGTGTGTGATTTTTTTTGCGTGTGATCCAGCATATGTATTTGTAAGTGAATGTAACTGTCAAAGACTTCCCTACATGTTTCACATGTATATGTGTTGGTTCTTTTTTCTGTACGTACTGGCTCATTCTCAAAGTCAGTTGGCTCTGTGGATTTCTTAGCGCATTCTTGGCCGGAGAATTGATGCTGATATTTCATATGACGTTTCATGAGATGTTCATAAAAAAACTTTTTATTGCATATTTGACAAACATGGAGTTTGTCTCCAGCGTGATTTTTCATGTGAACTTTAAAGCTTTGTTGATTTGCAAATACTTTTTCGCATGAAACACATCGAAAATCGGTTTCGTTGGTTTTTTTGTGAGTCTCCATATGTTTGGTTAAATCAGATACTAGTTTAAAACTCTGACAGCAAAAGTTGCATTTATTTTCACATGTATAAGTTCTTTTTTCTTTTGAATGTTCTAGTTCATGCTTTTTCAAGTCTGATTCCTCTGCAAATTTCTTAGTGCAACTTTGGCATCGATATTTTTTCTCGTGAGTCTTCATATGACGTTTTAATTGATATTTTTGGTAAAATTTTTTGCTGCATATTTCACAGGAAAGACTTTTTTTTGCATCGTGAATAGCCATGTGCTCCTTACAGTCAGATAGGCCCGTGAACTTCTCCGGGCACATTCGACAGGAGAATTTATATTCCATGTGATGTTCTATATGACGTTTCAAGAGATATTGTTCTTTGAACTTTTTGTTGCATATTTCACAGGAATAAGCTTTTTCTCCAGCGTGAATACTCATATGAACTTGTAACTCGGATTTATTTGACAATATTTTTGTACATAAACCGCAACGTAGATCCTTCGTTTCGTTTTGTTTCTCGTGAATCGCCATATGTTTCGCTAAATCAGTTTTTAATGTAAAACACTGACAGCAAATATTGCACACAAGTTTTTTCTTGCTGTGTCCGCCTTTAGCATGCACAGCAAATGCATGTCTTGTGAGACTTTCTTCAAGGTCAAAAGTTTTCTGGCAGTCTTGACACTCGAATGAAACAGTATTATGAGCAGATTCCGAACCTGACTCAGAGTCATCTATTTGGATGATATCGACGGAGATACCTGAAAAAATGTGTTGAATTTTTTGACACCTTTTCGCGCTGTGAGCGACAAAACATGTGCAATCTTGAGATTACACGTCTACTTACCAAGCAACGTGCCATGTGAAATTTTGTCTTTTCGAAATACTCTGAGAACATCGATCACAGAATCGACAGGATCTAAACTTATCAATTGAAAGGAATACAAAAACCCCGTGACCCCTGGGTGGTGCTAAAAGTGCAACAAAAACTGGCAACCGTACTTGTCTTCTCGAAGATCTCACGGTTCGTAAATAAATGCCATACGATTAAAAAAAAATACAAAAACACAATCACTGCACCTGGCGGTTGCCAGTTTGCTTTTTATTGTTATTCGTATTTAATTTATGTATGTATGTTCCCAGATAACTCTTGACTATGTTGGCCGTTTTAGATAATTCTTTTTTTCTTAAAGCAGATGACCTCATGGTGGTCCCGGTCCCATATAAAATTGGTGAAGGTCTGACGATGGGATCTAGAAGTGACTGGGAGAAATCGAAGGAATTTCGAATTTGATATTATTTATTATAGTTAACTAAACATTGGCTCTCGGAAACCGCAAATTTGTTGAAGCGAAACTGGTGATGATGACCATAGATGACATATGAAATTTCTGAATGATGTCGGCACTTCACAGATTTATATGAAGTTTCGTTGACGTGCTCGCTAATGCTCGTCATAATACACTTTATGAAGCGGAACTTATGATGAGGCACTGAAGAACAGTATAGGTTCCCTAAGGAATCGACGGAACTCCTCAAATATCATCGGCCCATATAAAGTGACCTGGCTATTTTCTGTAGTAGCCCCTCATTTGCTATCCGAAATCAGTAGTCCACTATAAAGTCCAAACTCACAAAAATATGTATCCCTGTCTTTATCGACTTAACATTAAGGTCGTTGATCCATATTTTGGTAACTTTGAGTGGATCGATCTATGTGTAGTCGACAGTAGATATCGTGTCGTGTGGGAAGGATATGTGAAAATGTCATATATGTGACAAGGCCAAGCATAAAACTGAAGTCAGTTTTTTTGGATATAAATTATTGAAATAAAATGGGACCGTCACTTACGCTGGTATTGTCAAATGTTTGTAACCTATGTTGTTTTAATAGGAAAATGTTTTTTTTTTCATAGTTAGTCCTATATAGTTTTTTGATAGGTTCAGTCTAACTGGCAAATCTATACTATCTATACTAATATTATAAAGCAGAAGAGTTTGTTTGAACGCGCTAATCTCAGAAACTACTGGTTCGAATTGAAAAATTATTTTTGTGTTGGATAGTCCATTTATAGAGGAAGGCTTTAGGCTATATAACATCACGCTGCGACCAATAGGAGCGAAGACGCGGACGAAGTCGCGGGTAACAGCTAGTTTAGTATATTTTAATAGTAATCTAATACTAAAGTTCGTTCAACACTCCGCGGTTATTGTCTTCACAATCCTCATTTTAAGGGCATAACAAGTGAATATTGAATATACAGGATCACCTCCCAGGGCTCCCGAGGATGCGCTGTGTTGGGAGTGAGGGGCCTGCATATGTCTCTAGCTTGACAGCTGGAAACATCTGCGGGTCCCTCACTCTCAACACAGCGCATCCCCAAGTCAAGAAAGGGTCGGCAATGCACTTGTGATTCCTCTGGAGTCGCAGGTGTCCATAGGCTACGGTGTCTGCCTACATCGAGCAGGCCGTGAGCTTGTTTGCCACCGTCGCAGTATAAAAAAAATCCTTGGACAATATTTTTTTCATCAATTGTAGGAAAATCAATGGCTACCATCAAGTTCAACATAAAGTTGCATTTGCAAAATGTTATATTCGTAAACATCGCTTCAATTGATGGCTGAAATATTGATAGACTCCACGGGAGATCATAGAGCTGGCAGCTTCCTCGCATATTCACCCGCAAGTCTTTAAGTCCACCCGCCATTTACCGGTGCATACTTCGCAAACAACTGTATTGGAATCCTATCTTTTATGTGTCTACAGATTACCATAATTATTGACCCATCAATGAGTACGATCATCTTTATGTTTAAGTGTCAAATTATTAGGCGTTAATTATGACATTGCCACTTAGTACGAGTATGGCGCATTTACATAAAATCTTTTTTCCATTCTAACCTTTTTAGAATTATTTTAAAATTGACTTACCCAAATTAATATGTTTAAGGTACGTATGCGGAAAACATCGAAAGATAGTGACGGATAAGAAGTTTAAAAGAAATTGTTCATTATCGGACTAAATCGATCCATGTAGCCCGGGTATAGAATACGGCTACGGTATCCTCTGCCTGTCGTAGAAGGCGACTAAAAGGGGGTCCTTGGGGTCGAAGACGGTCACAGTTGGGGCAGGGTACACCGGGTAAGGACACTCCATACAAAAGGTACATCCGCGGCCCACGCACACATAGACGCGGCGATGTGTGCGCGGCCGCTTGCTACGCGCTAAATGATTGACGTGTCGGCCGGTCTCCGCCGTTCTCAGTCGGGGCCGCCTCGCCGTCGCGGCAACACGTTTAACGTAAAGTCAGGCCGACAATTACTTCGCGCGACAAATTAAGTCAAGTTACGACCGTCATTGTTATGTTCATGGATGTTTCAATTCATAAATATTGCCGACCACTTGAGTCTATTTATAATAGTGTGTAATATTATGTATGAATTACATAGGAACGGATCAAGTAAGAGCACGTTGTACCTTGAATACCTAATACACATAGTACTTATTTTTAAAATAGAAATTAATGATAATAATATTTTTCATAATGAAAAATATAAACTTAATAATGAAGTTCGTAATATAGTAGTTCATTATTTTATGTCGTAATCATTTAAATACTATTTTATGGAATAATATGCTTTCTTAACTAGAAAATTAAAAAACTCTTTCTTGAATACTTGTACTTACTTAGATCATGAATGTTTGGGATGTGGAGGAATTGGAGCCCTATTGCTGTCACTTGCGTGTCCGTCTGTCATACATTTTGTTTTCCCGTTGACATATCAACTTGAAATTTAGTGATTTGTTACGTATATTTTACCAGAAAATACCAGTACATTAATAAATCAGATTTTTTTTACTTGTACGGAGCACTTGGTGCGCGAGACCGACTCGCACTTGGCCGGTTTTTTTTTCTTCATTAATTTACTTAGACACGCATTTTTATCTATCTATTCAAACGAATAATATAGAAATGATGCTAATCACATGTTAAAACAAAGAAAGACGTTTTGTACAACCCTGCGTCCGAACAACTACTTATTACCGATGACGTCACAACTGCTCCTAACGGCCGCACTGTCCCTACCCTGTGTACCCTGGTTGGGGGCTGTGATCGTCTATAAAAGCAGATGGTTGGACCCACAGACTCTAGGGCGGCACTGGTGCGTTCCGAAGGAGATCCCAGAGCCGCCCGAAATGAGTTGAGGAGGACGATACGGGGTTTTTAGTCGGTGCAAGTCCGACATGACCACCGCACTGTCCCCGTGGTGCGGTGGTATCCATAAAGGATTTTCCCCCCGGAAAAAAAAGGTTGCTAGTGACAGGGTATCTTAAGAACTACCTATGTTAGTTACACACACTACGAAAAACAATACATTACGAGCTTGGATAGTCATTGACAGGAAACAACACGCTCTACTCGGCCCTGTCAATAGCCACTTCCATGTAATACTTGGTGAGCGGAAGTCAAACCGCTAGGCCAACACCCTCAGAAAGCAGATGCTACTGCGCCGCAATCTTTTCAGCAGTGACCCTACTTTACCTCAACCCTATAAAAGTCATTCTTTCGCGCTTCCAGATGCACTGCATTGCTTTGACAACCTCAACATTCGAAGGATAATATTGTATTGCACGCAAATAGCGATGTAAGCTCTGTGTTACTCCCCGTAGACTACGCATGTAAAACTTCTGACAGTAGGCCTTGAAAAGCGTCAGTTTATCTCAGTCACTACAGCGTGCAAATCTGTGGGCGAGCATATTGCCACGCACTTCCATCGCTGTCTCCCTTTTTAAAACTAGCTCATCGCTCTATTTTTTCGTGAGCATATGACCAAAATATTTAATCCATTGGCCTATTTTAGGGGTGCTCCACACAACATGATCTCGGTTAAGTTTATATGCTTACAACGCATCAATCAAATTATCAACCCCTTTGCGATAACAGTAGCTAATGAAATGGAACTGTAATTTGCGGAATCCATGTGTTCGCGTAGTCCTTGTGCTTTATCCCGAGTAGCTGCAAATCGAGTACCAGCATCCAAGCTTCTTAATGTGATTATATTGATTATAGTTTTTAATTTTTTAATTCCAACGCTATAATACGTATTGTACGTCCAAAAGGGGCATACTGTTGAATCTATAATTTAATAACTACCATCACAATGTGCACAGTTCTGATAAGAAAGAATACCTTATCTTATAGAGCCACTATATCTACCATCTCGACACTCACAACGTCTACCAACCCTACCTCCTCAAAAAATTACAACTAGTTAGCATCCTTAGTTGGGTATCTGTTATACACATTACGCATTCGATATGATAAGTCCCCACTCTCACTGTTTGTTCCACGACTTACTGACTATAAGATTATAAACTGGCGAAAATACCTTTTGGCCGTAACGCACTATCTACTAACTCGAGATCGTGACACAAGCCTACGTCACTGTACAGCCTGTACACACACGAGCTCACACTACGACCGCCAACCACCGATAGGCTCGATAGCAGTGATGATGTAGGCTTGTGTCATACTATCCATTAGAGCATCTAGCTTATGACTCGAGACAAATAACTTATATGACTTTTTGTTTCCTTAGTTGAATTTCCCTTCAATATACCTATTCCATAGCGTTTCACGACTAGGCAATTACCTTTATTACTAACCCATTAAATAGAAATAGTGCAATGAATAATCCGAGATGTTTTCATGTCATTCTCATTAAAAAAACAATAATGAAAATATTATTAAACATTGATCCGTTAAGATTGGAAATTTCACTATCCTGAGGCGCTACCACGAACCGAAAACGAAGTATCTCCCTCTCTGTCGTTCGAATAAGCAAGTGCACTTCCCACATATCTCGCAGCAGAAGCTTTTTTCTTTAATTCGAGTTAGTAAATCTAAATGTAATTTATCTGTAGGAGTAAAAAAATGTTTGCTTAAAGTTATTTTCGTCTTTAAATGCTTGTGCCATATACTTTACACGATTATGTTCTTTTTGCGGTGTGGATCCGCATATAATACACTATGCTACGTTTCTGCTTAAAAGTTTTTTTCCGGATATCACACGAGTAAGCTTTTTTTCGGTATGATTGCGTTTATGGCAATTTAAAGCAGACTTATACGTAAATTGTTTATTACAGACATCGCCATCCCAGGAGTACAATTTTTCTGTCTTCAATCTTTTCTGTGTATATCGCTTTTGGCATACGTCACAAGAAAACTGATATTATCTGTTTTTGAAGTGGGTATTTAGATTAAAAATTAAGTCGCTCTTACATATCGATTTCTAGTCGCATATTTCACATGTTTGTGGTATATCATCCGCGCGCGCATTGCTTGGTTTCTAAATGTGGGTATGTGAATTCTCTCCTCTGTGTGCTTTGTGTGGTTGCTCAATATGGCTATTTAATTGGGTAACTAAAAGGTTTTTCTTATTAAATTCCTTCTTACATATTTCACAGGTGTGTGATTTTTTTTTGTGTGTTCCAGCATATGTATTTGCAAGTAAATATTGCTGTCAAAGACTTTCTTACACGTTTCACATGTATATGTATTACTTCTTTTTTCTGTACGTACTGGCTCATTCTTAAAGTCAGTTTGCTCAGTGAATTTCTTAGCGCAAACTTGGCCGAAGAATCGATGCTGATATCTCATATGACGTTTCAAGAGATGTTTATGTGAAAACTTTTTGTTGCATATTTGACAAACAAAGGGTTTGTCTCCAGTGTGAATTCTCATGTGAACTTTTAAGCTGTGTCGGTTAGCCAATACTCTTTCGCATAAAACACATCGAAAATCGGTTTCGTCGGATTTTTTGTGAGTCTCCATATGTTTGATTAAATCAGATACTAGTTTAAAACTCTGATTGCAAAAGTTGCATTTATTTTCACATGTATAAGTTCTTTTTTCTTCTGTATGTTCTACGTGTTCTAGTTCATGCTTTCTCAAGTCTGATTCCTCTGCGAATTTCTTAGAGTAACTCTGGCATCGTTTTTTTTTCTCAGGACACTTCATATGGCGTTTCAATTGTTTTTTTCTTTCTGTATGTACTAACTTTTGCTCCATCAAGTGAGACTGATCTGTGAATTTCTTTTCGCATAACCCACGACTAGTCACGTCGTGTTTCTCGTGAGTCTCCATATGTTCGGTGAAATCAATTTGTAGTTCATAACTTTCACCGCAAACGTTAATGTTTTCACATGTCCCTTTTTCTGTGTGCACTAGCTCATGCTCCTTCAAGTGAGATTGATCTGTAAATTTCTTAAGGCATATTAAGCAGGAAAATATATACTCACCCTTGTGACTTCTCATATGACGTTTCACGTGATGTTTATGTCCAAACTTTTTGTTGCATACTTCACAAGTAAAAGGTTTATCTCTAGTGTGAGTTCTCATGTGGACTTTTAAGCTACTTTGATTTGCTAATACTTTTTTGCATAGACCACATCGAAGATTCTTGATCTCATTACATTCAATCTCTGTATGTTTTAATAAATCAGTTTCTTGTTCGAAAATTTCAAAGCAGGAATTGCATGTGTAAGTTTTTTTCTGAGTGGGATCGACGCCTTCAGCATGCACTGCCGACGTATGTACTCTGTCTTCATGTTCGAACGCTATCTGAATTTTCTGACATTTGAATGGCGGATTGTCTTCCGATTCCGACGTGTCTGACCCCGCGTCGGCTGTATTCCCGTCGGACAAATCGACTGAAAAAGAAAAGTGTACGTACTTTGCTATCTTGTTGCACTTGTTGGACGGCAATGCATTTGGCATCTGGAGAGCAATCAACATTTACCGGCAGTTATATTGAAAGTCCGTTCGCCAGTAATTCGAAAAAGGACCGATTTTTTAACGATAACGAGTTTTATTTTATCCTACGTGAAACACGTTACAAAATATGGAACTTATTTATAGGCATGGTCTTAAGTTATTCATTGATCTCATATAATATAACTAGATATTTGTTAAAACTGTATATTTTGTTCGTAAATCCATACATGAGTATTTGAATAGATTTTATATAAAATAATACCAATGTAAAAATAAACGTGTCTTTGTGCAGATTGGGTGACCCTCGCAACCCCTACTAACGAATGTCCTAAATTGACAACATTTAAAATTTCCAAGTAGTATGAAATCTTAACCGTTGCGTTGACTTGATAACAAGAAACCCAAAAAAAAATATTTGTATTTTTATAGCTATTAGTTTTCAAGATATTCATGAAAATGTGAAGAAAGCATACCACCGTCTATAATAGTCTATATGATGTCACAAAGCTGAATTGTGACAGTCGCAACTCGCAACGCACAAAACTAACAGCGGAACACTTTCTAGTAGTAAATCCGCCTTACTAATAGTACTTCTGCATGATTTTATACGCTGTGACGCCTTACTTGTGACTTTCTTTTAGAATGAGGAACTTTAGAAATCGTTTTTGGGTTCCGTACCCAAAGGGTAAAAACGGGACCCTATTACTAAGACTTCGCTGTCCGTCCGTCCGTACGGTTGAAATTTTCAAAGATTGTGTATTTCTGTTGCCGCTATAACAACAAATACTAAAAACAAAATAATAAGAATAATAATTAAGGGGGGCTCACATACAAAAAACGTGATATTTTAGCCCTTTTTCATGGCTACCACTCGCCGAGCTAGATCTCAAGAACCGTAATAGCTAGACAGTTGAAATTTGCACAGATTATGTATTTTATTGTGGCTACAACAACAAATACTAAAATCAAAATAATAATAATATCCTGAAGGACGGTACGGTCGACATTTGTCGGGCATGCCGCCGTCCCGGAGAGTCGCTCAGGCATATCATTTCCGGTTGTGGTCATCTTGCTAACGGCGAGTACTTGCACAGACATAACTTGGTAGCCAAGATTATTCACCAGCAGCTTGCTCTTCTGTACGGTCTTGTGGACTTCGAAGTGCCGTACTATAAGTACACACCTGCGCCAGTTCTCGAAAATGGGAACCTCGTGAAGGCCGAGAAGGACAAGGTTAGTAAGTACCTAGACCTGGCACACGAGGTAACCGCTATGTGGGATGTTGATTCGACGATCATTGTCCCGATAGTCGTCTCTGCGAACGGTCTAATTGCGAAGAGTCTCGACCAACATCTTAAGAGACTCTCGCTAGATGGCTGGGTCAAGGGTCAGATGCAGAGGCGTACTCTTGGACACGGCGCGGATAGTCAGGAGGTTCCTCTCTCTGTCGCCCTAACCACCGGTAGCTTAGGCCCCGCCTCGCTGCCGGCGGCACTCTAGGTTAGGTTTTTTATAATGCTTTTATATTTTGTATGTGGCAACGGCACGGTTAGTTTACTTTGCTTATTTTAATAGTATAATTACTTATGGTCTTATCTTATGGGGATCAGCTGCAGATATTAAAACTGTTTTTATTTTGCAAAAAAGGGCTATCCGAGCAATTTATAACTTGGGGTCGCGTGATTCATTAAGAGAATTTTTCAAAGAAATAGATATTCTAACCCTGCCGTCCCTATACATATTTGAAATAATAATGTATGTTAGGAAGAATTTGGGCAATTTTCCAACGAACGCTGATAAACCAATAGCCACGAGAAATACTGGGAAACTCAACATAACCTTCTATAGACTAGTAAAGGCGAAAAAGTCGTTCTTGGGAAATTGTATCAAATTCTACAATAAATTTCCTAAACACATTACTGAACTTAGCAATTCTAAATTCAAATCTGCAGTAAAACAAACACTTATATCAAGAGCATATTATAAGATAAACGATTACATCATGGATAGGGATGTTTGGCAGTGATAGCGTCCTGCACGGGTAATCTATCGCGAAAATATATTTTCTACTGTAGCATTGTTATTTAAGTTATTTTGTAGTAATGTAATTTTATATTTAACTATATAATGTATATTGTTTTGAAAAAATGACACCTAGCCGAGTTTCTTACGCCGGTTCTTCTCGTGGCAGAGGTATATTTTTCCGAACCGGTGGTAGTTTATTGACGTTCATAGGTGCATGTAATATGCCTAATTTGAAGAATAAACTACTTTTACTTTTTTATGTATATTTTTATATTTTACATTTGATAAATTTATTGTAAAAAACCTAACATGTGAAAAAGAATAAATAAGGAGAATAATAATAATTAAGGGGGGCTCCCATACAACAGAGTAGTTGCCGCTAAAACAACAAATACAAAAAACACTCAATAAAACCAGTGATTAATGGCACCCGCTTTTAGTTTTTTTTTCTGGTACTGAACCCTTCGTGCGCGAGTCCGACTCGCACTTGGCCGGTTTCTTTTTTAATTGGGACATTTTCGAGAATTTAAAAATGTGGTAGTAAACCACATTTTCAATTTATTTCCCTATATTTGATTTCATCGGGAAAAGCAAGCCTTAAAAAATTAAATGTTGTCAATTCACATGCCATAATAGTTTTGCCCTAGCTAATGGACTTTGTCATAACGTTTAATAGTCATAACATTTATTTTCGATAACATATTAACTCTCCCAAAGCATGTTGTTCCTAGTATTTATACCATACTGCTAAGAGTCCTAAACTTATGTCATAATATCGATTATTAGATGTTATGGTTACGTGACCAAGTCCAGTAAGTAATGTAGGACAATCATGTAAGACAACACGGGGTTAGGGGTTCCAATATAAACCTGTTAAGATTATTAAAATATTTTTTTTCCGAAATAAACACACAGTTTTGGTTGAGATGTACCATTTATTATTAATTACAATCACAATGTAGAGTTTACACAATTAATAAATGATAACACGAGATATTACACTAGCTTTACACCTTAACCCTTCAAATGCAGATTACACTAACAATTAATAAATATAAATAATAATGAATAAATATTAGGGGACTTTTTTTACACAAATCGTACTAGTCCCATAGTAAGTGTGTTATGTGTACTAGACTACGATATTTTTAATAGATATATACTTTAAATACATATATAATACATCCAAGTCTCAGAAACAAATGTTTGTGCTAACCACAGAAACAAAAATGCCCTTACCGGGATTCGAACCCGGGACCTCTAGAGCTTCGGAGGCAGCACCAACTAGGCTAAATAATAATAATAATAATAAATATGCTTTATTGCACCACACAACAATGTTACACAAAAAAACTTACATAACTAGTAATGGTAGCAACAGGCGGTCTTATCGCTTAAAGCGATCTCTTACAGACAACCTTTGGGTAGCAGGAAAAGTTAACAAAAAACAGAATTACATAATTTTTAGCAATAACGCTGCTAACGAAAATTCCAAATTTCAAATTAAAGAGAAAAATTTAAAAGTTTAGCCTTTGGAGGGAACTAGTGAGGGAGATTTTGTTCCCAAGCTCGATTGTTCCCATAGCTCAGAGGCTAGAGCGATTGGTCGCGTATGCCAGATGTCGCTGGTTCGAATCCTGCTCGGCGCACAATTTAATTTTTAATTTTTCCCTTTATTTTGAAATTAGGCTAAACAGGCCGACAATACTGCAGGAATCTGCGGGCCTATGATGGTTGCCATTTTATCACTTATCGTCATGGATAAGACGCCCGTCACTCTCGCACTCGCATACTTGTCAGAACGTGACGGATGTCTTATCCACGAGGATAAATGATAAAATGGCAAGCATCATAGGCCCGCAGTTTTTCGTTGTGCATGTAAGTAGTAAATAATCGTTGGCACTGTCCTGCCTAAGCATAAGAAAGATAAAGCCGGGGATTCACTAAGAGAGCAATGTCCAGTAACAGATATCGCTAACGATGAGGCGAAGTGATGCCACGTTGCCGGACATCGCCAAACTTATAAAATTGTGAAATTTGAGTTTGCTTTTCATCTTACGTCCACGTATATATACTGTCTAGTCAACTTAAATATTACATTCATCCTGTATGCCGACGTAGGGTGTGTTAGGGCATCCGAGTCTGAACTTTCCTACGAGGTCGATGTGGTCTATCCTTCTTATGCACCTGCATATGCATTTCCAAATTAGAACTACTTCTAAACAGTCTGTTGCACGAGTCACATGGGTACTTTTTTTTATGTACCATCGCATGCTTCTTCAAATCTGTGATTTCCGTAAATTTTTTGTCACATATCCCGCAGGAGTACTGTTCACTTTGTTCCGTATGATATTTCACGTGAGCTCTAGCATTATTTTGGAACTTGAATCTTTTTTTACATACTTCACACGCGTAAGGTTTGTCTCCTGAGTGAATTACCATGTGAGCCTTCAGGAAGTATTTGCTTGAAAATATTTTATAGCAAAATCTGCACCGGACCTTATTCTCTTCGACTTCCCCCTTGTGAACCTGCAGGTGCTCAATTAATGCCCCAGTTGATGTAAACCATTCACAGCAGAAACCACATGTGTAGCTATTTAAAGGTATTTCACGGTTGGAGTGCACGGCGAAAATATGTCTACTGAGGCTATCTTCGTGTTCGAATGTTTTCTGACACACATGGCACGCGAATGGGGAGTGCTCCGCGAAAATATGTCTAGTGAGACTATCTTCGTGGTCGAATCTTTTCTGGCACACTTGGCACGCGTATGGGGTGTGCACGGCGACAATATGACGAGTGAGGCTCTCTTCGAGGTAGAATCCTTCCTTGCAAGCTTGGCACGAGATTGGGGAGTGCACGGCGAAAATATGACAAGTGAGCCTATCTTCGTTGTCGAATTTTTCCAGACAAACTTGGCATTCGTATAGGGAGTGCACGGCTAAATTATGTCTAGCGAGGCTATCTTCGTGGTCGAAATTTTTCTGGCACGCTTGGCAGTCGTATAGGGGGCTGTTGGTTTCAGATTCTGGCCGTTTCAACTCCTCACATTTTACTTCTACGCCGAACAATAGTAGGCCTGAAAAAGTACTCGCTTGATATCTTGTCGCTGTTTGAATGTGTCAGCAACGCATTTGTAATCTTGAGATTACATACGATCAAGTAACTTGCATGCTCGTTCAACTCCCAGTTGAAAAAAGATGAGGGATACTGTGGTCTCCTTACTAAAAACAGATTCTGAACTTATACCATTGATCTCATATAATATAACCCGCGCGTAACGTCACAATTTATAGGGTGGGTTGCAGCAAACCGTCTGATCGTCAGCGTTTTTTTTCCTTTTTTATATGATTTGACCTAATCGCTCGTAGGCCCTAGCTTCACCTGATGGAAAGCGACGGCAAGGCCTGAGGATGTTGCTCACTCGTTCAGTACACCGCCTATACATTCTTGCCTTGAAATCTGTTTATTATAATCTGATTGTATGGAAAGTTTTGACAGGTTTCTATGGGATGACAGCTGCCTGAGCCATATTTAACGTTGATCGGTCTGTACTGATAAGTTGGTGCAACTCAACCTTAATGTCGGTTCGTCATAAACTGTTGAGCGGATTGAGCGGCCGCTATAGGGACGAAACAGAAAATCATAAGGTAAAGATGAAATATTAGAGACGTCTTTTGAATGCCGCGGAATGAATCTTGCCACCCTTATCAAGGGCTAGGGCTGGCGATGGTGACGTGAACGACAAAACAATCAGTAGCTTGAAACAACATGTTAACACATACCATTAGTATTGCGTAACCATAGTGCTGATGATATATTACAAAATAACAGTTGCAGAGTTGGATTAAAGAGAAAAGAACAATTAACTATTGATGACGAACGGGACAAAATGATCGGAGATTTGATATGAGTACCTCTGAGCGACCGAGCTTTGGTCGTGTTTTCCAGAAGAATACGACAGTTCCCGAAGCCGATACCTAGCTAGATATTTTTTCGTTCCCGGAAATCCATATTGTGAATTTTATTAAAACCGTTGAAATTTCAATTACGATTAAACAAATAAATATCCAAATATTGCTCGTTATAGAATATGTCAATTAAAAAATATATTTATGAAGGAAAGACAAGTGAATAACGAAATGAAAGTATCAAGATATCATGAATTTTCCTATTCCCATTTAAACTTCATAAATGTTTCCCAAATGTATACTTTAAAACTAGGAAGATATTACCATCTTCTTCCTTCTCTCCAAACAGAGGCAGATAGACCAAGAGGCAGTTATATACAGCAAATAAAATATAAAGCTCGTGTCGTATCGCATCATGAAGGCAAAAGGTTTGCGCTCGAAAGAGAGAAATGGAAGATAGTCCACCAACAAAAGGATAATTCTTAAATTGAAGAAAAGGAAAAGAACAGTGAGCAAATACACTACGGACTATCTATCACATGTCTAATGACAATAAAACGTTGGCATTATTATTCTACCCATAACCAAACCAACTAGGGAATCCAAACCAGTTATAACCGAAATCGAAACTGATTATAACTATAACCGAATTTCGGCAAGATAACATAATTGTGTAAATTTAGAAAGCCTATTTCGGTTATACTTTTTAAATAAATTATAGAAATTCAGTTTCTTATTTTTAACAGACTTCAAAAAACCGGCCAAGTGCGTGTCGTGTCACGCACAGAGAAGGGTTCCGTACCGTCACCTCCTAATCTACATTTAAAACCACTATACAATACAGTAAATAAAAAAAGGTCGTATCTTCATAGGGAAGACACGGCACTTACGCCCTTTTGTTTGGGCAAGACAGTTTTTCAGCAATAACTCAAAAACCATTAGCAATAACACGAACACCAAAACTGGGGGGGAGATTTAAAAAAATTTTGCTCCTGTTACATATTGTATGGGGTGCCCCCCCCAGTTTAATATTTTTTTGGTAATCTTACATTATATATTCCTATAGCGGTTCATAGCATACACCTACCAAAATAGTTCATAATAGTAGTGCTCATAGTCTCCGAGTAAATCGCTGTGACATACGGACGGACAGAACAGACACGACGAATCCATAAGGGTTCCTTTTTAGCCATTTTGGCTACGGAACCCTAAAAAGGAGGTGGTTCTCAATTCGACTGTATTTTTAACCGACTTAAAAAAAGGAGGTGGTTCTATGTTCCACTTTATGTATTTTTTATATGTATGTTCACCGACTTCTCCGTCAATAGTGGACCGATTTTTAAAATTCTTTTTTTATTCGAAAGAGTATACTTACTCCTGAGGTGGTACCATTGTCACCAAATCGGGATCTGATGATGGGATCCCAGGGAAATCGAGGGGAAACCCTCAAATTTATAGGCACGTGTTACGAGTTTCATATATTTTCTAAAGCTATTCAAGTATTTGCGTCTGGTAGTCATCATCTCATGTTGGTGAGCTGATTATGAAAGGTACAACTCTTTAATATTATGTACGTTCCCCGTTTTCTCCGTCAAATGATGAACGATTTTTAAAATTAAAAAAGTATAATAAAAAGTTACTTTAATTCCTATTTAAAGTAAATTATTTTGTTGTAAGTTAACATCTCTTAAAGTATCGTCATCTAATTTGGAAACACCTTATATACAATTGGTATACTCACCTTTCGAGTGGAGTATTTTTTTTTATACTACGACGGTGGCAAACAACATTTCGGCCTGCCTGATGGTAAGCAGACACCGAAGCCTATGGACACTTGCGACTCCAGAGGAATCACAAGTGCGTTGCCGACCTTTTATTGACTTGGGGATGCGCTGTGTGAGAATGAGGGACCCGCAGATGTATCGTTGTAATATCTCAACAAAGCTTTCACATTGTATTTTTGAAGGAAATTGTATGAATTTAAATAAAATAAATAATAATAATTATTATTGTTATCAACAGACATCCAAGAAATAAAATTTTATTTATCTAAAACCTCTATAATAATCAAATGTTATGTCAGAACTCTCTGATGATATATGATCCAGGAATAATCAACTGAACTCCCTGATGACTATGGGAATCAGGTTGAAGTGTGTTGTGGGCGATGGGCTAGCAACCTGTCACTGCGCTATCACATTTTCACAATGTATAAACCTACAATAGCTAAAAGTTGAAAATAAATTTTCGTGTGCTCTGCCTACCCCATTTGGGAATATAGGCGTAAGTTTATATATGTATGTACTCCCCAAACACGATAAGCACACGGATTGGAATTTCGATTCCAAAACGAGTCTTGCGTTTCCGTTATTTAAATTTATCAAACGTCTTCATAAAGGAGGAGGTTCTCAATTGGGTTGTTTTTTATGCTTGTTACATTAGAACTGAAGCCAATATCAATTAACCGATTGAAAAATATTTTTTGTTCAAACCTAGGTACCTTCAAATTCATCCCATATATTTTGGTGAAGATCAGATGACGAGAACAACGAAGAATAGAATGAACCAGTACGCTCGGCTAAATTCGATTCTCCATACAAACGTAGTTTCGTTCTCCTTTTAAAACGCCTTGCTGAAAAAACATGAAACTTTGTATACACAATGGGAGCCGCCATATCTAGGTCGGAAATTAGTTTCTGTTGCTAGAAATTGTAAAAGGAAAAAATACAGCGAGGTATTGAGTTACGTCTTATATGAAATCCTTAATAATCGCTGTATTTTTTCTCCATTAAAATTTCAAGCAACAGAAACTAATTTTCGACATAGATATGCCGGATCCCAATGTGTATACAAAGTTTCATGTTATTCTAGCATGGCGTTTTAAAATGAGAGCGAACTCTTAATTGTTATAGGCATACTTATGACGATTTCGGTGTTTATTTATTTATAATAATAGTAAACTTTTATTTCCGGCCCATAAAGTTGTTAGGTACAATATCCTTAATCTATATTAGTCCAAGTAATAAGGTACATTGCCGTTGGTGTTGTTTATACCAGCAGTTTGGAGGTGGAATTCGGAGCGGTTTTTTTTTATATTAAAATGTTTACTTTTTGTCTCACCTGGCCAGCTATAAATCCACCGTTTAAGGGCTGAATCACACTGGCACGGCCTGCGGTGGCGGTCAATAGTAAATTTGACAGCCAATGACAAGTTTACTATTGACGGCCACGGACAGGCCGCGCCTGTCTGTGAGAGGCTTATCTCTGCAACAGGCTTGGAGCCGCTATAATTACTGTTAGTTTTTATTTATGATAGATTGTTTTATTTTGTCATCCTTTAATTTACTTGCATCCTTGGAAAGCAGTTCTGTAAAGTTACTTTGTCAAATTTAGTTAACGGCGGAAATTATATTTAAGTTCGTGTTAAATAAATAAATGTTTACACAGTCGATGCCCAAATTTTATTTCACTTTAGGAGCCTGAATCATGGCATGACAGCGTATTTAAATTCGTCCAGTCGGGAATGGGCATGTTAGTAAATTGCCAAAAACACACAAGGCCAATACATCAGTTTTTGGCGATAAACCTCCCTGCTGAAAAAAAACCGTCACCTTCGTACCAGATTGAAGGAAGTCGGTTGCTATAAAATATAGCAGACATTGTGTTGCCAATTATATCATATGAGTTCAATGCAGTCATCTTTTGTTAATCTAAACCAAATAAACAATGGAAGAATGCAATCTCAAGATTTCACATGCATTGCCAACTCTGAATACAAATTATGTATGCTAAAAACACAAATTTTACCTTTTGTCATATTATGCAATAGAACACAACAGTGACACACAGCCGGGCATATGATGGTTGCCATTTTATCATAAAATGTATCTTTGTCGATAAGGTATTCGTTCTGAAAAGTATCCGAGTGACGGGTGTCTAATCCAGGATAAGTGAATAATGTGATAAAATGGCAACCATTATACGCCCTCATATGTTTGTGTGTGTGACCTTCGTAGCTAGACCTTCACTTACTAGCGCGTACATATGTCCGAAAGGGCCGAATAGTTACGTCCCAAGTAATACGATCAAACTAGCTAGGTTGGTTGCGATACCTATATGATAATAATAACTGCCTATTTCCATACTAAATTGAGTTCCTCCGAGATAAACAGTTTCAATAGATGAAGATAATGAATATAATGATTTTACATTTGAGCACGAAGCACCCTATTCCCTGCCATATAAAATTGTATACAGCGTGTATTTTTGATACGACCTCAACTTTTGCAAGTTCTTCGTAAAGGTTCTTGGGGCCTATGCCCTAAAGAATGTTTTTCTATAAATTGTTAAAAATGTACGACGTCTTTTTTCTTTATAAAATAATGCAACATGAATGTATCTCGTTTTTATTAATCCAATGAAAGAATATTTTAAATGTTAAAGTACATATTTTTTACTCAAATCTGGCTGTTGAGTAGTCATATAGATCACATTGATCAAGTATTTAACAATAATACTGAAAACTCGTCTACCACGTGTCTAATAAGTGTACGCAATACGATGAAGCACGAAAATAAATTAAAAATTAATTAACAATTTGTTTTAAAATCGGTTATTAGCACTAAAATTTACGTCTGGTTACAGTTTGTGGCTATATCAACCATACACGCTGTATACACTGAAAAGTAACACGGTGCAAAATACTTCAATAATAGTATTAATAGTATGTATTAACCCTATAAGAGTGTCAAAAATGACAAAAATCATCAAGGTGTCATTCTGTTTGACATATTGGACGATGACAGTTAAAACGTTAAAGGCCTTGAATGCATATGTATATAATTATAATTAACCGAGGTCTCCGTTTCTGCTTCGGCAAAAATGCTTTAGCGTGTCCGGCGGATACCCGATTTCCGGCTGTTCTCTACTGAGATTGAAACTTTTGTGAGCTGGTTTCATAACTAAATTATATAGATTTTTAAAATGTTCAAATTTAAAAAAAAATCGCCAGGTTAACAGCTCACGCTCTTTAAAAAACCTTTTAAAACGAAAATGCTAAAACCATGGCAACTCATTACTTGATGCTACCTCTGAATCTGCATAGACTGATGATGAGAAACCGGAAACTTAAGATCCACTACTCAAAGGTCCTAACTTTAGATCAAAGTTTCACTGAATTGAAATTATAAATAATATATTTCGGTACAAGTGGTTAAATCTCTAAGGAAGCGCCGTCCTTTTAAATATTTGCTCCGGTTACAGGCCATACCCTTTGTTATAAAAAATAAGTATTTGGTCAAAAATTTAATTTTTGGTACAAGCTTTTATTGCCGACTGTACTTTTTTCCACAGTCATAAACTACTTGTTGAGCCGGTTCGAATGAGCCCAAACACGATGGGCTTATCTTGTGTAGTTTAGGAATTGCTATAACCACCTTCTGTCTCCATCATCAGATCAGCTCTACGTCATAATAATATTGCATTGTCATCCGATTTATACATGCATGCAAAATTTCAGATCAATCGGAAACCGGGAAGTGGATCAAATTTAACTTGCAAGATTTGATTACAGACTGTCCGACAGACAACGGGACAGGTGAAACTAAATAAAAGCTTGTAAAAATGTAAGGTTAGGGTACCATCTTGCCGAGTGAACCTAACGCGACGCAAGGATTATAATAGTACATTATTGTCGAGGCATGGAAGGAGGCAATTGCAGGCTGAGTATAAGTTTTCTCTCCTCCTCCCTCCCTTGGGAGTCCGCTTAAGAAATACGAAGCCTGCAATTGACATTTCAGCCGAGGGTAATAGTGAAATTTTCTCAAAAATGGGGCTAAAAAGACTAAATTGGTTTATTAAGTTGTGATAAACATAACCCAAAAAACGTCAAAATGCTCTCCCACCGTTAATTTTTTTTAAACAGACTCGGTAGCGTTTTTTAATTCATTCAGACACGTACAAAAACGTCGTGATTTCAACAGAAAAATACGACTTTAATTGGTTGTATACGACCTGCGCAATTTTTTGTATGGCCGTTTGTTATTTTTAAAAAGTTTGAAACTCGACAAATAAATCAATTTATATGTAACATTGTAACCGCGCGGGACGAGCATGCAGTGTTTGAATTTATTAAATTTATGAATGACCACAAACTACACTTCGCCTTCTAATATGTAGCGAGCGTCCACTTTTACCCCCATTTTTTATATTTTTTTATATTTATGGTAGTCTATAAAGTATATGTTAATAAGGGTCTCTTTTACCTGAATCAACTAAGAGTTACGGGCATGGAGGTAAGATTTTGCCTATTTGACCTGAAGTGGCTATGTGGTATGTCTAGGCACGAGAGCAAAGTACGACTTTCTTCGCCCTTAATATGACTAAAACCTTATTTGGAGTGTTTTTTTAATGTACTGATGTGATATCCCGAAAAATTTAGACGGTTTATGTGCGGAACAAGCTGTATAATATCATAGCAATCATAAAGTTTATGAGACGCAAAAAATACATATTTGGAGTTGTCTCAATCATAAATATTAATAACCAAGGGCTAGTTTTTATATTTTTTCTTAACTTCAAATGAAACTGGTTACTAACGTCTTTAACGTCGGATATCGATAAACGAATAAGCGGTTCTTAGTTCGAAACATGTCGAGCAATTTTCGACCTCAAAAACGTGTGAGACAGGGCTTGTAACCGGTTTAACCTAAATAATTACCACTAACCGGTAATTATTTAGGTTAAATCGTTTAATTATTTAGGTTACGTTATGCGTTACAACGAATTGATTTGGGAACATTATTTCGTAGCGCTACTGAACCGGTTACTCGGCGTTTGGATATGGGGTCAATAATCACTGTCACGCGCCGGTCTTGTGCCTCGGTTTTTGTGTGTCCATGATATGATGTTAGGCGAAAAATGCTTGCAAGTGACGTCCACTGCTAGGAACGACAACAGTCAACTAAATGAAAAATCGAATCGAATACCAATTCAAATATTCTTGAGCGAGCGGTCATTCACCCGTTTACACGGAACCAACGCGTTCTTTAACCGGTAAGTGGATTTTCGTTGTATTCGAAAACTATCATGTGAGTTCGCAGTCTAAGTCTGAAAATATTTTTTTGTATACAGTTATATAAAAGAAACGATGTGTGCGTAACAGAGGCGTCTTTACCTATAGTGCAGGGTGTGCGTTGCACACGGGCGCAGCGGTCATATAGGGGTCGCAGATTGCCGCTCGCTACGGAGCCTCACTTGCTAGGGGGTGCTAGAGTAATGTTTCGCATACGGGCGCTGCATGGGCTAGAGACGCCTCTGGTGCCTAAATACTAATGGACGGTAGTGTATATTCCTTCGCTCTTCCGCTAAATACTCTAACGGTCTCTCTCTCTAACGGTCGTTAGCGGAATGGATAAGGAATAATACTTTTAGAGATTGAATACGTATCTATTGTCAAGGTTAAGGTGCGTACGCATTTGATGCAGCCTAAGGTTGAGGCACGCACAGCTCGCCTTTTTGCTCAAATGCGTACGCGCCTAGTGCGGGAGCAGCGAGCGGCGATTCGACCGGTCTCGGTATTTTGTCCGTGCTCAAAGGCGCCTCGGTGTGCGTGCCTCGCGGACAGAACGACACGATAACTTGTTTGTGTTTGAGACGCGTACGGGTTAAACGGTTAAAACGATTTTTTACGTTTGTTTCATCCATCACCAGCGCAATTTGTTGTTAATAATCCGGTCAATTACAATTCAGCAACAGCTGTTACCGAGTTGTGCGACGCACAATGTCGGGTCGCCGCGACCGCGCTGCCTCACTCGAGCATATTTATGTGCTAGTGTTATGCTCGCGAGCAGCTCTCCGCTCGGGGTGAGCACGCCTCGAGCCGACCTACTCTAATGCGTACGCAGCTTTAGAGTGCACGTTTAAACGTTTTGTAACATCCTAAAGACTACAGATAGATATACTAGCACTGATCGCTTATCGAAATTAATGAAACGTTTATTTCGGAAGATCACAACTTATATCCTGATCAATGCATAATGGATCAATAGAGAAAATTAGAGCTCCAACAGTGATATAGGTTAGAAATAGGGCCCAGTGGAATATGCAAGATCCTATGAGCATCCCACTTAGTAGTGTAGTCATTGCTAGGGAATATACTTACATAACCAGTTAATAACAATGATTATATAGGTATCTAATAATCATCATCCTCATATTAGCTGAAAGACGTCCAATGCTGGACAAACGCCTCCCCCAAGGATCTACACAATGACCGGTCTTGCGCCGCCCTCAGCCAACGGCTTTCAGCGACCTCGACCAGATCGTCGGTCCATGTAATTGTACAGAAAACTTATGATAAAAATGTGCGGAGTGACCGCGCACATAATCTCACAATAGAGATAAGCAAATATAATGCACTTTTTCTTTTTGAAATGAATACTTCTTATTTTTTACTGGGAAATTAGCTTCACTAAGTGTAAGTTAGTACGGGACACGTTAACGGGACGGGTTAATTAAGGTTAACCATAAGTATTCAAAGAGACAAATATATAAAAAAAACCGGCCATTGCTTGTCAATTTTGTACTTCGCTATGCCACAATTTGTGGTTTCCGTGAGCCAATGCTTGGGTACCTACAGAAAATACCGAAATCGGCATATGCGTGCCTATCAAATTCGAGGAGTTCCCTCGATTCCTCCTAGATCCCATCATCAGACCTTCACCAAATTGATATGGGACCAATGTCGGGGTACCTGCTTTGAAACAAAAAAAGAATGCAAACATGCAGTACAATACCATGGATGCAATAAAGATTATGATTATATTGATTATGAAATTAGAGGGGGGGGCACACACTTTTTACGACTTTGACAGCTAATATCTCGTAAACGGTTGACTTGAATGGATTTTTTTTAAGACCTATTCGTAGATACCCCACACGCCTAAGTGCATTAAAAAAAAATTACCCCCTGTTACATGTATAGAGTGCCCCCCCCTGTTTTTTTTTCGTAATTTCCCATCATATTTCTATAGCGGTTTATATCATACACCTTCCTACCAAATTTCATAATTTTAGTGCTCATAGTCTAATCGGCTGTGACATACGGAAGGACGAACGGACGGACGGACAGACATGAAGAATCTATAAGGGTTCCGTTTTTGACATTTTGGTTACGGAACCCTAAAACAATTATCTTGCTTAACACTACGGATCTGTTGGTATTATTATTATATTAATCTAAGCCATTATCGTAATAAAAGACAGACAAGGTCATGCCTATTAATATGAAACTTCATTAGTCAATGTCAAATGTCACAATGAATCCCGGTAGTATTTTGCTATTTGACATGACAGATGATAAAAAATACGGTATTGATTGAGTAGGGCTTATTCCACCTAATTTTCATAATGCCAAAATCACTAATTTCACTAAATTTCAAAGTGCCATGGGCTCATAATATCTAAATATCAAATTGTCTCATTCCTAAAATGAACAAATGTCATAATGACTTTGAACTAAAACGTCACTTGTTTAAAATGCTGAAATACTGAAATGTACATTTGGTTCAAATACCAAATCACAGATACGACAAAATTTTAAAATAACTTAAACTAAAAACTCCAGAACGGCAAAATGTCACAGTTTCATAATGCCCCAATTTTTTTTTACAATCTATAAAGCTTTATGTAGCAATATTTTATTGAATTTTATTTGTCTAATTTGTATATAATCATTTATAAACATATCAATTTATATATAATCTTTATTAAATTCTTCTACTAAAGAATATTATATTTGTACATGAAGGTTAACTAGCCTTTTTGAAATTTAGGTATTCTGGCACCTGGTTGTTTTGAACTTACCGAGTTACCTAGTTGTTGGCCTTCGGGTGGCTTGAGAACTTCTAACAGTCAAGTTGCCCACTCACTTGACAAGGGGGGGTCGAAGTTGCACCACGTCCGTAGGGAGTAGCCACCGTTACCCTGCACGTGACCCCTGGGTGGTGCTAAAAGTGCGACAAAAAAACTGGCAACCGTACTTGTCTTCTCGAAGATCTCACGGTTCGTAAATAAATGCCATACGATAAAAAAAAACCTTCTAGACATTTCTACTGTCACTCATGCAAGAGCAAGTTTGGCCTGGCCAGCCATATCAGAGGCTCTGAATGCTCTGATACAGAGCTCACAATCGAGCAAATCCATAATTAGATTAATTAGTCATTGGAATTGATGAGAACTAAAATAATAATAATAGTATGGCATTTATTTTTTGAACCGTGAAATCGAGAAGACAGTATGGTTACCAATTTTGTTTCTCTTTTAGCACCACCCAGGGGTCACGTGTAGGGTAAAGGACTCCCTACGGACGTGGTGCAACTTCGACCCCCCCCTTGTTAAGTCAGTGGGCAACTTGACTGTTAGAAGTTCTCAAGCCGCCCGAAGGCCAACAACTGCTGTCATAGACAAGAGCCGGGATCAACGGCTTAACATACCTTCCAAAGCACTAGAGCGCTAAGTTAGTAACCACCCATCCACGAACTGACCTGGGCCCGCGTTGTGAAGGACTATAGATATATTATATACAACATATACATATTATATATAATAGATATATTATATTACATTATACACGACAACATTTTATCACTGTCGGAACTCAAGTTTCCCAGACCCTATCATTAATCGACCAAAGTAGTGCATGGAAATTGACAGTTTTTATTATTTAATCATATTTACCTAATCTCCCTACCTACACCATCCATAAGATCCTACCACAACTATCCTACTATTTATATTTAAGTTAGTACTTACTGGATACAATGTCTCCATCACCCAACTCCGACTTGACTGGACCGTCATCCTCTGTAAAGAAAACCTCATTTAATTTTTTTTAATAATATTATTGGCTATGTGCGAAGTAGGTGGTGGGGGTAAGCTAAGCGATCGCAACGCACACCATGGCAGAAATATGTAGCTTCCGGGGACATATATGTCATATATGTCAAATTTACTTAGATGTTTCCTATTGGTTTCCTACGATTCGTTTCATTTCTATTTATTATCTTATTTATTTCTGAATTTTTTCCAGTAAGACCCTTTACTTATTCTGGCTTACTAAAATGAATAAAATATTCATGTGTCATTATTTGACATCTATTTTCTGAGTTTGACATTGCCCCGGGAACCATGACGCTTGACGTTTCTGACGTGCACATAGCCAATAAGCCCATTTCATTCCACATACATAGTATTAGAAATCTTGCAACCGGTCCCTGCACTAGGCATACATAGCCTGTATCGTAGGAGATCAAATAAGAGGCAATATTGTAACTGCTACTTCTAAGTAATGATTTTAAGTAGCTAAACACTGTGTCACAGAATAAGTAACAGTACATACAGAAATTTCACTTCCTAACAAAAACGGCGTTTAGGCATAAGAAACGTACCTACTCTCTGTATCTCTGTCTATCGCATAACTTGTATTCATTCACGCGCGGCACGTGTAGCGTTGGGGTTGTCAATCCATGAATACATTAATAAGTACATATTACATGAGATGTAGGTATGTCAGTGGCATTATGAAGGGTTTTAGGGTTTCGTACCCCCTTTTATAAAAGATTATTTTGAACAGTATGGCCCAAAAAGGTTACGTTATCTCCGGAAGACTCCTCCTTACACAAAACGACTTAAGTGCCGTAGTTTCCTTATGAGGATACGTTATTTTATATTAGAAAGGTACAAATTATTTGGTAATTTCCTGCATTTACTTACATAAGAAGGTACAAGAGAGGCTACAAATAATTCATTAACAATTTGGTCGTGGGTTTATAAACCACAGAATAAATAGGAGGAAAAAAAAATATTTAAAAAAAAATATGTAAAAAAGACTTGAATTGGAAATTAATATGATTGCCTTTTACAATAACGAAGTTTATATACAATTAGTGACTTGTTTATATTTGATTGTCTGTAAAGACATCCACATTATGAATAGGAGTTATTTACGCGCAGTTCGTCGAATTACGTCGGCGGCGGAGGCGGATCGCGACACGACACAGGTGCTCGCGCGGCGACGGCCCTCGCCTAACTGATCACCTCGGGGTTTGCAAGCGGTGGGCATAAAACGCGACGCGCTCCTCCCATTGCAAGCCCCTTGATTGTGTGTTAGTTAAACTGTGTGTGTGTGTGTGTGTGTGCGTATGTGTGTGTGCGTATGTGTGTGTGCGTATGTGTGTGTGCGTATGTGTGTGTGTGTACAAAATGTTCTCTATCGCCTCTAGCCAAGCTTCCAACTTTAATTTTAACTTTACTGGATATATTGAACTTCTAAATGAAAATTTTCGAGGTTTTTACTTCCCTTTCCATACATTCAAACTTAAAACTGTCTGAACTCTGTATAAGTATTTGTAAGCTGTGTTCCTCCTTTTGAAAAAAAATATTTAACGTTGATCAGTCTGTGATCGTAAGTCGGGCCAACCCAAACCCAGCCTAAGGTTTCTTCAACTTTCCATACATTCAAATTTAAACGAACACAGCTTACGATTACAGACAGTTTGGTGCAACCCAGCCTTAGTTCGCATCTATATTTTCGATGTTGAATGTACCTACACACTACACATCATTAACTACAATAAAAAGGTACAGTCAACAGCAAATGTAGATGATCATTTTAGTACCTACTTTGTCGCACTAACGTCACAATACTGCGACAGTTGGGATGCATCGAAGTAGTGAATGTGACAAGGTACCTAAATGATCATCTACTTTTGATGTTGACTATACAAAAATGGTTTTAGAAAAAGATACTTACGTATCATCACCTCCTCAACATTAGGATCTTCGTCAAACTCCTCCTTTATTAAATTGGGTTTTTTATCTGAAACAATGTTACAAAAGTATATTCCCTTGAACATAACCATGACTAATATCATGGTTATGTTCAAGGGAACTTGAGCCATACATAATAAACACCACTACTTGATCGGTAGGTAAGTCATGTTGTGTTCCCGCTGATAATAATAATAATCGTAAGGCATTTGTTTTCGAACAAATGTCCAAAGGTGTCAAGTATCCATAAGGAAGCTCACCTTTTTCTTGTAGAGCTTTCTCCAACAGAGCTTTAAGTTCCACCTGGCTTTGCTGCACTTGCATCTTGAACTCTGTTGCATCTCGAAGGCGGGCCACGCACACCTCGCAGATTCCACACTCATCGTTTCCCACATTAAGCTGAAATGGCAGAATTTATTTGAATATTACTACATACTGTACTACTACTGTTAATATTACTACTGTTGTGCCATTGTATTTTAGTTCCTGGAAATGTATTAGGTATACTAATTAACTTTGAATAAAGGATTTATTATTATTATCTCTTTATTCATTTTATGTCTTCTTTTTATTATTATTATTATATTATGGATATAAAACAAAGTAGTGTTGGTTACACCATTTTTATCTGCCATCACCACCATTTATAACTGCTAACCATTTATGGGCTGGATTTCTATCATTTTAGATTTGTATATTAAAACATCGGTAAAATAAACGAAAAAAGAACAGTTTCTCATACATTTAGCATGGAACGGGTCCAGGGCGGAACAAAGTTCGCAGGGACCGCTAATTATTTATATTTGGGTCAATGAACTAGTTTTTGTTGCTATTCATCTGATGTTACTTTAAAAAGTTGTTAAAGCATTGATTTCTTTTTCTAACATGCTTAGAAGATGGCCCATACAAACTGAGATTAAAAATGTCAACGAAACTGTACAGTAGTTGGAATTACGCCTTACAAAATTTAGAATAAACTGATTGAAGGATATGATGCTTTCATTCAAGTTTTAGATAGGTAGTAACAACCATTTCATTTCAGGGCCCTGGTGTGGGACGCCACACGTGTGGACACTTTTGCGCAGTCCCACATTCAGGCAACTCGCTCTCAGGCTGGCGCTGCAGCTAACCAGGCCCAAGTTCTTAAGCGCCGCAAATACTCATCCTTATTGAGTAATTACGAGTTTGCAGCGCTTGCGGTAGAGACACTGGGTTGACTGGGTCCTTGGTCGGCTGACATGAAAGCCTTGTCGTCGCGGCTGGTTGACGCTTCGGGTGACCCCAGGGCTGGCGCTTACCTCTCGCAGAGGATTTCCCTCGCCGTTCAGAGAGGTAACGCGGCCCGCGTTCTGGGCACCATACCGCAGGCTGACCTTCTGGACGGGGTGTTCTTTTTATAATTGGGGTTCCTTTTTTGTTATTATTATTATCATTAGCTATTAATTAGGTATATTTTAAGTTATTATTTATTTCTTTTGTGTTATTTTATTTAAAATTATAATCCTTATTCATTAAGTTTATATTTATGTGTTGAATAAATGTATTAACCATTTCTTGCTTTTATTGTTTTGTAGTAAAATGTAAGTGGAAAAAACTGTTTGACGTTTGAAATTTGTCTATTTGGACAACTTGTTTGAGCCAATTGTCATAAAAAAAAAGGAAAAAATACAAATAAAATCTTGCTATTAGGCTGCAATACTCTCATACATGATAGTAACAGAGAGACAATTATGAGTACATTCAAACAGAAAGAGCTTAACAAGCGTTTTTAATGGATAAGGATCTTTAACAAGTTCCCTATCCCATACAAAGGGCAACACTTGGCTCCTCAAGTCTACTTCATTATTAATTATAGGAGTATGTTATTTATGTTAGACTAGCTATCCTGGCGAACTTTGTTCCGCTCCGGGCTCATTCCATACAAAAAGAAAAAAAAATTGAAGAAAAGTTTTTTTCGTTTATTATACTGATATTTAAATGATTATTCTGCTATTTGGAGCAAAGAGTTTGAACTGAAAACTATTCATAGCGTACTAGAAGACATCTTTAAATAAATCAACTGGGAAAATCAAGTACTTTGGATATGTGGCAAATACCTAAGCCACCTTAGATTTGCAGATGACATTGTTGTCTTTGCAGAATCAGCCAAAAAGCTTGAACAAATGATGCAAGTCCTGGTAAACAAGAGCAAGAGAATCGGATTATACATGAACACAAACAAAACCAAAGTGATGACGATGACTAATGCTCATACTCATCCGATAACAATTGATTGTATATATGTATATGTAACAAAATTATGTGTACCTGGGAAAACAAGTTTCATTCAATTTAAGAAGTAAGGAAGAAGTGGATCGTAGGATCAACTGTACCTGGAGAAAGTACCGGACCCAGAAAGAAGTACTTAAAGGAACCTATCACCCAAAACTAAAAAAAGTGTATTCTACCCAGTCTGACATATGGTTCCCAAACATGGACTTTTACTAATAAAATAAAAAACAAAATCTCCTCATGTCAACACGCCATGGAAAGGAGCATGTTAAAGCTCAAGAGAATTCACAAAATCAAGAATGGAGAAATTAGGAAAAGAACCATGATTGTGCATGCGCTAAAACAAACCCTACGCTTAAAATGGCAGTGGTCTGGCCATGTGTCCAGATATACAGACAAAAGATGGACCATACAAACTACAAAATGGTTGGGGCCTGAAGGAAAGCGAACCAAGGGAAGACCATATAAACGGTGGGCTGATGATATCACCGAAAGAGCGGGAAAAAATTGGATGGATAAAGCTAAAGACAGAGATTGATGGAAGGGAATCGAGGAGGCTTTTACCCAATTGGGATCAGTGTTATAATATAAAAAAAAATAACTAAATGTAAACACTTAAACACTGAATAAGATAAAGCTTTATTATTATTATTTGGCGCAAAGACAAATCCGAAAAATCAAAGATCATAAAAATCGCCCCTGCTGTTCTTGAATTATAAATGGTGTAGATTTATTATTTGGTTTATAATTATTTAAAGAGGTAATGCTACCAGGGTAATGGGGTCTATGCAATTGGGCCTGCTAGAGATGGTGTTCTTTTTATGGTTGTTAAGTAAGTAGTTTTTAGGCTGTTTAAATTTTACAATAAGAATAAGAATAAGAAACTATACAATGTTTTTATTAGTATGAAATGATATTCTTTTTCTTCAACATAGGTATAGGGGACGACCAAAGGTTGCAGATGTGGTACTGCTATGTCATGTCATTTGCAATGTCACTAATGGTGTTAGGTTTTTTTATGTCCCTTGAAAACTAATGCTTGGTTGGTTGCATGCTTTTATGCACTTTTGCAACCCCTACGTTTTTGCACTTTTGCCAAAAAAAACTATACCCCTCATATATTATTATTATTAAATAATAATAATAATAAGCCCCTCATATGGGACCCTCTTCCCTTTAGGAGGACCTGGAAATATATCAATTGATAGGTTTATACAACTGCTTCCATATGCTTTTTAACTTGCCCTGTTATGTCTGTGTGGGTCAAATATTGAAACTAAATTTTAAATCAGACATGACCATTTTTTTTTTGGTGTCATCTAGCTGATATGATTATGGAGACAGAAGATGGCCCAAGGTACACTTAAACTATACAATAAACACGTTGTGTTGGTCATCACACCAAGTAGTTGATGACTGTGGAACAAGGGTAGGTAGACAGTATAAAAACTTGCACCAAATTTTTTTTTTTTACAGAAACTTATTTTCAGACAGGTGGTAAACCAAATTACTTTCCACTTCTATTACAGAATAAAATCAATATGATCTGGGTCACTACTAAAAGTAGTACTGATTTAAATTTGTATGTGCTCTGTCTACCCCTAATGGCATTACAGACAAAGCTTATGTATGCATCATCACCTTATCCTATTTTTAAGTCAGGAAAAACGATAAAGGAAAAAAGTAGCATTTCTAGCATAAACTCGCTTGTATTAGCCTAGATGGGCTATCTGCCTATAAATTTAAGGGCGTAGGTACTAGTCTATGCTAGCAGACCCCCGACCTTCTAACTCACGAAAAAAAACTAGAAATAATTAGAGCTAAGATTTGTTCGCTTTGGTACGCAACTTCACTAAATTGCTCACAATCTTTGAGAATTCTTTAATCTTCGGTAATTTATCTCCTTATGTTAATAACATTGAATGGGGTCAAAGAGCAATTTGTTTTGTTTTCCTAAGATTATTTTAGAAATATGTAATGAAATAACGTATTTACATGTATATTGAAGCACTCTTTAAGCATGTCCCAGTAATTCTCCGTTTTGCCGACATTTTCGTATAGCGTCTTGAGACCCTTGTCTGGAGGGCGCCTCAGGCAACAGCGACACGAATGAAGCGCCTGCATAGCTTGAACTGTCGCGGCATCAGCCATAATGCCTATTATCTGACATCAATAACACGAATTCTTAAGATTTACAATTAAAATTTGATTCTCAATTGCACAGTCTAAAGTAATCTAAATTTCTTGATTTTCTCGCGAGTTCCTGTGAATGACAGAGTGTAATGGCGTCGGACGCGTATAGGAGCGTTCCAATTTCTATAAATATTAACCCTCAAACCGGTTAGATCACAAACCAGTTTTGTAGAAATGTCCGCTAAAGCTGGGCTGGATAGTGAATGGCCTGATTGAATCGCCGACTTGGCAGGACTTGGCAATTTTTTTTCATAAAACGGGTTTGTCTGTGAAAGATACTTACTTCCCTATTTGTCGACCAATATTAAAAAAAATAAACGTCAATCAATTTGAAGCGTTCGAAAACTGCCCGAGATTGGCAATGCTGTGGACAATGGCATAGGAAAAATGAAGGAGATATTACTACGTATCGTCAAAGAGAATGTAAAACTCCTAATATATCCTATAGTATACTTTCAATACACATTAAAATTAATCAAAGGATTGTTTTAGATAAATTAAATCATTATATCGTTACGAACACTAATATAATATTAAACTTACCCTTGGTTTAGTACTGTACCGTCGTGTAATGGAAATGTGATGTGAGAGATGCTCTCCGACCGAATGTCGATTTTAATGTAAATATTCATAAAATTGTTTTAATTTAATGCAATGGATATGAGGCAGTTGAGACATTTGTGTCGCTGCTGCCTGCGGCGTCCTTCAGACAAGGGCCTCGCAATCTTGTATACACATCATGACAAAACAGAGATATATTCGGACATGCTCAAAGAGTGCTTCGATATACATGTAAATAAGATTACTCTTCTACTTGTGTTTACTGACTAAGCCAAAACTTAACAAATTTGTCAGCAATGTTTTATTTTCAGCTAGTTAAAACTAGTGATGAGTGCGGGATCTGTGATGTATGCGTGGGCCGGCTGCGAGACGCAAGCGACTTCAAACTGCAGGTGCAGCGCAGCCAGGCGGAGCTGCGAGTGCGGCTGCAAGGAGCTCTTTTTGTTAAAGGTTGGTTTCTTATTACCAGGGCTCGGATTTTTCATCGCACGGTAAGATGAAAGAAAACTATGGAGTCGATATTAAGACTCATATTCATACTCATACTCACTCATTTTCTTAGTCCCGAAATACTTTTATCGCTTTATCAGGCTGACAGATCAAAAATGTCAATCGAAAGTTAATCTTACTTAATGCAATTAAAATGTTTTTTGTAGTACGATGTGGGAAGTGTTACATTTATCACGTAACTTTAACAACTTAGTTAAGTTGTACATAGTTACACAGACTACTTTGTTGCGGTAGACGTAATACTGGGTACTGGCCGCTTTATCAAATATCATGTGCGTCGTAGGTCAATCATTAACGACGTGTCGTTTAATTATATTGCAATCGGTGCGTGCATTATTACGCGAACAATGTCTGATCCGCAAGTACTTACAATTTTTTAACAATTTTTGGGCCTGAACCAATTAAAGATAAATTGAAGAAAGTACTCAATAGAAATCCGGACTTTATAGAAATAAGGCAGATGGCAAATACTTACTTAAAAATTTGAGCGAGTTCTTGAATTTACTAAGCTAACGTGTATTAATATAGAACGATCTTTTTCAAGTCACAAGTGGATTTTCAACCAATATAGAACCCGTTTTACTCCAGAAAATATCGAAAAAGTCACCATTACCACCACTTATTTTACAATCGTAATCTTGATATGGACAATACACACTTCATCCATTTTCAAGATTTTAAAGCGCTCATTCCAGTTTTCTCAATATTTTTTTTATTTATAAAATATAATTAATTCAACTGAAATTATTTATTTCACGTATAATTTACTTTCGGTATTACTTAAATGAATGAGTATGAATTTCAGTTACATTTTAGTCTTAATATCGACTCTATAGCTTTCTTTCATCTTACCGTGCGATAAAAAATCCGACCCCTGCTTATTACTATTTGTACTGTTTCGGTTTCCTGAATTGTTTGTTTTTTGGACAAGTAGGCGATTAGCCCGCTGTGTCCTACTTTGCTGGTAGGGCTGCCTCCTCTGAGCCTGCAAACTGGCTTAGTTAAATTCGGGGCCCTGGTCCGAGGCAAAGTGTGTAGCCCAAGATATGTTGTAATGGCGGAGTACTGTGGATGCCCTCTGCCCCACCTAGGGGTTACAGGACAAGTAAGTCACTTGTTATTATTGTTTAAATACTGGATATTATTTACATCTATATCAAAACACCTTTCTTCATCTAAGTTGTGTTTCATACTGAATCATAGATCATACCATTCACCTTTCAAAATAATTCATTTAATATGATATGATATGATGTTTATACAAAGCTTATATACCAAAATGGAAATTTACAGGAACTTACTTATAGCAGTTTATGTCACTTTGACATTGAACATAATACCGAACATGGATAAGACTTGGTCGTTAAAATTAAAACAATACATATGCTGTAAAAAAACTTACTGAAATTTACTTTTGTAGCAAATTAAGTATCGTAATTTTTTCTACAATTGATATTTTCAATAAATTTTGTTAAACATTGATGATACAAAATAATTCATTTAATATGATATGATATGATGTTTATACAAAGCTTATATACCAAAATGGAAATTTACAGGAACTTACTTATAGCAGTTTATGTCACTTTGACATTGAACATAATACCGAACATGGATAAGACTTGGTCGTTAAAATTTAAACAATACATATGCTGTAAAAAAACTTACTGAAATTTACTTTTGTAGCAAATTAAGTATCGTAATTTTTTCTACAATTGATATTTTCAATAAATTTCGTTAAACATTGATGATACACTTAAAAACTCTCCACATCAACAACACCCTTGTGTCACATTGGCAGTTGTTTGTTTACATTTTTAATGTCACAAAACATACAAATTCATATTATTACAATATAACTTATTTTTATATATTTCATCATCATCATATCAGCCGATAGACGTCCACTGCTGGACAAAGGTTTTCCCTAAAGAATGCCACAATGATTAACTTAGTAAATGTTGATTATTAATTTGTTCAGAGGCATTGCTAGCCCATGTAGCAACCGTGTGCAAACCCTTAGCACCCCCTAGTAAGTGGCGTCCCTGGCGCCTCCTAGTAAGTGGGGCTCCGTAGCGAGCGGCGCTCGGCGCCCCCTAGGACCACTGCGCCCGCGTGCAACGTACATCCTGCACCATAGGTAAAAATGCCTCTGAATTTGTTTCTATTTCTATAGAGAGCATTCCTTCTCAGACCTTAGAAATAAAATTGAGGAAATGGATTGTCACCATTCTCCCTTCAACCCGTAATACTCATTTACACTCTAGTGGATGATATGCTAAATATATCCCTTACAACAGTCATTTCCATTCATTCATTCATTCATTTATTTATTCAGTAACAAAATCCATTGTGTTTGAAATTCATTGAAAATACATAGGTAAATATCGTACATCCTACTAATTAACCAAAATTTATTAATTTTCGAAATAATAGTGCATTATACAGATGTTCAAACTATGGGTCCGGAAGTCTGTTTAGGAAGTTCACAGATACGTAAATATAATTGCAACAGAGAAAAGATGAGATTTTCTACTATACATATAGTAGAAAATCTCATCCTCTCTTTTATATAATCACAAAAGGGGAATCCATGAATCCACAAACCATTTGATTATTTATTGACTTTGTCATCAGGATTATGATTTATTAAATTGCTGTAATTTTTACTTTTAGTTACATATCGTCGGGTGACAACACAGACCACTTAACCCTAGGGTTAAGTGGTCAGTGGGTGACAAGCAAAAGTCACTAAGTAATAATACTACTTAAAGTAAAACTCGTATCTCAATATCCATGTGAAATACGAGGTTTTGAGGAGCAGTGACAGATATTTTAGTGACTTTTGCTTGTTACCCGACGATATATTCTACACAATATGTTTTGTTATGAATAAATAGATAAGGGGCGGCGCTAATCGCTTACCATCAGGCGATTCGTCTGCTCGTTTGCCTCCTATGTCATAAAAAAAAATGAAAATGATGGTACATGTCAAAGCTGTTTAAAGATAAATAAATGAATGTAAATGATTCAAAACGCCTTTCTAAATGCAACACATTGCTTTTGTAATTTTTGAGCATATTGAAATTAATTTTTCGCAGTATTGAACAACGCCCACAGTGTTATAATAATGTTAAGGTAATTTTGGGAGCAGGTTTGATTATTTTATAGAATTTTTTCTGGAAGTTTTTGGCAATTTAGAAATTTGTAAGTTTTATTTTCGCAAGGTCTACAACTATCATTACCACCACGTTTAGTTTTATATTAGTCGACTTATTTTATCACCATCATCTTCCTAGCGTTATTCCCAGTACAGTTGCATCCTGAAGGATGCCTGGTGTCCGCTACCTAATCCCAAGAATTGGCGACTTACTTATTTTATAAATTAACTTGTTGTTGTTGTTATAGATGAACAATCTTTTGTCAAGTTTGAAAGTCCCGGTGAGGCAACAGATGATGTGCAACGTAAGTACAAACTAGAGGCCTAAATAGCGTAAAGTTTCATATATGTATATATTTATTGTATTACGTCTAGGGAACTAGTTGACACAGTTCTTGTAAAAAAGCATATCAAACTATTTAAGATCTAGTCTAGTGGAAATAATTTACGTTACTTTCTCTTTCTATCTCGAATTTAGTACTGGTTTCGATATGTTTTCTTGTTTAACTACGCATTGTAAATATTTGTCCTCTTTTTTGTTTTAATATTCAGATTTACTTATATTAAGTTTTATTATTGTAATAAGTTTATTTTTTGGGAGATAATGACTTATTGTCAAGTTTGTTTCTTCTCGGCAGTGGTCTTCTTTTTCAGAAATGCTTGTAGATTTTGACTTGTTAAAGTGCCATTGCAGCATACTTGTAGTTATTTTACAGTCAATTTATTTCAGTCAGTGGCCGCCTTAGGGGGTGACAACCAGCATAAAGATACAAGCAGAGGTAAACAACAGGCGATCTTATCGCTAAATGAGCGATTTCTTCCAGACAACCTTTGGGTAGCGGAGAAAAAAGTAAACAAACACGATAAGTGGGTGGTGCAAACAAAAGGAATAACTACTAGAAATATAATAATAATAAAAAACACATAAAGCACTATACTTATATATGAATATATATACAATAAACATATATAAATAAGTAAATAAATAAACATACATATATACCACAAACTTAAGTGAGACCCAAAAGTAAACTACAGACCAGTATCGAAAAATATTATGGAAGAGACAAATAGTGCATGTGCACATGACAGACATGTTTTGTGTTAATATAAATATTATAACTATTTCAAATTATATTTGGTAACATTTACGTCACTCTTTTTAAAAAGGACCTTTAAACCTAATTATATATTTAAATAGGACTAGTACCCGGATAAATATCGAATACCCGGTATTCAAGAAAAAATACATTTTTCTACCCAGTTGTAACCACTCTATATTATGTCCGCTTGCGAAGAATAGGTATTTTAACTCACCCAATTCCGATTAATGATCATTACTAATAGACCTACACGTTCATTAGCGGAATAGTAAAGAAATATGGATATCATCACTACATAGTATAAAAATAATAATACGCTTTTTTTTAAAGATAGAGCGATTTAAGAGGAAGGTTTATAGAAGAAAAACACTGATAATTTTAGAGGTTTCTAATGTGATGTCGTAAATAAACACATTTTTTGCATTCTTAAAATATTCGTATACGAGTCTCAAAATTTATTTATTTTCGTGTTATGTGTCGTGCCCTAGACAATTAGTAGCATAATAATAATAATAAGTAGCATAATGAGCGGGTAGAAAACTTTTTTAGATCTACCCTTCGAATTTTTATGAACAATTGTGAGGTAGTTAAATTTTGTGTATCCATATCTCCGTTGACCACTTGCTGGGACGTCAGTCTGCCGCGACCATGACCGCTGGAACCCGTGTCGGAACGTCGGTAACTAAGGTAAATAAATAAATTTCGTTTTAGACTCGTATACGAATATTTTAAGAATGTTTACAAAGCGCGAGAAGTAAAAATAAAAAGTAAAAGTAGTTTATTCTTCAAATTAGGCATATTACATGCACCTATGAACGTCAATAAACTACCACCGGTTCGGAAAAATATACCTCTGCCACGAGAAGAACCGGCGTAAGAAACTTGGCGAGGTGTCATTTTTTCAAAACAATATACATTGTATAGTTAAATATAAAATTACAGTGTCAGCTACTACAAAATAACTTAAACAACAATGCCACAGTAGAAAACATATTTTCGCGATAGATTACCCGTGCAGGACGCTATCACTGCCAAACATCCCTATCCATGATGTAATCGTTTATCTTATAATATGCTCTTGAAATAAGTGTTTGTTTTACTACAGAGAGAGTTTAAAGTGTTACATTTTTTGCGCTTACATTGCAAACGCTGGCTGAACCCTACGATATAGATAAAAATAATGTAGTACAGTTATTGTACACCTTAAAAAGGTCTACAAAAAGTCCGCTATGGTATATGTCTATATCTTAGGGATAACCTACGATAATCATTTTTTATCCTTTACTTTTTACGAGAAATAATGACTTATTTACGAAGCGTTTTTAAGCAATACAGCATTAATCCTTATACGATTAAGTACCTTAAATATAGTGTGCGTTTAATATAGATCAATATGGCCCTCATCTATGTAGATAAGATATCACAGATTTAAAATGCAGGTACATAGTGGTTGCGGCGGTATCGGCCGGGGGGCCGGCGTCGTAGGCCGCGCTTCGCCCTATAGCACTTTATGATTAGCATTGATCGCACGTGTTTATCGGAGCTCTCTAGCGAAAAAAATAACAATTGTGTATGTATGTATGTAAGCACTTTATTGTACACAATTACAGTTTAAAACATATTCATGTCACACAAGATCAGAGTACAAAGGCGAACTTATCCCTATAAGGGATCTCTTCCAGCTAAGCTTCGAGGGATTGAGAGGAGATTTTGTAAAAATGAGATAGACAATTAATAATTGCTTTACATATAATAATATAAAATAAAGTACCCCGCCGCGTCTGTCTGTCTGTATGTTCGCGATAAACTCGAAAACGGCTTAATGGTTTTAGATGCAGCTTTCACGAACGTGTACCTTGATTCTTCCGGATGGTTATGGTGTGTAGTTTATGTGTATTTCTCATATGCGTTATATTATAATCCGTGCGAAGCTCGGGGAGGATTGTTAGTATTGTATAATATACATAATAGATATATTAATTCTAACAGCAGCTTTTTTTTAAACGGACATTTAAATAATGCCTACTATATCACCAGCCAGGCAGCCTCAGGCAGGCAGAGGTCAGGCTGCCTCGTGGTAAACCAGTTCTGTCAAGCTGGTTTAATTTGACAGACGATCAGATGTACTCTTTGAGTAATAATTGCAAGAATTACCGGGTTTTTCAGAAAACCTTATGTACCAAGTGCCATTTGGTATCAGAATAGAATAGAAAACATTTATTCGTGACAATACAATACAAGAGAAATAGCATGAAATGGTATGGTAGGTATGTGTTGTAATGGTAAGTATGGTGGTAATGGTAACAGTAGTTTATCGGTGAAGGAAAACGTGAGGAAACCGATCCCTTATAAAATATAATCCCATTAAGATCTAGTTTTCCCTCCGGCACTAAAACTAGTGCCTACGCCAAATCTTGGGATCGGGTGGCAAAGCGGACCCCGTACTCCTGTACAACTGGTACAAAATTTTGCAAACTATACAAGTATCGTGTGATGTATCAAATAAAAGGGCTTTTTGTTGGGCACATGGGCACTGCCTACGAAGCTATAGGCCCCGGGTTCGAATCCCGATATAGGGCATTTGTTTATGTGGTGAGCAAAAACATTTTTCCAGCCCGGCTAGTATGATAGCAAATTGACAACTTTTACGGTTACGTTTTCTCGTCAAATTCAGGTATTCTTTTACGTGAATTGTCTAATACTCGTAGGATACACAATCATATAAACCGTCGTACGTAAAACGTAACCATTTATACGTTATGTCAAAATTTCAACGTCACGTGCTAACAAAGTAATCGTCATGTAGGTCACTCGGGACCCCACTTTAAATTTAACACTATGGATAATAGTGATAGGTGGTACGGAATCTCCACATAAATGATCTGAAACGAATATTGAGTTATCATGTCTATGCTTTTGAGCACTAATATGACATCTTTCGTTATAACTACAAATTGAACGAATGTAAATAATTGTTACCAGTTAACTTTAACAAGTTGGCAACATGTGCGTAAAATTTCTGTATGAAGATGAATATATGTTGCAATGTTAACTAATTGAGATAAAATCTCCGCAGCACGTAAAATTATGACCTGTTACATGTCGGAACATATAATTCATTCATTTATTCATTGATAAAACAGTTTTACATGTCATTTCTTACAATACAACAATTTAGTAGTTATGTTTATGGTAACATTCAAAAATAATAATCGTATCATATTATATAATGTAGTATTCTTACATTTATTAATTATTAAGTATAAGTATACAATTTTACATGGTTATATGTGTATTTTTTATTTTAAAATGTTAATTTATTGGCTAGTAAACCAGTTGAGTCGAGTAGTTTGGTCGCGATTACTGTGCTAACCGGGATGTAAGTCTCACTTGGATTTTTACTATGTATTCAAGTATAAAATATATCATCGACTATGTATGTTAACTAGTATGGGACTAGTTGGATTTGCGTCAAAAATTGTCCTCTAATATTTATTTATTTGTTGTGTGAGCATCTTAAAAATATTATTGTCCTAATAGTTTCGATTTTTTTTAGAACTAGACGAAAATTGACCATTCCCCGTCCCCTTATCTCCGAAACTACTGGTCCTAAAACTAAAAAAAAAACTAAAATTGTTCTTTACCTATAAATTATATGAAAATCTATAAGTTATTTTGCAACGGTTTATGAAATATCACTGAAAAACCGCCTAGGCCTTACAAAAGGACGTAACTGCCATGAATTTCGTATGAAGATTCGACCTTTTTCAATTTAAAGTATAGTAGCGGTTTTAAATGTGGAGTAGTAGTAGGTACGGATTCCTTCATTGCGCGTGGCCCGACACGCACTTGCCCGGTTTTTATTTACATAACCCTCATAACTATGTACTACAATTACATAATTACAAGTCCTAAAGTACATACATACTTAACTGACAACATAGAAAAGTTAAAATCCCCGATTTTTTCATTTTAAAGTTCAGTTAGAGCCGGTCCAAACTGCTCTGTTGCGTTGTGACCACACCGTGGGAACCTATTCATAAACGCAACGCAACGGAGTACTGTGGCCCGGCTCTAAGACAACACTACTACAGAACTCTAATGAAACTGACCAAGCACGTGTAGCCGTAGAACGCGGTCGCGTGCGCGAAGAGATATCAACGAACGATGCCACGTTGGGCCTGCACTTGGTTTCCGCATGAGAGTTTGTTTAATTAATTTCGGTTGACTTGTAAAAGAAGTATTGCATACAATAGATATATTAAGGTAGTTTTTTTTTTAATCTCGTACCTTAGACCACGAATCTTGCCGAGTGAAATGCGGAATTGGCTAAAAAAACATACATACATACATAAACTCACGCCTATATTCCCAAGAGGGGTAGGCAGAGCACATGAAAATTACTTTACAGTGCTACTTTTAGCTATTGCAGGTTTATAGATGGAGAAAATGTGATATTGTGATGTAAAAAATATACATTATATAAAGATTGCATAAACTACTATTAGTATTTCACCTATTTGTATAATAAATACTATGTTTTTTTTTCCAAAATATTCTTTAGTGAATTAAGTAGACTGTTTGTTTCAGATCAACCTCCGGTCAAGTCAGAGACGAGAGACGACTTAGAACCCAGTAAGTCCTTACTGTTATATTTATTATTCAATCACATAAGTACATAATAAGCTTCCAACAAACCTGCTAAAACTCGCTAGAGGTGCCGAAGTTGCGCTGTGCTGAGAATGAAGGACCTGCATTCACCTCCAGCCAGTGATGGTAGACTCAAGTTTTTGACGTCTCGAATTCAAGAACTCGACTTATACTTATGGGACTCCAAGCTTAAAAGACTTCCGAGTCTTTTGAGTCATGAGTCGAGTCCTTTTTCGAGTCTTATCGAATCCTGTAGTCACAACTCGAGCCTTAGAAAAGACTCGAACGATCATATATCTTTTATGGTATTTTTTTTACTTTAAAAGAACTGATTTCTACAGTACCTACTTCACTGAGCAGGCCGCGTAACCTTACGTGTTTCTACAAGTACAGTTGAGTTCTAATCATAATGAGTTAAAAACCTTTTACAGTATATATGGTGCTACATTACCGCACGAGTGCGGTAATCAGCAGATTACGTGCATATGTCGAAACTTTAAAGAGCTATATGTACTGTAAAACTTTGTACGATACACGTGCGAACAGGTAATTCGCAACTCGTGTTGATTTAAAACACTCCCTTCGGTCGTGTTTCAATTTATCACCACTCGTTGCGAATTTCCTGAGGGCCTACTCCGAACTTCGAAAATCGAACTTCGTGTCGTGCCGTCCCTTTCACTCTCGTGTTATACACTAAATGACGTAAAGGGACGGCACGATACGAAGTTCGATTTTCGAAGTTCGGAGTAGGCCCTCTGTTCTCTGCACTTCTATCGTTATGTACTATTGTTTACACTTTAGTGGATATGTGGGGGTGTCCACGGGTGTTGTATATAAATATTATGTATTGTGATGTGTGTGTAAGTGTAATATGTAAGTAAGTAGGCCACAACACTTAGTAAATAAAACTCTCAAGTCTCTATAGAGAACTCGAGTCTCTACAAAACACTCAAGCTTCGATTAGCCTAAAAAACTAAGTAGACTCTTCGGAATGAAGACTCCAAAGACTCAAGTCTTTACCAACACTACCTCCAGCTTTCATTATCATAATCATTTACTCTTTGCTTTGTGTGTCCAAAAGATGTTAAAGCTATTAATGTTTCAACACAACCTTTTGAGGGCACTGCAACAGAATTAAACAATTTGAAATCGTACTATTATGTATTTATATATCCGCAAAAATCCAGCCTTCCAGCTGGCGACTGCTTAGTATGAAAACTTTTGGCCATATTTACTAATATAGTAGTTATTCATAATATTGTCTTTACTAGAACAATATTGTTCCAGTGTCAAAGCACAACGCGGGGATCCTGTTTGTGTCCGACACGACACACGCGTGTTCTACGTGTCAGAAAACGTTTCACCAGGAAGAATATCTTAGAATACACCAGCGTCAATCTGGACACACGGAGAAAAAAAAAGATTATAATCGAGTTCAAAAACACACTTGTGATACTTGCCAGAAATGTTTTACGTTGAAGAAAAGTCTTATTAAACATATTCAAAGACACACTGAAAAGAAAACAAAAACATTCTCGTGCGATATATGCAAAAAGCAATTCACACAAAAATCTTACATGGATAGACATAACTTAGTACACACAGGAGAAAAGCGACATTCCTGTCAAGTGTGTACAAAACAATTTACACGGAAATATCACTTAAACGCTCATCTAAAATGCCATCGAGACGAGCGATTTTCGTGCGAAATATGCAATAAATTTTTTACTAAGAAATATAATTTAAAAATTCACAAGCGTGTACATAGTAGAGATAAGCCATACACCTGTGAAGTATGCAAAAAGGGATTCAAATATGAATGCTCATTGAAAGCCCATTTCAACTGTCATACGGGAGGACATCGATTCTCTTGTGATATATGCGATAGACAGTTTTCTCAACAATCTAACTTAAATAAACATAAACTAACACATACAGGAGAAAAATCCTACTCCTGTGAAGTATGCAGAAAACAATTTGCATTAAAAGGAACGTTAAATAAACATATGATAACCCATACGGGGGATTATAGATTCTCCTGTGAAATATGTAAAAAGCAATTTTCGGACGAATTTACTTTAAACATTCATAAGCGTGTTCACACAGGAGAAAAACCTTACTCTTGTGAAGTATGCAAGAAGCAATTTACATTAAAAGGTACTTTAAAGAAGCATATACTAACCCACACGGAGAATAAACTATTCTGTTGTGATATATGCGGAAAGCAATTTATACGCGCGACTCAATTATGTGTACACATTAATGGCCACAGGGGAGTAAAGCCGTTTGCCTGCGAAATATGTAACAAGCGATTTACACAGAAAAGCACCTTAAAAGCTCATACATTAATACACACTGGTGAAAAATCTTACAGGTGCGAAATATGTAACAAACCATTCCGAACTAAAACGAATTTAAAAGGCCACATGCTGACACATGACTCGCTTAAAAAACACTCCTGTGAGGTGTGTAATAAGGAATTTACACACAAATCCGCTCTAATAGTACATAGTCGAATACACACAGGTGACAGACCACATACGTGCAATGTGTGTAAAAAAGAATTTACAGTACTCTCCACCTTGAAATTTCATTATCGTACTCACACTGGAGAGAAGCCTTATAATTGTGAAATATGCCATAAGAAATTCGCACACCCATCGAGTTTCAGGAAACATAAACGAATACATAAAGATAAATGCTATTCTTGGTGAAGCCTTTTCTCTTCGATGTCTGTATGAGTTGTTCGGAATCTAATTGAAAAACGCCGCCTTTTATTTTTTATCTACACTAATAATAAAGTGGACTAAGATTTGATTGTGTGTTTGCATTGAATAGGCTCCGCAACTACTGAACCGATTTGGAAAAATCTTTCACTGTTGGGAAGCTACACTATCCCCGGCTGACATAGGTTATATTATATTTCCACAAAAACAAACCGGCCAAGTGCGTGTCGGACCACGCACAAAGAAGATTTCCGTACCGACGTCTAATCTTCGACGTCTAATTTTGCCTCCTTGTGCGTGTTCTATCGCTTATATAATGGGTTGTGCTCCGAAGAACTGTTCAACATGATGCCTACGGCCGCTTTCTACCATCGCACCGCTCGCCGTGGGCAGGGCATTCAACCTCACACTTAGAACCTAAATGGTCGCGTACGGTTTCAGAGGAATTTCCTCCCTCGGACGCTCCGATTGTGGAATGAGCTCCCTGCCGAGGTTTACCCGACAGACTACAGTATGGGGTTCTTCAAGAAAGGAGTGTATAAATTCTTAAAGGGTCGGCAACGCTTATGTGACACCCCTAGGAGTTGCAGGCGTCCATAGGCTGCGGTGACGGCTTACCATCAGGCGGGCCGTACGCTTGTTTGCCACCGAGGTTGTATAAAAAAATCAAAAAAGGTTTTAACTTCATAAGAAACTCACGGCACTTCAGCAATAACTCAAAAACTGTTAGACCTTTCTTGTTCAAACCAAAAATCATTGAAAGGATTTATTATTGTACACCATCTTAATTTTTTTTTTGAACTTTAAACTTCATAGTTTTGAAATTAGAGGGGAGGGGGGGGACACTTTACGACGGATAATATCCGGTTTTTAGAAACCTCTATGTTATTTTTGCAGGCCTATCCATTGATAACACACTCGCCTATGTGCACTGGATTTTTTTTTATCCCCTCTGTTACATGTATGGGGTACCCCCCAGTTTAATATATTTTTCATAATTTCACATAATATTTCTATAGCGGTTCATAGCATACACCTTCCTACCAAATTTCATAATTGTAGTGCTCATAGTCTCTGAGTAAATCAGCAGTAACATACGGACGGACGGACAGACACGACGAATCTATAAGGGTCCTTTTTCGCCATTTTGGTTACGGAACCCTAAAAATTAGGGATCCTTACTAAAATGTGTGTGTATTATAATTTTGAATTTTTTTGTTAAATACCCTTGCGAAGCCGAGGTGGGCCGCTAGTCACATAATAATAGTACATTACTACAGAGGCCGGGACGAAAGGGGTTGCCGGCCGAAGACATATATACGGCCGAGCGAAGCGAGGCCGGATAGGTCTAAGGCTGGCAACCCCAAATTTCCCGCCGAGGTATGTATAGTGCTTTTCTCAAACATGAAATGAAATAAACAACAAAAAAAAATCAAAATTTTATTTTTAATACGCATAGTGGCAGAATGTCGTGATGCCTGTGCCACAAATTTATGTGGAATGGAATTAAAAAAGAGGACTTTGCCGGCCTAGGCCTGCAAGATTTGTATGAAATTCCATTAACGACCTCTTGTCCTAGCCGCGCCTGAAACGACATACTTCGCAGCCTATTATAAGGAACATAACATCAATATTTCATTGCATGTTTGAGAAAATTATATTATTCGCAATTTATTTCTACACAAATAATATTTGCTTGTCGCATAAGTGATTTGTAATGTTAGAGAAATAAATCCGTGTATCCCACTAGTCTCCATTGAGTTGTCCCATACGATTGCGTCCCAGTAGTCCCATGGGACTGAAGTTATCCGTAGTAATAGAAACATTACAAAATTTAAATTTTTGGCGACTTAGGTCTATCAGGAAAAATAACTAGGTATAAAAAGGTACGCTTGTTGTTGGTAGGTATACGCTTTGATATGGTAAAATTACAAAGATTTATAGGGTCGAGGAATAAAAATATCGAAAAGGAATTTAGTCGAAGTATTGAAATTACTAATTTTACTCTGCCTTAAAATTGACGGAGCCCCGCTCCGCGGCGCAGAGGTCCTATTTCTGCGCAGTTTGCCCTTCGGGCATCTGAAGATACCTAACGAACCTAACCTACCTACCTGATGACGGCAATGGGAATTTTGGGACAACAAAATCATAAAAATATTAGTTCCACTTGTCCCATGGGGCTACTGGGACGTAATCGTATCATTGTCCCATGATGGGACAAATCAACGGAACAAGTGGGATAGACGTAAATAAATAAAACTAAACTGTGATTCAACGAATTCGTAAATCAATAAGCGATCAGTTACGCGCTTGTGACAGGCCGTATGCTGGTTTGCCACCATCGTGGTTGTTCACCACATGGCATATGCACATGAAATTTCATAGCGTTAATAAAAATAAGAATATGGTGTCTGCCGCCACGCCACTGGTACTTACTATGGAATAATAATATATCTAAATATATAAAAGAAGAAACTGACTGACTGACTGACTGACATATCAACGCACAGCCCAAACCGCTGGTCCTAGAAATTCCAAATTTGGCACGTAGGTTCCTTATAAGGTCTAGGGGTGTACTAAGAAAGGATGTTTCAAAATTCAACCCCTAAAGGGGTGAAATGAGGGTCCAAAGTTTGTATCGGGAAACAAGATTAGTTGGACTATTTTATTCGAAACTTCACAGGAGTATTTCTAACGATAAATGAGTAAATACGTGTTTCAGGTTTTTTGAGAAATCAACCCCTAAAAGGGGGAAAGGTGGTGACAAATTCTGAAAATCGATATGGGTTCAATGGTTTATCGGGTTGCTGATTACGAAAACAACAATGATTTTAAAATCCCACGTGGAGGACGTGAAATACCATCTCCTCCCTCTGTTGGGGTCCGAGGGGGTTGGAATGTCTAAATATTAATATGGGTGTTATTTTTATGGTTTTTTGTGTCGTTAATTTCGAAAATGGCATTGATTTTGAAATTTAATATTGCGGACATGAAAGCTTTTAAAAGTTGGTGCCAAATTGCAAGAAGAAACTGACTGACTGAGTGAGTGACATCAACGCACAGCCCAAAGTGCTGGTTCGAGAGATACCAAATTTAACATGTAGGTTCCTTATAAAGCCTAAAGTTGCATGTAGTACCACCGTGAGTTCCCTATGAAGATAAGACCTTTTTTGATTCAATGTATTGTAAGTGGTTTTATTAATCTTAATTACACGCTCTAAATTCTTGATAGTTTGTGCCAAATTGCAATTCAATCGGTCCTGTAAAAGCAACTCGGTTGTAACAGACGGACTGACAGTAAGGAGTGCGAATGGAAGTGAGGCCAAATTTTATTTTTGGGTGCTCCAACGGGAACTAGCAAAACCTACTGTAGCATAAAATAAAATTAGAGAAAGCCACAAGAATAATTTATTTAAATTAAACAAGTAATTAAAATCAGGAATAAATCTTACCTATGACACAATGGAGTTCAACATTTACATGCTGTATAAAACACACGTTCAAATTAAAGCTAGGTTAACATTAGAAAGATTAATATCCTAGCAGCACAATTGTCGACAAAATATGTCAACCAAACGAATGTATTTAATATAATAATAAACAGTACAGATTGCTGGAGAAAATAATACCACACGCGTATTGTTGAATACCGACTTTCAATGAATCGTATTAAAAATTTCTATATGTCAACCAAACAAACGTATTTAATATGATATAAAACAGTACAGATAGCTGGAGAAAATAATACCGGACGCGTAATGTTGAATTCCGACTTTCGGTGAAACGTATTAAAAATTTCGATCGATATGGCGTTTCGGTGAATTGTATAAAAAAAGGTCGGCGTACCGTCAATGGGTTAATAAATGCGTTCCCACGCTCCCACGATTGTATACGAACACTGACACTACTTTGTTAAACGTCCCGGGACTAATTTGTTGTTGGAAGATTATTTGAGACACTGATGGAACGATAATGTTAAAACTGGAATGTTTTTAATGGTTCGTGCTAGTGCGGAGAGGATAAATAGTGGCCGAAACGTGATGAGACAGTGCGGACAAAATGCGCCTTTTGAATTTAGAAATGAAAATGATGAAACATGAACGATGGTGCACGAGAGGAGAATAACTATCTATAACTAATTAACTATTGTAGAGGTAAGACTACCAGATAATTAATTATGTATGGCTACGGTGTCAAAAATAAATAGAACTCAAGTGTCGAATCGCAGAGATTCGCAAATCAACAGGAATCGGTATGGAACCCAATAACGGTTATAGCCCTTCCAGCTAATATTAAATGGAAAATAACAGTTAAAAGAGTATTTTAAAGTTAAAATGACGTTAAGCTAGTTAAAAAAATATGCGCGTCAGTCACCGCACAGAATTCGGGTCTGTAGCATAGATCACTTAATCACACTTGGAGGTTACCTCCAAAAGTCCGGTGCTTATCTTAAGGGAAAGAAGGGTGAATACGCCACTCGTTGTGCTGAATCCGAGCACGGAAATTTAGGTAAGCGTCGTTTCCTGTAGTGGCTGCCACCAGGCTTGATTGACAGCGCGCAGAGCCTCTATTGTCGATAACTCCAGGTAATAGTTCCCCGAGCGGAAATCCCCAGGGTAAAGCTGCAATTCAAAACCACGATATGAGCAACGAACCTAACTAACGTTTCCTATAGAGAGATAACGCGATTGCAATTACTAGCTCAATAAACTTACCCGCAAAGAGCTGGTAGGCGCGGCTTAATCCGGGATAAGGATACCGGCTGGTATCAAGCAAAAACTGGGATGAACCCAAACGTATAACACATCAAAACTTTCGACGACCAATCGGTTTTATTTAAATTGCTTAACCACAAACACGAAACTGCCCAAAAAATTCAAGTTGCTTCCTGAACGAAGATATTTCCAAGAATGCCTCACGTTCACATTGTTGTTATTATGACAGGAAAATTTTCACGTCAAGTCAAAAAACTACTCCAGAAGATAAATTTGAACGGTGATGTTTTTTCGTAACCTGCCAGTTTCATACGAAGGAAACACAACGCAGAGGATTGACGTGAGAGCGATCTGTATAAAACTATTCTAATAAATTTACGATGTAATGTAATAACATTGTATAAAAATGCGTTTAACATGCAGCCTAATGCTGCAGATATCCCCCTACCAAAATAAAATGAAATAGAACATTTAACCTGAGAGGTAGCCATAAGTATCTATAGCTGCAAACCTTAAGTGACAACCCTAATCTGGCATGCACGGCTGCAACTAACTATGAAATCCACTACACGAAACCAAGTGTAACGACAATCTAAGACCTATAAAGCAAAATAAATATAACCTTTAGTTCAATCGAACCACACAAGTCCGGCAAAAATAGCAAAAGATTACGCATATGCTGAACATTGTGACGCGGCCTAGTGAATCAATAGTGATCGGAACAGAGCGAGGGAAAAATACCTGTCCATACGACACGACATAAAAAAAGGAATGGCATTAAGCAGCATACCACGCACTCCAACACTGACCATCGTGACGCTACTCAATGCATCAACGATGTCAAGCGAAAATAGACGCGACGAAATTAAAAAAAATCGCACATGAGGAGCGGACACTGAACATACCACCACACTGACCATCGTGACACGGCCCAGTGTGCCATCGATGCCAGAGGGATAAAGTCGGTGTCAGGATAGGAAAAAGTGTAAACATTTGCCAAATAAACTAACCAACTGAAAAGCTAGACGGACATTGCGCCTTTTAGAATTTTGAAAATTATAGATACTAGTTAAGTCGTCATAAATAAAATAAAATCGAGCATTTACTTTAAAACATCCTTGATATGGTACGTACCCACGTGAGGTGAGTCTAAATCCGCCAACTCATAGACTTGGGGGGATATAGCACGTACTACACGGCATGCAGTAAAACGGGGAGCGAACTTGCCACCCCTTGCGTTGTCCATAGTTCCCCGCTGAAAATTACGCCGCCAGACCACCTGGCCTACGGGAAGGAGAACTGTCGTCCTACCCGTATTATAACTCCTAGCGTTCCTCTGAAACGCCAGAACCATGGCATCTCCAACCTTTGCGTACACTTCTTGCAAGGTTCGAAGGTTCGCTGCACGTTCGCCCCGACTGAGATCCAAACTAGGGTCCTCAGGCTGGGCACCAACGCGTTCGCGAGCCGTGAACACTTCCCGACCATACATCAGGAAGTTCGGAGTAAACGTGGTTGCCAGATTAATGCACGAGTTCAAATACAACGAGACCTTCGGTAGTTGCCTCGCCCAACTGCGATTGTCATCAGCGACTAGTATGCTCAGCGTCGTGATAACGCTTTGATTGTAGCGTTCCACAACGTTACCGTTAGGTGAGTAATACGGAGTAAAGCATGGCTGAGGTATATCATAAGAGGCAAGAAAATCAGCAAACTCCGCACTCCGGAAAACAGTAGCGTTATCGCAAAGGATACCAGAAGGAGCTCCATAACGAAGGATAACTTCTGACTCCAATGCGTTAGAAATATTCCTGGCGTCAACTTTCTTAAGAGGAACTAACCACACGAACTTCGTAAAGACGTCAACCATGGTTAAAATGTAACGGAAACCATAATAGGCTGCCGGCAAAGGTCTAATCAGGTCAATTGATAACAAGTCCATCGGTGCCGCAACGGCTCTAGGATACAGTCGTTGACCGCGCGGTCGCGAATTAGCGATTTTGAAAGCTTTACAGATACCACATTCAGACAGCACACTGGAAACATCACGAAACATGTTGGGCCAATAGTAGAGTTCCCTCAATTTCAAATAAGTCTTCATAACCCCAGGATGGACATTAGGGAATCGTTCATGAACCTCCAGAATGGCCTCACGGACTTTTGTAGTTGGAAGAACAATCCTCCAAGGGTTCGGAGCCAATGGATTTTCCACGGCCATCCTACGTAAAAGCACGCCATCGCGAATTGTGTACGCCTGGAAAATACGAGGAGTCTCCACAACACCATTATAAACCCTCTCGTACCATGGATCTGGTGTAGCATCTGCGCCACGTGTGAAGGAAATCAGACCCACTTGTTGTCGGGACAGAGCGTCAGGCACAACGTTTAACGCCCCTTTCCGATGCTCGATTTCAAAATTGTACTGAGATATAACAGTTGCCCATCGCGCGAGCCGACCCGATGGATTGTCAAGAGTAATCAACCACTTCAGAGCGATATGATCCGTGACAATCTTAAACCTCGCCCCATCTAGATACCCTCGAAAATGTTTAATAGAATCCAAAACCGCCAAGAGCTCCCGCTCGGAGGTGCTATAGTTCCTCTCCGGCTTGGAGAACAGGCGAGAATAGTATGCTACCGGACGTTCCAAACCGTCGATCTCCTGAGCAAGGACTGAACCAAGACCAACTTGACTCGCGTCACATTGCAGAATAAATGGCTTAGTGAAATCGGGGCAAGCAACCACTGGTGCATTCAGCAAGACCTCTTTCAACTTTTTGAATGCTTTCTCGGCGTTTTCATTCCAATCAATACGATCGCGTCCTTTCATCTTCCCGATCAATTTAGTTAAAGGTGCTATTATGGTCGAGAAATTATCCACGAATCGGCGGTAGTAAGAGCACATACCTATAAAAGCACGGAGAGCCTTGGCAGAGAGAGGAGTTGGGTAATCGCTAATAGCCTCAAGTTTCTTAGGGTCGGTTTGCAATCCTTCCTCATTTACAACATATCCGAGATATCTGAGCTCAGACTTGCAAAACTCACACTTTTTGAGGTTAACAGAAAGGCCAGCCTCTTTTAATCGATCCCGAACCTTACGAATAAGGCGTATGTGGCTGTCAAAGTCACGCGAAACGAGGATAAGGTCATCAACATAACCAAAGACAAAATCGTGAGATTCCGGGGTAAATTCGAAATTGACTATGAGATCTGTCAGGCGCTGCATCTCAGACGCAGCGTTAGTTAAACCAAAAGGTAAACGAACAAATTCGTACAAACCGCGCTGGGGTACAATAAAAGCTGTTTTCTGACAGCTCGCCTCGTCAGCCAGTGGGATCTGCCAGAAGGCACTTCTGAAATCCAGAGAAGTCAAATACTTGGCACCCCTAAGATTGTCCAAGATGTCCTGGATCCTAGGAAGCGGGTACGAATCGCGAACCGTGACACTATTTAGCTTCCTGCTGTCAACACAAAAGCGAACGCTCCCATCTTTCTTGGTAACCATCACGACAGGACTGGCCCACGGCGATCGGGAAGGGCGTATAACTCCCATATCCAACATCTTGTCGACTTCTTCATTCAAGGTCTTCAGCTTAACTGGTGACAATGGGTAGTAACGTTGGCGAATAGGAGGGCCCACAGTCTCGATCCTATGAGACAACCATGAAGTACAACCCAGACCGATCTTCTCAGATGAGATTTCTTCGAAGTATCCAATGGCTTCCTGAAGCTCAGTTTCCTGTTCAGGCGATAATACGTGACGAGGATGGATGTAGCGTGACTCGCAGACACGGTGCAGTTGAAGACTTTGCTGTGGCTTAGCTGGTACGAATAGTTTGCCAGCCGAATCACTCACAAAGGCCTGACTAATAATATCTGTCAACCCAAAGGATTCCCAAAATCCAATACCAAGAATCAATTGCGTAGGTAGACGAGAACCTACAAGACAAGGATGAGCAATAAAAGAACCATTAAAACGAATAGGTAAGTCAACACCACCCAAAATCCTAATGGGAGAGTTGTCGGCCGATACTACGGACGGACGGATATCAGTAGAATAAGAAATGCCTAGGCTATTCAAAAGAGCAATATCAATAAGAGAAGCCTGAGCACCAGAGTCCAACAATGCCTTAACATTGCTATCACCTACCAAGATTTCAATAAAAAGCCGATTATCAAAAGATTTTTCAACTATTAGGGGCAACACCACTGGGCCTGCTGATGTGCCACCAATTAGTTTTTTGAAGAAGAGGACGGATTACATTGAGGACAATCGCGCGTAATCACACCAACACGATTGCATTTAAAACAAACCGGATCAGAGAAATTTGGACACATACGGAAGTGATGACCCGTTGCCTTACACTTCAAGCAAACAATGGACGAAGGATCTATACCAACGGGAGCGAGCATAGCCGATGTAGACTCAGAAAAAGTTTCAAAGTTCCGAGCTACCTCCAGAAGTGAGTCAATATCTCTAATGATGTTCGTCGCCAGACATGCATGGTAACGGGGATGCAGACCGTACTTGATGATGGTAAACAGATCATCATCATCAATCGAGGTCCGCAATTTAGCATTGAGATCCCTAACTTCAATAACAAAATCTACGACCGACTGGCGCTCAGCTTGGCGAAGAGCCCGAAGCTGTCGCTCTACTTTAAACTCATAGTCAGAAATATCAAAGGTCCTAATAAAAGCCACCTTTAATTCTGCATACGAGAGACCCGGTTCCCGAATAAAGCGGAAGTATTTAAGGGCACTGTCGGTGAGAAGTTCGTGGAAGCGCCGAACGACGTAGGCAGGAGTGACCCCACGAGCTATGCCCTCTTCTTCAACTCGCGCAAAAAAATCACGAACGCAGGACCTTCCGGAGAACGTAAGGTTCCATTTAGAAAGGGCTTCCCCTTTCGAAGGTATGATAGGGAAATCCGGCGAGAGTTGAGGAAAGTTGGAGGCGGAAGGCAGCGGTGAGACGCCGATGCCAGCTTGAGAATCTGCCACGGGTGCAGCAGGTAAGAACGAGACCGTAGGAGAGGGTTGAGGATACAATACGCGCGGAGAAGCAGTATTAAAAGGGTTAGTAACGAATCGAGGTGTCTCACGAATCGAGAGTTCGGACATGTTTCCGTCACCCATCATGTTGACTGATAGATTAAATAAACAAAACTAATTAAAAATAAAATAGCAGAACGGGTAGATCAAGAATGATAAACAAAAGGACGAGAACGAGAAAAAAACAACAAAAAAATAAAAAGGGCTAAAGTGACTTACCTTGCAGTTCCCTGACAACTACGGGTACAAACTACGGGTTTGGAAATTACAAATAAATTAACGGGTTAAATAGGAAAGGGGAAATAAAAAGCAATAATTACGAAATATAGTTTACAAGTTCCAGTTTCATTAAATTAATTGACACAGTTTGAAAAATAATTTATTTATTTATTGTTGTTGGTTGACTTTACACCAAAAATAGCGATCCTTGCTGGAGAAGTAAAGAATCTGTATTCCGTTAGTGAGTGAAATCTGAAATAGTAAAAGGACGAGTTAACGGACCCCTCCCCCCACTTAAATGACAAAAAAAATATATGTCAACACAAAATAATATAGACAATTAAAAACAATCAAACCTTTGTTCGGGCGCCAAAACTGTAGCATAAAATAAAATTAGAGAAAGCCACAAGAATAATTTATTTAAATTAAACAAGTAATTAAAATCAGGAATAAATCTTACCTATGACACAATGGAGTTCAAAATTTACATGCTGTATAAAACACACGTTCAAATTAAAGCTAGGTTAACATTAGAAAGATTAATATCCTAGCAGCACAATTGTCGACAAAATATGTCAACCAAACGAATGTATTTAATATAATAATAAACAGTACAGATTGCTGGAGAAAATAATACCACACGCGTATTGTTGAATACCGACTTTCAATGAATCGTATTAAAAATTTCTATATGTCAACCAAACAAACGTATTTAATATGATATAAAACAGTACAGATAGCTGGAGAAAATAATACCGGACGCGTAGTGTTGAATTCCGACTTTCGGTGAAACGTATTAAAAATTTCGATCGATATGGCGTTTCGGTGAATTGTATAAAAAAAGGTCGGCGTACCGTCAATGGGTTAATAAATGCGTTCCCACGCTCCCACGATTGTATACGAACACTGACACTACTTTGTTAAACGTCCCGGGACTAATTTGTTGTTGGAAGATTATTTGAGACACTGATGGAACGATAATGTTAAAACTGGAATGTTTTTAATGGTTCGTGCTAGTGCGGAGAGGATAAATAGTGGCCGAAACGTGATGAGACAGTGCGGACAAAATGCGCCTTTTGAATTTAGAAATGAAAATGATGAAACATGAACGATGGTGCACGAGAGGAGAATAACTATCTATAACTAATTAACTATTGTAGAGGTAAGACTACCAGATAATTAATTATGTATGGCTACGGTGTCAAAAATAAATAGAACTCAAGTGTCGTATCGCAGAGATTCGCAAATCAACAGGAATCGGTATGGAACCCAATAACGGTTATAGCCCTTCCAGCTAATATTAAATGGAAAATAACAGTTAAAAGAGTATTTTAAAGTTAAAATGACGTTAAGCTAGTTAAGGGGAGGTTGTCAAGCGAGTTAGCGTTTTCGAGTTTTCTAAAAACAATCTAAAACGTAGAAAAAGGGTTTTAAAAATTTGAAAAAATTATATATTTTACTTAAGGATCTAGTCTAGTCAAAGTTGCACTCAGTTACACGATTTAATGAATTTCGCTCGATAGAAAGAGACCCCAAAGTTACTCCTTTTTGTAAAGCATTTACAATCTGACGACGAAACTATTGATGTTTTAAATAAAGTTTTTGAACTAAACTAAAGCCATTTAGTATTTCTAGTCATTTTTGCAGAATTTAAATAGATAAAATGATTGTATTAATTAATATGTTTAAATACCTACAAAATGCGCGAGCGCGGAGGCTCGGCAGGCCCGATCAGTCGCGCGCTGGCGCTTACGGACAACGGACCTGTGTCAGTTTTATCCGCGACCATTTTGTGCACCAAACAAGCAGTTTTTGACGAATTTATATAATTGTTGCAAATTATTTAGGAAGGGCAATAAAAACCCAAATGAAAAAAGTCGTAATTATTAACAAATAAATTATGGTCATAGTGCCGCAATATAAAATGACAGTATAACAACTGAACTGAACCCCTGCAGAAATGGAACCAAAGTTGGTAAAATTATAAATGAAATGTTTATTACCAGAAATTGTAGATATAGTAAGAGATCTACTGCTTTGCACTTGAATTTTTTTTTTAAGCTAACCACATTAATTCCGACCGTCTTTTTTTAAATACCACGTCAGTGGCAAACAAGCGTACGGCCCGCCTGATGATAAGCGATCACCGCAGCCTATGGACGCCTGCAACTCCAGAGGAGTCACATGCGCGTTGCCGACCCTTTTAAAATTTATACACTATCATTCTAGCTAATCTTCTTTTAAAAGATCTACCCATTTCCAGGTAGCTACCGTGGCAAGTTCAGTATTATTTCATATACCATATTGATTCTTTTATCATCTTTATGTAAAAATCATTTCTGGTATTTATTTTAAAAGAATACGGTAATCTTTCGCATAAATAGTAAAAAGTAAAAACTTCACAATGTTTTTTATGCTTTGAGAGCTAAGAACTTTTGACGAATAAATTAAACCACCAAAAAATATTCTGTCTGTATTTTATGTTAGCTGTTACAATAAAGCTTAAAACCAGTGGCTATGTGAGCTGTAGACCACGCAAATTAAAAGTTTTCAAATTTTACAAAAACCGTCTCGAAAAAAAACATTATAATTATCGAACCTGCTACAAAATGTCACGAGAATCGGTTGAGAAATGCGACCTGTAGAGGAGAACATTCGAACAGACAGACATATGAAAGATTTTTTCTCGAAAGCTGAAACAAGGATGCTTCGCTCGCTTCGCTCGCTCGGTCAAAAAACTATATTAGTAATAATTTTACGACAGTCGTGGTTCACTACTACTGGGCCTGTGTATTATCAACTTATATCCATACGCTTCGTCAGGCTTTACACTAGACTGAGGAATATAATCTGTTACCTGTGCCCTCTGTTTGGCGTTTGTGGACTACGAGAAGGCCTTCGAATTCGGTTGAAACCTGGGCTGTACTACAATCTCTCCAGCGGTGCCAAGTAGACTACCGCTATTATCGAAGTACTGAAGTGTTTGTACGACAACGCCACTATGTGAGTCCGACTCCAGGACAAGAACTCGATACCTATTCCGTTGTAGGTTGTAGCCGCGAGTCAGGCAGGGAGATGCTATTTCTCCCAAACTGTTCTCCGCGGCACTGGAGGATGTTTTCAAGACTTTGGACTGGAGAAGCCTAGGCATCAATATAAACGGCGAGTACATCACTCACCTTCGGTTTGCTGTCGATATAGTAGTCTTGGCTGAGACCATACAGGGTTTAAGTACCATGCTCAATGACCTCGGTAAAACCTCCGAGAGAGTTGGTCTTAAGCTGAATATGTACAAGACGAAGATCATGTCAAATGCCCATGTAGCACCAACTGTCGTTACAATCGGACACTTTATACTCGAAGTTGAAGTTGATTATAGTATACTAGCGACCCGCCCCGGCTTCGCACGGGTGCAGTGCTGATACTAATTATACTACAGAATGTCGCTATATAGTACAACCCGGCCGGTACCGCCGCAACCGCTATATTCCTGCATTTTAAATCAGTAATATCTTCGAAAATATTCATTTAAATTACATGCTGTAAAGGGCCATATTGATCTATATTAAATGCAAAATGTATTTAAGGTATTTTATTGGAGACCACCGGGGGATGGGCAGCAGCATCCCTGGAGTGCGGTGGAGATACTGCGATCGCCGACCCGCACGGACTTCGCACGGGTGCAATGCTGAAACTAATTATACTACAGAATGTCTCTAATTGCATGATGTCGTAAACTCGGCGGCACCACCCGAGGTTTTCACGGTTCAATGTGTGTGTGTGGACTTGGTGGGAGAAAACTGGAGACATTGGTTTTCGTTGAAAGGAAGCACTAGCGCACTTTCCCTTTTTTTATGTTCTGAGATTGGAGAAGGATTAATGCTGTATTGCTTAAAATCGCTTCGTAAATAAGCCATTATTTTTCGTAATAAGTAAAGGATACAAAATGGTTAATGTGGGTTATCCCTAAGAGATAGATATATACCATAATCGAGTGTCTCAAGACGATAGTCTTTGACTAATGTGTGTGTGTTGCCAGTGATGACATATGGCACTCAAACGTCGTTGCCTCATAAGAAGGCTCAAAATTACCCAATGTCAAGAGCAATGGAGAGGGCTACGCTGGGAGTATATCTGAGCGATCGTATCAGAAATGAGGCCATCCGCAGAAAAACCAAAGTAACCGATATAGCCCTCCGAACCGCTTAACTTAAGTGGCAGTGGGCAGAGCACATTGCACGTAAAACCGATGGCCATTGGGGCGGAAAGGTTCTCGAGTGGCGACCACGTACAGGGAGGCGCAGCGTAGATAAGCCCCCAAAAAGTGAACTGATGACCGGATAAAGGTCGCGAGAGTCCGCTGGATGCGGGTGGCGCAGGATCGGTCATTGTGGCACTCTTTAGGGGAGGCCTATGTCCAGCAGTGGACGTCCATCAGCTGATATGATGATGATGATGATGATGACACGCACACGACAAATAAATACAACATCCTGTATAAATATAACACAAATAGATAAAAATTGCATGACCTATTAAACAAATCGAGTAGAGAGGTATAAGACATATTTCTTAGGTTCTTAGGTTTCATAGATTAAATAACGAATTTCAGGGTTGTACTATGAATTCTGTTTTTTTTTTCATTATTTATAATAATATTTTATAATATTATAATATTAATTTAAAAATAAGTTCGACTTTCAATTATTTATTTACTACCGATTTATTAAAAAATGATATCAATTACATACTAAAGTTTAATCATAATTAATGCATTTCTTAAGTCAAAATACAGTTATATTTCTATACTGTGACCAGTATGAAGCTAGCGGGGTCATCCGAGTTCACAGTCGCTTCGTCCGCGCGGGCTTGTTCACGCACCGCCAAGACAGCGCTAAATACCTACTCTCGCAGGACTAGAGGGCCTTAAAAAAATATGCGCGTCAGTCACCGCACAGAATTCGGGTCTGTAGCATAGATCACTTAATCACACTTGGAGGTTACCTCCAAAAGTCCGGTGCTTATCTTAAGGGAAAGAAGGGTGAATACGCCACTCGTTGTGCTGAATCCGAGCACGGAAATTTAGGTAAGCGTCGTTTCCTGTAGTGGCTGCCACCAGGCTTGATTGACAGCGCGCAGAGCCTCTATTGTCGATAACTCCAGGTAATAGTTCCCCGAGCGGAAATCCCCAGGGTAAAGCTGCAATTCAAAACCACGATATGAGCAACGAACCTAACTAACGTTTCCTATAGAGAGATAACGCGATTGCAATTACTAGCTCAATAAACTTACCCGCAAAGAGCTGGTAGGCGCGGCTTAATCCGGGATAAGGATACCGGCTGGTATCAAGCAAAAACTGGGATGAACCCAAACGTATAACACATCAAAACTTTCGACGACCAATCGGTTTTATTTAAATTGCTTAACCACAAACACGAAACTGCCCAAAAAATTCAAGTTGCTTCCTGAACGAAGATATTTCCAAGAATGCCTCACGTTCACATTGTTGTTATTATGACAGGAAAATTTTCACGTCAAGTCAAAAAACTACTCCAGAAGATAAATTCGAACGGTGATGTTTTTTCGTAACCTGCCAGTTTCATACGAAGGAAACACAACGCAGAGGATTGACGTGAGAGCGATCTGTATAAAACTATTCTAATAAATTTACGATGTAATGTAATAACATTGTATAAAAATGCGTTTAACATGCAGCCTAATGCTGCACTACCTAATAAATTTAATTTTAGGAAAAATAAGGGTTACACGTGATATTGAATTAGCCGTATTTCTGTACTTCAAAGGACCAGAGTTTATGACCGCTGCGCGCTGCTTGGTCGTTATCAGACCTATTGGTGTTACTGTAGTAGGTACACAGATATTTTTAGTAAGGGCCATTTAAGACATACTTTTATTTATCGGCCCTTTCCCCTTCGGCCTTTCGGAAATGTATGATAATAGTTTTCGTTCCTTATTTATGCCAAAATCAAATGAAATTCAACAGTTTGCCGGTTCTCAGAATTAAAGTATACTGACTTTTCATCTGTTCATCTGTTAATGAATCACAATCACCAAACTTCGTATACCGAAACCCCCAGAATGTAACAACTACTTTTCTGGAGACCGCATCTAAATCGGTTCAGCACAGCCAAAACTTCAATAGTCGGAAGACATTGTGGCCATCGTACGAGTACATAGGCGTTCGGCAATGATAATTATTTTGTGTAATAGGACTTAGGGCCTTTTTTACTTTTGGGAAGGAGGAGCGTCAGAAACGGATTGTAGACATTGTATTGCAAAAACTGAAATTTATTCTAAATTATTGATTACTTATTCCTGATTTTTTTGCTCTTTGCTCAGCCGCCTCACCCAGCTTAATATTTTAACAAACTTTGTCGAATTTTCGACAATATGTTAAGATATTAGTGTATGGTAGTTTAGATTTGTCTATTTTGTAGCTGTCCACAATATGTCTTTCACGTAATAAAATATCTTCCACAAATATTTAATTGTTTCCTGATACTCCATCAACACCTCAATATGGTGTCAGGTGTGGGTGGGGCAGATTTTTTCGGTCTAAAAGGGTTAATAATAAGAACCTAATAATACCTGAAACCGTACTGAGAGTTTGAGAGCAGGGCGAAGTGATCCAAGTAGGTAATCAGTCGATTATTTAAAATTTTTTCGAGCAATTTGGAAAAAAATGGGTAAAAGCGATATTGCTCTGTAGTTTTCCGGCACGCTTCTGGAACCGCTTTTGTAAATGGGGATAACTACTGCTTTCTTCCAGATGGAGGGGACTATTCCAGTTGTAAGACTTAAGTTAAATATATAAGTATATGTTAAAGGACTAATAATTGCAGTTTATAGAGCTTTAAGCAGTGTAGGTTTTAGGTTATCAGGACCAGGAGCACTGTCATTATGTAGCAAAGTAATAAGTTTGGATACCTCACGCTCGTCGGTGGGATGCAGAAAGAATGTGTGTGCCGCTGAAGTAAGCTTGTTTAAAGTAGACGGAAGAGTGAACTCTGTTTTGTTCATATTTGTGAGTATATTACTGGCCAGTTCCTTACCCGTGTTAGCAAAATATTCATTGCAATAGTCTAGCGATTCTAAGGGCGTTGGCTTTATTTTAGTTAGTTCGGTGGCTTTTGACTTATTATCTGGGTATTCTGCAATATTTTTGATTACTTTCCAGAGTCCTTTTGTATTGTGTTTATTTTTTTCTAACTCTCTACTATCGTGAGCGGTCTTTAATCTGTGCTGAAGATCTGTGAGAAAATTTCTGTACCTCTTATACACTAGTTTGCGCATGGGGTCGTCGGGGTTGTTCCTGTGTTCCATGTGCAAACGGTCACGATGTTTTTGACATTTTATGAGCCCAGGCGTTATCTATGGTTTCAAAGTGTATGTTGATCTACTCGTACGTATTTTAACAGTGTGATTTTGTACTACCGTGTCTAGTAACCTGTGAAATTGTTCAGCAGCCACATCAGGGTTTTTTTGTTGCGTTACCCCAGACCAGTTCACTTCTTGAAGTTCCTAATTGATAGCTAGGTAATCTGATTTCGAAATAAAACGGCTTTTGTCTTTAGGTTTAGCAGTGTTAAGAGACATTCCAAGGATCACAACATCGTGATCTGTAATGCTGGTTTTGCAAACTAGGCCAATTAAATTGTGGGATTTCGTTTTGACAAATATGTGGTCGAGACAAGAGTCTAATCTAGTGGGTTCCGAGATTACTGGTTGCAGGCCTGATTCAGCCATAAAGCATAGATATTCGTTGGTATGACAGTCAAACGTATTTAAAATATTTATGTTCATGTCCCCAGCGACGATCACAGAGGAGTTATTGTTGATTGTGGCCAGAGTGACACTAAGATGCTTGATAAATTTAGTTGGCTGTGTGAAGGAGGGAGATCGATATATACCAAGAACGAATAGCTTCCGATAATTTTAACGATAAACATTCAGCTTCTTCAAAATAGGGTTCTGTGACAGATGCACTCCAGCATTCTCGAACATACGCTACAACCCCGCCAGCACGGTTTAGATTATTTTTGGTGGCGTACATTCGATAGCCGGGTATCTGGCCTGGTTGAGTTCCAGCTGTTAACCAGCATTCTGTTAATATAATTTCATCGATTTGTATTTTTAGACGTTCTAATGTGACTAAGAAGGAACTGAAGTTCTGCTGAATGCTGCGGATGTTAAATGATAGCACCTTGAGATTGTGTTTACTTAGTACGTCATTGCAAGTTTCTACGTAGTTATGAACCTGACATTCAATATTTAGCGTTTCGTCTATACTTTATCAATGTTCAAGCTATTTATAATAGTGTTTATTATTTAAATTAATGCAGGTGAAATCACAACAAGAGTTTGGGAATGGCAGGTTCCAAGATTTGACCGGATCTTTATGTGTTGTATTATGAGGGTGAATAATGTTGTAAACGTACATGTTGTGAGTATTTGTTTGTGTGAGTGGGTGTGAGGAGCAATATTCTATAGCTAAGTTACTAAAACTGACATATAAATAATTAATATTGGTTATTAGTACATCAATGTTGGTTATGAAAAAACCAGCAAAAGACAGTTTATTCGTGGTTTTCCACCAGGTCCGATGCAACGACTGTGAACTCTGTGTCTGCTGGGTCCAAGTTGATATCGGTCTCGAGTGTCTGTTTCGCTTCAGGTGGTCCGATTTGCAAATCAATTTCAGCGAGCGATCGGATTTGGATCGCTGACTTGCCTTCCGCTTTCCGGACGTATATGCACCCGTTGCGAGTCCAGCAGTAGCGAAAGTGGTACTGTGCGGACCGTTGTCTAGTGGCGTAAAAAAGAGCCCGGTTGTGCTTAGTTAATCTTTCATTTACATACACTTTTGTGGCATGACCTGTGACTCTCCTCGGACGTCAGATTTCGTCGGGATCTGGCAGCCTTGACTATTTCGTCTCGTTTAGACTGTCGCGTGAGTTTGATTACAATAGGCCGCGGTTGATGTTTAGTGCCTGCCCTGGGTCCGTGCGTATTGTTAAGTCGACGTTTAGCACCGGCTCGGTATGCTCGGCTCACTTCAGCGTCGGTGAGCGACACACCCAGTTTTGTGGATGTAACAAGGGCAATATGATGGAGATTCTCGTTATCGGATTCTTCAATGCCCGCGATCTCTAGCTCATCATGTAGGCCACTTTGCTCGAGCGTGTTGTATGATTGTTGTAGTTGCTCTAACGCGTCAGTGAGCTCTGTAATAGTATTTTGCTGTGAGTATAACTTTTTCTCGTATTCTTTGCTTGACGCTATAAGAGACGCGGTCGTACTGGACAGTTGTGTTTTAAGCTCTTGGACGTCTTTTCTTAGAAGAATAATTTCTGAGTTTTGTGCTTTCAGTTCCAGTACCTCCGTTCGCAGCTGCCTGATTTCTTTCACAAGCTCGGGTATGCCAGGGTTGTTGTTGTCGGGGGTTACAACGGTCTTTGTGGGTTTACCTCGGCCCCCGCGGGTCGTGTTCACGTTTTCCAATCCACTGTGCGTACTGTTTGACAGCCCTGTGGCGCCACGAATAGGCGTGTGCGTGTTGTCTCCTTTAGGCCGCGAGGAAGTGCACAAGGGACAGAGCCATTGTTTTTTCTGGTCTTGATTGTACTTATTAAAGGCGGGTCGATCCCAAGGCATAATAGGTCGTACTTTTTCTCGCATTGAGCACATTTCATGAACTTGGGGCCCGTTAGAGGCTCACCACATCCACTGCAGGTATTTGCTGGCATTTTTGATTAAAATTGTTTAAATATGAAAAACAAAAAACAGTTATTCTCAGGATTTTGAAGTTGCACTATAAATATGCTGTCAAATAAAATACAAAAAAAGTTTGTGTCCGCCGGGATTCGAACTTGGGCCCGCAGTTTCACTCTCCACTGTAGTTACAACTAGGCTATGCAGCACGTCTCTAAGCGTGGGAAAAACGGGTCTGTTATAGCGCTTGCAGCTTAGGAGACCAACTGCGGGTGCGAAGTGCGAGTCACTGTTTGTTTACACAATTTAGTTCACTTTATATGCGGTAGGTAAGTTTTAGATGTCGATTTCTTGTTTTTTCACTATAATAGCACTTAGAATGTCACATTTTTTACATTATTGGACGCGTCTTTGTACACAGATTATTTTGTCACGCTATTTTAATTCTAAGGTGCATTTCTCTCGTCTTTTTTGAATAAACATTGCGTAGCTAACTGACAATACGTCTTCTCTGTATCAACGCACCCGACGATAGATCCGAAATAAACCATTCCATTTTAAAATACTCATTATGAGCTCAGATCATAGAAAGAAATAGATGTGAAACGGGGGCGTGGCGCATGTCGCCGCGACATGGTCAAAAAGCAGTGTTATATTTTCTGCGAGTTGAACATTGAACGTTTTGTACAATAATCACACCGTACCGTGCTAAGCCACGGCGCAATGTATCATACCGCTGTAGCTTTGGTCGCTGCGTGAATTATTTAGTGGTGCGCAGGCGCTGGCCCGCTGTTTGGCTCCGCCTACTAGAGTGGTGCCGGTTAAAATTGCAGTTTATGCGTCATCGATAAAATAGGAATAGAATGTTGAACTAGTCATTTCATATCAACGGTAAATTCACAAATCAATATTTAAAAAAACATAACTTTGTTTCAAAATACTGCGGACCAACTTCTAACTTGATCTTATTAACCGACTTTGATAAAAGAAAAAAGGTTCTCACTGTTCTCAGTTCGTATTCATGTTTTTTTTATGTATGTACCGCTATAATGCTTTACTATGTTATACAACTTTGGTAATTATATGAACACCATCTAAACTGGCCATTTCAATAGTCATTAATATCTTAACATAATAATTTAAAGATCGATGTCGATAAAACATCATTTAACGTTTGTCTCCCTCTAGTGTTTATTGCCTGTTTTGAGGGGTGCGTAAAGCCAATCGCAGCGCTTGTTTGCATGATGTCGTAAACTCGGCGGCACCGCCCGAGGTTTTGTTTTTACACGGTTCAATGTGTGGGTGTGGACTTGGTGGGAGAAAACTGGAGACATTGGTTTTCGTTGAAAGGAAGCAGAAGGACACTTCTCCCTTTTTTTATGTTCTGAGATTATAAGTGTATAGAATGGACTGTTTATCCGCGATATTTTAATCCGCAGCAACCCTTTCTTTATTTGTAATACGCGAGCGAAGCCGCGCGGGGCAGCTAGTTTACTATAAATGTTCTATTCGAATATTCCTGCGCTTTTGAAGCGCGATAATTTAAATTTCCCGCTATTCTGCCCCTTCGCTTGGCTCTTGAGCTTAGTGTATTTATCTCACATTTATCTACTCAAAGGCTGTCATAAATAAGAATGTAATATACTGAAATGTCAAATAATAATACCGCTACCCAGCGAGATGGTCATATACTAAATTGAATAAGAGCGACAGAGAAGAATATATCATTTGTTGCCTTTGTTCCGCTTTTCTTTATTTGCCTCAATGTCATCTAAACGTCATGTCAAATAGTTTGAGGCAAATAAACGATTACCCGCCCAAATTAAAGAGGCTGCTAATGGTAACTCGCCAGACGTTTAAGATACGTTCTCAATTTAGCTGCATAAGAGCTTTTTTGTCCCTCTTGGTGAAACTCGTATAGGACCTCTATAGAAATCCTTACTCTGAGATTTACTTTACTCATACGCTCATACTCATACTCCACAGACATCAGAGAAAAGCAGACTCGCAGTATTAAGCCAGATGATTTTCCATATAGTTGTCTCTTTAATCCTTATGGTGCACCAAAATGAGTTGGAATGCGACAGATAATACAATCATTTTCGGCTGTTAACAAGTTGTCTCGATTTGCGAGCACACCAGGATGTTAAATCCCATATAAACTTAACACACCATAACGTCAGTTCAGTACAATTTTCAGTTATGAAGACGGAGACACTAATAGATGAAGACGTGTCAGACGTCACTTGTCTGTCTCTCTCAAACTTTCTGATTTGTACATTAGTGAGAATAGATCAGACGTACAAAAATCGTTCAACTTAAATGAGCGGATCTGCTTTACTCTGATATCTGTGTCATACTCTTTGATCGAATCGAATCCCAGTCAAACAGACATTGACAGCCACGAAAAATTCGAAAAAAATAGTTTGGTTGTGGTTTCCACGGTTTCTTTCCACCAAGGAGTATATTTAATTGGTTTCAACTTCGTTTCACTCCATTCATTTCAGTCATTCACCACCGAACCGAGATTTATTAATTAACTTTCTACGATATTACCCAAGATACCTTGTTGCTTGTTAACTTGTTGATGATGGAGTCGGTAACGCCGAAGAAAGCAAGCGTACAGGAAGTGTGTGTGAAGTTTGAGCCGTCTTTGGACGGTGTTTGTATTAAAAGCGAGTCCTCATGGGACGATGAGTGTGTACGAGACGAGCCCGCGTCTTCGGATGCGTGTGTACAGGACGACGCCATGTATTCGGATGCGTGTGTAAAAGACGAGCCGCCGAGTCCGGAGTTGGCGGACGGCGGCGTCAGTGAGGCGGCGGCGGCGCGGCTGTACGCCGACCACGTCGTGAAGAACGAGCTCGTGCTCGGCCCCGAAATGGTGGAGCCGCCCCGCGTTTTGTGCGCGGCGTCAGGTCAGTACACAGTACTCTTGATTAGAAACCTTTCCACAAAATTTCAAGTTGCGGAAACATAAAAAAAATGGGCAGTTTGTATACTAAAATCGGTAGTTAATACCACACCATGACAGTCAGATGATTTACTCATCCACGTCACTGGGGCGTAGAGCAGCCCTCACCCGCCGTGACAAAGCGCGGGAACCGTGCGAAGTGGAGTGGCTGAGCTCAGCATGGATGACCGTGTTTTTTTTTTATACCACACAAACAAGCACCTGATGGTTAGCGGTCACCGCAGCCTATGGACGCTTGCAACTCAACTTTGTTACGCAAGGGTAGAAGGGCTGCTCATAAAGCAGCACCAGAGCTAAGGCGGAGTCCGACTGTCATGGCATGGTATTAATTACCAATTTTAGTATAGAAACTTTCAACTCTCCAATTTTTCTCTCTTAAACTTGAAATTTTGTGGAATGCTTTCTAATACACACACACAATTTCACAATTTATATTGTTTTTCTCAGAAATGAATGAATGAATAAATAAAAATAATAATAGAGAATACTATTTATAAAAAAATATGACTATATTTAGTGTTGCAAATTCTAAAGTCCTTGCGATAGCCCTCTTAACTTAGTCAACAGCAAATTTAGATGATCATTTTAGTATATTGTCACACTAATGTCACAACACTGCACCAGTTGGCATACATCAAAGTTGTGAAAGTGACAAGGTACTAAAATGGTCATCTACTTTTTCTATTAGTACTACCATAAGTTATGACTTTTGGGTCTAGGAGAAAATAATAAAAAAAAATTGATAACTATTACATTTAGCATTGTATACAACTGCTTCAAATTTCTCATTGATCAGTTCTGGGATACGAACTACAGACACTAAAAAAATATGAGAGAGAGAAACATGAATCCACAACTGTGTGATGGAACATTACTAGGATGGCTGACCCCCAAATGATTGTCACTAATAGCAAGGAGAAAGAAGAAATATTGATCTCCCATGCCTTCTTCTTATGACAGTAAATTAGTTTTTTGTTCAATTTATTTAATTTTTGTGCATCAAGTAAGTACCGGCTCCTTGTATGTGTGAGTTTAGTAGGAAAAAATATATATTTCAGAGAAAGATATTATAACATCATTATAAGATTCCATCAAAAGTTGATGGTTGATGACCGTGGAGCTGTTCCATGGTCCATCAATTTGCAGTAGTTTATTGACTATTGTACACTTCATGTGTTTATTGAAATAATACACTATTTCAGGTCTTACTGTTCTGGCAATTTAAACACAGCGAGCAGTGGAGTCCTTGTTACATTACAATAAAAGTTTTTTCGTTAATATGTATGCTGGGTGTCATTTTTTTTTTTAAATTAATCTAATGAACTTTTTTGGCGTTTTTCGTCTGATTGCTAAATTACAAAAAATTGTGCATTGCTTGTTTAGTTATTTGTGGTTATTTGCCATGAAATAAAATTGTTGACATTTAAGGTGTTAGAAAATGAATAAAAAGTAATAAAATAATTAATGTTTTTTTACGTTTGGTTCGGTAATTGTGGAAAAAATCTTAAATCGTCTATATCTCGGAAAGTAATAACGTTGGGGCAGGGTATCACCTGACCTTTTTTGCTGCAATTGAGTTGTACTATACTCCTTTAAAAGGATGGTATTCAATAACCACTCATACCCTCCAAAAAATCCAACCCAGTCTCCGCAAAATGAGTATGAAAAAATACTGACCAATAAATCATAAATCGTTCAAACAAAAAAATTAAACTACCTACTCTCTCTACTACTTCTAACTTTATTAGAAGTATCTCCACTGGTCCCTATGTTCGAACTGCCAGCTACTGTACAGGCTCTAATTATGAGTCCACATGTGAGGAATATGATAAATAATGGAGTATTTGGTTATTGTTAACTGCCTGATGTAGAAATTAGCAGGGTGTTAATGATTGTGTTTGTTTCTTAACTTCATAACTTATTGTTGGTATGGCCGCTTGCAACTCCAGGTATGTCACATGTCCGTTGCATAATCAGTGTTGCGATGTCATGTTTACTCAGTCATACCAAGGAATCCAGTGTATAGGACAAACGGAAACTCCCGCTGACCCACTGGCTGACATCCACCGGTTTTTTTGTACAATTCTGATCACCTGTTGTTGTATGATGATTATCTTTTCCTTTCTGCAGGTGAAGAAACTTTGGTCAAGTTAGAGATTACTGAAGGCAGGACGACTGGTGATTTGTTAGGTCAGTACCCATTCACAATAAAAGTCATATCCCCACTGGCAAGCATGGCAGTCCGCCTCGTGATTCCGGCCCGTCTGGACAGTTGTACGCCACTGTGTACGCTGTGCGGCGTCTGTCAAAACTAAGGTCACGTCGAACTGGAACGCGAGTTCCTTCGGTTTGAGCTTCCTCGGCTGTCCGCCATGCTTGCCCGCGGGGATGCGCCGTAAGAGCTCAATAAGTATAAGTTTACAATATTGTTTGACACAATATGGGTATCAGGGGCTCGCATTAAGCTCACTATAATAGTTAGCGTTTGCTTCAGGTGAAGAGCCTGCCGTGAAGACGGAGGTGGAAGGAGAAGATGAGACGAGCCAGCACTTGGTGCTACGTAAGTACACGCCCTGTACGAGTGAACATTTTTATCGTGTTAACAAGACTGATCGAATTTTGATGGTACCGAAAAGGTATACAGTTGCAATCAGATATATCATAGCGGGCGAGGTGTTCAAATGTTTCTGAACAGTATTAAATTTCAATAATTTCCTTACACTGCATATAACCAAAAATATTCGGACATATGTATATCACAAACATATGCTGTTTTCTAATCAATTCTGAACCGACAGAACGATAAAGGTAACTAGGCAGTCAGGGTCCATACATATCTAAGCATTTAAGGAAAATTACCTTACTATAAGTATACCATTCATGTAAAAGGAATTTGAAAAATTGGGGCCTTTTAATATTTGCTCAGAATATAGACACTTTTTGGACTTATTTGACTCAGAATCCTAAACATTATCGATTGTAGAAGAAGAAAAACCGGCCAAGTGCGTATCGGATCACGCACAAAGAAGGTTTTGCGTACTGACATCTAATTTACATTTAAAACCACTATACAATACATTGAATCAAAAAAAGTTGTACCTTCGTAGGTAACTCACGGCACTTACATACGCCCTTTTGTTTGGGCAAGACAATTTTTCAGCAATACCTCAAAAACCGTTAAACCTATCTTGTTCAAACCAAAAATCGTTGAAAGTATTTATTAATGTATGTACATAAACGTGATTTTTTTCAGAATTTATAACTTTATAGTTTGGAAATTAGAGGGGGTGGGGCACACACTTTTTACAATACCTTTTAGGAGATATTGGGTTCTTGAGGGTTTCTCCTAAGAAAAGATGTTTCGGCTTGAAGATCGTATAATAGAATGTATTTACAGAATGGCTTCTTATATACTAAAACTTAACTATTTCTATTTCACCATTTACATTTATACAAGTCGCGCGCGCAGTGCAGTCGGTATCCAGGAATCATCGGCGGGAGCACACGCCTGTCGGCTGTTGTCACAGCCAATCAAAATGTCTGTTTTCTGGAGCACTACGTCAATCGAAAGCGTTCTTTTTCAGAACGGTCAATCAATTTGTCACTACTTCAATCGAAAGCGTTCTTTTCAGAACGGTCAATCAATTTGTCACTACTTCAATCGAAAGCGTTCTTTTCAGAACGGTCAATCAATTTGTAGTTGACGGGACTCGTCAGCTACTAGATTTAGGCCAATCGCTGGTCAGCGTACCCCTGCCTTAATGCTCTTTGATTTGAAGGAATTATATTATTTTCTACTTTTTAGTTTAAGGCCCTCTAGTCCTGCGAGAGTAGGTATTTAGCGCTGTCCTGGCGGTGCGTGAACAAGCCCGCGCGGACGAAGCGACTGTGAACTCGGATGACCCCGCTAGCTTCATACTGGTCACAGTATAGAAATATAACTGTATTTTGACTTAAGAAATGCATTAATTATGATTAAATTAGTATGTAATTGATATCATTTTTTAATAAATAGGTAGTAAATAAATAATTGAAAGTCGAACTTACGGTAGGATCCATTATAATGAAAAAAAAAACAGAATTCATAGTACAACCCTGAAATTCGTTATTTAATCTATGAAACCTAAGAACCTAAGAAATATATCTTATACCTCTCTACTCGATTTGTTTAATGGGTCATGCAATTTTTTATCTATTTGTGTTGTATTTATACAGGGTGTTATATTTATTTGTCGTGTGCGTGTCATCGTCATCATCATCATATCAGCTGATGGACGACCACTGCTGAACATAGGCCTCCCCTAAAGAGTGCCACATAAAATACAGACAGAATATTTTTTGGTGGTTTAATTTATTCATCAAAAGTTATTAGCTCTCAAAGCATAAAAAACATTGCGAAGTTTTTACTTTTTTACTATAAGTATTTATGCGAAAGGTTACCGTATTTTAAAAAAATAAATACCAGAAATGATTTTTACATAAAGATGACAAAAGAATCAATATGGTATATAAAATGATACCAAACTTGCCACGGTAGCTACCTGGAAATGGGTAGATCTTATAAAAGAAGATTAGCTAGAAAGATAGAAAGTGTATAAATTTTAAAAGGGTCGGCAACGAGCATGTGACACCTCTGGAGTTGCAAGCGTCCATAGGCTGCGGTGACCGCTTACCATCAGGCGGGCCGTACGCTTGTTTGCCACTGACGTGGTATTAAAAAAGGACGGCCGGAATTAATGTGTTGAAGCTCACAGCTTAAAAAAATATTCAAGTGCAAAGCAGTACTCGTAGATCTCTTACTATATCTACAATTTCTGGTAATAAACATTTCATTTATAATTTTACCAACTTTGGTTACATTTCTGGAGGGGTTCAGTTCAGTTGTTATACTGTCATTTTTATACTGTGGCACTATGACCATAATTTATTTGTTAATAATTACGCCTTTTTCATTCGGGTTTTTATTGCCCTTCTTAAATAATTTGCAACCATTATATAAATTCGTCAAAAACTGCTTGTTTGGTGCACGAAACTGTCGCGGATAAAACTGACACAGGTCCGTTGCCTGTAAGCGCCAGCGCGCGACTGATCGGGCCTGCCGAGCCTCCGCGCTCGCGCATTTCGTAGGTATTTAAACATATTAATTCATACAATCATTTTATCTTTTTAAATTCTGCAAAAATGTCTAGAAATACTGAATGGCTTTAGTTTAGTTCAAAAACTTTATTTAAAACATCAATAGTTTAGTCGTCAGATTGTAAATGCTTTACAAAAAGGAGTAAGTTTGGGGTCTCTTTCTATCGAGCGAAGTTCATTAGATCGTGTATCTGAGTGCAACTTTGACTAGACTAGATCCTTAAGTAAAACATAGAATTTTTTCAAATTTTTAAAACCCTTTTTCTACGTTTCGGGTTGTTTTTAGAAAACTCGAAAACGCTAACTCGCTTGACGACCTCCCCTTAAGTTAGTGCATGTCTTGAATATTGGAGGTGGCATATGTGCCTACTGGCCATTTATAGTAATCATTATTAGGTACTTGTCACCGTTTTAAATAAGCTTAGAAACGGTTTGTTTACATTCTATTGTATTGTTGTAAACATGTCACTTGCTAAAAATATACGAACCATGAAACAACTAGCGTGTTGAACTATGAGCCACTGAACTCTGCTGTGGTGCTATTAGCCATATATCAGGCTATTTTCTATTAGGTCATGTGCCTCATGCACTCATAGTGCTAGTTTGAATAAAATTTGAGTGGTTTGTTATTTTTTCCATCTGTGCGAATTTTGCAACATTATGTCAGAAGAAGGTGGCATAAGCGGTATAAAAAAGCTGAGAGGATCGTCAGACTACCCGAACTGGAAGTTTCTAGTGCGGAATTACCTAGAAAATAAAAACTGGTGGGAGGTAATTTCCAAATACGATGAGAACGAAGTAAATGTCCCTGTAGTCAATGCTGATGTAGATAGGAAGGCACGAACAACTATATGTTTGTTGTTGGAACCAGAGTGTTTTACACATGTCTACAACGCGAAAACTGCGAAAGAAGCCTGGAACAATCTGCAGCGTACCTACGAGGACAAAGGTTGGGGAAGACGCATCCACATCCAGCATGAACTATTCAATTGTAAATATATCGAAGATTACTTTCTTAGTCCAATAATTGCATGACATTGATGCTAAAATCCCTGAGGATTGGACAATATCAATTGTGCTGGGTGGATTGACACCTGAGTACAGCCCTCTTATAATGGCTGTAGACAACAGTGGTCAAGAGATTTCATTAGAGCAAATTAAGATGAAGTTGTTGCAAGAAGGAAGTAGACAAAGCAAAATGAGCACAAACTACGAGCAAGCTTTGGTGACACATAAAGGGCAGAAAGAAACCAGATCCACAAATAAAACTAACGATCGCAAGCAGAAATTTGTCTATAAGTGTTTTAAGTGTCACAAGCCTGGACATAAGGCATCTGAATGTAAAGAGCGAGTCAAGACCGCAAATGTCTGCCTGAACACCAAGGAGGCGATTAACAAAGACAATTGGCATCTTGACAGCGGTTGCTCCAACCATATGACTCATGACCGGAGCAAGTTGGTGTCCTATATACCTGAAAAGAGCAGCATGAAAATCTCTGTTGCGGACGGCGAGAAGTTATTGGTGAAAGGTCGAGCGACCGCTGAACCTCTAGTCGGCGAAAACGAGAAGTTGATTTTGGAAAACGTTTTACATGTTCCCAATCTTTCGATGAACTTAATATCGGTTAGCGATTTGACTAAGAAAAATTGTTCGATTAATTTTGACAAAGGAGGTTGCACGATTCAAAATAAGAACCGAATCATTGCAAGATGTCAAGAAGTTGACGGAATTTACGAGTTGACAGAAAAAAAAAACGTCGTAAATGTGACTTTGTCAAAACAAAATGAAAATATTTCAAACATTTGGCATAAACGTTTAGGCCATTGTTAGGTTAGTTAGCGCGATAAATACGCAGCTGTACGGGTAGACCGAGCAGTGCATTAAATGGGTTGAACACAAGCGCACGTCTTTTCATTTATCACAGTGGCGACGACACGGTTTATATCGAAAACACGCGATAAAAGCAGCTAAAATGAATTCGACGATCGGGAATTTACCTGTTTTTGAAGTAGGAGGCGATTGGAAAGTGTTCAAGGAGAGATTAAGCATATGGCTTAGCGCGAACGCGATAGTAAAAACGGACAAGTCACCGGCGGAGCTAATGATGGGCCGCCCGTTACGTAACCGGTTCGATTTGTTAAATGTAAACAATTATGCGTCATCCTCACTCTCGACAGATATGCAAAATAAAGTAGGAAGTAAACAGTGTTTGCAGGCTAAATATTATAAAGGAAACAGAAAAGTAGACTTTAAGCTAAATGAACATGTACTTATAAAACTAGTTTGTAAAAATAAGTGGGTAAAAGGCATTGTTAAAAATAAATTAGGGAAAAGTATCTATCAAATATATTTGCCGGAAATGGACCAAGTGGTAAAAAAACACAAAAACCAAATTTACAAATATACGGGTTACGCCGAAAGCAAGGAAGTAGGCCCAAACGAGGACAGCAGCTTTGACTGGACAGTGATGCCGACTTCTTCAGAACAGAACCTCGCAAGGGAGGAAGAAGAAGAAGAAGAGTGGGTGGAAGCTGACACCGGGCCGGTGGAGGTGGTCACTTCACCCCATGACGGCGGCCAGCATCAGCTAACAGCGCCGCCAGAGCCGCGCGTTCCTGACGCCGTGGCCGCGCCCACAGACACCTCGGCCGCGCCGCCGAGCGCCCCGGCCATGCCAATGTCACCCGGCGTCCCGTACGCCCAGGCCTCACCACCCGGCTCCGACGCACCGATCGTTGCCCCTGCAGGCCGCCAGGGGCCTCGACACGAACGATTGAGGGATATACCCCGAGTACTTTATAAGTAGTATTAAGGATTAATGGTGGAGGGATGTTAGGTTAGTTAGCGCGATAAATACGCAGCTGTACGGGTAGACCGAGCAGTGCATTAAATGGGTTGAACACAAGCGCACGTCTTTTCATTTATCACAGCCATTTAAGCCGAAATTATATGACCGAAATTAATAAAATCGTGACCGGTATGGAATTTAAAAGCTCCGATTTGTGCGAACCGTGTATTCCGTGTATAGAAGGAAAGACATGCAATAGTCCCTTTAAAAACAAAGGTACAAGAGCCACCGAGATCCTGCAAATCGTACACAGCGATATTTGCGGACCAATCGAGGAACCATCGTTTGGAGGTTCGAGGTATGTTCTTCTGTTTGTCGATGATTATACTCGAAAGACACATGTTTATTTTCTAAAATATAAACATGAAACGTTCGAAAAGTTTCGTGATTACAAGGCGGAAGTAGAGAACGAGACGAGTAAAACTATACGATGTTTGAGATCTGACGGAGACGGAGAGTACTGTAATGCGAAATTTAAAGCTTTTTTTTGAAGTCTGCAGGTATAAAACATCAGACGACAGTGCCTTACTTGCCGGTACAGAATTCTGTCGCTGAGAGATCGAATCGTACTATCATGGAGAAGGCGAGAACTTTATTGTCAGAGGCAAATCTCAGTAAAAAGTACTGGGCGGAAGCTGTAAACACCGTCGTTTATTTGAAGAACAGAAGCCCCACGAAAGCTTTGAAAGATACAGTGCCTGAAAAGCTTTGGACTGGAAAAGATATAGATGTCAGCCATCTGAGAATCTTTGGTTGTTTGGCTTATCGACTGATACCAAAACAAAAGCGACGCAAACTGGATATGAAGACGGAGCCGATGATATTCATTGGATATCCAGAGAATCAAAAGGGATATCGTTTAATGAATCCGAAGACGTATGAAGTGACAACTGCGAGAGATGTCAAATTTTTAGAGAATGTTTTCATCCAAAAAGAAAACGTTGAGAAGTCGTCAGAGGTCATCGTCAACCTGAACACGGAGTCTGAACCGTCCAGTTTACCCAGCGAATCTACGGGACCACGTTCCGGAGTATTGGAGACTCATGACGTGTTTCGAGATGCTCTTGACGAGAACATAGATGTACCTGGACCTGAAGAACCTGAAATAATTACGCACGTACCAAATGAGGTGATCACAGAAAATGTGAATATACCGGACCTGCAAGAAAGGCGGTATCCTCAGAGAGAACGTAGACCAGTTGAACGGTACGGTTGCAATGTGTGCCACGGAAGGTAACTACTCGTATGATGGCGATCCTGTTTCCATCGAGGAAGCGTTGGCGCGACCCGACAGTGACTTATGGCAAAAAGCAATAGATGAAGAGCTTATGTCACTAAAGGAGAACCAGACTTGGACCTTGGTCGACCTTCCGGCTGATAAGAAACCTATTCACTGCAAATGGGTATTCAAAATTAAGAAAGACAGCGACGGCAAGGTAACGAAGTACATGGCTAGATTAGTAGCGAAAGGGTTCACACAGGTATGTGGTGTAGATTATACTGAGACATATTCTCCGGTAGTTAGAAGTTCTACTCTACGATTATTATTCTCGTTGGCTGCTGAATACGATTGGTTTATTGACCAATGGGATGTTACGACTGCATTTTTGTACGGCAAGATAAAAGAGGACATTTATATGCTTCAACCGAAAGGATCAGTCGCTAAAGGTCTAGAAACCAAGGTATGTAAGCTGCAGCGATCTCTATGGTTTGAAACAAGCATCGAATGCTTGGTTCAAAGAATTAGATACAGAGATGTTGAATTTAGGCTTTGTACAATCAAAAATAGAACCGTGTTTGTACCAAAAACAGCTTAAAGGTAATAAGAAGTTAATAGTTGTTGGTGGATGATTAAAAACACTTTTTTACTTTAAATTCACTTTATATTTCAATAATTGTTTTAATTAATACAGAGCTAGATGTGTTCACGTTGAGAGATGTTGGAAAAGAGAGTGAGTGAACGAGATGATGAATGGAATGTAAAATTAGGTGAATTAAGCAGCATTTAGGATGCAAACATTCCGTTCGTCACACGTTCAGAAACATTGTTATAAAAATGGTTTCGTTTAGAAACAATAGTAATTATTGACGTTGACGATATTTTCGTATTTGGAAACTGTGAGCTTACGAAGCAAAGATTAAAATCGGGGTTGCTTGACAAGTTTAAGGCAAAGGATTTAGGTGCGGCTAGACATGTTTTAGGCATGAGACTGAGGAGAGAGAAGGGCGCGATTCATCTCGATCAGGAACAGTTTATTCTGGATATTTTGAATGACTTTAACATGATAGACGCTAAGCCAGTTACTACTCCAATGGAAGTGGGAATGAAATTAAAGAGGTCAACAAGTTCTCACTGTCAGCTGCCATATCAAAGTTTGATAGGATGTCTAAATTATTTAGCCTGCAATACACGACCTGACATATCTCACGCGGTAAGCGTACTGTCGCAGTTCAACCCGTGTTACGATGAAATGCACTTTAAGTGTGCGTAACGGGTCTTAAGGTATTTGAAAGGTACGTCAAATCTATGTCTTAGTTTTCGGAAGTCAGGCGATCTAGACTTGCGCGGCTACGTCGACGCAGATTGGGGTGGGGCGCTGGACAGGAAATCATTCACGGGATTAATTTTCAAATTGGGCAAAAATATTGTTTCTTGGGAGAGCAGGAAGCAGGCAACCGTTAGTTTGAGTTCTACAGAAGCTGAATATGTAGGACTGAGTCAGTCTTCAAAGGAAGCGCTTTATTTACGTAGCTTACTTAACAGTTTGACCGCTGTGACCAGTAAACCTGTCGTAATTTTCAATGACAATCAGTCTGCACATAAAATAGCTGCCAATAAGATGATGCATAATAGGACAAATCACATTGATATTAAGTATCATTTTATTCGTGAGTGTGTACTGGCTAATAAAATTGAGATAAAGTACATGCCAACAAATAAAGTGATAGCCGACATTTTAACTAAAAGTGTCAATGGCCCAACATTGAATGATTTTTTGAAGGATTTATCCCTGTCAAATTATTCCATTAAGAGGGCGGATTAGAGACAGATGTTTTGATATTGTGTGTTATATGTTTTTAAGTGCTTTGTTTAAGATAATAGAATAATTTTCTTTAATTATGCATAAACTTTAGGTGTTGTTCAATGATTGGTTTTGTATTCGATATAAATGTGAATGTTTGTACATTCAGGCGCAAAACCTGTTAAGGTTTGTAATGTACATATATGAATACAAGTTTATACAGTCAGACACTAAAGTGTTATCTCATTTTTTATTTTATGTACGGAGTACAGTCAAGTACAAATGTGTTCATGTACGTAATAGATTAAGAGGGTGTATTGGAGGTGGCATATGTGCCTACTGGCCATTCATAGTAATCATTATTACGTACTTGTCACCGTTTTAAATAAGCTTAGAAACGGTTTGTTTACATTCTATTGTGTTGTTGTAAACATGTCACTTGCTAAAAATATACGAACCATGAAACAACTAGCGTGTTGAACTATGAGCCACTGAACTCTGCTGTGGTGCTATTAGCCATATATCAGGCTATTTTCTATTATTGAAGTCGGTTTTTTTGTAATAAATGAAAGCATTTTTCTCTTTTTTCATTATATGTTCTCTATTTAATTTTAAATGTCTACATTGCAGGACAAATTCAGCAGAAGACGCTCAGAGGGAGACCTGAAACTTTCAAATGTGGCCAAGGTAGTTATAAAAGTTTCTTAAAAGGCAGTTTACTAGTCCTCGAAAAAAAACATACTGGTGAAAAGCCATACAAATGCGGCCAATGTAAATATGCTGGTGCCAAAAAATGGGATTTAAAAGTCCATGAACGAATACATACTGGGGAAAAGCCATACAAATGTAGCAAGTGTAATTTTGCTAGTGCCCAAAAGCAGGCTATAAAAACCCATGAACGGATACATACTGGGGAAAAGCCACACAAATGTGGCAAATGTAATTTTTCTAGTGCCAAAAAATGTGATTTAATAGTCCATGAACGGATACATACTGGAGAAAAGCCATACAAATGTGACCTATGTAAATATGCTAGTGCCAAAAAATATGATTTAAAAGTCCATGAACGGATACATACTGGAGAAAAGCCATACAAATGTAGCAATTGTAATTTTGCTAGTACCCAAAAGCAGGTTATAAAAATCCATGAACGGATACATACTGGAGAAAAGCCATATAAATGTGGCCAATGTAATTTTTCTAGTGCCAAAAAATGTGATTTAAAAGTCCATGAACGAATACATACTGGAGAAAAGCCATATAAATGTGGCCTATGTAAATTTGCAAGTGCCCGGATGAGTCATTTACAAGACCATAAGCGGATACATACTGGAGAAAAGCCGTACAAATGCGGCCAATGTAAATATGCTAGTGCAACAAAACGTGAATTAAAAAACCATGAACGGGCGCATACTGGAGAAAAGCCATACAAATGCGGCCAATGTAAATAAGCTAGTGCCAAAAAATGGGATTTAAAAGTCCATGAACGAATACATCTGGAGAAAAGCCATACAAATGTGGCCAATGTAAATATGCTTGTGCCAAAAAATTAGATTTAAAAGACCATGAACAGATACATACGCGAGTAAAGCCATACAAATGTGGCCAATGGAATTATGCTACTGCCCGAAAAGGAGTTTTAATAATCCATGAACGGAAACATACTGAAAAACCACCATACAAATATGGCCAACGTATTTCTGCTATTATAGGTGCATAAATATAAAAGCCATACAAATGTACCCAATGTAATATTGCGAAGCCCGGACCGAAGGTTTTCACGCCATCTTGCTGCGCTGCGTTCGAGAGAGCCCCAACAGCATTCTAGCTTTATTTGCAGGATGTACTAACTGTCCCATTTTGTAGCACTGCATGAGGTATGTGGGGTCAGGGTCGCATTGAATGAATTATTATTATTTCTAATGTTAATTTGTTCGTTTTTCATCTAATTGTATAGCCTGACCAGTGTTTATTTGGACCTGGCCATGTTGCGGATTTTTAGTGGTACTAATTTATTTTAATGGCAAGATTACTCTTTGACAACAGACGTTAAAAGTCAACGAATGTCTTCGATGTAAACAAACATACATCAAGACGCAATATTTCGTGATTATAAAAATAAATATGTATGCCGAAAATCATCCAAAACGTTGCTAAAAAGCTTATTGTGAATATTATTAATTTTATATAGAAAACTCCCGTGAGTTGGAGACATTTTTGTGCTAAGAAAACCGCCGCCGCGATAGGTGCTCATGATTAAGGACCGCGAACCGGTCTGAAACATGTCGAGCGATATTAGACCTTTAAGACGCGAGTGACCCGTTTCATTATATTTAATATTATTAATTATTTAAAACTATTAAAGGACGAAGGATTGACTAATATTTCAACAAATTTTTTTTTTAAATTGGTGTTTGACATATCCGTTAGTACTGATATTTCATATTATAGTGAGGATTGATTGAATTGGGAAGATTGGTTGAATTTAACAATTACACTTTTTTTTCTTATTCAACGTATAGGTAAGTCTACAATAACAAATATAAAAGAAAATAAGGTAACTGTTGTTGCCACCAATGAAAAAGAAATGGCCAATAGCATGTCGGGTCATGCTCAGTGTAGGGTTCCGTAGTTGCCCAATGAACTTAATAAATAAAAAAACAATAACAAGCAAAAGGGAATACTTTCTCAGTGTTTCATACGACTTTTACTAAGAAAAGAAGACTATGATAGTTTAAAAACAGTTTACTGATCATGTCCGCTATAGTTTTCATTGAAAGTCTTTATTAAGCTTTACTTTCTTTCATATTTTTGGACCCATAGTTCAAAAGTTAGATCCTCCTCTAACTATTGAAGTATATATATATCATTATTTTCGAATATACTTATATTCACTTTATCAAAAAATGTTTGATCAAGACCTTTATTCATTTTGAAAGACCTATCCAACAACATCCGACCCCAAAGGGGTGAAGCAAAAAAGTCATCCCCACTTTAGGTGTAGGGGAGGTATCCTTCAATATTTTTTTTACGTCTTTGTCAGCTTTATATATCAATGCCAAATTACAGCTTTCTAGCACTAACAATCACAGAGCAAAGCCTCGGACAGACAGACACAGACGGACATGGCAAAACTATAAGGGTTCCTAGTTGACTACGAAACCCCAATACAAAAAAAAAGGTAGATGACTAAAAAAGCCAATACGCACTGTCCCGACTATACACGACGTATGTATATTATTGCCATATAACATGCTGTTTGCAGCGACATTATCTCAGGTCCAAATAGGCACCGGTCAGTGGTCAGGCTATAATCTATATATATATTACGCGAAGCCGATCCTTACAACGCCCATCAGATCTACAGTTATGGACCGATTTTGATAAATTATATACCATAGGATTCGTCCCATGCTGCAGATTTGCAATAAGGTCTTAGTTTTTTGATTTTTATCCTGGATTTTTTTTTTAAATTGATATTTACGAAAAATCCTGGATGCCCCGACAAATATAAGCCTCAAAATCGTGTTCGATGACGCCGCATACAAGCGACGGGTCAGCTTACCTTGGTAGAATTGTACGAGGTGTCAAAATTTAGCTTGGTTAACACGTGACTTGGGAACTGGCTACTGTATGATTCCGGATGACATAAAATCAAATATGAATTAAAATGTTCCTGTAAGAAATATCTGGTACAGCATTACAAAATAAAATCTTTTGACTCGAGAAATACTCAATATTATTAACTATAAACGAAAGTAAAATTACTAATTTGTTTACAAGACAATACATAATATTCGGTGTATTCGGTCTAAGTATTTACAGTTTATATGAATGCCAGACTTTTGTGTCAACATTTAACTTATTTTTTATTGTGGCCCTTTACACGATTTTTATTTTCACAATACTGAGGTGTCAATATTATTGCGGTCTATAAAGACAATACAAATTTTAGTGATCCGTTAATTTCATGGGGCCTTTTACACGGTGATTATTATCCCGTGACACACTCATATCACCATACGATTAACGTGAATATTGATGCATATTGAACCAAAACACGAACTATTTGGAAAAACGCGATAATATTGACATCTCAGTTTTGTCATTATATTAATAGTGTAAAGGGCCCCATTCATTTTCCAACTTAAGACCCTGTTCACATTATCCGATTTGATGAAGGTTTCGGTTTTAAGTCCGAAAATGTATGGGAGTGTGACCAATATCGCGTCGTGCAATGTGAACAGTGGCCAGTTTTCGTAATTAATAATACTAACAGATCCGCAGTGTTAAGCAAGACGATTTTTCTTATAGCTGTCTCTTTGGATCCTTATGGTTAAGCAAGATGAATTAGACCGGGACAGATAGAACGATCATTTTCGGCTGCTAACGAATTGTCTCCACTTAAAAGCACACCAAAATTTCAAATCCCATATAATGCAAAACCTTCGATCAATAATAAACCTAGATACACTATTTGCCTGTCAACGGCGTCCACGCTCAAGAGTGCTTAAAATCCGTTTAAGCACTCTTGCGTTCGCAGTCGCGCGCTAGCCATCGGCGAGTCAACATGCCTAAGTGCTCCGTGAAAAAGTGCAAAAACAACACGTTAACGACGTTAAAAAAGGATGGAATTTCGTATTTTCGGTGAGTATTTATTTAAATTTTCATAATTTATTGAATTTGTAGTTATATCAGGCTATAACACGCTTATAAAAATATTTTATTTAAATATTTGAAATACTCAACCAGCCAACCAGCTACGCTGCTGTCTCTTTCCCTCGCGTTGAGTTAGTCGTATATTGAAACGGAACGGAGAACGGACGAAATGGACTATAGTAAAATTTCGAATGAATGGAGTCGCAGACTGAAAACTTTTTTACGAAAGTTTACGTGTATTGTTATTATTGTACACACATAAGTATGTATGGAGTGTATTTGTATTTTACTTTATTCATATATCAAAATCGGCTGGTAACAGTTTGTCTGACATGTCGCTCTGCTCAGTATACGTTGGTTAAATCAAAAACTTTTTTACTCATTTTGATACGGTTTTCACTTATATGTAGCTTACTAACCTAACTTACTATTAAACTTATTACAGAATTCCAAAAAATGAAATTGAGAGAGATAAATGGAGGCAAATTATAGGTAAAGAAAGAGGCGAAGAATATTTTAAACCAAATGATTCTAGCGCGTTAATGTATTCGTTTCTATAATATGTTACCTGATGAAAATTCTTGATATAATTTATATATTGAATAAATTACTTGAAAAAATCGTTGATTTCAAAGGCTTATTACAGGGTCGAGGACAATCTAACTGACAGAAATGCATGGCCCAAACCAGAGACCTAAATAGCATTAAAATTCATATTATGTATATATTCATTGTACCACGTCTAGTAAATTACTAAACACATGTTGTCTTCTTGAACATACATTGTAAATATTCTTTCCTCTTTTGTTTCCATACTCAGATTTATTTATATTAAGTAGGTTAAGTCTTATCATTGTAATAAGCATAATTTTTGGAAAAACTTACTGACTTTCGAGTTTCTTTTCGCGTTTCTTCTCGGCAGTGGTCTTCTATTGCAGAAAAGATATTAAAATTTGACTTGTGAAAGTGCCTTTGCGGCCTACTTGCAGAATAAAGTTCATTTATTTCATTTATCACTTGTTTCATTTAACTAAAAATGTCTTGTTGCAGTTCACTAATTCATTGAAGTGGTCGCTAACCGTAGTTATGAGCCAATATTGTGTTAGAAACATCGAATCAGTCCTCTAACGAATACTCAAATCAATAAAGAGACGGCAACGCGATTGTGACTCTTTTGATGTCAAAACTCTCTAAATCGATGTCAGTTTTATGGCGATAATTTGGCATGGAATACCAAGAAAAAATAACAACTTTCGCGTTTTTGTTTTGTGACAACGCATATAAGTGATAAATATAAACTACATATTCAGTTTTCATTTAAATTAATTTCTTAATTATTGCCACTAAACTGACATTGATTAACTTTTTTTAACAACTCACACTAATTGGGTATACTTATTTCTGAAAATGCCCTTGTAACATTTAGTTAAAGCAAATTGTTCGTCTAAATATATATATATATATATATATAAATAAATACATAGAAAACATCCAAGACTCAGGAACAAATATTCATGCTCAATTGCTCACCACACAAATAAATGCCCTGATCGGGAATCGAATCCGAAACCTCCTGCTTAATAGACAGATAGGGTCGCTATCAACTAAGCCAAAGTGGTCGTGGTGGTATAAAGGATGATTCACAGTAGGCCGTTCCGAAGAAATACGCCGGCCGTTTCGTTTGCTGTCATAGAAAACGGGCCGGCCCGGAAACGGAACTTTCTACTGTGAATCATCCCTAAATCGCCGTTACCACCTGACAAGTCGTGTGCTTGTATTCCACCGATGCCAATTAAAAAAAAACAATTTCGACTCCACGGCACACGATACGGACTCTGTCCCAATGTTGACATCTAATCAGTGGAAAATCAACACAAACGAAACTGAACCTAATTGCTCTTCATTTACGGTATACAATCTGTTGACATAATGCGGACTTTTGTGGAATTTTTCCACAATTTTGTGGATTTTTTCCACAATTGATACGTGCATTTTGTAATGTTATAACCGCCAAACACTATCATTTGAAATAAAACGTTATGTTTGTGACGTAAGGCTTAATATCGAATAAAAGGAAATGGTACTAATCGCATTACGTTTTTTTGTGTGTCTCCTATACACGCACACACTCGCAATGAAATTCGGACACTTTTTCGACTTGAATTTGCAGGTGATAGTGTATCTAGGTTTATTATTGATCGAAGTGCAAAACGTCACAAACGTCAGTTCAGTACAATTTGCATATAAACAAATATATTTGAAAGCAGATGCACTGACAGGTGAACACCTGTCAGATATCACTTATCTGTCTTTCTCAAACTTACTGATTTGTGCATTAGAGAGAAGAGATCAGATGTTCAGAAATTGTTCAACTTAAATGAGCGGATTTGATATCTGTGACAGTTTTCTATACATATAGGGATAAGCTAGCCTTTTTACTTCCACTTTTTGTCTGTTTGTCATTTTGCCGTGTTTTATCTACAATAAAGCCATACATACATACATAACCGCGTCGGCTCCAACGCCGATATCGATCGATAATGTGAACAGGGCCTGTTCAGTTCTGTCCAATAAAGCAGAAAATAAATGTAATGTTTACATAAATGGCATACGTATTGTGTCACTTTTTTTATTGTGCTCTATTATGTCAATATTATATTGTCATGGTTTAAACAAAGAAGTTGGTATACAAACCAATGACGCTTCAAATATACGTTCCGTATATCTTGACTGATATTGATACCTGCCAAAACAATGACAAACCAAATTAAACTTTACGTTGTGAGATACAGAACTGTTTCTGAGTTAATCATAGATAAGCTGCAAAACATTTTGAAAGAGAAGAGATTCGCTGTGTCTAAGTGTGTCTCTCTTCCACCTATTGCCATACCAGTAGGGTGATCAAGAGATCATAAGCAAAGAAGTTCTCATTGGAGTAGACGTTACTTATTGGTGGATTTAGATCAAACGAACGATAAAACAATGTTGCACTAATTAACCTTTACGACGCCAACAACGCATTTGAAGTATTTGCGCACCATCGATTCAATACAACGACAAATATATCCGTCATGGCGACGGCATCCAATGCGATATTAACCTACATGCATTTCTATAGATAATGCGCTTAAAAGGTTAAAAATATAATCACAACCTTTAATTGCCGAGAACATAGGTGTTATGATATATGAAAATTACCTTCGTACTTTATACTATGTACTATTACTTATTCTGTGATACTATGGTTTATACTCTATCTCTTATGAAAAATGAGTTGGCGTGTAAGTGTCACTGTGGTTCATAAAGTATGGCGTTCAAAAGGTTAATTTGCTATTTTTTTTTCAATGTTTGTCTGCGGATGTCAACCCCTACAAAGTTGAACCCTACAGAAATGCATGTAGGTTGATATCTCATTAGCCCATCATGGCCCACGTACAAGGCCCAGTTATGCGGTGGATCGGGGTGCAAATATGTTTTTTTATGATTGACTGTGACACAAATGTTTTTAAATCAACTTTGTAATCGAGAGCGAAGCCACGGGATAGAATATAGATAGGCTATATTCTATCCCGCGGCTTCTCTTGCATTCTTCGTAGTACGTCGACGCGGCGAAGCCGCGCGGGTAACTAGTTGTATATAATACTCGTAACATTATACGTTTCCAGATTTGACATATTTATTGCTATTCCCATTTCAAATAACTATTATTTATCATGATCATGCATGACATTCTATAATACTAAATTCTATTTTTGTTTTGTAATTTGACATGTTTGTAACTCTGATTTGTTATTTTTATTCACTAATTCAATTCATATTATTAGTGCATATTCATTAACTACTTATCTAATTTTCTTGCACTTAAACTTATTTTTATTTATCTATTTATTCAAGAATAATAAAATAACAATGAAAGAAGTATTTAAATATAAATAACTAAGGCTAGAAAAATAAAAAATATAATACTATACATAAAAAACTCGACCCAAATCGGCGCCAGGCGGTAAGGTGCCCAAAAGGCTGGCGGCGTTACCACGTTGTATAGCAATGCCAATACGTTGGGTTAGGTATGAGCCAGCCCTGGTCACCAGAAGCGCCGACGAGGCGTTTTGAAATAACTTTATAAAGTTGTAGAGCGCTGGGAGCCCCACGGCTCTTAAGGTCTCGACTCCGAAAGACTCAAATATGTAGCCACTGTCGATGGCGGCATATTTGCGGTTTTTAAGTGACTCAGCTGAGTCGGCAGCAGCACCAGCCTTCATTGAGGTTCCAGGAAGGTGGGACGGCGCAACGCAAGTGGCGTCCCAAACAAGTGGCCGTCCCAAGCTTCAGGCCACAAGTGTCATGCCGTCGGGCCTCTTGCCGAGTAGGGCTCTAAAACGGCTGGTGCACCGGCACTGGCGAATACCCCACGTATGAGATCATAAAGGCTAGCGTGTCGCGGGATGCGACCTGTGCTCTTGTGACAAGAGGCAGTGGTGGCCAAATTTGTCGACGGTGTTACCGCAATGGCACCGATGTGGGACGACACATGCCACTCCAAGACGCTCCGTGACACGGTGACCCTAAAACTATTGTTGTATAAAATTGTGCCTAGGTTATGGGAAGGGAGTGCCTGGAGCTAGCTACCAGATTCCCATTTAGCAACGCCAAGGAGGCGGGCGCGATCTCTAGAGCTGGTAGCCTGGTAGACGTTTCTTTAAGGTTATCCCGTACCAGCTCACAGACCGGCCCGTCACATGCCTCTGCAAATGGGGGTTTTTGGTGGATCTGCAATTATCTTATGTTATTGTATAGTGTGCCGGTGAGGCTCATAATGTTAAAGTGATTAGATTATTTTTACTACGTGCTTAGGATAAGTAAGAGATTAAGAGGGTGTGATATGTATGGCTGATTATGTGTACTCAATTCCCTTATCTACTAGTAGATAAGGGAATTGAGCTGTTGAATAAATGGCCAGTTGTCTGTAGTCAAGTCAAGAGTTATGTCACTCACTGAGTGTGGACTTCCATAGGCTGGGTGTAGTCCATACTCCCTCTACTCTCCCCCATCAACCTATCATAACCACCAACCACGGCCTGGCAAATATTGTATTATGTCATATGTGTTTTTTAATATGGGCACTGCCTGAATTAAAGACCTATTTTTTTTTTTATTTAAGTTATTTTTGTTAAGTGTATTATAAATGAAACGCTCATTTTGAAACTAAAACATTATGGTTTGTCTTATAATGCTTTAAGTCTTATGTCTTCGTATCTCAGTGGAGCTGTATAACATTAGGAGTGCCTCAGTCACCTTGAACTTTGTAAAGAGCAGATGGAGACGCCAAAAAAATGGCCTACCACAAGGCCAGCTTTCTGTATGCCGACGACCTCGCACTGTCCACCCAGACCAAAACCTTTGAACAAGCGGAAATTAATCTTGAAACCGCTCTGGAGACACTGGGACACTACTATGACAGGAATGGCTTAAGACCTAACCCATCAAAATCACAGTCTTGCGTATATCACCTCCGCAACAGGGAAGCTAACAGACCACTCCGTATCTCATGGCGGGGAACCCCTATAGAGCATAGCAGCCACCCCAAATACCTGGGCATTACCCTGGACAGAGCCCTGACATTCAAAAAGAACTGCACCGACGTGAAGCAGAAAGTCAGCTCTCGGAATAACTTACTGCGTCGCCTTACTACATCCCAATGGGGAGCCTCTCCACATGTCCTCCGAACAACCGGACTAGCGCTATGCTTCTCTGCTGGTGAGTAATGCATCCACGGTTTGGTCCCGCTCCGCCCATACTAAAGAAGTTGATATCGCGCTCAACAAGACCTGCCGCTTGATCACTGGTTGCTTGAAGCCAACCCCTCTTAAAATGCTGTACTCACTGGCCGGAGTGGCTCCCCCCGACGTGCGCAGAAGGGTGGCTTGCTCGGTGGAAAAACGCAGACAAGAGAAGGACCCTCGCCATCCTCTCCACTCTAGCCGGCCGGCTCCATCTCGCCTCAGGAGCCGATCCGGCTTCCTACATTCTGCCGAACCAATCACAGTCACCCGCACAAGTGCGACCCTAAACCTGTGGAAAGAAACAGCTCCCCCTCCTGAAAACTTTGTACCACCTGCACTAAGTCTACCACCTAGGCACGACCTACCCTGGGCAACTTGGAAGTCCCTCAATAGACTGCGTACTGGTGTTGGTCGCAGTAAAGACAGCCTGTGCAGGTGAGGTTTTATCGAGGCATCTTCCAATCGCTGCACCTCACCAACTGCCCGGCTTGCCAATCCTCCTGCACACAGGAAGACCTGGTCAAGGCTAACCAAAAGGCATCAGACGTTGCTGGTTTTTGGGCCAGCACAATTTAGCATAGCATAGCCATCGACTCGATAAGAAGAAGAAGTGCCTCAGCGCTATATTTTAGGTCCATTTTTATTTTTGGTTTATATAAATGACCTGTCGTGCATAGTAAGTAATCTTTGAGATATAGTATTATTTGCGGATGATACATCATTAATCTTTAAGGTTGACCGAAAATCAACATACTATTGGCTATGTGCGAAGTAGGTGGTGGGGGTAAGCTAGGCGATCGTAGCGCACACCATGGCAGAAATGTGTACTTACCGGGGACCACTGTCAAATTTACTTTCACGTTTTCTATTGGTTTCTTAACGGTTTCCTACGATTCGTTTCGTTTGTATGTATTTTATATTCTCTTATTTATTTCAGTAAATTTTCCAATACGGGGTCTTTCTCGTTTACTAAAGTAAATAAAATATTCATGTGTCATTATTTGACATCTCTGAGTTTTGACATTGTCTCGGGACCTTTGTCATTTGACGTTTCAGACGTGCACATAGCCAATAGTAGAGTTAATAACTAGCACTGGTCAAAGTAATACCAAGAAAACTAAATGTGTTCGATTTTCTCTCCTTTCGCCCGAAACCGAAACTTCGGTCGGACACTATTAATTGTTACGTATACATAAAGTGACTTTTACACGAGTTTTTGTTTTTCATTCAGTACTTGTGTATTTTCAGATTCCATCGTCGTATCGTGTTAAAAATTGTAGTTTTAGTTAGTTAGATACTTAGTCCAAAAGTTTCAAGTACGCCAATCTTTAACCGACCGGTATACGCTATACAGCTACTTCCGTGTTTCATTTGAAGCTATCGCCTTCAGTGGCGATGAGAAAGTGACTTATGTATGTAGCAGGGAAGAATAATAAAAAAATGCACAACTCAAAAGATGACAAATAGCCTGATGATTAGGTACATAACAGCCTCGTGTTCGACCATCGCACGCATGACTGGGCTTTATTCCGTATTAGTCACTTTAGATTGGCAAACAACTTTATGGGGGTCACACAAATCAGATGCTAAACGTCGAACGATACTAATACTTTCTGGCTTCTGCACTGGTTGAGGATATCCCATCAAAAACTTAAATGTGAAAATGGCAGCCAAGTTCAATATGCGATGCGTGGTTGTCGTCTTCACCGACAAAAAAATTGAAATCTAAATGGGTGCCATGTTCTGTAGATTATAATACCATGGAGTATGTTATAATACCATGGAAGCTGTTGGAAATTAAAGAAAACTGCCATGTTAAGGCTCAAAATGCATTAAGCCGCAATAAATTAGTTTTGGCACCCATTTACATTTCAATTATATTGTCGGTGAAGACGACAAGCACGCATCGCATATTGAATTTGGCTGCCAATTTTACATTTATATTTTTGATGGGATATCGTTACTTTTTGTCAAACTTCACCAAATGGTGCTTTTCAAGAGCGAATTTTACTATACAAAGTACCCAAATCGCTATAGGTCCACCTCAAATATTTGAAGAGTTCCCTCGACTTATCCAGGACACTATGATCATATTCTTACCTGATAATATATCTCTGAGCTACTTTATGTTTAGTTCGAGCCAATATAAACGTCCACTAAGTACTGTGTCCATATGAGTGATTATACGTACGATTAGTCTCAAGTATGTCACAATGTCATCTAGGGATCTATTTGTCATGTCTTACTACCACAGTCATGTACTGTCAGACAGCATTAATTTCAATCATGTAATCTTACGTCGGCATAATCTAGTACATGACAATAAGATGATATTCATCATCATCAGACACCAAACACAAATTGTCTTGAACCCTAGTGATAATCTATAGAACAATATTACGCTACTAAGATCTATCCATTTAGCTTTCTGGTAGCAGCTGCTCAGCTTCACTCGTTGAAGAGAACTCCTCGCTCCTCACTTCTACTATACCCGCCAATACGAGTAATAAATATATGAGTCTACAGTAGTAGTTACTTTACCGCGTTTTTAGAGAGAAAAATATCTGTCATCAACTCTTGACAGGTTGAAATAATCCTTGCCAGGGTAAATAATCTGTTAAGGCGAACTACACACGCCGACCATAAATAACGTCGTCATCGCAATCATCAACATGATTCGCGACACCATGCCTGAAGTATTGGCTATGTGCACGTCTGAAACGTCAAAGGTCCCGAGACAATGTCAAAACTCAGAGATGTCAAATAATGACACATGAATATGTTATTTACTTTAGTAAATGAGAAAGACCCCGTATTGGAAATTTTACTGAAATAAATAAGAGAATAAATAAATACATACAAACGAAACGAATCGTAGAAAACCGTTAAGAAACCAATAGAAAACGTGAAAGTAAATTTGACAGTGGTCCCCGGTAAGTACACATTTCTGCCATGGTGTGCGCTACGATCGCCTAGCTTACCCCCACCACCTACTTCGCACATAGCCAATACCGTTTCAAGATTTTTCCATATCGGTTAATAAATGATGGAGTTCTGAGGTAACAAGCATAAATAATAATAATAAAATTACCAAGCTGGATGCCAAATTTCACCTTTCCAGGTCACCAAGTGGGTTAGGTTTTTGATTACTTGTCAGTCAGTGTTTACCACTTTTTTGTACTTTAATATCTCAATAACTATTTCACCTATATTTATGAAATTTGGGGTTCTAGTTGTTCTAAAGGATCTTAATACATGTACCAAATTTCCTGGGGTGAACTTGGCTGGACACGCTGCCGCGTGTCTAGATCTGGAGCCCGCAATACACACATGCAAACATGTTGGAAAGAGATAAAAGCATTGACCAGTACTATGTCACATCTCCTGTCCGCTGTCCCTCATCGCTTTTATTATTTGTCATGTTTTCGTTCGCTACGACTATTACATCCTAAAACGCTGCAGCCCACCATAATTTACCAAGTATTTCTTGAGGTTCTCAGCGATTTTCTTAAGCCTAGTGTTTTAATTTTAAAGCAGAAGTTAAAATGAATCCTCGAAAGCACATGATAACGATGACGTTTCGGTGACAAATAGCTTGATGACTTACAATAAAACCCTGTACGCGATAAGGGACAGGAGATGTGACATTGTATCTCGTTTTCCTACGTGCACATTTTGTATGTCGATAGGCAGGTGACGATAGTTTAGATTTTAACAATTGAAAATCGGACGTACCACGTAGGAATAATGTGTATTTCAATATTTTCAATGCTAAGCGATTAACTGTCAGTGTGTTTGACACCGGGTAGACGCGCTCAGCTCAAGATTTGCAACTACAAACTGCATTGCATACCTATTTTATTTTGAAGATTTGGAACTCAACAACAACCTACTTCTGTCAATATAAATGGGGACAATATATACTCTTCATGTGGTGTCCCCATAACAACTGTCAAATTATCTCCCATCCCATTTAGTGATATGCAGAGGCTCCTTCTATATTATCCTCTTTCTACACGTCTTTCTACGGTCGAATCGAATCCCAATGTCAAACTGACATTCATTGCATTGACAATGACAACCACTAAATAAGTTACGTTTCGTAGTTTCGTTTTTCACAATCTTCTTCCTACGGTTTTTCATTTCCTATTTTCCAGTCATCACATCACATTGGTAATTGGTTGGTCAGCCCAAGACTTTCGTGTAGCGTAGCTCCTTACCTTGACGCGGGCATAATTATCCCAGTGGACAGTGCCAATAAAAATATCATTGGTCATCATAGTCATTCTCATTCGTTCAATTCGTTGTGAAACATGTGAAGCTGAAGATGTAAAATTTTGAAACTTAATTAATTTGGAGTTTAAAACCGTATTAGACATGGGATATTTTTCGGTTCTTTGTAAACCGAGATTTATTAATTAACTTTCTCTCTACGATATTACCCAAGATAGTTAGCTTGTTGTTTGTTGCTTGTTAACTTGTTGATGATGGAGTCGGCAGCGCCGAAGGAAGCAAGCGTACAGGAGGTGTGGTTGAAGTCTGAGCCTTTGGACGGTGTTTGTGTTAAAAGCGAATCCTCGTGGGACGATGAGTGTGTACGAGACGAGCCCACGTCTTCGGATGCGTGTGTACAGGACGACGCCGTGTGTTCGGATGCGTGTGTAAAAGACGAGCCGTCGAGTCCGGAGGTGGCGGACGCGCGCGGCGTCAGTGAGGCAGCAGCGGCGGCGCGGCTGTACGCTGACCACGTCGTGAAGGATGAGCTCGTGCTCGGCCCCGAGCTGGTGCAGCCGCCCCGCGCGCTCTGCACGGCGTCAGGTCAGTTTAATACAATGTATGATTGTATCAGATACGAATTTGTTTCAGAATATGCAAATCAAGGCATTTCATATGATAGGCCTCTAAAACTAGTACAATCAACAGCAAATATAGATGATCATTTTAGTACTTTGTCGCTATAATAAATAAATATCCCAGTTTATTATCCACGCCGTTGTTACTTCTATATTGTGATAATAATATTAATAAATATCTCACCCAAATCCACCTAGTCCCAAACTAAGCAAAGCTTGTACTATGGGTACTCGACGACGATATACATACTTATACAGATAAATACATACTTAAATACATAGAAAACATCCAAGACCCAAGAACAAATTTCTGTGAAAAATGCACAAATAAATGCCCTGGCCGGGATTCGAACCCGGGACCTCTAGCTTCGGAGGCAGAGTCACTACCAACTAGGCTAAACAGGTCGTCAATAATGTAACAATACTGCGCCAGTTGGCATAAGTCAATGTGTTGTGAAAGTAATGAGGTACTTAAATGATCAACTACTTTTGATATTGACTGTACCATACGAGGGTAAAACTGAAAGTTTCGGGAATAGAAGAAAATATGCAGTATAAGTGAGTTTATTTATTTTTATTGTTTTTCAAAATATTCTCCTTTGTATTTCATGCACTTATGCATGCGTTCAAACCAGTCCATAAAGCACTTTTTGAACTCTGAAGTAGGGGTCGACAAAATGGCTATTTTATAGGCCTCCACTGCTTCTTCTGGCGTCTGAAACCGCTGACCACGCAGTTTGTCCTTGATTCTGGGGAATGTAAAAAAGTCGTTGGGACTTAAGTCAGGGCTATATGGAGGGTGGTCCAATATTTCGACTTTTTCACCGTCCAGGTACTCAGTTGTTGTCCGAGCGGTGTGTGGGCTGGCGTTGTCGTGGTGAAGGATGATGCGACGACTAGGGTTTGTTTTTCGGAGTTCAGCAAAGACGTTCGGCAAACAAATAGTGGTGTACCAATCAGCATTGACTGTTCTACGATCCTCAAGAGCCACAGTAGCTACGTGACCAGATTTAGAGATAAACGTAGCCACCATCTTCTTAGCCGTACTGCGAGAGCGAACAACTTTTGTGGGTTTGAGCTCGTCTTCGAAGACCCATACTCGGGATTGGTTTTTAGTTTCAGGCTCATAAGCGTATATCCACGACTCGTCACCTGATACTATGCTAAAAACAGCATTTGAGCGTCCCTTGTTAAATCTTTTCAAAGTTTTGCGGCACCAATTGACACGGACTATTTTCTGCTCGTCAGACAATAGGTGAGGTATCCAACGGGAAAATAACTTTTTCACGCCTAATTCTTCTTTTAAAATAATTTGTATTTGACTCATTCCAATACCCAGGTGCTCTTGAATTTCCCGATATGTCACATGTCGGTCTTCATTTATCAGACGACGCACAACATCGACGTTTTCTTGCGTGACTGCCGATTTTGGTCGACCTTCACGCACTTCGTCGGTGAGGGATACACGGCCACGTTGAAATTCTGAATACCACCTGTATATTGTAGTCTTTGAAGGAGCTTCAATATTAAAAGCAGCAACCATCCGCTCTTCACATTGTTTTTGTGTTAGTCCACTTTTAAAGTCATAATAAATCATAGCTCTGAAATTTTCACGGCACAATTCTATTTTAAGCAGTGACTCGACGACTTCAATAAACAATTGAAACCGAACCATACTTTTTTTTTTCTAAGTGGCCAGTGTGTTGAGATAAGGAAACTTCAGAGATTATAAAAAGGTATAATACATGTTAAAAATAAATTAATAAGTATTCGATTCCCGCCACTTTCAGTGCAAGCCTCGTAAATTATGACTTTGGGACTAGGAGAATATAATAAAAAATATTATCAAATATTAACATACATTTATTTAAGGGTTTGTTTTAGTTTTTTTTTAGTATTCTGTCATTTTATGTTTTAAGTTATGTTATTGTTATACAAATTTATCCTAATAAATCAATTTTTTTTATTATATCTGCTCCATATTTCCTATTGATCAGTTCTGGGATACAAACTACAGACATAAAAACAATATGACAGAAAGAAACATGAATCCACAACCATGTGATGTAACATTACTAGGATGGCTGCCCCCTCAAATGAATGTCACTAGTAGCAAGGAGAAAGAAGAGGTAATGATTTCCTATGCCTTCTTATGGCAATAAATTAGTTTGTGTTTCAATTTAAGCTCTCTTCAACCAAACTCTAAAAAAGTCTCTTTGTATGTTTTTATGTGGTAACTCCGCCATTTATGGAATGATTAGGAAAATTCTTTCTTTGTTTAAAAGCATATACTTCCAGATTGGTCTGATTGTTATCGAAGTCCAGTTCCGATGATGGGATCCATGAGGTGTTAAGGGAGCTTCAAGGGAACCATGTAAAGATTTAAGCATTTTCACTAACACACAAAGCACTTGCATTCAAAAAGCAGAGAAAGATGGGTGGATGGATAATGGTCAGGATCGGGATTGTCATCGTAAACTATAACCATATATAGAATAATATAACTATAAACCTCAAGAATGTGAGATGAGTCTGATGATTGATGCAATTAGCACCTACTATGTCAGTAATTATTTAGGGAACTGTAGGTCTATTATATTAAGAATAATTATAAGTGCATGTTCTGTACATGACCATTTGTTTCTTCCTCAATAAAAAAAAAAATTGATGCCGGTACGGAACAGAATGGAAGTCCATAATAAGACAATCTATCTTTGTCGTGTTTTGGCTTATTGGAATTGTCATGAGATGCACTGGCACTAAAATGTGTGAATGAATAATAATATTTATAGAAAAAAAACTAAAACTAACTTCAATAATATATCTATTAGTACAACTTGAAACTAAAAAGTAATCTATTTTAATTACTTAAAAGCAAATCGTGTTAAAGGACAATCAAAAAGATTAATTTTGTATTAAGCAGTAACATGAAAATTTTAATTGTCAAATTAAGGGAAAAATTTTAAGGCTAAGCGCTAAAAGAGGGAACTAGTGAAAGGGCATACTTACTCCCATCTTAAAGGCCGGCAAAGCACTTCTTCGCATCCCTTAAGCCAACACTCCATAGTTTTTATACAATCTTAAATTATAAAAGATTCCTCAAACTTTGTTTCCTCAAAAATTTGTAACATTTGTGGAGATATAGTTTAAATAAAAATAAAAAAAAATTGTTCAGTATAATTGTTACTAATTATGAAATGTCATGTTAGGTCACAGACATCAGAGAAAAGCAGACTCGCAGTATTAAGCCAGATGATTTTCCATATAGTTGTCTCTTTAATCCTTATGGTGCAACAAAATGAGTTAGAATGCGACAGATAAAACAATCATTTTCGGCTGTTAACAAGTTGTCTCGATTTGCGAGCACACCAGGATGTTAAATCCCATATAAACTTAACACACCATAACGTCAGTTCAGTACAATTTTCAGTTATGAAGACGGAGACACTGACAGGTGAAGACGTGTCAGATGTCACTTGTCTGTCTCTCTCAAACATTCTGATTTGTACATTAGTGAGAATAGATCAGACGTACAAAAATCGTTCAACTTAAATGAGCGGATCTGCTTTACTCTGATATCTGTGTGTTAGGTTTAATTTAAAGCAATAAAGATTTATTATTATTTCATAATAAAAGATTTTGTGGCTGGGCTTGATAGTTGCAATAGTGCAATTGTCTAGAGTGTTTGACGGCTTATTCCAGGATGTTGCAGGTTTGAATCCTGCTCGGGTTATAAAGATTTTCATTTTTTTTCCTTTAACTTGAAATGTTGGATCTACTAAATTATTGTTAGTTATATATCTAGTTACAATCCGTTATCTCTGGAGTCAGTGCCAGCCATGGAGGACAGTTTAATCCTGCCTTGGCAAGAAACTAAGGCCAATCACTGGTCAGTGTGCCCCTGCCTTAATGCCTTTTGCTTTGAAGTAATTAAAATATATTATTTTCTCCTTTTTAGTTTAAAAACTTTGTGCATATCTTGAAGTATACATTCGTTTTTAGGGCTCCGTACCTCGAAAGGATAAAACGGAACCCTTATGGGATCACTTTGTTGGCCGTCCGTCTGTCTGTCTGTCAAGAACCTTTTTCTCAGGAACACGTGGAGATATCAAGCTGGAACTTATATCAAATACTCAGGTCTACTGTCCCTTGGAGCTGTAAAAAATCAAACTTCTAAGCCAACGCAATTAAAAGATACAGCCGTTTATGCCGCAAATTTTGGACACTCGCAATGGAATCAAAACCTACAGGATACTTCCCGTGAACTCAGAATCTTGAACCCTCGGTGCGCGAGTCCTACTCGCGCTTGGCCCGTTTTCTTTTTAGATAGAAAAATCAAGCTTCTTTTTCTTTTTTTTATTATTTGTTCTCTATTTAATTTTAAATGTCTACTTTGCAGGGCAAATTCAGCAAAAGGAGCTAAAAGGGAGACCTGAAACTTTCCAATGTGGCCAAGATAGTTATAAAAGTTTCTTAAAAGGCAGTTTACTAGTTCATGAAAAAAAACATACTGGTGAAAAGCCATACAAATGCGGCCAATGTAGTTATGCTAGTGCGAAAAAAGATCATTTGATAACCCATGAACGGACACATACTGGAGAAAAGCCATACAAATGCGGCCAATGTAATTATGCTAGTGCTCAAAGAAATCAATTAAAAACCCATGAACGGATACACACTGGAGAAAAGCCGTACAAATGCGGCCAATGTAAATATTCCAGTGCCACAAAATGTGAATTAAAAAACCATGAACGTATACATACTGGAGAAAAGCCATATAAATGTGGCCAATGTAAATATGCTGGTGCCAAAAAATGGGATCTTAAAGTCCATGAACGAATACATACTGGAGAAAAGCCATACAAATGCGGCCAATGTAGATATGCTAGTGCTAAAAAATGTGATTTAAAAGTCCATGAACGGATACACACTGGAGAAAAGCCGTACAAATGTGGCCAATGTAATTATGCTAGTGCCCATGTAACAACTTTAATACACCATGAACGGATACATACTGGAGAAAAACCATACAAATGTAGCCATTGTAATTTTGCTACTGCCCGAAAAACGGTTTTAATAATCCATGAACGGAAACATACTGGAGAACCGCCATACAAATATGGCCAATGTAATTCTGCCAATGTCCAAAAATATAGTTTAAACATCAATGAACAAGTACATAAATATGAACACCATACAACTGTACCCAGTGTAATATTGCTAGTGCCCAAAAATATTACTTAATAATCCATGAATGGATACATACTGGCGAAAACAGACGTGGCCAATGTAGTTATGCTAGTGCCCGAAAAGAAAAGGTGATTTAGAAACCCATGAAATCGACGCTCTATGATTGCAGTATAATAATTTGTTCAGGATGCTGACGGAGCGGTGGTGCAGCGCATCGAGCAGGTACGCGGAAGCCTAGACCGATGGCTTTCACGCAAACTTGAGAAATAAAGCGGCTTTGATGCTATGCTGCATTCGAGAGCCCCAACAGCATTCTAGCTTTATTTGCAGGTTGTACTCATTTTGTAGCACTGCATGAGGGACTGTATGTAGGGTCAGGGTCGCATTGAATAAATTATTATTATTATTTCTAATGTTAATGTGTTCGTTATTCATCTAATTATAATTGTATATTATAAGCAGGGCTCGTACTTTTCGTGCCGAGTGACGTCACGCTCTGTCTGATTTTAATTAGTGTTATATTCATATATATAGCCCTGCAGGCTCCCAGCAGAGTGATCCCATAGCAGCCAATTCATCTACGGACGTTAATGAAGCTACTATGGCTATGGCACGAAGAGAGGTCCCAGCAAAAAAGAAGCAGAGACGACCAACATTCATACTCTGCACCGGAGGCCCAAATGTTACTACTCTCAGAGCAGTCGAGGTCCGAAAACAAATACATCTGTGGAATATGCTGTCCGGTGCGGATGAAGTCCGGGAATATCCGCAGCAGCTTTGTGAGCAGGGCACGTGTACCGTGGAGGAGTTGCAGTCCAAAGGGGAATACTAGTCGTACAAACTGGGTGTTCCTGTTGCTTATTATGATAAGTGTTTGTCGGCGGACGTATGGCCTGACAATGCAAGAGTGAAGACGTGGTTTTTTCGAGGGCAAACCAAGCAAGCTAAAAGAACCTCAAGCTCCTACTAACGGCCCCACAATCACCATTACTTATCAACATGTAAGAGGTCTCAACACCAAGTTGAAGTTTTTTAGACAGTGTTCTTGCTCACGAAAGTGATATTGTCGTCGCTACGGAATCGTGGCTGTCGGCATCTGTAGAGGACGCTGAACTGGTGGGAGATGCCTGGAGTATTATACGTCGGGATCGCGTCACCGGTCGACAGGGAGGAGGAGTACTGATTGCCGCGAGACCAGGCATTAGTCTGCGACGGCGACGAGAGTTCGAAACCGCCGACGGGGAGGATCTGTGGACTTCTTTCGTTGTGGGTGAAACACTTTTTCATTTGTGTGCAGTATACATTCCACCTAACTCTTCCGAAAATGTATATATGCAGTTTTTCCAAAAAATTGAATAATTTATTGACTCTATCGGTGTGGTCATAATTGTTGGTGACTTAAACCTTAACCCTAAGTATGCTTCCACTAGTGTCTTGAGTTACTATTGTTATTTTACGACATTCTGTGATTTTATTGAGATGAATTAAGTGTTGAATTCGCATTACGTGCTAGATGTAGTGCTGGTGCGAGAGCGCGCTCATGGTGTCTTGGTTGGTGAGGTCCCGGAGGGTAGCCTGGTTCCATATACCGACTCTTATCATCCTCTTGAAATTTCTATCCCGCTTAAGAAAGCCGTAAGTAGCCCTGCGAAGATTAACCCTAGTAATCTTGATACGAGTCGTGATTGGAATTTTTCGAGGGACAACTACGAACTTCTTTGCCAACTGATCGCCGACGCGTCTTGGACGGGTGTCTTTGAAGCCCGAAATGTCAATGTCGCCGTAGATCACTTTTATAAATTGATGTACGGCATTTTCGATATGTGCATACCCAGGAAAAATAGGTCTAGCAAGCCCAGTAGACTGTATCCGATTTGGTTTCCAGCGGATATTATTACAGACATTAAGCGGAAAGCTTCTCTTCACCGTAAGTGGAAACTGACTGGAGACGGAGAAGTATATGCCAACTTTTCTAAACTCAAGGCCGATATAAAATCGAGAACGTCAAGAGCTTACGATGATTATATTAGCAGAGTTCAGACTAACATAACTGGTAAGCCTCGAACTTTTTGGCAACATATAAAAAACCTAAAATCCAAGGCGGGGGGGGGGGGGGGGGGGGGTGTGGTTTGAAAATCGGGTGTTACACGATGGAAAGCCTCATGAATGAGGGTGCAGAGGCTGGTCAGGCTTTCGCGATCTTTTTCTCAAGTGTTTCCTTCCTTGTGCACCTTTACTTGACCATACCAAGACTATTGAGCAGGATGGGACACATACTGCTAATTTAATTCATATTGGCACAATATCCCCTCGGGACGTTGAATCCGGCATAGCTCGTCTAAAGCCCCAAAGCTCTTTGGGCCCCGATGCCTTTCCGGCGTATATACTAAAGGGCTGCAGAGACTGGCTAGTGCTGCCTTTATCTTACATCTTCAACCTAGCTCTACGCACTGGGCAGTACCCGAATCAGTGGAAGGTATCACGGGTGCGGCCGATTCCTAAGTCGGGTGATGCAACCAATGTTGAAAATTATAGACCCATTGCGATTCTCTCCTCGATTGCAAAGTTATTTGAATCGATCATAAACAAGCATGTAGCCTCTCAAATACAGCCATATCTCTGTGACTCGCAACATGGTTTTAGGCCAAGGCGATCAGTCGAGACGAACCTCTTAACCCTGGTAGACTCTATTTCTGAGCATTTGGATAAAGGAATTCAGGTGGACGTGTTGTACTTTGACTTTATAAAAGCCTTTGATCGCGTGGATAACGACATACTATTAAGGAAGTTATGTAACTTCGGCTTCTCGCCAATACTGCTTCGAATTTGCTAGTTATCTTCGCGACAGGCAGCAGTACGTGCAGCACGGATGCTTTGTTTCCAATCGATACCACACTCGCTCCGGAGTAAGCCAGGGTTTAATTTTAGGCCCTTTTTTATTCGCAGTCATGATTAATGACTTGGCTTCGCTCCGTAAATATGCCCGATGTCTTCTTTATGTTGATGACCTAAAGCTCATTTACGGCGTGCAGCAACTATCTGACTGTGAATCGGTCCAAGAAGATATCAACCGGATCTATCAATGGAGTATTGCAAATAAACTGCTTTTCCATCTTGAGAAGTGTTCCGTAATGTCTTTTGGCCGCGCTCGTACTCCCTTATGTATCAATTACCTGCTAATATAGGAGCGGAATCAATAAATAAATAAATAAATATTGGGGGACAATCTTACACAAATCGACGTAGTCCCAAACTAAGCAAAGCTTGTAATACGGGTACTAGACGACGATATACATACTTATATAGATAAATACATACTTAAATACATAGAAAACATCCAAGACCCAAGAACAAATATCCGTGTTAAATGCACAAATAATTGCCCTGGCCGGGATTCGAACCCGGGACCTCTAGCTTCGGAGGCAGTGTCACTACCAACTAGGCTAAACAGGTCGTCAATAAAACGCGTTGACACTGTCAAAGACCTGGGAGTCATATTTGACTCGCACCTTAATTTTCATGGCCATATGAGAACCTTAGCCACCGACTGCTTTTGGATATTGGGATTTGTTATCCGCTGTGCTCGCGAATTTGACAATCCCTTTGTCATTAAGGTTGTTTACACCGATCTAGTTATGAGCAAACTGGAGGCAGCACCTGTAGTGTGGAACCCCCACGAGCTCACTCACGCCTTGCTTCTGGAGAAAATCCAAAAGGCGTTTCTGCGATTTTTATATAAAAAAACCTATTGGTACTATCCCTTCCTTTATCCGACGAAGTTTTTGCTCGGCACACCGGGTTTTAACTCTCTGGAAGTGAGACGTAATTATGCGCTCGTGACTGGAGCGTGCCGAATATTGCCTGGGGACTGTCCTCAGCTGGTCTCGCAACTGGTTCGCCTTTTCGTGCCGTCTCTAACTCAGTCAAAGTTTAATTTTAGACCACGTCAACGCGAATTACTGGCAGTTCCTAAGGCGCGCACTGTAGCGTATACGAAATCACCACTGGTTCGCGCTTTGCAAATCCTAAACGCGCTTCTCAAGTCAGCACCCGACTGCGATGTTTTTGCAAGTAGTTGGAAGATCATATCTGATGAATGTAAGAGGTTATGTGAGGCGATGGATGACCGTTCGTCCTCAGTTAGTTTATTGTAATTACTTTTAATCGTTGAGTCGTGTATAACACAACTTATGTTATAACTTTAAAAATGTTGGATGCATTTCACAGTGCCTTGGTATCTCACTGTAATACTATGTAATCTGTTTTTTAAATAAATAAATGAATAAATTAAATATATTTTAGAAAAGGTAGATGACTAAAAAAGGCAATACACACTGTCCCGACTATACGTGACGTGTGTATATTATTGCCATATATCATGCTGTTTGCAGCGACATTATCTCAGGTCCAAATAGGCACTGGTCGGGCTATAAAAGAGTGAAGGGACTACTGCCACTACTGGACAAAACTGCAACATGCAATTTTAAAAAACAAAGGCTCCTGGTGGTTTGAAACAAAAGGGGCCCCTTTTGTTTTATCTTTAATTGTAAGCTACCTGAACTAATAAGAGGAAATTTTATTTTACTTATGTCAAAATCATAAAAGGTAAGTTATTTATTTTCACTTAATTAGAAGAAAACAATTATCACTCGTTTTCTAAATGTGACCCGCCGTTTCGAATACACGCACGAGCCCGTCGTCTTATTTCCGTAGTGGTTGTACTGAGAGTCATTTCGTAGATAGAGCAGCTCCTTAGCCCGGCCCCAAACGAAAACATCCAAGTCGAGTTAAATCGGGTGACCGAGCGTGCCAAGAGATTGATCCAACCGTCAAGGAAACAGTTATCGAGGTGTCCCCTTACATCCAGTGAGTAATGGGCGGGACAATCGTTGTACTGGAATGTCACAGCACCGGGCAGCTGGTCCTCGTCAATAAGCCCGGGCAAATAGTTTTGAGGAAATAAGTATAACGTATTTAAAAGAGGTTGTACTCGCTTCACCTAGAATATGGGTGCTACACGTCAGAATATGGACGTCTGGGTTGCGGAAGAACATGCAAAAAGGTTCGAGCGCTTGCGTCACGAGCGATAAAGACTTCAATATTCCAATCGAATACCTAACGCGGCCGCGCGGCTGTCAGGGAGACTTCTCTTAATGCCCAATTGACGCCGTACTCCATGGACGTTCTTAATTTCCAATTGTAAAATTAACAAATAAACATAACAATCGGTTATAAAATAATCATGTTTCATCTGTCTCGATGGGCATACAGGGTGTGGCCTGTAATAGGAGCAAAAAATTAAACGGTACACTATTGAGCTCTCTAGCAAGTATTTCCAAATGATTTTAGTTAAAAAAAATTTTTTTTTTATTTTTTTTTCCGCAAATGTAGCTTATATGTACTTTTTTACGCTACTGGAGTAATATTAATAACAATTTATTAAAAAAAAAATTAAAATTTATAAAAAAAAAAAATCCCAAAAATATTCTTTTAAACCAAAAATGCGACAACGGTTATGAGTCATAACTTGAAGCAACCTCAAAATCAGCATTGACTGCCGCGCTATGATCTCTGGGTGCCAAGATCCATTACTTGGAGGTCATAACTTTAGATCAATTTTTCTCCCAATTGAAAAAAGAAAAAAAATTTTTGGACAAGAGGTTACTGCAGATGCTCTAGGGAAGCGTCCTTTAAATTTATTGCTCCTATTACAGGCCACACCCTGTATACTATGCGGAGTGAGTGAGGCAGCAACAGACGCATCGCCTTTCCGCACAGCGGGACGCGCGGGTGATTTCTACTTTTTTTCTGGCGTTATGCCCCCTCCACGGATCTAGGGGCCAACTCTCGGGTTCGATCGAGATGATCTCTATTCGAGATTCCATACAAGTGACACTACCATTATATACAATGTCACGATAGACATGCATCTCGATCGGACCGAGAATTGGCCCCCTATACCTAAACCGGATTGAGTACTGTGACGAAAAAGTGTGACCGACAGAGAAGCCAAACTCGAGGATTGCATCTCGTTTTAATTAGGGTGACCAAGTACATCTGTGGATATGAGGATTATTTCTAATATAGGTTCTATGTACAATGAAATTTAAACTAAATTAGGTAGTACATAAAATAAGAATAATTTTAATAGAAATATTTATTTTCGCTAATCACGAGTTTGTGTATCCATACATTGTTAAACAATGTGTAATTTTTGCCTAAGCCCTACTTTATTTTCCAAATCGCTTAACAAATGTGTTTTCCCGTGATGAGCCATGCGTAAATTAAAAAAAGACGAGGACGAGTTTTAATTCATCATCATCAGATTAGCACGGTGGTGCCATGATACACGAGTTCGGTAAGTAACAATACAATATCATAATATTACATTGTTACCGAACTTGCCGGTATCCAATGAGTTGAAATTTAGTATACTGTACATAAGTATTCTAAATTTCAGCTCAATTGGATACCGGAAAGTAGCTGTAAAATATTTAAAAAATTGGAACGACGACTTAAGTACTTGCACAGTTTAATCACACCCTGTCCAAGTTAAACCACCATCACCACCACCATATCAGCCAAAGGACGTCCACTGCTGGACATAGGCCTCCCCCAAATTCACGGGGGGTATATGCCATAATCGCCACGCTTGGCATGCGGGTTGGCGATCGCAGTATCTCCACCGCACTCCAGGGATGCTGCTGCCCATCCCCTGGTGGTCTTGGTCGTAGTTTTAGGACATACCCGGGTCCAAGTTAAACAAAAGCTCGTAATGATAACAAAATTGTTAAAAGATTGAATTTCAACTGACCTTTAGAAAAGGTTTTCTCACTAAACACTTAATAACGAATATTTCTGCAAAACCAGCCCAAGTCATAGTCACCCTAATCAGTTTGACATTTGTCTTGTCGTTTTATCATAAAATATAACAAATTGTTCCTTACCTGTGAAATGATATTTCACAATTAATAAAACTTTAACTTTTACAACCCTTTACACAACATGTTTTCACTATTTTCAACTAATTTCATCAGCCGCTTATTTTAATAATTTCAAAGGCCATAGTCGGCTTTCCATAGTAAGTTGGCCCTTGGATCAATTTGAGTCGGGGTTTTTTTGTGAGCACCTCTTATGGTGAAGAATATTTATGCTGAGTATCAACATCCTACTAGTGACGGTTTTTGATTTATGATTTTTTTAAGTTTTTTCTACAATGTTATTTTTTTCGGGATGTATTAAAGTGATTTGTTTCAAATTTTGAAATGATGTTCTTTATTTAGATATGCATCGAGACCCAAAAAAACTAATACTAATTGTCATATAGAAAAACAGGGAAAAAAAGACAAAAAAAAATAAACTTTTTTATGTGGCTGTGAAGTATAGTGACACCTCTAATTTTTTTTCTAGTAATAGACCATCCATTGGCCTACTACTTGCGTTAATATCAAAATTTTCCAGGCAGTACTTCATACCAAATATTACCAAAATGTGTGGTCAAGTTCTGTATTCAATCGGCGTTTCTCAAAATAGTATACAAACTCTTCGATTATGTTTGAGTTTTCTTAGCATTGTGTCGTATTTAAGAGTAAAATGCTAATGACAACTTAATGTCATCGAAGAGTTTGTATACTACATTGAGAAACGCTGATTGAATACAGAACTCGACCACACATTTTGTTGATTTTTGGTAGGAAGTACCTCCTGGAAAATTTTGATATTAATCTAAATAGTAGGCCAATGTATGGTCTATTACTAGAAAAAAAATTAGAGGTGTCACTACTTCACAGCCACATAAAAAAAGTTTATTTTTTTTGTCTTTTTTTTATATGACACCTAGTATTAGTTTTATGGGTCTCGATGCATACCTATCCAAATAAAGAACATCATTTCAAAATTTGAAACAAATCGCTTTAATACATCCTGAAAAAAGATACATTAAATAAAAAACTTCAAAAAATCATTAGTCAAAAACCGTCACTAGTAGGATGTTGATACTCAGCATAAATATTTTTCACCATAAGAGGTACTTACCAAAAAAACCCCGAGTCAAATTGATTCAAGGGGCGGCTTACTATGGAAACCCGACTATGGCCTTTGACACCATTAACGTCGGGGATACCAATTAACATTTGAAAAATACTACTATATTTATTGCAATACTAGGTTTTAGTCAGTTAATAATGTTGATATTTTATACAATTACAAATGAGGTCAAATGTAAATTATCCCTGATAAACATGCAGTACTAGTTAGTACAAGCAAGTAATTATTTTCAGTATTCTAAAATACCACAACATATATTTTTTTTACATTGGCAACATGTGCGAGTGGGACACCATCACAGTTTCACAGTTTAACAAAACAACATACAGTTGGGCAACGAATGTACTTGCGCAGAGCAACTGAGGGGGCTAGCGCGGGTGAGCGGGCGGCGCGGGCCGCAGACGCAAAATCATTCAGTCTGCGTTCTCTAACATTCAAGGCAGGCGCGTACATGTTTTTGAGTTGAGTAATTGTGATTTTATTATTAAACCTCAACAATAATATTAAATAAAGATTTCATAGATTTCCCCGTGATGAGAGGTAAGTTTGTATACTTAATTTCGTTAAGTACGTAGGTACCTAACTAAGCGGTAAGCAATGAAATAGCGTTGAATTGCCGTGAAAACCATATTTTTTTAATAGTTTGGATGCGCTCCGGCGCCATTTGTTTTTTTTTTATGTTATACCTACGGCCTATAGAGTTATTAATATTATAGCGAGTTACGTATCTGTTCAAAAAATTGATTTATTAATCAGTGGCTATTGAATTTTCATATGAAACCGTATCTTAAGCGCGATCTCGGAAATTTAGTGTTATTTGTTCATACGGGCCTAAGTTCTAACCCACTTGTTGCTATCGTTATTTTAAAAAGACGTCAACAATTCAAAATTCTCACCAACAATTGGGGTATAGTCGCGGAATGAAAAGGTTCGTCACTTTTCGACCTTAACCACATTGAAATAGAGTTGAAAAGTGATTAACCTTTTCATTCCGCGGCTGTAAATAAAATTTTTGTTTATATACTTCGTAACGTTTCAAGATAGCTGTGTGACGTCACAGCCCTTAAATTTAAACAGAAGTGCCGTGCGAGATGAACAAAGCAGTTTGTAGTTTCAATTTCAAGTGTTACCTAACTAACGCCGCGTGAGCTTGTAGCTAGGTAGGCATTAAACCTACCGCTTCCCACAAACATTTATGCTCAAATTGTTCATACGCATGCAAATAAATTACATTGTTAAATTTAATAATAGAAAACTAAAAAAGTTTAAAAACAAAATCTCACGTAAATATCTGGCTGTGCAACACATGTAAATAAATCAGCATAATGATAACGTTTGTTATATTTTCCATTTTGTGACAACCCTGGCACATCCGCGCGTGACAGCGTAAGTACTTACACGAGCGAGCGGCGGCGTCGCCCGACATCAAAGGCGTTTCACTACTGTAGGGAATATATTGTAATACTGTGACACCGTCCTCCGGCACTGAGCATATAATCACTACGTTTTAAGAGACAGAACTCCATATATCAATATTTCAGCGGATTTTTTACATTTTAGCACCAACTTTCACATAAAACAACAATACGACCAACATAAGTGTCAAATGTCAAATTGACATTCAGTTTAAAAATGACAACGATAGGGAAGGACGTCATATCGATATTTTTTATTTCATCGATATCGATTCTTCTTTTATAGATATCGATGCTTTACAGGATGGATACAATGCGAAATTGTAAAAATAATCTAATTTTAGACGAGGAAAATAAAACCAATGACGTTGGCGGGAAGTTATTTAACTAATTATTAATACTAACCGTGTACCGCGTAGTGTACATTACGGCTAGCCGCATAGTGCGTTGACGGGCTAAAGACTGAGGGACTGCCTTAGGTAAAGTGTAATACATATTACTGCTACAAATATCTTACTGCGACACATACAGATATTATTACATTTTTATTAGTAGCAATGCAGTATCGTTCATTATAAATTAGGCGTTATTATGACGATGTATTAGCGTACATTCGACAAAGAGGCATAAAACAAAGTGTACATTATTAGGATAGTTTACTTAAGACTACAGATTGTCTATAGATTAATACAACATCTGAATATTATTATTACTACAATAATTACACAATAGAAGATCCTTAGTCTTAAAAGATCTCTGATCTCTGTCTTCTTTTCGATTTTTATATATATAATTCAAAGCGTTCTTCGAGTCACGATAAATTCTAATTTCTAATAACGTGACAAAAACCTTTATTTAGGTCGACGTGTAAGGAATAATCACATTCGTAAATTGTGATTAACCATGACATATTATTTGTAAAGCACAATTGTCATCAAACATGGCCGGCATACAGGTGCTATTTTTTGTTGAGCAGGGTTAAAGGACGGAAAATTTTGGGGGTATCTATACCTAAGGGTGGTATTCCACTCGTCCAATATCTTTATCCAATCTTTGATCAAATTTCTTTGACAGAAGCCCATTCCACTCATCCAATATCTTTGTCCAAGTTTTTTTTTCTTTAATATCTTTGTCCAAGTTTTTTAAACTGTCATCAGAATCTTTGATCAAATGTCGGGGTCCCATCCAAGTTTGATGAAATCATCCAATTTCTTTGATCAAATGTATATTGGACAAAGATATTGGATGAGTGTAATACCAAGGATGGTATTCTACTCATCCAATATCTTTGTCAAATCTTTGATCAAAGTTCTTTGACGGAGGGCCATTCCACTCATCCAATATCTTTGTCCAAGTTTTATTTTTTCATGCGTAGCAATATTGATTTAAAAGTCATCAGAATCTTTGAACAAATGTCGGGGTCCCATCCAAGTTAGATGAAATCATCCAATTTCTTTGGTTAAATGTATATTGGACAAAGATATTGGATGAGTGGAATACCTCCCTTATCCCAATCAAATAGAGTTCTAGTGGCTCTGTGAGCTGTAGTCCTCGCATTTGTTTTTTCGCAGTTGAGAAATGCGACCTGTAAAGGAGAACATTCGGACAGACATACGAAAGATTTTTTGTCAAAAGGTGAAACGGAGACGCTTCACCCGCTCGGTCAATAAAACAGATACTGTTAGCAAACAGCGGCGGATGCTCAGATTGCTCAGCCATCCGCTGTGCGGCTACGCTAACCAAGCGACAGCATCAGGGATTGTCCGCTATAGTTTATTATTATTATTGATTGGTTGTGGGCCATTTTATGCCGCTTCGACCAGTAGTTGATCTATTGTGACAGCCCTTATAGTTCGTTGCTTATACCCACTGCTTCCAAGAATTTCCAGACTCTTTGGGCTGCAATTTGTTGTATCTCCTCTAGTTACATGATATGCCTCCCTACTTTGCCTAGGTAGATACTTCTTTTGCGCATTACTTTGTTGGATTTGGCGAGGACGTTTAAATTATTTTTACAGTACATATGGTGCTAGATTACCGCACGAGTGCGGTAATCAGCAGATTACGTGCATATGTCGAAAATTTAAAGAGCCATATGTACTGTAAAACGTTGTACGATACACGTGCGAACAGGTAATTCGCAACTCGTGTCGATTTAAAACACTCCCTGCGGTCGTGTTTCAATTTATCACCACTCGTTGCGAATTTCCTGTTCTCTGCACTTGTATCGTAATGTACTATTACAGTTCTGGACTAGCTTAGAGTTGGACTCTGAGGATTCCAATGCCAGCAGAGCAGCCTGGCTGTCCGAGTTGATGGTTTCTTCTCGACAGCTGGAAAAGAAAATGTAAAAGTAAAAGATGAGTAAGTATACATTTGATTGTAATCAAAATATCGGTAAATAAAATGTATTGTTATTTCTCTTGACTTGTCTTCCACTCACCGGCCTGTATCCAGCGGAAACTTCGAAAACATAAGAGATTTATTACTAGAATGCAACTCTTTAATGCCGCAAACGTCACAAGTTCTATAGCCTTTACCCATGGCGCGACAAAAAAAAGAATCGATATCGATGAAATAAAAAATACCGATATGACGTCCTTTCCTATAGTTGTCAATTTGACATTTGACACTGTTATGTTGGTCGTATTGTATTAATCACAATCACTGCGTTTTAGTTGTTTTTATGTGAAAGTAGATAACTAGATACTAAAATGTTAAAAATCCGCTCAAATAGTGATGTATGGAGTTCCGTCTCTTAAAAGTCTTAAAACGTAGTGTAGTGATTATATATGCTCGCACAATCTCTTTCTCTCGAATCTCTCGATTAAAAATTACAATTCTATAATAGTCATATCATATCATAGTCACAAAAGCCGATCAAATCACGTTATAATCTGTAAAGGCCGTTGGCCAATCATTAGTCGTGTTATTTTTGTAACATTTACCGTAATAATCAATGACGCTATGCCTAACGTGATGGACGTGGGGCACTCGTGCTGCTGCTGCCTGTGGCGAGCTCCGGACAAGGACCTGTCGACGCCGTACACACATCTCGGCGGAACAGAGATATATTCCGACATGCTCAAGGAGTGCTTCGATATACAGGTAAATATGCAACATTTGATGTCTTACTATATCTTAATAATGTAATGACTGTAATCACAAAGTGTGGCATGGTGTTTTCAGACAAAACATTCTTAGCCAGATAGCTAATTTTTTTGTCTTTATACGTGAAACCTTAAAAATGATAATCACTGTTCTACTTTCAGTTAATACTCGGCAGTGACGGCCCAGCTGGGATCTGTGATGTGTGCGTGGGCCGGCTGCGAGATGCAAGCGACTTCAAACTGCAAGTGCAGCAGAGCCAGATAGAGCTGCAGGTGCGGCTGCAGGTTAAAGGTAGATCTTGTCTAAAATCACATCAAACAAGTCATAAAATAAGTACTAATACTGAAATGGCACCTATAAGAAGTGGCCAATTGAAGGAAGAAGGAAGGAACCACATTTTTCTTGTATCCATTATATGAATTTAGATAATGAAATGGTAACATATGAAAACTCACATCACAAGTATGTACATTTTTTATTTAGCTTCTGTGAACGGAAGAACACTTACAGTAAAGAAATGGTCACTCTGGCCCATAGAGGTTTCATTCAGTGTAATTGTTCTTCTTACTCATATCCTCATGCTCATGACTGAGGTTTGTTATGGCAATCACCAGTCACTTTCTTTACCAAAGCAGTCTATGTAGACATCTTTTTATTTTGGCATACTTTCTTCAACGGATCAATCTATCATGTGGGTGATCTTCCATGGCTCCATTTTCCTTCCACCTGTCCAACTTTTTTAAGTTCCCGAATTACTGCACCTCTATGCAGTGTGACGTCAATTTTACGTCACTGTGACAAAAAGTACAACCTCTGATTATGTAACAGTGCTTGGGCGACCGAGCTTTGCTCGTGGTTTCCTGGAGAATATGAGTTTTCCCTTAGAAGAAACTTAGTAAGATTTTTATTTTGATCCCGGAAACCTGTAAATATTGCAAATTTCATTAAAATCCTTAGAGGGAATCCTTAGTGGTAGTTTATTGACGTTCATAGGTGCATGTAACATGCCTAATTTGAAGAATAAACTACTTTCACTTTTTTTTTACTTAATCCAAATCTGGCACTTGATTGTTTACAATAAAACTAATTTACTACGGCTTAATGCATTTTGAGCTTTAACTTGGCAGTTTTCTTAAATATCCAACAGCTTTCATGGTATTATAACATACTGCAAAAAAAACTGCCAAGTAAGGGCTCAAAATGCATTAAGCCGCAATAAATTAGTTTTACTGTAAACAATCTAGTGCCAGATTTGGCAACTTTTCAGATAATCTACGGAACTTGGCACCCATTTAGTTCTTTTGTCGGTGACCTTGGCTGCCATTTTTACATTTATGTTTTTGATGGTATTAAACCTACATAAATTATAATTAATGTATCTACATAAATTGACATCCAAAAGGGACCAGTTATTTTCAGTTTATTTTCATGCGCTTGTCAGTTTGTCGTGTCTTACGCAAATGATTATTATTTCTTGTTTAGGCCATAAAACCTATCCTTCACGCTGGGCAGTTACCCACCAACGAATAAAACATGGGCAATGCTACTCAAACCCACAGTCCGCCAAAGGGACCTTTTAGACCTATTGTTAAGTTTCTCGGTATCCACATTGAAGTTCCGCTTACTTGGAATAATGAGCTTGTAAAGGATAGATGTAAGGAGTTCCATAAATTCAGTTTGCTATGTAATGCGTAGCTTACGGGACATAGATCGCAAGCATTTAAAATCAAAATCAAATTTTTTATTCTGCAAATAGGCCACAAGGGCACTTTTACAAGTCAAGACATGAATTATACAATTAAATAAATTGACAATAATAATAATTATGTTTTCAAAACAGAATTGCACAACTAAAAAAAAGTAGACAATAATAATAATGATTTTTGAAATCTATACTGATTATTAAACTTACAATATTCAATTAAAATAAACTTATAATACATTATATAAAAAAAAATAGTGACGTATATATACGGTCTCTGCCCGAATACACAAAAGTATATACAATAAATTTAATATCTCAGAGATGTATATGGTCTCTGAGCGTCCATTATTCCTAAGTCCTTAGAGATGTACCTGGTTTCTAAGCGTCTAAATTAAAATAAGTAGTGAATGAATGTAGCACTTAAGTAATTTAATATTCTTAGAGATGTATAAGGTCTCTAAGCGTCAATAACAATAAAACTAATCCAAAACAGGATGATGTTTCTCGTCAATCTCCAATAAAATACATGAGTCAAAACTTCGTTATAGTGTCAAGTTATAGGGCAACAGTTACGACTATAATATGCATATAGCCTTTGTTATTCAAAAGAGAGCCTTAAGAACCATTAAAGTAAAAGTTCTTTATTCTTCAATTTAGGCATATTATATGCACCTATGAATGTCAATAAGCTACCACACCGGTTCGGAAAAATAAACCTCTGCCACGGGAAGAACCGGCGTAAGAAACTCGGCGAGGTGTCATTTTTACAAAACAATATACATCGTATAGTTTAATATAAAATTACAGTGTCAGGTACTACAAAATTACAAAACTACAGTAGAAAACCTATTTTCGCAATTCATTACCCGTGCAAGACGCTATCACTGCCGGACACCCCAATCCATGATGTAATCGTTTCTTATAATATGCTTTTGAAATAAGTGTTTGTTTTACTACAGATTTGAATTTAGAATTGGTAAGTTCAGTAATTTGTTTAGGAATTTTGTTGTCAATTTGATACCATTTCCCAAGAACGACTTTTTAGCCTTTACTGGTCTATAAAACGTTATTTTGAGCTTCCCAGTGTTTCTGGTACCTATTTTTTACCTACCTGTAGGGACGGCAGGGTTCGAATTTCTATTTCCTTGAAGAATCCTCTTAATGACTCACGCGACCTCAAGTTATAAAATGCTCGGATAGCCCTTTTATGCTAGATAAAAACAGTTTCAATATCTGATCCCCACAGGATAAGACCATACGTAATTATTTAATTATACTATTAAAATAAGCAAAGTAAACTAAACGTGCCGTTGCCACATTGGTAAGCTGCCTTATTCGCCTGACTGAAAATGCAGCAGAGCTCAACATACTCGTACTTCTTATCGCTGTTATGTGTGAGTCTAATGTAATACCTAAGAATACCTTGTCTTAACAAATTCTAATGTTTGACCATTAAGTTTAACATTTGTGTCTAAGTTTCAATTTGATGAGTTTGCTAGAGAGAATTTTATACATTTCGTTTTTTTTCGGATTCAACACTAAGTTATTGGCAGCAAACCGGTCACATATCATGGATAGGGTATTATCTGCCCACTGAGCACGCATATGTTGCATAAATATTACGGAAAGTATAAATCGGGAGGTTGTAAGTTACAAATGGGAAGTTGTAATGTTCTAGCAAGGTTACATGTACTTCTATAAATAGCCCTAACGGCCGTCCCAGAAACATTAGATGCAATGTTGCTCATATAGATCAGATAAAACTTTCAACAAGTATCATTTGGAATGTTTCGTGGACTTAACAGTGGTAACATACTAGAATGGTTTTATTGTAAATTTCTGCAAGTTAATTTATATAAATTACAGCAACTATACATTTGAAATTTTTGCCAAATTTCATAAATATAGGTTACAGTAACGTTGCGTTTGAAAGTCATCTGAAAGTTTAAGTATAAACGTTACAAAGCCGTTTTAGTTGGAACTTACCGGCAACCTACAAATGCAATATCGCGTTAATAATGCACGTGTTACTTGCTCGTAATTTCCATTTAGATGGTCACGGCAAAGTTACATTCATAGCATACAGGGAACTTGCACTTTTAACTTCGCGTTAATAATGCATATGTTATTTGCTGGCTAAGTTACATTCGTGACATACAGGTGACTTGCACATTTAATGTCGCGTTAATAATGCACATGTTACTTGCACGCAGCTTCTATTTAGATGGTCATGGCAAAGTTATATTCGTAATATTTAGGTGACTTCGCATATTTAATGTCGCGTTAATAATGCACGAGTTACTTGCACGTAACTCCCATTTAGATGGTCATGGCAATGTTACGTTTGTAACATACAGGTGACTCGCACATTTAATATCGCGTTAATACTGCACATGTTACTTGCACGTAACTTCCATTGAAATGGTGATGGCAAAGTTACATTCGTAACATACGGATGATTTGAGCATGTAGGGTTCATGTAACTTGAATTTTTGTTGTTATCATGACATTGCAAATAAAATCTGCGTTCAAGTTGCCTAATAAACATCCTTACAGTGTTGTTAACTGTTGACAGAGTATGCGACAAGTTAATTGCAGAAAAGTACCTATAGAAAACTAAGAGTAACGAAACAAAAGTGGGTTTAACACAAGACCAAAGTGACTTACTATTCGCTATTCGATTTACAACGTCGAAATCACACAAGTCACGTTTTGAAACTACTTTTGTGTTTTCGTTACACTTGGTTTACTATAGTTACATACTACTATTCTGCAACTTGTTGCATATATGTAAGTTAACAAGACAGAAGGGAAGTTTATCAGGCAACTTGAACACAGATTTTATATGCATAGTATAAGAAAATGTATAAGGACAACGAATAAAAACAAAACTTCAAGTTAATAATGTTGATGTCGACAAAATATAAAAAACAGTAAATTTGATAAAGGCTTCATTTATTAAATTAACATTGCGGAACAGCGAAAATATAAACAGAAACGAAATTAAACGTAGTTCCCTTTAATACTAGTTTCGATTACAATTATATAGTCACAGTAAGTCTTTCAAAATTAAAAAAAGTAGTTCTTTCATATGTCTGATTAAATAACCTTAAGACCATATATTGAAATTTCACTCATTATATGTCACATAACATAAATATTTGTGAACTAGCGAGTTTTTTTTTATGTTTGTGTGTGTGTGTGTGTACAAGTTTCTCACTTGTGCAGATTAAACAATTAACAATTAAGAACAAAAACCTAGTACACATTTTTTGATTTTTCTATGCTGAAACCTAATTTCTGATATTATTTATGTATTTTCTATGTTGAAATGCTGAAAAACTATCGAAAAATTAATACGTCAACACTCATTAGTTAAAAGTATAATTTTATAGATGTTGTGAGAAATATATTGTACACCATACAATTTTGAATATTTTTTACGATATTACACTATACAAGATTCACGACTGATTCACGTACAGCAACTGTAACAATAAACACGCAGTTTTAGTTTATGTTAATACAGTACAGGACAAAAACAAATTAATTTGTTGTGGGTCTACGTTATCTTGTGGGCTCTACCCAACTAAAATTATGAAAGTTATTTGAACAGTAAGGGGTATTTTTATGTAGATAGATTCGTTAATCTATACTAATATTATATAAGTAAATACAAAAACTTACGTTTTAACGTCGTCATAATTTAGAGGGATGACAGCTTGAAGTTGTTTTTCTTGCCAGTCCATGAGCAAAACTGTGCCAAGTAATTGCTGAAAATCTCCTCAAGGCACCGATTCACACAGTCGCGCTCTCTACTTCCGCCCGTATACCTCAGCATATTAAACTAAAATAAGATAAAAATAAAAGTTTTTTTACTTTATTATTAGTGTAGCCTTGCTACATCAATTTTGTCAGATACAGATAGTTATTGAATCCTCTTTTCTAAAAATAATAACTATATATATATACATAGTAAACACGTATGTAAACAGAAATCAAATTCACATACGCTACTGAAAAAACATCCTTTGAAGTGACGTTCTATGAGTAGTATAGGTTGTCGGAGACTTCCTATTTAATCTCGAATGAAATGATTTAAGCAGCGTAAGTGAACTCTGCCGTATCGCTAATTTGAAACACAATAGACAAATCTAACACTACTAGCGCTTGTCTACGTTAATACGAGTATGTCGCGCCTCTCCCAACAATTACTCGCAACAAAATCTCACGCCTACTTGACTGCAGAACTTGTGGAGGACGCGCCAATCTCATGTTAAATGTAACGTACGTAATTTCTGCTACAAATGGAATATTGAACATTTCCGTTGGAAGTTTGAATTATTTTTAACTGCATATAATAACTTATCAGCAACTTACATAAATTACCTACTTAAAATATGTTTTAATCAAACAAAAGTATTTAACGGCGATAAAAATGTGGCTTAGCAAAATCAGTACTAGTAAATAGTTTGAAAATATACATCAATACATTCATACATACATTTTAGATACAACACTCAGATTTAAAACTATGTTCAGTTAAAATGTAAAATGAGGTTGCTTTTCTGCATTGTTAGGTACTACGACGAGAAGCTAGTAGGAGTATTAGGAAGACTTGCGACCCTACAGCGCGAGAACCGCACATTTTTTCTAATACCGTATAATTTCTAACCCAATCTCTTTTTTTAATTAGGCTAGTTCTCTACAGCGCGAGAACTGCACATTTTTTACAAATACCGTATAATTTCTAACCTCATCTTTTTTTTTTTATTATACAAGTTTCGACGGAGCCCCGGGCTCCTATTCCTATAAAAATATGATATTATAGGTTTTTGTACCATATTAGATACGTATTTATAAAAAAATGTTTAATTTTAAATAAATAGCGTTGCGTCACAAACTTAAATTATTGCTAATTGACCGAGTGAAACGAAGGTCTCTGTTTCAGCTTCGCAAAAATTATTTCGTACGTCCGGCCGGCGGATTTCCGGCTGTTCTCTTCTCCAGGTCGCATTTTTCATCCGATTCACGTAAAATTTTGTAAGCAGGTTTGATAATTATATAGATATTTTTGTCAAGTCGGTTTGTTGGAAATTTCGAAAACTGACAAAAAAAATCGCGGCGTCTACAGCTCACAAAAGCCATTTGTAATATTTTGATGTAACTATTTTGCTGTGCAATCAGTATTATTGATTAAAAATGGTATTTTTTATTTACAAAAGGGTCTTTTTTTATTTGCATTGAATTAATAGCTATAAAACCACATATTACCAATTGTTTTTCCAATTGTTCATCTGCCATCTTCTCTTCTAAGCTTTTTAGTTGGCATAATTCCATCAGCGGTAAATTAGGAAGTAGGGAGGTCTGTTCTCACTTTGAGGTACTCGAATTCTCTTAAGTGTATCTTCGATGTTTTCCACTCGATGCATAGTGAAGACAGCGATAGATTTGAGAGATTTCAGCTCATTCATAACTTGACCTGTAACATAAGCGAAAAATTTAATCACGCGGCGGTGGTTAATAGTACATTACACAACTAGGGTGGTAAAGCAAAGAAAGGCTGAGATCGCAGATTTTGCGGCTCGAGCTGTAGGCGAGGGACGTATATACATGCGACCGAGGGCTTTATTTATTACCTCCCGTGTAGTGTTGTGGTGTTTAGGCTATACCCGATAATTAAACGACGGAGTGCACGTTAACAGTTTAATCTCTTATTACAGACTCACTCGCGGGTAGTTGGACAAAACCCAACTACCGGCGTTGATACACCATAATCCCTCCACCAATAGTATATAAACAATGTTCAAAATTCACTTAAGACTTATAATTAGCATTTATATTTCTAGTAGAACGCACCGCGCGTGTATAAATATTGAGTTCTTGCGGGGCTGCTGAGGGCCTTGAGTCACCAATCCCATGGTCATCGCCGGTACCGTTCTCTCTCTCCTCCAGCCGGGGCGGCTGTGCCTCCAAAGCCATGTCACAATCTGATGGAGTGCTTTTCTCCTGCAATTCGTTATTTGTAGTTGAAGTTTCTGCCGTAGACGTCATTCCGTTGGCCTGAGTTTCCGTAGGCGACAAATCTTGACCTTCATCCGGAAGCGAGCAGGACGGGTCGTCATTGTTGACGTCGTCAAGCTTGGTGGCATTGTTGTTCTCATTTCCATAAAGACTTAAATCGTCCAATTCGATTGTGACATCGGTTCCTTTATAAGCTAATAAATGGTCAATATGCTTTTTCATATGCACTTTTAAGTCTGGCACGAACACACTATACATTCTTGACCCTAATTTGTCCGTAATTATGCCTTTTTTCCAAGAATGTTTATTTCCATTTGAAAAAATATATTTAACTAACACTATATCGTTTATATTAAAATTACACTTCCTTACTCCACCGTAGTTTTTACCTTGTAAGATCTGTTTTGCACACACGTTATTTTGTGATACGGATGATGACGACACACCGAGATCCGCGTCGGCGTCGGCGCGCATAGGCGACGGCGGCGGCGGCGCGCGCAGTAAATCGAGTCGGCAGCGCAGCCCACGGCCCAGCATCAGTTGAGCAGGCGTTACTCCAGTCGTGCAATGCACTGAGTTTCTGTATTCGAATAAAAATTTATTTAGTTTCTGAATTATTTCCCTTTGAATATTACTCTGTTGCATTATTATTTTGACTGCCCGTTTGACCGTTTTTACACAATTTTCTGCCTGACCATTTGATGCGGGGTGGTACGGTGCGATAGTGACGTGTTGCATCCCGTTTACACTACAAAAGCCCTCGAATTGGCTAGAACAGAAATTACTGGCATTGTCGGTGACTAGAGTTCGCACTAAACCGTACCTACTGAAAAGTTCACATAGTTTATCAATTACCGCGTTACTATCAGTGGTCATTAATAAAAAGCATTCCACCCACTTAGAGTGAGCGTCAATCGCGACAAGGAATTGTTTACCTTGCCATGAGAACAAGTCTAGATGTACTCGCTCCCAGACCTGCGCCGGGTACGGCCATGGCGCTAGCGGCGCGCGCGGCGGGGCGCTACGAAATGCATTGCAAATACTACAAGTACCTATTTTTTCCTCGATATCGCTATCAATGTGTGGCCACCACATGCGTGCCCGGGCTTCGGCTTTAGTTTTTACTACCCCGAAATGCGAGTTATGTAGTTCGTCTACGCGTTCTCTGTACACCGTGGGAATTACGACCTTATGGCCCCTAAGAATGCACCCGTTTTCCAATGACAGTTCTAATCTGCATAAAAAATATGGACGTAAATCAGAATGTCCTATTTTAGCCGGCCAGCCATTCATTATATAATCTTTTACTTTAATGAGAACTGCATCGTTAGCAGTTTCTTTTTGAATGTCAGCCATAGTGAGCGGTAATAAGGTCGAATCTGCTATGAAATTTATGTACATCGCTTTATCTAATTCGTCATGAAGTTCAAGGTTATCCTGCTGAACCGACCTGATTGAACGCGATAAGAAATCAGCTACGTTTTGATCGCTTTTCACATATTCTATATTAAAATTATATGCCGATAAAAATAATGCATACCTTTGAAGACGGTTGGCTGCTAACTCAGGAACTCCTTTTTTACTTCCGAAGATGGACAAAAGAGGCTTGTGGTCGGTACGAAGTGTGAATGGAACGGAGCGCCCATACAAATAATGGTGGAACTTTTTAATGGCAAATATTATGGATGCTGCTTCCTTTTGGATCTGGGCGTAATTGCGTTCTGACGTAGAGAGGGAACGCGACGCGTAAGCCACGACGCGTTCGATGCCGTCGAGTTGGCGCTGCGCCAGGACGGCTCCGAGGCCCCGGGGCCCCGCGTCAGCAGTCACCACCGTCGGCAGCGCGGGGTCGTAGTGCGCCAGCACCCGCTCTGACGCCATCTCGCTCTTGATCTTGTTAAACGCTTCCTGTTGCGCCTGGCCCCATAACCACTTTTCGTCTTTTTTTAACAGCAAATGTAAGGGTTCGAGCACACTCGACGTATTCGGTACAAAACACCTATAATAATTGATCATTCCTAGAAAGGATTTCAATTCGTTCACATTTTTGGGGTTGTCACAGTTAAGTATAGCTTCAATTTTTTTATTTGATTTGTGTAATCCGTTTTTATCTATACGGAACCCTAAATATTCGACAGACTCTTTAAACAACTCACATTTATCCTGCTTCAAACGCAACCCTGCCTCTTGTAACCTACTCAGCACTTGATCTAATCGTTGCAAGTGCGATTCGCGATTAGGACCGGTGATTAATATGTCATCGAGGAATATGCATGTTCCTTCTATTCCAGTCAACAACTGTTCCATTGTGCGCTGAAATATAAATGGGGCATTGCATAACCCGAATACGACCCTATTGTAACAAAATAAACCTTTATGAGTATTTATACATGTGAGGCGTTTCGAATCGTCGAGGACTAATTGTGAGTATGCCCGTGATAAATCCAACTTAGAGAATTCTATTCCCCCATGAAGCTTAGCAAAAAGGTCTTCAATCCGCGGTAGCTGATAATTATCTACATATAACACCTTGTTAAGCGTAACTGAGAAATCTCCGCATATGCGTACATTTCCATCGGGACGTAGTACCGGGACAATAGGAGTTGCAATATCTGAATGGTCTATCTTTTCTAGTATGCCTAGATCCACTAATCGCTGTAATTCAATTTCAACTTTGGGCTTGAGTGCTAAAGGAACGGGGCGTGGTTTAAAAAACTTTAATGTGCTACCCGGTTTTATTTTCAGAGAAATTTTATATTTGTTAAATTGCCCCAACTCGTCTGCAAATAGCTTTGCATATTTTTCCCTGAATTGTTGTCCCAAATCCAAACTCCCCAAATTGTTGTAATTTACGCTGCATAGTTGCAAATTAAATGCACTTATAAAATCTCGACCCAACAACAAAGGTTGTTTGGAATTGGTTGCTATAACAAACAATCTAATCTGTTTAGTGCGACCTTCATAGTTCACCGGTAAAGTAACGCAACCCTTTGGAATAATCTTACTATCATTATAGCAATTTAAAACAACACTACACGGATGCAACTCGTGCGAAATGAAGACATTTTTATAAATTGATTCTGGCAGTACTGAAACTGCACTACCACTATCAATCTCGCATAAAATGTTTTCGTTCGCTATCAATACCGTTTCTCGCATAGGTTGGGCATTATGACAATTGATAGTAAACAAATCAAAGCTACCTGTTATGGTGTCGTCATCATCCGCAGCCAAATAGTTGTTGCTTCTTAATTTTGACTTACTAGTGCACATACGCTTCAAATGACCTTTGACCTTGCATTTAGTGCAAGTAAAATTACTAAAACGGCATTGTTCTTTCGAATGACTTTTATAACCGCACACTTCACAACGAGAGTCTGTCGATCCCACGGGGCGCGCGACGTTCACGTTATTGTTGCGCATGGCGTACACCGGCGCCGGCGTCGGCGTTGGCGCGGCGGGCGCAGCCGCGGCGACCTGCAACGCTAGGCGCGCGCAGCGCACGCCCTGCGCCAGGTCCAGCGCGCGATTAAAAGTTAGCGTTTCCACACTATGTGTAAACAATTTCTCTTTTTCTTTCACATCCTCCAATCCGAGGACAAACCTATCGCGCAACATGCTATCGAGCTCTGTTTTAAACCCGCAATGTTCCGCTAAGCTACGCACTCGCGTTGCCCAATCGGCTAAATCTTCCCCTGGACGCTGCTCGGCCTTATAAAACTTATACCGCTCGGCGAATGAACTTCTCTTTGATTCGAAGTGGTTGTCAAATTGCTTCAGAAGATCTTTAAATTCTAAGTTGTCGAGAACAGCCGGGAACGCCAAACTCCTTGCAACGCGGTATGTGTCCTCCGCCAGCGCCGTCAGCAGGAGTGCCCGTCTCTTGGCACCGGATTTGTCCGTTTCTTCGTTCACGTCGTTTGCCGTACAATACTGGCCAAAACGACTCTTGAAAATAGCCCACTCCTGCGTTCGATGGTCGAAGGTGAGGCTGCCACCAAACATGTTTCCGTGACTCGCCATATTTCGATATCGTTATTTAATATAGCCTATGCCCAATTGCACTTGTATACACGCGTGAATTACTAAATCGTCGCCAATTTGTGGTGTTTAGGCTATACCCGATAATTAAACGACGGAGTGCACGTTAACAGTTTAATCTCTTATTACAGACTCACTCGCGGGTAGTTGGACAAAACCCAACTACCGGCGTTGATACACCATAAGTGTACATCATTTTATTACTACTCGCGCTCGCGTTTAGCGACGTCTGCCTTTATTACAATAATAATATTTATGCCACGCCTGGCCAGAAAGCGGCTTTTTCCGTACGCGTAGCGTGCGGAAAAACGAGCTTTTTGGCAAGGTGTGGTGTAAAGGTAATTTTTAACACAATGTATGAACCAAAAATTATGTCATTAAGATTGGGTTGCACCAAACCGTCTGTAATCGTAAGCTGTGTTTGGTAAAATCTGAATGTATGGAAAGTTTGACAAGTTTCTATGGGGTGACAGCTGCCTGTGATCGTAAGTTGGTGCAACTCAGCGTAAATGTTGGTTTCATCTGTTAATAACCCTGGCTTACTCTAGTATTATTTATGACTAAAATTTGACAGCTAAACAGGCCGACAAAACTTATTCAGTAAACAAATTACAAAAAAAACATGCAAGCTAAAAATTAGTCATTTCCTATTTTGTATTCCCCGAAAATGTCGTCATGGGTTGCTATTATATAGACGTCATTTTCGAAACACCATGGCCAACGGTTTACGTCTGTTTCAACGGGTTTCCTGTTTGTGTAATGAGTAGATCCCTTGTCAAACTTACTTAACTGTTGTGTAAGTGAATCAGTACTATTCGCCGCGAAAGATGAGGTTTCACTAGTAATTACTGTTGGTGATGATATACAATCATCTTGATAAGTAATCTGTGCTCTGCGGCTATCTTCTGGTGTCAATGTATGATCTAATTCCACAGTATATGGTCACTAGCACCGTCTGAAACTGCAGCACCTGCATACAAAGAGGTTGTATTTATTATTATTAATTAAACAATTGTTGTATAGTCAAATATCAAAGATAATTTTGCACCCTGGCTAGAGCAATCTCATTTAAAAAATATATATTCATACAGAGTTAAAAATGCCTATGAAGCAGGGAAATAATCAAATCACTAAAGGATATGACCAAATCACACAGAATGTTAAGATGGCTAGTCCATTTCATCATTTCCCTTACAGTAAATTGATCAAATCCCTGAGTCAGTTTAGAGAATGTTAAAATCGGCTAAAATGGATGTCGGCATGCAACGGCTCTTCAAGTACATACCTGATTTGTCTTCATTAGCCTCCTCAGCAACAACACTAATGCAACCGGATTCTTCGGTATGTGTTCTCATTGGGCTGACAGATAAGCTGTTGTCATCACTAGCCAATTCTCGCGATGCACATTGTATGGTCTGTTTGAAAGTAGGCGGAGGTGAAATAGTCATCACGGTATTTTTTATTATTCGTCTTTTTTTATTTTCCTCTAATGTTGCAGCTGTGTTGGACTCACTAGTTGCCTTGGTTTTTCGTTTTTCTACTTCATTTGCAAGCGTTGCTGTAATTAAAAAATAAAAATGTATACCGATCAAGTTCCATATACCTATATGTATGTACTCTTTATTTTAGATACATGTCATTTTAAAAATACAATCAAGACAGATGAACAAAATTACAAATACGAACTCACTCATCCCCATTAGGGATCTCTTCCACTTAACCTTTGAGCACAAATAGCAAGTGTCTTTGGCAACGTCTAGCCATTGCCACAAAATATAAGCATTATAGTTACCATAATATCCCACTATAGTGACATTTTTTAGTTCATTCCAGTCTTCTTCTGGTTTCATACTCGATTTGATTGCCTTCCTTTCAATGTTCTTATTTTTTGGCCACATGCATATGTTTTTTTCTTCATTTATCCAATTCCATGGAGCAGCAAATACATATGCTTCATTGTTTACTGACCATGTTATTACAGAGTAGGCAAACACGGCGGTACGCGGAGTGTCAAACTGGAACAGTAGAAGAGAAGTCAGTTATACCTTCTTATGATGGAAATTGAAAACTTAATACATATTATTCAAATTACTTTCATGACTACTAACTACTATAATTAAAAGCTTAAAGCGATGGAAATATTATTTTATCTAATCTATTCATTAAAGTTATGTTATATATATGTATACACAGGTAAAAGGAACTTTTTCTTACCCATTCTGAAGATGCTCGCGGCAGCTATCGGGTCTGTGATTTTAATAGCTAATTAACAATAACTATTTAGTAAAAAAATGCAATGATATACATGTACCTCATTAAAGAAAAGGGTTTACAATATGAATGTATATAAAGTTATGTAGGTATGTACCTGCAGACAATCGACATACTAACAATGGGAGGTAAAATTGAACGAGTGTCTAGCAGCTGGGTCAGGAACCCAAAGGGCACCTCTGACATATTTTGTGATACTGTTACAAGTTCTCTTCTAAAATAATCAAATGACAACATATTTTGCAATTCTCAGTTGCTATAAGTAACTTCAGTAGTTATCATCAGGTTAATTTTGTGATTAAAGTCCTGAAGAGCTCAGCAGAGCTCACCATGATGAGTCAATTAGCTTAAACATCAGGTATAGCGGTATACCTATGTTGAAGAATCAAACCTGAGCTGCAGTAGGTAGTCAGCATCAGCATGCACAGTCAAAGTGCCAAAAAGATAGGCACACCACTTTATTGTAAAGAAAAACCGGTGTGTGCTCATTTTTTTGGGAATTTGCCAGTTTCACTATATCTTATGCTGACTGTACCTTCAGGATCCATCATCAGTTACATTTTGTGACACAGTTATGAAAAGCAACCAGATACATATTTAAATCAAAATTTGAATAAGTAGGTTAAATTTGAAAACTATAAAAGAATTACTGACTAATGTCTTCTTTACTTTAAATTATTGTGTGGACAGCATACTTTATGTTATCCAATTTTCAGAATGCTTGGTCACTAATTAATGTAATGTGAAGTTAGAAAATACTCCAATCTAGTACTATTGTGACAGCTCTGCCATGCTAGCTCATCATGCACATTTCATTATTTACTAGATTGCAAAGTGTACACGGAAAAAAAAACTTAGCTGTAGTAACTACAATTTAGTTGTGATAGCTAAATTCCTTACAAACTATACGGACAGCGAAGTTATTAGCTACTATAGCAAAGTGTTTTTTGCTACTAAAACTTAGCTGTGATAGCAAATATTTTTAGCTGTAATCACTTCGAATCATACAAAAGTTAGCTGTGGCAGCTAACTATATTGGCTAAATTTAGCTGTGGCTGCTAACTGTATTAGCTGTATTTAGCTGGGACAGCTAAGTATTTTATCGAAATTTAGCTGTGGCTGCTAACTATTTTAGCAGTGGCTGCTAACTATTTTAGCAGTGGCTGCTAACTATTTTAGCAGTGGCAGCTAATTTTATTAGCTATATTTAGCTGTAGCTGCAAAAGAAATTAGCCGCAGCTGCTACTTACTTTGACTGCGACAGCTAAAATTATTCGTTGCCATGAAAGATAATATTAGCTTTAGCAACTATGTCAGTTTGATACTCTATCGAATTGTATTAGCGGCATTTGACAATGATCTTAGCTGTAGCTGTGAATTGCATTTGTTACTATAACTATGAGTTTTAGTTGTGAGTTGTAATCGGTTTAGCTGTGACAGCTAAAATGATTTGTAGCCATGGAAAATAATGTTAGCTATAGCAACTAAGTCAGTTTGATACTCTGTCGAATTACCTTGTCAGAATTTGACAATTATCTAAGCTGTAGCTGCGAGTTGAATTTGTTACTGTAACTAAGAGTTTTAGTTACGAGTTGTAATCGGATTAGCTGCGACAGCTATAATAATTTGTAGCCATGGAAAATAGTGTTAGCGATAGCAACTAAGTCAGTTTGATACTTTGACGAATTACCTTATCGACATTTGACAATGACCTTAGCTGTAGCTGCGAGTTAGATTTGTTACTGTAACTAAGAGTTTTAGTTACGAGTTGTAATTGAATTAGCTGCGACTGCTAAAATTATTTGTCACCATGGAAAATAGTGTTAGCTATAGCAACTAAGTGAGTTTGATACTCTATCAAATTACCTTGGCGGTTATCGATAAAAATTTAGCTGTGGCTGCTAATTGGGTTTGTTACTTTAACTAAGGGGTTTAGTTGCGTGGTGTAATTAATTTGTTGACACGACTAAAATGGTTCGTCGCATGGAAGATAGTTTTAGCTGTAGCAGCTAAGTAAATTTGTCACTCTATCGAATTAATCATAGCTGTGGCTGTGAATTGGGTTTGTTACTTTAACTAATCCACTTAGTTAAAGTAACAAACTCCATTCGCAGCCATAGGGAATTAGGTTTAGCTGTGATTGTGAATTGAGTTTGTTACTTTAACTAATTCAGTTAGTTGAAATAACAAACCTTATTCACAGTCACAATTAAAACTCACTCGATAAAGTCTTAAAACGCAGTTGCTGCAGCTCAAATTATCTTTCATGCGACTCATCGAAATATAATTATCGCCTTAACAGTAGGGTAAGCTGCATGAAAGATGATTCAGCTGCTGCAACAATTTGATACTCTATCGAGTCGTAATGATACGATAAAGTCAAAATAAACTTACTGCTACCGCTGTTGCTAAAAATAACATAGTTACAAATAATTTTGGTGTCCTTACTTAAGTCATCACGCAAGTAAGTTTCATGTTATAAACAAAAAACAAATGCAGAAATCATTGTAATAACATTATATTTATTATGAAAGAGGTGTCATATTGTATCTTAGGACACTCATTCACTGCGAGAATACTCGTGTAATATCATATAACAGTGTTAATTTATTAATAACATTATTTGTATTAGCATTGACTAATATACCGCTGTAAAGTCTAGTATCTAAGCTGTTCAATAACAAAAAGCGAGTGGTGCTTGCGGTGCGTATAGCTGGTTAAAACATTACTTTAAAATACCTTTAACTGGTACCGCAGTCGGTATTTTAGAGTAGTGAAAAAATACTTTCGGTTTCGGGTCGACCAATATCGGATTTTACCTCTATTTTAATTTTACACGTTAGTTTTTAGGTTCATTAATACAGAACACTAGTTCAGACTACTATAGAAAAAGTTGGCTGATAAAATTGTTTAACAAGACAAGAATTGCAATTTAAGACATGATACTCAGAAAAACAAGAAACAAAGCATTTTGTTTTATCAAATAGATACTATAACTCTTGGAAGTGGGAGAGGTATAAAAAAAGTCTTTCAATAGTTAAAGAGGGATCGAAAAACTCATCGATGACGAGACAGATATCATCACCAATTTTATGACAAGTTCTAGTTATCTATCATTGATTTTACTTATGAAATTACGATACAACCCCCATACGTACGGGTGGTTACTACTTTGTCTTTCTATAACACATTATTTGTGTGTATGTTTTTAGAAGAAATAGATTAACTTTGTTGAAAGAATCAATGGAAATCCACTAATACACGGTCAATTTTCCAGCTCTAGAATGTTCTGATGGAATCTATAGAGATTGGTTCTTCATTAACAACTATTTAATACAGTTTATTTATACCTAATTACCTACCTACTCAGGGACAACTTAAGAGGAAAGTTCATAATACATGATGAACGAGTTTTTCAATTAATACAATTACAGGAAGCTTATTGAAAAACTCTCAATGATGTTGTCTTCGTCCTGTACTGCAAACAACTGACGACCAAGCGTAAGGCCCCGTTGGAAACAGTTTTCCTTATTATGCAGGTTGGTTGGCAGGACTCCAGCGATAAACTGAAAAATTAAAACATTTGTAAGACACGTAAATGAGGACCTCACAATTCACATAGATTACGTGTGAAGTTAAAAATAATAATAAACAAATATATATGATAGGTAATTTTTTTACACAAATTGAACTAGTCCCATAGTAAGCTCAATAAGGCTCGTGTGACTAGGCGACGATATATTTAATAGATATATACTCAAATACATAAAAAAAACATGCAAGTCTCAGGAACAAATGTTTTTGCTGACCACAGAGACAAAAGCCCTTACATGGATTAGAACCCGGGACCTCTAGATTCGGAGGCAGCTAGGCTAAACAGGTCCAACCGTTGGACCTGTTTAGCCTAGTTGGTAGTTCGGGTCCACGTCAGTTAGCCTGAAGTTATTATGATAAACTACTTACTTTTATATATTTAATACAGCCATATTTAGTTTCCAATCTTGATAGCCTCTCTTGCCTTCATAGCCTCCATTCAATAATAAATATTTTTAATTGGAAGTAACATTGGAACGGCTCTCAGATGGTTAAATTTGTTTTCCTTCTGCAAACAAAAAGGACAAAATCACCTGATGTATTTATAATATAATAAAATATTATTGATATATTAGGATGATAGCGTCGGCTAATCGTTATAAAGGTGCATTGCAGCGTCAAATCACTTAAATCCATTTCTGCGGAAATAAAATTAAAATATAATGGACATTTAAGCATTAAGTAAAACTACACTACTACTTTGGTAATAACCAAAGGAACAAAATAAAAGTAACACTTATAAAAGTTACAAAACAAAATTCTTTACAAACTTTCTGTAGCTGTGTTAATTGAAACTATGTAACTTTCATCGTTCATCTTGTATTATGAATATTCCTTCAATTTTGTCCCTGAGTATATTATATAAACTGTAAGTAAATAGTTGTTAATTAAGTACCAGTCTATAGCCGTCAGAACATTTTGAGAGCTGGAAAATTGTCCATGTGTTGTGGATACCCATTGACCCTTTCAACATATATAGTCTATTTCGTTTAAAACCTTACATACAAATAATGTCTTATTTAGCAGTTGTAGCAAATAATATAAACTAAAGTTTGAGAATAAGTAAGTCACAGCTAAAATATGTTCTTAGCAGCCTCACATAAGTCTGATTTGCTACTACCACTAATATATTATTGCTGTTCATTGCAAAGGAAATTCGGTGGTGTGACTAAAATATTTAGCTACAACACGACACACATGTTGTAGTCGGGTTGCTTACACGATTGCATTCTTACTTGCAAACTTCCAAGTTTGATTGCTTACTCGCATACTTCTTTGAAAATGCCTATGGTTCACGGGAGCGAAGCCGGAAATAAAAGGTAGTTTTCTATAAAAATGGACTTTAAAATTAAGTAAATAGCTTAAAGAACAAACAAAACTACAAACCTTTTCTGAATGTCAAGTCTCTACTCTTGTTTTACAATTTCGGCGTAGCTTTTGTGTATACTTATGTAAGTATAGTACCTAGTCAGTTAAGGATGATTCACAGTAGACCGTTCCGTGTCCGGGCCGGCCCGTTTTTTATGACAGCAAACGCAACGGCCGGCGTATTTCTCTAGAAGATAACGGGCCGGCCCGGACACGGAACGGCCTACTGTGAATCATCCTTTAATCTATTTTCCATATTATTTCATCTTGTTTTGCAGTTTTAATTTTCGCATGAATGTTATCCTCTCGCCAATCTGTGGAAAGAGTTATTCGGTCATCACACAGACAAACAGAAAGATTCAATCCTTTCATCTTAAAACACAAGATAAATAGTTTCTAATAATAATAATAAATATAATACCTAAGTGACGAAAAATTCATTGGCAGATGCTCAAGTCAGCCTATGTAAATTCCACTGCTAGGCACGGCAGGCTCTTCTCATTGATGAGGGAACGAGCATTAGTCCCCACGCTCGCCTAGTGTGGATTGGGGACTTCACATGTCACTTCTTTGAATGTCATCAATGGGAGAGGCTTGTGCCCAACAGTGGGACTTATGCTAATTGATAATGATTCCGTACTTACGCTATGCATGATGTGAATGAATTATATACTCAGCGGTAAAAATGGCCTAAAACAAAGTAATCACGCTAACACAAACTTAAGAACCTCACTATTGCAGAATCAGACAAGCACTCGACCAAAAATTGACATTGGCTGGAGCCAATGCCAACTTAATGGCCCAAGCCTGTGTTCGCCATATGAGCAATAGAATATATACAAAAAATTACATTATACTATTCACTTACCTTTAAATTTCTCAATATTTTTTTGCTCATAGTACCAGCGATGTAGGAGTTAGGAAAAATCCAGGGTTTCGTTCTGGTCCTCCATTTGTGTTTTGACTTTTCACTAGATTCTTATTACATTTAACTTTTTAGTAGATTCACCTTTAAATTTTGAGGTTTACACACTGAACTGCTTTTCTTCTATATTCAATTAAATATAAATACACCTTTGAAGCATCTGAGCGGCAGCGGCTCGAGTAGAGAGCCGAAACGCGTCACTTGAAAGCTAGCAGCGGCAGCGCCAGTGTTGCCAGCGCAGACGTTTAAATTGCCGTGTGCGCTAAGTGAAATTGCCGTTTTCGTATGGAAAATCGCCTATTGCCTGCCGTAGCAACGACATCCAATAAATCCTCAGTGGTACTAGTTACTTCTAAACTTTCTAAAGTGACTAAAATAAAATAACTGACTTGGCTTTTCATGAGATTTCACATATTTTTACGGCGGATGGTTTTCGTATCGTAATACTTGTTGTTTTTTTTAGCTTTTATTTAACTTGCATTGTTCGTATGTCAGTATGTAAATATAGTATGTAAGTTGTCATTAAAATGTGCAATTCTTTATTCAGCCTGTCTATTTCCAATATTGATGGAAAACAAAGTCATGAGAGACCGTCAAAGTACCTAAACTTTATTGGTATGCAAGTTTTTATAAAGTTCTTAGTGACTTAAAAACTAAAAAATATGTGAAAATGGTACTTATTAAGTATGTTTATTTTACCAGCAAATAATATTATTTTAAAGAACTGGAAAACAGTCGAAAATTTTCATTTTCTATTACCCACCAACTTAGTATTGCATACGGACAAACAAATATTTTTTGCACGAGTACGGTGGTACGGAACCCTCGGTTTGGATGTCCGACTGGCTGTTTTTAGGGTTCCGTAAAACTTTTAAAAAGTTGCTCGTTGTGTTCATCAGGCGCTGGTATTAAAATGTATGGGAATACTGATATCCGACTCGCAATTGACCAAAATTCTACTTGATATTATTTAACGTTCTTATTATTATTACTGACTAGCGGCCCGCCCCGGCTTCGCACGGGTATTTAACGAAAACTTCAAAACTAAAAATTATAATATACACACATTTTAGTGTCTATATTTGTAGACGACAGATTCTACCCGCCCCTAATGTACCTAGCACGTAATTTAGAAACACTAAAGATAAGACGTTAGCTAGGTAAATTTAAGAGTAACCCTGTTATTTAAAATGGAATATTTAAGAAATATTGTCATATTTACGTAAATATTAGAACCTTGTCGCACTAAGCGGAAGGAATAACTCTTTAGGGCGAGTTTATTCATTTCAGCAAGTATTATGACACAATTCGAGTGATTGCGCAATAATGCTTGGAAATTTCCATACGCAATAAAATGAAAGATTGCGTAATAGTGTAAAATGTATCGATCGTAGATCGAAATTACGCTATGAAAATGGCATGTTTTGTGAGCTAACTCACAAACAATTGACTCTGAGATAATGAGGTTTTAATTATATAAAGTAGGCGCTGAGGCGCATATTACAAGCCCTGTTTGAATCACAGGCACTAAGAAATGGTCGCGCAGCGAATTTCTTAAGATTGAATCAATTTAGAATAGTCGTTTTTACACAACGTTTTTCCCTCTCAGAGCCAATATTAGGAAGACGCTGTCCAAGTATAAAGGGTCATGTGTGACCACACCGAACGCCGACTCGATGAGTCTTAGTACAGGCCAGTGAGATAATCACAGCCTCCGCAATCCGCGGAAAACCGCGAGATTTGTAAGAATTCCTATTTATACTCGGATAGCGCCTCGTAGCGGGCACTACTTCAGGGTGCTCACGTTACGGTCAGCCATTGCGAAAGATAAGAGGTGAGTTCGCAACGTACTTCACTCAGTACCGAAGAGACACTCCAAGGAAGAAACCAAGAACAAGAAAGAAAAGCGCGTTGGGAACTCAGCTCAGGAAAAGTTTAGGAATCTAGACATTGTGTCCTAGATTTAGATAAAATCAGTGTTAAAGTCATTATAAATAAGTAAATTAATTATAAACAGTGTTAACTTCAAAATACGTTTTAATAAGAACATAATCTGTGATAAACAATATAAACCATTTACAATCCGTCCGGACTCTTTTTTACTTTACGAATCATAAGAAAAAGCAGAACCAAGGTGGCACCAAAATTAGAGTAGAGTCAGTCACTGTTATTTTACGAGAGGAACTACCAGTCATTTGTATACAGTCCACTTTAAATATTTATATTTTTGGGCCTAATCAATCCGGATTAGTGCAACATTTACAATATTACAATTTTTAGTTTTGAAGTTAAGCATCCCTAATTTTTTTGGAAATATAATATAGTCGATGTGACCCGAGGATAGTGTTGTAATGTTATTTTTTTAAATCGGTCCAGTAATTTCGGATTCATTGCAAGCAAATTTTTTTACACTTTGGGTTACATTATTGAAATTTTAGTCATGAGCCTATCCAATGCAAACAAACAAACAATCAAATCTTTCCTCTTTATTATTAGTGTAAATTTACTGGAAATATAGCATATGTCACCCGGGGATAGTGTAGCTTCCCGAGAGTGAAATAATTTTTCAAATCGTTTCAGTAGTTTCGAAGCCTATTCAATGCTAACAATTTATTTTTACACCTTGGGTTAGATTATTGGAATTTTAGTAAGGATCCCTAACTTTTTTGTAAATATAATATAACCTATGTAACCCGGAGCTAGTGTTAGCTTTCCAACACTGAAATATTTTTTCAAATCGGTTCTGTAGTTTCGGAGCCTAATTCATTGCATTGTTTTTTTTACACCTTGGGTTACTTTATTGAAATTTTAGTGAGGATCCCTATTTTTTTGGAAATATAATATAACCTATTTCACCCCGGGGATAGTGTTAGCTTTCCAACAGTGAAAGTATTTTTCAAATTTGTTCAGTAGTTTCGGAGCCTTTTAAATGCAAACATTTTTTTTACACCATTGGTTATATTATTGGAATTTAAGTAAGGGTCCCTAATTTTCTTGGAAAAATATTATAGCCTATGTCACTCGGGGATAGTGTAGCTTTTCAACAGTGAAAGAATTTTTCAAATTGGTTCAGTACTTTCGGAGCCTTTTCAATGCAAACAATTTTTTTATACTTTGGGTTACATTATTGGAATTTAAAAAGAGTCTCTAATTTTCTTGGAAAAATATTATAGCCTATGTCACTCGGGGATAGTGTAGCTTTCCAACAGTGAAAGAATTTTTCAAATCGGTTCAGTAGTTTTGGAGCCTATTCAATGCAAACAAACAAACTAACAAATCTTTCTTCTTTATAATATACGTATAGATAAAAAATGAAAAAATATTATTTAAATTAAATTAAAAAGGTTATAATAAAGCGTCTAATGTTGTATAGATTGAAACCCTTCTTTCGCGAGTCCGACTCGCACTTGGCCAGTTTTAATAAACTCTCTTTTCTTTGATTCAAATATTTGTAGGCTATGTCACTTCCACAACAAGACTTAAAATTCGTCAAGCCGTTATATGCCCAGCTACATACAAACATCATCATCATCATCATCATCATCATCATCCTAGCGTTATTCCCAGTGCAGTTGTATCTTGAAGGATGACTGGGGTTAGCTACCTAATCCCAAGAATTGGCGTAGGCACTAGTTTTTACGGAAGCGACTGCCATCTGACCTTTCAACCCAAAGGGGAAACTAGACCTTATTGGGATTAGGCTTGTCAAGTGAGTGGGCAACTCTACTGTTAGAAGTTCTCAAGCCGCCCAAAGGTCTCTAACTAGGCTTAACTACTGCTATCATAGACAGCAGCCGGGATCAACAATATAACGTGCCTTCCAAAACACGGGAGCGCTCAATTAGTAACCACTCAAAGCGATTACATATCCAAGGACTGACCCCGCCCGAAATTGCTTAATCTCGCATACCGCACGCGGTACGCGGGCGCCACTGGGCCACGAACGCTCCAATATCAAGCCCTGAATATTCGTTGTACGATTTTGGGAATTTAAGTTAGCTGCTGTGTTTTTACTATTTAAGCTACAGTTATTAATATTTGGATAATAGTATCAGGATTAGCCAAATTTGATTCTATCCTGTGGATACCCATGACTTCGCGAAATTTAACCCCCCGTGCTTGGCAGGCCTGGAGGTCTCCGGCCACAGACTGGCCTATTTTTTGTGCTGCTCGCGGCGCCCGCTTCCCCGTTACCGCGCGTACCTTGCGACCCCCACGATAATTTGAGTCGAAGTGATCATACATACATATATACACTCGAAATATAAAACCCTTCTTACGAAGCAGTTGGGTAAAAATGATAATAGGTAAAAGTGATAATGATAGTAGGTAGGTACTTTGCTTTCAGTAGTAGTACTGTTAAACCTGGCATGAATTCGGATAGAAATAAACACATAAAGAGCTTATTTCGTTTAACTTCTTTTAAAGTCGAATATTCCTTTTTATTTTTTTACTAGCATTTGCCCCGCGGCTTCGCCCGCGTACTAAACGAAATTTTTAACCGTTTACAAAAAACACGTATGTTTGTCCACGATTATCTCGCGTTTGGCTGAACCAATTTAGATGCGGTCTCCAGAAATGTAGTTGTTACATTCTGGGGGTTTCGGTATACGAAGTTTGTTGATTGTGATTCATAAACAGATGAACAGATGAAAAATCAGTATACATTCTGAGAACCGGCAAACTGTTGAATTTCATTTGATTTTGGCAAAAATAAGGATCGAAAACTATTATCATACAATTCCGAGAGGCCGAAGGGGAAAGGGCCGATGAAATAAAAGCATGTCTTAAATGGCCATTAGTAAAAAATCTGTGTACTACAGTAACACCAATAGGTCTGTAAACGACCAAGAAGCGCGCAGCGGTCATAAACTCTGGTCCTTTGAAGTACAGAAATATGGCTAATTCAATATCATGTGTAACATTTATTTTTCCTAAAATTAAATTTATTTGGTAGGTTTTGCCAGTTCCCATTGGAGCATCCAAAAAGAAAATTTGGTCTCACTTCCATTCGCACTCCTTACTGTCAGTCCGTCTGTTACAACCAAGTTGCTTTTACTGGACCGATTGAATTGCAATTTGGCACAAACTATCAAGAATTTAGAGCGCTCGTGGCCCAGCGGCACCCGCCTACCGCGTGTGGCGTGCGAGGTTAAGCAATGAGGGCGCAGGTCAGTTCTTGGATGGGTGACGGCTTTGAGTGGTTACTAACGTACTCTCGTGCTTTGGAAGGCACGCTAAGCTGTTGATCGCGGCTGCTATCGTTAAGCCAAGTTAGAGGCCTTCGAGCGGCTTGCGAACTTCTAACAGTCAAGTTGCCCACTCACTTGACAAAGGAGGGTCGAAGTTGCACCACGTCCGTAGGGAGTACCCACCGTTACCCTACACGTGACCCCTGAGTGGTGCTAAAAGTGCAACAAAAACTGACAACCGTACTTGTCTTCTCGAAAATCTCACGGTTCGTAAATAAATGCCATACGATTAAAAAAAACTAAACGTTGATTTAAATGGAAAAAAATATCGGAACCTCTATATCGTTTTAGGGTATTTTATTGGGGTATATACCCCACACGCCTATAGTAACATTTAACGTTTTTGCATACAGGCATGTATGTAGTGCCATATTTTACCTCAGATTCGTATTAAGAGATCTCTCGGACGCTCAGATATCGATTTTGAACGAAATCGGGACAAAAAAAAAGAAAATCAATATAGTTGCCACTTTCACAAATTTTACCTCGGATTCGTATTAAGAGACCTCTCGGGCGCATGGATATCGATTTTGAACGAAATCGGGTTGAAATGAAGAAAATCAATATGGTTGCCACTTTTTCCAAATTTTACCTCGGATTCGTATTACGAGACCTCTCGGACGCTCAAATATCGATTTTGAACGAAAATGAAGAAAAGCAATATGGCCACCGCTTTTTCCAAATTTTACCTCGGAGTCGTATTAGGGGACCTCTCGGACACTCAGATATCGATTTTGAACGAAATCGGGACGAAAATGAAGAAAATCAATATGGCTGCCACTTTCCAAATTGTACCTCGGATTAGTATTAGGAGACCTATCGGACGCTCAGATATCGATTTTGAACAAAATTGGGATGAAAAAAAAAGAAAATCAATATGCCTGCTACTTTTTCCAAATTTCACCTCGGAGTCGTATTAGGGGAGCTCTCGCTCAGATATCGATTTTGAACGAAATTGGGACGAAAATGAAGAAAAGCAATATGGCCGCCACTTTTTCCAAATTTTACCTCGGAGTCGTATTAGGGGACCTCTCGGACACTCAGATAACGATTTTGAACGAAATCGGGACGAAAATGAAGAAAATCAATATGGCTGCCACTTTTTCAAATTTTACCTCAAATTCGTATTAGGGGACCTCTCGGACGCTCGGATATCGATTTTGAACGAAATCGGGTTGAAATGAAGAAAATCAATATGGTTGCCACTTTTTCCAAATTTTACCTCGGATTCGTATTACGAGACCTCTCGGACGCTCAGATATCGATTTAACCGAAATTGGGACGAAAACAAGAAAATCAATATGCCTGCGACTTTTTCCAAATTTTACCTCGGAGTCGTATTAGGGGAGCTCTCGGACGCTCAGATATCGATTTTGAACGAAATTGGGACGAAAGTGAAGAAAAGCAATATGGCCGCCACTTTTTCCAAATTTTACCTCGGCATCGTATTAGGGGACCTCTCGGACGCTCAGATATCGATTTTAAACGAAATCGGGATGGAAATGAAGAAAATCAATATGCCGTTACTTTATTCAAAGTTTAGGTACCTCGGATTCCTATTAAGAGTCCTCTCGGACGCTCAAATATCGATTTATGTCGAAATCGTATCGGACGGCACTGATTAATAAAACCACTTAAAACACATTGAATCAAAAAAGGTCGTATCTTCATATAACTCACGGCACTTCATGCACCTTTAGACCTTATAAGGAACTTACATGCCAAATTAGGTATCTCTCGAACCAGCAGTTTGGGCTGTGCGTTAATATGTCACTCACTCAGTCAGTCCGTTTCTTCTTGCAATTTGGCACCTACTTTTAAGTTTTCATGCCCGCAATATTAAATTTCAAAATCAATGCCATTTTTGAATTTAACGACCCAAAAAATCACACCCATATTAATATTTAGACATTCCAACTCCCTCGGACCCCAACAGAGGGGATGGTATTTCACGTCCTCCACGTGGGATTTTACAATCATTGTTGTTTTCGTAATCAGCGACCCGATAAACCATAGAAACAACACCCATATCGATTTTCTGAATTTGTCACCAGATTTCCCCCTTTTAGGGGTTGATTTCTTAAAAAACCTGAAACACATGTTTACTCAGTTATCGTTAGAAATACTCCTGTGAAGTTTCGAATAAAATAATCCAACTAATCTTGATTCCCCATCCAAACTTCGGACCCCCATTTCACCCCCTTAGGGGTTGAATTTTGAAAAATCCTTTCTTAATGCACCTCAAGACCTTATATGGAACCTACATACTAAATTTGGAATCTCTAGAACCAGCAGTTTGCGCTGTGCGTTGATATGTCAGTCACTCAGTCAGTCAGTTATTTCTTGAAATTTGGCACAAACTTTCAAAAGTTTTCATGTCCACAATATTAAATTTTAAAACCGATGCCATTTTCGTAATTAACGTCCCAAAAAACCATAAAAACGACACCCATATTAATATTTAGACATTTCATCCCCCTCGCACCCCAACAGTGGGGATGGTATTTCACGTCCTCCACGTGGGATTTTAAAATCCTTGTTATTTTCGTTATCAGCGACCTAATAAACCATAAAAACAATACCCATGTCGATTATCAGAATTTGTCACCACATTTCCCCCTTTTAGGGGTTGATATTTCAAAAAACCTGAAATACGTGTTTACTCATTTATCGTTAGAAATACTCCTGTGAAGTTTCGAATAAAATAGTCCAGCTAATCTTGTTTCCCCATACAAACTTCGGACCCCCATTTCACCCCCTTAGGGGTTGAATTTTGAAAAATCCTTTCTTAGTGCACCCCTAGACCTTATAAGGAACCTACGTGCCAAATTTGGAATCTCTAGGACCAGCGGTTTGGGCTGTGCGTTGATATGTCAGTCAGTCAGTCAGTCAGTCAGTCAGTCAGTCAGTCAGTTTCTTCTTTTATATATTTTTTTATAAATCAAGATTTTTTTATACATAGAGAGTTAAATAAAATGTAATTCCCGTCTTTTACTAGAAAATACTGGCGTTTATTAATGGCAACACTTGCTACGTTACTTTTCCCGCGTGAAACTCGAAAACATTCATCGTAGTAGCAAAATGCATCTTAGCTACTGCAAGTAATATGACATTCGTTGGCATAACTAAAACATTCGAGCTTATAAACATTTTTTGTGCCGGTGGGCACGGCACGTGTCGCTATAATGCTATACGCTGAGCGGTTACAATGATTTTATTACGAGTTTTAGGATTCCGTGGTGAAAAAGAAACATTGTTTCGCCACGTTCGTCCGTCCCTTCGCGGCTTAGCTTAGTAATCGTAACTACTAGAAAGCTGTAATTCGGCATGAGTATACATATTAATCACGCCGACAAAATGGTAAAATAAAGTCTTGAAAAACATTTTTTTTTCCTTTGCAAAATCCATCGTTTCAGGAATATGATTGCGTGATATTAAACTTAAAATATTAATATCAGGCAATCACGGAACGCTTTAAAAAGCTATTTTTGTTAGAGTTATGCATTTTCAATACGCTACAAAATGACACTCGGCCACGCCTACAAATCCCTACACAAGTCCAGTGCGTATAACTACCTACCGCGCGATACTTTCGATTATATGGCAACAGAATCTATGTTATATAGATAGGCACATGGTAATCTGTATATTGAGGACTGTAGAAGCGGTTAGAAAATTTTAAATGTGCATTTCGAGCATGATATAGGTAGTTACATAATTATGTACTGTTGCATCCTGAAGGATGCCTGGGGCTTGCTACCCTATCCCAAGAATTGGCGTAGGCACTAGTTTTTACAGAAGCTACTGCCATCTGACCTAGGTAGGTACATACTAAACCTACATATTAAAATTATTATATGTATACACTGCTGGATTGGGAACGGAAGGACGTGTTAAGAAATAGGTAGTTACATACTTAGGCACTTAGTTTTAAATCTAATAAGTACGTAAACATTTTCATTCTTCATCTTTCATTCTAGTTGATAATTCATTAAGTTTTAATAATTTAATCATTATGATAAAAACCATTTAAAAATACTTTCAATATAGGGAAATATGTGTACATCTTAAATAAGGTGTTACTACTGACACGTCAATAATTAACTAAAAAGAGAAAAACAAGCTCCTTATTCTTGATAATTATGGAATTGTGTTAGAGCAATGTAGGTAGTAATTAATAGGTTGCATGTGTTTATAAACTCTAAATTGCATTAACCAACTTGTTTTTAATGTTCTTATAGCTTAAGATCTGTAACGCTTTGGCGACTAGCTGTTAGTTGCAGACATGTACTCAGAAAAGTGAAATACCTAAATACTCATAAGTTATTTTCAATAAAGTTTTTTTAATTTCATATCCAACTATGTATATTCTTATAAATGAAATAAAACTTGCATTCATAATAAAAAAAAAAAGATTTAAGTAGATTGATATTTTACTGATGTTTCGTCGCTAGGTTACTCTCGGATATCATCTATTTATCAGACTGTGCGGAGGATTCTCTTTAAGCTGGTCCATCATTACACGGGTTTTTTTTTCATGGAAAATGCACTTGAATTGGCAGAAATGTATCCTGATGATTTGATAGTTTTAAAATGCATACATTTTAATGCCACATTTTTTCTGTTCTGAAGGGGTTTCTGTTATATTCCTTCTGCCTAAACCAGACTTGGATTGATTGCACAACGATCGACTTTGTACTAGGGTATCGCGTAGTACTCGTAGTAATCAATTGGGAGCAGTTGCAGCAAGCAATATTAGCTAAAATTGTGAAAAATTTAGTCTCTGGTACAAAATATCCTTAGCAGCCTCACATAAGTTGGATATTCTAATACTGCTACTATATTATTGCTGTTCATGGCGTAGAAAATTAGGTGGTGTGACTAAGATTTTTAACGACATTAGCGAAGGATTGCCTCGCAGTTGTAACAAAGAATATTAGCCAATTTTTTTGCTGTTCATTGCATAAAAATCGTTGTTGTGGATTTTGAGCAAAATCGTATGTTTATTTAGCAGTTGCAGCAAATAATATTTGTTAAAATTTGTGAAAAGTTAGTCACAGCTAGAAAATGTTCTTATCAGCCTCACCTAAGTCTGATTTGCTACTACAGCTAATATATTATTGCTGTTGTTTGCATAGGAAATTCAGTGGTGTGACAAAGATTTTTAGCAACAGCGACGAGTTTTTATTTAGCAGTTGCAGCAAATAATATTAGTTAACATTTGTGAAAAATTTACTCACAGCTACAAAATGTTCTTAGCAGCCTCACCTAAGTCTGATTTGCTACTACGGCTAATATATTATTGCTGTTATTTGCATAGGAAATTCGATGGTATGACAAATATTTTTAGCAACAACGACGAAGTTTTACTTAGCTGTTGCAGCAAATAATATTAGTTAAAGTTTGTGAAAAAGTTAGTCACAGCTAGAAAATGTTCTTAGCAACCTCACCTAAGTCTGATTTGCTACTACAGCTAATATATTATTGCTGTTAATTGCATAGGGAATTCGGTAGTTTGACAAAGATATTTAGCAACATCGGCGAGTTTTTATTTAGCAACTGCAGCAATTAATATTTGGTAAAATTTGTGAAAAAGTTAGTTATAGCTACAAAATGTTCTTGGCAGTCTCACATAAACCTGATTTGCTACTACTGCTAATATATTATTGCTCTCCATTGCCTAGGTAATTTATTGATGTGACTACGATTATTAGCAAAACTGGCGAAGGATTTATTAGTAAAGGAGTTCGAAAATAAAATTAGCAGCTGTTGCAAAACTGTTGTTAGTGATTGCAAAATATTTTTATCAAATGCAACAAACATAAGCTTTTGCTGCCTAATACATGTATAATTAGCAATAGTAACGAAGTTCTTATCTACTACAACAAAACATTATTAGCAGTCCCAGCTAACAACAATGACGAATAAAATTTTGTTGATACGGATAAATAAATTAGATACAGTTGTGAATCAATTAGCAGCGGTAGCAAATTATTTAAAATCCTTTTAGCTAAATATCGTTAGCAAGGGTAGCAAACTGGTTTTAGTTGCTATAGACAAGGCTTTGTTACAGTAGATAAGAAATTGTATACAGCAGCAAAGAAAATTTCAGCAAAGCGTGCTTAGCTACCACAGCTAAATCATTTTTTTCCGTGTAAGAAACTAAGAAGATATTATAAGTTTAACACTAATTACTAGCCATCATGAACATTAGGTACCAAGTCAAAACCACATTACATTATCCAACTTGCAGAATACAGCAAAATAGAGCATTAAGCAAAAGCCAATAATAACTAGATCAAGTGTACCTCTTCTGATCTGATCCAGCTTTGCTTGCTAGTGTAGGCTACGTCAACAATGAATCGGTCTGCAAATTGGATAATGTAAGTCTGGTTTACTGCAACTGGCTGCTTCATTAATTAATTAATAGCTATATACCTATTTAAAATATACTTAAATTCTAGATCACAAACCCAGCTGAGCTCTAACTAAACATCTCTTGAACCTGGCTATCAGGGATCTTGTTGACCTCTGCATGAGTCCTCTCTGCAATGACAATTTGCGATGAATCTAAATCCAAAGACACTTGACTATACCTATTAACTAATGGCTCTGTGAGCTGTACACCAAGCAAAATTTTTTTTTTTTTCAAATTTCAAAAAATGACCAAGAACTGCCTCGACAGAAAATCTATTATCGAACCTGCTCAAAAAATTTCACGAGAATCGGTTTTGTCGAAAGCTGAAACGGAGACGCTTTGCTCGCTCGGTCAATGACATGATAAAACGAACTTACCTGAAGTTCTATCCTGATTATATGAAGTATTCAGTCCGAGGTACGGAGTTACCAGAAGTTTCTTAAATTGGTGGTTTTAATTTGACGTAAGTACCTACTAAGAATGCTAAAATATAAAAAGTAACATAATTCGGATCAACTTGATTTCCTACAACAAGCTAATAATCCCTATTATATTTGAATAAACCTTAATTCCTCAATAGTCAGGAAATTATTCCTCGAAGATTTTTTGTTTCAAAGTATGCTATTTTAGTAGGTACTTTCACTAGGAAAGACGCCATGCCGCCATTATTTGTTACGGTCATATAATACAAATTACTAGAATACTATAACTACCGTACAGTCTACCGATGAAAAATAGCGTTACATGCGATCCGATACTCTAGCATTATCATACAGAATTACAAGATACCCTGGTATTCTGACTTTCTGAGTAAAATACATAGGTAAGAAATTAGAAATCAATCACTTACTTGGTCCATTTTCACCGATTTCGCTTCAGCTTTGCGTTTATTTCATTCACTAGTTTGGTTTAAAGCAAGCGAGCACCGTTTCAATACAATAATTTCCTCTAAGATTAACAATTAACAGAATTATATCGTTTCGTTTTCAACTTCGCCTTGCGCGCGCGTCTCGTCGACCCGAAGTGGTATTCTTGTAAAAGTATTGGCTTGTGGCGTAAAGACGTACGTCTCCACCTCTAGTTATCACCTCAACGCTCGCCCCACCTTAAACGCTCGCTCCATCTGTCATATGTCAGCCAGTACAGTCTAACTCCTATATACGTAACATAGTTTTAATTTGATAAAATGTAGGCTTTGCACTTGATATTTCATACACAAATTTAGTAAAAATCATTTTCTCTTTCATTCGTAGTGTTTTTTTAATCAATAAGCGGTTTATATTACTTGAATCAGGATAGTTTTAATGCATAAATCCATCGATTAGTACGTCGATAACTAGAACATCACTAGAGGTGAGATGGTTTGACAGTTACACGTATTCGCAAAGTATTTTTGAAAAGGTGGGGACGCACGCCACGACACGTTAATGTCAAAAACGTTGTCCCCACCTTACACCTCTAGCAATGTAGGTGTAGTTGCTATGGTGGGTGGCCGTCGCGGGCGTAGTTGCTAAGGCAATTGACATTTGGTGTCAGTAATATATTTCATGTGCTAAGATGTTTAAAATAGACATCTATAATGTAACAAGAAATCAGTATTTCAGTCTGAAAAATTAATTTCCTTTTGTTGGGGATCATTATTTAACCATGCCTTTGGTTCTCCACATAGAATAGATGTCTTCTATTGTAAATTCCAGTGATGTGACGGACAGGTAACCTATTATGTAAATTTGTTTTGCCGAGTGTTTATGAAAATTAACATGTAAATTGGAAAGAAAATGTGCCTAACACTTTGATGAATTTAATGTCCACCTACCTAAATATTTATTTCATGTTAGCTGGGAGAGGTTTGCCGATGATTTAAGTACCAAGTACTAGTTGCCGAAAGCATGTTAAGTGTTTTTTTATTGCAGGATTATGGAGAAATTCTACTTGGTGATCATGCAATGTAAGCTGCAAAATGAAACAAATACAGCTGTAAGCAGTACAAGGAAAAATATTTCAACCATTCATAATGATAAATATATTCCGGCTTAGTAAATTAGTAAAATGAAGAACCAGAAGTTAATGACAGTATAAGGACCCTTTCAATGCTTATTCATTATTTACTCTTTCTTCATAGGATAGCATTTGTTGTAGATATTATATTTTAGAATAAAATTAAGAATATTTTATTTTATTTTTTATTAATACATTATAAAAACACCAACACAAAAAGAGAGCCTAGTCAAACAAGAAAACCCCTGTGTTGTACTGGGCGAAAAGGTACCCATCACACTTGCTGCGTTACCACTTTGGATCAGTTGGATGGCGATGGACAACCTTTGCACCAGACAAGAATCAGAGCATCAAACCCTCTCCTAGTTTCGTCGCCTTCCTTCATTTATGAAGGCTAAAGCGTCAGGCTCCCAGCACCCTATATATTTGTCTCGCTTTAAAATTTTTGAATAAAAACAGGCTTGTATGTTAGTAACTATTGTTCCCGTTATATGTATAATTGTTATATAAACAATTTTAGACATACGCACTTATATACACATATTATTATATCATTCCCTGACCGTGATGGCTCCAACATCACCTGTGGCCCTTATGTGGGCCCTGGGTACTAGATCTCCTGTAGCTTATGAGTAAGTAAGAGAATGTTTGTATGTAATACAAGTGATATCTGTGTATCTTCTGAGCGTCCGGTGAGCGATGGACATCTCTTGTTGTGTTCTCTTATAGCCTTTGATTTTTAATTTTAAGATACTGTAACATAGTGTGTAACCTTAGTTCATATCTTGTTTCTATTGGTGAGTTTCTGTTATTGGCTCCATATTTCTATTTAAAATGTCAACATGTTTAAAAAGCTGTTGAAACTCCTTTAATAAATAAATAAATAAATAAATAAAATGCAAGTTATTATAAGTAATTATGTATAGTACAGGTACTCTTTAATTATAGTACAGGTCGCCCATTTCTCTAAAATATAATCAACAAGTATGACAATGCAGGATATCGATAATTTTTATGTTTGTTCTTTTGCGTTGTATGTTCTCGATCAGTCATATACGACATCTTATCACTGCTGCCAGTTGTTTTAATTTTTCATTCAGTTCTCGGTTTCTCGGTGATCGGAAGCCGTTACTCCATCATGACAGCTGCAGCATTAGACCCGGCTTGCTGCATGCTTCGTATCTTCCTTTGCAGGTCGTGTTTGTTAGTGCATATGCTGCGCGCTTGTGGCCGTATATGATTACCATTATTATATATCATGTACAAAATTACTGAAAATTAAGAGCATTGAATTAAAATTATATAAAATCAAATAAAATAAAAATAAAAATCATTTATTCATTATAATTTGCCTATCGTTGCTATGCGATGCGACCTAGCGCTGTGTAAGCCGGGAAAATATTCTCATCAAAGACATTGTATAGAACTATACGAGACCGCTATCTTTTAAAACCTTGACAGTTAAAATTAAACTTTATGTCTAAAGTCACAAGACTGTTTTTAAATTATTCACAGATGTAGGTAGTGCTAGTGCTTGAAGTTATCAATGCTGCTCTCAAGTGGCGGTCGTGGGTTCGAAACCTGCCTCGTATTAATGAGTTTTTTGGAACTTAAGTAATACGGAGTTTAATTTGATATTTACCATCGGGTGAAGGAAAACATCGAGAGGAAACCTGCATAGATCTTGAAAGCTATTTCTGTTTTGAAAGTTGCGTGTTTACATTTTTGATCACTAATTCTGTCATCGAGGTCAACGGTCCCTAATCATGAGTACTTATAGCGGCGGCGTTTCTTTTAGCATTAAAAGGGTAAAGGAGGGGATAAAATGGCTGCCGCTGCGATAAGTACTCATGAATCTCACGATTAAGGTCTGCGAACCGGTCTGAAACATGTCGAGCGATAGTTGACCTTAACAACGTGAATGACCCGTTTCATCATATTTTAATATGTTTGAAACTCACGGGAGCTTTCTGTATACAATTTTAATAATATTTCAAATTAGGGCGCAGTTTGACCATAGAAAATTGTGACGTCATTAGGTAAATTTGCTTACAAACAATACTAAGCGAGCGTTTTTGACGCTTCGTAAAAAGTTGCTGATTTGACTATCAGTAAAATACAGTATAATCTTATACGCCCCGACCGACAGGATTTCAGGGCCCTTTCCAGCGCTCGTATATTTTTTCTCTAACAAATTGGACCTTTACCTATTTATACTTCTGAGTATTTAAAAATTTGGTTTCATTCAAGATGTATATATAGGTCGATTCACAAGAGCTGGCGCGGAATGTCTATGAAATTAATGACAGTTACATACATTTTTCGCGCCAGCTCTTGTGAATTTACCTATATAATTCCTTAACTTGTGATTAACAACTTTTAAGTTAAAGATTGTTTTATTCTTTTTATACCACGTCGGTGGCAAACAAGCGTACGGCCTGATGGTAAGCAGTCACCGCAGCCTATGGACACCTGCAACTCCAGGGGTGTCACATGCGCGTTGCCGACCCTTTAAAAATGTATAAACTCCTTTCTTGAAGAATCCCATACTGTGTTTACTCGGGAGAACCTCGGCAGGGAGCTCATTCCACAACCAGAGCGTCCGAGGGAGGGAGTTCCTCTGAGACCGTACCATACGCGACCGTTTAGGTTCTAAGGTGTGAGGATGAATGCCCTGCCGACGGCGAGCAGTGCGATGATAGAAAGCGGCCGTCGGCATCATGTTAAAAAATTGTTCTTTCACTCTGTTGATTGAAGACCTCCATAACATAAGTTTTATTCCAATGAGTAGGTACTATCAACAATCTTGTGGTTTATTTAATACATAGTCCAATTTTATTTGTAATATATCTCTCAAGTTATATACGTAAATTTTGATCAAAATAGTAAATAAATTTCCTTCGGCCCGCTACTACAGTAGTCTCTCCTTTTATTTAGTATTTTGTACATCTATGATACCGGTTTAGGCATTTGCTGTCAAAATTGACAATCGATGAGTTGATTTTCTTGTAAAGAGGTTTAGTAAGTAGCAAGTCGAGTCAGAAAAGGCAGCGGGTTGTAACGGAGATCCAACCATGAATTATGTATGAGTAAATATTACTTAAGTCTTAATTTTCACTTCTAATCATTCCGTATGAATTAGAGAAAATGTAATAACAAGTCTATACTCAATTTACAAAGAGCGGTAATACACGTCTGATTTTTAGGGTTCCGTAGCCAAAATGGCAAAATCGGAATCCTTATAGATTCGTCATGTCTGTCCGTCCGTCCGAATATGTCACAGCCGATTTAGTCAGGGACTATACATATGTTATATATTTTGATTTAACTTGAATGCTCATCCGGTTTTTAGATTATTGTGTTTGTGTTCTGTACTAACTAACAGTAGTTTTGTAAGACTTTTGTAATAATTATTAACACTTTATGGGCAATGCCTGAAATAAAAAATGGTGTCCTGGACCTTTGGAAGGCGTGCGCGGAGCCGAAGTACCGAAGTACCAAGTAACAACCGAGTACCACATAGCCAACACGAAGAGGCCCTTTTGACAATTTAATGAAATGCAAGGGGTACACCGAGCGGATGCTGTCCCTGCCCCCGTATCATGGGACGCACGCAGAGACAGCAACACAATTTATTATTATTATATGAGCACTACAATTACGAAATTTGGTAGGAAGGTGTATTCTATGAACCGATATAGAAATGTGATGTGAAATTACGAAAAAAATATTTAAACTGGGGGGCACGCCATGTATTTAACAGTAGGGTCATAATTTTTTTTTCAATGCACTTGTGCATGCTAGAAAGTAAGGGAGAAACAATCAAAATAAACAAAGGAGTAAGACAAGGAGACCTACTTTCCCCAAAGATCTTCTCTGCAGTACTTGAGGCAATATTTAGAAACATTAACTGGGAAAGAAACCCTAATTACGGATTTAAAATAGATGGCACCATACTTACTCATCTACGTTTCGCAGATGACCTAGTCTTAATCTCGAACACAGCCGATGCTCTACAAACTAGTTAACGAGAGTGAAGTAATGGGTTTGCGAATAAATATGGAAAAAACGAAAACAATGACTAATTCCAAGAAGATACCAATAGAAGTCAATCAGGGAATTGTTGACTATGTAGATGAGTACATATACTTAGGACAAACAATATCCATGAACAATCAAATGGAAAAGAGATCGACAGGCGAACAACCAATGCTTGGAAAAGGTACTGGTCACTGAAGGAAGTCATGAAAAACAAGGAAACAAGGCTTTCCACAAAGAAAAACATATTTAATGCATGTGTGTTGCCCGTGTTAACCTATGGCAGCCAAACTTGGGCATTAACAAATAGCAACATGAACAAATTACAAGTATGCCAAAGGTCAATGGAAAGAAGTATGATAGGTGTGAAACGGAAAGACAAAATCCGAATCGAAACAATAAGACGTAAAACTGGAGTGGAAGATGTAGCTGTTAAGGTGAAAACACTCAAATGGCGATGGACAGGACAGGACACATAATAAGGAATAAAGAGAAGTGGAGCAAAAGAATAATATGGTGGTACCCCAGAGACAAAACAAGGAAAAGAGGTAGACAAAAAATAAGATGGGACGACGAAATAATAAAAGTGGCGGGTAGACAATAGACAAGGCTAGCGAGACACAAAGATAGATGGAAAGGGATGGAGGAGGCCTTTGCCAAACGGCAAACAGACAGAGCCGATGCTGTCAATAGAATATAAATCATAAGAAAAAAAAAATTGTAAACAATTGATTGAATAAAAGGCTTATATTATTATATTATTATTATTATGTGCTTGCCAAGCATTACGTATAGACAGGTCTTCAAAAATTCCAGAGGATGCTAAAAAAATCCATTTCTACCGTTGTTGGTGAGATATTAGCTGGCTGGATAGTTTCCAAGCAATGAAGTTTAAAATTCAGAAAAAAATCAAGATGATGTACATTAATAACTACTTTCAACAATTTTTGGTTTGAACAAGATAGATCTAACTGTTTTGAGTTTTTGCTGAAAAAATGTCTTACTCAAACAAAAGGGCTTAAGTGCCGAGAATTTCCTATGAAAATACAACCTTTTTTGATTCAATATATTGTATTGTGCTTTTAAATGTACATTAGGTGTCGGTACGGAACCCTTCTTTGTGCGTGATCCGACACGCACTTGTCCGGTTTTTTCTTCGTATAGTCGGAATTGACTGTGGTCATTTTCAATCCTTTAAGTTTGGGGAATTGTTTATAAATAAATTACATAGGAAATCATGGGCGTCATTTGAGTATACTTACTCATAGCACAATACAAACGATGCAATTTGTCATGACAGCCTGAAATGGCTGAAATGAATTGCTGTCTCATTTTAACTAAACCTACAACTCTATCGGTTTTTGTGACAAACTGCAAGATGTGTAATATGTAATGGCCTTATAATGACGATCATAAACGACCATGAATAAGTCATATCTTCAGAACGATTGGAATACATATTAAACTATGAAGCCATAAAATAACCATGAAGCGCACATATTTTTGAACTGCTTTTTCATACAAGTTTACAATCAAAGAAGTATCCAGCTGCAAAATGCGACTAATTTGAAAAATCTCAAGCTGTTAACCCCGAATTACATAGCAATATGCGCAACATTCTTCAAGCTTTAAAATAGACCGAGACAATACTTTTTACTTTACTGCTATAGATCTTAGTCTATCTTATAGGATGACTGCAGAACTACGTGAGACCGCCTATCCAGCTGGCATGATAGCACAATGGCAGATTTTATGGTCACGCTTTAACGTCAAAGTCGGGTAAAAATTGACTCCGACAAACCGTGAAGCTAAAGTATGCCGCAGACCTTACGTATGTACTACCTAAAACATGATATGATATACCTAGACAATATTATCGATAAAATAATACCAATGCGGATGAGTCAATCCCTACCACGCCAATGTCTCGGTCGTTCGTCTCTTCTTGCACCCGTCGCAGACTGTCAATGTCAGAAGCATGTGAATTAGGTGCAATGTCAAATAGACGGACGTCTGGTGATGACTCGAGCGGACCAATGCGTTAAACCCCCGATTACGTATTGTTATTATGAGCCCCGGCGTCAATATATATTAGGGGTGGGCTGTGCCGTCATCGGTCTTGGACGTGCACCCCACCTCTGGCTTGTTTTGTGAATAACATAGCCGTACGTATGGCGTTCAGTGTTGCCAACTTCGGAAATCACTTGTTGCTAAAAATATGTAATTAAAAGTGCTATGATAGTACTAAAATCCTATCCTATACTATTAAACGAGCAACATTTGTATATTTATTTGTTTGTAATTGAAATCTCGATAACCGCTCTAACGATTTTAATGTAATTTTCAATATTTCGGAGAACGAAAAAAATATCTAGCTAGGTCTTATCCTCGGGAAAACTCGTATTACCCGGGAAAACACGCGCGTAACTCGGTCGCCCAGGTACTATATATTATATAATAAAACACGTCCGCGGATAAGTCGAATAATGACCAAACGATTGATTTTTAGGGTTTCGGAGGAAGCAAGGAACCGTAATGGTTTTGCCATGTCCGGCTCCGCCCACAGCTTAACTCAATGACTGTTACTACTAAAAAGCTGTAATTTGGCATGGGTGTATATGTTAATTATCAAACACGCCGACAAAATAGTAGAATAAAATCTTGAAAAAATACAAATGTCAAAATGGGAGCCAAGTTCAATATTAAGAATATGCGATGCGTGGTTGTCGTCTTCCTTCACCTACAAAAGAATTGAGATATAAATTTGTACCTAGTTCCGTAGATTCTGAAAAGTGCCAAGTCTGGCACTAGATTGTTTACAGTAAACCTAATTTATTGCAGCTTAATGCATTTAGAGCCTTAAACTTGGCTGTTTTCTATGTATATTAAAAAAAAATGGTTTTAGAGATATCGCTGAAAAACTGCCAAACACAATCAAAAGGAGGTAAGTGTAGTGAGTTTCCTATGTAGACACAATTTTTTTTGATTCAATGTACAGAGGGCCTACTCCGAACTTCGAAAATCGAACTTCATATCGTGCCGTCCCTTTCACTCTCGTGTTATACACTATATGACGGAAAGGGACGGCACGATACGAAGTTTGATTTTCGAGGTTCGAAGTAGGCCCACGGTATAGTCATCCAATCCTTCATTATGCGTAGTCAATAAAATTATTTATTATTTTAGTAAGTAATCCATTAGTAAAACCGGCCAAGTGCGCGTCGGACCACGCACAAAGAAGGGTTCCGTACCGACACCTCCTAATCAACATTTAAAACCACTATTCAATACATTTAATGCATTTGTGCGGGACGGCTCCCCAAACAATGAAGATAATGTTGTCCTGCCCAGCGTGCCCGCATGCCTTGCCTGCTCCGAGCAAGACCTTCGAGACGCGACAGACATAGACAGGGCGATAAGCGTCGCCACTTTCTGGTCCCACACAGTCTGAAACCATCGACACGAAAAGAAGAAGAATACATTTAATCAAAAAAGTTCGTATCTATATAAGAAACTTGCGGCACTTATACCCCATTGTTTTGTCAAGAATGTTTTTCAGCAATAACGCAAAAACCGTTGAACCTATCTTGCTTAAACCAAAAATCGTAAAAAGTTTTTATTAATATCATCTTGATTTATTTCAGTATTTTAAACTCCATAGTTTGGAAACTAGAGGGGAGGAGACACACACACTTTTTACGACTTTGACAGCTAATTACTCACCAACAGTTGACTTAAATGGAAAAGTTTAATAAAAACCTCCATGTCATTTCTGAAGGCCTATCCTTTTTTTTATATAGATACCTCACACGCCTATGTGCATTGAAAAAAAATTATGACCCCTGTTACATGTAAGGGGTGCAATTTAATATTTTTTTCGTAATTTCACCTCATATTTCTATAGCGGTTCATAACATACACCTTCACACCAACTGTTATAATTTTAGTGGTCATAGTCTCCGAGTAAATCGGCTGTGACAGACAGACATGACGAATGCATAAGGATTTCGTTTTTCTCCATTTGGCTACAGATCCCTAAAAAGTATGAAATTACACAAAACTTCATTTTACGTACAGGCAAAAAGTGATAAATGATAAATTGCTTACAGTATTTTTACTAATTCGTTCATCTATCTTTAATTTTCAGATATTATCACGTTCTTTGTAAGCAAAATAACATAAAACTGGTTTGTATTTCATGATCATGTAATTTATACAGCAAAACGACTATAATTTTGTTTATTTCTAAAACGTAGTAACCGCACTCCCTTTTTTAAATAAGGGCAAATAAGCAATATTTTCATTTTTCGTATAACCAAATCTCGATTTTTACCTCTGAGACTGAAATTTGAACTAAATATAGCAAAAACCTGAGTTTAATTATATACATGTAAGTGACTAATTAACTTTCATCAAGCGTTTTCTCGAAACTATGTTTCAGCCAGTTATCTGGTTTGGTTTGGTATTATGTCATCATTATACTTATACTGACGATATAATGAATTTAAAAGGAAACTATCACAGATAGTTCAGCTGAGCTAAGTAGACATTGCTAGTTAACGAGTAATAGCCGAACTTATTAATTATACGTGGAAAAGCAAACTTTCGTGCGATTTTACGCCGACGCCGGATAAATACCTGTCCACCAGGTATTAACTAAAACTCCAATACGACTAATGACTAGTATAGTATTAAAGCGACTTAGTATAATAACTGTTGTTATGCTTATGTGTGATGATGCAATACTGTTATTATGTACTGAGGTCCCTTAATTAAGGTGAGCAATAAAGAGTAGTCGAACTGTATTGTATTGTAACTTTTGACTTAAGATGATTTTTTGTTATAATTTATGTAATGGAATAATGTGAGGAAATAAAACTTTAAATTAGAAAAGTTGAAAAAACCCCGACATTTTTATTTCAAAGCTCAATATCTCAAAAATGGCTAAACATATATTCATGAAACACTGGTAAGAACACTCGGGGTAAATTAACTATGACACAAAGAAACTAAATGAACATCGATTCATCTGTTTGGGAACTACGATACCACAAACAGAAGATACACATCTGTGTATCGTGAATTCGCGATTTGTCTGTGTATCTACACAGACAGACACGTCAATCTTATAACACCCCTCTCTTTTTGTGTCGGGAGTCAAAGAGTGCATTACAACTAAACTTAAGATGGAATTTATGTACCTACTTAAATACCTAATCGCATAAACAGTTAATATTTTGCCTGCCATACGTAATGGTTTATTAAGGATGTGCTGAATATTTTGTACTAAGTTAAGATCATTACAATCGTTTTTCTTGCAAAATAAAGTATTTGTATGTATGTCTGAAATATATAAACCCAACAAACACATAAATGTGAAAATGGCAGCCAAGTTCAATGTGCGATGCGTGGTTGGCATCTTCACCGACAAAAGAATTGAGATCTAAATGGGTGCCATCAAGTTCCATAGATTGTCTGAGAAGGTGCCAAGTCTGGCACTAGATAGTTTACAGTAAACTAATTTATTGCGGCTTAATGTATTTTAAGCCTTAACTAGGCAGTTTTCTTAAATTTCCAACAGGTTTCATGGTATTATAACATACTGCATAGAAAAAGTAGTGCTAAAGGATCTTAATACTTACTTAATACATGTACAGTCGAGTTCATAAATATATGAGCAGATCCAAGCCTTGAAAAATAAATGTACATATTAACGTACAAATACATCTAAACATATTTATCATTCGAAAATATATACACGTGTCATCCGTCATATTCATCTGAGCAAGCGTCTCAATAATATTTAAGCAACTGAAACATAATAAATATCTGTACAACGATTTTTACGAAATTATTTAACATTCGTTTAAATATGACGGATGACACGTGTATATATTTTCGAATGATAAATATGTTTAGATGTATTTGTACATTAATATGTACATTTATTTTTTAAGGCTTGGATTTGCTCATACATTTATGAACTCGACTGTACCAAATTTCAGTTTTTTTATGTTAAATCGTTATTAGTCGGCCTGTTTAGCCTAGTTGGTAGTGACACTGCCTCCGAAGCTTGAGGTCCCGGGTTCGAATCCCGGTAAGGGCATTTGTTTCTGTGGTGAGCAGAAACATTTGTTCCTGAGACTTGGATGTTTTCTATGTATTTAAGTATATATCTATTAAATATACGTCGTCTAGTACCCATAACACAAGCTTTATTGAGCTTACTATGGGACTAGTTCGATTTGTGTAAAAAAATGTCCCTTTATATATTTATAAAATATTGGATGGATAATAACAAGTTAGTTCTTAATTTCGGGAAAACAAAGCTAATACAATTTTTCTTTCCACAAAGTAAACCTAATAAATTGCAAATTAAATTCGATGGGCATACAATTGAAGAGGTTAGCATATATAAATTTCTCGGTTTAACTATAGACAGTAACTGCAATTGGAAAGCCCATATCCTCAGCATTAACAATAAAATAAATAAATTTATATATGTACTGAAACGACTTAAAAAAGTTTCATCAATTAGCACAGCAATAACAGCTTTTCATGCATATGTGCAATCAAATATGCGCTACGGTTTGATGTTTTGGGGAAACTCAACTGATAAGGAGTTGTGTTTCAGGACACAAAAAAAGTGTATACGAGCAATTTTTGGACTACGAACTGAAACATGTAAACCATATTTCATCAAGCATAAGATACTTCCTCTACCATCGCTGTATATTTTTGTAGCGTGTAATTTCATTAAAAGTAATATGCATTATTATACAACTAAAGACGCAACGAACGAACGATCACGCTATAAATACAAAGTGTGCTATACGGGTCCGAAAACAAGTGCATATAGGAAAAGCGTATTTCACACACCTATTGTTCTATACAACCATCTACCAAACAGGTTCAAACAGTTGCCTCTAAGTGCATTCAAATCTCGAGTATTTCAAATGTTATCCGAGCAGTGTTTTTATTCAGTGGAGGAATACTTGAATCATAAATTTGATTAATTATCTAATAGCAATGTAATATAATTCATTTATTTTTGTAATATATTTAGTAATTGATAATTAATATTTTGCATGCCTAAATGGTAAGTTTCACAGCGACCATGTACTAATAATTTAAGATCATCTTGTATACTTGTAACTGCAAATAAAATAAATTATTATTATTATCTCTTTATTCATTTTTTTTCTTAGATTAGGTTTTTACAATAATAAAAAGTAAAATATAAAACAATATTTACAAAACAAAAAAACATTATAAAAACCTAACCTAGCGTGCCGCCGGCAGCGAGGCAGGGCCTAAGCTACCGGTGGTTAGGGCGACAGAGAGAGGAACCTCCTGACTATTCGCGCCGTGTCCAGGAGTACCGCCTTCTGTATCTGACCCTTCACCCAGCCATCTAGCGAGAGTCTCTTAAGATGTTGGTCGAGACTCTTCGCAATTAGACCGTTCGCAGAGACGACTATCGGGACAATGATCGTCGAATCAACATCGCACATGGCGGTTATCTCGTGTGCCAGGCGGTTATCTAGGTACTTACTTACTTGGTACTTACTTTTTATTATTATTATTAAAAAAATGGATTTGGAATTATTGAGGGGTCAAAAGTGCCTCCAAACGGTTCGTGTAAAATAACACATGGCTGCTGTCCGCCAGTTCCTGGGATGAACTTGGCTGGACACGCTGCCCGCTGCCGCGTGTCTATATTAAAAAAGAAATAGTCCTACCTATAACATCTACTAATGTCACCTTTGGTGCTTTATTCGTTATCCATAAAAATCATTAATTCGTAACTTTGTGCATTTACAAAATGTTAAAATATAAAACAAAGATTTCATATCTACATCATTTTAAAAATTTACTGAAAATACGTTTTTTATGCAATCCTGGCAATACTGCAATGCAAGAACTTCACAACGCAAAGACCTTAGGGCCTACCGCGAACTTCGTATCGTACCGTCCCTTTCCGTCATATAACACGAGAGTGAAAGGGACGGCACGACACGAAGTACGATTTTCGAAGTACGCGGTATACAACCTTGGGTATAGTTATAGGTAATTTGAGGAATCTATTCGCAAGATTCTCAAAACCAGAAGTTGTTCAATAATGTGATAAACTCTACTCCTACACTTTCATTCTATTACAAACCAACACGTCGGTACTTAGAAAGCCGTCTCTTGGTTGTATACCGCGAACTTCGAAAATCGAACTTCGTGTCGTGCCGTCCCTTTCACTCTCGTGTTATACACTATATGACGGAAAGGGACGGTAATCGGTAACATACGAAGTTCGATTTTCGAAGTTCGGTTCGCGGTAGGCCCTCAGCAGCTTGGCATCACAGGCATATAACTATAATACAATATACTCGAAAGAAATTATTAGTTTTCAGAGTTTTATAAAAGCGATCCGTTGAAAAGGCGACTTTACTGTTTAAGCTTGAAGATTTAAAATCTAATGACAGTGTCGGCGCATACAGCCACAGTATAATAATACAAGCAGCGAGCGGTTCAGGGAATTAAATACTTATTTATACTTAGTACTTTTTCTAAATAGTTTTTGTATAAAGCCAATATTATATAAATTTATTGAAAAACAGAATAATAGGTAATTAAAAGCTGCGTTGTACAGCTTATGAAGTGAAAAGCGAAAGTGCGAGTCATCTTGCCGACCAGACTTAAGTTACCTACCTACCTGCTAGTGATTTAGTGAACCTGCCCTCTTATTCCTATTCACAAACCGACTCGTCCTCACACTTCACCCGTTGTATATATGGAAAATGTCATTTGTCAATTTTGACAGTTACCATAAGAAAACATCAGGTGAGGTGTGAGGTGAAAGGTGAGACCGAATCGGATTGTGAATGACACCCCAGCCTATGAAGCTGGTGGTCCCGGGTGCGAACCTCTGTCAGGATTATTCTTTGTATGATGAACATGTAATTGCTTCCGTGTCTTCCATGAAAATAATGATGTTTTCCATGTATTTAATAAGTATTATGTCACGATGGCTCAAAACAATAGTACTTATCTAAATTTCCGAAAAATAAATAAGTTTTCGTTCATTATAATTATAGTTTACAATATCATTTAAATGCCAGCTACAACTACGTTGAATCTGTAGCAGTGTGGTAAATGTTTTTTTTTATATATAGCATTTACTAAATTTCAGCAAGATTGTAATAGTAAGTTTCAATAGTTATACTATTAAACGAAGTACTCGTACCCGTAATGTTGTTAATTGGAGTTATGACAACGATCAGCTTGCAACATTGTAGTGATTTGTAAATTTTTACATTGGTTTAGGTAAATTGTCTTAATATAACAATTGTAAGTTACAGTAATTTTCTTTTGCAAAATTACGATAATGTTGTTTTTGGAAGATACAAGGACGTTGTAATGGTGACTTGAACATAGTTTAATAAAACTATGTTGCAAAAATGATATTGCAGGAATGTTAACATTTTTATGTTACAATAATTATCATTTGCAAAATAACGGTAATGTTGTTTATGGAACTTGCAACAACGTTGTAATGGTGACATTGTATATAGTTTAATAAAAATATGTTACTAAAATGACCTTGCAGGAATGTTAATATCGAATGTTTTCACAAGTTCAGTTTGCTAAGTACCTGCAACGTTTTATAAAGTATGTTGTGATATTTAGGTTGCTACAAGGTTTCACCTGCAATGTTATAATAATGATATTGGAGAAATATCATTTACATACCTTACAGTAAGTTTTTAAAAGATTGTTTCTTCAAAGTTTAAAAAACAACTCTTATACGTAATGTTGTCGCGACATCAGTTTTAACATTTTTGTAAGTTTAAACAGACATGTTAAATTAAAATAGCCGTAATGTTTATACGATCTTTCTTTTTAAACATTCATATGGGCAGTCTATCAACTTTCTAGAAAGTTTCTGTAAGTTTCATGCTTAGTGGGTGGTTCAATAAGTTCTGTATCTCTCCTATTAACCTTGAACAGTACTTAGGTGTCATCTGCGAACATTACATTGCCTGATCTTCGGCTTACCATAATTCATTAATTACCGTTCGCATACCACAAACCGAGTCATGTAAGGAGCTCTGCAGAAAGTTAAAAATACTTGAAGTGCCGTGTTAGTAGTGTTAGTACATCTTGTTTGTTCTTACTGACCTAGTTAAAAGTCTCGACGAATATGAGACTTTAGAAGAAAGTGAGTTACGCAAGGGTACAAGAAGGAATAGAACATTGTTTAACGAGAGGTGTAAGTGGGAAATTGCGAACGAGAGTCTATTTGTTCGTTTTGATGACTCGAGTTTGCAATTTTCTTACGACCCGAAGTAATCACAATGTTTTCATCACATTTGCGAGGAAATAAATAACTCCAAAACAAATCAAAATTGAAGAAATCGACCACTTCATCTCCAGTATCAATGCATGGATGCCGAGAGTAGCGTGCAGCGCGCGCGCGCACCTTCAATATTGCGACCAATCAGAGAGCAGTATTATTGTGGAGCGCGCCCAACTAGATTTTTTAAACCAAGCAGATCACAGAGAAACTCATAACAGAAAATCCATAACTGACTAAATCGGCTATTACTACTCTATATGCTTGCGTGCAATAAGACCCTTTACGGGCAAGTGTGATGAAAACACCTAAATTGCAACCAAACAAAACTGAAGATAGTAAGTCACTGTGCACATTTCCAAAGTGTACAACTTTACAACAAACTTCCAGGCGAGTGGAATAGTATTACTTTACTAGCCTTAACATTTTTAAAAATAAATTGAAGTCACTGTTGCTGCAAGAGTGATTCTATTCAATTCACGAATTCACAAATTATTTTGCTAGACATTGACATTGAGATTTTTAATTATTTACTTGAACTGTAATTTATAGATTTACTTTACTTAGATAGTGACTTGATTATTTTTGTTTTACTTACTTTTCTTAAACTTCATAAATTATGTTGTTAGGAAGTTACATGTTAAGAATTTATTACAGACACAATTGTAACATTATTATTGAATAAATAAATAAGCTGCGTAAAAAGCTACTGTTAAAAAATCTATGCAAATATTAAAAGTATAAATATTTTTCTTGTTGTTATTCACATTGTTGTGCCGTAAATTATGTGACATGTTCTTGTTTGCTTTAGAGGAAGATCCAACAGTCGAGTCAATATTGGAGGATGACGATGGTTCCAGCAAGGAGCCTGTGTTGTGTAAGCATCTATTCCACACAATTCATTGATAAGACCACAAGTTGCGAGAGGCTGAGCTGTCCTATTATAGCTTGCATGTTTGCTTCAGGTGAAGAGGCCGTTTGGAGAGTCAAGGCAGAGACGGAATATGAGGATGGGACAAGTGATCGAGAGGGACAGGAATTATCACGTTAGTACACTTAGATCCACTTAGTCATTTCATTTTGGCGACAAGGTCGATATTTATTAATTTTACGTTGTACCTTACATACGTTTGCAAGCAAAGGAATGAAAATATATGTAAGCAAAACGAAAGCAACGCGCATGTGACACCCCTGGAGCTGCAGACGTCCATAGGCTGCGGAGACACCACATTTATTCTGAGGTGGCTCAATTGGGCAATTAAGAAGAGACCACTTGTATTTTAAAATTGTGCATGGAGTCGCTGAAATTGTCTCAAATTGAGTTCAATAGGCTTGTCCGAATTATATTTTCTGCACAATTTTGAAAACATCATAATGTTTGTAAAATTCCATAGTTAACCACATTATATCAGATAAAATGGTTAAATAACACCCCCAGCTCATACCCTCAGAACATTGTAAGTAATTAAAAATAATACGCATGTCAACTGTCAGAGTAGGTTTGTCTATAATTAACGATACAGTCTTTACTCTAAAAAAATCAATAACAAGCAAATGGGAATACTTTCGCAGCGTTTCTGAATACGTCTTTTACTAAGAAGGGAAGACTGTTTACGATAACTTAAAAACGGCTTAACTGATCTTGATATGATATTGTGTGATAATTGTTATTGAATAAATAAATAAATAAGATGTGTAAAAAGCTACTATCAAAAAATCTGTATGCAAATATTACAACTATAAAATCTTTCTTTTTTCCCCATTGTTGTGGCGTAAATTATGTGACATGTTTTTGTTTGCTTTAGAGGAAGATCCAACAGTCGAGTCAATGATGGATGGAGATGGTTTCAGCGAGGAGCCTGTGATGTGTAAGCACCTATTCCACACAATTCATTGATAAGACTACAAGTTGCGAGAGGCTGAGCTGTCCTATTATAGCTTGCATGTTTTGCTTCAGGTGAAGAGGCCCCAGTCAAGACAGAGACGGAAGATGAGGATGGGACAAGTGATCGAGAGGGACAGGAATTATCACGTTAGTACACTTACATTCACTTAGTCATTTCATTTGGCAACAAGGTCGATATTTATTAATTAAACGTTATATTTCCAAAAATATTCATTTTATCAAAAAAAATTTGATGAAGACCTATATTCATTTTGAAATACCTTATTAAACAACACCCCAAACCATAGGGTTGAAACAAAAAAAAAATGCATGCCCACTTTACGTGTAGGGGACCCATAAGGTGCTGTGAGGTCAGCCAATAGACTTTTCGAAGTTTTCGAAAATTCATAACGCGCTTGTGGAAGATAATATGGCTTCCAAAAATTATTCTTAACAATCTTGAGACCTTTCTCTAGGGATTTTTGTGATTCAAAACATGATTAATCAATTTTCGTTCGATAGAAATAAATCGCAAACTTGGGTCCAATACGCACCTTAAAAAAATCGTAACAATTTGTTTACATCGGCTATTAACATGAAAAGTATATGTAATTATGCACAATTGTATATTTAAGAGATTTTTGTGATTACTTTTATTTAATGAGAACCACAAAAAGTAATTATTAAATAATACTGATTTCTCCGAACGCGCGCGTGCGCGGCCACCTGTCAGTGCTCAGCGAGCTGCGATCGAGGTAGGGCCTGTGTCGCTCCAACTCCGCGCCGCTAAATATAACATTATCACCATATTTATTGATTATCTCGGTCATTATGAGTAACAAAAAAAAATGAAACGTAAGAGGCTGAAACATTTGTTGGCACTCAGAGCTAATGGTATAAGAACGAATGCAATACGGTAAGTACTATCTGCTCGTACCTACAGTAGATTGTAAAATACAGTAGTACATCCTTTTACAAGCCATGTCATTACAATTATAGTAAGATTAATAAAAATAGATATTATTTTTTTATACCACGTTTGTGGCAAACAAGCGTACGGTCCGCCTGATGGTAAGCGGTCACCGCAGCCCATGAACACCTGCAACTTCGGGGTGTCACATGCGCGTTGCCGACCCTCGACATATTTAGTTATTTGAACCATGTCGGTGGCAAACAAGCGTACGGTCCGCGTGATGGTAAGCGGTCACCGCAGCCTATGGACATCTGCAACTTCGGGGTGTCACATGAGCGTTGCCGACCCTCGACATATTTATTTATTTGAACCATGTCGGTGGCAAACAAGCGTACGGTCCCCGTGACGGTAAGCGGTCACCGCAGCCTATGGACATCTGCAACTTCGGGGTGTCACATGAGCGTTGCCGACCCTCGACGTATTTATTTATTTGAACCATGTCGGTGGCAAACAAGCGTACGGTCCCCGTGACGGTAAGCGGTCACCGCAGCCTATGGACACCTGCAACTTCGGGGTGTCACATGCGCGTTGCCGATCCCCGACATATTTAGTTAGTTATTTATACCACGTCGGTGGCAAACAAGCGTACGGTCCGCGTGATGGTAAGCGGTCACCGCAGCCTATGGACACCTGCAACTTCGGGGTGTCACATGCGCGTTGCCGATCCCCGACATATTTAGTTAGTTATTTATACCACGTCGGTGGCAAACAAGCGTACGGTCCGCGTGATGGTAAGCGGTCACCGCAGCCTATGGACACCTGCAACTTCGGGGTGTCACGTGCGCGTTGCTGACCCTCGACATATTTAATTATTTAAACCATGTCGGTGGCAAACAAGCGTAAGGCCCGCCTGATGGTAACCGGTCACCGCAGCCTACTTTTCTCAAAATAGTTAGGAAATATTAAAACAAAAATATCTACTAGGGAATCTAAAAGAAAATAATAAAGGAAATTAAATAAAAACACGAGAATAGTTACAAAAAATACGAGAAGTACCAAAAACAGGAAACATAAAAAAACGAATAATGCTACCAAAATACGATAAGGATTACAAAAAATCAGGAGAACTAAAAAATACCAGCTAAACACGAAAAATTAAAAGTACAAAAATAAGTAAACCCTGAAAAAAGGTACCAAAAAAATGGCATTAAGTTTAAAAAAGCCGCAAGAATACAAGGATTAAAAAAACACGAAAAAACTAAAGAAAATACCTAAATACACGAAAAATTAAAAGAAACACTTAAAAACACGAAAAATGCTACAAAAATACAAAATATATATATAAAAAAAAAACAAAATACATAACAAATGAAAAAAATATACAAAAAAACACCAAAAAACGTAAAAACTTTTAAAAAATACCTCGTGAAAAACAAGAAATAGACGAAAAGAACAAAAAAGCACGAAATAAACTAAAAAATAACAAATATAATAAAACACGAAAAGCTTATAAAAATACTAAGAAAACTTAAAAACAATATAAAAAGTACAAGAAATACCTAAATCACCGCCTTTAAAGGTATGAAAAGTACAAAAACTTTGAAAATAACATGAAGAAAACAAAATTAAACTAATAAACAAATAACAAAAAACAATGAAAACTAAACAAAAATACAAAAAATGTGCAACAGATAAAACTAAAATAACCAAAAAACAACAAATCAAAATTTTCTCCAAAAAATACACAAAAAAAACCCAAGAGAAATACACTAATTCATTTTGGAAGTAATATTGATGCATCTAAAACGTCGCTGAGTGAATCCGAAACATGGAGCCGGACTGACTGATACATAAAATATTACATACAGCCAACGGCCACTAGACTCTGTAACCATTCTTGCGACATTATTCCGGCTCATCGCGACATGTTTCGGTTTCATCGAGCGACATGTTTTGGATTCATGGCGCCACATGTTTCGGATTCATCGAGCAATATGTTTCGCACTCACAGAGCGACATGTTTCGCACTCACAGAGCGACATGTTTCGGACTCATCGAGCGACATGTTTCGGACTCGGATATTTTCAAACGAGTTATCCAACGATACTCCAATATTACATACAGCCAACGGCCACTAGACTGTGAACTACTCAAATCGGTCACCCAACCAAGAACTGACCCGGGCCCAAGTCGCTTTTGCCTAGCATACCGCACGCGGTACGCAGGCGCCGCTGAGCCACGAGCTCCATAATCCTAATAATTTCTACCAAAAAAAAACGACTTCAATTTTGTACTGGCTATGCCACAATTTGTGTTTTCCGTGAGTCAATGCTTTGTTACCTACAGAAAATACCGAAATTGGCATATGCGTGGCTATCAAATTCGAGGAGTTCCCTCGATTCCTCCTAGATCCCATGATCAGACCTTCACCAAATTTATATGGGACCAATGTCGGGGTACCTGCTTTGAAACAAAAAAATAATTATCAAAATCGGCCAACGTGGTCAAGAGTTATCGGGGAACATTTATATACATTAATATACATAAAAAAAGTACAAGCAAACTTGCAGACGAAACATAAATAAATGCAAGAAACAATATTTCGCAAGGAATAATAATTTCATGATTATTTTCAAGTGGACATATAAACATACATGTAAATAAATTCAATTCAACAATTGAATAATATAGGTAAGGATAAGTGAAACTAAGTTCTTTATTTCAATACACTATTTCCTATTTATTTTATTACAAAGTACTTTTATACAGTTTTATTGACAAGTGTTGTACTACTGTGGTAGTCGCTATACTGTGGCATTTCGACATCGGCAGCGAGCACGCGAACAGAATCATTCCGCGCGGTTGCAAGCGGGGTAACCCCGCGCCTGCTCCCCTCAAGCCCCGCACCTCACCCCGCTTTAGCAGCCGGGCGCTGAACTGACAGCGCACAAAACTTTTTACATTTTATTTTACGACTTTCAGTTTTATTGGTTTATACATTAATATCAAATTTTAGCTTTCTAGCACTAACAATCACAGAGCAAAGCCTCGGACAGTCAGACAGACGGTCATGGCGAAACTATAAGGGTTCCTAGTTGTCTAAGGAACCCTAAAAAGTGATAGTATTTGAAGGAGATGAGGGTATGACAGTTTGTGAATTTGCGGTCGATGGAGAAAAGTTGGAGCAAGTAGATAAGTTTTGTGTATTTTGGGACTTTGAACACGAGAGACGGTAAGCATGTGGGAGATATTGAAAGGAGAATGATAGCTGGGAAATTGGGAATCGAGTGAATGGGGTACTTCACGCCTTCATGAGCTGCCAGAAAGTGTCAGAAAAGGCGAAGCTGGCTGAGGAGTGTTTGTGTCGACACTAAAGAAGTATGTGTGGCGTTACTTTGAGACAGTGGCGGCTGTACCTTGAGTGCACTCGTGCGTTGCACTACCAAAAATTTTGCACCTTCAATACCATCGTCATCAATAAAATAATCTCAATTATTTGTAATATACATACATGTATTACATAAAAAAATGCAAATAAACCATTACGCTAAGTCGTAGTCTTTAAAACTCTTTTTATTGCTTACTCTTTTTATAAACTCTTTTTATATCTCTATTTATTTTAAACTCTTCTTAGTGCGCTTCGTGGAGCGGACGCACTAGCCACTCTAGCCAGTACAATTTCTATCAGAATTGCGTTAGAACGCCGGGCGCGTGAGACAAAAGATACTCTGTACAAACTCTATGAAGAAATAGCTGAATTCATAGCGCCGCACGCTAGCCAAAGATATCCGAGAATTACCCGACCAAGCGAAGTTAACGCTGAAAATATAAAGATTTTCTTGCGCGCCAATTGTCAAGTTCGCTTAGTTGGTTAATAACATGTCCTGTGCTCTTTTCTTCGACCTTGTCCGTGCAGCGCGCTATTATTCGTTTCGTGTTTATTCTTTGTTTTTGTAAAGTGTGCCTGTCTTTTATGAAGTGACGAACTGTGTGTTTAATGATGATGGGGCAGATGGCGCTGTCATCTGAGTAACATCGGCTCCTGTATTTTAATTATAAATAAAATAGTAGTGTCACAGTTTTTATGTCAATTTTGGTAATAATGTGTTCAAGAACATCCAATAATGTTGTGTAAATGTTATCTTCGTTAAGTACTTTGGTGAAGTGAAGATATTAGCCATCGAGTGTACAGTGCTTATTGTGCTTATTTAAACACTAAGATACATTTGCAAACTCAAATTTCTTAAATAAACAGTTTTATGAGAACACTATAACCCAATTTTAAGTGCATGTGACTCAAGACGGGTTCTTATGTAAACATTTAGTATTTTTCCGACCATTTAAAATTTGAAATCCAAACAAAACAAAATACATAATCTTAAACAGCTATTGCACTAGCGCCATCTATGACTTCTTCCATGTACTCTATGGTGTCAAAGGTGTGACGACGCGCAACGATCGAAAGCGTATCCAAGTGTTATTGCTAGAGTACCGAAGATGGCGCCACCGACCTCAGAACTTTTATCATGTGCGAAATGTCTTAAGAAAATAGACTCAAAGCATTTTTTGAAATGCAGTCAATGTTCAAAGCATTACGGTCTTGATTGCACTAACGCTGAGGGCCGTTACAAGATAATGACACCCGACAATAAGAAAGACTGGAAATGCCATGAATGTGTGACGAAAAAACATAAATCTGACAACTCAAATACACCCTCCAAACAAGTTTCTGATGAATTAGCTTGTTCATATATTACATTACGTAAGACTAAGATTAGCAGGCCTATTCCTAAGCCCCAACAGTCACTGCAAACGTCGCCGCGTAATGCGGAGCAGGTGCCATCTGATGTATCTATGGAAATTCGACTACTGCGAGAAGAAATTAAAACATCATTCCAGGAATTCAAGTCTATTGTCGCGGACGAACTCCTCGAATTCAGATCAGTTGTCTCGAGGCTTACTGACGCCATGGAGATGTGCGACAAGCGAGTTGACGAGCTCGCATCTCGTGTGGACGCTCTGGAGCGCGAGCGCGATCAACGAGATCAAATATCCAATAACAGTGAACTTGAACAAACGATCGCCGGTCTCCAAATCGATCTCAATGATCGTGATCAAGAGATCCTGCGCAATGATGTAGAAATAGCGGGTATTCCTGAAGAGAACAACGAGCTCGCCTTACACCTCGCTCTTACTGTATCAAACAAATTAGGCGTAACTTTGGAGGAGCGTGACATCGTGTATGCTGAGCGCGCAGGTGCTATACGACGCGACACGCAAAACAGCGGAGCCCCCCGGCCCCGCCCCCTCGTCGTGCGGCTGGCGCGCCGCTCGCAACGCGATCAGTTGCTGACCGCGGCTCGGGTCCGTCGCGGTATCACTACAGCTGACATGGGACTTACCGCGGCTGTAAAAACCTTTTATGTCAACGAGAGATTGACGCGACATAATCGACAGCTTTTTTACCAAGCCCGCGCCGAAGCTATGCTTAAACAATGGAAATACGTGTGGACGCGAGACGGATGCATTTACGCGCGCAAGGAACATGGCGTGCCTCGACACCGATTACGCACGGACGCTGATATTGCCAAAGTTTTTGGTTAATGACATTGTTTGCACTGATGCCAGTTTTTAAAATGCTTTTGGAATGTTTATGTTATGACGCAATGCCTAATATTGTTCTGATCACTTATTGCACGGTTTCGTGGATCCGTATATTTTTTGACAGTTTGTGTAATTACTGGCTTAGTCTAGAAGTTCTTTATGTTACGTATTTCTTTTTTGTCTCTGTGTGCCAATTGTCGGTTTTATACGATAATTATACAAAATCTTACACTAAACACTATGCTAATGCCAAACGAACTTACAAGCTTATATTCCATGCGCATGTAACTACTATACAGAAAGTATCATTTTATTACTCTGATTGGCGTCACATAACACTGCTTTGCAAGTACTTAACCCATAGTAAACTTATCCACATCACTTTTTCGTTTCAAATTCAATATGTAAAGAAAAAAAAATTACAATTGGACTGCTTAACGCCGGGTCTCTTGGTACGCGCCACGATGAGTTCCTTGTAGCAATGTCTAGGTACAGCGTCGATATAATGGCTATCAACGAGACGTGGTTGCGTGCTGGTGAAGAAGCTCGAGCGCCCGCGCCGCCTGGATACCGTCTGCGCCACATCCCACGTCCCGCAGACATTCGTGCTCGCGGCGGAGGTGTGGGATTCTATCTCAAACGCAGAGTGAATGCGCGGCTAATACCTCACCCACCTGTACATTCCGTCGAGCAAATGTGGCTAGGACTTAATATTAATGGTACCAAGTTTACGATTGGCACGGCATACCGACCGCCGTGGCTTAACACTGACGTCTTTATTGACGCCCTCACAGAGTCTATTCTATATCCTCGCTAGCAGAGTTCGATAATCTGATTTTGCTTGGAGATTTTAATATCAATGTTATGGACTCACACGATGCTAACACAAAAAAAATTGTAGATTACTTAACTTGCATGAATCTAACACAATATGTCCACCAACCAACTCACTTTACGGGTCATAGTGAAACATTAATTGACGTTATATGTTCTAATATGCGCGTAAGCAAAGTATCAGTCAATTATATTCCCACTCTCAGTAACCATGCATTCCTTAACTGTGAAATAAATATAAAGAAACAAAAAATACCTCGCATACTATTGACATACAGACCACTTAAAGATATAGTAGAGGAAATATTCAGCGAACATATGTACTCTATGTCGTTAGAAAACCTATCTGGAAATGTAAATGAAATGGTTGAATCCTTTAATATGCACATACTTACGCTGTTTGATGTTCATGCTCCTATCAAACGAATATATGTTAAAGACGGTCCCTATCCTTGGATCACATATACTATTAGGGAGATGATGAGGTTACGCGATGAAGCACACTCCAAAAGCAAGCTAACTAAACTTGATACACACAAAAAATACTACAAAGATTTAAAAGCCATAGTTAATACTGCAATGTTTCGTGAAAAAACCGCTTATTTCAATCGTAATATAAATTATATAAAGAATCCTCGTAAACTTTGGAAAAATATCAAACAAAATGTTGCAGACTTTAAGAAAACCGATTTGCAATTGCCTAGTCACCTAAGCAACCCTGACAAAATCAATGAACACTTTTTGAACCTTCCTAGCAATGAAGAAATTAGCATCTCCCGTTTGACATACTATGAATTCCATAAGCTTCACACAAATGTTTTTAAACTCAATGCCGTTAGTGAAACATTGGTGTTCAATATTATAAAATCCATTACAACTAATGCCGAAGGTGACGACGGCCTTAATATAAATATGATCTCACTTACTTTACCAGTAACACTCACAGCAATTACAGCTATAGTTAACGAATCCATAGAAACTGGCTTGTTCCCCGAGCAGTGGAAGGTTGCAGTTATTAAACCTATTCCTAAAGTGCAATATCCCAATGACTACAAAGATCTCCGCCCCATTAGTATTCTTCCGGTCATATCAAAAGTATTAGAAAAGGTTGTTTGCATTCAAATGACACAGTATCTTGAAGCAAAAAATATTCTTCCTAAAAAGCAATCCGGTTTTAGGAAGTCCCACAGCACTGCAACTGCTCTCTTAGATGTGGTAGATAATGTTTTAGCTGCACAAGACGCCGATAAGGGAACTCTACTAGTCCTGCTCGACTTCTCTCGTGCTTTCGACACAATCGATACTTCTCCCCTTCTCTCCAAGTTAGCTTTTTATGGTTTTGATAGTCTCTCTTTAAAATGGTTTCACAGTTACCTTAGTGGTCGGACACAATATGTCAAAATTTCTAAAGAAGGTGGTACAGATTCAGTCTCAAGCACTTTACCAGTTTCCAAGGGTGTCCCACAAGGCTAAATTTGGGACCCACACTATTCACTTTATATTGTGCGGATATAATTGACCATATAAAGAACTGCAACTATCAAATTTATGCCGATGACATTCAGTTATACCTATCTTTTCAAGAAAATGATACAACTTTAGCGGTAAATAAACTTAATGAAGATTTACATAACATAGTTAACTGGTGTCAACAAAACAATTTGCTATTAAATCCATCCAAATCAAAGTTTATGTTGTTAGGTACGAAAAAAGCCCTTAGGTCGCATGGTCCGATTGACTAGTCCGATCAATCGGAATACGAATATATTTTTTTCCTGTTGGCTCGATTGATCGGACTATAAAGACTTCTCAAATCCTGTCAGTCCTACTATCGGAGTAATGGGATTTTAAAAGTTCGTCTAGTTCGATCGATCGAACCACAAGGTCGTTTTTTCATCCTGTTGGATCGACTGATCGGACATAACCGTAGACTTGATATTTTGCTAAGTCCGGATGACACATAGAGGTTATCTAATCTTAACTCATTACTGGACACTGGCTTTTGATAAACTTTTCTATATTTTATTTTATGCGATGTCAGTTCATAATGTCAACATCTGATCTATGTCAATTTATTGAACCGGATGGACGGAAGATGGAGGAAATAATAGATCACAACAAAATTATATTCTTACGCCCGCAAAGGTGGTTGCGTACTACTGAATAAAGCGCATCAATACCATAAAGCACAGATCACTGTAGCGTCTGCCTTAGAGTAAATATAAACTATTATCAAAGAATATGCGTATTATTTCAATATATAAAATTTACTAATTCTAATTCACACCAAAATACAGGCTAAATCTATGAGCGGTTTTTAGAGAATAAGGGCTCTTAAGACTATTTGTTAGATCTTTCCCTCGAAATAACTATTTCGTGTTAGTAAAATTCCGCGCCGAAAGTGAGAAAACACTTTTGAGATGTTGGTAGATTACAAAATTAATCATAAAACTACCGGTCGGACAAACAGGAAAAATAAAAATTGTGTGATCGGATTAAGAGGATTTTTCAAGCTCTCGTGGTTCGATCGATCGAACTAGACGAACTTTTATAATCCCATTATTCCGATAGTAGGACTGTCAGGATTTGAGAAGTCTTTATAGTCCGATCAATCGAGCCAACAGGAAAAAAAAATATTCGTATTCCGATTGATCGGACTAGTCAATCGGACCATGCGACCTAAGGGGAAAAAAGAGATTGCTACAATTGCATCACATAACCCCCGCGTGACTATAAAAGATGTTTGCTTAGAACGAGTTTCGGAAGCTCGCAATCTAGGATTGGTAATGGATGAATCCTTGAGATTTGAAAAGCATATTTCGGAGACTATGCGGAACTGCTTCTATAGGCTCAAAGTATTATATAGAATCCGCGAGTGCCTTACTGTTGACATGCGCATACGTTTATGTGACTCTCTTATACTGTCTAAACTAAATTACGGCGATGTAGTGTTCGGTGCTCGCCTACTGGCTCGAACTGGGAAAGCTCTGAAGCGAATTCAAAACGCGTGTGCGAGATTCTGTTTTCCTGTCCCTCGACGTGCCCATATTACTCCGTTCTTAAACCGTTACGACTTAATGAACATGAGCTCCCGTAGTCATCTTCATTTCGCTACGTTACTTTTTGGCGTGATTACAACTAGAGAGCCATCATACCTTTACGAGAAGTTAAAATTCTCTCAGCGTGCTGTAAGACATGCACCACGACTTGCATCTCACACACACCGCAAGGTTGCTTTCCGTGGTAGCTTTCGTTTTGCTGCCACCAAGTGTTGGAATGACTTGCCACCACCAATACGAAATTCCAATACAGTTGCTTCTTTTAAAATGTCCCTTACAAAATTTATACATATTGTGTATAATGAATGGTTTTCGAACCCTGTGTTTCTTCTTTTTCGTTATATTATCATCTTTATGTGTATTTGAGAATAAGCCTAATAATGCAATATTCTGATTCCTGTTGTATAATGTTTGTTAATTCTTTGTGTTTTTTTTTTCCTTTGTAAATCATTATTTTATATGTCAGTGCCATCTAACCCACATAATGGCTTCACTGAAAATCAGCGTCACAAAGCGTGTCCTGTGATTCGCTTCGTGGCACCAAGCTGAGTGAAGACCCTTTGGCGCAATTATCTTAATTAAGCTCTGAATACTTTATTTTACTTTACTGTTTTTATTTTTGTGATTTTATTCTGTGTCTGTATTTAGTTTAGCTTGTATATTTCGATTTTTTGCGTTAATAAACTATTTTCTTCTTCTTCTTCTTCTAATGTAAAGAATAAGTGTGAACTTAAATGTCGAGAATATTAAAAACAGTAATAAACCTTTTAGTGATTGATACATTAGAAATAAAACAGCTGGACCGCCAACCCGTCGTCTTATTTGTCAGGGACCAAAATCGACGGGTTGACGTAAAAAATAAATTGTTAGTAGGAAAATGTGGTTGTACTGCAATTTTTTGAGATATATAATATAATATTCCATATATCCATAAATTAGCGCACCACTGGTTCTCGTAGTCAGCAGCCGCCACTGCTTTGAGAGATAAGAGTGAGAAACACCGTCATAGGACGGAGATGTGGAGGAATTGAGATATAATGAAGAATACTGAGAAAGGTATCCTCACATGGTTTGAACATGAATAGAGGATGGATGAAAGAAGATTGACATAACGAGTGTATGAAGGATGAACGCGTGGAGGTATAAGGAAAGGGGGTATAAGGAGATATTAGAATAAAATACTTAGTACTCCAACCCCTTGAAGCTGCGAAATAATCATACTTCTAAGTAATCGAAAGATGCGGCTGTAACATTTACTGCGTAATTTGACATTAGCAACGGAATCAAAACCTATAGGGTAAATTCCTGTTGACCTAGAATCATGAAATTTGGTAATATAATAGGCATGATCTTACATTACTAGTAAGGAAATAACTTTGAACTTCTACATAAAAATACTGTTTGACTATAACCAACGTAAAGGAACACCCATATAGATACAGGAACTCACGTTACACTAGACATGCGCAACCACCGCCTGCCATGGCATGCCAAATAGTTTAATTAGCTATAAATCTCTCAGGTGCGAGTTTGACTAGTACTTGGCCGGTTTTTTCATACGTACATATGTACTTCATAAAAAGTAAAAAATCCCAAAAGTATCCCGGTTCCGAAATCTTCGGCACTTCAACAAGTACTGGGACTGCAAACCCCTGCCTACGAAGCCGGTGGTCCCGGGTTCGAATCCCGGTCAGGACATTATTTGTGCATTTCGCACGAATATTTGTTCCTCAGTTTTGGATGTTTTCTATTTAGCGCTCGTGGCCCAGTGGCACCCGCGTACTGCGTGCGGTATGCGAGGTTAAGCAATGTCGGGCGAGGTCAGTCCTTGGATGGGTGACCGCTTTGAGTGGTTACTAACTGAGCTCTCCCGTGCTTTGGAAGGCACGTTAAGCCGTTGATCCCGGTTGCTGTCTTTGATAGCAGTCGTTAAGCCAAGTTAGAGGCCTCCGGGCGGCTTGAGAACTTCTAACAGTCAAGTTGCCCACTCACTTGACAAGCCTATTCCCAATAAGGTCGGTTTTCCCCTCGGGTTGGAAGGTCAGATGGCAGTCGCTTCCGTAAAAACTAGTGCCTACGCCAATTCTTGGGATTAGGTAGCGGACCCCAGGCATTCTTCAGGATGCAACTGTACTGGGAATAACGCTAGGAGGATGATGAGTTTTGGATGTTTTCTATGATTTTAAGTATGTATATCGTTGTCGTTGTCTGTGGGTATAATACTTCGTCGTCGTCGTCGATTTGTGTAAGATTGTCCACGATCCACCATATCAGCTCTAGGACGTCCACTGCTGGACATAGGCCTCCCCCAATTTCATGGGGGGTAAATGCCATAATCACCACGCTTGGCATGCGGGTTCGCGATCGCAGTATATCCACCGCACTCTAGGAATGCTGCTGCCCATTCCCCGGTGGTCTTGGTCGTAGTTTTAGGACATACCCGGGTCCCGGGTAAGATTGTCACCCATTATTTATTATTATAATTTATTTAGTTTGTTGCTCTTGTAGCATCACCCGGGGGTCACGTGTAGGGTAACGGTGGGTACTCCCTACGGTCGTGGTGCAACTTCTACTCCTCTTGTCAAGTGAGTGGGCAACTTGACTGTTAGAAGTTCTCAAACCGCCCGAAGGCCTCTAACACGACTGCTATCGTAGACAGCAGCCGTGATCAACGGCTTAATGTGCCTTCCAAAGCACGGGAGCGTTCAGCTAGTAACCACTCAAAGCGGTCACCCATCCCAGATCTGACCTGGGCCCACGTTGCTTAACCACACCACACGCGTTACGCGGGCGCCGCTGGGCCACAAACTGGCAACCGTGCTGTCTTCTTGGCCACGGTTCGAAAATAAATGCAGTACGATTATTGACCGAGCGAGCGAAGCGTCTCCGTTTCAGCTTTCGACAAAAATTCTTTCGTATGTCTGTCTGTCTGTCCGGATGTTCTCCTCTACAGGTCACATCGTGAATTCTATAGCTCACAGCGCCACTAGTTTAGTTATATTCATGTTCAAATCAATGAATGTTAACTTATTTTAAGTTTTCATAGACAACGGAATCCAAATAAAAAAATATAGGTGCGCCCACACTGGAAAACGCGTGGCTCGCGGCGCGGGCGAGTCTCTTGTCGGACTCATGACAATTTCCTTAGTCGGTTTGATTTAAGATGGTGCGGGCAAATTTAATTAAATGGGTTTTGGTGGGATTATACTCCTAGGCAGGGAAGAGTAACTTTTTGAATTCGGGAGGATTAAAATTGGGCACTTCGCTTGTTCATTTTTCAAACAAAAAGCACTAGCACTCGCGCCAAACAACAACTTAACAGACTTGCATAACAAATAACTATTTTATATTTTAGTCCCTCGGTCCGCTCGCGCCAGACAACAGCTGTCCATGGCGTGCTCCGTGAGGCTCGAGCGCCTCCGCGGCGATGAGGCGCCGAGCGTGAGCCAGACGCGGCGAGCGACATCGCGCCGCGGCCCGAGCCCCGCCGCGAGTACGAAGTACGCGCCTGACGACGCCGCCGGCCTCCGCGCTGAGGAACAAGCGTACACCTGCGACACTTGCGGGCAACACTTCACAGACAAGCCCACGTTAATCAAGCACATACAAATACACGAGGGCTCTAAGCGTGCTCAGTGTGATATTTGTTATAAAACTCTCCTAAATAAGTATGTTTTGAAGCAACACAGAAAGATCCATACCGGGGAAAAACCATTCACCTGTAATGAATGCAACAAGCAATTCCGACAGAAAAGTAATTTAATTGGGCATATCAGGACTCACACTAAAAAGAAACTATATAGTTGTACAGAATGTAACAGAACATTTACGCATATTAATAGTTTGCACGTACATATGAGATTTCACACTGGAGAGAAACCGTATAGTTGTAAAGAATGTAGTAAACAATTTACAAGTTCAGCAGCTTTATCTGTGCATAAGAGAATTCACACTGGAGTGAAACCATATCGATGTAAAGAATGCAACAGACAATTTACAAGAAAGGAACATTTAAATACACACGAGAGAATTCATACTGGAGAGAAACCATATAGTTGTAAAGAATGCAACAAGCAATTTAGAAAAAAATGGTGTTTAGATTTACATAGTACAATTCATTCTGGAGAGAAGCCATATAGTTGTACAGAATGCAACAAGCAATTCAGACGAAAGGACCATCTAAATTCACATAAAAAAGTTCATACTGCAGTGAAACCAATTAGGTGTAAACAATTTATATGTCAAGAATGTAACAAGCAATTTAAAACAAAATATATTTTAAAAGTACACAAGAGAATTCATACTGGCGAGAAACCATATGGTTGTAAAGAATGCAACAAGCAATTCAGACGACAATGCTATCTAAATATACACATGAGAATTCACACTGGCGAGAAACTATTGTATTGTGACGTATGTAATAAGCAATTTACAGAGAAAAGTAACTTAAAAAAACATAAAATATATCACACTGGAGAGAAACCTTACAATTGCGATGATTGTAACAAGCGTTTCGTAACAAAAAGTGAGTTGGATAGACATAAAAGAATTCACGCCGGCGTTGAACCATACAGCTGCAGGGAATGCTATAAGAGATTTACTCTAAAACAACATCTAATCGAACATAAAAAGGAACATCTGACTTTGCACACCGATGATCAACCCCACGTCTGTGAATACTGTGAGAAACTATTTACAACGAAAGATAGTTTGATTACACATATAAGAATGCATACTGGAGACAAGTTATATAGCTGTGATGTATGTAACAAACAGTTTTCAGTACTTGGTGATTTTAACAACCACAAAATGATTCATACAAAAGGAAAACCTTACAGTTGCGATGAATGTAGCAAGAAATTTGCACTAAAAGGTCAGTTAGACAGTCATAAAAGGTCTCACACACGAGAACAACTATTATGTGAAATATGCGAAACATTTTTTCCTACAAAATTAAGTTTAATACAACATATTGAGACACACATGAACCGAAAGTAATTTTTATTTTATTTTAATTATAAATTAGCTCAATAGGGTTTTTGGGTTGTCCAAAATTGAAGTATTCAGGAAATTAGAGTTATATGCGTTTATGCAATGTGATTTTTTTTCGATGACTATTGTGATGAATTATGAATATTATGATTTATATAAAATAATATGTGTGAACTACATTCAATTAACATAATTTAGGTATTTAAAATCATGAGAATATAGTTAGTTAGTTTTATTGGGCATTTTCCGCAAGTCGACATGTATCGTAAACTAAAATAAAACAAATTATTAATAAAAAACGTCTCTGTCGTGTGGCAGGTGTCTGGCGGCATTGCCACGCTGGATGGAAATAGCGATCCGTGATTTTTAATAAATATTATTAAATATATGGCAGTTTTATTTTCATAATGACTATGTACAGTCTGCCAAGAAAGCGGTCTAACACTTTTGAACCTTCATATACAAAGAATGGAGTCGAAAAGTGATAAAGCACTTTGTTAGCTAACTATGTAACTACGCTCCAGGCTCCAGCCCTGCCATTTAGCTAACCGGTAGCTGCGCCGTGCGGGAGGGGTGTGTGATGCTCGAGCCAGACTTGGGCTGGGTTGCACCGAACCGTCTGTAATCGTAAGCTGTGTTCGTCAAAATATCAGTGTATGGAAAGTTTGACAAGTTTCTATGGGATGACAGCTGCCGGCGCTATATATAACGTTGATCAGTCTTTGATCGTAAGTTGGTGCAACTCAGCCTTAGTGTCCGTCGCTGGCGCCAACACCCCCTCGCACCACGCTCCTCTCTTCTCTCTCAATGCCTTACTTCATTGAACTTCTAATTGACATTATCCTAAGGTACTACCATTACTAAACTAAAAGAAGACTTAGAAACTGGGGTAGAATAGGCGCTGGCTAAGCATTAATACAATGGCAAGCCACAGCTCTGGTATTCTGCCAGAACCTTATAAAAGAACGGCCAGTGCAATACTAAACATCTCTTAACAATACGTAGATGCTAACTTACTCGTACTATTAACATCAAGACGATCACAAAAAAGTTAGTATAATAATAATAAGAGTACGAGTGAAAGTGTGTGTGCGTGTTTGTGTGGCAGTTGTAGGTACCGTAATTACTGAGAAGGAAGAATATATGAAATAGGATAAAATACAGGACTATAAAGGTAATTCCTTTGAGCATTTAGAAGATGTTAACGATATTTTTCCTTGCAATCTAGCTATACTCGTTAATTGTCTATTAAAGAGTAAGCTAGTTTGCATTGGCAGAGGAATGTTGTTCCAATAATTTGTGGCTCTGTACCTAAAACTCCCCTTAAACGTAGCCGTTCGATGTCGCAGGTCCTATAACAATGGCTCGAGAAGCTCTCTCTCTCTCTCTCTGTATAATAGCTACCATCAAAAACATTAATGTGATAATGGCAGCCAAGATCACCGACAAAAGAATTGAGATCTAAATGGGCGCCAAGTTCCGTAGATTATCTGAAAAGTTGCCAAGTTTGGAACTAGATTGTTTACAGTAAAACTAATTTACTGCGGCTTAATGCATTTTGAGCCTTAACTTGGCAGTTTTCTATGCAGTATGTTATAATACTATAAAAGCTGTTAGATATTTAAGAAAACTGCCAAGTTAAAGCTCAAAATGCATTAAGCCGCAGTAAATAAGTTTTACTGTAAACAATCTAGTGCCAAACTTGGCAACTTTTCAGGTAATCTACGGAACTTGGCGCCCATTTAGATCTCAATTCTTTTGTCGGTGAACTTGGCTGCCATTTTCACATTTATGTTTTTGATGGTATATCATTACTTTTTGTCAAACTTCATCCAATGGTGCTTTCCCAGAGCGAATGCACGAGTTACTATAAAAAATATCCAAACCGCTATAGGTGTACCTAAAATATTTGAAGAGTTTCATCGATTCCTCCTGGACCCTATGATCAGATTCTGATCCGATGACAATGGGACCACCCCGGAAGTATACCGTTTCAAACAAAAAAAGAATTTTCCAAATCGGTTATTAAATGACGGAGTTCTGAGGTAACTAGCATAAATAATAATAATAATAAAATAACTGTTTTCTGATTTTTTTCTGGTGTATACACATAATTACCAAGCTACATGCCAAATTTCAGCTTTCTAGGTCATCTGGAAGTGGGTTAGGTTTTTGATTACTAGGCTGCTGTCCGCCAGTTCCTGGGATGAATTTGGCTGGACACGCTGCTGCGTGTCTAGATTACTGCTACTCCACGTGAGCTTCTTATGCAGATACGAAGGTGTTTTAACTCTTGCGCAAGCATTCTGAACTTTTGAATATTTTTTTTCAAAAAAAAGTTACATTTGTCTAATTCAGAATTACTCGCCAAACGAAACGTTTGATGGCGAGACGCGCTCAGTTATTATAACAAAAGTAACTTAACCTATTTCATTACCAGCTTAATTGCTAATGATTTTTAATCAAACCAAAAAAATTTCTTCACATAGAACTTTGTGAGAAGGAAAAAAAAACATATTCTAGCTAAAAGAGGCTTGACAAGTTTCATGGACATAAGTTCTAACCAAGTAGGATAAAATTTGTTAGGTTAGGTTAGGTCATCCAGAGGGCGTACCGCGAACTTCGAAAATCGAACCTCGCATCGTACCGTTCCTTTCTGTCATTAACACGAGAGTGAAAGGGACGGCACGACACGAAGTTCGATTTTCGAAGTTCGCGGTACGCCTTCTGGAACCATTCCTTTAATATTGTTTTTAACATAAATTTACTAAATAATGGATTTTGTCTTAATAGACTAATTTGGTTAAAAGTTTTAGGTACTATAAATGCTGACACTCTTTGCCCATAATAATTGTTAGCCCTAGGTTGGACAAGTTTTTTTTCTCTGACACTTCAAGTATTATATGTATTTTTAATACTTAATTTATACTCATTACTGTAGTAATGCTCCAAAGCGATCAAATATTTGATTTTTCTGTCTACTGGTAGTATTTTACAAATCGGAAACAGTTTATCATATTATCCTTTACAATTTTGCTTAACTTTCTTACTAACTAAGAACTTAATCAGTCTTCTTTGTAATTGTTTAATTTCTTTTATGTAGGTGACAAAAGTTCGTCCATAAACAATGAGCCCGTAACTGACGAGTGAGTCGGCCAGTGCATAATAAACAACCCGTAATGTGATTTTATTAATTACTCTGTTTAGTTGGTAGAACTTTCCTAAGACAGACCTCAACTTATCACAAACATTGTTTACATGTGATTGCCAGTTGAAGTTTGTATCTATCGTTAAGCTTAAATATTTAAATCTTTCAACATACTCCAATTTAGTACGTTGATCTTATTAGCATGTAAACAATCGTATGTGTGTCCTATTATATTTAAGTCCTCCAAAGACTCCCGTCTTGACACACTGTAACAAAGTTCTTTTGAGAATATGAACAATCCCTGCTAAGTACGTTTATCGCGATAGTAACATAGAAATACTATAATGTCACAGAATAAGTAATAGTACAAGTACAGAAGTTTCTCTGTTAACAAGTCCCCCGTTTAGGTATGCCAAACGTACCTATTTTCATTGAACAGATTTCGAGGAGGAGGAGGAAAGGAATCTGGGATAGTGCTGCGCTCAACTATTATCGATACATGTTTAACTTCAAATAAAGATACTAGTATGAGTGACCTTATAATTTTTCAAATTTCCATAAAGGGCCCTCTTACATGGTTATTATTATTACGCGATACACTCATGTCACGACACGTATCGCGTGAATATTGACGACCAGCACAAAATTTAAGTAAAACGTTACCAATTTATAAAATGTGACCGATACAAATTATTTACATTCGTTAGGTTTGTAGTTTTATCGAAGGAATTGTCATATTAGTGCTCAAATGCTAAGATATGATGACCAGAAATTCGTTTCAGATCAATTATGTGGAGATCTACCACCGAACCACTTGTCAAAATTCTCCATAATATTATAAGTGGGGTTCCGAGTGACCTACATATATTTTAGGTTCATGACGATTATTTTGTTAGCACATAACGCAAAATTTTTGACATAACGTATAAACACGAATTTGAATAATGTCGATATGGGTCTTTGATTACCCCAACCCTACCGCCTTCAGTTTGACAGGCCGCCATTATTAGCACCCGCTTTAGGTATACACGCATGTGCATACTTTACGCGAGGATCATCGAGCGGAGCCGAACACTTCCGAGCGTGGTTAATATTCACAATGCCAACTGACGTACGAAAACTTCATCTCAGAAAACCAGTATAAGTCTGACCTCCGATTATGCATAGTTGTTACGAATTTCAAGGTCCAGAGTCCAGATATAAGAAGAAAATATGGTGAGGCGAGTCTTAACAGGTTGTGAATATCATAGAATTTGACAAGACAACTTGTCATTGCCGGTTGCTTGCATAATGTTTAGCGCTTAAATGCAGAAATTCAAGGAAAACTAAAAAGAAAAAATGGTGGGTTATCTTATTTTCAGTAAGTACCATTCGTCATTGAATTAAAATTTGTTTTTAAAAGGGTCAGTACTCGTTATGTTATCATAGCGTAATTTGACAATCTCCAGAATAAAATATCTGTGGAGTAGCTACCCCCTTACTAATTATAGTAATTCCGAAAAGTTAGTTAATAAATGAAAAAAATATGTGAAATTATGTTTCTTCAGCATGCAACTGTACTGGGATAACACTAGGATGATGATGAGGACGTTTGTTGGTGATAAGGTCTTGCAAATTTTTAAATGTTTTAAACTTAAATTATGATTAAATTACCTATTGATATTATATTATATAAAGCGATTGATGGATGCTTAAATTAAAGTTAAGATAGTAAAGTTATACGATGGGTATACGTCGACATGTCGCGGCGTCATGTTGCTCCGATCGTGATTTCGAACCCAACTGCAGACGGCAGCAGCAGTTCTGAGTATTCCTCGAGACAACACGACTGCCGTGTTTTTGAAATTTGAAAGTAGGGATTGCGATTTACTTTTCTATCTTTTGTTAAAAGAGGAAGAAGACGATGATGATTATTTAATTATACAGGTATATGTAGAGAAACAAGTAAATTTTTTACAAAAAGACACCGACTCCAAACTTTGCCAGACCAAACTTTGCAATCGGAAATTTGCAATTTTTGAAATCGGTCCACTAGTCTCCAAGTATTCGGTGAACATACATAAAAAAAAACCCACGAATTGAGAACCTCCTCCTTTTTTTAAAGTCGGTTAAAAAGACACGCCAAGAACCTTAAACGATGACGGAGAGCCGCTATATCCGTGCGACTACGAGGGACGGAAAAGCTCGTGTGCAGCTAAGCTGAGAACATTTTTAACATGTGTAATTTGAAAAGTAATAAAAAAATTGATTTTCATTATTATGAATTGATATCAACATATTTCGACCATGTCACATAGTTCGACGACTAACTCTAATAAATCCTGACATAAAAACATTGTTCATAAAAATATGATTGCGAGTCTATACTAATTTGAGTCATATCTTGGTTGTAATAAAGTAAGTTTTCGCATGGTTTACTTTTTAGTTTTACGATCGTGGCTATGAATTGAGTGACTTCGCTTCTACTCGAATGCAAAATTGTGATGAGCTATTATTGTGACAGATTTAGTTCGGGACTGTGACTCTAGGTATTATAAGAACTCAATGGATACTAAGAATAAAAACTCCCATTCATTTTGATAAGAGGTTAACCTAACCCCAAAACAGTGATAGTATTGGATTTACAACTCAAATGCCACGAAATATTAATAAAAGACAATAATAGTACATACCTTTGCGATGTTATACTTCTTCATTTACACCAAAAACAAAGTTATCATTTGCGAGAACACATATCTAGGCTATCAAAACTCTTACCAAAATGGCCGTTATATTACGGTTAGCCGATAACTTTCAACTCGTGGAGTTGACTGTTTTACTTACCATGTGATTTAAGTTTTTTTTTTAAATAACTGGCGGTAGCTGTTTTTCTCAGACGATGCATCTTTTTTGCTACATAATGGTGGGTAAAACGAAAGATTTAGCGGGTTTACACTCTTAGCAAACGATAATATCGAAATAATTGCTAATTTATTATTGTAGGCGCCCAAATAAACTTTTATCCCCTTTTCACCCCTTAAGGAACGATTTCGGGAATAAAAACTATCCTATGTCCTTTCCCGGGACTCAAACTATCTCTGTACCAAATTTCATCTAAATCAACTGATAACCCCTGATATCTAAACTTAGCGGTTTAAGCGTGAAGAGGTAACAGACAGACAGACAGACGGGTGACTTTCGCATTTATAATATTAATATAAAATATAAATATAATATATAATAAATATATAGTATAGTATATATATATGGATTTAGTACTTATGCAAATGTGTATTGCCTACTGAGAACTATCAGAGGTAGAGCGTAAGTAGGAGTGTTGGAAAATAGTTATTTGTTATACAAGGGTGCAAAGTTGTATTTTACCCGCGAGTGTGGAATTGAAACACGAGCCAGCGAAAGGATTCTATAGTTGAACCACGAGCGAAGCGAGTGGTTCTAAAATAGAATCCTGAGCGTAGCGAGTGTTTCAACACACGAGAAGTAAAATACAACTTTGCACCCGTGTGTAACACAAAACTTTTCTCCTCACTATAGCGAGGAAAGTGCAACATGCAAAAAAACAGTTCCTAAGGCATGATTTTCATCACAGGAATCACTGATTTTTTTACGATATTATAACAGAAAACTCTGTAAGTTGTGTATAATATTTACGCGAGTCGGAGTCGGTGACAAGTTGTGTATATTTTAGTTGACATTGACAATGATGACTTTTTTTGACGATGCGTTTTGAAATTGCATCGACTCAACTTGTGCATTTACAATTATACTCAGTCATTATAAAAAAAATTTTACTTATATAATTTTAAGATTTACGACTTTAATCATTAAATAAAGCTAAATTTGGTATTTTTTATTAAATTCTCCAACCATTTATTTAATGATAATTGATATCAAACGAACCATTAATAAGAGCGTTTTACGTTTTGTTATCTGTCAAAAGCTACTCAAACACGCTCCAAGGTCAAATTACTTTCCCCACTTGTAGATAAAATGCGTTTTTACCCGCTTGTATCAAAGGATAAAAGACGGCTTTCCGAGCTAGTGAGGGGAAAATAATATTTTTATTGTCTATGGTCTACGTCGGACATATGTGGCAACAACTGTCATCTCGCCCCTTCTTTTTCTCTATTGCGTTCCTGTTAACCCTAAGCTTGTGCTCGTCCCTAATTTATTGAATATGTAATTTATAATCATAACATATTAAAACAATGTAACGTTTCCTGGTGAAATAAAACAACTTTGTGTCGTCATTAAAGTTGTATTAGATCTCCTCCAATACACGCAAAGAAGCTGCGCACGTGTCTGCTCAACAGTTATGCAAGTGCCCGAAAACGTAATTTAGAAACCCATGAAACTGGTATTTACACTTTGGCCGCCCCTGTCAATTACTACTAGACACCTCGACAGCCAGTACAAACTTATTACTATACCTGGAAGCCAAGTGCCTCAAACCAACTTTTTTCTTGACTGAACAGATGCGTACCAATGTCTGCCAAGCATTAAAAGTGCTGCTACCGCTCTAAAGTGGTGGAAGGGTTAAGCCTGTCACAAACAAGGGGCGGCCTGCAGTGGCGGCTGACCGTTTTAAAAAAAATATTTATTATATGGATGTAATAATAACCTAACTATAAATTTTTTACTAGCGTTAATGGCAGTCAGTTGTGAAAATTTGCAACTGACCGCGCGGCCGTTCAAACACGCGCAGTCGCGGAGGGGGCGTGGCTTGCGGCCCCAGAAGCCGCGTTACCATCGCGTCAAGGCCGTTTGTGTCTGAATCATTGTGAGAATTATCATGTGTAGTGTACAACTGGCCGCCACTGCAGCCGCCACCGCAGGCCACTCCAATGTGTGACACGCTTTATCTCTTCTGTACATACTTATGTATATCGTCACAAAGATGGCGGCACATGGTATTCAATAGGGAATATCTGAAACAGATTTTTTATTGCAAAAGGTTGTTATGAAAGGAAAAATTAAGAAAATTGCGTGGAAAATTAGAAAATTTAAGACTAACCACCATATCAAATTCTTTTGAATATATGAGAGCAAAAGCATACTCATTATCTGAAAAAAATACTTATAGGTAGTAGCAATTAGCCGGTAGTCAACACAGTCAACACAAACAACAATGCACTAAAAACCCAGTCACAATAATCCCCAACCCGGCTGGTCACCGTGGGGAGATGGACCACAACCCTCTAACAATAAAAACACAACAAGAAAACCTTATGATAGCCACCTACAATGTCACATCACTTTCTGCTACTGAAAAATACCTAGAATTATTGTACGCCATTCGAAATATAAATATAGGCATACCGGGAGTGAGCGACGTAATCAAAATACTTACCTTTTAGTTCATAAGTTTCAAAATAGTTTGTCAAAGCCAAGGAGTGCGCGGGGAGAGCGAGATGCGCGGGCGCGGTATGCCCGTGACTGTTAGATTACCCAGCGTTGCGAATTTAACCTTTTCGCCGCCAGACGTCAAAGTAATTCGCCGTGCCCCTGACGCCACAACGGTAAGAAAATGATGTGTAAAGAAATAATGTCAATATAAAATTGGGCAGCTTCTCAGTAGTTTTTCATAAAAAAACAATTGTCGGCCAGTGCCCTCGTTGGCGTCAGGGTGACGATTTTACGTTGACGTCTATGGCCGACCGTGGCGTTCAAAAGGTTAAAAAACCTGTCGATAAGAGCTATTGCACTCGCCGCACGTTCCTTCAGCTTATTTTTTTTTGTATGTGTACCGACCCTTTCAAAAATATAACGTTGTCGTGATTTTGGCTATTTTTCATAGTAAATGGAACCCCAATTGCTACAAAAGGGGTCTTCAAACCGGAAATTGATGTTTTTTACGCCACAGTCGAAAATAATGGTCAATACACGCAGCACTGTGAGAAGATAGCAGGAGAAGAAGAAGGCTAACGAGGTTGAACTTAAAGCTTCTACTAGTGGAACTCAAGTGAAAAATGTTGAAGTGAAGGTGCAAATGAACAAAACGGTTGCGATAGATGTCGAAAGTGTAAAATCAGAGATGCCTAACCCGACGATATACCTGATGTACCTGCCAGTCGTAAATCTTCATCAAGGAGATCCTCAACATCTTCCCTAGAAGCTCGTAAAAAGAAGTTGGAACTACAAGCGGCCGAGGCAAAAGCACAAAAACAAATGCAGCTTATCGATAATCGCTTAGCAGCGGACCTTGCCGAACTAGAAAATGAATACAGTCCACCGCCGTCAGTTACCGATAACTGGAGCGAGGTTGCTAAATGGGTAGATCGCAGTGTAAACGAATTGGAATCACAACAAGTCACCAAGCAGAATAAAACTTCAGACCTGTTGTGCCCGCCGGCTGCAATGGATGCCGGCACTGATGATCCAATTAAACAGTTAGCCTGCGTACTTAAGGATATGCTCACTACCTCTGCCAGCAACCATAACAACAGTAGCAATTTACTAAGCCGCATCAGCACACCCAAGGAACTCCCGCTGTTCGCTGGTGACTCACTGGAATGGCTACAGTTCAAGATGGCCTACGAAGAATCAACCCAGTTGTGCCAATTAATAGTGATTCGGAGAACTTGTGGCGCCTACGAAAGTGCCTACGTGGCGCAGCCAAAGATGCTGTCCAGGCATTACTCATAACGGCTACATCCCCTGAAATAATCATGTCCACGCTGGAACTACAGTTTGGGAACCCAGATAGAATATTATCCCATAAAAGGCAAGAGATCCATTATTTACATCCCGTGTCTTCAGATTATCACAAAGATATTGTGATATTTTCAAACAAAATAAAAAACTATGTCGCCGCCGTACGTGCACTTGGCCGTGAAAACCATCTAGAAGATTCGAGCCTAATCACCGATGTGTTATCGAAACTACCTACTATTCTGCTGTCTAAGTGGGCAGACTACAGCTTCGCGCACAACACTAGAAGTTATACGACTAGAATCGACCAACTATCGGATTTCCTTAACCAAGAAGCAATAAAAATATCACAGTGCAGAGTCTCTCTAATAAACCCGCTAAAAGACAATTATAGGCGTAAATATGCGGACAATAGTGCAAACTCACAAACAATACTAGTGCAAAGTCAGCAAACTAATACTAAGTGTCGTTATTGCCACGGACCTAATCATAAACTATCAGACTGTAAAAAAATTAAAAAGTCATTAAGAAAAGATCGTTGGAGCTACGTTAAGCGGTGCGGACTTTGTTATAAGTGCCTATCACGTCATCAAGATAAACAACTGTGCCCGGCACCCGTGTGCGATATCGATAACTGTGCCCTAGCGCATCACCGATTGTTGCATTTCGTGCCGAATAGTGAGAGACAGTCAGAGAACAATAGTAGTACAGTGCAAGTGACAGAAATCGAGACCGAGTCCAACTCTGAGGTAGTAGCGCATATGAAATTATGAACTCATCGTCGAAAGTTTTACTAAAAGTAGTGCCTATAAACATTCATGGCCCGCGCGGCGTAATTAGTACTAGTTGTTTGCTTGACGACGGCTCTTCGGTATCGGTAATAAGCGCTAACCTTGCCGAGCGAGCGGGTCTGCGCGGGCGCCGGGAGTGCATGCGTGTGCGCGGCGCATGGGACAATTCCGAACTAGTGTGCGACTCCTACCTACTCGACTTAACGTTATCTAATCGAGATGGACAACAGTTTACGATTATAACGCGCGAAGTGTTAAAGAACTTAATTTACCAAGTCAAAGTGTAAACTTAGTGAACTTTGAAAAGGTTGCACACCTGCCGAAACTTAAAAATGAGTTATGTTTTGAAAAATCGAGACCGGAGATTTTGATAGGCCAAGATGCTGTTACCTTTGGAAGTTGTCGCCGGTAACCCCCAAGAGCTGTGTGCCACTCGCTCAGCTCTCGGCTGGTGTTTACATGGAAGAGCCCCTGTACGTATGACGTCATCCGCGCGAGTACCACAGCCGCACTCAACGTTGTTTATCTGCGATAATGACGTAAGCGATGACGTTGCCGAGAACAAACGACGCTGCTAGATCTGCATGAAGAAGTACGTCGTTCTTTCACATTTGACTCATTGGGGTCTGTTACACGGCTATTATTACTTATGATACTGGTGTGTCAGTATTATCAGCAATATTCATTATTGAAGTTGTATTGAAAAGGCCATTTACACAGTGAATATTATCACGCCGATCACGCGTCAGTACTAAGTTCCCAACTAGCAAAAATAAGTCATATAATTGTTGTACAAACGTTTTTCATAAAACTTGTTGGTATGCAATTTAAGGCATGCAAACGTTTATATAACGCGATTTTGGCGCAGTTTATATGGCTAAATAGTCGTAGAGTGATCACACGATCGTCATACGCAAGCACATTTAGTCCAACAGCTGTCATAAAGAATATATTAAACGACTTTTTAGTCTGAAAAGTATCGTAAGTTCTCGCTTTGTAAGTGCAATTGCTTGTACAGTGATCATAACGTAGACGTTTGTACGACAAATGAGTCGGTGAAATGCAATAACGAAGCAGTTTCAATCATAACATAACTATCGCTGGTCAAACAATTTGTGAAATTTTAAGTATTTTAGTATAACTGACTCGACATCTACTAGCGTAACTAAAATGGGTAAGTAATGTAAGTATAACAATACAGATACGCATGCGAGCATAATATTGTCGACGAATGTTACTAGGTTTTGTAAGAAATTTTTAATGCCCCCTTTAAATATTGTTTATTTATTATATTTAATTTAATAAATGTAATTAAATTTTTATCACTGATTTGTTATAAGACTCATTTATAATTAAAAGCACTAGCTTAAGACTTAAAACTCCTAAGCCAACTCGATACGGCCGCCATTACCCTAATTCAGGGTTCCCTGGTGACCAGGTGAACCTGACGTGAACACGAAGAAGTGAGTATGTCCTTATGTCTCAAAAAGTTTTTAAATGATTTTTACTTTTTTGTAGAACGATCGAATAACACAAAATGAAGGGTTTTATGAATTTGTACGCTTTTGTGTTGACGGATCTTTTGGGTTTACGTGCGGCAGTCTTTTAGTTAAAATACAAGATAAATCCTTTAGAGCAATATGCGAATTATTGTGCTCTAAAGCCCATTTAGCAACTTCTGCGCGGAATTCTGAATCTTTAATAGTAATAATTGACGTTATTGTCATTACTATCATCGCTTACAATACTCTCTTTTTCATGGAAATCCTCGTCACACCTACTTTCAATTAAAAAAATATCTGCGGAACCAATACTGTGCGGCACGATTATTTCTCTTATTTAGAAAATGTATACTTCGAAAATTTATGAAACAAATAAGTCGTAATCCCTATCTTTTAACTATAAGACGGTCGTGTTTATGACCTTTGTATGGCATTTCAGCAATTTAACAGCTATAAAAAGCTGATGTTATGATTAGTTGTACAGGAGTCACTTATAAAGCTTTTCTATGACCGAAGTGCTGTAACATGTCTTATTGAAGTTGTAAAACCGGGAAAAGGTCTTGGTTAAAACTTTTGTACGATAATGATTAAATTGCTTTATTACTATGTTATATAAACGTCTGTACAACTGCGTTTAAAGAACAATTTGCATTTAAACTAAAGTGCGGTATAAATGACATTTATACAACGTCACGTTTTAAAACTTGCTTATTTACGACGCACCTACGATGAATCAGTCATAAAAGGTTGTGTCATGTTATTATCAATTTGTTAGTTGGGTTGTTATTCAACTGTGACACTTCTAACCTAACATTCGACGCAACTAAAGAGATCACTACGTTTTATTTAAGCGTCGGAGTTACTTTTAGTGCTCGGTACGTTATTATTACGGCGTAGTTAGCACACACCACTATAAAACAAAAGTATTATAGGACTATTACAACATTGATCCGATAAAAAGTGAGTTAATCTTGCCTGGCTTCGTTACTCGGAACATTGAGCGAGAAGAGATTCCGTGATATATAATAATCATAGATAATTTAACATGTAGACTAGCGGAAGCATGGACTGGATGTTAATATAGGCTACAGTATGCTAATCATTGTCACTTATATTCTACTAGCATTTGCCCGCGGCTTCGCCCGCGTACTAAGCGAAATTTTTAACCGTCTACAAAAAACAGGTTCGTATGTTTGTCCACGATTATCTCGCGTTTGGCTAAACCGATTTAGATGCGGTCTCCAGAAAAGTAGTTGTTACATTCTGGGGGTTTCGGTATACGAAGTTTGGTGATTGTGATTCATTAACAGATGAACAGATGAAAAGTCAGTATACATTCTGAGAACCGGCAAACTTGAATTTTATTTGATTTTGCCAAAAATAAGGATCGAAAACTATTATCATACATTTCCGAGAGGTCGAAGGGGAAAGGGCCGATGAAATAAAAGCATGTCTTAAATGACCCGTAGTAAAAGTATCTGTTTACTACATTTACACCGATAGGCCTGTAAACGACCAAGCAGCGCGCAGCGGTCATAAACTCTGGTCCTTTGAAGTATAGAAATACGGGTAATTCAATATCACGTGTAACATTTATTTTTCCCAAAATTTAATTTATTAGGTAGGTTTTGACAGTTCCCATTGGAGCATCCAAAAAGAAAATTTGGCCTCATTTCCATTCGCACTCCTTACTTCAGTCCGTTTGTTACAACCAAGTTGCTTTTACTGGACCGATTGAATTGCAAATTGGCACAAACTATCAAGAATTTAGAGCGCTCGTGGCCCAGCGGCACCCGCCTACCGCGTGCGGTGTGCGAGGTTAAGCAATGTGGGCGCAGGTCAGTTCTTGGATGGGTGATCGCTTTGAGTGGTTACTAACCGACTCTCGTGCTTTATAAGTAGAAGGCACGCTAAGCCGTTGATCCCGGCTGCAATCGTTAAGCCACGTTAGAGGCCTTCGAGCGGCTTGCGAACTTCTAACAGCCAAGTTGTCCACTCACTTGACAAAGGGGGGTCGAAGTTGCACCACGTCCGTAGGGAGTACCCACCGTTACCCTACACGTGACCCCTGGGTGGTGCTAAAAGTGCTACAAAAACTGGCAACCGTACTTGTTGATTTAAATGGAAAAAAATGTCGTTTTTAAAAGCAAGTCCATAGATACCCCACTCGCCTATATAGTAACATTAAACTTTTTTGCATACAGGCATGTATGGAGTGCCAAATTTTACCTCAGATTCGTATTCAGAGACCTCTCGGACGCTCAGATATCGATTTTGAACGAAATCGGGACGAAAAAAAAGATAATCAATATGGCCGCCACTTTCACAAATTTTACCTCGGACTCGTATTAAGAGACCTCTCGGACACACAGATATCGATTTTGAACGAAATCGGGACGAAAATGAAGAAAATCAATATGGCCGCCACTTTTTCCAAATTTTACCTCGGATTCGTATTAGGGGACCTCTCGGACGCTCAGATATCGATTTTGAATGAAATCGGGTTGGAAATTAAGAAAATCAATATGGCTGGCACTTTTTCCAAATTTTACCTCGGATTCGTTTTAGGGGACGTCTCGGACGCTCGGATATCGATTTTGAACGAAATCGGGTTAAAATGAAGAAAATCAATATGGCTGCCACTTTTTTCAAATTTTACGTCGGATTCGTATTCGGGGACTTCTCGGACGCTCAGATATCGATTTTGAACGAAATCGGGACGAAAAAAAAGATAATCAATATGGCCGCCACTTTCACAAATTTTACCTCGGATTCGTATTAAGAGACCTCTCGGACACACAGATATCGATTTTGAACGAAATCGGGACGGAAATGAAGAAAATCAATATGGCCACCACTTTTTCCAAATTTTACCTCGGATTCGTATTAGGGGACCTCTGGGACGCTCGGATATCGATTTTGAACGAAATCGGGTTGAAATGAAGAAAATCAATATGGCTGCCACTTTTCCAAATTTTACCTCGGATTCGTATTCGGGGACCTCTCGGAAGCTCAGATATCGATTTTGAACGAAATTAGGAAGAAGATGAAAAAATCAATATGGCTGCGACTTTTTCCAAATTTTACCTCGGATTCGTATTACGAGACCTGTCGGACGCTCAGATATCGATTTTTAACGAAATCGGGAAAAAAATGAAGAAAATCAATATGCCTGCGACTTTTTCCAAATTTTACCTCGGATTCTTATTAAGAGACATCTCGGACGCTCAGTTTTCTATTTTGAATCAAATCGGGACGGAAATGAAGAAAATCAATATTGCCGCCACTTTTTTCAAATTTTACCTCGGTGTCGTATTGGGGACCTCTCGGACGCTCAGATATCGATTTTGAACGAAATCGGGACGAAAAAAAAGATAATCAATATGGCCGCCACTTTCACAAATTTTACCTCGGATTCGTATTAAGAGACCTCTCGGACACACAGATATCGATTTTGAACGAAATCGGGACGAAAATGAAGAAAATCAATATGGCTACCACTTTATCCAAATTTTACCTCGGATTCGTATTAGGGGACCTCTCGGACGCTCACATATCGATTTTGAACGAAATCGGGTTGGAAATGAAGAAAATCAATATGGCTGCGACTTTTTCCAAATTTTACCTCGGATTCGTATTACAAGACCTGTCGGACGCTCAGATATCGATTTTTAACAAAATCGGGAAAAATATTAATAAAATCAATATGCCTGCGACTTTTTCAAATTTTACCTCGGATTCTTATTAAGAGACATCTCGGACGCTCAGATTTCTATTTTGAATGAAATCGGGACGGAAATGAAGAAAATCAATATTGCCGCCACTTTTTTCAAATTTTACCTCGGTGTCGTATTTGGGGACCTCTCGGACGCTCAGATATCGATTTTGAACGAAATCGGGACGAAAATGAATAAAAGCAATATGGCCGCCACTTTTGCCAAATTTTACCTAAGAGTCGTATTAAGAGTCCTCTCGGACGCTTAAAAATCGATTTTTGTCGAAATCGTATTGGACGGCACTAATTAATAAAACCACTTACAATACATTCACTCAAGAAAGGTCGTATCTTCATAGGGAATTCACGGCACTTCATGCGCTTTTAGACCTTATAAGGAACCTACATGCCAAATTTGGTATCTCTCGAGTCTCGAACCAGCAGTTTGGGCTGTGCGTTGATATGTCACTCAGTCAGTCAGTTTCTTCTTGCAATTTGGCACCTACTTTTATGTTTTCATGCCCGCAATATTAAATTTCAAAATCAACCCTATTTTCGAAATTAACGACCCAATAAATTATAAAAATCACACCCATATTAATATTTAGACATTCCAACCCTCTCGGAACCCAACAAAGGGGATGGTATTTCACGTCCTCCACGTGGGATTTTAAAATTATTGTTGTTTTCGTAATCAGCGACCCGATAAACCATAGAAACCACACCCATATCGATTTTCAGAATTTGTCACTAGATTTCCCCCTTTTAGGGGTTGATTTCTCAAAAAACCTGAAACACATGTTTACTCATTTATCGTTAGAAATACTCCTATGAAATTTCGAATAAAATAATCCAACTAATCTTGATTCCCCATGCAATTTTCGGATCCCCATTTCACCCCCTTAGGGGTTGAATTTTGAAAAATCCTTTCGTAATGTACCTCAAGCCCTTATATGGAACCTACATACTAAATTTGGAATCTCTAGAACCAGCAGTTTGCGCTGTGCGTTGATATGTCAGTCGCTCAGTCAGTCAGTCAGTTTCTTCTTGCAATTTGGCACCTACTTTTAAGTTTTCATGCCCGCAATATTAAATTTCAAAATCAATGCCATTTTCGAAATTAACGACTCAAAAAATCATAAAAATCACACGTATATTAATATTTAGACATTCCAACCCCCTCGGACCCCAACAGGAGGGGATGGTATTTCACGTCCTCCACGTGGGATTTTAAAATCATTGTTATTTTCGTTATCAGCGACCTAATAAACCATAAAAACAATACCCATGTCGATTATCAGAATTTGTCACCACATTTCCCCCTTTTAGGGGTTGATTTTTAAAAAAACCTGAAACACGTGTTTACTCATTTATCGTTAGAAATACTCCTCTGAAGTTTCGAATAAAATAGTCCAGCTAATCTTGTTTCCCCATACAAACTTCGGACCCCCATTTCACCCCCTTAGGGGTTGAATTTTGAAAAATCCTTTCTTAGTGCACCCCTAGACCTTATAAGGAACCTACGTGCCAAATTTGGAATCTCTAGGACAAGCGGTTTGGGCTGTGCGTTGATATGTCAGTCAGTCAGTCAGTCAGTCAGTTTCTTCTTTTATATATTTAGACTAGCATTTGCCCGCGGCTTCGCCCGCGTACTAAGCGAAATTTTAACCGTCTACAAAAAACAGGTACGTATGTTTGTCCACGATTATCTCGCGTTTGGCTGAACCGATTTAGATGCAGTCTCCAGAAAAGTAGTTGTTACATTCTGGGGGTTTCGGTATACGAAGTTTGGTGATTGTGATTCATTAACAGATGAACAGATGAAAAGTCAGTATACATTCTGAGAACCGGCAAACTGTTGAATTTCATTTGATTTTGGCAAAAATAAGGATCGAACACTATTATCATACATTTCCGAGAGGCCGAAGGGGAAAGGGCGGATGAAATAAAAGCATGTCTTAAATGGCCCTTAGTAAAAGTATCTGTGTACTACAGTAACACCAATAGGTCTGTAAACGACCAAGCAGCGCGCAGCGGTCATAAACTCTGGTCCTTTGAAGTACAGAAATATGGCTAATTCAATATCACGTGTAATATTTATTTTTCCTAAAATTAAATTTATTAGGTAGGTTTTGCCAGTTCCCATTGGAGCATCCGAAAAGAAAATTTGGCCTCACTTCCATTCGCACTCCTTACTTCAGTCCGTCTGTTACAACCAAGTTGCTTTTACTGGACCGATTGAATTGCAATTTGGCACAAACTATCAAGAATTTAGAGCGCTCGTGGCCCAGCGGCACCCGCCTACCGTGTGCGGTGTGCGAGGTTAAGCAATGTGGGCGCAGGTCAGTTCTTGGATGGGTGACCGCTTTGAGTGGTTACTAACTGACTCTCGGAAGGCACGCTAAGCCGTTGATCCCGGCTGCAATCCTTAAGCCAAGTTAGAGGCCTTCGAGCGGCTTGCGAACTTCTAACAGTCAAGTTGCCCACTCACTTGACAAAGGGGGGTCGAAGTTGCACCACGTCCGTAGGGAGTACCCACGGTTATTCTACATGTGACCCCTGGGTGGTGCTAAAAGTGCAACAAAAACTGGCAACCGTACTTGTTGATTTAAATGGAAAAAAAATATCGAAACCTCTATGTCGTTTTTAAAAGCAAATCCATAGATACCCCACACGCCTATATAGTAACATTAAACTTTTTTGCATACAGGCATGTATGGAGTGCCAAATTTTACCTCAGATTCGTATTAAAAGACCTCTCGGACGCTCAGATATCGATTTTGAACGAAATCGGGACGAAAAAAATGAAAATCAATATGGCCGCCACTTTCACAAATTTTACCTCGGATTCGTATTAAGAGACCTCTCGGACACTCTGATATCGATTTTAAACGAAATCGGGTTGGAAATGAAGAAAATCAATATGGCTGCCACTTTTTTTCAATTTTTACCTCGGATTCATATTAAGAATTCTCTCGGACGCTGAGATATCGATTTTGAACAAAATCGGGACGGAAATGATAAAAATTAATATGGCCGCCACTTTTTCTAAATTTTACCTCGGATTCGTATTACGAGACCTCTTGGACGTTCAGATATCGATTTTGAACGAAATCGGGACGAAAAAAAGAAAATCAATATGACTGCGACTTTTTCCAAATTTTACCTCGGAGTCGTATTAGGGGAGCTCTCGGACGCTCAGATATCGATTTGAACGAAATCGGGACGGAAATGAAGAAAAGCAATATGGCCGCCACTTTTTCCAAATTTTACCTCGGAGTCGTATTAGGGGACCTGTCGGACGCTCAGATACCGGGACGGAAATAGGTACCTCGGATTCCTATTAAGAGTCCTCTCGGACGCTCAAATATCGATTTATGTCGAAATCGTATCGGACGGCACTGATTAATAAAATCACTTACAATACATTGAATCAAAAAAGGTCGTATCTTCATAGGGAATATTAAATTTCAAAATCAATGCCATTACCCCTAAACCTTATAAGGAACCTACATACTAAATTTGGAATCTCTAGAACCAGCAGTTTGCGCTGTGCGTTGATATGTTGGTCACTCAGTCAGTCAGTTATTTCTTGAAATTTGGCACAAACTTTCAAAAGTTTTCATGTCCACAATATTAAATTTCAAAACCGATGCCATTTTCGTAATTATCGTCCCAAAAAACCATAAAAACAACACCCATATTAATATTTAGACATTCCAACCCCCGCGGACCCCAACAGAGGGGATGGTATTTCACGTCCTCCACGTGGGATTTTAAAATCATTCTTGTTTTCGTAATCAGCGATCCGATAAACCATAGAAACAACACCCACATCGATGTTCAGAAATTGACACCAGATTTCCCCCTTTTAGGGGTTGATTTCTCAAAAAACCTGAAACTCGTATTTACTTATTTATCGTTAGAAATACTCCTGTGAAGTTTCGAATAAAATAGTCCAACTAATCTTGTTTCCCCATACAAACTTCGGACCCCCATTTCACCCCCTTAGGGGTTGAATTTAAAAAAAACCTTTCTTACTGGACCCCTAGACCTTATAAGGAACCTACATACTAAATTTGGAATCTCTAGAACCAGCAGTTTGCGCTGTGCGTTGATATGTTGGTGAGTCATTTATTTCTTGAAATTTGCCACAAACTTTCGAAAGTTTTCATGGCCATAATATTAAATTTCAAAACCGATGCCATTTTCGTAATTATCGTCCCAAAAAACCATAAAAAACGACACCCATATTAATATTTAGACATTTCATCCCCCTCGCACCCCAACAGGGGGGATGGTATTTCACGTCCTCCACGTGAGATTTTAAAATCATTGTTGTTTTCGTTATCAGCGACCCGGTATATCATAAAAACAATACCCATGTCGATTTTCAGAATTTGTCACCACCTTTCCCCCTTTTAGGGGTTGATTTCTCAAAAACCCTGAAACACGTGTTTACTCATTTATTGTTAGAAATACTCCTGTGAAGTTTCGAATAAAATAGTCCAACTAATCTTGTTTCCCCATACAAACTTCGGACCCCCATTTCACCCCCTTAGGGGTTGAATTTTGAAAAATCCTTTCTTAGTGCACCCCTAGACCTTATAAGGAACCTACATACTAAATTTGGAATCTCTAGAACCAGCAGTTTGCGCTGTACGTTGATATGTTGGTCAGTCAGTTATTTCTTGAAATTTGGTACAAACTTTCAAAAGTTTTCATGGCCATAATATTAAATTTCAAAACCGATGCCATTTTCGTAATTATCGTCCCAAAAAACCATAAAAACGACACCCATATTAATATTTAGACATTTCATCCCCCTCGCACCCCAACAGGGGGGATGGTATTTCACGTCCTCCACGTGAGATTTTAAAATCATTGTTGTTTTCGTTATCAGCGACCCGGTATATCATAAAAACAATACCCATGTCGATTTTCAGAATTTGTCACCACCTTTCCCCCTTTTAGGGGTTGATTTCTCAAAAACCCTGAAACACGTGTTTACTCATTTATTGTTAGAAATACTCCTGTGAAGTTTCGAATAAAATAGTCCAACTAATCTTGTTTCCCCATACAAACTTCGGACCCCCATTTCACCCCCTTAGGGGTTGAATTTTGAAAAATCCTTTCTTAGTGCACCCCTAGACCTTATAAGGAACCTACATACTAAATTTGGAATCTCTAGAACCAGCAGTTTGCGCTGTACGTTGATATGTTGGTCAGTCAGTTATTTCTTGAAATTTGGTACAAACTTTCAAAAGTTTTCATGGCCATAATATTAAATTTCAAAACCGATGCCTTTTTCGTAATTATCGTCCCAAAAAACCATAAAAACGACACCCATATTAATATTTAGACATTTCATCCCCCTCGCACCCCAACAGGGGGGATGGTATTTCACGTCCTCCACGTGAGATTTTAAAATCATTGTTGTTTTCGTTATCAGCGACCCGGTATATCATAAAAACAATACCCATGTCGATTTTCAGAATTTGTCACCACCTTTCCCCCTTTTAGGGGTTGATTTCTCAAAAAACCTGAAACACGTGTTTACTCATTTATCGTTAGAAATACTCCTGTGAAGTTTCGAATAAAATAGTCCAACTAATCTTGTTTCCCCATACAAACTTCGAACCCCCATTTCACCCCCTTAGGGGTTGAATTTTGAAAAGTCCTTTCTTAGTGCACCCCTAGACCTTATAAGGAACCTATGTGCCAAATTTGGAATCTCTAGGACCAGCGGTTTGGGCTGTGCGTTTATATGTTAGTCAGTCAGTCAGTCAGTCAGTCAGTCAGACAGTCAGTCAGTTTCTTCTTTTATATATTTAGATGACCATGTATCTTTGTTATTATATTTACTCTTGTAATAATCTCGTACAACATAACAAGAGTCCAATTTATAACATACTTAGTCTCAAAACCGACATACATTATAACATAAATACAATTTCAGGCCAGTTTCGAATAACATTAAAGCATACCTATAGTTACTGCGAAGACTGTTAACTTTCTTCCTAGCATCTTCCCTCGTTGCATTTGGTTTAATTTTTTTTAATATACTGGCTAATTTGTCGAGGTCTTCATTTTTTCGAGTCTTATATAAGTAATTCTGGTTCCTTGGGTCCCACAGTGAAGGAGATATTTCGTAAGCAATGATAAATTGTTTAAGGTAGTCCTGTGCCAGGGACGTCGGGCGGAAGCAGACCTCGACCGCGAATTATCCAGCAGACTATCTTCTTCCATGGTCAAGAACGATCTTAGATAGTTGAATTAATACTTTATTTCCCCGGTTCAGTTTGTTTGTTTGTTGTTGGTTGGAAGTTAGAATCGTTTCGCTTTTCATTTATCACTAATCTCAGTTTATTTAAAGTCAATATATTATGAATTATTTTCCTTTGGTTTATAGTTAAGTATTTAATAATTTACTCATGCTCATGCCTGAGCCAGTGACGCGGGAATCCCACAAGATTTGGCAAAATGTGACAGATAATATCATGATATTATCATGATGCCTTTGGATGAACAATATTATTGAAGGCCCGCCCCTTTTATATCGCGGATTTCAAAATATCCGGATTTGCTCCGATATTATCACGATACTGCGATACTCGTCAATATTCACGTGATACGTATCATGATATGCCTGGATCGCGTGATAATAGTGACCATGTAACTGGGCCCATTGGGCATAACCAACAAGCCTCTCGAGAACCAGAACGACGTATGCGCCCTAGAAAAATTGGACAGAAGTGCTGAACTTATTAATGGAAGATGGTACATCGGTCTGCCCTGGAAAAATGAACACTGCGTCCTGCCCGACTCATATCCACACGGCATGTCACGACTTAAATCAGTGGAACGAAAGATGATAAAATGCGAAGGCTACAGAGAGAGATACAACGATCGCGTCCAGCACCTGTTTGAAAACGACTACGCACAAGAGTTACACAATAATGAAAAAACTAGTAAAACATGGTACCATGGTATTGAGGTGTGCAATAAAGAGTTTTTGTATTGTATTGTACCTACCTCATTTCGGGGTAGATAATAAAAACAAGAAGCGCCTCCGGCTCGTATTCGACTGTGCTGCTAAAACTAATGGCTTATCGCTGAACAAGGATTACCTAAACAAGGGCCCGGATTTACTAAGGTTACTTTTTGGAATAATGTTGCGATTCCGAGAACAAAGAATAGGTATAACCGGAGACATAAAAGATATGTTCCTAAGAGTGAAGATACGAGAAGAGGACCGAGATGCACTAAGATTTATATACCGAAACGAAACTACGGAACCAGTAAAAACATACGTCATGACTTCGTTAATATTCGGAGCAAACTGTAGTCCTTTCGTGGCCCAGTACATAAAAAACAAGAACGCTCAGCGCTTTGAGTCTACGATGATGCCTGCCTGTGAAGCGATATATAACCAACACTATGTAGATGATTATATAGACAGAATTTCAGACGAAACAACTGCTATCGATTTAACAAAGAACATAAAAAATATTCATCAACAAGGCGGCTTCGAATTACGAAACTGGACTTCTAACAGTAAACAAGTCCTCGAATCCATGCCAAAAGCAACCCTCGGTGAAGCAGCCGTAAAGTTCAAATTTGGCGAACAATATGAAAGCGAGAGGACCCTTGGTTTAATCTGGTTTCCACATGAAGATGCACTGGGGTTTGATGTTTCGTTCAAAATGATCCCTGAAAATATAATTAACGGAACACAAAGGCCGACAACAAGGGACATGTTAAGAGTTGTCATGTCCATATTCGACTTCTACGGATTTTTATCTCCGTTTACAATTAATGGGAAACTAATTTTTCAACAATGTTGGTAGCTAAAAATCGATTGGGACGACCAAATACCAGACGCAATATATGAAAAATGGTGCCATTGGGTTAGTTGTTTGAAATCACTACATGACATAAAACTGCCCAGATATTATTATAACGCAGGAAACCTGAACATGAACGCGCTGGAATCGAACCCGGCGCCCACCGCCGACTCTAACCACCCAGCCACTGCGCCTGCGCACGGCCGGCTGCCGCCGACACCGAGCGCCAGCGCCGCCCGCTATACAAACCTACAGCTACATATGTTCTGCGATTCGTCTGCTAAAGCGATGTGCACCGTTGCATACTGGCGCTGGGAAGATAACTCACATGTAAAAATTGCATTTGTGGCTAGCAAGTGCCGCGTTTCGCCTAACAAGTTACAGTCAATACCTAGACTTGAATTAAATTCAGCTGTTTTAACTGCTAGATTGGCTGACACTACAACGAAAGAGCACAAAATAAAAGCGGATCGAAACTTACAGAATTAATAACATGTTTTTCAAACCTTAAGTCAGTGTCCATCAACAGACCCAAATTACGTGCTTCACTGACACATTCTATAGGCTCCCCTAGTAGTGTTACACTTAAAGATGGCTTACAGGAGGACCGCTGCTGCCTACTACCAAAGACAAGATATTTAGTCTTGGTTGGATTAAGCAACAAGCTATTCTCCTGCGCCCAAATGGCTATTCTGTTCAGGTCATCATTAAGCAACTGTATGGCATTGTCAATCTCCGTTGGCTTACAGGATATATAAACTTGTATATCATCTGCATAAATATGATATTTGCAATTTTTTATATAGGACCTTATGTCTGCGGTGTACAAAATGAACAGAATTGGACCCAAAATGGACCCCTGTGGGACCCCTCTCGTGACCTCCAGCCTATCTGACGTCTGTGAGGACCCATCCCCATTATCTACCTTCACACATTGCGAACGTCCACTAAGGTAACTATTGAACCATCTTACAGCTTCAATGTCAAATCCATAGTATGAAAGCTTAGACAGTAAGATATTTATATTAAGTCGAAAGCCCTAGAAAAATCTAGCAGTACTAAGAGTGTGCACATTCCTTTGTCTTGAGCATCCAGTATATTGTCTGTGACATCAAGTAGCGCAGTTACAGTACTCCGGCCCTTTCTGAAACCTGATTGAACATCTGGAAGAATATTGTTGGTTTCTATAAAGTCTGTTAACTGCATGCACACTGCTTTTTCCAATATTTTGGACATACAGGGCAGTATACTAATAGGTCTCAGGTCTTTCATTACAGCAGGGTTGGAAATTTTTGGCAATGGCCGCACAATTGCTGTTTTCCAGGTGTCAGGAAAGATAGAAGTAGCTATTGACGTATTTACCAATTCTTTTATCACGTTAGTTGTTTGTAGCATAGTCATTCCGAGCATGGTTACATTAATACCGTCACAGCCTTCTGCATTTGACTTCAAGCTTTGCATAATCTTAATAATATGTTCTGTGGTAACTGGTAGTATATGGAAGACTGCGTCGCTATACCTATGGAATTCAAAATATGTCAATGTAGATAAAATTGATTTATGAATAGGGGGAAAATTCAGGAAATGATTATTAATAGCATTAGGGTCATTTAAGTGAGAAGGTATGTCAATGTCATTCTTAGGTAGCAAAGTAGATTTAATATTTGTCCATAGTTCTTTAGGGTTATTTATTTTATTATTAATATTAAGTTTAAAATAAGCTACTTTTTCTGAATAAATTGCTTTATTGACCAATGATTTGAAACTCTTATAGTACTCTTTCTTGGAATCGGTTTTGAACTTGTGATAGTCTGCGGCGGCTTTGTCACGTAACTGCATCATAGTTTTCACTGTGTCGGTGATCCACGGATAGGAACGAACTCTAATTACAACGGTCTTTATGGGTGCATGCAAGTCAAACAAAGTGAGTATGCTCTGGCTCAAGGCCTGGACCATAGCATTGACATCACCTAGGCCAGATATCCAGTCCCATCCTATACTCTGAAGGTCTGCATCGAAGCGATCTAAGCATATGTTTTTTATGGGTCTAATGGACACTGAGTAAGGCTTCGGTTTAGCCCGCTTAACTATGAATTCGCTGATTACCAAGCAATGTCCAGTCAGCGATAAATGCTCCACCTGAACACTTTCAGCACGCAAGTCAGAGCACACTACATCAAGCAGCGTCTGGCTGCTCTCTGTAAAATGTGTGGGCACTGAAACTAACTGAGTCAGACTAAAGCTTTTTAAGAAAGACACAAACTTATCCACTCTGGCTGATTTGGTCAATAAATCTATATTAAAATCTCCCACTAAAATAATGCTATCAGAACTATGCAGCGAGCTAATGGAGTCAGATAGCGCGTCAAAAAACAGATCACCATCCATCCATGGGGGTCTATATGCGGTGCCTATAGACAGTCTTGTTCCGTTGAGGGCTAATGTAACCCACATTTGTTCTACCAATTTGTGCAAAGGGTCTATGGGGTGGGGCCAGACTCGAGCGCTTACGTTACGCCTGATGTAAAAGCCAACGCCTCCCCCCCGCGCGCGAGTGCCCCCCGCCGGGCGGGGGATGTGGCGGAGACGATACCCTGGCAGAACTGGCGCTCGCTGTTCTTGACCCGTCTGCAGCCAAGTCTCATTTATGGCTAGCAAATCCAAATCTTGTTGCATGGTCATCCCTATTAGATTGTCATGATTGGACCCAAGAGAGCCTGCATTATATAAACCAATCCTTATACGGTTTTTCATCATTTTAAAAAGATATGATAATAGTACATGTATATATATTGGATTAACAAATCATAAAAATTACTGATATAATAATTAAATATATAATAATATATTTTAAATGTCCATATAGTTAATTTTACGATATTTAAGGTATATATATATTTTGTGTGGCTCGGCGTGTGTATCATGTCTAACGTTCCCCATTCTGACGTCCTTTTTAAAGTAAAAACACATATGAAAACAACAGGACTGAAAAATATCATAAACATTACAAATAACATTTTTCTTCTCTCAAACAGCGCCATCCCCAAAAACACGCTGCAGATCCTCCTCGGACCGGAGGCAGTATACCTGCGAGCCATCGGCCCGTCTGGCGTAGACTCGGCCCCGCTTGGTCCAAGAGTACCTCCACTGTCGCTTGCGGCACTCCTCGCGCACGCGGTGGAACAGTAGGCGGTTGGCGCGCGTCAACCGCTCGTTGACGTAGACGCGGCGCTCGGTGCCCGCCAGCCCCACGTCGCGGGACGACAGCCCACGCCGCACGCGCGCGGCCCGCAGCAACTCGTCCCGCAGCCCGCGCCGGGCCAGCCGCACCACCAGGCGCCGCGGCCGCTCCGCGCCCGCCCCCGCGCCCGCTACCGCCGCGCCCGCCGCGCCCACGGCGCCCACCCGCTCCGCGAACACGACGTCGCGCGGCTCGAGGGGCACGCCGAGCTTGGCGGCGAGCACGGTGACGACATGCACGGCGTTCTCGCCGCGCTCCTCGGGCAGCTGCCCAATGTCGAGGTCGGCTAGCAGCGCGTCCTGGTCGCGCTCGGCCAGCTCGCCCTGCAGCCGCGCCATGTGCGAGAGAGAGGCAGATACTTCGTTTTCGGTTCGCGGTAGCGCCTCTAACGTCCGAGCGCGGCGAACGGCATGAGCGGGGGGTTTACTCCGAAATTCAAAATCTGAACTTCGTATGGTGCCGTCCCTTTCACTCTCCTGTCATAGACTATATGAGTGAAAGGGACGGCACCATACGAAGTTCGGATTTCGAATTTCGGAGTAGACCGCCAGTACCACTAAGTTATAAGATAGAGCGAGATAGGGATAGAATTTTGTTAGACGTTTAAAAGCCATAAGTCACCTAGTAGTTTGTCACAACAAAATAGAGACGCAGCTTTAAGATGGCGGACAGACTCAGCAAACATTCAAGTGGTGTCCTTTACACGATTAATATTATCACAATACTGGGGTGTCAATATTATCGTAGTTTTCAAATTTGTATGGATTCTGCTTCAATATTCACGTGATACTTACCGTGATATGAATGCATCACGTGATAATAATAATCATGGAACAGGCCCCATACATTCGCTTTGAAGGCGGTTGTTGTGACAATCAGCCTAGCTAGCACGATAGATTATACCGTTACGTTTTATGTGACGTTTTAATACATTTCGCCCATATAACGCGACGGTATAAGTTATCGTGCTAGCTAGGCTGATAGGTGTATAGAACGCTTGAAAACTACAAAAACAAAACGCTGCAGACGCGGCTAGCCGAATCCACACAATGAGCGATGATGGCCCCTCACCCAGAACACAGCCCAGCAACCTGGCCAACAGACCGGACGCAAACATAGTTTACAATTTCCGAACGTACCCAACCCGACGCTGTCAACCAACGAATTTAATATGGCCGTCATAAAATTAACACTTTTTAATGCAAAATACGCGACAATCCGAATTTTGCGGATACATATGTTCAACTCGAAATCGTTATTTTTATACGTTCTTCAATTTGAGACAGGTCTCGTTCGGGTCTACCGTACCCCTGCACGAAATTATTAATATGTCCCAAACGATCAGTTTGAAACAACACGGATTTGTTAAGAATCGTTCTACGACGACCAACCTTTTGTCATACACACATGATCTTGTATCAGCTTTGAATGATCGACGTCAGATTGACGCCATCTACACTGACTTCGCGAAGGCCTTCGACAGAGTAGATCATTCGATCCTTTGTTCGAAGGCTGATAGACTTGGAATAAACGGAAGTCTACTGCGTTGGCTTCATTCTTACCTGCTCCACAGATCTCAATTAGTGTCAATATACAGCTTCCAATCCCAACCGTTTATAGTCATATCCGGGATCCCACAGGGTTCTAATTTAAGCCTCTACTCTTTTTGATACATATCAATGATCTCTTGGAACAGCTGTCATGTACAACACTAGCGTATGCGGACGATCTAAAGATATACTCCAAAATAGATTCTAAGGAGGATTGTTTACGGTTGCAGTGTGACTTGCATACCCTACAGCAATGGTGCATTGATAACAATATGTCTCTGAACATAAGCAAATGTCATGTTATCACTTTTACAAAGAAAAAGCGCATAATAGAATTCGTTAATAAAATAAACAACCAATGTTTGAAACGCGTAAAGGTAATTAAAGACCTAGGAGTCTGGTTTGACACTGCTTTGTCATTTCGTGATCACTATGACTATATGATCTCTAAGGCTAACAAGATGTTAGGATTTATTTTCAGGAGTAACAAACCATTTAAAAAAATTAATACGATTACTCTCATATACACCACGTTAGTAGCAAGCATACTGGAATACTGCGCCATAATATGGTCGCCCTTGTATAAAACGCATATTGGCTATGTGCGAAGTAGGTGGTGGGGGTAAGCTAGGCGATCGTAGCGCACACCATGGCAGAAATGTGTACTTACCGGGGACCACTGTCAAATTTACTTTCACGATTTCTGTTGGTTTCTTAACGGTTTCCTACGAATCGTTTCGTTTGTATGTATTTATTTATTCTCTTATTTATTTCACTAAAATTTCCAATACGGGGTCTTTCTCGTTTACTAAAGTAAATAAAATATTCATGTGTCATTATTTGACATCTCTGACTTTTGAGATTGTCTCGGGACCTTTGACGTTTGACGTTTCAGACGTGCACATAGCCAATAGAACGTATTGAAAATATTCAAAAGCGATTCATTCGTCAATTGAGTTCGAAGTTCGGCCTTAGAAAATCTCTAGTAACTTACGAAATGAGACTTAAGTATTTCAATATTCAAAAATTAGAATGTCGTCGAAAGATAGCTGATGTTATGACAATTTATAAAATATTGAACAACAAAATGGACTCGCCTGACCTGTTGCGTCACTTCTCACTCCGTGCCACTAGCAGAAACAGTCGCAATCGGCAACTATTCTCCGTTGAAAGGGCTACAAATAACGTTTTCTATAACAACCCTATTACACGCATGCAACGGTTGTATGATGATCTGCTCAGGAGCAACCCTAATTTGGACATTTTTACTGATAAGTTGGGAGATCTACTTGGCACGGCCAACAAGACATTTCACACTTGATAGCACTACAATACAATACAATACAATACAATTATTCTTTATTGTTCACCAAAAACAAAAACAGTTAAACAGTAATTAAATAATTAAATAACGGTAGACAATTGGCGGTCTTATTGCTAAAGAGCAATCTCTTCCAGACAACCTTTGGGAAGTGGAATTGACGCAAAAAATATTGAGTAGGCAAACAAATAATAATAATCATCGTAATATGTTATAAGTCTTTAGGTATAAATAAAGATAAAAGAGTCATACACATACATATATACATAGATATGTAAACATACATAAAAATACGCAAAAATAAATAGAAATTTATGCTAACAACACAGTCAAACTAGATAGAAGCTCTAAAATTGTTCAAACAACACACACTAAGAGGGAGAAATGCGAAACTACCGCAGTGACAAGTAGTATAGTTTTAACTTATTTTTGAAGATTAAAAGGGATTTAGCACATCTTATGTCTACAGGCAGAGAATTCCACAGACGAGCCGCCTGAAATGTAAAGGAATTATTGTAAAATTTGGAGCTGGAGGATGGAACAGATAGAAGAAAATTTTTAGCGCACCTTATAGAAGAAAGATAGTTGAAACGCTCCTTTAGATAGCGGGGAGTTGCAGGATTAAAAAGTATTCCATAAAGAAGACATAGTATATGAAAGTTACGTTTTAGTCGAATTGGAAGCCACTTGAGTTCAGAACGAAAATGAGATACGTGGTCATATTTACGTAACCCGAATATGAACCTGATGCAAACGTTTTGGATTCTCTCAAGCTTGTTCAGTTGCTCCTGTGAAAGATCGATATAGGACACGTCAGCGTAGTCTAAGATTGGGAGCAGTAACGTTTGAGCGAGCGCAGTTTTTGTGGCGATGGGTAGAAAATTACGAAGCCTTCTTAAAGAGCCTACGGCAGCAAACATTTTCCTGCTAACTTCATTCAACTGCGGAACCCAAGAGAGAGTGCGATCCAGGATAATCCCAAGGTTTTTTACTTGCGTAGAATATGGAATAAGTACGCCATTAAATTGAATAGGTGGAAGACTACTGAAGTCGACTCTAGAGACCATCTTAGTACTACCAATAATGATAGCCTGAGTCTTATCAGGGTTAACAGTCAGCCCATAATTTTCACTCCAGTTTGAGATGCGCACTAGGTCACTATTCGTAGAGGAGATAACTGAAGGGAGATCACTAAGTACACCTTGAGAGTAAATTTGAAGGTCGTCGGCATAAAGGTGATAAGATGAAAATAATTTATGTGTTATGGAGTTGATAAAAATAGAAAATAATAGAGGAGACAACACGCCGCCCTGCGGAACACCGGCCAACATGTTGCACCAAGAAGAACGGGAAGCATCCACCTTTATACGCTGCCGACGGCCGGTCAGATAACTACGAAACCAATCAATAACCGCAGGAGATATGTTAAGGGAACACAGTATCGCTAGTAAGATGTCAAAATCAACGGTGCTAGATTTTACCAATGCTTTTGGTAAAATCTAGCAACGTTAACACCGTCAACTTCTGGACATTCATACCTGACCGTATATCATCCGTAATTTTTACGAGAGCAGTTGCCGTGCTATGACCCGAACGGAAACCGGATTGATAAGGATTCAGGAGATCATTACTATTAAGGAAAGACGTAAATTGTTGAAAAACTAATCGTTCAAGTACTTTGGATAGGAAAGGAAGAATGGAAATAGGACGGTACTCGGAGAACGCTGAGGGATTGGGCTTCTTAGGAAGAGGTATTACATCAGCATCCTTCCAAATTGAAGGAAACACACTAGAGGAAACTGAAAAATTAAGGATGCTGGTAATAATAGGAACTAGGAGATCGAGTAGGGGGAGGATCATATTACGGCTTACGCAGTCGACACCTACGGCATTAGAAGTAATGGACTACCTGTATACATAATTAATCTTAAGTCTTAAAATAATGTAGCATCACTCTTTTCTCTGTAATGTTGTAAATCTGATGTTATATTTTATTGTGTTACCGTTACTTAGCAACATTTTCTAACTAATTTTTCATTTCATTTAGTTCACGCATGTTAGTTCATAAGTGGTTGCCATGTACTTTACAGATACTCTCTGATGTTGTGCATAGTTGTAATTGAGCTATGGACTAATATATGTCACAACATTGAATTCTATCCTAATGTTTAAGTTTATAGCTTGTAACTATGCCTTTTGAAATAAATAAATATAATGAAAAAAATAACTACCTGTCAACAGACAATGGAGAGAAGCATCCCAAACTTAAGAAAAATCAACAAAGTTAATAGCAACTTAATAAGGAAAAAGACAAAACTAACAGATGCTTTACACCAGGCGCTTCAACTGAAATGGCAATGGGCAGGCCATCTAGCAAGGCTCACCGACCAGCGCTGGACCTTGGCATGCACTGAATGGGTAGGACCAGGCGGGAAAAGAAATGTTCGACGACCACGGCAAAGATGGTCACATAAAATTAAAAAGTTAGCTGGCAATAATTGGCTAAGAGTGGCGCAAGACAGAGACGTATGGAAGTTAGAGGAGGCCTATACCCTGCCTAAGGGGTCCCGATAACTGCAAAAAGAAAAAGAAGTTGTCAATAGCTTAACAAATAAGTTTTCTAAAAAAATATTTTAAATATGCTTTATTTGTATTGTTACTTTGTTGGGAAATAAAATAAATTCTTTGGACAATATAAACTTTTTTAATGTAACCTTATGACGTTTGAGATAGAATTGACAGAATGCATGCTGCAAATATCGTCAATGCTAAATAATTCCAAAGGAAGACATATTTAGACGATATTATAAAAGGAGGATTAGCGTATCACCAAAAGGGACGGACGTATGGTATTTTAGAGCAAATTGCTTGCTACATTCATCGCAACTGTAAGGTTTTCCTTCTGTATAAAAAAAAATGTGGTTGTTAAAATCACCTAGTACTGAAAACTGTTTGTTACATACATCACAGCTATATAATATTAGTCTCCAGTATGCATTCTTCTATGTGTAATCAAACTATCTTTTGTTGTAAATAGGTTCTCACAGTAATCACAGACATAGGGTTGATCCTCGGTGAGCAAAGTTATATGTTCCTTTTTATGTTTATTCAACAGACCTTTTTTTACGAAACGCTCGTTACACTCATCGCAACTGTAAGGTTCCTCTCCAGTGTGATATTCTTTATGTTTGTTTAAGTAACGTTTCTCAGAAAATCGCTTGTTACATACGTCACAACTGAACGGTTTCTCTCCAGTGTGAACTCTTTTATGTGTATTTAGACGGGTCTTTCGTTTGAACTGCTTATTGCATTCTGTACAACTGTATAGCTTCTCTTCGGAGTGTTTTTTTTTGTGAGTATTTAAGCGTCTTATCCCAGAAAATAGCTTATTACATACGTCACAACTGAATGGTTTCTCTGCAACGTGTAACATTTTATGTTTATTTAGATGGTCCTTTCGTCTGAACTGCTTGTCGCATTCTGTACAACTATATGGCTTCTCTTCGGAATGAATTGTTCTATGTACATCTAAACACCATTTTTTTCTAAATTGCTTGTTGCATTCTTTACAACTATATGGTTTCTCTCCAGTATGAATTCTCTCGTGTGTATTTAAATGATCCTTTCTTGTAAATTGTCGGTTGCATTCTTTACATCGATATGGTTTCACTCCAGTGTGAATTCTCTTATGCAGAAATAAAGCTGGTGAACTAGTAAATTGTTTACTACATTCTTTACAACTATACGGTTTCTCTCCGGTGTGAATTCTCTTATGCTGGGATAAAGCTGCTGAACTTGATAATTGTTTACTACATTCTCCACAACTGTACGGATTGTCTTCAGTGTGAAACCTCCTGTGCGTGTGCAAACTTTTTATATGCGCGAATGTTCTGTTACATTCTGTACAACTATATGGTTTCTCTCCAGTGTGAGTTCTTATATGTACAATTAACGTACCTTTGTGTCGGAATCGCTTGTTACATTCATTACAGGTGAATGGTTTCTCACCGGTGTGAATTGTCTTATGCTGCCATAGACTTGCTAAACTTTGAAATTGTTTACTACATTCTCTACAACTATACGATTTTTCTCCAGTGTGCAATCTCCTGTGCGTGTGCAAACGTGTTAAATTCGTAAATGTTCTGTTACATTCTCTACAACTATATGATTTCCCTCTAGTGTGAGTCCTTATATGTGAAATTAAAGCACCTTTCTGCCGGTATTGCTTGTTGCATTCATCACAGGTGAGTGGTTTTTCCCCGGTATGGATCTTTTTGTGTTCCTTCAAAACATACTTATTTAGGAGAGTTTTATAACAAATATCACACTGAGCACGCTTAGGGCCCTCGTGTATTTGTATGTGCTTGATTAACGTGGGCTTGTCTGTGAAGAGTTGCCCGCAAGTGTCGCAGGTGTACGCTTGTTCCTCGGCGCGGAGGCCGGCGGTGTCGTCAGGCGCGTCCTTCGTACTCGCGGCGGGGCTCGGGCCGCGGCGCGATGACGCTCGCCGCGTCTGGCTCGCGCGCGGCGCCTCATCGCCGCGGAGGCGCTCGAGCCTCACGGAACACCGCAAGGCGAGCTGTTGTCTGGCGCGCGCGGACACAGGCCGTGCCGGCTCTGCCCTATCGCCCGACGCATCTACCGGTGCGACTAAAACATAAAAAGACTTTGTTTGAATAACAATCACGCAAAGTGCTTAATTTTTATCCGGATACTCTTCCCTGCCTAGGAGTATAATCTTACCGAAACCCATTATTTACCACTAATAATAATTGTAATGTGCCGGTATGCACATAATATTAATTAGATTTTATGATCTGTACTACGTGCTTAGGTTAAGTTGGAGATTAAGGCTGGGTTGCACCAAACCATCTGTAATCGTAAGCTGTGTTCGTTAAAATTTGAATGTATGGAAAGTTTGAAAAGTTTCTATGGGATGACAGCTACCGGCGCCATATTTAACGTTGATCAGTCTGTGATCGTAAGTCGGTGCAACCCAGCCAAAGGCTGGGTTGCAATAAACCGTCTGTAATCGTAAGCTGTGTTCGTTAAAATTTGAATGTATGGAAAATTTGACAAATTTGTATGGGATGACAGCTGCCGGCGCTGTATTTAACGTTGAACCGTCTGTGATCGTAAGCGGTGTTCGTTAAAATCTGATTGTATGCAATTGTTGACAAGTTTCTATGGGATGACAGCTGCCGGCGCCGATCAACGTCAAATATGACGTTGATCGGCCTGTAATCGTAGGTTGGTGCAACCGACCCCAAAGACCATGCGAGACGCATGAGTGATTAAGATTATGTATGTCTGTACTATGTAGCTACTAGTATAAGAGGGAATTGAGCTGTTGAATAAAGTGTCAGTTCTCTATAGTCAGTTATCTGTAGTCAAGTCACAGTTATGTCTCTCACTGAGTGTGGACTCCATAACCCCCTCTGGGGTGTAGTCCACAGACCCTCTACCTGCTCCCCCATCAACATCCAATATTGCCAGGCATGTGGACGCTATCGCCAACCACTAACCAAGACCTGGCAAAAATAATAGTTAATAGGAGCAAGACGGCGTTGATGAGAAAATGTGTAATAACAATGGCCCCAAAGCTGTATAATAAATTGCCTGAAACATGGAAGTCTGAAACCTCTAAATCTAAATTTAAATATTTACTTTATACATTGTTATTGGACAAATGTTATTATAATATAGAGGATTATCTTAATGACACTAATATCATAATTTAAATCTATTGAATAATTTTATTGCTTAGTTGTGCTTAGCTGTGTTATAGCTAAACCGATTTAGATGAAATTTGGTACAGAGATAGTTTGAGTCCCGGGAAAGGTCATAGGATAGTTTTTATTCCAGAAATCGTTCCTTAGGGGGTGAAAACGGGATAAAAGTTTATTTGGGCGCCTGCAACAATAAAATAGCAATTATTTCTATAATATCGTTTACTAAGAGTGTAAACCCGCTAAATCTATCGTTTAACCCACCATTATGTAGCAAAAAAAGATGTATCGTCTGGGAAAAACAGCGACTGCCAGTCATTGTAACAAATTTCTTAAATCACATGATGAATAAAATAGTCTACTCCACGAGTTTAAAAGTTATCGGCTAACTTCAATATACCCACCATTTTCGTAAGAATTTTGATCGCCTAGATGTCAAAATCAAAATCAAAATCAAATATTTATTCTGCAAATAGGCCACAAGGGCACTTTTACAAGTCAAAGCATGAATTTATACAATTTAAAAAAAAAAAACTGACAATCTTACTTAATAATAATGATTAAAAAATATACTGATTAACAATTATATAAAAATAAATTTACAAATATTAAGGACGTATTGAATACGATCTGTCCGAATAAACAAAAAGTACATAAAATTAATTTAATATCTCAGAGATGTATATGGTCTCTGAGCGTCCAAATACGATTAATAACAATTATTTAAAAGTCCTTAGAGATGTAAATGATCTCTAAGCGCTAAAATTAAAATAAGTAAACTTAATATTGTTAGAGATGTATAAGGTCTCTAAGCGTCAATAACAATAAAACTAATCCAGAACAGGATTATGTCTCTCGTCAATCTACATACAATAAAATAACACTAGTATTAAGGTATTTACTTTGCCCTTGCAAGCATGAACAGACCGTCTGTCTGTTCTCGCAAAAGATAACTTTGTTTCGTGTTTTTGATGTAAACGAAGAAGTGTAACATCGCAAAGGTATGTACTTTTATTATTGTTTTTTATTAATTAATGTTCCGTGTGCGAAAATATTCATCATCATCATCTTATCAGCCGAAGGACATCCACTGCTGGACGTAGGCCTCCCCCAAAGAGTGCCTCAATGCCTAGTCCTACGCCACCCGCATCCAGCAAACTACAGCGACTTTCACCAGGTCATCAGTCCATCTTGTATGGGGCCTACCCACGCTGCGCCTTCCGGTAAGTGGTCGCCACCTTTCCGCCCTAACGGCCATCGTTTCTACGTGCAATGTGCCCCGCCCACTGCCACTTAAGTTTAGCGATTCGGAGGGCTATGTCAGATAATTGGGTTCTACTGCGGATGGCCTCATTTCTCATGCATGGAACACCCTTCACATAGTATATTGCCCGAAAAATCACCTACAAAATGGTATCCATAACGTTTTCTCCGAAATACAACGTAACATTATGGTTTGAAGACCAATAAATAATTTATTTATTACATTGAAAACAAGAATGTAACCCAAAAGAAAATATTCATTTTCAACTGAACATCAACGATCAAGATTATTTACATCCGGATGGAAACGCACACATAGGTACTGTAGGTGTGCTGTAAGGAAGTGCGTTAGCGTACCGAGCGCCAATGCCATCTACCGAGTAAGATTTCTGAATTGATGAACGCTCAAAGGTTATACGGTCTCTAACACCCCATTTAACATTAAAGAGCCGAATTTAGCTAAATTCCCAACATCAAATCGCCAATTTTGACTCGGAAGTTGTTCGAAGAATCGGTGTAATTTTTATGTCATCCAACTACCACGTGAGACGGCCCATAGTTGGCTTGTACAGTCGTGTCGTGCGGCGAGTACTCACGCGATATGCAGTCCTCGTCGTCGTCAGACGACATCTCCGCCGTCGCTGCTCGCGCCTCGTCTGAACCTGAAACAAAACCTCCATTTTACACTGTGTTGTACAACTGACTCCAGTCAGTCATAAAAAACTTGTCATAATGGATCAAAACAATATACAGCTGGTACCTACACAATGTAGCATCTCTTGCCACATCGTCGTCGATAATTCCTGCTCCGACTGCAGGCTCATCCTCTAAAGGAACAAACAAATAATAAAATAAGTTTTCAATAATGGCCGTTACTAATCAAATTAAAGGGAAAAATTTAATTTTCGTCCGCACCGTTACTGCTTAATACAAAATTAGTTTGGTATGGGATGGCGCATCTTTACTGACGATTTCTCAATGTAATTGAGACGTTGATGCCGATAAAATAAGTCTAAGTCTTCTAAGGAAGATGACGCTGTATGCCTCCCTAAGTCGTACTTTTTTTTTAAATATAGAAATTATAAAAAATTAAAATAGTATTTATGTGCAAATTTTAGAAATTTGTACTAAAATACTATTAAATGATTATATACACTTTAAGTTGACTTGTCACTTTATCTAGAACCTACTCACATTGAAATTATGTAATTGATCTACCTTTTTCGAACACTGTACACAAATAAGTTAAGTGCATGAAAGCATCTCTCTCTCTCTCTCTCAACAAATAAGAATCAAATGTTTAATAGGTATCCTAGGTACCTTTTTATTCACCTATTAATATTAACAGTTTGATGATGTAAGGTGGTATACCACCATCCTTAAACAAAATCTGTTCCACCTAAACAAATTGTTTAGAGCTTTACTAACAGTGCTGGACAAAATGAATCACACAATTACACGCAACTGAAAGTTTCTTTCTGAACTACTATATGAATTCGATTACATATGTATATTATATAATAGGAAAACTTGTAGCAGATTCTATGGCTATATACAGATAATAAAAGTCCAAGATTCAACAAATGTATTTATGTTTAATAAGTCCACTATTGACATCATATCCTGAGAATTTTATGTATCTGGTATAATCCAAACACAAGTTACGAGGGTTCAAAAAAACGACGAGGCGCTTCGAGAAAAGGTAGGTAGTGTCCTTATGCTTCGCTGGGCTCGTCTTGGCGGGGCCAGACTCAGATGCAATTATAAACGATTTATGGCATTTCATTGTAAAATAAGCACATGGACCAAATTATTACAAGCAGTTGAGCAAAAACAGGCTCTAGACTTCATAAACTAGACCACTTGTTGGGCCCAAAAAGTGGTAGAGCATGTGCGCGTGAAGACCGGATTCATCCTGAGAGTTGAAAACTGAGAGCCTACCCATAAGGGTAATTTTAACACCTTCGTGGAGATAGTTCCAACAGATCATCTTCAACGAGGAAGAATGCTAGCCGAAGGGGATCAAGTTCAGGAATTTTGGCGATCGGTTTACTGACCTCATACAGTTGCGTGCTTGGGTGACACATCGCGGTTATAATATGAATTTATAAGATATAATGTAAGTAAATAAATATCGGCCTTGCTGCCCAAATCAAATGACTAAGTGGATCTAAGTGTACTAACGTGATAATTCCTGTCCCTGTTCATCACTTGTCACATCCTCATCTTCCGTCTCTGTCCTGACTGGGGCCTCTTCACCTGAAGCAAAATTGCAAGCTATAATAGGACAGCTCAGCCTATTGCAAGTTGTAGTCTTATCAATGAATTGTGTGGAATAGGTGCTTACACAACACAGGCTCCTCGTTGGAACCATCTCCATCCTCCATTATTGACTTGACTGTTGGATGTTCCTCTAAAGCAAACAAAAACATGTCACATAATGTATGGCACAACAATGTGAATAAAAAAAAGAAAAAGATTTAGGTTGTAATATTTGCATAGAGATTTTTTAATAGTTTTACACATCTTAGTACCGCTACCATGAGATACTATCGAAAATATACATTACGTTACTACAGTCGCTACCGAATAAACGCGTTTCGAGTAGATTTCGATTGTGCTCGTACCATGAGTCAACCGCGCGTTCACTGCGCCCGCCAGAAGCTAACGTATTATTCGCTAGCGACTAACGTTTTGTAGCGGTTGCCGTAGATCGGTACCATGAGTCACCAATTTGACAGTCGCTATCGAAAAATACCGTATCGACTGTAGTAAACTATTTCACTAGCAAATTGGAGCGTGAAAGCTTATTAGAGATCTTGTTTCGTAAGTTATTGTAATAATTATTTATCTAAATAATATCGGTAAGGCATTATTTTGTGTGGAATATGTTAGCGACGGCTGCGTAAGAAGATGAACGACAAATAACAGAGATAAATTGAGGCTGATAAGAGAAATAAATAAAAAAAATCCACTTCAACATACTATAAAATGAGATTAGGTTTATTAATTATATATAATCTATGTACATCTAATCACATGAAACTAAAAAAAATCATCATAAAAACTGGGAAGACTGCATCACTCAGTTTATAGGTATGGCAATAATAACCAAAAATAACCAAAGAAAATACAAGATTCACTAACATTTGACCTTGTGCTACTGTTCTACGACACTTTAAATTAGCAGGTTTATTTCTATACTTTTGAAAGGAAGCCTTGGGTACTTAGCCTTTTGTCCAATATCGTCCTTGCTCTGTCTTTTTAGTATAGTTAGAAAGAGAGCTTTGTATGCTGTGAAGTTAGGCACGTCACTCCGATCGTAACGTAAACTACTCGATGAATCGAGTTAACGTTAGCGAGTATAGTAAACGTGTAATTGACTCATGGTACGAGTACCGATCTGTAGTTCTATGGGTGACCACCAGAGGCGCTGTACTTATTCTCCATACTGATTGTTTACGCAGTCGCTAGCGAGTACGGTCACTGCAATCTCATGGTAATGCTATAGTTTTTGGTGGGTAACTGCCCAGCGGGAAGGATAGGTTTTATGACCTAAACCAGTTTTATATAGAAAACTCCCGTGAGTTTGAGACATATTAAATATAATGAAACGGGTCACCCACGTCTTTAAGATCGAATATCGCTCATAGGATATCGCTGATAGGTGCTCATGATTAAGGACCGCGAACCGGTCTGAAACATGTCGAGCGATATTCGACCTTAAAGACGTGAGTGACCCGTTTCATTATATTTAATACCTAAACCAGTGCATAAAAATAACCCTATAAATATTATGATTCATGAAAGCATGAGCTTAAAATGTAAAACGCTAATTGGTCCCGTATGAATGCAAATTTACGTAGGTACATTAATTATAATTTATGTAGGTTAATTTAAGATTTCACGCTAACATGGTGTCTAACATTAGAATTTCTGTTAAGAACGGGGTAAGTATTTACCACATATAAGCACACTAGCTTTTGCCCACGACTTCGTCCGCGTAATCATCTACTCCCTATCTCATATGTTAATCCAGGATACGGACTATTTGTATACAACTATAGTCTGTTTTTTTAGCATTAGAAAGAAGGTTAAAGCACGAAGCACGAGGTCTTTTATGTAAGACATTTTACGCCACACAACTTGTTGTCTACAATAAAATTATAAAACGGTTTTTATTACTTATTTCTAAATATAAGTACTAAAGTACTTATATATTTATTCTGCAAGTATTTATTATTTATATCCGTTTTTTTTTAATTATTTCAGTTTGGAAAAGGTTGCATTATAAAAAAACCTAAAGAAGAATATGTTGTAAACAGTTGGTTCAATTAAAAAATCTTTTATGTCAAGTCACTTCGCTTTAAAAATTGACAAAATTATAGTGTTATTTTTCCTGTTGATCAACAAATTGTTGAATTGTATAAATTATTTGTTGTTGTTAGAAGTTTACTTATTCGCTGTGTGTTTGGTGGACCGCGAGTGTAAATTCGATGGATGAACGAGTAGCAGGCCCCAGTGGTTTACAAAAAAAACCGGCCAAGTGCGAGTCGGACTCACGCAACGAAGGGTTCCGTACCAGAAAAATAATAATAATTATTATTATATTGATTTTAGTATTTGTTGTTGTAGCTATTTCAACTGTCTAGCTATTACGGTTCTTGAGATCTAGCTCGGCAAGTGGTAGCCATGAAAAAGGGCTAAAATATCACGTTTTTTGTATGGGAGCCCCCTTAATTATTATTATTATTTTGTTTTTAGTATTTGCTGTTATAGCGGCAACAGAAATAAACAATCTGTGAAAATTTCAACTCTCTAGCTATTACGGTTCTTGAGATACAGCCTGGTGACAGACGGACGGACGGACGGACAGCGAAGTCTTAGTAATAGGGTCCCGTTTTTAGGGTTCCGTAGTCAACTAGGAAGTTATAGTTTCGCCATGTCTGTCCGTCCGTCTGTCCGTCCGTCCGCGGATAATCTCAGTGACCGTTAGCACTAGAAAGCTGAAATTTGGTACTAATATGTATATCAATTACGCCGACAAAGTGGCAAAATAAAAAGTGGAAAAAAATATTTTATTAGGGTACCTCCCCTATACGTAAAGTGGGGAGTGATTTTTTTTTTTTCATTTTAACCCTAACGTGTGATATATTGTTAGATAGGTATTTAAAAATAAATAGGGGTTTACTAAAATCATTTTTTGATAATGTTAATATTTTCGGAAATAATCGCTCCAGAAGTAAAAAAAAATGTGTCCCCCCCCTCTAACTTTTGAACCATAAGTTTTAAAAATATGAAAAAAATCTCAAAAGTAGAACTTTATAAAAACTTTGTAGGAAAATTATTTTGAACTTGATAGGTTGAATAGTTTTTGAAAAAATTACAAAAATAATTTCTGAACTAAGTTTGTAATTTAACCGTATAATCCAAACTCTTTCTTTAGTTATCACCGTCCTCTGTGGGCCCGTTTTTAGGGTTTTGTGTTTCTGTACTTAATATGTCAACTTAATGTGACGGACGGAAAACTACGGAACCCTACACTGAGCGTGGCCCGACACGCTCTTGGCCGGTTTTTACCCTTTGGGTACGGAACCCTAAAAAAGGCCGCTTCGTTATCCCCGAATGTTTTGCCTTCGCCGAAAGCGAAAAGGCAGAAACAGTCTCCATTAACCGTAAATACCTCGTGTGTTCATAAGTTTTGAGACGGCTAAATACTTGATGTTTTCATAATTATTTAATTTTTTATATATACCTATAAACATATTGTTAATTTTACTTTACAATCATTTTACAATTGTTTCATTAATAAACATAGATAGGTATTATTTTAATTGCGTTCCATATTTTATGTTAGATGCCATTTATTGCGTCAGCTACACCTAGACAATGACCCCGCGAGACACGAAAGTTTTCATTCTCTTGCTTCTCTTCCAGTGGCTCATTTGTGAGTAACTATTTTTGAGTAGTATTTACGGCAGGTTTTTAGCTCTAAAAGTTTATTTTAAATATCAGGAGTATTTAAAGCCAGGCTCGAAGAAAGTTACTTCTATTGACTGATAAAAGACATACATTTCTCTTTTAGCAGTTTTCGTATGATAATTTTCTTACGGTGTTCTCCAAAACTTTGTCAATTATTTTGACAAATAAACGTGTCAAATAAACTTTTACAAGTGATTCCAATAGTCCATCTGGTAAATGGATAATTTTAAGGCATAGTTTGAGCATCTAGTATTCAAAATTGAAAGAAAAGGCTACCTCATACGTAATAATCGCCCGTATCTTGAACATCGTAGGGTGATAAGGTTGCAGTACTGTCTGTGCAGTAGTTGGAACATCTGTCGACATTTTGGTGTTTATTTATTTAATCGTATGGCATTTATTTACGAACCGTGAGATCTTCGAGAAGACAAGTACGGTTGCCAGTTTCGATGTACAATTTGTCGTTCCGCTGCCTTAACTTTCTTTCTACCATAGACATTAATGTCTAGGTGACAACTCGCCCTCTTTGTCTATAGACAATAATTTTTAAGAAAAAAAACCGACCTCAATGGTGAGGCCGGTGAAAGATTATGATACTTAGATGGTGCACTCTTAGATTCCAAACAATAAAATAAAAATGGCTATAAGTATGTTTATAATGGTAGAAGACTAAGTACCCTCAATTCCTCATAGAATCCTCCATCACAACTTAAGCTTGACAAAAATGTGTCTTGAAAAACCTAGCTTGCTTGACAAACATAACGAAGAGAACAAATCGCCAAACGTGAACTACGCGTCGTGGAAGAGTGTCGTTCTGATCATCATCACCAATTCCACTTCATCAAATGTCACTTTTATTAATGATAATGCTTGATTAGTTCATCAAAATACTAAAATCACTATTTGTGTGCCATTCACATTTGAGGAGTTCCCTCGATTTCTAATGGATCCCATCATCAGAACTCGAGCATGACAAAAAATAATCGTGAAAATAGAACTTGCTTAACAAACACAGCTAGGAGGACAAATCGCCAAACGTGAACTATTCGTCGTTGAAGAGTTCTGTTCTGATCATCATCAGCAGTTCCAATTCATCAGTCACATTTTTGTATGAAAATGCTCGATTTGTTGATAAAAACACAAAAATCACTATATGTTTGCCTTTAAGATTTGAGGAGTTCCCTCAATTCCTCATGGATCCCATTATCAGAACTGCGTTTTGATAAAAACGGGACCAACTTGGATATACATACTTACAATCAAAATACGAATTTTTAAAATCGGGTTAGAAATGACAGAGTTATGGAGTAACAAACAATACAAAAAAAAAAACATACAACCGAATTGATAACCTCCTCTTTTGAAATCTTGAAGTCGGTTAAAAAGAGGGCGAATTGTCACCTACGTCTGCCATTGAGCATAGAAAATAAAAAATGTCTTTTTATAACATAAACACTACACTATTTCTTTACATTTAAGTGTTCTTACCCTCACAGAAAGTAAACAAACGAAATCCATACTTTATGAATTTTTATATGTACACGTTATTTTATGCTCAGTTTTGGGGGCAAGTGTTCTTTTTTTTTTATTAAAAATGGGATTGCTCTTGGCCAGCTTCTAGCCAGGGGGTAAAGATGAGGCCGACGATGAAGCGAGCTCACCCAGAAGATGCCTATTCACTCCTGCCTTAAAAAGGTCCAGGTTATATGAACTCGGAAATACAGACGCCAGCAGAGAATTCCAAACCTTAGAAGTGCGCATTATAAAAGAAGATGCAAAGCGCTTGGTTCGAATTAGTTAGAGGAATTTCGACCAGGTAAGGATGGTAGCCAGCCGTACGTCTGGATATCCGATGGAAGAAGGGGGAAGGCGGTATGAGCTCATGGAGCTCCTGAGCACACTCACCGAAGTACAGTTTGTAGAAGACACACAGACATGCTACTTTGCGTCGATGTGCTAAGCTCTGCAGCTTATTTACCACTACCGTACCGCCGCCAATGAGCCTCCTGGCTCTGCGGTCCACCGAGTCGAGTGTGGCAAGTTGGTACATAGCCGAGCCATCCCAAAGGTGACTACTATACTCCATGCAAGACCGGACTTGGGCTAAGTGATGGGGCAGTTGCGATAATAGAGCATTCACAAAAGAATTTTATTTTGACAAATAACTCTTTATATGAAGATAAATATGAATTGAATAATTATGTGAAGCAACATCACTATTTTAGCTTGCCCCCGAACTGAGTGTTAGGTAACAGGGTATATATATATACATGTTACCTAATCTTTATGTGCATTCATACTATGAATACAAAAAATGTGTCTTCTTCCTTATTCCTTCAAAGGGCCACTCATATTATCGTTCTTTAAGTGCCATTTCAGTATTAATACTTAATCTATAGCATGTTTGTAGTGTTTAGTCAAGATCTACCTTTAACCTGCAGAGCTCCCTGCAGCAGCGCCTGCAGCTCTATCTGGCTGCGCTGCACTTGCAGCTTGAAGTCGCTTGCATCTTGCAGCCGGCCCACGCACACATCACAGATCCCCGCTGGGCCATCACTGCCGAGTATTAGCTGAAAGTAGAATAAATAATAATAAATAAATATTGGGGGACAATCTTACACAAATCGACCTAGTCCCAAACTAAGCAAAGCTTGTACTATGGGTACTAGACGATGATATACATACTTAAATACATAGAAAACATCCAAGACCCAAGAACAAAATATCCGTGCTAAATGCACAAATAATGCCGTGGCCGGGATTCGAACCCAGGATCTTCGGAGGAGCTTCGGAGGCAGTGTCACTACCAACTAGGCTAAACAGGCCGTCAGAACCGGAAACAGAACAATAGTAATTATCATTTTTAAGGCTTCACCTACAAAGACAAAATAATATCGCTCTCTGGTTAAGAAATGTTTTCACTGAAAACACCATACCACACATTGTGATTACTGTAATTATCAAGATATATTATAAGATAACCAATAATAATAAAACATATTTTCCATATTTACATGTATGTCAAAGCACTCCTTGAGCATATTGGAATATATCTCTGTTGCGCCGAGATGTGTGTACGGCGTCGTCAGGTCCTTGTCCGGAGCTCGCCACAGGCAGCAGCGGCACGAGTGCCCCACGTTCATCACGTTATGCATAGCGTCGTTGATTATATCGGTAATTGTTACAAAAATAACACGACTAATGAGGGGCCATCGGCCTTTAACGAGATATAAGCGGATTTAGCGACTATTTTAGATTTTTGTACGGGAGAAAGACAGTGTGTTGTGTCTTATGTCGCAGACGTAAAAAGAGGATAATATAATATCGAAAGTGCCTTAGCTGTAGCTAGCGTGTCACCACAAACCAATAAGAGATACTACCGTGTCAGTAAGGTGTCAGTCGTGTCAATATATAATGTACTCTTTGCGTGTCACCGAAAACAAGCACTGAGACAAATTGACAGTGTTGCCAGGGCACTTGAGTCGTAAGTTACGTTTCGTTTCCTGAAATGTTACATTTTTGCTGCAAAAGTTACATTATGGTGTTTTTTTTAATTTACGTGTTTTGGGGTTTTTAAAACTGTATGGATTTCGCTTCAATATCCACGCGATACGGATCGCGATATGAGTGTATCGCATGACAATAATCACTATGCAAAAGGCCCCATTGAGGTCAGTGAAATCGCGGATTATACAGGAATCTATGAAGTAATGTTATGATAAAATGGACTCTGATTTGTACACAGCACCATATTCACTGTTTTTACTATTTAGTCTAACACCTAACTTTCTCGAATAAAAGTACAAAAAAGTCAAACTTTTTTACATTTTCACTTCTGATTCTCGAAAAGTGTATCATGAATCATGACTTATATTAGTCTTGTCGGGCGAGACCAGGGTGCTGCATTGGACCCTGGGGAAAATCATTATCATGATTAACAAGATATTTTAGTTTGACCGGTCAAAGCACTTCACCGTAGCGGATCCTCTAATCACAACACAGTAACTTTTAAACTAAAAAAAAACTTAGTTTTTTATATCAACCAACCTTCCCAACCCTTACATTATTAATTCCAACAGATCCGTAGCGTTAAGCAATTTAATTTTTCATACAGTTGTCTCCTTGCATTCGTATAGTTAACCAAGTAGAGTTAGAACGGGGCAGATAGTACGATCAATTTCGGCTGTTAACGGATTGTTTCCATTTAAAAGCACACCAAAATGTCAAATCCCATATGATCCAAAACGTAAATTCACTGACGGGCTCTGTTTTAAAAGCCATATTAATCTTATTGTCATAGCGCGTTGCATTGAGAGCCATCTCTGAGTGTGATATGGAGTGGAAGACGTGCCAGTTTTAAGTATGCGTCAGTTTGGATGCGTTCGTAAACTGTTTGCATCAGAAATCTAGTATGACAAATCTCGATGTTTTGAAAAGTTACAAAAATTGCCTTAAGTATAAAAATTACTTACGTGTTACGCGAAGGGGTCAAAAGTTACGAAAAATGTAAGAAATGTAACCTTCTGGCAACACTGCAAATTGACAGTTGTTCTGGGGTTACCACATGCAGAATGTTGTCCCCATTCATTTATATTGACAGAAATAGGTTGTTATAAGTAAAAATTTAAGAAGATGACCTGCCCGGCTAGTATTATAGCTTATATACCGTCACGGTTTATGTGACGTTTCAGTATTTTGGCCATATAACGTGACGGTATAAGCTATCATACTAGCCGGGCTGTTTGTTGTATGTAGTTGTAGCGTGTTCGAATATACATTACATATTTTAAATGTGCAACACAAACACCTATTCTTACACGTCACAACTACATATTATTGAGTTCGAAATCCTCAAAATAAACTAAATAAATATTAGAGGGCAGTAATAACAATAATAATAATAAGACATTTATTCAGTTTCCTAGTATACCTATTACATAGTATTTCCATGAACTTAAATATAGAAAGTCTTTAGACCAAGAAGAACAGATAGATTTACATTTCATTACAACCTAGTGACGGCAGTTTAATAAAGATGCCTAGCGGTAGTGTGCACGCGTGAGCTTGTTTTTTTTTTAATTCGTAATTGTTAAAAATCAGGTTGACTAGGTATGTCGTGATGCTGACCTATATATCCGTCGTCGGCGTTGAAGTGATGGTCTGGATATATGCGTAGTTGGCGCCCAAAATGTTATTAATCGCGAATAAATGATTTATTTGTAATTTATAACGTTCGGGCCGGGCGGAGGCTGGCTTACCTAACATTATGGGTAAAATATATTTCTATTCGCTGGGCACCCTGAAGTTATGATAACCTGACAGACTTTTTGGCGGGAAGTCAAATTAAGCGGGCGTTTTTAAAATTTTGTCCTGTTTGTAAATTGTTTTATTTTATGTATATTTGTTTATTTTTGCTGTAAATATAGTAATTGTACAAAGTATATATATAGTGTGAATAATAATGGGTGAAAATAGCGCCGGGGGCGAGCCCCCCGGCGACAAAGAACCCAAGAAGCGAAAATTGGACGCTAGTGCTTCGGACTATAAAATGTACACAAAACCGAATTATAAACGACAATTTCCCGAAAATCACAGTACGGAGTGTGTAGTTTATTGTGAATCCCAGGATAGTGATAAGTTGGGTAACAGAAACCCTATTACACTAACAAAACTCTTCACGGAACAAGTAAAGGGCATTGTAGGCGTTCACAGGGTGAATGCATACAAAATCGGCATCACATTCAAGAAGCCTGCGCCAGCTAACAGTTATTTGAAAATGGATCACTTCTTGGGCAGAAATAAGCTCAAAGCCTTCGTGCCAGCAACTTGACAGAAACTACGGGAGTACTTCGATACGTACCTAAAGAATTAAAGAACGAGGAAATTTATAAAAACATAACATGTGACGCTGAGATAATCTCAATCAAGCGATTTATGCGAAAAGTCGACGGAAAGCTCGTCCCTTTGGGAACAGTAGCTATAACATTTGCAACAACAGCATTGCCGCAATATGCATATTTGAATATGTTCAGATATAAGGTACACGCGTATATTCCACCCCTGCTGCAGTGTTACAAATGCCTTAAATTCAACCATTCGGCCAGGGTCTGCAGAGGCGAGCAAATGTGTTCGTCCTGTGCCGGCCGACACTCATATAAGGAATGCGATGTTGAGGAAATAGTATGCATCAACTGTAGCGGGAACCACCTTGCAATATCGAGAGACTGTCCCATCAAGAAACAGAAAATGGAGGAAAAGAAAAAGAAATACACCAATTTGAACCAACCCTATGCCACTGTGGTGAGTACCGCACCAGTTATACAATCTACTGATACCTTCCCGGCTATGCCGAAACCTGTGAGTCGTAACCCTACACCTTTTAATGCGGAACAAATTGCAAACAATGATATAATAATCAATGCAATAGTTAAGTCCCTTATCACTCTGGGTAATGACAAAGAAAATAGCTCAATTACAAATAAAAGAATTAAGGAAATATTGTTAGCAAATTTATTTAATTAATTAATGGATACATATTTAACCATAGCACAGTTTAACATACAAAGCTTACAAAGCAAGAAGGCCTTATTAAAATCATTTCTTTCTGTGCATGATATTGACATATGCTTGTTAAATGAAACCTGGCTCAAAAGTACAAGTATTATTCCTAATTTTGCACCTTATAACTTTATACATAAAAATTCAGTAAATACACATAATGGTGTAGCCATATTAATTAAACAAAATTTACAATATAGTATTATAAACACAACTTTCTATGAATCCATTCAAAATATCTGTGTATCAATAGAAACATCTATAGGCACTTTAAATATTCTTTGTGTATATTGTCCTCCCAATGTTAACAGGTTTGACACTACTAAAATGAAAAAGGTACTACTGGAAATCCCTAGGCCATGCATTATCATGGGTGATTTTAATGCACACCACATACTGTTTGGATGTCATTCAAATAATAACAGAGGCAACGCCTTATATAATCTCATTGATGAATTTGACATGTGTGTTTTGAATGATGGTAGCGCGACAACTGTTCCATATCCAAATAGAAATCCATCTGCGATTGATTTAGCTCTAGTTAGTCCCACGTTGGCCCCACTTTGCGAATGGCGCGTTCATGATGATCCTATGGGCAGTTACCATTATCCAACTCAGGTGGTAGTAAATGTGAAACCTTCCATGTATGAGATCCGTCCTGTAGAAGAAAAATATATTTATAGCAAAGCAAATTGGTCTAAATACTATGATTTGTCAGAAACCTGTTTTTCTCATTTAGATATCAATAATACAGAACCACTTAATTTGTATAACAATTTTGTAAACATTTTAAATTTAAATTTAATTTTTTTTTTTTTTTTTAAATTTTGTCGGCCTGTTTAGCCTAGTTGGTAGTGTCATTGCCTTCGAAGCTAGAGGTCCCGGGTTCGATTCCCGGTAAGGGCATTTGTTTCTGTGGTGAGCAGAGACATTTGTTCCTGAGACTTGGACGTTTTCTATGTATTTAAGTATATATCTATTAAATATATCGTCGTCTAGTACCCATAACACAAGCCTTATTGAGCTTACTGTGGGGCTAGTTTGATTTGTGTAAAAAATGTCCCCTAATATTTATTTATTTATTTATTATTTTATTTATTTAAATGAAATTCGATCAGAAACAGTTCCAAAACAGATGATAAAACAAACTCCGAAAGTCATGAGAAAGCCTGCTCCTTGGTGGAATGAAACATGTGATGAAGCTGTTCATAAATCGAAACAAGCTTTAATACAGTACAGAACATCACCAAGCATTACTAATTTCATAAATTACAAAAAGGCTGATGCTCAAAAGAAAAGAACATTAAAAGAACAAAGTGTTAATTCCTGGCATGACTTGTGCAGTAGTTTTAATAGAATGACACCTATTTCTAGAATATGGGGTTACATAAAAAGATTTAAAAGAATAGGTTCATCTCATAACAGATATCTAAATGATGAATGGGTACCAGGTTTTTTAGATAAAATATCCGATTCCACTCAGTTTGATCCAAATAACCTGAGTGATTTATTGAATCAGTCTCCTGAGAATCAAACTAACTCCTTTCTCAATAGGCCATTTACATTGAATGAATTGTATATAGCACTAAAAAGTAGGAAAGACACAACACCTGGGTTGGATAATATACCATACATGTTAGTTAAAAGATTACATCCTAATGCGGTAGAAATTCTATTACAAGTTTATAATATATTATGGAACAGTTTAGTTGTACCGGCATCATGGAAAACACAATGTGTTATTCCCATCCTAAAGCCAAATAAACCTGTAAATAATCCTTCATCATATAGACCTATTTCCTTATCATCATGTTTAGGTAAACTTTTTGAAAACATGTTAAAGTTAAGAATAGATTACTTTGCTGAAACACAAGGAAAGTTACCAGATATTCAATTTGGATTCAGAAAAGGAAGAAGTTGCTCTGAAAGCTTTGTATCTCTCATAGCTGATCTTAAAAAAGCAAAACTCAGTCACTCTAATGTTATATGTGTTTTTTTAGATGTTAAAGGTGCCTTTGACAATGTTAACATTGAAAGTCTGATTCATGTTTTGCATGAATTGGGCTTACCAAGTAAAACTTTAAAATGGATATTAGATTTTCTACACAATAGAACCTTATTTGTTAAATTTAATAATAAACTACATGGACCTAGAATTGTCAATAAAGGGACAATGCAAGGCGCTACATTGTCACCTCTATTATACAACTTATATACATCTCAAATCCTTAATTTTGTAAATGCATCCCAAGTTAAAATCTTACAATTTGCAGATGACTTGCTTTTGTACAGTGAAAATCAGAACTTGAACTTGGCTGTTCATAATATGAATGCAGCATTAAATCAAATACAATATTATTATAGCAATACTTTAAAATTAGAAATCAGCTCAGAGAAAAGTAAAGTATTAATATTCAGTAAAGACCCATTTGCACAGTCTGCGGTAAACATAGGTTATAATAACATTCAAATTCCTATTGTCAGTCAACATAAATTTTTAGGTATTGTTATAGATGATAAACTAAAATTTGATAAGCACATAAACTATATAAGTCAGAATGCCATGAAGAGCATAAATGTAATGAGAAGCCTAGCTGGAACATTCTGGGGTTCTGACCCAAAAACTCTTAACATGTTATACAAAAGCATAGTCAGAAGTCACTTTGATTATAGTTCCTTGGCTTACATGAATGCAAGCAGTACATTATTAAGAAAGTTGGATGTTATACAGAATATGGGTTTGAGAGTGATAAGTGGAGCTATGCGCACCACTCCTATTAACACTATGGAAATTGAAAATTGTATACCTCCATTGTCCTTGCGGCGTTTGCAGCTGGCTGAGAGATTTTGTTTGAAGGAGTTGTCTTGTGACAACGGTGTTGTCTTAGGTAAAGTTATACACCCTCCAGGAATCACACAGTCAGCTGAGACATCCAGCATCTCAGCTACTACTTTGATTTCAGGTTCATTGCCTGAAATTCCAACCATAATGACATACTTAGTCGGCTCATAAGTTCTGTCATATACATAGTATCAAATAAAAACAAAAGTTTAAGTTTATTCCGTATAATTTGTACAGCGTTTGAAAGCTTATAAACTAGAGAATCTAAATGTATAACATTTATTCAAAATGACCGCCATAACTATCTACACAGGCTTGAAGTCTGCGTGGCCAGTCGTCAATAGATTCACGCACCACTTTCATGTCGATATTGGCCACTGCCGTAGCAAGGGATTTTTTCAGCGAGTCTAGATTTGCATGAGGTTTTGAGCACACCTTTTCCTCTAAATACTGCCATATTTTATAGTCTAACGGATTAAGATCTGGGCTAGAGGAGGGCCAATCTTCATGCCGTATAAAGTCGATTTTATTGGAGGCGAGCCAGGCTTGTGTAGACTTTGCCTTATGGGCTGGAGCAGAGTCCTGCTGGAAAACCCAATGCTGGTTTAGAAACATCGTATGGGATAGTGGTTTCACAATATTAGTCAACACCGTGTCTTGGTACACTTTGGCACTAGTTTTTACTCCTTTCTCACAAAAATGCATACTAGTGACGCCCGCATAAGAAACTCCCAGCCAAACCATCACAGATGAAGGGTGATGACCTCTTTGAATACGGAGAATGCTATTAGACGCTTCTTTACTATTACGAGCGTACACTCTATCATTTTGTTTATTACAGTTTTCTTCTATGTCAAAAATTTTCTCGTCCGAAAACAGTATACAACGATGCTTATTTTTAGCGTACTTCTTCAATAAAGCTTTAGATCTTTTAAGCCTTAAAGCTTTAAGCCGACCATTGAGAAGATGGCCAGTTTTTCGTTTCTAAGCACGAAGTCTCAGGTCTTGATTAAGCACTCTTTTCACCGTGTTTCTGCTCAAACCCATCTGGAGGGCCATAACTTTTTGTTTCCTAGCGGGATTGCGTGCCCTAATTGCTTGTACAACCGCTGGAGTCCTAGCTGTACGCGGACGACCGCTTCTTTTCTTGTCATTTAAACTAGAGACCTCACTGTATCTTTCTATGGTACGACACACAAATCTTAGAGAGAATTTTAAATTTTCAAGTAGCTTAAAAATATTAGTCGGCGAGTGTCCACAACGATATAGTGCAATTATTGCGGTACGGCTATCTTTAAGCGTCCACTCCATGTTAAAGAAAACAGAAAATTGCAAAATTATACTACTCAAATATTTAAAAAAGATTCGAAATTCAAATGCACAACGGTTTTTGTTTTAGGAGTTCCAAATTTAAATTTTAAAGGCCAGTGACAGAACTTATGAGCCGACTAAGTATATAAAAAACCTGACAAGAAACATGTACACCAGTAACAAGTGGCCAATTTACAAGTGCCCATATAACACTTTACTTAGTTACCTTGACATTAAGTGTCATTTAGATTCTGTAAAACTTAGTTTGATTTCTTAGAACTTTTAAATGAAAAACGTGACTTCTATACTTTGTATACGGATGGTTCAAAAGGTGAGCATGTTAAGGCAGCATACTATGATTCTCACCTGAAAATAACGAAATGCTATAGATTACCAAATATTTGTAGTATATTCACCGCAGAAAGTTGGGTGATATTAGCTGCTTTGACATATAATAATAATAATATAATAATATAATATTTATTCATGACAAACAAACACAATACAATTTACAAACAATCACATAACAGAATCAGATTTTGCCACGAAATGGTCACAGCTCAGCGTAATGCTGGCAGAGCCAGCGCTGGTCTTCCGCTGTGACCATTTGGTGAGATCACGGAGCCATATGAAACTATACAGAGAAACTATATACAAATGTAAATAGTGTAAATATATTAATAGTTAGTGACTCTAAGAGTGTGCTAGCCACCTTATGCAATTGTAACTTAGGATATAAACAAAACTTTATTGTATATAGAGTCAAGGACATGATATTTAAGTTAGGGAAGCATGTGGAATTTGTATGGGTTCCTTCCCACAGTGGCATAGTTGGCAATGAGTTTGTGGACCAAGCGACTCGTCGTGATCACGACGTAGATTTATCAGATTCATTTAAAGTTCCTTTTACCGACTACCACCACCATTTTAAAATGATATCATAGAGATTGTGGAAGGAATACTGGAAAACTACTACAGAAACAAAAGGAAAATGGTACGCAGAATTACAGCAAAACTTACCAACAGCACCGTGGACCGTGGTATAACAACTTTAAATATATAAACAGGAAGTTCATAGCGTGCATTAATCGTCTGCGCTCTGGTCATTGCTTGGTTCCAGCACATCTCTATAGGATGAAAATCATTAGTGACGATAAGTGTAAATATTGTACAAAGGAAAATGCGGATATAAAACACATCATATTTGAATGTGAATCGTTTGCCATCCAAAATTGTAGTGATTATATGCTCAGTGATCCAAAGACAACTTGTCAGTAGGCTTGAGTCGGTCGGGAACTAAGAACTAAAAGGAATGAAATCCCGTCACGGACCGAAATGAACTAGTTCCTCCTATACGATCTAAATCGGTCTTCGGTCCTTTAGCTCAGTTCAGTTGTAGTGTCGCCAATCGGTGCTCGATGCGGTGAACGTATGAGCGAGTTGAGCGACAAAACGGAGCGAACGAAAGAGCGCTCGGTGCGAACGCGGTAGCAGTATTCTTGCGAAGCGTGTCCTACGCAAGTGCAAGTGAGATAGATATCTTCGCGTTGTTACGTCGTCAGCTTGTTTTAAACCTTAATACGTAGCGCGGAAAGAATCAGTCGTATTTGACAGTTTAGGCTCCAACCCCATACAATACAGAAAGCAATTCCGATGTCCATTACAATTTGAATATGATACCTAATAAAACAAACTACGAATATTCTTAGAAATTGTTTGGAGTCCTGTAAGGTCAAAAGAAAATAAGCCATAGGTATAAACATGTATTACAGTCCAGTTTAGTTTATTAATGCGAGGTAGCGATGTCGATGTTATTATTATTGTTGTAGCAAATATTTTCTAAATTCAATTTGTGTATGTTATTACTGACTTTCTCGCTGCATCATTCAAGTTTACGAAAATAGGAGTGTCTGTACATCTAAATACTTTTTTGAATTATTACCGTAATATGTAAATAGATAAAAAGACTATAATAATGAAAAAAATATATACAAAAACAAAAAAAAAGTAGCTAATAATTGTAAATAGGTATCTCTCAGTCCAAATTCTTAAATCAATGTAAATAGTAAAATCCATAATCATTGTAAATATTTGATTTTTAAATACGCTGTTCTAATAAGAATGACAGTCCTAAGCCTGAAAAGTATGAAGGAAAATCAAATATATATTAAGTAAACTCCATACCAGACTATATTTCAATAAAGTCCATGTGATAATAGTTGTAATATTTAATTCGAGTAATTTAGTTAATTCAGTTCCGCGTCAGTCATAGATCGAAGCATGTCCAGAACTCAAAACTTGCTACGGAGTTCGGAACTAAAGGACCTAAAAGACCGAACTAGTTCCTTAGACCGATTGACCGAGATCGGAGCGCTCTTTTTAAAGACCGAGCAGGCGCAACTCTACTTGTCAGTGTCATCAGTGATGTTGCAGATGAAAACTCGTTAAGTGTTCCCCGCCACGTTCAGGATTTACTATCAAACCCAGTCTATTTCATACCTGTATTTAAATTTATTTTAAATACTGTGGAAAAAAATTGATTTATTGAACTTATGCTATCAAAAGTAAGCTCTAATGTAAATATTGTATTACTTGTGTTCAAATGATAAAGATTATTCATTTATATTGTCTGTATGTTAAATTTTTAGTAAAGTAGACTATTAATTCTGAATTTAGAATATGATACAAAACTCTTAATGTTATTTTTAGTGGATTGTTATATGTATGTAATCTCTATTATTCCGGCTGAAGGACTTTGTATCCATGGCCAAGAAATAAATTAAAAAAAAAAAAGAGACAACTGTTACAATTGGTCTTACAGCACAAAAAAGTCTAAAATAGTCACAAAATCCGCTTAAATCTCGTTAACGGCCGATGGCCGCTTAATATTAGTCGTGTTATTTTTGTAACAATTACCGTAATAATCAACGGCGCTATGCCTAACGTGATGGACCACGGGCACTCGTGCCGCTGCTGCCTGTGGCGAGCTCCAGACAAGGACCTGACGACGCCGTACACACATCTCGGCGCAACAGAGATATATTCCGACATGCTCAAGGAGTGCTTCGACATACATGTGACTATGGAAAAATTGTTTTATTATTATTTGTTTCTTATAATATATCTTAATATTGACCGTAATTACAATGTGTAGCATGGTGTTTTCAGTGAAAACATTTCTTATCCAGGCAGCGATATTATTTTGTCTTTGTAGGTGAATCCTAAAACTAGATAATTACTATTGTTCTACTTTCAGCTAATACTCGGCAGTGATGGCCCAGCGGGGATCTGTGATGTGTGCGTGGGCCGGCTTGAAGATGCAAGGGACTTCAAGCTGCAAGTGCAGCGCAGCCAGATAGAGCTGCAGGCGCTGCTGCAGGGAGCTCTGCAGGTTAAAGGTAGATCTTGACTAAAATCACTACAAACATGCTATAGATTAAGTATTATTATTATTTGTTTCTCCTTCGAGATTCACGGGCCATTACATCCCGGTCTTCTGATAGGCTTGCGTGGGGACACAGATCCAACACGTAGAGGCCCTTTGGAGAGTTTTACTATGTAATACACCTGCTACAACCCATTCACGGGTACATCAATAGATACCCGTAAACCAGTCCCAGCAGGCATTGGGACTATTGTAAATAAAATGAAAAGATTACTGGGCTATGGTGTTGAAGTTTGGCTGGTTAAGAGATTGGGCTATTACTGAGGTTCCGGACACCTGCCATAACAATGCTTACACCGTTATCGAGGCAGGTGGTGACTCGCCGCTGCCTAGATGGGCCCCTGAAACTGCCGTTGTGAAGACGGCCAGGAGCAACATCGGTGTGAGTGGCTCAGGGTGTGGAGAGGTGTGCACAGCTTTCTACCCAGTGGCTGTTAACAGCCACCGTGCCCACTCGCGACTTATGCAAGTTTCACTTCCACCCTGCGAGCATATAGCTCTGACGACTCCTCTCTGGACGGCCAATGAAGGCAAGCCAGAGCCGAGAGTCCTGCGGGTCCCCTTGGGGTTCCACTCCGACCGACAAAGACACGCCAGAGACCCTGACCGACTCTCTGGAGCACTCGGGCCCGTGGGGTCGTCACTCCCCTATTATTATTATATTATTTTAGACAGGCAGCTCGCGCTGGTAAGTCTAAATCATAGTTCACTAAGCACTAATATAATTCACTGCTTTAGATAGTTTGTCAAGTCTATTTTTAAACTGATTAACACTGTTGGAGTTCACAACTTTAATACTGAAATGGCACTTATATAATGATAACATGAGTGGATCTTTAAAGGAAAGGAAGAAGGAAGGAAAAGTTTTTTTTTTGTATTCATTATATGATGAATGATTCACATCACACAGCTAGAGTTTGCGCGCAACCCACTAGAGTCAAAGGAATTCAAACCCTGCATACTGAAGTTATATTTCATATTTGAATGGGTTGCGAGCAGTGGACTGGCTGCTGCTGGTGCTGCCGTTTGGATATGAATTCCTTTGACTCTGGTGGTGTGCGCGCCGACTCTGACCATTTGGTGTGAATCGTCCATGAATGTAGATATTTTTTTTTAATTGTATGGCATTTATTTACGAAACGTGAAATCTTTGAGAAGACAAGTATGTTTGCCAGTTTTTGTTGCACTTTTAACACCACCCAGGGGTCACGTGTTTACGATGGGTACTCCCTATGGACGTGGTGCAACTTCGACCCCCCTTTGTCAAGTGAGTGGGCAAGTTGACTGTTAGAAGTTTTCTAGCCGCCCGAAGGCCTCTAACTTGGCTTAACGACTGCTGTCGTAGACAGCAACCGGAAGCAACGGCTTAACGTGCCTTCCTAAGCACGGGAGCGCTCAGTTAGTAACCACTCACAGCGGTCACCCATCCAAGAACTGACCTGCGCCCACATTGCTTAACCTCGCGAACCGCACGCGGTACGCGGGCGCCGCTGGGCCACGAACGCTCCAATGTAGATAATGATATGGTAACATAAAAATTCACAAAGTATGGATTTCGTTCGTTTACTTTCTGTGAAGGTAAGAAAAAGATATGATCACTCCAGCCCGTATATAGCTTCCTGATGCCTGGGTATAAAACTTTGCCAGAATAAATTATACCCTGTCAAATTGACAAAAAGTCTTTTAACTTAATTGGGACATAAGTACTATGTGTAGGACGCTAGGTGTCATGGGGATAGAGGTCTCAGTGGTTTTTGTGATTAAAAGTTTTTTTTTTTAATTTTCTATGCTCTATGGTTTCTATATTTAACATTATCAACAATGTGAAAGTATTTTGTGGAACAATAGCTTTTAATTTAAGGAATTAAAATCAGGTCGGTGTTGGCATTCCTTTCTGTAATATAGAAACACAATGTTATATAAAATGATTTATATCAAAACACACTTTCACTATGAAGAACTCAACTGGAATGTATAACATGACTAGGGACCACACAGTTCCTTGCATTTTGAACATAGAGAAGAGTGAAGTCACTGTTTACTTTATTTTATTGATTGATTTATTGGTTCATATTTTTTCATTATCCTATTGTGTAGAGTAGAATATAAGTTAGGTACTTAAACTTCACTTACCTTTGTCCCAGCCATAACTTTACAGTCTTTCTCAATAAATAGTACATTACGATACAAGTGCAGAGAACAGGAAATTCGCAACGAGTGGTGATAAATTGAAACACGACCGAAGGGGGTGTTTTAAATCGACACGAGTTGCGAATTACCTGTTCGCACGTGTATCGTACAACGTTTTACAGTACATATGGCTCTTTAAAGTTTCGACATATGCCCGTAATCTGCCGATAACGTAAAACGTTGTACAATACACGTGCGAACAGGTAATTCGCAACTCGTGTCAATTTAAAACACTCCCTTCGGTCGTGTTTTAATTTATCACCACTCGTTGCGAATTTCCTGTTTTCTGCACTTCTATCGTAATGTACTATTTATTATGAACTTAATAAATAATAATAAATAATAAGACATTTATTCAATGTTAGCTTGTATACCTATTACATAATATTTCCATGAACTTAAATATAATGATGGCACAATAAAAAGTATAGGTACAGAAACAACAATTGAAATGGGAGGTGGCTCAGCTTGTGTCTGTACCAAAAGACCACTAAGGACTCTTGGTCATCAGACGCTGTTATTCTGCCACCCCCGTGGCTTAGAAACTAAACTAACTACATGTGATCTAAACAAGAGTTACAAAAACTAACTGACTTACATACTAAGTGTATAACATAATTTGTCACTAAAATTTGTAACACTCACAAAAACTAATCTTAAATATCTGTGTTATGTTATGTAGCATTGGTGTGTGATTAAACTCAACAGATTAGAATGCCAGTTATTTATTTTTTTGAAAGTCCAATAGATGCGCCTTACAACGGTTTTTAAAAATCTCCAGCGACGTACTATCCCTTACGGGGGGCGGCAAGTTGTTCCAGCATTTAGAGGCAGCATAACGAAAACTGCCCCTAAATGCCTGAAGCCGGATCAATGGAAGTAAGGTACTATCGCTTTGAGCTCGCAAACCTTTCGCATCTCGTCTTGGTTGCCACTGGATTTTACGTGCTAGGTACTGTGGTTTACAAGTCCGCTTCAAAGAAAAAACCATTGATGCCAGTTTCAGGGTTCGCCGGTTTGACATGTTGAGCATTTTGGATTTATTTAAGTATGGGGTAATGTGAGCGCGACGAGGGATGTTTTGACAGAAACGCATGCAAGAGTTCTGTACGCGTTGTATAGCTCGTTCTGTTCTCTTCAGTAAGCAAGGTCCATAGACTATATCTCCGTAATCTAGTTGCGACAAAACGAGTGCCTCTGTCAAGCGCTCGCGAACTTTTCTAGTTAGATATGGCCTCAACTTATACAACGACTTTAAGCCCCCGAAGCACTTCGACATTTTGCTATCCAAGTGTGTTTCAAATCGAAATGAGTTGTCCATGACGAATCCTAGGTTTTTTACTTGTTGCACTTCTGATATAGGCAAACCCGAAACCCGCAAATCTATTTGAAACGCGCGCACATTTTCCTTTTGTTTTTTGGTACCCAATATTATAAAAACCGATTTAGTCGGGTTAATAACTAGCCCATGATTACCTGACCAACGTTCTATTGCTTCAAGGTCATCACTAATTTGCGATAACGCTGTGTCCACGCTATCTTTGGAAGGATGAACATGTTTAAATATCTGCGTATCATCAGCGTACATATGGGACGAGCAATGCTTGATGACCTCTGAAAGGCTTGCGGTATACAAGCTGTACAAGGTCGGCCCCAGTATTGATCCCTGAATCACTCCCCTCTCGAATTTTAGAGGTAATGAGCGCATAAGTTTTCCACCGGCATCAGGACATTCCACGATCTGATTTCTGCCACTGAAGTAACTGGAAAACCATTTACATACTGATTCTATTTACATACTGAAACTTGTGGGTACATTACTTGAAATTATTGTTCTATAACCATACTAACCTACAAATAATGCAAAATGTCATGTCATTCACTGCTAAATTAGTTTTCTTATAAATCTAAAATCTTTTATGGTTTTATAACTAGGGATGTCACGAATGTCATTTCCATCACATTCGCGAATACGAATGCGAATATTTAGGATGCGAATGTGCGAATACGAATGCGAATGCGAATGTTTAGGCAACCTAAGTAATTAGTATAAAATCTTATTTTCAAAAAATACTGCCTTAAAAAACTAAAAAGCAAAAAATATACGAGAGATTTCCAACCCAATCTTTAGATAAAATTTTCACCTACGATTTCATGACATGAAATCTAACTATACATTTTTTAATTTTAATTAAACGCTGATTTAACTAGTATCTTCGGTTTTTGTGTGCTGTGGACCTGACGATTTCGTTTCAAAATTCAAAATTTCCAAAAATTTACTTGACAAAAAAATTCTATGTAATTAATTATCAAATATGCTCACAACATTTCACGAGAATCGGTTCAGTAAATGCAACCTGCAAATCATCGGGAACAGCCGAAAATCCGGACATACGAAAGGAGAAAGCATCTTTGTCGAAGCTGACCTTCGCTTCACTAGGTGGGTCAACAATTTCTTACATTGTTATCACCTTTTGGGTCAGTTTTCTGGTAACATTATATCAGGACCATTGTAATTGACTTGGTCATAGTTGCTCCACTATCATATATTTATTATTCTTCGAATGAAGATCATTCATTCATCTAGATCTAAATATCTTAGCGCCACGCATTAAACACTTGGGAGTTTTGGATGACCATCCATGATCTTCTTCATCAATTCCAGTTCACCAAATGCTACTTTTTGAATGAAAATGCTTGGTTTGTTACCGAAAATACTAAAATCGCTGTATGTTTTGCTTGAATTTTTGAGCAGTTCCCTCAATTCCAGGTGCTTTAAAAAAGAAACATTTTTCCAAGGCGGTCCACAAATGATAGAGTTCTGAGGTAAGACACATTAAAAATCAAAAAAGAACATAAAACCGAATTGAGTCACTCCTTTTTGAAGTCTTTTAAAATAGTTATTTGTTATACAAGGGTGCAAAGTTGTATTTTACCCGCGAGTGTGGAATTGAAACACGAGCCAGCGAAAGGAGTATATAGTTGAACCACGAGCGAAGCGAGTGGTTCTAAAATAGAATCCTGAGCGAAGCGAGTATTTCAACACACGAGAAGTAAATTACAACTTTGCACTCGTGTGTAACACAAAACTTTTCTCCTCACTACAGCGAGGAAAGTGCAACATGCAAAATAACAAAGTTCCACAGGCATGATTTTCATTACTGGAATCACTGATTTTTTTACGATATTATAACAGAAAACTCTGGAAGTTTTGTATAATATTTACGTGAGTCGATGTCGGTGACAAGTTGTGTATATTTTAGTTGACATTGACAACGATGACATTTCTGACGATGCGTTTTGAAATTGCATCGACTCAACTTGTGCGTTTACAATTATACTCAATATCATTATAAAAAAAATGTTACTTATAGAATTTTAAGGTTTACGACTTTAATCATTACATAAAGCTAAATTTGGTATTTTTTATTAAATTCTCTCTCAATGATAATTGATATCAAACGAACTATTATTATGAGCGTTTTACGTTTTGTTATCTGTCAAAAGCTACTCGAACACGCTCCAAGGTCAAATTACTTTCCCCACTTGTGGATAAAATGCGTTTTTACTCGCTTGTTTCAAAGGATAAAAGACGGCTTTCCGAGCTAGTCAGGGGAAAAGTAATTTCTATTCGCCAAAATAAATCACGTGACACTGTGTGGCACGCTCTGGGCATGCGCCAGTCGGCTTCTTCTTCGAAACACGCCACGAACATTCGCATTCGTAAAATATTCGCATTGTTTGATGCGAATGCGAATGTTTAAAATGATGCGAATCATTCGCATACACGAATGCGAATACGAATATTCTTGACATCCCTAATTATAACATACTGCATAGAAAACTGCCAAGTTAAGGCTCAAAATGCATTAAGCTGCAGTCAATCTAGACACGCGGTAGCGTGTCCAGCCAAGTTCACCCCAGGACCTGGCGGACAGCAGCCGTGTGTTATATTACACGAACCGTTTGGAGCCACTTTTGACCCCCCAATAACTCCAAATCTATCTAACATAAAAAATGAATTTTGGTACATGTATTAAGATCCTTTAGAACAACTAGAACCCCAAATTTCATAAATATAGGTTTAATAATCATTGAGATATTAAATTTCAAATAACGGCATTTTTACCACTGACTGACTGACTAGTAATCTAAAACCTAACCCACTTCCAGGTGACCTAGAAAGCTGAAATTTGGCATGCAGCTTGCTAATTGTGTGTGTACACCAGAAAAAATCAGAAAACAATGTTTTTTTAGTATTATTATTTGTGCTAGTTACCTCAGAACTCCGTCATTTATTAATCGATTTGGAAAACTCTTTTTTTTTGAAACGGTATACTTCAGGGGTAGTCCCATAATTATCAGGTAAGAATCTGATCATAGGGTCCTGGAGAAATCGAGGGAACTATTCAAATATTTGAGGTGCACCTATAGCGATTTGGGTATTTTGTATATTCGTGCATTCGCTCTTTAAAAAGCACTATTTGGCTATGATTGACAAATTCGTGTAATATGACACACGGCTGCTGTCCGCCAGTTCTTGGGGTGAACTTGGCTGGACACGCTGCCGCGTGTATAGATTTAAAAGGAAAACTATCAAAGCTAAGTAAGTATGTACACATTACTAATATTCTCTTCTGTTTCCGCGACTGTTACATATTAAATGAAACTAAGGAATTCAATTAAGTTTGACAGACCTCAAGTCTTCGCCAAAAAGAAGAGATATATTCCCAGGATGTTGCGTATTAAAATCAAATTTTAATAGAGGAATTATCACGTTAGTACACTTAGATCCACTTAGTCATTTGATTTGGGCAACAAGGCCAATATTTATTTACGTACATTATATCTTACATACATATCAACATGAACTAACAATGAAAACATATTATAACCGCGATGTGTCACGCAACTGTATGAGGTCATTAAACCGATCACGAAAACGCCGGAACTTGATCCCCTTCGGAACTCACTTTTCGTTTAGGAGTTCTCATGACCATCTCTCGACCCTGGTTATCACCTTGGACCAAATTACTTTGGAAAACAAATTCAATGAGCCCAAACTCGATGAGGTTACTACTTTTCATTTGGGAGTTCTCATGACCACCTTCCGACTCCATCATCAGTACCGCGGTCATGATCCAGGACCAAAGTGCTTGGGAAGACAAATCCAACGACCCCAACTAGAGGAGGTATGTTTTCGTTTAGGAGTACTGACCACCACGTTTTGACTCCATCGTAAGTACCCTGGTCATTTTATATAGGACAAAAGTACTTGGGAAGACAAATCCCAGGAGCCCAAGCTCGATGTGGTTACGTCATTTTGTTTAAGAGTTGCTGTAGCCACCCTGTGTTTCCATCATCAGGTCAGCTCGGTGGTACTATAATACTGCATTGTAACCGAATTTACATAAGTATGCCAAATTTTAGGTCAATTGGTTGATGATAACTGGTCTAAAATCCAGTTGCAAGATTTGTCCCACACATGATCAGACATACCTACTACATACTCGTTATTAACGGAGCAATTTGAATAACAGATAATAGCAAATAGCATTAAATATTTTATTCCTTAATGTTAAAGATTGTTATTTTAACCATTTCTTCGCCTGACAACATCATCGGATTTCAAAGCCATTATAAAAAGTAAAAAAAAGCAATTCTTTTGTCTATGTCTAATAACCAGTCGAATTTGAGTCGTGTCGTAGCAGCCAATGTATTCGTGTCGTGTCGATTGGCTTGTTGCAATTAATGTCGTAGAACGTCTAGATATCGTGTCGCAGTCGGTTAAATTCCGCGGACTTAGCTAGACAAGTCGAGTGTGGAGCAAAGGAGAAAGGGGTTTGGTCAACTGGATTGTGTGCCGGCCGCGCTGCATATCGTTGGAAGCTCAAGGGAGGTATTTCTCACACCAGAGGTAAGTCTGGACGGTCTGAAGGTTATGAGTACCCTGCCCTGGTACCCTACCCCAACACCGTATTCTGCACCCACAACCGCAGAAAGGCCTGGTAAGTGCGCAAGTTGATTGACTTGTAAACCCTACTCCACACTGATTTATTTTCGCATAATTTCGATCTTACTCATCAAAAATTACAGTCCATTGATAATCCAAAACACTTAATATACATGGATTTCTAAGCGGAGTTAAGTTTTTTTTTTATTAAAAATGGGATTGTTCTTGGCCAGCACTTAGCCAGGGGACAAAGACGAGGCCGACGATAAAGCGAGCTCACCCAGAAGATGCCTATTCACTCGTGCCTTCAAAAGGTCCAGGTTATATGAACTCGGAAATACAGACGCCGGCAGATAATTCCAAACCTTAGAAGTGCGCATTATGAAGGATGATGCATAGCGCTTGGGTGGAATTTCGACCAGGTAAGGATGGTAGCCAGCCGTACGTTTGGATGTCCGATGGAAGAAGGGGGAAGGCGGTATGAGCTCGTGGAGCTCCTGAGCACACTCACCAAAGTACAATCTGTAGAAGACGCACAGACATGCTACTTTGCGTCTATGTGCTAGGCTCCGCAGCTTATTTCCCGCTACCGTACTGCCACCAATGAGCCTCCTGGGTCTGCGGTCCACCGAGTCGAGTGCGGCAAGTTGGTACTTAGCCGAGCCATCCCAAAGGTGACTACAATACTCCATGCAAGATCGGACTTGGGCTTTGTATAAAGTGAGAAGCTGCCCAGGCGTGAAATATCGCTTGAACTTTTTAGGATGCTCAGCTTTTTGGCCGCAGCTTTCCGGCTTTGGACTCGATGGTAGTGCCGAAGTTAAGGTTTGAGCTTAACTTCATGCCAAGCAGCTCGAGATCGTTGGCTACAGACACGGTTGTACCTCGGAAAGTAGGATCCAGATCGAATGAGCTCCTTTTTGCGGTAAACAGACACGCTTGCGTTTTTCTGGCGTTGAAACTAACCAGATTATTATCACCCCATTGGGAGACAAGACTTAAGGTTGAGTTAATTCGCTCTACCTCAGATCCTTCACTCAGATCGAATTTCATCACCCGCCCCTGCGCTGGACAAATATCTTTCCATGACCGTACTGTCATCTGCGTATACGACGACTCCTGGTAGAAGAAGGTCGTTAATATGAAGCAGGAAAAGGGTCGCGGAGAGAACAGACCCCTGAGGAACACCGGCATCAATAGCCATGAGATCCGATGACCAGCCATCGATGACTACTCGGATCGACCGCTCACTCAGGAAATCAGATATCCAGCCACAGAGGCCAGTAGGGAAGAACGGCCCCGGCGAAACTCATATTGCCGATCACTGAGAAGGTCGTTAGCTTCAAGGTAGTCAGCAGCTTACTATTCAGAACTCTCTCCATAACCTTACAAGGTATGGAGGTGATGGCGATAGGACGATAATTGCAGGGATCGGCACGACTACCTTACTTGGGCACTGGTTGCACATTCACAAGCTTCCAGGATGCCGGTACGGTATTCGTCTTGAGAGAGAGACGATAGAAACGTGTAAGAATAGGAGACAATTCAGGACCACAGTGCTTCAGAACCCTTGCAGGTATACCTTTAGGCCCACTAGATTAATTATTATTATTATATCGGTTTAGACAGGCAGCTCGCGCTGGTAAGTCTAAATCATAGTTCACTAGGCACTAATATATTTCACTGCTTTAGATAGTTTGTCAAGTCTATTTTTAAACTGATTAACACTGTTGGAGTTCACAACTTGGGAGGGTAATTTGTTCCAAGTATTAACAATTCGGTTCGCAATAAAGTTTTTGCCGATATTTGTATTATGTCTTGTTTTTGTTAGTTTATAATTGTGTCCTCTCGTGCGCGTGTTTAGATGTCGAGTGAACAAGTCGGTCAGTTCTGGACAGTCGTAATAGCCGTTTAGAATTTTAAAAGTCTCAATCATGTCCCCACGTTGGCGCCTCGTTTGCAGTGTTGTTAGGCCTAGCTTTTTTAGTCTATCCTCATATGATAGCATCTTTAGCTGTGCGGGAATTTTGGTGAATTTGCGCTGTACTCGTTCAATCATTTCTATGTCTTTTTTGAAGTATGGATTCCATATTGGAAAGCCATATTCAAGTATAGGTCGTATATACGTTTTGTAGATCTTTAGCATTGTTTCAGGAGTAATGATGCGAAAGGCTCTTCTAATTATGTAGATGATAGAGTTTGCTTTTTTTACCATTTGCGAAATGTGGGGTTCCCACTTAAGGGCATCGGATATAAGGACTCCCAGATCTTGTTGGGTGGTAACTCCTGCCAACTGTGTGTTATTTGAAACGTATGACAACTTTGGGTTCTTTTTATGCATGTGAAGGACTGTGCATTTTTCTTCATTAAGGTTTATAAGCCACTCCAGGCACCAGTCTCTAATCCTATTCAGGTCTGACTGTAGTTTGCTGTGCTCTATAAAGGGGTTCACAAAGAGCTTGGAGTCATCTGCGAAGAAGCTAAAGTTTTCTGTCCTTTAGAAATGATTCTATCCATTGCAGAAGGTTTCCTCTTATGCCAAAGTGCTCGAGTTTAGTGAGAAGTCTACGATGTGGCACTCTGTCGAAGGCTTTTTCATAGTCTAGAGATACAACGTCGACCGGTTCAGCGTTATCCAGATGATTTGACCAGACCTTGACACAGGCCAGTAAATTTGTGACAGTTGATCTTTTTCGCATAAAGCCATGCTGTTGGTCGACAATGATGTGATTACTATCTAGGAATTGCCTGATTTCGTCATTGATAATAGCCTCCATTAGTTTAACGGCAAGGCAGGTTAGACTGATTGGCCTGTAATTATTGGGGTTAAGTTTATCTCCCTTTTTGTAGATGGGTGTTACCAAGGCGTTTTTCCACTTCTGGGGCACGGTTGACGAGTGAAATGACTCTTTCATGATATGAGTAAGTGGTGAAAGGATGGCTTTACATTTCTTGAGCACGACCGCCGGGATTCCGTCGGGGCCCATGGACGTTTCTTCACGTAGCTTCTTTAGTTTGTTCCAAACTTTTTCTTTCGTGATATTGACGTCACATAAGGAGTCTTGGATTCGAGGAGGTTTAATAAGAGGAATTGTGTCGTCAGGCTCCTTAACGTAGTTGGCTTCAAATCGTTTGGCAAGGGCGTTCGCGATGTCAACCTCACTTGTTACAGTGTTGTCTCCATTATGCATGACACGTGGAACTGAAACTTTCGAGCATAATTGTTTTCTAATATAGGCGTAAAAGGATTTGGGTCCGAGGTTTATAATGCGGCTTTCATATTCAGCTCTAGAGCGTCTAGTTAATTTTAAAACTGTGTTGTTGAGTTTCCTGTAATGCTTATAATCTTCTCTGCATCCCGTAAGTAGGTATTTGTCCCATGACTTTCGTTTATCTTCTATTTTTTGTTGATCTATGGTTTGAGTGAAGGCTTGCGTGGTGGTCTCGTGTTTGGTGTATTCTTGTTTGTGACTTCAAGGACGGTAGATTCAAAAGCTTCTTATTTGCCGGTCGTTGTGTTGTGCGTACGTACTAAATATAAAAGGTTGCATTTATACAAATTTAAATCTATACTATCTGTATCCGATTTAAAGTATTTTTTTCTACTTGCTTTGGTAACCTTGTTGGAAATAGTGATATTTTCCAACTGCACTGTTAGCAGCAAAAAATCATGATCTGATTTACCCACAGGTGGTTGGTGGTCAATTGCAGTAATAAGGTTTTCGTCGTTCGTCATTACCAGGTCGATAAGTGAAGATTGGTTTCCCTGCCGGTGTCGGGTGGGTTTGACTACGATTTGATATAGATTACTTTGTACAAACATCTCTTCAAACCCATACTCTCTTCTATTTTCACTATATTGAATATTTGTTAATGGCCAGGTTATCTCGCGATAGTTGAAATCTCCCATGATGATGACGTTCTGCGATGTGGAGGCAGTGGTAATCTCCGTTAGCAATATTTTCTCTTCATTGATACAAGAATCCTCTGGTCTGTAGATGCATGCGAATAAGAAGGGATACTGGCTTAAAGTTATGTCCAACCATAGTGTATCTATAGACCGGAGGCAAGAGTAGCTGGTATTTAACTTTGCTAGTATATTTAATCCACATACCTCTTGGGCCACGTATACAGCTACACCTCCGCCTCTTCGGTCACAACGGTCCTTTCTGTACAGATCATAACCTGGGATACTCACCAGGTTGTTAGGAATATTTACATTAAACCAAGTTTCAGTCACAGCTATGATAATCGGTTTGGGTTTGCACATTAGAACACGAGCATGGAATAAGTCGAATTTGGGTAACGATGATCCTAAGTTAGTATATATAATACAAGCATTTGCTCGCGGCTTCGCCCGCGTACTAAGCAAAATTTTTAACCGTCTACAAAAAACAGGTTCGAATGTTTGTCCACGATTATCTCGCGTTTGGCTGAACCGATTTAGATGCGGTCTTCAGAAAAGTAGTTGTTACATTCTGGGGGTTTCGGTATACGAAGTTTGGTGATTGTGGTTCATTCACAGATGAACAGATGAAAAGTCAGTATACATTCTGAGAACCGGCAAACTGTTGAATTTCATTTGATATTGGCAAAAATAAGGATCGAAAACTATTATCATACATTTCCGAGAGGCCGAAGGGGAAAGGGCCGATGAAATAAAAGCATGTCTTAAATGGCCCTTAGTAAAAGTATCTGTGTACTGTAACACCAATAGGTCTGTAAACGACCAAGCAGCGCGCAGCGGTCATAAACTCTGGTCCTTTAAAGTACAGAAAAACGGCTACTTCAATATCACGTGTAACATTTATTTTTCCTAAAATTAAATTTATTAGGTAGGTTTTGCCAGTTCCCATTGGAGCATTCAAAAAGAAAATTTGGCCTCACTTCCATTCGCAGTCCGTCTGTTACAACCAAGTTGCTTTTACTGGACCGATTGAATTGCAATTTGGCACAAACTATCAAGAATTTAGAGCGCTCGTGGCCCAGCGGCACCCGCCTACCGCGTGCGGTGTGCGAGGTTAAGCAATGTGGGCGCAGGTCAGTTCTTGGATGGGTGACCACTTTGAGTGGTTACTAACTGACTCTCGTGCTTTGGACGGCACGCTAAGCCGTTGATCCCGGCTTCAATCGTTAAGCCAAGTTAGAGGCCTTCGAGCGGCTTGCAAACTTCTAACAGTCACGTTGCCCACTCACTTGACAAAGGGGGGGCGAAGTTTCACCACTTCCGTAGGGAGTACCCACCGCTACCCTACACGTGACCCCTAGGTAATGCTAAAAGTGCAACAAAAACTGGCAACCGTACTTGTATTCTCGAAAATCTCACGGTTCGTAAATAAATGCCATACGATTAAAAAAAATCTAAAGGTTGATTTAAAGGGAAAAAAATATCGAAACCTCTATGTCGTTTTTAGAAGCAAATCCATAGATACTCCACACGCCTATATAGTAACATTAAACTTTTTTGCATACAGGCATGTATAGAGTGCCAAATTTTACCTCAGATTCGTATTAATAAGAGACCTCTCGGACGCTCAGATATCGATTTTGAACGAAATCGGGACGAAAAAAAAAGAAATACAATATGGCCGCCACTTACACAAATTTTACATCGGATTCGTATTAAGAGACCTCTCGGACACTCAGATATCGATTTTGAACGAAATCGGGACAAAAATAAAGAAAATCAATATGGCCGCCACTTTTTTCAAATTTTACCTCAAATTCGTATTAGGGGACCTCTCGGACGCTCAGATATCGATTTGAACGAAATCGGGCTGGAAATGAAGAAAATCAATATGGCTGCCACTTTTTCCAAATTTTACCTCGGATTCGTATTAGGGGATCTCTCGGTAGCTCGGATATCGATTTTGAACGAAATCGGGACGTAAATGATAAAAATGAATATGACCGCCACCTTTTCTAAATTTTACCTCGGATTCGTATTACGAGACCTCTCGGACGCTCAGATATCGATTTTGAACGAAATCGGGACGAAAAAATGATAATCAATATGACTGCCACTTTTCCAAATTTTACCTCGGATTCGTATTAAGAATTCTCTTGGACGCACAGATATCGATTTTGAACGAAATCGGGACGGAAATGTTAAAAATGAATATGACTGCGACTTTTTCTAAATTTTACCTCGTATTCGTATTATGAGACCTCTCGGACGCTCAGATATCGATTTTGAACGAAATCGGAACGAAAAAAAAAGAAAATCAATATGACTGCGACTTTTTCCAAATTTTACCTCGGAGTCGTATTAGGGGAGCTCTCGGACGCTCAGATATTGATTTTGAACGAAATCGGGACGGAAATGAAGAAAATCAATATGGCCGTTACTTTATGCAAATTTTAGGTACCTCGGATTCCTATTAAGAGTCCTCTCGGACGCTCAAATATCGATTTATGTCGAAATCGTATCGGACGGCACTGATTAATAAAACCACTTACAATACATTGAATCAAAAAAAGGTCGTATCTTCATAGGGAACTCACAGCACTTCATGCACCTTTAGACCTTATAAGGAACTTACATGCCAAATTTGGTATCTCTCGAACCAGCAGTTTGAGCTGTGCGTTGATATGTCACTCACTCAGTCAGTCGGTTTCTTCTTGCAATTTGGCACCTACTTTTAAGTTTTCATGCCCGCAATATTAAATTTCAAAATCAATGCCATTTTTGAAATTATCGACCCAAAAAATCATAAAACTGACACCCATATTAATATTTAGACATTCTAACCCCCTCGGACCCCAACAGAGGGGATGGTATTTCACGTCCTCCACGTAGATTTTAAAATCATTGTTGTTTTCGTAATCAGTGACGATAGAAACAACACCCATATCGATTTTCAGAATTTGTCACCAGATTTCCCCTTTTTAAGGGTTGATTTCTCAAAAAACCCGAAACACATGTTTACTCATTTATCGTTAGAAATACTCCTATGAAATTTCGAATAAAATAATCCATCTAATCTTGATTCCCCATGCAATTTTCGGATCCCCATTTCACCCCCTTAGGGGTTGAATTTTAAAAATCCTTTCGTAATGTACCTCAAGCCCTTATATGGAACCTACATACTAAATTTGGAATCTCTAGAACCAGCAGTTTGCGCTGTGCGTTGATATGTCAGTCACTCAGTCAGTCAGTTTCTTCTTGCAATTTGGCACCTACTTTTAAGTTTTCATGCCCGCAATATTAAATTTCAAAATCAATGCCATTTTCGAAATTAACGACTCAAAAAATCATAAAAATCACACGTATATTAATTAATATTTAGACATTCCAACCCCCTCGGACCCCAACAGAGGGGATGGTATTTCACGTCCTCAACGTGGGATTTTAAAATCATTGTTGTTTTTGTAATCAGTGACCCGATAAGCCATAGAAACAACACCCATATCGATTTTCAGACTTTGTCACCAGATTTCCCCCTTTTAAGGGTTGATTTCTCAAAAAATTTGAAACACATGTTTACTCATTTATCGTTAGAAATACTCCTATGAAATTTCGAATAAAATAATCCAACTAATCTTGATTCCCCATACAAACTTCGGACCCCCATTTCACCCCCTTAGGGGTTGAATTTTGAAAAATCCTTTCTTAATGCACCTCAAGCCCTTATATGGAACCTACATACTAAATTTGGAATCTCTAGAACCAGCAGTTTGCGCTGTGATTCGATATGTCAGTCACTCAGTCAGTCAGTTATTTCTTGAAATTTGGCACAATCTTTCAAAAGTTTTCATGTCCACAATATTAAATTTCAAAACTGATGCCATTTTCGTAATTAACGTCCCAAAAAACCATAAAAACGACACCCATATTAATATTTAGACATTTCATCCCCCTTGCACCTCTACAGGGGGGATGGTATTTCACGTCCTCTACGTGAGATTTTAAAATCATTGTTGTTTTCGTTATCAGCGACCCGGTATATCATAAAAGCAATAACCATGTCGATTTTCAGAATTTGTCACCTTCTTTCCCCCTTTTAGGGGTTTATTTCTCAAAAAACCTGAAACAGGTATTTACCTTAAAAGTACTCCTGTGAAGTTTCGAATAAAATAGTCCCAACTAATCTTGTTTCCCCATACAAACTTCGGACCTCCATCTCACCCCCTTAGGGGTTGAATTTTGAAAAATCCTTTTTTAGTGCACCCCTAGACCTTATAAGGAACCTACGTGTCAAATTTGGAATCTCTAGGACCAGCGGTTTGGGTATGTCAGTCAGTCAGTCAGTTTCTTCTTTTATATATTTAGAAGATTGTTTATGATAGGTAAAGGCCATAGTCGGGTTTTCATAGTAAGTTGGCCCTTGAAGCAATTAGACCCTTTCGACGCATAGTACCAAATACGCAAGGTGCCATTTGGCGCTTCGCGAAATGTTTTTTCTTCATACGCAATGTACCACATTCTTAAAATACCCGTTAAGCTTAGTGCCAATACGCTTAACGCCAAATACGCAAAGTTCCATTTGTCGTTTCGCGATATATATGTTTTTTTAAACGCAAAGTACTAACTTCATAGAATACCAAACAAATATGCCCTTCGACGCATATTACCAAATTCGCATTATGTCAAATATGACACGACCCCTCTACTCGGGTTTTTTTTGTAAGTACCTCTTATGGTGAAGAACATTTGTGCTGAGTTTGAATATCCTACTAGTGACAGTTTTAGACTTATGATTTTTTAAAGTTTTTTCTTTAATGTATTGTTTTTCGGTATGTAATCAGCCGATTAGCTTCAAATTTTGAAATAATGTTCTTTATCTAGATGTGCATCGATACTTGAAAAATGAATACCAGTTGTCATGTAAAAAAAAGAAAAAAAAAGAAAAAAATATATACAATATTTTTTTAAAGTAGCTGTGAAGTAGTGACACCTCTAATTTTTTTCTAGATATAGACCATATATTTACCTACTGCTTGCCTAAATATCAAATTTTTCCAAGCGGTACTTCCTACCAAAATTTAGCAATATGTGTGGTCAAGTTCTGTATTCAATCGGTGTTTTTCAATGTAGTATACAAACTCTTCGATTATGTTTGAGTTTTCTTATCAGGTTGTCGTATTTAAGAGTAAAAGGCTAATGACAACTTAATGTCATCGTGATGCAAGCTGTTTATTTAGTTATTAATCGGACGTTTATGATTTTAACAAGCGTAATTCGATATCATTGAACTGCAATGAATCCGTTTCATGAAATACCCCGTATTTCTTGAATACTTATATGTCAAATAAAGTCAAACTTAACACCAATTATTTATTTAAAATAACGAACATAACATTTGCACACCTCTGGCAAAAAAAAACTGTATAAGGGCTGTTGGTAAAATATTTCTTTCAAAAAAATCTATTACCCTTGTAGAGTACTCAGACACGACTTGTTCTCGAGGGAGTTGAAGCATGGTACTAATTAGTGTGTTAGAATTACCTGTTCGTAATTTGGCTAAATGCTGCTGTTGCTGTTAATTTTGTTAGGAAGTACCGCTTGGAAAAATTTGATATTTAGGCAAGCAGTAGGTAAATATATGGTCTATATCTAGAAAAAAATTAGAGGTGTCACTACTTCACAGCTACTTAAAAAAAAATATTGTATGTATTTTTATCTTTTTTTTTCTTTTTTTTTACATGACAACTGGTATTCATTTTTCAAGTATCGATGCACATCTAGATAAAGAACATTATTTCAAAATTTGAAGCTAATCGGCTGATTACATACCGAAAAACAATACATCAAAGAAAAAACTTTAAAAAATCATAAGTCTAAAACTGTCACTAGTAGGATATTCAAACTCAGCACAAATGTTCTTCACCATAAGAGGTACTTACAAAAAAATCCTGAGTCTAATTGCTTCAAGGGCCAACTTACTATGAAAACCCGACTATGGCCTTTGAACTGCTTTGTTTGTACGAGTATGGTGTTATAGTCCCGTGGGTTGGTTGGCTTGGTTTTTTGGTAAGGTGATTATTTTAGGACAGCCATTTATAAATTTAATAGTTAGATTTTGTTATCCTTCTTTAACACGTTCTTCCAATTCTGAACGCAGCATTTTTAAATATTCTTGTTGTGCAGGCGTTTGGTCTGATTTGATGTTCTTGCCATTGGAGTGCTTGCCCTTGTTTTTGAGAATCTTAATTGCGTCGTATTTGTTGTTGAACATGATTTTAGTGGGTCTGGGTTTGGATGAAACGTTTTCTGGGCGTCCGAGACGCACGACCTTGACCCCGGCCATCTTGACCTCGCCAGCAATAGTAGCTACAATTTTCTGACATTCATTCACATCATGCAGGTTCCTCTCTTCCGGTTGGTCTGAGGTGCTTTCCGGTACATTGAAGATTATAACGTTTTTAGCCCGTTTTTTTCGCTCAATCAACTCTTGAAGGACCTCTTCCCGGCTTGCAATATCATTGCGCCTTTTTAGGTCTTCCACCTGTTTCTGGAGCTGTTGTATTGACTGCAGGATGCGTGGTAGCTCACGCATAGCTTTTTTGCAATCCGTGCACAAGAACTGAACCACTCTTTGAATTGTTTTAAGTTCGAACACGCGCACTTCCGTTGGCGGGAGACCTGCGCATTCCTGGCATAATTTAGTCGAACAAGAGTCGCAACTAATGACGATATATTTAGCACCACTTGATTTGCCGCAGTTTGTACACTTCATGATTGTTTTGGAGAATATTTAAATGAGATTAATTCACTAAAGGCGATTGCTTCGTTATAAATGCAAGTTGGGGGTAGGAAGATACACTTTTCTGAAGTTTATGCGTAAATGATCGCTGTTTCGGTATTATTTTGCTGGGATAACACTGTAGTCCACGTATTTTACGGTATTTTGTAGGAATAAACCAGTATTTTGCATAAACAGTCACTTTTACTAATATTAAAACACAGAGCACAAAAAGAGCTTGCGATCACGTTCGCGCCGAACTGCCCTCTCAATTATTAGAGAATAAAGAATAATGAGTTATATACTAACTTTGTTGGCGACCGTACCGATCGAGCGAGCCGGCAGTAGTGTGCGTGAGCACGCACGCATAGGAGCAAATCCCAAAAGTGTGCGCACCTCAAAAGGTCGGCGCAGTCTTAAAATTACCTTATAGGTAGACTCTCAATTTTCAACCCTCAGGATGAATCTGGTCTTCACGCGCACATGCTCTACCACTTTTTCGGCCCGACAAGTGGTCTAAGTTTATAGGCTCTAGAGCCGGTTTTTGCTTAACTGTTTGTAATAGTAAAAGTTGGTCATTGTGCTTATTTTACAATTAAATGACATAAATCGTTTATAATTGCATCTGAATCTGAGGGTACGGGAGTGGCCCCGCCAAGACGAGCCCAGCGAAGCACAAGGACACTACCTACCATTTCTCGAAGCGTTTCGTTATTTTTTTGAACCCTCATAACTTGGGTTTAGATTATACTAGATAAACAGAGCTGCTACCGCGAAATGAAAACGAACGAAGTTCGAATATCTCCCTCTCTGTCGCACTTGCATATTCGAGCGACAGAGAGAGAGATATTCGAACTACGTTCGTTTTCATTTCGCGGTAGCAGCTCAAAATTCTCAGAATATGATGTCAATAGTGGACTTATTAAACATATAAAGTTCCAATTGCATAGCTCTTATACTTTTTATTTAATTGATATCTAAAGTACCGCGATTTCCTCACAGACTCGCTCACTCACTGCTGATCAGTGATCATCGAAATTTTTAGGGTACTTCCTGAAGTCGTAGATTGCTTAAATTTGGTGTGTAAGCTCTATGCAAATACTAAAACTACCTCGTGTGTTGATAAGTTGTGAGACGGCTAAATACTCGATGTTTTTTTAAATTTATTATTATAATTTTTTTTATATAAATATCCACCACCACCATATCAGCCCTAGGACGTCCACTGCTGGACATAGGCCTCCCCCAATTTCATGGGGGGTAAATGCCATAATCGCCACGCTCGGCATGCGGTATATGTATATATATATATATATATATATATATATATATACCTATAAATATTTTGTTAATTTTACTTGACAATAGTTTCATTAACAAACATGCATAGGTATTATTTAAACTGCGTTCCCCTATTTTATGTTAGATGCCATTTATTGCGTCGCGTCGGCTACACCTAGACAATGACCCCGCGAGACACGACAATTTTCATCAGGGTTTCTCTTGCTTCTCTTCCAGTGGCTCATTTGTGAGTAACTATTTTTGAGTAGTATTTATTTACGGCAGGTTTTTAGCTCTAAATTGTGTGTTCGTAAAAGGTAATTTTGTTCAAAAAGACTAATCAGGAGTATTTAGAGCCAGGCTCGAAGACAGTTACTAATATTGACTGATAAAAGACATACATTTCTGTTTTAGCACTTTTCGTATGAAATATCATTTTGTTACGATGTTCTCTAAATCTTTGTCAAAAAACCAATTGTTTTGACAAATAAACGTGTCTAATAAACTTAAACAAGTGATTCAAATAGTCCTTCTGATAAATGGATAATTTGAGCATCTAGTATTCAAAATTGAAGGAAAAGGCTACCTCGTACGTAATAATCGACCGTATCGTGAACCTCTCAGGGTGATAAGGTTGCAGTACGTTCTGTGCAGTAGTTGAAACATCTATCGACATTTTGATGCACAATTTGTCGTTCCACTGCCTTAACTTTCTTTCTACCATAGACTTAGACTTGTCAGTGAAAAAGGCGTTTTTCGTTTCGTGCCGCCACCTAAGACAGACCACCGCATTTAAAGGCTTTGCAAAAAAATTGAATGCCAATTTAAATAATCTCTATTTACTTTTATCAGCTAACAGTTTAACAGCTACAGTGATTCAATGAAAATAATAACCTTGACAGAAATATTTTCTGTAATTGATTTATTTAAAACAATATTCGTCTCAAAACTTATGATCACACGAGGTATAAATCTTTTTCTTTGTTATATACATTGTTGTGGCGTAAATTATGTGGCATGTTTTTTGTTTGCTTTAGAGGAAGAACTAACAGTCGTGTCAATAATGGTGGATGGAGATGGTTTCAGCGAGGAACCTGTGTTGTGTAAGCATCTATTCCACACAATTCATTGATAAGACTACAAGTTGCGAGAGTCTGAGCTGTCCTATTATAGCTTGCATGTTTGCTTCAGGTGAAGAGGCCCCAGTCAAGACAGAGACGGAAGATGAGGATGGGACAAGTGATGAACAGGGACAGGAATTATCACGTTAGTACACTTAGATCCACTTAGTCATTTGATTTGGGCAACAAGGCCGATATTTATTTACGTACATTTTATCTTACAAACATATCAATATGAACTAACAATGAAAACATATTATAACCGCGATGTGTCACGCAACTGTATGAGGTCAGTAAACCGATCACGAAAACGCCGGAACTTGTTCGCCTTCGGAACTCACTTTTCGTTTAGGAGTTCTCATGACCATCTCTCGACTCCATACCAGGACCCTGGTTATCACCTTGGACCAAAGTGCTTGGGAAGACAAATTCAATGAGCCCAAACTCGATGAGGTTACTTTTTTTCGTTTAGGAGTTCTCACGACCATCTTCCGACTCCATTACCAGGACCCTGATTATCACCTAGGACCAAATTACTTTGGAAGACAAATTCACTGAGCCCAAACTCGATGAGGTTACTACTTTTCGTTTGGGAGTTCTCATGACCACCTTCCGACTCCATCATCAGTACCGCGGTCATGATCCAGGACCAAAGTGCTTGGGAAGACAAATCCAACGAGCCCAACTAGAGGAGGTATGTTTTCGTTTAGGCGTACTGACCACCACGTTTCGACTCCATCATAAGTACCCTGGTCAGTATATAGGACAAAAGTACTTGGGAAGACAAATCCCAGGAGCCCAAGCTCGATGTGGTTACTTCATTTTGTTTAAGAGTTGCTGTAGCCACCCTGTGTTTCCATCATCAGGTCAGCTCGGTGGTACTATAATACTGCATTGTAACCGAATTTTCATAAGTATGCCAAATTCTAGGTCAATTGGTTAATGATAACTGGTCTAAAATCCAGTTGCAAGTTTTGTCCCACACATGATCAGACATACCTTCTACATACTCGTAATTAACGGGGCAATTTGAATAACAGCTAATAGCAAAATGCATTAAATATTTTATTCCTTAATGTTAAAGATTGTTATTTTAACCATTTCTTCGCCTGACAACATCATCGGATTTCAAAGCCATTAAAAAGTAAAAAAAGCAAATCTTTTGTCTATGTCTAATAACCAGTTGAATTTGAGTCGTGTCGTAGCAGCCAATGTATTCGTGTCGTGTCGATTGGCTTGTTGCAATTAATGTCGTAGAACGTCTAGATATTGTGTCACAGTCGGTTAAATACCGGACTTAGCTAGACAAGTCGAGTGTGGAGCAAAGGAGAAAGGGGTTTGGTCAACTGGATTGTGTGCCGGCCGCGCTGCATATCGTTGAAAGCTCAAGGGAGGTATTTCTCACACCAGAGGTAAGTCTGGACGGTCCGAAGGTTATGAGTACCCTGCCCTGGTACCCTACCCCAACACCGTATTCTGCACCCACAACCGCAGAAAGGCCTGGTAAGTGCGCAAATTGATTGACTTGTAAACCCTACTCCACACTAATTTATTTTCGCATAATTTCGATCTTACTCATCAAAAATTACAGTCCATTGATAATCCAAAACACTTAATATATATGGATTTCTAAGCGGAGTTAAGATTTTATTTTTATTAAAAATGGGATTGCTATTGGCCAGCATTTAGCCAGGGGACAAAGACGAGGCCGACGATAAAGCGAGCTCACCCAGAAGATGCCTATTCACTCGTGCCCTAAAAAGGTCCAGGTTATATGAACTCGGAAATACAGACGCCGGCAGAGAATTCCAAACCTTAGAAGTGCGCATTATGCAGGATGATGCATAGCGCTTGGTTGGAATTTCGACCAGGTAAGGATGGTAGCCAGCCGTACGTCTGGATGTCCGATGGAAGAAGGGGGAAGGCGGTATGAGCTCATGGAGCTCCTGAGCACACTCACCGAAGTACAATCTGTAGAAGACGCACAGACATGCTACTTTGCGTCTATGTGCTAGGCTCCGCAGCTTTTTTCCCACTACCGTACTGCCACCAATGAGCCTCCTGGGTCTGCGGTCCACCGAGTCGTGTGCGGCAAGTTGGTACTTAGCCGAGCCATCTCAAAGGTGACTACAATACTCCATGCAAGATCGGACTTGGGCTTTGTATAAAGAGAGAAGCTGCCCAGGCGTAAAATATTGCTTGACCTTATTTAGGATGCTCAACTTTTTGGCCGCTGTTCCGGCTTTGGACTCGATGGTACACTAGATTAATTATTAGAGAATAAAGAATAATGAGTTATATACTAACTTTGTTGGCGAGTAAAAGTTGGTCATTGTGATTATTTTACAATTAAATGACATAAATCGTTTATAATTGCATCTGAATCTGAGGGCACGGGAGTGGCCCCGCCAAGACGAGCCCAGCGAAGCACAAGGACACTACCTACCTTTTCTCGAAGCGTTTCGTAATTTTTTTGAACCCTCATAACTTGGGTTTAGATTATACTAGATAAACAGAGCTGCTACCGCGAAACACTAACGCACGAAGTTCGAATATCTCCCTCTCTGTCGCACTTGCATATTCGAGCGACAGAGAGAGAGAGAGATATTCTAACTTCGTTTCTTTTCATTTCGTGGTAGCAGCTCAAAATTCTCAGAATATGATGTCAATAGTGGACTTATTAAACATATAAAGTTCCAATTGCATAGCTCTTATACTTTTTATTTAATTGATATCTAAAGTACCGCGATTTCCTCACAGACTCGCTCACTCACTGCTGATCAGTGATCATCGAAATTTTTAGGGTACTTCCTGAAATCGTAGATTGCTGAAATTTGGTGTGTAAGCTCTATGCAAATACTAAAACTACCTCGTGTGTTCATAAGTTTTGAGACGGGTAATTACTCGGTGTTTTTTTTTTTTTTTTTTTTTTAATATATATATATCCACCACCACCATATAAGCCCTAGGACGTCCACTGCTGGACATAGGCCTCCCCCAATTTCATGGGGGGTAAATGCCATAATCGCCACGCTCGGCATGCGGTGTATGTATATATATATATATATATATATATATATATGTATATATACCTATAAATATTTTGTTAATTTTACTTAACAATAGTTTCATTAACAAACATGCATAGGTATTATTTAAACTGCGTTCCCCTATTTTATGTTAGATGCCATTTATTGCGTCGGCTACACCTAGACAATGACCCCGCGAGACACGACAATTTTAATCAGGGTTTCTCTTGCTTCTCTTCCAGTGGCTCATTTGTGAGTAACTATTTTTGAGTAGTATTTATTTACGGCAGGTTTTTAGCTCTAAATTGTGTGTTCGTAAAAGGTAATTTTGTTCAAAAAGACTAATCAGGAATATTTAGAGCCAGGCTCGAAGAAAGTTACTAATATTGACTGATAAAAGACATACATTTCTGTTTTAGCACTTTTCGTATGAAATATCATTTTGTTACGATGTTTTCTAAATCTTTGTCAAAAAACCAATTGTTTTGACAAATAAACGTAACAAATAAACTTTAACAAGTGATTCCAATAGTCCTTCTGATAAATGGATAATTTAAAGGCATAATTTGAGCATCTAGTATTCAAAATTGAAGGAAAAGGCTACCTCGTACGTAATAATCGACCGTATCGTGAACTTCTCAGGGTGATAAGGTTGCAGTACGTTCTGTGCAGTAGTTGAAACATCTATCGACATTTTGATGTACAATTTGTCGTTCCACTGCCTTAACTTTCTTTCTACCATAGACTTAGACTTGTCAGTGAAAAAGGCGTTTTTCGTTTCGTGCCGCCACCTAAGACAGACCACCGCATTTAAAGGCTTAAATCAAAAAAATTGAATGCCAATTTAAATAATCTCTATTTACTTTTATCAGCTAACAGTTTAACAGCTACAGTGGTTCAATGAAAATAATAACCTTGACAGAAATATTTTCTGTAATTGATTTATTTAAAACAGTATTCGTCTCAAAACTTATGAACATACGAGGTATAAATCTTTTTCTTTGTTATATACATTGTTGTGGCGTAATTTATGTGACATGTTTTTTGTTTGCTTTAGAGGAAGAACCAACAGTCGAGTCAATCATGGAGGATGGAGATGGTTCCAGCGAGGAGCCTGTTATGTGTAAGCACCTATTCAACACAATTCATTGATAAGACTACAAGTTGCGAGAGCCTGAGCTGTCCTATTATAGCTTGCATGTTTGCTTCAGGTGAAGAGGCCCTAGTCAAGACAGAGACGGAAGATGAGGATGGGACAAGTGATGAACAGGGACAGGAATTATCACGTTAGTACACTTAGATCCACTTAGTCATTTGATTTGGGCAACAAGGCCGATATTTATTTACGTACATTATATCTTACAAACATATCAATATGAACTAACAATGAAAACATATTATAACCGCGATGTGTCACGCAACTGTATGAGGTCAGTAAACCGATCACGAAAACGCCGGAACTTGTTCGCCTTCGGAACTCACTTTTCGTTTAGGAGTTCTCATGACCATCTCTCGACTCCATACCAGGACCCTGGTTATCACCTTGGACCAAAGTGCTTGGGAAGACAAATTCAATGAGCCCAAACTCGATGAGGTTACTTTTTTTCGTTTAGGTGTTCTCACGACCATCTTCCGACTCCATTACCAGGACCCTGATTATCACCTAGGACCAAATTACTTTGGAAGACAAATTCACTGAGCCCAAACTCGATGAGGTTACTACTTTTCGTTTGGGAGTTCTCATGACCACCTTCCGACTCCATCATCAGTACCGCGGTCATGATCCAGGACCAAAGTGCTTGGGAAGACTAATCCAACGACCCCAACTAGAGCAGGTATGTTTTCGTTTAGGAGTACTGACCACCACGTTTTGACTCCATCGTAAGTACCCTGGTCATTATATAGGACAAAAGTACTTGGGAAGACAAATCCCAGGAGCCCTAGCTCGATGTGGTTACGTCATTTTGTTTAAGAGTTGCTGTAGCGACCCTGTATTTCCATCATCATGTCAGCTCGGTGGTACTATAATACTGCATTGTAACCGAATTTTCATAAGTATGCCAAATTTTAGGTCAATTGGTTGATGATAACTGGTCTAAAATCCAGTTGCAAGATTTGTCCCACATATGATCAGACATACCTATTATAGGTACATACTCGTAATTAACGGGGCAATTTAAATAACAGCTAATAGCAATATGCATTACATATTTTATTCCTTAATACTCGTATACATGGATTTCTAAGCGGAGTTAAGTTTTTTTATTTATTAAAATGGGGTTTGCTCTTGGTCAGCATCTAGCCAGGGGGCAAAGATGAGGCCGACGATGAAGCGAGCTCACCCAGAAGATGTCTATTCACTCGTGCCTTAAAAAGGTCCAGGTTATATGAACTCGGAAATACAGACGCCGGCAGAGAATTACCTTAGAAGAGCGCATTATGAAGGATGATGCATAGCGCTTGGTTGGAATTTCGACCAGGTAAGGATGATAGCCAGCCGTACGTCTGGATGTCCGATGGAAGAAAGGGAAAGGCGGTATAAGCTCATGGAGCTCCTGAGCACACTCACCGAAGTACAATCTGTAGAAGACGCACAGACATGTTACTTTGCGTCTATGTGCTAGGCTCTGCAGCTTATTTCCCACTACCGTATTGCCACCAATTAGCCTCCTGGCTCTGCGGTCTACCGAGTCGAATGCGGCAAGTTGGTACTTAGCCGAGCCATCCCAAAGGTGGCTACAATACTTCATGCAAGATCGGACTTGGGCTTTGTATAAAGGGAGAAGCTGCCCAGGCGTGAAATATCGCTTGACCTTATTTAGGATGCTCAGCTTTTTGGCGGCTGTTCCGGCTTTGGACTCGATGGTAGTGCCGAAGTTAAGGTTTGAGCTTAACTTCATGCCAAGCAGCTCGAGATCGTTGGCTACAGACACGGTTGTACCTCGGAAAGCAGGAGCCAGATCGAATGAGCTCCTTTTTGCGGTAATCAGACACGCTTGCGTTTTGGTGGCGTTCAAACTAACCAGATTATTATCACCCCATTTGGAGACAAGACTTAAGGTTGAGTTAATTCGCTCTACCATTGTCTCTCTCAAAGATCGAATTTCATCACGACCCGCCCCTGCGCTGGACAAATATCTTTCCATGAACGTACTGTCATCTGCGTATGTGACCACTCCTGGTAGAAGAAGGTCGTTAATATGAAGCAGGAAAAGGGTCGCGGAGAGAACAGACCTTTGAGGAACACCGGCATCAATAGCCATGAGATCCGACGAGCAGCCATCGATGACTACTCGGATCGACCGCTCACTCAGGAAATCAGATATCCAGCTACAGAGGCCAGAAGGGATATCGTATGCAGGAAGCTTGCGAAGCAGACTAGCATGCTAAACCCTGTCAAAAGCCTTCGAGATGTCAAGAGACACGGCAAGAGCCTCACCGTGTTTCTCGATGGCCTCGTCCTGTAGTCCGTAACATACACAAGAAGATCCCCAGTAGAACGGCCCCGGCGAAATCCATATTGCCGATCACTGAGAAGGTCGTTAGCTTCAAGGTAAGTCAGCAGCTCTATTCAGAACTCTCTCCATAACCTTACAGAGTATGGAGGTGATGGCGATAGGTCGGCGTGCGTGATGACGCACACATAGGAGCAAATCCCTAAAGTGTGCGCGCCTCAAAAGGTCGGCGCGGTCTTTAAATTACCTTATGGGTTCTCAATTTTCAATCCTCAGGATGAATCCGGTCTTCACGCGCACATGCTCTACCACTTCTTCGGCCCGACAAGTGGTCTAGTTTATGGGCTCTAGAGCCTGTTTTTGCTCAACTGTTTGTAATAGTAAAAGTTGGTCCATGTGCTTATTTTACAATTAAATGTCATAAATCGTTTATAATTGCCTCTGAATCTGAGGACACGGGAGAGGGAGATGGGTGACCTCTTTGAGTGGTTACTAACTAAGCGCCCCGTGCTTTGGAAGGTACCTTAAACCGTTGATCCCGGCTGTTGTCTATGACAGCAGTCGTTAAGCCAAGTTAGAGGCCTTCAGGCGGCTTGAGAGCTTCTAACAGTCAAGTTGCCCACTCAGGGCACTCACTTGACAGTGGGGGTCGAAGTTGCACCACGTCCGTAGGGAGTACCCACCGTTACCCTACACCCCTAGTTAAAATTAAATTGCTCAGAGTCTCCATAAGATTCAGAACAGTAATTATTAATGGTAATAGACATAAATAGTAACGATCATACGCAATAATAATTGAATGCAGGCACCTTACCAATAAAAAATAAATAAATAAAATTGATAAACTAGTTTCTCGACAATTTCTTTCACTTTATCTACTAGTATAATGATACTCGTTTAATCTACTAATAAAGAACGCTTTAATAAAGAATAAATTTTGAACACTAAGTAAAAACGTTGGGTACCTACATACAAATCACATATAATGTGTGTCCCCGTTGCAGTGAAACGGACACTGGCTCAGCATTATATGGCGCAGCACATAAGTGACGTTCATGTCATTAGTGATAATAAATTATTATTATTATTACCGGTAAGTAATGGGTTTTGGTAGGATTATACTCCAAGGCAGAGAAGAGTAACTATTTAAATTCGAGCGGATAAAAATTAAGCACTTGGCGTAATTGTTATTCAAACAAGTCTTTTTTTAATGTTTTAGTCGCACCGGCAGACGCCGGGGGCCCGGGGGCGGAGCCGGCGCGGTCTGTGTCCGCGTGCGCCAGACAACAGCTCGCCATGGCGTGCTCCGTGAGGCTCGAGCGCCTCCGCGGCGATGAGGCGCCGAGCGCGAGCCAGACGCGGCGAGCGACATCGCGCCGCGGCCCGAGCCCCGCCGCGAGTACGAAGGACGCGCCTGACGACACCGCCGGCCTCCGCGCCGAGGAAGGAGCGTACTTGTGCGACACTTGCGGGCAACACTTCACAGATAAGCCCACGTTAATCAAGCACATACAAAAACACGAGGGCACTAAGCTTGCTCAGTGTGATGTTTGTTATAAAACTTTTACAAGTAAGTATGTTTTAAAGATGCACAGAACGATTCACACCGGTGAGAAACCGTTCACCTGTGGTAAATGTAACAAGCGATTCCGGCTGAAAGGTGTTTTAATTTCACATATAAGGACCCATACTGGAAAGAAACCATATAGTTGTACAGAATGTAACAAAACATTTACGCATTTAAATAGTTTGCACACGCACAGGAGATTTCACACTGTAGAGAAGCCGTATAGTTGTAGAGAATGTAGTAAACAATTTATAAGTCCAACAAGGTTATACCTGCATAAGAGAATTCATACCGGGGAGAAACCGTATAGTTGTAAAGAATGTAGTAAACAATTTACTAGTCCACAAGGTTTATCCATACATAAGAAACTTCATACTGGAGTGAAACCATATCAATGTAAAGAATGCAACAGACAATTTACAAGAATACATCATTTAAATACACACGAGAGAATTCATACTGGAGAGAAACCATATAGTTGCAAAGAATGCAACAAGCAATTTAGAAAAAAATGGTGCTTAGATGTACATAGAACAAGTCATTCTGGAGAGAAGCCATATAGTTGTACAGAATGCAACAAGAAGTTCAAACGAAAGGACCATCTGAATACACATAAAATAATTCACACTGGAGAGAAACCATTCAGTTGTGACGTATGTAATAAGCGATTTTCGGGGAAAAGCCACTTAAATATTCACAAAAAAAATCACTCCAGGGAGAAGCCGTATAGTTGTACAGAATGCAACAAGCAATTCAAACGCCAGAGCCATCTAAATATACATAAAAGAATTCACACTGGAGAGAAACCATTCAGTTGCGATGAATGTAACAAGCGTTTTACTACAAAAGGTGATTTGGATAAACATAGAAAGAGAATTCACACCTGCGTTAAACCGTATAGCTGTAATGAATGCTATAAGACGTTCACACGAAAAGAACATCTGAATAGACATCTAAAGGAACATTTCACTTTGCACACCGAGGAACAACCTCATGTCTGTGATTACTGTGAGAAACTATTTACAACAAAAGATAGTTTGATTAGACATAGAAGAATGCATACTGATACTGGAGACAAGTTATATAGCTGTGATGTATGCAACAAACAGTTTTCAGTACTAGGTGATTTTAACAACCACAAAATGATTCACACAGAAGGAAAACCTTACAGCTGCGACGAATGTAGCGAGCAATTTGCACTAAAATGTCAGCTAAATAGTCATAAAAGGTCTCACACACGAGAACAACCGTTATGTGAAATATGTGAAACATTTTTTCCTACAAAATCAAGTTTAATAAAACACATCGAAACACACATGGACCGAAAATCATAATATTTTAATTTTGCCATAAAATTATCTAAATTTAGGTTTTGGTCAAAATGGTGTGTTTCAGGAAATTTGAAATATATTCGTTTTGCAAGTTGTTCAATTTTTTTGATGAGAATTGTGATGAATTATGGTATATTATATATAATATAATAAAATATATTGCCATAGTTTTATTTTCATGATGATTACGTAGCTTTATAATGGACCCTTCCGGTACGTAGGCGACGAGACGAAGGCGTAGCGTGGGCAGGCCCCCCACACGGTGGACTGATGACCTGGTGAAGGTCGCGGGTGTCCGCTGGATGCGGGTGGCGCAGGATCGGTCATTGTGGAAGTCTTTAGGGGAGGCCTATGTCCAGCAGTGGACGTCTTTCGGCTGACATGATGATGATGATGATGATAATGGACCCAGGTATGTCCTAAAACTACGACCAAGACCACCGGGGGATGGGCAGCAGCATCCCTGGAGTGCGGTGGAGATACTGCGATCGCCAACCCGCATGCCAAGCGTGGCGATTATGGCAAATACCCCCCGTGAATTTGGGGGAGGCCTATGTCCAGCAGTGGACGTCCTTTGGCTGATATGGTGGTGGAAAGGGTAGGAGTTTATAAAATGGCCTGTAACCGTAGAGCGAGCACTTTCCTTGCGGGAGGAAACCAGTGATACCGTTAATATAATTTTATTTTCTTCGGCAAGGATTCCTTCTTCCTATCCTGAGGTCTATCACATAATGGACGATTCTCACCGAACGGCTGGAATCGGCGCGCACACCACTAGAAGGAATTCGAAACCTCCATGCAGAAGTTAGATTTCATATTTGAATGGGTTGCGGGCAACCGGTCGGCACCGGTTCGGCTCCGGTCGGCTGCTGCCGGCTCTGTCGCTACCGTTTCGATACGAAGACTAGCTCCTGTATGGAGGGCCAAACAGAAACTTGTAAAAGTGGGGTGGGGTGTGTGAGGGTTCGAATTCCTTCGACACTGGTGGCGCGCGAATCGTCCATAATACATCGGCGCATTTTAGTGATGGTCAAAATACCTCGTATTGGTCTGAAAAAACAAAATCAACGCATATAATACATATAACGTAACAAGCGTCCATAGGCGACGGTGACCACTTACCATCAGGTGGGTTGTTGGTAAGCTTGTTTGTGTTTGCCACCGAGATTGTATATTATATTTATATATTTCATGTGGGAACAAGAATAGTCGGCTCATATTGCAATAGCATGTGCAGCGCGATATGACGGACACAGCGCTTAGCGGAGTTTAATATTTGGTTTGGTTTGCTTGGTTACACCGTAAGTATGTAACTTCTGAGTAACTATGTAATTATCGAAACTGCTCACAAAATTTCACGAGTCGGCTGAGAAATGCAGGATTCTCCCAGATCAATTGAAGGAGGCTGTTGGAACAATCACGAACACGACGCATGAGGGAAGCGGTTCTGTTCCGGATGATGGCGCTGAAACCATCGACTCGTGCCTATGTATTATTACTTATTCTGTGTCGTGCCTCTGCGAACATCCCAGACGCGCTGCAGTACCGCGACAGTCCCATCAACTCTTGCCGTTGTTGTATTGGACACGCAGGGAGCGATGTCTGAGTACAGTTCGTCCACAGGCTGCACGTGTAAAAGGATTAGCAAAAAGGCTTGAAAAGAGACCTTTTGACATCTCCATTACAAAGTGCAAACCTGCGTGACAGCATATTGCATCTAACTGCCAAAGCCCTGCGTTCCCTCTCAACATCCAAATCATCATGGGGATTATCAGTGACCTAGTGCCCGAGGTACTTTAACAGTGATACTCTTTTAAGAGGAGCCCCGCACAGAAAGACATCAGGAATAGCGGTGAAAGCCTTGTTTCCCGCTTTAAAAACCAACAGTTCGCTCTTTTAAGTGATGTACTTTAGGCCATGGATCACCGCGTATTCCTCACAGATGGTCAACAAGCGGACAGGAGCACTTATCGCTGGGCACAGCAACACCATATCGTCTGCATAACCAATATTGTTCACGATTGTACCACCAACTGAACCTCCGATACCCGTGCTGCTGATCCTAACGATCAGCTCACCCATATAAAAAGGTTCAATATGGTGCATGTAATATGCCTAATTTGAAGAATAAATGTCTTTCTTACTTTTAATAACCTGGGTAAAAGTAAAAAAGTTCTTTTTCTACTCCTGCACTTTCATCTGTCATTTACATAGTCGCTGACTCATACAGGGTGTTTGGTAACTAGGTGCAAAGACTTTCAGGGACGGTAGAGGAGGAAATTTGAAATATTTTAGACACAACATGCGTTGTAAGTCGTTTAGTTTCCAAGATATGCACCATTGAATTTTGAAAATTGTATGTTTTCCATACTACCATACATTTAGAAATGTGTAGATTTTTTTCAATATTCCCTTTAATTGAGTTGGGACTAATGAGTTTTTGCTGCTTGTATTCACATGGTATTCAGATGCGATTTTTTCTCCATACATTTTCATAGAAACGGAAAAAGAAATAAAAAATTCAAGATCCTAATCACTCCAAAATTAGATCCTAAGTGATTAGGTTCTTAGTTCGAAATTAGGTTCGAAGTTCTACTTCGGAAATAACGGGTTAATTTTTTTCGTTACTACTATGAAAATGTATGGAGATAAATTCGAATAAAAAGTCGTTAATCCCATTGAATTCATTTCAAAATCTCCCTTAGTTCCTACAGTTACTGAAAAATTACGATAATCCAGAAAAAAGGGAACCCAAAAAAATCTTAACATTTTACAAATGTATGGTAGTATGAAAAACATACAATTTTCAAAATAATATGGTCTTGGAAACTAAAAGACTTTGTACTAACGCATGTTGTGTCTAAAATATTTCAAATTACCTCCTCTATCATTCCTGAAAGTCTTTGCACCTAGTTACCAAACAACCTGTATACAATGACACCATAGTACATTACGATACAAGTGCAGAGAACAGGAAATTCGCAACGAGTGGTGATAAATTAATACACGACCGAAGGGAGCGTTTTAAATCGACACGAGTTGCGAATTATCTATTCGCACGTGTATCGTACAACGTTTTACAGTACATATGGTTCTTTAAAGTTTCGACATATGCACGTAATCTGCTGATTACCGCACTCGTGCGGTAAATAGCACCATATGTACTGTAAATTAATAAGTCTGTGAAAACTCTAAGCTCTCTGGTCTATAAAATCAATGTCTAGCGTGCTTTTATGGTTCATACATTTTTCATAAAAGCACTGTAAACATTTTTTTAAAGTCAGGCTTTACAGTGGTACCAACAACAAACAAAATAATACTTAGTTTTCAAACCAAACAGTTGTATATTATAGCGAAATGGAGATATTTATTTTCAATACAATAGATATGTTTCATCGTCCCACTTATATACAGCTCCACACAGTTTCAATTCCCGAACTAAGTACAGGTTTAATCAGTAGTAATAGGAACCCATGATACCTTTACACTTAAAATTATATAGTATAGATTTTTAAGCGTTAAGCCAAACTACGCAGGGAAACGTAGTTTATGGTACATCGCTCCGGACCCGTGGTCCAACACATGCTTACAATCAGGGAGGACATTGTTTCTTGCTTGTTTGCCACCGTCATAAAATTTTAACTTGACTATCATTACTCCATTTACTCCCCAACTTACCCTTTTGTGACGGCATCGCGACAAGATTGTGGAATGTATTATTTATTGTTTTTTATCAGTAGTGGACGGGCGAGGTACTTCCGCATGTGATTGTGAGTTATTATTTACTTTCCTGCACAACGTTAAATAATCGACCTGATACTCCCGCTGACCAATTTCTAGTATCACGAACGATCTTCTGTTTGTCAGCTGGCACAATAAGACGGACTGATGCACAATTGCCCCTGGTGATAACTAGCTGCTCGCACAGAGGCTTAGGGATCCCCATACGAGTATGCACGTGCTGCATAACTGCATTATGTCGTGTGACGATGTCGTCGAGGTTAAAGACATGCAGGCTCGTGACACGAGGACCCGCCGCACGGAGGCCCGTGGCAACTCGTTCACACGAAGATCGAGTGGGATTTCCTTTGGGTGCTGGTTGTGTAGCCGTCAGCACTGCCGCCGGTGGACGCGATGCCCTATGTAGCGCTGGCGTTACCGTGAGCATCGGCACAGGTAGTTTCTCAGGTTTAAGTAATCTGTTTATACAAATAAAATATTTATGATTTTGATTTGAGGGACTGCCGACCTGGCCGGATGTCCAGTTTGCGACCACGACGTATTGCATGAGGAATCAAATTCATCAGCTACAAGTGGGCTACTGGTTGTATTAGTAGCATCACGACGCTGCTGCTCAGGAGCCGGGGGTGGCTCAGGCGACACGGGTACAGTTGGCGACGGCGGTGTAAGGGTGGTTTTCTTATGCTGCTCTTCGTCCAGGAAAACAATACCTTGTGGGCCAGACTCATTAAGTGTGGCGTGCTGGAAGATCTGAGACATTTGCGGTAGTGCTGAGTGGTCGTTTGTACTTGCTGTGATCACTCTCAAAATTACCTGCGTTCGTAAGAATGTTCACTTTCTGGCTCGTGAGAAGTTTTTGCTGCTCAATAATTGTGCAATTACAGCACTCTAATTTATGTTTCATGTCAGGGATTTCAGTTTTCAGATTAGAAATGATTTCTTAACCGCCGCCGTGTTCACTGGTCTTGGCCGGTGCCATTTCTACTTATAATTAATTATATTTATCTTAGATATAATTCTAAAGTGACTGTGCTGGTGCTTATCGATTTCTCAAATGCCTTCAATGCGGTTGACCATGACCTACTTCTTGCCGCTCTTGAACATCTGAAGGTCTCCCCAAAGGCAATCGAATGGTTTTCATCATACCTTTCTCGAAGTGCTCAAGCTGTACGGGCCAGTCGCTCGTTATCGGACTGGTGCGATTTAAACACTGGTGTTCCACAAGGTGGGATTCTATCTCCTCTCCTTTTTTCCGTTTTTATCAATCTTATTACGTCCAATATTCGTAGCTCTTACCATCTGTATGCAGACGATTTGCAACTGTATGTCCAAACTGCAGTTGAAGACGTAGATTGTGCCATCTCTCTGATAAACAGGGACCTAGATCGCATTGCAGAATGGTCTAGCAGCTTTGGCATATGTGTCAACCCAGAAAAGTGCCAAGCTATTATTCTGGGAAGCCAACGGCAACTTACTAAGTTAGGGAGTGTCGTACCGATTCTGTTTAGTGGCACGGTCATTCCAATTTCCAATCACGTTAAAGATCTCGGCCTAGTATTGGATTCAACCCTCTCCTGGAACAAACAGCTCTCAGAAATAAGTCGAAAGGTCTCTGGAACGTTGCGTACTCTCTACAGGTTTAGGAGTTTTCTCCCAGTAAGTATCAAAAAACTACTTGTGCAAGCTTTAGTACAGCCTGTTATAGATTACGCGGATGTGTGCTTTACCAATATCTCTCAGGAATATCTCAATAAGTTGGACCGCCTTCTTAACAATGGCATACGTTTCATTTTTGGCCTTCGTAAGTACGATCATGTCGTTCTATCGCCGCCAGCTTAATTGGCTCTCAATACGTCGTCGTAGATCTCTACGAATCCTCTGTACCTTATTCTCTGTCCTGTTTGAGCCTTCTGCTCCAGGTTATCTCAAAAGTAAATTTGTTTTCGAATGTCCTCGTCCCGGGTGTGAATTGCGTTCCTCCCGCATACTTAAACTCTCAGGTCTTTCTCACCGTACAGGTTTTATGTCAAGTTCTTTCGCCGTACAGGCAATCCGACTCTGGAATAAGCTTCCTCTCCCCATAAGGCAAGCCCCAAGCAAATTAGCTTTCAAGCGAATGCTCCGTAAACATCTGTTAGCAGAAGAATTTGCATAGCGTCCATCATCCAGTATATTATATAAGATATATATTTATGTATCAGTATGTATATATATATTTATATGTATATATTGTATTTACGTGTACATATATTTGTATCAATGTTTATTAGGTCTATGTACGTTTATATTATAATTAACGTCCGTGTTACATTCTCAACGTTTCTACATTTACCCAGTACTAATTTTATGTGTCTCTGTTTGGCCCAGTGGTTGACTGGTAGAGAATGCCCTTTGGCATTAAGTCCGCCATTTGTACATTTGTTTTATGTGCAATAAAGCTTAAATAAATAAAATAAATAAATAATTATTGAAAAACGTCACTTAAATGGATTTTCACCAGTAAGTTTCCATTCATGGGTTTTCAAATTATCTTTTTGGGCACTAGAATAACTACATGGGTCACATTTGTATGGCTTATCACCATTATGTATGCATTCATGGATTTTTAAACTACTTATTCTAGCACTAGCGAAATTACATTTGCCACATTTGTATGGCTTTTCTCCAGTATGTTTCCTTTCATGGATTATTAAACTATTAAAGTAAAAAAGTAAAAGTAGTTTATTCTTCAAATTAGGCATATTACATGCACCTATGAACGTCAATAAACTACCACCGGTTCGGAAAAATATACCTCTGCCACGAGAAGAACCGGCGTAAGAAACTCGGCGAGGTGTCATTTTTTCAAAACAATATACATTGTATAGTTAAATATAAATTACAGTGTCAGCTACTACAAAATAACTTAAATAACAATGCTACAGTAGAAAACATATTTTCTCGATAGATTACCCGTGCAGGACGCTATCACTGCCAAACATCCCTATCCATGATGTAATCGTTTATCTTATAATATGCTCTTGAAATAAGTGTTTGTTTTACTACAGATTTGAATTTAGAATTGCTAAGTTCAGTAATGTGTTTAGGAATTTTATTGTAGAATTTGATACAATTTCCCAAGAAAAAATTTTTTCGTGCACCCGCATAACTACCTTGGGCACATTTGTATGGCTTATCACCATTATGTATGCTTTCATGGATCTTTAAACAACTCTTTTGGACACTAGCGAAATTACGTTTGCCACATTTGTATGGCTTTTCTCCAGTATGTTTCCTTTCATGGATTTTTTTAACTTTTTTTTGGCACTAGCAAAGTCACGGTTGCCACTTTTGTATGGCTTTTCTCCAGTATGAATGAATTCATGGGTTTTCAAATTATCTTTTTGGGCACTAGCATAACTACATTGGCCACATTTGTATGGCTTATCACCAGTATGTTTTCATGGGTTTTCAAATGACTCTTATCGGCACTAGTAAATTACATTGGCCACATTTGTATGGTCTCTCTCCAGTATGTATCCGTTCATGGATTTTCAAACGATTTTTTATAGCACAAGCATAATTACATTGGCCACATTTGTATGGCTTATCACCAGTATGTATCCGTTCATGAGTTTTCAAATTACTCTGATGGGCACTAGTAAAATTACATTGGTTACATTTGTATGGTCTCTCTCCAGTATGTATCCATCAAACCATTTTTTTTGGCACTAGCATAATTACATTTGGCACATTTGTATGGCTTTTCTCCAGTAGGTATCCGTTCATGAATTATTAAATATTTTTTTTGGGCACTAACGAAATTACATTTGCCACATTTGTATGGCTTTTCTCCAGTATGTATGAATTCATGGGTTTTCAAATTGCATTTTTGGGCACTAGCATAACTACATTGGCCACATTTGTATGGCTTATCACCAGTATGTATCCGTTCATGGGTTTTCAAATGACTTTTATGGGCACTAGTAAAATTACATTGGCCACATTTGTATGGTCTCTCTCCAGTATGTATCCGTTCATGGATCATCACACCATATTTTTTGGCACTAGCAAAACTACATTGGCTACATTTGTATGGCTTTCCTCCAGTATGTATCCGTTCATAAGTTTTTAAATGACTTTTGGGCACTAGCATAACTACATGCGCCGTATTCGTAGGGCTTTTCAACAGAATGTTTTTTTTCGTGGAATAGTAATCTGCCGTTTAGGAAACTTTTGTAACTACATTGGCCACATTTATAAGATCTGTTGTGAGTATTTTTCCTCAAATGTTGTTGTAACAACGCCCTGTCACTGGTCGAGTAATCACAGTGATCACAGCTAAAGAGTTTCTCATTAATGTGTTTCGTTCTATTACTCACTAAAGAAGCCTTTCTGGCAGTTGTGTAGTTACATTGGCCACATTGGTAAGTTTCAGGTCTCCCTCTGAGCTCCTGTTGAGTTTTCCCTGCAATTAAGATATTTAAAATTTAATAGTGCCAATAATTAAAAGAGAAATAATAGTAAATAATAACTCACAATCACATGCGGAAGTACCTCGCCCGTCCACTACTGATAAAAAACATAAAACAATACATTCCACAATCTTGTCGCGATGCCGTCAAATTAAAATTTTATGACGGTGGCAAACAAGCATACATCTTCCCTGATTGTAAGCATGTGTTGTACCACGGGTCGGGAGCGATGTACCATTAGCTACTTACCCCTGCGTAGTTTGGCTTATCGCTTAAAAATCTATACTATATAATTTTAAGTGTAAAAGTATTATTGGTTCCTATTACTACTGATTAAACCTGTACTTGGTTCGGGAATTGAAACTGTGTGGAGCTGTATGTAAGTGGGACGATGAAACATGATATCTATTGTATTGAAAATAAATATCTTTATTTCACTATAATATACAACTGTTTGATTTGAAAACTAAGTTTATTTTGTTTGTTGTTGGTACCACTGTAAAGCCTGACTTGTGACACTGAAAATGTTAACAGTGCTTTTATGAAAAATGTATGAACTATAAAAGCACGCTAGACATTGATTTTATAGACCAGAGAGCTTAGAGTTTTCACCGACTTATTAATTTACAGTACATATGGTGCTACTTTACCGCAAGAGTGCGGCAATCAGCAGATTACGTACATATGTCGAAATTTTAAAGAGCCATATGTACTCTAAAACATTGTACGATACACGTGCGAATAGGTAATTCGCAACTCGTGTCGATTTAAAATGCTCCCTTCGGTCGTGTATTAATTTATTACCATTCGTTGCGAATTTCCTGTTCTCTGCACTTGTACCGTAATGTACTATGGTGTCATTGTATACAGGTTGTTTGGTAACTAGGTGCAAAGACTTTCAGGAATGATAGAGGAGGTAATTTGAAATAAATAGGGCTCAGGCGGGCAACCCCATATTTCCCGCCGAGGTATGTATAGTGCTTTTCTCAAACATGCAATGAAATAAACAACAAAATAATTTTTAAGAAAAAAAACCGACTTCAATGGGGGAGGCCGTTAAAAGATTATTATACTTAGATGGTGCACTCTTAGATAGATATACAATAAAATAAAAATGGCTATAATGTATGTTTATAATGGTAGAAGACTAAGTACCCTCAATTCCTCATGGAATCATGAAAAAACCTTGCTTGCTTGACAAACAAAACGAAGAGAACAAATCGCCAAACGTGAACCACGCGTCGTTGAAGAGTTCCGTTCTGATCATCATCAGCAGTTCCACTTCATCAAATGTCACTTTTATGAATGAAAATGCTTGATTAGTTCATAAAAATACTAAAATCACTATTTGTGTGCCTTTCACATTAGAGGAGTTCCCTCGTTTCCTAATGGATCCCATCATCAGAACTCGAGCATGACAAAAATCAATCGTGAAAATAGAACTTGCTTAACAAACACAGCTAGAAGGACAAATCGCCAAACGTGAACTTTTCGTCGTTGAAGAGTTCTGTTCTGATCATCATCAGCAGTTCCACTTCATCCAATGTCACATTTTTGGATGAAAATGCTTGACTTGTTGATAAAAACATAAAAATTACTATATGTTTGCCTTGAAGATTTGAGGAGTTCTCTCAATTTCTCATGGCTCCCATCATCAGAACTGCGTTTTGACAAAAACGGGACCAACTTGGATATATATACTTACAATCAAAAAAATAATTTTCCAAATCGGTTAAGAAATGACGGAGTATGGACATGGATCTATGGATGAGTATGGATGGATAGTATGGACTAACAAACATTACAAAAAAAAAACACAACCGATTTGATAACCTCCTCTTTTGAAGTCGGTTAAAAATCAAAAGAGCCCTTACTAGCGTATTTCGCAAAATGCGTCATTTTCGATCAAAGATTGTGGCATGAATATCAATAATTTTATTAAAATTATTAGGGTATTCGATAGTGCATTCCTTAAACTAGATATTAACGTCGCTAAATTTTTATTTCTTTAGCGTTGAATTCCAGAAAAACGCATTTCCTTGGCAGGGTTTTTCAATATTTGCGGTCAGACGTGACTTTTCGATTCTCGATTTTGAAGTGCAAAGGAATAATTTTCATTTAAAATTAATACATTTCAATTCTACCTATCATAAACTAGATATTAACGATACCGAAAATTTAAGATTCATCTTAAATTATGGTTTAAATAGCAATCGAATGTTACCTAGTTTTTTGCTGAAAAGAGGGTTACATTTTATTTTTTTCTCGCAAACTGTATTCATATTTTGCTGTAACGATAAAATTGTAGCAATTTTTTTATAAGGAGCAGTCTTAAACTAAATTAGGTAGATATTTTTAAATATCACCCATAATTCCCATATAGTCGGGGAAAGAAAAATTTTTACTCACATTAAAACCTACAGTTTTGGAAGCTTTTTCTATTCATTAAATAAGGTCTTCAGATTATCATCGTGCGTTTATCCCCAGTGCAGCAATTGAGCATTTCAGTAAATTGAAGATATTAATGTCAATCACTGGCACAATGTGTTCACTAATTCCTACACTCGGGATTATTTATCAATTATATATGTTCAAATAAGTTATGACTAATGATAAAATTATCCCCTGTTTGTCCATCGAGCTTATCAAAATAAACTCAGTTTTCTGATTTTTTTTCTATAATTGCTATAAATGGATCTTACAAATTCATACAGAATTCGAAAATTTGGTAATTGGCTACAAATATGAATATAAACATATTAGTAATTTTTCACCAAGGTGACTTAGTTGGATCTATTTATTACGATGAATTTTGGTTTTTATTTGCTTATACTATATTTACATTAAAACCTACATTCGAGATTAAAACATATCTTCAATTGTCTGTTTATTTAACACGCGTACTCAAAAAATCTCCGAAAAATATCAAGTGCTTCAAGAGTAATCGAAATTAACAGCGAATCATTTGCGGCCTACTTTTTAAAAACACCGCTTTCACGCGAATTTGCCTACTATTCGGTGTCTTGCCTATGCCGTCTATATTGGTGCGACGCGTTCCGATGATGTGAGTGAAAAGGAGAGGTATACTTTCGTTGTAAGTACGAGTATACCGCGCGCGCGCGGCGCGTCCGGCCGGCGTCGGACGACAGTGTTGGTAATAATTAGGTATATAATTGTTTCATTTGTTTTACATTTATAAACAGTGCGCAAAATAATGTAGAATAGTTTTGAGCGTGATTCTAATTAAGTATTTATGTACCTAACATTAAAGCAACAATAGGCGTTAATGTTAACAGTGTCACATAAATTAGAACACATGGTATATATTTTATAAAACCGGCCAAGTGTGAGTCGGACTCGCACAAGAAGGGTTCCGTACTATTATCTATACAACATTAGACACTTTATTATACCCTTTTTTTAATTTAATTTAAATAATAATATATTTTATCAGTAATAAATAATATCAAGTAGAATTTTGGTCAAGTGCAAGTCGGATTTTAGTTTTACCATACATTTTGAGACCTAGCGCCTGATGAATACAACGAGCAACTTTTTGTCTTTTTTTTGTATGGGAGCTCCCTTAAATATTTATTTTATTTTGGCTTTAGTATTTGTTGTTGTAGCGGCAACAGAAATACATCATCTGTGAAAATTTCAACTGTCGAACTATCACGGTTCATGAGATACAGCCTGGTGACAGACGGACAGACATAGAGACAAACGGACGGACGGACAGCGGAGTCTGAGTAATAAGGTCCCGTTTTACGCCCCCTTTGGGTACGGAACCCTAAAAAAATACAAAAAGTAACAAAATGCAAAGTAGCAAAATTCCAAAGGAAGGTACCTATCTTCATATGTACCAGAAATATCGTAATTGTTAAAAATCCTGTATTATTATGTGTCTCAATGATATTCGTAAGTATACATTTATATAAATTATGTTTAAATCGGTTTATCTTCCTCATCATCAAACTTAAAGTATTTTTTAAGTGCGATGATGATAAACCAATGTGATGGCGCCTTTACGTTACCTTTATGGTCAGTTCTTTATGTAAGAGTGTGTTACGTAAAAAACTGACCAGAAGTGCTGCATACGTTTCAGAAAAGTTTCATAAAAGCGTTACATAGCTACATAAAAGTGACGAAAACAATTCCCAAAGGAATACAAACTCATAACTTGAGACATCCCAATGAATATATATATTTTCATATTTGCTTTTATATATATATTCATATTTATTTATATATGTAGGAATGTATCTATTTATGTTAATTAGTATGATTTATGTATGTGTGCTTTAATATTTATGTGATTGTATATAAGTTTGAATTTAGTAATTTTTTTGTTTGCCACCCACTTTTAATACGTTTGTTGCTATTTTTGCGCTAGGTTGTCTGGAAGAGATTACTCTTTAGCAATAAGACCGCCTGTTGTTCACCTCTAGTTTTAAGTTTTATACGCTGTTATAATAAGCTATGTAATTTATTGAGGTGTGCAATAGAGTTTTTGTATTGTATTGTATTGTATTGAATATATACTTTTATTATTGCATACGTTTCATGCATGAGACCTAAATCATACACCAGACATAACATTTACAAGATATATATAATTTGTATACATTATAAAACAAACCTGCAATTGCTAAAAAGGGCACAGAAAAATAATTTTCATGTGCTCTGCCTATCTCTTTTAGGAATATAGGCGTGAGTTTATGTATGTATAAAACAAATGAATGCAAAGTTACCTTTAAAATGACCAAATAATACTGTGTTACATAAACTGGATACACTCATGAACGAACGTTAACTTCAAATGTTGGTATACAAGTTATTATGGTCAACAGCAGGTGGGGTATCCATAGATATACTAATAAGAAAAAAGTGTTGGCCATTGAATAAAAACAATGTTTAAAAAATGGCGTATATTAATGAAAAATATTTGAGTTTATGTAACGAAATTCTGGACACGAAATCTCTTCTCAAGCGTTGAAGAGAGCGCGTATATTAAACACAGTGATTTGTTGTTGTGAGATGTAGATATTATAGTTAATGTTTAATAAATGATCAATCAATCACATTTGGTTTTTATTTCTATGTTACATCTGCAATTATTATGTTGTAAATGCATGAAATAATGCTTTTAACCACACTAAACACACCATTTTCAGATGTTTACCTTGGATAGGAGTGTACAAAGTCGAACTTTATCTGAATCCAGCTAAAGTAATTAATTAGGTTTCGAAATGACTATTGAAAACCTTTCATTTGATGATGTGTAAGTTTGTTTGCTTCTCGGGCGTTACTACTATAAGCATGACTGGTGAAAATAACTTCTTTTTATGTCGCAGCATGAACCAATATGAATTACCTGTATTTTTCTAATATACCTGCCATACAGGTTCCGCTGATTTACGGGCAAGGCCCAAAAATTGGACTTCGTTACATACAAAATATGCTCTGATGTTTTATAAAAACTATTCATACTAGTATCATGTCTGTCCTTGTATGTCATAAATTAGTATTTTAAGCAATTTTTTTAATCCTCAACTATCAACAAAAGGAAGATTTACAATTTTTTTTTGGATTTTATAATTGATGGTGATGACGCTTTTCCATACAAATTGTACATGTGCTTTCGTGCAATTTTTTTTAATCTCATCATTTTAGAGCATATTCGATGTACTTTTCAGTATTTTACTTAGACTTAAAATAGTTTTATTACGCTTAATTAAGCTGACTTAATTAAGCGTTGAAAAACTCCCAATTTTATCAAAAAAACTTTGTGTGCCCTGAATCCACGCTTTTAGGGAACAAAACTTTTGCTACCATATTTTTTTATTAAAATCTACCAATTATTTGGTAGAAATAGATGAAGTACATTGGAAACGCAGTCTTTTATCTACCGCATAAACATAGCTTTTCTTATTGGCCGTATTTAGTCATTTACTGGCGGTCAAAACGAGTGGACACTGCTTCGTCATCGTTTATGATGAATGTAAAATTAAGTTTGCAATGTACATTTAATCTATGCTATAAAGCTGTGTGTGTGGTCTTCTTTTCGTTGTAATGTCATAAAATTTCAATTTTTGTATCGATTTGGAGTGTGTGAGGGTCGGTATTATATGACGTATGTAACGATTTTTGCCGATTTCTGATGTAGCGTTACTTATTAGTGGTATAGGGTCAATTCCACATTGGTCAACAAAAATTAAAACCTTTTTTAAGGGTTCCGTACTTCCGTAGTCAAGCAGGAACCCGTATAGTTTCGCCATGTCCGTCTGTCTATTTGTCTGTTCGAGGCTTTGCCCTGTGATTGTTAGTGCTAGAAAGCTGCAATTTAGCATCGATATATAAAACTGGCGCAGGACCGGTCATTGTGGAAGTATTTGGGGGAGGCCTATGTCCAGCAGTGGACGTCATTCGGCTGAAATGATGATGATGATGATGGTATAAAACTGACAACGTGGTAAAATAAAATCTAAAAAATATATATTTTTAAGGGTTCCCTACACGTAAAGTGGGGATGATTTTTTTTGCTTCAAGCCTACGGTGCGGGGTGTTGTTGGATGGTAAGTGGTCGCATAATTTCGTATAGTGAAAGTTTTACTTACCTTGTCTACATCACCATCGACTATTAGGCATATTTTATATTGGTTATTTTTTGATGATAAATAATCAAATATACATGGTAAATACCCCGTTCTTAACAATATTCTAGTGTGACCATGTTAGCTCGAAATCTTGAATCAAATATATGTATTAGCTTTTACCTTAAGTACTTATATGTAACTGTTACATAAAAGTTATAATGCTGCTTTTATGTGAATTGGGCCGATTTTTAGGGTTTGACCTTGTAATTGATAATTTTGAGCCGTCATTGTTAAGTGTAAGAGGTAAGATATTAATGATTAGTTATAAACAATAAAACAATTTGAGCTAATAAAATCCCGTACTGCGTTTCGTATATTCTGTGAAATATCAGAATAACCGCGATTTGATTCGTTTAAATTGTTATATTTGGGGCGTTATTAATAGAAATTTACATAGTTAAGGGCTTTAATTAAAATCAAACTTAACTGATTCCTTCGTTGAGTTACCCATATATTTTGTAGGTATGATCCACTTTCGTTACAAAAAGGACGCAATCGTAATTTTGTTTTCTCTAAGCCTTTAAATATTTTTAAACGCTTAACCATTAATGAGTATCAGTCGCAGAAATAGTAGACAACATTACAATAAAAGGTGAAATAAAAACCGCATCCGTAACTCCGTAACACTACTAATTTAAAATGAATATATTGTTTTTTCTAGCCTGTATACTTTAGGTTTGTAGGTAACAACATTTATTGACACTCCTTGGTACTGACTAAAATAATCGACTTGGTGTAACATTACATCTCAAAACTTTTTTGTAGTAAATATATTCTCCATCTTTTCACATGTAGGTAAATAATGTTTTTGATGTGATGTGTACCCATACACCAAACGGGCTGAGCACTCTAGTTACATCTCATATGTTATACATTACAATCATTTGTAATTGTATCAAACCGATTTGGTACATAATTAATAAAATTATTTAATAATTATTCACACCGCTTCCGACCGGATGGCGCCATTCAAATATGAGACGTATCTACTGGGCCAAACGCTTGAAAACCCTTGTGTCCAGTCAGGTTAGAATCGTATCGTACCTTAGAGGGTCTCGTTGCTAACGTTGTTGATTCGCGCCCTACGCCGATCACGTTTATTTTACAATCAATAATTTGGCAATTGTAGTAAATGCTCAGTGTGTTAACGAGGGATTATTTGATATTATGGTAGGTTTAATTTATAGCCATAAGGTGTATTAAAAAAAACTACTGTAGAATTAATGCGTCTGTACTAAAATCAGTTAAAATTGTTTAAAAAATAGTAATGATAAAATCCCCGGTGGTTTTCTTTTTTAAGAATGGGTAAAATAATTGTCCTGACAGTATAGTAAAAAATCACCAACTTTTGAATTAATGTATAGCTGTTATTAATTTATTTCAATATTTTTATTATTATTTATATATGCTCTACGATATAAGAGGTGATTTTTTTAAATACTGTTTTTAATAATATTTTAGTCCCTTTAGATCAAAAATCTCTAGTGTAGGATTTAATGTTTATATTTAATGAAAAATATAAACTTTAAAAATTTTTTTTCGGAAAAGCTCAATATATTTTTTGGGGACTTATTATCCCAAAATAATGTTCCATCAGATTGCAAAAAAAAATATAGTGTAGGATTTAATGTGCAATTCTCGAACAACTGAAAGTTTCTTTCCCGGACTAATATATTACGCTACACTGAAGCCGTGTGCTCAGAATGCGCCGAGCGCTCGAAGAGGTCGGACCTATGTCGTTTTCGTTCGTCGCGCAACTTTACAAACATCGGGAATCCAAACCACGAAATTCCAAGAAACGCTATACTCGTATACAGCGATTAAAAGATCAAGATCCAGTAAGTATTTTTTCAGTTTTATTTAGTGACTAATACTCGGCTCATCAACGTTAAGTATTACATGAATTCTGATTACATTTAGCATTATTCTTGCAATATGAGGTTGGTTAGAGAGATGAAGTCTGATGTGATGAAGTCTCATAATGGAATCAGGAGGTGGTCACAGGAACTCCTCATATACTTATCATAACACCGCAGTGTTTGGGCTCGCTGAATTTGTCTTGTCAAGTACCATCGACCTAGATGAGGTCCAGGGTCTCATGATGGAGTCAGGAGGTGGTATCAGGAACTCCTCATTAGTGTTGGGTTACTCACTCGTGAGGCACCTCTTTTGTCATACTCATTCCATTAAATTGTCGCATCACTTCGCGTATCAAAAATGTCACACTTCATAACTCACGAGGTACCAACTCACTCGCTCGTCCATCAACTCGCGCTTCATTTATCCTTCAAACCTCAATCACACCTCAATATGCCTCGCGCCTCGTGCCTAACTTCACATGTCCCACTACAACACTCCTACTCACGCCTAACTTTTGTCCCACTGCCTATCACACCGAAAATGAGCGCGTGAATGAGGATGTTTACTCTAACATGACAACGAGTGCGATCTCCAAAATGTACGGTGTGATGTGAGGTGGGACATGAAATACCTCAACCAATGCTCAATGCGTTGACAAAAACGTCGTAAGCGCCGCAGGATTTCATACATTTTACGCGTTTACGTCAAACGGTCAAATTTTTGAAACTGACGGAACGTTTAGAAATCTTTTTACTTACTGTATTTGTGGATATGGATATGGACTGTGGTTCTTATACTTAATAAAATAGAATAGGATTAAAATCTCAACCATTATAAGAGTGAAATTCTAGGTAGTTGGATTGTTAAAAATAGAGTTTATTTTAATGTTGGTGTTGGTGCAGAGTTAATGGTGAAATGGCGGGACAAATTCTATCTTCAATAATCGAATCATTTCTTATTAGGTACTTAATGAATATTTTTAAGATGTTATTTGAAAATTGTTTTTATTTATTTATGATAGGTAATTACTAAGGAATGAAACAGTTGTCAAAATTGTAACGAAAGGGCGAGAAATTAAACGCAACTCAATTTTGACAGAAGTCAAACAAGATACCTGTGACATTGACAATTAACCGACAAAGTTGATCACGTTGAGAATAGTGATGAGATGTTTGTTTATTTACTTTTACTTTGTATCCGGATTAGGTTAAAAACATCTTGCCGACACATGAATGTGCCTGGCTGCCTTGTGGTTATGGTGTGGTTATTGTTTGCGTGTTAAACTGAAAAGCCAATACGCGGGAATAATTTTTAATTTTGCTTTTATTCAATACATATCTCATTGTTGATAATATCATTGGTAAGTTAATTATATTTGTGCCAGTCCAAATCTTCTTCTAGGAATCTTATTATGAGTTTAATTTACATACGTGAATTGCTTCTAAATACCCAAACAAACTATCAAGTTGGAATAATAAATAACTAAACTACACTGGTGTGCTTTTGAAGTACATGCTTACGAGTATTATGTTTATACACGTGACATTATACTTCACATGTTCTTCCGAGAGATTATTTGTACTTGTAGTAGTAGTGTTCTCGTACGGCCGTTGACACAATATTTAGAGAATCTGTACAAACAAACTTATTTTTAGGTAGGCTACTAGTTAAAACGGAATGCGAAAAAGATATATCCCCTCTACCCGCAATGACTGTCACCCGCTAAACCGATACGTCACCTCGTCATTCTTTGTTTTTGTGCGCCGTTGTACACACACACACTATGGATAGGGCATCAATTCGCCGTAAGATCGAAGATCTTAAGAAAAAACTCAAGCGAACGAGGTCTCCAACGCCGTCAGATTCTGCACCAGAACGATCTCCTTCCCCAAAAAGGCGTTGCCGCCTACGGGTTATATCTTCCTTTTATTGGGTTATTCATCTGAACCCGAGCCCGACGACGAAAATACCAACGGTAAGTTTAAATCTTACTCAACGGGAACTTACTATTGTTGCAAGTATTGTCTTGATGGCATACGCAATAACATACCTGATAGTTGCAAGTATTACCTGGATGGAATACGCAACTATACGCGTAAGCGTTTATAACGCTTTCAATTGTTAAAAAGAATTGAGCAATACCATAGCACTAGATTCGGATACGTATAACCTGGGATAGCTATATTGCTTCAAGCCTTGCCCTAATTACGTTGCAAGTGACGACTGCATGTCTCACGCAACGATAAATGGTGCGTCTACCCTCAAAATATATATTTTTTCATTTTACTTGACTTTCGGTCAATAGTGGGTTACTGAACCATTATTTTTCTAAATTTCAGTTGCCAATAATGGTCAAACGAATTATGTCAATACAGATGACTTACTTATACTTCTGGGCGAAGATCCGACTCAGAATAAAGAATACGGTGATGACATTCACGCGCATCTTGCTGTTAGATGGACTCATATATTATCGAAGGGCTTGAAAAAAGAACATCGTTCTGATCTACTAAGCAAGTATTTACCTCCAGCAAATTGTACCTTATTAGAGGCTCCGAAGCTAAACGAGGAAATAAAGGCTGCAGTTCCAGAATCGTCAGTAAAGCGAGATGAAAAATTAGTTATTAAACAATCTCAGCTTGGATCCGGTATTACCTGCCTGGGCAGGGCGCTAGACGTCGCTTTTAAGGTACCAGATAAACAATCGCGTGACCTAATTGTAAAACACTTAGGCGAAGCGGGACAGATATTGTACGATTTACATTACTTGGACACAGTAACACGAAAATCCTTGTTAGCGCAGGGTCTAAATAAAAATACAAAAGACGCAGTGAAAGATCTCGCACGAGACAAGCTTTTATTCGGCGAAGGCCTTACGGAAACATTAAGAGCAATAAAAGCATGCTCCAGATCTGCAACTGATATTAAAACTAAGCCAGCCAAGCCGGCGGCCCAACGTTTTAATGAAAATATCGCGGGACCTATTAGTACACTAAGAACTGCAACAAACTCTTCTTTAAACTGGAGGGGCCCGTCGCGTCGTGCAGCGTACCCAGCGACGACGGCGGGTGGATATCGCGACCGTCGCCAGCCAGCAGCTGCACCAGCCCGGAGACAATACAATCGGAACCCCAGACACCAGGCGTCGTCATCGACCAAGAGATATTAAATATTTCTCAGGTAAAGCAATGTGCGGGTAGATTACAACATTTTTACGCAGAATGGCAGAAAATAACTAGCGATGCAGTTATTTTGTCGTGGGTTAAAGGTTTTAAGATACCTTTTTCACGCAAAGTTCATCAAAATGAACCACTTATTACACTACCTCATAATGACGAGGAGAATAAATGTTTCTTAAAAGAAATTAGTGATCTGATTCTTAAAGGGGTGATACATGAATGCTTACCTTGCAAGAATCAATTCATATCGTCTAGTACCCATAACACAAGCCTTATTGAGCTTACTGTGGGGCTAGTTTGATTTGTGTAAAAAAATGTCCCCTAATATTTATTTATTTTATTTATTTTTATTTATATCTAAGATCTTCTTACTAGATAAATCTAATGGTGACAAGCGTATGATTCTAAATTTGAAAGAATTGAATAAGTTCATTGATACGTCTCATTTTAAATTAGAAGATCTTAGAACGGCAATAAAATTACTATCTCAAAATTGTTTGATGTGCTGTATTGATTTAAAAGACGCGTATTATGCAATCAGTGTTGATAAAGATCACAGAAAATTTCTTAAGTTTCAGTACAAATCTAAATTATATGAATATTCAGTTCTCCCGTTTGGATTAAACGTGGCTCCATATGTTTATACGAAATTAATGAAGCCAGTTATGCAGTATTTAAGAAGCCAAGGGCACATGTCGGTCATTTATTTAGATGATACTTTGGTGCTGGCCAAGACGTACAAGAAATGTGAAGAAAATTTGTTAGACACAATTTTTCTTTATGAATCATTAGGATTCGTCATTAATTATGAAAAAAGTCAACTTAAACCACAAACCACAAGTAAATTTCTGGGCTTTATACTAAATTCTAAAGATCTTTCGATTGCTCTCCCAGAAAATAAGCGTTCATTGATAAAATTCGAACTTGCCAAGTTAAAAGATACAGAAAAATGTACAGTGAGAGCTTTTGCTCGTGTTATAGGTTTACTTTGTTCAGCCTGCCCCGGAGTAAGCTTACGGCTGGGCTGGGCTCATACAAAATTATTTGAACGAGTGAAATACCTACAATTAATAGGAAATGAAAATTATGATAAAACCTTTATTATTCCTAAATATTTAAAAATTGATTTTCAATGGTGGTTAAATCATATCGATAATTCTGTCAATTTAATTAGAAATCATAAATACGATATAGAATTTTTGTCTGATTCTTGTTTGAGCGGTTGGGGCGCAGTTTGTAATAATATACGATCAAATGGTTTCTGGTCTGTCGATGAAGCTAATAAGCACATTAATGAATTGGAACTTACAGCTGCTTACTTCGCTTTGAAGATTTTTGGCAAGCATTACTGTAATTCGCAAATACTCATGCGAATCGATAACAAAACTGCTATTGCTTACATAAATCGAATGGGTGGTATTCAGTATCCCCATTTAAATAAAATCGCTAGGGACTTATGGGATTGGTGCGAAGCAAGAAACAACTTCGTCTTTGCTTCATATATTACATCAGCTGATAATTCAATTGCCGATTTTGAATCTAGACGGTTAAATGACGATACTGAATGGCAGCTTAGTGATTCGGCTTATGAAACCATCCTAAGTAAACTCGCTCTACCTGAAATTGACTTATTTGCTAGCCGTTTAAATCGAAAATGCGAAAAATACGTGTCATGGCATGGAGATCCCCATTCTTTTGCTATCGATGCATTCACGTTAAACTGGAAAGCCTATTTCTTTTACGCATTTCCTCCTTTTTGTTTAATTTTAAAAGTTTTGTCTAAAATAGTTTCGGAAAAAGCTAAAGGGATTGTTGTAGTACCAAACTGGCCAAATCAACCGTGGTTTCCTTTATATCATCGCTTGCTTGACTCAGAACTCGTAATTCTGAATGCTAATCCTAGTTTGTTATCATCTCCTTCCAGAGCCACACACCCGCTTCACAAAACCCTGTCTTTGATGGCAGGCGTTTTATGCGGGAAGCGTTCATAAGAAGAGGAGCTCCTACTGAAGCTTTAGATATATTATTAGATTCTATATCTTCTAGCACTTTTAAGCAATATCAGTCTTGTTTGAAAGAATGGAGTAGCTTTTGTAATCAGCATAATTATGATTGTTATAGTGTATCTACATCTAAAATTTTAAAATATCTATCGTCAATTTACAATCGCGGTGGCAAGTATGGCACAATTAATACTCATAAATCAGCTCTGGTAATGTTGTTGGGCGATCAAGTAAACGATGATTTAATATCAAGATTTTTAAAAGGAATTTGTAGGCGAGTTCCTTGTGTGCCTAGATATAATTTAACATGGGACACTTCGATTGTACGAAATTATTTAAGTACGTTAGGTGATGACAATTTATCATTAGAAATGTTATCCAAAAAATTAATAACGTTACTTGCATTAGTAACTGCACATCGGCTGCAAACACTATCAATTATAAAAATCTGCAACATTGAAAAAACAGATACTAAAATTTGTATAAAAATTCCAGATTGTATTAAAACTTCAGGTGTAAATAGGGTCCAACCTATTTTGGTTTTACCTTTCTTTTTGGAACGTCCAGAAATATGCCCAGCAAAAACTTTAATAACATATGTAGACCGCACGCAAGGATTGAGAAATAACAACAATTTAAATGATTTGTTCATAAGTTGCAAAAAGCCTCACTCACGAGTATCGTCACAGACACTAAGTAGATGGGTAAAGCTAGTCCTTGAAGAGAGTGGAATAAACACAACAGTTTTTAACGCTTACAGTACCAGACATGCTTCGACTTCAGCTGCACTGAGATCTGGAGTAAATCTCCAGTTAATACGTAAAACAGCTGGATGGACTGGAACATCTAAAGTTTTCGGAACTTTTTATAATAGACCTGTCATTGACGATACTCTAGTCGAGGAAAATTTTGCTCGATCAATTCTCGCTCAGGCTGAGTGATTAACTTAGATTTACAGTACGAACAAGTACTATGAGTTAGGAGCAATCGAACAGACAATTTGTAGTTTCATATAAATAGAGTAGAAATATGAATAGAGTTTTGTTGTCTTTATAAAAAAATCAAATTTAATCATTTGTAATATTTATTTTATTTAACGCTCTAAACATCTACAAGTAAAAATAATCTCTCGGAAGAACATGTGAAGTATAATTAACTATTAAAAGAAACTTACCCAAGGGAAGTTCAATAGTAATTATACGAGCATGTTCTTCCGAGAGATTAGACCAAAATAGTCCCTCCCGACCCGCTAACGTGAACGATAACCCATTGTCAAATAAAATAAATATATCAACCGAGTAGCTCTACTTCTTTAAACTTAATGACGAGGTGACGTATCGGTTTAGCGGGTGACAGTCATTGCGGGTAGAGGGGATATATCTTTTTCGCATTCCGTTTTACGTAGTAGCCTACCTAAAAATAAGTTTGTTTGTACAGATTCTCTAAATATTGTGTCAACGGCCGTACGAGAACACTACTACTACAAGTAAAAATAATCTCTCGGAAGAACATGCTCGTATAATTACTATTGAACTTCCCTTGGGTAAGTTTCTTTTAATAGTTAATTATACTCTGGTTCAGTTGTAAGCGTCAATATTAGATTGTCATACTATATGAAGTTTCTGGATGGCAAAATTCTGCTATGCTGTGGTCTAATTTATTGTTTTAATTCATCTGACTGTAACTGAGCATGCAAAATTGAAAACTGCCCGGTAATTCATTTTTTATATGAAGTGGAGGAAGGTGAATATAAATAAGTAAGAATATAGAACATGAAAGTACTCAGTGCTCGGTTATAACACTACACTTAATTACAACCTTGTTTTTGCTGCCGAAAGATACTAAGTATATACTGTTACCTCACCTCATTTGAAGTAGGACATTGTACCACCTCATTTTTGGAAATGAGGTACTCCCTCAAACTCATTTTAATTTCATGTCCTACCCAACACTACTCCTCATATGCTCATCACAGCACCGCCGTGTTTGGGCTCGTTGGATTTGCCTTGACAAGTACCATTGACCTAAATGAGGTTCAGGGTATCATGATGGAGTCAGGAGGTGGTATCAGGAACTCCTCATATGCTCATCACAGCACCGCCGTGTTTGGGCTCGTTGGATTTTTCTTGACAAGTACCATCGACTTAAATAAGGTTCAGGGTCTCATGATGGAGTCAGGAGGTGGTATCAGGAACTCGTCATATGCTCATCACAGCACCGCCGTGTTTGGGCTCGTTGGTTTTGCCTTGACAAGTACCATCGACCTAGATGAGGTTCAGGGTCTCATGATGGAGTCAAGAGGTGGTATGAGGAACTCGTCATATGCTCATCACAGCACCGCCGTGTTTGGGTTCGTTGGATTTGCCTTGTCAAGTACCATCGACCTATATGAGTTCCAGGGTCGCATGATGGAGTCAGGAGGTGGTATCAGGAACTCCTCATATGCTCATCACAGCACCGCCGTGTTTGGGCTCGTTGGTTTTGCCTTGACAACTACCATCGACCTAAATGAGGTTCAGGGTCTCATGATGGAGTCAGGAGGTGGTATCAGGAACTCCTCATATGCTCATCACAGCACCGCCGTGTTTGGGCTCGTTGGATTTGCCTTGACAAGTACCATCGACCTAGATGAGGTTCAGGGTCTCATGATGGAGTCAGGAGGTGGTATCAGGAACTCCTCATATGCTCATCACAGCACCGCCGTGTTTGGGCTCGTTGGATTTGCCTTGACAAGTACCATCGACCTAGATGAGGTTCAGGGTCTCATGATGGAGTCAGGAGGTGGTATCAGGAACTCCTCATATGCTCATCACAGCACCGCCGTGTTTGGGCTCGTTGGATTTGCCTTGACAAGTACCATGGACCTAGATGAGGTTCAGGGTCTCATGATGGAGTCGGCAGGTGGTATCAGGAACTCCTCATATGCTTATCACAGCACCGCCGTGTTTGGGCTCGTTAGATTTGCCTCGACAAGTACCATCGACCTAGATGAGGTTCAGGGTCTCATGATGGAGTCAGGAGGTGGTATCAGGAACTCCTCATATGCTCATCACAGCAAAAATGTTTGTTTGCGGTATGGACTGGCCCTGAACATCGCTTCAAAGTAATTCTACTTTGAAAAACGATTGAAAAAGACGACAATTTCTGGGCAACAAAGATGGAAGATAAACTGGTAAAATTTTATGAAAAATGTTTGCTCCCAGAAATTGTCGACCCCCGAAAGACCCGATCCATGCCTCTTAGGGATAATTCTTTTTAGAACCATAGCCAAGACTTCAATAGGGTTTTTGACAAAGTATTACAAAGGACTTAAATTATTTATATTTAAAATATTTTATCTCCATTAGTGTACCTAAAAAATAATTATTTACATTGTATTTTAAAATTTAAATGCCGTGCCAAAACGCGCCAAACCACCAAATAATAATAATAATATAGTACTATGGCAGAAAATAAGTCAAAGTCATGGCTCATGTCATAACCAGTTCGTTCATCGCTGTCAAGAGTAGTCAGTGTCAGGTCAGGTGATATGACGATTAACTATCGATCTAGTTAATATTAATGTTACATGGAATTCCCGATCACGTGATGCATAGATAAAATATATAAAATTTATTTAATAAAATATTAAAAAGTCCCTCTTAGCATAACATTTTATTATACGAGTAGCTAGGTTTCATATTTTATTTTCACCGGAGTCAAGTACCCTATTGAAGACGCTGCTACTTGCTGCTTCATTTTATATTTAACTATGGTTCTGTCTATTATTGTATGATTTTATTTCAATTTGACGTATTGGATACGTATTGGTTATGTATAAAGTACCGGCCAATAATATCCTAAGCAGCAAAAGTTGGTCGTATAATGCTTGTGATGACGTTTTCGTCACAACTTAAGATCGCAACGTTTGGTCATATAAAGATCGGCTAAACGTTTATACGACCCGAAAAGGGCCCAAATTATATAACTTTACTTCATATAGTGGTCATTTTAAGGCCGTATACACAGAAATATATCGAGATAGAAGGAAAGAGCTCGTCGATTAGTATGGGAACCGACCGTGTAACATTTTGTGTGGGTACTTTGACGCCACGAGCTTAATTTAGTGACGGGAAACATAAGCCGCGCGACATCGATTCGCACGCAGCAATTGCAATAACTTGTAGGTGTATTTTGTATCGATTTAAAATATCGATAAGAACCGATAGAGATAGAAGATAGTTTAGCTTCGTTTAGTTTAAACTACCAGAGTTTCTCAGCTTCTGAACCCATCTTAGAGAAGGGACTTATAATATGTGTGTAGATGAAGTTTTGTATGCAACTGTACATAATTAGGCCTTAAAACACTCGTGTTTCCTCTCATTATGTATCAGTTGCATAAACTACTATTGCTTTTCACTGCCTTCATTACATACATAATAATATAAAAATATATTTATCCTTTCCTGTTTTAAAAATCGATTTGTATCAAGCAAGAAATCGGCATTTAAAATCGCATTGCACAGCACTATTCTTGCCTTTGACAGAAAAACTGATAAATCGACCTTGAACGCGACTCGTACATTGCTGGTTTTCAATGCCGTCAAGTTTGGCGCATCAAATTAAAACCGCAATGGAACACTAGCATTGGACCACGTGATCACCACGTGATCGTCCGCTACTGTTTTGGTCAAAATACAAAATAAATTGTTTTATAAAAAATAGCAGATATTTTAGGACAAAGAGTACTTACCTATGATAGGAAATGCCTCGAATGACAGCTGCACCTTTATTAGTGCGGTTTAAACAGTTAATTACTGAACAATAAGGGGTATTGTTTTTAAAACCTGACGTCGCACGCGGAATTTGGTCGTGAGCGGACTGAAGTTGGCGGCGAGCAATTGGCTCACTAGACCCAATTTTCGCACGCAAGGTACATACACTCTTTCCTTCTATCTCGATATATTTCTGTGGTCGTATAAGTGACAAGTAGGAAGAAAGCAGTCGTATAAATGTCGATTATACTAGAACTATGCGTATAGCAGTCATAATAGTGACCGTTATATGACCTATCTGTCATATAGTGATCAAGTAGAGGTTATATAATAGAACAGAAATTGTAAAATGGTCACAGGTTCAACCTTTACACGGAATGTTTTAGTTACGTAGTGCATTGTGGAAGTGATGAATTCGTGTAGATTGTTCCATATTTAAAAAGTGTCAGCATCAGGTAAAAAACTTTTATTTTATGTCTGCCGTTTTAATTACTGAATGTAAAGAACTTTAAGTTGTGGTTGGCGTTATTTACTCTTAGTGTATACTTTTATAACGGGAATTTGATTTAACTGTCAATCGTTTACTTAGTATCAACCAGAATTTTAATGCCCCCTCCGAATTATTGTAAATTTATTATTATTTTATATTAATTTCTAAATATCAAATACGTTTTTAATCACATAAACAAAAAGTTAGAAACCCTAATAAACAATATTAACTTGGGAAAAGAATTAACGATCAAGACTATTTATGTTCGGTTTGAAACGCACACATACGCGTTGTAAGTGTGCTGTAGGGCAGTGCGATTGTGTACCGAGCGCTAACGCCATCTATCGAGTAAGATTTCATGAAATTGATGAACGCTCAAACTAGTAAGGCCTCTTATTACGCATAGTGGCAGAATGTCATGATGCCTGTGCCACAAATTTATGTGGAATGGAAATTAAAAAAGAGGCCTTTGCCGGCCTAGGCCTGCAACATTTGTATGAAATTGCATTAACGACCTCTTGTCCTAGCCGCATGCATTGCATAACATCAATATTTCATTGCATGTTTGAGAAAAAGTAATTTATTCTTCAACAGCATTCAAATTAGGCATATTACATGCACCATATTGAACCTTTTTATATGGGTGAGCTGATCGTTAGGCTCAGCAGCACGGGTATCGGAGGTTCAGTTGGTGGTACAATCGTGAACAATATTGGTTATGCAGACGATATGGTGTCTCTGTGCCCAGCGATCAGTGCTCTTGTCCGCTTGTTGACCATCTGTGAGGAATACGCGGTGATCCATGGCCTAAAGTACATCACTTAAAAGAGCGAACTGTTGGTTATTAAAGCGGGAAACAAGGCTTTCACCGCTATTCCTGATGTCTTTCTGTGCGGGGCTCCTCTTAAAAGAGTATCACTGTTAAAGTACCTCGGGCACTGGGTGACTGATAATCCCCATGATGATTCGGATGTTGAGAGGGAACGCAGGGCTTTGGCAGTTAGATGCAATATGCTGTCACGCAGGTTTGCACGTTGTAATGGGGATGTCAAAAGGTCTCTTTTCAAGCCTTTTTGCTAATCCTTTTACACGTGCAGCCTGTGGACGAACTGTAATCAGACATCGCTCCCTGCGTGTCCAATACAACAACGGCTTCAGAGAGTTGATGGGACTGTCGCGGTACTGCAGCGCGTCTGGGATGTTCGCAGAGGCACGACACAGAATAAGTAGTAATACATAGGCACGAGTCGATGGTTTCAGCGCCATCATCCGGAACAGAACCGCTTCCCTCATGCGTCTTGTTCGTGATAGTTCCAACAGCCTCCTTCAACTGATCTGGGAGAATCCTGCATTTCTCAGCCGATTCTCGTTATATTTTGTGAGCAGTTTCGATAATTATGTGGATTTTTTTTGTGGAGGTAAGAAATTCCATAGCTGATAGATAACCGAGGTCAAACAAAATTTTTTATATTAAGATTAAGAGCTCTTGTTATGCAAATGTACCTAAATTATGTGTGTTTTAATAGAAATAAACAGGTTTTAAAGTCGGAATGCGGCTTCAGTTGATAAAGTAAAGATTGTTCGTACAGTGGCGTAGATATTTACTGACTGTTACCACCTGTTACTCAGAAGTTACATAGTTACGGTGTAACAAACCCAAATAATAAACTCCGCTAAGCGCTCTGTGTCCGTCATATCGCGCTGCACATGCTATTGCAATATGAGCTGACTATTCTTGTCCCCACATGAAATATATAAATATAATATACAATCTCGGTGGCAAACACAAACAAGCTTACCCACAATCCACCTGATGGTAAGTGGTCACCGTCGCCTATGGACGCTTGTTAAGTTATATGTATTATATGCGTTGATCTTGTTTTTTCAGACCAACACGAGGTATTTTGACCATCACTAAAATGCGCCGATGTATTATGGACGATTCGCGCGCCACCAGTGTCGAAGGAATTCGAACCCTCCATACAGGAGCTAGTCTTCGTATCGAAACGGTAGCGACAGAGCCGGCGGCAGCCGACCGGAGCCGAACCGGTGCCGACCGGTTGCCCGCAACCCATTCAAATATGAAATCTAACTTCTGCATGGAGGTTTCGAATTCTGCATGGAGGTGTGCGCGCCGATTCCAGCCGTTCAGTGAGAATCGTCCATTATGTGATAGACCTCAGGATAGGAAGAAGGAATCCTTGCCGAAGAAAATAAAATTATATTAACGGTATCACTGGTTTATTGGCCAACCATGTTATCAGAATGAATCCCGCAAGGAAAGTGCTCGCTCTACGGTTACAGGCCATTTTATAAACTCCTACCCCTTCCACCACCATATCAGCCAAAGGACGTCCACTGCTGGACATAGTCCTCCCCCAAATTCACGGGGGGTATTTGCCATAATCGCCACGCTTGGCATGCGGGTTGGCGATCGCAGTACCTCCACCGCACTCCAGGGATGCTGCTGCCCATCCCCCGGTGGTCTTGGTCGTAGTTTTAAGACATACCCGGGTCCATTATAAAGCTACGTAATCATCATGAAAATAAAACTATGGCAATATATTTTATTATATTATATATAATATACCATATTTCATCACAATTCTCATCGAAAAAATTGAAGAACTTGCAAAACGAATATATTTCAAATTTCCTGAAACCCACCATTTTGACCAAACCCTATATTTAGATAATTTTATGGCAAAATTAAAATATTATGATTTTCGGTCCATGTGTGTTTCGATGTGTTTTATTAAACTTGATTTTGTAGGAAAAAATGTTTCACATATTTCACATAACGGTTGTTCTCGTGTGTGAGACCTTTTATGACTATTTAGCTGACATTTTAGTGCAAATTGCTCGCTACATTCGTCGCAGCTGTAAGGTTTTCCTTCTGTGTGAATCAGTTTGTGGTTGTTAAAATCACCTAGTACTGAAAACTGTTTGTTACATACATCACAGCTATATAACTTGTCTCCAGTATCAGTATGCATTCTTCTATGTCTAATCAAACTATCTTTTGTTGTAAATAGTTTCTCACAGTAATCACAGATATGGGGTTGTTCCTCGGTGTGCAAAGTTAAATGTTCATTTTGATGTTTATTCAGATTTTCTTTTCGTGTGAATGTCTTATAGCATTCATTACAGCTATACGGTTTAATGCGGGTGTGAATTCTCTTTGTATGTTTATCCAAATTACCTTTTGTAGTAAAACGCTTGTTACATTCATCGCAACTGAATGGTTTCTCTCCAGTGTGAATTCTTTTATGTATATTTAGATGGCTCGGGCGTTTGAATTGCTTGTTGCATTCTGTACAACTATACGGCTTCTCCCTGGAGTGATTTTTTTTGTGAATATTTAAGTGGCTTTTCCCAGAAAATCGCTTATTACATACGTCACAACTGAATAGTTTCTCTCTAGTGTGAATTATTTTATGTGTAGTCAGATGGTCCTTTCGTTTGAACTTCTTATTGCATTCTGTGCAACTATATGGCTTCTCTCCAGAATGACTTGTTCTATGTACATCTAAATCCCATTTTTTTCTAAACTGCTTGTTGCATTCTTTGCAAGTATATGGTTTCTCACCAGTATGAATTCTCTCGTGTATATTTAAATGATGTATTCTTGTAAATTGTCTGTTGCATTCTTTACATCGATATGGTTTCACTCCAGTGTGAAGATTCTTATGTATGGATAAACCTTGTGGACTAGTAAATTGTTTACTACATTCTTTACAACTGTACGGTTTCTCCCCGGTGTGAATTCTCTTATGCAGGTATAACCTTGTTGGACTTATAAATTGTTTACTACATTCTCTACAACTATACGGCTTCTCTACAGTGTGAAATCTCCTGTGCGTGTGCAAACTATTTAAATGCGTAAATTTTTTGTTACATTCTGTACAACTATATGGTTTCTCTCCAGTATGGGTCCTTATATGTGAAATTAAAACACCTTTCAGCCGGAATCGCTTGTTACATTCATCACAGGTGAACGGTTTCTCCCCGGTGTGAATCGTTCGGTGCATCTTTAAAACATACTTACTTGTAAAAGTTTTATAACAAACATCACACTGAGCAAGCTTAGTGCCCTCGTGTTTTTGTATGTGCTTGATTAACGTGGGCTTATCTGTGAAGTGTTGCCCGCAAGTGTCGCACGTGTACGCTTCTTCCTCGGCGCGGAGGCCAGCGGTGTCGTCAGGCGCGTCCTTCGTACTCGCGGCCGGGCTCGGGCCGCGGTGCGATGTCGCTCGCCGCGTCTGGCTCGCGCGCGGCAACTCATCGCCGCGGAGGCGCTCGAGCCTCACGGAGCACGCCATGGCGAGCTGTTGTCTGGCGCACGCGGACACAGACCGCGCCGGCTCCGCCCCCGGGCCCCCGGCGTCTGCCGGTGCGACTAAAACATAAAAAAAGACTTTTGTTTGAATAACAATCACGCCAAGTGCTTAATTTTTATCCGCTCGAATTTAAACAGTTACACTTCTCTGCCTTAGAGTATAATCCTACCAAAACCCATTACTTACCGGTAATAATAATAATAGGTTTAAAGAAATTTATTATCACTAATGACATGGTCGTCACTTATGTGAGCAGTCGTTAAGCCAAGTTAGAGGCCTTCGGGCGGCTTGAGAACAGTCAAGTTGCCCACTCACTTGACGAGAAGGGGTCGAAGTTGCACCACGTCCGTAGGGAGTACCCACCGTTACCGTACACGAGACCCCTGGGCTGGGTGATGCTAAAAGTGCAACAAAAACTGGCAACCGTACTTGTATTCTCGAAGATCTCACGGTTCGTAAATAAATGCCATACGACTAAATAAATGTGAAAACATAATTTTAACTTAAGTCACAATTTCATAAGTGTTCGTCGTTGTATTATGTTCCAAAAACGCTTAGAATCGGACATTTTGTTATAACTCTGGTAATCGATGTAGTTCAATATGGTTAATAAAATTGTAGAAGTGATTCCCAGTCAAATAATTATAGATTCGGAGAAAAAAATTAAAAGTTGGCCATGGTACTAAAATGGTTTTTTTTTTTGTGAATTTATGGAATGGCATTAATTTGTCATGTGATAATGCATATAATTGCGCGTTCTTTATTAGTAGATTAAACGTGTATCATTATATTAGTAGATAAAGTGAAAGAAATTGTCGAGAAACCAGTTTATCAATTTTATTTATTTATTTTTTATTGGTAAGGTGCCTGCATTCAATTATTATTGCGTATGATCGTTACTATTTATGTCTATTACCATTAATAATTACTGGTCTGAATCTCATGGAGACTCTGCGCAATTTAATTTTAACTAGGGGTGTAGGGTAACGGTGGGTACTCCCTACGGACGTGGTGCAACTTCGACCCCCACTGTCAAGTGAGTGCCCTGAGTGGGCAACTTGACTGTTAGAAGCTCTCAAGCCGCCTGAAGGCCTCTAACTTGGCTTAACGACTGCTGTCATAGACAATAGCCGGGATCAACGGTTTAAGGTACCTTCCAAAGCACGGGGGCGCTTAGTTAGTAACCACTCAAAGAGGTCACCCATCCAAGAACTGACCGGGCCCCACGTTGCTTAATCTCGCATACCGCACGCGGTACGCAGGCGCCGCTGGGCCACAAACGCTCCCGTTTACCGCTACTATGACGAAGCGCTTCGAGAAAAGGTTGGTAGTGTCCTTGTGCTTCGCTGGGCTCGTCTTGGCGGGGCCTCTCCCGTGCCCTCAGATTCAGAGGCAATTATAAACGATTTATGACATTTAATTGTAAAATAAGCACATGGACCAACTTTTACTTTTACAAACAGTTGAGCAAAAACGGGCTCTAGAGCCCATAAACTAGACCACTTGTCGGGCCGAAGAAGTGGTAGAGCATGTGCGCGTGAAGACCGGATTCATCCTGAGGATTGAAAATTGAGAACCCATAAGGTAATTTAAAGACTGCGCCGACCTTTTGAGGCGCGCACACTTTAGGGATTTGCTCTTATGTGTGCGTCATCACGCACGCCGACCTATCGCCATCACCTACATACTCTGTAAGGTTATGTGTTTGTGGAGTCCGGTCTGTTCATGCTTGCAAGGGCATGATTAATACCTTAATTGTTATTTTATTGGAGATTGACTAGAGACATCATCCTGTTTTGGATTAATTTTATTGTTATTGACGCTTAGAGACCTTATACATCTCTGAGAATATTAAATTACTTAAGTGCTTTTTTTCATTTACTAATTATTTTAATTTAGACGCTTAGAGACCATGTACATCTCTAAGGACTTAGGAATAATGGACGCTCAGAGACCATATACATCTCTGGGATATTAAATTTATTGTATATACTTTTGTGTATTCGGACAGAGATCGTATATATACGTCACATTTTTATATATATATATATATAATGTATTATAAGTTAATTTTAATTGAATATTGTGAGTTTGTTAATCACTATAGTTTTAAAATCATTATTATTATTGCAATTCTGTTTTGAAAACATTATAATTATCATTGTCAATTTATTTAATTGTATAATTCATGTGTTGACTTGTAAAAGTGCCCTTGTGGCCTATTTGCAGAATAAAAATATTTGATTTTGATTTTTTTTTTTGATTATGGAGAGAGTTCTGAATAGTCAGCTGCTGACTTCCCTTGAAGCTAACGACCTTCTCAGTGATCGGCAATATGGATTTCGCCGGGGCCGTTCTACTGGGGATCTTCTTGTGTATGTTACGGACTACTAGGGCGAGGCCATCGAGAAACACTCTTGACATCTCGAAGGCTTTTGACAGGGTTTAGCATGCTAGTCTGCTTCGCAAGCTTCCTGCATACGATATCCCTTCTGGCCTCTGTAGCTGGATATCTGATTTCCTGAGTGAGCGGTCGATCCGAGTAGTCATCGATGACTGCTCGTCGGATCTCATGGCTATTGATGCCGGTGTTCCTCAGAGGTCTGTTCTCTCTGCAGCAAAAGGGTTTTTCCTGCTTCATTCTGCAGGAAAAGGGTTTTTCCTGCTTCATATTAACGACCTTCTTCTACCAGGAGTGGTCACATACGCAGATGACAGTACGGTCATGGAAAGATATTTGTCCAGCGCAGGGGCGGGTCGTGATGAAATTCGATCTGAGAGAGAGACAATGGTAGAGCGAATTAACTCAACCTTAAGTCTTGTCTCCAAATGGGGTGATAATAATCTGGTTAGTTTCAACGCCACCAAAAGGCAGCTTCTCACCTTATACAAACCCCAAGTCCGATCTTGCATGGAGTATTGAAGCCACCTTTGGGATGGCTCGGCTAAGTACCAACTTGCCGCACTCGACTCGGTAGACCGCAGAGCCAGGAGGCTAATTGGTGGCAATACGGTAGTGGGAAATAAGCTGCAGAGCCTAGCACATAGACGCAAAGTAACATGTCTGTGCGTCTTCTACAGATTGTACTTCGGTGAGTGTGCTCAGGAGCTCCATGAGCTTATACCGCCTTTCCCCTTCTTCCATCGGACATCCAGACGTACGGCTGGCTATCATCCTTACCTGGTCGAAATTCCAACCAAGCGCTATGCATCATCCTTCATAATGCGCTCTTCTAAGGTAATTCTCTGCCGGCGTCTGTATTTCCGAGTTCATATAACCTGGACCTTTTTATTTTCATGAGAACTCCCAAACGAAAAGTAGTAACCTCATCGAGTTTGGGCTCAGTGAATTTGTCTTCCAAAGTAATTTGGTCCTAGATGATAATCAGGGTCCTGGTAATGGAGTCGGAAGATGGTCGTGAGAACTCCTAAACGAAAAGAAGTAACCTCATCGAGTTTGGGCTCAGTGAATTTGTCTTCCAAAGTAATTTGGTCCTAGGTGATAATCAGGGTCCTGGTAATGGAGTCGGAAGATGGTCGTGAGAACTCCTAAACGAAAAGAAGTAACCTCATCGAGTTTGGGCTCATTGAATTTGTCTTCCCAAGCACTTTGGTCCAAGGTGATAACCAGGGTCCTGGTATGGAGTCGAGAGATGGTCATGAGAACTCAACGAAAAGTGAGTTCCGAAGGCGAACAAGTTCCGGCGTTTTCGTGATCGGTTTACTGACCCCATACAGTTGCGTGACACATCGCGGTTATAATATGTTTTCATTGTTAGTTCATATTGATATGTTTGTAAGATATAATGTACGTAAATAAATATCGGCCTTGTTGCTCAAATCAAATGACTAAGTGGATCTAAGTGTACTAACGTGATAATTCCTGTCCCTGTTCATCACTTGTCCCATCCTCATCTTCCGTCTCTGTCTTGACTGGGGCCTCTTCACCTGAAGCAAACATGCAAGCTATAATAGGTCAGCTCAGGCTCTCGCAACTTGTAGTCTTATCAATGAATTGTGTTGAATAGGTGCTTACACATAACAGGCTCCTCGCTGGAACCATCTCCATCCTCCATTATTGACTCGACTGTTGGTTCTTCCTCTAAAGCAAACAAAAAACATGTCACATAGTTTACGCCACAACAATGTATATAACAAAGAAAAAGATTTATACCTCGTATGTTCATAAGTTTTGAGACGAATATTGTTTTAAATAAATCAATTACAGAAAATATTTCTGTCAAGGTTATTATTTTCATTGAATCACTGTACTGTAGCTGATAAAAGTAAATAGAGTTTATTTAAATTGGCATTATTATTTTTTTATTTAAGCCTTTAAATGCGGTGGTCTTAGGTGCCGGCACGAAACGAAAAACGCCTTTTTCACTGACAAGTCTATGTCTATGGTAGAAAGAAAGTTAAGGCAGTGGAACGACAAATTGTACATCAAAATGTCGATAGATGTTTCAACTACTGCACAGAACGTACTGCAACCTTAGCACCCTGAGAGGTTCGCTATACGGTCGATTATTACGTACGAGGTAGCCTTTTCCTTCATTTTTGAATACTAGATGCTCAAATTATGCCTTTAAATTATCCATTTATCAGAAGGACTATTGGAATCACTTGTTAAAGTTTATTTGACACGTTTATTTGTCAAAACAATTGGTTTTTTGACAAAGATTTAGAGAACATCGTAACAAAATGAAATTTCATACGAAAAGTGCTAAAACAGAAATGTATGTCTTTTATCAGTCAATATTAGTAACTTTCTTCGAGCCTGGCTCTAAATACTCCTGATTAGTCTTTTTGGACAAAATTACCTTTTACGAACACTTAATTTAGAGCTAAAAACCTGCCGTAAATAAATACAATTCAAAAATAGTTACTCACAAATGAGCCACTGGAAGAGAAGCAAGAGAAACCTTGATGAAAATTGTCGTGTCTCGCGGGGTCATTGTCTAGGTGTAGGCGACGCAATAAATGGCATCTAACATAAAGTAGGGGAACGCAGTTTAAATAATACCTATGCATGTTTGTTAATGAAACTATTGTCAAGTAAAATTAACAAAATATTTATAGGTATATATATATATACCGCATGCCGAGCGTGGCCATGAAATTGGGGGAGGCCTATGTCCAGCAGTGGACGTCCTGGGGCTGATATGGTAATGGTGGATATTTATATAAAAAAAATATAATAATAAATTAAAAAAACATCGAGTATTTAGCCGTCTCAAAACTTATGAACACACGAGGTAGTTGTAGTATTAGCATAGAGCTTACACACCAAATTTCAGCAATCTACGACTTCAGGAAGTACCCTAAAAATTTCGATGATCCCTGATCAGCAGTGAGTGAGCGAGTCTGTGAGGAAATAGCGGTACTTTAGATATCAATTAAATAAAAAGTATAAGAGCTATGCAATTGGAACTTTATATGTTTATTAAGTCCACTATTGACATCATATTCTCAGAATTTTGAGCTGCTACCGCGAAACACAAACGCACGAAGTTCGAATATCTCTCTCTCTGTCGCTCGAATATGCAAGTGCGGCAGAGAGGGAGTTATTCGAACTTCGTGCGTTTGTGTTTCGCGGTAGCAGCTCTGTTTATCTAGTATAATCTAAACCCAAGTTATGAGGGTTCAAAAATGTTGAAATAAGGAATGGAACGCAAAAACTACAAGCGCCTGATAACTAGCAACGAGCAAACACACACGCCAACTGTGTTGAGATTATTATTTCGCAAGGGTCACTCTGTCGCCCCTTGTAAGCAATTAGCTGTGTCACGTAACTTAAAGTGTATTTTTATATTCAATAAACTTTATAATACTTTTGATAAAGCTCGCTTTATTTCATAAAAAAAAAAACGAAACTCTTCGTAAAATGGTAGGTAGTGTCCTTGTGCTTCGCTGGGCTCGTCTTGACGGGGCCACTCCCGTACCCTCAGATTCAGATGCAATTATAAACGATTGTAAAATAAGCACAATGACCAACTTTTACTTTAAAAAACAGTCAAGCAAAAACCGGCTCTAGAGCCTATAAACTTAGACCACTTCTCGGGCCGAAAAAGTGGTAGAGCATGTGCGCGTGAAGACCAGATTCATCCTGAGGGTTGAAAATTGAGAGTCTACCTATAAGGTAATTTTAAGACTGCGCCGACCTTTTGAGGCGCGCACACTTCAGGGACTTGCTCCTATGCGTGCGTGCTCACGCACACTACTGCCGGCTCGCTCGATCGGTACGGTCGCCAACAAAGTTAGTATACTAACTCATTATTCTTTATTCTCTAATAATTAATCTAGTGGGCCTGAAGGTATACCTGCAAGGGTTCTGAAGCACTGTGGTCCTGAGTTGTCTCCTGTTCTTACACGTTTCTATCGTCTCTCTCTTTCAAGACGAATACCGTACCGGCATCCTGGAAGCTTGGTAATGTGCAACCAGTGCCCAAGGAAGGTAGTCGTGCCGATCCCTGCAATTATCGACCTATCGCCATCACCTCCATACCCTGTAAGGTTATGGAGAGAGTTCTGAATAGTAAGCTGCTGACCTTGAAGCTAACGACCTTCTCAGTGATCGGCAATATGGGTTTCGCCGGGGCCGTTCTTCGCTACTGGCCTCTGTAGCTGGATATCTAATTTCCTGAGTGAGCGGTCGATCCGAGTAGTCATCGATGGCTGCTCATCGGATCTCATGGCTATTGATGCCGGTGTTCCTCAGGGGTCTGTTCTCTCCGCGACCCTTTTCCTGCTTCATATTAACGACCTTCTTCTACCAGGAGTCGTCGCATACGCAGATGACAGTACGGTCATGGAAAGATATTTGTCCAGCGCAGGGGCGGGTCGTGATGAAATTCGATCTGAGTGAAAGACAATGGTAGAGCGAATTAACTCAACCTTAAGTCTTATCTCCCAATGGGGTGATAATAATCTGGTTAGTTTCAACGCCAGAAAAACGCAAGCGTGTCTGTTTACCGCAAAAAGGAGCTCATTCGATCTGGCTCCTACTTTCCGAGGTACAACCGTGTCTGTAGCCAACGATCTCGAGCTGCTTGGCATGAAGTTAAGCTCAAACCTTAACTTCGGCACTACCATCGAGTCCAAAGCCGGAACAGCGGCCAAAAAGCTGAGCATCCTAAAAAGTTCAAGCGATATTTCACGCCTGGGCAGCTTCTCACTTTATACAAAGCCCAAGTCCGATCTTGCATGGAGTATTGTAGTCACCTTTGGGATGGCTCGGCTAAGTACCAACTTGCCGCACTCGACTCGGTGGACCGCAGAGCCAGGAGGCTCATTGGTGGCAGTACGGTAGTGGGAAATAAGCTGCGGAGCCTAGCACATAGACGCAAAGTAGCCTGTCTATGCGTCTTCTACAGATTGTACTTTGGTGAGTGTGCTCAGGAGCTCCATGAGCTCATACCGCCTTCCCCCTTCTTCCATCGGACGTCCAAACGTACGGCTGGCTACCATCCTTACCTGGTCGAAATTCCAACCAAGCGCTATGCATCATCCTTCATAATGCGCACTTCTAAGGTTTGGAATTATCTGCCGGCGTCTGTATTTCCGAGTTTATATAACCTGGACCTTTTTAAGGCACGAGTGAATAGGCATCTTCTGGATGAGCTCGCTTTAACGTCGGCCTCGTCTTTGTCCCCTGGCTAAATGCTGGCCAGGAACAATCCCATTTTTAATATAAAAAAAAAAACTTAACTCCGCTTAGAAATCCATGTATATTAAGTGTTTTGGATTATCATGGGACTGTAATTTTTGATAAGTAAGATCGAAATTATGCGAAAATGAATCAGTGTCGAGTAGGGTTTACAAGTCAATCAACTTGCGCACTTACCAGGACAGGGTACTCATAACCTTCGGACCGTCCAGACTTACCTCTGGTGTGAGAAATACCTCCCTTGAGCTTCCACCGATATGCAGCGCGGCCGGCACACAATCCAGTTGACCAAACCCCTTTCTCCTTTGCTCCACACTTGTCTAGCTAAGTCCGGTATTTAACCGACTGCGACACGATATCTAGACGTTCTACGACATTAATTGCAACAAGCCATACGACACGACACGAATACATTGGCTGCTACGACACGACTCAAATTCGACTGGATATTAGACATAGACAAAAGAATTGCTTTTTTTTTACTTTTCAATGGCATTGAAATCCGATGATGTTGTCAGGCGAAGAAATGGTTAAAATAACAATCTTTAACATTAAGGAATAAAATATTTAATGCATTTTGCTATTATCTGTTATTCAAATTGCCCCGTTAATTACGAGTATGTAGTAGGTATGTCTGATCATATGTGGGACAAATCTTGCAACTGGATTTTAGACCAGTTATCATCAACCAATTGACCTAAAATTTGGCATACTTATCAAAATTCGGTTACAATGCAGTATTATAGTACCACCGAGCTGACCTGATGATGGAAACACAGGGTGGCTACAGCAACTCTTAAACAAAATGACGTAACCACATCGAGCTTGGGCTCCTGGGATTTATCTTCCCAAGTACTTTTGTCCTATATAATGACCAGGGTACTTACGATGGAGTCAAAACGTGGTGGTCAGTACTCCTAAACGAAAACTTACCTCCTCTAATTGGCCTCGTTGGATTTGTCTTCCCAAGCACTTTGGTCCTGGATCATGACCGCGGTACTGATGATGGAGTCGGAAGGTGGTCATGATAACTCCCAAACGAAAAGTAGTAACCTCATCGAGTTTGGGCTCATTGAATTTGTCTTCCCAAGCACTTTGGTCCAAGGTGATAACCAGGATCCTGGTATGGAGTCGAGAGATGGTTATGAGAACTCCTAAACGAAAAGTGAGTTCCGAAGGCGAACAAGTTCCGGCGTTCTCGTGATCGGTTTACTGACCTCATACAGTTGCGTGACACATCGCGGTTATAATATGTTTTCATTGTTAGTTCATATTGATATGTTTGTAAGATATAATGTACGTAAATAAATATCGGCCTTGTTGCCCAAATCAAATGACTAAGTGTACTAACGTGATAATTCCTGTCCCTGTTCATCACTTGTCCCATCCTCATCTTCCGTCTCTGTCTTGACTGGGGCCTCTTCACCTGAAGCAAACATGCAAGCTATAATAGGACAGCTCAGGCTCTCGCAACTTGTAGTCTTATCAATGAATTGTGTGGAATAGATGCTTACACAACACAGGTTCCTCGCTGAAACCATCTCCATCCACCATTATTGACACGACTGTTGGTTCTTCCTCTAAATCAAACAAAAAACATGTCACATAATTTACGCCACAACAATGTATATAACAAAGAAAAAGATTTATACCTGGTGTGATCATAAGTTTTGAGACGAATATTGTTTTAAATAAATCAATTACAGAAAATATTTCTGTCAAGGTTATTATTTTCATTGAATCACTGTACTGTAGCTGATAAAAGTAAATAGAGTTTATTTAAATTGGCATTATTATTTTTTTGATTTAAGCCTTTAAATGCGGTGGTCTTAGGTGCCGGCACGAAACGAAAAACGCCTTTTTCACTGACAAGTCTAAGTCTATGGTAGAAAGAAAGTTAAGGCAGTGGAACGACAAATTGTACATCAAAATGTCGATAGATGTTTCAACTACTGCACAGAACGTACTGCAACCTTATCACCTTGTGAGGTTCACGATACGGTCGATTATTATGTACGAGGTAGCCTTTTCCTTCAATTTTGAATACTAGATGCTCAAATTATGCCTTTAAATTATCCATTTATCAGAAGGACTATTGGAATCACTTGTTAAAGTTTATTTGTTATGTGGTGGTAAGAGCGCGTGTGTTGCTACTCTTACCAACCAACGTAAATTATAAATGCACGAATTATGTACACGGTTTATTTACAAGTTATATACAATAAGAAATATACAGTAATAATAATGCATTAAATAAATTTATCCACGCGGATGGGATTAGGTCAGTACTGACAGGACTGTTATTTTTTGGTTGCTAGACAATGGCGCGGTATGTCGCGCAGGCGTGAGTATGGTGGAGCTGATAAGGCTGCCACATGTTCCCCCTGGCCAGACCGTAACTACGGTCGAAACCTACGTGGGAGCGTGACTAGCCGGCCACTTCTGGTCCGCTTCTCTGGTTCGGTACCGCTGCTGTCATGCGTTTCAGCGCGGCTACCATCAGGTGTGATCTCGCGCATGATGTAGGCGGGCTTCAGTCTGTCTATCGAGACATTATTAGATTTGCCCTTGATGTCGATTGAGTAGAATTTCGCCTGTCGTTTAAGAACTTTGTAAGGGCCTTCGTATGGCGGCTCCAGTGAGCTGCGTACCCTATTAACTCGGAGGAACACATGGGAACTGTTTTCTAAACCACGTGGTATGTAGAAGGGAGAAGCTGAAGTATGCCACGATGCAGGTCTCGGTGTTAGTTTAGCCATGTGAGAGCGAAGGCGCGTGGCGTACTCTGTGACATCTGCCACCGTGTAGTCATGCTGGGGAGACAGGAACTGACCGGGTAAACGAAGCGTCTCGCCGTAAACTAGCTCAGCTGGAGTAGCTTGCAGATCTTCTTTTACGGCGCTTCGAATCCCGAGCAGGATCAGGGGAAGGGCTTCTGTCCACGTGGATGATGAGGAATGGCACATGATGGCTGACTTGAGCTGACGATGGAGCCTCTCGATCATGCCATTAGAAGCTGCGTGATAAGCAGTGGTGCGGAAGTGATGCGCACCGACCATGGTTGTCAGAGCCTTGAAGAGCTGGCTCTCAAACTGGCGACCACGGTCTGTGGTAACCCGAAGTGGACAGCCAAATCTGGCGAACCAACCAGACACCAGAGCAGAAGCACAGGATTCAGCGGTGATATCTTTGAGTGGAAACACCTCAGGCCATCTCGTGAATCTGTCGATGACTGTGAGGCAGTATCTGAAATCTGATGAAGGGGTTAAGGGTCCTACGAGGTCGAGATGAATGTGAGTGAACCTCGAGGAGGGAGTGGTGAAAGTGGAAAGTGGTGAAATGGTATGACGGGTGATTTTGCTTTGCTGGCAGTGTAAGCACTGCCTGGCCCACTCTCTACAGTCCCGGCGAATCCCTGGCCAAACAAATCGTTCCGTGGCCAGCCGCACAGTAGCTGAGCATCCAGGATGGTGCAGTTGGTGTAGCTGGTTGAAGACTTGCTTCCGGAACTGAGGTGTGATATATGGACGAGGTTGTCCAGTAGAAGTATCGCAGAAAACAGGTAAGGTACTGTCAATAGCAGGCATCTTTTTCAGCTTGAGTGAAGAGCCGTTGGTGATCAGGTCTTGCAGCTCTGGATCAGTTTCCTGAGATCGTGCAAGAGCCTGGTAGTCAATAGCGACAGTAATCTCTTCGACGCGAGACAAGGCGTCAGCGACAATGTTGAGAGAACCAGGTAAGAATCGAAGATCGGTCGTGAACTGGGAGATAAAGTCAAGATATCTGAATTGCCTTGGTGAGCATTTATCTCGGTTCGTAGAAAAAGCGAAGGTAAGTGGCTTATGATCGGTATATTCAATGAAGTCTCTGGCTTCGACCATATAACGGAAGTACTTGATGGCCTCGTATACTGCAAGAAGCTCTCTGTCGTATGGGCTGTACTTATTTTGTGGTTTGGTGAGTTTGTGAGAGTAGAAAGCCAAAGGTTGCCAAGTTTCGCCAATATGTTGTTGAAGAACTGCGCCAATGGAGGAGTCAGAAGCGTCAGCGAAGATTGCGAGCTGAGCAGAGGGATCTGGGTGAGCTAGAAGTGTTGCTCTAGACAGCGATGACTTGCAGTCTTCAAAAGCCTGTAGCAACTCAGGAGTCATGTATACCGGATGTGATCCTTTAATCTTGGGACCCGAGAGTATAGAGTGAAGCGGTGCCTGAAGTTGAGCAGCATTAGGTATGAATCGGCGGTAGAAGTTAATCATACCCAGGAAACGCCTGAGCTCCTTAACAGTTTTCGGTACTGCGTAATCCTGGATAGCTTGGACTTTGGATTCTAATGGCTTGGTACCTGACGCTGTCACTCTGCATCCAAGGAAGGTAACTTCAGATTGGGCGAATAAGCATTTGGAGATATTGATCCACACGCCGTACTGAGTCAAACGTTCAAAAAGCTGGCGGAGGTGACTCTTATGTTGTTCCAAGGATGACGAGAATACTAGTATGTCATCTAGGTATCCATAGCAGAAATGTAGACCTAGCAGCACCTCGTCTATGAACCTCTGGAAGGTCTGGGCAGCATTTCTTAAGCCAAAAGTCATATAAGGGAATTCAAACAGACCGAAGGGTGTGGTTATAGCTGTCTTTGGAATGTCATCTGGATTCACAGCTATTTGGTTATATGCCTTCACTAAGTCTATTGTTGAGAAGATGGTGCAACCCGATAGCTGGTGAGAAAAGTCTTGTATATGACGAATGGGATAGCGGTCGGGAATTGTCCTCGCATTCAGTGCTCTGTAATCCCCACATGGTCTCCAGGTCTCGTCCTTCTTCTTCACCAAGTGCAAAGGGCTGGCCCAAGGACTCTCAGAGCGTCGTGCTATACCTGATGCTAGCATATCCTCGAACTCCTTCTTCGCTGCTAGTAAGCGCATCGGATCAAGGCGACGAGGCTTGCAGGATACTGGTGGACCCGATGTAGTCCTGATGAAGTGCAGAGTATTGTGTTTGGATGGAGAATATCTTCCTGGAGGTCTTGTTATAGCTGGGTACTCACGTAGAATGTCGTGGAATTCAGTCTCACCCGTTACTGCCTTAATAGAAAATATGGTTTCGGCAGGCTCGCAATGTACGGCGGCTACTGACAATGTTGTGACGTTATCTAGTAACCGTTGATTCCTGCAGTCAACAAGTAGGTCGTAATATGCGAGGAAATCCACTCCTATAATAGGTCGCGAAACGTCTGCAATAGTGAAATTCCAGGGGAAAGCTCTTCGTAGACCCAGGTTGACACATATTTGAATAGGTCCGTAAGTATGAATGACAGTATTATTGGCAGCAATGAGGTCATACTTGGACTGTGGGCATGGCGTCTTAATAGCAGATCGGGGGAAAACGCATAGGTCGGACCCAGTATCAACAAGATACCTTATTTTTGTCGTTCGATCCGTTATAAACAGACGGCCTGATGCAGTGGGGCAGTCGTTGGCCGCTAGTTCCGACCGCCCGGAGAGTTTTCCGCTTTGAAACTGCATGGCTGGTTGCATTTGCGAGCATTGCGCCTGAAGTGGTAATGGTAAAAACAGTGCGGATGATTTGGCGGCGGTTGCGACATTCGAGAACGACTGAACCTCCTTGTATTTGACGACGAGCGTGAGCGGGAGCGAGATCGTCCTCTTCTGTAATGGCTAGTGAGTAATGCAACTTGCTTCGTAAGCTCGCTTATTTGCTGCGCCATAACATCAGTAGGCGAGACGGGCGCGCAAGCAACCGGTGCCGAATGGGCGACCGATGGCGCTGGCACGTAGGTAGAAGCAGCACCTGAAGTAGCAGCTACCTGCGGTGCGTGAGGGGTCGGTGGTACTAACTCGTACACTCTATCTGCTAAGTCGGCGAGTTTGTTTAAAGGCAGGTCGATCTGTGAAGCGATAATTGTTTGGACATTAAGAGGGAGACGGTCGGCCCATAAGGTCTTGACGAAGTCGGAAGTAGCTGCTGAACCGGCCAGATTTTGCAAATGTCGTAGGAACTGTGACGGCCGTCGGTCACCGAGCTCTTCGTGTAATAGAAGCTGTCGCGTTCGCTTTTCCTGCGACGCGGACAGACGTTTAATAAGTTCGCCTTTAAGCTTCAGGTACTTATCGGCAGCGGGAGCGTTAATTATTACGTCCTTTACTTCTGAGGCGTACCGTGATTCAAGCTGTCCCGCCACGTAATAAAATTTCGTCTCATCGCTAGTTATTTTTGACAATGCAAACTGCGCTTCTATTTGCGAGAACCATAGGGCGGGTTCATCGATGTTAAAGGGCGGTACCCTAACGCCTACCCTGCATACCTGACCTTCTGTGGCGTCGGCGAAATCCTCACCCATTTCCTTCAGATTTTCAGTCGACATTTTAAATTTTCGTTACCGTTACGTACGATATTCTTGAGTCGGCGGTCACCAATGTGGTGGTAAGAGCGCGTGTGTTGCTACTCTTACCAACCAACGTAAATTATAAATGCACGAATTATGTACACGGTTTATTTACAAGTTATATACAATAAGAAATATACAGTAATAATAATGCATTAAATAAATTTATCCACGCGGATGGGATTAGGTCAGTACTGACAGGACTGTTATTTTTTGGTTGCTAGACAATGGCGCGGTATGTCGCGCAGGCGTGAGTATGGTGGAGCTGATAAGGCTGCCACAGTTACGTTTATTTGTCAAAACAATTGGTTTTTTGACAAAGATTTAGAAAACATCGATCGTAACAAAATGATATTTCATACGAAAAGTGCTAAAACAGAAATGTATGTCTTTTATCAGTCAATATTAGTAACTTTCTTCGAGCCTGGCTCTAAATATTCCTGATTAGTCTTTTTGAACAAAATTACCTTTTACGAACACACAATTTAGAGCTAAAAACTTGCCGTAAATAAATACTACTCAAAAATAGTTACTCACAAATTAGTAGAGAGGCCAATTTGAAAAAGTCGTCAAATAACAAAGTTCGTTTGACTGAACAGGTGCATACCAACAAGTGGTATCGTTGGATTCAGTAATATCCCCCAAGTAAGTATGAAAAGTGCGGTTGTCGCCCTTTAAAGTGGTGGAGGGGATAACTATGACGTCACAAAGATGGCGGCATATGGTATTTTTTTTTTCGATTAACTCAATCATTACTCATTCGATTTTAACAAATGAGGTGTCATATGAAAGCTGATTAAATAGCAAACAAAATTTATGTACAAATTATTTATATGCAGAATCATATACATTTGTTCTTTTTAGAACAATAAATAAATAATAAATAATTGCCTTTTTTTGAAGTTTAAAATAAGCAGTGAAATAATCGATTTACTCCAAAAATACTTCATATAAAAGAGATAGCTACACTTCTTATCTCCATATTACTTTTTGAATTTTAGGAATCGGATCATAAATAACGAAACAACGTTGATTTTTATCCGTTGAGGGCGCGCCGCGCGGGGCGTTTGCGCGCGCTAGTAGGCGCACACTTTGTCACTTTTGTAGTGATTCCTCAATAACTACTTATCCGATTTTAACATACGAGGTATCATATTAAAGGTATTTTGATGCCCAACATATTATATTAAAAATATGAAGTATATATCCTATATCAATAGGTTATACACATAACATTCAATAGAACAAGTATGTACAATGTTATGAGGGAAAAAATACTTTTACATCAAATATACCAATTGACGCATTACCGTTCTATTAATATAGATTTCGAATTTTTGAAAATGATAAAATAATACATAAGTGACGATTATTTCTATGCTCGCGTTCGCACTCTTCATCCTTAGACCTATATGGTATATTACGTACCTATATTTTATTCCGGATGAAGTACCATGCACACACAACACGCCAACACCACTAGCAATTTTAATAATGTAATTAATAATAAATCCAGTTAGAATAAGATCAACACAGCATAATTATTGTACACAGTGTTTTGAGTAGGCATTTGGTCTTCCGGGCAGGTACAGCAATTTATTGAAAATGCCTCCATAATTATATTTACTAAGATCGTAGGTATTCTAAATTCATAATTAACTCTTCGATTTGGCTAGTACTTATGTCTATTTTAAACATACATATTTTTTTACAATATACAAGTCTTAAGGTTTAATGAATAATCTTTGATCCTAGCAGTAATCCCGGTTACACTTTGTGCAATCTTTAACATCATCTTCATAAACTTAATCAATTGGCTCACATGTCATCTATGGCGACGTCAAGCCACCATCTCCGGGTTCTTCTATCGGAACCTGCGGGTCGATTGCGTAACGATTTGTTTGTACGTTAGGTAGATCTGTATATGTAATACTATACAAATTCTCTTTGTTACACACCACAAAATTACAAATAGATCCGAAACAGCATAGTGAAAAACAAGCAAAGATTAACAACAGGCGTTTATATCGCTAAAAACCGATATCTCCCAGACCACCTTTTGGTAACGGTAAAAAAATAATTAAACAACTAGTGGGTCTGTGGATCAGGGTGACGACTAGTGGGTGGGTGGATCTATGTGAAAAATTAGAGCTGATAATTACTGACACTGTGACATTGTTTTGTACCCCTCAGAGCTTGTCTAAGCAGTGTAAAGAAGCCCCCATCAAGCCGTTGGATGAATGTGGCGCAAGACAGGTGATTTTGGAGATCCTTGATGGAGACTTTTGTCCAGCAATGGGCGTCTTTCGACTGAAATGATGAGCTTGTTTAAAGTGATTAACTTATTTTTCAAAAAACGTAAACAGCTCTCCTGTAGTAACGGGCACCTACTATATGTTACGGATATGAAAGCTGCCGCAAATACAGGAATTTTAATGCGATCCTTTCGCATTACTCTACATCACCACCGAAGCATGTTCATCTCTGAGACATGAAGCTGCAGGATTGGCCTCATGACGGATATGAAAATGATACAGACATACGACCAACTAGAAACGAAAGTTATTGCAAATCGCGATTTAGTCCAGAGCTATATTTACCTTGGTTTCAACATTCCTTACAACCGAGAACTAATAGGAAAGCAGCAATAAGATCAGCGACAGAAAATATCACTAAGTTTTGGAATAACCAAAGAAGATATCACACCTTCTCCTATGCTTGTGGACTTGTGGCCTGAAGTGTTAGCTGCTATGAATTTGGTCTAAGTCATTCGGTCTTCCGCTCTTAAGCATCTCCTTCCACGCATACGTTGCACCTGACTTCTCCCGTCCGCATAACCACACAGATGGCATTTACATGTACATGGAGTCTTCACTCGTTATTATGGCACCTCGCGGAAAATATTGATATAGTTTACTGGTACCCTCTTGGAAGTGAGTGAACAGTTGAACACTAGATCGTCGCATCCAGACAGAAGAAATACTTATTTGTATGTATTTTTCCATGAAAATCTTTCGACCAGGGTGGTGGTACTCGTCGGATTCGTAAGTGTTCTATCTTCTTGGAGAGTCCCATGGCATGACATTTTTACCACACTTCTCTAAACAGACCGCGAATATCATTACACAATTTTCATTACCTAGAGCCGGTGCAGAATAAACAATTTACGAGTTACAGGTTTTATAAAGTCTACTACGAGGGCTTATCGCCGTGAAAGCATCGATGAGTCCATATGTGAGGGCTTTAGGATTATTCTGCAGCTGAAGAGTAGAAGATTCGTCAGCTGCACATCTTTATAATGCTCCTAACTTCCCTCTCGGGTGTGTGAGACAACGTGCTAATAGTCGAAGTTTTCCGTTCTCCTTTCTAAACATAGATATGGTATGTTATACTTATACAATCTTTTTACTATTATGGCGTTCTTGAGAGATAATAGTCTGTGAGCCTGCATCTACAAATATTAATTAAAGGGACGAAAGTTAGGACTTTTATTTCATGATATATGTAACTACTGCCATAACAATTTGAGGACTACCATATATTTACAATCCTGCATGATGGAATCATTATTCCAATAATGTGTGGCTCAAACTTGGGAGTTAATTTATTTTATCTAAAGTTGGACTCTCACCATTGTACGTACTTGTAGACTCGATTGTGAAATATATGCTTGAACTAAGTTCAAGTCAATGGTTCCTCCATAGGAAAACTGCGTAAATTTTACGGTGCGCCTGTTATGTACAGGGCTTTTTAATGCCTACTTAAAACACTGTGTACAATAATTATGCTGTGTCAATCTAATTGTGAGCGTCAGGATGACAGGACCATGATAGATTTTTATATCGAGAGTAATTCCAAGTTTTAGTACCTTTTTTGTACTATTTGGTACCTGACATCATAAAATTTGTACCTCGCTAAAAATCCAGAAATCTTGAAAATAAAGTGGTCAGCCATTCTGACGTCAGGTTGACAGGACCAAGTCTAGTTCCCCTAGTTGCAGGCCTTATACCGAATCCATCTTTTCGTAATTATTTAGTACCTAATTTGTACCTTAATGCATAATATTCAGTATTTTATAAAGACTTACAAAAAAAAAATTACACCAAGAATAAGCTTTATATGGGCATAGCGCTGCAGTCCGTCGATTTGAACCGGACCTTAATGCATCGATGGACAGTAGACGCCTATAGGCGTCATTCTATTGTTATTTCTATTGTGTCTGGAATAGTGTCCATCAGTGTTAAATTTAGTTGAAACGTTATGATTTATTGCTATTAAAGTATTTTAGGCATAATAAGGGTTCCCAAAAGCCGAGTCGCCGTAATGAAACGAGCGTAGCTAGTTTTGTTATTAAAGACTCGAAAATTGACATGTAAAATACCAAATTTTATGTTTAAATATCCAAATCTAAAAAATAATTTTAAGACCTAATTAAATAACGTTGCATGTTGCATTTTTTTTTGTACGGCAGCATAATAATTTGATTTAAATTAAAACTGATATGGTGGTAGTATGCGGAAAAAGACGTGTGCCTCTTTTAAAAATTGAATAAAAAATAGTTGTATAGTAATGTACGGAAATCCATTTTGATTCTCCCACCATTCATATAATGACTTGTCTAATTTGTGTATGGTATAGACTTGCATTTGTATAAGCAGATTATTGTTTTAATACCGCTGTCCGTCATCAAATTGACAGGTTATAATGCTCGTATAGAAAAATTATATTTTTATTTGTCTCAGAAAAAAAAAGTATATGCAACGTTACTTAATTAGTTCTTGAAATTCTCGAGTCTTTAATAATAAAACTCGCTATGCTCGTTTTGTTACAGCGACTCGGCTTTTAGGAACCCTTATCTAAATATATAAAAGAAGAAACTGACTGACTGACTGACTGACATATCAACGCACAGCCCAAACTGCTGGTCCTAGAGATTCCAAATTTGGCACGTAGGTTCCTTATAAGGTCTAGGGGAGCATTAAGACAGGATTTTTCAAAATTCAACCCCTAAGGGGGTGAAATGGGGGTCCGAATTTTGTATGGGGAAACAAGATTAGTTGGACTATTTTATTCGAAACTTCACAAAGGTATTTCTAACGATAAATGAGTAAACATGTGTTTCAGGTTTTTTGAGAAATCAACCCCTAAAAGGGAGATATGTGGCGACAAATTCTGAAAATCGATATGGGTATTGTTTCTATGGTTTATCGGGTCGCTGATTACGAAAACAACAATGATTTTAAAATCCCACGTGGAGGACGTGAAATACCAACCCCTCTGTTGGGGTGCAAGGGGATTGGAATATTAATATGGGTGTCGTTTTTATGGTTTTTTGGGTCGTTAATTTCGAAAATGGCATTGATTTTGAAGTTTAATATTGCGGGCATGAAAACTTAAATGTAGGTGCCAAATTGCAAGAAGAAACTGACTGACAGTGACTGACATATCAACGCACAGCCCAAACTGATGGTTCGAGAGATACCAAATTTGGCATGTAAGTTCCTTATAAGGTCTAAAGGTGCATGAAGTGCCGTGAGTTCCCTATGAAGATACGACCTTTTTTGATTCAATGTATTGTAAGTGGTTTTATTAATCAGTGCCGTCTGATACGATTTCGACATAAATCGATATTTGAGCGTCCGAGAGGACTCTTAGTAGGAATCCGAGGTACCTAAACTTTGAATAAAGTAACGGCCATATTGCTTTTCTTCATTTCCGTCCCGATTTCGTTCAAAATCGATATCTGAGCGTCCGAGAGCTCCCCTAATACGACTTCGAGGTAAAATTTGGAAAAAGTCGCAGTCATATTGATTTTCTTTTTTTTCGTCCCGATTTCGTTCAAAATCGATATCTGAGCGTCCGAGAGGTCTCGTAATACGAATCCGAGGTAAAATTTAGTTAAAGTGGCGGCCATATTCATTTTTATCATTACCGTCCCGATTTTGTTCAAAATCGATATCTGAGCGTCCGAGAGAATTCTTAATACGAATCCGAGGTAAAATTTGGAAAAAGTGGCAGCCTTATTGATTTTCTTCGTTTCAACCCGATTTCGTTCAAAATCGATATCTGAGCGTCCGAGAGGTGTAATACGAATTTGAGGCAAAATTTGAAAAAAGTGGCGGCCATATTGATTTTCTTCATTTTCGTCCCGATTTCGTTCAAAATCGATATCTGAGTGTCCGAGAGGTCTCTTAATACGAATCCGAGGTAAAATTTGTGAAAGTGGCGGCCATATTGATTTTCTTTTTTTTCGTTCAAAATCGATATCTGAGCGTCCGAGAGGTCTCTTAATACGAATCTGAGATAAAATTTGGCACCCCATACATGCCTGTATGCAAAAAAGTTTTATGTTACTATATAGGCGTGTGGAGTATCTATGGATTTGCTTCTAAAAACGACATAGAGGTTTCGATATTTTTTTCCCTTTAAATCAACCTTTAGATTTTTTTTAATCGTATGGCATTTATTTACGAACCGTGAGATTTTCGAGAATACAAGTACGGTTGCCAGTTTTTGTTGCACTTTTAGCACCACCCAGGGGTCACGTGGAGGGTAACGGTGGGTACTCCCTACGGACGTGGTGCGACCCCCCTTTGTCAAGTGAGTGGGCAACTTGACTGTTAGAAGTTCGCAAGCCGCTCGAAGGCCTCTAACTTGGCTTAACGATTGCAGCTGGGATCAACGGCTTAGGGTGCCTTCCAAAGCACGAGAGTCAGTTAGTAACCACTCAAAGCGGTCACCGCACGCGATAGGCGGGTGCCGCTGGGCCACGAGCGCTCTAAATTTTTGATAGGTTCTGCCAAATTGCAATTCAATCGGTCCAGTAAAAGCAACTTGGTTGTAACAGACGGACTGACAGTAAGGAGTGCGAATGGAAGTGAGGCCAAATTTTCATTTTGGATGCTTCAATGGGAACTGGCATAACCTACCTAATAAATTTAATTTTAGGAAAAATAAATGTTACACGTGATATTGAATTAGCCGTATTTCAGTACTTCAAAGCACCAGAGTTTATGACCGCTGCGCGCTGCTTAGTCGTTTACAGACCTATTGGTGTTACTGTAGTACACAGATACTTTTACTAAGGGCCATTTAAGACATGCTTTTATTTCATCGGCCCTTTCCCCTTCGGCCTCTCGGAAATGTATGATAATAGTTTTCGATCCTTATTTTTGCCAAAGTCAAATGAAATTCAACAATTTGCCGGTTCTCAGAATGTATACTGACTTTTCATCTGTTCATCTGTTAATGAACCACAATCACCAAACTTCGTATACCGAAACCCCCAGAATGTAACTGTACTTTTCTGGAGACCGCATCTAAATCGGTTCAGCCAAACGCGAGATAATCGTGGATACGAACCTGTTTTTTGTAGACGGTTAAAATTTCGCTTAGTACGCGGGCGAAGCCGCGGGCAAATGTAGTAGATACGCATATAATACTTTAATAGCAATAAATCATACATAACGTTTCAACTGAATTTAAGGTCCGGTTCAAATCGACGGACTGCAGCGCTATGCCCATACAAAGCTTATTCTTGGTGTAACTTTTTTTTTGTTAATCTTTATAAAATACTGAATATCATGCATTAAGGTACAAATTAGGTACTAAATAATTACGAAAAGATGGATTCGGTATAAGGCCTGCAACTAGGGGAACTAGACTTGGTCCTGTCAACCTGACGTCAGAATGGCTGACCACTTTATTTTCAAGATTTCTGGATTTTTTGCGAGGTACAAATTTTATGATGTCAGGTACCAAATAGTACAAAAAAGGTACTAAAACTTGGAATTACTCTCGATATAAAAATCTACCATGGTCCTGTCATCCTGACGCTCACATCTAATTCTAGTCAGATTTATTAATTATTACATTATTAAAACAGTATCGTTGTTTTAACCGCATGGTACTTCATTCGGAATAAACGTATATGAACATACTAAGGTACGTAATGTATGTATGAAGATGAACACTAGTACGAGCGTAAAAATGATCATAACTTATGTATCATTTTCAAAACAACTCAATGTTTATTAATAAAACAGTAATGCGTCAATTGATTAATAATAGTATATTTGATGTAAAATTATTTTTTTATTTATTTTCTCCCTTAAAACATTGTACACACTTGTTCTTTGAAATGTTTTGTAAATAAAGTATTGATATAGGATATACACATCGTATTTATAATTTAATTTGTTGGGCATCAAAATACCTTTAATATAATACCTCGTATGTTAAAATCGGATAAGTAGTTAATGAGGAATCACTACAAACGTGACAATAAAAATCAACGTTGTTTTGTTATTTATGATCCGATTTCTAAAATTCAAAAAGGAATATGTAGATAAAAAGTGTAGCTATCTCTTTTATATGAAGTATTTTTTGGAGTAAATCGATTATTTCACTGCTTATTTTAAACTTCAAAAAAGACAATTTTGTTTTTTTTTGTTTATTTTTCAAAAAAGAAAAGCTGTATATGGTTTGCCATAAAATTTGTGCATACATTTTGTTTGCTATTTAATCAGCTTTCATATGACACCTTATTTGTTAAAATCGAATGAGTAATTATTGAGTTAATCGAAAAAAATTAATACCATATGCCGCCATCTTTGTGATGTCATAGTTATCCCTTCCACCACTTTAAAGAGCGACAACCGCACTTTTCATACTCGGGAGATATGACTGAATCCAACGATACCACTTGTTGGTATGCACCTGTTCAGTCAAGCAGAAGTTTGATTTTAGCCTCCTGGCCTCCCTACTAAATGAGCCACTGGAAGAGAAGCAAGAGAAACCCTGATGAAAATTGTCGTGTCTCGCGGGGTCATTGTCTAGGTGTAGCCGACGCAATAAATGGCATCTAACATAAAATAGGGGAACGCAGTTTAAATAATACCTATGCATGTTTGTTAATGAAACTATTGTCAAGTAAAATTAACAAAATACATATACCGCATGCCGAGCCTGGCGATTATGGCATTTACCCCCCATGAAATTGGGGGAGGCCTATGTCCAGCATTGGACGTCCTAGGGCTGATATGGTGGTGGTGGATATTTCTATAAAAAAATATATAATAATAAATAAAAAAAAACATCGAGTATTTAGCCGTCTCAAAACTTATGAACACATGAGGTAGTTGTAGTATTTGCATAGAGCTTACACACCAAATTTCAGCAATCTACGATTTCAGGAAGTACCCTAAAAATTTCGATGATCACTGATCAGCAGTGAGTGAGCGAGTCTGTGAGGAAATCGCGGTACTTTAGATATCAATTAAATAAAAAGTATAAGAGCTATGCAATTGGAACTTTATATGTTTAATAAGTCCACTATTGACATCATATTCTGAGAATTTTGAGCTGCTACCACGAAATGAAAACGAACGAAGTTCGAATATCTCTCTCTCTCTGTCGCTCGAATATGCAAGTGCGGCAGAGAGGGAGATATTCGAACTTCGTGCGTTTGTGTTTCGCGGTAGCAGCTCTGTTTATCTACTATAACCCAAACCCAAGTTATGAGGGTTCAAAAAAATTACAAAACGCTTCGAGAAAAGGTAGGTAGTGTCCTTGTGCTTAGCTGGGCTCGTCTTGGCGGGGCCACTCCCGTGCCCTCAGATTCAGATGCAATTATAAACGATTTATGTCATTTAATTGTAAAATAAGCACAATGACCAACTTTTACTAGCAAACAAAGTTAGTATATAACTCATTATTCTTTATTCTCTAATAATTAATCTAGTGTACCATCGAGTCCAAAGCCGGAACAGCGGCCAAAAAGTTGAGCATCCTAAATAAGGTCAAGCAATATTTCACGCCTGGGCAGCTTATCTCTTTATACAAAGCCCAAGTCCGATCTTGCATGGAGTATTGTAGTCACCTTTGGGATGGCTCGGCTAAGTACCAACTTGCCGCACTCGACTCGGTGGACCGCAGAGCCAGGAGGCTCATTGGTGGCAGTACGGTAGTGGGAAAAAAGCTGCGGAGCCTAGCACATAGACGCAAAGTAGCATGTCTGTGCGTCTTCTACAGATTGTACTTCGGTGAGTGTGCTCAGGAGCTCCATGAGCTCATACCGCCTTCCCCCTTCTTCCATCGGACATCCAGACGTACGGCTGGCTACCATCCTTACCTGGTCGAAATTCCAACCAAGCGCTATGCATCATCCTGCATAATGCGCACTTCTAAGATTTGGAATTCTCTGCCGGGGTCTGTATTTCCGAGTTCATATAACCTGGACCTTTTTAGGGCACGAGTGAATAGGCATCTTCTGGGTGAGCTCGCTTTATCGTCGGCCTCGTCTTTGTCCCCTGGCTAAATGCTGGCCAATAGCAATCCCACTTTTAATAAAAAAAAAACGTAACTCCGCTTAGAAAACCATATATATTAAGTGTTTTGGATTATCAATGGACAGTAATTTTTGATGAGTAAGATCGAAATTATGCGAAAATAAAATAGTTTGGAGTAGGTTTTACAAGTCAATCAACTTGCCCACTTACCAGGCTCTGCGGTTGTGGGTGCAGAATACGGTGTTGGGGTAGGGTACCAGGGCAGGGTACTCATAACCTTCGGACCGTCCAGACTTACCTCTGGTGTGAGAAATACCTCCCTTGAGCTTCCAACGATATGCAGCGCGGCCGGCACACAATCCAGTTGACCAAACCCCTTTCTCCTTTGCTCCACACTCGACTTGTCTAGCTAAGTCCGGTATTTAACCGACTGCGACACAATATCTAGACGTTCTACGACATTAATTGCAACAAGCCATACGACACGACACGAATACATTGGCTGCTACGACACGACTCAAATTCAACTGGTTAATACATAGACAAAAGATTTGCTTTTTTTTTACTTTTTAATGGCTTTGAAATCCGATGATGTTGTCAGGCGAAGAAATGATTAAAATAACAATCTTTAACATTAAGAAATAAAATAATTAATGCATTTTGCTATTATCTGTTATTCAAATTGCCCCGTTAATTACGAGTATGTGTGTCTGATCATGTGTGGGACAAAACTTGCAACTGGATTTTAGACCAGTTATCATTAGCCAATTGACCTAAAATTTGGCATACTTATGAAAATTCGGTTACAATGCAGTATTATAGTACCACCGAGCTGACCTGATGATGGAAACACAGGGTGGCTACAGCAACTCTTAAACAAAATGACGTAACCACATCGAGCTTGGGCTCCTGGGATTTGTCTTCCCAAGTACTTTTGTCCTATATACTGACCAGGGTACTTATGATGGAGTCGAAACGTGGTGGTCAGTACTCCTAAACAAAAACATACCTCCTCTAGTTGGGCTCGTTGGATTTGTCTTCCCAAGCACTTTGGTCCTGGATCATGACCGCGGTACTGATGATGGAGTCGGAAGGTGGTCATGAGAACTCCCAAACGAAAAGTAGTAACCTCATCGAGTTTGGGCTCAGTGAATTTGTCTTCCAAAGTAATTTGGTGATAATCAGGGTCCTGGTAATGGAGTCGGAAGATGGTCGTGAGAACTCCTAAACGAAAAGAAGTACCCTCATCGAGTTTGGGCTCATTGAATTTGTCTTCCCAAGCACTTTGGTCAAGGGGCTTGCAATGGGCGGCGCGCGTCGCGTTTCATACCCACCGCTTGCAAACCCCGGGGTGATCAGTCAGGCGAGGGCCGTCGCCGCGCGAGCACGTGCGTCGCGTCGCGATCCACCTCCGCCGCCGACTTGAATTACGACGAACCGCGCGTAAATAACTCTTATTCATAATGTGGATGTCTTTACAGAGAATCAAATATAAACAAGTCACTAATTGTATATAAACTTAGTTATTGTAAAAGTTAAGTAATTTCCAATTCAAGTCTTTTTACATTTATTTTTCAAAAATATTTTTTTACTCCTATTAATTCTGTGGTTTATAAACCCACCACTAAATTGTTAATGAATTATTTGTAGCCTCTCTTGTACCTTCTTATGTAAGTAAATGAAGGACATTACCAAATAATTTGTACCTTTCTTATATAAAATAACGTATCCTCATAACATAAGAAAACTATGGCACTTACGTCGTTTTGTGTAAGGAGTCTTCCGGTGATAATTTATCTTTTTGAGCTATACTCAATGGCTATACTGTTCAAAATAATCTTCTGTAAAAGGGGGTACGAAATCCTAAAAAGAGTATCTTAATAGAACCGTAGGTATACTTTATTAACTTACTTTTTGTGTTAGTCACTTACAAATTAAAGTTACAAGAGTTAAATGGAATTTCTTTCACGAGATCAGTTTTTTAATTGGTGTTATTCATAATGACTTAATGACACTGACATACCTACATGTGAAGTAATATTTACTTATTAATGTATTCATGGAGTGACAACCCCAACGCTACACGTGCCGCGCGTGAATGAATACAAGTTATGCGATAGACAGAGATACAGAGAGTAGGTACGTTTCTTATGCCTAAACGCCGTTTTTGTTAGGAAGTGAAATTTCTGTATGTACTATTACTTATTCTGTGCTTTGGTCCAAGGTGATAACCAGGGTCCTGGTATAGGGTCGAGAGATGGTCATGAGAACTCCTAAACGAAAAGTGAGTTCCGAAGGGGATCAAGTTCCGGCGTTTTCGTGATCGGTTTACTGACCTCATACAGTTGCGTGACACATCGCGGTTATAATATGTTTTGTTGATATTTATTTATTTATTTATTATTCTAAATTAACACTAACAGACAAGCTACACGTATTAATTATTATGGCAAATTAAAATTAGTACATAGAGAAGAGCTTACAGCTAATATATAGTTACACACTTTCCTGAACTGAGCTTATAGTAATGTAGCTGCCGAGTCCCGTCAACTACAAAATGATTGACCGTTCTGAAAAGAACGTTTTTCGATTGACATCAAATATAATCGATTGACGCAGCGCTCCAGGAAACAGAAGTTTTGTTTGGCTGTGACAACAGCCGACAGACGTGCGTTCCCGCCGAAGATTCCTCGATACTGACTGCACTGCGCGCGCGACAGGGTGTATTTATTCCCTTGGTTCGCGCATGCGCCAACCCGCCGCAGTCGCTCCCGCCTGCCTTCGCGAGTTCTACGCATGCGCACTACGAATCTACAGCGCGCGTTAGTTTCCCGCCAAAACTTGTATGGCTATCCTTTTCTTGTTTATATGTAAATAGTGAAATAGCAATAGTTAAGTTTTAGTATATAAGAAGCCATACTGTAAATACAATTACATTCCATTATACGATCTTCAAGTCAAGACATCTTTTACTAGGGGAAACTCTGCCCAACCATCATCCCCTAAAGTGGTGACCCAAGAAAGAAGAACATCAAGCAACAACATGAGCCCAAATCCAGAAAATAATGGAGTCAACCAACAAGCCGAAGATCCGTCGCGAGTCCCGTGTACGCCTGCCGCTGCATCAACGCCGGAGCCTGCACCTCGCGAAGTCGCCGGAATCTCCCTCAGTCTACGCATACCAGCCTTTTGGCGCGACAAGCCGCGTCTCTGGTTTTATAGCTTCGAGTCCGCAACCGACGAACTAAAGAAGACCCAGAACCAACTCGCACAGATGGTAATCGCGCAGTTAGACAAGCAAGACATCGAGCAACTGACCGACATCTTGTACAACCCACCTGCGCACAACTACTACAACGCCATCAAAGAACGCCTGATCGCCGTCTATGAAGAATCCGACAACCAGCAGATACAGAAGCTACTCTCGCAAATGGAACTCGGCGAACAAAAGCCTAGCCAGCTGCTAAGAAGAATGCTCGATCTCGCCCGCAACAAATTCACCGACAGCACTATCCGAATAATGTGGACGAATCTCCTGCCGCCGTACATCCGCTCAGTCCTCGTCGTCAGCGAAACCTTCAGCCAGAAAGCCACACTCGACGAAATAGCGCAGTTAGCCGACAAAATGATGGAAGAATCGCCGAATTCACATCAAATATCCGCCGTGTCCACATCTTCGCATAGCCAGCCACAACATCACCCGCAAGCACCACAACCATCAACATCACAAGCAAGCAACGCCGACATCCAATATTTAATCAGCGAGATGCGAAAGCTCGCGCTAGAGGTCGCCGAACTACGCGCTCGCCCGCATCCCGAGCCACGCCAAAGTCGCCCTTTTAGCCGCCATCGCTCGAAATCTCGTTCCCGCAGCTATTCGAAGACCGACGATAACAGAGGCAAATCACCATCACCATATTGCTACTACCACCGTCGCTTCGGAATGGACGCAATGAAATGCAACCCGCCGTGCAGTTTCCGATCTCTCCCGTCGCCGCCGGAAAACTAGAGAAAACGCTGGCTGCGGCGGAACCCAGCGTACCGCAACACTCATACCGCCTTTTCGTAACCGACAAGAAGACGAAATTATCGTTCTTGGTAGATACTGGTGCCAACATAAGCGTCATACCAAGAGCTAAAGGCACATCTGCAACGCCGCTACCTTTTCAACTGTACGCTGCCAACAATACAACTATACCTACCTACGGCGAGAAGACTTACGAGCTCGACTTCAACTTACGCCGTCCCTTCAAATGGAAGTTTATCGTCGCCGCCGTGTCGAAACCTATCCTCGGAGCAGATTTCCTCAACCATCACCAACTGATAGTCGACGTGAAGAACCGAAGATTGATCGACGGCAAGACGCTTCTAACTACCAACGCACAACTATGCAGCTCAAATATACCTACAGTTCGAAGTATCGACGAGCACCAAACTTACCACGACATACTAGCCGACTTTCCTGGAATTACAAGACTCACATCGATGAAGCTCAGCCCGAAACACTCCGTCGAACACGTTATCGAAACCACCGGTCAACTCGTTCACTGCCGAGCCCGCCCAATCGCACCGCATCGCTATGAACAAGTCAAGAAAGAGTTCCAGAACATGATCGAGCAAGGCCTATGTCGTCCCAGCAAGAGCCCATGGTCCTCACCGTTACACGTGGTACCTAAGAAAAATGGAGATCTACGCGTATGTGGTGACTACCGAAGACTCAACGCTATCACCAAACCCGACCGCTATCCCATACCACGGATACGCGATTTCACCTACCAACTCGCCGGCAAGAAAATATTTTCAACACTCGACTTGAACCGCGCTTATCAGCAACTACCTATCAGCGAGCAAGACGTCGAAAAATCAGCCATAATAACACCGTTCGGATTATTCGAATTCCCGCGCATGTGCCCGGGATTGAAGAACGCCGGTCAAACATTTCAACGTTTTATACACGAAGTACTGAGAGGCCTGGACTACGTTTTCCCATTCGTCGATGATTTACTAGTCACTTCAACCACCGAAGAGGAGCACCGAACACATCTCCGCACCATTTTACAACGACTCGACGAGTATGGCATCACTATAAATCCCGCCAAATGTGTTTTCGGCCAGCCATCGGTGAAGTTCCTCGGATACGAAGTAAACAAAGACGGAATCCAACCACCTAAAGAAAAAGTTCAAGCAATAGTCGATTACCCTAAACCTAACACAATAGAAGAACTACGTCGTTTTCTCGGTATGCTTAACTTTTACCGGGAAAATATCAAGGACGCCGCAACCATTCAATCGCCGCTCTGCAAGTACCTACACAACGCTCGGAAGAGAGACAAGTCGCAAATCGAATGGACCGACGAAGCTACGCAAGCCTTCGAAGCGTGTAAAGTGAGCATACAAAACGCCGCTCTACTCGCACACCCACTGCATAACGCTTCGCTCGCTATCTTTTGCGACGCCTCAAATTCCTCCGCCGGCGCCGTGTTACAACAATCCATCGGTAACCAATGGCAACCGCTCGGATATTTCTCACGCAAGTTCACAGAAGCCCAGAAGAAATACAGCGTGTACGACCGCGAACTTCTAGCTGCCTACCTTGCCGTGAAACACTTCAGAAAAATGTTCGAAGGAAGACCGCTAATAATATTTACGGACCACAAGCCATTAACATTTGCATTTACGAAGCCATCAAACGACAGCGAATCTCCACGACGAACCCGACACCTACTTTATATAAGCGAATTCACTACCGATATACGCTACATAAGTGGGAAAGAGAACGCTGTAGCGGACGCACTCTCACGCGTCGAAGCAATCAGTTGTCCTTCGCCGATCGACTTCCAGGAATTGGCCGCCGCTCAAGAAACAGATAGCAACATCGCACAACTACAGCAACAGAATAATATCACACTAAAGCAAATTACGATTCCCGGAACCGATCACAAGATATACTGCGAAACATCAACCAATACCAATCGTCCATACCTACCTGCCGACTACCGACGCACTATTTTCGACCTTATTCACAAGGTCAGTCACCCTGGTATACGGACTACGCGCAAGATGATTACAAGCAAATACTTCTGGCCTGCAATGAATACGGACATCGGAAAATGGGCGAAAGCGTGCATTTCATGTCAACGAGCGAAGATACAGCAACATACTACAAGTTCTTTATCAACGTTCAAACCTACAGCGCGTTTTGAACACGTACACTGTGACGTCATCGGCCCGATGCCCACTACGTCCGACGGTTACCGTTACTGCCTGACTATCATCGACCGCGCGACCCGTTGGCCCGAAGCGATCCCGCTAAGGCAAATAACCGCCGAAGACATCGCCAAGGCCGTCTACGAAGGATGGATGTCAAGATTCGGTTGCCCAGCAACAATAACAACCGACCAAGGCCGACAGTTCGAAAGCCGAGTTTTTGCTCACCTAACGCAATTACTCGGTATCAAAAAAACACGCACGACGCCATATCATCCAATCTCGAATGGGGTCATTGAACGCGCTCACCGAGTAATGAAGAGTGCGCTGAAAGCTAGACTCCTATCCGCCAACAGCTGGATTAACGAACTGCCTACAGTGCTACTCGGCGTGCGCGCAGCATTACGCACCGACACGAGCGTAAGCGCCGCACAACTTACCTACGGTTACAACATTCGCCTGCCCGGAGACTTCCTCGCTACCGAATCACACAATGACGTCATAATGGACAGTACCTACGTCGAACAGCTGAGAGAAACCATTCGAAACCTGAAACCAGTACCAAACCAGCCGCATAGCAACAAGAAGCCAATATTCGTTCATCCTCACCTAACTACGTGCGAATACGTATTTCTACGTGTCGACGCAGTTAGGAAACCTCTGCAAGCACCGTACGATGGACCCTACAAAGTACTGAAACGCAACGACAAGATATTCACCATCCAATTACCTACACGTCAAGCGAACATATCCATCGACCGACTGAAGCCTGCATACACCATCGCCGAAAACGAATCATCCGAACCAGCGCATACTCCAATAACAATAACTAACTACAACTACACAAATTTGCCGCCGCCGCCGCCGATACACCCGCCGCCCCCGCGCCCCTCGCGCTCGCAGTCGCCGCCGCCCCCGCCGCTGCCCCCGCTGTCGCCATCGCCGCCGCAGACTCCGAGATCGTCGCCGCCGCCGCAGACTCCGACATCATCGCCTGCGCACATCACTCCGACTCCTGCACATGCACAGCAACCACGAGTGACCCGCAGCGGACGCACCGTACATTTCCCCGTACGCTATCGCTAAGGAGGGAGCTATGTAGCTGCCGAGTCCCGTCAACTACAAAATGATTGACCGTTCTGAAAAGAACGTTTTTCGATTGACATCAAATATAATCGATTGACGCAGCGCTCCAGGAAACAGAAGTTTTGTTTGGCTGTGACAACAGCCGACAGACGTGCGTTCCCGCCGAAGATTCCTCGATACTGACTGCACTGCGCGCGCGACAGGGTGTATTTATTCCCTTGGTTCGCGCATGCGCCAACCCGCCGCAGTCGCTCCCGCCTGCCTTCGCGAGTTCTACGCATGCGCACTACGAATCTACAGCGCGCGTTAGTTTCCCGCCAAAACTTGTATGGCTATCCTTTTCTTGTTTATATGTAAATAGTGAAATAGCAATAGTTAAGTTTTAGTATATAAGAAGCCATACTGTAAATACAATTACATTCCATTATACGATCTTCAAGTCAAGACATCTTTTACTAGGGGAAACTCTGCCCAACCATCATCCCCTAAAGTAACAATTGACTCGAAGTGCCGGCTGGCGCATGCGTAAAAGCGCGGTTCAGAGGTGTGAAAAATATCGAGTTGGCTGTCGCTGGCCAAGGTATCGTTTGATATGTATGTAAGATATAATGTACGTAAATAAATATCGGCCTTGTTGCCCAAATCAAATGACTAAGTGGATCTAAGTGTACTAACGTGATAATTCCTGTCCCTGTTCATCACTTGTCCCATCCTCATCTTCCGTCTCCGTCTTGACTGGGGCCTCTTCACCTGAAGCAAACATGCAAGCTATAATAGGACAGCTCAGGCTCTCGCAACTTGTAGTATTATCAATGAATTGTGTGGAATAGATGCTTACACATAACAGGCTCCTCGCTGGAACGATCTCCATCCTCCATTATTGACACGACTGTTGGTTCTTCCTCTAAAGCAAACAAAAAACATGTCACATAATTTACGCCACAACAATGAGTATAAAAAAGAAAAAGATTTATAGTTGTAGTATTTGCATAGAGATATTTTAAAAGTAGCTTTTTCACATCTTATTCTTTGGTGGGTAACTGCCCCGCTGGAAGGCTGGATAGGTTTTATGACCTAAACTAGTAAAAATAATAATTTTAGTAAAACGTGACAAACTAACAAGTGCATAAATATAACCATATAATTCTTTCTAAGCCACTTGCTATGTATATAAGTATATATGTATTTTTTAAATTAATCGTCGTCTAGTACCCATAAAACAAACCTTTATTGAGCTTACAATGGGACTATTTCGATTTGTGTAAAAACTTGTCCCCTAATATTTATTATCATTATTTTATTTATTTATCTTGATTCTTAGATTAGGTTTTTTACAATAAATATATAAAAAGTAATATTTAAAAATAGACGTACAAAATATAAAGGCATAATAAAAAACCCAACCTACTCAACCTAGGGCGCCGCCGGCAGCGAAGCAGGGCCTAAGCTACCGGCGGTTAGGGCGACAGGGAGAGGAACCTCCAGACTATCCGCGCTATCCGCCTTCTGTATCTGACCCTTGACCCAGCCATCTAAAGAGAGTCTCTTGAGATGTTGGTCGAGACTCTTCGCTATGAGACCGTTCACTATCGGGATAATAATCGTTGAATCAACATCCCACATAGCGGTTACCTCGTGTGGCAGGTCTAGGTACTTGCTGGATTTGTCCTTCTCAGCTTTCACGAGGTTCTCGTCATAGGGGATGGTGATGTCAACGATTATTGCCTGGCGCTGCAATCGATCTGTCTGTACGGCACTTCGAAGTCCACAAGACCGTATAAAAGAGCAAGCTGATGCTGGTGAATAATCCTGGCCACCAAGTTATGTCTGTGCAAGTACTCGCCGTTAGCAAGATGACTACAACCGGAAATAATATGCCTGAGGGACTCTCCGGGACGGCCGCATGCCCGACAAATGTCAACCGTACCGTCCTTCAGGATATATTTCCGGTAGTTGTTCGTCATAATAACCTCGCCCGCAACAGCACAGACAAAACCTTCACTTTCCCCAAAACGAAGCCAGTTCACCTATTCGAGCAGGTCTACCTCGGGTCCCGTAAGGGCCTTGTAGAACCGCCCATGTAGCTCCTTAGTCTTCCACACCGCCCTGCTGTCCTCGGTGCTCAGTACTTTAAAATTTTAAATGTACGCCAGTTCTCGTTTGCCATGGATAGCGGGGTGAAGAGTGCGTCTACTGCCACCACATCATGATGATTATTATTATTATACATGCCAGATGGGCTCTTACGGTAAGTTTATACATCGAAAATTCAAATTCATTCTAAAAATTCACAAATAACTCTCTAAATTATAAAGAAAATACCTATAATCATAATCACTAGTAGATATGGGTAAGGCCGTAATTTTTGCCCCATAAAGTGTAACTCACCGTCACTTTTTTCTTAACTAAAATAATTGTTATATATTTCTCAACCACGGCATAGTATTAACGAAGAAATGGTGAACCGCGGCTACTAAAAATAATTAAAATAAATACGTAAAATTGGAAAGCTATACGCTGTTTTTCGATAAAAAATGGCAAAATTTTAATAAAAATCGCGAATCCGCTTCAAGGGTCACTTTACGCAACTATTAAATAAAATAAAAAAATAGTACATTACGATACAAGTGCAGAGAACAGGAAATTCGCAACGAGTGGTGATAAATTGAAACACGACCGAAGGGAGTGTTTTAAATCGACACGAGTTGCGAAGTACCTGTTCGCACGTGTATCGTACAACGTTTTACAGTTCATATGGCTCTTTAAAGTTTCGACATATGCACGTAATCTGCTGATTACCGCACTCGTGCGGTAATCTAGCGCCATATGTACTGTAAAGAATATTTTTGATAGTCTGTTTGATTTGACATCATGAACTAATAGTTACCTCGCCACCTATTAAATATCGTTTCGCATTTCTTAAGAAAGTAAGAAGAAAGTACATTAACAAAAAACTAAGAAACATAAAGAAAAAACTAAGAAATCCATTATTATGGTTCCGTAGCCAAAATGGCGAAAACAGAACCCTTATAGATTCGTCATGTCTGTCCTATGAATAGGTCTTCAAAAATGACATAGACGTTGAAAGTGTGTCCCCCGCCTCTAAATTCCAAACTATGATGTTTAAAATTCTGAAAAAAATCATGATGATGTACATTAATAAATCCTTTCCACGATTCTTGGTTTGAATAAGATAGGTCTAACGGTTTTTGAGTTATATTATTAGGAGGTGTCGTTACGGAACCCTTCTTTGTGCATGGTCCGACACGCACTTGGCCGATTTTTTTTGCGCATCTATAATCTGCCCATTTTGTGGTGTTAACCATTGGCAGTATTTGTATTCTGAGTAGTGGCAACACTACAGTAAGTTTATCTGTGGTCAATGAGCCAGGAGGCTCATTGGCGGCAGTACGGTAGTGGGAAATAAGCTGCAGAGCTTAGCACATCGACGCAAAGTAGCATGTCTGTGCGTCTTCTACAAACTGTACTTCGGTGAGTGTGCTCAGGAGCTCCATGAGCTCATACCGCCTTCCCCCTTCTTCCATCGGACATCCAGACGTACGGCTGGCTACCATCCTTACCTGGTCGAAATTCCTCTAATTCGAACCAAGCGCTTTGCATCTTCTTTTATAATGCGCACTTCTAAGGTTTGGAATTCTCTGCCGGCGTCTGTATTTCCGAGTTCATATAACCTGGACCTTTTTAAGGCACGAGTGAATAGGCATCTTCTGGGTGAGCCGCTTCATCGTCGGCCTCATTTGCCCCCTGGCTAGATGCTGGCCAAGAGCAATCCCATTTTTAATAAAAAAAAAAAAAAAAAAAAAAATAAGGCGGCAACGACAATATTTTGGTCAGTCCGAAGTCAACTTTGTTTAGTGAAAAGTGACACAATAAAGTTTATTTTTTATAAGGAATTTGAAAAAAAAAGACCAGATGTAATGTGATTTTTAGTAGAGATGCACCGAATATTCGGTTACTATCCGGTATCCGGCCTATCCGGCCTTTATTTTAATATCCGGCCGGATACCGGATAGCAACATTCTATCCGACCGGACACCGGATAGTAAACTTGCTTGATTTTGGGGTATAAAAAGGAATCTAAAAAATAGTAACAGACATAATAAAACTAGTATATTCTTTTGAAACTATTTAAAAAATAATAATAATAATCATCAGCCGAAAGACGTCCACTGCTGGACATAGGCCTCCCCCAAAGACTTCCACAATGACCGGTCCTGCGCCACCCGTATCCAGCGGAAACCCGCGACCTTCACCAGGTCATCAGTCCACCGTGTGGGGGCCTGCCCACGCTACGCCTTCCGGTACGTGGTCGCCACTCGAGAACCTTTCCGCCCCAACGGCCATCGGTTCTACGTGCTATGTGCCCCGCCCACTGCCACTTAAGTTTAGCGATTCGGAGGGCTATATCGGTCACTTTGGTTCTGCTGCGGATCGCCTCATTCCTGATGCGATCACGCAGAGAAACTCCCAACATAGCTCTCTCCATTGCCCTTTGGGTGACTTTGAGCCTTCTTATCATTTTATATAACATTGTGTTTCTATATTACAGAAAGGAATGCCAACACCGACCTGATTTTAATTCCTTAAATTAAAAGCTATTGTTCCACAAAATACTTTCACATTGTTGATAATGTTAAATATAGAAAGCATAGAGCATAGAAAATTAAAAAAAAATCTTTTAATCACAAAAACCACTGAGACCTCTATCCCCATGACACCTAGCGTCCTACACATCAGTGGCGGTACGGCCTTAAAAGCCCAAAAGCCTGGCTTGCGTTACTAAATTAGCAAAAACCAAATATATGTACGACTAATTCTTTTTTCCACTTTAAACTAAATTATAAAATCCGCGCGGTCGGGGAGGTAGTACAAAATTCGACCGTAGCAAGTGGCGCTACTGCCGCGCGAACCGAGCGGTCTTAACAAGATAGAGTTGAGACACGGGCTAGTCATCTCGCTCGCACGCGCGGGCTTGCAAGCGGGCTTTAATGCTGATATCTTTTTTCTCTTTCTTATCTATGAAAACTGCTACAAAACGAGAGATACGTATCTATAGCTAGATCTAGCAAATAGTTTGTGACTAGAAGCCCGGCTTTCGACGTGAAGTTATCAACAGATGTTAGTCAAATGCGATTTTCGCGCGTGCGCGTTCATTTCTGGATGGATTGTGATGCTAACTTCATTGATTACAATTATGTACATTACTTGAAACGGAACAATTTGTTTGATTGGATAGTGTTTTGTATTAAAAAGTTTATTAAAGTGGAAAGTGACGATGGATGAAGTTGTTCCGTGTGACGATTTAAAATGTGCACAAGTTATCGGCGCAGAAAAGGTAGGCACGCTAAACTTTGCACTAAAAAAGCAACTTATTTTTTCACCGAAACCTACGCCTGACTTGAGTATTTCTCAGATAAGCAAGTCACATAAACGACAATTTCAAAGATCGGTGCGATTGCTGAGATGTCTGTACAATTTTATCTAGTAATAGCATGCATTCAGTGTGTTTTGTTGGTCTGTCCTGTCTACGCCACACCAATTAGTGATAAAGTGATAATGAAGATTGAAGATTTACTAGTATGGTAATATGGCAAGGTGTCAAGGTAGTAGATAGATTTAATGATATTGTGTGTGAAAAAAAATACAAAAATGTATCCCTCGGCTTGCCCTTCTTTGCAACCCTAGGCACGCCACTGCTACACATAGTACTTATGTCCCAATTAAGTTAAAAGACTTTTTGTCAATTTGACAGGGTATAATTTATTCTGGCAAAGTTTTATACCCAGGCATCAGGAAGCTGTATACGGGCTGGAGAAGTGTTCTTACCTTCACAGAAAGTAACCGAACGAAATCCATACTTTGTGAATTTTTATATGTTACCATATCATTATCTACATTGGAGCGTTCGTGGCCCAGCGGCGCCCGCGGACCGCGTGCGGTTCGCGAGGTTAAGCAATGTAGGCGCAGGTCAGTTCTTGGATAGGTGACCGCTTTGAGTGGTTACTAACTGAGCGCTCCCGTGCTTAGGAAGGCACGTTAAGCCATTGATCCCGGTTGCTGTCTACGACAGCAGTTGTTAAGCCAAGTTAGAGGCCTTCGGGCGGCTAGAAAACTTCTAACAGTCAAGTTGCCCACTCACTTGACAAAGGGGGGTCGAAGTTGCACCACGTCCATAGGGAGTACCCATCGTAAACACGTGAACCCTGGGTGGTGCTAAAAGTGCAACAAAAACTGGCAAACGTACTTCTCTTCTCAAAGATCTCACGTTTCGTAAATAAATGCCATACAATTAAAAAAAATATGTACATTCATGGACGATTCACACCAAACGGCCAGAGTCGGCGCGCACACCACCAGAGTCAAAGGAATTCAAACCCTCCATACGGAGGCTAGACTTCATATCCAAACGGCAGCACCAGCGGCAGCCAGTCCGCTGCTCGCAACCCATTCAAATATGAAATATAAGTTCAGTGTGCAGGGTTTGAATTCCTTTGACTCTAGTGGGTTGCGCGCAAACTCTGGCTGTGTGATGTGAATCACTCATCATATAATGAATACAAAAAAAATTGTTTCCTTCCTTCTTCCTTTAAAGATCCACTCATGTTATCAAAATCAAATCAAAATCAAAAATCAAAAATTTTTATTCTGCAAATAGGCCACAAGGGCACTTTTACAAGTCAACACATGAATTATACAATTAAATAAATTGACAATGATAATTATAATGTTTTCAAAACAGAATTGCAGAACTAAAAAAAAGTTGACAATAATAATAATGATTTCAAAACTATAGTGATTAACAAACTCACAATATTCAATTAAAATTAACTTACAATACATTATATTAAAAAAAAATTAGTGACGTATATATACAGTCTCTGTCCGAATACACAAAAGTATATACAATAAATTTAATATCTCAGAGATGTATATGGTCTCTGAGCGTCCATTATTCCTAAGTCCTTAGAGATGTACATGGTCTCTAAGCGTCTAAATTAAAATAAGTAGTAAATGAAAATAGCACTTAAGTAATTTAATATTCTCAGAGATGTATAAGGTCTCTAAGCGTCAACAACAATAAAATTAATCCAAAACAGGATGATGTCTCTTGTCAATCTCCAATAAAATAACACTAGTATTAAGGTATTAATCATGCCCTTGCAAGCATGAACAGACCGGACTCCACAAACAGCACCCGATCACGAGTATGACGCGTATCTCAGCCATCATTAGATATCAGTTATCATTATATAAGTGCCATTTCAGTATTAATACTTAATCTATAGCATATAACTACCTTTAAACTGCAGAGCTCCCTGCAGCCGCGCCTGCAGCTCTATCTGGCTGCGCTGCACTTGCAACTTGAAGTCCCTTGCATCTTGAAGCCGGCCCACACAGACATCACAGATCCCCGCTGGGCCATCACTGCCGAGTATTAGCTGAAAGTAGAACAATAGTAATTATCTATTTTTAGGATTCAGCTACAAAGACAAAATAATATCGCTGACTGGATAAGAAATGTTTTCACTGAAAACACCATGCTACACAATGTAATTACGGTCAACATTAAGATATATTATAAGATAACAAATAATAATAAAACAATTTTTCCATATTCACATGTATGTCGAAGCACTCCTTGAGCATGTCGGAATATATCTCTGTTGCGCCGAGATGTGTGTACGGCGTCGTCAGGTCCTTGTCCGGAGCTCGCCACAGGCAGCAGCGGCACGAGTGCCCGACGTCCATCACGTTAGGCATAGCGCCGTTGATTATTACGGTAATTGTTACAAAAATAACACGACTAATGAGCGGCCATCGGCCTTTAACGAGATTTAAGCGGATTTTGTGACTATTTTAGACTTTATTGTGCTGTGAGACTTGTGACTCTTGTGAAGTTGTGAGCCTGTCACTGTCAAGATCAAGATCAAGGGTGCTACCGCGAACTTCGAAAATCGAACTTCGTATCGTGCCGTTTCTTTCCGTCATATAGAGTATAACACGAGAGTGAAAGGGACGGCATGACACGAAGTTCGATTTTCGAAGTTCGCGGTAGCACAGCAAGATTGCTTTGCTTTGCTTGGTTTTTTTTTTTTTTCTTGGCCATGGATACAAAGTCCTTCAGCCGGAATAATAGAGATTACATACATATAACAATCCACTAAAAATAACATTAAGAGTTTTGTATCATATTCTAAATTCAGAATTAATAATCTACTTTACTAAAAATTTAACATACAGACAATATAAATGAATAATCTTTGTCATTTGAACACAAATATTTTCATTAGAGTGCTTTGCTTGGCTTGTGTCAGTGTTGCCAGGTTGCTTCACCTAAAAGTTTCGTCGCTATTCCTGAAAAGTTCTATTTTAGGTTCAAAAGTTCTATTTTCTAAATCTCGAAATACTTATAAATAATGCAATTTAAATAGAAATTAAATCCAAGCAACTAATTGGGATATATTATTTTCATACAATAATCATATGAACGAAAACTATAATACGTTTAGAAAAACATTAGAATCCGCTCATAATAAATATATTCCTAAGAAGCTCGTAAAAATTAAACTAAAACCAAAAAATACATTTTTAACTCCAGGACTAAGAACTTCATGCCGTAATAAAAGATTATTAAAACTCCTTGTATCTCAGACTAAAAGTGATGTACATACTGTGGTGTCACTATAGACAGCTTATTGTAAAGTACTTAGAAAAGCTATAAACAAGTCAAAGAAACTAAACAATAAACATAAATTAGATAATTCAACTAACAAATCTCAAACAATGTGGAAAATAATTAACTGTGAAATCAATAAAAATCATCCAAAACGAAAAAACAATTTTCAAATTATGAATTCAGAGAAAAAAGTTATAAGTGATCCGATACAAATAGCCAACACTTTTAATAACTTTTTTTCTGACATTGGATACTCTCACTTATCACCAAATAATAGGATGTCATTAATGAATTCCATTAACAAATATTATTTTCTTAGTCCGGTAGAACCTACGGAAATTAATTTAATATTAAAAATCTTAAAAATAAAACCTCTTTTGGCATAGACAAAATTCCCCCTACTTTGATTAAATCATGTGCAGATATACTAACTTACCCCCTGACGGGGCTTATAAATCAATCATTCTCGGAAGGAATTTTTCCAGTCGCACTCAAAATCTCTATTGTGAAACCTGTTCATAAAAAAGGAGATACGCAGGATATAAATAATTATAGGCCAATTGCATTACTTCCAACGATAGCAAAAATATTAGAAACAGCAATGATTAAATGACTCCACTCTTTTTACGAAAAATTAAAGATATTACACTAAAACCAGGATGGATTTAGGCAAAACTCAACTTGGTGGAGTAACTCAACTTCCTTGACATATGGGTCGCTTTTCGAGCGAACGATTTTTTTTTTAATAATATTGGCCCCGGGACGAGCCACGACGGGGGTAACTCACCGACAGGTGTTCTTCGCGGAAAATTAAATAACTTCTCGTGCGGAGTAGCGTTTATCGACGTGCACAGAAGTGATCGTACGCAGTGAAGAGCGGGTTTCAGTACTTGCTCCCAGTTTTCAATGGGTAGGTTCTTTGATTTTAGAGCCAGTTGTATAGTCCTCCAGAGAGTACCATTAAGCTTCTCCACCTGGCCAACCTTGGATCATACGGAGTTGTACGAGAAGTGGCGATGTTGCAATTTTTGAGGAATGTTTGTATCTCTTCCGACATGAAGGAGGAGCCTCTGTCGCTGTGTATATATAAAGGTTGACTATATTCATAGAAGAGTTCTTTTAGACATTTGATGACAGTTGCAGAGGTTGTATCAGGACATGGATATGCGAATGGATATCGTGAAAATTCATCGATTATGGTAAGTATATATCTGTTATTGGTGTTAGAAGGCAATGGGCCTTTGAAATCTATGTTTAGTCTCTCAAAGGGAGAAAGAGCTTTGACTAATGTGCCCTTAGCTTTCGCAAAGCGTGGTTTGATTTCTGCGCATACGCGGCATGAAGCAGTCATTTGTTTGATGTCATTAATAGAGTAAGGAAGATTCTTCAGTTTGATCCAGTGATACATTCTGGTCACTCCAGGATGAGAAAGTGCGTCATGTAATTCATATAATTTATTGTTGCTCATAAATGCGCAAACCCTTGAAAGAGCGTCCGAAGCAGTATTCTCGACTCCCGGTCTGTAGATAATATCATATTTATAACATGACAGCTCTAACCTCCATCTTTATATCTTATCATTTTTAATTTTGCTTGAATGATTTTGGTTAAAGATATAACTTACGGATTTTTGATCGGTGATAAGGAGGAAATGTCTATGTACGAGGTAATGGCGCCATTTTCGGATACTTTCGACAATAGCGCAAGCTTCTTTTTCGACGGACGCGTGTTTGCGTTCGTTATCTGACAAAGTTCTTGAAAAGAAGGCAACGGGGCGACCTTTTTGAGATAGTGTTGCTGCTATTGCGTACTCAGAAGCGTCAGTTTCTACCGTCAAGGTTTCTTTGTCATCAATAGCAACCAGAGCTGCCTTTTCGATATCTGATTTCAAAACTTCAAAACTGCGCTGGGCAATTTCTGTCAGAGGAAAGTTATAGTTGTTAATTAGAGGTTGAATTTTTTTTTTAAAGTTGTGGACCCATTTGGCATAGTGGGCAAATAGTCCTAAGGTTCGCTTCAGCTCAGTGGTGTTACGTGGTAATGGTAGGTTTATAAGAGGTTCGAGTCGATCTTTGTCGGGCTCAATTACGTTGTTGTTGACAGTGTATCCGAGGAGACTTATTGAGCTTTTGTCAAAATTACACTTTTGTTCATTTAACGTTTTTTTAACGTTTTTGTAAATTTACTTAAGTTTTTGTCGTGGTCCTCTTTGTCTTTACCACATACGGTGACGTCATCGAGGTAAGCAAACGTTGTCGCGAAACCTTCATATTGGTGATGTAACCATAATTATATATCTATGCATATGTTCGCTTCGCTTACTGAATCTTATGAAGGATGCAAAATATTTATGATAATAATGCATGACTTTATTTCCAATTAATAGTGCAAGTTGATATAGTATGTTGTGACTCATACCTTTTATTCTGTTGAACTCCGTCTGCCATCTGTGTCCAGCCTGTCCATATTTCTTAGTCCCTGGTAGTCTGTCTGCTCTCTCCGCCTAGGGGTTTAAAGATATCATGATTCCTCCCTTCATGGAATCACATAAGTGTCCTAGGTTTACTTATGTAAAATAGTATTACACACAATAGTACACATTAAATTGACCATCTCTTCATGTCACTCTGGTGGGTGATCTTAGGCTAGGTGCTATCGGCACCACGGAAAGGGCCCATACGTCCCTGACCGCACTCTCTTGTATCATAAATACGAGCCTGAGTTAGCCTCTTCTACCGGTAGGTCCATACTATCAGCATGGAGTATATGTGGGCTCTTCCGCGGTTGCGAACCACCCTTACATTCTAACTAGGTGCACTGGCAGAAGCCCGAGCGCCTATCAAGAGCCCTTCGCAGTTACTATGGTAACCTTATATGGTCCTTCGAATGTCCCCGCAGGACTCGGTATATCAATTCACTTAGTATTAACAAGATCATAAACCTAAAACACTTAACTTTCCAATCCAGGTATCTCCTCTCGTGGTTGGCGATATGGCACTGACTCTATTAATATTATTACACTAGCTTGTACATGAAATGATCTGATCATCAAACTTTAGTAGATAGTATTAAAGCAACTTTCGAGAATGGCGCGAAGTAGCACGACATGTAACGTGAGTGGCTAAATGAACTATGACAGACAGAAAACGGGTTAAACGGGAGATGCTTACCATAGAGTTTTAGTGTTGCTATGTACAATATTTACATTTCGCGGAAGTGCCGCGACAAACGTTCCGTGTAACTGATATTCTTTTTCGATAATGTGTTCGAGTGTACGTTGAAAGGCGGCAACTCCGTTAGTGACTCCGAACGGGATCCGCTTGAATTGCCATAATTTACCGCACGCTTCAAAAGCTGTATATATTTTTTCTCGTTCTAAAATAGGCACTTGATGGTAAGCACTCTTCAAGTCAATTTGGCTAAAGTGATTGTATTTAGCCACTTTCGATACTATCGACTCAATGTTAGGCAGTGGGTACGCATCCAAATACGTAAACTTATTGATAGTTCTGGAGTAGTCGACCACCAAACTCTTCCGATGTGATCCACCACCAGCGACAAGTACCTGAGCGCGCCAAGGAGATACGCTCATTTCAATAATCCCTTCTTTTAAAAGTTTCGATATTTCTGTTCGAATAAATTCTTCTTCGTCGTTGTTATGACGTCTCGACTTGACAGCTATAGGAGTAATGTCAGCAGATAAATGTGTGAAGACTGATGCTGGCGGTACGGAGGCTTCCATTACGCATACTTGTAAGGGTTCTCTGGTTCCTCCGAAGCGGAATTCGAGCTTTGAGTGATTCTTAAGTATGTCGTGGCCAACGATAACATCCGCGCACAAGTTGTTAATTACTAGTAGCGGTCGTTGTTTATATATGTGTTCGTTGATTTCAAGCGTGGCAAAACAGACCCCGTCAACACTTGATGTATGGTTACGTGAAGCAAAGTTTACAGTATGTTTATAGGGTCGTATTCTCAATTTAAGCATTTGTGCCACGTTTCTATCAATAAAACTGATAGAACTGCCCGTATCGATCAGAGCATCAGCACGAGTATGGTTGACAATGATGGCAATCGTAGCTTTCTCTAAGCTCGACGGAGAAGCAGCAGAATAAACGGTGCTAACCGTTTCATGCGTACTTGGAGTCTGTGAGATTTCGACAAGAGCGTCGGGACTCGGAATGGCGTTGCTCGAAGGATTGTTAATATTGTTATGAGAACGGCATACTGAAGCAATGTGGCCCTTCTTAGAACAAAGTTGACAGTAGGCGTGGAAAGCTGGACACTTGATTCTTTGGTGAATTTTACCGCCACAAAAGTAACAACGTTTAGGGGATGATGATTGGGCAGAGTTTCCCCTAGTAAAAGATGTCTTGACTTGAAGATCGTATAATGGAATGTAATTGTATTTACAGTATGGCTTCTTATATACTAAAACTTAACTATTGCTATTTCACTATTTACATATAAACAAGAAAAGGATAGCCAAACAAGTTTTGGCGGGAAACTAACGCGCGCTGTAGATTCGTAGTGCGCATGCGTAAAACTCGCGAAGGCAGGCGGGAGCGACTGCGGCGCGTTGGCGCATGCGCGGGCCAAGGGAATAAATACACCCTGTCGCGCGCGCAGTGCAGTCAGTCCATTCATTCCGGTTACGGCAGCGGTCGAGTGAGGTCGTGCTTTCCGTGCGCTCTTGCTCTATTGTTGTTGTGACCTGAATTCTATCTCCGACTACTTACTCGCTCTTATCGCTCCCCCTCGTGGTGATTATCGTAATTACCACGTGGAAGCATCGGGTGTGTTAGTTAAGACTTTCTTAAGTCTCCAGCTGACCCGCGTGTCTCGGCCCCTCTGGAAATCCACGCTCGTAGTGGTCGCAGTCTTGTCAATCGGCTGTGGGCTAGACACCTTGGTGGCTACCCGTTAGTTAAGACTTTCTCAAGTCAGACCCGGGTCTCTGTCCCTTTGAAAGACCACGCTCGCAGTGGCTGCGTTGCAACGGATCCTAACGGTGCCAACGAAGTTGCAGTGTGGGGTGGATACCACCACGAAGCCCAGTAATTGCGGACAGTCCGATTCCTTCCCTTCGTGAGTAGGACACTTAGCTGACACTGACACGGCGGACAAGTGGACAGGACTCGACAAGTCGTAACTTGTCTAGTCCGGACTCGACAACGACTTTAGGTTAGCCTTTCGGTTCCCAATAGGCGTAGTGTTAGGCGGTGACCGACATTATTAGGATGGAGATGCAAGCCAGGATCGAGAGGATGGAGGAAACTATGCGGGCAATGCAGGCCGAAATCGATCGCCTGACCGCTGAGAATCAACGGCTTAAGTCGGCTCGAAGCGGTGAGGATCTTGAATCGGCCCAGGCGGCTCCCATGCGATCCCCCACCCCCCCGATCCCTGACTCGCACCACCAGGCCCCTCCGGCCACTCCGGTAGCCACTCTGGCGACCCCGGCCCCTAAGGCCGTCATGAGACCACCGCTGCCGCCGCCGGCAGATGTGATCCCATTGCTCCAGTCCCAGGCCCCTAAGGCAACTCCGCCCAAAAAGGGCAAAAAATCTGTAAAGGCAGCCGCGTCTGCCCAAGTCAACCCTCAGGCCCGTCCCGCAGCGGATTCAGGCATACGGCAGCCACGTTCTCGTTCCCCAAAGGGGCGACCCTCCTCGCGGGAGGAACGTGCTGCCGCTCGCCCCCGCTCTCCCCGCTCTCGCTCCTTCAATCCCTCCAAGCACATAATGACGGAAACTGAAGTACTCGACTTACTCTACAACAACGACGAGATGGACATGTCAGACACATGGGAATCCGTAGGCGGCAGCCGCAAGGGAAAACGTGCGCGGTCGAAGTCTCCGAGGGCTGATTCGCCGGCGAAGAAAGCCCTGCGGACTCCTGTCGTCCCTGCGCCTTCTGCGCAGGCCCCTCAGGCCCGTAGTGCCACTCTGGCAAAGGACGGCGGGTCTTCGACTCCCAGCTCGACTGCGACCCCAGCAGTCAACCCCGACAAGCCGGACTCGTGTGTCCTAATTGACGCACATAGGTGGCCCACTGCCCTGACCATGGTCAAACAGCGGGGCATCCGTGTGCTCAGTTCGGACACACTGAAGCCGCCCTTGGAAGGGCTTCGCGTAACAGTCCAGGGACCCGAAGACTATCGCGCCCTGACCCGACTCTTCGACGAGCTGTCAATGGCCTACAACCGGAGGCAGACCGCCGAAGAGAAGGGTTACAGAGCCATCATCCGGGGTCTCCACAAGGACATCCCGGAGGGTGAGATACTCGCGGATCTCAATAGCAAGGGGATCGCGACCAGGGAAGTTCATCGCCTCTACCATAAGACGAGGGGCAAGTACGACATCGTACTCATAGTCACCGACCCAGACCAACGTAAGGCAGTTCATGCTCTCAAAGAGGTCCTTAAGATCTCAATTAGGGTAGAGACTCCGAACAGGAGGAACTACATCTCGCAGTGTCACAACTGCCAGAGGTTCGGCCACAGCGCTCGTGGCTGTTTCTCTCCCCCCCGATGCGTCAAGTGCGCTGGTGATCACGCGTCTCGGGATTGCAACCGTCCAAAGGGTTGTAAGGACCCGGCCGGCGTCCAGTGCTGCAACTGTTTGCAACGCAAGCTCCCCCATGGGCATACTGCCAACTTTGGGGGATGCCCTTGTCGCCCAAAGAGTCGCAATACTGGTGCAAAGCCAAAATCCTCACCCCCCTCTGGGCAGAAGCAGAAATCGAGCCGGGCTGCTCCCCAACTTACTTCGCAAGCTTTCCCTGCCCTTCCGGCCGTAGGACTAGGTGCCCCCAGGAACCTGCCGCCCTCTGCGGCCGTAGGCCCCCACCCGGTGCCTTCCGCACCCCAATCCCAGGCGTGCCCTCCTGCATGGGGGCCCGCCGCCAGTCAAGCGGGCCGGCCCGCTCTAGCTCCCCACTTTGCGCTTATGCAGGTTCTTCAGATGCTCCCCGCGGAGGCGGCGAGCGGTCTGAGCGCTTACCTAAGTGCTGCGACACAGAAATACTTCGCCGCTCAGTTCGGCAGTCAGGGTCTCGGTGCTTATTAGTATGGATCGTACGGCCCTAAAGCTTAAACCTACTTCGCTTACCATTGGTATTTATAATGCCAATGGTAAGCGAAGGGCTTGAGGGGTATGAAGGACGAGGTGATAAACTTCCTTCGCGATCACTCAGTAGATATATTCCTAGTCCAAGAGACCTTTTACAGATCCGGTACTAGAGCCTTTCGCGTCCCTGGATTCAATCAGATTAGAGATGATAGGCAAGATGGTAGGCCATTCGGGGGCACGCTCATTTTCTATAAACGTAGCTTACATTGCATAAGTCTTACTCCCCCACCCCTGACAAATATGGAAGTGTCAGTTTGCCGCATATCGATGGAGGGCCACCCCCCGATATCGATTGCGTCAACCTACCTTTCACCTCAACGTGACCTACTTAAGACCGACCTCGACTCGCTAGCCTCCCTAGGTCCTTCGGTCATCGTGGCTGGGGACCTAAACAGTAAGCACATTAACTGGGGTTGCACGGCAACCAATCCCAACGGCAATCGGCTTCATCACCTTTTGATCGACAGCCTCCCTTTCGATCTCCTCGCTCCCCTAGAACCGACCCATTTCCCTCATAACGTAGAGCACCGACCTGACATACTCGACATCGCACTTCTAAATAACGTAGCGTTAACTCTGCGTTCTATAGAAGTGATACACGAACTTGACTCAGACCATAGGCCAGTCCTTTTGAGACTAGGACCTCACCCCAATAGTACACCTCGTACCAGAACACTCGTGGACTGGGACAAGGTACAATCAGGTCTCCTACAGACAGATCCTCCCCTGCTTAGAGACATCCCCGACAATATAACCACTACTGAACAGACCGACCAAGCGATCGATTCTTTCACTAACTACCTCAACACTGTTCGAAGTGAGGCCTCAAGGGAGGTATCGGCGGAGGATATCCAAAACCGACCCCTACCTAGGGAATTGAGAGAGTTAGTGACTAGGAAAAATCGTGCCATCAGGACCTACTCTAATCACCCTTCTGCCGAAAACCGTCAAATCCTGAGGGACTTGTGCAACGAGTCCAAACAGAGAATTGCCGAGTTTCGGGAGAACTCGTTCAGGGATCTGATGGGTGAGATCGCGCCTAGTCATCTGGCTTACTGGAAACTGGCGAGATCTCTCAAATCAGACACCTGTTGGACTATACCCCCCTTGGATCGTCCGGATCACCCTACCCCTGCGTTCGAGGATAGTGAGAAAGCCGAATGCCTTGCGAGTAGCTTAGAGTCCCAATGTTCGCCTAGTCTCCTGCACACCGACGAAGCCCATATTAGATGGGTCGATTCCGAGGTGGACAGGAGATCGCGTCTCCCCGTAACTTCACCCGTTTTACCGGTGTCGGTTAAGGAAGTCAGTGACCTCGTCAGGCGTCTTCGTGTTAGGAAGGCTCCGGGTGCGGATGGTGTATCCAATCGTATCCTGAAACTTCTCCCCGAAACCCTTCTCCTCATTTTGGTTGGCATCTTCAATGCCGCGCTGACCAATGCTCACTTCCCAGCCGCGTGGAAAGGTGCATCGGTCATAGGGATAGCGAAGCCCGGCAAACCCCGGACTTCGCCTGCCTCTTACAGGCCGATCAGCTTGCTTAGCTCCCTTGGAAAGCTATATGAGCGGATCCTACTCACTAGAATTCTCAGATTTACGGCTGAGAATAACGTCATCATCGACGAGCAGTTCGGCTTTAGATCCGGGCACTCGTGTGTCCAACAAGTGCACCACGTCACGGAGCACGTGCTGGACGGTTTCTCTCGTTTCCAGGGGCTCAAGACCGGTGCGATCTTTCTCGACGTGGCGAAAGCCTTCGACAAAGTCTGGCATAACGGGTTGATATACAAGTTATATCTGCTCGGCATGCCGGACAGACTCGTACTCACAATACGAGATTTTCTCAGGGATCGAAGCTTTCGTTACAGACTAGAGGGAACGTACTCGGACCCACACCCCATCCGAGCCGGAGTCCCGCAAGGCTCCGTGCTCTCTCCCACTCTGTACTCGTTATTCACGAATGACATTCCCAGGCACCCTAAAGTGCATCTGGGGTTGTTCGCGGATGACACCGCGCTCTTTACGACTCATTGTAAGTACGCTTTTATCCGGCGATATCTCCAGGAGGCAATCACCGACCTTGGTCGTTGGTTTAATCTTTGGCGTATCGAAGTCAATCCGGAGAAAAGCACTGCAATAGTCTTCCACCCTTCTGACTGCGTTAGCACAGAAAGGCGGGTGGCTCCGATCCAAATGTTTGACCGGCCTATCCCCTGGGCCAACGAGGTCAAATATCTTGGAGTGACCCTCGACAGGAAACTGACTTTCCGCAGCCACATCCGTAGGGTACGCAACCGTGCGTTGTTCGTGCTAGGAAGGCTTGGGCCGATGATCAACAAGTTTAGTAAAATGTCGCTTAGAAATAAGCTGACACTTTACAAAACTTGTGTTCGTCCAATCATGTCTTATGCAAGTGTAGCTTTTGCTCACGTGCCTATGACATCGCTCAAGCCGCTTCAGGTCATTCAAAATCGTTTTCTCCGTAGGGCGACTGGTGCCCCGTGGTACCAGTCGAACCTCAGCCTGCACCACGACATGGGGATTAGCACCATGTATGGTTTCTTTAAGCAGACTGCCAGGCGTTATTTTGACAACGCTCCCCATCATAGGAATCCGTTAGTTAGGAAGGCTGTCGACTACGTTCCCATCCCTCCCCCCTCTGTCGTAACTCGGCGATCACTGATTAGGGGCCGCACGGTCCGGCGTCCTAGGCACACACTCACGGACCCGGACGACGTAATCACAGCGTCCATCGAAAGGTGGAACGCTGCGCTTACGGCGTCCAACTCAGACACGACGCGTACACTTAGGCTTTCCCGCCGGCGGGGACGTCCACCGCGCGATCGCGACAACACAGACACATATAGTCCCTATTCGTCCCGGTACCGCCGCATACCGGGTAGAGTCAGTCCGACGCAGGTCGGGCCTAGCTGAGTTTCTTGCTGGACTCTTCTCAGCTAGGCTAGGTTTAGTGAACCAGTGACAAAACTCCCAGTAGCTCGATTCCACTCACACCCCAGATTTGGTTGAAACCGTTCAACCAATCTCACTGGAGCGCAAACTCTTAGAGTATTCCAGTGTTTAAAACCGCCCACGCGGTCGTGTCGGAGGTTTTCCCCAGGCAACTCTCCCACCGCGTATTCCTATCGCTTTAATGGGCTCGGCCTATAAAGCCACAGTCAGGTCAAAAAAAAAAAAAAAAAAAAAAGCGCAGTGCAGTCAGTATCGAGGAATCTTCGGCGGGAACGCACGTCTGTCGGCTGTTATCACAGCCAAACAAAACTTCTGTTTCCTGGAGCACTGCGTCAATCGATTATATTTGATGTCAATCGAAAAACGTTCTTTTCAGAACGGTCAATCATTTTGTCGCTACGTCAATCGAAAGCGTTCTTTTCAGAACGGTCAATCAATTTGTAGTTGACGGGACTCGGCAGCTACATAGCTCCCTCCTTAGCGATAGCGTACGGGGAAATGTACGGTGCGTCCGCTGCGGGTCACTCGTGGTTGCTGTGCATGTGCAGGCGTCGGAGTGGTGTGTGCAGGCGGTGCAGGCGTCGGAGTGATGTGCGCAGGCGATGATGTCGGAGTCTGCGGCGGCGGCGACGATCTCGGAGTCTGCAGCGGCGATGGCGACAGCGGAGGCAGCGGCGGGGGCGGCGGCGACTGCGAGCGCGAGGGGCGCGGGGGCGGCGGGTGTATCGGCGGCGGCGGCGGCAAATTTGTGTAGTTGTAGTTAGTTATTGTTATTGGAGTATGCGCTGGTTCGGATGATTCGTTTTCGGCGATGGTGTATGCAGGCTTCAGTCGGTCGATGGATATGTTCGCTTGACGTGTAGGTAATTGGATGGTGAATATCTTGTCGTTGCGTTTCAGTACTTTGTAGGGTCCATCGTACGGTGCTTGCAGAGGTTTCCTAACTGCGTCGACACGTAGAAATACGTATTCGCACGTAGTTAGGTGAGGATGAACGAATATTGGCTTCTTGTTGCTATGCGGCTGGTTTGGTACTGGTTTCAGGTTTCGGATGGTTTCTCTCAGCTGTTCGACGTAGGTACTGTCCATTATGACGTCATTGTGTGATTCGGTAGCGAGGAAGTCTCCGGGCAGGCGAATGTTGCAACCGTAGGTAAGTTGTGCGGCGCTTACGCTCGTGTCGGTGCGTAATGCTGCGCTCACGCCGAGTAGCACTGTAGGCAGTTCGTTAATCCAGCTGTTGGCGGATAGGAGTCTAGCTTTCAGCGCACTCTTCATTACTCGGTGAGCGCGTTCAATGACCCCATTCGAGATTGGACGATATGGCGTCGTGCGTGTTTTTTTGATACCGAGTAATTGCGTTAGGTGAGCAAAAACTCGGCTTTCGAACTGTCGGCCTTGGTCGGTTGTTATTGTTGCTGGGCAACCGAATCTTGACATCCATCCTTCGTAGACGGCCTTGGCGATGTCTTCGGCGGTTATTTGCCTTAGCGGGATCGCTTCGGGCCAACGGGTCGCGCGGTCGATGATAGTCAGGCAGTAACGGTAACCGTCGGACGTAGTGGGCATCGGGCCGATGACGTCACAGTGTACGTGTTCAAAACGCGCTGTAGGTTTGAACGTTGATAAAGAACTTGTAGTATGTTGCTGTATCTTCGCTCGTTGACATGAAATGCACGCTTTCGCCCATTTTCCGATGTCCGTATTCATTGCAGGCCAGAAGTATTTGCTTGTAATCATCTTGCGCGTAGTCCGTATACCGGGGTGACTGACCTTGTGAATCAGGTCGAAAATAGTGCGTCGGTAGTCGGCAGGTAGGTATGGACGATTGGTATTGGTTGATGTTTCGCAGTATATCTTGTGATCGGTTCCGGGAATCGTAATTTGCTTTAGTGTGATATTATTCTGTTGCTGTAGTTGTGCGATGTTGCTATCTGTTTCTTGAGCGGCGGCCAATTCCTGGAAGTCGATCGGCGAAGGACAACTGATTGCTTCGACGCGTGAGAGTGCGTCCGCTACAGCGTTCTCTTTCCCACTTATGTAGCGTATATCGGTAGTGAATTCGCTTATATAAAGTAGGTGTCGGGTTCGTCGTGGAGATTCGCTGTCGTTTGATGGCTTCGTAAATGCAAATGTTAATGGCTTGTGGTCCGTAAATATTATTAGCGGTCTTCCTTCGAACATTTTTCTGAAGTGTTTCACGGCAAGGTAGGCAGCTAGAAGTTCGCGGTCGTACACGCTGTATTTCTTCTGGGCTTCTGTGAACTTGCGTGAGAAATATCCGAGCGGTTGCCATTGGTTACCGATGGATTGTTGTAACACGGCGCCGGCGGAGGAATTTGAGGCGTCGCAAAAGATAGCGAGCGAAGCGTTATGCAGTGGGTGTGCGATTAGAGCGGCGTTTTGTATGCTCACTTTACACGCTTCGAAGGCTTGCGTAGCTTCGTCGGTCCATTCGATTTGCGACTTGTCTCTCTTCCGAGCGTTGTGTAGGTACTTGCAGAGCGGCGATTGAATGGTTGCGGCGTCCTTGATATTTTCCCGGTAAAAGTTAAGCATACCGAGAAAACGACGTAGTTCTTCTTTTGTGTTAGGTTTAGGGTAATCGACTATTGCTTGAACTTTTTCTTTAGGTGGTTGGATTCCGTCTTTGTTTACTTCGTATCCGAGGAACTTCACCGATGGCTGGCCGAAAACACATTTGGCGGGATTTATAGTGATGCCATACTCGTCGAGTCGTTGTAAAATGGTGCGGAGATGTGTTCGGTGCTCCTCTTCGGTGGTTGAAGTGACTAGTAAATCATCGACGAATGGGAAAACGTAGTCCAGGCCTCTCAGTACTTCGTGTATAAAACGTTGAAATGTTTGACCGGCGTTCTTCAATCCCGGGCACATGCGCGGGAATTCGAATAATCCGAACGGTGTTATTATGGCTGATTTTTCGACGTCTTGCTCGCTGATAGGTAGTTGCTGATAAGCGCGGTTCAAGTCGAGTGTTGAAAATATTTTCTTGCCGGCGAGTTGGTAGGTGAAATCGCGTATCCGTGGTATGGGATAGCGGTCGGGTTTGGTGATAGCGTTGAGTCTTCGGTAGTCACCACATACGCGTAGATCTCCATTTTTCTTAGGTACCACGTGTAACGGTGAGGACCATGGGCTCTTGCTGGGACGACATAGGCCTTGCTCGATCATGTTCTGGAACTCTTTCTTGACTTGTTCATAGCGATGCGGTGCGATTGGGCGGGCTCGGCAGTGAACGGGTTGACCGGTGGTTTCGATAACGTGTTCGACGGAGTGTTTCGGGCTGAGCTTCATCGATGTGAGTCTTGTAATTCCAGGAAAGTCGGCTAGTATGTCGTGGTAAGTTTGGTGCTCGTCGATACTTCGAACTGTAGGTATATTTGAGCTGCATAGTTGTGCGTTGGTAGTTAGAAGCGTCTTGCCATCGATCAATCTTCGGTTCTTCACGTCGACTATCAGTTGGTGATGGTTTAGGAAATCTGCTCCGAGGATAGGTTTCGACACGGCGGCGACGATAAACTTCCATTTGAAGGGACGGCGTAAGTTGAAGTCGAGCTCGTAAGTCTTCTCGCCGTAGGTAGGTATAGTTGTATTGTTGGCAGCGTACAGTTGAAAAGGTAGCGGCGTTGCAGGTGTGCCTTTAGCTCTTGGTATGACGCTTATGTTGGCACCAGTATCTACCAAGAACGATAATTTCGTCTTCTTGTCGGTTACGAAAAGGCGGTATGAGTGTTGCGGTACGCTGGGTTCCGCCGCAGCCAGCGTTTTCTCTAGTTTTCCGGCGGCGACGGGAGAGATCGGAAACTGCACGGCGGGTTGCATTTCATTGCGTCCATTCCGAAGCGACGGTGGTAGTAGCAATATGGTGATGGTGATTTGCCTCTGTTATCGTCGGTCTTCGAATAGCTGCGGGAACGAGATTTCGAGCGATGGCGGCTAAAAGGGCGACTTTGGCGTGGCTCGGGATGCGGGCGAGCGCGTATTTCGGCGACCTCTAGCGCGAGCTTTCGCATCTCGCTGATTAAATATTGGATGTCGGCGTTGCTTGCTTGTGATGTTGATGGTTGTGGTGCTTGCGGGTGATGTTGTGGCTGGCTATGCGAAGATGTGGACACGGCGGATATTTGATGTGAATTCGGCGATTCTTCCATCATTTTGTCGGCTAACTGCGCTATTTCGTCGAGTGTGGCTTTCTGGCTGAAGGTTTCGCTGACGACGAGGACTGAGCGGATGTACGGCGGCAGGAGATTCGTCCACATTATTCGGATAGTGCTGTCGGTGAATTTGTTGCGGGCGAGATCGAGCATTCTTCTTAGCAGCTGGCTAGGCTTTTGTTCGCCGAGTTCCATTTGCGAGAGTAGCTTCTGTATCTGCTGGTTGTCGGATTCTTCATAGACGGCGATCAGGCGTTCTTTGATGGCGTTGTAGTAGTTGTGCGCAGGTGGGTTGTACAAGATGTCGGTCAGTTGCTCGATGTCTTGCTTGTCTAACTGCGCGATTACCATCTGTGCGAATTGGTTCTGGGTCTTCTTTAGTTCGTCGGTTGCGGACTCGAAGCTATAAAACCAGAGACGCGGCTTGTCGCGCCAAAATGCTGGTATGCGTAGACTGAGGGAGATTCCGGCGACTTCGCGAGGTGCAGGCTCCGGCGTTGATGCAGCGGCAGGCGTACACGGGACTCGCGACGGATCTTCGGCTTGTTGGTTGACTCCATTATTTTCTGGATTTGGGCTCATGTTGTTGCTTGATGTTCTTCTTTCTTGGGTCACCACTTTAGGGGATGATGATTGGGCAGAGTTTCCCCTAGTAAAAGATGTCTTGACTTGAAGATCGTATAATGGAATGTAATTGTATTTACAGTATGGCTTCTTATATACTAAAACTTAACTATTGCTATTTCACTATTTACATATAAACAAGAAAAGGATAGCCAAACAAGTTTTGGCGGGAAACTAACGCGCGCTGTAGATTCGTAGTGCGCATGCGTAAAACTCGCGAAGGCAGGCGGGAGCGACTGCGGCGCGTTGGCGCATGCGCGGGCCAAGGGAATAAATACACCCTGTCGCGCGCGCAGTGCAGTCAGTATCGAAGAATCTTCGGCGGGAACGCACGTCTGTCGGCTGTTGTCACAGCCAAACAAAACTTCTGTTTCCTGGAGCACTGCGTCAATCGATTATATTTGATGTCAATCGAAAAACGTTCTTTTCAGAACGGTCAATCATTTTGTCGCTACGTCAATCGAAAGCGTTCTTTTCAGAACGGTCAATCAATTTGTAGTTGACGGGACTCGGCAGCTACAAACGCCTTGCCGATTGTTGTGGTGAAGATACCGCAGCATTGTGAGAGTTCGATGCGAAGGGTTGTGGCGGCTCTTGTTGTTGAGCTGGTAAAGCGTTCAACGAATGTAAGGCGTTAACACTCGTTACGGAGTCTTTTTCTGCGGTTTCCAGAGTAACGGCTTGATTAAAAGCTTCGTCTAGCGATAAAGATGATTTTTCTAGTAAGCGTTCCCTTATCTTGAGTGAGAGGATACCGGCAATAAACGCACTTCGTATAGCTTGTGTCTTGTGCTCGTGAGCTGAGACAGATGTAAAGTTACAATTTTGCGCAAGAAGATGCAATGTACGGCAATAGTCGGAAATGGTTTCGTCGTGTCTTATAATAATAATATAATAATATCTTTATTGCATACCATGGTACATTATAGTTCTAACAAATAAGTAAATAAGTATCACATGGACCCTGACAGGGTATGGCAAATTCGCAAAATCTTTGCTTTCGTGTCCCAAGAACGTGCCGAGCTAATATTTCATTCTGAGGTTTGAGGTAATTTTTGTTCAAAAGATTTACAGCGTCATCATAGGTTCGACAGTCCTTGATATAAACGTAAATGTTAGATGTCAAGTGATTTGCTAACAGCTTGAGTTTTATGGAATCAGTAGTACCGTCAGAAATTTCTTCAGCTAGGAAGTTTGAAAAGGTGTGGTGCCAGTGAGACCACTTTTCTTCGGCAGCAGGGGCGGTAGGCTCGACGTCAAATTTGTCTGGTCGAAGATATCGTGCTAAGGAATATGAATTTTTTTTCCTTCGAGTTTCCTTCTGTACCCGTCATTATTTTAGCTGATTAAATTGATATATAATAAGCGAAATACCAAACATAACTTGGCTTTAATCAGCTAAAGAAATTAGGATAAGTATTTAACATTGACATTGACGGACATGCGTGTAGCCAAGAACTAATAGACAATCCAAAGGAATAAGTAGATAATATATCACAACCCAATGTTAGACTAACTACAACAATCACATGGTTAGCTTTCTCTTTTTTTTTTTGTTAAATATAAAAAATAAAATAAAAACCCTAAAAAGGGAAGGACTGCCCAGGCATTACTGTACAAACACCAAAAATACTAAAGTTTAATATTAAAGTTATTAATAAATTTAGCTAATATATACACAAAGGGAGTATTAACAAAAGTGAGGATGTAACTAAGGTTGGCAGGACGGTGGATATAGTCAGGGAGAAAGTCATAAAGAGAAGACGGAATTTTGGCACAGTTAAAAAAAATATGGTCTGCTGTGCCCTCCTCCAGCCCACATTCACATAAGGAATGGTCACGAATTCTGATTTTGGCAAGAAATGATGGCGAACAGATATGCCCCAGTCGCAATCGGATTATTGTCGAGGTCGCAACCTTATTTGCTTTTTGAAATTTAAAGAACCAAGGTCTAACTGGAAGGTTCGGCTGAATACCACCATAGTATCTCCCCTTAGGAATTCGAATAATATCCCATTCCTCCGACCAATGTTCAGTTAAATGGCGCTTGGCGGAAGCCCGCAAATCCTGACTGTGGCACCCAGAATGAGAAGTACATCCAATCTTAACTGCCTGTTTGGCACAGGCATCGGCTTGCTCATTGCCATCAATATTAGAATGGCTCGGGATCCAAGCCATCACTACTTCCAAGCAGAGAGTGTGGCAGCGATATAGAACCTCACGGGAATTAAGGGTAACTAAAAGATTATCTTTAGACCGGAGAGGACATTTAGGCAGATCCTGGAGTTAGCTAAGGGAGTCGGAAAATACATGGGCTTTAGTGATCTTGTGGGATTCTATAAAACAAATGGCTTCAAAAAGAGCAATAGCTTCTCCTGTAAATACTGAAGTAATGGGAGGGTTTTTAAAACTTAAGACTAGTTTAAAGTGAGGTATCCAAACAGCAGAACCTACATATCCTTCCTTAGTTAGTTTGGAGGCGTCTGTAAATATGGGAAGCCATCCATCCCATTTCTCAGCCAATATTTTTGAGAAGGCTTTGTTAGTTTCGGGGGAGAACTTCTGTAAACCCAGGGAGAAAACAACATTAGGTCTAAATTTTAAAGCCTCATATGGAAACTGAAACAGAGAGTTGCCAGGAGTTGTCATAAGAGGAGGAGCATCCGAAAGCTTTTCAAAGCTTTTGATGAGGCACGGGAGGTCTTTATAGGTCCAATATTTGGAGAAAGGAATTATATTCGCCAAGCTTTTTATTCGATAGATTAAAGGATGATTGGAGGAATGGGCCGCTCTAAAGAAAAAGCGGTCAGCCAAAAATTGTCTCCTCAGTCTCAGTGGAGGCTCTAGACATTCGACCTGGAGAGCGTTAATAGGAGAGGACTTCATAGCACCACAGATAATGCGTAGACATTTAGATTGTATCTTATCAAGGCAGTTCAGGGCTAGCTTACTACAGGGCTCAAGCAAAAAAGACCCTCAACCAAAATGACTCCTAATAATAGCGTTATAGAGGAGCTTTTGTGAGAAAGGGTGGGAGCCCCACCATGAACCAGATAGAGCCCTCAAAACGTTAACGCTTTTTTCACATTTATTTGTAATGTAATTTAAATGTGGAATTCCTGTTAGATGAGCATCAAGGAAAAGCCCTAAAAACTTCACACAGTTGGATACAGGGATTGTTTCGTCATTCAGTACTATATCAATGTCTGGTATACGTCTCTTACGTGTAAAGACTACTACAGTACTTTTGGGGGCAGACAAAGATAGACCATGATCTGTGAGCCACGCATTCAAGTAGCTAAGGCCAGAGTTCAAGGCGACAGAGCATTCAGAGACAGAATCCGAGGCATAATACAATGCAATGTCGTCCGCGTATTGGAGAATGTCACAGAAGCAATTGACAGATTTATCAAGGTCGGCAGTGTAAAGGCTATACAGAATGGGGCTCAATACTGAGCCCTGCGGTAAACCCTTCCAAATACGCCTGGGGGGGAGCAAAGAGCCCTGGAAGCGGACACATATGGAACGATCCATAAAGAGGTTACATATGACGTTGACCATCCTTACCGGCAGACTCAGCTGTTGCATTTTCTGCCTGAGTAGCGGAAGCTGGACGTTGTCATATGCCGATGTAACATCAAGGAACACACCCACAACATGTAGGCCCCTAGAAAAAGCTAGTCGAATGTCTAACGTTAGAATGCTTAAACTATCCATGGTTCCCATTCCTCTCCGGAACCCAAATTGAGAATCCGGAATAATTCCACGGCTTTCCAGAATCCATTCAAGCCTATTCTTAATCAGGTGCTCTAAGATCTTAGCAAGAACAGAAGAGAGGGCAATGGGTCTGTATGCTGAAGGGTCGCTAGGGTCTTTACCAGGTTTTAAAATGGGGATAATAATCTGATTTTTCCAAGAATGGTATAATTCCCGAGATATAAATATGATTAATAATGGAAAGAAAAAATAATTTAGAGGAATCAGAACACTTTTTGATAAAAGAATAAGGGATCCCGTCTATACCTGGTGTCGAATCATGAAGATGATCTAGTACGGAAAATAACTCTGAGGAGGAAAAAGGATCATCCATCCTGTCGTTAGATGTCCCACCAGAGGAAAAAGATGGCAAGGAATTCTCAGATGGAACAGAAGAAGGAGCCAGTTTATCGAGGAAGGGATCAAGCCACGCAGAAGGATCATTGGATGAAATGTTACAATCGGACATGGATCCACGGAACCGCTTTATATTCTTCCAAACCACGACAGATGGGGTTCGTGGAGACAAACTTTCACAAAAACGAGTCCAACCGAGACGCTTTTTAGCAGATAGCAGGCGCTTAGTACGGGCGTTAGTAAACTGAAACTGTAGGTAGTTTTCATAGCTAGACAGATCACTAGCAAAGTGGCCTTCAGCTTCATTACGCTTTTTAATAGCAGCCGTGCACTCAGCATCCCACCAAGGAGGTGATGAGATTTTGCCATTAGCGGAGTTTTTAAGAGGGATGGAAGAATCTGCAGCCTTAGAGAGGATTGTAATAAATTTATAATACAGCAACAAGAAGTTGTCCTCCGAAACAGGGGGAAGAGGAAGAAGAAGGTAAGAGTGATTGGATACTAAAGAAGAGAACTCAGGCCAATCTGCTTTGTCCAGTCTGTATTTTAGAAGGGGAGAGGGTGAACGAACAGGGACTGACAAATCAGCAGGGAGGGATATTAGAATAGGAAGGTGATCACTGCCAAACGAGCGAGTAAGTACTTTCCAGACAAATCGAGAAGCTAACCTAGGAGATACCAGAGTTAGATCAACAGAGCTACGATTTTGAAGGGGAGATGATCTTCGGGTAGGAGAACCATCATTCATCAGGCATAGGTTAATGTTGTCAAAGACCTCAATGAGGCGAGAAGAGTTTGAATCGCAGGAGGGAGAAACCCACATGGTATGGTGACAATTAAAATCGCCCATTACGACCAAGGGACCAGGGAGGAGGGTGAGCTCACCAATCAAGCTCAGAAATGATAGAGATATTAGGATGAGGAATGTACAAAGAAACAAAGGTTAAATTTAATGCTTTACAAGCAACTATGTTAAATCCTGATGAATGAGGTGGGATGGGAATCAAGGAAAAGGGAAGGGAGTGATTAATGAGGATGGCACAACCGTTCCATCCAGCATCATTATCATCCCTGAGACAAGAGAAACCAGGCACCCTAAAACGGGAGCTAGGCTTCAGCCAAGTCTCAGAGATGGCCAATAATACAGGGTTATACTTATTAATTAGGAAACCAATTTCAGATTTTTTATGCCGGATGCTTCTACAGTTCCACTGAATGGCTGAAGGAGTCATTATAGGAGTCCACAAAACTCATGAGCTGGTTCAACATATCCATGCTGAGAACTTTGCGAAGAAATTCATTAGAGCCGTTATTAAGATTCTCATAAGATTATCATCACTTGATATTCCAGGGTTTAGACAACAGCCATTAGTCTGTGAACATTGGGGAGTGCTGGTGATGTCATTGTGAGCCTTTTTGTCATACCCTTTGTCCAGGACCGGAGCCTGACGCCGGGGTATAAAGACTGTCTTCTTGTAAGATGTGGATTGAGGATGCGATGATTGGGGAGAAACAGGAGTGAAATTTTGGGAACTATTAGGAATTGGGGAAGCTGAGGCTGCAGACCGTGAAGAATCCGCAAATGAACGGCGGACAGCACGGAAGCGACGGGCTGCTTCTGAGTATGAAATACTTTCCTCAGACATTACAAGCTTAATACTTTTTTGACTAGAGTGCTCAGGACAAGATGGGTTTGTGGCAAAGTGGGGACCCGAACAGAAGAGGCAAGACCCATTTTCTTCTGACACCTGGCAACTTTCCCCCTCATGAGGTTGGGCACACTTAAAGCATCTAGCGTTAGAGCGGCAGTTTGCCTTAATATGGCCAAATCGGCAGCATTTATTGCACTGGATGGTTGGTAGACGATGTAAGTCCACCGGGAGAGATGTGAAGAAGCAGAATACCCTTTCTGGAAGCTTCTGTCCGAGGAATGTCAGTGCAACAGTTTGTGTCGGAACCCAGGAGGTAACACCGTCAGTGCTAGATTTCCGATTAAGTCGACGGGCCTTGATTACTTTGGAATTATTGGGGCACTCAATGGAATTTACAAACTCCTCCAGAGACCATTCAAAAGGGATATTACTTACCAAACCTGATCGTGTTACACTATACATAGGTATAGAGCTTGTATATTGTGGGTTCTCTGTAAAAAACACATTCGACAAATATTGGTTGGCAGCATCTGCATTCTCAAATTTAACTGTAACCCGACTGCGACCAGTAGGGGTGCTACCGCGAACTTCGAAAATCGAACTTCGTATCGTACCGTCCCTTTCCGTCATTTTAAAATCATTGTTGGGCCTTAGCATTGGGCTGCAACCTGTCTAGGAGAAGGTAACTCCGAAATACAACCCGGGGAGATGGGCCTCGTTAGCATTGGCCTGCAACCTGTCTAGGGGAAGGAAAACCCCGATATAAAACCCCTAATCCAAGGTGTTAGCCGACCCGTGCCAAGGGATGCATGGCCAGAGGGGAGTCTGGTGTCGAACGGAGGGTGTCTGTGTTGGTGGTCACAGGGCACAGTGGTAATCCACCTTACCACAGTATAGGGCTCTGCTGTGATGGACCTTTAGTTCCCTATTTACTCGTGGGAACGCTATGGAGATTGGAAAAAATAAAAATCATCCGCATGGCGGCGACGCGGTCCGCCACCCGTCACGTCACGTTTCCAGTGGGGGCGAAAAGCGGCTCACGGAGTGCCGTTTTGCTACGTTGAATGTTGGAGGAGGAATGGAAGGAAAAATGAATGAAGTAAGGCAGATGATGGATAAAAAGAGGATTGATGTTCTTTGTGTAAATGAGACAAAACGGAAAGGGTGTGACACCACGAAACATGGACCCTATACAGCGTACTGGTCTGGAGTGACCGTTTCAGACAGAGCATGTCAGGGGGTTGGTGTCATACTTTCAGCTAGGATTGCCAAGTGTGTGAATGAATTTGAATGCGTGAGTCCCAGATTAATATGGGTCAGAATGAAATTAGGACTGACTCGTATCTTTGTTGTTGGGGTATATGCCCCTGTAAACCTGGGTACGAGAACATCACAGTCGACCCAGGAAGAGGGAAAACAGTTCTGGGAGGAATTAAGGGATGTCACAAGTAGATGTAAGGATAATGAAAGGTTGATTATGTTAGGTGATTTTAATGCATGGGTAGGGGTAAAGCGAGATGGATTTGAAAAGGTTCTGGGTACTCACGGTGACGAGAGAGTGAATGAGAATGGTGAGAGTTTGTTAGATATTTGCCTCGAGAGAAATCTTTTTGTGACAAATACAATGTTTGCCCACAAATGGATTCATTTGTACACGCGTGAGGCGGAGAACGTAAGAAAGAGTATGATTGATTTTGTGATAGTGGACGAAAGATTGAGGAAGAATGTTCTGGACACTAGGGTGTATCGCGGGGCCGGAATAAATACAGACCACTTCCTGGTGATGAGCCGAATGAAAGGGCTGTTTCAAGGATGGCGGCATCGACCTCGTATATTCACTAGTGTTCTGGAGAGAATAAAAGTAGAAAATTTGCAAGAGGAAAGTGTGGCTGATGAGTATATTCATAAACTAAAGGAAAATCTTAGAGAGATAGATGATATATGCGAGATTGATCAACTATGGAATGGTTTTAAAGATAAGCTTGTAAGTACAGCCAGGGATGTATGTGGTGTGAAAGAAAGGAGCAAAGGGAAGAAGAAGAAGAATGTATGGTGGGATAAAGAGGTACAAAAGGCAGTAAGTGAGAAGAAGAAAGCGTGGCTAGATTGGTTGGCGATAAGAGCTGACCAAAGAAGTCAAAAAGCCACGCTTGAAGACGTGAGTGAAAGGAAAAGTAACTATAAAAGGTTGAATGTTCTGGTAAAGGAGGTAGTTAAAAGAAAGAAAGATGAACAGAATGATGAGATGGATCAGAGGTTGTCTCAGGATTTCCGGGCAAACATAAAGTTTTTCTGGAAAGCCATTCGACTAGCCAGAGGTAAAACTCAGACCTCAGAGCTAACCTCGATTAGAGACCAGCATGGAAGTTTATTGAATGATGAGGAATGCATATTAGGGAGATGGAAGGAATATTTTGAAGGTTTGTTTGAGAGAGAAGAGGAAAATACGTCAGGAGTGAATGATAATGCACTGCCACATGAGGAGTGTAGTATTAGTATGGATGAAATTGTAAAAGCTTTGAAAGGAATGAAACCAGGAAAGGCAGCGGGGTATGATAGAATTTCAGTCGAGATGCTGAAGGCTGGGCAAGGCGTCGTAGCAAGTCAGTTGTATCGCCTTTTCAACTTATGTTTTAATACCGGCATAGTTCCAAAAGATTGGTGCAAGGCGGTCATCGTGCCACTGTACAAGGGAAAGGGCTCACAACTTGACTGCAAGAACTACAGGGGCATTAGCTTACTCAGCATCGTTGGCAAATTATATGCGAAAGTGTTGATTGAAAGGGTAATGCAAGAAACCGATGAGAAAATATGGGATGTACAAGCGGGATTTAGGAAAGGTATGGGATGTACGGATCAGGTCTTCTCGTTACGATGCATAGCCGAAAAATATTTGGCCCAAGGTCAAAAGGTCTATTGCGCGTTCGTGGATTTGGAGAAGGCCTATGACAGAGTGGTGAGGAATGAACTTTGGTCGGTACTGTCCGGATATGGAGTGAGCGACCATCTCATTCAAGCTCTGAAATCTCTCTACGAGGATTCCTCTGCTTGCGTGAGAGTCAACGGGTCCTACACTGAATGGTTTAGCATCGAAAAGGGTGTTAGACAGGGATGTGTAGCGTCACCGTGGCTGTTTAATCTATTTCTGGACAGTTGTTTGCAAGATTTGAAAGACGATGAATGTGGGTTGGAAATGAATGGGTTGCTTATCAAATGTCTACTCTACGCCGATGACCAGGTTTTATTAGCGTCATCGGCTGAGAAGCTACAGAAGATGGTAACTAGCATGCACAGATTATTTGCGAGAAAAGGAATGAAAATGAATGTAAGCAAGACGAAAGTGATGGTATTTGAAAGAGATGAGTGTATGACAGTTTGTGAAATTGCTGTAGATGGAGAGAGGTTGGAGCAAGTGGATGGGTTTGTGTATTTGGGGACTTTGTTCACGAGAGACGGTAAGCATGAAGGAGATATTGAAAGGAGAGTGATAGCTGGGAATCGAGTGAATGGGGCACTTCACGCCTTTTTGAGTAGCCAGAAAGTGTCAGAAAAGGCGCGGCTGGCCGTGCATAGAGGAGTGTTGGTGCCGACACTAATGTATGGTAGTGAAAGTTGGGTGTGGCAGAAGAAACATCAGAGTCGAGTGAATGCAGTGGAAATGAGAGCGCTGAGAAGTATGTGTAGCGTTACTTTGAGAGATAGAGTGAGAAACACCGTTATAAGACGGAGGTGTGGAGTGAATGAAGATATAGTGACGAAAATTGAGAAAGGTATGCTAAGATGGTTTGGACATGTAGAGAGGATGGATGAAAGAAGATTGACAAAACGAGTGTATGAAGGAAGAGTGGATGGAAAAGTTGGAAGGGGAAGACCTCGGCGAACGTACTCCGACCAAATCGGAGACATTCTGCAGAAAGGCCAGGTCAGGAGTACCCTAAATCGGCGCGCATGCATGAAGAATGTTATGAAAGTTCATGAAGCGAAAGTTGTATGTCAGGATCGTAGCAAGTGGAAATCCGTGATCTCTGCCTACCCCTATGGGAAACAGGCGTGATTATATGTATGTATGTATGTATGTATGTATGTTGTTTTCGTTATCAGCGACCCGGTATATCATAAAAACAATACCCATATCGATTTTCAGAATTTGTCACCACCTTTCCCCCTTTTAGGGGTTGATTTCTCAAAAAACCTGAAACACATGTTCACTCATTTATCGTTAAAAAAACTCCTGTGAAGTTTCGAATAAAATAATCCAACTAATCTTGATTCCCCATTCAAACTTCGGACCCCCATTCCACCCCCTTATGGGTTAAATTTGGAAAAATCCTTTTTTAATGCACCTCTAGACCTTATATTCAATTCAATTCTTTATTCATGTACAATATAAATTGTGTTAGAAATAATTTTATAAATAATGTCATACTTTGAGGCAATTTGTTTTCAATATAAGTATTCTAGCATTACCTTAACATAAATAATAAAAAATTACAAACTACTACAACACAATGTCCTCTCTGTTAATTATACAATTTGAAATGTCAACATGACTACATAATAACAAGAATTAGATATCTGTGGAATTAATTTAAATTATGAAAATATCTCCTGAACACTGTAATAACATCGGGCTAACAAAAAGCTTTTCAATTTGCGTTTAAAAAGGGACAAATTCGTAATGACTTTTAGGTCAGTAGGCAATTTATTAAATAACGAGACAGCTTGATACCTAGCACAATGCTTTACAACCTTGAGTTTTGGACAGAAACTGTGTGCAACATTCTTCGTACGTGTAGATAGCCGCAATTCTTGATCCTCATATGTGACGTTCTTTGATTGCGACTTAACAAATTCGGTAAGAATAAAAACGTACAAACAGGGCACCGTGAGAATACCCAGTCTTAAAAAATGATCCCGACACGATGACCATGGAGAAATACGTGTCATCGTACGAATCGCTCTTTTTTTGGGCAATAAAGGCTCTATTGATATTATATTTAAAACTATTGCCCCAAAACTTAATGCTATATCGCAATTTCGACTCAACCAATGCGAAATACACTACTTTAAGTTGATCCAAGCTCATTTCATTATGGAACCTATATACTAAATTTAGAATCTCTAGAACCAGCAGTTTGGGCTGTGCGATGATATTTCACTCACTCAGTCAGTCAGTTATTTCTTGCAATTTGGCACAAACTTTCAAAAGTTTTCATGTCCACAACATTAAATTTCAAAATCGATGCCATTTTCGTAATGAACGTCCCAAAAAACCATAACAACGACACCCATTTTAATATTTAGACATTTCATCCCCCTCGCACCCCAACAGGGGGGATGGTATTTCACGTCCTCCACGTGGGATTGTAAAATCATTGTTGTTTTCGTTATCAGCGACCCGGTATATCATAAAAACAATACCCATGTCGATTTTCAGAATTTGTCACCACCTTCCCCCTTTTAGGAGTTTATTTCTCAAAAAACCTGCAACACGTGTTTACTCATTTATCGTTAGAAATATTCCTGTGAAGTTTCGAATAAAATAGTCCAACTAATCTTGATTCCCCACACACACTTCGGACCCCCATTTAACCCCCTTAGGGGTTGAATTTTGAAAAATCCTTTCTTAGTGCACCCCTAGACCTTATAAGGAACCTACGTGCCAAATTTGGAATCTCTAGAACCAGCGGTTTGGGCTGTGCGTTGATATGTCAGTCAGTCAGTCAGTTTCTTCTTTTATATATTTAGATACTAGCATTTGCCCGCGGCTTCGCCCGCGTACTAAGCGAAATTTTTAACCGTCTACAAAAAACAGGTTCGTATGTTTGTCCACGATTATCTCGCGTTTGGCTGAACCGATTTAGATGCGGTCTCCAGAAAAGTAGTTGTTACATTCTGGGGTTTCGCTATACGAAGTTTGGTGATTGTGATTCATTAACAGATGAACAGATAAAAAGTTAGTATACATTCTGAGAACCGGCAAACTGTTGAATTTCATTTGATTTTGGCAAAAATAAGGATCTAAAACTATTATCATACATTTCCGAGAGGCCGAAGGGGAAAGGGCCGATGAAATAAAAGCATGTCTGAAATGGCTCTTAGTAAAAGTATCTGTGTACTACAGTAACACCAATAGGTCTGTAAACGACCTAACAGCGCGCAGCGGCCATAAACTCTGGTCCTTTGAAGTACAGAAATATGGCTAATTCAATATCATGTGTAACATTTATTTTTCCTACAATTAAATTTATTAGGTAGGTTTTGCCAGTTACCATTGGAGCATCCAAAAAGAAAATTTGGCCTCACTTCCATTCGCACTCCTTACTGTCAGTCCGTCTGTTACAACCAAGTTGCTTTTACTGGACCTATTGAATTGCAATTTGGCACAAACTATCAAGAATTTAGAGCGCTCGTGGCCCAACGGGACCCGCCTACCGCGTGCGGTGTGCGAGGTTAAGCAATGTGGGCAAAGGTCAGTTCTTGGATGGGTGACCGCTCGTGCTTTGAAAGGCACGCTAAGCCGTTGATCCCGGCTGCAATCGTTAAGCCAAGTTAGAGGCCTTCGAGCGGCTTGCGAACTTCTAACAGTCAAGTTGCCCACTCACTTGACAAAGCACTTGACAAAGGGGGGTCGAAGTTGCACCGCGTCCGTAGGGAGTACCCACCGTTACCATACACAGAACCCCTGGGTGGTGCTAAAAGTGCAACAAAAACTGGCAACCGTACTAGTCTTCTCGAAAATCTCACGGTTCGTAAATAAATGCCATACGATTAAAAAATAATTGAAGGTTGATTTAAATGGAAAAAATATCGAAACCTCTATGTCGTTTTTAAAAGCAAATCCATAGATACCCCACACGCCTATATAGTAACATTAAACTTTTTTGCATATAGGTATGAATGGAGTGCCAAATTTTACCTCAGATTCGCATTAAGAGACCTCTCGGATGCTCAGATATCGATTTTGAACGAAATCGGGACGAAAAAAAAATAAAATCAATATGGCAGCCACTTTCACAAATTTTACCCCGGATTCGTATTAAGAGACCTCTCGGACACTCAGATATCGATTTTGAACGATATCGGGACGAAAATGAAGAAAATCAATATGGCCGCCACTTTTTTCAAATTTTACCTCAAATTCGTATTAGGTGACCTCTAGGACGCTTAGATATCGATTTTGAACGAAATCGGGTTGGAAATGAAGAAAATCAATATGGATGCCACTTTTTCCAAATTTTACCTCGGATTCATATTAAGACACCTCTTGGACGTTCAGATATCGATTTTGAACGAAATCGGGACGGAAATGAAGAAAATCAATATGCCGCCACTTTTTCCAAATTTTACCTCGGATTCGTATTAAGAATTCTCTCGGACGCTCAGATATCGATTTTGAACGAAATCTGGACGGAAATGATAAAAATGAATATGGCCGCCACTTTGTCTATTTTATACCTCGGATTCGTATTACGAGACCTCTCGGACGCTCAGATATCGATTTTGAACACAATCGGGACGAAAATGAAGAAAATCAATATGGCCGCCACTTTTTTCAAATTTTACCTCAAATTCGTATTAGGGGACCTCTAGGACGCTCAGATATCGATTTTGAACGAAATCGGTTTGGAAATGAAGAAAATCAATATGGCTGCCACTTTTTCCAAATTTTACCTCGACTTCATATTAAAAGACCTCTCGGACGGTCAGATATCGATTTTGAACGAAATCGGGACGGAAATGAAAAAAATCAATATGCCGCCACTTTTTCCATATTTTACCTCGGATTCGTATTAAGAATTCTCTCGGACGCTCAGATATCGATTTTGAACGAAATCTAGACGGAAATGATAAAAATGAATATGGCCGCCACTTTTTCTAAATTATACCTCGGATTCGTATTACGAGACCTCTCGGACGCTCAGATATCGATTTTGAACGAAATCGGGACGAAAAAAAATAAAATCAATATGGCCGCCACTTTCACAAATTTTACCTCGGATTCGTATTAAAAGACCTCTCGGACGCTCAGATATCGATTTTAATCGAAATCGGGACGAAAAAAAAAGAATTCAATGACTGCGACTTTTTCCACATTTTACTTCGGAGTCGTATTAGGGACCTCTCGGACGCTCAGATATCGATTTTGAACGAAATCGGGACGAAAAAAAAGAAAATCAATATGGCCGCCACTTTCACAAATTTTACCTCAGATTCGTATTAAGAGACCTCTCGGACACTCAGATATCGATTTTGAACGAAATCGGGACGAAAATGAAGAAAATCAATATGGCCGCCACTTTCACAAATTTTACCTCGGATTCGTATTAAGAGACCTCTCGGACGCTCAGATATCGATTTTGATCGAAATCGGGACGAAATAAAAAGAAAATCAATGACTGCGACTTTTTCCACATTTTACCTCGGAGTCGTATTAGGGACCTCTCGGACGCTCAGATATCGATTTTGAACGAAATCGGGACGAAAATGAAGAAAATTAATATGGCCGTTACTTTATTCAAAGTTTAGGTACCTCGGATTCCTATTAAGAGTCCTCTCGGACGCTCAAATATCGATTTATGTCGAAATCGTATCGGACGGCACTGATTAGTAAAACCATCTACAATACATAGAATCAAAAAAGGTCGTATCTTCATAGGGAACTCACTTCATGCACCTTTAGACCTTATAAGGAACTTACATGCCAAATTTGGTATCTCTCGAACCACCAGTTTGCGCTGTGCGGTGATATGTCAGTCTCTCAGTCAGTCAGTTATTTCTAGATATTTGGCACAATTTTTCAAAAGTTTTCATGACCACAATATTAAATTTCAAAACCGATGCCATTTTCGTAATTAACGTCCCAAAAAACCATAAAAACGACACCCATATTAATATTTAGACATTTCATCCCCCTCGGACCCCAACAGAGGGGATGGTATTTCACGTCCTCCACGTGGGATTTTAAAATCATTGTTGTTTTCGTAATCAGCGACCCAATAAACCATGGAAACAACACCCATATCGATTATCAGAATTTGTCACCAGATTTCCCCCTTTTAGGGGTTGATTTCTCAAAAAACCTGAAACACATGTTTACTCATTTATCGTTAGAAATACTCCTGTGAAGTTTCGAATAAAATAATCCAGCTAATCTTGATTCCCCATACAATCTTCGGACCCCCATTTCACCCCCTTAGGCGTTGAATTTTGAAAAATCCTTTCTTAATGCACCTCAAGACCTTATATGGAACCTACATACTCAATTTGGAATCTCTAGAACCACCAGTTTGCGCTGTGCGGTGATATGTCAGTCACTCAGTCAGGCAGTTATTTCTTGAAATTTGGCACAATTTTTCAAAATTTTTCATGTCCACAATATTAAATTACATAACTGATGCCATTTTCGTAATTAACGTCCCAAAAAACCATAAAAACGACACCCATATTAATATTTAGACATTTCATCCCCCTCGCACCCCAACAGAGGGGATGGTATTTCACGTCCTCCACGTGAGATTTTAAAATCATTGTTGTTATCGTTATCAGCGACCCGGTATATCATATAAACAATACCCATGTCAATTTTCAGAATTTGTCACCAGATTTCCCCCTTTTAGGGGTTGATTTCTCAAAAAACCTGAAGCACGTACTTACTCATTTATCGTTAGAAATACTCCTGTGAAGTTTCGAATAAAATAGTCCAACTAATCTTGTTTCCCCATACAAACTTCGGACCCCCATTTCACCCCCTTAGGGGTTGAATTTTGAAAAATCCTTTCTTAGTGCACCCCTAGACCTTATAAGGAACCTACGTGCCAAATTTGGAATCTCTAGGACCAGCGGTTTGGGCTGTGCGTTGATATGTCAGTCAGTCAGTCAGTCAGTCAGTCAGTCAGTCAGTCAGTCAGTCAGTCAGTCAGTCAGTCAGTTTCTTCTTTTATATATTTAGATGTGAGTGTTACCCAATGATAATTTATATTAAAATAAAATATCATTGAAATTGATTTTTAAATTAAAATATCATTGGTGTTACCGTCGCCGGAAATCGCTGAACAACGGTAAATTTTAACGATAATTTTGAAAGCTACACATTGCCATATGAAAATTGTGCATAGTAATTTGACTTATTATGAATTTCATATTATACATTAAATATTTTATTAAATAAATATGCAATTTAGATTGGAATTATTATTTTCTGATTTAATTTAATTATATACAATGAAATTAAATGAGTAAGGTTTGACAATGATGAATCAAGTATACAATTTTGTTTAAAGAAAAAGGATTGAAAACGTTTAAGTTCTTAAACGATTCTGAACAATACCCGCTGCACTCAACGCTTGAACATAGTCTATCAAAACGTTAGAGGACTTACACGAAAATGCAGCAATGGAAACACAACCTCCTCTCACAAGAAGCAGACATCGTCGCAGTTACTGAGACTTTTCTCGATGATTCTACAGGCGATCCCCAAGTAACGTCAAACGGATGGAGCGTCGTTCGTCGTGACCGCCTCAATCGACGTGGAGGAGGAGAGTTACTCGCAGAGCAGCCCGGCATCACTTAAAACTCTTTAAAGCGACATGTTGGCCTAGAGATGAGAGGGGAAGATCTATGGTGGTCTTTTTCTCTTAATAACGTTAAATTGTATGAAGCTGTTATTTATACACCTCCACACTATTAGGACATAACAATAAAATTAAAACACATTAATAAATAATTAATTTGTAATTGTGTTCATTAATTTGTATTTTATTTACTGATCACCATTATGTATGCTTTCATGGATTGTTCGCACACTAGCGAACTTACATTAGCATAGCTTTTCTCCAGTATGTTTCCTTCCATGGATTTTAAAAGTATTTTTATGGGCACTAGCAAAATTACAGTTGCCACACTTGTATGGCTTTTCTCCAATATGTATCATTTCATGATTTTCTATTTTTTTTGGTACTTGTAAAATGAAATTGGCTACATTTGTATGGCATGTTACTATTATGTATGCATTCATAGATTTTAAACTACTTATTCAGGCACTAGCGAAATTACATTAGCCACATTTGTATGGCTTTTCTCAGTAGGTATCCTTTCATGAATTTTTAAACTATGTTTGTGGGCACTAGCAAAATTACATTTGCCACATTTGTACGGCTTTTATCCATTATGTTTCCTTTCATGAATTTTTAAACTATGTTTGTGGGCACTAGCAAAATTACATTTGCCACATTTGTACGGCTTTTATCCATTATGTTTCCTTTCATGGATTTTTAAACTATGTTTGTGGGCACTAGCAAAATTACAGTTGCCACATTTGTACGGCTTTTCTCCATTATGTTTCCTTTCATGGATTTTTAAACTATGTTTGTGGGCACTAGCAAAATTACAGTTGCCACATTTGTATGGCTTTTCTCCTGTATGTATCCTTTGATGAATTATTAAATCCTTTTTTTTGGCACTAACGAAATTACATTTGCCACATTTATATGGCTTTTCGCCAGTATGTATGAATTCATGGGTTTTCAAATTATATTTTTGGGCACTAGCATAACTACATTGGCCACATTTGTATGGCTTATCACCAGTATGTATCCGTTCATGGGTTTTCAAATGACTTTTATGGGCACTGGTAAAATTACATTGGCCACATTTGTATGGTCTCTCTCCAGTATGTATCCGTTCATGGATCATCAAACCATATTTTTTGGCACTAGCAAAACTACATTGGCTACATTTGTATGGCTTTCCTCCAGTATGTATCCGTTCATAAGTGTTTAAATGACTTTTTTGGGCACTAGCATAACTACATGCGCCGTATTCGTAGGGCTTTTCAACAGAATGTTTTTTTTCGTGGAATAGTAATCTGCCGTTTAGGAAACTTTTGTAACTACATTGGCCACATTTATGAGATCTGTTGTGAGTATTTTTCCTCAAATGTTGTTGTAACAACGCCCTGTCACTGGTCGAGTAATCACAGTGATCACAGCTAAAGAGTTTCTCATTAATGTGTTTCGTTCCATTACTCACTAAAGAAGCCGTTCTGGCAGTTGTGTAGTTACATTGGCCACATTGATAGCTTTCAGGTCTTCCTCTGAGCTCCTTCTGTTGAGTTTTCCCTGCAATTTAGATATTTAAAATTAAATAGTACCAATAATTACAATAAAAATAAAGTCAGATTTTTATAAAAAACAATCCGATTTCTAGACTATACATACATCTGCAAAGTTAAAAAGTAGAACATAATGTATGTTAGTAACTTCCAATGAAAGGTCATGATATCCTATCAAAAACATAATAGTGAAAATGAGAGCCAAGTTCAATATTAAGAATATGCGATGCGTGGTTGTCGTCTTCACCGACAAAAGAATGGAGATCTAAATGGCTGCCAGGTCTTCTAGATTATATAAAAAGTCAATCAATGAAATTATTGATACTTACATACCTATTTTCAATTTATAATAGTAAAGTTTATCTAAAGTTTATTGGAAATGCGGGATTTAGGTTGCACTGATTCCAAAGATAACGGATTATAATATAAATTCTAAATAAAGGAATAATTTATTTAACACAAAAAATATATATAAAACACAACTTGACTTAAACCAAGATATACGTGCTAGTCGAATATTAACCCATCTCGCGTCATTCCTGGTGCAAAGGTGACCAAAATGCTTGCTGCGTTACCGCGTTGGACTGCAATAGACAACCTTTGCAACAAGAATGACCCCCGCTCTATAAAAGTTTTGGCCTCCGAGCACCAACAGCCGGTCGTCTCCACCGCCAAAGGAACGAACAAGTAGCTCCTCAGGCTTGAATACTTGTCTCGTTTTTTAAGAGCCGCCAGCTCAGCCGCTGCCCCAGCCGCCCGGATGGTACGACCGATGTGCGATGCAGCAAAAGTGCTGACGTAAGTAGCGTCCCAGAGAAGGCACTTTCCTTTTTTCCAGGGTACTATGGTTAAACCATCTGGCCTCTTACCATCCGAGCGGCTTAGGCCAGGGGCTCGAACATACAAGGAACGTTCGCTGACACGAGTGCCCTTCGGATGATGTCGTTCAGAGTGTGATGCCGTGGGAATCTTCCTGCACATCGGCGACAAATCAAGGCGTGATGGCCGTTGCTCTCCACCGTAGAGCCGCAAATGCAAAGATGAGGTTCGCAAACATCGCGGCCCAGGCGGAGAGCCGCGGCCACCCGCAACGAGTCGTCGTCGAGGAGGGTACTCAAATGCGGAGAAGGCAGGGCTTGTAGCCAAGCTCAACTCTGGTGTCGATACTGCCACCAGCCTTGGCCTATCCGCTCAGACCGCGGCTACCATTAATAGGCCGTCGGATGTCCGTTTCACATCAATACCGTCCCACAAGCGTTGAAAATCTGGCTTTTCAGGCACACTCGGGTTGAGAGTCGACCATGCCATCCAAGCATCGGAAGACAAAGGTATGGTTACCTTATCACCATCAAAAGACAAATTTTAGTGACAAGATCGGAAACCCCACCCGCCGATGCCAGGAAGGCTGGCAGGCTCACATCCCGAGCGCACCGTATACCTAGACCACCGTTTCGAATAGGAAGAGAAGCCAGATCCCATTGGCTCAAGTTAAGGCAGACATTAAGAAGTTTTTCTACAGTCTCCTTTACAGCGTATTCGAAGTTTTAAGCGCGGGGTAAAACCATGTGGGAACGGTTCGTAAAAAATATGTAAGCTTGGGAATGGCAAAGCTAGCACGCAGAAATGTAAGTGCAACGTGGGCAGAAAGCTTTTTGAGTTTTTCTCTGGTTGTAAGTAAGAGCTGCCATCTGATTTCAAAAGCATCGGAAATCCCAGCAGTAAAGATAGGTGAACCCAAGAGAAAAAATGTATGAGCGTCTAACTCTTTACGACCCGAACGGAATATGGAAAAAGATGATCGGGAAATAGTACTGCAGGGGTAGAATTCACATTTGGAGGTATTAACATCCAGACCAAGGGCACGTAGGCGTGGAAGGGGTGTGAGCATATCCTTCTCAACTTCCTCAGGCTTACCTCCTAGAGTACCGTCATCAAGGTACCAAATGTTCAGTGGTGAAAGAATTTTTATAACTGCTCTTTGAATGGCCAGACAGAAAACTAAAGGGCCCAGCGGATCCCCTTGCTGTGCGCCTACCTGGGAAAGGATGGCAGATTCGTTAAAATAAAGATTTATGGTGAGGAACTCCTTGCCGGAATCCTTGTTCCCTGAAAACTACAACCTTACGGTCTTCAAGACGAGAGTGAACCGGTTTTTACTAGGTAAGCGCGCTCCATCCTAGACCACAATATCGCTTACCATCAGGTGATTTGTGGTCAAGCGCAAACCTATCCGGAGTAAAAAAAAAAAAAAAAAAAAAAAAAAAGAGTAAACTTTCAAGTGAAAAGGAAAAAGAGAACTTTTTCCTTTACTTCAGCCAATAGAACATCGCGTCCTACAGAGTTGAATGCGTTTTTAATGTCTAACTTTATTACGACGCAATCTGAGTTTTTGGGGTCCATGGAGAAAGTACGAGTAGCATGAATGGCAGCTTCACACCCTAATCTATTGCCAAACCCTAACTGGCAGGGTTGAAGATAGGCAGCCATGTCCTCTCTCACAGCACGACACCCAAGTTTGGCCGTTAAGCGTCGAAATGTACTGCCAATAGCTATCGGTCTTATACCACCGTCTTTTTTTGATAGAGCACATAATGACGCTCTGTAGATAAACGGACAATCCACGGGATTTAGCTGGCCACTTAACAAAAAATTGCAGAGTTTCGTCAGGCATGTGCTGGTCGGATACCATCTAAGCCAGATGAAGAACCACTGATGAAGGAGCCGAGAGCTAGTGATAGGTCTTCTAGCTTGGCAGTGAAAGCAGAAATAGATCTGTCCGGCTCTGGTGGAAAAGTAAGACTAGTAAGAGGTCGAGAAGGAGATGGGTGCTTCGACTGTAAAGTGGCAAGAGTTTCCAGATTCGATGGTCCCACTCCATCGACTGACATTAGCAACCGCACTGCGCCCCTGAGATCACCCTCAAAAACTCTATGTTCGATTGCCCTTAGAGCAGAGGGTGACCTCACGCCCAACTAGCAAAAACCACTCATACAACAGTCTCAAGACTACATTTTTTTCGCTCTTACATTGATTCTATATCATCGTATAAGCCCGGAATATCTGAAGTGCAAGGAGTCTTTGTAAATGTTACTGTAGGAGTAAGAGGCTTACAATAGTATTATAAAATGCTCTTGTATATATATATGAGACTAGGTAATAAGACAAAGCGTTTTTTAGTCCGTATTAGCTTGTCTAAGACTATTATAAGCGCAACGAAATCTTCCAAAACAATTATAAGAGCGTTATGAGCATAACACTCTTATAATGTGCGTATTCTGTGACTGTTTTGCTAGTTGAGCGGCCACTGACTCTGTTATGAACTCTTGCCGAATCAAGGCTCTGCTTCCGCTTAACTTTGACGGTGAGGTTGCCCGTGCCGAAAAAAAATTGGCGCTTTCAGAGCAGAAAAGGCAAAGGAAAGCAAAGCAAACCAATCATTTGAATCATTAGTATCTATACACTTTTCGATGAGGTCACTCAATCTACCTGCAGCCAACTTCCGAGCCCCCTTAGGGATATGACTCAATACCCACACAGACTGCTTTAGGGTGGCCAGATCATCCAATCCCCAATCCTAGAGTACAGGTGTCGGGTCGCACTTGATGTAGCTGTGGCGTGGAGACGAGGCCGTGGGGGGCACGTTTTTGTGCATACACCCTATATGCACTTTGAGGCAATGACAAGAAGAATTAGGGCAGTGGGGACATAAGGTTTGGGTAGCGGGCTGCATTGGGAATAGGAAATTAGAAACTAAGCATTACACAATATAAACAACTTAACTTGACGCAAAAAAACTTACATTGACAATAATCAGTAACAATGAAACCGTATAAAAATACCGAATTTGTGATAACGGCAGTTAATTCTAAAAAGGTACAAAAGTATCGAGCTCTCAAAGGGAGCAGAGAATCACTTATGCCTTAGTGTACCATAGACCAAATAACTCAACCCCTTACAAAATTCTCTGCGCTATGTTCTAAATCATAATAACATTTTAACTGTAATTATATTTCGATGTTGACAATGAATAGTTTTTACTTGATATTGAAAATTTATAAATTCTAGCAATATATCGGGTGTACAATCCAAATGGGTCAGTATGGAGAAGTCGGAAACTATGAGAGATAGCGAGATCTGTTCTTAGGAACCATGACCTCGATTTTAGATTTAATAATAATTACATTCAAACTTTTTTATTAACTCTCATACATAACCGGGAATCGAACCTGGTCAAAATCAATGTGTATAAATTCTGCAAGTCGCAAGATGCACAACACTAATGGAATCTTGTTTAAATAATTGAAAGAAAAACCCACCAATAAGATAATTATTTTATTTCAGTAAATGTTCAAAATGGTAGCCATTCTGTTGAATACAAAGATTAATTAAAAATATTGACCAGGTTCGATTCCTGGTTATGTATGAGAGTTAATAAAAAAGTTTGAATGTAATTATTATTAAATCTAAAATCGACGTCATGGTTCCTAAGAACAGATCTCGCTATCTCTCATAGTTTCCGACTTCACGATACTGACCCATTTGGATTGTACACCCGGTATATTAAATTTCTAATTGACTGAATCATGTCATGATATTCATGATACAGTCACAATTTTAGTCATAAATATATTTGCGTTACCTGAGTGACAAAAGATATTTGTAGATACCTACATACGAACATTGCAAGTTAATGTTAATGTAAAGCTTATTAGAAATGTACCTAATATAGTCAATTTTTATACTTGTACTTATAAAGAAAAGTCGTCATGGTTCCTGAATTATAGATAGATTACACAAATACATGTAATTAGTTGCAGCACTGGGTCGGGCGCGGACAGTGGTCTCGTCATACGACTCGAGGTGGCCGAACCTACCTATCATGAGTAACTAAATACCCGCATTTTACCAGCTCGATCGTGTGGCGCAGCCAGCTGTCCGTCCCAATCGAGTAAGCAATACATTATTTAAAATACGAAATACGTAGAGGGTAGATACATGTTTTCTGCCAACAAACTGTCATTCAGTTTGGCAGATCAGTGAAAAATGTTTTTAATTTTAATTTTTTTGTGATAAATAAATAAAAAAAAAAATTTGAGACCCCTTAAAGCTGAGAGTCCAGTTAAACTATAGAAATTCAAAGAGAAATTTTGGGAGTTGGATCCTAAATTAAAGAATGTGACATACAAAGTTAAAGCCCACTAACTCAGCTTGGCATGCCAGTTTAATAATAATTGTTTATTTCAAACAATACAGTCCATATCTAAAAACATTACAATGAAATTAAATTAAATAATCAGAATTACAAATAAACATCAATTAGATTAGATAAAAATTGGAATCAGTTTAAATTGGATTGGATTTGAACTTTTTTTTAAATTAATACCATGCACTTCTGTGAGTCAAAATGGACAGAGTTCCGGTGCTTCACAATTGGGCACTCCAATACTTCAATAATGGTATTCAGGGTACTGTCTTGCACACAGCCCATTAGGGAGGTGGCTCATTTGCAAAGTATAGCTTGATAGCCATCAACTTAGCTTACGTCTAAGGATTTCGTGTATCAGGCCGCCTGACACAACAGGCCAATACAAACTATGCTTGTGGGTTATTTTCTGTAGTGTCTCTCTCTCATGTCGTTTTTAAAATGTATGCTATATGGTATTTGTGCGCTACCAAATACTGTGTTAGGTCCAATTTGTGTGGAGCTACTGAACTGATTGAAGTAAAATTTGGAACTCTGATAATGTAAAATGTATTAATAAAACTTTTTAATATTTTCTATGAAATTGACTCAAAACTCATAATCTCAAAATTCATATAAAATGGCTTGATTTGCATATTCTGTGATAAACTAGTCGCATATATTGTATTACTGACCTGACGCCGCGCACAGTACGTGGGGCGGGTCCACCAGCTCGGGGCCGAGCACGAGCTCGTTCTTCACGATGTGGTCGGCGTACAGTCGTGCCGCCACCGCCGCCTCACTGACGCCGCGTGCGTCCGTCACGTCCGGACTCGGCGGCTCGTCTTTTACACACGCATCGGAACAGATGGCGTCGTCCTGTACACACGCATCAAGAAACGCGGGCTCGTCTTGAACACAATCATCGTCCCATGAGGACTCGCTTTTAATACAGACACCGTCCAAAGAACTAGAAGGCTCAAACTTCACACACACTTCTTCTAAGCTTGTTTCTTCCCGCGCCGCCGGCTTCATCATCAACAAGTGATTATTTATATTCTCTTTGATCAACAATCTGCCCACCCCAGCCCAAAGAATATAATACTCACTAATGAGAAGAACGATAACTCCATACAAAAAATAATACACACTCCCGAAACGTCAAAAAGTCGTTTATACTACTAGCGACATCGCTTTTGAGCAGTGAACTAAAAGGTGGCTTGTTGGTAGGCAGGTTGCCTCCGGAGATTGGGTCCCGGGTTCGAATCCCGGTAAAGAAATATATTTTTTACTTTTTTACTTCGGTTTCATAGCATTGTATTTATCTATATAGATTTAAATAAAATGCAGTTGTGTATGTGTGACAATATTATTTATTTTGTAATATCGTTGAATTTTTCTTTAAGAGATATTTTGTTCGCCTCTTCCGGCAAATAAATCCCGTTTTAATATTTGTTGTTAGGCTTAGGGAAATAATGCAGTCGAACATATTCTTGATCTTGGGCAGCAGCTCCACATTTAGCACACTTCGTGTATTCATTTGTGGATTTAAGTACATCTTCCATCTAACAACAACTGGAGAACAACTGAAGGTGGAATAATCCACAAACGTGACGCAAGTGGGTACTTCTTCCAGTGCCCAACTAAAGTCCAGTATAACACGCAATCTATAATTCTCTTCTATGCTTTGATGTTAAACTGAACACTGAATACATATAATGCACTTGCATGCGTTGTCGCTGTCGGGAGTAGGTTCCCCAAGTGTTCAATTAAGGTCCAAGAACAAGAAACAACGCGCCAAGAAAAATACATTTGCCAAACTGAATTTAATACACCATTTACACAAATAGAATATAGTTCGTTTTCGGTCTTCAATCGTTCAACTTTATTACCGAGAAGAAAAGTAGCTGTAATGTTCCATCGATGTAAACTTATGCTTGTGAATCTCTATTACCAACAGCATGCCACAATAAAAGCAAAAAGAACGTTCTTATGTATATTTGTTTGTTTTATTGAAATACGTTTTGACAATATTTATGATATAATAGTTTGACACAAGTGTTATTTCAATATATGAAGTTTCCATGGTAACCGAACCATAGAGTTGACTTGCTATACTTCACAGTAGTGCTACTATAACAATACTTAAATTAAACAATACAAAATTTAACACGGAATATACAGAATTAATCACGAAATAATATGTCTCGCGCGACTAAAATGCAAGAGCAAATTTTACATAAATTTAAACAATTTTTCAGTAGCATGGCACCATTCATAGCTCAAATTAAGCCCCACCCAGACGGTCCAGCATTGCAGTCGTGAGATCTATAAGATAAATCGAGATAACCGAAGTCTATAATCTTCCTATTTTGCTCTATCTTATAGGTTGCTTCCCACAGCAGACTGCAAGGTGAACTGCTATGTTGGACTGTCTGGATGCCCTTAAAGTATTACTGGCAACAATTTAACCCTGATCAACGCACACATACGCAATTACGAAGCACCCTACATCTCTTAGCGTAGTTAATATGCCGTGCCCCAGCCCACTCTGCCCACAGACTAGACATACTCAGGGGCCTTTCAGCTCGAAGAAAGAGCTTTTCCAAGGAGATGTTAGTTTTTACTTTAGCCAGCAGATGACATTGTGTGTACTGTTTCATCTGCCTCTCTATCGCACTTGCACATTGTGAGTGACAAAGAGGCACATCTTTCGCGGTTGTACTTCTGTCATGTATACTTTACCGAAAATTCAGATGATGTGTTTACTACCTAAATTTAAGGTTCAATATTTTTTTCATGTTTACATTTCGAGCGTTATAACGGACGCAAAATATTTACATAATTAGGTAATGTACACAAAATTGTGACAACAATATTGTACTAATTTAGCCTCGTCAATTATTCATGCAAATGGATAGTAGATTAGAGTGCTAATAAAATGCTCCATAGGAAGAGAAGAATGTATGTTTTCAACTTCTGCTACCTTACAAATTTCGAGTGAATTTTTTTCAATGTGGAGTGTATCAAAGCTTATAAAGCTTAAATATTTTGCGTAAAACTAAACGTTTGCACGGTACGTTGACATAGCTGTCAATTTAAAAAATCAAATGTCTAATGGCTTTTTTAGATTAATTGTATATTTATATAATTATGTGCAGTTAATAACTATATATTACGATTTGCTGTTAATAGTAATAGTCTCAGTAAATAATTTCGGACGCAAAATAATTACATAATTAGGTAATGTACACAAAATTGTGACAACAACATTGTACTAATTTAGCCTCGTCAATTATTCATGCAAATGGATAGTAGATTAGAGTGCTAATAAAATGCTCCATAGGAAGAGAAGAATGTATGTTTTCAACTTCTGCTACCTTACAAATTTCGAGTGAAATTTTGTCAATGTGGAGTGTATCTAAGCTTATAAAGCTTAAATATTTTGCGTTAAACTAAACGTTTGCACGTTACGTTGACATCGCTGTCAATTTAAAAAATCAAATGTCTAATGGCTTTTTTAGATTAATTGTATATTTATATAATTATGTGCAGTTAATAACTATATATTACGATTTGCTGTTAATAGTAATAGTCTCAGTAAATAATTTCGACCCTACAACGTGACGGTAAAAGCTATCGTGCGGCTAAGCAGAGTGTAATGGATTCATTGAAAACTGAATATCTTCGAATGACAAAGCCGCTCCCTACATAATATAATATGCCACTTTTTACGTGTTAATTTTGTGTTATTGTTTATAATACTGATACATTTTGGGGCGATTACTAATATCGAATGTTTGTAAGTAAATTGTGTAATAAACGATATTTACTAAGTTACCTATTTTTTTTTATTGTCAGATGAATGTCATGCCCATATTTATTAAAAATGGTCTGAAATTGATGCAAAGATTGGCAAATAGGTAATGTAACTATTATTTCATTTCTTATTTCCTTATTTTTGCATTAGTTCCAGAATGGAACTTGAAATGTATTTTAGTAGTTAGTACCTGCCGCCGAGCGACCGTGCGGTTAGTTTTGTACTAATAACACTATGGCGCTACAATCTACGTGGAGTATTTCACTGATATCTCTATCTCAGTCTATATATTGTGCTTATCTATGAATTAACGTCCAACTGTCAGAGCCATGAAGTAAGGATGTGATTCGTACTTATATCCTATTTTTTATTTTCATATTACAGATATGACGACAGCAAACTAAGTTAAGAAGTTCAAAAAATTGAGAAAGACGTAAGACGGGGATATCCTTTTGCCAAAATTATTCATTGCCGTCCTGGAAGACATAATTAAGACACAATTGGGACACAATTGGAAGACATAATTGGGACACAATTGGAAGACATAATTGGGATATTCTTTTGTTTAAAATCCACATTAAATTAATGTGTATTTTAAACAAAAGAATATCCCAATTAAGTTTCGCAGACGATGTAACTATCTTCGGAGAAACAGAAAAAGAGTTAGAGAGAAGGTTACAAAAAATGGATTTGGAAAGTAGAAGAGTTGGCCTACACTTAATAAGTGCCTCAAAAAGCAAAATGATGACAAATTGTTACTAACAATCACGGTGTAGAAGGGAAGGCAATAAAGTATATGGAGGACTATGTGTATTTACATAGATAAATTAGTCTCTTTTGATGCGAACAGCAATGAAAACGAAATATACATAAACGAGAATAAATATCTCACGGAAAATGTTCTGGGCGCAAAAGGAAATATTTAAAGAAAAATACAACTTAGAATTAAAGATAAGATGCTAATGGACTTTTGCATCTTGCCTAGCCTAATTATGCAATCCAAACCAGGGTATACACAGAAAAAGCGAGAAATAAAATCCTGCCCTGTCAGCATGCAATGGAGAGAAGCATCGTAATCTTAGAAAAATACGTAAAACAAGGAACACAGTTATTCGCAAGAAAACAAAAATAACAGATGCTCGAAAGTTAGCCTTAGACAGATGAAAGGTGGAGCATCCAATCTACAAAATAGCCAGACCCCATTGGAAAACGGCGGGTGGGTCGCCAGAGGAAAAACGGTTAAAAAGTGCCACCGACAAAGAGAAATGGACAAATATGAAAGAGGCTTTTGCCCAAGAAGGACGACACCAAAAGAAAAAGAATAAAACTCCTATTAGCTATAATAATAATAAGACGTCAGAAAAACATTTATGTACAATATTTTCTACGAAGGCCAGCACATTGGCAAGAACAATAGGAAAGCTGACTGCAGAAAAACGAAACATTTAAAAAAAAACAATACAAAACTTCACACCCGCGTCATTATTAACCTTTGAAGTAACTTTAAAATCCCTTCCTAGTCATATTTAAGTAAAACCTTCATAGATAAGAAGAAATAGTCTATTTACAGCATAAAGCTTTCGCCTCTCTCACAGTAAGTCCGAAAGCGCTTTCATGTGAGATAGCTATGGCCCTCCGGTCTTTATACTCGTACATCAGAAATATTCAGGAATCGCTGCCCACCCCTATGTCCCGCATTCAGTGTCAGTTCATGAGCTCTTAGAACAATATTCCGATTTGGGTGAAATCGTTGATATTGGCATAATAACGTGTAATAGCAATCGAGGAAGAAGTATATTATTTGAATTTAAAATTAATTTACGTACCTATATAAAATAGCACCTAAATATATTACGTTGTTACATGAACTTTAAAACAAATAAGGATGTTTCATATGAATATTAGTTATTGTTTATTATGTAGGTTTCGATTAATATAATGATTAGTTTTTGTATAAATTCAAACAGACCTTTATCTCTCTTTTGTAGGTTTTAGGAAATCAGTGAATATGGGTAGTGTTAAATTATAAATTTACAATACAAAACAGGTAGGTGCTTTCTTAATGAATATTTTTCGTTTGAAATGCTTTACAATTTTTCGAATACAAGTTTGTTATTACCTATGTGTAGTTTGTGTTTATTATTTTCCATTTACTATAAACTGGATCTTGGATTGTAATTCTGCATTAAGTAGGTACGCATGTATGCGATACTTACAAATTACCTGATGTAAGCGTTGTTGTGATATGAAGAAAACGATGAGGCAATTCCACTTTAAATCATCAAACTCATGTTACATTTTTGCATCCGTTAAAATCTTACAGGTTATTAAAAAAAAGAGTTAATTGTTAAGTTTGGCCTAAATATACAGAATAACTATTATCCATCTTTTCACTCTTTTATAATGCTCTTTAACATATTCAGGGCTAAGTTTACAACTTAATGCTTCTTTTCTGTAAGTAAGATTTTAACGCATGCAATAATGTAACACGAGTTGCCATGAAATTAGCCAATATAGTTACCAATGTGTTAGTGTATGTATGTATAGGTATAATGTTTCTATGTTGCGTACTTCCGTGCACGCACACATTTATATATATGACGCACACTATGAAAACGCATACAGGGTTGTTATTGTACAAGGGCACTAGATGACGCTCGGCACAATTGCTTTGACTGATATGTCTATCTCTATATATATTCATAGTAGTATTTGCTTCGAACTGAAAGGCCCCTGGTGGTAGCCCCAGAACAAGGGGTATCAACTAGGCTAAGACATGTAGGGTGCTTCGTAATTGCGTATGTGTGAGTTGCAGTGAAATTAAATTGTTACCAGTAATACTTTAAGGGCATCCAGACAGTGCAACATAGCAGTGCACCTTGCAGTCTGCCGTGGAAAGCAACCTATAAGATAGAGCAAAATAGGAAGATTATAGACCTCGGTTGTCTCGTTCTATTTTATAGATCCCACAACTGCAATGCTGGAACGTCTGGGTGGGGCTTAATTTGATTTATCAATGGTGCCATGCATCTGAAAAATCGTTTAAATTTATGTAAAATTTGCTCTTGCATTTTAGTCGCGCAAGATATATTATTTCATGATTAATTCTGTGTATTCTGTGTTAAATTTTGTATTGTTTATTGTTATAGTACTACTGTGAAGTATAGCAAGTGAACTCCATGGTTCGGTTACCATGGAAACTTCATATATTGAAATAGCACTTGTGTCAAACTACCATATCATAAATATTGTCAAAACGTATTTCAACAAAACAAACAATTATATTTACAAACGTTGTTTTTGCTGGCATGCTGTTGGTAATAGAAATCCACAAGCATAAGTTAACATCGATGGAACATTACAGCTACTTTTCTTCTCGGTAATAAAGTTGAACGATTGAAGACCGAACACGAACAATATTCTATTTGTGGAAATTGTGTATTAAATTCAGTTTTGGCTAATTTCTTCTTGTCGCGTTGTCTTGCCCGACAGCGACAACGCATGCAAATGCATTCCATTATATTCAGTGTTCAGTATAAAATCAAAGCAAAGAAGAGAATTATAGTTTGTGTGTTATACTGGACTTTAGTTGGGCCTTGGAAGATAGTACCCACTTGCGTCACGTTTGTGGATTATTCCACCTTCAGTTTTTCTCCAGTGGTTGTTAGATGGAAGATGTAATTAAATCCACAAATGAATACACGATGTGTGCTAAATGTGGAGCTGCTGCCCAAGATCAAGAATAAGTACGATAGCATTATTTCCCTTAGCCTAACAATCGGGATCTATTTGCCGGAAGAGGCGAACAAAATATCTCTTTTTAAAGAGAAAATCAACAATATTACAAAATAAATATTTTTTCAAACATACACAGCTGCATTTTATTTAAATCTATATAGATAAATACAATGCTACGAAACCGAAAAAAATATATATATATTTCTTTACCGGGATTCGAACCCGGGCCCCAATCTCCGGAGGCAACCTGCCTACCAACAAGCTTCAACAACAAGCCAAGCTTTTAGTTCACTGCTCAAAAGCGATGTCGCTAGTAGTATAAACGACTTTTTGACGTTTCGGGAGGGTGTAATATTTTTTGTATGGAGTTATCACTGAGCATATAATCACTACGGAGTTATCGTTCTTCTCATTAGTGAGTATTATATTCTTTGCCCCAGAATAACTGTCAAATCAAATTATCTCAGTCAGCGGTTATATTATATCAATTATATGCTCAGTGAGTCAGTGCTAAGGAGTATTATATTCTCTTTGGTCAGTGCTTTCGGCCGAAGAGAATATATATTAAGACCGTATGAAGACGGCTTTCGGTGACGCGCTAGCATTATAAGGCTCCTTCGATATTATATTATCCTCTTTTTACGTCTGCGACACAATACACTAGCCAAGCCAAGCAAGTTTGATAAACGCACAACACACTGTCTTTCTCTCGTAAAAAAATCTAAAATAGTCACTAAATCCGTTGGGTTCCGTATGACGCTATGCCTAACGTGATGGACGTGGGGCACTCGTGCCGCTGCTGCCTGTGGCGAGCTCCGGACAAGGACCTGACGACGCCGTACACACATCTCGGCGCAACTGAGATATATTCCGACATGCTCAAGGAGTGCTTCGACATACATGTGAATATGGAAAATTTTTTTTATTATTATTTGTTATCTTATAATATATCTTAATAATGACAGTAATCACATTGTGTGGCATGGTGTATTCAGTGAAAACATTTCTTATCCAGACAGCGATATTATTTTTTCTTTGTAGGTGAAGCCTTAAAAATGATAATTACTATTCTTCTACTTTCAGCTAATACTGGGCAGTGATGGCTCAGCGGGGATCTGTGATGTGTGCGTGGGCCGGCTGCAAGATGCAAGCGACTTCAAGCTGCAAGTGCAGCGCAGCCAGATAGAGCTGCAGGCGCTGCTGCAGGGAGCTCTGCAGGTTAAAGGTAGATCTTGACTAAAATCACTACAAACATGCTTTAGATTAAGTATTAATACTGAAATATATATATATATACATCCTGTTATCTATCCCGCAGTTTGGGGGCAAGCTAAAATAGTGATGTTGCTTCACATAATTAGTCCATTCATATTTAACTACATATTAAGAGTTAATGTCAAAATAAAATTCTTCTTTTATGAATACTTTATTATCGCAACTGCCCCAACACTTGCCCCCAAACTGAGCATTAGATAATGGGGTGTATATATAAAAAATCATAAAGTATGGATTTCGTTTATTTACTTTCTGGGAGGGTATGAACACTTAAATGTAAAGAAATAGTGTTTCTGTTATAAAAGGACATTTTAAATTTTCTATGCTCTATGGCAGACGTTGTCACCTTATGTAGGTTGTCACCCTCTTCTTTATCTTTTGCAATTGGTGCTCGTCCCTTATTTATTTCATAAATTAATTATGTAACATATATTCAATTTTATATTTTACATTATACATTCTAAACGATTTAACCTACTGAGCTAACGATTAACAAACGATACCGATATACCAGTTGCGGGAAAATGATTCGGGGTGGTTGTCTTCATGGCAATACAATGTTAAAGTATTTTGTGGAAAAATAGTTTTTATTTTTTAGGAATCAAAATCAGGTGGGTGTTGGCATTGCTTTCTGTAATATAGAAACACAACTTTATATAAAATGATTCATATCAAAACACACTTTCACTATGAAGAAGTCAATTGGAATGTAGAACATGACTATTAGGGACCAGACAGTTCCTTGCATTTTGAACATAGAGAAGAGTGGAGTCGCTGATTACTTTATTTAATTGAATGAATAATGAATGAATGATTTATTTGTAATTTTATATAGAAAACTCCCGTGAGTTTGAGACATATTAAATATTATGAAACGGATCACTCACGTCTTTAAGGTCGAATATCGCTCGACATGATGTTATATTGAACAATTGTGAAGACAACGATGGTAGATTCTTATCTCGCCGCCTCCGCATCCGCCCGCGCCGAGCAGCCGAGCGGACAGGGCACGGGCACGCAGTGCTAAGAAAACCGCCGCCGCGATAGGTGCTCATGATTAAGGACCGAAATATGTCAAGCGATATTCGACCTTAAAGACGTGAGTGACCCGTTTTATTATATTTAATATGATTTGTTTGTTTTGTATGATTGATTTGTTTGTTATGGCATATACCCTCCGTGAATTTGGGGGAGGCCCATGTCCAGCAGTGGACGTCTTTTGGCTGATATGGTGGTGGTGGGATTTATTTGTTCATATTTTTAGTCACATAAATAATTAATTTGTGATTTTGTAGAATCAATTTGAATTTTAGATGTGTAAACCTACCTTAAGAAGTTTAAGAACCCATCTGGCAATTAATGCACATAGAATTTTATATATAATTAAATTTGATAGAAATAAAATTGTTAAAACCACGCGTCTCCTAGACACAAATCGGGTGTCATTTGAAAGGGTTGACCAACCCCTATAAAATGCCACCCTCCCCCGCCCCCCTCCCTATAATGCGGGACTCAAAGCCAACCCGTTTTGGAACCTATTCAATGCAAACTATTTTTTTTACACCTTGTGTTACATTATTGGAATTTTAGTAAGGATCCGTATTTTTTTGGAAATATAGTATAACCTATGTCACCCGGGGATAGTGTTAGCTTTCCAACAGTGAAAGAATTTTTCAAATCGGTTCCGTAGTTTAGGAGCCTATTCAATGCAATTTTTTTTTTAAACCTTAGGTTACATTATTGGAATTTTAGTAAGCTTCCCTAATTTTTTGGAAATATAATATAATCTATGTCTTCCAGGGATAGTGTAGCTTTCCAACAGTGAAAGAATTTTTCAAACCGGTTCAGTAGTTTCGGAGCCTATTCATTGCAAACAAAGAAACAAACAATCAATCAAATCTTTCCTCTTTATAATATTAGTATGGATTTATCAGGTTGGCAGTTGAAACAACTGTTGAAGCCTGTATCCAGTTATCTTTTTTTTATAGTATATAATTTGTTTTTTAACTGGTTGACATTGTGAGCCGAAACCTCTTCATCTGGCAGTCTATTCCAAGCCACTCAGTTGTTTAGAAAGATTTATGAGTATATGGTTATTTTTATGCACGTGTTAGTTTGTCGTCTCTTACTCAAATTATTATTCTGCTGGCATTGAACCAGATATTCTCGCCAGGCCTATATTTTTGAACGGTGAACCACCTGCAAACTCTTTTCCAAATGATTACGGGATCAGCCAGCCTGTTTCTCTCTCGCTCTCAACTAGGTAGTTGGTTTGGTATTTGTCCTCGTGTCCATAAATCTCGTTGTTTTTGAAGAAAACAAAGTATTTAGTATAACAGTATAAATTGATGTACCTTTTGACTCTTATAAAGCATTGCGTAGATTAAAATTGATACTAAAAAAAGTGAATATCGAAAATACCGGTTTTCAGTTAATGTAATATCGGTAAATGAATATCGGAATTTCGTCCGATATTATCGAAATTTCGATACTATCGAATACCAGTATCCATGCTCTAATTGTCACCATATTAACGAAATGAGTCAAGATTTCATACTACTTGGAAATATGAAATGTTGTCAATTCATTGATAATGATAAGACTACAAGTTGCGTGAGCTGTCCTATTATAGCTTGCATGTTCGCTTCAGGTGAAGAGGCCCCAGTCACGACAGAGACGGAAGATGAGGATGGGACAAGTGATGAACAGGGACAGGAATTATCACGTTAGTATACTTAGATCCACTTAGTCATTTGATTTGGGCAACAAGGCCAATATTTATTTACGTACATTATATCTTACATACATATCAATATGAACTAACAATGAAAACATATTATAACCGCGATGTGTCACGCAACTGTATGAGGTCAGTAAATCGATCACGAAAACGCCGGAACATGATCCCCTTCGGCTTGCATTCTTCCTTGTGGAAGGTTGATAGATAGTCTGTAGAAACTCACCACGAAGGTGTTAAAATTATCCTTATGGGTAGGCTCTTAATTTTTAACCCTCAGGACAGCATGAATCCGGTCTTCACGCGCACAATGCTCTACCACTTTTTCGGCCCGACAAGTGGTCTAGTTTATGGGTTTTAGAGCCTGTTTTTGCTCAACTGTTTGTAATCAGTAGGTCCATGTGCTTATTTTACAATGGAATGCCATAAATCGTTTATAATTGCATCTGAATCTGGAGGCACAGGAGTGCCTCCGCCAGGAGGAGCCCAGCGAAGCACAAGGACACTACCTACCTTTTCTCGAAGCGCTTCGTTATTTTTTTTGTACCTCATAACTTGGGTTGGGATTAGATTATACCAGATACACGAAATTCTCAGGATATGATGTCAATAGTGGACTTATTAAACATAAGTACATTTGTTGAATCTTGGAATTTTATTATCTGTATACAGGAAGAAAACACGTGCACAGCAGATTCTATGGCTTATTATACAGGATGTATAGTTAAAACGGGGCAGTAAGGGCAGCTACTAAATCCCTTGCCGCAATGTAAAAATGGCATTAGGATTTCATTTCTAACTTTTTAAGTGATGACAATCTAAAATCACAGATTTTTGAAAAAAGTACAGTTAGCGAGAAAAACATCAATTTTGACGATTTTTTAAAATCCATTCGATCCCATTCCTATTAAGGATCAAAATACTCATTTAACTTTCCACCCTGTATAATAAGCCATAGAATCTGCTACAAGTTTTCCTAAGATATAATATATGTAATCGAATTCATAAAGTAGTTCAGAAATAAACTTTCAATTGCGTGTAAGTGTCGTTCATTTTGTCCAGCACTGTAAGTAAAGTCCTTAACATATTTTTTAGGCGGAACAGATTTTGAATAGGGATGGTGCTAAACCACCTTAGATCATCAAAATGTTAATATTAATAGGTGAATGAAAAGGTACCTAGGACACCTATTAAACTTTTGCTTTTTTATTTGTTGATATACGATACATGCTTTCATGCACGTAACTAATTTGTGTGTAGTGTTTGTAAAAGGTAGACCAATTTCATAATTTCAAAGTGGGTAGGTATAATTTCAAAAATTTGTACAAAAACACTATTTTAAATTTCTAAAATATTAAAAAAAGAACGACTTTGGGAGGCGTACAGCGACATGTACCTTAGAAGACTTAGGCTTCTTTTAACTGCACCGACGTCTCGAATTACATTAAAAAATCGTCAGTAAAGATGCGCCATCCCATACCAAACTAATTTTGTACTAAGCAGTAACGGTGCGGACGAAAATTATTTTTTTCCCTTAATTTGAAATTTAGGATTTTCGTTAGCCGCGTTACTGCTTAATACAAGATGAGTAACGTCCACTATAACGGCCATTTTTGAAAACTTATTTTGTTATTTGTTTGTTCCTTTAGAGGATGAGCCTGCAGTCGGAGCAGGAATTATCGACGACGATGTGGCAACAGATGCTACATTGTGTAAGTACCAGCTGTATATTGTTTTGATTCATTATGACGAGTTTTTTATGACCGACTGGAGTCAGTTGTACAACACAGTGTAAAGTGGAGATTTTGTTTCAGGTTCAGACGAGGCGCGAGCAGCGACGGCGGAGATGTCGGATGACGACGAGGACTGCATATCGCGTGAGTACTCGCCGCGCGACACGACTCTGTACAAGCCAACTGTGGGCCGTCTCACGTAGTAGATGACATATAAATTACACATCTCCGAACAACTTCCGAGTCAAAATTGGCGATTTGATGTTGGGAATTTAGCTAAATTCGGCTGTTTAATGTTAAATGGGGTGTTAGAGACCGTATAACCTTTGAGCGTTCATCAATTTCAGAAATCTTACTCGGTAGATGGCATTGGTGCTCGGTACGCGAAGGCACTTCCCTACAGCACCTATGCGTGCGTTTGCATCCGGACGTAAATAATATTGATCGTTGATGTGCAGTTGAAAATGAATATTTTCTTTAGGGTTACATTCTTGTTGTCAATGTAATAAATAAATTATTTATTGTTCTTAAAACCATAAATTTACGTTGTATTTCGAAGAAATGGACTTATACAAGTAACTCTGAGTACATCCTTTTGACATCGATATGCATACGACTAATACAAAACATTTTCACTTAATACGTATAGAATCGTTATGGATACCATTTTGTAGGTGTTTTTCGGGCTATATACTCGCACTATGTGGAGTGTGTTCCCTTCACATAGTACGAGTATATAGCTACACACCATGGCTATGAAACATGAAGAAAAAGTACCTTTAATATTAAAAGGTAAAGAGATTTTGCAGAGCCCAGTTTTTGTTGAATACAATACAATATACAACATTAGACACTTTATTATATATATTTTTAAAGTAATTTAAATAATAATCCTTTTTTATTTTTTACTTATCAGTAATAAGAACGTTAAATAATATCAAGTAGAATTTTGGTTAAGTGCGAGTCGGATTTTAGTTTTCCCATACATTTTGAGACCCAGGTCCTGATGAACACAACGAGCAACTTTTTAAAAGTTTTTTGTATGGGAACTCCCTTAAATATTTATTTTATTTTTAGTATTTGTTGTTGTAGCGGCAACAGAAATAAATCATCTGTGAAAATTTCAACTGTCTAACCATCACGGTTCATGAGATTTTACCATTGTGTACGGAACCCTGAAAAGTAGAGCAGGCAGTAAAATCTTGTACCAAAAATAATAATTTTGCCGGAAACTTGTTTCTTTTTGATGCTTCTGTAAAATTGTTTTTAAACTAATAACATTTTTTTTTATCTGTGTGTGTTTATTTATTCCCTTCAACCGCGGCGTGTGCGCTTATAGCGAATATCGCGCGTAGAAACATGACGCAGAGGCGTCGTCATAGGCCTGGAATGGGTTCACAGATATTTAAGGCGACGTGGGCTCACTGGGCTTAGCCAATAGACTTTTCGAAAATTCATAACGCGCTTGCAGAAGATAATATGGTTTCCAAAAAAATATGCACAACAACCTTGATTCCTGATACCTTTCTGTAGGGAGTAATGTGATATGACTGATATGTGATTCAAAATACATGATTCAACAATTTGCATTCGATAGAAATACTTGCAAACTTGTGTCCAACACGCACCTTAAAAAAATCGTTAAACATTGTTTACATCGGCTGTTAACATGGAAAGTGTATCTAATTATGTGTATATTTCAGGGATTTTTGTGATTACTATTTCTTTAATTAAACCACTTTTTATTTATTTAATCGTATGGCATTTATTTACGAACCGTGAGATCTTCGAGAAGACAACCCACCATTAAAACTACTAAAAATAATAATTTAATAATACTGATTTCTGTGACCCCGCTAGTGCGCGGGCGCCGGTCAGTTTAGTGCTCAGCGAGCTGTGTTCGAGGTAGGACCTGTGTCGCTCCAAATCCGCGCTGCTAAGTATAAATCATATACCTTATTTTTTTGACGGCCTGTTTAGCCTAGTTGGTAGTGACACCTTCTCAGAAGCTAGGGGTCCCGGGTTCGAATCCCGGCCAGGGCATTATTTGTGCATTTAGAACGGATATTTGTTATTTTGTCTAGGATATTTTCTAAGTATTTATCTATTTAAGTGTCGTCGTCTAGTACCCATAGTACAAGCTTTGCTTAGTTTGGGACTAGGTCGATTTGTGTAAGATTGTCCCCCAATATTTTTTTATTATTTATTATTTAATTTAGTGATTGTTTAATTAATTATATGAAACAATAAAAATAAAACGAAACGCAAAAGGATTAATCTTTTGTTGACACTCAGAGCGAATGCTTGAACAACAAATTATATGCGGTAACTACTAACTGTTTGTACCCACAGTAAAAAAAACCGGCAAAGTGCGAGTCGGACTCGCGCACCGAGGATTTTCGCAATTTTTCCTTTATCTGTGCTACAAGACGTTGTTTCGTACCAAATTTCAAGATTCTGAGTACACGGGAAGTACCCTGTAGGTTTTGATTCCGTTGCGAGTGACGAAAATTTGCGGCATAAACGGCTGTATTTTTGATTGCGTTGGCTTAGGAGTTTGATTTTTTCACAGCTCCAAGGGAAAGTAGACCTGAGTATTTGATATAAATTCCAGCTCCACGCGTTCCTGAGAAAAAGGGTCTTTACAGACAGACATACGGACGGACGGAAAACAAAGTGATCCTATAAGGGTTCCGTTTTTCCTTTCGAGGTATGGAACCCAAAAAAAACAAATAAAATACGGGGATAGGCAAATAACAAGCCATAGTAGTACCACAGATTTTATAATACTAGTACAATTATAGTAAGATGATTATTAATAAAATATAGATCATCATCCTCATAGCGTTATTCCCTGTACAATTCCATCATGAAGAATGCCTGGGGTCCGCTATCTAATCCCAAGAATTGCCTTAGGCACTAGTTTTTACGGAAGCGACTGCCATCTGACCTTCCAACCCGAGGGGGAAAATAGACCTTATTGGGATTCGGTTTGTCAAGTGAGTGGGCAACTTGACTGTTAGAAGTTCCGCCCGGAGGCCTTTAACCTGGCTTAGCGGCTGCTATCATAGACAGCAACCGGAATCAACGGCTTAACGTGCCTTCCAAAGCACGGGAGCGCTCAGTTAGTAACCACTCAAAGCGGTCACCCATCTAAGGACTGACCTCGCCCGACATTGCTTAACCTCGCATATCGCACGCGGTGCGCGGGCGCCGCTGGGCTACGAACACTCCTGATAAAAAATAGATTTAGATTTATTTATTTCATAATATTAAAAATACAATATAAATTATCCTAAGTCAATTTATACGACTTTATATTATGATCGTCAAATCATTAATGCGATGTCAAAATGATAATAATCAATTATACAGATTTCTCACGATACTTAAATAATAATCATACAAAAACCAAATAAATTATAAGAATAATAATAAAAAAAAAACAATTATAAAATACAATGTAAATAACTTAAATAATCATTAGGACATAAAATAAATAATGAAATAAAACTATAATTTAAAAATACAATGTCAAACAAATTTAATATCCATGAAGTCATTAACAGAATAAAAAGAATTTTCCAATAAAAAGATTCTAAGTTGGCGTTTAAATGCTTCGTCAGATGTTTCATTTCTTAATTTGGTGGGTAGGTGCTCGTAATACGTCGGTCCTATAACGCGCGGGTTTTTTTCTGAAAGTGCCATGCGACGCGGGACTGTTCTAAGTCTACCTGTGGATCGAATCACTTTTCCTGTGACCTCGACTCGTCTGAACATCCGTATACTATTTCTCACAAACATCAGTACCTCAAATATGTATAGGGAGTAGTGCGTCATTATATTATGAAGTTTGAAGAGGTCTTTGCAAGAGTGTCTTGGTTTGACTCCGGCTAATAACCGAAGTGCGCGTTTTTGAAGTATAAATACTCGCTTGGCATCTGTAGAATTCCCCCATAATAACGTACCATATGACATTAATGAATGAAAATGGGAATAATATACGGATCTCAATGATGAATTGGACACTAATGGCTTTAATTGTTTTATGGCAAAGACAGCACTACTAAGCCTATTGCACAGATGGTCAACATGGCACTTCCAGTTGAGGCACGAGTCCAGTGTAAAGCCAAGAAACTTGGACTCATTGGATAATGGCATGGGACTGTTGGAAATGCATTGAGGCAGTGCAGTATTTCGGCCTGAAAATACCATAATATTTGACTTTGACAAGTTCAGTAGAAGGCCATTTGATGAGAACCATTTTTGTAGTTGTCCACATGCCGCATAGATTTTATCAGACAGCTGGTCATATGTTTTTGCGCTCACTATGACTGTTGTATCATCCGCAAACAGCACAGATAGACCGCTAGTTACTGCCGATGGTAAATCATTTACAAATAATAAAAATAATGAATTTCCTACCGCTGACCCCTGTGGAATGCCCAATTTCACAAAACCAGCGCTGGATGTGTGGGCTTTGCCGTTCGTGGACATTTTCACAACCTGTTTACGGTTAGATAGGAAAGATGTGAACAATTTGTAAGCCGAATCATTTATGCCATATAGACTTAGCTTCGATAGCAGTAATTTGTGACAAATCACGTCGAAAGCCTTAGACAGGTCGCACATAATGCCTGCCACTTTGTACTTGTCATCAATACCCGTGACAATGCAGTCTATGATCCTGTGCGCCGCCGTGACTGTCGACTTTTTTTGTCTATAGGCGTATTGGTTGTCAGTAAGCAAGTCATTTGATTCTAAGTGGGTCATTAGGCAAGATGATAAAATGGACTCCACTATTTTTGATATGGTAGGTACAATGGTGATGGGTCTGTAATTGTTCAAATCTTCCCTATCTCCTTTACCTTTATATACGGGGCATACTCTAGTGTTTTTTAAAACGTCAGGATATATACCATTTTGGAACATATTATTAATTAAAATTACTAAAATGTCAGAAATTATCGGCCAAATATTCAATATTATATTCAATGATATATCAAATACATCTACTGTTGTTCGGGTCTTTAACATGGATTTTATTGTTCTATCCATAAGGTCACGTGTAATGATAGGTAGTGTGAGCTTGGGAGCATCAGAATCACCCATGGTGCCTACAGACGCACTGTCTGGATAATAATTCATCGCTCTGTATTACGTATTTTGCAGCGATACTTAAGAAATGTGAATTAAATGCATTGGGCATAGATTTATAATTTAAAAAAAAAACCTCATGATATGGCCTGCTGAGCGGAGTAAGTAAGAATAAGCGTATCTATATATATAATAAAGCTCGAGAGGGTCGAAAGCCTGTACATGGAAGATGTTCGAAAAAAATTGGCTGGGGATACTTAGAATCGATAACAGAACACGTTCTAACAGTTTTTAGATTTTTTGTCTGTTTATAAGTTTATCTGTTTGTCTGTTTTTTACTTGACCGCGCATCACGTGAAAACGGCTGAACGGATTTTGATGCAAACTTTACTAATCTGTTGAATAAATCCCCGGTCAGGTTTTAGGCTATAAAAATTGTGCAGATTTGGGTTATAAGGGGGTAAAAAGAGGGGTTGAATTTTGTATGGGAACTCCTATAATCCATGAGTTACAGGTTTGAAAATTGGTAAGCATATACTTGATGACAAAAGAAAAACATCCTCATTCAAAATTTGTGATATCTTAAGATGGAAACTGAAAAAAAAAAGTAAACGCAAGCGCTGCGCCGCGGCGCTGGCCAGTGTGCGCGCCAGCCACCACGGTCTCTTCAAATTTTGAACACTATTATGATTTAGCCCATTAAGTAACTGTGACCCTAAACCCAATATATAACTTTGTAATCCCATATAAAATATACAATTATAATGTTACTTTTGCCGTTCACTTCATGTGCACTCACTTTATACCATATCCCACTAATATTATAAATGCGAAAGTTTAGATGTTAGGATATTTGTTATTGAATCACGCAAAAACGGCTTAACAGATTAAGATGATTTGTATGCTAATAGTATACAGGGTGGCCCATTCAAATCGGTCAGTATGGGAAAGTCTGAAACTATAAGACATACGAAGATTTGTTCTTAGGAACCATGTCTCCGATTTTGATAAAAAGAAAAACTGCATTCATACATTTGAAAAAAACACTGTACCCAGCTAGGGAATCGAACCCGGTTGTTTTGAAAAAATAAACTTACACTATTTCTATTCAGATATCGTTTGTGTAGGTCTTAAGCAGTAAATGTCTCTAAGAAACATAATGTCTAAAATGAATAAAATGCATTTGTAAAGTAGTGTAAGTTTATTTTTTCAAAACAACCGGGTTCGATTCCCTAGCTGGGTACAGTGTTTTTTCAAATGTATGAATGCAGTTTTTCTTTTTATCAAAATCGGTGACATGGTTCCTAAGAACAAATCTTCGTATGTCTTATAGTTTTAGACTTTCCCATACTGACCGATTTGAATGGGCCACCCTGTATAATCTGGATTCACTTATACATATATATTATAAGTGTACTTTTTGTCCCGATGATCTTCCATCAAAGGGATATTAAATCGGGGATGCAAGTAAGGTCTACGAAACGGGGTGGTTTAAATTCTCATACGCCATTCTACGATTTCAGTTTCAGCCAATTGGGAGTATAACGGCGTGTCAAGAAATTTAACTTCAAGCATAGCAGAATTTGACGTAGTGTATAGTTGTATACAAGTTGACGATTCAGTATGTCAAAACCGAAGTATCATAATTACTTCTGATTGTTGACGCTATTTTTGAGCATAATCTTTCCTTAATTAGTTCTACTTTGCGTGTACATCAAAATGTATTTGCGATACTTTGGCATTGTTTTTATTCATATGCTTAAATACAAAAACAGCTGTTTCAATGCACACTTTGTATCGTCGGTGTACCATTTAATTTTGTCTTGCGTTATTTTTTACGTAATTGTTAACCCATCACACCATAAAAATTGTATGATATAAGAGATCACTTGAGCTGGGCAGCCCAATCGTCAGCATTGACAGTTGGAGTACCTTAGATCCATACTTAAGTATGTACCTATCTATACATATAATAAAGCTGAAGAGGGTCGAACGTCTGTACATGGAAGATATTCGAAAAAAGTTGGCTGGGGGTACTTAGAATCGATAACAGAAATCGTTTCAACAGTTTTAAGAATTTGTGTCTGTTTGTCTGTCTGTTTATATGTCTAGGCATCACGTGAAAACGAACGAATGGAGCATAATTTACCCTCATTAATACGGCAACTGGATCTTCGGCGAGGACATAGCTCGGCCTTCAGCCTGGCATGCCTTGCCACTCTCCTTCGGCTTTTCAGTCATCAACCAACCTTACATGAAGAATCTAATCTGTTGGGAGGCTCGGCCTACAGCCTCGCGTGTCTCGCTTCTCTGTTTCAGGCCTTCAGCCCTCAGCCTTAAGTAAGAAGCCCGCTCTGTGTGATTATTCTCGCATGCCTTGCCGCTCTGCTTCCGGCCTTCGGTCATTATACTTACATGAAAAACTCGCTCCGTTGGGACAATGTTTTACGGCAGAACTGCGTAGCGAGACTTTTATCATTGTACATGTAATGTTTTGACGAGATTCATTCGTCTAGAATCGGTACATTTGATATTCCGAAATAAGCACTTAATCATTCGTTTTGACAATAGGATTTCTAGGGAATGTCATATTGACTATAATCATTTCTCAAGGGGGTGTAAAGAAGGCAGAAAGATTGTATCATCATCATCATCTGAGGCGTTATAGCCGCGGGTAGGCCCTAGCCTGGTCAAGCAAATATCTCCAGTCCGATCTATTCGTGGCTTTCTTTCTCTAACATGTCACCCCTAAGGTCCTGGTGTCCTTTTCGACGCCGTCCAACCACCTGAGCTTGAGAACGATTGTATGGGAAAACAGATTATTCTAACTATTCTAAGGCGAGAACGAGTTATGCGCGGACGAAGTCGCGGGCAAAAGCTAGTATACAATAAGTTGATAGTATTGTAGTGTTGCATTATTTGTGCATCCTTAATATGAAATATATTGCCGTGTAAGTGTTTTGGTGACCAATGAAAATACATTTATTTTGACTGCCTTAGTAGTCCGTTTAATTAATATGAATCCTGCAATTGCCATTACAGACGAGGCTAATACATACAGTGCTTTTCTCAATTTGGGGGAAAACGAAATGGTTTTTTTTAAATATTGCTTGTACGTACATAGTTTAGTATTCCATTGAAAATCACGAGCTATTTCAGACACACGCCAAACATTTTGCGATTACATAAGTAAAAAAGACTATTTTGGTTGTATAACACTTGGGTCATCTCTTTATAAAGCTTGCTACTCGAAAAATAAAGGCATTTTTCACCTCCATCATTATAATTTGTCAGTTTGACTGACAGTAGTATTAAAACAATATACTTTTTATACAAATGCAAGTTTACATCATAGACAAGTCATTATACAAGTTCGAGTCAAGTTATTATTATGACTGCTGGGAGAATCAAATTGGATTTTCATACATTATTGTACTACTGGTTTATTTTTTATTTTTCAAAAGAGGCACACGTCAATACGCGTATTCTGCCACCATATCGATTTTTAATTTAAATCAAATTATTAGCATTATTATTATTTATTTATTTATTTGGAGAAACAAACAGAGATAGATGTACAAATTAAAGTAACTTATTTTAGGTTAATGTTATACGTGCATTTAACTCCTCAACAGCTCTCACCAAGACATAAAATTTACATTGTTTATGCACTACCCTTGGTGTACCCTACTTTTGGTGTCGTAGAAAAAGTATTGTATGCAACGTTACATAATTACGTCTTAAAATTCTCGAGTCTAATAACCTCTACAGAGAATCGAATTTTTAGAGCCCTTATTGTTACGGCCAAGCTGCCGATATAGTAAAAAAACTCCTTTATTTTAGAGTATATGCATTTATTGCACTTTGTTATATAATGCTTTAATTTAAAAACGTTATTTTTTTCCTTGACAATCGAAATTATTGAAAGAACATTTTTCTTATGACAGTATAAATCAATAATAAAAAACGGACGCTAGAACACTCGCCGGCCAGCATGTCAACACGCCGCTGTGCGAAGAGGCGTTAACATTCTCCCCCCCTCGAGGAGGTAGAGCCTCGAGGATAAAGAACGCTCCTTGAACACAATACTTACTACTACTTTTGCAATACAGCCAGATCATTACCGAATGACTCTAACTGAGATTGCTTAGTCAAATAGTTCAAGGATGATTTCAATTCATCTGTAGTTAAATAACCACTACGTTTAGAATGAGGGTTCATTAAATTAAAGACGAATCGTTTTACATATGCAAAAACTCTTTGCAGGGTCGTCAACTTCGAATAGCGTTCGAAGTCCACAACACCGCAAATCGAATCCTCATTGCTAACAACCTGAGCAAACGCTCTCATTTCGGGTAAACAATTAGTATTTTTAACGTACTGATTTAGTTGTGGCCAGCTTGATATATCTTCGGATAGGAATGAGGGACCCTGCCACCATTTTTCTGCATTACATAAATGTTGAGGGTCAACTCCTCTAGAAGCTAAATCGGCAGGATTCATCTCCCCTGGCACATGTCTCCATGAACCGCAAGGAGACAGCTCCTGAATCTCTCCTACACGATTTGATACAAATGTTTTCAAACTCCTAGGTTCTGCTTCAAGCCAGCTCAGGACAACAGCTGAATCAGTCCAGTGGAAAACGTGCTCAACGAAGTGATTTCCGAACCTTTACGGTCAGTCGAACAGACAATAAGGCACCTAAGAGTTCCAATCGTGGAATTGAGGTCGGTTTTAGAGGTGCAACTTTCGCCTTTGCACATAATAAGCGTGTTAGTCTATTGCCCTGACTGTCTGTCGAAGTTAAGTAAATGCACGCAGCATATGCATCCTGAGATGCATCTGAGAATGAATGCAACGTAATAGTTGCCGGTTTATCACACAATACATACCTAGGTATCTGTATAGTTGTTAAGTGTTCTAGCTTGTCTACAAATTCTTTCCATTTATTAGATAGCTCAGCAGAAAGTTTCGGGATAGAAGAAAATATGCAGTATAAGTGAGTTTATTTATTTTTATTGTTTTTCAAAATATTCTCCTTTGTATTTCATGCACTTATGCATGCGTTCAAACCAGTCCATAAAGCACTTTTTGAACTCTGAAGTAGGGGTCGACAAAATGGCTATTTTATAGGCCTCCACTGCTTCTTCTGGCGTCTGAAACCGCTGACCACGCAGTTTGTCCTTGATTCTGGTCGATGTAAAAAAGTCGTTGGGACTTAAGTCAGGGCTATATGGAGGGTGGTCCAATATTTCGACTTTTTCACCGTCCAGGTACTCAGTTGTTGTCCGAGCGGTGTGTGGGCTGGCGTTGTCGTGGTGAAGGATGATGCGACGACTAGGGTTTGTTTTTCGGAGTTCAGCAAAGACGTTCGGCAAACAAATAGTGGTGTACCAATCAGCATTGACTGTTCTACGATCCTCAAGAGCCACAGTAGCTACGTGACCAGATTTAGAGATAAACGTAGCCACCATCTTCTTAGCCGTACTGCGAGAACGAACAACTTTTGTGGGTTTGAGCTCGTCTTCGAAGACCCATACTCGGGATTGGTTTTTAGTTTCAGGCTCATAAGCGTATATCCACGACTCGTCACCTGATACTATGCTAAAAACAGCATTTGAGCGTCCCTTGTTAAATCTTTTCAAAGTTTTGCGGCACCAATTGACACGGACTATTTTCTGCTCGTCAGACAATAGGTGAGGTATCCAACGGGAAAATAACTTTTTCACGCCTAATTCTTCTTTTAAAATAATTTGTATTTGACTCATTCCAATACCCAGGTGCTCTTGAATTTCCCGATATGTCACATGTCAGTCTTCATTTATCAGACGACGCACAACATCGACGTTTTCTTGCGTGACTGCCGATTTTGGTCGACCTTCACGCACTTCGTCGGTGAGGGATACACGGCCACGTTGAAATTCTGAATACCACCTGTATATTGTAGTCTTTGAAGGAGCTTCAATATTAAAAGCAGCAACCATCCGCTCTTCACATTGTTTTTGTGTTAGTCCACTTTTAAAGTCATAATAAATCATAGCTCTGAAATTTTCACGGCACAATTCCATTTTAAGCAGTGACTCGACGACTTCAATAAACAATTGAAACCGAACCATACTTTTTTTTTCTAAGTGGCCAGTGTGTTGAGATAAGGAAACTTCAGAGATTATAAAAAGGTATAATACATGTTAAAAATAAATTAATAAGTATTCGATTCCCGCCACTTTCAGTGCAAGCCTCGTAGGATACAGAACAAATTTATATTTTTGAATTAAATAATGGAAATTTATGTTACATGCATATGTACAATTATAAATACATAAAAGTGTGTTCAAATCAAATTTATATCCTAACTATATAGGTAATACTGCAAATATGAAAGTCACTCTGTCTGTATATCTGTCTCTGCGCGTCTAAACTACTAAACCGCAGATGAACAGATAGTTGTAATCTTAGAGAAAAATCATCGCTACTTATTAAAGATATTAATCCTGAAAAAAAAAAACGATGCATAAGTTAATAATAATGAGAAACATGACTCTTTAATATCTATAATCTCTGCTATTAGACGCATATTCGCTATGTGCGAAGTAGGTGGTGGGGGTAAGCTAGGCGATCGTAGCGCACACCATGGCAGAAATGTGTACTTACCGGGACCACTGTCAAATTTACTTTCACGTTTTCTATTGGTTTCTTAACGGTTTCCTACGATTCGTTTCGTTTGTATGTATTTATTTATTCTCTTATTTATTTCAGTAAAATTTCCAATACGGGGTCTTTCTCGTTTACTAAAGTAAATAAAATATTCATGTGTCATTATTTGACATCTCTGAGTTTTGACATTGTCTCGGGACGTTTGACGTTTCAGACGTGCACATAGCCAATACACGAAACTAATACACTTTAAGAGTCAATAGCATATTATAATTTCCTTGTATTTCTGTTTAGCCTAGTTGGTAGTGTCTTTGCCTCCGAAGCTAATGGTCCCGGGTTCGATTCCCGGTAAGGGCATTTGTTTCTGTGGTGAGCAGAGACATTTGTGCCTGAGACTTGGACGTTTTCTATGTATTTAAGTATATATCTATTAAATATATCGTCCTCCAGTACCCATAACACAAGCCTTATTGAGCTTACTGTGGGACTAGTTCGATTTGTGTAAAAAAAATCCCCTAATATTTATTTATTTATTTGTATTTGCATTAAATTTTTTATGTGTAAATATTATGATTATTGTTCTTATACTTTTATTCCTATTACCATACCATAGGATAGATAGGAATAACATATGAACTGTGTCAAGTCACCTTACTGTATACTCTACCGACTGTACAGGCGAGGAATTTGATTTCTGGACCACTTCGTACTTTGTCACAGTGAAAATCAATGTGAAAGCTGCTAGAAATCTCATATGACTTGACACTGTGACAAGGTACGAAGTGGCCCAGAAATCAAATTCCTCCACTGTACATTAAACAATATGCATTTATATTTAGTTAGTATCTTTGAATTAAAAACAATTTAAATTGCTTTTCGTATTTTTATTGATTCCAATTAAAAACTTAAATTTACACTTATGTTCTGTAGTATATTTTTCGAGTGTGTCCCATCACTACACAAAATGGCGCGCGTCACGCACCGTACACGTGATTGCTCGTTGACCTTGTACTAGCCAATCACAGTGAACTTGTCGCCCCCCGCGCCCCGCCAATTTGGCAGTTTGAGATTCAAGACAAAGTTCTATGAAGCGGTGTCTATAGGGTTAAGTGGTCAGTGGTATCTACTCGTATGTTGCCTAAATCTGAGTAAAATTGACAGCAAATCGGTCCGACATATTGTATGTCATTTAGGGACTTCCCAGACGTTGTTTTAGCTGACGCGTCAAAGACCACTCTTAATTTTGTAGTTTCGCTCTGTTCCCTAATGACAGCGTGATGAGGAAGAAACTGACTACCTACTTCAGCTTCCGGGACTTCAGTCAAATGCCCGAGGTCCTCATATTCTTTGATAAAATCAGAATAGCCTTTTTTAAGTTTAGGATTTTTAGACATACGCTTTTCAATGCCTAGAAGTCTTCTTTCCGCTATTTTATACGAATCACCTAGAGCATCTGGTGATTCTCGAAAAGGAATCCTGACGATATATCTTCCATCACTGTCACGGTAAGTGGTTTAATTAAAGAGCTTCTCACAATAATTATCTTCCGGCGAGAGCACAGCCTTTGCGTTAGGTAACTCTTCAAGCTCCCAGAACTTTGACAGTTGCTCCTTAATTTCTTGCGAAAAGTTGCAGCGGATATTTTGGGAACTCGAAGAGTCCCTGGGCCTCCCCCCCGTAGGACCAGCCACTATCCATCCTAGCTCTGTTTCAGTCAAGACTGGTTTGCCTTTTCCCAGCTTGACCTGGTTAGACCCAACTAAGTCCCTAAAATACGTCGGCACCTAGTAATAGATCGACCTCTGCAGGGGAATAAAACTTTGGGTCTGCTAGGGTTAAATTATTGGGTATGTTTAATTTTGTTTGTATCTTAAACGAAGGAAGCTTGTCAGTGACAGTGGGTACTATAAAGCACCTCACTGAACCTTTGAAAGGTGTATGTAATGAGTTCAACTCAAGGTCGCAGTAGGCGTTTATGTTCAATAAGGCGTTGTTTATACCCGAAACTGAGCGATTTACCCTAGTCGTATTGCAGTTGATCTTTTGTTTAGCCTTCTCAGTTAAAAAAGAGGATTGACTGCCGCTGTCAAGCAAGGCGCGTAAAAGAAACCTATTTCCGTTGTTTGATACCTCAACAAGAGCAGTGGAAAGCAAAACTTGTTGACAGTCGGCCGCTGTCATTGTGACACTAGTATTTGATAAAATCGCTGATACGGGTTCAACAGCCGAGCTTGAAGATGAAGAACCTGCTGATGTCTGTTGACGTTGAACATTATTGCGAGGAGCAGCAGCTGCTTTATCTTCACTCTGCTGCTGGCCAGGCATTTGTGGTTTGTGCAGTAAAGTACTGTGCCTTTTTCTACAGGTCCTGCACCCATTGGAGCGACACTGATACGTAAGATGGCCAGGGCGTAAACAATTTTTGCATAACCTCCACTGGCCGACTTGTTGGTACCACTCATCCACGGATAGAGCATTAAATTTGGGACAATCAATTAGCCGATGATTTTGTTTGCAAGACACGCATGGATATGACGTAATATTAGCCGAAGGAGACGATGGCAGGTCTGAAGCAATGAAGGATTTTGTTTTGGAAACATTTTGTCGTTTATTTTGTGTATCGGTTTCAGTTTGACGTTTGTCAAGTCTCGTACCAAAGACGGTTTCCAACACATCAGCCCTATTGCGCAAAAATTTGTAAAAATCCTGCAATGATGGAGAAGCTATGTCGCTCCTAAACTCCTCCCACCTTCTGGCGGTAGCGCTGTCCAGCTTTGATGAGGCTATATAAATTATTAATGTGTCCCACTTATCCGTGGGTTCTCCGAGAGAATTAAGCGACTGCAAGTTTTTAGATAAGTTGTCAATTAATTGACGTATACCCTTATCGCTCTCCCTCGACAAGGGCTCTACACCGAACAGGCTTTTAAGATGTTGATTAATCAACAGACGTCTGTTGTCGTACCTTTCGCACAAAAGCGACCAGGCGATACTGTAAGATTCAGCGGAGACGGGAACAGATTTAATAACTAGGCTAGCATCTCCTTCGAGATATGATTTCAGGTAGTGAAATTTACATATGTCATCAACATCTTCATTGTTATGGATTAAAGACAGATAAAGATCCCTAAATTCCAACCATTTATCTGTCTTTCCATCAAAGGGAAGAAGACGCAGCTGAGGCAGTTTGACATTTTTTAAACCTGCACGCTGGCGACTGCTCTGGCTATAGAATTCGTCCCCTTGATGGTGATCATCCTTGAAGGAGGCAATGAAATCTTGTGCCTGAGCCATTAAACTGAAAATCTCGTTTTCCGTATCCTCCCGCTGGTTCTGTTCGTCTAAAGAATTATCTTGTAATTCAATGCTCGATTGAATTTCCTCGAACACATTGTGAGATTCTTGAATTTTAGCCAATCTCAGCGCACATTCATTTACGGTTACTTGACTTGGCTTTTTTTGCTCTAATAATGGCGCAATGAATTTTTTAAAGAGGGTTAAACGGGTACGGATCGTCCCTCTCTGGCGTCTGAGTTCGGCTAAACTCATTTTGTGGGTGCGAGATTATTTAAACCGATATATATGACACTCGCGTTTAAAGCGTTAAAGTGAAAGTACTTACAGTAATAATCCCGCTTGTAGTAGATCCCAATTACGTACTTACGTAGACATCAATAATTATAAATGGGTACCGGCGACGGGAATCCTTTTTCTCGCCGGCTTAAACTCACAACATATTCGTCTCGTAAATGGGATATTTTCTTCTTGCGTATGCAACCATCACGTCGGGGTCACCAAAACTTGTTACGGCCAAGCTGCCGATATAGTAAAAAACTCCTTTATTTTAGAGTATATGCATTTATTGCACTTTGTATAATGCTTTAATTTAAAAACGTTATTTTTTTCCTTGACAATCGAAATTATTGAAAGAACATTTTTCTTATGACAGTATAAATATAAATCAATAATAAAAAACGGACGCTAGAACACTCGCCGGCCAGCATGTCAACACGCCGCGGTGCGAAGAGGCGTTAACACTTATTATACAACGAAAAAACTACCTATAACGAATTTAAGGTAATAGTTCCATGGGACAAGCTAGACTGCATACTAAAATCCGATCTATGGCCCGCAGGTGTAATAGTCGGTAGATATTATAATAATAATACCCGAAAGGGTAGCACTAAAAACTCATCGTGCCGAAATTAAAAATAGCATCGATAAATTGTAGGTCCGTCCGGCGATCTACTAAATTTATTCACGATCTGTGTTCTGAGAATGATGTAGTACTACTACAAGAAACGTGGTTACTGCCTACCGATATTCACTATCTTAACACTATACATAATGACTACGATAGCGTGGGTACGTCCGCGATTGATAGTTCAGCAGGAATACTACGCGGCAGGCCGTATGGCGGACTAGGTATGCTATATAATAAAAAACTTAAAGTGGTGTCGATAGATTGCAGCACGCCAAGACTCTGCGGAATAGAAATAAGCACTTCCGATTCTACCACTTTACTTATAATCACTGTATACATGCCTACAGCGAGTACTGAAAACTTCGGCGAATACTGTGAATTACTGGGCAAAATACACTCCGTAATTGAAGACCGAGGAAGCACCGATTGTCTAATATTAGGAGATTTCAACGCAGACCCTGCGAACCGTTTCGGACATGAATTAGAAATGTTTTGTTCGGAATACAGCTTAAAATATGCCGACAAGCTTCTACTACCGCGAGACACGTACTCATACATAAGCGATGCACATGGCACAACTAGCTGGCTAGACCATTGCCTGGCTACTGAGAGCGTGTACGACGCAATCACTGCAATGTCCATAGACTTAACGATAGATTGGACAGATCACCGACCCATGTTCGTGGAACTGAAATTAGATTCACTAACTTCGTGTAATAATGTAGGCAAAACAAAGTCACTGAAATGGAATTGGAAGACATGCACAGCGTCGGATATTGATCACTATATGAAAGTCGTCAACAAGCGCATTATTCAACTGATGGCTGAGAATATCGACCTGGAAATACCAAAAAACATCGATTATCTTTATGGAAGTGTGGTGTCGATAATGCGTAGTGGAATCCGAGTAGCTATGAGTAAACGGAAAACCCGTAAACAAAAGAAACCGGTAGTGGTGCCGGGTTGGAATAAATATGTGGCGGAAAAATATGCCGCGTCTAGGAGCGCGCTACGTCTATGGCACCAAGCCGGTTGTCCCGTCACGGCTTCGATCAATAATAAACCTAGATACACTATTTGCCTGTCAACGGCGTCCACGCTCAAGAGTGCTTAAAATCCGTTTAAGCACTCTTGCGTTCGCAGTCGCGCGCTAGCCATCGGCGAGTCAACATGCCTAAGTGCTCCGTGAAAAAGTGCAAAAACAACACGTTAACGACGTTAAAAAAGGATGGAATTTCGTATTTTCGGTGAGTATTTATTTAAATTTTCATAATTTATTGAATTTGTAGTTATATCAGGCTATAACACGCTTATAAAAATATTTTATTTAAATATTTGAAATACTCAACCAGCCAACCAGCTACGCTGCTGTCTCTTTCCCTCGCGTTGAGTTAGTCGTATATTGAAACGGAACGGAGAACGGACGAAATGGACTATAGTAAAATTTCGAATGAATGGAGTCGCAGACTGAAAACTTTTTTACGAAAGTTTACGTGTATTGTTATTATTGTACACACATAAGTATGTATGGAGTGTATTTGTATTTTACTTTATTTATATATCAAAATCGGCTGGTAACAGTTTGTCTGACATGTCGCTCTGCTCAGTATACGTTGGTTAAATCAAAAACTTTTTTACTCATTTTGATACGGTTTTCACTTATATGTAGCTTACTAACCTAACTTACTATTAAACTTATTACAGAATTCCAAAAAATGAAATTGAGAGAGATAAATGGAGGCAAATTATAGGTAAAGAAAGAGGCGAAGAATATTTTAAACCAAATGATTCTAGCGCGTTAATGTATTCGTTTCTATAATATGTTACCTGATGAAAATTCTTGATATAATTTATATATTGAATAAATTACTTGAAAAAATCGTTGATTTCAAAGGCTTATTACAGGGTCGAGGACAATCTAACTGACAGAAATGCATGGCCCAAACCAGAGACCTAAAAAGCATTAAAATTCATATTATGTATATATTCATTGTACCACGTCTAGTAAATTACTAAACACATGTTGTCTTCTTGAACATACATTGTAAATATTCTTTCCTCTTTTGTTTCCATACTCAGATTTATTTATATTAAGTAGGTTAAGTCTTATCATTGTAATAAGCATAATTTTTGGAAAAACTTACTGACTTTCGAGTTTCTTTTCGCGTTTCTTCTCGGCAGTGGTCTTCTATTGCAGAAAAGATATTAAAATTTGACTTGTGAAAGTGCCTTTGCGGCCTACTTGCAGAATAAAGTTCATTTATTTCATTTATCACTTGTTTCATTTAACTAAAAATGTCTTGTTGCAGTTCACTAATTCATTGAAGTGGTCGCTAACCGTAGTTATGAGCCAATATTGTGTTAGAAACATCGAATCAGTCCTCTAACGAATACTCAAATCAATAAAGAGACGGCAACGCGATTGTGACTCTTTTGATGTCAAAACTCTCTAAATCGATGTCAGTTTTATGGCGATAATTTGGCATGGAATACCAAGAAAAAATAACAACTTTCGCGTTTTTGTTTTGTGACAACGCATATAAGTGATAAAAATAAACTACATATTCAGTTTTCATTTAAATTAATTTCTTAATTATTTCCACTAAACTGACATTGATTAACTTTTTTTAACAACTCACACTAATTGGGTATACTTATTTCTGAAAATGCCCTTGTAACATTTAGTTAAAGCAAATTGTTCGTCTAAATATATATATATATATATATATATATATATAAATAAATACATAGAAAACATCCAAGACTCAGGAACAAATATTCATGCTCAATTGCTCACCACACAAATAAATGCCCTGATCGGGAATCGAATCCGAAACCTCCTGCTTAATAGACAGATAGGGTCGCTATCAACTAAGCCAAAGTGGTCGTGGTGGTATAAAGGATGATTCACAGTAGGCCGTTCCGAAGAAATACGCCGGCCGTTTCGTTTGCTGTCATAGAAAACGGGCCGGCCCGGAAACGGAACTTTCTACTGTGAATCATCCCTAAATCGCCGTTACCACCTGACAAGTCGTGTGCTTGTATTCCACCGATGCCAATTAAAAAAAAACAATTTCGACTCCACGGCACACGATACGGACTCTGTCCCAATGTTGACATCTAATCAGTGGAAAATCAACACAAACGAAACTGAACCTAATTGCTCTTCATTTACGGTATACAATCTGTTGACATAATGCGGACTTTTGTGGAATTTTTCCACAATTTTGTGGAATTTTTCCACAATTGATACGTGCATTTTGTAATGTTATAACCGCCAAACACTATCATTTGAAATAAAACGTTATGTTTGTGACGTAAGGCTTAATATCGAATAAAAGGAAATGGTACTAATCGCATTACGTTTTTTTGTGTGTCTCCTATACACGCACACACTCGCAATGAAATTCGGACACTTTTTCGACTTGAATTTGCAGGTGATAGTGTATCTAGGTTTATTATTGATCGAAGCGTCACGGGTGAACTGGCAGAGCGGCGTAAACAATGCCGAGCGCACTTCAAAACAGCATTGCGGGTATGCCAAAATAAGCACGAACAGATAGTTATGGATAACATTGCAAGGGAAATGCAGCATAAAAATTTTGGTAAGTTTTGGCAACGCATTAACAAAATTCTTAAAACGAATACTAGCTTCCCTTCGCATATTGACGGACAGACGGAGGATAATGGCGTAGCCGAGACATTTAGTAAACTGTTCACGCAACCCAAGCCTGCCATAACGCACCGCGCTCAAGAAAGACTCGACGAGAATCTACCGGTGCCATTATCATTAACGATTACTGCATTTGATATCGATAAAGTTATCAAACAAATGACGAGCGGCAGGTCTCCCGGTCTGGACGGGCTGACAATCGAGCATATTAGGTACGGTGGCCCCGCTTTGTTACGTGTGCTGGCTCTGTTATTTACAGCAATTATCAAAACTGGTCACTTACCGCGTGACCTGACGGATACCGTGATTATACCAATCTGTAAAAATAGAAAAAAGAATATATCCAGCGCAAATAATTATCGGCCTATTGCACTAGCTAACCTGATAGCCAGACTCCTCGAACGAATACTCCATCAGCTTGCGGCTCCATATCTTCACAGTGCCGATAGCCAGTTTGGATTTAAAAGTAAGTTGTCGACAACTTCGGCTATATACGCTTTTAAACAGATTGTTGGTTATTACAAATCCAGGAAAACATCTGTTTACGCATGTTTCCTGGACTTAAGCAAAGCCTTCGATAGAGTCGATCACACATTGCTCTGGAACAAACTACGGGCACGTCAAATGCCCAGTCCAATTCTTAAGGTACTGGAAGGCTGGTACACACAGCAGAGAAATGTGGTTAGATGGAAAGAGGCACTATCCACAGTTACTGGACTGAATTGTGGCGTGAGACAGGGTGGCAGCATGTCTCCGGCGCTGTTCAATGTGTACATGGACGGGCTATCACGGGCGTTGACAGAGACGGGGGTCGGGTGTTCTATGAATGGCACGTTAACCAACCATTTATCATATGCGGACGACATGGTTCTCCTGGCTCCATCTGTGGCAGCTATGCGTCAGCTACTTGCAGAATGCGAAAAATACGCGAGCCAGCATAACATGGTATACAATCCTGAAAAATCCGAATTTATGCTCATAGAGGCCGCGAACCAGCCAAGTCACATACCTCCGTTGCTGCTTAATGGTGTGCAGTTACGTCGTGTATACGAGGTACAGTATCTTGGTCACATTCTACTGTCAAGCATGAGAGACCACGAAGACATTGAAAGACAAAGGCGAGCCGTCGCGGTGCGGGCGAATATGCTAGCCAGGAGGTTCGCCAAGTGCAGCGACGGTGTTAAAAGACAGTTATTCCTGAGTTTTTGTACCAGCGTCTATACAGTAGAACTGTGGTCAAATTTTACTAAGGCTGCGGAGAGGGACATGCGCGTGCAATATAATGACGCATGGCGCACCTTGTTTCGGCTGCCGCGCTGGTGCAGTGCGAGCGCGATGTTCGCGGAAGGGCGTGCGCCGGCCTGGCCCGCGCTGCTGCGCGCGAGGACTGCCACCGCCAGGAAGGCCATTTACGCCTCCTCCAACACACTGCTTTCGGCGGCGAGAGAGTGGGACTCTAGCCCAGTGCATGAGCGTTGGAGGCACTATCACAGGCCTGTCATCGGGGATCGGGGTAACCCGCAACTTTCGACGTAGCCTGTTTTTGTCAAAAGTCAAAAAGTCAATAATACCTATTAATGATTTTTATTTATTTTTAATTGATTTTATTTTTGAATTTTAATTAATCTTACTTGTAATTGTATGTAATATCAATTTATGGACATTGTCTGGAATAAAAACATTTCATTTCATTTCATTTCATTTCATTTCATTCATTTCATTTCATTATTATGTAACTATTGCACAAAATACTATAATTTACAGGGTGTTTTTATCAAACAATGTCAGGAAATAATGGGATATAAAGCAGTGATATTTTGACTTTAATTAAGCTGAAAGCATACTTTCTATGGCTTCTTTCAAAGGCAGTATTAAGATTTCACACTGTCTTCGACACTGTAATTATAATAACATATTTATATTCGTGAATAAATGAATTATATGTTAACTGATTTTAAGTCTTTCATAGACCACCATATCAGCCCTAGGACGTCCACTGCTGGACATAGGCCTCCCCCAATTTCATGAGGGGTAAATGCCATAATCGCCACGCTTGGCATGCGGGTTGGCGATCGCAGTATCTCCACCGCACTCTAGAAATGCTGCTGCCCATTCCCCGGTGGTCTTGGTCGTAGTTTTAGGACATACCCGGGTCCCTTTCATAGACAATGGAATGCTAATATTTTTTTTTATATATAAGTGCGCATACACTGGAGAACTCGTTGTCCCGGCGGTTTTCTTTATTTCAAGTTAGAGGCCATCGGGTTTCTTGAGAACTTCAAAAAGTCAAGTTGCCCACTCACTTGACGAGGGGGGTCGAAGTTGCACCACGTCCGTAGGGAGTACCCACCGTTACCCTACACGTGACCCCTGGGCTCGGTGATGCTAAAATAGCAACAAAACTGGCAACCGTACTGTCTTCTCGAAGATCTCTCGGTTCGAAAATAAAATGCCATACGATTATTATTCACATTAGGTTTTTTTACAGTAAATTTATACAAGTAAAATATACATACAGAATATAAAACCAGTTTAAAAAACCTAACCTAGGGTGCCGCCGGCAGCGAGGCGAGCCTAAGCTGCCGGTGGTTAAGGCGACAGAGAGAGGAACCTCCGGACTATCCGCGCCATGTCCAGGAGTACCGCCTTCTGTATTTGACCCTTGACCCAGCCATCTAGCGAGAACCTCTATTTTTTTTGCCAGGTAGTGGTTAGTGGTTGGCGATAGCGTCCACATCCCTGGCAATATTGGATGTTGATGGGGGAGCAGGTATAGGGACTGTGGACTACACCCCAGAGGGCGTTGTGGAAGTCCACACTCAGTGAGAGACATAACTGTGACTTGACAACAGATAACTGACTATAGAGAAGTGACTCTTTATTCAACAGCTCAATTCCCTTTTATACTAGTAGCTAAATAGTACAGACATACATAATCTAATCACTCATGCGTCTCGCACGCTCTTAGGGTCGGTTGCACCAACCTACGATTACAGGCCGATCAACGTCAAATATGGCGCCGGCAGCTGTCATCCCATAGGAACTTGTCAACCATTCCATACAATCAAATTTTAACGAACACCGCTTACGATCACAGACGGTTTAACGTTAAATACGGCGCCGGCAGCTGTCATCCCATATAAATTTGTCAAATTTTCCATACATTCAAAGTTTAATGAACACAGCTTACGATTACAGACGGTTTAGTGCAACCCAGCCTTAATCTCCAACTTAACCTAAGCAAGTAGTACAGATCATAAAATCTAATTAATATTATGTGCATACCAGCACATTACAATTATGATTAGTGGTAAATAATGGGTTTTGGTAGGATTATACTCCTAGGCAGGGAAGAGTATCTTTTTAAATGCGGGCGGATAAAAATTAAGCACTTTGCGTGATTGTTATTCAAACAAAAGTCTTTTTATGTTTTAGTCGCACCGGTAGATGCGTCGGGCGATAGGGAAGAGCCGGCGCGGCCTGTGTCCGCGCGCGCCAGACAACAGCTCGCCATGCGGTGTTCCGTGAGGCTCGAGCGCCTCCGTGGCGATGAGGCGCCGCGCGCGAGCCAGACGCGGCGAGCGACATCGCGCCGCGGCCCGAGCCCCGCCGCGAGTACGAAGGACGCGCCTGACGACACCGCCGGCCTCCGCGCCGAGGAAGAAGCGTACACGTGCGACACTTGCGGGCAACACTTCACAGACAAGCCCATGTTAATCAAGCACATACAAGTACACGAGGGCCCTAAGCGTGTTCAGTGTGATATTTGTTATAAAACTCTCCTAAATAAGTATGTCTTGAAGGAACACAAAAAGATCCCTACCGGGGAAAAACCATTCACCTGTGATGAATGCAACATGCAATACCGGCAGAAAGGTGCTTTAATTTCACATATAAGGACTCAAGGAGAGAAACCATATAGTGGTAAAGAATGTAATAGAACATTTACGCATTTAAAAAGTTTGCACACGCACAGGAGATTTCACATTGAAGAGAATCCGTACAGTTGTAGAGAATGTAGTAAACAATTTAAAAGTTCAGCAAGTTTATGGCTGCATAAGAAAATTCACACCGGAGAGAAACCATTCATCTGTAATGAATGTAACAAGCGATTCCGACAGAAAAGTACGTTAATTGGACATATAAGGACACACACTGGAGAGAAACCATATAGTTGTACAGAATGTAACAGAACATTCGCGCATAGAAATAGTTTGCAAACGCATAGGAGATTTCACACTAAAGAGAATCCGTACAGTTGTAGAGAATGTAGTAAACAACTTTCAAGTTCAACAGCTTTATCCCAGCATAAGAGAATTCACACCGGAGAGAAACCGTATAGTTGTAAAGAATGTAGTAAACAATTTACAAGTGCAGCAGGTTTATTTCTGCATAAGAGAATTCACACTGGAGTGAAACCATATCGATGTAAAGAATGCAACAGACAATTTACAAGAAAGGAACATTTAAATACTCACGAGAGAATTCATACTGGAGAGAAACCATATAGTTGTAAAGAATGCAACAAGCAATTTAGAAAAAAATGGGATTTAGATGTACATAGAACAATTCATTCCGAAGAGAGGCCATATAGTTGTACAGGATGCAACAAGCAATTCAGACGTAAGGGTCATCTAAATTCACATAAAATAATACACATCGCAGAGAAACCATTCAGTTGTGACGTATGTAATAAGCGATTTTCCGGGAAAAGCCACTTAAATACTCACAAAAAAAATCATACCGAAGAGAGGCCATACAGTTGTACAGAATGCAACAAGCAGTTCAAACGAAAGAACCAACTAAATACACATAAAAGAGTTCACACTAGAGAGAAACCATTCAGTTGTGACATATGTAAGAAGCGATTTTCTGAGAAGCGTAACTTAAACAAACATAAAAAATATCACACTGGAGAGGAACCTTACAGTTGCGATGAATGTAACGAGCGTTTCGTAACAAAAGGTATGTTGGATAAACATAAAAAGGAACATATAACTTTGTACACCGAGGATCAACCCCACGTCTGTGATTACTGTGAGAACCTATTTACAACAAAAGATAGTTTGATTGCACATAGAAGAATGCATACTGGAGACTAGTTATATAGATGTGATGTATGTAACAGTTGTACAGAATGCAACAAGCAATTCAGACGAAAGTGCCATCTAAATTCAAATAAAATAATACACATTGCAGAGAAACCATTCAGTTGTGACGTATTTAATTAGCGATTTTTCGGGAAAAGCCTTAAATACTCACAAAGAAATCATACCGAAGAGAAGCCATGCAGTATGTAAACTTACGCAGTGGCGGTACGGTCTTAAAAGCCCAAAAGCCTGGCTTGCGTTACTAAAATTAGCAAAAACCAAATATATGTACGACTAAATTATTTTTCCATTTCAAACTAACTTAAAATCCGCGTGGCGGCGCCTGATCTGTATATTATATTCATCTTGGTCGGGGTAGTAGTACAAAATTCGACCGTAGCAAGTAAGTGGCGCTACTGCCGCGCGAAATGAGCGATTTACGATAGAGTTGAGACACGGGCTAGTCATCTCGCTCGCACGCGCGGGCTTTAATGCTGATATCTTTTTTTCTCTTTCTTATCTATTAAAACTGCTACAAAACGAGAGATACGTATCTATAGCTAGATCTAGCAAATAGTTTGTGACTAGAAGCCCGGCTTTCGACGTGAAGTTATCAACAGATGTTAGTCAAATGCGAATTTCGCGCGTGCGTGTTCATGACTGGGTGGATTGTGATGCTAACTTCATTAATTACAATTATGTACATTACTTGAAACTGAACAATTTGTTTGAGCGGATAGTGTTTTTTATTAAAAAGTTTATTAAAGTGGAAAGTGACGATGGATGAAGTTGTCCGTGTGACGATTTAAAATGTGTACAAGTTATCGGCGCAGAAAAGATAGGCACGCTAAACTTTGCACAAAAAAGCAACTTATTTTTTCACCGAAACCTACGCCTAACTTGAGTATTTCTCAGATAAGCAAGTCACATAAACGATAATTTCAAAGATCGATGCGATTGCTGATATATCTGTACAATTTTATCTAGTAATGGCATGCCTTCAGTGTGTTTTGTTGGTCTGTCCTGTCTACGCCACACAAGTAAGTGATAATGAAGAGTGAAGATTTACTAGTATGGTAATATGGCAAGGTATCAAGTTAGAAGATAGATTTATTCATATTGTTTGTGAAAAAATACAAAAATGTATCCCTCGGCTTGCCCTTCTCTGCAACCCTAGGCACGCCACTGAACTTACGAAAACCATTTACTTTAACGGGCATGTCTAGGCGATAAATAAGGTTGTGGTATATAAATTACTGAAATAATAAAGCTTTTTGGAATTTGTAATTGAAATACGAAAATTAAAATTTAATTAATTCATTATTCTATAGCATCCTGTATTATTTGTTTACAATTGTAACATTTGTCATCTGGTTGACAAGTCAAGTTCAAGTTCAACGCATGCAATGTCAGTTAGTCGAGCACGTCGCTTGATTATGTTGATCATTGTTTCGCAGTCTGGTGCTCCCCCTTATAAAGTGAAACTATGACAAGGACAACAAATGGTATCTATCTGTGTCGCTCTTATTCATTTTAGTATATGCCCATCTCGCTCGGTAGGGGTACTCTGAGCTAGCCAAACTTTTTTTGTAGGAATAATTAAGAAAAAATAATTAACAATAAACTGACACCAGTGAAATTGAAATGACGTACACATAGATAACCCCCTTTAGATGGAGATTATAGGGCGACGTGCGGTCACCTCACCTATGTACCACTAGTACATGTAAGCAGAAACGCCTCGCGCTCTCAGTCAGACTCGTCCAGGTTCGCGAACTATACGTACATCAAATAAACGAGCATTAAGGCCCTCTAGTCCTGCGAGAGTAGGTATTTAGCGCTGTCCTGGCGGTGCGTGAACAAGTCCGCGCGGACGAAGCGACTGTGAACTCGGATGACCCCGCTAGCTTCATACTGGTCACAGTATAGAAATATAACTGTATTTTGACTTAAGAAATGCATTAATTATGATTAAACTTTAGTATGTCATTGATATCATTTTTTAATAAATAGGTAGTAAATAAATAATTGAAAGTCGAACTTACGGTAGGATCCATTATAATGAAAAAAAAACAGAATTCATAGTACAACCCTGAAATTCGTTATTTAATCTATGAAACCTAAGAACCTAAGAAATATGTCTTATACCTCTCTACTCGATTTGTTTAATAGGTCATGCAATTTTTTATCTATTTGTGTTATATTTATACAGGGTGTTATATTTATTTGTCGTGTGCGTGTCATCGTCATCATCATCATATCAGCTGATGGACGACCACTGCTGGACATAGGCCTCCCCTAAAGAGTGCCACATAAAATACAGACAGAATATTTTTTGGTGGTTTAATTTATTCATCAAAAGTTATTAGCTCTTGTAGACGACAGACCCTACCCTCCCCTGATGTACCTAGCACGTAATTTAGAAACAAATAAAGATAAGACGTTAGCTAGGTAAATGTAAGAGTAACCCTGTTATTTAAAATGGAATATTTAAGAAATATTGTCATATTTACGTAAATATTAGAACCTTGTCGCACTAAGCGGAAGGAATAACTCTTTAGGGCGAGTTTATTCATTTCAGCAAGTATTATGACACAATTCGAGTGATTGCGCAATAATACTTGGAAATTTCCATACGCAGTAGAATGAAAGATTGCGTAATAATGTTAAATGTATCGATCGTAGATCGAAATTACGTTATGAAAATGGCATGTTTTATGAGCTAACTCACAAACAGTTGACTCTGAGACAATAAGGTTTTTATTATATAAAGTAGGCGCTGAGGCGCATATTATAAGCCCTGTTTGAATCACAGGCACTAAGAAATGGTCGCGCAGCGAATTTCTTAAGATTGAATAAATTCAGAATAGTCGTTTTTACACAACGTTCTTCCCTCTCAGAGCCAATATTAGGGAGACACTGTCCAAGTATAAAGGGTCACGTGTGACCACACCGAACGCCGACTCGATGAGTCCTAGTACAGGCCAGTGAGATAATCACAGCCTCCGCAATCCGCGGAAAACCGCGAGATTTGTAAGATTCCCTATTTATACTCGGACGGCGCCTCGTAGCGTGCACAACTTCATGGTGCTCACGTTACGGTCAGCCATTACGAAAGAAAGGAGGTGAGTTCGCAACGTACTTCACTCAGTACCGAAGAGACACTCCAAGGAAGAAACCCAGAACAAGAAAGAAAAGTGCATTGGGAACTCAGCTCAGGAAAAGTTTAGGAATCTAGACATTGTGTCCTAGATTTAGATAAAATCAGTGTTAAAGTCATTATAAATAAGTAACTTTATTATATACAGTGTTAACTTCAAAATACGTTTTAATAAGAACATAATCTGTGATAAAGAATATAAACATATATTATATATTTCTGTTTGTGGTGCAATAAAGAATATATTATTATTATTATTATTATTATTATAAACCATTTATAATCCGTCCGAACTCTTTTACTTGTTACGAATCATAAGAAAACAGAACCAAGGTGGCACCAATATTAGAGTAGAGTCAGTCACTGTTATTTTACGAGAGGAACTACCAGTCATTTGTATACAGTCCACTTTAAACATTTATATTTTTGGGCCTAATCAATCAGGATTAGTGCATCATTTACAGCTCTCAAAGCATAAAAAACATTGCGAAGTTTTTACTTTTTTACTCTTTATGCGAAATGTTACCGTATTTTTAAAAAATAAATACCAGAAATGATTTTTACATAAAGATGACAAAAGAATCAATATGGTATATAAAATGATACCAAACTTGCCACGGTAGCTACCTGGAAATGGGTAGATCTTATAAAAGAAGATTAGCTAGAAAGATAGAAAGTGTATAAATTTTAAAAGGGTCGGCAACGCGCATGTGACACCTCTGGAGTTGCAGGCGTCCATAGGCTGCGGTGACCGCTTACCATCAGGCGGGCCGTACGCTTGTTTGCCACTGACGTGGTATTAAAAAAAAGACGGCCGGAATTAATGTGTTGAAGCTCACAGCTTACAAAAATATTCAAGTGCAAAGCAGTACTCGTAGATCTCTTACTATATCTACAATTTCTGGTAATAAACATTTCATTTATAATTTTACCAACTTTGGTTACATTTCTGGAGGGGTTCAGTTCAGTTGTTATACTGTCATTTTTATACTGTGGCACTATGACCATAATTTATTTGTTAATAATTACGCCTTTTTTCATTCGGGTTTTTATTGCCCTTCTTAAATAATTTGCAACCATTATATAAATTCGTCAAAAACTGCTTGTTTGGTGCACGAAACTGTCGCGGATAAAACTGACACAGGTCCGTTGTCTGTAAGCGCCAGCGCGCGACTGATCGGGACTGCCGAGCCTCCGCGCTCGCGCATTTCGTAGGTATTTAAACATATTAATTCATACAATCATTTTATCTTTTTAAATTCTGCAAAAATGTCTAGAAATACTGAATGGCTTTAGTTTAGTTCAAAAACTTTATTTAAAACATCAATAGTTTAGTCGTCAGATTGTAAATGCTTTACAAAAAGGAGTAACTTTGGGGTCTCTTTCTATCGAGCGAAGTTCATTAGATCGTGTATCTGAGTGCAACTTTGACTAGACTAGATCCTTAAGTAAAACATAGAATTTTTTCAAATTTTTAAAACCCTTTTTCTACGTTTCGGGTTGTTTTTAGAAAACTCGAAAACGCTAACTCGCTTGACGACCTCCCCTTAATAATCGATTTCATCCATTACAAATGTTTTTTTGATGTGTAAAGTTGTGTAGGAAAAGCTCTCGAATAGCAAACTATGAGAATGACGGAATAACAAAAAATTATTACAAAAGGCATATTTTATTTTGCCAGGCGGAGTTCATTTTACACTAGCCATTAAGAAGTACTGAAGTATTCTTGTCCCTTTCCAACCAATTCAAATGTCAATATACTCTCCCTTCTGACGAAAGTACATGCTCGGGCTAGTGATGTGCTAGTGACGCTTTCGACATACCGTATAAGTCCCGATTTCAACTAATTATGTATTCGTCCGCGTTTTGTTGCACTGTTTTATTAATATTGAAATTCTATTGGAAAAGGTCATTAGTTATTTTACATTAAATTGTCAGTGTTGCCAGTGTTCTTTTAATTAAAGTAGTAATGTAGTAAATTAGTGTCTCGTTCTATTTTATTTATACGCTATAGGTACGATACGGGTACAAATCAGTGTAGTTGAATCGAATATTTAGTTTAGAAATAGTTATTCTGTAGTTTTATTTTATTATAAAGTTTATTAAGCGGTTGTGTCATATTTATTCCTATGTAAAATCGAGTATGTATATCTAATGAAATAACAAATGAGTAACAGTATTATCACTAGGACATGGATTTCCCTAGCAATTAGGACTAGTGTCACGAGGTGGACCCTATGCTGGACTTCGAAGAAGTATAAAGGATCTCGGAATTGGTTAGAGATGGAGCCATTGCAATTGGGTTTTTTCGAATCGTCTTAGTGAGCAATGAGGACTAGTGCCAACGAAGATTGCCAATGTAACTTATATTTGTGGTTTTACTGTACTTATTGATATAGATAAACAAATATTTAAATAGAATACTTCCAAGACTCAGGAACAAATATTCGTGTTCGTTCATCACACAAATAAATGCTCCGGCCGGGATTCGAGCCCGGGACCTCCGCCTTAGGCAGGGCCACTACCAACTAAGCCAAAGTGGTTGTCAAAATATTTCGCAATTTTTTAACATTCACCAGTGCTTTAGCCGTACTAGATTACACCATGTATTATTTTATTAACATTCATTTTTGTCCCACTGCTGGGCAAAGGCCTCCTTCCTTTTCTTCCACATATCCCTGTCCCGGGCAGTCTCCCACCAGTCTTGCTCAAAGACGTCGATTTCATCTCGCCATCTCCGGCGAGGTCGGCCACGACGCCGTGTTCGATTTTGTGGGACCCACTTGGTAGTGATTTTAGCCCACAAGTCTTCCGGCATGCGGCAGACGTGCCCGGCCCAGTCCCATTTAAGTTCGGCGGCTGTGTGAGCTACATCAGCAATCTGGATTTTGGAACGCACTGGGGGTTCCAAAACACTGTATAAACATGCCTAAAATATTATTCTAGATACCAAGTCAATAGATGAGAAACTATGAAAAATTGTTAACCTAAAATAAATGGCATTACCGGTAAAAGCCGGTAATAAACGACGCGTCCCATCCCTACGCCGCGAGCGCCAAGTTGAACTAAAGCGCGCGCTCTATGAAACAGCCAATGGCATCGACGTTACAGACCTCCCCGCGACCCGCACATACCGCTTACTTTGGTACTTTTGATTCGAACTAAATCGTCCATAGGGGCTATCTAGAGGGGGTTATCTATGGACGTACATAAATGGCATGGATTGATTCTGTTTACATTATAAATCGGAAATAATTTGGCTGACACTTTTATTTATTTGACTGCCTTTAACAAGAGTGTAAAACAAGTATGAAAAAAACCGGCCAAGTGCGAGTCGGACTCGCGCACGAAGGGTTCCGTATCAGAAAAAGGCTAAAAGCCATTGAACACTTGTTTTATTGCGTTTTTTTTTGTATTTGTTGTTTTAGCGGCAACTACTCTGTCGTATGGGAGCCCCCCTTAATTATTGTTATTATTTTGATTTTAGTATTTGTTGTTGTAGCCACAATAAAAATACATAATCTGTGCAAATTTCAACTGTCTAGCTATTATGGTTCTTGAGATCTAGCTCGGCGAGTGGTAGCCATGAAAAAAGGCTAAAATATCACGATTTTTGTATGGGAGCCCCCCTTAATTATTATTATTATTTTGGTTTTAGTATTTTTTGTTATAGCGGCAACAGAAATACACAATCTGTGAAAATTTCAACTGTCTAGCTATTACGGTTCTTGAGATACAGCCTGATGGTGACAGACGGACGGACGGACGGACAGCGAAGTCTTAGTAATAGGGTCCCGTTTTTACCCTTTGGGTACGGAACCCTAAAAAGAAGTTATTCTAATGAATAAATAATGAAATTTCGTGTATTAACGTATTAGTAATAGGCTTGCATTCATCTATCACGATGTAAACATTACATATTACAGGTGATACTTTTCGAGTTAACCAACTTTGAAATAGGTTAAGGTAAGGTATTTGTTTATTAAAAATGGGATTGCTCTTAGCCAGCATCTAGCCGGGGGGCAAAGATGAGGCCGACGATGAAGCGAGCTCACCCAGAAGATTCCTATTCACTTGTGCCTTAAAAAGGTCCAGGTTATATGAACTCGGAAAAACAAGACGCCGGCAGAGAATTTTGGTAAAACACTAACCTCGACTTTGCAATCAACTGGTTTTACCATATAACGTGACGGTATAAGTTATCATACTAGCCGGGCTGATGTATGTATGCATTTTGTGTCATATCTACCCCACGTGAAGGTTCCGGTCACTTAAAGCCACTTTCCTTGAACGGCCACAATCCTTGAACGGCTACTTCACTGGAACGGCCATTTCACTCCGTATCAGCCAAAGGACGTCCACTGCTGGACATGGGCCTCCCCCAAATTCACAGGGGGTATATGCCATAATCGCCACGCTTGGCATGCGGGTTGGCGATCGCAGTATCTCCACCGCACTCCAGGGCTGCTGCTGCTCATTCCCCGGTGGTCTTGGTCGTAGTTTTAGGACATACCCGGGTCCATTTCACTCGAACGACCATAATTATCGAACGGCCACTTTTCTGTAACGAGCACATTGTTTGTCTGTCCGTCTGTCACCAGGCTGCACCTATCGCATGAACCATTGTAAGGGGATATTATGTAGGCAATGCAATGTCAGCAAACGCGGCTATGCATTGCATACCGCCAGTCCCGCACCGCAACCCACAAGTATCACTCGTGTTAACTGTTTACTGTATTCTGGTATACTGATATTTAATAAATACCTAAGTAGGTTCCGATATAGCGCGCCTCAAGGCCGCCTTTAGCTCTGAGTCGGGGGCTTGGCAGCACGCACTACCTTCCCCCCACCTGGGTATTCTTTTAGATAACGATTCTCTAAGAATCGCGGTTGCGTTACGTTTGGGTTGTAAGGTGTGTTATATGGAAGATGGTATGTGATCAGATGGATTTGTTGGTGGTTTCTTGTTACTTTATAATGTTTAAGTTGTATCATTTATTTATTCATTTCCTAACTGTCCCTTTGTAATCATGTCTGTTGTAATTTTGGAGGTCGATGTTATCTTATATCAAAATTTTCGGGAACTGCGAGGCTTTCGGTGCCCGGCACGACGTTAGTTTTTGTTTCGCAATTCGAAGGGTCATAGAGGTGTTCACGAATACGTGGCTGTGTTCGACGCACCCGCGGGGCAATCAGTGATGTGCCCTATTAATCCGTCTGCCGAGCTCAAATGCGTGCTGTTTATAGAGCTGGGCTTGGTTGGTGAAGGGCTTTCTCTTCGCCGGCGGGCGCTACTGGCAGGTCGCTTGCGGCGGCTGACCTGGTTGTCGGCGGCCATCGAAGCGGCCGTTGACGCGGGTGATATGAACGGTTTTAATGGTGGTGATTTTGTGGACAGTGACGTTTTGTTAGTGTGTGTGCATATCTTGTTTACGTTAGTTATTACAGTCATTTATTTTATTAGATTATACAGTTAAAAAGTAAGTAGAAAAAATAATTAAAACTAAATATTAATGAATTTATTACTAAATTAATGTTAATAAAAATCTTATAATTTTCGTTGACATTTTTTTTCCTTTATGTGTAGCAAGATTTCGTTCTATTTTTATGCACTATGTGCTCCTTACCTAGTGCTTAGGGTCACAGATTTGTGCCTTGATCTTTGATTAATATTAAATCCCTTATTGTGTGTGACAATAGTACGACAACAGCTGCATTTGATAAGGTATTCTTAGATCTGTGTGGACCCCTAACTAGAGATACAAATGGGTATTGTCACAGTATTACAATATATTCCCTACAGTAGTGAAACGCCTTTGATGTCGGGCGACGCCGCCGCTCGTGTAAGTACTTACGCCGTCACGCGCGGATGTGCCAGGGTTGTCACAAAATGGAAACCGTTAAGAAACCAGTAGGAAACGTGAAAGTAAATTTGACAGATGTCCCCGGTAAGTACACATTTCTGCCGTGGGTGGTGTGCGCTGCGATCGCGATCCAAACAAACAAAAAAAATATGGTTTCCACGGCAATTCAACGCTATTCCATCGCTTACCGCTTAGTGAGGTACCTACGTAATTAACGAAATTAAGTATACAAACTTACCTCTCATCACGGGGAAATCTATGAAATCTTTATTTAATAATGTTGTTGAGTTTTAATAATAAAATCACAATCACTCAATTCAAAAACATGTACGCGCCTGCCTTGAATGTTAGAGAACGCAGACTGAATGAGTTTGCGTCGGCAGCCCGCGCCGCCCGCTCACCCGCGCTTGCCCCCTCAGTTGCTCTGAGCAAGTACATTCGTTGCTCAACTGTATGTTGTTAAACTGTGCTATTGTAGTAATACATAATGGCTGTTTAACATATTTATGGAATTTTTGTTTTTGACATTTATCACATCTTTTTACGAATTTTATAATGTCGTTATCCATTCCGGGCTAGTAGTAGTAACGCTTCATTTTACTGGTCATTCGTCGCATGCCTGCGTGACCGCTAGTGGGTAATAAACACAGACCTAGATAAACCTAGATGCCCCCAATGCAAGTACTTCGCGTGTATCTAAATGGTGCGGTGCACCACTTGCCGCTCAGTCGCGCTCATATAGGAATTTATTATATACTGTCGCGCTCCTGTCGTTCTAACTGTCAGACTGTTGCTGCACTGGAAAATGCCACATTGGGCCGTAATTAACTGTTCAAATTCAACAAGAGTGGTTAGTCGAGTAAACGGTGACGTTTCCTTTCATAAGTAAGTATTTTTTTCTAATAAATTAAGCCTTATTTAATTTTTTTTTTTCTACTTGGAGTGATGTCGTGTCTTTTCTACCAAAATAGTATATTTTCGAAGTACGCCATCCATCGCGGCTTCTGCTTTAAACTATACTTAAGGAATGTTATTTTTAGGCCGTAATGGACAGTGGAGCAAAAGATATTTTCGTTAATAGCAGCGTTTTTAAAACGCTTATTAAGCGAAATACCTTATTCGAAGCCTAAAACAATATTTGAGAGTGGCAACACTGTTTGACAGACGGTTCCTGATTGGCTGACACACCCCGCCAATTTCCCCCTCTACAGGTTTCCCTTTCTTACCACCAGGACGGGGGCCGCGGATCGTTGTAGCGATGTGCGGCCCCTTGCTTCATTGGATCTCAAAATAAACAAACATGATTTTGCAATAGATCACAAGTACAACTGTATTTTTCGCTGCACATGTTGTAGCTTTAGTTAAGTGAAAAAGTACTAAACGAAAAAGTCATAAGTTCTTTAGGTAAATACTTCCACATTAGTGCAGTGAAAACTACCCACAGGTGAAGTGGATTATTGCAACTGGAGTGTTATTTAACCACCGGCAGAAATAAAAGTTTAGGCTTCGAATAAGGTATTTCGCTTAATAAGCGTTTTATTGGTAGGTAAAACGCTGCTATTAAGCTTCTGTACCGTTATTCGAAGCCTAAAACAATATTTGAGATCTGTCTGTTATTGCCTGGTGGTTCAGACGCCAATGTGATAGAGATGCTTTATATCAACCAGTGAAAGTGATGTCAATAGTTGTTGAGTGCACAAGCACCAAACATATATTGATTGAAAGTTTGACAACATATCTGTGGGATAAAAGATCAGTGATATGTAATGGTGTTTTATAATATGGGTAGAGGTAAGAAAAGGAGTAAAATATGAACCAATGTATGCAATTAAAAGTGATATCTTTATTAAATAAATATCAAACCTGTAAACATGTTTTGATTCATTTATCCATATCCTGTAACTAGGTACATATAGGTTTACACCAATGGAAGATCAGCATGAATGTGTATACAATGCAAGGGAAATATTAATTTAATCTGCAATAACATACATTATCAATCAAAAACAAAGTTTTCTTAAAGACAAGTGCTACATAGTTAACATTGCTTATATTAAGTATTGACGTAGCGAATAACAATAGTATTTACAACAGCCAAGATTGCACTTTCATAAGCATTATTTTACAAATAGCTTTAATAATCAATTATCAATTGGGCTGAATAAATTTGTAATCAACGGTACAGTATTTGAAGATGATTATTTGATTTCTCGACAGTAGAATTTTTTAAAAGTATTTTGCGTACGCCAATTTCCGCAAACTAGGATTTCGTCTAGAGGGCAATCTTGTACCCAGCTTTTTGAAGCTACAGCAGCACTTTCTGTAATGTAGGTAGATCTAAGTACGGGCAGTCTCGAATAAACGGTGATTGCAAACGGACGCTTGTGTTATTATTACAGTGGCGACGAGGATGGGATTACGCGTGCATATGGAAAATTGGTTACTTGGACTGTGTTCGGGAACTGTCTAATTTACGCGGATACTGGAAGTGATAAATTATGTCCATCGGAAAGGTGTCCGGATTTGACCTTAAGTGCGGTGTGTGGAGTTCGTACGTGGATAGACTTGAAATGTATTTTTTAGTAAACGACGTGAAGGACGAATTAAAATTGCCAACCTTAATAGCAGTGATAGGGGATGAAACCTACGAGCTACTGGCAAACTTGGCTAGCCCAAGAAAACCTTCGGAAATGGAATACAAGGACGCGGTAGACCTCTTACGTAATCATTTACAACCGACGCCTTCCGTACTCGCTGAGAGGTACCGGTTTCGGCAACGCAGACAGTCCAACGAGGAGAATATTGCAGGTTACGTGGCAGAATTGAAGAGGCTAGCGAGACATTGCCAGTTTGGGGCTACCCTCAACGACAATCTACGGGACCAATTTGTGTGTGGAGTGCGGAGCGATGTTATAAGACAACGTTTATTTGCGGAAGACGACACATTAACTTATGTCCACGCTGTCAAAATAGCAAGTGCCTTAGAAGCGGCGGAGCGGGACGCGGCCGCGGTCGAGGCGGGGGCGGCAGCGGCAGCGGACACCATCGACGGTGGTGCGGGAGCGGCAGCAGGGACGGCGGTTCATGCGCTAGTGCCGAGGGAGGCCGGCCAGAGCGCGGGACGCGCCTGGCGGAGCGGCTGGAGAAGCAGGAGTCGCACCGCAGTGAACACGGGGCGCGGGCGCGCGGGGACAGCGCACGGCGGGACCGGAGCGGCCAATGCAGGCGCAGGAGATCGGAGGGGACATTGCGGAGGCTGCGGAGCAACAGACCACGGCTATTCCGCCTGCCGGTTTCGGGACTACACCTGCAGCTTATGCCGACGTATGGGCCACTTGCGTCGCGTGTGCCCGGGGAACGGCCCGGAGAAGCTACACTATAGCGAGGCGGAGAGAGCCGAGGATGCGGAGGTCGTAGAAGAGGCCGGAGAGGACTTTCATCATTTATGCCTAAATGATTATAGACCGGTGAGTGTACCGATCACCATAGATAACCAAATTATCAATATGGAAGTGGACACGGGTACGGCCGTCTCTTGTATAAATAGAGAAACTTATGAGAAACACTTTAGTAACAATTCCTTGGAAACTAGCGATGTAGTTTTAAAGTTTTACGATGGCTCCAACATAAAGCCGTTAGGAATAATAAAACCACTTATTGACTACGGCGGGAAAGCCCGGCGCTTAGAATTGTTCGTGGTAGACGGAGGTACTACGTCACTCTTAGGTCGACAATGGTTAACGGAGCTAAACATCCCTATCCCTAGATTTAGTAATTGTAATAATATAAATGAGCGTAAGCAAATGTCTCAAGAAATTAACACTTTATTTGACAGATATAAGGAGTTGTTCAGTGGCGGGCTCGGGCGGTTCACGGGCGGGGTAGCGACACTGAGAGTGCGGGAGGGGGCGGCGCCGGTGTTCCACCGCGCGCGGCCGGTGCCCTACGCACTGCGCGAGCGCATCGATGCTGAGCTGGACGCCATGCTGCGCGACGGAATCGTTGAGCCGGTCGACTGCTCCGACTGGGCCTCACCACTGGTACCGGTAAATAAAGCCGACGGTTCCCTTAGGCTTTGTGCCGACTATAAAGCTACACTCAACCCGGTGTTGCTTATTGATGGATATCCCTTACCTAGAATAGACGATTTGATGGTGAGTCTTAGCGGTGCAGCTTATTTTTCAAAAATAGACTTATCACAAGCCTACTGTCAAATAGAACTCGACGATTCTAAAAGATTCACAATCATAAACACTCATCGGGGCCTGTATAGATATAATAGATTAGTCTATGGTCTGGCATCCAGTCCGGGAATCTTCCAAAGAATAATGTGTAATCTTCTTCAAGGTATCCCAAACGTGCACATTTTTCTTGATGACGTCATTATTTGTGGGAAAAATAAACAAGAACACCTTGCAGCCTTAGAAGCCGTTTTCGATAAGTTATGTAATTCTGGATTAAAGCTTAAGAGTAGTAAATGCGTATTTTTAGTGGAAGAAGTACGGTATCTGGGGTATATTATTAATAAGCATGGTATAAAAACCGACCCGTCGAAAGTTGAAGCTATTGTAAACGTGCCGAGGCCGACAAACGTAACGGAACTGCGTTCATTTTTAGGCATAATCAATTTCTATGGCAAATTTATTAAAAACATGAGCAGTAGGTTGGTTCCTTTATATGAACTACTTAAGAAGGATAAACAATGGTTCTGGTCAACGGAATGCGAGAGGTCATTTAGGCAAATAAAAGAAATATTATCAAGCGCGGAAGTCTTAGCACATTACGATCCTAAAAAAACATTGTTTGTCACTTGTGACGCGAGCGCACGCGGGGTGGGGGGAGTGTTATCGCAACTGGACGAGCACGGCTGCGAACGCCCGATCGCGTATGCATCTCGAACATTGAATGAGGCAGAAACGAACTATTCACAGATTCACCGGGAAGCGCTGGCTAAAATTTTTCCGGTTAATAAATTTCACCAATTTCTTTACGGACGACGTTTTACATTGCGTACGGACCACAAGCCGTTGGTGTCGATATTTGGACCTAACACTGGCATACCTACAATGATAGCGAGTCGTATGCAGAGGTGGGCGATTATTTTGTCAGCTTATACTTTCGACATCGAGTATGTACGTACGGATGAGAACGGGGCGGACGGGTTGTCGCGGCTACCGGCCCCTAGTGGCCAAGCCTAACAGCCAGAATGACGCTGCCGGAGCAAACGTATTTGCATTTTGTGCAACAAGAATTATTATTAGATTATAATGTAATTAAGCGGGAGACGTCGCGCGACCCATTGTTAGGTAAGGTATTATGTTACATTCGGGACGGTTGGCCGTCCCAATGTGAGATCGCTAATGTACAACCGTACTATAACCGCAGAGCCGAACTTTATGAGGAGTTAGGGTGCGTTATGTGGGGGTATAGGCTAGTAGTGCCGGAGGCGTGTAAAAATAAGGTTATAGCTATGATTCATGAACCCCATATGGGAATAGTAAAGTCAAAGGCCCTCGCGCGTAGTTATGTGTGGTGGGCCGGGCTCGACGAAGCAGTGGAGCGGGTGTGCCGCGAGTGCACGACGTGCGCGGCGCAGGCGGACGCGCCGCCGCGGCACGCGCCGCGCCTGTGGCCGTGGCCAGCTCGCCCGTGGTCGCGTCTGCATCTCGACTTCCTGGGCCCAATAGCGGGAAAAACTTATCTAGTAGCCGTGGACGCGATGTCGAAATGGATCGAAGTGTTCAACGTCACGACCGTTTCGGCCGGCGGTTTAATAGATAGAATGTGCGAACTATTCAGTAGGTGGGGTATACCCAAACAGTTAGTAATCGACAACGGTTCTCAGTTTGCTTCCAGGGAATTTGAACTTTTTACTAAATCCAACGGAATAGAACATATTTTTACCGCACCTTATCACCCTGCATCTAATGGTTTGGCTGAAAATGCTGTAAAAACGGTAAAGCGGGTAATTAAAAAAGCGTTACAGGAGAAACAGAACGTAGATAGGGCCTTATGGGCATTTTTAATACATTACAGAAACGTTGAACATACAACCACCGGCGAGAGCCCGGCAATGCTTCTCATAGGCAGGCGTATCCGAACCCGCATGGATATCATCAAACCAGACAGGGAGGGCCAGGTGCGGCGCGCGCAGCAGCGCCAGCAGGAAGGGGCGCCGGCCGTCCACAGGAGCGTGGACAGGGACGAACAAATCTGGTACAGGCAATATCTAAAAGGGGAGAAGTGGGTTCCGGGTCGGGTGGTAGATATTTTAGGACCTAGCAATTATAAAGTTTTAGGCAAGGATGGCTCCTTGGTACATAGGCATATCGATCAATTACGAAAACGACAGAGTCGGCTGTCTCTTGGTTCTTCCACCTCGGCGTTAGGTCTTAACGGCACAGAGTCTCAGGGTTCAAAGTCGCCAGTCGGTACACCTACGATGGAGGCGGGGGACCAGCCGGGGCGGTCGGCGGCGGCGGCGGTGTCGCCGCGCCGCATGGCGGACGAGAGCGCCCAGCCTGTTGGGGACACTCCGTCTTCACCAGATTGGGAGGTTGCTTCGCCGCAACCGGCCACACCCCGAGCTCGCCCAGTCAGACAATGTAGGCTTAAAAAACCTAACTATAAAGTTTAGTTATTGTTCCTAACTAGGTTAAGCATGTCTAATTAAGATAATACCTAAGTGTTTAAGTGTAGAAGTTATGTATTGGATAAGTGCGAGGGGATGTAATGTAGGTAGATCTAAGTACGGGCAGTCTCGAATAAACGGTGATTGCAAACGGACGCTTGTGTTATTATTACACTTTCCTAACCCAATTGGCAACGACTGTTCGTGACGCTGCCTTAGGGGGGCCACATGCAGTTAAAAACAATGAGTTACTATTACACAATGCCCGCCTAGCAGCTGTTAATGAAATTACCTTATTAACCCAAAATACTGGATCTAAGTTTTTACAATCACAATTTTTCAGCAGTCTCTAACCAGATTGCCTGTAAGTAGCAGCGTCTGTTTTAGATCCAAAAATTGGCCATAGAATTATGCAGTTTTCTTTTATAATGCAATGCTCAGGGCTGGTAGCTAACAAGGTAAGATCGTGAACTCTGCGCCCGCCTCATAACAAAAGTAATATAGAAGCCCTTTTTGAGCATTCAAATAAACTATTCTCATACGGAGAATGGTTTTTTAAAGACTGAATAAGAATCTCAGTGTCCCATATGGGGACTTTAATAGGTTTAAGATTTAAATTTGAGATAGCCTTTAGAGCATGCTTTACCAGTATATGGGAGCTTAATTTAGTCTCATGATCGGGATCACAAAGTGTAACTATAGCCGATTTATAAACCAAAATGGTACTGTAGGCTAATCTTTGAGATTGATACAGGTCTATTAGGAATCTGGCCAGGTCAGATCCAGAAGGTTTAAAGACATTTATCTCATTTTCACGGCACCAAGAGTTCCACCTTTTCCAGGCCGGTTGGTAAGTTTTAAGGGATGATTGTCGCCAGCTAGACCGTAAAATACTTTTTTGTTCTAGCGACCAACCTTTTACGCTTTGTTCCCAGCCCCACATTTCCATACCTCCAGAATCATGTCCTGGACTTTGGGAGGTGGACGGTTGGTTGAGGTATCTATCAAGACTCGACCCGGGTTCCGAATGGTGAACGGAGGGGCTAACGCTCTGTTTTTTAGATCGGGTCTCCAAAATGCTTTCAGCCACCGTGGGGCTACTATTAAGTACATTCCTACTGACTTATTCAAGTGGGCTAGAACTCGTGGAATGAGATATGGCGGTGGAAACAGCCAGGCCAGACAGTAGTTCCACGTTTGGCTGAAAGCATCGTGGAATTGGGCTCGCTGATCTGTCACATCCAGTGTCACGTACCTGAGGACAACGTGCGCTGTCGCCGATGCAAAAAGATCTATCAGCGGAGTTCCCCATTTTGAAAATATTAGTTTTGTTATCCCGGGAAGGAGATGCCATTCGGGTATCGGACAAAGGCGGGATAGATGATCCGCTTCGGCATTGAATCTTCCAGGGAGGTAATGAATGTCGACGTGAATTTTGTAGCGATCCAGGAGATAAAATATTTTGTAGCAAATATCCATCAACGCAGTCGATCTCGTCCCGCCTTCGTTCCGAAGATACGAAACCACGGTTTTGTTGTCGCTCTGGATCATTAGCGACGAATTGGATAGGTAGGGACAATGACCTTCCAAAGCGTATAGTACAGCTAGCATCTCCCGTGGATTGGAATGCAGACTTGCCTCTCTTCGAGACCACTGCCCCCAAATTCTCCTGCTGTTTAACTGAGCTCCCCACGCCAATTCCGAGGCATCTGTCACCAGGTAAAGAGATGCTGGGGGATGGTGGATGCTCGAGCAGCTGTTTGCATTGGCTAGCCACCATTTCAGTTCGGCTAGTACTTTCCGAGGAATTGGTAAGCGACATAGAGGGTTTTGGTAAAGCAGGGATTGGCAATGCTTTAATAGTGCCCGATGATTCAGGCGACCACGTGAGACTGGGAAACTGGCAAAGTTTATTGACCTTACAATGCTTTGAATTTCCTTCAAGTTCGCCGATTTTCGTTTTAATAAAACGGTTATTTTTTTAATTAGTGCTAGGCTTTTCTTCGTTGGTAGATATTTTAAGTTGGAATGAGGATCCCAACAAATTCCTAAATATTCTATTACTCTTTGAGGAGTTAGTATTGATTTTTCGAAATTTATTTGCCAGCCCAATCCCTCGAGAAGGTTCACTGTCTGGTGGCCTTGCTTTTTCAGGATGTGAGGGTCCTGGTGTGCCAATAGAAAGTCGTCGAGGTAAACTACGACTCGAAACCCCTTGTCTTTTAAAACTTGAGCTATCCAGTTGGTCAATGACGCGAACATTTTTGGCGCACATGCTAAACCAAAAGGGCAACAAGTCATTTGTAACAATTGGCCATTGAATATTAGCCGCAGGAAGCGCTTGTGACTGTTTGCAACTGGTAGGTGAAAGTAAGCGTTCGATAAATCTATCTTTAGAAGCCAATCTGCCGGCTGCAGAAAGGATGGTATTCTGTGCATGTTTACTAGGCGAAACTTTAAGATTGGGAGATACAAGTTTAAGTTTTTCAAATTGAATATTGGACGGAATGTACCGTCGCTTTTGGGTGTCAAAAACATTGGGGAAATAAAACTGGGGCTGTCCTCGGCAGGGTCCAATGCTCCCATTTTTATTAACTTTTTTATTTCTACCTCCATTTTCTTTGAGAAGGGTGTTTGAAACTTGGCCGAACTTGGCGAAATCAGTGGTGGCTTTATCACAAATGGGATTCGAAATCCTTGAATAAGCTTTATCAAAGACGGAGGCGCTTGAAGTGCCTCCCAGTTTCTTACAGATTTCGCTAGTTGGCCCGATTGAAAGTCAGAACTTTCTTTTCTGTTGGTACTCCCTGCGCGGGATATTGGCACCAGCTGCCCTGCCTTGACCACGAGCGGGCTGTTGATAGGCGAATGGGCCCTGATTGCGGAAATTCTTTTGCCGACTGGGCTTCCCCTGGGGGTTTGTAAGTGGCCTTGTTGGGCGAAACATATCGCGCCAACCCAAAGGGTAATAATTTTGAACGCCTTGCGCAGGCGGAGGCACCAAAGGTCTTGGCATGTTCATATAGAAGTTAGTGGGGTCATATATGCCCTGCGGAGGCAGTTTTTGGGTTAGGTTACCCGAGCTAGGACCTGCTTGCGCAACAGGTTTGGTTTGGTTCGATGTACGGGCTGGCCAAAATGCTTTAGAAACGCCGCCGTGTTTTTCAATGGCCGTTGAAAACGCCTCTTTTTGGAAAAGAAATCGTGAACTTGGCGGGATTTTCCTTAAGGTTTCCTTGAAATACTTGTCTTTAACTGAACGAAGAATGCTGTCTCTTCGTTGTTGAATGAGATCAGCGCGATGACCACAAGCTAGTTGCAGAGCATCGTTAGAAGTTTTTCTTGTAAAGATTGCGGGGATAATTCTGTAGTGGAACGAGACCAATCTAACAGGGATTTAAAAGCGGCATCGGCTGCCTCACTCTGTCTAATTAGAGCTTGAGTTAAAGCGGCGAATCCGCGTTCCGTTATACTTAAATTTAAAAACCTATCGAAAGGTTTTATCTCCTCATTTGTTTCTAGATCGGTAAATGCGGGTTGGGAACAATATTGCTTTTGCACGTCTGAATAGCGAACACTCGACCAATTTTCAGAATCAAAATAGTGTACTGAGTTTATGAAACTGACGTGAGATGGTGAGGATTTAGGTACCGCAGGTTCTTTTAACACTGTATTTAAAGTCAATTTTAACGCATTTTCGGACTCGACAGACGTCGATAGTTCCTGGTTCTCTGAATAAAATTCCCCACTCACGTTAGTGTCAACCTCATCTCCATTTTCAGAGGACTGGGCTAAAGGTGGCATAAATTGAAACATGTTCCCAACAAAGTTTTTAATCTCACTGACCTGTTCCGCCAAAAGGCGAATGGATTCACCATAATCATCATGCCGACGTCGCTTTTTCCTGGTTCCGGATGTGCGCCGCTCCGATTTCCGTTTTGAACGCTTTTTTGTCGGCGGCTGTGGCTGCGGTACCGGCGGCTGCTCTAGCGACGTAGACGGGATAGCTGTTAGCTCTTGGTCCGAATCTGACGAACTCGTGCTCGAGCTCGCGCTTGAGCTGGAGTCCGTCATGTTTTCTGTAAAAAGCAATTTATATCAACTATCGAACGGTAAAACCGTTTGAAGAAAAAATTTCAAATTGGTACTTACAAAAAATTTTTTGCAAGTGTTTTTGCAAAAATATTTTGTAGTGAACCGTACGCTCCAACAAACAGAACGCCAATGAAGCAAGGGGCCGCACATCGCTACAACGATCCGCGGCCCCCGTCCTGGTGGTAAGAAAGGGAAACCTGTAGAGGGGGAAATTGGCGGGGTGTGTCAGCCAATCAGGAACCGCTACGTCATCTGTCAAACAGTGTTGCCCCTCTAAAATATTGTTTTAGGCTTCGAATAACGGTACAGAAGCTTAATCTTTACATTGCATGGTGGTAGGGATTTAAAGTGAGTACTCGTAGTGCTGTACACTACGATGTTTCATGCAATGTCACTGTGCAATTCAATTTATAATCGATTTTTGTGACGGACAATGATGATTAAGGCTAGTTACTATACAATAATGCTATTCTTTTACATCAAAAATATTAAATAATTTTAATTTAATAATAATTATTAAATTATTTAGCAATAGATTCTTAAGCGCCAAAGAAGCAGGGATCTTCTTTCATAAAGTACTTAGTAAAATATTTATTTGATGGTTGACTATACGAGGTATCAGGGCATTAAGCGAAGAAGAATATGGAATCATTAAATTGCATTTATTTTATAACCACCAAGCACTTATTACATTATATCACGCATTGAATGTAATCCAAAAAAGAAATCACTATAAAATATCTATTTTCCTTATGTCTATTCCTATCTGCCCGGCTAGTATGATAGCTTATACCGTCACGTTATATGGCCAAAATGTACTGAAACGTCACATATAACGTGACGGTATAAGCTATCATACTAGCCGGGCTGAAATGAACTATAGTGTTGCATCGATAAAAAGTTGTTGTTATAAAAACATTGCAATCCTTCTTTTGAGCAATCGTGTAAAAAAAACTCTGAATAGTTGAACGAGCGAGCTAAGCGTCTCCGTTTCAGCTTTCAACAAAAAATATTTCGTATGTCTGTCTGTCTGTCCGGATGTTCTCCTCTACATGTCGCATTTCTCAACCGATTCTCGTGAAATTTCGTGAGTAGCTTCAATAATTATATAGAATTTCTTTGATGTCTCAAAATTTTGTTGCTGTCTACAGATCTCAGAGCCACTAGTAATCTTTGAATCGCTTTCTCATTTTATAATTTGCATTCACCCTATAATATATTCATAGTAGTCTTTGCATTCACCCTTGGCGATATCATTAATTATTATGAATAATTTATAATATTAAAATACAACGAATACAAGTAATAATTCAAATAATAACAATAAACTAGCATAACTTAAAGTATCTATTTTTTTTAATTTATTTAATCGTATGGCATTTATTTACGAACCGTGAGATCTTCGAGAAGACAAGTACGGTAAAAGTATCTATGATCTCTGCCTACCCCTCTGGGAAACAGGCGTGATTGTATGTATGTATGTATGTATGTAACTTAAAGTATCCCTTAAATACTCACCTATAGAATAATATGCTTTTTCTTTTAGGAAATTATACAAGTCTCTTTATTTAATTCTGGTAAGCCACCTAGTTTAATTTTATATGTTGGTAACTTATCACAAAGTTTTGGTGCTATTCCAAAAATAATCATACAAAGAAGAGCAGTTTTGAATGGCCCTGTATACGTTTTATCTTTCTGCCTACAGCTGTTAAAAACTGAAAACTTGCTTATATTGCTTTTGACATATATTCCTACCTCGTATATGTTAAGGCATGGAAGCGTTAATATGATTAGATTAATGAAATGCGTTCTACAGGTTTCTGTTCGTGCTATTCCACATACCGATCGCAAACATTTTTTTTGTGTTTTGAACGCCATTTCACGGTCTGTGGAATTACCCCAAAATATGACGCCATATCTCAAAGTTGAAGTTAATACTGATAGATACAAATTTAAAAAATATTATGTTATTGAGCATCCTCTTGTGATCAAATTATATGTTGCTGTACCTTCTCGTGAGTTCATTTTAAAGGTACCATTTCATCAAGATAATCGTAAGTTACAATTATCTAAATTACATCAGAATTGCTGTTCGTTACCGCAGATGAACGTTTCTTGTTTCTAGCGTGAATTCTTTTATGAAAATTTAAGGCACTTCTTTGCCTATATTGGTTGTCACATTCGTCACAGTTATATGGCTTTTCTCCGGTGTGAATTGTTCTATGCATATCCAAAGTGGTTTTTTGTGCAAACTGCCTGTTACAAATTTCACAACCATAGGGTTTCTCTCCGGTGTGAATCCTTTTATGAGCATCTAAATGATGTTTTCGTGAAAATTTTCTGTTACAAAATTCACATGCATATGGTTTTTCTCCGGTGTGTGTTCTTTTATGTTTAAGTAGATCATATTTTTCTTTAAACTGCTTGTTACATTCTTCGCAGACGTATGGCTTTTCCCCGGTGTGAATCCTTTTATGTTTATCTAAACTGCCCTTTTGTGTAAATTGCTTGTGACATTCTTCGCAAGTATACGGTTTTGTCCTAGTGTGAACACATTTATGTAACCCTAAAGTGCCTTTAGTCGAGAAATGCTTGTTGCATTCTTCGCAGCTGAATGGTTTCTGACCAGTGTGTGTTCTTTTATGAACATCTAAGCCACTTTTTTCTCTAAATTTCTTGCCACATTCGTCACAAATGTGCGGTTTTTCCTCAGTATGGGTTCTTTTATGTTTCTCTAAGCTATTTTTCTGTTTGAATCGTTTGTCACATTCGTCGCAACCGAATGGTCTTTCTCCTGTATGTACTCTTCTATGGATGTCTAAGAGTGATTTTTTGGCACATTGTTTGTTGCATACATCACAAATGAACAGTTTCAAGCATTTACGTTGCTTCACAACCGAGTTGTCCACTGCATGTGTTTTGATATGTCTGTCTAAATTAGATTTATCCGCGAATCCCATGTTACATATTTCGCAGGAGTATGTGTTCACCGAGTGACTATGAGTGTGTTTAACAAACATTTCTGTACAAGTGAACTGGTCAGAACAAGTTTCGCAAGAATATGTTAATTTGTCTGTTAGTGGGATGTGTGTCTGTATGTGGTTGATTAAGTTGGACTTGGCTGTGAACCTTTCCCCGCAAGTATCGCACGTGACCGCTTCTTCCTTGATGCGGATTTGGAAAGTGTAGGGCGTTGCGGCCAACTGCACTGTAACAAACAATAGTTAACATTAAGGGCGTTGCATTTTTTTTATATACCATGTCGGTAGCAAACAAGCAGACGGCCCTGATGGTAAGCGGTCACCGCAGCTTATGGAAGCCTGCAATTTCAGGGGTATCACACGCGGACACGCGCGTTGAAAATGTACAAAATCTTTTCTTGAAGAACGCCATGCTGCGGTCCCTAGGGAAAACCTCGGCAGGGTGCTCATTCCACAACCGGAGCGTCAAAGCGAGGAAATTTCTCTGAAACCGTACCGTACGCGACCATTTAGGCAAAGATTAATATAATAGTTCTTCGAACCGATACTCATGTCTTATCAAAAAAGAGCATGCTTACCGCTTTGCATATCTACTTAGTTTGACAATAGAGCTACCTTGAACGCGCGGGTCGTTAGCCGCACGTGCCGGCCAAGACACTAGGGTTAATCTTAGAACTGATTTTATAAATAGTTGAGTGAATTAAAATTCGTAATATTGTATAATAGTGTAAAAGTAGCATTACAGACTTGGAATTAGTCATTTGGCATAAGTTGTTTTAAATTATTCTGATTACGCGTTTCATCCTCGTGAGAGCATTCCAGCCCTTCCAAAAGGTCATAACATAAGTGCCTATAGCAACGACGATGTTTACGCCCTTTCTTAGACCGTGCAATGCACCCCGCAAAATTTACTTCGCAAGTTTTAGTAAGTAAACTATTATACCAATTGCTAGACAGGGATATTTATATTAACATGAAATTAATACAAAATACAAATAATTTGGACATAATGGCAGTCAATCAATACCAATTGCTAGACAGGGATATTTATATTAACATGAAATTAATACAAACTACAAATAATTTGGACATAATGGCAGTCAATCAAAGATTCAATGTTCCGTAAAAATGTTTTTTTTTTTTTTTTTTTATTGATAAAGGGAAACAAACTGCGAAAAATAACCCATACAAATAAATACATAAAAAAATATACAAAAGCCAAAACAGTTTCCGCTAATGAGTATATATCATTATAGTTGCTCAAACAAGACTTGTTTACGACTATATAATTCTGTTCAATTTTACTATTATAATTATAATTCTTTTACTACGATGGTCTAGTCTAAAGGAAATAAAACATTTTTGTATCTTCCTAGACCTTGTGTTATAAAATAAAATACGTATTAATGTAGTCGGTAAGTTCGTCTGTCGGCAAAGCAATACATGACAAAAGTCTATCGGTTTTATTATTATTATACCCCACAACACTGCAGTGCGCCGAAGTAATTTTCATAGTCGTTATAAAGTTGGTCAACTTTTATTGAGCGAGTGGCAGCGTCCGGCCGTGCGCGCGTGTGCCAACCAGCGGGCTGAATCTCCGCTAGCGGCGCGCATAGTGTAGGTATAATTCTGGTGGGTACAGATAAGTAGCACTGGTCCTGACCTAATATTATCCAACTATTGTAGACGGACTGATAAATACTCCATATACGGAATTTCTTCTAGAATGACAAGCGACAGGGTTGCGGGGTCTAATAACGAGTCAGTACTCACCCGGCAAGTCATTATCTCCCATGACTTCATCTGGTTTCTCCATCTTCACCAGGGCATCTTCATCTGAAGCAAATATACCTTTGAAATTAGTTATCCAGATTTATTTCTCTACTGTTCTTAATCATATTCGTACAAAGTTACAGTACTGACTCTTGGTTTTCCAAAAATGCTATCGTGTCCGGATTTCCGGCTGTTCTCCTCATCACACTTCCCAAATGAAGCTCGAAAAAATTTGTAAGCAGGTTTTTTAATGTTCTTGTCTGAGCCATGTTCTAGTGAACAAACCCTGTCTAGAACGCAGCATACAGTAACATTAAGTAAGTATGGACAAATTTATACAAAATTATACAAAAAAAAATAATTCCTGCAGTTTTTTGCAAACCAGTGATTTTCTTCTATTAATTTAATGTTTTGGGGTGACGATTAGCTTCTCTCGCTTTCTCAGATTTATAACTAAAAATATATTACACAACGTTATTACGAAAAAAAAAATCCCTTTTCCAAGCCTAAGACAGACACAAACATGTGAAACCAATTGAGTAAAATTGAAGGTTATTGAACAATAAAGCAGCACTTACGTGACGCTGGTTCGCCTGTCTCGTCCTCTTTGTTCATCTCCGACTTTTCAATGGTCACTTTATCTGCAAGTGCAAATGTGCATTATGCTAAATAATTGGCATTATTAAATATAATCACAGAATCCTACTAATATTATAAACGCGAAAGTTTGTAAGTATTGATGGATGTTTGTTACTCTTTCACGTAAAAACTACTGAATGGATTTTAATGAAACTTTACAATAATATAGCTTATACATACATAGGCTACAATTTATAAAGATATTGTGTGAATTGTCCAAATACTAATCCTGCGCAGACGAAGTCGCGGGCACCAGCTAGTAATTAATAATACCTAAATGTACAGAAGTCCCACTGCCTTAGTCATGTCTGATGACTGATAACGTTAGCTGTCAAATACTATTTTATTTCTCTTTTTGCTACCATAGTGCGATGACGTAAGCGAGGGCTGTCGACAGATCAAATTAACATTCAAATAAATTAATTTCGTCCTTACTTTGTGTTAAAAATAGGGGAGCGTTCGTGGCCTTGCGGCGCCCGCGTACCGCGTGCGGTATGCGAGGATAACCAATGTCGGCCGGGGTCAGTTCTTAGATGACACTTTGAGTGGTTTACTAACTGAGCGCTTCCATGCTTTGGAAGGCACGTTAAGCCGTTGATCCCGGCTGCTGTCTATAATAGCAGTCGTTAAGCCAAGTTAGAGGCCTTCAGGTGGCTTGAGAACTTCTAACAGTCAAGTTGCCCATTCACATGACAAGCCTTATCCCAATAAGTTCTAGGTTCCCCCTTGGGTTAGAAGGTCAGATGGCAGTTGCTTTCGTAAAAACTAGTGCGTACGCCAATTCTTGGGATTAGGTAGCGGACCCCGGGCATGCTTCAGGATGCAACTGTACTGAGATAACGCTATGATGATGATGATGATTTTGTATTAAAAATACCCAGAACCGACCTAAATCTTAAAACATAGTAATGAAGGTAAAAATGTGACTATTCTTCATATACTTTGCTATCACTATTTTAGAAAAATACTTACGGCGGTGTGTCCCTATCGCTGTGGTGACGACCCTGACAATTTATATTTACACCGGGAGGTAACCAAATATAACAACACTACACTACAGTACTTACGTGACGGTAGCTGCTCTGTCTTGTCCTTTCGGACAATCTCCGACTTCTCTATGGTCATTTCATCTGCAAATGTGCATTGAGTACATAATAAATAATCAGAATTATTAAACATAATGTAGAAATATACAGTCGAGTTTTTTAATTTGTGACCCATTTCGTAAAATTTTGCTTTGAATGTCTATACCGTTTGACAGGACTGTCAACCTTAAGGGGGTCCCAAATTAGTCCTCGACTGTACAAAACTAGTGAATAGCATTAAAACTAATGCCTACGCCAGTTCTTGGTATTAGCTAGCGGACCCCGGGGATCCTTCAGGATGCAACTGTACTGGAATAACGGTAGGATGATGATTGTATGAATAGCAATAAAAACAGAAAATATGAAAAAAGTGAATCATTGCTGTACCAAGGCCTGTAGTCTGCCAGCTTACGTGACAATATGTGTAACAGCAACACTGCCTCCGAAGCTAGACGTCCCGGATTCGAATCCCGGCCAGGGCAGTATTTGTACATTTAGCACAGATATTTGTTCCTGGGTCTTGGATGTGTTTGAGTATGTATTTATCTATATAAGTAAATATGTATATCGTCGTCTAATATCCATAGTACAAGCTTTGCTTAGTTTGGAACTAGGTCGATTTGTGTAAGATTGCCCCCAATATTTATTTATTTATTTAAGGTGCAACTAAAAGCAACTATCCAGTACAATATTGCGATAGTAAAATAAATTCACAATAATGGGTTTTTTTACATACAGGTCGATTCACGAGAGCTGACACAAACGGATTGAATGAGTGAATGATAATGTCTAGTGTGCATCACAAAATGTTTAATACAGGTTGATTCAATAAGTGATAATTGTGTTTATAGATAATCTCGCCACACAACCAAGATAAGACGATGTCATTTTGAAAATGAGAAAAAAAACTTTGAAGTATAGATAATGTTTGCCGATCAATTGAGTCATTCTAATAAGAATTTTATCTTATCAGTCAAAATGCAATCTTACTTCGTGATCCAAATAGAGCGTTCATTGTGCATTTTGCGAACAAAAAAATCCCGACGCCTTGTTTGCACGCCGACGCCTTGAACCGTGGATATTGCGGCAAAACAGCTTAATTTCATATGAATTTTTCAGCGTTTTGCCGCGATTTTGAGGATGGCGGCGTAAATACGAAAAATAAATAAAAATAAATAAAGGTATACATTAAATAAAAACTCCATGATATTAAAATATTTGTAGCAAACCGTCAAATTTACCTTTCTGCCATATGGCACAAATGTTTTACCAGCCTCATCCAAATAATGTGCAGATTATATGTAATTTTTTTCTTACATAACAAAGAAGTAAATAACAATAACAAAACTTGTTTACAAAAGGAGGCCACACCACAGTGACAAGTGACTTTCCTTTCGTTCAATTCCTTCGTGCCAGCTCTTGTGAATCGACCTATACCATTAATTTGTCACTAATAAGCTAGAGACAATTTTACAAGATGGTTGAGTGCTAAGACTGGAGCGTTCGTGGCCCGGCGGCGCCCGCGTACCGTGTGCGGTATGCGAGGTTAAGCAATGTCGGGCGAGGTCAGTCCTTGGATGGCCGCTTTGAGTGGTTACTAACTGAGCGCTCCCGTGCTTTGGAAGGCACGTTAGTCGTTAAGCCAAGTTAGAGGCCTCCGGGCGGCTTGAGAACTTCTAACAGTCAAGTTGCCCACTCACTTGACAAAGCCTAATCCCAATAAGGTCTAGTTTCCCCCTCGGTTTGGAAGGTCAGATGGCAGTCGCTTCCGTTAAAACTAGTGCCTACGCCAATTCTTGGGATTAGGTAGCGGACCCCAGGCATCCTTCAGGATGCAACTGTACTGGGAATAACGCTAGATGATGATGTTAAGTGCTAAGACTGCAATCATTGTTGTGATGTAAGCTTGAAACGCACAGAGTGCCTACCGCGAACTTCGAAAATCGAACTTCGTGTCGTGCCGTCCCTTTCACTCTCGTGTTATACACTATATGACGGAACGGGACGGTACGATACGAAGTTCGATTTTCGAAGTTCGCGGTAGGCCCTCAGAGCGCGGCGCAGCGTCGTTGCGTGCCGGTCCGTGCGGTCCGGACGACAGACCGCGGATAGCGGAGCGGAGGCGGCGAGTGTGGCATATGAAGCAGTAATCGACACTATCGACAGTCGTCAGAGGTCAGAGTCCGAAAGATCAAAAATGCAAAGCTGCCTCCGCCCCGCATCGCGCCGCCACCGCTCTGTGAGCTTCGAGCTGTATTGTTACATTATATGAATATTATGTTCTTTGTGTCTCGGCAATCTGACTCAGTAACGTAGTGTAGTGTGAACACTTACGGTATATATTAAGACCGGGCTCCTCACTCGAGCCTCCTTCTTCAAACATCTCAGACTTGATTGTTGGTTCCACTGGAATTATAAACATGTTTTTTGTTTGTTGAAACTTCATATTAAATATAATAAAACGGGTCACTCACGTCTTAAAGCACCTATCGCGGCGGCGCACCTAGGTGCACCTAGGTGCTAAAAAAACCGCCGCCGCGATAGGTGCTCATGATTAAGGACCGCGAACCGGTCTGAAACATGTCGAGCGATATTCGACCTTTAAGACGTGAGTGACCCGTTTCATTATATTTAATATGTCTCAAACTCACGGGAGTTTTCTATATAAAATTGTAGAAACTTCCCTGTTTTGGTAATGAAATGATCATTTTCATGCAAACATAACCTTCTGGCGGCGTCCGTAAGTAAGTTATTTATTTATCAGGAAAATAAATCATAGAAATAGAGAAACAACATTTACATCTTAAGTGCTAAAATTGACACCCAGGCAGCATATTGTCCCGGAATCCATGACGCTGATTTTAATTTTATAATGGCGCTGATTTTAATTTTATAACCGAAAAATTACAAAAGTGAACTAGAAACTAGCGGGTAAATATTACCGTTAACTTTCCGTCTATATATTCATTTATTCAGTACAAATTATTGCCGCAACGCAGGCTTCGTCAGGTGGGTACAACTATAAATCAGCAACAGGCGTCGTCACACACAACAATAAAGCAATCCGCAACAGTCTTCGTCAATTAACCTGAACTTATCAACTAAATATAGGACCACCCCGAACCGTAGCCGACTCAAAAGTATCCATTATACTAGCAGCATTACCGCGCTGTATAGCTAACGAAATCCGTTGAACCAGATACGATCCGGAGCGCGGATCACAGCCCCTCTCCCTAAGCCGGCGACCCAAATCCTTGGTGAAAGTTTTAGCCTCCATCCCCCAAGGACCCGCAGTCTCCACCGCAATCGGCACGAAATCGTACAATGGTTCCAGGGCACTGTACTTGGAACCCGTTAACTAAATCTTATACTAATGGTGACAATGTGTTCATATCGATATTATCAATTAGTACGAGTATCCCACCAAAACTTAATTGTGTAAAAATAAGTCAAGTTCTCACGTGCCAACATCCACCAAAAAGAGTCGTATCTGAAAAGTCTCCGTTACGTTCCCGTTCCGACCCGTTACGTTCCGTACCTCAAAAAGAAAAAAAACCCTTATAGAATCTCTCGTGTCTGTCCGTCTGTCACAGCCAATTTTGTTCCAACACTACTCTACTAGTTCATTTGAAATTTGGAACATATATGTAAGTCGGTGACCCAAATACGGACATGTAACGTAAATAAATGAATTTCAAACATGAGGGCGAATTTCGGGTTCAGGGTACAATTTATTTAAGCTTTACAAGGTATATCGTGACATATCACACAAAAGGGCTCGTTGTAAGAATCTTGATTTTATTTTATTTATTATGTTAAAATAGTTTTATTACTTAAGAAATTACGCGAAAATTTACCATCCTACCCCTCCCCCCTCATCTACGAAGCTACTGGGACTAATACTCTGAAAAAAAAAACAGAAAGTAGTACTTTACCTACAGATTACAGGAAAACGTATATGAAGTCTAAAAGTAAAACGGGTTTTTGAATTATCACTGAAAAACTGCCTTGCTCCAACAAAAGCCCGTAAGTGCAGCCGCCGGCAAAGCACTTGGCCGGATTTTGAAAATAGGAACATAATCTTCACACCTCTTGGTTTATTTTCCAAAGCACTTTCAGTGTTCTCTATTTAAATTATACTACCTATAGGTCGATTCACAAGAGCTGGCGCGGAAAATGTATGAAACTGTCAATAATTTCATAGACATTCCGCGCCAGCTCTTGTGAATCGACCTATACTCGTACCAATAGAAACGGCCAGCCTGCAGACGATTTTGTTGAGAAAGTGTGAACCCTTAGTGTTGTCCGATAGTACAAGGCAATGTAACAAACCTTTAACACACAACACTCCCTGCAGCCGCGCCCGCAGCTCTGCCTGGCTGCGCTGCACCTGCAGCTTGAAGTCGCTCGCGTCCCGCAGCCGGCCCACGCACGCAGAGCAGATCCCACACTCGACATCGTCGCCCAGTGACAACTGTGTCACAGATTTAAAACTTGAACTCTAGCACAAAAAGCAGGTCATATTATGAGTAAGTCGGCCTGTTTAGCCTAGTTGGTAACGCTGCCTCCGAAGCTAGAGGTCTCGGGTTCGAATCCTGACCAAGGCATTATTTGTGCATTTCGCACGGATATTTGTTCCTGGGTCTTGGATGTTTTCTATGTATTTAAGTACCTATGTATTTATCTATATAAGTATGTATATCGTCGTCTAGTACCCATAGTACAAGCTTTGCTTAGTTTGGGACTAGGTCGATTTGTGTAAGATTGTCTCCAATATTTATTTATTAATTTATTATTTAAGTATGATTCGTGTTGTCGTTTCTTTAAGCCTCAACTAGGACCCGGGTATGTCCTAAAACTACGACCAAGACCACTGGGGGATGGGCAGCAGCATCCCTGGAGTGCGATGGAGATACTGCGATCGCCAACCCACCAAATATGCCAAATGTGGCGATTATGGTACCCCCCGTGAATTTGGGGGAGGCCTATGTCCGGCAGTGGACGTCCTTTGGTTGTATATGGTGGTGGTGGTGGTGGAAGCCTCAACATAAAGTATTACCTTGTACTATTACTTATTCTGTGGTATTACATAGGCAGGTATAAGGTAAATCATCATCATCTACCTATATAGGTATACTATAACCTATATGTACCACTGTTGGGAAAGTGGGCATGGGCCTCTTCTCTTAGACGAGAGGGAACCACTACCACCACCACCATATCAGCCCAAGGACGTCCACTCCTGGACATAGGCCTCCCTCAATTTAACGGGGATAAATTCAAATTCAAATAATTTATTTCAGAAACATGGTTCCATATAAATGACATAAAGTAAATGCCAGATGGACCGACAACATAACAGAGATTGCGGGAAGGAATTGGATTGATATTGCTACAGACAAATGTACATAAATGGAAACAGATGGAGGAATGAAACAACGTTTGTATGGAGAATCGAGTTCAACTGAGCGTACTGGCGACTCTTAACAAAATAAATAAAGATATACATATATATTTAAATGTCAATTTATAAGTTGTAACATCCGGACAGACAGACATACATATGAAAGAATTTTGTTGAAAGTTGAAACTGAGACGCTTTGTTCGCTCGGTCAATAACATTTCTGATGAGAAGGCTGCATTTCAGTTTAGCCTAGTTGGTAGTGACACTGCCTCCGAAGCTAGAGGTCCTGGGTTTGAATCCAGGCCAGGGCATTATTTGTGCATTTAGCACGAATTTTGTTCATGGATCTTGGATGTTCTCTGTATTTAAGTATGTATATTGTTGTCTAGTACCCATAGTACAAGCTTTGCTTAGTTTGGGACTAGATCGATTTGTGGAAGATTGTCCGCCCAATATTTATATTTAAACTAGTTATAGTGTGAGAAATAAAGCTGTAATAATAATAAAAGTAAATGCCACAATCTTGGTTTGACTACCCTGGAGCGGAGAAGACAGTGTGGCGACCTCATAGAAACTTATAAGATCCTACATGATTATTATGACCTATCTAACTTAAAGACTCTGTTTGCAATGAGTAAGAAACATCGTCTAAGAGGCCACAGCTTAAAGATTACTCGGGGATCCAGTACAAGCAATCCTAGGAAGCATTTTTTACCAAATCGAGTAGTACGTGAGTGGAATAAATTACCAGAGACAGTGATAAGTGCCCCTTCAGTAAATAGCTTCAAAAATAGACTGGACAAATATTTAAAACAAAACAAAAAAACATTAATTTAAATAACAAGTGCAGTGATATACACGCATCAGCTTGTAGCTGCTAGTGTATAAATAATAATAATTGCCACGCTTGTTAGGGATCGGAGTATCTCCACCACACTCCAGGGTCGCTGCTGCCCATCCTACGGTGGTCTTGATAGTAGTTTTAGGACATACCCGGGTCCCGTGGTGAGGGATTACACTGTGATAATTCAATAGTTGTCATATTTACATGTAAATTGAAGCACTCCTTGAGAATATCCGAATATATCTCTGTTTTGCCGAGATGTATGTACGGCGCCGTCAGATCTCTGTCCGGAGGACACCGCAGGCAGCAGCGGCACGAGTGCATAATGTCCATCACGTAAACCGCTGTTAACTTTATAAATTACAACAATATTACAACTAGTAAGCGAGTACTCTAGTGAATACTGTTTACTGCAATCTCCATTTATTGATTATTTTCAGTTTTTATGGATGGCTCGTAAATAAATATTACGACGTCGAGTGTCGAGGGCATCCGATTCGGGAGCGTTCAGATTCTGCTCAATTTGTATTAACTTATGATGGCAATATTATTACTCTGAGCATTAGTTAGATAAAAAATACACAATAATTGTGTAAAAATCTCAATATTTTAATGATATATCCAGTGTATATGATTATTAAATCTTAAATGTGATTAAATCAATCAAGACATTCAAAACAAGTCAAAATGCCATTGACAGATTAAATCACACATACTTATCTATGGATTAAATATTAAATATTCAAAACAAATTCAAAATGTTATTTGCCCACGGATCTATACCTGGTGGTGGTATAGATCCGTGGTTTTGCTAGTGCATGATCACAGATATCAGAGTGCATGATATTGTCAAGTGCAAAGTTATAAAGCCGAATCAGACGGTCCAGCATTTTGGTACCTTGGGGTTTGGTCACAGATAATTAATGTAAGGTTTGTGTATTTTGCGGTTTCATTTCTGAACGTACGTATTTAGTTAAAATTGTCTCAGTCTTCTCAGAGCAGACGTCAAATAATAATACCGGTACCCAGCGAGATGGTCATATACTAAATTGAATAAGAGCGACAGAGAGGAATATATTATTTGATGTCCTTGTCATAGTTCCACTTTTTTTTTATTTGTCATCTAAACGTCATGTCAAATAGTTTGAGGCAAATAAACGAGATTTGAGAAAAAAAAAACCGATTACCCGCCCAAATTAACAAGGCTGCTAATGTTAACCCGCCAGACGTTTAAGGTACGTTCTCAATTTCGCAGCATAAGAGCTTTTCTGTCCCCCTTGGTGAAACTCGTATAGGATCTCTATAGAGACCCTTACTCTGAGTAAAATTGTATATAAAAATTAAAAAAAAAGAATTGTCAATCTAATCGAGCTTCGGTGCGTGACTGTTTTGTTAAATTACCTATATTTCACGTTTTAGTGGTTAGAATATAGTTAAAATACTTTAATTTCCTTGAAGTTGCCCAAACGCATTTGTAAAATACGGATTTTATTCAGCACTGTCATTCACAAGGTAATTTTATGTTGGTTTTGTACGACACGTATTAGTCATCAAAACGAGCACGATTGTCGAATTTTACCGTATAATATAAATAAAGCTGCATGCCGTATAATATACATAAAGAGGAAGGGATTTATTGACACTAGGATTCGTTGAAAGTTATCGTTAATATGTTTTTCTAGTTTATGGATGGAGGTTATGTTCTGATCAGACTACATTTGTCTGTTATTTCTGAACAAAACCCTGATCCCTCAAAAATGAGTAGCTACACCATCCATAATGGACCATTTAGACGAGGCCAATCACTGAGACAATCCAGTAAGTCAGCAAATTAGAAATCATTCTATTACAAAGGACTGGCTTCATCAATGGCTTGAAGACAATCCAATGCAGTGGACTGTCTCTGTTTACACGATGCCAATATTGGATTGACTTACTGGATTGTCTTAATAATTGGCTTCGTCTAAATGGTCCATAAGTATAGAATAAAAAAGCAAATTTAACCATTTGAACGTATTCTATTTTCTAAAACATGCAGTCCATGATCACATCACAAACCATAACATACTATTGTACTATAATGTATCATTGTATATTACGTTTGAAACTAAGAGTAAAAGTGAAGCAAAAGATCTACCTTGTAGTTGAAGTCATTTTTATTTTATCATATTTATAGCCTTTTACAGAATACAAATAATTACATTTTATATATAACATTACTATTCTTTTTATTCTGTTGCGCTTTGGCAAAGGCCTCTAACACTTTCCAATCTTGTCTTTTCTGTGCGAGTCTAGTCCAAGTTTTGCCAGCTGTCTTAACTAAATAGTCCTCCTATCTCCTGGTTTCCATTGTTTTTGCTTGCCCTCTCTTGGGTGCCACAAAATTATTAATTTATTCCACTATTCTTCTCTAATTACATGTCTAGCTTACTTAAGCACTCTTAATTTTAATTTAATACCACATCTTGGGTTTTATAGTTTTCCTAATTATGTTGTGGTTGATTTTATCTAATTTCTTTTTTGTACCATGCTTCATTCCATGCTTCGCTGACATGATGTTCCATGATTGTATTTTATCATCTTTCTATGTAATTATTCTTTGCAAATGAAGAATTTTGCTTGCATGCATTTGACTGATTTTACTCTTAGAGTTTTGAACACACTATACTAAGTTCAATTATTATTTTTGTTCATTTACGCCCTTTACTCAGCACAAGATCACCAAGTTTTGTGACATGTAAAGCATTCTCAGGTTATAGGTAACAGCAGGGCTAGTATGATCGCTTATATGTCGGACATATAGCATTCGTCCCGTACTGTCAAGTATGTAAGTGCGAGAGGGACGAATGCTATATGTCCGACATATAAGCGATCATACTAGCCCCACTGGTCCTCAACCCTTCAGTGTAGGCATCATGCATAGTTATATCATTTATCAAGAAAAAAAAACTTGACGCCTGTGCACTTTCGAAACTGCTTCTCACTGATCTTTGCGTTGATCTCTTCATAAATTTCTAGAGCAGTTAGATTAAATATACTGATGTTAAATTTGAATGTAAAAAACATGTCTCCGTTTTTTTTATTGTAACCTTGGGCCTGCCTGAAGGGAATCAAACTGAACAAGGCTTTTTCCATGTTTTTCGTTATAAAGCGTTTAAGACTGCAGTTTGAGAAACCACATTCTCTTTGTAATTAGTCTGTAACCTTAGTTGGACAGAACCCAAGGTTATAGCAAGAGTTTCGACGCTTAATTTGCTGGGTTTTCGACACATTTTTAATGGTTTTAACTTAAACGGGTCTTTACCCAGGAACAAGGTTTACACAAGAAATGCAAGAACAGTTTCATGTGTATCTGATGAAATTCGCGTATAACAACTTCAAATTTCCACCGACGGATATTTATTTAACTATTTTCTATTAATTTAAATAGCTAAACATGTAAAAGTCTAAATATAAATGAATATAATTTAATAGAAAATCAAAATTTCATAAGGTGAATTTGAACTTTTGACCGATACTGTATTTATGTTCTCGACTGTACAAGATAAACTTTTTACTGACAACACCCATTGCTAATTAACTATTGTATACTACAAAAAAATTCATACAGACGAACATAGAACCTCCTTTTTTGAAGTTGGTAAAGATAGGTTGTGTATCTTTGTCATTTTATGTTTGTTCGACCAAAGAAAAAAAAATGTGTCCAATATGACTTACTAAACTGCCCGACTATTTATATTTTTTTTTTTTTTACCCAGTACATAACACAATTCCGCTTACACGCATAGAGATCGCAACGGTGACACAGAAAATCACTCAAACAATGTATGGTTAACCTATAGGAGATAGGAGCGGCGTTAATATTAAAATGTTGATAGCAATATTATTAATCTTAATAATATAATGATATTTTAAAAATATATATAACCTTTTGTGTGAAATTCACAGGTTTTTATCGTCATACATATAACCATACTTCCATACTTTTGACCTGTGGAGTAAGAGGGAAGACGTCAAATGCTACGTTACCCCTTGAAGAAGAAATAACTTCTTCTTCAAAAGGTGGCCTAGCGAACGTGGGAGCGGGACAGTTCGGGACATCTCATTTGAAAAACAATAGCAGTTGATCACGCAAACAGTAATATTTTGTGTATAAGTCAGGGATTTGCTAGGGTAATCAAATAATTTATAACAAAACCGACTTCAAAATCCTAGTATGAACAAATGCATAATCGAATCTATACAAAACTTAGGTAATGTAAAACCTATTTTCGATCACCTACAAAATGGACCGATCTAATATACCAACTTAAGAAAAAAGGTATCGGGAACCAAATAAGTTCACCCGTTTAAGGGTTATGGTGCCACAGACAGACACACATAGCAGTCAAACTTATATTATAACACCCCTGTCAGGCATAAAATCATCTGTCATCATGACAAAATGGAGAATTCTCGTGAAGGTTGAGCGTGACTGAGAAGAGGAAAAATATTACGGATGTAAGAGGAGGTGTAGGCCGAGGAAAAGAAGAAGGAGAAAGGAATTTATTTTTCAAGTCCTAATTACAGGTAATGTTTTTTAAAGTCGGAAAAAGGAGTCCACAGAAGCACAATGTCGGGCCACAGTGGATGACCCGACGCTGATATTATGTGTATCCTGTTGAGTGTCACAAAATGCACAATTTTTTTTTATTAAAAATCGGATTGCTCTTGGCCAGCAACTAGCCGGGGGGCAAAGATGAGGCCGACGATGAAGCGAGCTCACCCAGAAGATGCCTATACACTCGTGCCTTAAAAAGGTGCAGGTTATATGAAATCGGAAATACAGACGCCGGCAGAGAATTCCAAACCTTAGAAGTGCGCATATAAATAATATAAGGAGACTTCCTGAATTGGCGGGGCGAGACCGTTAATTAGTATTTTGTTCTTTGACGTGAACTTACTGTCACACAGGTTTTTTTCATTTCACAGGTTACCGTCTGTATGGTATTACTTATTGACCGAGTGAAACAAAGGTGGGCGACCTTCCAGTTTTGGCAAAAATGCTTTCGTATTTCTCGACCGATTCACGTGAAATCTTGTGAGCAGGTTTGATAATTATATACAGGGTGTGGCCTGTAATAGGAGCAATAAATTTAAAGGGCGTTTCCTTAGAGCATTTGCAGTAAACTCTAGTGTTCAAAAAAAATATCTTTTTTCAAATGGGAGAAATTTGGTCTAAAGTTATCACCCAAGTAATGGATCTTGGTACCCGGAGATTATAGCGCGGCAGTCAATGCTGATTTTGAGGTTGCTTCAAGTTATGACTTATAAACGTTGTCGAATTTTTGGTTAATAATTTTTAAGAAAAAAAAACGACTTCAATGGGGGAGGCCGGTGAAAGATTTATATACTCAGATGGTGCACTCTTAGATTCCATACAATAAAATAAAAATAGCTATAAGTATGTTTATAATGGTAGAAGACTAAGTACCCTCAATTCCTCATGGAATCATGGAAAAACCTTGCTTGCTTGACAAACAAACCGAAGAAAACAAATCGCCAAACGTGAACTACGCGTCGTTGAAGAGTTCCGTTCTGATCATTATCAGCAGTTCCACTTCATCAAATGTCACTTTTATGAATTAAAATGTTTGATTAGTTCATGAAAATACTAAAATCACTATTTGTGTGCCTTTCACATTTGAGGAGTTCCCTCGATTCCTAATGGATCCCATCATCAGAACTCGAGCATGACAAAAATCAATCGTGAAAATAGAACTTGCTTAACACACACAGCTAGGAGGACAAATCACCAAACGTGAACTTTTCGTCGTTGAAGAGTTCTGTTCTGATCATCATCAGCAGTTCCACTTCATCAAATGTCACATTTTTGTATGATAATGCTCGATTTGTTATTAAAAACACAAAAATCACTATATGTTTGCCTTTAAGATTTGAGGAGTTCCCTCAATTCCTCATGGATCCCATCATCAGAAATCAAGCATGACAAAAATTAATCGTGAAAATAGAACTTGCTTAACAAACACAGCTAGGAGGACAAATCGCCAAACGTGAAATTTTCGTCGTTGAAGAGTTCTGTTCTGATCATCATCAGCAGTTCCACTTCATCCAATGTCACATTTTTGGATGCAAATGCTTAACTTGTTGATAAAAACACGAAAATCACTATATGTTTGCCTTAAAGATTTGAGGAGTTCCCTCAATTCCTCATAGATCCCATCATCAGAACTACGTTTTGACAAAAACGGGACCAACTTGGATACATATACTTACAATTAAAAAAAGAATTTTCCAAATCGGCTAAGAAATGACGGAGTTATGGAGTAACAAACATTCAAAAAAAAATACACACCCGAATTGATAACCTCCTCTTTTGAAATCTTGAAGTCGGTTAAAAAGGATACTTTTCGGATTTTTAAAAATTGTTTTATAAATTTTTAGTGTTTTTTAAATAAATAGTTTTTAATATCACTCCAGTATAGTAAAAAAAACCAGCCAAGTGCGAGTCGGACTCGCGCACGAAGGGTTCCGTACCAGAAAAAAAAACTTTTGTTATGTGGAATTAATATTATTTTTATTTTATTTTTAGTATTTTTTATTATTGTGGCAATAAAAATACAACATCTGTGAAAATGTTAACCCCCTTGCTATTATGGTTCATGAGATACAGCAAAAAACGCCAACAACTACTCTGTTGTAAGGGAGCCCCTCTTAATTATTATTATTATTTTAGTATTTGTTGTTGTAGCCACAATAAATACTATTACGGTTCTTGAGATCTAGCTCGGCGAGTGGTAGCCTTGAAAAAGGACTAAAATATCACGTTTTTTGTATGGGAGCCCCCATAATTATTATTATTATTATTTTGTTATTAGTATTTTTTGTTATAGCGGCAACAGAAATACACAATCTGTGAAAATTTCAACTGTCTAGCTATTACGGTTCTTGAGATACAGCCTGGTGACAGACGGACGGACGGACGGACAGCGAAGTCTTAGTAATAGGGTCCCGTTTTTACCCTTTGGGTACGGAACCCTAAAAAGTACACGTAACCTATTTATGTATAAAAAAAATCCCAAAAAAACCTTTTTTTTTTTTCAATTGAAACCATTTGGTAATAATTGCTAGAGATCTCAATAGTGTACCATTTAATTTATAGCTCCTATTACAGAGTGCCTACCGCGAACTTCGAAAATCGAACTTCGTATCGTACCGTCCCTTTCCGTCATACAGTGTATAACACGAGAGTGAAAGGGACGGCACGAGACGAAGTTCGATTTTCGAAGTTCGCGGTAGGCACTCTGGCCACACCCTGTCTAAAAAATGGTCGGCCAGCCCTCGGAAATTTTGAAATTTGAATTAAATCTATCATAAGTCTATATCACAGTTAAATTCTAGACGTGCTAGGTTAAACAATGGCAGAATGTTGCGTGACGCCTACAATTACTTAATCTCGCAAATTCACTGTCAAGGAGCGTTGATCGCATCACTTTGGGTACATCCGGGCGCTTAGTGCCTTAGTTTAGTGTTTTTAAGGTTCCGTAATAAACAAGGAACATCTATAGCATCGTCATGTCCGTCTGTCCGTTCGTCTTTCAATTTTATTAACAAGAATATGACATGCAGCATTATCTATTTAGAGGTATCCCGGAAAAATTATATCATCTTACATTTCATTGAAGTAACGTAGTCTTTAATAAAGGAAGTCGTGAACGCAAACGATGCGGGAAATAATGATAACATTCATACTTAGATTCACACCTATATTCCCAAAAGGGGTAGGCAGAGCACACGAAAATTAATTTCAGTGCCACTTATAGCAATTCTAAGTGGGTAATAGATGGGGAAAATGTGATATTGCAGTGACAGGTTGCTAGCCCATCGCCCACAACACACAACCTGGTTCTCGTGGTCAATGTCGACACCCAAGGGAAGAAGGGTCGTAATATTCTAACCTGGCACCATACGGGACAATAATGAGAACATCTTTCAGGTCGAATGTCGCTCGACATGTTTCAGACCGGTTCACGGTTTATGAGCACCTATCGCATCATTATATTTAATATGTCTCAAACTCACTGGAGTTTTCTATATAAAACATAGGGTACTCGTAAATTGCCCATTGCTGAGCACTTTGGCACAACTAAAGGATGATCCACAGTAGACCATTCCGTGTCCGGGCCGGCCCGTTTTCTATGACAGCAAACGCAACGGCTCTAGAAGTCTAGAAGAAAACGGGCCGGCCCGGACTCGGACTGGACTACTGTGAATCAGCCTTAAAGTGACTTTAAAAGCGAAACTACGTTTGTATGGAGAACCGAGCTTACTGCGGACTTAATGACAGTGAATAAATTTTTACTGAGTATATATATACAAAAAAAAATTTTAAGTCGACACATTTAACGAAAGCCCTGCATTTATGTGGTTGGCAGCGTTTCATTAAAGATATAGAAAATGGAGTCTATATTTTAACGTGACTTCCCTATTCCATAGATAAACGGATTTTATTATTGTACTTCACCTTCAGTCAAGAATTATATTTTTTAACATTACAAAAGGTTGGTGACATCTGATACGGCGTACTGACGTTGACAGATGTCATTGTGACAGTGACATTTCTTGGTAGATTTGATGGAATTTATTTACGATTTAAGGTATAGATGCAAAGCTGACTGCTAGACTAAATTCGATTGTATGGAAACAGTCTTCTCAGAGCAGACGTCAAATAATAATACCGGTACCCAGCGAGATGGTCATATACTAAATTGAATAAGAGCGACAGAGAGGAATATATTATTTGATGTCCTTGTCATAGTTCCACTTTTTTTTTATTTGTCATCTAAACGTCATGTCAAATAGTTTGAGGCAAATAAACGAGATTTGAGAAAAAAAAAACCGATTACCCGCCCAAATTAACAAGGCTGCTAATGTTAACCCGCCAGACGTTTAAGGTACGTTCTCAATTTCGCAGCATAAGAGCTTTTCTGTCCCCCTTGGTGAAACTCGTATAGGATCTCTATAGAGACCCTTACTCTGAGTAAAATTGTATATAAAAATTAAAAAAAAAGAATTGTCAATCTAATCGAGCTTCGGTGCGTGACTGTTTTGTTAAATTACCTATATTTCACGTTTTAGTGGTTAGAATATAGTTAAAATACTTTAATTTCCTTGAAGTTGCCCAAACGCATTTGTAAAATACGGATTTTATTCAGCACTGTCATTCACAAGGTAATTTTATGTTGGTTTTGTACGACACGTATTAGTCATCAAAACGAGCACGATTGTCGAATTTTACCGTATAATATAAATAAAGCTGCATGCCGTATAATATACATAAAGAGGAAGGGATTTATTGACACTAGGATTCGTTGAAAGTTATCGTTAATATGTTTTTCTAGTTTATGGATGGAGGTTATGTTCTGATCAGACTACATTTGTCTGTTATTTCTGAACAAAACCCTGATCCCTCAAAAATGAGTAGCTACACCATCCATAATGGACCATTTAGACGAGGCCAATCACTGAGACAATCCAGTAAGTCAGCAAATTAGAAATCATTCTATTACAAAGGACTGGCTTCATCAATGGCTTGAAGACAATCCAATGCAGTGGACTGTCTCTGTTTACACGATGCCAATATTGGATTGACTTACTGGATTGTCTTAATAATTGGCTTCGTCTAAATGGTCCATAAGTATAGAATAAAAAAGCAAATTTAACCATTTGAACGTATTCTATTTTCTAAAACATGCAGTCCATGATCACATCACAAACCATAACATACTATTGTACTATAATGTATCATTGTATATTACGTTTGAAACTAAGAGTAAAAGTGAAGCAAAAGATCTACCTTGTAGTTGAAGTCATTTTTATTTTATCATATTTATAGCCTTTTACAGAATACAAATAATTACATTTTATATATAACATTACTATTCTTTTTATTCTGTTGCGCTTTGGCAAAGGCCTCTAACACTTTCCAATCTTGTCTTTTCTGTGCGAGTCTAGTCCAAGTTTTGCCAGCTGTCTTAACTAAATAGTCCTCCTATCTCCTGGTTTCCATTGTTTTTGCTTGCCCTCTCTTGGGTGCCACAAAATTATTAATTTATTCCACTATTCTTCTCTAATTACATGTCTAGCTTACTTAAGCACTCTTAATTTTAATTTAATACCACATCTTGGGTTTTATAGTTTTCCTAATTATGTTGTGGTTGATTTTATCTAATTTCTTTTTTGTACCATGCTTCATTCCATGCTTCGCTGACATGATGTTCCATGATTGTATTTTATCATCTTTCTATGTAATTATTCTTTGCAAATGAAGAATTTTGCTTGCATGCATTTGACTGATTTTACTCTTAGAGTTTTGAACACACTATACTAAGTTCAATTATTATTTTTGTTCATTTACGCCCTTTACTCAGCACAAGATCACCAAGTTTTGTGACATGTAAAGCATTCTCAGGTTATAGGTAACAGCAGGGCTAGTATGATCGCTTATATGTCGGACATATAGCATTCGTCCCGTACTGTCAAGTATGTAAGTGCGAGAGGGACGAATGCTATATGTCCGACATATAAGCGATCATACTAGCCCCACTGGTCCTCAACCCTTCAGTGTAGGCATCATGCATAGTTATATCATTTATCAAGAAAAAAAAACTTGACGCCTGTGCACTTTCGAAACTGCTTCTCACTGATCTTTGCGTTGATCTCTTCATAAATTTCTAGAGCAGTTAGATTAAATATACTGATGTTAAATTTGAATGTAAAAAACATGTCTCCGTTTTTTTTATTGTAACCTTGGGCCTGCCTGAAGGGAATCAAACTGAACAAGGCTTTTTCCATGTTTTTCGTTATAAAGCGTTTAAGACTGCAGTTTGAGAAACCACATTCTCTTTGTAATTAGTCTGTAACCTTAGTTGGACAGAACCCAAGGTTATAGCAAGAGTTTCGACGCTTAATTTGCTGGGTTTTCGACACATTTTTAATGGTTTTAACTTAAACGGGTCTTTACCCAGGAACAAGGTTTACACAAGAAATGCAAGAACAGTTTCATGTGTATCTGATGAAATTCGCGTATAACAACTTCAAATTTCCACCGACGGATATTTATTTAACTATTTTCTATTAATTTAAATAGCTAAACATGTAAAAGTCTAAATATAAATGAATATAATTTAATAGAAAATCAAAATTTCATAAGGTGAATTTGAACTTTTGACCGATACTGTATTTATGTTCTCGACTGTACAAGATAAACTTTTTACTGACAACACCCATTGCTAATTAACTATTGTATACTACAAAAAAATTCATACAGACGAACATAGAACCTCCTTTTTTGAAGTTGGTAAAGATAGGTTGTGTATCTTTGTCATTTTATGTTTGTTCGACCAAAGAAAAAAAAATGTGTCCAATATGACTTACTAAACTGCCCGACTATTTATATATATTTTTTTTTTTTACCCAGTACATAACACAATTCCGCTTACACGCATAGAGATCGCAACGGTGACACAGAAAATCACTCAAACAATGTATGGTTAACCTATAGGAGATAGGAGCGGCGTTAATATTAAAATTGGATTTTTCCTCTTCTCAGTCACGCTCAACCTTCACGAGAATTCTCCATTTTGTCATGATGACAGATGATTTTATGCCTGACAGGGGTGTTATAATATAAGTTTGACTGCTATGTGTGTCTGTCTGTGGCACCATAACCCTTAAACGGGTGAACTTATTTGGTTCCCGATACCTTTTTTCTTAAGTTGGTATATTAGATCGGTCCATTTTGTAGGTGATCGAAAATAGGTTTTACATTACCTAAGTTTTGTATAGATTCGATTATGCATTTGTTCATACTAGGATTTTGAAGTCGGTTTTGTTATAAATTATTTGATTACCCTAGCAAATCCCTGACTTATACACAAAATATTACTGTTTGCGTGATCAACTGCTATTGTTTTTCAAATGAGATGTCCCGAACTGTCCCGCTCCCACGTTCGCTAGGCCACCTTTTGAAGAAGAAGTTATTTCTTCTTCAAGGGGTAACGTAGCATTTGACGTCTTCCCTCTTACTCCACAGGTCAAAAGTATGGAAGTATGGTTATATGTATGACGATAAAAACCTGTGAATTTCACACAAAAGGTTATATATATTTTTAAAATATCATTATATTATTAAGATTAATAATATTGCTATCAACTATACGTATATTTTAGTTTGACGACTATGATGCAACTTTCTTGAATTTATTTACACATTTGACAATTTTTTTTGCCATGGACTTTTATATTACTCATTGTCAATTCAAAACAAAATAAATATATAACGCGAATTCTGCTCACGTGTTTTTTTCGGGTGCTTACTTAGGAAAGGGTGATTATATGTAACTTTTTCCAAAGTTTACAAACTATTATTCAAAATCTCTATCTAAATAAAAACCTTTTATTATGGTTTTTTAATGTTTTAGGATGTGTTGATAGTTTGGGTGTATTTTTAATATATTTTTTTATCTTATATTTTTTATATCTATTAAAGAAAACAACTTTGTTTCCATACTTTTGGTCTGTGGTGTACGACGCGCCGCGTAGGAACCGCATGAGTAAAGCGACAGGCCTAGTATTTTCACTGTACCCACTGTGAAACAGACTATAACTAGCCGCTGACTTGACGACTCATGGACACGTTCATTTCAGTTTGACGACGCTTGACTGACCTCAGTACGACTGACCCGACATGGGCTCGCGAGACGACCGCAAGGAGGAGAACCCTCCTTACTCCAGGATCTTCGTGGTCTGCGGCAAACATTTTAAGGAGGAAGAGCTCAAACCTCACTTTGAAGCATTCGGGGAGATCGAAAGTCTTTACATACCAAAAGACCGGGATTCTGGTGCCTCCAAAGGCGTAGCTTACATAAAATATGCTAAAACATCAAGCGCCGCCGCCGCCATCGATGAGCTGCATCTTAAAACTATTGATGGGTACTTTAAACCATTCAAAGTCATGGTAGCGAGTAGTAAGCATGACTCGAACGTAACCAATGAGGACAAATACAAGCGCTTGTTCATAAAAGTGCCAAAGCAAGAGACAGAGAACGATATAAGGAAGCATTTCTCTAGTTTCGGTCGTGTAGAATCTGTCAGGCTACATAGAAATAGAGAGACGAATGAGAATAAGGGTTTTGCTTACGTCCAGTACAAATCGTTCCTCGACGCTGCGAAGGGGTTTGAAGAATGCGATCGCCATTACAGACCGATGTTCGCGACGCCTAAGGAGGAGCTGAAACGGAGCCGAAGCAGTTTAGACACTGCTTGGATGGACGGTCCACCAGACCACTGTAACTTTCCAAGCATGAACACGCAGTTCGGTCAGAATTCTATCAGTTCCCTTATCAGAACACAGCCTGGCGGTTACACCACAGTGAACGTCACCTGCAGCCCGCAAGTCCCCCAGCGGCATATCGAGAGACTCTTCAACATCGTACCAGGAATGCAACAGTTCCAATACACAGTCGACACTTACAACGGCTTGTCTAAAGCCTTAGTTACCTTTGCCGAGCCTTCAGCAGCGGCATACGCCGTCGAAAGAATAAACAACTACGAATTCCCTTCAGGCGAAATTATTTCAGTGAAACCTGAGAAGGACCAACTAAAGATAGTGGCGAATGATTTAACAAACATGGTCAGCGAATTTAAGAAGAGTCTGGAACAGGGTGCGCCGGATCTCATGCAGTTAGCTGATGCCATAGCTCAAGCGTCTACGTTGATTAAACGAGCGACTACGGTCAAAGCTGAAAGTAATGATTACCATGACAGCCACGCTGATGATGAAATTTGGAGCTCGCTGCCACCGCAACAAATGCTCGATTTCAATGCCAGAGTTGCTAAACGCTGCTTCATCGTTTGCAAACCTCAACCGCCTCCGCTTTCCGCCTTAAGGGACGTCTTCTGCCGCTTTGGAGATCTTATAGAGGTCTCGATCATTCCTAATAAAACATTCGGCTTTGCTAAATACGGGTCTGTGAGTGCGGCAGATGAGGCTATAAGGACCCTTAACGGGGTGACGATATGCGGTGCCTTATTGAAGGTCATGGAGGCAGATGAGAAGCCAGCGAAAGATGATGACGAAGTGGGACGAAAGAGGATTAGGATGGAATCCGACTAAGCCATCTCATGTTTGAAGTGATCTTGGGGTGCAATGGCTGTTCCATATCTTGCACAACTTCTGATGGGTCGTATCGTAGGCGGGCATATTGTGTGAGATTTAAAGCGTTCTACTAACTTACCGACTTGTCACTAACAACTTAAAGACGCAGATTTAATAAGGAAATAGACTGCCATCAATCGGCGGTTGTCGCGACAAAGTGGTAGGTGTGTCAAGCGCTGACCGTGATACGACCCCTATCATGACGAGGTTGGTTATCAACTGGACACTGTTTTATCTACATCCATATACCTAGTAACTCCTCTTTAAGACATTGAAAAAACCTAAATTAGCTTTCTTAACAGAAACCACTTAATTTAGCGAAGTGAAAAAATAATTGTTATTAATCATTATATAATAAAAAAGTTTGCTGTTTCTAATAGACGATTTGATAAATCGGATCGATAGAAGAAAAGAAAAGTTAGGTCTTCCTTTTTAAACACTCCTATGTATTTTATTGTGAACAATAGTTGTCTATAATTAAGAACACAATAGTACCTATAACATTTAATTAGTAGTGGAGTTTTTGAACAATTAAATTTCTGATTATCTGCTTGTATAGCAGGCATATAGTTTCTCTTTCACTCCGGCGCAGTTAGACGCGGACAGACAGCCAAGGTCATTGGGACTTGTCAGCCACTGTGTTTCAAAATCATTCGTAAAGACTAGCTTTTCAGTATACAACGAACCCCGCCCACCCTCGCCCCGCGCGCGGGTTATAACAACATCACATATGATGTAGTTATGAGATCACGTACAAGTTTACAGTACAGATGCAGGCCGCCGTGCGGGGGGAGCCGGGGCCGGTGCGACGGGGTGTCTGGGTAATAGTATATAACTAAGGGTTGCTGCCCAAGTAGATATAGACGGATAGGAATACGCGGCCTGCAGCCCAAAGTTTCTCGCCGAGATTTGTTTAGCGCTTTTCTCAAACATATGCAATGAAATAAAAAAATACACCACTCAAAAAACTTATTTAACAGACGCCATTTTTGACATTAAAATACAAATAAAATCTTCCTTCCCTTCTTAAAGCCTTTAATTTTGTATGAAATTCCTTTACAGTTCTCCCGAGTTGTTCCGCCTGAAACGTGATACTTTTATTTGAAGCCTGTTTTATTGCACGTAACGTGTTTCATTGCATGTTTGAGAAAACATACTTTCGCCGGCTCAATGGTTGCGCATGAAACACATGAAATAGGATTTAATATATAGATGTAGATAAACTAGTGTATGCAACTGTACATAATCAGATCATCAAATTGTGGTAATATAAAACGGGCCGCAGGAGCTATTTTCACAATCACACTGGTGTTTTAATGCCTCTCAGTAAACAGTTGCATAAACTACTATAATTTACCACTCGAAGTGACAGCCACGTAATAAAAACTATATCACTGTAACATCTAATATGGTTTCTACGACCCATCATAAGATAAACATAACAAATTATGTCAATATTAAGGCGCAGGGTAGGGCAAGCCGTTGTCCATACAAAGGTTGTGCAAGTTTTTTGCGTTAGTTTTGGCACTACAGCATTTAATTTTATTTTTTGTTGGTAAATATTGGATATACGCAGAACTTGATGTTGAAAATTTGCATTAAAAAAAAATACAAATAATAATTAAAATTAAAATGAAACACATCAAGCTAACAAAAAAATAAGCATATGGACCAAAAATAGTAACTGGAGTGCAAACACAAACGAAGAAAAACTTGCACAAAGTTTGTATGGAAAGAGCTTGCCCATCCCTTCGCCTTAAGTAAAAGGGTTTCGGCGACGTCAATATGCCGCTATGTCCTTGCTGACGTCATTGACATAGACGAAGAGGGACCATTTGCTTGAGAGTGACATGTTACTTATTAAGCTAGGTTTCCATACAATACAAGTGACACGAAGCTTCGAGTAGCTTGGCTTATGTGGAAAAGCAGCCTAAAGGCGAGTTGTACCAACTTATGTTTACAGATCGATCAACGTTGTATAATATTACAATTCCACGACCAGTCCTAGTTGGTAGTGACCCTACGAATCTAATATCTCCCTCTCTGTGGCACTTTTCGTTTCACGGTAGCAGCTCTGGTGGTCCCGGGTTCGACTCCCGGTCCGGGCATTATTTGTTTGTTGGACCCGGGTATGTCCTAAAACTACGACCAAGACCACTGGGGGATGGGCAGTAGCATCCTTGGAGTGCGGTGGAGATACTGCGATCGCCAATCCGCCTGCCAAGCGTGGTGATTATGGCATTTACCCCCCATGAAATTGGGAGAGGCCTATGTCCAGCAGTGGACGTCCTTCGGCTGATATGGTGGAGCACGAATAATTGTTCCTGAGTTTTGGATGATTTCTATGTATTTAAGTATTTATCTATCTATATAAGTATGTATATCGTCGCCTAGTACCCATAGTCCAAGCTTGGCTTAGTTTGAGACTAAGGCTGGGTTGCACCAACTTACGATCACAGACTGATCAGCGTTAAATATGGCGCCGACAGCTGTCATGCCATAGAAACTTGTCAAACTTTCCATACATTCCGATTTTAACGAACACAGCTTACGATTACAGGCGGTTTGGTGCAACCCAGCCTAGGTCGATTTGTGTTATTGTTGTCCACAAATATTTATTAATATTATGTCGCTGGTAGTTGTCATCATGTTTAAAGAATACATTCCATAGAAATTTGTAAAATTTTCTAAACAATCAGATTTAATACTTAGCTTCAAACTCAGCTGTGCTACCGCGAACTGAGAACGAAATATTTACCTTTCTGTCAAACTAGCGTATTCGAGCGCCAAAGAGGGAGATACTTTCGTATTTTAAACTGCAACCAACGTTCAACACGATCATATATGAGTTTGAAACAACTCGCCAAGCTCCTTTTCTATGTAAATGTAACTGATTTTTTTTTTCTTGGTCTGGAATCCGCATAAAATCTGCTCCGTTTTTATAAAAGTATGTAATAAAAAACAAGCCGTTAAATAACGACCAGCCTATAGCTAACACGGTAGCTTATACCGTCACGTTTTAGGGCCTAAATGTGCCAAAACGTCACATAAAACGTGACGGTATAAGTTGTCGTGCTAGCTAGTAAGGAGGGACAACTTTTGTTTTTTTTACCGACTTCAATAGAAGGAAGGAGGTACTCAGTCCATCTGCATGTTTGCTTGTATTATTTTTTTCATGTATGTATGTTCCCCGATAATTCTTGACCACGTTGGCCGATTTTGATAATTCTTTTTTTGTTTAAAAACAAGTACCCCGAAATTGGTCCCATATAAATTTGGTGAAGGTCTGAATATGGGATCTAGGTGGAATCGAGGGAACTCCTCGAATTTGATAGGCACGCATATGCCGATTTCGGTATTTTCCGTTGGTAACCAAGCATTGGCTCACGGAAACCACAAATTGTGGTATAGCAAGTACAAAATTGGAGTCTGTTTTTTTTGTATAAATTATTAAACTGTGTAAGGCCCTTTCACACGAAGTCACGACTATTAACTCAGGCCAGCTTACGCGATATTTACGTTGTAGGACATTTCGGTAATAAAACGCGACCACAAAACTTATCGTGCTTGCTGGACCGGAGTTAATATATTTTTCCAATATATTCATAGAAACTCATACTTTCACTATTAGTTTAGTTCCCACTAGAAATATTTCGAAACTGTGAAATAGGTCGGGAAGAGGTGTGTAAGGCACCTTTGTATGTGTAGTTTCTTGTGAAGTCCTTAAAGTACCTACATATTTTACATAGCGATGTGAAATTTTGAAGATAAGGCGAGCCAATTTCAACATGGTATAATCACTAATTTCATTAATGATAGGGTCGAGAGGCCGGTTAGCGACCAGTTAATTTAGTGTGCCGGTTTGCGACCACTTGGATGTATTGAACGGATATTTTCTCGCTTTTCAATGGATCACCAATCAATAACTGCCAAAAAATGCATACGACTTACTGTTTATCTGTTTGTAAAAATGTAATATCTTTAATTGAAAAAACCTCGTCCTTCAGGTGGTCGCAAACTGACGCTGGTCACGTAATCGGCCTAGCGAGCCTAGTTACACTTTACCCAGATGATTAATTATGTCTTAGTAGGGTCCTGGCAGAATATCAGCGATGTGGTCTCCTGCCGCATCAATAATGCTGAGCCAGCGCCCATTCTCTGCCACGACACATGGCTCCCATGTACTATTGTAATTTGTTGCAATTACTATTATGATTTTGTTACTTAGACCCTAAGTTGCATGCTCTTCATCTTAATTGTCATAAAAATGCCATGTATATTTTGGGTACTGAATAAAGTTCTACCTATCTATCTATCTATGTAGAATTACTTCTTCAAATTAGGTGTTTATATATTGTTGCTCACGTCGACGTGCACATATTTTCAAACTCGACTTTACTCCGTTGAAAATTTTATGCTCGACAATTTCCTTCCTCTTGCATGGTAAAAGAGAACCAATGCAATGTCCGTTAATTTTAGTTATAAAAAGTACATTTGTTTTAATGAATTAATATTAGTTTTTGTATCTCTGGGATGTTCCTTCAAGCTGTGAATGATTGAATACAGATTTCTTTTAAATAGTTGTTTTAATCATGAAAATACGTACTACAATTAAGAACACTTAAAGCAGTGTTTACGGATAGGCACTATAGTAGTAAGTAGTAATAGTAGATGATACTTATTATATTAGGCGTCACTGTTATAAAGTACATACGCCATTAATAACTTTCATATGCTTTCAAGTTATTTAGGTTCGTTAATCATATTCACTGGACAGTTCGTGGCATTTTGAACGTAGAGAGGAGTGGAGTCCCTGTTTACTTTTTTTTGTTTGTATGAATTATGATGATTGATACTTTTCCATACTCCTTTTGCGTAGAATATAAGTTAGGTACTTAATCCCTTTGTCCCATTTACGAACTGTCTCAATAAAATTTTGATAACTTTAAGTATGTACTCGTAGGTACATTACTTGAAATTATTGTTCTAAAATACTTGCTTAAATAAAATAATGCAAAATATCATGTCGCATTATTATTTATTACAATTAAAATTTGTTTTGGTTGACCGATAAAAAACGCTTCATGGCATAGTCTGCCTTTTTTGTAAGTCATAGTATGTGAAATAAATATTCTACTGTAGAAAACTTGTAACAATAACTCCGAGGAGTTCAGCAGAGGCTCTCTGTGTTGAAATTGCCATCAACCGTCCGGCCTCTAGTAATCACTCGCTCTTATGTAGCAATAAAGCTTGAAACGCACAGAGTGCGGTGCGGTGCGGGGCGGAGGCGGATGTGCGGTTGTGCGGTAAGCGAACGCGGTCCGGGGACGTCGCACCGCACCGAAAAACCGCGCGGTATACTGGAGCGGAAGCGGCGTGTGTGACATGTGAAGCAGTAATCGACACCCCGCACCGCGCGGCGCCCGCTCTATGTGTTTCGAGCTTTTGTGTTGGTGTGTGTAATTTTTGTAAATTGTAGGTCATACCAACAAATTCTAGAGTGTTTCATTTAGGTGAGCAAATTTTGAAACTAAAGAAATAGAAGATGTTTTTAGAATTAACTAGGTTGCTCGGAACATGAAGCTCGAGTTCTCTCTATAACAATGTTTAAAAATTACATTAATTTAATTTCCAGGTACGAAATATGATATCAATGCACATATTTTCAAGACTATGTCGAAGACACCTTTTACTGAGACGATTCAACCACGCAAAAACCTCCACAACTGGGGATGACAGACAAGAAAAAGATTTCAAGACGCTCCTAGAAAAATATAAGGACAAAATAACATTCAATTCTTACTTAGAGCAAGACAAGTTCGAATTGGGAGACTTCAGGTATTACATAAGAAATATTAAAAAGGCAAAAAGAAACGATCATGATGAATATATGCGGAAGAGTTTGTCTCCTTTACCAGTGGCTTTGAAGTATTTTGTCAAAGAGGAGCAATTGTTGGAAGAAGATGAAAAGGAAGCTGCAGAAGAGCCTCAGAAAGTATTCCAATTGCCTTTCTCCAATACAGCAAGAATAGAAGATATTCCTAAAATTTCAAACAGGACAGACACTCCCGAAGAAACCAAAACAGATGTCGATAAATGGATGACAAATTACGAATACTTCGATGATAGCCAGTTAGATGAGGATATTGTAAAACAGTGGAATCACAACTACGGAACTCCGGATCCTGCCGCTAGAGTGAGCATGACGCAGTGTGGAGGTTGCGGAGCGTTGTTACACTGCAACGATCCTGCTATACCAGGTTATCTACCCAGTGAGATCTTCAAAAATAGAAACGACACGGAATTGAAGACTTTAGAATGCCAGCGTTGCCATTTCCTCAAAGAATATAACATCGCTCTAGACGTCACTGTGCAGCCTGAAGAATATGAACAGCTACTCGAATCCATCAGACACGTCAAGTCTTTAGTTGTCCTCATGGTCGATCTCCTTGATTTTCCATGCTCCATATGGCCAGGCATTGTTGATATTATAGGCACTGACCGCCCGATCATAATAGTGGGAAACAAAATTGACTTATTACCAGCAGATAGCGTCGGTTACTTGCAAAGAGTCAAGGATTCCTTAATTCAAGAAATACAAAAGACTAAACTTGGTGAAGCTAATATTAAATACGTGTCTCTGATATCGGCTAAAACGGGGTATGGCGTTGAAGATTTAATATCAGCCATGTTTAAGACTTGGTTGTACAAAGGACACGTCTTTTTAGTCGGATGCACTAACGTTGGAAAGAGCTCGCTCTTCAATGCACTACTTCAATCGGACTACTGCAAAGTTCATGCAGTAGATATAATTAAAAGAGCTACTGTCAGTAGATGGCCGGGGACTACGTTAAATCTTTTGAAATTCCCTATCAACAGACCTTCTGGATGGAAGATGTATGAGCGAGCGAAGCGATTGAAATCACATTCTCAACTGATGAAAATAGAAAAGGAAATCAGAAAAGCTCAGTTAGAGGGAGGGGCAACACGTGAAATGCCGTCATTAATTGGCCATATTGGGAGATCGTTTTCAGATCCAATGGATTTCGAAGACGGTATAGAGGAAAATTTATTAGCTGATAAGAAGCGGAGAATGATGGTTTTGGACGAGAAACATAAGTTGTTCGCAAACAGCAAGTGGTTCTACGATACACCAGGTGTAGTGAATCCAGAACAAGCATTATCCCTCCTAACTACAGAAGAATTGTTAGCTACAATACCCAAACGGCTGATACGCCCACAGACTTATTACTTGCATAAGGGTTCAACTCTTTTCATCGCTGGACTGGCGAGATTAGACCTCACAAATTGCGAGAACCCTTGTCGTTTTACCATTTTCTGTTCCGATCAATTGCCTATCACTGTAACGAAAACAGAAGACGCTGATGTGGTGTATAATGAGTTTTTGGGCACGGAGTTGTTAGCTGTGCCGTCAGGAGGGGAACAAAGATTAAAAAATTGGCCTAATCTGGATAAAAAGGTGGTGGAGTTTACAGGAGAAGGACCTAAGAACTGCTGTGGTGATATAGTACTTTCGTCTATCGCATGGGTGTCTGTGACTGCCAAGAAGGGTGATATTTGCGTGGCAACGGCGTGGACGCCTGAAGGCAAAGGGATCTTTAAGCGATACCCTTCTCTACTGCCATATTCTGTGAACCTAAAGGGTAAAAGATTGAGAGATACGCCAGCGTATACGATAGGGAAGATATTTTCAGATAAAGATAATACTTAATATACAGTCGAAGTAGAAACCAAGAGGTTCGTAATATAAGCCAAAATACTATCAAACAATGTACTGTTTTTTTATTCAAGAGAATTAGAATGGCAAGTACAAATTTAATGTTAAATTTATTTGACATTCTACTTGCCATTATAGTCTATTAAATAAAAAAATAGTATTTTTTAGAATTTACCATGAAATCATGAGGGCCATTTGTTAAATGTAAAATAAATATATCAAACTGTGTTAAATGTTTTATTATACTATAGGATGGTATGATGGATACATCAGAATACTTCTTACACAGTATTTGTAAATGAATACAGTACAATCGATCAATACAGTTCAATAGATACTTAAACAGCTTGAAGTCGATAGCGGCTTTAAAAAGATATCTAACGTTATCTGAAGCTAATAACAGTCTCTTGTAATGTATGAGTATATGTATATGTACCATAAGCGAACTACTCATCAGCATATAAACCCCTGAGGTTTCCGCTGGTGAATCAATGTACTATTTTTGTAACATGGATTTTGGCCAATACATGAAAAAATATTTTTTTCTCAAACATGCAATGAAATATTGATGTTATGTTCCTTATAATAGGCTGCGAAGTATGACGTTTCAGGTGCGGCTAGGACAAGAGGTAGTTAATGGAATTTCATACAAATCTTGCAGGCCTAGGCCGGCAGTCCTCTTTTTTAATTTCCATTCCACATGAATTGTGGCACAGGCACCATGACATTCTGCCACTAAAAAATAAAACATTGATTTTTTTGTTGTTTATTTCATTGCATGTTTGAGAAAAGCACTATACATACCTCGGCGGGAAATATGGGGTTGCCAGCCTTAGACCTATATGTCTTCGGCCGGCAACCCCTTTCGTCCCGGCCTCTGTAGTAATGTACTATAATCCGTCACTGATCTAACTCAGGGGTGTCCGCTTAGTGTACTGTAATTTGCATGAAAAGGCGTGTTTGCAAGTGTAGTAGCTGCTTTTTAACCGACTTCAAAAAAAGGAGGAGGTTCTCAATTCGTTGGAATATTTTAATTTTTTTTTATGTATGTTCACTGATTACTCGGAGGCTAACTAGTGGGCCGATTTCAATTTTTTTTTTGTTTGAAAGGGTGTGTTTTCTGGTTGGTCCCATTGTCACCAAGTCTGGATCTGATGACGGGATCTTGGAAAAATCGAAGGAACTCCGCAAATTATATACCAAGAGGATGGGGTAAGGCAAAAAATAAGGAACTCTTCAAATTATATACCAAGAGGATGGGGTCTGGCAAAGTTTGAAGTCGGTGTTTTGAAGATATACCAACCTTGAAACCTGTGATTGTGTTTGATTTTTGTTTTTCAGCCATTAGCTCTGGTTTAAAAAAGGAGGGTAGCGAGAAGATAAAGATCCGCTGCTTCCTAATTTTTAGTGCCGTATTAATAATAAATAATAAATATTGGGGGACAATCTTACACAAATCGACCTAGTCCCAAACTAAGCAAAGCTTGTACTATGGGTACTAGACGACGATATACATACTTATATAGATAAATACATAGAAAACATCCATGACCCAAGAACAAATATCCGTGAAAAATGCACAAATACATGCCCTGGCCGGGATTCGAACCCGAGACCTCTAGCTTCGGAGGCAGAGTCACTACCAACCAGGCTAAACAGGTCGTCAAATTATTACTGGACGTGCCGGTGCATTGAGGTGCCAGAGTATCAAGATTTAACTGTATATACATAAAGTAAAAAAGAAATACCACAATATAATGTTACATAGACCTCGATCAATTCACAATGGTCTTAAATCTACAAATGCTAGAGTGGCCTTGAATGATTTTGTCTCAAAGAAGCAACATTATATGTTTACGGCGAGAGCACTATATTAAACCTTAGTGAAGCGAGAGATTCTACAATAGAATCCTGAGCGTAGCGAGGGATTTAAGTGTTTACGCCCAAGACGGAAATAATTTCGCTACCGTGTGACTTTTCACACCTATAAAGAAGAGTCATTGATAACCTCAAATGAGGGAGGTAAACTATGACTTTGATCCCTCAAAAGAGGGAAGAAAAGTATGACTGATCCCTCATCTCGAATGAGGGATCAGTCAGGCTTAAGTACCTATGCTGAAATTTCATTGAAGATTCTAGTTGGTAAAAAACGGGCTTAATATACATATTTTCTGAGGTAATACTTTCAAACCTATAAGCGGTCGAACGTGCCGCGCGTAATGTAGCTCCGGCTTAATGAACAAGTAAGAGTATCCAGCAGTAGAACCAATATATATTTCGTTCGTGCCCCAGCGGTGTGCGTACCGCGTGCGGTATGCGAGGTTAAGCAACGTGGGCGCTGGTCGGTTCTCGGATGGGTGACCGCTTTGAGTGGTTACTAACTGAGCGCTCCCATGCTTTGGAAGGCACGTTAAGCAGTTGATCCCGGCTGTTGTCTACGACAGCAGTCGTTAAGCCAAGTTAGATGTCTTCGGGCGGCTTGAGAACTTCTAACAGTCAAGTTGCCCACTCACTTGACAAGGGGGGTCGAAGTTGCACCACGTCCTTTACCCTTTAGGGAGTACCCACCGTTACCCTACACATGACCCCTAGGTGGTGCCAAAAGTGCAACAAATTGGCAACCGTACTTGTCTTCTCAAAGATATCACGGTTCGAAAATAAATGCCATACGATTATTATTATTATTAGTAGAACCAAAGTAACCGATATAACCCTCCACATATTGTAAATTAAGTGCGCGGGGCACATTGCACGTAGAACCGATGGCCGTGGGGGCGATAAGGTTCTCGAGTGGCAACCACGTACTGGAAGGCGCAGCGTGGGGAGGCCCCCGCAAACTACACTGATGACCCGGTGGTCGCGGGAGTCCGCTGGATGTGGTTGGCGCGGGACCGATCATTGTGGCACTCTGGGAAAGGCCTGTGTCCAGCAGTGGACGCCCTTCGGCTGATGCTGATGAATAGAGTCTAATGGTAAGGCCAAGTTCTTGGCTAACTCTACAGTCGCCATCAAATTAATATATACTCTTCAAGGTGCTCAAAAATTTGTACGCATGCTCTTAACTGCTAGACAATGGAGTTATGTTTAGATATTTATGTGTTTGCTTTCATATACCGGATGGAGTCTGTACTGGCTAGTTTAGTATTTACCTTTAAACTTTTATTAAAAGACAAACTAACTATTTCGGCGCAGTGATCCATAGAGGATCTTGACGCTGCTTCCTGCCAGTTGTCGACCTGAAGCTGACGCAGATCCGCATCCACTGTCCTCCCAGCGATACCTGAGCCTATCGACTGGGCGGTGATCATTCGGTCGGCCCAAGTATGCCCTCTTGACGGCTCGACCCTCCCACATTCTCCCACTGAACCAAAGTCTGTGTGCTTTCGTCTTTGAACTTTTATTGAGCATTATTTATTATGTTATGGCAATTTTCTGGGACATGACACAAAACATGCAAGTAATCTATATGCTTGATTGAAGCATACAATATCCTAACTGAGCAATATCATCTGAAAGAGTTCCAAAGCATATTTGAACGCAACAAAACACTCGAGTGGTAAAAGCTTGGAACAAACTCCCAGAGGATGTCGTTTCGGCGCTCAATGTCAACCAGTTCAATAACAAACTAGACAAGCACATTTAAATTTCAATTCGACAATGATACCAAATTACAAATAACTGGATGCAGGCATCATCAGTTGTTCAACTGCCTGCCTGATTAATAAATAATAATAATATCTGATAATTAATAAATCAGATAAAAATCTACTTAGATATTATCTAAAATGTGCTTAGATTAGAGACCATACATAAATAACCATAGTGGGTTTCTACTTTTAACCTTTATTTTGCCTTAAGTATGTGACATCATTGATGCCGGAGAGCAGCTTATTGACAATCTCCTCATATTGTCTCGTAGAATCCTGCATGTTTTGTAAGTTTCCAGTGACTGTGCTGCATTTGCTTATCAAAGCATTTCCTTCTGTCATCTGAAACAAATTTAAAATTCATCATCATATCAGCTAAAAGACATCCACTGCTAGACATAGACCTCCCCTAAAGAGTGCCACAATCCGCCACAGCGTAACCGTGACCATATAAGAGTAATGACTGATTTTATAGTCACTTTTGGTCATGACCCGCCAAAATGTAGAAACATGATTTTTGAGTGTCTGACAACTGGTTTAGCCTACTGGTTAATGACCCTGCCTATGAGGCAGGGTGGCTTGTTCTCGTTTCAGAGGCTAAGATCCTCTATTTAGTTGGTTGTCTGGACCTAGATTACAAAATGTAGATACATGATTTTTGAGTGTCTGACAACTGGTTTAGCCTACTGGTTAATGACCCTGCCTATGAGGCAGGGTGGCTTGTTCTCGTTTCAGAGGCTAAGATTCTCTATTTAGTTAGTTGTCTGGACCTAGATTACAAAATTTTCCACAGTCCATTTATAGAAGTTGCCCAATAAAGGAATAACATGTTTATTTGCTTCTTATTATTTTTTATACTATGACAGTGGCATGCAACCTTACGGCCTGCCCGATGGTAAGGTTGAGAGTGACGAACCCGCAGATATCTCCAGCTGTTAAGCTAGAGACATATGTAGGTCCATCACTCCCAACACAGCACACCGTCTGGAGCTCTGGCGACCTTACTCACCACCAGGAACACAACACCACATACAAGTACCTATCAAGGGGCAAGTAGTGATGCTATTATGGCTGCAGTTCTCTGTAAGGTGGAGGTACTTCCCCAGTTGGGCTGTTCCAAATTTGAGCAAGATGATGTTTCGCTGTGCCCTACCTCTACTACTTTAGTGATAAATCAAATTGTAATCACCTCTTTAAACAGCTTAACATTCTGATTCAGTATTTCCAGTTTATTTTCCATGTCAATATCCTTTTTATTTTCTTCCTGCTGCAAGTTCTGCCTTATATGTGCTAAGCGCTTATTCAGTTGGTCTAGACTAGCAGCGTACTGGCCGATATCGATAGGTTCCGAATTATACGTAGTTTCTTTTAAAATTGTTTGCTGTTCAATGGCTGGTAGATTCTTTTTCAGATTTTCTGCATATTTCTTCATGGTGGCAAGGATTTCGTCGACTTCTCCTTCAAATTTAACGCCGCCGAAGTCTGGGGTAACGAGTTTTAATGGTTCCGCGTCAAGAAACTTGGAAACAGCGTCTCTGTCTAGGTTATGAGCTGTACTGCTGTTTTTTATATCGTTGATAGACGAGAATATGTTTGCGATTTCACTCAGAGTGTTTTGAGAGTCTAGCAGTTCTTGATCTAGGATTCTAGTCATATTTGCTATATCATCAGCGTTGATTGCTGAGCGAAGATGTACTCTAAATTGGTTAGCACCAGAACTATCCATTTCTAAGGCGGGCTGGTGGAGGACTGATCGTTGATACAAGTTTTACTGGTCAAGTACTACGAAATAGTGAGCTTATTGATATTTTTATTGCCGATGCCAGTGAGGATTCTATGAAATTCTGAAATGGAAAACCCAACAGCAAATCCAGTCCAATCACTGATACAAAAGCAAATCACACAAATGACACAAGTGTGAAGTGTCAAATGTCAATCAATTGTCTAATTATTATGTCAGTCATGTCTCATGCCGGACCACACAATGGGCCACGATGGGCCAACGTACAAGACAGCCCGGCTGGTATGATAGCTTACACGGTCACGTTTTATGTGACTACTGACGTTTCATTCCATTTTGGCCATACAACCACAAGTATAAGTTATCATACTAGCCGGGCAAGACACAGTTATGCGTTAAAGGAAGAAAGACATTTGTTTCATCTCATTCCACCGCATAACTGCGTCCTGTACGTGGCCCATTACGGCCCATTGTGTAGATCCGACATCAAAAAAGAAGAAAGAAACGCGAATCGAAAACGAATTATTTGTCTAGATTTCTATTTACTTTTGATATAAATAAATCATTATTACCAGACTATTTAGGCAAAAATTGCTAAAATATATAAAAAAAGATACCTATACTAAAATAGGATGCATAATTTGGACTCAAATACATGGAATGGTGCAGATTATGCAAAAAAAAAATAATTTTTATTTATTTCTTGGCCATGGATACAAAGCACGGATCTATTTGCATCTCATTTTAATTAGGGTGACCAAGTACATCTGTAGATATGAGGATTATTTCTAATATAGGTTATATGTGCAATGAAATTTAAACTAAATTAGGAAGTAAATAAAATAAGAATATTTTTTAAAGAAATATTTATTTTCGCTAATCACAAGTTTGTTAAACAATATAGTCTTGTGTAATTTTTGCCTAAGCCCTACTTTATTTTCCCAATCTCTTAACAAATGTGTTTTCCCGTGATGAACCATGCGTAAATTAAAAAAAGACGAGGACGAGTTTTAATTCACCATCATCAGATCAGCACGGTGGTGCCATGATACACAAGTTCGGTTATGCAATATAATAATAGTACATTGTTACCGAACTTGCTGTGTGAACTTGTTGTGGATACCGGAAAGTAGCTGTAAAATGGTAAAAAAATTGGAACGACAACTTAAGTTCTTGCACAGTTTAATCACATACAGTCCAAGTTAAACAAAAGCTCGTAATGATAACAAAATTGTTAAAAGATTGAATTTCAACTGACCTTTAGAAAAGGTTTTCTCACTAAACACTTAATAACGAATATTTCTGCAAAACCGGCCCAAGTCATAGTCACCCTAATCAGTTTGACATTTGTCTTGTCGTTTTATCGTAAAATATAACAAATTGTTCCTTACCTGTGAAATGATATTCCACAATTAATAAAACTTTCACTTTATAACCCTTTACACACATGTATTCACTATTTTCAACTAATTTCATCAGCCGCTTATTTTCATAATTTCAAATTTGACACCATTAACGTTGGGGATACCAATTAATATTTGAAAAATACTACTATATTTATTGCAATACTAGGTTTTAGTCAGTTAATAATGTTGATATTTTATACAATTACAACGTCAAATGTAAATTATCCCTGATAAACATGCAGTACTAGTTAGTACAAGCAAGTAATTATTTTCAGTATTCTAAAATACCAAAATATGTATATTTTTTACATTGGCAACTTGTGCGAGTGGGACACCGTCCTCCGGTTGGTTGCTCTCGCTCGGACCGCTTTCTCTAGTCTGTCTGTCATAACAGGATATTAACTGTATTACGCGGGAATATGGTTCAATATTGACTAGCTCATAAAAGTTTGTACTCAATCCGGTTTAGGTATAGATCCGTGATACAAAGTCCTTCAGCCGAATTATGCAAAAACATTATTCAGTGCTTACATTATTAAAAACAATGTATTTGCGTTAAATACAAGAAAAACGTTTGTACAGTAGACTCACCTAAATTGAACTCTCCAAATTAGAAAATATTTCATATTTCAACGTCTGTATTTTTATTCTTTGATTTCTGCTATAGCACCCAATGAAAAACGCACATGAAGAACTAATTTTTTGGTAGCATCATAAATTTTTGCTTATGGCAACAAATTCTAACAATTTTTCTTTCATTTCTCCGACGGTCGACGAGGCGTTCGTTCGATCGTTTGGTCACGTCATCTTTTTTATCTTGTAATGACTGATTTTTGCGTCCCACATGCTTAGGGGTAATCGAATTAAGAAGAAATCCAAGAATCCCCGCACCAGAAGAAAAGTTCGAGTGACCGCGGACGTAAATGTGAACTAGAAAGTGTGTGAACGGAGTCGCGAGGTGTCTCGTCCGTCCGGTTCGATCTGGATTATAGCAGTTTGAACCGCCAGTCGGGCTCCCTTTCCCCCGCTAATCATTAATTTTAAAGTTTGGTGGTGTATTTAAAGATTTATTTATTTATTATTGTCCGTTATTCGGAGTGTTTTAGTGGTGTAATCGTTTTATAAGTCGCGTTTCAAAATGTCTGAAGAGTCGTCAGCCGATCGCAATGTCGAAATATGGAAGATCAAGAAGCTTATAAAGAGTTTGGAGATGGCCAGGGGGTGAGTTGATGAGCTTAAGGGATATTAGATATTTTTAACGTATTTTACACGTGGTGTTAGTTTTTTTTTGGCTGCATGGTCATGTAGTGCCAGCGAGGCTGCGTCACTAACTGAGCATGCGCACGGCGCTTTGCATGCGCGAAAGTAACCTCTACGGTACGCGACCGTAATAAATAAAAGCAGCATCACAGAATGCGCATTTTGCGTATACACAATGACGACGGTACGCACGCTGATCGATTTTCGTCACCCAGAGTGACAAGTCTATATAAACATGAAATGATATGATGTTTTGTTAATATGGGGAATCTTCTATGACAATGCATTTAGTGACAATGAACTACTTCTAATATTCATGAATCATGCTTTGTAGTCCTTTGTTTGTATATCCATATAAGATTCTTATTAAGAGGTTTATACGTAAATCTACTTAGATAATTAAAAGAGTTCCTATTTGATTTTGCATTAAAAAACGAATGTGAATTCAACTCATTGTTGCATAATAGATCGTAAATATACACTCATACATGTGTTTCCAAAAGGGGTAGGCAGAGTGCATGAATATTATCCTCAATAGCTAAACTAAGTTTCTATCAAAAAATCTCATTTTGGGTCAAGCTTATATTGCCAACTGTACCTGACCTGTTTTCCGCATCCCTCAATTACTTGTTGAGACAGTTCAGGTTTATCTTTAGTAGTTTAGGTCACCTTCTGTCTCCATCATCAGACCAACTCTGTGGTGTAGTATGTGGTGTGTATATTGTATTGCAACCAAGCTTACACAAGCCAAATTTCAGCTCAATCAGATACTGGTGAGTGGCTGAAAAAAGGAATACTAATTTTGAGGTCAACTTACTTAAATATGAACAATGCAAGTTAAATGAAAGCTTTGTAACAAAAGAAAGAAACATTAATAATAAGCAGTTCATAGGTAGGTTTACCTCTAAAACTATTCCATTTGATGTTTGTATATACAAATTTTCTTTGTTCTGCTTTAGACAAAGAAACAAATGTTAAATAAAAAAACTTACATAATAATTTATTTATAAACAAAAACATATTGGTATTGACAAAATAAAAATCAACTATTAAATTAAATACCTGTGCGCTGGGGATGAAGTGAGAGGAAGTAAACTGCCCAAGACCAAAGCAAATGGAGGGAGTTGATTAGAGCCCCACACTCCAGTGGAGGGTAATGGGACAAAAAAGTAGAAAAATAAATTAAATAACAATGCCTGGTTAACTAATAAAAAAATTGCATGTCATATAAATGGTTTTTCTAGCCTCATAAATTTTTCTTGCTGTTAAATTAATCATTTGTGTGCTGTTTCATAGTAACAGTAAGTTGCCTGATAGTCAATAGCAACTTTTTATGAAACATTAAAGTTAGTATGAATTTTGCCATTGTCATAACTTTCCTATGGCTTAACCCTTAACCCTTTATAAGGCAGAGGGAATATTTTTACCACCATCCATGAGACAAAAGATTAGAGATGCACCGAATATTCGGTTACTATCCGGTATCCGGCCCTTATTGTAATATCTGGCCGGATATCGGACAGCTACATATTATCCGGCTGGATACCAGATAGTATATTGTTTGATTTTGGGGTAAAAAATTGAATCTAAAAACAATCATGGTCATAATCGAACTAGTGTATTTTTTTGAAACTATTTAAACTTAATGTTTTTATAAGAAAACAATTTTAAGTTTCATGATCAGTAAAAAGGGAGTTATTTGTATTTAATATTGGAAATCCACCAAAGGCAAATTAAATTTATTTTTACTTTTGTCACTTACCATATTCCTCTCTCTGGGGCAACTAGCACTCCTGATGTAATGTGTGACACAATCTATGTGTTCAATCTACATCAACATAGATTTCATAACATAGAAGATAAACTCTGATAAAGTTAATTGATTACTCATTTCATTTCTGTATTGTGTATGTAGACAATTTAAAATGTTATACTTCTGATATATAAGTTCACAATTTATTCAAATTAACAATTTTTTCATCTTTTAACAATAATCCACAATCGAACTTCAAATTTCAAAAAAATTATTGCCACAAAAAACTTATACTAGGACATAACTTATCAATATAACAATTACCGTTGTGAAGCAATAGGTCTCAGTCTCAGCATGTGCTGAGCAGAAAGCCCAGCGCTGGTTTTCAGACTGAGCCTTTAAGTCACAAGCAAAAAAATGTCAGTAGGTAGTGCTTATATCTAGGTGTCACTATTTACAATAATACTACACGATAGACAAGATTATTTTTAAAACAATTAAAACAAAATATCAGTACATGTACAAAAAGAAACAAAGAAAAAATAAAAAAGAACAACATAAATCAAATTAACTAATCAATTTTTCTTGCAATCTTTATTGCAAATCAAAAATTACAATATGACAACCTGTAGGGCACAGCAATATCATTAACATTTTGACCACCATTATCTGATTTATAAGACATAAAATATCCAGCTCATTTTGCTGCACTCTCATAAATAAGTCAAATATCTGGTATGTTTTGACAGGCGATTCATCTCTCATGGATTCTAATTTGATTAATTTATACATAAAAAATTGTGGTGGTTTCCCCGCATGTTCAATGAAAATTATCCATTAATGAAGAAAAGATTGACATTTTATGTTTCATACTATTGATTAATTTATTTACATCTTTTGTCACAAGGCATTCATTTAATGAGTAGTAAGCTTTTCTTTAAATTCAATATCTTAGTATTCCATATTTTTTTTAAATTTTATTTAAATTTAATATTTAATTTAAAGATATTGCTGGACCAATGTGGAGGAGGAAAGCCATAGATAGGACCATTTGGAGAACTCTGGGGGAGGCCTATGCCAAAGGCAACCAGGCTCTGCCTGAGGAAAAAGGCAATCAGTAATCAGTAACCAGTAAAGCTTTTTCTAATAAGAACTTAATGTTTGTAGACTAATCCTATGCTATGTTATGGCCTGTGGTGATCAGTGTGATACTAACTAAAGTATCCAAAAGTGTGCAGCATCCATATAATTAATTTATTTTATTCCAGCAATGGCACATCTATGATCTCCCTCATTATCCCGCCCAAAGACCAGATCTCGCGCGTGTCCAAGATGTTGGCCGACGAGTTTGGCACCGCGTCCAACATCAAGTCTCGTGTCAACCGCCTGTCTGTGCTTGGCGCTATCACTTCTGTACAGCACAGGCTCAAGCTCTACACCAAAGGTACGGTGCTCAACACTCGTCATCCCGCTCAACAACCAGATCTGGCGTGTGTCCAAGATGTTGGCCGACGAGTTTGGCACCGCGTCCAACATCAAGTCTCGTGACAACAGTCTGCCTGTGCTCGGCGCCATCACGTCTGTACAGCACAGGCTCAAGCTCAACACTAAAGTTATGATGCATAACTCTCATCATCCCGCTCAAAAACCAGATCTCGCGCGTGTCCAAAATTTTGGCCGACGAGTTTGGTACCGCGTCCAATATCGAGTCTAGAGTGAAGAGAGTCTTGTGTCTGATTTATATCTTGCAACTATTTAAACCTCTTAGAAATCACAAGCCAGCCTCAACAAGCAATCCCACCCACTCCGGGCACTTGTCCTATACCTTAACCCCCTTATTCATAAACGTCCATCAAGCCTCTATTAGTTAACAAGCCACTAAAGTAGGTTTGACGTTATCTGTCATTTTGACATTTATGTTTGTGAGAAAGGGACAAAACAACTTTTAGTTAACAGAGGTTTGTTAAGTTTTATGAATAAAGGGGTAAAACAATACAAGTTTCTACTACTACCGACCGACCAAGTTTCTATCATCAGCCGACCAAGTTTCTACAGTAAAATTACACTCTTAAAATGTAAGTTTAATGCGTAGGGTCCAGGAGTGGCCAGAGTAGACGCGCCGAGTAGTTCTGGGTTGTGCTTGATCCATTTTCATTTCATCAAGGCCTCATTTGTTTGGCGGATGATGTTAATCCGTTTTATTTATCCAACAGTGCCTCCAAACGGCTTGGTGATCTACTGCGGCACCATCGTAACCGAGGAGGGCAAGGAGAAGAAAGTGAACATCGACTTCGAACCGTTCAAGCCGATCAACACCTCGCTATACTTGTGCGACAACAAGTTCCACACGGAAGCTCTTACCGCGCTGTTGGCTGACGACAACAAGTTCGGGTTCATTGTCATGGACGGTAACGGGGCGCTGTTCGGTACGCTGCAGGGGAATACTAGAGAGGTGAGTCAAGCAGTTTGCAGCGAGGCAGGGTGTGTGTTGTTCAAGTTAAACACATGCAAAACGCACTCGGATCGTTCGATAACGCGCTGTCGACTGATTGGTAGCAACCAATATGAAACTTGTAGGCGATCAGTTGACAATGTAACAATAGTATTTTATGCAATCGTTACACTTACATAATGTAAGCTTTTTTAGTTGATTGCCGAGTGGTCTAAGTAAGGTACGAGACTTATAATGCTAATTATATAACTAGTATACAATTCTTTTTCTATGAGGCAGCGGAAATTAATTAAACTCCTGCGGAGACGCGGGTCAGCGTTCGTTGACGTCTTTTGTTCTATGTCCGCGGCGACACGTGATGGGTCAGATTCATTAAAGTTCACTATCTGATTATCGTATGAAACCTCTTGACTGACACATAACTGGTCACTTCAACTAGCATCCAATGTCTAGCTCACTTTAAACGGGCCCTACCGCGTGACCTGCTCTGCGAAAATACCTGACGAAGACATGGATGCTCCTGCAATGCCGTCGGCTCGAGCGTCGCTCACTGGGCCTCCCCTTACGGGGAATCACCCGGCAGGGCTTGACCTCGCCGACGGACGAAGCAGATGACTCCACCACCGACCCTGACGAACAAAGCTCACCCCAGCTACCCGTCCGTAGTCGCGGACGGCGTCTGACACCGCCAAAAGTGGCCCCGCCACGAAAGGCTTCCCCGGACCCTGACAGGTCCGAGCCAGGTCCCGTCTTAAATGCACAGGATGACTATGTTTGGGCAGAATTTTAATTAAATTATTTAGTTCGAAAAATAAAAAAAAAAATTTCATATAAAATGTTTTATTAATTCTTATTTAACGTAAATTGTTTTGATGTCAGTTAACATCTCTTAAAGTATTGGCATTTAATTTGGAAGCACTTTAATAGTATAGTAATTTCACTAAGAGGTGGGCAAGAAAAGTGGAGCAAGATTGTCATAGATTGGTATCCTAGAGACGGCACAAGGAAAAGGGGAAGACAGCACAGAAGATGGGAAGATGAGCTAAAACTAACAGCTGGTCCCAATTGGACAAGGGTTGCTAGAGATAGAAACCAATGGAAAATTTTTGAGGAGGCCTTTGCCAACAGGCACACTGAGCTCAGAGATATATTATAAATATAAATGAAACATAAACTGCAATACTCTTAATACAAACAAATTTATTAACACTTAATAATTATTATCTTAAATCAACAAAACCTGTTAACTATTTAAAGTAAATTATATGTATTCGGCCATTACCACCTTAGTCACATAATAGCCCGCCCCTAAACGTTCCTGGTGCAAAAGTGCCCATGACACTAGCGGCATTTCCGCGTTGAATAGCTATGGAGAGCTTTTGCACCAGAAACGACTCGGAGCGGGAGTCCTCTCCTTTTTGTCTAAGTCGACGGCCTATTTCACGCACAAACTCTTTTGCGTCCGTCCCCCAACAGCCCGCCGTTTCCACCGCCAAGGGGACGAAAATGTAGCTCTGTCCCAGGAGAGCATATTTTCGTCGCTTCATCTCCGCCTGAGATTCTGCCGCCGCTCCGGCCGCACGCGTAGTGCGGCTGACATGGGAGGCAGCGAAGGTGCTCACACACGTAGCGTCCCATACTAGACACCGCCCCCTTTCCCATGGGACCAACGTCAGGCCATCAGGCCGTTTGCCATCCGAGCGACTAAGACCCGGTGGCTCCAGTACACATGGAACGCCAGCCGACCTGAGAGATCTCTGGATGATCTCATTGAGGGCATGGTGACGCGGGTGCCTGCCGGTGCAACGGCGGCAACTCAAGGAGTGATGACCGTCAGCCCCCACCATGGTACCGCAGATGCATACATGTGGTTGACATACATCGCAGCCCAGGCGGAGAGCAACGGACACACGCAAAGAGTCACCGTCTAACAAAGTGCCCAACTGACTGAAACATAAACTATATATAAAGTTCAGGATAAGAGGCTTAATGTAATGTAATGTAATAGTATTCTGACTGCTATATAAAATTGTCCCCTTAACATTTATTATGTTGGTTCTCAGGTGCTTCACAAATTCACCGTCGACTTACCGAAGAAGCACGGTCGCGGTGGTCAGTCCGCGCTGCGTTTCGCGCGTCTCCGCATGGAGAAGCGACACAACTACGTGCGGAAGGTGGCCGAGGTGGCCACACAACTGTTCATCAGCGCCGACAGACCGAACGTGGCCGGGCTTATTCTGGCCGGTTCCGCCGACTTCAAGACTGAGCTGAGCCAGTCGGACATGTTTGATCCTGTGAGTCTTTATAAACTCTCTATTAGGGTGGTCCAAAAAAATAAAGTTTAAAAATTTGATTCTCCACAAGGCTCTTTTTGTTTCATGTCGCTCCAGGAACAGTTTTACCAATTTTTAGGCAAAAGGAATGATATTTAGGGGTCGCGAAGATTTGACACTTCTTTAAATGGGATAATATTATGGAATAATTTTAACTTAAGTACTTGCATTTATTAATAAAGTGCCTAATTATCATAAAATTTATTAAAATTGAAGGAAATCATAATCATTAATCAGCCTATTTTCTAAGGGCATTTTCATATGATTTTGATTTTGAAGCCATAGGAAACTGTTTTCTGTGAAGATCGACCACACACAGGAGATAATATTTTTGCTATTTATCTTTTGGAATAATAGTATTTAATTTTGGATCAATGCTATTCCACGCTCTGCACAGTCATTTTCAATCTTTATTTGGCGAGCTTTCTCCTACATTTGGATGTCAAATTTCATCAGTGGGCCATTGTGAAGGTTTCTTTCCCAAAAAATCCATTGATTTCTCGCGGTCATTTTGGATTAATAAGTCAAACGGGGTCGCTGCCCATTGTGTATAGAAAGACTGTAATAGCTTTTCAGAGTCAACAGTATTACCAATCAGCCTTTTCAAAGTCTTATATTAAGGAGGTTTTTGCAAGTTTAGAACCATTTCTATTTTAGGCTCAACACTAACTCTAGGATTAAATAGAGAAATTCCTATCAAATGGGTCGGAAAATACCTCAGCCTCCTCAGGTAGCAACGAAACGCTTGTAATCTTTTGGTTTCGATCATTTTTGGTTTTCAAGAAGTTCGTCGTCATTTAAAGGAACTCTTACGGTCACTGGGTCCTCATTCCAATAGCGTCATGAACGAAACTTACCTACAAACATGCTTAAATCCGTCACGGATCGTTTTTCTGCTATAGGGAGAGTAAATTGATTGTGAAAAAGATATATTATTTTCAGACACTATATTGCTTTGGCCATCCACTGAGCTTGGTGTAAGGCACCAAGAGCACGAAACACTATTTCAGCAATTTCGTCTGTCCACCCGGACAAATAGTTACAAAAGTTACAATAATTAGAGGCACTCTTTTCTCGGCTGCTGAATTTTGACAGCATTGTCGTTGTATGCCTTCATTTCTTGACGAAGATAGGGGGTATTATATAAATTGTTGTCGGCAGTTATACAATTTTGTTAATTAATTTCTGTCCATTTATTTTGAAAACGTTAAATAAGTGTAACCATTAGGTCTACCGCTAGATCCAAACAATGCTTTACAAATGCGGAGAGTATCACTTCGAAAATATGGTGCATGCAAGCAATCCAAATAAAAAAAACACCTGGACAGTTTTCAATCATAGTAAACTTACAATGAAGTAATAATCTACTCCATTACAATAATACTTGATCCACCACCATATCAGCCTAAGGAGGTCCATTGCTGGACATAGGCCTCTCCCAATTTCATGGAGGGTAAATGCCATAATCGCTACGCTTGGCATGCGGGTTGGCGATCGCAATATCTCCAGCGCATTCCAATGATGCTGCTGCCCATCCCCCGGTGGTCTTGGTCATAGTTTTAGGACATACCCGGTTGATGGATGGTGCGGATGACCCTGTCCCCACACAACCGGGTCACAACACTTGATCAATAGTTGGTAATTGTGTTCTTTATTTCCATCGTGCCAAAATGCGCGACCTCTAAATGTACTTGGAATTCGCAGATTTTTGGTACATACATAATTTACAGTCATACGAACAGAAAGAGCCTTGTGGAGAGGGTATAATTATTTTTTTTTTTCCATACATATGTGGACCACCCTACCTCTATAACTACGTGCGGTCGCTAGAATACTAAAATGTAAAAAAAAATGTATATGAGAAAGAGACAACACTCGTTTGTTAAGTTTTGTGAATTAAGGGGTCTTTAACGTACCTAATAGATTGTGGAAATTATTTAACAATTTGATACAGAAAACAAATACAAAGAAAAGAAACCGTGATCGCACGCAGCCATTTTAAGCCTTTATTAAACGATCATTTACAAATATATTAATTTATTTTATACTATTGTAGACATCGACTTCATTGTCTTGCCTCCCGGCATAGGCCTCCTCCAACTTCCACATTAAATAACATGAATAAAAAAATATGAACTAAATAATTTTGATTTGATTTGTGAGGAGTATGTATGTATTTGTCTGGGAAAGAAGGATAGTGAGAAATATTTGTTTTTTTTTTTTTAATTGACACTGATACAGTATATTTTTCTGTAACTCATATAAACAATTATTTTGAAATAAATATCTGACACTATGAAAAGTATATTTTTCTGTAACTCATATAAATAAGTATTTTGAAATAAATATCTGACACTATGAAAAGTACATTTTTTGTAACTCATTTAAACAAGTATTTTTAAATAAATATTCGACACAATGAAAAATATATTTTCTGGACTTGGATCATTATTTCTTACAACATAGGGAAAGCCCAATGTTTAATCTAAGGTTAGAGATACAATACATTACGAGATAGCTAGCTGTCTACAGCTAGCTATCTCGTAATGTATTTGTTATGTTTGTATTCTCAATATTTTATTGGGGCGTCGAAATCACATTTAGCTATTTATACCGTGCGTACGACAAGATTGAAGTGTTTATTGGTACATATACAGATTGGCTGTTAGTGAATATACAGTTTTACTGACAACTGCTTCCTCCGCAGCGCCTGCAAGCCAAGATCATCAAACTAGTGGACGTGTCGTACGGCGGAGAGAACGGGTTTAACCAGGCTATCGAGCTCGCGGCGGAGTCGCTTCAGAACGTCAAGTTCATCCAGGAGAAGAAGCTCATCGGACGCTACTTCGACGAGATATCGCAGGTCGGTCTCTAGTCACTAAGGCACCGTCAGAACATAAGTCACGAGTAGTATGGAGAGAACGGGTTCAACCAAGCCATCGAGCTCGCGGCGGAGTCGCTTCAGAACGTCAAGTTCATCCAGGAGAAGAAGCTCAAGCTGAGTCGCTTCAAAACGTCACTAAGGTCAGGGTCAGCTGGCAGCCTGGCGGTGAGCCCTCATCATTGAAATCTATCAAATGTATAAACGCGCGATCGCTGTCCGCGGTCCAGTCCGCGGTCTAAGTTTGACAAGTTTCTATGGGATGACAACTGCCGGCGCCATATTTAACGTTGATCAGTCTGTGATCGTAAGTCGTTGCAACCTAGCCTAAGGCACTGTCCGGTCATCAAACAGGTAGAAGTGTAGTGAGCGGTGAGAACAAGAGTTCGCGTTGAAACTGCCGACCATGCTCGATGTGACCTCTACGTGGTGCTACCGCTCTGCGCCGCTTTCGCGTAAATCTCATGGAGCCTAGAGGAGACGAATTTTTAACCCTTATCTGACTTCTATCTACGAACTTCATAGACACAAGTTGGCTCTAAAATATTCTCATTGCAGCACCTTCCATTACTCTTCCACCACAGAACTGGAGCGAAATTCCTCCGTAAAATATAGTTTTTGCAGTCTTAACTCCATTTAAAAACCCTTGGATTGTATAAATTCAGTATTGTAGGAAGGCCAAAATTTCACGGAGATCGGCCCAAATCGGCGTCTATGCTCATAAATACTCAGATATAAATATTACAGACTGTATTGCATTTTGTATGGTAACCTTTAACAAGATATCAACCATATTTGGTCGTGTTATACTATTTTTGGCAGTGTAAACTTCCTCATTACAGTCGATTGATGAGTCGACGCGATAACAATTTGTGTCACAGTCAAGGTTCCGGCTGTTGCGTCACTGCACTGTATGTTGAATAGTGTAAGGAAATACTTTGATTACGTGTATGTACGAGTATACACGACCGTCCATGTCGCTGGTCCGATAGTTTATAATAGCAATTTTCTTGTTCCATACAACATTAGTACTGGGCTCGTGCGTTGTGACTTCATAATTTTCTGTCAATAAGTATGGAGCATTTATGGTGTCCGGGAACAATATCCACCTTTGACCCTCATTTGCGGCTTTTGTTGTGTTTTAATCGTAGTTGGTTCCATACAAACATTTAATCCCCTTTAAAAACTGGTTCTAATAGCATCATTAATATATTTTTGGAAACAAGCCTATTGTCATAGACAATTCCATTATATGGTATCACCATCATCGTCATGTCAACCTAAAGATGTCCACTGCTGGACATAGGCCTCCCCCAAAGAATCCCACAATGACCGGTCCTGCGACTCCTTCGCCACCCGCGACCAGGTCATCAGTCCACCGTGTGGGGGGCCCTGCCCACGCTACGCTTTCCGGTACGTGGTCGCCCCCGCCCCTCGAGAACCTTTCCGCCCCAACGGCCATCGGTTCTACGTGCAATGTGCCCCGCCCACTGCCACTTAAGTTTTGCGATTCGGAGGGCTATATCTGCTGCGGATGACCTCATTTGTGATGCGATCACGCAGAGATAATCCCAGCATAGCCCTCTCCATTGCTCTTTGGGTGACCTTGAGCCTTCTTATGAGCCATCTTATTATATGGTATGGTTGTTATGTTGCTAACAATAAGTATTTTGTTTGCTTGTAGGACACCGGCAAGTACTGCTTCGGCGTGGACGACACACTGCGAGCACTCGAACTCGGCGCCGTCGAGACACTCATCTGCTGGGAGAACCTCGACATTCAGAGGTGAGCCATTACATAACATTACCTTACACTGGCTTTAGAGCCCGCTTAGATAGCGCTCACCCGAGTCCTGCCCAAGGCGAGTTGCGTTGGACCAGATCCATCTAGTCCATGGATCGGCCTTTTACCGGCTAAGCGACATTCGTTGCTGAAGAGATGACGCGGGCCGCACTTGTTAATAATTTGTAACTTTATCAAGAAAAGGGTACGAGGACATTCAGAGGTGAGCCATTACATAGCATTACCTTACACTGGCTTTAACCCATATAAACCGAGGGCGCTCACCGGAGTCCTGCCCAAGGCGAGTTCCGTTGGACCTGATCCATCTAGTTCAGAGATCGGTCTTTTACTTTGACGCGGACCACACTTGTTAATAATATTTTCGTTACATACAAAACAGCCACATCACAAAGTGTAGTTTTTCACCATGACAGTGACATTTTGTATCACAGACGACGTGGAACCACGGGGCACGGGGCTTCAGCTAAGCGTCAATTTTATGACCTTTGCATTTAAAAATCAATGTAACCAACCAACTTTGTAAAGTTGAAAAAATCCCGTCATTTTCATTTCACAGTTCAATATCTCAAAAATGTCTGAACCGATTTTGATAAAACATGTATACGAAACATCTCATTCTTAGGCGACGGATGTATTTCGTTTGACTTCGTACTCCTCCTAGATAGACGCTTCAACCGATCACGCTCACATTTTGTATGTCGATAGGTGACATCATGACGATGGTTTAGATTTAAAAAAAACGGACATTACGAAGGAATAAACAAACCGCACCCAAATCAGTTCATCACATATACACATGTTAAACTCATAACACCCCTATTTATTTATTCAGCGCAGCGTCGAAATAAGTTAACCGTGATGTGATGTTATCCCAGTATTTTCGCGAGTTTTGTTTATAGAATATTTTATTTTGACTGATGTCATGAACCGTTATCTGTACCAGTTGATTTCTATTTCCAGATACGTCCTCAAATCGCACGCGACCAACCAGGAGACCATCCTCCATCTGACGCCCGAACAGGAGAAGGATAAGTCCCACTTCACCGACAAAGAGGTGAGCATTCTGACCTTGGAATTGGTAATCATACTGTATACCCCGTGTTTTTTATGACATAGGAGGCAAACGAGCAGACGAAACGCTTTGCGTGATGGTAAGCGATTAGCGCCGCCCATGGACACCCGCAGCACCAGAGGGTTTTAAGTGCGTTGCCGGCCTTTAAGGCGAAGGGTAGGGCAAGGCCTTCTCCATACAAACGTTGTGCAAGTTTTTTTCGTTAGTTTTGGCACAATAGCATTTTATTTTATTTTTTGCTTGTACAAATTGGATATACGCAGAACCTGATGTTGAAATTTTTTGCTTTTTTTCAAAATAATTAAAAGTAAAAACATATAAAAAAAATCATTAAAATAAAAAATAAAACATCAAGTCGTAGCTAACAGAAAAATAAGCATATTGACCAAAAATAATAACTGTAGCGCAAACACAAACGAAAAAGAACTTGTACAAAGTTTGTATGAAAAGAGCTTGCCTACCCCTTCGCCTTAAGATGGGAGTACGCTCTTAACGTTTTTTTTAAGATTAGATAAATCGTGCGTTATCCGTCGTGCGATTTCTAGCGAAAACAATCTTGAAACGGGAACATGTGCGGTGTGTTATCTTTGAAACGTAATAAGTTACTGAAATAAGTGAAATTACAATATTATCCTCTGATATAATAGGGAAACGTAGAAACGTGGGCGAAACAGGACGTTAAAATTTTAATCTTAAAATCTTAAAAAAAAACGGGGTATAGAGCCGCGTACGCAATTGAGCGGCGCGGCCTATGAGGCGTGCTCGCGAGCAAAACAATTGCACATAAACATGATCGAGTGAGGCAGCGCGAGTCGAGCTTGATAACAGCTGTTGCTGGACTTGCTGAATTTATTGTAACTGTCCGAGTTATTAACAAAAAAAATGCAGTGGTGGTGGATGAAAAAAATCGTAATTCATGTTTTGCTCAAATTCGTACGCGCCTCACGAACAAACAAGTCAAACGTGTCCTACCGCCTGCTCGCGGCACGCTCGGGTACACGTCCAAATTATACGAGCCACGAACACCGAGGCGCCTTTGAGCACGGTCAAAAGATCGACTCCGGCCGGCTCTCCGGTACGCATTTGAGCAAACAGGCGAGCCGTGCGTGCCTCAGGGTGGTATTCCACTCAGCTAATATCTTTGTCCAATGTACATTTAATCAAAGAAATTGGATGATTTCATGAACCTTAGAAGGGACCCCGACATTTGATCAAAGATTATGATGACATTGAAATCAACATGAAAAACAATAAAACTTGGACAAAGATATTGGATAAGTGGAATGGGCCTCTGTCAAAGAAATTTGATCAAAGATTGGACAAAGATATTGGATGAGTGGAATACCACTCTCAACCTGAGGCTGCCTCAGATGCGTGCGCAGCTTAATTCAGACGTCGGATCGACGATATTATTGCGTTCCAGTCCAGCACCTGGACCGAAGTGTTAATAACGACGTGTGATTCCAGAGCGGGGTGGAGCTGGAGCTGGTGGAGTGCCAGCCGCTGCTGGAGTGGCTCGCCAACAACTACAAGTCGTTCGGCGCCACGCTCGAGATCATCACCGACAAGAGCCAGGAGGGCAGCCAGTTCGTGCGCGGCTTTGGAGGCATTGGCGGTCAGTATCAGTACATTATTGTAGGGGCATGGAAGGAGGCAATTGCTGGTTGAGTATTAGTTTCAAACGGACAACCGTGTGAGTTGATTTTTGATTTTTTGAGCTGAGCGAGGCGAAGCTCGTTCTTAGGCAACAAGATGTCTTTCGTTTGAGTTCGTACTCCTCCTAGACGCTTCAACCTATCACGCTCACCTTTTTGTATGTCGATAGGTGACATCATGACGATGGTTTAGATATAAAAAAAATGACCTACCACGGAGGAATAATCACCGAAAAACAGAATTTCCGTATATTTCAATGCTAAGCGAGTAACTGTCAGGGAGTTTGAGACCGGGCGGGTAGACGCGCTCAGCTCAACATTTGCAACCAGCAAACTGCATTGCATACCTAGTCTAAATTTATGATTGACCATAAACTGTACACTTCGCCTTCCAATACGTAGCGAGTAACGTCCAATTTTACGGCCATTTTTAAAACATACATAGTCTCACTTGCTTCACTGACATAGCTTAGCCATTTGACTGCGTTAACCCAGATTCCTATTTGTGTGACGTGGCATGTCGTGATTCGACTAGTGTACAACCGAAGTTTCCGCTAAAAAACTACCGGACCTTTCGGCCGTACCGAAACTTGTACGATTGCGCTTTCGAATCGCGTTCGGTTAACTTCGGGTGCGCTCGGCACAGCCGGCAATGGCTGCTGGCTCAGTCAAGTGACACAGACAAGTGAGTTTTAGCACAAGCGGCTAAAATAATGAACAAATTGTACAACAAGTTCATGAGTAGTGGTCAATTCTTCCAGTCCCAGAGCTCAGTAAGAACTGTATCGGGTGTTAGAGTTCCTCGACAATCAATGTCGTTACATTTTTTTTTTTTTTGCAAGCAATAAACAGTAAAGGTCATTAAATGTGTCTCTGGCTGTACATACATAATGATGTTTTAATGCCTCTTTTATAGACACGCGTGGCGTAACGCGGCAAGATGCGTACTCATTTCAATTATACTATGATTATAAGAGCACTTATGTATAGTGTAGAGTCGAGTTCGAAAATATGTGTATAGGCAAAGTGATCCAATATGAATTATGTGATCATGACTTTATTATTGAGGGCATAAGGTTGCTTAAGCCGCGTATCCATTTGAGCTTCCTCCACTGGAGGTAAACAGGCTGCTCACTCTGAGGCATAGGCTCGAGGCACTATCGCTTCACATTGATCTGCGACGCTCCTCCAAGCTAGTTTAAAGCAGAAACTTTCAATTTAACTGCAGTGTCGTTGTTGTCCATTGCGACCAGCACGGCTAGCACAAGACTGCGCGCAAGCTATATCGCGCGCGAGATAGACTATTCGTCTCTATCTGATGGGTGCCCACGGAAAGAGATGGATAGTCTATTTTGCGCGCGAGATAGACTATCCGTCTATTTCTAGCGTGCTAGTCGTACTGAAGCGACACGCCCGTCTCCACTGAGTGTACGGTTTAGTACTGAGGCTTTGAGCACTTCAAAAAACCGACATAATATGGCTCGGCCTGCGGCAACGAATTTGCTTCATGGAGCGGCGTGCCACAAGTTGAGGCAGCGTCTCCAATTGCGCTGAGGCTGCCTCTAGCGGATACGCGGCTTTACTTTTTGAACCTTTGGCAACGTATACATATTTATGAACTCGATTTTATATGCATTTTTCATGCAGCCAAACTGTAAACGCTACGCGTATTTATGAAGACGTAAGCATTGTTCTGCTATAAATACCTATGCTTTTATGTCTAACCTAACCTAATGCTGATACTAATCTATGTGTTTTTCTCTCTTTTCCTGCTGCTTGGATAACATCGATGGATCGGTAAAAAATCATCTACAATAAAAAAAATTGAAAAAAAAACTGATTAATCACTGTCAAACCAACTCAATAAAAATATGTGCCAAACACAATGATAATTCTTCTATATAAAATTATTATATTACCAAACTAAAATGTGGATCAATAAATCTGCAAATTGATAAATAATACCAATTAAAAAATCCACAAACTACCTCACAAGCGTACATTAATTCCAATATTTTCCCATAATTTGTATGAGCAGGCATACTCCGATACAAAGTTGATTTCCAGTCTCTTCAGTTGGACGAACCGTTGGACGATGTGGACCTCGACGACTATTAGACAGTCGACACAAACGCTGAGCACATTTAACTTGTCCTTCAAAAGGAACATTTACCCTCGGTGGCGGGTTTGTGAGCGACCATATACACTCGCGGTCAAAAATATCGGGTCATCTTGAATTTAATAACCGCAATAAGTTTTTTTTACAGTTACACAATATTCTATTACCAAACCAACCACCACCCAACCCAACTCTACCCGACTATACAGGATGTTTTTATTGAACTCCGTTAATTGAGAGAACACATTCCTGAGATGAAATAAAAGTAATCTTCTCTGAGACACTAGATTTCAAAGATATTCAAAAAATCATTTTCGTTAATAAACACCCGTAGTATAGTATAAAACATCCTTAACAAATAAACAATGTTGACGTGCGTATATTGTCATACTTGACATTAATTTTTGCTTAACTCTACGTTAACTCTTAAGGCCGTTTTGTATTAACCCTTGGTGATATAATCAATTATTTTGTATGAAAATAAAAAATAATGATTTTTTTCTTGAATTATGAAAAACTAAATATGCTACGTCGTTTCTATAGCTATGCACGGCTATATGCTTGAAGGAACGGAAAAAAACACCCTGTATAAGTAATATCCGGGATCCTATCATAATAATATCAATATCGCAAAAAATTACGTTTTTTTGCGATATCGCGCTCCGTTAATGTTGTTTTCTTCATGGGTTTTTACCAGCCCGATTTAAACCTGGTTACGTTATTTTTTTAACTGTTATTGTTGCAGTTTAAATGTAATATTAAATTATGACACGATTAGAAAAACCTGTATAACCTTGTACTATTTTAGGAATATATGACGGTATTTTACCGACTCGTATTCTTTGTCCGCGAGATTAGGGGCGGCCAACCGGTGCCGAGAAAGGGGTGGCTGGTACTTACTACATGGCCTACGGCGGCCAAGACTGCAAATCTGCCACTGCTTACCCTTCACACGTTAGCTGTCCTGCCACGCCCCCGATTTCACAAACTAGCACAATAGGGCTATTTCGGCGGCTGAATGTACAGTCTACTACAAAGAGATCGATCCACCTAAAGTTACAAAACAATGTATCCGTGTCTTTATTGACCTAACATTACGTGAACAACTTCGAGGGCCGAATCTCCGACAGAAAGTGGCTCTGGGATGATATGTGCATTGAACATAACCTTCGTCTTGTCCAAATTCATCCCAAGTCCCACAAGTCGTGAGGCATTATTGAGACTCACTGCATTTCCGCCAGATCCTGCAACGATTCTGCCATAATGACTATGTCATCGACGAAACGGAGGTGGGAGATGTATTCGCCGTTTATAATTATGCCACGTCCTTTCCAGTCCGGGGTTTTAAACACATCCTCCAGTGCGTTTGTGAAGAGCTAAAGATTTGGGTGGACCGATCTATTTGTACTCGACTGTACTACGCGGATGCTGGAGGTCGCTACACGCGTAAAGTGCTCAAAATTATCTAGACAAGCTTTATGTTGGACATTGCTAGCACAATGCACATTGCTAGGACTTCCGTTTACTTAGCAATGTTCGACATAAAGCTTGTCTAGATCATTTTGAGAACTTCATGCGGGTTGCACCCTGTTTCACAGAAAAATGTTTCATCTAATGTATGTTTATGTTTCCCAGAATTTACATTTCATATGTGACAAGGGGACGTGAACGGCATAATTTTACAATACTGTTCAAAACGGACTAATGTGCTCAATGTTTTTGTTAGCTGTACCCCTTTTGTTTCGGCGTAATTTACACTGACAATATAACACGAAAGATAACTGAAATTCCACATGAATTGTCCGATTTCATACAAGTTGGTTGGATCCCCGCCACCTGCGTCATGGCTATTAGTATTACAGCAATCACAGGAATAGCAGGGGTCCGGATCAGCGAGGCTCTGTACAGAAGGGACAACATCATGAACTTACCATAGTGCCTATTCAGAATTAATGTTTGAAGTTTAAATATAGCAACTGTTTTAATTTTGTAATATATTGTCAGTGTAGCTAACGCAGTGTGTGTGGGATACGAAACAACACCTTTATAGAATCACTAACGAAATATGCTTGCAATAATTGACTCCTTTTTGTTATGATTATGAACACTACACGGATGCACTGTTTTGTTGGAAAAAAAACTTGTTGATAAAGGAATACAACATTTTGTTTCTCAATACCAGATACTGAAGAGCTAAGAATAAATATTATGTAGAATTAGTTTAAGGCTGGGTTGCTCCGACTTACGATCACAGACTGATCAACGTTAAATATGGCGCCGGCAGCTGTCATCCCATAGAAACTTGTCAAACTTTCCATACATCAAAAAATTAACGAACACGGCTTACGATTACAGACGGTTTGGTGCAACCCAGCCTAAGCTAACTACAAGGTAAAATGGTAAAAAATATGCAATTTATCCATGATGCTGAAGTTTTACTATGGGACCAACTTTACCCGCACGTAATAAAATCTGCTGGGGTGTTATTCACAAAGCGCCACCTCACCTCACACTTCACATGTTTTTTTATATGGAAACAGTCAAAATTTGACAAATGACATTTGACAGTTTCCTTATAAAAACGGGTGAGATGACTGGTGAGGACGTGCCGGTTAGTGAGTAAGAGGGTTGTTTCCTTAGAAAAGATTTTCAAACGACTAACCAAAATGAAAGTAGTAGCTGATTTACTTTTGGCACGGACAAATAATAAATAAGTACAAACGCCAACACAGTTAATTGACCATTTGTGACCCATATTACAATGCGCATAGAGTGCACGAATAGTCAATAGTGTTTATTTCGTAATAAATAATAAATGGAATAATAATCGTAATCGTATTTCGTAATAATGAATAGTCTGTTAACTGTGTTGGTGACGGTACTAAGGGTACTAGGCGACGATATACATACTTACATAGATAAATTAATACTTAAATGCATAGAAAACATCCAAGACTCAGTAACAAATATTCCTGCTCGCATCACACAATGCCCTGCCCGGGATTCGAACGCGGGACCTCCGGCTTCGTAGGCAGGGTCACTACCACTACCAACTAAACCAATGTGGGCGTCAAAGTCTCATACTAAGTTGTTCAAATCATGGATAGATTTAACATTTTTTATTTTGTATCACAACTCGTGTATGTTACGTAGGTGTACGTGTTATTATGGCACAGCACGTTAACAGATTTATCCTCGTAAGTTCTTTGTTTTTTTAACTGTAGTAGTCGTAACTACCCAGTGTACTACGACAAGTACAAACTAAGAGTAGTGATTCAGTCCCAGACGTGACTTTTTCGATTTTGTAGAAATTCTTGCCATTTGTTTTATTCAGTATGTTTATGGTTTTGAGCGCATCCTTAATTTGTACTTGGTGAAGTACATTAGGCAGCCAGTTATTCATGCTATGCAGTTAAAATGTCAGGTCTGGAGTACTATCGTTATTTTGTACTTGTAAAAGGACGCGGGGACTTACGAGGATAACCCATTTATAAAATTAAACCTTTTCGGAAAACCTACTTTAGAACATTGCATTTGTATGTGGTGGTTAATCCCGATTTTAACCTACATAGAACGAGTGTTGACTGCGTGGGCACTACTTCCCGTTCCCTCCCATCTATGAAAGGAGGCCTGTGTCATGCTGTGGGCACTGTGTGAATGTTAAACGCTTTGGGAGGCCCAAATGTTGATGTAAATAACGACGATTAATATTTGCTTCAGTAAAGAAATGGTGCAATGTAAGTTATAATCGGGAACTGATTTGCTTCCAAGCCCGCCCTTGCTTTGTACAATCTCGAGATTATCCATTATTTCGCCGTCCCCTCTTGCCTATACTACATGTAGTACTTTATATGTATCATAGCCAGCGGGAGTGTCATAAGCATTACAGGGTGGAAAATAAGGCCCTGCGTGGGAACTCTGTTAAATATTTAAGATAGGTAATTTTACAGAGAAACCATGATTTTTTTAAATAACTGCATCTAAGATTTTCATAAACTGGATGTTGCCTTATAAATCTTACGATTATTTTTTTTCCCTATGTAGACATATCACCGTACGATTATATAAATAAGCCATACCATTTTTATAAAACAGTTTTTGTTTTTTCAGTACGAATAAAAAGTAAAAAAACGACTTTATACAACATTTTCTAGTTATTGCAGATGCAGAGTTTCATAACAATATCAATTCTCTACAACTTAAAATATAAATTTATCGAATAAGACGCCTATCGGTTTTTAACATATTTGACCAGGTTCGATTCCCGGTTGTATGAGAAGGTTTATGAAAATCATTGAATGCAATTATTCTTCTTTACAAAAATTAAACATGGTTTCCTAAAATTATCATCATCTTAAGGATCTATGGCCATCTTTTTTTAAACTCCCTTTCAATAACCTTTTTAAATACCCTAGACGTGCGATCATATGTAGAGGGCTCATAATTGGTGGAGGTACTCCACGGTGTCTGGTATCCCCCATATGTTAATTTGCCGCGCACTAGTAAGTCCCAAAATCGCGTCTTCGGCTCCCCTACTATAAAAAAATGTCACAAATTAAAGAGCGTGAGCATACATAATGGGCTCATGAGTGACGAAGCCATAATAGTCGAATCTGGTTAGTTTGAAATGAATATAGGCTTGTTGTGAATAGACACTTCCCGCTGGTGTGACAGAAGTATTCAGTGTCCCATGGCTATGTAACATGAACGGAAAGTGCCTTCAATATTGAAGAATAAATGATACTGCATTCTTTTTTTTATATTTGCTTCATCAAGTAATTGAATCAACAATGAAACTTTAATAAAAATAATCACGGTATTCGCACAAGAGGGCACAATTATAAACTAACAACAACAAGACATAATACAAATATCGGCAAAAACTTTATTGCGAACCGAATTGTTAATACTTGCAACAAATTACCCTCCCAAGTTGTGAACTCCAACAGTGTTACTCGTAATCAGTTTAAAAATGTACTAATTAAATTAGTCTATAGGACAGTAGACAGGTTTAAAAAAAACGGGTTGGTTTGATACCGAAGAGAGGGAAGCAATATTGTTTAAAATTTAAAAGCAGTATTACTTATTATTAAAAATAAAATAATGTCTTCAATATTAATAAGGTAAGGTAACTCTTTAATTTGGGACCCATTTAGCAATTTTTTTCTTTCAATTTCTATACAAATTGAAGTCCTTTACTGTACCTTCCCATCATGTCGCATAGCTGTGGTACAACCTGTATATACATACTTTATTAATATATACATATACACTGTGGGCCCTTATATCCCGAAAGATTTAAACCAACGATTCTAGAGCCTAATTAGAGTATATAATGTGGTATAACATATAGTGCAAAAACACAAGTTGAAAAATCTCAAGTCTAACATACCCTAAAGGCGTGACGTAGCCACCTTTTACTTTTTTGACTTGACACTTCTTGTCTTGAACACATTTGCAAGTCACGTAAAGATTTGTTCATATTGAAGCGATCAATTATTTGATTTATTATGTACTGAAATAGTAGTTTAATTAAAACAAATAAATGGACCCATGTTGATATAACATTATTTACTCGTAGTGTCGTCAAAAAGTCGTGGTTAAAATCTTTCGGGTATTAGGGCCCGCGGTGTATACATATATGTAACCTTTATTTGAAACCATGCAATGCCTTCAGCATTATATAGCAATAGTAACATAGACTCATATAATGAAACACCAAGTGCCTGCCCACTCGAATTTACCCACGAAAACCTTTGCAGCTCAGGTTTCAGAGTCACATTTTTCGAAAACCTTCGTCGTATTTTTAACCACAAAAACTCGCATTGATCGATATTTGTGGTGTTATAAAAAGGACTTCAGGATTTCAAAATTGACTTCCAGTTATAAGCCCACCAGACACTATCAGTAATAAAAATAATGTCAATATAATGACTGGATTTCGTTACCCATCCCTTTCTATCATATGAAATGAGAGTAAGATAGGTACAAAATATTGTGATTGTTATTGATAGTGTCTGGCGGGCTGTAGTGAATAATCCGTTCCGATCGTGAAAACTCGAAATACGACTAAACTCGAATAAGTGTCAATCAATTATGGACGATTCACACCAAACGGCCGGAGTCGGCGCGCACGCCACCAGAGTCAAAGGAATTCGAACCCTCCCCTCCATACAGAAGCTAGACTTCGTATCCAAACAGCAGCGGCAGAGCCGGCGGCAGCCGACCGGTTGCCCGCAACCTATTCAAATATGAAATCCAACTTCTGTATGAAGGGTTCGAATACCTTTGATATTCCTTTCCTAGTAGGGTGCGCGCCGACTCCAGCTGTTCGGTGAGAATCGTCCATTACCGTATTATGTATTTAACATCTATCATGTCATGTCAAATGGCAAAATACTACCAGTATTCGTTCTGACATTGACTAATAGATTAGATTATTTTATTTCATGATAAGGAATTACAATTTAAATTTGCATGCATTTAAAAATTGTAGGAATTACTATCATGAATATCATGATCGTCATAACTCATAACAAAGAAAAAAAGAGATACTCGTAATAATAACATAATGTCAACAAAGGGTCGACAACGCACTTGTGATTCCTCTGGAGTCGCAAGTGTCCATAGGCTACGGTCCCTGCTTACCATCAGGCAGGCCGTAAGCTTGTTTGCCACCGTTGTTGTATAAAAAAAGGTAAAATAAAATATACACGTTAAAAAATTTTCCGAAAAAAACGAATCATCTCCCACTAGGAATCATAAAAATAGTTAAATATTAATTAATATCCGAACAAATACATTTAAAATTAAAATAATTAAATACAATTTTTAATAATAACTGTTTACATGTCAACAAATTCAGATCCATATACTTTTTAACCAAGTATAAGGGACTTTTCAATGTAAGGCGTCTAATGCGGCGTCGAAATGCTTCGTCAGGCAGTCAATAAAGTTTCACATAAACAGACATGAACGTGTCAATCATTTATTACGAGAATTGTAACAATAGCCACTTCAGGACTAGTCGTATTCCGAATTTTCACGAAACGAACGCATTATTCAATATATCTGTACTATTATATTCGTAGCCTAATGGACGATTCACACCGAAAGGCTGGAGTCGGCGCGCACCCCACTAGAGTCAAAGGAATTCGAACCTTCCATACAGAACAGTTAGATTTTATATTTGAATGGGTTGCGGGCAGCCGGTCGGCTGCCGCCAGCTCTGCCGCTGCCGATTGGATACGAAGTCTAGCTTCTGTATGGATGGTTCGAATTCCTTTGACTCTGGTGGCGTGCGCGCCGACTCCGGCCGTTAGGTGTGAATCGTCCATAAGTGTCTGTCAAGTTTAAGGATTTTTTGTATATACTATTTGTCCCTTTCCATCTTGTGCAATATAAATTAATTCTGTGTTATCTATAAGAGATGGCTTGTTGCTGTTCTCAACCGTTTAATTTACAAGTTTGTTGTTATATACATCTGGGCAGGCACATTATTAACCTATATATTATAGCCTGAAAGGCATACACAGCACGACCAGCTGAGAAAGCAAGATGGCTTGTATATATTTTATTAGGGTAAAACACCCATTCATCGACATCCAACCAGTCATTGGTACTCTGTTATTTCAGGACGAAATGAAAGTAGATCGTACCAGTGAATGTGGGTGCTGACTATAAGATTTACCCTTTAGTTTATCCAGAGTTTTACCCCACAATAATTAACTGTAACAATAATTTTAACCCAAAAATATTTGGTATGTTATAGTCTTAGATCTAGGATTATTTTAAATGGTTTTAATTTTAGCATTAAATTATATTTTTAAATAGTAAAGATAATTTTTAGGATGTACTCGTGAGGTCTAAAAACATAATGTAAATGGTTTGACAACATGTATGCTTTTCTGGTATTAAAAACGTTTGCAACAGCTTTTAACTTTTCTTACGGCAGTACTTTATATTTATAATTACCTTTTGCGTTTACACTTATTGACAAAATAACAAGGGATTCGAAAACAAGTAAGTGACAGCATGTCATTTCTTTTACTTCACATAAAAGAAAAACAATATTTAAAGAGTATTTCAAAAGTCTTAATGTTAAAAGCTAATAATATAGCAACTGAAATTATTAAAATATTGCTTACACAATTGAGAGATGGCAACACAATTCCTGATCTGGTTTGATGTAAGTTGAGATGTTGTGTGACATATAATTTCATTGAGTTTTATTCAATACATTCAATTCATGACAACTTTAAATCATGAAAATAATAAAAATGATTTAATTGTCATTCACATTTAACAAAAGAGCTCAAAAATCGACATTGTAAATCAACTCTCATGTTACTTAATCCTTTTTACATGCTTACTAACTTGGAGGAGAGGTAATTTAAACTATGGCATCATCTCAAAGGTAATCCAAACTAACACAGTATAAAACTTTGTCATTTATTTAACCTGATTTTCGCTGTGTAGAGAGTAGCATTTGTTCCTAGCTGTTGACACAAACATCCTCAAATAATTCATAAATATTTGTGCACAAGACCGGTCATCGTGGGGGATCTGATCTTTCGGCTGATATGATGAAATATTTGTGGACAATCTTACACAAATCGACGTAGTACCAAACTAAGCAAAGATTGTACTATGGATACTAGGCAACGAATACACACTTATATAGATAAATAAATACTTAAATACGCAGAAAAAGACGCCAACTCGGCTTAAGTGGTCGCGACAAAGGGTCGGCGACGCGCCTCAGTCACAATTGTCCATAGCCTGCAGTATCTGCTTATCAGGCAGGTTGTATACCAGTTTACCACCAGCGTAGCTTGAAGAAATTCCTTCTTCATGATTTAGCGTGTTCTGTATGAGTTTGTCGTGTTTTGTGTGTGGCTTTCATTAATATTTTCTTACTCCAAACAATTTCTCTTTTTTTTTCAGTTTTCTATATATTTTCCTTCATAATCGAGAAAACAGTACGTGTTCGCGAACCATTCATCTTTTTTTGATTATGAACGTAGTTTTACTTCTGGAAGAAACTGATTAAATACAATTAACATATATTTTTGAGACAATTGTAAAAGCAGGTGTTATGGTCACGTTTTACGGCCTAAATCGCCCAAAATCATGGCCATAAAATCTTAACGGGATAGATGGGTAGGAATCCAAATTACAAACATGTCTTCTCGTTTACTAGGACAGAATAATAAGAATTGATCTAAAGGTATATTAAGATGGTTTGGACATGTAGAGAGGATGTATGGAAGAAGATTGACAAAACGAGTGTATGAAGGAAGTGTGGATGGAAGAGTTGGAAAGGGAAGATTTCGGCGAACGTACTCCGACCAAATCGGAGACATTCTGCAGAAAGGCCAGGTCAAGAGTACCTTAAATCGGTGCGCATGCATGAAGAATGTGAGAGCTCATGAAGCGAAATTTGTATGTCAGGATCATAGCAAATGGAAATCCGTGATCTCTGCCTACTCCTCTGGGAAACAGGCGTGATTATATGTATGTAGGTTGATCTACCCTTATCATTTTCCATTACATAATGAAATAGTACTTAACTAACAGTTTTGTATTCCTCAGGTCTCCTCCGCTACAAGGTGGACTTCCAGTCGATGCAGCTCGAAGACGAGGAGATCGACAATATCTACGACATCGACGACTATTAGGCGGCCGAGCGTGTTGCGAGGCCGGCAATACTTCTTCCGTCCACTCGACATATTTGTTCGATCCATGAGGACCCACGCCTTCCTACGCTATGGATGAGGAACAATGGGTGTTTCTGCTCTGATTGAACTATCTGTAGGTACAGCCAACGTCATAAATATCTATACACTATGCGAGTTCTCTAAGCAATAAATACCGAGAATGTATACAGTTTATGACGCTGACTGTACGACTCGTGTTATTATAGATGAGCAAACGACAAAAAGAGACACGTATCAGAGTAGATACAGAACTTTTAGAACATCCACCTAATTTTCAAATAAGTTAGATAATATTCTGAGATTCAAGCTCACAGTTCAGGGACGGGAGAGTTATTGTCAGGCCCAATTTCTTTGTTGAATGGTCTATAGTCTCATAAAAATCCCCTACATATAGCATGGGTGACCTCTCTTGAAGTCGTACATATTGATTCCCATTATAACTAAAAAAGGTTACACGTCTGATATTAGAATAATTCTGCTAAAATAATTTTGGGAAACCAAATGTACGGCCTCGGGGACGTAATTTAAGATATCAGGAACATTGGACATTACAGTGCGCATCGGATATATCTAGACGGTCTAAAGCGGGGTTTCCACTGGGACATAAATTGCACCAGTAAACTGCATATAAGCACTCCCACCAACAAAGAGTTTAAAACATATGCAGTTTACAGAGTCCGCTGGAAACCCCGCTTGAGAGTTCATAAGATTATACACAAAACTCTTCATTTACCACACCTTTTTTCGTTCGTCTAGGTGTAAATAAATAAAAAAAAAAACTGTTTGAAAAATAATCTAAGATTTTGTCAGTATGTCCATAATAGCCACATAACTGATATAAATCTTGTATCGTTCTTGAAATAGGCCTCACTGCTGACTACTGGGTCTAAAAGCACAAATCGGTACGGCACGTTACTATGTTTCCCAAGGTATTATCTGTTCAGGTTCACAACCGTTAACTAGAATGTAATATACTATTGGCGTTACTAAGTATACTCAGCAACATAAGTAGCTACGTATATTTATGTATTTTAAATATTGGGGGACTATCTTACACAAATCGACCTAGTCCCAAACTAAGCAAAGCTTGTACTATGGGTACTAGACGACGATATACATACTTATATAGATAAATACATAGAAAACATCCAAGACCCAAGAACAAATATCCGTGAAAAATGCACAAATAAATCCTGGCCGGGATTAGAACCCGGGACCTCTAGCTTCGGAGGCAGAGTCACTACCAACTAGGCTAAACAGGTCGTCATCTTCGTCGTCATATGAGATTAAAAGCTATTCATCATTTTCATCCTCGCGTGATTCCCAGTACAGTTGCATCCTGAAGGATGCCTGGGGTCCGCTACCTAAAGATTAAAAGCTATTATTCGCTTATAATATAATATCGTATGTTACCGTGTTATGACTCCATATATTGCTCTAATATCTGTTCAACCCTCTTACTTGTAAACCCCGACCGACTCGTCCTCACCTGAGGTGACAGGTGAGAAACTGACAAATTTTGCCACTTACACTTTCCATATAAAAACGAGTGAGGTGTATGGTGAGAACGGGTTTGTGAATAACACCCCAGGGAGAAGGCGTATTGGACAACTGTCAATATCATATAGATATACAGTCAGCAACACGAGTAACTACGCATATGAAGACAACAAAAGTCATTATTGTGTCAACTAAAAACAAGTCTAGATCGTTGAGAATATTGTACTAACGCCAGTAATTAAATATGATCGAAAGGGTCCTGAATTTTACAGTTTACGCGTTTTTATATCCATGGAGTCTCAAATGAAATTCGGGACATTTTGATTTATTAATATTGAATAGGGAATTATCATTAGCTTTATTGTGCTTTGACACACTCACTAATTATTTTCTGTTGTCATTGGTAAGATTCCCTATACAAATGGGAAATATTACACCACTAGAAACAGTTGTGGATGTGCAGACATACAATGCTACTACAATTAGCATCAGTGTCAGTTGGGAAACAAGCCGAGCACCGTCTGTAACCTTGTCACATTCAACCGTAAAACCAATTTAATAGTAATTTACTTGGACTGATTTCTCATATAAAGGCGACAAGGTTACAAAACTTATGTATAAATATTATTGTATTTTCCGAGTTTTAAAACGATTTTCTATTTATTTTATGGTCAGTGCGCTTGTTTAAATAGTTGATGAAATTTGATTTTGAAGGGCGTTCTTCATTGCTACCGCCAACCAGGTACTACAATTTTACAGTATTTTGTCTTCATTACATTTGGTCTATTTCATAATAGTCTTATTGTTAGCGGTTTTATCTCCCTCTAACTCATAGTATGAATACGACGTATTTACATTTGTTTGGGCTCAACAGATAGAATTGATAGATAATCTGGCATAAGTTGTTTGTTGAGGTCTTGCGTAAAGTAGGACGGCAAATGTGTGCGAAAGGCCGCGGATTTTAAGTTTTAAAGGATATATTTATGGATAATTTATTTGGGTTGCTAGTTGCAAAAAAATATCTGTACGATTTTAATAAATTGTAGATATAATTGGCGGAAACGAAAAATCCGCCTCTCGGTTGCACTTGCATATTTGACCGATATCATTACCGGGAGCTAGTTCGTTTAAAAGCAAAATTTATCTTTGTCGATGTCCATACGGAGAATGTAGGAAATAGTGCCTTATTGACACCGACAGAAATTGTCTTTTTCTCAAGAATAAAACAATTGTTTCCGATAATTTAAAAATTTTATCGTCATTCGTGCACTTAATTCACAGTTAGGTAATTATTTTTCTTTTTAAAATGTTGATTAAATTATTTCCTTATTCATCTCATTATTTTACGCTATATCAAAAAAAAAATAGAAAAAAATACACCCTTAACCTTTTCGCCGCCAGACGTCAAAGTAATTCGCCGTGCCCCTGACGCCACAACGGTAAAAACTTGATGTGTAAAGAAATAATGCCAATATATAATTGGGCAGCTTCTCAGTAGTTTTTCATTAAAAAAAAATGTCGGCCAGTGCCGTCGTTGGCGTCGGGGTGACGATTTTACGTTGACGTCTATTGCCGATCGTGGCGTTCAAAAGGTTAATAACCGATTTATTTAGATTATTGCCCTAAAACCTGCTTTACTTGCACATTAACATTATATACCTTATAGTATTTAGGTTTGCTATCCGGAGACGACACATGTTTTGAAGCATTCCGTGTGTTGTGACTTTTGTGACTGTCATTCATTATTAAGTTTTACACACTATGAAATTAATCAATGATCGATTTATTTTATTTCTATCTCTATCGCACTTTGGATATTCGAGTGACAGAGATAGATATAGACGAACTCCGATTATCGGGCGGCGGACCCTTGGCGAAAGTCGCATTTCTTTTTTATTTATTCGTAATTTAGTTTTTAATTCTTCCCTTCGCTGGTTCTGGCTAAGACCCTACTCGTCTGCGATTTCTCTCTTATAATATCAATAGACAGTTCTAGGGCTCAGACACAATCACCATAAATTGTGCACCGCCTAACCCGTGTCTAGTGGTAAACTCGTCTGCGATACGCAGATAGCATCTTAACACTGATCGCTCCTTGTTGATGTGCTTCAAAGCATCACAATCCACAAGTGAATGGGAAATGGTAGGTCGATGTTACAGCAAGTCATAAGACACAGCTCATTCCGCAATGGTGTCCCGCCAAAAGTCTAGCAAGAAAAACACCAAGGTTTAACCTCACCAATCGGTTTCTTAAGAAAGAGGGGATTGTGGCGTGTAATGTACCTACTACTAGGTTATACCTTTACCTGTATCTATTTAAACCTTTTGGACGCCATTGCCTTTTAAAAAAGTCACATACGCCGCCCTATAGGCCTAACAATTAGGCGCGGATTTAACTAGAGCATTGGGTCCTATAGTTAGCAATGTCTAGGTCAATTTTGATTGGTCATTTAGAGGATACGAGGGGTTCATGTGCATTCTCAAAGCAAGTTCAATACTTCAGTCAAAGCAGGATGCTTGTAAATGTATTGATAAATAAATTACTAGTAGAGTTGCCATCAAATATATCTAAAGGTACTATTCAAGACGCTGAAAATATTTGAACACATTCGCCTATAATGCCTTGAGATATTTTAGATAGCACCTTGCCCACTGCGTTTTCTATCGGCAACTGTACATTATGGCTATGAAAAGCTTGAGTTACCATGGCGTTCAAGAGGTTAATCGCTTTCCGTTTATGTAACCTTGCGCACTCGACTTTGTTTATGTATGTATTTAAATTACTGTATAATGTGCCTTATCGAAATAAAACGTGGAAAACTGAGTATAGTTTTATTATAGTGCACCTGTAACTGTTCACTGTCGCCTTATCTTAATATCTTAGCTCTATCCCTGGTCCAGCAATTATTTCCAAATAGTTTTAATTTTAAGTAAGTTTTTTTGTCTTTGTTTTAATGCAAATATAGTTTACGTGTACTTTTATACTCTACTGCACGGTTAGCACAAGACGGCGCGCGAGATGACTATCCGTCTCTTTCCATGTGTACCCATTAGATAAAGACTGATGGTCTATCTCGCGCGCCGTCTTGTGCTAGCCGTGCTGGAGTGATATTAACAACTCTTATATTTTAAAACCACAAAAAATTTAAAAATAGAATTAATAAAATATACAGCACCTTTAATTTCTGTTTATAACATTGTGTATTGTATATCTACCGCGAAGTGAAAACAAAGTATCGTCCTCTCTCGGTCGAACACTCAACTGCGACAGAGAGGCAGATTGCTGTACTTACACATTCGTGCGAATCGTAAAGCGAATAATGAATACGCATATGCGAACAGTGCGTTCGCTGTTCGATTCGCGTTGGGAGCGGTTTTTGGGACGCGAACAAAGTGTACATTATATATTGGACGCGAATCAAAGGGCACGAATGGCGAACACCATGAAGAAAGAATAATGTTATCACTCAGAGTAAGGATTTCTATAGAGATCCTATACGAGTTCCACCAAGGGAGCAGAAAAGCAGTAGTTCGCGACGGCACTCTTATGCGAATGTTTCGTCGAATGGCGAACACGATTGTGTAAATGCCATGTTATAAATGTCAATGTCATTGTCGTATGTTGTCGTACCATTTCAGGCAGAGTAAGGATTTCTATAGAGATCCTATTGGCTATGTGCGAAGTAGGTGGTGGGGGTAAGCTAGGCGATCGTAGCGCACACCATGGCAGAAATGTGTACTTACCGGGGACCACTGTCAAATTTACTTTCACGTTTTCTATTGGTTTCTTAACGGTTTCCTTAGATTCGTTACGTTTGTATGTATTTATTTATTCTCTTATTTATATAAGTAAAATTTCCAATACGGGGTCTTTCTCGTTTACTAAAGTAAATAAAATATTCATGTGTCATTATTTGACATCTCTTGAGTTTTGACATTGTCTCGGGACCTTTGACGTTTCAGACGTGCACAATACGGGTTTCACCAAGGGGGACAGAAAAACTCTTATGCAGCTAAATTACGAACTATTCTTAAACATCTGGCTGCTTACAATAAACAAGCTCTTTAATTTGGCCGGGTAATCGTTTATTTGCCTCAAACTATTTAACTTGACATTTAGATGACATTGTGGCAAATATTTAATTAATCGTATGGTATTTATTTACGAACCGTGAGATCTTCGAGAAGACAAGTACGGTTGCCAGTTTTTGTTGCACTTTTAGCACCACCCAGGGGTCACGTGTAGGGTAACGGTGGGTACTCCCTACGGACGTGGTGCAACTTTGACCCCCAAAATTTGCGATTTGTGGCAAATAAAGAAAACGGAACTATGATAAGGACAAATCTTTATTAATAAGATTAAAAGAGTTCTTTTTACACACCCATATTAATTAGTTGTAACATATAATATGTGATATTGGAACGATAATTATTTCGACGCCATATTTTCTTTGTGCTGTCGACTGTCACTTCTGTCAGTGTCAGTAACTGACATGAAATAGTGTCATGACATGAAAAATCAATAATATTATGTCGGGATATGGACTATTAGAAAGACTTACTAAATTTGTGTTATACTTGCCAAAAAGTCGTTTGAATGTTGTGCCATAATTTCTGAAGTGATTGACGACAGGAATTAGCTAAATGGAGTCGCTGCTTTCGTGTCACTGTTGCCTGCTTCGCCCTCCGGACAAGGGGCTTAGAACATTGTACAATCATCACGGCAAAACGGAGATGTATGCAGACATGCTGCGGCAATGCTTCAATTTACGTGTATGTGTAAGATACCAACATTGAACGTCGCTAGTAAACGTATTCAGTTATGTGACATCATATCTAATTAGCGACCGATGCATATTCACCAGTTGCTATAGCTCATGCATATTATGGCATGTAATATTGACTAGTTATAATTCATAATTGGGTTTGGTTTAAATATAAAACTACAAAAAAATCTGGGTTCATGTCATTAATTCATTTTTGCTTACAGCTTTTAACTTGGTTACTAATTAGCAGCCTTGTGACTTTCTTAGTGCAATGTCTAGCATGTCCAAAAATGCCATTTATTTTGTATGGGGTGAAAACTGTAGACTAGAGTGTAATTTACTAAACATGACAGTACATGTTAAAGGGATGGGAAAAAGCTACACTGTTCAAGTAGTCGAAATTTTGCGTGACGTAATATTATTATATTGTTATTATTATACCTGAGTGCTCCTGGGGGTGTTCAGTGGGTTAGTTGTTTGGACATGCCCCCCGCTGTCTAGAATGGAGTTGCTAGAGCTGTTGCTCTGGGGTGGATGTGATCACCTAAGTGGCGAGTTGGTGATATGTTTAAAGTCCAGTGCCACCTCTCTACCCCCCAGTCCTCTGACCGGTGGTGTTGCCCTTAGGGGCCGTAAGCCATCTATTAACATCTATATTTATAGGGGCCCACCTAGCAGAAGGTGAGTCATCCTCTGCAGATAAAGATGAGAGGCAGTTTTATTAGGCAGGTATCCATTGTTTAAATAATCCAGCCATTAATCCATCATATTTACCCAATAATTCATTTAGATTCCATCAACCAGCAATAGTCCTGTACACCATGGGGGTCTGTCTCTGTGTGCTTCCCATGACATGGGCATTTTTAAATTGCTAAGAGGACTTCTTGTTGGCTATGTGGTACTCTTTGGATTCTTCATACCTCTGGGTCACTCCTCCCAAATGTCTGGCACACCATTGTCACTGAGCTGAAAAGACTATATACTAATAATAATAAAATTTGAACATAATTTGTAAATATTTGCACCCTCCTAGTGACACACTAAAAGGGCTGTACAGTGTCTGGTATGGTCAAAAATGAAGAAAACTAGGGTCATCCTTAATAAAACATTTTTTTTATAGTGCCAGCCCTATTTATTTATACATAAATAAAATACATTTTAGTAATTCCTCAAAGGGATCTAATTTGTTTCTTCTTACTCTCTGTCTCCACGAAAGTTCCGAATCTTTGAAGTTTCGTTTACAGTTATCCTTGACACAGGTCCGTTTTCCAAATTCTGATTTAAAAATGTCAATTTGGTCTATATTTCCAGGGTCACCAATCTTTGCTGGTCCTTCTTCATGTTTCATTTCAAACACACATATTGCTTTGCGGCAATAATTATACCAATCTTCAATAGTTTTAATGGAAATTAAATCTTTACCTTTTTCCCCCAATTCTCTCCTCGCCTGCTCATAATTGTAGCCATTGGCAAACAAATACATTGTTTCAAATACCTTTGGCAAATACAGTTGCACATTTTCGAAACATGTGCCCTTTGCCCTATTCACAGAATTGTCCCGGCAGTTGCTCTTCCGGCAGCGGAAAACACCCAGCGGCTCTTGCCCCGATGTCTCCAGTGACATTGGAGTTTTGTGGTAATCACACATTTTAGTGCGTGGGATCAATTGTCTTTCTTCAGCAAATTCTATGGCTGATTCCAAAGAGTGCAATGTTCTAATAACTTTCATAAAGTTCCATTGACTCTTCATTTCCTCCGCAGTCAGATGAACATGCCTGTCCGAGGAACCAGAAGCTTCTGGGCTGCTCTCTGCCCCTTCCGTAAAGGTGGGTGATTCGGCCATAATTCCCAACATATCTTGTTGAGCCTATAATAAAAAAAATGATTATATAAAAATAAATCAACATACTACCAGCCAATAGAGTATCAGCATTTGGTCAGAAAAACATGAGAATTTTCTGAATTACCCATAATTATGTGTCCAAACCTACTTGTTGACATGTATTAGGTGATATTAAAAGTACGATAAGTGATAAATGGCAACCATCATACACCTGCAGGTGATGGATGTCCACCAAAGTCTAGAACACTTACAAACTTTCCCGAAATAAAATTCTCCATACGCGAACTTCCTTACAGGACTATAGTCAGGTCCGGTACTATAATTACTTAAAAATACCATGCTATATATGTATGCTGTGTGTTGTGTGCTAAGTTATGAAGCTGGACTCTGGTCCAGCCCCATAACTTAGCACGATAACTTATACCGTCACGTTATATGGCCGAAATGTACTAAAACGTCACATAAAACGTGACGGTATAAGCTACCGTGCGAGCTAGGCAGATAGAATAAATGGAATACAAAGAGATGACATGAATAACCACCACCACCACCATATCAGCCCTAGGACGTCCACTGCTGGACATAGACCTTCCCCAATTTCATGGGGGGTAAATGCCATAATCGCCACGCTTGTCATGCGGGTTGGCGATCGCAGTATCTCCACCGTACTCCAGGAATGCTGCTGCCCATTCCCCGGTGGTCTTGGTCGTAGTTTAAGGACATACCCGGGTCCCGGGTCGGATGAATAACATTGTTATTAATTAATAAGACCGCGCCGTACCGAGTCCAAATAGAGCAAATTGTTATATAAAAGATTAAATATTTTATTTTACAAACTACTTACATTGAATTCTCCTTCCGAAGTAGAGAAGCCACAGCCAGGTACTGGGGACATCTTAACCGTCACAGCCTCTGTAAAGATCGGAGACTCGGGAGTCACAACAACCGGTACATCGGTCGACGACGTGGTCGCGGTGGGAGCAAGCGGCTCGCTAGAGTCCAACTCTTGCACGATCGGAATGGGCTCCGAAGAGGAGCTCGGATCAAGGGACTCACGAGAATCCCCTTGTCCTACTCTCAACTCTTCAGGCGATGAAATGGTGGATTAAGAGGCATTGGTCTCCGGTTGCACCATGGTAGTCGTATATAAGTATCACGGGATCACGAGTAACGCTCTCAACTGGGAGTACAAATTACGACTGACAGTGGCTAGTGGCAAGACAAAATGGCGTCCTGGCAGGGTACCAGGCGTCCGGTCCATCGAAGTGTCATTCTCCTGCCACATCAAATTGCGTTCCGTTTAACGCTAATTCGAATTTGAACAAAACACTAAATATTTCAATAATTTGTTGGGAAAAGCTGTATTTCAGCAAATTAAAAAAAAATACACAATCTCAGCCTGTTTGTAATTATCCACTTTGGCCTGTCAACAAGTGCAAATGAACCCAAAAAAAAATGCGCGTTGGCGTCATAAAATCAGGAATTCATATAAATTATATTTTTTTCCTTACAAACCAAGTTGTTCCGCAAGTTCCGCAACTTGAAATTTGGCGAGGAAACGTCTAATGGCGATTACAAGATATACTTAAATTATATTGATCTCCATCATGGCAATCCGTTAATTCGTCAACCGATTCTATATTTTTGATTCCGATTTGCAGATTGGTACAAGTAACGATGAATGCGGGATCTGTGATGTCTGCGTGGGCCGACTGCGGGACGCGAGCGACTTCAAGCTGCAGGTGCAGCGCAGCCAGGCGGAGCTGCGGGCGCGACTGCAAGAAACTCTGCAGACCCGTAAGCTAGACGACATATCAAATAGACAATTTTATATGTGGGAATGGGAAGTAACATGTTTTATGTTTATGCTGCAGGTACAAATAATCCTCCAAAGTTGAATATAAAGTTGGAGAAAGCTTGTGGAGCTGGGGCTGTTTTTAGTAAGTTTATCCGTTAATGTAAATATTAGTTCTTTAATACCATGACAGTGGTAATTTATAATACTGCCTGTGGTCGCTTACGTGCTCTACCGTTTCATGACGCTGTTACAACTTGACAAGTCTAAACAGCCTAGCTAGCACGATAGCTCATACCGTCACGTTTTATGTTACGTTTCAGTACATTTTGGCCATGTAACGTGACGGTATCGTGCTAGCTAGGCTGGTACAGGTAAATTACTTGAAGTATGACACTAACATATGCTCTTATTCCATTGGATATTCTACTTTAACACTAATGTAATAGAATTTCTATTACATATACACTGTCTTAAAATCGTATGTTTGTAATAGAAACTATTACATAAGCGTTAAAGTAGACTATCCAATGAAATGAGAGCATATGTCGGCGTCAATATCAAATTAATCGTACAGTAACACTAGGGCTCTCGACCAATAGAGCCTTTAACACGGTGATTATTCCCTCGCGATAGTAGCACTACACTTATATCACGTGGGTATTGATGAGTATTGAAGGAAACTCCAAACACTTTTTAAATCCCGATAATATTGACATCCAATATTGCGATAAATTTACCGTGTAAAAGGCCCCAATAACAACCTGGCTATTTGGCCGGTATAACACTTGAAACTCTCGCGCTTTGTACACTTTCTTAAAATATTTGTTTAATCGGGTCTAACCCGATATTTATTTAAAATATTACTTTTATTGCTGACGTTTCGATACGAGTTGCACCGGTGATGTTCTTAGTAGAAACTGACGTCTCAGCTAATTGTCAACGGAGATATGGGTACACAATATTTAATTGCCCCACAAAAGTTTATTGTTAGTTGTCGAAACTTCGGTAAAGGTCATTAAACAAAAATCGCGTTAACACGTTGGCGGCCATGGCCGCATGGGCATCACCAGTGGAATCACGATATCTTCTCTGTGTGGCTATGAGCATTGAATCAGCGGTGGGATCAAATGGATCACTAAATTTGTATGGGGCGTGGGAGCAAATCTTTACATAAAGTATGGGGGGCAGCCAACGTGTTAAAACACGTTTAAACAATTATTTTGAGCATTCCAATAAATAAATAAATATTGGGGGATACTCTTACACAAATCAACCTTAGTACCAAACTAAGCAAATCTACTATGGGTACTAGACGACGATATACATACTTATGTATATAGATCAATACATAGAAAACATCCAAGACACAGGAACAAATATTCATGCTTACTGACCAAGATTATTTGTCCGGGATTTGACCAGTGTTCTAGTTTAGACTTGTCAACTTTTAACTTGCAGCGTCGTGACTCGGGGCCTTCGGAGACAGGCATGACATGAGTTTATCTTACGTTTAAATTAAGCACGTTATTTGCGCAGGTGATATCAAGTTGGAGAAGTCGGACGTCGACATGGGCGACGGAGAGGTTGTGTCACGTAAGTATTTCAACCAACTTATTCCCAAACGATTACCACCTTTTTTTTCCCGGGGGGAAAATCCATTATAGATACCACCGCACCCCGGGGACAGTGCGGAGGTTTTGTCGGACTGTCACCGACTAAAAACCCCCCGATCGTCCTCCTCAACCCATTTCGGACGGCTCTGGGATCTCCGTCGGAACACACCAGTGCCGCCCTAGAGTCACACCACCTGTTTTCATGAACGATCCCAACTGCGACCGACTTCGATCCCAGGACCCCCTTTTAGTCGCTTTGTACGACAGGTAGAGGATACCGTAGTGTATTCTATGCCCCGGCTACAGGTTGCAAACGATTACCACTTAGGGAAGCACATTATGCAACCAGAGGAGATATACGTACAAAATATTGCAGCCCCAAACAATCAGGAAATTCCCGGAAGCAACGGCTGTAAGCAAGGAATAAATCAAGTTCTGAGCCAAGGCGGCAAAGACAAAGCATACAACAAACCAGCAATAAATAAAATAAGTATTTCATAGAACTTGCCTGTCGATTGAAATGATTTAAAATATCCGTCCTTTTAAAAAACTGCCTTTAGATTTCGATTCTTCTTGTTTGGACAGTAAAGTCGCTTTTCGAACAGACTAATTTGATACAATTCAGTCAATTCAAATTATTTTAAGTATACTTATATAGAGTTATATTAGTGAACATCATCATCCCTTTCAGCCTGTTTAGCCTAGTTGGTATTTTGTCGGCCTGTTTAGCCTAGTTGGTAGTGTCACTGCCTCCGAAGCTAGAGGTCCCGGGTTCGAATCCCGGTAAGGGACATTTGTTCCTGAGACTTAAATATTTTCTGTGTATGTATTTAAGTATATATCTATTAAATATATCGTCGTCTAGTACCTACAATACAAGCCTTATTTCAGCTTACTATGGGACTAGTTCGATTTGTGTAAAAATTGTCCCCTTATATTTATTATTATTCATTCGTCGCCCGCGTACGTTCTGCATAATATAAATAAGAAACATACACTACACGTATGTGCGAAGTAGGTGGTGGGGGTAAGCTAGGCGATCTTAGCGCACACCATGGCAGAAATGTGCACTTACCGGGGACCACTGTCAAATTTACTTTCACGTTTTCTATTGGTTTCTTAACGGTTTCCTACGATTCGTTTCGTTTGTATCTATTTATTTATTCTCTTATTTGTTTCAGTTAAATTTCCAATACGGGGTTTTTCTCGTTTACTAAAGTAAATAAAATATTCATGTGTCATTATTTGACATCTCTGAGTTTTGACATTGTCTCGGGACCTTTGACGTTTGACGTTTCAGACGTGCACATAGCCAATACTCGTAATATAATTAAGCAAACTTCTTATTACGATCGTGATGTAATTGGGGGAATTTACTGACCTGAGATGAGACCTGACCTCACCCCACAACAGTTTTGTTACTTTCCATACATTTATGTACGAGTATAGCGGTCACAAAACCGATATCGACCATTTGTATGTAATTTTGAGGACACGTATTTTGTTTTGTTTAAATTGAACTATTTTGTTTGCTAAGATTAGACAAAAAAATGACAATTAAAATGCATAAATAATATATTTTGCATGATGACGTCAGAACAACTTCCTTCGTTATTTGTTTTGTTACTGTAAAGTGGCAACTCGACAGTGACGTAAGCTTGTGTTACAATCAGGAGTATCAGATTTTGTTTCTTTAGACCATGATCTACCGTATCCTCATTGTTTCAGTGGCGCTGTACGCGGCTCCGCCAACGCCCTCCCCGGCCCCCGCCCCGGCCGCGCCCGCCCCCGCACCCCGTGGCATCGTCCACGTCTGCGACATCTGTAACAAATCATACGACCACCAATCATCGCTCAGGAACCACATGCGCATGCACACAGGAGAAAAACCCTTTTCGTGCAACGTATGCAATAAAAGATTCGCTCGCCGAGGCAACTTAAACGAACATTTCAAATATCACATGGGGATTTTACGGTACTCCTGCAATATATGCAATAAGAAATTTATACAGAAATCTTATTTGAAAGTACATTCGCTGACGCACACAGGAGAAAAACCCTATTCATGTGAAATATGCAATAAGAAATTTGCACAAAAGGGCAATTTAACCGTTCATTTGAAAACTCATGTAAAATCTGATGGAGAAAAATTAGAATACAAAGAGGAGTTACAAGATAATTCGAAAGATCAGGCGAAACCATACGAATGCAATGTGTGTAAAAAACGGTTTGCACAGAGATGCAACTTAAACTTTCATTTGAAGTATCACATAGGGGACGATCGGTTCGCTTGCGATATATGCGAAAGGAAATTCACAAAACAGATTCTCTTAGATAAACATATACTTCGTCACACGAAGGGACCACCATACAAGTGTGAGGAATGTGATCGGCAGTATAAATCAAAAACAGCTCTTTGTCTCCATTTAAAAATTCACGCAGGGGACTATAGATTCATTTGTGATGTGTGCAGTAAACGATTCATACAAAAAAGCGGTCTGATAAAGCATATGAGAATACACACAGGAGAAAAGCCTTATTCCTGTGATATATGCCAAAAAGCATTCACAGTCAAATCTAATTTAACGTATCATTTAAGAGTCAAACATGGACAAGGTGACCAGGGAGATCCAAACGCAGTATTTCCCTGTGAAACGTGCAACAAGAAATTTAAAGCTAAGTCTTCTTTAGATAGACATGTCATGCAGAATCACACGGGTGACAGAATCAAATTTTGTTGCGAAATATGTGGAAAACAATTTACACAAAAACACACTTTAAATAAACATATGGATGTACACAAAGGAATAAAGCCATACATGTGTGAAATATGTAGCAAACGATTTAGACTAAAACCTACACTGAAAGCTCATAAGCTAACACACTCTGATGAAAGACCATATTCTTGCGAAATATGTCAAAAGCGATTCCGACTTACCAAGTGTTTGCAAGAACACATGGTAGTACATGAAAAAATCAAACGCCACACCTGCGATGTATGCAGTAAGCAATTTAGACACAAGTCCGCTTTGACGGTTCATATTCGACGCCACACAGGACAGAAACCGCACGCTTGCGATGTCTGTAAAAAGGAATTTATAGTGCTGGCTGAATTGAAAACGCATTATCGCATTCACACCGGGGAGCAGCCATTTATTTGTGAAATTTGTCATAAGAAGTTTTCGCGGCCGGATACTTTTAGGAGGCATCTTAGACGCGTTCACAACAAGAAACCGGCTAAAGGTGCGTTGTCGCAGTATGGCCGGCCAGTCGAGACGGTGCCTAATATTGAGGTTAGACGATACGAGTCAGAGGCGCCAGTGGCACTGGCATACCAGCGCTGGCAGGATGGCTCTGCTTAGACACTCGTAAAAGCATAGAGCCTATACTATCCTTTAGCCAATGATCCGCGTTAATCTTTTAAGGAACAGGAAGTAGGTATTCCTGCTTGTGATTCCAGATTTTATTTATTTTTATTTTTACATTTTAGTCTTTATATATGCCATGTATTTTCAATTTATGGGTTCTTGCCTGTCAATAAATAATAATTATTATTATTTGTCTTGTATAGCATCTTAAACATGTATACATTCATCATCATCATAAATTTAAGAGCCTTGATTTTGTCGATGGAGTAACCGCCATTCCGTTCATCTCTGTGCTACATCTTAGAGTTCCTGATACGACACAACATTAACCTTCTCCTTAGCCTGATCCATAAACGCACGTCTCGGTCTTCCCCTGCCTCTTCTTCCCTCTATTATAGTTTTAATGTAATTATCATGTATCAGGTGACCCAGCGTATTCCCTTTTCTATCTTCTATCATCTTTAGCAAGAATCTTTTCGTGTATACATTATTCGACCTTAATTCTAAGCATTAAAGTCTGACCCCCTTATTCATAAAACTTAACAAACCTCTGTTAACTGAAAGTTGTTTTGTCCCTTTCTCACAAACATAAATGTCAAAGTTACAGATAAGGACAAACCGACTTTAGCGGCTTGTTAACTAATAGAGGCTTGATGAACGTTTATGCATAAGGGGGTTAGAATGTATACATAAATATGTCCGCTGCCGATGGCGTAACCCAGGTTTTACATTTTTATATTGCTTTTATATTGTGATTTTTTTAATTTATATCAATATTTTTAAAAAGCTTAGAAGAAATATTGATCCACTCATCATCATCACACTCGTGTGATGTAATTATGAATTCGCATGGGGCTCGTCTCATAAAACGACACTTGTGATTAAATGCCTGTCATTATGTAACAGTTGCATAATACTCGTAGTACATTACTATAGAGGCCGGGAAACGAAGGATTGCAGGCCAAGTAAATGTATTGTATACGCGGCCTGCAGCCCAACGTTTCTCACCGAGATTTGTATAGTGCTTTTCTTAAATATATGCAATGAAATAAAAAAATACACCATTAAAAAAATAAATTTAACAGACGCCATGTTTGAATTTAAATTAAAAAGAATCCTGGCCTAGGCCTTCAATTTTGTATAAAATTCCTTAACAGTTCTCCCAAGTTGTTCCGCCTGCAACGTGATTACGTGATACTTTGAAGCCTGTTATAACGAACGTAAGGACGAAATTTTATTGCATGTTTAAGAAAACTACTATTATTTAACTTGTCTTGTTAGTTCGTATATCGGTTTATTTGTTTTCAATTTTAGATCAGTTATCATCAACCGATTGACCTAAAAGTCATTCTTATGTAAGTTCGATGACAAAGCAATATTATGATACCACGGAGCTGATCTGATGATGGAGACAAGTTGGAGCAACTCCTAAACTACACAAGATAAATCCGTCGTGCTTGGGCTCATTAGAACCGTCTTCAACGGTTAGTTGATGATGATGAAAAACGTCCATTCGGCAAACTTGTCCCAAAAATTTAACTTATTACTAGAATACTTCAAGTGCCAAAGAAATGGAGATATACGAAAATAAATTTACCTGATTGATTGTCCTGGCATCGTGTAAATCAGATTTTATATTTGTTAATACATAATTTATCTATAGCCATAAAAATGGCTACTACTACTGTAGTTTTTTTATATTAATATGTTATTTTATTGTTATAGTGTCTTATATAAATATATTTACAATTTAAACTTTAAAGTATAAATTTTCATTAGATAAATAATATATTTTGACACATTAATTTTTACTGAATGAGACTTATCGCGTATATTTTTTACATTTATTTATTTACCTTTTTGAGGTCGCCCGACGATTCGGATGCGTCGCTCACCTTCGCTAGTGGATTATATGCATCTTATAAAAACTATGTCTAGTGTATGCTAACTAGATAAATGAGTAAATTAATTTCAGATATTTGCACCAACGTTTACTAACCGATCAACGTTAAATATGGCGCCGGTATCTGTCATCCCATATAGTCGGGAGGCCAAGTGGCTAAAATCAAACTTCTGCTTGACTGACAGTGCATACCAACAAGTGGTATCGTTGCATTCAGTAATATCTCCCGAGTATGAAAAGTGCGGTTGTCGCTCTTTAAAGTGGCGGAGGGGATAACTATGACGTCACAAAGATGGCGGCATATGCTATTAAATTTTTACGATTAACTCAACAATTACTCATCCGATTTTAGTAAATGAGGTGTCATATGGAAGCTGATTAAATAGCAAACAAAATACATTACCAAATTTTATTGCAAATCATATACATTTTTTCCCTTTTGAAAAATAAACAAAAATATAAAATCGTCTTTTTTAAGTTTAAAATAAGCAGTGAAATAATCGATTTACTCCAAAAATACCTGATATAAAAGAGATAGCCACACTTCTTATCTATATATTACTTTTTGAATTTAATTGGATCATAAATAACGAAACGACGTTGATTTATATCCGTCGGGGGTGCGCCGCGCGGGGCGCTTGCGCGCGATAGTAGGCCCACACTTTGTCACGTTTGTAGTGATTAATCAATAACTACTTATCCGATTTGAACATACGAGGTATTAAAGGTATTTTGATGCCCAACAAATTCTATTAAAAATACGAAGTGTATATCCTATATCTATACGTTATTTACAAAACATTCAATAGAAAAAGTATGTACAATGTTATAAGGAAGAAAATAAAATAAAAATATCTTTTACATCAAATATACTATTATAAATCAATTGACTCATTATCGCTCTATTATAATACATTTAGAATTTTTGAAAATCATACACAAATACATAAGTTATGATCATTTTTACGCTCGTACTTATGTTCATCTTCATAGTTCTAAGTTATGTTCATATATATGTATTCCGAATGAAGTACCATGCGGTAAAAACAACTATACTGTTTTAATAATATAATAAATAATAAATCTGACTAGAATTAAATCTGCACAACATAATTATTGTACACAGTGTTTTAAGTAGGCATTATAAAGGCCTGTACATAACAGGCGCACCGTGAAATTAATTCGAGGATAGCAACCTCCACAGGAACCATTGATTCTAGCATATATTTCACAATCGAGTCTATAAGTACGTAAAATGATGAAAGTCCAACTTTAAATAAAATATTGGAATATGATTCCATCATGCAGGAGTTAATAATGGTAGTCCTCAAATTGTTGTGGCAGTAGTTACATTATAAAAGTCCTGAATAACTTTCGTTCTTTTAATAAATACTGTAGATGCAGGCTCACAGAATATAATCTCTCAAGAACACCATAATAGTAAAAAGATAATATAAGACATAATAGACTGTATTTGATAAAATGAAAAATTGTGTTATTTCGTACCTGGCTACGTGGCTATAAAAAAGCTCAGCTTTAAAAAATTGGCGCAAAATGTATGAATAGTGAATACCGAACCAAATTCGGGATATTTTTTTGACGCTGGGTATATTTCAAACTTACCGGAGAACAAGAACAACAGTGTATAATATTAACATATTTACTTGTATTGTAATTGGCATTATGTTTAGACTTAAGGTGGATTTAAATCAAGATTTCCATAATAAATGAAATTCAGATATTAAAATGTAACATCGTATTTCATTTTATCCTTTGTTCGTTCCCCTAAAGCGAATGCTGTGACATGAAACAAGATCGGGCGGCTAAAGAGCACGGTTGGCGACCAATGTTTCCACCAAGGTGACCTTGTTGGTTCACAACCGTGCTGTGTTTTGCGAATAAGTTTGATGTTGTTGTAAGTTTGATGACAAGACAAATTTAATGCTTATAGGAATGAACTCAAAACACACCTAGCAGTAACTAATTTCCGACCTAGATATGCCGGATCCCATTGTGTATACAAAGTTTCATGTTATTCCAGCATGGCGTTTTAAAATGAGAGCATAAATACGTTTGTATGGAGAACCGAACGTACTGCGCACTCTTAAGCATCCCACCCGGCCGGTGACCAGGGACGAATTTTTAAAATGTAGAATTTCTTTGTCGATTCAGTTTTTTGGAAATAATTCAAAATGGCTCTACCATTTTTCGTAATTTAGCAGTTTCGGCGGAGCCCCGCTCTATTCCTGAGCGGTTTGCCCTTCGGACATCTGAAGCGGCCTAACAAACCCAATCTAACTTACTTTCGCAATCACAAGCTATCATAAATTGACTCACAAAGTTAGCACTAAGATGTTCCACTTACGTCAGGCGTTTTGATTTTCTAACCTACATGGAACTTTATAGATCTGTATTGTATGAAAATATGTGTTCTGACGTAAGTGGAATAATTCGCGATGACTACGGTACGGTTCACTGTTGTTATATCTAAAATCGGTGATAGATTTAGAGATCAAAAATGTAAACAAGTGAGTTGCCACTATAAAAAAATTAACGTATGCAGTGGGTAATTAAAAATCATCGGAATACTTGAAAAAAAAATTACCGCGTTCAAAATTTAAGCGAAATAAATTTGAATTAATACAAAATATAACCACTCTGAATTAAATTGCGTTTATAATAACGTACGAGGGTAAAACTGAAAGTTTCGGGAATAGAAGAAAATATGCAGTATAAGTGAGTTTATTTATTTTTATTGTTTTTCAAAATATTCTCCTTTGTATTTCATGCACTTATGCATGCGTTCAAACCAGTCCATAAAGCACTTTTTGAACTCTGAAGTAGGGGTCGACAAAATGGCTATTTTATAGGCCTCCACTGCTTCTTCTGGCGTCTGAAACCGCTGACCACGCAGTTTGTCCTTGATTCTGGGGAATGTAAAAAAGTCGTTGGGACTTAAGTCAGGGCTATATGGAGGGTGGTCCAATATTTCGACTTTTTCACCGTCCAGGTACTCAGTTGTTGTCCGAGCGGTGTGTGGGCTGGCGTTGTCGTGGTGAAGGATGATGCGACGACTAGGGTTTGTTTTTCGGAGTTCAGCAAAGACGTTCGGCAAACAAATAGTGGTGTACCAATCAGCATTGACTGTTCTACGATCCTCAAGAGCCACAGTAGCTACGTGACCAGATTTAGAGATAAACGTAGCCACCATCTTCTTAGCCGTACTGCGAGAACGAACAACTTTTGTGGGTTTGAGCTCGTCTTCGAAGACCCATACTCGGGATTGGTTTTTAGTTTCAGGCTCATAAGCGTATATCCACGACTCGTCACCTGATACTATGCTAAAAACAGCATTTGAGCGTCCCTTGTTAAATCTTTTCAAAGTTTTGCGGCACCAATTGACACGGACTATTTTCTGCTCGTCAGACAATAGGTGAGGTATCCAACGGGAAAATAACTTTTTCACGCCTAATTCTTCTTTTAAAATAATTTGTATTTGACTCATTCCAATACCCAGGTGCTCTTGAATTTCCCGATATGTCACATGTCGGTCTTCATTTATCAGACGACGCACAACATCGACGTTTTCTTGCGTGACTGCCGATTTTGGTCGACCTTCACGCACTTCGTCGGTGAGGGATACACGGCCACGTTGAAATTCTGAATACCACCTGTATATTGTAGTCTTTGAAGGAGCTTCAATATTAAAAGCAGCAACCATCCGCTCTTCACATTGTTTTTGTGTTAGTCCACTTTTAAAGTCATAATAAATCATAGCTCTGAAATTTTCACGGCACAATTCCATTTTAAGCAGTGACTCGACGACTTCAATAAACAATTGAAACCGAACCATACTTTTTTTTTCTAAGTGGCCAGTGTGTTGAGATAAGGAAACTTCAGAGATTATAAAAAGGTATAATACATGTTAAAAATAAATTAATAAGTATTCGATTCCCGCCACTTTCAGTGCAAGCCTCGTATTGGTGTTGTTTTAATAAAATATGTGGAGATATGATTTACGCTACTGGTAATGACAAGAGGTTTTAAAAAGGAAAGTCATGTCAGTTTGACAGTTGTTTGTTTACATTTTTGATCTCTAAATCCATCCCAGACTTTATATGTCAACAAAGTTCACCGACTCACTATCTATACTGTCACCCGTCGGCTATCATCCATTGGGTAGTGTCCTGGGTAAAAAATATATTCCTATAAATATTCCATCAGTTACATTATCAAAAAAATATTGGACACATTATGTTTCTTATTAACCGACTTCAAAAAAAGGAGGACGTTCTCAATTTGTCGGAATATTTTTTTGTCAATCACCAAAAAGTGACAAAGATAAAGCGCGTTCAAGTTCAAGAGTGGAGGCTAGGAACGTCACTCCGTGCTCAAAAGTGTAGCACGGCGTGACGTCAAGCAGAACTTTAACGGCAATCAACAAAATAATACGAAAGAAATATTTTTGGATAATCTAACTGACGGACTAAATATTTTTTTTTTGGATACACGCTTATTGTACAAGTTGACTGATTACTGAGGAACGAAAAAACTATTTTGATGTCATTATTTTATTAGGTACAAATAAATAAAGAATGCTGTAGCAACAGCACAACTTTCGTATTCCTTAAACTTAAAAGACAACTTATAAATCTACGAGTATGTACACTGATAGAAGCAGGCTACATTATAGATATATATATGTAGAAAGGTCGTACTGCTCAAAAGCATAGTAAATACGATATTTTTTACTGAGAAGGAAGGATCTGAAGGTTCTAGAATTTTAAAGTAATTTAGAACGGACTAGTTTTAATATGTATTTCACATATTATAGTAATAAAACTAATATACAATAAAAAATAACATAATAAAATTAGACATTCATGATTCCAAATTGGTCAAAATAGATAAAAGAAACATAAAATGTAAAATTATTACAAAATTGAAATCGTAAAAACACAATTATTTCGACTGCACAGCTACTGTATTATGTACACAATTTACCTACACAGTAAGTAATTACTACTACATATACAGATCTTAACTTGTACAGTCAGCCAGGAAAGTGTTCTACTTTTGAACCTTAATATATACATAATAGAGTCGAAAAGTAGAACATCACTTTCTTAGCTTAATGTACAATGTATCGTAAAACTGCCTCTGTGATTCTGCTGGTATATCCCTTATGAAGGAAGAGGCGTAAATTAATACTAAAGTGAGAAATTAACACTTACAGTGACTTTATAAGTGACTTTCAACCGTATTAATTTCTTTAGGCGATTTTGACAGACGTGTCAATATAATTTCAATCTTAATTCTGCGATTTAAGGTTGAAATTAGATTGAAATTTCGTAAAAAGTGACTTGTCTTGAAATTTATCACCAAAACGTAACTATTTTGTACATAACAAAAAAAAAACAGAAATAAATATTATGAGTTTTTTTTTAACACAAATCAAACTAGTCCCATAGTAATTTCAATAAGACTTGTGTTATGGGTACTAGACGACAATATATTTAATAGTGCTTCGGAGGCAGTGACACTACCAACTAGGCTAAACAGGCCGACAAACGCACACACACACATATATTTTGTTTTTTGTAAAGTCTTTTAGATTGGTGGTGCCTTGATAAGATACTTTACGAGTACAAATAATGCTTAGGTTTCATTAAATATAATTTCATTTTTCCCAATATACCAAAAATCAGACCTCAAAATGTCTCAGTGTCAGAATTCCAGAATGCCTAATTACGTTACTCAAAAATGGCTTGCTGACGTGCGAAATTTTTAATCTCATAATGGCTAAACTTAACAACAAGTTTTGTCCATTATATTCTAAACATCTGGTGTTATGAGACAAAAAATAGGAATTCTAGGATATAGGCAGTTTGTCACTAAGTTGTTTTGAGATCTACGAGTACAATACAATCCAAATATTCGTTATTATTGCACACCTGACACCTCACATAGTAAAACAGCATATACAAAATAATGAACAAGAGGAGACAAAGGTAAAGCAACAGGCGGTCCAGACAACCTTTGGGTAGTTGAGAAGTAAAATGTCAAACTGAGTAGAGGTGCATAAATTTGCGAAAAGATTGATTGGTTTGTGTATTGGGCAAAAAAAAAGTAATGAAACCTATGCCAAGAAATGCCGGCAACACACTCAACAGGCACCCTACAAGTGCGACTGGCGCCAGTGACTGGTAACGTGTAAGGGTGAGTCGCACCACCTTACGACCTAAGACCGATCAACGTTAAATATAGCGCCGTCATCCCATAGAAACTTTGCAAACTTTCCATATAATCGAATTTTAACGAATTCCGCTTCCGATCAGACGGTGACAATCCACCCTATATCCAACATTCAGACGGCCATATTGTCGGCCTGTTAAGCCTAGTTGGTAGTCACACTGCCTCCGAAGCTAGAGGTCCCGGGTACGAATCCCGGTAAGGGCATTTGTTTATGTGGTGAGCAGTAACATTTGTTCCCAAAACTTGGATGTTTTCTATGTATGTAAGTATTAAATATATTTTCGTCTAGGACCCATAAAACCTAGCCTTTATTGAGCTTACTATACTTAAAAATTGTCCCCTAATATTTATTTATAACAAATTAGACAAGCACATTTTAATCTCAACTCGACAATGATACCAAATTACGAATCACTGGATACAAGCATCATCAGATGTTCAACTGCCTGCCGAATTAATAAATAATAAATAAATATATTAAATATTAAAGTACAGTATATTTCGTAGGTTTCTCGTTGTGGACACGTTTAAGATGTCTCCTGTAATGATCTGGTCGTGCGAATTTTGAATGGCATATGTGACAAACATAAGGTTTCTCCCCGGTGTGACTACGATAATGCACTCTTAACTCGGCTAGAACTATAAATTCCCTTTTACAGATATTGCACGAATGTGGCCTTTGTCCTGTATGTCGTCTCATATGGACCATTAAAGCTGATTTGTGCCTAAATTGCTTACTACATACATCACAGGTATGCTGTTTGATTCCCTGGTGAATCATCATGTGCCCTTGTAATCCTTTGCTCTGCCGGAATTGCTTATGACATATTTCGCAGGAATAAGGTTTCTCATCAGTGTGTGTAGATCTATGAGCTTTTAAGGTGCTTTTATGTGTAAATGTTTTACTACATATTTCACACATGAAAGGTCTTTTCCCTGAATGCGTCTCCAAATGTTTAGATAAATAATTCTTTTGCGAAAATAGTTTTTTACAGATTTCGCAGCTATAATGTTTTTCTCCTGTATGTATTTGCACATGTCTATTTAGAGCAGACCTTTGACTGAATTGCTTGTTACACGTTTCGCATGTCAATGATGACGGTTGGTCAGCCTTGTTACCCTCACCTTGACCTTGGCCGTGTTTGTATCTTAAATGAGACTTCAAGGTTCCTTTCAATGGGAAAGTCTTATGGCATATATCGCAAGCGTACGGTCTTTCTCCTGTGTGTACAAGCATATGTCGTTTCAGGGTCTCTTTATGCACGAATTGTTTGTTGCACTCACTGCACGTATATTTGTAGTCTCCAGTGTGAGTTTTTAAATGAAGATGTAAAGAATTTTTCGATTTATACTGTTTATTGCATTCACTACACGTATATATCGGTTCCCCTTTGTGACGCAGTATATGAGCATTCAAGTGAGACTTAAAGGTAAACTTCTTTTCGCACTGATCACAAGAGAAGCGGGGTGTATGATACTTTAAATGAGCCTTTAAGTTGCATTTTTGTGCGAACCGTTTCTGACATACCGCACATTCGTAAAACGGTTCTTTCAACTTCTTTTTTGCATCAGCTTGCTCTTTTGAATCATTCTTCAAGATCGATTCTTGTGCGACTTTCTTTTCGCTTTGTTTGTCTGTATTTTCGTTATTATGTTCATATTTCAAATGAGTTTTTAAATGTACGGTCAGATTAGTTTTTAATGTAAATCTTTTATCACATACTTCACAGGCAAAAGGTCTCTCCCCAGTGTGTGTCATCATGTGTTTCACCATGATACACTTCTGTGTAAATCTCTTGTTGCACACTTCACAGAAGAATCGATAATCGCCCATGTGATATTTGAAATGGGAGGTCAAGTTGCCCTTTTGTGAGAATCTTTTGTGGCAAACATTGCAGGAAAACGGTTTTTCACCTGTGTGTATGCGATGATGGTTTTTGAGAGCTGAATGGTGGTCGAATGATTTTTGGCATATCTTGCAGGTGTGGACTATACCCGTGCCGCGGGGCGGAGCCGCGGTGGGCGGAGCTGGCTCCGATGACGGTGTGCTGTATGTTGCCACTGAAACAATAACTATCATTAGGCTGGGTTGCACCAACTTACGATCACAGACCAGAGAAACTTGTCAAACTTTCCATCCATTTCAATTTTAACGAACACCGCTTACGATTACAGACGGTTGGGTGCAACCTAGCCTTAGGGTCGGTTGCAATAAACCGTCTGTAATTGTAAGCGGTCTTCGTCAAAATCTGACGATCACATGCGGATTTTAACCACCGTTAAATCCGTTGAGTTGCACCGTCATCAAAATCACGGATTGTAAGTGTTAATCGGGTTGCCACTTGAGAAACGCACTTCCACCAAAATACACCATAGGAACCCTAATAGTTTCGCCCTATTAGTTGTCCGTCTGTCTGTCCGAGGCTTTGCTCTGTGATTGTTAGTGCTAGAAAGCTACAATTTGGCATGGATATATAAAACAATAAAGCTGACAGTCGTAAAATAAAATCTAAAGCCGAGTTTCTTACGCCGGTTCTTCTCGTGGCAGAGCTTTATTTTTCCGAACCGGTGGTAGTTTATTGAAGTTCATAGGGGATGAATTTTTCTTCTCTTCTGGTCTTTCAAAATGAATTAAGGTCTTCATCAAACATTTTTTGATAAAGTGAATATATTAGAAAATAATGACTCCAAAAAAAAGTATTGTGTTTTCCCCCTCTAACTATGGGTCAAAAAAATATGAAAAAAATAAAGCTTACTTTACATGAAAACTATAGCGGGCATGATCAGTTAAGCTATTTTTAAATTATCATAAAGTCGTCTCTTCTTAGTAAAAGTCGTATGAAATCCTGCGAAAACATTCCATTTTGCATGCTTTTGAATTTTTTAAATTAAGTTCATTGGGCAACTACGGAACCCTACACTGAGCACGGCCCGACATGCTCTTGGCCAAATTTTTTTCATTGACGGCAACGACGGTAACGTTGTTTTCTTTTTACCCGACTGCGGCAAAAGGCGGTTAATGTTTTTCGAGAGTATGTATGTATAATTGTTTGGCACTCTCTGTAGCCTGAACGGCTCGATGGATTTTAGCTTGAGAGGTGTCGAGAGATTCGTATTTACTGTGAGAGTGACACTGGGTATATCAAAATTAAAAAAACAATAGCGTATTTTAGGCGCCGTATTCCAAATTACACAGAAACGCAGTCGGGTTTTTTAGTTTTTTATTTAATTAGTCTTGTTATATATATTTGTTATTGTAGACTTACCCATACATTGAATCAGAAAAAAAACGTACTTGTTAAATCCAACCAATCTTCCCAATTCAATCAATCCTTACTATAGTATGAAATGTCAGTATTACCGGTTATGTCAACAACCACCTTCAAAACATTCTGTGTTGGAATATTAATCAATCCTTCGTCCTTTTATTGTTTTGAATGATTAATCTAGACACGCGGCAGCGTGTCCAGCCAAGTTCACCCCAGGAACTGGCGGACAGCAGCGGTGTGTTATATTACACGAACCGTTTGGAGCCACTTTTGACCCCCCAGCAACTCCAAATCTATCTAACATAAAAAAATGAAATTCGGTACATGTATTAAGATTCTTTAGAACAACTAGAACCCCAAATTTCATAAATATAGGTTAAGTAATTATTGATATATTAAATTCCAAAAACGGCATTTTTACCACTGACTGACTGACTAGTAATCAAAAACCTAACCTACTTCCAGGTGGCCCAGAAAGCTGAAATTTGGCATGCACCTTGGTAATTGTGTGTGTACACCAGAAAAAATCAGAAAACAGTGATTTTTTAATTAGTTTTATTATTATTATTATTTATGCTAGTTACCTCAGAACTCCGTCATTTATTAACCGATTTGGAAAATTCTTTTTTTGTTTGAAACGGTATACTTCAGGGGTAGTCCCATAGTTATCAGGTAAGAATCTGATCAAAGAGTCCTGGAGAAATCGAGGGAACTTCAAATATTTGAGGTGCACCTATAGCGATTTGGGTATTTTGTATAGTAACTCGTGCATTATTATTATTATTTCTATGCAGTATGTTATAATACCATAAAAGCTGTTGGATATTTAAGAAAACTGGCAAGTTAAAGCTCAAAATGCATTAAGCCGCAGTAAATTAGTTTTACTGTAAACAATGTAGTGCCGGACTTGGCGCAATTTCAGAGAATCTACGGAAATTGGCACCCACTTAGATCTCAATTCTTTTGTCTGTGAAGACGATAACCAAGCAAGACATATTCTTAATATTGAACTTGTCTCCCATGTTCACATTTATGTTTTTGATGGGTAATATTCACAATAAGCTTTCTCGCAACGTTTTGGATTATTTTCGGCATATTTATGTTTATATTCACGAAGTATTTCGTCTTGATGTAAGTTTGTTTACATCGAAGACATTCGATGACTTCTAACGTCTATTGTCAAATAGTAAGAGTAAGATTTGTCTTGCCATTAAAATAAATTTGTACCACTACAAATCCGCAACATGGCCAGGTCCAAATAGACACTGGTTAGGCTATACCTAGCTAAAGAAATTGGCGCGGGCCGCACACCGCACATGTTAAGAATTTGCGACTTTATAAATAAATATTATTGGATTTTTTTTATACAAATGGAACTAGTCCCATAGTAAGCTCAGTAAGGCTTGTGATAACACAAGCCCCATAAGGGTACTAGACGACGATATATTTAATAGATATACTTTAAATACATAGAAAACATCCAAGTCTCATAAACAAATATTTCTGCGCACCACAGAAACAAATGCCTTTACCGGGATTCGAACCCAGGACCTCTAGCTTCAGAGGCAGTCACTACCAACTAGGCTAAACAGGCCGACTTTATCAGACAAAAGGTATCATATTTTCGTTACGTACAAAACAGCCAGGCGGGCTTGCGGGCCACCTGTTGCCGACCGCTGCTTTGTAAAGAGATCTTATTTTGTCTCGTTAGCATGTTATCGAATATATCAGCGAGGTACTTACGTGGCTTACTCTCCTCGTCACTCGAATCAATTTGGCTTTCCGACTTCTCCATCTTGACTTCACCTGGGGGCAAAAAAACGGTTTTAATCTCCACAGTTTTCAGCTGCAACTTTAGGGTGGATTACACCAAACCGTCTATAATCGTACGCAATGTGCGTGAGCGTAGAGCGCTCGTTTAGCAACGTGGGGCCAGGTCAGTTCTTGGATGGGTGAACGCTTTGACTTACTAACTGAGCGCTCCCGTATTTTGGAAGGCACTTTAAGCCGCCCGGCTGCTGTTTATGACAGCGATCGTTATACCAACTTAGAGGCCTTCAGGCGGCTTGAGAACTTCTCAACACTTCTCAACAGTCAAGTTGCCCACTCACTTGACAAGGGGGGTCGAAGTTGCACCACGTCCTTTACCCTACACGTGACCCCTGGGTGGTGCTAAAAGTACAACAAAACTGACAAACGTACTGTCTTCTCGAAGATCTCCCGGTTCGAAAATAAATGCCGTACGATTATTATTATTATTAGCGGTGTTAATTAAAAATGGTTTTTATGTAAAGTTTGACAAGTTTCTATGGGATGACAGCAACATTTGTAAATTTGTTTGTTTGTGATTGAAACAGGGCTCGGAAACCGGTATTCTGGCAATACAAAAATACTGGTATTTTTTTAGTTCTTATCGTTCTTTCGTCTACTATTTCATGTTTAATCAGGCAATCTAACAATATGAAGTAATAACCCAAATACATTATTGAGTCCTACATAAAGAGCATAAACTAATTAAAAATATTTGGCCTTTTCAGGATTTTGAAATTAACCGGTTCCGAGCCCTGGATTGAAATACAACGATTGAATTCAGAAAGTGCAAGTATCTCTCTGATAAGCTCGCAGAATAATTGTTACCATAGTAGTTTTCATTAGGTACATAAAGTAGGTTATGTATAAGTATGTAAGTATATAATATATTATATACAGGGTGTGGCTGTAATAGGAGCAAAAAATTAAACGGTACACTATTGAGCTCTCCAGCAATTTTTTCCAAATTATTTTTATTGTAAAAAAAGATGTTTTTTCTGGATTTTTTTTGCGAAAGTAGTTTATATGTACTTTTTTACTCTACTGGAGTGATTTTAATAACTATTTATTCAAAAAACACTAAAAATGTATAAAAAAAAATCCAAAAATATCCTTTTAAACCAAAAATGCGACAACGATTATGAGCCATAACTTGAAGCAACCTCAAAATCCGCATTGACTGCCGCGCTATAATCTCTGGGTGCCAAGATCCATCACTTGGAGGTCATAACTTTAGATCAAAATTTCTCCCAATTGGAAAAAGATAAATTTTTTTGGACACAAGAGGTTACTGCAGATGCTCTAAGGAAGCGTCCTTTAAATTTATTGCTCCTATTACAGGCCACATCCTGTATATATAATATATATGTGTATGTATATGTCTATATATATTTTATAAATCTATTTGTAATAAGTTCTCTAGTAAAGTTAAATGCCTGCACCTGATGTTTCTGTTTAGCCCAATGGTTGACTGGTAGAGAATGCCTTATGGCATTAAGTCCGCCATTTGTGCATATTTCTTGTATTGTGCAATAAAGTTTAAATAAATAAATAAAGTGACTTATTTCACAGCATTTGTGTCAATTACCTGAAATGATGGATATACTCACACATAGCCGTCTCGTCTCCGTAAGCCTTCTCCGACTCATTTTTGGGCAGTTTATTGTTGGCATCAGCAGCAGGCTTGCGAGTACTATCATCTGCAGCAAAGATTTAATAGTACAGTCAGCTGGGGAGAAACCTGACACCCTGCATACAAACTTCTATTACAGTGGTGGTAGTTTATTGACGTTCATAGGTGCATGTAATATGCCTAATTTGAAGAATAATCTACTTTTACTTTTTTACTTTTACAGTACATATGGTGCTACTTTACCGCACGAGTGCGGTAATCAGCAGATTACGTGCATATGTCGAAACTTTAAATAGGCATATGTACTGTTAAACGTTGTACGATACACGTGCGAATAGGTAATTCGCAACTCGTGTCGATTTAAAACACTGCCTTTGGTCGTGTTTTATTTTATCACCACTCGTTACGAATTTCCTGTTCTCTGCACTTGTATCGTAATGTACTATTCTGAGGGGGATCACGTTTCTCTGCAGCTGACTGTACATTACTGCAAGGGCCGGGAAGGAAGGGTTTGCCTGCCGCGTGTGTTATAGACAGCGTCTAGTAACCTCCACAAGGCAGGCAATCCCTATTCTGGCCGATTCATGTATAAGTAGTGCTTTGCTCAAAAAATGCGAGGAGATTTGAAAGTTATACGAAACATCCAAATACGATTGTGTAAGGATTCAGTGATAATACTACATTATTGCCGAGGCATGGAAGTAGGCAATTGCAGGCTGAGTTTTAAACGGGCGTCCTTGGGAGTCCGTTTATTTAATACGAAGCATGCAATTGACATTCTAGCAGAGGCTAATATAGTGCTTTTCTCAAAAACGTGGGTAAAAAGACTGAATTGGATTGAGTTTTGATAATCATAACACTTAAACGTCAAAATGTTCATGGTCTCCCGCTGTTTATTTTTTAATAATAATCAGAAGTGTATTTTTCCACCGGTAACAGCAAATTATTTCACACGCGTATAACAGAAAAATACGACTTAAATTGGCTGTATACGACCTGTGCCATATTTTGTATGGCTGTTTTTGTTTTTTAAGAAATTTGAAACTATAGATTATAGAAGTCGCACGGGGCCTGTTATGTTTTAATTTTTTTTATTTATGACTGTGCGCGGATAGGCCTGCGTATTCGCGACACCTTCAACGATGGGTTTCGCAAATTATTATCGCGAACGCAACTCCTACTTTTTAGAGCATGTTTGAGAAAAAGAAACTAAATTAATTTTGTATAAAGCAGTAACGCTGCTAACGTAAATCCCGTCCGTGTTTTTTTCCCTTTAATTTGGAATTTGTATTTTTTTTCTGTCAATTAACAATAAAGTTATTTGTGTATTAGTGTGTCTCCGTTAGCTTACTTTTGGTGATACCAGCACCCTGCATTCGTGACAGCAGCTCCGCCTGGCTGCGCTGCACTTGCAGCTTGAAGTCAGTTGCGTCCCGCAGCCGGCCCACGCACACCTCGCAGATTCCGCATTCACCATTTGCTGAATTGACCTGTAAGTTGCAATTAAAATGAGTGTTCAATTTTACTTGATGCGCTAGATGGAATTAGGGATTTCTTTTAATATATTTCATACTTCATTGAACCATAATTCATAACACAGGCCAACAAAAAAATTGCTCCTAAAAGCGGAAGACCTATGCAGCTTAGAGTCTGAGCCTTAAAATAACCTGACCTACCATGTGAATAATAAAAATCACTAATAAGATGGTTGTATAAACTCTTTGTTAACAGGATCATTTGAAATGACTGAGGCAAGCAAACAATTAAATTAAATAGGTTGTTCATGGTAAACCTTTGGCCATATAAAAATAAGTTCTCAATTTAGCTGCATACAAGTGTTTCCTTTTTGTAACGGTGACACAGATATCTCTCCTCATTGTGATTATTTCTCTAACCTTGTGACAGCTTTGTTAAGATTGAACAAAATGTCAAGAACAATATATTTTTCATGATAATATTCTTACATATATTATTTGCTTAATATAAATATAAATAATACATTTAAAAAAAAACAGGACATTTTTAATTGTGTGTATATTTGCAAAGTTGAAGAAAGTGCAAAAGATAGAATAAAATGGAAAGCTTGGGAAGATGCCTATGTCCAAGAGACAAGCTGAACTCAAAAATAAATAAGAAGTATAATATGTATATAGGAGAAAATGGGAAATATTATAATAATTAAATAAGCAAATTTCGGATTGACAACATTTCAAATTTTCAAGTAGTATAAAATATTAACTCATTTCATTAACTTGCCAACAAAAACCACAAATATTTTTATAGCTATTTGTTTTCAAGATATTCACGAAAATGTGAAGAAAGCATACCATTGACTATATGACGTCACAAGGCTGAATTGTGGCAGTCACAAGGCACAAAGAGAACAGCAGGGCACTTTCTTGAGTAAATCCGCCTCATTAACAGTGCTTCTGTAAGTCTTTACGCTGTGAGGCCTTACTTGTCACTTACTCTCTTTTAGAATGAGAAACTTTTGAAATGGATTTTTTAATATGAAATGGCGATATTTTCAAGACATTAAAAATGTGGTTACGTTTAATTTTTTATCCCCCTTAAAAGCTCCCTTAGTAAAATTAAATGTTATCAATTATTATATGCATGCAAATTAAGTGTTGAAACCTAAATACTTAATAATTACAATTAATATCATATGAAATGTAAAATAATTCACCAAATAAAGGCTATCTTATCTTATCTATTGTAAAGTAGTTAAGGTTTTATTAAGGTTATTGATAGTAATCAAACCCTTTTTTGCTTTTAACGATTGCAGTAGAATTTAATCAGGAAAAAACAGTTAAGTTTCGATTTGGAGTGATGTTTGGCACAACATTTTTTACTGAAAAATCTAAAAAATAGATCTAAACTCGAGATATTAGGCTACAATATTACTGTACTCATTGACCTCTTACATTATAGTATTTCTATGACTGTACTTAATAGTAATGAAGCTATAGAAGCTATAGAGATAAGAGATGTTGTTTTGAACTGATCAGGACACAGTAATTACCAGTGAAAATGTTTACTTTAGGCTTCACTTAGTTCCTTTTTAATTTAGATGAAACCTGCTTCTAAGCTCTAATTTAAAAAAGATTGCTATGTGAAATGATCAGGTCACAGTAATTACCAGCGTTTATATTCACTTTAGGTTTCAAATTTTAATTTAGTTGAAACCTTCGCAGATATAATTTAAAAAAAGATTGCAATGTGAAATTAACTTTGTTAGATCATTAAAGTGGCCTTTATATGTTTATAAGGAGTATTGTAATATTTACATGTATATCGAAGCATTCCCGCAACATGTCTGAATATATCTCCGTTTTGCCGCGATGGCTGTACAGCGTATCTAGACCCTTGTCCGGAGGTCGCAGCAGGCAGCAGCGACACGAATGCAACGTGTCCATTTTGTCAACAGCCGCGTCAATTGGGTCACAAAATTAACGCGGCCAACCAATCAAAAGTGTAGATACCAAACCAAAACCAGTCAATGGATAATCTAATTCTATTCTAATTGCATTGTGGCATTTTTGATCGATACAATATTTACGAGAACATTTGACAGTGACAGTGACAGATAAAGCAAATGGCGACAGTCGCATGAGTGATGCGTTCAACAATTTGGGAGCGTTCGGATGCCACGAGACAAAGAACAATGCTTTCGCTATTTCATTATTAGTTTTATCGTGATTTTATAATGACAATCTAGCACAGACCTAGGATAATGCTTCCTCATTGCAATCTAGGATAGCGCTGCGCTCAGGTATTGTCGATACATACTTCCTATAAAATTACTATAGGTGAACTTCAAATTTTTCAGACCTCCAAATAGAGAAGTTTTACTTAGGAAATAGCTCGATGTTATTAGTATTAAAAATGTTCTGAACGCACTGAACGCTGCCTGTTACACAGTGATTAATTGATTATCATCACGCGATACAACCGTGCTAGCCGGGCTGATCGTACACCGATATTGGATTGGATAATGTGAACACGGCCGCACGTGAATATTGAAGCAAAACTTTGAAAACCGTGTTAATATTGACATCCCAGTATTATGATAATAATAATCGTGTGTAGGGGGCCCTGCAATTATCCTTTGGGGCCTTTTATACGGTGATTATTATCACGCAATACACACATATCATGATTCGTATCACGTGAATATTGATAAATATTCAACTAAAATCCAAACAATTATTAAAACCACGATAATAATGACACCCCAGTATTGTGATAATATTAATCGTGTGTCCCCTGTGGAACGGAGAACGAAAACGTTATAGATATCAATAAATAATAATACTGTTGTCGCTACGCCTACTTGGGAATGTAACTCTTTATTGATCATACAATATATATATGAATGTTATAATGTCATATGAATCTATATAGACTGCGATAAGCTTTGCGAGGACGTAGCAAGGTAATATACAGACATACCTGATTCTCAACACAGTCTATGGAATCTGCTTCGCTCTTATATGCTCCATTTGCCTGCACCATCTGTGGGGGGAGGATTATGTGATAACCTCAAACACTAAATACAACTACCTTAGCAAACATGAGATCAAACTATCTAAACTATATATTCTCCTTATCGAGTCAAAGATCTCTAAGAGGTAAACAAACACTATCATGTATATAACAAATAGCTATTGTAATATAAACATTGGGGTGTAATGGGTGGCTGGGCAGGGTCGGCTGTGCTAGGTAGTTGTTTGATTGCCTCTTTACGGGGAACACAACTCCTGGTGACGCTTCTCGCCACCCATAAACTCTCCATTAGTGGCTCCTCGAAGTTGCAGTGTACGCAACGGCCACACCCCGGTAACCACGTCGATCCGTGGGCTAAACCTAATGGAGGGGGTTGAATCTCTCAACTAACACGGGTGATCCCCTGTAAGTACACAAAGACTGCTTCGGCGTAGTAGGCGGGCACCGTCGATAGGCAAATGCTACCGGTTGCTACGGCGATGCAGCAAGGTGACGTGTTGCACCTCTAAGGGCGTCAGTCAGGATCTTGTAAGACTGGACGACCAATGCACTGCATCCTTTCTACCGCCGGTCGTACCAGACTTCTGGTCCATCGGATCCCGGTAGTGTTAGGACGAGGGGGTGAGTTTGCGCCAGCGCAACCGCTTACTCACTATAAACTTCTCACGCGCCGAAGAACCCTGGCATGTCCCTGGATCACGAGCTTAAAAGACCTATGGCGATGGGGCGGCGATGGTGGGATTTCGGACTACGGTGTGTTCGTTTCTTAGTTGTCTCCCTGCACATAGGCGGTCAGATGAGAGTGGTCGCTCCTCGACTCGAATGGGGCGGGAGGACGGGTTCGGCAGCACATCTGACGACTAAGCAGCCCTATTTAGGATCGCTCTGCTTACCCCTGCATAGGGGAGGGGCCTAGAAAAGGTGGCCTAAAAATAGTCCGTCTCACCCCTTTTCACCCGATGGCAAACCGCGGCCGTGGGGCACCGATCTAATCGCGGTCGAAAAACTAAGAAAACCTTAAAAACTATATCTCCAACTTTTAACTTTGCATGCTGGAATGTCCGCACACTTTTGGACAATCCGACAAATCTATGTCCCGAGCGCAAAACCGCTCTAATTGCTAGGGAACTACGCAAATACAACATTGATATAGCTGCCTTAAGTGAAACTCACCTGTCAGAAAGCGGGGAACTGCGTGAAGACCGTGGTGGGTACACTTACTACTGGATAGGCAAATCAGCAAATGAACGTACAGGAAGCGGCGTAGGCTTTGCTATCAAAAACGAAATAGTTAAAACACTCGCTGAAGCACCAAAAGGCATAAATGACAGAATCATGACACTTCGACTGCATCTCAACAACACCAAGTATCTTCATTTAATAAGTGTCTACGCTCCCACCATGATGTACAGTGATGATGACAAACATAAATTCTATGAAGATCTAAGAGACGTTCTAAAGGGTATTCCTTCCAGCGATAAGATCGTCCTACTGGGCGATTTTAATGCTCGTGTTGGCTCTGCTTTTCACGTCTGGAAGCAGGTTGTTGGGCGGTACGGAACCGGAAATTGTAACTCCAATGGAGAACTGCTCTTAGCTTTGTGTGCAGAATTTAACCTGTGTGTTACAAACAGTTTCTTCCGCATGGCTGACAAGTATAAGACATCTTGGATGCACCCACGGTCTAAACACTGGCATCTTATAGACTATGTTATTGTGCGCCGTGCTGACTTGAAAGACGTTTTGGTTACAAGAGCTATGCGAGGCGCTGAGGGTTGGACCGATCACCGGCTGATTAGGTCGAAGGTTCGCCTCAGCTACAAACCGCCTCGCCGGGCGAAGCACAAGATACCAGCGCGTATGGCCTTTAACAAACTAAAGAACTCCCCAATAATGCAGGAACATTTCAACGACGTGTTCAAAAGAAGTTCTCCCAACTCAGAAGGCTCTGTCGATGAACATTGGCGCTCTCTAGCGCAATCACTTCACGTGGTAGCCCAAGAGATTGTGGGTAAGCCGGAGAAGAAAAATCAAGACTGGTTTGACGATTCAGATGCTGAGATCTCCTCGGTGAATCTAGGCGTCTTTTGCGAACATTCAACAAGAACTCTCCGCGAAAAACCATCCATCGTCAGCTCAAGTCCAAAATTCGCGATCTGAAGGATCGTTGGTGGACGATGAAAGCTTCTGAGCTGCAACATCTTGCCAACATCAGGCAGACGGGTCTCTTTTTTCAATGCCTTCGCACTGTTTTTGGTCCACGCTATAAGAAGCTTTCACCTATCTTTTCCCGTGACAAATCAAAACGCCTGACTGACCGTAATGACGTCATTGCCCGCTGGATGGAACATTTTAATGAAGTTCTCAATCCACCTGGCCATGGAGCAGATATCACATACATCAACTCTTTACCAACTCTAAGTGTATTGCCTGAGCTTGATAACCCTCCATCTTTTGCCGAGTTTTGTATTGCGGTCGGTCGACTCAAAAATGGGAAAACCGCAGGTTCAGATAGCCTACCAGCTGAACTGTATAAATACGGAGGTTCTTGTGTCTTAAGTCGACTTTTTGAGCTTGTTCTGCGAGTTTGGGATGAAGGCATAATTCCTCAAGCTTGGAAGGATGCCAGTATCTGCAAGCTCTACAAAGGAAAGGACGACACCTCTGACTGCGGGTCATATAGAGGTGTTTCCCTTCTCAGTGCGGCTGGAAAAATACTGGCCCATATCATAAATTGCCATCTGCCGGAGCTTGCCGAGCAAATACTACCTGAAAGCCAATGCGGGTTCCGCCCAAGCAGGGGAACGGTTGATGCTATCTTTGTTGTGAAACAACTACAGGAAAAGTCATTCGAACAACATAGACCTTTGAACATGTGTTTTGTCGACCTGAAAGCATTTGATCGTGTGCCGAGATCTGCTTTGTGGATAGTTCTCGCCAAAGCCGGATGCCCTGAGAAGTTCGTTAACCTGGTACGCCAATTTCACGATGGCATGATGGCCAGAGTACAACACGAAAACGATTTCACAGGGTAGTTCATGGTTACAAGCGGCGTCAAGCAAGGTTGCGTGATGGCTCCGACTCTCTTTGCTCTTTATTTTGCCTCTGTGCTGAGAGACTCATATGGCGATAGCACTAGGCAGATTTGTCTAAGTGTAAGGACAGACAAGGGTTTGTTCGATCTTGCTCGTTTTAGAGCGAAAAGATCGGTCCATGAGCTCTCTATCGTGGACGCCCTTTACGCAGATGACGTCTGTTTGATGGCAAGTGATGTCAGCAGCTTGCAGCTATTTCTTGACCGCCTTAATGAGTCGTGTCGGAGATTTGGTTTAGTCATCAGTGTAGTGAAGACACAAGTGCTTAAACAACCCCTACGTGGTTCCATGCCGGATCCGGCACCGATGATTTTGGGCGGTAAAGCACTCGAAGAAGTTACCTCTTTTCGGTATCTCGGCAGTTTTATTCGCGCCGACAACCGCCTTGATACCGAAATATCTTCGCGTATCGCAAAGGCTGCAGCATCTTTTGGTATGCTCCGCAAAAGAGTTTGGGACTCGCACGATCTTAAACTACACACTAAGATCGCTGTGTACAAAGCTGTAATCTTGCCGATTCTGCTGTATGCAACTAAGACGTGGTGTCTCTACAGAGGCGATATTAAACGTCTTGATACTTTCCACATGAGGTGCTTACGTTCGATACTTCGCCTTAAGTGGCAGGACCGAGTATCGAACACCGAAGTGTTGAGACGTACCAATCTTGGTGGTATAGAGTCCTTGCTCATAAAGGGTCAGTTGAGATGGTGTGGGCATCTCGTACGTATGGATGACACCAGATTACCAAAGGCTGTCTTCTATTCGCAGTTGAAGGATGGGAAGCGCAAGCCAGGTGGCCAGTTCCTGCGATATAGAGATGTCATCAAACGCCATTTTACCGCGTGTAACATCCCATGCGAGGGTTGGGAGGAGCTTGCGCAACAGAGAGGAGTATGGCGTAGCTCTGTTCATAAGGCCGTCACTATATTTGAGGAGCGTCGCTTGCAGGACCTCGATGCAAAACGCCGTAACAGAAAGACCCGTCCTAAGCTTTCCTACACCTACACATATAACGACAGAGGTGAGTTGCATTGTACGCCCTGCAACAGAACCTTCAAAACCAAATTCGGTTTTGCAAGCCACATTCGTGCACATGACCGACGCTCGTGAAGGTCGTGGAGCCAGGTTTCGCCATTGACGGATACGTCAAGGAGGACGATATAAATAGCTATAATGGTTTTCTCTAGTTCTTATATATTTTCTCTTATTCCCATGGTGGCCAACACAACTTCTCATATTAACCAATCGGTTAACAACTTGACCGTACCTCGGTCAATAGTTATACTAATACACTGCCTGCTTGGCAAGTGTTATGCTTCCTCTGTACTGAATGCCACCAAGGCTTGTTACATGTACCTATCTATAGATACTTTAACTGTGGTCATGTATAATTCATGTTTGTATGTCATGGTCTACGAGCATTACTCTAATCAATATCTACAAAGTTCCCTAAGGGTGATTACTGTCCATTCAATCTGTTTGAATAGACAATACGCAACTCTTTCAAGTCGATCAACGACAGCAGATCACTGCTACACAACATTTCAAGTCGATCACGACCAAAGGCCGATCCACGGCTACTTTAACTCAACGACAAGAGCCTGCTATGCCTTCAGCAACCGACCCTCGCCTGCCATGTGCTTCAACTACTTGGCGCCAAGTTCTCTAGGGTACCCCGTCTAGTTACACACCCTTACTCTCTCCATAATCCGACACACGGCAAGCAGATTATGGAACCACCAGCTCGTATCATTGGAATAGATGGCAACGACAGTAAATTTATAGAAAACTTATACTGGAAACAAAAAGCTAAAATCAAAATTAATAACGTTTTGACTGAAGAAGTCCAAATAGAGAAAGGCGTAAGGCAGGGCTGTATCCTGTCACCCTGCTTATTCAACTTGTACTCGGAGGTGATTTTTAGGAATGCTTTTGACGAACTTGATCTTGGGATCCGTGTGAACGGCAAACTGATACAGAGCATTCGATACGCTGATGATACCGTCTTATTAGCTACTAACCCTGAAGACCTTCAAATAATGCTGCAAAGATTAAATAACACACTTTTGGAATATGGACTTAGGATAAACACAAATAAAACAAAGCACATGATTGTTAGTAAAACGCCAATTTTAGAAACAATAAGGACATTATTCTTAAATAACAAAATAATAGACAGAGTCAGAAGTTATAAGTACCTGGGTTGTTGGTTAAGTGAAGACTGGGGATCAGAGAAGGAAATACGGACGAGAATTGAAATAGCCAAAAACACCTTTCAGAAAATGAGGAAACTTTTGACTAACAGAAAAATAAACCTGGAACTGAGGTGGCGAATGGTTAAATGTTACATCATCCCAATTCTTATGTATGGTTCCGAAAGCTGGACCTTGAAAAATAATCTGGTTAACAAACTAAGGGCTTTTGAAATGTGGATTTATCGAAGGATGCTCAAAATTAAGTGGACAGATAGAATAACTAATGTCAGAGTTTTGGAAATCATGAAAAAAGGCTTAGAAGTAGTATCAACAATAAAGAAAAGGAAAGCAGCATATTTTGGACATATGTATGTATGTCATATGTTTTGAGCATGTTTTGGATATATATATATGTATATATAGAAACAATAAATACAACCTAATGAAATTAATAATTGAAGGAAAAATTGAAGGGAAGTGTGGTCGCGGTAGAAGGCGCACATCATGGACTGAAAATATAAGAGACTGGTTGAAAGTGAAGAGCATCGATGAACTAATTAGCATGACTGAAGATAGAGAGACATATAGACATATGGTCGCCGACTTCCTGGACGGAGATGGCGCGTGAAGAAGAAGAAGAAGAAGCTCGTATCATATAGGGAGGAGAACAAATTACTTATTACTTCATAAGTAGCGACTCTTCTAGACATTTCTCACGACAATATCTAACTGTTGTTCATTAACTCCTCTGGTAAGAATATAATAATGAGACTGTGTAATTAGTTAACATAGACTTAGCGACTTGTGGGACATCTTGTGTCATATCAAATACTAGCAAATATTGCATAGGGTTTTGATTACTGATATGAAACATCTTAATATGAATACAAATCTGACAGAGCCTGCTTAGGATCGTTGTACTTAGCTTTTATCTATGAGCTATTTATTTATGAGCAGCGTAACTCCAGAAATCTCCAGTTACACGAAAACACTTCAGCACTCAACTTTCTATCATTTCTTTACAAGGAAAAGTTAGCGAGCGTCCGCGCACGCTGCGAGGTAACGAAACAAGCATACCACAGACAATAGTGATTCGAGTTTCTGTCAAATACCTTGCCCGACTTGCCAGACTAAATAATGTCATACGATCTAATACTCGCATCAATAACATCGCGATATTGACATTTTGCGACAACTGTCGGTGGTGTAGTGTGTATGCAGTGGTTGCAAACAATAAACGCAAACTGCATACATGCGTGCCAACTATGGGGCGACAGAGGGAGGAACAAATCTATCCGCCTATAGTGTTAGGATGCTTCCTCTGTTTCCGGCGCTTGAACCAGCCATCTCCGTATCTGCGCAACGCTTATAGGATCAGGTGTACGCCATCCAAAGGTTCAAGCGGTTGGATCATGTGACACTCGACAATATCATTACTGCTCAAGACCACGGTGAAGGTACTATACTCGTTTTACTGGACTTTTCGCGTGCTTTTGACACAATAGACCACACGCTGTTACTCTCCAAACTTTCTTATTACGGTTTCGAGCCCCATTGTGTCAAATGGTTTGCCAGCTACTTAAGTAATCGTGTTCAGTATGTCGAGCTGCTTAACGCTGATGGTACATCTGTAGTTTCTGATACTCGCCCGGTAACCAGAGGCGTGCCTCAGGGATCGATTCTCGGTCCAATCCTTTTCACTTTATACAGTGCTGATATCATCAACTGTATCAGGAACTGCAAATGTCATTTATACGCTGACGACTTACAAATCTACATAAGTTTTGATTCCAACAGTACTGATGCAGCCATTGTCCGACTGAATCAAGATCTGAGCCGAGTAGCACAGTGATCCAAACTTAATGGCCTTGTATCAAACCCTGTCAAGTCGAAGTTTCTGGTTTTGGGTACCAAACAACGGGTGGCCAGGATTATAGCCTCGAATCCGAAGGTGTCCATAGATGGTGACGACCTGATATTTGTCTCAGAAGCTAGGAATCTTGGGGTCCTTATGGATAGTGGTCTCCAGTTTGAGGGTCATATCCTAGAAACTGTGCGTAACTGTTTTTATCGCCTAAAAGTCCTCTATAGATTCAGAAACCACCTAACTGTTGATATGCGGGTTAAACTATGTGACTCTCTAATTCTCTCGAAACTTAGTTATGCGGATACAGTATTTGGTGAGTGTTTGCTATCTCGTTCAAAAAAGCTAGTTCAGCGCTTACAAAACGCTTGTGCGCGCTTTTGCTTCCCGATTCCTCGTCGAGCACATGTCACTCCCTTTCTGAACCAGGGGAAACTATTAAAAATGGAGGCTCGTCGGACTAAGCATCTTGCCACACTTCTTTTTGGTGTAATTAAAAATAAAGAACCTTCGTACCTCTTCCAGAAGCTTCGATTTGCAAACCCTCGTCCTAGACGAATCCTGCGACTTATTTGTCCTCGACACGGAAGTGCTTCATTTCGTGGTAGTTTCACGTATTCGGCCACGAAGTGCTGGAATAACATCCCACCTCCCATCAAAAACGCTTCCACTTTGAACACATTCAAAAAATACTTAAAAATATATTAACAAGTTAATCCAGCATAGCCTTCCAAGTCTAACTAGTGTCTCAATATTTGGTAGTCTACATTGCACTCTAAAACTTCAGTGTGATAGATACTGTATGTTATATTTAAATGTATGTAAAATTAATATTGTGTGGTAGGTTTGATTATTTTGCATGTCAAATTATTTGTGTGCATAGCTCTAAGTAGGTAACGCGGAGTGCGTATATCATAGCGATTTTTAGACGTGCTGTTCTGTAGTGCACCACATGTGGATCCACATAATACCACAGAATAAGGAATAGTACAAGTACAGAAATTTCACTTCCTAACAAAAACGGCGTTTAGGCATAAGAAACGTGCCTACTCTCTGCATCTCTGTCTATCCCATAACTTGTATTCATTCACGCGCGGCACGTGTAGCCCTAGGGTTGTCACGCCAAAAATACTTCAATGAGGCAAAACATGTTCTACCTCACCAGATGTCGCTTAAGTACAGTGAACCGAAATTAATGAAGTACATGTTAGAGTCTGACTAGCATAAGTCTGCACCAGCAATTTTAATTTATTGTCTGTAAATCGGTATATGATAACACTGAAGATAGGGCACTAATTACTCTTGATACTTGTGTATGATCTTTAATATTTAAACAAGTGAAAATAATAGTAGTAGTAGTGAGTATTAGTATGTATGTATAAATAAATAAATAATGTATGTCAGCCTATATGCCTACTGTCATTTTCGAAAATTGCATGTTCGTGTGCTGGAATCGTAAGTTTTTTCTCATGCTTCACTGAAAGGATATTTTTTATGGCAGTTTCACTGATTAGGCCACGTAATTTTGATGTTGGTTAAAAATAATTTTCATTTTATTGTGCGTTTTGTTTGCCCTATGTAAAAACTACCACAATTGTACTCAACTTACACACCATTACTTTTATTACTTATACACACCAGGTTTTCCCAGAAGAAAATTGTCGATCGGTGACCAAAGATATTGATTTTTTTTTCTGTAGGGGGTGAAGATAGTTTGAAGTAAGTACTTGCTTAATATCTTCGAGACCTTATCTATCAATTCACGTACAAGCTGTAAAACACTGGAAATTTGAACAAAAATAATACTTAGTGTTTACTTTGAGTAAGTTAGTTCAACATATACATAAAAAAAAATCTAAACATTTTCCAAATGTACGGTAGTATGGAAAACATACAATTTTTAAAATAAAATGGTGCATATCTTGGAAACTAAGAGACTTTGTACTAACGCATGTTGTGTCTAAAATATTTCAAATTACCTCCTCTAACATCCCTGAACGTATTTGTACCTAGTTACCAAACACCCTGTATATGTTGTAAAAATCGTAAAATTTATTAAAAGGGATTAAACCCTGTATAACTGTTAGCTTAGCTGCAACATAATTCTCGTTGCGGGTTCTGGTAGACGAGAGGTTTTTAATGGAATTTCATACAAACATTGAAAAACTACGGAAGGACTTTAGAATATGCAACACCGAGTTTAGCGTTCATATTTTTTTATAAATAGTACTCACTATTAGAAAGCTTTCCACAAAATTTCAAGTTGCGGAGACGTACGGTTTAAGAGAAAAAAAAAGGAAAGTTGAAAGTTTCTATACTAAAATCGGTAAATAATACTACGCCATGACAGTCCGACTCCGCCTTAGCTCCGGCGCTGCGGGACGAGCAGCCCTTCCGCCTTCGCGTAACAAAGCACGGTCGTCCATGCTCGGCTCCGCAGCTTCGCCTTGCTGGTCGCCTTCGGCGACCAGGCTCAGCCGCTCCACCTCGCACGGTCCCGCGCTTTGTCACGGCGGGCGAGGGCTGCTCTCCCTTCGCGCCTCCGAATCTTTATATACACTCTAGGGGTAGGGCAGACAAGACCACGTGGATAGTGGGGTGCTCTGATTCGGTTTTTGATATACCTAGGCCCCAGTGACGTGAGTGACATAATCATCTGACTGTCATGGCGTGGTGTTTATTACCGATTTTAGTATAGAAACTGTCCAATTTTTTTTTACGTTTCCGCAACTTGAAATTTTGTGGAAAGCTTTCTAATCATGAGTACTGTTTATAAAAAAAATATTAACGCTAAACTCGGTGTTGCATATTCTAAAGTTGAGCCAAAACTACCAATATTGTTTAATAAACTCACCGGTCAAAGACATGATGAGATGCAAACATTGCCGCTTTTCTGCGATAATCACCTCTCGTTGTTCTCTCACGGTGTCATAATTATTGAGCATTCGGAATAATAATTCTCGCTCGCCACTTTTATACGGTTTGCCCATAGTTATAATAGTGCTAACAATCGTAAACAAATTAATTCAATTTAATTCGTATGACACATTCACATTTGACATCTGCGTCAAATATAAAACATTGCCATACCTAATTTTGTAATTTTTAAATGGTTGACAGTTCATTTGCTTGGAAGAGATATACTGGTCTGACTCTACTTCACATGAATAGAGCGTTCATGGCCCAGTGATAGTTTTTAGTTTTCATTGTAGACCTATACTACTACCATGTTTTTTCCACATATTCTCTTGCTTGTGGAGAAGATATTAGGTTTGGTTGAGGGAGACACCTAACTCTAACAAAAATTGACATTTTATAAATTACTAGCTGTTGCACGCGACTTCGTCCGCGTCTCCTATTGGTCGCAGCGTGATGTTATATAGCCTAAAGCCTTCCTCGATAAATGGGCTATCAAACACAAAAACAATTTTTCAATTCGAACCAGTAGTTCCTGAGATTAGCGCGTTCAAACAACCAAACAAACTCTTCAGCTTTATAATATTATACTTATAGTATAGATATCACGCAAACGAATAGCGTAATCTATACTATTATAAAGCTGAAGAGTTTGTTTGAACGCGCTAATCTTAGGAACTACTGGTTAGAATTGTAAATTATTTTTCTGTTGGATAGTCCATTTATTGAGGAAGGCTTTAGGCTATATATATAACATCACCCTGCGACCAATAGGAGCGAGAACGCGGACGAAGTCGCGGGCAACTGCTAGTCATTTAATAAATCTCATATTTTTTTAACGAACCATGTAACGTTACCAAACACGGTGGGTTTTGCAAGAAAAAAATGCATCCCCATTTTACGTGTAGGGGAAGTACCTTCAAACTACATAAGATTGGGGGACAATCATCGAAATATATAATATCGTGTTACATATGGAAGAGCTCATTGTGTGCATCTCACATATATATATTTTTTGTCATTTTAATATAATTATTTAGAAATTATTTAAGAAAAGAGCCAAAAAATTACCATTCCCCCTTCATCTCTCAAAAAAAAATACATTTCAAATCATCAACCAACAGGTTTTGTCGGACATACAAATCAACACAGCACATACAACAGTCATCTTCTTAAGTTTCTCAGGTATAGGTACCTACACTTTGTCCGTGTTTCAAATGCTATGGCCACAACACAATAATGGACAACTATCTAAATAGGACAACTATTATGTAGCTAATCAAGTAAAATAAATTGAATAACGCCCGTTTCATTTTGAATAAAATTACAGTTAGGTACTTAATAAGTAAATCGGCGGAAATGTACCTAACAAAGTAACCAGGTGGTTCGTATCGTATTCATTTGTATTGTTGTTGTACATTATAACTTACAACTTGATAATTTTAAACACCAAGGTTATACTAAATAAGTACTTATTATTACATATACCAAACTAAAAGAAAAACTTACCGTTCACAATTTGTAGGTAATTGAAAAAAAGACACACCAACGTTCCTTCGGTGTTACATATGGAAGAGCTCATTGTGTGCATCTCACATATATATATTTTTTGTCATTTTAATATAATTATTTAGAAATTATTTAAGAAAAGAGCCAAAAAATTACCATTCCCCCTTCATCTCTAAAAAAAAAAATACATTTCAAATCATCAACCAACAGGTTTTGTCGGACATACAAATCAACACAGCACATAAAACAGTCATCTTCTTAAGTTTCTCAGGTATAGGTACCTACACTTTGTCCGTGTTTCAAATGCTATGGCCACAACACAATAATGGACAACTATCTAAATAGGACAACTGTTATGTAGCTAATCAAGTAAAATAAATTGAATAACGCCCGTTTCATTTTGAATAAAATTACAGTTAGGTACTTAATAAGTAAATCGGCGGAAATGTACCTAACAAAGTAACCAGGTGGTTCGTATCGTATTCATTTGTATTGTTGTTGTACATTATAACTTACAACTTGATAATTTTAAACACCAAGGTTATACTAAATAAGTACTTATTATTACATATACCAAACTAAAAGAAAAACTTACCGTTCACAATTTGTAGGTAATTGAAAAAAAGACACACCAACGTTCCTTCGGGTATTTAAACAACCATATAGAGAGAGGGTAGACTGGTAGAGAATGCCTTATGGCATTAAGTTCGCCTTTTGTATCCGTAACTTGTTACTGTGCAATAAAGTTTAAATAAATAAATAAATATACAGAACATGTGGTGCCGGTTATAGGTTTCATCGTGTTTTTTTTTTAAATTACACAAAAAAATACGTTAGCGCGGTTCGTCGCGATCAAGTCGGCGGCGCGCGGCAGCGGATCACGACGGGCATGTACGCGCGGACGACCGGACGGCGTCGGCCCGCGACTGACAGCTAGTTTCGGGGATTTCGAGCGTTAGGTTATTAACGCGGCGCGCTCCACCCATTGCAAGCCCCTTGATAATACCAGCGTCGTTTCACCTTCTGTGGATCGACATTATGCTGAGTGGACTCCGTTTTCGCATTAAGCTCTCTTTATTTATTGTACTTACTATTATTTTTTTCTAAATCTACTGTCTGTATGATATAAAGTGTAAAATTGCGAAATAAAGTTATTCTATTCTATACTCGATCGGCTGCGCCTGGAGGCACTCTCTGCACGCGCAGCCTCCGCTTCGGCGCCGGACCCACCCGCCGCGTCGCCAGCTCCGGTGCCCGCACTCGATTCGGCACCCACTTTGATTTATCAGTTCTTCTGACAGCTGTTATCCCGGGATCCGGTAAGAGAAAAGTCAAATTTGTCATAGATTGTATCGGGTTGACAGATGTCAACAGAACTGATAAATTTCGGCCTCACAAAAAGCGCGTCCAAATATTACCTATTATTTTTCTTATTCGTTCGGGTCTTTTTGGACGTCTTCCAGCGTCTTCGACCATAGCAATGCACGTCCAAACGGTCGAGTATCATGGACTGTATGACAGGAAATTCCGAGATAGAGCGGGATAGGAAATCGATTGACCTTGGTTCCACACGTTTCATGGAAAATTCATAACTTAAAGGATTGGTAAACTAAACTATTTTGGTGTGATATATTTATTAGGTACAAAGGCATACAAGTCGCTTATAAACGCAGCACCTAAACATAAAATAAAAACTGACTAATATAGGCGGCCTTAGAATTATTGATAAGTAATATATATAATTTATTAAATTACGTGCATATTATTCCGTTATTCTGAGAGCACGTCACGATATAATATATATAAATAAATACCCACTATAATTTAATACCTACATCTAAAATTAGAATATATCGTATAAATACATTTATTACTACTAATAATACTTTATTTAGTTAAAACTTTATTGCACAAATAAATCGGTACAAATGGCGGACTTAATGCCTCAAGGCATTCTCTACCAGTCAATCTAACATACATTATCACAAAATGAAGTTCGATATTGATTTAATTTTATAAATAAATTAGATTGCAGATACTGTCCTGAGTTTTTAGCTAACAGTCAAAGTGCGGCATGAGCTTGCTGATTGTACATGAAAATGAAAATATTTTACTAACGACAAGCATTGTTGATACAGTGGTTTAGTTAATTGTTTCTATATTACCTACTTATCTCTAGCATGCAGTACAGAGTGCGGCTTAAAACTAGCAGCGGTTTAATTTTGGTATCCGCACTAGGCGTGCCTGTATGGCGCGGACCAATAACATGTGGTGTGTCAAAATATGATAATGCCGGTTGCCAGACTATAATAATTTTACATGTTTAATCTATATAAGTCAACTGCACCTAAATCTTAAAATAATGCTATAAATTAAATTATAATATGATTTTTTTTTTCAAATTACTTAACTATATGTTAACTCAACTATTTCGAGTTTTAATAATTAATTCTGTCTCTTCATAAGATAGACTGGCTAGCTATTTCTTAACAATTTGTTTGGCTTCACAAACTGAACTATTTTTTATATCACAGTTTTTTGCAACGGTATTGTATACAAAACTAGAAATATGGGGGTCGAAACGTTTAGCAAAGGCGGTACCTACAAGAGGTACTTGTGTTCTGTAAAGTCTTCTGCTTAACATTTTTTTATGATCATCTGTGCCAAGAATTGCTTTGTGCTTAACAACGACGACTTTCAGCAGATAGAGCTGACGAACAGTAAGTACATCGCATTTCTTATACAATAAGTTTGTCGAATACCTGAAAGGCTTTTTGAGCATTGTTTTGAGAACAGCACGCTGTGCTCTTTCGGCTTCGATGAATACAGTTTTATTAGCGCTGCCCCAACAAGATATGCAGTATGTTAAGAGTGACTGACATAATGCGTAATATACTAGTTTGAGTGTACTGAGATCAGATGCGTTTCTTAACAGTCTCATGACGTAAACTATGCGTCTTACTCTATTTGAAAGTGATGTTATGTGTGATTTGAAATTTAGATTGTGATCGATCATAACACCTAAGTAATTAATTACCTCAGCTTTACAAATAGAATTGCAGGACACACGTGGAAAGACTGGAAATATCGTTGTAGTGTTCGTGACAACGGCCCGAGAAGGCTTAGGACGATGCTGGTTGAGACGCCAGCTTTTCATACAACATTGCCAGCCAAGGCCAAAATTCTGCCTCTCAATATTTGGATTCATAAATACCTTCCGCCCGCGACATACCACTTAGCTTGACATATATAGAATGTCCTTCCGATCTACATCCTTTTCCGGGGATTTATCAAGATTAAAGTATTTATAACAACGAATATTCGATCTCTAATTGTAATATTACTGCACTCAATCCCTTCTTTCTCGTATTTGTAATGCACTATATATAAAAATAACCCGCGCGTCTGGTGTTGTCTATTTCAGTATTTAAAAGGCTGTTTTTTTTTTCATTATGGCATCTGGAGTTCGACTCATCTCTGCCCCGCAATCTCTGGCCAGTCATTTGCGAAAGCGTTCGAGTTTGGTCATCTCCTGGTTCTGCCTCGCCGCCTGTACGCGACGCGCCGGCCACATTACGTTATAACATATTCCGCTGGTTTCTTGTCGTGAACGCGTTTAAGATGTCTCCTCAAATGATCTGGCCGTCCAAATGTCTTGTGGCAAATTTCACAGGCAAATGTTTGCTCCCCAGCATGACTACCATAATGCACTTTCAATTCAGCTTTAACTATAAATTCTTTCTTACATATCTCACAGAAATGTGGTTTCTGTCCGGTGTGTCGCCGTCGTATGTGAACTTTTAAAGCCGATTTATGTCTAAATGGCTTACTGCAGACATGGCAGTTGTGTGGTTTAACCCCCTCATGAATCAGCATGTGGCCTTGTAAATTTTTGCTCAGTCGAAATCGCTTTTCACAAATATCGCAGGCGAAAGGTTTATCTTCAGAGTGCGTCAGTTTATGAACTCTTAAACTACTATTGTGTGTAAATGTTCTGTTGCATACTTCGCATGTATGTGGTTTTTTCCCCATATGTATATCCATATGTATAGATAAATAACTCTTAGACGAAAATTGTTTTTTACATATTTCACAGCTGAAATGTACTTCACCCTTTTGTCTATGTGTTGTCATATGTCGATTAAAATCAGACTTTAGTGGGAATGCTTTATTGCATATATCACAGGAATAAGGTTTGTCTCCTGCGTGTTCTAAGATATGTCTTGTCATAGTGGCCTTATGTACGAATTGTTTGTTGCACAAATCACATGTAAATTTATAATCTCCCGTGTGAGTTGTTCGATGGAGGTCTAAAGAACGTTTTGATTTATATTGTTTATTGCATACGTCACACGAGAAACATTGGCCTCCCATATGTCGAAGTATATGAGCATTTAAACTAGACCTACAAGAGAATGTCTTTTCGCAATGCTCACAAGGAAATCTTGATGTCTGATCTTGTTCTAACCGCTCTTTGGACACTGTTCCTTTTTTCTCACGTTTTAAATGCGTTTTTAAATGAACTGTTAGGTTGCCTTTCAGCGCAAACCGTTTATTGCATACTTCGCATTTGTGAGGTTTCTCTCCAGTATGTGTCCTCATATGTTGATTCAGGATCCACTTTTCTGTAAATTTCTTGTTGCATATTTCGCATTTAAATCTATAATCACCCACGTGATATTTAAAGTGGGAGGTCAAATTACCCTTTTGTAAGAATTTTTTGTGGCAGACATCGCAGGAGTATGTCTTTACTCCTGTGTGGACGCGCTGATGATTTTCGAGCGCAGTTTGAGTGTCGAATGATTTATGGCATATATCGCAGGTGTGGATGTTGCACGTCCCGCTTGGCGAGGCTGGGGCGGGCTGAGTCGGTGGCAGCGCGTTGTATGTTGCCACTGAAACAGAAACATAACAATTGATTTTTTATTTATTTATAAGTGTCTCGTGTGTTTGATACGAGGTCGGTTGCTGATTTTATTTGTTCTTATTTGTCTTTGAGGCTCAGGCTGCGTTGCGGATATACAAGGTCACCTTACTCGTATTTTGTGTGCATGACATTAAATAAATTATCAATGTCAATATTTGTGAATTTATTCGCATCCAAACGGTCCTACGTGGCGGCCTGCAAGAGCGATGCGAAGCGAAAAAGATGGGACCAAGGCCTCTATCTCGCCCTTATTTGCAGTTTCTTATAGGAGAACACAATTAGTATGGAACGCGTCAAAGTTCAGCCCGCACCCGCCCGCATGCCAAGCGTGGCGATTATGGCATTTACCCCCCATGAAATTGGGGGAGGCCTATGTCCAGCAGTGGACGTCCTAGGGCTGATATGGTGGTGGTGGCGTCAAAGTTCTTCAGTAGGTCACTGAAAAGCTATTATTGTTACCCGCACGCTCTATTAAATAAAATAAAAAAGCCTTTGACTTCTTGCAATTAAATAGAACTACTATATTTAACTACTGTATTTATACAATTAAACAATTTCGACATAACGCTATACCAGTACAACAATTGCGGTATCAAAAAAATTAAAATAAACAATTTAAGGATGTTAATACTCGTATAAGTTAATAATAAATTTATTAATACAATCCATACTATATACTAGGCTGATTTTGGGGTCGTGATCCGAAATAATTGTACATGGTCAAAAATTCAAAGTAGACAACATCACAGTCGGTATGAAGGTTTATAACTGAAATAATTTTCATATTTTTACAAATTTTAATGGGAAATAATACTTTTTCATACAACTTGGTCACCCTACCCCACTGTCAACTCTCCATACCATCCGTCAAAGAGAGTAGGGTAACCATGTTTTTTTCTGATTTTGTATTTTTTTCATCAAAATAAATTTAAAAATGAAATGCGTTTGTTTCGTGTCACTACATTTTTTTTGAAATGACTAACAGATACCAAGTCTAAAAACTGGTTCTTGATCCACGACCCCGAAATCACCCTGTATATGCTATATGCGTAGGGGGTCGAACCACGTCCGTAGGGAGTACCCACTGTTACCCTACACGTGACCCCTGGGTGGTGCTAAAAGTGCAACAAAAACTGGCAACCGTACTTGTCTTCTCGAAGATCTCACGGTTCGTAAATAAATGCCATACGATTAAATAAATAACGTACTTCGCAGGTATTTTTAATATTCTCAATACAATTTTGTTACAGTGTGTCTTGCCAGTGATGACATAATGGGCACTGAGGCGTGGTCTCTTACTATGGGCATCATAAGAGGGCTTAGTCACCAAAAGATCAATGGAGAAGGCTAAGCTGGGAGTACCTCAGCGTGATCGCATGAGAAATGAGGCCATCCGCCGTAGAACCCCATTATCTGACTTAGCCCTCCGAATCGCTAAACTAAAGTGGCATTGGGCGGGCCATATTGCACGTAGAAACGATGGCCGTTGGGGCGGAAAGTTGAGTGGCGACCACGTACCGGAAGGCGCAGCGTGGGCAGACCTCGTGGACTGACGACCTGGTAACGATTGGTCATTGTGGCGCTCTTTGGGGGAGAGCCATGTTCGGCAGTGAACGTCCTTCGGCTGATATGATGATGACTGATGATGCTGAAATTTCGACTTTTTGAACCCCCCCTTCTATGTCACGGTTTTTCCGATCCCTTTAACACGCACGGTCACGTTCGGTATGACCCTCTCTGCCCCCTTATCGCTGTGACGTAATACATTGATGGCCCCATCCGTACGGGTAGTCTGTAACATACTTACATGGTACATTTTCCTCGTCATCCATCTCATTAACTTGACATTCGGGCTCCATCTTGATTTCACCTGGGACAAAACGCGGATAGTATTAATAAATAATCGCCGTACCAAATGAGAAATGCCATCACTTTTGCACTTGCAGTATTAGTGGGAGGTTATTATTAGGTCTACCTCTGATACCGTTTCGGCTGAACACCGATATAAAGTATTTTTTTAGAAGCTTTTATTTAACTGGCCCTGTTATCTAGTATGACAGTGTGGGTCAAATCTTGCAACCTAATTTTAGACCAGTCTCCAACGATATGTTCGATGACAATGCAATATCATGGTACCTTCGAGCTGATCTGATGATGGAGATCGAATGTGGCCAAAGCAACACCTAAACTACACAAGACAAACCCGTCTTGTGTGGGCACATTGGAACCGTCTCAATGAGTACTTCATGACGGTGAAAAAAAGGTATTCTGCAATAAAAAAATTGTATTAAAGATAGTATATATGTTGTATAGACTTGTATTCAATATATAGTCGCCTAGTACCCATAACACAAGCCTTATTGAGCTAACGATGGGACTAGTTCGATTTGTGTACAAAATTGCCCCCTAATATTTATTTATTATTATAAAAATGAAATGTTTGACAGAAGCTTATTTTTATGCAATAGACTAAAATTGCAAGTATTAGGAAGGTCAAATAATAATGGTTCCCATATAGACATTTCTACCTCCTTGACATTTTAGTCTATTGAATAAAAAATAAAGCTGAATACACCTCCGAGGTGCAATTCACCCGATAAGTAATAGTATTTCTCTGAGTAACAAAACTTTTTTTTTTCAGTTTTTGTAAATCATATTTATTTGAAAACAAGTAGTCAAATAATAATCCACTACATGCTTCGTCAACTTACCTCATACTACACAAAAATTATCCGCACAAGCATCCAAACCACCTGTAGACGACAGACCCTACCCTCCCCTAATGTACCTAGCACGTAATTTAGAAACAAATAAAGATAAGACGTTAGCTAGGTAAATGTAAGAGTAACTCTGTTATTTAAAATGGAATATTTAAGAAATATTGTCATATTTACGTAAATATTAGAACCTTGTCGCACTAAGCGGAAGGAATAACTCTTTAGGGCGAGTTTATTCATTTCAGCAAGTATTATGACACAATTCGAGTGATTGCGCAATGATACTTGGAAATTTCCATACGCAGTAGAATGAAAGATTGCGTAATAATGTAAAATATGTCGATCGTAGATCGAAATTACGCTATGAAAATGGCATGTTTGTGAGCTAACTCACAAACAGTTGACTCTGAGACAATAAGGTTTTTATTATATAAAGTAGGCGCTGAGGCGCATATTATAAGCCCTGTTTGAATCACAGGCACTAAGAAATGGTCGCGCAGCGAATTTCTTAAGATTGAATAAATTCAGAATAGTCGTTTTTACACAACGTTCTTCCCTCTCAGAGCCAATATTAGGGAGACACTGTCCAAGTATAAAGGGTCACGTGTGACCACACCGAACGCCGACTCGATGAGTCCTAGTACAGGCCAGTGAGATAATCACAGCCTCCGCAATCCGCGGAAAACCGCGAGATTTGTAAGATTCCCTATTTATACTCGGACAGCGCCTCGTAGCGTGCGCAACTTCATGGTGCTCACGTTACGGTCAGCCATTGCGAAAGAAAGGAGGTGAGTTCGCAACGTACTTCACTTAGTACCGAAGAGACACTCCAAGGAAGAAACCCAGAACAAGAAAGAAAAAGTGCGTTGGGAACTCAGCTCAGGAAAAGTTTAGGAATCTAGACATTGTGTCCTAGATTTAGATAAAATCAGTGTTAAAGTCATTATAAATAAGTAACTTTATTATATACAGTGTTAACTTCCAAATACGTTTTATTAAGAACATAATCTGTGATAAACAATATAAGCCATTTACAATCCGTCCGGACTTCTTATTTACTTGTTACGAATCATAAGAAAAAGCAGAACCAAGGTGGCACCAATATTAGAGTAGAGTCAGACACTGTTATTTTACGAGAGGAACTACCAGTCATTTGTATACAGTCCACTTTAAACATTTATATTTTTGGGCCTAATCAATCAGGATTAGTGCATCATTTACATTTTGGTCCTTAGCGATCCGAATCTTTTAGGATATCAGTGCAAGTGTTAAATTCAGTGCCGAACATTCGAACATTCGCGAAGTGCGTCGTGACGCGAATCGCGACGCGTAGTAGTGAACGAATTTTTGTTGTGGAAAACTACGATTAAGGGCGTCGGGACTTAATGCGTAGTAGTGTTAAAGTAATTATTTCGAGAACAAATTATTATTTTTATACGTGATTCGTAAAAGTGAACAGATTTTATTGTTGTAAACTGCGATTAAGGTCGTCGAGACTTAATGCGTAGTAGTGTTAAATTATAATAATTTAAAGAACAAGTTTTTATTTTTTTTTATTTACGCGACGCGTAATAGTGGACGGATTTTATTTTTGTAAACTGTGATTAAGGGTGTCGGAACTTAATGCGCAGTAGTGTTAACGTATAGCTACGGTGGTTTATATTGTTTTTTGACTGTGAGAACTTAATATCCGAGTGATTTAAGATCGTATACTCGTCGGAACGAGTACGAACGGGTTTTGTTTTGTATATCAGCCGAACGCTGATGCGCACTTAATATCCGAGCGATTTAAGAGCGTATACTCGTCGGAACGAGTACGAGTAGGGTTTTCTTGTGTATATCAGCCGAACGCTGATCGATCCTGAATGCGATTCAGAATCACGTGTGTCTTTCTAAAGTCGGTACTAGTCAATTAGGTCGTCATACTGAGCTGAGTCAGGGCGAATGAAGACGCCCGCGAATCGGAGAACCCGATCCCGATCTTCTCCTTCGGCGCGCGTCATGACCACGAGGTCGAGAACGTCGGACCGCGACGCGGAGGAGCGACGCCTGTTCCTGAGGGAGGGCGCGGATGCTGCGCAGCAACGAAGAGCCGCGGCCGCTGGATCGGCTGCTGGCGCTACCACTGACGCCGCTGGCGTCGCTGGAGCTGCAGCTAGCATGGCTAGCATGTCTGCCGGAAAGGCTGGCGGACCTGCTGGCGTAGCCGGCACGTCTGCTAGCATGGCTGGCAGGCTTGCTGGAAGGGCTGGCATGACCGGCACATCGGCTGGCATGGCTGGCACATCTGCTGGCATGTCCGGCACATCGGCTGGCATGGCTGGCACGTCTGCCAGAAAGGCTGGCGGACCTGCTGGCATGTCTAGCACGTCTGCTAGCATGGCTGGCAGACCTACTGGCGCCGCTGGCACCGCTGGTGTGGACGCTGGCGCCAACACTATGGCCCGAGAGGCCATCTCCGAACAGTCCAGGTTTCCCCTATCTGCACTCCGAGGCCAGAACGAGCGCCCGGAGCGATCGGCAGAACGGGAACAAAGGGACAGAAGAAGAATGAAGACCGCTAGCGCCGCCGCTGGCGCCGCTGGCGCTGGTGGCACCGCTGGCTTTAATGCTGGCGCTGCCGCTGGCGCCGACGGCGATCCAGCTGGCAGTGCTAGCAATGCTGCTGGCACCATCACCGGTGCCCCTGGGGCATTCTCCGAACCGACTTGGTTCCCTCCATCTGCACTCCACGCTCAGAACGAGCGTCGGGAGCGAACGGCAGAGCAGGGGCCCTCGGACAAGAGGCCCAGGAAGACAGCAAATGTGAGTAGACACCGAACTGGCACCGGGGCCGCGCCAACGGCCTTGGTGCACGAACAGCCACCAAGATCTCCGAGCATCCACGAACGGGGAAGATGGCGCCGCGAGGACGGCGGCCGTCTGCGACCACGGGAGCAACAGCCAGACGACGACGCATGGGACCGAACACGCGTCATCGATCGCGAACGGGCTGAGCATCACCCAGCGACGAGTGGCGAAGCAGCATCGAGGAATGTTGCTTTCGCGGACCTCGTCCAGTCCACCCCACACAGATCTCCGAGACCGGCGAGCACGGTTTCGCACCGAAGCAGTCGCGCCGCGAGCCACCGACTGCAAGCCGAAGCCGAGGCCGCAGAACAGCTGGCGCAACTGCGCCGACAAGAGCTGGCGGTCGATGCTGACCAGCGCCGAGAAGAGCTGGCGGTCGATGCCAACCGGCGTCGACAGGAGCTGGCGATCGAAACCGACCTAGTAAACAGGCGGTTACAGGCAAGAATTGCAGAAATAGACCTAGAAAGTTCCGGTGGTAGCGACCGAATCGCCCGATGGGTGGACGAGTCCGCGGAGCGACACGACGTGGAAGACCGTCGAGTGCTACGGACCCGGGACAACGAACCAGTCGTCTCGTACGAACGAGTACCAGTCCTCGCTCAAGTGGAAGAAACGCCGAGGCGTCCAGGAGAGCGGATCCCGATCAGAACCGAACCGAAGAAGCTGGAGCGCGCGACCATGAACTACGGCCGGCGCCCCCTTTCTCCAACCCAGGGACTGGAGTACGAAGACGAAGGTGAGCATGAACCAGAACGCGTGAACGAGCCCATGACGCCTCGTTCGAGGTTCACAGCGACGACGACCCCAGAAGGTATGGTAGAGTTGTTTGAACGGATGCAGAGCGCAGCCCGTCCAGCAACCAAGGAGGTGTACGAGTTGCCACACTTCCACGGGGACGTCAGTGAGTGGCGTTGCTTCCTCAACACATACATTGAAAGCAACAAACGCTATAAGTTTAGCGGCTACGAGAACGTCGCGCGCCTGAGAGCCGCGATCAAAGGTGAGGCGAAGGCGTGCGTGCAGCACATCCTGTCGACGGCGACCACACCAGACCTGGTGATAAGGATACTGACGAAGCAGTATGGTCGCAAAGATTTCCTAGTGGACAAGGCGCTAGAAGATCTCAAGAAGCTGCCACGCGTCGGGTCGAGCGCGAACGACCTCAACACCTTCGCCATCCAGGTCATGAACATAGTAAGTACGCTTATGGATCTGGACGATGCGCACTACGCGAACAACCCGCTACTAGTGCGCGAGGTGACGGACAGATTGAGTCCGCATCTCCGATCGCGCTACTGCGACTACGCCCGAGGGCAGAGGGGCGGCGGCCTAGCAGAAATCCAGGTGATGGCAGATTTCTTGCTCGAAGAGAGTGATCTGCAGCTGGAATTCACCCACGCTAGCGCTCCCACCGTGAAGAACGTGCCACGGGGAGCACCGCCACAGACGAACGCACCGAAGACCCAGAACCGGAATGACAACCGCCCGCCGCCGCCCCAGCAGAACCGATGGGGCCCGCCGCAGCCGTTGCCTACAAAGGTGGCGTACGTGACCGAACAGGTACAGCCATCACGGGTCCAGGTATGCCTCTATTGTAGCGCGAGTCATCGAACGAACGAGTGCCGGAAACTGCAGGCCCTGCAACTACCGGCGAGATGGGACTGGGCGAAGCAGAACAGAATCTGCTTCAGATGTATGGACGCCAGGCATCAGCGCTCTCAATGCCGAGCGAAAGGCTGCAGTGTTCCTGGCTGCCAACACCCCCATCACAAGCTGCTCCACCAGGATGAACCACGATCGCCGACACCGTGTGAACGAGGCACGGCACAGGGAGCGACTCGTGGACCCCGCACCCAACCGAACCTGGACAGCGGGGTAGAGCAGAGCAGCTACGCGAGTAACGCCGAGGAAGCTACCGAGGTATTACTCAAAGTTCTTCCCATAACGATATCGGGCCCCAAGGGAGACGCCCATATCCACTGCTTGCTGGACGAGGGATCGACCGTCTCACTCCTCGAGCAGAAAGTCGCTGACCTGATTGGAGCTACTGGACCACAGGATCAGTTGACAGTGCGCGGCGTTGGAGGGATCGCGCACAGCGGACACTCCGAACGAGTGTCGGCCTACGTACGGTCAAGGAATGGAGGCTTAGCTTACCCCGTAAGACTACGAACGGTAAGTAACCTCGGCCTGAGAGGCCAGACCGTCAACGAAGATCTGCTGGATCGATACGAGCACCTGCGAGAAGCCCGCGGTGCAGTGTGCAGCTACGGTGCGCCGCAGCTGCTGTTAGGTGCCGACCACTGGCACCTGCTGGTACCCGAGGAGATACGAACCGGACCAGGAGACGGCCCCGTCGCTATAAAGAGCGCGCTGGGGTGGGCGCTCTTCGGTAAGAACCCCGGTTATCTCGGAACGAAGGAACAAACGGTGTACCACGCGACGTGCGAACGTGAGTCGCACGCAGAAGTTGCAGGATACTGCATCTGCGGCCGAGCGTGCGCGCCGTAGCACAGGCGTGCGCACTCTGCCGCCTACGTCGCGCGATCCCGCGCGCGCAGCCTCTGGGGGACCTCCCGCCTGAGCGGCTAGAGGCCTACCAGCGCTGCTTCACCCACGCGGCCCAAGACTACTTCGGCCCGCTGTGGGTAACGATCGGCAGGCGACGCGAGAAGAGGTGGGTCGCCCTGTACACGTGCCTGGCGACACGTGCGGTCCACCTAGAAGTCGTGCACAGCCTGTCAACCGACAGTGCCATCAACGCGCTACGACGCTTCGCGGCGCGTCGTGGATGGCCACAAACCATGTGGAGCGACAACCAAACGTCGTTCCACGCGGCCGCCTTAGAACTAAAGGCGGCCCGAGAAGAATGGTTGCCAGCACTCCAGAAATACGGACTGCAGCATCGATTGAACTGGCGTTTCATCACCCCGGCTGCGCCATCACAGGGCGGCAGCTGGGAGAGAATGGTGAGAACCATTAAAAATGCATTGAGCTACACGCTAAAAGAGAAGGCGCCGAGTGAAGAAATCTTCCTGACACTTCTGGCGGAAGTAGAGAACGTAGTGAACGCCAGACCACTTACCCATGTACCAATAAACAATGAAGACGACGCCGCGCTGACACCGAATCATTTCCTGTTGTTGTCAGCGAACGAGCAACTAGTCATCGGTCCCTGCGAGGAAGATGACCGAAGAAGATGGCGCCAAGTACAGGCGCTCGCCAACCACTTCTGGCGAAGATGGGTAAAAGAATACTACCCACTGTTGGCCCCCCGTCAATCCTCCGGCGGTGGGAACCAACAGATCCACGTCGGCGACTTAGTGTTGGTCGCCGACCCCGCAAGCCCTCGCAACGTATGGCCGCGAGGGCTAGTCGTGGCCACCTATCCAGGGCCCGACGGAAAAGTGCGGAACGTGGATGTCCGCACAGCGAACGGCGTGTTACGTCGAGCTTCATCACGGCTGGCCGTGCTAGTGCCAGCCGCGCCGAGCACCGAGCCTGCGTCGAGCACCGAGCCTGCTTCGAGCGCCGAGCCTACGTCGAGTCACGAGCCTGCGTCGAGCCCATAGCCCGCACCGTGTCCCGAACCAGAGAAGCCTGAGACTAGAGCTACCGTAGCCACAAAGTCTGAGTCTTCAGACGGCGGGGAGTATGTAGACGACAGACCCTACCCTCCCCTAATGTACCTAGCACGTAATTTAGAAACAAATAAAGATAAGACGTTAGCTAGGTAAATGTAAGAGTAACTCTGTTATTTAAAATGGAATATTTAAGAAATATTGTCATATTTACGTAAATATTAGAACCTTGTCGCACTAAGCGGAAGGAATAACTCTTTAGGGCGAGTTTATTCATTTCAGCAAGTATTATGACACAATTCGAGTGATTGCGCAATGATACTTGGAAATTTCCATACGCAGTAGAATGAAAGATTGCGTAATAATGTAAAATATGTCGATCGTAGATCGAAATTACGCTATGAAAATGGCATGTTTGAGAGCTAACTCACAAACAGTTGACTCTGAGACAATAAGGTTTTTATTATATAAAGTAGGCGCTGAGGCGCATATTATAAGCCCTGTTTGAATCACAGGCACTAAGAAATGGTCGCGCAGCGAATTTCTTAAGATTGAATAAATTCAGAATAGTCGTTTTTACACAACGTTCTTCCCTCTCAGAGCCAATATTAGGGAGACACTGTCCAAGTATAAAGGGTCACGTGTGACCACACCGAACGCCGACTCGATGAGTCCTAGTACAGGCCAGTGAGATAATCACAGCCTCCGCAATCCGCGGAAAACCGCGAGATTTGTAAGATTCCCTATTTATACTCGGACAGCGCCTCGTAGCGTGCGCAACTTCATGGTGCTCACGTTACGGTCAGCCATTGCGAAAGAAAGGAGGTGAGTTCGCAACGTACTTCACTTAGTACCGAAGAGACACTCCAAGGAAGAAACCCAGAACAAGAAAGAAAAAGTGCGTTGGGAACTCAGCTCAGGAAAAGTTTAGGAATCTAGACATTGTGTCCTAGATTTAGATAAAATCAGTGTTAAAGTCATTATAAATAAGTAACTTTATTATATACAGTGTTAACTTCCAAATACGTTTTATTAAGAACATAATCTGTGATAAACAATATAAGCCATTTACAATCCGTCCGGACTTCTTATTTACTTGTTACGAATCATAAGAAAAAGCAGAACCAAGGTGGCACCAATATTAGAGTAGAGTCAGACACTGTTATTTTACGAGAGGAACTACCAGTCATTTGTATACAGTCCACTTTAAACATTTATATTTTTGGGCCTAATCAATCAGGATTAGTGCATCATTTACACCACCAATATAATATAACCAATGTTTGACAGCTGGCAAAACTTATTCTGCCATATAGCACGTGCTCTAGATAGGTGTCCTCATGGTGTCAATATAGTGGTACAACGCAAGCAACTCGGCCGATCAAAATGATTTTAAGTATAGGTACTTACGTGGTGAATTCTCGTCGTCACTCGTGTCAACTTGGCATTCTGGCTCCATCTTCTCTATCTTGACTTGACCTGGAAGAAAAACACGGATTATTTCTACTGAACGGGACCCTGGTGTTAGCCTTGTAAGAGTCATGCCGCGGCCGCTGCAGGAGACCATCGCGAGTGCTGATTTCTGGCCGAAGGGTGTAGTTTTGGCGGTTTCGGGACAACCTACCGAATCCTACACAGGAGTTGACGACGGTGGTGGTTACGGAGTTATGCTGTTACGTCGCCTAAATAATATGTTTTAGTTTTAAACACTATTTTGTATTGATATGTATGTTAGTCTGTAAGGTTGTTAATATGAGCCTTTGTTGCCTGAATCAAATAAATAAATAAATAAGTTAGGTAGGTATGTCTTAATTAATCTTAGACAAATAGAGCTACTTCACAAACTAAGCAAAGCTCGTAGTAAAGATGTATATGTTACGAGAAATAACACAGTTTTCCACAGTTCCAAATATACGTATTTAGTGATGTGGCTAGTACAAATCAGCTGTCATAATATCTGATTACAATTGATGGTGGCTAATAAAAGGAAGGTCTGTCCGTTAGCTAGTAGTAGCGCTAGGAATGCATAAAATACAGCCGAGATTTGTTTTTGTTTCCTGCAAAGCTGGGCAGTCTGTTATATTACTTAAACAATAATCCCATTTGTTGTCAATATCACTCACGACTTTATTTTTCTAAGGAAAAAGCCGTAACTAAAAGAAAACTTTTACATTTCACTTGTTAGAATACTTATTTTCAAATTGAATATACTTACGTACTGACGTCTCATGTCCGCAGCCTTCCTCCGTATTTACTACTTCTACCGTATTACAGGTATTCCCAATTCTTCGCATCTGTGCCTGCAGCTCTATCTGGCTGTGCTGCACTTGCAGCTTGAAGTCGCTTGCCTCTCGCAGCCGGCCAACACACACCTCGCAGATCCCGCACTCCCCATTTGCTGAATTCAGCTGTAATAACAAACACTAATGAATATACATGGGAACCAACATGCTTACATAGTAGGAAAATCGACGGAAACAGCTCTACATAACCTAACGGTGAGAATAGAGAGGGCCCTCGATGCGAAGCAATATGCACTGGGATGTTTCTTCGATGTGGTCTGTCGAGGAAAGCCTCAGAAGAGTAGAAATCCAGTCAGCTATATCGAAATGGATATGTAAGATGCTAGAAGGAAGAGCTATCATGGCAGAACTAGGAGGAATCAAAAAGAGAATAAACCCAAAGAGGATTCTCGCAAGGGGGATGTCTTTCCCCTTTGATGTGGTGCCTTCTTTTAGACTCGTTAATAAAGAAAGTCAATGGAGGGGGCGTGTATATACAGGCCTACTCTGATGACGGAGTGCTAATAGTGAGGGGAACCGTCCTGAACATCATAAGAGATATAATGAACAGAAGCCTTAGGCAGGTGTTGGAATGGTGCAAAGAGAGGGGCCTAGATCTAAACCCCACGAAAACGAAGTTGGCGTTATTCACCAACAAGAGGAAGGTGGGGAAGATGGACCCAATTAGAATACGAGGAGAAGAACTGGAGAGGGTAAAAGAGATAAGGTATCTAGGGGTAACACTAGATGATACTCTTAGATACAGAACCCACATCAAAGAACAGTCAGCGAAGGCTATAAGAACGCTGTAAGGCTATAAGAGCAGTGGGAAGAAAATGGGGGTTGAGACCGCAAATAGTGGGCTGGAGCAAATAGCAAATAGTGGGCAAATAGTAGTGGGCAAATAGTGGGGTGAAGCGGTTATACTACCCAGGATGCTATACGGAGCCATTGTGTGGTGGCACAGGGCTCAGGTTAAAGAGTATCAAAAGGAGATGAACAAAATACAGAGACTAGCATGCCTAATGATGACGGGGGCTATGAGGACAACCCCCGGCCCTGGAGGTGATGCTAGGGTTGAGCCCGCTTCAAATTGAAGTGGAGAAGAAAGCCATGGAACAGTGGTATAGGACGAAAGCATGTAAAGAGTGGAGAGGAAGCTGCGTGGACAAAAGACACGCGCTGATACCAAAAGAAGCGCTATCAAAGCTAGAAATCCTGATGGCAAATAACGACCTTATAAAGAGGAGGGAGATATTTGACAAAAAGTACAGAATACACTTAGGAGACAGAGACAACTGGAAAGTAGATATCCAGCATCCTCAAGAAGAGAGTCTACTAAGCTAGCGGGAGCAGGCATAGTGATACCCAGGCTAGGGACAAGAGAGTCCATGGCACTGGGCAGATACACAAGTGTCTTCCAAGCGGAAGTGTGCGCGGTCACGAGGTGTGCACAGATAATAAAAGAAGAAGTGAAGCAGACTGGATCGGTAGTCATATACACGGACAGTCAGGCATCGCTAAAAGCGCTAAAGAAACCAACGGTTACATCAGCGTTGGTAGAAGAATGTAACAAGACGCTAAATATGATAGGAAAATATCACAAATTCACGGTGGCCTGGGTCCCGGGTCACTATGGAGTGATAGGTAATGAGAAGGTGGACGAGCTGGCCAGGATTGGAGCGGGGAGGGAACCTATGGGCCCGGAACCAACACTTCCAATCTCGGCCGCTGTCACAAAGGGAGTAATAGCAAAGATAAAGGAGAAAGAGGCAGAAATGCTGTGGGAACAAGTAACTGGATGTAGACAGTCAAAGATGATATGAGGTAGTATAAACAATAAGAGAACCAGATACCTCATGGGTCTAGGTAAGAGCAATATGAGGTTGTTAACGGGTATAATCATGGGGCACAACACTCTAAATAGACACCTTAATATTTTAGGAATAAGTAGAGACTCCTCCTGCCCGCACTGTGGGGAGGAGGAGACAAGTAAACATTTATTAGCAGAATGTGTAATGTACGCGGCAGCGAGATATTAACACATTCGGCAGAGATGAGCTAGAGGAGAAAGAACTGAGGCATATCAACCTTAAAGATGTCCTTCTGTTTTGCAGGAGCATAGGAAGATTTGAAGAAGAATGTGGTGCGGGAGCGCTGCCGGAACAGTAACCCTTAACTCCAATGAAGGGGAATTGGGCTGAAAGAACGCCAGGAGTGATCGACAGCCCGCCTGACCGGCCAGGCGCCCCCCCCTCAACAACAACAACAACACTAATTTTTTTTTTTTCATAATTATCTGCTATTGGTCTCCAGACTATGATCAGATTTGTTGTGCGGGAAATGGCGATCGTAGATTTCGAGGCCAGTGCCTCATTCACTACTTAAATAATGTGGTTACGTTTAAGTCTCTTAACCACATTGACATTGTCAAGTAATCCAGAAGCTAATGGATTGGAATGGTGGGCGAGGCGAGCTATGTGTTGTTCCTTATAGCGCTCCACTTCCGATGCTACTGTTGGCATTCTCACATATTCGTGAATTTCATTGTTCCTTGCGAACCATGGAGCATTTGTAATGTTTCTTAGGATGTTGTTTTGAACCCTTTGTAGGCATGCTATATTGCTTTTACTGGCTACTCCCCATATTGCGATGCCATATGACCAGATCGGTTTCAGAATAGCTTTATATATTAAAAGCTTGTTATCCAGTGAAAGAACTGAGTTTCTTCCCATCAGCCAGTATAGCTTTCTAAATTTGTAGTTTACTTGGTCTCTTTTAGCCTTTATGTGATTTTTCCAGGTCATACGTCTGTCAAAGTGGAATCCAAGGTATTTTACACAATCTGTTTGGGGTAAGATGTTATTTGCCAAGTAGACCGGGGGACAGTTTTCTTTTCTCAGTGTAAAAGTAATATGTGTTGACTTTTGGGCACTTGCTCGAATCCTCCACTTATGAAGCCAGGCTGAGGTCGAATTCAGCACTTGTTGTAGTTTTACACTTGCCGCAGTTGGATCGCTATCTGCTGCCAAATAAGCTATATCGTCAGCGTAAGTAGCAACCGTGACATCGTCTTTGGTCGGTATATCTGCTGTATAAATATTATATAGCACAGGGCCAAGGACAGAGCCCTGGGGTACTCCAGCCTTGATAGGGTACAATGATGATCGCGCTTCTCCCTGCTTGACTTGAAATAACCTATCGGACAGATAAGACTCCAGGATGTGATACACTGAGTGAGGGAGATTTTCTTTTATTTTGCAGAGCAGGCCTTTGTGCCATACTCTGTCAAATGCCTGTTGTACGTCAAGGAATACAGCAGAGCAATATTTCTTTTGTTCGAGGCATTGTCTGACGCAATGAAACACGCGATGCACTTGTTCAACAGTGGAGTGCGCTTTACGGAATCCGAATTGGTGATTGGGAATAATCTCTTTCTGCATCATTGCTTCGGATAGTCTTTTAGGAAATATTTTTTCCCACAGCTTCGAAAGTACAGGCGTCAAGCTTATAGGTCGATATGAAGAACAATCGTGTGGAGGTTTACCATCTTTATGAATCATCACGATTTGTGAGACTTTCCACGTGTCTGGGAAGTAGGACACTCGGAAGGTGGCATTAAAAAGGCAAGTTAAAAATGTGATGCACTTTTTCGGTAGTTCTTTTAGGACCCGCGGCGTTATCAGATCGAATCCTGGTGCCTTTTTGCTATCGAGCAGTTTGATCTCTCTCGCTACTTCCCTTGGTGACGTTGGCCTGAGAGGCAAGCACAGTTGGATGTCTTGGTCGAGTATGGTGTCCAGATCACTCTCATCGCAATGGCCTTCGTTCGGCCGGAATACCTGACACAGGTGCGCTGCGAATGCTGAAGCATTTTTTCTCTTCGTCGGTCTTTGCCCATAAGTTTGACTGGTTTCTAATGGGAGGGAATGATTGTTGCGGTTTATTTAGATGCTGAGTAGCCTTCCAGAGAGAGCATTCGCCTCGATCTGTTGGTGTCAAATTTTCGAGAGTTCTCTTTAGGCTATAATTACTCTGCTCTTCGAGTGCCGCTTTTAATTCCTTTATGGCTCTGTTAAGTTTGGATTTGTCAGCGTGATATCGTGATTGCTGCCAGTTTCTTCTGAGTCGGCGTTTTTAAGCTATTTTCTTTTTTATTTCAACAGGTTGGATTATGTAGGTTCCAGAGTTTGTACAGGTCGGAGTATTAATCCATGCTGCTACCTAGATGGCGTTAGTGATGTATCTACAGGCTTCTTCAACATCTTCTTTTGTCTTAAGTGGAATCCTCAGATTTACGTTACTTTCTAAATATGAGCGGAAGCACTCCCAATCAGTTTTACCATTATTTAACCTCTCCGAATACTCTCGATGCTTTATAATAGAGCTCACGGTTAAGATCACGGTAAGGGTGCTTACAGGGCACTGCTGCCTAAACAAGCACATGCATACGTTGGGACTGAGTGACACAAGGCGGTGCAGACTCTGCCTCGAAGCGGAGGAGACGCCTGCACACATCCTAACCGATTGCCCTTGCCTGATGCGCAGCCGTAGTTCTATATTGGGCAGACATGTGCCCAGAAGAGATAAAGTCTCTCGAGTTCAGCAAAATCCTGCAGTTTTTCGAATTTGCAGGGCTGGACCGAGATTTGTAGTAGGTGGAGATCACAATAGATCAGAGATGGTCGCAGTGATACGAGGGCTCAGCAGCCCGGAATAGCCACAAGCTGAATAATAATAATAAATAAGATCACTGGGGTGTGATCTGATGAGCCATCAAGATTAGACTCGATGCTGGTGAAGAGGTCGCTTATGCCTTTTGTTATAAAAAAGTCTAGCAAATCTGGCAGCTTCTTCGGGTCAACAACACTAATGAATAACATATTTAAACAATAGTTTTCATACAAAATTAAAGATGAGACACACAGTAAATAGTAAAAGAAAGGTGGTGAAATACCAGAACTTCTTCAACACTTCGAAAAAATGGAAAAAGTACAAATATATATTATGGGACGAAATATATATGGTGAAATGAATGAACCTGAATCAGAAGGGATTTATAATATGATATAGCCACTAAGTACCTGAATAAGAACAGTATCATGTCGAAATTCATAATCCATTTAAAAAAAAACAGTCTATGATGAACTGCATAACTGAACATTAAGTGTAACAAATTTTAATATTATAAAATTATGAGAATGAGTGCTCAACAATTCAGTCAACAAAATATAAAAGTAGCTTCCTTTTCAGAGTCCCACAGGCAAGCCTACACCATTAAACAAAAACTGAATTGAAAAATGAGACATTTCTTTAAACATCTCAAAGTGGACCCATCCATTATGTAATTAACCTGGGCAATTGCAGATTTTCATTAATATACTATTCAGTTCACCTAAACAAAATTAGTATGAAAATCAATTGAATTTGCTTCATAAGAGGAACATAAAAATTAAGTTTTGGTCACATTTTGACCACATTCAAACTCAAATCAAAGAGACCCATAATCATCAGCTAATGAGTTATTTTATTCAATATAGTAGTTCAAATATCACATATATTGTAGCTCAAATCACTTTTTAAAACTGTTTACACTGTGTAAACCTATTTTTATTTCCCCTAAGTAGCAAGCTTATGGAGTTCATATTACAATCACTTACAATCTATCACAATTGCCTCCTTATCGGATAGAATAACAAATGGGAAACTCCTCGTCACGCCGGCACACAAGCTGCGCAAGTCGGAGAGGTCAGTGTATATCATGGGCCAGTCAGTATATAACAGGCTGCCAGATACTATTTAAAAAGATGCATCTTCCATGGTGGTGTTTAGGTTATGATTCAAGCTGAGCCACCTACCATTTCAATTGTTGTTTTTGTACCTATACTTTCTGTTGTGCCATCATTGTATTAAGTTCATGGAAATACTATGTAATAGGTATACTAGCTAACTTTGAATAAATGTCTTATTATTATTATTTTATTGCGAAAGTGGCTCCTTGACCATACATTTTATTCAATAAAAGAGTGTTATGAGCTCCCTGCTCAATGAGTTGTCAATAAACATTGATGTACCTACTTACCTAGTCAAATCAAATTTTAATAAAATGTATTTAATAATTTACTGTAACATACTAACATATAATAATGTATCGACAAATGAGTATGTAAGGTAACCCTGACATGTAACTTGGTGTTATTTATAAAGTATTTGTATTTGAAAATAAGCCCATCTAGTTTTGTTCTACGTCAAATCTAATTAATATTCTAATCGTCAACGCTACACGACATATCATTATTATGGGAATACCTTATAGCTAAATTAGATCTGAATACCATTCATACATTTATGTTACTTGTTATAATATTTACTTTTATATCGAAGCATTCTCTCAGCATGTCTGAATATATCTCCGTTTTGCCTTCACGGTGGTACAGTGTGTCGAGCCCCTTGTCAGGGGGGCGCAGTAGGCAGCAGCGACACGAATGCAGTGCGTTCATTTTACTAACTGACGCGACGTTCATCGGGTCACAACATTCTGATTACCAAGTAAACACTTTAAAATATAGTTTCAAAATGTGAATGTGTAGGCTTTTCAAACAATTCAGTATTTACGATAAGGTTTGACAGTGACAGCACAGAAGCAAAATGGCGTCCAGTCTATCGTATGCGTGACGCGCTTAATTAAGGGCAGTACTCTCCATCCAGCAGCATCTGTCTGAAGTGCTGTGTACACATCGGATCCAAACATGTATTTGTAAAATCTTAAGCCGGGTCCCCAGCGCCATGTTTTTCGTGTTTGCAAACATCAAACGTGTTTTTCGAACACAAAATAGGCGTGGCCTCAATGTTAAGCCGGTCCACAGCACCAAAAATCCAACAAAACATGTTTGTAAAACATGTTTGATGTTTGCAAACACGGAAAACATGGCGCTGGGGATGTACTATTACTTATTCTGTGGCTGGGGACCCGGCTTTAGATGGTCAGACTATAATGGTGGCACCACACTTCGGGTATATGTGCAAATATTCGTGTTGCATTTCTTTCTTTAATATCGAAACGAAAGAAAGGCAAATACGCAACCCGATAGCACCACAACTGCATACAAACCAAAAGAATATAACCACTACGTTCTGCATTCATCGCTCAAAATAATTTAAATTTAACCAACTCTTCGCTCTTTGTTTTTGCATGCATTAGTCGATATTTGTCGAAATCCAAACGCACCGGAAATTTCATCGGGTATGCGACAGACGCGGGACGCCATCCATTGTCCTTATATCAATTGTCAATGTCAAATCTATAAATAAACATTGCATTGGTCAAAAAGACAATTAAATTGAATCAGATTGACCGTAAATTGATATTGTAATAACATTTATGAGTATATTTGATTGCTTGGTAAACAAAAACGTTAATGTAGTGACCCGTATGAGCGACTGTTGTCAAAATGGACGCGCTACTTTCCTGCCGCTGCTGCCTGCTGCGCCCTCCGGACAAGGGTCTCGACACGCTGTACAGCCATCTCGGCAAAACGGAGATATATTCGGACATGCTGCGAGAATGTTTCGATATACACGTAAATATTACAATGAGTAAATGTATACCTTCAAAGATTTGAATCAATCAATCTTTGAGCTTTTTATTCTGAACTTCTTGCTTTAACTATTCTGTTTATTAACACCATAGAACATCTCGAAGCTCAGAGTGCCTCTTGCCATAGACTTTTTCTAACATGTTCCAAAGATTTGATTTGATTAGTATTTTTATTATTCCAACTTGCAGCTAGATTCAGCAAATGGTGAGTGCGGGATCTGCGAGGTTTGCGTGGGCCGTCTGCGAGACGCGACTGACTTCAAGCTGCAGGTGCAGCGCAGCCAGGCAGAGCTGCAGGCGCAGATGTGTGGAGCTGAGAGTGCTAAAGGTGTGTTAAAGTAGATTGCCTGTTAACATTATGCTGTTTTGTTTTGTATCTTTAGATTCTTAGATTTAGATATTAGATTAGATTTTTTTTTATCAGTGCCTTGGCAGTATGCTGTAATTCTATTATATTATATTTATAAATAAATAAATAATAAATCATTATTAACATTTAAAAAAATATTAAATAAAATTCATGACTAACTTAATTTAATCTTATTGTTGCCCAGAGGTCTATAAAATTATGCATATTATTATAAATGCATAAATATTTCTTATTTGTGTATCCCACATAGGCATAGGTTGAGGCTGAATGACCTATGATTCTGTTGTTAATATAGATCTGCTACAGTATTCTTGGATTTAAATAGTGGACTGACGAAAGTGTACTTGTTATGGTTCTGTACCCATATTGTACATTTGTGAGTCTACCTAATACATCTCCTTTCTTATCAATAAGTGAATGAAAAAGCTATGATAATTAATTCAATATGCAAACATTCATTTTAACGATCCCCTACAAAAAAACCGGAACCCTTATAGGATCACTCTTCCACTGAGGAAAGTGTACTATTTTATAGGATCATTTGTGTGTCTATGTATCTAATAAATAATAATAACTATTGGCTCCGTGAGCTGCAGATTTGCAAAAATTTTTTTTTTCCAATTTATAAATTTCCAAAAACTGACTTGACAAAAAATTATATATAATTATCGAACCTGCTCACAGATTTTAACGATCGGTTGAGAAATGCGACCTGTAGAGGAGAACATCCGGACATACATACAATAACATTTTGTATTTTTTTTTCAATTATAATAATTTATAAAAACTGACTTGACAACAAAATTCTATGTAATATTTCTGATGAGAAATGCGACCTATAGAGGAAAACATCCGGACACAGCCATACGATTTTTTTATTCCAAACAACTTACAGAAAAATAGCAATGTTGTGCAAAAATACGAAGCCATATCTCGAGTTTTCGAAAAAGTTACGATTTCATGAATTGAAATCAGGGTATATGTTGTAATAATAATATTATTTATTGCCACCATGTACTTAAAACTAAGATACAATGGACCCAGTACGGGTTTTAGTATGATGTTGATGTCCATTCTGTATACAGAGATGGATGGTGTGCTCGCATGGCCAAATGTTTACGCACGTTTATCAATAAGATTGTCTATGTTAGCCACTTGTGAGCACACCAGTGACAAGAGAGGAATTGAGGCCAAATTGGCCATGGAGCTTGTTACATTACATACAGAGACAACAGCTTCAGAATGTTCTACATTCATAGTTTTGCATTCTGCTGACTAGTTGATCAAAGAAACAACCTGACAGCAAGTGTTTCATTTAATTTATGAACCAAAGAACGATCTTGTTACATGTATCTTTTTTCCCTTGTCTCTGGTCTGAGTTTTTTAGTTGTTCCAGATTTTCATATTAGATCCTGTTTCCATGAAATATGTAAGAATTACAGGTAAATTACTTTCGAGCCGTTTTTGCATCTGTAGTAGTATTTGTACATTTACAGGGACACACGTACACGTTGACTTACATATACAGACACAGGTTAAGGTGTGTGTGACTGGCTACAGAGGTCACAACTACAAATTCAAAAACGTCTCAAAAGTAATTCACCTGTGCTTGCATGAATCTTTTGTTGTCAAAGAGATCTTTCATGTAAACCACGGTGGGTTGCGAAGAGTCACTGTGATGGTTTTATGTGTAACAATGAGTTACCTCATAACTTATAAAAAATTGTCGCAGATAACGATGTTCAAGAGCCTGATGTAGATGTCAATCACCAACTACTCCAACTTGAATTGGAGAAAGCTTGCGGAGACGAGGCTGTGATGTGTAAGTGTGTGCATATTATACTTTTAAATTTTGTATTAATAAATAACTTAAGATTCTATTTAAAAAATACGCCATATATATCTTACTAATATTATAAATGCGAAAGTTTAGATGTTTGTTGCTCAATCATGTCAAAACTGTTAAACGGATTATGATAAATCTTCGTAAGCAAATAGTATATAGGCTGGATTAACATATATAATACTTATTATCCTGAAAATCATCCCTTGAAGGGATAAAATATGGAGTATAAGATTACACAGACGACGTCGCGGGCAAAAGCGAGTATGTAATAACAGCGGTGACCAAAAGCTCTTTAATTTGTAACCCATTTCGCAATTTTTTTCTTTGGATTTCTATACAATTAGACAAAAATGTCAACCTTAAGGAGTTCCTAAAGTTCGTGACGTTTTATGAACATATTAGGTACTTAAAATTTATTTTTTAAAACATGGCTTTAATTGTTTTGTGAAGAAATTTCTTTACTTTCAATTATGGTGTACAGGGCTGGCGCAAGTTTGCCATGAATAAATTTATTTGGGGTTTTTTTACCGACATTTCTAGTCATAATGCGATACCAATTAACGCCTTAAATGGATCCACGGCATTTTTGTTACAACCATGTATGTATGAAGTATGTAGGGAGGAAAACACGTTCGTCAGACTGCATCCTTTTTTGGTCTTCTCTTGTCTTTGTTACCTATCTTAAATTAAAATATTTAAAATAGGTAGCAAAAAGACTTGAAATTCTCTTTCAGTCTGAGTTCTTTTGTAAAATTTGTTTATTGTTAATTAACACACACACCGTACTGTTGCGAAACCACTGCGAAACCTTTTAAACCGACTTCAAAAAAGGAGGATGTTCTCAATTCGTCGGAGTATTCATCGAGAGTATTTCGAAATGTTTTTATTTAAAATATGTGGTTTAACCCGACTGCAAAAAGCAAATGGGTTATATTTCTGACAGGGATCTATCTAATCTATGTGATGTGTATGTGGTATACTTTATTCCCTCGAATCATAGATCAGTGTGTCAGTATCTGTAAAAATATATATGGTATGCGTATTATTTTTCAAAACAATCGGAATTGAAAAAAAAACTTATTATTACATGATTGTAGTATATAAATAACGTCATTTGAATATGGTGCCTACAATAGGATCGAATTAAATCGAATGTTTTGTCTCCAGGTGAAGTCAAGATGGAGAAGATGGAGCCAGAATGCCAAGTGGAGACGAGTGAGGCCGAAAATAGACTACGTAAGTATTACCTGCACCATCTTTTTCGTCGTTCCCTCATGACTGAGGGTCGTGACTAATCACGATGCCCCTCCATACGAAGCGGTCAAGAGCTTTATGCATGGAACCACAAGCCTTCTTGATGCTGTCAGACCACCTTGTTGGAATCCTACCTCTGGTGCGTTTACCCTTGAATTGGCCCAGTATGATTCTTCAAGTAAAAATGTAATCTGACCTACAAGCAAAATAATGTGTCCAAAGAACTTGCATAGACAATACATAAATAATACAAATACTTTATTCCTCATCAAAAAATCGTATACAAAAAAACAAATCTAAATTAAACAGCAGGCAATGGTATCAAACAGGCGATGTTCTGTTTTATATACCACGCATTTTATACGGTAAAAAGCGATTTCATTCTGACAACCTATGATGACATAACGGCCCACCGGGTGGTAAGCCATATGCGCACTGCTTACCTTCGCTGTCGACAGTGAAAGACACTGTTTGGTATTAGAACCAGAGAGCAGTAGCAATTTCTGAGGCGGGTGGTGGGACTCCATGGTGTGCTCTACCATTTTAATAATTTACCATAATTTATTGATTGCTGATATCTTTATATAGGCCTTCAATAATAATAATAATCGTATGGCATTTATTTTCGAACCGGGAGATCTTTGAGAAGACAAGTACGGTTGCCAGTTTGTTGCACTTTTAGCACCACCCAGGGGTTACGTGTAGGGTAACGGTGGGTACTCCCTACGGTCGTGGTGTAACTTCGACCCCCCATGTCAAGTGAGTGGGCAACTTGACTGTTAGAAGTTCTCAAGCCGCCCGAAGGCCTTCCGACACTTTCATCTAGCACTAATGCAATTAGTGGTGCACTCTCAGATCATAGAAAGAAGGAGATATGGCACAGGGGCGTGGCGCGTGTCGCCTCGATAAGGTCAGTAAACCATATCGGCGCGCACCGCTCTTAGCGCTGACTCATTTGACGGGGATCGTTGTTCACGCTATGGCTCCAGATTTTTTTCGAAATAACGGTCTTTAGCGTGTTTATTCGTAAAAATCGGTAAACTAAACAAAAATACAAAATACTTGGAATAACATGCTAAGTGCTATTTTAGATTAATATTTCTATTATTAATGTATTTTTAAAGTTCCTTAATTCACTTTGTAAAATTCACCCTAAAAGCTTCGACCTGCCAGCGCAAACACCTTACGCAGCTTCGAGTGCGCGGGATAAGGCAGTGGCAGTATCTGTATGCATGCAATATTATCGATAATTGATCGACGTTATTACGAATGGTTTTCATTACATTTTCGTTTTAAATATAGTTATTTGCATAATTGACTATCACATTAAAATATAATAAAGTCTACAGATCGACTATGAATGATGTTGCCATGAAATATTTAAAGTAAATTGATTAACGGTCACTGAACTATTATTTAGGATGTTTCTTTGTTACACATAGGTACATTACACATCATAGGTTTGTATAATATCAAAATAGACGAACCCCCAATACAATAAATACGAACCATAGGTTCGTTGGACTCGTAATTTTTACTAAAATTAACAATTTGTATTTCATTAATAAACAGTATTTTGATTCACCCTTAAACGAAGTTTATCGTTTTAAAGGTAAAATTCCCATCTCATGATATTATCGATAAATGCAAAAATGGATGCATGTGCCCATCCCTAACGAGTTCACCGACGCTGTTGTTTACGTGTACGAGTGTATTCCTACAGTTGCTTTTCGTAGTGAGAGTACCAATTAGAGGATTAGAATGCTAGTAGACAACTGGACGGATGTGTGCGGGTACCCAATATTTACAATATTGTGCAAGTAGTGGAAACGCACACATCTTTAAAAGTGGCGACAGCAGTACCGGACTAATTTCGCGGTTAGGGCATATCTCTTTCTTTCTATGATCTGAGGGTGCACTGGTAAAATATTAGCTACAATATTTCTTCCGGTGCAGCTGGCTCTTTGGTTCGGACAGAAACTAAGAGGTTGTTTTCATTCCGTATTCATCCCCATAGTTCAGAGGAAATCTGACTGGCGAATATAGTTAGGTCATATAATTAAATCTAAATTAAATAATGAAAAGTGTATAAAATGCGCGGTATATTCAATTAATCAAAACGCGACGATATTGGTTAAGAAAAGAAAAATCAAATACACAACATTGAAACTGTAAAGGGCGCCGTTTTAGCGAAGACGTCAAATGAAGTTTTAAAATTTGGTTTTATGTATAACTATAATATAATAATAGTACATTACTGCAGAGACCAGTAAATAAGCTTTCCTTGCCGAGTATGTAAGTAGCCTATACTACGACGGCTATAATACGAGGCCAGGGAAGCTAATTACGGTCGAAGTACATATGTATACTCAAAAATGAGAGAAAAATGCTGGTGTTGCGGGTCCATGGGCGGCGCTAATCGCTTACCATCAGGCGATTCGTCGGCACGTTTGCCTCCTATGTCATTAAAAAATAAAGTCCTTACAATTAAGTTCGCACTTCGCGCGGTAGGGTTATGTATGTTATGTATGTACTGTACCTGGATATCTGGCGCTGGGTGGCGTGCATCTTGCCTCCAAGTCGCTGCGTGATTTACTTACTGGCTTAGTGATGTAATGTTGTATGAAAATCCTTTACATGCCTCGCGCTAGGTGTGCCCCGGAATAGGATCCCTACTGGCCTATAATTACGAACGTAACAGGAACATTTCCGAGCATGTTTGAGAAAAAGACATTCTCGGTTGGAAGCTTAATGTTAATTTATTAATGAAAGCATGTTAGCTTTTTAAAAATACAAATATTTCCTATTGTTACAGTTCCAGTGGCAACATGCAGCACACCGCCGCCGTCGACTCAGCCCGCCCCGGTCCCGCCCTCCGTCACGGGCAACATCCACACCTGCGATATATGCCACAAATCGTTCGACCACCAATCAGCACTCACCCTTCACCAGCGCCTTCACACAGGAGAAAAACCTTATTCGTGTAATGTCTGCCACAAAAGATTCTCACAAAAGGGCAACTTGACCACCCATTTTAAGTATCATGTGGGTGATTATCGATTCTTCTGCGATATATGCAATAAAAAGTTTACGCAAAAGTGGATCCTCAATCAACATATGTTGACACACACTGGAGAAAAACCTTATAAATGTGAAGTATGCAAGAAACGATTCGCATTGAAAAGTTATTTAGCCGCCCATTTAAAAACACATTCGAAAATTGATAATAACATTGAACAGTCAGGAGACAAGTTTGAATGCGAAAATGAGACTGCAGAATCTAACTTAGATACTTATTCAAAAGATGCACCGACGGAAGCGACACTTCATGAATGTACAATATGCAATAAAAAGTTTGCGCAGAAATGCAATTTAACTTCTCATTTAAAAAGTCATACATCAGAGTTATCATGCGCTCAATGTGAAAAGAAATTTTCTTGTAGGTCCAGCTTGAATGCTCATATACTTCGACACACGGGGGAGCAGATTTATTCCTGCAATTTATGCAGTAAGAAGTATAAATACAAACATTCTTTAGAACTTCATCTAACAACTCACACGGGAGACTATAAATACACATGCAATGTGTGCAACAAACAGTTCGTACATAAAGACACGATGACACGCCATATGCTTGAACACACCGGAGAAAAACCGTTCTCTTGTGATATCTGTAATAAGGGATTCTCAATAAAGTCCGCTCTAAATCGACATAAGGAAACACATGGACCAAATAGTACGCGAGAAAAACTGTATAGCTGCGAAATATGTAAAAAGCGATTTTCATCAAAGAGTTATTTAACTATACACATGGATATACATATGGGGAAAAAACCATTCATGTGCGAAATATGTAGTAAGACATTTACTCACAAAAATGCTTTTAAAATTCATAAAACGACACATTCTGGAGAAAAACCTTACTCCTGTGATGTATGTCATAAGCAATTCAGGCAGAGTATAGGATTACAAGGGCATATGATGATTCACCAGGGAATCAAACAGCATACCTGCAAAGTATGCAGTAAGCAATTCAGACACAAATCCGCTTTAGTGGTTCACATGCGAAGGCACACAGGACAAAAACCACATTCTTGTGATATCTGCAAAAAGGAATATATAGTTCTAGCCGAATTAAAAATGCATTATCGCAGTCACACTGGGGAAAAACCCTATGTTTGTGAAATCTGCCATAAGAAATTTTCACGACCTGGTCATATCAGAAAACATCTTCAAACCGTTCACAACGAGAAACCTTCCAAATATATTGTACTGTAATGTGCCTGTCTTAATGTTGGATTTAGACGAAACCAGTTGCTGACGCGAGCAGAGTACGGCTTTACAGCACGGTACCACAAAGTTACGGTTTAGGATTCTTGCAAATAAGCGAGAACCAATATCTCCCTGATCCGCCCGAGGTATTATAACGAGTGAGAGCTCACAGGTGGAGGAATAACAAAGACGATGGACTTTTAAACTTAGTTTGTGCAATGCATAGCGAGAGATACAAGAGTTCCGTGGCTCCGAGGCAAAAGCACCGAGGGACACTGTTTGACGTCTTAATCTTCCTTTTATTAGCTTTCAGACAGCACGATGCAAATTAAAAAGAATATTAGTTATATCTATATAAGCATACATTATACAGAATAATCCTTCTTTGGATTGGCTTTACGTCTTACTTCTACTCTGTATAGGGGATTGTAAAGTCTACAGCTTAACAGAATAATAAATGGTACCTAAAGGTAAAGAAGCCCCGCTGCCTTAATGATGACGTTAGTTGTTATATTTATAAACAATATCATAAACAATACTAGAGTACGATGACGTAAGCGAGTGTTATTGACAGATGTAATAATCATTCAATGAAATAATTATCCTGTTTGCTTTGTATTAAAAATACCTAGAACGCACATAAATCTTGAAAAGTAGTACTCAAAGTAAAAATTTGTACGCTTTTGAGTTCCTATTTTCACTATTTTAGCAGAATTAGAAACTGAAAGCGGTGTATGGCTTGGCCATGACCCTGATAACCAGTGATCGTAACTTTTGTAGCATTTTCGGTGCAGCGTAGTGGTGTTAACGGAATTGGGATAAATGATTTAAATTCTTATGATTCATTAGCGTTAATAAAGTTAATATTAACCTTAATTAACCGTTTAAATTGTATTTGTCCCTACCAACTCCGTTAACACCACTACGCTGCACCGAAAATGCTACAAAACTTAGACACACGGGGATGTTACAAAAGATATTCGTCGTTTCGCGTCAAAATGGCTGGAAATGTGACAGTATGATGTTCGTCCATTTTGTAAATCGTTTTGAAATTACGTAACTTTCACTATGAGAAATTTTGTAATTTATTCTATGACAGAGACAAGTTAAATAATTAAATAAATTAAATAAATACTGGGGGACAATATTACACAAATCGACCTAGTCCCAAACTAAGCAAAGCTTGTACTATGGGTACTAGGCGACGATATACATACTTATATAGATAAATACATACTTTAAATACATAGAGAACATCCAAGACCCAAGAACAAAATCCGTGCTAAATGCACAAATAATGCCCTGGCCGGGATTCGAACCCGGGACCTCTAGCTTCGGAGGCAGTGTCACTACCAACTAAGCTAAACAGGTCGTCAGTCTGTTAAACAGTTAGTCTATTAAACAGGCTATTTTCATTATCATCATCATCATATCAGCCGATGGACGTCCACTACTGGACATAGGCACAGATCAAAGAATACTAGTACAGATACCCAATCCCATAGAGAAAAAGTGTGCCTTCCTAAGGTAGGCTATTCGGTAGGCAATTTTTATTTCCATAGTTCCAACACTAGATGCAGTAACTGGGTTAACACGACTGTGACGCTGTCGCCGTGGCTAGTAGTTTAGTAATGTATTAAGATGTCACTAGATGGCGTGACTTCTCTGGCAGCGAGTGGAGACGCGCGACGTCCAGGGGTTCTTTAAGGTTGTGTTTATTCAAAATGAATAATATACCTAAAGCATTCATTCAGTTTATTCCTTCATCGTTGTGCGATTCCAAATGTTTAATACCTACCTATAGACTATAACTATAACATGTTTATTTCTTGTATTGACATTGATATGTTCCCTGATCACATTCGGCGATTTTGATAATTCTTTTTTTGTATCAAAGTAGGTACCCTCAACGAGGTTCCATATAAATTTGGTGAAGGTCTGACGGTGGGAACTAGGAGGAATCGAGGGAACTCCTCGAATTGATTTGATATGCTTATGCCGATTTCGGTATTTTCTGTCATTAATCAAGCATTGGCTCTCCGAAACCTCAACTTTGATGAAGCGGAACTGGTGATGATGACCACAGATGACTTATGGAACTGCTCAATCATCTAGGCATTTCACAGATTAGGATAAAATTTCGTTGACGTAGCTACTAATGCTCGTCAAAATACACATTTTAAAGTGGAACTTATGATGAGTAACTGAACGTCAGTATGGGTTCCCTGAGGAATCGACGGAACTCCTCAAATATCATCGGCCCATACAAAGTGACTTGGTTGGGATGTAGTAACAGTAACCACCTCCTTTGCTATCGGAAAGCAGTACAGGTGGTGAAGTGGGAAGAATATGCAAAAATGTCATGTGTGGGGCATAGCGAAGTACAAAATTGGAGTCAGGTTTTTTTGGGTATATATTATTAATAGTTTTATAAATTGTATAAATATATTAACTTTTTAACCGACTTCAATAGAAGAAAGTAGGTTCTCAGTTCGTCTCAATTTTTTTATGTATGTCATAGTTATGCGTGTGTAAGTTTTCAGTTACGTAACCGGATTGACCATACTTGTATGTGTAAGCTCAGGAGCGGTCGCATCTCCTGAGTCACTAAGTTGCCTTACAGTTATATTTTAAAACTTTTAGTTACGAAACCGGGTTTGCCATACTTGTATGCGTAAGCTCGGGAGCGCTCGCCTCTCCTGAGTCACTGGTTGCCTTACAGTTCGTTATATGTTGACGTTAGCGTGTTTTTAGTTTCTGAAACTTTTTGATACGAAACCGGGTTGAGTATACTTGTATGCGTAAGCTCGGGAGCGCTTGCTTCTCCTGAGTCACTGGTTGCCTTACAGTTCGTTATATATTAATGGCGGCGTATTTTTAGGTTCTAAAACTTTTGGTTACGAAACAGGGTTCGCCATACTTGTATTCGTAAGCTCGGGAGCGCTCGCCTCTCCTGAGTCACTGGTCGCCTTACAGTTCATTATATATTGATGACGGCGTATTTTTTAGGTTCTAAAACTTTTGGTTACGAAACTGGGTTCGCCATACTTGTATGCGTAAGCTCGGGAGCGCTCGCCTCTCCTGAGTCACTGGTTGCCTTACAGTTCGTTATATGTTGACGTTAGCGTGTTTTTAGTTTCTGAAACTTTTTGATACGAAACCGGGTTGAGTATACTTGTATGCGTAAGCTCGGGAGCGCTTGCCTCTCCCGAGTCACTGGTTGCCTTACAGTTCGTTATATATTAATGGCGGCGTATTTTTAGGTTCTAAAACTTATGGTTACGAAACCGGGTTCGCTATACTTGTATGCGTAAGCTCGGGAGCGCTCGCCTCTACTGAGTCACTGATTGCTTTACAGTTCATTATTATATTGATGGCGGCGTATTTTTAGGTTCTAAAACTTTTGGTTACGAAACCGGTTTCGCCATACTTGTATGCGTAAGCTCGGGAGCGCTCGCCTCTCCTGAGTCACTGGTTGCTTTACAATTCGTTATATATTAATGGCGGCTTATTTGTAGGTTCTAAAACTTTTGGTTACGAAACCGGGTTCGCCATACTTGTATTCGTAAGCTCGGGAGCGCTCGCCTCTCCTGAGTCACTGGTTGCCTTACAGTTCGTTATATGTTGACGTTAGCGTGTTTTTAGTTTCTGAAACTTTTTGATACGAAACCGGGTTGAGTATACTTGTATGCGTAAGCTCGGGAGCGCTTGCTTCTCCTGAGTCACTGGTTGCCTTACAGTTCGTTATATATTAATGGCGGCGTATTTTTAGGTTCTAAAACTTTTGGTTACGAAACAGGGTTCGCCATACTTGTATTCGTAAGCTCGGGAGCGCTCGCCTCTCCCGAGTCACTGGTTGCCTTACAGTTCGTTATATATTAATGGCGGCGTATTTTTAGGTTCTAAAACTTATGGTTACGAAACCGGGTTCGCTATACTTGTATGCGTAAGCTCGGGAGCGCTCGCCTCTACTGAGTCACTGATTGCTTTACAGTTCATTATTATATTGATGGCGGCGTATTTTTAGGTTCTAAAACTTTTGGTTACGAAACCGGTTTCGCCATACTTGTATGCGGATCTATCTATCTCGTATGGACGGTCTATCTCCGGCTATAGTCAGCGTATGGCAAAGTTTAATGTCACATCATTAGAAGTCAGACGTAAGCAATCTGACCTTATTTATTTATATAAAATTATCCATTCCCATATTGATTCTCCTTATCTATTGTCACTTCTGAATATTAACATAGTTTACAGGATTCGTTGTCCGAAAACTTTTACTCTAGCTGTATACCGAAATAATACTTCTTATTATAATCCAATTGTTCGCATGTGTCGGGAGTTTGATGATTTGGTTCGCGTCTGTAAGGATCTTGATGTTTATGTTTCCAAAATATCTGAATTCAAAAAATCTGTATATTTAGCAACAAGCAATTAATTTGGATTATTTCAATAACTGTTAACTGTTGAGTGTGCTGATATTTGTTTGCCTTCTTTTATCACTCTCTTTGTAATTCCAATTGATTTGAAATTTAATACCTATGTAAAAAAAAACCTTCTTTTTCTCATAAATACATACATATATCTTTATCTCTAAATTGTAACTCAAAGCCATGATGTGTACATATGTTTTGGACTGTAATCTAGTTATAAGTGTCTTCGTATATGTATTTCTTTGTTAATTTTGATTACTGTCTGTTTTATGTACCTTTTGAAATAAAATAAAAAAAAAAAAAAAAAAATATGCGTAAGCTCGGGAGCGCTCGCCTCTCCTGAGTCACTGGTTGCTTTACAATTCATTATATATTAATGGCGGCTTATTTGTAGGTTCTAAAACTTTTGGTTACGAAACCGGGTTCGCCATACTTGTATTCGTAAGCTCGGGAGCGCTCGCCTCTCCTGAGTCACTGGCCGCCTTACAGTTCATTATATATTGATGACGGCGTATTTTTTAGGTTCTCAAACTTTTGGTTACGAAACTGGGTACGCCATACTTGTATGCGTAAGCTCGGGAGCGCTCGCCTCTCCTGAGTCACTGGTTGCCTTACAGTTCATTATTATATTGATGACGGCGTATTTTTTAGGTTCTAAAACTTTTGGTTACGAAACTGGGTTCGCCATACTTGTATGCGTAAGCTCGGGAGCGCTCGCCTCTCCTGAGTCACTGGTTGCCTTACAGTTGGTTATATATTGACGGCAGCGTGTTTTTAGGTTCTGAAACTTTTAGATACGAAACCGGGTTTACATACTTGTATGCGTAATCTCGGGAGCGCTCGCCTCTCCTGAATCACTGGTTGCCTTACAGTTGGTTATATATTGACGGCAGCGTGTTTTTAGGTTCTGAAACTTTTAGATACGAAACCGGGTTCGCCATACTTGTATGCGTAAGCTCGGGAGCGCTCACCTCTCCTGAGTCACTGGTCGCCTTACAGTTCATTGTATATTGATGGCGGCGTATTTTTTAGGTTCTTAAACTTTTGGTTACGAAACCGGGTTTGCCATACTTGTATGCGTAAGCTCGGGAGCGCTCGCCTCTCCTGAGTCACTGGTTGCCTTACAGTTCGTTATATATTAATGGCGGCGTATTTTTAGGTTCTAAAACTTTTGGTTACCAAACGGGGTTCACTATACTTGTATGCGTAATCTCGGGAGCGCTCGCCTCTCCTGAGTCACTGGTTGCCTTATAGATTGTTATATATCAATGGCGGCGTATTTTTTAGGTTCTAAAACTGTTGGTTACAAAACTGGATTCGCCATACTTGTATGCGTAAGCTCGGGAGCGCTCGCCTCTCCTGAGTCACTGGTTGCCTTACAGTAGGTTATATATTGAGGGCAGCGTGTTTTTAGATTCTGAAACTTAAATACGAAACCGGGTTGATTATACTTGTATGCGTAAGCTCGGGAGCGCTCACCTCTCCTGAGTCACTGGTTGCCTGATAGTTGATTATATATTGACAGCAGCGTGTTTTTAGGTTCTGAAACTTTTAGATACGAAACCGGGTTGATCATACTTGTATGCGTAAGCTCGGGAGCGCTCGCTTCTCCTGAGTCACTGTTTGCTTTACAGTTCGATATTTAATCGTAGTACTACGTGTTTAAACTTTTACTTACGGAAGGCGGTTGGCTTTACAATAAAACCTATTTTGGGGCATTGGAATGTGCCTCCGTTCAATATGTCAGTAGTATTTTGTAGTGTGTTAATGCAGTTTCTTTCGTAGACTAAGGCTGGGTTGCACCAAACCGCCAGTAATCGTAAGCGGTGTTCGTTAAAATCTGAATGTATGGGAAGAGTGACTAGTTTCTATGGGATGACAGCTGTCGGCGCCATATTTAACGTTGATCAGTCTGTGATCGTAAGTCGGTGCAACCCAGCCTAAGGCTGAGTTGCACCAAACCGTCTGTAATCGTAAGCTGTGTTCGTTAAAATTTGAATGTATGGAAAGTTTGACAAGTTTTTATGGGATGACAGCTGCCGGCGCCATATTTAACGTTGATCAGTCTGTGATCGTAAGTCGGTGCAACCCAGCCTTATTCGTTTGTCTTAGTAGAAATCGTTCGCTGAAGTGCTACTAGGTACTACTAAATTGGCAATATTTCACTCCTTTACGTTAGTACGTAAATGAGACTTAATCGCGACCATTAAAATGTAATTACCTTTTTGAGAATCACCCGGCGTTTCGGATGTGTCACTTCGAGCTTGGTTACGAACTGGGCGTCTACTCCGAAATACGAAATCGGAACTTTGTATGGTGCCATCTTTTTCACTCATATAGTGTATGACAGGAGAGTGAAAGGGACGGCACCATACGAAGTTCGGATTTCGAATTTCGTAGTAGACCCCCTGACTCGCGTGAGCGGATATCAACATCTAGCCGCACGGGTTTTATTTTATGCCCATTCCAGTCAGCTCTCGATTAAGAATGTTGTGTTGTGATACATCCGAAACGTCGGGTAAACCTTAAAAAACGTGAATATATTTAATTACAATCGATTAATTCCGGCTACTTATAATAATGTGTTTGTAATCTTTTCCACTGAACAAGACATTATTATTGTGACTCTATAATCTTCAAAAGCCACGTCGTCATGCGTAGATTTATCTGCCAGGGTCCGAAGTCAGTGCCAAGTCGTCGTAAGTGCTGTATTCGTCCGAATCCGAACACATAAACAGTCGCGAACGATAAAGAACACAAATCACAATATCCGTTTAGAAGGTCTGGTCGTCGTTATTAGAAACAAGACTAATCAAATAAAAAACAAAAAAACCCGACCAAGTGCGTGTCGGACCATGCACAAAGAAGGGTTCCTTACCGACACCTCTCATAATCTACATTTAAAACCACTATACAATACATTTAATAAACAAGACTAATTATTTAAAAAAACTAAAAAAACCTGACTGCGCTCCTTTGTAATTTGGCGCCAAAAATCCGCCGTTTTGTTTTTATTTTCATTTTGATAATATTCCCAGTGTCACTCTCACAGTAAATACGAATCTAACGTCACCTCTCAAGCTAAAATCCATCGAGCCGTTTAGGCCCCTGAGCGTGCCAAACAATTATGCATACAAACATACTCTCGAAAAACATAACCCTCCTTCTGGCGCTGTCGGGTAAAAAAGGTCGTATCTTCATAGGAAACTTACGGCACTTACGCTCTTTTGTTTTGGCGAGACAGTTTTTCATTGAATAACTCAAAAAGCGTTAAACTTATCTTGCTCAAACTAAAAATCGTTAAAAGGATTTATTAATGTACATCATCTTGATTGTTTTCAGAATTTTAAACTTCATATTTTGGAAATTAGAGGGGGGGGACACTTTTTACGACTTTGACAGCTAATATCTCACCAAACAGTTGACTTAAATGGAAAAGTTTTCTAGAAACCTCTATGTCATTTTTGAAGGCCTATCCCTAGACACCCTACACGCCTATGTGCATTGGAAAAAAAATTACTCCCCTATTACATGAATGGCGTGCCCCCCTCGTTTAATATTTCTTTTTTATAATTTCACATCATATTTCTATAGCGGTTCATAACATACACCTTCACACACACAATTTCATAATTGTAGTGGTCATAGTCTCCGAGTAAATCGGCTGTGACCAGGGCTTGAAACCGGTACCGAAAATACCTGTAACATACCGGTATTTATAGGTTTTCTTCGTTTCGGTTCCAGAGAACCGGTTAAGAAAAAATACCGGTATTAGAACCGAAAAATACCGGTTCTTTATAAAGGTTCCTACACTTGTATGCGATGTTGCCATTTCGTGCGTATGCGCGGCGCGGTGGCGGAACTTAGGTACCTAATAGTACATTACTGCAGAGGCCGTGAAGTAAGGATTGCTGGACGAGTTTGGGATAAACTGCCGAGTCGTAGACGAGGCCGGATAAAACGAGTCCTGCAATCCCTGTTCCGGCCGAGGATTGTACAGTACTTTTCTCAAACATGTTAGAAAAAAAAAACAATAAAAAACTGCAAAGTAAAAAAAATAAAAAATACAAGACGTCCAAAAAAAGCAAAGTATAGCAAATAAAAACACGAAAAATGCAACAAAAAAATTCAAAAAAACACGAAAATAACCAAAAATGTCAATATAATTAAACATAAAAGCATAAGAACACGAATAATGCTTTAACAATTCCAGAAACATCAAAAAACAAAAAAACGCTACAAAATAACACGAAAAAACTAAAAAAATTCGAAAGAAATAACAAAGAAATAACAAAACTGACGAAAAGTACAAAAAAAAAACTTTTAAACATTACAATAACATCAAGAAACAGAAAAAACGCTACAAAACAACACGTAAACACTTAAAAAAAATACCAATATTCACAAAAAAATCCACGAAAACAACTAAAAACACGAAAAATGCTACAAAATTCAAGCACGATTTAAAAAAAACACAAAAGAATTAAAAAAATACCAAAATACACGTACAAACTACAAGATATACCAAAAAAAACATAAAAAAAACTTGACGAAAAGTACAAAAAAAGATAGGAAATAACTTATGAAAAGTCAAAATATACGAAAAAACTTTTCAACAGTCCAAAAACATCAAAATAACACGAAAAACCGTAAAAAATAACAAGTAAAAACAAAAATAAAAAAAACCACAAAAAAATCGTAATAAACAACTAACAACACGAAAAATGCTACAAAATACAAGCACCATTTAAAAAAAACACGAAAGAACTAAAAAAATACCAAAAACACGTATAAACTAAAAAATTACCAAAAAACATGGAAAATCATTTAAAAAACGACCGAAAGTACAAAAATATACGAAAAACTTTTAAAAAGTCAAAATATATTTAACAAAACACAAACATAAAGCTACAAAATAACACGAAAAAACTAAAAAAAATACCAAAATTCACGAAAAATTTGAAAGAAACAACAAAAAACACAATATGATACAAAAATACAAGCAAGACTTAAAAAAACAAACAAAGAAAAGAACAAAGATATATACCAAAAAACACGTAAAACTAAAACAAAGCCAAAACACTAAATAAAACTGACGAACAGTATAAAAAAACTTTTAAACATTCCAAAAACATCAAAAAACAGCAAAAGCGCTATAAAATAACAAGTAAAAACTTAAAAAGTCAAAATATATCAAAAAACACAAACATAAAGCTACAAAATAACACGAAAAAAATACCAAAATTCACGAAAAATTTGAAAGAAACAACAAAAAACACACAAGATGATACAAAAATACAAGCACGACTTAAAAAAAAACAAAGAAAAGAACAAAGATATATACCAAAAAACACGTAAAACTAAAACAAAGCCAAAACACTAAATAAAACTGACGAAAAGTATAAAAAAAACTTTTAAACATTCCAAAAACATCAAAAAACAGCAAAAGCGCTATAAAATAACAAGTAAAAACTTAAAAAAAACCACAGTTCACAAAAAAATCGAAAAAAACAACTAAAAGCAATAATACTACAAAAAATAACAAAAATCATATTAAAAAAAACAAAATAAAACTGAATAAACACGAAAAAAATAAAAAAAATCCAGATACATCAAAAACAAGCTACAAAATTACACGAAAAAATAAAAAAAATACCTATATTCACGAAAAATTCGAAAGAAACAACAAAAACACACAAACTGATACAAGCACGACTTAAAAAAAACATATTAAAGAACAAAAAATACAAAAAAACACGTAAAACAAAGCCAAAACACAAAACAGAGCTGACGAAAAGTACAAACAAAACTTTTGAACATTCCAAAAACATCCAAAAACAGAAAAACGCTACAAAATAACAAGTAAAAATAAAAAAAAAACACAAAAAATCGAAAAAAACAACTAAAAACACGAAAAATGCTACAAAATTCAAGCACGATTTAAAAAACACGAAAGAATTGAAAAAATGTAAAAGAAACACGTAAATACTAAAAGAAATACCAAAAAATATATATATAAAAAAAAAACAAAAAAATCTGACGAAAAATACAAAAAAAAATAAGAAAAACTTATAAAAAGCCAAAAAATACGACAAAACTTTTAAACAGTCCAAAACCATCAAAAGACACGAACTAAATACATAAATACTCGAAAAATTCGGAAAAAAACAATAAAAAACAAAAAATGCTACAAAAGTACAAGTACAATAAAAAACCCCGGAAAAACAAAAAAAAAACAATTTATATAACAAATTAAAAATATATATACAAAATCGTGGCGGTTGGCTCTATGTAATATTTCCTTTATCAGTTGATTTTAGTAAGCAAATTTAAAAAGTTAGAGCAGCGGACACTAATGTTAATTGCATACATTCTCCATACATTACTCGCGATGTGAGTGTTTGTGACCTCAGTAGCTCTATCTCTCTCACTCACTCCACTCGCACTTTCGAGTATCGGTATTTTGACTGTTAAAAACCGGTAAATTTCATCAATTCTCATCGGTTCTCACGGTACCGGTATCATTTAGGATACCGGTTTTAGCAATACTAGTACTTTAGCTAGTACCGGTACCATGTCTGATACCGGTTCCTGGTACAAGGTCACAATACCGGTTTCCAAAAATACCGTTTATTCAAGTCCTAGCTGTGACATACGGACGGACGGACGGACAGACATGACGAATCTATAAGGATTCCATTTTAAATCCTAAAACCCGACTGCGTTTCAGTGTAATTAGAATTTGGCGCCAAAAAGCCGCCATTGTTTTTTATATATCTAGTGTCACTCTCACAGTAAATACTAATCTAACGACACCTTTCAAGCTAAAATCCATTAAGCCGTTTAGGCTGCAGAGCGTGCCAACAATTATACATACATACGTCATACATACATACATACATACATACTCTCCAAAAACATAACCCTCCTTCTGGTGCAGTCGAGTAAAAAACTAAAAGAGCGCTTATAACTTATTTGGAATCAAACGAAACGAAGCTACACGCATAATTTTTAAGAAAAAAAAACCGACTTCAATGGGGGAGTCCGGTGAAAGATTATTAATCTTAGATGGTGCTCTCTTAGATTCCATACAATAAAATACAAAAATGGCTATAAGTATGTTTATAATGGTAGAAGACTAAGTACCCTCAATTCCTCATGAAATCATGGAAAAACCTTGCTTGCTTGACAAACAAAACGAAGAGAACAAATCGCCAAACGTGAACTACGCGTCGTTGAAGAGTTCCGTTCTGATCATCATCAGCAGTTCCACTTCATCAAATGTCACTTTTATGAATGAAAATGCTTGATTAGTACATGAAAATACTAAAATCACTATTTGTGTGCCTTTCACATTTGAGGAGTTTCCTCGATTCCTAATGGATCCCATCATCAGAACTCGAGCATGACAAAAATCAATCGTGAAAATGGAACTTGCTTAACAAACACAGCTAGAAGGACAAATCGCCAAACGTGAACTTTTCGTCGTTGAAGAGTTCTGTTCTGATCATCATCAGCAGTTCCACTTCATCAAATGTCACATTTTTGTATGATAATGCTCGATTTGTTGATAAAAACACAAAAATCACTATATGTTTGCCTTTAAGATTTGAGGAGTTCCCTCAATTCCTCATGGATCCCATCATCAGAACTCGAGCATGACAAAAATTAATCGTGAAAATAGAACTTGCTTAACAAACACAGCTAGGAGGACAAATCGCCAAACGTGAACTTTTCGTCGTTGAAGAGTTCTGTTCTGATCATCATCAGCAGTTCCACTTCATCCAATGTCACATTTTTGGATGCAAATGTTTGACTTGTTGATAAAAACACAAAAATCACTATATGTTTGCCTTAAAGATTTGAGGAGTTCCTTCAATTCCTCATGGATTCCATCATCAGAACTGCCTTTTGACAAAAACGGGACCAACTTGGATATATATACATACAATCAAAAAAAGAATTTTTCAAATCGGTTAAGAAATGACGGAGTTATGGAGTAACAAACATTAAAAAAAAAAAAACATACAACCGAATTGATAACCTCCTCTTTTGAAATCTTGAAGTCGGTTAAAAACTACGCATCAATGTTTGTACACAAACCGTCTGTGAGTTTTGTTACTTCCATTGCATTATTAAAGATAATACGTTGTTCGTTACGTTACTTATTTGAGCTTAGATTTTAATACTTACACGAAGACAAAACGGTGTTATGTGTTTATATTTTGCAACACATTATTTTACCTAATACTCTATTTTATACTTATAATATACAAGTAATATTTTTGAGACCATATTACACATCACATAAGAACATTCAAAAACGAAGCGCGTCACGGCTGTAGTTCGCTGACCGACCTTGACCGTTGCATCTACAACCAGTGCAGTGGTCAACAACATTTTTATACTGTGTTCAATGAATTATGGCAAGGATGTGTAATTAATTTCAAATAAACATTTATAGAGGGCATTTTACTTGTTTCCGTTGAATTTTATTGTTCTCATTGCCATTCTAACTAATTTAGGTACCTATTGGCTATGTGCGAAGTAGGTGGTGGGGGTAAGCTAGGCGATCGCAGCGCACACCATGGCAGAAATGTGTACTTTCCTGGGACATCTGTCAAATTTACTTTCACGATTTCTATTGGTTTCTTAACGGTTTCCTACGATTCGTTTCGTTCGTATTTATTTATTTATTTTCTTATTTATTTCAGTAAAATTTCCAGTAAGGGGTCTTTCTCGTTTACTAAAATAAATAAAATATGAATGTGTCACCACTTGACATCTCTGAGTTTGACATTGTCTCGGGACCCCTGACGTTTGACGTTTCAGACGTGCACATAGCCAATACGGTGAAGAACCAAACACAATAAAATAACTACTTACGTCAAAAAAATTGGAAAGGTAGGTAATTTTTCAATTAGCAATTTAAAGATTTCTAGACATTTTAATAAATATATAAAGCGGAAGAAATAAAACGCTACGATTACTGGATTATCACTTATATGGATTATACAAATTTTCACTTAAATGAGACATTTTCCGTTTCTTCCGTGGTGACACAAACACCTTGAAGAGGCGTGGGCCACTTGGGGTAGATGGAGTCGGTTCCATGTCTTTAATAACACCAACTTTTAATAACAAAAAATTAACAACGCAAATAAACTCAACGAATAGTAACAAAAAAGATAACAAACACAACAAACGTAACTTAAACAGTGATTTAACAAGTAAAGAGTCCGAGAACTATGTGATCACAAACGCATCCCACTATAGAATACCGCTTTAAAAAATATTACAGCTTATGATCATGGGACCAATAACATTGCAAGCAAAATAACATGTGCTTAAGATCCCGTCCGTATACCTGCGAACCTAAGGTTTACAATCTCTGCAGCTGGCAATTACGGTTACTGTGCGAGCGTGAGGGCACTATTACTGTGCGCGTGTGACAGAGACAAATATACATAGCGCTGTTATAGCACCATCTAGTGAAAAAACTCAATAATACGTGGCAAGCTTGGAAGCTCACACGTAAGGTATCAATTTTATTGTATTTAGTAAAATACAAAATTTAGTATCTATTTTATGTGTAGAATAATGTTTGAGACTAAAATATGCTATGTGAATTTATTGGGGTGTAAAAATCATTATTTTCTCAAGATTACGTGCAATATTATTTCACGTGATACCTGTAGCGCCATCTATGAGATTTTACTAAGTATTAATTATACGTTGTATGAGATGGGTGGCCATGACATAGGCCTCCCCTAAAGAGTGCCACTATGACCGGTCCTGCGCCACCCGCATCCAGCGGACACCCGCGACCTTTACCAGGTCATTAGTCCACCTTGTGGGGGGCCTACCCACGCTGCGTATTCCAGTACGTGGTCGCCACTCGAGAACAATAACAAAACAATATACAATTATCATTATAGTTTGTAGTTCAAATTGTAATTTTGTTGCAGCATGTTTCGACATATTTATAGGTGTAGGTGTGTTAACGATGCCAAAGATTAAATCCACTTTTGTTCTTGTGTGGATTATCTGTGTAAGTTTTATATTTGAGTTTTTTTTTATTCACTGTATTATGTAAAAAAAGTAGTACATAAGCGCTGGTAAATATAGTTTTAGGTAGCGTGAGTCCAATATCTACTTATATATTGTTGTGTTAATATCGTATAATATACAGTATTAGTAGTAGTAATTATTGTATACAATATATTTTAATTAAAGAAATATACGTTCGTAGTTTCCATTTATTTCTTTTGCTACAATGAATGAGCTGTAGGCGTTGCAGGCTGCGGTGACCGCTTAACATCAAGCGGGCCGTACGCTTGTTTGCCACCGACGTGGTATTTAAAAAACATTACTTCCTTGACATCTTCATGTTAAATAAAGGCGTTTTTGCACATTGTATTATATTTACTGCCAGCTTATGAAGAAGGCTATTTAAAGATTACAATTCTTTTTAAAGGACTTGCCAGAAGGTGTGAAAAACCGAGATCAATGGAAGAAGAGAGGGCAGGCCTTTGCTTAGCAGTGGTACACATGAGGCTCTATATCCTATACGATTAAATGAACAACATTTGTATATTTATTTGTTTGTTTGTAATTGAAATCTAGAAAACCGCTCTAATGATTTTAATGAAATTTACAATAAAGGGAGATTATCCGCCCAATTTTTTTTTACACTGGATAGGTTTGCGCTTGACGACAAATCACCTGATGGTGAGCGATATTGTGGTCTAGGAAGGAGCGCGCTTACCTAGTAAAACCCGGTTCACTCTCGTCTTGAAGATCGTAAGGATGTAGTTTTCGGAGAACAAGGATTCCGGCAAGGAGTTCCACAGTTTGGCTGTTCTCACAGTAAAAGAGGAAACGAAACGCTTCGTGCGCGTTTTTGGAACTGACCGTAAAACGATGTCGCCTCGCCGTATCCCTGGTCGTCCGACGGTAGAAGGGGGCGGGGGGTATAAAACTGTGTAGTTCCTCAGCACACTCCCCGAAATGCAACCGATAAATTATGGTAAGCCGCCAGACGTTTACAGCCAGTTCTCAATTAAGCTGCGTGAGAGCTTTTCTGTCCCTTTTGGTGGAAATCGTATAGAATTTCTATAGAAATCCTTACCCTGAAAAAGATAGCTGTCTTTTTCTTAAAGCTGCGCCTCCATATTGTTAGTGACAAACTGATCAGCGCGGATCCAGGATTTGGTTCGGGGGCAATGTCAATCAATACAGAACAAATACGCATAAAAATATAAAAATGGATAGCCGGATGCCCCAAGGTGAGATCGTAAAGACTAAATAGACCTTACTTTTTGGTTATTTCTTTAGTATTTTACTACATAAATTAGGGTTTATTAAAATTGCGGATTAGTAATAAAAACCTTTTTTATATCATGTTTTTATTAGGTATAAATACATAAAAGTGTTGATTCTTCACAACAGCACAACTTTCATTATTAAGTTAAGAGAAAACTGACAAAAGCCACAAGTATGAAACTACAATAAATCTAGGAATTCGACATTTATAATAGTGACATCATTGGAATTGATAAGTTCTATTAATTACATTATTACCTACCTACTTAATTACATTGCAGGAAATATAAATAATTGGATAGCTAAGTTACATGTATTTAATATGTGCATAAAAATTTATAATAACTTGCCAGAAAACTTTAAGTTGCTCCAGGAACACGAGTTGAAACGAAAATTAGTAGACTGGCTTCTTGACAAGTGTTTTTATAGCATCAAGCAATATTTAGAATTTAAAAATTAGTATTCATAGAATCACAATGTTTATGTTAATTTTGTAATATTTACATAAAGATATTTACACAACTTTATTACACACTTTACATATTTGTACAATATTCTGATCAGATTCGTTTAACATGTAACATTGCATATATACCGCCAATAACAACTAAAAAAGCGGTGCAATCACTTTCATCTAAACGGCTTTTAATATGTATTTATACAAATGACGTCGTTTAAAGAAAACGCCAGAGTATTGGCTTATTTAACATTTGAATAAATAAAAGTGCAGGAATTTCCTGTTTCAAGAAACGTCCAACTCGCCCAAGACCTAATGCAACACGATTCCCATTGAAAATGATAGACATGAAATTCCTGTAAGCCCATTAATACAATCAGTAGGCACATTGGATGAACTATCGTAACGGATTGCAAAATATCCACAATTTATTTGGTGTTTACCGCGCAATGCCTGCCGGCATAAAAATATTTAAAAAACACTATCATCATTAAAAGTTTCGCTGTTATCGGTGGAGTAACCGCCACTCTTCTCTCTTCATTGCCAATTTCTTGACTTCTCCGTACGACTCGGCAGCAACTTCCTCCTTCACTTGGTTTAAATAATAAATTGACCACAATTTACAAATATAACAAACACCGTTATCTTTATCTCTTTAACGGACATAAGGGCATTTTTTGTTTCGTAAAATTAAACCATATCACCTTTTTTTATATAAATATCAATTGAAAGTTGAATCATGGTGGGAATAAAATTTCCCTCTGCCTTATAAAGGGTAAGTGTCCTGATCGGCTGCAACTGTGTATAAAATGAGCAGATTATTATCCTTTTAATGTACCAGTTAGCTGTTATTCAGTGCAAAATATAACCTTAAAACGCCAAATATGATATCATTTGTACTGGGATGACAGCTGTCACCATACACAAGCTATGTTAAAAAGTATTAAATTATACATATAATATATTAAATTTTTGTAGGTTCTAGGTATTAAATTTCATCCCTGGCACCAGGGACAAACGGCCAAATTACAGTACAGTATATTTCGCAGGTTTCTCGTTGTGAACGCGTTTAAGATGTCTCCTGTAATGACTAGATCGTGCAAATTTCTTTTGGCAAATTCCACAAACAAACGGTTTCTCTCCAGTATGACTACGATAATGTACTCTCAATTCCGCTAGAACTATAAACTCTCTTTTACAAATGTCACAAGAATGGGGTTTCTGTCCCGTGTGCCGTCGCATATGAACCATTAAAGCGGACTTGTGTCTGAATTGCTTACTGCATATTTCGCAGGTGTGCTGTTTGATTCCCTCGTGAATCATCATGTGGCCCTGTAAACCTCTGTTCTGCCGGAATCGCTTATGACATATTTCACAAGAGTACGATTTCTCCGAGGAGTGTGTTGCTTTATGAACTTTTAGATTGCTTTTGTCTGTGAACGTTTTGCTGCATATTTCGCACATGTATGGTTTTTTCCCCATATGTCTGTCCAAATGCGTGGCTAGAGAGTTTTTAGTTGAAAAGAGTTTCTTACAAAGTTCGCAGCAAAATCGCTTTTCTCCCTTTGGTCCATGTGTTTCCTTATGTCGGTTTAAAGCATTCTGCACTGGAAACGCTTTGTTGCATATGTCACAGGAGTAAGGTTTTTCACCTGTGTGTTCAAGGATATGTCGCGTCATTGTCTCTTTATGTACGAATTGTTTGTTGCACACATTGCACGTATATTTATAGTCTCCCGTGTGAGTAGTTCGATGTAGGTCTAAAGAACGTTTCGATTTATATCGTTTATTGCATACATCACACGAGAAAATTTGGTTTCCCGTGTGACGGAGCAAATGAGCATTCAAGCTGGACTTACAAGCGAAATCTTTTTGGCATTGTTCGCAAAAGAACCTCGATGCGTGATTTTTCATATGAGCGGTTAAGTTGCATTTCTGAGCAAACCTTTTGTGGCAAACTTCACATTCATGGAACGGTTTTTCAGCTGCGTTATCTTTAGATTTAGCATCTAAATTAGATTCTTTTGCAATTTTCTCGTCGCATTCGGACTTTTCATCAGAATCATTATCACTATTTTCATACTTTAAATGCGTTTTTAAATGAGCGGCTAGATAACTTTTTAGCGTGAACTTCTTATTACATACTTCACAAGTGTAAGGTTTATCTCCAGTGTGTGTTTTCATATGTTTCACCATGATACACTTCTGCGTAAATCTCTTGTGGCATACATCGCAGAAGTATCGATAATCGCCCATGTGATATTTGAAATGGGAGGTCAAGTTGCCCTTTTGTGAGAATCTTTTGTGACAAACGTTGCAGGAAAACGGTTTTTCACCTGTGTGCATGCGGCGATGAAGTTTGAGCGCTGATTGGTGGTCGAATGTTTTGTTGCATATATCGCAGGTGTGGATTACGTTGATGCCGCGGGCCGGAGCGGGGGCGGGTTGAGGCGGGGCGGGGGAGGGTGTAGCCGGTGCCGGCGATGCGCCTAATGACGTCACTGAAAAAAATCAGTCATTTATATTGTGGAACTTGGTGATCATTAATAACAAATTATTAACTCGAAAACAAATAAATAAAATAGATACGCAGATCACGTACGAGATTATTCGGAAGAAGACCTATCACCTGGTATTGAAACATAATGATATTGACACATTCGACTCGCGACTTACGATTTTCAGGAGGCAGATAGTCACAGTTCTTGGTCAAAGTACTCAGCCGCTTAAATCAGCTTAAATTGGTTTTTGATTGATTTGTATTTCTTTTTTAGTCATGTGTCTACTCAATTATCTGTTAATAGCTTGCTCAAATATATTATATCATATTTATGTATATACCTAGTTTAGTGTAGTTTTAGTTTTACGCTCGCTGTTACTTTTAATCATGCTGTGCATACATATTTTGGATAGCATTCAAATCAATACCTGCGAACTATGCTATTTTTCTGTCAATGAATGTTGTCTTTATTGTGTGCCTATTAAATAAATAAATAAATAAATAAATCAAGGGTGCTAGTTCTGTCCCCCGTTCCCTATATATAGACATTGTTGGGAATAGATCGGCTTCCTCACGATGTTTCCCTTCACCGAAAAGGTACTGTTAAATATCATATAATATTTCGTAATACGGTGTTTTTGAAAAATACCCAGTGGCACGAGCCGAGGATCGAACCCATGACCTCCAGATTGAAAGTCGCGTGCTACAGTGGCTTTGTCTCCTAAAGCCGATTTCACATTACGACAGGCGGCGCGCGCGGCACGTTCGACCGCGCAAGCCGTGCGCAATGTAAACATGTTTTGCAGCTGGAAGGCCTGAATTGTAGCGCGCAAAATACGGCTACATTGCGCGAGGCAGCCGCAATCGAACGTGCCGCTCGCTCCGCCTCGCGTAATGTGGACCTGTCTTAATGTTTTATTAATTTTTACGTAATACGTACACATGCTACAACATCTGACAGAGGCGAGTAGAATAGTCGGACTTACCATAAATAAATCAAAAACGAACATAATGACAAACAGAGAAGAAAGGACCATAGTAGTAGATAATGAAAAAATAGAATATGTACAGAGCTATATTACCTAGGACAAATTATATCACTCAGGGACCAGACGACTTTAGAAGTAGAGAGAAGAGTATCAAGTGCTTGGAAAAGATTCTGGTCGCTTAAGGAGATAGGTACTTAAGAGTAAGCACTATCCAATGTCAGCCAAGAAAAAAGTCTTTAACTTGTGCATCCTCCCATGTATAACCTTTGGTTGCCAAACTTGGGCACTGACTCAGAAACATCTCCAAAAACTTAGAACCTGCCAAAGAGGAATAGAAAGAACTATGATGAACATCACATTAAAAGATCGTAGAAGAGCAGGAGAAATAAGAGCAACAATAAAAGTAGAAGACGTGATTAAGAAAGTTAAAATGGCAATGGGCAGGACATATCAGAAGGGATAGTTAGGAAAAATGGTGCAAAATAATTAGACTGGCAACCACGAGACGGTAACAGAAAAAGAAAACCAATTAAAAGGTGTATAGATGACATCAAGTCTATATGGGGCGCCACCTGGACCAGGAAAGCCATTTATAGAGAGAAATGGAAACAGCTGGGAGAGGCATATGTGTCAGAAGACACACTGAACACTAATACGGACAATCCGATGTGTTAGTTTTTAAGTAAATTGTTCATAAATGTAATGTAATACTGTTTTAGTTTCGGCAATAAAGGCTATTATGACTATGATGAGTACTTACTCGGTGTTTTCTCACTTATTTCAACTTGGCATTCTGTCTTCTCCATCTTGACTTCACCTGAGGACAAGACACATGTTTAGTAGATTCAGTTGACGCCGTTACGTTACAATAGTTATTTGCTCTCTGCAAAGTAGATTTTTGCTGCGAGTGTTGATGTTGAGTACCGAGCAAGCGAAAGATTCTATAATTAGATTTTAGAATCTTGAGCGTAGCGAGGGACTGAAAGACACGAGATGCAAAAATATCTTTGCTCTCGTATGAGACATACAACTTTTCACCTCAGCGGTGAGAACATATAACGCAAAGGAATAGTGGCAACCTTACTTGTCTTCTCGAAGATCTCACGGTTAGAAAATAAATGCCATACGATTATTATTATTATTAAAGGAATAGTGATAGAGAGAATGAAGTTACTTAAGGTAACCTATAAAAGTAAAAGTAAAAAAGTAAAAGTAGTTTATTCTTCAAATTAGGCATATTACATGCACCTATGAATGTCAATAAACTACCACCGGTTCGGAAAAATATAACTCTGCCACGAGAAGAACCGGCGTAAGAAACTCGGCGAGGTGTCATTTTCAAAACAATATACATTGTATAGTTAAATATAAAATTACAGTGTCAGCTACTACAAAATAACTTAAATAACAATGCTACAGTAGAAAATATATTTCAGGACGCTATCACTGCCAAACATCCCTATGCATGATATAATCGTTTATCTTATAATATGCTCTTGAAATAAGTGTTTGTTTTACTACAGATTTGAATTTAGAATTGCTAAGTTCAGTAATGTGTTTAGGAATTTTATTGTAGAATTTGATACAATTTCCCAAGAACGACTTTTTCGCCTTTACTAATCTATAGATGGTTATTTTGAGTTTCCCAGTATTTCTCGTGGCTATTGGTTTATCAGCGTTCGTTGGAAAATTGCTCAAATTCTTCCTAACATACATATTTATTTCAAATATGTATAGGGACGGCAGGGTTAGAATATCTATTTATTTGAAAAATTCTCTTAATGAATCACGCGACCCCAAGTTATAAATTGCTCGGATAGCCCTTTTTTGCAAAATAAAAACAGTTTCAATATCTGCAGCTGATCCCCACAAGATAAGACCATAAATAAGTATACTATTAAAATAAGCAAAGTAAACTAACAGTGCCGTTGCCACATTGGTAAGCTGCTTTATTCTCCTGACTGCAAATGCAGCAGAGCTCAACCTACTTCCTATCGCTGTTATGAAAAATTAAAAAGTAAGTCTTTTTCACGCTCGTATTTTGCTCACTGGTTCAAACAGGAAAAGTCGTTTCCACACTCGCAGCAAAATTGCATTTTGCTCACTGGTTTAATAAAAAAATTAAATTAAAAAATATGTCTGTAACTTGCGGGAGTTTTCAATATAATAAATTTGATTGTCAACTATAATGTGATGCGGTGGCTACAAATAAAACAAGTTTGTGTGATGAAAATGAACATTTGTTTCCGAGTCTTGAATGTTTGTAGTTGATGACCACTTTGTTTTATTACTAGACGGCCTCGCTTGCGCTCGGATGGACAAGATACTCGGCAGACAATCGCTTCCTTCCCAGACTTTGTAGTAATGTAATGTACTATTATGCCACACCTGGCCAAAAAGTGGGCTTTTACCGCACGATACGCGTACGGAAAAACCCGCTTTCTGGCCAAGTGTAGTAATAAAATGATGTACACAACACGGGAGGTAATACATAAAGCCCTCGATCGCATATATATATGTCCCTCGCCTACATCTCGGACCGCAAAATCTGCGATCTCAGCCTTTCTTTGCTTTACCACCCTAGTTGTGTAATGTACTAATTATATATATTATATACTTACACATTTCAGCCTCATCTCCATAAGCTTTCTCCAACTCAAGTTGTAGCAGTCGGTGGTTGATATCAACATTTCGCTGAATTTGCTCATCTGCAGGAAAAACGTAAAAAAATTATACCCTTCTTTTATCATCATCTTCCTAGCATTTTCCCGATCGTGGCCTAGAGCAGCCCGGTGTCCGGTTTAAAATCTAATCTCAATAATTCGCTTAGGTACTAGTTAGTTACACAAAAGTGACTGTCATCTGAGTCTGACCTTCCAGAAATAAAACTAGACCTTGCTGGGATACTTAGGATTAAGTCGGTTTCCTGCCCGTCTAGTATGATAACTTATACCGTCACGTTATATGGCCAAAATGTACTGAAACGTCACATATAACGTGACGGTATTAGCTATCATACTAGCCGGGCTGACGATGTTTTCCTTTACCGAAAAGCTGTTATTAAACATACAACACAACAATACAAACACTCTTCATTGCGCACGTCACACAAATGAAACAGTTACAAACAGAAACAAAACAGCAACATGTAGGTAGAGGTAGACAACAGGCGGTTTTACCGCTAAAGAGCGATCTCTTCGAGACAACCCTTGGGTAGCGGAAAACAAGAATATACATGCATTAGGGTAGCAGTAAATATCAAATGAACACCCATCCTACTTATCATAGATAATACAGCGTTTGATTAACCACATGCAAACGCCGCCGCCGCTCCGCTTCGAGCGCGCAATAAAGCTCGAAACCCACAGAGCGGGCGCGGCACGGTGCGGGCCGGAGGCGGTTTTGCATTTTTGATCTTTCAGAAACTGTCAACTGTCGATTACTCCTTCATACTTACCACACGCCGCCTCCGCTCTACCGAACTACCGAAAACCGCGCGGTTTTTTTGTGCGACGTACCCCGGCCTGCACTCTGTGCGTTTCAAGCTTAAGGCCCAAGTCTTAGGCTGGGTTGCACCAAACCGCCTGTAATCGTAAGCAGTGTTCGTTAAAATTTGAATGTATGGCAAGTTTGACAAGTTTCTATGGGATGACAGCTGTCGGCGCCATATTTAACGTTGATCGGTCTGTGATCGTAAGTTGGTGCAACTCAGCCTTAGAGTAAGTAATATATCGACAGTTTTATTAATCCTTGTATCTTTTCTAGCTTACTTTTGGCACTCTCAGTTTCTTGCATCCGTGACAGCAGCTCCGCCTGGCTGCGCTGCACCTGCAGCTTGAAGTCGCTCGCGTCCCGCAGCCGGCCCACGCACACCTCGCAGATCCCACACTCGCCATTGGCTGAATTAAGCTGCAATTGAAGTTAAAACCAAATATATAATATACAGCAAAATGACAGTTGTATGAACACATTTCAAATATGATCATTTTAACTAAGCCAACTGCGAAGGATTATCGTATTATCATTATAAGTAGAACTAGTTGGCTGTCCTGGACCCGGGTATGTCCTAAAACTACGATCAAGCCCGCCGGGGGATGGGCAGCAGCATCCCCGCAGTGCGATGGAGATACTGCGATCGCCAACCCGCATGCCAAGAGTGGCGATTATGGCATTTACCCCCCATGAAATTGGGGAAGGCTTGACAGACATGACAAACATCTGATTTATACATCACCACAAGTCCAGCCAGTTATGTTTGCTGGATACTCAACATACATGTACATGGTGGACACAGGTTAGGTTAGGTAGGCTATGTTGACAAAACAGATTAAATATTATTCACCTTATTTATTTCTTTTTCTTAGGTTAGATTTTTTACAATAAATTTATCAAATGTAAAATATAAAAATACACGTACAAAGTATAAAAGCATTATAAAAAACCTAACCTAGAGTGCCGCCGGCAGCGAGGCGGGCCTAAGCTACCGGTGGTTAGGGCGACAGAGAGAGGAACCTCCGGACTATCCGCGCCGTGTCCAGGAGTACCGCCTTCTGTATTTGACCCTTGACCCAGCCATCTAACGAGAGTCTCTTGAGATGTTGGTCGAGACTCTTCGCTATTAGACCGTTCACAGAGACGACTATCGGGACAACAATCGTTGAATCAACATCCCACATAGCGGTTACCTCATGTGCCAAGTCTAGGTACTTGCTGACTTTGTCCTTCTCAGCTTTCACGAGGTTCTCGTCATGGGGGATGGTGATGTCAACGAGCACCACCCATGTAGCTCCTTACTCTTCCATACCGCCCTGCGGTCCTCGATGCTTAGTACTTTAAATCTGCGCCAGTTCTCGTTTGTCATGGAGAGCGGGGTGAAAGATGCGTCTGCTGCCACTACGTCACGATGCATTCCACACTCACTGTTTAGAAAGTAATCCCTGCACACTTCGCGGTTGTGAAGGTCTTTGGCATTTAAGAAGCCGCGACCTCCAAGCTTCCGCGGGATGTACAGTCTCATAACAGAAGATCGTGGGTGTAGCATACGGTGCGCAGTGAGCAGTACACGTACCCTTCGATCCAGGAAATCGAGCTCAGTCTGAGTCCACCTTAATATGCCAAAGGAGTATGTGAGCAAGGGCATCACCCAGGCGTTGAAGGCGCGAACCTTATTGCCGCCTGACAAAAAACTATTGAGTACTTTTGTCAGGCGACAGAAGAAGCGCTCCCTCACCGCCCGTTTGATGTCCCCACCCTCGATACCCAAAGACTGTGACATACCAAGATACTTATAGGTTTCTGCTTCGGAGAGAGATCTGAGAGCCATTGTCTCAGAAATATGTAAATTTGTGGAATTTACAACTTTCCCCCGCTGTACATGCATGACCGCACACTTATCGACACCAAATTCCATTTTGATGGCACTACTGAAGACCTCTGTGGTTTTCAGTAGCTCCAACAGGTTATGTTTATTTGGTGCAAATAGTTTAAGGTCGTCCATGTAGAGCAGATGAGAAATGACCTCACCCTCTCTCCGTAGCTGGCAACCTAGTCCCGAATCCTTCAGCAGGGTACTGAGCGGATTCAGCGCTAGGCAAAACCACAAGGGACTCAGACTATCACCCTGAAAAATACCTCGCTCAATCCTGATGGAATCCTGCGGGCCAGAGGGGCCCTCTCCTCCCCCGGGTTGACGAAGGACTGTGGTCCACTGCCCCATGCAAGCAACTAAGAAGGATCTCAAAACTGCATCCACTTTATACAGTTCTAAGATCCTCCTCAGCCATGAATGAGGCACCGAATCATAGGCCTTCTTATAGTCAATCCAGGCGGCCGAGAGGGTCCCTCTGTTTCGCCGGACTCGTTGGCAAATGGTCATGTCTATGAAATATAAATATTATTATTATTATTAGTATAGACATTGTATGTTAAACCTCGTCGTGAAGATTATAGTTGTATTGGATCCACATCTCATTCAAGCAGGGCACTTAAGCAATGCCTCCGTCCGCCTCCTCGATATCATGTCATCGTTATGCTGACATCGTTTCCGGTCAGTCTGTCGCAGCTAACCGGAAAAAGTGCGTGAAGATCGAGCTCTTCCAAACGAGAAGCCCTCTGGTGTGGCAATGTAATTAAAGAGGGATTCACACGCATGTCAAGAAAGCGCAAGCCGGGCAAGAGTCAGTGTGTCACTAAACTGCGGCTGATGAAGTGTTCTGAAAGACTGGCTACGCGTTAAGCGTGTCACACACAGGCGCGGCCTGCGGTGGCGGCCAGTTGTAAACTATGACAATCAAGGTGCGACAAGCTGCGTTCGCACCATTACGTGCACTTCATTTCATTTGTGGTGCGCGTGCCGCGGCCGTTGCCGGACGCATCACGTGTGCCGATTTCTGGCCGAAAGGTGTCGTGTTTGGACGGTGCCGGGACAACCTACCAAACCCTATATCTGAGCTGACGATGCAGTGAAGCTAAAGTTACGTCGCCAAATTAAATGTGTTTTTTTTATATTGACATGTATGTTCGTTTGTAAGGTATATGTAAATATGGGCCTTGTTGCCTGATACAAATGAATACATATATATAATCAAGCCCCTAAGGAAGTAATGAAGGATAAGACGATGAAATCTTCGGTTAAGGGAAAACTATTTAACACTTGCATACTCCCAATCCTAACATATGGATGCGAGACTCGGGCGCTAACTAAGTCACAACAAACCAAACTTCGTAACTGTTAGCGAAGCATGGAACGAAGCATGATGGGAAAAAGAAAATTAGATAAAATTAACCACAACATAATTAGAAAACCTACTAAAACCGAAGATGTGGTATTAAAATTAAGAGTGCTTAAGTGAAAGATGACATGATGAAGTGGAAGTGGGGTGGCCATGTAATCAGAGGTGAAGAGAAGTGGGATAAATTAGTAACACTGTGGTACCTTAGAGAGGGCGAGCGGAAACAAGGAAAACCATTCAGGAGATGCGAGGACGATTTAGTTAAGATAGCTGGCAGAACTTGGACTAGACTCGCCCGGAAAAGACAAGATTGGAAAGTGTTGGTGGAAGCCTTTGCCAAAGGGCACACAGAATAAAAAAAAAGAAAAAAAATGTAATGTTATATATATATTAAAATGCAATTATATATTATGTATTCTGTAAAAGGCTATAAATAAATAAATAATCAAGCCCTTTTCCCAGAGGGGTAGGCTGAAATCAAGGATTTCCTTTAGCTACGATCCTGACAGACAACTTTCGCTTCATCACATCATTAACGAAGCGATAATGTTTCATGAACTCTCATAACATTCTTCATGCATGCGCGCCGATTTAGGGTACTGGTAACCTGGCCTTTCTGCAGAATGTTCCGATTTGGTCGGAGTAAGTTCGCCGATGTCTACCCCTTCCAACTTTTTCATCCACAAAACAACAAATGCATAAATAAATAAATTATAGGTACACACACTTTGTATAGTTTGTATGCTTCACCCATAAAGTTCATGAGTGGAATGACAATGATTTTGATAAGGTAACTACCAAGCTAATCTATAGATAAGCATCTCCTTATTGCTGGGGCCCTTCTCTCCATTTCAATGCCTGTAGATGGTCAAGCACTAGACCGTGCATTCTAGAATTATACATTCCTTGAGATAAACATTAGACTGGCTTATGCAAACTTACGGTTACAGAGTGATCAATGTTAAATATGATACCGTAAGCTGCCAAATCATAAAAAATTGTCAAACTTGCATTACAATCATGTTCTAAGGAAACAAGGTCTGCTACTCTGGATTGTGACACAAGCCTACGTCACTGTCGAGTTGCCACTTTATAGTAACAATGCAACCAATGAAGAAAAATTTTCTGCCGTAATTATGCAAAATATATTATTTACGCATTACAATTGTCATTTGTTTGTCTGAGCAATAATTTAATAAAACACGTACAGGTATATATGGGAGTTGGGGAGTATCATAATACAACACTGGCACAACAGCAACTCACACTAATGCTGCTGAACATTGATACAAGTGTTGACGTAGGCTTGTGTCACCCACGCTACTGCATTAACCCGGAGTGTCATACCTAGTATTATTGTATCATCACCACTAACAATAACCTACAGTTTATTGCAACATTGCAACCCACCCTCAGGAAGCTCTTGCCAAGAGAGATAGGGGTATAATTTGCCTGATATATTGTAACTTTTTAAAGCTAGAATGATGTTGAATATTGCATACAGCCAGGTGAAAACTTTTGTCTGAGAGGAAGGACTCCAAATGCACACATATTATCCAAGTTGACTTACAAGCCTGGCTTAGTTTTTAAATTTATTTCTTTATTGTCCCTAATATTTATTTAGTTATTACTTATTATTCAATGACTTTATGGTTAATATGGGTTACAATAATAGTGATTTAAATATGAAACACAATTAAAAATATTAACAGTGTCAATATCTAAATCTATTATCTGAGTTATGTTTTATTGGTTTATATTGTGCAGCATTGGTCAAAAGTATTGAGCTCCCCTTATCTACTTTTCAACTTATAAATAAGCTATTATTTACGAATTACAATAATACACAAATTACACAATGATGAAAATATAACAAGGTATATAAACATCTCGAAAACTTTAGTAGATATTATCATTTGGGACATAAGGCTCACAGAAGATTTCTCCATTGTCTTTTTTATATATAAAATACAGGAAAGTTAGATACTGTTTTTGATGATATAGAACAATATAAATGCTTGATTAAATGTTTGATTTTTTTTTATGAACAACATGCAAGTGTGCAATTTTTCTTTTTTAACTTTTTATTGCACTGGATGAAATCTTAATGTATTAAAGGTGGACTTAATAATGATAATACACATTTAATACTTTCATCAAAATAACATGTTAATGAGTCTCCTGTTAGTTCATATACCATAAACTTTACATTGCACCAACTTTCTTCTTTTAGACTAAAAATACATAACAAATAACAACAAACAAATACAGTTTGATCATCACAAACTAAGTATTCAGATTGTATTAGTTTTTTTCTTATTTTACTTCTTAAAGGTAAGAGCAACATCATCATAATCGGTTAATCCAGTTGATGTGATAACTACATTACAGCCCGGCTAGTATGATAGCTTATACCATCAAAATCAAAATAAAAAATGTTTTATTGCTCTCTTAATGTGACATAATATTACAAAGAAGTAATAAAATGGACCCCGTAAGGGCACAGCAATACTAACTTATATCTAATTATATTATTAATAAACAAGATATAGGTAGAACTTAAAAATATTACATTTTGTATACAAATCCCTCGCTTAAATTACAGACAGGATGGTAAACTGTAAAATGAACAAAAGAATACTGTGTTTTTTTTACTCACATTATTAAAAAAAATCTGTAGCGTGTAAAAGCTTCTTTGCACTAAATATGTACTTAATGATTTTTTGAATAGGTGAGTTTGCTCTATAGATTTTATAGTTAGTGGTATTTTATTATATATTTATATACACATCATCACGTCACGTTTTATGTGACGTTTCAGTACATTTTGCCCATATAACGTGACGGTATAAGCTATCATACTAGCCGGGCAGGTATGCTATATCTTGTCATACCTTTTAAAGTGTCACAGAACCCAAGATTAATTTAGCTAATGAACATATCAATAAAAGGGGTTTGGCATTGGCAAAAGAGCTTTAAATGTATGATAAGTTGTAATATTTACATGTATATCGAAGCATTCCCGCAGCATGTCTGAATATATCTCCGTTTTGCCGAGATGACTGTACAGCGTGTCGAGACCCTTATCCGGAGGGCGCAGTAGGCAGCAGCGGCAGGAAAGTAGCGCGTCCATTTTAACAGCACGGAAATTGTGTCACAACATTAACGTTTCTATTTACCAAGTTAACTACGCTTAAAATTATACAAACTAAACTAGCACATAGATATTCTAATTATCTTCTTGATCAATACTGCAATATTTACAAATCACAACAGAATTTGACAGTGACATGACAGGGGCAACGTAATGGCGTCGACCATCGTCTGACGCAACCATTAAAAAAATACTGACGCATGTGAACTCTGTCGCTCTTATTCAATTTTGTATATGACCATTTCACTCGTTAGCGTTATTGTTAGTTGACGTCTTGTCTTGGGTACGCTTTGGGAGCGTTCGGATTCCACTCAACATACGCAAGGGGAGCGAGTGTGAGTACAGTAAAAGGGGCATCCAAGCAATCCTGCATGGCAGTCAGTCACGCAGTACTTAGTGAATCACAGATCCTCAGTGAATCAGAGGTTTATTTAACCCCTTACTTAGTATCTGCCCGGCACAGACATCAGAGAAAAGCAGACTCGCAGTATTAAGCCAGATGATTTTCCATATAGTTGTCTCTTTAATCCTTATGGTGCACCAAAATGAGTTAGAATGCGACAGATGAAACAATCATTTTCGGCTGTTAACAAGTTGTCTCGATTTGCGAGCACACCAGGATGTTAAATCCCATATAAACTTAACACACCATAACGTCAGTTCAGTACAATTTTCAGTTATGAAGACGGAGACACTGACAGCTGAAGACGTGTCAGATGTCACTTGTCTGTCTCTCTCAAACTTTCTGATTTGTACATTAGTGAGAATAGATCAGACGTACAAAAATCGTTCCACTTAAATGAGCGGATCTGCTTTACTCTGATATCTGTGCTGCCCGGCTAGTATGATAGCTTATACCGTCACGTTTTATGTGACGTTACAGTACATTTTGGCCATATAACGTGACGGTATAAGCTATCATACTAGCCGGGCTGTTATTGGTTTGTGCCCTACAGTGCAGTCTGTCATCTTCTTAGTAGTTTGTGAGTCTGTCGCAGTTAATAATTCGAGGGACAGAGAGGGAAATACTTCGTTTTCAGTTCGCGGTAGGCCTTCGGGTTTATTTCTAATTAGAATAATGTGTCAATGAATGTCAGTGCTTTGACACATTTTATCTTTCGGAAACAATGACTAAGGAAATTCTCGGAAACCTATGTCCTCTTTTATCCGAACAAAATGGGACTGTGCATCACTGTGGCATACTCGATTATTTTACGGTATTAAATATGATCTTAATAATATTTTTGGTTCATACCTGTGATGCCGTATCTACACAATGGACCATGATGGCCCAACGTACAGGAAGCAGTTAAGCCGGGTCCACAGCGCCATGTTTTTCGTGTTTGCAAACATCAAACATGTTTTTCGAACACAAAATAGGCGTGGCCTCAATGTTAAGGCCAGTCCACAGCACCAAAAATCAAACAAAACATGTTTGATGTTTGCAGACACGAAAAACATGGCGTTGTGGACCCCGGCTTTATGCGTTAAATATTTTCATCTCATTTTCATTCCACCGCACATTTCCACAAATTTTGTCACTGGATCTTACTCGAAAGTAGCGCCAACTTGAGAAACGATAGTTCTCGGTTTCTCGTATGCAATAAATAACGATTTAATTCCTGCCATAAAAACTGCCATGCGTTATTTGTTTTTCAATGTTAATCATCAATTAAGGATCGGGCTCTTGATGCAGATTTCTATAACTTTGCCGTACGAGACTACTTGATAAATTATTTCCAATATTAATATGGCCAGTTATTCATTTCGTCGTATTTCATGAGAATTATGTTAATAATTTACAAATAAAATCTGAAATTGTTTTATTCGCGTGATTTATAGCTTGTAGTCCACGCACGCATCTGTGTCTTAAGCAACTCTACTCAGTCAAGAGGGCCTACCGCGAATCGAAAATGAAGTACCTATTTTCCTTGCTGTAGCTCGGATTTTTAAGTGCGAGAGAGAGGGAGATACTGCGTTTTCGGTTCGCGTTTGGCTCTCAGCCGATTACTCTGACTGGGGTTAGAGTGAGATAGCAATATGTTGCTAAATTGCTATTTGGTTTGGTAAAGAAACAATATTATGCGTGAGCATCTCACATTGGATGCCTCATCCCTACCGCTGTCGCTGACCATTGGAAGTAGTCGCTCCTCCATATATGGGGGTAGAGTGCTTGGACGAGTCGGCCTGCATCGACTGCGACTGACAATAGTTGGTGGAGCCACGATGATTAAGTTGCAACCGTTTATTCCCAGTAGTTCCACGGTGGAACTAGTGAGACTTGTTTCCCAATAGTTCCGTTCCCAATGTTCGGTTGTGGCGCTGCTCGCTTCGCTCGCTCAGCTCACGCGCTGTAGGGTCGCGGTTCGACTAACACTCTTCCTCGCTTCACTCATCGTCGTACCTAACTACCCCTTTGTGCCGTTGACGGAACTATTGGGAAAAAAGTCTCATTATTTCCGCCGCGGAACTTCTTCCACGGAACTATTGGGAATGAACTTGGCAACGGTTCGGCCACGAGGTCACGGCCGCCATAATAGAACCGTAACTGGTGACATCCGGTCACTGCCGAAGCGGATAACATATGGTTTCGATTTGGGGTTTAATACCGGTGGAGCACTAAAAACCATTAGTGTGATATTTTTATTGCGTACAAACAACTGTAGGTACATGTAACAACAAAGTGCTCGTAGAGCTCACTTTAGTTTTTATAAGCTTTATGGACGATTCACACCGAACGGCTGGAGTCCACGCACCCCACTAGAGTCAAAGGATCGGCCGATCGGCTGCCGCTGGCTTTGCCACTGCCGTTTGGATACGAAGTCTAGCCAAGGGGCTTGCAATGGGTGGAGCGCGCCGCTTTAATAACCTAACGCTCGAAAACCCTGACTCTAGCTGTCAGTCGCGGGCCGCCGCCGCGACGAACCGCGCGTTACTACGTAATTTTTTGTGTGATTTAAAAAACTCACGATGAAACCGATAACCGGCCACACATGTTCTGTGTATATGGTTGTTTGAATACTCGAAGGAACGTTGGTGTATCTTTTTTTCAGTTGCCTATACATTTTGAAAGGTAAGTTTTTTATTTTAGTTTGGTATATGTAATAATAAGTAGTTATTTAGTGTTGGTTGGTGTTTAAAATTATTGCTTGATGTCTAAAATTATCAAGTTGTAAGTTACAATACAAAAAAATACGATACGAACCACCTGGCTACTTGTGAGGTACTTATAGCTTAAACTCACCATTTCCGACGATTTACTTATTAAGTAACTAACTGTAATTTTATTCAAAATGAAACGCGTTATTAAATTTATTTTACTTGATTAGCTACATAATAGTTGTCCTATTTAGGTAGTTGTACTTGTGGCCATAGCATTTGAAACACGGACACAGTGTAATATATAGACAGAGTATAATACACAGTTTATAAATAGCTGAAAAACATAAGAAGATGACCTGTCCTGTTGTATGCAGTTGTGACGTGTTTGTTGTTGATTTGTATGTCCGACAAAACCTGTTGGTTGATGATTTGAATGTATTTTTTTATATTTTAGACCCAGTAGTTTCGGAGATGAAGGGGGGAATGGTAATTTTTTGGATATTATCTTAAATAATTTCAAAAATAATTATTTTAAAATTAAAAAAATATATATTTAAGATGCACACAATGAGCTCTTTCATTTTAAATGTAACACGATATATGTAGTTTGAAGGTACTTCCCCTACACGTAAAATGGGGATGCATTTTTTTTCTTGCAAAACCCACCGTGTAGGGTATCGTTAGATGGTTCGTTAAAAAAATATGAGATTTATTATTCTTGTGAAGTAACATGTACTTAATTAATATCGGTTCACTGTACTTAAGCGACATCTGGTGAGGTAGAACATTTTTTTGCATCATTGAAGTATTTTTGGCGTGACAACCCTAGGGCTACACGTGCCACGCGCGAATGAATACAAGTTATGCGATAGACAGAGATGCAAAGAGTAGGCACGTTTCTTATGCCTAAACGCCGTTTTTGTTCGGAAGTGAAATTTCTGTACTTGTACTATTCCTTATTCTGTGGTCTAGCTTCTGTATGGAGGGTTCGAATTCCTTTGACTCTGGTGGCGTGCGCGCCGACTCCGGCCGTTTGGTGTGAATCGTCCATAAAGGAATAAACCTCACAATCTTCAAGCAGATGTGAAGGAATGATTAAGGAAGAATGTAGGTTGGATACATTTAAAATAATTTAAATATTACAGGTATAACTAAAGAAAACATGTTCTTACTTAAAACTAAATATAAAATAAATATTTAAATTAATAATTTATTTGTATACATTTAGTATAATAAACTTTGTCAGACTACAGAACACAATATAAAATTATTTTATGTTTACTTTTAGAGCATTTCTAAACAGTGATGTAACCAAAAATATAAATTGAACCACATATGTTTCTAATAAATTATATAAACATATTTACAGTTGACATATATGTACAATATGTATATTTTATTTACCAATTTGAATTATATAAACATATTTACAGTTATCATACACTAGCTGTTGCCCGCGACTTCGTCCGCGTCTTCGCTCCTATTGGTCGTAGCGTGATGTTATATAGCCTAAAGCCTTCCTCGATAAATGGGCTATCTAACACAAAAATAATTTTTCAATTCGAACCACTAGCTCCTGAGATTAGCGCGTTCAAACAAACTCTTCAGTTTTATAATGTTAGTATAGATGTACATTACTTTTATTTACCAATTCGCTTGAAGTATATGTATAAGTATTTGGCATTCTCTGGTCTCTGCCTACCCGATGCGGGCGTGACTATACTCGTATGTATGTACAGATGTAGTGAATAATGCTTCCCCATCGGCTGAACTGGGAATACTACTAGACCCGAAATGTATTTCACTTACCCTACTATTTAACATCTGTCATGTATAATGGCAAACAATCACCCGTTATCATTTTGACATTTGACATTGCCTACTAAAGTTTCAACATTAAGAGTAAGTAAGCTCCGTTCTCCATCCACGACGAGGTTCACGATCCACGAGTGCATCGCGACTTCACAGCTCGAAGTAGAACCTCTAGACAGAACAACCTACAAATCGTTGTCTAAAACCGACCAAACTCCTAACTGCCACACCAAGGAGGCCGTTCCTGGAGTTTAAATCATATTTCACCCCCACCTTCATTTTGTACACACTATTTTATTTATCACCGAGCCAGTCTAAAAACAGGACTACCCTCGTATTTAACTTGCCCCAACCCCCGCGCCTGGGGATTCCTCAGGAATTTCCTTAATATTTCAAACAAAGTTTCTGAATCAATTTAAACAGACCCGGCTTTAGCCCTTAACCAATTTAGAAAAACCCCGGGCAGTTGTAAAAACACGCATTATTGATGTAATGGTAAAGGACATATTTTTACTGGGTATTTATACCATGAAAACGTTAGCTAAAATATTGGTTACGGTACATATGTACTACTCAATCTTCTTTCTACACAGGGAGGTTGTCGCGTCGTACGCTAAATCTTTGGAGCATATAACACACGACACGCCATTAATATACTTACCCCTCTGCCAAAAAATAGGCACAATGTTCACAACGTTAAAAACTATTTCATTAATCGGTTATACGTCAGTCTCGAAATCGTTCGCGGCGTGTGAAGAGCTCCGTGAAAATACTGTTATGTGCTGTTTTTGGGTCATAAAACGTGGTACTTTATCAAATATACAAACGTAGTTTCGCTCTTACTTTAAATTGGCATGCTGGTATAATTTGAAACTTTGTATACATAGTGAGATCCGGTATATCTAGGTCGGAAATGAGTTTCTGTTGCTTGATATCATAATGGAGAGAAAGTACAGCAATTATTAAGGTTTTCATAAAAGACCTAAAAAAATCATAAACTCACTGTATTTTTTTCTATCCCAATTTCTAGCAACAGGAACTAATTTCCGGCCTAGATACAGCGGAACCCATTGTGTATACAAAGTTTATGTTATTTCAGCATGGCGTTTTAAAATGAGAACAAAAATATGTTTGTATGAAGAATCGAGTTCGGTCGAGCGTACGGGGGACTTAACAGACATGAACTTGTCGATCACTAAATACGATAATTGATAGTCACTTCGGGTCTACTCGTATTTCGAGTTTAACCGCCGGGTAAACATTAATCACTACATCTTGTATGCTTGCCGTAATAATCAGGGGTCGGAAATTCCAATGCCAATACGACACAAAACAACACGAGGCAAAATATGGAGTCGGATTTTTATAAATATTATTTCTATGAACATCAAATTGTTTAAATTTCTAGCCTAAACTTAAATAATAGCTAGTTTTCGTTATTTTATATTTAGGAAAACTTTGCGTCAATTTTCTCCTCAAACTTCGATAGTTGAATCATTTACAGAAGAATTAAATAATATTTTGTGGCTTGTATACATAGGATTCAATTTGTATTGTTATATATGTATAATGTTAATAGAAATACATAAATATGCATTTATATTGGCGTGCTCTGTTTATTTTAAAATCCCGTGAATTATGTTAGGTAATAAAAATAATTGAATCCGCTTCCATACAACTATACAGGGTGGAAAGAAAATATGGGCCCTGGAGGGAAACTACCTTAAAACGTTGAGATAACTCAATTTACTGAAAGGAAACATTATTTTATTTCTCCGAAGCAATAAAACTGCATTCACAGATTTTTGAAAAAGATACCTTTTTTTTCAATACTAATTGTGCAAAATGATTTTTTTTTTATTGGGCTCTCTTGTATCCTAGACTAGGTCTGTCTCTAATAAGTTTTTGTTCCTTGATAAAAATAGGATCTATTGGCATCAATTGGCATTAAAACCTTTTAACAAAATTTTTAAAAACATGCTATATTTTGCTATCTGTACATTTTTAAAAAAATCTGTGAATGCAGTTTTAATGCTTAGGAGAAATAAAATAATGTTTCCTTGTAGCAAATTGAGCTATCTCAACGTTTTAAGGTAGTTTCCCTGCAGGGCCCGACTTATCTTTCCACACTGTATACCTACAGTTTGGCGGCAGCCATCAAAGGTCGCCATCAAAGTGTAGTAATATTGGCATCGGAATTTCCGATCCCTGGTTATAAACATACAATCTCTCTTAGTCTAACAAAAAATCAGGGATCAAACTAGATACAATTATACAATACAATTTACTTTCGTTTTGTTGCCTCCTTTTTTGTACAGGGTGAAATCAGACACGTAGTGAAAAATCACTTGTTCCAAATCTGCAATCTATTGTGCTTTCAACGCAGCTTGTGTACGATGACAACTGTCATTGCATTGGACATATACACATTTTTAAAATTGAATAAAAGCGACAGAGAGAGACATTATTTGTTTGTCATAGTTTCAATTTATTATTTGTCTCCAAATGTTTGTTATGACTTTGAGGAAAACAAACGATTACCCGCCCAAGTTAAGGTGGTAGTTTATAGTTAGCTGTCGACCGTTTTAAACAAGTTCTCAACTAAGCTGCATAAGAGCTGCTGCGCTGCCGCGGCACACTTTCTCGGCTCGCGTGTTGTGGGTTCATGTCACAGTTTGCGCAGGATAGCTCATTGTGGAACTCTTTGGGGAAGGCCTATGTCCAGCAGTGGCCGTCCTTAGGCTGATATGATGACGATGATGAATTTTAGCGACTGTATAGACGATTCTGATTTGTTTACATCTAGTAGAATCAGCTACAGCCCATCTCGGTCGGTGAGAATCGTACTTTAGAGTACAGTAAATGTGTACTTCGAAGGTTTCTCGTTGTGAACGCATTTAAGATGTTTTCGTATATGTCCAGGCCGTGCGAATTTCTTATGGCATATTTGACACATATACGGCTTTTCACCAGTGTGACTACGATAGTGCATTCTTAACTCAGCTAGAACTATAAACTCCTTTTTACACACATCACAAGAATGCGGTTTTTGTCCTGTATGCCGTCGCATGTGAACCATTAAAGCGGATTTATGTCTAAATTGCTTACTGCAGACTTCGCAAATGTGTTGTTTGACCCCATCGTGAATCATCATGTGGCCCCTTAATCCTCTGCTCAGACGGAAACTCTTTTGACATATTTCGCAGGAATAAGGTTTTTCTCCAGTGTGTGTTGATTTGTGAGCTTTTAACGTGCTTTTGTGCGTAAACGTTTTGCTACATATTTCGCACATGAATGGCTTTCTTCCTATGTGCGTATCCATATGTTTACTTAAATAATTCTTATGTGAAAATCGTTTATTACATATTTCGCAACAGAATAGTTTTTCTCCACCAGTATGCGTTTGCATATGTTGGTTCAAAGCGGACTTTAGTGGGAATGCTTTATTGCACGTATCGCAGGCGTAAGGCTTTTCTCCAGTATGTTCGAGCATGTGTCGTGTGTGCGTGTCTTTATGTACGAATTGCTTATTGCACACATTGCAAGAGTATTTATAGTCTCCCGTGTGAGTTGTTAGATGAAGGTTTAGAGAACGTTTCGATTTGTACTGCTTATTGCATACCTCGCACGGGTAAATCGCCTCGCTTCCCGCGTGGCGAAGTATATGGGCATTCAAGTGAGACTTACATACAAATTTCCTGTCGCATTGATCGCAAGAGAACCGCGGTGTGTGATATCTTAAATGGGCAGTCAAGTTGCATTTTTGTGCAAACCGTTTGTTGCATATTTTGCATTCGTGAAAGGTTTCTTCAGTCTTCTCATCTTTTTCATCTGTACTCAAGTTAGATTCTTTTGTGTCTTCTTCGGGAGTTTCGTCTGTATGTTCTTTGTTATTCTCGTATTTCGAATGAGTTTTCATATGAACGGCTAAATAACTTTTTAGTGCAAATTTTTTATCGCATATATCGCAAGTGTGAGGCTTTTCTCCAGTGTGTGTCTTCATATGTTTAACCATGATGCACTTTTCTGTAAATCTCTTATTGCATACTTCACAGAAGTATCGATAGTCGCCCATGTGATATTTGAAATGGGCGGTTAAGTTGCCTTTTTGTGAGAATCTCTTGTGGCAGACATTACACGAAAAAGGTTTGTCACCTGTGTGAAGGCGCCGGTGGTTTTTGAGCGCTGATTGGTGATCGAACGATTTGTGGCATATATCGCAGGTGTGGACTACGCCCGTGCCACGCGCTGGGGTTGGGTCGGCCTGAGTCTTCGAAGTCGGTGTGCTGAATGTTGCCACTGAAAAAAAATACAACTGTTAGGTACATCCTGACGCTCTAATGCGGCCGAAGGCCTGAGCGGTATGACGCTCTAAGATAAAACAAGATAGAGAATCGAATGACCTTGGTTTCATATACCTATCTCGTTTTATCTTATAGCGTCGTACCGCTCATGCCGTCCGCCGCGCCGCGGAGGGTGCACATATTAATGTCAATGCTCCTACTTTTACCGAACATCAGGCGTCATCTTTACACATTATATACATATTATACACACTTATATACATATAACTATACTTACACAAATATTTGAATTATATACTACACCTAACACTAATACAACACAAAGACAAACATATATTTACGCCAACCAGTTTGTCGATATCGATAGACAGTTTATCGACAAACTAGATCGACCGCGCAACCGCACTAGCGGGAACGGATTCTAGCGCTAGGCGCGGCGTCTGCGCATCGTAGGTCATTTCATTTGTCAGTCAGAGCCTAGTCACGACGCGGAGCGCATGTTACTCTTGCTTGACCGCTAAGACAATAGCCGCGATCTCTGTGCTTGCTACTTGTTTACTTTCCTGTTTTCTATCTTCTGAACTGCATCCTTGCTTTAAGACTTTTATCTAATAATAAATCCTGTGCTTTCTACCCTTCTGTATCTTCTGTTGCTTGTGTATGGATTTCGTGTGTACCGGACATTATACATGGAACTGTAAGTTGTTGCATTATTATTTTCAACTCCCGCTGCCTAGTACACACCTATTATTATCTACACAATACTGGTGATGAACTACGTATACCACCATACTGCAAATAATAATATTAGTAAGATTGACACGTTCCCTGTCCCCCATCATCATGATCTCCATCTCGTCGCTCGAGTCAACAACTGACTTCTCCATCTTGATTTCACCTGTGGACAAAACAGACACTTTATTTAAACCTTGATTATACAAGATGTTCTATAATGTTAGCCTCGAAGTTGGACTCATAATAGCACGGAACGTACTCGTATCACAGTGTTTTATGAACCCCATTTTTGTGCCATCACTTTTTAGGGTTCCGTACCCAAAGGGTAAAACGGGACCCTATTACTAAGACAAGGCTGTCCGTCCGTCTGTCTGTCCGTCGGTCACCAGGCTGTATCTCATGAACTGTGATAGACTGTTGAAATTTTCACAGATGGTGTATTTCTGTTGCCGCTACAACAAAAAATACTAAAAAACAGAAGATAAATATTTAAGGGGGCTCCCATACAACAAACGTGGTTTTTTGCCGTTTTTATAGAGTCCAACTCGCTCTTGGCCGGTTTTTTTTCAGTCACTTGCCGGTATCCAATAGAGCTGAAATTTGGCATACTTATGTAAGTTCGGTGACAATACAATATTATGGTACCACGGAGCTGATCTGATGATGGAGACAGAAGGTAGCCAAAGCAACTCCAAACACAAGATAAATTCATCCTGCTTATTGGAACCATGTCAACGAGTAGATGATGACTGCAAAAAAGAACAGTCAGCAATAAAAGCATGTCTCAATTTTTTTAACACAAAATTTATTTCGAATTAGTTTTATTTGGATTTATATAAAAACAAAGTTTACTAAGTTCCATTTCTTAACCTTTTCAACGCCAATACCCTTTAAAGGATTCGCGTGTTTTAAATACCCCAGGTGCCATGAACAACTAGGTACGTTATATTAATTTGTGTACATAATGAATGGCGATGAAAGCAACAACTTCTCGACTAATATATCTCGACTATAAAAATAAGTTTCGACCTTATATTAGTGATGTACGGTATAACATAGAGGACAACAGTTTTATTAAATACCACGTTATAATATTATGGCGATTGTATAAGGTCCCTCAACGAGCTATGCAGAGAGCTGTGCTCGGAGTTTCTCTTAGGAATAGTATCCGGGACGAAGTTATTCGTCAGGGAACCAAGGTTGCCGTCATAGCTCAGCGAATTAGCAAGCTGAAGTAGCAGTGGGCAGGTCGCATATGTCGCGGAAACGATGGCAGTTGGGGCTAACTGGTTTTCGAGTGGTAACGTAGTGTAGGGCGCTCTGTAACTAGGCGGAGCGATGACATTCGTAAAGCAGTGGACAGGGATTGGATAAGAAGAGCTGAAGACCGAGCTCAGTGGCGTGCCATCGGAGAGGCCTATGTCCAGCAATGGACTGACACAGGCTGATGATGATAATGATAACGTTAACTCTATTACGTTATTCCAAGTATACTTACATATTGCCGCCTCGTCTCTGTAATCTTTCTCCGACTCATGCCGATGCTTTGCCTCAGCATCAGGCTTGTGAGCATTGTCGCCTGCAGCAAAAAATACGAGTTAAGGTCCCATCCCACTCACCATAAAAAATAGTAAACATATCACATAACCTGACTCCTCCTAGTGCCTCCTTTCATTAGCGGTATACAAGTGGCGGATGAATAGATAGGGTAGATCGCATTGTCGGTTACCATCAGGCATGATGGTACTGATGGTGTTCAAGGGCTAGAGCTACCTATTTTAAATATAAAAAAAAAACAAAAGGTCACTTTTAAATCCCATTATGGGTTTCTAGCACAAAAATCATGCAGTTAATACAGATTTTATCAAGCAATTATTTATAATATAATCAATGTTAAAGCTTTAAGACCGAAACTGGCTGATAGCTAGTACATGGGATCGACTTTATAGGGTTCCAGAATGCCGAAATGTTCTTTATAGTCTCGTCATTTCCGTCTGTATGTCAGTCTGTCTAAAAAGTAAAAAGTAAAAGTAGTTTATTCTTCAAATTAGGCATATTACATGCACCTATGAACGTCAATAAACTACCACCGGTTCGGAAAAATAAACCTCTGCCACGAGAAGAACCGGCGTAAGAAACTCGGCGAGGTGTCATTTTTTCAAAACAATATACATTGTATAGTTAAATATAAAATTACAGTCTCAGTTACTACAAAAATAACAAGCTACAGTAGAAAACCTATTTTCGCGATAGATTAGCCGTGCAGGACACTATCACTGCCAAACATCCCTGTAATCGTTTACCTTATAATATGCTTTTGAAATAAGTGTTTGTTTTACTACAGATTTGAATTTAGAATTGCTAAGTTCAGTAATGTGTTTAGGAAATTTTATTGTAGAATTTAATACAATTTCCCAAGAACGACTTTTTCGCCTTTACTAGTCTATAGAAGGTTATTTTCAGTTTCCCAGTGTTTCTGGTGGCTATTGGTTTATCAGCGTTCGTTGGGAAATTGCACAAATTCTTCCTAACATACATTATTATTTCAAATACGTATAGGGACGGCAGGGTTAGAATATCTATTTCTTTGAAAAATTCTCTTAATGAGTCACGCGACCCCAAGTTATAAAGTGCTCGGATAACCCTTTTTTGCAAAATAAAAACAGTTTCAATATCTGCAGCTGATCCCCACAAGATAAGACCATAAGTAATTATACTATTAAAATAAGCAAAGTAAACTAACCGTGCCGTTGCTACATTGGTAAGCTGCCTTATTCTCCTGACTGCAAATGCAGCAGAGCTCAACCTACTTCCTATCGCTGTTATATGGGAACCCCACTGCAATTTTGAGTCCAATGTAATACCTAAGAATACAGTTGTCGTAACAAATTCTAATGTTTGGCCATTAAGTTTAATATTTGTATCTAAGTTTCTATTTGATGAGTTCGCTAGAGAGAATTTCATACATTTCGTTTTTTTCGGATTCAACACTAAGTTATTGGCAGCAAACCAGTCAGATATCATGGACAGGGTATTATTTGGTTCAATGAGTTCAGTATCTTTCCTAATTACCTTGAACAGTAATGAGGTGTCGTCTGCGAACATTACAATGCCTGATCTTCGGCTTACCATATATGGTAGATCATTTACATAAACAAGGAACAGGAAAGGGCCTAGAATAGACCCCTGAGGTACTCCCATCTCTACCACTGTCTCTGACGAAAGGGCTGTATTTATCGCTACCTTTTGATTTCTCTGTAATAAATATGATTTCATAAGATCCAATGCATGTCCTCTGATACCATAGAAATTAAGCTTACAAATTAAAGTTTCATGATCTACACAATCAAATGCCTTGGAAAGGTCACAGAACACTCCAATGGCGTCATATGACTCTTCAAAGACTGCAAAATAATTTTTATTAAACTTGCACCTGCATCAGTAGTTGATCTACCTTTCGTGAAACCGAACTGCTGTGCGTGCAAAATATTGTGTGAATTAAAATGAGAAACCAATTGCGTAAGCATTATTTTTTCGAATATTTTGCTAAACGCTGGTAGGATAGAAACTGGATAATCAGAAGGATTACCTCTATGACCTGATTTGAAAATAGGAACTACTTTACTACACTTCATTAAGTCTGGAAAAATGCCATTGTCTACACAACTATTAAAAATGAGTGCTAGAGTGGGTGCAACGACCTCGAGAATAGATTCCAGTACCATGACTGACACGCCCCATAAGTCCTCAGTCCTCTTTATTTTTAACATTTTAAAAGACTTCAGTACATCTAGAGGAGAAACATGATGAAATTTGAAAATATTTAGTGACTCTAATTTTACGTTCTGATTCAGAAGGGATTCTGCTATTGTGGTAGATGATGCCAAACTTTGAGTCAGAAGAAGAAATTATTAAATTCATCTGCTACTTTTAGTGCATTAGTAATTAAATTATCCTCTATCTAAGGTCTGTCTGTCTAAGGCGTATTAAAATAAAATAAAAAATATCAATAAATTCATGGATATCGCGCTTATTAGATATTTTCAACAAAAAATGTTTGAAATTAGATAGGTCCAACATGTTTTAAGCTATCTTTAATATGCAGTATAGTTTCGTTTATTTATCTCATTATACAAGTTTAATCTAAAACAACACATTTTGCTTATACACATTGGTCATACTCGTATAGCGATCGTTTTACAATAATAATCGGCAATATCTTAAAAAGTAAAAATGTAAAATAGTTTATAATTTGCATCGTGTACCCACATTTAACATAAAATAACAATATTAAGTGTATATAGGATAGTGGTTTTAAAATAGGGCAGGAGTAGTAGGTACAGAACCCTTCATTGTACGAGGTCCAATACGCACTTGGCCGCTTTTATCATCTCGCAGATTCGTGTAGTTTTCAGGCTATAGGGCACATAAGTCACTTGGGTGTTTGAAATATTGTACATTATATAAAAAATCCAATTTTGTTTTGAACAATAATAATACTGAACATTGTAAAACAAACACGTTAACATACATAGATAACATTTAAACTAAACATATAAATATAATCAATTGATGTTCTCTCTAATCCTACTTTTAGATTAAACTAGCTGTCCCAAAAAACTACGTTCCGCCCCCAACCCGTTCCGTATAAAATGTATGAGATTTTTTTACTTTAATATTTATTTTGCTATTTGGAGCGAAGGCCAATCCAAATAATCAAAGGTCATAAAAATCAGTCCACCCGTTCTTAAATTATAAAGGATGTCACTAACACGACTTTGTTTTATATATATAATTTTAAACAGCAATTTTTTTTATTTGTGAAAAGTCCTGGGACTCACTCCGGGTATTTCCAGGTTTTTGCATTTTCGCCAGCAGCTCCACCTGGCTGCGCTGCACCTGCAGCTTGAAGTCGCTCGCGTCCCGCAGCCGGCCCACGCACACCTCGCAGATCCCACACTCGCCATTAGCTGAATTCAGCTGCAAGTTAAAATTAGAACAAGGATTTCACTTAACATTAGATTAGATTAGATTAGATTTATTTCATGATATAAATTGCTATACAAATTTTCCTATGTCAAAATCGTAAGAATTTACATCACAATCGACAAATACATACAATAGTAATAATACAAAGTAATAATAATTCAAAATTTCAAATACATACAAATTATCTATAATAATATCATAATTTATCTGTGATTATAACACTACGACCTGTTATAAGTATAAATAATTTTACTATTTTCATTATTGAACTGTACATTTTACCTAATAAAATAAAAACCGAAAATGCTTGATTATGATAGCTTTGTATATAAGTATAATGTTGTGACTAGGGTTCTTAAGGACCTGAACTTCAAAGGCCGGACATGGCGTTAAAAAAAGCTGGACATATCATTACGGGGCCCTAAACTACAGCCGAACTAGACGTTAGTTTTGTTACTCTTATGAATTATGATTTTTGTATTGTTGTTTTTTTTAGTTGATGGTTAATTTGTTAAAGCTGGACAAAAGCCGGACAAGCAGAACACGTAAAAAATTGGCCGGATAGATATATCATTTGTTGTCCTTGTCAGTACAACAAATAGAAGCGTTGTAGTAGTAGTAGTGTAATATGTGTTGTAGTTGTGGTTTGTTGTTTTGTATAGTTCCACTTTTTTGTTTGCCTTATTTGAGTTTATTCGATATGACATTGAGGCAAATTCACGATTACCTGCTCAAATTAAAGAGTTTGTGTATGGTAAGCTGTCAGCAATTTAAGATAAGATCTCAATTTAGCTGCATAAGAGCTTGTCTGTCCCTCTTGGTGGATTGTGTGCTTCCAAATTAGATGCCAATACTTTAAGAATAGAATAGAACAGAAGATAATTTATTTCAGTATAAAAGTACACAGTAATACAATGGGTATACACAATAAGAGAAACAAAGAAAACAATGGAAAAACTTAACACACTTAAAGAGATGAACTAACTAACTTAATGCATTGATGGAGTAGACGCCTATTGGCTATGTGCACGTCTGAAACGTCAAACGTCAAAGGTCCCGAGACAATGTCAAAACTCAGAGATGTCAAATAATGACACATGAATATTTTATTTACCTTAGTAAACGAGAAAGACCCCGTATTGGAAATTTTACTGAAATAAATAAGAGAATAAATAAATACATACAAACAAAACGAATTGTAGGAAACCGTTAAGAAACCAATAGAAAACGTGAAAGTAAATTTGACAGTGGTCCCCGGTAAGTACACATTTCTGCCATGGTGTGCGCTACGATGCCTAGCTTACCCCCACCACCTACTTCGCACATAGCCAATAGGCGTAGTTCTATTGTTATTTCTATTGTGTCTGGAATAGGGTCCATCAAAGTGTTAACTTTAAGAGATGTTAACTTACGTCAAAATAATTTACTTTAGATAGGAATTAAAAACTTTATATGAAAATTTTGAATTAATTTTTCGAACAAAATAATTAAATTAAAATTCTGCCCAAACATAATCAATCACCTGCGCATTTAACTGACAAGGTGGTTTTCACTTTCTATCCAGTGAGCTACACATTGGATGCTAGTTGAAGTGGCCAGTTAACTGACAGTCAAGAGGTTTCATGTGATAATCAAAGAAGAAGATGATTGAATACTGATTATCTCATTAACGGGGTGTTATTTAGCTAATCAGCACAGTTGTTCCCCCATTTTCTCCAAAAACAAACATAAACTTGAAATTAGTTTCATAATTAAATCTTCTTCTAAGGATGAGTACTATCAGTTCTGAAAGTATGGGCATCTAATTTGGAAGCAATAGAAATTCTTACTTTGAGGAAAAGTCTGGTCCAGTTTTGAAGAAAATATAAGTCTATTGAAGCGCTTTAAAAGTAAGAGACCTTTGGGCGGGTAGAGGATGAATAATTTTTAATGACAAATTTTGTTATATGCGTTTTTATGAATTGCATTACAAACATGTTGGATATGCACTGCAAGTATGATATAGTAATATTCACTCATGACTTTATGAGCATTGATCCTTTTAACTAAAACTTGTAGCTTGTAGGTGGCACCATACTCCTACTGATTATATTATTATAAGATGAAATGTGAGTTAATAATAAGGCCTATACTATATTCATTATACCAATACAATTCATGTAAACAAATCATATTTGAGTACTTTAAATGGACAACTTTCAGTTAATTACCCAAATGTTTTGAATAACTAAAACTGACCATGATATTTGTTTAAGAGTAAATATCCTCATGTATTAATTTATAATGTCCTAACTATTTTCTTGGCAAATTAAAAAAAAATCGATTTCAACCCTCATTTAGAACAAAAAAATTGTCTAAAAAACAAATTAAAAGACCAACCAAAAATATGTATTTTATAAGATACACTACACTGTCCAGAAAAGGGTTAATCAATAAAACCATACATGATGAATTTAATAATAAAAAAAATGATTATATTTTACCTATAAGGGACCTAAATAGTCAGAAGTCTGCAACAAAAACACAGTTTTTATAACTTGACCAACTGGTCCGAAGGTATGGACCTGAAGTTATCTCTTTAAAGTACTCAAATGCGATTGTTTACATGAATTGTATTGGTATAATGAATATGGTGTAGATATAGGTGTAATTAAGAAAAGAAACACAGATATTCTTACATCAAAATCAAGAGTATATAATGCAATTGGTAAGTGCACATAGATTTATTTTTAAGATACAGCAAGAAATGATACCCTTGAAATTTGTCTAAGTGCGCATATAGTAGCGTAAATCTTTAAGTTAATATTTACATGTATATCGAAGCATTCCCGCAGCATGTCTGAATATATCTCTGCTTTCCCCTGATGCGTGTACAGCGTGTCAAGACCCTTGTCCGGAGGCCGCTGCAGGCAGCAGCGACACGAATGTGCGTTCATTTTGAAAGCCGCGACAATTGAGTCACTTCATTATCACCTCTTACATTATAAATTGTTTCTAATTCAGTTTATTCATGACTTAATTTTGTCTTTTAAATAAATATTATGTTTATGATCAAACTGATCAATACAATATTTAATTGAGATACGATGGTATTTGACACTTGACAGTGACTTCATAACATGACAGGAACAACGTAATGGCTTCCGATTGATGTGACGTAACGCACGTTACGAAGCGTTCGTATTACACGAAATATTGATAGAAGCTAGCAAAAGTGTGTAAGTGAGTGATAAGTGACAAAGGTGACCTGCCCGGCTAGTATGATAGTTTATATCGTCACGTTATATGGCCTATATGTACTGAAACGTCACATAAAACGTGACGGTATAAGCTATCATACTAGCCGGGCTGCAAAGAGAAAAATTATATTATATGGGTGAATGACCAATAAATATATTCATTTCATTTGTACAATGTTGTAACCGATTTTGTATTTTACTGGAATACTTTAATTTAATTTAATCGTATGGCATTTATTTACTAACCGTGAGATCTTCGAGAAGACAAGTACGGTTGCCAGTTTTGTTGCACTTTTAGCACTGCCCAGGGGTCACGTGTAGGGTAACGGTGGGTACTCCCTATGGACGTGGTGCAACTTCGACCCCCCTTTGTCAAGTGAGTGGGCAACTTGACTGTTAGAATTTCTCAAGCCGCCCGAAGGCCTCTAACTTGGCTTAAAGACTGCTGTCGTAGACAGCAGCCGGGATCAACGGCTTAACGTGCCTTCCAAAGCACGAGAGCGCTCAGTTAGTAACCACTCAAAGCGGTCACCCATCCAAGAACTGACCTGCGCCCACATTGCTTAACCTCGCATACCGCACGCGGTACGCGGGCGCCGCTGGGCCACGAGCGCTCCAGCGACCGGAATACTAAATAAAGCGGTCAGCGCACTTTCGTTATAATCACTTTTCATACAAAATAAGTAAAGTATACCTACTTAGGATCGATAGGGTCCCTTTACATAGTTAATATTATCTTATCCCATCAAAAACATAAGTGCACAGACTACTAAGAAGAAGTGTGAAAATGAGGGCCAACTTCAATATTAAGAATATGCGATGCGTTATTGTCGTCTTCACAGACAAAAGAATTGAGATCTAAATGGCTGCCAAGTTCTATAGATTATCTAAAAAGGTGCCAAGTCTGGCACTAGATTGTTTACAGTTAAACTAATTTATTGCGGCTTAATGCATTTTGAGCCTTATCTTGGCAGTTTTCTATGCAGTATGTTATATTATAATTAATACCATGAAAGCTGATGGGTATTTAATAAAACTGCCAAGTTAAAGCTCAAAATGCATTAAGCCGAAATAAATTAGTTTTACTGTAAACAATCTAGTGCCAGACTTGGCACCTTTTTAGATAATCTATGGAACTTGGCACTCATTTAGATCTCAATTCTTTTGTCTGTGAAGACGACAATCACGCATCGCATATTCTTAATATTGAACTTGGCTCTCATATTCACATTTATGTTTTTGATGGGATATCATTACTTTTTGTCAAACTTCACCAAATGGTGCTTTTCAAGAGCGAATGAACGAGTTACGATACAAAATACCCAAATCGCTATGGAGGCACCTAAAATATTTGAAGAGTTCCCTCGATTTCTCCAGGACCCTTTGATCAGATTCTGACCCTGATCACAATGATGGGACCACCCCGAAAGTATGAAAGTATGCCGATTCAAACATAAAAAGAATTTTTCAAATCCGTTAATAAATGACGGAGTTCTGAGGTAACAAGCATAAATAATAATAAAAGTAATAAAAAAATTAGAGTTTTCTGATTTTTTTTATGTGATTGTACACAATTACCAAGCTGGATGCCAAATTGAACTTTTCTAGGTCACCTGCTCGACTAGTATGATAGCTTATACCGTCACGTTTTATGTGACGTTTTAGTACATTTTGGCCATATAACGTGACGGTATAAGTTATCATACTAACTAGCCGGGCTGCAAGTCGGTTAGGTTTTTGATTACTAGTCAGTCAGTCAGTCAGTCGGTCAATCAGTCAGTGGTAAAAATGCCGTTTTTCGGACTTAAATATCTCAATAACTATTTCACCTATATTTATGAAATTTGGGATTCTAGTTGTTCTAAAGGATCTTAATACATATACCAAATTTCATATTTTTACATTAAATAGATTTGGAGTTATTGGGGGGTCAAAAGTGGTTCCAAACGGTTCGTGTACAATATCACACGACTGCCGTCCGCCAGTTCCTAGGGCGAACTTGGCTGGACACGCTGCCGCGTGTCTAGATCACAATACCGGGATGTTAATATTATCGCGGTATTAAAAATTGTATGGATTTTGCTTCAATATTCTTCAACATTCACGTGATACGGACCGTGATATGGGTGTATCGCGTGATAATATTCACCGTGTAAAAGGCCCCATACGTCGGTTACCGACCAGCTAATTCAGTGTGCCGGTATACGCCCAGTCGCCCACTTGGTGAGTTGATGAACGGTAAGAATAATTTCACGTCACATGAAATTTGACACTAAATTAGGTAGTAAATAAAATAAGAATATTTTTCAAAGAAATATTTATTCGCTAATCATAAGTTTATGTATGTTAAACATATAGTCTTGTGTCATTTTTGCCTAGAAACTTCTAAACTGTACCTACTTTATTTCCCAAATCTCTTAACAAATGTGTTTTCCCGTGATGAGCCATGCGTAATTTAAAAAACCGGCCAAGTGCGTGTCGGGTCACGCACAAAGAAGGGTTCCGTACCGACACCTCCTAATCTACATTTAAAACCACTATACAATACAGTAAATCAAAGAAGGCTGTATCTTCATAGGGAAGTCACGGCACTTACGCCTTTTTGTTTGGGCAAGAGTTTTTCAGCAATAACTCAAAAACCCTTAGACCTATCTTGTTAAAACCAAAAATCGTTGAAAGTATTTATAATTGTACATCATCGTGATTTTTTTTACGACTTTTTACGACTTTGACAGCTAATATCTCACCAATGGTTGACTTAAATGGAAAAGTTTTATAGAAACCTCTATGTCATTTTTGAAAGCCTATCCATAAATACACCAAACGCCTATAGGCATTGAAAAAAAATTTGGCCTCCCTCCTGTTACATGGACGGACGGACGGACAGACATGACGAATCTATAAGGGTTCCGCTTTAGCCATTTTGGCTACGGAACCCTAAAAATTGGAACGACAACTTGCACAGTTTAATCACATACAGTCCAAGTTACACAAAAGCTCGTAATAATAAGAAAAGTTTAAAAGATTGAATTTCAACTGACCTTGAGAGGTTTTCTCACTAAACACGTACTAACGAATATTTCTGCAAAACCAGCTTTAGTCATGGTCACCCTAATAAGTTTGACATTTGTCTTGTCGTTTTATCGTAAAATATAACAAATTGTTCCTTACCTGTGAAATGATATTCCACAATTAATAAAACTTTCATTTTTACAACCCTTTGCACAACATGTTTTCACCATTTTCAACTAATTTCATAAGCTGGTAATTTTCATAATTTCAAATTTGACACGATTTACGTTGGGGATACCAATCAATATTTGAAAAATACTACTTTATATATTGCAATCCTAGGTTTTAGTAAGTTAATAATGTTGATATTTTATACAATTACAAATGAGGTCAAATGTAAATTATCCCTAATAAACATGCAGTACTACTTAGTTTAAGCAAGTAATTATTCTCAGTTTTCTAAAATACCACAACATATATATTTTTTACATTGGCAACTTGTGCGAGTGGGACACCATCCTCCGGTTGGTTGCTCTCGCTCGGACCGCTTTCTCTAGTCTGTCTGTCATAACAGAATATTAACTGTATTACGCGGGAATATGGTTCAATTTTGATTGGCTCATAAACGTTTGAACTCAATCCGGTTTAGGTATAGATCCGTGTTTCACGTTTTATCACAGATATCAGAGTAAAGCAGATCCTCTCATTTAAGTTGAACTATTTCTGTACACCTGATCTATTCTCACTAATGCACAAATCAGAAAGTTTGAGAGAGATAGACAAGTAACATCTTATACATCTTCATTTGTCTGTCTCCGTCTTCGGTACTGAACTGACGTTGTGGTGTGTTAAGTGTATAAGGGATTAACATCTCATCGGGTGTGCTTTAAAATGGAGAAAACTCGTTAACAGCCGAAATTATTGTACTGTTACATTCTAACTCACTTTGGTGCACCATAAGGATTAAAGAGACAACTATATGAAAAATCATCTCATCTGGCTTAATACTGCGAGTCTGCTTTTCTCTGATGTCTGTGCGCTTTTTTAATGGATTACCGTTCAATAAACCAACAAATAAATGCTCATGCACTGACTGTTTCTTTGGGGCATGTAAAAATGTTGATATCTGAAAAACCACCTTAAGGTGAAAAATACCACTCATACAAACACAAGTAGTTATATTCCTTTGCACGCCTACTTACTGTAAATAATCAGTGTCGCGATGTTTTTGGCTACTTATTATGGCCGTATGTCCATGCAACAAACTAAAGAAGTCTGTAGATTTCAAGATTATTGGTACGCGCTAACTGCGATGGCGCGTTTGTCCCAACTGCCTGGTTTACACGGAGTGGAACAGAACGAGGCACTTTATTTAAAATATAATGTTATCTAAATGATCTACAATCGACTTATGATCATTTGCAAAGCTGGAAAATCTTTTAATATCAGGGACAACCCTACCGCTCTAAAGCTGTTTTATCCGATTTTTCAGTGACTTTGACAACGTACGTCATAACACCTATAGTCGTCATTGGCGCTGCAGGCATAACATTTACCTAGGTGTTCTTGGAGTTCAAAGGGTTAAAATGACATGAATAACTTTATAACATAACAGCTAGCAGGTGTTCCTTTTTCTCATAGACCACTTCCAAAGTTAACTGGTTCTGGTAGACCCCCTACACCACATTTCTACCATATTCTCAAAATCCCCATTTTTTTGTCACGCCAACATAGACCCCCGTCGAGTCTCTTGTGGACCCCTGGGGGTCCACCTGGACCACTTCGGGAGCCCTTCAGCTAGCGGATTTACTGGCTAGGGTTGAAATATAGAGATTTAAGAACTAAAGAATCTCGAAAATGGTTACAAATATTAACAGGTTTAATTGGGGGAAAACTAGAGTACTAAGGCTGAACAATTCCCCGTTTGCGTAAAAGTACCTCTCTCTCTGCTCCATCCTGTATATAGTGATGGTTTTATCATACTCGCACGGCCTACTCACTTGGTATGTGACTAGTAAGGATAATATAAAGAAGGGAAGAAACAAAATTAATAATTTAATGGCTACAAATACATACAAGACGCCAGTAACAACAACATCTTTGGTTTTAGAACAATAGAAAAATGTATAATACTTAAATAAAGGTTCTTACATTTAAATGACTTCTTAAATATAGTTTCTAAAGCTTAAATACTACTTAAATCTAGGTCCACTAATAGCAAGAGGAAAAAGTCTTAATGTACAAAAAGAAGACATGATTATGAGTTTTACTTATTCAGTCATGAGGAGAACGAAGCATTCAAAGTAATAAGAAAAGAAAATCCTTGTAACAGGTTTTTTTTTTCGAAATTCCTGATTGGCGAGACGAAATCCTAGACACGAATCATAAATTTATCTTTACCTTCGAAACTATAAAAAATAGACCCGGGTATAACAAACCTAAAGTGACAACCCTGGCTGCAAGAAATCCGGATCAAACTTAAATTACATCTAACTTCTGAATAACACGGAATTAGTATGTGATTTTAATACTGTTGATAAAAGCTTTTATAAGTTAAGCGTAATCGTTTATTACTAGAATTTTGTGCTAATACGGCTTTATTCAATAATAAACAAATAAAACTTGAAAAAGAGAAATAACTGAATTTCTCTTTATCTAATTACAGAAAATAAACAAAAACTTGTATAAAGCTGACCCATTTTACGCCTGTGCAATTGGTATATTCAAAATCTAAATAAGTAATTCAGGTTTTTGACAATTATATATTTTATGATATTCATGACCCGGGTATGAGCAAACATTGATATTTTTTATAAAAAAAAAGTACAAGCCGTATCGACGTCCGAGTTTTAGTCTGCTGTTTATAATTATGCAAACTATATGATTTCCTAAAAAAAAGTAGGTGAGACAAAATAGGGGTTTTTAACACACTGTGCACCAGTCGGTACGTACGTACAACAAGTACGTACTTCTGTCGATCGACTGGTCGGCGGCCAGTTAATCCAGGACCTAACTACAGTCCTGTAGAATTTTTTTTCAGGAAAGTTTAGTAGGAATCTTAGTATTTGAGACTTGGTCATCAATATTTTTTATAGGAGTAAAACAATTTTTATTCAGAAATCTATCGAGTGGGGTATCCATTGAAAGGTCTATATGAACGATTCCAAAAAAAAATACCACACAATTATATTTCAGTCAGCGTGTTTAAAAAAATAAAATTCGTTTTCAAAACACACTAAGTTTGGGTTTCTCCTGACTGGAAACGGCTGCATGATTTTTTCTAAAATTTTAGGGGTTCTTTGAATTTCTATACAGTTTGACAGGATGGACAACCTTAAATGCGTCACGAATTAAATTCCTTGACTGTACTGTACAGGCCCTTTATTCTTGGTAAACGGGACTTAATCGCGTAGAACTGAAAATTATTAGTGTTGTGTGTCGGGCGAGTGACAACCCTAGTGTAAATGTGAATAATACAGACCAAGTGCGGGTAGTTCTGAAAACCCATGCGGCTAGAAGATGTTGATACTCGCTCATGCCAGTCAGCTCGTGACCACGGATGCTGCGATACATTCGAAACGTCGGGCACACCTCACCTTTTACCAAATATACAGTAAACCCGAGCTCTTAATACAATAATCGGCCTGTTTAGCCTAGTTGGTAGTGCCATTGCCTCCGAAGCTAGAGGTTCCGGGTTCGAATCCCGGTAAGGGCATTTGTTTTTGTGGTGAGCAGAGACATTTGATCCTGAGACTTGGATGTTTTCTATGTATTTAAATATATATCTATTAAATATATCATCGTCTAGTACCCATAACACAAGCCTTATTGAGCTTACCGTGGGACTAGTTCGATTTGTGTAAAAAATGTCCCCTAAAAATTTAAAAATGTCCCCTATAAATAATAAATTGGAGTGGAACTAGATACAATTTTGTCAATAAAATAATTTATATCAAAAAAACAGTCTTCAATTTTGTACTTGCTATGCCACAATTTGTGGTTTCCGTGAGGCAATGCTTGGTTACCTACAGAAGATACCGAAATCGGCATATGCGTGCCTATCAAATGCGAGGAGTTCCTTCGATTCCTCCTAGATCCCATCATCGGACCTTCACCAAATTTATATGGGACCAATGTCGGGGTACCTGCTTTGAAACAAAAAAAGAATTATCAAAATCGGCCAACGTGGTCAAGAGTCGGGGAAGAATCGGGGAACATACATACATAAAAAAAGAAAACAGGCAAACATGCGGACGAACTGAGTACCTCCTTCCTTCTATTGAAGTCGGTAATAAATAACAACGAATATTTAATGTAATTATTCCTAACTTTTTTGTACAATACTCCATTTTGTATAATCAATATTAAATAAATACATTTCTGTGGACAATCTTAAACAAATCGACCTAGTTACTAAGCAAAGCTTGTGCTATGGGTACAAGGCGATATAGATACTTATATAGACACATAAATACTTAAATACATAGAAAACACCCAAGACTCGGGAATTTGCGCGGGACAGAGCAAATTATTGCTCTTGGACGATACTAGAAATTAATTATTATTTTAAATTTTTGAAGTCTCAACCTTTTTATGATTTTAATAAACAGTAATAATTTGCAATATTGCAATACTATGATAGTTTACTTTCCGTGTAGTACACCATGTTATACATTTCAACATGTATCAAGTACACAACTGGCACGAATGTGTTTAAATATTGTGCCAGCGCTGGTATGCCAGCGCAACTGGCGCTAGCGACTGGTACCGTCTCAATTCAGCATCAGATACCGCCTGCGGTGGTCGTTGTAACGTGGCCGCTACAGTTTTAGAAGGTTTCTCATTGTGAACTCGTTTAACATGTCTCCTGAAATGATCAGGTCGAGCAAACTTCTTTTGGCAAATCTGACAAACGTACGGCTGCTCGCCGGTATGACTACGATAATGCACTTTTAATTCAGCTAAAACTATGAAATCCCTTTTACAAATATCGCAGGAATGTGGCTTTTGTCCTGTGTGCCGTCGCATATGGACCATTAAAGCTGACTTATGTCTAAATGGTTTACTGCATACATCGCAGGTGTGCGGTTTAATCCCTTCGTGAATCATCATATGGCCTTGTAAGCCTTTGTTAAGCCGGAATCGTTTAGGACATAATTTGCAAGCGAAAGGTTTTTCTTCAGAATGCGTTAATTTGTGAGCTTTCAATGTGCTTTTGTGTGTAAACGTTTTGCTACATATTTCGCACATGAACGGCCTTTTTCCAATATGCAAGTCCATATGTTTAGAAAAGTAGTTCTTTTGCGTAAATTGTTTACCGCAAATTTCACAGCAGAAGTTATGTTCTTTTTCTCCCGTATGCGTTCGAATATGTCTTTCTAATGCGGACTTTTTGTTAAATTGTTTATTGCATGTTTCGCAGGTGTAGGTCGAGTCTTCATCTGGATCGCCTTGGCCGTGTCTGCGTTTCAAATGGGACTGTAAAGTAGCTTTCAGCGCGAAAGCCTTTTTACATATCTCACAAGCGAATGGTCTTTCTCCTGTGTGTACTCGCATATGCCGTCTCATGTTATCTTTATGCACGAAATGTTTATCGCATACATCGCATGTATATTTATAATCCCCAGTATGAATTTTCTTATGAAGGTTTAAAAGAATTTTAGATTTATAGTACTTATTGCATACATCGCATTTGTGTATCGGGCCGCCTGTGTGACTAAGCATATGAGCATTTAACTCAGATTTAAGAGTGAATTTCTTTTCGCATTGATTGCAGGAGAACCTCTCAGTATGGTATTTTAAATGAACTTTTAAATTGCATTTCTGTGCAAACTTTTTTTTGCATACTTCACATTCAAAAAGCTTTCCCCTTGGCTCCGCTTGCTCTTTTACTTTAGTATTTTTAGTTTCTCGCGCTACCTCCTTTTTTAATACAGGCTTTTCTCCTGTTTCTTTTTTGTTAGGTTCATATTTTAGATGTGTTTTTAAATGAACAGTTAAATTGCCTTTAAGCGTAAATTGTTTATTGCATATTTCACATGCGTAAGGTTTTTCTCCTGTGTGTGTCATCATGTGCTTAACCATGATACACTTCTGCGTAAATCTCTTATTGCATATATCGCAGAAGAATCGATAATCGCCCAAGTGATATTTGAAATGCGAGGTTAAGTTGCCTTTTTGTGAGAATCTCTTGTGGCAGACATTGCAGGAAAACGGTTTTTCACCTGTGTGCATACGCTGGTGGTTTCTGAACGCTGATTGGTGGTCGAATGATTTATGGCATATCTTGCAGGTATGGACGGTGCCGCGGACGGCAGGCGCTGGGTCGGGGGCCGGCTGTTCCGGCGTCGGACTTGGCTGCTTTGGTGTTTTCGGTGTGCCGTATAATGCCACTGAAAAAAAAAAACAATTGTATACCCGAAACTTGAAAACATTGTGCGTACATGCCATAGTGGATAAAAAAAAATCCGAAATGTCCGCAAAAATTTAGCATTTAAAAATAATATGTACTCTACCAAGTAAAGGGTAAAATAGCACTTCAGCGAAAAGACCAGCTGTTGACCACCTAGATGTATATTTGCGGGTTGTACCTTGTTTCGCAGACAAAAGTTTCATAGATGTATTGTTTCGCAGAACTATTTATTTATTAAACATGTCGAGCGATATTCGACCTCAAAGACGTGAGTGCCCCGGTTCATTATATTTAATATGTCTCAAACTCAAGGGAGTTTTCTATATAAAATTATTAATTTCATAGAAAGATTTTTCTTCAATAGGGTCGCAGTTCTAATCTTCCCTAACCTACTTTTCTGGTAGACCTCAATGAGTTCTACACAATGACCTAAAAAGCCTATCTAAAAAGTTAACGGTTTCGAAAAAAAAAGCTTTCTATGAAATGAATAATTCTGCGAATCAATACATCTATAGAAACTTTTGTCTGCGAAACAAGGCATCACGATTTTTGCGTCTCGTTGTGCCAGCTTGGTTCGGTACACCATACAAAATATATGATGAACCGAACTATTTGACCACTTTGGCTGCTACGTACTATATGACGCTGACTGTATAAAAACGAGCCAAATTGTTGATACGCAATTTGGCTCGTTTTTATAATACCACGCATAATGACAGCTTTCGTAACAAAAAATCTTTTTACAGTTCTGCGATTGTTAAAAGATAGGTACAGTAAAAATGACAGAAGCAAATATTGTATCGAGGCTTTACATATATACGCGGCAGCGTGTCCAGCCAAGTTCACCCCAGGAACTGGCGGACAGCAGCCGTGTGTTATATTACACGAACCGTTTGGAGCCACTTTTGACCAAAAATATAACTCCAAATCAATCTAACATCTAAATATATAAAAGAAGAAACTGACTGACTGACTGACTGACATATCAACGCACAACCCGAACCGCTGGTCCTAGAGATTCCAAATTTGGCACGTAGGTTCCTTATAAAGTCTAGGGGTGCACTAAGAAAGGATTTTTCAAAATTCAACCCCTAAAGGGGTGAAATGGGAGTCCGAAGTTTGTATGGGGAAACAAGATTAGTTGGACTATTTTATTCGAAACTTCACAGGAGTATTTCTAACGATAAATGAGTAAATACGTGTTTCAGGTTTTTTGAGAAATCAACCCCTAAAAAAAATCATAAAAACGACAATGATTTTAAAATCTCACGTGGAGGACGTGAAATACCATCCCCCTGTTGGGGTGCGAGGGGGATGAAATGTCTAAATAAATATTAATATGGGTGTCGTTTTTATGATTTTTTGGGACGTTAATTACGAAAATGGCATCGGTTTTGAAATTTAATATTGTGGACATGAAAATTATGAAAGTTTCTGCCAAATTTCAAGAAATAACTGACTGACTGAGTGACTGGCATATCAACGCACAGAGCAAACTGCTGGTTCTAGAGATTCCAAATTTAGTATAAGGTCTTGAGGGGCATTAAGAAAGGATTTTTCAAAATTCAAAATAGGTGTGAAATGGGGGTCCGAAGTTTGTATGGGGAATCAAGATTAGTTAGATTATTTTATTCGTCAATTAAAATCTCACGTGGAAGACGTGAAATACCATCCCCTCTGTTGGGGTCCGAGGGGGTTGGAATGTCTAAATATTAATATGGATGTGATTTTTATGATTTTTTGGGTCGTTAATTTCGAAAATGGCATTGATTTGGAAATTTAATAATGCAGGCATGAAAACTTAAAAGTAGGTGCCAAATTGCAAGAAGAAACTGACTGAGTGAGTGAGTGACATATCAACGCACAGCCAAAACTGCTGGTTCGAGAGATACCAAATTTGGCATGTAAGTTCCTTATAAGGTCTAAACGTGCATGAAGTGCCGTGAGTTCCCTATGAAGATACGACCTTTTTTGATTCAATTTATTGTAATTGGTTTTATTAATCAGTGCCGTCCGATACGATTTCGACATAAATCGATATTTGAGCGTCCGAGAGGACTCTTAATAGGAATCCGAGGTACCTAAAATTTGAATAAAGTAACGGCCATATTGATTTTCTTCATTTCCGTCCCGATTTCGTTCAAAATCGATATCTGAGCGTCCGAGAGGTCCCCTAATACGACTCCGAGGTAAAATTTGGAAAAAGTGGCGGCCATACTGCTTTTCTTCATTTCCGTCCCGATTTCGTTCAAAATCGGTATCTGAGCGTCCGAGAGCTCCCCTAATACGACTCTGAGGTAAAATTTGGAAAAAGTCGCAGTCATATTGATTTTCTTTTTTTTCGTCCCGATTTAATTCAAAATCGATATCTGAGCGTCCGAGAGGTCTCGTAATACGAATCCGAGGTAAAATTTAGAAAAAGTGGCGGCCATATTCATTTTTATCATTTCCGTCCTGATTTCGTTCCAAAATCGATATCTGAACGTCCGAGAGAATTCTTAATACGAATCAGAGGTAAAATTTACAAAAAGTGGCAGCCATATTGATTTTCTTCATTTCAACCCAATTTCGTTCAAAATCGATATCCGAGCGTTCGAGAGGTCCCCTAATACGAATCCGAGGTAAAATTTGGAAAAGGTGGCAGCCATATTGATTTTCTTCATTTCCAACCCGATTTCGTTCAAAATCGATATCTGAGCGTCCGAGAGGTCCCCTAATACGAATTTGAAGTAAAATTTGAAAAAAGTAGCGGCCATCAATATGGCACCAAGCAAGAAAAATCAATATTTTCTTGATTTTCGTCCCGATTTCGTTCAAAATCGATATCTGAGTGTCCGAGAGGTCTCTTAATACGAATCCGAGGTAAAATTTGGCACTCCATACATCCACCATATCAGCCCTAGGACGTCCACTGCTGGACATAGGCCTCCCCTAATTTCATGGGGGGTAAATGCCATAATCACCACGCTTGGCATGCGGGTTGGCGATCGCAGTACCTCCACCGCACTCTAGGAATGCTGCTGCCCATTCCCCGGTGGTCTTGGTCGTAGTTTAAGGACATACCCGGGTCCATACATGCCTGTATGCAAAAAAGTTTAATGTTACTATATAGGCGTGTGGGGTATCTATATGGATTTGCTTTTAAAAACGACATAGAGGTTTCGATATTTTTTTCCATTTAAATCAACCTTTAATTTTTTTTTAATCGTATAGCATTTATTTACGAACCGTGAGATTTTCGAGTAGACATGTACGGTTGCCAGTCTGTGTTGCACTTTTAGCACCACCCAGGGGTCACGTGTAGGGTAACCGGTGGGTACTCCCTACGGACGTGGTGCAACTTCCACCCCCCTTTGTCAAGTAAGTGAACAACTTGACTGTTAGAAGTTCGCAAGCCGCTCGAAGGCCTCTAACTTGGCTTAACGATTGCAGCCGGGATCAACGGCTTAGCGTGCCTTCCAAAGCACGAGAGTCAGTTAGTAACCACTCAAAAGGTAGTAAAAACTGATCTGCGCCCACATTGCTTAACCTCGCACACCGCACGCGATAGGCGGGTGCCGCTGGGCCACGAGCGCTCTAAATTCTTGATAGTTTGTGCCAAATTGCAATTCATCAGTCCAGTAAAAGCAACTTGGTTGTAACAGACGGACTTACAGTAAGGAGTGCGAATGGAAGTGAGGCCAAATTTTCTTTTTGGATGCTCCGATGGGAACTGGCAAAACATACCTAATAAATTTAATTTTAGGAGAAATAAATGTTACACGTGATATTGAATTAGCCGTATTTCTGTACTTCAAAAGACCAGAGTTTATGACCGCTGCGCGATGCTTGGTCGTTTACAGACCTATTGGTGTTACTGTAGTACACAGATACTTTTACTAAGGGCCATTTAAGACATGCTTTTATTTCATCGGCCCTTTCCCCTTCGGCGTCTCGGATATGTATGATAATAGTTTTCGATCCTTATTTTTGCCAAAATCAAATGAAATTCAACAGTTTGACGGTTCTCAGAATGTATACTGACTTTTCATCTGTTCATCTGTTAATGAATCACAATCACCAAACTTCGTATGCCGAAACGCCCAGAATGTAACAACTACTTTTCTGGAGACCGCATCTAAATCGGTTCAGCCAAACGCGAGATACCACCACCACCATATCAGCCCTAGGACGTCCACTGCTGGACATAGGCCTCCCCCAATTTCATGGGGGGTAAATGCCATAATCGCCACGCTTGGCATGCGGGTTGGCGATCGCAGTATCTCCACCGCACTCAACGAATGCTGCTGCCCATTCCCCGGTGGTCTTGGTCGTAGTTTTAGGACATACCCGGGTAGATAATCGTGGACAAACATACGAACCTGTTTTTTGTAGACGGTTAAAAATTTCGCTTAGTACGCGGGCGAAGCCGCGGGCAAATGCTAGTAAAAACATAAAATTTGGTACATATATTAAGATCCTTTAGAACAACTAGAACCCCAAATTTCATAAATATAGGTTTAATAGTTATTGAGATATTAAATTCCAAAAAACGGCATTTTTACCACTGACTGACTGACTGACTAGTAATGAAAAATCTAACCCACTTCCAGATGACCTAGAAAGCTGAAATTTGGCATGCAGCTTGGTAATTATGTGTATACACCAGAAAAAATCAGAAAACAGTGATTATATTATTAGTTTTTACCTCATCTCGGGACCATGGGGTCCCGGACTTTTGGAAGGCGTGCGTGGGGCCGAAGCCAACAGCGCAGAGGCCCTTTTGAACAATTTAATCTAAAAGCAAAGGGATACACGTGGCGGATATCATCCCCGAACGCACAATATGATACATCCAGAGATGGTCCCCGCCAGGTGCAAAGACTATTGCAGTGCATCTCTGTGCTGCGATGGAAACTAAGGTCATGGGCTATTGTGTTGAATGTTGGATGGGCTGGATAATGGGCTATTGGAGGAGACTAGCGGACACCTGCCGTGACAATCAGTCTCAATATTGTAAAAGGCAGGCGGTGACTCGCCAGCTCGCTGAGTGGGCCCCACATAACAGTCGCACGCACAGTGCGACACTGGGGCAACATCCCGTTGAGCGGCTGTAAGGTTGTCGAGAGGTGAGTCTGCGGTAGCCAGATCCCGGTAATCCGATCAGCAGGCCGCCGGCGTTATGACATTTTACACTTCCAACCTGGAGCATAGGTCTCGCTCTTTCGACTCTACTCTGGCCGGCCAATTAAGGCAAGCACAGAGGCGAGGGCCAGATGGAAAGGGCCCTCTGGAGATTAGGCGTCCGCGGTGTCGCCACTCACCGTCAGCTCGCCACAAGCTGCCCCCGCGGGCTTATTAGTTTTATTATTATTTATGCTCGTTTCCTCAGAACTTCATCATTTATTAACCGATTTGGAAAATTCTTTTTTTGTTTGAAAAGGTATACTTCCGGGGTGGTTTGGGTATTTTGTATAGTAACTCGTGCATTCGCTCTGGGAAAGCACCATTACATGAAGTTTGACAAAAAGTAATGATATCCCATCAAAATCATAAATGTGAATATGGCAGCCAAGATCACCGACAAAAGAATTGAGATCTAAATGGGCGCCAAGTTCCGTAGATTATCTGAAAAGTTGCCAAGTTTGGCACTAGATTGTTTACAGTAAAACTAATTTACTGCGGCTTAACGCATTTTGAGCTTTAACTTGGCAGTTTTCTTAAATATCCAACAGCTTTTATGGTATTTTAACATACTGCATATAAAACTTCTTATCATAGACTTTATTCCACATGAACATACCTGATACAACCGCCCCGTCAGCCATTTCGATTTCTGACTTCTCCAACTTGATTTCACCTGGGACAAAATAAGGTCTCTTTTTAACACTTGATTAGAATACGTTCCTGTAATTTCAAGAGAGGCATTTATTGCCGACTGCATTTTATTTCCATCCAGCAACTATCCCTAACATGACGGGTTTATGATATGTACTGTCACCTGAATTTATATTTGCTATAACAAAGATCGTATCTGCCACGACTCTATTTTTACACAACATTCTAAAATAAATTAAAAATACAAAAGCTCTAATTTTTTCTGCTAGAAGAATGTTTGCTATTTAAAAGTATAATTTCTTAAATTTGAACACTCGAATTATTCACACAAAGCAACAATCAATAACTTAGGATAAAATTAAGAGTCCGCAGGACGCTCAGTTCTCGATACAAAGGTATTTTCGCTCTCATTTTAAAATGCCACACAGTGGGATCCGGCATATCCAGGTCGGAAATTAATTTCTGTTGCTTGAAATTATAATGGATTGAAGTGGAAAAATACAGCGATTATTAAGGTTTTATACAAGACGTAAAAAACACAAAAACTCGCTGTATTTTTTTCAATTTCAATTTCTAGCAACAGAAACTATATTCCGACCTAGATATGGCGGCTCCCATTGTGTATACAAAGTTTTATATTATTTCAGCACGGCGCTTCAAAATGAGAACGAAACTACGTTTGTATGGAGAATCGAGTTCTGCCGAGCGTACGGGGTCCCTTAATCTCAAAATTTGAATAACAGTTTTACAGTAGCTTATTAACATTTACTTACGTATGACAGCTTCCTCTCCAGAAGCTTTCTCCAACTTGATATTGAGCTTTCGAGTGACCTCAGCATCTGCAGCATAAAATAAGTTGTGGTTAAGTTAAATAGCTATCCCCTGGAGTTGCTAGCGTCTCTAGGCTACGGTTGCCGCTTACGATCGGGCCCGTATCTTCGTTTGCACCGACGTGTTATAAAAAATAACACTAACTTTAGGTTAAAACATGAAGAGAACTTAATATTAAACTTAATAGTAAATTTAAATTGTATTGTTATGACTTTAAATAATTATTGTAATTCTTCCATTTATTTATCTTTCAATTATATTTAATTAATTATGGTACTCTTATTTATCTTTCGACATTGAATCAATTATTGTATCTATCTCTTCTATGTAATAGCTTCCAAATTATAATGTAATGTGTTTTAAATTTAAATCGAATGTATTCATAATAATAATTTCACTACACCCGACATTTAATAATGCATGTTAGTTATTAATAAATGTAATGACGATTAGCACGTAAAGTTCGACTGTTGGTGTTAATTGTATGCAATAAAATAAATAGAAATATTTTTACTTTTCAAACGTTTAATGCATGCTGTGTTTACCTATGATATGAGTAATTGTTACAATTAAATTATAACTATTGGTGCATTTCACTCTATGTATTTTTACTAGTGTAAACAATTGTTGGTAAACCAAATAAATAAATAAAGCAGTGTTACTGTAAGCTGTAGACATTGCGAATTATATTTTTCAAATTTCAAAATTTCCACATACTGAATACTGACACGACAAAAAAACTATACAGAGTGTTTTTATTGAATTCCGTTAATCCTGAGATGAAATAAAATAATCTTCTCTAACAAGTTTCTTATAGAAGATTATTTTACCCCAGTTCGTACCATTTCGAAGATATTCAAGAATTCATTTTCGTTATTTAATACCCCTAGTATAGTATAAAAGATCCTTAACAATTAAACAATGTTGACGTGCGTGTCATTCGAATTCCGAATTGTCATACTTGACATTAACTTTTGCTTAACTCCAAGTTAACTCCTAAAGCCGTTTTTCATTCACCGTTGGTGATATAATTAATTATTTTGTATGAGAATGAAAATATATTTCTTTTCTTAAATTTTGAAAAACTAAATATGCTACGTTGTTTCTACGGCTATACTCGGCTATATGCTTGAAGGAACGGAAATCAATAAAAACACCCTGTATAATTATCAAACCTGCTCATAAAATTTAACGAGATTCGATTGAGAAATGCTACCTATAGAGGAGAACATCCGGAAATCCCGGAATACGAACATAACAAAGCATTTTTTCCGAAGCTGAAACGGAGACCTTCGTTTCACTCGGTAAAATATAAGCCAAATGACATGCTTCCCCCAGCCGACTTTTTAACAGTGTCAGACCATCTTGTAGGTGCTCTACCTTGAGCATGTTTGGGTATCTGTAGCTTATGTATACTCTACCTTATAGTGCTCCGATACAGCCAGTGTGGGAGCACCATTAAGCATGAGCTCGTACACAGGTATTTAAAACCAAATGAAAAAAAATGACATGAAATAAATTTATTCCAGACAATTATTATTTTTATTGGAGTCGAAGGCAAGGGCGATAAATATGCTTTTCACGCAAAATGGCGTCGAGTTGCGGAAACCTAGCCCGCGTAAACCTATAACCTATAATATGTGACCTGAGATTTCTTTCATTACCCTCCCACCTTGACTAGAAAGAGTATTACCTCATTATCGCATCTAACAAGTCAGTCTAGTATAATAATGACAATGCCGTCCTAGGGTAGAGCATATGGTGCAGCTGCTCTTAGTGACAGGTCAAAAGTCAAGTCTCAAGATCTATAAACTTCAAGAATGGTGAAGGGTGGCATTAGCTACTAAAAAAACTCAATATAAAAAGAAATAAGAATCAACACAAATTCAAATTCATAGTTTCGATCTACTGTCTTCCGTTCTATGGCTTACCTTTGGTATTCATCACTCCCTCTAACCGCGACTGCAGCTCCACTTGGCTGCGCTGCACTTGCAGTTTGAAGTCTTTCGCGTCTCGCAGTCGCGCCACACACACCTCGCAGATCCCACACTCGTCGTTACCAAGAGTAAGCTGTAATTTAAATTAAATCAATTACTGCCTTTGACGGCTTTCCTACCCTCCCTCTGGGACATACACATCCATACATATCAATTAAAATACTATACATATACACATCAATTAAAATACTATTTAACGGCATTGGTACATAATTAATGAACAAAACAATCTGAGCAAGTGCTATTTCAATGTTAATTATAGAAATGATTTGAAAGCTGCATTTACACATTCGAACGAATAGCGCGGTGAATGGCGAGGCGAATAACGAATACGCATGTGTAAACAGTAAATTCGCTATTTGCATCGCGATTCGTGCATTCGCGTTAGGAGCAGTTTTTCGGACGCGAATCAAAGGGCACGAATAGCGAACACGAACTTACTGTTCCCACATTCGCCATCGCCCGACCCAAAACGACGTATAGACAAAATGTAGTGGATTAAAGTGCGAATTTTAGACATAAAATGTTGTTTATATCAACAGAAAGAGCTCATTTGGATGATGTAGCGCGCATGCCCCTATTATTTTCACGTCCTCCATATTCGTGTGCGAAATTGCGAATACACCCCACGAATGTGTGAACAGTAGTTCGCGACGGCACTCGTACACGAATGTTTCGTCGAATGACGAGGCGAATAGTGAACACGATAGTGTAAATGTAGTGTAACAAGTGCTATGAAAATATTTATTTGTATTGAAACATGAGTATAGGTCGAATCACAAGAGCTGGCGCGGAAAATGTATGAAACTGTCATTCATTTCATAGACATTCCGCGCCAGCTCTTATGAATCGACCTATAGGTACATGACACTGTCACAATGTATAGTGCTAGAAATAAAGTATACATATCAATATAAATGATTGGATGAAAGCCACAGATTTATAATTATTAATTACTACCCTCCCTTCAACTTGGTACATGCATAAAGCTTATATTCTTATCTGATGTCTAAGCTACTTTATTGCAAAGTTTAGTAAAAATCTGTTCAATAGATTATGAGATTATGGAAAACAATCTATCATGTTTATAATATATATTTGATTAGGTTATAAATTATAATTTTTACTTAAAGGGTAAGTTATGGAATTGTAATCCCGATCCGGAACTGGGTATGTCCTAAAACTGTGACCAAGAATACTGGGGGATGGGCAGCCGCCTCCTTACAGTGTGATGAAGATACTGTGATCGCAAACCCAGATGCCAAGCATGGCTATTATGGCAAGTACCCCCCCATGGAGGCCTATCTCCCGCAGTGGACGTCCCTTGGCTGTTATAGTGGTGGTGGTGGTGGGATTGTAATCTGTGCATACATTTGACCCTTGACAATTTTACTATCTATACATATGGATGAGACCAACAGACAAAAAAAAGGTACAAATTATCATTTTTACTTGAACACCCCATAAGAAACAATAGAAATTTAACTATGTGTCACATTTGCAATTCAATGAGCAACACATATTAAAATTCAGCAAAGATCTATTTGTTGCATGTCATAAAATTTAAGACCTGTGTTGTAACTTCCTACCGTAAATAAGCTGTCAGACCATCTTGCCAACATGGTAAGGAATAAAATTACTCTGTCACTTATCTGTATAATATTATGATGTTATTAAGATAAAATTATATCCGTGTTGTACATGTTTAATTCTCGGTTTGCCTATAAATCCTATCTCCACTCAATTGCTCAAAGGTTAGCTGGAAGAAATCCCTTATAGGGATAAGCTCGCCTTTGTACATATGTCAACTGTTCTTGTAATTACTGTTTTATTGTTATGTTTTACTCATGTACAATAAAGAATTTTACATACATACAAAATTAATACTATCACAATATTGAACTTGAAAACTTAATTTCTTACCATATTGGCCAGACAGTAATAATAATAATAAGCCTTTATTATTCTGGACTACAAGGTCTATAAGATGTCTCATAGTTCAGAGTGCCTCTTGGCCTAGGCCTCCTCCAACGTCTTCCACTGCGCTCTGTCGCGCGCTACTTGTCTCCAGTTGTTCCCAGCTGTGAGTTTTAAGTCTTCTTCCCATTTCGTCATCTATCAATGGGGTACCAGTCTGAGACTACTTTGCTCCATTTGTCTTGTGGATCTCCATTTTTATTGGTCTATTTGAGTACTTATGTCTACTCGAGTACTTTTGTAATTTCTCTAATTTTACTGCTCCTCACTTTTTCTTGTTTCCTAATTCCTGTGGCCAGACAGTACTATGGATGATGTAGCGCGGATATATTAGGTAGGAGATTATGTCACATGTCTACAATGTTAAAACATGCAATAGATCTATGAAATTGTTTAGCCATACTTTTAAAACCAAGATGTAGGGTTAGTAAAGCTAGGGTTTAGGGGCTTGGCTTTTCCTGGCATGTTTACATAAGAGTTCAATGGGATTACAGAAAGTTGGTCTAATTTACATTGACAGCTTAGTTTGGGAAGGTTCATAATTTTACCATTAGCTTTATGCTGTGGGAGTAATACTGCATATATCTGCAAAGAAATTCAATGGTGTATAAGAAAGAGGTGGGGGCTGCCCAAATCTTCTCATCCCTCATCCATGAGAGGCGTGCGCAACAGTGGGACATGCATACGATGATAAGATGATTATTTCCCGAATTCAAACATATATTCTGCAAGTAGGCATTCCAGTAAACTATACCAACTTTCCCAGTTGCCCACAACATTGCAATTAAGAGTGCATGTAATAAAATAAAGCAGTAATATTTACGTGTATATCGAAGCATTCTCGCAGCATGTCGGAATATATCTCCGTTTTACCGAGATGATGATACAACGTATGAATCCCTTTCTCGGGAGGACGCAGCAGGCAGCAGCGACACGAAAGAAGAAACTCCATTCTGACAACAGCCGCGACGATCAAATTACTTTTTATTTACATGTATCTAGTAAACCTTCAAAACGGTAACTAATATTGTTAGAACAAGATTTTTCCAATTGGACTTTTGGTCAATAGAACATACATTTGTTATTGACTTATTGACTTGACAGGGGCAATGTAATGGCGGTATGGCGGCCGTCACTTGTCACATGTGGAGCGTTCGGATTTCGCGAAGTAAATGTGAGCATTGTGAGTAATGCAATAATCAATGCTTGCAGCAAAGACTACTATGAATATATAGCTTGCAGCTTTCTTGATGACGTCTGCTCAGAGAAAAACACACTTTTATTATATTCTGTAATGCGCATAAAGTTAATGCGCATAAAATTATTTAAGCATACTTTATAATGAACATAAAATGGTTGGTCATAAGTTTTTAACAATACTGTATAAACGCATAAACTACAAAACGCATAAGCCTATGTATGTGCAATTTCCACCTTGGTCAAATTATATATCGGAAAGTCCAAAGATGCGGTCATCAAACATTATATGGTACAAGTGAAACTTTTCCTATGGACATAAAGTGCTTATATGCATTGGCATTTTTACCAGCGAACGAAATACCGCTGTACTTTGACGACTTCCTACCACAGACTAATAAGAGATACTACGTATCTTCCTACAAAAGTGCTCTCCAGAAGCAAGTAAGTTACAAAGTTTTTCCGCTCTTATATATAAAAAAATAACCTAACCTATTGGCTATGTGCACGTCAGAAACGTCAAACGTTACGGGTCCCGGGGCAATGTCAAACTCAGAGATGTCAAAAAATGACACATGAATATTTTATTTATTTTAGTAAGCGAGAAAGACCCCTTACTGGAAATTTGACTGAAATAAATAAGAAAATAAATAAATAAATACAAACGAAACGAATCGTAGGAAACCAATAGGAAACGTCGAAGTAAATTTGACATATAAGTCCCCGGAAATTGCACATTTCTGCCATGGTGTGCGCTGCGATCGCTTAGTTTACCCCCACCACCTACTTAGCACATAGCCAATCCGCGATCCGAATCGGTTTTGCCACAAAGTCTCTGTAATATGAAATATGAAAGTAATACAAAAGTTTTAATAACAAGTTTATCCGCTCTTTTATAAAAAAAATAACCTCGATGACGATAACTCTTCTAACCTATCCGCGATCCGAGTCGGGTTTGCCACTAAGTCACTATTCCCTATCGCCTACGTGAAAACCTGAACTTTTTACTCCACTATCTTGGCATTGGTTCATCTCAGAGAAACGGTTAAAAATAATTATAATCATCAACATTATGGCTTGATAGATGTATGACATTTACAATTATTACTAAAAATACTTATAATTATCAACATTATGACTAAATAAATGTATGACATTGGACATTATGGTTAAACCAATTATGACTTCGTATAATTATGACAGGGAACAATTATGCCATAGTACAATTTATGCCAAAAAAAAATTATGAGCATCAACTTTATGCGTAAAGTGTTATGACAATCGATATTATGACAATAGTTGTTATGCCACTAGACCGCCACCCTTTACGAACACTTGGCATCTCGGCAAGCCTAATGTGAGTTGAGTACAGCTGTGCTACCGCGAACTTCGAAAATCGAACTTCGTGTCGTGCCGTCCCTTTCACTCTCGTGTTATACTCTATATGACGGAAAGGGACGGCAGGATACGAAGTTCGATTTTCGAAGTTCGCGGTAGCACCCCAGTCCTTAGAGCAAGGTACAGTCCCTTTTCCAATTAAGAGGTCTACGCAGTATAATGTTTTATTTACTATTTTACTTCGGTGATCACGGAATGCCCTGTAGAATTCCACTTACTTCTCTTGCGATTTATCGCATGTCCATATAATATAGCTTATATGTCGGACATATAGCATTCGTCCCGTACTGTCAAGTATGTATGTAAGTGCGAGAGGGACGAATGCTATATGTCCGACATATAAGCTATCATACTAGCCGGGCTGCAAGCTGTAATATACAGTGAGAGCCAAGGTCATTCATCATATGGCTTGCGGACTCATATATTTTAGTTACCACGACGATGGCGAACTAACATACGGTCTGCCCGGTTGTAAGCTTCTACCGTAGCCTTTACGTAATCGCGTGTCATGCCAGAAGAATCCCAACCGCGACCCGACCCTTTGTTTTAACAGTAAGATACAAATTTAGGCCCAATAATCAAGATACGAGTACAGTGTATTCTGAACAAGTAGATTTGAGTTATTTTTGTGTTCCATTTACATATAGGTGCGCGCGATCATATTGACGAAAATAATGTTTTTGAGGCTCTGTACTAATAAAACAAGGTTATTTAGATAATCCATTATAATAACTACAAATACATTCAAGACAATAAGAAGAACATGATTTAGGTTTCTTCGCAGAATGTTGTGATCAATAGAAAAATTCGAAATACTTCTGAAATTTATATTTTTAACACTAACAGATTCTTAAAATATATGACTACTTACTTAACTCTAGATTATTAAACCTAAATAGACTATTTCAAAATTAGGTAAGTTAAACCAAAGTAACAAAGTCGTAGTGTCCAAAAAGACGTCATATGATCATTTCACCATCTTTACTAAAGAACAACCACCGAGAAACTTGTAGATTATAAACATTGAGGCCGGTTTTTATAAAGAACCGTTAAATCTAATTTCAGATCAGATGTTTGTAACTCTGTACATTTTTAGGGTTCCGTACCTGAAAAAGAAAAAAACAGAACCCTTATAGGTTCACTTGGTTGTCCGCCTGTCGGTCTGTATGTTTAGACCAAGACCCTTTATTTCGGCAACGCGTATCGGAGGTATCGAGTTGAATTCAACACAGGTCTACAGTCCCTTGAAGCTGTGAAAAATCAAACTTCCAAGTGAACGTAAATAAAAACCGGCTAAGTGCATGTCAGGTCAGGGTTCCGTACTGACACCTAATCTACATTTAACACAGTAAATCAAAAAAGGTCGTATCTTCATAGGGAAGTCACGTCACTTACGCTCTTTTGTTTGGGTAAGACAGTATTTCAGCAATAACTCAAAAACTGGTAAACCACCTTGTTCAAACCAAAAATCGTTGAAAGTATTTATAATTGTACATCATCTTGATTTTTTTCAGAATTTTAAACTTCATAGTTTGGAAATTAGAGGGGACACACACACACACACACACTTTTTACGACTTTGACAGCTAATATCTCACCAACGGTTATTAAAAGTTTTTTTAGAAACCCCTATGTCATTTTTAAGGCCTATCAATAGATAAACCACACGCCTATGTGCATTGAAAAAAATTTTTTTGACCCCCCTGTTACATGTATGGTCCCCCCCCCCCAGTTTAATATTTTTTTCGTAATTTCTGATCATATTTCTGTAGCGGTTTATAGCATACACCTTCCTACCAAATTTCATAATTGTAGTCCTCATAGTCTTTGAGTAAATCGGCTGTGCCATACGGACGGACGGACGGACGGACAGACACGACGAATCTATTTAGCCATTTTGGCTACGGCTAGGTTCCATTTTAGCCATTTTGGCTACGGAACCCTAAAAAGGATTCGGTCTTTTATGCCGCAAAAAACGTATATTTTTACACTCTCAAAGGAATCAAAATGTATAGGGTACTTTCCGTTGATCTAGAATTATGAAATTCAGCAAGTAATATTGTCTTATACTACAAATACAGGGAAAAATCTGAAAACTACACATTTGTAATTAAATCATAAAAAATATAGTCTTTATTAAAATGACGTAATCCTTACAAATTTGTACGGAACCCTCGGCGGGCGAGTCCGACCCGCACTTAGACAAGGTTTATTGATGTATGTGTTAGAAAATGAACTAAGTTCATTTACAGTTGCATCATGAATGATGCCCAGGGTGTGCTACCTAATTCCAAGAACCGGGGTTGGCGCTAGTTTTTTACGCAAGTGACTGCCATCTGACATTCCAACCCAAGCGAGAGAGTTATTGGGATTAGGCTAGTCAAGCGATTGGGCAATTTGGCTGTTAGAAATTCTCAAGCCGCCCGAAGGCCTCTAATTTGGCTTATCGACCGCTGTCATAGACAGCAGCCGGGATCAACGGCTTAATGTGTCTTCCAAAGCACAGGAGCACTCAGTAACCACTCAAAGCGGTCACTCATCCAACAGTTGACATGGGCCGACGTCGGTTGACCTCGCATGCCGCACCCGGTACGCGGGCGCCGCTGGGCCACGAGCGCTCTCCCAAATGAAAATGTACTCAGTTACCAAACTTTAATCTCACATTTGGTCTATCGGATCTTTATGAATCCCGGTCTTACAGTACTTAATTTAGAGTGACTTTCGACCAGACAAGCGGGAGAACGTGTTTCCATTCATTATTAATTTACTTTTTTCAAAAAAAGGTACATGAAGTTTGCACTTTTAAATTAACTCGCCAAACTGACGAAACAGTTATTTTTGACATTTTGGTACATTTCGGCCATAAAACGAGACGGTATAAGTATAAAGCCGGGTCCGCAGCGCCATGTTTTTCATGTTTGCAAACATCTAACATGGTTTTCGAACACCAAATAGGCGTGGGCTCAATGTTAAGGCGTGCCCGCTGCACGAACATTCCAACAAAACATGTTAGCAAACCATGTTAGATGTTTGCAAACATGAACAACATGGCGCTCGCTGTGGACCCAGCTTTATATATCGTGCCAGCTATTAGGCTGGCAAGCGTGACAGTTACAGCTAAGTGTCAAATGTAAGGAGACACATCCCCGCTCATATCTGGTGGATACCTCACCTTTAGAGCGTGTTTACACTATCCAATCCGATATCGGTTATGTTCCCATACATTTATTGACACCGATATCTTATCGGTTAATGTGAACACGGCCTCAGAATGGACAAAATACATTACAAATAATCACGTAACAATATATAAATATTATCAAAAACTCAATTCGAGCACATCAAGAGTGACGTAGTAACAAACATAAAAATAATTCGAAATCTCAAACACAGTTTAACTAACACATAATTTAAGTAATTTATTATTTTTTATTGCACAATTTAATAAGTTAATTTAAGAGTGGAAGTGTACAATACAACAGCCGGTTCTAGCTATGGTTTACAGACAAGACAACCTTTGGGAAGCAGAAACACTAAAACAAATTATTCAGAATGTGACTTTGAACTATGGATTAACTAAATTTAAATATATATTTTAATATCTTTTACATAGTGACATCTATACAATTGGCATAAGTGTCTTGCAAACCCACCAATTCGTCTCTAACAACCTAGAAGTGCAGCTGCAGGATGGAAAGAGACAGAAACTCATTTAATTCACTTCCCAGATGGTTGTCGCGACAAATTGGTGTGTTGGTGGAACGCTATACACATACATTTAACACATTCACTGCCACTACTGTCAGTCACGTCCCCCAGGAACAAACTTGCATAGAAAAGAACGCACATCTGCGTCGGTGGCAGTGAATGCGTTAGTTTATCTAATACACATGGCATATGTATACAGTGTGTCCTAGCTGAAAGTGCAGAAATTATTATAGTTATTTTATTCCTATTTGCATTCTGACACAGCTGTCATCCCGGTACAATAAACGTCAATGATGACATAATTTGTACTGGGATGACAGCTGTCAGAATGCAAATGGGAATAAAACAACTATAGGGATGAACTACATCTAAAGTAAAGACGCTAAGCACGATCAATTTTATATAGTGACACGTCATTTCCTATCTCTATCGCACGCGCATAATTATATTGCTGTCCCGCTCGCATAGTGGCATTCCCCGGTGGTGAGCGAGAGATCATGCGCGTGCGATAGAGATAGGAAATGGCATGTCATGTACAAAATTCTTAGCGCTTAGCGTCTTTGCTTTAGATGCAATTGACCAGTTAAAGTTATACTTCATTTGCTGTTGCAAGAACTTGTTATATAGATAGTTACATCTGAGCTCACAAGGAATTGTATACGTTTTAAAAATGTTACTATACAATATTTACAGCAAAACTAAGTCTGTATAGTAAAACGTTGCCAAATATCCAGAATCATTTTTGTGTCCAAAGAACGGAAAAATATCGAACAATATTGCTTGTCACTGAAGTTCGCTTTGTTCATATTTTTGAGGACAATTGTTATTGTCTTTCTATACATGTATTGCTGATGACCCATATAAAATAATAAAGAAACAAATAACGTAAATAAATTATAACATAAAAAAATAATAATACAATAATTATTTATAAATTCTATATGTACGGTCGACGTCAAAGTTATGTTCATACTCGTACATTTACACCCTAATCCATTATTTCCATCCCATTGTTTGGCGATAAACGTATACATAATTTTGACGTCGACTCCCCAGGACATGAGGACAGTATATTGCACAAATCTGCCTAGCAGGCACGATAGCTTATACCGTTTGGGCCACAAAACATGAGCATTAAACCCATCGTATGAGCTGGGCAGTATTAGGCGTAACGACGGTGGCACACACACTACTGTAGCTTTTGTTTATAGTAGTGCATGGGTTAAGTATATGACACTTTGTAGTATTAGTGTTACGAGTAATAAGAAAAAAATATTGGAAGTTTGTAGGAAGAATGGAAGTTAAATCATCATCAATCAGGTAACTCTTAAATTACACTGATATAATTATTAATAGCCGTATGATATAATAAATTATATTACTCACGGCATAAATGTTACTGACCCCAAAGAAACTACAAGTCTTATGCGATTTATTTGTTAGATATTGAACGGGAATCCATTTGAAAACCACTATAATATTGACACCCCAGTAATGTGATAATATAAAACGAGTAAAGGGCCCATTAAAAAAAAAAAAAAAAAAAAACAGAAAATATCCTCTTGTCAACTCACCCAAGTGGTCGCTAGCACATTAAATTAGCTGGTCGCTAACCGACCTATTGACCCTACGCTACCTTTACCCTTCCACATTTTAATATATTCCACAATCCCTTGCGAGCAAAATAGTACATTACTACGGAGGCCGGGACGAAAGGACCTATCCGACCTCGCTTCGCTCGGCCGGCAACCCCAAATTTCCCGCGAGGTATGTATAGTGCTTTTCTCAAACATGCAATGAAATAAACAACAAAAAAAAACAAAATTTTATTTCTAATGCGCATAGTGGCAGAATGTCATGATGCCTGTGCCTCAAACTTATGCGGAATAGTAATTAAAAAAGAGGACTTTGCCGGCCTAGGCCTGCAAGATTTGTATGAAATTCCATTAACGACCTCTTGTCCTAGCCGCACCTGAAACGTCATACTTCGCAGCCTATTATAAGGAACATAACATCAATATTTCATTGCATGTTTGAGAAAATTCTTTTTGTTTACCACGTGAGAACCATTATACACCGTGCGTGTTTTCCATAGAGACAAATGTTTTAGGGGCTGAGAGTAATGTTAAACCGTCAAAAGAACGTATTTGGGACGACCGACTTGACTCACAGTCGGGAAAACAGTTTGGAATTGTCGGAGACCGATCCGCGTCAGCTTCAAGAAGTGGCCTACGTGACATACAAGATTAGTGGCGTGATCTCGCCTCAGAGGCCTAGAACCTTTTTGGATCACACGCCATACTTCTAGATTTTTTCCAGTTGAATGCTAAAGATCTGGCGTAGGCACAAAAACTACCGTCTGACCTTCCGAACCAGAAGCAAAACTAAACATTTTTGGATCACTGGGGCAAAATAACCATTCAGAATAGTGAGACACGGGGGAGGTCAAACAGTGCAGCTAGCCGTTCCAGCGGCATACTGGCACATGCGTTTACATATTCGACATATTGCCCATACCCTGCCAGCGCTGGTAAGCCAACGCCATTGGCGTCAGCGACTTGTACCGTCTATACTCAGCATCAGCCACCATCTGCGGTGGCCTGTGCATTGCAGCATTCACTGAAGGTTTGGTAGGCTTCTCGTTATGAACGCGTTTCACGTGTTTTCTAAAATGATCAGGACGTGCGAATTTCCTATGGCATATTTCACACTGGTACGGTTGTTCTCCGGTATGACTACGATAATGCACTTTTAATTCAGCTAAAACTATAAACTCCCTTTTGCAGATATCGCAGGAATGTGGTTTATGTCCTGTGTGCCGTCGGATGTGGACCATTAAAGCGGATTTATGTCTAAATTGCTTACTGCATATATCGCAGATGTATGGCTTGAGACCTTCGTGAATCATCATGTGGCTTTGAAGACCTTTGCTCATGCGGAAACGCTTAGGACATAATTTGCAGCAGAACGGTTTTTCTTTAGAGTGTGTTAATTTGTGAGTTTTCAACAGGTATTTATGTGTAAACGTTTTGCTACAAATTTCGCACATATGCGGCCTTTTTCCACTGTGCACATCCATATGTTTCGAAAAGTAATTCTTTTGCCTAAATTGCTTCCCACAAATTTCGCAGCAATAAATAGTTCCGGAACTTGGCGGTTTTATTCCCGTGTGTGTTTGCATGTGTTTAATTAAGTCGACCTTTAATGGGTACCCTTTATTGCATATATCACAGACGAAGGGTTTTTCTCCTGTGTGTTCAACCACGTGCCGTTTCATGGTCGCTTCATGTACAAATTGTTTATTACATACATTGCAAGTATATTTATAATCTCCTGTATGGGTTGTCATGTGAAGGGATAAAGAACGTTTTGATTTATACTGCTTATTGCATACGTCACAGGTGTAAGGTTTTTCTCCTGTGTGTACAAGAACATGTCGTTTCATGGTCTCTCTATGTACGAATTGTTTGTCGCACACGTTGCACGTATATTTATAATCTCCAGTGTGAGTTGTTAAGTGAAGGTCTAAAGAGCGTTTGTATTTATACTGGTTACTGCATATGTCACACTTGTAAGGCGCCAAACCCGTGTGACGTAGCATATGTGCATTCAAGTTACACTTTGAAGCGAATTTCTTCCCACAATGATCGCAAGTGAACGAGGGCGCATGGAATTTCAAATGAGCTTTCAAGTTGCATTTCTGAGCAAATTTTTTGTTGCAAACTTCACACTCGAAAAGCTTGCCTTCCGTTTGTTCCTTACTTTTTGATCTAGTACTCTTACTTTGTTGTGCAAACTCCTTTTTGCAATCCGATTTTTCGCCTTCTTCACTCTTATTTTCAGTTTTCTTCAAATGAGTTTTCAAATGAACAGTTAAATTACCTTTAAGCGCAAATTTCTTATTGCACACTTCACATACGTGTGGTTTTTCTCCTGTGTGTGTCTTCATATGGTTGACCATGATCCACTTTTCCGTGAATCTCTTATTGCATATTTCGCAGAAGAATCGATAATCACCCATGTGATATTTGAAATGTGAGTTCAAGTTGCCTTTTTGCGAGAATCTTTTGTTGCAGACATTGCACGTGTAAGGCTTTTCTCCTGTGTGAAGACGCTGGTGAAGTACGAGGGCTGATTGATGGTCGAATGATTTCTGGCAATACTCGCAGGTGTGGATCACGCCGCGGACGGCTGGGGTCGTCGTCTTCGTCGTGTCAGGTGTGGGTATTGTGACAGCTGGTATTAGCTTTGTTTTGGTTGAAGCCGGCTTTGTCGATGACGGGGTCGGCTTTGTCGATGATGTGGTCGGCTTTGTTAAGACAGGGGTCGGCTTAGTCGAGACGGGGGTCGACTTTGAACCGCTCTGAGCGGCCCCTGGCGGTGTGCCGTATAATGCCACTGAAACAATAAAGTCCTTTTTATACTATACGCAGTATATCCAAATAAAAAGCTGCCAAGTGATTATCAGACCACGCGCAATGTAGGGTTCCGTAGCTGTCCCATCGTGACATTATGCGGATTAAAAACAACGAAAACTTATATTTCCTCTATATTTGGCATAACTAACAACATATGTAAGTAATCGATGGAATTTGTAGGTAGGTTTGCTATTCCAAGTACATTTTTTAAGATCGGCTATTACTTGTTAAATAGTAATGTCTACTTAGTTGTGAATGTTGTAATAGTTTTCCTTTTAAATTCATCATAATGTACTACTACCGTTTAGCTAGTAGAGGGGCGGCGACACTGGTCTCCAACACAAATTAGCACTTTAAAAATTAATATAATGCAAACCAATAGCTGAATAAAAAAAAAGCCAAGTGCGTGTCGGATGACGCCCAAAGGGTTCCGTACATCGGTAAAGACGGATAGGGCGTACGGGCGGGACGGGCGTAGGTGTCGATCTACTAGTCCACATTTAAAACCACTATACATACAATACATTTAATTAAAAATAAAAGTCGTATTTTCACAGGGAACTACTTACGTCCTTTTGTTTTCAAGCCGAGACAGTTTTTCTGCGATAACTCAAAACCCGTTAGACTTATCATGTCCAAACTGATACTTGTAGTAAAAAGCGTATTACGAGGGCTGCCTATTAAGTTCTGTCGTTTGCAAACCTCCCGTGATTGCATAAAAAAGAACTAGTGTCATCTTAAAATATTTGAATTTAGAATTCGAAAACAAAAGAATGACTCGAAATCGGCCCAACCGTTTTAGTACAGCGTTCGTTCAAAGTTGACAAGTCAGTTGTGAAAATGGAAATTTCGAAGGAAAATTTACGTGCGATAATTTCTTACAACTTCAAAAGGGGCTTAACGCGACTTCAGTGCTTCGAAGAGTTGACTACGGTTTTCAATGATAAAGCACCATGCCTCCGGACTGTGGAACGCTGGTATTTAGAATTTCAACGTGGTTGCTCTAGTCTTGGTGATAGACATCGTGAAGGCCGACCAAAAACAGCCGTAACCCAGGAGAACATTGATGCTGTACGGCAACTGATCGTCGAAGATCGCCATGCGACATACCGTGAGATAGAAGCTTCCTTAAGTATTTCAGGGACCAGTGTTCACAGTATTTTGATTCAAGATTCAAATATTTATTCACAAAAGGAACCCACTCAGCATATGCAGGCTTTACAGCATTTGCATGATCACTTAGGCGTAAAAAAGTTGATCTCACGCTGGATACCACATTTACTCAGTGAAGACCAAAAAACGGCTCGCGTTCAATGGGGTCGCAAAACTCTGCGGCAATTCAACCGAGGAAACTCGAAACATGTTTACGACATTATCAGTGGTGACGAATCTTGGTTATATGCCTACGATCCCGATTCTAAACAGCAGTCGACTGTTTGGGTGGTGCCAAAACCGACCAAAATAATACGCTCACGGAGCACTTCGAAAAAAATGGTCGCCACGTTTGTGGCGAAAAGTGGCCACGTTGCCACCATCGTGCTCGAGGATCGTAAAACGGTTAATGCTGACTGGTATACCACTGTCTGTTAACCAGAAATCATCGGCGAGTTTCGAAAAAATAACCCAAGACGTCGTATAAGACTGCACCACGATAATGCGAGCTCGCACACCGCCCGGCAAACAATTGCGTTTTTAAAAGAGCAAAACGTCGAAATTCTGGAACACCCGCCGTACAGTCCAGACTTAAGCCCTAACGATTTTTTTACTTTTCCAAAAATCAAGCAACGGCTTCGTGGTCAACGGTACCAGACGCCTGAAAAAGCGGTTGAGGCATACAAAACGGCCATTTTGGAGACCCCGACTTCGGACTGGAATAAGTGTTTCGAAAATTGGTTCGATCGAATGAAAAAGTGTATTACATATCACGATGATTACTTTGAAAAACAATAAATACCATTTAACACTTAAATTGTCTTTAGTTTTTCCAAACGACACAACTTAAAAGGCAGCCCTCGTAAGATAAACAATAAAATGAAAATCTCATTTTATGAGTGGGCAACTACCGGAATTCGGAAAAGTAGAGATAACTTATAACAACTTTATGAAAGGAGATCTTGCACCACTGATGAATGTTTCCATCAGTATGTTAGGGATTATTCCAAATTGTTTAAAACAGTGTGCACAAAAGCAAAAGCAATGCACTTGAATAATAAGATTAAGTCCTCAGATGATAAAGCCAAGACAGTCTGGAAAATAATAAACACAGAGACTGGGAAGAGAAATAATAAAGAGTCCACAATTTCTTTGAAAGTAAAGGATAATTTAATAACTGATGCAGTAAAAGTAGCTGATGAATTATATAATTTCTTTTCTAAAATTCCTATAGTCACTACTCAAAGTTTAGCATCGTCTACCACAAAAGCTGAATCCCTTCTGAATGACAACGTAAAATTAGAATCACTAATTTTACGTTGTAATTTCATCATGTTTCTCCTCTAGATGTACTGAAGTCCTTTGAAATGTTAAAAATAAAGAGCACTGAGGACTTATGGGGCGTGTCAGTCAAGGTACTGGAATCTATTCTGGAGGTCGTTGCACCAACTCTAGCTCTCATTTTTAATAACTATAGCATTTTTCCAGACTTAAGGCGCAGGGTAGGGCAAGCCATTCTCCATACTAAGGTTGTGCAAGTTTTTTGCGTTAGTTTTGGCACTTCAGCATTTAATTTTATTTTTTATTGGTGAACTTGATGTTGAAATTTTGAATTATTAAAAAAAATAAAAAAAATACACAAAATTATTAAAATTAAAAAAGAAAAACATCAAGACATAGGTAGCAAAAAAATAAGCATATAGACCAAAAATAGTAACTGGTGTGCAAACACAAACGAAGAAAAACTTGCACAAAGTTTGTATGGAAAGAGCTTGCCCACCCCTTCGCCTTAATGAAATGTAGTAAAGTAGTTCCAATTTTTAAATCAAATCATCTAGGTATCGCGAAAATATATTTTCTACTGTAGCATTGTTATTTAACTTATTTTGTAGTAGCTGACACTGTAATTTTATATTTAATTATATAATGTATATTGTTTTGAAAAAATGACACCTCGGTATATTTTTCCGAACCGGTGGTAGTTTATTGACGTTCATAGGTGCATGTAATATGCCTAATTTGAAGAATAAACTACTTTTACTTTTTTTACTTTAAATGTACCGACGCATTCCGCATATGGAAATTATTAACCCTTCAATGAATTCTTTGTCTATACAGTATATAAGGCGTGGATTTTACGTAATAAAGATATTATTAATTACTCGACGCTTGGAGTATCATTTCAAACCTCGAACACCGTACACTTCACATTTTAATTACACTAATTTCTTGTATTCCGAGTAACCAAGACCTTCTAACATTAGAGAAGAGAGAATATCTTATTTTGTGTTTAAATTGAGACATTATCTTGTTATGTGATATTAGTCTTATAGTATGATCACGAGATTAATGAGATACCTAATGATGTTGTTGATAAATGGGCTACTAAGTACTTACGTGACACAACCGCTCCATCAGCCATCTCAACATCCGACTTCTCCAACTTGATTTCACCTGGAGCAAAACACATGTTTAAAAGGTTAAAAAATGTAAAACACATGTTTAAAAAAAATCTTTTATATTTGCATATTGCAATTCTTGGGACAGGACAGACTGCCCAGTTAGGCAAGTCCAACTTCGATAAAGAGGTTAATCGTCGAATCCGACTCGACTGGCTAGCGTTCGGGAAGCTACGGCACATGTTCTCGTCTAATATTCCGCAGTGTCTCAAGACGAAAATCTTTGACCAGTGTGTGTTGCCAGTGATGTCATATGGTGGCATCCTTCAGGATGCACTGTTCTGGGAATAACGCTAGGATGATGATGATTTGCACATTGCACGCAGAACCGATTGGCCATTGCGGCGGAAAGGTCCTCTAGTGGCGAGAGTGTATGTACACGCAAGTGCGTGGGTAGGCACAAGGTGGACTGATGACCTGGTAAAGGTCGCGGGAGTCCGCTGGATGCGGGTGGCGCAGGACCGGTCATTGTGGCACTCTTTGGGGCAGGCCTACGTCCAGTAGAAGTCCTTCGGCTGCTATGATGATGATGAATCTTTTTTATTTCCTAGTATATATTCCCATGTTATATTCTTTAAAAATCTTGGCTATCTGTTACTAAATCATACTTCAGAAAAAGTACATCAGAATCTTGTCCAATATAAAAAATACAGCAAGCTGCGAACCTTATTTCATTTAAATAAAAATCCAATACTTCGATCTACATCCTGGAAATATGTAAATTTGTGAGAAAATATCAAAATTTATTTACCATACACTCAGATCTACCTAGACTCTATGCTAGTGGGTTTCAGCATAAACTAGTACCGTATTATATTCTCTTTGCTAGTACCTTCAATTAGTTCAAAATTAAAACTACACACCAACAGTCCAAATTCTATGTAAAAAAAATATTTAATAAGATTTGTGATAACATCAAAAATGGGTCAGATAACGAATTATCAAAAAAATTCAAAGAGTTCTTATTAGAAAAAGCCTTCTACTCTTTAAATGAATTTCTCAGTGGCAATATAAGTAAATACATTAAGCAAAGGAGATCAATAGAGCTCTGAGGTTTTTTTACTCGACTGCGCCAGAAGGAGAGTAATGTTTTTCGAGAGTATGTATGTATTTATGTAAGTACTAGATGAAAGCCCGGCTTCGCTCGGGTGAAATAAATAAGAAAGAAATAAACAAAACATTTATTTGTGACAGTTATGCAAACGACGAAAGAAATAGTGTACAAAAATGTGTAAAATAAAAACATTACAACAACGGATTATGATGAAACTTCGAATCGTATAGAAATATAGTCTGTAGTATGGATTGGGAATAAAAGTATGGAATGGAATTATATGGAATGGGGAGTAAAAGATTACGCAAACGACGTCACGGGCAAAGGCTAGTATCTTTGCAAGTTAATCCTAAGCATTTGTATAAGGGTAGTATTTAAAGGCACATAAAAAATTTGACACCGTAATCAGTACTGATTTGTATAGCTAAAATACTAATCGTTCATTAAAATTCAATTCAGATGTGCATTGTTAAATATTGATGTGCCAGTCAGTATTTTTGGTGCGAAGTCAGAGCTGCTAACGCGAAAAACAAATGAAGTTCATGTATCTCCCTCTCTGTCGCACTTGAAAATTCGAGCGACACAGAGGGAAATACACGATGTTCGTTCGTTTTCGTTTCGCGATAGCAGCTCTCTATTCTCCGCCAAATTCTATTCGGTGGGGCCCTTTACACTCAATATTATCGCGATTTTTAAAATTGTATGGGGTCTGTTAAACGCTTAATACTATCACAATGGTGTGTGAATATTATCGTGGTTTTCAAAATCGTATGGATTTTTCTTCAATATTCATTTCACGTGATACGGATCGTGATATGAGTATATCGCGTGATAATAATAACCATGTAACAGGCCCCTATGGATGTTGCTTCAATATTCAGGGTTTCACGTGATAATAATAACAGTTGGTAATATTTTCTCCAATTGATGGAAGCTATTTAACAACTTGTTCCGTTTTGCCAAAGGTATTTCACATTCCGATACGCGCACCATCCAGGAATAGGAGCCGTCAGACCAGAGGGCCTACCACGATCTGAAAACGAAGTATTTCCCTCTCCGCGCTCGAATATGCAAGTGCGACAGAGAGGCATATATATTTAGTTTTCGGGTGGTAGCACCTTAGTCCGAGCGTGGCGGACGGTCGAAGAAAGTCAAAGAACATTCCTTGTGTTGTCTGTCACACATATAATTTTTTAGCTTCCCATCGACCTATGAACTTGAAATTAAGTGATAATGTTTATTATGAAGTATATTTTACCAAAAATATCAATATATTGATAAATCACATTTGTTTTTTAGTTGTACGGAACCCTCAGTGTGCGACTCCGAAGCACTTGGCTGGTTTTTATTACATTTTGAATTTTATTTCTCTTATAGTAAAATACCCTATTCGTTTTAAAGTTGACGCCTGTAGGCCTACCGCGAACCAAAAACGAACTATCTTCCTCTCTGTCGTTCGAATATACATGTGCGAGAGAGGCAGATACTTCGTTTTCGGTTCGCAGTAGCGCCTCTAACGTCCGAGCGCGGCGAACGGCATGAGCTGAGGGTCTACTCCGAAATTCAAAATCCTAACTTCGTATGGTGCCGTCCCTTTCACTCTCCTGTCATAGACTATATGAGTGAAAGGGACGGCACCATACGAAGTTCGGATTTCGAATTTCGGAGTCGTCCCCCAGTACCACTAAGTTATAAGATAGAGCGAGATAGGGATAGAATTTTGCTAGACGTTTAAAAGCCATAAGTCACCTAGTAGTTTGTCACAAACAAAATAGAGACGCAGCTTTAAGATGGCGGACAGACTCAGCAAACATTCAAGTGGTGTCCTTTACACGATTAATATTATCACAATACTGGGGTGTCAATATTATCGCAGTTTTCAAATTTGTATGGATTCTGCTTTAATATTCACGTGATACTTATCGTGATATGAATCCATGTAACAGGCCCCATACATTCGCTTTGAAGGCGGTTGTTGTGACAATCAGTCTAGCTAGCACGATAGATTATACCGTTACGTTTTATGTGACGTTTTAATACATTTCGCCCATATAACGTGACGTTATAAGTTATCGTGCTAGCTAGGCTGATGTATAGAACGCTTGAAAACTACAAAAACAAAACGCTGCAGATGCGGCTAGCCGAATCCACACAATGGGCGATGATGGCCCATCACCCAGAACGCAGCCCAGCAACCTCGCCAACATACCGGACGCAAAAATAGTTCACGATTTTCGAACGTAGCCGACACTGTCAACCAACAAATTTAATATAGCAATATAGTCTGTGGGCAATATGGCCGACGTTTTGTCATCAAATTAACACTTTTAAATGCAAAATACGCGACAATCCGAATTTTGCGGATACATATGTTCAACTCAAAAATCGTTAATTTTATACGTTCTTCAATTTGAGACAGGTCTCGTTCGGGTCTACCGTACCCCTGCACGAAATTATTAATATAGATGTATAATTGTTTGGCACGCTCTGCGGCCTGAACGGCTCGATGGATTTTAGCTTGAGAGGTGTCGTTAGATTCGTATTTACTGTGAGAGTGACGCTGGGTATATCAAAATAAAAATATAAAAAAATGGCGGACTTTTGGCGCCAAATTCAAATGTTTGGCACTCTGCAGCCTGAACGTCTCGATGGACTTTACCTTCAAAGCAAACCTTTGCTTTGAAGCTAAAATCTAGTCGTTTTTCATTTCCAAATTACAAAGAAACAGGCCGGGTTTTTTAGTTTTTAAAATCATTGACTTGTTGTCATTATTGGTGTTGTTTGTTGTATTTGATCCATGTTTGCGCGTGCCGAGGGAGGAACATCAACTGCATGCGAAAATACGTAAGTTGATACATTGCATTATCACTAATAGACCTACATCTTCTTTAGCGGAATAGCAAAGGAGAATAAGGAGGAGGCAGGAGGAAGGACAAGGATGTTACAGAGATTTTTGAGATTGACATGTTGTTTTGGATATGTCACAAAATCCTTGGCCACGAGAAGGTCGGGTTTTAAATATATAATTATACGGGATTAATTTTCGTTAAGTAATAATAATTTGACAGTACTAATTAACATATCTAGACATATGTATACTTACGTATGACAGCCTCATCTCCAGAAGCTTTCTCCAACTTAATATTGAGCTTGCGAGTGAAGTCATCTGTAGCAAAAAATAATTGTAGTTAATTACATAGTGTTTATAATTTAAGAGTATTGAGGAGGATAGGAGTATCTTCTCTGGATTAATGACAAAAACACTAGGCAAGTAATATTTCTATGATTCCACAGAATTTTAAAATAAAATAGAATAAACTCTATTTTCTAAAAAACCCAATTCAATTTTCTCGGGCAATAAATTTGTATATTGGGTAGCATGAGAATAAAGGTTAAAATAAATATGGTTGAAAATAATAAAAATAATATATCTCTTCCAGCTTACCCTTGGCAGTCCATGTTCCCTGCATCCTTGCCTGAAGTTCGGCCTGACTGCGCTGCACTTGCAATTTGAAGTCTTTCGCATCTCGCAGCCGGCCCACGCACACCTCACAGATTCCACACTCGTCATTCCCTAAAGTTAGCTGCAAATAAATAATTGAATCAGATGCAGGAAATACATTTCAATTTAGATCAAGCCAAGAGACATGTTAATATATTTTGGTATTTTGTACAAAAAATCTAAGACTATAAATAGGCTACCAAATCTGGACTGCAACCACTTGAACCAACACACCACCACCATACCAGCCGAAGGACGTCCACTGCTGGACATAGGTCTCCCCCAATTTCATGGGGGGTAAATGCCGTAATTGCTATGCTTGGCAGGCGGATTGGTGATCGCAGTATCTCCACTGCACTCCAAGGATGCTGCTGCCCATCCCCCGGTGGTCTTGGTCGTAGTTTTAGGACATACCCGGGTCCCAACACCGCCATGTGATAACTAATATTCCAAAGTACAAATTACACAGGATATTTAAAAACTACAGTAGAAAAATTTATGCTTTAACCCTTATTACTTAAATCTTTAGTATAAATTATTTTGTTTTAAGTTAATAATTATATTCTTAATTTGTTGCAAAGTGTATCATCATCATATCAACCGAAAGACTTCCACTGCTGGACATAGGCGTCTCGAAGAGTGCCAAAATAACAGCCACAAAGATAACAAAAGATGAACAAAAATAGCGAATTGTTAGTGGTTACCCAATTAAGTTGTTCATTTCATGAGGTTTACCGGAGTAAAATGAAATTGATTTTTCTTAAGTCAACCAAATTCACAATTACCCTTTTAACTTATTTAAATAGCTTTAATTAGAAGATTTTTAAAAATAAAATATTTTTATTGTTTTCATTGCATCAAGCAATTAAGATAATAAAAAAATTACCTAAACGAAACCTATTGTTACTAGTTGCCAGTGAGTTACTATAATAGACCAAAAAACTTATATTTACAGATATATCGAAGCATTCTCGCATCATGTCTGAGTAAATCTCAGTTTTGCCAAGATGATGGTACAGCGTATGGATTCCCTTGTCGGGAGGGCGCAGCAGGCAGCAGCGACACGAAAGCAGAAACTCCATTTTGCCAATAGTCTATAATCGGATTACAACATCAGCACACACAATTGTCTAGGATGCACTAAAAAGTCCAATTAGAGTGAAAAAACTAATCAACTTCAGTCTATTCTACAATATCCAATTCATGTTCAATATAATAGTGTCATATTTTAGGGATTTGACAGGAACATTGTAATGTAATGGCGGTCGTCACATCTGGAACGTTCGGATACTACGAAAAAATAATCAATGATGTTGTAGCTACTCGGCCGCTAGTCGTGTCAGCCCGGCTAGTATGATAGCTTATACCGTCACGTTTTATGTGACGTTTCAGTACATTTTTGCCATATAACGGGACGGTATAAGCTATCATACTAGCCGGGCAGTACGTGGAAAACCTGAAACTTCTATTAAAGTTATATGCAATTTGCGGTACTATTTTTCACCGAAATCTCATTAGATTAAAATCACAAAGATATTGAAGTGAACGCTTGGCAACATCTTGGCATGCTCGACGTGTCGTAAGTACATCGTATAATTTCCTTCACTAGCATGGTGTTACGTGAATTCCGAACGATATACAAGTGACAGCCAGCGGACGCCATTACACCTTCATTACACGGCTGTATTGCTGTCAAATCTGTCAAATTCATACATAAGTAAATTTCTCTGATATCTGTGGTAAATATTCTATAGATAGTATTGATCAAAAAAATATCATCGTGACAATATTTTTAAGTGATTGACAATTTTTGGTGTGATTTGGTTCCAAACAAGGCTCTGTTGACAAAATGGACGCGCTGCATTCGTGTCGCTGCTGCCTGTTGCGGCCTCCGGACAAGGGTCTCTGTACGCTGTATACACATCAAGGGAAAGCAGAGATATATTCAGAGATGCTGCTGCAATGCTTCGATATACATGTAAATATGTTAAGTTTATTAGTTTGTATGACCCACAGATTTAGCATCGCGTCTTTCCTGAGGACATAACTAATGTTAAGTGCTCTTAAGCCTAATTTTAGATTTTTCCTGGGAACATAACTAAAGTTAAGGGCTCTTAAGCTTATTACAATTAGAGGACTTGAAAAATGGCGCAAAACACTGACAACATGGTACCCAAGAGGCTGCAAACGGAAGAGAGGTAGTGAATAATGGGCTGAAATCATAGATATCGTCGGCAGGACATGGACCCAGTAGCCACAGACAGGGATTAGTGGAGAAGACTGACGGAGGCCTTTGCCAGAAGAAACACAGAATTATAATCCAATGGTTACTGCAGTTTTAAGCATTATATTGTAATATTTTTTTTTCTGAATAAGAGGCTATAAACAAATAACCTTAATTTTGGGTTGCACTTTATTCTGCATGAACAGCGACTCCATATTTATAAATCTATGTAATAATAGTACATTACTACAGAGGCCGGGACGACAGGGGTTGCCGGCCGAAGACATATAGACGGCCGAGCAAAGCAAGGCCCGATAGGTCTGAGGTGGGCAACCCTATACTTCCCGCCTAGGTATGTATAGTGCTTTTCTCAAACATGAAATAAACAACAAAAAAATCTAAGTTTTATTTTTAATACGAATAGTGGCAGAAAAAAAAACAGAAGACCTAACCAAGCAAGACATCGAAAAAAGAAAACCAGTTCTCTTTTGCCATGGAGAGCAGGGTGAGGAGTGTGTCTACTGCGACCACATCATTATTATTATAGCATCTCTTTCCCTTGGCCGATATGGGTGTCCCACTGCTGTGCCAAGGCCCCTAGATTTTCATGACTCCTGGGTCTGTGCTCCTTGCGGCCATAGCATACATAAGTTATCTGGGTTTTGAGAGGCAGTATTGTATGTTTAATGCGATTTGTCAATATCACGCCCAAAATACTGCGTTTCATGGGTGACTGGCAAACCTTGAGGGCAGATTTCCGAACTTTTGTCAAAGACCAAGTTTGTACTCCGTAGGGAAGGATTGGAAGAATCCACATGTCCATGAGCTTTTGTTAGAAGATATTGAATCTATTATTTAATTTCAACTTGCAGATAAGTTCAGAAGATGATGTGTGCGGGATCTGCGAGATGTGCGTGGGCCGGCTACGAGACGCGAGTGACTTCAAACTGCAGGTGCAGCGCAGCCAGGCAGAGCTGCAGGCTCGGCTGCAGGGAACACCAAGTGCCAGGAGTAAGCTGGAGATCTCAGACTTACACTACAACTAATTTGAAAGGACAAAGTAGGATGGGACTAACTATTTAAATATTTTTGCCACAGATGACAACACAGACAAGCTTAATATCGAAATGGAGAAAAGTTACGGAGATGAAGCTGCGATATGTAAGTATATGCAATATGTCGAGAGAAATGTTAATTAGGCGAGAGGGTTTCTAGGAATGTTGCTGAACTAAACTGCACTATTGTAAGACATTATACAATATGCGATACAGTTCATTCGCACGTATCCAGTAGCTTGTAAGCAAAAACTAGGCTTTAACAATGTATGTATGTATGTATGTATTGCTTTATTGTACATAAAACACGGTAAAATGACAAACAAACAAAAAGTGGAAGTATATAGGCGAGCTTATCCCTTTAAGGGATCTCTTCCAGCTAACCTTTTTGGCAACATGTTTGGCCATCTGGCCAAAAAGTTAGCTGAAGTTTCAGGGAGCTATAGGTTGCCCAGCGGATCGGCATAGCCATGCAAAGGGGAATCGCAGCCGCTATCATGGAAACCCTTCCGCAGGGTTCCGATTTAGAGGACCTTTTTTATTTTATTACATTTGTTTAACTAGGTTAATTTTAACTTCTTTTTAATTGTCATAATTAGTCATGTTTGGTCCCCAGGTGAAGTCAAGATGGAAAAAGAAATGGGAGACGAGGAGATTGAACCACGTATGTACTAATGCCTTTATTTATCAACATTCTTCCGATTAATTTTAGGTATTATGCCGTAACATTTCGTTATTTATACCTTACGTATGTGTTATTTGTGAGACCAAACATGAATAACGGGGTTAATGTACAGAGTCATTGTAATGATTATTCCGGAATCTTAAACTGCCCTGCGCTGATTTTATACTAAAGTATTTCAAGATTTCGATTTAAACTACCGAGATTTTCACCCATATTTATAATAAAATCAAAAATTGATCAACATCAATTTTTCGGTTGGAAATTATACTCGTTATTCCGCTAAGCGCATGTTTTAGCTTGAAAAAATATTTACAGTATTTACTAGTTTTTCTAATGGATTCTCATTAAATAACTCCCAAATAAAATGCATACGAGTCACTGTTATTTAGGGCATGCATTTTTTTAAAATCTTTAGTTGAAAAAATTGCGTTCTTTAGTAACCGGCCTAGTGACCATATTAAGTAATGAAATAAATTGTCTGGTCCTTCTTGTGTCCTCCTTAATCCTATCATTATATTATCGGACCTGTATATTATAGGACCTGTAGGGTGTAGGAGAATCTGTAGATTTTCCTATGGATAATAGAAAATGTGTGAAGGAAGTTAATTTTGCCATTTTTTTGTGTAAGTTTATTACATAATAAAATTATTAAATAACATTATTTAATTCTGAAACTCTTCTAAACCAAGGGAGGATTTGTTGGTACAAATATCGTACCGGTTTGGGGAAAGCGGGCTGAATCGGTCCAAGTTGATATTTAACATGTTCATGAACAGTGAGTGACAATGGATGTCTACTATTTATATGAGAGTGAGGGTCCTGCATATGTCTCTAGCTTGACAGCTGGAGACATCTGCGGGTCCCTCACTCTCAACACAGGGCATCCCCAAGTCAACAAAGGGTCGGCAGCGCACTTGCGAATCCTCTGGAGTCGCACGTGTCCATAGGCTATGGTGTTGTTAAATAAAAAAATAATGCGGCCGTACTAAAATGTCATTCGTCTCTTTTATACTCGACTACTCGTCGAGAGCTTGAAGCACATGTATAATGGGGTAAAACGAGCATAGATTAAAGCAAAAGAGCCCTACTTAGTTTTTGATTGTAATGGAAGGTTGACAGTTCTGTAGAACGTAAAAAGTAATGCATCTGCGTTTATTAACCGACTTCAATAGAAGTAAGGAGGTTCCCAGTTCGTCTGCATATTTGCTTTTTTTATGTATGTGTGTTCCCCGATAACTCTTAACCACGATGGCCGATTTTGATAATTCTTTTTTGTTTCAAAGTAGGTACGCCTAAATTGGTCCCATATGAATTTGGTGAAGGTCTGATGATGGGATCTAGGAGGAATTGAGGGAATTCCTCGAATTTGATAGGCACGCATATGCCGATTTCGTTATTTTCTGTAGGTAAGCGAGCGTGGGCTCTCGGAAACTATAAATTTGGTGAAGCGGAACTGGCGAAGTACAAAATTGGAGTTGGTTTTTTAGGGTATAAATTATTATGCTTTCAGTGGCATTTAACGGCGCACCGCCAGCGCCAACGCACAGCCCGGCCCCGCCTCCCCTCGCGCTCCGCGGCACAGTCCACACCTGCGACACGTGCCAGAAATCCTTCGACCATCACTCCGCGCTCGTCACACATAAAAGGATTCACACGGGAGAAAAACCTTATTCGTGTAATGTCTGCCATAAGCAATTCGCTCAAAAAGGCAACCTAAACGCTCATTTCAAATATCACATGGGTGACTATCGGTTCTTCTGCGAAGTATGTAATAAAGGCTTTACACAGAAGTCTACCCTAGTCAAGCACGCGGTGTCACATACAGGAGATAAACCTCATACATGCGATATATGCAATAAACAATTTGCGTTAAAAAGTTATTTAACTTCTCATTTTAAAACTCATTCAAAATCTGAACAAAATCCACAGACAGGAGAAAATGTTGGATGCGAAAAGGAGGTCGCGCGAGAACACTCAATTATTAACTTAAAAAATCAAGTGCAGCCAGGTGAGAAACCGTACGCATGTAATATCTGCAAAAAACGTTTTGCACAGAAAAGCAACTTAAATTCCCATTTAAAGTATCATACAACACGGTTCTCTTGCAATCTCTGTCAACAAAAATTTTCAGTCAAGTCTCGCTTGGACGCTCACTTACTTCGTCATAAAAGGGGACAAATTTACGCTTGCGGCATATGCAATAAACACTTTAAATCCAAAAGTGTGTTGACCCATCATTCGAAAATTCACTCAGGAGATTATAGATTCACATGCGATGTATGTAACTCACGATTCGAACTAAAAGACGCCATGTTACAACATATGGAAATACACAGAGAAGAAAAACAACATATGCAAATATACCCAGAAGAAAAACAACATAACTTTTGTTGTGAAATTTGTGGAAAGCAATTTTTGCAAAAGAATTCCTTATCTAAGCATATGGATGTACACATGGGAATAAGGCCATACGTTTGCGAAATATGCAACAAGAGTTTTACACACAAAAACATATTGAAGTCCCACACATTAACACACACTACTGAGAAACCATATGCTTGCGAAATATGTGACAAGCGATTCCGGCAGAGCAACGCTTTACAAGGCCACATGTTGATTCACGAAGGCCTCAAACCTCACACCTGTGATGTCTGCAATAAGCAATTTAGACATAAGTCTGCCTTGACAGTTCATATGCGACGACACACAGGACATAAACCACACTCTTGTGATATCTGTAAAAAGGAATATATAGTTCTAGCTGAATTGAAAATGCATTATCGTAGTCACACTGGAGAAAAACCGTATGCTTGTAATATTTGCGACTCCAAATTTGCACGACCTGATCATTTTAGGAGACATCTTAAACGCGTTCATAACGAGAAACCTTCGAAATCGGAAAAATTTGTGGTGATGTGAACGACATTGCAGTCGGGAATGGAAAAAACACATTTTTGTTAGGGCACTCAATAGCACGATCGATTTTAGGGCCACGATTTACTGCCCAAACCGGCGTAAAAATTTACGATGAGAAATTACGTCGAATTTTATCTCGGAGCATATTGTAGTGAGGACCACCCACATTGTAACTCAGCTGATTTATAGCTACTAGATCACCATCATCATCATGTCAGCTGAAAGGCGTCCACTGATGGACATAGGCCTCCCCCAAAGACTTCCACAATGACCGGTCCTACTTCTAGATATTTAATGATTATTTTTTATTTGTAATTCTAAGAACATGTAACCCGATACCTAACAGATATTAATTTAATACGCTTCAATAAATCCACAATGATTTATTATACCTACTTCCATGTAAGTCTAGAACGCGGCATTACTTCCGCTTCATTGAACCTATTGTTGCTTTTGTATATAAGCCGTATGTTTTCTATTAAAACAGCTGTCTTTCTGTAGTAGTATTGACTCGACTCTTGAAGTATCATTTACTACCCTGTACATCGGTCCCCTTCAATATATTACACCGGCATTACCGTGCTAGCTGGGCAGGGCTAATTAAGACAATGAATGAAAATACCTTTATGCGTAGTGCTCTACGATTAGTGTTAAGTTCGAATGCATCCTGTAAGTGACTTTACTAAGAGCAACTGACATCTAGAACATACAGATTTTTTTAAATTATGTTACTTGTAACCAACACCCCTCTTTGGGGCCGTTGGGGTGCAAAAGCGAGTGGCGACCACGTGCCGGAAGGCGCAGCGTGGTCGCAGGAGTCAGCTGGATGCGGGTGGCGCAGGACCGGTCATTGTCGCACTCATTGGGGGAGGCCTATGTCCAGCAGTGGACGTCCTTAAGCTGATATGATGATGACGATGATTGTATGTAAACCTGCTGATGATGTCTGATTTCGGTATTTTCTGTAGGTAACCAAGCGTTGCCTCTCTGAAACGATAAATTTGGTGAAGCGGAACTGGTGATGGTGACCATAGTGGTCATATGTAACTCCTCAATGCCTACGTCAAGCACTTCCCAGATCCCGATAAAATTTTGTTGACGTAGCTACTAATGCTCGTAAAAATACACATTTTGAAGCGGAACTTATGATGAGGAACTGAAAGTCAGTATGGGTTCCCTGAGGAATCCATAGAATTCCTCAAATATCACCACCTCATTTTCTATCGGAAAGCAGTACATGTGGTAAAATGGGAAGGATATGTGAAAATCACATGTGTGTGGCATGGCGAAGTACAAAATTGGAGTCGGTTTTCTTTTTGGTATAAATTATTGTATATGAAATTGGGATATTTTCGAGATTTTGAAAATGTGGTTATCTTTATTTGTTTCTTCTATTGATTCCATCGGAAAAAAAACCCGCTTAAAAAATGAAATGTCAATTATAGCAAATATGAGTTAGCCGAAATGTAAGTAAGAGACGATTGACGTGTGTCTGACAAGGAACGGAGACTAATAAGATTGACATGAGAAACAGCTGCTCTAATAACAACAACTGATTGCTCTGATACGAGCAGTGTTGCCCTGAAAAGAACAATTTTACAATAAAGAAGCAGCATCTTCAAGCTGGACGTCTTATCTCTTCAATGCAACATCTTCAATCTTGGAGCACGGAGCGAATGCTCAGCGATGTTTTCATCTCGGCGACATGAGCAGTAACAGACCGTGTTTTTTTTAACTGTGTCTGGCTTTATAGGCCGTGCCCATTAAAGTGATAGGAATACGCAGTGGGAGAGTTGCCTGAAGAAACTCCAGGAGAAACCTCCGAAACGACCGCGTGGGCGGCTTAAACACTGGAATACTATAAGAGTTTGCGCTCTAGTGAGATTGGTTTCAACCGAATCTGGGGTGTGAGTGGAATCGAGCTACTGGGAGTTTTGTCGCTGGTTCACTAAACCTAGCCTAGCTGAGAAGTGCCTAGCAAGAAATTCAGCTAGGTAGGCCCTATCTGCGTTGGACTGACTCTACCCGGTACGGTATGCGGCGGTACCGGGATGAATAGGGAATCTATGTGTCAGTGTTATCGCGATCGCGCGGTGGACGTCCCCGCCGACGGGAAAGCCTAACGTAATAATAATACTTTTTACGGTGCAATCACTAGTCGTAAGCTCTTTAGTTTGTATATATAGTTAGGATTTTTTGTAAATAAAATTATTCAATAAATTCAACAACCTACTAGTCTCTTCGCCAAACCCCTACTCCAACTCTCCCTCAGTGCGTGTGGTCCTACTACACCTGCCCAAGTTCCGCTAAAGTATTGCCAAAGACCTGCTCCTGCTAAAATGACATAAAATATGACGGTATAAGCTATCCTGCTAGCTAGGCAGAACGTAGTTAAATTTTCTAGGCGAATTCATGAAAAATAAGGCACAAGTATTTTTTATAAACTAAACGTAACATAATCCGAATCGGTCAAGAGTTTACCGAGGTAATAGGGATTTAGTCTATAGGTATAGCAGTGTCGGGCGTATTGCTTATTGAATTAAATTAAATTGAAATTACATAAGGCATTAATTAAATAACTGATTTAAGTTTGATAACCTTTCTTTTAGTAGACAAAGAAGAGCAAATTTACTTGGAGTGAATATAAAGAAAAATGTACACAAATTACCTTTTTTTTAAACTACCGAATATTGTAATACTTTTTTCATCACAAAATAAAAAGTCATACAATTTGTTCTTTAAAAAGCTTGTTTCTGTGTTTTTAAGTTGATTTGTTAAATAATAATGATTAAAAATGTTTTATTTATTGAATAAAGTAATTAACTATAAATCATAAATACACAATGTTTGCTAATTCGATTACTTGCAATTTATGTAATTGTAACCGTTAATTAGTAATTCAATTACTTTTTGCTCAACACTGCTATATACCACAAGATGGCGCTGGACGGATCACGAGTACATCGCGAGTTCACAGTGGGGCGAATCACCAAAGCCAGTAAATATTAAGTATGAGTGCCATGGAGTGTTACGTATTAATGTGGTTACATCAATGGTTACATCCTCTTAATATCAGAAATTTTATTCTGCGCTAGTTAAATCCGCTTCTAAGAGCTATAAATGAATAAATATATTAAATATTAATGCAATTTTTTTACACAAATAAGACTTGTGTTATGGGTACTAGACGACTATATATTTAATAGATATATAGAAAACATCTAAGTCTCAGGAACAAATGTTTCTATTCACCATAGAAACAAATGCCCTTACGAGGATTCGAACCCAGGACCTCTAGCTTCGGGGGCAGTGTCAATACTAACTAGCAAAGACTACAATTATATATACTGCTAACTAGGCTCAACAGGCCGACGCAGCTATATGTCAGGAACCAGTGGTGTTTAGTATTAGGAGTAATTTTCCCACTCATAGGGTTATAATTTGCCCCGTTTCGGTATTTCTGAAGCCGGGTCCCCAGCGCCATGTTTTTATATATATTCATAGTAGTCTTTGCTTTAAAACTTGCTGTGTAATACCGTGAACACGCGCCTTAATTCTAAATCGTAAAAAAAATAGGGTCTCCCAACATTAGTTAATGTTTCGTGGAATCCGAACGTTTCTGAAATGACAAGAATTGACCGGACGCCAACATTGCCAACAACATCCAACATCTGTCAATGTCAAAGTCTACAAAAGTCTATTTATTGATCAGAAAGATAATTGTTTGAAGAGATTTTTGAAGAGAGAAAAAAAAACGAACGTCAGCGGAACGTCAATCGCGGTTTTTTAAAATTAATATAATTTAATTTTTCTACAGAGCGAACCAGAGCAGTGATTACTTTTCCAATAAGGTTTATTTTTATTTATTCTCTGGATTAGTTTTTGTAAATTATACCTAGCTTTGTATCATATGGGGGACAGGTCCCCTGGGGACCTGGGAGGGTCGGATAATCTGACCCTCCATTCCCCTCCTTCTCCTGGCGCCTTCATCTCGATTCGAGACTCCGGATCCCGTGATTTTGCCGCCCGAAAACTTCGCCAAGACCGTTCGAAGACTCAATCCGGTATTCCGATCTTAAGTAGTGTAATTACGAAATCCCGTTCGCGCTCTAACTCCCGGTCCCGTTTGCCTCAGCCTAACGTGATGACAGACACCCAAGATTCGGCGCTGGCACTTGGTCAGGCCTCAATGACGCAGGATGCAGTGAGCCAGTCGACCCCTCCGGTGCACTTACAAACATCTCCTCCAACTACGGCTGTCTCAACTCCTCCATTGTCTTCCTCGATGACAACCACTGAGAGATCCCGATATGAACAAAGTGATCCTGGACCATTTACCGTCCACGTCCAATATGACAGCGTATCTCCTGGGGCCACCCTACATCCGGTTACTTTCGGTCAATTTCTACACAGCCACATAAGAGAATTCCCAAATATAATTGATGGTTCAGTAAAAGGTATAGGCCGCAATAGAGTGATGGTAAACTTCCACTCATATCAGGACGCCAATGATTTTTTATTGTCCCCGATCCTCGCTAACAAAAAATTTAAGGCGTTCATCCCATCCTTCAACGTGACTAGGGTGGGTATCGTTAAAGGTCTTCCCACGGAATGGTCTCCTGAAGACATAATTAACCTTGTAAAAGTCCCGATGGGATGTGGACGGGTAGTGAAGTCGCGTCGACTGAATTTTAAAAAAACAAATTACCAAGATGGCTCTTATAAATGGGTTCCGTCAGAGACAGTCGTATTAACTTTCGACGGACAGGTCCTACCTCAAAGGATATTTGCCTGTTTCAACTCGCTGAAAGTTGAATTATATACGTTTCCTACTACCCAGTGCTTCCGCTGCTGTCGGTTTGGCCATACTAAAGATAAGTGCAGGTCAAATCCCCGTTGCTATCGCTGTGGTGGGGACCACACCGGGGACTCTTGTGACGACGAGGCCCTTAAGTGCGTCAACTGCAAAGGAGAATCAAGTCATTTAGCTACAAGCAAGACCTGCCCCGAGTTTCTCCGTCAAACGAATATTAAAACTTCAATGGCCGAGGGAAACATCTCATATACAGAAGCAGAAAAGCTCCATCCAATCTTAGGAAAATCGTTCGCAAACGTAGCTGCCTCCACTTCTGCTCGCGCTCTGAACCGCTCATATAAAAAAACTACCTTTTCCAGACCCCGTTCTCCGCCACCACCACGGAGCGGATACGATAGAAAAGCTCATATGTCCCTCGTTAATGATATTCCCCCCGAAACAGGTAATGGCACCGCACTGAACAACCCTCATTCAGTGACTTCGCGTGAAAATTCCTTGTCCATCCTCATCAAACTACTCTCTGCTCTCTCGCAAGTATTTGCCCCTTCTCACTCTGAAGTGAACCTGATGTCCCACGTTGCCCCTATTCTCTCTTCTTTCATCGATTTATTAAACCATGGCCCAAATAACCCTACAATGGAATTGTAGAAGCATAAGCAATAAAAAGTCTGATCTAATATATCTTGTAAATAAATACAATCTTTCAGTTCTCACCATCTCTGAAATTTGGCTCAAACCTAACCAAAATTTCAATATTCCTGGATTCTCATGTCTTCGTACGGATAGGCCTGACGGCTTCGCTGGTTGTGCCTAATTTTTTAAAAATTCGCTTTCATTTAACCCTATCAATATCCCTCCTTCGAATGATTTTGACATTGTGGCAGCTCGATTGGAAAATTGTACTTTCGCATCTGTCTATATCGCTCGCCCTACTAAATCAACTCTAACTCAGTTATCTGCTATTATTCAGTCTCTTCCACCCCCTCTCCTAGTTTTAGGGGACTTTAACTGCCATCACCGTGTGTGGGGCAGTGGTAAGTCGGATATCCAAGGAAATAATCTCTTGGAAGTACTTGACTCCGTCAACTTATGTGTTCTTAACACTGGCTCACCCACCAGACGAACTCGCCCTCGGGAACTGGTTAGTGTCGTTGATCTCTCGCTGTGCTCTCCTAACTTAGCTCCACTCTTATCTTGGGAGACACTTGACTCCTCTTTCGGCAGTGATCATTTCCCTATCCTTCTTCAACCTCTCATGTTGGAGAACAAATCTCAGATCAGTAACACTCCTCTTCTCAAATTCCAACTATTTAATGCTGTATGGGATGAATATAAAACTGAACTTGATAAATCGGTGTGCAAATTACCCCCGATCTCATCTGAAAACATAAATGAATGTGCCGAGGCTTTTGCCACAACCATTATCCAGTGTGCTGAAATTGTCTTCCCACTTAAAAAACCACCACCGAAGAAAATTCCGTCTCCGCCCTGGTGGGACCCACAGTGCACGGCTGCAATAAAGAGGAGGAAGTTATGTGAAAACGAATACCGCTTTAATATCAGTCTGTCAAAATTCATTGCGCTCAAAAAATGTATGGCAGAAACTAAATTACTCCTCCAGTCAAAGAAGCGAGAGGGTTGGAAATCTTTCTGCTCATCCATTTCTCCTTCCACCCCATCCCGTTTCCTTTGGGACAATATTAGGAAATTTAGGGGATGCAAAAAAACTACTTCTCGTTCTCACCCTCCATCCCAGGAATGGGCGGATTCTTTCATGGACTTACTCGCCCCTCAGTATGCCCCAAATGTCACTGAGATCCCCAATTACATTCCGGTCTCCCTTGACCCCTTAGACCAGCCATTCTCTATGGTAGAACTAAAAATGGTTCTTAGTCAAGTTAAAGATTCTACCCCAGGGCATGACGGTATTCCATATTCTTTCATTTCCAACGCTTGCGATAACTTTCTTTCATACTACCTAGAACTTATTAACTTCATTTTCATGTCCGGTATTATTCCACGTCAGTGGAAAACCCAATTAATTATTCCCATTTTGAAACCAGATAAAGACCCGACTAATCCCTGCTCCTACCGTCCGATAGCTCTGTCTTCGGTTCTACTGAAAATTATGGAACACCTTATTAAAATTAGAATGGAGTGGTTTGTGGAAAGCAATGATTGGCTCTCTAACTCGCAATTTGGCTTCAGGAAAGGCAGAAGCACCATGGACAACTTGTGTGTTTTAACGACAGACATTCGCATTGCCTTTTCCAATAAGAAATCGGTTGTCGCTGCGTTCCTTGATGTTAAGGCTGCATACGACAATGTTCAATTGCCCATCCTTTTGAAGAAACTCCGCCTGATCAATGCCCCAGTGAGACTGAGTAGTCTTATTATTGAAATGCTTTCGGGTCGACACATCACCCTTCGGGGTAATGATAGGAATGTGGCTCCAACGCGATCTGTTTGGAAGGGCTTGCCGCAAGGGTCTGTCCTTAGCCCTTTATTATTTAATATCTATACTGCTGATTTGCACTCTTCCCGTGGTCAGTGTAATATTCTACAATACGCAGACGATATTTTATTATATTCTTCCAATTCCTCTATTCCCAGTGCGGCCGAGTCCATTAAACTATCTTTAGAAACTGTCAATAATTGGCTTTCCCAACATGGTTTTGAATTGTCTCCCTCCAAAAGCAGCATTGTTATTTTTTCCAGGAAAAAAGCTCTCCCCTTTATAAGTGTAGCGCTTAATGGCCATGATATTCCTATTAAACCCCATTTCAAGTTTTTAGGTCTGGTCCTCGACTCAAAACTGACGGGACTGGCTCACTGTGAGTATGTTGAGGTCAAATGCGAACGAAATCTAAATATTCTTAGATGTTTAGCGGGAGTGTGGTGGGGTGCCCATCCCTTCGCCCTCAAGTTAATATATAACGCGACAGTCAGAAGTGTCCTGGATTATGGATCGTTCTTGTTAGAACCTGCTAACCAAGCTGGTCTTCGTAGCCTCGATCGAATACAGTCCAAGGCTCTTCGCATTATTTCTGGTGCCATGAAGTCAAGCCCATTAAATGCTCTTCGGGTTGAATGTTTAGACCCTCCCCTCGATTTACGTCGTCAGTTCCTTTCAGACCGCTATCTATTTCGCACTTTTCAATTCTCAGTTCATCCAATTTCTCCTAAAATTACTGACCTCGACTGTCTCTTTTGCAGCTCCCCTTACTGGGCTAACAAATCCCCTCCCTCCCTAGTAACAAGCCTTCGGAGGTTTCATTCTATCAAGGACCCAACTTTTCACTTCCCTAATCTCCCAATGTTTAATCTTCCTTATCACGTGACTATTCTACAACCACGCGTCATCTTGGATTTTAATATTTTAAAAGGGGATATCTGCGCTAAGCAACGTTCACAGGCAATTCTTGGAAAGGAATGGTTTAATTGGCACACTCTTTACTCAGACGCCTCTAAATTATCCCCAGTTGGATGTGTTGGAGTCGGCACCTTCCACTCTCAATATGGCATTGTTCAAAAAGTAAAATGTCCTCCTGATTCTTCTGTTTTTACTGGAGAGTGCTTGGGCATTCTTAAATGCTTAGAATACATCCTGGTGGCTTACCTTAAACGTTCCATAATTTTTTCAGACTCTCGCAGCGCCTTAGAATCCTTAATATCTAACCCATTTGCTTCTAAGATCCATAACCCTTTAGTTTTTATGATTAAGGACAAAATTAACCAGTGTTATCTTCGAGGATATGAAATTGTCCTCGCTTGGATTCCCAGCCATTCTGGTATAACTGGCAATGAAGCAGCTGATCGCATAGCCAAGGAAGCAGTTTCCTGTGGTGACAAATCTCCTTTTAAGAACTGCTGCTATGACCTCCTATCCCTCCCGATTAAATACTTGTCCAAATCCTGGAATTCTCGGTGGCATGTGTCGAGTAAAAGCAAAGGTTCAAAATTTGCTTTGATTCAGCCGGATGTTGGTCGAAAAGTCTGGTTTTCCAAAATTAATTTAAGTAAAAAAGCAACCTCTTCCATTATTCGTATGAGGCTGGGTCGCTGCCACTCTCTTGTCCATCTTGCTCGGCTGAGGATTCGAGACTCCTCCCTTTGCGAATGCGGTCTCGACGAGGGTAGCCTGAACCATCTGTTCCTGAGCTGCCCTCTCCTGAATCATGCTCATTTATACTCCGGTCTGATTTACCAAAAAGTCCCATTCCCCACCCATATGCCATCCCTTTTGATTCCTAATCCTGCTGTTTTCAGATTACTTGCAAATTTTTTATCTATTAACAAACTTAAATTATGACTTCTAAATTTGTTTTTGTATTCCCTCTTTCCTTTTTTATTATTTTAATGTGTTCCTGAAATCTGGTGCTCTTAATTTTCTTCCTTTTTTCAAATCTCGTGATATAAATAAGTAAATTGACGTGATGCTGGCAAAATGTCTTCGTGACGATAGCCATTGAAAAAAAAAAAAAAAAAAAGATAATTGTTTACATTGATTTTGTAAAATTAACATTATTGAGTGTATAAATAAGCGTGTAATACAGTGATTCTAGCATAATGGAAGCGCTGATTATGTGTTTCTAAAGAAAACTGTTACAATTGTGATCATAGCATTCATAGCAATGATTAACGTTGACGACGCTGATGGGGATGTGCAGACCCTGTGTTCATGTCGCTGCTGCCTGCAGCGCCCGCCGGACAAGGGCCTGAACACGCTGTACAGCCATCTCGGCAAAACAGAGATATACTCGGACATGCTGAGAGAATGCTTCGATATACGTGTAACAATCAAACCTTAATCTATACTATGGAACGAACCTAAAAGGATTTAAAGAAATCTTCTTTATTCAGACAATTAATAGCAAAGAAATCTCGGAATATTATGCCTTCTAAATTGACAAAAATATTTGTATAAGTAGCTATACAAATAAATCACTTAATAGTGTTGTGTTGAAGTCATAGATAGTGTCAGAGGCAGAGTTTTACATCAACAAGAGTCTAGCTCTAAAATTTGTGATGATGTTGAAGTCATATTCTTAATCAGCTACAGTTCATATGTATTATGGCTGCTGTCAAACAAACTAAATGTAATAAATATGGGTAATTCATATCCCAAGTTGTGAACTCCAACAGTGTTAATCAGTTTAAAAATAGACTTGACAAACTATCTAAAGCAGTGAATTAGTGCTTAGTGAACTATGATTTAAACTTATCAGCGCGAGCTGCCTGTCTAAAACAATATAATAAAATAATATATTAAGTCATTAGTCATTAAGTCACATATATTAAGTCACAAATCTTTACATAAAATTAGTATAGAAACATAATACACAACAAATTAAATTAGCTGATCTCCCATATTAAGATTCTCATTAATAATTAAAGGAAATTAAATTGACTAGTATAGAAAACTTTCTGTTTTTTAGCTGCAAACTGCATGGAATGATGAAAGCGGGATCTGCGAGGTGTGTGTGAGCCGGCTGCGAGATGCGAGTGACTTCAAGCAGCAAGTGCAGCGCAGCCAGGCAGAGCTGCAGGCGCGGCTGATGGGAGCACCTAATACTGAGGGTAAGCCAAAGATTTTTCATACCATTATGATGGCAAACAAGCATATGGCCTGCTTGATGGTAACTGGAGACTCATACTGTAAAAATAAATCCCATCAAAAACATAAATGTGAAAATGGGAGCCAAGTTCAATATTAAGAATTGGAGTTTTCTTAAATATCCAACAGCTGTTATGGTATTATAACATACTGCATAGAAAACTGCCAAGTTAAGGCTCAAAATGCATTAAGCCGCAATAAATTAGTTTTATTGTAAACAATGTAGTGCCGGGCTTGGCACCATTTCAGAGAATCTACGGAACTTGGCACCCATTTAGATCTTAATTCTTTTGTTGGTGAAGACGACCAAGATTAAACCAAGCATCCTATATTCTTAATATTGAACTTGGCTCCCATTTTCATATTTATGTTTTTGATGGGATATCATTACTTTTTGTCAAACTTCATCAAATGGTGCTTTTCAAAAGCGAATGCACGAGTTACTAAACAAAATACCCAAATCGCTATAGGTGCACCTCAAATATTTGAAGAGTTCCCTCAATTTCTCCAGGACCCCATGATCCTCTGTCGCCCTAACCACCGGTAGCTTAGGCCCCGCCTCGCTGCCGGCGGCACTCTAGGTTAGGTTTTTTATAATGCTTTTATATTTTGTATGTATATTTTTATATTTACATTTGATAAATTTATTGTAAAAAACCTAACATGTGAAAAAGAATAAATAAGGAGAATAAAACTAATAAAAAAATCACTGTTTTCAGATTTTTTCTGGTGTACACACACAATTACCAAGCTGCATGCCAAATTTCAGCTTTCTAGATCAGGTCGTTTTTTGGAATTTAATATCTCAATAATTATACAACGCATATTTATGAAATTTGGGGTTCTAGTTGTTTTAAAGGATCTTAATACATGTACCAAATTTCATTTTTTTACGTCAAATAGATTTTGAGTTATTGGGGGGTCAAATGTGGCTCGAAACGGTTCGTGTAAAATAACACACGGCTGCTGTCCGCCAGTTCTTGCGGTGAACTTGGTTTGAACTTTTTTTCAATAAAAAAAGTTTTTTTATGTTCCCTGAAAGTTTTTGCACCTATAGCTAACTAACATCTAATAGATTAGATTGATAAATCAAACAGGGGCAGCATAGTAAAAACCTACTGACACTGTTAAAAAAAATATTAACATTTTGGGTCATACATACATATGTTAATAGTAAAAATCAAGTAGCAGGCGAAATAATATGACAAAATGAATAATTGGAAAAATAGAGGTTGCCTACTGTCAGCTTGGACTACTATGCGGTTGCCAGGTTTAAAAAGGGAAGTAGTGGAGCGACATCATCTGTTATTTTATTTGGTAAATTGTTGCATGAAATGAAAGGGTATTTTATACCCTTCCCAGCATGTTAGGTTGCCTCGGCAACAGTTGAACACAAATGTGTATGACATTTATCCATCTATATGTTGTGATATATTCACATAATTATTGTCATTATCGAATAACAGTTATAAACTTCTTATACAGAATTTTAGACCATCTAGCCTATGGATGCTTGTGACCCCAGACGAGTCAAAGTGCATTGCTGACTCTTTATTGATTCATTTTTTTAGAGATGCCCCGAGGATTCGGTTATTATTCGGTATTCGGCGTATTTTTTTTTTCTGCCAAGCAGTTGGGTTCAATTGCAGAATATTTACCGAACAATTTATAAGTTTTTGTATACAAATAATTTCACAGGTAAATTGTGCCAACAATGGAATATAATGTCTGCCCTGTGAAATTATTATTTTCAATGTTAATTAACTTTTATTATGGATAAACTTTTCACTTTGATAATGATCAAGAGTTTTACCACTAAATTAGTATGTTTTAAAACAATTGATCAAGGAATTACGTTGAACCGAATAATTCGGCTGAATATTCGGTTCGGTAAAACTTGGACCGAATATTCGGCGGAACGTTCATATTCGGTGAAACCTGTTTTGTATTCGACGCATCACAATTTTTTTGAATACTATGATTATTGATTGTGGCAAGTAAGTAAATATATGCCCTACCTGATGCAGCAGACTCTGTAGCCTATGGTTGCTTGCGACTAAAGAGTTTTTACAAGAGCATTTACCCTTTATTGGTTTGTTATGGATTTGTTGTACTGCGGCAGTGAGAGTAGAGAGAGACAAATGTAGGTCTCATACTTAAACTAGACTTCTTATGTCCGACATAAAAGAGATGCTATAGATCAGAGCTACTTGAAATAAGTGTATGCGACGGGACCATAACTTGACAACCACTTTGATTTAGTTGGTAGTGATCCTGCCTACAAAGCCGGAGGTCCCGGGTACGAATCCCGGCCGGGCATTAGTTGTGTATGTTTCGCACGAATATTTGTTCTTGGGTCTTGGATGTTTTCTATGTATTTAAGTATGTATCTATCTATATCAGTATGTTTATCGTCGTCTAGTAGCTGTAGTCAAGCTTTGCTTAGTTTGGGACTACGTCAATTTGTGTAAGATTGTTCCCAATATTTATTTTATGATTATTAACTTTTTCTCTGCAGATGACAATTCGTCAAAACTCAACATCAAGTTGGAGAAAGCTTGTGGAGCTGAAGCCATAACTCGTAAGTGTACTCCTACTCATACCCCGGAAGTCGTTTTTGAAATGGATCAAAAGTAGCGCCGTATATGAAGGCGTCAAAAGTTCTTATTCCCAAATAATAAAGACTTTACAACTTTTCAAATGCGTAACTACTTTTGATGCTGACTGTATGACTTAGCTGCCTTACACTCTACGTTTTCAATTTTAGTTTCGTTACTTTTGCTAGATGTGTTCCTGGCCCAGCGGCGCCCGCGTACCGCGTGCGGTATGCGAGGTTAAGCAATGTCGGGCGGGGTCAGTCCTTGGATGGGTGACCGCGTTGAGTGATTACTAACTGAGCGCTCCTGTGCTTTGGAAGGCACGATAAGCCGTTGATCCCGGCTGCTGTCTATGATAGCAGTCGTTAAGCCAAGTTAGAGGCCTTCGGGCGGCTTGAGAACTTCTAACAGTCAAGTTGCCCACTCACTTGATAAGCCTAATCCCAATAAGGTCTAGTTTCCCTCTTGGGCTGGAAGGTCAGATGACAGTCGCTTCCGTATAAACTAGAGCCTACGCCAATTCTTGGGATTCAACTTCAGGATGCAACTGTACTGGGAATAACGCTAGGATGATGATGACTAAATAGGGAGTATCAGTGATTATCAATAAAATACGAAAATAAAATACGAATAATGTATATAAGAAAACGTTAAAGAGCTAAAATTTAAATAAATTATCAACTAACTAACAACTTGCACCACGTCCGTAGGGAGTACCCACCGTTACCCTACACGTGACCCCTGGGTGGTGCTAAAAGAGCAACAAAAACTGGTAACCGTACTGTCTTCTCGAAGATCTTACGGTTCGAAATGATTGCCATACGATAAATAAATAATAACTAACTTAATAACTACAACTTAAAAAAGTTGAAAAATCCCCGACATTTTCATTTCAAAGCTCAATATCTCATACCACAGACAGACACGTGAAACTTATAACACCCCTCTCTTTTTGCGTCGAGGGGTAAAAATAACTTACAAAAACTCTAAGTTTGGTCCCTTAGGCAGGGTGTCCATCATGCAGGCAGCATTCCCGCGCTGAATCGCAATAGCAATTCTTTGTGCGAGAAAGCTGCTCGCACGAGGGTCGCCTGTTGCCTCCCTCGAACGTTTGCTGAACATCCTGTAGAGTCCACGCGCGCCTATTATGTTTGGTTTTATTTTACATTGATGGCTATTCTATTTAGGGACGAAAACAAATAGGTACGCAACGTAAGAAGTATCCATTTAATACAATTTACGGTTGTATCACCAAAACAACCTGTCGCTTTTTTACCGTTGTGTGCTTCTTGTCTTGTATTGTTTGTGTTCTGGACTGTATTCTTTTATTGGGGAGTGCAATAAAGAGTAGTTGTAATGTCGCAAAGTAAATACTGTAATATGATCTTTTTTGTTGTACAGCTAGAGCAAAAGCCGCGCGATGACTTTTTACGCTACTTACGCTAGTCACGCGATCCTGTGCTACCCATGCTGTACATGTACAGTCAGTGACAGCCAAGACAGCCAATTATATCGAACACACCCTTATGGCTATAGGAATAAGGATGTGTGACGATATAATGGGTACTACTAAATATATGATGATAATACAGTAGTGGCAAAAGGGCTATCACAAAGCTATCATAAACTATATGAACTGGATTTTCAATTATTCATTTTCAATAGAAAATGACAGGGAAGAAACGCATCACTATATCCTTTTTTATCAAACAGGAGCTCAACCATTTTAAGAGTCCCCAGTACACTCGGCTGAACTCGATTCGCCATACAAACGTAGTTTCGTTCTCATTTTAAAACGCCTTGCTGAAATAACATGAAACTTTGTATACACAATGCGAGCTGCCATATCTAGGTCGGAAATCAGTTTCTGTTGCTAGAAATTGTAATAGAAAAAAATACAGCGAGTTTTTGAGTTTTTTACGTCTTGTATGGAAACTTTAATAATCGCTGTATTTTTTCTCCATTATAATTTGAAGCAACAGAAACTAATTTCCGACCTAGATATGCCGGATCCCAAGGTGTATACAAAATTTCACGTTATTCTAGCATGGCGTCTGAAAATAAGAGAGTAACTACGTTTGTATGGAGAACCGAGCTTACTGTGGACTTTTAATTCCCGATTTCATAAATTTCTACGTATATTACCGGAGAAAAGCAATGTGGTAAGATTTTTGCCGCTTATTTATATTTATTTATTTTATCTATATTGCACAAAGTTAATTTTAATACCATAAGTATTCTCTACCGGTCAACCGAAATAGTGTATTTGACTAAATATAACTCGTATTTATGGTTGTACAAGTAGTAAAATTTATAAATTCGTGTTTTGATCTCAGGTGAAATCAAGTTGGAGAAGTCAGACATTGAGATGGCCGATGGGGAGATTGTATCACGTAAGTAATTACCTATTATCCTTAAGTAGACCGGTAACGATTAATTGAAATTGTCAATGTAACGTGGATAGCTGTTGATAGCTGCATTGAAGTGTGATCGATGCATCTTTAATCGTCACGTGAATGGGCTCGTCAATGTTTCTAACCCCACTGCCGCCATTTTCAATGATCGAAATGTCAAAACGGTGAGAGCTGCGTACGTATTTGAGCGGCTCGACTTGAGCCGTGCTTGGGAGCAAAACATTAGCACATAAATATGATCGAGAGATATGCGAGACAGCGCGCTCGCGGCGAGCCAACATTGTGTGTGATGTTTGCATTTTGATTTTTCTTGTAATTTTCAAATTTTGAGTAATGAAACTAATGAACTATACATACACACGAATGGTCTGCCTCGAACAGGGATTACTTCTCGGCAGGCGATTCTTACCTACCCGACCTTTGTAATAATATACTAAAATTGTTAAAGTGGCATTCTACGGTACACCGCCCGCGCCCCCCGCGAACGCCCCGAACCCGGCACCCCGCGGCACCGTCCACACCTGCGACATATGCCAGAAATCATTCGACCACCAATCAGCGCTCAGAGTTCATCGCCGCATTCACACAGGAGAAAAACCTTACACGTGCAAAGTTTGCCACAAAAAATTCGCACAAAAAGGTAACTTAAACGCTCACTTCAAATATCACATGGGTGATTATCGTTTCTTCTGCGAAGTATGTAAAAAAGGATTTACACAAAAATCTACTCTCGTCAAACATGCGGTGTCACACACAGGAGAAAAACCTTACGCGTGTGAAGTATGCAGCAAACAATTTGCGCTGAGAGGTAATTTAACAGCTCATTTAAAAACTCATTTAAAACGTGAACATACTCGCGTTGATGCTGAAGAAAACGCATACAAATCTGAGGACGCACGAGAATGTGATTCTAATGATACTAAATTAAATGATCAAGCACAGTCAGTAGAGAAACCTTACGAATGTGATGTGTGTAAAAAACGGTTTGCACAGAAAAGCAACTTAAACTTTCATTTAAAATATCATACGCCCCGCTTCTCCTGCGATCAATGCGATAAGAAATTTACTCTAAAATCGAGTTTGAATGCTCATATACTTGGTCACACGGGCGGACCGATTTACTCATGTGATGTTTGCAATAAGCAGTATAAATCAAAAAGTGTTTTAAACCTTCATATTAAAATACACACAGGAGATTATAGATATACTTGCGATGTATGTAATAAACGATTCATACAAAGAGAAGCTATGGTACAACATATGCGTGTGCACACTGGAGAAAAACCTTATTCCTGTGACATATGCAAGAAAGAATTCTCATTAAAAGGAACTTTGAAGACCCACCTGAAACTGAAACACGGACAAGGAACGGGAGATACCTATACCTGCGAAACGTGTAACAAGCAATTCAATATCAAGTCTGCTTTAGACAGACATATACGAACGCACACGGGTGTAAAACAACTTAATTTCTGCTGCGAAATGTGTGGGAAACAATTTACGCAAAAGAATTCCTTATCGAAACATATGGACAACATACATATGGGGAAAAAACCATTTACATGTGAGATATGTTACAAAAGATTTACAACAAAGAGTATCTTAAAGTCTCATACATTAACACACTCTAATGAAAAACCCTACTCTTGTGAAATATGTCAGAAGCGATTCCGACTGAACGATAGTTTACAAAGCCACATGCTGATTCACGAAGGATTCAAGCGACACACGTGTGATGTGTGTAGTCAGCAATTCAGACATAAATCCGCTTTAACTGTTCATATCCGAAGACTCCACACGAGACACAAACCACATTCTTGCGATATATGCAGTAAAGATTTCCCTGTACTAGCTGAATTAAAACAGCATTATCGTATTCACACTGGGGAGAAGCCATATGCTTGTCAAATTTGCAATACGAGGTTCGCCCGATCTTCTGGCATCAGGAGACATCTTATACGCGTTCACCGCGACAAACCCTCCAAGTTTTATTTAGTAAAAGAGTGAATTCTAATCTTATGATGACAACAAAGTTTCATAATGTATATATACTTTGCATTTATTGTGTGATCTTTTAACAATTCAATCAAGGTATTCACAACTTTAAGTACTGTTTATTATTCTGTAACAGATTTTTCTTTGAAAATAATGCAAAGAAATGTACAATATTAGAACACTCTCTGTTGTAAATGCCATACTTTATAACATATGAGTTTAAATTGACTAAAAGTATCCCTACCCGCTGATTGTAGACTATAATTTATAATAGTATATATTTTTAGTAATTACTTTTACACTGAAATCACTTTATTTTCTCTCAAATGTATAGAAAATATAATAGACTAATAGTTTGTAATTACTATTTCTTCAAATATCTCCTTTACACAATAGTATCTGCATTCAATTGAATTCATAGATAAATGTATTGTAAGCAGACTTAGGAGGGTCATTTTAAAGAATGCGATTTAAGACTAAAAGTTTTATTTTCTCATATGAATTTTGGAGAAATATAGGCTTGTACAAGTTTGCAAAATATGGGCAAATCATTTATTTTCAATAAGAGTACTCTATATAGTTAATTCAAGGATTTCCAAACATGACCTGTGTTTATATTTATATTTTATTATTTTTACAAATTAATATACGAAGTTACAGTACGATTACTTTGAGTTTACCACTGACATATACTCTTATTCCATTGGATAGTCTACTTTAACGCCTATGTAATAGAGTTTCTATTCCAAACATACGATTTTAAGACAGTGTCTATGTAATAGAAACTCTATTACATTGGTCTTAAAGTAGTATATCCAATGAAATATGAGCATATGTTAGTGTCATACTTAAAGTAATTTACCTGTAAGTATTTTTATTATGTGCAAATAAACGCAACTCTTGCCAGAAATTGTAATTAATTTAATTACATAATTTACATATCGTCACAGTCATTCTGAATTGGGACATAATATACTATGTATTTTTAAAATATAATCTAGGTGTATATAGCCTTTTAAGTTTGTTGCTCAGAAGTTTATTTTGAGAAAAGTCAAAGGTGGTGCTTAGCTGGCGGGCTGTGGCAGTAGCTTTCAAATGTATTTATTATGTGCATATTTTAAGTATTTGTAGCTAATAAAAAAGTAACATTAAAAAGTTTTTTTTTAAGTGATAATATTAATGTAAAACATGGTGTCTGTTATATATGTTTTTTGAGTGGTGTATTTTTTTTATTTCATTGCATATATTTGAGAAAAGCACTATACAAATCTCGGCGAGAAACGTTGGGGTGCAGGCCGCGTATCCCTATCCGGTCTATATCTACTTGGCCTGCAACCAGGGCTTGTGACCGGTTAATTTCTCCGTACAAAAAACCGGTTAGGAATTTCGTTCTTTCGTTTACTATTTCATGTTTAATCAGGCAATCTAAAAATACACAGTCATAACCTAAATACATTACACAGACCTAGATAAAGAGCATAAACTAATTCAAATTATTTGGCTATTTCGGGGTTTTTGAGATTAACCGGTTACAACCCCTGCTTGCAACCCTTCGTTTCCCGGCCTCTATAGTAATGTACTAATAGCTAATGTTAATGATGAGTATAAAATGCAGGTTCTTGATATACAATATTTATTTCAGGATAGCAGTTACAATTATATGGTTATGGTTATGGACTCCTTTTTCCGCACTTAGTCCGTGAAGGTCGGACCATTGTGCGTGGCGTGAACGCCGGCTAGGAATCTAGCCAGCCTAACTCCGCCCAGAAGCGCAGGATCCTCCTGGTGTCACCACAGGCTTCGCGGAGTGACCTCGGTGCGTTGAGGATTTGAGTCCGTTGTGTAGCTACACCTTCGCATTCCAGGATGACGTGGGGAGCTGTTTCATCGGCCGACAGGCATCCCCTGCATAGGGGGCTGTCGGTCGTACCTAGAACATATAAATGCTTGTTGAGTGAGCAATGTCCAGTGATGGTGCCTACGATTATACGTAATGACGCTCTGTTAAGAGAGAGCAGACGCCTGGTAAATCGTGCCTCCGGGTGTGGCACTACTTCCCGGGATTGTCTACATGTACTGGTATTTGTCCATTGATCAGCGTGTTGTTCAGATGTTCTGCGACGTAACCATGATCTTAGCTGGTTAAAGGGTAGCGGGAGTATTGGACTAGGGCCAAACGCCGGCCGGCTAGAACCTCTCCTGGCCAGCTCGTCAGCTACGTCGTTACCTAGAGAGCCACTGTGCCCTTTTATCCATTGCAAGGTGACAGTGTTTGTTTTCCCTATCACCTCCAAGGCTTGGTGGCACTCTAGGATGAGCCCAGACTGGATGAGGTTGCTATCTAGGGCTTGTAATACTGCAGCGCTGTCGGACACTATGCGTATCTTTTGATCTTTGATACTCCGCTTTGCTACTGCCTTGGCAGCCTGTGTAATGGCGATGCACTCACATTGGTAAATTGAACTATGTTCGCCTAAGGCTATTGATATATTAATGTTTATCTCGGGTGAGTACACTCCTGCGCCCGATCCTGTCTTTGTTTTAGAGCCATCGGTGTAAATGCGCAGTTCCTGTGTTCCGGACCGATCGTTTTTTTCTTCAACTAGCTGTATTACATAGCTTTTGTTGAAGATATGTTTTTTGGGTACCTTATCATTAGGAGCGGCTATCATTGGTTGGTAGGTGACAGCTTCCTTAAGAATTTCGGTATGGGTCCCGTTTGTTACACCCCAGAGGTTAAGTGACTTTAGCCTGATGGCCGCCGAGGCTGCCTCCTGCTGGATAAACAGATCAAGAGGCGGCAGTCCCAGGAGTACCTCCAGTGCTGCTGTGGGTGTAGTTTTCATGCAGCCAGTCACCGCTGTACAAGCTAGTCTTTGGAACTGCTGCAGTTTATTTTTGGTCGTGGTTAGTCTAGTTCTTTGCCACCAGACCACCGCGCCATAGGTGATTATGGGTCGTATCACTGCAGTGTAAAGCCACATGGTGATTTTGGGGTGTAGGCCCCAGGTTCTCCCAAGTAGCCTTTTACACTGCCAAAATATGACACAGGCCTTTTCCAGTTTGTTGCTTAGATGTTTGTTCCATAGCAGTTTGTCGTCCAAGGTTACACCTAGGTATTTTACCTCTTTTGTAAGAGCTAGTGTAGTGCCTTGAAGTTTTGGTAAGCTAAGGTTGTCTAGGGTGCGCTTCTTTGTGAACAGTACTAATTCGGTTTTTGATGGGTTCACTGACAATCCATGTTCAGAACACCATCGTTCGACGATTTTGAGTGCCCCTTGCATAAGCTCGCATAGGACCTTCTCAAACTTTCCTCTTACGAGGATTGTTACATCGTCTGCATAGCCAACAGTGTAGAAACCAGCCTCGTTGAGGGATCTGATAAGGTCATCCACTACGAGGTTCCATAGGAGTGGTGAAATGACGCCTCCTTGTGGGCAGCCTCTGGAGACAATGGCTCGTGTGGTCCCATTCACTGTCACTTGCACTGCCCTGTTCCTCAGCATGCAGTCGATCCACCCAGCTGTGGTCCGATCCGCGCCGTGGTTGAGCAGCGCATGGCTAATGCTGTTAAATTGCGTCTTGTCAAAAGCCCCTTCGATATCTATGAAGGCTGCAAGAGCAGATGATTGTGTTGATAGTGCGTCTTCTATCGGCGAGATAACACTGTGGAGCGCTGATTCCGTTGATTTTCCTGCACAATAGGCATGTTGTTGGTGGTGTAGAGGATTTCGCACCAGTGCCCTGTCTCTGAGATCCCGATCGCACAGTCTCTCTAGGGTCTTCAGGAGGAAAGAAGTAAGGCTTATTGGCCTGTATGCTTTGGGCTGCGTGTAATCACTCTTACCTGGTTTGGGTATGAATACCACTTTGACTTCTCTCCATTTTATGGGAACATAGCGGTGCTCAAGGCATGCTCGGTAGATTCTAACTAGATGCGGAGCGATCGTGTATTTGCACCATTGTAGAATGCCTGGAAAGATGCCATCTAAGCCTGCCGCTTTAAATGAAGAGAAGCTGTTGATTGCCCATATCACTTTTTCCAAGGTTACTATTCTATGGGCAGTGTTGGTGGCTTCAACGGTCGGATTGTTAAAACCCTGTTGATCTTCCTCATCCCACGTAGTGCTTTCCGTGACGGAGCATTCTGGGAAATGTGTATTTAGTAACAGCTCGCACATTTCGCTGGAGGAGGTTGTGTAGCTGTTATCTGGGTTTTTTAAGGAGCCTAGGTTTCTGTTCGGTTCGCTGGACAGAATGCTTTTTACCCGGGCTGCCTGACTGTTGGTTTCGATGTTGGTACAGAAGGTTCTCCAGCATTCTCGTTTCCTTTCACGGATACGTTTTTTGTACAGAGCTTGGGTTGTTTTGTAAGTGTCCCAGTCTGTTGCCCTCCTTGTGTTTTTCGCTCTGTTAAACAGTTTGCGTAGTTTGCGTCGCAGCTTCTCGAGATCATGTCCCCACCAGCCGTTGCGGTTGGTGGCTTTTGTCGAGGGCGATGTTAGTGGACAGCTTTCATTAAATGCCTTTATTAACGATTCCGTCAGGTTATTCACGTGCCTCTCTATGTCGGCTGGCTCCTCATAGCTCATGGGGATATTGGTTAGAGCCGGACTAACAGATATCAAATTGCTATATTTAGCGCGATCTGTCCGTCTGGGGTTGCGCCATAGTTCTGGTTTTAGGGAGTCAACGTTTAGTTTATATCTTACCCATCTATGGTCGGAGCATGACAGGTCGCTTGACACATGCCAGTCGGAGATTGTGTCCGATGCTCTTTCCGTAGCGAGTGTGATGTCTATTATAGTTTGGAATCTGGAGGTGACAAAAGTTGGTTCTGACCCCCTGTTCATAAGCCTGAGATTGGTGGAGAATAGAAAATCAACAAAGTCCTCACCTCGTCTATTGGGAGATCCGCTGCCCCACAGAGGGTGGTGCGCTTTTGCATCCGCCGAGACGATCAGCTCAAGCTTCTTGTTTTCGCAGTGTCTGATGAGATTTGCCAGCTCAACCGTTGGCACTTCCGCGTCGCCCGGCAGATAGGCGGACGCAATGATGACCTCTGGGATGCTAGGGCAGTTGGTCTGAAGCCTGACCGTAGTCAAGTCTCTGGAACAGAACTCATTCATTAAAACTGCATTGATTAGTTTGGGTACGTAAATGCAAGTGCGTGGATTAGTAACGGTGGTGTCGAGGAATATCTTACCTCCGATGTTGTTGAGACCGCAGATTCTGCCCTTCCTTATCCACGGCTCCTGGATAAGGGCGACGGTCTTGTTGTTTACCTCCAGCATTCTGCGCAAGGTAGCCGTTGCGGCTTGTTTATGCTGGAGGTTAGTTTGGGTGAAGTTAGTGAGGTGAGGAGGAGCGAAGAGGACTGCTCACTTCCTCATCCGTCTCTAACAGGATGTCCTGATCCGACAGCTGCGCGACATCCTCCTCCAGGTCTCCGTCACCGGTTTCCATAAGAGGGGTAGTCAGCGGGCAAGCTGGCATCCCATCCTGCCTCTGCATTTCGGCGGAGGAGTGTTGGGTGATCATTGGCTCGCCGGCCACGCTCTGCATTGCGGCGGAGCTTGGCCGGCCAGCCACGGACATAGACACGCCAGCTTCACGATCCGGTCCAGCGCTCTCACTCTGCTTTTCAGCGGAAGAAGCGCCGGGGATCGCGGGTGCTGTCGCAGTCTCAGCAGGGTCTGGCGGCAAGTCTTGCAGCTTACCCGTGCTACCGAAGAAACGGATATAGGCGTTGCCAAGCTTGTAGCAAAGCCTACGCCCCCTCGTTAGGATCCCGGGCACTTGGTCGACTGGGATGCCAAGCACCAAGAAGGTTCCAGGCGTTTCCCCTTCATGGCGCTCAACATTGTAGAGCGACCATCGACTGACCTGATACCACTTGTTCTGACCTGTCAGGACGGTCTGGATCGTCTTGATGTCGTCCGAACAGTTTGGTAGCAGGACAGCGGACTTCACCCTTCTGGGGATGTCCTTCTGCCGCTTCACAACCAGTCTGGTGTCGGGAATTGGTGACACAAAAGTGGCTATTGTGTCTTTAAGCCACTCAACGTCCTTTTTGTCCTCGCACTGCAGTTTTAGAACTCCTTCGCTGTGAAAAGGTTTCCCACGGAAGGAGGGCCAGTACGGGACTGCGTTGGAGGCACAAGGAGCATCTGCGATGTCCACGATGCTACTCTCCAGGTTGCCTTTAATGCCTTCCACTTGTTCAGGTGTGAGGTCGGTAAAGGGTTCCGCCATCACTGCGACAAAGAGGTCGTTAAGGACTACTGAGTCAGCGTAAGTGACGGCATCCTTTACCGTACAAGCCGAAGTGGAGGCCTTGATGCATTTCGCCTCCTTGGTAGGAGGCGTCAGCGTATCGTCCGGGCGAGAGCGTTTAGGGGGTTTATGTCGGCTACCAGGTGCCGGTCTCCCCTTTCTGCTTCTGCCGCCTCGTTGGCGTTTATGTTCCTGGCCGGTGTGAGCCGTCTTTTCAGCGCGCTGCTTCGATCCGCCCTGGCTTTCGCCGGGGCGGTTCGTCTGCTTCGCACCTACTGGGACATCGGGGATCGTTGCCGACCCTTCGGCGACCTCCTGCCTTGCGGCGGGTGGTTGCCTCCTTCCCTCACCTGTCTGGACACGTTCAGCTGCACGTTTAGCCGTGCGTTTGTTCCTTTTGCGCACGTCCGAGGGAGTGCGCTTGTGTTTGAAAACCTGCCAGTCTTGCTCACCAACCCTTGGCGGGTTGGGAGGAGAGGAGGTTGTTGGGCGACTGGGCGCTTCCTGAGAAGCAGCGGCCTGCCTGTTGGTTTGATTGTTTGAACAGGGCGCTTCCTTAGAAGCAGCGGCCTGTTTATGGGTTTTTTTGTTTTTTAAACTCTTGTTAGCCATAGTTTGTTTATTATTTAGTTTCATTCTCCGAGGCGTCCCACCCTCCTGGGAGCCCGCAGATGGGGATGCTCATTCGAGCACCAGGACCTACCACAGAGAACATAGGGTCCAGGGTCCGCGATGCAGCGAGTCCGCACGGTGCGAGGAAGACTACAATTGTCGGGTCGAGGTTTTGACCCGTACTCGTCGTAGACTCCGCGCTCCGCCGACTGCGCACCTCATGACCCCGCAACCCTCGCCAGCGACCCTTAAGGGGTGCCCTAGCCACTTGCCCCAGGCTGGCTATTTCCCGAGGCTGCCGTTTTGGTGGAATGCCGGACCGAAGAAGGCGTGTTGTCTCCACGGGTAACTACAACCCGACCCGATGGTAGACTCAACCTTCCAGGCCTCCATTATCCCACCGCACGACGCTCAACTGCGCACGGCAAAAACACGCAGGTGGGCTCAAGACCACTCTATGACAGAGGGCCGGTCTGACACACCCACAGGTCATGACCTACCAGTCCTTTTTGCTGCTGCTTTGTAGCTGCCGCAAGGTCGCTGGTGTAGCCTCTTCGGACAGAACTCCGGTGGTTGGGAAGGTTCTTAGCCAACGGCGAGTGAGACCCCCTAAGGGGAGTAACTCGCCGTTGCCCAGGGTATACCGGCGGTAGGGGATTGTCGTTCCAGTTGGACGGATCCGCATGGACTGACCATCCCGCCGCACGCGGGGAGGTGACCTACCAAATACCCAGCAGTTACAATTAATTTTAATTGATTTTTGTATGGGTGCGTGCGAGCGTTCTCTGTCGTGGTTGCTTAGGCTCTGGCGGGCCCGGTTCCCCCTCGCGCCTACCCCTTCGTCGCCTTACGCGGTCGCCGACAGCTAATAGATTCAAGATTCAAATATTTATTCACAACAAGCACTGTAACAAAAGTAAAAAAACATACACAACAAAGGCTAAGTTGCGAAAAGGAACCCACTCAGCATATGCAGGCTTTATAGCCGGCGCTGGTCTTCCGTAGGTCCCTTAGGGGCCCGTTACACGTCGATTACCATCACTTGATACACTCATACTACAATACAATACGTATCACGTCAACATTTATGAACATTGAAGCATTATCCACACTATTTAAAAATCCACGATAATATTGACATCCGAGTATTGTATAACCACAGTGTAAAGGGCCCCATAAGGTGATGAAACGGCGGGCAACACATCAAAATAATAAAAAAAACAACCACCGCCACCATACCAGCCAAAGAACGTCCACTGCTGGACATAGGCCTCCCCCATATTCACGGGGGGGTATATGCCATAATCGCCACGCTTGGCACCCACAACCCACAGGTTGGCGATCGCAGTATCTATCGCAGTAAAAAATGCAAAGCAGTGCATAGAAATGGAATACTTTGATAATATTACTGGCCAAATAATAAAAATCCGTTCAGATAGCAGGACAACTGGTGCTTCTATCCCGCAGTGGAGCGTGCTTGGTTGTCTTTTGTTTATTTTATACATAAATGACCTCCCCAAAGCCATGGATGAACCATGTGTTTTGTTCGCAGACGATATCTCGATACTAACAACATGTGAAACCAATGTAAACTTAAACAACAGACTAGAATCGATACTTGATAAAACAAACAACTGGCTTAGTGATCAAAACCTAGGAATAAACTTTACTAAAACTAAAATAATTGCATTCCACCCATATCAAAAAACATCTTTGAAAATAGACTTTTGCTATAAAAATAATAAGTTAGAAGTTGTCAACGAATTTTCATTACTCGGTTTGGTCATAGATACAAATGTCAACTGGAAAACACATATTAAAAACATAAAAACAAGAATATCATCATTTGTTTATGCACTCCGTGAAATAAAGAAATGTACTGACTTAAAGACTGCGCTCGCCACTTATTACGCTTATGCTAATGCATGGTTCAGCTACGGTATAATCCTTTGGGGTAATAGCACAGACGTACCATCTTTATTTACTTTACAGAAAAAACTTATTCGCATATTAGTAAATATTGACAACACAGACAGTTGCAGACCCCATTTTCAGGAACAGAAAATACTAACGTTAACTGGATTATATATTTTAGAAATTTGTAAATTCGTTCGAAATTATTCCGAAAACTACAAGAAACGCGAAGACTTAACCACATCCCATCTGCTCCGCTATAGAGAAAGACTCTTGTTACCCGCATCTAAACTTAAAATGCATTCTGATGCAACCTATACCATGTCCATAAAAATATATAACAAACTGCCTGATAAAATAAAATCCGAGAAACAATACTATACATTCATAAAATTGTTAAAAGAATTCCTTATTTATAAAAGTTATTATACACTACGAGAATACTTGGAAGAAAAACTACAATAAAAACATAAAAATAGTAAAATTCCACCATATACATTTTTCATTACTCTTTATAATATAATAAAAATACAGAATATGTTCTTAACAACAAAAGTGAAATTCATACATAAATAGATAATTAGCACTGTAATGCAAATTTCAAAAAAATTAACTTTATAATAAATGTATGTAGCTAAGTAAGTCTCCTGCTCTTCACGAATTTGCGGTGCCCAACAGGGTCCACAATTAAGTTTTAATATTATTTAACCACTAAAACTTATGTTTGCCTAATATCCTGTAAACTAACATTGTGGAATGCAATAAATGATTGGGTATTGAGTATTGAAAAACAACATAAAATTATAATTTTAAACTCTTTAGTGACGCCTCCTTTCATCCATGGTATAACGTTATTAACACACATTTTTGCATTTGGACTTGGACCTTAATAAGAGTCAATACGAGTACACTGTCAAAATGGTACAGTCGTATTTTTATCGTGTAACAGCCGGGGAAGGTTGTAAGATATTTTCTTCCTGAAAACTTTTTCCTAAAGGAGTGCATTGAGGGATCATATTGTATACAAACTCCAATCTTTAAATAAAGAGTTGTACACAGGCAAAAACTAGTATTAGGGATAAAGACTGTTTTTAAGTGCTTCATGGAGAAGCTAAAAAATAAACCCGACAGGGCAATTCATTATTTAGGGTTTTCTAATTAAGCCTTAGGGGGGAAGCCTCCCTAAGGCTTAATGAGAAGAGGGAAGCGATTGAACGTTTCGTTGCCACGAGGAATACCCGTGATAGCTCAGTTGCTGTCAGATATCACTTATCTGTCTCTCTCAAACTTACTGATTTGTGAATGAGTAAGAATACACCAGATAAACAGTAATTGTTCAACTTTAATGAGCGGATCTGCTTTACTCTGATATCTGTGTATATAGTTATAGTGTTATAAAAAGACCGATATCTTTGAAAACCTTGACAAATAAAAATTAACTTAATGACATAAAACATAACACGGTTTTTAAATTAACCTTAGATAACCTGAAATACTAGCCCGAAAGAGACTCCTTTGTCTTAGAGTGACGAGGTTTTAGAGATTAACTCGCCATAGAGGCTGAGGTGTCCATGGTGGGACACCCCAGGAGCAGTTTTCAGAACTGCAATTTGTACTGAACCACAGACATCAAAGAAACGCAGACTCGCAATATGGAGCCAGATGATTTATCATAGCTGTCTCGTTAAATCCCTATGGTGCACCAAAACGAGTTAGAATGTGACAGATAGTACGATCATTTTCGGCTGTTAACTGCCTTCTATCTTTCCCGTTCTAACTCATTTTGGTTAACCATAATGAACCACTGAGTCAACTATATGATAAATCGTCTTGCACAACACACACTATGGATCTGTTGGTATTATTAATCTAAGATCAGCTGCAGGCCTGCAGGCCCCGGGTTCGAATCCCGGTCAGGGCAGTAGGTATTTGTGTATTTAGCACGAATATTTTGTTCCTGAGCCTTGGATGTTTACTGTGTATTTAAGTATTTATTTATTTATATATACAGGGTCTTTACACGGTTTTTATTATCACGCGATACACTCATATCACGATACGTATCACATGAATATTAATGAATCAAAACAATCGAAGCAATTTTGAAAGCCGCGATAATATTGACACCCCAGTATTGTGATAATATTAATCGTGTAAAGGGCCCCTATAAGTATTTATATCACCGTCTCTCACTCAGCACCGTCTAGCTAGTACCCATAGTACAAGCTTTGCTTAGTTTCGGACAGGTCACGGGCGTTTATCTTCAAAGACTGGAATTGGGCTTTATAAACGTCAAATTTGACAGTGCAAAGTTCTAACGTGACATTTACCGCTCCTCCTGCATCTCCACTCACCCCTCCGGCGCCCTACTTACAATTTGACGTTTGACCCCAACGGCAAAATCTATTTAAATTTCCCGCTATGCTGCCCCGTCGCTTGGCTCTTGATCTTAGTGGCATGGTCGTCTTGAAATTATAAAAAAAGAGATGTCACACAAAAAGTTGCACATACAGTCCAATCGTGGTCCAATCTGAGTGTACCACAGATGGTCGTCTGATACGTAGTATCTTCTTAGTAGTCTGTGGGACAGGTTGATTTATGTATTGTTGTTTATTTTATTTATTTATTTATCACTTTACTTTTTATGCCCACGAGCATGTGAATAGCTTGCGTAGCCGGGCCGCTTGCCAGGCAGGCTGCACGACGTGCGTCTGAACATTGGTCTGAAACGGATCTTAAGCTTCAATGCCAAAACCGATCAATCAGTCAATCAATCTTTGTGTTTATGGCCCCATCGGTATTGTCGATGATTCCGCCAACGTCAAGGTTTAAAAAGGCACGTGTTTATTAAGAACTTGACCGGTGACTTTAGATTGCCAGGTTCACTTTTTTTTTATACCACGTCGGTGGCAGACAAGCGTACGGCCCGCCTGATGGTAAGCGATCACCGCAGCCTATGGACGCCTGCAACTCCTAAGGGTGTCACATGCGCGTTGCCGACCCTTTAAGAATTTATACACTCCTTTCTTGAAGAACCCCATACTATCTCTCGCTCATTCCACAATCGGAGCCACTTCGACAGATTGGGCCTGGATGTTGCTCTCATAAAACGGGAAAATGTTAGGGCCCAATCCTTTTGTGACAATTACATACCGATTATGGGTACATGTATCATAAACTGGTTGTATAAAGATCGTTTTCAAACCACATGCTCGACAATGCCGAATTATAGGTCATGTAAACCCTACCGAAAGCAAGACATTAAATCCCTTGGTATTAGCCGGGTTATAATGTTGTACTGAATTTCATTATAACCCGCTGGTTAATAATATGATTTCACTTTTCATAATTCTTATTACTATATGCATAAAGTTTAATTTTGCTAAACACAATTTGTCCTAGGCCATGGCCTACTTGATTTGACAAAATAAATGAAGTTTGCCTCCGTGTGAACCCCGGTCCGGAGGAGCGCGGTGTTCGAAATTCGAATTTCGAATCCGGACCACGGCTTGTGCTTTCGAATTTGGAACGTCGCGCGCCTTCATTTGTTCACGCGTGACGAACAAATCGAGTTCTTGTAGGTGCCTATAGAAGATTTAATTTCAAAAATAATATTGAAAATGTCGAGTGATCAAAGTGTTTTGACTCCTGAGTTTATCAAATTAGATGCCATAGGCATTGTCAACAATCTGCTGCCAGAGAAGTCAAAGGAAAAATACCTAAAAGCCTACAACGATTTTGACAAATGGAAAGCTGTAAAAGGCGTAAAGTCTGTGTCTGAATCAGTGCTTCTGGTCTATTTTGAATATTTGTCAGCTACAAAGAAGCCAAGTAGCCTGTGGTGTATATCTACTGAGCCTGTTTTTTTGTTTCGCATAAGGTGTGAAAAGTAGAGTATACACATCGGGGATAAGACTGTTTTAGTCTTGGGCGGTTGAACCCCTCACTGCACTCAGGACTCAGTCTTAATTCCCTCGCTTCGCTCAGGAATTAACTTATAACTCCCTCGCTACGCTCAGGAGTTAAATTATGAGTCCTTCGTTACGTTCGGGATTCAATTCGCTCCCGTGACATAAAACAGTGCTTTATCCCCTTAGTGTATAATCTACTATTATATCCGTTGCGTTTCGGAATATCAGAACAAGATTGTAAAAGTGTATTAGGTAAAAATGCTTGTGAGGAATTAGGTCTCATTCAACGAATATTCTCACTAGACATAGATCAATATGAGGACCTCTTTCACGGTTTAGGAAAACTACCGGGCAAATATTCTATTGTTATCGAGGAAGGGTCGCAGCCGTCGGTCTGTCCAGTACGTAAAATACCTCTGGGAGTGCGTGACAAATTGCAGGGTGAACTGGATCGTATGGAAAGAATGGGAGTTATTAGAAAAGTATCACACCCTACGCCGTGGGTGAATGCAATCGTAGTAGCTGCAAAAAAAGATGGCAGCATTCGCGTATGCCTCGACCCGCGACCTCACAACCGCGTAGTACGTCGCGCGCGCTATCCGCTACCTGCGCTCGGGGAGATCGCGACGCGGTTGCAGGGCGCGAGGTACTTTAGCAAACTCGACGCTCGCTCTGGGGTTTGGATGGTACAGATAGACGATGCAAGTGCCGATTTATGCACTTTTGGAACACCATTCGGTAGGTACCAGTTCTTACGCCTCCCTTACGGGATTAATTGTGCCTCTGCAGAGGTATTCCATTCAAAAGTTCGTCAAATCCTAGAGGACTTAGAAGGGGTAGAATCTTTCGTGGACGACATAATATGCTGGGGTCGAACCCTGGCTGAGCATGATGCGAGGCTGAAATCGTTGTTAGACAGAGCGCGTGATGTAGGCATAAAGTTTAATAAACAGAAATGTGAGTTCCGCGTAGAAAAAATCACGTATCTCGGTCACACTTTTAGTAAGGAGGGCATGTGTATCGACAAGGAAAAGCTAAAAGCTGTCCAAAGGATGCCGTCGCCACAGGATAGGCCATCACTCGAAAGGTTTTTAGGTATGATAAATTACCTATCGAAATTCATACCAAACTATTCGGAGGTAGCGTCACCGTTACGGTGTCTGCTAAAAAAGGAGACGGAATGGCGTTGGGACGCAGAGCATGCGGCAGCCTGTACACGGTTGAAGGAGCTCGTGTGTGGCGCGACGGTGTTGGCTCTTTTCGCGCCACGTGAGCCCGTGCTGCTATCGGTAGACGCCAGCGCCCACGCGCTGGGTGCTGTGCTGCTTCAGGCGGGCCGTCCGGTCGAGTTCGCATCTGCAGCACTCACCGACGCGCAAACAAGATACGCTCATATTGAAAAAGAGCTCCTGGCCATTGTCTTCGGGCTCGAACGCTTCCATCAATACGTATACGCTCACGGGGACGTCACCATCGAAACGGACCATAAGCCATTGGAAGCGTTATTCTCCAAGCTATTGGATTCGGTACCAGCCCGTCTACAGAGGATGATGCTTCGCGTCCAAGGCTATGATTTTAAAGTGATTTATAAGCCAGGTAAATATATGTTTGTCGCCGATGCGTTATCTCGAGCGCCATTGGCAGACAAAATAAGCGATAAAATATCGGTGGAAATAGATGTTTCATGATAGAAAACGTTAGATTCAGTAGTGGTAGGCTACGTATGATTAAAGAGGAGACGGCAAAAGATGACCAGTGCCAATTGATAATAAAATATATCCAGTTAGGATGGCCTCACAACAAATATGACGTCGAAGAAAAAGTGCGAAGTCACTGGTCGTTTCGAGAGTGCTTGGAATACATGGATGGTATAATTTTCAAGGACAATTTGGTATATATACCAACAGCATTACGATCAGAAATGGTCAGTCGCGTGCACGACGGTCATATGGGCATAGACCGATGCAAGCGACACGCCCGCGAGGTGATGTTCTGGCCAGGCATGTCGCGCGATGTGGTGCGTCGCGTGCGCCGCTGTGCTGTGTGCGCCGCGCGCGCGCCGCGCCCGCCGCGACAGCCCCTGCTGCCGCACGGCATACCCGATGTGCCGTAGATAAAGGTCGGCTCAGACATTTTCCAATATGGTGGAAAATATTTTCTTATACTAGTCGATTATTTTTCAAACTTCATAGAAGTCTGTCCAATTAAAAATATAGGTTCTAGGGCGGTAATACTCGCGATGAAGGATCAATTCGCGAGACACGGTATTCCATGGGAATTGGTAACCGATAATGGACCCGCGTACGCATCTAAGGAGTTTGCAGATTTCAAAAAAAAGGGTGGGAATTTGATCACACCACCTCTTCTCCTCACTACCCACAAGCTAACGGTCGCAGTGAAAAAAGCGTACGAACCATAAAAGACATTTTAGTCAAATCAATCAATTCCGGCACCGACTTTTACTTAGGCCTTTTAAATTTCCGAACAACTCCCCGCGACAACCTTAGTTCACCCTCACAGTTACTCATGGGTCGCGCGCTTAATACCAGATTGCCGGTACACCAGAATAGACTTCGACCGAACCGAGACAATACGCGCGATTATGAGCAACTGATGCGCAACCAGGAAAACAGTAAACGGAACTACGACCAGCGGGCACGCGCCCTACCCGATCTGCGGCCCGGCGACCCGGTGCTCCTAGAGAACGGGCAGCACAGGAAAAGCGCGCGCGTCGAATCCCGAGCTGAACAACCACGGTCCTACTGGGTGACCGATCGCTCCGGTAGACGTATACGTAGAAACCGATGGCATTTAATGAAATTCGAACCGAGTTCACCCGCCGACAATGGCAATGTCAGCGATAATGCTGCAAGCGGTGAAGAAGCCTGGTCGAGTGCCGACAGCGACAGAACGCCATCCCCCGACGGCGAGAGCGGCGGCAGCGCAGGCGCTGTCCCAGAGGCCGAGTCCACCTTGCAACCTGTTACGCACACCCAGACCGAAAAACGCGAGTCTAGACCGGCCGCGATCAAAGCCCGCATTAATATAAAGAACTATGTGTAACTAAACTATCTGTTATTTTTTAAATTACTGCCATATAGAAAACCATATTCATGTTATGAATATTTGACTTCTGTTTATTTAATGTGCATTTAAGTTGGCCGAGTAGTGTCAAAGCAATCGGTACAGAAAAAACGACCTTATTTTGCAAGATAGAAGATTCAAAACCTAATAATAACAGTTTAAAAAAAAATTATGCTAAGGAACATTAATAATATAACCTATTTAAAAATAAAATACGAGGCTTGCACTGAAAGTGGCGGGAATCGAATACTTATTAATTTATTTTTAACATGTATTATACCTTTTTATAATCTCTGAAGTTTCCTTATCTCAACACACTGGCCACTTAGAAAAAAAAAAGTATGGTTCGGTTTCAATTGTTTATTGAAGTCGTCGAGTCACTGCTTAAAATGGAATTGTGCCGTGAAAATTTCAGAGCTATGATTTATTATGACTTTAAAAGTGGACTAACACAAAAACAATGTGAAGAGCGGATGGTTGCTCCTTTTAATATTGAAGCTCCTTCAAAGACTACAATATACAGGTGGTATTCAGAATTTCAACGTGGCCGTGTATCCCTCACCGACGAAGTGCGTGAAGGTCGACCAAAATCGGCAGTCACGCAAGAAAACGTCGATGTTGTGCGTCGTCTGATAAATGAAGACCGACATGTGACATATCGGGAAATTCAAGAGCACCTGGGTATTGGAATGAGTCAAATACAAATTATTTTAAAAGAAGAATTAGGCGTGAAAAAGTTATTTTCCCGTTGGATACCTCACCTATTGTCTGACGAGCAGAAAATAGTCCGTGTCAATTGGTGCCGCAAAACTTTGAAAAGATTTAACAAGGGACGCTCAAATGCTGTTTTTAGCATAGTATCAGGTGACGAGTCGTGGATATACGCTTATGAGCCTGAAACTAAAAACCAATCCCGAGTATGGGTCTTCGAAGACGAGCTCAAACCCACAAAAGTTGTTCGTTCTCGCAGTACGGCTAAGAAGATGGTGGCTACGTTTATCTCTAAATCTGGTCACGTAGCTACTGTGGCTCTTGAGGATCGTAGAACAGTCAATGCTGATTGGTACACCACTATTTGTTTGCCGAACGTCTTTGCTGAACTCCGAAAAACAAACCCTAGTCGTCGCATCATCCTTCACCACGACAACGCCAGCCCACACACCGCTCGGACAACAACTGAGTACCTGGACGGTGAAAAAGTCGAAATATTGGACCACCCTCCATATAGCCCTGACTTAAGTCCCAACGACTTTTTTACATTCCCCAGAATCAAGGACAAACTGCGTGGTCAGCGGTTTCAGACGCCAGAAGAAGCAGTGGAGGCCTATAAAATAGCCATTTTGTCGACCCCTACTTCAGAGTTCAAAAAGTGCTTTATGGACTGGTTTGAACGCATGCATAAGTGCATGAAATACAAAGGAGAATATTTTGAAAAACAATAAAAATAAATAAACTCACTTATACTGCATATTTTCTTCTATTCCCGAAACTTTCAGTTTTACCCTCGTATGCATGCCAACTAAAAATATATACAAGGGGAAGAATGAAATAAGGGAATAGATCATTGTAATATCAAGTACAATAAATAACACATTCTCAAAAATGTTATGTAAATTTTAGAGATAGCTAGCTAGCAGATAGCTACTAGATAAGTAGTATTTTATGAGCAAAGAAATTCTTACCTACTGATAGTATGTACTGATGTAGCTACTCATTTAATTAATTTATTTCATGTTATGTGTGTTTGCAAGCATGTTCTACTCGTATTAGGATTCACCCGAGCTATTTGTAAAATAATAAAGACAGTCCTAATCTAACGCGCCTTTCATTCACAACATATATAAGACCACGGCTGTTTATGTACGTACAACGAAACGTGTATGATAGCCGCCATATTGTGTCAAAAAGATTTTGACGACTTACCGAGCTCTGATTGGCCTTGACTTGACTGCCATAATGGCAGTGCCATTGGACGTCAAACGTCAAAATAAAGTGACAATTAAAAATAAAATGGCGTCTCCTCGGAATTACGTCTTGTCGTCTCTGAACATTTTTTTCATTTTTGCAAATGTTGTTATTTAAATTGTAGTATTGATAGTTTACTATGCAGTAAACAAACGAAACAGTGTGTAGCTAATCGAAAATTCATCTGGAAGCGCGTAATAACCATTGTTTGGACAACAAATGGAAGATAATGAAGTGCATCGTATGTGGCATGGCATGCAAGTTCTCATTATGCAAAATTTACGAGTGTTCTGGTTGTAAAACGTAAAACTCTGTGAAAAGACCACGGCTGTTTATCTACGTAGAATGAAATGTGTATGATAGCGGCCATATTGTGTCAAAAAGATTTTGACGACATACTTAGTTCTCATTGGCTACTGCCTTGTCTGCCAATGGACGTCAAACGTCAAAATAAAGTGACAAATAAAAATAAAATGGCGTCTCCTCGGAATTTCTTCCAGTCGTCTCTGAACATTTTTTTCATTTTTGCAAATGTTGTTATTTAATTTGTAGTATTGATAGATTACTATGCAATATACAAACGGAACAGTGTGTAGCTAATCGAAAATTCATCAGGAAACGCGTAATAACCATTGTTTGGACAACAAATGGAAGATAGTGAAGTGCGTCGTATGTGGCATGCCATGCAAGTTCTCATTTTGCAAAATGTACGAGTGTTGTGGTTGTAAAACGTAGAACTCTGTGAAAGGACGAAGATATATCGTTTTCCCGGATAAAAAATGTATCTCAGATACATTAAAAAATGAATCTGTTGATAAGTAATTGTTTGTTTAATTTCATATAATACGGCACAACATAGTTCACGGTATTTCAATTGAACACCAGTTTCATTTTACATCGGACATTGGTGTTCAATTGGAAATACCGTGAGCTTCTACACAAAGTTAAATTTAAATGAGCTATATATATATATATATATATATATATGTATATATTTATCGATGGATGTTCACAGTTAGTTCCATTGCCACAGTGTCATTAAATAATAAAAAAAATAAACGTCAGAAATCTACCAGCGGGTACAGATTAAATATGGTTGCTTACGGTCTATATTTTTGGTTCGTGAGTTGGCGGTCTGAACCCTTACTAGTCTGTGGAAAAGACGAAGATGCGGGTACAGATTAAATATACTTGCTTAGCTTACGGTCTATATTTTTGGTTCGTGAGTTGGCGGTCTGAACCCTTACTAGTCTGTGCATAAGAGGTACACAAAGGGGGAGTACATTAGGGTTAGGAGGACTTTAATGTTAATAGGTCGGGGGATTTCTGGGGGTAGGATATCATACAAAGCGAAAACCGATCAACATGTCATGATCTACATTACATACATCACTTCCAAATCACTTCGTTGTGCAAACTTGTCATAGATATGTAAAAAAAAAACAAAGTACGTTTGAATACTATATATAGAAAAACTTAGATAATTGAATCTCTTATTGGTTTGTGATAATTGACACAAATTTGAACCGATATTGAAACGGCAAGCTTTTAATAAAAAAATACAGGATCTCTGGCGACCTTACTCACAACCAGGAACACAACATGATGTACCTACAGAGCAAGTAATGGTGTTATTATATTTACAGTCCTCTGCATCCTACCTTCTTTCATGTTGAGTGTCATCAAATAAGCAATGCCCCATGGGCAGCAGTATGTACAGCTTTGGCTGTCACATCTCTGGTTCCGAGCAAGAGTGTGTGCATGTGGGGGATTGCAGCAGGTGCACGTTGGTTTGTGGTGCTGTATCCTAAGAACATTGGGGTTGAGAGGCCATTTACCAAATGGTCAGCCACCATGGTCAAATGACCACAATGGCAAACAAACTTGTGGCCTACCTTATGGTAAGTCAGCCTCTGGATGCTTGCAATTCCAGGTGAATCACAAGCGCATTCTCGACATCGGCTTTCCCTATTGAATTCAGGATTCGTTCTCCTTGCTGAGGCTAACTTGTGATCTGTCTGCGCCTGCCCTGCTTAACCTTGCTTTGCTTGCTACTTGTAGCTAACTTTCCATATCTTTGCTGCAGATGTTAATGTCTGCAGGGTCAATATCAAGGCGCAGCAAGCTTGTGAAGATATCGACGTAATACGTAAGTATTTTTATAAATACATCATTTTGGAATTTTGAATTAAGGCGACGGGGTAGGCAAGCTCTTTCCATACAAACTTTGTGCACGTTTTTCTTCGTTTATGTTTGCGCTGCAGTTATTATTTTGGGTCAATATGCTTATTTTTCTGTTAGCTACGACTTGATGTTAACTTTTTTTTTTAATTAAAGCAAAATTTCAACATCAGGTTCTGCGTATATCCAATATGTAAAGGCAAAAAATAAAATAAAATGATGTAGTGCCAAAACTAACGAATAAAACTTGCACAACGCTTGTATGGAGAAGGCCTTGCCCTACCCAGTGCAACCCGTTTCGAAACGTCGGTAATTAAGGTAAATAAATAAAATTCGTGTTAGTACCGTGTACGAATATTTAAGAATGTGTACAAAGCAAGAGAGTTTAAAGTGTTACATTCCGCTGTGCCCCAATTAACCTCTAAACGTATTTTATAAAAATAAATTGTAAGGTTTTTAAAACATTAACTAATTTGTTTTGCCCCAGATGAAGTCAAGGTGGAAAAATTGGACGTTGAGATGGGTGATGCAGAGGTTGAACCAGGTAAGTACTTTAGTATCAAATAATCGTCACACCTTAGAACCTAAATGGTCGCGTTCGGTACGGTTTTAGAAGAGTTCCCTACCTAGACCGCTCCGGCTGTGGAATGAGCTTCCTGCCGAAGTTTTCCTACCGTACCATTAAGAGAAAAATGTGTCAATTATTGAAGGGCGGCCACTCCTAGAGTTGCAAGCTTCCGTAGGCTGTGGTGACCGTTTACCATCAGGCGCGCTGTACGTTTGTTTGCCACTGACTCGGTATAAAAAAAACGAGTGTAATAATAATAATCCTTATCCTAATCTATACATATTATAAAACAAAGTCGCCGAAAAACTATGTTAATTTTAAACTCGGGAACTTCTGGACCAATTTTTATGCAGTTTTCACGAACACGTACAAAATTTTGAGTAGCAGGGTGTTGTTTAAAATTTATTCACTTTTCGTGAGAAATTAATATGCTACAGCCATTATATGCCTTAATACGAGCGTAGGCCGCAGACTAAATGACGGCGTCATTCGCTGCTATGAAATATTAATTTCGTCGCCATTAGCGGTGTATTCGGTGGCCGAGTGGTTACGTTACTTACTCTGGTTTTTGGGGATGGGATGACCCTCAGGTCCCGTATTCGAGCCTAGGCGGAAGTTAATATTTCAATATTTTTTTTACATTAACGTTTTAATACATTTTCTACATGACCTAATTAGTTCGACGTGTAACGTGAAGTAATAATAACTCTGAGGTGGAAAACCAGAGTAAATACTTCCGTCTTGCCGACCTAACCGATACCTAGTTACAGATTTAAGCGCAGGAGATGGGAGATCTTTATTTTAGTTTTCATGGAAAGGTATAGGAATGGCTCAGATTCTATACACAACATGTAAATACTTACCTTATCATCAATGAGAGGAGGCCTAAAAGTACAAAGTACCACATCCCTCCCCGCAGGGCGAAAACTGTATGTGGTAATTGGTGTTATGGTAATAAATTCATCAATCATTTAATAATGCATTTATTGGTATTCTTCTGATGGGACCTATTCTATCCGAAGATTAGAAAGGATTTTTTTAAGCAGATTGTGTACTTGTATTTTTTTAGGGTTTATACCAAATATAGAAATATTGAATCTTAATATAAACGTAAATTCCCAATGACGGCGAGGTTTGTCCAATTGTTGGTAATTCATTGGTACAGTCAATTAACAGGTATAACACGTTCACAATTATCTACACAGAACCTTATTCTCTTGACATTAGAGTCTGTGTGTAGCTTATAATGAGCAAGACATATGATGTTTTGGATGAGTTTATTGTAAGCAGATTATATTGGAACCATGAGTGCAAAGTATTTAAGTCGGTTCGAGCATTTGCTATTATATGTTCTATTGCGGTTCCAAAGTAAAATAAACATTTGTCATCTGCGTATAATGATATATGGCCATGTAGCCCTGTTTCATGTATGTTATTTATGTATGTTAAAAATAATAGGGGGCCTAGTATTGAGCCTTGAGGGATTCCACATGTAATCGGCAGCTTAGAACTTTGAGTTTTACCTATTTTGACTATTTGAAATCGATTTTCGAGATAGGATTTAATTATTTTGAGTGCTTTGCCTTCAATACCAATTTTGTTTTAATTTTTGAAGAAGCAGATTGTGGCTAACCGTTTCAAACGCCTTTTTGAGATCAATAAAGACACCCAAAACTACATTTTTTTAATCTATATGCGATTTGATTTTAGTTATAAGGTCAACGGTAGCAGTGAGTGTATTACTTTTAGACCTGAAACCATATTGGCGTTCGAAAAGAAAGTTAATTGAGTTAAGATATTCGCTCAAACGGTTATATATTACCTTTTCCACTATTTTGGATAATATGGGTAAGACGGAAATCGGCCTATAATTACCAGGATCTGTTTTTGGTCCTGATTTATGGATAGGTGCTACTTTAGCGATTTTTAAAGAGTCAGGGAATTCTCCTGTATATAGAAGTTTATTTATTGAGTTTGTGAGTCTCTCTCCAATTACATCTTTTATACATTTAATTGACTTGGTGTTAATTCCGTCTAGACCTGTAATAGAGTTAGAGTCAATACTATCAATAATTTGAATTACTTCATCGGTACTACACGGTTTTAAATTCACTAATTTGGGATTACTTTGAAATTTTGGTAAGGCTTGTTTAAAATCGTCGTAGTATGATTTCGGTACTTCAGCTGCCAAAAGAGACCCTATAGTCGAAAAATATTCATTAAATTTTTCACAAATTTGAGTAGCATCCGTTATTTCCTTGGATTAAATTATAAGTTTGGGCGGTGCACAGCTTTCTTGTATTTTATTACATGCCAGATTGTTAACAAGGCTCCACATCTTCTTGGGCTTCGTGTTGCATTGGATAAACATGTTGTAGTAGTATATATCTTTAGTATTCTGAATTAGTTTGGCCAGGATGTTCTTGTTTGATTTAAAATTTTCTTCCAGAGTTATGTTCGTAGGGTCTTTTTTTAATTCACTCCAAGCTTGATTTCTTCTTCTTATCCCGTTGAGTATGTCCTTACAAATCCAGTCTTTTTGTGGAGGGTTTAGAATTTTTGTTTTACTGGTTTTGCTGGCATTCACTGCTGACTTTCAAGTATATTGTAGTCGTCATAAGTATTGTTTAGCTCGGCTTTTTCGACAGAAGTATAAAGTTTGTGGTAATCCATTGCGTCATATGTACTCACGATCCTCTTGGGTTGCTTGATTTTTTTAGTTCGATACAGATTTGCCTGTGATCAGACATTGCAGATTCAATGATCACCATGTGAAAATAATCATTTCTCAGATTGATACTAACATGATCTAGTATAGATTTTGGGGTATTGGAGTCTCCAGTATTGTTTATTGACTTTGTTTATTAATGTGAAGCCTGTTGTTTCTTTCAGAAGAGATTTGTATTGACGAGTTTTCTTTTCTTTAGATAGAAGGTCTATATTAAAATCTCCAAAAAGTATCGATCTTTTTCTCTTCTGTATCTGATTATTAAGTTCTTCGAGAATTTTTTGATAATTATTTACAAAAACTTTAACAACAAATTACACCTGTAATTGAGAGTATTTAAAATATATATGTTGGAGACACCGCCAAACACCTCGTTTCACAGCGCCGCGACACGGCGCCGGCCCGTGCTAATAACGGGATTCAACGCCGCGTCCGCCGGACAGACGCTACTCGATCGCGGTCAAGCTCACACACCTATTATACTTACCTTTTTGTAATTTTCAAAAGTAATAAAAAACTTAGATAAAACTTAAAGTTGTTGTACAAATTATTGAAGAAGATCCTAGAAGAAACCTCAACATTTTTTGGCGACCGAAGACAGCACATTGCGCGGAGGCGCGATACCTAAAGACGACGTAACCTGCAATGCAACCACGAGGCCGAGGAATTGAAAGGAGCAAATTGGATTGAACACCTGACTGCGGATCAACATATATCAGGGGAGTGCCCGTTCCTTTATTCCACTAATTCCATCTTCCTTCCCAGAGAAAGTCTCAGCCGAACGAATACCGCTGTGGTTTTTGCATATGGCACGTGCACGTGGCAGTTGGCACTAGCAGCTTAGCGTGCATTATAGCTTTCATTACCAATTATAATATCAAAGTATCTACATAGCGTTCTCTTCTATTGAATTTAATCGCTAAATAAGTTATTTACCTATTTATTCGATATTATTTAGTTTATCGAGCATCATCCCTTTGCATAAGAAATCAATCGACCCCTTTATGTCGCATTAAGTTAGCAATCACAAATATAAAATTGCAGCATCGTTGCATAGGTACTTATTGCACTCGCCGAACATTCCAGGTTTGCGTAAACAAGTCGAGCGGCCGGAGGGCTGTTGCCACCCGCGGAGAACAAAAGATCACGCGCATCGGCCACTCGATCGGCGTGATTGCACATTACTAAGCCTATCAAAGCAACCTAGGTTCGAATCTGAACAAACAGGGTTTGCCGGATTAAACGGTATTTATAACATTTTTATTACTACTTATTCATTGCGATGCCTGACACGGAGTTGAAAGAGTTATTTAAAAGGCGTAGTATAATTAAAGGGAAAGTGACTGTGTTTAGAAATAAGTTTAACGAATTTGCGAACCGGACTGATGTTACTTCCAGCCAAGTGAATGAGTTAGCGCTAAGGTTAGGTAGATTTGAAATCGTTTTCAATGATTTTCATGCATTGCGAGACAAGATTGAATCACTATCCAATGAGAGCGAACAGCTGACGGAAAATATTCAGATTGAAAATGATTTCTTTGATCTGATTAATTGCGCTCAAGAATTTATTGAAACACATAAACAGAAATTTGCTGATGCTGACGATAGGAGTGTATGTAGTCAGTCCAGCCATCAGATTAATGTTAGATTGCCTCAGATTCAGTTGCCCTCATTTGATGGTAACTATAGCAAATGGCTTGAGTTTAGAGACACATATACTTCTATCGTGCATAATAATTGTTCACTGAATGAAATAAACAAATTTCATTACCTACGCACCTCTCTCGAGGGCAGCGCCGCAATTGTGATCAAATCGTTAGAAATATCTGCCGCTAATTATGCCATCGCTTGGAAACTATTATGTGATAGATACGATAATAAGCGACAGTTAATTCATAACCATTTGCAGTCCTTGTTCCATATGGAGACCTTGACAAAAGAGTCAGATAAGGCTTTGAGAAATTTGATCGATCACGTAGCTAAAAATCTACGAGCACTTGAGAGCCTCGGCGAGAAGGTGGATTGCTGGGATACTCTCGTTGTTTTTCTTTGCTCCTCCAAGCTTGACCCGATCACATTAAGAAAATGGGAGGAGAAAAGAAACGGTCTAGAGAACTTGCCGAAGCTCTCTGATTTTACTGACTTTCTCCGTAGCAGAGCCGATGTACTGGAGTCGTTAGCTAGAAGTGGTGGCAGTCACGTAGATAAACCTGAAAAAATATTCCAAAAAAGATTAGATAAAGTACAAAAAACATTCGTAGCCGCTGCTTCTAACACAGCGACTACCAACTTACCTCAAGTATGCTGCTTGATATGCAAAGGTGACCACCGCATTTACACTTGCAATAAATTTCTTGAAATGACTCCTGAAAAGCGAAGTGATGAAATATATAAATTAAAAGTATGTCCAGTCTGTTTTAGAGGTGGTCATCGTGCATTTCAATGCCGAGCAAGTCCGTGCAAAATATGTGCACGTAAACATAACTCGTTATTGCATCGAACTTACGTACCGAATAATGCTCAGGTACCTAGTACTTCGCAGGCTAGTAAGTCGCCGACAGGTGATAGCCATATAAAAAATGCATGTCCGGTTTCTTTGTCCTCCTGTGTAGCAACGCAAGTATTGCTATCAACAGCCGTAGTAAATATCGTGGACAAAGAGTCGGACCAATGCCATCGCGTACGATCGTTGCTCGATTGCGCTAGCGAATCCTCATTCATAACGAAATCGTTACAAGAAAAGTTAAATCTTCCCATTATCGAAACCAAGCCCACTGATGTCTGCGGCATCAATAATATATCATTTACAGCTATACGACGGTGCAATATAAATTTGCAAGCCAGGGATGGGTCTATAAAAAGATCCGTGCATTGTTACGTAATCGAACAAATAGCAAACAACCTCCCGGCTAACGAGGTCGATATTTCATCATTTGAAATACCTAAAAATATAAAATTAGCTGATGCAACATTTAATTGTCCCTCGCAAGTGGACTTGCTACTAGGGGCTGACGTTTTTTGGGATTTTATCCTACAAGGTCAAATAAGGCTAGGAGTAAATAAACCAGTTTTACAGAACTCGCATTTCGGATGGCTTGTTGTAGGTCCAACCAATTGTGCTTATAATAATTTTAATAAATCACAAAACAACAAAGTTCAATGTAACTTTAGCCACGAAATTAGCGTCCAACTCAGGAAGTTCTGGGAGCTGGAAGAGCTGCCACAGCAAGAGAAGTGGACAGCCGAAGAAGAAGCGTGCGAAGCTCATTTCAACGAAAATACCTACCAAATGCCCGATGGTAGGTTTTGCGTGAGTTTGCCTTTAAAAGAATCACCCGATAAATTAGGTGATTCATTTCATATTGCAAAAAATCGACTGCATTATTTAGAAAAGCGATTTGAAAGGCAACCCCACGTAAAGCAACAATATTGTGAGTTTATTCGCGAGTATCAGGATTTGGGTCACTTAACACCCATAGAAAAACCAGACGTGGCGAACTATTTGCCCCATCACCCAATTTTACGCGAAAAAAAAATTACGTCAGCTTGTCGTGTCGTCTTTGACGCTAGCTGTAAGACGTCATCTGGTCTTTCTTTGAACAATTTATTGATGGTTGGACCTGTCATACAAGATGACATTTTTTCAATCCTCACTCGTTTCCGTCAGCATAAGTACGTGTTGATAGGAGATATTGAAAAAATGTATCGTCAAATCCTTGTAAACGAGAAGGATAGATATTTACAAGTAATTTTATGGCGAGAAAATGGCACGGAACCCATTAAGTATTTGCGCCTCGATAGGGTAACTTACGGAATGTCGTGTTCAGCATTTTTGAGTATAAGATGTTTACATGAAATTGCTAAGACTTGTGATGACTCATTCATAAAAACTATAATTGAAAAAGATATGTACGTCGATGACTTAGTAACAGGAACGGACAATCCTGAACATTTGATCTACATTCTTAACTCTGTAACACAAACCTTAGCAAATGCACAAATGAACTTGCGTAAAATAAAATCGAATTGTATAACTTGTTTAGTGACAATACCCACTTCAACGAACAAACCAATGTCGACTTTAACGACGAGTGTTCAACGCTCGGAATTCGATGGAACCCGGCGTTGGATAAATTATCAATCAGTTGCTCTAAAGACTTTAACGCTGTGATAGATACCGATGAAAGATGTACAAAACGCACGATTTTATCCACAATAGCCAGCATTTTTGACCCACTGGGCCTCTTATGCGTTTGTACCATAACGTTTAAGATACTATTACAACGACTTTGGGTTTTAAAATTAGATTGGAACGATGAGGTACCCTCCGATATAAAACTAACGTGGAATAAGATCGTGCGTGGATTAAGTACTTTATGTACAATCCAAATTGATCGTTATGTATTACACTCGAGCGCCGAAATGATACAATTACATTTTTTTTCTGATGCATCCTTGTTAGCGTATGCAGCATGCGCATACATTCGCTCGATAAGCGATAAGGGAATAACGGTTCGGCTTCTGTGTGCGAAGGCCAAGGTCATGCCTTTAAAACCTGCTGTTACTATCCCCCGCGCAGAGTTATTAGGCGGCTTATTAGCTAGTCGATTATACGACAAAATTAAAAAGTCATTACGTGTGAACATTGATAAGGTCTACTTTTGGACTGATTCAAAAATAGTCCTAGCTTGGTTGAATATATTTAACACTAATAAGATGCAATTGAAAACATTCGTATTACATCGCGTATCAGAGATAACTGAATTGACTCGCGGCGCTGCATGGAATCACGTCCCATCCGCTCAGAACCCAGCTGACTTAGGATCTCGCGGGGTATTACCCGATCAGCTGACGCCGGACGGTATGTGGTTCGGAGGGCCGAGTTTCCTTCAGCGCGGCGAAACCGACTGGCCTTCTCACAATGAATCATTTGATTCAATTTCGGATCTACCCGAAATTAAACCAAGTGTTAAGGTTATGAATGCAACGTTGAATTCGTCAACAAATTGCATCAAACTAGAAAACTTTTCTAGTTTTAATCGTTTGAGAAGGACAGTCGCATACATTTTGCGATTTATAAATAATTGTAAACAGCCTAAGAATAAATTTCAAGGTCCATTAAATGTAAAAGAACTGCAAGCGGCAGAAACAAATATTGTAAAATTATCACAAATAAATTCATTTCCTGCGGAGGTGAATATGTTAAAAAATAATGTTCAAATTAAAAAAAAATCTAAATTATTGTCTTTAAATCCATTTATTGACAATGATGGCGTCATGCGTGTGGGTGGTAGATTATGTAACTCGGATTATATCTACGATAAAAAACATCCCATCATTCTAGAAAGTAAACATTGCTTAAGTAAATTAGTATACGAATATTTTCATAAACAATTGAAACACACCGGACCTCAACTGCTGCACGCAAGCGTACGCGAACAATATTGGATTATCGGAGGAAGATTATTGGCGCGAAAGGTTTACCAAAACTGTATAACTTGTAAACGCTTGCGAGGAGTAGTTGCGTCCCAAATTATGGGAAACCTACCTTCACAGCGTGTAACGCCTGGATATATATTTGAGGCAACGGCTTTAGATTACGCTGGCCCATTCTTAATCCTAAATAAAAAGGGCCGTGGAGCAAAACTAATTAAGTCTTTCTTATGTATTATGTGTTGTTTAAAAACTAAAGCCGTTCATCTCGAAATTGCAAGTGATCTTAGTACCCAAAGTTTTATTTTAGCACTAAGACGATTTATTGCTAGAAGAGGACGCCCAAGCGAGATTTTTTCTGATAACGGACGAAATTTCGTTGGGGCCAGTAAAGAAATTGGTCAGTTTCTTTATAACGCTTGTAACTCCGTGTCAGAAGAGTTTGCTAATGAACATATACAGTTCAGATTCGCGCCCGCGTATTCGCCTAACTTTTCGGGCCTAATCGAAGCCGCGGTCAAATCCGCGAAATATCACATCAAAAGAATAATAGGAAATATGCACTTTACATATGAGGAACTTGCAACGATATTCGCGCAAGTTGAGGCTATTCTCAACTCGCGCCCTATATGTCCCTTATCGTCCAGTCCTCACGACCTGTCCCCATTGTCCCCAGGACATTACCTCATCGGACGAGCGCTGACATCGTTACCAGCACCGAACCTCGAGGAAGTCAATCCGAGCCATTTGCACCGATATGCAAAGATGGAGCAAGTACGACAACACTTTTGGGCCAGGTGGAGCCGCGAATATATGGCTCAGCTACAGCAGCGTGCCACGTGGCGAGTCCAGCAACCCAATCTGCAGCCGGGACAGCTCGTCCTCGTCAAGCAAGCCCACGGCCCGCCACTGACATGGCCGCTTGGACGCATCGTCCAACTACACAAGGGTTCTGACGGGCTCTGCCGTGTAGTTGACGTCAGAACCAGTAAGGGCATCGCACGACGTGGCATCTCTTGCATCTGCCCCCTGCTAGATGATGATGGAGATGCTCAGCAACAGACCTCTTGAAAGCAGGAGCTTTCAAGGCGCGGGAGCATGTTGGAGACACCGCCAAACACCTCGTTTCACAGCGCCGCGACACGGCGCCGGCCCGTGCTAATAACGGGATTCAACGCCGCGTCCGCCGGACAGACGCTACTCGATCGCGGTCAAGCTCACACACCTATTATACTTACCTTTTTGTAATTTTCAAAAGTAATAAAAAACTTAGATAAAACTTAAAGTTGTTGTACAAATTATTGAAGAAGATCCTAGAAGAAACCTCAACAATATATTATTTACATAGAGTCGTAATCGTATAAATAAAAGTTTTCTATTATTCTCGCTAATCTCGCTATTCATTCTCATAATAAGAGAGGCATCAGCAACGCAAAGGCAACGAAAAGTGTCTACTTGTGGATCAGTACGCATTTGGATTTGCGGATTCCCCATTGAGCGAGCTGATCGAGCGGTGAGTGGCCGGAATTATGAAACTCCCTAACGTTTCTCGTCACGAAGCCTAACCTAACCTCCAATACAACTCTTTGGCAAGGTTGGTAATATGCTGAATGTCAGCTCACGATTAAACTTCACTACAAGGTCTTTAACAGAAACAACGCTGCTTAAAACTTGGCCATCGATTGTATGTCAGAATCCACTGCTCCAACTCGTGAGATCTCTGGGTCAGTCAGGATCCCGGATTGCTGTAATCGCAAGGTCGTTTGCTGTTGGGGACGATCCCAAGTCCTGATATAGTTATTATTGTTTCAGAAGCATTATACAGCGCAGCGCCGGCACCGCCGCAGCTGAGTCCTGGTCCTGCCACGTCCGACCACGACGCAGTGTACACCTGCGACATATGCCAAAAATCATTCGACCATCAATCGAGACTCAAAGTTCATCGACGTATACACACAGGAGAAAAACCTTACACCTGCAATATATGCCACAAAAAATTCGCGCAAAAGGGCAACTTTAACGCTCATATCAAAAGTCATACGGGAGAATATCGAGTCGCCTGCGACATATGCAATAAGCTGTTTTCACGAAAATCTGTCTTGACAAAACATATGCTCGTGCACACAGGAGAAAGACCTTACAGTTGTAAAATATGCAGCAAAAGGTTTGCACTTAAAGGCACATTAACCTATCATTTGAATACTCATTTGAAATATCACACCAATGATTGCAAATTCACTTGCGATTTCTGCAATGACCGATTTGCTGAAGAATCACATTTGATTGAGCATAATCGTTTACACGTAGATAAAAATCTTACATGTAAAATGGAGACACAAGAATGTAACTCAACCCAATTACAAGAATCCGTAGTAAAAAAACATATACGTGTAAAGTGTGCAATAAACAATTTGCAGAAAAATGCAACTTAAACGCTCATTTAAAAAAATCACACCGGGGTTTACAAATTCTCGTGCGATGTATGCAAAAAACGATTCATACAAAAAGATTCTTTGGTAAGACATATGCGAGTACACACAGGAGAAAAGCCTTACTCGTGTGATGTATGTGAAAAGAAGTTCTTTTTAAAATGTAATTTAAAAAGTCACTTAAAGGTCCGTCATATAGTTCTTACGTCAGATAGAGAAAAACCTCCGTCATCACATTCCTGTGAAATATGTAACAAGGAATTCAGATTCAAGTCTGCTTTAGACAGACATTTGCAAACACACTCAGGGGAGAAACTATTCAGCTGCGAAATATGCGGAAAACAATTTACACTAAAGAGTACTCTAGCGAAACATATACATGTGCACATAGGAATAAAGCCATATATGTGTGAAATATGTTGCAAACGTTTTACACTTAACAGTACCTTGAAAGCTCATAGACTAACACACTCTGAAGACAAACCCTATGCCTGCGATATATGTCAGAAGCAATTCCGACAGAGCCGGTGTTTGCATGATCACATGATGATTCACGAGGACCACAAACGGCACTGCTGCGATATATGCAATAAGCAATTTAGACATAAATCTGCTTTAACAGTTCACGTTAGACGTTTACACACCGGCCATAAACCACATGCATGTGATGTATGCGGAAAGGATTATCCAGTGCTAGCTGAATTAAAGTCCCACTATCGTGTTCACACAGGAGAGAGACCGTATACTTGTGCAATATGCCAGAAGACGTTTCCACGACCTGATAGCATCAGGAGGCATCTCAAACGCGTCCACAATGAAAAACCCTCGAAAATGAATGTAATAAAATAATTAGTATTAATTCAAATGAACGAATAGAGTGATAAATACAAAAACATGAATACAAAATGTTTCGTATGTCCGATTATTTATAACACGAATACGAGTAAGAGTACAATATTTGCGTTTTTGTGTTTCGAATTTTGACATTGGATCCGAAAAATATCTTCTAAGTGCCAGCCAGTCAGTGTTATTTTTTTATACAATAACGACGGTGGCAAACCAGTTTACGACTCACCTGGCACTACTTTTCCACCAACCAAAACGCCTGGCAATATTGTATTCGAATACACAATAACTATAAATAATAATAAATAAATAAATATTAGGGGACAATTTTATACTACCACACGAGCTATAATAAACACGCCTAATTCAGAGCTCTATAAATGGCACACCTTCAATTGCTTTTACAACGCCTTTGTTTTCCAACCACCCCCACCCCCACCATTGAACAACTGCCAGTCGTCCGGATCAATTAATAATAATGTTGTGGCACACGAACTATAAGGATTTCGTAGCCAGCTCTTACACCATTACTGTTATTTTTTTAACTATTGGAAAAGAGCACCTAGATCCTGCGTAAGGTTGTTATAACCATTGGGGCCTTTAATTATTATCACACGATACACTCATATTATGATACGGATCACGTGGCATTGATGAATATTGAACCAAAATCCATATAGTTTTGAAAACCACGATAATATTGACATCCCAGTAAAGTGATAATATTAAATATTAAGAGTGTAATTGATTCCATCCACGATCACAGAATAAGTAATAGTACAAGTACAGAAATTTCACTTCCTAACAAAAACGGCGTTCAGGCATAAGAAACGTACCTACTCTCAGCATCTGTCTATCGCATAACTTGTATTCATTCACGTGCGGCACGTGTAGCGTTGGGGTTGACGTGGGGTTGACACTCCAAGAATGGCAAGAATACAGTTTCATTATGAATAACACCAATAATAATACTGATCTCGTGAATAGTTTGTAAGTAAGTGAGTAACAAAAAAGTAAGTTAATAAAGTATACCCACGGTTCTATTAAGATTTTTTTTAGGGTTTCGTACCCCCTTTTATAGATTATTTTTAGTGTCCGACCAAAACATGTTTTTTTGCCGAAACCGAAACCGAAGGTTCGGTTTTGGCTCTAGTTTCGGCCGAAACCGAAACTTTTATATACTTATACGTCTTAAAATCGTTGAATAAAATGTCAGTAGGCCGTTCTTTTTATAACATTATCACCTATATCCGTGTAGGTGCATGGTATAAAATAAACAAGTTTTTTTAAATACACGTCGGTGGCAAACAAGCGTACGGCCCGCCTAATGGTAAACCGTCACCGCAGCCTATGGACGTCTGCAACTCTACACATGCGCGTTGCCGATTCTTTAATTTTTTACACTCCTTTCTTGAAGAACCTCATACTGTAGTCGCTCGGGAAAACATCGGCAGGGAGCTCATTCCACAACCGGAGCGTCCGAGGGAGGAAATCCCTCTGAAACCGTAGCGTACGTGACCATTTAGGTTCTATGGTATTGAGGGTGAACGCCCTGCGGACGGCGAGCGGTGAGATGGTAGAAAGGGGCCGTGGGCATCATATTGAACAGTTCTCACGAGGACAACCCATTATACAAGCTATAGGACACGCACAAGGAGACAAAGTTTCTCCTTAAATTTAACGGTTCAATATCGCTCGTGAGTTTGGGATCGTCCACGATTCGCACAGCACGTCTCTGAAGCAATTCAAAAGGCCGAAGCTGGTATGCAGGAGCTCCCGTCCAGAGGTGACAGCAAAGTCAGTGGGGACGGACTTGTTACTTAAATCATAGAAGTCTCTGTCCAGGGGTGATGGATCGCTTCGCTCTATTGAGCACAGCTTTTTGGATGCCAGCCTGGCTTTGTCTTCAAAGTGGCTCCGAAACTAGACGTCGCTGGAAATGTCGACACCAAGGATCCCAATAACTCTCAGGGCTGTGTCTTGGAATGGGCAACAGTGAATGGGGTTTTTTCGTAGTGCACGCGTATACTTGTGTCTTGGTGGGGTAGAACTGGACCGGATTATCCTGGCTCTTACTCACGCCTACGCGCCTACTCGTGCATTTGCTCTGGGAAAGCACCATTGGATGAAGTTTGACAAAAAGTAATGATATCCCATCAAAAACATAAATGTGAAAATGGAAGGCAAGTTCACCGACAAAAGAATTGAGATCTAAATGGGCGCCAAGTTCCGTAGATTAATGCATTTTGAGCCTTAACTTGGCAGTTTTCTATGCAGTATGTTATAATACCATAAAAGCTGTTGGATATTCAAGAAAACTGCCAAGTTAAAGCTCAAAATGCATTAAGCCGCAGTAAATTAGTTTTTCTGTAAACAATCTAGTGCCAAACTTGGCAACTTTTCAGATAATCTACGGAACTTGGCGCCCATTTAGATCTCAATTCTTTTGTAGGTGAACTTGGCTGCCATTTTCACATTTATGTTTTTGATGGGATTGCCTTTTACAATAACAATGTTTATATACAATTAGTGACTTGTTTATATTTGATTCTCTGTAAAGATATTCACATTATGAATAGGAGTTATTTACGCGCGGTTCGTCGTATTCAAGTCGGCGGCGGAGGTGGATCGCGACACGACACACGCGCTCGCGCGGCGCCGGCCCTCACCTGACAGTATCTTCTTAGTAGTTTGTGGCCTGACTGTTCACCCCAGGGTTTGCAAGCGGTGGGTTTAAAACGCGACGCGCTCCGCCCTTGCCACGTTTTGCCATTTCCCCGAATCCATGAAGTAAACGAATCCGAACGCGTTCGACGACGTCACGCGTCACGCTTACATACCGCATTTACACATTCGTGCGAATCGCGAGGGAAGTGCGAATTTTAGAAAAGAGTTTCAATTTATCAAAAGAAAGACTCATTTGGACGATGTAGCGTGAATGCCGCCATTATGTTCACGTCCTCCATGTTCGTGTGAAAATGTCTAAATAATTCACTCCACGACGCGAATGAGTGAACAGCACGCGACGGTACTCGTACGCTGCATTTAAGCCGGGTCCGCAGCGCCAGGTTTTTCATGTTTGTAAACATCAAACATGTGGTGCAGCGCACTCGCCTTAACATCGAGGCTTGATGTTTGCAAACATGAAAAACATGGAGCTGCGGACCTGGCTTTACCCATTCGAGCGAATAACGAATACGCACGTGTAAATAGTGCATTCGCTATTCGCATCGAAATTGGCGCATTCGCCTTGGGAGCGGTTTTTCTGGTTAAAGAACTTTATTTCGCAAAAGAAATTCTACATTTCACTTAATGAGAATCTATACTATAACTAAGTTGAAACAGTGAGCATCGCAGATATACAAAACATATAAAAATTAAATTAAGACATTTTGTGTAACTATAATTTCTAAACTTATATGTAAGTAGCATTTTTCGGACGCGAATCAAAGGGCACGAATAGCGAAGACGAACTAAAGCCGGGTCCACAGCGCCATGTTTTTCGTGTTTGCAAACATCAAACATATTTTTCTAAAACAAAAAAGGCGTGGCCTCAATGTTAAGGCGGTCCACTGCACCAAAAATCCAACAAAACATGTTTGATGTTTGCAAACACGAAAAACATGGCGCTGTAGACCCGGCTTTACTGTTCACACATCCGCCATCGCCCGACGCCACAGGACGTGTAGACAAAATGGAGTGGAGTGAAGTGCGAATTTTAGAAATAAAATTTCATTTTCTTGTTTCTGTTGACAGAAAGAACTCATTTGGATGATGTAGCGCGTGCGAATACACCCCACGAATGTGTGAACAGTAGTTCGCGACGGCACTCGTATACGAATGTTTCGTTGAATGCGGAGGCGAATAGCGAACACGATCGTGTGAATCTAGTGGTATACAAATGTTTCGTCGAATGACGAGGCGAATAGCGAACACGATTGTGTAAATGCGGTATCAGACTTAAGCCCTTAAAACATGACGCTGCGGACCGGGCTTTATACGTTGTATCCACAGATTAACACTGCTGTTTATCTACGTAGAACGAAGCGTGTACTATAGCGCCATAGTGCTTCAAAAAAAAAATGACGATTTGCTGAGCAGTGATTTGCTACTGCCGTGACTGCCATATTTGCTTATTGGACGTCAAAATAAAGTGACAAATCAAAATGGCGTCTCGTCGGAATCTCGCACCTCAGAGTATCCAGAGTAGACGTCAAATAATTCACAATTTTGACATTCTATGCAAATTTATACTGTAATTTTTTATCATGAAATAAATAATCTAATCTAATCTAATAATAATACCGCTAATAGCGAGAACTTCATATACTAAATTGAATAAGAGCGACAGAGAGGGATATATCATTTGTTCTCCAGCCGAGTACAGATTCAATATACTTGCTACGGTCGATATGTTTGGTTCGTTAGTTGGCGGCACATACTAGTAAGGGTTCAGACCGCCAACTCACGAACCAAAAATATAGACCGTAAGCAACCATATTTAATCTGTACCCGCTGGTAGATTTTTGACGTTTATTTTTTTAAATTATTTAATGACACTGTGGCAATGGAACTTACTGTGAACATCCAACGATAAATATATATATATAGCTCATTTAAATTTAGCTTTGTGTAGAAGCTCACGGTATTATAATGAAACTGGTGTTCAATTGAAATACCGTAAACTATGTTGTGCCGTATTATATGAAATTAAACAAACAATTTACTTCTCAACAGATTTATTTTTTAATGTATCTCATTTCATATCCGGGAAGACGATATATTTTCGTCCTTTCACAGAGTTCTACGTTTTACAACCACAACACTCGTACATTTTACAAAATGAGAACTTGCATGGCATGCCACATACGACGCACTTCACTATCTTACATTGTTGTCCAAACAATGGTTATTACGCGTTTCCAGATGAATTTTCGATTAGCTACACACTGTTCCGTTTGTTTATTGCATAGTAATCTATCAATACTACAAATTAAATAACAACATTTGCAAAAATGAAAAAAATGTTCAGAGACGACTAGACGAAATTCCGAGGAGATGCCATTTTATTTTTATTTTTCACTTTATTTTTACGTTTGACGTCTATTGGTAGACAAGGCAGTAGCTAAGTATGTCGTCAAAATCTTTTTGACACAATATGGCCGCTATCATACACGTTTCGTTCTACGTAGATAAACAGCCGTGGTTGGCGGTCTGAACCCTTACTAGTCTGTGGTAGTTTCTTTTTAGTAATCTGTGGTCACGCTATTGCCCATTGGCCCATTTGTGTTGTCGCTGTCACGCTATCTCATATCAATCATAAATTATAAAATAAATTTGGCAAATGTTATGGACAATGGTACACACAATTTGTAATTGATATTCAAAAAATACTTGTGTTAAAGTTCGCTGTAATGGCAGACGACGTAGCTAATAACGAAATGGGCTCCCTTCATTCGTGTCGTTGTTGCCTGCTGCGCCCTCCGGACAAGGGTCTGAGGACTCTGTACACTTATCTCGATAGGACAGAGATATACTCGGACATGCTACGAGATTGCTTCGATATACACGTAAAGACATCTTTATAGAAATTAGATTATAGATTTATTTGCCCATCATTAAAACGTGTATTGTATGTAGCAATTCATGCCGCTTTTAGTTTATTGCATGATGATACAAAGTGTAACTTAGTAATAAAAATTAATACAACCATTTCTTAAGTAACCAGTTTCAATACCAACATTCATTTAAATAATTAAATTGTTAAAACTATCTTGTTTTAATATTTGTACAAAAAAGTACCAAAAAATATCTGTAGTAAATATTTTTGTCTATAATTTTGCACAGATTTGTGTTGATGATTCTACAGTTAAGACCAAATTATATAAATGCATGTTCCCAAAGGTCCAAAATGATTGGAACAACCTTAGCCCCTAATAAATAACTTTGTTTTAATATAGTTTTGATAACTTTGTTTGTGCATATATTTTCTAACTCAACCATACTTATAATATTTGTTATGTAGGATTAATGTGGATACATAAATATTTAATCATAAATTGATCTGGATGTGTAAAATTAAGGATGTGTGATAGATTAGGAAGGTGATTGAGGCATCTCAAACTAAATATTGTTTCAATATGTAAATCCACCTGAAAACTTTTATTAAATCATTTGCCCAGGACCGGCGCGAGGGTTGGCTGTAATAATTAAACAACATTTATAATAAAATTTTATTTGAATGCTTGCGAAATGAACTAATTCTTTATTTCATATTAATAATTATAGTCTTTCTATTAAGAGATTTCGTTATGTATTGTTATTTGATATCTCGTCTCATAGTTCAGTGTGCCTCTTGGCGTAGGCCACCTTCAACATATTCCATTGTGTTCTCACACACGCCACTCGTCTCTAGGATTACCAGCTGTGAGTTTTAGGTTATCTTCCCATCTAGTTTGCTGGTGTCCTCTATATCGCGTGCTATCTTTTCTACTTCATCATCTTTTCATAAACAGGCCACAATTAATCATTTAATCATTGTTTTTTTTTTGTTGAATTAGGATGAATTCAGTTTTATGAAAAGATATTGTATTAAATGTATGATTTCTTTTCATAAAACCAATGGTTTGAATTGAAGTGGTTAATTAACTACATAATGTTTTTAATTTGTACTTGCAGGTAATTTTGGGTGATGATGAGTGTGGGATCTGCGAGGTGTGTGTTGGCCGTCTGCGAGATGCCAGTGAGTTTAAGCTGCAGGTGCAGCACAGCCAGGCGGAGTTGCAGGCGTGGCTGCAGGGAGCTGGAAGGGCCAAGGGTAAGTAGAGAAGAAACTGTGACTTATACTGTCTATCGAATAACAATTTTTGAATAACAAATTAAAGGGAAAAATTGAAAAATAAAGGATTTGAACCTGCTTAGAGCTTGAATTTTTTTCTTTGATCTGAAAGTTAGTATTTTTTATAGCAGCATTGCTGCATGATACAAAATTGGTTTAAATTTGTTTGCTTGCTTTTTTTTAGGGTTCTGCTAAAATGGCAAAAACGGAATCTTTATTGTTTCGTCATATCTGTCGTGTGTCTGTATGTCTGTCCGTATGTCACAGGTATTTTACCCAAAACAAAGTGTATTAAAATAAGTTTTGATATGTAAGTGTAATATTAGGTAGCTACATAGTTATCTATTCACCACCAGACCACCACCATATCAGCCCAAGGACGTCCACTGCTGGACATAGGCTTCCTCCAATTTCATGGGGGGTAAATGCCATAATCGCCACGCTTGGCTGGCATGCGGGGTTACCTATCCAATTACTAATAATATTTTTTTAGACAGGCACTCCATACTTGTCACTAATAGTAATAATAAATTACGTAATTCGACATGTGGCACTTCAATCGATAGGTATTTAGAAACGAATGTAAGGTTTCTCTACACAATACACCTATATTTAAAATTTCATTTCAATACACCTAACAGTTTTTGAGTAAAATATATGCCTGTGACATACGGAGAGACAGACATGTCGACAAAATACATTTTGGCTACGGAATCCTAAAAACTTGACACCAAGGTCAGAGATTGAGTTGGAGATTAAAATTGTGGACAATAAACTGTCAATGTCTATAGACTTTTCTTTTTAAAACCTCTTACCATAACAGAATCAAATCATATCGCCACATATTTTATTTAAACAATATCAATACTTAATTAAAAACCCATCTGTTTGCTATTTAATTCAGGTTTTTAGGGTTTCGTAGCCAAAATGGCGAAAACGGAACCCTTATAGTTTCGCCATGTCTGTTCGTCCGTCCGTCACAGTCGATTTACTCGGAGACTATAAGCACTACCATTATGAAATTTGATAGTAAGGTGTATGAACCGCTACAAAAACTGATGTAAGATTACGAAAACAAGGGGGTACCCCATAATAATATTAAATAAGGGGGGCACCCCATACTTGTAACAGGGGAATGAAAAAAAAAATTAATGCTCAAAAGTGTGTGGCGCATTTATGGATAGGCCTTTAAAATAATATGGAGGTTACTAAAAAACTTTTCCATGTAAGTCAACCGCTGTTTAAGATATTAGTTGTCAAAGTAGTGAAAATTTGAGGTAATGAACATAAATAAATACTTTCAACGAGTTTTGGTTTGAATAAGATAGATTTAACGGTTTTTGAGAAATCGCTGAAAAACTATCTTGCCCAAGTAAAACGACTTAAGTGCCGTGAGTTCCCTTTGAAGATACGACCTTTTTCGGATTTAATGTATTGTATAGTGGTCTTAAATAATGGACTAGCAGGTGTCGGTAGGGAACCCTCCTTTGTGCGTGATCCGACACGCACTTGGCCGTTTTTTTTAAGTAGGCGTATTACTGTACTTAAATCATGAACGCGGTAATTTTCTTTCAGTTTTCAATATTTCCCCGTTATGTACTGCTTTGGTTAATTTTTTTTATGGTTGCAGTTGCAAGACATTTGTTTAGATTTTTGATCCCTAATTCCATCACCGACCTTAGTAGAATAGATCCATAACTTATTTTTTTTGTTGTAGATGACAACGCTTGCAAACTCAATATAAAACTGGAGAAAGCTTCTGGTGATGAGGCTGTAATACGTAAGTATATTCTCACAGAGTTGTTCAAGGCAAAGACAATACCCCATACAATATACCCCATTCAATTATACGATGTATAACGACGTCCACCTACCCTAATCAACTAAAAACTGGACTCATACGTCCAATCCATAAAAAAGGTTCTTTCACTGATTATAATAACTACCGGCCTAGAACCATTTTACCAAGTATAGGTATAGACAAAATAATTGAGAGATATATCGGGACTGAGCTTAATAAATTCTTAAATACTAATAATATAATAAACGACAGACAATATGGTTTTCGGCAAAACCGCAGTACCTCTCAACTATTAACAAAATTTACAAACGAGGTCAATGGCTATTTGAATGAACGAAAATAGGTTGTTGCAGTGTTCATAGATTTCAGCAAGGCTTTTGAAACTCTTAACTACCCCACGCTGTTCGCAAAGCTTCAGGAAAATGGAATACAGGGCCCCCTACTCGAATGGTTCCGAGACTACCACAGTAACCGATACACGATGGTAAAAATAGCCGGTGAGGTCAGTGACCCGCTGCGCACGGAGGTAGGCTCGGCCCAAGGATCAATTGTTGGACCGACCGAATACCTTATTTACGTTAACGACATGTATAATATCTTCGGTGAGGGCTCTGTGTACCAATTTGCTGACGACACGTGTTTAATTACGTCCCATAAGGACCTGCACGAAGCTGAAAACGCAATGCAATATAACTTTAACCAGCTGTGTAAATGGGCGCACGACTTAGGTTTAGTAATAAACGCCAAAAAAACTAAAGTTATACATATACATTCGTCGCACACAAAAGAAACACGCGTACCTAAAATTATAGCGCACGAGCACCACTGCCTGCACAGCGGGCACGCGGCGTGCGCATGCGCCGCGCTTGACGTCGTCGACCACCACATATACCTGGGGCTAATCATTGACAAACACTTTAACTGGGGACCGCACGTCGGCCACGTATGCTCTAAACTTAGGTCTATTACGGCACAAATGTCTATTCTGAAATACAAACTACCTTACAACATAATGCGCACCTTGTATTCATCACTGGCAGACTCAATCATATCGTATGGTATTAGCAGCTATGGGAGGACATACAAAACCTACATGGAACAAATATACAAATTACAACTAGCACTATTGAAAACTATTGTACCTAATAGGATTAGATCCAACTACAAAGATGACAACAACGGCCTATTTGAACACTGTAAGGTAATCAATATTTTTAACCGGTTTCGTCTGTCCTTACTGACTGAGGAGTGTCATGTAATAGCATCATTAAGACAAAAAACGCGGCCCAGTCAGCTGCGCTCATTAGATTACCTACCAACATATTTGCTGCCATGCAATTAAATAAATACCTACGGTAAAAGAACAAACGATTACCTGATTCCATTTATTCTAAATAATTTACCTAAAGATTTATTGCATGAATTGTTAATTACCACAGGTGACAGAATCAAGTTTAAAAAATTGTTAAAAAAACATTACCTACAACGTACGAGTAATTAACCTTGCACATCCTTAGTATTAACCAAATACCAATTATGTACCTAGCCTTCTGTTAAGTAGTTAATATTTAATATAAGTATATACCTAAACGCGGATCGAACCGCGCGATCTCGCCAACTATTAAATAAACCCACGAGGTTTCCAATAGTGGCACATATGTACACATTATATGTGAACATATTAAGAATAAACTTAAAATTTAAAATTAGGTTGTATCTAAGAATTGACTCGACATATCCGTAATAAGCCGCAATTGTAGTTTTCTGATCAATTGTTCTGCGCAACCTATTTAGAACAAACACAAATCTATTTATCAATGTGCTGATCCCAGTTCAGCTTACTATCGAGGTATATTCCTAAAAATCGTGTTGTGTTACATTCTTGCAATATGCGTCCGTTATAACAAATGTTTAATATTAATAGTTGATCAGATTTATTTAATCGTACATAATTAGTTTTTTCAAGGTTCACTTGTAAATTGTTGTTTTCAAGCCATTTGATAACAGAGAAAAGAGTCTTGTTTAAATCTGATTCATGGATGGATTGTGTTTCAAATTTACTATTTGTGACTATTATTGATATGTCATCAGCGAACAAGATACATTTATGGTGAGTTATCTCTGAGAGATCGTTTACATAAACTAAAAATAAAAGTGGCCAAGGACGCTTCCCTGAGGTACCCCACATGTTTTAATTGAATATTCTGAATTAGATACTCATCTCATCACCCCAGTGCCCGATCGCAACTCACTCGTTGCGGTCGGGCACTGAAACATCACTAGAAACAAAAGCTCCACTTCCGGAACTAGATTTTATGATACCGGTTTTAAGTGACAGCAATAAAAAAAAATTATACCACGTCGGTGGCACACAAGCGTACGGCCCGCTTGATGGTATGCGGTCACCGCAGCCTATGGACGCCTGCAACTCCTAGGGGTGTCATAAATATTATGGGGACAATTTTACACAAATTGAACTAGGATAGGAAGCTCAATAAGGCTTTTGCTATAGGTACCAGCCCGGCTAGTATGATAGCTTATACCGTCACGTTATATGGCCAAAATGTACTGATACGTCACATAAAACGTGACGGTATAAGCTATCATACTAGCCGGGCAGATGACGATACATACGATATAGATATATGTACAATTGTACAGGGTTTTTGGCAGATGGATGGACATATGTATATTTTTAATGCTCAGATTTCAAGATTTAAAATCTCAATTACTTAAATAAAATGATAAAACTGACATCATTTTTATTTTATTTCAATCTAGACGAATTCCAGAATCTTACGAATGCAGTTATTTGAAAACAGAGTATATCAAAATAAAACAAAACTTAAAAAAATCTTTGGGCCAAAGTCAATTTTATAATCAATAATGTAAATAATGGTAATTTATAATGACAATGGATTTATAATTAATAATGGACAAAACATTGGGTGATGAATTATCTGCCTCAATGCAACGACTGTTTTGCGAATTTGTACTGAAAGAGGCACGTGTGGTTTGTCATTCGAATTTAGAATATTGTGATACTTGACATAAACTTATGCTTAACTCCACGTTAACTCTTAAGGCCCTTTTGAATTCATCCTTGATGATATATTTTATTCATCATAATCATCATCATGTCCACTGCTGGACATAAGCTTCCCCCAAACAGTTCCACTATGACCGGTCCTGCGCCACCCTCATTCAGCAGACACCGGCGACCCTTACCAGGTCATCCGTCCACATTGTGGGGGCCTGCTCACGTTACGTTTTCCTTTTCTTAAGGCCAAGAGTGCTTCGTTCCATTGCTTGTTGATATGACACTAGTTTCGATCTACGAGTATGTAATGCTAGACCCATAAAATTAGCGAAACCTGGACATAATTCGATAACTGTAATTTTCTTTTTCTATGATTTAAAGTATTGTTAGTTATAGTTAAAATAAAAAGAATTAAACATTTTAAGGCTCCGCGTCAATGTTAAAAAAACAAAAAACTAAATTTTTATCACATTTTGATTTCGTAAGTAAACCATAATAAATAACTTTGTAAAAGTACCTGTATTATGATAAGAAAAAATATATTAATCAATTATCGTGGATATTTTTTGTTTAATATGTTTTTTATAGTACTAATAAAATTTTGACGGTCTGTTTAGCCTAGCTGGTTAGTAGTGACACTGCCTCCGAAGCTAGAGGTCCCGGGTTCGAATCCCGGTCAGGACATTATTTGTGCATTTAGCATGGATTTTGTTCCTGGGTGTTGGATGTTTTCTATGTATTTATCTATATAAGTATGTATATCGTCATTTAGTACCCATAGTACAAGCTTTACTTAGTTTGGGACTAGGTCGATTTGTGTAAGATTGTCCCCCAATATTTATTAATTATTTATTTATATTAAACAAAAAATATTCACGATAATTGATTAAATGATATTTTTTCATATCATAATACACGTACTTTTACAAAGTTATTTACTTTGGCTTACTTAAGAAATCAGAATGTATTAAAAATTTAGTATTTTGTTTTTTAACATTGACGCGGAGCCTAAAAATGTTTAATTCTTTATATTTTAAATATAACTAACTATACTTTAAATCATACAAAAAGAAAATTACAGTTAGCGAATTATGTCCAGGTTTTGCTAATTTTATGCGCCTATGCTGTAAGAGCCCATATTCAACCTTCAAGACGCGAGAGAGCGAGTGACCCGCATTATTATATTTTAATATTAAATATTTTTTAACCGACTTCAATAGAAGAAAGGAGGTTCTCAGTCCGTCCGCATGTATGCTTTTTTATTTTTATGTTTTTTATGTATGTATGTTCCCCGATAACTCTTGACCACATTCACCACATTGGCTGATTTTGATAATCCTTTTGGCTGATTTTGATAATCCTTTTTGTTGTTGAGAAGATGTGTGAAAGCAGACTGACTAAGAGGATTTACGTTCAGAAGATGAATGGAAGGGTTGGAAGGGGGCGACCAAGGCGAGGGTATCTTGATAATATTTCTAGGATACTGAAAAAAGGCCAAGTCAGAAGTACCCGCAACCGACGAGCATGTATGGATGTGTAAATGTTTTACAAGTGGAAACGTCCACTTAACGGAATTATAAATGAATTGCACCGGCTGTAATGCAATCTACCATTACCTGTGCCTAAATATGACATCAGCACATTATAGAGAGCACAGTGTAAACCTCGGGAAGAATTGGAAATGCCCAGAATGTAATAAAAAGATAAGAAGAATACACGATGACAATACACCAGCGTCACCAGCAGGAATAAATAAACCATCAACCACGGAGGAACTTAACGATGTAGATATGTCATACGAAGAAACTGATGTTTCAAACATAGTGGGAGACACGATAAATAAATCACAATCACTACCATCCCACTCTAGTAATAATACGGTAGTCCCACCTACAGATAGGCAAGCAAATTCCATAACTTTGGAGGATTTTAAGTATTTACTTCGCGAGAATCTAGAAATAAATAAGCAAAATATAATTTCTGAGATGAGAACAATTATAAAATCTGAAATAGAAGCTACCATAAACACTTTAAAATTAGATTTTTCACAGCAGACTAACGCAATAGCCCAGGAACAGTCATTCATTAAAAATAATATATCTGATTTAAATAAAAAAATACAAAAACTAGAAAATGATTGTAATCATTTTTTTAAACCTCGTAGAAGACCTGAAAAATATAAAAACAACAATAAACAGTTTCAGTAATATACAAAATAGTACGAGTGCAACGGATAACCCAAACAAAAAAATAGTACTACATGGCCTTGAAGAACTTTACGGAGAAACAGAATATGATGTGCAAATGAGACTACTACATTTATTCAGAGAGATCATGGATGTAAATTTACACGGATACATCGAAGAAGTACATCGAATTGGCAAAAGAGGAAACAGTAGACCCCTAGTTATAGAACTTATTAGCAAGAACATGACTAACTACCTATTACAAAATAGCGAATATTTTAAAAACTCAGGGTTAGCTATTACAGAGTATCTGGACGCGGATTCATTAAAATATAGACGAAATCTGATAAACGCTCTTCGTGAAGCTAGAAGAGATGGTAAGTACGCCATAATACGAAATAATAAGTTAATTATAAACGGAAAAGTGTGGAATAACAACATATCAGAAAATCCAACTGGCGTACAAACTAATCTGACGCAAGACGTGCAACACACTCTAGGGAGTAAATACCATGAAACCATTCCTTTCGAAAACAAGTTTAACATTTCCGAACAAAATACACAAATACAAGAAAGGACTATCCAATCTAGCGAAAACTCAGACATTTTAGAAGTAGAGAACAATATAAAAACAGATGATCTTAAAATATTATATCAAAATATAAGGAGTATAAATAACAAGTACCACTTAATAGAAGAATTAACTGAAAGACTACATCTACCCATAATCTGTTTAGTTGAGACTTGGATAACAGAAGCTAAGAAAGATTTACTCTTCTTGGAGGGATACGACGTCGCAAGTACCTACAACAGGACAGAACGTGAAGGCGGTGGAGTCTGTATACTAGTTAGGGAAAATATAGAATACATAGAGTTAGACAACATTAAACAGTTATCTATTGAATATGTAATAGAAATATGTGCTGTTGAAATTCCAAATTTTAACTTAGTACTAATAACGATCTATTGGCCTAATAGTAGCAGAGAAGTAGAAATATTTAATACACAATTAGAAAAAATGTTGAAACTAGTAGTAAATAAGTACTCTAAGAAAAATGTAATACTAGGGGGAGATCTCAATGTAGACTTTTTAAGTAATTCGAAACGAAGTAAATTAATGATTGATCTATTTAAGAGCTATAATCTGTATCAAAAAGTAAGGATGCATACACGGATTACAGAGAAAACATCGACATGCTTAGATGTCGTATTCACAAATTTTTGCACTCAAAATTGTGCTTTCGATGTAAACGAATATGGCTTATCCGATCACAAAGGCGTACTTATCACTTTGCCAGTACAATCATATAACAAAGAGCTGTCATTTATGACAGAAAAACGATTCTTCAACCAGAAAAATATGTCACTACTTAAAACACATATGCAATATATACACTGGGAAAGCATAATTGTTGAAAATCAAAACATAAACCAAAATTATAATTCCTTCTATAATAAGATACAATCCACTTTAGATTATTGCATACCTAAAAAAATAATTATTATGAAAAGAAACAGAGGCAAGCCCTGGCTAACAGTAGGAATAAAAACATCTTGTAAAAATAAAAGGCAGTTGAAAATGTTAATATCACAGACTAACAGCTTAGTGTTAAACAATTACTATAAAAATTACGAAAAAACATTAAAAACACTTGTAAAAGTTTCTAAAAGGAATCAATATATTAAGAGAATCGAAAATGCGAAAAACAAGTCAAAAACAATGTGGCAAGTAATTAAAGAACGGACTAATAAAAATAATAAAAGAAATAAGAAACAAAATATTAAACTAAAAATAAATGATATTGTTATCGAACAACCATGTGAAATTGCAAATCAGCTCAATAATTATTTCGCTTCGGTAGGACGCAGTCATCCAAATCATATACCTAAAGGAAAACCGATCGTTTCCCCTGTCTCGCAATCTATGTACTTATATCCAGCTAGTCAAAATGAAATTAGTAAGATAATACAAAATATGAAAAGTAAAACTAGTGCTGGTTTCGATGAGTTCCCGCCGATTCTAGTCAAGTATTGTAGGGCCGAATTAGTATTACCATTAACAATGCTAATCAACCAATCCTTTTTAGAGGCAACTTTTCCGGATATATTAAAAACATCAATAATAAAACCAATACCTAAAACTAAAGACACAACTAATCCCAACAATTTCCGACCAATCGCACTCTTATCCTCTTTCTCAAAAATTTTTGAAACCGCCATGTCGGTAAGATTAAAGTCATTTTGCGAAAATTTTAATATATTTCATGATAGTCAAAATGGCTTTCGAAAACAACGATCTACTTCGTCGGCATTATATGATTTCATGCACAAAGTTTTAAACATAATTAATAAACGTAAATACGCTGTAGCCATGCTTTTGGACATGAGTAAGGCTTATGATAGGGTGTCGCATGAAATACTCGTAAGTAAACTTTATGGCGTTGGGGTGCGAGGTAAAGTACATGAATGGTTTGCTTCCTATTTACATAATCGAGTACAAGTGGTAGACATCGAATACTACGATTCTAACAAAAATGCGTTCACTACGTTCCGGTCCCAAAGACAAATTGTAAACCACTCAATACCTCAAGGTAGCGTCTTAGGATGCATTCTATTTTTACTGTACATAAATGATCTACCAATGGCTATAGAAAACAACTGTGTACTATATGCAGATGACATAACAGTAGTATTAGAATGTAATGATAGTGAATATCTCAAAGGCCAAGTGAATTCTACATTAACACAAATTACAAAATGGTTAGAGGATCATAATTTAAAGCTGAATGTTGCCAAAACAAAACTTATCCAGTTAAAACCGCGACAAAAGGTTCCATTAGATATAAGTATTTCACATGATGGCAATGCCATGGAGTCAGTGACGTCGTGCAGTTTATTAGGACTTGAAATTGACACAGAAATTAATTGGAAAGCTCATATAGATAAAATATCTGGAGAGTTATCCAGCTTCGCATACGCCCTTTACCAATTGAAAAGATTCACTAACGAAAAAACGGCGGTAACTGCATACTATGCCTACGCACATTCATGCCTAAGTTATGGGATTATTTTATGGGGTAACAGCACATATGCAAACAAAATTTTCATCCTACAAAAAAAGTGTGTAAGAATATTGGCTAACATTAAAACAACTGAGAGCTGTAGATCTCATTTTACTCGCCTGAATATATTGACGCTTGTGTCAATATATATATACGAAATTTGAAAATTTGTGAGGAACCATAAAGACTTATTTGGGCGTGAAAGAGATAACTGCGGTAAGTCAAACCTTAGAAAAAGATACCAGTTAGTTAGTTCTTTTACTAGGCTGAAAATTGTAAGCACAGGCACTTATCACATGGCAGTAAAAATATATAATAAAATTCCAATGGACATAAAACAAATTAAGAAAGAAAGTAGATTTACTTCAGAATTAAAGAGATATTTATTATCGAACTGTTTTTATGATCTCCAGGAATTTTTTAACAATAAATGTAATTCCAATTATAAATGAAATAATGTGTTAAATATGTTAGGTATATTAAGTAAGTAGATTAAGTATATACAATTTGCAGTGCCCTTGCAGGGTTTATGTTGAAAGCTTGTAAATATTTTTAAGACCTATATGTACAACATAAAGCAATAAAGAAATAAGAAATAAGAAATAATTTCCAATTGAAAATGAAAAATTGATCACCCCGGGCGGGATTTGAACCCGCGACCTCTGGAATCCGTCCATCGCTCTTACCAACTGAGCTACCGCGGGTTATCCCGAGGCGACGAATCTTTCAATCAGTTCACTCTTTAATTAAACCTTAGGGAGACTTGTAGCGACATCTACCGTCAAAGTTACTACAACTTTTTGAAACGGCACCAATATCTCAAGTTACATTGAGAATCATTAGTAACAATGTGCTACCCCATTCTAAATGTAAATGTTTTACAAGTGGAAACGTCCACTTAACGGAATTATAATTTCCAATTGAAAATGAAAAATTGATCACCCCGGGCGGGATTTGAACCCGCGACCTCTGGAATCCGTCCATCGCTCTTACCAACTGAGCTACCGCGGGTTATCCCGAGGCGACGAATCTTTCAATCAGTTCACTCTTTAATTAAGCCTTAGGGAGACTTGTAGCGACATCTACCGTCAAAGTTACTACAACTTTTTGAAACGGCACCAATGTCTCAAGTTACATTGAGAATCATTAGTAACAATGTGCTACCCCATTCTAAATGTAAATGTTTTACAAGTGGAAACGTCCACTTAACGGAATTATAATTTCCAATTGAAAATGAAAAATTGAAAAATTGATCACCCCGGGCGGGATTTGAACCCGCGACCTCTGGAATCCGTCCATCGCTCTTACCAACTGAGCTACCGCGGGTTATCCCGAGGCGACGAATCTTTCAATCAGTTCACTCTTTAATTAAGGAGTGAATTAAAGATTAATTAAAGAGTGCCCGGGGTGATCAATTTTTCATTTTCAATTGGAAATTATAATTCCGTTAAGTGGACGTTTCCACTTGGAAATTAGTGGTGGTGAAGTGGGAAGGATATTAAAAAAAACCGGCCAAGTGCGAGTCGGACTCGCGCACGAAGGGTTCCGTACCGCATGATCTATAAAAAGAGATTCCTTGAATCCGACTCGCACTTGGCAGGTTTTTAATATTTGTTGTTATAGCGGCAACAGAAATACATAATCTGTGCAAATTTCAACTGTCTAGCTATTACGGTTCTTGAGATCTAGCTCGGCGAGTGGTAGCCATGAAAAAGGGCTAGAATATCACGTTTTTTGTATGGGAGCCCCCCTTAATTATTATTATTATTTTGTTTTTAGTATTTGTTGTTATCGCGGCAACAGAAATACACAATCAGTGAAAATTTCAACTGTCTAGCTATTACGGTTCTTGAGATACAGCCTGGTGACAGACGGACGGACAGCGAAGTCTTAGTAATAGGGTTCCGTTTTTACCCTTTGGGTACGGAACCCTAAAAATGTCATATGTGTGGCATAGCGAAGTGAAAGATTGGAGTCGGTTTTTTTTGGTATAAACTATTATTAATCAAAGATATGCTTTGTCCTCAGGTGAAATCAAGTTGGAGAAGTCAGATGTTGAAATGGCTGATGGTGAAATTGTATCAGGTAATTTATTTATTTATTTATTTATTTATTAGGACCTTCAACAATAAGTACACTTTTACATATTTATAAAATACACATACAACTTAAAACTAAGTGCCTTATTAATTACAGAAGGACACCGCATGCACTAAATTACAGTCAACTTTAACAAAAATGTGTTCCTAGCTCTTGCTATTTATTTATAAAAAGACTACCTACTATCAACCAGACTTAAGTTAGTACAGAAAAAAAAAATGAATAAAAATAATATGTGATACTGATAAGATAACTTGGTTTTTTTTTTTTTGAAATTTATGTACCTGTTTTGCTCCTACTTATTACCAATCATCGCTTTTATGTATGGAAAGGTTGTTGAGTTAAGGTCAATATGATGCTGATGTTTCTGGTATGTTGCAAACATACGCGAGAGAGGACAGTGCAGCTTTAAATTACTACGATGCCTACTTAAACTAAATAACTTAATATTCCATGACCTAGGAGTTTTAGAAGGTACACGGAAGTTTATTTTGCACAATAAATCAGGGCAGTCCAAAGTACCAGTTACAATTTTCTTTAGAAATACCACATCCATCATATCCCTTCTATCTGCCAAGGAACCCATTTTAAAGTATTTAAGGCGTGAAATATAGCTTCGAAGTACCCTAATCTTTTTACAGCTGCGAGTTAAATGTGCAACAAACTTCTTCTGGACTCTCTCAATTCTATTTACATGCGTGGAGTAACATGGAGACCAAGCAACACTGCAATATTCTAGAATACTTCTGACTAAGGCATTATACAAAGTTGTTTTGGTAGAAATATTTTTGAAGCTTTTGCACTCACGGAGAACAAATCCCAGCATTTTTGATGCTCTTAGTATGACGTCATCAATATGGTCATTGAATTTTAGCTTAGAGTCGAAATTTACACCAAGATCTTTTATATTATCTACTTCTTCGAGTGCTACACCATTCAAGTGATACACAGAATGTACAATATTCTTATTTCTAGTGAATTTTATATGTTTACACTTTGTTACATTTAAAGCCATTTCATTTTTGTTACACCACTCAGTTAGTCTGTTAAGGTCACACTGGAGCGCCTCAGAGTCTGATAATTTCCTAATCTTTGATATTATCTTCAAGTCATCAGCAAATAAATACATTTTAGAACTCTGGAAACATTGACTTATGTCATTAATGAAAATGATAAAAAGGTATGGACCAAGATGTGACCCTTGCGGTATTCCTGTCGTGGCAGTGTATGGTTTAGAGCTGTTACCATCGACTACAACCCGCAGATTACGCCCATAGAGATAGGACTCGAACCAACCTAACAAGGGATTTGAAATACCATACAGCTGCAATTTACTGAGAAGCTGCAACTTATGTACTCTGTGATTTACCGTGTCAAATGCCTTGCTGAAGTCAGTATAAACTGCATCAACTTGTATGCGGTCATCAACGTCCTCAACAAGGTCTTCGACGTATGTAACAAGGTTCGTTCCACATGATCTATTTTTCATGAAACCATGTTGGCTTTTCACTAGCAATTGGGATACATGCCAAGTAAGGATGGGACATATTAATACCTCAAAGACCTTAGCTAGTACTGATAAAATAGCAATAGGTCTGTAATTGTTTACTAAAGATCGATTGCCGGTTTTAAAGACGGGAACTATTTTGGTATCTTTCCAAGTAGATGGAAATGTACCAAGCTCGATAGATTTATTAAAAATATATGTTACTGGAAGTGATAAGCTATCTGCGTTTTTAACAAGAAATAGTGGAGGGATGCCATCAGCACCTGCACCTTTAGTAATATCCAGCTGTTTCAAAGCTCTTTTAACCTGACTTTCTATAAAAACAATATTACTGAGGTCACTGTTATTTATACTACCCATGATATTGGGATATGTTTGGGTAAAATTATCGCCATTATCTTTGTAAACGTCTGAGAAATGCGCCGCAAACATATCACAGATTACGTCGACTTTTTCTGAAGAAACCGTGCCATTTGACATTGCCTCCGGATAGTTACTGACATTACCTCTCTTCATCTTTATATAACTCCAAAAATACTTAGGATTCATTGAGATCTTTGATTCTATAGAAGCAATATAGGAATTATAGCAACTTAAGGTCAGTTTATCACATCTTTTTTTAAGCAGCTTAAATGATAGATCGTCCATTGGATTTCCGTACTTATTCAGCCTGGTTCTAATTTTATTTTTTTCTCTTAACATGTTAATTAGTTGTTTTGAAAACCAAGAGGGATATTTACTATTTTTAATTTTAGTTTTTGGGACATGCTTCTGTATAATTGCACGAATCTCGGAGTAAAAAACGTCAACCATACAATCAATAGAAGTGCATGACCCCAATTTAGCGTGCCAATCGATAGTATCTATTTTATTACTGATAGCCTTATAATCCGCTTTAAAATAATTGTATTTTGGCATTAAACAATCCTTTGTCTTATCCGCCTTTGCTTTTAATAATTACTTGAATCAAAGGTCTTCAACGTGTTACTACTACTATTGTAGCCGACCGATCATCAGCATCCTAGCATTATATTATCCCACTACAGTTGCATCCTGAAGAAAGCTCGGGGTCCGCAACCTAAGCCCAGGAATTGGCGTAGGCTCTACTTTTTACGCAAGCTACCTACCGCGCTGTACCTTTTCCAGCGTATACCCTCTTAAGTATGTATTTATCTAATTTATCTATATAAGTATGTATATCGTCGTATAGTACCCATAGTACAAATTTTGCTTATTTTGGGACTAGGTCGATTTGTGTAAGATTTTCCCGCAATATTTATTTATCCTCCTCTCCCCCCACTTTTTCCAACCCTCCCGATTTTGAGCATTCTCTGACCATCTTTTTAAAAAGGAGTTTAGCTCATCTGACCATCGCCGTCGAGGTCTGCCGCGTCTCCTTTTTGAGCTGTCAGGCTGCCACTCACTCGGCATGCGGCAGACATGACCAGCCCAGTCCCACTTCAGCTTGGCCGTCTTCCGAGCTACTTCGACTATTTGAGTTTTGGAACGCAGCGTGGTGTTCCGGATACGATCCACCAATCTTACACCTAGTATGCTGCGCTCCATGGCTCGCAGGCAAAACCTAAATTTGGACTTTTAAGTGCTGAAAAACTAGTTGTCCTCAATAAAGATACTCATGGACATATTCAATTGATTGTCCATTTACCTTAATCCCAAGTGCGGTGCTGTCGTTCATAAGCTTAGTCTTCGTCAAGTTCATCTCCAGTCCAACCTCGAGGCTTGACTTGCTCAGATCTTGGAGCATAAGTTGTAGTCCGGAAGAGGTGAGGACAATATCGTCGGCAAACCGAAAATTTGACAATCTCCTATTACCAACGACGGCAACGACCAGAACTCTGCCTCTCCAACTCGGTGCAAGTTTTCGAAAGACGTGTTCTAGTGTGCTGGAAAACAGTTTCGGCGATAACGGATCCCCTTGCTTGACTCCTTTTGAATATTGAAACATTGATGTACTATAATAGAACTAGATTCACAATCAGCCCACAAAAATGGCCCCCGTGAAAGTACCGCCCGCACGACTCGGGCGGTACTTTCCTGTTTAGTCGTGTTTGGCAGGGGCCTTTCAGCTCGAAGTACGAATTTTTCTATTAAAATGTTAGTTTAACTGGTTTGTACCAGATGTCACTGGGTGCTATCTCTATCGCACTTGCATATTGAAGTGACAGGGATGCAGCGGTCGTGCGGTTAGTTCTTACTAAATACACAACGGCGCTACGATCTATGTGGAGTATTTCACTGGTATCTCTATCTAAGTATATATATTGTACTTTGTGGTATTTGGACCGCAGACAGTGACAGTTGTCCAACAATGACGAAATCTGCTGTGAAAAACTGCTTTAATAGCTACAAAAAAACAAGGAAAAAGACGGAATATACTTCTTTAGGTTAGTTATTTTGATAACGTTACAAAAATTATGTAAAGTCCTGGTAATTTCATGGTTTTGAGTAAATAATTTTGTTAGTTCAAATGAAAGGTTATCAAGAAACAAAATGTAAGGAGACGCTATTAGGTCAATATTTTTTTATTAAATTAAATTTGTAAGGAATAAATTTGTGTTTATTATGTTTTAATTCAAGATTTACACAACATCCTCAGCGACGTTCAGAATGGACCGCTATTTTAGTGCAAAATAAACGTGATGCACTCTATAAACCAAGCCACACGAGTGTTGTGTGTTCGGCCTATTTCCCTATTTCCGACATACACAGGACCTATAAAGGCTTAAATCGACTAACTGCACTGCTGCTAAACCTGTCTTGAAAGTAAGTCCATTCGTTCCCGACTCAAACTACATTATTCAAATTCTGTTTTAACATATAATTTTAGCGTGAAAAATCATGCAGAGGAAAACATTTACATTTAGTTATATGAATTGATGTAATAAAAATCAATTTAACGTTAATATATTTAAATAATTTATCTTTCAAGTTCATAGTCGGTATCTTTGTTTTACAGATATCAGAGATAGATGACGATGACTTGCAAAGCAAAAGTTGTAAAACTACAAATGCTGCTCCAATGGCAGAAGTCAGTACTTTTGAAATAACTACCTATAGTCTTGCTCAAGAGTTTCATGAAGGTAAACATCTTAATCTCTAACACAGAAAAAGAACAATCACAGAATGTGTGTGAATGTTTTATTCATATATTAATTTTATTCAAAAATAATATTAATATAAAAATAATTTAAATAACCAAAGCGACTCCATTAGGTACTTCCACTGTTCACTTTTGATATTTATAAATTATAAAGTAAACATTGGTAGCCAGTATACGACAGTGGCATTTTACTAAAAAGTTTTTACCATGTTGGTTCTTATGTTTGCAAATTTGACACTTGACGCTAATGTCCGTAAGTTCTTTTTTGTATGAAGTTTTTATCTTGACTCGGACTATAAAGAAGCGTTATTATCGGCTAGTGGAATGTAACTGTCAGTGTCATCTTGCGCCACATTTTTAGTTATTTATGTGTGGCATTGTGTGTCTATTTCTATATCTTATGTCAATGTATTGAAAGATACACCAGAGGAGAGAACTGCAATTTAATTGCTACTGTATTATTTTTATAAATCGCGGTGATGAGTTAACGTAGTTTTATTCAATATCCTGATTGCGTAATGCTGTGAAGGTGGACTGATGAGACAGGACAGGCTGTCCAATGCTTAAGAATAGTCTATGAATGCCAATTAAAGTGGGAGGTTATGTTCGTGGCATTTTTCTATTAACTGATTAAGGGAATGTCGGTTGTGGAAAGGCTTGGGCGGAAGCCTGCGTGTTCAGGTAGTCGGTGGCGGTCAAGCTATCCTGAGCCACGGCTTTCTATTATTTTGATGCATAATTTGTACAGGTGTGAGAAAAGACTGTTAGGACGATAATTTCCTATGTCAGACTTATCTTGTGTAACAAAATTATATTGAAATGGTAAATGTTCGGGAAAGGTTTGGGTAGTTATAAATTATAATATCTTCACTTGTAGTGCGCAATAAAGTACATTGTTAAAAATTATTATTGTATTGTTCCAGTGGCGCTATACGGCGCACCGCCTACTTCGGAGCCGACTCCGCCTACTTCGGAGCCGACTCCGCCAACTTCGGAGCCGACTCCGCCCACACCCGTTAGCGGCGCCGTCTACACCTGCGAAGTATGCCAGAAATCATTCGACCGTCCATACAACCTCAAAATTCACCGGGGCATTCACACAAAACCATATTCTTGCGATATATGCCACAGAAAATTCGCACGGAGGAGCAACTTAAACGATCATTTCAGATACCACATGGGAGATTATCGATTCTTCTGCAATACGTGCGGTATGCGATTTACACAAAAATCTCATTTGAATAAACACGTGCTGATACATTCAGGTGACAAGCCTTACGCATGTGAAATATGTAAGAAACAATTTGCTACAAAAGGTTACTTGAGTAATCATTTAAAAACTCATTTAAAGAAAAAACAAAATAAACAAGAAAAAGATTCGAATGATACAGAAGAAAATCCTGTATGCCAAAAGATCGAGCAAGAATGTGAGTCTAATACTGAGTTAAACGACCACGTTCAGGCATTAGAAAAACCTTACACATGTGAAGTATGTAATAAACAGTTTTCGCAGAAAAGCTACTTCAAGGCTCATTTAAAATATCACACAGGTGATTACGAGTTCTCTTGTGATTTATGCCAAAAGAAATTTCCCCATAAGTCTCGCCTGGCTTCCCATAAGCTTGTACACACCCGTGAAAAACCTTACGCATGTGATATATGCAGCAAAACTTACTCACAAAAAAGTGCTTTAAACCTTCATTTAAAAAGCCATACTGGGGATTATAGATTTTCTTGCAGTGTTTGCAATAAACGGTTCATACAAAAAGATTCTATGATGAATCATATGCGTATACACACAGGGGAAAAGCCTTATTCCTGTGAAATATGTAACAAAGAGTTTTCATATAAATGTAGCTTAAAGACTCACTTGAAGGTCAGACACGGCCAAGGCGACGGAGACCCAGACGCAACCTATTCATGTGAGACATGTAACAAGCAATTTAAAGTAAAGTCTGCCTTAGTGAATCACATAAAGACACACACAGGAGACAAACCATTTAGTTGCGAGATATGTGGAAAACAATTTTCACTAAAGAGTTCTTTGTGTAAACATATGGATATACACATGGGAAAAAAGCCATACATGTGTGAAATATGTAGCAAACGATTTACATTAAAAAGTACCTTAAAATCTCATAAACTATCACACTCTGAAGAAAAACCCTTCGCATGTGATCTATGTCAGAAGCGATTTAGATTAAGTAAGTGTTTACAAGATCACATGCTGATACACGAGGAAAATAAACAGCACACTTGCGATGTATGTAGTAAGCAATTTAGACATAAATCCGCTTTGACAGTCCACATCCGACGGCATACAGGGCAAAAACCACACGCTTGCGATGTATGTAAAAAGGAATTTATAGTACCAGCTGAGTTGAAATGTCACTATCGTGCTCATACTGGGGAAACGCCGTATGTTTGTGAAATTTGTCACAAGAAATTTGCACGACCTGATAGTATCAGGAGACATCTTAAACGCGTTCATAACGAGAAACCTTCGAAATTTGTTGTAATAAAATAATCAGTACTAGTCATTTCATAGTACATTACACAAGGGTGGTAAAGCAGAGAAAGGCTGAGATCGCAGGTTTCGCGGCCCGAGCTGTAGGCGAGGGACGTATATATATGCGATCGAGGGCTTTATTTATTACCGTGTTGTGTTGTAGATCATTTTATTACTACACTTGGACAAAAAGCGGCTTTTTCCGTACGCTTAGCGTGCGGTAAAAGCCACTTTTTAGCCAGGTGTGGCATAAATTATATTATAAAATTTAGATCACATTAGTCTGTATTAATTTTGTGGCCACCGAATTGTGTCACAATAAAATAATCCGCCATATTGGTTCCGGACTCAGAACGCCCTAAAATGCTCGGCTCCAAACTTATCAGCAGAAGATCCAAGATCAGAGTCTACAAGACGGTGATAAGACCGATTTTCACGTATGGTTGCGAAGCTTGGACACTGACGCTGAAAGTGGAGAGCAAGCTCTTAGTGGCAGAAAGAAATATCCTGAGGAAGATTTAGGGACCTACTAAACGGAAGATGTAGGTGGAGGGTGAGGAGGAATGTGGAGGTGGAAGCACTGGTTGCCGAGTCCAATGTCATCGGAGAGAGCAAGTCTCCCCAGCTGCGCTGGCTCGGCCACGTTTAGAGGATGGGAGAGGACTGTGCCGCCTAAAGAGCGGACCTGGGACGTCCAAATGGTCGATGCCCGATCGGCCGATCAATGCATCGCTGGATAGACGAAGTTCAAAAAGACCTCTGACAGCTTCAAGCAGCTGACTCTGATTGGCGACAAGCTGCCGAGGACAGAGCGCAGTGGTGTGTCTTAGTGTCGGAGATCCACTTTGGGTGGCAGAGGCAGCGTGGTAAATTAGTATATTAGTTTTATTGCAACGTCACCCATGTTATTTTGTAAGTATATTAAAATGTATTACGGCAATTATCTTGCCATTCTTGTCGATATCCATTAGGATTAATAATAAATAATTATTCGTGAGTACAATTTTGTTTTATTATAAATTTTCAGCGTGTCCATATAAATATCTACAAATGACATTAATGATATTTATAAGAATAGCACATCCGCTTACCGAGGTCTGCTCATCTTCCGTGATCAGATTTATGCCGGATATGTGGCATTACTTCCTCTGACACTTAAACAACACTTGTTAGTAACGGACGAATGCTATCATCATCAGCATCACATCAGCCAATGGACGTCCACTGCTGGACATAGGCCTATCCTAAGGAGTGCCACAATAACCGGTCCTGCGCCACCCGCAACAGCGGACCCGCGACTTAACAAGTCAGTCCACCATACGCCACGGCACGCTCGTCCATAGCACTTAGGATCGATGGCCGTTGGGGTGGAAAGGTTCTCGAGTGCTGACCACGAACCGGAAGGCGCAGCGTGGGCAGACCCCCACAAGGTGAACGAATGCTATATCAGATATCACAGTAATAGTACTAACGTATAGTTTTTCTGTGTAACAAATCCTGTTTGACAGCAAATAATGGCATTTCGCCTGCAGCAGCCCGTGCTCTTTCGTTTCTAGTGCGTTCGTGTATATCGACACCAGAGAGCCGTCCTAGTGCCGAGTTTAGCCGAAGTTACTAGAGGAACAGACCTGGCTATATGTCCGACAGATATTACGCGATCATCCTAGCTAGACTGTAAATAAAGTTCTTAACCCTTAAGAAGACATCACCAATCTAGAAGGCTTTTCAAATAACAAAGAAATAAGAACTGTATGTACAGATGTAGTAAATAATCTGTTCCCATCGCGGAAACTCGAAATAACTAGACAAAAAGGGGCTATTAATTATCATATAAAATAAATAAATCTTTAGTTAAAAATTTAATTTTTGGTACAACCTTTTTTTGCCGACTGTACTTTTTTCCACAATCATAAACTACTTGTTGATTCGGTTCGAATGAGTCCAAACACGATGGGTTTATCTTGTGTAGTTTAGGAATTGATATGACCACCTTCAGTCTCCATCATCAGATCAGCTATATGTTATAATAATTTATTTATTACTTTATTTATTTAATATTACATTGTCATCCGATTTATACAAAATTTCAGCTCAATCGGAAACCAGGAAGTGGATAAAATTTAACTTGCAAGATTTGATTACAGACCGACAGGCAGACAACGGGACAGGTGAAACTAAATAAAAGCTTGTAATGATTGACATAATGTCAATGTCAGAATGAAAACTAGTAGTATTTTGCCAGTCGTATTCCGAGTTTTCCACGATGGGCACAGATTATCAACTACATCTGTACGGAATAAAATAAATTAATTAATAAATATTAGGGGACACTTTATTGCACAAATCGAACTAGTCCCATAGTAAGCTCAACAAGGCTTATGTTATGGTTACAGTCAGCATCAAAAGAAGCTACGCATATGAAGGGGTAAAAAGCTCAAATTTCCTTATAATACGGACTATCGAAGTTTTCAAATGCGTAGCTACTTTTGTTTTGATGCTGACTGTACTAGACGACGATATATTTAATAGATAAATACATAGAAAACATCCAAGTCTTAGGAACAAATGTCTCTGCTCGCCACAGAAACAAATGCCCTATAAAATAGTTTCGTTTTGGTGATTCATTTCAATAGTTTCGTTTTGGTGATTACGAAAATGCAATCTAGTTTTAACCTAGAACTAAGATTGGAATTCTATTGACACGTATGTGGTCGCTAAGTGTTGCGGTTTCGAGACAACTTCCGCTTTTCCATTGGCTTGACTCCACTTTTTTTATAGAGCCTACATGTCCCACTGAGACTTCCCCTTTTGATTTCCACTCGCCCCGTTTCTGAGCAATCTGTGACCAACCGTCGCGATGTGTCCATGTCTTCCCGCCATCTCCGTCGCGGGCTGCCACGTTGTCGCCGCCCATCATACGGTACCCACGCCGTGGCAGTTTGGCCCACCTATGCGGATGCATGCTGAAAATGTGGCCGGCCCATTCCCATTTCAGACTGCACTTACACTCCACCTTTTTTGAATTATGATGAATCAATAATATATTTTGGTGTTTCATAAAATTTGAACCTTAATACTATGACGATACCGGTTGTTTTTCAATATGAATGTTGTACTGGCACGTGCTAACTAGGTAGCTAGCGGCTTTGCGATAATAGAGACAATGGCCTTTGTTTGAAAGATTAAGGCTCGAAGCGAAAAATTCACCTGGGAAGAGCCGTACTATAAATATTGAGTAGGCCACAATATATTCTGTACAATCGAGTTCATAAATCTCACAGTTAGGTTTTCTATAGAGATCCTATTAGAGTTCCACTAGAAATAAATTGAGAACTGATCTTGAACGTCTGGCGGCTTACCATAAACAACCTGTTTAATTTGGGCGGGTAATATTTTTTTGGCATGCCATGACGTGAAATGACATTGAGGAAAATAAAGAAAAGCGGAAATATGACAACGACATCAAATGATATTTTCCTCACGGTCGCTTTTATTCATTTTTCTTCTTCTCTGGGGTATATGTACGTACACGTACACATGACGTTCTCATAGGTTGAACCCTATCTGAGAAACCTAATGCCCTTAACGATAAACTAGAGTGTCGTGCACATATTTTTGAACTCGACTGAATCAATTTGACTTTTATTAATCTTATCGCTGCCAATGCTCCTTCTTTTGTTATTGCAAATATGCCAATGTTATAGTTTTCGTAATTAAAATTTAGCCTATTTTAAATGTATAAACTTTTCCTTAAACTAAGATTTATTTCTGTAAATTAACAAGTATGTATGTACGAGTATGTAAATGCTTTATTGTACACAAAACACAGGTAATAATACAGACAAATTCGGCGAGTCATCTCCCATAATAAAAGGTGCAGGTTCCAATTTAATAGAAACAACTAGATTTAGTAATTAGATCACTGTTTTAATATCAATCCATAATAATCGAACCAACTTGACACTAAATTTAAACATATTTTTACAATAAATAATCACACAACATTTTAGCAGCACGACAAGTGCACTGCGCCAACTCTAATGCAAGAATGCCCCCCACCAGCCACAATCAGTCTATTTATAACCCTTGAGTTTAGGTAATGGCGTCAGGTGGTGGCGTGACGTCACAGTGCAGGTGCGGTGTGCAGGTGTCCTTTCCATTGCTTGCAAATTTTAGCTTGCGGCACGACGACGCCGCCGTCATATATTTATTTAATTATCTTTATTTAAACGAAATAATATTTCTCACGGCAGCTCGCGACTCCCGCGGAGTAGTGAGAACCGCATTCCCGACATGTAATTAATTTGGTAATTCGCTCTGTTGACCTCTAGAGACAATCGCAGGTCTCAATCTCAACACAGCGTACACTCCATCTCCAACGAGTTTACTTACCGCCAAATAAACAACAACATGCCAAAGTATTTAGAAAATAAGCGCAGACGTCTTAGGCTTGTTTTGGGGCACTATTTTATAACAATAAATTTCGAGGGTTTCTCGTTGTGAACGCGTTTCAGATGCCTCCTAACCGTAGCAGGCCCTGAAAATTTCTTATGGCACACTTCACAAGCATAAGGTTTTTCCCCAGTGTGAACGCGGTAATGCAATTTTAATTCAGCTAGCACTGTAAATTCCTTTTTGCATATGTCGCAACCGTGTGGTTTAAGTCCTGTATGGAGTCGTTTAAAGTGGACTCTTAAAGCGGATTTATGTCTAAACTGCCTATTACATACATTACAAGTGTGTTGTTTGAGATCCTTATGTATCAACATGTGGTCTTGCAAACATCGTGTCAATCGAAATCGCTTTTGACATATTTCGCAGGAGAAAGGCTTTTCATCGGTATGTGTCAGTTTATGAATTTTCAAAGTGCTTTTCTGTGTGAATCGCTTGCTACATATCTCGCACATATATGGCTTAATTCCCGTGTGGATATCCATGTGTTTAGATAAATCACTTTTCCTTTTAAATTGTTTCCCACACATTTCGCAGCTGAATAGTTTCTCTCCTGTGTGTGTTTGCGTGTGTCTTTCTAAGGCAGACTTTAGTTTGAATCGCTTGTTGCACGTTTCACACGTATATGGTGATGTTAGGTCTCCCAAATCTGCTGGATCTAATTCAGATTTTCTGACGTGTCCCTTTAAATGAGTCTTCAAATTGCATTTTTGGGAAAAATCTTTTTTGCATATTTCACAGGAATAAGGTCTTTCTCCTGTATGTACTCGCATATGTTTTATCATAGAATCTTTTTGTATAAATCGTTTATTGCATACGTCGCAAGAGAACCTATAATCACCAGTGTGACATTTTAAATGAACTTTCAAAGCACATTTTTTCGTATATTTCCTATTGCAAACGTCACAAGAGAATGGTGTTCCCCCTGTGTGCAGAAGTATATGAGTATCCAAGCGGGACTTCAGCGAGAATTTTCTGTCACATATGTCGCAAGAGAATCGGCACTCTCCTGTGTGATTTTTTAAGTGAAAGTTCAAATTCCCTTTTTCTGCAAACTGTTTATTGCAGATTTCACATGTGTAAGGTTTTGTCGCTGAAAGTGCGTTATCTTTTGATTTTGTTTTCAAGTTACTTTCTTGCGTCAACTCCTTTTTACATACATTTTCTTCTTTGTGTCTACGATTATGTTCGTTCAACTCTGCTTCTTGCGTAAATTGTTCTTTGCACACATCGCAAGAGAACTTACAATCACCGGTGTGATATTTGAGATGAGTATTTAAATGAACGGTTAGGTTACCTTTTAACGCAAATCGTTTCTTGCATACTTCACAAGCATATGGCTTGTCTCCTGTGTGTATGAGCATATGTTTACTCAAATGAGATTTTTGTGTAAACCGCATTTTGCATATGTCGCAGAAGAATCGAAAGTCGCCCATGTGATATTTAAAATGGGCGTTTAAGTTGCCTTTTTGCGCGAATTTTTTGTGGCACACTTTGCACGAATATGGCTTTTCTCCGGTGTGAGTGCGCAGGTGGACTTTGAGTCTCGATTGGTGATCGAATGATTTCTTGCATATATCGCAGGTGTAGACTGCGTCGCGGGAGGACGGGGTCCGATCCGGTGAAGCGGGCGGTGCGTATAATGCCACTGAAACAAAAACAATATTAAGGAAACTAGCACAACAGCCGTTACCATGCGATGCGACACAAGAAAAATCTAATGTCCTCTTTCTAATTAGTACGATTCGAGTGAGAAAGGAATAGCAAGACCCTGTTTACTACAAAATACTACCACGAGTGTCAGACATATTAAATTATAATAAATACTCAGGGACAACCTCACTAAAAACCAACCTAGCGCCGTACTAGGCAAAACTCGTACTATTGGTACAGTGTTCAGTATTTTTATCTCACGAACGCGGGTGAACCTTGGTTGTGTGTTGAGATATATATGCACAGTGTCTATGTGTGCGTCAGCGTAGGAGCTATGAGTTTACATTGTCCATGTGTACGCATGTGTCACAACTACATATGGGTAACCCGCGCTCGTGAGATAAAAGTACTGTAACATCAGCCACACAGTTAACTGACCATTCGTGCACTTTATGCCGATTGTAATAAGGGTCACGACTGGTTAGTTAAGTGTGTGGGCGTTTTTTTCCTTTTGAGGTACGGAAGTAAAGGTGAAATTGACTTGGTTCGTGTTGCTCAGGGCAGTTCCAAAATACCTCGAGAGCTACGCGTCATTACTGTGCTTACCAGATACAACCTCCCCGTCCTCCATCTCAACGTCTGCCTTCTCCAACTTGACTTCACCTGCGACAAAAACACGTGCAGTCAGCATAATAACACTCATAAGATAAACATGTATGTATATGTTCTAGGTCTTTATTGCTTAGATCATCATCATCCTAGCGTTATCCCCGTAGTTGCATCCTAAAGGATGCCCGAGGTCCGCTACCTAATCCCAAGGATTGGCGTAGTAAGCATTCGTTTTTACGGAAGCGGCTGCCATCTGACCTTCCAACCTCAGAAACTAGACCTTAATGGGATTAGGCTAGTCAAGTGAGTGGCCAACATGACTGGTAGAAGTTCTCAAGCCGCCCGAAAGTCTCTAAATTGACTTAACGACTGCCTTCCAAAGCACGGGAGCGTTCAGTTAGTAACCACTAAAAGCGGTCACCTACCTCAGGGTTGACCGCGGCCGACGTTGCTTAACCTGGCATACCGTAAGCGGTACGCAGGCGCCGCTAGGCTACGACCGCTCCTGACTTTATTGCTTAGATATAAGGTCGAGAAGTGTACACATATTTATGAGGTTGACTGATGTACCTGTTTTAGAATACTACACTATCGAATTATAAATATTCTTATAAGTATCCTACTAATATTATACATGTACCTATAAGTTTGTATGGTTGTTACTCAACTACGCTTGAATAGCTGGATGGATTAACCCTTGGGGAGCCGATGACAAAAATTAGCTACTTGAATATTGACCTTGAAGTTTAAACTTAAAGGTCGAGCCACACCGAATGCGTGCGCAGCACGTGCGCGTGTGCGTGGCGTGCGCGTTGTATCGTATGAAATGTCATAGTAGATGACACACCGCTTGACACACTTCAACGCGCACGCCACGCACACGCGCACGCGCACGTGCTACGCACGCATTCGGTGTGTCTCGGCTTTAAGATTCAAACCATTCTGGACGGATACGGAACTTTGTTATACAAAGAGCGTGGATTAAAAAGTAAAATACTTTTTATCCAAAAACTCATCCTATAAACAGATGAATGTCATCTTCCGGTACGCGAGTCCGCACGTGCAAAATCTCAGGCGGATTAAAGCTAATATTAAATATGTTAATCCCTCGTATGCGGATTTCATAATTATTGATCCAAATTAAGTGTTGCAGCTCAGCTAATACCATCGCGTTTATGTGGGACATATCGTTGGGTGACAACCAAAACTCGCTACCAAATCTGTCATTACTCTTAGATCTTACAAACGACTCCATCTGTAAGTTCCTTTATTTGGCTTTGTATTAATACCTAAGTCAAAGGCAAAGTTATTTATTTTTCAATTTAGCCATATTAAAGGTTAGCTGAAAGAAACCGCTTAAAGGTCAAGCCTCGCCTTTGTACTTCCACTTTTTGTTTGTCATTTTTTCGTGTTTTATGTAGAATAAAGCAGTACATACATACATAATATATATTATATTTTTGTAGCTGTTGGTACTCCTTAAACCAAATCTATTATATAAAACAAAGTCGTATTAGTTACACCATTTATAACTTGAGAACGGATGGGCCAATTTTTATAATATTAGATTATTTGGATTCGTGTTAGCTCCGAATAGCAGAATACCTATTAAAATATACGAAAAAATCTCACACAATTTGTACCTAAGAGCATAGAAAGATTTCTATGATCTGAGCTTTGTACGGAACGGGTCGGGGGTGGAACGGAGTTCGCCGCGCGGGACAGCTAATGGTGAATAGTAAATAAATCTCTTATTTGAATATTGAAATGATGCTAAGATACGAGCTATATTCAAGTAGGTATTTGTTACTTAGTGAGGTTTTGTTGTCAATCACGATGATTCGTCCCTTACTAGAAATACGTAAGTGCGAAACGTACCAATGCTAATGTCCAACAATACGCCTGACAATTAGCGTGTCGAGGTAACTCGATCACGTTAGCTAGGCATATGTAAAACAATAGGGTAGATTGTTCAGCATGGATCTCGCGCCTCAGCATACTATGGGCTAATAGAGGTTAAATTTCTGTTGCTAATTCACATCCATTTTGTATGGTTATACTTACGTGTTGTATCTTCTCCACAAGCTTTCTCCAACTTGATGTTTATCCGAGCACTGGCATCTATAACAGAGAAAACATAGTTTTTTTTTATTAAAAAATGGGATTGCTATTGGCCAGCATCTAGCCAGGGGGCAAAAATGAGGCCGACGATGAAGCGAGCTTACCCAGAAGACACAGACTTATTAAGTCGTTCATATAACTGTTAAAAAAAAGTTACAAAACTATTTATTCACTTTTCAAGTGAGGAGTGTTTTTTTAAAATGGGTTTATTTTTTCTGTAACTCTATTTCTATATTGGACCTTTTCTTATGCAAGGTTCTCTTTATAAGTGCCGCTAAGACAAAAATAAGCCCCTTTGAAAAGACTCCTCAAGTTAGATCATCATTTATGTCTAAAGTAAAGCAAATGTGAATAAATGTCCCTTTATTTCTATCTGGATATACCTCATCCTAGTTTGATTAAGTTACTAGAAGTATCTCACTCCCTTTCTCTTTCCTGCCATGTATCATTGGCCGAATAAATAGGTACAGAAATAACTTTTAGTATTTCTAGCTAGCAAAACTGATGTTTGGTAGCAAGGACAACTCATATCATGGCATCTAGTAATACCACATAGCACATGCTCTTTCTCAGTCCGGGTTCTCATGATTGCGTGCAATCGTCAAGGCAAAACGCCATCGCCGATACAATGAGTATCACAGTCACGTTTCTGTCAACCATGTTAATAGCACCCTGGGGAGCAGCCTAAAGCAAAGGTCAACCGAAGCGGCCAGTCGAACACGCCTTATTTTAATATAACCTCCAGCTTACCCCTGGCACTCTGAGTTTCAAGCAGCCGCGCCTGCAGCTCTATCTGGCTGCGCTGCACCTGCAGCTTGAACTCGCTGGCGTCTCGCAGTCGGCCCACGCACACCTCGCAGATACCGCATTTATCATTATCTGATGTAAGCTGCAAGTGAAAATTAAAATGAATTTGTTGTCATTTATAATTTTCTCTACCCTGTCTATAGAAGATTTTGAATCACACTATGAGCATAGAAGACTCAACTATAAAGCGCGCGAATAAAGTGATTCTCTACTTAAGAGTGCTCCCGAAGATTTGTTGTTGACAGTGACGGAGCTGCACATGTCTCTAGCTGTCAACACACCGAATCCTCAAGTTAATAAAGGGTCTGTAACGCGATTGTGATATAATCGTGTACACTCGGGCAAGAATAGGTCTAAGGCGACTAAAGGGGGTCACCGGGGTTGCGAATAGGTACACCAAGTGGAGGAGACCACAGCATCCGACTATCAACCCCAGGGAAGGTTATGTTAGGTGACCGTGGAGTTTTGAGTGGATAGAAATACCACTCCCCCGATGACTGGGTACCTGGATCGCAGGTTTTCTCCACGCAAAAAAGGCGACGGTGTCTGGTTACCATCAGGCAGGCCTAAGCATGTTTTGCCACCGCCGTTGTATTAAAAAAAACTTAAGAGCTTTGACGCGCGCCATATCAATTGTGTTCTCCTGTATGTATATATGAAATATTAGACTACTTTGGCTTAGAGACTGGCAACACTGCTGCGTTGCGTTTATGAATAGAATCAGGACGACGACATCGTGGGAGTCTATTTATTAACGCAACACAGCAGTGTGGCCCGGCTTTACGTTGGTAGTGACCCTGCCTACTAAGCCTTAGGTTCCGGGTTCTGATCCCGGTGAGGGCATTTATTATGTGATAACCACGAATATTTGTTCCTGATTCTTGGATGTTTTCTGTGTATTTAAGTATTTATTTATCTATATACGTAAAATGTATATTGAAGTCTAGTACCCATAGTACAAGTTTTGCTTAGTTTGGAACTAAGCTGGTTTGTGTAAACTGGTTTGTGCAATAAATAAGCATTTATTTTTGTGAGCTTTTTATTTGTTGATTCTTATTTAATGTAACCAATAAATGATTTATTCAATCAGCATTTGCTTGTATTAGTACTACAGATCAACCCTAATAAAATACTTTTTTCACTGTTTGCAACTTAGGTTATGTTGCATTTTGTGTTTTAGTTTCAAATTGTACAACAAAATATGTTTGACAACTTTAGTTACAGAAGCTTCAAAAATAAAACTGCTGAATTTGCATCAATAAAGGGAATGAATATATATTTTATAATTCCCTTAGTTTTTTTTTGCTTTTTGTATGTGTTCTACTATTAAAATGAATAAGGGCTACCTAGACAAAACCATTCAGAATTGAGTAATTTGACCATTTATAAATGTGGTTAAGCAAAAGCTGAAATGAATATTCAGGTTTTTATTAGGCAACATCCATAGTTAGTGCATCTAACAGTACTAACCAACAGCTTACATTAACTGTAAGAATATTTCTAATTTTAAACACACCAACCTTTTTTTTCTTTTTAATAGAATTCATTCGTATCCCAGAAATTGATGAAAACAGGAACTGGTCTGCACATCAACCAGCCCCACTACTAGCTGCTGTGTATGACTTCATACTAATAATAATAATTTTAGCCTATATCCTATTCTGGCACCTAAACTACTAGAAAGCTTCATAAAAACCTAGTCTAGTGCCCATAACACAAGCCTTATTGAGCTTACTTACTATGGGACTAGTTCGATTTGTGTATAAAATGACTAGAGATACGCCGAATATTCGGTTATTATTCGGTATTGGGCATATTCGACGTATTTTTGAATGTTCGTATTTTGCCGAATTGTTAGGTTCAACTTACGAATATTTACCGAACAATTTTAATGGCGTTGTTAACAAGTTGGCACAATGGAATATAATTACTGAATTGTGACATTTATATTTTCAATGTTATTTAACTTTCTTTATTATTCACATTTCACTTTCATAATAACACTAAAATAGTATGTTTTAGAATAATTGAGGAAGGAATAACGTTGAACCAAATAATTCGGCTGGCACATCACAAAAAATTACCCTGTATTATTTATTTATATATTTATAAAAATAACCTGTCCAGCAGTTTTTGACATAGAAGAACAAACATCGGCACAAACTTTCATGTTTATAATATCTATTAGATTATTATTATGACTGCTTAACTGAGATATCTTCATCTCAGTTAAGCAGTCATACAGAAGGAACTGCTGCTGGGCATAAGAGGTGCCAAAGGCACATCTTATTCCCCCTAAACAGTAGGTGTAATGTCAATGTTCAATTCATAACGTTAAGATCAAGAGAAATGAAATCTGGAGAAAGGGGCCAGTTCCTTTTTATTCTGTGACGAGAAACAAAATTGTAATATTCACTTCTATATCGAAGCATTCCCTCAGCATATCTGTATATGTCTCCGTTTTGCCGAGATGGTTATACAGAGTCTTCAGACCCTCGTCCGGAGGGCGCAGCAGGCAGCAGCGACACGAATGCAATGCGTCCATTTTTTCAACAGCTGTGTCCTCAATTACTAAGGCCATTTCGTCTAAAGAAGAGTATGTCACAAATTAATAAAACTTCCGGTCAAACAATGTGCAAAATTAAGTTAAAATGTTTTGTATTTTGTATTTGTTTGTATTTCATATTGATTGAATTTGAAATATGTCAATCAATACCGAATGTCATTGAGAACCGTTCGGATCCGGAGTAATTTTCACTCTTATAAAAGCTTAAATTAAAGGGCGTTGGAATGCTTTTAGTTGTTTCATAATCCGTTTATATACACTTGTATATTAGCATAACTCTGTAACATTTCGTTAAATTTCTTTCATTATACAGAAATTTGATAAAAGTTTATATATCTTATAGTATATTCGAACGCACATATATTTTTTTACAACATACAAGGGCCCGCACTGCCGATAACAAAATAGTACCGGTTTTAGCTACCAAATTAAAGTGTTCCAACGATCCTGCATGGCGAACGGCAAGTTACAATATAGAGCGAGATAATAATACACATGGACTAGAACTTCATGTTTCTGTATCGTTCTAGCTTTTGTAATCTATACAACGCAGGATCATTCGATGTGGAAACATTGAGCTTGGCTATTTTAAAACTTGGCAAATGCACTACTGCATGATACAGTGTTTAGGAAGCATTTAAAAAGTCTTAGGCTGGGTTGCATCAAACCGTCTGTAATCGTAAGCTGTGTTCGTTAAAAATTCAATGTATGGAAAGTTTGACAAGTTTCTATGGGATGACAGCTGCCGGCGCCATATTTAACGTTGATCATCTGTGATAAGTCGGTGCAACCCAGCCTTAATTAATAGTCAGTTGTCACTGTCTTGTCATTTATCATCTATGTGCTTTGCTTCAGAGTCATAGTATTTTTGTATAGAATATTTTTCAATTTAGACTATGGAAATAAGTAATTCTTGTTGCTGTTGCCTGCTGCGGTCCCCGGATAAACATTTGAAAATGCCGTACATCCATTTAGGCAAAACGGAGATATATGCGAACATGTTCAAGGAATGCTTCGAAATACATGTAAACATTAATATTTTGTTATTAACTGTAACTGTATAATTCATATTACAATGGATCCAATCAAACTATATCTGTAGCTAGATTATAGACGAAGAAGAAGTTCAACATCTCAAAGAAATGAGATCCAATTAGACATTTTAGTTTATAATATTATCTAGTCTTTTTCATTTTTATTATTATTATTAATAATAATAATAAACATTTATTGCAACCATGTACTTAAGCTAAGATACAATGGACCCAGGAAGGGTGTAGCAACAATTATGTAATATATAACTAGGTACAATATCTTACCAAATTTCGTTCTCTTCTTACCTAATTACTAATTCTCATGACTCCATTTATATCATTTTGCTCACGATCCCGAGGAAACTTGTCAAACCTTCCAATGAGATTTTACCTAACACTGCTTACTAATTACACACTGGTCATAATAATAATAATTATTTTTCGAACCATGAGATCTCCGAGGAGACTAAGAGAGACCGAACAGTCTTGTGTTTTTGAGACTGGTGCAACTCACCCTTAGGATATTAAATTAAAACTACAATTCTACCTTAGGTTTATTTAGATACCTATAGGCACTTGCATAAGTAAATACAGCCCATGGCTCACTCACATTTGGGGAGTATGTATTATTTTCTTTTCTCCTCTGAAACAATTAGGACAGCTAGAGGACCCCTCAAATGGGATACTTGCTCTACAACCAGGGTATATGAGCCTTAACAATGTTTAATGAACAAATTTCCATATCTTATTTTAAGAAGAGGGGGGGTGTTCAGGTTTCGAAATGATAATTATCCTTGATAATTATCGTGATTTTTATAGTCTAGTAATTATCAATTTAATAATAAACTAAAATTTGATGTGTTTCCAAATATGCTCGCTAAACATCAATATTAATCTCAATTTCTGGAGGGAGTTCCAGGGATAATTAACCAATAGTTAGCAGATAAGAATCGCGATAATTATCGAAGACCTAAGTTATCTTGATAATTTCGAACCCTGGGGATGTTCAATGTAGACATGTTCACAACTGTATTCGCAAAAGGGGTAAGCAGAGCATATGCTATTAAATTTTCTGTGCTACCTGTAACAATTGCCACATGTTAAAATTTATAATGTTTTGTCTCTCTATAAATTTTACCAAAATCATAAAAAGGTGTGTAACTTCAAAACTTTGAAATACCTAGTATGTTTTATTCTTAATCATCCAAAAGTCAAATAAAAGGTACCTATAGAATCGTCAAGTAAAAATTAAGAAAAAATAGTAAGACAACCTTAACACATTATTTCATGACTAAAAGGTATTTGAACCACTGCCACTTGACTTGATTCATGTACTGGCAAACAAACCTGGCAGACTAATGTACAATTATAGATTGATTTGACTCTTCGAGCGGTTTCGAGCATGTATGGAGTACTGCTGCCACCTCTGGGATGTATCTGCTAAGTATCAGCTGGCCGCCTTGGAATCGATTGATAAGCGTGCCAGGAAGCTCATTGGTGACTTTGACTTGATTAAAGCTAAGATGCAAAGCCTTGCTCATCATAGGAAAGTCGCCTGCTTGTCGGTGTTCTACAGGATACATTTCGGAGAGTGTGCTCTAGGATTACACGAATTAATCCCTCCATCACCATTTTGCCATCTTGTGACAAGGCGCGGACATGGGTTCCATCCTTTTATTGTTGACATGCCACTGATTCGCACGAAGCGCTTCGCTTCTAGTTTTCTTGCGAGGACTGCAAAGGAGTGGAATTCTCTTCCGGATAATCTTTTCCCACATACTTGTAACTTGGACCTTTTCAAGACGAGAGTGGATAGGCACTATCTAGGTACGCATGTAACACCCTCGACCTAATCATCACTTTTCATCAGGTGAGATAGTGGTCAAATGCTTACCAACATATATATAAAAAAAAAAATGCAACTGACAATGGGATAATAAGATGTTTATTTATTTATTTATTTGTAACTAACGCATAATTCATTTATATTTTAATTTAATAATATATTTTTATAATAATAATGTAATGTATTGTGGTATGGATCCTTGTATATCAAAATAGAGAATTTTGAATTTGAAAATCAGCAATATACTTAATCTAACTATCTATGTAGTAATCAAGCTGAATCTAACTGTATATCAAACCATGATGTTAACAGTGACATAGATGTAAATACTTATGAAATAAACTTTACTTATTTTTTTTTTTTTTTGAACTTTTTTTGATTTTCCCATAGAACAGTAAGTTATTACTTGCGTTGCGTGAGACGTCATAGGCTAGTGTCAATTTGTAGGAGGCATTACAGGGGCTGCTAGCTTCGAGCTAGGTTTGTAATTTTTTTGCCCTTTATTGTTTTAATTGCTCCCACATAGACATTGTTTTTTTCTAAAAACTGGTTCAAATGTCGAACAAAATAGCATATTGTAGATATAAATATAAAGAAATCCAATTTTTATGTGTGTTTTATCCACCTCTTTTATTATAGGATAGTTTAATTACAGTTGACTTCACTTTCGAGTGATTATATGTCCGGAATCTGCGAGGTGTGCGTGGGCCGGCTGCGAGACGCGAGCGCCTTCAAGCTGCAGGTGCAGCGCAGCCAGGCGGAGCTGCTGGCACGGCTGCAGGGAACTCTGCAGGTCAAAGGTACTATTATAGGACTGAAAAAGCCGTGTTTACACTGTTTATACTGATTGAACATAACTCATATTAGCCCAATGGTTGGCTTGGCTGATAGAGAATGCCATTTGGCATCAGGCCCGCCATTTGTACAGTTACATTTTGTGCAATAAAGTTTAAATAAATAAATATTAGTGTGTGTGCGTTTGTGTACTGTCTAGTTACTCTAATTCATCATCATCATCATCATCATGTCAGCCGAAAGACGTCCACTACTGGACATAGGCCTCCCCTAAAGACTTCCACAATGACCGGTCCTGCGCCACCCGCATCCAGCGGACACCGGCGACCTTTACCAGGTCATCGGTCCACCGTGTGGGGGGCCTGCCCACGCTACGCCTTCCGGTACGTGGTCGCCACTTGAGAACCTTTCCGCCCCAATGGCCATCGGTTCTACTTGCAATGTGCCCCACCCACTGCCACTTAAGTTTAGCGATTCGGAGGGCTATATTGGTCACTTTGGTTCTGCTGCGGATGGCCTCATTCCTGATGCGATCACGCAGAGAAACTCCTAACATAGATCTCTCCATTGCTCTTTGGGTGACTTTGAGCCTCCTTATGAGGCCCATAGTAAGCGACCACGTTACTCTAATTACCTATAGGTTAAGTATATTATCTTTAAGGCACTATTGCATTAAGGTCAACCTGTAATCATAGTTGCTGTATTTTTTACCCGACTGCGCCAGAAGGAGGGTTATGTTTTTCGAGAGTATGTATGTATGTATAATTGTTAGGCACGCTCTGCAGCCTGAACGGCTCGATAGATTTTAGCTTGAGAGGTGTCGTTAGATTCGTATTTACCGCGAGAGTGACACTGGGTATGTCAAAATAAAAAAAATACAAATAGGCGGATTTTTGGCGCCAAATTCCAAATTACACAGAAACGCAGTCGGGTTTTTTGAGTCTTGTTTACTTTTTTTATTATAAATAAATAGATGAAAACCTATAAACTATGTTTATATAATTGACCATAGATATATTATATATCTTCTAATTTACTGTAATAATTATTAGACTATATATTCAATATATAATTCTATTTATTTCATCATCAGTCATTCCCTCAATGCTGAGGATCGTGACATCATCTCCTACACCATTGCTGACCAGATTTCTCCATAGGCTCCTATCACCCGCCTTATGCATGGCCTCGTGCAGATGTAGTTGCAGGGTTGTAGTGCTCCACCTAGCGGGTGGTCTGCCCCGGAACCTCTGGCACTCAAATTTTCCCGTTATGATTATCTTCAGGCTATCCGAAGAGGTGACTGAAAGATATGAGGATGCGGTCGTAGCCTGTCGACAGTCGGCGACCTATGCGTATTCATTTACTCGGCGCGCGAGGTGCGTACGCATTTAAGCGAACAGGAGAACCGTGCGTGCCTCAACCTGAGGCTGCCTCAAATGCGTACGCAACTTTACGCGCGCGGCTGCTTGAATATTCCTGCAGCCGCGCTCGCAAAACACGTGTACATTGCGCGCGGCTGCCGCGGTTGAACGTGTTGCGCGGCTTAATATCGTGTGTCTTGTTCTAGATGAAGGAGATGCAGTAAAGCCAGAAATGTCAGATGAAGATATTGGTCAAGAGGAGCTCATATGTATGTAACTGGATTATAAATTAGACCATACAAGCTACTCAATCAACCTAATAAATAGTTTATTAAGTAATTTTTGTATTAAGCAGTAATGCCGCTATATTTGAAATTTGGTTTAGTAAGTACTTATGATTTTTTTGTTCATACCTTGGACCCTTTATAATGATATAATAATATTTAGATTTAAGTGTAACTGACATTGAAAGCACCTTTAGGTAATCTATAATAATTCATCATTATTGGCCTATACAGGGTTGAAAATATAGAGTTCTACATCAAACCTTATTTTTCTGAAGTTTAATAATTACATTCAAAGATTTTTATTTCTATTTCACACTGCACACGCCCACTACACTGCTATGTGTCCCACTGCTAGGCCTCTGCCTCCTCTCATTGATGGCAGTCATCTCATTGACGGGCAGTAGTCCCCACGCTAGTTCAGTGCGGGACGGGGACTTCACGTACACCTTTGACTTTCGGCGGAGTACAGTCAACAGCAAAAGTAGATGATCAATGATCATTTTAGTACCTTGTCACTTTTACAACTCTGACGTATGCCAACTGGCGCAGTATTGTTACGTTAGTGCGACAAAGTACTAAAATGTTCATCTAAATTTGCTGTTGACTGTACGCAGTTTTTCTCACGGTATTGTCCATCACCGAAAACATAACGGCAAATATCGAATGACATAACGGCAAATATCGAATGACATAACGGCAAATATCGAAAACACAACGGCAAAGAACGAATAATTAGCAGTCACTGAGAGCCCATGTTCCACAGTTGTATTTTATAATGGGACAATATTGACGATCGGTGTAGGCTAACGGTTAGGGACCCTTCCTACATAGCTGACGGTCCCGGGTTCGAATCCCGGTCGGATCAAATATTTGAGTGATGAGCATGAATATTTGTTTCCGAGTCTTGGATGTTTTCTATGTATTTAAATATGTATATCTATTAAATGTGACGTCGTTTAGCACCCGTAACACAAACCTTATTGAGCATACTATGGGGCTGGTTCGATTTGTGTAAGATTGTCCCCCTAATATTTATTTATAACAATATGCCTATAGCAGCATATATTCATCCTGAAAATCCAATCTGAATAACAGTAAATCCATTTTCTAAATGGGGTGGGACCGGCTACCCGCAACCCATTCAAATATGAAATCTAACTTCTGTATGGAGGGTTCGAATTCCTTTGACTCTAGTGGGGTGCGTGCTGACTCCAGCCGTTCGGTGCGAATCGTCCATTTTACCTTTCTAATCTTAGACTATTAAACGAGCTAAATTTGTACATTTGTTTGTTTGTTTGTAATTGAAATCTCGAAAACCGTTCTATCGATTTTAATGAAATATACAATATAGGGGTTTCCGAGAATGAAAAAAAAAAATCTAGCTGTCTTATCTTTGGGAAAACACGAGCATAGCTCTGTCGCCTACGAGTAGGTACTATTAGTATATATGTCAATTCTGATTATAGATTACTTATCAAAATTTAGTATCTATTCTTTACGTTTGCAGTTGTTTCTGAAGCAGTCATCAAGAAGGAGATCTTGATCGACCCCTTACCGATTGCGAAGGATGAAGAATTCGAAGGGTACATGTTAGGTATGTGTATTGTTTTATTACTCGATTTCATAAATTCCTACTTGAGCGGAATATTTTTTTGCTTATATGCCTTGTGTTATGTGGCGGGACGAAAAACATATGACAGAAAGGGTTAGGTTTGAATGTGCAGGGATGCACATAAACGAAGGGAAGGAAAATGTGGGTGGTTTGCGTGAGACACGATATGAATAGGAAGGATGTGAGTGATGTGATGACGCGATAGGGGCATGTAAGAAAAAAATATGCTGCGCCGACCAAGTAGAGTAAATGGGATAAGGAAAAGTTGATGACGATTTAGCCCTGTGTATTATAAGGGCACTGAGCTACGGGTTTGTAGAGAAACCTTTAAATAGATGTTCTTCTATTTTCCTATTTAAATAACAATTATTTACACATTATGCGGTCTTGCTTTTTGTAACGTTTTTAGGTTTAAAGAAGTTTATTTCTCATAAAGAATATTAACAATTCACTTACAATGAGAATTAAAATTAAGTTTACAATGTTTTGGTAAGCGTATGCATGCATGTGTTACATTCACGAAAGACTAAGTTCTTACATCAACTACCTAAATACGTGCTTATATTTTATAGTACTTACATGCGATTTTGCTTTAAACTTACTGTATGAAAACATTATGAATTTTAAGTGTAAATTTAAAGCATGTTACCAATAGCATTCTCATATTCCAATAAATAATAACTATATACCTGATCTACCTGAATGGAGTATTTCGCGACTTAGTGTTTTCTTATAGAAATTTAGGTAATAATAAAACGGATGTATGTTAGTTGTATAACCTAGTAGTAATCGACATTAAAAAGACTATAATGGCATAAAATGATTTAGTAGTTTTTTTGCATATTGTATGAATCAAATTGGGATCAACGCTCTCTAGTGTTATCCAAATTTGCAACATCGAAAAATTCGCGAAAAACTGCTAATTATGGGACTCTTTTCACTTATGTTACAGCTATTGAATCTGTTCAGAATAGCAAGTGCAATATAGATGTTATAGGAACCGGCTATCATATAATGTATCGTTGACACGTGTATATATTTTCGAATTATAAATTTGTTTAGATGTATTTGTACCTTACTATGTACATTTATTTTTGAACGCTAGGATATGCTCATATATTTGTGAACTCGACTACAAAGTACAAACGTATCGTTGCAGAAATAATGTACATACCTAAGTACACCATTGTACAATATTTGTTTCAGGGCTGGAGGACCAAGCATCAGATGTCTGCAAGCAGGAGACAGAGTTTGAAGTAGCTGTCAAAGAACAGTATACAGAGTTCCTTTATACAACACCAGAGAGTGATATTATTAAAGGAACTTTTAAACAGGACACCAAACCGAAGAAAGCTGATATCAATCGCCACACGTGCAATACTTGTGGGCAGCAGTTCGAACGGAAAGTCGAATTAAACACACACAAACGAACTCATAAGAAATCGAAATATAGTTGTGAAATATGCATGAAACAATTCAAATGGAAATCATGCTTAAAAAGGCATAGACGTGTTCACAGTGGCGTCAAGCCCTATGGCTGTGATATATGTAACAAGCGATTTGTAAATAAGTCTCATGTAACTAAACACCAACGAATGCACACAGGTGAAAGACCATTCAACTGTGATATATGTAAAGCGCAGTTTAATCAAAAGCAAAGTCTGATCTGGCATATGGGAGGACATACAGGACAAAAACGTTACCCTTGTGAACATTGTCCGATACAGTTTTTGGAGCACAATCGGTTAAGGAAACATATTAAGAAATATCACAATAAAAATATCGGCTATTCCTGTGATGAATGTAAAAAAGTATTACGAGATAAAAGCGGATTAGTAGCGCATTTGAATACTCACACTAAATCAAAAGTTTATCCTTGCGATTTATGCGAAATGAAGCTGTCGACTATGAGTAGTTTGCGGCGGCATAAACTGATTCACACGCAGGAGAAGCCTTATCCCTGTGAAATGTGTAACAAGCAGTATCGTTACAAACACTACCTGAACGCTCACATACTCACACACACAGGTGACAAACCACATTGCTGTGAAATATGCGGGAAACAGTTTACACAGAAAACCAATTTAAAGAAACATTTAGAAATACATGTAGAAGGGGTAACTTATGCGTGCCAGCTTTGTTCCAAATCATATTCGACTTCAGAAGGTTTGAGGCAGCACAGGCGGACTCACACGAAGAATAAAGCTCTCAGTAAATCTGTGACCAAAAAACAAAAATATAAAGAGACAAATATCGAATAATTTGAATGAATTCTACATATATGACATATCCATAGGAGTGTCCTCGCCGTAGGCTTCGCGGACAAGTGCGAAGCGTTATTTAGGCTGACTTTCGTACAGTGGTGGTGGTCAAAAATAGGTGTACGGACAAAGTGATAAAACTAAGTATCTCTGTTTCCATAAAACGGCGGCGTCTACCCCGAGTCCCCTAGGCGCGTTAAAGGTTCATTCATGCATTGGGAACCTCGCTTCATGCGACTGTAAAAGTATAGAAAGAGTTTCCTCTTTAAAATAGTTAAGTGTTATTTTGGATGAGAGGCTCACGGCTCACCTTTGCAGAGCATATACAAATTACAGCCAATAGGATCAGAAGGTTAATATATATTTTTAAAAGATTGCGAGATGTTATGGATAAACCGCTCCTTATAACAACCTATATTGCCTTGGCTCAATCTGACATTACTAGACCCCGCTATCGGCGGTGCAAATTGGTAGCTGTCAAGTTCTTATAGGGATGGGTAAAAATTATTTTGAAATACTAAAGGTATGCCGATAATTATAGCTATATGTCGATAATTTTTCTTCACCATAATGAGAGTCTAAGACTTCAATTAAACGTGTTTACGAGTATGTTATACAATAACTAGGACAATATAATTTCAAAGTAAATATTATGTGTGTTAAATATTTTTCATTTTTACAAATAAAAATCTTCAACTATTCATCATTACTAACAAATTATCGTTATCTTCATAGCACGAAACATTCATAAATGAATTAAAAGTTAGATAATTTATAAATCTCACTTTTATTTTCACCAAAAGAAAAAAAATCGTATACTTAAAAATCAAAATCGTATTCTTAATGAACTATCAGTTTTTTTCAGTAGCTTTCTCTTCAGTAATCTAGTGAAGTTACAATGAACTCGCTTCGCTCGTGGTTCAACTATAGAATCCTTTCGCTGGCTCGTGTTTTAATTCCACACTCGCGGGTAAAATACAACTTTGCACCCTTGTATAACAAATAACTATTACCCATTCCTAAGAACTTGACAGCTACCAATTTGCTCCGCCAATAGTGGGGTCTAGTCGTTACCTACTGCATCTCAGTGTGGGGAAGTGCGGCCACCACACACATGATACTCCTAGACGATCGCAACGGTCATTACTTAAGGTGATGCTTTCAAAACCAAGAAGAATTTCAACTCAATGCCTGTATAAAGAAATTGAAGTTCTAACTGTCCGGCAGCTTTTTATCCTCCAGAGTTCTACCATAGCTCAAAGTCACATCTTTAATATGTTTACCTTTCTCTTCCCCTTCCAGCACTTAATTCACGTTTTGCTTAAAGATTCGGGTTGTACAGGCACATATCCGTATACAAGAAAGTCAATACGAGTAATAGCTGCGAGATAAAAACTTGTTCCATTAGAGAGGTTAAACATAAAGTCAGAGCTTGGCTAAGCACCTTGAATTACAATGAAACAGAAAAAATAGTATCACTACAATAGATTCCAATACACACATACACACTTCATTCTCACACAAACATATGGATCTCCAAACCCCACAAACTATTTGCAACGATATAAGTACTAGAAAACATAATCTTTAGTCTTTAGTTATAGTAAATTGATCATTGTTCTCTTACCTAAACATGTAAATTCTTTAGCGCTAACATTCGTATGAACGGGTAATCAAACGCAAAGTGCCATCCTGCGAGACAGGCATTGCCTAGTGCAGGTGACACGGGTAATCTATTTATTATGTTACATTATAGCAGTGAAACATTATAGTGAACCAATTAATTATAGAAAAGAAGATTGCCCCGAAGATTGATCCCGATTTGTATGAAATTCCCGGGAAATTTGCATGCCCTACCCACCATCCCAAAATATGGTCAGTCAAATATAGGTATTTTACACAAATCAGCAACTTTTTACAAATCATCAAAAATGCTTGGTTAGCACGAGCTTTATCCCTTTACAACCGAAGAAAATAATTTACTCAGACTTCTTTAAAACTCACATGACTTTTTCATGGGTGCCTAAGTATCATGTTAAAAATATTAAAAAAAATCCTGAAGTCTCTGGTTTCCTGAAAACTTACCCTCACGAGCGTGGGGCTTAGGAGATAGCTCGAGATGTGAGTCTCTGGTTTCCTGAAAACATACCCTCACGATCGTGGGGCTTAGGAGATAGCTCGAGATGTGAGTTTAATCTAGTTTGGAGATATGGTTTTATATTAAATGAAAATTAAATTAATTAAGCAGTCTTTATAATCATCAGCCATTTCGTAACGATATTAATAATAAGTTTTTAAACATTTGGTATGTCTTTGACAAAACAATCAACAGTCTAGAAAACTAAAATGTTCCTTCCTTACTTATCTATTAGTCTTAATTATTATTCTTCTTTTGGTACAAAACTTATAAAAATCAACACAAACATTACCATATAGTACTTAAGCCTAATTAAGGCGTGTGAAAAGCTTTGAAACAATTTTTGTCACGAAATAGACAGAGGTATACATCGCATTTCTCGCATTTTATTTTAGACCGACTGCCACAATCCATACGACAGGTCCTCGGTGCCTTAATATCATCAAAGACAGGCAGGTGATCGTAACCGTCATGTTTTTTAGCTGTTGAAGGCATGCTTACAGGTTTGTAGATTTTCAAGGGCTGATAACGTTCAGGTTGCTGTGGTTCAGGCTCATCTTCTCTGCGCTCTGTTTCTGGAAGACACTTCAAACATTCTGCTACATCCAAACGAAAGTCTAGTAAGGCCAGCGTGTCCTTTCGGCGGTAACCATTAGCTGTGCAGTCATTTTTATAAAGCCTCCAAGCGTTTACACAAGCGAGATCTATAAAATGTACTAGAACTTTAAGAGTCCATTTTCTGGTTTTGATGAACGTCCTGTAATATTCTATTTGTTGATCTAGGACATCCACACCCCCCATCTTCTGATTGTATTGTTCGATAACTGTTGGAGCCGAAATGTTGACATAGGTTTTAGTAATCTTGTCCCAACGTTTCACATGTGTAGCTTCTCCAACTCCCGTGCAGTTAGATGCCATCAAAACGGATTTATTGTCTTTCCATTTGACAATTGCAATGTCATTGCAGACGAACTGCTGCGATTCACCACGAGCCATCTGGTTATCCTTTTTGAAATCGATTGTGGATCGATCAGGAATCCGGTTGACCATTATTGTACCAGTGCTATGAAGGTTTTGCTTCAGCATTTCTTCAGCCAAGGGAACAGTCGTAAAATATCTGTCATGGTACACACAACTGCCAGGTGGTATACTCTGAGAAAGATGGAGGATGACAGAGGGGCCCAATCCAAGAGTTGTGTCGCAGAACATAGTTTTAGCCCCTTGATAGATGGCAAAATCCAGCATTAGGCCCTCACTGGTTGTTAAAACAAAGTTTTTTAGCCCTACTGGCCTTGGTTTATTTTTGACTACTTGGCGTAGTTTGCATCGACCAGTAAAGGGTATCATTTGCTCATCTATCGAGTAGTATCCGGGTGTTCTCTCCAATTTGTTACACGTTTCTTTGACCTTATTTATCATGGGTTGCACTTTCCACAAAGCATTGTTTTTTTCGGCTTCAGCTGACGTGTCGCTGTCGACAACGTGAAGTGCATTGCGAAGAACTAAAAACCTGTCTCTGGTCATGGTGACGCTGACCAATGCCAGTTTCAATCCAGTTTTCCAGTACCAAGGTAGTTTTGGATAGGGAATACAGCCCATGATTAGATGAACAGCAAAGAGTTTCGCTATTTCCAGTCTGGTAGTCTTCAGTTCAAAGCCGGTTTTGCGCAAGTGGTACAGATTCGTGCACCTAACAACTTCTTCCAGAAATGAATCATCAAAATAGTCACGGACGTAATCAATTGGAGAGCGAACTTGATTTATCGGAAGCGGAGAGTAATCATGAGCTTTATTTGTATAGTCAGTTTCTACCCACATTCTCCTACCTGTCCCTCTTCTTCCACTAGCCTGTCCTCTTCCTCTAGACTGTCCTCTTCCTCTAGACTGTCCTCTTCCTCTAGACTGTCCTCTTCCCCTAGCCTGTCCTCTTCCCTGCCCTCCACCTCTTGCTCTTGACGTTTCCCTGCCTGATCTGCCTCTAGTGGATCCCCTGCTACTGGATGATGTTGGGATAGTTAGTGGTGCCTCATCCACTTCGGAGGATTCATCGCCGGAACCAGATCCACTCTCTTCTAGGTGATCTAAGACTCTCGCAACAATATCTTCATCATCATCAGCAAAGTCCTCAATTTCCGAGTCATTCCCATCTGCTAATAATTGTGCAACTTGGATATCCGTGAGGAGCTTTCCTAAAAATAAAGAAAAAACCCTAATTAAACAATTATACGTACAGAAAAATCATGTTTAGGTACAAAAAAATATGAATATATATTTAGTACGTACCACCTAACCTACACGATCGTGCGTCCTTGATTTTGAGTCACAATATACCCTTATGTAAGCACACTAGGTTCAAATTACATACGTTAGGTATAAAACAATAACTAAAGTAAGTAAATCACACAAGAAAATAATAGCAATTGCATAAATTAAATGAATAACCAAATACTTACTCGAGCGAGTTTGCGCGCCAAAAAATGCAGCCATGCTTCCCAGCGGTCGCGGGCGACTGACAGGTTCGAACTCGTTCGCAAGAGGCCCGCGCGTGTTTTTTTCCAAGAAATAGATAGTCTCACGATCGATCGAGGTCGGTTGCGTCTCGAAAAGTCGATTTGGGTACGCGCCAGAATTTTTGAAAATCAAGTCTCACTATCGTATCAAGTCGGTTGTAAAGGGTTATAGGGAAATATAGACTAATGATGTCACATTTTTCTGTGGTCATACCGAGTCATTTTTCATCTTTATGTGTTTAAAAATATGTAAAATAGGATAAGTTAGTTGAAGTTTGATGTTTCTGAGTATTTTCGTAGGCATATTGAAATATAATGAAACGGATTAATGACAGGTCACAGGCGCGTAATGCGAAACGCGACATTCTCTGAGCGCTAAAAGCCTTTAAACGCCAGTAACACTTACACGTCAACTCATCTTTCATAAGAGATAACGACACCTAGTCATTATAGGCGCCGTAGGCACGACAACATGCTACATCTTTAGGTGTTCTTGGCGTTCAAAGGGTTAAGAACCGCATAACGAATTGAAATATTGAACCTTAGTAACTCGTTCCTTTACATTTGAATATGTAAACAAGAAATAGAGTATTTATTATGTTCTTACATTAAATGAAATATGACTGTGTTATGAATAGTCTACTTCCATTGAAATCGAATGCACATTCTGTTGTACCTTTCTTAAATATTCAACAGCTTTTATGGTATTATAACATACTGCATAGAAAACTGCCAAGTTAAGGCTCAAAATGCATTAAGCCGCTTTATTATAATATATAAAATATTCTTAAATATTTATTTAAGAAATTTGGGGTTCTAGTTGTTCTAAAGGATGTTAATACATGTACCAAATTTATTTATTTTATGTTGGTTAGATTTGGAGTTATTGGGGGTCAAAAGTGGCTCCAAACGGTTCGTGTAAAATAACACACGGCTGCTGTCCGCCAGTTCCAGGGGTGAACTTGGCTGGACACGCTACCGCGTGTCTAGATTGGCTTTTAAATCGTCTACTAGTTGAATCCATTCTGACTAAAAAAAAATGACATATAATCTTTCGTGTCACAATGGAATCACTGAAATTGTTGACGAATTAAAAGCCTTAACGATGGTCCAAAAATTTGGTCCTCACCCGTACACGGTCCATGGCCTAAGGAAACAAGGTCTGCTACTCTGGATTGTGGCACAAGCCTACGTCACTGTACAGGCTGTACACACACGAACTCACACTACGACCGCCAACCACCGATAGGCTCGATAGCAGTGTTGACGTAGGCTTGTGTCACACGCACAACGAATTTTCCCTGGAGTGTCATACCTTGTATTATTGTATGATGAACGGTCTTACTCGATAACCAACAGGATCAACATACATCATCATCGGTTCATTCCTAGTAGACCCGTGGAAGTAGTTCCGTGGCGGAACTAGTGACACTTTTTTTCTCCATAGTTCCGTCAACGGCACAGAATGGTAGTTAGGTACTACGACGAGCGAAGCGAGGAGGAGTGTTAGTAGAACTGTGACCCTACATTGCGCGAGCCGAGCCAGCGAAGCGAGCGTGCCGCGGCAGCGGCCGGCGATGTGCCACAACTGAACATTGGGATCGGAACTATTGGGAAAAAAGTCTCACTAGTTCCGCCACGGAACTACTGGGAATAAACGAGCTCATCTTGAGCGTCGCCGTTGTTATACACCGACGGTGGCCAACAATCTTACGGCCTGTCTGATGGTAAACATACACCGTCGCCTATGGACGCTTGCGACTCCTGAACAATCAGAAGCGCGTTACCCACCCTTTATTCCAAGCTTTTATTTAACTTGCAATGTTCGTATAAATTTGAAATCCCTTTCACAGCCACTTGCCGGTATCCGATTTGACTAACCTCTAGTTTTCGAGAACAAAGCTTTGTACAGACGCGTGTTGTTACTTCGACAACTACACCGCATAGAATACATTAACAATACATTATTATGGCACCACCGAGCTGATCAGATGATGGAGACAGGTGGCCATAGCAATTCAACTACACACGACAAACCCGTCGTGTTGGGGGGTCATTCGAACCCTCTCAACAAGTACAGGAAAATTACTTTCGAGACGTTTTTGCATTTGTAGTAGTATTTGTATATTAACAGGGACACGTACACGTTGTCGTATACAGACACGTCAACGTGTGTGTCAGGCTGGCTACAGAGGACACATGCAAATGCAAAAAAGTCTCGAAAGTAATTTACCTGCGTGGAAAAACTAAAGTCAGCAATAAATGCTTCTACCAAAATGTCATTTTTGACAGAATCTTATTAACGTGAGGATTCGCTGTGTTGACAGCTAGAGACATATACATATCTCTCACACTCTCAACACAGCGTATCCTCGGGATCTCTGGCGACTCACCACCAGGAACCACCACCACCATATCAGCCCTAGAACGTCCACTGCTGGACATAGGCCACCAGGAACAGAACACCACATATCGAAGGAGCAAATACTGGTGTTATTATGGCTGCGGTCTACAATAAGGTGATAATAAGTTAATAAAAATAACAGATCAACGGAAACTTTTATTTAATTACTTACAAGTACATACAGGACATCTATCAATCTTGAAGTGAACGACCCTCCAATATATGCTTCCGTTCACATCTGACTTAAGCACACAGGGGACAGGCGCAATGCACAGAAGCGCACATATTGAAAACATCAGTCAGCAGTCCATTGCTGAACAATGAACACAGGCCTCTCCAAAGGCGCGCCACAAAGTGCGGTCCTCTGCTTTGCGCATCCAGTCGCTTCCCGCCCTCCCAAATACGTCGTCTCGCCACCTGGTGGATTGTACAACGTTTTACAATACAGCCAATTGTATTACGGCATGTCGACGATTAACCGGATTGTCATTGCGATACGTTAAGCAAAATGGCGGCTCGCGTTTAGCCGTTTCGTTTCTGGCGCTTCTTCGTCGGCCGCTACCGAGGCACGCTCGCTTCACTCGCTCGGCTCGCGCGTTGTAGGGTCGCAGTTATTCCTGACACCCCTCCTCGCTTCGCTCGTCGTCGTACCTAACTTCCAAAACAGGGCCGCCGAACACAGCTCCGTTTTGTAAAACAACTAGCCGTGATGTAATACGGCGAAAAAGACACGGCTACTGAAGCGCTGTTTTACTTACGGCTAGGCTAATTGAATAACGTAAAGCGCCGAATACATTCCGCCGGACTTTCATTCAACCGAATTCAATCCGGCTAATCGTAGACCCGCTGTAATACAAAACAGCTAGCCGTAATGTAATACGGCGAAAAGGCGCGGCTACCGAAGCGCTGTTTTGCATTACGGCTAGGCTAATTGAAGAACGTAAAGCGCCGAACACATTCCGGCGGACTTGCATTCAGCCGTATTCAATCTGGCTAATCTTTGACACGTCGTAATAGAAAACGGCGGATTATACAACCCGGCTACGTCATATATATTGAGTATGTGTGTTTGTATTAGGAGGGGCGTTCGTTTTAAAACATGATTCACACCACGCTGGGTTACCTCGCCCATTGAAAAAAATGCACTACTTAGTATTTAAACATTTTAAACATGTCTGAGGAACTTGAGACTATGCAAACCTAAATCTAGACATAAGATTGACAAAATTACCTACGTACTAAAAGAAATATATACAACAATAGACATTTTTTTAAATATATGGCATTTAAATGCTTATTTGCTAAGTTAATAGTTAGTTAAAAATAAAGTTTGGTAACAAAATGACATTTTTTAGAATTAATTCGATATATTAAAATAATTTCATTTCAAGTTTAAATATAATCCACAAATGTCCTCTTGTGATGCAATACCGGCTAATAATATATCACCTTCATGTAGTTTCTAAACTAGTTTTTTTTTTTATACTTCCAGAACGATTTTAATAGTATACAGGGTGGAAATTATTTATGAGCCCTGCAGGGTCACACCCTTAAAACCTTGAGATAGCTCAATTTGCTGATAGGTATTTTTTTTTACTAAGCAATTGCTTAAAAAAATGGTATTGTTTTGATGTCCGTCCATTTTCTTTTTCATTATTGTCATGTTATATGTTTGATTCTATATTCCTTCCCGATCCCATTTCTATCAAGGAACAAAAACTTCTTAGGGTCCGACCTAGTATGGAACTAGGTGATATATTATCGGCCGGTACTGCGAACACATTGCAAATTAGGTCGACTACGAAGTTTCCTACCTTAATAGAACAAAAAACAGCTTACGATTCAATTAAAAAATAACACTTAGCAGAGAATACGAACATTTCCTACTTTGTTATTGTATATTTCGAGGTTTTCTCGCCATGGATTCTTTTAAGATGTCTTCTGACGGTGCTAGGTAATGCAAACTTCATATGGCAGACGTCACAAACATACGGTTTGCCCCCAGTGTGGACGTGATAATGCAATTTTAATGCAGCTAGTACTACAAATGTCTTATTACATATATCACACGAGTGTGGTTTCTGTCCTAAGTGCGTGCGTTGATTATGAACCTTTAAAGCAGATTTGTGCCTAAATTGCTTATTACATATATCGCAGGTGTACTTTTTGATCCCTTTATGTATCAACAAGTGGTCTTGTAAAGTGGAACTTTGTCGGAATCGCTTCTCACATATTTCGCAAGGATACGGTTTTTCTCCTGTATGTATTAACATATGACATTTTAAAGTATTTTTGTCTAAAAATCTCCTGTTACACATTTCACAGACCTCGGGCTTCACTCCCATGTGCTTGTTCATATGGGTAATAAATAATTTCTTGTATTTAAATTGCTGTCCACATAATTCACAACAGAATATTTTGTCTGCAGATTTTATACCTTCTTTTGAGTTTGACTGTTGTATTGTTCGAAGTTTATTTAGTGTGTCTTTCGACTTTTGTTTTTTTTGTTTTTGTACTTTTAGCTGTTGCTCTTTAGGTTTTCCTTTTGGTTGCTGGGATTGTGTTTGAGTAATTCCATGCAGTAGTGTAATGTGTTCACTTAATTCACTTTCATTTGCAAAGCGTTTTTTACAAATATTACAGACAATGTGAAGAAAATGTCCGTATTTCGTCAAATGAGTTTTTAATGTAAGTTTCTTTTTAAACCGCTCATTGCAGACATCGCAAGCGAAGGGTTTCTCTCCTGTGTGTACACGCATATGCCGTTTTAAATTGTGTTGATAAGTGAATAGTTTATCGCATATGGTGCAGGAGAACCTTTCTTCAGAGTGAATTTGTAAATGCCTCCTTAAAACTGGTTTTAGGTCAAACTGTTTCTTGCAGATTTCGCAGGTGTAACGTTTTTCTCTTTTGTGTTTAGACGTATGCTTTACTGAGAGGTCCTTGTCCTTGGATTGTTCTTGGCACGAGTCGTCAGAGATGGGCTCCGTAGCTTGGTCCCTGTATTCGGGCTTGCGCGGCGCGGCGGGGGCTGCACAAGTGGCCGCCAGTTTCTCGAGCTGCTCCAAGGGACGTGACTCCGAGCCACTAGTTGTGGTTGACAATGGCGCTAGAAAGAAAAAAATAAGTAATTTTTTAAGAATAAATACGTAGGTAAAGCCTAACAACTTTCTATTTGACCCTCGCCATGTTGCGGATTTTCAGTGATATTAATTTCTTCTACTGGCAATGACTACTCTTTGACATCAGACGTTGAATGTCATCGAATGTCACCGATGTAAACAAAAAGAAAATATATCGCGATTTAAACGATTTTATTATAAAAATGCCGAAAAAGATACCAAAAGATGCAAGAAAAATCATCTTAAATACAATGAAATATTTAAACCAAAGAAAGGACGAAGGATTGAATAGCATTCCATTGAAAAATGTTTTGCAATTGGTTTCTGACATGACCGGTACTGACACTTTATAGTGCGGTTGTATTGAACTGGTTAGTTGTTATAATTAAACTTAATAGATTTTATTTTCTCATTTAAGGTGTATGTAGATCAGGGGTTCCCAAAGTGGTCCAGGTGGACCCCCAGGGGTCCACGAACGATGTGACAGGGGTCTACGCTGGAGTGGCAAAAAAATAGGGGTTCACAGTTTGTACGTGGGGGTCCACGAAAATTTATCTGGTTTCGATGGTAAATAACGAAACAGATAATGATTTTTGTATTATTTTTATAGCCTGGACGACTGATAAATATATAATAAAAATATTGCGTTCCTCCGTGATAAATATTTCGGTGAATCAAACTACCTATACTATAATACTATATTATTAAAATTACAACTTTCGGCTCCAAAACTTGTCGACTGCAAGTCTGCAACATATCGCGAACGAGCTGTTGGACAAACGAACAAGTCTAGGCTTGCGAAGCACCGTCGCGTCGCTATCGCCGGCGCCGACCAAAACGCTTGTTCGGACGTGCAAAGGGACGAAATACCTATGACTTACGGTAATGTGCTGTGCTTGTATGCACTTGTTTGATTCTTCACCAATAAATACGAATGCTAAGAACAAACGTTACTCATTTGTTTCCGGATTTCGACTACAAAAGTAAAGTGAATTGCTGTTCCTGGTTGCCAGAATCGTGTCGGAAAAGTAAGTACATTATTTGTTTATTTGCTATACAACTTATAGGTATCTCTTTTTGTAGTTAATATATTTGTCTTCTTTGTGTATGATAGACATGTATGAAATATGAAATAATGAACATTACGATTATTACCTACCTACTTCCATAAAACAACAGACAGCCGAAAAAAGTTTATTAGTATTCTTTTTTTGATTCATAGCGAAAAACTATAAATTCTGTTCTATAAAATAGCCATATCCTGTTAAGTAAGACTAAGAAGAAGTTAAGTAAGAATGTTAAGATCACAAAAACTTTATTATACTTACAGGTAGCTAATTTGAAACATGGCGGAGCCAAAGAAGAAAATTAAGTGTCGACAGTACAGTGTGGAATATTTAAAATTTGGCTTTCTTCCATCAAACGCGGACAAGCGATTGCCCATGTGCCTTTTATGCAATAAAGTTTTGAGCAATGACTCTATGAAACCATCGAAGCTCGAAGATCATCTAAAAAGGTGCCACCCTGATAAAACAGGTAAAGATTTGAAATATTTTCAATCATTGAAAGAAAAATATGAAAAGAGACCCACCCTGCAAGGTATGTTCGCTTCAACATCTGATGATGGCTTGCGGGCATCTTACAACATCTCATTACTCATAGCGAAATCTGGAAAACCCCACACCATTGGTGAACAGTTAATTTTACCCGCTGTTGAAGAAGTTTTAAAAACTGTTCTGCACAAACCTCCATTTGACATACTCAAAAAAATTCCTTTGAGTAACAACACTGTACAAAGACGTATTGACGAAATGAGCTCTGATATTGAAAGTTTCTTGTGTAATTATCTGCAAACAACTCATTTTTCTATTCAACTGGACGAGTCAACTTTACCTGATAATGAGGCATTATTATTAGCATTTGTGCGATTTGTTATGGACGAAGAAATTCATGAAGAGCTATTATTCGCCAAAACTTTGAAGACTGACACTAAAGGTGAATCGATATTTAACATCCTGAGCGATTTTTTAAAAGAAAAATCAATTCCGTTCACAAACGTTACATCGGCGGCAACAGATGGAGCTCCTGCAATGGTCGGGAAATATCGTGGGTTCATAAGCCATCTAAAAAAAATGATACCAGATTTAACTGCAATTCACTGTGTCATCCACCGACAACACTTAGTAGCAAAAAATTTGAGTGCTAGACTGCACCAATCGCTCCAATTTGTGATTAACGCGGTTAATAAAATAAAAAGCAATGCTTTGAATACGCGTTTATTTGCCCAATTGTGCGATGAAAATGATGAAGACTTCCGACGATTGCTCTTACACACTGAAGTACGCTGGTTGTCGAAAGGTGCATGTTTAACAAGATTTTACTCACTTCTTGAGTCTGTCTTGGAGTTTCTGGATAGTAAAGCTCCAGATTTAAAAGAAAACCTGATCAAGTTCAAAGCAGATATCGCGTATTTGACAGATTTGTTCAAAAAGTTTAATGATATTAACTTACAACTGCAAGGGGACAACCTCAATTTAATTAAAACAAAGAGTGTGATTTCCGCTTTTCTTGGAAAATTGAAGTTAATGAAGCAAAACATTAGTCGACGCGAATTTTCCCAATTCTCAAGCTTGTCACAGGTAGAATGCGAGGATGATGATATTCAGACATATGTTCAACATTTGATTGCCCTGCATGATGATTTCAAAACCAGATTTGAAGACATTCTCACGATGGAAATACCACCATGGATTATAAATCCATTTGATGAAATGGAAGTGGAGAACGTGATATTGCAAGAGGAGCTACTTGAGCTTAGCACTAATGAGGAGCTGAAGGTGAAATATAAAAAAGGGTATCAAACTTTTTGGCTGCAAGCAGAAATACCCGAAAAATATCCTGGACTGTGGAAAATTGCGAGAAAGCTTTTGATATCATTTCCCTCGTCATATCTTGTGGAAAAAAGTTTCAGCACCGTTACAAACCTTTTAACGAAAAATAGGAACAGACTGAATATCACAGAACGAGGAGATTTGCGATTATTCCTGACAAAACTGAACCCAAATATTGACAATTTGTTGTCAATTCATCAAGCTCATCCCTCCCATTAATTTTGAGTGTCATTGTACTTAGAAGTTACGTAACAATGTTTAATTTTAATTATTTTACGACTGTTATTATCATCATAAATATTATAAAGTACTCGAATAAACACAACACAAGCAAAATATACTATATTTAATTTTATTTCACCACTCCGAGATTTAGATTTGATTGATTTTATTTTATTTGATGCTGGAATAGATAGGTTGTGAGTAGATGTCAAAAAAGTAAAGTATTTATTATTGACAGCATATTAACCAATCATTTTTCACTTTTTTTTCTAAACCTGTAAAGAACATTTATGTCACACCTGGCTAAAAGTGGATTTTTTCGCCCGATACATGTGCGGAAATAGCCGCTTTTTCGCCAAATGTTGACATAAAATGATGTATACAACACGGGAGATAATAAAGAAAGCCTTGATCGCACATTTGCGTCCTTCGCTTGCAGCTCGGGCCGTAAATATCTGCGATCTCGGCCTTTCTTTATATTATCTCCCTAGGTGTACATATAATATACTATACTATTTCGTAGTTATATCGTCACCAGAGTTAGGTAATAGTCACATTTTTGTAATTTTTTGGGAATATGGTGTAGGCTGTAGAGTAGGGGGTCCACCAGAACCAGCAAATTTTTTAAAGTGGTCTATGAGAAAAAAAAGTTTGGGAACCCCTGATGTAGATCTACGATTAAAAATATTTGTAAAAATAATGAATAGGTCTCGACTTTGCCAACTGTACAAAATAAAGCCTCACGCAAAAGGAGAATTAATATAGATGACTTCGATAAATGTGCCATACGGCATAAAATTCATGAATTTTATGCCGTCCGAAAACAAGTACCAAGTATCAAAACTCTGCTTATCGCTTTGAAAAAAGACATTGGATTTACAGGCAGCAGAGAATACTTACGAAAACTGATGCACAGTATGGGATTCAGATATAAAAAATGCAGAAACCAATGCTCTATATTAATGGAGCGTTCCGATATTGTGGTTTGGCATGAAAGCAATTTGGATGAAATTAAAGAAGCTAGGGTTGGACGAGACCTATATTCATACTTCTCTAAACCACGCAAAATGTTGGCAGACCGACAAAGAACCCGGAGTATCGAAAGCCGTTTCAACGGGGAATCGATATTTATTGTACATGCTGGGGGACCATCCGGATTTGTTCCTTATGCTCTCCTAGTGTACAATGATAAAGAAAAAAAAGCTGATTATCATGTTTCGATGAATAAAGACAATTTTAAGAAATGGGTTACTCAGAAACTAATTCCTAATTTGAGTGAACTCACATGTATAGTGATGGATAATGCCCGGTACCATTCTTTTCGCATTAATAAACCACCAACATCTGGTGATAGAAAACATATAATTGCAGAGTGGCTCCGTTCGAATAACATTTCATGTTCACAAAAGGCAACCAAAGCTAAATTGGTTGAGATTTTGAGACGTCACAAACCGGAACCAAATATGAAATAGACACGATTCTCTCTACACATGGACACAAAGTGATAAGATTACCGCCATATCACTGTGATATGAACCCTATTGAGATGATTTGGGGCATTCTAAAATCAAAAGTGGCCACTATTTATTATGTATTTATTATTTATTTATTTATCAAGGTAATTACAAGGTTATTTGTTTTACAATTAAAAACAGTATCGTTAAACCATGGTGGTTTGTCTCGATACTCTATTCCGCTGCAATTTATACATATAAGCAATTATAGAAAGGGGTATCAATAGGTTTTTAATAACATTAATAACTACAAATTATTTATTACTAAAAATGTTTCTCTAGATAATGATGCTTTCCTAAAGCTTGTTGAAGATAGTTTTCAGGTATAAGAAATACTTTGATGTTTAGAATTTAGTTTAGTAGTATAAATTATTTAGGTTTGAGTTTATGTAATTTATGCTTTATCTGTTTTTTTTTTTTATTACTACTATTTAGGAAGTCACTCAAGAAAACTGGACCAACTGCTGTGAACATGTAAAAAAAATTTAAGACGATTATAGGAATAAAGGTCCTATAATCGAATCCCAGACCGAACGTTTTATAATCGAGGTTGGTGGTCCTGAAAGCGACACAACATCTGACGAAGATCAAACTTCATCAGAGTCAGAATATGAAGAATACATAAATATTGAGTATTTGGATTCGGATTTTGACGAATAGGTAATATTACAAAGCTCTGATTCTCTGTAAACAATGTTTTGGTATTATTCAAATATCAACACGAAGCCAATACACACCATGCTGACTATACATGACGTATGCACATTATTGCCATACGTAAACTGTTTGTTGCGACACTGTGTCAGGGCCAAATAGAAAGTTGTTAGGCTTTATAATACGTAACGCTGTCAAATATCGTACGGAATTATTGTTCGGCTTTGATACTTGAAGTAAATAAAATTGATTAAAATTATACCGTTAAAAGCGATATAACGTTCTCTCTTTTAACAGACGGCATCACATTTAGCTTAGGGTTAGATAAAGATTAGGGTTAGATAAAGATTATTATTAATCATAAAAATAGCAAATGACACACTAACTAGAATAAGTGTGACACACTTTTTTTAAATAATTTCTCTGTGAGATCTAATGACTCACATTTGACGCATTGTAACGACAATATAACTTGAATGCGCGTGACACATCGAAATAATAAATAAAAACAAGTAATTATATCCCAGTTCCGTAGTTATTAATGACAATAATTTACCATGAAAACAGTTGCCTACTTTATATTTTTTACAACTATTGTAGTGACTAAATCTTTCGTTTCGATTCAGATTAGTCGGCTTGTGTAGTCTAGTTGGTAGTGACACTGCCTCCGAAGCTAAAGGTCCCGAGTTCGAATATTAGCACGGATATTTGTTCCTGGGTTTTGGATGTTTTCTATGTGTTTGAGTATGTATTTATCTATATAAGTATGTATATCGCCGTCTAGTACCCATAGTACAAGCTTTGTTTTGTTTGGGACTAGGTCGATTTGTGTAAGATTGTCCCCCAATAAAAAAAAGATAATTATAAAATCAATCGTGTACCAAAAACCGATAAGCAGCGTTTCCACTTGCTCCTACTCGGTTCTCCTACTGGTAGGAACACGAGGAAGTTATCATGTCCTTATGCTCCTACCGGTAGGACCATAAGGATAAGCATATCCTCGTGCTCCTTACAAGGAATATTGTCACTTATTAATTAATAATATCATTACGAGGAAACCGGGATATTAACACTGTACATGGGTATTGTAGTAATACCGTGCAAGTGCGGTCACGTTTAGGGTTCCGTACCAAATTATCAATATATTGGTATTTGTTAATAAAATATACATAATTATAAAAATTTTCTCCGAATTTTAAGTTCAAAGGTCAATAGGAACTGGTGGCTTCTCATTCCTTTGTTATACATTTAAAAAAAACAACAACTTATGTACTCAACTGACTCTAAACAACGAAACTTACTCGATGGGGTGAGGCAATTTTTTTCGCGGGCTTTGGGTCACCAAGATCCTAATTGTGGAAATTTGAAGACTAGCTCTAACCGTTTCACTGTTAAAGCTGACGTGACAGACGGCGGACAGACGGACGGACACGTGAGTGACAGCAATAACCTTAGGTGATAGGAGGTATAGTGAGCGAACCTTAGTCCGATTGCTGTATGCGCCATCAACGACATGATTTTCTTTCAGACTATTAGACAGATCGTAGTTACATTTCTCGAGAAAAAAAATGGGTGATCCAATAACGGCACAGATTAATATAAACAATTTTTTATTAGTTAAAATATACACAGAATGATCGTAACCACAAAATCATACGGTTGGTTAAAAAAAACCAATTTCATAAATATTTTTAAAATATCCACCTCACATATTCATAATTTCAACTGAACCTATAGACAGCTTAATAAACCTAGTATTAAATATTTATGGACAAACATTTCCCTATACAGATAAAATAATACACCTGTGTAATCTTCCAACGCCTTTTTAAATTTTAATTTAGTTATTTATTACAAAGGCGGTTTAGTAACATTGACTTATTATCCGAGAGAAATCTTTCTCGAGCTGCAATGTTTCCAAAAGTGTTCAATGTTCCGTGTTCCAAATTATTTCCTCGCTTTATATAAATTTAGAAAATATCGTATTAATATAATATAATACTTAGTTTTGATTTGTGCATTTAATTTTGTTTGTAACACATAATGATATACTATTTTATTACAACATACTTCGAAGGCTCTTCGCCATGGACGCGCCTCAGATGTCTTCTGACAGTGCTGGGTAGCGAAAATTTCTTATGACAGACTTCACAAGCATAGGGTTTCTCCCCAGTGTGCACACGATAATGCATTTTCAATGAAGCTAATACTATAAATTCCTTTTTACATACTTCGCATGAATGTGGTTTTTGTCCTGTGTGTCTTTGGCTATGAACTTTTAAAGCGGATTTATGCCTAAATTGCTTATGGCATACTTCGCATGAGTATTGCTTGATGCCTTTGTGTATCATCATGTGGTCTTGTAAAGCTGAGCTCTGTCGGAATCGCTTGTGACATATTTCACAAGGATAAGGCTTTTCACCTGTGTGTATTAACATATGACCCCTTAAAGTATTTTTGTCGGAGAACCGTTTGTTGCACAATTCACAGACTTCAGGCTTCACCCCCATATGTCTGTTCATGTGGGTAGTAAATAATTGCTTTAATTTATATTGTTTTCCACATATTTCACAACAAAATAATTTGTCCGCAGGTTTCGTTGTTTCATTTGAGTTTGTTTGTTCAGTTGGCTGTTGTTCTGTTTGTGGTTCATTTGTTATTTGTTCTTTTGATAGTGGGTCTTTTGTTTTACGTGTTTTCGTTTTTTTTGTTTGTTTTGTGATCCCATGCAGGCGTGCTATGTGTTCACTCAATTCAGTTTCATTTGCGAACCGCTTTTTACATAAATCGCAAGAAATTGGTAGAAAGTGCCCGTATCTTGATAAGTGAGTTTTCAGAGTAAGTTTTTTTGTAAATTGTTCATTGCATACGTCGCAAGTGAACGGTTTTTCACCAGTGTGCACACGCATATGAGATTTCAAGTTACACTTATAAGTAAAAAGCTTTTCGCATATATTGCACGTGTACTTTTCCTCCGTATGACTTTTCAAATGATTCTTTAAGACGGATTTTAGGCCGAATTGCTTTTTGCAGACATCACAGGAGTAGGGTTTTTCTCCCGTGTGTCTAGGCATATGTTTCACCAGGAGGCTTTTGTATTTAAATTTCTTTTTGCATATATCGCAGGAGATTGGTTCTGTCGGCTGGTCCCTGCGGACGGGTATTGAGCGGGGGGGCTCGGCGGGAGCGGTGGCCAGCTTCGCGAGCTGTTCCCTGGCGCGGACGGAAGCGGACCCCGCGGCCGCCGGGGCAGGAGGCCCTAGAAAGAAAAACTTACTTAAAGGACATCCTTTAGTGTTTTTTCGGTTGGATTTTTAGTTATGGCTTCGGAGCCTGGGGTCCGCTTCCTGTTGATTTGGTATCTGAAACCTATACTTATACAATGCCGGCTATTCAGCATTATTCCGAGTTTGAATTTTAGAAGCCGACATCGATCTTTGACTTAGAGGAGACATTTTGCAAACAAAACTTGGTTGCGGTCAACCCACCTTGATGAGATATTAGTTTTTAATTATTATTTTTCAATTATTATCTGATGTAATATTGGGATTTTAGCTATAAGTAGATAACCCGAAGATGCTACTAAAAGAAATTAGTAGATTACGTTATTTAAACTTTCTGCACTGCGTTTTCAGTCGTGCCATCAATATTTAGCGAAATTGACTCTTATAGAAGGCTAAAATGAAATTTACATATAATAAAATTATCTCCCATTCTGAGGTTGACCCCTTTTCTATGTTTATGTGACCGGGTCATATCCGTGGTTCAATTCAACCGTATAAATTTCATTTTATGTAAATTTGATTTGATATCATTTGTTTTACCTTTGCGAACATCAATGTACCTAATTACTAAGACTAACAAGGATATTGTACCTAATAAATAACTTTACAGTACATATGGTGCTACTTTACCGCACGAGTGCGGTAATCAGCAGATTACGTGCATATGTCGAAACATTAAAAAGTCATATTTACTGTAAAACGCTGTACGATACACGTGCGAACAGGTAATTCACAACTCGTGTCGATTTAAAACACTCCCTTCGGTCGTGTTTCAATTTATCACCAATCTCTTCAAGACGAGTCAACCGGTTTTTACTAGGTAAGCGCGCTCCATCCTAGACCACAATATCGCTTACCATCAGGTGATTAGTAATGAAGCGCAAACCTATCCGGAGTAAAAAAAAAACTCGTTGCTAATTTCCTGTTTTCTGCACTTGTATCGTAATGTACTCCTAGCCTGATATGCTCCTAGCCTGAAATTATAGCTAGCCTGAAGTAGTATTAATTTTTTATTTAATGTTTTAAAGAGCGTGATTTGATAACTTGATATGAAGACTCTCGGTAAATATAAATAAAAGCAATAAAAACATAATGGTGAAAAACGAGTTATTTATTCCTGTGATTTTTATTTTATCAAATGTTTCTTACTCACTCTGAAACAGCATACATACTGGTATGGTACCATGCGGACGAAATTGCGCCAAAAGCTAATTTCAATATAACTCTATTTTTACGATCATATATATATACTATTCGTTTATACACACATCAGCCCTAGACGTCCACTGCAGGACATAGGCCTCCCCCAATTTCATGGAGGGTAAATGCCATAATCGCCACGCTTGGCTTGCGGGTTGGCGATCGCAGTATCTCCACCGCACTCTAGGAATGCTGCTGCCCATTCCCCGGTGGTCTGGTCATTCGTTTATACAGGGTGAAACAATAGTCGTAAACAGTAATTTTTGTTTCTATCACAGTATAATAAGGCAAATTTATTGCATTAACTCGAGAAGCGAACAATTAAACTTTATTAATAATGATTAATAAAAGCAAAAACACCAACCTTATGGTCACCCTATTCGACAAGACTTACTAGTTGCTGTGTAGACCACCACCACCACACTACGAATCAGGTTGTGCGTCGGCACTGGTGACTCGGGGTAACGTTCTCGGAACGCTTCTCCTATTTGTTCTTACCATATCGAAACGTTCAATAAAAGTGTAAGGATACGGAGCCGGCATTTTAAACGCGATTTGATATTTTTTTACAATTTCAATTTGTAGCGTAATGTTATGACTTTTGAATTTGTCATTGTCAATTTAATCTTTTTTCAACGTTCTTACCAGCCAATACAAAGAGGTTGAATGATTAATTTTAGTAAAATTCTATGGGTCTATGACAGTTAGCGTATAGCAGATTAGGGTGACCATCAGACTCAGTAAATTTAAAACATTCTTTTAACTTAACGAATTAAAAAACAATGTTACATTATTTCTGCCTGTTGTTACGTCCACATGTTTAAACTAAAGTTAAACAATAAGAAATACACAATTCTGTGTACGACTAATGTTTCACCCTGCATAAGACAACTTTCAAAACGGATAATGTGGCTTATGTAAAATTATTAAATTTTTATGATCAGTTTTGTTTTAATCAGTTATTATTGCTAAAAAATGATTGACTTTAAATACCTTGAAACTTTGTCAATCTCGCAGATTGCTGAGCATGCATGCTATCGGTGCGAAAAAAGAACTCGCATTTCAAAATCCCGCAGTCATTACAGGGCAGGGTGTTATGCCGTATCTCTGGTTTCACTATAACTTGCTTATTATTTATGTTTCTCTGCAGCTTGACTGTACATTACACAATTAGGGTGGTAAAGCAAAGAGACTTTGCGGCCCGAGCTGTAGGCGAGGGACGTATATACGCATAAATAATTTTATGCCACATAGTACGGAAAAAGCCGCTTTCTGGCCAAGTGTAGTAATAAAATGATGTACACAACACGGGAGGTAATAAATAAAGCCCTCGGTCGCATATATAGACGTCCCTCGCCAAAGCCTCCCTTTAATCGCCGAAGTTGTTACTCGCAATTTTCAACTTTGTTGTAAATCAAGATGACATTACACTGTCACTAAGGCTGAGTTGCACCAACTTACGATCACAGATCGATCAACGTTAAATATGGCGCTGGCAGCTGTCATCCCATAGGAACTTGTCAAGCTTTCCATGCATTCAAATTTTAACAAACACCGCTTACGATTACAGGCGGTTTGGTGCAACTCAACCTTAGTCTGATATATCAGACGACAGCGGTTAACCTCTTCACCGCCCCAGTCATCTAGTCGTGACAGCCAATGGAATGCCTCACACGCCCTGGTCACCATCATATATTACCTTATTGTACTAGATCAGGGGTTCCCAAAGTGGTCCAGGTGGACCCCCAGGGGTCCACGAACGATGTGACAGGGGTCTACGCTGGAGTGGCAAAAAAATAGGGGTTCACAGTTTGTACGTGGGGGTCCACGAAAATTTATCTGGTTTCGATGGTAAATAACGAAACAGATAATGATTTTTGTATTATTTTTATAGCCTGGACGACTGATAAATATATAATAAAAATATTGCGTTCCTCCGTGATAAATATTTCGGTGAATCAAACTACCTATACTATAATACTATATTATTAAAATTACAACTTTCGGCTCCAAAACTTGTCGACTGCAAGTCTGCAACATATCGCGAACGAGCTGTTGGACAAACGAACAAGTCTAGGCTTGCGAAGCACCGTCGCGTCGCTATCGCCGGCGCCGACCAAAACGCTTGTTCGGACGTGCAAAGGGACGAAATACCTATGACTTACGGTAATGTGCTGTGCTTGTATGCACTTGTTTGATTCTTCACCAATAAATACGAATGCTAAGAACAAACGTTACTCATTTGTTTCCGGATTTCGACTACAAAAGTAAAGTGAATTGCTGTTCCTGGTTGCCAGAATCGTGTCGGAAAAGTAAGTACATTATTTGTTTATTTGCTATACAACTTATAGGTATCTCTTTTTGTAGTTAATATATTTGTCTTCTTTGTGTATGATAGACATGTATGAAATATGAAATAATGAACATTACGATTATTACCTACCTACTTCCATAAAACAACAGACAGCCGAAAAAAGTTTATTAGTATTCTTTTTTTGATTCATAGCGAAAAACTATAAATTCTGTTCTATAAAATAGCCATATCCTGTTAAGTAAGACTAAGAAGAAGTTAAGTAAGAATGTTAAGATCACAAAAACTTTATTATACTTACAGGTAGCTAATTTGAAACATGGCGGAGCCAAAGAAGAAAATTAAGTGTCGACAGTACAGTGTGGAATATTTAAAATTTGGCTTTCTTCCATCAAACGCGGACAAGCGATTGCCCATGTGCCTTTTATGCAATAAAGTTTTGAGCAATGACTCTATGAAACCATCGAAGCTCGAAGATCATCTAAAAAGGTGCCACCCTGATAAAACAGGTAAAGATTTGAAATATTTTCAATCATTGAAAGAAAAATATGAAAAGAGACCCACCCTGCAAGGTATGTTCGCTTCAACATCTGATGATGGCTTGCGGGCATCTTACAACATCTCATTACTCATAGCGAAATCTGGAAAACCCCACACCATTGGTGAACAGTTAATTTTACCCGCTGTTGAAGAAGTTTTAAAAACTGTTCTGCACAAACCTCCATTTGACATACTCAAAAAAATTCCTTTGAGTAACAACACTGTACAAAGACGTATTGACGAAATGAGCTCTGATATTGAAAGTTTCTTGTGTAATTATCTGCAAACAACTCATTTTTCTATTCAACTGGACGAGTCAACTTTACCTGATAATGAGGCATTATTATTAGCATTTGTGCGATTTGTTATGGACGAAGAAATTCATGAAGAGCTATTATTCGCCAAAACTTTGAAGACTGACACTAAAGGTGAATCGATATTTAACATCCTGAGCGATTTTTTAAAAGAAAAATCAATTCCGTTCACAAACGTTACATCGGCGGCAACAGATGGAGCTCCTGCAATGGTCGGGAAATATCGTGGGTTCATAAGCCATCTAAAAAAAATGATACCAGATTTAACTGCAATTCACTGTGTCATCCACCGACAACACTTAGTAGCAAAAAATTTGAGTGCTAGACTGCACCAATCGCTCCAATTTGTGATTAACGCGGTTAATAAAATAAAAAGCAATGCTTTGAATACGCGTTTATTTGCCCAATTGTGCGATGAAAATGATGAAGACTTCCGACGATTGCTCTTACACACTGAAGTACGCTGGTTGTCGAAAGGTGCATGTTTAACAAGATTTTACTCACTTCTTGAGTCTGTCTTGGAGTTTCTGGATAGTAAAGCTCCAGATTTAAAAGAAAACCTGATCAAGTTCAAAGCAGATATCGCGTATTTGACAGATTTGTTCAAAAAGTTTAATGATATTAACTTACAACTGCAAGGGGACAACCTCAATTTAATTAAAACAAAGAGTGTGATTTCCGCTTTTCTTGGAAAATTGAAGTTAATGAAGCAAAACATTAGTCGACGCGAATTTTCCCAATTCTCAAGCTTGTCACAGGTAGAATGCGAGGATGATGATATTCAGACATATGTTCAACATTTGATTGCCCTGCATGATGATTTCAAAACCAGATTTGAAGACATTCTCACGATGGAAATACCACCATGGATTATAAATCCATTTGATGAAATGGAAGTGGAGAACGTGATATTGCAAGAGGAGCTACTTGAGCTTAGCACTAATGAGGAGCTGAAGGTGAAATATAAAAAAGGGTATCAAACTTTTTGGCTGCAAGCAGAAATACCCGAAAAATATCCTGGACTGTGGAAAATTGCGAGAAAGCTTTTGATATCATTTCCCTCGTCATATCTTGTGGAAAAAAGTTTCAGCACCGTTACAAACCTTTTAACGAAAAATAGGAACAGACTGAATATCACAGAACGAGGAGATTTGCGATTATTCCTGACAAAACTGAACCCAAATATTGACAATTTGTTGTCAATTCATCAAGCTCATCCCTCCCATTAATTTTGAGTGTCATTGTACTTAGAAGTTACGTAACAATGTTTAATTTTAATTATTTTACGACTGTTATTATCATCATAAATATTATAAAGTACTCGAATAAACACAACACAAGCAAAATATACTATATTTAATTTTATTTCACCACTCCGAGATTTAGATTTGATTGATTTTATTTTATTTGATGCTGGAATAGATAGGTTGTGAGTAGATGTCAAAAAAGTAAAGTATTTATTATTGACAGCATATTAACCAATCATTTTTCACTTTTTTTTCTAAACCTGTAAAGAACATTTATGTCACACCTGGCTAAAAGTGGATTTTTTCGCCCGATACATGTGCGGAAATAGCCGCTTTTTCGCCAAATGTTGACATAAAATGATGTATACAACACGGGAGATAATAAAGAAAGCCTTGATCGCACATTTGCGTCCTTCGCTTGCAGCTCGGGCCGTAAATATCTGCGATCTCGGCCTTTCTTTATATTATCTCCCTAGGTGTACATATAATATACTATACTATTTCGTAGTTATATCGTCACCAGAGTTAGGTAATAGTCACATTTTTGTAATTTTTTGGGAATATGGTGTAGGCTGTAGAGTAGGGGGTCCACCAGAACCAGCAAATTTTTTAAAGTGGTCTATGAGAAAAAAAAGTTTGGGAACCCCTGTACTAGATTCTCAGATCCGTGGCGTACTATCAGCATCAAGGTTAACTGACCATTCGTGAACCTTATTGCATTAAAGATAAGGTCTACCAATGGTCAATTAACACTTTGATGGACACTATTCCAGACACAATAGAAATAACAATAGAATCACGCCTATAGGCGTCTACTGTCCATCAATGCATTAACTGTGTTGCTGATAGTACAGAGCACATCACTTCATTCGTAGTGTGGCAGTCATGAGGTTAAAGGGTTAGTGAGAATAAATAAAACTGGCCAAGTGCGAGTCGGACCCGCGCACGAAGGGTTCCGTACCATTATCTATAAAAACGGCAGAGTCCAACTCGCACTTGGCCGGTTTTTAATATTTGTTGTTATAGCGGCAACAGAAATACAGCATCTGTGAAAATCAATACAGCATCTTAACTATCCTGACGGCCTGTTTAGCCTAGTTGGTAGTGACTCTGCCTCCGAAGCTAGAGGTCCCGGGTTCGAATCCCGGCCAGGGCATTTATTTGTGCATTTATCACGGATATTTGTTTTTGGGTCTTGGATGTTTTCTATGTATTTATCTATATAAGTATGTATATCGTCGTCTAGTACCCATAGTACAAGCTTTGCTTAGTTTGGGACTAGGTCGATTTGTGTAAGATTGTCCCCGAATATTTATTTATTTATTTATCGCGTTTCTTGAGATACAGCCTGGTGACAGACAGACGGAAGTCTTAGAATAGGGTCCCGTTTTTGGGTACGGATCCCTAGCAAGTATATATATATATATATTATTGTAAAAAATACTTACGTGATTTTAACTGTTCAGCGGCAATCGCGTCTCCCTCCGACATCTTTGCCTCCAACTTGACTTCACCTGAAGCAAAAATTTAATATTAAAGGTCTGATGGCTCCTATATTAAAATGTTATTAACACTACCTAATTATTGGCAAAACGGTAGTGAAATATTCTACTTTAACACATACGAAAATCGTAATAGTAAAACATCAAGACTTTCGTAAGTGCAATTTAGATTACGTAATTGGGAACAAATATGGAAAAATATACATCATAATCAAATAATCTCTCTCTCTGCCGTCTGGGTATTATTTACCTAGTGGCCAGTGTGGCCACTCATCACTATACTTCTACATTACTCTAATAGGGTACTTGACAATGTTTTAAATATAATTTAACATATTTTTTTTTTGTAAATTTTTGCGTACTTATTATGAAATCCATATATTTTTTAATTGACAACATTTCAAATTTTTAAGTAGTATGAATTCTTAAATCATTTCGTTAATTTAGGAACAAGTAACCCCAAAATATTTTTTTATGTTTTTATAGCCATTAGTTTTCTAAATATTCACGAAAATGTGAAGAAAGCCCATATCGTAGTAATGACGTCATTACTATGAAATTGTGAGTCACAGCGCACAAAAACAACAGCAGCTCACTTTCTTTACTAAATTTGTCTTAGTAACAGTGCTTCTGCATGATTTGTTACGCTGCGACGCCTTATTTGTCACTTACTCTCTTTTAGAATGAGGAACTTTTGAAATTGATTTATTTATATGAAATGGGGACATTTTCGAGAATTTAAAAATGTGGTTTTACTTAACTTTTTTATCCTCTATTTGATTTCATCGAAAAGAACCCTGTTTAAAAAAATGAAATGTTGTCAATTCCATTAAAATTTAAAAAAATGGAGAGTTTAAAAAAATAGGGGCATTCCAATATGTTCACAAGATATAGACTATTTGGGCTCATTCGAGTCAGAATCAATAACTCTTTGAAGTCTAGAAGAAGAAAAAAAGAGACCCCAAATTTACATACTAAATTTCGATGTCGGTTTTGTTACCGCTATACACAAATGTATGGAAATTATTTTTCTTCTTGTAGAATCGATAGCGTTTTTGACTCTGAGTCAAACGAGCGTAAAAAGTCCATATTATGCGAAAATAAATTGCCATTTTTTTTAATTCCCCAAAAACGCGATCCAGTGGTTGTGTGACAGTGACATGACATGACACTGCTACGTATAAATGAACTAACTCGCTCGTTTCTTCAAAGAATTGTTTACCTAGTAGCGGTATGACGTCACAGCAACATGGCGTCATCGTGTCAAAAAAAACTACTCATTAATATAATTAAATGAAGCTTTAAAAACGGTTCTAATCGCGTGTGTGATATATTTATTAAATCCCGACGTTTCGAGCCCTTTGCAGCACTCGTGGTCAAGCGGGTAAGACTGAGAAAAGTATAAATTTTCTTTGTCAAATTACTATTACGCAGACTACCCACATACACAATACACATATGGCATGTATAGCCATCTTTATTTCTATTTAGAAAATGTTTAACGTTAATGTGTAACAATCGCGGAAACCGAAGACAATATTATAAACATAATATTGATTTAAATTCAATAATTTTCATTGAAATAGTTGTTCTAGGAATTATAAGCTACATTGTAACAATACGTTTTATAATCATTAATCTGTCAAGTACCCTCTTGTACTGTGGAAGTTGAACAGGTTACCTTGCTTCTTAGGTTGGGAACTCTGTGGATTAGAGGACTCATGCTCAATATGATCTTCATCTGATATACCTTGGAACAAAATTACAGCCAAGTTAAATAAGCGGGAATGGAAATGTGAGGATGGGAGTGGGGGTACATGTAGTGGAACAATATTTCTGAATTCCTGAAGATAGGTTATACCGCCGTATTTTATGCGACTTTTTAGTACATTTCGGCCATAAAACGTCACGATATACGATATCGTGCAAGCTGGATCTCTATGGCGCATCTCTAGCGCAGCGCACCCCATACTGATCGCAACCCGTCCAGCCAGCTAGCGCGGCAATCCCGGCGGTAGACATGCTCCGACATAAAACACGACGTTATTTTTACACATGTACACAACTCACAAGGGGCTGAACACCTTTGTACCTTGTCGCTTTAACGTCATGTTTAAACTATCATACTAAATGTGTAACTGATGGAAGCGAAAAAGTTAGAAGTGTCCAGCTACTTATGAGGCCGACTGTGCCACATAGCTATAGCCTACTTTTTACTGTTTTGGAGAGTACTTACGTAATACGAAATCATTGTTCGCTGCATCATCCTCCAACTCCGACTTGACAGTAGGTTTATCATCTGAAGAAATTAATGCAGTATTAATTATATGCAATATTTTTAGCGTTATGAGTAATTTCAGATCCTCCTAGTATATTCCCGGTTGTACGTATCCTACAGGTGACGCTCCCCTCCCACCCTAACGGAAAACCTTAAAGCCACTGTCAAATGTTAAATACCAGTGATACGGAGCCGGGGTTAGATTAGAACCCATGACCTCCAGATTATTCCACATCAAACAGTCGCAAATACGAAAGTGACAAACCAGCTGGTCGCAAAAATGTGAATATATAATACAGTACAAATATTCTTTATTGTTCACCAAAATAAAGTAGAACGACGGTAATAAAATAATGGTAGACAAATGGCAGTCTTATAAAAGCTAAAAGCGATCTCTTCCAGACAACCTTTGGGTAGTGGATATCCAAGAAAGACCAAGCTTCTCGAAAATGGGCTAATACTACGTTTTTTTTTAAATTTCAATGTGCTATGTTTAAGTCTAACGAAATGAAAGACTTATTCCTTGTCAACAATGGTTATAGATGAATGAATGCAAAGCCGAAAGTACGTGATAGGTTAAGCTATTTAGAACATTTTAAGTCATACATGTCTTAGGTCTTAGACGAAGTATCACAAGTACAGTGAAACATTTTAGCTGTCTAGTTGGTTTAGGTGGCTTATTTTCAAAGATATGACAGCTACAGACGTCCTTCATATGGGTTATTTTTTTGATCTCCTTAGAAAACACAATAAAAAAAAGTATTATTTTTCATATTCTTTATATTTTCAAATCGCTGCACGTTTTTTTTTAGACACAGATGTTTCTAATTACTTTTATGGTGTACGATAGACAATGCACAATACAAAATAAAACAAAAAAAAATGCTTCCAACAGTAACAGAAGTAGTATTGCCGATTTAGTCTGAAATTTTGGAGTTTACTAAGAAAACCTAAAAATTTAAATAAAAAGAAAACTATCACACTTCGTCTAACACATGTATGACTTAAAATGTTCTAAATGGCTTAAACTATCACGTACTTTCGGCTTTGCATCCTGTTACCAAACATCCTGTATATAAAGAAGGCGAACTTAATGCCATAAGGCATGCTTAAATACATTAAATAGTTACATAATATGAAGATATGAATGACGTACACTTGATGAACAACTACACAATTCCTTACTCTAATTAATCTTCCCTATCTTTAATTTTACTGTTACTCCCAATTGCTAGTCAACTACTACTTCGGCGACAAGGACTAGTTCTATACTTCTACTACACTCTTTCTTTACTACAATGGTTGACCGGGTTACCTTGTTTCTCAGATTGAGAACTTTGAAATCGTGAATTAAGGGAGCCATGACCAATTTGGTCTTTATCAGATGTACCTTGGGACAAATCCACATTCACATTAGACAAGTGACATATTACTAAAATTGTGACATTAATGGCCTAAAGACACCGTATTCTTGGCAGCCGCTTCACGGATTGGGCTCATATTCGAAATTAAAAATATTATTTGTCTTATTAATTCGTTTACCAATATACACGATGTTCTATACATACAAACGCCGGTTTGATCCGATAGACTAACTGTTCGCTACGCGCGTTCGTTCAATTATTATACGACTAAAACGGTTACAACTACAACTCACAAGTGTGTTACAACAATTGCGCGGACACAGTGAGTTCAGTGTGATTAATTGATTGGGGGGGTGTCGGAGACTTATAGGGACCTCACACAACACCTGCGCAGAATTGCCCTCTGCCCCGGCCCTGTCGGTCCGTTCAAGCGCTTTGCGGCGGGAGGCGGGGAGATCGGTAGTGTACTGTACAGTGAAATGGCAAATGAGTGTCAAGGGTTTCGTCCATTACTGGGACATGACAGGCCCGAAATAAACTTAAACCACCATATTCACAAAACTTAACATAACTCCATTAATTGAAATGTGTTTTACCCCTTTCTTACAAACACAAATACCAAGCAAAAACTGACAGATAAACTAAGCTGAGCTTAGCTGTGGCTAAGTGACAGATGAGAACACACAAATTTAAACTGTGTTTTGGTTTAAACTAAGTTTGATGCAGAATAGGCTGACCCCCACAAGGTGGACTGATGACCTGGTAAAGGGCGCGGGAGTCCGTTGGAAGCGTTTGGCGCAGGACCGGTCATTGTGACACTCTTTGGGGGAAACCTATGTGCAGAAGTGGATGTCCTTCGGGTGATATGATGATGATGATGAGGTTTGATGAATTTTATCCTCCTAAGTATTATTATTATTTATTAATCAGGCAGGCAGTTGAACAACTGATGATGCCTGTATCCATGGATTTGTAATTTGATATCATTCATCATCCTCCTAGCGTTATTCCCAGTACAGTTGCATCCTGAAGAATGCCTGGGGTCCGCTACCTAATCCCAAGAATTGGCGTAGGCACTAGTTTTTACGGAAGCGACTGCCATCTGACCTTCCAACCCGAGGGGGAAACCGACCTTATTGGGAATAGGCTTGTCAAGTGAGTGGGCAACTTGATATCATTGTACACTTAAAATTGAAATGTGCTTTTCTAGTTTGTTTTTGCACTGGTTACATTGAGGGCCGAAATGACTTCCTCTGGGAGTTTGTTCCAAGCTTTTACTACTCTGTAGTGTCACTCTTTTGAGGACTTACCCATGAAATGCATAAACTGCAGCCGCTGCAGCTCAGTCTGGCTGCGCTGCACTTGCTGCTTAAACTCTGTTGCGTCCCGCAGGCGGCTGACACACACCTCACAGATGCCGCACTCATCATTACTCTCCATTCTTATCTGCAAACCAAACAAGCACAGTGCAGGCAATAAGTTAGCAGGAATATTGAATATATGTTCGGTTACACAAGCAAATCTGTCATTATGAGTACTCTTTGAGGCCTGTTACACGGTTATTTCTATCACGCTATACACTTATATCACGCCCCTATCATGAGAATAATGAAGCAAAATCTGTATAGGCATCTAAATACCATGTGACAGGCAGTAAAAAGTTGTTACTCCCAATTGAAATGATTTCAAAAACTTCCTTAGTTCCTACAGCGGAAGGACTTTAGAATATGCAACACCGAGTTTAGCGTTCATATTTTTTTTATAAATAGTACACACTATTAGAAAGCTTTCCACAAAATTTCAAGTTGCGGAGACGTACGGTTTAAGAGAAAAAAAAAGGAAAGTTGAAAGTTTCTATACTAAAATCGGTAAATAATACTACGCCATGACAGTCCGACTCCGCCTTAGCTCCGGCGCTGCGGGACGAGCAGCCCTTCCGCCTTCGCGTAACAAAGCACGGTCGTCCATGCTCGGCTCCGCAGCTTCGCCTTGCTGGTCGCCTTCGGCGACCAGGCTCAGCCGCTCCACCTCGCACGGTTCCCGCGCTTTGTCACGGCGGGCGAGGGCTGCTCTCCCTTCGCGCCTCCGAATTTTTTTATACACTCTAGGGGTAGGGCAGACAAGACCACGTGGATAGTGGGGTGCTCTGATTCGGTTTTTGATATTACCTAGGCCCCAGTGACGTGAGTGACATAATCATCTGACTGTCATGACGTGGTGTTTATTACCGATTTTAGTATAGAAACTGTCCAATTTTTTTTTACGTTTCCGCAACTTGAAATTTTGTGGAAAGCTTTCTAATCATGAGTACTGTTTATAAAAAAAATATGAACGCTAAACTCGGTGTTGCATATTCTAAAGTTGAGCCCCTACAGCTACTGAAAAATTACGATAAACCAGAAAAAAAGGAACATTAAAAAAAATCTAAACATTTTCCAAATGTATGGTAGTATGGACAATGTACAATTTTCAAAATAAAATGGTGCATATCTTGGAAACTAAGAGACTTTGTAGTAAAGCAAGTTGTGTCTAAAATATCTAATATGACCACCTCTATCATCCCTGAAAGTCTTTGCATCCTGTTACCAAACATCCTGTATAAAGTCGAGGTTATTTGTTTACGGCTTTTAATGAAATATATGAAAAAGTAGACATATTTACTCTTAAATCGAAGCATTCCTCCAGCATGTCCGAATATATCTCCGTTTTGCCGAGATGAGTATACAGTGTCTTCAGGCCCTTGTCAGGAGGGCGCCGCAGGCAGCAGCGGCACGAGTGTAGAGCCTCAATCGCGTCAATATCACCGTAGTCATCCATAGTTACCAAAAATACTCTACGTTGCTGGCTCGACTATTAATGGAAAAATACGATCAAAGCTGAATAATTGCAAAACAAAAGACATACATTTTGACAGATTATCAATTGGCGTCGCATAGACCATAGACTAGCTTATTTTTAATTTAAGGCGAATGGAACTAAAACTTACTCTGAGACACAGCTGAGAACTAAAAGAACGGCTGTACCAATCAATCACCGGTTTGATGCCATAATTTTTCCAAACTATTATTCGACATTTTTTTTACAAATTTTAAACAAAACTGATATTGGTGATGCTGTCAATTATTTTTGATTTTGATTTTTAAACTTGGCGTGACTTGGCTTGCAAACCGATACAGCGCTTCCTTATTCTTGTAAAAAAAAAACAAGCTGCCACACATGCACAGACATCATATTTTCTCTGATATCTGTGCACACATGAATACTCTTTGGAAGTAAGGAATTAATGCACGCAGTGATTATATTCTCTTTGTAATGCACGACAATGCACGATTACTAAATCACTGTATTCGTCCAAAAACGACACTAATGTGAATCTCTTTTAATTTCTTGTCAGTATTATATTCTTTGCTTCTTGTAATTCATAATATCGTAGTACTTACTTTACTCTTAAACTTATTGGTTTGGTCTGTGTTGTGATTCGCTGTGATCGCGTCAAAACAAAATGTATTGTAGTCGCATGTCTCGTGGTTTCATAATTTTGATCGCGATGTAATCGTATTTACAAGCCATAATTACTGCTCTTCGGCAATGGAGGCGACAACTCTGTGTCGCTGTTGTCTGCTGCGGCCTCCGGACAAGGATCTGAAGACCCCGTATGTACGTCTCGACGTCGCAATCCCAGAAGTGTACCTGGATATGCTTGAAAAATGCTTCGAGATACATGTACGTGTTAATTTTTGAATAAGTATAATATTCGAGTAACCAACATTTTAACATGAATTAATTTTAACAGTGTGTATCAGTATTCTATAATCTCACACTTCTTTTTCTTCTCTATGTCTGCTTGCCAAATGGCAAAGGCCTCCTCCAACCTTCTCCATTCTTTTCTGTCTTGCGCTACTCTGCTCCAGGTTTTTCCAGCCACTTGACGTACATGTCATTGTCCCACCTTTTTAAGGGTCTGCCTCTTTTCCGATTGCCTTCTGGGGTACCATTGAGTAACAGGCCCATAAGTAAAGAGGCAATATCACAGGGTTTCGTAAAATATTTATTATAATATGTACTTATGATACTCTGAACCATTTAATTATGGATATTTTTTTTCACTACTAGCCCCCTGGGGGCCCCCAGTCTGACTGGACCCCTAGCCCAGGGCCTTGTATCCCTAGGCGGAAATTTGGCACTGCTAACATGATGGGTTATATGTTATATGGTCCTCTAATCATAAAATCCTATTGTCCTAGCTAGACTGTTAGGTCATGGTAAATGACCAATTGACAACATTTCATTTTTTAAGCTATTTTTGGATTAAATCAAATAGGAAATAAAAATTAAACATAGCCACATTTTTAATATCTCGAAAATATAGTAAGTGACAAGTAAGCACTATTAATAAAGCAGATTTACTAAAGAAAGCGTCCTGTTGTTCTTCATATAGTCAATGGTAGGCTTACTTCACATTTTCGTGAATATCTTGAAAACGAATAAATATAAAAAATATTTTTGGGTTTCTTGTTGACAAATTAGTAAAATGAGTTAATCTATATATATAAATGTGTATGTCCTGACTGACTCATTAACTCACTCATCAACGCACAGCCGAAACTACTGGGGCTAGAGAGTTGAAATTTTCACTGTAATTCAGGTTAATGGTGTAGACAACCAATAAGAAGGGGTTTTAAGAATTCAACTCCTAAAGGGGTGAAATGAGGGTTGAAAGTTTGTATGTGGATGGAGTAAAATTTTAGGTAAGAGGCTTGAAACTTTGTGTATGGACTCCTTATTACAATACAAAAAAAGTCATTTTAGTGTTTTGGAAAAATGCACCCCTTAGTGGGTTAAATAGGGGTACAAAGTTTGTATGGGGATGGAGTTCAATTTTAGGTGAGAGATTTGAAACTTTGTGTATAGACTCCTTATTACAATACAAGAAAAGTAATTTTAGGATTTTGGAAAAACCCACCCCTAAGCGGGTTAAATAGAGGTGTAAATTTTGTATGGGGATGGAGTAAAATTTTAAGTGAGAGATTTGAAGCTTTGTGTATGAATGTAGAATCCTTATTAAAATACAAGAAAAGTAATTTTCGGGTTTTGGAAAAACCGACCCCTACTTAAGCGGGTTAAATAGGGGCGCAAATTCCTGACTGACTGACTTAATAAAACGCCCAGCCCTAACCGTTTGACCTGGAAAGCTGAATTTTTCACGGTAGGCTGTTTATATGACGTAAGTAACAAGTAAGAAGGGATTTTCAGAAATTCAACTCCTAAGGGGGTAAATTTGGGGTTGAAATTTTGTATGGAGATCATGTGATTTTTAAAGTAAAAGTATAAGATTTTGTACAGAGACGTTTCATCTTTAGATACGGATATCTTTAGATATGGAAAGTACTTTCGCGGTATTTTGAAATTCACCCCCTAACTGCGTAAAATTGGGGTTGAAAGTTTGCATCGAAAACATGTAATTCTCTGAATAAGAAGTCTAATATTCATTATACTCGTACACATCCCTCACAAAGAAGCTAGAAAACTAATTTCAGCGTTGTTGGAAATTCATCCTCTAAGGGAGTTAAATAGGGATTACAATTTTGTATGGAGGTCGTGAGATTTTTAAAGTAAAAACATCGGGTCTTCGTACCTTTTATCTAAAGATATGAAAAGTACTTTCACGGGATTTCAAAATTCACCCCCTGAAGGAGTAAAATTTTGCGTTGAATGTTTGCATGCAAAACATGTAATTATTTATATAAGAAGTATATTAAGTACACCGTATACACATTTCTCATGTAGAAGTTAAAAAAATTGTTTCAGCTTTTTTGGCAATTCGTCCTCTAAATAGAGCTTAAAATTTTCTATGGAGAATTGAATGTATTATTTTTAAAGTACGTAGGTTCGAGTATTCGTACAAGAACTCCGTATCAAAAGACATTTTTGAAGTTCACCTCCCGAACCGGTTAAATTTGGATATAATATTCACTTTAAACGCAATTTTTTCATTTCATTTATTATTTCGGGTTGATTAAAGTAATATGTTCAAACTTTTGCACATAAACATCTTATACACGGATAAGAAAAGTACTTTTTAGGGTGTTATTAAACGAGTCTTTTATTGTGATTAACATGTGGCAAGATCATGTAGGTTTGTCAGACCTTTTCATTTTATACATACATAACAGGTTACATTTATACTTAGGTCACAGAATACGTGACCCTGCTTGCAGTTAAACAATAGATTAGTGATGTCAACACCGAACAATAAAATTGCTCATGCTCAACTGTTTAAGCAAGTATGCTCACATAGCCGACAAGTATGGATCTGTCTATTCAAAGCAATTGATACAGGTAATACTGGGTGGCGACAATGAGTGCGGGATCTGCAATGTGTGCGTGGGCCGGCTGCGGGACGCGAGTGACTTCAAGCTGCAGCCAGGTGGAGCTGCAGGCCCGGCTGGCAGTACTTCTTGTCAAAGGTATGTATGGGTGAAAAACTTAAGTTAGTCACCTGTTGTAAGTAGTTGTGACGTGTTTGAATAGACATTTGTTTTGTTTGTGTTACTCTTTTTAAATATAAAATGTCTATTCGAACACGTCACAACAACATACAACAGGTGAATTACTTAAGTTTTTCACCTATAGTTCTCTAATAGATTTTTTTCAATCCTCCAGTCAATGTTTAAGGCTGGTCTAAGGGTTGCTACATGAGTAAATGTTTTTATATTCTTTCCTACGCTGCGACTTGTCAAGCCCTCAAGATTCTTGAGTTTTAAGGATTTTCAGTGCTCTGCGAAAATTTCAGAATGAAGATTGTGTTTTCCTCTTAGGTATAATTGTAATTAAACTACACATTCTAGGACACAATTTTGTTTGTTAGAATTAATTATGACTATATTTCAAGCGGGTGTCCGCTGGATGCGGGTGGCGCAGGACCGGTCATTGTGGAAGTCTTTGGGGTGGCCTATATCCAGCAGTGGACGTCATTCGGCTGAAATGATGATGATGATGATGATATTAAACGAACCTAGAGCGCTCGTGGCCCAGCGGCGCCCGCTTCCCGCGTGCGATATGCGAGGTTAAGCAAGGTGGGGCCAGGTCAGTTCTTGGATGGGTGACCGTTTTGAGTGGTTACTAACTGAGCGCTCCCGTGCTTTGGAAGGCACGTTAAGCCGTTGATCCCGGTTGCTGTCTATGATAATAATAATATATACGATAGCAGTCGTTAAGCCAAGTTAGAGGCCTCCGGGCGGCTTGAGAACTTCTAACAGTCAAGTTGCCCACTCACTTGACATGCCTAATTCCAATAAGGTCTATTTTTCCCCTTGGGTTGAAAGTTCAGATGGCAGTCGCTTACGTAAAATCTAGTACCTACGCCAATTCTTGGGATTAGGTAGTGGACCCCAGGCGTCCTTCAGGATGCAACTGTACTGGGAATAATGCTAGGAGGATGAGGATGATGATAATTCAAGAACCTTTTTCAGGGCTTTTACAAAAGTTAAAATAAAGGGTAGTACAAAATCTCCCTTGTGCGGTAGCTAACCCCTAAACCTTAAAGAGAAATAAAAAATGAATTTTGATGTTTGAGATGAAAATGAGGGAGTGAGTGGCCTATGCAAAATTAAAACTGACAAATTAAGCTTATCGCTTCAGATGAAGAACCCGGTCTCAACTCATCACCTGCTGAAGATCTATCCGAGGAAGGAAATGACGGAACGAGCAGTGCCATGTTAGGTCAGTAGACATCATATTGTTTTGAAACAATGAAGTTTATATAATATTTTGGTACCACCGAGTTAATTTGATCTGATGAATTTTTACAAAAACTTATTTTGTTTCAGATGATGAATATGAAGTGAAATCTGAGACGGCCGAAGGAGGGACAAGTGAACTATCATGTCTTGAAGTCATTTCGGAGCCGGGAAACGACGAGGCTAATGGTGACATGTTAGGTTAGTGTCTATGAATGACGTGAAGTCTAATATGTTATTCTTGGTCAACATGCCCTGCCATCCTCTTAATATGGTTAATGCTAGAAAATAATTTGTATGATTTTTTTTAGTTTGAGGACACACACGATAACATTCATCATACAGGAAAAAGAAGATAATTCGGAGCAATTATATTTTATAATTATAGATACTGTGCCCGCGTTCCCAAAGTTAACTGCTACAAAGGCGCTAATTAGCGCCTAGCGCTTCAGGCGCTCCCGGGCAAGTGAGAGAGGCGCACGTTGACATGAGTTCCCGCTAACTACGTGGTTGATATGAAAAATACCGTCATGCGTGATGCTTAAGTGCACTAACAATTATACATCGAAACGCACTAAGGCAACAGGCATTACGTACCACAAGTAAATAAGCTGAAAATGGCCGTTGGGGCGGAAAGGTTCTCGAATGGCGACCACGTACCGGAAGGCGTAGCGTGGGCAGGCCCCCCACACGGTGGACTGATGACCTGGTAAGGGTCGCGGGTGTCCGCTGGATGCGGGTGGCGCAGGACCGGTCATTGTGGAAGTCTTTGGGGGAGGCCTATGTCCAGCAGTGGACGTCATTCGTGGATGATGTTTATTCTTTCGATTTTTATCCTTCAACTTAACCAAATATGACGTCACGATGAAGCTGTCTTAGAGAAAGAGACAACCTGATGTCGTTTACAATGAAAGTGATAAAGATAAACAGACTGTGAACATAGATGAATGTAACATACGCTATGACGCATCTAAATCTCATTCAATTCGAGGTTATATTGTTGTGATCATTCATCCCTCTCATATCTCCATATGTCCGACGCATGTCCGACGTAAATGTATGCTAGCCCAATCTTATGATTTTTTTATAAAAACTTGTTTTGCTTCAGATGATGAATCCGAAGTGAAGGCGGAGACAGCCGAAGGAGGGACGAGTGAAGTTTTACCTTCTGAAGTCATTTCAGAGCCGGGAAACGACAGGGCCAGTGGTACCACGTTAAGTTAGTATCTGTGTATAAGTTCACGTCGTTCAAGTGATGAATCGGTTTTTAACCGACTTCAAAAAAAGGAGGAGGTTCTCAAGTCGTCGGTTTTTATGTATGTTTACCGATTACTCGGAGACTACTGGACCCATTTCAAAAATTCTTAGGAGAGGCCGAGTGTGAGTATGGAAAAGGCTTTAAACGATATGTCGGACGGATTTGCTTGCAACTGCGTCTCCAGATGGTCGGCGAAAATCTCCGCTCGATCTTCTGCTCTGTAAGGACTGTTCAATTTACTAAGCGGACATCAAAAATCGGTTTATATAGGAAATTCTTATTACAAAAATAAGTTTACAATGATGAATATTTATTTACAATTTTAAAATAATGCAATATAAACACAAAAATAATCAAATTTAATTACAACGGTAGAATTTTCGGACTTTAGCCCGGATTCGCCGCATAAGTGCTAGCACGTCACTTTTTGAAACTTTTCTACATGCAGAAAACCACATGCGTCTAAATTCTTCTAATGAACCAGCTACTCGGCCATCCTTCCTCAGGTGTCTCTTAACAATGGCCCAGTATCGCTCGATTGGGCGGAGCTCCGGGCAGTTTGGTGGATTGTCTACCTTTTTAACAAATTCAACGTTTTTTGTATTTAACAGCGTCACGGTCTCACCAGCATAGTGAGCACTTGCTAAATCAGGCCAAAACAAAGGGGGGACACTGTGCTTTCTATATATTGGAAGCAACCGTTTTTTGATGCATTCATTTCTATAAATTTCGCCATTAATAGTGCCGGTTGCAAAATAAGAGTTACTTTTGAGGCCACAGGAACAAATTGCCTGCCATATAAGAACTTTCTTACCGAATTTGTCCATCTTTATGACTTTTTCGGCATCGGGTACATTTTCTCCTACAACTGCATTGTAATACTGGGGCCCTGGTAACGTATTGGTGTCAAACTTTACGTACGTTTCATCGTCCATGAGAATGCATCGAGATTTATTTGTCAGTAACATATGATATAAATTTCCGCACCTTTTTTTGGCCCGCGTTTGTTGCTCAACACTTCTCTTTGGCATTTTTTGTTTCTTGTATGTCCGTATGTTATTTCTTTTTTTTATATTTTGTATAGTACCTATGCTAACACCTACTTTTTTAGCAATTTCCCGAACGGACATGTACTTTTTAGATTTTAACAAGCACACGACTTTTTCATCGATATGTGGGTTTGCCGATCCACTTCGGCGTCGCGATTTCGGTAAATCTTCGAGGGTATGGTGCTCCCCAAACTTTTTTATTATTTGAAACACCGCTGACTTGGAACATTGAAACTTATTAGCAATTTTCCGCAATGAAAATTTGCCTGTACACCAATTCTGCAAGATTAATTTTCGATCTTCAATATTAATTCGTTCCATCTCGAAAAATATTTTGACATTTAATAAAATATATAAAACATATCTATCAAGATAGAATTATCCATGGTCATTTTATATCCGGCCAGTACTTATTAGTTAGTTTTAGTTTAAAGCTTGAGTTTAATATGTCCGCTTAGTAAATTGAACAGTCCTTAACGTGGAGTACCGTCACTAGTAAGGAGAGGGCGGATGGGCGCTGGTCTTCCTGTTACCCTGCGGCACAGGTGGTGGATGTCGTTCCAGTCCTCGCCAGCTGAATCGGTGAACTCAAGCCAGGAGTGTTCGGAGTGCGCCGCGAGGCACCTCCAAATCCTCTCGGCGAGTGCGTTCAGTTGGGACTTCATGGTTGGACATCGTGTGCGTTGGTATTGTAGACGCAGTTTCCTTTTTCTCTGGATGAGAGACAGGATGTAAGCGGGGACTTTCCGCTGGCGTTGCCCTTGACTGGCGCCGGTCTCGACGGTGGAGTAAGTCAAGGCATTGCTGGTACAAGAGGCGAACGCCTCGGCAAATCGGTCGACTTCCTCCGGGGTTGATACGGGGAAGGACGGAGTGTGTTCGCTCATGTAGGCAACGTACAGATCCAGTCCTGTCTGCGGCGAGGTGAAGGTAGAACCGTCCGAGTCGGTGTCAGATTCAGGGTTGCCAGTACAGGTCCTGCGTGGGCAGGGAAGTCAGTCCACGTGCTACCATAAAGTGGGCTGCCGCGTAAGGGTAGTGGGTCGGTACCTCCGTTCCGAGCACCTCGTATCCTTGAGCCTCTGCGTCGTTGTAGAGGCAGTTGACATCTGGGCATATGCGAATGGAATTCCATGCGGTGTGCTTGCAGTTAAAGTCGCCGGCTACGATCGTGGGCAGCGGCGAGTCCTGCAGATCGTGAACATCAGTCCAGCAGATCGTGAATATTAGCCACTACAAGGCGAGAGCACGGTGGCTTGTAGAATGCAAACACACGCAGAGGGTTTCGGTTGACGCAGATTTCCACGCCGAGGGCGTAAGACGACCGGATTGTCGTTGGTAGTGATAGCGGTTGGTGGATCAGTCTTCTCTTCACTAGTACAGCCAATCCCCGGTAGGCATGTCCCAATGAGGTGACCTCTTCTTTCCTGTAGGCTATGTAGCCTGGTATCTTGAGGCGGTCTCCGGCCTTGAAGTGGGTCTCGGAGATCAGGGCTATGTCGATCTTCTTCTCGGCTAGAAGATTTCTGAGCAGCCCGGTCTTTGCTGGTGACAGACTGTCGGCATTCCAGTGTAAGATACGGTCGCGCAGCGCCTTATATGTGCGTGGGTGGCAGGGCGGCGGGCGGCGAGGTGCAGTGGCTACCTCAGTCCCTCGCACGGCGCACGTCTACTCCCGTGCGTCGTCGCAAAAATCCTTAACAATTAAACAATGTTGTTTTTTTAAATTCTGTAATGGCATGAAAGTTCTAAATACCTAATTGGCTAGCTACATGAACAAAGGTTCAGTGCCCGTATTACTCGTAATATCTCATTAATTATACACCTTCTTACAAGAAATTTTTCTAACACATTTGCTTGACTTATCATTCAAAACCTAAGTACGTCAAGGTGACAAATCTGGAGCGCTACCGCAAATCTAAAACGAAGTATCTCCCTCTCTGTCGGCCGAATACGCTAGTACGACAGACAGGCAAATATTTCGTTTTCGGTTCGCGGTAGTACCGGTCATATTCGCCTCTGTGTACCTGTCATGGCCGCCTATGTGTGTCTGTGCTTTTATTGATTTGCTTGTGCCATTCCAAGTGTAAGTTAGGTTCGTAGTAAAACAGCTGTTATGTGTGTTGCAGTCGCTCAGGCCGGGGGGACGTGGCCTGTATCCGCGCGCGCCAAGGAACAGCTTGCCATGGCATGTTCCGTGAGGCTCGAGCGCCTCCGCGGCGATGAGGTGCCGCACGCGAGCCAGACGTGGCGAGCGACATCGCACCGCGGCCCGAGGCCCGCCACGAGTAGCGTTCACACCTGCGACACTTGTAAAAAGCAGTTTATACACAGAAAGTCTCTGGTTAGGCACATCAAAATACATACAGGAAAAAAACCTTATTGCGACATTTCTAGAAAAACGTTTGTACACAACTCAGCATTAAGTCTGCATCAACGAATTCATACGGGCGACAAGCGTTATACCTGTCATATGTGTAAAAAGCAGTTTATACAGAAAGGCAACCTGATTACGCACATCAGAACACATACAGGGTTAAAACCTTATTCATGCGATGTTTGTAGTAAAACGTTTGCATGCAAGTCAACGTTAAATCGGCACCAACCAATTCATACGGGCGTCAAGCGGTATATCTGCCATATATGTAAAAAGCAGTTTAAATTTCAAAGTTCTCTGAAAGTACACATCAGAACACATACGAGAGAAAGACCTTATTTTTGCGAAGTTTGCAGTAAAACGTTTTCAGACAGCTCAGGATTTAGTAAACATCAACAGATTCACACGGGCGACAAGCATTACACTTGCAATATATGTGACAAGCTGTTTACAATAAAAAGTACTCTGATTACGCACATCAGAACACATACAAGACAGAGACCTTATACTTGCGCCTTTCGTAGTAAAACGTTTGCAGACACAGCATTAAGAAAACATCAACTAATTTTCACGGACGACTAGCGTTATATTTGCAATACATGTGACAAGCGGTTCACACTTAAAGGCCATCCGATAAAGCACATCAGAACTCATACAGAAAAGAGACCTATTCTAGCGCCATTTGTAGTAAAACGTTCGCAAACAGCTCACCGTTAAGGCAGCACCAACAGGACAAGCGTTATAGTTGCAATATATGTGACAAGCGGTTTACACAGAAAGGTCATCTGATTACGCACAGGACAAATACCTTATATTTGCAAATGGAATGTTTGTACTAATACGTTTGCACACAACTCAGCATTTAGGCGGCATCAACAGGTTCACACGGGCAGCAATGTTACACTTGTAAAGCCTGCCTACGGCCCGCCTGATGGTAAGCGGTCACCGCAGCTATTGACAACCATATTAAATCAATGCCAATAACTAAATTTTAATATACACTAAAGAGACTACTTGTTCAAGCCTGTTTTTTTTAACATGAAAGAATTTACGAGTGTAATTTTAATGTTATTAAATAAAATATTGATTATATTTATAGATGAGAGTAATAATTTAATTTAATAACTTTACTAATTGACTTAAATAATATATGTATGATCAAACTAAATTAACAAGTGAAGTTCGATCGATATTATATGATATTGTATGCTCCTATGAGTAGATTATGAGCGCCTAACAGTACTTGTAACACCTTCACCATTGTGAATGTACCAGGTTGTTCCGTTGATCGTGTTTGTGAGATTGCTTGTGCAGATACGGGTCAGTATCTGATAATTTGCATTTATAAACCACCATCTGGTGACTTAATATCTTTTATAGAAATTATGGAGGATGTACTTAGTAAAGCAACAAGTGGTAAAAAACCAGTAACAGTCTGCGGCGACTTTAATATCGATATTTTATCACAATCAGTCGAAAAAGATAAGTACATCACTCTTTTTAAATCGTTCAATTTGACTACTTATTTGAAGTACCTACCAGAGTTACTCCGGCCTCTGCCACTTGCATAGATAATATTTGGTTAAACTGTCCTCATCTAGACAGAAGCATAGTGAATGGAGTCCGTTCGGATCATAAAGCTCAGATTGTCAGGAAATAACACCGCTGAGTAGAAGTAGACTAGAACTACTAAAGTCAAATCTACTAGTCGCCATGCCGAACACCCAGGTAGAATCAAATAATCCGAATGATCAATTCAAAATGCTTCTGAATACAGTGTGTAAATTTGATAGGACTTGTAGTAAAAAGCGTATTAAAATAAACAATAAAATGAGATTTAATGAGTGAGCAACTACCGGAATACTTTTTTTTATTTATTAAAAATGGGATTGCTCTTGACCAGCATCTAGCCAGGAGGTAAAGATAAGGCCGACGATGAAGCGAGCTCACCCAGAAGATGCCTATTCACTCGTGCCTTAAACAGGTCCAGGTTATATGAACTCGGAAATACAGACGCCGGCAGAGGATTCCAAACCTTAGAAGTGCGCATTATAAAAGAATATGCAAATCGCTTGGTTCGAAAAAGTAGAGATAACTTATACCAACTTTATGAAAGGAGATCTTGCACCACTGACGAACGCTTCCATCAGTATGTTAGGGATTATTCCAAACTATTCAAAACAGTGTGCATAAAGGCAAAAACAATTCACTTGAATAATAAAATAAAGTCCTCAGATAACAAGGCCAAGACTGCCTGGAAAATAATAAACACAGAGACTGGGCAGAGAAATAATAGAGACCACAATTCCTTTTAAATAGAGGATAATTTAATTACTAATGCACTGAAAGTAGCCGATGAATTTAATAATTTCTTTTCCAAAATTCCTAAAGTCACAACTCAAACTTCGGCATCATCTACCACAATAGCTGAATCCCTTCTGAATGAGAACGTAAAATTAGAGTCACTAAATATTTTCAAAATCATGTTTCTCCTCTAGATGTTCTGAAGTCTTTTAAAATCTTAAAAATAAAGAGCACTGAGGACTTATGGGGCGTGTCAGTCAAGGTACTGGAATCTATTCTCGAGGTCGTTGCACCCACTCTAGCACTCATTTTTAGGGTTCCGTACCCAAAGGGTAAAAACGAGACCCTATTACTGACTTCGCTGTCCGTCAGTCCGTCCGTCTGTCATCAGGCTGTATCTCAAGAACCGTAATAGTACTAACTGTCTAGACAGTTGAAATTTTCACAGATTGTGTATTTCTGTTGCGGCTATAACAACACATACTAAAAAAAAATTAAGGTGGGCTCCCATACAAAAAACGTGATATTTTAGCCCTTTTTCATGGCTACCACTCTCCGAGCTAGATCTCAAGAACCGTAATAGCTAGACAGTTAAAATTTGCACAGATTATGTATTTTTATTGTGGCTACAACAACAAATACTAAAACCAAAATAATAATAATAATAATTAAGGGGGGCTCCCATACAACAGAGTAGTTGTTGGCGTTTTTTTTTTCTGGTACCTTCGTGCGCCTTCAACTAGATTTTCAGCATCAATATTTTAACCAATCACAGAGCAGTATTCTTGTGGAGCGCGGCCAACTAGATTTTTTTAACCAATCAGATAACACACAAACTCATAACTGCCTCGGGAGTTATGAAAATCCATAACTCCCGGGGGAGGTAAATCGGCTATAACTGCTCTATACGCCTGCGTGCACTAAAACTGCAATAAGACCCTTTACGAGTAAATGCGATGGAAACTAGCAATTAACGCACGTTACGCGCTCCCAGGAAAATCCCAGGGAGAACCGTATAATTTTGTACTTACCATGGGCGGTAGTAAAAAAAGCCTATGATCGCATATTTATCGCCCTTGCTCAGATGTCAAATACCTACTATATACGATTCCAAGTTTGAAAACTCACTCAATCAGTTGCTTATCCCTAGATTCTGAAATCCAACAGTTAGAAAGCAGGACTTTGCCGCCTCTAAGACCTCTTTTCAAAGGACTGATCGACCTGTCGGTGTCTCCGCTTTCATAACTGGAAATTGTACTGAACTGACGTTTATAACGTTTTGGTTTATATGGGATTTGGCTTTGACATTTCGGTGTGCTTTTAAATGGAGACAATTCGTTAACAGCCGAAAATGATCGTACTATCTGTCCCTTTTTAACTCATCTTGGTTAACCATAAGAATTCAAAGAGACGACTACATGAAAGATCAGCTTGCTTAACACAACGGATCTCCTGGTATTATTAATTTATGTCCGTTTCCATCGGCTAAACTCTGAATAAGACTAGACCCGAAGAAGTGTCAATTATTTATTTATTTTTTAATAAAAAAAACTTGTTTGGCTTCGGATGATAAACCTGAAGAAAAGTCGGAGACGGCCGAAGCAAGGACGAGTCAAGTATCACATCTTGAAATCATGTCCGCGCCGGGAAACGACGGGGCGAGTAGGGACATGTCAGGTTAGTACTAGTAATAGTAATAGCTATTGAGGAGAGATTCTGTAATAGGATGTCGGCCTGTTTAGCCTAGAATGGTAAAAAAAAACTAGGTCAACCTTTTGCACGCTCAAAAAAGTAATCACCCCTCTGAAAGCGTGAAATAGGTTATGTAGATTAAGCCGATACGAACTTTTTATTGTAAAAATAATTAATGTACTAACAGCGAGTAGTGCCTTTTCTTATCTTACCTTTATTTTCTGTTCCTATTATGGTGGATTGTAAGACTGCAGTGATACCAATGATCTCCGTATCTCGACATTGTCGCACATAAGTTAATGGCTTCTTTTATTTTTTATTTTTCCATTGCTTGTTTTGTGTAGTGAGGATGATTAGTTGGATTGTGTTTTCTTTAGATTTAACCATCAACTTTTAAAACTATGACTGTTTCATAATTCTCATTTCACTTTGTCTGTATGTATTTGGTAATTTTTGACTTTTTGACATAACGTAGTGATTATATTCTCTTTGTTTTTGACTTTTGGTTTGAATGAAAAAATTGCAGCCATGTGCGGCGAATGGGGTAGCACATTGTTACTAATGATTCTCAATGTAACTTGAGACGTTGGTGCAGTTTCAAAAATTTGTAGCAACTTTGACGGTAGTTGTCGCTACTAGTCTAGGTCTAGGCTTGATTAAAAACAGTGAACTGATTGAAAGATTCGTCGCCTCGGGTATGAACAAAGGTTTAGTGCCCGTATTAATATCTCATTAGGGTTATATTTGACCGAGACACCATGGCGACAGATTGGCGGCGGCGACTGGTTGCGCCGCCATGGTGTCCCGGTGAATACCGGCCCTCAATTATACACCTTCTTACATGAAACTTCTAAAACATTTGCTTGACATATAATTCAAAACCTAAGTACATCAAGGTGCCAAATTTGGGGCGCTACCGCGAACAGAAAACGAAGTATCTCCCTTTCTATCGGCCGAATATGCTAGTGCGACAGAAAGGCAGATATTTCGTTTTCGGTTCGGGTATAGCGCCTCTGTGTACAAACGCCAACATAGTTAACTGACTATTCTTGACCCTTATTATTATTACAATCCCTATAAAGTGCAGGAATGATCAGTTAACCGTGTTGGCGATGGTACCTGTCATGGCCGCCCATCTGTCTGTGGTGTTATTGACGTGCGCGTGTCATTCCATTTTAGAATATTGTTATACATGACAGTAACTTTTGCTAAATTGCACGTTAACTCTTAAGGGCCTTTTGCATTCACCCTTGGTGATATAAATAATTATTTAATATAACTATGAAAAAAAATTTTTTTTTTGAAAATCTAAATATATATTTTCTATGGGTGTTCACGGATATATGCCTGGAGGAACGAATGCATATAAAAAATTTTGAGCTTATTATATAAAATGGGCAAAAATAGCCACTGACTACAGATTTCGGATATGCTCATGTACCAGTGAAGCCATAAGTGTAAGTTTGATTCGTAGTAAAACCACTGTTGTGTCTTGCAGTCGCTCGGGCCGGAGGGACGCGGCCTGTCTCCGCGCGCGCCAGACAGCAGCTCTCCACGGCCTGTTCTGTGAGGCTCGAGCGCCTCCGCGGCGATGAGGCGCCGCTCGCGAACCAGACGTGGCGTGCGACATCGCGTCGCGGCCCGAGCCCCGCCCCGAGAAGCGTTCACACCTGCGATACTTGTCAAAAGCAGTTTATATGTAAAAGCTATCTGATTAGGCACATCAGAATACATACACGAGAAAAACCTTATTCTTGCGACGTTTGTCGTAAAACATTTGGACACAACTCAACATTAAGGCTGCATCAACGGATTCACACGGGCGACAAGCGTTATACCTGTCATATGTGTAAAAAGCAATTTATACAGAGGGGCAACCTGATTACGCACATCAGAACACATACAGGGTTTAAACCTTATTCATGCGACGTTTGTAGTAAAACGTTTACACGCAAGTCAACGTTAAATGAGCACCAACAAATTCACACGGGCGACAAGCGGTATACTTGCCATATATGTAAAAAGCAGTTTACAGTTCAAAGTTCTCTGAATGTACACATCAGAACACATACGAGAGAAAGACCTTATTTTTGCGAAGTTTGTAGTAAAACGTTTGCACACAACTCAGCATTAAGGCGGCATCAACGGATTCACACGGGCGACAAGCGTTATACCTGTCATATGTGTAAAAAGCAGTTTATACAGAAAGGCAACCTGATTACGCACATCAGAACACACACAAGAGAAAGACAAGCTTGCGACATTTGTAGTAAAACTTTTGTACACAACTCAGCATTAAGGCTGCATCAACGTATTCACTCGGGCGACAAGCGTTATACCTCCACGGGCTGTTCCGGGAGGCCCAAGCGCCTCCGCGGCGATGAGGCGCCGCGCGCGAGCCAAAAGCGGCGTGCGACATCGCGCCGCGGCACGAGCGCCGCCCCAAGAAGCGTTCACACCTGCGATACTTGTCAAAAGCAGTTTATATGTAAAAGCTATCTGATTAGGCACATCAGAATACATACAGGAGAAAAACCTTATTCTTGCGACGTTTGTAGTAAAACATTTGTACACAACTCAACATTAAGGCTGCATCGACGGATTCACACGGGCGACAAGCGTTATACCTGTCATATGTGTAAAAAGCAGTTTATACAGAAAGGCAACCTGATTACGCACATCAGAACACACACAAGAGAAAGACAATCTTGCGACATTTGTAGTAAAACTTTTGTACACAACTCAGCATTAAGGCTGCATCAACGTATTCACTCAGGCGACAAGCGTTATACCTCCACGGGCTGTTCCGGGAGGCTCGAGCGCCTCCGCGGCGATGAGGCGCCGCGCGCGAGCCAGACGCGGCGAGCGACATCGCGCCGCGGCGCGAGCACCGCCCCGAGAAGCGTTCACACCTGCGATACTTGTCAAAAGCAGTTTATACGTAAAAGCTATCTGATTAGGCACATCAGAATACATACAGGAGAAAAACCTTATTCTTGCGACGTTTGTAGTAAAACATTTGTACACAACTCAACATTAAGGCTGCATCAACGGATTCACACGGGCGAGAAGCGTTATACCTGTCATATGTGTAAAAAGCAATTTATACAGAGAGGCAACCTGATTGCGCACATCAGAACACATACAGGGTTAAAACCTCATTCATGCGACGTTTGTAGTAAAACGTTTACACGCAAATCAACGTTAAATGAGCACCAACAAATTCACACGGGCGACAAGCGGTATTCCTGCCATATATGTAAAAAGCAGTTTTCAATTCGAAGTTCTCTGAATGTACACATCAGCACACACACAAGAGAAAGACAATCTTGCGACATTTGTAGTAAAACGTTTGCACACAACTCAGCATTAAGGCGGCATCAACGGATTCACACGGGTGACAAGCGTTATACCTGTCATATGTGTAAAAAGCAGTTTATACAGAAAGGCAACCTGATTACGCACATCAGAACACATACAGGGTTTAAACCTTATTCATGCGACGTTTGTAGTAAAACGTTTACACGCAAATCAACGTTAAATGAGCACCAACAAATTCACACGGGCGACAAGCGGTATTCCTGCCATATATCTGTTTTATAAGTGTTACTAACCTGTGTTTCCTGTCCCTAAAACATAGTGATTATACTCTTCTTGCCCTAAAAACTGTGAACTGTAAATCTTGTTTATGTTTTATTGTATTACTATCTTCGAAGAGAATAAATAGCACGAAGTAAAATTTATATACAGAGATTACAGAGAAAAGAAACTGACATAGAGATGTCAATGAAATATTCCACATAGATCGTAGCGCTACTGTGGTATATAGAAAGAACTAACCGCACGACCGCTGCATCTCTGTCACTCCAATATGTACGTGCGACAGAAATAGCACCCAGTGACATTATACAAACAAGTTAAACTTCCTTGGAAAAATCGTACTTTAAGCCACAGACTAGCTACGAGCCAGACGCCTGGATGCGTTCAATTTTTGTACAATTGTATAAGACCGTGTGGTACAGTCGGGTTCGCTTACACGTACAAGCATTTTTGCCTTATTATTATTATTTATTGTTTATGGAATGTGTACGTGTGTGTGAACTTGGCTGTGCCGCACAGATCGTGACCCATCAATGGTCCTGCCGGAAGACCAGCGCTGACTCCTGAGTCAGCACCATGCTGAGGCGGGACCATTTCATGGTAAACTTTTAAAACTTGTAAAACTTCGTAAAATTTTGTCTGTTTGTTTGCCATGAATAAAGCTTTTCTATTTCTATTCTATTTCTATTTCTATTTCTATATGTAAAAAGCAGTTTCCAGGTCAAAGTTCTCTGAATGTACACATCAGCACACACACAAGAGAAAGACAATCTTGCGACATTTGTAGTAAAACGTTTGCACACAACTCAGCATTAAGGCAGCATCAACGGATTCACACGGGCGACAAGCGTTATACCTGTCACATGTGTAAAAAGCAGTTTATACAGAAAAGCAACCTGATTACGCACATCAGAACACATACAGGATTTAAACCTTTTTCATGCGACGTTTGTAGTAAAACGTTTACACGCAAGTCAACGTTAAATCGTCATCATCAGCATCATCAGCCCACTGCAGTCCACTGCTGAACAAAATAGGCCTCACCCAAGGCCCGCCACAAAGTGCGGTCCTCTGCTTTACGCATCCAGTCGCTTCCCGCCCTCCGACATACGTCGTCTCGCCACCTGGCCGGCGAGCGCCCCCACTCCGCTTGCCGAGGCGAGGTCTCCACTCCAGGACACGCTTACACCAGCACCAGTTCTACGACAGACGTGGCCAGCCCGCTGCCACTACAGTTTGCTAATTTTAAAAGCTATGTCGGTTTCTTTGATTCTCTGACGGATTACTTCGTTCCGTATTTTATCCCTGAGAGAGGCCCCAAGCATAGCTCTCCAGAAATTAATATGATTGCCTTTTACAATAACAAAGTTTATATACAATTAGTGACTTGTTTATATTTGATTTATTTATAGGATATAGACATTATGAATAGGAGTTATTTACGCGCGGTTCGTCGTAATTCAAGTCGGCGGCGGAGGCGGATCACGACACAACACAGGTACTCGCGCGGCGACGGCCCCCGTCTGACTGATCACCTCGGGGTTTGCAAGCGGTGGGCATAAAACGCGACGCGCTCCTCCCATTGCAAGCCCCTTGCCTTAGTCTTGTCGAGATTCATCCGAAGACCAACTCGTTGGCGGGATTCATTTAATTTGTACAGCTTCTCGTGTAATCCCTGCGGCGTTTCCGCCATGACAAAGATATCATTGTCAAACCGCAGGTGCGAGATGTACACTCCGTTTATTTTTTTATTTTTTATTTTTTTTATGACATAGGTGGCAAACGAGCAGACGAATCGCCTGATGGTAAGCGATTAGCGCCGCCCATGGACACTCGCAACACCAGAGGGGTTGTAAGTGCGTTGCCGGCCTTTAAGATGGGAGTACGCTCTTTTCTTGAAGGTTTGAAGGTCGAATCGGTCCGGAAATACCGCAGGCGACAGTTCATTCCACAGTTTAGCTGTGCGAGGCAAGAAATTTCTGGAGAAACGCACAGTTGAGGACTGCCAACCATCTAAGTGGTGAGGATGGAAATTTTGTCGCGTTGGGCGATGGCGGAAGGAAGCGGCAGGGATTAATCCGAACAATTCCTCGGAGCACTCCCCGTAATACATGCGGTAGAAAATGCAGAGCGAGGCTACATTTCTACGCAGCGCCAAGGAGTCAAGCCGTTCCGAAACCCGCTGGCAGCGGACAATTCGAGTCGCTCTCCGTTGGATGCGGTCCAGAGAGAGAAGCTGGTACTGTGGTGCCCCTGCCCAAAGATGAGAGCAGTATTCCATATGTGGGCGGACCTGTGCCTTATAAAGCTGTAGGCGATGGGCCGGCGTGAAATACTGTCTCGATCTGTTTAGCACACCGAGCTTTTTCGAGGCTAATTTGGCCTTACCCTCTAAATGACCGCGGAACTGGACTTCACTCGAGATGTCGACGCCAAGTATCTCGATATTGGCTGTGGCAGTTAGGGGAGTGCTCTCAAAACGAGGCGAACTGATGCGACAAACGCAAGCTTTTTCGCAGTAAACGCGCAAACCTGCGTCTTTGTAGGGTTAAAGCGGACCAGATTAAGTCGACCCCATTCTGAGACTTCATCCAGGGAAGTCTCAATCTGAGACACAAGTTTGTTTCGGCTCACAGTGACGTTTTCCCGAGAAATATTGGCGCGACCGGTGTAAGAGGCATCACACGTACTATCATCCGCATAACAGTGAATGCCGCTGATTTGCAGCATGTCATTGATATGCAGAAGGAATAGCGTGGGTGATAGCACACAGCCTTGAGGGACACCAGCATTCACAGACATGGCGTCAGAGCATACACCGTCAACTACGACCTTTATGCTTCTGTCTGCTAGCAAGCTGCTGACCCATTCACATAATTTCTCGGGAAGCCCATAGGATGGAAGCTTCGAGAGAAGTGCTTTGTGCCAAACGCGATCAAAGGCCTTCGCTACATCCAAACTAACAGCCAATGCTTCACCCTTTGTCTCGATCGCCTATGCCCAACGATGTGTCAGGTGAACCAGTAGATCACCAGCCGAGCGGCCCCTACGGAAACCGTATTGTCGGTCACTAAGTAACTGGTGGTCATCCAGGTACCGAAGGAGCTGGCTGTTGATAATGGACTCCATTATCTTCGAGAAAAGGGAAGTTATAGCTATTGGCCTGTAGTTGGACGGATTTGAGCGATCGCCTTTTTTAGGGATGGGGTGCACCAAAGCTGACTTCCATGAGGTCGGGACTATGCCAGAAGAGTAAGAGAGCCGAAAAAGACGCGTTAAAACTGGTGCCAACTCAGGAGCACACATCTTCAGCACAATGGCAGAGATTCCATCGGGCCCACTAGACTTATGAGCGTCGAGGGAAAGAAGAGCTTTACGCACTGAGTTCTGGTGGAAGCGAACATCCGGCATACAGCTCCCGTACCGCGGAATGGTCGGCGGCGCGTGGCCCCCGTCATCCAAAGTCGAGTTGGACGCAAAGAGTTTACCCAGAAGATCAGCTTTGTCTTTTGCGTCGTGGGCTAATGAATCATTTCCCATGTGCAGAGGTGGAAAAGACGGCGTGCAGAAATTCCCTTGGATAGTTTTGGCTAGAGACCAGAACGCACGAGTTCCCGAAGGGAGGCGTTCTAGTTTCTCGCCAATCCTACCAATGTGCAACGACTTTGCTTTGGCGTTTATGTTGATGCCGTGTCCATTCCAGTTTATAGTCTTGAACAGATCATCCAAAGCATTTGTAAACAGTTTCGGAGATATGAAGTCCCCTTGTCACCTCGATGCAATTGGGTAGGTGGTGTTTGTGTGGTCTGCGGTTGATATTGATCTATGATGGTTGCTATTTTATCACTTATCATCGTGGATAAGACATTCGTCACGTTCTGACAAGTATGCGAGTGCGAGAGTGACGGGCGTCTTATCCACGACGATAAGTGATAAAATGGCCCCACCCACGGCCACGGCATGGATACGCCCACTGTTCTGTACTCGGACTGACATCGATGCTCCATTATACAAGCATCTCAACACCTCGATATAACGCCAATCGAAAACATGTTTTAAAATAAAATAAAAATATAATATTCCTGAGTCTTCTCTATAATCTGCCTCACTGTGTGTAAGTGGTTTATGGTGCAAAACCCTCCGCGAAATCCAGCCTGCTGGAAGTCGTCAAGCTTTCTCGCCAATCTGTCGGTGATGATGACCTTCGAGAACAGTTTGTAAACGTGGCTCAGGAGCGCTAGCGGTCTTTAGTTCTTAATATAATCATAGAATAAACAAATAATAAAACGATTAAAAGAAAAACAGAAGATATATCTCTTTCTATAAATTTTATCACCCTTTTTGAAAAACAAAACTACAACGCTCCTGCTCCACGCTTCTGGAGTTCTCCCTTCGTGCATTATGGCGTTAAATATCCGTTGGAGTTCTTTAAGGCAGGAACTCCTCCAGCTTTCAGGAGCTTCGTAGTAATACCATCTTCGCCCGCGTCTTCTCCATCTTTTAACTGTTTGAGGGTCAATCCAATCTCGTCGATGTTGACGTCTGGTAATTCGTCGGTGTAGTGGCGGACTAATGCGGCTCGAAGATCGTGAGAAAGAGGGGGTTTAGGCTTCGGAGATTGTGAGGCATATAGCTGGCTATAGAAGTCTTCTACATCCGCGAGAATTTCTTATTAATTACTGAGAGGAGACTTCTCGGTCATCGCCAGCAGTCAGCTTGGACAAACGGCTTCTACCAACGTGTTGCGCGATTACTATGGAACCACGGTTCTTCCTGCTCAATAAGGCGTGTGTTGGCACACCGGAGGGCCCGCCGAATCGCTTTTCTGATTTCCTCAGTGAGTGCCCGCAGATACACCGCCGTCGCTTCTCCGTTGTATTTTCGCGTCTCACTCTCATTAGATCTAGAGTTTCGTCAGAAAGCTTCGACTTCTTGCCCGTATCTCTATTCCGACAAAACCTATTACCCCCATTCCTCACGATCCTTTCCATTCTGTCCATGTCCTGGTCAATATCACCGACTGTCCAATCGGTTTTGAAGTTCTAGCTGGAATCTTCCCGAGCCAGCTATGGTTTGGTGTAGCCAAGGTCCGAGCGTGGACTTTATCAGACGGTTGCGTTCAAACTTGTAAACAATATTCAGAGTGCCTCGCGCAAGTAGATGGTAACTACCTGTGTTGAATCTATTAATCATCGATATACTTATATGTATCTCGTCAATTAAATTTTTGTCACAGTATCGGGGGTCTGCCAAGTCCACTTTCGTTGAGGCTTCTTCTGGGAGAATGAATTGATCAAGAAAAGTCCCTCACGTTCTCCAAAGTTGACAAGTATCTGCCCACTGTGATTTCTGTTTCCAATCCCGTGCGACCCCATCACCGATTCGTTATTATTATTATATTTTTTTATTGTTAATGGGATTACGTTTGACCTTAGTCTAACCTGATGGAAAGTTAAGACAAAGTCTAAGATGGAACACGCTCACCCAGAAGATGCCTATTCACTCTTACCTTGAACACATCGAGGTCATATGCTTCTGGAAATACAGACGCCGGAAGAGAATTCCAGACTGAAGCAGTGCGAATCAGAAATGATTTGTTAAACCGCGAGGTGCGGCATGGAGGGAATTCGACTACATGTGGGTGAAATCCCATACGGCGCCTAGTACTCCGATAAAGAAAAGTCGAAGGGGGGATAAGGTCATGGAGCTCAGCAGCACACTCCAAAATACAACCTATAGAAAATTGCCAGACACGCGACCCTCCGCCGATGCTCCAAACTTTGGATCTATGCGTACTCCCGCTTTAGCGTTTAAATCACCCATGCATGACAACATTAAAGTGGGCCTGTAGTGTTGTGCAAGGCTTTAGCTATGTCCTCGTACATAGCTAAAGCGGGACTTACTCTCACAGGTATTAAATTCTTACTAGGAAGTCCCAACCTTTACACTTTACGTTGATCAACGAAGTAAATGCTTTTTATTTTATATTCCATACTAAATTTCATTTAAATCGGATGTACAGTTTAACCACGACCAGGGGTGGTTTACTACCGTGACGTCATCGCGCCGCGCAAAGTACATGCGGCCGCCGGTTCACACGTCGTGTGACTATTCAATGGTTGCGGCGCAGCGTTACGGATCACACGTGCACGCGCTGCTGTACCGCTGTACGATATTAAAATAATCCGTTTCGTGTTAAATAATAATGTCAAAACCACATCATCATTATTGTATAAAAAATGACTTTATATAGTTACCTAAATTCTATGTCTTTCTTTATCTTAAAAAGTTGAAAAAAATGACAGTCATCGAGTTTGGTATTCACCAACGGTTGACATAAAAGAAAACGAAAATGAAAACGTTAGTTCTAAGAAACTTATTTTTAAAGCCTTTAAAAAATATATAAATCTTTGTATCCCCTGGTTACATGTATGGAGTGCCGCCCTCCCCCTACTTTAATATTTTTGCGTCATTTCACATCACTTTTACGTAGCTGTTCATACGAGTAAAACACACCTTCCTGATAACCTATCCTCCTTTCCTTCCTATTTCGACTTGAATGGTAATAACTTGTTGTGTGCCCTAACAGGGTGTCATGGAATGACTTATAATTAAAATGTAACATCTTATTATGTATGCATGACATTACAATGAATAAATAAATGTTTTAATTGTATTTGTAATGCTTATAGTCTCCGAGTAAGTACATCAGCTATCACATACAGACGAAAAGACGGACGGACGGGTTCCGTTTTCACCATTTTGGCTACGGAACTTTAAAAGTACTATTCGTAATTGTACGAGTAAACAACACTACTAATAATAAAGTAAGTACATATATTAAAATAGGTTCTCGCTGGTGGTAACCCTAGCGCTGAGGGCGGCGCCTCGAAAGAGCGCGTTGCGTGCGATAGAAAGAGATGGCCACGTTTAGGCACGTTTGGCATACCTAAGCGGGGGATTTGTTAACAGAGAAACTTCTGTACTTGTACTATTACTTATTCTGTGCCATGACCAGGCAACAGACAGACAGAGTTATTTTCGCTTCAATCACCACTAACTATCCAATTTCAAAGTTCTTTTACCAAAATATGAAAGTCTTTCGTGATGGACGTATGCTACATACACACACAGCGAGAGAGAGAGTACAGATCATTAAGGCGGTGAAATACACACACACACACACACGATATATACGAGAACATAGCTAAAGCCTTGCACAACACTACTAAGGCTAGTAACAGAAGTTTACGGAACATGATCGAAATATTTGCTCGGTGAATCTGGCTGAATAATTAAAACGAATACGTTATTAGTATCATTTTATTGACTACGAAGTAGATAACAATAATTAATGCAAATTTGTGTCTTACACTAATGTTTTCCTACCAACAGCTGTGGCAAACTATAGCTTAGAGCCTGCCTGGTTGAGGCTTGCGGCTACAGAAGAATCACCAGCGCTATGACGTCCCATTATTAATTTGAGAATTCGATGTGTTGACAAATCCTTTTGGAATAAACCTAGTACCCAATACTTCCATCTCAGCCCCTCATGCTGAGGATCGCAAACACTTGTAGTCCAGTCTCCAACTATTCCGGTTATAAGCCATATAGACTGCACGGTGCATGCTGCTGGCGGGGACGTCCACCGCGCGATCGCGACAACACGCATATAGTCCCTATTCATCCTGTACCGGATATCGAGTAGTCAGTCCGACCCTTGCTGGATTCATTTCAGTGACCAAACTCCTAGTAACTCGATTCCACTTACACCCCAGATTCAGTTGAAAGTCTCACTGGAGCGCAAACACTTAGAGTATTCCAGTGTTTAGACAGCCCGTGTGGTCGTGTCGGAGGTTTCCCCTGTATTTTCCCCAGGCAACTCTCCCACCGCGCACTCCTATCGCTTTCATGGGCAGGGCCTATCAAGACACAGTCAAGTCCAAATTTAAAATGCATGCTGTTCGAACCCACTTCTTAATGGTGTCAGACATCTCATAGATGAGCACATCTGAAAGATAGAACACGCTTACGCGGCTAAAAAAATTTGCTTCTCCAGATGCTTTGAAGCATAGTGTCCTAAAAGTACTCTTTCATGGTATATTGTAGAATGCCGCGGTGATATTGAGCGTTTTTATATTAATGACTAGGTTTTGCCCGCGACTGCTTCCGCGCAGAATAAGAAAACATACAAACTGCCACCTCGCTTTTCGCCCTTGAGGAAATAATTCCGTGTCCTTCCCGGAATCTCCAATTATATTCATCTCAAATTTCATCTAGATTCGATCAGAGGTTAAAACCAAGCGTGAAGCGGTAACAGAAATATAGAGAGCGTTGCTTTCGCATTAAACTAATACACGGAATATAAAAACCAGTGGAAGTGGTGAGTGGGCGTTCCCGTGTCGCCAAACATGAGTTAATATTAGCTTACTTGATGCACAGATTATTATCAGTCACTTTGCAACCGCAAGTGGCGTTTGACATGAGTAAATAAGTGAAATAAATCTGTTTTTATTTGTAAAATGCCTTATTGTGCCGTGAAAAGCTGTAGAAACAACAGTAATATAAAAAATTTGACCCATGGAGGGATTTCCTATCATCCGTAAATAGTATTTTAGAGTATAAGAGAAATAATTACATTATTAATTTCGAAGACACAATTTGCGTCTGTAATTAAGCAAATATCTATTCTATTCCTCTGAGATTAAGCTTCATAATCATGTGTGTTATTTCGCTATCCAGAACGTCAAACTTTGCTCCCGAGTTGCTACTCAAATGCTGTAGCTATGTCGATAATTATAATCGATAAATTGATAACTCAAATTAAATATTTTTTGCATATTGTATCACGGGGAGAAAGGATTGGTTTCCGCAACAGTATAACACAATTTGCTCGGAACATTACTGGATATCGGAAAAAGGCAAACGATTCATACATGAAAATTTAATTCCTACACAAAATATCGCATGTAGCGTCAGTAGGTACTAACCATTTCATAATTACTGATTTTACTCCGCTCCTAATGTTTAAGTAAGCGTAATAGTAATTATTATCAATTTGTTATAGTATCCAATATATTTGAATATTCGGATAGTTCATGTTGTTGTATTCGGATAATATTTCGGACGAATATTTCGATAATATGAGTATTCGGATTCCAAAGTTGCATTTAAGACGGTTCCCGCTCTGTGCCGTTTGGCATTATCGACTTACTTACGTAAATATGGTTTGTTACATTGTAGTTAAAAATCATACCCCATCCTATTTCTTAAGCCTACTAAGCGTATGTAAAAAGTCTTATCACAATGCGAAATTCGAAATCGCATACAACCTTTTGGTTTGAATTGACCGCCTCGGCTACTCGACACCAGATGGCTGGTCTGGTGGTAGATCTGGTGTCAAGTAGCCGAACTAACACGTCTCTTAGAAGACGAGCAGCAAAGAATCACACAGACGTAAGAAATATTTACATTGCACTCTAATTTAGATCGTAAATGGTAGTTTATGGAGTTGTTTTTCTTTATGGAATTTACTACCGCTAACAACATATTGCCACGGTACGTTTTAATCAATGAAAAGAGTTCTTTTATAGTGTGCGAGTGTTGTGATTTAAGTATGGTTATTTGCGTGTGGCGACAGCCGTTCTCTAGTACAATCGCCAGGATGACACTTCCTCTGGTTTTTATATTTCGTGAACTAATAGTATAGTTAACTACTTCTTGAATCCCGCCCGCGGGATTCTAAATCTTCAACCACTTATATTATCCTACGGGATTATGTTCCCTATATATTCTATTTTGTTTCGTTTTTTGCTCACAGATTTCATGCTTTTCACCTTAGTGTGAGTCCGTCTGTGCTGCCTCAGACCTTCCTTGGTCGCATACGACTTTGTACAAAGCTCACACTGAAAAGTTTTACCCTCCGCATGAATTTCTAAATGCGTCTTCAAATTGTCTTTTCGTCCAAACTGCTTCCCGCATATTTCGCAACAGTATGGTTTGTCCCCCGTGTGTATGTGTAAATGAGTGGTCAGATTGTGTTTGAAACGAAAATGCTTGTTACAGTATTCACACGGGAATGCTTTCTCTCCTGTGTGTGTTAGTTTGTGCTGCTTCAAACTGCTCAAAGTAGCTAGCTCTGCTGGACAGAATTCGCACGGATATTTTCTATCAGAGTGCGTTCTCATGTGAGTAACTAATTGGTTTTTAAACGTAAATATTTTATTGCACACATCGCAGCTGTAGTTTTTACTGTCTACGTGAATTTGTTTATGAACCAATAGACTGCCGTAGTCCCAAAACTTTAGCGGACAATAATCACACGGAAAATTCATCTGTCCCATATGCCTCCCCATATGAGCGATTAGTGCATGTTTGATTTTAAACTTAGCTTCGCATATATCGCAATTATAGGGTATCTCACCTGTGTGTGTGCGTTTATGATTTTTTAAGTTTTGCACACTGGAAAACAACTTATCGCATTCTCCACAGCAGTATCGCTTTCCAACGTGGACATGTTTATGTTTGTACAACGCACGACTTGTTCCGAATTTTTTGTAACATATTTCACAGGTATACGGTGTCACGCCTACGTGGAAACCTTTGTTGTGTAGGTCTAAATAGCGTTTAAATTTAAATTGTATATTGCATAGTTGACATTTGTAGCGCTCCCCCAAGTGAATCCTTTTATGATGTGCCAGCTTTGTCTTTTGCGTGAACTGCTTCCCGCAAACATCGCATGAGTTCTCGTAACTATGTTCCTTTTTCAACTTTTTTGGGTGCTTCCCGAACGTGGGTTCTTGATCTAGCCCAACCTCGCCATTGGACCTCACAATTGACCTTGAACTTGGCTCTGTGATCGGGGTGAATTCGAACAGCGGCTCCTGTTTATAAACGCTCGATACTTGGTTCTCGAAGTCTGAAAAAAGAACACAAAGTGAGCCTAACAAATTTACTAATAATAATAATTCGTGAATTAAACACTAATCCGTTAGTTCAATTAGGATGTTTCTTAGATAAATGCCAATGAGAATTAGAGGCAAACGGTTACGACATTTTACTTAAATCAGTGGCGTAATCTAACCGTAGGATAATGATGTAAGTACATACTGAGTACAAACTCCATGAACACTTCGCTGCCATCGTTCGGGAGCGGGTCTTCCGACAATTCGGGCTTCACAGCATGATCTGAAACAATATTAATAGGCTAGTTTCCAAAAAAATAATAGCGATGACATTCGAGCTACTTTTAAAGGGGATTAAATGTCTGTATGGGAACAACTAAGATAAAGCACAACAAAAGCCGCAAATGACGGTCAGAGGTGGATATTGTTCCCGGATACCATAAAGGCTCCATACTAATTGACAGAAAATTATGACGTCACCACGCACGAGCCCCGTTCTAACGTTGTGGGGAAAGACAAGAAAATTGCTATTTTTCACCAAAAGGGCTTCAATAAAAGGAGGAGGTTCTCAATTCGTCGGAATATTTTTTTTAATGTACATATGTTCACCGATTACTCGGAGACAATTGTCTCCGAGTCTAATAAGACCGATTTCAAATTTCTTTTTTTTGTTTGTAAGGGTATGTTTTCTAGTTGGTCCGATTGTCATCAAGTCTGGATCTGATGATGGGAACTTGGAGAAATCGAGGGAAATCCTCAAATTATATAGTAGAAGATGCCGAGTAAGAGTGGAAGAAGAGAAGGAGTATGGAGTCGGTTTTTTTGTTAAAAATTCACTTGTATTATCTAATTTTCATTTTGTTGTGTTAATTTGATGGTATACTATCCATATAACGGCAATATGTTGTAAAGTTTAACATGAGAAAACTACACTATTACAGTCTCCCAGCGCTACGAAGTCAATCCTAAATTTTTTCCCTAGGCTGTACTAAGGTATACTTAGAAGATCCATTCCCTTGGGGTGGGTTGCACGTTGCACAAAACCCTCTGTGATCGTAGGCGGTGTTCGTTAAAATCTGACTGTATAAAAAGATTGTCAATATTCTACGGGATTATATCATGCTTTTCTGGATTTACTGTCATCAGGCACAAACGGAAAACAGTCAACTAGTAAATACCATTTTTAAATTGGACTAAAAGTAATGCTTCCTAAACATATTCATAACCATATTTATTTTTGTTGTAAATGAAACAAGGCATAATGGAATATTGTCCGCTACGAAAATGTTGCATATTTAAATATGAGCTAGGTAATGCTGTATTTTTTAATTAAGACTAAAATATAGTTTAAAAATCTATTATTCGGTCTTTTTCGGCCTGTTTAGCCTAGTTGGTAGAACACTGCCTCCGAGGTCCCGGGTTCGAATCCCGGTAAGGGCATTTGTTTCAGTGGTGAGCAGAAACATTTGTTCCCGAGACTTGGATGTTTTCTATGTATTTAAGTATATATCTATTAAATATATCATCGTTAGTCGTTAATTATATCATCAAGTACCCATAACACAAACCTTATTGAGCTTACTATGTATGGGACTAGTTCGATTTGTGTAAAAAAAATGTCCCTTTATTATTTGTTGAGGACTTATTGATGGTTTTGCACATAACTCATATATGGCGTATTTTCGATTGTTCATATTTTTCAATGTTTGTACAGAATTCCAAATAGACGTATTTCTTTTGACGAATGAGCCGAAAAGACATAATAAGCATAAATATTGGGGGACAATCTTACGCAAATCGACCTAGTACCAAATTAAAAAAAGCTTGTAATATAGGTACTAGACGACGATATACATACTTATATCGATAAATACATACTTAAGTACATAGAAAATATCCAAGACCCAGGAACAAATATTCGTGCTAATAACACAAATAACGCCCTGACCTGACCTGGATTGGAACCCGGGACCTCCTGCTTCGCAGACAGGGTCAGTACCAACTAAGCCAAAGTGGTCGCTAATTAAGACTATGAGATCCTCACCTGCTTTTAAATTAAAATTCTAAATATGAAAAGAAATCCTTAGTAATCTTCGGATGCAATAGGTCGTATGTCGTATAAGAAAAAATACCAGTATAAATGCATGATTAATATTAAATTAGTATTGTTTTTTATTAAAAAATAAAATTAGTATTGAATTTCATATACCCTTTGTTTATACAGACAGAGGCCTTCCGGCTTATATATCTCACACTTTCCTATGTAATGGTAACCTTTACAACTTTTTTTTTTTATTTACGACCGCTGCTTGGACGACCGCTTTGGTATAGGTCGATTCACAAGAGCTGGCGCGGAATGTCTATGAAATTAATGACAGTTTCATACATTTTCCGCGCCAGCTCTTGTGAATCGACAGACGGTAGTGACCCTGCCTATGAAGGTCCCGGATTCGAATCCCAGTCAGGGCATTTATTTGTGTGAAGAACACGAATATTTATTTCCGGGTCTTGGATGTTTTCTAAAGCGATAACACCGCCTGTTGTTTTACCTCTGTCTCCCTGTATCTTTGTTAATTCTTATTGTATTATGATTTATTATGTGAGGTGTGCAAGAAAAAACAATGTATTGTATTATTTTCTACGTACTTTTCGTGCCGGAAACGTCACACTCCATATAGATGATTTTAATTAGTGTTATTGTAATCAATCAATCATCATTCATTAATCAATAATCATGTATACATACACTTTTTACAGTTATTTGCCCTATTACAAACGCAATTTGCCTGTCACATCACAACTTGTAAAGTACAACATTAGGTAATACTGCAAGTTTTTGTGACTGGTTCATGTGTAATACCAGTTATTACACTTATTACCATTAATTAAACAAACCTCATCATCATAGATAGTTTACGTTCATATTTAGATTCAACATTTCTATAACCTGTTATAAAATTTGAAAGACTATGAGATCCTTACCTGTTTTTAAATTAAAATTCTAAATATGAAAAGAAATCCTTAGCAATCTTCGGATGCAATAGGTCGTATGTCGTATAAGAAAAAATACCATTATAAATGCATGATTAAATGATTGATGATTAAATATTAATAATTTAATTACCATAACACCAATTCGAATCATTCTATATGCAGTGTGACGTCAATTTTACGTCACCAGTACGAAAAGTACGACCCCTGGTAATTACTAATTAAGTATTTATTTATATAGTAAGAGTATATGTATGTATATCGCCGCCTAGTACCCATAGTACAAGCTTTGCTTAGTTTAGGACAAGGTCGATTTGTATAAGATTTTCTTATGTTATTTATTTAATGAAATTTGTTAAGTAATTCGTTGTTGCAAAATAATGATCACAATTGATTGGAAGTTTATTTTTAATTGGAAATTAGTGTTTTGCGGAATAAATGTTTGATTTAAATGACGGCTGATGGCGCCATATTAAACGTGGATATCTGTCTGTAATACTAAGTTGGTGCAACTCGTACTTAATGTTGAAAGTCGCTTAACAAAGCATCTCGGTCGCACGTGCAAATAACACGTTCTCTTTCGGACCGGAATGAAAAATTGGTCACCCCGGGCGGGATTTGAACCCACGACCTCTGGAATCCGTCCATCGCTCTTTCCAACTGAGCTACCGCGGGTGACCTATCACTTCACTCTTATGATTAAGCCTTAGGGAGGCTTGTATGATTCCAGAGGTCGTGGGTTCATGATATGATACATTTTTCACTCCGGTCGGAAATTATAATTCCGCTAAGTGGTAACCGGCTAAACGGACAATTCCACTTGTGAAAATATTTACAGCACGTTCTCGTTCCTTGCCCGATCTGGTGTACCGACACCTCCGAGGTGCACCCGAAGCGAAGAAACATGAACTGGTCTGGTGGTACTCACGCATCAGCGCCTCCTCATCCACACCATCCTCTGACATCTCTGACTTGACCAAGGGCTCTTCTTCTGTAACAAAAACGTATCTTTGTTAGAATTCTTGTCTATTACAGGAAGGAAAAAAAAACTTATCAATATTCGGTCCATATCAATGCCATCGAGAAAATTCAAAATACATTTATTAAATGGATGAAATATAAGTTTAAATCTTTCTCTACTGATAACATCGTGAGTCTTCAGCTGCGTAGAGAACAAAAAGACCAGATATTTTTGCTTAAATTACTGAATCATTTAATTGAGTCGCAATATCTCATTAGGAATACTTCATATAGATGCCCTACTTTTAGAACCAGATCAAATGCTTTATTTGCTATTCCATTTTGTCGAACTAAATATGTAAAAAAATCATACCTAGTGAGAGCACGCTCGACATATAATGCAAAATACTACGTCACTAAATATTAATACCCAGTGAAAAAAAAGAAAATAGTTTTAGGTACATTTATGGTGTTTAATGGTAATTTAAACTGTCATTGTGTAAACAATTTTCTTTTGTTATTTAATTTCAGTAACATTTGTATTATTTTGCATTTAGGTTATTCTTTTTTCATTTGTATTTTTATTCACAGTTCCCTTTGAGCATATTTGTTATAATTCAATTTGTGGAAACTGTCTTGGCTCGTGTATAAGTACATTAAGTTTATATTATGTATAATTTGTTTTTGTTTCCCTATACAATAAATAAATAAAAAATAAAGAAGATTAAGTTTTAGTCAAAATAGGACCGTCCCAAATCGTAGTTGGTGCAAATTTCCTCATAACGCTGGCAGTGTTACCACACTCAGTCTCTGAATAGCCAGACGAATCCACTAAAACTGATACTTACTTAAAAGTGTTTCTACGGGTCTAGCGCGTGTAATTGAAGATTGAAATATTTGAATTTTATTTTTTCCGACTCCGAATTCTGTTTCCGCACCATCATACTCCCGATTAATTTATTAAATTCTGTATTGCACAAAAGTAGAACTTATCATACAAAAATCGGTCTTAATGCCATAAACATTCACCACACCAGTTAATATTTGGGCAAAGCATGAAAAATTTGGTGGTGCATTTAGTGCAACTTCAAAATTAAAAATTGAATAAGTACATTACACACATTACCGACCGACCGACCGACCGACCTACTATTACTTTCTATGTTTATGTCGTGTATGTTTAATTACTAACTCGTCACATTTTGCCCTACTAACCGTAAATCTACGAAACTGCAATGCGTTGCAAATTGTTCACAAACATAGAATTTTGTCAACTTCATAATTAAGTAAACTCCATTCACCTATCAGTAATCAGTGCCTTTATTTACAGTCATTACCTAGTTTTACAGTCATTTTATTCGCTGACTGAATATTTATGTATTTTATGTGCATGATTTTAATTTGATTTGATTCATTATTTATTACATTAGTATCTTTGCCTAATATACAGGTATATAATATTAGTTTAGGCGCATGTAATAATTTGTAACTTTAAAGTATGTTCATTCAAGCACAATGTAATATTAGCTATAAGGATTTATCTATTAATTATGCTTGCTCTTTTTTATTCTTATTAAGGCCCTGAGCGACCGAGCTATGTTCGGCATCTTTCGGAGAAATTGTTTGAGCCGTTTCCGAGAGCCACGAAATATATAAATACGTCCGTAGGGAGTAAGTGGCCACCGTTACCCAACACGTGACCCCTGGGTGGTGCTAAAAGTGCAACAAAACTGGCAACCGTACTGTCTTCTCAAACATCTCACGGTTCGAAATGATTGCCATACGATAAATAAATACAAAAAATACTCGTTAATCGTGCCAGTTAATCGTCGTATTATTAAACAAATATATAAAAAATACACATATATATACAGGCGAGACTATGAAACAGAAACATTAAGAATGTAAAGTTAAAAACGCCATAAGAAGTTTTGTGGCATAATAAATGTTCCAGTAACCTACAGATAGCTTACCTTTGACAAACAGCGTTCCCCGCAGCCGCCCCTGCAGCTCCGCCTGGCTCCGCTGCACCTGCAGCTTGAAGTCGCTCGCGTCTCGCAGCCGGCCCACGCACACATCACAGATCCCGCACTCGCCATCGCTTGATACTGTTGTTAGCTGCAAGAAAAATACTATCGTGCAGTTACTCGTACATTAACCTTTTGGACGCCAGGAACACCTAATGGACGTGTGGACGCTGCCGATAACGACTACCTATAGCTGTTATGGCGTACATTGTCATAGGAGTATATATGCAACTGTTACATAATGAGAGGCATTAAAATAAGAGTCTGGTTTAATAAGATCATAAAAATGTTTTAATGCCTGATTATGTACAGTTGTATACTCTTGTTTATCTACAGGGAGCGTTACTTTAGTGCCGATGACAGACGTATGACGTCAAGCTACATATAGGTATACTTAGTATTTTATCTAAATTATAGAAGAAATCGATTTAGGTAAAGAAAGTTTAACTTTCAACAATATTTGCCCCAGTTGCGGTTATACGGATTATGATCAGTCAAACGTATTTTTTTATAATTGGCGGGAGATTCCAAAGTTATAATTATTGTCCTAAATGTACGTGTAAATTAAATGTATGCAATTACGGAAGCAGATGCGATGTTATGTTTGAATTTAATTTGTTGTTTTTTATTTACTTGGGGAAATAATATATTTTGTATCAAATACATTATCCAATAAAAAATTTTTTCGTTTCGTCTCTGTCATTATTTTAATATTTACTTTATTTCTATATAAACTTTTGACATTTTTATTAATAAACAACAATATTTACATTATCATTATAGCATTATTGAGAATCATTCTGGTGTTGCAATGTTGTTTATATAAAATCATCCTATATGTGAATTTACGTCATAATGACGTCACCGGCACCAAAGTTTCGTTCCCGGCTTATCTGTTTATCGAAAGCGTTCTGTTCAGAACGGTTAATCAATTTGTAGTTGACGGGACTCTGCAGCTATAAATGTATGAAATATATTTACAGTTAATTATTCTATCTCATCTGCATGGAATATAGGAGATAACTAAGAATCGACCGACAGCATCTTCAACTTATGCATTCTTCCCTGTATAACTTACGGTTGCCAAGCATGGGCACTAACATAGGAACACAAGACACAACACAACATAAAATTGAAAAAAGCTTGTTGAATATTAAAAAACGTTTTGTTTCAATTTGAAACCCATACGAAGCAAAAATAAAGTTCTAGATGATTCTAAAAGCAAAATGAAAGTAAACAGGCCATACAATGAGGGGTAAACAAACAAATGGGCCAAATAAGTGACTAATTGGTATCATAGGGACGGAGAGAGGAAACAAGGAAGACCGCCATGAAGATGGGGAGGCAACCTGAAGACAATGGCAGGTGCCACATATAGGAGCAAAGTCCACGATCAGGGACTATTAAGAACCCGGGGGAGGCCTATGTTGGAAAAGAGTATCTGAATTACGATGTCTAAATCAAGATTAAGTCATGGAAGATTCACAGCAAACGGCCGGAGTCGGCGCGCACCCCACTAGAATCAAAGGAATTCGTACCCTCCATATAGAAGTTAGATTTCATATTTGAATGGGTTGCGATCAGCCGGTCGGCTGCCGCTGCCGCTTGGATACGAAGTCTAGCCTCTGTATGGAGGGTTCGAATTCATTTGACTCTGGTATCGTCCATAAAGCGAAACATTAATGTCAAAGCTTAGTAAGATTGTTAAAATATATTATTCTAAGGAGACCACATCCATCACTTACAATGGTGGAGTGTAAACTAAAATTAATGTGTAAATTGCTCTAATAAGTACCTACTTGAATCTTGCACAATAATAATTATCGTATGGCATTTATTTTCGAACCGTGAGGTCTTCGCGAAGACAAGTATGGTTGCCAGTTTTTGATTTTCCAGCACAAAAGAAGAACTTCATACACAAATCGACCTAGTCCCAAACTAAGCAAAGCTTGTACTATGGGTACTGGACGACGATACATACTTATATTTATATAGATTAATACATACTTAAATACATAGAAAACATTAAAGACCCAGGAACAAATATTCATGCTAAACATACACAAATAATGCCCTGACCAGGATTCGAACCCAGGACCTCCGGCTTCATAGGCAGGGTCCTACCAACCAAGCCAAAGGGGTTGTCAATCAACAAAAGGGAAAATGAATGCCATAATTATTCTCTACTAGTAACCATTGGATGAAGCAGACAAATTTTGTATTTCAGTCAGGTTTCCATGCATATAATGAAGATTATATTTTGATTTAATCACATTGAACAATGAAATGATCTCATTTTAAAGGAATACATACCATAAACTTAAAATTAGAGGTAAAAGAGGCTGTCTTGTTGGTAAAGAATGATTTTCTCCAGACAACCATTTGATTTAGTGTAATTTCAGGATACTTTGAGTTCATTGTTGTTCAATCATGCATTTTGCATGGTATTCCTAAACGAGTATGATGATATATATTTTTTGATGTTCCGGTTCATAACTCATGAGGTACCAACTCACTCATACATTAAGTTGTGCTTCATTTATCCTTCAAACATTTAATATGCCTTACGCCATGCATAACTTCACCTGTCCCACTATGACTCCCACTCACACCTAACTTCATTTGTCCCACTGCTTGTCACACCAAAAATGAACACATGAATGAGTATGTTTACTCTAACATCCTCCAACCTCCTCCTCCTCCTCCTCCTGGTCCTCTAAGAGTGTGATCCAGGTGTGATGTGAGTCGGCACATGAAATACTCACCTCAATGCTCAATGCGAACTGCTAACTCTATTATTTTTAGGTGAATAGCAAAATAATATTGTACTCGAAACTTATAATGGAATTCCGCGATGTAATACTGATTCCATCAACTGCTCCTTTTACTATATTTTCCTATTTTTGTTTTATTCATATTATGCTCCACATTATATGTATTCTAATGTTATTTAATTTGTGCTCCATATTTAAATGGGCCATATATATCACAATATAACACAAACTATTGTGCAAACTCATCATTCAACACAGAGAACTAATTTTGTTAACATGCAATAAAGAAAGCAAACTTTTTAGCAAGCAACATTGTTTACATGATGATCACAACATTAATTCATCTAGTCCAGGGGTCGGCAAACCGCGGCTCATGAGCTGCATGCGGCTCTTTGAAGGGCCAGGAGCGGCTCTTCCATGTCACCTCAAATATATAGAAAAACCTAAAACAGGTATTTTTGGCTCTCTGAGGTTCCCAAAAGATGGTATTATTACTGAATTTGGCTCTTTGGTCGAAAAGTTTGCCAACCCCTGGTCTAGTCCAATGGAACGCGAACGCAGAATTCTGGTGACCATTGTCTGCGCGGGCTCTAAGTTTGGTTTGGATCGGTGTTACTTGAAGAAGCGTGTACTAATGCTGAGCGCAGTGGACGATTACAGGATGAAAACGATGATGATGAAAGGGTAATCAAAATCCATAAAGAGAAGATCTGTTTACATGTATCTCAAAGCATTCCTTGAGCATATCCGCGTATATCTCCGTTTTGCCCAGACGAGTGTATGGCATCTTCAGATCCTTGTCCGGAGGCCGCAATAGACAGCAGCGACACGAATGTTTCGTTTCCATTATATAAATTCAATATAATCACTTCCCATCACAAGAAAATATACACAGACAGATCGTAGAAAAAGGATAATGTGACAGTACGGACGTGGTACGGACAAAGAGAATATAATCACTACCAAATCACTACGTTTTAAGAGACGGAACTTCATACATTTTTTATATTTTTGTTTGGTGTGGAAATCTATTCGGGCTACTACCAATGTAAGAAAAATGTAGTGTTGCCATTACGACATCTGTCAAAAGCAGTGACGTGAAAATTCGATAATAGTGAAAAATCTTTTATCGATATCGATAACGTGATTAATAGAGGACATCTTGACGTTTCTTTCTTTTCTTATTTTTTTAACCGCTAGTGAAGTGCCATTTTTGTTACACGGTTGTTATTACTTATGATACTGAGTGCCTACCGCGAACTTCGAAAATCGATATAACACGAGAGTGAAAGGGACGGCACGAGACGAAGTTCGATTTTCGAAGTTCGCGGTAGGCACTCTGGTGTGTCAGTATTATCAGCAATACTCAATACTGAAGCTGTATTGGAGGGGGCATTTACACAGTAAATATTATCACGCGCCAGTACTAGGTTAATATACTCTGAGGGCCTACTCCGAACTTCGAATTTCGTGTCGTGCCGTCCCTTTCACTCTCGTGTCATACACTATATGACGGAAAGAGACGGCACGATACGAAGTTTGATTTTCGAAGTTCGGAGTAGGCCCTCTGTATAGTGAGAATACCTTATAACCTCAGAGTACCCAGAGTAGAAGTCAAATAATAATACCGCTAAGAGCAAGAAGATCGTATACTAAATTGAATAAGAGCGACAGAGAGGGATATATCATTTGTGGTCCTTGTCATAGTTCCGCTTTTCCTTATTTGCCTCAATGTCATCTAAACGTCAAGTCAAATAGTTTGAGGCGTTTGAGGCAAATAAACGAATACCCGACCAAATGAAAAAGGTTGTTTATTGTAAGCTGCCAGACGTTTAAGACTAGTTCCCAATTTAACTGCATAAGAGATTTTCTGTCCCCCTTGGTGAAACTCGTATACGATCTCTATAGCACCTCTATAGAAATCCTTACTCAGCTTATAACGGTGTGCCCTGTTATAACTATGCCAACATTCAGAAAAATATTTCTGTCACAATGTTGGTACACTTGTATTTTCAATCGCTAGCAAATAAAAGAAACAGAGGTTTCACAATAAAATATTGTTCGATAGCCTTATTGATTCAATTTTAAAACCACGTTGAAAACAGCTACAGTACTGAGTATTGCTGATAATACTGACATACCAGTATCATAAGTAATAATAACCGTTTAACAGACCCCAAATACGAGCTGCTGCCACAATACTTAAGCTCTCGTCGCTCTTATTTTCTGTAGAGCCGCTGTCGATCGCTATCCTGTGCTCCGCTAATGTTCTTTTTATCAACAGAAAGAGCTCATTTGGATGACGTAGCGCGCATGCCGCTATTATTTTCACGTCCTCCATATTCGTGTGCGAATAAACCCACAAATGTGTGAACAGTAGTTCGCGACGGCACTCGTACACGAATGTTTCGTCAAATGACGAGGCGAATGCGAACACGATAGTGTAAATCTAGTGTTCTTCGAATGACGAGGCGAATAGCGAACACGATAGTGTAAATCTAGTGTTATATTTAAAAGTTTCAGCCCGGCTAATATGATAGCTTATACCGTCACGTTTTATGTGACGTTTTAGTACATTTTGGCCATATAACGTGACGGTATAAGTCAGGGGTTCCCAAAGTGGTCCAGGTGGACCCCCAGGGGTCCACGAACGATGTGACAGGGGTCTACGCTGGAGTGGCAAAAAAATAGGGGTTCACAGTTTGTACGTGGGGGTCCACGAAAATTTATCTGGTTTCGATGGTAAATAACGAAACAGATAATGATTTTTGTATTATTTTTATAGCCTGGACGACTGATAAATATATAATAAAAATATTGCGTTCCTCCGTGATAAATATTTCGGTGAATCAAACTACCTATACTATAATACTATATTATTAAAATTACAACTTTCGGCTCCAAAACTTGTCGACTGCAAGTCTGCAACATATCGCGAACGAGCTGTTGGACAAACGAACAAGTCTAGGCTTGCGAAGCACCGTCGCGTCGCTATCGCCGGCGCCGACCAAAACGCTTGTTCGGACGTGCAAAGGGACGAAATACCTATGACTTACGGTAATGTGCTGTGCTTGTATGCACTTGTTTGATTCTTCACCAATAAATACGAATGCTAAGAACAAACGTTACTCATTTGTTTCCGGATTTCGACTACAAAAGTAAAGTGAATTGCTGTTCCTGGTTGCCAGAATCGTGTCGGAAAAGTAAGTACATTATTTGTTTATTTGCTATACAACTTATAGGTATCTCTTTTTGTAGTTAATATATTTGTCTTCTTTGTGTATGATAGACATGTATGAAATATGAAATAATGAACATTACGATTATTACCTACCTACTTCCATAAAACAACAGACAGCCGAAAAAAGTTTATTAGTATTCTTTTTTTGATTCATAGCGAAAAACTATAAATTCTGTTCTATAAAATAGCCATATCCTGTTAAGTAAGACTAAGAAGAAGTTAAGTAAGAATGTTAAGATCACAAAAACTTTATTATACTTACAGGTAGCTAATTTGAAACATGGCGGAGCCAAAGAAGAAAATTAAGTGTCGACAGTACAGTGTGGAATATTTAAAATTTGGCTTTCTTCCATCAAACGCGGACAAGCGATTGCCCATGTGCCTTTTATGCAATAAAGTTTTGAGCAATGACTCTATGAAACCATCGAAGCTCGAAGATCATCTAAAAAGGTGCCACCCTGATAAAACAGGTAAAGATTTGAAATATTTTCAATCATTGAAAGAAAAATATGAAAAGAGACCCACCCTGCAAGGTATGTTCGCTTCAACATCTGATGATGGCTTGCGGGCATCTTACAACATCTCATTACTCATAGCGAAATCTGGAAAACCCCACACCATTGGTGAACAGTTAATTTTACCCGCTGTTGAAGAAGTTTTAAAAACTGTTCTGCACAAACCTCCATTTGACATACTCAAAAAAATTCCTTTGAGTAACAACACTGTACAAAGACGTATTGACGAAATGAGCTCTGATATTGAAAGTTTCTTGTGTAATTATCTGCAAACAACTCATTTTTCTATTCAACTGGACGAGTCAACTTTACCTGATAATGAGGCATTATTATTAGCATTTGTGCGATTTGTTATGGACGAAGAAATTCATGAAGAGCTATTATTCGCCAAAACTTTGAAGACTGACACTAAAGGTGAATCGATATTTAACATCCTGAGCGATTTTTTAAAAGAAAAATCAATTCCGTTCACAAACGTTACATCGGCGGCAACAGATGGAGCTCCTGCAATGGTCGGGAAATATCGTGGGTTCATAAGCCATCTAAAAAAAATGATACCAGATTTAACTGCAATTCACTGTGTCATCCACCGACAACACTTAGTAGCAAAAAATTTGAGTGCTAGACTGCACCAATCGCTCCAATTTGTGATTAACGCGGTTAATAAAATAAAAAGCAATGCTTTGAATACGCGTTTATTTGCCCAATTGTGCGATGAAAATGATGAAGACTTCCGACGATTGCTCTTACACACTGAAGTACGCTGGTTGTCGAAAGGTGCATGTTTAACAAGATTTTACTCACTTCTTGAGTCTGTCTTGGAGTTTCTGGATAGTAAAGCTCCAGATTTAAAAGAAAACCTGATCAAGTTCAAAGCAGATATCGCGTATTTGACAGATTTGTTCAAAAAGTTTAATGATATTAACTTACAACTGCAAGGGGACAACCTCAATTTAATTAAAACAAAGAGTGTGATTTCCGCTTTTCTTGGAAAATTGAAGTTAATGAAGCAAAACATTAGTCGACGCGAATTTTCCCAATTCTCAAGCTTGTCACAGGTAGAATGCGAGGATGATGATATTCAGACATATGTTCAACATTTGATTGCCCTGCATGATGATTTCAAAACCAGATTTGAAGACATTCTCACGATGGAAATACCACCATGGATTATAAATCCATTTGATGAAATGGAAGTGGAGAACGTGATATTGCAAGAGGAGCTACTTGAGCTTAGCACTAATGAGGAGCTGAAGGTGAAATATAAAAAAGGGTATCAAACTTTTTGGCTGCAAGCAGAAATACCCGAAAAATATCCTGGACTGTGGAAAATTGCGAGAAAGCTTTTGATATCATTTCCCTCGTCATATCTTGTGGAAAAAAGTTTCAGCACCGTTACAAACCTTTTAACGAAAAATAGGAACAGACTGAATATCACAGAACGAGGAGATTTGCGATTATTCCTGACAAAACTGAACCCAAATATTGACAATTTGTTGTCAATTCATCAAGCTCATCCCTCCCATTAATTTTGAGTGTCATTGTACTTAGAAGTTACGTAACAATGTTTAATTTTAATTATTTTACGACTGTTATTATCATCATAAATATTATAAAGTACTCGAATAAACACAACACAAGCAAAATATACTATATTTAATTTTATTTCACCACTCCGAGATTTAGATTTGATTGATTTTATTTTATTTGATGCTGGAATAGATAGGTTGTGAGTAGATGTCAAAAAAGTAAAGTATTTATTATTGACAGCATATTAACCAATCATTTTTCACTTTTTTTTCTAAACCTGTAAAGAACATTTATGTCACACCTGGCTAAAAGTGGATTTTTTCGCCCGATACATGTGCGGAAATAGCCGCTTTTTCGCCAAATGTTGACATAAAATGATGTATACAACACGGGAGATAATAAAGAAAGCCTTGATCGCACATTTGCGTCCTTCGCTTGCAGCTCGGGCCGTAAATATCTGCGATCTCGGCCTTTCTTTATATTATCTCCCTAGGTGTACATATAATATACTATACTATTTCGTAGTTATATCGTCACCAGAGTTAGGTAATAGTCACATTTTTGTAATTTTTTGGGAATATGGTGTAGGCTGTAGAGTAGGGGGTCCACCAGAACCAGCAAATTTTTTAAAGTGGTCTATGAGAAAAAAAAGTTTGGGAACCCCTGGTATAAGTTATCATACTAGCCGGGCAGCAGTTTGAAATGGTCATTCTACGATATCGGCCTTTCTTTATTTTACAGCCCTTGTATCGTAAATAGCTATTACAGTACACAAGGTGCTAGATTACCGCACGAGTGCGGTAATCAGCAGATTACGTGCATATGTCGAAACTTTAAAGAGCCATATGTACTGTAAAACGTTGTACGATTCACGTGCGAACAGGTAATTCGCAACTCGTGTCGATTTAAAACACTCCCAGCGGTCGTGTTTCAATTTACTGCGTTGCGAATTTCCTGTTCTCTGCACTTATATCGTAATGTACTATTACAATACACATGGTGCTACTTTACCGCACGAGTGCGGTAATCAGCAGATTACGTGCATATGTCGAAACTTTAAAGAGCCATATGTACTGTAAAACGTTGTACGATACACGTGCGAACAGGTATTTCGCAATTCGTGTAGATTTAAAACACTCCCTTCGGTCGGTTTTTAATTAATCACCACTCGTAGCGAATTTCCTGTTCTCTGCATTTGTATCGTAATGTAACATATGGTGCTACTTTAATCAGCAGATTACGTGCATATGTCGAAACTTTAAAGAGCCATATATACTGTAAAACGTTGTACGATACACGTGCGAACAGGTAATTCGCAACTCGTGTCGATTTAAAACACTCCCTTCGGTCGTGTTTTAATTTATCACCACTCGTTGCGAACTTCCTGTTCTCTGCACTTGTATCCTAATGTACTATTTTCTGACAGCCAAAAAGCATAAACAAGAGCAAAAGTACATCGAACGTTCCATTATTAAATTTAAAATAATTAACATGTCCGGACAATTTACGGCTAAACTACGTACAGTCGCGGAAAAGGTTTGTTACTTTTCAACTCTATTGTAATGCCGTGAAGTTAGAAAAGAGAAAACCAATTTATTCCGTGACTATACATGTACCTACTGTAGCACCACGAAAGCAGTAAAAGGAATGAATATAGAAATGATACTATTAAGAGGTACGGTAGGCTACGTAGCCGGCGGGACGTCGCAGATTCGAATCTCGACTCGTACCAATGAGTATTTCGGAACTACCGTAAGCTATTCATTTTTTCTAAGAAACTCGGTTACTGTTGTCTCCTCGCTGACGGGGCAGAATAACAACAAGGAAACGTTTGTTGACCCAATTAATAGTGAAAATTTATTTAAAAAAAAAGAATCTGGGTCATAAGTTTGTGTCTATTCTGTATATGGATGAAATATTAATGATTCAAGATAAAATTTGACAAGCCATTATTTGTGTCACAGACGTATGTCCTCAATAAAAGATTCGCAAATCGCTTTTGATTTCTCTGTTGCCACGTGCGTCCATATGCTAGGGTATCTGCTTGCCACCGTCGTATTATTATCGAATAAGAATGCAACCGGCGTTGACGCTAAGACGAAATTAAAACTAAGTCTTTTTGGAACGTATTTACTGTGACATAGGAATAAATAATTATACAATAACTATAAAAACAACATGAGATTTGCCTCAAACTTTGTTCTCAGGAGTACTCTGGGTGTGAACTAATTTATGAGTATTTAACGTGAATTTTTCTGTAAATTGTTTCCCGCAGATTTCACAACAGAACGGTTTGTCCCCAGAATGTATGCGTCTATGTCTGTCTAGGTGAGTTTTCCTGCCAAATGATTTATTGCATATGTCACATGTGTAAGGCTTTTCACCAGTGTGAGTACGTTTGTGACAGCTGAAGGCAGAGTATTCTCTAAATCTCATATCGCATATTTCGCACCTGTACGGCTTTTCTCCCGTGTGTATTCTCTTATGTCTCTTAAGACTGGATTGTTCTGAGAACTGCTTTTGGCAAAATTCACAATGAAAAGGCTTCTCTCCTGTATGAATACGTTTATGCGCGTTGAAGTTGCTTTTATGACTAAACGCCTTGTTACATACATCGCAGATGTAAGCTTTAGCCGCGTGGATACGTTTATGTGTATATAAACCAGATATTTGCATAAAGCGTTTGTTGCATATATCGCAAGTATAAGGTTTTTCCCCAGTGTGAATTCGTTTATGGACTATCAAAGCCGATATCTGTGCAAAGCATTTGCCGCATGTTTCACAACTGTATGGTTTATCACCAGTGTGTATACGCCTGTGGTCAACCAAGTGAGCTTTATGTCTGAATTGTTTTCTACATACTTCACACACGAAATCCTTCACTTTATTGTGAATTTTTAAATGGGCGATTAGCCTAGTTTTGTTTGCGAACTGTTTCCGGCAAGTGTCACACGTGTACGCTCGTTGCTTGGCGCGGTGCCCGGCAGTGTCATCAGGCCTCGTGTACTTCGTACTCGCGGCGGGGCTCGGGCCGCAGCGCGATGTCGCTCGCCGCGTCTGGCTCGCGTTCGGCTCATCGCTGCCGCGCTCTTCGTTACGAACTAAATCTTCCTTTGCCGGTATTTCGATATACTGGGATTCAGTAAGTGGCTTCTTGCAAAATTCTATTTCCAGCTGGTTCTCTGTCACTGTAACAAAGACATTGATGTATATTTACTAGGAAAGGGAAATTTTTGACAATTATTTTGAAATTCTGAATGAGAATATTAAGCTAAAACAGTGAACATCTAACGATATGTATTTATAAGTCTCCTATTCTGACGTGATGACTGCGCAACATTATTGAAAACTTTCGTAGAAATTAGTAGTTCGTGAGATTAGTTTCTGTAAAAAAAGTTTCTGTAGTAAACAAGGAACCCTTATAAATAGTAGATGTCCGTCCGTCCGTCTGTCCGAGGCTTAGCTCAGTAACCGTTACTACTTAAGGGGAGGTCGTCAAGCGAGTTAGCGTTTTCGAGTTTTCTAAAAACAATCTGAAACGTAGAAAAAGGGATTTAAAAATTTGAAAAAATTATATGTTTTACTTAAGGATCTAGTCTAGTCAAAGTTGCACTCAGATACAGGATCTAATGAACTTCGCTCGATAGAAAGAGACCCCAAAGTTACTCCTTTTTGTAAAGCATTTACAGTCTGACGACTAAACTATTGATGTTTTAAATAAAGTTTTTGAACTAAACTAAAGCCATTCAGTATTTCTAGACATTTTTGCAGAATTTAAAAAGATAAAATGATTGTATTAATTAATATGTTTAAATACCTACAAAATGCGCGAGCGCGGAGGCTCGGCAGGCCCGATCAGTCGCGCGCTGGCGCTTACAGACAACGGACCTGTGTCAGTTTTATTCGCGACAGTTTCGTTGACCAAACAAGCAGTTTTTGACGAATTTATATAATTGTTGCAAATTATTTAAGAAGGGCAATAAAAACCCGAATGAAAAATGTCGTAATTATTAACAAATAAATTATGGTCATAGTGCCACAGTATAAAAATGACAGTATAACAACTGAACTGAACCCCTCCAGAAATGGAACCAAAATTGGTAAAATTATAAATGAAATGTTTATTACCAGAAATTGTAGATATAGTAAGAGATCTACTGCTTTGCACATGCAAACTTTTTTAAGCTATGAACTTCAACACATTAATTCCGGCCGTCTTTTTTTTAATAACACGTCAGTGGCAAACAAGCGTACGGCCCGCCTGAGGTAAGCGGTCACCGCAGCCTATGGACGCCTGCAACTCCAGAGGTGTCACATGCGCGTTGCCGACCCTTTTAAATTTATACACTATCTATCTTTCTAGCTAATCTTGTTTTAAAAGATCTACCCATTTCCAGGTAGCTACCGTGGTAAGTTTGGTATCATTTCAAATACCATATTGGTTCTTTTATCATCTTTATGTAAAAATAATTTCTGGTACTTATTTAAAAAAAAAATATTCTCGCATAAATAGTAAAAACTTCGCAATGTTTTTTATGCTTTGAGAGCTAATAACTTTTGACGAATAAATTAAACCACCAAAAATATTATGTCTGTATTTTATGTGGCACTCTTTAGGGGAGGCCTACGTCCAGCAGTGGACGTCCATCAGCTGATATGATGAAGATGACGATGACACGCACACGACAAATAAATATAACAGCCTGTATAAATATAACACAAATAGATAAAAAAATTACATGACCTATTAAACAAATCGAGTAGAGAGGTATAAGATATATTTCTTAGGTTCTTAGGTTTCATAGATTAAATTTATAGATTATTTATTTACTACCTATTTATTAAAAAATGATATCAATTACATACTAAAGTTTAATCATAATTAATGCATTTCTTAAGTCAAAATACAGTTATATTTCTATACTGTGACCAGTATGAAGCTAGCGGGGTCATCCGAGTTCACAGTCGCTTCGTCCGCGCGGGCTTGCTCACGCACCACCAGGACAGCGCTAAATACCTACTCTCGCAGGACTAGAGGGCCTTAAAAGCTGTAATTTGGTATGGATATACATATTAATAACGCCAACAAAAACCCATTTTTTAAATGAAGCTTTTCGTTTGCGTGATATTAATTTTAGTAGGGTTTGCAGTCCCAGTCCCGATTTGTATGAAAAATACATGCCCTATTTCAAAGTGATAATTTATGTTGGCATGTTGGAGATTAAGGGCCAAGGGTCTCTACGTGTTTCCTACTCGTATGTGGTATTCGTTAGGTGCTTCGGCTTCGCGCACGCCTTCCAAAGGTCCGGGACACCATTGCCCCGTGAGTGGAAAAACAAAGTAGTAATATCAAAATAACATACACACACGTGGGGAGACGTCACTCGCAGCATCGTCAGATAACTCTTGTTTTATTTCAACAAGTTCGTCTGAAACAAGTTAAAACAATCACAAATGCATACTGTAATATTTTTTTAAGAATATACTTCCTTGTTGGCAGCAGCCGAGCGAGCGAAGCGAGCGTGCCGCTGCAGCGGTCGCGGCATAGCGTCAAAACAATATCAGTCTGCTTGTGCCTGGTTGTTGTTGTTGCCTAAATCATACTGACGATGTTACGACTACCTTACCTACCTTTTAACAAAATATAACTCCAATCGATCTTCGTTCGTATCTTCTGTGTGCATACTACTAGGAATTGAGGATGCTAATTCTACCAGATTGTTTTCGAATTTGATTGAATTTTGAAATCGAAATTCGTGCAAATGAAAGTTGGTGAAATAAACTATGATCTAACATTTATTTGCTAAGTATTATGTTTGCTATATACTTTTTGTGCTTTGGAATCTGACTAAAATTCGAGAAAATGAAAAAATGACCAAATATAAAGTATATTATTGCCTAATGAAAGCATGTAAAGAATGGAGAGGGAGCTGTGTCGACAAGGGCCACTCGTTTATACAAAAGGAGGCGCTATCAAAGCTAGAAATGCTTATGGCTAATAATGACCTTAGTAAGAGGCAGGAGATTTTCGACAAGAAGTATAGAATACATATAGGCGAGAGATAGTTGGAAAGTAGATGTCGAGTACCCTATGATGATCTGCTTCACAGGCGGAGAAAGTAAAAAAAGCTGGCGGGTGCTGGCATAGTGGTACCCAAAATGGAGATGAGAGAGTCTATATCACTGGGCAGATATGCCAGTGTGTTTCAGGCGGAAGTGAGGTGTGCGCAAATAGTAAAAGAGAGCAGACAGCAGACTGGACGCGTAGTGATATACACTGACAGACAGGCCGCATTGAAGCCACTAAACAAGGCAACCGTGACTTCTGCTTTGGTGAGAGAATGCAAGAAAGAGGTCAGTGAGATAGGAGAACACCCAGGTGTTAACGATGGCGTGGGTGCCAGGACATCAGGGAGTAGCGGGAAATAAGAAAGCGGATGAGCTGGCACGGGAAGGGGCGGAAAGGGAATTTATAGGTCCGAACTGGCCCTTCCTTTCTCGGCTGATGTCACAAATTGAGACAGGCAAAGATGATGTTAAAAGGTATTGACCACAGGAGAACCAGGTATCTGCTGAAACTGGGTAAGAGTAATCTGAGATTGTTGACTGGAATCATCACCGGGCACAATACTCTGAATAGACACTTAAAGATAACAGGTATCAGTAATGAAGCTTCCTGTCCACATTGTGGGGAGGAAGAAACTAGCCAACATATATATATTCGCGGAGTGTATCATGTACGTAGTAATGCGGTTTGATATATTCGGCAGGGATACATTAGCGGAGAGCTAATTGAAAGATGTGAACCTTAAGGATCTGCTTCTGTTCTACAGGAAAACAAAAAGAATGGAAGATGCTGTGGGAGCGTCGCCGGGACAGTAACCTAAAGCTCCGACTCCAGGGAAATTGGCTGAATGATCCCGACGAGTGATCATCAGCCCGCCTGTTTCCGGCCGGGCATCCCTAGTCCCTGCACATCATCATCATCATCTTACTGGCTAAACATGTATTTGCTTAACATACATTCGTTTGCAAAAGATGTTTATGATAAATTATCAGTTGGCAAACAATTATTTGACCGTTGATTGTTTGTGAACACTTGACAACATTTCAAATTTCCAAGTAGCACGAAATTTTAACTCATTTAGTTAATTTATTAACAAGAAACCCAAAAATATATATTTTTTTATACCTGTCTGTTACTTTTCAACATATTCATGAAAATGTGAAGGAAACCTACCATTGTCCATGTGACGTGACAAGGCTGAATTGTGACAGTCACAACGCACAAAAAGAACAGCAGTACACTTTCTTAAGTAATTTCGCCTAATTAATAGTAAATATAATGATTTTTTACGCTGTGACGTCTAACTTGTCACTTACTCTCGTTTAGAATGAGGAACTTTGGAAATTGATTGTTTTTTATATGAAATTGGGATATTTTCTAGAATTGAAAAATGTGATTATATTAAATTTTATAGGAAAAAGCCCACTTAATTGTTTGGGAAGTGAACAATTGTCAAGAATAATTTGGTAACGCACGCAGAATATATAACATAACACAATACTTATTGACAAAAAGTATTAGACAGTACCCGACTGTGACTTTATAGTCCGTGCCCATTAAAGCAAAAAAAAACAGAGAAACTTCCGACACGACCACACGGGCGGTAAGAGACAGTAGTATAGACGCTGTAAAGCAGTGTGAACGAGATAGCGTGAGAGTGGCTGCCATTTTAAAATCTATTATTTAATGGCATAGGCTTACTCGTATGTAAATTAAAAAAACCTGGATGTTTTTTTAAATTACATTTATATTCCAAAAAATACTTGACATAAGTTTAATTTTATTAAAAATATATAATTTACTTACATATAAAATCATCCCTCATGGTATCATTGGATAATTCTTGTTTAGCTTTAATTTCATCTGAAACAAGTACAGAAGTGAATAGAATTGAATTAAAGTCAACTGAGAGAGATTATAGAGAGGAGTTACAGCAGCCTCAACCCTTTGGACGCCGTGCAGTGTGATATCAACCCTACATACATTTCTATAGAGTTCAGCTTCGTGTTTGATATTTCGATGTGAGCAGGTCATGGCGTGTAAGTGCCATCTTTTGTATTTGGGAGACTGTTGAAAAGGTTAATGACACCATTGCTCTGTAGGTATAGGTATGTGCAGTTGTGTTCCTGATGTCTAGTAAGGTAAGGTCAGCAAAATGTACTGAAATGTCACATAAAACGTGTCGGTATAAGCTATCATACTAGCCGGGCTGGTGTCCCAAATGTCCCTAGACTGTGATGTGCTACCAATAAAACAACAGGGAGAAATGAAATGTGAGTCAGCAGTTCCCAACGTGGCGTTGTTGTAGTCACGACATTCCAATGTCCTGGATTTCCGATTATGGCGGTGAAAAGGTTAAAAGATTCAGATTCATTTATTTCAAGATAATAATTACAATATAAGTTTGCATTAATGTCAAAAGTATAAGAATTAGCATCATGATCGTCAATTAAGATATAAAAATAATGATAATAAATAGAAATATCTCCCAAAAGGGATCGTCATTACACAATTCACATAAAATGTAAGTAATTTAACAAATTTAAAATACAAGCAGCATTGAATCGTATTGAAACTGATTTAAAATTGTAACTACATTATTTAAAAGATAAAAGAAACAAATGTCAAAGAATAATTGACACACACACCTTTGACCAGTAGTGCTCCCCGCAGCCGCGCGTGTAGCTCCGCCTCTCTGCGCAGCACTTGCAGCTTGAAGTTGTTCGCGTCTCGCAGCCGGCCCACGCACACCTCGCAGATCCCACACTCACCGTCGGGTGACAGTTTTAACTACAAAGTACAAATATAAATGCACACTTATTACTTATAAAACAGTTGCTAAACTAATTATTGCTACTACTATACCATATCCAAAATACCAGTATGACTAATGTAAACAAATCAAATTTGAGTAATTTAAAGGTAGGTACAACTTTAAGTTTGTGATTTTGGGAATTAGTCACATTATCAAATGGTCTGTTTCTTCCTGTTCTTTTATTGATATAATGTATGAATATAATTCTACGATTTATATTTTAATTAATCACCCATGGGGATGATGTTTCTGATTTAAATGTATCAGCAACACCTGCCAGTCTAAAATAAAATAATAATAATGTTGTCGGAGGTACATCTCTCTGTTACCCTAACTAAGCATTGGTAGTTTATGCCCTGCTTCACTGTCAGCAGCTCACTGGGTTAGGTTTTTATAATTTGTATGTGGATTTATTTTATATCCTTTTACAGAATACATATGAATGCATTATTTTTATATAACATTACTTTTTTTTTCTGTGTGCGCTTTTGCAAGGCCTTCTCCAACACTCCTCCAATCTAGTCTTTTCTTGTCTAGTCCAGGTTTTGCCAGCTGTCTAAGTAAATCATCCTCCCATCTTGTGAATGGTTTTCCTTGTTTCCGTTTGCTCTGTCTATGGTACCACAGTGTTACTAATTTATTCCATTTCTCTTCTCCTCTAATTACATGGCCAGCCCACATCCACTTATGGTTTTTTGTAGTTTTTCCAATTATGTTGCGGTTTATTTTATCTAATTTTCTTTATCCCATCATGCTTTGCTGACAGTTACAAAGGCTGTGGATTTTTATATTTTACTTTTTATATGAATATTATAATAAACTTAACCTAAGACAGAAGGATAATAAAGTGAATAATATTTTGTGTGGATATTTACTATTAAATGGATAGCATGATGTATTCGTTTTTATGTTTAACTTTAAAGTTGTTACTTCGGAATACTCAAATGTGATTTGTTTACATTTAGTACTGGTTTAAGTCAATAGAAGCATTGATTACACGAAATTAAAATAAGTGTAAAATGTTGTTGTGTAGTGCAATAAATAAATTGCAGACAGAAACACACACTTGATGCCTTGTATTAATACGTTCATAACAATTATGGGTGAAGAATTTAGATGTCGCATATTTACGACTCTGTAACTAATGCCATACGGCTAAATAACTGAATTACAATCATTACTTTTAACTGTCTACAATTCTAATATTATGGGTGTTATAAAGCAGCAACAAAACAGTCAATATTACATTTATATCGAAGCATTCTGCTAGCATGTCCGAATATATCTCTGTGTTGCCGAGATGTGTGTAGGGCGTTCTCAGGTCTTTGTCTGAAGCGCGCAATGGGCAGCAGCGGCATGACTGCTGTGTCTCCATTTCGTATTATATTGCAACTATGATTTATTATTACTAGTTAACAACACGCGCGTATAATTCGTTAAGAATCAATATTTACTTCACCGACGCAACGCTATTCGCCAATGGTCACAGACTACTAAGCAGGGACCTTTCAGCTCGAGCAACGAACTTTTCCAAGGAGATGTTAGTTTAAACTTTTTCCAGCAGATGACACTGTGTGTACTGTTTCACCTGCCTCTCTATCGCACTTGCACATTGTGAGTGACAAAGAGGCACATCTTTCGCAGTTGTACTTCTGTCATGTATACTTTACCTAAAATTCTGATGATGTGTTTACTACCTAAATTTTTGGTTCAATATTTTTTTCATGTTTACATTTCGGGTCCAACGTACGCAAAATAATTACATAATTAGGTAATGTATAAGTACACAACATTGTGACAACAACACTTGTACTAATTTAGTCTCGTCAATTACATGCTTTTTTAGTACAAGCTTTGCTTAGTTTGGGACTAGTCGATTTGTGTAAGATTGTCCCCCAATATTATTATTATTATTAATTATTCGTGCAAATGGATAGTAGATTAGAGTGCTAATAAAATGCTCCATAAGAAAGAGAAGAATGTATGTTTCTACTTCTGCTACTTCACAAAATTTCGAGTGAAATTTTATCGATGTGGAGTGTATATAAGCTTATAAAGCTTAAATATTTTGCGTGAAACTAAACTTTTGCACGGTACGTTTAATAAATGATACTTACTAAGTCACCTATTTTGTTTTATTGTCAGAAGAATGTCATGCCCATATGGAACCCCCTCGAGACCTAAGGGGGGGGCTTAGGTCTCGATGGTACACTGGTTATTCCTAGAGCTGGAAAGGAAACCCATGACCGCAATTGAAGCGATTCATAAGTGCAATTTTTTCCCCCTAACATACTCGTGCGTAAATGTAATTTTCACGTCAGCGGCTCGAAAATGGCGGTTTTGTTGCGTGAAACCAGTGAGCAAAATGCAATTTTGCTGCGAGCGTGAAAAAATTATAGAATCTTTCGCTTGCTTGGGACTCAACATCAACACTCGCAGCAAAAATTTACTTTGCTCTCTTGTTGAACAAATAACTGTTTCACTCGTCCCGATTCTTGCTACTCGCCTTATACCCAGTGGGATCGTCATTAAAATCCCAAAGCACGATGTACTTCTGCCCGGCTAGTATGATATCTTATACCGTCATTTTAAGTGACGTTTCAGTACATTTTTGCCATATAACGGGACGGTATAAGCTATCATACTAGCCGGACTGGTTTATAGTATGTAGTATGGATCAGTGAGGGCAGTGTTAACAGTCTAGATTGGCAGCACCGAATAATTTGAGCCCGCGGTCTCGCGAGGAACTGCGAAATTTCGCAACTTGTTCTAAAAATCATAAACCGTGCGTTTTTCGACAGCAAAATCTGACCATCTTGGAAGGGCCATAGCTTTGTCCCTAAAAGGGCTAAAAGGCTTACCTGCAAAATTGGGCTTAAATTGGTGTAAATTTAACGAACTTAGAAAAAGTACCTACTACATTTTGCGATCGACAAACTTACAGTTTATGACTTTTAGCTTTTAGAACATGAATAAGCGAAAATGTTCCGCAGTTTTTCGCGTGGTGCACGACAAGCTCAAATTTTACGATGTTGCAAGATAGGATGATCACTTCCCTTATTGATCCATATATCATACTAAATAAAAGCGGGCAAGTGCGGTTTGGGCGGCGCGCAGCCCACTGCATGCGCGCCGTTGAAACCGACAGAACCCCCCAGGGTTCTGTTCCTACTGCTACTGGTCCTTGTTTAGAACTACTATCCTGTACTGTGAGTTAGGAAGGGTCGTACTTTTATAGGAAACTCACGGCACTTTTATCCACGGTTCGAAAGTTAGGGGAAGAACATAAATATTGTGACTTTTGGAGTGATTACCTCCGATTATATTCACTTAATCAATAAAACTGCCGATCGATTGATGTACCACATGTTAACTTAGATTTTTTTTTGGATATTCAGTTACTCGTATGGAGTGTCCCAATTTTTATTTTTATTTTTGATTATTTTACTACATAGCGGCTTACAAAAATCTTTAATCTAAATTTTATTTCTTTGTTTGTTGTATGTAGTTTTTTTATTATAATGCCTATGTGATACGGACACACAGACGGACATGACAAAACTAGACCGACATCGTGCTTTAGGATGTGAAACTTTTGAGTGTCGATTAGTAGGGTTACTATTGCTCGAAGAAAGATCTCTTAGGTCTTATGAAGAACATATTTACCGCAGTTCTATCAAAATGTATGTAGGTAGGTACCTTATTACCTTTCAATTTGCGTTTTTTGGATTCCGTACCTCAAAAAGAAAAAAAAAACGGAACCCTTATTACGTTTATTTCTCACAGGCGTGTTATAAAAAAACGATCACTCGTGTGTCTATCCGTCCGTCTGTTACAGCCAATTTGTTCCGAAACCACAGGACCGGTTGAGTTGAAATTTGGACGTGTAACGTATACAGGGTGGGCCCTATAACAGGAGCAAATATTTAAAAAGACGCTTCCTTAGAGCATCGGCAGTAAGTAACTCCGTGTCCCAATATACTTGTTTTTTTTTCAATTCGGAGAAATTTAGATCTAAATTTATGACCTCCAAGTAATGGACCTTGATTCTACGAGATTGTAAGGCGCTCAATGCAGTTTTTGAGGTAGTATCAAGTTATGAGTCATAATAGTTTTTGAATTTTCTATTTCCTTATTTTTGCATTAGTTTCAGAAAGGAACTTAAAATGTATTTTAGTAGTTAGTACCTGCCGCCGTGCGGCCGTGCGGATAGTTTTGTACTACTACCACTATGGCGCTACATTCTACGTGGAGTATTTCACTGATATCTCTATCTCAGTATGTATATTGTACTTCGTGCTACTGACATAGATAACCTCCTCTAGATAGAGCCTAATAGGGCGAAGTGCGGTCACCACCCTCATGTACCTCTAGTACATATAGCCTGCCCCGCCTCGCTCCGCTCAATCAGACTCGTCCAGGTTCATGACCTGTACGTACGCAAAATAAACGAGGATCGAAAATCTATTTCGTCTAGTAGAAATGGTTTTTTGTTGTGTAAAGTTGTTTGGGAAAAGCTCTCGAAAATCAAATTACAATAATGACGGAATAACATATCACAGGTCATTGTACAAATATATTTTATTCTGCCCGGCGGAGTTCATTTTAGACTGGCCCTCAAGAAATAGTGAAGTATGCTTGTTCCTTACTAGCCAATTGAAATGACAATATACTATCCCTTTCTGACGATAGTACATGCTCTGGCTAGTGATGTGCCGGTGATGCTTTTGATATTACTGTATAGATACCGATTTCAATTAAGTATCTATTCGTCCGTGTTTTCTTGCACTATTTTATTATTCAATCTATTATTTACTGCTTTGTAATTTTCGCTGGTGGCAAACAAGCGTACGGCCCGCCTGATGGTAAGCGGTCACCGCAGCCTATGGACGCCAGCAACTTCGGGGGTGTCATATGCGCGTTGCCGACCCTCGACATATTTAGTTATTTTTACGACGTCGGTGGCAAACAAGCAACTTCGGGGGTTTCACATGCGCGTTGCTGACCCTCAACGTATTTAGTAAGTTATTTATACCACGTCGGTGGCAAATAAGCGTACGGCCCGCCAGATGGTTAGCACCAACCGCAGCCTATGGACGCCTGCAACTTCGGGGGTGTTACATGCTCGTTGCCGACCCTCGACAAATTTAGTTAGTTATTTATACCACGTCGGTCACAAACAAGCGTAGGGCCCATCTGATAGTAAGCGGTTATCGCAGCCTATGGACGCTTGCAACTTCGGGGGTGTCACATGCGCGTTGCTGACCCTCGACATATTAAGTTAGTTATTTATACCACGTCGGTGGCAAACAAGCATACGGCCCGCCTGATGGTTAGCGGTCACCGCAGCCTATGGACGCCTGCAATTTCGGGGGTGTTACATGCGTGTTGCCGACCTTCGACATATTTACATTACGACATTTTGCCGGCCTTTTTAGCCTAGTTAGTAGTGACTCTGCCTCCGAAGCTAGAGGTCCCGGGTTCGAATCCCGGCCAGGGCATTTATTTGTGCATTTATCACGGATATTTGTTCTTGGGTCTTGGATGTTTTCTATGTATTAAAGTATGTATTTATCTATATCAGCCGAAAGACGTCCACTGCTGGACATAGGCCTCCCCCAAAGACTTCCACAATGACCGGTCCTGCGCCACCCGCATCCAGCGGACACCCGCGACCTTCACCAGGTCATCGGTCCACCGTGTGGGGGGCCTGCCCACGCTACGCCTTCCGGTACGTTATCTATATAAGTATGTATATCGTCGTCTAGTACCCATAGTACAAGCTTTGCTTAGTTTGCGACTAGGTCGATTTGTGTAAGATTGTCCCCCAATATTTTTTTATTATTTATTTATTTATTATTTAATTAGTTATTTATACCACGTCGGTAGCAAACAAGCGTACGGCCTGCCTGATGGTAAGCGGTCGCCACAGCCTATGGTCGCCTGTAACTTCGGGGGTGTCACATGCCTATTGCTGACCCTCGACATAATTAGTTAGTTATTTTTTTTATTATTATTTCTTTTTTTTTTTTCATCTACCAGTGTGTTCGCTTTAGGTGCATCTCATTATGCATAAACATGCCGAGAAAATATTATTCTTTATACCAAATCATTTAATAACTATATACGCCATGTAAAATTCTTTACCTGAAATAAATTGCGTTACCGGTAAAAACCGCTAATGAACAACGCGTCACATCCCTACGCTTGGCGCGCCATGTTGAACCTAAGCGCGCGCTCTATGAAACAGCCAATGGCAGCGACGTTACCGCCCTCCCCGGGACCCGCGCATACCGCTTACTTTGGTGACTTTTGATTAGAACTAAACTAAATCGTTCATAGGGGCTATCTAGTGGAGGTTATCTAGTGGAGGTTATCTATGGCTACCAAAGCTACTGAGGCTCAAAATCGCCATTCGCCATGTTATATTCCCCGGTACGTCAATCATACGTCAATTGAAATTTGAGCAGTACACGACCTGTCAGTGAGTGGAATAAAAATTGAGAAGTTATAAAATAAACAGTGTTATTAAAATAAAAACCGCACAAGAATTTAAAGGAATGTGAAGTTAAATGCTGCGATCATGCCTTAGTGTAGCATAACAGGATGTGGCTTAAGTTAAGACAAAGCCAGAAACAGAAAAGTTTGTCGTTGCATAGCTTTGTTTTTCTATTGAAATATTGGATGATTTGAACATTGTCGAGAACAAGGCACATGTATCATAGCATAATTAGTAAACAGATTAAGATAATTTATATTTTGTAGTGGGATTTAGCTTTATTTTCAATATTTTCGTACTAAAAGTTACCCTGAAGTAGTAGCTAGGGTTGTTCCTGAATATATCGATAATGAATTGTGATGACTTACTATACCTACTCATTGATTCGGTGATTTATATTTGGGTTGCCAAAAAGTGAATTTCAGAAGAAAAAAAATGGTTAGACGCTATTGGAACTGAGAATGAAACTAGTGGTAGTTGTTTGAATTGAAAAATAAAGACCTGTGTAAATTATTAATATAAAAATATCCTGATCTCACGTTGTTTCAATAGTAACATTTTAATATACCTAATTTGTGGTTATCTCTTGGTTAGTTCTCCCCTAATCTGTGGTGGTGGTGAAATGATAAGACGAAAGAACATCTATACAAAGTATATAGTATTATTAGCATATTCCAAAACTAAACTAATGGGATACATCCAGCATACTTGAGGGTGTCTCGTAGGTTTTTATTATTGGTAACGGGCAGATCTATTTATGCTACATGCCGTTATTGACTGCATGTAATTAATAGACGATATTTAGCGAAATAGTAAAGGAACTCTTTACTAGTAACTTTAATTATGAAATCCCGTAAAGTAAATAAATGCATGTTTCATAGAATCATTAAAGAACACTGCATAGAAAAGAGGACATTATTATGCATATATATCTAATAACATCCTAGGAAACCAATACGTAGATTATCGGGATAGCGCTATATCCGCCATGTTTAGTTCCAATATGGCCGCAAAATGGACACGCTCGTAAAGTCGACAGTTCGCGTCCAGAGTTTCCTTAGTCATTGAGCGGTATGCGCGGGTCGCGGGGAGGTTTTATGGAGCGCGCGTTTTGGTTCAACATGCCGGTTTTCACCGGTAACGCAATTTATTTTTGCATGGCGTTTAGTAGTAGGAGTTTAGTTATTTATTGATTTAGTATAAATAATGTTTTCTCGGCATGTTTATGCATAATGTGATGCACCTAAAGTGAACGCACTGGTGAATGGAAAGAAGTACATAGCAATAAATAACGAACTAAATATGTCGAGGGTCAGCAACGCTCATCTGAACCCCCGAAGTTGCAGGCGTCCATAGACTGCGGTGACCGCTTACCATCAGGCGGACCGCACGCTTGTTTGTCACCGACGTGGTATAAATAACGAACTAAATATGTCGAGGGTCGGCACCGTGAATGTGACACCACAGAATAAGTAATAGTACAAGTACAGAAGTTTCTCTGTTAACAAATCCCCCGTTTAGGTATGCCAAACGTGCCTAAACGTGGCCATCTCTTTATATCGCATGCAACGCGCTCTTTCGAGGCCCCGCCCTCAGCGCTAGGGTTACCACCAGCGAGAACCTATTTTAATATATGTACTTTATTATTAGTAGTGTTGTTTACAATACAATTACGAATAGTACTTTTAAGGTTCCGTAGCCAAAATGGTGAAAACGGAACCCGTCCGTCCGTCTTTTCGTCTGTATGTGACAGCCGATGTACTTACTCGGATACTATAAGCACTACAAATACAATTAAACATTTAGCAGGAAGGTGTGTTCTACTCGTATGAACAGCTACGTAAAAGTGATGTGAAATGACGAAAAAATATTAAAGTAGGGGGAGGGGGGCACTCCATACATGTAACCAGTGGATACAAAGTTTTATATAATTTTTAAAGGCATTACTTTAGAAAATAAGTTTCTTACAACCAACGTTTTGATTTTCGTTTTCTTTTATGTCAATCGTTGGTGAATACCAAACTCAATGACTGTCAGTTTTTTGAGTGATAACTGTCAGTTTTTCAACATTTGAAGATAAAAACTGTCAGTTTTTTCAACATTTTAAGATAAAGAAAGACACAGAATTTGGGTAACTATATAAAGATATTTTTATACAATAATGCTGTGGTTTTGACATTATTACTTAACACGAAACGGATTATTTTAATATCGTACAGCGTTACAGCAGCGCGCGCGCGTGCGATCCGTAACGCTGCGCCGCAACCATTGAATAGTCACAGTAGTGATTATATTCACAAACGTAGTGATTATATTCTCTTTGAGTCACAGGACGCATGTACTTTGCGCGGTGCGATGACGTCACGGTAGTAAACCTCCCCTGGTGACACCCCCGAAAATCCTGAAATTGCAGGCGACCATAGGCTGCGGTAACCGCTTAACAAGGTCGGCCGTTTCACTGCCTGTGCACCTCGCTCCACTACAACCCAATGCATATGTAGATACATTATATAGTTATACTGCGTGACATGAGCACGTTTGATAACACATAGTCAAAGAAGATATACGTATAGGTACTTGACATAGTCTCATTTTGTAACCTGGTTAAATAGATATTATTATGTAAATTATAAGCTATTTCATTGCTGTGTCCTACAGGGTTCATGTTGAACTGTAATCTATAATTAAAGAACAATTGTATACTACGAGGGTGGTTTGAGAAGTAACTTGGTTTGATATGAAAAAAAAAATTTTGAGCGATTGTATATATTTTATTTTTCGACATAGTCCCCTCGAAGCTCGACGCACTTGCCCCAACGTTTCTGCAACTTCTCGATGCCTTCACGAAAATGCGTTTCTTCGAGGTCCTCGAAATACGCGTTTACCTCCTGTATCACATCTTCGTTGGAGTTAAACTTTTTCCCCGATAAAAAGATTTTGAGTTTGGGGAATAGGTGATAGTCCGACGGGGCCAAATCCGGGGAATAAGCGGGGTGAGGAAGGAGTTCAAACCGTAATTCCGACAATTTTTGTGCAGCGACACGACTTGAATGCACCGGTGCGTTGTCATGGTGAAACATTACTTTCTTTCTTGCCAAACCTGGCCGTTTCTCGGCTATCGCCGCATGCAATTGGTCAAACAGTGATGCATAGTATGCCCCAGTAATGGTTTTTCCCTTCGCAAGGTAATCAATTAAGAGAATCCCCTTTGCATCCCAAAAAACGGATGCCATCACTTTTCCAGCTGATGGAATGACCTTGGCTTTCTTTGGAGTTGGCTCACCACGACCAACCCATTGTCTGGACTGTTGTTTCGTCTCCGGAATATAGTGATGAATCCAGGTTTCATCCATTGTCACAAAACGGCGAATAAAGTCTGTTGGATTTCTTTCAAAGACCTGGAGATTATCCGCAGATGTTCGCATACGAACACGCATTTGTTCTGGAGTGAGCAGCCGCGGCACCCACCTTGCACACAGCTTTTTCATGTGCAGTTCGTTGTGCAAAATAAAATGCACCCGCTCAGAAGAGATGTTTGTGGCTTCAGCTAATTCGCGTACCTTCAATCTTCTGTCGGTTAAAACCAAATCATGGATTTTATCGACTATTTCGGGTACAACCGCCGTTTTTGGGGCTCCAGGACGAGGTGCATCATCAATGCTTGTCCTGCCTCGCTTGAACTCATTCACCCAAAGTCGAACTGTCTCATAGGAAGGACACGAGCTACCCAATGTAGGTAAAATCCTTTCATGGATTTCTTTTGCAGTTTTACCTTCCAAAAAAAAGAACTGAATTACACCACGAATTCCTATTTTCTCCATTTTGCCGCGCTACTCCGATCACTTTTGTTTAAACTACTGTCAAATCTAAAATTCCCGCCAAAAATGACATTTGGCCACAGATAAATTATCTTGATTAAATAATCTTTGTGAATAGTTACATAGATTACACTAACGCCATCTATCGGTATCCGAAACAAGTTACTTATCTAACCACCCTCGTAACATGAGTGCAATAAATTATTTGATTTTTAATTATTTATTTATTTATCAAAACAATTGACAAAAACTTAAAAATAAATACAACGTCCCGCAAAACTGTTTGCACAGTTTGACTGTGGGATTCATGAGTCTATATAATTAGTGGTTAAGTCTTAATGTACGAGTATACAAATTTAAAATACCTACGGTAAGTATATTGAATTTAAATACTGGCGAGGTAGTATTTGAGCAATGCTCTTTTGAATTTATGGGTTTGAATGAAAAATCGTAGATTGATAAAAATAATGTTGTTAATTAACTAATTACTATGTGATCCTTTCGAATAAAATTTTACTATTATATTATTATAACATTTCATTATTGGGAACCCCTGTTGTAAAAATACACCATCAGTGAAGCACATGTAATTTATTAAATACCTACACACATATACACATAATAAGGAGGGGAGGTTCTTTGGGCGAGGCCAATGTCCAGCAGTGGACATCTTTCGGCTGATATGATATATGATGACATAATAAAGTATTTGTAAAATATTACACATTAGCAAAGTCAGATTTCGTTTTAAAATAATATTAGTCGTGGCAGCATTTACATATAAAAAATTCGCAAATATCATATCAAAAAGCAGGCTTGCGATTGCTCAAGTATATGTGAACTTTTTGCAAAGAACTTCGAGTCCGTTTATGAAACAAATGTGAATAAATCTGGCATTGTAAATATCATCAAAGAAGACATGGAACTAACCAAGTCTATGAATACAATAATTCTTAGTGATAACATGGTTTTAAAGAAGATTAAAGCCCTTGATTTGTGTAAGGGGCCTGGTCCTGATAATTTGCCGCCAATTTTCGTTCATAGATGTGCCGATGTCCTGACTCGACCTCTAAAATTAATTTTTAATAGATCTCTTGAGACTGGCATCTTTCCGTCTGCATGGAAAGAGACAAAAATAGTCCCGATATTTAAGGATGGCTTAAAGTCTGACATTAAGAACTACAGGCCCATTTCAATACTATCCGTTATATCAAAAATTTTTGAATCGCTCATCTACCCTTATCTATATTCTTATTTTAAGCAACAACTAACACATAAGCAGCATGGGTTTGTACGGTCTAGGTCTATCAGCTCTAACCTGGTCGCGTATATTGAGGCATTATCTGGGTATGTTGATTGCCGTGTACAGGTCGACGCTGTGTATACCGATCTTAGCAAGGCATTTGATAGAGTCGACCATGATATTTTGCTAAGTAAATTGAGAAATTCTGGCATTGATGGTTCTTTACTGCTGTGGTTCAAGTCTTACCTTTCTTCTCGCAGACTGTATGTGTCGGTTAATGGAGAACAGTCAAGAATATTTAATGCTCCGACTGGTGTCCCACAGGGGTCACATTTGGGCCCGTTGTTGTTTTTGATTTTCATTAACAGTATTGTGAATTGTTGTTTGAACTCGGAACTATATCTCTACGCTGACGATCTTAAACTTTTTCGCCCTATTAAAAACAATATTGATCAAACACTACTTCAAAGTGACTTAGATCGACTAAGTGTTTGGTGTTCACAGAATAAAATGACGATGAATCCTGAAAAATGTTATCACATCTCTTTTACTCGCAATAAAAGCCTAATACCCACCCAGTACAGTCTTAGTAGTTTGTGCAGTACAGCATTGGAGATAAGTAGTTAAAGAAGGTAGATACTGTCTGTGATTTAGGAGTAGTACTAGACACCCAGTTAAATTACAATTCCCATTTTAACCATATTATAAAGAAAGCTACGCGTATGTTGGGCTTTTTGATAAGAAATGCAGGACAGTTCAAACTCTCTCGCACTAAAATATTACTTTATAATACCTAAGTGAGAAGTAATCTTGAATATTGCTCTCAGGTTTGGTCACCTTTTTACGAAGTGCACAAGAATCATATCGAAAAGGTGCAAAGACGCTTCTTAACACACTTAGGATATTCAATTCGTAATACTCATAAGCTACACTCATATCATAAGCGACTAAAGTACTTTCGGTTTTCATCACTTAGTAGCAGAAGAAAAACACTGGATCTAATGTTCCTTTTTAAATTAGTTAACTCTAAAGGACTGGATTGCCCGGAACTACTTACAAAAGTAAAAATAGCTGTCCCTACTAGATTGCCTCGACCGGCCGTTTATAAGTTATTTAGTATTAGGTCTGGCAAAACCAATTTAGGTCGCAACTCCGCCCTTTCAAGAATGATCAGACTTTATAACCATCTCCCAAATTCCATTGGAGTCGATATATTTAATGATAGCTTAAGTAAGTTTAAAAGAAAAGTGTTAAAATATTTTAACTCTGGATACTGCGAAGTAATATTTAAGTTCCATCGTTATTGTTATTTTATTTTTTCTTCCCAATATTAGTATTTCCTGTATACATAAAGATAACTGCATGTTATAGGTAAGGAACGAATGCATTGGAGTAAGTTGTGGTTACCTATAATTAGATAAGCATCAGTCCTTAATGTAAATTAGATATAAGTGCATGCTTGATGTATTATCTGTTGGTAATCCTCAATAAATAAATAAATAAATAAAAAAAATTAGGCTTCGATGACAATTTAATCATTAATCACAATTAACGCAAAACTCACTGTAAATTTTGTGTGTCGAAAACAATCTACTCAACTATCGACATAAAAGTTAAATAGTTGACGTTTACATCACCTATCGTATCCTCTATATACATTGAAATTCAGTCCAAAATGCATATTAACGCTGCGTAATATTCGTTACAAAAAAAACAGCATACAATGATGTTAAATAAAATAATAGTTCATTTTTGTTACGATGCGTTAGTGGAGACATCATTCGCCCAATAGTGTACGAAACGAATTCATTAGCATCCATGTGACGAATGAGACTTTCCTTGAAGAATATCGCATCGGCTTTTGAAATCGATGTGGTAATATTCTGAAAATGTAAAAAAACTTCACTGAAACACCGTGAACACATTGCCAGCGCGTCAGCATCATTGCAGAGTCATCAGCGCTTCGTCAGATAATGCGGCAAATCGTCCTGCGCGTCCACATTGCGAATGGGTGCATCAAATCGTACTTGGAGCCCTGCCTGCTGCAGGACTCAACCAACAGGGGTTTGTTCAACGCAACTACTCGATGTGGACCCAGCTCTTTATGTGTGTGTGTCAGTGTCATCACTGCTTCAAATTTTTTTGCGATTTTATATCGCTCTACTGCAAATCCCACATCTGGGGTACCGGCTGCATCTGTTGGCGCCACCTTCTTCACAGTACCAAAGTCGTCCGGGGGCTGCGAGTGCGGTGATGTTGGGATGAGTAACTGCGCTGATGTTATGTGCGGGCCTCAACTGGAACCGGAAGTTCGGTGGTGGGTACCGAGACCGAGCATGCCTCCACTAATTGGTTGGGATGTACTTGAATTTGGAGAACGGCTCAGCAGGAAGACTTTACAGCCGCCGTCCAATGCCCGTTAATGGGAGGAACCAGGGCATCCCCATGTCTCTGCATGTCCACGACCATATCAATGTAGGTCCATGGGCTGTGGTGTTGGACATTCCACGGTTCGGTTCTTGTAGTGCAGAGGCGTCATTACCTATGGTGTACAGTGTGCGTTGCACACGGGCGCCGCGGTCCTAGGGGTGTCAAGCGCCACTCGCTACAAAGCCCCACTTACTAGGAGGTGCAAGGGGAGCTATGTGGGCTAGAGACGCCTCTGTTGTAGTGTAACTGAATTAGAACTGTTTTAATAAAGACTTACATATTTTCCTAGCTCAGTCAATCAATCAATATTATTTGCCAAAAATAGTCTTATAAAGTAATACATTATTGTTTAATGTATTCAGCCAAGGCTTGCAAATAATATAAATTAAGATTAGAATTAAACATTAGAATTTTAAAACATAATATTAGAATTGAAGAAGAATGACACATAATTTATTACAAAATATAACACTATTATTTAAATCTATACGGTTCCAGAAAATAACTAATGCATAGAAACACTTCTCCATGAGCCAGCTATTTAATAGCCGGGTCCTGACTGAGCGAGCAGCCTCGCGAGGCCGCCTCGCGAGGCAAATCCTCGGCCAGTCAGGACGTGCCTCGCCCGAGGCAAATGCATGTCTGGCCTCGGGCGAGCGTGCCGCGGCCCGAGCCGAGCGTTGTCGGTTTTTGACCATGCTCAAAGGCGCCTCAGTACGTTTGCCGCGCTCACTCAGGACGGTTGTGTTTTGCCTCGCTTGTTCGTCGCGCGCGTGTTTTGTTAGCGTCATGGAGTCGAAAGAACAGTGTCTTAAATTAATACAACTATATGGTGAATATAGACGATTATGGGATGCGCAATGTCCCGATTATTCTAATAGAGGACTAAGAGAAGATGCATGGAGAAATATAAGCCGGGAAATGAACATTCCGATAGCTGACTTAAAGAAAAAGATGGACTCTTTACTAGGATCTTATAGAAGGGAAAAGTCAAGAGAAAAAAAAAGCCGAGTCACAGGATCAGGTATTTATTACTTAATACGTTTATTATTAATTTATTATGTTAAACAACATTCATTTTAATCATATTTAAAGTGCGGCCGGTCTTAATATTATATCCATTCTAATATTATTATAATCTTAATAAAAAAATCATTTTACTACAGGTCGCGGTGATATATATAATTCAAAATGGTACGCCTATGAAGCCTTTAGCTTTCTGGGAGATAGAAACCACCCAGGAAATACGCAAGATACTTTAGGTGAAGAAGTGAGTATTTACTGATAATTATTCTGCCAAGAAATTGCTCCGTTTGTTATGAAATGTCTCCCTAAATGTGAACGTATTTCTTTTATATCTGTTGGTCCTCGCCGTGGTATAGCTTGAATAGGTAGCATTGATGACATTTCTGTGTCCTGTCGCCATTGGCCGGGTATTATTCTCCCTTCAACTTCGGTATCGAATGATCCTGGGGGAGTGAACCTTTGCGAAGCATCTCGATTTCTACGCAAGTAGTTATATAAGCATATTGTAGTCAACACGACTTTTGTAGCTTTTTCTGGTTCTAATAGGAGCGGCTTTCTCAGTACTCTGAAAACGGAACTTAAAATGCCAAAGGCATTCTCCACCACTCTTCTTGCTCTGGACAGCCTGTAATTGAAGATCCTTTCAACTGAGCCTCTTTCTGGAGTACCTGCATAAGGTTTCAATGTGTACTCATTCAGTGCAAAAGCTTGATCGCCTAGAATAAAATAGGGCACTGCAGTTTTATACGGTATTTGTAAGATTTCTGGCGGAGGAATGTTAAGTTCCTTCTTTTCGAGTTTTTTATATAAATTGGTGTTTTTAAACACACCGCCATCTGATATACGACCCTTGCTGCCAACATCTACGTACAGGAATTTATAGTTAGCGTCAACTAAAGCGAATAACACTATACTGGGAAACAGTTTGTAACAGTCATAGTCATTGCCACTATTTATGGGCGACTGTAATATAACATGCTTCCCATCCATTGCTGCTATGGCGTGTGGGAAATTCCATTTGCTCTCAAATACTTTTGATATGGCAAGCCACTCCTCTTCGGTTGATGGTGTCTGTAAATAAAATAAAATTATAATTTTCATCTTTGCAGAATACAAGTCAGGATAGTACTCGAAATGATGACAGTCATAATCAGGATAATTCTCGAAATGACGACAATTATAATGAAGAAACAAATGAAACTTCGACGACAACGAAAGAACCAAAACAAAACTCTACTACGAGACCTAAGAAGAGATCTAAAATAAACGAGACTGATGATCTAACTGATAATGCTATATCTGAAGCATTAACACTTTTACAACAGTGTTCAAGCGATAATCCCGTTCCGGAAAAAGATTCCTACGATGTTTATGGGCAATATATCGCAAATGAGTTGCGAAAATACGATAATATTACTTTAGCATATGTAAAGAATGCAATAAATAAAATTATATTTGAAGCAGACATGGGAGCATATCAGACTTACAGTGGTTATTATACTCAATCATACAGTGCACACGACATTTCCAACTATATGTCTCGTCCCTCTGCCTCTTCGACACCTTCTACCTCTTCAATGCCTCCTTCACCGATGCCTCCTACCTCACCGATGCCTCCTACCTCACCGATGCCTCCTACCTCACCGATGCCTCCTACCTCACCGATGCCTGCTAACTCACCGATGCCGCCCCCTCCGCCTCCGCCTCCACCTCCTCATTATTAAATATTTGTCTAACAAAACTACTATGTTAATTTGTTTGTGTTGATTTGTTATAAAAATTATAAAAATAAATATTCTATTTTACCTTAAGTAACATTATCTTTCACCAGCTCCTCATCATTAACTATTTGTCTAACAAAACTTCTATGTTAATTTGTTTGTGTTCATTTATTAAAAAAATAATAAAAATAAAACAGTTTATTTTACCTTAACATAATCCTTTAACACCTCGATTATCGCATCGCAGACTTCAGGAACTATTACCGATATTCTTTGTTTTGATATACGAAATAGATACTGTAGACTGGTATAAGAATCTCCTGTGGCCAAAAATCTCAACGTCACTAATAATCTTTCTCTCGCGGATATTGCTTCTCGGAGATTTGTGTCCTTCTTCCTTATTTTGGCGTATATAAGAGAGTAAAGATTTTCAAATTCACTTTTACTCATTCTAGTAAAATTTTGTTCTGCGTTATCGAAGCACAACTCTTCAAACAATCTGTTCCCAGTATGTAATCTGTTTTTAAATAACTGTTTCATCCAAAAACGTTTAGGTCTCCGCTTTCTTTTTTTTACAAGCCGTAGAATTATTAGAAAGGCAGTGATGGCGACAACTTTACGAACGTGCGGCCTCATGGCGGTACCTGAGCAAACTGGCTCGGCCTTTCCTCGCGCGGCACTTATTTATAAAAATCGTTACAACACGAGCCTGCCTCGAGCGGCAAACGTTGCGCGGCAAACGTCCGAGGCGGCCTCGCGAGGCTGCTCGCTCAGTCAGGACCCGGCTAATGTGGACTTAAAAATATTCCCTTGGATTTTCTCATGCCTTCAGGCAAGCGGGGCAATGTGTCTTGAGGTGTACACATATTGAAGACACCGCAGGAAGGACTTTAGAATATGCAACACCAAATATAGCATTCATATTTTTTTTATAAATAGTACTAACTATTAGAAAGCTCTCCACAAAATTTCAAGTAGCGACGGTTTAAAAGAAAAAAAAGAAAGTTTCTACACTAAAATCGGTTCCCGCGCTTTGTCACTGCGGGTGAGGGCTGCTCTCCCTTTGCAACTCTGAATTTTTATATACACTCTAGGGGTAGGGCAGACAAGACCATGTGGATTTCTATATACCATCTGACTGTCATTTAAATCATCTGACTGTCATGGTGTGGTATTAATTACCGATTTTAGCATAGAAACTGCCCTATTTATTTTTACGTTTCCGCAACTTGAAAATTTGTGAAAGCTTTCTAATCATGAATACTGTTAAAAAAAAATTAATGCTAAACTTGGTGTTGCATATTGTTTGTATTCACTGCAATAAATTAGTTTCCCATTTACCACTACTTGTCTTAAGATAACTGAGCTTTAAGAAATGAGGCATGTTTTCACAAAACGTGAATTGTCCTTTGTTTAATTTATTCAATTCAGACATTACACAGATTAATATATTTTATTATTATTATAATATCGTATTAGACAGGCAGCTCTCGCTGATAAGGCTAAATCATAGTTCACTGAGCACTAAATCACTGCTACAGTCTATTTTTAAACTGATTAACACTGTACACTGTGTGTGTGTTTTCCAAAGTATTCTTATACGACTCACTGTCTTCACTCAATCTCACCCCATTTTTTGTTTTACAATTTCCCCCTCTTATCAGTCTGCCCGTTTGGAAGCAACTTTCTCTTTGATCTGGTAAAAGATTATCACCGGTTTTCACACTCTGAGTGGCGGTGTTCGTAGATTTCTTATTCACCCTAACTGAAAATTCCACTCCTACATCATTCCTCACAACTTCAGTATAACTATCCGACGACCAAGCCTGTGTAATTGGCACCTCACGCCTTCCACGCTGCTGCACACGCTCACGGATATTTCCAATCGTGTCACAAGGAGAGCAGTATTATATTCTCTTTGCGTGTCACTATCACATCATCATCAGAGCAAAGTGGTACTCTCACTTGTAGAAAGAGGGAATAATCACTACGTTTTAACAGATGGAACTCCATACTAATTATTTTCTGAACGTGATAAACCAATAATCATACAAGCATATAATCATAGAGGAAATTATATAATGTTTGAGAGAAAAAGAGGATTTATCCCACAGACTACTAAGAAGATGCAGTATCTCTTTTTAGTCTGTGGAAGATATTACGTCACGTCACCTAGGGCTTGCAAGTACCGGTTTTTTTTTTTAGCCAAGTTTTAATGGACAGAAGGTTGTGCGAGCACGTTGTTGGGCGAAGAAAAATAATAATTTCAGTGTTTTTTTGTGCTAAAATCATTTGTTATTGTGTTGTGTCGGTTCTGTGTTGTTGTAGTTGTGCCAGTCTCATTCTTTCTAACCCTTGGTGAGTAGGCGAACTCGGGGAGGGTGGCAACTATCTCCATGTGAGATACTTGCCACCTTGTCAGGGACGAGTCATGTCGTCCAATGATATTTTTGACCCTGGGACGGACCCAGGGGGTCAGTGTATTGTTACAAATCCGCCATCCCCCGCTTTACATGTGGAGGTTGGGATTGCCTCAGAGCCTTCAAGTCTTAAGAGAAATCACGGTAATCTAAATAGCCCTGATGGTATTCCCAGCCCCACTGAATTAGCAGCCCCAAGCAAAATTCCCCGAGCGGATGAAGATTGCCCCCCAGTGTTGTCCCAGGCTATCGCAGAGGTTGAGATGAACCCTATTGAGGCCCCACACCCTGACATGCTTGCCAAGCATTCCGTTAACAAGAATCAAGTGGCCCCTCACCTACCGGAAGAGTACGATACACTGCCCTAGAAGGTCGCCTCGGAGACCCAAGACTTACTACCTCTGTCTCAGGAGTCTGCCTCGCAGGCTCAACCGGCGCTAACTCAATTAACTTCTCCCCCCCACCGGAATGAATATCTAAAATCAGACTTGGGACCCTATGTTGTCCATGTCACAAAGGTAGCACAGGACTCTTTCCTTAATCAAATCAAATTTGGACAGTACCTACATAACAAAGGCACAGTGGGAATTAAAGAAGGAGGTGTGAAGAAAGTGGGCAGAAATAGACTGGCTGTAGAATTTAATTCAGCTGAGGCAGCGAACAGATTTCTTTCCTCCCCGCCCGCAGAGGACCTCAAGGTATTCATTCCCTCATTCCACATTACAAGGACAGGCTTTGTTAAATACATACCAAAAGATTTCTCGAATGAGGAACTTCCCTCACTCTTCTTGTCCCCCCAAGGCTTTGGAAAAGTTATAAAGGCGCGTCGAATCAACTTTAAGCAGAGAGATTCATGTGACGGGACTATCCAATGGGTTCCCTCTGAGAAAGTCGTAGTTACATTTGATGGACAGGCGCTGCCACCCAGAATATTCTTATTTAATTGCTCCGTGGAGGTAGAGCCCTATAATTTCCCTACCATTCAGTGTTTCAGATGCTGTAGGTTCGGTCACGTCAAGGCCCACTGCCGGTCTCGCCCAAGGTGTGCAAAATGTGCACAGCCTCATGAATCTTCAGAATGTTCTGTGGATGAAAACTCTGTGTCTTGTCTTCACTGCTCCGGCAGCCACTCAGCCACTGACAAAAAATGCCCCGAGTATAGCAGACAAAAATTGATTAAAGTTACAATGTCCGATGAAGGCATTTCATATTCGGAGGCCGAAAAGCGTCACGCTGCCTCTAGACGCCCTTACAGTGAGGCTGCCCTAAACTCCTATAAAAAAACAGTCTTCATCCAAAGAAAGGAACGAGCTCCCTTGTCTCCTGGCTATGACCGCAAGGCACACAACGATCTCATCGCAGGTTTCAACACCCCTTCTCCCGGAAACGGGACAGCTTACCCCAAGGACTCATCTCAAGCGAGAAATTCCCCCCAAGATTGTCACTCCCCAACCTTGCCTTTCCCCTCCTTCGACCTTCCATCTTTTGTCTCTTCGATGGTGTCATTGTTCATCGACTTCATCTTTAACAACCCATCCTACCTACCGTCCAACGTTGCCGAAATTTTGAAACTGGTCTCCCCCTTTTTAGGGAGGGGGCCTCGCACCGCTTTCAGTCCTCAGGACGGCAGTAACAATTCTCCAATGGAACATTAGAAGCATTAATAGTAATAAATCTGATCTCCTCTATTTATGCAGTAAACATAACCCTTCTACTATAGCTTTATCTGAAACTTGGCTAAAACCTGACTCCACCTTTAGGCTTTCAGGGTATACATGTCTCCGGCATGATAGCTTGGATGGCTACGGTGGCTGTGGTCTTTTCATTAAGAATGGTCTTGAATACACTCGTTTCTTTTTCCCTCCTACCCCATCATTATTTATCGCAGCTGCTCGAGTCATGGATATCAGTGTAATTTCTGTCTACATTCCGCACCCCTCCCCTAGAATTATATCTTCTTTCTGGTCCCTTTTATCTAATATCCCTCCGCCCCTTTTAATTTTAGGTGATTTCAACTCACACAGCCCTCTGTGGGGTTCGGTCAACTCTGACCCCTCTGGCCTCAAAATGGTCGAATTTCTTGACTCCCAAGATCTTTGCATCTTAAACGATGGACGTCCTACTCGTCGCGTTTCTCCCTTACTAAACCCTTCTGCAGTTGATCTCTCAGTGTGTTCTCCTTCCCTTGCTTCTGTTTGCTCTTGGGATATCTCGCTCTGTGCTTTAGGTAGCGACCACCTACCTATAACTATAACTCTCTCAGCTAATTCTCCCCTGCCATCTCCCTGCCCCCCTTTACAGAAATTTAATCTCATTAAAGCCGACTGGCCCCTTTTTGCCTCTTCTTTAGATGTTAAAATTACCGATCTCCCACCAGTTTCCTCGGACAACTGCCTAGATATATACTCCCGTTTTGAAGCATGTATAACAGCCTGCGCTGAGGAATCTATTCCTCTCAAAAATGCTATGGTCAATAAACGGCCCTCGTTGCCCTGGTGGGACCCTGATTGTACGGACCTAGTTAGGAAACGTAAGGAGGCGGAAAAATTATACTGCGCTCAAATGACAACGGAGAATTTTATAGCTTATAAAAGGATTCAGGCTAAATGCAAACGAGGCCTGGCCTCCAAGAAAAAAAATGGTTGGAACAAATTCTGTGAATCTGTATCTCCTTCGACTCACCCTTCAATCGTCTGGAAAAAAATCAAAATTTTTCGGTGCTCCAGCGTTGCTTCCCCATCCCCCTCCTCGTTTTCTTCTAACCCCAAATGGATCGATGACTTCTTAGATAGATTAGCCCCCCCTTACGTTCCGGATTTATCGGAGTTACCCCCAGCCTACTCGTCTCCCTCTCTCAATTCAGCTAACTTCCTTCAAACCCCTTTCTTAATGTCTGAACTCCGGTGTGTATTGGAATCTCTCTCGGACTCAGCCCCTGGCCCTGACGGTATAATTTATTCCTTCCTGACCAAAGCCGGGTCTAGGACGGTGGCATACTTGCTAGACATTATCAATAACTTCTTCGACTCGGGATTAGTCCCTGACTCCTGGAAGGAGCAATTTGTCATTCCTATATTAAAACCGGGCAAGGACCCGAATCAAGCATCTTCTTACCGTCCCATCGCCCTTTCATCTACTGTTTGCAAAATAACGGAACATCTCTTTAAAAACCGTCTGGATTGGTTCTTGGAGAACCATAATTGTCTGTCTCGTTTTCAGTTCGGCTTTCGTAAGGGTAGAGGTGTCTCGGACAGCCATTGCATCCTTTCGACAGATATTCGCCTGGCCTTCTCTAGAAATGAGTCTGTTGCCGCTGCGTTTTTAGATATAAGCTCAGCTTACGATAACGTCATCCTTTCGGTACTCAGGACTAAAATGTCAATGCTGAGTATTCCCCTGAAAGTTATTGACTTTATATCCAGCCTGCTCATGGCTAGAAAGATCAAGGTGAGATGGCAGGGTGGAATTGTCGGCGAGAGGTCCTTATGGAAAGGCCTGCCGCAAGGCTCGGTTCTTAGCCCTCTTCTTTATAACTTATACACTTTGGATCTGGATAAGTCAGTCAATTTGCACTGTAAAATCCTGCAATATGCGGACGACATTGCCATCTACTGCAATGATAGGTCCCCACAAGTAGCCTCCGAAAAAATTAATTCCTCTCTCGAGTCCTTACAATCTTGGCTTTCCTCGCATGGTCTCTCTCTCTCTCCATCCAAAAGTTCGGCGATAATTTTCTCCAGGAGCAGACAATCCCCTCAGTGCATCATCCGACTTGGCAATGAATCTATTCCCACCAAAGAATCTACAAAATTTTTAGGTGTTGTTTTCGACAGGCGTCTTCAAGGCGTCCCCCATCTCTCCTACGTCGTTAAAAAGTGCGAAAAAAATATTAACATGCTAAGAGCCCTTTCAGGAGCATGGCGGGGCGCCCATCCATACTCTCAAAAACTCCTCTACAATGCTTTTATTAGATGCCACTTGGATTTTGGCACTTTTATCTTCGAGCCTTGCAATAAGGGAGCCCTTAAAATCTTGGAGACGATCCAAATGAAGGCCCTTAGAATAGTCTCTGGAAGTATGAAGTCTTCTCCCAATAGAGCCATTCAGGTGGAGTGTGGTGATCCTCCTCTCGACCTCAGGCGCAAATTCTTGTCAGATCGGTTCTTATTTCGTTCTGTCACTTTATCTTCCCATCCCCTGATCCCCAAACTGAAACTATTGCAAAGATTCTGCTCTACTAAGCCTTATTGGCGGAATAAATCTAAGCCTAATCTAGTCCTCAGCCTCGAAAATATCACCTCCCTCAGAGCTCCGGTGCAAAGATCTCCCTCCCTCCCTTTATACTCGATCCCTTATGATGCCATTCCTCTTTTCCCAAATGTTTTCTTTAATACTGGCATATCCAAAAAAACCGTAGATTGTAATTCAGCTTTTAATGAATTTGCCCACTCAAATTTTCCCAACCATCTTTATATATTCACGGACGCTTCTAAACTTTCTGACCTCGGGTGCGTGGGATGTGCAGTAGCCTCTCCCAGCATTAAACTCTGCCTCAAATACAAGCTCCCCCCTGAATCTTCAGTTTTTTCTGGCGAGGCCCTAGCTCTTTTCATCGCTGTAAACTATGCCCTTGGAAACAAAATTCCTAAATCTGTTGTCTTCACTGATTGTCTGAGTGTTCTTCAAGCTATTTCCACTCACCCTTTCAAAAACTGTTCCCGTAATTACATAATTTCCCAAATAAAAAATTCCATCCTATCTTGTCAGTTAGCAAATCTCGAGATTTCTTTTGTCTGGATTCCCAGTCACTGTGGCATATCAGGCAATGAAATTGCTGACCAGGCTGCTAAAGAAGCAGTCCTGCATGGAAATGACTCCTTTTTCAAAATATACCCCTCTGATTTAGTAAATATTCCAGCCAAAATTTTGTCCCACAAATGGTCTTCTCGGTGGAAATCGTCGAAGAAATGCTACTCATATATTCAACCTAATATTCCTGGCCGTCCGTGGTTTTTTAAATATCGTTCTCTCACAAAAAGACACACCAGCATCATCATTAGACTGCGCCTTGGTCGGGTTTGTTCGCCTGAGCTTCTTTACAAGTTTAAACTTAGAGACTCTCCTTTGTGTGAGTGCGGAGGAGAGGTTGGTTCTGTTGACCACATATTTTTTAACTGCCCGCGTAACTCCCCCTCCTTTAATCTCTACTCAATGCTGCCAAAATTAAATATCCCCCTTCCTACTAATGTAGCATCACTAATTTGTTTAACGGACAATAAGAAACTTTTTCGCTTACTTGCCAAGTTTATGGAAAAGAATAATATTAGACTTTAACCCTTTTTGTCTTAAATCTCTTGTGTATGTCATTTGTGTCGTTCTGAGCTTCACTAACTATAGACATTTTAATATATTTTGTAGTATCTAATTGCGGTGGGGTCAGTTTGTATGTTTGTGTTGTCCGTTTGATTGCAGATCTCGAACAGAGCAGTCTTATCAACTTGATATTGGCAAATTTGTGCCAACCCTGTTGGCCAGTACGCCATTAAAAAAGAGAAGAAGAAGAAGTTTTAATGGTACTCTCTATTTGTAAAAAAACCAAGTGTATGGATTTTCGTCTCTTACTCTGAGCCACTCTGAGGATTTTGCTACTTGACTTTGTAAAAAAAGGTACTCTGAATGCAAAATGTCTTTTAATTCTGTGAAACAATTATATTACGGTTTACGCTGAAGTGGTTCTTCAATTTACCGCAGCATTATTATTTTTAAAATGGAGCTGCTAAATCAATGTTACTGTTGCTTGCTGCTGCCTGCAGCCAAAGATTTGAAGACGCCGTACTGCCGCTATGGCGTAGCAGAGATTTACTCGGACATGCTAAAAGAATGTTTTGAGATGCATGTAAATATATAATTTTTAATTTGTATTTCTTAACCTAAATTTCTGACGTTTAGTTTTTGCGAAGGAATTATTGTATTGCATGGCGTGGTGGTAGTATAATGTACAGTGAGTTGCAAACTTTTAGTAGTGAGTTATGCATGTAAAAGCATACACAAAAAAAAGCTATGGGGCTTCGAAGGTTAGATTTTGGGTAATTTAGGCAATCAATCACCCTACCAGCACGCCAAAAAATCTTGACGGTTTATGTGTCGAACACCCTGTATAAGTGTTTTTTCTTATTTTTTGGTGTTATTTATTATGATATTACCACTTACAGTAATATTATTGAATTTGCTTTTGGATCTACAGTTTTATGATGATTATAAAAGCAAAACTACTGTAGATCTTGCATGTTGTAATTTTACGTAACATTAAATGTATTATCTTGTGTATAGCAATACAAAAATTATAGTATATTAAAGTGACAATAAAGCATCTTATGTGCATAGTTACAGAACTTTAAGGTCAAGGACCCAATGTCTTCCTTCCTAGCAGAAGTTATAACTTATTAATAATTATATTTAACGTAAATAATAGTTCAGTTCAGTTAAGTACAGCCAAAACAGTAATGATTTCCTTGCAGCTACTTGACACTGGTAATGAGTGGGGGATCTGTGAGCTGTGTGTGGGCCGGCTGTGTGATGCGAGCGACTTCAAGCTACAAGTGCTGCGCAGCCAGGCGGAGCTGCAGGCACGCCTGGAGAAAGCTGGCCATGTCAAGAGTAAGGAACTAAGGCTAGACCAATTATTATTATATACTGGTAATTAGTCCACCTCAAGGAGGCCTATCCAAGTATGCCATGCTACACCTTTGGGTATGTGGTTGTCACTTGCTGCTCAGTATGTTTTATACGCTGCAAGACAAAACATTGTTACATAGTGATAGTGACTATATTTTATTTTCCACTGCTTTACTAACCTATGTTTATTAAATAAACACCTAAGACTTCTTTGACTTAGTCTGTTAAAATGGCAAGAATTGTTATTTTTGCAATGGGTGTATTAATGTCTAAACATGTCAGCCGGTTTAGCCTTGTTGGTAGTGACACTGCATATGAAGCTGGAGGTCACAGGTTTGAATCCCGGTAGGGGAATTTGTTTATGTGGTGAACAAAAACATTCGGTTGTGACACTTGGGTGTTTTATATATACTTATTTAAGGTACTACAATGTCCCCTAATATTTATTGTATTATTTATAATTATAAACACCTTTATATATGGCTTGTTTTTTCAGAGGAAACTTTAGTGAAGGTAGAACTGCCAGAAGATGATAATGACGCAGAACTCATATGTGAGTATAAAATAAATGTAAATAATGTATTTTCATCCTAAGAACTTACTCCTTTTTCTAGAGAAATAAAAGGGTGCTTGGTCTATTGTTTGCGAAATTGAAATGGCGGATGGTGGGATTTGCTATCTCCTCAGGCCCAAGAGAATATAAAAACATTTTTAGAATTTTCATTGAATCAAACTTATTAAAACTTTAAATTAAAAGAAGCTGTTTTACCATTTACTTTTTTTATTAAAAGTTAAACATAAAATTTAATATTCTTCAAAAAAAGTCAAATTACTACATTAAAAAAATGCGTGTCTTCAATTTTTTTTGGGGCCTCAGCAGATAACTTATTACCCTATCCACCTTTTTTATTTGGCAAACGATGGACCAAACATCCTATATATAAGTAAATAATATTTTCTCAAACATGCAATGAAATATTGATGTTATGTTCTTTATAATAGGCTGCGAAGTATGATGTTTCAGGTGCGGCTAGGACAAGAGGTCGTTAATGCAATTTCATACAAATGTTGCAGGCCTTGGCCGGCAAAGTCCTCTTTTTTAATTTCCATTCCACATAAATTTGTGGCACAGGCATCATGACATTCTGCCACTATGCGTATTAAAAATAAAACTTTGATTTTTTTGTTGTTTATTTCATTGCATGTTTGAGAAAAGCACTATACATACCTCGGCGGGAAATATGGGGTTGCCCGCCTGAGACCTATCCGACCTCGCTTCGTTCGGCCGTCTATATGTCTTCGGCCGGCAACCCCATTCGTCCCGGCCTCTGTAGTAATGTACTATAATTTTATAAACCATTGAACCAATTCCCAGCATCACGCTGAGTTGTGACCATTTCGTGACAAATTATGTATTGGTGTCTGTTTTGTGTTAATTAATTGTGTTTTGTCACGAATAAACTTTTTTTTTCTTTTTCAATTAAGTTAAAATAGGTTGTAGTCGTTGTAGAGACACTTAAAATCCTAAGGTAGGACATAAAATAGTTTACACCTAATTGTAAACTGACTATACCAAGGCATTTGACTGGTTGTGGGTTGACTTTAATTGTAGCTTTGTGAAACTGGCCGCCAATTCGGTATTTTACTGATAGTCAAATCAGCAACTTTGTGTTGCACGAACCTGCTCACATAACTTAAAAAAAAAACATATCGCCCGGAAATAAACCGTAATATACTATTAATTTTTATCGGGGTCACCACTTTGGCGTTTATAATTATAGTGTGAATAAAAGATTGTTGCTTACGGTTTAGTTAGGGTATATTATGAAATGTAATGCATGCGATATGAACGACACCCTGGTAGTAACTAACTAACTGCTCCCAGAATAGTGTGCGGGATGTGTCGCATCGCCCCGAATGGGGACAGTTTTTTACACCTTGCGATAAGTTTGTATTTTGTAGCGACAGATGGCTTACAAGGCTAGCCATCTGTCGCTACAAAACGTTCCGGAGGTTCCGTTAGATGTTGGTAGGGAAATATGCCTAGGACGTCACAATTTTCTATGGTCAAACTTCGTTTCTTTTTTCATGTTTATGTATTTAACAATCTTTATTATTGCATAAATAAGCTGAAGTTTGATTTCACGGAGAATTTACGTAAGATTTATTTTTTAGGGTTGTATGTTACCGTATTGTGTTGGTCAATCATTTCAAAAGTAGGGATAGGTCTGTCCGTACATGATACTGATGGAAGGGTAAGGCGCGCGTCTTTCTTGTCAAAGGAATTTGAACCTTCTAAACAGAAGTTACATTCCATATTTAAATTACAGCGCCGTGCCGCGCCTCGCGTTCACAACTGCTGGCGCCCATTGCTGCTACCGATTAAATATGAAATTTAACTCCTATATGGATTGTTCAAATTTCTCTAACTTGGCTTTATGCCAATTGTACCAAATTTCTTACCCCTAAATTGGGCTCTTTGGACCTACTCCTAGTATATGGTGATGGTGTTTTATTTGTCTGTGATTTCAGATGAAGTCAAGTACGAGGTACTTTTACCAGATGAGGAACAGGATGATCACTTGATGGGTAAGCGCCTAAGCAGCAAACAACAGATATAAGTTCAATAACTGTATTCAAAAGTAATGGTGTTTATTCATTAAGTAATCATTTTTCCAATATTTTAATTCGAATGCTGTTTGCATGTGTAATTGTGTTCCGAGTACGCACTTTGTTTATGTATTATTCTAACGCTATATCTGAGATCCTCAGTAATCGGCTCAGCTATAACTAATAATGTTGTTAAGTACTTAGTACTTAGTTTTATTGCTGTTGGTTCTCCTATAAATAACATTTTAATTTCAGTACCGGCTAATCAGCATTGTCTGAAAAGTCATGCATGAGTAATTCTGAGAACTACCGTTTCATATGTACCTATATGTTGCGTCACCAAAAATGTTCCATGTATATGTTGCGTCACCAAAAATGTGTTCCCGAGGGACTACAGTATGGGGTCTTCTAGAAATCAGTGTGTAAATATTTAAAGGGTCGGTACCGCGCATGTGACACCCCTGGAGTTGCAGGCGTCCATAGGCTGCGGTGACCGCTTACCATCAGTCGGGCCGTACGCTTGTTTGCCACCGACATGGTAAGAAAAAGTTTTTGTGGCAAATATATACCATTGTTCAAAATTAGTTTATTTGATTTGTAGGAATGGACGGGGCAAAGCATTGACAAATATTTATATCACATTTTATACAATGTGGCAAATAAGCTTTAGGCCTGCGTGATGGTAAGCAGACACCGCCGTAATGCCATAGTGTCAGTGTAATCACAAGCGCCTTACCGACCGTTGATTGACTTGAGGATTCGTTGTGTTGACAACTAGGGACATGCGGGTCCCTCACTCTCAACACAGCCATAGAGAAAATAAGTAAGAATAGAGAGCTAACCTCCATACATCATTTTTTACTTATTATTTCGTAGTCGACATCTAGCGTCAAATAGCGGAATTATCAGTAGTGCTATAAATATACTATAAGTAGATGTCACGTATGTCGCTGGTGACAAAAAGTATATTTCTCAACAATTTACTACTAATATTTAAAGCAGAATGAGTTCAAAACAGAGTTCCGGTTAATCCGGTTATAGTATTAGCTAAAATGGTTGAGCATTCGATTGTTCGTTCGTCACGGCGTCTATTGTCGAGTAGCAATACTGATAATTCCGCTATTTGACGCTAAATGTCGACTACGAAATAATAAGTAAAAAATGATGTATCAAGTCATATGGAGTGAGCTTTCTATTCTAACTTATTTTCTCTATGACACAGTGTATCCTCAGAAGTTCTGGCGACCTTACTCGCCACCAGGAATACAACACCATATACTTAAGTGGGCTGCTCCAAATATGAGCGAGATGACGTTCCGCTGTTCCCTACCTCTCTCTTTTCCAATTCGTCAATTCAATTTTAATTGTTTTCTTTTTTCATCCGCCTCTTCATTATTTACGAGTATTATCTAAAGCTGAAGAGTTTGTTTGTTTAAACGCGCTAATCTCAGGAACTACTGGTTCGAATTGAAAAAAGATTATTTCACCTCAGCGGCTTGAAAATGGCGGTTTTGCTGCTTGAAACCAGTGAGCAAAATGCAATTTTACTGCTACAATTATAGAATCTTTCGCTTGCTCGAGATTCAACATCACCACGCGCAGCAAAAAATCTACTTTGCTCTCTTGTTGAACAAATAACTATTGTGTTGGATAGTCCATTTATCGAGGAAGGCTTTAGGCTATATAACATCGCGCTGCGACCAATATAAGTCGCGGGCACCAGCTAGTTAACTATATAAATAAGCAAGGATCAAGATTATCCATCGTAGACCATCATACATTGAGATTGTACAGTGTTTTACAAAATGGGTTTAACTGGGATTAGTTAGACTCTAGACTGATATCACTTCCCTGGTGCTGTCGCCCATCCCACAACACGTACACACACACTGACACTTCACAGGAACTGAACAACAGGACTCAGCTAACCTGAGGCCTATAGTTATTCTACGATGTTTTGTTTCAGATCGACATCTGAAAAGCGAAAGCGGTGTAAATGTCACAGAACTGTCAAGTAGCTGCACTCGTTCCGAAGAGACGTTGCCAGTTGAGTGTCATCCGGTCGTCCGTGACTCCAGCGTCATGACGCACATCAACGCTGAGGAAACGGACTGGAAACATGAAGACAGCGATAACTTCGACGTATATTTTGAAGATTCCACAGGTGGCGATATTACAGCCGTATCTAGAACAAATGTGAAGTTTGCAATAAAAACTGTCTTCTGCAAGATCTGTTCTAAACCGTGCTACAGTAAATTCCAATTTGATCAGCACATGATAACTCACGCAGGAGACAAACTGTACGCGTGCAATATTTGTTAAAGGCAGTTTTCTACAAGGCATGGTCTGATCAGGCACACCAAAACACACGCATATAATAATCAGTTTCACTGCGACGTTTGTAATAAAAAGTTCAAAACTAGAAATAATTTGAAACAACATAAACTACTTCACACAGGGGACCTCTCCTGCGAGGAATGTGACAAGTGCTTTATGTCCAAAACTGAATATACTGAAATAAAGATACACACACGTCTACACGCTAGAGATAAATACTGCTGTGAAATATGCGGCAAGAGACTAACTACAAGCGCTTATCTACGTAAACCTAAACTGAATCATAACACAACAGAAACATGTGACATATGTAACGAGCAATGTCAAAACAAAACAAAGCTAAAGCAACATAAGTTAACTCACAAAAAAGTCAAACCTTACTCTTGCGAAATATGTAAGAAACAATACGTTGACATCTCACTTCTGAAAGCACATAAACGTAGGCATAATAGACAAAAACTATTCTGCTGCGAAATCTGTGGCATTCAATTTCTAAATAAGTGGCTCTTGAATAATCACAAACGATTGCATACAGGGGACAAACCGTACGCCTGTGACATATGTCAAAAGCGATTTAGACTAAAAGGTGGACTGGTAGAGCACATGCGTGGGCACACAGGGCTGAAGCCGTTCTCATGTGATGATTGTAATAAGAAGTTCAGTGATTCGTCGGGATTCAGACGACATAAGCTTATCCACAAACCAAAAGACGAGGGGTCGAAATATTTTTGTGAAATATGTAATAAGCGATTCCGATTTAAGCATAAACTAAACTTACACAAAATGATTCACACAGGAGAAAAGCCTCACACGTGCGAAGTATGCGGGAAACAATTTAGGGCTCTATACAATTTAAAAACGCATTTAGCAATACACGTAAAAGGCCAATCTTATTCGTGCGACATGTGTACTAAAACGTATGCAACTAAAGAAAGCTTGAGACAGCACAAACGCAATCACTTGAAGAAGAAACCCCCGATAGTGAAAAGTAAAGTACATGGCAATGCAAATTAAATGGTCATACTGCAAAATACTTTTTTTTTAAACCTGTAATGGATCCACTACTGGGCAAAAGGTCTTCTTGACTTCCACTTGTCCCTTACCTGAGCATTTTCTGGCTAGTCGTAGAGAAAGCTTGCCAAGGTTTTCCCGAGGGTCTACACTCTGTACTAGTCTATACAGTCAAAAAGGTGAACGCGCAAGTGACATCCCTGGAGATGCAGGCGTGTATTGGCCACTTTTTTCCTTTAATTTGAAGCCTAAGCCTTCTACGGTAGATGTCGCTGTACGCCTACCTAAGGCGTTGTAAGAGGGAATTAGTGAAGGATTTCGTGCCCGAGCTTGATTGTTACGATAGCTCAGAGGCTAGAGCGATTGGCCGCGTATGCCAGATGTCGCAGGCATAAATAAGCTTGCTCGGAGCACAATTTTATTTTCATTTTTTCCCTTTAATTTGGAATTTACGTTAGCAGGGTTACTGCTTAATACAAGATTATTTTTTTTTGTTAATAATTCGGTGGTTCGGGTAATGCAACACCGATAATGAGTTTTACGCCTCGCCTGTGCATGTTGCATAAGCTAGTTGACTGTACTTTACGCTTCCGTACATGAACTGCTAAGGGTCTGATTATGTAGCAGGAAGCAAAACATTATCCCTGAGATAATAGCGTTCTTGACGACAAAATTTGGTTGATGAGTAGAGTATTTGACGATAAATCCAAATTGAAGGCCATCGCGTACTCGATACCAATAGCTTGAAAATTTCTTTAATTTCATTTGCTTAAACCGGTTGTTGTGATGTACAATTCAGTACCCGTAGTAAATTGTACGTCGCTTCAGTGTACTTTCTCCTTGTTTCATAGCATATGTATAATTACATTATATTTTAATTTAGACTAATTTACACGAATTTACATTATGTTATGATCGCCATGTATCCATACCTACAGCAATATGCATACAAAAGTCAGAATAAGGATTTAAATATCAGTATCTCGTAATGTTCGTCCAAGTGAAAATAGAAACTAGGATAAAATACCCATATTTAAATTAAATCAAAACAATATCAAGTAGGTATATTTCCATATTTAATCATTAATGATCACAAACAACATACGTACAATACAGAACAAAACACAATACAATACAGAATATATAGAATACAGTGGACTTTCTAATATAACTTCGTTGCGCACTAGTGTTTAAGGGGAATTGATACGACACGAGAGACAACAAACTAAAACAATAACACTAGTCACTAGTTATTACATCAAACTAGTTTTTACGAAAAAGCGGCCGTTTTGATTTTTGAATTCAGATTGACGAATCGAGCAACGTTAAAACTGGTTTGATGTATTCAATAGGTACTTAAATACAAAATACTTTACATTGTGGCCTCTATTTTTCAATATCTATCGTCAAATTTAAATAATCAAAATTATTTAAGAGTGGCGCTAGTGGACACGTTAAAGCACCCGTAAGTTTAATTCTCTAAAATCATGGTCACCCTACACCGAGTGATTGATAATTACATGCTTGAGGGAGATACGATGTTTCAAACGTAACCAGACTGACGTGCTGACAATCAATTTGACATGTGTACCAAAATAAAGCGGTGAGTATCGGTACTTGACAGAAGTATTTTAATTGTACGAGTAGAGTGACCATGCGTGTCGTAAAAAAAAAATCTTTACTTTTTTAACACCAATACTAATACGAAGGAGAAGCTTATAGTTACCTGAATCCGTAGGGTTGATCCTGCTCACGTCTCCTGAATCAACCTGTATATACTACTCACTGTTGCTCCCTTCTTCCGCTAGCCTGCGACATACCGGGGGCCCACAATCCTAGCGCACGCGTCGGAGCGCTCCAGGCCCAACGGCGCCCGCGCAACGCGTGCGGTATGCGAGGTTAAGCAACGTGGGCCCAGGCCAGTTCTTGGATCGTTTTCAATTGGGCCATCAGAGGTATGAAACTCCCCCTCATGGTCACCATCTGCTATGCGGACCACGATGGTGGTCGTGAGGTGGAAAGAATATAGAGATACGCTGAGGAGAGCAGCCCGATGCCGGCGCCTCTTTGCCAACGTCGTGCATAGTATAGCACTCCACGGGGAGCCGATATGGGCAGACCGGCTGAAGGAAAAAAGCCCTCTTTTGGAGGCCACAGAGGGTTATAGCTCAACGAATGAGCAGAAGTTTTAGGACGGTAGCGTTCGCGGCTGCTTGTGCTCTCGCCGGCACCCTGCCATGGCCTGGCCCCACAACAGGTATCCGCGAGACGCCGTATGGCAACGGAGCGAGAAATGGATCGGCAGAAAGAGATGTTGGAGGAGTCCCCTTATGGCATCCGAACCATAGGAGCACTTCTCCCATCAATGGAGGGGTGGCTCGACAGGAAGAAAGGAAGCCTAACTTAAAGGCTGGTGCAGGTGATGACCGGACATGGATGCTTCAGTCGCTACCTGTACCTGGGAAACTTCCACAGTTTGCCACCACTGTGTCGAAGAGGATGACACGGCCCAGCACACTGGCAGAATGTACAGGCTGGGCCGTAGAGCGCCGACAGCTGGAAGTGATGCTAGGGACAGGCGATTTCTCGCTGCACATCGTAGTAAGTTATAGTTGTAAGTTGGGCAGCCAGAGATCGTGGGACACCGTGACAAAATACTGTGAAAGGGTAATGTCACAAAAAAAGAGAGCGGGAGCGCGAAGAAAGAGCCGACGCGCACCCGCTCCGGCGCAGACGGGTAGGGAGATTGCAGCACGTCTGGGGGAAGGGTTGAAACGTCGCCCACCTTGCCTCCTTTGGCGCGAAGGCAGGTATAATGACCGGAGCAGCCGGGGGGACGTCGTGGTAGAATGCTTGGGATCCCATGACACACCCAATAGCGACAGCGCGGGTGACGCCGGTGGGTATGCTCCTCCCCTCCCCCCGACTAACCGAGGGGGCTGTGGAGGAGAGTCCCAAATAACCCCCAAATTGCCTCTCGGGCCGGGGGTATGCGTAATGCATTTTCACACAGACACTTGTATGGGTGACCGCTTTGAGTGGTTACTAACTGAGCGCTCCCGTGCTTTGGAAGGCATGCTAAGCCGTTGATCCCGGCTGTTATCTATGACCGCAGTCGTTAAGCCAAGCTAGAGGGCTTCGGGCGGCTTATCTTATCTTATCTTATCTTAATTATATGAGGGCCCTTGCGGATGCACTTCGACCCAATGGGATCTTTTGTGCAATTGCCCCCTCCTTTATAGTTACTCCAAGCTGCTCTCCAACATTTCCACAAACCGGATGATGGAGCTCAGCGGGAGTACTCTGAATTCCTTTGGTTCTGGATAGCCATTACCAAAGTCATTCATTCTTTGTCTGGCAAGGGCGTGACATTCACACAATAAGTGTTCCATTGTCTCGTCATCCTCGCCACACATTCTACAGTCTATGTTGTCTGATAGTCCCATCTTGGTCAAGAGATCCTTAACCCCGAAGTGACCTGTAAACACCCCAGTTATAATTCTAAGTTGCTTTCTGCTGAATTTCCAAAGCTTCTTGGTCCAGCTTCGGGCGGCTTGAGAACTTCTTACAGTCAAGTTGCCCGCTTACTTGAAAAAGGGGGGGGGGGGGGGGGTCGAAATTGCACTACGTCCGTAGGGAGAGTACCCATCATTACGCTACACGTGACACCTGGGTAGTGCTAAAAGTGCAACAAAACTGTCAACCGTACTGTCTTCTCGAAGATCTCACGGATCGAAAAATAATGCCATACGATTATTACTCGTATTATTGCCTGCCTTTTCCAGGCGTAGTACGTTTCATCGACCACATACGTGTCAATAGAATTTCAATCCTAGTTCTCTGATTTAAGGCTCAAATTACATTGAATTTTCGTAAAAAGTGACTCGTTGAAATGAATCACCATAACGTAACTATTGTGAGTATTTTCTAAAGCCTTCTAGATTGGCGCGGCCTGGAAAAGGGTTAAATACCAACCGTCAAACTGGCATAATAGAAGGGAAAGAGGTATGTATATATAAGGTGCTTCCAAATTAGATGCCAATACTTTTAGAGCTGATAGTATTCGTCGTGAGAAATAGACTTAAGTATTAAACAAATATAAAGTTTATGTTAGTTTAGGAGCGCTCGTGGCCCAGCGGCGTATGCGAGGTTAAGCAATGTCGGGCGAAGTCAGTCCTTGGATGGGTGACCGCTTTGAGGGGTTACTAACTGAGCGCTCCCGTGCTTTGGAAGGCACGTTAAGCCGTTGATCCCGGTTGCTGTCTATGATAGCAGTCGTTAAGCCAAGTTAGAGGCCTCCGGGCGGCTTGAGAACTTTTAACAGTCAAGTTGCCCACTCACTTGACAAGCCTAATCCAAATAAGGTCTGGTTTCCCCCTCGGGTTGGAAGGTCAGATTTATTTATTTATTTAACTACAAATATATTTACACAGCATTACAGACTTAATCTAATGCACTGTAAAAACTAAACATTGAGTACAGAAAAAGAAAATAAAACTAAAAGAAATAATAATAATAATACCAAATACAATCATGATATACGCACACTAGAAAGCCTATCATCCTTCATCTCACAAAACTTCAGACATTCCCTACGCGCAGCCGCCCATCGCCACGCAAGTAAATCACACTCAGGTGTTGACACCAGATGGGCATTTAGCAGTGTCAGGGCACGGAGGAGCGGCGAGTTCCTGTGCGATACAGTGCGAGCCGAAGGCACTGCTAACAGAGGGCGAGTACGAGGTCTCAGAACCATTCGTGGGACTTCTGGAACATGTAGTCTCACTAATTGGGCCACAAGTTCCAGGCAGTCTGACTCTCCCCGTAAAACACGACACACAAAAGTAAGAAGGCTAAAATTGCGTCTTACTTCTAGAGAATGATAACCCATAGATCCTAGTAGAAACTTTGTAGGATAAAGGTATGGATAATATCCATACATTTTTTTATATAAAAATCTTAGAAAAGTTTTTTGAACTTTTTCTAAGAGTAGAATGTAGGTATATTCGTAAGGGTTCCAGACTATAGCAGACGCTTCCAGTTTGCTTCGCACCAATGCATTATACAGCATTTTTATTGCTACTGGATCATGAAAAGCTCTGGCACGATCTGGCAGATGGCTGTCGCTTTCGTAAAAATTGGTGCCTACGCCAATTCTTGGGATTAGGTAGCGGACCCCAGGCATCCTTTAGGATGCAACTGTACGGGGAATAACGCTAGGAGGATGGATGGAAAGTTTATGTTAGTTTTTCCATACATTTTTTTATATAAAAATCTTAGAAAAGTTTTTTGAACTTTTTCTAAGAGTAGAATGTAGGTATATTCGTAAGGGTTCCAGACTATAGCAGACGCTTCCAGTTTGCTTCGCACTAATGCATTATACAGCATTTTTATTGCTCCTGGATCATGAAAAGCTCTGGCACGAACTGGCAGATGGCTGTCGCTTTCGTAAAAATTGGTGCCTACGCCAATTCTTGGGATTAGGTAGCGGACCCCAGGCCCTTTAGGATGCAACTGTACTGGGAATAACGCTAGGAGGATGGATGGAAAGTTTATGTTAGTTTTTCGAGAAAATTAGGAAAACAACTGTGCCACGTAATAACACCCTGTTAATGAGACAATCAGAATTCAATGATTAAGACTTCTTTGATTATCGTATGAAACCTCTTTACTGTCACTTAACTGGCCACTCCAAGTAGCATCCAATGTGCAGCTCACTTGACAGAAAGTGATAACCACCTTGTCAGTTAAGGGGAGGTTGTCAAGCGAGTTAGCGTTTTCGAGTTTTCTAAAAACAATCTGAAAAATAGAAAAAGGGTTCTAAAAATTTGAAAAAATTATATGTATTACTTAAGGATCTAGTCTAGTCAAAGTTGCACTCAGTTACACGATCTAATGAATTTCGCTCGATAGAAAGAGACCCCAAAGTTACTCCTTTTTGTAAAGCATTTACAATCTGACGACTAAACTATTGATGTTTTAAATAAAGTTTTTGAACTAAACTAAAGCCATTCAGTATTTCTAGTCATTTTTGCAGAATTTAAATAGATAAAATGATTGTATTAATTAATATGTTTAAATACCTACATAATGCGCGAGCGCGGAGGCTCGGCAGGCCTGATCAGTCGCGCGCTGGCTCTTACGGACAACGGACCTGTGTCAGTTTTATCCGCGACCGTTTCGTGCACCAAACAAGCAGTTTTTGACGAATTTATATAATTGTTGCAAATTATTTAAGAAGGGCAATAAAAACCCAAATGAAAAAAGTCGTAATTATTAACAAATAAATTATGGTCATAGTGCCACAGTATAAAAATGACAGTATAACAACTGAACTGAACCCCTGCAGAAATGGAACCAAAGTTGGTAAAATTATAAATGAAATGTTTATTACCAGAAATTGTAGATATAGTAAGAGATCTACTGCTTTGCACTTGAATATTTTTTTTTAAGCTATGAGCTTCACCACATTAATTCCGATCGACTTTTTTTAAATACCACGTCAGTGGCAAACAAGCGTACGGCCCGCCTGATGGTAAGCGATCACTGCAGCCTATGGACGCCTGCAACTCCAGAGGAGTCACATGCGCGTTGCCGACCCTTTTAAAATTTATACTATCTATCTTTCTAGCTAATCTTCTTTTAAAAGATCTACCCATTTCCAGGTAGCTACCGTGGCAAGTTTGGTATTATTTCATATACCATATTATTGATTCTTTTATCATCTTTATGTAAAAATCATTTCTGGTATTTATTTTAAAAGAATACGGTAATCTTTCGCATAAATAGTAAAAAGTATAAACTTCGCAATATTTTTATGCTTTGAGAGCTAATAACTTTTGACGAATAAATTAAACCACCAAAAAATATTCTGTCTGTATTTTATTAAATTAAATTAACGTTTTTTCCAAGCAACAATAAAGCTAACTAGTGGCTCTGTGAGCTGTAGACCACGCAAAAAAAATATGTTTTCAAATTTTACAAAAACCGTCTCGACTAAAAATCATTATAATTATCGAACCTGCTCACGAAATGTCACGAGAATCGGTCGAGAAATGCGACCTTTAGAGGAGAACATTCGAACAGACAGACATATGAAAGGATTTTTGTCGAAAGCTGAAACGAGGATGCTTCGGTCGCTCGGTCAAAAAACTATATTAGTAATAATTTTATGACAGTCGTGGTTCACTACTACTGGGCCTGTGTTTATGAGAATTTGAACATTATCAACTTATATCCATACGCTTCGTCAGGTTTTACACTATACTGAGGAGTATAATCTTTTACCTGTGCCCTCTGTTTGGCGTTTGTGGACTACGGGAAGGCCTTCGATTCGGTTGAAACCTGGGCTGTACTACAATCTCTCCAGCGGTGCCAAATAGACTACCGCTATTATCGAAGTACTGAAGTGTTTGTACGACAACGCCACTATGTGAGTCCGACTCCAGGACAAGAACTCGATACCTATTACGTTGTAGCCGCGAGTCAGGCAGGGAGATGCTATTTCTCCCAAACTGTTCTCCGCTGCACTGGAGGATGATTTCAAGACTTTGGACTGGAGAAGCCTAGGCATCAACATAAACTGCCAAGTTAAAGCTCAAAATGCATTAAGCCGCAGTAAATTACTTTTACTGCAAACAATGTAGTGCCGGACTTGGCACCTTTCAGAGAATCTACGGAACTAGGCACCCATTTAAATCTCAATTCTTTTGTCGGTGAAAACGACAATTGAACTTGGCTCCCATTTTCACATTTATATTTTTGATGGGATAAATATAACACAAATAGATAAAAATTGCATGACCTATTAAACAAATCGAGTAGAGAGGTATAAGGCATATTTCTTAGGTTTCATAGATTAAATAACGAATTTCAGGGTTGTACTATGAATTCTGTTCTTTTTTCATTATAATGGATCCTACCGTAAGTTCGACTTTCAATTATTTATAAGTATTTACTACCGATTTATTAAAAAATGATATCAAATACAAACTAAAGTTTAATCATAATTAATGCATTTCTTAAGTCAAAATACAGTTATATTTCTATACTGTGACCAGTATGAAAGCTAGCGGGGTCATCCGAGTTCACAGTCGCTTCGTCCGCGCGGGCTTGTTCACGCACCGCCAGGACAGCGCTAAATACCTACTCTCGCAGGACTAGAGGGCCTTAAATGCGTAGTGATTATATTCTCTTTGGTTAAATGTACAGCATAATTATATTTGGTATTTTTTTTAATTCAATTATTTTGTTTAGAAAAAAATATATATATAAAAAGTTTTATTAATTCCTATGTACAGTAAATTATTTTGATGTAATTAAATATCTCTTAAAGTATTGACATCTAATTTGGAAGCACCTTATATATAAGGCACATAAGACATAAGTATGGAAATATATATTTATATATATAATCTAAAAATTATGATTTTCGGCCCGTGTGTGTTTCAATATGTTTCATTAAAGATGATTTTGTAGGAAAAAATGTTTCACATATTTCACATAATTGTTGTTCACGTGTGTCCACTTGCTTGCTACATACTGCGCGGCTGTAAGGTTTTTCTCTTGTGTGAATCATTTTATGGTTGTTTAAATGAGCTACTATTGAAAACTGTTTGTTACACACACCACAGATATATAACTTGTCTTCAGTATGCATTCTCCTATGTGTAATCAAACTATCTATTGTTGTAAATAGTTTCTCACAGTATTCACAGACGTGGGGTTGTTCCTCTGTGGGCAAAGTTAGATGTTCCTTTTTATGTTTAATCAGGTGTTGTTTTAGTGCAAATGTCTTATAGCATTCACTACAGCTGTATATTTGCACGCTAGTGTGAATTCTCTTGTGTATATCCAAATGACCCTTAAATTTGAAACGCTTGTTACATTCGTCGCAACTGTAAGGTATCTTTCCACAAAATCGCTGGTGTGATTGACTTCGTTTATGATTTTGTAAATGAAAACTAAGAGCAAATTGTTTATTACATTCTTTACAATTATATGGTTTAACTCTCGTGTGAATGCGTTTATGTCTATTTAGATCCTCATTTCGTCTGAATTGCTTGTTGCATTCTGTACAACTATATGGCGTCTCTCCAGAGTGGATTCTCTTATGTACATCTAAAAACCATTGTTTTATAAATTGCTTGCCGCATTCTTTACAACTAAATGGTTTCTCTCCAGTATGAATTCTCGTGTGTGTTTTTAAATGATCTTTTTTTGCAAATTGCTTGTTGCATTCTTTACATTTAAATGGTTTCTCTCCAGTGTGAATTCTCGTATGCATTGTTAAACTTGATAAACATGTAAATTGTTTACTACATACTCCACAACTATACGGTTTCTCTCCAGTGTGAGTTCGCATATGTCCAATCAAAGCACTTCTCTGCCGGAATTGCTTGTTACATTCATTACAGGTATATGGTTTCTGTCCAGTGTGAATCATTATATGTCCAATTAAACCAGCTTTCTGCCGGAATTGTTTGTGACATTCATTACAGGTATATGGTTTCTCTCCAGTGTGAGTCCTTATATGTCCAATTAAAGCAGTTTTCTCTCGGAATTGCTTGTGACATTCATCACAGGCGAATGGTTTTTCCCCGGTGTGGATCAATCTATGTCCATTCAAAGGTTTCTCTCCAGTGTGAGTCCTTATATGTCCAACTAAAGCACCTTTCTGCCGGAATTGCTTGTTACATTCATTACAGGTATATGGTTTCTCTCCAGTGTGAATCATTATATGTCCAATTAAAGAAATTTTATGCCGGAATTGCCTGTTACATTCATTACAGGTGAATGGTTTCTCCCCGGTGTGGATCATTCTGTGTCCCTTCAAAACATTCTTATTTCGAAGAATTTTATGACAAACATCACACTGAGCACGGTTAGGATCCTCGTGTATTTGTATGTGCTTGACTAACCTAGACTTATCTGTCAAGTGTTCCCCGCAAGTGACGCAGGTGTACGCTTGTTCCTCGGCGCGGGGCCCGGCGGTGTCGTCAGGCGCGTCCTTCGTACTCGCGGCGGGGCTCGGGCCGCGGTGCGATGTCGCTCGCCGCGTCTGGCTCGCGCGCGGCGCCTCATCGCCGCGGAGGCGCTCGAGCCTCACGGAGCACACCATGGCGAGCTGTTGTCTGGCGCGCACGGACACAAGCCGCGCCGGCTCCGCCTCCGCACTTTCGGCGCCGGCCCATGCGACTTAAACATAAAAATAGTACATTACTGCAAATGCCGGGAAGGAAGTGATTGCCTGGCAAGTGTGTTATTAATGTTACTATAGATCGTGTAGTAATCCTTGTTCTGGCTGAGGCATCTATTGGCTATGTGCACGTCTGAAACGTCAAACGTCAAAAGTCCCGAGAAAATGTCAAAACTCAGAGATGTCAAATAATGACACTTGAATATTTTATTTACTTTAGTAAACGAGAAAGATCCCGTATTGGAAATTTTACTGAAATAAATAAGAGAATAAATAAATACATACAAACGAAACGAATCGTAGGAAACCGTTAAGAAACCAATAGAAAACGTGAAAGTAAATTTGACAGTGGTCCCCGGTAAGTACACATTTCTGCCATGGTGTGCGCTACGATCGCCTAGCTTACCCCCACCACCTACTTCGCACATAGCCAATAGTGCTATTTTCAAAAAATGTGAGAAAATTAAAAAATATATATGAATGAATCCAAATGAAATACTAAGAATTCCGTAATAAAAATACGCGATGAAGAAGCCAAGCCGGATCGCGGCCCGGCCTAGCCCCACGCAGCAAATTCCTATAAAAATCCCATAATAATAATACGCAACGATGGGTTTCGCTGTCTTTTATAGTGAACGTTAACTTCTACTTTCTTGAGCATGTTAGAGAAATAGTACATTGTTTTAACGTACTCCCGTATTATACACAATATTTTTCATCACATTTGCGAGGAAATAAATAACTACAAAAGGCAGAAAAATATACATGTCTCATACAACCGCACCAATAAAAAATTTACGAAATTGACAACTTCACCTCCAGTACCAGTGCAAGATCGCCGGGGTGTCTTGGCGAGAAGAGCGCGCAGCGTCAATAGTTCAACCAATCATAGAGCAGTATTCATATGGCGCGCGGATAACTAGATTTTGATTCTTAAATATTTCAACCACTCACTGAGCAGTATTCTTGTGGCGCGCGGCCAAGAAGATGTTATTAAACTACCAGATCACACACAAACTCATAACTCCCTCGGGAGTAATAAACATCCGTAAATCGGCTATGACTGCTCTGTACTGCTGCGTACAAAAAGAAATAAGATCCTTTAGGAGCAAGTGTGATGAAAAATAATTAAGGCCGGAAAACTGAATGTTATGTTTTAGGTACATATTGGAGAGTGAATTGCCATTATTTGTCGAGTATAGGTATCGCCACCAGAGTTGAGGTCACGCGCACAACAACATGCCATGTAATGACAGCGGGATTTAGTGCGGGGTGTAGTGTTCTTTTTTCGCACCGATAGCAAGCGCAATGGTAAACTGCAATATTTACTAAAAGTTTCCTTATGGTCCATAAGTACCATAAGTATAAGGGTGGCCCTGTAACAGGAGCAAAAAATTACTGTCCACGGGTCCACTATGGAGCGAGCCAGCAATTATTTCCAAGTGGTCCCAGTTAAAAAAAAACGGCCAAGAGCATGTCGGCTCAGTGTAGATGTGTAGTTTCCCAATGAACTTACTTTAATGGCTCCTCTACATGAGGCCCATCCTATGGCCCAGCGCTATGGCCATGCGATGGTTGAACGCCACGCCACTACACGATGGCGACATTCAGTTGTGATCGAATCGTCTTGCGAGATGGACGTCGAAGCGTTAGCGTTATTTTTAGGGTTCCGTAGTTAACTAGGAACCCTTATAGTTTCGCCGTTTGTCTGTCCGAGGCTTTGCTCTGTGATTGTTAGTGCTAGAAAGCTGCAATTTGGTGTAGATATATAAATCAATAAAACTGACAAAGTCGTAAAATAGAATCTAAAAAAACATTTTTAAAGGGTACCTCCCCTACACGTAAAGTGGGGATAAATTTTTTTATTAATAGAGGTCGCCTTCAAACATTTTTTGATAAAGTTAATTCGGCAATATTCACTCCAAGAAAAAATAATTGTGCCCCTCCCCCCTCAAACTTTTGAACTATGGGTCCAAAAAATATGAAATATCATGAAAGTAAAGCTTAAAGGTTGAACACGCCAAAACTGGGGCATGTACAATCGACTATTGCTATGCAAATAATAGAGATATACAAACTTTTATGGCACCTACTTGGTCACAAGACACTGGCCTATAATGTTATCAAGTTTTTTTAAATTATGTTTATTCGTTGTCAAAATGTCGAGCAAACAACATCAACAACGCGAGCGAATTTTGCACGAATACGTAGAAAATTCATTACTGAGCTACAGAGATATCGCGAAACGACTGAAATGTCCTCAATCTACGGTTTGTCGCGTATTAAAAAAGTTCCGTGAGCACCTAACAATAGATCGGAAGCCAGGAAGTGGAGGCTTGCAGGGTGTCAAGAATAAAAAAAAGGACGAGAAGGTGGTGAACATGTTTGCCTCAAATCCTAAGATTTCGTCTCGCGATGTTGCTAAAAAAGTTAAAATGTCTCAGTCCTATGTTCAAAAAGTGAAACGTAGGGCTGGCCTAAGGAGTTATAAGGCCCAGGCAGCACCAGATCGAGACTCGAAACAGAACTCATCCGCGAAGAAACGGTCTCGAAAACTTTATGAGAATTTCATAACCAAATTTGCATGCGTCGTCATGGACGACGAAACATACATAAAAGGTGACTTTAAACAAATTCCTGGGCAAGAGTTCTATACCAGCCTAAGTAGAGTAGACGCCCCTGAAGAGTGTAAATTAAAAAAACGTTCGAAATTTTCAAAAAAGTACCTGCTTTGGCAAGCAATATGTAGCTGTGGGAAAAGAAGTCGGCCGTTTATTACTACCGGGACAATAAACGGCGATATTTATAGAAAAGAGTGTTTGCAGAAACGTTTGCTACCTTTCATAAGAAAGCATGACTCACCACCTTTGTTTTGGCCAGATTTAGCCAGTTGCCACTACTCAAAACCAGTGATGGAATGGTATGCTGCAAATGGGATCGTGGTGGTACCAAAAGTGTGCAACCCCCCAAATAGTCCGGAACTGCGGCCCGTTGAAGAGTACTGGAGTATTATGAAGGGAATTTTAAAAAAGAAAGGCGGCGGAGTTAAATCGGTCCCTGAACTACAAAAGATGTGGACATGGGCGTCAAGACAGTGTTCTATTAACATGGTGCAAAGTCTTATGAGCCGTGTACGTAGGAAAGTTAGAAAAATGGCTTACTGTGTAGACCAAATCTAAAATATGGAATGTTATTTTAAACAGCGTTAAATATGCTATTAAATGTGTAAAACATAATATACTTTTTCACTTTTATTATAATTTTGTACTACATTTTGTGTGCCCCAGTTTTGGCGTGTTCAACCTTTAATACAGACTTTCAAGGAAAACTATAGCGGATATGATCAGTTAAGCCGTTTTTGAGTTATCGTAAAAAGTCTTACCTTCTTAATAAAAGATATATGAAACGCTGCGAAAGTATTCTCTTTTGCTTGTAATTGATTTTTTAGAGTAAGTTCATTGAGCAAATACGGGATCCTACACTGAGCATGCTCTTGGCCGATTTTATTTTTATATATACCACGTCGGTGGCAAACAAGCGTACGGCCCGCAACTCCAATGCATATATAATATTTGTGTGACGTGCTACTAATAAATGTATTTCTCAGTCAGCCAAAGCGTCGGCACATGTAGCGTCCCACACTAGAGCGCGACCCATGCTCCATGGAATGAACGACATCCCGTCAGGGCGCTTGCCGTCACCCCGCACGATCTGGGGCTCCAGAGCAGCGGGAACGTTAGCGCTGACGAGTGCCCTACTGATGATGTCGTTGAGTGCGGCGTGGCGGGACAGGCGGCCGGCGCTGAAGGAACAGGCAAGCCCGTGGTGGCTGAGACGGTCGACAAGGGCCCCACAGGATGCACAGTTGTGGTCCACACAAACATCAACCGCGAGATTATACCAAAATATAACCAAATATATATTTTATTTAATGTACTTGATTTGTTTTTAGTTTTTATCATCTAGATGCTGTATGTAAGTATCAAGTGGTATTTTCTTTGTCCAATTTATGTTTTTATATTCTTCTCTTTTTGTACTATAGTCATTTATATATTTAATTTTTTTTAGATATCTCGATTATTATTTTGTCACGATTAAAATTATGTCCGTATTTTATGTAATATATATTAGTATGGCGTTCCGTGAGTCACCGATGGTACTGGCTGAAAATCAGCGCTGTAGGTGTCTGACACCTCAGCATAATGCTGAACCAGTGTCCAGTTCACTGCCGCGGGGACACACATTTTTTGTGTCGTTATGTTGTGTTTTAATTTGTGTGTCTTCCGTGTCTGTGAATAAATGTTTCTTTCTTTCTTTCAGATTGAGACCAACGACTAAGCGAAGTGTATCTGGGTCGATGAAGGGACCGATGCTAGCTGGTGAATAGTCATGGGGCCTGTGACCCAACTTCGGGCTTGAAACGGCCAAGAGCCTGGCCCGGTCCCTGCCTATCGCGCTGTCGCTGAAGGTGCGTAGAGTTGAGGTGGAGACTAAGGTGTCCCAGTCCCTTTGTATATTGGGACGCGATGGCAAATTTGGAGTCGGTCCAGCTAGCCTATTCGAGGCCCCAACCCGGTGATTTGAAGCTGTAAGTATCTAGGCACGCGGCAGTGTCTAGCCAAGTTCACCCAAGCAACTGGTGGACAGCTGCCGTGTGTTATTTTACACGAACCGTTTCGAGCCACTTTTACCACCGCTCAGTAACTCCAAATGCAGTATGTACTACATGTATTATCTATGCAGTATGTTATAATTATAATACCATGAAAGCTGTTTGATATTTAAGAAAACTGCTAAGTTAAAGCTCAAAATGCATTAAGCCGCAATAAATTAGTTTTACTATAAACAACAATCTAGTGCCAGACTTGGCAACTTTTCAGATAACCTACGGATCTTGGCACCCATTTAGATCTCAATTCTTTTGTCGGCGAAGACGAAAACCACGCATCACATATAACACCCTCCACCGTTCCCCCACCGACTTACGATCACAGAGTGATCAACGTTAAATATGGCGCCGGCAACTATCATCCCATAGAAACTTGTCAAACTTTCCATATATTGAAATTTATAGAACACCGCTTACGATTACAGACGGTTTCGTGCAACCCAGCCTTAAGTCTTAATTTCGACTTACAGGTTGTTCGATGAATCGGTGGTTAATGTCGCCAACTACGTGAAACGGCCCGCAGTCGGCTTGAACAGTGTAGTACGGCGAGTACTCACGCGATATGCAGTTCTCGCCGTTGTCGTCCGGCACCTCGGCATCCGGCGCGTGCTCCTCGTCTGAAGCAAAAGCTTTGCATTAAAATAGAGTTGAAAAGTGACAAACCTTTTCATTGCGCGACTGTACATAAAAATCTTTTCATGATGAGGGTATGCTTTTCGAGAGATTCTACTAGTTCCAGAACTGACTTCTTTCCCGCCAACGCGATAACATTTCCATCCTCACCACTTAGATGGTTGGCAGTCCTCAACCGTGCGTTTCTCCAGAAACTTCCTGCCCCGCACAGCTAAACTGTGGAATGGACTGTCGCCTGTGGTATTTCCGGACCGATAAGACCTTCAAACCTTCAAGAAAAGAGTGTATCTTAAAGGTCGGCATCGCACTTACAACCCCTTCGTGTTGCGGGTGTCCATGGGCGGCGCTAATCGCTTACCATCAGGCGATTCGTATGCCTGTTTGCCTCCTATTTCATAAAAAAAACGGATTTTCGGGATTTCATTATTAGTTGGGCATGTATTATCATATCACTGAACTTGTCTAGTACAATGGGACCAACTAGAAAACATACCCTTACAAATAAAAAAAAGAATATTTGAAATCGGTCCACTAGTCTCCGAGTTATCGGTGAACATACATAAAAAAGTAAATTTCGACGAATTGAGAACCTCCTCCTTTTATTAAGTCGGTTAAAAACGGCAAAGAGAGTTGGTTTTACAAGCTTTTATTTAACTTGCACTGTTCGTATGTAAGTTCAGTTGCAGTGGACGCTTTCCCATCTAACATATTCGGAACACGACGAGACACGATGTGGCCATAAATTATCATATTACATAAATGATTGACGAGCTCATGTCTTATAATATTATATTTTATTAGTTTATGTCAAATGACAAAATGAAAACTGGTAGTGTTTTTCGGGTTAAAGACATTTATTCCTCAAAAAAAATATTACATTTCACTTGATGAGATAAAATATTTTAAACGTGTTTTTGAGCGTTAACAAGTAAGTTAAATTAACTAGCAATAACAAAAACAATTCACAAACAAGTTAACAGCTAAACCAATTTGTAACCAAACAGATAATATAAATCGATAATCAATCACTTAAACTAAATGTGCAATACTAAAAAATATGAGGCGGGTAGTTTCGCTGTATTATCGGTTTTTCCATTTGACATGACAGATGTTATCGCACATTACTATAGAGGCCGGGAAACGAAGGGTTGCAGTGCAGGCCAAGTAGATGTCGGATAGGGATACGAGGCCTGCAGCCCAACGTTTCTCGCCGAGATTTTGTATAGTGCTTTTCTCAAACATATGCAATGAAATAAAAAATACACCACTCAAAAAACAAACTCAGCAGACGCCATGACAAAAAATAAAAAAAAAAAATACTTCCCGGCTCAGGCCTTCAAATTTGTATGAAACTCCTTTACAGCTCTCCCGAGTTGTTTCGCCCGCAACGTGATACTTTGAAGCCTGTTATAACGCACGTAATGACGAAATTTCATAGCATGTTTGAAAAAAAAAATATGGTAATTGATTGACACTTCTTCGCGTATAGCGGTATTCAGAGTTTAGCCGACTGTAAAGCCATAGTCACTGCAGTCTACATATGTATGTAAGTTCGCATCAAAATTTGCTATCCTTTTTTAGGGTTCCGTACCCAAAGGGTATAACGGGACCCTATTACTAAGACTCCGCTGTCCGTCTATCACCAGGCTGTATCTCATGAACCGTGATAGTTAGACAGTTGAAATTTTCACAGGTGATGTGTTTCTATTGCCACTATAACAAATACTAAAAATAAAATAAATATTTAAGGGAGCTCCCATACAAAAAAAAACTTAACAAGTTACTCGTTGTGTTCATCCGGTGCTGGGTCTCAAAATGTATGGGAAAACTAAAATCCGACTCACGCTTGACCAAAATTCTACTTGATATTATTTAACGTTCATATTACTGATAATAATAATAATAATAAAGCATTTATTCACAAAAAACAGTACTCTTTTACAGCTGGCCTCAACTTCCGCCAAACTGAATAACAGTTTGTTGGCAGAAATAAGCTCCCTTTCTTTACATTACCGTTTTAAGTTAGCTCTTTAGTTAAGTACATTAACTGTTGTAATAGTATAAGTTATAAATGTAAGTTCGCTATAAGTTATAATCTATTTAACTAATTAAGTATAATTTTACTTTCAAATTGTTTAACATAAGCTTTTTTAATTTAGATTTAAAGACATTTCTGCTGGCGCTTTTCCTGATAATATTCAACGGTATATTGTACTACGGTGTATTGTATAAAAAAATGAAAGAATTATATATAAATAAAAAAAAAGTTTATAATAAAGTGTCTCATGCTGTATACTCGTAGATAATAGTACGGAACCCTTCGTGCGCGAGTCCGACTCGCACTTGGCCGGTGTTTTTTCAGCCACTTGCCGGTATCCTATTTAGCTGAAATTGGGCATACTTACGTAAGTTCGGTGACAATGCAATATTTTGGCACCACCGTGCTGGTCTGATGATGGAGACATGGCTATAAATAAATATTAGGGGACTTTTTTTACACAAATCGGACCAGTCCCATAGTAAGCTCAATAAGGCTTATGTTTTATATGTACTAGACGACGACAGGTATATTTAGTTGCAGCACTGGGTCGGGCGCGGACAGCGGTCTCGTCATACGACTCGAGCTGGTACCTAACTATCACAAGTAACTAAATCCCCGCATTTTACCAGCTCGATCGTGTGGCGCAGCCAGCTGTCCTTCCCAATCGAGTAAGCAATACATTATTTATAATTTTTAAGAAAAAAAAACCGACTTCAATGGGGGAGTCCGGTGAAAGATTATTAATCTTAGATGGTGCACTCTTAGATTCCATACAATAAAAAACAAAAATGGCTATAAGTATGTTTATAATGGTAGAAGACTAAGTACCCTCAATTCCTCATGAAATCATGGAAAAACCTTGCTTGCTTGACAAACAAAACGAAGAGAACAAATCGCCAAACGTGAACTACGCGTCGTTGAAGAGTTCCGTTCTGATCATCATCAGCAGTTCCACTTCATCAAATGTCACTTTTATGAATGAAAATGCTTGATTAGTTCATGAAAATGCTTGATTAGTTCATGAAAATACTAAAATTACTATTTGTGTGCCTTTCACATTTGAGGAGTTCACTCGATTCCCAATGGATCTCATCATCAGAACTCGAGCATGACAAAAATTAATCGTGGAATTAGAACATGCTTAACAAACACAGCTAGAAGGACAAATCGCCAAACGTGAACTTTTCGTCGTTGAAGAGTTCTGTTCTGATCATCATCAGCAGTTCCACTTCATCAAATGTCACATTTTTGTATGATAATGCTCGATTTGTTGATAAAAACACAAAAATCACTATATGTTTGCCTTTAAGATTTGAGGAGTTCCCTCAATTCCTCATGGATCCCATCATCAGAACTCGAGCATGACAAAAATTAATCGTGAAAATAGAACTTGCTTAACAAACACAGCTAGGAGGACAAATCGCCAAACGTGAACTTTTCGTCGGTGAAGAGTTCTGTTCTGATCATCATTAGCAGTTCCACTTCATCCAATGTCACATTTTTGGATGCAAATGCTTGACTTGTTGATAAAAACACAAAAATCACTATATGTTTGCCTTAAAGATTTGAGGAGTTCCTTCAATTCCTCATGGATCCCATCATCAGAACTGCCTTTTGACAAAAACGGGACCAACTTGGATATATATACATACAATCAAAAAAAGAATTTTTCAAATCGGTTAAGAAATGACGGAGTTATGGAGTAACAAACATTAAAAAAAAAAAAAAAAAACAAAAAAAAACATACAACCGAATTGATAACCTCCTCTTTTGAAATCTTGAAGTCGGTTGAAAATATGAAATACGTAGAGGGTAGATACATGTTTTCTGCCAACAAACTGTGATACAGTTTGGCAGTTCAGTGAAAAATGTTTTTAATTTTTTTTTGTGATAAATAAATGTGAAAGAAAAAAATAGATATATACTTTAACGGGTGTCCGCTGGATGCGGGTGGCGCAGGACCGGTCATTGTGGAAGTCTTTGGGGGAGGCCTATGTCCAGCAGTGGACGTCATTCGGCTGAAATGATGATGATGATGATACTTAAAATACATAGAACACATCCAAGTCTCAGAAACAAATGTTTCTGCTCACCACAGAAACAAATGCCATTATCAGGACCCGGGACCCCTAGCTTCGGAGGTAGTGTCACTACCAACTGGGCTAAACAGGCCATAGCATAGCAACTCCTAAACTACACAAGATGATAAAGGTTGTTTGCCACCGGCGTTGTATAAAAACAAAGTGAATTGAGAAACCTGTAATTAAATTACTTACCCCTTTTCATTACCTATTATTTTACATTGATATATTACTATGTCCAGGGGTTGTAACCGGTTAATCTCAAGAACCCCGAAATAGCCAAATAATTTTAAATAGTTTATGCACTTTATGTAGGTCTGTGTAATGTATTTGGGTTATGACTTCGTATTATTAGATTGCCTTATTAAACATGAAATAGTAAACGAAAGAGCGAAATTCCTAACCGGTTTTTAGAATGGAGAAATTAACCGGTTACAAGCCCTGACTATGTCTATTAGTAATACTATCTGCAGAATAAATGTTTTGATTATAATATTTAAATATGGGATATGGGCCTAGTTGCCAAAATCAAATGACTAAGTGGACTTAAGTGTACTAACGTGGTAATTCCTGTCCCTCTTCGTCACTTTTCCCATCACCACCTTCCGTCTCTGTCTTGACTGGGGGCTCTTCATCTGAAGCAAACATGCAAGGTAAAAAAAAAGGTCTCTCGACTTGTAGTCTTATCAGTGAATTTTATGGAATAGGTGCTTACACATCACAGGTTCCTCGCTGGAACCATCTCCATCGTCCATTATTGACTCGACTGCTGGTTTCTCCTCTAGAGCAAACAAAAAATATGTCTCATAATAATTTACGCCGCAACAATGAGCATAACAAAAGGAATAGATTTTTCTCTAACATGCAATGAAATATTGATGTTATGTTCCTTATAATAGGCTGCGAAGTATGACGTTTCAGTTGCGGCTAGGACAAGAGGTCGTCAATGGAATTTGATACAAATCTTGCAGGCCTAGGCCGGCAAAGTCCTCTTATTTAATTTCCATTCCACATAAATTTGTGGCATCATGACATTCTGCCACTATGCGTTATAATAATTATTTGTTATACAAGGGTGCAAAGTTGTATTTTACCCGCGAGTGTGGAATTGAAACACGAGCTAGCGAAAGGATTCTAGAAGTAAAATACAACTTTGCACCCGTGTGTAATACAAAACTTTTCTCCTCACTATAGCGAGGAAAGTGCAACATGCAAAAAAACACAGTTCCACAGGCATGATTTTCATTACTGGAATCACTGATATTTTTACGATATTATAACAAAAAACTCTGGAAGTTGTGTATAATATTTACGTGAGTCGGAGTCGGTGACAATAACAAGTTGTGTATATTTTAGTTGACATTGACAATGATGCCATTTCTGACGTTCTGCGTTTTGAAATTGCATCGACTCAACTTGTGCGCTTACAATTATACTCAATATCATTATAAAAAAAATGTTAGTTATAGAATTTTAAGGTTTACGACTTAAATCATTAAATAAAGCTAAATTTGGTATTTTTCATAAAATTTCAAATCATTTATTTAATGATAATTGATATCAAACGAACCATTATTAGGAGCGTTTTTTTTGTTATCTGTCAAAAGCTACTCAAACACGCTCCAAGGTCAAATTACTTTCCCCACTTGTGGATAAAATGCGTTTTTACCCGCTTGTTTCAAAGGATAAAAGACGGCTTTCCGAGCTAGTGAGGGGAAAAAATAAAACTTTGAGGGGGGTTGTAATGTACTTTGGTAGTAATGTACTATTAACTTTCTCAAACATGGTATGAAATGTTGTCGTTATGTTCCTTATAAGAGGCTTCAAACTATTCCGTTTCGGGCGCAGTAACTCAAGGGTACTATTTAATATGGGATTTAGGTATATACAAAATTGCAGGCCTAGACCTGCAAGACGAATGTCTTTTGTTTCAATGCACAACGACATTCATTTTGTTTTTATTTAATGACAGGATGGTTCAGCTTAAGAATATCCGCGGTAAAGGCCATTACACACGAGCTGAAATTAAGAACCTTAATCTCTTATGTTCCAATAGTTACTAAATAAATTCAGAGGATTAAGTACGATTATTCTATAAATGTAACCAGAAACCATAAAAAATATTGAAAACTTAAAAAATTATTCAGTAACCATACAAATTTGGATTTCACCTGCATGATGTATGATGGCCCTAAAAGCGTCATCTTGAACAGCATAGATAATTTACGTGTGATAATAAAAAAACATTTCGGAGGGAAAGTTAAAACTTTTCATTATGTAAAACTATGAAGTAGAAATGAATATGGATTGTACTCCACCGGAATTGAGAGTTTCTATTCTTTTCTAAAATTTCATGACGGGCATAAGGCGAGAAAATCGAAAATATTTACCTGTGACAATGTCCGAACATTTATTAACCAGGTACATACCCGATGAATTATGTAGCTTTTTTTTTGAGTTCATCACATTCCTCTATAGTTGATAAAAAATAATTTAGTGACGAACGAAAAATCATAAAAAACTTATCATGAATCAATATTTGGATATACTTTCCGAGAGATTCTACTAATTCCGGAACTGACTACTTTCAGGATTTTTGGGGTTTCATTATTAGTGGGGAATGTATTATTATATCACTGAACTTGTCTAGTAATGAGGCAAAAAGAGTTGTTATTTCGGGCTCATTTCGTCAAACAACTCTCACGTCTCGGACAAACTACCATCAGCGTGTTTTGCCCTCTCTAGACTTGCACCATCTCCGTCACCTCAAAACAGCCTACTACGGGTACTTTCACTCAATTTTAATACAAGGTGTTGAGCTATGGGGCACTGCAGCTGAATATAATAGATTATTTAAATTGCAAAAACGTGCGCTTAGGATAATTTCAAATACAACCTATGATTATCCAGCCCAGTCTTTGTTAAAAAAACAAAAAATTCTTACATTACCTTGCGTCTATATCCTATTAGCCTGCACATATGTAAGATCATGTTTAGAACTATACACGACCCGAGGGCAGATCCACGGCCGAAACACCCGCGGCGCGCCCCTTCTAAATGTCCCGCGCCGTCGACTAGCGAAGGCTCGGAAGTCACTCAGTGTCATTGGTGTAAAGTTGTACAACACCCTTCCGAAGGACATCCTTGATTCGGCAAGTGACGCAATATTCGCAAGCAAACTAAAAAAAACTGCTAACTGGATTAGCTTGTTACATCATAAGACTAACGAGTCATAATTGACAAGACATTAAAAAATGTAAAACAATCAACAACAAGCAGAAACAATGTGATATAATATTCCTATCTAAATGTAAAAATGACATGTAAAATTAGTTATAATTTTATCAATAAATATCTCAATCTCAAGATCAATCACTTGACAAAGGGGGGTCGAAGTTGCACCACGTCCGTAGGGAAGTACCCAACTACCCACCGTTATCCTACACGTGACCCCTGGGTGGTGCTAAAAGTGCAACAAAAAACTGGCAACCGTACTTGTCTTCTCGAAGATCTCACGGTTCGAAAAAAAAATGCCATACGATTATTATCACTATAAATCATATCACTACCTAGTCTAGTGAAATGACAAACCTATAATTAAATGACTTATAAAACAGTTCACTGACATCACAAGATTCACAAGTTTGCGTGACACATCTTAATTATTTTACATTGATATATTGTATGTAAGCTATTTGCAGAATAAATTTTTATATGTAAATATGGGATGTGGGCCTACTTATCAAAATCAAATGACAATGATGAATGATGATATTGATGATGCGTGGACTTGAGTGTACTAACGTGATAATTCCTGCACCTCTTCATCACTTGTCCTATCCTCATCTTCCGTCTCTGTCTTGACCGGGGGCTCTTCACCTGTAGCAAACATGCAAGGTTAAAGTAGCCTCAGCCTCTCGCAACTTATAGTCTTATCAATGAATTGTGTGGAATAGATGCTTACACAACACAGGCTCCTCGCTGGAACCATCTCCATCCTCCATTATTGACTCGACAGCGGGCTCTTCCTCTAGAGCAAACAAAAAATAAGTCACATAATTTACGCCACAATAATGAGCAAAGGGTAAAAAAATATACTTGTACCATTTGCATCATAGTACATTACACAACTAGGGTGGTAAAGCAAAGAAAGGCTGAGATCGCAGATTTTGCGGCCCGAGCTGTAGGCGAGGGACGTATACTCGTATATATGCGATCGAGGGCTTTATTTATTACCTCCCGTGTTCTATACATCATTTTATTACTACACTTGGTCAAAAAGCGGCTTTTTCCGTAAGCGAAACGTGCGGTAAAAGCTACTTTTTGGCCAGGTGTGGCATAAATATTTTTTACACCACACCTTGCCAAAAAGCGTGTTTTTCCGCACGCTGCGCGTCCGGTAAAACCCTCTTTTTGGCCAAGTGGTGACGTAAAATTGTGTACAAAACACGGGTCATAAAACAGAAAGCCCTCTCTCGCATATTTATGACCCTCGCCTGCGGCTCAGGCCTCAAACATCTGCGATATCGGCCTTTCTTTGTTTTACAACCCTTGTATCGTAATGTACTATTACAGTACATATGGTGCTACATTACCGCACGAGTGCGGTAATCAGCAGATTACGTGCTGCATATGTCGAAACTTTAGAGAGCCATATATACTGTAAAACGTTGTACGATACATGTGCGAATAGGTAATTCGCAACTCGTGTCGACTTAAAACACTCCCTTCGTTCGTGTTTTAATTTATCACCACTCGTTGCGAATTTGCTATTCTCTGCACTTGTATCGTAATGTACTATTTTAAGTTGCCTTTTCACAGTTTATTATTTGGTGGATAACTGCCTAGCTGGAAGGATAGGTTTTATGGTCTAAACCAGTAATAATAATAATTGAGTAAGACATAACACTGACAAGTGCATAAAAATCATCATCATCATCTGAGGCGTTACAGCCGCGGGGCCCTAGCCTGATCAAGTAAATGTCGGATCTATTCGTGGCGTTCCTTCTCCAAAATGTCGCCCGTAAGGTCCTGGTGTCCTTTTCGACGCCAACGACGGCCTGCCTCTACTTCTGCGGCCCTCTGGTCGGCCTTCTAGAATGCATTTGGGTACTCTGGCTGGCCTCGTCCATTCGCAACACGTGCCCTGCCCATCGCAGGCGTCCGATCTTTGACACAACATGCGTCTTAGTTTTTTTCGCTTAAATACCAACAAGGAACTCTCGTCCGTTTTGCTCAGTGCGTAAATATGACCATATAAATATTATGAGCTTAAATCATATGCTAATTGGTCCCTTTTAGATGTAAAGGTACTGTATATACCAGCGAATGAAAAAAACATAGAAGCACAACTAGCGTCGCAAAATGACACCATCAAAGTTGTGTCCACTAAGGCGGGGCGTCAAAGTTGTGTCCAACGGATGTCTAGTTTGAACATGGCGGCGCAACGTAACAGTTGTATTAACTGAAATCTGAAAAATAAATAATATGCTTTTTTGTGCAGTGAAGTGGTGCGTTAATCACTCTAGAAAACATAAAAAAAAGATGGAATCACTTTTCATATGTAAGTAAAGCCGTAAACATATTTGTTTAATTTTTTTAGTCGGAACTGATTTTGTATAGGGGTGGTGTTATGCAACTTTACAACATCAAAATGTTAATAGGTGAATGAAAAGGTACAGTCGAGTTTTTTAATTTGTGAGCCATTGCGTAACATTTTGCTTTGAATGTCTATACCGTTTGACAGGACTGTCAACCTTAAGGGGGTTCTAAATTAAAGTCCTCGACTGTACCTAAGATACCTATAAAACATTTGAATTTGTTGATTTGATACATGCTTTCATGCACATAACTAATTTGTGTAGTGTTCGAAATAGGTAGACGAATTCCATAATAAATATTAATAATAAATAAATATTAGGAGACATTTACTTTATTTACAACTAGACTATAGATTCTAATAAGACTATATAACTATATGAGAGAAGCAAGAAATAAATATATTTTTAACAAGAACTAAAACCGAAATAAAAATAAAAGAATAAGTGTGTAACTATAGTTACAATATATTTATTTCTTGCTTCTCATATAGTTATATAGTATACATACAATATATGCAATTATTATCAACTACTCAAAGAGTGGATTTAAAGAGCCCAAACTCGGTACGATTGTGTTTACTTATTACAGAGACCACTGACCACCACTTCCCATGACCACTTTCCGGTTCCATCATCAGATCAGCTAGATAATAATATTATCATAATATTGCATTGTCACTGAATTTACATATATGTCGTTAAGAGTCCGCAGTAAACTCGGTCCTCCATACCAACCTAGTTTCGCTCTCATTTTAAAACGCCATTCTAGAATAACATGAAACTTTGTATACACAATGGAATCCGGAATATCTAGGTCGGAAATTGGTTTCTGTTGCTTGAAATTATAATAGAGAAAAAATACAGCGATTATTAAGGTTTTCATATAAGACGTAAAAAAACTCAAAAACTCGCTGTATTTTTTTCTATTACAATTTCTAGCAACAGTAACTAATTTACGATCTAGATATGGCGGCTCCCATAGTGTATACAAAGTTTCATGTTCTTTCAGCAAGCCCACACAAACAAAAAAGACATAAGTTACGTACACGACAAGTTAAATAAAAGCTTGTAAAAAAGGAGTTAACGTACGTATGTTAAATGTTTGCGTTGTCTGAATATACCGTACAAGTTTCGATTACGAGAGGTTACTGTTCTCTATGTGTAACAGTGTTTAGCAAGCTATAAATTATGTACATGGTCGTCCAATATGCTTAGTATAAGTCTGGTACAGCTTAATTAACTAGTTAGATTTTCGTAAGGTTATCCTATGAAATTTAAAAATAAAATAAAGCTTAAAATCAAATTTAAATAATACGGCGGTTTTGCGTATGAAGATGACTTTTTGTTGCATGCAATCATCCACCCGCTAAGCGTTGTCGTTATCGCCGCCATTTTGACACATAAAACATCAGCGCTAGGATACCAAACACAGCCAGTCATTTTGAAATTTTTCAATCATGTTTATTTGTTTTGGGTAATAGAAAACCGGCTGATATTTTTGGCAATTCTTATTGGTACAACCCCGCGCGTGCGTATTTAGAATAAATGCCCTGTTTTAAAGTGTACTTTTGTAGGAAGCTCGCGTTCTATGCTTTTTTCGTTCACTGGTATATACGTATAACAGTATAAGCCAATATCACATTCAACACTTTTAAGTATATCACAGCAACAACTACCAAAGATAGTTTTAATTGAAGGATGGGCCCCTTTCTAAATAGGCTTAAATTCTATTCCATTTTAAAACTGTAATTGACATTGAATTCTGTAAATTACTAATTTATCCGCAAAATAATATTTTTTTAAATAAATACAAGCTGTAATGTATATTAGTTTTTTTTTGTAGTAAATTTAATGATCTACAATTATATTGTAAACCGATTTAGATATTTAATTAATTTTAATGAATTTGGAGCATGTTACTATTTCTACTGATGGTGGTACTTAAAATTTTAAAATTGTAGCGGAATTTTCCAAAATACCGCCTAAGGGTCCGGTGACACCGGTGCCCAAAATACGGTGACGGTACGGAATCGGAGTGAACGAGAGGGAGAAAATTATGAGTTAAAAACGTCACGCATGAGACACGTCACTGCGTTTTAAGCAGCGGTGTGACCTTAAGGTGTTTTTTTTTAATTTTATTTTATTAAAAATGGGATTGCTCTTGGCCAGCATCTAGCCAGGGGGCAAAGATATTATTATTGCTCGTTACTGTAGGTAAAAACGTTGTAATTATGCAGTTTCTTTAAACTGTCGGTGTCGTCTGACTCGCCTTCAAATATACCTACCAAGTTCCACCGAGCTGGTATGATGATTAATGATGGACAGGTGGCCATAGCAACTCCTAAATTAAACAAGAAAAACCCGTCGCATTTTTGGATAGAAGATCGTTTTGTATTATCATAGCCAATTTGTGTAACATACAATTAATAAGTGGTGAAATAAAGAATATTAATAAATTATTATTTACAAAATTTTGTTCAGATGAATTTTTCAATGTCCCTTTGATCTATGCACTTGAAATTCGGTGATAATGTTAATTACTACGTATATTTTATTAACAAATACCATTTATATTTATAAAATAAATGAATCCCTATTTCCCTTAGTCGCCACTTAAGTTGAAAACGTCTTTACCGATTTCATTCCTCATTTTAGGATTCCGTAGCCAAAATGGTCAAAAGCCCCAGCCGGTTTACTCGGAGACTATAAGCACTACAATTACGAAATTTGGCAGGAAAAAATATTAAATTAAGGAGTGACCCATACATGTGACCTGCGAATGAAAAAAATTCAATACACATAAGCGTGTGGGATATCTATAGATACAGATAGGCCTTTCAAAATGATATGGAGGTTTCTAAGAAACTTTTCCATTGAAGTCAAGTGTCAACCCTTTGGTGACATATTAGCTGTGAAAGTAGTAAAAAGTGTGTGTACAACGGTAATTTATTACCAGAATATGAAATTAAAAATTATGAAAGAATTTGTGTACATTAATAAATACTCCAACATTTATATTTATTAATCTTATTTTTATTCTATATCTTGATTATTATTAGATTTCTTGTTTGACATTTTTTTGATTTAATGACATGCGCGATGCGCTGAGCGTATCTACCGAATATTGTGCGCAAAACACTGGCTGATTGTGACGAACTTCAATACTATTGTTACCATTTATATAATCCACCACCACCACCACCATATCAGCCCTAGGACGTCCACTGCTGGACATAGGCCTCCCCCAATTTCATTTATATAATCATTAATCAGTAATAATCACTCACATTCGGACAATAAACAATTTGATTTTGAATAATAACACGTCATGTTGAAGTTTACTTATCATATTGCATTGTCTTGATTTGCGGATACGAATCGGAAAGTTTCAACGCTACCTCAGGTGTACCGCAATCTCATTTAGGACCTACGTTGTTTTTAATATTTATAAATGATATGGCCAATGTAACCTACCATTCCAATTTTTCATTATTTGCAGACGACTTAAAAATTACAAAATTAGTTAACGATCCGTCTGACTCTCAACAGCTCCAAGATGACTTAACTCGTATATCAAACTGGACCAAAAAGAATAAACTACCGTTGAATATAGCAAAATGTAAGCACATAAAATTTACTAAAAAACGATTACCGCTAACTACAACGTATGCCATTGACGATGTACCCCTAGAGGAAGTTTCAGATATTAGTGATTTGGGTGTGATACTGGACAAAGAGCTCTCTTTTAACCAACTTCTCGATCATATAATCAAGCAGGCAAATTAACTTCTCGGTTTCGTATGGCGAAACTGTAAAGCATTTAAAAAACATATCGGCTTTAAGGACTGCTTACTTTGCTCTGGTTCGCAGTCAGTTAGAGTACTGCTCAAATATTTGGAACCCGTTTTATAAGTGCCACATAGAGAGAATAGAACAAGTACAGAAACGATTTCTATTCTTTCTCTCTGCACATCAGGGAAAAACACACGTGTTGAAGTCGTACAAAGACCGCTAAAAGTATTTTAATATAATTTCTCTCAAAGAATAATTTTTTGAAGGAACATTTGATCGGAGATCCAACGGCGGGGGTCTCCGATCAAATGTTCCTTCAAAAAATTATTTCAGGAACGCTTGACTGCCCACAGCTATTACAAACTATCAAGTGGACTGTCCTGCGACAGCACACTCGTCTAGATAACTTTCGACCTTTGTCAACTAGAACATACAGGACAAATACTGGATCCTATAGTGTAATGCCGAGAATTTGTAAAGAGCATAATTTACTATATAAAAGAAACAGGGTTGATATACTGAATATGTCAAAAAATCAGTTTAAAACATATCTCTGTAAGCAAAGATCAAATGTGTCATAAGTCATAATCTCCAAGTTTAATTTTAATTTTAAGTTTGCTTTTCTGCCTTGTTATATTATAATGTTCCTAGTCTTCTTGCAAGTAACTTAATTACCTTACAGCTAACTTTATATTTAGTGTGTGGATTAAGTGTAGACATACCTATTTAATTAGTTTTTACTAAGTTTTATGCATGCCGTGTTTGCCTGTAATTGGGCGAATACTCTAGCAGTAGTTCATTATCTGTTGTAATTGTTGTAAATAAGATTTTTTATTGTATTACATCTGTTGGCAAACCTTAATAAATAAATATGCCGATTTCGGTATAAGCATTGACTCACTGAAACCACAAAATGTGGCATAGTAAGTACAAAATTGGAGTGAGTTTTTTTTTTGCAATAAATTATTGTAAGATGTTTTTAAAGTATTAATGCTAACATTCTCATTATGCTGAGTAGCATGGAAAGTTATATGTGTGGACCGAATTTGTTCATCTGTTAATTTTTCATGTATGTATTTAAAATAGATTATTGGTGGCTTGTTATTAACAAAATATGGAACTGGTTTTCTGAATTAAATGATTTTCTTTTATTATTTATTTTATTGTCATTTTAGTGAGGACCTACCTTTGACCTGTGGAGCTCCCGGCAGCCACGCCTGCAGCTGTATCTGGCTGCGCTGCACCTGCAGCTTGAAGTCGCTCGCGTCCCGCAGCCGGCCCACACACACATCACAGATCCCAACTTCTCCATCACTATCAAGTATTATCTGAAAATAAAGCAATTATCGACTACAAAAAAAGAATATAACCGTCTGGTGAAGAAATGAGTTGTTTGAAAACACCATGACGCGTTTTGTGATTACTGTCATTATTAAGATATAGTAAGACAACAGAATATTCATATTTACATGTATTTCGAAACAGTCTTTGAGCATATCGGAATATATCTCTGTTGCGCCGAGATGTGTGTACGGCGTCGTCAGGCCCCTGTTCGGCGCGTGCCGCAGGCAGCAGCGGCACGAGTGCACTACGTCCATCACGTTAGAAAGAGCGCCTAATGACCGTATTCCTTACGGTAATTGTCTAATTGTAACAAAAATATGAGGAATTCATTTATATGTATATAAAAGGACGGTGACCACAAAGGTGCCCAGACTACTAAGAAGATACTACGTATCAGACGACCATCGTACATTCAGAATTAGTATCTTCTTAGTATGTATGTGCATTTTTTTGTGTGACATCTCTTTTTTTTTAATTTTTATAGTTTTAAGACGACCATGCCACTAAGCCAAGGGGCTTGCAATGGGTGGAGCGCGCCGCTTTAATAACCTAACGCTCGAAAACCCTGACTCTAGCTGTCAGTCGCGGGCTGCCGCCGTCCCAGTATGTACGTGCGTGTCGTTTTGTGATCCGCTGCCGCGCGCCGCCGACTTGATCGCGACGAACCGCGCGTTACTACGTAATTTTTTGTGTGATTTAAAACCCACGATGAAACCGATAACCGGCCACACATGCTTTGAGTATATGGTTGTTTGAATACCCGAAGTAAAGTTGGTCTATCTTTTTTTCAGTTGCCTATAAATTTTGAACGGTAAGTTTTTTATTTTAGTTTGGTATATGTAATAATAAGTAGTTATTTAGTGTTGGTTGGTGTTTAAAATTATTGGTTGATGTTTAAAATTATCAAGTTGTAAGTTACAATACAAATAAATACGATACGAACCACCTGGCTACTCGTTAGGTACTTATAGCTTAAACTCACCATTTCCGACGATTTACTTATTAAGTAACTAACTGTAATTTTATTCAAAATGAAACGCGTTATTAAATTTATTTTACTTGATTAGCTACATAATAGTTGCCCTATTTAGGTAGATGTACTTTATTGTGGCCATAGCATTTGAAACACGGACAAAGTGTAGGTATAATTACTTCCCCTACACGTAAAATGGGGATGCATTTTTTTTCTTGCAAAACCCACCGTGAAGGGTATCGTTAGATGGTTCGCTAAAAAAATATGAGATTTATTATTCTTGTGAAGTAACATGTACTTAATTAATATCGGTTCACTGTACTTAAGCGACATCTGCCCGGCTAGTATGATAGCTTATACCGTCACGTTATATGGCCAAAATGTACTGAAACGTCACATATAAAGTGACGGTATAAGCTGTCATACTAGTTGGGCTGGTGAGGTAGAACATTTTTTTGCATCATTGAAGTATTTTTGGCGTGACAACCCTAGGGCTACACGTGCCACGCGTGAATGAATACAAGTTATGCGATAGACAGAGATGCAGAGAGTAGGCACGTTTCTTATGCCTAAACGCCGTTTTTGTTAGGAAGTGAAATTTCTGTACTTGTACTATTCCTTATTCTGTGACTAAGCTCAAGAGCCAAGCGATGGGGCAGAATAGCGGGAAATTTAAATTATCGCGCTTCAGAAATGCGGGAATATTCGAATTGAACATTTATAGTTAATGTTCATTAACTATTCCAAATGTGATCGTGCTGGTGAAGGCTGTCATCTCAGTACACTCACGTTTTTAGGTTATTAGATTGTACCGAGATGATGGCCTTCCCATGCACGATCACATTTGAAGTAAATTGAAATAGGTTCTGAAAGTCTGAAAAAAAAAACAATAATGTATTTTTGAAGTGGTTTATTTTATTTTTTCTTATATTGTACAAGAACCATAATGGGCAAGTGCATATTATTTAATGGATATACTTCTGTACCTTTTTAGATTTTGTGTATGTTACACCAGTGGAATATTTACAGCATTACAGCTATTTTTATGAAGTATTGCTTGACTGCATTTATTATTTAATGACACTGTGGCAATGGAACTTACTGTGAACATCCAACGATATATATATATATATACTACAAATTAAGTAAAAAAATTTAATAACACATAAAACACCTAAATCTAAATTAATAACTATACCTATAAAAAGTAAATGCCCCCCAGGTCTCCATCACACGCTATGGTGCCCAGAAGGCTGGCAGCGTTGCCCCTTTGGATAGATAAACTATCCTCTGGCCAAAATAACTGCCAGCCCTCTGGTCACCTGACGTCTCAATGAGACGGTCCGCAATCTGTTTATATAGTGCTTTCGCGCCCGGTCCCCACGGCCCCAGTGTTTCCACACCAAACGGCGCAAACATGTAGCCCTCGCTGAGGACGGCATATTTGCGCCGCTTGTGTTGCTCTGCCGTGGCAGCCGCAGCCCCAGCCTTAGAGGAGGTCGCTTGGAGGTGGGACGGCGCGAGCGTATCAACGCAGGTTGCGTCCCACACAAGCGTCCTCCCTAGCTTCCAAGGAATGAGCGTCATACCGTCAGGGCGCTTGCCATCGTCACGTGCGATACCGTTCGGCTCCAATACAGCCGGCACGCTAACGGAAGCAAGGGCCCTACGGATGACGTCATTCAGGGAAGCGTGGCGGGAGATGCGGCCAGCACTCCTTTGACACGACAAGCCGTGGTGACCTAGGGAGTCGACATTGGCACCACACCGGCAGCGGTGCGGCTCATTAGTTTTGGATCCCAGCCGCAGACAGGTTGCTAAAGTTAGAGTAGGTTTATCAAGCAGTGTGCCAATATTAGGAGACGGCAAAGCATGAAGCCAGAGGCCCGCTTCCGGCTCAGCTACAGCAAGGAGACGAGCACGATCTGCTGTACTTTGGGCGGTGTTAACAAGATCTTTTAGGGTTGAATGGCAGAGCGGCTCGTCCCATAGCCTTTGGGATTTCTTGGAGACCGGAAGCGGTTCATCTGGACAGGCCTGCATCCATGCATCTTTGGCTTCATTTAAACAAGAAATTGAGTCGTTGTTGTTAGCCGGGGTGAATATTTTGGAGGCGAGATCCTGTGTGCTGAAGGATGAGGACAAAAATGCTGGGAGGGCGACACTAATAACCTGTCGGATGCCCAGGCCACCGTGACGGATTGGCAGTGATGCCTGAATCCAGGCGCGGCTATCCAAGTGGATATTTAGAATGGATGTGAGGGTGGTCTTTAGGGCGATGTCTAGAGGTTCTATTATATGAGGGAATTTCCAAATAGGGCTACATCTTAATATGTATGTAAATTTTGGGACAAACAGACAAAACTTTATGATGACTAATGCCATATGTGCACTGATTTTTAAAAGACGGTCCGAATAGGCTTTGTGGGTATTGAGATGTTCGCTGATGAGTGATGGTATGGATTCCGGGAAGATGGGAGTGCCTAAAAGTCTGAGGGAAGATCTGTCAATAATTTTGATGTTAGGGGCTAAAGAATTAAAAATAGAGATGATGCTTTGAAGGTCAGTTGTAGGAAGTGATTTATTGATAAATAATTCGCACTTGGAGAAGTTTAATTCTAGTCCTATTGCGCTAAATGCATCACTCAGGCTTCTAAGGTCGTCCAAAACAGTTCTCCAATCCCCCCCTAATGTGCCATCGTCGAGATACCATGAGTTAAATTTTGAATTTAGATTTGAAATCACTGGATGAATGGCTAGACTGAAAATGGCGGGTCCAAGCGGATCGCCCTGCTGACAGCCAACAGCTGATGAAAGGCGATGGGTTTTGAAAAGGAGGTGCGTGGGTTGGTGGTAACACTGCCAGATGTAGTTGTAGATTAAGGGTGTGGCGACTTGGACTTGTGTCAGCAGGGCACCTCTGTCTACTGAGTTGAACGCATTTTTGACATCCACTTTCAGCAGCACCTCGCATGAGTCGTCGTTGACAAAGGCACGCGCTGCGTGTACGGCAGCTTCGCAGCCACCTTTGCTGCCGAAGCCGAGTTGTGAGGGCTGGAATTTTTTGGAGAGAGTAGGAAATATGTGTTTGCAACATATCTTAGAGCAGATGCGTCTAAGAGTACAGCCCACAGCGATTGGCCTTATACCCCCATCTTTTTTTTTAAGGCGCAGAGATTCGTTCCGTATAGAATTCCCAAAACGGCACTGCAAACTTTGCCAGAGAGCATCAAGTTTACTAGCTGAGTGATGCCATCCAAAAGGTGCGAGCCTGTATCTCCAGTAGCCCCTCCAAGCAGATCTTTAAGATGCTGAGGGGAGAGGCCATCAAGACCGCCAGCGGAGCCATTCTTGAATGACATCACTGCATCTAGCACATCTTTTTTAGAAGCTGTTAAATGCGGTGCATCGGGATCAGGCGGGTCGGGAATATGGGATGCTGCTGGTAGTAGATGTTTGGACAGCAAAGCGGAGACGGTGTCGGGGGTGTCGGGTGCCACAACGTCACTGGAGAAGAGCAATTGAGCGGCTCCCTTTATGTCGCCGTCTATGACTTTTTGCTCAACTTTTCTAAATATTTTTGTATCTTCTCTCGAGCCGGGAATTGGATGAAAAGGGGCTGGATTTGAAGGGTGGAGACAGTTGGCTTTGATTTTTTTTGTAAGAGAGGTACGGTCGTTACTGTTAGTGTGAAGAATTTTATATGCAAAGGAGAATAGCTGGGTCCAACTTTCAGGTGAGTTTTCAGTAACTATTTTAGAAATTATTTGGTTTAGGGCATTGGCCACGGAAATGCGGGCTCCTCTGGGGATTCTCTTTACAATAGGGGTTGCCTGTTTTTGCGCGCCGAGCCAAGCTACAAGATTGTCTATTGTATTTAAATCTGTCCCGGTATGAGTTGGTACTGCACTTACGCTTTGGGATGGTTGTGTCTGAATTTTATGAATGCGAGCATTATGGATATTCAAGCCCCTGCTTCCTCTAAAGAAACGGGGTTGAGGGCACTGGGGGCACTGTATAAAGCCTCCAGTGACGTTGTCGCTAGTCCGGTTTAAAGAAGTGGCGGTGGACGAGGTCTGCGACATGGGCTGGGGAGCATTCACTTACTGCACATGTACACGAAAAAATAACTAGAAATATAAAGTAAAAACTTACGGCTACAATACAATAGGTAACTGATAAAATAAGTAGAAGGATACAAAACAAGAGATACCACTGCACGAAAGACACGAAATCTTCACTTCTGGGCTTGATCAACACCAAACTTACTATTCGGTATAAATAATGTACAAGCACTATTATTTTAGTGAATAAGTAGGACAATATGAGGGGAAAATATTGCATTGTTGTTGTTTTCACTGATATTCAAAGCGATGACATCTGTCATGGTCGGCAGAGTCCATGAGTGTCTGCTTAAGAAATAATATAGACTTAAGTATGGTTCATAAGGTACCTAATATATTTTATAGAGACAATGGAGCGAGAACTCTGCAGAAATATTGACCATACCTAAGAAGCGGCAATATGATCACACATATTCACAGGTCCAACTAATATTTTCCATTAGTTTATTAATTTAGTTTCTAATGAGATATTTTATCACTTGCAGCCCACTACGCAGACTGAACACCAGTGAGCGACACACTTTCAAACACGGTGGAGCTGTTGGAGTTCCTTGATGAACTGTTCGACAGTGTCAACGGTGCCAGTACATGCACATTGCATAGAAGTTTGTATGCAGGAGGGGTCAGGTTTCTCTGCAGCTGAATGTACATTCTATAAAAATCATTTGATTTTATCACATGTGATGCTCACAGAGATGCAGCCAAGCAATATTTCATAAAAATAGCTGTAATGCTGTATATATTCCACTGGTGTAACATACACAATAAAATATAAAAAGGTACATCAGGATATCCATTAAATAATATGCACTTGCCCATTATGGTTCTTGTAAAATATAAGAAGAAATAAAATAAACCACTTCATAAATACATTATTGTTTTATTTCAGAACCTATTTCAATTTACTTTAAATGTGATCGTGCATGGGAAGGCGATCATCTCAGTACAATCTATAACCTAAAAACCGTGAGTGTACTGAGATGACAGCCTTCACGCACGATCACATTTGAAATAGTTAATGAAAATTAACTATAAATGTTCAATTCAAATATTCCCGCTTTTCTGAAGCGCGATAATTTAAATTTCCCGCTATTCTGCCCCGTCGCTTGGCTCTTAAGCTTAGTGGCATGGTTGTCTTAAAATTATAAAAATTAAAAAAAAGAGATGTCACACAAAAAGTTCCACATACGTACTGGGGTGCTACCGCGAAGTCTGTCAACGGAACGAAAAACGAAAACGAAGATCGAACGAAAGAAAGATGTGACACCTACCGGGAAGCATTTTCGATCGAAGCCTTTAGTTTCGTTTCCATAGACAACTTGCGGACTTGCTATCGTGAATGGAAAGAACGAATGAATTAGTAAAGTGATTTCAAACGCAGCGATAAAAAGGCGGTAACATGATATTTTGCTAAAAATAAGCCTGAAATATTGATAAATATTATATAATCCGCATTAAGAACGTATACTGGCATTAGATACTTCTGTACAACTAGATTTAATGCCAGATTTTATATTTTCGGTTAATATACAGAATAATTTCCTCTATGGTTAACATTTTGAAGACGTCAAATCGGCGGCTGTAGATTTTGGCGGGATTTTAAATTACCGCCTTTTGAAATGGACCGGTGATTTAAAAAATCTTTAATTGCTTAATTTGTTTGCTGTTTTTTTTGTTCTTATTGTTAGATCTGTTTGTTAATGGGCCTTATTGAGCTTACTATGGAACTAGGTCGATTTGTGTGACGAACATTTATAACAAATGTATAAATTTATTTTCTAATGTGATCTTATCGTCATGTGAAAACTTTTAATTTATTTATTTAAGGAAAAGTAACATCTTACCAACTAAAATGATACTTAATACAATACAAGGTCGTACAATTTACATATTTTGCAAAATAACAACGGTCAACATCACTCGCTAAGATGTTTTTAAGTTACTCGAATATAATGTATGCTCTATATCTAGATATATTTCTCTTCGCATACTTATATATTATTCCTAAATTACTGCATTATGATATACGTTGCTCCTGAGATAATTTTCAATTGATGCAAGGGAAACACACGGACTGCAACCATAACATAACTACTTACTCTTTAGGTATGTGGTATTGTGTTGCTGGTGATGTGAAAGGTCGCCAGACCTCCCGAGGATGCGCTGTATTGAGTGGAAGAAACCTATATGTCGCTAGCTGTCAACATAACGAATCCTCAATTCAATCGCATGCACAACACGGCACACATATCGGCAGCACACTTGTGATTCTTCTGGAGTCGCAAGTGTCATAGGCTACGGTATCTGTTTTATACCATCAAGTAGGCTGTAAGGTTGTTTGGCACTGTCATTGTATATATAAAAATAAGTATGATACTTAGCTGATAATTAAAAGTTAAGAAACGCTGATTAGTGATTAATAATTCCGTCAATTATCAATTTTTTGAGATTTGGTAGTCGAGCGGACCCCTGGTTCCCAAGAAAAGGCTAAGATGAAGTCACTGCAGAGGCAAGAACTTATTTATTTGCTGTCTGGACATCAAGACCTATTTGTCTATATCATGTTGGTGATCAAAGTACGAGGGACCAAAGGCGAAAAATGCAGTACATGAAGTAATTATATCCTCCCACTGGTTCTATTATCTTAATTCATTCATTCATTAATAGAAATAATACATTACCCATAAAATATTTTCAAAATAGCACTTTGGCGAGAACAGACCTTAAATAAAACAGATGTTAGTGTTTAAACAATTTATTTGACATACGAATGGATTACACTATATTCCCAGTTTACATTAACCTCCTAATAACCGCAGATTAGGTGCTGTTCAATTTTAATAAATGCATTAGAATGGCATTTTAGATCATAAGTAGGCTTACTTGCATACATTTTTATCAACTCAAGGTAAAGTGTATTACATACTCTATACATATAATAAAGCTGAAGAGGGTCGTAAGTCTGTACATGGAAGATATTCGAAAAAAAAATTGGTTGGGGATACATAGAATCGATAACAGAACACGATACAACAGTTTTTAGAATTTTTGTCTGTTTATCTGTTTGTCTGTTTATATGAACGCGCATCACGTGAAAACGGCTGAACGGATTTTGATAAAAACTTTACTAATCTGTCGAGTCGCCCGGTCAGGTTTTAGGATATAAAAATTGTGCAGATTTGGGTTAAAAAGAGGGGTTGAATTTTGTATGGCAACTCCTATAATCCATGAGTTATAGGTATGAAAATTGGTAAGCATATACTTGATGACAAAGGAAAAACATTCTCATTCAAAATTTGTGAAGTCTTAATAATAGAATAGAATAGAAACTGAAAAAAAGTAAACGCAATCGCTGCGCCGCGGCGGTGCCCAGTGTGCGCGACAGCCACCACGGTCTCTTCAAAACATGCAATTACAATGTTACTTTTGCCGTTCACTTCATGTGCACTCACTTCATACCATAATCCGTCTCTGTTGGGAGGCTCGGCCTTCAGCCTCGCGTGTCTCGCCTCTCTCCTTCAGGCCTTCGGCCCTCAGCCTTACATGAGAAGCCCGCTCTGTGTGATTATTCTCGCATGCCTTGCCGCTCTGCTTCCGGCCTTCGGTCATCATACTTACATGAAGAACTCGCTCTGTTGGGATAACGTCTTACGGCAGAACTGCGTAGTGAGACTTTTACCATTGTACAATGTACATGTAATGTTTTTGACGAGATTCATTCGTCTAGAATCGGTACATTTGATATTCCGAAATAAGCACTTAATCATTCGTTTTGACAATAGGATTTCTAGGGAATGTCATATTGACTGTAATCATTTCTTAAGGGGCTGTAAAGAAGGGTGAAAGATTGTATCATCATCATCATCTGAGGCGTTATAGCCGCGGGTGGGCCCTAGGCTAGCCTGGTGAAGCAAATATCTCCAGTCCGATCTATTCGTGGCTTTCCTTCTCCAACATGTCACCCCTAAGTTCCTGGTGTCCACCTGAGCTTGAGAAAGATTGTATGGGAAAACAAATCATACTAAGGCGAGAACGAATCTTTGATTTCCAAATCCTTTGATTTCCCCAGACCCGAAGAGGTAACACTTAATAGTGACTTAACAAAACAATCACATATACATCAAAACTACCTGTATCTGTACATATTTGCATGTCAATTTTATTGGCGAATAATGCTGATCTCTCTATCAATGATAAAGATTTATATCTGTAACCATGTCTCTTGCAATTAAATTTCTTTGTCTTTGTCTAAGAGTCCGCAGTATGCTCGGTTCGCCATACAAACGTAGCTACGCTCTCATTTAAAAACGCCTTGCTAGAATGACATGAAACTTTGTATACACAATGGGATCCGGCATATCTAGGTCGGAAATTAGTTTCTATTGCTTGAAATTATAATGGAGAAAAAATACAGCGATTATTAAGGTTTTCATACAAGTCGTAAAAAACTCAAAAACTCGCTGTTTTTTTTTTTGTATTACGATTTCTAGCAACAGAATCTAATTTCCGACCTAGATATGGTGGCTCCCATTGTGTATACAAAGTTCCATGTTATTTCAAAGTTCAAAGTGTTTTTATTTGTGACAATAGGTAAATCTGGTTACAGAGGTGAAAACAATACATATATGTTGCACTATACTCTGCCTGATGGCGTACAAATTATTAATTAATGATGTAATACTAACATGCCAAATATATTTACGCATTTCTAATTCTTACTATTTCAAATAAAATCGTGTCATATTTAATTATTAAATTTAAACAATAAAAACTCAGAAATAGAATAAAAGCAATTTTCATCTAAAAATGTCAAGATTTTATTCCTAAATTGTTTTATGGGTAGCATTCTAAAATCGACAGGCAATTTGTTGTAAATTTTACTGGCTAAACAAAATACACTTTTGCGCATTAGGGCCGTGTTGGCGCAAACAGGAAAGAGATTCTAGGGGTACCTAGAATTTCTAGTAAATACCTCGGAGATTGTCCTGAATAGTGATGAGTTTGTCTTAATGTACATGGCAACTTCGAAAATGTAGAGGCACGGAACCGCCAAAACATTCATATCTCTAAAATGCGACACACAGCTGTCAGTCATTGCAAGCCCTCGAATAGCCCTCACGCACCTTTTTTGTGCTATAAAAACCGCTTCCCTGTTTTTTGAATTACCCCAAAAGAGGATCCCATAACGTAAAGTAGATCCAACAAAACCATGATATGCCATCATCACAGTCTCCATACTCGCTTGCTTAGAGAGTTTGTACAAAGCGAAGGCATATTGATGTAGCTTTTTACATATGAGTTCAGTATGAGCAGTCCAGTCCAATTTGTTGTCAATTTGCACTCCCAAGAATTTCGTATCACAGACTGATTCAGTTATTTCAGCAAGGCGTTTTAAAATGAGAACGAAACTACGTTTGTATGGAGAATCGAGTTCAGCCGAGCGTACTGGGGACTCTTAATATGGAACAAAATGAACGGTTAGTTTAGTTGATTCCGCCGTTTGGTTTTGGGTTACTTAGTACCTTATATTGGGGGTGCCTTAAAAGTCTACAATAGCTTTAAAACGTATTTTTTTTCCCCTTTTCTCCAGAACTGATACAGAAACTTACATTCCACATGCTCCGTATACCGTTTTTGTACAGGGGTGTGTTTTGTACAGGCGTTAAATTAAGTAAAGTTAAGTCTATTTTTCATTTAACTTCATTCAAATTTGTGGCGGGCGTCACGAGTATGAGTAAACAGAGAAAGTTACAAAACTATTTTGGTAAAACTGCAAATCTTATAGACCCTCTAAATACAGTCAAGAGCAAATGTATGTTAACCATTTTTCATCTTTTTCCATTGTGGTGAGGTAAAAAACTGTTAACTTATTGATCTTATTATCTGCTGTTGACTACACGTTTCTAGTCGACATCTGCTTGAATTGCCGTTTCCTCTTCTGCTTTGGTGCGTCGCGTCAATAATTCAGGACCGTTCATATTCACAAGCCTGAAATGACAAAAAAATGTTTTAAACCACTGTACTGGGACATACGAAAAGATGCGTCTGATTTGGACTCAGATCATAGAAAGAAATAGATGTGAAACGGGGGCGTGGCGCATGTCACCGCGACATTGTCAAAAAGAAGTGTAAGTGATAACATATGAAAAAGCCTTATATTTTCTGCGGGTTTTACAATAATCACCCCGTACCGTGCTAAGCCACGGCGCAATGTATCATACCGCTGTAGCTTTGGTCGCTGCGTGAATTATTTCGTGGTGCGCAGCCGCTGGCCCGCTGTTTGGCTCCGCCCAACTAGAGTGGTCCCAGTTAAAATTGCAGTTTATGCGTCATCGATAAAATAGGAATAGAATGTCGAACTAGTCATTTACTATCAACGGTAAATTCACAAATCAATATTTAATACGCATAACTTGTTCCAAAAGACTGCAGACCAACTTCCAACTTAATCTTATTAACCGACTTTGATAGTAGAAAGAAGGTTCTCAGTTCGTATTTATGTATGTACCGTTATAATGCTTTACTATGTTATACAACTTTGGTGATTATATGAACACCATCTAAACTGGCCATTTCAATAGTCATTAATATCTTAACATAATAATTTAAAGATCGATGTCGATAAAACGTCATTTAAGTAACGTTTGTCTCCCTCTAGTGTTCATTGCCTTTGATGGGTGCGTAAAGCCAAGAGAGGTAGGGCACAGCGAAACGTCATCTTGCTCAAATTTAGAGCAGCCTAACTGGGGAAGTACCTCCACCTTACAGAAGACCGCAGCCATAATAGCATCACTTTTTGCCTGTTAAGTAGGTATGTGGTGTTGTGTTCCTGGTGGTGAGTAAGGTCGCCAGAGCTCCCGAGGATGCGCTGTGTTGGGAGTTAGGGCCTGCATATGTATCTAGCTTGACAGCTGGAGACGTCTGCGGGTCTCTCAGTCTCAACACAGCGCATCCCCAATTCAATAAAGGGTCGGCAACGCACTTTTGATTCCTCTCGAGTCGCAAGTTACCATAGGCTACGGTGTCTGCTTACCATCAGGTAGGCCGTTAGCTTGTTTGCCACCGTCGTTGTATAAAAAAAAGCCAATCGCAGCGCTTGTTTGCATGATGTAGTAAACTCGGCGGCACCCCGCGAGGTTTTGTTTTTACACGGTTCAATGTGTGTGTGTGTGTGTGGACTTGGTGGGACAAAACTGGAGACATTGGTTTTCGTTGAAAGGAAGCAGTAGGGCACTTCTCCCTTTTTTATGCTCTGAGGATTTGGACTAGCACATTGAGTGAATAAACCTACCATTTTAAAACATGTACAAGGTCGTCTACACGCCGTTTCGTTTATTTTATAATTATTTATTGTAAGTCCTATTTTGTATGCTTTATATTATGTTTTCTTTATCCCGCATTAAAAAAAATGACGAGTTAATAAAAACGGCATTTTTTACAATCAAGAACTAGAGGCTTTGTGTACTAATATCGCGAGTGATATATTGTACGGTTTTATACCCTATAGCTCCGCTTTTTTTGAAAAATTAAAAGAAAACTGGATCCAAAAATAAAACTCGTGTAATTACTAAGTCTGCTCACAAAATTCCACGAGAATCGTTTGAGAAATGCGACCCATAGAGCACAGCCGCAGGTCGTCAAAGAATTTTTAACCAAGCGGAAACGGAGATGCTTGGCTCGCGCTCTGCGCTCGCTCAGTTATTAATCCCTAAAGCCTTACTTACGCACGTACGAGACTGTTATGCGAGTTTCACTACATTGCGCGGTTTGACAGATCGCACTCATTATACCATGGTAACCCGCAATATAATGAAACTCGCATGCGATTCTCGTATGTGTGTACCGAGGCCTTAAGGTTGTGTTTACGGGCGACATCGCGCGGCGTGTCGCGCTCTTTCCAGAATGTACGGAAACTCACGGTTTGATAAGCGTGAGCAGCGTGCAGCGCGAAATTCTATGCGTAAAAGCCGCCTTAGTGTTGCTGCTACGTGAAGGCTAGCGAATGACATTCGGTATGATGATGATGACTTGATGTGATACGTAGTACCGCTTGGCAGTTTTCTTAAATATCCAACAGCTTTTATGGTATTATAACATACTGCATAGAAAACTGCCAAGTTAAGGCTCAAAATGCATTAAGCCGCAGTAAATTAGTTTTACTGTAAACAATGTAGTGCCGGACTTGGAACCATTTCAGATAATTTACGGAACTTGGCGCCCATTTAGAACTCAATTCTTTTGTCGGTGAACTTGGCTGCCATTTTCACATTTATGTTTTTGATGGGATACTCTTTTACAAATCTACACTTCTAGGCAGTATCCTTTACTATTCGATAATCTATCATACTTCATATACTCGTAAATAAGTTTCTAACAAATCTAACCTGTCAAAGTATCCTGTCATACTTAAGCAGGAACTCGCCATTATTCACATTGGTAGCGCCACCGTATACTGCTGGAGAAAATTTGAACTTCTTTATGTCAGCAGACCACCGGGGGATGGGCAGCAGCATCCCTGGAGTGCGGAGGAGATACTGCGAGCGCCAACCCGCATGCCAAGCGTGGCGATTATGGCATATACCTCCCGTGAATTTGGGGGAGGCCTATGTCCAGCTGTGGCCGTCCTTTGGTTGAGCACTGTAACAGTTTGTCACCAGATTAATCTTTACGTTCTTTTCAGATGTTTCCTATAAATATTTAGGCCAAATCTTACGAGTCGCACTTCTCGTTTAGTTTAGTAGTAGTTAAAGATACACACCCTCTGCAGTATTTTTCTCTCTTTTTAGTTAGTCAAAGTTAGTTTTTAAATTACCTTTAACTGTATACAACGATTAATTTGTTTTTCGCTCTCGCAGATGTCCAAAATACAGGCCTGGTCTAGTTTGGAGTCTGATAGATATTATCTACCTGTATAATTCTTTTTTGGTTAATAAATTATTTGTATTTGTATTTTTGTATTTGTATTCGTAATACCGAAATAATTAAAACAATATATTTATTTACGTACCAAGAAAATATATACAAGAATACTTAACCAAAACAACCCAAATAAAATTAAAACTAACTTAAATCTAAAACAGGTCCTTGAGGCATTGTGCCGAGGATGCTGGCGGCATTTCCTCACTGTATCGCAATGCTGATACGTTACAAATACAAATACTTTATTTTGCAAGAAAAAGGGTTGTAATGATCTTAGTACAAAATATTCAGCACCTCCTTAATCAGCCATTAAGTATGGCATGCAAAATATTTACAATTTATGCGACTAAGTATTATTCAATTATTATTAACATAAATTCTATCTTAAATTTAATTTTCATGCAATATTTTAAAGTTTTATTTCATTACAAAAATTAGTCATGTTCATCTTAAGTCAAAAGTTATTAAATTTCATTAGTTATTATTGCCTATCAAAAAAATCATTTAATTTATAAAATCTATGATCAAGGAACCATTTATACAGGATCTTATTAAATTTACAATTCGGGGTTTCTTTGATTGGCTGAGGCAATTTATTATAGGTGTTAACGCACATTACACTACAGTTTTTCTAAACCTTGCAGTTTTTTGCTGTTTATCTACAACAAGACGGTCACAATTTCTCGTATTGCGAAGATATATATCTCTTGTGGTTTTAAACAGACAGCTGTACTTCCTAACAAATTTAGAGACTTCATAAATGTACAAACATGGGAGTGGTAGTACACCTAATTTAAGAAACAAGGGTTTACAGGATTCGAATGGCCCAACGCCACAAATCGCACGAATACATTTCTTTTGGGAAATAAAAGCTCGATATGTATCAGCACCATTACCCCAGACAATAAGACCATATCTTAACACTGAGTCAACATATCCGTTGAGCGAGGAAGTCGCCAGATCTTCGGCCACCAGTTAAATAATTTACTTTTTTTACACAGTGATCAACTACTAATTGAGTAGATCCTAACGACCGCATTCACGGGACGCCGTGAATTTGACTTACAAGATTTGTTTATTGCCATACAAAGTGAGACTAAACGCGTTAGCTTGCGTTTATGTTTCGAAAGTAATATACTTGAGGTACCTATATCGAGCGAAAGGAGATAATGAATACGTCCGCCGACTACGGTATAGAAATGTATGGGCATTATTGAATTTTCATTGTAGCTAATATTCCAATCGCGTATTTTACCATTCTATTTTTTTTAATACGCTTGTGATTTTAGTATCTTATATTCTCACTAGCTAATATTTAAAGCACTGGAGTTCTGGGCATGATTTAGTTTATAAGTCAGCGTGTTCTTACTTATTGGGCAAGATTTTAAAACCCGTTTAACTCAGTTGTCCGTAATGCTCAGTCTATCTTTTTTCTTGGTCTGAGACTAAAGGAGGGCAAATTTACTTAGTTTAACTTTATTGCACGAAACTCAGAAATGTAAGCTTAATGCTGTAATGTTGGAACGTTACGTCACCTAGGTTGTGATTGTTGTGAATATAATCTTATTATAATATTCTACAATTTAAGCCTTTTCTGCGACACTTACCTTATAACAGTTAAAATACTAGATTATGGTGCATAGCTATAACGTCTAGGAGTTTTATACATACATAAAAGCATAACATTAATTATCCGTCACAACATGTAACTCATTTCCGCGGGTCACTGTACTTGGCTCGCCGGGGTAGTTCTATATAATTATAATTATCAAACCTACTCACGAAATTTCAAGAGAATCGGTTGAGCTATGAAACCTATAAAGAAGAACAGCAGGACATACGAAAGCATCTTTGCCCAAGGTGAAACGGAGACGCTTCGCTCGCTCGGTCAAATAGATCGCGATTTGCTTAGATTTATAATAAGTTTATTAGAAATTTTACATTATTAACATGGTTAGGTATCGAATTGGCCCTATCAGATCATAGGTCCACCACAATAAATTAGACTACCCACTTAAATCGGCATAGTCATAATCTAATTTTAAAAGACCGGCCAAGTGCGTGGCGGATCACGCAAAAAGGGCTCCGTGCCGACACCAATACTAGTCCACATTTAAAACCACTATACAATACAAGTAAGTTTTATCTTCATCGGGAACTCATGGCACTTACGAGTACATCCCCCCGGTTACGTATTTTCGCATCACTTGTCTGTGGCGGCTTATATATAGTCTCCGAGTAAATCAGCTGTGACATACGGACGGACAGACGGACGGACGGACGGATAGATATAATGAAACTATAAGGGTTCCGTTTTCGCCATTCTGGCTACAGGACCCTCAAAACGTATAAGTTTGAAATCATCAGTACGAGTATAAGGATTACTGATTGGAGAATTATTTAACATTACCATCATTTACGCTGTGGCCCGCGTGTCCGTTTGCTTGTCAGGATCATTCAGCCTATTTCCCTGAAGTCAAGCTTAAGGTTGCGCGTTGGACACCAAGGACCCGGCGACGATCCCGGCCCGTAGCGCAGCGCACGGCGCGTCTCCTGAGCTTCTTCTATGCCTGTATGTATAATACAGTGATTTACGTATTCATAATGACCGATTGTGTGTGTTCGTTCAAAGTGACCCTTTGGTCAAATTAATAAATTACTCGAGCGGAAATTAAAATGGTAATCTCTCAGTTGAAGTACATCGTAAATTTGAGGCACAACCGGTACGTTGTCTCGTGCATACGACGGTGACACACAAACTTAGGTACAAACTGCCTGACGGTAAACAGACATCGTATTCTATGGACGCTTGCTATTCCAGAGCTAAATATTACTTATCGGCGGTGTCAAAAAGATGCAACTTCCTTAGTAACGCAATACAAAAAAATACACGCACATAAAGAGACGATAAAGCCTTTGTGACACCTTTGGCGATGCAAATGTCCTTAGCTTATGGTATCCTCTTATACAGGGTAGATCTGAGTGCTATTACATTATTTAAAAGCATTAGGCCGTTTTCATCGACATGAACCGAAGGAAAGATAGGCTGTTCTGCAGTTTAGCTTTCAAAGTTTTTACGAAACGGTTTTTTTTTGTATTTAAATGACAGTGGATCTCATTAAAACGGTTAAAGCTCACGTATAAACTGTCGTTCCCGGCGACATGTTTCCAACTCTTCGAGAGGCGCACTATACACCTGCAGCACAGCGCTGCTCCCGAAGAGTTTGAAACATGTCGCGAGGAGTGACCTTTGATACGTGCGTTTTAATCGCTTTAGTAATACAGTTTTAAACATGACTCATGAAAGGTCAAGCTCTAATAGTAGATCTTGACGCACGCTAATCGTACCTCAGTATCTCCCATATCACCAAATATGTATTCCGTTTAAAGCCACCTCAAATTATTACCATTGTCAAATGACGGATTCGTTCGTGCTTCTTCCCTGCACCGTGCGCGGCGCTATGGAGATCTACCATGGCTTCAGGCACATCTAAATTATCAAACGGTGCAGCTGACGATCCCGCCCGCTCATTAGTGTAGATTTCTGGAAAGTTGCTCCTGAATTTCTATTTTGCCTGTAATAAACAAAAAAGTCGTCAAAGATAGCACACGCGTATTTTTTGAAGTGATATCGAGAGTGTTATCTCATTATGCCGTTTCTATAGTGCTGCTATTGATATCTTATTACGACATGAAGCGACGATAGTAAAAAAGGTTCTGTCAATTTTTTCATTTTTGGTATACGCTTCTAAATACAATTTCACTTCTTTTTTACAGTCATAAACTACTCGTTGAGATGGTTGAAATGAGCTCGAATACGACGGGGTTATCATGTGTAGTTTAAGAGTTGCTATGCCCACCTTCTGTCTCTATCATTAGATCAGCTCGGAGGTACAGTCGAGGAATGAAAAGGTTCGTCACTTTTCAACTCTATTTTAATGCTGTTAAGGTCAAAAAGTGATGAACTTTTTCATTCTTTGACTATACCATACTATTGCATTGTCACCCAACTTACATAAGTATGAAAAATTTCAGCTCAATCAATTTTGCATGACTGCTATAAAACATGTTCCTTTTTTCTATCTCTATCATCAAATCAGCTCGGAGGTACCATAGCATTGCATGGTCACCGAATTTACATGCCAACACACATGCCAAATTTCAGCTCAATTGGTATTGCATAACGGTTTTTAAACTCAGTTGCATTATTCGACCCGAAAATAGATAGATACATACGTATTTCACTAACAAATATTGCAAGTTAAATAAAAGCTTGTTAAAATATATATGACCTAAAGCAAGGCAAATAAATAACTGCAATTAACATATATAAGTAGGTATGCCGAATTTCAGCTCATTCGGATACCGGAAATTGAGTGAAAAAAAAAGAATGCGGTAAAACTCGTCTAGTTCGTCTACGCGGCGAAGAGGCTCCGTCATTTAGGGTTCCGTACCCAAAGGGTAAAAAAACGGGACCCTATTACTAAGACGTTGCTGTCTGTCCGTCCGTCTGTCTGTCACCAGGCTGTATCTCAAGAACCGCGATAGTTAGCCAATTGAAATTTTCACAGATGATGTATTTCTGTTGCCGCTATAACTACAAATATTAAAAACCGGCCAAGTGCCAGTCGGACTCTTTGCCGATTGTAAATGATGCACTAATCCTGATTGATTAGGCCCAAAAATATAAATGTTTAAAGTGGACTGTATACAAATGACTGGTAGTTCCTCTCGTAAAATAACAGTGACTGACTCTACTCTAATTTTGGTGCCACCTTGGTTCTGCTTTTTCTTATGATTCGTAACAAGTAAATAAGAAGTCCGGACGGATTGTAAATGGCTTATATTGTTTATCACAGATTATGTTCTTAATAAAACGTATTTGGAAGTTAACACTGTATATAATAAAGTTACTTATTTATAATGACTTTAACACTGATTTTATCTAAATCTAGGACACAATGTCTAGATTCCTAAACTTTTCCTGAGCTGAGTTCCCAACGCACTTTTTCTTTCTTGTTCTGGGTTTCTTCCTTGGAGTGTCTCTTCGGTACTAAGTGAAGTACGTTGCGAACTCACCTCCTTTCTTTCGTAATGGCTGACCGTAACGTGAGCACCATGAAGTTGTGCACGCTACGAGGCGCTGTCCGAGTATAAATAGGGAATCTTACAAATCTCGCGGTTTTCCGCGGATTGCGGAGGCTGTGATTATCTCACTGGCCTGTACTAGGACTCATCGAGTCGGCGTTCGGTGTGGTCACACGTGACCCTTTATACTTGGACAGTGTCTCCCTAATATTGGCTCTGAGAGGGAAGAACGTTGTGTAAAAACGACTTTTTTTTTTTTTTTTTTTTTTTTTAATAGCCAATTTAGATGTCCCACTGCTGGGCAAAGGCCTCCCCGCTTTTCCTCCACTCGGCCCTATTGCTTGTATGCTCCCGCCAATCAGAGCAGAATGCGTCCAAGTCGTCCCGCCATCTCCTTTTTGGTCTGCCTCTGCTCCGGTAGCCGTCTCGAGGGGTCCACTCCGTACTTATTTTGGCCCATCTTTCCGGATGCATACGGCAGACATGTCCAGCCCAGTCCCACTTCAGTTTTGCGGTCTTGGCACCGACATCTACAACTTGTGTTTTGGAGCGCAGTACCGTATTTCTGATCGTAGTAACGACTATTCTGAATTTATTCAATCTTAAGAAATTCGCTGCGCGACCATTTCTTAGTGCCTGTGATTCAAACAGGGCTTATAATATGCGCCTCAGCGCCTACTTTATATAATAAAAACCTTATTGTCTCAGAGTCAACTGTTTGTGAGATCGTAAAAACGACTATTCTGAATTTATTCAATCTTAAGAAATTCGCTGCGCGACCATTTCTTAGTGCCTGTGATTCAAACAGGGCTTATAATATGCGCCTCAGCGCCTACTTTATATAATAAAAACCTTATTGTCTCAGAGTCAACTGTTTGTGAGTTAGCTCACAAACATGCCATTTTCATAGCGTAATTTCGATCTACGATCGATATATTTTACATTATTACGCAATCTTTCATTCTACTGTGTATGGAAACTTCCAAGTATTATTGCGCAATCACTCGAATTGTGTCATAATACTTGCTGAAATGAATAAACTCGCCCTAAAGAGTTATTCCTTCCGCTTAGTGCGACAAGGTTCTAATATTTACGTAAATATGACAATATTTCTTAAATATTCCATTTTAAATAACAGGGTTACTCTTACATTTACCTAGCTAACGTCTTATCTTTATTTGTTTCTAAATTACGTGCTAGGTACATCAGGGGAGGGTAGGGTCTGTCGTCTACACCGATTTTATAGATAATGGTTCGGAACTCTTCGTGCGCGAGTCCGACTCGCACTTGGCCAGTTTTTTTACACATCTTTGCCACTTCATGACCTGTACTGCTTTTCGATAGCAAATGAGGTGGTAACTACAGATCCCAACCAAGTCACTTTATATGGGCCAATGATGATGATATTTGAGGAGGTCCGTCGATTCCTCAGGGAACACATAGGTCAGTATGTGTTCCTCATCATAAGTTCTACTTCAAAATGTGTATTTTTACGAGCATTAGTTGCTACCTACGTGAACGAAATTTCATCGGAATCTGTGAAGTGCCTACATCATTGAGGAGTTCCATATGACAACTGTGGTCATCATCACCAGTTCCGCTTTACCAAACTTTTAGTTTCCGTGAGCCAATGCTTGGTTACCTACAGAAAATACCGAAATCGGCATATGCGTGCCTATCAAATTCGAGCAGTTCCCTCGATTCCTCCTATATTCCATCATCAGACCTTCACCAAATTTATATGCGCCAACTAGGGGGTACCTGTTTTGTAACAAAAAAAGAATTATCAAAATCGACCAATGTGGTAAAGCGTTATCAGGGAACATACATACATACATAAAAAAATCGTTCAAGAGCATGTCAGGTCATAATAAAATTAATAAGTGTAGGGTTCAACTAATCAAAATATCAAATAATAACAAAAAAAGGAAATACCTTCGCAACGTTTCATACGTCTTTTACTAAGAAGGTGAGACTTTTTACGATAACTCGAAAACAGGTTAAAAGTTAGAGGGGAGGGGTCATTTTTTTTTCTTCACAAGTGATTATTTCCGAAAATATTCACTGTATCAAAAATGTTTGAGGAAGACCTCTATTCATTTTGAAAGTTCTGTTCAACAACACCCCACACGGCCACACCACCAGAAAAAAAGAACATACCCACTACGTGTAGGTGAGGTACCCTTAATTTTCTTTCCTTTGTTTTTATTTTACCACTTAGTCAGATTTGTTGATTAATATATCCATGCCAAATTTCAGCTTTCTAGCATTTACAATCACAGAGCAAAGCCTCGGACGGACAGACAGACGGATATGGCGAAACTATAAGGGTTCCTAGTTGACTACGAAACCCTAAAAAGCAAACATGCAGACGAACTGAGAACCTCCTTCCTTCTAATAAGTTGGTTAAAAAGGAAAACTACCACAGCTAGTTAGACATTACTAGTTAACGAGTAATAGCTGAACTTAAGAAATATACCTGGAAAAGCAAACTTTTGTAAAATTTTCATTGATTACTTAGATAATGTTGTTAACTTGTTAGTATGTCCAACACTACTAACAACATTATTAAAATATAGTTTGTGAACAACTACATTGTATGTTGCTCGAAATGTACTAGGCCAGTTTTTACATACTTGACCTGCCTACTTCCCTAGTCACTGCTGTGGAAGTGAGCAAAATCTTAAATAGGGTATTAAAATGAACAGGACATCTACGAATTCAGCCAATTGAAAATAATGCTCTCCGTTGATTTGTGTATAATTTAGTTGTTCCTGTTCACTTTGGATATGTGCTGTTGTAACCATGTTAGGATGATGGCCTGGGCGAGGATGCACTGTGTTGAGACTAAGGGATCTACTTATATCTCCAGCAGCTAGATAGCTGCTATCAACAAAACAAATCCTCAAGTCAATAAATGGTTGGTAATGCGCCTGTGATTCTTCTGGAATCGCAAGTCACTTTTAGGAAAAGGTATTATCCAACACTAGGCATTTGACTGGCATTTGCCAGTGCCATTAGGCCATTACAAACAGTACCTCTAAAACCAGTAAACTATGTATGTATGAATATTGACTTTCAGAAAGTGTATAGATTATAAATAATTAACTTTGACTTTTAATACTTTAGTTGCAGGGTTAATCACGCTGGTGTTCACTTTTGGAAGCAAAAGTGGAATTACCTCCAAAAGAGTTTCAAACCTCTCCGGAGTGAAATTATTCAGAAGCGCTTTGTCTGGAGGCATTAGTATTAAAACTGTGTGGCGCGTTCTCTTCGCTTTTCCTGTTCTGTCATCTCCAATAAATATAGGCGCTCTGCAATAACGATGCAAATCTTAAAATAATAGAGAACTATTTATAACATATCAAGTTAGTGCTAAGAAGGTATTAGACCTACTCAACATTTTAATCCCGGTCAAGCCATTTCTTTGTGTCATGTACACAAATATTTGTTCCTTACTCATGACTATGTTTTCCATGTATTTAAGTATTTGTTTATATATATAAGTATGTATTTCACTGTCCAGTACCCATAATACAAGCTTTGCTTAGTTCGGGTATAGGTCGATTTGTGTATGATTATCCACAAATATTTATCTCATTTAATAATTTCAAAGGCAACCTAGAGAGTAAAATACTGCACCAATCAATATCAATTCTTCAATAAACTTTCCTATGTTTGTTAAACTTACCAAATAAAAACTTTGAACATTTGAGAAAGCTGGTTAGAATAGAGGTGTTCAGGTTGCTTACAGCACAACTTTATACAGGACCTGGAGGCAGCAAATCTGAAAGTGTCTATGAAAAACAGATGATTAGAAAAGTTGGAATGAGTACATTATTTAAAGGAATAATACTTTTATTTGTTTTCGACTTATGAACACAAAGCTCTTGGGTCTCTTAAATCTCTTTTTGAATCTATAAAGCAGGTACAGTGGTTGCAAGGGAAGGGCTTTAGAAGAAGTGTCAGAAACTTAATTCTTTATAATGTAAAATTTGTTTTGTGGGGCTAGGAATAATAGTGACTATTCAATAGGGGGTCCCTTGTGGGTCCATAGGTTTACACTTATTTTAAACAATACAATAATTTATTGATAAATAGCTCCATAGTTACAAGTCACATATCATCATCCTCCTAGAGTTATTACCAGTACAGTTGCATCCTGAAGGATGCCTGGGGTCCGCTACCTAATACCAAGAATTGGCGTAGTTACAAGAGAAATAATAACGTAATTAATATGACTATAATTATAACCTCTGTCACGTAAATAGGGGATGACGGATAGATATATTGGAGGACTTGATAGGTCCAGCTCGAGTAAATTTTTTTGTTGGACAACATAATTAGTCCGACACCGTGACAAATCTTAAACATGTAAGTTATTGCCACCTTCTGAGGTAAAACTAGGATCTAAGTGTAGGTATCCTTAATGCTACGGGCCGTGATCACTTTCATATTTTCTCTAAAATTAACTACTTACATAGAACTTGCTGCCTACAAGGATAACACTAAACACTGACACAGCTAAAGCCAAAACAACGCACTTTTGATTTGATCAAAGTGAATATAATATAATACTTTTGATATTACTCAGCCCGGCAACTTTTTGGGGATAGGGAAAGCATGAGAAGCCAATACAAAAATGGCGCATCCAACGAAAAACGATAACTCTTGAGCTATCGTTGGATTTTGACGTTTCTGACGAAAATGGAGCTGTCAAAATCTTCGAAAGTACGGAGTTCCCGGTAGGTTTTTCACAATATCATTCAATCTTTCGAACTTCGTTCTTCGTTTAGCGTTTGACAGTTGTTCGCGGTAGCGTTTGGTCAAATCCGTCATTCGAATGTTCGATTTCGAACTTCCCGGTAGCACCCCTGTACATACAGTCCAATCTGAATGTACCACAGTGGTCGTCTGATACGTAGTATCTTCCACAGACTAGTAAGGGTTCAGACCGCCAACTCACGAAGAAAATATATAGACCGTAAGCAACTATATTTAATCTGTACCCGCGGGTAGATTTTTGACGTTTCTTTTTTTTAATTATTGAATGACACTGTGGCAATGGAACTTAGTGTGAACATCCAACAATAAATATATATATAGCTCATTTAAATTTAACTTTGTGTAGAAGCTCACGGCATTTCCAATTGCACACCACTGGTGTTCAATTGAAATACCGTGAACTATGTTGAGCCATATCTTAGTTAAATGAAATTATACAAACATTTTACTTATCAGCAGATTTATTTTTTAATGTATCTCATCTCATATCCGGGAAAACGATATATCGTCGTCCTTTCACAGAGTTCTACGTTTTACAACCACAACACTCGTACATTTTGCAAAATGAGAACTTGCATGCCTTGCCACATACGATGCACTTCACTATCTTCCATTTGTTGTCCAAACAATGATTAATACGCGCTTCCAGATGAATTTTCGATTAGCTACACACTGTTTCGTTTGTTTACTGCATAGTAAACTATCAATAAAATAAATAAAATAAATAAAATAAAAATAGCCTTTATTTCTACTATTTGCTTACGAGTACATAATGTTTAACAAAATTTAATTCTTAATAGTAGTCGCCTGCGAGGCGTAGGCCTCCCCCATGCTCTTCCAAAGTTGTCTGTCGCGAGCCTTACGCATCCAATCGATGCCCGTTATTTCAGTGAAGACATCCTTCCATCTCTTCCTTGGATGTCCTCGCTTTCTCTTCCCTTGGTACGGATACCATTCCACTAAACGCTTCGTCCACCTGTTCTCCATACGACATATGTGTCCTGCCCATTGCCATTTTAGTTTTCTCATTTTGGTTGTAACGTCTATTACTTTCGTTGTTTTCCTTATTTTATAGTTGTTTTCCCTGTCCGCTAGCTTCAACCCGAGCATACTCCTTTCCATCTTGCGTTGACAAACAGCGATTCTTTCTTCATCTTTCTTCCTTAAAGACCATGTCTGGCACCCATATGTCAAGCATGGAAGTATAGTCGTGTCGTGTAGTTTTTTCTTTATATTGATATGGACAGAGCCGTTCTTCATGATCTCCTTTAATCCCCAGTACTTCTTCCAAGATGTGGATATTCTTCTTTGAATTTCTTTTTCCGTATTGTCCTCGAACGACACTGTTTGGCCAAGATATATATATTCTTCCACGTACTCTATTTTTTCGTTGTCTATGACAATAACTTCAGGATCTCCGTTAGTCAGGATCTTTGTCTTTGATTTGTTCATTGACAGCCCTACTCTTTTGCTCGCCAATGCTAACTCATTTACCATGATTTCCAAGTTGGCTGCACTGTCCGCAAAAACGACAATGTCGTCCGCAAAACGTAGGTGGCTCAGTATTTCTCCGTCAACTTTTATACCTTTCGCATTCCAGTCTACACATCTGAAAACAGATTCCAACACCGCTGAGAATATTTTTGGGCTAAGCGGGTCCCCCTGTCTTACTCCTTTTTGTATAGGGAATGTCGGTCCTTCTCGCTCTAAACGTACTTTCGCATTACATTTTGTATATATATTGGATATAATGTTTATATATTTTTTATTTACTCCCTGTTCCTCCAATGATGACCATATTGCCTCGAAGTGTAGTGAGTCGAAGGCCTTCGTGTAGTCTATAAAGCATACATACAACGTTATTCTAAACTCTTTTGCCTTTTCTATTAGTTGGGTAATAGCTTGTATATGGTCTACAGTTGAGAACTTTTTGCGGAATCCTGCTTGTTCGCGCGGCTGGCATTCGTCTAACGTATTTGTAATCCTGTTCAGTATTACTTTCGAGAACACCTTATATATATTTGTCATGAGGCTAATTGGTCTGTAATTTCCCAACTCGCTCTTTGGGCCTTTCTTATGTAGTAATATTATTGTAGATTCAGACCATTGCTCTGGTGTTTTTTCTGATTTTATAATATTATTGAAAATTACTTGCAGTGGTCTCAGTAGTGAAGGCGAGAGGGATTTCAACATTTCGTTTGTAATGTTGTCACTTCCTGGTGACTTTCCATTTTTTTGGGTTTTTATAGCATATTCTATTTCTGACATAAGGATTTCTGGGGGTTCCATATCCAAGTATTGTGTATTTTGGAGCTCCCTTGAACTTGAAGGTATGGTTTCATCGGAGTAGAGTTCCTTATAAAATAGGGTTGCTTCATTCACTATGTTCCGGCGTCTGGTTTCCATAAAGCCTTGCTTATTCTTTACCTTTTCTGTCCATTCCGATTTCTCACACAATTCCTTGTAGGCTTTCCGGAGGGCTCCAGTTTTGCTTATGAATTTTTCAAACGTTTTTTGTCTTATTTCTTGTTTTTGCTTGGTTATGTTTCTATTAATTTGTTTACTAATATTAGTTATTTTGGACTTTATTTCTTTTGTTCTCTTTTCTTTATACAGCTCTTTTCTTTGGTTTAAAAGTTCTATTGTTTCTTGGTTCAAATATTCATGTTTCTCTTTCTTTAGTTTCGGTAACTCCTTTATAATGTCTTGTATTCCGGTTTCTAATTTATTGTATTGTTCTTGTACTTGTGTTGATGATGTGATGGAATTCATAAATTTATCTTCCCAATATTTAGCACTTTCTTCTGACATAGTTGGCAGGTCATTGCAGTAATTGTTGGGTTTGAATTTTCTTCTATTTATTTTTGTATCTAGAGACAGTTTGCACCTTATCATTCTATGGTCCGTATTGAAATTTAGATTTTTTATTATGTTGAAGTCTTGTACATTTTTTGGTTGGCTTGTTAGTATATAATCGATTTCGTTAAGGTGCTTACCATTTGGTGACTGCCATGTCCACTTTTGATGTGGCTTGCATTTAAACATACTGTTTACAAAGAATAGGTTATTCTCAAGAGCAAATTCAATTAACTTGCGGCCGTTTGAAGTTCTCTTTCCGTTGGCGTGTTTGCCTATATGTTTATCTTCACCTGCCTGTGCTTTCCCTATCCTGCCGTTGAAATCGCCAAGTATCATGATATTTTTTGACATAGTAGAGTCAAGAGCAGTTTGAACTGTTTCGTAGAATATTTGTGTGTCTTCACTTGACGCTGCTTCTGTAGGTGCATAACATTGTATAAACAGACAGGTAGAGCTTGCAGATGTCTGTAGTTCCAGTGTTGCCACACGGTTAGAAAAGCTTTTTAAGCTAACAATTCTGTTTCTTAGGTGTTTCTTTATTAAAAAACCAACTCCATTACTGCCTTTTTCACCAGCTGTGTGATACAAAATAAAATCACTATACTCTGCTATTGTTTCTCTTTCTCTTCTTATTTCGCATAATCCGAGTACATCCCATTTTATTGACTTTACGGCATGTCTCAGTTCTTCTAATCTGCTGTCTGCTAACAGGGTTCTCACATTTAAGCTTGTTATGTAGAGGTTTTGTGTTTTTTTCTTAGTTGGGGGGTAGTGGTCTCTTTCCCCCACGGTGACCAGCCGGCTTGGGGTGCTTGTTTGTTTGTTTGTTATGTCCGATTTGTATGGTATGGCTTTCCAGTTCCGTTGTTTTTCCTGATTGTTGTTGTTGTTGTTGTTGGGGGAGGCTGGTAGTTGCTACATATTTGGGTTTGTAGGGAGAGGGAGAGCAGAGGAAGTAGAGTTGGCTCTTGCTCGCATCATGTCGAAAGCATTTACCCGAATATCTTTGGCAGTTTGATGTTTCCTCGGTTGATTTGAATCTTCAGGCGATGTGGAGGGCATTCTCTTCCTATTATCTTTGCCTTCTTTAACAACGAGTTTGTCGTAGTTTATATAGGCGATATTCCCCTTTTCCCTCTCCTCTTGGACCCTAGTTTGTAGTTCTTTTCTCTTATTAACAATTTCTTTCGGGTAATCTTCGCTTGCATGGATGTCTTTAAACCCTTTTTAGCTTTCATTATTTCGCGTTTTTTCATTTCTCTGACGAAGGAGACTAGTACCGGTCTTGCCTTTCCTTCTTGGTTCATCCTCCCTAGTCGATGTATTTTATTTATATCATTTTCTGTTAGTTGCATGTTCAGATCGCGTTGTATTTTTTGTTGGACTACCTTATACAGTTCTTCAGTTGATTGTTCTTCTTCTTGTAAACCAAAAAGTATTATATTATTTTCTTTGCTTTTCCTTTCCAAATTAATCACTTTTACTTCCAGTCGTTCAATCTTTTCTTTTAATTTTTTGTTCTCCTCTATTAGTGGTGACAGTTTTAAATCCATTTCCGTAGATAATGTTCTCGTAACGGAGTTATGAATGTCTATCGATTGTTTATTCATTTCGATTTTAATGTTATCGAAAAGCACTTGCAGTGAGCTATTCATTTTTACGTGTAATGGAACGTAACGGGTTGTTTTCTTCTATTTACGAATTGCAACACTGACAGTGGCACTGACGTTTCCTGTGACGTCTGTAGGTGTTCTTGAAAACACAATTTCTTATATATGATAGGAGATTCTAACCTCAAATATCCGTTATGTATTTCCGCAGTAAACTATCAATACTACAATTTAAATAACAACATTAGAAAAAAAATTAAAAAATGTTCAGAGACGACTAGACGAAATTCCGAGAAGACGCCATTTTATTTTTATTTGTCATTTTATTTTGACGTTTGACGTAGGCAGTAGCCAATCAAAGCTCAGTATGTCGTCAAAATCTTTTGACACAATATGGACGCTATCATACACGTTTCGTTCTACGTAGATAAACAGCCGTGGTATCTTCTTAGTAAGTAGTCTGTGGAGTAGTCGCAAATGTCGCAATTACATTAGTCGATAAAACGTCTCGAATCACATTTAGACGAGTAGGTAATTGCTCATTAGTCGTGTTATTTTTGCAAGTTGAGGCAATTTAACTGTAAAAATAATAATCAACGGCGCTCTTCCTACCCTGATGGACGTGGTGCACTCGTGCCGCTGCTGCCTGCGGCGCGCGCCGGACAAGGACCTGACGACGCCGTACACACATCTCGGCGCAACGGAGATATATTCCGACATGCTTAAGGAGTGCTTCGAAATACATGTAATTATGGTTCTTTTGTTGTTTTACTACATGTTGATAACAACGGTAAATATACAGTACCGCTTATAATTATTTAGGCACCCATACCTTTTTCCATACATCTGTATACAAAAATGACTTTTTACTCCGGATAGGTTTGCGCTTGACCACAAATCACATTTACATGATATGGTAAGCGATATTGCGGTCTAGGATGGAGCGCGCTTACCTAGTAAAAACCGGTTCACTCTCGTCTTGAAGACCGTAAGGTTGTAGTTTTCAGGGAACAAGGATTCCAGCAAGGAGTTCACAGCTTGGCTGTTCTCACAATAAAAGAGGAAGCGAAACGCTTCGTGCGAGTTTTTGGAACTGCCACCGTAAAACGATGTCGCCTTGCCGTATCCCTGGTCGTCTGATGGTAGAAGGGAGCGTGGGGTGTTATACTGTGCAGTTCATCAGCACACTCTCCGAAATGCAACCGATAGAAAACCGAAAGGCTAGCAACTTTGCGGCGATGTTCTAAACTGTGCAGTTTCGCATTGCAAAGAGAGTCCTTTCCTATGAGCTTCTTGGCACGTTTCTCGATTGTTTCCAAAGCCTCAAGCTGGTATTTAGCCGATCCAACCCATAAATGCGAACAGTACTCCATGCACGTTCGTACCTGTGCTTGATATAAAGTAAGCAACTGTTTGAGCTTTTGAGAGGATGCCCAGCTTTTTTGATCCGAAATCTTATGTAACATTGTGCAACATCATTTGTAACATGAGCTACCAACCATAAATTATTAACATAAAATCACAACCAAACGTACATAACATAGCAGCATAGCACACAGTAAATACCTATTATCTAACCATCCTAATCTATAATAGAACTATAACATAACTGTATGTTGGTAACACACATTGCCGATGAACATGTAGCATCTGTGATGCAAGCATACTCTTTGTAAGATGTGGTTAGTGCGGAGCGAAATGCAAGTATTCATTGAAATAAATGTTCCGGAGTAGTAAAAGCCTGGGAAACATCATTTAGTAATGTCCTACTTTCAGCTAATACTCGACAGTGATGACAAAGTTGGGATTTGTGATGTATGCGTGGTCCGGCTGCGGGAAGCGAGCGACTTCAAGCTGCAGGTGCAGCACAGCCAGATAGAGCTGCAGGCGTGGCTGCAGGGAGCTCCACGGGTTAAAGGTAGATTTCTTCACTAAAATGACATCAAAGATGCCACAGAATAAGTAATGTCCTGAAATGGCACCTAAACCACAGAATGCTGCAGAAGCCTTACTGCCTTAGTGTTGATGGGTCAGTATGATGTATAAGCAAGTTTTAACATATTCAACTGACATTCAATGAGATTCTTTTCATTCTTACACTGAGGTTACCAAAGAGAAGCGACATTTCACGCCATAATGACAGTGGGACAGGCCTGCCCAAACAAAAGATGACATAAGTAGCACTTTGCTGACAAAATTCGAGTGAAATCTTAGTTAATTTTACTAAACTTAATTGATATTTTGTCGTATAATGGACCGTGTTATTTGTTCAACAAAAGAGTGAAGTAAATTTTTGCTGTTAGTGTTGATGTTGAGTCCCGAGAAAGCGAAAAATCCTACAATTGAATCACGAGCGTAGCGAGTGATGCATAATTAGAATCTTGAGCGTAGCGAGGGACTCGAAAGACACGAGATGCAAATATCTTTGCTCTCGTGTGATACATACAACTTTTCACCTCAGTGGCCAGAACATATAACGCAAAGGCATAGTGATAGATAGAATGAAGTTACTTAAACTAACCTACGATATGAAAAATTAAAAATTTGGTTTTTTCACGCTCGCAGCAAAATTGCATTTTGATCACTGGTTTCACGCAACAAAACCGCCATTTTCGAGCCGCTGAGGTGACAAATATTTATTCCGCCCCAACGGCCATCGGTTCTACGTGCTATGTGCCCCGCCCACTGCCACTTAAGTTTAGCGATTCGGAGGGCTATATCGGTCACTTTTGGTTCTGCTGCGGATGGCCCCATTCCTGATGCGATCACGCAGAGAAACTCCCAACATTACTCTCTCCGTTGCTCTTTGGGTGAATTTGAGCCTTCTAATGAGGCCCATAGTAAGCGACCACATTCAGTGCCATATGTCATCACTGGCAACACACACTGGTCAAAGACTTTCATCTGCGGAATATTGCACGAAAAGATGTGCCGTAGCTTCCCGAACGCTGCCCAGCCGAGTCGGATTCGACGATTAACTTCTTTCTCGAAGTTGGACCTACCTAACTGGACAGTCTGTCCTAGGTATATGTAACAGGAGATAAGAGACTTTATTTATTGCATATCTTATGCTATGCCATGTTAGGTGACACAAATTATTATTACCACTGGATAAAACAAAATAGAACAGTAAATTAGCAACATAAGAATTCACTTTGCCAATGTCCCAAATATTTATAAGTATTTATTTTCATATGTTACGTGCATAACAGCCTAAAGCTCTAATTAAAGTACATGTTTCTTACTTGTTTGCTCTAGAGGAAGAATCAGCAGTCGAGTCAATAACGGAGGATGGAGACGAGTCCAGTGAGGAGCCTGTGTTGTGTGAGCACCTATTTACATACATTTCATTGATAATATTAGACTGATAATATTAATTAGACTACAGCTTGGTATAGGCTGAGCTGTCCTACTATATCTTGCGTGCTTGCTTCAGGTGAAGAGGCTCTAGTCAAGACAGAGACGGAAGATGAAGATGGGACAAGTGACGAAGAGGGACAGGAACTATCGCGTTAGTACCAACTACCAATACACACAGTAATTCTATTGGGCTTGGACCCTGCCTGTGTTACTTATAATTAGTTGCCCCATGTACTTATTTTCCTACTCAATGCCATAAATAGTTTGAATCATCATCATTTTAGCGTTATCCCAGCGATCATTAGCGTCATCCGACTTCCTAACCCAAGGGAGAAACTAGAGCTTATTGGCATTAGGCTTGTCAAGTGAGTGGGAAACTAGACTGTTAGAAGTTCTCAAGCCGCCCGAAGTCGTCTAACTTGTCTTAACGACTGCTGTCATAGACAGCAGCAGGGATCAACGGCTTAGTAATAATAAACATTTATTTCAGGCCAGGAAACCCATAAAGTTGTTAGGTAAATTTAAACCTTAATTATATGTTAATCTCATTAGTCATTACATTACCCTACGGTGCAATACACATAAATATTTAAATAGACATTAATTCAAATTAATATTTAAATTAGACTTACGTAAAATAATATTAAATAAATTGTTATTTTATTAACCTGACGTTAAATTAAATTCAAATTAGTGTGCCATCCAAAGCACGGGAGCGCTCAGTTAGTAATCTCTTAAAGTTGTCACCCATCAAAGAGTTGACCTGGGCCTACGTTGCTTGACCTCGCACGTACGCAGGTGTCACTAGGACACGAGCGCTCCGCATTCCGCAATAAATAGTTTTAATGGCATCTGGATGATCGTTTAAAATATTCCTTTTTAAAAACTGTCCGTTCAAAATAATAAGAGTGAGATTCAACTATATTCAACCCATCGTCATCATCGTTAGCCAATCGACGTCCACTGCTGGACATAGGCCTCCCTCAGGATAGGTCTCCCTACAACGACCGGTCTTGGGTCGCCCGCATCCAGCGGACTACCGCGACCTAAAGTAGGTCATCAGCCCACCTCGTCGGGGGCCTTATAACGCTGAGTCGTACGGTACGTGGTCGCCACTCGAGAACTCGCTGGGCCCTCCGGCCATCGGTTCGCCGGGCAATGTGGCCCGCCCAGTGCCACTTCGGTTTCGTTATTCTGCGGGATACGTTGGCCACTTTGGCTATTCTGCGGAATTCGTCATTTCTGATTCGATCTCGCTGAGTAAGTCCGAGCATAACCCACTCCATCGCTCTTATGAGGCCCATAGTGAGCGACCACGTTTCAGAGCCGTAGGTCATCACTGGCAACACACACTTGTCGAAGACTTTCGTCTTGAGAGACTGCGGGATATTGGATGAGAAGAGATTGCGTAGTCTCCCAAACGCCGCCCAGCCAAGAAGGATTCGACGATTGATCTTCTCGAAGTTGGACCTGCCCAACTGGACCGTTACCTGGAGTACACATATTCGTCAACAACTTCGAGCGTAGAGTCTCTGATCTTAACTGGAGTTGTTACTACATAGACATTCGACATGATCTTCGTTTTGTCCGTGTTAATCTTAAGACCAACTTATTCAGAGGCCCTACTTAGAGGTCACCGTGCGTAGTACTTAAATTTTCCATGGTCTTAGCTATAACTACTATATCGTCGGCAAACCGAAGGTGAGTGATATACTCGCCATTTATGTTGATGCTAAGCCTGTTAGAACTTTGAAATCATCTTTCAGTGCACCAGATAATAGTTTTGGAGAGTAGACATCTCCTTGCCTGACTCCCCGCTGCAATGGTATTGGTTTCGAGTTCTGGTCCTGGAGATGGTCTAACATAGTGGCGTTTGACGTTCTCGTATAAACACTTCCGTACTTCGATATATCGATAGTCTATTTTGCAGCCCAAGTCTCTATCGAAACTTGGCATTCAAAAAGTGTTCTTTATTAATTTACCCAAGTCCACTTACTGTGTTTTCGCTTCGTGAAGAAAGAGTTCATCATGTAGAGTCCCTCTTCTCCATGAAACGACAGTAAGTGGCCCCAATGGCTTCGAGACCCAACTCCAAATTGCCCCTCACTGCTCGCCACCCCCCCGCTTTCTTAATATTGTTAAAACAGTTACATATCTAAATATTGTTAAAAGAGATGATCAAACCAGAGTAAACTTATGGAGCTTTGTGTGGATAATCGTGAGCCGACGCAGACTTGAAAGCCGAGCGTTTCCATATTTCGGCGATTCACACGTCTAAAAGAAATCTCAGATATAATAATGTGTCAGAAATTACATTTTTGTTAGATGTTTATTATATTGTTTGTTTGCTCTAGAGAATGATCCTGCAGTCGGAGTGGGAGCGGAGAGTGACGCTGGGGCAGAAGATGCGATATTGTGTAAGTATCAACTGTAAAAATTGTATTGCTATTACAAGTAACAAAGCTATTTGTTCGTATTGCTTTCATCCGTCATAAACAGTAATTTGTTATGCAAGGCGGAAAAACATTACTTTTCACCTCACGACCGCGAGGAAATAAGTTGATGTAGTTGTATGTAAGTTATACTCATTTTCATTAAATGATTGTTTAATCTCAATCAAATCTCTTAGGTACAGGATCAATCACGCAAGCTGTTAAAATGACTATATGATCAAATTCCTGAGTTGGTTTAGAGAAATTATATTATCGCCCAAATCGGTAAACTTGATTTATCATTTCACTAGACTAGCAGATCTTATAGATAAAGGTCGAAACGCACAGAGCGGGCGCGGCGCGGTCCGGCGCGGAGGCGGTTTTGCATTTTTGATCTTTCCGAAACTGTCGACTGTCGATTACTGCTTCATATCTTCACTACTTAAAAAAAAACTCGTATCTGAAAATCATCAAGTTTCTAGGAGGAACAATAAACATTCTGTAAATTATTGCGATTGATCAAAAAAGTTCTTGTTAGTTTCATGAGATACTTTGATAGCCAGTCATTCATTTCACAAATATTCGAATAACTCACTCAAACATTTTTTATAAAATTTACAGTTAGTTATTCGTAAGATACAAGATTTTTGTTTTAGTATTGACTGAAAGTTGTTGAGTTACGATAGTTTTGCTTTGAATTTTATGCTACAAATAACAACGTGCCTACGTAAAACAGATCGGGTCGAATTATTTTTTCTCTATTATACATGCAATAAACTATCGTAAAATGCATGAAAGTCTTTTGGCAAAATCGGCTTTAGAGATTGCAAATCATCATACTTTCGTTTTTTAATGGGGACGGGTCCAGAATATAGCTGAGGAATCGCTTGATCTTCGGAAATATCATGGAATCTTTGAGGTAGAACAGTCCAGATGTCATCAAAGCGAAGTTTAAACTCAATAGGACTGTGAGGTGTATATTTTAAAGCCTTCAAATTTACTACACATGGGTCACCTGCTCTCTTTCCAGGTCTTATAGATGTGTAGTGCTTAAGTGCGGCATAGTTTTAGAAAAAACTCCAGTGTAAATATTTTACATTGTACTTTTTAGTCAAAGATGCCTCTGTTATTACTTTTACAAAATCGGCAGGCACATGAAGTTCTCTGTTTTTTTTACTTAGACATATCTTTTTTTATCTGTATCTTTTTTAGACATCTTACTTGAAGACATTTTCTTCAATGATTGCTGCCTATTTTATATGACAACTTGACAAGTCACCATTTTTATTAAATATTTGAAAATTATTTAACCAGTACCAAATAAGTAAGTAGGTACCCAAATAAAATGGGAAAGAAAGGAAAAAAAAGTCAGATACGAGTTTTTTTCAAAGTAGTGACTATAATTTGTTTAGATAAGTTTTTTTTTTACTGACGAATACTTACTATAATGACGATTTATCGTCGTTGGAGTTTGTGCATCATACGCGGTGTATTTTTATTAGTTTAATGCGAAAATAAACGAAAAAAAAGGAAAAAATCAGATACGAGATTTTTTTAAAGTAGTGACTATATGTCACACACGCCACCTTCGCCGCTCTACCGAGTTACTCAATACCACTCGCTTTTTGGTACGTCGTCTCCCGGACCGCGTTCGCTTAACCACAAAACCGCCTCCGCCCCGTAACGACGCTGATGCGCCGCGCTCTGTGCGTTCCAAGCTTTAAGTAAGACTAAGACTTTCCGCGCCAGTAAAGTAAATAAATATTAAAGGACGGTCTTTTACACAAATCGAACTAGTCCCATAGTAAGCTCAATAACGATTGTGTTATGGGTACTAGACGACGATATATTTAATAGATATATACTACGAGTAAAACATCCAAGTCTCGGGAACACATGTCACCACATAAACAAATGCCCTTATCGGGATACGAACCCGGGACCTCCAGCTTCTTAAACAGTGTCACTACCAACTAGGCTAAACAGGCCGACAAATGCAGCAGTTTATACTGTGTTAAATATTACGCCTAACTTTATGACATCAAATATTATAATTATGAATTTATTATGGCATGGATAGATACGAGTTTTTACTTAACTAATGTAATTTTTAGTTAAATTAAGAACCTATTTTAATTTTCACATGCCTGATATTGCTGAATGTACCGGACTGGAACTGCAATATTATTATGTATTGTAAACTGTATGTTCTTGTGAATAAACATTTCATTTCATTTCAGACGAGGCGCGCGCGGTGAAGGCGGAGGTGTCGGACGACGATGAAGAGGATTGCATATCGCGTGAGTACTCGCCACACGACTCTGTACAAGCCATCTGCGCCCGCAGTTTCACGTATCGTAGCCAACAACTTGTATGGGGAATCGGAGCAAAGGGCATTTTCGCCAACCATACAAGCTACATTGCTAATAGCTCACTGAATCATGCATAGCAGCTTAGATTTCAAATTCTGGTTTTTACACTAGTCTTTCAAGCCCTAACTATTACCACGCGCGGGTTCCACACTCGTACATGTATAAACATACACGCGCTCACCCCTCTCACACATACAGACTCAAATACACTCTCACGCACACACACACACACACACATCTACACGCACAAATAGGTACGAACTATAAAAATCTTCTTAATTCTTTAGTTTAGTCGTAGTTAGAGATAGATATTCTGCAGTCTCTTTGTTTCTGTTTTAGTCACCTGTAAGAAATTTAGTTTTTAATTTAGCTTTAATTGTATCCACCGATTTATTTTGTTACTCGCTCTCGCAGACGTCCAAGATACAGGCCTGGCCTAGTTTGGAGTCTGATAGATATTATCTACCTGTATAATCCTTGTTTTGGTAAATAAATTACTTGTATTAGATTATACACCGAGGGGCATCGAAATATAATAAGTATAGAAGAGAAACGTCAAACAAATCTGACATAGAAATATGATCCATTTTTCACAACTTTGAAACTAAAACGTCTCATGTATCATTCGCCAATCAAATATTCAAAATAGTTTAAGTAGACTACATTTTCAAAAAGGTTTTATACTATTGCACCAATAAAAAAGTTACATGTGCCGTGACTGGTTAGAATTCATTTGACATGTGATTTTTATTTGTCTTTAATTAGTTAAATTCAGTCTTCTTGAACTTCATATAAATACGCCTACTTTTGACATGGATGATGTAATACAAAATGACCCAATCTTGTATCTTCTTTGAATCTTATATCTTTAATTTAAATTTATGAACGCACCTCTTCTTAAATTGAATTTAAGTATTATTAGTTTGATTAAGTTAACCAGTAAAACCACTAATAAACCTTACTTTCTCCTAAAGTATACCGTCAAGATGGAACGTCTATCGCCCCGAACACAGGCGACTAACGCAAAATAGTATAGCTAGCACATTTGCGTTCTTGACTAAAGTATGAAAGAAAAGCTGGCTAGTGAATCAAGCAAGTGGATGATGAGTGGACGCAAACACGATCGTGCTATCAATGCAGGTTGTTCCAGTCCAGTCTGAGTACATTGTGTCTCGCGATATAGTTTCACCTTAGGTCTCACCTGCCTCATCTGCTAGTAGTTCTTGGAATAATAGGCTCCTCATACTATCAATAAACTTCTATAGTGGTCCTATACTAAACCTCACCGAGAAATATCAAGCAGTTGTGCAAATGAAATCTTAAACTTAATTTAGGTCCGGTAAATTTTGATAAATCATGATTTGAGTTGACTGACCAAAATTTACTCAAAACACATCAGTATTAAGTTAATTTAAAAGTGCATTTATTTTCATCCTAATTATTTTTCCATAACAGAACGGAAGAATTGCCCTACATTATTGCTTGTCTGTCAGTGAGAAAAGGCGGGCTCCCGAGGATACGCTGTGTTGAGAGTGAGAGACCTGCATTATGTCTCTAGCTGTTGATACACCGAATCCTCTAGTTAATAAAGAGTCGGCAAATCGCTTGTGATTCTTTTGGAGTCGAAAGCGTCCGTAGGCGACGGTGTCTGCTTACCATCAGGCAGGTGGTAAGCTTGTTTGCCACCTTCTTTGTATAAAAAAGGCGGGCATACTGTGGTTTTAGACTATGTAATCGTCGACAGTATTCAATTTCATGCATCGTCTCATCTCTCCTTTTTTCTTGTCCGAGGAAAATCAACCTTCACTAAATCCGTTTTATGAACAACAATTTTTCGTTGTGCATATCTTAAGATGTTATTAACTATTATCGAAAGCGTACTTATCTGTACGCTTTTATTTATATACTAATATAAGTACTCTTTCCGAAACATATATTGCATAGCGTCATCCATCTCACAAATATATGGGATAGTTGTAAATTGAATATTTAAATAATGAAAAGAAATATCTTCCAGCTTGCCATTCGTGTGGCTTATGGTTATGGTTGTGGACTCCTTTTTCCGCACTTAGTCCGTGAGAGTCGGACGATTGTGCGTGACGTGAACGCCGGCTAGGGATCTAGCCAGCCTAACTCCGCACAGAAGCGCAGGATCCTCCTGGTGTCACCACAGGCTTCGCGGAGTGACCTCGGTGCGTTGAGGATTTGAGTCCGTTGTGTAGCTACACCTTCGCATTCCAGGATGACGTGGGGAGCTGTTTCATCGGCCGACAGGCATCCCCTGCATAGGGGGCTGTCGGTCGTACCTAGAACATATAAATGTTTGGTGAGTGAGCAATGTCCAGTGATGGTGCCTACGATTATACGTAGTGACGCTCTGTTAAGAGAGAGCAGACGCCTGGTAAATCGTGCCTCCGGGTGTGGCACTATTTCCCGGGATTGTCTGCATGTACTGGTATTTGTCCATCGATCAGCGTGTTGTTCAGATGTTCTGCGACGTAGCCATGATCTTAGCTGGTTAAAGGGTAGCGGGAGTATTGGACTAGGGCCAAACGCCGGCCGGCTAGAACCTCTCCTGGCCAGCTCGTCAGCTACGTCGTTTCCTAGAGAGCCACTGTGCCCTTTTATCCATTGCAAGGTGACAGTGTTTGTTTTCCCTATCACCTCCAAGGCTTGGTGGCACTCTAGGATGAGCCCAGACTTGATGAGGTTGCTATCTAGGGCTTGTAATACTGCAGCGCTGTCGGACACTATGCGTACCTTTTGATCTTTGATACTCCGATTTGCTACTGCCTTGGCAGCCTGTGTAATGGCGATGCACTCACATTGGTAGATTGAACTATATTCGACTAAGGCTATTGATATGTTAATGTTTATCTCTGGTGAGTACACTCCTGCGCCCGATCCTGTCTTTGTTTTAGAGCCATCGGTGTAAATGCGCAGTTCCTGTGCTCCAGACCGATCGTATTTTTCTTCAACTAGCTGTATTGCATAGCTTTTGTTGAAGATATGTTGTTTGGGTACCTTGTCATTAGGAGCGGCTATCATTGGTTGGTAGGTGACAGCTTCCTTAAGAACTTCGGTATGGGTCCCGTTTGTTACACCCCAGAGGTTAAGTGACTTTAGCCTGATGACCGCCGAGGCTGCCTCCTGCTGGATAAACAGATCAAGAGGCGGCAGTCCCAGCAGTACCTCCAGTGCTGCTGTGGGTGTAGTTTTCATGCAGCCAGTCACCGCTGTACAAGCTAGTCTTTGGAACTGCTGCAGTTTATTTTTGGCCGTGGTTAGTCTAGTTCTCTGCCACCAGACTACCGCGCCGTAGGTGATTATGGGTCGTATCACTGCGGTGTAAAGCCACATGGTGATTTTGGGGTGTAGGCCACAGGTTCTCCCAAGTAGCCTTTTACACTGCCAAAATATGACACAGGCCTTTTCCAGTTTGTTGCTTAGATGTTTGTTCCATAGCAGTTTGTCGTCCAAGGTTACACCTAGGTATTTTACCTCTTTTGTAAGAGCTAGTGTAGTGCCTTGAAGTTTTGGTAAGCTAAGGTTGTCTAGAGTGCGCTTCTTTGTGAACAGTACTAATTCGGTTTTTGATGGGTTCACTGACAATCCATGTTCAGAACACCATCGTTCGACGATTTTGAGTGCCCCTTGCATAAGCTCGCATAGGACCTTCTCAAACTTTCCTCTTACGAGGATTGTTACATCGTCTGCATAGCCAACAGTGTAGAAACCAGCCTCGTTGAGGGATCTGATAAGGTCATCCACTACGAGGTTCCATAGGAGCGGTGAAATGACGCCTCCTTGTGGGCAGCCTCTGGAGACAATGGCTCGTGTGGTCCCATTCACTGTCACTTGCACTGCCCTGTTCCTCAGCATGCAGTCGATCCACCCAGCTGTGGTCCGATCCGCGCCGTGGTTGAGCAGCGCGTGGCTAATGCTGTTAAATTGCGTCTTGTCAAAAGCCCCTTCGATATCTATGAAGGCTGCAAGAGCAGATGATTGTGTTGATAGTGCGTCTTCTATCGGCGAGATAACACTGTGGAGCGCTGATTCCGTTGATTTGCCTGCACAATAGGCATGTTGTTGGTGGTGTAGAGGATTTCGCGCCAGTGCCCTATCTCTGAGATCCCGATCGCACAGTCTCTCTAGGGTCTTCAGGAGGAAAGAAGTAAGGCTTATTGGCCTGTATGCTTTGGGCTGCGTGTAATCACTCTTACCTGGTTTGGATATGAATACCACTTTGACTTCTCTCCATTTTAAGGGAACATAGCGGTGCTCAAGGCATGCTCGGTAGATTCTAACTAGATGCGGAGCGATCGTGTATTTGCACCATTGTAGAATACCTGGAAAGATGCCATCTAAGCCTGCCGCTTTAAATGAAGAGAAGCTGTTGATTGCCCATAGCACCTTTTCCAAAGTTACTATTCTATGGGCTGTGTTGGTGGCTTCAACGGTTGGATTGTTAAAACCCTGTTGATCTTCCTCATCCCACGTAGTGCTTTCGGTGACGGAGCATTTTGGGAAATGTGTATTTAGTAACAACTCGCACATTTCGCTGGAGGAGGTTGTGTAGCTGTTATCTGGTTTTTTTAAGGAGCCTAGATTTCTGTTCGGTTCGCTGGACAGAATGCTTTTTACCCTGGCTGCCTGATTGTTGGTTTCGATGTTGGTACAGAAGGTTCTCCAGCATTCTCGTTTCCTTTCACGGATACGTTTTTTGTACAGAGCTTGGGTTGTTTTGTAAATGTCCCAGTCTGTTGCCCTCCTTGTGTTTTTCGCTCTGTTAAACAGTTTGCGTAGTTTGCGTCGCAGCTTCTCGAGTTCATGTCCCCACCAGCCGTTGCGGTTGGTGGCTTTTGTCGAGGGCGATGTTAGTGGACAGCTTTCATTAAATGCCTTTATTAACGTTTCCGTCAGGTTATTCACGTGCCTCTCTATGTCGGCTGGCTCCTCATAGCTCATGGGCATATTGGTGAGAGCCGGACTAACAGATATCAAATTGCTATATTTAGCGCGGTCTGTCCGTCTGGGGTTGCGCCATAGTTCTGGTTTTAGAGAGTCAACGTTTAGTTTATATCTTACCCATCTAAACTAAAATATGTAAATAGATTCCATCAAAGCTACCACTGTGTTGCCATTAGAATAAAACGTTCAATAAATAGAAAAAAAAAATTTAGCGAAATAATGGACGTATATACAACATTTATTGGTAATTTTAATTATTGTGTTTAAATACTCAGTTTAAATAACCAGACTTCATAAAAAAGCTGTCGCACAAATTAATATTTAATAAAAACTATTTTGTGGTACAAATGTTTGTTTAGGAATGGTAAAACTCAGGTGTAAACCACCTTTGGTAATCAATTTTAATATAATTACCATTATTGTCTTAACATTGAGTGCATATCTTTTCACCTCAAAAAGGAAATTCATATATGGGGTTGTTTATGTGTTGTGTAGTACGCCCTTTATGGGGAACGTATGGCGGCCATGACACTTGTCACTTCATTCGGCATCTGACGTCTGTCTTGAGCGCTCGAATGTTTTCTTTCCTCGTTTTGGTATTTTTCATTGTTGAGTTTTTGTTTACTGTTAAGTTTGTTTTGTGTATTTACGTTGACTCTTTGTTAAGTTTGTACCGTGAACGTGAGTTTTCGTTTAACGTAAGTAAAATGGAACCCGTGGCAGGTCCCTCCCAGGACATGAAAGAGAATATTTCTCTTTCCCCACCAAGGAAAAGACCGGCATCTCATATGAGTGTTTCCGAAAATGGACTGCTACAAATATGTATGGTGATGAACTGCTACAAATATACGTACAATACGTGGCCCCAGGACAAGTATTGGACACAAGTTGAATGTGCTAAAAAAGTGGCGGAAATATTGGGAATATCCGAAAGAACCGTCAGAAATATACTAAAAGAACATAATACGACCAACGAATTCGCTTCGCCCAAGAAACCTGGCCCGAAATTGGCAGTAATTGACAAGTTGGACGAGTTTACGTTTGCAGCCATTAGACGGATAGTGCATCAATTTTTCCATCGCAATGAGCCGCCTACTATTCAAAAGGTATTTTTTTAATTGTAATCATGACCATTTATTACTGTTATAATGTAATGCTGTATGATGGCAATATTACCATCTTTTAAAAAGCAGAAAATGTTCTAATTAATGATAACAACCTCCGTAGCCTAGTTGGTAGTGACCCTGCCTACGAAGCCAGAGGCCCCGGGTTTGCATAGGGATTTATTTGTGTTTATCACGAATATTTGTTTCTCAGTCTTGGATGTTTTCTATGTATACAAGCATGTATTTAAAAAAAAAAACACAAAGCATGAATACTTACTTGACAATGTACTAAAATTTGTATTATGTTCTTAGGTGTTGCAGGTTGTTAATGATGACCCGGACCTACCAAATTTGTCTGCATTTACCTTGCGACTGGTACTTAAGCACCTAAATTTCAAATATGCAAGTCGGAAACGCCATAGCTGCCTCATTGACCGGGCTGATATAATATTGTGGAGAAAACGATATTTGGTAAAAATAAAACAATATCGCAGAGAGGGAAGACCAATAAGATGAGACTTACATAATTTGTTTGGGCTCATTAGAATTGTCTTAATAAGTAATTGAAAAAAATTCTGGAAAAATAGTTGCAATAAAACATTGTACAATTGACATTAAAAATATGTTTACACTTTTGATCCTTACTCCTGTAAAAATTTGTAAAAGTGTAACAACTAAATATCTTTGATGTTGCCTGTACCAAAAGTATTCATTAAGTGATTGTAAACATTTATTCATCACTATGTTACGAGATTTACGAGTAATTGTAGTAATTTTTATTTTAATCTGATTCTTTCTTGTTAAAGGGCACACGGTAAACAAAGTGTGGCAAGACCCAAAAGTTTTGTCATCTCGACAAGCATTTTTAGAGGGTCTTACAACCGGACTGAAGGCTCCATCAGGAAAAGGAAGGCGGCTCATTATAAGCCACATTGGCAGCGATGAAGGATTTTTAGAAAATGGACTACTATTATTTGAATCGAAGAAAAATACTGATGACTACCATAAAGAAATGAATGCTCAGCATTTCGAAGAGTGGCTGACTGGTATATTGCCAAGGCTTAAGCCCAATTCTGTACTAGTCATAGACAATGCTCCATACCATTCTAGAAAAATGGAAAGTGGCCCTGTAAAGAGGTGGAACAAGGGCCAAATTATTCAATGGCTGCATGAAAGGAATATACCCTGTGACATGTCCATGATAAAAACGGAGTTATGGGCTCTGGTAGAAAGCCAACCCAAGATCAGCAAAATGGCAGTTGATGAATTAGCGGCTGCTCACAATGTAACCATTTTAAGACTCCCCCCATACCATTGTGAACTAAACCCTATTGAATTAGTGTGGGCACAGGTAAAAGGACATGTCGCCAAAAATAATAAAAGTTTTAAAATGGCCGAGGTCAAAACATTATTCCAGGAAAGTTTGGAGCTTGTTACACCAGAACGCTGGAGATCGTGCATAGATCATGTTATTAAAGTAGAGGATGAAATGTGTCAATTAGATCATTTAATTGATGATGTTGTAGAGCCGTTTATTATAAACACAGGTGAAGATGAATTGAGTGGATCGGAACTTGAAGAATAAATAAACTTATTAAAAATATTGTTGTTTTCATTTGACACAATACACTGTTAGGCCACCCTTTTTAGGCCAGCTGTTAAAAAATAGGGATAATTTTCTACCATGGCAAGTCTTTAATTTTATTACAGATTTGGACTTTCATAGACACATAAAAATTACATAAATTATATGATTTGACAGTCTTTAACAGACAGATCAACCTCACTTAATGCCAAGCTGAGCAAGTTATGTACGTAGTGCCTAGTGACGATATCTTTAATAGTAAGTATACTACACCACTAGGGAGATAAAACAGAAAGCCCGAGATCGCAGATGTTTGCGGCCCCAGCTGCAAGCGAGGGCCTCAAATATGCGATCAAGGGCTTTTTCTTTATCTCCCGTGTTGTGTACATCATTTCATGCCTACACGTTTTCGTACGCGTAGCGAGCGTAAAAAGCTACTTTATGGCCAGGTGTGACATAAAATATTTTTCTTTGTATCTTCTACACATAGTATAGAGAAGTCCAGAAAGTTTGTTTGGGCCGCTACTAAAAACATATTTGTTTCATAATGTGTAGGTAGTAGGAGTAGGTATCGCATTATGTAGGCAATTGCAGCATTTCATTTAAGGTATGTATAATAAATTACGTATTTTGATGCAGCAAGTAACTTCCGTATTCCATACATAGACAGGGATTTCAATATATTATTCACCTAGTTAGATAATTGTATTTTTTATTATTAAGAAAGGGTTGGCGACATCTGGTCCCACATATTGAAGTTGACAGATGTCATTGTGACAATGACATTTCTTGGTAGATTTGATGGAATCTAATTACATATTAGAGTTTATGGTCGGAGCTCTTTCCGTAGCGAGTGTGATGTCTATTATAGTTTGGAATCTGGAGGTGACAAAAGTTGGTTCAGACCCCCTGTTTATAAGCCTGAGATTGGTAGAGAATAGAAAATCAACAAAGTCCTCACCTCGTCTATTGGGAGATCCGCCGCCCCACAGAGGGTGGTGCGCGTTTACATCCGCCGAGACGATCAGCTCAAGCTTCTTGTTTTCGCAGTGTCTGATGAGATATGCCAGCTCAACCGTTGGCACTTCCGCGTCGCCCGGCAGATAGGCAGATGCAATGATGACCTCTGGGATGCTAGGGCAGTTGGTCTGAAGCCTGACCGTAGTCAAGTCTCTGGAACAGAACTCATTCATTAAAACTGCATTGATTAGTTTGGGTACGTAGATGCAAGTGCGTGGATTAGTAACGGTGGTGTCGAGGAATATCTTACCTCCGATGTTGTTGAGACCGCAGATTCTGCCCTTCCTTATCCACGGCTCCTGGATAAGGGCGACGGTCTTGTTGTTTACCTCCAGCATTCTGCGCAAGGTAGCCGTTGCGCAGAATGCTGGAGGTTGGTTTGGGTGAAGTTAGTGAGGTGAGGAGGAGCGAAGAGGACTGCTCACTTCCTCATCCGTCTCTAACAGGATGTCCTGATCCGACAGCTGCGCGACATCCTCCTCCAGGTCTCCGTCACCGGTTTCCATGAGAGGAGTAGTCAGCGGGCAAGCTGGCATCGTGTGGCTTATGCACCAATTAACAGTGCTGGTCAACACTTATAAAATAAGATCTGTTGCCGGTAACTATTAAAATTTAATTATTTTCATTCGACACAACGTCAACCGTTCAACTCTACGTCGGATAGTTGACTGAGTTGCAATCGGGCACTGAAACGTCACTGGAAACGTAAGCTCCGCCTTTGGCACTAGATTTTGTGGCACCGGTTTTGAAGGACTGTTATGCGTCCATGCTTATTATATTTCGATGCCGAGGGGATAAAGCACTGTTTTATGTCACGGGCGCGATATTGAATCCTGAGCAAATGAGGGACTCCAGATTTAACTCCCGAGCGTAGCGAGGCAGCGGCAAATCGGTTTCTTAATATTACGAGTATAATCATATTTATTTTATATTATTATCATCTTTATTTGTATAAATACTATTAGTTATTGTTAAATTTTGTATTAATAAAGAACAAATGTATAACGTCATGACATGACTGCGAATATTAAGTACGTAAGTAGTTTATAGTATCAAAAATCTAAAACTAACGCAAAATCCTTTTTTTTACCGATTATTTAACCGACTTCAAAAAAAGGAGGAGGTTCTAAATTCGTCGGAATATTATTTATTTTTTTATGTTTCTTGACCGATTTCTCGGAGATTATGGGACCGTTTTCAAAAATTATTTTAGTTTTTGTTTGAATGGGTATGTTTTCTAGTTGGTCCCATTGTCATCAAGTCTGGTTCTGATGACGGGATCTTGGAGAAATTGAGAAAACTCCTCAAATTAAATACCAGGAGAGGCCGAGTGTGAGAATGGAAATGTTTGGAGTCGGTTTTTTTTGTTAATAATTTAATTGTTACACAAACAATAAGGTGTTCTGCCTTTTTTCCTTAACTTTTATTGGCCGAATTTCACTTGCCAATGCCAACCAACTGTTCACCGATGATTCACTTAGATAACTATTAGCTATTTTTTTATGATAACGTTTCATTCGATATAATTATTTTTAAGTAGATTATTATAAAAATATATTTTTGCATCAATTCCACTTTCCAAAGGTTGTCTGGAAGAGATTGCTCTTTAGCAATAAGACCGCCAATTGTCTACGTTATTTAATTATTTAATTACTGTTTAATTGTTTTGTTTTTGGTGAACAATAAAGAATAATTGTATTGTATATTGTATAATGGACCCGGGTATGTCCTAAAACTACGACCAAGACCATCGGGGGATGGGCAGCAGCATCCCTGGAGTACGGTGGAGATACTGCGATCGCCAACCCGCATGCCAAGCGTGGCGATTATGGCATATACCCCCCGTGAAAATGGGGGAGGCCTATGTCCAGCAGTGGACGTTCTTTGGCTGATATGGTGGTATAATGACTTATTTTTTGGGATACTTAACATATGCTAAATCTTTCTGTAGGCCTATTAACTATTAAACGAAAAAAGTTTCGCCAGTGCAACATTTCCCTTTTCTTACATTATGTTATGTCTAATGTAATAAGAATAAGTATAGCACCAGAAATCTCACATGTGCCAGAGTCCAGTTATGTGCGACGATGAGCGAAGCCAGGACGAGCGTGTAAGTTGAAACGTGAGCAAACACAAACAGCGTAGAATGCCAGAATCGACGTTTTTTTTTTAATATTTATAAATAATATCCATATATACCTCTATAAAATAAGTTTATTAATAAAAATGATATTGAAAACAACATGCTGTGAACTAATATAATATCACTGATGACATTATGAGTCAAAATATATAGTAATACAAATAATCTCATACAAAAATTATGAACAAAAAAATTAAAAAGATTGATGGATGATTATGATCACAAAGCGTATTTCTTTTTTTTTTTTATATAAGATAGGTAAGCATTTGACCACTATCTCACCTGATGGTAAGTGATGATGAGGTCGAGGGTGTTACATGCGTACCTAGATAGTACCTATTCACTCTCGTCTTGAAAAGATCCAAATTATAGGTATGTGGGAAAAGATTATCCGGAAGAGAATTCCACTCCTTTGCAGTCCTCGCAAGAAAACTAGAAGCAAATCGCTTCGTGCGAATCAGTGGCATATCAACAATATAAGGGTGGAACCCATGTCCGCGCCTTGTCCCACGATGGCGAAATGGTGAGGGAGGGATTAATTCGTGTAATCCTAGCGCACACTCTCCGAAATGTATCCTGTAGAACACCGACAAGCAGGCGACTTTCCTACGATGTTCAAGGCTTTGCATCTTAGCTTTAATCAAGTCAAAGTCACCAATGAGTTTCCTGGCACGCCTATCAATCGATTCCAAGGCGGCAAGCTGATACTTAGCAGATCCATCCCAGAGGTGGTATTACTAGAAAAATTCAGCCTAAACAGTTTATACTCGTATATGTGGGGCAAAATACCACCCAACGCAAGATGCACAATGTGTTTCTGAAATACTATATCTACCTATTCTTATATTCGGTGTTTTATTAAAAAAATAGATGTGTTTCATTTCCTGCGTCTATACTACGGTCTATACGGGTGTCGTCGCGTCGGGGGTTCATAATGTGTTTCTGGTTTTAAAACATCTTTTTTGTTTATTTAAGTCGTGTGTCCGGGAGCGGGCGCGAGGGCGGAGCCGTTGCGACCTGTGTCTCCACGCCTCAGACAGCAGCTCGCCATGGCCTGTTCCGTAAGGCTCGAGCGCCTCCGCGGCGATGAGGCGCCGTACGCAAGTCACACGTGGCGAGCGACATCGCGCCGCGGCCCGAGCCCCGCCGCGAATACGAAGGACGCGCCTGACGACACCGCCGGCCTCCGCGCCGAGGAACTAGCGTACACTTGCGGGAAGCGGATCAAAAATAAATGTGGTATATCTAGGCATGTACAAAAACACGCGCCGAAGAAGCGTTTTAGTAAAACATCGCTTAAAAAAGTTAATTGTGATGTATGTAACAAGCAAGTTAGTAAAAGAAACTTATTTGTCCACAAACGTATTCACACGGGAGAGAAACCGTATGCTTGCGGATTCTGCGAGAAACGGTTTGCACAATTATCTTCTTTGAACGCGCACACACCTCAACACACCGGAGAAAAGCGATATAGTTGCAATATATGTAACAAGCGATTTACAAGGTCATATACATTACGAAAACACGAAAAAAGTCACACAACAGGAGATGGAGATGAAGGGAAACCTTTTCAGTGTGAGGAATGTCATATGAAATTCAAGTTGCTATATTATTTGCAAGCGCATAAACGAACTCACCTGAAGGTGAGGCCCTATGCCTGCGATATATGTAAGAAGCGGTTTATACGAAATTGCGACCTTTCCGTGCATATGGAAATACACATTGGTAAGAAACGGTTTTCTTGCGAAGTGTGTGATAAACAGTTTTCATATCGTAACGACTTAAAGAAACATGAAGCAATTCACACGAAGGAAAAATTCTATGCCTGCGATGTGTGTCATAAATCGTTTACACAGAAAGCGCACCTGAACACTCACCGCGCCGTACATACTGAACTAAGACCGTTTTCTTGTAAAGTATGCCTTAAAACATTTCCTCTTAAAGGACGTTTAAGCCAGCACTTACGGATTCACGCGGAGAAGAAACGGTACACGTGTGACATATGCAATAAGCAGTTTTTGTTGAAGAAATCTCTTATTACGCATATCAAATCACATATGGGGCTGGGAGACTATTCTTGTAAAGTGTGTTCTAAGAAGTTTGTAAGCAACTTTCTTTTAAAGAAACACGAACAGAGTCACACGGGAGAGAGGCCCTACGCCTGCGATATATGCGACGCGTTGTTCCGACGGAAGGACAATTTGGGCGTGCACATGATACTACACACGGGAGACACGCGGTTTTCTTGCGACATTTGTTCTAGAAAATGCCAATCGTTCGCCAGTTTAAGGAGACATAAAAGGATTCACATGTGGGAAACGAGAAACGATTTCGCCCCGAATACGGCAAACAATTAAAACACAGTCAATAATTTCATACACTTGGCTATAAGTGCCCCATTGGCCGTGACTCTCAGTTTCAGTTGTCAATTGTACGGGATTGCCAAATGCAAATGATCGTGTCGGATTGAAACGATTCTCAGCCACATTAAGTGATTAAAGGAGATTAATGCTAATATTGATTGCTGGCAATTGACGTACCGATTGATCTGTGAGCCAAATCATTGACAGTTGATTATTTTGAGATTTGGATATCGAAAATAGCGGGAATGACAAAGGCTCTGTCGGATTATGATGTTATGCAGTAAAGATTGACATTGACAATTATAAACGATCATCACGGGCATCTTTACAGTGGCCAAATTAGTAGTTACGTCTAATACCTCGTTACTGAGAAATGCAAATATAAAATATTAAAATCGTAGTGGTTCTCCCGCAGCGGTTGAAACCGTGTGTGAAATTCCATTACTTCGTGTATTTTTTAACCTTAAGTGTTTTAAGTTTTCCTACGTTTTCATTATTGTATATATAGACTGAATGTATCTTTAAAATCATAAGTGATAGAAGTGAAATAGTTATTTATAATTAAATAATAAAAACATTCTCTAAAGAAATTCCGAGTTCTATAAAATGAGTTGAGGTTTAAATATCCCATTCCTTTTTAGGGTTCCGTAGTCAACTAAGATCCCTTATAGTTTCGCCATGTCCGTCTGTCTGTCCGAGGCTTTGCTCTGTGATTGTTAGGGCTAGAAAGCTGCAATTTGGTATGGATATATAAATAAAAAAAACTGACAAAGTCATAGAATAAAAAAAAATAAGGGTACCTCGCCTACACGTAAAGTGGGGATGATTTTTTTTCTTGCTTCAACCCTATGGTGTGTGTATTGTTGGATAGGTGTTTCAAAATGAAAAGAGATCTTTGTAAACGGTGTAGGTGTTCCACAATAAAAGCACTGAGTTAGATCGCGAAAACTGTATAATTTTCCAAAAATAACGACACCACGTTTTACAAATGAGAGAGCAGTAGGTACGTGTGTCGCGCGCGGATAGACAGCGATAATCGAATTTAAGAACGAAGTTTATAGGTTTTTATCAAAAAAGCGTATTATTCGATGAAAGAGTATCTGGATGATGCAAAGCGTGATGACATATAAGCATGGAAATATTTTATACCTACCTATTAAGAATGACGTTGGATGAATATTATTTTATATTTTTTATATTTTTTGTGAACACAATTTGACATTTTATTTTATTATTATTTTTAAATTTAATTGTATAAGCAAACCCCGGACCACGGGAGCAAAAATGCACTTGTCACTAGTGCTTAGTTAAATATCGACTATTCTATCGACATCCATACGAACAAATTATTGAATCAGAAATGTATAGATCAAACTTATTATCTTACATGTCAGGTTGTTACACAATATTAGGTACATCAGGTAAGTATAGATACCATTTCAGTCTACTAATTACATTGGTACTATAATTATATCATACTCACGGGAATGATCGTAAAATAGATAAAGTGAATGATAGTTATAAATAAATACTTTTCACATAACTTACAGACCTCTTTCATATCATATTTGCATATCGCAATTATAAACAACCGCTATCTGACATTGACTCAAGTCAATCGGTGTCAATCTTAGAAATTTCATTTTTAAACATCTTAAATATTAACTTTAAACATCTTAAATAATTTGATATCTGGTAAAGAAGTGGAAGTACGTTGTACAGAAGAAATCAATAACCACTATGAATTATTTAATTTTGCTCCGATTACTACAGTAGATTTAGAACGGTCCTTTAGTTGGATGAAATGGATTTTATCGCCAAGGCGAAGGAGTTTAAAATCAGAAAATTAAGAAAAAATGATAATTGTATATTACGAAAACTATATAAAATACTGAAAAAATACAAACATTTAGTTTTAATTTTATTTTCAACAATAATTAATACTTCTGCATATCATAGCGGTAGTCCAGTAGGTACATCGTGCTTTTTATCGACATCGATTTATATGATATAAAATGTGTGTCCTCGCACTATAAAGCTGTCAACGCATTTTTGCTCCCGTCATCCGGGGTTTGTGTATAAGTTCGATCCTTTATAGATGCTAATTAAAATGTTTAATGTAATAATAATGACATCTTATATTTTAAGAACTTTGTATGTCTTATGGCAAAACACAGTTGGGCCTTATAAATTTATAACATTAACACCTTTGTACCTGTGTTAGACAAATAAATTATTTTGATTTTATTTGATTTGATGTGTCTTGATAATGTGTAAGTACGTCACGTGACGCGTGTTAATGTGTTTCCGGCTTTAATTTTTCTTTGTGTAAGTGGCGTTAGTGCGTTAATATATTTTATTACAATACGAAACTATGTGGACCACTAGGGTTTAATGTACATTTATTTGAACTTTAATGAGTAATAACTATTTCACCTATATTAATGAAATTTGGAGTTCTAGTTGTTCTAATGGATCTTAATACTTATACCAAAATTCATCTTCAATTGAGGGGCCAAGTGGCTCCAAACGGTTCGTTTAAAATAACACACGCCTGCTGCTAGCCAATTCCTGTGGTGAAGTTGGCTGGACACACTGCCCACACTGCCGCGTGTCTAGATATATAATTTCCTTTCGGCCGCGTATGTAACCGAGTTTTGTAACCAGGTACAAACTAAGAAAATTTTCTCTTTTCTGTAACCGGGTGATTCATCAACCGAGTTTTGTAACCAGGTACAAAATAAGATTTTTTTTCTTTTCTCGTAGCCAGTTACAAACTAAGATTATTTTATTATTTTTTCGTAATTGTTTTCCCAGTTACGATATCAGATTTTTTATTCCTTGTTGGTAACCAAGTTCTATGGTGTTGAGTAAACATAATATATATCTTCCTCCGGATTCAAGGGTGTGCCTTGAGCACGTGGATTCTGAAGACTGGAGGGCTGTAATGGACAATTCGGCACTCACAGACTAGACTACTTTAATGAAGTGCATGCTTTTGATATAGTGCAAATATTCAAAAGTGTACTAGAATTAGTGCAAGTTACGGTATCATCTGCTCTATATTAATAGTTAATTTTAAGATTATCTTATTAAATAAATAAATTTGCAAGTTACAACAGAAATTATGTGTATTAATTTTAGCCATAACATTTTCGAATAGATTAACAATAGAAGGAAATTGGGCAATTTGGTAGGTAATTAATTTTCTGTGTTATTTATTGTTTTACCAATTTGTACACAAAAATATAAACAAACAATAGGAATTCACTTAATTGAAAGGCACTACACAAACACAGTACATAATAAACTAAAGTTATCCTTAGGGAGGTATGTACGTAGAGTCAAGGGCATAATTTTGCTTACAGTTTTAGACCGTATAGGCCTTAGCATTATTATGTGCTGAGTAAGTCCCAGATATTTTAGTCAGGACTTTACGTGGAGATTCTGAAACAGGCCCTTAAAGTTACAAAATAAAAATTTAACATCGTTTTTGGTAACTTAGTTTTTTAAATACAAAATTAGAACAGAAATTCTTTCATGGTAACTATTTAAAATTAATTCTATGTCTCTAAATATTTTACTAGTTCGTAACTGGCTACGAGAAAAGAAAAAAAAATCTTATTTGGTACCTGGTTACAAAACTCGGTTACATACGCGGCCCAACTGTGTTTTGCCATAAGACATACAAAGTTCTTAAAATATAAGATGTCATTATTATTACATTAAACATTTTAATTAGCATCTATAAACGATCGAACTTATACAATTAAATTTAAAAATAATAATAAAATAAAATGTCAAATTGTGTTCACAAAAAATATAAAATAATATTCATCCAACGTCATTCTTAATAGGTAGGTATAAAATATTTCCATGCTTATATGTCATCAAGCTTTGCATCATCCAGATACTCTTTCATCGAATAATACGCTTTTTTTGATAAAAACCTATAAACTTCGTTCTTAAATTCGATTACATTATCTATCTGTAGTATGGACTTAGGCAAACGGTTGAATATTCTAGGCGCCATACCAAATACACTTTTCCCGAGTAAGGCGGTTTTCATTGGTCTGTTGTTTATTTTACCTCGCTGACGCACACTATTAAAACTAGTAAATTGATTAGGGTTTGTTTTTACATATAAAGTAACTTCATGTATAAAAAGGCACGGGAATGTCAATATTCGGTGTTTTATAAACAATGGTTTACATGACTCCGTATGTCGGATACCACAGACTGCTCTCAGACATTTTTTTTGCCCCCTAAACACTAATTCTCTTTCCGTTGAGTTTCCTCAAAGTATTATACCATACTTTAATGTATACGTAACATACGCGTGATATGCCATAAATACTGTCGATGGGTTAACTACCTTTCTAAGATTCTGCAAAACATACGCAAATTTATTTAATTTATTACATACTAATTCAGTTTGATTTACCCATGTCAACTTACTATCTAGGCTTAGTCCTAAAAATTTCGCAACGTCAGTTTTGTCAATGTTTTGGCCATTGTATGTCGCAGTTAGATTCGGAAATTTGTTAATTCTTTGTGTAAAATTCATAATCTTCGTTTTAGTCAAATTTATTTTTAAATTATTTCTATTCAACCATTCGATGACTAATCTAAGTGCTCTATTTATATTATATTCATATGTGTCTAAGTTTTCAGCTGTGACAAATTACTGTGCTGTCATCAGCAAAAAGCAACAAAGGATAGTCGACGGCGCGTGGGAGGTCATTTATATACATAAGGAACAGCAACGGACCCAAAACGCTCCCTTGTGGCACTCCGTATAATATTTCGCGCAAATCAGAAGAGTATGTGACTTCTGTCTTTGATTTTAGGCAAATTCTGTTTATTTGTGTAACTTGCTTCCTGTTACTTAAATAAGACTTTATCAGGTCGAATGCATTACCACGTATTCCATACTTAAACAGTTTGTTTAGTAATAGGCCATGATCGACGAAATCAAAGGCTTTCGTCATGTCCATGTAAACAGCGCAAACCGGTATTCTTTTATCAGCTGAAATCATAATCGTTTGTAGGAGTTCAAATATGGCCATATTAATTGACTTATTTTTTCGAAAACAGTTTTGTTCTTTCGCGAACAAGTTATATTTATCGAAAAATGAGTATAAATTATTATAAATTACCTTTTCTATTATTTTTGAAAAAATTGGTATCAGGGCTACTGGGCGATAATTATTAATATCATTTTTGTCTTTTTTCTTATAGAGTGGTTTAATGATAGATGTTTTTAACTTTTCTGGAAAAGTACCTTTCTCAATACAAAGGTTAATAATATAACTAATAGGAGATGATATAAGGTGGGCTACCGCTTTAACAATCTTTGTTGCTATTCCATCGATGCCTACGCTATTAGTATTTTTTAATGATTTAATGATTAATAGAATGTCACTGGAATTAGTCGGGATCATAAATAATGAATTGGGTGAATTGTATGTCAGAGTATTATTATGTCCAGAATGACTATTGTTGCTATTACTATTTGTTATTGAGTCAATCAAGGACATTTGGCCAATAAAGTTGTTATTAAATATTTGCGCCATTTCTTTTGGGTTTATAACCGTTTGATTACCAATCTTTATCTGAGTGATCGTTTCTTTAGGATGCCTCGATTTAGGATTTTTAATTATATCCCACGCAGCTTTGGTCTTATTTAAGGACGTATTTATATAGTGGTCGTTTTGTGATTTTTGTGTGAGCAATATAATCTTCTTTAAGCGTTGTGAATAATTTTTAAATATTTTTTTATTTTCACCGTTTTTATCTTGCTTAAGTCTACATTTCCAGAGAAGTAACCTTTTTTTCTTGCAACATAGTTTAATTCCTTTGGTAATCCATTTCGGACGAGTTTGAGATGTTATTTAAAATTTTTTGTAGGGAAAGCACAAGTTATGAAACAGTTCAAAATCATCCATGAACGCGTTAAAGGCTTCGTTAGGGTCATCTTTCATATAAACACTACTAAAATTTAATACTTGAAGATATTCCATAAATTTCGAAATATATTCATCACTGTAATCTCTTTTCAAAATATACCAATGAGATAGTTTACTTGTTTTTTTTACAGGAGATTTCATAAGTTGAGCTGTGTGGTCAGAAATGGCAAGTTCGAGTACCTCCGTTTTACTTCCGGGTATATTGTGACAGATGTTATCAATGCACGTGTTGCTACTTAAACGGGTCGGTTTAGTGACTCCCAATTTTAGATTGAATTCGTCTAGAAGGGCCTTAAACATAGTGGACTGTTTAGTTCTCTTCAAAATGTCAATATTGAAATCGCCACATAAGATAACTTTCTTTTTGTTATAACAAATGTTATTCAGAATTGCGTGTAATTTATTAATAAATAATTCTACTACTGCTAAATTATAATTGGTTACTCTATATATACAAATAATTATAACCTTGTGTTCCAAAAGCTCAATACCCGTGCACTCAAATATATTTGAAATAGATGCTTGAGTTATGTCTTGTAGAACACGATATCTATGAATATTTTTGATTAGCACGCAAGATCCACCGTTTCTGTTGTCGCGTGAATAATGAGCGGCTAATTTATAATTGGGGATGGCAAGATGTGCTTCGTCCCCGGATTTTATATTACGTTCTGTTACACAAAGGACGTCAACTGATTTATTAGATTCTGAGAGTTCTTGTAAGTGCACGCTTAACATATCACACTTATTAATATAAGACCGTTAATATTTTGGTGTAGTATGAAAATATTATTATACACGAAAAAGCTGATTGTTTTCGCAGGTGGTCTCGTGGCTGTTGTTCATGTTGATGTTACTGTTGTCTGTACCTGGAGGTTGGTGTGTTGTTGACATAGAATTCCTTGAAGTAAGTTCCTTCGAAGTGGATGACTGTTGTTGAGGCGACGATGTGGGGACATATTCTTCACCGTTTATAAATAATCTGTTATTACTTAGTATAGCATGTTTCCCATTTCGCCTTGCATTAAAAAGACATTCTTTCAAATGTCTTCTATGTTGCAGGGTTTCATTGTCCAAAACTTCTGAAATTCCGTATCCTGTGTTCTTAAAAAGTAAAAGTAAAAGTAGTTTATTCTTCAAATTAGGCATATTACATGCACCTATGAACGTCAATAAACTACCACCGGTTCGGAAAAATAAACCTCTGCCACGAGAAGAACCGGCGTAAGAAACTCGGCGAGGTGTCATTTTTTCAAAACAATATACATTGTATAGTTAAATAAAAAATTACAGTCTCAGTTACTACAAAAATAACAAGCTACAGTAGAAAACCTATTTTCGCGATAGATTAGCCGTGCAGGACACTATCACTGCCAAACATCCCTGTCCATGATGTAATCGTTTACCTTATAATATGCTTTTGAAATAAGTGTTTGTTTTACTACAGATTTGAATTTAGAATTGCTAAGTTCAGTAATGTGTTTTGGAATTTTATTGTAGAATTTAATACAATTTCCCAAGAACGACTTTTTCGCCTTTACTAGTCTACTTAAAGTAAAATATATTTTCCAAGATATGTTTTTGCATGCGTCTACTAATTAACTCTATGATTAGAGGACGGCGGAACCCTTTCTTTCCTATGCGCTTTATCGATTCAATATATCCGTCGATATTAATATTGAGAATGTCTCGAAACATGGTATTTATGCGATAAATCAAGTCATGTTCGGTTTCCCCATAAAACTCGTCTAAACCATACAGTATAAATTTTTTTCGTATTGTCCGTGCTAGATGGTTGTTGACAGGCTTGATTATTTAAACGTGCTGTCAGGTCTCGTAGACCTGTTTTAATTTTTGATTGTTCTTCTTCAAGGCTTTTTATTAATATACGTGAGTCCTGGACCTGTTTCGTCAATGCTTGTTGTTCAGATCGAATGGTACTGTTTTGCCGTGTGAAATCGGTTTTAATTTTATCGACGGCTATTTCGATTTCAGATTTAATTAATTGATGCAGGTTATTTAAAATAGTTTTGTTATTTTTCTCTAGTCTTGATTCGAATAGACTGCTGATTTGTTCTAATGTGATCGGTTGGTGTGTGACAGAGCTTTGTTGGGTGTTTATAGTGTCACCCAAGAATCTCTGTTGAGTTTCATCGCGAAATATGTCGTCAACTGACATATTTGTGGCTTCTAAATCTTCTAATCGGGTGCTATCTAATCGTCTCGCCGGTGTATTATCAAGTTTCCTGCGCCGTGTAACATTTTAACAGCGCGGACATTTCCACGCGCGTTCAATTTCCTGCTTTTTATCCAAATAAATGTCCTTTGGAATGCTAAAACACTCATAATGAAACGTATCTTTGCATAATACGCATCTTAGGTACCCCAGGCTATTGATTATAGGGGTTTTACATGCCTCACAGTCCATTTTGTGTGTATTTAAAGGACTAAATCAATCTTAAGATTTCGAATCACGATCGTAGGCCTATTTTTCTTTTGTTCGATGATTGCCGTCGGTAAGTGGCAGTGCCGGTGGGCGGAGCTCTTTACTAATGAGTAATGTATACAGATTTGAGCGAATTGCAGTTATCTCGCTTGCACCTTGCGCTCTATTATGCACGCGCTGTTAATGAAGTAGTTATCTATCTCGCTTCGTCATGTGCCGGCATTGCGCTTCCTTGTTGATAGATGGCGTTGTTTTCAGAAAGATTCGATATTTCAATTGAGTTGTTTTGTAAATATTAAATCTCACTGTTAAATAGTTTTATATAGTCACTTTCTTATGGCTCACATCACAAATTACACGATTCTTAACTAAAACATTCACAATTTGCCGTTTTAGTCACAATGCCAAGTGGTTTAATTTTTGTCGTAACGGTCCGTCAGCACTTATATTTCACTTTTTTCTGGTCTTTGAGGATTTTTTTTCCAATCACGAACAAGTTCACTATTAATTCCAACCGGCTTCTCTCGAAATAATCGTATCGTAAGAACTTTCCTTCATTTTAGACATTTTTAAATACGTAAATACGGATCAGCTGATTTTGACAAGAGCTCGGTCGCGCCCTCTCTCCGACACTGCGATGCGACAATACAACGATACGACAATACGTGCGCACACGCCACCCGATCTCTGCCGCCTAGGGGCGCTACCGCGAACCTCTGTCTACCTCTCTATCGCACTTGCATATTCACTCGACAGAGAGAGAAGTAGGTATTTCGTATTCGGTTCGCGGCGTAACGAAGTTCGTGTATCTCCCTCTCTGTCGCATACTCGAGCACTCGCGTTGTATATTCGAACGACAGAGAGATATTCGAACTTCGTTCGTGTGTTTCGCGGTAGCAGCTCAGATCGGCGTGTTGGTAAACACGCATAGTTTTTTTCTATCCACACCCGACACCACGACCACGAGTCAGTTGTTCTAGAACTGTTGTTGAAGCACACACGTGTGTAGAGTCAAGTAAATAATGGGTGGATGGTAGCTGAGAGACTATACGTATCTACCTGTAGATGTGTTTTCATTTCACAGCGAAAAAAAAGCAAAAAAAACAAAAAGCAGAAGTAGCGTGTGTTTTTTCAGCGTCTATACTCGTGCCATTGCGTCGGGGTTTCATAATGTGCTTCTGGTTTTAAACGATCTTTTTTTGTTTATTTAAGTAGTGTGTCCGGGAGCGGGCGCGGTGGCGGAGCCGGTGCGGCCTGTGTCCGCGCGCGCCAGACAACAGCTCGCTATGGGTTGTTCCGTGAGGCTCGAGCGCCTCCGCGGCGATGAGGCGCCGCGCGCGAACCAGACGCGGCGAGCGACATCGCGCCGCGTCCCGAGCCCCGCCGCGAGTACGAATGACGCGCCTGACGACACCGCTGGGCCCCGCGCCGAGGAACAAGCGTACACCTGCAATACTTGTGGGAAGCGGTTCAAACATAAATTTAGTTTAACTAGGCACGTACAAAAACACGCGCCGAAGAATTGTTCTAGTAAAACATCCCTTAAAGTTATTTGTGATGTATGTAACAAGCAACTGAGTAAAACCAGCTTAGTTGTCCACAAACGTATTCACACGGGAGAGAAGCCGTTTGCTTGCGGATTCTGCGAGAAACGTTTTGCACAATTAAGTGGTTTGAACGCGCACACATTTCAACATACCGGAGAAAAGCGATATAGTTGCAATATATGTAACAAGCGATTTACCAGGTTATATACATTACAAAAACACGAAACAAGTCACACAATAGGAGATGGAGATGAAGGGAAACCTTTTCAGTGTGAGGAATGTCATATGAAATTCAAGTTCCTATATTATTTGCAAGCGCATAAACTAATTCACTTGAAGGTGAAGCCCTATGCCTGCGATATATGTAAGAAGCGGTTTATACGAAAATACGACCTTTCCGTGCATATGCAAAACCACACTGGCAAGAAACGGTTTTCTTGCGAAGTGTGTGACAAACAGTTTTCATATCGTAACGACTTAAAGATACATGAACGAATTCACACGAAGGAAAAACCATATACCTGCGGTGTGTGTCATAAATCGTTTGCACAGAAATCGGGCCTGAACACTCACCGCGCCGTACATACTGAACATAGACCGTTTTCTTGTAAAGTATGCCTTAAAACATTTCCTATTAAAGGACGTTTAAGCCAGCACTTACGGATTCACGCGGAGAAGAAACGGTACACGTGTGACATATGCAATAAGCAGTTCATGTTGAAGAAATCACTTATTACGCATATCAAATCACATATGGGGCTGGGAGACTACTCTTGTAAAGTGTGTTCTGAGAAGTTTGTAAGCAACTTTTATTTAAAGAAACACGAACGGACTCACATGGGAGAGAGGCCCTACGTCTGCGATATATGCGGCGCGTCGTTCCGACTGAAGTTTAGTTTGAGCGTGCACATGATACTACACACAGGAGACACACGGTTTTCTTGCGACATTTGTTCTAGAAAATGGCAATCGTTATCCAATCTAAGGAGACATAAAAGGATTCACATGTGGGAAACGAGAAATGATTTAGCCGTAGATACAGCAATCAATTAAACACAGTCAATAATTTCATACACGTTATTGTCTTTTTGTATGTATGTATGTATGTAAGCACTTTATTGTACACAATAACAGTTTAAAACATATACATGTCACACAGGATCAGAGTACAAAGGCGAACTTATCCCTATGAGGGATCTCTTCCAGCTAACCTTTGAGGGATTGAGAGGAGATTTTTAAAAAGAATGAAATAGACAAACTTACACCGTGTACAACCACGTTACAATGAGTGAATATAATTTGTAGCTAAACCATAACTAAATAAATACCCATAAATACATATGTAATAAATAAATATACATATATAATGAATAAAAAAATGCATATACCTATAATAAATACATAAATACAGAATAATTATATCCAAAATTACAATATATAAATAATTATAGTACTCAACCAAATCACAGATCGTTGGAGAGCCATAATTTCTTCAAATTTTTCTTGAGTGACGCGACAGACTGGGACTGTCTTATTGACAAAGGTAACGCGTTCCACAGCTTCACAGCGCCCACCGCGAAAGATTTAGAGTACGTTCGCGTCTTATTTGACGGTACAGAAAGAGTAAGGTTGGCGCTAGACCTCAGACGGTGACCACTGCAGTCAGCCATATATCTAAATCTCTCAGTAAGATACGGAGGAGCAGCAGGATTAAAAAGTATGTTGAAAAGCAACGACAGAATATGCACATCTCTGCGGTGAGGACGGTGAGTTTTTTGCATTCTATATTAAGACGAATGTCATCGGTGACCTTAACCAAAGCGGTGACTGTGCTATGCCCCGGGCGGAATCCAGATTGGTAAAAATTTAACAAGGAATGGTTATTAAGATGAGATAGGAGACGGCGATTTACAAAATGCTCGATATTTTTTGATAAAACGGGGAGAATGGAGATAGGTCGATATTGAGAAAAGGAGACAGGATTTGAGGTTTTAGGGAGAGGAATTACGTGGCCGAGTTTCCAGGAAGATGGAAATGTACCAGTGGATAAAGAAAAATTTACAATATTCGAGAGGATCGGAGCAATGAAATCCGCCACGAGCATGAGCATATCCACACTGAGGTTATCCTCACCAACAGCCTTCGTCTTAATAGATTTGAGGAAGGCAAGTGTTTCTTGCGGTGAAATGCTACCAAGCTCAAAAGGAGGCAAGTCAGGGTGTCTGGTACTGGCAAGAAGTGATAAAGTAGATTGCTTAACGGAAGGGTCTAGAGTAACTGGTGAGGCACTGAAATGCTTATTGATGGCATCTATATCTAAAAAACTGGTGGAGCATTGTTGAGTTTTGCCCACTCCGAGAGACTTCAGAAACTTCCATAGTTTAGTAGGGGGACACTCCTCAATGGATTTGTGAATATATCTACGCTTTGCTTCCCTACAGATTTTATTGCAGCGGTTACGTAATGAAAGATACTTCTGACGATTTTCATCAGAAGGATCCTGTCGGATCTTAACACGGGCTCGGTCGCGTCTAGCCATGTGCAGTTTAATTTCAGGCGTGAGCCACGGCGCAGGGAAATGTTTAACGCGCGTAGGTTTCAACGGAGCGTGCTTGTCGAAAATCGCAAGCAATATGCCATTGAAAGCCCTTACCTTCAGATCGATATCAGCATGACGGTCAACACCACTCCTGTTATAGATACAATGTCACATCCCTTTATATGTGTCGCAGCACTAGCGGTATGCTTGTCTGTGGATTTGTTCTCTTTTGGTGCAATGGCGGAACGAAACTCTTGCTAAATAAAGTTTTCTTTAATTAAAGTCAAGTTTCTCTCTTCATCTGATCCATTTTCCTTAATTGGTTATAGGCCCAGAGTAGAGAAGTTAAATTAAAGTTTTCGTGATAGTATGGTCGGCGGCAAAGCGTCATACTTGGTGTGTTGAAGTGAAGTGAAGGCGTCACAGCACGGCCGGCGGGAAAGCGGCGTACCTGTCTATAAAAGAACGACGTTCGGCGGTATATTGCGACGTGTTCTGGTGAGAGTAAACATGGAGAAAGACGAAGATAAGTCGGTTGTAATACTGAGCGGAAAAAATTGGGCGGCATGGAAGTTTCAAATGTCAGTTATCTTACGAGCGAAAAAGCTGTTTGGAATCGTAAACGGCAGCGAGAAACCCACTGAAACAGATGAAAAGAAGAAAGAAATATGGTTAGATAAAGACTGCAAGGCACAACAAATCATTGTAACGCGGGTCGGCGAGCAGGTCCTGTCATATTTATCGTCGTGCACGACCAGTCATGACATGTGGGAAAGGTTAACCACGTTATACGAACCTTCTACAAAAGTAAGCGTACACTTGGTGCAACAGCGGTTTTTTAACCTAAAATTTGACGAAAGAGAGCCTGTGATGAAATTTATATCAAATTTAGAAGAGATAGCGAACCAGCTAAGAAACTTGAATGAAGCACCATCCGAAAAGATGATTATAACTAAAATACTGATGTCATTGCCTGATAAGTTCAAACATTTTGTTAGCGCTTGGGAATCTGTACCAGATAATCAACAAAATTTGAAAGAATTAACATCAAGACTACTTATTGAAGAGGAGCGGGGTGGACAGTCCGAACAAGTCACCACATCGTCAGCGTTCGTATCGAGAAGCAAAGGTGGAGCGGGTCAGGAAACCAATAGTGTTCAAAAGTGTTTTGTGTGTGGTAGGGTCGGTCATTTAAAGCGTGAATGTAAGCAAAGAAAGTGTTATAAGTGTAATAAGGTCGGTCACATAGCTACACAGTGCAGCCAGCAAGTAAAATGTTACCAGTGTGGAAAGACAGGTCATATTGCCAAAAGTTGTGCTTCAGTAAATAAGAATGCATTTATAGTCCAGCCGGTACTTAAAAACAAGTTTAATTTCATTATGGATTCGGGAGCAAGTGACCACACGATATATGATAAAAACCTGCTGTCTAACTTTCGCATAGTAAGTAAAAAGGTTGTTGTGGGAGACGGAATGGAATTAAATGTCGAAGGGGTAGGTGATATAAATTTGCTAGCTTTTAATGGATCTGAATATGTGCCGTCTGTAATGAAAGATGTGTTATATGTCCCCGATTTAAATGCAAATTTATTTTCATTGGTAAGTGCAGTTGATCGTGGATATGTAGTCTTATCAAATGAAAACTATTGTAAATTCCTCTTAAATGGGTCAGTTATGGCTTTGGCCAAACGAGAAGGTAATTTATATGTGATGGATTTTAAACTTGAATGTAACTCTGAACAAAATAAAAGTATTGCTTTACTGAGTTTATCTTCATGGCATGAGCGTATGGCTCATCAAAATTATAAGCACATTAAAGCAATATTGAGCAGAAATAATGTTCAATATGAAGGGCAGATTGATCAATGTACATCTTGCATACAGGGCAAACAGCATAGGTTACCGTTTTCCAACAGTGATAGTCGTGCAGAGTGCGCAGGAGAGCTGATCCATGTAGATTTGTGTGGACCTATGGAGACCAAGTCCCTCGGTGGATCATCATACTTCCTACTAGTGAAGGACGACTACAGCAGTTATCGGTATGTGTATTTCCTTAAAAATAAGTATGAGACGAAAGAAAGATTGTCAGAGTTTATTGAAAGATTTGAGAACGAGTTTGAATGCAAGGTAAAGAGGATGCGTACAGATGGTGGTGGTGAATTTAAAAATAAGGAAGTAAAAGGGATGCTTGTAAGGAAAGGGATTGTACATGAGGTCACGGTAGCTTATTCACCTGAACAGAACGGCCGGATTGAGAGAGAAATGCGCACTATTGTGGAAGCTGCCAGGACAATGATGATTAACGCAAATGTAGGTAAGGAACTGTGGGCTGAGGCGGTAAACGATGCTGTGTACACAATTAACAGAACAGGCTCCAGCAGTCAAAAGGATAAGACACCGTATGAATTAATGTACAACAAAAGCTTTGATCTTAGCACTTTGAGAATATTTGGAGCTAAGGTTTACACTCATGTTCCGAAACAGAGGAGACGAAAGTGGGATCCAAAGGGAAAGTTGGGAAGATTTGTAGGATATGGAACAACGACAAAAGGATATAGAGTGTGGTTTGAAAGTGAAGGAGAAGTGGAAACTCACAGGGATGTTATATTTGTAACAGCAGCAGAAGATAAAGAAAATAAAGAAGGTCAGACACCTAAGAAGAAAAGTGAAATGCTGCAAGAAGAGACAGATCATGATGTAATTGAAACAGAAGAAGAGAGCAAACTTACTGAAGAAGTGGAACAGCACAAGACAGATGAGAATGACAAAGATGCTGAAAGGGAAGAAAAAGGAACAGAAGAGATAGAGAAAGATGAAAAGGGTACAGAAGAGGAAGGAGTATTAGAAAATAGTGAGAGGTCCCAAGGTGAAAATGAGTATCTTGATGAAGAATACCTTGAAGAGTGGTTTAGTCCAGATAAGGGTCAGTCTGAGGAAGGGGAAATAAGGACGCGAAATAGAAGAACTTTGAAGAAACCTAAGTGGATGGATGATTTTGAAGTGGGATTGTTGGCGCAAGGAGAAGAGAATTTAACTTATGAAGAGGCTATTAATGGAAAGGATGGAAAGGAATGGTTGACAGCTATAGAGCAGGAGTTAGAAGCGTTAGAAAGAAATAACACATGGAAGGAGACAAACTTACCTGAAGGGAAGAAGGCTATTGATAGTAAGTGGGTGTTTAAGGTTAAAAATGGTGATGACAATAAAGTGGTTTATAAAGCACGACTGGTGGCGCGGGGCTTTAAACAGGAAGATAAGTTCGATCATGCAGATGTGTATGCTCCAGTCGCTAAGCTGACGACGTTACGGATTTTACTGGCAATATCAAGCCAATGTGATTTAAATTTGCAACAAATGGATGTGAAAAGTGCCTTCCTGAATGGCAACATAGACGAAGAAGTATACTTGGAGAAACCAAAAGGAATGAAGACAATGATGGATGGCAAGGTCCTGAAGCTAAAGAAATCACTGTATGGATTAAGAAAATCTCCAAAATATTGGAACGAAAGATTTGATAAGTTGATGATTGCTGAAGGATTTCAACGTAGCAAATGTGATCATTGCCTGTACTACAAGGAAGGAATTAAATTCTATGTTTTACTGTACGTGGATGATATCATACTGATTTCAGAAAATAATGAAGAAATTAAAAAGTTGAAAAATACTCTAAAACATAATTTTGATATGAAAGATATGAATGGGGTATCTAAATATCTGGGCATTAACATAAGAAAGAGAGAGACCACAATAGTTATTGATCAGGAAGATTATCTAAAAGAGATACTACGGAAATACAATATGGAAGAATGTAAACCGGTGTCTACGCCAATGGAGCCAGGAACAAGAATTGAAAAGACTAATGTGCAAAATGAAGAGTTGACACAAAGATGCAGGAAGCTCATTGGAAGCCTTATGTATGCTATGTTAGGCACTCGTCCTGACATATGTTATGCGCTAGGTTATTTAAGCCGGTTTCAGGGATGTGTGAATGAGGATGTATGGAAGGGCTTGAAACGAATTTTAAGGTATATTAAGGGCACATTGGGTCTTAAGTTAGTATACAGGAAAGGTGCAGCTGAGCCTTTAGTTGGCTACACGGATGCAGACTGGGGTGGAGATAGCAGAGATCGGAAGTCTACATCAGGCTACATAATGCAGGTATATGGTTGTACAGTCTCATGGTCATCAAGTAAGCAGCAGTGTGTGGCGTTATCTTCGACCGAGGCTGAGTATGTAGCTCTGGCTAAAGGCATTTCAGAGGGGTGTTGGATAAAAAATTTACTAACTGAAGTGGGTCTTAAATGTGACCCAAGTTATTGTTTTTGAGGATAATCAGTCTGCCATTTATATTGCAAAGAACCCAGAACATCATAAGAGGTTGAAACATATTGACTTGAAATACCATTTTATAAGACAGAAAGTTCAAGAAGGAACTGTTATGTTAAGATACATAGAAAGTGAAAAGCAAATTGCTGATTTGTGTACCAAGTCTTTAAGCAAGTTAAAGTTTGAAAATTGTAGAAATATGTTTTTGTATGTTATGTAGTTGCTATTATGTAGTGTAAGTCCATGTTCAATGAAAGCATGTTAAGAATTAAGATTTATTGTTGAGAACATTCTCTTCTAAAATCTATTTTCTTGTGTAGTTAATAAGTTCGGGATGTTACATTGAGGAAGGGTGTTATAGATACAATGTCACATCCCTTTATATGTGTCGCAGCACTAGCGGTATGCTTGTCTGTGGATTTGTTCTCTTTTGGTGCAATGGCGGAACGAAACTCTTGCTAAATAAAGTTTTCTTTAATTAAAGTCAAGTTTCTCTCTTCATCTGATCCATTTTCCTTAATTACTCCAATCTGCACCCGAAATATCATCAAAGAGCGCCTGTTGATTTATGCCCTGATAATTTCGACGCATGATTATTTTATATTTCTTTTTTGGAGGACGGATATTGAAAGAAGCATAGATCAGGTCATGGTTGGAAAATCCAGCGGCATTGAATTGACCATGAAGAGAGACTAAGTGTGGTGGTGAAGTTAGAATTATGTCTAATAGAGAAGGAGGGCCATTATGCGGAAAATGTGTGGCACTGAGTGGTAAAATGCTCAGGTTCAAAGAAGTAGCTAATGAATGAAGTTTAAGGGAACGATGGTCATTTTTGAGGAGGCAGGTATTAAAATCACCCATGATAATAGTGTGGTCAAACTGGGGGAGCATATCAACTAAGGTATTTTGAAGGGAACTTTTTCTCCAACTTGCTCGGAAATGTTCGCTTTAAGTGCCCCATTGTCCGTTGCATTTGTCAATCGCGTTCAAACCCTATCAATTGCATTTGTCAAATGTACGGGATTGGTAAATGCAAATGATCGTGTGAGATTGAAGCGATTCTCTGTCGCATTAAGTGATTAAAGGATCCTAATATTTATTGCGGCATTGACGTACCGATTGATCATTGACAGTTAATTATTTTGAGATTTGGATATCGAAAATAGCGGGAATGGCTGGGCTCTATCGAATTATCGTGTTATGCAATAAATTTGATTGACATTGACAATTGCAAACGATTATCACGGGCGTCTTTACTGTGGCCAAATTGGAAGTTACTGAGAAATGCAAATATAAAATATTAAAATCGTAGCGGTCCTCCGGCAGCGGTTGGGACCGTGTGTGAAATTCAATTACTTCGTGTATTTAATAAAGTGTTATATTAAGTTTAAACTTTTAATAAGTTTTCCTACGTTTCCATTATTGTATATATATGCGAGTCGCCTCCCATAATAAAAGGTGAAGGTTCCGATTTAATAGAAACAACTAGATTTAGTAACTAGTGGTGGCGTGACGTTACAGGGGCCTGATAAGTCGGGCCAGGTGCAGGTGTTGTTTCCATTGCTTGCAAATTTTAGCTTGCGACACGACGACGCCCCCGTCCTATATATAGACTAAATGTTTCTTTTAAATTATAAGTGATAGAAGTGAAATAGTTTCTTATTGAATAAAAAAAACATTAAATAAATTCCGAATTCTCTAAAATGCGTTGATGTTTAAATATCCCATTCCATTTTTTATTCATTTTGAATGCAATACAATAACGATTGTGTTGTATACAAAAACCTCCCTATTATTATTTCCTATAGGAAATGTTTGATGTTATCAATTGAATGGACCTGGCATTATGAAATTATGATTCACAGTGCGGGAACTATATTCTGTAATCTCTTACTTCAAACATTTGACACATCACAACACCCATAGAACGTAAACACGCATGACTCATCGAAATTATAAATAAAATCACCTAATAATATTTGTTTTTATCAAAATTTTAGGCCCAGTAGTTGTGGAGATACAGAGGGGAGACTTGAATAACTTCAAAACGATTTATCTCATAATTATAAGAATATATATATTTCAGATGCACTTTTATTTGATACACTCACACAAAAAGGGTTGAAAAATGTATTTTTTAAATTATTTTTTACATACTTCACTATATGGCTTGTCTCCATTGTAGCTGTATATTTACATATTTTACAAGGTCTTTCACCTGTGTAAACCCGTTTATTTTACAAATTTCGCATTTATACGACTTTTCTCCTGCGTGTATTTCTCCGTTGATGTGTCTTTAGAGCAGCCTGTTGCGTCAACTTCTTTTTATGCTTTTCGCATACACACCACTTTTCTCCTGCGTGATGTGTTTTTAGAGCAGCCTGTTGCGTGAACTTCTTTTTACACTTCGCATCCATCCATACGATTTTTCTCCTGTGTGTATTTCTCCATTGGTGTCTTTTCAAGATTTCTGTTGCGTGAACTTCTTTTTACATATTTTGCCTCTATACAACTTTTCTCCTGTGTGTATATCTCCATTGGTGTCTTTTCAAGCATTCTGTTGCGTGAACTTCTTTTTACACATCTCGCATTTATACGACTTTTCTTTTGTGTGTATTTCTCTATTGGTGTATTTTTAAGCATTCTGTTGCGTGAACTTCTTTTTACACATTTCGCATCTAACGATTTTTCTCGTTGGTAGAGAGCATCCTGTTGCAATAACTATTTTTACACATTTCGCATCTATACGACATTTCGTTTGTGTGTATTTCTCCGTAGATGTCTCTTTAGAGAACCCTGTTGCGTGAACTTCTTTTTACATATTCCGCAAGAGTATGGTCTTTCTCCTGTGTGTATTCGTTTATGGTTTGTCAGAGTAACTAATTGCCTGAATCTCTGTTTGCAAATATCGCATGAAAAAGGTTTTTCTGAAAAAGTTTTTTCTCCCGTGTGTATTTGCTTATGTCTCCGTAAATTTCTCACGCGGGTAAACGTTTTATTACATATGTCACAGGCATATGTAGCGTGTTCAAGGGTGATTGTTCTTGGCGATACAGTCTCCTGTTCAGCGCTCGTGGTTTCGGCGGGCTGAAAGCCCTCGAGCCGCGCCCAGCTATCCCAAGACACGGGACACGCCTCACGCTGTGAGCGAGATGAGTCTGAAACAAAATACGCAAATAAAGACGAGACAGAGCGTTATAGCCTAACCAGTGTTTATTTGGACCTGGCCATTTTGCGGATTTATAGTGTTACTAATTTATTTTAATGGCAAGATATATCTTTGACAACAGACGTTAGAAGTCATCGAATGTATTCGATGTAAACTTACATGAAGACGAAATATTTCGTGATTATAAAAATAAATATGCCGAAAATCATCCAAAACGTTGTCAGAAAGCTTCTTGTGAATATTATTAATTATTTAAAACAATAAAAGGACGAAGGATTGACTAATATTCCAACACACAATGTTTTGAAATTGGTTGTTGACATAACCAGTAGTACTGACATTTCATATAGTGAGGATTGATTGAATTGGGAAGATTGGTTGAATTTAACAAGTACACTTTTTTCTTATTCAATGTATAGGTAAGTCTACAATAACAAATATATTTAAAAATATCGACAATGAACTGCGATGACTTAATATACTCATTGATTCGGTAATTTATATTTTTAAAGGTTGCCAAGCACTTCAAAAGAAACAATGGTTAGACGGTATTGGAACTGAGAATGTAACTGGTGGTGGTTGTATTGAAGAACAAAGAACATTCGTAAATTATTAATATACAAATATATTCCTGATCTCATGTTGTTTCAATAACCTTGTAATATACCGAATATGTGGTGGTGATGAAATGATAGTTCTTAGGTGGGTATTATTGGCCGGTACTGTATGCATGGCTTCACACCCCTATTATTTGACGTCCTATATCAAATATACGCAGCGTCCATTGCGGCCTACAAGTAATATTCCTTAAGTATAGTATAAAGTAGAAGCCGCAATGGATGGCGTACTTCGAAAATATACTGACGACCTGTTTAGCCTAGTTGGTAGTGACTCTGCCTCCGAAGCTAGAGGTCCCGGGATCGAATCCCGGCCAGGGCATTATTTGTGCATTTAGCACGGATATTTGTTCTTGGGTCTTGGATGTTTTCTATGTATTTATCTATATAAGTTTGTATATCGTCGTCTACTACCCGTAGTACAAGCTTTGCTTAGTTTGGGACTAAGTCGATTTGTGTAAGATTGTTCCGCAATATTTTTTTTTAATACTATTTGTGTAACTATTTTGGTAGAAACGACACAACATCACTCCAAGTTGAAAATAATTAAATTAAAAATAAATAAGGCGATTTTTTTTACAAAAAAATACTTATATGAAAGGAAACGTCACCGTTTATTCGTCTAGCCACTCTTGTTGAATTTGAAAGTTAATTACGGCGCAGTGAGGCAATTTGTAGTGCAGCAACAAACGTCTGACAGTTAGAAAGACACGAGCGCGACTGAGCTGAGCGGCAAATGGTGCACCGCTCCATTTAGATATCTGCGAAGTACATGCATTGGGGGCATCTAGGTTTATCTATCTAGGTCGGTGCTAATAGCTATAAAAATATTTAAAAAAAAAAAATGTTTTTTTTTATTTTTTTTAAAAATTAACGAAATTAGTTAAGATTTCATATATCATTAAAATTTGAAATGTCAATTATGTTAATTTGGTATTAAGCAGTAACGTCTGCTAACAAAAATTCTAAAATGGAAAAATGATATCCGAGCAGGATCCACTTAATTTTTCTCCCTTTAATTCATAATTATCATTATAAAAACGGATCTAACGATTCGTCCTGATCCAGAATATCATTGATAAATAATTAAGGATCTAGACAAAAGACCACCTGCCTCGCGGTAGTGTTAATCAACCAAGTTGGATCAACACCGCCCCGGCGGTGTTCAGTTCAGTTCAGCCGGAGTGGCAAGAGGAACAGATCTGGCTGGTAGAAGATACTTGTCTATGGACACAGAGGTATGGGTCACTTGGTATGGAAATGTGTGTTTGTTCATCAAATTAGCCTAGTTGGTAGTGACACTGCCTCCGAAGCTAGAGGTCCCGGGTTCGAATTTGTGCACGGATATTTCGATACCGTAGTTCACAATCGTACTAATTACGGGAAAAAGGTAGCGAAACTTAGACTTTATGATTAGTGTACTAAAGTTTTAATTACTTACAGCAAATTATTCTTTGTAATTAGTACGATTGTGAACTTGGGTATCGATTTGTTCCTGGGTCTTGGGTGTTTTCTATGTATTTCGCTTCACTAAGTACACGCTCGAGTTGTCATATGTCATCACTCATCAGTCATGATTGGTTCTCAAAAAAACAAAAACGTCAAGTTGTCATGTCATGTTAATTTTTAATGCCTGGATTCGAGTTTTTTAGCCCACAATTGAGGCGTTTTTGTTTTCTTAAGTGTTTTAATGTTATTTGTACTTTTTTGTTTCTTAATTATTTGTTTCTCGTAATTGTGTGTATGTGTGCGTCGTCATGGCTCCGTGATTTCACCAAATGGTCACAGCGGAAGACCAGCGCTGGCTCTGCCAGCATTACGCTGAGCTGTGACCATTTCGTGGCAAAATGTTATAATGTAATGTGTTTGTTTGTAAATTGTATTGTGTTTGCCTATATAAGCATAAGTATGTATTTATCTATATAAGCACGTAAATCGTCGTCTAGTACCCATAGTATAAGCTTTGCTTAGTTTAGGACTAGGTAGATTTGTGTAAGATTGTCTCCCAATATTTATAAAAAAGAAAACATTTGGACTTACCTATTCTCCAGGATTTTCTCTGTTCGGTTACAGATTTACCGCCCCTATGTGATCTTAAATGTATCTTAAACGCATCCAATCGCATAAACCGTTTTTCGCATATTTCACATAAATATGGCCTTGCTGCGGTGTGAATTAATGTATGCCGCTTCAGTGATGAGAAAAAACTAAAAGTTTTTTTACATATATCGCAGGAGTAGAGTTTTCCTGTATGAACTCGTTTATGTGCTGTTAAATAATCCAAGTGTGCAAACTTCTTTTGACATATTTCACAAGAGTGCAATCTCTCTCTAGTGTGTACTCGTTGGTGTTTCAGTAAATAATTCAACGCAGAGACCTCTTTATTACATATTTTGCAGGCGTACGTTTTTACACTTGTGCGAACTTGTTTTGATTTATTTGATAAAATTTCTGAGTTTTCTCGTAAATGCATGTTAACATGGCGAATTAGGTGATCTTTTTGTTTTACAAATTTCCCGCATATATCGCACACGTATGTGTTTGTCAAGAGTTGATCCGAGCGTGTCTGTGGCGCAATGTCACGTCCGCTCGACGGCTGGCTCGCGGGCGCGGGCTCGCGCGTAATGGCGCCACGCGGCGCGTGCCAGCGCTCGAGACTCACGGAGCATTCTTTCAGAGCGAGCTGCCCGCCGCAGGATTCTGTTGACAATTGTAAGGACTATAGAAGCGCATACTTCATGTCTATACCAGCCCTTATGTTGATCGTTCCATGTGTGTGTGCATAGCTGTATACCGACTTGCTTTAGTGTCTGTGGCAGTCGGCAGAATTTAAAAAGGAATTAAAAAGCATAGAGATGTTTTGGTTGTCAAACTACTTAAAAAATACATATTTTATAATTTTTTGTAATTATTTTAGCATATTAAACTAATTAATAATCATTACTTTCAATTTACTATCACGCTTGGATTTGCTCTACGCAATGAAATCACAGCTAAGATGAATGCAATCATAAGCCTAGCCTGATCGTCGGTTTCGGCTGATATGATGGATGGTGGTGGCATTGGCATGTCTTCTAAAACCATATACAATCTAAGGTTTTTTTTTTATTAAAAATGGGATTGTTCTTGGCCAGCATCTAGCCAGGGGGCAAAGATGGGGCAGACGATGAAGCGAGCTCACCCAGAAGATGCCTATTCATTCGTGACTTAAAAAGGTCCAGGTTATATGAACTCGGAAATACAGACGCCGGCAGAGAATGCCAAACCTGTGCGCATTATAAAAGACGATGCAAAGCGCTTGGTGGTGGCATACAAATGAAAGTACCATAAAATAAATAAATACACAACTAAGTCTTTGAAGGTCACTGAAGACACACTTCTAGGTCACTGAAGACCCTTCATATATTCACGAAAATGTGAAGATAGCGTACCATCGTCGTAATGACGTCACTAGTATGAATTGTGACAGTCACAGCGCACAAAAAGAACAGTTCACTTTCTTTAGTAAATCTGTCTTAGTAACTGTGCTTCTGTATGGTTTTTTACGCTGTGACGCCTCACTTGTCACTTACTCTCTTTTAGAATGAGGAACTATTGAATTGATTTATTTATATGAAATTGGGATATTTTCGAGAATTTACGTGGTTTTACTAAACTTTTTTATCTTCTTTAGATTTCGACGGAAAAAGCCTGCTTAAAAAAATTAAATGTTGTCAATTGAAAATAGGAACTACTTTGCAACATTTCGTTAAGTCTATTAAAATCCCATTGATTATACAACTATTAAAAATAGATAATTTACTAGACTCTGGGACAATGAAACTTACCGTGAAGCAAGTTCATGTGTGGCCGATAAGGCCTCTCCGGGCCCAGCACGAGCTCATGCTTGACCACATGGTCAGCGTACAGCCCGGCCATGGCCGCCGCGCTGTCCCCGCCCGCGGGCGGGTGCTGGCCGCGCTCCGGGTCCAACACGAGCTCATGCTTGACCACATGGTCAGCGTACAGCCCGGCCATGGCCGCCGCGCTGTCCCCGCCCGCGGGCGGGTGCTGGCCGCGCTCCGGGCCCAACACGAGCTCATGCTTGACCACATGGTCGGCGTACAGCCCGGCCATGGCCGCCGCGCTGTCTCCGCCCGCGGGCGGGTGCTGGCCGCGCTCCGGGTCCAACACGAGCTCATGCTTGACCACATGGTCGGCGTACAGCCCGGCCATGGCCGCCTCGCTGACGCGCGCGCCCGCGCTGCCCGACGGCTCCGGGTTCATACACACCGCCTCGTCACTCCTGGAATCCAGCTCCTCCTTTATAAGGTCTCCCAGCTCGTTTGACTCTTGTTCCTGCATAACGTACACTGGGGAACAATGGGTCCATATTATTATAAAATCTTAATACTTTATAATCAGGGCTCGTACTTTTCGTGCCGGGTGACGTCACACTCCATATAGGATGATTTTAGTGTTATTGTAATCACTTCATCATCATTCATTAATCAATAATTATGTATACATACACTTTTTACAATTATACCCCTGTTACAACCAAATCAAGCGTATGACGTAATGCCTACGTTATATCACATAATTAAGACAATTTAAACTTATATTTCAAACATAGAATATCAGATTAAGACAATGCCGAAATATGTAAATCCTTATCGGGATCGTTCATTATAATATAACATTGCGATAAGCGCATTAAATATAATAAACCTAAATGATAAGGACAAACCCAAGTTTTTATGACGTACAACATACTCGTACGTCTTGTGTCGTATCTCGTATCTCTTCCAAATCTTTGACACTTAAATTTGTGGAACGAGTTACCGTTGTCCTTAAACCAGTCCCGGTCTGTATACCATCAGTCAAGAGCAAGTTGATGGAAATATCGCTATCCAATGACTTGTGAATCAGTTGGATACTATATTTATAGATGTATATGTCGCAGCCCGATTGTACAATTTGCCGTATTACATCACGGCTAGCTGTTTTACAAAAACAGACCTTAGTATTACGGCGGGTCTACGATTACCCGGATTCAATAAGGCTGAATGAAAAGTCCGCCGGAATGTGTTCGGCGCTTTAGCTTCTTCGATCCGGCTGTCCATAATATAAAACAGCGCTTCCATTATTAGGGCTAGCCGTTTTACAATACAGGGCCATGTTCGGCGGCCCTGTTTTGGAATAGTTAGGTACGACGACGAGCAAAGCGAGGAAGAGTGTTAGGAAGAACTACGATCATATAGCGCGCGAGCCGGCGAAGCGCCAGGACTGAAACAGCTAAACATGAGCCGCCATATTGTAGAACGTATCGCAATGTCAATCCGGCTAATCGTTTACCAGCTGTAATACAAAACTGCCCTTTCCCCACTCTCAGCTCTTAGCCATCTCTCTTGGCCAGTTTCGCGTTTAAGTCCCCCATAACAACGGTGAAGTAGGTTTTGGAACTATCTAGACACGCGGCAGCGTGTCCAACCAAGTTCACCCAAGGAACTGGCGGACAGCAGCCGTGATTTATTTTACATAAACCGTTTGGAGTCATTTTTGACCCCCAAATAACTCCAAATCTATGAAACATAAAAAAATGAATTTTGTGATGTGCATTAAGATCCTTTAGAACAACTAGAACCCCAAATTTTTCATTTTAGGTGAAATAGTTATTTAGATACTAAAGTTCAAAAAACGGCATTTTTACAACTGACTAATAATCAAAAACCTAACCCACTTCCAGGTGACCTAGAAAGGTGAAATTTGGCATCCAGCTTTGTAATTGTGTGTGAACACATAAAAAAAACAGAAAACAGTTCTTTGTTGTTTTATTATTATTATTATTTATGCTTGTTACCTCAGAACTCTGTCATTTATTAACCAATTAGGCAAATTCTTATTTTGTTTGAAACGGTATACTTCTGGGGTGGTCCCATTGTCATCAGGTCAGAATCTGATCATAATGTCCTAGAGAAATCAAGGGAACTCATAAAATATTTTAGGTGCACCTATTGCGGTTTGGGTATTTTGTATAGTAACTCGTGCATTCACTCTGGAAAAGCACCATTTAATGAAGTTTGACAAAAAGTAATGATATCCCACCAAAACATAAATGTGAAAATGGCAGCCAAGTTCAATACGCTGTGCATGGTTGTTGTCTTAACCGACAAAAGAATTGAGAGATTATCTAAAAAGGTGCCAAGTCTGGCACTAGATTGTTTACAGTTAAACTAATTTATTGCGGCTATTTAACTTGGCAGTTTTCTGTGCAGTATGTTAAAATACCATGGAAGCTGTTGGATATTTAAGATATATCAATTTAAACTTGCACAATTTTCAAACATTATTATTGGTACTTCATCGTGTATTCTTAAAATTTATAGTACGCGGTTGAGTCCAGTTTGCCAATAATAATGTGACACGAGGAGGACACGTCGCAGTGACAGATTTTAGGGTTCCGCAATCAACTAGGAACCCTTATAGTTTCGCCATGTCCATCTGTCTGTCTGTCCGACGCTTTGCTCTGTGATTGTTAGTGCTAGAAAGCACTACCAACTAGGCTAAACAGGTCGACAAAACTATGACTGCTGCTATGAATGCTTAGAATATATTCGTGATTTTCTATTGTCAGTTATTTGACGAATTCAGTCTACTATAAATTTAAACACGTCTACTTCTGACGCGGCGTAATAATCATTTTTCAATTTGTAAATATATATTTCAAACATTCAATTATTCCTCAAAAATATACTGTTATTATTAACAGTATATTCGAAATTAAATAATTAAATCGAAAAATAAATAAATAAATCACTGCTGGACCGTGCTTTCTTGTAAAGCAACTATACCATCAAGATGAAACCTCCATCACTCCAAGGACTGGGGACTCATGCAACCAGTCTAGCCTAGCATGATCAGGTTCATGTCGAAAGCAAGAAAGAAAAGCATTCACATTTCCATGCAAGAAGATAACAAATGAGATATTTCATATGTAAAAGGGATCATGATATCAGTGCAAGTCATTCCAGTCTGAGTAGGTATATGGACTCTTGCGGCTCCTCTTTCTATTACTAAGATTAAGAGTGAATTGCACTATTTTGATTTTAACCTCATCGAGAAAATTAAGCATTTGACATGCTTATGAAAAAGTTATAAACTGGATTTAATTTCATAAATTATTATTTAGCAAAATTGAATCAGTACACAAATTACCAGAAAAAAATATATTCTTATTCTTTATCCTTGAAAGAACAGAGAAAGTATATACTTTTCGGGCCAGTTTAGGTACCTTTGACATGTAGAGCTGCCTGCAGCCACACCTGACGCTCTTTCTGACTGTGCTGCACTTGCAGCTCGAAGTTGTTGGCGTCTCACAGCCGGCCCATGCACACATCACAGATCCCAACTTCTTCCTCACTGTCGAGTATTAGCTGGAAATGGAACAAGGCTTCAATACCTAAATGGTTCATTTTACTCGAAAACTAGCATTCCCAGCCAAGAGCTACTCTAGCAGAGGTAAGGAATGCCACTTTCACAATTGCTCTATCCGCATTTACAAAGAACATGCGCGCAGGCAGACGTGACTCCTTGCCGCCGCCGCCCAGTGTCAGGTGCATGTTGCTAGTGTAATGTTATTACATTGCTCAGACACAATATGGCAGCAGCCTTGTATCCACTTTAGGTACACGTAAAGCAGTTGACAGTTTAATAAACAGGTTCCTGCTGGGTGACGTATTAAAAAGAGGCCAAAAAAAGTACTGTTTCAATAACCACGCCTCAGCAATTGAGTTAATTTACTGTGGTTATCAAAGTGTAGTACAACAAGAGAATATTCATATTTACATGTATTTCGAAGCATGTCGGAATCAATGATATTTTAGTCGTAATATATCTCTATTGCGCCGAGATGCGTGTACGGCGTCGTCAGGCCCTTGTAGGGAGCGCGCCGCAGGCAGCAGCGGCAGCAGCGGCTCGAGTGCGCCAGGCCCAACACGTTAGGAAGAGCGTTTCTGATTATATATGTATACTCACCTCAAGTCACCTGTCACCTCATTCATTTGATTTGATTTGATGTGATTTGGGAGCCATTACACTGTTCACACTCTTATTTATGTCGGCACTGAGCATATTGGCTATGTGCATGTCTGAAACGTCAAACGTCAAGCACAGACGTCAAGGGTCCCGTGACAATGTCAAACTCAGAGATGACAAATAATGACACATGAATATTTTATTTATTTTAGTAAACGAGATTATTTACATTCTACTCTCTGGTTATTATTCTCACGGAAAAAATGTAAACAAAGTTATGTCATTGTCAAAGTGACATATCAGGGTTTCTTAAAGCACGGGTCGGTAATGCAATAATATATTTAAAGTTCACTTCAACAGCAAAATTCTATATAAATTTGAGAAATATGTATTAGTAGTACCACTAAAGCCTTTTATTGTATAGATAGTGAACAAAGGAGAGCTTATCCGTTTAAGACCTTCACTGCCAGCAACGCACATAATGTGCTCACATTTAGGTTTACATAAGTTTGCTCCTAGCTCGATAATTATTATCACGCGATTCAGTCATATCATTAGTCGTATCATGTGAATATTGACGAATATTGCAGTATTGTGATATAATTGGAGGAAATCCGGATATTTTGAAATTCGCGACACCTAAGGGGAGTCGCGGCAATAATACTGTCCTTCTAATCGCGTTGCGATTATATTTATATCACGATATTATCTGTCACCCTCCGTTAAATTTTGTGTATTTTCGCCATTGCTACTGGTTCTGTGATCGAATTAAAACTAAAATAACTTGCCCAATATTTTAGTTTTCATTCGATCGAATCGAATTATTTGCAATTATTACCGATTAATATTATCACAACACTGGGGTGTTAATATTATCGCGGTTTTCAAAGTTGCTTTGATTTTGCGTCATGATTCATTAATATTCACGTGATATGAGCGTATCGCGTGATAATAATAACCGTTTAAGAGACCCATAGGGGCCTTTTACACGGCTATTATTATCACTTAATACACTCATATCACGATCCATATCTAGTAAATATTGATAAACAATAAAGCAAAATCCATACAATTATGAAAACCACGATAATATTCACACACCAGAGTGCCTACCGTGAACTTCGAAAATTGAACTTCGTCTCGTGCCGTCCCTTTCACTCTCGTGTTATACTCTATATGAAGGAAAGAGACGGTACGATACGAAGTTCGATTTTCGAAGTTCGGGGTAGCACCCCAGTATTCGATAATACTAAGCGTATAAAGGGCCCCATGCGGACATAGTTACAAGGTATTCTTGACTATTACTTAACAGAGTATATCAACTTAATACTAACGCGTGATAATTATTGCTGTGTAAATGCTCCAATCAATACTGATTATTGCTGACAATACTGACACACTAGTATCATAAGTAAAAATAACTGTATAAAAGACCCCTTCGAATTATGAAAAAAATATAGCAAGCGACCCACAGATAAACAACCCCAGTGTTTCACAGCAGTGATACCAGTGCTAAAAAAATAATCTGCACACAAAAACAGACTTATATTTTTTATACACCTAACGGAGGATTTTTGTAAAAATGAATATTTGCATCATCAAAATTAATTCGTCTTTCATAATTAAAGCGTACTTTATTGTAATAAGACGTATTCTTCTATTAACTCTGAACATTATAAATCTCCTCATTGCTGGAAATGTTTTTTATTAACAGCAACACCATTGTTTACATTTTTTCCGTGAGAATAATAACCAGAGTTTAATACTACTGTTATGTCATCTGCATATAGTACACAGTTGTTTTCTATAGCCATTGGTAGATCATTTATGTAAAGTAAAAATAGAATGTACCTAAGACGCTACCTTGAGGTATTGAGTGGTTTACAATTTGTATTTGGGACCGGAACGTAGTGAACGCATTTTTGATAGAATCGTAGTATTCGATGCACGGATCTATACCTAAACCGGATTGAGTACTGTGACGAAAAAGTGTGACCGACAGAGAAGACAAACTCGAGGATTGCATCTCGTTTTAATTAGGGTGACCAAGTACATCTGTAGATATGAGGATTATTACTAACTAGTTACCCGCGCGGCTCCGCCGCGTCGACGTACTACGAAGAATGCAAGAGGAGCCGCGGGATAGAATATAGCCTATCTATATTCTATCCCGTGGCTTCGCTCTCGATTACAAAGATGATTTAAAAACATTTGTGTCACAGTCAATCATAAACAAACATATTTGTACCCCGATCCACCGCATAACTGGGCCTTGTACGTGGGCCATGATGGGCTAATGAGATATCAACCTACATGCATTTCTGTAGGGTTCAACTTTGTAGGGTTTGACATCCTCAGAAAAACATTAAAAAAAAATAGCAAATTAACCTTTTGAACGCCATACTTTATGAACCACAGTGACACTTACACGCCAACTCATTTTTCATAAGAGATAGAATATAAACCATAGTATCACAGAATAAGTAATAGTACATAGTATAAAGTACGAAGGTAATTTTCATATATCATAACACCTATGTTCTCGGCAATTAAAGGTTGTAATTATATTTTTAACCTTTTAAGCGCATTATCTATAGAAATGCATGTAGGTTAATATCGCATTGGATGCCGTCGCCATGACGGATATATTTGTCGTTGTATTGAATCGATGGTGCGCATATACTTCAAATGCGTTGTTGGCGTCGTAAAGGTTAATTAGTGCAACATTGTTTTCTCGTTCGTTTGATCTAAATCCACCAATAAGTAACGTCTACTCCAATGAGAACTTCTTCGCTTATGATCTCTTGATCACCCTACTGGTATGGCAATAGGTGGAAGAGAGACACACTTAGACACAGCGAATCTCTTCTCTTTCAAAATGTTTTGCAGCTTATCTATGATTAACTCAGAAACAGTTCTGTAACTCACAACGTAAAGTTTAATTTGGTTTGTCATTGTTTTGGCAGGTATCAATATCAGTCAAGATATACGGAACGTATATTTGAAGCGTCATTGGTTTGTATACCAACTTCTTTGTTTAAACCATGACAATATAATATTGACATAATAGAGCACAATAAAAAAAAGTGACACAATACGCATGTCATTTATGTAAACATTACATTTATTTTCTGCTTTATTCGACAGAACTGAACAGGCCCTGTTCACATTATCCGATCCGATATCGGCGTTGGAGTCGACACGGTTATGTATGTATGTATGTATGGCTTTATTGTACATAAAACACGGCAAAATGACAAACAGGCAACAAATGGAAGTAAAAAGGCTAGCTTATCCCTATATGTATAGAAAACTGCCACAGATATCGAATCCGCTCATTTAAGTTGAACAATTTCTGAACATCTGATCTCTTCTCTCTAATGCACAAATCAGTAAGTTTGAGAGAGACAGATAAGTGATATCTGACAGGTGTTCACCTGTCAGTGCACCTGCTTTCAAATATATTTGTTTATATGCAAATTGTACTGAACTGACGTTTGTGACGTTTTGCATTATATGGGATTTGAAATTTTGGTGTGCTTTTAAGTGGAGACAATTCGTTAGCAGCCGAAAATGATCGTTCTATCTGTCCCGGTCTAATTCATCTTGCTTAACCATAAGGATCCAAAGAGACAACTATAAGAAAAATCGTCTTGCTTAACACTGCGGATCTGTTAGTATTATTAATTACGAAAACTGGTCACTGTTCACATTGCACGACACGATATTGGTCACATTTCCATACATTTGTCGGAGCCGAAACCTTCATCAAATCGGATAATGTGAACAGCGTCTTAAGTTGGGAAATGAATGGGGCCCTTTACACGATTAATATAATGACAAAACTGAGATGTTAATATTATCGCGTTTTTCCAAATAGTTCGTGTTTTGGTTCAATATGCATCAATATTCACGTAAATCGTATGGTGATATGAGTGTGTCACGGGATAATAATCACCGTGTAAAAGGCCCCATGAAATTAACGGATCACTAAAATTTGTATTGTCTTTATAGACCGCAATAATATTGACACCTCAGTATTGTGAAAATAAAAATCGTGTAAAGGGCCACCATAAAAAATAAGTTAAATGTTGACACAAAACGTCAGGCATTCATGTAAACTGTAAATACTTATACCGAATACACCGAATATTATGTATTGTCTTGTAAACAAATTAGTAATTTTACTTTCGTTTATAGTTAATAATATTGAGTATATCTCGACTCAAAAGATTTTATTTTGTAATGCTGTACCAGATATTTCTTACAGGAACATTTTAATTCATATTTGATTTTATGTCATCCGGAATCATACAATAGCCAGTTCCCAAGTCACGTGTTAACCAAGCTAAATTTTGACACCTCGTACAATTCTACCAAGGTAAGCTGACCCGTCGCTTGTATGCGGCGTCATCGAACACGATTTTGAGGCTTATATTTGTCGGGGCATCCAGGATTTTTCGTAAATATCAATTTAAAAAAAAATTCTAGGATAAAAAACAAAAAACTAACACCTTATTGCAAATCTGCAGCATGGGACGAATCCTATGGTATATAATTTATCAAAATCGGTCCATAACTGTAGATCTGATGGGCGTTGTAAGGATCGGCTTCGCGTAATATATATATAGATAGATAGATATAGGTTCTATGTACAATGAAATTTAAACTAAATTAGGAAGTAAATAAAATAAGAATATTTTTTAAAGAAATATTTATTTTCGCTAATCACAAGTTTGTTAAACAATATAGTCTTGTGTAATTTTTGCCTAAGCCCTACTTTATTTTCCAAATCTCTTAACAAATTTGTTTTCCCGTGATGAACCATGCGTAAATTAAAAAAAGACGAGGACGAGTTTTAATTCACCATCATCAAATCAGCACGGTGGTGCCATGCCATGATACACAAGTTCGGTTATACAATATAATTATATTACATTGTTACCGAACTTGCCGCTATCCAATTGAGCTGAAATTGAGCATACTGTACATAAGTATGCTAAATTTCAGCTCAATTGGATACCGGAAAGTAGCTGTAAAATGGTAAAAAAATTGGAACGACGACTTAAGTACTTGCACAGTTTAATCACATACAGTCCAAGTTAACCAAAAGCTCGTAATGATAACAAAATTGTTAAAAGATTGAATTTCAACTGACCTTTAGAAAAGGTTTTCTCACTAAACACTTAATAACGAATATTTCTGCAAAACCGGCCCAAGTCATAGTCACCCTAATCAGTTTGACATTTGTCTTGTCGTTTTATCGTAAAATATAACAAATTGTTCCTTACCTGTGAAATGATATTCCACAATTAATAAAACTTTCACTTTTACAACCCTTTACACACATGTATTCACTATTTTCAACTAATTTCATCAGCCGCTTATTTTCATAATTTCAAATTTGACACCATTAACGTTGGGGATACCAATTAATATTTGAAAAATACTACTATATTTATTGCAATACTAGGTTTTAGTCAGTTAATAATGTTGATATTTTAAACAATTACAAATGAGGTCAAATGTAAATTATCCCTGATAAACATGCAGTACTAGTTAGTACAAGCAAGTAATTATTTTCAGTATTCTAAAATACCAAAACATGTATATTTTTTACATTGGCAACTTGTGCGAGTGGGACACCGTCCTCCGGTTGGTTGCTCTCGCTCGGACCGCTTTCTCTAGTCTGTCTGTCATAACAGGATATTAACTGTATTACGCGGGAATATGGTTCAATTTTGACTAGCTCATAAAAGTTTGTACTCAATCCGGTTTAGGTATAGATCCGTGATTCGATGTCTACCACTTGTACTCGATTATGTAAATAGGAACGAATAAATAAATATATAAAGCTCATTTAAATTTAACTTTGTGTAGAAGCTCACGGCATTTCCAATTGAACACCACTGGTGTTCAATTGAAATACCGTGAACTATGTTGAGCCATATCTTATACTGTTTTTCACGTAAGAAGAGTCCGGTGACAGCTGTCAACCCAGTACAAATTATGTCATTATACGTCAAAAATGCACGGGTCATTATACGTCAAAAATGACATAATTTGTACTGGGTTGACACACCGCTTGCTGCGCACGCAAGCGGTGTGGCTCGGCTTTTAGCGTATCACCGAAAGGGCTGGAAGATAATTTGACAGTTCCACATGAAGAATATTCTCCCCATTTATATTGATAGAAGTAAAATATAACACACTCCCGAAACGTCAAAAAACTCGTTTATACTACTAGCGACATTGCTTTTGAGCAGTGAACTAAAAGGTGGCTTGTTGGTAGGCAGGTTGCCTCCGGAGATTGGGGCCCGGGTTCGAATCCCGGTAAAGAAATATATTTTTTTTTTTTTACTTCGGTTTCGTAGCATTGTATTTATCTATATAGATTTAAATAAAATGCAGCTGTGTATGTGTGAAAAAATCTTTATTTTGTACTTTTGTTGATTTTCTCTTTAAAAAGAGATATTTTGTTCGCCTCTTCCGGCAAATAGATCCCGATTGTTAGGCTATGGGAAATAATGCAATCGAACTTATTCTTGATCTTGGGCAGCAGCTCCACATTTAGCACACACCGTGTATTCATTTGTGGATTTAAGTACATCTTCCATCTAACAACCACTGGAGAAAAACTGAAGGTGGCATAATCCACAAACGTGACGCAAGTGGGTACTATCTTCCAAGGCCTAACTAAAGTCCAGTATAACACACAAACTATAATTCTCTTCTTTGCTTTGATTTTATACTGAACACTGAATATAATGGAATGCATTTGCATGCGTTGTCGCTGTCGGGCAAGACAACGCGACACGAAGAATATATTAGACAAATGAATTTAATACACAATTTCCACAAATAGAATATTATTCGTGTTCGGTCTTCAATCGTTCAACTTTATTACCGAGAAGAAAAGTAGCTGTAATGTTCCATCGATGTTAACTTATGCTTGTGGATTTCTATTACCAACAGCATGCCACAAGAAAAGCAAAAAGAACGTTTGTAAATATAATTGTTTGTTTTCTTGAAATACGTTTTGACAATATTTATGATATGGTAGTTTGACACAAGTGTTATTTCAATATATGAAGTTTCCATGGTAATCGAACCATAGAGTTCACTTGATATACTTCACAGTAGCGCTAATAGTAGCGCTTAACAACACTTAAACAATACAAAATTTAACACAGAATACACAGAATTAATCATGAAATAATATATCTCGCGCGACTAAAATGCAAGAGCAAATTTTACATAAATTTAAACGATTTTTCAGATGCATGGCACTATTGATAAATCAAATTAAGCCCCACCCAGACGTTCCACATTGCAGCATTGCAGTTGTGGGATCTATAAGATAGAACGAGACAACCGAGGTCTACAAATCTTCCTATTTTGCTCTATCTTGTAGGTTACTTCCCACGGCAGACTGCAAGGTGGACTGCTATGTTGCACTGTCTGGATGCCCTTAAAGTATTACTGGTAACAATTTAATTCACTACAACTCAACATACGCAATTACGAAGCACCCTACATGTCTTAGCGTAGTTAATACCCCTTGCTGTAATGGCCGCCGTTGGGGTCAAACATCAAATTGTACGTATGGCGCCGGAGGGGTGAGTGGAGATGGCGGGAGGAGCGGTAAATGTCACCTTAGAACTTTGCCCTGTCAAATTAGACGTTTATAAAATAAAGCCCAATTCCAGTTGTAACATGCATAGACTGGCGTGTTTCTAGTCACATAGTACGCAACCACGGATCTATACCTAAACCGGATTGAGTACTGTGACGAAAAAGTGTGACCGACAGAGAAGCCAAACTCGAGGATTGCATCTCGTTTTAATTAGGGTGACCAAGTACATCTGTGGATATGAGGTTTATTTCTAATTAGGTTCTATGTACAATGAAATTTAAACTAAATTAGATAGTAAATAAAATAAGAATATTTTTCAAAGAAATATTTATTTTGGCTAATCACAAGTTTGTGTATCCAATTATCCATACATTGTTAAACAATATAGTCTTGTGTAATTTTTGCCTAAGCCCTACTTTATTTTCCAAATCTCTTAACAAATGTGTTCTCCCGTGATGGGCCATGCGTAAATTAAAAAAAGACGAGGACGAGTTTTAATTCACCATCAACAGAACAGAGAGCACGGTGGTGCCATGATACACGAGTTCGGTAGGTAACAATACAATATAACTGTTACCGAACTTGCCGTAGTAGCATCCCACACCAACATCCGTCCCATGCTCCCAAGGAAGTAAAGACACCCCATCAGGTCTCTTGCCATCGTCACTGACCATGCCAGTCGGCTCAAGAAGAGCAGGCACATTGACGGTGGCAAGAGACCGGCGGATTATATCATTAAGCGTCGCATGTCTCGAAAAACGGCCTACACTTTTTTGACAACACAATCCATGGTGTCCCAGTCGGTCCACGTCCGTGCCACAAGAGCATATATGTGGGGTACATACCGCGACCCTGAGTCGCAGTCCAGTCGCCAATCTAAGGGAGGTCGTATTAAATTATATTTTGATTTTTGGTGGTTCATTTATTTCATTCAAAACCAATATTACATTACACTTAATGAGTAATTTGAATATAAAAAAGTGCTTATTCGTGAGCGCTCACAATGCACACACATAAATTGCTAAAAAACACATTAAAAATTAATACATACACAAAAGTGTACTACACAGCTATGCAAATAACATGTTGTACAAATGGTTTTGTTATACAAACATAGTAAACGATATTTAAAAAGGAATGACGGGTAGGAATATCTTCTCATAGTTGCTAACCGGGCCCCCTGGTTGGTTGCTACTCTCGAGGTAAGATGTTGGTTATGCTAGGGCCGTATTTAAGTAACTAGGATTTCATTAAATATATAATATTTTAATGTCTTTTTAAAAAATGAGAGCTGAGAGACTTGGCGCATCTTTTTACACGAATTCACATCATGTTATTATCGTCAAGTATTAATCAAATGTCACATGTCATACACAGCAATATTAATAGTAAAAAAAAAACAGAATAAGAATTTACACATCATTATGTAGAAATGATTGTCAAAATGAAAATGGCAACTAGGAAAAAATACCTTTATTTAATTTTAATCAAAAACTGTAAATTAATAAATATCAAGCATATTTCCATATTTAATCATTAATGATCTGATCTCACACGCAACATAAGTACAATACAGAACACAGAACATAACACAATATACAGGATGTAACATGTAGATCGGTCAGTATGGGAAATCTGAAACTACAAGACATACGAAGATCTGTTAAGAAACATGTAAAAAGGAAAACTGCATTTATACATTTAAAAAACTTCTACCTAAATCGGGAATCGAACCCGGACGTTGTGAAAAATAAAATTGACACTATTTCTATTTAGTATCAATTGTGTAGGGCTTCCTTTGTCCATTTTTTAACTTTTTGTTATGCAAAAGTTCAATTCTCTAAAATAATGGTCACCCTACACCGACTGATTGATAATTACATGCTTGAGGGAGATACGATGTTTCAAATCAATTTGACATGTGTACCAAAATAAAGCGATGAGTATACGTACTTGACAGAAGTATTCTAACTGTACAGAGACCATGCGTGTCGTAAAAAATAAAATCTTTACTTTAACACTTCAAAATAAAAAACGTTAATCACACCAATATTTAAAATAATTCGTACTAGACGAAAGAGTAGCTTATAGTTAACTAAATCCGTAAGGTTGATCCTGCTCACGTCTCCTGAATCAACCTGTATATACTACTCACTGTTGCTCCCTTCTTCCGCTAGCCTGCGACATACCGGGGGCCCACAATTCTAGCGCACGCGCCGGAGCGCTCGAGGCCCAACGGCGCCCGCGTCCGCGTGCGGTATGCGAGGTTAAGCAACGTGGGCCCAGCTCAGTTCTTGGGCCTTTTGACTCGCTTCAGAGACGTGGTTGCGAATCGTAGACGATCCCAAACTCACGAGCGATATTGAACCGTTGAGTTTAAGGAGAAACTTTGCCTCCTTATGCGTGTTCTATCGCTTATATGATGGTTTGTGCTCCGAAGAACTGTTCGACATGATGCCCACGGCCGCTTACTACTATCGCACCGCTCGCCGTCGGCAGGGCATTCATCCTCACACCTTAGAACCTAAATGGTCGCTTACGGTACGGTTTCAGAGGAATTTCCTCCCTCGGACGCTCCGGATGTGGAATGAGCTCCGTGTCGAGGTTTTTCAAGAAAGGAGTATATCAATTTTTAAAGGGTCGGCCACGGCCACGCGCATGTGACACCCCTGGAGTTGCAGGCGTCCATAGGTTGCGGTGACCGCTTACCATCAGGCGGGCCGTACGCTTGTTTGCCACCGACGTGGTATAAAAAAACGCCTTCGATTGGGCCATCAGAGGTATGAAACTCCCCCGCATGGTCACTCTGCTATGCGGACGACACGATGGCAGTGGTGAGGGGGAAAGAATAGAGATACGCTGAGGAGAGCAGCGGTCGCAACGGAGCTGACCGTCGGTACGATTAGCCTCCTGGGACTGAGGGTAGCCATATCGAAAACGGACGCTGTGACTGTTAAAACCAAATCTAAAAATTATGATTTTCGGCCCATGTGCGTTTCAATATGTTTCATTAAACATAATTTCGTAGGAAAAAATGTCTCACATATTTCACATAATTGTTGTTCTCGTATGTCAACTTGCTTGCTAGATACATCGCGGCTGTAAGGTATTTCTCTTGTGTGAATCATTTTGTGGTTGTTAAAATGAGCTAGTACTGCAAACTGTTTGTTACACACATCACAGCTATATAACTCGTCTCCAGTATGTATTCTTCTATGTGTAATCAAACTATCTATTGTTGTAAATAGTTTCTCACAGTATTCACAGACGTGGGGTTGTTCCTCGGTGGGCAAAGTTAGATGTTTCTTTATATGTTTAATCAGGTGTTGTTTTAGTGCAAATGTCTTATAGCATTCACTACAACTGTATATTTCTACGCTAGTGTGAATTCTCTTGTGTTTATCCAAATTACCCTTAAATTCGAAACGCTTGTTATTTTCGTCGCAACTGTAAGGTTTGTTTCCACATAATCGCTTGTGTGATCGACTAAGTTTATGCCTTTGTAAATGAGCACTATGAGCAAATTGTTTATTACACTCTTTACAACTATATGGCTTGACTCTGGTGTGAATGCGTTTATGTTTATTTAGAGCCTCATTTCGTCTGAATTGCTTGTTGCATTCTTTACAACTAAATAGTTTCGCTCCGGTATGAATTCTCGTGTGTCTTTTTAAATTATCTTTTTTTGCAAATTCCTTGTTGCATTCTTTACATGTAAATGGTTTCTCTCCAGTGTGAATTCTCGTATGATTAATTAGACCTGTTGAACTTCTAAATTGTTTACTACATACTCTACAACTAAATGGTTTCTCTCCAGTATGAATTCTCGTGTGTCTTTCTAAATGATATTTTTTTACAAATTGCTTGTTGCATTCTTTACATTTAAATGGTTTCTCTCCAGTGTGAATTCTCGTATGCATAATTAGACCTGTTGAACTTCTAAATTGTTTACTACATACTCTACAAATAAATGGTTTCTCTCCAGTATGAACTCTCGTGTGGCTCATTAAATTTTTTTTTTGTGCAAATTGCTTGTTGCATTCTTTACATCTAAATGGTTTCTCTCCAGTGTGAATTCTCGTATGCATTCTTAAACTTGATAAACATGTTAATTGTTTACTACATACTCTACAACTATACGGTTTTTCTCCAGTGTGAACTCTCCTGTGGGTGCGCAAAGTACTTAATAGCGCAAATGTTCTATTACATTCTGTACAACTATACGGTTTTTCTCCAGTGTGAACTCTCCTGTGGATGAGCAAACTACTTAAATGCGCAAATGTTCTGTTACATTCTGTACAACTATACGGTTTTTCTCCAGTGTGAACTCTCCTGTGGGTGCGCAAAGTACTTAATAGCGCAAATGTTCTATTACATTCTGTACAACTATATGGTTTCTCTCCAGTGTGAATTCTCGTATGCATAATTAGACCTGTTGAACTTGTAAATTGTTTACTACATACTCTACAACTAAATGGCTTCTCTCCAGTATGAACTCTCGTGTGGTTCATTAAATGTTTTTTTTGTGCAAATTGCTCGTTGCATTCTTTACATCTAAATGGTTTCTCTCCAGTGTGAATTCTCGTATGCATTCTTAAACTTGATAAACATGTAAATTGTTTACTACATACTCTACAACTATACGGTTTTTCTCGAGTGTGAACTCTCCTGTGGATCTGCAAACTACTTGAATGCGCAAATGTTCTGTTACATTCTGAACAACTATACGGTTTTTCTCCAGTGTGAACTCTCCTGTGGGTGCGCAAAGTACTTAATAGCGCAAATGTTCTATTACATTCTGTACAACTATATGGTTTCTCTCCAGTGTGAGTCCTTATATGTCCAATTAAAGCACCTCTCTGCCGGAATTGCTTGTTACATTCATTACAGGTGAATGATTTCCCCCCGGTGTGGATCAATCTGTGTCCCTTCAAAACATTCTTATTTACAAGAGTTTTATAAGAAACGTCACACCGAGCACGGTTAGGGTCCTTGTGTATTTGTATGTGCTTGATTAACCTAGACTTATCTGTGAAGTGTTGCCCGCAAGTGTCGCAGGTGTACGCTTGTTCCTCGGCGCGGAGGCCGGCGGTGTCGTCAGGCGCGTCCTTCGCACTTGCGGCGGGGCTCGGGCCGCGGCGCGATGTCGCTCGCCGCGTCTGGCTCGCGCTCGGCGCCTCATCGCCGCGGAGGCGCTCGAGCCTCACGGAGCACGCCATGGCGAGCTGTTGTCTGGCGCGCGCGGACACAGGCAGCGCCTCCGCGCCCTCGGCGCAGGCCGAAGCGACTTAAACATAAAATAATTTTTAAGAAAAAAAAACCGACTTCAATGGGGGAGTCCGGTGAAAGATTATTAATCTTAGATGGTGCACTCTTAGATTCCATACAATAAAATACAAAAATGGCTATAAGTATGTTTATGGTAGAAGACTAAGTACCCTCAATTCCTCATGAAATCATGGAAAAACCTTGCTTGCTTGACAAACAAAACGAAGAGAACAAATCGCCAAACGTGAACTACGCGTCGTTGAAGAGTTCCGTTCTGATCATCATCAGCAGTTCCACTTCATCAAATGTCACTTTTATGAATGAAAATGCTTGATTAGTTCATGAAAATACTAAAATCACTATTTGTGTGCCTTTCACATTTGAGGAGTTTCCTCGATTCCTAATGGATCCCATCATCAGAACTCGAGCATGACAAAAATCAATCGTGAAAATAGAACTTGCTTAACAAACACCGCTAGAAGGACAAATCGCCAAACGTGAACTTTTCGTCGTTGAAGAGTTCTGTTCTGATCATCATCAGCAGTTCTACTTCATCAAATGTCACATTTTTGTATGATAATGCTCGATTTGTTGATAAAAACACAAAAATCACTATATGTTTGCCTTTAAGATTTGAGGAGTTCCCTCAACTCCTCATGGATCCCATCATCAGAACTCGAGCATGACAAAAATTAATCGTGAAAATAGAACTTGCTTAACAAACACAGCTAGGAGGACAAATCGCCAAACGTGAACTTTTCGTCGTTAAAGAGTTCTGTTCTGATCATCATCAGCAGTTCCACTTCATCCAATGTCACATTTTTGGGTGCAAATGCTTGACTTGTTGATAAAAACACAAAAATCACTATATGTTTGCCTTAAAAATTTGAGGAGTTCCCTCAATTCCTCATGGATCCCATCATCAGAACTGCCTTTTGACAAAAACGGGACCAACTTGGATATATACACATACAATCAAAAAAAAATTTTTCAAATCGGTTAAGAAATGACGGAGTTATGGAGATATGGAGTAACAAACATTAAAAAAAACACAACCGAATTGATAACCTTCTCTTTTGAAATTTTGAAGTCGGTTAAAAAATAGTACATTACTGCAAATGCGTGCCAAGTGTGTGTGATCGTGTAGTGATGTGATCCCTGTCCAGGCTAAGGCATCTAGTGCTGTTCTCAAGAATGCGAGCAAATAAAAAAAAAGAGTAAATCCACATGATATCCTAAGAATTCCGTAATAAAAATATGCGATGCAGAAGCCAAGCCGGCTCGCGGCCAGGCCTAGCCTCGCGCGGCAATTTCCTATAAAAATCCCTTAATAATAATACGCAACGATGGGTTTCGCTGTCTTTTATAGTGAACGTAACTCCTATTTTCCTGAGCATGTTAGAGAAATAGTACATTGTTTAATGTCGGGCGTAAACAGAACATCTTCTCCTCGCAAATGTGATGAAAAATATTGTGTTACACCTCAATATTTTTCATCACATTTGCGAATGAATGAATAACTACAAAAGGCAGAAAAATCTACTAATGTTTCATACAACCGCACCAATTAAAAATTGTCGAAATTGGCAACTTCACCTCCAGTATTGCAAGATCAGCGGGGCGTCTTTGCAGTAGCTCGCTGCTTCAATATTTCAACCATTCACAGAGCACTATTCTTGTTGACAATCAGATCATACACAAACTCGTAACTCCCTCGGAAGTTATAAAAATCCGTAAATCCCCTAATATATATATTTTAGGAGCAAGTGTGATGAAAAATAATTTTCTCAAAAATGGCCGGAAAACTGAATGTTATATTTTAGGTACATATTGGAAAGTGAATTGCCATTATTTGTCGAGTATAGGTATCGCCACCAGAGTTGAGGTCACGCACACAACAACATGCCATGTAATGACAGTAGCCCGTTTTCTATTGGGCATGCTTGTATGGAGAGGTACACAATTTTGAGTACAGCAATGCCATTTGGTACGGGTATTATACACGTCCACCTGAACCCAAAACGCCCGGTAGCCAGTTTGAACTCCGCGACAGGTGGGGGGAGAGAGGGTCAAAGTACAGAGCTCCCGGCACTCAGAAAAAAATTCTGGCGGATTAGCTTGGACCTTTGAGTCAAGTTTGGTGTCGTTATCAGGTAACTAGATGATGCCCAATTCATTCCCCATTACCAATTTCTTAGGGTTCCCTAGAAAAAATGACGCAATACTGAAAATAAATAACTTTATAGTAACAAAAAACGAAGAAAACCTCATATTTTCATCTTCTTTGTATTAAAATTGGTTTATAAAAATACTGTCCGAAAGCCCATATAATGCAGATTCTAAAAACATTAACAGTAAACACAAATTTGACTATTTTCAATGTAAATTAAATTATTGAAAGTACTGCGACGTTCGTAGGGTAAGTACTACTGACAAAAAAACCAGCCAAGTGAGAGTCTGACTCGCGCACCGAGCGTTCCGCACAAATTTTTACTTATCCCACCCCATCTTCACTGGTAGGGCCCGGTTAAGTTAAGTTTGCCCCTAATACGTACGACGCTGCATACAAATGAGGGGCAAACTTAACACAACCGGGTTGTCCTCATATAATTTTTGAAACACTATTATTTGTGATTTAATTAGAAATGCATAGTTTTCAGATTATTCCCTGTACTTGTAGTATAAAATGATATTACTTGCCAAATTTCATAGTTCTAGGTCAACGGAAAGTACCCTATAAAGTTTGATTCTCTTGAGAGTAGCGAAATATACATAAACGGCCGTATATTTTTTTTCGTTAACTTAGAAGTTTGATTTTTCACAGTTACAAGGGACTGTAGACTTGAGTATATGGTTTTAATTTCAACTCAATATCGCCACGCGTTCCTGTGATTAATGGTTCAGATGAACCGACGGACAACAAAGTGATCATATAAGGGTTCCTTGCTGGACACAACACTGGACATGGCACTGTGACTGATCCTGAAGGGTTTTCTGGTATAGACACATCTACGTGCTACACCAAAACATAGCTGGCCTTCTAAATAAAACCGATGCCCTAATGGTGTACCTAGAAGAACTTGCAGCGAAGGGAAAGCAGCGAAGCGAAGGTATGCGACAACAGTAAAAAACGCATTATTATGTGTGGCGACTTTAATATTAATATTTAAACCGAAATAGTAACACTATTCAGTTCGAATATCTACTGCTCAATCACAACTTACACTTGGAAATTAAGGAATCAACTCGCTCGAGTAGCAATACATGCCTCGACAACTTTGCGCATAACATCAAACGAAGCAAGGGTGAAGTTGTAGAGCTCGCTTTGTCCGACCACTCGGCACAAATATTGAAATGTCCAGTGAAAAAGACCTGCAGCCTGAAGTGCTGGCGAATTAAAAGACGTGATATGAGTCCAGAAAATCTATTACGATTCAAAGAGTGTTTTGGTTCGTTATCATTTTCGGATGTGTTCAGTTGTAACGATCCTAACCTGGCATATGACACTTTCTTGGATAGCTTTCAGCTATTTTATTCTCTGTGTTTCCCATTTAAAACCGTTAAAATCAGCTCGCACAAAACGCCGAAATGGATTTCCAAGGGGAAAAAATATGTAGTAAAAGAAGACGGTCAATGCTCTGGAAATTATTAAAGTCGACCTTAATATATTAAAGTCGACCACAAATTTTGAGTCTGCCTTATCAGCATACTTCGCTTACATATATTCAAGCCTTCGATATGGCGTGGTCCTATGGGGAGCCAGCGCAGACGCCCGCCAACTCTTCATCATGCAAAAAAAATGCATTCGAATTTTAGCGAATATACGCATTCCTAACAGCTGCCGCCCCCAGTTCATAAAACATAAACTCCTGACACTACCATCTATATATATACTAGAAGCTGCACTCTTTGTTCGCAAACACCCAGAACTATTTCCAGTAAAACCAGACACTTTCAAAACTAGAAAGCAATATAGAAATAAATTAGCATTGCCAAAATCCAATTTAGCCATGTACAAAAAAAGTCCGCAGTATAAATGCATTCTAATTTTTAATCATGTCCCAAATGAGATCAAATTTCAACCTAATGATGAGATATTTAAAACTAAATTAAAAAACCTATTAATAGAGAATTGCTATTACTCGGTGGACGAATTCCTCGATGACCATAGTTTAGCAATGTAGGTAGCCTTAGATTTCATAATCATAACATAGTGAAGTGACCTATTTCGACTTGAATGGTAATAACTTGTTGTGTGCCCTAACAGGGTGTCATGGAATGACTTATAATTAAAATGTAACATCTTATTATGTATGCATGACATTACAATGAATAAATAAATAAATAAATACAGATCCCAACCTAACATTATAAATAAAAATATATTTAAATCTTATAGCAATAGATATAAAAAAAATATGTTATACACAACGGTGTCAAAACAGCCACTTTATCAAAACCGCCACGAATAAAAATACCCAGCAAAATTTTCCAAAAGAACCCATTTTAAAAATAATAAAAGATGGAAAGACTACTACGAATCCATTAGAGATGGCAAACGAATTCAATATTTTATTTATAGATAAAATTGAAGGCGACAATATGCCAGCTGCTGGAACACCCATAGATACAACGCAATGCCCGGAATCCTGTCCCGGGATAACTGTCCCGTCAAGAACGCCTCGTCCCGGAGTTTACAAATTATTTTGTATTAGGACTGCAAACACAAATCTAGCTCGTAACTCTGCTCTTTCGAGAATGACACGACTGTATAAACATCTCCCACACACCATCGGAGCCGATATTTTTCATGATAGCCCAGGGAGGTTTAAAAGGAAGGTCAGTGTATTTTAAGTCGCTGGAGGCAGCCTGATCCTGCCTGTGCCTGTCTCTACGCTATCCGATGATGTGTAGTACTAGTGATAAGTCACATTAACTTTTCTTTTATTATATCTTTGATTTAAAATAAAAATATTAATTAAATTTAAAATGCATGCCTTAGGTAGGAAGACACAGATGTTAGCAGTGGTTGCCTATAATTGGATAAGCATCTATCACGAACTGTGTAATTGATATAAGAACATTGTATGATGTGTTATCTGTTGGCGATCCTTAATAAACAAATAAATAAATAAATAAAAATCTGTATACATAAGACCTACCGCTCCCAACGACATAATCTAATCTCTTAAAAACACGAACAGTGTCGGTCATGATGACATCTACACGAAAGCTATTCAGCAGGTTTCTCATGTCATAGCTTCCCCACTTAGTCAAATAATTAACCTATCTATTTCATGCGGCACTTATCCTGACAAACTTAAACGAGGCTTTATATAACGTGATATACGAGGCTTTATATAAGTAACTACCTGGAAAAATATAATCTGCTAGCCAAGGAGCAAAAAGGTTTCCGCAAAAAGAAAACAGTCAATATGGCCATATATGATCTACTCTATCCCGTAATACAAAAAATGGATAAAAGACAACATATCGAGGGTTGCGTGGTCAAACCCGATAAGTCGCGTTAAATATTTTTTAAAAATAGAACTATATGTTAGGGATATAGAGTTTTTATTTCATAAAGCAATTATTTCGATTTATCGGGTTTGACCACGCAACCCTCGAATATGCGCCATATTTATGGATTTAAGTAAAGCGTTCGATTACGTGACTCATACTATACTTTTGGAAAAACTGAACACATATGGTATGCGAGGCAACGTTCTACAACTATTGAAATCTTGGGAGCAGACTACTTACTGAACTTTCACAAATATGTCTTGAATCAAAAGAGGAAAGATCATACAGATCAGATGTACGGGTACTAAAGTACGGTGTGCCTTAAGGTAGCGTTTTGGGCCCCCTCCTGTTCCTGTTGTATATCAATGATCTCCCTAAACATGTCAAATATCCCATGGTGTTGTTTGCGGATGACAGTACATTGATAATTGAATGTAAAGACATGAATAATTATGAATTGGAAATTAATGACACTGTCAATAATATAATACAATGGCTCAATATCAAACGAAAAATATGCACTTTAGACAAAACACACCAATGTTACCTATAGTTTGTAATTATCAAGGACATCTTATCGAACCAGTTAATGTAACAAAATTTTTAGGACTCACTATAGATCACAAGCTGTCGTGGAAGTCCCAAGCGGATGAAGTTTGTAAATGGCTCAACAAATATGCATATGCACTGTACAAGCTATCCAAACAAGCCAGTGTTGACGCGGTCATATCAGCATATCATGGCTATGTTGGATCAACCCTTCGCTATGGTGTTATCTATTGGGGGAGTAGTACCAATAGAGAACTCATCTTTAAGGTACAAAAAAGATGCATCAGAGTAATGTGTGACCTGGAGCAAACTGATACCTGTGTCCCGTATTTCAAAAAAACTGTATTTGTTAACATTGCCTTACCTTTTTATCCTGGATTTTTAAAAATGTTATAAAAAATAATCCAACATTATTTAAAAAAGTGTCTGAAGTATTCCATCGTGATACCTACCGGGACCATAACCTTTGCAGTGGTCTTGTGGACTATAAGTACACACCTGCACCAGTTCTCGAGAATGGTCGGGCAACGCTCTGTGGTGGTAAGAGCGCGTGTTGCTACACTTACCAACCAACGTAAAATTATAAATGCACGAATTATGTACACGGTTTATTTACAAGTTATATACAATAAGAAATATACAGTAATAATAATGCATTAAATAAATTTATCTACGCGGATGGGATTAGGTCAGTTCTGACAGGACTGTTGAGCTGATAAGGCTGCCACATGTTCCCCCTGGCAAGACCGTAACTACGGTTGAAAAATGTCATGCGTTTAAGCGCGGCTACCGTCAGGTGGTGATCTCGCGCATTATGTAGGCGGGCTTCAGTCTGTCTATCGAGACATTATTAGATTTGCTCTTGATGTCGATTGAGTAGAATTTCGCCTGTCGTTTGAGAACTTTATAAGGGCCTTCGTATGGCGGCTCCAGTGAGCTGCGTACCCTATCAACTCGAAGGAACACATGGGAACTGTTTTCTAAACCACGTGATATGTAGAAGGGAGAAGCTGAAGTATGCCACGATGCAGGACTCGGTGTTAGTTTAGCCATGTGAGAGCGAAGGCGCGTGGCGTACTCTGTGACATCTGCCACCGTGTAGTCATGCTGGGGTGACAGGAACTGACCGGGTAAACGAAGCCACCGTAAACTAGCTCAGCTGGAGTAGCTTGCAGATCTTCTTTTACGGCGCTTCGAATCCCGAGCAGGATCAGGGGAAGGGCTTCTGTCCACGTGGATGATGAGGAATGGCACATGATGGCTGACTTGGAGCCTCTCGATCATGCCATTAGGAGCTGTGTGATAAGCAGTGGTGTGGAAGTGATGCGCACCGACCATGGTTGTCAGAGCCTTGAAGAGCTGGCTTTCAAACTGGCTACCACGGTCTGTGGTAACCCGAAGTGGACAGCCAAATCTGGCGAACCAACCACTAGACACCAGAGCAGAAGCACAGGATTCAGCGGTGATATCTTTGAGTGGAAACACCTCAGGCCATCTCGTGAATCTGTCAATTACTGTAAGGCAGTATCTGAAATCTGATGAAGGGGTTAAGGGTCCTACGAGGTCGAGATGAATGTGAGTGAACCTCGAGGAGGGAGTGGTGAAAGTGGAAAGTGGTGAAATGGTATGACGGGTGATTTTGCTTTGCTGGCAGTGTAGGCACGCCTGGCCCACTCTCTACAGTTCCGGCGAATCCCTGGCCAAACAAATCGTTCCGTGGCCTGCCGCACAGTAGCTGAGCATCCAAGATGGTGCAGTTGGTGTAGCTGGTTGAAGACTTGCTTCCGGAACTGAGGTGTGATATATGGACGAGGTTGTCCAGTAGAAGTATCGCAGAAAACAGGTAAGGTACTGTCAATAGCAGGCATCTTTTTCAGCTTGAGTGAAGAGCCGTTGGTGATCAGGTCTTGCAGCTCTGGATCAGTTTCCTGAGATCGTGCAAGAGCCTGGTAGTTAATAGCGACAGTAATCTCTTCGACGCGAGACAAGGCGTAAGCGACAATGTTGAGAGAACCAGGTAAGAATCGAAGATCGGTCGTGAACTGCGAGATAAAGTCAAGATATCTGAATTGCCTTGGTGAGCATTTATCTCGGTTCGTAGAAAAAGCGAAGGTAAGTGGCTTATGATCGGTATATACAATGAAGTCTCTGGCTTCGACCATATCCCGGAAGTACTTGATGGCCTCGTATACTGCAAGAAGCTCTCTGTCGTATGGGCTGTACTTATTTTGTGGTTTGGTGAGCTTGTGAGAGTAGAAAGCCAAAGGTTGCCAAGTTTCGCAAATATGTTGTTGAAGAACTGCGCCAATGGAGGAGTCAGAAGCGTCAGCGAAGATTGCGAGCTGACCAGAGGGATCTGGGTGAGCTCACCCAGATCCCTCTGCTTTGCCACACTTCTAGCTAGAAGTGTTGCTCTAGACAGTGATGACTTGCAGTCTTCAAAAGCCTGTAGCAACTCAGGAGTCATGTCTACCGGATGTGATCCTTTAATCTTGGGACCTGAGAGTATAGAGTGAAGCAGTGCCTGAAGTTGAGCAGCATTAGGTATGAATCGGCGGTAGAAGTTAATCATACCCAGGAAACGCTTGAGCTCCTTAACAGTTTTCGGTACTGCGTAATCCTGGATAGCTTGGACTTTGGATTCTAATGGCTTGGTACCTGACGCTGTCACTCTGTATCCAAGGAAGGTAACTTCAGATTGGCCGAATAAGCACTTGGAGACGTTGATCCACACGCCGTACTGAGTCAAACGTTCAAAAAGCTGGCGGAGGTGACTCTTGTGTTGTTCCAAGGATGACGAGAACACTAGTATGTCATCTAGGTATCCATAGCAGAAAAGTAGACCAAGCAGCACCTCGTCTATGAACCTCTGGAAGGTCTGGGCAGCATTTCTTAAGCCAAAAGTCATGTAAGGGAATTCAAACAGACCGAAGGGTGTGGTTATGGCTGTCTTTGGAATGTCATCTGGATTCACAGCTATTTGGTTATATGCCTTCACTAAGTCTATTGTTGAGAAGATGGTGCAACCCGATAGCTGGTGAGAAAAGTCTTGTATATGACGAATGGGATAGCGGTCGGGAATTGTCTTCGCATTCAGTGCTCTGTAATCCCCACAAGGTCTCCAGGTCTCGTCCTTCTTCTTCACCAAGTGAAAAGGGCTGGCCCAAGGACTCTCAGAGCGTCGTCGTGCTATACCTAATGCTAGCATATCCTCGAACTCCTTCTTCGCGCTAGTAAGCCCATCGGATCACGGCGGCGAGGCTTGCAGGATACTGGCGGACCCGATGTAGTCCTGATGAAGTACAGAGTATTGTGTTTGGATGGAGAATGTCTTCCTGGAGGTCGTGTTATAGCTGGGTACTCACGTAGGATGTCGTGGAATTTAGTTTTTTTTTTTTATATAAGATTGGTAAGCATTTGACCACTATCTCACCTGATGGTAAGTGATGATTAGGTCGAGGGTGTTACATGCGTACCCAGATAGTGCCTATCCACTCTCGTCTTGAAAAGGTCCAAGTTACAAGTATGTGGGAAAAGATTATCCGGAAGAGAATTCCACTCCTTTGCAGTCCTCGCAAGAAAACTAGAAGCAAATCGCTTCGTGCGAATCAGTGGCATATCAACAATATAAGGGTGGAACCCATGTCCGCGCCTTGTCCCACGATGGCGAAATGGTGAGGGAGGGATTAATTCGTGTAATCCTAGCGCACACTCTCCGAAATGTATCCTGTAGAACACCGACAAGCAGGCGACTTTCCTACGATGTTCAAGGCTTTGCATCTTAGCTTTAATCAAGTCAAAGTCACCAATGAGCTTCCTGAGCACCAGTTTCACCCGTTACTGCCTCAATAGATGATATAGTTTCGGCAGGCTCGCAATGTACGGCGGCTACTGACAATGTTTGTTGTCTAGTAACCGTTGATTCCTGCAGTCAACAAGTAGGTCGTAATATGCGAGGAAATCCACTCCTATAATCGGTCGCGAAACGTCTGCAATAGTGCAATTCCAGGGAAAAGCTCTTCGTAGACCCAGATTGACACATATTTTAATAGGTCCGTAAGTATGAATGACAGTATTATTGGCAGCAATGAGGTCATACTTGGACTGTGGGTATGGCGTCTTAATAGCAGATCGGGGGAAAACGCATAGGTCGGACCCAGTGTCAACAAGATACCTTATTTTCGTCGTCCGATCCGTTATAAACAGACGGCCTGATGCAGTGGGGCAGTCGTTGGCCGCTAGTTCCGACCGCCCGTAGAGTTTTCCGCTTTGAAACTGCATGGCTGGTTGCACTTGCGAGCATTGCGACTGAAGTGGTAATGGTAAAAACAGTGCGGATGATTTCGCGGCGGTTGCGACATTCGAGAACGACTGAACCTCCTTGTATTTGGCGACGAGCGTAAGCGGGAGCGAGATCGTTCTCTTCTGTAATGGCTAGTGGGTAATGCAACTTGCTTCGTAAGCTCGCTTATTTGCTGCGCCATAACATCAGTAGGCGAGACGGGCGCGCAAGCAACCGGTGCCGAATGGGCGACCGATGGCGCTGGCACATAGGTAGAAACAGCACCTGAAGTAGCAGCTACCTGCGGTGCGTGAGGGGTCGGTGGTACTAAAACGGACACTCTATCTGCTAAGTCGGCGAGTTTGTTTAAAGGCAGGTCGATCTGTGAAGCGATGACCGTTTGGACGTTAAGAGGGAGACAAAGTCGGAAGTAGCTGCTAAACCGGCCAGATTTTGCAAATGTCGTAGGAACTGTGACGGCCGTCGGTCACCGAGCTCTTCGTGTAATAGAAGCTGTCGCGTTCGCTTTTCCTGCGACGCGGACAGACGTTTAATAAGTTCGCCTTTAAGCTTCAGGTACTTATCGGCAGCGGGAGGGTTAATTATTACGTCCCTTACTTCTGAGGCGTACCGTGATTCAAGTTGTCCCGCCACGTAATAAAATTTCGTCTCATCACTAGTTATTTTTGACAATGCAAACTGCGCTTCTATTTGCGAGAACCATAGAGCGGGTTCATCGCTGTTAAAGGGCGGTACCCTGACACCTACCCTGCATACCTGACCTTCTGTGGCGTCGGCGAAATCCTCACCGATTTCCTTCAGATTCTCAGTCGACATTTTAAATTTTCGTTACCGTTACGTACGATGTTCTTGAGTCGGCGGTCACCAATGTGGTGGTAAGAGCGCGAGTGTTACTACTCTTACCAACCAACGTAAATTATAAATGCACGAATTATGTACAGACTGTCCAGTTAGGTAGGTAGGTCCAACTTCGAGAAAGAGGTTAATCGTCGAATCCGACTCGGCTGGGCAGCGTTCGGGAAGCTACGGCACATCTTTTCGTCCAATATTCCGCAGTGTCTCAAGACGAAAGTCTTTGACCAGTGTGTGTTGCCCGTGATGACATATGGTACTGAAACGTGTTCGCTTACTATGGGCCTCATAAGAAGGCTCAAAGTCACCCAAAGAGCAATGGAGAGAGCTATGTTAGGAGTTTCTCTGCGTGATCGCATCAGGAATGAGGCCATCCGCAGCAGAACCAAAGTGATCGATATAGCCCTCCGAATTGCTAAACTTAAGTGGCAGTGGGCGGGGCACATAGCACGTAGAACCGATGGCCGTTGGGGCGGAAAGGTTCTCGAGTGGCGACCACGTACCGGAAGGCGTAGCGTGGGCAAGCCCCCCACACGGTGGACCGATGACCTGGTGAAGGTCGCGGGTGTCCGCTGGATGCGGGTGGCGCAGGACCGGTCATTGTGGAAGTCTTTGGGGGAGGCCTATGTCCAGCAGTGGACGTCTTTCGGCTGACATGATGATGATGATGATGAATTATGTACACGGTTTATTTACAAGTTATATCAGCTAGTCAGCTGACCTAATCCCATCCGCGAAGATAAATTTATTTAATGCATTATTATTATTGTATATTTCTTATTGTATATAACTTGTAAATAAACCGTGTACATAATTCGTGCATTTACAATTTACGTTGGTCGGTAACACAATAAATAGGAGTAAAAAAATTTGTAAAAAAGACTTTTATTGGAAATTTAGAAATTAATCTGATTGCCTTTTACAATAAATGCTGCGATGTGGACTAATTTTTAATTTTTAATATGTATATATTTCATTATTTCAATTTTATAATAATATTAGTAATCAAATATGGACCTGTGTGTGCTGGAGTAAATTATTTTCATTTCATTTCATTTCAATAACAAAGTTTTTATACAATTAGTGACTTGTTTATATTTGATTCTCTGTAAAGACATCCACTCCACATTATGAATAGGAGTTATTTACGCGCGGTTCGTCGTATATGAGGAGTGTCTTTTCAAAAGGGCTTATTTTTTCTGTAACTCTACTTCTTAATTGGACTTTAAGTTTTCTTGAGCAAAGTTCTCTTTAGAAGGACCGCTAAGACAAAAATAAGCCCTTTAAAAAAGACACTCCTGGTATGTGTGCTTCTAGCTATAGACATGGCTTAGAAGTGAGATGGGCGATAGTTCTTCAGAAAGGTGGTGGCACCCTTTTTGAAGAACAGCACCACCACACCTCTGTTCCATGCCTATCGAGTTTTCGCTTCGAGTAAGACGGAGTCGAACAACTTCTGAAGGGCCGTAAGGACCGGTTTTCCACCCGCCTTCAGGAGTTCAGCTGTATTTCCGTCTTTACCTGTTTAAGAGCCATTCTAATCTCTTACAGGCTGATGTCCGGGATATCTTCGGTAAAGTGCCGGGTTAATCTAGCTCTAGGGTCTTTCGCCTCGGCTTCGGGTCTGCTTGTTGAAGTCAACGCCTTCTCCTAAAAATCCTTGTTGAACGATGCTAATACAGACCGGTGATGGTAATCGCGTATTGGTGAATTAACACCCCAGGGAATTAACATGACAAACATTGGAAGAATATTGTAGCTGGAATACTTATAATAAGCCCGCAGGGCAGCTTGTGGCGAGCTGTTGGGGAGTAACGACCCCACGGACCCGAGTGCTCCCGAGAGTCGGTCAGGGCCTCCGTCTCCGGCGTGTCTTCGTCGGTCGGAGTGGAACCCCAAGGGGGCCCGCAGGACTCTCAGCTCTGGCTTGCCTTCATTGGCCGTCCAGAGAGGAGTCGCAAGAGCGAGACCTATGCTCCAGGTTAGAAGTGTAAAATGTCATAACGCCGGCGGCCTGCTGATCGGATTACCGGGATCTGGCTACCGCAGACTCACCTCTCGACCACCTTACAGCCGCTCAACGGGATGTTGCCCCACTGTCGCACTGTGCGTGCGACTGTATGTGGGGCCCACTCAGCGAGCTGGCGAGTCACCGCCTGCCTTTTACAATATTGAGACTGATTGTCACGGCAGGTGCCGGCTAGTCTCCTCCAATAGCCCATTATCCAGCCCATCCAACATTCAACACAATAGCCCATGACCTTAGTTTCCATCGCAGCACAGCGATGCACTGCAATAGTCTTTGCACCTGGCGGGGACCATCTCTGGATGTTGTGCGTTCGGGGATGGTATCCGCCATGTGTATCCCTTTGCTTTTAGATTAAATTTTCTAAAAGGGCCTCTGCGCTGTTGGCTTCGGCCCCACGCACGCCTTCCAAGTCCGGGACCCCATGGTCCCGAGATGAGGTAAAGACATACAATAATAATAATAAAAACCGGCCAAGAGCGTGTCGGGCCACGCTCAGTGTAGGGTTCCGTAGTTTTCCGTCCGTCACATTAAGTTGACATATTAAGTACAGAAACACAAAACCCTAAAAACGGGCCCACAGAGGACGGTGATAACTAAATATAATTATTAGACAAGGAACGACCAAAGACAACTAAGACAATTTGAGAATGACAAATTTTTGACCTAATGTATGGGCGCACCTGCTCAGACCCCATTAAATCAGGAAAAATCTTAACACCGCCATGTAGAAATGAGCGTTCCACGTACAGCGACATCTATCGGCAAATTAAGTAAACTATTGCGCGCGAGCTTAAAGTATGGAAGATGATTTTTATGGAATAATTCTTTATTGCGTGAACCGATTTTCACCGGTTTTACTTTATTTGAAAGCACGTCATTTCATTGTGATTTTGTAGAAATGACAGGTACAATAAACACCTGTTTATACGGTTAAATTACAAACTTAGTTCAGAAATTATTTTTGTAATTTTTTCAAAAACTATTCAACCTATCAAGTTCAAAATAATTTTCCTACAAAGTTTTTATAAAGTGATACTTTTGAGATTTTTTTCATATTTTTAAAACTTATGGTTCAAAAGTTAGAGGGGGGGGGACACATTTTTTTTACTTCTGGAGCGATTATTTCCGAAAATATTAACATTATCAAAAAATGATTTTAGTAAACCCCTATTTATTTTTAAATACCTATCTAACAATATATCACACGTTAGGGTTAAAATGAAAAAAAAAATCACTCCCCACTTTACGTATAGGGGAGGTACCCTAATAAAATATTTTTTTCCACTTTTTATTTTACCACTTTGTCGGCGTAATTGATATACATATTAGTACTAAATTTCAGCTTTCTAGTGCTAACGGTCACTGAGATTATCCGCGGACGGACGGACAGACGGACGGACAGACATGGCGAAACTATAAGGGTTCCTAGTTGACTACGGAACCCTAAAAACCGAGGCATCCTAGGTTAGGTTTTTTATAATGCTTTTATATTTTGTATGTATGTTTATATATTTTACTTTTATAAAGTTATTGTAAAAAACCTAGCTTAAGTAAGAAAATAAATACAGAAATAATAATAATTATTATTATTTGGTTTGACCGAATTGTATCAACTTAGTCCGTTTAAAAAAGTGACTTTACTTTCCAGCAAGAAGGTTAATAATATATTTTTTTAAGTCGGACATTTTAAATATGATTAACTTTTCATCGATTCGCCAATATCAACATACAAGTTGTTCGAAGAACCGGTGGTTAATGTCGCCAACTACGTGAAACGGCCCGCAGTCGGCTTGAACAGTGTCGTGTGGCGAGTACTCACGCGATATGCAGTCCTCGTCGTCGTCGTCCGACACCTCCGCATCCGGGGCGTGCTCCTGGTCTGAAGCAAAACCTTTACTTAATAGGTACTGTATTGCACAGTCGCGTAATGAAAAGGTCGTCAATTTCCGACCTTATCGGCTTTAAACTAGTGTTGAAATGTAACGAAACTTTTCATTCCGCGACTGTACGTGAAAAATCATAAAGAAACTTTACATGATGTAAAAAAAAACTGGCAACCGTACTCGTCTTCTCGAAGATCTCACGGTTCGTAAATAAATGCCATATTATTAAATAAATAAATGATGAATCAGTATTTGGGTATGCTTTCACAGAGATTCTACTAATTCCGGAACTGACTACTTTCGAGATTTCTTTATTAGTGGGGCATGTATTATTATATCACTTAACTTGTCTAGTACACTTAACTTGTGTAGTAGTAGATGTGTTGTGTGTGGAGTGGAAGCGCTAAACCGATTAAGATGTAATTTGGTATAGAAATAGTTTGAGTCCCGGTAAAGGATATAGGATAGTTTTTATTCCGGAAATCAATCCTTAGGGAGTGAAAAGGGGGGGTAGAAGTTAGTATGGGCGAGCGATATTTAAGCCTGCGCCTACAACAATTTGGTCCCGGGTCTGTCTTAAAACTACGACCAAGGCCACATGATATGGTGGTGGTGTCTAGTAAAACGGAAATATGAGTTGTTTCAGGCTCATTTCGTCAACTCTGACGTGATATTTTCCATTATAACTACTCTAACTGTTCTAGTGAAATGACAAACCTATAATCACCACAAGATGCACAAGGTTCCGTGGCACATCGTAGTTATTTTACATTGATATATTGTATGTAAGCTATTTGCAGAATTAATTTTTATATGTAAATATGGGATGCGGGTCTAGTTGCTAAAATCAAATGACTAAGTGAACTTCAGTGTACTTACGTGGTAATTCCTGCCCCTCTTCATCACTTCTCCCACCCTCAGCTTCCGTATCTGTCTCGACTGGGGATTCTTCACCTGAAGCAAACATGCAAGGTATAGTAGGACAGCTCAGCCTCTCGCAACCTGTAGTCTTATCAATGAACTAGCGGCCACCCGCGACTTCGTCCGCGTAGATTTTAGGAAATTTTTATTTTTATGAATTAGGTCAACTTTGTTCCGTTCTGGCAACATTTTTAAGGCCTGATGCTAGACTATTAGAAGAAGAGACAGGCGGAGTTCCCGACACCAGCCAATATGAAATTTTCTAGACGGTACCTCAGCATTTCAAAAGGATAGTGTTTTAAAGCATAGCAAAAAAAAAACACAACCTAAAATGCGCTGAATTGCGGACCAGCCAAAACTTAAGGCACATAAGCGAGTTCATGCGATTCTTATTTTAGTGTACAGGCTAATATGAGAGCGATGTAAGATTAAATTATTATAGAAAGTTTGGCACACATAATTAATAAAATAATATTATAATAGTATAATATTGGGGGACAATCTTACACAAATCGACCTAGTCCCAAACTAAGCAAAGCTTGTACTATGGGTACTAGACGACGATAAACATACTTATATAGATAAATACATACTTAAATACATAGAAAACATCCAAGACCCAAGAACAAATATCCGTGAAAAATGCACAAATAAATGCCCTGACCGGGATTCGAACCCGGGACCTCTAAATTCGGAGGCAGAGTCAATACCAACTAGGCTAAACAGGTCGTCGAAACATCAAGTTTCTATACACGCAATATCAAGTTTCTAAGTTAAATAAAACTACTTTTCCCATACAAACTTTCATCCCTTTTTTACCCCCTTAGGGGATGAATATCGAAAAATCCTTTCTTATCCCTAGCCTTCGCTATAAATGTAACCGACTGTACAAAAATCAGTTCTCTAGCTTTAGCAGTTTCGGCTGTGCGTTGATGAGTCAGTCAGGACTTCTTCTTTTATATATATATAGAAGATTGTGTGGAATAGATACTTACACAACCCAGGCTCCTCGCTGGAACCATCTTCACCCTCCATTATTGACTCGACTGCTGGCTCTTCCTCTAGAGCAAACAAAAAATATGTCACATAATTTAAGTCACAACAATGTGCACAACAAAGGAAAATATTTATACTTGTTTGGTGGATAACTGCCTAGCTGGAAGGATAGGTTTTATGGCCTAAACCAGAAATAAAAATAATTGAGTAAGACATAACACTGACAAGTGCATAATAATCATCATCATCATCTGGGGCGTTACAGCCGCGGGTGGGCCCTAGCCTGGTCAAGCAAATCTCCCCAGGCCGATCTATTCGTGGCCTTCCTTCTCCAAAATGTCTCTCCTAAGGTCCTGGTGTCCTTTTCGACTCCGTCCAACCATCTGAGCTTGGGCCTGCCTCTATACTTCTGCGGCCCTCTGCTCGGCCTTCTATAAAGCATTTGGGTACTCTGGCCTCGTCTATTCGCAACACGTGCCCAGCCCATCGCAGGCGACCAAATTTTGTGGTCCTAATGACGATAGGCTCATTGTACATTTGGTACAGCTCGTGGTTATAACGCGTTCGCCATCTCTCATCTTCCATCACAGCTCCAAACATGGGTTTTAGTATTTTTCGCTCAAATACCAACAAGGATGACACCATGTGACACCCCTGGAGTTGCAGGCGTCTATAGGCTGCGGTGACCGCTTCACATCAGGCGGGCCGTACGCTTGTTTGCCACCGACGTGGTATTAAAAAAAGGAACTCTCGTTCCTTTGCTTAGTGCATAAAAATGACTATATAAATATTATGAGCTTAAATGTCATATGCTAATTGTTCCCTTTTGGATGTAAAGGTACTGTATGTAACAGTAACGGTCGATAATATATCATATTCAACACTTTTAAGTATATCAAAGCAACAAAGAAATTCAAAAGTCAGGGGGCACGGCTGTGCCCCCGCCATGTCGAGCAAAACAGCAGCACGGCCGTACCATCCTTTTCTCGAAGCAGTTCAGGCCATATTCGACCCCCTTATAACTTCGTTGTGGATAAAACTAGAAGCCTAAATTTTGAGTAACCAAGCAGACATTGTAAAAACACGGTGTTTCAAATTTCATTCAATTTGAACCGGTAGTTTAAGAATTATATATAACTAGTCAAAGTTTCTTAATTTTGTCACTCACTGACTGACCGATCATGCAAACTCTAAGGCACTTCTAGCAGACCTAGAAGCTTCAAATTTAGAATACAATTGGTGTTTAGTATATAAATCAAGGGAAAACTAAAATATTTTGCAATTTCGGTCTAGTTTTCTAGATACACGAACTGCATAAATAACTTTGTAATCCAATATAAATATATATATAGGATTACAAAGTTACACTTGCAATGAATGGGACAAAAAATTCAAAAGCAAGAATGGGACTGCATTCATAATTTGTATGTATTAATAACACAATAAGCTACAAAAAAAAGTGAGATCCCATAAAAACATTCCATGTTAAAAAGAGGCAAAGTCGAAACTCTTCCACCGTAAAAAGTTGTGAGATATTTAGTACCAAGTCTCAGGCAGTCTTATTATTATTTATTTGCTAGCTAAATAAAATTTTGTGACTTGGCAATCACACAATATTACATAGTTATAGGTATGCAAAAATCCATAAATGCAGTAAAGTTGTGTGATTGCCAAGTTGCAGAATTTTATTTAGCTAGCAAATAAAGAATTATAAGAATGCCTGAGACTTGGTACTACGAAATATCTCACAACTTTTTACGGTGAAAGTTTCGTCTTGGCCTCTTTTTAACATGGAATGTTTTTATGGATTTATTTTTGTTAATTAGCACCCCTAGTATAGAATAAAAGATCCTTAACAATTAAACAATGTTGACATGCATGTCATACTTGACATTAAATTTTGCTTAACTTCACGTTAACTCTTAAGGCCGTTTGCATAACTTAATATGCTACGTCAGTTCTACACAAACACCCTGTATATAGGTACTAGCTTCATAAAAATTGGCCTACCCGTTCTCAAGTTCTAAATGGTGTAACTAACATGACTTTTTAACCGACTTCAAGATTTCAAAAGAGGAGGTTATCAATTCCGTTGTCGATTTTTTTTTTTAATGGTTGTTACTCCAGATGTCTGTCATTTCTGAACCGATTTAGAAAATTCTTTTTTTGATTGTAAGTATATATATCCAAGTTGGTCCCGTTTTTTTCAAAACACAGTTCTGATGATGGGATCCATGAGGAATTGAGGGAACTCCTCAAATCTTAAAGGCAAACATATAGTGATTTTTGTGTTTTTATCAACAAATCAAGCATTTACATTTAAATAAGTGACATTTGATGAAGTGGAACTGCTGATGATGATCAGAACAGAACTCTTCAAAGACGCATAGTTGGAGTTTGGCGATTTGTTCTCTTCATTATGTTTGTCAAGCAAGCTAGGTTTTCAAGACATATTTTTGTCAAGCTTGAGTCCTTTGATTTTGATTTCATTGTATGGAATCTAAGAGTGCACCATCTAAGTATAATAATCTTTCACCGGCCTGCCCCATTAAGGCGTTTTTTTTTTCTTAAAAATTATTTAACCTATAGTGTCAATTAATACGACTCATATAGAATAATAATTTTGTTATATAGTGTTATTAACTAGGTGTGTGCTTTTAATTATTTTATTTTATTTTATTTTATGGTAGGTGTCCAACTCTAACAATAGCTCCATTTTTTGCCCACCCAAATTTCATCGATGGCCCAAATTTTATTTCATTTAACACACAATAGTCCAAATGCCTCCTGGAACCCGTTCACAGTACTAGATTAAACTTCTACTCCAAAAGGCCTCTATGTTGTATATATATCCCCACTCACACCTCCAAATGACCAGGTTTCTACCCGTGAATTTAATTTGGAGATACATAATAGTTATACACATTACTTATTCTGTGAAATGTTCATTGTCATTTTAGTGAAGACCTACCTTTGACCTGTGGAGCCCCCGGCAGCAGAGCCTGCAGCTCTATCTGGCTGCGCTGCACCTGGAGCTTGAAGTCGCTTGCGTCTCGCAGCCGGCCCACGCACACATCACAGATCCCAACTTCGCCATCACTGTCAAGTATTATCTGAAAATAAAGCAATTGTAATTAATTATTATTTGTGATTACTGACATTATTAAGATATAGTAAGATATCAGAAACTCCCAATCCACCTAAAGAGGAAAGCTCTATGGACTCAACAGTTCTACCAACTCCATTGTAAGTATGCCAAACCAGGGCACTTGCCAAAGACATCATAAAGATAAAAGTATACCAAAGGGCGACCAAGAGAAGCATGCCGAATATCAGACTGTGCGATGATAAAAAAAGGAATAGTGAAACAAGGGAAATAACAAAAGTCACAGATACCGCAGAACTAGCATGTTGGTTAAAATGGAGACAGGCCGGTCATGTCACAAGAATAACCAACGATAGGTGGAGCGAGAGGATCTAACATTGGCACCCACAAGATGCTAAGCGCCCGCGCGGACGCTTGCGGCGGAGGTGGGCTGATGATATGATATTGCTCAAGTTGCTGGAACGTCATGGACCCGCACAGCCAAGGACAGGGTACACTGGAAGGAGCTGCAGAAGGCCTTTGCCCATAATGGGTACCTCACTTGTGACCATAATGCAATAACAATAGTGAAACATTGTTAACCTAAAATGTGAGAAATTAAGGCTTATTATTATTAAGACATCAGAATATTAATATTTACATGTATATCGAAGCACTCTTTGAGCATGTCGGAATATATCTCTGTTGCGCCGAGATGTGTGTACGGCTTCGTCAGGCCCCTGTCCGGCACGCGCCACAGACAGCAGCGGCACGAGTGCACCACGTCCATCACGGTAGGAAGAGCGCCTAATGACCGTATTCGTTACTGTAATTGTCTAATCGTTTAAATTGTTACAAAAATATGATGAACTTCATTTTATGTATAAAAAGGTAGTCAAAGGTAGTGAATCGCGGCCAGACCTTATTTATGGTCCAGACACCACAGACTACTAAGAAGATACAACAATTCGTGCCATTCGTAGCTTCGTTTCGTGTCTGTCCACCACAGACTACTAAGAAGGTACTACGTATCAGACGACCATCTGTGGTACATTCAGATTGGACTGTATGTGCAACTTTTTGTGTGACATCTCTTTTTTTTTTAATTTTTATATTTCAAGCGTCAGGGCACAATAGCGGGAAATTTAAATTATCGCGCTTCAGAAACGCGGGAATATTCGAATTGAACATGTTAATGTTCATTAACTATTTCAAATGTGATCGTGCTGGTGAAGGCTGTCATCTCAGTACACTCACGTTTTTAGGTTATAGATTGTACTAAGATGATAGCCTTCCCATGCACGATCACATTTGAAGTAAATTGAAAATGAATTGAAATAGGTTCTGAAATAAAACAATAATGTATTTATGAAGTAGTTTATTTTATTTTTTCTTATATTTTACAAGAACCATAATGGGCAAGTGCATATTATTTAATGAATATACTTCTGTACCTTTTTATATTTTATTGTGTATGTTACACCAGTGGAATATATACAGCATTACAGCTATTTTTATGAAATATTGCTTGGCTGCATCTCTGTGAGCATCACATGTGATAAAATCAAATGATTTTTTATACAATGTACAGTCAGCTGCAGAGAAACCTGACGCCTCCTGCATACAAACTTCTATGCAGGGGGGTCACGTTCCTCTGCAGCTGACTGTACATGCACTGCAATGTGCATGTACTGGCACCGTTGACGCTGTCGAACAGTTCATCAAGGAACTCCAACAGCTCCTCCGTGTTTGAAAGTGTGTCGCTCACTGGTGTTCAGTCCGCGTAGTGGGCTGCAAATGATAACATATCTCATTAGAAACTAAATTAATAAACTAATGGAAAATATTAGTTGGACCTGGGAATATGTGTGATCATATGCCGCTTCTAAGGAATGGTCAATATTTCTACAGAGTTCTTGCTCCATTGTCTGGTATAATAAGTATTTAACGTCTGCTACCCATAGAAGAATCATTGGTTAGTTAGGGATTAGTTTGGTCAAGTGTCCCTAAATATTTATTTATTACTCAATTTACAACTTCACTGTGTTGAATATATATTAGTGAATTTAACAAGACTGCTAAAGCCAAATCCTGATAATAGCATAAAGAAATACTACGCATTGAAAGAGCAACTACATATATATATCTGTTTTGAATATACAGGGTGTGGCCTGTAATAGGAGCAATAAATTTAAAGGACGCTTCCTTAGACCATCTGCAGTAACCTCATGTGTCCAATTTTTTTTATCTTTTTTCAATTGGGGAAATTTTGATCTAAAGTTACGACCTCTAAGTAATGGATCTTGGCACCCAGAGATTATAGCGCGGCAGTCAATGCTGATTTTGAGGTTGCTTCAAGTTATGACTCATAATCGTTGTCGCATTTTTGGTATGAAAGAATATTTTAGGGATTTTTTTATTTTTTTTATAAATTTTTAGTGTTTTTTGAATAAATTGTTATTAATATCACTCCAGTAGAGTAAAAAAAGTACACATAAGCTACATTTGCGGAAAAAAAAACCAAAAAAACCTCTTTTTTTTTCAATTAAAATCATTTGGAAATAATTGCTGGAGAGCTCAATAGTGTACCGTTTAATTTTTTGCTCCTATTACAGGCCACACCCTGTATATAGGTACTTACATACAAAAAATAACATGTCTGGTAAAAGTATTATCTGTATGTCTGTAGCAAATAAATTTTGTGTTAGTACATACCTTTATAAGCATAACACTTCTGCTTTCCAGTGTCTATTTCAGAAGAAGAAAATAAGGTCGGGCAAGCGTTGGGTGTCGCATACTCCGCGGCACGTATTTTTCTCAAAATGTTTGTGACACTAGTGTAATTCATTTTTTACACTCTTAAGTCAGGTCCTTCAGGGAGCGAGTTGATGGAAATGCTGTAGAAATCACATTCAACCAGATTGTAGCCTTTTGTAAGACTAACTGGCATTTTGTGGAGGTAAATTTTAACTTCCCTTCGTGCAATAGCGCAAATAGGTACACAACACCTACGGAACTTTTTAAAAGTTAAAATGTACGGAGCAATACACAGCTGAGGCGGAGAAATAAAGGTACAATAACTAATCAAAGCAAACACTTCTCTAGTTCTCTCTCGACACGAAAACTGTAATGGCCGCCGTTGGGGTCAAACTGCTGTGCTACCGCGAACTTTGAAAATCGAACTTCGTGTCGTGCCGTCCCTTTCACTCTCATGTAATACTCTATATGACGGAAAGGGACGGTACGATACGAAGTTCGATTTTCGAAGTTCGCGGTAGCGGCCCTGGTTTCCTACGATCTACTATGGAGAAAACTCGAGTCCATACACTTACCTCAGGAACTCATATTTTTATTCAGATGTTGGTATGGAAACCAGATCAACTATGTTCGGTGGGCAGGCACGCTGTCTGAGTCATATGGTATAGAATGCGGCGTGAGGCAGGGGGGATTGAGCTCGCCAGCGCTGTTCAACCTGTACATAAATGAGCTGATTGTCGGGCTCAGCAGTATGCATATAGGCTGCCACGCAGATGGCGTTAACGTAAACAACTTGAGCTATGCCGACGATATGGTGCTGCTGAGCGCGTCAGTCTGCGGTATGAGAAGACTGCTGCAGGTTTGTGAGCACTATGCGCAAGCACACGGGCTGAAATATAATGTCAGGAAAAGTCAGTACATGGTTTTTGGGGTCGGTGCTATTTTACCATCTGAAGTACCCATTCCCACCCACCCAGTACCCAAGTCCCATTCGTTTGAACTCAGTGGACCTCGAAAGAGTGTTCAAATATAAATATCTAGGGCATATACTCACCGCCGACCTCAAGGACAATGCTGACATTGAACGCGAACGTTGCGCCTTGTCGATAAGTGCAAATCTCAGATCATAGAAAGAAGGAGATATGGCACGGGGGCGTGGCGCGTGTCGCCTCGATAAGGTCAGTAAACCATATCGGCGCGCACCGCTCTTAGCGCTGACTCATTTGAGCGGCGATCGTTGTTCACGCTATGGCTCTAGAGTTTTTTCGAAATAACGGTCTGTAGTGTGTTTATTTGTAAAAATCGGTAAACTAAACAAAAATACAAAATACGTGGAATAACATACCACTGCTAAGTGCTATTTTAGATTAGTATTTCTATTATTAATGTATTTTTAAAGTTCCTTAATTCACTTTGTAAAATTCACCCTAAAAGCTTCGACCTGCCAGCGCAAACACCTTACGCAGCTTCGAGTGCGCGGGATAAGGCAGTGGCAGTATCTGTATGCATGCAATATTATCGATAATTTATCGACGTAATTACGAATGGTTTTCATTAGGTACATTTTCTTTTTAAATATAGTTATTTGCATAACTGAATATCACATTAAAATATAAAAGTCTACAGATCGACTATGAATGATGTTGCCATAAAATATTTAAAATAAATTGATTAACGGTCACTGAACTATTATTTAGGATGTTTCTTTGTTACACATAGGTACATAACACATCATAGGTTTGTATAATATCAAAATAGACGAACCCCCAATACAATAAATACTAACCATAGGTTCGTTGGACTCGTAATTTTTACTAAAATTAGCAATTTGTATTTCTGTAATAAACAGTATTTTGATTCACCCTTAAACGAAGTTTATCGCTTTAAAGGTAAAATTCTCATCTCATGATTTTATCGATAAATGCAAAAATAGATGCATGTCCATCCCTAACGAGTTCACCGACGCTGATGTTTACGTGTACGAGTGCATTCCTACTGTTGCTTTTCGTAGTGAGAGTACCAATTACAGGTTAAGAATGCTAGTAGACAACTGGACGGATGTGTGCGGGAACCCAATATTTACAATATTGTGCAAGTAGTGGAAACGCACACATCTTTAGAAGTAGCGACAGCAGTACCGGACTAATTTCGCAGTTAGGGCATATCTCTTTCTTTCTATTATCTGAGGTGCAAATATGATTGCCCGCAGGTTTGCTCGCTGCTCGAATGACAGTAAAATAACCATATTCAGGGCTTTTTGTGCCAGTTTTTACACATGCAGCCTGTGGAACAAATTTACAAAGAAGTCGTCCAAGGCCCAACAAGTTCAACATAACAATGCGTTCCGGGTGTTGATGGGGATGCCGCGCTATTGCAGTGCCCCGCAGATGTTCGCAGAGGCGCGCGTAACCTGTTTTAAAGCGGCAATGCGCTTGCGAGCCGCATCGCTGGTGCGGCGTGTGCGGGCCAGCCCCAACACCATCCTAAAGATGATTGCGGACAGGATTGACTGTCCGTATATTACACATTGTTGTGGACTTCACATGCCTAGCACGAGTAGTAGTGAACCATAACTGTAATATTATTACTAACATAACTAGTTTTTTTAAGCTTTATTGTAACGAGCTAACGCTTTATGAGCCACGAGCTTGAAATAAACGTTAATTTAATTTAATATATTCTACCTCCAAAACCACAATGACGTAAAAAGGCTACCACCAAGACCTTCGGTACTCTTCGGCAAGTTTATCACTATGAAACGAGAAAGCATACTTTTAGCTACAAAATAACGTATCACGGGTCACGAAGGGTTTCTAAAGTAAAACCACGTAAAACCTTCGAAATATCTTTGAAATCAAAATTGACATGAATTATTTCAATGACTTTGTGTTAAAACAATATTACATTTAAACAAAGCATAAATTCCCTTGCAAAATGTAAAACATATCTTCATGAACCTCCATTTAAATGATTGTAGCTACTACTATACAAAACACTTGAAATAATCAATTTTAAATGAATCAGTAAATGACCCGCTTCTCGACGATGGCGATGCGTTCGAGTTTCATGCGGTATGATATCTTTGACGGCTATTAGCAAAGATTTTTGTTCATACGCATGCCAATCTTTATGTTTTCTAAAACTACGTAATCTAAACTACCCTTAGTAAAAGGACAGTTTAAGTAGCTCATCAATTTTTTTGAAAGTTGTTTTCAACCGGGACTTCTGTGCAAGACAGCATAAACATTTCTTAAATTTCATTGTCTTAAAGCGGTTTTTGTGATGTACAATTTAGTACTCATAGCCAACCAAAATTTGTCGCGTGGAATACGCTTTAGTGTACTTTATCTTTCCTTTTGTTTCATAGTAATAAATTAAATGGCAAAAACTTTTATTTATGTACAACGAAAATATATACAAGAATGTTTAACCAAAATAATATAAAGAAAATTAAAACTAACTTAAATCTATAATAAAACGGGCCCTTGAGGCATTGTACCGAGGATGCTGGCGGCATTTCCTCGCTGTATCGCAATGCTGATACGTTGAGCGAGGAAACCGCCAGCTCTTCGGTCACCAGTTATGTCAACCAACCCTTCGCAATTTCTGCAAATAACTTATGCGCGCTGGGACCCCATGGACCTAGAGTTTTGACGCCAAAAGGTACAAACATGTACTCTCTGCCGAGGCCCTTGTATTTATTACGCTTTAGAATTTCGGCATTTTCCGCCGCTGCACCCGCTTTTACTGTAGTCCGTTGGAGGTGAGACGGTGCCAGTGTGTCTACACAGGTAGCATCCCACACCAACATCCGTCCCATGCTCGCAAGGAAGTAAAGACACCCCATCAGGTCTCTTGCCATCGTCCCTGACCATGCCAGTCGGCTCAAGAAGAGCAGGCGCACATTGACGGTGGCAAGAGACCGGCGGATTATATCATTAAGCGTCGCATGTCTCGAAAAACGGCCTGCACTTTTTTGACAACACAATCCATGGTGTCCCAGTCGGTCCACGTCCGTGCCACAAGAGCATATATGTGGGGTACATACCGCGACCCTGAGTCGCAGTCCAGTCGCCAATCTAAGGGAGGTCGTATTAAATTATATTTTGATTTTTGGTGGTTCATTTATTTCATTCAAAACAAATATTCGTGCTTATTCGTGTAAACATATTAAAAATTAATACATACACAAAAGTGTACTACACAGCTATGCAAATAACATGTTGTACAAATGGTTTTGTTATACAAACATAGTAAACGATATTTAAAAAGGAATGACGGGTAGGAATATATTCTCATAGTTGCTAACCGGGCCGCCTGGTTGGTTGCTACTCTCGAGGTAAGATGTTGGTTTTGCTAGGGCCGTATTTAAGTAACTGGGATTTCATTAAATATATAATATTTTAATGGCTTTTAAAAAAATGAGAGCTGAGAGACTTGGCGCATCTTTTTACACGAATTCACATCATGTTATTATCGTCAAGTATTAATCAAATGTCACATGTCATACACAGCAATATTAATAGTAAAAAAAAAAACAGAATAAGAATTTACACATCAGTATGTAGAAATGATTGTCAAAATGAAAATGGAAACTAGGAAAAAATACCTATATTTAATTTTAATCAAAAACTGTAAATTAATAAATATCAAGCATTTTTCCATATTTAATCATTAATGATCTGATCTCACACGCAACATAAGTACAACACAGAACATAATACAATATACAGGATGTAACATGTAGATCGGTCAGTATGGGAAGTCTGAAACTACAAGACATACTAAGATCTGTTAAGAAACATGTAAAAAGGAAAACTGCATTTATACATTTAAAAAACTTCTACCCAAATCGGGAATCGAACCCGGACGTTGTGAAAAATAAAATTGACACTATTTCTATTTATAGGTAGTATCAATTGTGTAGGGCTTCCTTTGTCCATTTTTTAACTTTTTGTTATGCAAAAGTTCAATTCTCTAAAATAATGGTCACCCTACACCGACTGATTGATAATTACATGCTTGAGGGAGATACGATGTTTCAAATCAATTTGACATGTGTACCAAAATAAAGCGATGAGTATCCGTACTTGACAGAAGTATTCTAATTGTACAGAGACCATGCGTGTCGTAAAAAATAAAATCTTTACTTTAACACTTCAAAATAAAAAACGTTAATCACACCAATATTTAAAATAATTCATACTAGACGAAAGAGTAGCTTATAGTTAACTAAATCCGTAAGGTTGATCCTACTCACGTCTCCTGAATCAACCTGTATATACTACTCACTGTTGCTCCCTTCTTCCGCTAGCCTGCGACATACCGGGGGCCCACAATTCTAGCGCACGCGCCGGAGCGCTCGAGGCCCAACGGCGCCCGCGTCCGCGTGCGGTATGCGAGGTTAAGCAACGTGGGCCCAGCTCAGTTCTTGGGCCTTTTGACTCGCTTCAGAGACGTGGTTGCGAATCGTAGACGATCCCAAACTCACGAGCGATATTGAACCGTTGAGTTTAAGGAGAAACTTTGCCTCCTTATGCGTGTTCTATCGCTTATATGATGGTTTGTGCTCCGAAGAACTGTTCGACATGATGCCCACGGCCGCTTTCTACTATCGCACCGCTCGCCGTCGGCAGGGCATTCATCCTCACACCTTAGAACCTAAATGGTCGCTTACGGTACGGTTTCAGAGGAATTTCCTCCCTCGGACGCTCCGGATGTGGAATGAGCTCCGTGTCGAGGTTCTTCAAGAAAGGAGTATATCAATTTTTAAAGGGTCGGCCACGGCCACGCGCATGTGACACCCCTGGAGTTGCAGGCGTCCATAGTTTGCGGTGACCGCTTACCATCAGGCGGGCCGTATGCATGTTTGCCACCGACGTGGTATAAAAAAAAACTCCTTCGATTGGGCCATCAGAGGTATGAAACTCCCCCGCATGGTCACTCTGCTATGCGGACGACACGATGGCAGTGGTGAGGGGGAAAGAATAGAGATACGCTGAGGAGAGCAGCGGTCGCAACGGAGCTGACCGTCGGTGCGATTAGCCTCCTGGGACTGAGGGTAGCCATATCGAAAACGGACGCTGTGGATTTCGGAGGAAGGGGTTGGCGGCTGCATGAGACCATCCCTGTTGGCGGCGAAGTGGTCTAGGTTAAGGTTCACATTAAATATCTTGGCCTGATCCTGCCTCGCAAGTGGGGTCTCGGGGAGCACTTTCTACAACTGGCTCTCCGACTCGTCGGCACCGCACCCGCGCTGGCCGCCTCCTAATGCAGGAGGCCCTAAAGCCCCCTGTCAGCGCCTCTTTGCCAACGTCGTGGGTAGTATTACACTTCCACAGACATTTTCACAGTTTGCCACCACTGTGGCGAAGAGAATGACACGGCCCAGCACACTGGCAGAATGTACAGGCTAGGCCGTCGAGCGCCGACAACTGGAAGTGGTGCTAAGGACGGGCGATTTCTCGCTGCACAATGTAGTCTCATGTAAGTTGGGCAGCGAGAGATCGTAGGACGCCGTGACAAAATACTGTGAAAGGGTTATGACACAAAAAGAGAAAACGGAGCGGGAGCGCGAAGAAAGAGCCGACGCGCACTCGCTCCGGCGCAGACGAGTGGGGAGAAGGCGGCGGAAATTTATTGGCCGCCAAATCCCTCAGCGGAGCCAGTGGGCTGGGGACCCACCATCCATACTTATCTTATCTCTTTCTAATATTTGGTTAAAACCAAATCTAAAAATTATGATTTTCGGCCCATGTGCGTTTCAATATGTTTCATTAAACATAATTTCGTAGGAAAAAATGTCTCACATATTTCACATAATTGTTGTTCTCGTATGTCAACTTGCTTGCTAGATACATCGCGGCTGTAAGGTTTTTCTCTTGTGTGAATCATTTTGTGGTTGTTTAAATGAGCTAGTACTGAAAACTGTTTGTTACACACATCACAGCTATATAACTCGTCTCCAGTATGTATTCTTCTATGTGTAATCAAACTATCTATTGTTGTAAATAGTTTCTCACAGTATTCACAGATGTGGGGTTGTTCCTCGGTGGGCAAAGTTAGATGTTTCTTTATATGTTTAATCAGGTGTTGTTTTAGTGCAAATGTCTCATAGCATTCACTACAACTGTATATTTCTACGCTAGTATGAATTCTCTTGTGTTTATACAAATTAACCTTAAATTCGAAACGCTTGTTACATTCGTCGCAACTGTAAGGTTTGTTTCCACATAATCGCTTGTGTGATCGACTAAGTTTATGCCTTTGTAAATGAGCACTATGAGCAAATTGTTTATTACACTCTTTACAACTATATGGTTTGACTCTAGTGTGAATGCGTTTATGTTTATTTAGAGCCTCATTTCGTCTGAATTGCTTGTTGCATTCTTTACAACTAAATGGTTTCTCTCCAGTATGAACTCTGGTGTGTTTTTTTAAATTATCTTTTTTTGCAAATTCTTTGTTGCATTCTTTACATGTAAATGGTTTCTCTCCAGTATGAATTCTCGTGTGTTTTTTTAAATTATCTTTTTTTGCAAATTTTTTGTTGCATTCTTTACATGTAAATGGTTTCTCTCCAGTGTGAATTCTCGTATGCATTTGTAAACTTGTCAACAATGAAAATTGTTTACTACATACTCTACAACTAAATGGTTTCTCTCCAGTATGCATTCTCGTGTGTCTTTCTAAATGATAGTTTTTTACAAATTGCTTGTTGCATTCTTTACATCTAAATGGTTTCTCTCCAGTGTGTATTCTCGTATGCATAATTAGACCAGATGAACTTATAAATTGTTTATTACATACTCTACAACTAAATGGTTTCTCTCCAGTATGAACTCTCGTGTGTCTCATTAAATAATTTTTTAGGGCAAATTGCTTGTTGCATTCTTTACATCTAAATGGTTTCTCTCCAGTGTGAATTCTCGTATGCATTCTTAAACTTGATAAACATGTAAATTGTTTACTACATACTCTACAACTATACGGGTTTTCTCGAGTGTGAACTCTCCTGTGGATGTGCAAACTATTTAAATGCGCAAATGTTCTGTTACATTCTGTACAACTATACGGTTTTTCTCTAGTGTGAACTCTCATGTGGGTGCGCAAATTACTTAATAGCGCAAATGTTCTATTACATTCTGTACAACTATATGGTTTCTCTCCAGTGTGAGTCCTTATATGTCCAATTAAAGCACCTCTCTGCCGGAATTGCTTGTTACATTCATTACAGGTGAATGGTTTCCCCCCGGTGTGGATCAATCTGTGTCCCTTCAAAACATACTTATTTACAAGAGTTTTATAAGAAACGTCACACCGAGCACGGTTAGGGTCCTTGTGTATTTGTATGTGCTTGATTAACCTAGACTTATCTGTGAAGTGTTGCCCGCAAGTGTCGCAGGTGTACGCTTCTTCCTCGGCGCGGAGGCCGGCGGTGTCGTCAGGCGCGTCCTTCGCACTTGCGGCGGGGCTCGGGCCGCGGCGCGATGTCGCTCGCCGCGTCTGGCTCGCGCTCGGCGCCTCATCGCCGCGGAGGCGCTCGAGCCTCACGGAGCACGCCATGGCGAGCTGTTGTCTGGCGCGCGCGGACACAGGCCGCGCCTCCGCGCCCTCGGCGCAGACCGAAGCGACTTAAAGATAAAATAATTTTTAAGAAAAAAAAACCGACTTTAATGGGGGAGTCCGGTGAAAGATTATTAATCTTAGATGGTGCACTCTTAGATTCTATACAATAAAATACAAAAATGGCTATAAGTATGTTTATAATGGTAGAAGACTAAGTACCGTCAATTCCTCATGAAATCATGGAAAAACCTTGCTTGCTTGACAAACAAAACGAAGAGAACAAATCGCCAAACGTGAACTACGCGTCATTGAAGAGTTCCGTTCTGATCATCATCAGCAGTTCCACTTCATCAAATGTCACTTTTATGAATGAACATGCTTGATTAGTTCATGAAAATACTAAAATCACTATTTGTGTGCCTTTCACATTTGAGGAGTTCCCTCAATTCCTCATGGATCCCATCATCAGAACTCGAGCATGACAAAAATCAATGGTGAAAATAGAACTTGCTAAACAAACACCGCTAGAAGGACAAATCGCCAAACGTGAACTTTTCGTCGTTGAAGAGTTCTGTTCTGATCATCATCAGCAGTTCCACTTCATCAAATGTCACATTTTTGTATGATAATGCTCGATTTGTTGATAAAAACACAAAAATCACTATATGTTTGCCTTTAAGATTTGAGGAGTTCCCTCAACTCCTCATGGATCCCATCATCAGAACTCGAGCATGACAAAAATTAATCGTGAAAATAGAACTTGCTTAACAAACACAGCTAGGAGGACAAATCGCCAAACGTGAACTTTTCGTCGTTGAAGAGTTCTGTTCTGATCATCATCAGCAGTTTCACTTCATCCAATGTCACATTTTTGGATGCAAATGCTTGACTTGTTGATAAAAACAAAAAAATCACTATATGTTTGCCTTAAAGATTTGAGGAGTTCCCTCAATTCCTCATGGATCCCATCATCAGAACTGCCTTTTGACAAAAACGGGACCAACTTGGATATATATACATTCAATCAAAAAATTTTTTTTCAAATCGGTTAAGAAATGACGGAGTTATGGGGAAACAAACATTACAAAAAAAAAACAAAAAAAAAAAAAAACATACAACCGAATTGATAACCTCCTCTTTTGAAATTTTGTGTCAGATAGCAACACAATGGTCTAAGATATATTATCTGTGTCCCTTCCTTTTCCCTTCTCTTGCGATTGCGGCCATGTCAGCCATTACGCGTCTGTACCAAGACTGATTAATAAAACGTTCTTTACTACATATAATCATGGCGTTTACATTCAACAAGCCCGAGTAGAACCTAACATGGTGTCAGAGTGCTAAAATGGGAACTGAAGCTCCGCGCACAAACGAAGATTTAGACGGTGACGGTGCCGACGACGACGAGTACGACGACGCGTGTACAATGGAACTGCCTATAGGCCAAGGAGTAAAGCCCTTAGACCTCCGGTCCAACAACATGCCAGTGACATGGAAGAACTGGTATACGCAGTTGAAAATCTACATGCGCGCCAACAACTTGGATCAAGCAAAAGATGACCGCAAGGTAGCCATCTTGCTACATTACATAGGTAACGAGGCACTTACTATCTTCTACTCTTTCGACATACTCTTCCGGAACTGAGGTGTGATATATGGACGAGGTTGTCCAGTAGAAGTATCGCAGAAAACAGGTAAGGTACTGTCAATAGCAGGCATCTTTTTCAGCTTGAGTGAAGAGCCGTTGGTGATCAGGTCTTGCAGCTCTGGATCAGTTTCCTGAGATCGTGCAAGAGCCTGGTAGTCAATAGCGACAGTAATCTCTTCGACGCGAGACAAGGCGTAAGCGACAATGTTGAGAGAACCAGGTAAGAATCGAAGATCGGTCGTGAACTGCGAGATAAAGTCAAGATATCTGAATTGCCTTGGTGAGCATTTATCTCGGTTCGTAGAAAAAGCGAAGGTAAGTGGCTTATGATCGGTATATACAATGAAGTCTCTGGCTTCGACCATATCCCGGAAGTACTTGATGGCCTCGTATACTGCAAGAAGCTCTCTGTCGTATGGGCTGTACTTATTTTGTGGTTTGGTGAGCTTGTGAGAGTAGAAAGCCAAAGGTTGCCAAGTTTCGCAAATATGTTGTTGAAGAATTGCGCCAATGGAGGAGTCAGAAGCGTCAGCGAAGATTGCGAGCTGAGCAGAGGGATCTGGGTGAGCTCACCCAGATCCCTCTGCTCTGCCACACTTCTAGCTAGAAATGTTGCTCTAGACAGTGATGACTTGCAGTCTTCAAAAGCCTGTAGCAACTCAGGAGTCATGTCTACCGGATGTGATCCTTAAATCTTGGGACCTGAGAGTATAGAGTGAAGCGGTGCCTGAAGTTGAGCAGCATTAGGTATGAATCGGCGGTAGAAGTTAATCATACCCAGGAAACGCCTGAGCTCGTTAACAGTTTTCGGTACTGCGTAATCCTGGATAGCTTGGACTTTGGATTCTAATGGCTTGGTACCTGACGCTGTCACTCTGTATCCAAGGAAGGTAACTTCAGATTGGCCGAATAAGCACTTGGAGACGTTGATCCACACGCCGTACTGAGTCAAACGTTCAAAAAGCTGGCGGAGGTGACTCTTGTGTTGTTCCAAGGATGACGAGAACACTAGTATGTCATCTAGGTATCCATAGCAGAAATGTAGACCAAGCAGCACCTCGTCTATGAACCTCTGGAAGGTCTGGGCAGCATTTCTTAAGCCAAAAGTCATGTAAGGGAATTCAAACAGACCGAAGGGTGTGGTTATGGCTGTCTTTGGAATGTCATCTGGATTCACAGCTATTTGGTTATATGCCTTCACTAAGTCTATTGTTGAGAAGATGGTGCAACCCGATAGCTGGTGAGAAAAGTCTTGTATATGACGAATGGGATAGCGGTCGGGAATTGTCTTCGCATTCAGTGCTCTGTAATCCCCACAAGGTCTCCAGGTCTCGTCCTTCTTCTTCACCAAGTGAAAAAGGCTGGCCCAAGGACTCTCAGAGCGTCGTCGTGCTATACCCAATGCTAGCATATCCTCGAACTCCTTCTTCGCGCTAGTAAGCGCATCGGATCAAGGCGGCGAGGCTTGCAGGATACTGGCGGACCCGATGTAGTCCTGATGAAGTACAGAGTATTGTGTTTGGATGGAGAATGTCTTCCTGAAGGTCGTGTTATAGCTGGGTACTCGTAGGATGTCGTGGAATTCAGTTTTTTTTTTATAAAAGATAGGTAAGCATTTGACCACAATCTCACCTGATGGTAAGTGATGATGAGGTCGAGGGTGTTACATGCGTACCTAGATAGTACCTATTCACTCTCGTCTTGAAAAGATCCAAGTTATAGGTATGTGGGAAAAGATTATCCGGAAGTGAATTCCACTCCTTTGCAGTCGTCGCAAGAAAACTAGAAGCAAATCGCTTCGTGCGAATCAGTGGCATATCAACAATATAAGGGTGGAACCCATGTCCGCGGCTTGTCCCACGATGGCGAAATGGTGAGGAAGGGATTAATTCGTGTAATCCTAGCGCACACTCTCCGAAATGTATCCTGTAGAACACCGACAAGCAGGCGACTTTCCTACGATGTTCAAGGCTTTGCATCTTAGCTTTAATTAAGTCAAAGTCACCAATGAGCTTCCTGAGCACCAGTTTCACCCGTTACTGCCTTAATAGATGATATGGTTTCGGCAGGCTCGCAATGTACGGCGGCGGCTACTGACAATGTTTGTTGTCTAGTAACCGTTGATTCCTGCAGTCAACAAGTAGGTCGTAATATGCGCGGAAATCCACTCCTATAATCGGTCGCGAAACGTCTGCAATAGTGCAATTACAGGTAAAAGCTCTTCGTAGACCCAGATTGACACATATTTGAATAGGTCCGTAAGTATGAATGACAGTATTATTGGCAGCAATGAGGTCATACTTGGACTGTGGGTATGGCGTCTTAATAGCAGATCGGGGGAAAACGCATAGGTGGGACCCAGTGTCAACAAGATACCTTATTTTCGTCGTCCGATCCGTTATAAACAGACGGCCTGATGCAGTGGGGCAGTCGTTGGCCGCTAGTTCCGACCGCCCGTAGAGTTTTCCGCTTTGAAACTGCATGGCTGGTTGCACTTGCGAGCATTGCGACTGAAGTGGTAATGGTAAAAACAGTGCGGATGATTTGGCGGCGGTTGCGACATTCGAGAACGACTGAACCTCCTTGTATTTGACGACGAGCGTAAGCGAGAGCGAGATCGTTCTCTTCTGTAATGGCTAGTGGGTAATGCAACTTGCTTCGTAAGCTCGCTTATTTGCTGCGCCATAACATCAGTAGGCGAGACGGGCGCGCAAGCAACCGGTGCCGAATGGGCGACCGATGGCGCTGGCACATAGGTAGAAACAGCACCTGAAGTAGCAGCTACCTGCGGTGCGTGAGGGGTCGGTGGTACTAAAACGTACACTCTATCTGCTAAGTCAGCGAGTTTGTTTAAAGGCAGGTCGATCTGTGAAGCGATGACCGTTTGGACGTTAAGAGGGAGACGGTCGGCCCATAAGGTCTAGACAAAGTCGGAAGTAGCTGCTAAACCGGCCAGATTTTGCAAATGTCGTAGGAACTGTGACGGCCGTCGGTCACCGAGCTCTTCGTGTAATAGAAGCTGTCGCGTTCGCTTTTCCTGCGACGCGGACAGAAGTTTAATAAGTTCGCCTTTAAGCTTCAGGTACTTATCGGCAGCGGAAGGGTTAGGGTCCCTTACTTCTGAGGCGTACCGTGATTCAAGTTGTCCCGCCACGTAATAAAATTTCGTCTCATCACTAGTTATTTTTGACAATGCAAACTGCGCTTCTATTTGCGAGAACCATAGAGCGGGTTCATCGATGTTAAAGGGCGGTACCCTAACACCTACCCTGCATACCTGACCTTCTGTGGCGTCGGCGAAATCCTCACCGATTTCCTTCAGATTCTCAGTCGACATTTTAAATTTTCGTTACCGTTACGTACGATGTTCTTGAGACGGCGGTCACCAATGTGGTGGTAAGAGCGCGAGTGTTACTACTCTTACCAACCAACGTAAATTATAAATGCACGAATTATGTACACGGTTTATTTACAAGTTATATCAGCTAATCAGCTGACCTAATCCCATCCGCGAAGATAAATTTATTTAATGCATTATTATTACTGTATATTTCTTATTGTATATAACTTGTAAATAAACCGTGTACATAATTCGTGCATTTATAATTTACGTTGGTCGGTAAGAGTAACACAGAATAAATAGGAGTAAAAAAAATTGTAAAAGACTTTTATTGGAAATTTAGAAATTAATCTGATTGCCTTTTACAATAACAAAGTTTTTATACAATTAGTGACTTGTTTATATTTGATTCTCTGTAAAGACATCCACTCCACATTATGAATAGGAGTTATTTACGCGCGGTTCGTCGTATATGAGGAGTGTCTTTTCAAAAGGGCTTATTTTTTCTGTAATTCTACTTCTTAATTGGACTTTAAGTTTTCTTGAGCAAAGTTCTCTTTAGAAGGACCGCTAAGACAAAAATAAGCCCTTTAAAAAAGACACTCCTCGTATGTGTGCTTCTAGCCTGCGTGCGAGGCGGTCCGTAATGACTCTTTAGACATGGCTTAGAAGTGAGATGGGCGATAGTTCTTCAGAAAGGTGGTGGCACCCTTTTTGAAGAACAGCACCACCACACCTCTGTTCCATGCCTATCGAGTTTTCGCTTCCGGTAAGACGGAGTCGAAAAACTTCTGAAGGGCCGTAAGGACCGGTTTTCCACCCGCCTTCAGGAGTTCAGCTGTATTTCTGTCTTTACCTGTTTAAGAGCCATTCTAATCTCTTACAGGCTGATGTCCGGGATATCTTCGGTAAAGTGCCGGGTTAATCTAGCTCTAGGGTCTTTCGCCTCGGCTTCGGGTCTGCTTGTTGAAGTCAACGCCTTCTCCTAAAAATCCTTGTTGAACGATGCTAATACAGACCGGTGATGGTAATCGCGTATTGGTGAATTAACACCCCAGGGAATTAACATGACAAACATTGGAAGAATATTGTAGCTGGAATACTTATAATAAGCCCGCAGGGCAGCTTGTGGCGAGCTGTTGGGGAGTAACGACCCCACGGACCCGAGTGCTCCCGAGAGTCGGTCAGGGCCTCCGTCTCCGGCGTGTCTTCGTCGGTCGGAGTGGAACCCCAAGGGGGCCCGCAGGACTCTCAGCTCTGGCTTGCCTTCATTGGCCGTCCAGAGAGGAGTCGCAAGAGCGAGACCTATGCTCCAGGTTAGAAGTGTAAAATGTCATAACGCCGGCGGCCTGCTGATCGGATTACCGGGATCTGGCTACCGCAGACTCACCTCTCGACCACCTTACAGCCGCTCAACGGGATGTTGCCCCACTGTCGCACTGTGCGTGCGACTGTATGTGGGGCCCACTCAGCGAGCTGGCGAGTCACCGCCTGCCTTTTACAATATTGAGACTGATTGTCACGGCAGGTGCCGGCTAGTCTCCTCCAATAGCCCATTATCCAGCCCATCCAACATTCAACACAATAGCCCATGACCTTAGTTTCCATCGCAGCACAGCGATGCACTGCAATAGTCTTTGCACCTGGCGGGGACCATCTCTGGATGTTGTGCGTTCGGGGATGGTATCCGCCATGTGTATCCCTTTGCTTTTAGATTAAATTTTCTAAAAGGGCCTCTGCGCTGTTGGCTTCGGCCCCACGCACGCCTTCCAAGTCCGGGACCCCATGGTCCCGAGATGAGGTAAAGACATACAATAATAATAATAAAAACCTAGGCACCCTAGGTTAGGTTTTTTTATAATGCTTTTATATTTTGTATGTTTATATATTTTACTTTTGTAGTATTGTAAAAAACCTAGCTTAAGTACGAAAATAAATACAGAGATAATAATAATTATTATTATTTGGTTTGACCGAATTGTATCAACTTAGTCCGTTTAAAAAGGTGACTTTACTTTCCACCAAAAAGGTTAATTATCTATTTTTTTAAGTCGGTCATTTTAAATATGATTAACTTTTCATCGATTCGCCAATATCAACATACAAGTTGTTCGAAGAACCGGTGGTTAATGTCGCCAACTACGTGAAACGGCCCGCAGTCGGCTTGAACAGTGTCGTGTGGCGAGTACTCACGCGATATGCAGTCCTCGTCGTCGTCGTCCGACACCTCCGCATCCGGGGCGTGCTCCTGGTCTGAAGCAAAACCTTTACTTAATAGGTACTGTATTGCACAGTCGCGTAATGAAAAGGTCGTCAATTTCCGACCTTATCGGCTTTAAACTAGTGTTGAAATGTAACGAAACTTTTCATTCCGCGACTGTACGTGAAAAATCATAAAGAAACTTTACATGATGTAAAAAAAAACTGGCAACCGTACTCGTCTTCTCGAAGATCTCACGGTTCGTAAACAAATGCCATATTATTAAATAAATAAATGATGAATCAGTATTTGGGTATGCTTTCAGAGAGATTCTACTAATTCCGGAACTGACTACTTTCGAGATTTCTTTATTAGTGGGGCATGTATTATTATATCACTTAACTTGTCTAGTACACTTAACTTGTGTAGTAGTAGATGTGTTGTGTGTGGAGTGGAAGCGCTAAACCGATTAAGATGTAATTTGGTATAGAAATAGTTTGAGTCCCGGTAAAGGATATAGGATAGTTTTTATTCCGGAAATCAATCCTTAGGGAGTGAAAAGGGGGGGTAGAAGTTAGTATGGGCGAGCGATATTTAAGCCTGCGCCTACAACAATTTGGTCCCGGGTCTGTCTTAAAACTACGACCAAGGCCACATGATATGGTGGTGGTGTCTAGTAAAACGGAAATATGAGTTGTTTCAGGCTCATTTCGTCAACTCTGACGTGATATTTTCCATTATAACTACTCTAACTGTTCTAGTGAAATGACAAACCTATAATCACCACAAGATGCACAAGGTTCCGTGGCACATCGTAGTTATTTTACATTGATATATTGTATGTAAGCTATTTGCAGAATTAATTTTTATATGTAAATATGGGATGCGGGTCTAGTTGCTAAAATCAAATGACTAAGTGAACTTCAGTGTACTTACGTGGTAATTCCTGCCCCTCTTCATCACTTCTCCCACCCTCAGCTTCCGTATCTGTCTCGACTGGGGATTCTTCACCTGAAGCAAACATGCAAGGTATAGTAGGACAGCTCAGCCTCTCGCAACCTGTAGTCTTATCAATGAACTAGCGGCCACCCGCGACTTCGTCCGCGTAGATTTTAGGAAATTTTTATTTTTATGAATTAGGTCAACTTTGTTCCGTTCTGGCAACATTTTTAAGGCCTGATGCTAGACTATTAGAAGAAGAGACAGGCGGAGTTCCCGACACCAGCCAATATGAAATTTTCTAGACGGTACCTCAGCATTTCAAAAGGATAGTGTTTTAAGGCATAGCAAAAAAAAACACAACCTAAAATGCGCTGAATTGCGGACCAGCCAAAACTTAAGGCACATAAGCGAGTTCATGCGATTCTTATTTTAGTCTACAGGCTAATATGAGAGCGATGAAAGATTAAATTATTATAGAAAGTTTGGCACACATAATTATTATGTGACATAAAAAAACACAAAGAAATATTGTTGCCAGTCAACCATAGGGCGAAACAGGGAATGCAAATTTGTTTGACAAAAGGGAAAATTTTGATGAACGCTGATATACGCTACTGCTAGATTTAAACAGAGTCTATAATATAATATAATAGTATAATATTGGGGGACAATCTTACACAAATCGACCTAGTCCCAAACTAAGCAAAGCTTGTACTATGGGTACTAGACGACGATAAACATACTTATATAGACAAATACATACTTAAATACATAGAAAACATCCAAGACCCAAGAACAAATATCCGTGAAAAATGCACAAATAAATGCCCTGACCGGGATTCGAACCCGGGACCTCTAAATTCGGAGGCAGAGTCAATACCAACTAGGCTAAACAGGTCGTCGAAACATCAAGTTTCTATACACGCAATATCAAGTCTCTAAGTTAAATAAAACTACTTTTCCCATACAAACTTTCATCCCTTTTTTTACCCCCTTAGGGGATGAATATCGAAAAATCCTTTCTTATCCCTAGCCTTCGCTATAAATGTAACCGACCGTACAAAAATCAGTTCTCTAGCTTTAGCAGTTTCGGCTGTGCGTTGATGAGTCAGTCAGGACTTCTTCTTTTATATATATAGAAGATTGTGTGGAATAGATACTTACACAACCCAGGCTCCTCGCTGGAACCATCTTCACCCTCCATTATTGACTCGACTGCTGGCTCTTCCTCTAGAGCAAACAAAAAATATGTCACATAATTTAAGTCACAACAATGTGCACAACAAAGGAAAATATTTATACTTGTTTGGTGGATAACTGCCTAGCTGGAAGGATAGGTTTTATGGCCTAAACCAGAAATAAAAATAATTGAGTAAGACATAACACTGACAAGTGCATAATAATCATCATCATCATCTGGGGCGTTACAGCCGCGGGTGGGCCCTAGCCTGGTCAAGCAAATCTCCCCAGGCCGATCTATTCGTGGCCTTCCTTCTCCAAAATGTCTCTCCTAAGGTCCTGGTGTCCTTTTCGACTCCGTCCAACCATCTGAGCTTGGGCCTGCCTCTATACTTCTGCGGCCCTCTGCTCGGCCTTCTATAAAGCATTTGGGTACTCTGGCGTCGTCTATTCGCAACACGTGCCCAGCCCATCGCAGGCGACCAAGTTTTGTGGTCCTAATGACGATAGGCTCATTGTACATTTGGTACAGCTCGTGGTTATAACGCGTTCGCCATCTCTCATCTTCCATCACAGCTCCAAACATGGGTTTTAGTATTTTTCGCTCAAATACCAACAAGGATGACACCATGTGACACCCCTGGAGTTGCAGGCGTCTATAGGCTGCGGTGACCGCTTCACATCAGGCGGGCCGTACGCTTGTTTGCCACCGACGTGGTATTAAAAAAAGGAACTCTCGTCCCTTTGCTTAGTGCATAAAAATTACTATATAAATATTATGAGCATAAATGTCATATGCTAATTGTTCCCTTTTGGATGTAAAGGTACTGTATGTAACAGTCACGGCCGATAATATATCATATTCAACACTTTTAAGTATATCAAAGCAACAAAGATATTCAAAAGTCGCCAAGTCGAGCAAAACAGCAGCACGGCCGTACCATCCTTTTCTCGAAGCAGTTCAGGCCATATTCGACCCCCTTATAACTTCGTTGTGGATAAAACTAGAAGCCTAAATTTTGAGTAACCAAGCAGACATTGTAAAAACACGGTGTTTCAAATTTCATTCAATTTGAACCGGTAGTTTAAGAATTATATATAACTAGTTACCTGCGCGGCTCCGCCGCGTCGACGTACTACGAAGAATGCAAGCGAAGCCGCGGGATAGAATATAGCCTATCTATATTCTATCCCGTGGCTTCGCTCTCGATTACAAAGTTGATTTAAAAACATTTGTGTCACAGTAAATCATAAAAAAACATATTTGCACCCCGATCCACCGCATAACTGGGCCTTGTACGTGGGCCATGATGGGCTAATGAGATATCAACCTACATGCATTTCTGTAGGATTCAAATTTGTAGGGCTTGACATCCTCAGACAAATATTGAAAAAAAAAATAGCATTTTAACCTTTTGAACGCCATACTTTATGAACCACAGTGACACTTACACGCCAACTCATTTTTCATAAGAGATAGAATATAAACCATAGTATCACAGAATAAGTAAATAGTACATAGTATAAAGTACGAAGGTAAATTTCATATATCATAACACCTATGTTCTCGGCAATTAAAGGTTGTAATTATTTTTTTAACCTTTTAAGCGCATTATCTATAGAAATGCATGTAGGATAATATAGCATTGGATGCCGTCGCCATGACGGATATATTTGTCATTGTATTGAATCGATGGTGCGCATATACTTCAAATGCGTTGTTGGTGTCGTAAAGGTTAATTAGTGCAACATTGTTTTCTCGTTCGTTTGATCTAAATCCACCAATAAGTAACGTCTACTCCAATGAGAACTTCTTTGCTTACGATCTCTTGATCACCCTACTGGTATAGCAATAGGTGGAAGAGAGACACACTTAGACACAGCGAATCTCTTCTCTTTCAAAATTTTTTGCAGCTTATCTATGATTAACTCAGAAAAAGTTCTGTAACTCACAACGTAAAGTTTAATTTGGTTTGTCATTGTTTTGGCAGGTATCATATCAGTCAAGATATACGGAACGTATATTTGAAGCGTCATTGGTTTGTATACCAACTTCTTTGTTTAAACCATGACTAAATAATATTGACATAATGGAGCACAATAAAAAAAGTGACACAATACGTATGTCATTTATGTAAACATTTCATTTATTTTCTGCTCTATTCGACAGAACTGAACAGGCCCTGTTCACATTATCCGATCCGATATCGGCGTTGGAGCCGACACGGTTATGTATGTATGTATGTATGGCTTTATTGTACATAAAACACGGCAAAATGACAAACAGACAAAAAGTGGAAGTAAAAAGGCTAGCTTATCCCTATATGTATAGAAAACTGCCACAGATATCGAATCCGCTCATTTAAGTTGAACAATTTCTGAACATCTGATCTCTACTCTCTAATGCACAAATCAGTAAGTTTGAGAGAGACAGATAAGTGATATCTGACAGGTGTTCACCTGTCAGTGCATCTGCTTTTAAATATATTTGTTTATATGCAAATTGTACTGAACTGACGTTTGTGACGTTTTGGATTATATGGGATTTGAAATTTTGGTGTGCTTTTAAGTGGAGACAATTCGTTAGCAGCCGAAAATGATCGTTCTATCTGTCCCGGTCTAATTCATCTTGCTTAACCATAAGGATCCAAAGAGACAACTATAAGAAAAATCGTCTTGCTTAACACTGCGGATCTGTTAGTATTATTAATTACGAAAATTGGTCACTGTTCACATTGCTCGACACGATATCGGTCACATTTCCATACATTTGTCGGAGCCGAAACCTTCATCAAATCGGATAATGTGAACAGGGTCTTAAGTTGGGAAATGAATGGGGCCCTTTACACGATTAATATAATGACAAAACTGAGATGTCAATATTATCGCGTTTTTCCAAATAGTTCGTGTTTTGGTTCAATATGCATCAATATTCACGTAAATCGTATGGTGATATGAGTGTATCACGGGATAATAATCACCGTGTAAAAGGCCCCATCAAATTAACGGATCACTAAAATTTGTATTTTCTTTATAGACCGCAATAATATTTACACCTCAGTATTGTGAAAATAAAAATCGTGTAAAGGGCCACAATAAAAAATAAGTTAAATGTTGACACAAAACGTCTGGCATTCATGTAAACTGTAAATACTTAGACCGAATACACCGAATATTATGTATTGTCTTGTAAACAAATTAGTAATTTTACTTTCGTTTATAGTTAATAATATTGAGTATTACCAGATATTTCTTACAGGAACATTTTAATTCATATTTGATTTTATGTCATCCGGAATCATACAATAGCCAGTTCCCAAGTCACGTGTTAACCAAGCTAAATTTTGACACCTCGTACAATTCTACCAAGGTAAGCTGACCCGTCGCTTGTATGCGGCGTCATCGAACACGATTTTGAGGCTTATATTTGTCGGGGCATCCAGGATTTTTCGTCGAACACGATTTTGAGGCTTATATTTGTCGGGGCATCCAGGATTTTTCGTAAACATCAATTTAATATATTTTCCAGGATAAAAATCAAAAAACTAAGACCTTATTGCAAATCTGCAGCATGGGACGAATCCTATGGTATATAATTTATTAAAATCGGTCCATAACTGTAGATCTGATGGGCGTTGTAAGGATCGGCTTCGCGTAATATATATATATAGATAGATAGACTAGTCAAAGTTTCTTAATTTTGTCACTCACTGACTGACCGATCATACAAACTCTAAGGCACTTCTAGCAGACCTAAAAGCTTCAAATTTAGAATATTATTGGTGTTTAGTATATAAATCAAGGGAAAACTAAAATATTTTGCAATTTCGGTCTAGTTTTCTAGATACACGAACTGCATAAATAACTTTGTAATCCAATATAAATATATATAGGATTACAAAGTTACACTTGCAATGAATGGGACAAAAAATTCAAAAGCAAGAATGGGACTGCATTCATAATTTGTATGTATTAATAACACAATAAGCTACAATAAGAAGTGAGATCCCATAAAAACATTCCATGTTAAAAAGAGGCAAAGTCGAAACTCTTCCACCGTAAAAAGTTGTGAGATATTTAGTACCAAGTCTCAGGCAGTCTTATTATTATTTATTTGCTAGCTAAATAAAATTTTGTGACTTGGCAATCACACAATATTACATAGTTATAGGTATGCAAAAATCCATAAATGCAGTAAAGTTGTGTGATTGCCAAGTTGCAGAATTTTATTTAGCTAGCAAATAAAGAATTATAAGAATGCCTGAGACTTGGTACTACGAAATATCTCACAACTTTTTACGGTGAAAGTTTCGTCTTGGCCTCTTTTTAACATGGAATGTTTTTATGGATTTATTTTTGTTAATTAGCACCCCTAGTATAGAATAAAAGATCCTTAACAATTAAACAATGTTGACATGCATGTCATACTTGACATTAAATTTTGCTTAACTTCACGTTAACTCTTAAGGCCGTTTGCATAACTTAATATGCTACGTCAGTTCTACACAAACACCCTGTATATAGGTACTAGCTTCATAAAAATTGGCCTACCCGTTCTCAAGTTCTAAATGGTGTAACTAACATGACTTTTTAACCGACTTAAAGATTTCAAAAGAGGAGGTTATCAATTTAATTGTCGTTTTTTTTTTAATGGTTGTTACTCCAGATCTCCCTCATTTCTGAACCGATTTAGAAAATTCTTTTTTTGATTGTAAGTATATATATCCAAGTTGGTCCCGTTTTTTTCAAAACACAGTTCTGATGATGGGATCCATGAGGAATTGAGGGAACTCCTCAAATCTTAAAGGCAAACATATAGTGATTTTTGTGTTTTTATCAACAAATCAAGCATTTACATTTAAATAAGTGACATTTGATGAAGTGGAACTGCTGATGATGATCAGAACAGAACTCTTCAACGACGCATAGTTGGAGTATGGCGATTTGTTCTCTTCGTTATGTTTGTCAAGCAAGCTAGGTTTTCAAGACATATTTTTGTCAAGCTTGAGTCCTTTGATTTTGATTTCATTGTATGGAATCTAAGAGTGCACCATTTAAGTATAATAATCTTTCACCAGCCTCCCCAATTGAACTCGGTTTTCTTTTCATAAAAATTATGTATGTAAAGGCTGCTTTTAATTATTTTATTTTATAGCAGGTGTCCAACTCTAACAATAGCTCCATTTTTTGCCCACCCAAATTTCATCTATGGCCCAAAAATTTTTTCATTTAACACACAATAGTCCAAATGCCTCCTGGAACCCGTTCACAGTAAAGTACTACATTAAACTTCTACTCCAAAAGGCCTCTATGTTGTATATATATCCCCACTCACACCTCCAAATGACCAGGTTTCTACCCGTGAATTTAATTTGGAGATACATAATAGTTATACACATTACTTATTCTGTGAAATGTTCATTGTCATTTTAGTGAAGACCTACCTTTGACCTGTGGAGCCCCCGGCAGCAGAGCCTGCAGCTCTATCTGGCTGCGCTGCACCTGGAGCTTGAAGTCGCTTGCGTCTCGCAGCCGGCCCACGCACACATCACAGATCCCAACTTCGCCATCACTGTCAAGTATTATCTGAAAATAAAGCAATTGTAATTAATTATTATTTGTGATTACTGACATTATTAAGATATAGTAAGATATCAGAAACTCCCAATCCACCTAAAGAGGAAAGCTCTATGGACTCAACAGTTCTACCAACTCCATTGTAAGGGAGTCATTGAAAGGCTAAAAGAGAAATAGGCGGAGAGAATGGAGGGAGGCAACTGGATGTAGGCAGGCAAAGATGATGTTAAGAGGTATCAACCACAGAAGAAGCAGGTATCTGCTGAAACTGGGTAAGAGTAATCTGAGATGGCTGACCAGAATCATCACCGGGCACAATACTCTGAATAGACACTTAAAGATAATAGGTATCAGCAATGATGCTTCCTGCCCACATTGTGGGGAGGAAGAAACTAGCCAGTATATACTAGCGGAGTGTATCATGTACCCAGCAATGCGGTTTGATATATTCGGCAGAGATACATTAGCGAGAGTGAATTGAAGGATGTCAACTTTAAGGATGTCCTTCTGTTCTGCAGGAAAACAAGAAGAATGGAAGATGCTGTGGGAGCGTCCCCGGGACAGTAACCTAAAGCTCCAACTCCAGGTAAATGGGCTGAATGATCCCAACGAGTGATTGACAGCCCGCCTGTTTCCCGCCAGGCGTCCCTACACATCATCATCATCATCATGAAGGATGCCAAACCAGGGCACTTACTTAAAGACAGAAGATCCAGAAGATAAAAGTATACCAAAGGGCGACCGAGAGAAGCATGCTGAATATCAGACTGTGCGATGATAAAAAAAGGAATAGTGAAACATGTGAAATAACAAAAGTCACAGATACTGCAGAACTAGCATGTTGGTTAAAATGGAGATGGGCCGGTCATGTCACAAGAACAACCAATGATAGGTGGAGCGAGAGGATCTAACATTGGCACCCACGAGATGCTAAGCGCCCGCGCCGACGCCCGCGGCGGCGGTGGGCTGATGATATGATATTGCTCAAATTGCCGGAAGTCATGGACCCGCACAGCCAAGGACAGGGTACACTGGAAGGAGCTGCAGAAGGCCTTTGCCCATAATGGGTACCTCACTTGTGACCATAATGCAATAACAATAGTGAAACATTGTTAACCTAAAATGTGAGAAATTAAGGCTTATTATTATTAAGAAATCATAATATTAATATTTACATGTATATCGAAGCACTCTTTGAGCATGTCGGAATATATCTCTGTTGCGCCGAGATGTGTGTACGGCTTCGTCAGGCCCCTGTCCGGCACGCGCCACAGACAGCAGCGGCACGAGTGCACCACGTCCATCACGGTAGGAAGAGCGCCTAATGACCGTATTCGTTACTGTAATTGTCTAATCGTTTAAATTGTTACAAAAATATGATGAACTTCATTTTATGTATAAAAAGGTAGTCAAAGGTAGTGAATCGCGGCCAGACCTTATTTATGGTCCAGACACCACACCACAGACTACTAAGAAGATACAACAATTCGTGCCATTCGTAGCTTCGTTTCGTGTCTGTCCACCACAGACTACTAAGAAGGTACTACGTATCAGACGACCATCTGTGGTACATTCAGATTGGACTGTATGGGGTCTGTTACACGGCTATTATTACTTATGATACTGGTGTGTCAGTATTATCAGCAATATTCATTATTGAAGTTGTATTGAAAAGGCCATTTACACAGTGAATATTATCACGCCGGTCACGCGTCAGTACTAAGTTGTTATTCAACTGTGACACTTCTAACCTAACATTCGACGCAAGTAAAGAGAATATAATCACTACGTTTTATTTGAGCGTCGGAGTTACTTTTAGTGCTCGGTACGTTATTATTATTTGTCATTAGAATCACCACAAATAATTAATTCGTCTTGGTGGTGGTGTTACAAGGTATGCACCTTTCTGTATGTGTGTACATCTTGGCAGAAATAGAGGTATTCCACTGGCTTCCACTGATCTTGCCTACAGAGGCTGTATTAATATGGTGTTCCTAGTGAAATTGACATGGTTAGGCATAGTATCTCTTGTTGTGGAGGCCAGGGAACAGTGAGTGAGAACATCCTAACTAGCATATTCCATTGACATGGGCAATGGCGATGCTATCTGGGCAGATTCCATGATAGAAGGCATAATTCATTAAATATTTCATGTGTTGCATTACAGTTAAAATTAGATTGTGGCTATTCTTACAGGGGCTTACTATGTTACTTTAATTTAATATCATGTATAAATTGTCATACTAATTTCCTGTGAGAATGCATGTAAGTGCAAAGTACCAAAATATCCAGCTGCTGTATAGTATATGCATACATCTTTGCAGAAATCGAGGTGTACCGCTGACTACCACTGATCTTGCCTGTGAGATGGTCAACCAATATTGTGTTCCTAGTAAGTGTGACATGGCTAGGTGAAGTATCTCTGGTTCTGGAGGCCACTGGTTTGAACTTTTCATAACCACATAAATTATTATTATTATGTATTAATCAGGCAGGCAGTTGGATAGCTGATGATGCCAGTATCCAGTGATTTGTAATTTGGTATCATTGTACAGTTAAAATGTGCTTGTCTAGTTTGATTTTTGAACTGGTTGACATTGAGAGAGTGATGAATGATGATTTTAATTCTAGTAACAGTGAGTTAACTTTAACCTGAGTATGTTACTTGGGGATACAGTGAGCGACAACTGACTAGCTAGGATCTTCCTGTTATGTCATGTATAGAATATGCATTAAAGTGGGTCATGCGGGTGGATTTATTTTTCATTTTCAAATGGGCACATTCACAAAAGTGTGCTATTTGATAGTCAAGTTTAGGAAATATTTTTATTTAACTTTATTTCCACAATATGCACATGGACCATGCAAAATAAGAGTTCAATTTATATTGCTTTTGTCTCATAGTTAGCTTTGTAAGACCCAATATATAAAATTGAACATCATCATGGTAGCCCAAAAATATTTTCTTTTTCTGCCCCAATTTGGAAAACAAAGGAAACTTTGATATCATACAAACTGTACCCATACTTCCATAGTAACTTTGAGATTTATCCAAAGCCAAAAGATGAGCTATTTAATATTATGATTAGGTGTATTTGAGTAACTGTGTGCCAAATAGAAAATGTAAGTTTTTATTTTCCCCATACACAAGTGACTCAGCCTAACATGCATGCCTTAGTAGCAAGTATGAAAGGGGCAGATTGTGATAAAAGGAATAATTTAATTTTATATAAAATAAAAAAATAAAAATATATGATGTATATCTTTGCAGGTGTACCTGACATTTACTAACCTTGCATGCGGGAGGCTCTACCAATACGGTCGGTGTTTGTAGCGTGACACAACTAGGTGAAGCATCTCCTTCTAAATACTCCGTGCATAAAGAAATTCAGCAAAGGGCATTTATACATATACAAATCGGCCTAGACGTTCTCCGGTTGTAAATGGTGTATCTAACACGACTTTGTTTAATGTATACATGTTGTGTGTATGTGTAAATACATATGTAACCCGTACTTCCATAGTAACATTGAGATCTATCCGAAGCCAAAAGATGAGCTCTGAATGCAAAATATTTTTAATCACTATTTAATATTATGATTAGGTGTATTTGAGTAACTGGGTCAATAAAGTATATAAAATCAAGTCAATAAATTATGAATTATTTTCCTTTGGTTTATAGTTAAGTGTTTAATAATTTACTCATGCTCATGCCTGAGCCAGTGACGCGGGAATCCCACAAGATTTGGCAAAATGTGACAGATAATATCATGATATTATCATGACGCCTTTGAATGAACAATATTATTGAAGGCCCGCCCCTTTTATATCGCGGATTTCAAAATATCCGGATTTGCTCCGATATTATCACGATACTGCGATACTCGTCAATATTCACGTGATACGTATCATGATATGCCTGGATCGCGTGATTATAGTGACCATGTAACTGGGCCCTATGTGCAACTTTTTGTGTGACATCTCTTTTTTTTTAATTTTTATAATTTCAAGCGTCAGGGCACAATAGCGGGAAATTTAAATTATCGCGCTTCAGAAACGCGGGAATATTCGAATTGAACATGTTAATGTTCATTAACTATTTCAAATGTGATCGTGCTGGTGAAGGCTGTCATCTCAGTACACTCACGTTTTTAGGTTATAGATTGTACTAAGATGATAGCCTTCCCATGCCCGATCACATTTGAAGTAAATTGAAAATAAATTGAAATAGGTTCTGAAATAAAACAATAATGTATTTATGAAGTAGTTTATTTTATTTTTTCTTATATTTTACAAGAACCATAATGGGCAAGTGCATATTACTTAATGAATATACTTCTGTACCTTTTTATATTTTATTGTGTATGTTACACCAGTGGAATATATACAGCATTACAGCTATTTTTATGAAATATTGCTTGGCTGCATCTCTGTGAGCATCACATGTGATAAAATCAAATGATTTTTTATACAATGTACAGTCAGCTGCAGAGAAACCTGACGCCTCCTGCATACAAACTTCTATGCAGGGGGGTCACGTTCCTCTGCAGCTGACTGTACATGCACTGCAATGTGCATGTACTGGCACCGTTGACGCTGTCGAACAGTTCATCAAGGAACTCCAACAGCTCCTCCGTGTTTGAAAGTGTGTCGCTCACTGGTGTTCAGTCCGCGTAGTGGGCTGCAAATGATAACATATCTCATTAGAAACTAAATTAATAAACTAATGGAAAATATTAGTTGGACCTGGGAATATGTGTGATCATATGCCGCTTCTAAGGAATGGTCAATATTTCTACAGAGTTCTTGCTCCATTGTCTGGTCTTTAAATGTTTTATAAATATATATAAGTATTTAACGTCTGCTACCCATAGAAGAATCATTGGTTAGTTAGGGATTAGTTTGGTCAAGTGTCCCTAAATATTTATTTATTACTCAATTTACAACTTCACTGTGTTGAATATATATTAGTGAATTTAACAAGACTGCTAAAGCCAAATCCTGATAATAGCATAAAGAAATACTACGCATTGAAAGAGCAACTACATATATATATCTGTTTTGAATATACAGGGTGTGGCCTGTAATAGGAGCAATAAATTTAAAGAACGCTTCCTTAGAGCATCTGCAGTAACCTCATGTGTCCAATTTTTTTTATCTTTTTTCAATTGGGGAAATTTTGATCTAAAGTTACGACCTCTAAGTAATGGATCTTGGCACCCAGAGATTATAGCGCGGCAGTCAATGCTGATTTTGAGGTTGCTTCAAGTTATGACTCATAATCGTTGTCGCATTTTTGGTATGAAAGAATATTTTTGGGATTTTTTTATTTTTTTTATAAATTTTTAGTGTTTTTTGAATAAATTGTTATTAATATCACTCCAGTAGAGTAAAAAAAGTACACATAAGCTACATTTGCGGAAAAAAAACCAAAAAACCTTTTTTTTTTCAATTAAAATCATTTGGAAATAATTGCTGGAGAGCTCAATAGTGTACCGTTTAATTTTTTGCTCCTATTTTAGGCCACACCCTGTATATAGGTACTTACATACAAAAAATAACATGTCTGGTAAAAGTATTATCTGTATGTCTGTAGCAAATAAATTTTGTGTTAGTACATACCTTTATCAGCATAACACTTCTGCTTTCCAGTGTCTATTTCAGAAGAAGAAAATAAGGTCGGGCAAGCGTTGGGTGTCGCATACTCCGCGGCACGTATTTTTCTCAAAATGTTTGTGACACTAGTGTAATTCATTTTTTACACTCTTAAGTCAGGTCCTTCAGGGAGCGAGTTGATGGAAATGCTGTAGAAATCACATTCAACCAGATTGTAGCCTTTTGTAAGACTAACTGGCATTTTGTGGAGGTAAATTTTAACTTCCCTTCGTTCAATAGCGCAAATAGGTACACACCTACGGAACTTTTTAAAAGTTAAAATGTACGGAGCAATACACAGCTGAGGCGGAGAAATAAAGGTACAATAACTAATCAAAGCAAACACTTCTCTAGTTCTCTCTCGACACGAAAACTGTAATGGCCGCCGTTGGGGTCAAACTGCTGTGCTACCGCGAACTTTGAAAATCGAACTTCGTGTCGTGCCGTCCCTTTCACTCTCATGTAATACTCTATATGACGGAAAGGGACGGTACGATACGAAGTTCGATTTTCGAAGTTCGCGGTAGCGGCCCTGGTTTCCTACGATCTACTATGGAGAAAACTCGAGTCCATACACTTACCTCAGGAACTCATATTTTTATTCAGATGTTGGTATGGAAACCAGATCAACTATGTTCGGTGGGCAGGCACGCTGTCTGAGTCATATGGTATGGAATGCGGCGTGAGGCAGGGGGGATTGAGCTCGCCAGCGCTGTTCAACCTGTACATAAATGAGCTGATTGTCGGGCTCAGCAGTATGCATATAGGCTGCCACGTAGATGGCGTTAACGTAAACAACTTGAGCTATGCCGACGATATGGTGCTGCTGAGCGCGTCAGTCTGCGGTATGAGAAGATTGCTGCAGGTTTGTGAGCACTATGCGCAAGCACACGGGCTGAAATATAATTTAAGGAAAAGTCAGTACATGGTTTTTGGGGTCGGTGCTATTTTACCATCTGAAGTACCCATTCCCACCCACCCAGTACCCAAGTCCCATTCGTTTGAACTCAGTGGACCTCGAAAGAGTGTTCAAATATAAATATCTAGGGCATATACTCACCGCCGACCTCAAGGACAATGCTGACATTGAACGCGAACGTTGCGCCTTGTCGATAAGTGCAAATCTCAGATCATAGAAAGAAGGAGATATGGCACGGGGGCGTGGCGCGTGTCGCCTCGATAAGGTCAGTAAACCATATCGGCGCGCACCGCTCTTAGCGCTGACTCATTTGAGCGGCGATCGTTGTTCACGCTATGGCTCTAGAGTTTTTTCGAAATAACGGTCTGTAGTGTGTTTATTTGTAAAAATCGGTAAACTAAACAAAAATACAAAATACGTGGAATAACATACCACTGCTAAGTGCTATTTTAGATTAGTATTTCTATTATTAATGTATTTTTAAAGTTCCTTAATTCACTTTGTAAAATTCACCCTAAAAGCTTCGACCTGTCAGCGCAAACACCTTACGCAGCTTCGAGTGCGCGGGATAAGGCAGTGGCAGTATCTGTATGCATGCAATATTATCGATAATTTATCGACGTAATTACGAATGGTTTTCATTAGGTACATTTTCTTTTTAAATATAGTTATTTGCATAACTGAATATCACATTAAAATATAAAAAAAGTCTACAGATCGACTATGAATGATGTTGCCATAAAATATTTAAAATAAATTGATTAACGGTCACTGAACTATTATTTAGGATGTTTCTTTGTTACACATAGGTACATTACACATCATAGGTTTGTATAATATCAAAATAGACGAACCCCCAATACAATAAATACAAACCATAGGTTCGTTGGACTCGTAATTTTTACTAAAATTAGCAATTTGTATTTCTGTAATAAACAGTATTTTGATTCACCCTTAAACGAAGTATATCGTTTTAAAGGTAAAATTCTCATCTCATGATTTTATCGATAAATGCAAAAATAGATGCATGTCCATCCCTAACGAGTTCACCGACGCTGATGTTTACCTGTACGAGTGCATTCCTACTGTTGCTTTTCGTAGTGAGAGTACCAATTACAGGATTAGAATGCTAGTAGACAAATGGACGGATGTGTGCGGGAACCCAATATTTACAATATTGTGCAAGTAGTGGAAACGCACACATCTTTAGAAGTAGCGACTTTCTATTATCTGAGGTGCAAATATGATTGCCCGCAGGTTTGCTCGCTGCTCGAATGACAGTAAAATAACCATATTCAGGGCTTTTTGTGCCAGTTTTTACACATGCAGCCTGTGGAACAAATTTACAAAGAAGTCGTCCAAGGACCAACAAGTTCAATATAACAATGCGTTCCGGGTGTTGATCCCCATCAACACCCGGAACGCTATTGCAGTGCCCCGCAGATGTTCGCAGAGGCGCGCGTAACCTGTTTTAAAGCGGCAATGCGCTTGCGAGCCGCATCGCTGGTGCGGCGTGTGCGGGCCAGCCCCAACACCATCCTAAAGATGATTGCGGACAGGATTGACTGTCCGTATATTACAACAGTGTTGTGGACTTCACATGCCTAGCACGAGTAGTAGTGAACCATAACTGTAATATTATTACTAACATAACTAGTTTTTTTAAGCTTTATTGTAACGAGCTAACGCTTTATGAGCCACGAGCTTGAAATAAACGTTAATTTAATTTAATATATTCTACCTCCAAAACCACAATGACGTAAAAAGGCTACCACCAAGACCTTCGGTACTCTTCGGCAAGTTTATCACTATGAAACGAGAAAGCATACTTTTAGCTACAAAATAACGTATCACGGGTCACGAAGGGTTTCTAAAGTAAAACCACGTAAAACCTTCGAAATATCTTTGAAATCAAAATTGACATGAGTTATTTCAATGACTTTGTGTTAAAACAATATTACATTTAAACAAAGCATAAATTCCCTTGCAAAATGTAAAACATATCTTCATGAACCTCCATTTAAATGATTGTAGCTACTACTATACAAAACACTTGAAATAATCAATTTTAAATGAATCAGTAAATGACCCGCTTCTCGACGATGGCGATGCGTTCGAGTTTCATGCGGTATGATATCTTTGACGGCTATTAGCAAAGATTTTTGTTCATACGCATGCCAATCTTTATGTTTTCTAAAACTACGTAATCTAAACTACCCTTAGTAAAAGGACAGTTTAAGTAGCTCATCAATTTTTTTGAAAGTTGTTTTCAACCGGGACTTCTGTGCAAGACAGCATAAACATTTCTTAAATTTCATTGTCTTAAAGCGGTTTTTGTGATGTACAATTTAGTACTCATAGACAACCAAAATTTGTCGCGTGGAATACGCTTTAGTGTACTTTATCTTTCCTTTTGTTTCATAGTAATAAATTAAATGGCAAAAACTTTTATTTATGTACAACGAAAATATATACAAGAATGTTTAACCAAAATAATATAAAGAAAATTAAAACTAACTTAAATCTATAATAAAACGGGCCCTTGAGGCAATGTACCGAGGATGCTGGCGGCATTTCCTCGCTGTATCGCAATGCTGATACGTTGAGCGAGGAAACCGCCAGCTCTTCGGTCACCAGTTATGTCAACCAACCCTTCGCAATTTCTGCAAATAACTTATGCGCGCTGGGACCCCATGGACCTAGAGTTTTGACGCCAAAAGGTACAAATATGTACTCTCTGCCAAGGCCCTTGTATTTATTACGCTTTAGAATTTCGGCATTTTCCGCCGCTGCACCCGCTTTTACTGTAGTCCGTTGGAGGTGAGACGGTGCCAGTGTGTCTACACAGGTAGCATCCCACACCAACATCCGTCCCATGCTCGCAAGGAAGTAAAGACACCCCATCAGGTCTCTTGCCATCGTCCCTGACCATGCCAGTCGGCTCAAGAAGAGCAGGCGCACATTGACGGTGGCAAGAGACCGGCGGATTATATCATTAACCGTCGCATGTCTCGAAAACCGGCCTGCACTTTTTTGACAACAGAATCCATGGTGTCCCAGTCGGTCCACGTCCGTGCCACAAGAGCATATATGTGGGGTACATACCGCGACCCTGAGTCGCAGTCCAGTCGCCAATCTAAGGGAGGTCGTATTAAATTATATTTTGATTTTTGGTGGTTCATTTATTTCATTCAAAACAAATATTACATTACACTTAATGAGTAATTTGAATATAAAAAGTGCTTATTCGTGTAAACACATTAAAAATTAATACATACACAAAAGTGTACTACACAGCTATGCAAATAACATGTTGTACAAATGGTTTTGTTATACAAACATAGTAAACGATATTTAAAAAGGAATGACGGATAGGAATATATTCTCATAGTTGCTAACCGGGCCGCCTGGTTGGTTGCTACTCTCGAGGTAAGATGTTGGTTTTGCTAGGGCCGTATTTAAGTAACTGGGATTTCATTAAATATATAATATTTTAATGTCTTTTAAAAAATGAGAGCTGAGAGACTTGGCGCATCTTTTTACACGAATTCACATCATGTTATTATCGTCAAGTATTAATGTCACATGTCATACACAGCAATATTAATAGTAAAAAAAAACAGTAGAAGAATTTACACATCATTATGTAGAAATGATTGTCAAAATGAAAATGGAAACTAGGAAAAAATACCTATATTTAATTTTAATCAAAAACTGTAAATTAATAAATATCAAGCATATTTCCATATTTAATCATTAATGATCTGATCTCACACGCAACATAAGTACAATACAGAACACAGAACATAACACAATATACAGGATGTAACATGTAGATCGGTCAGTATGGGAAGTCTGAAACTACAAGACATACGAAGATCTGTTAAGAAACATGTAAAAAGGAAAACTGCATTTATACATTTAAAAAACTTCTACCCAAATCGGGAATCGAACCCGGACGTTGTGAAAAATAAAATTGACACTATTTCTATTTATAGGTAGTATCAATTGTGTAGGGCTTCCTTTGTCCATTTTTTAACTTTTTGTTATGCAAAAGTTCAATTCTCTAAAATAATGGTCACCCTACACCGACTGATTGATAATTACATGCTTGAGGGAGATACGATGTTTCAAATCAATTTGACATGTGTACCAAAATAAAGCGATGAGTATCCGTACTTGACAGAAGTATTCTAACTGTACAGAGACCATGCGTGTCGTAAAAAATAAAATCTTTACTTTAACACTTCAAAATAAAAAACGTTAATCACACCAATATTTAAAATAATTCGTACTAGACGAAAGAGTAGCTTATAGTTAACTAAATCCGTAAGGTTGATCCTGCTCACGTCTCCTGAATCAACCTGTATATACTACTCACTGTTGCTCCCTTCTTCCGCTAGCCTGCGACATACCGGGGGCCCACAATTCTAGCGCACGCGCCGGAGCGCTCGAGGCCCAACGGCGCCCGCGTCCGCGTGCGGTATGCGAGGTTAAGCAACGTGGGCCCAGCTCAGTTCTTGGGCCTTTTGACTCGCTTCAGAGACGTGGTTGCGAATCGTAGACGATCCCAAACTCACGAGCGATATTGAACCGTTGAGTTTAAGGAGAAACTTTGCCTCCTTATGCGTGTTCTATCGCTTATATGATGGTTTGTGCTCCGAAGAACTGTTCGACATGATGCCCACGGCCGCTTTCTACTATCGCACCGCTCGCCGTCGGCAGGGCATTCATCCTCACACCTTAGAACCTAAATGGTCGCTTACGGTACGGTTTCAGAGGAATTTCCTCCCTCGGACGCTCCGGATGTGGAATGAGCTCCGTGTCGAGGTTTTTCAAGAAAGGAGTATATCAATTTTTAAAGGGTCGGCCACGGCCACGCGCCTGTGTCACCCCTGGAGTTGCAGGCGTCCATAGGTTGCGGTGACCGCTTACCATCAGGCGGGCCGTATGCATGTTTGCCACCGACGTGGTATAAAAAAAAACGCCTTCGATTGGGCCATCAGAGGTATGAAACTCCCCCGCATGGTCACTATGCTATGCGGACGACACGATGGCAGTGGTGAGGGGGAAAGAATAGAGATACGCTGAGGAGAGCAGCGGTCGCAACGGAGCTGACCGTCGGTACGATTAGCCTCCTGGGACTGAGGGTAGCCATATCGAAAACGGACGCTGTGGATTTCGGAGGAAGGGGTTGGCGGCTGCATGCCGGTGAGACCATCCCTGTTGGCGGCGAAGTGGTCTAGGTTAAGGTTCACATTAAATATCTTGGCCTGATCCTGCCTCGCAAGTGGGGTCTCGGGGAGCACTTTCTACAACTGGCTCTCCGACTCGTCGGCACCGCACCCGCGCTGGCCACCTCCTAATGCAGGAGGCCCTAAAGCCCCCTGTCAGCGCCTCTTTGCCAACGTCGTGGGTAGTATTACACTTCCACAGACATTTTCACAGTTTGCCACCACTGTGGCGAAGAGAATGACACGGCCCAGCACACTGGCAGAATGTACAGGCTAGGCCGTCGAGCGCCGACAACTGGAAGTGGTGCTAAGGACGGGCGATTTCTCGCTGCACAATGTAGTCTCATGTAAGTTGGGCAGCGAGAGATCGTGGGACGCCGTGACAAAATACTGTGAAAGGGTTATGACACAAAAAGAGAAAACGGAGCGGGAGCGCGAAGAAAGAGCCGACGCGCACTCGCTCCGGCGCAGACGAGTGGGGAGAAGGCGGCGGAAATTTATTGGCCGCCAAATCCCTCAGCGGAGCCGGTGGGCTGGGGACCCACCATCCATACTTATCTTATCTCTTTCTAATATTTAGTTAAAACCAAATCTAAAAATTATGATTTTCGGCCCATGTGCGTTTCAATATGTTTCATTAAACATAATTTCGTAGGAAAAAATGTCTCACATATTTCACATAATTGTTGTTCTCGTATGTCAACTTGCTTGCTAGATACATCGCGGCTGTAAGGTTTTTCTCTTGTGTGAATCATTTTGTGGTTGTTTAAATGAGCTAGGACTGAAAACTGTTTGTTACACACATCACAGCTATATAACTCGTCTCCAGTATGTATTCTTCTATGTGTAATCAAACTATCTATTGTTGTAAATAGTTTCTCACAGTATTCACAGATGTGGGGTTGTTCCTCGGTGGGCAAAGTTAGATGTTTCTTTATATGTTTAATCAGGTGTTGTTTTAGTGCAAATGTCTCATAGCATTCACTACAACTGTATATTTCTACGCTAGTATGAATTCTCTTGTGTTTATACAAATTAACCTTACATTCGAAACGCTTGTTACATTCGTCGCAACTATAAGGTTTGTTTCCACATAATCGCTTGTGTGATCGACTAAGTTTATGCCTTTGTAAATGAGCACTATGAGCAAATTGTTTATTACACTCTTTACAACTATATGGTTTGACTCTAGTGTGAATGCGTTTATGTTTATTTAGAGCCTCATTTCGACTGAATTGCTTGTTGCATTCTTTACAACTAAATGGTTTCTCTCCAGTATGAATTCTCGTGTGTTTTTTTAAATTATCTTTTTTTGCAAATTCTTTGTTGCATTCTTTACATGTAAATGGTTTCTCTCCAGTATGAATTCTCGTGTGTTTTTTTAAATTATCTTTTTTTGCAAATTCTTTGTTGCATTCTTTACATGTAAATGGTTTCTCTCCAGTGTGAATTCTCGTATGCATTTGTAAACTTAACAACAATGAAAATTGTTTACTACATACTCTACAACTAAATGGTTTCTCTCCAGTATGCATTCTCGTGTGTCTTTCTAAATGATATTTTTTTACAAATTGCTTGTTGCATTCTTTACATCTAAATGGTTTCTCTCCAGTGTGTATTCTCGTATGCATAATTAGACCAGATGAACTTATAAATTGTTTACTACATACTCTACAACTAAATGGTTTCTCTCCAGTATGAACTCTCGTGTGTCTCATTAAATAATTTTTTAGGGCAAATTGCTTGTTGCATTCTTTACATCTAAATGGTTTCTCTCCAGTGTGAATTCTCGTATGCATTCTTAAACTTGATAAACATGTAAATTGTTTACTACATACTCTACAACTATACGGGTTTTCTCGAGTGTGAACTCTCCTGTGGATGTGCAAACTATTTAAATGCGCAAATGTTCTGTTACATTCTGTACAACTATACGGTTTTTCTCTAGTGTGAGTCCTTATATGTCCAATTAAAGCACCTCTCTGCCGGAATTGCTTGTTACATTCATTACAGGTGAATGGTTTCCCCCCGGTGTGGATCAATTTGTGTCCCTTCCAAACATACTTATTTACAAGAGTTTTATAAGAAACGTCACAACGAGCACGGTTAGGGTCCTTGTGTATTTGTATGTGCTTGATTAACCTAGACTTATCTGTGAAGTGTTGCCCGCAAGTGTCGCAGGTGTACGCTTGTTCCTCGGCGCGGAGGCCGGCGGTGTCGTCAGGTGCGTCCTTCGCACTCGCGGCGGGGCTCGGGCCGCGGCGCGATGTCGCTCGCCGCGTCTGGCTAGCGCTCGGCGCCTCATCGCCGCGGAGGCGCTCGAGCCTCACGGCGCACGCCATGGCGAGCTGTTGTCTGGCGCGCGCGGACACAGGCCGCGCCTCCGCGCCCTCGGCGCAGACCGAAGCGACTTAAAGATAAAAAAAATAGTACATTACTGCAAATGCGTGCCAAGTGTGTGTGATCGTGTAGTGATGTGATCCCTGTCCAGGCTAAGGCATCTATAGTTCTTTTCTCAAGAATGCAAGCAATTAAAAAAAAAGTAAATCCACATGAAATTCTAAGAATCCCACTAATATTATAAATGCGAAAGTTTAGATGTTTGGATGTTTGTTGCTCAATCACGCAAAAACGGCTAAACAGAACAAGGTGATTTTTTGTATACTAACAGTATATAATCTGGATTCACTTATAGTCTACTTTTTGTCCCGATAATCACCCTCAAAGGGATGAAATCGAGGGTGCAAATATGGTCTATGAAACGGGGTGATTGAAATCCCCATACGCCATTCTAAGCTTTAAGTTTCAGCCAATTGGGTGTATAACGGCGTGTCAATAAATTTAACTTAAGTCATAGCAGAATTTGACGTATTGTAAACAAGCTGACGTTTCGAAATGTCAGAGCCGAAATATCATAATTCCTTCTGATTGATGACGCTATTTTTGAGCATAACCTTTAAGCAATTAGGACTATTATTGCGTGTAAATCAAAATAAATTTGCGATACTTTGGAATTGAGTGTCTGTCTTCATATGCTTAAATACAAAAACAGCTGCTTCAATGCAGTATTTGTATCGTCGGTGTACAATTTAATTTTGTCGTGTATTATTATTTACGTAATCGGTGATCCTTCACACAATAATAACTGTTTGATATAAGAGATCACTTGGGCTGGGCAGCCCAATCATCAACATCGACGGTTGAAGCACCTTAGATCTATGCACAAAGTAAATACAATATATATACTGAGATAGAGATACCAGTGAAATATTACTAAACCGCGTTGAGAAAGGGATTCGAGTGTACCGTTAGCACAAGTGTACTTAATAAATGATTAAATATAATCATAAACCAATCTTTGATATCTTCATAAGTGCAGACCCTTATAGATAATAGAATTAATAGCTAAATATGATTTGCATATTTAAACTCTATTCTCGGTAAATATTGTCATTTGTTTAATAAAAATAGTACATTACTGCAGAGGCCGGGACGAAAGGGGTTGCCGGCCGAACACATATAGACGGCCGAGCGAAGCGAGGTCGGATAGGTCTCAGGCGGGCAATCCCATATTTCCCGCCGAGGTATGTATAGTGCTTTTCTCAAACATGCAATGAAATAAACAACAAAAAAATCAAATTTATTTTTAATACGCATAGTGGCAGAATGTCATGATGCCTGCGCCACAAATTTATGTGGAATGGAAATTAAAAAAAAGGACTTTGCCGGCCTAGGCCTGCAACATTTGTATGAAATTGCATTAACGACCTCTTGTCCTAGCCGCACCTGAAACGTCATACTTCCCAGCCTATTATAAGGAACATAACATCAATATTTCATTGCATGTTTGAGAAAATAGTATTATCATATTTGACAAATCTGTCACCAGTCACATTATTTCGCTTTATCAAATTGCCGTAGCTTTTCAAAAATACGTTTGTATAGAATATGAATCGCGGTAAAGTATTAAACGGTCGATGCCGAGAAATTGTCTACAATGTACTAACATATTTTAATAAAGAAAACGATAAGACGAAGGTTCTTTTGAAAACTTTGATGGCCATCTTAAGCGTAAATGCAATCGTCTCTGAGGTAAGTATTCCAAGAGATACATTGCAGGAAATAATTGGATTACTGAACAATAATACCAAAGTTTTGAATCGTGTGGTGGCCGCGACGGGCGTTGGAAAAAACACAGTAACATTAATAAAAAAAGAAGGCAATGTCGCCAGAGCAAATTCTTGTAAATTGAGCACACCTAAAAAAGAAAAACGAGGGCCAAAATTTATTTTGGACAATTTCGACAAATGTGCCTTGCGAAATATTATAACAAATATGTATCGGCAAAAGATTGTTCCAACTGTGCAAAAAATTTTAACTCAAGCTCAATTAGATATAAACTTTCTTGGTCAAAGAACCACATTATTAAATATAATGAAAAACCATTTAGGGTTCCGCTTTAAGAGGTGCACACAGAAACGGTTAGAATTGGTCGAACAACCTCAGATTAAAGCTTGGAGAGCCAGGTATCTAACAAGAATCCGCGAAAATGATGCATTGGGTCCTAATAAAAAACTTGTAGTTTATTTAGATGAACAAATGTTGGCAATCAATGTCCGAACAGGGCATTCGAAAATATGACAGTGCTGGAAATCGGTGGATTATAATCCACGCAGGTTCTGAAAACGGTTTTGTGAACGGAGCATTAGCTATTTGGAAGGCTAATTCCAAGAAAGGGGATTATCATGGTCAAGTAAATACCGAAAAATGTATTAAATGGATTACTAATAACTTATTACCGAATATACCACCCAATTCGATTATTGTAATGGACAATGCTTCCTATCACAGTACACAGGTAAATAAACCCCCTACTTCTCGAGATCGGAAAGACGTAATGAAGGAATGGCTTAAAGCACATAATATCGAGTTTTCTATGAAGGACACGGTTTCCATTTTATACGAAATCTAAATATATAAAAGAAGAAACTGACTGACTGACTGACTGACATATCAACGCACAGCCCAAACCGCTGGTCCTAGAGATTCCAAATTTGGCACGTAGGTTCCTTATAAGGTCTAGGGGAGCACTAAGAAAGGATTTTTCAAAATTCAACCCCTAAGGGGGTGAAATGGGGGTCCGAAGTTTGTATGGGGAAACAAGATTAGTTGGACTATTTTATTCGAAACTTCACAGGAGTATTTCTAACGATAAATGAGTAAATACGTGTTTCAGGTTTTTTGAGAAATCAACCCCTAAAAGGGGGAAATCTGGTGACAAATTCTGAAAATCGATATGGGTGTTGTTTCCATGGTTTATTGGGTCGCTGATTACGAAAACAACAATGATTTTAAAATCCCACGTGGAGTACGTGAAATACCATCCCCTCTGTTGGGGTCCGAGGGGGATGAAATGTCTAAATATTAATATGGGTGTCGTTTTTATGGTTTTTTGGGACGTTAATTACGAAAATGGCATCGGTTTTGTAATTTAATATTGTGGACATGAAAATTTTTGAAAAATTGTGCCAAATTTCAAAAAATAACTGACTGACTGAGTGACTGCCATATCACCGCACAGCTCAAACTGGTGGTTCTAGAGATTTCAAATTTAGTATGTAGGTTCCATATAAGGTCTAGAGGTGCATTAAGAAAGGATTTTTCAAAATTCAACGCCTAAGGGGGTGAAATGGGGGTCCGAAGATTGTATGGGGAATCAAGATTAGCTGGATTATTTTATTCGAAACTTCACAGGAGTATTTCTAACGATAAATGAGTAAACATGTGTTTCAGGTTTTTTGAGAAATCAACCCCTAAAAGGGGGAAATCTGGTGACAAATTCTGAAAATCGATATGGGTGTTGTTTCCATGGTTTATTGGGTCGCTGATTACGAAAACAACAATGATTTTAAAATCCCACGTGGAGGACGTGAAATACCATCCCCTCTGTTGGGGTCCGAGAGGGATGAAATGTCTAAATATTAATATGGGTGTCGTTTTTATGGTTTTTTGGGACGTTAATTACGAAAATGGCATCGGTTTTGAAATTTAATATTGTGGTCATGAAAACTTTTGAAAAATTGTGCCAAATATCAAGAAATAACTGACTGACTGAGAGACTGACATATCACCGCACAGCGCAAACTGGTGGTTCGAGAGATACCAAATTTGGCATGTAAGTCCTTATAAGGTCTATAAAGGTGCATGAAGTGCCGTGAGTTCCGTATGAAGATACCTAAACTTTGAATAAAGTAACGGCCATATTAATTTTCTTCATTTCCGTCCCGATTTCGTTCAAAATCGATATCTGAGCGTCCGAGAGGTCCCTAATACGACTCCGAGGTAAAATGTGGAAAAAGTCGCAGTCATTGATTTTCTTTTTTTTTGTCCCGATTTCGATCAAAATCGATATCTGAGCGTCCGAGAGGTCTCTTAATACGAATCCGAGGTAAAATTTGTGAAAGTGGCGGCCATATTGATTTTCTTCATTTCCGTCACGATTTCGTTCAAAATCGATATCTGAGCGTCCGAGAGGTCTCTTAATATGAATCCGAGGTAAAATTTGGAAAAAGTGGCAGCCATATTGATTTTCTTCATTTCCAACTCGATTTCGTTCAAAATCGATATCTGAGCGTCCTAGAGGTCCCCTAATACGAATTTGAGGTAAAATTTGAAAAAAGTGGCAGCCATATTGATTTTCTTCATTTTCGTCCCGATTGTGTTCAAAATCGATATCTGAGCGTCCGAGAGGTCTCGTAATACGAATCCGAGGTATAAAATAGAAAAAGTGGCGGCCATATTCATTTTTATCATTTCCGTCCAGATTTCGTTCAAAATCGATATCTGAGCGTCCGAGAGAATTCTTAATACGAATCCGAGGTAAAATTTGGAAAAAGTGGCGGCATATTGATTTTCTTCATTTCCGTCCCGATTTCGTTCTAAATCGATATCTGAGCGTCCGAGAGGTCTCTTAATATGAATCCGAGGTAAAATTTGGAAAAAGTGGCAGCCATATTGATTTTCTTCATTTCCAACCCGATTTCGTTCAAAATCGATATCTGAGCGTCCTAGAGGTCCCCTAATACGAATTTGAGGTAAAATTTGAAAAAAGTGGCGGCCATATTGATTTTCTTCATTTTCGTCCCGATTTCGTTCAAAATCGATATCTGAGTGTCCGAGTGGTCTCTTATTACGAATCCGGGGTAAAATTTGTGAAAGTGGCGGCCATATTGATTTTCTTTTTTTTTTCGTCCCGATTTCGTTCAAAATCGATATCTGAGCATCCGAGAGGTCTCATTATGCGAATCTGAGGTAAAATTTGGCACTCCATTCATACCTATATGCACAAAAGTTTAATCTAAATATATAAAAGAAGAAACTGACTGACTGACTGACTGACTGACTGACATATCAACGCACAGCCCAAACCGCTGGTCCTAGAGATTCCAAATTTGGCACGTAGGTTCCTTATAAGGTCTAGGGGTGCACTAAGAAAGGATTTTTCAAAATTCGACCCCTAAGGGGGTGAAATAGGGGTCCGAAGTTTGTATGGGGAAACAAGATTGGCTGGACTATTTTATTCGAAACTTCACAGAAGTATTTCTAACGATAAATGAGTAAACACGTGTTTCAGGTTTTCTGAAAAATCAACCCCTAAAAGGGGGAAATGTGGTGACAAATTCTGAAAATCGACATGGGTATTGTTTTTATGGTTTATCGGGTCGCTGATAACGAAAACAACAATGATTTTGAAATCCCACGTGGAGGACGTGAAATACCATCCCCCCTGTTGGGGTGCGAGGGGGATGAAATGTCTAAATATTAATATGGGTGTCGTTTTTATGTTTTTTTGGAACGTTCATTACGAAAATGGCATCGATTTTGAAATTTAATGTAGTGGACATAAAAACTTTTGAAAGTATGTGCCGAATTGCAAAAAATAACTGACTGACTGAGCGAGTGACATATCATCGCACAGCCCAAACTGCTGGTTCTAGAGATTCTAAATTTAGTATGTAGGTTCCATATAAGGTCTAGAGGTGCATTAAGAAAGTACTTATCAAAATTCAACCCCTAAGGGGGTTAAATGGGGGTCCGAAACGTGTGTGGGGAATCAAGATTAGTTGGACTATTTTATTCAAAACACTTCACAGGAGTATTTCTAACGATAAATGAGTAAACACATGTTGCAGGTTTTTTGAGAAATCATCCCCTAAAAGGGGGAAAGGTGGTGACAAATTCTGAAAATCGACATGGGTATTGTTTTTATGATATACCGGGTTGCTGATAACGAAAACAACAATGATTTTAAAATCCCACGTGGAGGACGTGAAATACCATCCCCGCCTGTTGGGGTTCGAGGGGGTGAAATGTCTAAATATTAATATGGGTGTCGTTTTTATGGTTTTTTGGGACGTTCATTACGAAAATGGCATCGATTTTGAAATTTAATGTTGTGGACATGAAAACTTTTGAAAGATTGTGCCAAATTGCAAGAAATAACTGACTGACTGAGTGAGTGAAATATCATCGCACAGCCCAAACTGCTGGTTCTAGAGATTCTAAATTTAGTATATAGGTTCCATATAAGATCTAAAGGGTACAATAAGAAAGGATTTTTCAAAATTCAACCCCTAAGGGGGTCAAATGGGGGTTCGAAGTGTGTGTGGGGAATCAAGATTAGTTGGACTATTTTATTCGAAACTTCACAGGAGTATTTCTAACGTTAAATGAGTAAACATGTGTTTCAGGTTTTATGAGAAATCAACCCCTAAAAGGGGGAAATGTGGTGACAAATTCTGAAAATCGCTATGGGTAGGTATTGTTTCTATGGTTTATCGGGTCGCTGATTACGAAAACAACAATGATTTTAAATTCCCACGTGGAGGACGTGAAATACCATTCCCACTGTTGGGTTCCAAGGGGTTGGAATGTCTAAATATTAATATGGGCGTCGTTTTTATGGTATTTTTGGGACTTTAATTTTGAAAATGGCATTGATTTCGAAATTTTATATTGCGGACATGAAAACTTTTAAAAGTTTTTGCCAAATTGCAAGAAGAAATTGACTGACTGAGTAAGTGACATATCAACGCACAGCCCACACTACTGGTTCGAGAGATACTAAATTTGGCATGTAGGTTCCATATAAGATTGAAATGCCGTGAATTCCCTATGAAGAGACGACCTTTTTTGATTCAATGTATTGTAAGTAAGTGATTTTATTAATCAGTGCCGTCCGATACGATTTCAATAAAAATCGATATTTGAGCGTCCGAGAGGACTCTTAATAGGAATCCAAGGTAAACTTTGAATAAAGTAACGGCCATATTAATTTTCTTCATTTCCGTTGCGATTTCGTTTAAAATTGATATCTGAGCGTCCGAGAGGTCCCCTAATACGACTCCGAGGTAAAATTGGGATAAGTGGCAGCCATATTAATTTTCTTCATTTCCGTTGCGATTTCGTTTAAAATTGATATCTGAGCGTCCGAGAGGTCCCCTAATACGACTCCGAGGTAAAATTGGGATAAGTGGCAGCCATATTGATTTTCTTAATTTCCGTCCCAATTTCGTTCAAAATAGATATCTGAGCGTCCGAGATGTCTCTTATTACGAATCCGAGGTAAAATTTGGAAAAAGTCGCAGCCATATTGATTTTCTTCATTTCCTTCCCGATTTCGTACAAAATCGATATCTGAGCGTCCGACAGGTCTCGTAATACGAATGCGATGTAAAATTTGGAAATAGTGGCAGCCATATTAATTTTCTTCATTTCCGTCCCGATTTCGTTCACAATCGATATCTGAGCGTCCGAGAGGTCCCCTAATACGACTCCGAAGTAAAATTTGGAAAAAGTGGCGGCCATATTGCTTTTCTTCATTTCCGTCCCGATTTCGTTCAAAATCGATATCTGAGCGTCCGAGAGGTCCCCTAATATGACTCCAAGGTAAAATTTGGAAAAAGTGGCGGCCATATTGATTTTCTTCATTTCCTTCCCAATTTCGTTCATAAGTAGTACGAATCTGTGGTAAAATTTAGAAAATGTGGCAGCCATATTCATTTTTATCACTTCCGTCACGATTTCGTTCAAAATCAATATCGGAGCGTCCGAGAGAATTCTTAATACGAATCCGAGGTAAAATTTGAAAAAAGTGGCAGCCATATTGATTTTCTTTATTTCCAACCCGATTTCATTGAAAATCAATATCCGAGCGTCCGAGCGGTCCCCTAATACGAATCCGAGGTAAAATTTATAAAAAGTGACAGCTATATTGATTTTCTTCATTTCGAACCCGATTTCGTTCAAAATTGATATCTGGGCGTCCGACAGGTCTCGTAATACGAATTTGAGGTAAAATTTGGAAAAAGTGGCGGCCATATTGATTTTCTTCATTTCCGTCCTGATTTCGTTCAAAATCGATATCTAAGCGTCCGAGAGGTCTCTTAATACGAATCTGAGGTAAAATTCGGCACTCTATGCATGCCAAGGATTGTAAAAAAAAGTTTAATGTTACTATATAGGCATGTGGGGTATCTATGGATTGGCTTTTAAAAACGACATAGAGGTTTCGATATTTTATCCATTTAAATCAACCTTTAAATATTTCTTTATACGTATGGCATTTATTTACGAACCGTGAAATTTTCGGGAAGACAAGTACGATTTCCTGTTTTTGTTGCACTTTTAGCACCACCCAGGGGTCACGTGTAGGGTAACGGTGGGTACTCCCTATGGACGTAGTGCAACTTCGACCCCCCTTTGTCAAGTGAGTGGGCAACTTGGCTGTTAGAAGTTCTCAAGCCGCCCGAAGACCTCGAACTTGGCTTAACGACTGCTGTCGTAAACAGCAGTCGGGATCAACGGCTTAACGTGCCTTTCAAAGCACGAGAGCGCTCAGTTAGTAATTACTCAAAGCGGTCACCCATCCAAGACCTGACTTGCACCCACATTGCTTAACCTCGCATACCGCACGCGGTAGGCGGGTGCCGCTGGGCCACGAGCGCTCTGAATTCTTGATGGTTTGTGCCAAATTTCAATTCAATCGGTTCAGTAAAAGTAACTCGATTGTAACAGACGGACTAACAGTAAGGAGTGCGAATGAAAGTGAAGCCAAATTTTCTTTTTGGATGCTCCTTTTAATGAATCACAATCACCAAACTTCAAATACCGAAACCCCCAGAATGTAACAACTACTATTCTGGGAACCGCATCTAAATCGGTTCAGCCAAACGCGAGATAATCGTGGACAAACATACATATATACCTACATACATATATACGGGTCAAATAGTGAACCTCTTTTTTGTAGACGGTTCAAATTACGCTTAGTACGCGGGCGAAGCCGCGGGCAAATGCTAGTCATTAAATAAATGGTTTGAGAATTTAATACAAAATACCAAATTTAGCTTTATTTAATGATTTAAGTCGTAAACCTTCAAATTCTATAAATAACATTTGTTTTATAATGATATTGAGTATAATTGTAAACGCACAACTTGAGTCGATGCAATTTCAAAACGCATCGTCAGAATTGTCATCATTGTCAATGTTAACCAAAATATACACAACCTGTCACGGACTCCGACTCACGTAAATATTATACACAACTTCCAGAGTTTTCTGTTATAATATCGTAAAAAAATCAGTGATTCCAGTGATGAAAATCATGCCTGTGGAACTGTGTTTTTTTGCAGGTTGCACTTTCCTCGCTATTGTGAGGAGAAAAGTTTTGTGTTACACACGGGTGCAAAGTTGTATTTTACTTCTCGTGTGTTGAAACACTCGCTACGTTCAGGATTATATTTTAGAACCACTCGCTTCGCTCGTGGTTCAACTATAGATTCCACACTCGCGGGTAAAATACAACTTTGCACCCTTGTATAACAAATAACTATAAAACTATGGTTTCAAAAATTAGATCACATATTAAAAAGAAAAAACCTAAATGCGATGCGTCAACTATCAAGTGTGCATATAAAGCAGCAAAAAAGTTACTTCCAAAAAATTCACTTATTCGTTTACCACGCATAATTCCAATCCCAAAAACTGGTGGAATCTTTCTTACCTTTGATTCCTATCTTTGCCGGATTGTCAGCTCTTTACTCATTAGCTAGTGGGGCAGCAGGCATCGCGAAGGCTGTGAATGACTATAAATCGGCTCAAAAGAATCTACAGGAGTCAGAACGACACAATAAAATGATGGAGTCCATCGCCATTGGCAAAGGCTTATACATAAAACCATACAAGAAAGGTAGTGGTTTGTTTTTGAACACTTCAAAAAACTGAACAGGAAGGCTGCCTAGAAGAGCGCTTACAAACATAGACATATTAAAAAATGGTTGTTACATCCCACATTTTAGGGGAGTTTTCATGCGTGATAGCTTACCAAAACGACCTCGTCGTATCACTTTATTGCTTCCGAATATATATAAAGGATTTTCATACAACATTACACTACTTAGCCAGTAATTAACGCGCGGCGCTGCCACCGCGCCGCGGAAGCGGGCTGCGAAACTGGTTGGAACTATGTTGTTAATATTAGGTACCTACCTCCATATACACAAATCGAAATAAATAATTCTTATTCTCAATGCTTGAATACAACTTCAAACAATACGAGTAAATATATAAACTGTATCAACACTAATCTAAATATATAAAAGAAGAAACTGACTGACTGACTGACATATCAACGCACAGCCCAAACCGCTGGTCCTAGAGATTCCAAATTTGGCACGTAGGTTCCTTATAAGGTCTAGGGGTGCACTAAGAAAGGATTTTTCAAAATTCAACCCCTAAGGGGGTGAAATGGGGGTCCGAAGTTTGTATGGGGAAACAAGATTAGTTGGACTATTTTATTCGAAACTTCACAGGAGTATTTCTAACGATAAATGAGTAAATACGTGTTTCAGCTTTTTTGAGAAATCAACCCCTAAAAGGGGGAAAGGTGGTGACAAATTCTGAAAATCGACATGGTTATTGTTTTTATGATATACCGGGTCGCTGATAACGAAAACAACAATGATTTTAAAATCTCACGTGGAGGACGTGAAATACCATCCCCCATGTTGGGGTGCGAGGGGGATGAAATGTCTAAATATTAATATGGGTGTCGTTTTTATGGTTTTTTGGGACGTTAATTACGAAAATGGCATCGGTTTTGCAATTTAATACTGTGGACATGAAAACTTTTGAAAGTTTGTGCCAAATTTCAAGAAATAACTGACTGACTGAGTGAGAGACATATCAACGCACAGTCCAAACTGGTGGTTCGAGAGATACCAAATTTGGCATGTAAGTTCCTTATAAGGTCTAAAGGTGCATGAAGTGCCGTGAGTTTCCTATGAATATACGACCTTTTTTGATTCAATGTATTGTAAGTGGTTTTATTAATCAGTGCCGTCCGATACGATTTCGACATAAATCGATATTTGAGCGCCCGAGAGGACTCTTATTAGGAATCCGAGGTACCTAAACTTTGAATAAAGTAACAGCCATATTTATTTTCTACATTTCGAACACGAATCCGAGGTAAAATTTGGAAAGTGGCAGTCATATTGATTTTCTTCATTTTCAACCCGATTTCGTTCAAAATCGATATCTGAGCGTCCGAGAGGTCCCCTAATACGAATCTGAGGTAAAACTTGGAAAAAGTTGCGGCCATATTGATTTTCTACATTTTCAACCCGATTTCGTTCAAAATCGATATCTGAGCGTCCGAGAGGTCCCCTAACACGGATTTGAGGTAAAATTTGTAAAACGTGCCGGCCATATTGATTTTCTTCATTTTCAACCCGATTTCGTCCAAAATCGATATCTGTGCGTCCGAGAGGTCTCCTAATACGAATTTGAGGTAAAATTTGGAAAAAGTAGTGGCCATATTAATCATCTTCATTTTCGTCCCGATTTCGTTCAAAATCGATATCTGAGCGTCCGAGAGGTCTCGTAATACGAATCCGAGGTAAAATTTAGAAAAAGTGGCGGCAGTATTCATTTTTACCATTTCTGTCCCGATTTCGTTCAAAATCGATATCTGAGCGTCCGAGAGGTCCCCTAACACGAATCCGAGGTAAAATTTGGAAAAAGTGGCAGCCATATTGATTTTCTTCATTTTCAACCCGATATCGTTCAAAATCGATATCTGAGCGTCCGAGAGGTCCCCTAATACGAATTTGAGGTAAAATTTGGAAAAAGTGGCGGCCATATTGATTTTCTACATTTTCAACCCGATTTCGTTCAAAATCGATATCTGAGCGTCCGAGAGGTCCCCTAACACGGATTTGAGGTAAAATTTGTAAAACGTGCCGGCCATATTGATTTTCTTCATTTTCAACCCGATTTCGTCCAAAATCGATATCTGTGCGTCCGAGAGGTCTCCTAATACGAATTTGAGGTAAAATTTGGAAAAAGTAGTGGCCATATTAATCATCTTCATTTTCGTCCCGATTTCGTTCAAAATCGATATCTGAGCGTCCGAGAGGTCTCCTAATACGAATTTGAGGTAAAATTTGGAAAAAGTAGTGGCCATATTAATCATCTTCATTTTCGTCCCGATTTCGTTCAAAATCGATATCTGAGCGTCCGAGAGGTCTCGTAATACGAATCCGAGGTAAAATTTAGAAAAAGTGGCGGCAGTATTCATTTTTACCATTTCTGTCCCGATTTCGTTCAAAATCGATATCTGAGCGTCCGAGAGGTCCCCTAACACGAATCCGAGGTAAAATTTGGAAAAAGTGGCAGCCATATTGATTTTCTTCATTTTCAACCCGATATCGTTCAAAATCGATATCTGAGCGTCCGAGAGGTCCCCTAATACGAATTTGAGGTAAAATTTGGAAAAAGTGGCGGCCATATTGATTTTCTACATTTTCAACCCGATTTCGTTCAAAATCGATATCTGAGCGTCCGAGAGGTCCCCTAACACGGATCCGAGGTAAAATTTGGAAAAAGTGGCAGCCATATTGATTTTCTTCATTTTCAACCCGATATCGTTCAAAATCGATATCTGAGCGTCCGAGAGGTCCCCTAATACGAATTTGAGGTAAAATTTGGAAAAAGTGGCGGCCATATTGATTTTCTACATTTTCAACCCGATTTCGTTCAAAATCGATATCTGTGCGTCCGAGAGGTCCCCTAACACGGATTTGAGGTAAAATTTGTAAAACGTGCCGGCCATATTGATTTTCTTCATTTTCAACCCGATTTCGTCCAAAATCGATATCTGTGCGTCCGAGAGGTCTCCTAATACGAATTTGAGGTAAAATTTGGAAAAAGTAGTGGCCATATTAATCATCTTCATTTTCGTCCCGATTTCGTTCAAAATCGATATCTGAGCGTCCGAGAGGTCTTTTAATACGAATCTGAGGTAAAATTTGGCATTCATACATGCCTGCATGCAAAAAAGTTTAATGTTACTATATAGGCGTGTGGGGTATATTGGATTTGTTTTTAAAAACGACATAGAGGTTTTGATATTTTTTCGATTTAAATCAACCTTTAGATTTTTTTAAACGTATGGCATTTATTTACGAACCGTGAGATCTTCGAGAAGATAAGTACGGTTGCCAGTTTTTGTTGCACTTTTAGCACCACCCACGTGTAGGGTAACGGTGGGTACTGCCTACGGACGTGGTGTAACTTCGAACCCCCTTTGTCAAATGAGTGGGCAACTTGACTGTTAGAAGTTCGCAAGCCGCCCGAAGGCCTCTAACTTGGCTTAACGATTGCTGTCGTAGACAGCAGCCGGGATCAACGGCTTAGCGTGCCTTCCAAAGCACGAGAGTCAGTTAGTAACCACTCAAAGCGGTCACCCATCCAAGAACTGACCTGCGCCCACATTGCTTAACCTCGCATACCGCACGCAATAGGCGGGTGCCGCTGGGCCACGAGCGCTCTAAATTCTTGATAGTTTAGATAAATCGGTTGTAACAGACGGACTGACAGTAAGGAGTGCGAATGGAAGTGAGGTCAAATTTTCTTTTTTGATGCTCCAATGGGAACTGGCAAAACATACCTAATAAATTTAATTTTAGGAAAAATAAATGTTACACGTGATATTGAATTAGCCGTATTTCTGTACTTCAAAGGACCATAGTTTATGACCGCTGCGCGGTGCTTGGTCGTTATCAGACCTATTGGTGTTACTGTAGTACACAGATACTTTTACTAAGGGCCATTTAAGACATGCTTTTATTTCATCGGCCCTTTCCCCTTCGGTCTGTCGGAAATGTATGATAATAGTTTTCGATCCTTATTTTTGCCAAAATCAAATGAAATTCGACAGTTTGCCGGTTCTCAGAATGTATACTGACTTTTCATCTGTTCATCTGTTAATGAATCACAATCACCAAACTTTGTATACCGAAACCCCCAGAATGTAACAACTACTTTTCTGGAGACCTTTTTGGCAAACGGTTAAAAATTTCGATTAGTACGCGGGCGAAGCCGCGGGCAAATGCTAGTGTTACTATATAGGCGTGTGGGGTATCTATGGATTTGCTTTTAAAAACGACATAGAGGTTTCGATATTTTTTCCATTTAAATCAACCTTCAATTCTTTTTTAATCATATGGCATTTATTTACGAACCGTGAGATTTTCGAGAAGACTAGTACGGTTGCCAGTTTTTGTTGCACGTTTAGCACCACCCCTGGGGTTCTGTGTATGGTAACGGTGGGTACTCCCTACGGACGCGGTGCAACTTCGACCCCCCTTTGTCAAGTGAGTGGGCAACTTGACTGTTAGAAGTTCGCAAGCCGCTCGAAGGCCTCTAACTTGGCTTAACGATTGCAGCCGGGATCAACGGCTTAGCGTGCCTTTCAAAGCACGATAGTCAGTTAGTAACCACTCAAAGCGGTCACCCATCCAAGAACTGACCTGCGCCCACATTGCTTAACATCGCACACCGCACGCGGTAGGCGGGTGCCGTTGGGCCACGACCGCTCTAAATTCTTGATAGTTTGTGCCAAATTGCAATTCAATAGGTCCAGTAAAAGCAACTTGGTTGTAACAGACGGACTGACAGTAAGGAGTGCGAATGGAAGTGAGGCCAAATTTTCTTTTTGGATGCTCCAATGGTAACTGGCAAAACATACCTAATAAATTTAATTGTAGGAAAAATAAATGTTACACATGATATTGAATTAGCCGTATTTCTGTACTTCAAAGGACCAGAGTTTATGGCCGCTGCGCGCTGTTAGGTCGTTTACAGACCTATTGGTGTTACTGTAGTACACAGATACTTTTACTAAGAGCCATTTGAGACATGCTTTTATTTCATCGGCCCTTTCCCCTTCGGCCTCTCGGAAATGTATGATAATAGTTTTCGATCCTTATTTTTGCCAAAATCAAATGAAATTCAACAGTTTGCCGGTTCTCAGAATGTATACTAACTTTTTATCTGTTCATCTGTTAATGAATCACAATCACCAAACTTCGTATAGCGAAACCCCAGAATGTAACAACTACTTTTCTGGAGACCGCATCTAAATCGGTTCAGCCAAACGCGAGATAATCGTCGACAAACATACGAACCTGTTTTTTGTAGACGGTTAAAAATTTCGCTTAGTACGCGGGCGAAGCCGCGGGCAAATGCTAGTTATAAATAAAAATCGCCCGCCTAAAGAACATTTAATAGATAACCTATTAAAAGCACACGGTCATGAGGTACTTCGCTTGCCACCTTATCACTGCGACCTAAATCCGATCGAGCATATATGGCATTTAGTTAAGCAGAGAGTATCTCAAAAAAATGTACTACAGCGTGAAAATGAGATTGAGGCCATAACACTAGAGTCATTAGCCTCAATCACCGAGAACGATTGGAAAAAAGAGGTGACTCACGTGAAACATATTGAAAATGACTACTGGCTGAGAGAAAACATGGAAATTCCTCGAAATGAAGTAATTGTTAACACTGGTAGGTTAACCTATTAGCATAATATCAAATTTACATTATAGAATCTACTCGTATCAAACACTAACTTATCCATTTTTTTGTTCATACTCGTACAGGTGATGATACTGAGAGCTCTGATGACGATAGCGTTATGACTGAATAATTTTTATGGTTCTTAAAGTAATTATTTACAACATTTGTATTTTATTTAAGTAATACACCGTGTTTTTTTATTTACGATTAATTCGACACGTCGCTTAGTACATTAACAGCAATCAACTTGTGGGTTTCTTTTAAATTCAAAATGAGACTTGTTTTTACTTTTTCATACAAACTAAATCAGAATCGTGTTGATCACAAGTGTGACCTCTCACTTTCACCTCCTTTAGCGTAAATGTAAAATTGCAATTGTGACAGTTTTGACTTTACATCAATGACAACACTTACCAATTGTACATAAATTATAAAATCATACTTAAAATACTTTAAAAACGGTGTTTAAGAAAGTAACTCTATTTGATCTGAAGAACTATCTCTTAATGCTATCGGAAATCAATAAAAACACGCTGTATAATTTGATATTTTTTCCATGCTTTAGAACTTCATTGTAAAAAATAACAATTTAATTTATCTGCATACTCTACCACTGACAATGTCATATCATGCATTAGTTCAAAAATGACATATGAGCTCAATCCCTTTCTAAACGCGGAGTTGTAATACACATCCCAACCTAACATAATAAATAAAAATATATTTAAATCTTATAGCAATAGATAATTTTCCCAGCAAAATTTTCCAAAAGAACCCATTTTAAAAATAATAAAAGATGGAAAGACTACTACGAATTCATTAGAGATGGCAAACGAATTCAATATTTTTTTTTATAGATAAAATTGAAGGCGACAATATGCCAGCTGCTGGAACACCCATAGTTACAACGCAATGCCCGGGATCCTGTCCCGGGATAACCGTCCCGGCAAGAACGCCTCGTGCCGGAGTTTATAAATTATTTAGTATTAGGACTGCAAAAACAAATCTAGCTCGTAACTCTGCTCTTTCGAGAATGACACGGCTGTATAACCATCTCCCACACACCATCGGAGCCGATATTTTTCATGATAGCCCAGGGAAGTTTAAAAGGAAAGTGTCAGAGTATTTTAAGTCGCTGGAGGCACCGTGATAATGTTTAGTGTGCCTGTCTCTACGCTATACGATGATGTGTAGTACTAGTGATAAGTCACATTAACTTTTCTTTTATTATTTCTTTGATTTAAAATAAAAATATTAATTAAATTTAAAATGCATGCCTTAGGTAGGAAGACACAGATGTTAGCAGTGGTTGCCTATAATTGGATAAGCATCTATCACGGACTGTGTAATTGATATAAGAACATTGTATGATGTGTTATCTGTTGGCGATCCTTAATAAACAAATAAATAAAAATCTGTATACATAAGACCTACCGCTCCCAACGACATAATCCAATCTCTTAAAAACACGAACAGTGTCGGTCATGATGACATCTGCACGAAAGCTATTCAGCAGGTTTCTCATGTCATAGCTTCCCCACTTAGTCATATAATTAACCTATCTATTTCATGCGGCACTTATCCTGACAAACTTAAACCAGTAATTGTTAAACCGTTGTTTAAAAAAGGGGACAAGTATGATATTAGCAATTACAGACCAATTTCTCTAGTGTCAGTGTTCTCAACGCCTACACACTCAAAGATATTCGAGAAAGTGATATACGAGGCTTTATATAAGTAACTACCTGGAAAAACATAATCTGCTAGCCAAGGAACAAAAAGGTTTCCGCAAAAAGATGACAGTCAATATGGCCATATATGATCTACTCTATCCCGTAATACAATATTTTTTAAGAAAAAAAACCGACTTCAATGGGGGAGGCCGGTAAAAGATCATTATACTTAGACGGTGCACTCTTAGATAGATATACAATAAAATAAAAATGGCTATAATGTATGTTTATAATGGTAGAAGACTAAGTACCCTCAATTCCTCATGGAATCATGAAAAAACCTTGCTTGCTTGACAAACAAAACGAAGAGAACAAATCGCCAAACGTGAACTACGCGTCGTTGAAGAGTTCCGTTCTGATCATCATCAGCAGTTCCACTTCATCAAATGTCACTTTTATGAATGAAAATGCTTGATTAGTTCATGAAAATACTAAAATCACTATTTGTGTGCCTTTCACATTTGAGGAGTTCCCTCGATTGGTAATGGATCCCATCATCAGAACTCGAGCATGACAAAAATCAATCGTGAAAATAGAACTTGCTTAACAAACACAGCTAGAAGGACAAATCGCCAAACGTGAACTTTTCGTCGTTGAAGATTTCTGTTCTGATCATCATCAGCAGTTCCACTTCATCAAATGTCACACTTTTGTATGATAATGCTCGATTATTCGTTGATAAAAACACAAAAATCACTACATGTTTGCCTTTAAGATTTGAGGAGTTCCCTCAATTCCTCATGGATCCCATCATCAAAAATCGAGCATGACAAAAATTAATCGTGAAAATAGAACTTGCTTAACAAACGCAGCTAGGAGGACAAATCGCCAAACGTGAACTTTTCGTCGTTGAAGAGTTCTGTTCTGATCATCATCAGCAGTTCCACTTCATCCAATGTCACATTTTTGGATGAAAATGCTTGACTTGTTGATAAAAACACAAAAATCACTATATGTTTGCCTTGGAGATTTGAGGAGTTCCCTCAATTTCTCATGGATCCCATCATCAGAACTGCGTTTTGACAAAAACGGGACCAACTTGGATATATATACTTACAATCAAAAAAAGAATTTTCCAAATCGGTTAAGAAATGACTGAGTTATGGACTAACAAACATTAAAAAAAAAAAAAAAAAAAAAACATACAACCGAATTGATAACCTCCTCTTTTGAAATTTTGAAGTCAGTTAAAAAATTGATAAAAGACAACATATCGAGGGTTGCGTGGTCAAACCCATAGTCGCGTAAAATATTTAAAAAAAATAGAACTATATGTTAGGGATATAGAGTTTATATTTCAAAAAGCAATTATTTCGATTTATCGGGTTTGACCACGCAACCCTCGAATATGCGGCATATTTATGGATTTAAGTAAAGCGTTCGATTACCTGAGTCGTACTATACTTTTGGAAAAACTGAAAACATATGGTATGCGAAGCAACGTTCTACAATTATTGAAATCTTGGGAGCAGACTACTGAACTTTCACAAATATGTCTTAAATCAGAATAGGAAAGATCATACAGATCAGATGTACGGGTACTAAAGTACGGTGTGCCTTAAGGTAGCATTTTGGGCCACCTCCTGTTCCTGTTGTATATCAATGATCTCCCTAAACATGATGATGGAGACCGGTGGCCAAAGGAACTCTTTGATAAATCAACGCAACCTCATTGAGTCTCGGTTTGTTAAGATCACCTCGATGAGTAGGTAGTAGATGACTGTTGAAAAAAAAGTACAGTTGGCGATAAAAACTTGTATCAGAAAATAAATTTTGACAAAAAAACTTACCTATTAAGAAGTTTTTGTTAAATCATCATCATCATCATCATCATTTCAGCCGAATGACGTCCACTGCTGGACATAGGCCTTCCCCAAAGACTTCGACAATGACCGATCCTGCGCCACCTGCATCCAGCGGACACCCGCGACCCTTACCAGGTCATCAGTCCACCGTGTGGGGGGCCTGCCCACGCTACGCCTTCCGGTACGTGGTCGCCACTCGAGAACCTTCCCGCCCCAACGGCCATCGGTTCTGCGTGCTATGTGCCCCGCCCACTGCCACTTAAGTTTAGCGATTCGAAGGGCTATATCGGTCACTTTGGTTCTGCTGCGGATGGCCTCATTTCTGATGCGATCACGCAGAGAAACTCCCAGCATAGCCCTCTCCATTGCTCTTTGGGTGACTTTGAGCCTTCTTATGAGGCCCATAGTAAGCGACCACGTTTCGGTACCATATGTCATCACTGGCAACACACACTGGTCAAAGACTTTCGTCTTGAGACACTGCGGGATATTGGACGAAAAGATGTGACATAGCTTCCCGAACGCTGCCCAGCCGAGTCGGATCCGACGATTAACCTCTTTCTCGAAGTTGGACTTACCTAACTGGACAGTCTGTCCTAGGTATATGTAGTCGTCTACAACATCGAGCGTAAAGTGTCCGATTGTTACGGGAGTTGGTGCTACATGGGCATTTGACATTATCTTCGTCTTGTCCATGTTCATCCTTAGACCAACTCGCTCGGAGGCTTTACTGAGGTCATTGAGCATTGTACTTAAATCCTCCATGGTCTCAGCCAAGACTACTATATCGTCAGCAAACCGAAGGTGAGTGATGTACTCGCCGTTTATGTTGATGCCTAGCCTTCTCCAGTCCAGAGTCTTGAACACGTCCTCCAGTGCAGCGGAAAACAGTTTAGGAGAAATAACATCTCCTTGCCTGACTCCCCGCTGCAGCGGAATAGGTTTCGAGTTCTGGTCCTGGAGTCGGACTGACATAGTGGCGTTCTCGTACAAACACTTCAGCACTTCGATATAGCGGTAGTCCACTTGGCACCGTTGGAGAGATACAGCCCAGGTTTCAATCAAATCGAAGGCTTTCTCGTAGTCCACGAACGCTAGACAGAGGGGCAGGTTGTACTCCTCAGTCTTCTGTATAACCTGACGAAGCGTATGGATGTGGTCTACGGTGCTAAAGCCTCTTCGGAATCCGGCTTGTTCGGGAGGCTGGAAATCATCTAGCCTGCGTGCGAGACGGTTCGTAATGACTCTTGAAAACAGCTTATAGACATGGCTCAGAAGTGAGATGGGTCGGTAGTTCTTCAGTAAGGCGTTGTCACCCTTTTTGAAGAACAGCACCACCACACCTCTGTTCCATGCCTTTGGAGTTTTCCCTTCCAGTAAGACGGAATCGAACAACTTCTGAAGGGCCCTAAGGACCGGTTTTCCACCCGCCTTCAGGAGTTCAGGTGTTATTCCGTCTTCACCAGGTGCCTTGTTGTTCTTTAGCTGTTTAAGAGCCATTCTAATCTCGTACACGCTGATGTCCGGGATATCTTCGGTATAGTGCCGGGTTAATCTGGCTCTAGGGTCTTCCGCCAGACCAACTTCGGGTCTGCTAGTTGACGTGTATAGCTGACCATAAAAGCATTCTATCTCTTTCAGAAGCTCGGGTTTGGATGAAACGATTCTACCGTCTTCAGTTTTTAATTTGGCGAGCTGGCTCTGCCCAATAGACAGATCTCTTGAGAACACTTTAGAGCCCTTATTCTGCTCGATGGCCTCTTCAATACGATTTGTATTGAATTGGCGCAGATCGCGGGTAAGGGACTTGGAGATCCGTTTATTGAGTTGCCTGTATAATGTCGCATCGGCTGAAGACTGCAGAATCATTTCATTCCTTTCCTCGATGAGCCTCTGAGTGGAGATAGAAAGCCTTTTGGCTCTGTGAGTCCGTTGGGCCTTAAAGAACTTAGACCCAATGCTATGGACAGCTTCTACAAACCCGTCATTGAAATCGTCCACGTCGCCGCCTAGACAATCAAAACGGTTTTGAAGTTCCAGCTGAAAGCTCTCGGGGTTTTGGATTTGGACTGCTGCTGGACGGAGCGTAGACTTCATGAGTCGAGAGCGCTCTAGCTTGACGCATATATTCAATGTGCCTCTTACCAGACGATTGTTGCCCCACTGTCGCACTGTGCGTGCGATTTTGTTTAATAATAATAAACCCGCGGAGGCAGCCTGTGGCGAGCTGACGGTGAGTGGCGACACCGCGGACCCCTAATCTCCAGAGGGCCCTTTCCATCTGGCCCTCGCCTCTGTGCTTGCCTTAATTGGCCGGCCAGAGTGGAGTCGCAAGAGCGAGACCTATGCTCCAGGTTGGAAGTGTAAAATGTCATAACGCCGGCGGCCTGCTGAACGGATTACCGGGATCTGGCTACCGCAGACTCACCTCTCGACAATCTTACAGCCGCTCAAAGAGATGTTGCCCCACTGTCGCACTGTGCGTGCGACTGTTATGTGGGGCCCACTCAGCGAGCTGGCGAGTCACCGCCTGCCTTTTACAATATTGAGACTGATTGTCATGGCAGGTGTCCGCTAGTCTCCTCCAATAGCCCATTATCCAGCCCATCCAACATTCAACACAATAGCCCATGACCTTAATTTCCATCGCAGCACAGTGATGCACTGCAATAGTCTTTGCACCTGGCGGGGACCATCTCCGGATGTATCACATTGTGCGCTCGGAGATGGTATCCGCCATGTGTATCCCTTACTTTTAGATTATTTTTGTCTTAAACCCTTTAAGACAAAAATAACCTAGCTTTTTTTTTAACCTAGCTTAAGTACGAAAATAAATACAGACATAATAATAATAATAATTATTTGGTTTGACCGAATTGTATCAACTTCATAGATAACCCCCTCTAGATGGAGATTATAGGGCGACGTGCGGTCACCTCACCTATGTACCACTAGTACATGTAAGCAGAAACGCCTCGCGGTATCAGTCAGACTCGTCCAGGTTCGCGATCTATACGTACGTCAGATAAACGAGCATTGAAAATCGATTTTATCCATTAGAAATGGTGTTTTGCTGTGTAAAGTTATGTGGGAAAAACTCTCGAACAGCAAAGTACAAGAATGACGGAATAACAGATAGATAGATAGATTTTTTTATTTGCAAAGAATAAGTAGTTACATCAGTGTCCTTAGGTGGTATGTGACAATAGGTAGCTCATTCTGCTATTTTGTACTATAATACTAGCATGCAAATATTTCAAACATTATTGATCTATATTTTTATACAGGAAATCTTTCACACTGTAGTAATTATTTCAGTTAAAAACTTGACTAACTTATGCTTGAATCTATTTAAAGGTAGCTCTTGTATACATTGTGGTAACTTATTAAAAAATTTCATGCACATGACAATGCAGTGGTTTGAGTATAAAGCTGTCCTTGGAACATAATTATAAACCAACCGTTCAGGGTTTCGTTGGTTTCTGGTAGAATTTGTTCCAGCTGTTTTAAACAAATACATATGTCTCTTGACAAACATACACATTTCCAGTATATACAAGCAAGGCAAAGGCAGTATATTAAGTTTCGTAAAAAGTGCCTTGCATGATTTATATGAGGCTACACCGCAAATCGCACGTATACATTTTTTTTGAGCTACGAATGCAATGCTGGAATCTGTACAGTTTCCCCACAAAATAAGCCCGTATCTCAAAGTTGAGCTAACATACCCATGATATGCGGCTAAAGTGGCTTGTAACCCTGAAATACGTCTTAGCCTACGTAATACATATACGAATCTATTTAGTTTACACCGGATTTTTTCTATTTGTGCTAGCCAGTCCAAATGTTTATCCAAAACAATTCCCAAAAAAGTTACGCTTTGCTTTTCCTGTATTTTAGTACCTGCATAGTTCAAATCGAGCCGAACATTTTCACCTCGTTTTGAGTTAAAATGTACATAGTTGGTTTTATTAATATTAATTTGTAAATTCTGTCTCTCCAACCACTTTATAACAATTTCAAGTGCATCGTTTACTTTGCGTTCATGTTCCTCAATATTTTTATTACTTTTGGATGTTACTATAAAAGATATATCATCAGCAAACATAATCGATTTATATGGTATTATGTCAGGCAGTTCATTTATATAAATGATAAATAGTAAAGGTCCAAGTACACTGCCTTGCGGAACACCAAAGTAATTACATTTAAATTCAGATCTGTAACCAGTTTCTATATTGAGATCATTAAGATTAGCGATTTCCACACATTGTTTTCTATTTTTTAAGTAGCTTTTTAACCAGTTGAGCGGAAGACCTCTTATGCCATATTGTTCTAGCTTCTCTAAAAGTAGCGAGTGATCAACAAAGTCAAATGCTTTTGACATGTCTAGAAATAATGCAGTAGTGAGTTGTTTTTCGTCTACACATTTTACAATGTGATGAATAAGGTTAAAGCTAGCTAGTGTCGTGGATTTATTTTTTTGAAAGCCGTTTTGCTCTAGTTTTATTATTTTAAACTTATTTAGGAAATTCATGAGTCGTTTGTACATACATTTTTCAAAAATTTTGGCAAAAATGGGAATTAAAGTTATAGGGCGGTAGTTTCCCATATCTTTCTTGTCATTCTTTTTAAACAATGGCTTCACAATGGAGATTTTTAGCTGTTCTGGAAAGACGCCACATTCGAAGGAAGAGTTAACTAAATGTGCAATGATTCCACTGAGTTCAGATTTACATTTTTTTATGACATTTGTAGAAATTTCATCAAATCCTACCGCATTAGTATTATTTAGAGACATAATAATATTCGTTATTTCAATTTCGGAGAATGGCATCAAAAACATATTATGATTATTATTCGAAAGTGAATCTCTATGGTGCCGATCTCTCAATTTATTTTTATTTGTGTTCGTTAATCCAATGAAATAATTGTTAAAATACGTTGCTATTTGATGAGGTTGATTAATTTCTTTATTTTTTATGCATATTTTCTCTATATACTGTTTCATGCTTTGACTTTCAGTTTCTTTTTTTATTATATCCCAAGATGCTTTGCATTTGTTTTTGCTATTAGCTATATAATTATTATTTTTAATTTTTTGCGCCTTATTGATACATTTCTTCAATAGTTTTGTGTAGGTATAATATTGATTTTTTTTATGTTCATTTCTTCCGTCTTTGTAGTATTGAAATCTAAGCAACCTCTTTGATTTACAACTTATTTTTATTCCCTTTGTGATCCACTTTGGTTTTTTAATGAGTCCACATGTGACTTTTAACCGCTGTACCGGGAAACAAAGGTTGTAAAAAAGTGTGATCGTCTCGTGGAATTTATTGAAAGCTGTATTAAAGTCATCTTCTATATATACTTCGGAAAATGATAAGTTAGATAAGCATTCTTGAAACTTATTCACATTGTTTGAACAGTAGTCGCGTTTTAGCTTATAATAATACTTAATTTCAAATAAATCTGACTTCACGCTAAAACTCAGCATCTGCGCAGTATGGTCAGACAGACCAAGGGGTAGCACAGCTGATTTAGCATTTTTAATATTACTTAAAATATGGTCAATACAAGTTTTCTCTCGTGTTGGTTTTTTGATGTGTAGTTTCATATTATAATTTCTTGCGATATCTATCAACTCTCTGCTTGTTTTAGTTAGCATTAATGTATTAATATTTAAGTCGCCACATATAACAATTTGTGTAAATTTTTGATTCAATGTATGTAGCATAAAATCTAATTTTTTTTATAAAATGATTTGGCAACGAGTTCGGTGTTCGGTACAAACAAATAACTACAACATCATACTTGGGAATTATTATACCACAGCATTCAAAAACTTTTTCAACTGCAAGTTCCTTCACACATTCTAGCTCGTTGTAGTTTATACCTTGTCTAACCATTATACATACACCTCCTCTCTTTTCCTGTCTACGAGAGTAAGATGCGGCAAGTTGGAAGTTTAATAATTTACAATTATTCTCATGTCCTCTTTGAATAAACGTCTCAGTTAAACATAAAATGTGTGGTTTACTATCATTTTCAGACAGTTCATTTAATGCTACTTCCAAAATATTTTGTTTAGGAAGAATACTGGCAATGTTTTGGTGCATAATTCTAAGTACATATGAATTATCCTGCTTAGGAGCGAAAAAGGTGATTTTTCGTCTGATTTATAGTTGGAAAATAGTCGTTGATTTTTTTCTGTGTAGTTTTTTTTAATTTTCTTGTCTTTGACCCATGTTTTTCCATTTCAGTTTTCCAGATTATGAAGTTGCTCAGGTGATGAATTATGTTTTCTGTACCACGTTTACTGAGTTGCCCCGTTGACAAAAACATATCAAATGACAGGTTCAGGTTTGTGTCATAGGAGTAATGGCTTTCGTGAAATAGTGCGTCGTGTAATAGCATCGTGTTGAAGTCTTCTATCTTACTGTTGTATATGGGTTTACCGAGTTCGTATGTAGGACATGCTATGATTATATTTGTGTGTATAATGACTTTCAGGGACTCCTTAATATACTGAATTAATTCACGGTTTTCTTCATTTAATTCGAAGTCTTTTTCCCCTATTATAACAACGCAGTAGTCGTCCAATGTAAAAGTTTTTAATTTATTTTCTATTTCGTGAAATAACTCCTTTACACCTCCACCAGGAGTGATATAGTGGCAATAGGAAAAGTTCTGTAGTATTGCGTGATTGCTGATTAGTTTTGTGATTCCGTGCTTATTGTTTGTGCTTATAATAGCTAATTTCCTTTTGTTAGTGTCTGATTTTCGTTGTACTAGGTGTTTAAAGGATATTCTTGGAGGGCTTGTTATTTTTAATGTCTCCGTGTTTTTACCGCATCGATCTGTTTCCATAATATTCTTATCCGTTCCGTTCAGTTCCGAGTAATGTCGTTGAGTCTTATTTTGGTGGATTTGAGTTTCATTTTGTGGTAGCTCTTCCGTGCCGAGATTTTCAATAGACTTGCTGTGTTTGAGGTTTGTCACAATTTTTTTAGTAGAAACATTGATGTCCTTTTTCTTTTGCTTAGGAGTAGATCTTCGTGACGGTGTGCCCTTGTCTAGCAGATTTTTTAATGTGGCGATTTGTCTCTCTAAGTCAGTTTGGTTTTTCGTCAACCGGGTGATCTCTATATTCAGATTTGCAATCTCTTCATGTGCGCTAGTTAGCTGAGTACTAAGTAATGCTATGTTTTCCTTCAATTCTGATAATTGTGAGCTCTCAGTAGCATCAGGCATACTTTGTACGCTAATGTTGTAAGACTTCTCAATAGATTCATCGAGAGAGCTGCTCGGTGTCCGTAGGGGCGAATTGATAACACGGTCTGTGATATGCTTTCTTAATGTTACATTATCTGTACTTTTATTTAGTGGAGAAATATCTTTAAGCTCATGATTTTTCTCCGATATTTGTATTTTGCCCTTTGTGTCGGTTTTTGATGAAGATACTTGTTTGGCCATTTCAGCTCCCAGACATCGACTGCATATCCAAGTATTCTCAGATTCGTTCTTCATAAGTTGTAACTCTTTAAGTGTGAATTTTGTACAATACAGATGTAGGTGTGATTCGCATTTGGAAAATTTTACCCGTTCCTTGGTTTTAATTTCCTGGGTGCATTTTGCGCATTTCATTGTTTGTTTCTTGTTAGCTGACATTTTAAATAATGTTGAAAATTTAAATTATATGTGTCTATTTAATATTTAAATAAGAAAATGCCCACACTGTGATTTGAACTCTCTGAAGTCCGATACGGACCGAAGTATAAGCGAGTCCAATTCGGACTGCAAGTTGACACTTGACGTTGTCTTGTTATGACAGGCAGAATGTCACAATCCGTCCAATCAGCTGTACACGGTGTTTGCGATGCCGTTATGTGAAACGGGATATTTCGTGGTTTTAAGATAGTGTTTAAATGTTAAACGGTTAAAAACATGATTCTTACCGCTTTCAAATCAGTTCCCAGATGTCGTGAAGTGCTATTTTGTGGTAAAAATGATGTGACTTGATGGGATATGCCACTTTCCAATGTTTGTTGGTTTCACAACAGTGTTAGTACGTATTAACTATTTATTTGTTATTTAAAACGAAAAGTTTTCACAGATAAGTTAAATTAATTACAAAAGGCATATTTTATTCTGCCAGGCGGAGTTCATTTTACATTAGCTAGTAAGAAGTACAGAAGTATTATTGTCCCTTTCCAACCAATTCAAATGTCAATATACTCTCCCTTCTGACGAAAGTACATGCTCGGGCTAGTGATGTGCCAGTGACGCTTTCGACATTACCGTATAAGTCTCGATTTCAATTAATTATGTATTCGTCCGCGTTTTGTTGCGCTGTTTTATTAATATTGAAATTCTATTGGAAAAGGTCATTAGTTATTTTACATTAAACTGTCAGTGTTGCCAGTGTTCTTTTAATTAAAGTAGTAATGTAGTAAATTAGTGTCTCGTTCTATTTTATTTATACGCTATAGGTACGATACGGGTACATAACAATGTAGTTGAATGGAATATTTAGTTTGGAAGTAGTTAATGTGTAGTTTTATTTTATTATAAAGTTTATTAACCTGTTGTATCATATTTATTGCTATTTAATATCGAGTATGTATATCTAATGAAATAACAAATTAGTAACAGTATTACCACTAAGTAGGACATAGATTTCCCTAGCATTTAGGACTGGTATCACGAGGTGGACCCTATGCTGGACTTCGAAGAAGTATAAAGGATCTCGGAATCGGTTAGAGACGGACCCATTGCAATTGGGTTTTTTTCGAATCGTTTTGGTGAGCAATTAGGACTGGTATCACGAGGTGAACCCTATGCTGGACGTCGAAGAAGTATAAGGGATCTCGGAAGTGGTTAGAGGTGGAGCCATTGCAATTGGGTTTTTTCGAATTGTCTTGGTGAGCAGTTAGGACTAGTTTCACGAGGTGGACCCTATGCTGGACCTCGAAGAAGTATAAGGGATCTCGGAATCGGTTGGAGAAGGAGCCATTACAATTGGGTTTTTTGAATCGTCTTGGTGAGCAAACTTTTTGAAAACATTTTAGCCAATCACAAGGCAGTGCGTTTACGTGGGTAAATTGCTCAACAGCCATTGGCCAACAATTTACGCGCGACGCCGGCGACCGCCATTTTGTCTGGCTGCGCGAAGCACGAGAGCACTAGTTCAACTGTCATTGCATATTCTACCTTGACCTTATGTATAATGCAACAAGGTCTTTATTGAATTGGTCGTACATTGTTTATATAGATAAACAAATTTATTTATATAGAAAAACTTCCAAGACTCAGGATCAAATATTCGTGTTAGTTCATCTCACAAATAAATGCTCAGGCCGGGATTCGAGCCCGGGACCTCCGCCTTCGTAGGCAGGACCACTACCAACTAAGCCAAAGTGGTCGTCAAAATATTCCGCAATTTTTACATTCACCAGTGCTGTAACCGTGTAAGCCGATTCACAAGAGCTGGCGCGGAATGTCTATGAAATTAATGACAGTTTCATACATTTTCCGCGCCAGGTCTTGTGAATCGACCTATACTACATTACACTATGCGCTGCCTAAAAATATTATTCTAGATACTAAGTCAATAGATGAGCATATACGCTATTTAAAATTATTACCCTAAAATAAATGGCATTACCGGTAAAAGCCGGTAGTAAACAACGCGTCCTATCCCTACGCCGCGCGCGCCATGTTGAACCCAAGCGCGCGCTCTATGAAACAGCCAATGGCAGCGACGTTACCGACCTCCCCGCGACCCGCACATACCGCTAACCTTGGTGACTTTCGATTCGAACTAAATCGTTCATAGGGGCCATCTAGAGGGGGTTATCTATGATCAACTTAGTCCGTTTAAAAAAGTGACTTTACTTTCCAGCAAGAAGGTTAATAATCTATTTTTTTTAAGTCGGACATTTTAAATATGATTAACTTTTCATCGATTCGCCAATATCAACATACAAGTTGTTCGAAGAAACGGCCCGCAGTCGGCTTGAACAGTGTCGTGTGGCGAGTACTCACGCGATATGCAGTCCTGGTCGTCGTCGTCCGACACCTCCGCATCCGGCGCGTGCTCCTGGTCTGAAGCAAAACCTTTACTTAATAGGTACTGTATTGCACAGTCGCGTAATGAAAAGGTCGTCAATTTCCGACCTTATCTGCTTTAAACTAGTGTTGAAATGTAACGAAACTTTTCAATCCGCGCCTGTACGTGAAAAATCATAAAGAAACTTTACATGATGAAAAAAAAAACTGGCAACCGGACTCGTCTTCTCGAAGATCTCACGGTTCGTAAATAAATGCCATATTATTAAATAAATAAATGATGAATCAGTATTTGGGTATGCTTTCAGAGAGATTCTACTAATTCCGGAACTGACTACTTTCAAGATTTCATTATTAGTGGGGTATACTTGTGTAGTAGTAGATGTGTTGTGTGTGGAGTGGAAGCGCTAAACCGATTAAGATGTAATTTGGTATAGAAATAATTTGAGTCCCGGTAAAGGATATAGGATAGTTTTTATTCCGGAAATCAATCCTTAGGGAGTGAAAAGGGGGGGTAGAAGTTAGTATGGGCGAGCGATATTTAAGCCTGCGCCTACAACAATTTGGTCCCGGGTCTGTCTTAAAACTACGACCAAGGCCACATGATATGGTGGTGGTGTCTAGTAAAACGGAAAAATGAGTTGTTTCGGGCTCATTTCGGCAACATGCAAATGCAGTGCTAACAGTCATGCGTGTAATCTTAATAAGCTTATATGTAAGCTGACGTGCCGTCATAGTGACGTTATATTTTTTGACACTAATAATGCTATTAGTGATTACCGTATTACAACTGACAGACTTGCTAAATCTTTAGCATCTTTTATTAATTCCGTTTTCGGAAATCAAAGCTCCCCCTCCCCCTTGGATAGGACGACATCTCCAACTGCGGATTTGTCTTTAAACTGACTGTTAGGACAACAGAGAAGCACAATAGTGTAACTTTATTACACCAAAATATTAATCGCTTCACTGGCAAAATACTACATTTAGAATTATTTACGGAAGAGTTTAATGTAGATGTAGTCTGCTTAACAGAAACTTGGTTAAAGAATCACATGATGAAATTCAATGTAAATAATTACGTATTGGCCAGCGCGTTCAACAGAACTACAGTAGAGGGTGGTGGATCTATTATTTTAGTGAAAAATGGTTTGACTTTTAAGGAACGTAGAGACGTCTCAGGCTGTACTGTTGATCGTGTTTGCGAGATTGCTTGTGCAGAGATGGATCAGTATCTGATAATTTGCATTTATAAACCACCATCAGGTGATTTAACATCTTTTATGGAAATTATGGAGGATGTACTCAGGAAAGCAACAAGTGGTAAAAAGTCAGTAGTGGTCTGCGGCGACTTTAATATCGATATTTTATCACAATCAGCTGAAAAAGATAAGTACATTACTCTTTTGAAATCTTTTAATTTTGACTACTTGTTTGAAGTACCTACCAGAGTTACTCCGACCTCGGCCACTTGTATAGATAATATTTGGTTAAACAGTTCTCATATAGACAGTAGCATAGTGAATGGAGTTCGTTCGGATCATAAAGCTCAGATGGTCAGGCTACCTTGCGAAGTAAAACATCCAGATCGCGTTATAGAAATAAGACCGCTGAGTAGAAGTAGACTAGAATTACTAAAGTCTAATCTACTAGTCGCCATGCCGAACACCCAGGTAGAATCAAATGATCCGAATGATCAATTCAACATGCTTCTGAATACAGTGTGCAACGAATTTAATAAGACTTGTAGTAAAAAGCGTATTAAGATAAATAATAAAATGAGATTCAATGAGTGGGCAACTACCGGAATTCGGAAAAGTAGAGATAACTTATACCAACTTTATGAAAGGAGATCTTGCACCACTGACGAATGTTTCCATCAGTATGTTAGGGATTATTCCAAATTGTTTAAAACAGTGTGCACAAAAGCAAAAGCAATGCACTTGAATAATAAAATTAAGTCCTCAGATAATAAAGCCAAGACAGTCTGGAAAATAATAAACACAGAGACTGGGAAGAGAAATAATAGAGAGTTTACAATTTCTTTGAAAGTAAAGGATAATTTAATAACTGATGCAGTAAAAGTAGCTGATGAATTTAATAATTTCTTTTCTAAAATTCCTATAGTCACTACTCAAAGTTTAGCATCATCTACCACAAAAGCTGAATCCCTTCTGAATGACAACGTAAAATTAGAATCACTAACTAATTTCAAATTTCATCATGTTTCTCCTCTAGATGTACTGAAGTCCTTTGAAATGTTAAAAATAAAGAGCACTGAGGACTTATGGGGCGTGTCAGTCAAGGTACTGGAATCTATTCTGGAGGTCGTTGCACCAACTCTAGCTCTCATTTTTAATAACTGTATAGACTATGGCATTTTTCCAGACTTAATGAAATGTAGTAAAGTAGTTCCAATTTTCAAATCAGGTCATAGAGATAATCCTTCTGATTATCGCCCAGTTTCTATCCTACCTGCGTTTAGCAAAATATTCGAAAAAATAATGCTTACGCAATTGGTTTCTCACTTTAATTCTCACAATATTTTGCACGCACAGCAGTTCGGCTTCACGAAGGGTAGGTAAACTACTGATGCAGGTGCAAGTTTATTAAAATTTATTTTGCAGTCTTGGGAAGAGTCGCACGATGCCATCGGAGTGTTCTGTGACCTTTCCAAGGCTTTTGATTGTGTAGATCATGGTACTTTAATTTGTAAACTTAAGTTTTATGGCATCAGAGGGCACGCATTAGATCTCATGAAGTCATACTTAACACAGAGAAATCAAAAGGTAGCGAAATCAAGCCATATCGTCAGAGACAGTGGTAGAGATGGGAGTACCTCAGGGGTCTATTCTAGGTCCGTTCCTGTTCCTTGTTTATGTAAATGATCTGCCATATATGGTAAGCCGAAGATCAGGCATTGTAATGTTCGCAGACGACACCTCATTACTGTTCAAGGTAAATAGGAGAGATACTGAACTCATTGAACCAAATAGTACCCTCTCCATGATATCTGACTGGTTTGCTGCCAATAACTTAGTATTGAACCCGAAAAAAACGAAATGTATTAAATTCTCTCTTGCGAACTCATCAAACAGAAACTTATATACAAATATTAGACTTAATGGTCAAACATTAGAATTTGTTACTTCTACTGTATTCTTAGGTATTACATTGGACTCAAAATTGCAGTGGGGTTCCCATATAACAGCGATAGGAAGTAGGTTGAGCTCTGCTGCATTTGCAGTCAGGAGAATAAGGCAGCTTACCAATGTGGCAACGGCACGGTTAGTTTACTTTGCTTATTTTAATAGTATAATTACTTATGGTCTTATCTTATGGGGATCAGCTGCAGATATTGAAACTGTTTTTATTTTGCAAAAAAGGGCTATCCGAGCAATTTATAACTTGGGGTCACGTGACTCATTAAGAGAATTTTTCAAAGAAATAGATATTCTAACCCTGCCGTCCCTATATATATTTGAAATAATAATGTATGTTAGGAAGAATTTGGGCAATTTCCCAACGAACGCTGATAAACCAATAGCCACGAGAAATACTGGGAAACTGAAAGTAACCTTCTATAGACTAGTAAAGGCGAAAAAGTCGTTCTTGGGAAATTGTATCAAATTCTACAATAAAATTCCTAAACACATTACTGAACTTAGCAATTCTAAATTCAAATCTGTAGTAAAACAAACACTTATTTCAAAAGCATATTATAAGATAAACGATTACATCATGGATAGGGATGTTTGGCAGTGATAGCGTCCTGCACGGGTAATCTATCGCGAAAATATGTTTTCTACTGTAGCATTGTTATTTCAGTTATTTTGTAGTAGCTGACACTGTAATTTATATTTAACTATACAATGTATATTGTTTTGAAAAAATGACACCTCGCCGAGTTTCTTACGCCGGTTCTTCTCGTGGCAGAGGTATATTTTTCCGAACCGGTGGTAGTTTATTGACGTTCATAGGTGCATGTAATATGCCTAATTTGAAGAATAAACTACTTTTACTTTTTTACTTTTACTTTTAACTCTGACGTGATATTTTCCATTATAACTGGGTCATAAAGAGCACCAAAAACAAAAGTCGTCTTTCCTGTGGTCAATTGTTAAGGGGTTACGTGCACATATATAATAATTTTATCGCATTTAATTATAAAAGATAAGATGCCGTTTATGCGGATTATGAGTCCATACAAAAATTAGGCTTTATAGCGCTTAACTTTGGCAATGTCCACAGGAAAGACGCCAACCTAAATCTCTTTATGACCCAACTACTCTAACTGTTCTAGTGAAATGACAAACCTATAATCACCACAAGATGCACAAGGTTCCGTGGCACATCGTAGTTATTTTACATTGATATATTGTATGTAAGCTATTTGCAGAATTAATTTTTATATGTAAATATGGGATGCGGGTCTAGTTGCTAAAATCAAATGACTAAGTGAACTTCGGTTCGATATTATACTATCGGCGAAACAAAGGCGCACAGACTTCGCTGGTTCGGCCACTTACTGAGATAGGATCGAGCCGTCAAGAAAGCATACATGGGCGACTGAGTGGGCGACGCCCGGTTGGTCGAACCAGGTATCGCTGGGAAGACAGTGTGGAGGCGGATCTGCGGCAGCTTCAGGTCGAAGACTGGCAGGAGGCTGCGCAGGATCGGGAAAAGTGGCGTGCTCTCGTTTCGGAGGCCAAGATCCTCTTTGGGTCGTTGCGCCGATAAAGTAAGTAGTACGTAAGTGAACTTCAGTGTACTAACGTGGTAATTCCTGCCCCTCTTCATCACTTGTCCCATCCTCAGCTTCCGTATCTGTCTTGAGTGGGGATTCTTCACCTGAAGCAAACATGCAAGGTATAGTAGGACAGCTCAGCCTCTCGCAACTTGTAGTCTTATCAATGAACTAGCGGCCACCCGCGACTTCGTCCGCGTAGATTTTAGGTAATATTTTTTTTTATAAATTAGGTCAACTTTGTTCCGTTCTGTTACCCGATGCTGTTAAAAGGCAACATTTTTAAGGCCTGATGCTAGACTATTAGAAGAAGAGACAGGCGGAGTCCCCGACACCAGCCAATATGAAATTTTCTAGACGGTACCTCACCATTTCAAAAGGATAGTGTTTTAAAGCATAGCAAAAAAAACACAACCTAAAATGCGCTGAATTGCGGACCAGCAAAAACTTAAGGCACATAAGCGAGTTCATGCGATTCTTATTTTTGTCTACAGGCTAATATGAGAGCGATGAAAGATTAAAGTTTGGCACACATAATTATTATGTGACATAAAAAACACAAAGAAAATATTGTTGCCAGTCAACCATAGGGCGAAACAGGGAATGCAAATTTGTTTGACAAAAGGGAAAATTTCGATAAACGCTGATATACGCTACTGCTATATTTAAACAGAGTCTATAATATAATATTGGGGGACAATCTTACACAAATCGACCTAGTCCCAGACTAAGCAAAGCTTGTACTAGGGGTACTAGACGACGATATACATACTTATATAGATAAATACATAGAAAACATCCAAGACCCAAGAACAAATATCCGTGAAAAATGCACAAATAAATGCCCTGGCCGGGATTCGAACCCGGGACCTCTAGCTTCGGAGGCAGAGTCGCTACCAACTAGGCTAAACAAGTCGTCGAAACATCAAGTTTCTATACACGCAATATCAAGTTTCTAAGTTAACACATTCACTGCCAGCCACGCCCCCCAGGAACAATTTTGCATAGAAGTGAACGCACATGTGCGTCGGTGGCAGTGAATGCGTTAAATAAAACTACTTTTCCCATACAAACTTTCATCCCTTTTTTTACCCCCTTAGGGGATGAATATCGAAAAATCCTTTCTTATCCCTAGCCTTCGCTATAAATGTAACCGACTGTACAAAAATCAGTTCTCTAGCTTTAGCAGTTTCGGCTGTGCGTTAATGAGTCAGTCAGGACTTCTTCTTTTATATATATAGAAGATTGTGTGGAATAGATACTTACACAACCCAGGCTCCTCGCTGGAACCATCTTCACCCTCCATTATTGACTCGACCGCTGGCTCTTCCTCTAGAGCAAACAAAAAATATGTCACATAATTTAAGTCACAACAATGTGCACAACAAAGAAAAATATTTATACTTGTTTGGTGGATAACTGCCTAGCTGGAAGGATAGGTTTTATGGCCTAAACCAGAAATAAAAATAATTGAGTAAGACATAACACTGACAAGTGCATAATAATCATCATCATCATCTGGGGCGTTACAGCCGCGGGTGGGCCCTAGCCTGGTCAAGCAAATCTCCCCAGTCCGATTTATTCGTGGCCTTCCTTCTCCAAAATGTCTCTCCTAAGGTCCTGGTGTCCTTTTCGACTCCGTCCAGCCATCTGAGCTTGGGCCTGCCTCTATACTTCTGCGGCCCTCTGCTCGGCCTTCTATATAGCATTTGGGTACTCCGGCCTCGTCTATTCGTAACACGTGCCCACTGCCCAGCCCATCGCAGGCGTCCGAGTTTTGTGGTCCTAATGACGATAGGCTCTGTACATTTGGTACAGCTCGTGGTTATAACGCGTTCGCCATCTCTCATCTTCCATCACAGCTCCAAACATGGGTTTTAGTATTTTTCGCTCAAATACCAACAAGGGTGACACCATGTGACACCCCTGGAGTTGCAGGCGTCTATACACTGCGGTGATTAATGATTAGGATTATTATACTATCTTTATATACCTATATAAAAAAGCTGCTTGCATGACAAATTTTAAAAACATTTGTACGCCATTTTATGGTAAATCAAGATTGATTCTCATAATTTCTAATAACATCATTTATGTACACTTGTTTATACAATTTTTTTTTTTCATTGATTGATTGATGTGACCGCTTCACATCAGGCGGGCCGTACGCTTGTTTGCCACCGACGTGGTATTAAAAAAAGGAACTCTCATCCCTTTGCTTAGTGCATAAAAATGACTATATAAATATTATGAGCTTAAATGTCATATGCTAATTGTTCCCTTTTGGATGTAAAGGTACTGTATGTAACAGTAACGGCCGATAATATATCATATTCAACACTTTTAAGTATATCAAAGCAACAAAGAAATTCAAAAGTCAGGGGGCACGGCAGTGTCCCCGCCAAGTCGAGCAAAACAGCAGCACGGCCGTACCATCCTTTTCTCGAAGCAGTTCGGGCCATATTCGACCCCCTTATAACTTCGATGTGAATAAAACTAAAATTGTGAAAAAAAAATTCGTTGTGAATGAAGCCTAAATTTCGAGTAACCAAGCCGACATTGTAAAAACACGGTATGTTTCAAATTTCATTCAATTTGAACTGGTAGTTTAAGAATTATATGTAACTAGTCAAAGATTCTTAATTTTGTCACTCACTGACTGATCGATCATACAAACTCTAAGGCACTTCTAGCAGACCTAGAAGCTTCAAATTTAGATTACAATTGGTGTTTAGTGTATAAATCAAGGGAAAACTACAATATCTTGCAATTTCGGTCTAGTTTTCTAGATAAACGAACTGCATTAATAACTTTGTAATCCAATATAAATATATAGGATTACAAAGTTACACTTGCAATGAATGGGACAAAAAATTCAAAAGCAAGAATGGGTCTGCATTCATAATTTGTATGTATTAATAACACAATAAGCTACAAAAAGAATTGAGATCCCATAAAAACATTCCATGTTAAAAAGAGGCCAAGTCGAAACTCATCCACCGTAAAAAGTTGTGAGATATTTAGTACCAAGTCTCAGGCATTCTTATTATTATTTATTTGCTAGCTAAATAAAATTTTGTGACTTGGCAATCACACAATACTACATAGTTATTATAGGTATGCAAAAATCCATAAATGCAGTAAAGTTGTGTGATTGCCAAGTTGCCCAACATACCGGACGCAAAAATAGTTCACGATTTTCGAACGTAGCCGACACTGTCAAGCAACAAATTTAATATAGCAATATAGTCTGTGGGCAATATGGCCGACGTTTTGTCATCAAATTAACACTTTTAAATGCAAAATACGCGACAATCCGAATTTTGCGGATACATATGTTCAACTCAAAAATCGTTATTTTTATACGTTCTTCAATTTGAGACAGGTCTCGTTCGGGTCTACCGTACCCCTGCACGAAATTATTAATATAGATATATATATATATATAATTAAAAGCAGGCTTTATTCCTAATAAAGGCTGCTTTTAATTATTTTATTTTATGGTAGGTGTCCAACTCTAACAATAGCTCCATTTTTTGCCCACCCAAATTTCATCTATGGCCCAATTTTTTTTTCATTTAACACACAATAGTCCAAATGCCTCCTGGAACACATTCACAGTAAAATAGTACTACATTAAACTTCTAGTTTTGGCCTCTATGTTCTATATATATCCCCACTCACACCCCCAAATGACCAGGTTTCTACCTGTGAATTTAATTTGGAGATGCATAATAGTTATACACATTACTTATTCTGTGAAATGTTCATTGTCATTTAAGTGAAGACCTACCTTTGACCTGTGGAGCCCCCGGCAGCAGAGCCTGCAGCTCTATCTGGCTGCGCTGCACCTGAAGCTTGAAGTCGCTCGCGTCTCGCAGCCGGCCCACACACACATCACAGATCCCAACTTTGCCATCACTGTCAAGTATTATCTGAAAATAAAGCAATTGTAATTAATTATTATTTGTGATTACTGACATTATTAATATATAGTAAGATATCAGAAACTCCCAATCCACCTAAAGAGGAAAGCTCTATGGACTCAATAGTTCTACCAACTCCATTGTAAGGGGGTCATTGAAAGGCTAAAAGAGAAATAGGCGGAGAGAATGGAGGGAGGCAACTGGATGTAGGCAGGCAAAGATGATGTTAAGAGGTATCAACCACAGAAGAAGCAGGTATCTGCTGAAACTGGGCAAGAGTAATCTGAGATGGCTGACCGGAATCATCACCGGGCACAATACTCTGAATAGACACTTAAAGATAATAGGTATCAGGAATGATGCTTCCTGCCCACATTGTGGGGAGGAAGAAACTAGCCAGCATATACTAGCGGAGTGTATCATGTACCCAGCAATGCAGTTTGATATATTCGGCAGAGATACATTAGCGAGAGCGAATTGAAGGATGTCAACTTTAAGGATGTCCTTCTGTTCTGCAGGAAAACAAGAAGAATGGAAGATGCTGTGGGAGCGTCCCCGGGACAGTAACCTAAAGCTCCAACTCCAGGTAAATGGGCTGAATGATCCCAACGAGTGATTGACAGCCCGCCTGTTTCCCGCCAGGCGTCCCTACACATCATCATCATCATCATCATCATCATGAAGGATGCCAAACCAGGGCACTTACTTAAAGACAGAAGATCCAGAAGATAAAAGTATACCAAAGGGCGACCGAGAGAAGCATGCTGAATATCAGACTGTGCGATGATAAAAATAGGAATAGTGAAACATGTGAAATAACAAAAGTCACAGATACTGCAGAACTAGCATGTTGGTTAAAATGGAGATGGGCCGGTCATGTCACAAGAACAACGAATGATAGGTGGAGCGAGAGGATCTAACATTGGCACCCACGAGATGCTAAGCGCCCGCGCCGACGCCCGCGGCGGCGGTGGGCTGATGATATGATATTGCTCAAATTGCCGGAACGTCATGGACCCGCACAGCCAAGGACAGGGTACACTGGAAGGAGCTGCAGAAGGCCTTTGCCCATAATGGGTACCTCACTTGTGACCATAATGCAATAACAATAGTGAAACATTGTTAACCTAAAATGTGAGAAATTAAGGCTTATTATTATTAAGAAATCATAATATTAATATTTACATGTATATCGAAGCACTCCTTGAGCATGTCGGAATATATCTCTGTTGCGCCGAGATGTGTGTACGGCTTCGTCAGGCCCCTGTCCGGCGCGCGCCAGAGACAGCAGAGGCACGAGTGCACCACGTCCATCACGGTAGGAAGAGCGCCTAATGACCGTATTCGTTACTGTAATTGTCTAATTGTTTAAATTGTTACAAAAATATGATGAACTTCATTTTATGTATAAAAAGGTAGTCAAAAGTAGTGACCATATATACGAATCGCGGCCAGACCTTATTTATGGCCCAGACACCCTATCCTATGACACTGACAGTTATTCCCACGACACAACCTTGTCGTGGCGTGGCGTCCAATCCAATGTGGCGTCACGTTACATCAGAATCGAATTGGAGGCTTCTAAAAACATTAGTAAAACTCCGTAAAGTTTGAAAATATGCGCAATTTTATTGATTGACATAAATGACAGAGAAAAATCTGAGACAGCTGTAAAAACATACACAACATAAGAGCCAGGGGTGCTACCGCGAACTTCGTATCGTACCGTCCCTTTCCTTCACATAGTGTATTTTTTTCGATTTTCGAAGTTCGCGGTAGCATCCCAGGGGCCTTTACCTTATTAGGCGGTGACAGCGTGTGCGGATCACCTTCGTCCCCCAACGACGGCGCCTTATTCACAAAGTACAATATATAAACTGAGATAGAGATACCAGTGAAATACTCCACACAGATCGTAGCGCCGTTGTGTATTTAGTAAGAACTAACCGCACGACCGCTGCATCCCTGTCACTTCAATATGCAAGTGCGATAGAGATAGCACCCAGTGACATCTGGCAAAAACAAGTTAAACTAACATTTCCATAGAAAAATTCGTACTTCGAGCTGAAAGGCCCGCCTTATTTGACATACGGCTGCTGCCTGCCATGAACGTCGTGCCTGCGGCATGACATGTCAGCGATAATAGTGAAGAGCCGGTGCCCTCGCAGGCGTCGACACTTTTGCTTCTGCCTTGCGTTCAGCGCGAGTAACACTACGGGTTTTTATTCCATTCGGCGTGCGACACACATAACATAACATATTTCGGGATGTGCATAGGTGTGGTTCGAATTTACACCCTTTATTGACATAAATGACAGACAAGACAGACCGACCAGCTACGGCATGATGTGATTGATTTTTTGTTGATTATGACGGCATGATGTGATTGATGATGTCTTTAATTGTTTCTTATTGTATGGGACATAGAACGCCATCCATAATAAAAAAAAAATCTGTTTGAGGAGACTGATACAATCATGTGATATAAAATATATAAATGCATCATCATATAAACACTTCAAAATTCGGCTGTAAAATCGATTCAATCAACCATTCGTTAATAATCGCTTCATTTGACAAACGAGACGTCTTAGCCGCATCACTACAAACCAAATGGAATATAATCACTACGTTGAACATAACAGATTACAAGGTATAAATGGATGCTAATTGTTGATATTCTTAAATTCCTATGAGTTAAGGATTTTAAGCTATATTAATATTTCCTAGTAATATATGCAATGGAGACCCACCAGTGCTACTGTTGCCTGGAGCGGCCCTCCGAAAAGGAGCTGAAGGTGCCCTACACTCGGCTTGGCATAACGGAGGTATACTCGACCATGATAGAAGAATGCTTTGTGATACAGGTAAATATCAACTCCGAGTGAAGTACTTAACCCTTAAATGAGCAGCATACACGTATCTTATAATGCACACCATTTTAAAGATGGGACGTCGACATATCTAAACTAATACTAGCTGTTGCCCGAGACTTTGTCCGCGTCTTCACTCCTATTGGTCGCAGCATGATGTTATATAGCCTAAAGCCTTCCCCGATAAATGGACTATCCAACACAAAAAGAATTTTTCAATTTGAACCAGTATTGAGATAAGCGCATTCAAACAAAAAAACTCTTCAGCTTTATAATATTAGTATTAGTATAGATTATAAAGCTGAAGAGTTTGTTTATTTGCTTGTACGCGCTAATCTCAGAAACTACTGGTTCGAATAAAAAAAAAAATTGTGTTGGATAGTCCATTATTCAAGGCTTTAGGCTATATAAATGCTCTTCACCTCGGACCGCCACTTGGTGTAAACGTGCCCAGTGCACGTACAACTTTTTATTTTAAATAAAATTAAATAGTTAAATTTCACATTAAATCAGTTAACAATATTAGGAGCGCAGAAATCGCAGTGAGTGCTATCAAGATACGAAGAGCTCTAGTGATAGCTGCTGCCCTGGTGAGTAAGCGGCGCGAGCGCAAGCTGCACACACGCCGGCCGCCATTATTCGACCGCGCCCCGCCTCCGCACGCTATTCGCTGCCTTCGCCACGCCCACTCCAAACGGAGCACACGGCGATACCAAAATCAAAATCAAATCAAAATCAAAAAAATTATTCTGCAAATAGGCCACAAGGGCACTTTTACAAGTCAACACATGAATTATACAATTAAATAAATTGACAATGATAATTATAATGTTTTCAAAACAGAATTGCAGAACTAAAAAAAAGTAGACAATAATAATAATGATTTTAAAACTATAGTGATTAACAATTTCACAATATTCAATTAAAATTAACTTATAATACATTATATAAAAAAAAATTTTAGTGACCTATATATACGGTCTCTGTCCGAATACACAAAAGTATATACAATAAATTTAATATCTCAGAGATGTATATGGTCTCTGAGCGTCCAGGCCCACAGACTAATTCTTTTGCGCAGTGCTAACCTCCTCTACTCTTATACATCCCTGCCCGGCTAGTATGATAACTATAGTCACATTATATGGCCAAAATGTACTAAAACGTCACATAATACGTGACGGTATAAGCTATCATACTAGCCGGGCTGGTATGAATAGAAACATGTCTGGTAATGACAAGGCCTCGAAGTCGGACATACAATTCCATGATGAAGAAACGGCACAGACCTCGCCAAATTTTATGAACGAGCGTGGTAACAAAAGGACAAGGGACAACCCCGGGACCGAACATGAAAATATCAAGGAGGAAATAAGACAAATGATACACAATCTCATGGTCTCGTAAGAAAATGAGCTTAAAATCATAACCCCGACTCTACTAAAAATACAAGAGTCAAATACAAATATAGAAAATTCTATCAGTTTCCTAGTGGCACAAAACGAGGAGTTGAAGAAGAAAGTGGACAGTTTAGAGAGAGACCGGCAGATGGACAGGGACTACATAAACCTCCTCGAAGAAAAAATTGAGGACATGTCACGCGACAACCATAAGAAAAACTTAGAGATTAAAAACACCCCCAAAATTGAGAAAGAGACCCGAGAAGACCTGGTCAACATGGTGACTAAGTTATCAGAGGCCATTGGCTATTAAATAGCGCCCTCGGACATACACAGAGTACGGAGCCGGCAAAATGACAAATCAACCTCCCCTATTATAGTAGAAATGGTGTCAGCTATAAAAAAAACAGATATATTGTCAAAATGTAAAGAGTACAATTTAGCGAATAAAGAGAACAAACTATGTGCAAAGAATCTCAGGTTCACTACATTTGAGACCCCCCATCTACGTTACGGAACATTTAACAGCAAAAGCGGCCCGTTTCCGATTTTTGGCACGTGACTTATCCCGCTCAAAGAATTATGAGTTCAAAATGTCAAAAGAAAATATGTCGGCCTGTTTAGCCTAGTTGGTAGTGTCATTGCCTCCGAAGCTAGAGGTCCTGGGTTCGATTCCCGGTAAGGGCATTTGTTTCTGTGGTGAGCAGACATTTGTTCCTGAGACTTGGATGTTTTCTATCTATTTAAGTATATATCTATTAAATATATCGTTGTCTAGTACCCATAACACAAGCCTTATTGAGCTTACTGTGGGACTAGTTCGATTTGTGTAAAACACAAAATGTCCCCTGTCCCCCTGAAAATAATAAGTTAATTCATTATACAAGGTGGGCCCTGTACAGGAACAAATATTTAAAAGGACGCTTTGTTAGAACATCCACAGTAAGTCACAGTGTTCCAATTGTTTTTTTTTTATATTTGAAGAAATTTTGATCTAAAGTTATGACCATACCTGGGATAACTCGGGGCACTTATGCTTAACTTTAGCATAAGTGCCCCGAGTTATACCATCACTAAGTCAATTAAAATTATTTTGAGATTACAAGTAAATAGCTTCAAAAATAGACTGGACAAATATTTTAAACAAAACAAAAAAAACATTATTTTAAATAACAAGTGCAGTGAAATACACGCATCAGCTTGTAGCTGCTAGTGTATAAATAATAATAATAATAACCTAAGAAAAAGAAATAAATAAGGTGAATAATAATAATAAATTAACTTATCTGGGGTGATATCAAACCTTTTTATAGTAATTGAGAATTTTCAATTAGCGCATGTTAATATTTTGTGGCTTTTATACCTATGTATAAAAGCCACAAAATATTATTAATTCTTCTGTAGATGATTCTACTACGACCAAATTTTGATCATTAATTCTATAATTAATTTGTATTAATAATATTTTGTATTTATAAGAATTAATAATAGTTTGTAGCTTTTATAACTATGTATAAAAGCCGCAAAATATTATTAATTCTTTTGTAAATGATTCTACTACGACCAAATTTTGAGGAGAAAATTGAGGCAAAGTTTAATCCTAAATATAAAATAACGAAAACTAGCTACGTTTAGACTAGAAATTTTGATGATGGAATGCTCATAGAAATAATATTTATAAAATTCGGTCTCCATATTTTGCCACGTGTAGGTAAATTGGCGTCGGAATTTCCGACCCCTGCACATAAGGATTAAGGCTAAGCGACCAACCAATACATTCCAATAATATTATCCTGTGTGATGGTTGGAGAAGAAAACCCACAAATAAATGACTTAATATCATAATACAGGATGGGAAACTACGTACACCAGGCCTGGGTGAATATTCAGCGTTTTTACAGCGTTTTTTTCGTCATTGTCGTCTCCATACATTTTCTTAAAAGAGAATGATAACCAGGGTTAACTTTTGTTAAATACTTGAATATATATCTTGTGCCTGACATGACGTTAGAAACGAGCGTTTAAAACGCCGAAGATTCGCCCGCCTATCAAACTTGCATTGTCCCTAAAATGACACGTGTCTTTGATAACCTCGCTATGCAAGTTCACAGGGTTAGTGGCACGCTGAAAATCACACCAACACAAGTATAGTATAGTATATCCCTGTACCTTAATTAGAAAGAGCACAAGCTATGTGGTAGAACGAGATGCCATTATTTGAATTTGTCTGGCTGTCAGACATCAGTTTTGATGAAGGATTTTCTTTACTAGTGCTATTATTATTTACTCTGTGCCCACGCAAAGAACTGAAGGTTATATTCAGACACAATATTTATGGGGTGAAGATGTGTGTGGGCTCATGATGTTTTCTCTGGAAATTTAATGACAGCAGTATTAAAACAATAAACTGTATGCCACAGCTGGCCAAAAAGTGGCTTTTACCGCACGCTATTCTGGCTAAGTGAAGTAATAAAATGATGTACACAACACGGGAGGTAATAAATAAAGTCCTCGATCGCATATAATATACGTCCCTCGCCTACAGCATGGGCCGCAAAATCTGCAATCTCAGCCTTTCTTTGCTTTACCACCCTAGTTGTGTAATGTACTATTACAGTACATATGGTGCTACTTTACGTCCATATGTCGAAACTTTAAAGAGCCATATGTACTGTAAAACGTTGTACGATACACGTGCGAATAGGTATTTCGCAACTCGTGTCGATTTAAAACACTCCCTTCGGTCGTGTTTTAATTTATCACCGATCGTTGCGAGTTTCCTGTTCTTTGCAGTTGTATCGTAATGTACTATTTGTATTGCAGTTGTCGCTGGAGAGTGACGGCGATTGTGGGATCTGCGAGGTCTGCATCGCGCGCTTGCGAGACGCGTGCTACTTCAAGCTGCAAGTGCAACGTAGTCAGGCGACACTGAACGGGAGGTTGAAGAGAAATCGTGTCACTGGTAAGTACGTACGGACAGCTTGCCCACTAGGCATTCGCGGTTGCGCAGGACTAGTAAGTAACTTTTGACGACCTGTTTAGCCTAGTTGGTAGTGACCCTGCCTGCGAAGCTAGAGGTCCCGGGTTTGAATCCCGGCCAGGGCATTTATTTGTGCATTTATCACGGATATTTGTTCTTGGGTCTTGGATGTTTTCTATGTATTTAAGTATGTATTTATCTATATAAGTATGTTTATCGTCGTCTAGTACCCATAGTACAAGCTTTGCTTAGTTTGGGACTAGGTAGATATGTGTAAGATTGTCCCCCAATATTATAAAGAAAAAACATAGATAAAGTTGTATTTCGTTTACTTCATTCAAATTAGAATTAAATTATTTCATGCTTATTTCACATGTGACTACTATGGAGTGCGCGTCCATAGGCTATGGTGACCGCTTACCATCAGACGAGTCACTTGTTTGATGACACGGTATATGCATATAAACTACTATTTACGAGGGTGGTTAGATAAGTAACTTGTTTCGGATACCGATAGATGGTGTTAGTGTAATCTATGTAACTATTCACAAAGATTATTTAATCAAGATAATTTATCTGTGGCCAAATGTCATTTTTGGCGGGAATTTTAGATTTGACAGTAGTTTAAACAAAAGTGATCGGAGTAGCGCGGCAAAATGGAGAAAATAGGAATTCGTGGTGTAATTCAGTTCTTTTTTTTGGAAGGTAAAACTGCAAAAGAAATCCATGAAAGGATTTTACCTACATTGGGTAGCTCGTGTCCTTCCTATGAGACAGTTCGACTTTGGGTGAATGAGTTCAAGCGAGGCAGGACAAGCATTGATGATGCACCTCGTCCTGGAGCCCCAAAAACGGCGGTTGTACCCGAAATAGTCGATAAAATCCATGATTTGGTTTTAACCGACAGAAGATTGAAGGTACGCGAATTAGCTGAAGCTACAAACATCTCTTCTGAGCGGGTGCATTTTATTTTGCACAACGAACTGCACATGAAAAAGCTGTGTGCAAGGTGGGTGCCGCGGCTGCTCACTCCAGAACAAATGCGTGTTCGTATGCGAACATCTGCGGATAATCTCCAGGTCTTTGAAAGAAATCCAACAGACTTTATTCGCCGTTTTGTGACAATGGATGAAACCTGGATTCATCACTATATTCCGGAGACGAAACAACAGTCCAGACAATGGGTTGGTCGTGGTGAGCCAACTCCAAAGAAAGCCAAGGTCATTCCATCAGCTGGAAAAGTGATGGCATCCGTTTTTTGGGATGCAAAGGGGATTCTCTTAATTGATTACCTTGCGAAGGGAAAAACCATTACTGGGGCATACTATGCATCACTGTTGGACCAATTGCATGCGGCGATAGCCGAGAAACGGCCAGGTTTGGCAAGAAAGAAAGTAATGTTTCACCATGACAACGCATTCAAGTCGTGTCGCTGCTATGATACTACACACTGGACAGGAACGTTATGGCTGTGACATGTATCGTAACCGATTTACACAAAAAAGTGCTTTGAAAACACATAAACTACTTATGCACGCTGATGATAAGCTCTATTATTGCGACATATGTAAAAAAGAGTTTTCTCGAAAAGTTAATTTAATTCGGCACATTAGAATACATACAGACCATAAGCCTTACGCTTGTGAAATTTGTGGTGGAACATTTTCATCTAGCTCAAGATTAATAAAGCATCAACGCTTTCACACCAGTGACAAACCATACGCTTGCAATGCATGTGGCAAGCAGTTTAGAGACAAAAGTAATCTAACGGTTCACGTCAGAATACATGCGACGGTACGGCACAGACCTTATTCTTGTGATGTCTGTAGGAAGAAATTTATAACAAAACGGGATCTTATTAATCATATCCGAATACACACGGGAGAAAAACCTTATACGTGTAAAACTTGTAGTAAAACATTTTCACAGAGCTCATCATTAAAAATGCATCAATTAGTTCACACAGGAGACAAGCCTTATACCTGCGACATATGTAAAAAGCATTTTTCGAGGAAAAGTAGTTTGACTTTGCACATTAGAATACATACAGGGCAGAGGCCTTATACGTGTGATGTTTGTGGTAAAACGTCCGTAACTCGCACGAATTTACGGAAGCATCAACGAATTCACACGGGTGACAAACCGCACTCTTGCGATATATGTGGAAAGCTGTTTTGGCACAAATATCAAGTACACAGACATAAAATAAAAATACATTCATGACAGTGAGAGTTTGCATACTTGAAATTTTCTTAGCTGAGTCCATCCACTCACCTGCGTTCACAATGGCTTTGACTGAGAACAAAAATAGACAATCCTATTATCTGCTTTTGTTCTCGTAAACGCCATAAATTCTTGTTAAGTTTCGGGCGGTTGTAAAATGCAAGAATGTTCCTGAGACTTACAGATGTTTTCTATGTATTTAAGTATATATCTATTAAATATATCGTCGTCTTGTACCCATAGCACAAGCCTTATTGGGCTTGCTATAGGACTTGTTCGCTTTTTGTCAAAAAAAAAACCAATATTTATATTTATTATATGACGATTCTCAATGTAACTTGAGACGTTGGTGCCGTTTCATCAACTTCGTGATAGATGTCGCTACAAGCCTCCATAAGGCTTAATTAGCGACCGAATACCGAACATTAAAAAAATACGCCGAATACCGAATAAATACCTAATATTGGAGCGCTCGTGGCCCAGTGGCGCCCGCGTACCGGGTGCGATATGCGAGGTTAAGCAACTTGAGGGCGGGTCAGTTCTTGGATGGGTGACCGCTTTGAGTGGTTACTAACTGAGCGCTCCCGTGCTTTGGAAGGCACGTCAATCCGTTGATCCCGTTGTTGTCTACGACAGTAGTCGTTAAGCCAGGTTAGAGGCCTTCGGGCGGCTTGCGAACTTCTAACAGTCAAGTTGCCCACTCGCTCGACAAGGGGGGTCGAAGTTGCACTACGTCCGTAGAGAGTACCCACCGTTACCCTACACGTGACCCCTGGGTGGTGCTATAAGTGCAACAAAACGGGCAACCGTACTTGTCTTCTCGAAGACCTTACGGTTGGAAAATATTGCCATACGATTATTATTATTTTTTACCGAATATTCGGCGCATCTTTAGTAATGACATTATAATTTTTTCTATTATTTTACCGTAACTATAGTAAGTGTAAGCAGGGGTGGTTTACTACCGTGACGTTATCGCGCCGCGCAAAGTACATGCGGCCGCCGGCTCACACGTCGTGTGACTATTCAATGGTTGCGGCGCAGCGTTACGGATCGCATGCGCACACGCTGCTGTACCGCTGTACGATCATAAAATAATCCGTTTCGTGTTAAATAATAATTCAAATTAAAAAAAATGTAAGAATACAGTATATATGGTCTTAAGCTATAGTGTACAAAGTTCATGTACAAATATTTCAATGAAAATAATCTATGTATGAAGAATGAAATTTAAAATAATACAAATTAGATATATGCGTGAGTCAAATTTTGATGATCTAAGTAGTCCTTAATACTGTAGAAACATTTCTCTTGTAGCCATTTGGTCAATTAATTTTTAAATATGTCGCCTGTCAATGCTTTTAAATCATCCCGCAATTTATTAAAAAGTATAATGCTCATATTATAGACATTTCGTTTATACATGTCTTTGTGACAGCGAGGCTTGTACAATAGAGACATAATGTGTGGTCTTGTTTGTCTCTGGATGACTTCGCTTCGTCTACTGAAGTACTCTTGATGAGAGTCAACAAAGACACATACCTCTCGAATGTACAAACATGGCAATGGTAATACGAGTATATGTAACTTTCTAAAAAGTGGAATACAGCTTTCATCCATCTTAACATTACTTATTGCCCTTATACACTTTTTCTGAATTTTAAACACTATCCAGCTCGATAGAGTTACCCCATAGAATTAGACCGTAAGCAAGTACTGACGACACATATCCGTGGTAAGCTGTTAGTGCAGCTTCTTTGGATACAGTAACTCTCAATCTCTTAAGTGCGAACAAAAAACGGTTTAATCGGCTATTACAAATTTGTTCAATTTGATCTTTCCAATTGAGGTGTTTGTGTTCGTCAATGGTTATGCCTAGAAATTTTATTGAATTTACTCCATCTAAAATGTCATTTTTATATTCTATTTGGATTGGTATTGGATTCGAATTATATGATTTAAATTGTATGAACTTAGTCTTATTAATATTCAAATTATTTAATTTCATCCATTCTATAATGTTCATTAGCGCTGTATTAATATCTGATTGGAAAGTATCCCTTTTTTCACATTTTACCACGAGTGTTGTGTCGTCAGCAAACATACTTTTCTGTGCGGTGGCTTTGGGTAAGTCATTCACATAAATTAGGAATAGAAGGGAAGAATACGAATTAATGTCAAAACCACAGCAGTAGCAGCACGGTGCTGCAGTGTTAATGTATAGATATAAAATCAATTTTAAATATCTTTATATAGTTACCCAAATTCTGTGTCTTTATCTTAAAATGTTGAAAAAACTGACAGTCATTGAGTTTGGTATTCACCAACGGTTGACATAAATGAAAACGTTGGTTCTAAGAAACTTCTTTTTATTTTTTGAAGTGATGTCTTTAAAATTATATAAAACTTTGTATCCCCTGGTTACATGTACGGAGTGCCCTCCTCCCCCTACTTTAATATTTTTTCGTCACTTCACATCACTTTTACGCAGCAGTTCATACGAGTAGAACACACCGTCCTGCTAAATGTTTTAATTGTACCTATTTGTAGTGCTTATAGTCTCCGAGTAGGTACACCGGCTGTCACATACAGACGAAAAGACGGACGGACGGGTTCCGTTTTTCACCATTTTGGCTACGGAACCTTAAAAGTACTATTCCTAATTGTATTGTAAACAACACTACTAATAATAAAGTAGATATTAAAATAGGTTCTCGCTGGTGGTAACCCTAGCGCTGAGGGCGGGGCCTCGAAAGAACGCGTTGCGTGCGATAGAAAGAGACGGCCACGTTTGGGATAACTAAATGGTGGATTTGTTAACAGAGAAACTTCTGTACTTGTACTATTACTTATTCTGTGGTGTAAGTGCGAGAGGGACGGCTGCTTCATTCCCGACATACCTACACGCGACCGTGCTAGCTAGTGCCGCCAGCTGGCATGGTACTTTTAATGGCCATATATTGTATGGTCGTTGTGGGCAGTTAAACCCAATGACATTATAATTCTTACTGTACTTTTTTCTATTATTTTACTGTAACTATAGTAAGTGTAAGTGCGAGAGGGACGACTGCTTCATTCCCGACATACCTACACGCGACCGTGCTAGCTAGTGCCGCCAGCTGGCTCGGTACGTTTTATGGCCATATGACGTTGTGGGCCGCCAATTAAACCCCATTGTGGTAGCTGGGCCGGTGGAACGTGTCTCGCACGTGCAGTATCTGAGCCAAGAAGGTCGGCTATCACAATTAGGGATGTCACGAAAGTCATTTCGATCACATTCGCGAATACGAATGTGAATGCGAATATTTAGGATGCGAATGCCGCCTTGAAAAACTAAAAAGCAAAAAATAAATGAGAGATTTCCAAGTTCCAACCCAATTTTTAGATAAAATTTAAACCTACGATTTCATGACGTGAAATGTACTATACATACTCAAATTTTAATTATACACTGATTTAACTAGTAGCTTTGGTTACTGTGTGCTGTGGACCTGACGATTTCATTTTCAAATTACAAATTTTTCAAAAATTGACTTGACAATAAATTCTATGTAATTATCAAATCTGCTCACAACATTTCACGAGAATCAGTTAAGAGGGCGCAGTGCGCTCGGTTCTCCATACAAACGTATTTATGCTCTCATTTTAAAACGCCATGCTAGAATAACATGAAACTCTGTATACACAATGGGATCCGGTATATCTAGCTCGGAAATTAGTTTCTGTTGCTAGAAATTGTAAAAGAAAAAAAATACAGCGGTTTTTTGAGTTTTTTACGGCTTGTATGAAAACCTTAATAATCGTTGTATTTTTTCTCCATTATAATTTCAAGCTACAGAAACTAATTTCCGACCTAGATATGCCGGATTCCATTGTGTATACAAAGTTTCATGTTATTCTAGCATGGCGTTTTAAAATGAGAGCGTAAATACGTTTGTATGGAGAACCAAACCTACTGCGCCCTCTTAAGGAAATGCAACCTGTAGACCATCGGGAACAGCTGAAAATCCGGACATTCGAAAGGAGAAAGTATTTTTGTCGAAGCTGAAAGGGAGACCTTCGTGGTTCAACAATTTCTTACATTTTTATCACCGATGGGTCAGGTTTCTGGTAACATTATATCAGGACTAGGGATGTCACGAATATTCGTATTCGAATTATAAACGATGCGAATATTTTTCGAATGCGAATGTGTGCAAGTCGTGGCGTGCTTTGAAGAAGAAGCCGACTCGCGCATTCCCAGAGTGTGCCTACCAGTGTCACGTGATTTATTTTGGCCAATAGAAAGTACTTTTTAACAGACTTCAAAAAAGGAGGAGTGTCTCAATTCGGTTTTATGTCCTTTTTTGATTTTTAATGTGTGTTACCTCAGAACTCTATCATTTGTGGACGGACCGCCTTGGAAAATTATTTCTTTTTTTAAAGCATCTGGAATTGAGGGAACTGCTCAAAAATTCAAGCAAAACATATAGCGATTTTAGTATTTTCATTCAAAAAGTAGCATTTGGTGAACTGGAATTGATGAAGAAGATCATGGATTGTCATCCAAAACTCCCAAGTGTTTAATGCGTGGCGCTAAGATATTTAAATGAAGATGAATTAACGATCTTTATTCGAAGAATAATAAATATATGATAATGGAGCGACTATGACCAAGTAAACACGCCACGACTTGTACACATTCGCATTCGAAAAATATTCGCATCGTTTGATGCGAATGTTTAAAATGATGCGAATCATTCGCATATGCGAATGCGAATATTCGTAACATCCCTAATCACAATTATATTTTAAATTATTATTGGGCTGTCACTCATCGACGCTATTATTTGCACATTAAGGTTTAAAAGCCACCTTCTTGGCCGACTACATATATGCATAATGATTCTTTGTAATTTATGTACCTCATTTTATCCAAAATAAAGTTATTTGTGTTTTTATATGTTTTGTTGTGCAAACCGTTCCTTGGCTCGCAACTGACGGTCTACTCCGAACTTCGTACTTCGTATCGTGCCGTCCCTTTCCGTCATATAGTGTATAACATGAGAGTTATAGGGACGACACGACTCGAAGTAGGCCCTCCGGTTTTCGTCAAACAGTGAAGCCAACAACAAATTACAACAAAGTGAAACAAATAAGGCGCATCCTGCCCGGCTAGTATGATAGCTTATACCGTCACGTTATATGGCCAAAATGTACTGAAACGTCACATAAAACGTGACGGTATAAGCTATCATACTAGCCGGGCTGACGCTCCAGCGCACAGCGCGGCGGGCAGCAAAACGGTACGGCGCAATAAGATAGAACGAGATAGGTATATTTTTTTATGACATAGGTGGCAAACGAGCGGACGAATCGCCTGATGGTAAGCGATTAGCGCCGCCCATGGACACACGCAACACCAGAAACTATCCCTACCACTATATGAAACTTTCCCTATCACTTTCTATCTTATAATATCCTATCGCATCGCTCTGCCGTCCGTGCTAAAGCTACTATAAGTATAAACCAGAGTTGCGACTTATTAGAAATACTTTCATTTGAAATGGAAATACAAAATAAGTTACTTACTCCGTTGGCGTTGGGTCAACGACCCAAAATGAGACTTGGCCTTCGACACAAGACAGCGCCACTTATCACGGTAAAAGACTGAACTACCTGAAAGATTCGTCGCCTCGAGAAAATCCGCGGTAGCGGCTCAGTTGGAAACAGCCATGGACGGATTCCAGAGGTCGCGGGTTCAAAACCCGCCCGGGGTGATCAAGTATATGGATATTAAAGTCTTTACTTATTAAATAAAGAACACTAATTAGTCATTACATCTAAAAGTATTTTATTTGAACAAAGTATTTAGAAAATACCTATTTTGCATTTAGTATTTAAAATACAAAAAAGTATATTGCAATTGAAATAGGAAATCAGAAAACTATTTGCATTTTCTATCTAAATACTTTTTGGAAACTATTTTGTACATCTCTATGCATCTCTAATAAACACACGCTCTTGCGCACATCTATATTAATAATTTCGTGCAGGGGTACGGTAGACCCGAACGAGACCAGTCTCAAATTGAAGAACGTATAAAAATAACGATTTTTGAGTTGAACATATGTATCCGCAAAATTCGGATTGTCGCGTATTTTGCATTTAAAAGTGTTAATTTGATGACAAAACGTCGGCCATATTGCCCACAGACTATATTGCTATTTTAAATTTGTTGGTTGACAGTGTCGGCTACGTTCGAAAATCGTGAACTATTTTTGCGTCCGGTATGTTGGCCAGGTTGCTGGGCTGCGTTCTGGGTGATCATCGCCCATTGTGTGGATTCGGCTAGCCGCGTCTGCAGCGTTTTGTTTTTGTAGTTTTTAAGCGTTCTATACACCTATCAGCCTAGCTAGCACGATAACTTATGCCGTCACGTTATATGGGCGAAATGTATTAAAACGTCACATGAAATGTAACAGTGTAATCTATCGTGCTAGCTAGACTGATTGTCACAACAACCGCCTTCAAAGCGAATGTATGGGGCCTGTTACATGTATTCATATCACGATAAGTATCACGTGAATATTAAAGCAGAATCCATACAAATTTGAAAGCTGCGATAGTATTGACACCCCAGTATTATGATAATATTAATCGTGTAAAGTTTCTTAAAATCATGTCATTATAACGTACATTAGTTACCACATGTGGAAGAGCGGTGACTCTTAATACAGGTATTGTTAATACTTACAAAGAGGAACCAGCCTATGTTCAATAGTACTTATAAGATATTGAATAAATGATTTTTACTTTTTTACTTTTTACTTTAAAAGGCACAGACCACTTGTGCTCAGTGTGTAAAGGACACCACTTGAATGTTTGCTGAGTCTGTCCGCCATCTTAAAGCTGCGTCTCTATTTTGTTTGTGACAAACTACTAGGTGACTTATGGCTTTTAAACGTCTAGCAAAATTCTATCCCTATCTCGCTCTATCTTATAACTTAGTGGTACTGGGGGACTGCTCCGAAGTTCGAAGTCCGGGCTTCGTGTGGTGCCGTCCCTTTCACTCATATAGTCTATGACAGGAGAGTGAGAGGGACGGCACCGTGCGGGGTTGGGATTTTGAGTTTCGGAGTGGACCCTCAGCTCATGCCGTTCGCCGCGCTCGGACGCTAGAGGCGCTGCTGCGAGCCGAAAACGAAGTATCTGCCTCTCTCGCACATGTATATTCGAACGACAGAGAGGAAGATAGTTCGTTTTTGGTTCGCGGTAGGCCCTCAGGCGTCAACTTTAAAACAAATAGGGTATTTTACTATAAGAGAAATAAAATTCAAAATGTAATAAAAACCAGCCAAGTGCGTCGGAGTCGCACACTGAGGGTTCCGTACAACTAAAAAACAAATGTGATTTATCAATATATTAATATTTTTGGTAAAATATACTTCATAATAAACATTATCACTTAATTTCAAGTTCATAGGTCGATGGGAAGCTACAAAATTATATGTGTGACAGACAACACACGGAATGTTCTTTGACTTTCTTCGACCGTCCGCCACGCTTGGACTAAGGTGCTACCAACCGAAAACTAAATATATATGCCTCTCTGTCGCACTTGCATATTCGAGCGCGGAGAGGGAAATACTTCGTTTTCAGATCGTGGTAGGCCCTCTGGTCTGACGGCTCCTATTCTTGGATGGTGCGCGTATCGGAAGGTGAAATACCTTTGGCAAAACGGAACAAGTTGTTAAATAGCTTCCATTAATTGGAGAAAATATTACCAACTGTTATTATTATCACGTGAAACACTGAATATTGAAGCAACATCCATAGGGGCCTGTTACATGGTTATTATTATCACGCGATATACTCATATCACGATCCGTATCACGTGCAATGAATATTGAAGAAAAATCCATACGATTTTGAAAACCACGATAATATTAACACACCTGTATTGTGATAGTATTAAGCGTTTAACAGACCCCATACAATTTTAAAAATCGCGATAATATTGAGTGTAAAGGGCCCCACTGAATAGAATTTGGCGGAGAATAGAGAGCTGCTATCGCGAAACGAAAACGAACGAACATCGTGTGTTTCCCTCTGTGTCGCTCGAATTTGCAAGTGCGACGGAGAGGGAGATGCACGAACTTCATTTGTTTTTCGCGTTAGCAGCTCTGACTTCGCACCAAAAATACTGACTGGCACATCAATATTTAACAATGCACATCTGAATTGAATTTTAATGAACGATTAGTATTTTAGCTATACAAATCAGTACTGATTACGGTGTCCAATTTTTTATGTGCCTTTAAATACTACCCTTATAAAAATGCTTAGGATTAACTTGCAAAGATACTAGCCTTTGCCCGTGACGTCGTTTGCGTAATCTTTTACTCCCAATTCCATATAATTCCATTCCATACTTTTATTCCCAATCCAGACTATATTTCTATACGATTCGAAGTTTCATCATAATCCGTTGTTGTAATGTTTTTATTTTATAAATTTTTGTACACTATTTCTTTCGTCGTTTGCATAACTGTCACGAATAAATGTTTTGTTTATTTCTTTCTTATTTATTTCACCCGAGCGAAGCCGGGCTTTCATCTAGTCTATATTAATAATTCCGTGCAGGGGTACGGTAGACTCGAACGAGACCTGTCTCAAATTGAAGAACGTATAAAAATAACGGTTTCGAATTGAACATATGTATCCGCAAAATTCGGACTGTCGCGTATTTTGCATTTAAAAGTGTTAATTTGATGACAAAACGTCGGCCATATTGCCCAAAGACTATATTGCCATATTAAATTTGTTGGTTGACAGTATCGGCTACGTTCGGAAATCGTGAACTATTTTTGGGTGGTGGGCCATCATCGCCCATTGTGTGGATCCGGCAAGTCGCTTCTGCCCGGCTAGTATGGTAATCGGACATATAAATATGTTCCAACGTATAACCTTATGAGTGTGATGACTTTTACCGTACTTAGCTAATATGGTAATGTCGCAACATATATTCATGTCCAAGCGTATAATATATGTAGGTAAAAATAGTAGTGCTGCCATTGTGTAAAACTGGATTTCTACCAAATATTCCATTCATTTCATTCGTTCAAACGTAGTCTATGGTTAGTAAACCAACATAATACTACTGAATTAAAGAGAGTGATGAGCACTGCATTTATATAATAATATTTGTACTCTCATACTAAGTTGAGTTGTCTTCGACCAACGTTGTCTTGTTGGGGCCGTTTACACGGTTATTATTATCAAGCGATTCACTCATATCATATTATGATCCGTATCAAGTGTGTATTCATAAATATTGAAGCAAAATCCATACAATTTGGAAAACCACGATAATATTGATACCCCAGTATTGTGACAATATTAATCGTCTAAAGGGCCCCGTTAACTGACTTCAACAAAAGGATGTTCGTCTCCATATTCGCTTTTTTATGCATGTATGTTCCCCGATAACTCTTGACCACGTTGGCCAAGCTGGTCCCATATAAATTTTATGAAGGTCTGATGATGGAATCTAAGAGAAATCAAGGGAACTCCTCGAATTTGATAGGCACGCATATGCCAACAAAAGGTTTTTGGTTTGAGTCACATACCAAATCCAAGTTACTTTCATTTTGGGCAATATATTATAATTTATTGGCGCTTGCTTAATGGACAATCTGCACGTCGAACGGTTGGAGTCGGTGCGCACCCCACTAGAGTCAAAGGAATTCGAACCCAGAAGTTAGATTTCATATTTGAATGGGTTACGGGCAGCTGGTCGGCTGCCGCCGGCTCTGCCAGTGGCGGATGGGAGCCTGCTCTTTTACCGAAATATGTTTGACCAAATTTTGTTTCCCAACCAAATTTTGTTAACATATTTTTTCCAAAAAATGTTTCCCATATATCTATTTGCCAAATCCATATTTAGTCAAATGATCACTTGTCAGAATATTACTTTAGCAACTTTCATTATAGCAATAGTTCTTTTGCCAAATGTGTTAATTAGGCAAAATATTCTTAGTGAAAAATAAAATTATGCAAATAAATCAGTGGTCAAAATATGTTTGGTCAAATAAATGTTCTCCATAGGCTCCGTTTGGTCAACATTTTGAAACAACTTTTCATTTCCCAAATTTCATAACTCCTAATCCTAACCATTCGAAAACACATACACATACTAAAATTTATATTCATAACTTTTTTAATCATAATCTGACCTGTTTAGCCTAGTTTGTAGTGACACTGCCTCCTAAGCTTGAGGTCCCGGGTTCGAATTCCGGCCAGGGCATTATTTGTGCATTTAGCACGGATTTTGTTCTTGGGTCTTGGATGTTCTCTATGTATTTCAGTATGTATTTATCTATATAAGTCGCCTAGTACCCATAGTACAAGCTTTGCTTAGTTTGGGACTATGTCGATATGTGGAAGATTGTCCTCCAATATTTATTTATTTTATTTATAAGTATTACTAATCCCTATTTCGGGGCTCCGTTGACTCGCTGGCGGGTCAGAATTGCCCAACATCACAGTGGTTTTCCGCAGGTAGGATCGTTCGTTAGGTAGCTTGTGTGCCTCAGAGAGGAAAGCTCCGTCGACTTGCTGGTGGGTCGGAATTGATCAACATTGCACTTGCTTTTCCAAGGAAATCGAACATTGTTGTAACAACAAAATAATATATGTAACGTTCTTATAGTAATGACATTATTAGTAACCAAATAATGAAATAATGGGGTGCGTCTCACGAGAGATAAATGGAGGAAACTAACGTTTCTGAAATAAACCATGATTAAATTAAACAATGTCTAAACATGTATTTGCAAAGTGATATGTTTACTATGTTTCTTTTGTATGTTGTATGTTTTGGAATCTGATGAATTCGGGTAAATAAGAATTGACCACCTAAATTAATGTCTAAACATGTGTTTGCTTAACCTTGCTAAAAATAGTGGTCAAAATATGTTTGGTCAAATAAATGTTCTCCATAGGCTTCGTTTGGTCAACATTTTGAAACACCTTCTCTTTTCCCAAATTTTATAACTCCTAACCATTCGAAAACACATACACATACTAAAATTTATATTCATAACTTTTGTAATCATAATCTGACCTGTTTAGCCTAGTTTGTAGTGACACTGCCTCCGAAGCTAGAGGTCCCGGGTTCGTATCCCGGCCAGGGACCACCTAAATTAATGTCTAAACATGTATTTGCTTAACATTCGTTTGCAAAAGATGTTATAATATTGATAAATGATCAGTTGGCAAAAAATTTTTGGCAATTGATTGTTTGGGAAGTGAACATTTGTCAAAAATAATTATATAATTAATACATATGCCCCCACCGTATACGCCCCCCCTCCATGCGTGTCCCGCACCGGTGGCAGCCTTGAGTTTTTCCTGTATCCACCACTGGGCTATGCCGCTACCGTTTGGATACAAAGTCTGACTTCGAAGGAAATTATGAAGGAATTAGATTCGGTTTCATGATTACAAGAAGTATAATAAAAATACTATTGTCAATAAGTTAAAACATGTAGTAATTAGATTAGCCCGCTTCTCCTCGGCCACCCTTAGTAAATGTCCTCGCTGCGGATTGTGCGGGTGCGCGCTAGCTTGTTCTTCTTGAGCGGAGGCCTGGAAGTCTTCAGATTCCACTCTGTGAAACCAAAAATCGCATATTCATTTTAGTGACAAACATAACTAATCCATTAATCCTGACGACCTGTTTAGCCTAGTTGGTCGTGACACTGCCTCCGAAGCTAGAGGTCCCGGGTTCTAATCCCGGCCAGGGCATTATTTGTGCATTTAGCACGGATTTTGTTCTTCGGTCTTGGATGTTCTCTATGTATTTAAGTATGTATTTATCTGTATGTATTTAAGTATGTATGTGTATCGTCGTCTAGTACCCATAGTACAAGCTTTGCTTAGTTTGGGACTAGGTTGATTTGTGTAAGCTTGTCCCCCAATATTTATTTTATTCATTTATTTAATCCATCCATCCATCCATATACATTATACATGCGAAAGTAACTCTGTCTGTCTGTTACCTTTTCACGCTTAAACCGCTAAACCGATTTAGGTGAAATTAGGTTCAGAGATAGTTTGAGACCCGGGAAAGGACACAGGATAGTTTTTATTCCGGAAATCATTCCTTAGGGGGTGAAAAGTGGTGTAGAAGTTTGTATGGGCGACCTATATTTAAGCCTGCGCTTATAACACTAAGATATTTTTTTATTTTAATAAAAAAAATATAATTTCTCGTACAACTCGTCATATTATTTATTAAAATAATTTCGATACTCTTATTGTTAACATATAGAAATTATTTACTAAAATATATTTTTTTAATATGACGAGTTGCACGAGGACGGTGTCACGGGAAAAAGTTAGTATTACATTATTTAGAATCACTGAAAAGTACCAACGTACCCAAAATACTACCGCATATTGTATAGGATACAACATGTATAGGGTAGCTTCGCCGGTTCTCCGTCCAGCGCCGGTTCTCGTCCTTTTGAGTGACTTCTTCCTTACAAATGCATAGAATAGGAGTATATAAACAATTATCCGCGCAAGTTTTGGCTCTTTGCGTTCCTTAATACCGAACCTACAATGCTAACTATAAACAAACATTATTTAACTACGTGTGACTAAGATATAATTAACGAAAGTTTACACCACATTTAAGAGCCTCGAAAACCACGCCAAACTACAAAAAAAATAGTGTGTAAGGAAAACTTTGAAGTAAGTTTTGTTATTGTTATTAACTAATTGCAGTAATAATTTTGGCACCTATTACTAGTAATATACATAACCAAGACAATAGTGAGTGTTAATTATACTTATTTTACCTAAAACCTGCATAAATTTAGTGGACGGGAACCGGACCATCAATTTTGCGTATTTGCCAGTTTTCGTCTACGTGGACGGATAACCGGCTTGGGGTCATTTTACTGGATTTTCGCGTTGGTCCAGTTCTCGTCTATTGAAATCAGATCAAGCTGCAGCAAGGTAATCAAGGTACATAATAATTATTGAAATGAATACAGATGATAGATATTAGGTACATAAGGTCCACTGCTTTACTGATGACGTTAGCTGTCAAATTTTAGCCATAAACAAGACTAGAGTATGATGACGTAAGCGGGGGTCATCGATAAGAAATCAACATTCAATTAAATTATTTTCGTTCTTACTTTATCTTCATAAATCTACCTACCTATTTAATGCCGGGTCCATACAATAGACCATGATGGCCAACGTACAGGATGCATTCATAGGTGGAACGAGATGAAAATATGTCTATCTCCCTTTAACGCACAACTGCTTCCTTTAGATCGGATCATCATGGCCCATTGTGTAGTCAGGCATAAAAGTTGTTCTATAATTATATTACGTAAATATTATATATGGCGGTGTTTTCTTTCTTTCAATATTCGTTGTGGCCATGACTCTGACAACTTACACGGGGAGTTTACCAAAGGCAAGTATTGTTTCACGATAACTTTTGGTGAAATAGGCCTGGTTCTAGGCGTTATAGCAACACATGCAACAGGAGGTATCTCTAAAGCTTAAGACAGGGCGAACCGAAAATGAGGTAGCTGACTCTCTGTCGCACTTGCATATTCGACTGACAGAGAGCGAGATACTTTGTTTTCAGTTCACGGTAGGCCTTAAGGTTCAGGCGTGCTAGCCTAGTGAACAAGCTTCACAAGTAGGAAGCTTGTTCACCAGGTTATCAGTCTATTATTTATTATGAATATATATCAGGATATAATTTGGCCTAAGCAACTGGGTGTGGTCTTACAAGTAGAAGGTTACCACGATATCAGCCAAAAGACATCCACTGCTGGACATGGGCCTCCCCCAAATTCACGGAGGGTATATGCCATAATCGCCACACTTGGCATGCGGGTTGGCGATCGCAGTATCTCCACCGCACTCCAGGGATGCGCATCCCCCGGTGGTCTTGGTCGTAGTTTTAGGACATACCCGGTAGAAGGTTACACATCGAGTCAAATGGCTTTAGATGTCAGTGCCCCTCAGGGACCTGTTCTGCCTGCTACCTTATTTTAATTGCATATAAACGACTTCTAACTGGTACCTGTGGGTATGCCGATGATAGCACTGTTGTAGTCAGATATCTTTACAAAGCTCAGGCCAATAAAGATGTAGTCCAATCTCGTCGACAGGATATTATGAATCGGAATTGTCTTTTAGAGCAGTTTCAGATTGGGGCGATGCTAATAAAGTCAAATTCAATACATCCAAGGCACAGACGTGTCTCATCACTATTAAACGGAGTGAACGAACTCTCGACTCCCAATTTTTCGAAGTGTATTCATACCAATTTGCCAATTTCTGACCATCTACAGCTCCTTGGCATGAGCAGCATGTCCAATATGAACTTTGGGTCCTACATTGAATTCTTGGTGTAAACTGCAGAAACCCAGCAAAAACTTTACAACCTCTCTAAGGTGAAGCGGTACTTCACACCTGGTCCTGGGCAAATTATAAAACTATTAAGTACAGGTCGGGTATATGCAGTACTGCTGCCAGCTCGGAGATGGATTTGCTTAATATCAGCTGGCTTGGCTTTGATTGATAAGCGTGCCAGGAAGCTCATACCTACTCTCTACATAACTTGGACTTGGTTGAAGCTAAGATACAATGTCTAAATCATCGTAGGAAATACGCCTGCATATCGGTGTGCTAGGATTAAACGAATTAATCCCTCCCGGACCATTATGACATCTTAGGACAAAGAGTGGACGACATGGGTTGGACCCTTATGTTGTTAACAACAATGTTGACATGCCTCTGATGTGCACGAAGCGTTTTGATTCTAGTTATCTTACGAAGACAGCTAAAGAGTGGAATAATTTTCGAGAAAATCTATTTCCATTTCATTATTTACAACTTACTAAGATCTTTTCAAGATGAGTGAATGGGCAGTATTATCTAGGTACGCGTTTTACACCCTTGTCCTCATCATCACTTACCATCAGCTGAGATAGGGGTCAAATGCTTATCATCCTCATAACATAACCCCGGATTTCGCTTTCACAATTAATCGTAAGATTTGCCGTAGGCACTAGTTTTACGAAAGCAACTGCCATCTGACCTTCCAACTCAGAGGGAAAACTAGCCCTAGTTGGGATGAGACCGCTCTCCTCACGATGGTTTCCTTCACCGAAAAACTGCTATTAAATTTAAAAATATATTTCGTATACAAGTTTTTAGGGTTCCGTACCCAAATGGTAAAAACGGGACCCTGTTACTAAGACTTTGCTGTCCGGCCGTCCGTCCGTCTGTCACCAGGCTGTATCTCAAGAATCGTAATAGCTAGACAGTTAACATTTTCACAGATTGTGTATTTCTGTTGCCGCTATAACAACAAATACTAAAAACAAAATAATAATAATAATTAAGGGGGGCTCCCATACAAAACACGTGATATTTCAGCCCTTTTTCATGGCTATCACTCGCCGAGCTAGGTCTCAAGAACCGTAATAGCTAAACAGTTGAAATTTGCACAGATTATGTATTTTTATTGTGGCTACAACAACAAATACTAAAATCAAAATAATAATAATAATTATTAAGGCGGGCTCCCATACAACCGAGTAGTTGTTGGCGTTTTTTTTTCTAGTACGGAACCCTTCGTGCGTGAGTCCGACTCGCACTTGGCCGGTTTATTTTTTTTTAAATAAGCCAGTGGTGCGAGCCAGCGTTCACACCCGCGACCTCTAGATTGAAAGTTGCATGCTACAGTGGATCATTCAATGATTACCTTTTATATCTATAAAAAATAAGTTGATCATTTATTTATTTCTTAATAACAAAAGCCAACTATTAAAACATTGTAAGATAAATAGCTAAGTACCTACGCATTAAAGGTTTTATACTCAGAAATTGGTTTTTGAGTGTATGAATCACTCCTCTTTTCCTATAGACGAGAACTGGCACGGCGTGGACGAGAACCGGGACAAACGGACGAGAACCGGCAAAAACCATACTTTTTCATTTATCATCTTTTACAAGAATAACGGTGTATGTTATTAGTTAAAACTTAAACTTGGCGAAAAATAGAGTATATTGCCATTAAAAAGAAATATTACTCGTATAAATTGCTATAGTCCAACATATTTTTTTCCTGTCACAAAGTCGGCAACTCCACTAATCGGACGAGAACCGGCGAGGCTACCCTATATGATAGATGAAGCCTTTGAAGAACTCGATGGATTATCGAGACAATGCCAGTTGGTATAAATTTCTTCTGTACTATTTGAGACAGCATTTATGATTGGAGCCATTAGCTATGGCTCCAGTGCATACCTCAAATCGCCTGCAAAATAAAATTCCGATAAAGAAGTTAATAAAATAAATTTCATATTGGATATTATAGGTCTTACAAGTAATATTACATATACATATTATTAAATTTTATACGCTTCAGGCTATTAGTAGATATTTATTTCAGTTGTACTTCTTCTTTGGTTGTATCTTCATGTTTAAGACAACTATGGGTGATTCTCTCGACCACTGCTCTCCAGACTACTTTGTGTAAAAATGGAAACAGTTCAAATCTGTAGTGTGTAGTGGTGTATTTGGTAGCAATATATTATACTCATCATCATCATCTTTGAGTCTATTACAGACCAGCAGTGTCACATAGAGGGAAAATGTCAGTCTTAATATATATTCACCGATCCTTTGTTCATACAATCTCTCATTTCCTGTTTTATAACAGAGTTATTGACGATGAACTGATCATGCACACTGCCAGGGAATCGTGCCAGAACTCCCAAAATGAAGAAGTCTACATCCACCACCTGATTTAAAATTATATAACCTAATATACCAAGTAGGTACGGTCCATCAATTTGATTTTTGGGCCACTTCGTAGCTTGTCCCCATGACAAATAATATGAAAGCTGCTAGAGATCTCATATTATTGTCACTGTGACAAGGTAAGTAGTAGTGGCCCATACATTGAGACATTGACATTGGTTGACTGTACATAGAACATGGCATCGCACAGTGCACAGTAACATCATCAATACAAAGCTTATTTGGTTCAAAGGAGTATAGCTATTCTTCCTATATTTTTATTTATGTACCTACATATCATCATCTTATCAAAGTTTTCCCAGTTGTACCTGTAACCTTCTGGTGCAGTAATGATACAATTATACAAGGTACGAGTATGACACTCCAGGGAAAATTCATTGACACAAGCTTATGTCATCACTGCTATTGCGTCTATTTGTGGTTAGCGGTTGTATTGTGAGTTCGTGTTTGTACACGCTGTGCAGTGACAAAGGTTTGTGTCACAATTCGGAGTAACAGACCTTGTTTCCTTTGACCATGCCAAGCACAACTAGACCACTTTGATTTCATGTCAATATGTAATTATGGAAAGCTTCCATAATTGCATAGCATTATTAGTGTTTCTTACCTTTATATGGACGAGCAAGCTTTGTGCATTGAGTTGGTCGTTTTTTTGTTCACATATATAGAATGCCAAGTCTTTTGGCCTCCGGGAACTCAAACGCATCTCGTATAGTTCGCCGATACAATTTGCGTGCCTCTTTATCGGCTTGCAAACCAATTATATAGGAAACATAAGGTGAGGCCATCCTAAAAACAATGTCGGAGAGGTTAGTTTATTTTGACGAATAGGTATCATATATTTGTATGTCTTAAATAAAAGTAAATTACCTGTATCAATCAAATAATCAATGCCATTCAGCAAATAATCACAAAGTTCTAATTAATGCAAGCAAACTCGCTAAGTCTCAAAACCGTCATTTGTTTTGACGTTTTGACAGCGTTATAATTTACCGAAGGTCCCGAGAGACCCGCATAAATGTATGTCCGTCAACAGTTTATACCGTCAGTTTATATGTGCCTACATCGTGAGCATATTAGCACTTAACGTTAAAATTTTCGCTTTATGTGCGTGACGATATAAATTGTTATATTTTACGTCAATGTCGGGATACCATGTTAGGCCATGACGGTAAATTGTTTTATGTCGGTCATGACTATAAAACTGGACGGTATAAGTTGTCATTTTGCTATCATACTAGCCGGGCTGATCGCGGTAGGCCCTCTGGTCGGACGGCTCCTAATACCTGGATGGTGCGCGTATCGGAATGCAAAATACTTTTGGCGAAATTAACGGAATAAGTTGTTAAATAAGTGCCATTAATTGAAGAAAATATTACCAACTGTTAATATTATCACGCGAAACGATCCGTATCACGTGAATATTGATAAATATTGACGCAACATCCATAGAATTTTGAAAACCGCGATAATATTGACACATATTATTGAGTGTAAAGGGCCCCACTAAATAGAATTTGGCGGAGAATAGAGAGCTGTTACCGCGAAACGAAAACGAACGAACATCGTGTATTTATTTCCCTCTGTGTCGCTCGAATTCGCAAGTGCGACAGAGAGGGTGATACACGTAGGTACTTTATTTGTTTTCGTTCGCAGTAGCAGCTCTGACTTCGCACCAAAAATATTGACTGGCACATCAATATTTAACAATTGCACATCTGAACCGAATTTTAATGAACGATTAGTATTTTAGCTATACAAATCAGTACTGATTACGGTGACAAATTTTTTGTTGCTATCGAATAAACTATTTTATTTTTATTTATTTTTTATTTAATAAAGTATCAACTTGGGGACAGTCTTCGGTCTTCTTACCTGTTGTAAGCGTCTTCGGTTTAGGACAGAACATCACCAGATGGTCTCCTTTACATCGGAAGCATATCTTGCGCTTACATGCCTTTGTGGCATGGTTCCGCCGAAGACAGGGAAGACATCTTCCCGTTACTTGTTTCTTGCGAGCATCCACTTTACCATACTTTCGACAGTCGGCACTGGCATGGTTTTTCTCGCAGCAAAACAAACATTGCCTCTTCGGTCGTTTTGCCGGTGGTGTGTCCCCATGCCTAGGTTGCCTCCGTTTACGGCTCAAGCTCAGAGGGCGTATCTCTGTCCTGACTTGCAGTGCTTCTGTGGTGCTAGCTCCAGGTGAGGCAAAGTCAGGTAGTGGTATGAAGTCTGATGACTTCTCCACAGCAGTCACAATGCGGTCTAGGCTGCTTCGGATGGACGTCAGGTCATTGCTCATACCAGCTGTTAGGTGATGTTCGTGTATGACCTTTTCTGGGAACTTAGATAGGACTATCGCCCTCAGGTTGTTACCTCCGATTGGCTCCGCCAGCTTCTCAAGAACACGCAAATTACGCTCGATGCTGTCTAGCACACAACGGCAACTGGAACTGGTGTTATCTGCCTTGTGCAGGTTGCTGAGGGCAGTATAATGTGCATCTATGAGCGTGTCGTTGGAGCCAAATCGTCGCTTGTGGCTCGCGTTGGTTGCCGTTATTCCAGATACTGCTGCCGCAGTGCTGTTCCCTTAAGGCAACCCAGACTGACAGAGACCTCCCAGCTTCTCTGACTCTGGGAGGTCTCTGTCATCGACATTTGCAGCAAATTGGTCCCAAAAATCGCACCACTTGAGCTTGTCACCAGAATAGGATGGGAGACCCAGCTCGGGTAACTTGGACTTTGTTGTATTTGTAGTCCCCAGTTGTTTCATATTGAGCATGAAGGCCGCCTCCAATTCTGTCAAGACGTCTTCGGCCTGGAGCTGGTCCTGAGTCATCTCACTGATGTCAGCATCCTGTACAACGGTCAGATATTGCATCAGGTCCTTGTCAAATGCTTCCTAGCATTGCTTCAGCTTGAGACGGATTGCAGTGAATTCTTCCTGCGAGGCACCTCCGGTAGAACACTTTTCCAACACTAGCCTCGAGTCCGCTGCTACTTGTTTTAGTTTCAGGTGGCTCGCCTCCATCGTGGTCAAAAGGCTTACCATGCTGACCGCTGTAAATAATCAAGGTAACTATTTGTAGTTTAAAACTTGAAGTTTTCTAATATTGGGTACACATAGCCTGATTAAGAATAAAGGGATAGGGAGTGCCCACTGGTTCACTTACTCGTGATGTAACACAAGTGATACTACTTCACGCCTATTCGGCTAGCATATACACTTTGTTCTCCAGACCAGTTTTGGCCACCGCGGCTTTGTGATCTGGTTCATATATTAATCATTATTAATTTATTATTAATACCTTGGGTCCGCTTTCTGATACGCTCTAAAGTGTCTTACGTATAGAGTATATTCTTTGCGACCGCAGTTACGCAGCTAAACACCCAAAAAAAAAACCGTTATAATGTAAATTATTTATTTTACTACAGGTATAAGTAAAAAGACATGTTCATCAATTAAATTAAAACTAAATATAACTAAACTTATAATTAAAATAAATTTATTGAAATAATAAAAAGATAAAACTAAAAAACAAAGAAAAACTTTATTCGCGGCTACCCAAGGTCACTCTTTGGCGGAAAAGAACCCAAGATGCTGGCAGCGTTTCCCCGTTGCACAGCAATACTGAGCCTTTGTCCGAGAAACGCCCCAGCTGTATGTATTTTCGGCGCTTAGCAGCCTCCGCGTTTTTGGCAGCTCCACCTGGTTTTTGACATGTTACTGCAATGTGTGACGATGCCAAAGTGTCTACACAGGTGGAGTCCCACACTAAGGGCCGCCCCAACCGCCACGGCACTAACGTCATACCATCGGGTCTCTTGCCGTCGTCCCGTGCGAGGCCATTGGGTTCATGATGTCGTTGAGACAAGCGTGGCTACCGGCGCTTTTGGTGCAGCTAAGGCCATGATGTCCTAAACTATCCACCTGTGCTCCGCAGCGACATTGGTGTGGTACGACGATGTCTAGGCCTAGACGAAGGCCAACAGCCACCCTGAAAGAGTTATCGTCCAGTAAAGTGCCGAAATTAACTGAAGGAAACGCATGGAGCCAGTAACCGGACTCAGACGCAGAAACTGCTAAGAGCCTGGCTTTGTCTCTCGAAGCGGGACATGTGTCTATAACACAGGCCATATAGACGCCGCAAACGCGCTCCTTATCAGCCCTAGGACGTCCACTGCTGGACATAGGCCTCCCCCGATTTCATGGGGAGTAAATGCCATAATCGCCACGATCGCAGTATCTCCACCGCACTCAAGGAATGCTGCTGCCCATTCCCCGGTGGTCTTGGTCTTTTCCCCGCGCCTTAGTTTACGTTCTGCATTTTACTTCAAAATTCAAGTAATTAACCTATGAATTTACGTTAATATGTCTGTTTTAAGCATACAAAATGCTCCGTAATAATAAATCGATATTTTTATGATTGATTTTCTATCGATCATACTTCGAGTTTATTGACGGACAATGAGAAAATGATTCAAAGATTACTAGAAAAAAAGAAGAAGACCCCTTGAAGGGATAAGCTCGCCTTTGTACGTCTACTTTTTGTTTGTTTATCATTTTGTCGTGTTTTATGTACAATAAAGTAATACATACATACATACTAGTGGCTCTGAGAGTTGTAGACATCGCAATTTTTTTTTAATTTCAAAATTTCCAAAAACTGACTTGATAAAGAAATTCTGCTTACAAAATATCACGAGAATCGGTTGAGAGATGCGAGCGGAGACGCTTCGCTCGCTCGGTCAACAAGTCAGAGATTTTTTTTACACGATTTCCGAAAAGAAGAATTGCAATGTTTTTATAACAACAACCTTTCATCGATGTATAACTATAGTACATTACAGAGAGGAATAGTCATAATGAAAATAGATATATTATAGTGCATTTTTTTGGATAGCATTCAATAAGTGAAATAGTGTAATAAATAAGTGCTTGGTGGTTATTAAATAAATGCAATTAAGTAAATAATTGCATATTCTTATTCGCATATACAATCAAATAAATATTCTACTAAGCACTTTATGAAAGAAGATCACTGCTTCTGTGACGTTAAGGATCTATTACTAAAAATATTATTAAATTAAAACTATAAAATATGTTTAATGTAAAAGAATAACATTATTGTATAGTAACTAGCCTTAATTATCATTGTCCGTCACAAAAATCGATTATAAATCGAATTGTACAGTGACATTGCATAAAACATCGCAGTGTACAGCACTACCAGTGATTATATTCTCTTTGTGAGACGTGATCAAAGAATATCGTCGGCCTAAATCGCAAACCTCGTAACTCCATTTTTTTCATCATGTTTTGAGACTTTTAGATAGTACTATTCTGAACGCATCTAACGGCAAAACTCTTAAATACCAAAAATAAACCGTTTACGTTTAAAAAGCAAAATAGAAAACCTCGCAACTCCCGACCGCCATTTTGTAAAAGAAATACCTCGTATCTCCCCCCCGCCACTCCCTTCAGTACAGTTTGTGATGGCGTTGTGTCTGCACGTCAGTTTTGCGTAAATATTTAGGAAGAAAACGGGTGCTGAATGACAGGCATGTATAATAAGGTTCTACGATTTTACTGATTGTGTATTCTTGATAGATATTTATCATATTTAAACACATTAGACTATTGAAAATGTCGTTTGGTTGCGTGCCGTTGACATACGAGGTTTGTTTCGCGTGGATCTTTACGCATGAAGATTAGTTACGTGGTTTTCTACGCAAGTTATTTAATCATTCTGTGACTTTGGTCGTGACTTTATCTCGTGTTTAAATAATTAATTTATAAATCCCGACGTTTCTAATACGAAGTTATGTCCGTAATGTAAGTAACCGATCCCGGTGGTTTTACCGCTGGTCAAAAGTCATGAAAATGCATGTGGGCAAAAAAACTTAAGTATATAGTTGTGACTTGTTCGAATAGATATCTGTTTTGTTTTTGTCACTATTTTAATTTATGTTATATCTAGTCGAACTCGAGTCCCATCTACAAAAAATAGGTGCTTTACTTAAGTTATTTTACTTATAACATTGTTTTGTTTTGTAGGCGGATACTAAAATTAATCAACAAAGGAAAGCAAGACCGCAGAAAATATTTTTCAAAACTTGACAAAAACGTACCGGATATAGGACGAGGACGTTATGCATGTTACAATTTCGATGTAAAGCAATACGACGGATCTTTAACTTTAGTGCAGGAAGAGCACTATTCATCTCAACAAGAGACTTGTTGTTTTAGACCGCAGAACCCGACACAACCTTGTATCTAACCAACTGTGCAGCATGAAATTTGTGTGTTACCAGCCAGTTTCAAGACCTTGCTTCCACAAAAAAATCGCTTTTCAAGCCACGAAATCCGCTCATCACGTCATAAACCAGAAGCTTTGCCGCATAAAATGTGTGTTTTACCAATTAGTTCTCAGAGCTTTCCGCAACAAGAAAAATGTTCTTTTAACCAAGATATCCCCACGTCACGTTGTACGCCAACAGCTTTACAGCATGAACATTGTGTGTAGCCCGCTAGTTTGCATCAAATTAACTCAGCCAAAAATAGTCATGCTTCATTATCTTCACCTGAGCCAGACTCATGTACTCCTCAAGCTACGCAAATAATAGTTCAAGCTGATGTGCACTTTGCTTCTAATGATGAATACACAAAACGAGGTGTCAGGTTTACTCCTAAATCCGCTAAGAGGGAACAACATAATGACATAGTAGTTAAATCTGCACATTTTATTAACCCGAAATACATCAAGATAAATAATAACAAACAAATATCAGTTTCGACTGACAGCTTTGAAGTTTTGTCATCTGATTCTGATAGAGGTCTTTCCGCAACTGGTATAAACAAGAAAATACCACAGACAGCAATACAGGTCCTTCCTGAACAAGAAGAAACTGATGCTCCTTTGTTACTGTCACCTCCAATCACATATTTTACAAGTCCTGTTAAAGAGAGCGGCTACTCTGCGAATAAATCTGTCACTGAAATAGAAATTAAAAGATCTTCACCGAGCATTTTAACGATCTCTGCTAACTATATGGATACCCATAACTTTGCAAATTTAAACACATTAAATTCGCAACTAAGTCGTAAACACACTATTACAGAAGAAACAAATGTCACTGATATAGAAGATAATAAAGGTTTAGAAGAAGTTTTAAGACGAAAGAGATCTAAGTGAAGTCAAAAATGCGATTGGGAAAAATATTAACAAAAGGAATTGCGGGAAAAGGGTCAAAAATACAAGGGGAAAAAAGGAAGGAAATGTATGGAATTATAGTAAAAGCAAAGAGGAAAGAACATTAAAACCGAGGTGCGAGTGTAAATTAAGTGGCCAACCCACAAAGTTGAATAGCTTAGATATCACTGAAGAAAGCAGAAAAAATATTTTTCTAAATTTTTGGACTAATATGTCTTGGCAAGAGAAGAAAATTTACATTTAAACATTAACTACACTTAAACCAACTCAAAGGAAAAAGGTTGAAAATGAAATCTCACGAAGAAATCACGAACACAATCACGAAAAAACTTTATTTTAACTTACATGAGATAAGTAACTTCTCACTGCTGCCCTCAGTTATTATTACCACTCCAATTTAAATAACACATTGAACTAACACCAAGGTCCAAAGGTCGTTTTTTTGCTGTTCACTTTCAAACATCATGGACCACTTACAACAGCTTCAGAAAAGGATGGAGGAGCTGAAGGAGATGTTCACAACACAGATGGCTTCCTTTGAAAATTCTATTTCTGCAGAGAAGGATAGTCAACAAACATCTCCGGTGGAGAGCGACTTCAAAAACTTCAAAGCGGTGATATGGAAGGCAGTGGACAGCCTACAGGCGCAGATGGGTTTCGTGCTGGCATCCTTGGAGGACCTGGAAACCCGGTCTCGTTCAGGCATGCTGCTTCTTCATGGAGTCAAAGAGACTGTGGATGAAAATGTGACTGAGATTGTTGTCGCTGCTTGTAGGAACACATTGCAAGTTGAAAGTGTCACAGCGCAATCTGTCTTCGCTTGTCACCGCCTGGGGAGGTCCCGTAAATCAAAGCCGAGGCCTATTTTAGTGAAGTTCCATTGCTTGCGGACCCGAGCTGCTGTGTGGTCGGCCAAGAAGAATTTCAAAGGTACGGGGATTACTGTTTCGGAATTTCTAACTGCGTCACGCCATGCAGTGTTCCTGGAGGCGCGAAGAATCTATGGTGTCCGGGACAGTTGGACGAGTGATGGCCGCGTTGTTGTGCAGCTTAGCGACGGTACGCGTCGAAGGATAACGACAATCGAGGAGCTGCGCTCGTTGCCTGCGCCGGCGGCCAATACTGCAGCCCCTGCTGAAGGCCCCTCTAATGCTGCCGCTGAAGCCCAAGGCGTAGTCTCGGGACCCGCTCACGCCGTGGGTACCAAGAAGCCTGCGCCCACGCAAGTGGCGCAGTCGGAACCATGGCGCCTACGCAGCCGTAACCCCAAAAAATAGTCTTGCCACCTTGGTGACCCGGTAGATGTTCGCATATTTCACTTGTTCTTGTTTTTGTTTAGTGTATTCTCTTACTTTTCAAATACCTTCATCTCAATAAATATAATTCCGTGTTTATGCTAAAGTCGGACGACGGTGTCACTTTGACATTTAACTGACGTTTGATGTTGCGTTTTGTTATGTCAACTTAGAGTCGTATTTTCCTGACTAGAAAGAACACTAAACTTATTCTAGTTTATTAGTATCTCTGTTGGTTTAATTGTTTATTTCATCTATTTATGTTAACTGTAGGCGAGCAAATGAGAAAGTTTTTTAGTTTTAATAGTTAAACTTGTAACAATTTGCATACACGTATATTAGTATATTTTATCTATCTATATATTTTCGTATAGTATATCGTATATTTATTTATATTACAGTATTCAATTTCATTGTCGATGTCCGACGTTTTTAATGAAAGTGTTGATAGTGAGTTTTTTTCTCTCTCATCTTCTAGTCACTATGACTCGTTGAGCGAGGCTTCAGACATGCCGGATTTGTGTGATCGGCTACACACTACGTTTGTCTCGTCTACCAAGCAATTTAGTTGTTCATATAAATGCGCAAAGTGTGCCTGCTCACTACCCGGAGTTTCTCAATTCTTTTAGCTCTTGTAACATTGATGCCATACTCATTTCAGAGTCATGGCTCAAGCCCTCTCTACCCTCGACTCTTTATCCTCTCCCTGGGTACCGTCTGATTCGCAACGACAGAACATGTGCGGTTGTAGGCGGGTCAAGTATGATGCGTGGTGGTGGCGTTGCCATTTATATAAAAAGTGATTTAGCTTGTCAAGTGGTGTGTCAGTCTTCTAATACGAACTCGAACTCCGCAGAATATCTTTTTCTTGATGTGTCGTTGCATCATTCTAAGGTTCTTTTGGGTGTTTTTTACAGCCCAAATTCCCATGTAGACTTCTTTGACAACCTCGAAAGAACCTTGGTAGATCTAAGCCCGCAGTTTGATCATCGAATAATAATGGGTGACTTTAACACGTGTCTTATAAAAAAAGATCATCGGTCCCTCAAACTCGAAACACTTGCGGCTTCTTTAAATTTTAGTATTCTGCCTCTTGGCCCAACTCATTATCCACACAACGGCCCTCCTTCACTTTTAGATCTCGTTTTAACTTCCTCCCCAGATTTAGTTTCTTTTCACGGACAGTTCAATGCCGCTGCCTTTTCATGTCATGATCTGATTTATTCCTCTTTTAAAATTCGCCCACCCAAACGAAGACACAAAATATTATTGCGGCGTAATTTAGGTGGTATTGATATACAGGCGCTTAAAGATGACCTCTACAATATTGACTGGTTGTGTGTCGAGAGTGCTGGTGATGTGGATCTCAAGGTGAGGGCCTTCAATGCCACATTGCTTGCGATTTTTGATAAACACGCCCCGCTGACACCAATGCGTGTAAAACATTATCCTGCGCCGTGGCTTACACCTGAAATAAAAGGTCTCATGGCAAAAAGAAACCGAGCTCGCATTAGACTCAGATCTGACCCTTCGGAGTATAACCATCTCCTTTACAGCTCACTGCGAAACCGCTGCAACAGAGTTTGCCGTGATGCTAGGCGTCGGTACATTCACAAGTCCATCGACGATTGCCCTCCCGCTAAGCTTTGGAAATTTTTGAAGTCGCTTGGGGTAGGCAAAGCCTCTCAGGATCCCTCTGGTGCTCTGGATTTAGACGCCATTAATGTGCATTTTAGTACCTCTCCCGTCACTCTAGACGCCTCCGTTAAACAGCTAACACTTTCTTCTCTTGCCAGTACCCCACTCTCTGTCTCATCTACTTTTGAACTAGGAAATATTTCACCGCAGGAAATCCTTGCCATCTTGAAAACTATTAAGACGAAAGCCGTTGGTGAGGATGGCCTTAGTTTGGGAATGGTTATGCTCGTGGCGGATAACATTGCTCCTATCCTTTCACACATTATCAATTATTCTTTTACCTCGGGTACTTTTCCGTCCATTTGGAAAAACGCCCACGTCATCCCGCTACCCAAAATCTCTAGTCCTGTATCTTTCTCTCATTACCGTCCCATCTCCATTCTTCCACTTTTGTCCAAGGTTGTTGAACACTTTGTCAATCGTCGCCTCCTATCACATCTGAATAGGCACAAAATGTTCAACCCTTTCCAATCTGGTTTCCGTCCCGGGCATAGCACTGTCACGGCTTTGGTTAAGGTCACTGATGACGTTCGCTTCAATATTGAAAACAAAAAACTCACACTTCTTGTTCTCTTAGACTTTAGTAGTGCATTCAATACTGTTGATTTTGATATTCTTTTAGGTATACTTGGTACACTTAACTTTTCTCAAACGACTTTATCCTGGTTTCATAGCTACCTCTTTGGGAGACGGCAGAAGGTCAGGATCGACGATCGGCTTTCCGAATGGTGCGATCTTTCCGCTGGTGTCCCTCAGGGAGGGGTGTTATCTCCTCTTCTTTTCTCCATTTTTATTGAAGGCATTACTAAATCTTTAAAATCGAATTATCACCTTTACGCCGACGATTTGCAAATTTACTCAGCAGCATGTGTTGACGACCTCCCTTCTATATTTAGAATTATAAATAGCGACTTAGAAACAATTCGTATTTGGGCCTCCAATTTTGGACTACAGGTTAATGCAAAGAAATCGCAAGCAATTGTCATTGGTAGCCCTCATTTTGTCTCCAAATTGTCTGATATGGTGTTGCCTGATGTTATTTTTGATGAAACAACAATCCCTCTCTCCTCTACAGTCAAAAATTTGGGCATCATCATTGACCAGACACTGTCCTGGTCATCTCACATTGCGGAGACTAGTAGGAAGTTGTTTGCATCACTACACTCTTTGAGGCGATTGCAGAGTTTTCTTCCTCTCCCTACAAAAATTTCAATTGCTCGTTCCCTTTTACTTCCTCTCCTTGATTACGGCGATATTGCGTTTGTGGATCTTACAGAGGAGCTGCTTGACAAGCTTGAGCGCTTACAAAATGTTTGCATTCGTTATATTTTTGGCCTGCGAAAGTACGATCACGTGTCCCACTTCCGTTCGCAACTTGGTTGGTTACCAATTCGCCGTCGCAGAGATGTACATGTTCTGTCGTTGCTTTTCAACGTGTTATTCAATCCTGCATCACCACAGTACCTTTCCGAAAGATTTAGTTTTATGGCCGCCGCCAGCGGTCACCGCCTGCGGTCTAGTGCCAATCTCTCGCTTGCCGTTCCATCCAGAAAATCGCGAAGTTATTCTAAATCCTTCACTGCCTATTCTGTTACATTATGGAATGAGTTGCCGGTATCTATCAGGCAATCACAGTCTGTTGCCTCGCTTAAGGACAGACTAAAAAAGTTGTGGCTTTCGGAATCCTGACCATGGACATATTGAATACTAATGTTTATTTATTATTTGCTATTATCCTGCATTTATGTATAAAACGTATATATGTGTGTATTATATATATATATATTTATATATTTAAGTATATATTTACATGAATAGTTATGTTATAGTGTAAACAAGCTTATTAGTTTTACGTGTATTCATAATCTGACATTGCTTTCTTAAATGTCCGTGTTTGTGCAAAATTAGTTTGTCGCCTTTGTGTACTACATTTATTTTTCTCATTTTCTCGAAGGTTAGCTGGAAGAGATCCCTTATAGGGATAAGTTCGCCTTTGTACTTTTACATTTTGTTTTTTTGTTTCGATTGTTATTGTTTTTTTGTGCAATAAAGTGTTATACATACATACATACATACAAGAAATAATTCATTAGAGCTGTATTTGGAGGTCGATTCAGTTAAGTATCGAGTGTGCAAGAAAATGTTTTAAACACTTTAGATATTGGAGAGTGGACGCTGCTTAACTGGACTAAATGTAATAAAAATAATGACAGTACGGACAGTACAAGAATAGAAAACCAAACTGATATAAATACCATGGAAGTAACAAGACAACAAACTGTAGAATCTAAAAAAGAACAACACATTACGACATTTTTTGACATGTTACCAAAACTTGACAGCCACTATTATAAGTGCAACTTTATCTAAAGTGCAACTTAAAATTTCGAAAAAATAAATTTGTCCTCATTTAGACCAAAAAAAGATCTGTGCAACTCGTGTGAAAGTTATAAATGTAAAAACATCTCAGAAGAAACGTATGTCAAACACTGTCACATGAAGGAGGCTGCAAGAAAGGAAAAAAATCTCGATAAAGAAACCGACAAGGAAGTTCTATCCATGGATTTACAATCTGTTTTATTGTGTCCAAAATCTAATGCATTGGCTCTATACTACAAAACTAAACTGATAGTACACAATTTTACGGTCTACGACATGAAAAGGCTGTAGGGGTATTGCTTTATCTGGAACGAAACAGAAGGATCATTAAGTGCCAATGAATTTTCATCAATCATTGTTTATGCAAAAATACAGTTTGAATGGTTTAGAAATTATATTGTATAGCGATGGCTGCACATACCAAAATAGAAATGCTACTCTTTCGAATGCTGTACTTAACTTTGCTGTTCATAATAAGATGACCATTGTTCAGAAAATATTAGAGAAAGGACACACACAGATGGAGGCAGATTGCATGCACTCGGTAATAGAAAGGCAAGTCAAAAACAAGAAAATAAATGTACCAGCAGACTACATTAACATTGCAAAAACAGCGTGTAAAATGAGGCCCTACTACGTCAAATATTTGGATCATACGTTTTTTAGAAACTATGAAACTTTGAAAACATACAAATCCATTAGACCGGGAAAGAAGTAAGGGGATCTAGTTGTGACAGACCTGAGACAGTTAAAATACTTACCAGAGGGACAAATATTGTATCGTCTAGGATACACCGAAGAATACGATGAAAATCCATTGCCAGAGAGGGTGAGGCTTTTCTGTTTAAAGTTTAATAAATATTTATTATTTTGCAAGTTTTTAATTTTTTTATCCACAATTACCTTGTTCAGATCAAAAGACTTATCCTCGGACTGATTTTTATAGCAAAGCTCTTAACTCCCGATTAGCTTTCTAAAATTGTCAAGAAATACTCGTAACTCGTAATTTTCCAGGTTCAGGTGATTACAAAAAAATAGGTTTTAGCAATCTGACGGCTAAATTTAACTTAACATTATGTAAAAAAAATACTAAGCAAGTCTTCATGCAAAATTTTTGGTAATCAAGTTTTTTGTGCCGCCTGTAAAATTTGGTCAGATTGAGTTACGAGGTTTGCGATTTAGGCCGACGATATAATACTCACTAATGAGAAGAACGATAACTCCATACAAAAAATAATACACACTCCCGAAACGTCAAAAAGTCGTTTATACTACTAGCGACATCGCTTTTGAGCAGTGAACTAAAAGGTGGCTTGTTGGTAGGCAGGTTGCCTCCGGAGATTGGGTCCCGGGTTCGAATCCCGGGAAAGAAATATATTTTTACTTTTTTTACTTCGGTTTCGTAGCATTGTATTTATCTATATAGATTTAAATAAAATGCAGTTGTGTATGTATGACAATATTATTTATTTTGTAATGTCGTTGATTTTTTCTTTATAAGATATTCTGTTCGCCTCTTCCGGCAATTTAATCCTCATTTAATATTTGTTGTTAGGCTTAAGGAAATAATGCAATCGAACATATTCTTGATCTTGGGCAGCATCTCCACATTTAGCACACTTCGTGTATTCATTTGTGGATTTAAGTACATCTTCCATCTAACCAACCACTGGAGAACAACTGAAGGTGGAATAATCCACAAACGTGACGCAAGTGGGTACTATCTTCCAGGGCCCAACTAAAGTCCAGTATAACACGCAAACTATAATTCTCTTCTATGCTTTGATCTCAGACCAAGTAAAAAATATAGACGGAGTGTCACGAACAATCTAGTGAAGCCGTCAAAACCAAGCCCACTAAGTAAATACACGTTCACTCACACATACACAAATCAAAACCAAGCCCAAAACTATTCAGTACATGTCGACATGCTGTCACATACTGTCAAAAACCAACACTGAAAATATGGTCTCCTGCGTGATGAAGGGGTGCAAAAATAACACCAGGACGTGCAATAAATCCAAAAAATATAACTTCTCATTTGTTAGTTTTGAACTAATACTTTAAAACACTATTTAGAGAATAAATTTTACTTCGCTTGGAACACAAAACCTCGACATTCAGTTGACGTTGATTGATGTAACATAAAGCACGAGTGATACCAGAGTATGATTTTTAGTTACCCCAACCGTAGGTGTAGGTTTGATAGGTCGGTTGACGACCAGCTAATTTGATGTGCCGGTTTGCGACCACTTAGCTTAGATGAAGTGACGAACCGAACTGAAACGATAGTTACTCTTTTTTTTTATAGATTCTCATTCAATAACTCCCAAATATAATGCATAAGACTCATTGCTTCTTTAGGGTTTGTTAAAATGTAACTAACTTGAGTTGAAAAAACTTTGTTCTTCAATAAAATGAATACTAACCTTAATACATGGCCTTTTTATTTCCTGTAATTACTGTAATTGGAAACACCGTCATTAGAAATGCCTTTCTTTTTATTAATCTCAAAAAATAAGTATACAATTAAATTCGCACGTAGTACAGTCAAATACTTTAATTTGTCATCCGCTTAAATTTGACAGTCATGTCATATTGAATAGAAATTTGAACATAGTTATTTGAGAAATGCAAAAATGCGTACAGCATGCATGCAGTTTCAATAGTTAAATAGTTCAATTCTGTTACCAAAACAGAACGTTTTATTTTGCAATTTTTTTAATTTCGTACAAAATAGGTCAGGGGTTCAAAATAGGATGCTGAGTATTCCATTACGTTTAGTAACTACGTTTAGCGTTATTAGTAATTAGTGACTAACGGTTACTAGTAGTCATCATCTTCATTACTAGCCTATCCTGGTTTATTGTACCCTCTACGAATAAATCAAGGAACTTGAATGAATTACCCCATTTATAGGGACTTTTTCTTTCCAGTAGCAACACTGATACGCACACATCTTTAGAAAAGTGGCTTCATTTTGTTGTTCGTGACGCTCCGTCTATATTTTTTACTTGGTCTGAGGCTTTGATGTTAAACTGAACACTAAATACATATAATGCACTTGCATGCGTTGTCGCTGTCGAGAGTAGGTTCCCCAAGTGTTCAATTAAGGTCCAAGAACAAGAAGCAACGCGCCAAGAAAAATATATTAGCCAATCTGAATTTAATACACCATTTACACAAATAGAATATTGTTCGTGTTCGGTCTTCAATCTTTCAACTTTATTACAGAGAAGAAAAGTAACTGTAATGTTCCATCGATGTAAACTTATGCTTGTGAATCTCTATTACCAACAGCATGCCACAATAAAAGCAAAAAGAACGTTTTTAAATATATTTGTTTGTTTTATTAAATTACGTTTTGACAATATTTATGATATAATAGTTTGACACAAGTGTTATTTCAATATATGAAGTTTCCATGGTAACCGAACCATAGAGTTGACTTGCTATAGGTACTTCACCGTAGTGCTTCTATTACAACACTTAAATTAAACAATACAAAATTTAACATGGAATACACAGAATTAACATGAAGTAATATGTCTCGCGCGACTTAAATGCAAGGGCAAATTTTACATAAATTTAAACAATTTTTAGTAGCATGGCACCATTGATAGCTCAAATTAAGCCCCACCCAGACGGTCCAGCATTGCAGTCGTGAGATCTATTAGATGGAACGAGATAACCGAGGTCTCTAATCTTCCTATTTTGCTCTGTCTTATAGGTTGTTTCCCACAGCAGACTGCAAGGTGAACTGCTATGTTGAACTGTCTGGATGCCCTTAAAGTATTACTGGCAACAATTTAACCCTGATCAACGCACACATACGCAATAACGAAGCACCTTACATCTCTTAGCGTAGTTAACAGTATATAATAATTTCCCAGTGTTGCCAGAAGGTTACATTTCTTACATTTTTCGTAACTTTTGACCCCTTCGCGTAACATGTAAGTAATTTTTATACTTAAGGCAATTTTTGTAACTTTTCAGAACAACGAGATTTGTCATATTAGATTTCTATTGCAAACAGTTTACGAACGCATCCAAACTGACGCATACTTAAAAGGCACGTCTTTCACTCCATATCACTCTCAGAGATGGCTCTCAATGGAACGCGCGATGACAAAATGAAACTTATCCTGGGTACATTAAACTCGATTTTGCTTGACCGTATGCGCGCTCGTTTCCTACTTCCCGAGTTCGCGGTTTCTTATCTACTTAGGTAGAAAAAAAAAGAAAAAAATGGCTCGTTGTGATTCATTTTCGTTGTGTTATTGTATGTTGTCGTACAACTGAGAAAAGTGCGGTACTACCTATAGTATTATATGACAATATTAAAAAAAAAGAAAAAAAAACGAATGCCAGGTTGGGCGTCGATGTTTTTTGTATAATTTGCTAAATTTAACAATATTTTTAGTTTTTTGTCGCAAATTAAAAGCCTGTCAAATATTTAATATTGTGTGATTGTGAACAAAAATTTATGAAGACTTGTAAGAGGGAGATTCACTAGTACCTAATTTAATACACAATAAATAGAGATGACAAAATATCGTCGATAGTGTAAGTCTTTATCGTTTTTTTTTACTTCTCATGCTCCAATAGTGTGACATATTAGATTTACCAAGCGGGTCCAAAGCAGTACATCAAACCCCTAGGGAAAATATGTATACATATGTTTGATTTACAAAACATCGTAACCCGACCAATCAAAACAGTTCACCACATCAAATTCACCAATCACAATACACTAGTTTACCTCTTATAAAACACAATTTATATTGATATCAATCAACCAGAGTACAGCTACACTATAAAAAAGCAATCGTAATAGAATTCTTTTCTCAAAATGTTAAGGGGTCTTTGTCGCTATTTCATAATAATTAAAAAGTGGTTAAATAGTAGTAGATTTTATGCCTAGGGTCTAAAATAACCACGACATGTTTATTTTGTTCGAGAAGTAATATGGCTTTTAGACCCGAGCCCGTCAGTGTCTCCGCTTTCATAACTGTAAATAGTTGTGACGTTTTGGATCATATGGGATTTGACATTTTGTTGTGCTTTTAAATGGAAACAACGTACTATCTGCCCCGTTCTAACTATACTTGGTTAACCATACGAATGCAAGCATACAACTGTATGAAAAATTATCTTGCTTAACGCCACGGATCTGCTGGAATTATTAATCTAAGGGTTGGGAAGGTTAGTTGATAGAAAAAAACTAAGGTTTTTTAATGAGTTATACTGTTAGTGTATTGTGAATATTGTGATTGGTGGATTCGCCACGGTGAAGTGCTTAGACCGGTCAAATTTAAATATCTTGTTAATTATGATAATGATTTTCCCCAGGGTCCAATGCACCCCCCTAGCCACACCTGACAAGATCAATATGAGTCATGAGTTCATGACGTTCATGATACACTTTTTGAGGATCAGTAGTGAAAAAGTAAAAAAGTTTGACGTTTTTGTACTTTTATTCGAGAAAGTTAGGTGTTAGACTGAATTATAACTTTGTATAAATTTATTTATATTTATTTATTTATAGATTCCTTTATATTCCGCCATTTCACTGACATGAATGGGGCCTTTTACATAGTGTTTTTTATTTATTTATTTATTTGGCTCACCAACAATTGTTTACACCGTAAATTACATATATAGCTTGCAATAACAGTTTTCTGCTAGATGTAACAATCACTGACAGGTGAACACCACATGCATTTTACAAAAAAGGCAGCGAAAAAAACTAAAATTTAAACGTTACATAAATGCTTCTTCAAAATCCCATAATTTAAGCGCTCCGTTCAAAACAATAATAAGGGTTTATATTACGTTAGACTCTTGCGTTAAAGTTTTAAAATGAGTAACAAAAAGAAAGTGTAACAATTATGTACCTATAACAGTTAAAGTGCATAATAAGCTGAAAACTAAACTGAACTGGACAGGCAATTGCGAACAGTTTTCTTAAATCTAACTCTAACTATTGGGTCAAAGTGTATATTCGCTTCATGACAGCATGCATTCAAAATTTTGCATAATCTCGGGATAGGTGAGTTGCTGCCGAAAACGGTGCGTCTGAGCGGAGGACAGAGCGGAGTAATGGGGTTGCGGGGCATTCGGGACGGAGCTCGGAAACAAAATTGTTCCAATAATTGCGGACAATCAATTTTATTCCTAACCAGCTCATACGTACTCAACGTAGCTCCAATGACTCTATCCCAAAGTACTTTAATCGCTTGTTATAAGAGGCTGTTTTTTTGGCTATGCCAGCTGAAAAAGAAAGATGTTGCAGGAACCGCTTCTGCACTCGCTCAATACGCAATGAGTGAGTGGAGTAGTGTAGACGCCACACTACACTACAGTATTCTGTTATATTTCGCACAAAACGGTTGTTAAGAAGTATTTTGGTTTTACTCCGTCGAAATGTTTTTGTATTTGTTATGACAAATCCCAGCATCCTGGATGATCTCTTAACAACATTTTCGATATGAGGCACAAAAGTGAGTTTATGGTCAAAGACTACGCCTAATTCTCGTACTGTGTCAACCTCACCAATTGGGACATTTCCGATGAAATATTTATAATTTACCATCATACGTTTTTAATTTTTTTTTATATATGCACATTTATTGGCGTTCAGGACCATTTGATTCTTACTGCACCACTCTGTGAGTTTATTAAGGTCACTCTGTAATAATTGTACGTCTTTATCAGAAGCCACTATACGAACAAACTTTAGATCGTCGGCATACATAAAATTTTTTGAATAGCGTAAGCAGTCCGGAATGTCGTTAACAAAAATATTATACAGAACTGGGCCCAAATGCGACCCCTGTGGGACACCTGATGTTATAATATGGGACGAGGATTTAAAACCGTTGACCACTATAAAAAATATTCTATCTGATAAGTATGAGTCAAACCATTGCAACAAAGAATCAAACCCATATGCCGATAATTTACATAACAAAATCTTGTGAGAAACCCTATCAAATGCTATTATCATACGATACACTCATATCACGATCCGTATCACGTGGATATTTAAGCAAAATCCATACAATTTCGAAAAACGCGATAGTATTAACAAACCAGTATTGTGATAATATTAATCGAGTAAAGGGCCCTAATTTGCCTCCGACCTCCAACCCCAGAAACACGTAAATTAAAAAAAACACCAAAATGTAACTTTTGCAGCAAAAATGTAACATTTTAGGTAACGAAACGTAACTTGCGACTCAAGTGCCCTGGCAACACTGTAATTTCCTCTATGGTAGTTAATATGCCGTGGACGTGATACTACGGGTTGAAGTAACAAATAGATTACGAGGTAAATCAAAACGACGACTAATAACTCTTCACAAAATCAACAATGGATCTCAATAAGAACGATTTAATATATAAATGGATGCTAATTGTTGATTTTCTTAAATTCCTCTGAATTAAGTATCTTAAGCTATATTAATATTTAATATTTCCTAGTAATATATGCAATGGTGACCCACCAGTGCTACTGTTGCCTGGAGCGGCCCTCCGAAAAGGAGCTGAAGGTGCCCTACACCCGGCTTGGCATGACGGAGGTATACTCGACCATGATAGAAGAATGCTTTGTGATACAGGTAAATATAAAACTTCACTTCAAACTTCAAAACATTTATTGCCACAAAAAAAAAAAACTTATAACTACTAGGACATAACTTAATATATAACAATTACCGCTGTGTAGCAATAGGTCTCAGTCTCAGCATGTGCTGAGCAGAAAGCCCAGCGCTGGTTTTCAGACTGAGCCTTTAAGTTGTGTCGGTCACAAGCAAACAAATTTCAATAGGTAGTGCTTATATCTAGGTGTCACTATTTTTACAACAATAATACACGATAGATAAGATTATAAATAAATAAATAAATAATAAATATTAGGGGACAATTTTTACACAAATCGAACTAGTCCCATAGTAAGCTCAATAAGGCTTGTGTTATGGGTACTAGACGACGATATATTTAATAGATATATACTTAAATACATAGAAAACATCCAAGTCCCAGGAACAAATGTCTCTGCTCACCACAGAAACAAATGCCCTTACCGGGATTCGAACCCGGGACCTCTAGCTTCGGAGGCAGTGGCACTACCAACTAGGCTAAACAGGCCGACGAAATATTGATAAAAGATTGATATATGAAAAAAATTGATATAAGATTATTTTTAAAAACAAAATATCAGTAGGTATGTACATCTACAAAAAGAAACAAACTCCGAGTGAACCCTTCAATGAGCAGCATACATGTGTCTTACAATGCACACAATTTTAAAGATGGGACACCGATATATCTCTACTTTATAATATTATAAAGCTGAAGAGTTTGTTTACTTGAACACGCTAATGTCAGGAACTACTGGTTCGAATTGAAAAAGTCTTTTTGTGTTGGATAGTCATGCCATACGTGTCCAGTATAATAATTGTTCAGGATGTTGTTGGGGCTGCCCCGTTTTTGCAGCGCATCAGGTATGTTTGCAGAGGCGTGCGTTGATGGCTTTCAGGCAATAATGCACAAACAAGTTGCCTCCCTGATCCAACACGTGCGGGACAGTGCCAGCGGCCTTCTGAACACTTTTGTTGACAAGCTAGAATAGATGGTAAGAAAATGGAACGCCATACATATGGATCCCAGAATGCCATTGTTGTATTTTAAATTTAATGTTATTTGTATTATTTTAATTTGTGATAATTTTAAAATAGTTTTCTAATTTTATTCATATTTTTAATTATTTACGATTTGGATTTTTTAATTTGTATTGTATTTTTATATTTGTGATATGGGCTAAATGCTCGAAATAAATGATGATGATGATGATGGTTGTGATGATGATGATGATGATGATGATGATGATGATTATTATTATTATTATTATAGTCCATTGTTCGAGGAAGGCTTTAGGCTATACACACAACATGCTGCGACCAATAGGAGCGAAGATGCGGATGAAGTTGCGGGCAAGAGCTAGTTATTTATAAAAGCTAGCTGTGTCCAGCGACTGCTTACATAGGTTTCGGTCTGGGTTTCTGCCTCCAGGGGATGCAAAACATAAAGAAGCTTTAGTCTATCGCTAGAGTCAGAGCTCAATGCCTAATTACATAATTATATTCATATTCAGTCCGAGGTATTTACTTGTAGTAGTAGATGTGCCCACGCCTTAATCGTCGCGATTTTATAGCTAGGAAAAAAAAAATGTACCTAGCAACATTACTAGTTGTCAACCTCATTAGAAGTTTTCGCGCCGCCCGAAACGTTGCGTCTCTCACGAAAAAAGTTGTTTTCAGTGAAATTTCAGGTTTTCAGGAACATTACAGACACTCAGATGGATAAATAAAAGCAGAGAAGTCAAAGAGTAGTTAAAATTACGAACATCATACATGAAAATCGTAAATTTGAAAGTAGGTTTGGCTCACGTAAGTTCAATCCAAAAACTAAATATTTGATTTTATTCAGATGCAATGACACTATTACTGGCATGATATGTTATATTATGTCGCTTTTCCCGTTGGGAAAACCATTCTATACGAGATAATCTGAATTTTGTTGGTCAAAAAGCAATGACACTTGACACTATTACTGGCATAATATGTTATATTATGTTGCCTTTTCCGTTGGAAAAGCTGTTCTATACGAGAGATTTTGTTAGTAATACACTCTCATGCTTTTACAAGCGGCTCAATCTCATTCCTGGTTTTCAAGTTTTGAAATCCATGAATTTTGTCATACTATGTTATATTGTCTCATTTTACGTGGTATAAAGGTCTTTTCGAGACAATGCAGGGCTTGAGAACACTGTGGAAATGACTGTCATAAATTAACTCCAATAGGTTCTTTACAGTACTTATTGAAAACCATGATTGGTAGAACAGAACAAAACAAGAGTGTATGAAAGAGAACTATTAATATTGTGTCATCTATTCCGTTGGAATAGAATATGCAGCTAATTTGGACCATTAATAATCTACTAGACAAGTTGATCATGAATCCTTTACATATAATTATTTTTCGATGACTGAAAAAACTCACTTCTCCCGTTGGGGGAAGATACTTTACATCATAGTAAATACACAAAAAAGTAAGAGAGGTTTGTTTATCTTAACTTTTTTATTCTTTCCATTGGAAAGTGTTTCGGAACAGTTTGGTATCGTTACCGAGTCAGTATGACAAATGATATCTTACCTTTATGTCTCCAACAACATAGTGAGACTTTATTATGCACCATAAGGCCAAGTTAAGTAAACCTTCTGCTTAAGATCCAGGAGGAAATCCAGTTTTTGAGGAATATATACATGTACATATCACAAATCCTTCGTGATCCAAGTGAGGAGATATCATTATTCGGTCATGTATAGTAAGAGAATGTTCAGTGGAACATACAAAAAACACTCAAGAAGAAGCACAAATAAGCCACAGAAAAACAAAAAGATATTAGATTGGCTACAATATATCACAACTATTGAAAAAGTTGTTTCTAGCCAAGCCCTACTAAATTAAACAAATTTCAGAATTGCCTGTTGTTTAAAAATAATACTTACCCATTAAGTATCCAATAGTGGTATTGAGGGCCATAGTTATAATTATAACATATTTTTGTGTTATAGGAGTGAATTTCAAATCTGTGTTGCAGCAGTTCATGGCTTTAAGTTACTAATGTCACAAACTACATACAATTAATATTGTGTTACAATATTAAAAATCATAAATGGATTGATTGGTAAAAAATTGTTTGGTTCATAGTTTTATCAAGCAATTTGACTCAAGTCTAACAATTGACAAAATGGCCAAAATATGAAGAATATAGAGAACTCAATAGACATCCTCATCATCAGCCATATTACCAGATGGTACATTCAAGACAGAGATTCAAAATTTTCAGAGATCCTAGTCAACATGTAAAATAGTATGAATAGACTCGCTGCCCCCAAGCTGCTGCTGCTATGTCTGACTGCAAGAATCCACTTTCTTTGGCAATAGAGACCAATAATATCACTATCACACTATCTCTTGATACAAGTTAAAACTCTTGTTAGAGCTTGCAACTCTAATATTTGTAAGGTTTGAATATTTTGTTTAACAATCTGATCATACTAAACATGCAGGTGAGTACACTGTATTCCTTCAGTAGTTTTTATTATTGAAGGATAATTTCCTGCTTATGAATACAAATGGAATTGAAAGGCCAAGAAACTACAAGGCAGTATTTACACTTTTCAAAAAGTTCAATGAACGGAGATTTTTCTTACTATATAAAAGGGATATTTAATAATGTACCTTTCTTGTTTCCTACAACCACAGAATAAAGATTCCTTGCCTACAACATCTATAGTTGTGGCTTAAACAGACGCAATAAGTCTAAGTCAATGTCTATTATCAATGTGTAACAGCATACACAAGCGTAATATATGAATAATTTATAGAACTGTTTTTTTTTAGTAAAACTTTATTTCTGATATGAACTGTCATATCAACTCTGGAGCAAGGGATGTCTAAACAAACTTAATATAGAACTGCACTTTGCCATCCAAAGGGTTCAGTTGGAGGTCTTAAGAATGTGGTCATAATATACATATAGCCATATGTATTTTTAAAAATGCTGAACATTGTATGAACTTACACACAAATAACTTTTTATTTATTTTTTATAAAAGCCTCATATATGGAGTACATATTGTTGTGTTGTGCACAATATGAGTAAGAGTATATTGAGTGATATACCTAAGAGTATATATTAATATATAGACTATGGACAGAATAACGATCATTCTTAAAACCTGTTGTGGACAATATGGTCCATCTGATGGCATACACCAATGAGAAAATATTTATTTATTTTAACTTTATTGTTAAAAACCAAAATGTACAAATAGCGGGCTTAATGCAAAATTGCATTCTCTACCAGCCGACCATTGCCATTGCCAAATATATATTTTTGAAATATGTTATTGATGGACTAATAAAATAGCAAGACCATGAACATTGTGTATTAAATATGTAATTCATATTAGGCAATATAAATATATATATTAGAAGACATAGCAAAAATGTTCCATATTTAGGTAGGTTTACACATAAACCTACTACTTTACACAAAGTATATTTGGAAGAAAGACAGGTACAAAATGGAATAAATGTGGTGAAGCATTAGAACATCTTAATAAAAGTAACCACTTCAAATTATGGACATAATAATTTACAAATATTTTTGGGAGAACACATACTGAAATGAAGTATTTTCCTAGTGAAGTGCTTGCATATTGTGAAAACCTAAAAGATTAATCTGGTCTGTGGAAGCGCAAACAAAAAATAGATTAATTTATGCCACACCATGTGGTGATCAAAAATCATACAAGAAATAAATACCTAATATGGGTTTTGGAGCGTGAAGAAAAATTTGTTGCCTCAGGCAGTTGACTCTACGCTTATGAATGAATAAATGAATGTATGTACTATGTATTAAGAAATTGGAATTATTTAGTCATGGAATGTTAAGTAACATTGGATATTTTGTATCATACAGTGAATCAGCAAAAATCCAAATACAAGTTTGCGTCTGTTTGCATTCTTAAGATGAATACTTATAAACATAAACCGTGCAGATTGAAATGGCTTTTTAAATATCAGGTATACATGTAATACAATTCGACCTTTCCATGTTATTGGACACATTAGATATGTCATACCATATCATTTTCATTAATATTATGAAAAAGACTATGGATATTTGCGTCGTGCTATTTATTATATCTCAACCTTGATAGGTTTGTCTGAAGTTCAAATATTTAATTAATACATGCTACACAAGTCATCATAAAGCGATCAAAAGTATATCTGTTGCGCGGTGGCATCACAATTGCTCTTAAATCCAAGAACACTAAAGTCAATGTGTATTAAAAGTCTTCAGGATTTAGATACAGTCATTACCATATTAATCATACATAATTATAATTAATATTACATCATACTTGGCCTAAATGTTCTAAGTAAGATACTGTTAACCATTCAAATGTTTATTCTGGCAGTATTTCTAATAATGAATGTTATATATTGGAAGCACTATAAAGGTGTTCAATAACAGGTTAAAACACATAGGTACACATACTGTATGTCGCACACGACTTCAAAGATATATAATGGAATAGAATAATCAGCGATCATCTATATTAATAATTTCGTGCAGGGGTACGGTAGACCCGAACGAGACCTGTCTCAAATTGAAGAACGTATAAAAATAACGATTTTTGAGTTGAACATATGTATCCGCAAAATTCGGATTGTCGCGTATTTTGCATTTAAAAGTGTTAATTTGATGACAAAACGTCGGCCATATTGCCCACAGACTATATTGCTATATTAAATTTGTTGGTTGACAGTGTCGGCTACGTTCGAAAATCGTGAACTATTTTTGCGTCCGGTATGTTGGCCAGGTTGCTGGGCTGCGTTCTGGGTGATGGGCCATCATCGCCCATTGTGTGGATTCGGCTAGCCGCGTCTGCAGCGTTTTGTTTTTGTAGTTTTCAAGCGTTCTATACACCTATCAGCCTAGCTAGCACGATAACTTATACCGTCACGTTATATGGGCGAAATGTATTAAAACGTAACGGTTTAATCTATCGTGCTAGCTAGACTGATTGTCACAACAACCGCCTTCAAAGCGAATGTATGGGGCCTGTTACATGGATTCATATCACGATAAGTATCACGTGAATATTAAAGCAGAATCCATACAAATTTGAAAACTGCGATAATATTGACACCCCAGTATTGTGATAAAATTAATCGTGTAAAGGACACCACTTGAATGTTTGCTGAGTCTGTCCGCCATCTTAAAGCTGCGTCTCTATTTTGTTTGTGACACACTACTAGGTGACTTATGGCTTTTAAACGTCTAGCAAAATTCTATCCCTATCTCGCTCTATCTTATAACTTAGTGGTACTGGGGGACTACTCCGAAATTCGAAATCCGAACTTCGTATGGTGCCGTCCCTTTCACTCATATAGTCTATGACAGGAGAGTGAAAGGGACGGCACCATACGAAGTTAGGATTTTGAATTTCGGAGTGGACCCTCAGCTCATGCCGTTCGCCGCGCTCGGACGTTTACTGCGAACCGAAAACGAAGTATCTGCCTCTCTCGCACATGTATATTCGAACGACAGAGAGGAAGATAGTTCGTTTTTGGTTCGCGGTAGGCCCTCCATCCACCATATCAGCCCAAAGGTGTCCACTGCTGGACATAGGCTTCCCCCAATTGAATGGGGGGTAAATGCCGTAATCGCCACGCTTGGCATGCGGGTTGGCGATCGCAGTGTCTCCACCGCACTCCAGGGATGCTGCTGCCCATCCCCCGGTGGTCTTGGTCGTAGTTTTAGGACATACCCGGGTCCAGGACATACCCGGGTCCTAATCGCGGGCGGTAGGCCCTCAGGCGTCAACTTTAAAACGAATAGGGTATTTTACTATAACAGAAATAAAATTCAAAATGTAATAAAAACCAGCCAAGTGCGTCGGAGTCGCACACTGAGGGTTCCGTCAACTAAAAAACAAATGTGATTTATCAATATATTGATATTTTTGGTAAAATATACTTCATAATAAACATTATCACTTAATTTCAAGTTCATAGGTCGATGGGAAGCTAAAAAATTCTATGTGTGACAGACAACACACGGAATGTTCTTTGACTTTCTTCGACCGTCCGCCACGCTCGAACTAAGGTGCTACCAACCGAAAACTAAATATATATGCCTGTCTTGTCGCACTTGCATATTCGAGCGCGGAGAGGGAAATACTTCGTTTTCAGATCGTGGTAGGCCCTCTGGTCTGACTGCTCCTATTCCTGGATGGTGCGCGTATCGGAATGTGAAATACCTTTGGCAAAACGGAACAAGTTGTTAAATAGCTTCCATTAATTGGAGAAAATATTACCAACTGTTATTATTATCACGTGAAACACTGAATATTGAAGCAACATCCATAGGGGCCTGTTACATGGTTATTATTATCACGCGATATACTCATATCACGATCCGTATCACGTGCAATGAATATTGAAGAAAAAAACCATACGATTTTGAAAACCACGATTATATTGACACACCAGTATTGTGATAGTATTAAGCGTTTAACAGACCCCATACAATTTTAAAAATCGCGATAATATTGACACATAGTATTGAGTGTAAAGGGCCTCACTTAATAGAATTTGGCGGAGAATAGAGAGCTGCTACCGCGAAACGAAAACAAACGAACATCGTGTATTTCCCTCTGTGTCGCTCGATTTTGCAAGTTCGACAGAGAGGGAGATACACGAACTTCATTTGTTTTCGTTCGCGTTAGCAGCTCTGACTTCGCACCAAAAATACTGACTGGACACGTTTTATGTGACGTTTTAGTACATTTTGGCCATATAACGTGACGGTATAAGTTATCATACTAGCCGGGCAGATTGTCACAACAATCGCTTTCAAAGCGAATGTATGGGGCCTGTTACATGGTTATTATTATCCCGTGATACGTTCATATCACGTTACGTATCACGTGAATACCGAAACAGAATTCATACAAATTTGAACACTGCGATAATATTGACGACCGCAGTATTGTGATAATACTAGAATGTTTGCTGAGTCTGTCCGCCACCTTAAAGTTGCGTCTCTATTTTAAGCGTCTAGCAAAATTCTTTCCCTATCTCGCTCTCCCATATCTTAGTGGTACTGCTCATGCCGTTCGCCGCGCTCGGACGTTAGAGGCGCTACCTTGAACCGAAAACGAAGTATCTGCCTCTCTGTCGCACGTGCATATTCGAACGACCTAGAGGGAGATAGTTCGTTTATATTCGGGGTAGACTCTCAGGCGTCAACTTTAAAACCAATAGGGTATTTTACTACATGAGAAATAAAATTCAAAATGTAAGAAAGACCGGCCAAGTGTGTCGGACTCGCGCATTGAGGGGGATTTATCAATATTATATTGGTATTTTTGATAAAACATACGTCATAATAAACGTTATCACTAAATTTCAAGTTCATAGGTCCATGGAAAGTTAAAAAAAAATATATGTGACGGACGACACACGGAATGTTCTTTGACTTTCTTCGGCCGTCCGCCGCGCTCGGACTGAAGTGCTACCGGGAACCGAAAACGAAATGTATGCCTCTCTGTCGCACGAATGTGCAAGTGCGACAGAGAGGGAGATATACGAACTTCATTTGTTTTCGTTCGCGGTAGCAGCTCTGAGGGCCTACTCCAAACTTCTAAAATCGAACTTCGTATTGTGCTGTCTCTTTCCGTCATATAGTGTATAACACGAGAGTGAAAGGGACGGCCCTCTGACTTCGCACCAAAAATACTGGCTGGCACATCAATAATTACCAATTGCACATCTGAACCGAATTTTAATGAATGATTAGTATTTTAGCTATACAAATCAGTACTGATTAGTGATTACGGTGTCAATTTTTTTATGCGCCTTTAAATACTAGCCTTATAAAAATACATAAGATTAACTTATAAAGATTGCCTGTAACCAACCGTGACTTCGTCAGCGTAATCTTTTACTCCATATTCCATGTTAATCCAGACATATTTGTATACGAAGTTTCAGTATAATCCGTTGTTGTAATGTTTTTATTTTATACATTTTTGTACACTATTTCTTTGGAAGTTTGTATAACTGTCACGAATAAATGTTTTCTTTATTTCTTTCTTATTTATATCACCCGAGCGAAGCCGGGCTTTCTTCTAGTATAAAATTATTTTTCCGCTGGAAGAATTGAACACAGATTAGGTATCCTACTGATTCATTATATTTTAGGTACAAGATGATGTTTTTGACGATGATTACATCACAGTAGTACCTAATCGATAAAATAATTTCGTGATAACACGGATAACCACTTATATATAGTTATGGGGTGAATCAACTTTTGGTTTTATCCCCCAAAAGGGGTTATTTGCATATCATTTATGACCCCCCTTTTTATTCTATTTTCGTACTGGTCATTTTTAAAACATGTTAGAAGTATTATATTATCTCCGAGATAACAACTAGAAATACTTGGTTAGCCAAAATATACCTACTAGAAGTAAGAGAAGTGTTGTTATTGGTCTATGAGTTTTTACAGTAACTAATACAAATTAATAATGTCAGGGCTCAGAACATATTTTCCCAAAAAACTATGATGTCTTTAGGTTAACATCAATTTCTAATAAGGCCAGTGAATTTTTCGTTCACTGATTAAGGCATTTTCAATCAATGTATCCTTAATTTTTTTTTAAAGTAGCCGATACTAGGACGGCTTACAATTTTAGAAGGTATAGTGAGAATGAGATTTGATTTTTAGACATGATTCACTATCTTGATAGAGATCTCACAGTAGTTAGATGGACAACATAGACATTGAAAACTGTGAGGTGGTTAACAAGGTGTAATTAAACATTAAAGTTGCCTTCAATATCGTAATCTTCTTTGTCTTAAGATAATTCTTAATAGTGGCAATGATAAAATGCAATTCGCGCAACTCGCGCAAGTATACCTTACCTTTGGATAGCTCTCGCTTTTAATTATTACTTTTTATTTTATTTTTGCTATGAATAGTTACTATATTTATATGGTGTTCCTACTCATATTCATATTAATGCATTGCTAATAAATATTACATGTTAACTTATTATACGATTTCATTAGATTATTAAAGTCATTTATTACAAAACTTACAACCGATTGGCAATATAATAATGTTAAATTTAATTAAATTTTTATATCTGCAGCTTCAAGAATTCATCGTCATAAGTAAACTACCATAAAAGGCATACAGACTTCACCATCATCAGCCTATTTTATGACTGTTGAGCGCTTGCCTCCTCTGATGAGAGGAAAATGGAATTTAATTTAGTAGTTAATCTTGTATTTTTACAAAAGTTAGATACGAACAGCTGCATTATTATGCGACTGGTATAATAGTGATGTCAATTCCTCTAAACATCTACAAGTAAATACCTCGGACTGAATATGAATATAATTACAGGATTAAACGAACTTACCTGAAGTGAAGTTCTATCCTGATTATATGAAGTATTCAGTCCGAGGTACGGAGTTCCCTCCCTCCCAAATATTATCATGATACCTACATGTTAATTTTTCCCCTATTGAATTCTTTATTTAGCTCTAAACTTAATGAGGTTGACAACTAGTAATGTTGCTAGGTACATTTTTTTTTTCCTAGCTATAAAATCGCGACGATTAAGGCGTGGGCACATCTACTACTACAAGTAAATACCTCGGACTGAATACTTCATATAATCAGGATAGAACTTCACTTCAGGTAAGTTCGTTTAATCCTGTAATTATTGGTTAAGTAGTTTTACCGTGAAAAGGTAACAGACAGAGTTATTTCACCATTTATAATTTTAGTGGATATGTAAGTTGTCAACAACATTTTTGGTCAAATATACCTATATGAGTATACTACTTAAACTAACACCAATATCAGGTTACAATTTCATAGGGATTGGTGTTGTTCAGATGGTGGGTTTGAAATAGAGTCCCCTTAAATGGTAACTTTGATTCCATTCATTTGTTTTACCATGCTTATTTGAACTTAGAAGCTTCATAGATGTAATTGCATTGGACAAATTAATAACTTGCCTGAGATAATGCCAATAAGGTGGTATAGTTTCACTTTGGGTGTGCAGGATCATATCACTCACATTTGGAAAAACTGCTTCTGATGATATTGAGACCTTATTGATTGGGTTTGAAGGATCTTGTTCAGATTTATTTAACCTTTGTTTGATGTTTTGTTTGGGTATTCAAAGTCAAAAGTCAAAATATTCTGTATTCAAATAGGCCCAGCAACAAGCACTTTTAAATCGTCAGTTATTTATAACATGTTATTATATTAATTATTTAGAGCAATTTATGTTATTATCATTCTTTAAAATAAATATTGAATTGCTTGTAGACATGTCAAAATTAAGAAATTATTATGTTGTAGTGAAATTCACAATAGGATCGTCAAAACATAAATTATAATAATAATAAAAATGTATAAAAATAAATTTAGATCTAGAGAGTTTCTAGAATAAAATCAAAATGTTAATAGAAAATATGTCTGCCTGTTTAGTCTAGTTGGTAGTGTCATTGCCTCCGAAGCTAGAGGTCCCGAGTTCGATTCCCGGTAAGGGCATTTGTTTCTTTGGTGAGCAGACATTTGTTCCTGAGACTTCGATGTTTTTTATGTATTTAAGTATATATCTATTGAATATATCGTCGTCTAGTACCCATAACACAAGCCTTATTGAGCTTCCTGTGGGACTAGTTCGATTTGTTTAAAAAAAAACAAAATGTCCCCTGTCCCCCTGAAAATAATAAGTTAATTCATCATACAAGGTGGGCCCTGTACAGGAACAAATATAATCTTTTTATAGTAATTGAGAATTTTCAATAAGCACATGTATTATATGTATATCGACATCTTTTTTATCGATATCAAATCCCTAGAATGTGCCTCGAGTTATCACAGGTATGGGTATGACCTTCAAGTAATGTGTAATCCTACGAGATTATAGCTCGCCACTCAATGCAGTGTTTGAGGTAGTATCAAGTTATAAGTCATAATAGTTTTTGAATCTATCGTTTAAAAAGGTATTTTTATTATGTTTTTTTTTTATTTATTTAAAATAAATAGTTCTGACTTATTAATATAACTCCAGAAGAGACAGAACATAATGCAGGTAAGCTATCTTTGAACAAAAAAAACTAAATAAAAAAGTTTTTATTTCAACTGGTACCACTTGGAATGGGAATAATTGCTGGCTTGCTCAATAGTGGACCATTTAATATTTTGCTCCTGTTACAGGGCCCACCCTGTATTACCTTAAGATCAATGTTATGTTCATTAATACTGATGCCATAGCTAAAATAATGAGCAATATTGATTAGAACACATAATCAGGGATTGGAAATTGCGATGTCAATAGATTTAGATTAGATTTAGATTTATTTATTTCATGATAAAATTACAATATAATTTTGCTTAGTGTCAAAGTTATAGGAATTTACATCATGATCGTCAATTAAATAATAGTAATAATAAGAAAACATGTCAACAAGGAATATCGTATTGTATCTCCCAATAAGGAACGTCAGTTCACATTAAAATTAAACAAAACAAGAAAATCAATAGAGAGTATCGATCGATGTCATTAGAATTTTCAACACGCAAAAATAATAAGATGTAAAAGTGAATAATACGTATACGTACATTTTAGCGGTGATCTTCGATGGCAGCCGCCATGGTGTAGGTATACAGGGTGTGGCCTGTAATAGGAGCAAAAAATTAAACGGTACACTATTGAGACCTCCAGCAATTATTTCCAAATGATTTTAATTGAAAAAAAAGTTTTTTTTTTATTTTATTTTTCGCAAATGTAGCTTATGTGTACTTTTTTACTCTACTGGAGTGACATTAATAACAATTTATTCAAAAAACAAAAAAAAATATAATTAAAAAAAAAAAAACCAAAAATATTCTTTCAAACCAAAAATGCGACAACGATTATGAGTCATAACTTGAAGCAACCTCAAAATCAGCATTGACTGCCACGCTATAATCTCTGGGTGCCAAGATCCATTACTTGGAGGTCGTAACTTTAGATCAAAATTTCTCCCAATTGAAAAAAGATAAAAAAAAAATTGACACAAGAAGTTACTGCAGATGCTCTAAGGAAGCGTCCTTTAAATTTATTGCTCCTATTACAGGCCACACCCTGTATACATAGTTGTATGGGAGCGGACTCATTTGTTTTGATTAGGTAATACAATAAAAAATAAATTGAAATAAACAGAGCATGCCAATATTAATGCTTACTTAAGTATTTCTATTAACATTATACATATATTACAAGTTAATTCTATGTATAAAAGCCACAAAATATTAATTCTTCTGTAAATTATTCTACTACGACCAAATTTTGAGGAGAAAATAGAGGCAAAGTTTAATCCTTAATATAAAATAACGAAAACTAGCTACGTTTAGGCTAGAAATTTAGATGATGAAATGCTCATAGAAATAATATTTATAAAAAACTGTCTCCATATTTTTAAATTGAGTCTGCTCCCATACAACTATATACCTACTTTGGATTGGAGAAGAAAACCCACAAAAAAATTGTCTAAATAGCATACAACAGGATGGGAAACTACGCCCACCAGGCTTATCAAACTTGCATTGTCCCTAAAATAACACTTGTCTTTGATAAAGTCACTATACAAGTTCATAGGGTTAGTGCCACACCAACACAAGTATATGTAGTATATCGCTGTACCTTAATTAGAAAGAGCACAAGCTGTGTGGTAGAACGAGATGCCATTATTTGAATTTGTCTGGCTGTCAGACATCAGTTTTGATGAAGGATTTTCTGTACTAGTCCTATTATTATTTACGCTGTGCCCACGCAAAGGACTGAAGGTGGTTATATTCAGTCACAATATGGGGTGAGAGATGTGCGTGGGCTCATGGTGTTTTATCTGGTAATTTAATGACAGCAGTATTAAAACAATAAACTTTATGCCACACCTGGCCAAAAAGTGGCTTTTACCGCACGCTACGCGTAAGGAAAAAGGCGCTTTCTGGCCAAGTGAAGTAATAAAATGATTTACACAACTCGGGAGGTAATAAATGAAGCCCTCGATCGCATATATATACGTCCCTCGCTTACAGCTCGGGCCGCAAAATCTGCAGTCTCAGCCTTTCTTTGCTTTACCACCCTAGTTGTGTAATGTACTATTATATTATATACCAATGCAAGTGAATACTGAATACCATACACAATTCATATATGACTGGGGGGGGGGGGGGGGGGGGGGGAATCATAATGGATTTATTTCCATACATTATTATACAAGCGTTGCCCTATTCAGCCACAATTTTGGTTTTTAATTTAATTCAAACTATTTTGCTGACATAGAAAAAACATTGTAGGTGTATGCAATGTTACATCATTAGGTTTTAAAATTCGATTCTTCATCATGTATAGGTAAGTGTTGCATAAAATACTATTTCATCACACTTGCTCGTAAAGGGTCTTAATGTACGCAGGCGAATAGAGTAGTTGTAGCCGATTTAGCTCCCATGGGAGTTATGAGTTTATCTGTGATATGATTGGTTTAAAAAATCTAGTTGGCCGCGCTCCACAAGAATACTGCTCTCTTATTGGTCGCAATATTGAAGGTGCGCGCACAGCGCGCTGCTCTCGGCATCCTTGCATTAATACGGGAGATGAAGTGGTCGATTTCTTCAATTTAGATTAGTTTTGGAGTTATTTATTTCCTCGCAAATGTGATGGAAACATTGTGATTACCTCGGGACGTAAGAAAATTGCAAACTCGACTCTCGTTCGCAGTTTCCCACTTACGCCCCTCGATAAACAATGTACTATTGTTTTGCAGTTGTCGCTGGACAGTGATGGCGAGTGTGGGATCTGCGAGGTCTGCATCGCGCGCTTGCGAGACGCGTGCTACTTCAAGCTGCAAGTGCAACGCAGTCAGGCGACACTGAACGGGAGGTTGAAGAGAAATCGTGTCACTGGTAAGTACGTACGGACAGCTTGCCCACTAGGCATTCGCGGTAGCGCAGGCCTAGTAAGTAACACGACAAAGCTACTTTACCCTCATATGGTCCACTGTGTAACATAATGTTTACCCGGTTACAATGTAGACTTTTCTAAACATAGATAAAGTTGTATTTCGTTTACTTTATTCAAATTAGAATTAAATTAATTCATCCTTATTTCACATGTGACTACTATGGAGTGCGCGTCCATAGGCTATGGTGACCGCTTACCATCAGACGAGTCACTTGTTTGATGATACGGTATTTGCATAAACTACTATTTATAGTTAACCAAGTTATTTTTCCATTTCAGATGAAGAGCTCGCCGTGAAGTCGGAGAACGATGACGTCCGGACGGATGCTGTGGCAATAAGTAACTTATACTCGTACCATTTTCAACTTGGAGCAAGCTTATCCCATTGTTATTTTGGCGGGAAATTACTTGTTACTAACTAATCTAACTATACTCGTTGTCTTGGGTAACCTCCCCATGTATGTAGGTGTTAGTTTTCAGGGTCAAACCATAAAAGTGAGGTATAGGTGGTGAGTCAATCCAAATAGCATTAAAATGTTGCTAAAATCGGGAATATGTGAATAATAAATTAAGAGGGTCTACTTATACTATTTTTTTAATATTATCATAAGAAAGAAAATAATTTTATTGAATATTAGCTGTTGCCCGCGACTTCGTCCACGTCTTCGCTCGTATTGGTCGCAGCGTGATGTTATATAGCCTAAAGCCTTCCTCGAGAAATGGACTATCCAACATAAAAATATTTTTTAATTCGATCCAGTAGTTCCTGAGATTAGCGCGTTCAAACAAACAAACAAACTCTTCAGCTTTATAATATTAGTCGATAACTTTCGCTTCCGTCATCACTCATCGTACTCTAGTATTGTTTATGGCTAAAATTTAACATCTGACGTCATCACTAAGGCAGCAAAGAAGATATATACTAACGTAAAAAGAAGCGACACCGAAGCATGTGTGCTGTAAACCCGTCTCGCGGCTATGTGTGCGTGATCAGACGTAAACGGGGGTGCGCGAGGGGCGCGCGGTGTGTGGACAGTTAGCCGCAGCAAGATGAATCGCAGGGGTGCCACTCGCTTCAACATTCGCTCGTGCGCTCACACAACAGAGATCGATCGGGCGGTAGCGGTCGTGACACTAGTTTACTTGAAATTCGTTAGAATTTATCATTTGTAATTCAATGTAATCAACTAACTATGGCTAGAGCTTTTTAATGCTGTGTCTACATTTTGACTTGAAATACATTAAGGAGTACCGTACATCTTCGGATTATATTAAATAAAAAGACTTTTAATAAATGAAATGGCGAAATAGATGAAATGTCAATTGAGTCTTTTAAATTATACTTAACGCGGGTGTCGCGGTCGCAGACGACGTGACGTCATATCATGTCACATATTTTCTATGGACTGAGATTTTTAAAAATAGTATTATATATTATTGTTATTATTTTAGCATACAATTATATTCATGTGAAGCTTAGATTTACACAAGAAAAGTAAGTTCCCATATTATGAGAATATGGGTACCTATTTTATGAGCTTTTAGTAAGTTTTCTCCTGACCCAGTGCATCTGTATGTCTGTCTGTAATCAAAACTTACAGATTAAATTTGACTAGCTAGCCGGTGTTTGATTGATGAATATCATGATCATGAAATAAACGTTACTCCTCTTGCCAAGGCAGCTACATTGCCAACCCTATGCAACAGACGTGACGTTACAAGGTCACCGGCGCTCGACTCACACCGATAGGCCGTGTCGCCCCCCTGAAGGCAGTGGGTTTATACCTTTAGGTACTATTGATTATTCTGTGGGTAAATTATTTTAATTTTGTTATTGTTGCAGATGAAGAGGATGACGCAGTTAAGACGGAGGAGTCGGATGTCTCGGCAAGTGACGGCGGTGAGGACTGCATATCGTGTGAGTAACTTATTTGACTATTACAAGGGGTTCCATACCAATAATGGAACAAAGGAACCCTTAGGCCAGAGACAAATCTGGTGGAACAATCGCGCGCGGAATATCATGAACTAAATTTCGCTTCGGTTTCGACCCTACGAATGACTTATTAATCTTATTAATATTCCGCTTCTGTTCTTCGTGAAGGAGAAACAGTAAGTAATAAAGCGCGCATTTTCCCGTTCAGATCTGTCACTATTCCATTTCCTGCAATTTAACACAGGAAACGAGGGGTAAGTATAATATGGTAATATACTTCATCATGTCAACCGAAAGACGTCCACTGCTGGACATAGGCCTCCCCCAAAGACGGACATCCAGCGGACACCCTCGACCTTCACCAGGCCATCAGTCCACCGTGTGGGGGGCCTGCCCACGCTACGCCTTTCGGTACGTGGTCGCCACTCGAGAACCTTCCCGCCCCAACGGACGTTGACGTGTATAGCTGTCCATAAAATCACTCTATCTCTCTCAGAAGCTCAGGTTTGGACGAAACGAAACCATCTTCAGTTTTTAATCTGGCGAGCTGGCTCTGCCCAATAGATTGAGAAAAATTTAGAGCCCTTATTCTGCTCGATGGCCTCTTCAATACGATTTGTATTGAATTGGCGTAGATGGGGGAAAGGCACTTAGAGATCCGTTTATTGAGCTGCCTGTATAATTTCGCATCAGCTGAAGACTGCAGAATCATCTCATTCCTTCCCTCGATGAGCCTCTGAGTGGAGATAGAGAGCCTTTTGGCTCTTTGAGTTCGTTGGGCCTTAAAGAACTGTTAGAGGGAAAAGCACCACTCCTTGGTAAATACATGGTTTAATACATTTAAATATGGAAACAGACAGAGCTAAGGTTAATCTTCAATAAGACGCGGAAATTCATCTGACAGCAGACATGACGCCGTAGGGATGTGACACGTCGCTAGTGTTGTACATCGTCACACGGATCACCATGCTTATGGATAATGGCTTATAGTTCGGCCAGCCTGGCAAGACCTTCGGCCTCGAAGGTTTAAGTTCAGCAACACCACCCATATTTCTATACTTCCGTATATGCATCTCGTATTGACTTGAACCTGTAGGGGAATCAACAACAATTCCAACAGACGCTGGTAGGTTTGATGATGCTTAACACCAAAATTAAACCAACCGACGTCTGTCAGTCTCGCGATCAGTGTTGTAGCATAATTTATGTATTTAGTTTTTTTTTTCTCCAAGAATCATTTTGCTATATTAGTGCTTAAAACTCTCTTGAAATATTATTGAAGGATTATATATTTGCTTGCTTTTTCAAAGTAACAATTTAGAAATAGCTCTTCAAATAGTTGTCCTTTTTTTTGTGATCACCATCTTCCTACCTTAAAGAGGTCTTTAAGTCTTACTAGTTGTGATAATTGTCAGTCAGCTCGTCTCTTTAATTAACATTTGAATGTGTAGATTTAGACAAATCTTCTACACGGCCAGTGCTCTCAAAATTATGCTACCATACAGAAATCTCATCCCACATCTACAGTGTGTCCATGGTATATCGTCAAGCGACTTGGGTGTGAGCTCATTAAGCGAACAGTGCAATTCAAAATGCTTGTTTACCACATCGAATACTCGCTAAACTAATAGCTCTTTCAATCAACTTCATGTACTCAATACACAGACACCAACTTTAAATGCACGTTAACATCATGAGCTCGTAACCAAAGTCAAATGTTAAGTAAGCTATAACCAAGAGCTCCTCAAACAGCATCTAATGGACACTAAGCAAACCCACGAGCGAAAAGTGTGGACCCCCTTCCGGGCGATCATGTTTAGCTCGCTACGCAAATATTTTGAGCCCCTTCCGGCGATCATGGTTAGCTCTCTAATCAAACAGTGTGTGCCCCTGCCGGCGATCGTATATTTTCTAAGCTGTAAATGCGAGCCCCTTACGGCGATCATAATATTTAGTTTCCTAAGATGACTTCGTGAGCCTCTTCCGGCGATCGTGTTTAGCTCGCTAAACTGTTAGGGTGAGCCCCTTCCGGCGATCGTGATTAGCTCGCTAAGCTGATAGTGTGAGCTCCTTCCGGTGATCGTGATTAGCTCGTTAAGCTATTAGTGTGAGCCCCTCCCGGCAATCGTATCTAGCTCGCTAAGCTGATAGTGTGAGCCCCTTCCGGCAATCGTGATTAGCTCGCTAAGCTGTTAGTGTGAGCCCCTCCCGGCAATCGTATCTAGCTCGCTAAGCTGATAGTCTGAGCCCCTTCCGGCGATCGTGATTAGCTCGTTAAGCTATCAGTGTGAGCCCCTCCCGGCAATCGTATCTAGCTTGCTAAGCTGATAGTGTGAGCCCCTTCCGGCGATCGTGATTATCTCGCTAAGCTATTAGTGTGAGCCCCTCCCGGCAATCGTATCTAGCTCGCTAAGCTGATAGTGTGAGCCCCTTCCGGCGATCGTGATTATCTCGCTAAGCTATTAGTGTGAGCCCATTCCGGCGATCGTGATTAGCTCGTTAAGCTATCAGTGTGAGCCCCTCCCGGCAATCGTATCTAGCTCGCTAAGCTGATAGTGTGAGCCCCTTCCGGCGATCGTGATTATCTCGCTAAGCTATTAGTGTGAGCCCCTCCCGGCAATCGTATCTAGCTCGCTAAGCTGATAGTGTGAGCCCCTTACGGCGATCGTGATTAGCTCGCTAAGCTGTTAGTGTGAGCCCCTCCCGGCAATCGTATCTAGCTCGCTAAGCTGATAGTGTGAGCCCCTTTCGGCGATCAATCGTATCTATTTGTGAAGCAGTTAACTTGCTTCACGCAATTAAGTTCGTGGCCGACCTTGTACACGGCTGCACGTATGCGCATATGCTGATAACGTACAACTCTTTCCTCTCCGGTTGGCTAAATACATACAACATTAACTCTCGCCACTCTCTGTGAGCATATTCAACCGGGCTGCTAACACAAAGGCAACCCAAAATTGTAACTAAGCTGAAATATCTCAAGTCCCTTTGTTCCCTTTTTTTTACACAATTGTACAAAACTGGCGACTAAAGATACGTCGTTAGCATTGGAAAACACTACGAATTTTCTCTCAATGATGAAATTGTAAATTTAGACATTATATAACATACTCTAAATATTGGTACTGACTTTTACCTTTTACTTTTAACGCATACCTGTACCTCGTACTTCTTGAGCATAAGTACTACACATTGGCTCTTTAAGCACTTGTACCACAAGCTTTTCAAGGAAGTACCAAGAAGTGTCATGTCTCAGGCGCATACCGCTCCTGCCTCAGCGCGAATTTTCCACTTGTTTCGCTTAAGGTATATCCTCGCCCGAGCTTGCATTACTTAACCACCAGTGTTAACTTTCACCACATTACACCAACCTGAAACCACAATCACACCACCACACACGGAGCACTTTACTTGTGCACAACATACCACATTTGGGATTATTCTAATTATTCATTCCAATATTCTAATCCCATTTTTCATGATAAAACGAATCAATCAAACATCATGAGCTTTCAATCATCTGTATTAGATCTCAGAACTAGTTAAATCATATGTGTGCCATTCAACATAGTACCCAACTCATTCATGCTATGAAATTCATGGAATCTTAATTATCCTATTTTGGTGTACTAAAAACCAAGTCCTCTTGTAGACAAGTATTTGAAGCATTAAATTAATCTTAACTTTGAGACATGAATATTGCATGAATGCATGGTGCATATACCATACCAATAAATTTTAGGATATTACCTAACTGTCAAACTAGACTTAACACCATCAATAACTAGCACCTGATAATACACACAAAAACCATTTTATTCTATAAATATTATTTTAGCTTTAGTCAAGATACTTATTCTCATCTACTGCATCCTATCCCATCTTGCTACTGCAGTACACATTTTAATTACATTTGATTAATACTTGCAGTCATGTCTCACCACACACATTTAACTATACCTACTTGCAGTTCCTTGAATCATCAAAGTCTTTGTTCTCTCTTTATTTAGGTGCATCACTCATTCATTAAGATATCACTTCAAGATATCATATCATTCACAATCTAATACACACATTTAACATTCAGCATTGCATAGCATATCAACATGTCAATGTGTGCGTGTCTGAATATCATCATCAGTATGTCCCCACCCGCTGCTGGGACAGGCATGCTCTCATGAAGGAGATAACAAAGAATCTAAATCATGTCAATCAATTATGTCTCATAGTACTCAACAAACACCTATATTTATTTTTAAGTACCATTCAACCAACATGTACAATCCACATCCACCATATCTGCGGAAGGACGTCCACTGCCGGACACAGTCCTCCCTCAAGTTCACAGGGTAAATGCCACAATCGCCACGCCCGGCAATGGGGCCGGCGACCGCAGCATCTCCACCTCACTCCAGGGATGCTGCCGCCCATTCCCCGATGGTCTTACAATCCAATCAATCATCATAAATAGACATAAAATATATAATAGGTAATTAAACACTTACAGTTTTCCAAATGCAAATTAACAACCATACCATTCTTCTATATTATTTGTTGATCCATTAGTCAACTCACACTCTGGTTCTCACTCTCCATGTCATGTCTGTGACACCACCATGTGCAACAAAGCAACCCCATAATGACACTCCATATACCAGGTCCAAGTACCAGACATATTCAAATGTTCAATGATCCTTGCTTGTCTATATTTTTCACCTGTAAAAAAAATACCTCCAAAAATCTTTCATCAATTAGTATTCACATTCATTTATTTGCTGTATCATTGGTATTAAATACTGTACTGGGAATAACGCTAGGAAGATGATGATGATTATCATTGGTATTAAATATGTAAAATTGAATATCACAAAATTCCTTTTGCAACAATCACATTACATGTACTTGATCTCTTTGTACGGTTTTGCTGAATGAGTGACTATGAATAGTCAAAATACACACTCATCTACTTTGGTTTGGTATATTCTTACAATCATTTTTTTTTAAATAAGAATAGGTACCAAGATTGTATATCAACACAATATTATTAAGTAGTCATGTTTATCGACACAAATATTGTACCATGGCTAAATGTTGCTCCCATTTAAACAATATTTAATATTAATCATGTTAGTTTTATAACACAGAACATAACAATAATGCATGTCATATGACATTAATGGATAAAACTCCAATTTATAGCTTTATTTACCGCAGTGCTATAAGCAACATGTATACTGCATTAAATTTAACTGTGTATTGCACATAGTGACCATATTTTATTTTATTTTTAGCAATGAATTCCACTCATAAGAATAAATACTCTGCAATATTAATTCTACTATAAATTCCTAACACTTTCTTTTATATTGACCCAATTCAACAATAAATGAAATGTATAAAATTATTTCAGAATATACTGTGGTTTAAATGTCATTTAAAATATGTTAGGTACTTAATCCAATCATTATTCATCCCTGTACACGTATTACACCAAATGTCTTCATAAACACCAGTTTACTGTTGTAGTAATTACTCTGATTATTAATCCATGAACAATGCCAATAACTGTCTACTTAAATATTCATCGATATATAATAATATGAAATTAATACCAACAGGTCTTATTTTAAAATATTGTTTAAGGAATGTCTAGTGTGTACTTTCACAATGATGTTCTATAATTTAAAGCATTTTCACACAAGCTTTAAGTAGCTTAAGTGTAACACATGCCAGAGATAAATGTATCTACTTGGTTGTTCCATAGTGTTTCATAATATTCAGTTATTACGTCAGAAGGATATCAACTAAGGCTTATTAAAAATAATGAAGTTATTTCAATCGTTGCTCTTTCATGTCAGTTACAACATTGGTCAGAATTAGCAGACTGTTTTAAAGCACCCTTTGCTTAGTGAAATACGTAACTATATGAAACTTGGTTGAGTTTCAAGAAACAATACTTCTTCTCTTATCAGGCATATCCCCATTGCTGAAGGTCGTGACTACCACAGACGTCAAGTTAAGTACTCTTTGCCATTCGTAAGGAATCAGGCTAGACTAGATCCCATTGCTACCTTTACAGTGTCTATCCACCGGGCAGGCGTTCTGTATCGACTTCTCTTCCTTTCCACGTGACCGATCATAAAACGCTACAGCTTACCATAAATAAGTGCATAGTTCATCCAATTTACTTGCATTGCCTAAGAGTCCTAAGACAAATGCAACACCACATCTATCACGTCTCGGTCAACTTATGGAGCACGTATTTCTTTGTAATTTTCTACCTTATTCTGCGTCAATCCTTTGTAAAAAGGCATTTGTATTTGGTATTTTGTCTTAATTGGTGCAATCCTTTGTTATAAGCACGAAACACAACATTATCTTCCACGACCAAACAGCTTCTCAATTACGGAAAAATAATAAATATTTCGGCCAAATAATATACAGGCGTAAGTAAAACATTCCGCTTCTGAAATCTGTTAGAGGGAAAAGCACCACTCCTTGGTAAATACATGGTTTAATACATTTAAATATGGAAACAGACAGAGCTAAGGTTAATCTTCAATAAGACGCGGAAATTCATCTGACAGCAGCGACAGCAGACATGACGCCGTAGGGATGTGACACGTCGCTAGTGTTGTACATCGTCACACGGATCACCATGCTTATGGATAATGGCTTATAGAACTTAGACCCGATGCTATGGACAGCTTCCACAAACCCGTCGTTGAATTCGTCCACATCGCCGCCTAGACAATCGAAACGGTTTTGGAGTTCCAGCTGAAAGCTCTCGGGGTTTTGGATTTGGACTGCTGCTGGACGGAGCGTGGACTTCATCAGTCGAGAGCGCTCTAACTTGACGCATATATTCAATGTGCCTCTTACCAGACGATGATCACTTCCGGTTTTAACCGTATTGATCACAGAGAAATCATTGAATATATGCCTCTTCGTCGACATGATGAAGTCAATCTCGTTTTTTGTTGCACCGTCGGGACTCATGCAGGTCCATTTCCTGTGCTCGCGTTTCTTGAAGAAGGAGTTCATCATGTAGAGTCCCTCCTTCTCCAAGAAACCAGCCAGTAGTTGGCCCCGGTGGTTCCGACTTCCAACTCCAAATTGCCCCACTCTCGGCTCTTCGCCGTCTCTCTTGCCCAGTTTTGCGTTGAAATCCCCCATAACAACGGTGAAGTAGGTTTTGGAACTATGCATGACCTTTGATATATCCTCATACATAGCCTCCACCTCGTCGTCGGAGTGTGCCGAGGTCGGCGCGTACACCTGTATGACCGTCAACGAGTACCTCTCGGATACTCTGAGTATAAGGTACGCCACCCTAGCCGACACACTCTCGATCTTCACCACGTTGTTCACGAGGGATTTGTGGACGATAAACCCGACACCTCCCTGGGACTGTTGGTCGCCCTCCCGGAAATAGAGCAAGTTGCCGGACTTCAGGGTTATCGTGTCCTCCCCCTCTCTTCGGACTTCAGATAACCCTACGATATCCCAACGCAACTTGCTCAATCCTTCCTCCAGTTCCGCTATCTTTTCGTCGGTCCGCAGTGTTCGTGTGTTGTATATTGTCAGGGCCAGAAGTCGTCGGTGGTGGTAGCCGGATCTTAACCGGAGATTCTTCGTACCCCCGACCCCGCTAGTACCCTGGCCGCTACCAGAACCAGGGTACCGGGGGTCGCCGGAACCTCGGGGCCGTAGCCTGTTTGTGTATGTCATTGAGGGGTAGTTGCCATAATCGCCACGCTTGGCATGCGGGTTGGCGATCGCAGTGTCTCCACCGCACTCCAGGGATGCTGCTGCCCATCCTCCGGTGGTCTCGGTCGTAGTTTTAGGACATACCCGGGTCCATACTTACTCATGACTTACTCCCAAAGGTATAGGTAAAAAATATATTTATTTATTTAATTATATTGCTTTTGGCCAGCATCTAGCCAGGGGGCAAAGATGAGGCCGACGATGAAGCGAGCTCACCCAGAAGATGCCTATTCACTCGTGCCTTAAAAAGGTCCAGGTTATATGAACTCGGAAATACAGACGCCGGCAGAGAATTCCAAACCTTAGAAGTGCGCATTATAAAAGAAGATGCAAAGCGCTTGGTTCGAATTAGAGGAATTTCGACCAGGTAAGGATGGTAGCCAGCCGTACGTCTGGATGTCCGATGGAAGAAGGGGGAAGGCGGTATGAGCTCATGGAGGTCCTGAGCACACTCACCGAAGTACAGTTTGTAGAAGACGCACAGACATGCTACTTTGCGTCGATGTGCTAAGCTCTGCAGCTTATTTCCCACTACCGTACTGCCGCTAATGAGCCTCCTGGCTCTGCGGTCCACCGAGTCGAGTGCGGCAAGTTGGTACATAGCCGAGCCATCCCAAAGGTGACTACAATACTCCATGCAAGACCGGACTTGGGCTTTATATAAAGATAGAAGCTGCCCAGGGGTGAAGTATCGCTTGACCTTATTTAGGATGCTCAGCTTTTTGGCCGCTGTTCCGGCTTTGGACTCGATGGTAGTGCCGAAGTTAAGGTTTGAGCCTAACGTCATGCCAAGCAGCTCGAGATCGTTGCTACAGACACGGTTGTACCTCGGAAAGTAGGAGCCAGATTGAATGAGCTCCTTTTTGCGGTAAACAGACACGCTTGCGTTTTGGTGGCGTTGAAACTAACCAGATTGTTATCACCCCATTGGGAGACAAGACTTAAGGTTGAGTTAATTCGCTCTACCATTGTCTCTCTCTAAGACTGAATTTCATCACGACCAGCCCCCGCGCTGGACAAATATCTCTCCATGACCGTACTGTCATCTGCGTATGCGACCACTCCTGGCAGAAGAAGGTCGTTAATATGAAGCAGGAAAAGGGTCGCGGAGAGAACAGATCCCTGAGGAACACCGGCATCAATGGCCATGAGGTCCGACGAGCAGCCATCAATGACTACCCGGATCGACCGTACGCAGGAAGCTTGCGAAGCAGACTAGCATGCCAAACCCTGTCAAAAGTCTTCGAGATGTCAAGAGTGAGTGACTTAGATATCTGCCGTTTATTTTGATTCCCTCCTGTTTTAGTTTTAAGAATATAGTCTCTAATACGGCAATAAAAAGCTTCGGGGAGAGGGGGTCTCCCTGTCTCACGCCTCTACATATCGAAATAATATCTCCTCTCGTTTCATGTTTTACTCTACTGGTACTATTATTTTATAAGTTTTTTAGGACGTTAATGTATTGAATATTTATTTCGGCTAGGTAGAGCGCTTTCCAGATAGATTCGTGAGAGATTGTATCGAAAGCTGTCGCGAAGTCAATGAAAGCTATGTATAAGGGTTGTTTAAATTCTCTATGTTTTTCTATTATTTGTTGCATCACATGTAGATGATCTGTTGTTGAGAATCCTGAGCGGAAACCAGCTTGCTCTATAGGTTGAAAGTTGTCTATATTAGCGTTCATTCTACTTTGTAGTATTGAAATGAACAATTTACATATAGTAGACAAGAGGCTGATCGGGCGATAGTTAGCAATATCCTTGGGGTCGCCTTTTTTATACAATAAAATTATTTCAGAGCTTTTCCATTGAGTTGATGTCTCGCCTGTGTCTAGGACCATATTGAAGAGCTTTGCTAGTATCGGAATCAGTTGGGCTTTTCCAAGTTTAAGAGCTTCGTTTGTGATGCCGTCCGGTCCTGGGCTCTTGTCCGTTTTTTATTTTTTAATGTGAGTTAGTACCTCTACGGGTTCTATGGGTTTAAAGGTTTCGTATTGGTTTGTTGCTCTAGGTTGTTCCATTTCTAGCAAGCTTTTATTTTTTTCGCTGTATAGCTCTCTATAGAATTGAGTTGCATTGTTTATTATGTCTTTTCTTGTTTTTGTCTCATTGTTTGTGTGATTTATCTCTTTAAAAGCTCTTTTTGTGCTTCTATAGCATTTTAGGTTTCTTGTTATAACTTTCTTTCTGTAGAGCTGGTAGTCTTTCCTTAACGCTTTACTAGTCATTTTAAATAATTTACTGAGTTCTTGTTTAGCTTCCTTCGACTTCTGTTGCAATTTAATTAGTTCAGATCTCTTTCTGATAAGCTCTTTAGTTTTTTGACTTATGATTCGGTTTTCTTTTATTGGTATTAGTTGTTTATTATTTGTTTGTAAACTATTTCTGATAGCAGTTTCTATTTTGTCGTAGTATGTTTGTATAGTACGGCTCTTCTCAGGTGAATTTTTCGCTTCGAGCCTTAATCTTTCAAACAAAGGCCATTGTCTCTATTATCGCAAAGCCGCTAGCTACCTAGTTAGCACGTGCCAGTACAACATTGATATTGAAAAACAATCGGTATCGTCATAGTATTAAGGTTCAAATGTAATGTCACTCATATTCTACATATTACGTTTTGGTAGTGGTAGGACGATAGACCGCCCCTAGGCTATACGGCACTCATATTATTTTGATACTTAATAAATAAAATTAAAAAAGCCTTTTATTTCTACTACCAATACCTCTAATTTACTATACACTATGATACAATTATCTTAAATACTAGGTAGAAGTCGCCTCTGCGGCGTAGGCCTCCCCCATTTCCTTCCAAATTTGCCTTTCTCTGGCTATTCGCATCCAGTCTGAGCCGATCCGTTGGGAGAAGATATCGCGCCATCTTTTCTTCTGGCGTCCACGTTTCCGCTGTTCGCCTCTCGGTATCCACTCGGTTACTCTCTTCGTCCACCTGCCATGTTCCATCCTACAAATATGTCCTATTTTGATACTTAGTGTGGTGTTAAAAATGAAACACGGTTACTTATGATAAAGCGTTGTATATTTGTTATGTAACAAAATCTAAGGTAACAATGTAAATTTAAGATTAAAAAGTTTAACGTATTAGACATATTAGAAACCGACTAAAGCCTGATTTACGAGTAGGGTCGCTAAATGTTAAAATTGTGTGCCCCACTTCTCATATGCCACATTTTTTTTGTTAAAGAATGCAACAATTGCGACTGTTCAAGATCAAAATTCAGGATCTTGCACACCGCTCTTCTCATAAACCTATTGTATTTATGCAAAACAATAGTGGTCAGGTCGCAAATTCTTATCAGTGTTTTTATTGTCACTATGCGTCGGCGTAACATCAGAGGTGCTAAATTCACAGTATCGTTATTTTAAAGATAAAAAGAACTAACAATGCATGCAGCTGCATCTTTGTAAATTATTACATTTACCACCGCAAGCTAATAATTTAAATAAAACAATATAATAAATAACCACGTTTAATTTTTAACGCCACACTAAGTATCAAAATAATATGAGTGCCGTATGAAGTGCCGGGCGGTCTACCGTCCTACACTACCAAAACGTAATATCTAGAATATCAGTGACATTAAATTTGAACCTTATTACTATGACGATACCAGTTGTTTTTCAATATGAATGTTGTACTGGCACGTGTTAACTAGGTAGCTAGCGGCTTTGCGGTAATAGAGATAATGGCCTTTGTTTGAAAAATTAAGCCTCATAGAAAAATTCACCTGAGAAGAGCCGTACTATAGGTGTTTGTTTTTTTCACAGGTATAGAGTTTTTTTAAGTCACTTTCTAAGTTTTTAAGATATAATTCGATTTCTTTGTCATTTTTAGGCCTGTTATTTGAAGATCTGTAGTTATTTCTGCTCTTTTTTGTGGCGGTGTTCAGTTGCCATGTAGCTCGTACTAGACGATGATCTGAGGGGAACTCTACGTTGTGTAACACTTCTATATTAGTAATGTTAATTGGTTTATTTGTTAAAATATAATCAATTTCATTTTTCGTTTTCAAATCAGGAGAAATCAACGTCCATTTTCGTAGAAGTGCTACCCGGTCTGACAGGCCAGTAAAACTTAATATATTGTTTTTGTGTTCTTTCTTTATTAGGAAACCGACGCCATATGATCCCTGTGTTTCACCTTTGTAGCAGAATATGTAATTATACATTTCTTCTATACAGCAGCCCTTTCTTCTCACCTCTGCTAGGCCAAGAATATCAAATTGTACCTTCCGTAAGGCATGAGTAAGTTCGATCATTTTTTCTGTAGACAATAGTGATACAATACAATACAATACAATATGCTTTATTGCACACCTCAAAAGAAGAATTACAGATATAAACAGCATAAAGATAAAGATAAAGATCTGATCTGATTGTAAGTTGCAATTCTTAAATATTGTTGACATCTTTTATTTTTATTTGGAGGGTTGTGGTCGCTGTCCCCACGGTGACCAGCCGGCTTGGCGAGCTTTACTATTTCTTTTTTGTATTGTTCGTTTTGGAATGTGTTTTGGAGGGGCGTTGCTGATTGCTATTGGGCGGAATTTGTTGGTTGTTCCTTATTTAAAGTCAAATTTGCATTTGTACCTTTTGGTTCACGTGTTACAAATGACTCTATATCTATTTTATTTCTTTTAAGTAATTTATTCCCATTGTTTGTGTTCGGTGCTTGTTTCATCGACTCCTTATTGACTCCTCGGTAGGTTTTTTCTTGTTCCTCGGGTGAAATAGACATATACCTCTTATTCTTATTTCTTTCGGTGGGTGTCCGAGGTCCTGATCTGCGAGGTTTTAATTCCACTATCTTGTCGTAGTGTAGAACTACTCTTTTCCCAGACTCTCTCTCCTTTCTCAATGTTTCCTGCAATTCTTTTCTTATTTGCAAAACGCTAGGGGAGAAATCTTCTTTCAAGTAGATTCCCGTGTTTTCAAGCATTTTTTTGTTTTTAAGTATCGCTATTTTCCGGCTCATGGTTGTTAGTGTGACTGATACAGGTCTAATTTTCCCTGTGTTTTTCCCCATTCTGGGCACATTTTCGATTTCCCACTTTTGGCATGATATGTTCATATTTTTATTCAATATGTCCAAGATAATATAAAGTAGATTTTCGTAGCCTCTTTCTTTTTCTTCAACTCCGAAAAATATGATGTTTTTTCTTCTTAGTTTTTTATCCAAAATGTCGATAGTTTTTTGTTGTTGTTCGATTTTCAGTTCTAAGTTTTATGTTTTTTCCTCTATATGTTTACATTTACGGTCTATATTGTTATTTATAGATTCCTTGATATTATTCTCCATATCTTTCGTATCTTGCTTTTGTTTTGATAACTCCAGCTGGATATCTTTCAGAGTTTGTAGAATCTGATCCATTGTTTATGTTTATTCTTATCTGCGCCCTCTATAAAGGATACCTCGAAACTTCTGGTTATTTGCGCGTACGCGTACAGTGTGAGTTCAGTTTGCTGGTTCACTTTTTCGCTATTTGCTAACAGATGGCGCTGTAGTCAATAACTTTTTTATTGGCAAGGGCAACGTGTTAGTTTACCGTTATTCGTGTTCTCGGGGTTAAAAATGATTTGATTCTATCATAGGAGAACTTTACTTTTGCACTTATTTCACAGTAATTGTCACTAGGTTTCACTTAACGTGTTGTAAGTCTTTTTTATAGTTTGTTCTTCCGGTTTAAACGTTTAACAGTCACTTTTGCTGGTGCCGGTTTTCTGCTTATAACTTTAAAGTTAGTGCACTTTCAAGTTGCATAACGTTTCTACAGTAGGGTTATCCGATGTTTTACACGAATATCACTGTTTTTTGTAGTTTTATTCACTATTTACTTTTCAAAACACAAGAATATTTCGGAGCCGATGTAAACAAGAACACAGTAGCGCCACTCTCTAGTCTAGCTAAATAATTTGTGAAATTATAAAATGAAGTAATATAAAGCCACACAGGTAATTATAATTATGCTGCGAAAGTAACCTCTGTTTTTAAATTAGCTCCGGACGAATTTCAAATTCCGATGCTATTTTATGTAGATTATGAAATAAAATCGCAATAAAGTCATCAACCGAATACTAAGCATAACGCCATTGAATTACAGCTTATTTTGCATTGAGACAATAGGTCTCCTTATTTTTTTGCGGTAAACTAATAAAGTTTAGTCAGTAAGAAAGCAGAACAGCAATAGCAACTTCCGAGTGTTACCGCTGATACGGGAAGTATATTTCTAAAATCTGATTGTGATTCTGCGAGTTAACGGACTGTACGATGACGTTGAAGAGATTATTTTTATTCTTATGTTGTGTTAAAAATACCTAGAAACCATCTAAATCTCCAAAAGAACAAATTAAAGTAAAACATATTTAACTGTGATTTTTTTTATTTTAAGTACAATAAAATTGTGATACATTTTCCACAATAGTTTGCAAAACAAAACAATGTTTCGATAGAGCTCACGTAATGTTTTTTTTTTTAGTTTTATGGCCTGACACTACTACCGCTGAGGCAGACAGGGCCCGTCCTGCACGCGCCCTCGCCAAGGCACAGCTCTCCATGGCGTGGTCCGTGAGGCTGGAGCGCCTCCGCGGCGATGAGGCGCCGCGCGCGAGCCAGACGCGGCGAGCGACATCGCGCCGCGGCCCGAGCCCCGCCGCGAGTACGAAGGACGCACCTGACGACACCGCTGGGACCCGCGCCGAGGACCAAGCGTACACCTGCGACACTAGCGGGCAACATTTCACAGACAAGTCTAGCTTAATCAAGCATATAAACGAACACGCGACTGGGGCGCCTTACTGCTGCGGAATCTGTTCCACGCAGTTCTCTAGTAAACAAGCCTTAGTTATTCATAAACGTTCTCACTTGGGAACCAAAACTCACTCCTGCGAAATATGTAGAAAGGAGTTTTCGACTAGATCTAATTTATTGAGACATGTTAAATTACATACTGGACAGGAACTTTATGTCTGTGACATGTATCGTAACCGATTTACACAAAAAAGTGATTTGAAAACACATAAACTACTTATGCACACTGGTGACAAGCTCTATTATTGCGACATATGTAAAAAAGAGTTTTCTCGAAAAGGTAATTTAATTCGGCACATCAGAATACATACAGACCATAAGCCTTGCGCTTGTGAAATTTGTGGTAGAACATTTTCGTCTAGCTCAAGATTAATAAAGCATCCATGCGTTCACACCAGTGACAAACCATACGCTTGCAATGCATGTGGCAAGCAGTTTAGAACCAAAGGTAATCTAACGGCTCACGTCAAAATACATGCGACGGTACGGCACAGACCTTATTCTTGTGATGTCTGTAGGAAGCAGTTTATAACAAAACTGGCTCTTATTAATCACATCCGAATACACACGGGAGAAAGACCTTATACGTGTAAAATTTGTAGTAAAACATTTTCACAGAGCTCAGCATTAAAATATCATCAATTTGTTCACACGGGAGACAAGCCTTATACCTGCGACATATGTAAAAAGAATTTTTCAATGAAAAGTAGTTTGAATTTGCACATTAGAAGACATATGGGGCAGAGACCTTATACGTGTGATGTTTGTGGTAAAACGTTCGTAACGGGCACGAATTTACGGAAGCATCAACGAATTCACACGGGTGACAAACCGCACTCTTGCGATATATGTGGAAAGCTGTTTTGGCACAAATGTCAAGTACACAGACATAAAATAAAAATACATTCATGACAGTGAGAGTTTGCATACTTGAAATTTTCTTAGCTGAGTCCATCCACTCACCTGCGTTCACAATGGCTTTGACTAAGAACAAAAATAGACAATCCTATTATCTGCTTTTGTTCTCGTAAACGCCATAAATTCTTTTTGAGTTTCGGGCGGTTGTAAAATGCAAAAATACTCATGACCGTTATTATTCTGTTAATGTATTTTTGTCGGCCTTTTGAGGCTAGTTGGTAGTCACACTGCCTCCGAAGCTAGAGGGTCCCGGTAAGGGTATTTGCTTCTGTGTTGAGCAGAAACATTTGTTCCTGAGACTTACAGATGTTTTCTATGTATTTAAGTATATATCTATTAAATATATCGTCGTCTTGTACCCATAGCACAAGCCTTATTGGGCTTGCTATAGGACTAGTTCGCTTTTTGTCAAAAAAAAACCCAATATTTATATTTATTATATGACGATTCTCAATGTAACTTGAGACGTTGGTGCCGTTTCATCAACTAGCTCAACATTCAACAATAGCTGGGCCGCTGGATTGTGTCTCGCGCGTGCAGTATCATTGTGGTAGCTGGGCCGGTGGAACGTGTCTCGCACGTGCAGTATCATTGTGGTAGCTGGGCCGGTGGAACGTGTCTCGCACGTGCAGTATCATTGTGGTAGCTGGACCGGTGGAACGTGTCTCGCACGTGCAGTATCATTGTGGTAGCTAGGCCGGTGGAACGTGTCTCGCACGTGCAGTATCTGAGCCATGAAGGTCGGCTCGGCTATCGCAATGATATTTTAAATTATCATTGGGCTGTCACTCATCGACGCTATTATTTGCACATTAAGGTTTAAAAGCCACCTTCTTGGCCGACTACATATATGCATAATGATTTTTTGTAATGTATGTACCTCATTTTATCCAAAATAAAGTTATTTGTGTTTTTATATGTTTTGTTGTGCAAACCGTTCCTTGGCTCGCAATTGACGGTCTACTCCGAACTTCGTACTTCGTATCGTGCCGTCCCTTTCCGTCATATAGTGTATAACATGAGAGTTATAGGGACGACACGACACGACTCGAAGTAGGCCCTACGGTTTTCGTCAAACAGTGCAGCCAACAACAAAGTGAAACAAATAAGGCGCATCCTGACGCTCCAGCGAAAAGCGCGGCGGGCAGCAAAACGGTACGGCGCAATAAGATAGAACGAGATAGGTATATGAAACTTTCCCTATCACTTTCTATCTTATAATATCCTATCGCATCGCTCTGCCGTCTGTGCTAAAGCTACTATAAGTATAAACCAGAGTTGCGACTTATTAGAAATACTTTCATTTAAAATGTAAATACAAAATAAGTTACTTACTCCATTGGCGTTGGGTCAGCGACCCAAAATGAGACTTGGCCTTCGACACAAGACAGCGCCACTTTTCACGGTAAAAGAGTGAACTGACTGAAAGATTCGTCGCCTCGGTAAAACCCGCGGTAGCTCAGTTTCCAGAAGTTTCCAGATTCCAGAAGTCGCGGGTTCAAATCCCGCCCGGGGTGATCAATTATATGGATGTTAAAGTCTTTACTTATTAAATAAAGAACACTAATTAGTCATTACATCTAAAAGTATTTAATTTGAATAAAGTATTTTGAAAATACCTATTTTGCATTTAGTATTTAAAATACAAAAAAAGTATATTGCATTTGAAATAGGAAATCAGAAAACTATTTGCATTTTCTATTTAAATACTTTTTGGAAACTATGTTGTACATCTCTATGCATCTCTGATATTGGCTATGTGCGAAGTAGGTGGTGGGGGTAAGCTAGGCGATCGTAGCGCACACCATGGCAGAAATGTGTACTTACCGGGGACCACTGTCAAATTTACTTTCACGTTTTCTATTGGTTTCTTAACGGTTTCCTACGATTCGTTTCGTTTGTATGTATTTATTTATTTCAGTAAAGTTTCCAATACGGGGTCTTTCTCGTTTACTAAAGTAAATAAAATATTCATGTGTCATTATTTGACGTCTCTGAGTTTTGACATTGTCTCGGGACGTTTGACGTTTCAGACGTGCACATAGCCAATAAACACACGCTCTTGCGCACATAGTTACGTATGGCAATGTTTTATATTTGACGCAGATGACAAATGTTGTGAATGTGTCATACGAATTAAATTGAATTAATTTGTTTACGATTGTTAGCACTAATTATGGGCAAATCGTATAAAAGTGGCGAGTGTCAATTATTATTCCGAATGCTCAATAATTAGGACACCAAGAGAGGTGATTATCGCAGAAAAGCGGCAATGTTTACATCTCATCAAATCTTTGACCGGTAAGTTTAACAAACAATGTTGGTAGTTTTTCAATGTTTGTATGAAATTCCATTAAAAACCTCTCGTCTACCAGAACCCGCAACGAGAATTATGTTGCAGCTAAGCTAACAGTTATACAGAGTGTAATGCCTTTTTTGTAAAAGTTACTAAAATTGACGATTTTTACAACATATAATATACAAGAAGTTTGGTAACTAGGTGCAAATACGTTCAGGGATGATAGAGGAGGTAATTTGAAATATTTTATACACAACATGCGTTACTACAAAGTATCTTAGTTTCCAAGATATGCACCATACCATTTTATTTTGAAAATTGTATGTTTTCCATACTACCATATATTTGGAAAATGTTTGATTTTTTTAAATGTATATGTTGAACTAACTTACTCAAAGTAAATACTAAGTACCTATTATTTTTGATGAAATTTCCAGTGTTTTACTGCTTGTACGTGAATTGACAGATAAGGTCTCGAAGATATTAAACTAACTTCAAACTATCTTCACCCCCTACAGAAAAAAATCTCAATATCTTTGGTCACAGAAAGACAATTTTCTTTTGGGAAAACCTGGTGTGTATAAAAGTAATAAAAGTAGTGGTGTGTACGTTGAGTATAATTGTGGTAGTTTTGACATAGGGCAAACAAAAAGCACAATAAAATGGAAATTATATTTAACTTACATCAAAATTACGTGGGCTAATCAGTAAAACTGCCATAAAAAATCCTTTCAATGATGCATGAGAAAAAAATGTACCATTCCAGCACACGAACATGCATTCTTTGAGAATGACAGGAGGCTTGTACGAAACAGTGTGGCGTAGGTATATAGGCTGACATACATTATTTATTTATAATAATAATAATAAAATTGGGGGACAATCTTACACAAATCGACCTAGTCCCAAACTAAGCAAAGCTTGTACTATGTGTACTAGACGACGATATACATACTTATATAGATAAATACATACTTAAATACATAGAAAACATCCAACACCCAAGAACAAATATCCGTGAAAAATGCACAAATAAATGCCCTGGCCGGGATTCGAACCCGGGACCTCTAGCTTCGGAGGCAGAGTCACTATCAACTAGGCTAAACAGGCCGTCATTTATACATACATACATACTAATACTCACTACTACTATTTTTTCACTTACCGCGATAATATTGACACACCAGTATTGTGATAATATTAAGCGTGTAACAGACCCCAATCCAATCATGCACAGTAGGTACCTGACACGTGTGACCATTTTTTTATGACATAGGAGGCAAACGGGCAGACAAATCGCCTGATGGTAAGCGATTAGCGCCGCCGATGGACACTCGCAACACCAGAGGGGTTGAAAGTGCGTTGCCGGCCTTTAAGACGGGAGTACGCTCTTTTCTTGACCTTTTCGTTTCGCGTTTGAGCACCAATATGACAATTCCCTTCTCTATAGTGATTCGATCGCTGAACCCAGTGGCGATGACGAAAACACACAAGATTTGACTGCTGACAGATGATATCGTGATATTATCGAAATGCGTTTAGATCAACAGTATTATTGAAGCGACGCCACTTAGGTATCACGGATTTCAAAATATCCGGATTTGCTCCGATATTATCACGAGACTGCGATAATCGTCAATATTCACGTGATACGCATCATGATATGACTGGATCGCGTGATAATAGTGACCGTGTAAAGGGCCCCTATGGCTGATGCTATTGCTGCTGTAGCCACTAACTAGCCACAGATTAAGGTTAAGAATATAAAAAAATAAAGTGAATACTACTTAATACATTTATTCATTGAAAACCTTATTGCTAGTGTTAACATTGTGCTGGCGAATTAATACATAGTTCAAACATTATTACAATTGCCTGAACCAACAAAAGAACCGGCAAAGAGAAAATATAATTATAAATAAAACTTATAATTAATATTAAATTAATTAACACTTAGTAAAGAATTACGACCATCATAACTAATCGTATCAACACACTTCGAACATTACAAATATATTGCCTATTATGATTATTCTCGGTAGGTACTAGAGAATGCAATACCCGACTGTTTTTGAAACCCGGGTAATGCCGACTTCTAGTACTAAAACCCCAGTATTAGTAGTAGTATTTTCCTTTTTACTTTTATTATTATGATTTTTTATGATTATATGAAAAGCAAAACCGATATCCAGAACTTTTCATAAGGAGAAATTATCAGATAAAATGAAAATTTAGTAAAATTTTCGTAAAATGTATCACTGAAAAATCCACGTATGTGGAACTCGTTGGAAATAGGCTTCGATTGCGAAAAAGTAAGGCGGTAACTTCAAGCTGCACTTACAGGCTCCCGATTTTTAGAATACACAAGAGTAATGTAATGCAAGTTGACTCTATCTCCCGATTTGCCACTTAATAAAATTACCGGTAATTTGTAAAACGAAAATTGTACTTATACATTTTTTTACAAGTGCGGAAGGAAAAACACTTCTTGACAATGACGGATAGCCATTCAAAAAATAGCCATCGTTGGTAGCTTCCCAGCAAAGTTAAACTGATTTAAAAAAAAAAAAAACGTGAGCATAGCTTTGTATTATCAGGCCGTGTCTTTTGGTACACCATTTTTTCCTTTGTTAGAGTGTGTGTATCAGATGCCATTCACGCCATAAACATTGATGCATCTGTTGCAAAAATTTCTGACGTTGAATAAGACCAATACTTTTCTTACAGTTAGAACAGATTCACGGAGAGTAGACAGTGATCTCTCTATATCAACATATAGAGAGATCATTGGCATAACATAACTCAGAGGCAATAAAGGACGCGAGTTATGGAGTGATTCGACTTGACGGCGTCAAATTCCTGGAAACTGATGCCTGAAAAGCCGTAATTGTACTCGAGACAAATGTGTTTTCATTAATTTTACTCCTGCTTCGGCCAAGTCGGAGAAGTGCATTTTCCCAGAAACACAAATCTGTCGCTCGATCTCTTCTGATACAAGTTCTAATTAATACCTTATTGACCCTTGAATAATGACTTGATTCTTGCCTAACGAAATATTGAAGGAACCTTTGGTGCATAGTCTGTCAGTGAATGACGAAAATAATTTGAATTGGCTGGTTCGAAAAGGAGGCCAAACTGCAATGAGAGGAGATGATACTAACTACTGGCGTACATAGTACAGATGGCTCGCTTTGACAATAGAATCCAGAAGTCCTGCAATATGCGGCTCTGTAACCCTGAATGGGAGAACGTAATTATATTGTTCGATCACTAACGCTGTCACTCAATGCTCACCGAGCAATACTGGTATAGGGTGCCTCCTGTCGTAGTTAAAGGTGTCACTGCGAAATAGTCGATCACCCACCCTCAACAAACGGAGGTTTGTATGTAATAAGAGCAAAACCGACAAGTAATCGAAACACAGTATTAGGAGATATACTCTTGAGTGTAGAACTAAATTCAATGTCATTTGGAACATAAAGAATACGTTTTCGCTTATTTTATTTGTAGTTTTTACAAGTCTGGTAATACCCGGGTTTCCTGCTAAAAACGCGGGTTTTGCGCGACCCCGAATACAAACGGGTAACCGGGTACCCGGGCACATTTTGCATTCCCTAGTAGGTACGTTATTGTAGTGTCAACACTTGCAGTTGCGGTGGACAGACCGCGGCGCAGCGTCGTTCCGGGTCGGAGGCAGTTTTGTGGTAAAACGAACGCGGGCCGGGGCACGTCGCACCAAAAACACGAGCGGTATTCGATAGCGCGGGAGAGCGGAGGTGGCGTGTGTGACATATGAAGCAGTAACCTTGACAGCCGACAGTTTCGGAAAGATCAAAAATGCATAACCTACGCCCCCCACCTCGCCGCGCCCGCTCTCTGCGTTTCGAGCTTGAAGGTTTATAGAATTTAATAAAATATATATTTTGCAAATAATTAATTGCTTGCGTTGCAGCCTTCGCGGTTCGAAGGGCGGTATAAAACTTGGACGAGTAGGTAACTAGTTAACTGGTGACAGTTTGATAAATGTAGATTATAATCACTACATCTAATCTATATCTTAATATCTTCTATCGACATAGTATAAAATAAAGTCGCTTCCCGCTGGCTGTCCCTATGTATGCTTAAATATTTAAAAGTTAAAACTATGCAACGGAATTTGATGCAGTTTTATTTAATAGATAGAATGATTCAAGAGGAAGGTTTATGTTTATATGTATAATACGTGCATAATATAGTAGAGAAACTCCGATAATTTTAGAGGTTTCTAATGTGATGTCGTAAATAAACACATTTTTTGCGCTTTCATTGCAAACGCTGGCTGAACCTTACAAGAACCTTACAAAACAATGTACTACAGTATTGTACACCTTAAAAAGGTGTACAAAAAAGTCCGCGATGGTATATGTCTATCTCTTAGGGATAACCCACAATAACCATTTTTTATCCTTTATTTTTTACGAGAGAATGCCTTTTTTGCGAAGCGATTTTAAGCAATACAGCACTAATCTTTATCCAATTAAGTACCTTAAATAAATTGTGCATTAAAAAAGATTAATATGGCCCTTTACAGCATGTAATTTAATTGAATATTTTCGAAATAATTACAGATTAAAAATGCAGGAACATAGCGTTTGCGGCGGTACCGGTCGGGTTATATATAAAGAGACATTCTGTAGTATATTTTTATATCAGCATTGCAACCGTGCGAAACCGGGGCGGGTCGCTAGTAGAATAATAAATACCACCAATGGCACTCTATACTCTGATGATAAAATAAACCAAAAAATAAAGTAATTGAGGCAGCGCTTTTAAATCCCTTCATAATCGAGGGCTGCGCCGAGTATTTCAAACACCGGCATTCAAATATAATATAATAGAATAGAAAAGCATTTATTGAAAAACCAACATACAGCACTACATGAAAAAAAATGGATTGCTATCATTCTTTTTTAAGGTTCCGTACCTCGCAAGGAAAAAACGGAACCCTTATAGAATCACTTTGTTGTCCGTCCTTCAGTCTGTCTCTCTGTCAAGACCAGTGGCGGCTGCTGACTACGAGACGCTAATTTATGCCATTTTTTTATTTATTTATTGATTTATGGGATATTATACTATATAACTCAAAGATTGCAATACAACCACATTTTCCTACTAAAAATTCGTCGATTTTGGTCCCTGGAAAATTTATTTAAATTAAGACGTGACCTTGGCGGTCCAGACGATTTTATTTCTAATTTATCAATCACTAAAAGTTTTATTATTTTATTGTTATATTGTTTTTAATATTATCGACCTTCAAGTTCACGCTAGTTGTTTCCATTAAACACACAGTTCGTCACTTCATAAAAGACAGTTACACTCACTTTACAAAAACAAACAATAAACACGAAACTAATAATAGCGCGCTGCACGGACATATACAAGGACGAACAAAGTGCACAGTAGTACATTACTACAGAGGCCGGGACGAAAGGGGTTGCCGGCCGAAGACATATAGACCTCGCTACGCTCGGCCGGATAATTCTGAGGCGGGCAACCCCATATTTCCCGCCGAGGTATGTATAGTGCTTTTCTCAAACATGCAATGAAATAAACAACAACAAAATCAAAGTTTTATTTTTAATAAGCATAGTGGCAGAATGTCATGATGCATGCGTGTGCCACAAATTTATGTGGGATGGAAATTAAAAAAGAGGACTTTGCCGGCCTAGGTAGGTAGGACCTGCAAGCTTTGTATGAAATTCTATTAACGACCTCTTGTCCTAGCCGCACCTGAAACGCCATACTTCGCAGCCTATTATAAGGAACATAACATCAATATTTCATTGCATGTTTGAGAAAAATATGTTATTAACCAACTAAGTCAACTTGACAATTGTCAACATTTCATGTATTAAGGGGGCTTTTTTCCAATTTTTTTTTATTCATCATTAACCTTTTTTTTTATTCACATATTCATAATTAAATCAAATAGAGGAATAAAAATTAAACATAGCCACATTTTTAATATTTTGAAAATATCGCCATTTCATATTAAAAAATCAATTTCATAAGTTTCTCATTCTAAAAGAGAGTGACAAGCAAGGCGTCACAACTACGAGTTTTAAAGACCACGACATAGCGTAGTCGTTTCTTTGCATTTATTTTAAAAATGTAATATATGTATGTATATAACAGATAATTGAGATTGTTTTATTGTTGACGATGATATTGATGGTGTTAAATTTTTGGTAGTGCAACGCACGAGCGCACTCAAGGTACAGCCTCCACTGGTCAAGACCCTTTTTCTCAGGAACGCGAGGAGGTATCAAGCTGGAATTTATATCAAATACTCAGGTCTACTGTCCCATGGAGTTGTGAAAAAAATCAAACTTTTAAGCCAACGCAATCAAAAGATACAGCCGTTTATGCCGCAAATAATTATGCGCCATTATAATTTTTTTACGGAACCCTCAGTGCGCGAGTCTGACTCGCACTTGGCCGGTTATTTTAGACACTTAGCCAATTAATACACAAAAATTACATATTTTAGTGCACTGCACCAACAAACTATAAGAAGAAGAAGAAGAAGAAAAATATTTATTCGTGACCAAAAATAATTAAAATACAATAAAAAAAAAAACAAAATAAAAATCGTAATTCGTCACGAAAGGGTCTCGCCTCAGCATAAATGCCGACTCAGGGAGCCGGCGCTGATCTTCCGGCGAGACCTAAGTAAGAGCGTGTTCACATTATATCGGTGTCGGATTCTACACCGACATATAACATGATCAATGATCATGATCCACTCTATCAGTAGCGGTTCGGTTCTATGTCTCTCTAGTGCTTGTTTGATGCTTAGCCCGAGAAAGATACGGTTTTTTTGGAAATAATTCAATAACTGGCCAATTTTTGTTATACGGTCCTATTATGTGATTTTAAGAACCTATATTTTTATAATTTCCGAATCTGAAGACCGGAAGTTGGAAAAAAAAATATGTGCCCGAAAACTGGTGAATTTTTGGAGCAAACAGGGAATCAGTATTTTTATGATGTGTACTTCTATGTATATGTCTATTTTAATACTTACGACCAGAATCGAACAATATGTGCATCGGGAAATGAGAAAAAAAATATCTAATAGGTAGTTTCTGGTTTTGGCAAATTTACTAAATGGAAATATAAATATAAGTTTTTTTTTAGCCATACTTGAAACACAAATATTGTTCCTCAAAATTATCATTTAAAATGGAATGACATATATATTTGGTAAATACATTTTTTTTAATCCCGTAATAACTTTGATATCAAAAAAAGGGCAGTGGAATTATTTCCATAGACTTTTAATTTAATGTCTCAGAATATCTATCGAATACAAATGACCCAAATTTTATTTATTATCGTTATTTATTATACTCAATTACAGCATACATATGCAATCTGATTTGGACTTTATTGCCTGTTTATTAAGGATTATTTTAGAACGCACGGCGAGATGGGGAAGGCATAGCAAAGGTAGGTATGACGCCGCCGCCTCGCCCCGGTGGTGTTTTTATTATTTATTACCTACTAGTTGCGCGTAGCGCAGATGGAAATCGCTTGTGTGTCTACTCCACCGAAACGGCTTATATTAACCGATCTGCTTCCAATGCAAAGGCAAAATGCCAAAGTTCCGCTCATTTGCAGCCTGCATTCTGCATTGTATAGGTACTTACCTAGTTTTCAATAATGTAGGATTCAGATCAAAAGGCTGGAGTCGGCTTGCATCGTACTACTTAAATATAGCTACCGCCTGTCCGAAAACAGCGTTATTGTTCAGTTTTGGTTCAGTGCTAATGAAACGGACTTTTATTTTAGGTGTATAGATGTTAATATAAAACAAAACCTGTGATTTCTTTTGTTGCAATGTTAAGGCAGGAAATTAAAGGACTTTTGTCACCCTTTCTATCGTATGAAATGAGAATAAAGCCTGCCAGACACTGTCAGTAATTTGACTACAGTGTTCACAGTAAAACTAATTTACTGCGGCTTAATGCATTTTGAGCTTTAACTTGGCAGTTTTCTTAAAAATCCAACAGCTTTTATGGTATTATACAATAATACTGCATAGAAAACTGCCAAGTTAAGGCTCAAAATGCATTAAGCCGCAGTAAGTTAGTTTTACTGTAAACAATGTAGTGCCGGACTTGGCACCATTTCAGAGAATCTACGGAACTTGGCACCCATTTAGATCTCAATTCTTTTGTCGGTGAAGACAACAAACAAGCATCTTATATTCTTAATATTGAACTTGGCTCCCATTTAAGTATGTTTTTGATGGGTTATCATTACATATTGTTAATATTCGCCGAATGCCTTTTTAAGAGCGAATGCACGAGTTACTACTATCTAGACACGCGGCCGCGTGTCCAGCCAAGTTCACCCCAGGAACTGGCGGACGGCAGCCGTATGTTCATCATCATAATCATCATCATGTCAGCCGAAAGACGTCCACTGCTGGGCATAAGCCTCCCCCAAAGACTTCCACAATGACCGATCCTGCGCCACCCGCATCCAGCGGACACCCGCGACCTTCACCAGGTCATCAGTCCACCGTGTGGGGGGCCTGCCCACGCTACGCCTTCCGGTACGTGGCCGCCACTCGAGAACCTTTCCGCCCCAACGGCCATCGGTTCTACGTGCTATGTGCCCCGCCCGCTGCCACTTAAGTTTAGCGATTCGGAGGGCTATATCGGTCACTTTGGTTCTGCTGCGGATGGCCTCATTCCTGATGCGATCACACAGAGAAACTCCCAACATAGCTCTCTCCATTGCCCTTTGGGTGACTTTCTTATGAGGCCCATAATAAGCGACCACGTTTCAGTGCCATATGTCATCACTGGCAACACACACTGGTCAAAGACTTTTTTCTTGAGACACTGCGGAATATTGGACGAAAAGATGTGCCGTAGCTTCCCGAATGCTGCCCAGCCGAGTCGGATTCGACGATTAACCTCTTTCTCGAAGTTAGACCTACCTAACTGGACAGTCTGTCCTAGGTATATGTAATCGTCTACAACTTCGAGCGTAAAGTGTCCAATTGTTAAGGGAGTTGGTGCGACATGGACATTTGACATGATCTTCGTCTTGTTCATGTTCATTCTTAGACCAACTCGCTCGGAGGTTTTACTGAGGTCATTGAGCATTGTACTTAAATCCTCCATGGTCTCAGCCAAGACTACTATATCGTCAGCAAACCGAAGGTGAGTGAGGTAGTCGCCGTTTATGTTGATGCCTAGCCTTCTCCAGTCCAGAGTCTTGAAAACATCCTCCAGTGCAGCGGAGAACAGTTTAGGAGAAATAACATCTCCTTGCCTGACTCCCCGCTGCAACGGAATAGGCTTTGAGTTCTGGTCCTGGAGTCGGACTGACATAGTGGCATTCTCGTACAAACACTTCAGCACTTCGATATAGCGGTAGTCCACTTGGCACCGTTGGAGAGATTGTAGTACAGCCCACGTTTCAATCGAATCGAAGGCTTTCTCGTAGTCCACGAACGCTAAACAGAGGGGCAGGTTATACTCCTCAGTCTTCTGTATAACCTGACGAGCGTATGGATGTGGTCTACGGTGCTAAAGCCTCTTCGGAAACCGGCTTGTTCGGGAGGCTGGAAGTCATCTAGCCTGCGTGCGAGACGGTTCGTAATGACTCTTGAAAACAGCTTATAGACATGGCTCAGAAGTGAGATGGGTCGGTAGTTCTTCAGTAAGGAGTTGTCACCCTTTTTGAAGAACAGCACCACCACACCTCTGTTCCATGCCTTTGGAGTTTTACCTTCCAGTAAGACGGAGTCGAACAATTTCTGAAGGGCCCTAAGGACCAGTTTTCCACCCGCCTTCAGGAGTTCAGCTGTAATTCCGTCTTCACCGGTTGCCCTGTTGTTCCTCAGCTGCTTAAGAGCCATTCTAATCTCGTACAGGCTGATGTCCGGGATATCTTCGGTATAGTGCCGGGTTAATCTAGCTCTAGGGTCTTCCGCCAGACCAACTTCGGGTCTGCTAGTTGACGTGTATAGCTGTCCATAAAAGCACTCTATCTCACTCAGAAGCTCAGGTTTGGACGAAACGATTCTACCATCTTCAGTTTTTAATTTGGCGAGCTGGCTCTGCCCAATAGACAGATCTCTTGAGAAAACTTTAGAGCCCTTATTCTGCTCGATGGTCTCTTCAATACGATTTGTATTGAATTCGCGCAGATCGCGGGTAAGGGACTTAAGAGATCTGTTTATTGACCTGCCTGTATAATTTCGCATCGGCTGAAGACTGCAGATTCATCTCATTCCTTTGCTCGATGAGCCTCTGAGTGGAGATAGAGAGCCTTTTGGCTCTTTGAGTTCGTTTGGCCTTAAAGAACTTAGACCCAATGCTATGGACAGCTTCCACAAAGCCGTCGTTGAATTCGTCCACATCGCCGCCTAGACAATCGAAACGGTTTTGGAGTTCCAGCTGAAAGCTCTCGGGGTTTTGGATTTGGACTGCTGCTGGACAGCCGTGTGTTATTTTACACGAACCGTTTGGAGCCACTTTTGACCCCCCAATCACTCCAAATCTATCTAACATAAAAAAGGGTACATGTATTAAGATCCTTTAGACCAACTAGAATCCGAATTTCATAAATATAGGTTTAATAGTTATTGCGATATTAAATTCCAAAAAACGGCATGCTAACGGCAAATACAAATACAAATACAAATGTCTTTATTTGCTTAAAATGTGGTACAAGGGATGGTACAAATATATAATAATAATCTCGCACATTTCACCAGCAGCTGGCACGCAAAATATAGAATAAAGTGAAATTGTAACGGGAACCGACAAAACCAATAAAGTAATAAGTATAACAATGTCAACACCATTATTTTAAATAATTAGAATGTAAATGGAGTACAATACAATCAAGGTTCAATGTTCCAAAATTTCAATTACTTAACTAGAATACAAGAAATAGAGTGAGAGTTATTCTACATGATCAATACAAATTCAATGTCAAGCTTATAAATAGTTTAAAATTAAACAAAGAAAAAATAATAATAATAATTCAGGACTTACATACTCTACCAATATCTAATCTATATTTCCTATAAGTCAGGGTTATGAATATTATACATAAGATCTATCCCTAATCAATGTTAATGAGAGCTACGAGTACTTAAAGATCTAATAATCAGTCAGTCCTTAAAATAATTGAAAAATTCGTCAATACTATAAAAACTTTGCTCTGTTAACCATTTTTTAAGCTTACCTTTAAACATATTAATTGGCAATTCTTTAATGTCGTCGTGCAAGCGATTATAAATACTGATTGACATGCAATAGGTACTTTTCCCATACAGTTTGGTTTTTTTAGCAGGAACAACGAGACGATTTGGGTATCGAGTATTAAATTTACATATGTCCTTATTCATTTTATATAGCTCTGGATGCAATTTAACAAACAGACACACTTCGTATATATACATGCTGGGCACGGTTAAAAACTTCAGCTTTTTAAATAAGGGTCTACATGATGTCAAAATATCTACGTTACATATAGCTCTGACGCACTGTTTTTGTGCTATTAGGGCTCGCTTTGCGTGACAAGAGTTGCCCCAAAGAAGGATACCGTACCTCAGTAGGGAGCAAACATATCCATGGTAGGCCTGTATAGCTGCCTCTTTGGAGCTAATCTTAGTTAGTCTCCATAACGCGTATGCAAAGGAATTTACTTTGCTGCATAGTTTATTTAGGTGCTCACACCAGGTAAACTTATCATCTAAGTATATGCCTAAGAATTTTGTGTGACAGGATTCTGTCACAGGCTGATCAGAAAGGGTTACGGCAAGAGGTTGTTTGTGAGCATTCCTGTTCACAAACTGTATGAAAGTAGTCTTATTAATATTAATATTTAGATTGTTGCTATGTAACCAAGTTATAATATTGTCTATTGTAATATTTATGTCGTTATTATAAGTCTCAGTATCATTACACGGTATGACAACAGATAAGTCATCTGCAAAAAGAGTGCAGTCAAATTTTGTTATATTCGGTAAGTCGTTAATGTATTTAGAGTAGGAATAAAAAACGCTATTAAGCTTAGTTACAGATTTATGAGTCGACACTGTGTTGGCAGAGTCAATTTGGGTTATTTCCACAAACTGGGTCCTTCCATTCAAATAATCCCTAAGCCACTCATTGACTACTCCTCTTAAGCCGTACATCTCACATTTTGCTAGGAGTGTTTCATGGCAAACAAAATCAAAGGCTCGGCTCATGTCGAAAAATATTGAAAAATATACAACCAAGCTGCATGCCAAATTTCAGCTTTCTAGGTCACCTGAAAGTGTGTTAGGTTTTTGATTACTAGTCAGTCAGTCAGTCAGTGGTAAAAATGCCGTTTTTTGGAATTTAATATCTCAATAACTATTAAACCTATATTTATGAAATTTGGGGTTCTAGTTATTCTAAAGGATCGTTAAACATGTACCAATTTTTTTTTTTATGTTAGATTAGATTATAGTTATTGGGGCGGTCAAAAGTGGCTCCAAACGGTTCGTGTAAAATAACACACGGCTGCTGTCCGCCAGTTCCTGGGGTGGACTTGGCTGGACACGCTGCCGCGTGTCTAGATGTAATAAAATATTCATTTGATTTTCTAACTTACATCTCGCTCAAGAAGTATAAGAGTGTAGTGATGCCTATAACCATTATTTTTATATGAAAAGATTAAAATTAAACAATTTTGGAATGAAATCAACTTTGTTTTATTAGAATGTAATGTAAAGCAACTATTAATAACAATCATCAACAAAGAAAAAAAATTGCAGCTTATTAGATAAACTCACTTAACGATAGCGAGAGCTATACAATGTTTACATAAATCAATGTTTGTTTATATCTCAAGTAAAATTTTCTTGAAAACAATTGATCGAGTCGTATTTCACTAGATTCGTATAGTTTATGTAACCCTTTTTCACCCACTTGAACGACATCAAAGCACAAGGTACAGTTACATATTCTACACTTGTTCTGCTCGTTGCCCTCCATGATTAGTTTGACTCATATAAAAGGCAATAAATACACTTATTCACTTCAAAAATAATTAGCAAAGTGAAAAGCGCACGCGTCACAGGATAATATACCTAATATCGATCCGGAATTGAGCGCGCGTGTCAATACTTGTCAGCCGCCCGCGCGCTTCGCGCCGCGTCGTTCACCTCTGCTCACCCCGCGTATTCCCCTCTCGCGCCTTATATTTATAAAAATGTATTTAAAAACACTTAATAGCTTTTTGTGGTCCATTATCAATATATCTGCTTCAATTTGACCTTCATGAATAGTCTACATAGTGTATTCGGCTGCCACATTAATTTCAAAAGACTTATTCAAAGTTATTACAGCTTTAGGTATTTTGGGTTGATTCAGTATAAAAAGTGTCAAGAAATATAATAAAGGCATATAAAAACCCTAACTGTAATGATACCTTATATGCCATTAGCGTAATGCATTTTTATGTTTTACGATATTAATAATTAATTGTATTATAAAGTTACCGTAACAAAAACAAGTTGATTTTCATGTATTACAAAGAAGATAAATAGAAGTAGTATATCATAAAGAAAATAATTCTTATAGTACTTTCGCTAGATTTTTAGGGATTTTTTATACATTTGTTTTTAATATTTTCTACCGTCGCGTTAATAAATGTAGGTGTATTATTTAAGAATACTTAGTATAATTACTTAACCTAATTTTTGATGCACAAAATTTGCTGATACCGATATATTGTTGTTTTTTCATACAGTGAAACCGTATAGCTCTCGGGCTAGCTGCCGAGTTTATCTTGTCAAAGGCTCCTTCAATATCAATGAAGGTCATTTAGGAATTCTTTTTAGCCAGCGCATGTATTGCTTACTAAAACATGTAGAGCTGCGAGAATTTTCTAATGAAGGATAGTTTTCCTTTTGTTGCTCCCAGGTATGTACAGTTAGCATCAAAAGTAGCAACGCATTTGAAAAATTCAAAAGTCACAATGGAAATAGAGCTTTTGACACATTTATATGTGTAGCTACTTTCACTTTGCATCCCGGGAAGTCGGTTTCTAACAGTAAACATTCAGTTTCCGCTGGGTTACTTACTGGTGGTAACGTTTTACTACACATAAGAAAAATAATAAATATTGGGGGACAATCTTACACAAATCGACCTAGTCCCAAACTAAGCAAAGCTTGTATTATGGGTACTAGGCGACGATATACATACTTAGATAGATAAATACATACTTAAATACATAGAGAACATCCAAGACCCAAGAACAATATCCGTGCTAAATGCACAAATAATGCCCAGGCCGGGATTCGAACCCGGGACCTCTAGCTTCGGAGGCAGTGTCACTACCAACTAGGCTAAACAGGTCGTCAAACATTTCACTTTTGTCCTGCATGCTTTTTGATATGTGTAATCAGATTACTTCTACGTATAAATTGTTTTTTACATATATCACAGGCATATGGGTGGATGCCCACGTGAACCTTTTGATGCCGCTTTAATGTTGAGTTATGTGCAAACGTTCTACTACAAATTTCGCAAGCATAAGGTTTTTCTCCTGTATGTGTTCTGATGTGTCTATCTAAATGATGTTGTTGCTTAAATTGTTTCTTACATATATTGCAAGCATACGGTTTAATGCTCGAGTGATTTAGTTGATGCCTCCTAAATACTGAACTGAATGGAAATGATTTTCTACAAATTTCACAAGTATAAGGTTTTTGTCCTGTATGTAATCTAAATTTGTGCCTGTTCATATAAATTTCTTGCGTAAACTGCTTTTTACATATGTCGCAGGTGTACAGCTTGCCGCTCGCGTGAAGTCGTCGATGCTGCTTTAAGCCGGAGTATTGTGCAAACGTTTTACTGCAAATTACGCAACTATAAGGTTTTTCTCCTGTATGCGTTCTGATGTGATCAATCATATAACGTTTTAATGTAAACTGCTTGTTACATATATCACAAGTGAACGGTTGGATGCTTATGTGAACTCGTTGATGGCGCCTCAACGCTAAGCTATTTGTAAATTTTTTATTACATGAATCACATGCATAAGTTTCTTCATGTGTTCTGATGTGCTTCATCAGACCACTATTTTGTGTAAACTGCTTTTTACAAGTTTTGCAACTGTAAGGTTTATAGCCGCTGTGAATCCTGATATGTACGTTCAGATCATGTTTTCGAGTAAACCTCTTATCACATACATCGCAGGTGTACGGTTTGTAACTAGTGTGAATCAGTTTATGTGTTTTCAAAGTACCTTTTTGGCTAAATTGCTTATGACAAATGTCACAGCCGTAAGGTTTCCGTCCGGTATGTAAGATGACATGTTGCACTAAAATAGATTTAGTCGAAAATACCTTTCTACATATTTCGCAGGAGTGAGTTTTGGTTCCCATGTGAGTACGTTTATGAATAACTAAGGCTCGTTTACTAGAGAACTGCGTGGAACAGATTCCGCAGCAGTAAGGCGCCCCCGTCGCGTGTTCGTTTATGTGCTTGATTAACCTAGACTTGTCTGTGAAGTGTTCCCCGCATGTATCGCAGGTGTACGCTTGTCTTGATGTCACGGAACACGTCTTGCTCGGTGACGGCGTCTCATCGTTGCGGAGGCACTCAACCTTCACGGAACAAGACACGAGCTGTTCCCTGCCGCAAGCGTACACAGGGCGCACCGGCTCCGACCCCGCGCCTGTCGCACCGGCCTGAGAGTCTGCAACACACACAACGATTTGTTATAGTATAAACCATTTTTGCGATGGTGCGGGTTACATTTGACAGAGTAGACACACCGTTCCGTTGCACTTATTAAAAGTTGCTACGGTTTGATATGTGGCGTATTATTTAACTTGCAGTCCTAATATTTCTAGAGTTAATATTTACAAAATATCCGCCTAACAGAAAATAAAATTAATCTACATTATTTTTAGTTTTTACGATCAATAAAAACAACGTTCGCGCTGATGGCTACTCCAGTTATGTATGCTCTAAGGTCAATTCACAGGAGCGACGCCGAAGACGCTGTGAAGTAAATGAACCAGAACACTAACCTGCCACTGGCGGGCATTCAGTTTTCACGAACGTGTGGCTTCCGCGGCAGCCGCCTCGCGACTGGTGCGGGCTGCCACATGACGCTTCTGCAAACGATAATGTGTATTGCCTTTAAATTTCCCGCTTCGAACAGACTCGTTAAAAAAACAAAGTATTGTGAAAGATTTTCAGTCTTCTTCCTACAACATGAAATAAAATGGTTTAACGGATAATATTTTGACGTGTAACCTCGTATAAGATTCATTGCAAATAATTGTATATGAGTATGATTATCGCGTATTTTCTACCCTTTGCAGCGTTCGTGGTCAAGTGAATAGACTAAAAAAAAATGTTAGGACGGGTGTCTTCCCGTATGTCCACTAGTGTTCCAAAGAGCTTTAAACATCGGGATGTATGTATTTACGCGATATGATAAGATCATTTTAAAGCGCGTCGGACTACAGTATGGCGTTCTTCAAGAAAGGAGTGTATACATTCTTAAAGGGTCGGCAACGCGCATTTTACACCCCTAGGAGTTGCAGGCGTCCATAGGCTGCGGTGACCGCTTACCATCAGGCGGGCCGTACGTTTGTTTGCCACCGACGTGGTATTAAAAAAAAAGCGTTCTATTTAGTGAATAATATTCGCGGAAACCGAAGGCAACATCTTTCTCCTTCCGTTTTATTGACGGCGTAATTGCGGTCTATTTACCTTATTATCTAATAAACGGTAATAATTTTTAATCTAACTGTTCAATAAAGAAACAAAAGGATTAAAAGTAGGTACGTGAGAAATATTAAAAGCAATAAAACCGGCCTCGTGCGTGTCGGATCACGCACAAAGAAGGGTTCCGTACCGACACCTACTAATCTACATTTAAAACCATAATACAATGCATCGAATACAAAAGGGCCTTTCTTCATAGGGAACTCACGGCACTTAAGCCCTTTTGTTTGGGCAAGACAGTTTTTCAGCAATAACTCAAAAACCGTTAGACCTATCTTATTTAAACCAAAAATCGTTGAAAGTATTTATTAATATACATCATCGTTGTTACAATTTCACACTATACATACTCCTTATTATGTCTATTTACTTATTTCGCTTTGGGGGGTTATGCGGACTCCTTGCTTAAAAGCAAGAAGAAGATAAAAAAGAAAATGAAACAGTTTGACATACTTCGGATTTTATTGCGGCCGCCGGCGGATCATATTTTTAACAAAGAGAAGAAAAACCAAAGAAAAGCAGATACGAATAGAACAGAAGGACAGATTTCGGAGCCTGGGGGTAAGCATAGGACCTTTTATTACATATATACATTTTCCCACATTTCATATACGTGACGGGTCAGAGTCGGTGACGTTGAGAATCAGAACCAGTTCAGAACCAGTGCAATTTCCTTACGATCGAAGAAACATTTGGTCGTCTTCGAACCGGATTTATTAACTTTCGGACACATAATATTCTCGCCGTAACGGCACTCTGATCCGTCCATACAATTCAACACTTTTCGAGCGGTCGAAATTTGGTGTTTGTTCAAAATTTTATTTCGTGCGGTTACATTATAATTGGGGAAAATATCTATTCATTCTTATATTTTCATTTTCCAAATTACATTACACCAATTATTATTTCAATTTTTATATACCTCACCCTCGCAATACCGTCTAATAAGACGCGCACCTATTCGAGGTCTTTTACGGTACGTGCTGTCAAGCTGTGGAACGGATTACCGTTGTCGTTTAGACAGTCTCAGTCTGTGGCATCATTCAAGGACAAGTTGAAAAAGTTGTGGCTCTCCAATGACTTGTGATTATATCGGATACTGTATGTATATGTATCTATTATATAAGTAAGCATTCTTATTATGTATAATATATATGTATTCATTATTTAATATATTAGTCAGTATATGTACTAGTATTTATAGTATTAATTAGTTTGTAGTATATAGGCAATAGTTGTAATAATGACGTACCTGTTTGTACACGTGTTAGTTTGTCTATCTTTTGGTTCCTGTCTTCCACTCAATTGCTCAAAGGTTAACTGGAAGAGATCCCTTATAGGGATAAGTTCGCCTTTGTACCGATATAACTGAATTTGTCTGTATTTTTACCTGTGTTTTGTGTACAATAAAGTATTTACATACATACATACATTATTCGTATCGGCTATAATTAATATGCATTGCGGCTGCTATTTTGTTCATTCAATTAATTCATCGGTGAATTTCTTTCATTTTGACGTCTTTGGTAGTATTTTATTGACAAATTGAATTGAAACTGTTTGTTACTAAGTAACCAGTTTGCGGCTTAGTGTATATAGTTGTATTTCGACGTGAAGTGTATCTGATTACGTGGTGTCGTGGTAAAGTACTTAGCTTTGCAAGCACGAGGTCGGGGGTTCGCTTCTGGACAAACGGAATTATTTTTGTATGTTTTTTAAATGTGTTTTTCTTCTATAAGCGGTGCGGTAAATTAATTATTAAAAATAAATGATATTTTAGAATATTTAATAATTTTTCTTAAATGTATTTTGTGGAATGTCGTATATTTATAAGTACTAAAGTTTAACGGAAAATACTTGTATATTTAAAAACAATATTGCGGTTTATTGTTTTTATTTAAAAATAAAAAATAAAAATATATATTTGCGGTGCCGTGTACCACTAATAATGCCTATTAGTTATCTATAATTTTCATGCTGTTGTGTTTATTGTTAGGGTTTTGTTCGGTTTTGTTGATTTGGTTTTTGCATTTTCTGCATTCAAACAAAACAATGGCGGCAGCTAGGCGGTTACAGTTGTCACAGATGAAATATTTCACGGCTACTCAAAATATTGATTTTTTGGAGGGTTTAGCACGTAATATAAATCTGTCTTCGGAACAGGAAAGCGATTTTATGGTGCGGTTCCAAGACTTGGAAAAAGTGTTCGAGTCATTTACGGAAATGCATTACGAACTTCAACTTTCGGCCGAGGAAATAGAGAACTTTGATTTAGAAGCTCACACACAGATGTACGCCACGTACAATAAAAAATATTATTTTATAAAACAACGTCACCTGGGGCTGGCTACTTCTAATTCAGACGCTGGTAGTGTTAGCGGTAACAACAATGCCAGGAGCGCGAGCAATAGAGCGGTCTTGCCACGCTTGCAAATTCCTACCTTTTCAGGAAAATTGGAAGAGTTTGCTTCTTTTATGGAATTGTTTCAGTCCCTGGTGGACAATGACACATCTTTATCGGATACTGAAAAGATGTATTACTTAGCGGGGTCATTGCTGGGGGAACCGAAAATCTTAATCCAGCATTTATCGGTTACTGGAGATAATTATTCGGTAGCAAAGGATTTGCTAAACACGCGGTATAACAACAAGCGGTTATTAGCGGACCGGTTGTTATACAATTTAATGAATGCACCACACGTGAACAGTAGAGGTTTAAGCGGTCTGAAATTGTTTTTAAATACCCTACTGGAAAATACGAAGGCACTGGAAAAAATGGATTTTCCTGTAGCTTCGTGGTGTTATTTATTGTTTTATATAAATTTTCAAAAGTTAGACAATAACTTGAAGAAACATTTTGAAGACAAGCACGCTGATAAGGAGTTGCCTACATTCTCAGACCTTTTGAAGTTTTTAGAGACTTAGATACGGATTTTGGAATCAAGTGCGGAGCCTCAGGCCAGTGCGTTATCAGCAGTGAGACGTAGTGGAGGTGCACCGAGTCAAGCGGTAAAGACTCACGCGGTTTTCCAGAATGCCGGATCCACTTCGTGCAAATTATGCGGAAAAAGCGGACACTTCATTGCCAAGTGTGAGAAGTTTTTGGCGATGAAACCTACAGCTAGGAAACGTCAAGCTATATCGCTCAGATTATGCTTTCGCTGTTTGAATGCTCATAATATTGACCAATGTAGCTACAATGTGAATTGCTACAAGTGCAATTCGCCTAAACACCACTACTTATTGCATTTCGATCTCCCAACTGCGGTGACTGATCGAGAACGTTTGACATCGAACAATGTATCAACGAATGGACGGTGTCATAACCCTACAGCGCTCTCAGCAAATGCTCCAACTGTGCGTGCGCCCTTAGCTAGTGACTTCCCGGGAAGTGCGGCCCCTGGAATCACTGGACTGACGGCGTCACACGTCAGCGAGCCGAGCACGTACCAGCGGACGGTGCTACTAGCAACAGCAGTAGTGCGGGTACTGGATAGTAGCGGATGTTACCAGGAGGCGCGGGCGTTACTGGATGGAGGTAGTCAAAGCACATTTGTGTCAGAAGCATGCGTGCAGAGGTTGGGTTTGAAGCGGTTCAAATCCAACATGGTGTCAGTCACGGGGCTGAGCGGTGCCCCTGTAAGCGGTTGCAGAGGTGCTGTTAATCTGACTCTGACGCCAAGACTGTCTGAACAGCCTACGCTTGTGACTACAGCTACCGTTTTAGGCAAAATCACAAATAACCTACCTGGATTCTCACTGCCGGCTCAATTAGCGGATCATTATCGGGGACTGTATCTTGCGGACGAGCAGTTCTACGTCAGCCGGGAGATCGACATTTTAATTGGTGCAGATTTGCTTTGTGACATTTTGCTTGGCGGCGGATGCCTAAAGATCAATGATTATTTACCCCGGGTAATGAACACTGTGTTCGGTCACGTGTTGACAGGTCCGGTCACTTATGCGGCTTACAATCCATATCCTCAGGCGACTTATTTCTCTCAAACCTTTTTCTGTGACACAAACACAGATCAGATTTTGGAGCGCTTCTGGGAAGTGGAGGATATTCCCGACAAGATAGAGAGCCCGAAGGATTTCGAATGCGAAATGATATTTAAAAATCACCACCGCCGGGTTGAGGGCGGTAGATACTTGGCAAAGCTACCATTTTTATCGGATTCTCCTGAACTTGGGAACTCGGCGCCTATAGCCATGAAGCGGTTCTTGGCTATGGAAAGAAAGCTCTCCACAAATGAGTCATTTCGTGCCAAATATGTGGACTTTATGCGGGAATATTTAGCGACTGGACACATGTCTCTCTGTGATGGATACCCACAAGATTATACAAGCGGATGTTATGTGATCTCACATCACGGAATTTTTAAAGCGGATTCTGACAAAATTCGTGTGGTTTTTGATGCTAGCTGTGCTTCGAGCAATGGAGTAGCCTTGAATGATTGTCTACACGCTGGTCCGAAACTACAGCGTGACATCGCGGAAATTATATGTAGATTTCGGTTACATCCATATGTATTTACAACAGACATCAGAATGATGTTTAGGCAGATTTTAATTGCCATAGAAGACAGGCGGTTCCAGCTCATCTTTTGGAGGGAGTCCCCTGATTTACCCTTGCTGGTCTATCAGCTTAACACGGTGACGTATGGAATGAAGTCAAGCCCATACCTCGCGATTCGGGCGCTGAGGCAGTTGGCAGATGACGAAGAAGTACGGTTTCCTGCGGCAGCGCGTCTTCTTCGTTCGTCTGTTTACATGGACGATATTTTGGGTGGAGCAGATTCCATAGAAAATGCGATTCGTTTGAAACAGGAGTTGACGGACCTACTTCGCTCTGGCGGTTTCGAGTTGAGTAAATGGACGTCAAACAGCAAGGAGGTTTTACAGGACATTGCGGAAGAGAACTTAGAAAAACCTAAGAAAATATTTGACAATGCGGATGGGCCCAGCTTCTTTAAAATCCTAGGCATTCAATGGGATTCTAACAGTGATAGTTTCTCATATCGAACAAGGCTGGATGACGCCAAAGGATGTACTAAGCGGTTAATTTTGTCGATATTGGCTAGGACTTTTGATCCTTTGGGGTGGATCAGTCCAATAATCTTCCAAGGGAAGGTGCTTATGCAGCAGCTCTGGCTAAAGAATTTAGCATGGGATGCGGAAGCTCCTGAGGACGTGATTGCGGAATGGCAAGGCATTCTAAAAGATTTGCCTTTAATATCCCGTCTTCGTTTGGAGCGCTTTGTATTGTCGGACGTTAAGTCTTGTTCTCTACATGGGTTCTCGGATGCGTCAGAGCTCGGGTACGGCGCAGTGGTTTATCTGAGGACAGTAGGACTAGACGGAAAGGTCAAAGTTAGCTTGATAATGGCCAAGTCGCGTGTGGCCCCAATAAAGTCGAAACTAACCATACCAAAACTTGAACTCAGCGGTGCTATGTTGTTAGTTCGTCTGCTGAAGTACGTTGTCGCTGCTATCAGTGATGACATGACGATTGAGAATATTGTTGGATGGTCTGATAGCACCATCATTCTCTCTTGGATGCGGATTTCACCCCATTTGTTGCAGACTTTTGAGGGTAATCGGGTTTCCCAAATAATAAATTGCGGTCTAGACATAACGTGGCGACATTTACCGTCTGGAATGAATCCTGCCGATGTTGCAAGTCGCGGTTGTCGCGCATCGGAACTGCTTGAACACCCTTTATGGTGGGGACCAGCTTGGTTGACAGGTGATGCGGGCACCTGGCCCAAGAATATAATGGATAAAGCGGAAGATCCACTGCCTGGATTGCGGAAAGGGAAGATAAATATTGGAGCCTTAGTTGGAGTTGTTGACGACGATAGTATATTTACTCGGTTTAGTCGTTTTAATATGCTGCTGGCGGTCGTAGCATATTGCTTTCGGTTTGTCCATAATGCAAAATCTTCATCTGATAAACTTGTAGGGGCGTTAACAGTATTGGAGCGACGGTTCGCTTTACAACGTTTAATTAAATTGGTTCAGGAAGCGGAGTTTGCTGATGACATTCATTGTCTACTCCAAAACAAGCAGTGTTCCACACGATTACGTCGGCTTAGGCCATTCATTGGGGATGATGGTCTACTGCGGGTTGGAGGTCGGTTGGAACATTCCAGTCTATCATTTGAACGGAAGCATCCGGTGATTTTGCCAAAGTCACACGCACTTACGGTTTTAATCGTGGATCACTTTCATGTTATGTATTGCCATGCGGGCGCTACAGTTTTGATGGGAGTATTACAGCGCCAATTTTGGATTCTTTCTGCGGGCCAAGTGATCCGTACACGCATTTTTAAATGTATGAAATGTTTTAGGATGAGGGCTAGGCCGACGGCGCCATTGATGGCAGCTTTGCCGTGGGATCGAGTTAATGCGACTGGTGTATTTCACACCGTGCAAACTGATTTTGCAGGCCCTTTTATGATTAGACATTCTCGTTTGCGGAATGCAAAGATACTGAAGGCATATCTTTGTGTTTTTATTTGCTCTGCTTCTAAAGGGGTTCATTTAGAGTGCGTCACAGACCTTTCAACTGAAGGTTTCCTTGCGGCACTGACACGCTTCACATCTCGGCGCGGCGTTCCGAGTGTGATACGTTCAGATTGCGGAACTAATTATGTGGGTGCAAATAGATATTTGGAGGACGCGCAGCGGTACTTAGCATCTCAGCAAGCTCAGCAGAACCTTAGTGACGAAGCTGCCAAACAGTCTATTACATGGCGATTTAATTCCCCGGCTGCCCCACATTTCGGTGGTCTATTTGAAGCCGCTGTAAAATCTGCTAAGACTTTATTGCGGCGGGTTATAGGTGATCAAATCTTGACATTCGATGAACTGGTAACGGTATTTACCAAGATAGAAGCGGTGCTTAACTGTCGTCCGTTATGTCCATTGACCCAGGACCTCCATGAACTGGAGGTATTGACACCTGCGCATCTTCTCATAGGTAGACCTTTGCTTTCGGTCCCGGAATATAATTTTGAGGATGTTCCGAGTTCACGGTTAAAGCGGTTTAATTTAATTCAGTCTATGTCCCAACATTTTTGGAGAAAATGGAGTGACCAGTATCTCCACTCTCTCCAAATGCGTAGGAAATGGACATCTCCAACGGATCCGCCCAAGTTGGGAGATCTTGTCCTTATAAAAGAGGAAAATTTACCTCCCTTGAAGTGGAGATTAGGTAGAATAGAGGGGTTGCTACCTGGCAAGGACGGCATTGTCCGAGTAGTACAACTCAGAACCGCATCAGGTACACTCATGCGGCCTGTTATTAAAATTTGTAGACTTCCCCTGGATGACTAAGTTAGTAACAAACAGTTTTCCTTTAAGTTCAGCAGTAGACTTGCGTAATCAGTGTTGTAATATTGCGGTATATTTCAACACTAACCTTTTTAATTTTCTTATGTATTTCGTATTGATAAAGGCTACACAGCCTTTCTCGGGCGGGGGAATGTTACAATTTCACACTATACATACTCCTTATTATGTCTATTTACTTATTTCGCTTTGGGGGGTTATGCGGACTCCTTGCTTAAAAGCAAGAAGAAGATAAAAAAGAAAATGAAACAGTTTGACATACTTCGGATTTTATTGCGGCCGCCGGCGGATCATATTTTTAACAAAGAGAAGAAAAACCAAAGAAAAGCAGATACGAATAGAACAGAAGGACAGATTTCGGAGCCTGGGGGTAAGCATAGGACCTTTTATTACATATATACATTTTCCCACATTTCATATACGTGACGGGTCAGAGTCGGTGACGTTGAGAATCAGAACCAGTTCAGAACCAGTGCAATTTCCTTACGATCGAAGAAACAATCGTGATTTTTTTCAGAAGTTTAAACTTTATAGTTTAGAAATTAGAGGGGGGGGGGGGGCACACTTTGTACGACTTTGGCAGCTAATATCTCACCAACGGTTGACTTAAATGGAAAAGTTTTTTAGAAACCTCTATGTCATTTTTGAAGGCCTATCCATAGATACCCCACACGCCTATACGCATTGAAAAAAAATGTTTGTTCCCCCTTTACATGTATGGGGTGCCCCCCCAGTTTAATATTTTTTTTCGTAATTTTACATCATATTTCTATAGCCGTTGATACAATACACCTTCCTACCAATTTTCATAATTGTAGTGCTCATAGTCTCCGAGTAAATCGGCTGTGACATACGGAGGGACGGACGGACAGACATGACGAATCTATAAGCGTTCCGCTTTCGCCATTTTGGCTACGGAACCCTAAAAAGGAATGTATATTTTTTAGAGGGTCGGCAACGCGCACGTGACACTCTTTGAGTTGCAGGCGTCCATAGGCTGCGATGAGCGCTTACCATCAGGCGGGCCGTACGCTTGTTTGCCACGGACGCGGTATACTCGTACAAAACATAAGTAGTTATGTAGTAGACGTATACTCGTAGCATTCATCCCTTACAAGCGAGTATGTTCGTTAGTGGGGTGCGAGAGGGACAAAGTCGCACCATAATCGCTACTGTTTTTCCTGCTTGGTACCATCAAAATCCGATTAACCTAGCCTAGCTGACACGATAAAAATGTTAAGTTGTAAAAGGTGTGGGTACTTACGTGGTGCCAAGTCCTCGCTCGTCCCATCGTCTCCTCCCATCTCCGCCTTCACTGGGGGCTCTTTATCTGAAGCAAAATCAAAACTATGAGCGAGTTAATTGTAATGAGCTCTTGATGCCTATATTATTATCGACGATCATATAACGAAAGTACATCGCATTATACAAAGATACTGGGAAGTCAGCTAGTGGGTCAGCGGGCGTTCAAGATTCTTCTATACACAAGATGCGTTGTCTTGACTGAGTAAAATTAAATTGGAGTTTTAAACATGACCACTCAACGCAGATTTCAAACTAACACGGTCGTTATGGTGTAACCTTTCGTAAGATTTTCATACAATTTTCGTTTAGACTACATGTGAAACCTATCGATGTCACGGACTTGTAATTGTAATATTTAGAAAATATAGGACACTCTGCTCCCGCAGTTTGGAAAACTAGGCGGAAAATACACTAATAATAAAAAAATAACCGTTTAAAAATTCATCAATTTTTTTGAAGCCCTCTACACTACCTCTCATAATTATTTAGGCACCCATACCTTTTTCCATACATCATATAAAATAATAGCAATTAGTAGTTATTTAAATTCATTGCAAAAAGAAAACTACCATTTTAAAAGAGGGATCTCTGGCACCGATTTAAGGCTCAATAAGTCAGCTAAATAAAAAATGCTAAATGCACGCAAAAACTGTGAAGGGTCTCTGACTTGGCACTGTATTTCTGAAAGTCATTTTTGTATACAGATGTATGGAAAAAGGTATGGGTGCCTAAATAATTATGAGCGGTAGTATTGGTGTTTTTTTTTTTATGAAATCGGCTGCTCAGCTATAATCAGATTTTGTCACTTTGTTCAGTGTTTCAAGAGGTATTCGATCGCATAGTTTGTATGTAGGGCAGGGCTCGGATACCGGTATTCTCTGCATACAAAAAAAAATAGGTATTTTTTTCGCTCGTTCGTTTAATATGTCATGTTTTACCTGGCAAACTTTGTTGGTATTCACCAACAAAGTTAAACGAGCAATAAGATGTACTCAAAGGGCAATGGAGAGGAGCATGCTAAAAATTAGGAAAATACAAAAAAATTAAAGCGAACACATCAGACAAAAAAACAAAGATCATTGATGTACTGAAAGACGCACTCACATTAAAATGGAAAGGGGCTGTACATATTTCTCGCTACACTGATAAAAGGTGGACAACAGAAACAATAAAATGGAAAGGGCCACTATGAAGCAGGAATATCGGCAGACCTAAGAAACGGTGGGCTGATGATATCATTAATACAATGGAAAAAACTGGATAAATATAGCCAAAGATAGGGAAGAATGGAAAAAGCTAGAGGAGGCCTATACCCAAAGAGGGGTCTATATTTCAAGCATGGAAGATAAAAACTAACAACAATAAGTAACAAGATTTACAACCCCAAGAAATAAGCAACTAAAACTAGACTAATAAACTAACACTAAAATGTAATTTGTTAAGAAATATGGAATAAAAAGGCTTTATTATTTATTTATTTTTTAATATTACCAGGCAATCCCCTCTGTCTAGCGTTCGTGGACTACGAGAAAGCCTTCGATTCGATTGAAACCTGGGCTGTACTACAATCTCTCCAACGGTGCCAAGTGGACTACCGCTATATCGAAGTGCTGAAGTGTTTGTACGAGAACGCCACTATGTCAGTCCGACTCCAGGACCAGAACTCGAAACCTATTCCGTTGCAGCGGGGAGTCAGACAAGGAGATGTTATTTCTCCTAAACTGTTTTCCGCTGCACTGGAGGATGTGTTGAAGACTCTGGACTGGAGAAGGCTAGGCATCAACATAAACGGCGAGTACATCACTCACCTTCGGTTTGCTGACGATATAGTAGTCTTGGTTGAGACCATGGAGGATTTAAATACAATGCTCAATGACCTCAGTAAAGCCTCCGAGCGAGTTGGTCTAAGGATGAACATGGCGAAGACGAAGATCATGTCAAATGCCCATGTAGCACCAACTCCCGTAACAATCGGACACTTTACGCTCGATGTTGTAGACGATTACATATACCTAGGACAGACTGTCCAGTTAGGTAAGTCCAACTTCGAGAAAGAGGTTAATCGTCGAATCCGACTCGGCTGGGTAGCGTTCGGGAAGCTACGGCACATCTTTTCGTCCAATATTCCGCAGTGTCTCAAGACGAAAGTCTTTGACCAGTGTGTGTTGCCAGTGATGACATATGGTTCTGAAACGTGGTCGCTTACTATGGGCCTCATAAGAAGGCTCAAAGTCACCCAACAGCAATGGAGAGGGCTATGCTGGGAGTTGCTCTGCGTGATCGCATCAGAAATGAGGCCATCCGCAGCAGAACCAAAGTGACCGATATAGCCCTTCGAATCGCTAAGCTTAAGTGGCAGTGGTCGGGGCACATAGCACGCAGAACCGATGGCCGTTGGGGCGGAAAGGTTCTCGAGTAGCGACCACGTACCCGAAGGCGTAGCGTGGGCAGGCCCCCCACACGGTGGACTGATGACCTGGTAAGGGTCGCGCGTGTCCGCTGGATGCGGGTGGCGCAGGACAGGTCATTGTGGAAGTCTTTGGGGAAGGCCTATGTCCAGCAGTGGACGTCATTCGGCTGAATGATGATGATGATGATGATGATGACCTGGCAATCTAATAATACTAAGTAATTACCTTAAAACATTATTGAGTCCGGCAAGAAGAACATAAACTATTCCGAAATATTTGGCTATTTCGGGATTTAGAGATTAACCGGTTCCGAGCCCTGATATAGGTACATATTTATAAAGCTGTCTTGCTAAACTCACATGAACAAGGAGCCGGTACTTACTTAACGCACAGCACCAGTCCTCACTCGCTCCATTGTCTTCTTCCACCTCTGACTTCACCAGGGGCTCTTCATCTGAAGCACAAGGGGACCCTTAATAAACATGTTGATTTTAAGAAGCAAACATCTCCATACTTATTATCATAAATACACCCCGTTATCTAATGCTCAATTTGGGCCTCACCTCTGACTTCACCAGGGGCTCTTCATCTGAAGCACAAGGGGACCCTTAATAAACATGTTGATTTTAAGAAGCAAACATCTCCATACTTATTATCATAAATACACCCCGTTATCTAATGCTCAATTTGGGGGCAAGCTAAAATAGAGATGTTGCTCACACATAATTAGTCAATTCATATCTATCTACATATAAAGAGTTATTTGTCAAAATAAAATTAGTCTTTTGTAAATACTCTATTATCGCAACTGCCCCATCACTTGCCCCCAAACTGAGCAATAGATAACGGGGTGTAATCATAAATTTATTATACTACCTCACCTTCATCCTGTGTCAGCACTTATACAATTTGTTTTTGCTGGCATGAACACCATTTTATGGTTATATCAGATTCAGACCAATTAATTTATTAGATGGAGACAACTGAAATGGTCACAGAGTGGGCGCGGAGGCGTATTTGCATTTTTGATCTTACCGAAACTGTTGATTGTCAATAGTGTTGATTACTGCTAAATATGTCACACTCGCCGCTATCCCGCACGGTTTTTTGGTGCGACGTTCCAGGGACCGCAATCGCTTTACCGCAAAACCGCCTCCGCCCCGCAACGACACCGCGCTGCGCTCTGTGCATTTCAAGCTTTGTTTGTGGACATAAGAATAAATTCTTTGTTCCCTTTTGGATAATTAATATGTATATACCAAAAATATCTATAGTTAAAAACATTCATTATCATAACATTCATAACACTGTACATCAGTGAAAATAGTGTCAAATTGTTTCAATAGTTTGTATGTAGGACCATATTAATGAAGTTCTCCTGCTAACCTCGCACACAGAGCCAATACTTACTTAATGCACAGCACCAGTCCTCACTCGTCCCATTATCTTCTTCAAGCTCTGACTTCACCGGGGGCTCTTCATCTGAAGCACAAGGGGGCTTCTGATAAGCATGTTCATTTTAAGGCTGGGTTGCACCAACTTACGATCACAGACTGATCAACGTTAAATATGGCGCCGGCAGCTGTCATGCCATAGAAACATGTCAAACTTTCCATACATTCAAATTTTAACGAACACAGCTTACGATTACAGACGGTTTGGTGCAACCCAGCCTAAGAAGCATACATCTTCCTACCAGTAATCTGTTTCTGTGGTGAGCAGGAATATTTTGTTCCTGAGATTTGGATGATTTCTATGTATTTAAGTATATATCTATTAAATAGTTCCATTCCAAATACTTCTAGTATCCATAACACAAGCCTTTATTGAGATTACTATGGGACCAGTTTGATTTGTGTAAAAATTGTCCCCTAATATTTACCTATATGTTTATCAAACTGATCAGAATTATTATGCTGTGTCATCTACATAATGTGTTAGCACTTGTAGCACTATCATCCACCTTCAACCTGACTGCCAATTCTTCATATGAATCCACAAGAAAGAAACAAGTTTAAGATCACACTCTTTAATTAATTACTCCAAAACTGATCCAAGGTCTGGAATAATAAATCCACTTCAAACACATGCATTCAAACGATAGGCTCAAGTTACCTATGGCTCGCAGAGCTCGCTCCAGCCGCGCCCGCAGCTCCGCCTGGCTGCGCTGCACCTGCAGCTTGAAGGCGCTCGCGTCCCGCAGCCGGCCCACGCACGCGGAGCAGATCCCGCACTCCTCCCCGTCTTCATTCAACTGCAAGTTACAAGTAGAGGATCTAATGACAACAAACAGTAGTAGTTGTACCACACGTCGTACAAACTCCTGAATAAATAATGAATACAATAAAAGAAGGAAAATATTATCACTACATACGAATTTTGGTTTTTATATTGGTAAATAATAACAAGTGATATTTACTTGTATATTGAAGCATTCTTTGATCATGTCAAGATATATCTCCGTATTGCCGAGATGTGAGTAGGGCGTCTTCAGGTCCTTGTCCGGAGCGCGCCGCAGGCAGCAGCGGCACGAGTGCAGCGCCTCCATAACGTCAATAGCCGCGTCGTCACACATCGCGACATAAAAACAATGAATAGTTCAAGCACTTGACTAATCCACTGAAGAGTGAAGACACATTAACAAAAAGGCGCACGAATTATTCGTATATATCGTTTCGTGACGAATTTCACGATAAAGCCCACCAGTTTATATAATGCACTTTGTGCAACCCAACCTAGCAACCCACTGCACGGCACGGTGAGAAAACGTAGTGATTATATTCTCTTTGACGGTGAGTTTTTTTTTGCTTTTTTGTGACTTGTGAGTTGGTTTGTGTTTGTGACCGTGTGAGTGACAATACGACCGTTCAGCATCTCAGAGTAAGGATTTCTATAGAGATCCTATACGAGTTTCACTAAGCGGGACAGAAAAGCTCTTATGCAGCTAAATTGAGAACTAGTATTAAACGTCTGGCGGCTTACAATAAACAACCTCTTTAATTTGGCCGGGTAATCGTTTATTTGCCTCAAACTATTTGACTTGAAGTTTAGATAACATTGAGGCAAATAAAGAAAAGCGGAACTATGACAAGGACAACAAATAATATGTATCTCTCTGTCGCTTTTTTTCAATTTAGCATATGATCTTCTCGCTCTTAGCGGTATTATTATTTGACGTCTACTCTGGGTACTCTGAGTTCAGCATTATATTAAATCAGCCCGGCTAGTATGATTTATTTATTTATTTATTTATTCAAAATAATAACACAGTATTACAGTTCGAAACTAAGTCACTGTGAACTACAAACTAGATTACAAATTCTAATATATAACAGAAGACTTCCTTGCATCCATCTCCTCACATAACCTTAAGCATTCACGACACACAATTCCCCAATCACTTGCAAATACATCCACATCCGGTGCTGATGCAAGAAGTGCATTAAGGCAGTGTAGAGCTCGAACGAGAGGAGAGTTTTTGCGCGATATAGTGCGCGCCTCTGGAGCAGCCAGTAGCAGCCGGTTACGCGTGCGAAAATGGAATCTTGATAGAGAGGGGACTAGCAGACGGACCGCCTGACCCACCAGCTCTGGGCAGTCTGAGCATCCTCGCAAGATTTTGCAAGCGCTCGTTAGTAGCACATAGTTACGCCTCGTCTCAAGTGAATTAAGGCCCAATACGCCCAATAGAAATTTAGTGGGATATAAAAATGGATAATACCCATATTTTTTCTTATAAAGAAACCGTGAAAAGCCTTTTTGTATTTTCTCCAATAGCAAGATGTAAGAAGATTCATGCGGATTCCAGATTATGGACGCTGTCTCAAGTTTGCTTCTAACTAAGGCGGTGAATACGAGTTGTATAGCTCTGGAACAGTCGAAATCACGCGCATTCCTGATCACGAACCCCAATCTTTTGAAACAATTCGCTGCTAACGCTTTTATGTGGTCATGAAATGTGAGGCGTGAATCAAATAACACACCCAAGTCCTTGACGGTATCCACACGAGTCAATAGTTCTGTCCCAAGTGTATATTTGGCATATAGGGTATTATGGATTGAGCATTTTTCTATATTAAATAGAAGCTTGTTTCGAATGCTCCACTGATATATAAGGTCAATGTCCTCCTGAAGTGATTTGCAGTCTGAAAGTTGCTGCACGCCATACACAAGCTTCAGGTCATCGGCATAAAGCAGAGATCTGGCACACTTTGGGATTGACGCCAGATCATTGATCATGATTCCAAACAGTAACGGTCCCAAAATCGAACCCTGGCTGACTCCAGAACGGACGGGTATGATATGATTCAGAGACAAAGCATCCATGTTGCACGTACTGTCGTCGATCGCGCAGATAATTGCCAAAGAATTTAAGCAATTTGGAGGAGAAACCAATACAACTCAACTTACTCAAGAGCACATCATTATCTACGCGATCAAACGCTTTTTTGAAGTCGAAGTACAACACATCAACTTGAATCCCCTTATCTAAGTGTTCAGAGATCGAGTCAACCAGAGTCAGTAGATTCGTTTCAACCGAACGATTAGGTCGGAAACCGTGCTGAGCGTCACTGAGATAGGGTTTAATCTGGGAATTTATGTGCCTACTTAAGATGGACTCAAAGAGCTTTGCCATCGAGGAGAGAATAGCAATTGGTCGATAATTTTCAACGTTAGCGGTGTCCGTTGATTTGGGAATAGGGCGCACGCGTGTGACTTTCCATTGATAGGGGTACGTCCCAGAATCTAAAGCTAAATTGAAAATGCGAACTAGCGGCAAAGCAAGCGAGTCTTTACACCCTTTTAAGATAAATGCTGGAATATTATCTGGACCAGGAGAGCTATGAGGCTTTAGGCGTTTGATGCCAATTTCTACGTCTTGAAGTGAAATTTTATTAATATGGACACAGTTAGCTGTATTTGGAAGATCCTCACTAAGAATTCTGTCACAGTCGAGGAGAGGATCGGAGGGCAAAAAGACACTCGAGAAGAAGTCCGAGAAAGCCTGTGCCGCTTTTTGGCCCTCACAAACTTTCCCGTTATAAGAAATTTGAGATTCAAAACCCCCTTTAGATTTAAGACCGCTAATATGCTGCCAGAAGGCTCGAGGGTCAGCAATAACTCTATATTGAATACGGTGAATATAATCATTGTAGGCCCTCGATGTCCGCAATTTAACGTCAGCTCTTAGCCTAGAAAATCGAGCATATACCTCGGTATCACCAGAACGTTTCCACTCACGATGAAGATTCGCTTTGCGTTCAATATCTTTAATTAAGTCAACCGTGAACCAAACCGGATAACGCCTGGATGGTTATAAGGGGCCTTATTTTTTTTTGGAAAGCACAAGTCGAAAATTAAGTATATCTGTTGGTATAACATTTCAACAGCAACATTGACATCACGGCACTCAAGGACTTCCTTCCATGACACATCGGATAACAACTGATAAAGAAGCTCGTAATTACCCCTGGAAAAATTACCCCTGATGAATGATAGCTTATACCGTCACGTTTTATGTGACGTTTCAGTACATTTTGGCCATATAACGTGACGGTATAAGCTATCATACTAGCCGGGCAGCTGTCACTCCTTAACTTAAAGTTCCATTTCCTATATATATTCCATCACTCCTACATATTCATGATCATGACTCAGCCTTGTTTTCATTTTTATCTTCTAATGATATTAAACTCTAATATGTAATTTTACCCTTTCCTTTTATTTCCAAATTTCCGACCTACCTAAAGTTTTTCCTTTAATCCCGTTTCCCAGTTTTTTGGCTGAATGCGCCAAGAGCGCGATGCCTTTAAAAAAATACCGCTTTGTCTTGTTTGCTTTCTACGCGGCAACGGCAAGTTGTAAGGCAAATAGCCTTTGCAAGTGGCAAGACTAGAAATCCTTAATTCCTTACTCTGAGGGCAAGACCCTCAAAATTTATTTATGCCTCAGAAATCCTTACTCCACAGAGAACATTTGTTTACTCTGAGAGGGCAAGACCCATCACGACAGCACAGTTACGACAGTCAAGTCTCCTGTCATTCAAAACCTCTTCGAAGCGAATATTATCTAAAATATTTAATTTTCATCATGTAAATTTGAGATTTGATTACTCAGAGAAGCCACTCGAGGAAATCATATTTTAACTTGTAATGAAATCGGCGCTCTTCCTAACGTGATGGATGCGGTGCACTCGTGCCGCTGCTGCCTGCGGCGCGCGCCGGACAGGGGCTTGACGACGTCGTACACACATCTCGGCACAACAGATATTTTCCGACATGCTCAAGGAGTGCTTCGAGATACATGTAAATATGGTTCTTAAGTCCTAAGTGGGTTTACTACATTTTGATTATCACGGTAAACTTAAAATATCATTGGGTAAACTAAGTTTTAGCAGTAGCCATCACAGCAGAAGTAGCTGATGAAATTTAGAATCACGGTTAACTCTCTGTTAGGGCATGGTGTTTTTCAGACATCATTCTTATCCTCTCCAAGGGGATACACCACCACCACCACCATATCAGCCGAAGGACGTCCACTGCTGGACATAGGCCTCCCCTAATTTCATGGGGGGTAAATGCCATAATCGCCACGCTTGGCATGCGGGTTGGCGATCGTAGTATCTCCACCGCACTCCAGGGATGCTGCTGCCCATCCACCGGTGGTCTTGGTCGTAGTTTTAGGACATACCCGGGTCCGTCAGATACAATGCCATAGATTTTGATTGATAAATATAATATGCCAATCGAATTATCAAACCTTTAATGTATATTACGAGATACGCCGCCGCATCGCGCGCGCGCGGCTAGTAACTAGATCGTCTCTGTGTTAACAATTGTCAAAAAATGTATTTAATGCAGTTGAAGTTATAAGTGTATACCGAAAGTAAGCCACAAAACTGTGCTATCTAATAGTGGTCTTATTTTGGAAATCCGCGTAAAACTCAAAAAGTTACAAGAGTGCAAAGTTAAATTTAAAATAGACGGTCTGAGTTTAAGTGCGGGCGCCACCTCTCTTGTACCTTCTTATGTAAGTAAATGCAGGACATAACCAAATAATGTGTACCTTTCTAATATAAAAGAACTACGGCACTTACGTCGTTTTGTGTAAGGAGGAGTCTTCCGGTGATAATAATAATATAGCCTCTTTATTCCTTAATAAAAATATCATACAGTAACTTTATCATTATAAAATTCACTTCATGCATAATTATAAGTAGTTTACATTATTATAAAATTATTCATAAGTATGGGATGCAATTAATTAATGAATTATTTAAAATCGTTATTATTAATTAGAAATATTATTAAGGACCTCTCTACGAGTAGTTTGTTGTCCTTCTTATGTCTGTATTTCGTTTCTTGTCTATCCTCTTTATTTTTAAAACACTTCGTTCCATGGCTCTTTGACATGTCTGTATAAGTATTTTATTTGCTGTGTAGTTGTTATATACCCATGTTTGGCTGCCGTATGAGAGACATGGGAGTATACAGGAATCTAGAATTTTTTTCTTAAGTTTGATAGGAAGGTCAGATTTAAGTACTTCTTTGTAGCTTCAGAATTTGTTCCATGTTAAATTTATTTTTCGATTTATTTCATCTCTGTGTCTAGATTTAGTAAAGGATATTTGTTTGCCTAAATAAATGTATTCCTGCACATATTCCAGTTGACTATTATTCATATAAATGGGTATTTTTGAAGCATTGGTCATGACTTTCGTTTTAGCGGTGTTTAATTCCAACCCGTTTTTTTTCTGACTGTATGAAGATCGCAGATCATTCTCTCTAACTGAGCTACAGATTCTGAAAAAAGAATAATATCATCTGCAAACCGGAGGTTGCTAAGAAAATCGCCTTTTATGTTTATTCCTTTTTTTTCCCAACTCAGCTTTTTCATGATGCTTTCGAGAACAGTGACGAATATTCTAGGCAAGAGGGGATCACCCTGCCTGACTCCTCTGCAGATTTTTATTTCCGGGCCCTTTGTTTCCATTCTAACTCTAGATACGCTTTTATTATATATATCTTTTATAAGCTCTATAATCTCTGTTAGGACGTCACACTCGTGTAGAGCCTTCCACATACTACTATGAGATATAGAGTCGAACGCCTTGGCGTAGTCGATAAGAGCCAAATAAAGTGATCGTTGGTGTTCTTCGTACTTCTCTATCACTAGTTCTAGCGTGTGGATGTGATCTATTGTAGAAAAACTTTTTCGAAATCCGGCTTGCTCTACTGGCTGGTGTCTTTCAGTGAACTTAGCGAGACGTTCTTCAAGGCAGGATGCGAATATTTTATACAGATTAGTGATTACTTCCGGTGATAATGTAACCCTTTTGGGCTATACTCAATGGCTATAATGTTCAAAATAGTCTTCTATAAAAGGGGGTCCGAAACCCTAAAAAGAGTATCTTAATAGAACCGTAGGTATACTTTATTAACTTACTTTTTGTGTTACTTACAAATTAAGGTTATAAGAGTTAAATGGAATTTCCATTCACGAGATCAGTTTTATTATTGGTGTTATTCATAATGACACTGACATACCTACCTACATGTGAAGTAATATGTACTTATTAATGTATTCTTGGAATGACAACCTCAACGCTACACGTGTCGCGTGATTGAATTCAAGTTATGCGATAGACAGAGATGCAGAGAGTAGGTACGTTTCTTATGCCTAAACGCCGTTTTTGTTAGTAAGTGAAATTTCTGTATGTACTATTACTTATTCTGTGGTAGAACCAATCGCGCGTTGGCGAGCGAAAGTTACAAAGTCACGGGAACGACTTTAAGTAAAATTTGTAAAGCAAAACTAACCTTCGTGATGTGTTTTATCGCCCGTTTTGAGCCTACGGATCCGGTATCTCTTAAATTATACCGGATCCGGCCGGATATAATTCAACCAGAAACTTTCGTATTGAAAACAATTTTTTTTATACCACGTCGGTGGCAAACAAGCGTACGGCCCGGCCCGCCTGGTGGTAAAAATAGTTCATAAATGTGTCCTTCATGTCTGGATTGAGTGTATCCGTAATTCCGTATTGTATAAAACCCTGTTTGCTCGTACCAGTCAATCTCGCGCTAAATCATGTTTTGTTTGTCGCATGTCGTGTGTCCGGGGGCGGTCGATGGGGCGCGGCCGGTGTCCGCGCGCGCCAGACAACAGCTCGCCATGGCGTGGTCCGTGAGGCTCGAGCACAGGCTCGAGCGCCTCCGCGGCGATGAGGCGCCGCGCGCGAGCCAGACGCGGCGAGCGACATCGCGCCGCGGCCCGAGCCCCGCCGCGAGTAGCGATCATACCTGCGATACTTGTAAAAAGCAGTTTACTAACAGAATTTCTCTGATTATACACATCAGAACACGTACAGGAGAAAGACCTTATTCTTGTGACGTTTGTAGTAAAACATTTACAAGCAACTCATCATTAAGGCGGCATCAACGGATTCACACGGGCGACAAGCGTTATACTTGCAATACATGTGACAAGCGGTTTACAAGGAAAAAAACTCTAATTTTGCATATCGGAACACATACAGGAGAAAGACCTTATTCTTGCGACGTTTGTAGTGAAACATTTACATGGAACTCAGCATTAAGGCTGCATCAACGGATTCACACGGGCGACAAGCGTTATACTTGCAATACATGTGACAAGCGATTTACTAGGAAAAATAATCTAATTTTGCATATCGGAACACATACAGGAGAAAGACCTTATTCTTGTGACGTTTATAGTAAAACATTTACAAGCAAGTCATCATTAAGGCGGCATCAACGGATTCACACGGGCGACAAGCGTTATACCTGCAATACATGTGACAAGCGGTTTATACAGAAAAAAAGTTTAATTAGTCACATCAAAACGCATACAGGAGAAAGACCTTATCCTTGCGAAGTGTGTAGTAAAATGTTTGCATTGTAACTAGAACTATGCTGTCAAAGCACTTTTATTCTTTATTGAATGCTAAAGAAATATTAATATATTAATCATAAGTATTTCATTAGTAATAAATAAAAATTATATAAACATTGGATAAAATAAAGTAATAAAATGTAAGCACAATTGGAACGCCACCCACAACACTAAAATATGCCTATTCATATTGATACACCAACAAACGAAACAGAAGATACCACCAACAAACGAATTGTATTATACGGATTAAATGAATCTCACCGGGAAAATGAACATGAACTGTATATAAGAATTTCGAACATATTTCGTGATTTAATGAATGTAAACTTAGAAGGATACATAGAAGACCTGCATAGATTAGGAAAGAGAGGAAAACGTAGACCTATTGTCATTGAACTAATTAGCAAGAGAATGACCAAGTACATTCTAGACAATTTCCAATGTTTCAAAGATACCGGACTAGTAATTTCACGATATTTAGATAGCGAGAACATAAACAAACGAAGGGAATTAATGGTCCTATTACAAGAAGCTAGAAAACAGGGAAAAAATGCAGTAATACGGAACAACAAATTAATAATAAACGGAAAGGAACTTTTTAAATCGGATCGATTTTTTTTAAAGACTCGAGAAGAACAAGAAAAGTATGAGATACAAACAGTGGAAATTGGAAATGAAAGAGATAAATATTTCAACGACTTGGAAAGACCTACACTCACTCACACCCCGACGCCCAATACTTACCAGCAACAACACGATCAAGTACCTGATACGCCTACAGGAAATTTAAATAATAATTTTCGTCCCTAAACCTAGACATTTAGAAATACTTTATCAGAACATGTGTAGTATTAATAATAAATTTCACCTAGCAGAAGCTTTATTAGAAGAAAGGCCTAATTTACATGCACTGTGTATATCTGAGACCTGGATAACTAAGTCTAAAATAGATTTGCTGAAACTTGAAGGCTACAATATGACTAGCTGTTTTTGTAGATCTTATTACGAAGCTGGAGGTGTATGTATTTTTCTGCGTACAGACATTGATTTTATTAAATTAGAAGACATAAATAACTTATCCATAGAATATATATTTGAAATTTGCGCTACGGAAATATGTACGTCAAATTTAATTGTGATTGTTATCTATTGGCCTAATAGTGATAGACATCCAGATTTACAGCCCTATTCATAAAAAAACCTTAACAGAGGCTTGATCGGCCTGTTAGTTGGCAGACTGATTAAGCCTGTTTGACGGTTGTTAACAAGTATGATTTATAAGCGCTTGCTAGCCGTCTGTTAGATAATCGGTTGCTGATAGGTGGATTAGACACGTTATGTTGGCCATCCTGACAAATCATAGACAAAAACATGGCCACATCGTGAATTAAAAAAAAAGATTGACTGCAGTGACAGCTAATTAGCGGGAAGCTAGGTAACCTCGAAATAGTCGAAAATTTCCTGCTCGTTAAGTTTTCAATTATTGAATTTTTAAATTACTTCCACCAAAAAAAGGAGTGATAATTGGATATCGGAGGATAAAGTAAGAAAAACAATTCATTTACTTTTGTTTGGTGTGACATGTGAAGTGGATCTTTGCTAACCTACCTTTAGTGTTCCTATTGAATCTAAACACTGGACGTCCTTTTCAGATGTTGCTTCAAGAACTAGTAAGTGAGAGTAAACATAATAGAAGATAAAAATACGGACACAAACACGTACAGCCGCAACGTCGCTGCGTGAGCGGACCTTCTTAAAAGGCAATCAAATTGTTGGAAGTATTATATGGTACAGCTTTTTCCTAATGAGTGTTTATTATAGTTATGAAAGTATTGTTCTTGCAAATGAAACACTACGTATAACAAATAATTTTGCTTTTCGCTTTTAGTTCAATATTATGTGAAACGGCGCGGAACGAAAATAAAATCCGCCGAGAAACGCAAAGTTAGCACGGAAAAAACGTCAGGGTTTGGGAGCCTCTGCGAGAGGGCCCCACAGATTCCAACCCCTTGAGAGCCTGGTTGCCGCAGAATTCCAGACAGATAGCAACAAGTTTGATTCGGACTCAATAAATCTGGTTGGTATGGTTATACACTTGTACCAATGTTTTACATTTACTTATGTTTCAATGATGTAAATGTCCACAAGTTTCAGTTTGAAATACATGGATATAAATATCATGATATACTTCGCTTCAGGGTCGGGGTCAAATTATAATTTATGGTTTGATTGTGTGATGTGTTTGATTGACATAAAAAGTAGTATCTGAACCTAGTGAACCCGTTGAAGTAAGTTCAAATTGACACCCATGAGCCCTATAGTATGAAGCTCTGTTGCATAAGTATATGATAAATTATTATTAACTAACAACAATTAACATAGGGGGTAGATGTGAAAGACAACACAAGTCACTTAAGTTCAGTAATTATTTTATTTAATGTAAATAAAAGATTATTAACATATTATTGCAAAATAATATAGTTTTGGGAAGTTACATATACATACTGTGTAGTGCAGTTGATCCCATGCACTTTTAAATTATTTACTGGCACACACCTGCCGGTTGACCTTTGGACCCTAAGTTAACACTTCACCCCAGCTGAAAGTTGATGTCATTGGACACCATGTCTTCACTGGAGGCAATTTTGGAAACACAAAAGACACTGGAGGCCACATTTGCACAGCGATTTGTAGAATTGGACACAGCACTGAGGTCTGTTTCTCCCCGTTCTCACACCACAATTAAAAGTTTGAGCGAAGATGTCAGCAGTTTCAAGGAGCATATGAATGGAATGTTGCTGCTCCTCCGACAACAGATTGAGGCTGTCAGTAATACCGTTGACTCCATAGAGATGCGGCACCGCAGGAAGTATTTGCTGTTTGGTGGAGTTCCGGAGGTTGACAATGAAAGTGTTGGAGAGGTGATTGTTTCGGTCTGCCATCAAAACTTATCACTGCGAGAAGTGACATGTGGCTCAATTCTAGTTTGTCACAGAATTGGCAGCAAGACTGATCGACCTCGACCTGTCTTAGTCAGATTCTGTGATAGCCAAGTTAGAAATACAGTCTGGGCGAAAAAGACTGCTCTGAAGGGCTCATCCATAGTGTTGTCGGAGTTCCTGACAAGGCAGAGGCAGGCACTTTTCGTCGCGGCTCGCAAGCACTTTGGGATGCGCAATGTTTGGAGCCTAGATGGTAACATCCACATTAAATTGCCTGGCGGTAAGAAGGAGCGTGTCACAACATCTCAGCAGCTTGCACTCCTGACTTCTCAGCACGCCCCTATCCAGTCAACTGCTAGTAGTTCTAGAGGGAAGCCTGCGCCGGCCTCCGCGTCTTCAGCTTCTCTTCCGGCGGCCGTCTCTGCTGCCCCAGGAAAGGCGCCGGTGTCCAGCAGAACCAAGCAAAGTACAAAATAGACCAGTTAGTTACATTTTCTTGACTTTATGCTTGTTTTATTGTAAGTAACAATGCCCATCGTAGCTACTCCTACCTCATAATTGCTTTCTACAAACTAAAGTAAACTTTACATTCATAATTAATATTCATTTTTAACTTTAACCCTCATTATCTATTTCCATAGCTAATTTGTAAAACGTAGTGTAGTGGTTATATATTTTCTTTGATTTGTAATGTCACCTGTCACTCCTGTCAGCTGTCATTAAATGTTGTCACTGTCAGTTAAAATTTCGTTCGGAAATTGACATCGTAAAGTACGTTGGGCCATTTGTTATTCGTGTTAAAAACCAAATTTTAAAGAAACCTATATTTTGTTGTGATATAGAGATAGCTTGTAAACGGTCAACCGGCGGGTTACACAGTGCCGTCCGGGCTTAAAGTATAGTATTAAAATATATTTATTTAAACATATATTATAATATTTATAGTCTTAAAAAAATATATATATTATTATTGATATTATTATATATACATACCTGCACTAGAATATTATGACAGATGATGAGTCTTTTCACTCTGCCTGCGACTTGTCCTCTTCTTTTCATTCTTTTGATAACTCTGCCTTGTCTGAACCCGAAACCTTAGGTAATCTTATTTCGCGCGAATTTCATAATTCAAATAAACTCTTCAACATTTGTCATTTAAATGCGCAAAGCATTCCAAGCCATTACAATGAACTCTTGGACACATTTACAACCTGCCATGTCCATGCAATACTCATATCCGAAAGCTGGCTGAAGCCCAGCCTTGCTTCGACTTCTTACGGGCTCCCTGGATACGTTCTTCTGCGTAATGACCGTACTGGCAAAGGTGGGGGTGGTGTCGCCATATATCTTCGATGTGACATACCATTTAAAATCTTATCCTCTTCTCCTAGCTCATACTCTAATTCTATGGAGCACTTGGTTATAGAGGCCGATATTAAGGGTACACAGGTTGTTCTGGGGGTGGTCTATTGTCCGCCAACGGTGGATTATTTTTCTCAGTTAGAGTCTCTTCTCGCTGATTTCGTTACAGAAGGCACACATCACGTAATCATGGGCGACTTTAACACAGATCTTTTAAAAAATAATTTTCGTTCTCGCAATCTTTTATCAATCGTCGAATCTGTAGCTCTCACTGTACTTCCACTTAATCCAACACATCATAACCTAGACACGTCAGACTCCTGGTTAGACCTCATTTTGACCTCCTCAACTGATCATGTGGTCAAAGTGGGACAGCTTTTGGCACCTGGTTTTTCTCGACACGATCTTATTTTTTTATGCTATAAGGTTCGGCCTCCCAAGATGCGACCGGTTACCGTAAATTTACGTAGTTTCGCAAGACTTGATACCGAAGCATTGAAACGGGATGCGCGCGCTATTGACTGGACATCCACGCTTACGGCACCTAATGTTAACGAGGCGGTAGCTACACTTAACGAGGCAGTGTTAAAACTGTTCGACATTCACGCGCCCGTTAGAAATGTCAAACTTAAGCGGCCGCCTGCGCCTTGGATCACCCGTGGAGTCCGTATTGCAATGACGAGGCGGGATCGGGCGTTTCGCAAATTTAAACGGGATCGCTCCGAGGAGAATTGGTGTGCTTTTAAAATTGCCAGGAATCTATGCAATAAGATGGTGAGGGCCGCTAAACGTAAATACATTCACGAAAATGTTTTGAACTCTTCGCCAGCCGACACCTGGAAATTTCTTAAATCCATTGGTGTAGCTAAATCTCAGTGTACTTTTAGTTCTTTATCCTCATTTTCTCTCAATGATTTAAATAATCACTTCTCCAAAACTTCTTCCATAAGCCCCGCCACAAAATCTCAAACTATTTTGTATATTAATGCCCTATCAAATACTTCTAATACTACATTTTCTTTTACACAAGCCACTGATGATGAGATACGTAAAGCGATTCTGGCAGTCAAGTCTAATGCGATTGGCCATGACGAAGTTAGCAGGATAATGATTGTATACATTTTGGAGTGTATTGTCCCAATTATCAGCCACATTGTAAACTTCTCCATGTCTTCGGGCACTTTTCCTTCTCCTTGGCGTAATGCATTTGTTATTCCCCTCCCTAAAGTCTCCAATCCTACATTACTTAAAGAGTTTCGACCCATATCTATTCTCCCTTTTCTGTCTAAGGTCCTCGAAGCTATAGTTCATAAGCAGATGTCCAGCCACATTTTTTCTAACCGTCTCCTCTCACCACTGCAGTCAGGTTTTCGTCCTGGGCACAGTACGACTACCGCCCTGCTTAAAGTTATAGAAGATGTAAGGCTGGGCATTGAATCCAATCATGTAACAATCTTAGTTTTAATAGATTTTTCTAACGCCTTCAATGCTGTGAATCATGAGCTCCTCCTTGCTGCTCTCGGCAATTTGAATATCTCACCTTCAGTGGCTGAGTGGTTCGCGTCTTATCTACAAGGTCGTCGACAGGCAATTCGGGCTGACAGGTCACTTTCCAACTGGTGCGATCTTACTTCTGGCGTTCCTCAGGGTGGTATTCTGTCTCCTTTACTCTTTTCAATATTTATCAATCTCATAACTCCTAACATCAAGTGTTCTTACCATCTATATGCTGACGACCTGCAATTGTATACTCAGGCGAGGACCCAAGAAGTGGATGCCGCTATTTCAAAAATGAACGATGACCTCAATACCGTCCTATCCTGGTCGAAAGATTTTGGAATTGCCGTCAACCCTTCTAAGTGTCAAGCTATTATCATTGGGAGTCCTCGCTCGACCTCGAATACTGACTTAACACATGTGGTGCCAATCATCTTCGATGGTTTAGTCATACCTTTTTCGGCGGAGGTGAGGAATCTGGGGCTAATAATTGATCGTGACCTGACGTGGGAACCCCAGGTTTCTGACGTTTGTCGCCGAGTTACAAACACTTTGAGATCTCTGTATAGATTTAAATATTTTCTGCCAGTCAGTACGAAAATTCTCCTCATCCAGTCCCTCGTGTTGCCAATTATCGATTATAGTGATGTGTGCTACACCAATGTAACTCAAAAACTACTGGACAGGTTGGACCGGCTCTTAAATAATTGTATTAGATTTATCTTTGGACTTCGCAAATACGACCACGTGTCTGCATACCGCAGGCAACTTCAGTGGCTTCGTATTCGTGAGCGAAGATCACTTAAGATTCTAACTACCCTTTTTTCGATTTTATATGACCCCGCTGCTCCCGAATACCTCAATTCTAAATTTAAATTTGTAACTCCCCGCCCGGGCTGTGAACTCCGCTCCACCCGTAGTCTTATTCTATCTGTCCCTTATCACCGCTCCAATTCCATGTCCAGTTCTTTCACCGTGCAGGCTATTCGACTGTGGAATGCTCTCCCCCTCACCATTCGACAGGCTCAGAGTAAGTTTTCATTCAAACGCAAGTTGCGCAAGCATTTATTTGAAACTTCTCGAGACTAAGGCTCCTCATAGTTTTAGTAGCAGGTATTTTATGTATTGTATGTATGGTATATTGTACTTATCTTGTATTATATTATATTAAGTATGTAGCATGTGCTGTATCCTATATAACTGTTTTACGTACCTATATATATATATATATAACTACCAATAATTTGTCGGCTTTGTTCGTTTCTTTGTTCTACTTTTGTCTCGCACCTACTATATTAATTCTCTGTTTGCCCTGAAGGTTGACTGGTAGAGAATGCCTTATGGCATTAAGTTCGCCTTTTGTATCCGTAACTTGTTACTGTGCAATAAAGTTTAAATAAATAAATAAACAATCATTTAATATCATGTAAATAAAAATAATCAATAAATCAATATGGTTAGATAATGTGCATGTAATCAAGCCTGAGGTAGGTTGTATGTAAGAGGTAACTTGTATTTGAAAGAGGTTTAGATGAGGTTACTTATCTATAGAGGATGGATGGAAAATATTGAACAAAAAGTAGCAAGTTAGCAGGATCAAATTAAATGTACCCAACCCAAAGGTATGGTTACCATAATAGACATGACATTTAGTTAGTAACTATAACTAATACAGATGACTAATGTGAATGTAACTTAAAAATAAAAGCATGTCACCTCATAAAATATTTTATTTAAACATATTTTATTTTTTCAGATACTGCTTGTACGAACTTCAGCTACTGCCCCTGCAACTGGTGAGGAGTCCTGTTCGTCACTATTGAAGCACAGGAAGCTCTACCAGTTGTGCAAGAAGCCACACCACCTCCCATGAAGAGAGAAAAAAGACAATGAAGAGAGGAGAAAGAATCCTGAAGTTAAAAGAACAATTACTTTTAGCTTTTTATCAAAATGGAATATTTTAAAAGTAAAAGGAAAGGTAGTTCAATGTGGTTAAAAGTAATTGTTCTGACCCCAGAATATTTTTCTTATTTTTTAATTATTGGATTTTGTATCTGGTTTTATTTTCTTTTTGGATTTTGTAAACTTTACAAAATAAATGTATTTATATGTCGTTAAGTTTTTTTAAATTAAATGTATGTTATTTTTTCTTATAACTTGAGCAACTCCTTGGTAATTAACATTATTAAATCATCAACTTAATGAGGTACTTTGTATAAGTACATCATTAAACATATATAAGAAATACTCATTCGAGTAGTTCACTAGTACATGCCATGAAAAGGGGGTTTACACAAGTTATTTATCAATTTTCTTATTAATGAAATAAAGGTCTTCGGGCGACTTGAGGATTTCTGACGGTAAAGTTGTTCACGCATTTGACAATCCTAATCTCAATAAGGTCTAATTTCCCCCTTGGGTTAGAAGGTCAGACGGCAGTCACTTCCGTAAAAACTAGTGCCTACGTCAATTCTTGGGATTAAGTAACCCTGGGCATCTTTTCGGGTGCAACTGTACTGGGTTATCGCTAGGATTCATGATGATTAATGAAATGTAAACACGTACCTTTTTATCCTTTCTTCACATTGCAACAAGAACGAAAACGGTACGTGTTTCTTTTTCCTTGGCTGTACAGTACAGCCACCAGCATAATTTTGTATACATTATTTCTTGTGTTTTATATACTTTGGTAACAAGCTTCTTACTAAATTATATTATATCTATAAAGTAGTTAGGGTCGATAGGCCGGTTAGCGACCAGCTAATTTGGTGTGCCGGTTTGCGATCACTTGGATAAGTTGATGAACTGATAGGATATTGATTCGTTTTATAAATAGATTCCCATTCAATAACTTAAAAAAATGTATAGAACTCACTGTTTCTGTATGTAGGGTGTGTAAAAATATTCATATCTTTAATAGATAAAAATCTCGTCCTTCAGGTGGTCGCACACTGACGATGGTCGCGTAACCGGCCTAGCGACCCTTGAGGTGTGCAATAAAGAGTATTTGTATGGTACCTATTTATGCCGCTGTATCTACTTTCTGTTACATACATGATTGCAATTGACGGCCCTTATTAATGGTTTCCACCATACCCGACGCGCCATAGTTTTCTTTTGACTCAAGTAATTAAGGCAAGCTCTTGTTGAAACCACCAAGTTCGTGGAAATCGTAATTATTGATAACCTTGTTTATTGGAAGTGGCGATGAATAAAAGCACGAAGATGTGCATTGTTTGCCGTCCTGTTGACTGCTCCTGTCGGAAACGCCCGCAGCGCGTAACAGGTCTCTTCCCTCTCGGCTGCATTAGAAGGGATTTTTTATATAATGGGCAGAGTCACGCATCAAAGTGATTCGCCATCAGTGCTCGCACCGAGAGTCCGAGAAGCTCTCAATTCGTCAATAATTTGGGCCGTTCCCTTGTCAAACCAGTAGGTACCGGAGCCGAAATTCTACATCGGGCAGATCCCCTATATAGGTACTCTCTATAGGATCTGCCAATTTGTAATACACATTGCGACGCCGCGGTTGTGGTAGTCCATTAACAGCTTCCACATTCCGTATAACCCGGATAACTTACATTGTCACGAAAGTAAAGATAATGATTGACGATCACTTAAGAGTCCGCAGTAAGCTCGGTTCTCCATACAAACGTAGTTTCGCTCTCATTTTCAAACGCCATGCTAGAATAACATGAAACTTTGTATACACAATGGGATCCGGCATAATATAGGTCGGAAATTAGTTTCTATTGCTTGAAATTATAACGGAGAAAAGTTACAGCGATTATTAAGGTTTTCATACAAGACGTAAAAAACTCAAAAACTCGCTGTATTTTTTACCAATACATTTTCTAACAACAGAAACTAATTTCCGACCTAGATATGGCGGCTCCCATTGGGTATACAAAGTTTCATGTTATTTCAGCAAGGCGTTTTTAAATGAGATCTAAACTACGTTTGTATGGAGAATCGAGTTCAGCCGAGCGTACTGGGGACTCTTTATAGGTATTTCAATCATAAGATCTACTTTTTATAAGGCGAGAGTATTTTTCCCATAAAGCCGTAACTGTGTTAATCATCCTAATTTTATTTAATATACGACTATACGTATCTTCTTAAGTACCCAATTAACAGAATTTATAAAACAACATCCGTACAGAATCCCTTCGACCTTCGTAGAAATTTTCTCATGGGTATGGTTTTTCTCTTGTCGCAATCAGCTGTTCAAATTTGCGGCGGCCATTTTGTGACTTAACAGAGAGATAAAGAAGGGTCTACGGGCCTCTAACTTTCGAACCATTTAGCAGAGCCTTGTTGGACCGATTAGCGTTGACAGAGGATTATGAATCATGTTTTTTAGCATCGGGCCTTCAAGGAGCCTCTAACTTTTTATGAATAAGGCTGTTATTCTTTGAAAAATTGGAACAAGTTTTGCATCTTTTACATTCTAAATATAAACATAAAAACGTGATAATAGGAGGAGATTTAAATATTGATATTCTTAAGAAAACTACCGTGTCGAAGAATTTATTAAATATGTTTTTAGCCTTTAATTTTTCACAGCATGTAAACCAGCCAACAAGAATATCAAAAAATACTGAAAAATGCCTAGATGTTGTTTTCACTAATTTTGAAGCTGATAACTTTAAGGTAGACGTACAAGAACTTGGGTTTTCTGACCATAAAAGTGTTAACGTCATAGTGCCCAATGCACTAGACAGAATAGAACACAAACACGATGAATATACACATTTTAAACGATTCTTTACAGAAAACAAAATACAATTGTTTAAAACAGAACTACAAAAAATTAACTGGCTTTCTATTCTTTCGCCTGAAATTTCAATAAATGTCAATTTCGATATATTCAGTAATATAATGAAAATGCTCTTAAATCGCTGCATCCCTAAGAGACGCATCAAATTTAAACTTAAACCTAACAGACAGTGGTTAACACCCGGAATTAAAAAATCTTGTTTACATAAACGTCAACTGAGAATCCTTACTTCGCAATCAGATGATCCGATTTTAATCAAGCATCTAAATATTTTTACAAAGACCCTGAAAAGCAGTGTTAACATAGCAAAAAAGATATATAACAACAAAAGAATTAAATCTTCCAACAACAAAATTAAAACTGTATGGAAAATTATAGAAGAACAGACAAAACAACCCAAACTAAAAATCAAATCACAAAAGAATATTACCCTCAAAGTCAACGGAAAACGTACAGACAAACCACACATTGTTGCAGACACTTTTAACACCTACTTCTCCTCGGTAGGGGTTGACCCAAACAAGTGTAAGCCTCCCGGTCGCCCAGTTTTAAACCCTACAAGCAATACGATGTTTCTATCTCCACCTAGCCACATGGAGATCAACAACTCCATAAGGGATTTAAAAAACAAGAACAGTTTCGGAATCGACGAAATACCTCCCTCACTGGTAAAAAAATGTTCTAATGAGCTAATTTTGCCATTAGCTTTCTTAATAAATCAGTCATTCTCAACAGGAACCTTTCCAGATGCCCTTAAAATTACAGTTATCAAACCCATCCCGAAAAATAAAAAAGTTAGCGATCCCGACCAATATCGTCCCATAGCTATGCTATCCACTTTCTCAAAAATCTTTGAATCGGTTATGGCTAAACGCTTATCAGTCTTTTGTGATAAATATGGTATTTTCGATGATAGCCAATTTGGTTTCAGAAAACAAAGAGGCACAATACTAACAATTCACAAATTTATGCAAGAAGTGATTAGTATAATTGATAGTAAAAATTATGCATTCGGACTACTGCTCGATATGAGCAAAGCCTACGACCGAGTCAACCATACCATTCTCCTTAACAAGCTGTATGGTGTAGGGGTACGCGGCACTGGCCTGGACTGGTTCAACTCATATCTGACAAACAGGGTACAGTTAGTAGAAATCGATTACTACGATAAAAAAAGCAATACAGTTACAAAAATTCATTCCCAAAAGAGACAAATTACATCTTCGATTCCGCAGGGTAGTGTGCTAGGCTGCATACTCTTTTTAATTTATATAAATGATATAGCAAAAATAATAAATTCGGCTGATGTTAAATGCTTCATATATGCGGATGACGTATCTATAGTATTCTCAAGTCAGAATAAAAATGATGTTACTTTACATATGAACACTGTCCTTGATATCCTTATAAAGTGGCTTGAGGATCATAATCTACAGTTAAACCTTAAAAAAACCAACGTTATTCAATTCAGACCGCATCAGAGACTCCCACTAGATATTGACTACACATATTCAGGACACAAATTGAAATTTGTAAGTAATTGCAATCTTCTTGGCATAAACATTGATGAAAACATAAACTGGAAATCGCATATAGATAAAATTTGTATGAAACTATCTCGTTTCGCCTATGCCCTCAGAAACATTAAAAAAACTACAGACCTGAAAACTGCACTAAGTGCATATTATGCGTTTACCCAGGCGTGGTTACAATATGGGATAGTTTTATGGGGCAACTCTACTGATACAACCGATTTATTTATACTACAAAAACGTTGCATACGGATTCTCACAAACATTAAAAACGTTAACACTTGCAAACCCCACTTTAAACAATTAAACATTTTAACATTACCATCCCTGTATATATTGGAAGTTTGTAAATTTGTAAGAAAACATCAAAATTTATACACAAAAGCAAAAGAACGACACACCTGCACCCTAAACTTAAGACATAAAAATAAAATAGCTCTCCCAACAAGTAATTTACAGATGAGTAATAAAAGCCCCCATATGACAACCATACGCATTTATAATAGCCTACCTAAAGAAATAGCTAAAGAGGTCAGATATACAACCTTTGTTAAGAAGTTAAAAACATATTTAATAGAAAACTGTTTTTATTCCCTGGAAGATTTCTTTAATGTAAATAGATACCATAAATATTTATAGTTTGAATATGTCATACTATATCTTAATACATGTAAACTTCTAATGTACCTTTAGGATATAAGTTAATTTTGCAATACCCTTACAGGGTGTCATGTTGTATTCTTAAATTAACAGTTATTTAAGACCTGCTGTATACCAAAAACATGAATGCAATAAAGTTATTATTATTATTATTACATCAGCTCGTCAAGTATAATGAGTTTCAATAAGAACGTATCTAGTATTTAAAGCAAGCAAACTGCGATCGTATATGCAAGACGTAAGGTGTTGTTTCGCTTGAGCGACGCTTGTTATTTTGTTATTGCACCTGCCCGCGAGTACGATTTATTTCAATAAGAGCGTATGTATTGCATGAAACAAGTGATTTGCGACCATATTTGCTTGACGTAAGGTGTTGTGTTGCTTGGACTGTAGGGTAATTAAGCTTGCGGACAATTCACTCAAAGGCTTCAATTTTGATGGCTAACACAGATCAAGGTATAAATAGCGTGTGGGGTTCGATTCGAGATGCTCATTCTTACTTTTGTTGTTGTGCGGATTGTCATTTGAAGCTGGCTCGTTTTAACGTAGTGATATTTCAAGGTACTATTTTATTAATTACCGTTATCATAGTTGAGTGGTTCATTATGGTGCAAATACTTTGAATTGTGGTGAGTTATTCAACTGTGAATTTAGATTTTATTTTATGATTTTTGTGTGTTTTGATTTGATATCGAGCCAGATCAATGTCTGAATAGCATGGTCTATTTAACAAGTTGGATCTCACCCTCGAGAAGAAAAAGAGATACAGCTTGGAATCCTATTAATTTTGTTACCAAGTTTAAGAGGGCTTGGCATCATCTCTTTATCAACATAGATGATGATATACTCTTACGTGCTTTGGGGTCTAGCCACAGATTGATGCGAGAAGGTCGCAATTTCCAATAAGTCGACCACTATGAACGGTGTTCACTCGTAGAGATCTTGTGTGTGTCTGAAGTTCGTATCATATAAGTTCGTAAATAATTATTAGGGCTGGTTTTAGGGAACTAGGTTTCATTTAATAGGTTGTTAGCGATTGTAGGAAGTTTGGTAGACGTGAAAAAGTAGGTAAAGGTCAATTGCGAATAATGGTTTCCAAGTGTGGTTATGAAGTATGGGGTTTCATGGGCTACATGTGAAATATGGTTTAAAGGTGTAACTACATTTAATTTACCTTGTTCATTGAGTTATTATGATTCCAGTTATGATTAGGATATAGAATTGTTTCAGAAAGATGAGATAATTCTAGACATTGTAGCAGGCGGAGCAGTCTACGAGTCAATTTTATCTATTATCATGAGTGGAATAATGCTCGCATTTCTATCATGAGTAAATGAGTGCTCACTATTTCAGGTATCGATTAGGTTCAAATATTTCATATGAATTGCCCTGAATAGTCGATATTGAGTTTACCACTTTATGGAAACTAGGTTTTTAGGGAGTTAGTGACGAGGTGGTTTATTTTCATTAGATACAACTTTGTACCTCAACTCTTGTATGTAAAAATGTTAGCGTCAGTATTAATAAATTGCTAGAATTTATTTATCAAGCCTAAATTAATAGATGATTCCTCTAATCATCGATATGACTATCTGGTGAGTTTCTTTGATGCTTCTTCTCATCAGCAAGTCTAGGTTACGAAGCATTGGTAGATTCATAGGTCATATAAAAATACCTATTAAAAATTCAATAAAATAAAATAGGTATAAATACGTAGCTAGGAGGTCTGTCACCAATCCAGGCGTAAGCAGTAGCATTGTATGGTAGTGAGAGAGTCGCACCATACAATATTAATCAAAATTATTCTTAGCTAGCTAGGAAATTGAGTATCAGTGTTTTATGATGAAATAATTTTGATTTAGGGAAAAATAATGGCTTTTAAGGAAAATTTGCCTTTCTTTAAAAACCAATGGCTACTGTGTTACGCTTAGCCCGGCCTCAGGTAGTCTGGTGGGGGAATATTAATAAAAAACAAATAATTATTTGGTTATATAAAGAAGCATACAGTAGGTAAAGCAAAGATCAGTACTTAATCTTCTCTGTAATCATAATAGTGATAGGTTTAGGAAAATGGGTAATGCAATTCTGTAGGAATATTAGGCTAGGGCTAGGCTAAAGGTAGGGCTATAGGTTAGGTAGTGAAGAGTTCAGATCTTGTTTGTTTCGCATTAAAGAATTTGAGTTACGCGGCACACAACGTAGGGATATTACTAGACGATCACTTGGCCAAATCAAATAAATAAATTAAATCAAATCAAATTAAATGAGTCGTTAATAAATCAAGCTGTAAAATATTATTCATTTTCTTAATATACTGTCAAACATTTATTTTACTATTATTTATTAGGGAATTTCAATATTAAAGAATTTTATTCCTTTAAAAAATTTATTAGGGGTGATTAAACCCCTCGGTTACAGCATACAGCTCAGCATTAAGGCAGTATCAACGGATTCACACGGACGACAAACGTTATACTCGTACTTGCAATACTTGTGACAAACGGTTTATAGAAAAAAATACTCTAAATAGGCACATCAGAACACATACAGGAATAACACCTTATTCTTGCGACGTTTGTAATAAAACGTTTGTATGCAACTCGGCATTGAATCGACACCAACTAATTCATACTGACAACACAATGTCTTTCTCCTGTACTGTGACAAGCGGTATACCTGCTATCTATGTAACAAGCAGTTTATACGGAAAGGTGACCTGATTATACACATCAGCCCGGCTAGTATGATAGCTTATACCGTCACGTTTAATGTGACGTTTCAGTACATTTTGGCCATATAACGTGACGGTATAAGCTATCATACTAGCCGGGCAGAAGACATACAGGAGAAAAACCTTATTCTTGCGACGTTTGTAGTAAAACATTCACATGCAACTCCTCATTAAGGCAGCATCAATCAATTCACACGGGCGACAAGCTTTATACTTGCATTACATGTTACAGGCGGTTTGCAATGATGGATACTCTGAATAGGCACATCCGAACCCATACAGGAGAAAATGTACCTGTGAAAATGTAAAAAAGCTGTTTACTCAAAAAGCCCATTTAATTGAACACATCAGAATACATAACCGTGACTGCACACACAGGCGTAGGCGCCTGCGTCGCGGCTGTGTCGCGGGTGTGTGTCGCGGCTGCGTGACAGGTTGTAATAGTTCATTGAAAACTCAACTTATGGGTAGCTTCTGCGCGGGACCGTTTATCGCCAACATTCGTCTCTTTCTGTCATGAGAGTGTGCGAGAGTTACAATTACTTTGCGTCAGATATATACATTATATTAGTGGAACGACACGTTGTATACGGGACAGTAATTATTGCTGCTCCTGTAATAAGTGGCAGACGGAAGCAGTGCAAGAGCAGGCCCGCCGCGCGTCCCTCCTCGCGCAGCGCGTTCCGATCACGACTAACGACAATATGCCTGAGGGTTTGTTTGAAGAGTGCGGTGTATACGATCTGTAGCAATGGAGGCTGCGCTGTTTGTTATCATGGGTATGTTTCCTCTATATTACGTTATGGCCTTATAATTTGGGGTAATAGCTCTGACATCCAAAGAGCGTTTATAACCCAAAAAAATGTATTAGAGCTGTACATGGAAGTGAATTAAGCCCACTATAACCAATATTTCAGGAACTTAACATCCTTCCATTGCCGTGTCTGTATATTTTGGAGACCACTAAATTTGTACATAAGAACTCACAAGATTTCCCATTGCATGATGAAGTCATAAATAAAAGTAGGCCTAGTAGAAATCTACTTAAATTGTTTCATCCTGCAGAAAACTTGATCGTTTGTAGATCAAACGTATTTTCTATGGCCATTGAGTTATATAACCAGGTCCCTGGTGAGTTAAACTTGTCAATTTGAAAGAAAATGTATCAGTGGTTACTTGATAAGTGTTTCTATTGTACCGCCATTTTTGACTTTAATTTTATCTAATTATTTCTACGCTGCAGTATGCATTACTAACGAATAATACTAACCAAAATTGTACTATATTATTGGAAATAAACCATTGATTGATTGATTGAGTGATAATCATTTCAGTTGTGTAATCGATGTTTAGCCCTCATCCTAGTAGACTTGTGATATTGAACTCATGCGCCACATCAAACATGTATACTACTTTGAATGAGTAAGACCGGTCTACTGTTACTTGGGCGAATCTCAAAGCCTTTTAAACCGCATCTGTACGGTTTTATGATTTCCAGTTACTTTGTAAATGCTAGGAACCTCTTTCAAATTCAAACGGCTGAATATACCATCAAATTGTAAAGAAACTTCCACAAAAACGACGCCAAGGCAATTAGGCGGTTGAAACGCTCTAGTTTTCACCCACTATTTATTTGTCCACATATCGGCTAATCACGATAAAAGCTTCGCAACTCGTAATACAGTATTAGACTATTTTTTTACGATGTCGTTCGAACCAGTTTTTGGTGACGACCAAATGTCTATATTGGACCAACTACTGAATTCGTTTCTCCATACAAATGTAGCTTCGTTCTCTTTTTTAAACGCCGAACTGAAATAACATGAAACTTTGTACACACAATGGGATCCGCTATATCCAGGCCGGACATTAGTTTCTGTTGCTATAAATTGTAATAGAAAAAGAAACGGTGAGTTCGTGAGTTTTTTAGGTCTTCTATGAAAACCTTAATAATCGCTGTATTTTTTCTCCATTATAATTTCAAGCAACAAAAACTAATATCCGGCCTAGATATGCCGGGTGCCATTGTGTATAAAAAGTTTCATGTTATTCCAGCATACCGTTTTAAAATGAGAGCTAAACTACGTGCGTATCCAGAACCGAGCTTCCTGCGGACTCTTAAAGAACAATAAACACGTCACGTCATAAGCAAATTGACAGTTCCTTATGACGTGACGCTCAACCAATCGGACCAACCGTTGCATGTGAAAATAAGTATAATTATTACTATTTGAAGGTCCGGCCACACTTCTGCTTAAAACGCATTCACGCACCGTAAACGCAGTGACGTGCATCATGCGTGACGTTTTTAACGTATACGTTTCTCCCTCTCGTTCACTGCGATTCCGTATCGTGTAATTTTCTCCCCCAGTTGGCAAAGTAACCAGCTAAGCAGTTAAAAAAAAACAAGCAGTTTAGAAAGAGACCACTTCGCAGAGATGGGCACTCGCTGTACTCCATCAACGGAGGGCGAGGAGGCTTCTGTGGGCCTCAGCACCATAATCCTGCATAGTTGTCATCGGATAGGCGCGAATGAAGTTGATTTATTCTCGATGTAATTATCAAATCATGATGATGATCATGATCAAATTTTGAAACAATCTGCTTGCTGGTACAGCTCTCAGCCCGTGTTGACTGCCTGTGCTGGCATTTTGCTTCAAGATCTGGTTGAGTTATAGGGTTAGACAGGTCCTTGCCTACATTCTTCACTCCGGGAAGGTGGGAGAATGTAGAGGTTGATACATTATGAGACTGGCCATGTGGAACTAGTACCATAATGTATACAATTCTACATATTTTGAATATGTTCTAGAATGCCTGTCAAGCAGCATTCCTTAGAAAACAGTTGGTTTTCCAGTTGATTCCTCATCTGGACTCGATTTGAGTCACACGTGTTATTTAACTGTAGTATTGTAATTGTATTTCAGCACAGTAAGGAATACAATAGTGTGTTATAAAGTCATAAAGTATTTCATTACAGCTACAACCCCTAAGATCCCCTAACAGTACCTCAGAAGTACAAGCGAGGCTTTACAGTCCCATATGAATTTGGTGAAGGTCTGATGATGGGATCTAGGAGGAATCGAGGGAACTCCTCGAATTTGATAGACACGCATATGCCGATTTCAGTATTTTCTGTAAGTAACCAAGCATTGGCTCACGGAAACCACAAATTTTAGCATAGCAAGTACAAAATTGGAGTCTGTTTCTTTTTGGTATAAATTATATAAATTTTAGCATGCGGTATATACCCAATTACCTACGTCGGATTTTATATCGGAGCATAACACAAGCCTTATTGAGCTTACTATGGGACTAATTCAATTTCTGTAAAAAAAAGTTCGCTAATATTTATATATTTATTTTATTTATTACCGTGCTAGCTAGGCTGCTGAAAGTACTTCTCCGATTCGTTGCAACATACTGCTCCAGTAATGTAATGTCGGGGGGCATATGCAAGTATTTACCGACTGAGTCTTTTTGTGCATGTACCATGTTACATTACAATATAAGATGTTTAAGAGTAGGCCTCGCGCAACTGCAGCATTGTAACATTGCAAATGAGTAATTAAGTTGGTACAACAATGTCTACATTAGGTACAGATCAATACCGAAGCAAAAATTACATGGATGCTCCAAATCCACAATATGTGGGGCTGTGGGCCCCGAAGGATCAATATACAGTTGATGACATATGGAGTATATACACTCGTCTGTTATTTTTTCAATTATTATTATTATATATATTAGATTAGGACAAAGATTTACACGATAAATAACATTTAAGTAGATTGATAAAACGCACTGGGGATGGCAAATACCTTGGACTGAAATTGTTAAAAAAACATAACTTTTTTGGGTTACTTTTTCCTAAAAATAACTAATCAAACTATTATGGGTCATGTGTTGTTCGTAAAAATCAAGGAGTAGGTCACCTACTCCTACCTACTGTAGGTGAAATAATATGACAACTAACCGAACTTTTGTGGGTCATGTCATGTGTTATTCGGAATAAATATAATAATCCAGTATTAGGTGAAAGAATATGACAATAACTAACCAAACTTGTTTCGGTCATGTGTTATTTGTAATAATCCAGAATTATGTTAAAGAATATGAGAATACCTGACGAAACTTTTTTTGTTTTATGTTCGTAAAAATCATGTAGTAATAATATGACAATAAGTAACCAAACTTTTTTAGGACATGTGTTTTTCGTAAACATCAAGTACTTAGTAGATGCAAGAATATAACAATAACTAACTATAATATTTGCGTCTCTTATTTTATATCGTTAAATGTAAGTAAATATATTGTTTTTTTTTTATTCCATGTAATTATTGACTCGCGACTCGACTTAAGTTTTCAGCTCACATAGCCAGTAGTTATAATGGGTGTATAAAGTTTTAAAGAAAAAAAGTTTTTAACCACACCTTGCAAAAAAGCGCGTTTTTCCGCACGCTTCGCGTCCAGAAAAACCCACTTTTTGGCCAAGTGGTGACGTAAAATTGTGTACAAAACACGGGTCGTAAAACAGAAAGCCCTCTCTTGCTTATTTATGACTCTCGCCTGCGGCTCGGGCCTCAAACATCTGCGATATCGGCCTTTCTTTGTTTTACAGCCCTTGTATCGTAATGTACTATTATATTGTTCAAAAGTTTGTCTTACGGAACCCTCAAAATACTTCTCTAAAACGCACGCTAAGATTGCAAAATAAACAGGTGAAGAAGCGTCAAGTAGAGGTCGCAGGTCACATTCACTGAGCTGACTATTTCACGGCGCGGGCATTATCGAATAGTCCTTAGTCAGACGTCGTCGCGAGAGCGCAGCCTAATTAAAAAAGTAAACTGTCATCGTTTACGCGGGAAAACAACAGCGCGAAAATTTCATGTTGTTAAGCTTCGTTCAGAAACTTGGTCGATAAATTTAAAAGTAGTTGGCAGAACTTCTTTATTGTAGTTTCCATTTCCAATTCAAAGATTTTTTTATATTGTTTACATTAGCGGTTTAAATATCAGAAGCGAAGATGTATGCTGTTGGACTATTGATGGTGAGTGTTGTTTTTTTTATATTTATACATATTTATGATCGAAAAAACATTTTATTTGTGTCAATCAAAACACTTCATCATATTCAATCAGCCAATCACAATAAACAAATTTAACTATTTAAAAAAACTTGTGTTATCAACAAACCAGAAAACAGCTACACTAAAATCGACCAATTAGGAAGCGGATCAGAGGCGTTTATTCGCGGTGTCCTTATCTAATCAATCAAACGTTCTTTTTAATGTACACTGGGTCTTTATTCCATGTTAAATTTAAATAAAAAGCAGTTCTTTTAATTCTTTTTTATTTAATGACAGCAAAAAATACATGATTTCAGTCTTAGAAATATTTCAATGTTTACAAACTTGAAGTTACACTAACGAGATCTCTTAAAATACCTAAAATTATTACTTATTTTTTACCCATTTGGTAAAAAATAAGTAATAGTGGGGTTGTTCAAAGTTTTTAAGTATGTATGTGTCATTGCGCATAATTATGTGAAAATCCTTATGATCTTAGTTAGGTTTTATTAATAAATATGGTATAAATATGAACGATTTACAAATGTATATGTACAAAATAAAGAATTTTTTAAGCCGCAGTACATTAAATTCATTTTTTAGACAACTGGATAATATCTTGAAAGTTTAAAAAGCTCATAGGTACTACTTATGTGATACAACGTTTACAATCTGTTTCTGATGCTTCTCCTTACCAAAACTAAGAAAAGGCTCTTAAGTCTATGCTATTTCACACAATAATTATCATTGTCGAAAGCGTATGTGTTGGTCAATTTAGCCTGAACTTTTGTTTATATTTATACCAAGTCAACTCGACCCACGGATCTAAAGGACTAAAATTAAATATGTTTACATTTAAGTCAACTAAGAGTGTGTCCGAACTCGAAAAAATACGGAGATATTAAAAAGAATTTGAGACCTCTCGTTTCTGGAAGTTGGAGTTTCCCATTAAATTTTAGCGGATACTTTAGGTATCAAAGTGTACAATATTTGGTCTTTTTATATACAGGGTGTCCCAAGAAGTAGTGATATACTGAAGCTGGGAGGTAGAGGACCTAGAGGGCTATCTGAATCACCCCCATGTATGTTCCGTGATTTTTAGTATTTTCGGAGTTATGTTTTGTTTTTTAATTTTTTACCTATCGCCGCGTACGATGAGATTTTTATTTATGGTGACGTGAATTATTGCGGTAGATGCTTGATTTTTTTTGTGTGCTTGTAAGTGGTTTTACTTTGCTCGCATTAATCATTATGTAAATAAAAATTTTGCACTTACCACAGTTAGATTTCAATTTTTTGATTGAAGCCTTATTAATAATAAAATGAAATTTTCAGGGTAGCTACCTGATAGATAGAGCAAGTTTTTAAAAGCCAATCGGTAATTATTTTTCGTAATTTTATTTTTTTAAGTGCCCTTGAAGTTGTGAACATACTGGGTGTTTTATCTTTCTTGGCATTTAATTTTTTTTATGCCATTTAAAGATCTAACGATAGTAAATGTTACCATACTGAATTGGCCTATCTATCAGCTTAGCACACAAAAAAAAATCAAGCATCTACCGCAATAATTCACGTCACCATAAATAAAAATCTCATCGTACGCGGCGATAGGTGAAAAATTAAAAAGAAAATCATAACGCCGAAAATACTAAAAATCGCGGATCATACATGGGGGTGATTCAGATAGCCCTCTAGGTCCTCTACCTCCCAGCTTCAGTATATCACTACTTCTTGGGACATCCTGTATAATTGTGTATCAAATTTTTTTAGGGCATGAATGATAGTGGTATATTTAATTTTAAGAAGATTTTAGATGCTTACTGGAGCCGACATCGTTATATAAGTCTACTTAGCCCTCGGGCCTGTAGTCTTCACTATGACATGTTTTTTCCGTAGTCATTCCAGCCCGCAGAGGCCGCATGTTAACCATAAAAACAAACATATTTCATAGTATTAATTTATGCCCGCAGGCTGATGTGGGCTGAGTAGACCAATACTTCAGACGAACGACGAAGAAGTAGGCTAAAATGAGTTTGTATATTGGCTATGTGCGAAGTAGGTGGTGGGGGTAAACTAAGCGATCGCAGCGCACACCATGGCAGAAATATGCAACTTCCGGGGACATATATGTCAAATTTATTTCGACGTTTCCTATTGGTTTCCTACGATTCGTTTCGTTTGTATTTATTTTCTTATTTATTTCAGTCAAATTTCCAGTAAGGGGTCTTTCTCGCTTACTAAAATAAATAAAATATTCATGTGTCATTATTTGACATCTCTGAGTTTGACATTGTCCCGGGACCAATGACGTTTGACGTTTCTGACGTGCACATAGCCAATGCTAAAGATGATGTAGAGATGAACATTTAATGTTGACATTTATTAAGCCTATTGGGGCCTTTTACACGGTGAATATTAACACGCGTTACACTCATATCACGATCCGTATCACATGAATATTGAACACAGATATCAGACTAAAAGATCATATTAAGTTGAACGATTTCTGTACATCTGATCTTTTCTCACTAATGCACAATCAGTAAGTTTGAGAGAGACAGATGAGTCATATCTGACAGGTATTCACATGTCAGTGTCTCAGTTTCCATAACTGCAAATTGTACTGAAATGACGTTTGTAACTTTAGGTTTGTATGGGATTTGACATTTGGTGTCCTTCTATATAGAGACAATTCGTCAACAGCCGAAAATGATCGTACTATCTGTCCCGTTCTAACTCGTCTTAGTTTACTGTAAGGATTCAAAGAGACAACTGTCTATGAAAAATCATCTTGCTTAACACTACGGATCTGTTGGTATTATTAATCTGGGATATTGAAGCAAAGTACAAACAATTAGGAAAACCGCGATAATATTGACACCCCAGCATAATTGTGATAAGATAATTTTAATCGCGCAAAGGTCCCCATTAAAAAAAATAGAAAATGACACACTATCTCTGTCATTCTAGATTGTAAACATTGTAAACAGACCGTTTATTCAGTGAGTTATTTTACTGGATACATAAAGCCTACTCAAAACTCATATTTTCTTATGCTGCAGAACTTACTACAGGCTTGAGTTCTATCTTATTTCCTCAATTTATTCCAAAAAAGTCAATGAAGCAAGCGACTTTCGCATTGTATTATTGCGTACCGTACGTCAAATGCCAAAGAATTGATAACAACGCCATCTATACAACAGAATCGTTCATCAGATCCGTTTTTTCATGAAAACGCGATAACGACGCCACCTACTGGGTCCAATTGTATTTTCAAACCATCCAGGAATCCACCCAAATATACACAAAATTTCATCCAAATCGGTCCTGCCGTTTAGGAGGAGTAGGGTGACAAACATACGTACAGAAGAATTATATATATAAAGAAGATTATAAAGCTGAAGAGTTTGTTTGAACGCGCTAATCTCAGGAACTACTGGTTCCAATTGAAATATTATTTTTGTGTTGGATATTCCATTTATCGAGGAAGGCATTAGGGTTTAGGCTATGTAACATCACGCTGCGACCAATTGGAGCGAAGACGCGGACGAAGTCGCGGGCAACAGCTAGTATTTGATATCTGCCGCCTAAAGCCCGGGCCTAATGGGCTTTAGCTTAGGCACAGAATAAGTAATAGCACAAGGCTTAGGGCTATCCGATACCACAAAATAAGTAATAGTACAATACTGAATAGTTGACACCAATTTTTCACCTCTCTATTGTGTTTGTTAGCCTGTTTAGCCTAGTTGGTAATGGTTGGTAAAGACACTGCCTAAGAAGCTGGTCACGGGTTCGAATGCCGGTAATGGCATTTGTTTCTGTGATGAGCAAATCATTAGTTCCTGGGAGTTGGAGAATTTTTATGTATTTAAGTATTCTATTTATTAAATATATCGTCGTCTAGTACCCATAACACAACCCCTATTGAGCTTACTATAGGACTAGTTCGATTTGTGTAAAAAATGTCCCCTATTATTTTTTATTTGTTTAATTTATGAAGCATTGCATCAGTATCAAACTCTACATAGTATACTTACTTACGTTTAACGTAGGTATACAAAATTCGGTTAGGTAATTTTTATTAAGTTAAAGCATTTCATCATTGTTAAAACCTTATTTGTTTAAGTAACTGTAATTGGATAAAGATGAGGTTACAATGATTGACGTAGATTAAAAATAAGTTAAAGAATGTCAAGATTAATGGGCAGTAACCAATTATTCGTTCTCAGCTCTCTTCGGCTTCTTGTATTATGAAATTTTGGCTTAGACTCAAAACTTAACGGCTGTATAGAAATGCAGCCAATTAACTTTTATAAAAGCGTAGGCCGATGACTAGTTAAAATATCACGCCAGGTGGGTTTCTGGTACAATTTATTATTAGAAACAGTATTATACAATTTTATGGTATTGTATTTATGTAAAAATATATATGTTTAAAATAGGTATATATACCTGTTTATTGACCGAGCGAGCGAAGCGTCTCCGTTTCAGCTTTGGCCAAAAATTCTTTCGTATGTCTGTCAGTCTGGATGTTCTCTACAGGTCGCATTTCTCAACCGATTCTCGTGAAATTTTGTGAGCAGGTTCGATAATTACCTATACTTATATAGATGTAGGATTTTAGGTTTCAGTTACTAACTATTAGCGTGGAAGGGAACGTCGCAAGGAGGGAGTGAAAGGGATGGATGAGTGAGAGAGGGGAGATGGGAAATGGCGGAGTTGTGGGACGGGTGATGGACAGCGGGAGTGCGTAAAATAAAATACAGTTACAGTGAAAAAGTGTGTTTCTTTATCGAACGTTATTTGTCGAGTCACTTTTTGGAAATACTAATATTTAAAAAAAAAAAAATTGCGAGGTCTACAGCTAACAGAGCCACTAGTTATTACTGAGTGGAAATTACTTCAATCCATATTTCGGTTTGCCCTCTACTGAATCCATATTTCGGTTAGCCCTCTTTTATGGGGTGTGCAATAATGTGTATTTACATTGTATTGTATTAATTATGACTAAAGGCAATCCTTTTACCCAGCACGTTGACTATACTCGTTACAAAAAGAGTACATTATTATGACGGTCAAGTATATGAGTAAAGCCGTGAGTGGTTTGCTTGACTGACGAAGGTGACAATGGCAGACCTGTCTTCAGAGGATTCCCGCTCCGTCTTCGCATTCAAATGTTGTGATATGTCTTTTCCTGCCCCTCTCCCTAATGGAAATAGCTCCTGTTGATTTTTAGGGTTCTGTAGGCAAAATGGCAAAAACGGAACCCTTATAAATTCGTTATGTCCGTCCGTCCGTATGTCACAGCCGATTTACACGGAGACTATATGAGCACTACAATTATGAAATTTGGTAGGAAGGTGTATGCTATGAACCGCTATAGAAATATGATGTGAATTTACGAAAAAATATTAAACTAAAAAACCCCATACACACATATTACAGGGGGACTATTTTTTTTTTCAATGTACATAGGCATGTGGGGTATCTGTGGATAGACCTTCAAAAATGATATAGTGGTTTCTAAAAAAAGTCCATTTAAGTCAACCGTTGGTGAGATATTAGCTATCAAAGTCATAAAAAGTGTCTCCCCCCCCCCCCCTCTAATTTCCAAACTATGAAGTTTAAAATTCTGAACTCTTCTTTGTGCGTGGTCCGACACGCACTTGGCCGGTTTTTTTGTTACATTCAGCCAGAAGGTTACCTATATAAAAATACTCTTTTCTCCATTTCTTAATTCATTTTGATGCGGCTTTTTTGGGTTGGGTTTCTTGATTTGCTATGTGCTGATTACTATCAGCCCAACTTTTTTATAAGCTCTTATACAGCCTTCCTTGTTGGTCAGCATCAAAAGTAGCTACGCATTTGAAAAGTTCAAAAGTCTTTATTACGTTTAATAAGTTCAAAAGTCTTTATTACGTTTAAAAAGTTCAAAAATCTTTATTAAGTTTAAAAAGTTCAAAAGTCTTTATTATACGTTTAAAAAGTTCAAAAGTCTTTATTACGCTTAAAAAGTTCAAAAGTCTTTATTAAGTTTAAAAAGTTAAAGTCTTTATTATACGTTTAAAAAGTTCAAAAGTCTTTATAACGTTTAAAAAGTTCAAAAGTCTTCATTACGTTTGAAAAGTTCAGAAGTCTTTATTACGTTTGAAAAGTTCAAAAGTCTTTATTACGTTTGAAAAGTTCAAAAGTCTTTATTACTGCGGAATAAGAGCTTTTGACACCTTCATTGCTTAGCTACTTTTGATGCTGACCCTATGTAAGGCAAACGATCACCTCATGATCCGATGATAGATCATTATCTATACTAATATTATCTATACTATATTATGAGGCTGAAGAGTTTGTTTGTTTGTTTGAACGCGCTAATCTCGGGAACTACTAGTTCGAATTGAAAAATTATTTCCATTTATCCATTTGTCCATTTATCGAGGAAGGCTTTAGGCTATATAACATCACGCTGCGACCAATAGGAGCGAAGACGCGGACATAGTCTCTCTCGCTACGCTCGTTTTGTTACACACGAATTTTGGGACCGTAACCTAATTATGAAATCGATACGGTGGTGGCACTTTCAATCTTATGTTATACTAGCTGTTGCCCACGACTAAAGCCTCGAGAAGTTTTAATAACCCTTATTATGTAACTGTTGCATAATTTTACTGAAATAGTAAATTTAAAAAAAAAACAGTAAAATATTTTACTAAAAATAATAATAATAATCCGCGTACCAATCTCTGGGGGTTGTTGATTTTTTTGGCGTCACAGGTGATGCGGTAATTACAAAGTAGTATACGTAAAAATATCTTAAATGTTTACGGAATCTTGATTAATATACATGATCGATGATCTCTGTATTTACATATTATCATATCAACAAATATTATACATAAATAGTCTGATGGCCACTTGTGTCGTATTTTGATCAATTAGGCTGTCTCATTAATTATGTTTGCCAAAATTGAATGAGAGATACTATACTATACTATACTACTTTACCGCACGAGTGCGGTAATCAGCAGATTACGTGCATATGTCGAAACTTTAAAGAGCCATATGTACTGTAAAACGTTGTACGATACTCGTGCGAACAGGTAATTCACAACTCGTGTCGATTTAAAACACTCCCTTCGGTCGTGTTTTAATTTATCACCAATCGTTGCGAGTTTCCCGTTTACTGCACTTGTATCGTAATGCACTATAATCATATCCATTATAACATAACAATTCATGAAAAAAAAAACATATTTGAGTTTTTAATTTTATACTACGACGGTGGCAAACACGCTTCCGGCCTGTCTGATGGTAAGCAGACACCATAGCCTATGGACACTTGCGACTCCAGAGGATTCACAAGTGCGTTGCCGACCCTTTATTGACTTGAGGATGCGCTGTGTTGAGAGTGAGGGACAAGCAGATGTCCGCAGATGTAATTTAAAGGGACTAATTAAAGTTAGTGACTTCGGGAATTGGTCACGTTATAAACGGTCCATTTGACCGGTCATTACCGTCTTTTTTTTATGACATAGGAGGCAAACGAGCAGACGAATCCGTCCGTTTAGTTCCGTCTGTTTAGTGTTTACATAGGTATACAATAGAATATACTTATGGAAATTATTTTGTCATTTATACTATTTTTAAATTCATCGTGTTTGCGGTTTTTTACTTTTATACCGATATTATAGAGTTAGTGGAAATCCGTGATCTCTGCCTACCCCTCTGGGAAACAGGCGTGATTATATGTATGTATGTATGTATTATAGAGTTTTAGTAATTCGAATCATTAGAAGAACAACTATTGACCGAGAGAGCGTAGCGCCTCCGTTTCAGCTTTCGACAAAAAATATTTCGTATGTCTGTCTGTCTGTCCGGATGTTCTCCTCTACAGGTCGCATTTCTCAACCGATTCTCGTGAAATTTTGTGAGCAGGTTCGATAATTATATAGTTTTTTTTTTTGTCGAGTCAGTTTTTGAAAATTCTACAGCTAACAGAGCCACTAGTTATAGTTTTGTATTTTAAATTGTCCCGGCGAACTTATTCAATAGTTATTCTGCTAATCGGAGATAAATTCTTAAAGGGTCGACAACGCGCATGTAACACCCCTAGGAGTTGCAGGCGTCCATAGGCTGCGGTGACCGCTTACCATAAGGCGGGCCGTACGCTTGTTTGCCACCGACGTGGTATATTAAAAAAAAGACTACCGAAAAATCCAAACTCATAATAGGTAATCGTCGCAACCTTTTTCGACTTATAAATAAATGGTGTAACTAAAACGACGTTGTCTTATACATATTGGCTATGTGCGAAGTAGGTGGTGGGGGTGAGCTGGGCGATCGTAGCGCACACCACGGCAGAAATGTGTACTTACCGGGGACCACTGTCAAATTTACTTTCACGTTTTCTATTGGTTTCTTAACGGTTTCCTACGATTCGTTTCGTTTGTACGTATTTATTTATTCTCTTATTTATTTCAGTAAAAATTCCAATACGGGGTCTTTCTCGTTTACTAAAGTAAATAAAATATTCATGTGTCATTATTTGACATCTCTGAGTTTTGACATTGTCTCGGGACCTTTGACGTTTGACGTTTCTGACGTGCACATAGCCAATAGAATCAATCATCATTCACGTGCCCTTTTCCCATTTACTTGGGGTCGGCGCAGCATGTTTTTTTCTTCCATAACATATAGAATCAATAATGAATAAAAAATAATTATTATTTCTTCCTTTGATTAAATTAAAGTTGTCCTTTAAAGTTCGCAAAAGTGCCTTGTCTACATAGACAGATAGATATGTACAAGCTTTATTCTTGTCCACGACGTACATAGTAAATAATAAAAACACAAAAAATAGTTACAATATCAAAGAAAGGCATGCAGCTTTGAACTAAATTTAATTACAAAATCATGTGTCGTGGCATAGAAAAGGCGCTGGCTCAGCATAATGATGCGGCTAGCCACATCGGTGGTATTCTGCCAGGACCTTTTTATTTGTGCAACGCATTTTTATTCACACAGGATAAATAGATGTGCGCGTTGTGTGTGTACGTGTATTATAGGTATAAGTACAATACATGTTAGAGTGAGGTAGCATTTAATAATAATAATAATAATAGCATTGGCATGAGCTTCGATTTTTCAAAAACGGGAGGGAATTTCCGCTAAAGGCCGAGACACAGCGAATGCCTGCGCAGCACGTGCGCGTGCGCGTGTGCGTGGCGTGCGCGTTGTACCGTATGAAATGTCATAGTAGATAACACACCGGTTGCGTGGCGTGCACGTGTGCTGCGCACGCATTCGGTGTGTCTCGGTTTTAAGTCTTGTTTTTCTGTTGGTTCAAAAGATAGTTCATGAATTGTAGTTACTGGTATAATTAATCAATATAGTACAATGCTACTATGTACATACATAGTTGACATTAACATACTGCCTTTCGTTTCGGATTGAGGTTAATGTTGGGTTAGTTTAAATGCTACCTCGGTTGACATTGTAGGTACAAGACCATGTGAACGGATCACGAATATCACGATGATATCGGAATTTTGACATTTAAGTTCGAAAAGTCGAAACTCACAGCACAGAGGGCCTACTCCCTTTCCGTCATATAGTGTATAACACGATAGTGAAAGCGACGGCACGACACGAAGTTGGTTCGATTTTTGAAGTTCGGTGTAGGCCCTCAGGTGCGGGGCGGAATCGGTTTTGCATTTTCGATCCTTTCGAAACTGTCGACTGTCGATTAGGTACTGCTGATGCCAACAATCAAGTAGGTATCCACTTCAAAAAACCGGCCAAGTACGAGTCGGACTCGCGCACGAAGGGTTCTGTATTATAAAAATACAGAATAAGTTCTTAAAAATAAAAGTGAAATTCATACATAAATAGATAATAAGCACTGTAATGCAAATTTCAAGAAATTGAACTTTGTAATAAATGTATGTGGCTAAGTAAGTCGTCTCTTCACGAATTTGCGGTGCCCAACAGCACCCAACAGGGTCCACAAATTTAACCACTAAAACTTAAGTTTGCCTAATATCCAGTAAACTAACATTGTGGAATGCAATAAATGATTGAGTATCTATACAACGTTTAGACACTTTATTATTACCTCTATTAATTTAATTAATTTTTTTTTAATCAAATAATGAGAACGTTAAATAATATTAACCAGAATTTTGGTCAAGTGCAAGTCGGATTTTAGTTTTCCCAAATATTTTAGACCTATATGGCGCCTGATAAACACAACGAGCAGCTTTTTTATAGTTTTTTGTATGGGAGCTCCCTTAAATATTTATTTTATTTTGTTTTCAGTATTTGTTGTGGCAACAGAAATACATCATCTGTGAAAATTTCAACTGTCACGGTATTTACATACCTACACGGGTGGGTATGTCTATTAATTTTCGTAATGAGGTATGATTAAGACCTCCAATAGCTCCAATAGTAATATTTAAAATTAACATAATAATTAAAAATTTATCATTAAAATAATATATCATCATCATCATCATGTCAGCCGAAAGACGTCTACTGCTAGACAAAGGCCTCCCCTAAAGACTTCCACAATGACCGGTCCTGCGCCACCCGCATCCAGCGGACACCCGCGACCTTCACCAGGTCATCAGTCCACCATGTGGGGGGCCTGCCCACGCTACGCCTTCCGGTACGTGGTCGCCCCTCGAGAACCTTTCCGCCCCAACGGCCATCGGTTCTACGTGCTATGTGCCCCGCCCACTGCCACTTTAAGTTTAGCGATTCGATAAAAAATTATTATTAAAATAATATGAAAGTATAAAATTATAGGGGAAATTTTTGTCATGTTATTAATATGAAACAATTTAATCAAGTTAAACCTTCTATAACATTAGGAAATCAGAAGTGAAAGGGGGCTGAACCTATTTTTATTAATAATGTGGAATTTATTATAATAGGGATAATTTTATTTATTTCTAAATTTAAAAATAATATTTTAATTAAAATAATAAATTAATAGAAGCAATAGATATGAGATACGGACAGCGGAGTCTTAATAATAGGGTCCCGTTTTATTTTTTGGGTACGGAACCCTAAAAAGCAATACTTATAAACAAAGAATAATAACAAGACCAATTAATTACAAAACAAAAAACCCGACTTCGTTTCTCTGTTATTTGGATTTTGGCGCCAAAAATCTGTCATTTTGTTTTTTGTTTTTATTTTGTGTCACTCTCACAGTACCCAGTGTCACTCTCACAGTGAATACGAATCTAAAGACACCTCTCAAGCTAAAATCCATCGAGCCGTTCAGGATGCAGAGCGTGCCAAACAATTATACATACATACATACCTACATACTCTCGAAAAACATAACCCTCCTTCTGGCGCAGTTGGGTAAAAAGGAAAAGTGTAGGTACATTTTTGAGTGAAAACGTTTAATAAGCGAACGGAGCCGCGGGCACAGCTAGTATTAACATAACCAACACGGTAGACGACCAATAACTCAACGCTGATTGAACCAACAGACATGACCTTTGGTTTTTATATAACGAATTAACGAGGGGCGCGGCATAGCTGTATGCCAAGTTCGCACGCTCTGCCCTAGTTTATGTATGTACTTATATGTGTATGTAATATAAGAACTTTATTATACACAATTAATTACAGCTTGATACATACACATACATACATACATAGATATTTTATAAGCTTAAGTTTCATGGCGCATTGGGTTAACTGTAAGGCCATGTAAACATTTGTAAGTAATAAATAAATAATACACATGTCACAACACACATACACATAGCATAGCTTGATACATACACATGTCACATACACATGTGCAAACGCGAGCTTGTCCCTATAAGGGATCTCTTTCAGCTAACCATTGAGCAATTGAGTGGTAGGTAAGTAGAAAGAGATACCGCAAATTATAGAAGTTTATTCCTATATAGGTAGGTAGGTAGATTGTCCACCAATATTATTTTTTTTATTTATATATAAATATATCACAAATACACAATAAATCAATAAAGCTGTATTTAACAAATTCACAAGTTAGTTTTAGTTTGGAGTTCGTCCAGAATTCTAATACGAAACTAAAAGTATGGTATGGACTTTTTGTGGGGATTTGTATGGACGAGCGAGAATTACGCCTTTGCGTGGATCTAAGGCGATTCCCAGTTATACGCGGACGAAGTCGCGGGCAAAAGCTAATCATTAATATAATTGCAATTCGCTAACCGTTTTGCTCAAGTTGACCTGCTCTCAAAGCCATAACAAATCAGATTTTTGTAGTGTCAAACAACTTGGCTTTCTTTTTGGTAATATAGGCAAGCATGCTTCAGTACGTCCACTTTTCAAACTGATATCATAGCTCAATTTGACATTTGACCGTTTAGCGCACTTATGTAACACGCCTTTCACTCTGTTTATACTGTAGCTATTAATTAGATACTTACAGCTAAGTATATGTAATCGTAATTGTTGATATATGAGGTTATTGGCAACAAAAATGAAGTATAAGGTCAATAGAAATGAGCAAATATGTAAATTATTGCTTAAAGCTCGAAACGCACGGAGTTTTGTATTTTTGATCTTTCCGAAACTGTGGACTGTCTATTACTGCTTATATGTCACACACGCCACCTCCACTCTATCGGGCTACCGAATACCGCACGGTTTTTTAGGGTTCCGTACCCAAAGGGTAAAAACGGGACCCTATTACTAAGACTTCGCTGTCCGTCCGTCCCTCTGTCACCAGGCGGTATCTTAAGAACCGTAATAGCTAAACAGTTTAAATTTTCACTGATTGTGTATTTCTGTTGCCACTATAACAACAAATACTAAAAACAAAATAATAATAATAATTAAGGGGGGGCTCCCATACAAAAAACGTGATATTTTAGCCCTTTTTCATGGCAACCACTCGCCGAGATAGATCTCAAGAACAGTTGAAATTTGCACAGATTATGTATTTTTATTCTGGCTAACTGGCGACAACAAATACTAAAATCAAAATAATAATAATAGTTAAGGGGGGCTCCCATACAACAGAGTAGTTGCCGCTAAAACAACAAATACAAAAATAAACTCAATAAAACAAGTGTTTAATGGCACCAGCTTTTAGCCTTTTTTCTGATACGGAACCCTTCGTGCGTGAGTCCGACTCGCACTTGGCCGGTTTTTTCCTGTGCGATTTGCCCCGGACCATGTTTGCTTTACCACAAAACCGCATTCGCCCCGCAACAACGCTTCGTCTCCCTGCCCGGCTAGTATGATATCTTATACCGTCACGTTTTATGTGACGTTTCAGTCCATTTTGGCCATATAACGTGACGGTATAAGCTATCATCATACTAGCCGGGTTGGAATTTGTTTATATCGTATAACTTTCATGAGTTCTTATCAACGCGAAACTTTTTTACAAAAATGCAAACAAATTTGAACTTTAAATCGTAGGTCTGAGATTGAAATTCTACTGACACGTGTGTAGTCGATAAATTTTACAATGCCTAGAAAAGGGCTATGAACCGGGTATGTCCTAAAACTATGACCAAGACCACCGGAGGATGGACAGCAGCATCCAAGGAGTGCGGTGGAGATACTGCGATCGCCAATCTGTATGGCAAGCATGGCGATTAAAGCATTTACCCCTCATGAAATTGGGGGAGGCCTATGTCCAGCAGTGGACGCCCTTCGGTGGGTGGGCGGTAGTGCAAAAAGGCCAAAGACGGCAGTCCATCCAGGCTTGTTATATGGATCCGAATGTTGAATAATGAAAAAGCTGCAAAAACTGCATGAGCATGTAAGATGCACTTACGGTGGGATGTGTAACTCGGTAAAGTCCGAACTCGTAACTAATTTGTCCAATGTAGCTTTAAAGTCGCACCACCACCTATTTCAAAACCTACTATCTATTATTACCCACAATGCACGTAGAGCCATGGCCGACGGCCATTGGGACGGAAAGGTTCTCGAGTGGCGACCACGTACCGGAAGGGGCAGCGCGGCTTAGACCCCCACGAGGTGGACTGATGATCTGGTAAAAAGGTCGCGTGAATCCGCTGAATGCAGGTTACGCAGAACCGGTCATTGTGCCACTCTTTGGGGGAGGCCTATGTCCAGCAGTAGACCTCTTTCGGGTGATGATGTTGATCTATAATTATATTAACAAACGGCCTCAACAAAATTGTGTTTATTTTACGTCTATTAAGCAACCGCGCGTTGCGGTGAAGCTCAGTGTCAAGTGCGTTAGCAAACACTCGGCGAATCGATTTAAATACCTGTTAGAAGTGCATACATTTACGTTTCCTGCTATACTTACATAAATATATATTTTCGGCATAATCCCAACCTTGGTTTTTACGAGGAATGGGGCTTCAAGAAAGGAGAGTTTATGTTTGTACAAGTCTACCAATTTTTTTAAATAACTGGAGTTGCAACTGCAAGCAGGTATGTACAGGCTACGGTGACCTCTTACCATGAGGTGGGCCGTGCGCTTTTTGGCCGTAGTTTTAAAATAAGTGTTCCGTATATGGAACACTATAAAAACAATGCAGCCCCAAACTAAAGCGTTCTACACACCTAGCAATGAATTGAATGATTACTGTCTCTTTCCATCTTATAGCTCAAGGTAAGTCACTAACCCAATACATGACACTTTCAATCTTCTTACACAATAGAAGTGAAAATACGGTGTTCGCTATTAGGTAAGAACTAATTATTTATTTTAGAATAGGTATCTTCTGGGTGAGCTCGCTTCATCGTCGGCCTCATCTTTGCCCCCCGGCTAGATGCTGGCCAAGAGCAATCCCATTTTTAATAAAAAAAAAAAACAAAAAAGTTACAAGTCAATATAGGGTGAATAAATTACAATAAAACAATAACAATAAACTCAATTTTATGAATGATTCACACCAAACGGCCGGAGTCGGCGCGCACGCCACCATAGTCAAAGGAATTCGAACCCTCCATACAGAAGCTGGACTTCGTATCCAAACGGCAGCGGCAGAGCCGGCGCCAGCCGGCGGCAGCCGACCGGCTGCTCGCAACCCATTCAAATATGAAATCTAACTTATATAAGGAGGGTTCGAATTCCTCTGACTCTAGTGTGTGAATATAGTAGTGAATCGTCCATAAGACTAGTTGGAGCCTATTCAAAAATTCCCCCTCGAGTTGTCCCTAGCGTAGGTACCCATCACACTGGCCGAGATACCCCGATGGCGACGATGGACAACCTTTGCACCAAGTACAAACCCGCGCGGGCGTCTTGATTCCCTCTCCCTAAATTCAACGTCCCAATGGCCTCCGACCCGCAACATCCAGTCTCAAACGCAAGGGGTACTAAATAATAATAACTATTATTACCTAAGAATGTCTTCTCCGCTCACGGGACAATGGTGTCCCGTCCCGGACCTTTGGAAGGCGTGCGCGGAGCCGAAGTACCGAACGTGTACCACATAGCCAACACGTAGAGGCCCTTTTGACAATTTAATGAAATGGAGGGCGTCCCTAATAATTATTATAAGGTAAGTATTTAGAAGGGTCTCAAATACTTATTGAGACAATTACATTAGTTACAACAAATTGTAGGAGGCGTATTCTCCCGCAAACGATCCGTTTAAGCTCTTTGCCGAGGCTTAGTCAAATAATTTTTAAGAAAAAAAAAACGACTTCAATGGGGGAGTCCGGTGAAAGATTATTAATCTCAGATGGTGCACTCTTAGATTCCATACAATAAAATACAAAAATGGCTATAAGTATGTTTATAATGGTAAGACTAAGTACCCTCAATTCCTCATGAAATCATGGAAAAACCTTGCTTGCTTGACAAACAAAACGAAGAGAACAAATCGCCAAACGTGAACTACGCGTCGTTGAAGAGTTCCGTTCTGATCATCATCAGCAGTTCCACTTCATCAAATGTCACTTTTATGAATGAAAATGCTTGATTAGTTCATGAAAATACTAAAATCACTATTTGTGTGCCTTTCACATTTGAGGAGTTTCCTCGATTCCTAATGGATCCCATCATCAGAACTCGAGCATGACAAAAATAAATCGTGAAAATAGAACTTGCTTAACAAACACCGCTAGAAGGACAAATCGCCAAACGTGAACTTTTCGTCGTTGAAGAGTTCTGTTCTAATCATCATCAGCAGTTCCACTTCATCAAATGTCACATTTTTGTATGATAATGCTCGATTTGTTGATAAAAACACAAAAATCACTATATGTTTGCCCTTAAGATTTGAGGAGTTCCCTCAACTCCTCATGGATCCCGTCATCAGAACTCGAGCATGACAAAAATTAATCGTGAAAATAGAACTTGCTTAACAAACACAGCTAGGAGGACAAATCGCCAAACGTGAACTGTTCGTCGTTGAAGAGTTCTGTTCTGATCATCATCAGCAGTTCCACTTCATCCAATGTCACATTTTTGGATGCAATTGCTTGACTTGTTGATAAAAACACAAAAATCACTATATGTTTGCCTTAAAGATTTGAGAAGTTCCCTCAATTCCTCATAGATCCCATCATCAGAACTGCCTTTTGACAAAAACGGGACCAACTTGGATATATATACATACAATCAAAAAAAATTTTTTTCAAATCGGTTAAGAAATGACGGAGTTATGGAGTAACAAACATTAAAAAAAAAAAAAAAAAAAAAAAACATACAACCGAATTGATAACCTCCTCTTTTGAAATTTTGAAGTCGGTTAAAAAGGAGTAAGTATACCGAAATAGAAACGCGCATGAAACACACCTCAAAGATTATATGAATTTATTTTCTCAGATAGGAATTTGTACTCGTACCTATTGCAAGATCTTGAAAATAAAATGCCCAATGCACCTAGGCGTGCAAACATTATTAAGGAGCGACATAATTACTTAATTATGTCAGTTACAATACAATTTACTACGAAACAATGTCATAGTCAAAATTATAATAACAAAATATTAGATATTAGGACATAGAATTAAATCAAATCCCCGCATTAGTTTTGCTGATTTCAAAATAAACTTGCACGACTGCCTTAAATGTAATAGATTAGGTAACATATCTAGGTTAGGTGTAGCTAATAGGACAATTTACTTAATACACGTTGAAATTGCGCAGAAATGTTTAATCGAGGCGTAACTAAAATGACAATATGGCATTTCACTGATAGTCAAATCAGCAACTTTTTACGAAACTTTAAAAACGTACAGGTAAATTACTTTCGAGACGTTTTTGCATTTGTAGTAGTATTTGTATATTTACAGGGACACACGTACACGTTGACGTACACAGACACACGTATGTGTGTGTGTGAGGCTAGCTAAAGAGGTCACAACTACAAATGCAAACACGTCTCGAAAGTAATTTTATTTACCTGTATTTCACTGATACTTAGTCAAATCAGAAACTTTTTACGATGAACACTTTAGACTCTTGCGCTTTGTATACTTTCTTAAATATTCGTATACGGGTCTAACTAATAAATTTCGCGTTAGACCCGTATACGAATATTATAAGAATTTTTACGATGAAGTTTGTAGGGAAAAGTGCCTAATGACGTCACTATTGTCTACAGTCATACGGCGTCCATTTTTTCATGTATCTATCTAATAAAAATCCATAAAATTGCGTATAAATTGTTTTTTTTCGAGTAATTTCGTATTAGTTTTTTGTTTATTGGTATTAACGTAACAAATACATATTATGAAAGACCCTATTTAAGTGTCTAAATTGTTTTATTTTCGTATAAGCATATGCGTATTCGAACTAGAACAGAACAATCACAAGGGCTCTATGTCGTGGTCGTTTATGTCACAGCAAACTATTGTGTTACTGCTAAACACAAACTGGCCTATTGCGATACTGGCATACTGCAACACAAATGTTCAGTAAACTAAACGTCAGTTGGCAATTGCCATGTACAATAGAAAATCACAGGTGTAACTAATACAATAATGTAGTTGCTTATTTGCATAGTTCTTACATGTCGGGAACCTCAAATAACTTATGTAAATAACAGTATTGTTGTCTCGGGCAATAGGGTAGATGACTCCGATCAGATAGGTACGTAGAGAGCTCATAATTGGTGGAGATACTCAATATAGTGCAAGGTATCCCCCATATTACCGTTTAATTGTTTTGTTTTTGGTGAACAATAAAGAATAATTGTATTGTATTGTATGTCAATTTGCCGCGCTAGAGTTAATCAAAAAATCCCCTCTTTGGATCCTCTGCTATATTGGGTATTAAGAGTCCGCAGGAAGCTCGGTTCTCCACACAAACGTAGTTTCGCTCTCATTGTAAAACGCCATGCTAGAATAAGATGAAACTTTGTACAAACAATGGGATCCGACATATCTAGGCCGGAAATTACTTCTGTTGCTTGAAATTATTATGGAGAATAAATACAGCGATTTATTAAGGTTCTCATACAAGACCTAAATAAGTCAGAAACTAGATGTATTTTTTTATTATTACAATTTTTAGCAACAGAAACTAATTTCCGGCCTATATGGCGGATCCCATTGTGTATACAAAGTTCCATGTCATGTGTTTATGGAGAATTCAGTTCAGTCGAGCGTGCGGGAGACCCTTAAGGTGTCCCACATTACGATGTTTACTTACGTTAGCGTTAGCCTTCACTATATAATTCACACTTGCGTTGGATTTATTTTACTAATGTTTTTACACTTTTGACATACTTTTATTGAGTTTTGACATATCATTTAACTAAGTGCGAGTCAAGTCCGCGAGTACCTTCATGGCAGGGTTCCGTGACAAAAAACACCTCTTTTTGTTTTTGGTGGTTTTACTGACTTAGCATTTTGTTGAAAATAACTCTTAAAAAAAACAATTAAGTTTGACCAAATCTCTTCAATTAAAGCATACTTTGTAACATTTTTATGGCATAAGTAAGATTTTCTAATAGTATAAGTAAGATTTTGAGATTCTTTAGAGGTAACAAAGTACTTATAAGTGTCTAGTTGTCAACACAACGAACCCTTAAGTCAATAAAAAGTCGGTAACGCGCTGCGCGCGATGAGTCACAAGCGTCTATATGCTACGATGTCTGCTTCCAATCAGTTAAGCCGTAAGCTTGTTGCCACCGTCGTTGTGTGAATACAAAAAATAGTGTGAACCTTTAGTTATTAAAAATAGTAACAGAGTCAAAGTAATATGTGAGTAATTACTGAAATATTTGCTAACAAATACGAAAATAAAGATTTGTCGCGCGCCATTTCGGGAACGTAACCCACTTGTTGATAAGTGTATTATTTTAATTATTTTTGTTTGTTAGGTTTTACGTATACAGAGTATGGCCTGTAATAGGAGAAAAAAATTAAACGGTACACTATTAAGCTCTCCAGCAATTATTTCCAAATGGTTATAATTTAAAAAATGTTTTTTTTTTTTGGTTTTTTTATCGCAAAAGTAGCTAGTATATGTACTTTTTTACTCTACTAGAGTACTTTTTTACTCTCTATATGTACTTTTTTACTCTACTTACTACTTAATAACTATTTATATAAAAACGCACATAAAATTATAAAAAAATTAAAAAGTCGCTAAAATATCCTTAAAACCAAAAATGTTACACCGATTATGAGTCATAACTTGAAGCAACCTCAAAATCAGCATTGACTACCGCGCTATAATCTCTGGGTGCCAAGATCCATTACTTGGAGGTCATAACTTTAGATTTAAATTTCTCCCAATTGAAAAAAGATATTTTTTTTGGACACAAGAGGTTGCTGTAGATTCTCTAAGGAAGCGTCCTTTAAATTTATTGCTCCTATAACAGGCCACACCCTGTATAGTTTTAGGATTATAATAATTATTATACCTTAATGCCCTTGAGGCATTGTAATATTGTAGGTATTAGTTAGTTCCTGTAGATAGCAAAAGCTTAACTTTCCTAAAAGATATTTCATGAAAGATATATTTGAGAGGGAAGGGGCGGATGCGCAGTTGCGCACCCAGACAGGTCAGACCCAGATAGCTATAAATCAAAATTATTATATTACATAAAATAATTGCCATTTAGTGTATAGTTACCATTAATAACGAGTAACTCAACCTTTCTCTAACCGAAACCTAAAGAAATAAATAGTGCTCAGATTTGAATTGATTTTTAGTATGGCAACATTCTGTGCCCGCATTTTGACAGTTACTTAAAAATAGTTGTCGATTCACTTTGGTTCAAAACTTCGGTTCGAAATCAAGCTCCGCGCCAATTGTCGCGTATTTTAGAGCAGATCCCGTTCGTGGGCGGTTATTCCCAATACAATCGTGTCGAAGGTCGCTTTAATACACCGGTGCCTGGAGGAATCAGGAAGATCTCACTGCAGCCGCGTACAATCAGGTGGCAGGTAACCTTTGGACGGCGGGTAAGTCAGTACAGTACGAGCCAGTCCCCGAGGGCCCTACACCTGACAAAGGAGCACAGCAGCATCCACAGGCAGAGGTGAGTGTCTTCTTGATTAAGCCTCAAGGCTCATCGTGGGTGTATGTAATTAGCGGCATTAAATTCGTTTCGTAAAATTTCGCATACAGTCCATTCAATAACAAATAGTTAATTTAACTAAGTTAAAATTTATTTGTAAGGTGTTTATATCTATTAAATAAATCTTCGTCAATTATGTGTGTGCGTTGAGTGTTAATTATGGGTAGCAACCCATAATTAACACAAGCCTGATTGAGCTTACTCGTGGCAGGTTATATATTTTTATTTATTTATTATTCAGCCACACTCTAATAAGATACATAGGCTTAATATATACACGCAAATATGTTAAATCAATTTACATATCAATTTACTTGTTAATTACTTTTCAACGGCATCATTTTATTTTAAAGTAAAATAAAATAAAAAGGTCAGCATAATTATAAATGCGAGCAATTTAAATAAAAATGTATTCACGCCACCCGCAGCCTAAAGTTGTGAAACAGTCAAGGCTAAGTAATTTGTGGGTGTATAAGATTATAATTTTATGACATGCTATGGTTCGTGTCGTTAGTAGCCGGCATATCTTCACCACGCTGGTTTCTCCACACTCTACACACACGTTTATTGAATGATTCTCCTTTTCAGGGTTCCGTAGTTAAGCGTTCTACAAACCTACCAATTTGTCGCTAACAATTCCCAATATTGAACATGTTTGACCCACCGAACTTTTGGGTGTCACTGAACAAATGAGCGTAATAAGTACGAACACAGGATTCTCCAAAAAATTTAAGCTCCATGCAATATTTACTCGTTAGTGACCCACTTGGGTCGCGATCTGTAGTTTGGGAAATGCTGCCGTGCGCTATAAGATGAAATTAGACAATCATAATTTATTCAATTTCAAGGCGGTTGGTAGGTTATAAGAACCTCAGAGTACGCCAGAGAAGACTTCAAATAATAATACCATTACCGAACGCGATGGTCATGTCATATACTAAATTGAATAAGAGCGACAGAGAGAGATGTACCATTTGTTATCCTCGTCATAGTCCCACTTTTTAGGGTTCCGTACCTCTAAATGAAAAAATGGGACCCTTATAGGATCACTTTGTTGTCCGTCCGTCCGTCCATCCGTCTATCTGTCTGTCAAGACCCTTTTTCTCAAGAACGCGTGGAGGTATCAAGCTGGAATGTATATCAAATACTGAGGTCTACTCTCCCTTGGAGCTGTGAAAAAATCAAACTTCTAAGCCAACGCAATCAAAAGATACAGCCGTTTGTGCCGCAAATTTTCGACACTCGCAAGGGAGTCAAAACCTACAGGGTACTTCCCGTGAACTCAGAATCTTTAAATTTGGTACGAAGCAACGTCTTATAGCACAGATGAAGGAAAAATTGCGAAAACCGTAAATTTTTAGTTACACCCTATAATAAAATAAAAAAACGGAACCCTCGGTGCGCGAGTCCGACTCGCACTTGGTCGGTTTTTTATTTTATTTAATAACACAACCACATCACGATCATACTAAGAAGCTTACTGATTTATATAATACGTGTAGTGCAGTACGTTCTTATTATAATCATTAGGTTTCTGATTTATATATGACGTATAATATCGACCTACAACTAGTGAGCAAACAAGACAGCGTCTTGATGATTTCTGTAATCACAGGGTTTTTTAGTTTTGGTACGGAACTTATCGTGAGCTTGTCCGATGCACCCTTGGCCAAATTTATAAGTCACTTTATATGTAAATTGTACGTTAAGTTCATAAGAATTCAATAATACCCGACGTGTAAAGAAAATGGCTTTTGCATTAATATGTTTATTGGATAATAAATAATAAACACTGGATAATGTTAGTTAGGCGGTCGCAAATTCATGTCTGATCAGAAAATGTCGAAAACAGTTATAAAAGTATAAGTTTTTGTATCACCATCGACGGTAAATCAATTATAAAAGGTAAATAATTGGAACAAATTGTTTTTTGCGCTTTAAAAGTCATTTTCCTTTCAACTGAGTTTGCCCACAAGATGATGCCGTAACCTAGAGTCGACATCACATATGCATGGTGGTGTAGTAGTTAGTGCTATTAAATATTTGCGTAAAACTAAGTAATACTGCTAAAATATATGGTTAGATAATTATTTTCAGGACTAAAGTTCACGTTAAAATATAGAAAACATTCAAGACTCAGGAACAAATTTTCGTGCACTTACACAAATAAATGCCCTGACCGGGATTCGAACCCGGGACCTCCCGCTTTGTAGGCAGTCACTAGTGTCACTACCAACTAAGCAAAAGTTCCCAAACTATAACTATAACTATAGGTATAATAAATAAAATACAAATTCCGTCGATCAGATGCGATTCCAAAATTGGTAGGTATCTTTTGAGAAAATTATTTTAAAAAACGTCGGCTCTTCTAATTATACGTCGACTGATTTTTCAATAGTTTTAATAGTTCCGTACGTAATTTTTTGAACCTACCCCATTGAGTCGTGCCCTATCGTTGTTTAGAACTCGTTATGTAGACATATATTATATTTTCATCACACTTGCTCGTAAAGGGCCTTATTGTATACAGGCCTATAGATCAATAGCCGATTTGTGATGAGTTTCTCTGTGATCTGATTGGTTTAAAAAAATCTAGTTAGCCACGCTCCTTAAGAATACTGATTGTGATTGGTTGCAATATTGAAGCTGCGCGCTGCACGCTGCGCGCTCTTCTCGGCAACCATGCATTAATACTGGAGGCAGGGGTGGTTTCCTACCGTGACGTCATCGCGCCGCGCGAAGTACATGCGGCCGCCGGCTCACACGTCGTGTGACTATTCAATGGTTGCGGCGCAGCGTTACGGATCGCACGCGCACGCGCTGCTGCACCGCTGTACGATCATAAAATAATCCGTTTCGTGTTAAAAAATAATGTCAAAACCACAGCATTATTGTATAAATAATATCTTTATATGTATAGTTACCCAAATTCTGTTTCTTTATCTTAAAATGTTGAAAAAACTGTCAGTTATCACTCAAAAAACTGACAGGCATTGAGTTTGGTATTCACCAACGGCTGACATAAAAGAAAATGACAATGAAAACGTTGGTTCTAAGAATCTTCCTTTTATTTTTTAAAGTGATGCCTTTAAAAAATATCTAAAACTTTGTATCCCCTGGTTACATGTATGGAGTGCCCCCCTCCCCCCTCCCTGTACTTTAATATTTTTTCGTCATTTCACATCACTTAAGTAGCGGTTCATACGAGTAGAACACACCTTCCTGCTAAATGTTTTAATTGTACCTATTTGTAGTGCTTACTGTTTATAGTCTCCGAGTAGGTACATCGGCTATCACATACAGACGAAAAAACGGACGGACGGGTTCAGTTTTCACCATTTTGGCTACGGAACCTTAAAAATACTATTCGTAATTGTATTGTAAACAACACTACTAATAATAAAGTACATATATTAAAATAGGTTCTCGCTGGTGGTAACCCTAGCGCAGAGGGCGGGGCCTCGAAAGAGCGCGTTGCGTGCGATAGAAGGAGATGGCCACGTTTAGGCACGTTCAGCATACCTAAACGGGGGATTTGTTAACAGAGAAACTTCTGTACTTGTACTATTACTTATTCTGTGCTGGAGGTGAAATTGTCGATTTCTTCAATTTTGATTAGCTCTGTATTTATTTATTTCTTCGCAAATGTGATGAAAGCATTGTGATTACGTAAGAAAATTGCAAACTCGAGTCATTAAAAGCCCTCCGCCTTCGCCGTCGGGCTTCTGACAAGTCTCTCGTTCGCAATTTTCCACTTACGCCCCTCGTTAAACAATATACTATTTTTTGTTTAAAAAATATTGGAAACAAAGGAACGAAAAGCCACCAAAGCCAAAGTAATTTCAAGCAACAACAACTAATTTCCGGCCTAGAAATGCCAAAGATCCCGTTGTGTATACAAAGTTACATGTTATTCCAGCCTGCCGTTTTAAAATGAGAGCGAAACTACGTTTGTATGGAGAACTGAGCTTACTGCGGAAGCTTAAATGCTTTTGTAATATTGTTTCTACACAAACAGAACCCTCAAAGTTGTTTAACAAGTGTGTGAGCTTTTGACACAAAACATTACATTAAAACTATACCTGCTTAGTTACAAAAACAAGTATCAATTTTACGACTGTTTCATTAGTTTTATTAAAATAAATAGAGTTTATCGTTATAATAAATCGATAAACAAATAATAAGCCGATCGTAGACTGCCAAGACAGATTAAATTCACATAAAAAACCGGTAAAGTCTGGGACGCGGTATATTTTATATTAAAATCATACATATTTGTAGCCGTATGATTCAATACTATTCGAATGAATATTACGAAAATCGGCGTGAAACTAATGCTGGCCAATAGCAATCCCATTTTTAATTAAAAAAAAGGTATTTGTCAAAACTGATCATTATTTCAAAGAAGGTGAACAATATAGTTATAGATTAGTTAATAGTACATTACGATACAAGTGCAGAGAACAGTTCGAAACGAGTGGTGATAAATTAGAACACGACCGAAGGGAGTGTTTTAAATCGACACGACTTGCGAATTACCTATTCGCACGTGTATCGTACAACGTTTTACAGTACATGGCTCTTTAAAGTTCCGACATATGCACGTAATCTGCTGATTACCGCACTAGTGCGGTAAAGTAGCTCCATATGTACTGTAAAGAATTTTATTATTTTCCCGAAAGAATGGCCATAAGTCATATTATTAATATGTCTTAGTTTAGTAGAATTAGCTAATTTGAAGTAAAAACAGCGTAATTCGATTTTTTCGAGTAGTATTTTTTATTCAAATAATGAAAATGTTAGATATTATCTGAAACTCTGGATTAGTAGCTGGCAGTTGAAATTAACAAAGAACACAAATACCAGGATAAGCTCTCAACTGGCTTTTGGACCTTTTAAATAAATGCGACTATACGTCGAGTATGTAGAGTTCATAAATAACATAGAGGTTCTCAAAGGTTTCAAAAACATGAGAGCAAACCTTTATGCCCTTAAGACGCCGGATAGAGCTAAATTGCCATTTTTAAATGGTGATTCAACAAAAACCATTTGTTTTGGTAAAAAAAAAATACGCGTTAATATTCATTATATTTCAAATGGTTTGGACGATTTCAAAACACGATTTAAGAAAATCAGCCCAATCGGAAAAAATCGCAATTATCGCAAAGCTATGTCTTGAAATCGTATTAAAATAATCATAATGTCTTTTTTTTTCAACTAAAACATGTTTTATTAGAAACAGTTCCAACATACTCAAACCTAAAGCATAGACGGTTTATATTACACATGTGGAAAATATATTTAATTTTATGATTAAATATTTTGATTAGATTATCTGCTTGTATAGCAGGTATATAGTTTCTCTTTCACTCCGGCGCAATTAGACGCAGACAGACATAGCCAAGGTCATTGGCGATTTGGCGCTTGTCAGCCTCTTAACGATAAAAGTCGCGTTCATATATTATTGCTTGCTTGTCCGTGCACATATCCGAACTCGACTGTACCCCTAAAAACTAAAGCTACAACAACTTTTAGGTAGGATCCCATTTTATTGCTCTTTCTCCGAATCGTTGATTTTTATATATGAAAAAAAAAACCCTTTTTATTTACACAAATAATCTATATTAATAATTCCGTGCAGGGGTACGGTAGACCCGAACGAGACCTGTCTCAAATTGAAGAACGTATAAAAATAACGGTTTTGAGTTGAACATATGTATCCGCAAAATTCGGATTGTCGCGTATTTTGCATTTAAAAGTGTTAATTTGATGACAAAACGTCGGCCATATTGCCCACAGACTATATTGCCATATTAAATTTGTTGGTTGACAGTGTCGGCTACGTTCGAAAATCGTGAACTATTTTTGCGTCCGGTATGTTGGCCACGTTGCTCGGCTGCGTGGGCTGGGTGGTGGGCCATCGTCGCCCATTGTGTAGATCCGGCAAGTCGCTTCTGCAGGGTTTTGTTTTTGTGGTTTTCAAGCGTTCTATACACCTATCAGATTGTCACAATAACCGCCTTCAAAGCGAATGTATGGGGCCTGTTACATGGTTATTAGTATCACGTGATACCACAAACTACTAAGAAGATACTCGTGATACGTTCATATCACGATACGTGTCACGTGAATATTAAAGCAGAAACTATACAAATTTGAAAACTGTGATAATATTGACTCCCCAGTATTGTGATAATATTAATCGTGTAAAGGACACCACTAGAATGTTTGCTGAGTCTGTCCGCCATTTTTAAGCTGCATCTCTATTTTGTTGTGACAAACTACTAGGTGACTTATGGCTTTTAAACGTCTAGCAAAATTCTATCCCTATCTCGCTCTATCTCATAACTTCGTAGTACATATCTGCCTCTCTGTCGCACAAGCATATTCGAACGACAGAGAGGGAGATACTTCGTTTTTGGTTTGCGGTAGGCCCCCAGGCGTCAACTTTAAAACGAAAAGGGTATTTTACTATATGAGACATAAAATTTAAAATGTAAGAAAAGCCAGCCAAGTGCGTCGGACTCGCGCACCGAGGATACCGTACAACTAAAAAACACATATGAATTATCAATATATTGGTATTTTTGGTAAAATATACGTCATAATAAACATTATCACCTAATTTTAAATTCATAGGTCCATTGGAAGTTAAAAAAATATATATATGAGTGACAGACGACACACGGAATGTTCTTTGACTTTCTTCGGCCGTCCGTCGCACTCGGACTGAAGTGCTACCGGGAACCGAAAACGAAATATATGCCTCTCAGCCGCACTTGCATATTCGATCACGGAGAGGGAAATATTCGTTTTCAGATCGCGGTAGGCCCTCTGGTCTGACGGCTCCTATTCCTGGATGGTGAGCGTATTGGAATGCAAAATTAACGGAACAGTTGTTAAGTAGGTTCCATTAATTGGAGATTTTTTTTTATACCACGTCGGTGGCAAACAAGCGCAAAGCGCGGTGGCAAATATTACCAACTGTTATTATTATCACACGAAACACTCATAGCACGATCCGTATCGAGTGAATATTGATGAATATTGTAACAATATCCACAGGGGCCTGTTACACGGTCACTATTGTCACGCGATCGTGAATATTGATAAATATTGATGCAAAATCCATACAATTTTGAAAACCACGATATTAATGACACACCGGTATTGTGATAATATTAGTTGGGCCCCATACAGTTTTGAAAACCACGATAATATTGACACAATAATATTGAGTGTAAAGGAGTGGTGAGTGTAAAGCCGGGTCCACAGCGCCACGTTTTTCGTGTTTGCAAACATCAAACATGTCTTACAAACATGTTATGTTGGATTTTTGGCGATTTTGAGGCATTGAGGCTACGCCTATTTTGTGTTCGAAAAACATGTTTGATATTTGCAAACACGAAAAACATGGCGCTGTGGACCCGGCTTAATACTGAATATAATTTGTCGGAGAATAGAGAGCTGCTACCGCGAAACGAAAACGAACGAATATCGTGTATAATATTTCCCTCTGTGTCGCTCGAATTTGCAAGTGCGACAGAGAGGGAGATACACGCACTTCATTTGTTTTCGCTTGCGGTTCGCAGCTCTGACTTCGCACCAACGATTAGTATTTTAGCTATACAAATCAGTACTTATTACAGTGTCAAATTTTTTGTGCCTTTAAATACTAGCCTTATAAAAATACTTAGGATTAACTTATAAAGCCTTTGCCCGTGACTTCGTCAGCGTAATCTTTTACTCCCTATTCCATATGTTAATCCAGACTACAGACTATATTTGCAAACGAAGTTTCATCATAATCCGTTGTTGTAATGTTTTTATTTTATGCATTTTTGTACACTATTTATTTGGTCGTTTGCATAACTGTCACGAATGTTATGTGATGGTGGGGTGTGTGTTGTGTGTTTCTTTATTTCTTTCTTATTTATTTCACCCGAGCGAAGCCGGGCTTTCATCTAGTATACACATAAACCAACACACTCGTTAAAATCGTGTTATGTTTATTAACACAGGCGTTATTATAAATAAATACCGTTTAATTAAAAAAAACACCGCGTCCATATTATCGGTTTATTGCAGACTTTATTAATTTTAATTGGGCAGTAATTTATATGAGTTACTAGATGAAAGCCCGGCTTCGCTCGGGTGAAATAAATAAGAAAGAAATAAACAAAACATTTATTCGTGACAGTTATGCAAACGACGAAAGAAATAGTGTACAAAAATGTATAAAATAAAAACATTACAACAACGGATTATGATGAAACTTCGAATCGTATAGAAATATAGTCTGTAGTCTGGATTGGGAATAAAAGTATGGAATGGAATTATATGGAATTGGGAGTAAAAGATTACGCAAACGACGTCACGGGCAAAGGCTAGTATCTTTGCAAGTTAATCCTAAGCATTTTTATAAGGGTAGTATTTAAAGGCACATAAAAAATTTGACACCGTAATCAGTACTGATTTGTATAGCTAAAATACTAATCGTTCATTAAAATTCAATTCAGATGTGCATTGTTAAATATTGATGTGCCAGTCAGTATTTTTGGTGCGAAGTCAGAGCTGCTAACGCGAACGAAAACAGTCAAATGAAGTTCGTGTATCTCCCTCTCTGTCGCACTTGCAAATTCGAGCGACACAGAGGGAAATACACGATGTTCGTTCGTTTTCGTTTCGCGATAGCAGCTCTCTGTTCTCCGCCAAATTCTATTCAGTGGGGCCCTTTACACTCAATATTATCGCGATTTTTAAAATTGTATGGGGTCTGTTAAACGCTTAATACTATCACAATACTGGTGTGTCAATATTATCGTGGTTTTCAAAATCGTATGGATTTTTCTTCAATATTCATTGCACGTGATACGGATCGTGATATGAGTATATCGCGTGATAATAATAATCATGTAACAGGCCCCTATGGATGTTGCTTCAATATTCAGTGTTTCACGTGATAATAATAACAGTTGGTAATATTTTCTCCAATTAATGGAAGCTATTTAACAACTTGTTCCGTTTTGCCAAAGGTATTTCACATTCCGATACGCGCACCATCCAGGAATAGGAGCCGTCAGACCAGAGGGCCTACCACGATCTGAAAACGAAGTATTTCCCTCTCCGCGCTCGAATATGCAAGTGCGACAGAGAGGCATATATATTTAGTTTTCGGTTGGTAGCACCTTAGTCCGAGCGTGGCGGACGGTCTAAGAAAGTAAAAGAACATTCCGTGTGTTGTCTGTCACACATATAATTTTTTAGCTTCCCATCGACCTATGAACTTGAAATTAAGTGATAATGTTTATTATGAAGTATATTTTACCAAAAATATCAATATATTGATAAATCACATTTGTTTTTTAGTTGTACGGAACCCTCAGTGTGCGACTCCGACGCACTTGGCTGGTTTTTATTACATTTTGAATTTTATTTCTCTTATAGTAAAATACCATATTCGTTTTAAAGTTGACGCCTGAGGGCCTACCGCGAACCAAAAACGAACTATCTTCCTCTCTGTCGTTCGAATATACATGTGCGAGAGAGGCAGATACCTACTTCGTTTTCGGTTCGCAGTAGCGCCTCTAACGTCCGAGCGCGGCGAACGGCATGAGCTGAGGGTCTACTCCGAAATTCAAAATCCTAACTTCGTATGGTGCCGTCCCTTTCACTGTCCTGTCATAGACTATATGAGTGAAAGGGACGGCAACATACGAAGTTCGGATTTCGAATTTCGGAGTAGTCCCCCAGTACCACTAAGTTATAAGATAGAGCGAGATAGGGATAGAATTTTGCTAGACGTTTAAAAGCCATTAGTCACCTAGTAGTTTGTCACAAACAAAATAGAGACGCAGCTTTAAGATGGCGGACAGACTCAGCAAACATTCAAGTGGTGTCCTTTACACGATTAATATTATCACAATACTGGGGTGTCAATATTATCGCAGTTTTCAAATTTGTATGGATTCTGCTTTAATATTCACGTGATACTTATCGTGATATGAATCCATGTAACAGGCCCCATACATTCGCTTTGAAGGCGGTTGTTGTGACAATCAGTCTAGCTAGCACGATAGATTATACCGTTACGTTTTATGTGACGTTTTAATACATTTCGCCCATATAACGTGACGGTATAAGTTATCGTGCTAGCTAGGCTGATAGGTGTATAGAACGCTTGAAAACTACAAAAACAAAACGCTGCAGACGTGGCTAGCCGAATCCACACAATGGGCGATGATGGCCCATCACCCAGAACGCAGCCCAGCAACCTGGCCAACATACCGGACGCAAAAATAGTTCACGACTTTCGAACGTAGCCGACACTGTCAACCAACAAATTTAATATAGCAATATAGTCTGTGGGCAATATGGCCGACGTTTTGTCATCAAATTAACACTTTTAAATGCAAAATACGCGACAATCCGAATTTTGCGGATACATATGTTCAACTCAAAAATCGTTATTTTTATACGTTCTTCAATTTGAGACAGGTCTCGTTCGGGTCTACCGTACCCCTGCACGAAATTATTAATATAGATGTTGTGTCTGGCCAACCCGGACTCAAATAAAATAATAACTATATTATTAAGTATTCATACGGGATTGCCATACCCGTTGGCATTTCGGGCACTTGCGTAATATAGTAAATCGGCAAAAAATGCCAATTAAATATCACGTGTGTGAATAATATTATGTTAATGTAGAGCTTCGTACGACGGTGTTGATGACATCTGTTATAATTATACCTAAACATTATAAGTTAATAAACTTACTATAATGAAACGGGTCACTCTCGTCACGTTGAATATTGCTCGACATGTTTCAGATCGGTTCGCGGTCCTTTCCTTTTGGACGATTCACACCAAACGGCCGGAGTCAGCGCGCACGCCACCAGAGTCAAAGGAATTCGAACCCTCCATACAGAGGCTAGACTTCGTATCCAAACGGCAGCGGCAGAACCGGCGGCAGCCGACCGGAGCCGACCGGCTGCCCGCAACCCATTCAAATATGAAATCTAAATAGTAAACTTTATAGGATTATTGCAAAACGAACCTAACCTAATTTCAATTTGATGATGTTCAAATAAAACCCGAAATGGGCCCTGTTTCGAAAAACATAGGTCTAATGAAACAATAGGGCAAAAGATAGTAGGTCAAGTGACAGGACCCGGAATTGGGTACATACTAGCACGATAGCTTTTAGGGTGAGGCCACACGACCGTAATTTTATGAGTTGTGAGGGGCGTAATTTCGGTCGTCGCCATACTTGTGACTATCACCGAAATTTTCGGTACACGACACAAGTATAGCGAGGACCGAAATTACGCCGCTCACAACACAACTCACAAAATTATGATCGTGTGGCCTCACCCCTATATATATGGTCATGTCGAACGATCGGAGATAGGTAACAATTTTAGGACGAAAGTGTAACATGGATCACGTGTGTATTAATTTAAATTTCATGTATAATTTATACATAAAAATTGCTGTCAAATGATAACATAACATTGAGCTATCGCTTTACAACTTCGCACCGCACACGTATATTAGACGTGGAGAGGTCTTCCCTTTACAACGAAATCCATTGAAAATAAAAAAGGTACAAAAGTGAAATAAAAGGTTACCTACCAATACTATCCTCGTGTAAAAGTAAAGAATACATTGTGTCTGTAGTCACACAATGTATTCTTACTTTACCTCAACGAAGTACCTATTTCACGACTAAAAGAGCAATATCAAAATGTTTATTTTTAGCTCATCGGCTCGAAAATGGATGTTTTGCTCCTTGAAACCAGTGAGCAAAATGCAATTTTGCTGCGAGCGTGACAACGACTTTTCCTGCTTGAAACCAGTGAGCAAAATACAATTTTGCTGCCTGAAAAAAACTTACTTTTTAATTTTTCATATCGGCGGTTAGTTTAAGTAATTTATGAACTCATTCTCTCTATTACTATTCCTTTGCGTTATATGTTCTCGCCGCTGAGGATCTCGTGTCTTTGAGTCCCTCGCTACGCTCAAGACTCTATAATTGTTTTTTTTGCTTTCGCTTGCTCGGGACTCAACATCAACACTCGCAGCAAAAATCTATTTTGCTCTCTTGTTGAACAATAACTATTTCTCTTACAACGGTTGGGTCGATAACTTGCGTGTACGACTTAGTGTCAATTTGTAGGAGGCCATTCGGGGGTCGCTGGTCGACGAGTTAGGTATGCCCCATTTTTTTCCCCTTTATTGTGCTCTAACTGTAGTTTCGTCTTCATTTTTGTAGACATTTGAACGTCTATAAACTGGTTCGAATAGCACCAAATGTCAAATAACATATTGGTATCGCGTTCTGACTAGAACTATGTAAGTAGGGCAAATATGTTGTTTTGTGTGAGAGAGTTAATCAAAAACCAAGACGCCGTGCTTTTTTTTGTTTGACCTACTTATATCCAGTCTGAAAGCGATGGCAATTATCAGATCGATACCTTTTTTGTTACACCCTAAATACACTAATAGAAATGTTAGCAACTCTAGTGTCAACTGAGCAATCACGCAATCTACTAAATAAATCATGATTTTATCATTTCTTCATTCTTGACAGTTATTTCTCAAGTTTGACGGTGCTTTTGTTGTGTCGTCAGCGTGGGACGTTTTTAACTTTAATTCGATGACTTCGAATGGAATGAAGGTTATTGATGATTTTAATAGGGTGATTTAAATTTCTACGGCCTATTAATATGATCTTGCTATCCATATTTTTTTAATTGAGTAACAAATACCTAACTAATTAACATTTATTTGTGTACTTAACCGAAATAACTTAAAAATATTAAAACGTTAAACTTAAATCACAGAATAGTATAACAGTATCTAAAACTGGCCCTTGTGTACTACGAGTATTACTGATTCTGTGCCTTGAGGCATTTGTAGGTAGGTACCGAGGATGCTGGCGGCATTTCCTCGCTGTATCGCAATGTTCAATCCACACTTATCGATTGATTTATATGTTTCAAGTTAACGGAATCAATGAATTTTATAAACGATATAAATATGAAATCGATGAATATGTAACAGAAACTGGAGTCAGGGCCAGTCAGAATATTGACGAATCGTTAATGAAATGTAAAGGTCAACAGCCGCTGTTTAGAAATTTTGCGGAGTTTGGTAGGTAGGTACTTAAAGGCACAGAGCGGGCGCGGTGCGTAGGCGGTTAGCATTTTTGATCTTTCCGAAACTGCAGTGATAGTGTCGATTACTGATTCATATGTCATATACGCCGCCTCCGCCCCGCAGCGATGCTGCGCCGCGCTCTGTGCGTTTCAAGATTAAGACCTTGTTTATGGACTTTTTTTGTACTACGACGGTGGCAAACAAGCATACGGCCTGCGCGATGGTTAGCAAGCAGACATCGTAGCCTATGGATGCTTGCGGCTTCAGAACAGTCGCAAACGCACCTTTTGTGATATGAGGATCTGCTGTATTGTTAGCTAGAGGCAAATGCATGTCCCCACTCAATATAGTCACAGAATAAGTAATAATTGTGCTGCTTAGAGTTTTGCGAGGGAATTCGGACTGTCCAGATTTAGTTGCGCAGTTGGTACGCTTGCTTGTCCGTTCACTATCACAACTGAAAGTTAATCTCCGACCCCGCATTTATCCTCTTCTAGCAGTACCTAAGACAAGCACCGTGTCACATAGAATGTCTCCACTTGTACGCGACCTCCAATACATCATTGAGCTGCTCGCATCAACACCGGACTGTGATATTTTTGCAAGTAGTTGGATGGTGCAGTGCATGAAGTTCTGTGAGGCGATGGATAAGCGACCGTCTTCTGTAATATTTTAACTTTATGGATTTTATATCTTTGAACCGAGCTTGGATTCAAGGTATTAAGAAAGTTTTTCTGTTATGAATTTCGCAGTGTCTTGGGCTTAAATCCTGTAAAACTGTGATCTTATGAAATAAATAAATAACTAATAGTATTACGTAACGGAAGCCGCAACGTGGTGGACTCATGACCTGGTAAAGGTCGCGGGAGTCTGCTGGACAAGGGTGGCGCAGGATCGGTCGTTGTGGCACTCTTTGCCTATGGCCTATGTCCAGCAGTCAACGTCCTTCGGCTGTTCTGTTGTAATGATGATGATGATGTTTGTGTTGGGTTTAACGTTGAATTTCACATGTACTTACCCATTTAAAACACAAAATATATAAGAAGATGAAAATGATTCCTGAAGATGCGCCTATAGAAAATCATTAGTTCCACACAAGACGCACCCTCTTTCCGCGGACGAATTTCTTGTGTTTTAGTCTTTACTTTCTTTGTTTTTGCTTTAAACGAAAGTTCTTGTCGTAATCGGTAATCAAGCTTACAGCTGTAATAAGACATATTTTGCTGCAGATGCTGGTGAGCGTGTGCTGGTGCCAAGATGAGATCGTGAGGAACGACTTCGAGGGGCCCAACGCGGACGGCTCCTACAAGTTCGCTTACCAGACACGTGAGTACCAGTCTTAAGATGTATCTTCACAGCGAGCATAGCAGTCTGCCGCGTGATGCTCGTACATCTGGACACTTGCAGGCTGCACGGCGGACGGTATCCCCAAGATCACACTGTACTGGATCGCAAGCTCTAACTCTTTGATCATCGTCGTCAATCCACCAAGTTGCACCTTTAACGTCATACTGGGTAAACTAGGAGCTAGGGCTACATATGCATAAGTGTGTATGTTCACTTACAACAGAAATTTTCTTGAGCTTTGATTTATGTCTTCCTCTTACTAATGTTGCAGAAGGCGGGATCTACCACGAGCAACGCGGTTCCCTGCAAGGGCAAGAGCCAGCGCTGGTGGTCGAAGGACAGTACCAATACACGGCGCCTGATGGACAGGTACGTACAAATTTGATTTCTTGGCCACCTCGTACCTTGTCACAGTGATAACAATATGAGGTCTCTAGCGGCTCTCATATTGATTTTCACTGTGACAAGGTACGAAGTGTAGTGGCCCAGCAAACAAAATTGTTGACCGTAAATTATATATCATATGATATATAATATATAGGCGGAAGAAATCCCGAGTAAAAGCTAGTTAAGTGATATCACTTAACTAGCTTTTACTTCTTCCGCCTAATGGACGATTCACACCGAACGGCTGGAGTCAGCGCGCACCCCACTAGAGTCAAAGGAATTTGAACCTCCATACAGAGGTTACATTTCATATTTGAATGGGTTGCGGGCAGCCGGTTGCCGCCGACTCTGCAACTGGCGTTTGGATACGAAGTCTAGGTTCTGAATTAGAATATAGAGAGAAATAGTTCGAATTCCTTTAACTCTGGTGGCGCGTGGCGTACGCGCCGTGTCCGACCGTTTAGTGTGAATAGTGCATAATACTGGTTTTCGCCTTAAGGCGCTGACAAGACCTAAATTGCTTAAATTTAACAGTATCTTAACAATAACTATTTCATTTGGCATTGCGAAAATATATATGTTAATATTCATTATATAGGTAGGTATAATAAAAGTTACTTGTTTCTAAAAAAAATTGAAAAATTCGACTCCAAATAAATGATAAAATTATGTCTGAAAATCCTCTTTTAAACATTTAGTTCTGTCTCATGTTTTCAACTTGGGTGATCAAAATTAAGAACACGATTTATATTACACGTGGAGTGTGTTTTAAATCATCAGTTTCCCTCCAGGGCCCATTTTTTTCCACCCTGTATACAATAGACACCGTTTTTTGTTTGAGATAAAGAACCTCCAAGTTGGGCCCAAATCATTTTAGTGAAAATCTGATGACGAGATCGATGTGGAAACCGGAAACGAAATCGATTTTAGTCAAAAAAAACTTGTATTTCTAATAAACCATTTCAATATTTCCAGGTGATAAACGTGATCTACAAAGCGGACGAGAACGGGTTCCAAGCGACGGGCGACCACCTCCCCACTCCGCCACCAATTCCACCGGCCATCCAGCGGGCTCTCGATTACATAAAGAGTTTACCACCGTCCGACAACGACTATTAAGCCGCGTATCCATTCGAGCCGCCTCAGGCCGAGCAGCCTCTACTGGAGGCGAACTGAGGCGGCATAGACACGAGGCACGACGTGGATCCAAAATGGAACGTGTCGCCTCACCTTGATCAGCGACGTTCCTCCGATCCAGTTCACACCAAAAATGCTATTGCTCCACGCGCGTAGTGTAATTGCTGCTTTAATAGTAGACTGTGTCTCATGGGAGCTGAATTATATATTTACGGCCAGGGCGGTGTATTGAATCCTGAGTGAAGCGAAAGATTCTATACTAGAATATTGAGCGTAGCGAAGCATTCAAGTGTTTACGCCCAAGACGGATACATTTTTGCTACTGTGTGACACATACGACTTTTCACAACGCCTATGAGACCCGCTGATAAAAAAAGAAACGTCTTACCAATAATTTTGCTACCGCACTCGGTACTGCACAAGTGCACATACTGCTTTTCACACCATCTATGAGGAAAAGAGTCGTCTCAGATCCCTCGGAGGCAAGGTACAGCGGTGGCATGACAAGGTTCGCTGCTGAAATAACATGAAACTTTGTATACACAATGGGATCGGCCATATCTAGGTCGGAAATTAGTTTGTTACTTGAAATTGGAATAGAAAAAAATATTACTGCGATTTTTTTTATTTCTTAGGTCTTGTATGGAAACCTTAATAATCGCTGTATTCTTCTCCATTATAATTTCAATTAAGAGAAACTCATTTCTGACCTAGATATACCGGATCCCCTTATCTATACAAAGTTTCAAATGATTCCAGCATACCATTTTAAAATGAGAGCGAAACTACGTTTGTATGGAGAGCCGAGCTTACTGCGAACTCTTAAACTGACAATAAATCTCAATTTAGTTGCATAAGACCTTTTCCCTCGCTCTTGGTGAAACGCGTGAGGATCTCTATAGAAATTCTTACTCTAGAGGCCAGAATTCGCCAATGCGGCCTTATACACGGTGATTATAATCACGCGATACACTCATATTACGATTCGTGTCACGTGAATAATGAAGCAAAATCCAATCAATATTGATACCCTCGATAGTATTGATATCCCGGTACAGTGATGATAATAATCTTGTAAAGGGCTCAAATGACGCATGCAGTTTTAGACCCGTTTTGACCAATGTAGCCGGTCAGTCTTGTAAAATTAGAACTTGTAGGTTTAAAAGATTAGCCCTACTCTATAGAGAAGATTAAAAGTAATACACTTCTCATCACATCTCACAATCTTTTTTTGTTAATGTATTCAGTTTGTGTTTCTTCTTAGATATTTTTACTACAAGTGCAATATTTAGTAATATGCCAACGAGTTTTTTTTTTGTAAGTATCTAGTTATAATAATATTCGTTAAAATGTTTGGTAGTAGTAAATCATATTGTTTTTTTTTTATAAAACAAATCAACAAATTACAACGTAATATAAACAAAAGTACAAAAATTAGATATACTGTCATAATAAGGTATTGTTAAAATAAAAACTATGATTAAAATTTGTTTCATTTAAACGTTTGGTAACTTTCTTCAATAATATGTTCGAAGTAGCTCTACAAAACGAAATGCATCGTTTAAGGTGGGTGGTTACAATTGCGTGCCGTGACCAGGAATCATGCTACGTCGTGTAATTCTGCTGCTGATTAAAGAATCAGTCTAATATTACGAGTAAAAATTATGAATAAATAAGTATAACATCATCATAGGCCTCTAACTCTAACCTCTATATGTCCAACTGGACATAGACCTAGTACTTATACCTAATAACGGTAAATAAAACAAATATTCCATTTAACATATTCGTTTAATCTAAATATTGAGTCTTATTAATATATTGTACAAAACAAATCCGTACGCGCCACGATAGTCGTGTACAAATATTTCGGTAATTCTATGAACGTTTCCACCGCCGTCATTGCCCTATTATTCTCGGAGTATAATTTTAGTGGCATATTTGCTTATATTTAGGGTACCCCGGACAGTAAATAATTAATTTAAAACATCATCATATAAAACAGAAAATTGGAATAAGGGCGGTTGAAACGTTCTTAACATGACTGATTTTGTACTTTTGTATTAAACTAATATTAATGTACTTAGACGACTTTGTATTTTATCAAATTGCATAAACAACCAGAACAATACCCAGGTCCTTAAACGTAAATGCTATTCCGCTATATATAACTTACATAATAGTTATTTAAAAGAAATGTATCCAATTCTAGGCCTTTTACAACTACCCACAGATATAGTGAATTATCTGTTCCCATCGTAAAAAAATCGGACTACGACTAGATCCGTAGAAGTCTTAGTCAATCAATGTCATGTCCCTCATGTCATATGACAAAATACTACCAGTTTTCATTCTGACATTGACTAATAAAGTTTCACATTAACAGACATGAACGTGTCAATCATTTAATACGACAATCGATAGCCGCTTCGTGTCTAGTCAATTACCTGTAAGTACTTTTCCGAACCTTGCCGTCTTTTTTAATGAATTACGTTACTCGTAGCGTCTAAATCTTATTTTACAAATATACAATATTCACACGTTTTACTTACCGGTCGAACCTTCCATGTCCAACTTTCGTTGTTTACAGGAATATACGCCATGTCTTAATAGATTTCTGTGGCCTGGAATACCGCAGTATGAACATATGACTGTCTTGCGCTTGCTGCTGCCAGGATTCATATCAACTTCTGCTATATTTTGTTTAGATTCTCCATTGTCACCATCCAAAAGATCTAAGGGATTCACAGTGTCTTTATCAACCTTTGAATGACTACTACTAGGATTATCCGAATGGTTTTTTTGACGTTTACGACCACTAATAGAACCTTCGGAACCTTTCGGAATGGGACAAAGCAGATCTTGAAATTCAGGCGACACATGGCACCTTACATTTTCGCATAAATATTTCTGTCTTTCAAAGGACATTTGTGGTTGAATAATGTTAGGCATTTTGGAGTCTAATTTCGAAAACAGTTTAATTCGATCCGAATAATCGTTAGGCGAGGATTTAGAACACATAACTATACCAGAATTTGACGCATCCGTCTTAAAGTGGACGAAGGAAGTTACATTTTTTGGTATGGGGGCTGGATTGATGTCGCCAAAGAATTTATTCCAGTCGCAAGTGTTTACGTAAGCTTGTCCTGTCTCGTTCCCAACTATAACACTAGTTATATCGCTGTAGGCAGATGCAATTTCAGAGATGTCCTTCACACAATTAACAGTAGATTGCCGGAATTTCGATTTGAAAAACCCGAAATGTACATCAGGAGCGAACTTTGTATGTCCCAAAGGGAGGAATGATAGTTGAAAAGTTTTGTGTAATCCTGACATAACTCTCCAAAGAGCATATTGGATTATAGTGCTATGTTTATTCTGATTCGCGACAGCGTGGCAGACAACGTTAGTCTCTCCTAAACCGTACGTTTCGAAGAAATGATGCAATAGAGAAACAACCAAGTTGATTCCTTGAGATATATTTTCAGGGATAACATATAGAACGAATTTCTGAAGAGGTTCTATAGCAACGCCAAATAACGATACTTTGTAGGTGTCAAGGAAGTTTAGTGGGCCTTCCTGATCAGGATAGTGAGGAAGATGAACTTGCTGGAGATAATCGAAGGAGTAATGTGCGAGTCCGTCATAACTGCAAGGAGCATGTTGACCTAAAGCCATATTATTCATGATCATTAAAGTATTGACCTGAGCTATGATGCTTTGGTAATAAGCCTTTTGCACTTGTACGTGATTCAAATGATCAAGCGCACTGTTTAAGCATTTTATTTTCGTATCTTCAGTCTGAGGTTTGGATAAGTCACTGACGAAATCCTGGCACGTTTTGCAAGATTGTGAGGGCAGATTAAATGTTCCATTAGGGAAAAAGGTATCCCAAGCTCTTTTCCATAAAGGCCTGCTGAGGGGACATTTCCTGTCCACTTTACACGCTCGGAGATACCGTTCAAAGATGTACGTTCCGCTCATGATATTGGGCAGTATATAGAGGTCTGTATTACTAAGCGACCGGCCCGGCAAAACAATAGAGTTTTGCTCAGAGAAGTTCCGTATAAACGCAACTACATGAGTTTTCTGTTCCGGTGTCATCAAACTTTTAGTGCTAGCATAATGCGGTTGGGCTTCTACTCCGGTCTTCTTGAAAGTCTTAACGAGATTCTTAAACTTGTGTTCTCCTAAACTGTGAGCGAAAAGGAAGAATTTTTTGCACACGGGTAGGCCTCTAAATGTGAAAACTATATGAGTTCTCTCGCTTTGCTTTGGACCATTTCCTTTTGTTGATGAGTGAGAACTTTTAACAATAGCATTTAAAGCCCCTAAAGTTATTAAATTTAAGTGGTTAAAATGATGCTGACAGTAATAATCTTGATCTCGACAGTCCAGTATTGATTTCAGAATAACATCTCTATTAAATTTGTCCCGACAGGGAAAATTGCAATCACATCGAAAATCTTTTACATCTACTAACTCATCAGATTGAATCTCATCGCACTCATTAGAATTTTCTTCTTCGTCTTCGTCTTGACCAAAATAGTATTCATCCGGAAACTTGTCGGTTTTTTCCGGACAATATGAGTGTGCGTTTTGATCTGAAAATTTTCTTTTTTTAATTTTCACGTCGTCTAAGTGTTATACATAATTACATATTTAATTATATTTTGACGACCGAAAAGTAGGTCAGTATACGGTACAAGTTAATTGTTTTATGTGTTTTTATCCGATTAAATTATTATATACAGGTTTGTGTGTTAGTACGACTTACCAGATTCCTCTGCTCCTTTGTCATCCATTTTTTCCTTTCCTCCGTTTTCTGTCACGTTGATATCACTCTCTGGATCTGTAATTACAATACAGACCATGACTTCTTGTGTTTTAGAAATATCACTGAAATTACTCTGAGTCTGCCCAGCAAACACAGCTTTATTGACATGTTTCAGCCGTAAAACATGTTTATTAAACCTATCACGTAGCTGGAACAGTTATTATAAAATATGAATGATGTGAACACGGATGCTCTTAAATATTTTGGGCACACTACAATAAACATGCCAGAGCAGTTAGATACCCATTTGAAATGCTATTTGATATCACAAAATAGTTATTTAAATTAGGTAGCGGACCCCAGGCATACTTCAGGATGCAACTATACTGAGGTAACATTTTATCCATCCATACTAATATTATAAATGTGAAAGTCACCCGTCTGTCTGTCAGTTACCTCTTCACGCTTAAAGCGCTTAACCGATTTAAATCAAATTTGGTATAGAGATAGTTTGAGTCCCGAAAAAGGACATAGGATAGTTTTTATTCTGGAATCGGAATGTTTTATTAGGGGGTGAAAGGGGGTAACAGTTTGGATGGGCGCCTACAACAATTGAATAGCAATAATTTCTTTAACATCGTTTGGTATGAGTGTAAACCCGCTAAATCCATTTCTCAACATTTTTTCATTTTACCCACCATTACGTAGCAAAATATTTTTTAAGAAAAAAACCGACTTCAATGGGGGAGGCCGGTGAAAGATTATTTATTATACTTAGATGGTGCACTTTTAGATTTCATACAATGAAATGAAAATGGCTATAAGTATGTTTATAATGGTAGAAGACTAAGTACCCTCAATTCCTCATGGAATCCTCCATCAGAACTCAAGCTTGACAAAAATCTGTCTTGAAAACCTAGCTTGCTTGACAAACATAACGAAGAGAACAAATCGCCAAACGTGAACTATGCGTCATTAAAGAGTTCCACTCTGATCATCATCAGCACTTCCGCTTCATCAAATGTCACTAATTTAAATGTAAATGCTTGATTTGTTTATGAAAATACTAAAATTACTATATGTATGCCTTTTACATTTGAGGAGTTCCCTCTATTCCTCATGGATCCCATCATCAGAACTCGAGCATGACAAAAATTAATCGTGAAAGTAGAACTTGCTTAACAAACACAGCTATGAGGACAAATCGCCAAACGTGAACTTTTCGTCGTTGAAGAGTTCTGTTTCTGATCATCATCAGCAGTTCCACTTCATCAAATGTCATCATTTTTGTATGAAAATGCTTGATTTGTTGATAAAAACACAAAAATCACTATATGTTTACCTTTAAGATTTGAGGAGTTCCCTCGATTCCTCATGGATCCCATCATCAGAATTAAGTTTTGACAAAAATGGGAAAAACTTGGATATATATACTTACAATCAAAAAAAGAATTTTCAAAATCGGTTCAGAAATGAAGGAGATCTGGAGAGAAGGAGTAACAAACATTAAAAAAAAATGCAACCGAATTGATAACCTTGAAGTCGGTTAAAAAGGATGCATCGCCTGACAAAAACAGCTACTGCCAATGATATTTTAAGTATAGATACGTTACCCGCGTACCTAAAGTGTGCCGCTATAAAGACGCTAAACATCGCCTATTGGCTTCAGTCGCTCCCGGGCAAGCGAGAGAGGCGAATGTTGACACGAGTTCCCGCCAACGACGTAAGTGACCTTAAAAATGCCGTCATGCGTGTTGCGAAAGTGCACTAATTATACATCCAAACGTACTAAGGCAACAGGCATCACATTTAGCGCGTAGCACAAGCGGCCGCGCACACATCGCCGCGTCTATGTGTGCGTGAGCCGCGGATGTACCTTTTGTATGGAGTGTCCTTACCCGGTGTACCCTGGTCTCAATACGAGTCTTTGACCAGTGTATGTTGCCAGTGATGACATAATGGGCACTGAAACATAGTTGCTTACTTTGGGCCTCATAAGAGGGCTTAAAGTCATCAACAGAGCAATAGAGAGGGCTATGCTGTGCTGGGAGTATCTCAGCGTAATCGCATCAGAAATGAGGCCATCCACAGTAGAACCCAATTATGTATATATTTATTTCAGAAGATTTCATTTAGTTTCTTTTAAGAAGTTTCTTTGAATATTAAGTACCTTTTGATTTCCCTAAAGATCTATTTACTTTATTTTTCTCGACAAATTGCTTAATCCATAATTTAAAAAGTTATTTGATTGCAAAATACAGTTAAGTTACAAAAGTCATCGTAACATATAGATAACCAAAACGCGTTACCTGTCTTTTATTTTGGAATTAGGGAAAAAAATAACCCAATGATACTTTCCCCGTTTTTCGGGGTTTAATATTTTAATTCAAATAATATTTTTGTCTCTCCTGTAAACTTGCATAATATGACGTTAGCAGGTTTACACTATTAGCCCACGATATAACGAGTTGAACGCGGACGGAGTCGCGGGCAAAAGCTAGTCATCATATAATTTTCGTACTGATAATTATTTAACACAATATACATATGACAACACGTGAGGGTGATTGGCCTCATCAGGGTGGTGTATGGGTGTCTTCTGGTACGGGCTCCATGGCGCAGGCCTCGGGCAAATAAAATACAGAAGGTATAATCAACTGGTCGGTATAATCGAGTAGAGATTAAATAACAAATATCCTAACTCAGCGTTGAGGGAACCAACGGTCTCGTGTTGGACTTGTGACTCGAATGCTACTCAGAATCAGAATGCCCCTGCCCAAGGCCAGCACCTCAATTTATATGTCGTCGTAAACAACCCCACCAGTGCACTTGCAGTCCATGGCACGATAAGTGACGTCATTGGTTTCAGCTGCAACTGCAGGTAAACTAACAAACAGCATCGGGTGATCGCTATACATTAAATAGTGAGGTGAATCTCCGACACATATAATAATTGCAGTTTGTCTCAAAACTACATTTGTTGTTCACACCATGACTTAAAATGCTAGAAAATATCTAAACTGGCATCATGAACCCAAGGCTGGGGCTGCACTGTGACGGCACTTTAGAGCAGTTGGGCCACTTAATGTACTCAGATCGCTAATCGCCCTATCACCAGTGTCGCGGCCTAAAATCTGGATAATAGAGGTAATCCAGAATCACGTGTGACGGCGACTGGCGACCAGACCATATAAATAAAACAAAAAACTATTTTGGTAATATTTTTAATCTAATTGAATCTTATGACTTATGAGTATTATGACATATTTTACATAATTGTTATTAATATATACGAAAATTCACGGAAATTAATTGCAAAAACATGGTGCCTTTTATTTATATTACTTACAATATAATTATTTACTATAATACTTCTTTTAAATGGAGGTAGGTACTAAGTTTTGCTTATTTACTCTGTTTTGCGGCATAGAAAATAGCATATAGCGTTAATACTCGTGTTCGCCCATGATGCCAGCAAACACCACGACACCCACCGCGCCAAAAAAAAAACAAAAGCACCTTTGGATGAAAATGGAACCATGCAATGATACCCATCTTTGTCTGGTTATAGGCGAAGCTACGAGTTTCAACGGTACACGTTTAGCCGCCAAACGGTAAAAAAAGAACTAAATATTAAATTAGCCTAGTTTATTTTATCAGCAATATAATTTTTTAATAGACTTTATGTACAATGTTGTATAGGTTCATTTTTCCCGTTGACTGACGAAGAAAAATATTGATCGTTAAATTAATGGCAAAATCCAAAATTAATAGGAAAACATACACGACAAACATCACTTTTTTTTTAAACACAGATCCATCTAACCATAAATATAGTTCATTTAATATTATCCGAAAGATGATAACTACACTATTTACATTTCAAGCCATTTATCGCTCGAAACGACGAATATGAATCATACTTTCTTCGAATACAATACTCATATCTTTGCTATGTTACTAAGTGAGGCTGCACGATCCGACCACCGTTTCTTGCAGACATAAAACCCATTTTTTATCAGATTTCTGTGTCCTGTAAGACCACAGTAAGAACAGGCGGGGCGCTTCTTAGGCTTACCCTGCAGGCTAGTTACTGCCACACTCTGTTCGTCTTGCTCCACTTTTGAATCCAAATGATCCGTGGAACTAACTTGACTGTCATACTCGACATTCGGATTACTTCCAGAATCTGTAGAACTATCTAAATCTATTGAAGCACATTTCTCACATGGTTTAACATCTTTACAGTCATCAGCCGAAGACTCACTGGCTAGTTGTCGTTTAGTGCAAACATATTTGCCTTGTTTCACTTGATTTACATGTCCTACTTCACCACAGTATGAACACGCATTAGTCTTACGCTTACTCTGTTCTTTTTGTTCATCTTTTGTATCTAACACTGGAAGTGGAACTGATGCATCAGACGTTCCTTTTGGATTATCAATGAAATTAGTATCTAAAGTCTCTTCTTTAACTTTATTCGAGACAGAGCTATCAAGACCGTTTGGAACGGGACAGAGCAAACATTGGCATTCGGGTGATACAAAGCTTCGAATATTATTGTATAAATACTCCTGTCTTTCAAAAGGCAGTGGTTGTGGTTGAAGTATATTCGGAAACTGTGTGCCAAATGTTGAGTCAAAAACTGTTATTGGATCCGAAAAGTCGTTGGGAGATAATGCCGAGCACATGAGTGACCCTGGATTTGTGGAATCCGTTTTAAAATGGGCAAAGGAAGATAAATCAGGTATCGAACCTGGGAAATGTTCGCTGAAGAATGTCTTCCAGTCGTAAGTATTAACGTAACTTTCTCCTGCCTCATTCGCGACAATAACCCCAATGGTAGAGCCAGGATTATCCGACAAACTAGCCACTCGACAGATGTCCATTAGAGAATGGACATCGGATTCTCGGAATTTTGACTTGAATAGCCCAAAATTCAGGTCTGGGCCGAATTTAGCATGTCCTGATGGGAGAAATGACAGCTGAAAACTTTTATGCAACCCCGTGATAACCCTCCAAAGAGCATATAGGATTATAGTGCTATTTCTGTTCTGATTCGCGACGGCGTGGCACACAACGTTCGTCTCTCCTAAGCCGTACGTTTCGAAGAAATGATGCAAGAGAGAAACAACCAAGTTAATTCCTTTATGTATATACTCAGGGATAACATATAATATGAATTTCTGGAGAGGTTCTACGGCAATACCAAATAGCGAAACTTTGTAGCCGTTAAGAAAGTCTAGAGGGCCTAGCTTATCATGGTAGTGAGGTAGATGGATATCCTGGAGGTAGTCAAAGGAGTAATGTACCAGGCCGTCATAACTGCAAGGAGGATGGGAGCCCAAAGACGCGCCTCCCATCATCACTAAAGGGCCGACCTGAGCTACAATGCTCTGGTAATAAGCGCTTTGCACTTGCACATAATTTAAGTGATCCAAAGCATTGTTCAAGCATATCTTCTTTACATAGTCTGGCTGGGGCCTGGATAAATCGCTGATGTAGTCCTGGCAAGTTCCACAAAGATCTGAAGGTAATTTGACCGTTACATGAGGACAGTAGTTATCCCAAACTCTGTACCATAGCGGTCGGCTTACAGGATACTTATTGTCCTGTTTACACGCTCTAACATACCGTTCGTATATGGATGTTCGAGTCATACTACTCGGCAGTATACAAAGATCCGTGTTATCAAGCCGCCGGCCCGGTAAAACAAGACAATTTTGCTCGGAGAAATTACTTAAAAATGTCACAACATCAGAACGCTGCTGTTTCGTCATCAGACTTTTCTTGTTACCATGAGTTACGGCCTCCAATCCAGTCTCCTTAAAGTAGTTTAGAATTTTCTCATACTTCTTCGAATTTAGACCGTGCACGAAAAGGAAGAATTTTTTACACACGGATGACCCTCTAAACCAGAAACCTAACCTTTGCCTCGATTGTGGAATATGTCTACTTTTGCCTGTTGTCTGTGACCTTATATCAGAAGTGGCACTTAAAGCTCCTAACATTATTAAGGTTAAATGATTAATGTGATGATAGCAGTAATAATCTTGTTCGAGACAGTCCAGCCTTGATTTTAGAACGTCGTTTCTATCGAATTTGGCCATACAAGCATGTTTACAACCACATCCGGTGTTAAGAAACACCATTTCATCATCCATTTCTATGACATCCTTATCGTCCGGCATTTCGAAGACACTATCTGATTCTTCTTGATCATCCTGAGCGTTGTAGTATTCTCTTAGAAACTTCTCGACGCTTTCTGGATGGCCCGCGTAGAAGTTTTGATCTGAAAATGTTTAACATGGTGAAGGAAGGTAGCAGCAAAAGTCTATCATAAATAATAGCACGAAACAAAACCAGCAACTACTTTTTATACAGAGGCGTCTCGTGCAGGGTGTGCGTTGCACGCGGGCGCAGCGGTCCTAGGAGGCACCGAGCGCCGCTCGCGACGGAGCCCCACTTACTAGGGGGCGCCAGGGGCGCCACTTACTGGGGGCGCCAGAGACGCCACTTATTAGGGGGCACTAGGGGTTTGCACACGGGCGCTACATGGGCTAGAGACGCCTCTGTCTTTATATGAACGGACGGGTCCGTATAGTACGTACACGAACATGTGAAAATGCACGACCGCGGGATTGTACAACCCGGAAATTCCTAATATGCTTTTTAATCGAGAATGCAGAACCAAATAGTGCACATCCCGGCAGTTCGTTTACATGGGACGCGTATTCCCGAGTTGTACGTTTCCCGCCGTCGTGCATTATAATGTCTGTGTACACCACCCGAACAGACGCTGAATTACAAAGACTACAAAATGCCCCCCGATTTTGTTTTTGAGCAAAAAGCATGTAATTTTCTCGGAAAAACGTGTATAAGACCTAATTTGTTTCGAAGCAGACTGGTAAATTATACAGTGCCTTTCGGGCACGCGGACTTTTTTCAAAACAGATAATAGTATGTTTCATTCATTATCAATTGATCATACAGAATTATCAAATCATAATTATTTGAATTAGCTTTACAATTCACCGTAAATATTTTTACAAGCGGAAGTCGGCTTAGCTTCCAGAGGTCGTGGGTTCAAATCCCGCCTGGGCTGATCAATTTTTCACTCCGGTTCGAAATTTACATTTCAATTTCTTAAATCCGCACCTTCAATGAACTATATAAGTGCAACTGCTTAAGATGACGTCGTAGTAAACAGAACATTAAGGGCTGTCATTTGTACTATTTTGTCAATTTAAATTTTGTTAGACAGTAAATGAAGTCGAAACTATAGTTTTAAAATAGTTTATACAAAAAAAAACGACTTCAATTTTGTACTTGCTTTGCCACAATTTGTGGTTTCCGTGAGCAAAATGCTTGGTTACCTACAGAAAATACCGAAATCGGCATATGCGTGCCTTTCAGATTCGAGGAGTTCCCTCGATTCCTCCTAGATCCCATCATCAGACCTTCACCAAATTTATATGGGACCAATGTCGGGGTACGTGCTTTGAAACAAAAAAAGAATTATCAAAATCGGCCAACGTGGTCAAGAGTTATGGGGGAACATACATACAAAGAAAAAAGAACAAGCAAACTTGCAGAGGAACTGAGTACCTCCTTCCTTCTATCGAAGTCGGTAAATAAGCTCATGATTAGATTAAGGAACATTTCCATACCCCACTTAGAGAAAAACCCGCAAGCCGCATGCTCACTGTATAGACTGTCAATACAATACAATACGTCTTTGTTGCACACCTCAATGAATAAGATTATTAAAAGAGAGTATAAAAACCGCTGTAAACCAGCGCTGGTGGTACAAATATGGGCCGCCAGCAGTAACTGAATGTGTTCTCTTTGCCGCTTTCTAAATTGTTAACGGTTGTTTTTTGTTATTTTTTGTTTATAAGGCAATAAACTATTTCTTATTCTTATTCAAAAACTTAAAACTAGAGGTAAACAGCAATGCCCATGGCTATACATTGTGCTGTTCACAAAAATGGAATTTAAACTTTTTACCAGCTTTTATTTAACTTGCACTGTTTGTATGTGAGTATATAAGTTGTCATCAAAATTTGCAATCATTTTTTCAGCCACTTGCCGGTATCCGATTGAGCTGAAATCTGGCATATGTATGTAAGTTCGGTGACAATACAATATTATGGTACCACCGAACTGATCTGATGATGGAGACAGAAGGTGGCAATAGCACCTCTTCAACTATACAAGATAAAACCATCGGAGTTGATAACTGTATACAATTTTATGATACTGGCATTGTTTTCCAAAATTAAAGTTACTACCGGTTTTTAAATTTTATTTCGGACACTTAAAATTATTACCTGGATATGTCTCTTCTCCCACTCCGCTCAGTCTGTTTACCATATTTTCCAATTTAGGTCTCTTTGGTTCTAAAACGAAAAATAAATAAGTTTCATGTCTCATAAAATAAATGCGCATATGCAAGATTAATAGAAAGCCAAACTATTTAAGCTATTTGGTAAAAAGTTGCCCACTCATTTGACAAGCTTAATCCGAATAAGTTATAGTTTCCCCCTTAGATTGGAAGGTCAGAAGGCAGTCGCTTCCGTGAAAACTACAACCAATTCTTGGTAGCGAACCCCGGGCATCCTTCAGGATGCAACTGTACTGGTATAACGCTAGGATGGTGATGATACCGATGATGCACATAATATAATAAACCTCATCGTACAAAGGCCAGACTTAATGCGTTATGGCATTCCATAGATGTCAACCTTAAGGCAAAGCAGAAAAATTATAGGCTTGTAAAATTGGTATGAAAAACTGCCATATCAATTCTAATAATAAATGATCAGGGTATAAAGCTTACCCGTTCCACAGTCATTAATCCCCCTCCTCACGTTGTCCTCACTCACTCCACTCATAAGGTCTGCAACGTCAAATACAAACCATGAGTTCTTAAGTCCATTGGGTTGAGTATTACTTAACTAGAGCAGTTATTACGATTTTTCAAATTCAATTTCTTCGTAAATTATATTGTTTATGGGTTTTTCATACCTATATATGTATAGTATACCACGTGATCAAAGGGACAGTTTTGTTATATATTACGAAAAAATTGTATCAGTATAAAGAAATATTCTAGGACCATTTTTTACACATATCGAGTCCCATAGTAAGCTCAATAAGGCTTGTGTTATGGGTAGTAGTATACACCAGGGTTCCAAAGGATTTTTTTTTATACAACGACGGTGGCAAAGAAGCTTACGGCCTGCCTGATGGTAAGCAGACACCGTAGCCTATGGACGCTTGCGACTCCAGAGGAATCACAAGGATAATTATCTTTGGGGAGAAGGAGTGTATTGATAATTACTAACCCGATTCCCGAACCTTATGCAAGGTTTGAACCCCGATTATTAGAACAATTTTGCGGAATTTTCAAATTTTATTTTTATGAAATATTTGTACAAACCCTGTATTCATTGATGGGTCATTGTTATTATTTAATTTTCTAAACATTAATGCTTCTTTCCGTAAAAAGATATCATACGTTTCTAACTCATATTCTATTATCGCAACAAGTGTTTGAGTAACGTCATATTCAAAAAATAATACATATTTGTTACCCAAAAGGACAAAGAACCCACGGAATGTACCGCCCTTGCTAGACCTCATCACAATAACCTATTTCTCACTCGGTTGCCTACTATTACATACTTATAATAGTCTTGACTCGCACGATTTTCGCGATATTTCCAAACTGCATAACTACAGGTAGGTATTTGCAAGCTTGAATATGTTATAATTCACGGAAAAAGCCATGGGGTAATGCAGAAACTGTTATAAATTGGGATCGGACGAAATAAAATAAATGCGAATTATTTAGAAAAACTGGACTGATGGAATAGAAATCAGAGTTACATTTTTTAAACAGTCCATAAACTTGTCGATGTCGTCCTATATAAATTTTTTACATCATTAATTCATCAATGGAGATTTCCTCTGTAGTTATAATTGCCACAAAAATACATAGTCAATAATAAGACTGGAGATGGAATCAGAGATCAAAAATGTAAACTAACAACTATAAATGCAGACATGACTTTCCTTCTTCAAACCTCTTGCCACCAGCAGCATAAATCATATCTCCACAGATTTTATTTAAACAAAATCTAAAACGCCTTTATTTTTATTTGTATATTGCTTATAATTGTTGTAAATAAATATATTTTATTTAAAAAAAAAAGAACGCCTCTGTTTGCTATTTCTGACCGAATTATTATTTCCCTTAAATTCTTAACTCGGTAATTTTCTTAAAGTATTTCAATGATTTTCAACTACCCACCCATATATTATAAGTATGTTTATTTTATGGTGGCAAGTTGGAAACCCAATTGTTTACATTTTAGATCTCTAGAGTAAGTTGCATAAAACTGTCTGTAATCGTGAACGGAGCTCGTTAACATTGTATGGAAAGTGTGACAAGTATCGATGGGATGATAGCCGGCGCCATATTTAATGTTATAATAAAAATGTTGATCGGTCTGTAATCGTAGGTTGGTGCTACCCACCCTAAATTAATAACACCTGAACAAATTTTAAAATTAACATTCTTTTCGTGTCAATCACTATGGATGGACACATATTTTTTTATGTGAGTTGATGTATAAAATTAGAATTTATAAAAGGTTAGAAAGAGTTATTATTATTAATTCACGAACTACCCAGTATCACACTACTTAGTAGGGGAATGAACAAATGAAGAAGTGACTAATGGATGGAACAACAGTGACAAACCTGGTTTCCTCGTCAACTCGTGCTCGACGATATCAACTTCTTGCTCCATTGGTTCCATCTTTACCACGACCTTTGATAGCTCCTCGGGTTGCTCGGGTTCTACGGGTTCCTCGGGTTCCACAGGTTCCTGTTTGATGTCGACGTCCATGTCAGCCCGGCTGACTGAAACCATAAATAAGTTTTCTTAAATATCCAACAGCTTTTATGGTATTATAACATACTGCAAAACTGCCAAGTTAAGGCTCAAAATGCATTAAGCCGCAGTAAATTAGTTTTACTGTAAACAATCTAGTGCCAAACTTGGCAACTTTTCAGATAATCTACGGAACTTGGCGCCCTTTTAGATCTCAATGCTTTTGTCGGTGAACTTGGCTGCCATTTTCACATTTATGTTTTTGATGGGATTTAGTTATTTCTCTTTATGTTTATATTCCATAACTTTGTTTATATCCAGACCTTACAAGTTACACATTTTAAAAACGTCTTGAACACAAATTATGACAAATAAATTGATAGTTCGATGATAGTTGGTAGACGCTGTTACAAGTTTTACATAAAAACGGATAATATCGGACGGACTGAATTATATTCCTTAATGAAAAATCCAATAAATACATGTAAAACCTAAGATATTAGGCCTCTGTCCTTTACTAGATAGTAACGAAAATATCAATATACGTCTCAATCTTCACAGAAAAAAGCCTAAATAGAAAAGCGTTTTTAAGTGAGAAGGCCCTATAAGTAAATAAACCTTCCACCTCGATGGTCGCTTCTCGCAGCCCGCTTGAAGCGCATTGTGCGCATATTAGAGAGCTGGTCTCATCTGTAGACAACTGTGGACATGTACCTTCCACCTCGATGGTCGCTTGTCGCAGCCCGCTCTGTGCGCAACACGAGCCATTTAAAGCGCATTGTTCGCATTTTAGAAAGCTGGTCTCGACTGTATACAACTGTGGACATATACCTTCCACCTCGATGGTGGCTTGTTGCAGCCCGCTCTGTGCTCGTAACACAAGCTGCTTGAAGTCGCGCGCGTCGCGCAGCCGCGCCGCGCATAGTGAGCATATTAGCGAGCTGGTCGTTTCGTTTGTAGACAACTGTGGAAATATAGTTAGTCATCATCACCATCGTTATTTATTTTAAGACCGGTTTAGCTTTATGAATAGGCCCTGGTAAATATTTCTATGATGAGCATGAATTTTTGTTCTAAATCTTGATTATTTTCAATGTATCTAAGTATTTGAGGGCAGATATCTGAACTTTAGTCAAAGACCAAGTCTGTGCTTTGCAGGTAAGGATTGGAAGAATGCACATGTCCATGAGTTTTCGATTTAAACATATTGGAATATTTCCTTGCATTTACTCCTTCATAGACCAAAAGCTCCTCCACAGACGTTTTTGGTGCGTCTGGCCACCTCTTTGTCTTATTGGGCATGAAAGGAGAAGTATTTGGCAAAGGTGTAAGTACTCATGGACATATTTCATTCTTCCAGGTTTGCCAGAGAGCCATGGAACGCAGGATTTTGGGCTTGAAATTTACAGATCGCATAATACTAATATTTCATTATCATCAGTACAATTTCATCCTGAATGATGCCCGGGGTCCGCTAACTAATAACAAGAATTGGTGTAGGGAGTATTAGGGACTATTTTTTACGGAAGCGACTGCCATCTGACCTTCCAACCCAAGAAGGAAACTTCGCCTTATTGGGAGTGGGGTTATCAAGTGAGTGGGCAATATGACTTAGAAGTTCTCAAGCCGCCCTAAGGCCTCTAACGTAACGACTGCTGTGCTATGCCGCCGATCTACAAGCCGCTTATCCCGGGTGCTATCTATACAGCAGCCGGGATCAACAGTTTGACGTGCCTTCCAAATCACGGGAGCGCCCAGTTAGTAACCACTTAAAGCGGTTGTTCACACATGGAAGAGTTAACCTCAGCCAACGTGGCTTAACCTCGTATAGCGCACGCGGTACGCGGGTGCCACTGCACTGGGCCACGCACGAACTGGGAATGTCTATTTATAAAATACACACAGAATACACTGTAGAAAATTATAGTGTTACTCACGAAAACGTTAAAGCACTCGAGCACCATATCGCAGTAGTTACCCCGCTCCCCCAACACTGCCGATATCATGTTACTGTGCTTCCCCAGCGCTTCGCAAAATCGGCATGGCCCGAAATCTGTTGACAATAATCGGAAGATTATAGCATCGCAGCAAAGAGGGTAAACTACCACAAACGTAAGCATTGAAGCCTAAGAGAAGGTTATGCTTAAAGGAATTTTCTTTAGGAGGCGTCTATTAATTACGAGAGGTCTATGAGAGGAGGTCGAATCAAATCTCGCCGGGGAAGAGGGGGACCTCGGCAAATATCACGTAATTTCTCTTCCACAAAATTTTATAAATAATAAGAAAACTGGATTAAATTATTTTAAGTTTTATTGTGATTTTAAACTTCTTTCTTAGTGAAGATTTTGTGAAGTCTTAAATACTCGTCTTAAAATGAAGTTTTTTAAATACCTAAAACGGCAGTGGAGGGTCTAAAATTCGCTCACTTTTTTTAAATAAGGCGTTCATTATTATACATAATTTTTGCAGTGAAAGACACATAATCAATGAATAACAAATTGTAATCTTTGTTTATACAATTATACAATGAATCTGCATTAAATTAATGATTTACGGATACAAAGCAACATTACGCGCCTACTAATCTTACAAGTCTCGAACTGACTTAATCCCGCGCTAAGTGACAGCAACTGTCAACCAGTCTAAATAACGTAGTTCAAACTAAACGCGACTCCAATACAGCCGTTCCTGACACTGCCACGTCCTCGACAGCATCTCCTGATCTTCATCACCAACAGCCATCTTCATGCGGCGCAGGAAGGCAGCTGTTGCACTGAGGGTCGAGAAGCTCTCGACTCCACTTAGGAGCTCGTTGCTCAGTGCTTTGCAGAGAGCCAGCATCAGGCCCCACCAACACGTGGCACCGAACGACTCGTTACAACAACTTTCTCAGTATCTGTAATCTAAAAAATCTTTTGTTACCTACTTACCTAAGTCTCGTTCATGTTTTATCATTGTAGAGGCGTCCCTCCCCTCCATCTTCTGTTAACAAGAATCTCAATCACTTGTCAACCTGCATACATGTTTCACGTTAACCCGCACCGTGTAAAACGTTATCAGAGCCATAACAACAACCCGTTAATATGCATACACGTGACGTGCTTGTCAACCCGCACTATGTAAAACGTTAACAGAAGCATCGCATTCGCTTGTTAACCTACTCAAAGAAAAACGTCGACAGAGGCATCACAAAGCATGTCAGCCGGCTCAAACTAAAATTTCGACAGACGCATCACAGTAGCGTGTCAACCTGCTCAATGTAAAAAGTCGACAGAGGCACCGCAGTAGCTTGTCAACCTGCACAAACATCTACTATCATTATCGCCCTGTTGTAATTCGTTTTATCATAAAAGAAATGAAAGTCAGTCAGTAACGGTACGTGTACGTCAAGCTAATTTCTCTGGTCCTATGAGAGAGAGAGACCCTATGAAAGACTATAAGAGGGAGTGGTAAAAAGGTTTGGACTTATGATAAACCAAATCACAACCATCAGGTACAATAATAAAATAAATAAATATTGGGGACAATCTTACGCAAATCGACCTAGTTCCAAACTAAGCAAAGCTTGTACTATGGGTACTAGACGACGATATATATACTTATATAGATAAATACACACTTAAATACATAGAGAACATCCAAGACCCATGAACAAAAAATGAAAGCAGAGTATGGCTAACCACTATACCCTTCACATTGCCATTTACTGGACCCGCTCATGAACCGTTGTTCATTGCGTCCAACCGCCCTAGCAAGTGGCGCATGCCTCCAGGCATCACTGTTGTCTTCACAGCATTTAGTAGGATAGGGTCCAGAAGAGCAGTGCATGACTCCGGCACCACTCTCCTCTTCACCACTCAGCAGCAGCTCATCAGCTGATTGTCTTGCTTTTCCATAGGACCTGCATATCAACCGCAGTTAACAGCATCCTCTGCACACAGTAAATCATCACTGCAACCTTTTGCCAGTGACTTATTACAAATCGTCGCTCCACCTCGCAATAGGACATAGGAGATCCCACACTACACTTGCCATAAATCAATACTAATAAAACATACAGTTGTACATCATAATCATTATCACAATAACATTCCAGACAGTACGTCTTTTATTTTGTACCGTTCGGCCTTCACTGATACAGCCCATACAGCCCCTCCACTGGGCAGAGGCCTCCTTTACTGTAAAACACAGACACAACACATAACTGAATCAATAAAAGTTACTTAATAAATCTCCTTCAAATAATCATTTTCAAGGGTCATAAGAAATCCTTTTGAATAGATCAAGAAATAACCCTATACCAATGATCCTTTCTAACTCACACCTTGTCTAAATGTGACGTCGCAGTTAACTTTTTAAACAGTCTGTAATTTATAACTCACTCAGATATTCAGTTCACCAGCATGACCCTATTCCACACTACATGACTTATCATGATCAATGAAGTCAAGATCAACAGGGCTTTCTTGGTACTATTGTTCAATCATTAATATACATGTTATCCAAAACAGCATCCAAAATAGACACATACAGATGACTAAATGCCCCCATCATCAGGCCAGCCTGTGCTATGGCATATGCATCATCGTCCGGACCCATACAAGTACACAAAACTTTACTCTCATTCGATTTCAGGAAACTGACCAAACTCGACCTGCAAACTGTATTCAAACACACCAACACACATGTGCACAAGCAAACTAACATTGTAAGATCAATAAAGGCTTTTATGTAACAACCGCTTCCTAGATAAGAGTACTAATGAAGAGAAAAGTATAGCACAGAAAAATCTTTTCAATCCAGTCTAATCCTTAATATGAAAATTCACCAGTCCATGAAAATGAAACGAAAATTCAAATTGTTTATTATTGCCGTTTTTAATAATTACAATGCCTGCAGTGATTGGGACTTCCTTTTAGGTATGTAAACCTGTGTTAGGATGTCCCACTCTTCCATAACCGGTAAGTAGGTAGGAAATATTATACATCTAGATATTAGACTTCTCACTTTTCCCTATAAATTTCAGTGTAACTATAGCAGATTAATTATTGAAAAATACTCTTTAAAAATAAAAAAACAAACATGTAATCCAAGGAAGAGCGGCGCCACCCAACACGAAAATCGAACTTCGTGTCGTGCCGTCCCTTTCACTCTTGTGTTATACTCTATATGACGGAAAGAGACGGTATGATACGAAGTTCGATTTTCAAAGTTCGCGGTAGCACCCCAGGCTTTTTTTGTTTACCGGGTGGCTCCATCACCTTAGATCATTAAAATGGTGTATTTACGAAATAAATAATTTTGATTTTTTTGAATAAATCTATGGTCAAATTATCTCAGAAATGAAAACTCATTATGCAAAATGATTAGCAAGTGGTAACATAACAGTGGTAGCACTAATATCAGTAGGTAGGTTCATACTACAATGGAGATGGTCTCAAGTACAATACAATAAAAGTAATGACTTCCCCAAGCGCTTATTTCCAAATTTTATTTTATTCTGTAGGTAGACCTCCGGAGCTCTTTTACCTGTCATCACAAGTCTTAATTTAGATAATTTCAAATACCAAACCCGAACCAAACAATCTCCCAAGTCCATCAGAAAACCCTGATATTGGCAAATACTCCTTGCTAAAACAACCAAGGAGTAAAAACCATGTGGTATGTTATCCAAAAAATCAGATGTGGTATGTTACCATCACATCTTTACTCATACAAGTACATCCCTACATCACTCTAAAGCAGAAGATGAAACACAACTTACAAAATTTTTCTTTTTCTTTTGTACACACATCACTATATTAGACTCAAAAGAAGTCAAACAAACCTTTATGATTTCACAGTCTAGAATTACTACACCTCACTACACTGCCCTTTACTAGACTGAACTAACACAGTCTCATAATGTTGGTACGCCAAAAATCGATGTCCTTATTTATTATAAAGTTTGCTTAGTTACCTGTTTGTATGGTAGACAGTGCTCACTCATAGATGGCTAAATAGCATAGGCATTACGGCTTGTATAATAAATGCAAGCCTGTAGTTTTAACAGCACTGGAGCTGTATAGAGTAGGGATATGATGATACTTGCTGCTCGCTGTATTAACACAATTCTTGCATGTGAACCCGATGACTCCAGCACACCCATGATATCTGGTGCTGCATGCTCTAGGGCCTGTAGGTATAGTTGCAAGGTTGCACCTGACTTCCGGACCGAAGACTTGTGACCTGTGGACACTACAGATCACCAAGGAACAAATTGTTCCTTAAACTTGTTACCATTTTTGTATTAAAAGTTTTGTTGTTGTCTTGAAACAAAATCAATCATAATGTGGGTTTGAACGCCGATTAGAACATAAAACATCAGACATAAAGATAAGAAAGAATAGCAGCAACAGCCACAATGTATGTATAATTGGCGTATGTATTGTACAATTTATTTTCAATAAGTGAAATGTAATTTATTCTGAGAATAATAAATTCTTTCATCAGAACACTATAATTAAAATATACTAGTTAATTATTAGTATTAGATGAGGTAATTACTCTCATCAAATTTAACAAAAATGTTTGAAATAAAAAAAGTTGATACCTGAACTGTGGGCTAAAGCTTCTCCAGAATTTAACTGTTTTGTAGAAATAGCTGTTCTTTCTTCATATTCTTTCTCACATTCTTTAACTAACTCCTTTCTTAGTTTTTTGAGAGCATATTGTCGTTCTGTTGTATCAGATGTTCGTTTTCTTCTATCGGGTTGACAGCCAAATTTTGTGGGAACACATCCCGGTTTCATGCGGATCTGCGACACTTTTCCCATCAAATTATACTCCATATAATTTTCCATATCATTAGGCAACTGAAAGTAAAATAAAATAAAACATAATATTGTCTTGGAGAGATTCAAAAATTGAAAACTAATCCCAAGCTTTACTTTAAATACTGACATTATCCCTATAATATCTTTGACATACAAACTAATATTTATTTATATTACAAATGCACCTGAATTTTGTATGCAATTATGCATAATAGATTAGTAGATGTAGGGTTTATTTTAATGAGCATTTTTACCGACTTCAATACAAGGAAGGAGGTACTCAGTTCGTCTGGACGTTTGCTTGTTCTTTTTTTTATGTATGTATGGTCCCCGATAACTCTGGACAATGTTGGCCGATTTTGATAATTCTTTTTTTGTTTCAAAGCGGGTACCCTGACATTGGTCCCTTATAAATTTGGTGAAGGTCTGATGATGGTATCTAGGAGGAATTGAGGGAACTCCTCGAATTTGATAGGCACGCATATGCTGAATCCCGGTATTTTCTGTAGGTAACCAAGCATTGGCCCACGGAAACCACAAATTGTGGCATAGCAAGTACAAAATTGGAGTCGGTTTTTTTTTGTATAAATTATTGTATGCCGATTGGCAAAACATAATGAAACCATAATGACGACGACCACTGTAACTACCTATGTTTACAAAAAACCGCTAACTTACTATGTAGACACAAAATCAACAAAATTTATGCACAAAAAAAAATAATGGGCTATGTCGGGCCGGTGTTACAGTGCAAAAAAATTTGTACCTACATATTATAAAACGAGCGAGCTCATCGCCAACAAACTGCTCCGCGTTTGGCGAAATTATATAGTTAAGGTACATGTATTTTGTATTTTCATGTTACTAACAAAAAAAAAACTTAGGTTTGATTATTATTAAATTAAACTTTCCAAAAAATCCAACATAGTAGGTAAATACTTACGTTAAAGTGATCTTCGCAAAAATAAAGTTGAGTACTGGGCGATATTCCTGTCAAATCACGCCTCGCAAGTTTAAGCCACTTACGCCGTATTGTTTTATTGTATGGCAGGAACACAAATAATTTATTAGGAGTTCTTATTGATGTGTTTTTACACTGGGGGACCCCACAGCACCTGTACCCTTTCGAATTCATATTAAATATGCTTTCCAAATACTGCCAAGCACTAATATTATGCAAAATAGTCTAGTGTTTACTCCGTGTTTACTCAAAGGTGACGCCATGACACTTGCAGTGTTGCCAGATGGCTAATTCAAATTACCCTCAAACATTACTCAGAATTTTCTCAAAAATCAGGGGTTGTTCAAAAACGCTTCCAGTAATTTATTAAGCTACTGATTACGCTTATTAAGTAAAAAAAAAGGTGAATCTCAGTCTGATTATAATTTTAAAGAAATCCATTACAACATATTTTAATTTTAAAGATGGTGCCAGATTATTTTTGACCTTACAAATTTTTAATCCAAACAAAATACTAATTGAATCAGATTTGAAAGGGTTTTGGCACGAAATATTATATTACAATATCTGAACAAATTAGAAATTTGCTACATCTGTCATCATGCTTATTAAGATTAATAAAAGAGCGTACTCCCATCTTAAAGGCCGGCAACGCACTTACAACCCCTCTGGTGTTGCGAGTGTCCATGGGCGGCTCTAATCGCTTACCATCAGGCATTTAAAAAAAAAAAAAACACCCAGCCCCTAAATTATACAAATACAAAAAGAATGTCGCAACCATGGACCATTTACATTTTTTCATCCCATGGTTGTGACAATTGAAGACTTGTTCGATATAACTACAAAACTAGTTTTTATCTCACAAACATTACATATTTATATAAGGTTTTAAACAATAGTGTGACAATTGTATGTATGCTTAAAACTTAAGCATGGTGGTGACATGTTAAGATTGTCCCTTTTTTTATTCCTAAATCAGTGATAGTCATTTTTATTTCTATCCTTTTTAAGCAATGATATAAAACAATGATTCATTTATATAACAGCTATCAAAAAAAATAAAAAAAAATTCGTAAATCTGAATAAATTAAATGTAATAAGTTTATCACAAAATATGGCAATCCCACACTACATGGTCCATGACATTTATAATTATATTTCAAATAATTTTATTGAAAAGAAAATGTATTTGGATACTAAAGGCAAATTGCTAAGCAAATTAATATACATAAGTATATAAAACTGTTTTTGTTTTTTACAAAAAACGCACAATTCTTACACTTCAAATGAAACACCATAGAAAAATACAAGAATCCCCAAATATACGGTAATATAATAATGAATACTTAGTTTACCAACAGCTAAAAATATTAAGAAAAACCTACAGTGGTTTGTATCATGGTATTCATGTTGTGTTGCACTCCGAAGAATGTTTAACATGATGCCACACCCTTTCGTTGGCTGAGAATCCTCATACCTCATTCTTCAAGGAGTCTTACAGGTTTTTAAAGGGTTTGCAAAGAGTGTTGGTGATAGGCTATGGTAACCAGTTACCATCTGCCAGGCTGTAAGCTAGTTAGTCACCAACATAGTATTAAAAAAACACTGTATGCATAAATGACTAGATACCTGGAAATGTAGTATCTGGATCTTCCATTTCACATTTTATATTTGGCATTGTTTGCACCTGGGTTGTGTCTTGTTGAGTCCACTGGAATACTGAAGGCACAACACCAGCTTTCAGGAATTTACCACCTGCAAATAGGGTTGCAACATTTTACTCCAACAATGGCCACCAATAGACATTATTTTATATATTTGATGCAATTTACTTGTTTAGCATATCTTTTTAAGCATTTTATTTTTCTAAAAATAAAATATTAAAATGCGTCCAATCTTGCACATAGTAACAAAAATATTATTTTTAGTATTAATTGTGGGTAACAACATAAATGTAATTTTAAAAGTATATAAAAAAATCATTGAATACTTTCATTCCTAATTCAGTCAGATAGTAAGTGGCAAGTAACATCAACTAATTAAAATGCCTCGTCAAGAATAAGTGAAAATAATTTCAATTCGAAACATATCGCTAAAACAAATACTTTGTCTTAAAAAAGTTGACAGTTATAGTTACCACTTGAATGCCCTTCTTGAATGTAATCATCAGTCTTAAAATGTCTTCCACAAAGTTTTGAATGCACAGAGGCGTTATGATTGGGCCGACAAATCGCAATTTTCCATTTTTTTTCTTAATTCTTTGCCATTAGGAAACTTATAAACGCCCAAGTGATAGCATCCAAGCACACTGCACTTAACTTGCGCACGCCACATTGTCACATACTATCATAGTTGCAGAACCGTACTAACATATGAACATTTTGGTACTAATATTGTTATTAATATGTGATTTTTCTTTAGTTTACAAGCACTAAAACCTGTGTTGTTTTCGCGTCCCGTCCGCGCCATGCCATGACTGATGACATGACATGCAGTGTTGCCAGGGCATTTGAGTCGTAAGTTACGTTTCGTTTCCTGAAATGTTACATTTTTGCTAAAAAAGTTACATTATGGTGTATTTTTTAATTTACGTCTTTTTGGGGTCAGAGGTCGGAGGCAAATTAGGGCCCTTTACTTGATCAATGCTATCACAATACCGGTTTGCCAATACCATCGCGGTTTTCAAAACTGTATGGATTCCGAATCAATATCCACGTGATACGGATCGCGATATGAGTGTATCGCATGACAATAATCACTATGCAAAAGGCCCCATTGATGTCAGCGAAATCGCGAAATATACAGGAATCTATGAAGTAATGTTATGATAAAACGAACTCTACTTTGATTTGGACACAGCGCCATATTCACTGTTGTTACTATTTAGTCTAACACCTAACTTTCTCGAATAAAAGTACAAAAATGTCAAACTTTTTTACTTTTTCACTTCTGATTCTCGAAAAGTGTATCATGAATGTATATCGAAGTGTATATCGAATAAAAGTACAAAAATGTCAAACTTTTTTTACTTTTTCACTTCTGATTCTCGAAAAGTGTATCATGAATCATGATTCAGATTCAGATTCATTTATTTCATCGATATAAATTACAATATAGTTTTGTGTTCATGTCAAAAGTATAAGAATTTACATCGTGATCGTCAAAATAAATGACTCATATTGGTCTTGTCGGGCGAGGCCAGGGTCGTGCATTGGACCCTGGAGGAAATCATTATTATGATTAACAAGATATTTTAGTTTGTCCGGTCAAAGCACTTCACCGAAGCGGATCCACCAATCACAACACACTAACTTTTTAATTTAAAAAAAAATAACTTAGTTCTTTACATCAACCAACCTTACCAACCCTTAGATTAATAAAAAAAAAATTCATTCAGAAAACCAGTTCCATATTTTGTTAATAACAAGCCACTTATTAATCTACGTTTATTGTTAATAATTTCAACAGATCCGTAGCGTTAAGCAAGATAATTTTTCATTTGTCTCCTTGCTTTCGTATGGTTAACCAAGTAGAGTTAGAACGGGGCAGATAGTACGATCAATTTCGGCTGTTAACGGATTGCTTCCATTTAAAAGCACACCAAAATGTCAAATCCCATGTGATCCAAAACGTCATAAATAGTACGCTATTTACAGTTATGAGAGCGGAGACACTGACGGGCTCTGTTCTAAAATCCATAGTAATCATTTTGTCATAGCGCGTTCTATTCAGAGTCATCTCTGAGTGCGATATGGAGTGAAAGACGTGCCAGTTTTAAGTACGCGTCAGTTAAGTCAGTTTGGATGCGTTCGTAAACTGTTTGCATTAGAAATCTACTATGACAAATCTCGTTGTTCTGAAAAGTTACGAAAATTGCAATAAGTTTAAAAATTACTTACGCGAAGGGGTCAAAAGTTACGAAAAATGTAAGAAATGTAACCTACTGGCAACACTAATGACATGACTTAATAAAACTAAACTAAACTAATTCAACTAATGTCTAATTGTGACAATGACAATGGTATGACAACTGACAGAACTTAGTGCTGTGTAAAACATGTTTAAAAACACATACAAACCGTCATCCGCGATATAATAACCACATTACCGCGTTATCACAGAGTATGACGTTATTTTTCTACCATTTGTCTAAAAACCACTTAATAATATTAATACTCTTTAATACTAGAATTTCTATAAATGATTTATGATGCATAACGAAACGCATCCCAGTGTTGCCACTTAATATAAAATGTCCCAAATTAATAAAAAAATATTCGACAGATTCATGAAACTTGATTAAAGTCCAACCAACAGGGCTAGCACAAGACGGCGTGTGAGCTATATTGCACGTAAGATAAATTATCCGTCTCTTTTCGTGTGTACCCATTAGATAGAATAGAAACTCTTGTGCAAGCTGTACAGATGTAAAAGTGAAACCAGATTGTAAAAGCTGCAACTTAACATTATATTCATGAGAATCTTTCAACCACATTCCTTGCAGATACTTGAAAGATCCTGAAGACCCTTGGTGTAGGCAAACCTATAACCGACTTAGACACTTCTTCTTTTTCTTTAAATACAACCAACACTCACTAAAATTCAAAAAATTTGATCCGGTCATCAAATCTAAAACTCTATCATTAATAGCGTTGTTTCCATCTCCCGATATTTTACCTTTTAGTCTCACGCCGGTGACAACCGAGGAGAGAGAGGCCACGATGACATAGGACGAGCCATAGTTTTGCTCATCCTGGAAAGTATCTTACTCGTAGTCACCCATGTCACTAACTACTCTTTTCATTCTGGGGCCTATTCATGTTCTTTGTGCAAAGCCTATGTCATCTCTCTTCCTAAGATATCTAACCCCAGTTCTCTCAATCACTTCAGGGCCATCTGAATTCTTCCAATTTACTTTAAAATATTTGAGACACCGGTCCCTGACCAAATTTCTAAATTTATTAATTCTAATTGTTTTCTGTGCTTTTACCAATCCGGTTTCCGGGCTGGACATAGTACCACCACTGTTCTCCTGAAAGTCGCCAAGAACCTAGGAGGGCATGGATACCTCTAAGGTCACAGTGTTACTACTCGTCTACTTCTCGAACGCTTCTCCCTGCCACCATCTTAAGATCTCCTCTGCAGCAACTACTTGATTTGCCTTCTACCTTTTGAACCGCGCCCAAGCTGTTCGTGTTTGCCAATGCTTTTCTGAATGATGCGATTTAAATACCAGAGTACTGCAAGGAGGCAAGGAGGTATCCTTTCTCCACTTTTATTATCCGTATGTATTAATCTTATTACTTTGGAAATCAAATTCTCTTATAATTTTTATGCAGATGATTTACAACTGTACACTCAGAGAGATGTTACAGACGTAAATTCAGCCATCTCTGCCATCAATGATGACCTGATTCATATTAGCGAGTGGTCTCCAAAAAAACCGGCCAAGTGCGTGTCGCATCACGTACAAAGATGGGTTTCGTACCTATTCCACATTACACGGCACATAAGTCCTTTTCTTTGGGCAACATAGTTTTTCAGTTATTACTCAAAAACCGTTACACATATCTTATTCAAACCAAAAAATGAATATAGTATTTATTAATGAACACCACCTCAATTGTTTTTAGAATTTTAAACTTCATAGTTTGGAAATTAGAGAGTTGGGGAGGGGGGGGGAGGATAAATAATATCTCACCCACAAGCGCAGACGGACGGACGGACAGGCATGACGAAACTATAAGGGTTCCTTTTTCGCCATTTTTGCTACGGAGCCCTAAAAAGGATTGTAACTAAGGATTTTTGTTTTTCTAACCAAGTTTGTCTCTTGCACCTACCTTCGCAATTGTCTGTTTGGCCCTATAGCTGGTAAAGAATGCCTTGAGGCATTAAGTCCGTTATTTGTACTGATTTCTTATGTACATTAAAGTTTAAATTAATAATTAAAATTATATAAAAAACATTTTTACCGTTATTCGAAGCTTATTTAATTGAGATGGGCACTGCCGTTTCCCGCATATTTTCCATCTCTTTATACCCATTATATCCGTCCCCGTCCCAAATCCCGCTTATTTCTGTCAGCACCACCATGCAGCGCTGCTGGAGTCCGTGGAGTCCGTTCCGCTGCGAATTTGTAAAATTTTATCAATTCACACGTTTCACGACTTTAATGTTTGATAGATTCTACCCTGTTTTTATTGGCTTTTTTTTCATTACGTAGTATTAAAATGTCTGAGTAATTTCAAATACTTTAAACAATTTAGGAATCGATTTGTTAAATAGTAATTATAGTCACCAAAGAATTTTTTTCAAGATGAAATAGGATCAGATCATGTCAGCGAGTAGCAGTAGAATGAACGCCAGCGGTGGTCGTGGGGCCTTCACAGCCGTCTCGACGGCGCTGACCCAAAGATACTTCGTTCGTGGATACTTCATCGAGTAGCAGCAGTAGCTTATTATGGGACTCGAGCTTGTCGTCAACATCGTCGTCGGCGCCGCGCAAACAAAGACGCTCGCGTCGGCTCCATTAAAAGAAGACCAGGCGTTATCGACGACACGTAATATGGACGAGTTGCCTAACAAGTAAGTGACTTCCCGCAGTCCCAAAAGCCCCTGAATCCTTCTTGGATGTGCTTATTTAGATGTTGATGAATGGGCTGAGGTATATGCAGATGTTTGCAGAGTTTTTTTATCTGTACAAATATTTTAGAATGAATATATAAAGAAAAATTTGAAATGTAATCAGAATAAATTCCAAGCTTATATTATACGAATCCAAATTTTTTATGGATTAAAAATATAAAAATTATAAAATTCAGAACAATGCAAAAAAATCTTTTTAAATTACAGCTTATCATCAGGCCGACCGTCCGCTTGTTTGCCACCGACGTGGCAAACAATTACTAACTGTACTAGTACTAGATATCTTGCTTCTGGATTTCTTGATACTTTGCGCTGGTAACCTTTTTGCTGTCAAAATATTAACGACGTTGGCGTTACTTTGAATTACATCCGTTGTTTGAGCGTCGAGACTTGTTTATTTCCATTACTTATTAACTACATAACAATATGGCTTTAGACGAAAAAGACCCAATGTTTTTAGATATATGTCAACAACTAGATGCATTCTGTAAACGCGTTGAAGGTAATTTCACTTAGTAATTCAAAATTGTCATGGCTCCCTTTGTGCTGTATATTTTATGGCTATTTTTATGTTTTATGCAGATAAAGTGGATAAAGATCAGCAGCAATTGAAAGCGCGCAAGAAAAACACGGAAATTGAAGAGAAACTAGCCCAGGAAAAGAAAAAGAACGTGAGTTATTCTATAAACTACTTTCAAACTTCTAGTGCTATTTATTACTAAACTGTAATAGAATTTTATGTTTTAGATATATGCTCTTGCCATGAGTTAAGTGGCCTGTGACTCGAAGGTTCAGTTTTGCCTCTGGGTTGGATTGTCAGATTTCTTAATACACTGAAACTGCTAGACCTAGATCTTGAACATAACCGAAAAACCGATGCAGCAACATACCTATAACAACAGCCTGCATAGTGGGATCTGAGAAAAGTTAAACAGCACCCGCTAGGTGGGGTTTCTGGCAGTTATTGTGTCGAGTAAAACTAGTGCTATACTAAAATGACAACATTTCGTGTTTTAAATGGGTTTTTTTTCGATGAAATCAAGTGGGTCGTAAAAAATAATATAAACACCTTTTTATTCTTGGAAATATGCCAATTTCACATACAAAATTTGATTAGAAAAATTAGAGTAAATAACAAGTAACATGTCACAGCGTACAAAATAATAGAAGCCCTATTACTAAGGTTGATTTAATAAAGAAAGTGTACTGATGTTCTTTTTACAAGAAGAATGCACAAGTGCCTCGTGTCTCACAGTTCAGCCTTGTAACATTCTACAATAGATGATGGTAGGTTTTCTTCACATTTTCGTGAATATCTTGAAAACTAATATCTATAAAAATATCAAAAAAATATTTACACCACACCTTGCCAAAAAGCGCGTTCTTCCGCATGCTGCGCGTCCGGAAAAAACACACTTTTTGGCCAAGTGGTGACGTAAAATTGTGTACAAAACACGGGTCGTAAAACAGAAAGCCCTCTCTCGCATATTTCTCAAACATCTGCGATATCGGCCTTTCTTTGTTTTACAACCCTTGTATCATAAATAGCTGTTTTGGGTTTCTTGTTAACAAATTAACGAAATGGGTCATTCTACTTGGAAATTTGAAATGTAGTCAATTGGAATCAGGTGCCAAAAAAACACTAGTAGAATATTGCTCTTGCCATGTATATATCACTAATAATAATAATAATTAGGGGACTATTTATTACACATATTGAACTAGTCCCATAGTAAGCTCAATCATAAACTAATTGTTGAGTCCATTTGAATGAGCCCAAAACAACGGGTTTATCTTGTGTAGTTTAGGAATTGCTATCACCACCTTCTGTCTCCATCATCAGATCAGCTCTATGTCATAATAATATTACATTGTCATCTGATTTATACATGCATGCTAAATTTCAGCTCAATCGGAAACCGGGAAGTGGATCAAGTTTAACTTGAAAGATTTGATTACAGATAGACAACGGGACAGGTGAAGCTAAATAAAATCTTGTAATAAGAAAAAAATGACCGTTTACAGGCGGAGCTGCTACGGCAGCTGGAGGAGGTGTCAACCCGCTACACAGAGCTTGACCGGCTGTGTGCCATGTTTACCGGGCAGCTCTCCATCTCCGACAACGACCAGGCCAGGCTTGACCAGGCCAAGTTAGTATCCATCCTTGTACAATCACACACAGTAACATACAGGTCAATCCATGGTCTAAGAAAACAAGGTCTGCTACTCCGGATTGTGGCACAAGCCTACGTCACTGTCGAGTTGCCACTTTATAGTAACAATACGAGTAATGAAGAAAAATTTCTGCCTAATCAATAATCATGCAAAATATATCATTGTTTGTCGTAGCAATCAAAATAGGTCAAGTTATACGTGAATAAACGTAATAATTTAATAAAACACTCACAAGTATACATGGGAGTCGGGTAGTATCATAAATATCATAATACAACACTGGCAATACAGCAACTCACACTTACGCCCGCAGAACTATCGATACAATACAAGTGATGACGTAGGCTTGTGTCACCCACGCTACTGAATTTCCCCGGAGTAGCATACCTTGTATTATTGTATCATGGGATTCATGGGTCAATTAACGTTTCCTTGGTACTCGTTATCATGTGCGTCTCCTGTCACTCTTTATAACCAAGATTTTATAGGGTTTAAATCTACCAAACGATTAGCGATAGCGATTTTTATAAACGCATTAACGAGAAACTCGATTACTGTTGTTTCCTTGCTGACGGGACATAATAACAAGGAAAAGTTGATTGACCCATCTGTGACGAGAGCCGTGTTGCAGGCTAGCATGCGCAGCTTAAGAGTGATGGTGAGGAATGCCCTCAGCCGTCACGTCTCTCAGCCACAGAATAAGTAATAGTACTACGTACAGAAGGCCCAGGTATGCCAAATGTGCCTAAGCGTGGCATCTCTTTCTATCGCACGCAATGCGCTATTTCGGGGCCGGGGCCTTAGCGGTAGGCCAGGCTATAAAAGCCGAGCCACACCTAATGCGTGCGCAGCACGTGCGCGTGCGCATTGTATCGTATGAAATGTCATACTAAGGTGCGTACGCATTTGAGCGGCTCGGCCCGGGGCGTGCTCGCCCCGAGTGACGAGCTGCTCGCGAGCAAAACAATTGGACATAAACATGATCGAGTGAGGCAGCGCGCTCGCGGACCGACATTTTGCGTCGCACAAAATGGCGTCGGGCTCGATAACAACTGTTGCTGAATTTATTGTTATTGACAGAATTATTAACAAATAATTGCGTTGGTGGTGGATGAAACAAATGTTAAAAAAATAGTTATTCATGTTTTGCTCAAATTCGTACGCGCTTCGAGCACAAAAAGTTAGAACGTGTCGATCTGTTCGCGGCTCGCTCGGATACAAGTCCAAATTACGTGAGGCACGCACACCGAGGCGCCTTTGAGCACGGTCAAAAGACCGACTCTCGCCGGCTCGCCGCGAGCTGCTCGCGCACGGCGCGCGAGGCGCGTACGTATTTGAGCAGACGCGCGAGCCGTGCGTGCCTCAACCCGAGGCTGCCTCAAATGCGTACGCAGCTCTAGATGACACACCGCTCGCAAGTCACGCGCACGTGCACGCCACGCAAGCGGTGTGTCATCTACTATCACATTTCATACGATACAATGCGGGCGGCCGACATGTACTTGCAGCGGCGCGATGAAGTCACGAAGTGAGCCGAGCCTGCTTCAGCCATGAGGATCAGACGACAAAGACGATGTACAATCGCATGCTTTGCTGTGTTCCACTTAAGATTTTTTTCTTTAATTCCCCGCAGGCCTCAACTGGGCCGCTTCCTACAAACGAATGCAAATTTTCAAACGATTACCGCGCTAACGGTGGAACACCGAGAACGCAGGCGATCAGTTGAGGAATTTCGTTGTGATGACGAAGGCTTATAGAGTTATAGACATTGCCTTCTATGATGATTTAATTTAAAACCCTGATTCAATGCAGGGTTGGAACCACAACCTCCCAAATTGAAAGTCACGTATCTTACGTCGCGGCTGTTTTCTTCCGTTTAAATCGCTGTTTGTTTTTGTTTCAAGGAAAAATACTGTGGAAATTCATTTGTAGAGTATGTATGTATAACACTATACTGCACAAAAAAAAACAATTACAATCGAAACAAGTAGTCACTATTTGCGACATGTTTCGGACTACAATTGGAGTCCTTCATCAGGATGAGTGTTGATACTTTTGCCGACCGCGCCGTACTTAACACCCCTTCTTCCGCCCCCGCCGTTCCTTTTTTAAGGCTCGGTTGCACTAGCTTACGATCACAGACCGATCAACGTTGAATATGGCGCCGGCAGCTGTCATCCCATAGAAACTTGTCACACCTTTCCATACATTCAATTTTAACAAACACCGCTTACGATTGCAGACAATTTGGTGCAACCTAGCCTAAGTGTTAATATGTCTCACGTGAGTATAAATTATATTTTTTGGTACTTCACAGATTGTGTTATCAAGTAGCCAAGGAGCTGACTGGAGTTAGGTTCGACCACAGCGCTCCGCCCAATGTGTGCAAAGGCTGTATCCTTTTTACAAACTTTACTTTATATATATATATATATATATACATTGGGGGACAATCTTACACAAATCAACCTAGTCCCAAACTAAGCAAAGCTTGTACTATGGGTTCTAGGCGACGATATACATACTTAGATAGATAAATACATAGAGAACATCCAAGGCCCAAGAACAAGATCCGTGCTAAATGCACAAATAATGCCCTGGCCGGGATTCGAACCCAGGACCCCTAGCTTCGGAGGCAGTGTCACTACCAACTAGGCTAAACAGGTCGTCAAACTTGATCCTTATGTATGTGGTGTTGTGTTCCTGGTGGTGGGGGAGCCTTGAAACGCATAGAGCGCGGCGCAGCGTCGTTGCGTGGCGGAGGCGGTTTTGCGGTAAAGCGAACGCGGTCCGGGGCACGTCGCACCAAAAAACCACGCGGTTTTCGGTAGCGCGGTAGAACGGAGGCGGCGTCTGTGACATATAAAGCAGTAATCGACAGACGACAGCTTCGGAAAGATCTAATAATTTATACCAAAAAAAACCGACTCCAATTTTGTTCTTGCTAGCTATGCCACATTTTGTGGTTTCCGTGAGCCAATGCTTGGTCACCTACAGAAAATACCGAAATCAGCATATGCGTGCCTATCAAATTCGAGGAGTTCCCTCGATTCCTCCTAGATCCCATCATCAGACCTTCACCAAATTTATATGGGACCAATGTCGGGGTACCTGCTTTGAAACAAAAAAGAATTATCAAAATCGGCCAACGTGGTTAAGAGTTATCGGGGAACATACATATATAAAAAAAAGAACAAGCAAACATGCAGACGAATTGAGAACCTCCTTCCTTCTATTGAAGTCGGTAAAAAGCAAAACTGCTTGCGCCCCGTGCGTTTTGAGCTTGAGGTCGCCAGAGCTCCCGAGGATGCGCTGTGTTAAGAATGAGGGACCTGCATATGTCTCTAGCTGTCACAACGAATCCTCAAGTTAATAAAGGGTATTCAACGCACTTGTGATTCTTCTGGAGTCGCAAGCGTTCATAGGCGACGGTGTCCGCTGTGCTTACCATCAGGGAGGCCGTAAGCGTGTTTAAAAAAAAAACATACCAGGCCTGTTTTTTCATGTAAAAACTTTTTATTAAAATTCATGATAAAATAACACAGTATCTGAAACATGCAATGAAATGTTGACGTTATGTTTGTTATAATAGGCCGAAGTATCACGTTTCGGGTCAGTACCTACCCCAATGTGCAATTCAGGTGTGAGTATATCTGGGGGCCAAGTCGAGCAAAACAAAGAGGCACGGCCGTACAACCCGTCGGAAATATCTGCGAGCCTGGCTGGGAACAATTTGTTCCCAGCCAGGTTCATTTCCGACGGGTTGTACCATCCTATTCTCGAAGCCATTCATGCCATTTTCAATATCCTGTAATTTTGTGCTGGCTAAAGCTTGAACCCTCAATTTTCAGTAACATATAGGGCATAATATGACTTAGATATATTCTCAATAACACTCACTTTGAACTTGTAGTTTAAGAACTATTGCCCGTCAAAGCAATGACACACGTGACACCCCTGGAGTTGCAGGCGTCCATAGACTGTGATGACCGCTTACCATCAGGCGGGCCGTACGCTTGTTTGCCACCGACGTGGTTTACAAAAAGTTCCTTAGTTTCGTCACTGACTTACTGGATCAACATAATTCTAAGGTACTTCTAGCAGATCTACAAGCTCCAAATTTGAAACAAGCAAACAAACAACAGAGAAATATATTATAGGTTATATATAGTTTTTAGCCTACCTCTATATAACTCGCTCTTTGTACACATTCTTGAAAATATTCGTATACGGGTAAACGTCGGTAATTAAGAGTCCGCAGTAAGCTCGGTTCTCCATACAAACGTAGTTTCGCTCTCATTTTAAAATGGCGTGCTGGAATTATTTGAAACTTTGTATACACAACAGGATCCGGTATATCTAAGTCGGAAATTAGTTTCTGTTGCTTGAAATTAAAAACAGCGATTATTAAGGTTTTCATACAAGACCTTAACATTTCAAAAATGCTATCTAATTTCCGACCTAGATATGGCGGATCCCATTGTGTATACAAAGTTTCATGTTATTTCAGCATGGCGTTTTAAAATGAGAACGAAACTACGTTTGTATGGAGAATCGAGTTCAGTCGAGCGTACGGGGGACTCTTAAGGTAAATAAATAAATTTCGCCTTAGACCCGTGTACGAATATATTAAAAATGAGTTTTTAGCCTATCGTTGTGTATTTCCTGAGCTCGAGTCAGATGTGAAGAGCGAGTCCCGCAAGCTGCTACAGCCGTTCAACTTGGAGGGCGACGCGACCGCCGCCCTGTGGCGGCTCGCTGAGACAGTCGCGGCGCCGGAGTGGAGGCTTGGCGACAAAGAGAATCTCGCGCCCAACTAGCGACAAAGGGAACTTCGCGCCCAACTAGCGACAAAGAGAACTTCGCATCCAACTAGCGACAAAGGGAACTTCTCGTCAAACTAGCGACAAAGGGAACTTCGCGTCCAACTAGCGACAAAGGGAACTTCGCGCCCAACTAGCGACAAAGAGAACTTCGCGTCAAACGAGCGGGGCAGATAGTCCAGGGGTTGTAACCTGTTAATCTCAAAAACCCCGAAATAGCCAAATAATTTGAATTAGTTTATGCTCTTTATGTAGGTCTGTGTAATGTATTTAGGTTATGATTTTGTATTATTAGATTGCCTGATTAAACATGAAATAGTAAACGAAAGAACAAAATTCCTAACCGGTTCTTTGTATGGAACCGGTTACAAGCCCTGGCAGATATACACAAGGGTGTCGCCAAAGGGAGGCAGCTCCCCCACCCCTAGAGACCCATGAACATAATTTCCTTACCCTATTTATATCAACTGGCCCCCTCTCTACATAGGTCATCGGCTGGTGATCGGCTGTCGACTTGCAGATACACCAGTGGCTCTGAGCTGCTTTTTTTGTTCATATTTCAATAAACTAAGAGCAAAAAAGTGTATATAATTATCAAGCCCGCTCATATGTAAATTTCACGAGAATCGGTTGAAAAATGCGACCTGTATGTGAGAACAGCCGGATACGATAGCATATTTGCTGAAGCTGAAACAGAGACCGTCGTTTCAGTTAAGCGTACAACGATGTAGATCATTATGAAACATCATTATAACATTGAGAAACCCTTCAAATTGAGGTACGGGCTAGGCGTTCACCATTGTACAGTCACGTTCCACAACCGATTCTCGTAATATTTTGTGCGTAGATTCGATAATTATATAGATTTTTATTTTCGATTGAGGCTTAATTTTTTTTTTAATGGAGGCGAAGTGGCACTGTGGCGTTGACTAGTAAATAAGTTCGAGAAACTGATGTACTTACTTGGATAATAGGTATACAGCATTGGTCAAAAGTACCTATTGAGCACTTCCGCGGTTTAAATTTAAGTCAAACTTTGAATCAAGCATTTTCAATCAATCAATTAATATTTATTTTACATAAAATCATGGGGTACAAAAGAAGAAGTATATTTTTATAGTATAGAAAATTCCAAAAATTCTCAACCACACTCGCTATTCGTTGATTTTAGGGTAAGGCCACACGAGCGTAATTTTGTGATGTGTAATGTCGTCGCCATACTTGTGACATGTACCGAAAATGTCGGTGATAGTCACAAGTTTGCCGTCGACCGAAATTACGCCGCTCACAAGTCACATGTGTGGCCTCACCCTTAAAAATACTTGCACGGGAATAAAATGCATTGGGTCATTTTATTGCAAGCCCGTTTATTTTAGTCTTTAATTTTCTAGATTTTTACACACCTGTTCATATTTTACGTCAATGTGTAGTTTGTAATTAAAAAATAAAACCTAGTTATTTAAAAGTTTTAAAGGGAATAAGAAGTGTTCAATACTTTTGGGCAAGGAGAGGCGTCTTTAGTCCATGTGCAATTTTGTGCTCCGAGCATGATTCGAACCTGCGTCATCTGGCATACGCGACCAATCGCTCTAGCCACTGAGCTATCGGAACCAATCAAGCTCAAGCACGAAATCCTTCACTAGTTTTTTCTTACAACGCCTTAGGGAGACTCATAGGCGTATGCCAGATGTCGCAGGTTCGAATCCTGGTCGGAGCACAAAAAAAATATTTTTTTTCCTTTAATTTGAAATCACCCTAGCGCTCCATATTAAATGGGGCTCCTTAGGTAAAGACGCCTCCGGCCAAGGCTGTATATCGAAGTTGTTGGCTTCGGAACTAATTGGATTGCAATTCCTGCTCATCCCGTCCCCACCGTTTTGGGTAACTTGTTGGTTATTCAGTAACATCTATGATTTTCCCTGTATATTACTGGTATACAACCTCTTCTTGGAGAAGGCATGAGTAGTAAGGATTCCAAATAGATGTTTTAAGCGTAAGGAACTACACAAGATGGTCAAGAAATCTCTTCATGTAAACACAACAAATCCTCTAGCCAATAAAGAGTCGGTAACGCGCTTGTGAATCTTCTGGAGACGCAGGTGTTCATAGGCTACGGTGTCTGCTTACCATCAAGCAGCTTATTTGCCACTATGTATTATTTTTAAAGACGAGGATCGCTTTTGATGAATGTATGTAAAATAAAATAGATATTAATTTAAAAAAATATATTGCAATAAAGATTTAAGGATATTTACAGCCAGTCTTTATATTTTAGCCTTATAAACTTTATCCATCTAAACACAGCCACATAATTTTTTTAATTTATATCTTGGCCAACAGCCACATAAATGTATTTAGTGTTACCTTAAAAAATTGTTTTGCAACATTTAACATGCTGTTTGAAAGAAAGAAAGAAAAAAATGTTTATTTGGTGCATAAAATGGTACACAAAAAAGAGAAAACAGAAGTGGAAACATATACACCAAAAAGGTTGTCACTCAGCATATGCCACAACTGGTGTGTCGTGACGCAGATTTTCAGGACAACCGGAAATATAATACTGTTTCTCCTTAGGGAACGTACCCAAACTACGTGTCTCGTTTAGGGGAGGGAGGGGGGTCGTCAAAATACCACTTACGGTCACCGGGGGGGAGGGAGGGGGGCAGCTTCCCGTCACGTAGTATTTTTGAGAAACATTCTAATTGAAGCGGACTCACGCGCCACGATTTACCCCACCACTAAAACTTCTCCAGTTTCGACTTAAATACAATTACAATTTAACTACGCATGCACTTTCGGCGTCATGCATTAGGGCCCATATGAGAAAATACAAACAAGAGCCATTTTTTTTTAACTTTCCGCAAAAAATGATTAGTAAATTATACTACGTGAAAACTAGAGGAGGAGGGTGGGGGTTCTTGGCATATATTACGCTTGGTCACCGGAGGGGGGTAAAAAACTGTAAAAAGTTGGTCACGTAGTTTGGGTATGCTCCCTTATTGACACTGATAGAGACTGTACTTATAGAATGATATAAAAAAGAGTTACAAGCCATCTACCCCTACTTCGAATCCAAGAGATCAACATAAGCACACTCAATCAGGTCCTCATCTTTAACACCAAGCTTGGTCTGCAGGTCTCTAGCGATCTCCTGGCCCTCCTCGAGAGTCTGCTCCGGCCGGAGCACCACTTCCAGTTCCATGAAGTGCCCGAGGTCTTGAACGGTGTCTATGTGGACACGGGTCTGGCCAACCATGAAAAGTTTACTGAAATCATTTTTTTTTTGTTTTATTTGTCAGTCAGTATAGTAGGAGTTTCAAACCACAGCATATTTTTTACTAAAGGAGTAAAAAAAATTCCCTTCTTGCTGAAGTTACATTTTTCTTGTTATCTATACTTATATACAGGAGGAATAAATTTATGGGCCCTGGAGGTGAACTACCTTAAAACGTGAAGATAACTGAATTTGCTAGGAATAGTACAAGTGGTGATAAATTAAAACACGATGTTGTACAGTACATATGGCTCTTTAAAGTTTCGAAATATGCACGTAATCCGCTGATTACCGCACTTGTGCGGTAAAGTAGCACCATATGTACTGTAATCATTATTTTAATTGTCCTAAGTCTGATTAAAAAAATACAGACAGCAAAACACAACCATGTTTTTGTCCTTTTTGTCAAAAAAAATGTTTGATGCCAATTGATCCTACTTCTATGAAGGAATAAAAACTTCTTAGAGATCTACCTAGTCTAGGATATAAGAGAGGCCAAAAGTAAAAAAAAAAACCGAGTACAATTAGTAATGAAGTTTTTTTTGTTTCAAAAATCTGTGAATGAAGTTTTATTGCTCAGGGGAAATAAAATAGTGTTTCCTTTCAGCAAATTGAGCTCTCTCAACATTTTAATGTAGTTCCCCTCCAGGGCCCGTAATTTCATTTCACCTGTATATGTATTATTTTATTATTTATTTTGTTAAGATTTTATTACTACTCTTAAATTCTCCATTGCCAACCTCAGCTTGTCCCTTAACAAAGGCTCTTCTAGAGCTTTCCATTTGTCATGTCATGATCCCTTGCTTTTCACCTCCTTTAAGGTTATCTGACCATTTAAGATTAGGTCTCTTCTGAAAGGGGGAGACTAAGAGTAAGAGAAGCAAAATGATATAAGAGGTAATTGATAAGACCACCATCAAATGAAGCCCATGTAGTCTTTCCCATTGGCCACTGGTCTTTAAATTTCTGCCAGTTTGCGGACAAGACTGTTAGCTAGGGCTACTGGTGGTCCAGTATCCACATTGACCACATTCCTAGTACCGGAGCAAGTAGTAGTGAAGTGATTTTTGTAGATACAATGACTGGCTGGTGGCCGTTTGTCTTTTGTTTTATTATAAATGGGATTGCTCTTGGCCAGCATCTAGCCAGGGGGCAAAGATGAGGCCGACAATGAAGCGAGCTTGAATACATCAACTTACCGCTCCTTCACCACGCGCCCTCTCGCCCCCAAGCACTTTTTCAACATACTATCAAGAAGCAGTGCCTTCTCGCTTTCATTCGCTGAGAACTCCAACAACTCATAATTACTAAGCTTCGGCCCTCCTTCGTCATCCCGATCGTAGCGCACGAGTGTCGCCGACGAGTCCGCGTAGAAGCGCATTTTTAGTCGACCCTCGTTCACCTTGTAAAAAGTGTCGTCTTGTTTGACGATCGTGCCATCAGTTTGACTGAGTGCTGCGGCTACTTTGCAAATGTTCTCGTAGTTGGTTATTTTCGCTTTGATTTCTACATTGCGCATTGTGAAATAGTTATTAACAAATCGGATAGCGAAGAAGTTGACTGAAATGAGCTTGCGCGCCTAAACTATTTAATAAATTTTAATCACAACACAAACCAACCATCTATATTAATAATTTCGTGCAGGGGTACGGTAGACCCGAACGAGACCTGTCTCAAATTGAAGAACGTATAAAAATAACGATTTTTGAGTTGAACATATGTATCCGCAAAATTCGGATTGTCGCGTATTTTGCATTTAAAAGTGCTAAATTTTACGACAAAAGGTCCGCCATATTAAATTTGTTGGTTGACAGCACAGACTACTAAGAAGATACTGTTGACAGCGTCGGGTTGGGTACGTTCGGAAATTGTAAACTATGTTTGCGTCCGGTGTGTTGGCCAGGTTGCTGGGCGTGGATTCGGCTAGCCGCGTCTGCAGCGTTTTGTTTTTGTAGTCTTCAAGCGTTCTATACACCTATCAGCCTAGCTAGCACGATAACTTATACCGTCACGTCATATGGGCGAAATGTATTAAAACGTCACATAAAACGTAACGGTATCATCTATCGTGCTAGCTAGGCTGATTGTCACAACAACCGCCTTCAAGCGAATGTATGGGGCCTGTTACATGGTTATTATTATCACGTGATACATATATAATATTGATGCAGAATCCATACAAATTTGAAAACTGCGATAATATTGACACCCCAGTATTGTGATAATATTAATCGTGTAAAGGACACCACTTGAATGTTTGCTGAGTCTGTCCGCCATCTTAAAGCTGCGTCTCTATTTTGTTGTGACAAACTACTAGGTGACTTATAGCTTTTAAACGTCTAGCAAAATTCTATCCCTATCTCGCTCTATCTTATAACTTAGTGGTACTGGGGGTCTACTCCGAAATTCGAAATCCAAACTTCGTATGGTGCCGTCCCTTTCACTCATATAATCTATGACAGGAGAGTGAAAGGGACGGCACCATACGAAGTTCAGATTTTGAATTTCGGAGTAGACCCCCAGCTCATGCCATTCGCCGCGCTCGGACGTTAGAGGCGCTACCGCGAACCGAAAACGAAGTATCTGCCTCTCTCTCGCACATGTATATTCGAACGACAGAGAGGAAGATAGATCGTTTTTGGTTCGTGGTAGGCCGTCAGGCGTCAACTTTAAAACTAATAGGGTATTTTACTATAAGAGAAATAAAATTCAAAATGTAATAAAAACCAGCCAAGTGCGTCGGAGTCGCACACCGAGGGTTCCGTACAACTAAAAAACAAATGTGATTTATCAATATATTGATAGTTTTGGTAAAATATACTTCATAATAAACATTATCACCTAATTTCAAGTTCATAGGTCGATGGGAAGTTAAAAAATTATATGTGTGACAGACAACACACGGAATGTTCTTTGACTTTCTTCGACCGAAAACTAAATATATATGCCTCTCGGTCGCACTTGCATATTCGAGCGCGGAGAGGGAAATACTTCGTTTTCAGATCGCGGTAGGCCCTCTGGTCTGACGGCTCCTATTCGTGGATGGTGCGCGTATCGGAATGTGAACCTTTGGCAAAACGGAACAAGTTGTTAAATAGCTTCCATTAATTGGAGAAAGTATTACCAACTGTTATTATTATCACGCGAGACACTGAATATTGCCTGTTACATGGTTGTTATTATCACCCGATATACTCATATCACGATCCGTATCACGTGCAATGAATATTGAAGAAAAGTCCATACGATTTTGAAAACCACGATAATATTGACACACCAGTATTGTGATAATATTAAGCGTTTAACAGACCCCATACAATTTTAAAAATCGCGATAATATTGACACATAATATTGAGTGTAAAGGGCCCCACTTAAGAGAATTTGGCGGAGAATACAGAGGTGCTACCGCGAAACGAAAACGAACGAACATCGTGTACCTCCCTCTGTGTCGCTCGATTTTGCAAGTTCGACAGAGAGGGAGATACACGAACTTCATTTGTTTTCGTTCGCGTTAGCAGCTCTGACTTCGCACCAAAAATACTGACTGGCACATCAATATTTAACAATTGCACATCTGAACTGAATTTTAATGAACGATTAATAGTATTTTAGCTATACAAATCAGTACTGATTACGGTGTCAAATTTGTTATGTGCCTTTAAATACTACCCTTATAAAAATGTCAGCGTAATCTTTTACTCCCTATTCCATATGTTAATCCAGACTACAGACTATATTTCTATACGAAGTTGCATCATAATCCGTTGTTGTAATGTTTTTATTTTATACATTTTTGTACACTATTTCTTTCGTCGTTTGCATAACTGTCACGAATAAATGTTTACTTTATTTCTTTCTTATTTATTTCACCCGAGCGAAGCCGGGCTTTCATCTAGTCTATATTAATAATTTCGTGCAGGGGTACGGTAGACCCGAACGAGACCTGTCTCAAATTGAAGAACGTATAAAAATAACGATTTTTGAGTTGAACATATGTATCCGCAAAATTCGGACTGTCGCGTATTTTGCATTTAAAAGTGTTAATTTTATGACGAAAGGTCGGCCATATTAAATTTGTTGGTTGACAGCGTCGGGTTGGGTACGTTCGGAAATTGTAAACTATGTTTGCGTCCGGTGTGTTGGCCAGGTTGCTGCGCTGCGCTCTGTGTGATGGGCTATCATCGCCCATTGTGTGAATTCGGCTAGCCGCGTCTGCAGCGTTTTGTTTTTGTAGTTTTCAAGCGTTCTATACACCTATCAGCCTAGCTAGCACGATAACTTATACCGTCACGTTATATGGGCGAAATGTATTAAAACGTCACATAAAACGTAACGGTATAATCTATCGTGCTAGCTAGGCTGATTGTCACCACCACCGCCTTCAAAGCGAATGTATGGGGCCTGTTACATGGTTATTATTATCACGTGATACATTCATATCACGATAAGTATCACGTGAATATTGAAGCAGAATCCATACAAATTTGAAAACAGCGATAATATTGACACCCCAGTATTGTGATAATATTAATCGTGTAAAGGACACCACTTGAATGTTTGCTGAGTCTGTCCGCCATCTTAAAGCTGCGTCTCTATTTTGTTGTGACAAACTACTAGGTGACTTATGGCTTTTAAACGTCTAGCAAAATTCTATCCCTATCTCGCTATATCTTATAACTTAGTGGTACTGGGGGTCTACTCCGAAATTCTAAATCCGAACTTCGTATGGTGCCGTCCCTTTCACTCATATAGTCTATGACAGGGGAGTGAAAGGGACGGCCCCATACGAAGTTAGGATTTTGAATTTCGGAGTAGACCCCAGCTCATGCCGTTCGCCGCGCTCGGACGTTAGAGGCGCTACCGCGAACCGAAAACGAAGTATCTGTCTCTCTCTCGCAAATGTATATTCGAACGACAGAGAGGAAGATAGTTCGTTTTTGGTTCGCGGTAGGCCCTCAGGCGTCAACTTTAAAACGAATAGGGTATTTTACTATAAGAAAAATAAAATTCAAAATGTAATAAAAACCAGCCAAGTGCGTCAGAGTCGCACACTGAGGGTTCCGTACAACTAAAAAACAAATGTGATTTATCAATATATTGATATTTTTGGTATAAAATATACTTCATAATAAACATTATCACCTAATTTCAAGTTCATAGGTCGATGGGAAGTTAAAAAATTATATGTGTGACAGACAACACACGGAATGTTCTTTGACTTTCTTCGATCGTCCACTACCACGTACCAACCGAAAACTAAATATATATGCCTCTCTGTCGCACTTGCATATTCGAGCGCGGAGAGGGAAATACTTCGTTTTCAGATCGCGGTAGGCCCTCTGGTCTGACGACTCCTATTCCTGGATGGTGCGCGTATCGGAATGTGAAATACCTTTGGCAAAACGGAACAAGTTGTTAAATAGCTTCCATTAATTGGAGAAAATATTACCAACTGTTATTATTATCACGCGAAACACTGAATATTGAAGCAACATCCATAGGGGCCTGTTACATGGTTATTATTATCACGCGATATACTCATATCACGATCCGTATCACGTGGAATGAATATTGAAGAAAAATACATACGATTTTGAAAATCACGATAATATTGACACACCAGTATTGTGATAATATTAAGCGTGTAACAGTCCCCATACAATTTTAAAAATCGCGATAATATTGACACATAATATTGAGTGTAAAGGGCCCCACTTAATAGAATTTGGCGGAGAATGAGAACGGCTAGCGAACTTGAGGTTCTCAGTCCCCTCACGCCTATCCTCTCGCAATAAATTAACGCTACATGTTCCCTTCGCTCACAGTAATTATAGAAAAAATTCCTTTTTTCTAAGAGCTGCTCGGTCTTTTAATCAGCTGTGTAAACGTCACGGTCTCATCGATCTGTTTTGTGATAGCCTTAGTTCAACACGCAAACTAATGAGTCAAGATTTCTTTCTTTGTTAATACTTTGTTATGATTATATCTTGTTCCTAATCATTGATCTTCTCGTTCACTGTTACACTGTTCGAATTCATTCTTGCTGTTAGCAACACAATCATTTTTTTTTGTTAATAATTACTTTTAGTGCTTCCGCATGCTACGTATTTTATGCATTTTCTACATGTGAAAACTTGTAATTGGCTCACTGTTTTTGTATCATCACCAATTTTGTTATTTTAGCTGTAAGTTTTCCTTTGAAATAAAATAAAATAAAAATAAATAAAAATAGAGAGCTGCTACCGCGAAACGAAAACGAACGAACATCGTGTATTTCCCTCTGTGTCGCTCGATTTTGCAAGTTCGACAGAGGGGAGAACTTCATTTGTTTTCGTTCGCGTTAGCAGCTCTGACTTCGCACCAAAAATACTGACTGGCACATCAATATTTGAGAATTGCACATCTGAACTGAATTTTAATGAACGATTAGTATTTTAGCTATACAAATCAGTACTGATTACGGTGTCAAACTTATGATGTTCCTTTAAATACTACCCTTATAAAAATGCTTAGGATTAACTTGCAACGATACTAGCCTTTGCCCGTGACGTCGTCAGCGTAATCTTTTACTCCCTATTCCATATCTTAAACCAGACTACAGACTATATTTCTATACGAAGTTTCATCATAATCCGTTGTTGTAAAGTTTTTATTTTATACATTTTTGTACACTATTTCTTTCGTTGTTTGCATAACTGTCACGAATAAATGTTTACTTTATTTCTTTCTTATTTATTTCACCCGAGCGAAGCCGGGCTTTTATCTAGTATTTAATTTAATCTTGACACTGACAATTGGCTAGCGTTCAAAAATAATCAAAAATGTACAATACTCAAAGGTATCTACAAAGAGAATATAACCACTACGTTTTATGGGTATCTACAATAGGTTCACTTTTGGTATACTATTATAATTATAGTTTAATGAACGCTTCATTTAATTGGGGATTATTTATCGTGTTATTTGTTGTAGTGTTTCAAATATTGTCTCGAATAAACATATACTGCTAATAAATATGGTCGTTGTAAGTTTACTATCAGTGTATTGTTATCTCTGTCTCGTTATAACGCTACGTGTCGACGTGAAAGAGACATAGCTATGACGATCACATATGATAGGATAATAGCAAAATGTCAACATAAGTATATTCTATACAAACTTTTATTTTTCTTGATAATCACAGAGAACATTTATATAAATAGTGTGATTACTGAATAAAATAATGGACGTAGAGAATTTAAATAGCTGGGTTTCACAACCAGACGTCTGCCGGTGCTGCCTCTCAGCTAGCGGGACCTGGGATCTTACAGCATCCTACGTAACAGAGTCAGGAATCAAAGAAGTATTTTCGGATATTCTACAAGAATGTTACGGGATTTCTGTAAGTATTATCTCAATAAAAACATTCTTAATATATGCCTGGTATTATCTGCAAGCTCTTTAATACAGTTAGCTTAATATGTCAATAGCCATCGAATAGAAATATTTTTTCGTACATTTTAGCTCTCGTTCTTGACGGAGTGGGGACCAAGTCGGCTAGTATGCGCGCTGTGTGTAGGACACCTGCGAGATGCTACCACCTTCAAGAAACAGATCGAAGAAGCGGAGAGATACTTCACGGCATATATTTGCAAAAAGGGTAAGAATTGGTTCAAATTCCAATAAGAATGAAGGCTTTTATTAGGGCACTGTCAGTTCGGCTGGTCGACTCTACATGGGACCCCAGGGCTGGCGCGTACTTCTCTCAGCATATCGCACTATATAGCGGTGCAGAGAGGCAAAGCCGCCAGCATAATGGGGTCCATGCCGCAGGCGGACCTGTTAGATGGGGTTTTCTTTTTATAATTGGGAGGTTTTTTTTTATAGGTAGGTATTTAGTTTCTTAATATTGATTTATTTTTAGTTTAATTTTAATAGTTTTGTTTTATTTATCCTTTTTTCTTGTTTGTTGAATAAAATTTACATTAGGTAATTATCATAATTCAAATAAGAACTAAAGTTGAAATGGAAAACATTTTCCAGATGTGTCTCGAAGAAGAACAGTTGTCACCGCTTCCCCATCAATGCTACCAATTGAAAGACATCCACATTTAGTTTAGTTTAGTTTATTATATCTCATTATACCATGTTCATATAATACAATTACATTTGGCTTATATTACTTATCGTATAGTGATCATTTAAATACAATGTTTAATGAAAATGAATATATACACTATATATACCTACAAATTAAAAATATGGTAAAATTAATAAGCAATAAAAGGTCGCGTATGCAATAAAAAATGTCAAAATAAAATTATAAATCAATGTAGAAAATATTCAATGCTAATTTTATGTTTTATGCATATCATAGGTATAAAATCAAAAAATATAAAAACATGTCAGAATTTACACTTTTTTTTTTTTTTCCTTTTGGCTTATCTCCTTGCTTTAATTTGCAAGGGGTATTTCGCCTATGTCAGCGTATACAGACATTTACACGAGAGGAGATCTGTCGTTAAAATAAATCTCTAGTTTTGTGTAGGAATATGTCCAGGTAGTGGGAACCTAAAAACGAATAACACATATATTAAAGACGGCACAGACAAAACAGGACGATTGTTCGGTTAATAAGAGAGCGCGGGAAAGGAAATGGGTGGCAGAAAGTTAGGAATGCCAACATAGAATGAAGATGAAAAATATAAATATACATAAATTTATATATAGTAGAGTTGACAGACGGAGAAAAAGAGAAAATATATTGTGTGCTAAAGTTTAATATTATGTTCTTGAATATATTTAATAAGGAGAGCAGTGAGAGGGGGGTCCATACAGACGAGTAGAGCTTGAAAGTTGATAGGTCGCGGAATATGTATAGGGAGAATTTCGTAGAGCGAGTAACTGAATTTCGGGCAGTTGAAAAAAATATGATCCAGGGAAACGTCATCCAGATCGCACTCGCATAGTGAACTATCCCGGACCCGAATCTTGGACAAAAACACCGGAGTACAGACATGTCCCAATCGTAACCGACAGATAGTAGAGATGACCCATTTGCTTGCAGAGCGAAAGCGAAAGAACCATGGCTTTCGGGGGATAGATGGTTGAATATCTCCATAGCGAGAATTTACACTTATAAAAGTAAAATAAAATGAAGGTACCTAGGAAATAGGTACTTGTCAAATAAGAAAATAAATTAAAAACAATGTCAAATAACAAAACTAATGATTTGATGACAAATAAATAAGAAGTAACTAAATGTAACAAAATAGTTTCGTAAATGTATTATCGTACAATGTCGATGTATTCCTTGACTGAATAGAATGACTTTTCCAATAAAAGGTTCTTCAGTTTGCGCCTAAACGTTATTTCGCATGATTCATTTTTTATTTCAGTCGGTAAGCGCTCGTAATATGTTGGCCCTATGACCCGCGTTTTTTTTGCGTGTAGTACCGTACGACGCGTCATTTTTTTATTTATATGTTTATTTGTAAAATATATTCGCTGACAGTGCTGTCATTAGACATTGTTAACACATTCGGATGCACAACGTCGTGTTATGTGGTGTTATAGACATCACCACATAAGGCTTAATTCGAACTTAATTGAGATTGCTCGCGCGAACATCTTAAGCCTACTTATAGTACTTATGGCCCGCATGTTGACCTACTGTCACCAAACTTGTTAAACTGAGCAAAGATGATGAAACTTAAAAAAAAATAACTTATAAGAGAGATTGTACCACCACAGTCATCCATTGAAAAGTCATCAATACACAAGCTATCAGAACCTAAATTGTATGGACACGTCTCACCGAAATTTTATGTACTTGTCTCACCTAAATCACTGTCACTCTGTAGGTTAAGGCTGGCAGCATTGCCTCGATGAATAACAATACCAAATTGCTGACTGAGATGTGAACCAGAGCTCTACCAGTGGAATGAAATTTCAAAATTTGTATTAATTATGTATAAAAATACAAAGTTTTCTAAACAGAGAATTATCTGCACTGCTGTAAAATTTGAAATGAGTGCATTATTATTTAAATTATAATAATTTTCAGACTGTTTAGAACTGGCAATAAAAACTGAACCAGAGGTAGATCCCAGTGATGACTTTGACCAGCAGATGGAGCTTCCGAAAAAGGGTAAGAAAATTTTACTCTTTCAGGACAAACAGTAGAGTCATTGCTAAAATGTTTTATCAATTAAAAAGACTTTTATTTCATTTCATTTCTTTGTAATAATAATAGTAACAAAGCCTTTTATTTCCCAACAAGTAAAAATACAAATAAAACATATTAAAAACTTTTTTTTTTAGAAAACTTAATTGTTAAGCTATTGACAACTTCTTTTTCTTTTGCAGTTATTGGGACCCCCTTAGGCAGGGTATAGGTAGACATTCATTTCTTTATGTGGCATAAATTGTATATTACATAATACATATAAAGATGGTACAGTTCGTAAAGTCTCAATACAATTTTACCAATTTGGTGTGGCAATACTTTTCCTACAGATCCTAACAAAATGCTAAGTTGTATAATCTATCTAAAAAATTATATTACTGATTGCCTTTTTCCTCTGACATTGTCTGGGTGCCTTTGGCATAGGCCTCCCCAAAGTTCTCCAATTGTTTTTATCCATGGCTTTTCTCTTCTACATCGGTCCAGCAATATCTTTAAATTAATCCACCCATCTCTTTTTCTTTCTGAATTTTTTTCTCTTTCCATCTCTTGGATACCATGTTGTAATCTTTTTTGACTATTTCTTTTTTTTGTCTCTGAATTGTATTTTTTTAACCCCAACAACGCAACACAAAAGTAGGCTGTTATAAGTTTACCATGTGTATATGTGGGTCTGTCTGTGGCACCATAGGTCTTTAACGGATGAACCAATTTGAATGCGTTTTTTTTTAAAGCAGGTTTTCTAGCTATGGTTCTTAGACACGTTTTATTAAAATCGGTTGTACCATTTTTGAGATATTGTACTTTGAATTGAAAATGTTTGGTGTTTTACAACTATTCTAAATTTTTGGTTATAATATGATTCTTTCAGACAATACCAGTTCTACAAAACAAATGAAGTCAACACTAAAACAAAACAAATCAACTAACAGAAAGAGACACAAACATGCAAGAGCTAAGGAGATGACCAGGACAGAAGATTCTGACTGTGACTCGGACACTCCTTTGACATTATTGTCAAAAAAAAGTCAGGTTCTTGACACAAATGATGCTGATGATGTTATGGATGGTGTTGATCCGGGATGTGAAATGATTGATGATAAATTGGATGCTTCAAATGCAGGTTTGTGTCCTGATTGCCAATTTTCTACTGCTATTTAAAGAATAAAGTACAAGCTTTGCTTAGTTTGGGACTAGGTCGATTTGTGTAAGATTGTCCCCCTATATTATTATTATTATATTATTATTAAATTATAGTTTTATTTATTTATTTAAGCTTTATCAATGCACAAAAAAACAAATATACAAATGGCTGGACGTTTTATATTACTAATTATAAAGTTATTTATTATTATATGGATCTTGTTAAATTATGTTAACTTAATAATACAAATGCGTCAGACAGCTATAACATAATATATTATTTGAAAGGTAATTACTACAATAGTTCTCTCTACTCCCCACTAGATGTCGCTAGATGGCGCATCCTTAAATCCCGCCCATAGCAGATGTACTAGCCGTTCGGTTCTCAATCTGGTGTGTAACTGTGTACGCACTGTACATAAAATGATCTAAGTTCTTTATTCGTACAAATTACTAACATGACCATGCTACAAACGCTTTTTCTGTTAATTGCTTGCTTGCGTTTATGTATAATACCTTTTATAAGGTGAATGAAACTATGTGTTTACAAAAGGCAATGTAAAAGTGTTACCTTAAAGTCTGAAGGTTTCTATCTTGATAAATCGAGCGCATAAATGGCACGTAAAAATCCGTTCAAAAATAAGCGATTTTATGAAATGTTTTGAGTTATTTTTATTTTTGTTTCCAGGCCACCAGCCTGTCAAAATAAACGCAACCAAGCAAATATCAGAGCGGAAACGAGTCATTTTGACGTGTGCCACCATCCTCCGCGACACTACAGCTTGTCCCTTCCGTCACCACAAAAGCTGGTTCCAATGCTTCTTCTGCCACGAAAACTTCATGCAACTAAACATACTGAGGAACCACACTAATGAAACGCATTCTGATGTAGACGCGGAATTAAAAAAATTAAAACGCTACCCGCGCTCACTCCAGATCGAAATTTCGAATTTCGAATGCCGCCATTGTCAATTGAGTTTGACAGATGTCGAAAGCATGCGACGCCATCTTGGAGACGTTCATAATAAGGTTATTTATAGGGAATGCATCGCGGATTATAAAGTTGATGGTAGTCCGTACACTTGTCATTTGTGTAAGCAGGAATTTCACGTTTTTAGAACTTTGACCACGCATTTAAACGAGCATTACGCAAATTGCATATGCGATGTTTGCGGGAAATCGTTTCTTAATTCGAAGAGATTGAAAGTCCATAAACGCACGCACGATACCGGTATTTTTCCTTGCGCTGAATGCGGGAAAATATTAAAAACGAAAACCTCCAAAGCGAATCATATGGAGAGTATGCATTCTAAACGCATTATTAAGTGCCAGATATGTTTCAAGCCTATGAAACATTACAACGATAGAATAAAACATATGTCCGAGGCGCATAATATTACGCATAAGTTTAAGTGCCCTATCTGTTCTAGAGAATACAATATAAAGCATTATTTAGCCACCCATATAAGACAGACACATGGGCATAAGAATAAGAAATGTTCTGAATGTGGCATGGCATTTATAACAAACCATGGTTTGAAGAAACACATGTTGAAACACACTGGTGAAAAGCCGTATACTTGTTCCGTATGTTGTAAGGCATATGCAAGGAGTTACACTTTGAAGGAGCATATGAGAGCGCATGGAAACGATCGGAGATTTATGTGCCCTCAATAAAGTAGGTGAATTATATTTTGTTGTTTTAGCATCTACAACTCTTCTCTCAATATATACTTCTGAATACCTAACCAGTCTTAAGGCTGCCACACACGCTACTAGAAATCAATACGATCTGAATGTACCGTTTGATCTGCACCGATAAATTGAAACGTGGAATCTGGAAACTTTATTATCGGCAGTTTCCTCTGATTCCGTATTATCTATTAAAATGTTCAGATTCAGATTCAAACATGTACATACTGTTCCGTTCTACTACAGTTTTTTTTATCACACACACGTTCCGATTATCGGTACAATCGGATGCTAACGATTTTTAGTAGCGTGTGTGGCAGCCTTTAGTCTATAGACCGTCAATCCCGAAATTTTCAGGACTTCTCATACAAGTCTGTCCCGTGACGTTGGCGGCGTTCATAAATTACGTCATCAGTTTTGGTCGATTTTTGACCCCTCCCCCCTAAAATCATCCCAGCATCATAATCGAAACACCCTCCCCCCCTACCTAATAAAATGATGTCATTTAAAAACTACGATTGAAATCAATTTTATAATAAAAAACCATTTTCACGATTTATTTATGTGTTACTACTAGTCAAATTAACATTGTATACTAGGTATAGGCTGACTCTAAACTAAACAGTTCTTGATATCTTAGGAGATGTGGAAGCCATGTCCGGAAATCCAAAAAGCCACTTCCTTACCCAACTTAGGGTTGTAAAAATGGTTTTACATTTCAGTATCATGGGTAGAATAAAACCCTTAGACCTAATAATTAACACTTAATCAAGAATTATTTTATTACAATAAGAAAGTAAGCCTTTTTAGGGTTCCGTAGTTTTTTTTATACCACGTCGGTGGCAAACAAGCGTACGGCCCGCCTAATGGAAACAAGGAACCCTTATTAGTTTGCGAGAGATGATGTCATTGTCTAATAGACCAGCCCCCCTCTCCTGCGTAATATGCGATGCCCCCCTAATATGAGATGACGTAATTTATGAACGCCGCCGTTGTGACATTTAGTGACGAATGACGAAATCAATTTTATTTTTACATTTTTTTTTTATGTTTCACGCCAACATATGAATAGATTGAATAGTATAATAGACGCCTGTAGGCTTTGACTTATTTTAATTGAATTCTGAGATCTAATAATTTGATTTTAGGTTAAACTACAGATACAGTAATAAATAGTACTACGTACAGAAGGCCCACCGTTAACAAATTAATTTAGGTATACAAACGTGCCTAAGCGTGGGGGGGGGGGGGGGGCTTAGCGCTAGGCCAGGCTATAAGCTCGCAATGTGGGCGGCCGACATGTATACTTGCAGCGGCGCGATGAAGTCACGGAGTGAGCCGCGCCTGGTTAAAACTAACCTGTAAAAATCTACTTTCTTTTCAGATGCATTTATTCCACGCCGTGTATCTACTTCCTGGAAAACCCCAAGAGTGACTCCCGAGAGCTACATAGAAAATCGTCATCTTAGGTCCAACATCACTCTCCTGTTGAAGAACTCTACAATACTGCCGTTTAAGCACATTAACAAATATAAATACACCTGCCTCTATTGTGACAGCTCATATTTATTTTTCAAACAATTAAAAATACACATTTATGAAAACCACCGCAATATAAGTGAAAGAGAAATATCACGGCAGTTAAAAACTCCTAAAAATCTTGTCAAAGCAGAAGTTAGCGAAATAATTTGCAAGCTCTGCAACATTACTTTTAAGAGCATAGACAATTTAATAGAGCATTTAGTTGAAAACCACAATAAAGTATACCACAGCACTCCTAACTTCAAGCCATCACACGGAATTCTCGGTTTCGACTTGACATCCGAAAAATTCAGATGCCATATTTGCAAAAGGGAATTTCGGTTTTTCAAAAACCTTTCGATTCACATGAACGAGCATAGTGCCAATTACGTGTGCCATTATTGCGGAAAAAAGTTCCTATCTGTCCATAGATTGCACGCGCATGTAAAAATGCATAAAGAAAACGATTTGAAATGTAAAACATGCGATAAGCAATTCAGGACTTCTTCAGCAAGAGCTTACCATGTCAGAAAAATTCACCGTAAGGCTGTTTACAAATGTCCAGAATGTAACGAAGTGTTTTTACAATACCAAAAACGATTACAACACTTAGTAGACGCACATAACTTCAAAAAGCCCGAGTATAAATGTGATATTTGTAACAAGAACTATGCGAGCTCCGGGGGCCTTAGCGCCCATGTACAGTACTCACATTTAAAAAACAGGGAATATCCTTGTCAAATATGCGGTAAAAACTTTGCTTACAAATGGACTTTGAAAAAACACTTAGTGGTTCATTCTGGCGCGAAGAATTTCGAATGTAAGTTTTGTAGTAAGAGATTTGCTGAACGTTATACACTCAAAGTTCATTTGCGTATTCATTTGAATGAGAAACCTCATGTTTGTGTGGCGTGTAAAGCTGCTTTTATACAAAAGTGTAGTTTGAAAAATCATATGAGAGTCCATCATCCCGATTTGGAGTGTGAAAGAAGAAATTAATAACTGTTTAATATACTGTTGATTTATAAAATTTGTTTTTTTTTCTAGGTTTATTAAATGGTTACTAATCGTTCAGCTTAGAGAAAAAATATCTGTAGTGCTTGCATACAAGTGGTCAAAAATGTACAGAATGATATATTCAAACACGCATGTTCTATTTGTTACTTGCTTTTTAGGACTTAGAGCAAACTTAAATTTTCGACTAGTCCTAGTTCTAATTTTGTAATAAGCAGTGACGTATCCAAATGCCGCAGGATCCTATATTGCTCGGGCTCTAAGTATCTAATTTTCCCATTAATTTGAAACTTAGAGCTACTCCACAATAGATGGCGCTATTATCTTTAATCATGTGTTACGTCCTATTTAGTCTGTGGTTTCAGCTGACCACTACCACTATATATTGTACTTTGTGACCACTTATCTTGTTTATGCGAGGGCCCTTACGGATGCACTTCGACCCAATGGGATCTTTAGTGCAATACTTTGTGACCACTACCACGCTAGTAGCATTAACGAAACACAACACGCTTTCCTTGAACCTTTCCGGGCCTTTTACACGGTAATTATTATCACGCGATACACGATATGTATCACTAATATTTATTATATGTAATATCTGCCATCTTAAAACTTCATAGATCATTAGTTTTTAAACCGGAGCTGTTAACTCAGAGAAGATCTTATAAAGTGGTACCTTTGCTTGTATACAAATCAGCTTTTGCAAAAAGACAGTTTGACGTACAGTCTGCATTGTTCTATAATAGGATAAACAAGGAACTGAATATGTATAGGTTAAATAGCTATGATTGATAACTAACTTTATCAACATGGTTAAGTGGACTAAACTATCATGAGATTGAAAAAATACTTTCCAGTTAATATTGTATTCAATAGTAAGTGAATATTGTTAATTATATAAGAGATAACAAATAATAAATAAGTTTAAACACAAAGACACACACACACACACACAAACACACACACACACACACACAGACACACACACGCACACACAAGTAAGCTAGCTGAAGCTTAAATATTAAATTTGATAATATTTAAGAAACCATTTTAACGTTAGTATTCAAATGTTTTTAATTTGGAAGAGCGAGGAATCCTGACACAGGTACATACTCGTAATACCCAATAGGAGGACTCGACCATGTTGTATTTACCACCTAAGGTTAAATGGAAATAAAGCTATTATTATTATTATTGTACGTCTTTTCCATATCTCGGGATCATGGGATCCCGGACCTTTGGAAGGCTTGCGTGGGGCCGAAGCCAACAGCGTAGAGGCCCTTTAAGACAAAAATAATCTAAAAGTAAGGGATACACATGGCGGATACCATCTCCGAGCGCACAATATGATGCATCCGGAGATAGTCCCCGCCAGGTGCAAGGACTATTGGATTGCAGCACTTTGGCTATTGAGTTGAATATTAGATGGGCTGGATAATGGGTTATGGGAGGAGACTAGCGGACACCTGCCGTGACAATTAGTCTCAGATTGTAAAAAGGCAGGCGGTGACTCGCCAGCTCGCTGAGTGGGCCCCACATAAAGTCGCACGCACAGTGCAACAATGGGGCAACATCCCTTTGAGCGGCTGTAAGGTTGTCGAGAGGTGAGTCTGCGGTAGCCAGATACCGGTAATCCGATCAGCAGGCCGCCAGCGTTATGAAATTTTACACTTCCAGCCTGGAGCATAGGTCTCGCTCTTGCGACTTCACTCTGGCCGGCCAATTAAGGTAAGCACAGAGGCGAGGGCCAGATGGAAAGGGCCCTCTGGAGATTAGGGGTCCGCGGTGTCGCCACTCACCGTCAGCTCGCCACAAGCTGCCCCGCGATTATCTATATTAATAATTTCGTGCAGGGGTACGGTAGACCCGAACGAGACATGTCTCAAATTGAAGAACGTATAAAAATAACGATTTTTGAGTTGAACATATGTATCCGCAAAATTCGGATTGTCGCGTATTTTGCATTTAAAAGTGTTAATTTGATGACAAGACGTCGGCCATATTGCCCACAGACTATATTGCTATATTAAATTTGTTGGTTGACAGTGTCGGCTACGTTCGAAAATCGTGAACTATTTTTGCGTCCGGTATGTTGGCCAGGTTGCTGGGCTGCGTTCTGGGTGATGGGCCATCATCGCCCATTGTGTGGATTCGGCTAGCCGCGTCTGCAGCGTTTTGTTTTTGTAGTTTTCAAGCGTTCTATACACCTATCAGCCTAGCTAGCACGATAACTTATACCGTCACGTTATATGGGCGAAATGTATTAAAACGTCACATAAAACGTAACGGTATAATCTATCGTGCTAGCTAGACTGATTGTCACAACAACCGCCTTCAAAGCGAATGTATGGGCCCTGTTACATGTATTCATATCACGATAAGTATCACGTGAATATTAAAGCAGAATCCATACAAATTTGAAAACTGCGATAATATTGACACCCCAGTATTGTGATAATATTAATCGTGTAAAGGACACCACTTGAATGTTTGCTGAGTCTGTCCGCCATCTTAAAGCTGCGTCTCTATTTTGTTTGTGACAAACTACTAGGTGACTTATGGCTTTTAAACGTCTAGCAAAATTCGATCCCTATCTCGCTCTATCTTAGTGGTACTGGGGGACTACTCCGAAATTCGAAATCCGAACTTCGTATGGTGCCGTCCCTTTCACTCATATAGTCTATGACAGGAGAGTGAAAGGGACGGCACCATACGAAGTTAGGATTTTGAATTTCGGAGTAGACCCTCAGCTCATGCCGTTCCCCGCGCTCGGACGTTAGAGGCGCTACTGCGAACCGAAAACGAAGTATCTGCCTCTCTCGCACATGTATATTCGAACGACAGAGAGGAAGATAGTTCGTTTTTGGTTCGCGGTAGGCCCTCAGGCGTCAACTTTAAAACAAGTAGGGTATTTTACTATAAGAGAAATAAAATTCAAAATGTAATAAAAACCAGCCAAGTGCGTCGGAGTCGCACACTGAGGGTTCCGTACAACTAAAAAAATTGGTTGTTTGTAAAGTAGGTTTACGATCGAGATGTTTACGTGATAACGTCTTACTTCACTTGCACTTCACTTATACCTGCGATCGCGCTCGTGAGGTTTTGGTGTGACACAAGTTTCTGAACATGTCACCCGACTAAAACGATTTTAAAGACGTTATCACGTCAAAAACAAATGTGATTTATCAATATATTGATATTTTTGGTAAAATATACTTCATAATAAACATTATCACTTAATTTCAAGTTCATAGGTCGATGGGAAGCTAAAAAATTATATGTGTGACAGACAACACACGGAATGTTCTTTGACTTTCTTCGACCGTCCGCCACGCTCGGACTAAGGTGCTACCAACCGAAAACTAAATATATATGCCTCTCTGTCGCACTTGCATATTCGAGCGCGGAGAGGGAAATACTTCGTTTTCAGATCGTGGTAGGCCCTCTGGTCTGACGGCTCCTATTCCTGGATGGTGCGCGTATCGGAATGTGAAATACCTTTGGCAAAACGGAACAAGTTGTTAAATAGCTTTCATTAATTGGAGAAAATATTACCAACTGTTATTATTATCACGTGAAACACTGAATATTGAAGCAACATCCATAGGGGCCTGTTATATAGTCTGTCCGCCATCTTAAAGCTGCGTCTCTATTTTGTTTGTGACAAACTACTAGGTGACTTATGGCTTTTAAACGTCTAGCAAAATTCGATCCCTATCTCGCTCTATCTTAGTGGTACTGGGGGACTACTCCGAAATTCGAAATCCGAACTTCGTATGGTGCCGTCCCTTTCACTCATATAGTCTATGACAGGAGAGTGAAAGGGGCGGCACCATACGAAGTTAGGATTTTGAATTTCGGAGTAGACCCTCAGCTCATGCCGTTCGCCGCGCTCGGACGTTAGAGGCGCTACTGCGAACCGAAAACGAAGTATCTGCCTCTCTCGCACATGTATATTCGAACGACAGAGAGGAAGATAGTTCGTTTTTGGTTCGCGGTAGGCCCTCAGGCGTCAACTTTAAAACGAATAGGGTATTTTACTATAAGAGAAATAAAATTCAAAATGTAATAAAAACCAGCCAAGTGCGTCGGAGTCGCACACTGAGGGTTCCGTACAACTAAAAAACAAATGTGATTTATCAATATATTGATATTTTTGGTAAAATATACTTCATACTAAACATTATCACTTAATTTCAAGTTCATAGGTCGATGGGAAGCTAAAAAATTATATGTGTGACAGACAACACACGGAATGTTCTTTGACTTTCTTCGACCGTCCGCCACGCTCAGACTAAGGTGCTACCAACCGAAAACTAAATATATATGCCTCTCTGTCGCACTTGCATATTCGAGCGCGGAGAGGGAAATACTTCGTTTTCAGATCGTGATAGGCCCTCTGGTCTGACGGCTCCTATTCCTGGATGGTGCGTGTATCGGAATGTGAAATACCTTTGGCAAAACGGAACAAGTTGTTAAATAGCTTCCATTAATTGGAGAAAATAGTACCAACTTGGAGAAATTATTATCACGTGAAACATTGAATATTGAAGCAACATCCATAGGGGCCTGTTACATGGTTATTATTATCACGCGATATACTCATATCACGATCCGTATCTCGTGCAATGAATATTGAAGAAAAATCCATACGATTTTGAAAACCACGATAATATTGACACACCAGTATTGTGATAGTATTAAGCGTTTAACAGACCCCATACAATTTTAAAAATCGCGATAATATTGAGTGTAAAGGGCCCCACTGAATAGAATTTGGCGGAGAATAGAGAGCTGCTATCGCGAAACCAGCGTAATCTTTTACTCCCTATTCCATATGTTAATCCAGACTACAGACTACATTTGTATACGAAGTTTCATCATAATCCGATGTTGTAATGTTTTTAATTTATACATTTTTGTACACTATTTCTTTCGTCGTTTGCATAACAGTCACGAATAAATGTTTACTTTATTTATTTCACCCGAGCGAAGCCGGGCTTTTATCTAGTTATTATTATAATTATAATATAGAAGCTTATTATTATAAATATAATATTGAAGCAGCCTACATCCATAGGCGCCCTTTACACGCTTAATATTATCAAAATGCTGGGGTGTCAATATTACCGTGATTTACAAAATAGTTTGTAAATCGCGGTAATATTGCTATCTTTTTCACACGGCAAACCTTATGTGGTCGTCTTGGCAACATTTCACATGAAATGTTTTTGGTGGGTAATTATATTTGTTTTAACTTCCACGATTTTTACACATTATTATCGGTAAACGGGACTTAATCGCGTAGAACTGTAAATTCACCTTAGGCAACACTAACATTGTGCCACAAACAGCCCCAACATCAGCAGGGCTAGTATGATCGCTTATATGTCGGACATATAGCATTCGTCCCGTACTGTCAAGTATGTAAGTGCGAGAGGGACGAATGCTATATGTCCGACATATAAGCGATCATACTAGCCCCACAGGTGAATTTTCAGTTGTACGCGATTAAGTCCCGTTTACTAATATATATATATATATATATATACACACACACCCACACACTCACACACACACACACATGTATGTATGTATATATATATATTTATATATATACCACCATCATATCAGCCCTAGGACGTCCACTGCTGGACATAGGCCTCCCCCAATTTCATGTGGGGTAAATGCCATAATCGCCACTCATGGCATTCGGGTTGGCGATCGCAGTATCTCCACCGCACTCAAGGAATGCTGCTGCCCATTCCCCGGTGGTCTTGGTCGTAGTTTTAGGACATACCCGGGTCCGGGTATATATATACATCTAACATGTTTTTCGAACACAAAATAGGCGTGGCTTCAATGTTAAGGCGAGTCCGCTGCACCAATAATCTAACAAAACATGTTAGGTGTTTGCAAACATGAAAAACATAGCGCTACGGACCCGGCTTAATAGAGGTCTAAGGTCTACAGCCCGGCTAGTATGATAACTTATACCGTCACGTTATATGTCCAAAATGTACTGATACGTCAAATAAAACGTGACGGTATAAGTTATCATACTAGCCCGGCATCTCACAGAGCTACTAGTTAAATCAGTGTTTTATTAAAGATTTAAGTATGTTTAGTAGATTTCATGTTATTAAATCTTAGGTATAAAATTTTAACTAAAGATTTTTTGGAAATCAAAATCATAGTTTATTTTTTTCTTTTTAGTTTTTTTAAGGCGGTTTTTTATATTAAAAAAAAAACAGTTATTAATTAGATATTAATGTTATTCTACTAATAACGTACGTTAAGTTTTTAGCGTACTGCCTTAACATTCGCATTCTAATCCATTCTAAATAATCGCGTTCGCGAAGATGATTGAAATTACATTTGTGACATCCATATACGGATCTATACCTATAGATCCGTGCATCCATATTGATGTCTGCGATAATATTGACAGTTTGACACTCCAGTATTGTGATAATATTAATCATGTACAGGGCCCCAAGACGCTTAAAAAAATTTGATACATAAATGCTCTGCAAAAATGATACAACAACATGGCCGCTGAGGCACGCAGTTCACCGCTTTTACGTTTTAATTGAGAAAAAAACGTGTAACGTTTTGATTGTGTTGAACATTAGTGTAGTGTAATGTTATTAAATATTATAACTTTGGTTTTGTGACCAAGAACTGTGGCGTCTGACACTAAAAGTGTAATGTTATTGGACATTAAAAATGTCGACGGCAATGTGGAAATTGGAAAAGGACTTGTGCCGATGCTGCCACGCTGAGGGCTCCTTTAAACATTTATCCGACCCCTGCTTCCAGTTGGGCCAGGAGGAAATCTATTCGGATATGTTGCAAGATTGTTTAGATATAAAGGTAAAGAGGAATAAATAGTGTCTTTATTTGAATCCATTGTGTCTAGTTGCACTTAAGCGTATCTTCCGTTGAAATGTGGTTTAATATTTTTCTTTTGTATTTATATTACATTAAGGCTTCTTCCTGTATTCCCTTCTATAACGCTCTAAAAAGTTCAAATAATGGAGACTGACGAAGTATTTGACTATGGCGGTAAAGGTAAGGTGGCGGTACGGTATGTTAGTAACAAAAATCATGAAGCTTCACTGCAGCACAATGACCAACCATGGCAAGCTTGTGAGGCGGGATTTACATGATCCAATGAGAAGACCTTCCCTTACGCATTTGAGTCCTGTGACAAAACTTGCAAAGTAAAACCTAACCTCAGGAGGGTTAAGTATATTGGCTATGGTGACTGTTATGTGGGTCAAACGCTTGTTTTGTCAGCCTGTTTAGCCTAGTTGGTCCCAAGACTGCCTATGAAGCTAGAGGTCCTGGTTTCGAATCCCAGTAAGGGCATTTTTACAAGGTTTTACTTAGTTTCACCTGTCCCGTTGTCTGTCTGTAATCAAATCTTTCAAGTTAAATTTGATCCACTTCCCTGTTTCCGATTGAGCTGAAATTTTGCATGCATGTATAAATCGGATGACAACGCAATATTATTATGACATAGAGCTGATCTGATGATGGAGCTGGAAGATAGCCGTAGCAATTCCTAAACTACACAAGATAAATCCGTCGTGTTTGGGCTCATTCGAACTGACTCAACAAGTAGTTTATGATTGCGGAAAAAAAGTGGAAAAATGAAATTTATGATTAAAAACTTATTTTCTGTGTTGAACAGAAACATTTGCTCCTGAGACTTGGATGATTTCTATGTATTTAAGTACCTATATATCTATTTAATATATAATAATGGAGTTGCAGGCTGCAGTGACCGCTTATCATCAGGCGGGCCGTACAATTGTTTGTATAAAAAAAAATACGCATAATACAAGCCTTACTGTGCTTACTATATGGGATTAGATGGATTTGTGTAAAAATGGTCCCCTAATATTCATTTATTTATATGCCACCAACAAGGTATTTAAAAGCCTCACCAAGCCCCTTCCAATTAAAAAATCTTGTATCTGCTACTACTATCTTAATTAATTGAGGGCCCTTGCGGATGCACTTCGACCCAATGGGATATCTGGATCTGGATCTGCTACTACTGCCATAATTTTCATTTAATTTCAGATTGTCCCCATGACAGGGGTTCTAAGTGATGTCACATACACAATATGTGAATCATGTGTGGTGCGACTCCGCGACGCCTCCAATTTCAAGCGGCAAGTGCAGGACTGCGAGGAGCGCTTCAAGGATATGTACAGCAAAAACCTAATTAAATGTGCGGGCAGTCTGTCACCCGGTTTGTAGTCATTTTCATATAGATTAAATTACTAATTAATAAGGAAAGTTACAAAACTCAAATGTAAAAACTTTGTTTTGCGATACAACAAACATAGCTAAGAACCATCTCAACAGGCAAGACTGAATAAATTAATAAGTATCTGTTAAAAATTACATTTTCGGTACAGTCAACAGCAGAAGTAGATGATCATTTTAGTACCTTGTCACTTTCACTATTTTAACGCATCTCAACTGCCGCAGTATTGTTACGTTAGTGCAACGAAGTACTAAAATGCCTAACACTCTTTCATCCGCTTTCCCACTCATTTGTCATAACATTTGTGTATGGCATGTGTCTGTGATGTCCAGAATTCTTATTTGTTTTAGATCTCCAACCGGATCCTTTTACATGAGCAAAATTATACTGAAACAATCTCCTCATGTGTCAAGTCCATCAGAAAATCCTGATATTGGCATATTCTCCTTGCTAAAACAACCAAGGAAAGCAATCAATAATAAAAAAAGTACTAAAATGATCATCTATATTTGCTGTTGACTGTACAAGATTTTATTACCAACTGTACCTTTTTCTCACAGTCATCAACTACTTGTTAAGATGGTTCCCATGAGACCAAACGGGTTTATCCTTTGTAGTAGAAGTTGCTATGGCCAGCTTCTGTCTCCATCATCAGATCAGCTTGAGATTATGGTACATAATATTGCATTGTCATCAAACTTATAGAAGTATGCCACATAAATTGGCTGATGACATCTGGTCTAAAATTCAGTTTCTAGATTTGACCTACTTACAGGGCAAGTTAATAAAATCTTGTAAATACATTCAAATTGGTTCATCTTTTTTGGAGCTAAATGCCACAGACACACAGCACAGATGCACTTGTTAAAATTATAAAACCCCTCATTTGTGTCTGGTACATGGGTACAATCTTTCTACTATCCATCCAGGTTATGGGTAAGCAACTAAGCACCTTGTTACAAAAATGTCATAACCCGGGACACTGGCAGCGCTTGACTGAATATGCCAACCCTTTGTGCCCTCAATGTGGTCATGACTCAAATTGAACAGTAATTAACAGGCCGGCAATTATGTGCGTGACGCGATAAAGCTTGTGTCAAAACAGTGTGTCTAACTTTTGGTATTTATCTTTACTTTGGATGTTAATGTTCTCCTTTTTTTTCCAGATTATGAAGTCAAAGAAGAACCTATGGTGTGTGAGTCTGATGGTAAATAAAACATTTTTTATTTGAAATGAGACCGAAAAACTATAAAGATTTGACGCCGTTAGGTTTAAATTTAACCACGCGGGGTGTCCACACGTAGGCTCGCGTGGCGTGTCAATAGTGTGTTTCTGGCTTTAACCCTCAATTTTTAATAATATATTTATTCAGCTGCAGTATTTGATTGTGAACTCACTTTAATCATTATTAGAACACCTGAAATTATCTCTAAAAATCCATAGGTAACCTTTAGCTGACTTACTTTCTTTATTATATTACTTGTTTGAGTGGGTTTAATTTACATTCATACTTTATTTTGTTTTGTAGGAGACATGAAGCAGGAATTCCAAAGCATAGAAGATGATGATGATGATGATGCCTTCATGAAATTTGATGGTATGTATCCATCCCTTTCAGTCTTGTAAGCCCGATGGTTTTTGAACTGTAGTAGTCGTAACTACCCAGTGTACTACCACAAGTACAAACTAAGAGTAGTGCTTCAGTCCCAGACGTGGCTTTTTCGATTTTGTATAAACTCTTGCCATCTGTTTTATTCAGTATGTCTATGGTTCCTTAGCACATCCTTAATTTGTACTTGGTGAAGTACATTAGGCTGTTATTTATGCTATGCAATTAAACTGAAGTACTATCGTTATTTTGTACATGTACAAGTACGCGGGGACTTACAAGGTTAGGATCGAAAAACAGCACTGCTGATTTAGAATGAAGTATATTGACATATTTTCTTCTAGTCCCCCAATCCCCAAGTGATCAAGAAAATCTAACTTACTGCTTAACTCAGACTTTACTTGCATATAGTAAGATAGATTTTCTTCTAACTAATATCAGCAGGCAGATAGATACTTTTGTTTTTTGTTGTTGTTTTGATGCTTTTGTGATCAAAGACCTTGAAGAGATAAAGTTTTTCGAGTTCAGCAAAATCCTGCAGTTTTTCGTTGTTCAAATGATAGACCAAGGATCTTCATATTTATATACATATTCTTTTTCAGATGATGATTCTCTAGAAGAACAAGAGCTGATCACTATTGAGATCAAGAGTGAGCAGAAAGGGAAAGGCAAGGGCAAAGCCAAACCCAAGCCTAAGCCCAAGAAGGAGACACCCCTCAAAAAACCCAAGGCGATCAAAGAGAAACCCATCAAGGTAATACCACAGAATAAACAGGCGTACCATTTACAGTGCGGGCTATCGCGTATGAATTCGCGCTAGAGGCGTTAGTGTAGTTTGAGGTCTCAGAATATGTCAAATGCCACTGTCTGTGGGCAGGTTGGGCTACACAGGTATATAAGTATTTCCGAATACCCGAGATAAATTATGGCAAATTTGAATTACGGGTCAATGAATGTCAGTGCTTTGAGACAGTTTTATCTTTCGGAAACTGCTCGTTAAGTTAAAGGAGAAACTTTGCCTCCTTGTGCGTGTTCTATCGCTTTTATAATGGGTTGTCCTCCAAGGAACTGCTCGACATGATACCCACGGCCGCTTTCTATCATTGCACCGCTCGCCGTCGGTAGGGCATTCATCCTCACACCTTATAACCTAAATGGTCGCGTACGGTACGGTTTCAGAAGAATTTCCTCCCTCGGACGCTCCGTCTGTGGAATGAGCTCCCTGCCGAGGTTTTCCCGAGGGACTACAACAGTATGGGGTTCTTCGAGAAAGGAGTGTATACATTTTTAAAATGTCGGCGAATAGAACGTGACACCCCTCGAGTTGAAGGCGTCCATAGGCTGCGGTGACCGCTTACAATCAGGCTGGCCGTACACTTGTTTGCCACCGACGTGGTATAAAAAATAATGCTCTGTTATTCCGAGCAAAATGGGATTGCGCAACACTTCATGATTTAAATGTACCTCGTATGGTCATACATTTTGAAACCAATATTGTTTTAAAATAAATCAATTATTGAAATTTATTCCCGTCAAGCTTATTATTTTTATTTAACCACTATACTGTAGTTGACAAAAGTAAATGGAGTTTATTTAAAATTTCTTTCTATATGTTAGTTTCAAGCCTTTAAATGCGATGGTCACTCATAGGTGCCGGCACGAAACGTAAAAGGCCTTGTTCACTGACAAGATAATGTCCATGGTAGAATGAAAAATAAGGCTGCGGAACGACAAATTGGACACCAAAATGTCGATAGATGTTTCGGCTATTGCACAGAATGTATCGCAACCGGATCACCATGCGAGGTTTACAATGTGGTCGGGTATTGGATATGAGGTAGCCTTTTCCTTCAGTTTTGACCACTAGATGCTTAAATTAAGCCACAAAATTATCCATTTACCATATGGACAATTGGAATCACTTGTCAACGTTTATTTGGCTTATTTATTTGTCAAAATAACGGGTCTTTTGACAAGATTTTAAAGATAGCCGGCACAAAATTAAAATTCGTACTAAACCTGCTAAAGGAAAAAAATATTTCTTTTATCAGTTCAAAGTAGTAGTTTTCTTCGAGCCCGGCTCTAAGTACTCCTGATTACTCTATAAGGCCAAAATTACGTTTACGAACGCACAATTAATTGAATTAAGGCCGTAAGTGTTGAATTGAATTCAACACTTAAAATCTGCCCTTAATTCCACTTATAAATGGTTTCTCATTAATGAGCCACTGGAAGAGAACCATGAGCATCCCTGATGAAAAGTTGCGTGTCTCGCAGTGTCAGTATCTGGGTGTAGCCGACGCAATAAATGGCATATATCATAATGTATTGGAATACAGTTTTAAAAAAATCTGTATTTTTTAATTAAACAAACTGTTAACAAAATAATTGTAGGTAAGTATAATAAAATACTTCAATAATTACAATTTATTCGAATATTTAGTCGTCTCAAAACTTATGAACATACAAGGTAAACTTTATTTTCAAATTAATATTAAAACTGACAGCTGGACCTTGGTCGACAATGGTGGCACCACTGTCACCAAGAGCCAAAAGAAAAGAGCGTACTCCCATCTTTAAGGCCGGTAACGCACTTACAACTCCTCTGGTGTTGCGGGTGTCCATAGGCGGCGCTAATCGCTTACCATCAGGCGATTCGTCTGCCTCGTTTGCCTACTAATAGTCCTAATACATTAAAAAGAGTACTAAAACTGTAGCCCTAATAATGATCTAAGTGTGTACAAAGCAAGAGTGTATAGGCTATTAGTGAACCTGCTAAATCTTAAGTCCTGGTCCTGGTCCTTAAAACCGAGAGGACTAGGCTCCCAGGTCAGTCTTTAATAAAATCCTTACTCCATCATCATCATCATCATTGTCATATCAGCCGAAGCACTTCCACCACCCGCATCTAGCTACTCCCGCGACCTTTACTAGGTCATCAGTCTACCTTAATACTATAAATGCGAAAGTAACTGTTGGTTACCTCTACACGCTTAAACCGCTGAACCGATTTGGGTTGGGTGCATTTCGAGATGGCGATAGTTTGAGCCCTGGGGATTTCAAGGGCGTCATTAAGGGGTAGCAGATATTCAAAATGTTCTAGACTATCCACAATACGTTATTTAACAACAGTAAAAAAAATGTTACCAATAATCAATTCTTACGAAAATACTTAGTAAAAATCAAACTTCAGATTACTTATGCAATTTTTTTTAAATACATTTACATGATCGCAGTTTGGCCATGGAAAATTGTGACGTCATTAGTCCTCCAAACTTCTACTAACAACCGTGACGCCGAGCTACACTTTTTTGCACGGCGTGACGTCACGGGCCTCCACTTCCGAATTTTAACGCACTTTATCTTTGTAAATTTTTGTTTGTTTGACAAAGGATTAAATACGTGTCTAATATTTTTTGACAGTCTAACTGAATGACTAATTATTGCCGCACCGCATTTATACCCGCGATTCGCGTATTTCGTTGAAGTTCTACTCGACCATACAATAATAACCGAATTTGCCATCGTCATAGACACACGCCCCGCGTAGGGTTTTAAATAAATAAAAATTGGCCAAGTGCGAGTCGGACTCGCGCACGAAGGGTTCCGTACCATTACCTATAAAAACGGCGGCTTCGCTCCGTTACGTCCGGAGCACCCTGCTTACGATACGACTACCTAGTAATACTTATTTTTATCTAGGATAGTACTCAATTATGTTTAAACAAATGGTTGGCTGAATCACAAAATCTTTTAGTTTCGTGACTTCTCAAAACACCATACGTTCAAAACAATTTGGTGTTGTGAGAAAAAAAACGAGGTATTCTGGGAACTTACATACATCATTTAATTTTGTATTAAGCCGTAACGGTGCTAACGAAAATTCTAATTTTCAAATTCAAGGGAAAAATTGAATGCTCCGAGCAGGAGTCGAACCTGTGACATCTACGCGTCCCTAAGGCGTTGTAAGAGGGAAGTGAAGAGTGTTATAACGGGTCCACTAGCGCCACTCGTAAATAATTGTGATTATTTAAATAAAACCGGCCTAGTGCGTGTCGGACCACGCCCTAAGAAGGGTTCCGTACCGACACCTAACCTAATTTACATTTAAAACCTCTATACAATACTTCATCATCATCATCATCATGTCAGCCGAAAGACGTCCACTGCTGGACATAGGCCTCCCCCAAAGAAATTAAATGAAATGAAATAATTTATTCTCCAAGTGGGCCCCTTGGGCGCTTTTGAATGTCATACAATCCATTAAATCACAAAAGTTCGTACCTTCATAGGAAACTTACTTTTGTTTTGGCAAGACAATTTTTCAGCAATAACTTAAAAACCTTTACACCTATCTTGTTCAAACCAAAAATCGTTGAAAGGATTTATTAATTTACATCAAACTGATTTTTATCAGTTTTTTTAAAATTCATAGTTTGGAAATTTGGGGGGGGGGGGATACACACTTTTGACGACTTTGACAGTTAATATCTCACCAACGGTTAATTTAAATGGAAAAGTTTTTTATAATCCTCTGTCATTTTTTAAGGTTATCCATAGTAGATACCCCACACGCCTATGAGCATTGAACCCCCCCCCCCCTGTTACATGTATGGGGTGCCCCCCCAGTTTAATTTTTTTTCTCAATTTCACATCATATTTCTACACCTTCACAACAAAGGGTCTAGCAGGCTAAGCTAACAAGAGTGGCCCTCGCAAGGGATTTGGTTGTAACTTGAGGTGCAGTAGTGGCAGGACCTAAGAACACTGTATGCGTTATATCAGCCTTCGATCTTCTTTTGTTTCAGACTTATTCACGAAAATGTCAAAAAACCAAGGTAATTTTTAAACTGTTATTTTAGCTAAACCAAGCAAGCGAGAGTAACCGAATAAATTTAGAATTAAAGAGCATAAAATGGGGTTCATAATGCATATTTTTACAGACATTCATATCCTTGAACTTGGATGAAAAAAAATAGTTTCTATTTTCGATTAATTTTTTTGCCACTTCTCGCGGAGACACAATTATCAAAAAAAATACTTAATAAGCCACAATTGTCAACTACGTATACATTTAAAAACATTTTGAAAAAGCATGGTGCGTCATGTCAAAAAAAAAATTTACGAACGTATGTTTACTATATCATATCATATCAATAGAGTAGTAGTGGCAAATTAGTCTGTAGGATGTATAACATCCTCTTTAGTTCATTATGAAATAATTAATTGACATTGATCAATGTGTAGTTGTAAATATATGACTAGGGTTAGGATTCTGGTGGCAGTTTAGCACAAGTATTGCAGTGGAGTCGCCATTGCATATTCTTTTATTTGAATAAATGTATGTATAACAGTACCGGCCAATAATATGTATATGACCTTTGCGTTTTATTGTATGAACGTGTATAGAGTAAACAATTTAGGTTTGTTGATACATCGCATATTTTACTAGTTACATATTTTTCATACATTTTCGACGACAACTGCAATGCAATACTGTAAATAACAATGATGATTTTATAATAACGCATTTTTTTTTGTTTGCTTAAATGTTTATGTATTCATGAGCTTGAACAACTTGCAACTGAATTAAAGTTTCAACATCTTGCATATTATCTTCTTCTGATGTTAAACGGTTGTCAAGATTATGAAAAGCATATACTATGAGAAGGCATGTCAACAACTATCGGCCGATATCAGTGTTGCCTGCTATATCAAAAATAATAGAAAAACTTATTAACCATCGTCTATTGAATTACCTCGACAATTATAACATCCTTTCGCCAACACAATATGGCTTTAGGCGGGGTAGGGCCACTGAGGATGCAGTGCTTGCCCTTACCACAGAAATCACACAGCAAGTTGACAAAGGTCGCAAGTGCTTAGCAGTCTTTTTGGATCTGCGAAAAGCATTTGACACCGTCTCTCTCCACATCCTTGTGGAAAAGCTTGAACGTTTAGGAATTAGGGGTAAGCCACTTGAACTTCTTAGCAACTATCTACATGATCGTACCCAAAAAGTAAAAATAGGAAATATTGTTAGTCACGATCAGCGTCTTGAGTTTGGTGTTCCACAGGGGAGTGTTCTGGGCCCTACGCTATTTTTAACTTACATTTAACAAATCTTACTGCACACGGAGGTAGTGTGTTTTCATATGCTGATGACACAGTGGTTGTCTTCAATGACATCACCTGGGAGGCAGTCTACGCAAAGGCGGAAAAAGGTGTGGAGCTGATTCACCACTGGCTCAAGTGTAATCTTCTGACATTAAACTCCTCTAAGACAAACTATATGTGCTTTTCAAAGTATGTGAACACGCAGCCTTCTTCAGACCATAAGTTAAAAATTCATAACTGTAATCGAGTCAACCTTGTTACCTGCAAATGTACAATTATTGAGAAAGTGTCCTCGCTTAAGTACCTTGGAATCGTTCTAGACCAGAGACTCTCATGGTCTGATTATATTGAACACCTCAGCGGACGAATAAGAAGGTTAATCTGGATCTTCAAAGTGCTTAGACATGTAGCATCCAATCAGCTACTGAGGACACTTTATACCGCACTAGCTCAATCTATAATGACCTACTGTATACCAATCTGGGGAGGCACCAGTAAGACCAAGTTCATGGAGATTGAGAGAGCGCAAAGATGTCTGCTTGAGGTAATCTTCTCAAAACCTTTTAGGTATCCGACCACTAACCTGTACAGGGATTGTGATCTGTTATCCATGCGCAGATTATATATAGTTAACTCCGTGTTAAAATTGCACAAATCCCTGAAGTTTCAGCCTTCTATCTTAGCCCGTAGAAGAAAGGACAAGGTCGCTCCAATTTCTAATTTTAAGTCTGTCTTTGCTCGGAAACAATTTTGTACTATATCAGCATACTTATATAACCGTATAAACAAAGAAATTGGTATGTACTCTCTGGAATAGTATAATTGTAAGAAATCTGTATTGTCTTGGATAAAAAACTTAACCTATGAAGAAACTGAGTCAATCTATCCATCTTATCCTAAGTAAATTAGCTAACTAGTATTTAGACACACACACGCACACACACACACACACACACACACATACACACACACACGCACACGCCCACACACACACACACACACACACACACACACACACACACACACACACTAAGACTAGGTACAGTGGTCTCGGCTGTGCGTTGTTGAGTCAGTCGGGACCTCTTTTATTCTATATATAGATTATCCTGTAATAATTATTTAAAATGGTTTACCCCCACTTACTGTATTGGAAGAGCGGAGTCTCCTGATACAAGCATAATGTAATGCTTAATAGGAGGTTCCAACCTTGCTTGTTGCTAAATCGTGTAAAAAAACCGAAATAAACTTTTTCATTTTCATTTTCATATACTATGGCAACTAGTTCCATATTAGATGGCGTTATAAGGTTTATCAACTGGAAAATCCAGTACTCAAAAATCCAGTACAAGTACAAGTGAAATCAAACAAGAATTAATATTGACGTAGTAAGAGAAGGTATTTCGAATGAATATTATATGCTATTACTGATACTGAAACTGAAGTATCAGTAGTACAATGAAACCAATAAAATCAATAATTTATTCATTCAATCAAAAAATATACGACAACGACTCCATTGCTCTTTGTTCACCCTAATGCCACCAAACATCCCAACTCTATATAAGACACGTCATTGACCAATATACACCGTGACCGTTAATAACCCGAAAGATTTAAACCACATATTTTTGACGACTGTACGAGTAAATAATGTTATATCAACATGGGTCTAATTATGTGTCTTAATTAAATTACTATTTCAGTACGAATTAAATCTGATTAATTGCCCGCTTCTTTGTGAACAAGCCTTTAGGTGGGAACCCAATGTTATTTTATCTTGCGTGACAATTAGTTATCATTTGTAATGTGTCATTTTAGTGACAATCAATTTCAAACTAGCCAATTATAAGAGGTTGTAGATAGATACCAACTTCTTTATGAAACTGGCTAACAACCATACAGTTAGTGTATCTACGTGTAAAAGAAATAGGTGGCTACGTCATGCTCACGCCCTTAAGGTGTGTTACACTGGAGATTTTTTAACTTTTGATTTGTTGTAAATAATTAATATCTCCTTAATTATGACTTTTTGGACTATATGTTACATAACTTTATATACTCTAATTAGGCTCTAATATCGTTAGCTTAAATCTTTCGGGTTATTAACGGTCACGGTGTATAGTAAACATACGTTCGTAAATGTTTTTTTTGACATGACGCACCATGATTTTTCAAAATCTTTTTAAATGTATACATAGTTGACAATTGTAGCTTATTAAGTAATTTTTTTGATAGTTGTGTCTCCGCGAGAAGTAGCAAAAAAATGAAGGGAAAGAAAACTATTTTTATTCCATCCTAGTTCAAGGATATGAATGTCTGTAAAAATATGCATTATGAACCCCATTTTATGCTCCTTAATTCTGAGTTTATTTGGTTACTCTCGCTTGCTTGGTTTAGATAAAATAACAGTTTAAAACTTACCTTGATTTTTTGACATTTTCGTGAATAAGTCTGAAACAAAAGAAGATCGAAGGCTGATATAACGCATACAGTTCTTAGGTCCTGCCACTACTGCACCTCAAGTTACAACCAAATCCCTTGCGGGGGCCACTCTTGTTAGCTTAGCCTGCTAGACCCTTTCATAATTGTAGTGGTCATAGTTTCCGAGTAAATCGGCTGTAACATACGGACGGACAGACATGACGAATCTATAAAGGTTCCGTTTTTGCCATTTTGGCTACGGATTCCGTAGTACGGAACCCTAAAAAGGGACTGCTATGTACTAGCCGCGTACCTATGCCAGATGTCGCAGGATCGAATCCTGCTCAGAGCACTACATTTTTAATTTTTTTCCTTTAATTAAAAAAAAAAAAGTTTACCGGTAACTTTTCAGTGAAGGAAAACAAGGTGAGGAAATTTACATTTGTGAAGAAATTCAAAGGTGTATGAAGTCTCCAATCCGCACTGTGGGGACTAATGGTGGGGGCTCTCTTATCCATGAGTGGCCTGTGCCCAACATTGGGACGTATATAGACTGATAATGATACTAACTGAGCGCTCCCGTGCTTTGAAAGGCACGTTAAGCCGTTGAGCCTGCCTGTTGGCTATGACAGCAGTCGTTAAGCCAAGTTAAGAGGCCTTCGGGCGGCTTGAGAACTTCTAACAGTGAAGTTGCCCACTCACTTGACAAAGGGGGGACGAAGCTGCACCACGTCCGTAGGGGGTACCCTTTTTTTGTTTAGGGGGGAAAATTGCATTACACATACCACCCGAGTGGTTATGTGGGACTCTCGTATAGGCTGATGAGACCCACGGTGTACCCACTAAAAACCCCCCCATCTGCCGCCTCGCCGCCTTATGGCGAGGTCACGGGAACGCTTGCGCACACATCCGCGACCCCGCCGGCGGCAGCCGCTCCCAAGCGGCTCCCTCGCGGATGCCTGGAGGCAGATGTCTCGGCGCGCCTTCCTCCTCGACCTCCATCCCGTACACCAGCGGACCCCCCTGAGTCCGCTACAAGAAGATCGTGGGTGCCGAAAACTTCCGGCACCCGGTGGCGGAGCAGGTCGGTGGTTCCGCCACGAACCACACCTCGGCCGCAGAGGATAGGGAAAGCATTCCTCTTCCTCTGCGGCCCCACCGATGCCGTTTTCGCGGAACGGCCCCGCCAAGTTCGCAGGGGGTAGGGAGAGTGGCGCACCGAAATACCAACACGCCTCTCCGCCTGCGATCCCGCCTCGGCCACAGAAGATAGGGGGAACGGCTCACCGCAATACCGGCACTCCTCTTCTTCTGCGGCCCCTCAAGGCATCCTCAGCGGGCTACCCAAGCCCGCTGCGTGCGCCGTCCTCGGGCCAGCCGGCGGCCCAAACAGGCCGGCCCTGGGTGCCTCTTAGCTTCACGGTTACTAAGCCCCCGCGTCGACAAGGCGGGCACCCTGGAGGGGGACGTAGGGGGAACCCACCGTAACCCTACACGTGACCCCTGGGTGCGGCTAAAAGTGTAACTAAACTGGCAACCTCACGATTCGAAATGATTGCCATACCGATAATAGTATTTTGTTTTATGTAACTATTACATATTAAGGGTTCTTAGAATTTGAGAGTCGCTGTAACAAAACGTGCGTAGCGAGTTTTGTTATTAAAGACTCGAGAATTTTAAGACCTAAACATGTAACGTTTCATACAATGATTTGATTAAGACACCAATTTACATTGATTTAAATTAACAATCGATATGGTGGCAGAATACCAGTCTTGACGTGTGCCTCTATCATCATCATCATCATCATCATTTCAGCCGACTGACGTCCACTGCTGGACATAGGCCTCCCCCAAAGACTTCCACAATGACCGGTCCTTCGCCACCCGCATCCAGCGGACACCCGCGACCCTTACCAGGTCATCAGTCTCAGTGTGCCTCTATAAATTAAAGAAATAATAACAGTTGTATAATAATGTATGGAAATCCATTTTGATTTTCCCACCAGTCATATAATGACTTGCCTCGTATAGACTTGCATTTGTATAAAAAGTTTATTGTTTTAATACTGCCCTCAGTCATTTAATTGACAGATTATAATGCTGGAGTAGAAACATAAATAATGATACTTCTTTATCGCCCTGTCCCTAAATGTGTGTTATTTTCGCAGCTGGAAGCTGAGGAGCTGACCGAGGCGGCTGTGAGCGGAGAGAAGAAGAAAGGTAGGTGCCATTTTTGATTACAGCGCGGCAATGTCAGTACGGGGTTTGCAATATAAGCAGAAAAGACAAACAGTCACATATCCTTAGTGTGAGGGTCATATTAAAATATAATGAATAGGGGCTCACACGGCAGAAATACTGTTAGAAAAAAAAATACCTCGCCGAGTTTTTATGTTCTATTAAGACGTTCACTCTCCCCATTCAAAACGATCTGACCATGTCACAAGTCCAACTTAGCTTTCAGTATGGGAATGTGATCCCACAGTGGAAGCATGGACTCCTGATGAAAAAGTTCATGACCCCACATTGGGGGCACCCGGACAGTGAACGTGTTAACTGCTACTGCAAGCACAGATCACAGATCAAGCCAAAATTTAAAAAATAGCATGTATAAAAATCAAGATCATCAACTATGCCACCAAATTTAATACGAAAACTGTTATTCTGATCCCATTGAACGAAAATTGCACGAGCTTCGATTTCCTCGACTGTATGTAGAGTTACAGTCGAGGAAATCGAAGCGCGTGCAATTTTCGTTCTTGTCACAATGACAATAAAGGTTAAAAAGGTACATTTCCTGTACAGTTAATTTGATTTCTGAGCCACTTGGTACCTTGTCAGTGACAATGATCGATATCTCATACACGTGATGATATACATGCTTATACTAGATAAATAGATACTAAAATACATAGAAAACATCCATGACTCTGTCACAAATACTCATGCTTAGTACACAAATAAATGATCTGTCCGGGATTCGAACCATCCCGGCTTCGTAGGCAGGGTAAGCCAAAGTGGTCGTCAAGTGGGGTTGGTCTTTGAACGCCAGGAATACCTAGAGTTGTTGCATGTTGTCGTTCCTACGGCGCTAATAACGACTATAGACCATAGGTGTTACGACGTTCATTGTCAAAGTCACCTTAGTGCTTTAAATTAAGGTTTATATCATATTATATCTCTCATGGAAAGTGAGTTGGCGTGTAGGCGTCGCTGATGTACATAAATGGCGTTCAATTTAAAGGGCTAAAAGGATAATAATTGTAAGTTGGCGCTTACGCGATTTTTAACGTCCAGTACAGTCGGGGAAAGAAAAGTTCGTCACCTTAAATCTGAGATTAATAATACCAACAGATCCGTAGTGTTAAGTAAGATGATTTTGCATATAATTATCTCTTTAAATCCTTTTGGTTTACAAAGATGAGTTAGAACGGGAAAGATAGTTTGATCATTTTCGGCTGTTAACGAATTGTCTCCATTTAAAAGCACACCAAAATGTAAAAACCCATATAAACTAAAACACCACAAACGTCAGTTCAGTACAATTTGCAGTTATGCAGTGAATGTGAAAACCTGTCAGATATCACTTATTTGTCTCTCTAAAACTTACTGATTTGTGCATTAGTGAGAATAGATCAGATGTACATATAGGCGCATAAAATTAGCAAAACCTGGACATAATTCGATTACTGTATTTTTCTTTTTCTATGATTTAAAGTATTGTTAGTTATACTTCAAATAAAAAGAATTAAACATTTTAATGCTCCGCGCCCCGCGTCAATGTTAAAAAAAATTAAACTAAATTTTTAACACATTTTGATTTCGTAAGTAAGCCATAATAAATAACTTTTTAAAAGTACCTGTATTATGATATGAAAAAATATCATCTAATCAATTATCGTGAGCATTTTTTGTTTAAGGCGAAGGGGTGGGCAAGCTCTTTCCATACAAACTTTGTGCAAGTTTTTCTTCGTTTGTGTTTGCACACCAGTTACTATTTTTGGTCCATATGCTTATTTTTTTGTTAGCTATGTCTTGATGTTTTTCTTTTAATTATTTTTGTATTTTTTATTTTTATTTCAACATCACGCGTATATCCAATATGTACCAATAAAAAATAAAATTAGATGCTGAAGTGCCAAAACTAACGCAAAAAACTTGCACAACCTTTGTATGGAGAATGGCTTGCCCTACCCAGCGCCTTAATATGTTTCTTATAGTACTAATAAAATGTTAACGGCATCAATTAAACACATTTGACGTAGTTATGTGCATAGAGAAGCCGTTTAATTATTAATAATTTATCACCATATTTGCAGATCGCGAAAGTCACAAATATGGGTAATTTTTGGAAAACCAAATACATAAATTTACCATAGAAATAAATTATTGTATCATTATAGAATTGACATTTTGCAAATTACATAGTTTAGTGTCAAATAATAGTAATATAGGTAAATTAATATAGTATAGGTAAGTTCTAATATTTATCAAATAATAGTAATATAGGTAAATTAATATAGTATAGGTAAGTTATTCATTGTTCTAATATTTATCAAATAATAGTAATATAGGTAAATTAATATAGTATAGGTAAGTTATTCATTGTTCTAATATTTATTTATTAAGGTGTTTCGATAAATTCGTTCAGCAATCATTATTCGTCCAGGAAATCTTTTACTGAATAATAGGCTTTCTCCGTGCAAGATATGAAACTAGATATAGGTCAAAGGTGTATACTATTGTGACCCTTGTTATCATATGAAGTAAATATAATTTTATGCACTTGTGTACGTATTACTTTGGTTTCAAAAGGTACTAAAATTCTATGATTTTACAAAGGAATGAATTTAATATCTGACGAAGGTTTTGTACCCCGACTGTACGTAGATTCAGCTATTTACAAATGGAATATACCGAAAATTTCAACTATAACCTAGGGCAGAGAGATGCTGATTATATGACTGTAAAATCCCATACTGACATTGCCGCGCGTTGTACGGATTTGAAATGTGGGGTACCACCTATGCGCCACCGCCGGAACTACGATTTCAGCCAGTTATTGTGAACTATGAAGTACCTACTCGTACTTTTTTTATGACATTGGAGGCAAACGAGCAGACGAATCGCCTGATGGTAAGCGATTGGCGCCGCCCATGGACACTCGCAACACCAGAGGGGTTGGAGAATATTATTAATAGGACAATAGCGGTCTCTATTCAGGCGATTCACAAATGCTTAAGTTTTAGGGAAGCAGGATCAGGCCAGTTTTTCTCGTCATTTCGGCTAAACTTTGCTCTCCTACTAGGATGCTATATTATGAATTATGACATCACAAAAAATATTGAAGCCAATGGAGAGTAATAGTACATCATTGTCGAGGCATTATTATCATCATGTCATCCGAAAGACGTCCACTGCTGGACATAGGTCTCCCCTAAAGACTTCCACTGTCGAGGCATGGAAGGAGGCAATTGCAGGCTGATTATTTGTTTTAAACGGACGACTTTGGGAGTCCATCATTTATGTCGCGCGAGGCGAGCCTACAATGTTTGATTATTTAGTATAAACTGTACGCTTCGTCTTTGAATATGTAGCGAGTAACGTCCACTTTCACGGCCATTTTTGAGAAAAACTATTGTGATATTTTTATGGTTTTCTATCCATATGGTGACACCATTTTATAAATATGAACATGTGGAAAGTATTGTCAATTCTATGACAATCAATCACTCTCTTTTTAGGGTTCTGTAGTAATCAAACTGTCTGTCTGTCTGTCTGTCTGTCTGTCTGTCTGTCCGTCTGCGGCTGAGCTCAGTAACCGTATACAATTAGAAAGCTGTAACTTAGCACAGGCGAGGTAGGTCCACGTTATTCGATCCCACTTCTATTGTGCGACCTTTATGTAACTATTTATTAGTTTTACTAGTTTGGTATTTCAACATTATTACATACAGTGAGCCTGCTGAATTGTGGTTTCATCACGTAGGTCAAAAGATTAGGTGAGACTAAGGCCAATCGCTGGTCAGTATATCATAAAAAAATGTTTTATAAATAGAACCAGGGAATTTTCAGAAATCAGCTTACGATGTGGTGGCGCTACGCTTAATTTTATTCAGGTTTTTTTTTTTTTATATATACACTAATTGAAATAAAACAAATACAACTGCACTTCAAATCTGTACTACTTTACTATGATTGTTTGATGTTTGTATTATTTGTCCATGAGAAGGTGCAATGTTGTTCGCATTGTGCAAGAATATATCCCATTTGGAAGGTGTTATCCTTCTATGTTTCGCAGCATTATGCCTTCTCGTGCTGTGTTCTGGTCGGCCACACGAATCCCATCGGCTTTATTTACGGATACCTCGGGATATATCAATCACTTAGGTGAGTTAGTATGGATGTTTAAGAAGATTTTCTTTTCTTCTTAATAGATGTTCTATGTCGAGAGTTATAACTATGTTAGGTAGAGAACTACGCCTTAAAGAATGAGCCATACTTACTTAAACACTTGACTTGCGGCGTCGTAGTTTTTCTACGACAGAATTTTTGATTTTCTTACTCAATTTTTCTATTAATTAACTTTATGAAACCATCATCGGCTTTTACCATCGGCATTTGCCGTCACTTCGAAAGATATTTTACTTTTGAACCGTTTTTACAACATTACACCTACTATATTGTTTTACCTTATACACACTGCAACATCATTATGACGATGTGAAAGGATGAGCTAGGGAGTTATATTCGATTCAATCTAAAATTGGAACGGAGACGTATGCCCCAAAAAGTTGACGCGAACACAGAACCGCACATTTCGAAGCATTACGCCAATGCGTACCCAGGCGAACAGCCGTCTATAGACGTCGAACATTTTGATGAGCTTGATTGAGCTACTAAATCACACTAATAAGCAAACTAGACGAAGCGCAGAGCAATGAAGACGAGATAAAAGTAATGTTTTTCTGTCTTCTAGGCGTCAAGGCGACGCGTGCGCCTAAGTTCCGCCTACGCGATGACGACTATACGAAGGACGGTGACGCTTACCTCTGCGCTCGCTGCGACAAGCGATACTACAAAATATTCTCGCTCCGCTTCCACGTCAAAACGAAACACTACAAGATCCCCCGCTACATTTGCCAGTACTGCTCAAAAGAGTTCATGACTCTAGCCCCCCTCACAGTCCACAAACTCGAGGAGCACAACATAGACGATCGCTTCAAGTGTAACGCTTGCAAAGGCACTTTCAACACGAAAATCCAGCTCCGTAAACATATCAACAACTTCCACATGCTAGGAGAGAAATACAAATGCGAATTTTGCGAATACGAATCATTCAGTTTCGAAGGTATGTACAAACACAAATTCAAGCACAGGACTGTGAAAGACTACCACTGTAAATTCTGCCGGAAATCCTTCCTTAGGAAGACTACTTTGGATCTGCATGAAAGGATACATACTGGGGACAGGAGGAAAGTGTGTTCTGTGTGCGGGCAGGCGTTCGTTCAAAAAGCCAGTCTGAATTATCATATGACTAAATATCATCCGGAAGTCAACTTTTAGTGATATCAGTGACTGTGATTTTAATTTGGGGATGGACTAAACGAAAGGTAAAGGATTTTAATGTTATATTTAGTTTTAATGTCTCATATCGGAATCGAATGCAATATTTTTTGTAATTATTAGGTCGTTTTAGTCGTAATTATCGTTCAGACAAAATGTGTATTTTGGCTGTAAGGGTAAGTTAGCGTTCATATTTTCAATAACTATTGATCAGTATGTATAAATACGATTTATTTACTTACACAAATGTTTGATATTCCGCACTCTTGCAATGTATAGATTTCTCAATTCCTGATGCCATCAATATCGCATGTTAAAAAAAAATTAAAAAAAATCATTACCCAAAAACACAAATGTCTATACATTAGACATTCTGGCTCAGATCCGGCTAGACTTTCATTGTAGGCTTGCCTGGTAATGGGTTACAGCAGGGTTTCTCAAAGTATATTGGTGAAATGCTTAAGTGAAGCATGTAGTTGTAGACTGTACGATTATGCGTTCGTTTTCTGTTACAAATTTAAAAATGTAATGTCTTTTTGAACAGGTCTCAACTACAAGAGCGCCTGCAAGAGTTTTTACCTATACGCAAACCGCTAGGGGTTTGCCAGTGATCTTTAAAGTGTTCGTGGCAATATTTAGTTACATCCAAAAGGATTATCTAGCACTGGTTTGAACTAAGCGGGTTTGCAAATGTCTGGAAAATAATAGGGGAACGAGAAATTATAAGTATGAGAAACCCTGGGTTACGGTGCTAATCATATCTTATCTTGATAGGTAGATTCAAAGATCCGATGTTCGGTAAACCTGCTCAGTGGGCAGTTTATCAAGCTTCGATCCATACAAATTCATAGAAATAGAACGCAAAACTTTTGCTATGCCTTGAGGCTATATCATCATATAGGTATATGATAAATTATAGAATAATACCATTTGTTTACCATTAAATTTAATTAAGACATTCTTCCAGTTACTGAAACTCGTTAAAAGTAATAATAATTACCACAAACACATTGTGCACGCATATTATGTTACACTAGCAATACGAGGGGTGATCCATAAGTTTTGATAATCGGTATGAAACACCCCGTTAATGATATTCTTTTAATGTGGGCTGTACCATGACACTAATCAACATTAAATTAGAGTAAAAATATATAAACATTATTCATTTGTTTTTCTGTAATTGCTGAACAAAAAAAAATCCGAATTGAAAAAATAAGAAGATGGCGGATATAAGAGTTGGTTTTGTAATTATTTGGAGCGGTGTTGAAAAAGTCCTGATGCACTAATGAAGAATATTGTAATTGAAAATAAAACCTTGGTTTATCATTATGATTTAAAGGATAAGCAAGTTATCTGTGCCTTGGTTTTTTTTTATCTCCAGCTCTGTCACCAATATTAGGGAGTATTTTTCGACTTCTTCCTGGACTATTGAGGCCTACCAATAAAAACTGCGAAATTAGCTTTCACTAATTGAGCTCAAATATTGTTGGAGAGTTGTATAACATTATTCTATCAGAGTTGTGTTAAATATTATAAATAAGCTGAAGAAAAAAAACACGAATTTTCGGGACAAATTGTACTTCAGAGCCTTCTAATTGACAAAGGTGCTGCTCTTCGAGTAAAGATCAGAACTGATAACTGTTCCTATTGTTATTTAGCCCTAACTTCCGACTACTACTTCTCATTCACTTATGTTCAAAACCAACTATATGAAAATTAAGAGCTGGTGATGACTCAGTGAAGGTATAAAATTTGACCTCAAAAAGTAAAATTATATTTATTGGGGTAATATAAAACAATTGAATGACGTTAATAAGTATTTGAAAATATAGAAAGTGTGCATATTGTGTTAAAAATATAACGATTTACATATCTCCCATATTTAATACTGATTATCAAAACTTATGGATCACCCCTCGTACTAGCATGCTTACGCTGTTTTCCCACTAGAAGAGAATGAATTATAATTTCATACTTACTGCTAAATAACATATGACTACCTATCTATATTACATCGTTAAAAGTATGATTTTTACAGCGATTTCTATTAAGAGTTCATTAAAGAATTTTAAAACATAGTTTTTAAGGACTTAATTATGTCTACAGTGTCTACATTTTAATTCATTCCGATGTCTAACGAGAGTTATTCATATAATTTATATGACCAATTTTCGTTACACAGTGGAATCTATTAAGATGTAGTCATAAGTCCTTAACAACGTTTATTTTTTTTTACATTTTACCCTAAAATGAATTGGAATTGATTATTTTATCGAATAATTAATAATTAAAAAATACATGTAAGTGTATATGATCCGTATTATAAATTATTGTTTTACAAGTTTTAAATTTTACCATCTCAATATGGAATATTTATTGGGGCATGTGCGTGCATTGGATTAAGCGCGCCAATCATAAAATATCTGGAAATCTGACAAACAGTAGTTTTAACAATAGTTTGTAGTAACCCTGCCTACGAAACTGGTGATCCGGGGTTCGAATCCTGGTCAAGGTATTTATTTGTGTGATGAGCACGAATCGTTCCTGAGTTTTGAATGTTTTCTATTTGTTTAAGTATTTATCTACATATATTGTGGCGTAGTACACATAGTACAAGCATTGCTTAGTTTGGGACTAAATCGATTTTTGTAAGATTGTCCACAAATATTTATTTTTATTTATGTATCTACAGTATTTCTATTTATGTACATACAACTAACGACATCTTTTATCCAGGAGATTGTTATATCTGTAGGTATTTTATGAAAGCCGCGCTAACCCCACTGGTGCACTTTATCCCTACTGACCTCTATCATGTTTTTTGTTTTCATTTCGTCACGGCGAAAACAACTGATTATTGTGCCGAAAATAACTAGTTTTCGTTAAAAGGTACTTGCGGATTGACCATTAATCTATACAAAAAATATTGAATAAGTATACATTTTTATCAATTAATTCGATCTCTTTTCTCGCAAAATAGTCACGCTGGATGTCGACTTGCTAAAAATGCCCAGTAAAACTAACTAATTAAACTAGATCTCTTTTATGATGAGCTTGCCGATATGCCTTCCACTTATTGTATATAAAATTATTACAACTGTAAAAAAGTGTTGATATTTTTGGAACTTAAAAACTATATCTCGAGTTTAAACAGATGCTGATGCTAAATACTTTAGGTTCGATAACTGCGCAATTGGTTGTCTCAGAGGCATTCCACTATAATGTGTGTTACTCTTTATTGTACAAATGAACAGTAAACACAATCTCACACTGATCGGGCATGTACAAAGGCGCACCAAACCGCCAAGGTTTCTCTTGCAATTGACTTCTGAACTCGTGGTATTATAGTATAAGACATGATTTTTACCTTCACAATGTACTTCTCGACTATTGATATGCGCTTAAAGCAGGGGTTCCCAAACTTTTTTTTCTAATGGACCACTTTAAAAAATTTGCTGGTTCTGGTGGACCCCCTACTCTACAGCCTACACCATATTCCCAAAAAATTACAAAAATGTGACTATTACCTAACTCTGGTGACGATATAACTATGAAATAGTATAGTATATTATATGTACACCTAGGGAGATAATATAAAGAAAGGCCGAGATCGCAGATATTTACGGCCCGAGCTGCAAGCGAAGGACGCAAATGTGCGATCAAGGCTTTCTTTATTATCTCCCGTGTTGTATACATAATTTTATGTCAACATTTGGCGAAAAAGCGGCTATTTCCGCACATGTATCGGGCGAAAAAATCCACTTTTAGCCAGGTGTGACATAAATGTTCTTTACAGGTTTAGAAAAAAAAGTGAAAAATGATTGGTTAATATGCTGTCAATAATAAATACTTTACTTTTTTGACATCTACTCACAACCTATCTATTCCAGCATCAAATAAAATAAAATCAATCAAATCTAAATCTCGGAGTGGTGAAATAAAATTAAATATAGTATATTTTGCTTGTGTTGTGTTTATTCGAGTACTTTATAATATTTATGATGATAATAACAGTCGTAAAATAATTAAAATTAAACATTGTTACGTAACTTCTAAGTACAATGACACTCAAAATTAATGGGAGGGATGAGCTTGATGAATTGACAACAAATTGTCAATATTTGGGTTCAGTTTTGTCAGGAATAATCGCAAATCTCCTCGTTCTGTGATATTCAGTCTGTTCCTATTTTTCGTTAAAAGGTTTGTAACGGTGCTGAAACTTTTTTCCACAAGATATGACGAGGGAAATGATATCAAAAGCTTTCTCGCAATTTTCCACAGTCCAGGATATTTTTCGGGTATTTCTGCTTGCAGCCAAAAAGTTTGATACCCTTTTTTATATTTCACCTTCAGCTCCTCATTAGTGCTAAGCTGAAGTAGCTCCTCTTGCAATATCACGTTCTCCACTTCCATTTCATCAAATGGATTTATAATCCATGGTGGTATTTCCATCGTGAGAATGTCTTCAAATCTGGTTTTGAAATCATCATGCAGGGCAATCAAATGTTGAACATATGTCTGAATATCATCATCCTCGCATTCTACCTGTGACAAGCTTGAGAATTGGGAAAATTCGCGTCGACTAATGTTTTGCTTCATTAACTTCAATTTTCCAAGAAAAGCGGAAATCACACTCTTTGTTTTAATTAAATTGAGGTTGTCCCCTTGCAGTTGTAAGTTAATATCATTAAACTTTTTGAACAAATCTGTCAAATACGCGATATCTGCTTTGAACTTGATCAGGTTTTCTTTTAAATCTGGAGCTTTACTATCCAGAAACTCCAAGACAGACTCAAAAAGTGAGTAAAATCTTGTTAAACATGCACCTTTCGACAACCAGCGTACTTCAGTGTGTAAGAGCAATCGTCGGAAGTCTTCATCATTTTCATCGCACAATTGGGCAAATAAACGCGTATTCAAAGCATTGCTTTTTATTTTATTAACCGCGTTAATCACAAATTGGAGCGATTGGTGCAGTCTAGCACTCAAATTTTTTGCTACTAAGTGTTGTCGGTGGATGACACAGTGAATTGCAGTTAAATCTGGTATCATTTTTTTAGATGGCTTATGAACCCACGATATTTCCCGACCATTGCAGGAGCTCCATCTGTTGCCGCCGATGTAACGTTTGTGAACGGAATTGATTTTTCTTTTAAAAAATCGCTCAGGATGTTAAATATCGATTCACCTTTAGTGTCAGTCTTCAAAGTTTTGGCGAATAATAGCTCTTCATGAATTTCTTCGTCCATAACAAATCGCACAAATGCTAATAATAATGCCTCATTATCAGGTAAAGTTGACTCGTCCAGTTGAATAGAAAAATGAGTTGTTTGCAGATAATTACACAAGAAACTTTCAATATCAGAGCTCATTTCGTCAATACGTCTTTGTACAGTGTTGTTACTCAAAGGAATTTTTTTGAGTATGTCAAATGGAGGTTTGTGCAGAACAGTTTTTAAAACTTCTTCAACAGCGGGTAAAATTAACTGTTCACCAATGGTGTGGGGTTTTCCAGATTTCGCTATGAGTAATGAGATGTTGTAAGATGCCCGCAAGCCATCATCGTTACTTTCAGATGTTGAAGCGAACATACCTTGCAGGGTGGGTCTCTTTTCATATTTTTCTTTCAATGATTGAAAATATTTCAAATCTTTACCTGTTTTATCAGGGTGGCACCTTTTTAGATGATCTTCGAGCTTCAATGGTTTCATAGAGTCATTGCTCAAAACTTTATTGCATAAAAGGCACATGGGCAATCGCTTGTCCGCGTTTGATGGAAGAAAGCCAAATTTTAAATATTCCACACTGTACTGTCGACACTTAATTTTCTTCTTTGGCTCCGCCATGTTTCAAATTAGCTACCTGTAAGTATAAAAAAGTTTTTGTGATCTTAACATTCTTACTTAACTTCTTCTTAGTCTTACTTAACAGGATATTGCTATTTTATAGAACAGAATTTATAATTTTTCGCTATGAATCAAAAAAAGAATACTAATAAACTTTTTTCGGCTGTCTGTTGTTTTATGGAAGTAGGTAGGTAATAATCGTAATGTTCATTATTTCATATTTCATACATGTCTATCATACACAAAGAAGACAAATATATTAACTACAAAAAGAGATACCTATAAGTTGTATAGCAAATAAACAAATAATGTACTTACTTTTCCGACACGATTCTGGCAACCAGGAACAGCAATTCACTTTACTTTTGTAGTCGAAATCCGGAAACAAATGAGTAACGTTTGTTCTTAGCATTCGTATTTATTGGTGAAGAATCAAACAAGTGCATACAAGCACAGCACATTACCGTAAGTCATAGGTATTTCGTCCCTTTGCACGTCCGAACAAGCGTTTTGGTCGGCGCCGGCGATAGCGACGCGACGGTGCTTCGCAAGCCTAGACTTGTTCGTTTGTCCAACAGCTCGTTCGCGATATGTTGCAGACTTGCAGTCGACAAGTTTTGGAGCCGAAAGTTGTAATTTTAATAATATAGTATTATAGTATAGGTAGTTTGATTCACCGAAATATTTATCACGGAGGAACGCAATATTTTTATTATATATTTATCAGTCGTCCAGGCTATAAAAATAATACAAAAATCATTATCTGTTTCGTTATTTACCATCGAAACCAGATAAATTTTCGTGGACCCCCACGTACAAACTGTGAACCCCTATTTTTTTGCCACTCCAGCGTAGACCCCTGTCACATCGTTCGTGGACCCCTGGGGGTCCACCTGGACCACTTTGGGAACCCCTGGCTTAAAGCCTCGGGAGTTGTGCTTGACTGCAAATAAATCAAATTATCATGTACAGTCCGCTGCAAAAGTAGCTTAGCGGGTTTAATGCTACAAATGGGTACAAATCGTACATACGGGTTGTTGTCAAAAGAACTAGGATTGTGTAGATATTTTTGAGCGTTTTATTCTGCTGCTGAGTGTACTCAATTTTACTCTACAACGGGCTTGGAGTCGCGTGGGGCCTATTAGTGATTATCTCACTGTAATCACGCTATAATATACAAACGGAATTATGTGTATATTGAAACTATTTTCAAATCCGCGTCAATATTATTATGGGCATCCCGGTATTGTTATAACAATCACTGTGTAATGGCCCCCTAGTTAGACTGTAGGCATTAAGGAATGTATAGTCTTGGAATGAAAAGGTTCGTCACTTTTTGACCTTAACGGTTTTAAAATAGAGTTGTGACGTATCTTTTCATGCCGCGACTGTACAACATGGATTCGTATGTCATCCGCGGCCATTTGTCAGAAGCGAAGTATCTCCTCTCGCTATTTGGCAGAAGGGGAGATGTCCCTACAGATCAGATTTCACAATAATTACAGAGTCATGTGCACTCCTTGAGCTATGTTCATTTATAACGAAACGGGTTAGTCTGGTAATGAGATGGCCAGCGGGGTAAGCCTGTCAATCGTAAAATATATTGAAATTTACAGATACAATATTATACATCCTTGCAACAGACTTTTTCAGTTTGTTACATGGGTAGAATACGTCATAAGTTGTATAATATCTGCTGATTTCGAGATATTTTATGGTAGACTCGCTTATCCCGATGTTTCACTTGTCCCGTTTGACTTTACATTTATACATATTTTATATTTATAATTATGTGAAACTCGTCATTATTTGTAGTGTTAATAAATAAACACATTTGTTAATATGATTGATTATTTTGTTGCTTCCAATATCGCAAAAAAACAATGCATTAAGTTTTGATGTAAATCATTATGAATACGTAATCAATTGTACATTGTACATAGGTATATAAGACTGTTAATTTTATTGTGTATATTTATGGTTATTAGTTATTAATGTTATTATACATACATAGTATGAAAACGTTTCTTTCATTTATTATTGTTTTTACCACTGCTAGTACATATAGTCTGGGTTGCACCGACTTACGATCACAGACTGATCAACGTTAAAAATGGCGCCGGCAGCTGTCATCCCATAGAAACTTGCCAATATTTCCATACATTGAAATTTTAACGAACACAGCTTACGATTACAGACGGTTTGGTGCAACCCAGTCTTAGTGAACAGACTTATTCGCTCTTCCTCTTTTAACTTCGGGCGGGATATTTGCTTGTAAATTGTGCGGTCATGATCTCGCTCCCGTATTGCTCTTGCAACCCATTTCCGTAAGCACCGCACCTCAAATATGAACACTGCTTAAGATGCTGACAACATCTAAATTTGCTTTTTTTAAACAGTTTTTTTTTTAACAGAAACCAATTATTTTGGCGAAGTGAAAAATATATGTTAATATTCTTGATATATTTTTTTCTTAATTAAGGAAATGAAACTGCTACAATCATACATAAAGTTAATACATTTAGGTAGATCATAAACCACAAAAGTTTTCACTTATAACAACGCAAGGAAAATATGCACAAAGTAGAAAAATAAAACTAATGAAATTAAAAATATGCAGATACAGACACTAATTATCTATAAAGTGCTTCTTATTGCGGTTACATAACTACTGTACTTTTGGTTGAAGAAAAAGTAAAGTAAGTATAATAAAAAAGTTTCATTCTCTAAACCACGTTTCGATGAAATCGTCTCAATAAAAAAAAACACGAAGGGAGGTCCTCCGATGTATTTAAACAGCCCTATCTATTTTATTTTTAACAATAGTTGTCTGTAACTAAGAACGCAATTGTATTACGGTTAAATGAAAAATGTTGCGTAGATTTGACATGCATGCGTTGTGCAATTTTTTAAATAATGAAATATCTGATTATCTGCTTGTATAGCAATAGTTTTTCGTTTACTCCGGCGCAGTTAGACGCACACAGACATTGCGAATGTCATTGGCTCTTGTCAGCCTCTTAAATCATCTTTTCATAGATGAACAAGGCGAATGATAATATTGATGATGATTTGTTAAACCCTTAGGTGGAAACAAACCTTGTATATTTGAATAAGGATAAAAGAACTTAAGTAGCAATACACTCACGATTTTGAGCGTTTCCTAAAGGATCCTGTTTCATGCATAAAGGTCATCTAACAAAAATGAACGACGACGACGACGGTCGATTCACAAGAGCTGGCGCGGAATGTCTATGAAATTATTGACAGTTTCATACATTTTCCGCGCCAGCTCTTGTGAATCGACCTATACTATTTAGCAGTTTTACGTTATATTCATAAGGTATTATTATTATTCGGTTGGTGGCTATTCCGGGCTGCCAATAACTGCGACCATCTCTGATCGGTTGTGATCGCCACCTACTACAAATCTCGGTCCAGTCTTGATAATTCGAAAAACTGCAGGATTTCGCTGAATTCGAGAGACTTCAGGGCACAAGAAGTGCTTGCCTGTTCTAATAGATATATTGATTGGGTAAACACGTCATGTGCCCTGAAGAGATAAAGTCTCTCGAGTTCAGCAAAATCCTTCGGTTCTTCGAATTAACAGGGCTGCCTATTTATTAGGCAATCGGTTAGGATGCGTTCAGGCGTCTCCTCCGCTTCAAGGTATAAATTCTGTAAAACCAAAACGCCTCTAAAATTGTCGTTTCCCTGATTTTATTCTCATTTAACGTTTAGGCGCCCCTAGGCAACTCACACCTAGAGCGGCCCCTCGATCCGCTCTAGATACCCTGGGGCTGGCCCTAGTATCATTCGGTTGTTCTATAGAGGTGGTCTATGTTTGACGCCCGTCACTCTCGGACTCACATACTGATCAGAACGAGATAAATGTCTTATCCACGATGATAAGTGATAATATGGCAACCATCATATGCCCGCAGAGGCTTTAATAAATAAAGCTTCAGAAAAAGTAACAATTATAAGGCCATCCAACACACTGCTATCAAACGGAAACAAAAATAAACACAATACTTTTGGATATTTTGATGTCGACATCGCACCCGCTATAAAGTGAATCCTAAGACTCCCTGTTTCTTTTCTAGGGAGGCAACCTCGAGCCAAATATTACACAATAACAACGGAAAACAAGTACGCATGCAACGAATGCGAGAAATCTTTCCTCTCGCAACCGCTCGTCTCACAGCACTACCGTTTCGTGCACCTCAAAAGACGCCCAAGAGAACGAAAATGCCCCCACTGCGATGACAAAGTCCCTGGTTACTTAAGAGCGTATCATTTAGAGGAAGCTCACGGAATCCCTGCACCGACGTGTGGCGTTTGTAATAAGAAATTCCGCTTTCCCTGCCACGTGCTGCAACATCAGAAGAAAGTGCATATGGGAGAAAAGACTGTCGTTTGTAAAGTGTGCTCGAAAAGTTTCTTCAATAATTTAAGTCTAAGGTTGCACATGGTAGCGCATTCTAGCGTGAGGAAGTATAAATGCGAAGAGTGTAACAGAGAGTTTAGGTGGGAGAACAATTTGAAAGATCACCTGAAGATTCATACTGGGGATAAGAGGTACACATGTCCGGTATGTGACAAGGCGTTCGTGCAGAAATCGACGTTGAAACAGCACGCGTTAAGAAATCATAGAGGGGTCGATGTTGGCCTTAAAACTTAGGATGATGCTATAAAATCTGTAAATACACTCTCATGCTAAAAAAGCAAATTGTTAATATTGATCTAAAAATATTTTTTACCGCTATACTTGTAAGAGAAAACTACTTCAATTATACCACCGATATTCTGCTAACCGAATGCTAAAATGGGAACATTGACGTGCGGCTTGTATAATAGATAATTAATAAATCGTGGATAAGTTTCGAAAAGTATGAGAGCTCGGGTACTGTATTAAAAAGTTTGACCGTCTAACTTTTAGACAAGGAAATATATTGTAATTTAGTCAAAATAAAAGGCTTCAGTGTGACTGATAATATTTGCATGCTTGCTTGCAAGCAAAATACACTGAACTTTATTTAATGTAACAACCTACCACTGTATTTTTGCAAATAAATATATTTGATTGATTGACTGTTATAGAAACGTCAGCAAATTAGAATGACTGGCGTGCAAGTTGTTATTTAATAAACTTAACTGTTACATTTGATATCATTAAAATTCATAAATCGCAATCTACTAACTATCCCTCGAGCAATAGTATGCATCGCGGGAATGAAACCAAAACTCTCGGGAAACATAAGTTATGCATAGTAATTCAAACAGTCCTCTATACAAACGCCGATTAGTTGCGAGCCTGAGGAACCGATGCCATCTCACGTCTTATTGTGTTCTAGGGTACAACTACAATTTTACCCTGACATTGGGAGACGACGGTTCGCGAACATACAATTGTGATGAGTGCGGCAGTGGCTTCAAGCAACGCAGTCACTTCAGCCAACACTACAGACATGTCCACCTCAAGTTGCGACCCAAACTCCGCTCTTGCTGTCTCTGCAACCTTAAAGTCCCCGCGCACCTGAGAGCCTTCCACCTTGAGATCGTTCACGGCTGGCCAGCGCCCTCTTGCGGTGCTTGCGGCAAAAAGTTCGCGTACCCCTTCCAAGTATTGCGCCACCAGAAAATAGACCACATGGGTGAAAAATCATATTCCTGCGAAACGTGCAACATGAAATTCGCATCGAAGTACAGGTTGGAACAGCACGCGATCAAGCATACGGAGTTACGTAAACACAAGTGTACGTATTGTGGGAAAGCGTTTAGATGGAAGAATAACTTGAAGACGCATGTGATGATACATCTTGAAAATAAGTCGCATGTATGCTCGGTCTGCGGCGAGGCCTTTGTTCAGCAGAGTAGTCTGAGGTATCACTTGATGAAGAAGCATCCCGATATATCATAATAGACTTTGAAAAGTAAACAAGGAGCTTTTTACCTACTATTACGGAACTCTTAAAAAGATAGCGTGCAATCATTATGTATACTCTGGATTATCCAGTCACCATGAAAATAAACAGATGTGAGCGGACAGTTCAGTTCCGTTTAAGAATGCTTTTATACAACTTCTTATAAGTTTGTGCCTTAATCATCAGCTGATCTTATCCTATTTCATTGTTGTTGATGACATTCTGTCGCTAATTGTACATAGAATATTTTTTTTTACTGTTTTGAAGATTTTTTCGGTTTTTAAGTTTGATTCTTCTACGTTTGCGTCTGTCGCTAATCGTCAGCCGATCTTGTCTATTTATAGACCAAATGGTCGTAATTTGTTTTTTGGTTTTATAACTGATTCTCGTGTAAGAAGTTACTATATTGTAATGAACGTTAATAAGTCATCGTGATAGTTATTGTTTAAACTTAGTTTAAAGTTTATTTAAATAAAATAAAATAAAAATATACGTATATAGTTTAGTTTCATTTAGACAATTCCCTTTCCATCGCTGTAGATGACTACGATCGATGACAAATCGCGCTGCGCTCAGAATTACTGCGACATCCATATTTTAGTCTCGATGACTCACAGTATCCTCACAATATCTTTCTATTCTAGACAGGCGCGGAGAACTTAAAGAAATTAAAGAATTAGCCCCGTTCTGCAAAGTGATCATCGGTCTAAAAGGAAAGAAAACTTATGCTTGCAGTTTGTGCGTACGGGGATTTGAGCAGCGAAGACGCTGGACTAAGCATTACAAAAACACCCACCTAAAACTTACAAAGGAAACGCATCCTTGCGTCATATGCAAGGAGCAGTTGTTAGGGAGAAAGCGATGGAACCATATGGAGGAACAACTTGCGATGAATGCGGAAGGAAAGTCTCCTATCCCTTCCAAGTGACCAAACACAAGAAAGAGGTCCACAAGCGTCTAGAAAACCTTGTACACTTATGTGACCATTGTGGCGCCAAGTTCTCCAGTAAAGCAAGGCTACTCCAGCATTCGATCAAGCATTCAGAAGTGAGGAATTAGAAGTGCGAACGCTGCTCTAAAGCGTTCAAAACTGTCACTTATTTAAGACAACATTTGAAGACTCATTCGCTTGTCAAAGAACACGTCTGCAAAAAATGCGGCAAGGGTTTTGTTAACTACAAGAATCTTAAGGCTCATGCTACGAAGCACATGGTTGGGAAAACTGTCAAGTGTGATTTTTGTGCCAAAGCATTTAAAACGGTGAGGCATTTAAGAATCTATTTAAAGATTCACATCCATGATAAAAGGCACGTGTGCCCAGTTTGCAATAAGGCATATGTTCCACCACCACCATATCCGCCCTAGGACGTCCACTGCTGGACATAGGCCTCCCCGAATTACATGGGGGGTAAATGCCATAATCGCCACGCTTGGCATGCGGGTTGGCGAACCTGTGTGTGTATCTCCACCGCACTCTAGGAATGCTGCTGCCCATTCCCCGGTGGTCTTGCTCGTAGTTTTAGGACATACCCGGGTCCTTTGCTCAGCAGGCTGTTCAGTCGAACAATATGAAGTATCACTTTAAGAAAAATCATTTCGTGTTAGAAATTAAAATGGAACCAGTAGCGTAACTCTTTTTCTTATAAAAGCCATTAATTATAATTCCTTGTATGGACCCCAGGCATCCTCCGGGATGCAACTGTACTGTGATAGCGTTACGATGATGATGAATTGAAATTCCACTAGATATATGTAATAAAAATAATAATCGTATGGCATTTATTTTCGAATTGTGAGGTCTGCGGAGAAAATAAGTACGGTTGCCAGTTTGTTGCACTTTTAGCCACCAGCCTGGGGTCGCGTGTAGGGTAACGGTGAGTACTCTCCCTACGGACGTGGTGCAACCTCGACCCCCTTGTCAAGTGAGGAGGCAACTTGACTGTTAGAGGTTCTCAAGCCGCCCCGCCAGAAGGCCTCTAACTTGGCTTAACGACTAAGAGGAGGCCGGTGCCCAGCAGTGGGACGTATATCAAAAAGATCGCCCTTATTCATAACTACAATGTTGAATCTTTTAATTGAATGACTCACATGTATCCAATCTTGCAACACTGAGTAGACAAAAGAAATTCGGTTTCTATTTTCTAATGGTGAAATATTCTAAGATATTTTTATTATTATTACCAACTATTAGCTGTCTCGGCGAACTTCGTTCCGCCCTCGACCCGTTCTGTACAAAATGTATGCGAAACTGTTTTATTTTTAGATATGTTTTACCGATATTTTAATAGTTATTCGGAGATAACACATATCCAAAAAAATCTAAATCATAACAATCGTCCAGCAGTTCTCGAGTTATAAATGGAGTAACTAACACGACTTTGTTTTATATGTATAAATTTAATTGGATATTTTATTATAGGTGTGTAAAATTCCTTCTTGGCCATATTTTTATGATATGGGAATCATTTTAAAAAGTATTTGTTTTTTTTTATCTTTATAAGTATAACACACGTTAGTAAGACCATCAATCACAGAAGTATGATAAATTGATCATAGATGTAGGAGTCGTCTGAATATGTAGAAGGAACCTATGACAGTGTCATAACAACATGCGATTCATGTATGTAACCGACGTAAAAAAAGGAGGAGGTTCTCGATTTTTCAGATTTTGTTTTTTTGTATATTCTACCCTCGGAGATTCGGAGTTCGTTTTTTGTTTGAAAGAGTAAGTAAGGTTTTTAGTTTGTCCCATTGTCATCAAGTCTTGATCTGATGACGGGAGCCTGCAGAAATCGATAGAACTCTTAAAATTTTAAAGGCATATCTCGTGTCTATAGCGATATATAATCTATAGCGATTTTAGTATTTTTTGTAGTATCACGTGCATTTGCTCTCAAAAAGTACCATGTGGTGTAGTGAAGATGATGAACACCAGAACTGGCTACCGGAACTCCACAGTAAAGAGTTTTTTTTATTGGTAATGATAGGATATTTAGATTTAAGATAGTTAATCGACTATTACCAAGTTGGAATGCGCTTTTTTTTATAAATTTATTATATATATTCGTATATCTCCAACTCTGTTGCTCGAGTAAGGGTCTCCCCACATCTATCGAGGCGGAATCGACAAAAGCCGATAGAAAAAAGCTTCATGTCCACGCAATCAGAGCTGCACAGGCATGGTTCGGCTCGGATTGGCTCCGCTCGGCCGCCGCCGGTCGACGCTTCGACGTCGATAATGCTCTTATTGCGTAGATATAAAGCTTTTTTCTATCGGCTATTGCCGATTCCGCATCGATAGGTTTGAGGAGACCCTAAGATAAGGGCGATAAAGTCGGAGGTATCTGAACTTATTTACTTTTTTGTAGTTATTGATCTGAATCATTCACTGGCACTGTCTGTGGCTACGAATCCATGAACTGAGTGACTGCTATTAACACTAACATCCCGAGAGATTACCGAAGACATCTATCCATAAAAAACTCAAGTTAATAATTAATTAATAAAATTGCCAAATCAATCGCGATTCAGGAACGCATTGTGCAGCGGAACAACTTACATTAGAGGAACATTGTGACAACCGCACCCTCACAATCTCTTATTCTATTCTAGGGAAACCCCCAGGATCAAAACCTAAAAGAGATGTGGCAGAATACTGCGATGTAAAGGACAAAGAAGACGGAACAAAATCATACGCTTGCAATATCTGCGACCACGAATTCAAGCAGTGGGGGCACTGGCTACAGCACTACAATCAGGTCCACCTAAAGCTAAGAAAGAAGACGCATCCTTGCGTCATCTGTCACGAGCAACTCGTGCCGAGGCATAGATGGCAGCACATGGAGAAACAGCACGGCTGGTCGGCACCCACATGCGGGGCTTGTGGCAAGAAGTTCTCCTACCCTCACCAAGTAACGAAACACCAGAAGCTTTTCCATATGGGGGAGAAGAATCATACGTGTGAACAGTGCGGACAATCGTTTTCCGATATTAAAAACTTGAGACAACACGCTTTCAAGCATTCAGACGCAAGGAATTATAAATGCGAGTACTGCTCGAAAGCGTTCAAAACGGCCAAGTATTTGAAGTTACATATAAAGATACATTTGAATGATAAGAGATATGTGTGCACGGTGTGTCAAGAGGCTTTTGTGCAATCGACTAGTTTGAAATATCACATGACGAAGCGGCACCCTGATGTTGTAGGGTAGTCCAATGCTGTGGCATTAAAGCTGTTGCTGCCTTATGAATTATGATGCAATAAAGAACTTGAACATTGAAAAGGTGGCAGCTGGCAAGCCGATTGGGACAATTTGTATTTTTTAAATAAGTATTAGATTATTTAAATTAATAATAGAAGTTAACATTATTTAAGATATGTATTAATGAAAATATTACCTAATGTAAGTAATATCATGACTTTATTAAAATTATGAATATGATCTCTTAATATATTATTAAGCTTATTCTTAATTTTATTGTTTTAGTAATACAATAGCCTAAACGTAGAACTACTTACTAGTAGATAGGTAAATAATTTAGAATCAAGATATATATACTCTTATTCATTGCAATTATTGCAATGATTATATCTTGCATATTAAATTCGCTAATCATAGAGTTTGTAATTGGAATATGTCGCAGATATTAGTTATGTTTTACTAATTTATTTATTTTGCCCTGATAAAATACATATAGGTATGTTCTAACAGAATGTTTTTTTTTTGATAAAAAATAGCCATTTTATCCCTAAGTGTAACCACAGTCGAACAGAATTTATTTGTCTTTAAACTTGATCACAGTGTCGATAGCTATCTCATATTCTTATTTTGATTTTACACAAATATTTAGCAACTAACGCCGCCAAAGCCTTCCCTATCTATATCAAAAGGAGAAAGAGATATTCTAATTACCGATGTAAAACGGCATTATTGAGCCAGCAAGTAGCCTGGATTTTTTGGATCCTCCAAAAAATCACCCGAAAAAACTCGAAGCCTCACAAATCCTCCTTCTTTTCTAGGAAAACCCAGCGATTACCTAAAGTACTGCACCGTATACGAAGAAGACGACTCCACGGTCTACTCGTGCAACATTTGCGAAAAAACATTCAAGAAGAGAGATTTTTTCCGTCAGCATTACGTGCACGTACACCTAAAGTTGAGGAAAAAGAGACATAACTGTGTCATATGTAATGAGGAGCTGTTGCCTTGGCTGAGGGCCAAGCACATGGAAGAAGTTCACGGCTGGGAGGCCCCAACTTGCGCGGCGTGCGGGAAAAAGTTCGCATATCAAAACAAATTAATAAAACACCAAAAGGCATTTCATATGGGAGAAAAGCCATATCAATGCGATCAATGCGACATGTCTTTTGCTGATCGTGTCGGATTGAGGAGGCATTTAAACAAGCATTCTAATGTTAGGAACTATGTGTGCCAGTTGTGTTCGAAGGCTTTCAAGACGCAGAAGTATTTGGCTACTCACATGAAGATACACATGAATGACAGGAGATACGTATGCAAAATCTGCGATGATGCGTTTGTGCAGTATGCCAGTTTAAAGTACCATATGTCGAAAAAACATCACAATTCCTAAAGATTTAGTGAATTGTAAATTACTTAGTTTGCTATTTCTCGTTAGGTATTGCAGGGAACATAATGGAAGGTGTCTGAAACTGTGTATTAACCCGTCAAGCGCGCTAGTATCACACGTGTGTTCCTAACGAATTTTGAATTTCCAACTTAGATTTTACATGTCGTTCCACGGGTTAATGATTGAATTTGAACTTACGAGAGTTACTAAAAACTGTAAAATTCATGTATTAATTGCTAATATTGCCGACATGATCCGAATTCTCCGAGAGCTCTTCGGGATGAGGTATGAGGGTTCTAGTTGCGATAATGCTCTGCACACAGAATTGCGACTTCGAAACATGTCACTGTTGTGACAAATAATAAGTGAGCTAAAGAGTTTGTATTTAATTGAGTTAATGATAATTTATTAGAGTTCAAAATGATAACTAAGATTTATACCGAAATTCATTAATTTTTAGGTACTTATGTAATTTGATTATTCGATCCCTAGTTATGTATTAGAAAATGTATGTTAAAGAAAACCCGATATGTATGATTAAAATCAAATGCCGAATAAAATATATGCACTTAAAAATATTTTGTTTAATTCGCTCGAGAAATCGACAGATCGGCATTCACATATGGAACACAGCAATACAAGTACGTATATTGAAAACACCAGACTTCTTAAGTACGTGTTATGAACGTCTTAAAACTAACGTTTTAAAACTACTCTTACCACTGTCGTATAAATACCACTACCATTGCGATCGTATTTTTCAATCAAAGCAATCAAGTACAGTGCGAAGAAATATGTACTGTAAAGGTTGTATTAAACACCTATTACAGATCTTCCGAGACCGAGATTGGCAGTGAATTAGTTTCGAGTTAGGATAGTAATCGTCTGTTTGATAAAGAAAAGCTCGCTACTCGGCTACATATATCGTGTGGCTCTAGAGCAAGCAAGCATGGTATGCGAATAATTAATATAAATAATATAATAGTGAAGGACAATCTTAAACAAATCTACATAGTCCCAAACTAAGCAAAGCTTGTGCTATGGGTACCAGACGAGGATATACATACTTATATAGATAGAGACGTACTTAAATACATAGAAAACAAGCAACACCCAGGAACAAATATCCGTGTGTTAAAATTCACAAATAATGTAATTTAAATGACAATATAGAAGACAAATATCTATTGTATTTAAAAGATACTCTACCTACAAACAAGTAAGTCCCCTACAATACACTACATGTATCCCACAGTACTCTGATAATGATCTGTAATTCGTTTGACATAATACTGTACCTGGAATGGAACAGGGGTTTCAAAGGTTTAATGGATGATCGATGTCCTTTGGGGCCGCTGTGTTGCCTTCTCCCACTCTATTTTGCATCTCTTCATGTGTCTATTCAGACCGCCTTTGTAGCGCAGGTACTAGTACAAGTTTAGTACATTCAATCTATAACCATAAGATAAGAGTTGGATTTTTCTTCATGCTTGATATTTTTATGAAATCATGTTTGTGTTTGAGAACATATCCTATACTATTTAACTAGCAAAATATGAACAATTGTGTGTTATGGAGTTTACGAAAACGATTTTAAAGAAATTTACGACATAGGGGATTGCGGGAGCGGTAATACGATCTAGCTAAGTCTCTTTCACGGACAAACTTGTTTTCTCCAGAAAAAACACGCTACTATCTAATTGGTTGATAACATTTCTTAACCAACGCCGTTGAGATGTTCCATATTTATAAAAACTGAAGTTTTGATCTTACTGATGTCTCAGAAAATGATGATTTGGGCCCATAACACTTTCATCCACAAGAACTCGCCAAGGCTCGCATCCTCACAAATCTACTTCTTTTCTAGGGAACCCCAACGATTGCTTAAAGTTCTGCACCATAATCGAAGAAGATGGATCAGAGTTCCACTCGTGCAACATATGTGACAAGACGTTCAAAAGACGGGATTTATTCCGGCAGCATTACCAGCATGTCCACTTAAAGCTAAGGAAAAAGAAATATGCTTGTGTCATCTGTAAGGAGGAGCTGTTCCCTTGGCTGAGGGCCAAGCATATGGAAGACGCACACGGCTGGGAGGCCCCTACATGCGGAGCCTGTGGAAAAAAGTTCCCCTTTCAAAACATATTAGTGAAGCATCAGAAGACTTTCCATTTGGGCGAGAGGAATTTTAAATGCGACGTGTGTGACATGACGTTCGCAGACCGCAAGGGTTTGAAGCGGCATTCGTACATTCATTCCGATGCAAGGGACTATGAGTGCAGCTATTGTGGCAAGGCTTTCAAGACTCAGAAGTATTTGGCTATTCACATGAAGATACACCTGAACGACAGGAGATACGTTTGCAGAATCTGCGAGGAAGCGTTTGTGCAGAATACCAGTTTGAAGTATCATATGACGAAGAGGCATCCCAATGTTTAAATAGCCTACGTTTGTCTGTATGCGATTGATAGTTAGTCTTATTCTTTCATCATCTTTGCCCCCTGGCTATATAGATGCTAGCCAAGGGCAATCCTATTTTTAATTTAAAAAAAATCATCGGTCTATTTATATGTACTACTTGTCGATACAGACCTCTCATGTAATGGGCAGCAGTCCTCACGTTGGCCCAGTGTGGGTTGGAAACTTTACTTAGTCGGGCTATAAGTTCTGTCACAAGCATTTCGATAGATAAAATAAAATAACAAACTTTCTGCAACTCAATATATATATGGTTTGAAAGGCTATTTTATTTCGATTTAATACAAGTATTTATTCTATGGGTCAAAGTCACCCAAAGAGAGAGAGACGGGCTATGCTGGGAGTTTCTCTGCGTGATCGCATCAGGAATAAGGCCATCCGCAGTAGAACCAAAGTGGCCAATATAGCCCTCCGAATTGCCAAACTTAAGTGGCAGTGGGCAGATAGCACGTAAAACCCATGGCTGTTGTGCATAGTTATCGTTTGTCTACACTTGTTGACTTTAATTCAATTAGAATAGAAGGACCCAGCATTATCATTATATTCGGTAATTTTCCATTTATTTAATTGATACATCTTCTGGTATTATTAGTAACGTTAATATATAATCTTAATTGTAGAACACTTGTTTTATTTCTCCAAATAATTGCGCCCATTTGAGAAAGAATGTCCGATTTGTGTGAAAGTAAATAGTAGTAAAAACGAATATTGAATCCACCGATGTAAACTCACCGGACTGTCACAGGCCAAAACCATTCACCGGCAAGAACCCTTCAAGATTTAAATCCTCATAAATCTTAATTCTTTTCTAGGGGAAATTTAAACTTCTGCACGATAGTCGAAGAAGCTGGATCACAGACATACGTGTGCAAGCTCTGCGACAGGACCTACAAGGGCAAAAACTTATTCAGGCAGCACTACCTGCATGTTCATCTAAAGCAAAGACCGAAGACTTTTCCCTGTGTCATATGTAAAGAGCCGGTTTTACCCTATCTAAGAGCCAAGCACATGGAAGAACGCCGCGGTTGGAAGGCGCCCACATGCGGAGCGTGCGGAAAGAAGTTTTCATACCAAAACTTATTGATAAAGCATCAAAAGACTTTCCATTTGGGCGAGAAGAACTTTCAATGTGACCGTTGTGCCATGGCTTTTGCTGATAGCTACAGTCTGAAGAAGCATTCTTACAAACATTCAGCTGTTAAGAATTTTAAATGCGAGATCTGTTCGAGTTCTTTCCAGTTTCCGTACACTTTGAGGAAGCATATAAATAAGATACATTTGAAGAAATATGTTTGTAGCATTTGTGATGATGTGTTTATGCGAAGTTCTACCTTGAAGGACCATATTGCGAAAAGGCATCTAAATGCTGAATAGGCTACGTGCTGGTTATTACGAGCCCGGATTATTAATCCGGAATAGAAAAATAAACAATCGTACATGACTAAATATGGTTTTATTGTTTTTCAAAATATTCTCAGTTATGTTCGATGCACTTTTGCATATGTTTAAAGCAATTTTCCACTTTGACTGAGGTATTTCCAAAAAATTGCTGTTTAAACGCGTCGACGGCATGTTCACGGGTCGAAAATAGTTGAACACGTAATTTATTCTTTTGGCTGCCAAATCAGGGCTGTACGGTGGATGATGCGTTAATTCTACATATAAGTATTTTGACCTTCCAAATCTCGAGTTTGCGTAATGTATGACAGCTGGGAATGTCATGGTGGAGAATGATTCTGCGTCGTGTATTACTTCAAATACTTCCGGCAACTCGTCGTCGTCGTCGTGTACCACTCCGATTTAACCGTTTTACGATTCTCTAGTGGCACTGTAGCCACTTGATCATTAACACCAAAAAACCTGGCCACCATTTGTTTCAAGGTGCTTTTGCACGTTACTTAAATACGTAGGGATTGGCTCATTTTGAAACACCCACACTGTTTTTTGTTAGATAAGTTTTGTGATCATACGCATAGATCCAGCATTTGTCATCTGTGTATATTTTATAAACAGCTTTTGAGTCACCACGGTTAAATTTACTCAACATTTTCTTGCACTATTAAGCTTGAGCCTCGTTTTGATCCTTAGTAAAGTTGTGCGGGATCCAACGCCAACAAATGTTCTTTACAGCTAAATTTTCATGTAAAATATGAATGCTTGGTTTGCATATGTCCAGAGTTGCCTCTATCTCGTGATCCGATACCGTGACATTACAGCCGCAGCCATGCATAACATGCATTATAGGTTTTTGAACAGCTTGAATCCAGGCCGCGCCGATCTAGAAGGATTTACAAAAAACTAAATATATACTCAAAATAGTTACGTTATGGTGATTCATTTCAAGACGAGTCACTTTTTACTAAAATGCAGTGTAATTAGGGCCTTAAATCAGAGAACTAGAATTTAAATTATATTGACACATATGTGGTCGATGAACCGTACTACGCCTGGAAAAGGGTTAGCTTCGTCCGTGAGCATACTACGTCCACGATTAAAATCACTAAACCAGTGGTTTTCGATGGAGCATCATCAAATCATCACCAAAAGTCGAATTTGATCTATGCACTGTTGTTGTGTTAAACTATGCCGAAAATCGTAATAAATCATGGCACGAATATTTTCATGAGCGAGTTCCATTCTTGCAGAGAGGTGACAATTTTAAACCCGCCAAAAACAAAAGACAGTAGTACAAATACATAAGAAAAAAATATATAGAGGCCAGTATTCAAATAGGTAATTTATACAAAAAAAAACAGACTCCAATTTTGTACTTTATATGCCACAATTTATGGTTTCCGTGAGAGCTTGGTTACCTACAATAAAAACCGAAATCGGCATATGCGTGCCTATCAAATTCGAGGAGTTCTCTCAATTCCTCCTAGATCCCATCATCAGACCTTCACCAAATTTATATGGGAACAATGTAGGGGTATCTGCTTTGAAAAAAAAAAACTAAATCGCCCAACGTGGTCAAGAGTAAAAAAAAAAACAACAAGCAAACATGCAGACGTAGTGAGTACCTCCTTCCTCCTATTGCAGTGGGTAAAAAGTCCAAATTTTACCATGTAGGTCAGATATAGCGTTTAGAAATTTTAGAATCTCGGATTCCAGTTACGTAGCATCCCTCGTAGAGGCCGATTGCAAAGGTAGAATTATTATTGTCTTTCAATTAAAAAAATCAGTTTAACCTTTTAAAGATTGTTAATATTTGAATGAGAAATTTTTTCGTCGTCCGGATAGTTTTTTTTTTATTGTTAATGGGATTACGTTTGACCTTAGTCTAACCTGATGTTAGGAAGATCTCGGCTCATTTCTGTCCTCTTATTCAAAAACCGTCAAAATTTGACAAATAAAATTTGACAAATTTTGACAGTTTCCATATAAAATCGGGTGAGGTCAGGTGAGAGGTGAGGACGACTCGGTATGTGAATGACAGCGGGACGCATGGCACACTCGAAGAGAGGCCTATGCTCAGCAGTCGGCGATTACGGGCACAAAATGATGATGATGATGACAATGAATATATATATTTTTAAGCTTCGCCAAATCGAAGATTTTGTTAAAACACTGTTGAAGTGAAGCCAATTTAGGTCCTTTCGATTCAATTAGAAGGACCCATTATTATCATTATATTCGGTAATTTTCCATTTCTTTAATAGATACATTGTCATACCATCGCTAAATGGTTACATCTTCTAGTATTGTTAGTAACATTCATAAATATTATTACATTATTAGTTGTAGTTGTGTCTTGTTTTATTTCATCAAATAATTGTGCTCATTTCTGAAAGAATGTCCGATTTATGTAAAAGTAACTTTTAGTACCTAATAAGTAATATTGGATCTGCTGATGTAAACCCACTGCACTGCCACAAGCCAAAAGCATTCACCTTCAAGATTAAAATCCTCATAAATCTTAATTCTTTTCTAGGGGAACTCTTCGTATACTTAAACTTCTGCACGATATTCGAAGAAGCGGGATCACGGACTTACGCGTGCAAGCTCTGCGACAGGACTTTCAAGAGCAGAAACTGTTTTAGGCAGCACTACCTGCATGTGCATTTGAAGCTAAGACCGAAGACTTTTCCCTGTGTCATATGTAAAGAGCCGGTTTTTCCCTATCTAAGAGCCAAGCACATGGAAGAACGCCACGGTTGGAAAGCGCCCACATGCGGAGCGTGCGGAAAGAAGTTTTCATACCAAAACTTATTGATAAAGCATCAAAGGACTTTCCATTTGGGCGAGAAGAACTTTCAATGTGACCGTTGTGCCATGGCTTTCCCTGATATCCACAGATTGAAAATGCATTCCTACAAGCATTCAGATGTTAAGAATTTTAAATGCGAGTTATGTTCCAGTACTTTCCAGTTACCGGACAGTTTGAAGAAGCATATGAAGAAGAAACATTCGAAGAAATATGTTTGTAGTATTTGTGATGATGTGTTTATGCAGAGTTCTACCTTGAAGGACCATATTGCAAAAACACATCTAAATGCTCAATAGGCTCAGTGCTGGTTATTAAAGGCAGATCGCCGAGACAGAATCATTGTTTTTCTATAATACGTGGTCTTAATTCAATTGGCACTTTGACTGATTATATTAACATTCGATAGTCGTTAATAATTTAAATGCTTAGATTAGGTACTTACGCACCCTTTTCAATCAACTGCTTCATTGCTAATTGTCTGAACGAGTGCGTATGAGTAATGACTCTTTAGCACTTATTTTCATACATATTTAGTGGTGGAATTACGACTCATAGGTGCATCTAATATGCCTAATTTGAAGAAACTACTTTTACGTAATACAATAATTGTTAGTAATTAAGTTTTTATCATCTTACTGCTAGTGTCTTACTTATTATATAAAAAATAAGGCCTGGTTCGTAATAGACTTGCCAAATTTAAAACCATGCTAAATAATGGTACTAAAGTCACCACCACCATATTTAGTTTTTATTTTAATACAACGAAGGTGGCAAACAAGCTTACGGCCTGCCTGATGGTAAGCACACACTTGCGAGTCCAAAAAAATCACTACTTAACCGCAATTATGCCGTTTGACGTACAAATATTTTAAATAATATCGAATGCATGCATTTATTAAATACAAATAATTATTATAAAATTTAATTAAAATACTTCCAACAATGTCAATAAAAATAATAATTATAATATAATTTTCTATACTTATTAATAAATTAAACGAAAAACTCAGTGATTATAAGCGAATGTAATTTAAGAAATCTTTTGCGAATTAGTAAAATTTTCCAATTACAAACTGCTAACATATATACATTTTTTTTACTTTTATGTCGGCTGGAATTTTATATTATTTGGGGCACCATTCCCTATACTATTTTTCGAACTAGAGCAGTTATACATAAATAAATAATAAATAAATAAATATAAGGCTCAATTTCTTTTTACACAAATTGAACTAGTCCCATATTAAGCCCAATAAGGCTTGTGTTATATTTAATAGGTTTATACTTAAATACATCGAAAACATCCAAGTCACAGGAACAAATGTTTTTGCTGCAACAAAAAAAATGGCCGTTGCTGGGATTCGAACCCTGGACCTCCAGCTTCGTAGGCAGTGTGACTACCAACTAGGCTAAACCGGCTCAGAAAGTACATTCTTTATTGCATAATTTATGCTTAATTACATGACTTAGTTCCGCCCTCCCCATTCCATCACCGGACGTCCAGACGCGGTGAGCGGTTGCATCCTTACATTGTCAGCCTACCATTTATTCGCACGAAGCGATTTGCTTCTTCTTTCTTATTATTATTATTTATTTATCAGACACACCAACAAGATACAAGGCTTATACATTTATAATGATAAGATAACAGATGAAACAAGTCTTGCCTGTATCTCAATTATATGCGTGCGACAGCGTTTAATTAAGATACCAGGACAGTATTATTTTGAATTTTATATAAGACAAGATAAGACAAGATGACCATAATAAGATATCATAATTTATATTGAGAGATGAGAAAGACTTTTTTATGACTTCTTGAGAATTGTTCGCTTCCATTTAGTGGCACTGTCGAAATAAACATCCAGGTCGTATACCTTTTGGTAACAGTTGTACTGCGTCTGAAGTCTATTAATAATTGAAAACTTGCCCAAGTTTGTCTTAGCCAATTTAGGTCGGAAAGTGGTCATGCACGAGGACCGGACATGGGCGTTCGGGACAACAAAATTCAAACTCCTCAGGAGATGGTCTTCATGAACGCCTCCATTTATAAGTTTGTGTAACAGAGCTAGATCCAAATAGTCCCTTCTTGTTTGGAGGGTAGACATTTTGAAATGTTTCAGTCTACATTCGTAACCGCTACGTTTCCCGACCTCACCTGTGCGATCCTCAAAGGCCATGAATCGAGTGTATGAGCGCTGAACTCTCCAAACTATTGATATGTACTTGGTACGATGGGTTCCAGACCTGACTGCAGTACTCGAGGCGTGAGCGCACATAGGTATTATAAAGTGTTGCAAGAGTAAAAAATAAAAGGATAAAAGTAGTTTATTCTTCAAATTAGGCATATTACATGCACCTATGAACGTCAATAAACTACCACCGGTTCGGAAAAATATACCTCTGTCACGAGAAGAACCGGCGTAAGAAACTCGGCGAGGTGTCATTTTTTCAAAACAATATACATTGTATAGTTAAATATAAAATTACAGTGGCAGCTACTACAAAATTACTTAAATAACAATGCTACAGTAGAAAATTTTCGCGATAAATTACCCGTGCAGGACGCTATCACTGCCAAACATCCCTATCCATGATGTAATCGTTTATCTTATAATATGCTCTTGAAATAAGTGTTTGTTTTACTACAGATTTGAATTTAGAATTGCTAAGTTCAATAATGTGTTTACGAATTTTATTGTAGAATTTGATACAATTTCCCAAGAACGACTTTTTCGCCTTTACTAGTCTATAGAAGGTTATTTTGAGTTTCCCAGTATTTCTAGTGGCTATTGGTTTATCAGCGTTCGTTGGAAAATTGCCCAAATTCTTCCTAACATACATTATTATTTCAAATATGTATAGGGACGGCAGGGTTAGAATATCTATTTCTTTGAAAAATTCTCTTAATGAATCACGCGACCCCAAGTTATAAATTGCTCAGATAGCCCTTTTTTGCAAAATAAAAACAGTTTCAATATCTGCAGCTGATCCCCACAAGATAAGACCATAAGTAATTATACTATTAAAATAAGCAAAGTAAACTAACCGTGCCGTTGCCACATTGGTAAGCTGCCTTATTCTCCTGACTGCAAATGGAGTTAGAGTCTTAATGCACTTGAAGTTACGCGCTACTCTTTTCACGAACCCTAGCATCTTAAGGCTACCCTGTACAACATTCTCTTTATGACAGATAAAGTTCAGTTTGCTATCTAACATAACACCCAGGTCCCTGATAGTGCATACTTCCTCCAACTCGACGTCACCAATTGTGTATCTACATACATACATACATACATATAATCACGCCTGTTTCCCATAGGGGTAGGCAGAGATCACGGATTTCCACTTGCTACGATCCTGACATACAACTTTCGCTTCATGAACTTTCATAACATTCTTCATGCATGCGCGCCGATTTAGGGTACTCCTGACCTGGCCTTTCTGCAGAATGTCTCCGATTTGGTCGGAGTACGTTCGCCGAGGTCTTCCCCTTCCAACTTTTCCATCCACTCTTCCTTCATACACTCGTTTTGTCAATCTTCTTTCATCCATCCTCTCTACATGTCCAAACCATCTTAGCATACCTTTCTCAATTTTCGTCACTATATCTTCATTCACTCCACACCTCCGTCTTATAACGGTGTTTCTCACTCTATCTCTCAAAGTAACGCTACACATACTTCTCAGCGCTCTCATTTCCACTGCATTCACTCGACTCTGATGTTTCTTCTGCCACACCCAACTTTCACTACCATACATTAGTGTCGGCACCAACACTCCTCTATGCACGGCCAGCCGCGCCTTTTCTGACACTTTCTGGCTACTCATAAAGGCGTGAAGTGCCCCATTCACTCGATTCCCAGCTATCACTCTCCTTTCAATATCTCCTTCATGCTTACCGTCTCTCGTGAACAAAGTCCCCAAATACACAAACCCATCCACTTGCTCCAACCTCTCTCCATCTACAGCAATTTCACAAACTGTCATACACTCATCTCTTTCAAATACCATCACTTTCGTCTTGCTTACATTCATTTTCATTCCTTTTCTCGCAAATAATCTGTGCATGCTAGTTACCATCTTCTGTAGCTTCTCAGCCGATGACGCTAATAAAACCTGGTCATCGGCGTAGAGTAGACATTTGATAAGCAACCCATTCATTTCCAACCCACATTCATCGTCTTTCAAATCTTGCAAACAACTGTCCAGAAATAGATTAAACAGCCACGGTGACGCTACACATCCCTGTCTAACACCCTTTTCGATGCTAAACCATTCAGTGTAGGACCCGTTTACTCTCACGCAAGCAGAGGAATCCTCGTAGAGAGATTTCAGAGCTTGAATGAGATGGTCGCTCACTCCATATCCGGACAGTACCGACCAAAGTTCATTCCTCACCACTCTGTCATAGGCCTTCTCCAAATCCACGAACGCGCAATAGACCTTTTGACCTTGGGCCAAATATTTTTCGGCTATGCATCGTAAAGAGAAGACCTGATCCGTACATCCCATACCTTTCCTAAATCCCGCTTGTACATCCCATATTTTCTCATCGGTTTCTTGCATTACCCTTTCAATCAACACTTTCGCATATAATTTGCCAACGATGCTGAGTAAGCTAATGCCCCTGTAGTTCTTGCAGTCAAGTTGTGAGCCCTTTCCCTTGTACAGTGGCACGATGACCGCCTTGCACCAATCTTTTGGAACTATGCCGGTATTAAAACATAAGTTGAAAAGGCGATACAACTGACTTGCTACGACGCCTTGCCCAGCCTTCAGCATCTCGACTGAAATTCTATCATACCCCGCTGCCTTTCCTGGTTTCATTCCTTTCAAAGCTTTTACAATTTCATCCATACTAATACTACACTCCTCATGTGGCAGTGCATTATCATTCACTCCTGACGTATTTTCCTCTTCTCTCTCAAACAAACCTTCAAAATATTCCTTCCATCTCCCTAATATGCATTCCTCATCATTCAATAAACTTCCATGCTGGTCTCTAATCGAGGTTAGCTCTGAGGTCTGAGTTTTACCTCTGGCTAGTCGAATGGCTTTCCAGAAAGACTTTATGTTTGCCCGGAAATCCTGAGACAACCTCTGATCCATCTCATCATTCTGTTCATCTTTCTTTCTTTTAACTACCTCCTTTACCAGAACATTCAACCTTTTATAGTTACTTTTCCTTTCACTCACGTCTTCAAGCGTGGCTTTTTGACTTCTTTGGTCAGCTCTTATCGCCAACCAATCTAGCCACGCTTTCTTCTTCTCACTTACTGCCTTTTGTACCTCTTTATCCCACCATACATTCTTCTTCTTCTTCCCTTTGCTCCTTTCTTTCACACCACATACATCCCTGGCTGTACTTACAAGCTTATCTTTAAAACCATTCCATAGTTGATCAATCTCGCATATATCATCTATCTCTCTAAGATTTTCCTTTAGTTTATGAATATACTCATCAGCCACACTTTCCTCTTGCAAATTTTCTACTTTTATTCTCTCCAGAACACTAGTGAATATACGAGGTCGATGCCGCCATCCTTGAAACAGCCCTTTCATTCGGCTCATCACCAGGAAGTGGTCTGTATTTATTCCGGCCCCGCGATACACCCTAGTGTCCAGAACATTCTTCCTCAATCTTTCGTCCACTATCACAAAATCAATCATACTCTTTCTTACGTTCTCCGCCTCACGCGTGTACAAATGAATCCATTTGTGGGCAAACATTGTATTTGTCACAAAAAGATTTCTCTCGAGGCAAATATCTAACAAACTCTCACCATTCTCATTCACTCTCTCGTCACCGTGAGTACCCAGAACCTTTTCAAATCCATCTCGCTTTACCCCTACCCATGCATTAAAATCACCTAACATAATCAACCTTTCATTATCCTTACATCTACTTGTGACATCCCTTAATTCCTCCCAGAACTGTTTTCCCTCTTCCTGGGTCGACTGTGATGTTCTCGTACCCAGGTTTACAGGGGCATATACCCCAACAACAAAGATACGAGTCAGTCCTAATTTCATTCTGACCCATATTAATCTGGGACTCACGCATTCAAATTCATTCACACACTTGGCAATCCTAGCTGAAAGTATGACACCAACCCCCTGACATGCTCTGTCTGAAACGGTCACTCCAGACCAGTACGCTGTATAGGGTCCATGTTTCGTGGTGTCACACCCTTTCCGTTTTGTCTCATTTACACAAAGAACATCAATCCTCTTTTTATCCATCATCTGCCTTACTTCATTCATTTTTCCTTCCATTCCTCCTCCAACATTCAACGTAGCAAAACGGCACTCCGTGAGCCGCTTTTCGCCCCCACTGGAAACGTGACGTGACGGGTGGCGGACCGCGTCGCCGCCATGCGGATGATTTTTATTTTTTCCAATCTCCATAGCGTTCCCACGAGTAAATAGGGAACTAAAGGTCCATCACAGCAGAGCCCTATACTGTGGTAAGGTGGATTACCACTGTGCCCTGTGACCACCAACACAGACACCCTCCGTTCGACACCAGACTCCCCTCTGGCCATGCATCCCTTGGCACGGGTCGGCTAACACCTTGGATTAGGGGTTTTATATCGGGGTTTTCCTTCCCCTAGACAGGTTGCAGGCCAATGCTAACGAGGCCCATCTCCCCGGGTTGTATTTCGGAGTTACCTTCTCCTAGACAGGTTGCAGCCCAATGCTAACGAGGCCCATCTCCCCGGCATTGTGTATCTGCTTGCGATAATGTTCTTTTTACGGGTGAACTTTATGTGTTGGCATTTAGAGGCATTAAGAACCATGTTATTGCCAATACACCACCGGTTAATACTATTTAAATCCCTCTGAAGTAGTTCAGAATCTCCCGCACACTTGATTTCTCTGTAAAGTTTCAATTCTTAATGCGAACAGCTAAGGACTGGAATTTACTGCCGCCGTCTGTATTTCCTGATACATACAATCTGGGTCTCTTCAAGACAGGAGTGAATAGGCTATTACTGAATCAGTGAGCAACATCTTAGGCATTGCAATCGCTTTCCGTCAGGTGAGACTAATGCCAATCGCTGGTCAGTCTATCATAAAAAAAAATGCTGATACTGTGACTGTGAACAGTGTGAACGGAGTGGAAGCTTTCGTGTGTCTGCAGCTTTGTTGAATGAGTTTGGGTTGCATTTAACAAAGCTTGCTACTTCCAAAATGTACATACAGGCAGGGTAAGGTAAGAATTTTTAATGATTTGAAATGAACAACTATCCGTAATTATTAATCACACATGGCTTGAATACACACGTCTTTTGGGCTTTAAATACTACTTTCCGAGGTCGTTTTGGCAGCCAATGCTTGATGATGAATACGCAGTGCATCGTAATTGCAGATGGATTTGTAGTTTTTATTAATGCTGTAAAACCAGAGCGGGAAGCAAGCATAGCAGGGCCACCATCCGTACAAAATTCTGTAAGTTTTTGCCACGGTCATGTTTTTCGAAATATTACATATTTTTTACACAATTACATAGACTTACTTATTACATCCCATCTGCACCTTTCCACGTCGTTCCCAGTTGAGGAAAAAATAACCCACCATCTAACTTTTTACGGTCATTTAAAAATCGAATAATAAATAATAAATTAATATAAATATTGGGGGATAATCTTACTCAAATCGACCTAGTCCCAAACTAAGCAAAGCTTGTACTATGGGTACTAGGCGACGATATACATACTTATATAGATAAATACATACTTAAATACATAGAAATCGTCCAAGACCCAGGAACAAATATCCGTGCTAAATGCACAAATAATGCCCTGGTCGGGATTCGAACCCGGGACCTCTAGCTTCGGAGGCAGTGTTACTACCAACTAGGCTAAACAAGCAGGCCGTCATAAGACAAGTCACCGACAACATTCTGAAACGTCGGTACTGTCGGTAGACCGGGGCCGGCTCATCATCGTCATATCAGCTGAAAGACGCCCACTGCTGGAGATAGGCCTATGTGTCGACTCGTTGTCACTTTTTATTTTTATTATATATAGCCTATTGAGTGTCCCACTGCTGGGCAAAGGCCTCTCCCCGTAATCTCCACGAGTCCCTACGTAGTGCTTCTTCCTCTCAACGTTGTCAACTTGTCACTTATTTAAAAAAAAACCGATGGCTTCGCGGACCACTTCGGGTTTTTCAGGGACCACCAGTGGTCCGCGGACCACCGCAGATGGAAACTGTCAAATGTCATTCGTAAAATTTTGACAGTTTCCATATAGAAACGGGTGAGGTGAGAGGTGAAGTCGACTCGGTTTGTGAATAACACCCCCTGCACGTATGCGGTAGCTAAAAAGTTTGTTTTAAAAAAATACAGATTTCTAGTTTTAACGGTTAAGCCGCAGACAAACGGACGGACATACGAGGCGATATATTTTTTTTTTTATTAAAAATGGGATTGCTCTTGGCCAGCATCTAGCCAGGAGGCAAAGATGAGGTCGACGATGAAGCGAGCTCACCCAGAAGATGCCTATTTACTCGTGCCTTAAAAAGGTCCAGGTTATATGAACTCGGAAATACAGACGCCGGCAGAGAATTCCAAACCTTAGAAGTGCGCATTATAAAAGAAGACGCAAAGCGCTTGGTTCGAATTAGAGGAATTTCGACCAAGTAAGGATGGTAGCCAGCCGTACGTCTGGATGTCCGATGGAAGAAGGGGGAAGGCGGTATGAGCTCATGGAGCTCCTGAGCACACTCACCGAAGTACAGTTTGTAGAAGACGCACAGACATGCTACTCTGCGTCGATGTGCTAAGCTCTGCAGCTTATTTCCCACTACCGTACTGCCGCCAATGAGCCTCCTGGCTCTGCGGTCCACCGAGTCGAGTGCGGCAAGTTGGTACTTAGCCGAGCCATCCCAAAGGTGACTACAATACTCCATGCAAGACCGGACTTGGGCTTTATATAAAGATAGAAGCTGCCCAGGGGTGAAGTATCGCTTGATACTAGACGACGACATACATACTTATATATATAAATACATACTTAAATACTTGAATACATACTTAAATACATAGAAAACATCCAAGACCCAGGAACAATATCCGTGCTAAATGCACAAATAATGCCCTGGACGGGATTCGAACCCGGGACCTCTAGCTTCGGAGGCAGTATCACTACCAACTAGGCTAAACAGGCCGCATTGTCTAGTTCAGGAATATTGCGTCATACTCGTATCATCACAGATTTAACACGTATTTTTGGATTTTTCATTAAGGAATGGAAAGTGTTATTCACGAACCGTCCTCACACCTCACCCGTTTTTATATGGAAACTGTCAAAATTTTACAAATGGCAGTTTCCAAATAAAAACGGGCGAGTCGATATGTGAAAAAGAGGACGGCTGGTCTGTATTCAAATTTAAAACGATTCACCTCCAACAAGTCTGTCGAGAAATCTGTCACTAAATCTTTTTGTAGGGTGTACTAGTGGTGAGTCGTTGACGGTTTTCGCTTCAATGAAACGAAACGTTAACTTAGAAAACGTCAACTAGTTAAAAAAAACTAGTTGATTTTGTTAACTAGGATTTTTTTTAACTGAAGAAAAAAAGGCATTGAATTGATATTGATACGTTTATTTTGAGTAAGTGGCAAAATGTCGAGGGCTTTAGCTTAGCGTCAGGGGGGCGACACAGCCTATCGGTGTGAGTCGAGCGCCGGTGACCTTGTAACGGCACGTCTGTTGCATAGGGTTGGCAATGTAGCTGCCTTGGCAAGAGGAAATAATGTTTATTCAATGATCATGATATTCATCAATCAAACACCGGGAAGCTAGTCAAATTTAATTTGTAAGTTTTGATTACAGACAGACAGATGCACTGGGTCAGGAGAAAACATACTAAAAGCTCGTAAAATAGGTACCTACAAAACTTATCATAATATGGAAACTTACTTTTCTTGTGTAAATCTAAGCTGCACATGAATATAATTGTATTCTAAAATAATAACAATAATACAGGGTGTCCCAAGAAGTAGTGATATACTGAAGCTGGGAGGTAGAGGACCTAGAGGGCTATCTGAATCACCCCCATGTATGTTCCGCGATTTTTAGTATTTTCGGAGTTATGAAATTTTTTTTAATTTTTCACCTATCGCCGCGTACGATGAGATTTTTATTTATGGTGACGTGAATTATTGCGGTAGATGCTTGATTTTTTTTGTGTGCTAAGCTGATAGATAGGCCAATTCAGTATGGTAACATTTACTATCGTTAGATCTTTGAATGGCATAAAAAAAAATGAAATGCCAAGAAAGATAAAATTACCCAGTATGTTCACAACTTCAAGGGCCCTTAAAAAAATAAAATCACATAAAAAATAATTACCGATTGTCTTTTAAAAACTTGCTCTATCTATCAGGTAGCTACCCTGAAAATTTCATTTTATTATTAACTAGCATTTGCCCGCGGCTTCGCCCGCGTACTAAGCGAAATTTGTAACCGTCTACAAAAAACAGGTTCGTATGTTTGTCCACGATTATCTCGCGTTTGGCTGAACCGATTTAGATGCGGTCTCCAGAAAAGTAGTTGTTACATTCTGGGGGTTTCGGTATACGAAGTTTGGTGTTTGTGATTCATTAACAGATGAACAGATGAAAAGTCAGTATACATTCTGAGAACCGGCAAACTGTTGAATTTCATTTGATTTTGGCAAAAATAAGGATCGAAAACTATTATCATACATTTCCGAGAGGCCGAAGGGGAAAGGGCCGATGAAATAAAAGCATGTCGTAAATGGCCCTTACTAAAAGTATCTGTGTACTACAGTAACACCAATAGGTCTGTAAACGACCAAGCAGCGCGCAGCGGTCATAAACTCTGGTCCTTTGAAGTACAGAAATACGGCTAATTCAATATCACGTGTAACATTTATTTTTCTTAAAATTAAATTTATTAGGTAGATTGGAGCATCCAAAAGAAAAATTTGGCCTCACTTCCATTCGCACTCCTTACTGTCAGTACGTCTGTTACAACCAAGTTGCTTTTACTGGACCGATTGAATTACAATTCGGCACAAACTATCAAGAATTTAGAGCGCTCGTGGCCCAGCGGCACCCGCCTACCGCGTGCGGTGAGCGAGGTTAAGCAATGTGGGCGCAGGTCATTTCTTGGATGGGTGACCGCTTTGAGTGGTTACTAACTGACTCTCGTGCTTTGAGGGGCACGCTAAGCCGTTGATCCCGGCTGCAATCGTTAAGCCAAGTTAGAGGCCTTCGAGCGGCTTGCGAACTTCTAACAGTCAAGTTGCCCACTCACTTGACAAAGGGGGGTCGAAGTTGCACCACGTCCATAGGGAGTACCCACCGTTACCCTACACGTGACCTGTGTGGTGCTAAAAGTGCAACAAAAACTGGCAACCGTACTTGTCTTCTCGAAAATCTCACGGTTCGAAAATAAATGCCATACGATAAAAAAAATCTAAAGGTTGTTTAAATGGAAAAAAAAATCGAAACCTCTATGTCGTTACCCACACGCCTATATAGTAACATTAAACTTTTTTGCATACAGGCACATGCCTGTATGCAAAAATGGAGTGCCAAATTTTACCTCAGATTCGTATTAAGAGACCTCTCGGACGCTCAGATGTCGATTTTGAACGAAATCGGGACGAAAAAAAAAGAAAATCAATATGGCCGCCACTAACAAATTTTACCTCGGATTCGTATTAAGAGACCTCTCGGACACTCAGATATCGATTTTGAACGAAATCGGAACGAAACTGTAGAAAATCAATACGGCCGCCACTTTTTTCAAATTTTACCTCATATTCATATTAGGGGACCTCTCGGACGCTCAGATATCGATTTATGTCGAAATCGTATCGGACGGCACTGATTAATAAAACCACTTACAATACACAGAATCAAAAAAGGTCGTATCTTCATAGGGAACTCACGGCACTTCATGCACCTTTAGACCTTATAAGAAACTTACATACCTAATTTGGTATCTCTCGAACCAGCAGTTTGGGCTGTGCCTTGATATGTCACTCACTCAGTCAGTCAGTTTCTTCTTGCAATTTGGCACCTACTTTTAAGTTTTCATGCCCGCAATATTAAATTTCAAAATCAATGCTATTTTCGAAATTAACTACCCAAAAAACAGTAAAAAAATCACACCCGTATTAATATTTAGACATTCCAACCCCCTCGGATGGACAGAGGGGATGGTATTTCACGTCCTACATGTGGGCTTTTAAAATCATTGTTGTTTTCGTAATCAGCGACCCGATAAACCATAGAAACAACACCTATATCGATTTTCAGAATTTGTCACCAGATTTCCCCCTTTTAGGGGTTGATTTCTTAAAAAACCTGAAACACATGTTTACTCATTTATCGTATCTGTGAAGTTTCGAATAAAATAATCCAACTACTCTTCATTCCCCATACTAACTTCGGACCCCCATTTAACCCCCTTAGGGGTTGAATTTCGAAAAATCCTTTCTTATTGCACCTCTAGACCTCAATGGAACCTACATACTAAATTTGGAATCTCTAGAACCAGTAGTTTGGGCTGTGCGTTGATATGTCACTCACTCAGTCAATCAGTTATTTCTTGCAATTTGGCACAAAGTTTCAAAAGTTTTCATGACAACAATATTAAATTTCAAAATCGATGCCATTTTCGTAATTAACGTCCCAAAAGCCATAAAAACGACACCCATATTAATATTTAGACATTTCATCCCCCTCGCACCCCAAAAGGGGGGATGGTATTTCACTTCCTCCACGTGGGATTATAAAATCATTGTTGTTTTCGTTATCAGCGACCTAATAAACCATAAAAACAATACCCATGTCGATTTTCAGAATTTGTCACCACATTTCCCCCTTTTAGGGGTTGATTTTTTAAAAAGCCTGAAACACGTGTTTACTCATTTATCGTTAGAAATACTCCTGTGAAGTTTCGAATAAAATAGTCCAGCTAATCTTATTTCCCCATACAAACTTTGGACCCCAATTTCACCCCCTTAGGGGTTGAATTTCGAAAAATCCTTTCTTAGTGCACCCCTAGACCTTATAAGGAACCTACGTGCCAAATTTGGAATCTCTAGGACCAGCGGTTTGGGCTGTGCGTTGATATGTCAGTCAGTCAGTCAGTTTCTTCTTTTATATATTTAGACTAGCATTTGCCCGCGGCTTCGCCCGCGTACTAATCGAAATTTTTAACCGTTTGCCAAAAAGGTCTCCAGAAAAGTAGTTGTTACATTCTGGGGGTTTCGGTATACAAAGTTTGGTGATTGTGATTCATTAACAGATGAACAGATGAAAAGTCAGTATACATTCTGAGAACCGGCAAACTGTCGAATTTCATTTGATTTTGGCAAAAATAAGGATCGAAAACTATTATCATACATTTCCGACAGACCGAAGGGGAAAGGGCCGATGAAATAAAAGCATGTCTTAAATGGCCCTTAGTAAAAGTATCTGTGTACTACAGTAACACCAATAGGTCTGATAACGACCAAGCACCGCGCAGCGGTCATAAACTATGGTCCTTTGAAGTACAGAAATACGGCTAATTCAATATCACGTGTAACATTTATTTTTCCTAAAATTAAATTTATTAGGTATGTTTTGCCAGTTCCCATTGGAGCATCAAAAAAGAAAATTTGACCTCACTTCCATTCGCACTCCTTACTGTCAGTCCGTCTGTTACAACCCATTTATCTAAACTATCAAGAATTTAGAGCGCTCGTGGCCCAGCGGCACCCGCCTATTGCGTGCGGTATGCGAGGTTAAGCAATGTGGGCGCAGGTCAGTTCTTGGATGGGTGACCGCTTTGAGTGGTTACTAACTGACTCTCGTGCTTTGGAAGGCACGCTAAGCCGTTGATCCCGGCTGCTGTCTACGACAGCAATCGTTAAGCCAAGTTAGAGGCCTTCGGGCGGCTGCGAACTTCTAACAGTCAAGTTGCCCACTCATTTGACAAAGGGGGTTCGAAGTTACACCACGTCCGTAGGCAGTACCCACCGTTACCCTACACGTGGGTGGTGCTAAAAGTGCAACAAAAACTGGCAACCGTACTTATCTTCTCGAAGATCTCACGGTTCGTAAATAAATGCCATACGTTTAAAAAAATCTAAAGGTTGATTTAAATGGAAAAAATATCAAAACCTCTATGTCGTTTTTAAAAACAAATCCAATATACCCCACACGCCTATATAGTAACATTAAACTTTTTTGCATGCAGGCATGTATGAATGCCAAATTTTACCTCAGATTCGTATTAAAAGACCTCTCGGACGCTCAAATATCGATTTTGAACGAAATCGGGACGAAAATGAAGATGATTAATATGGCCACTACTTTTTCCAAATTTTACCTCAAATTCGTATTAGGAGACCTCTCGGACGCACAGATATCGATTTTGGACGAAATCGGGTTGAAAATGAAGAAAATCAATATGGCCGGCACTTTTTACAAATTTTACCTCAAATCCATGTTAGGGGACCTCTCGGACGCTCAGATATCGATTTTGAACGAAATCGGGTTGAAAATGTAGAAAATCAATATGGCCGCCACTTTTTCCAAATTTTACCTCAAATTCGTATTAGGGGACCTCTCGGACGCTCAGATATCGATTTTGAACGATATCGGGTTGAAAATGAAGAAAATCAATATGGCTGCCACTTTTTCCAAATTTTACCTCGGATTCGTGTTAGGGGACCTCTCGGACGCTCAGATATCGATTTTGAACGAAATCGGGACAGAAATGGTAAAAATGAATACTGCCGCCACTTTTTCTAAATTTTACCTCGGATTCGTATTACGAGACCTCTCGGACGCTCAGATATCGATTTTGAACGAAATCGGGACGGAAATGAAGAAAATCAATATGGCCGGCACTTTTTACAAATTTTACCTCAAATTCGTGTTAGGGGACCTCTCGGACGCTCAGATATCGATTTTGAACGAAATCGGGTTGAAAATGTAGAAAATCAATATGGCCGCAACTTTTTCCAAGTTTTACCTCAGATTCGTATTAGGGGACCTCTCGGACGCTCAGATATCGATTTTGAACGAAATCGGGTTGAAAATGAAGAAAATCAATATGACTGCCACTTTTTCCAAATTTTACCTCGGATTCGTGTTAGGGGACCTCTCGGACGCTCAAATATCGATTTTGAACGAAATCGGGACGGAAATGTAGAAAATAAATATGGCTGTTACTTTATTCAAAGTTTAGGTACCTCGGATTCCTAATAAGAGTCCTCTCGGGCGCTCAAATATCGATTTATGTCGAAATCGTATCGGACGGCACTGATTAATAAAACCACTTACAATACATTGAATCAAAAAAGGTCGTATATTCATAGGAAACTCACGGCACTTCATGCACCTTTAGACCTTATAAGGAACTTACATGCCAAATTTGGTATCTCTCGAACCACCAGTTTGGACTGTGCGTTGATATGTCTCTCACTCAGTCAGTCAGTTATTTCTTGAAATTTGGCACAAACTTTCAAAGTTTTCATGTCCACAGTATTAAATTGCAAAACCGATGCCATTTTCGTAATTAACGTCCCAAAAAACCATAAAAACGACACCCATATTAATATTTAGACATTTCATCCCCCTCGCACCCCAACATGGGGGATGGTATTTCACGTCCTCCACGTGAGATTTTAAAATCATTGTTGTTTTCGTTATCAGCGACCCGGTATATCATAAAAACAATAACCATGTCGATTTTCAGAATTTGTCACCACCTTTCCCCCTTTTAGGGGTTGATTTCTCAAAAAACCTGAAACACGTATTTACTCATTTATCGTTAGAAATACTCCTGTGAAGTTTCGAATAAAATAGTCCAACTAATCTTGTTTCCCCATACAAACTTCGGACCCCCATTTCACCCCCTTAGGGGTTGAATTTTGAAAAATCCTTTCTTAGTGCACCCCTAGACCTTATAAGGAACCTACGTGCCAAATTTGGAATCTCTAGGACCAGCGGTTTGGGCTGTGCGTTGATATGTCAGTCAGTCAGTCAGTCAGTCAGTCAGTCAGTCAGTCAGTCAGTCAGTCAGTCAGTCAGTTTCTTTCTTTTATATATTTAGATAAGGCTTCAATCAAAAAATTGAAATCTAACTGTGGTACCATACTGAATTGGCCTATCTATCAGCTTAGCACACAAAAAAATCAAGCATCTACCGCAATACACGTCACCATAAATAACCATAAATAAAAATCTCATCGTAAGCGGCGATAGGTGAAAAATTAAAAAAATAAATCATAACTCCTAAAATACAAAAAATCGCGGAACATACATGGGGGTGATTCAGATAGCCCTCTAGGTCCTCTACCTCCCAGCTTCATTATATCACTACTTCTTGGGACACCCTGTATATATATTGTTTAAACCTCAATCCATAGAAAATATGTGACATGATATGAAGTCATTCACTGCGACCACGGCACCCGCGTTAAGTATAATTTGAAAGACTCAATTGACATTTCATCTATTTCGCCAATTCATTATTTTTATTTTTCCGAAGATGTAGGTACTTCTTAATGTATTGCAAGTCAAAATGCATTCATACTCATGCCAACCTACCCATATCAAGTCTTTCTAATTAAAAAACGGATTTTAGGTGAAGTCTTAATTCTAAATGTAGGGAAGGACACAACATATAAAATTTTATAACTCATCTGGATCGGTAGGTAGGCTAAAGTAGCCTTTTCCTTTGTGGCTTTTGGTATTACTGTCACAACCGTAGACAGCAATAAAAAGCTCCAATCATAGTTGATTACATTGAATTACAAATGATAAATTCTAACGAATTTCAAGTAAAACTACAGGCCCACTACCGGCCGATCGATCTCTGTTGTGTGAGCGCACGTCACGCGAGCGAATGTTGAAGCGAGTGGCACCCCTGCGATTCATCTTGCCGCGGCTAGCTGTCCACACACCGCGCGCCCCTCGCGCACCCTCGTTCACGTCCGGTGAAGTCCGGTCACGCACACATAGCCGCGAGACGGGTTTACAGCACACATGCTTCGGTGTCGCTTCTTTTTACGTTAGTATATATCTTCTTTGTTAGCGTTCCATTTCGATTACGTTTGTACGTTAAAGTCGTCAACTAGTTGAGTCTGTTAAGTTAAACAAAACGTTTCATTCGTTGACGAACGAAAAACGTTTTATCAACTAGTTCGTTGGATAAACGACCACCACTAGGGTGTACCGTAATTATAGTTCCAAAGATTCTGCACCATTGCCAAAGAAGCTGGGCAACCGAGGTACGCCGGCAAACCTTGTGACAGCACTCAGGCAGCGGATTTTTCAGTCGTCTCTACCTATGAGTACAATTTAAGTTAAAGAGAAAGCTATTATTACATTCGGCGATGAACTTCATCCCAGGGAACTGGCCAGTCTTGTTATTTCATGTTTCGTAGTTTACTTCTGTACCTATTGCTGTGTGATATGCTATAATGTTCCTATCTAATCTAGATTTTAAAAATTCGATGGTGCCTTTCATTATTAATAAATAATCTTGACTGTAGTTATTTTTATTTATTTATCTATTAGACAATATCTACGCTTAAGAAAAAAAACCGGCCAAGTGCGTGTCGGACCACGCCCAGTGTAGGGTTCAGTAGTTGTCCATCCGTTACATTACGCGGACTTAACAAACTCGTCTATAGCCGAGCTTCAGAAATGTATTTGCAAAAGCAAACTTTCGTACAATTTCCATTGATTTGATTACTTAGATAATGTTTTCCTAATTAAATAATGGAAATGGTACGAAATTTTGCTTATCCAAGTACTTTTCTTAAGTTCGGCTATTACCCAGTAACTAGTAATTTCTACTTTGTTATGATAGTTTTCCTCTTAAATTCCTTATAGATTCAAGATTCCCGCACACTTAACACACAATCTCGTTGTATTATATAGAGCGAGGAGTACTCCGCTAGGAGAAGACCGAGCATATGGAAGAAGCACACGGCTGGGCGCCGCCTATGTTCATGTGGAGCGTGGGGAAAAACGTTGACTTGCTAAAATGCATTGCCAAGGCATCAATGGATCTTCCATATAGGCGAAAAGAATTTTAAACGCGACCATTGGTGACATGGCTTTCGCTACCAACCAACGCCTGATACGGCATTCCTACAAGCATACCACTGTTAGAAAGTTTAAATGCGCGATATGTTCGAGTACATAGAAGATCCCAAGATCTTTGAGTGTTCACATGAAGACGCATTTAAATGACGGGACACAAGTTTGTAAAATTTGGTGCAGCTTCTTCCATATGGGCAAAAAAGCATTATGTTGTTGACCAGTGTGATATGATCTTATATCTCGTACGCTGACTACCGCACCTTGGCGCGGCAGTCTTAAAAAGCATTCATCGGAAGATAACTTAAAAATGGGATATCTGTATGAAGATCTCCCATTCCAATGTGTCGGGAGCGTCACGCGAAGGAACAAGTGTCTTTCTTTGAAAGACAGGCCGATACATGTTTGCGTAATTGGCGACAAAGTGTTAATGCTAAGAAAATATATATGAAGAAAAATATCCCAAAACTGATTAGGCTCTAATGTCTTACAACTGAAGATTGAAGACTTATTAGTATTGTCAATTTGTTCGAAAGAAATATCAATTTTTACTACTTTGATGAGGATAACAAAACTACTACACTACAATTGTTAATATATGATTCAGAAAGTCATTGTTCGTTTATTTATCTATCTAATAAAATACTCACAATGCCCATTTTTGACAAAAAAAAAATTCTTAAAAAGCTATTTTAAAACTAATGTCATCGATGCTTTTCACTGATTATATGAATTTTGAAAAAGAAGTAATATAGCCAGGACACATATATAAAAAAACCCGCCAAGTGCGAGTCGGACTCGCGCACGCAGGGTTCCGTACCAGAAAAAAACGCCAACAACTACTCTGTTGTATGGGAGCCCCCCTTAAATATTATTAATATTTTGATTTTAGTATTTGTTGTTGTAGCCACAATAAAAATACATAATCTGTGCAAATTTCAACTGTCTAGCTATTACGGTTCTTGAGATCTAGCTCGGCGAGTGGTAGCCATGAAAAAGTGCTAAAATATCACGTTTTTTTGTATGGGAGCCCCCCTTAATAATAATAATTATTTTGTTTTTAGTATTTGTTGTTATAGCGGCAACAGAAATACACAATCTGTTAAAATTTCAACTGTCTAGCTATTACGGTTCTTGAGATCTAGCTCGGCGAGTGGTAGCCATGAAAAAGTGCTAAAATATCACGTTTTTTTGTATGGGAGCCCGCCTTAATAATAATAATTATTTTGTTTTTAGTATTTGTTGTTATAGCGGCAACAGAAATACACAATCTGTTAAAATTTCAACTGTCTAGCTATTACGGTTCTTGAGATACAGCCTGGTGACAGACGGACGGACGGACGGACAGCGAAGTCTTAGTAATAGGGTCCCGTTTTTACCCTTTAGGTACGGAACCCTAAAAATGATCATGATAAATAACATCGTGAAAAAATATAATTTATTTTCTAGGGCAAGCCGGAATCGAATGCTATGAGTTCTGCACCGTCAACGAAGAGGCCGGAATGGCGACCTACATGTGCAACGTTTGCGACAGAACTTACAAGGAAAAGAGGTTATTCAGAGAACATTATCTGAAAGTGCACCTAAAGCTAAGGAAGAAAACGCATCCTTGCGTCATTTGCCAGGAGCAGCTGATCCCTTGGCAAAGGGCCCAGCATATGGAAGAAGCACATGGCTGGGAGGCACCCACTTGTGAAGCGTGCGGGAAAAAGTTCCCCTACCAAAATGCATTGCTAAGGCATCAAAGGATCTTCCATATGGGTGAAAAGGATTTTAAATGCGACCGGTGTGACATGGCTTTCGCCAGCAACCAACGCCTGATACGGCATTCCTACAAGCATACCACTGTTAAGATGTTTAAATGCGACATATGTTCCAGCACATTGAAGACCCCAAGGTCATTGAGTGTCCACATGAAGATACATTTCAATGACAGGAGATATGTTTGTAAAGTTTGCGGCGATGCGTTTGTGCAGTGTTCCAGTTTGAAGTACCATATGAAGAAAAAACATTTCAATGTTGAATAGGTTCGAATATTAATAGAAGGTGTTCTAGTTGATAGTTCAGATTCTTAATAAAAGGGGTAAATATTAAGTGTTACGACGGAGTTTTTTGTCAATCCTCTTATAATTATAAAATATTGTTAAAAGATGTTGATCAGAGACAGGATCTCTTTTTAAATACTAAAAACAATACCGTAGTCGAGGTTGGTTTGATCAAAGCTTTCATGGTATGACCTACTTGTTACAACCGAGCGATTCAAACTCTCTGAGATTCATACATGATAAATCTGGGTACAATGGGTAGTTGCGTATCGTAAGATCATAACATTAAGTATGGATTTTAATATTATAGTCTTCGTAATGTACCAAAGTGTGTTTTGTGTTGTGAAAGCAACACTAGCCCCGGGTGACATCGGCTATATTATATTTACAAAAAAATTAAGGATGCTTACTAAAATGTATTATAATTTTAAATTTTGAAATTTTTGTGTAATACCCGTGCGAAGCCGGGGCGGGCCGCTAGTAAGTTATAACTTATGTATTTATCTATATATAGATAAATACATACTTAAATACATAGAGAACATCCAAGACTCAAGAACAAAATCCGTGCTAAATGCACAAATAATGCCCTGGCCGAGATTCGAACCCGGGACCTTTAGCTTCGGAGGTAGTGTCACTACCAACTATTAGGCTAAACAGGCCGTCGAAGTGTTTAAGAACTCAACTGAATGATTTACCTTCTACATCGTCAGTATTTACCACAGTATTTCTGTACTTCAAAGGACCAGATTTTATGACCGCTGCTTGGTTGTTATCAGACGTTCGATTGGTGGGCACAGATATTTTTTACTAAGGGCCATTAATTAAGACATGCTTTTATTTCATCGGCCCCTTCCCCTTGGGCCTCTCGGAAAAGTATGATAATAGTTTTCGATGCTTATTTTTGCCAAAATAAAATGATATTCAACAGATTGCCGGTTCTCAGAATTTATGCTTACTTTTCAACTGTTCATCTGTTAATGAATCACAATCATCAAACGTCGTCTATCGAAACCCCCAGAATGTAAAAACTACTTTTCTGGAAACCGCATCTAAATCGGTTCAGCCAAACGCGAGATAATCGTGGACAAACTTATACGGGTCAAACAGCGAACCTCTTTTTTGTAGACGGTTAAAAATTAAGCTTACGAAGCCGCGGGCAAACGCTAGTTAAATATAATAATTTTTAAGAAAAAAAACCGACTTCAATGGGGTAGGCCGGTGAAAGTTTATTATACTTAGATGGTGCACTCTTAAATTCCATACAATAAAATAAAAATGGCTGTAAGTATGTTTATAATGGTAGAAGACTAAGTACCCTCAATTCCTCATGGAATCCTCCATCAGAACTCAAGCTTGACGAAAATGTGTCCTGAAAACCTAGCTTGCTTGACAAACAAAACGAAGAGAACAAATCGCCAAACATGAACTACGCGTCGTTGAAGAGTTCCGTTCTGATCATCATCAGTAGTTTCACTTCATCAAATGTCACTTTTTTGAATAAAAATGTTTGATTAGTTCATGAAAATACTAAAATCACTATTTGTGTGCGTTTCACATTTGAGGAGTTCCCTCGATTCCTAATGGATCCCATCATCAGAACTCGAGCATGACAAAAAATAATCGTGAAAATAAAACTTGCTTAACAAACACAGCTAGAAGGACAAATCGCCATACGTGAACTTTTCGTCGTTGAAGAGTTCTGTTCTGATCATCATCAGCAGTTCCACTTCATCAAATGTCACATTTTTGGATGAAAATGCTCGACTTGTTGATAAAAACACAAAAATCACTATATGTTTGCCTTTAAGATTTGAGGAGTTCCCTCAATTTGTCATGGATCCCATCATCAGAACTGCGTTTTGACAAAAACGGGACCAACTTGGATATATATACTTACAATCAAAAAAAGAATTTTCCAAATCGGTTAAGAAATGACGAAGTTATGGAGTAACAAACATAAAAAAAAAAACATACAACCGAATTGATAACCTCCTCCTTTGAAATCTTGAAGTCGGTTAAAAAGTATAAGTGTTCATTACATGATTTATTTGAACAATACCTGGTCTACCATCTACCACAAATCCATATTTTTTTCAGTTATTAATGTTATTTTTGGTAATACCTAACAATAAATGATCTTCACCGTCATTGTTCATTTATTTATCTATAGGTACAATAGCAAACTAAGGCCGGAAAAAGCTATACTAGGATTACTAGAAATAAATCTAAGTTAATACTAAATGTATGCTATGTATTTAGATTCCACTGAATTAAAACTCTAGGGTTGCCTTGAGCGGAAATATATCCGCAAGAACAGACCAAGATTGCAACGTCACAATATTTAATTATTTTCTAGGGAAGGATCCACCCTGGAAACCGTTCTGCACCATCAACGAAGAAGCCGAATCGGCGACCTACACGTGCAAGGTTTTTTGACAGAACTTACCAGGAAAAGAAAACATTCAGAGATCATTATAAGCAAGTACACCTAAAGTTAAAGAAGAAGACGCATCCTTGCGTCATTTGCCATGAGCAGCTGATTTCCTTGGCAAAGGGCCCAGCATATGGAAGAAGCTCATGGCTTAAAGGCACCCACTTGCGAAGCGTGCGGGAAAAAGTTCCCCTACCAAAATGTTATGCTAAAGCATCAAAGGATCACTCATATGGGCGAAAAGGATTTTAAACGCGACCAGTGTGACATGGCTTTCGCCACCAACCAACGCCTGATACGGCTTTCCTACAAGCATACCACAGTTAAGATGGTTAAATGTGGGATATGTTCGAAGGCATTGAAGACTCGTAAATCTTTAAGAGTCCTCTTGAAGATACATTTAAATGACAGGAGATATGTTTGTAACATTTGCGGCGATGCGTTTGTACAGTATTCCAGTCTGAAGTACCATATGACGAAAAGACATATCAATATTGAATATATTGGATTATTAATAGAAGCTGTTCATGTTGATAGTTTAGATTCATAATAAAAGGGGTGAACTAACGACGGAGGTTTTCGTCTTCTTAGAAAATATTGTTATATAAGATAATGATCAGAGATAACTCTTTTTAAATACGGAAAATAATACCGTTGCAGAGGTTTGTTTGATCAAAGTTTTTATGTTATGACCTACCTTTGCGAAGACAATCTTGAGGCGATAATGACTTTACAACCGAGCGATACAAACGCTCGCAAACTCATACATGATAAATCTGGGTACTTATGGGTTTGGGTATCGTAAAGTAAGGATTTTAATAGATAGTTTTAGTAAGTCTTGTAAGTGTGCGTTGTGTAAGAGTATTTGTATTGTTTTTTACAATGAGTGGCCTTAACTAAATTGAGAACATTAATACCCGTGACTTCCGAGAATGAATAATTATAGAAAAGCCTGATTGTTTTTTTATAATTACATAATCTATTTGAACAATACCATGTCTATAGTCTGACAATAAAGAGTAGAAATTAATTGAGGTCGCCAGTGTGATTCAACGGGCAACATTTGTACTAGGACTCGATCGATATTGATACTTGATACTGATAATAATGAAATACAATACATTAAATATTTTATGATAATACCTATATACATGCTAGTTAAAGAGTTCGTCACGGCGTTTTAAAATGAGAACTAAACTACGTTTCTATGGAGAATTGAGTTGAGTCTAGCATTCGGGGGACCCTTAAAAAAATAAATACAATTATTAAAATAAAGAAATGTGTCCGCATCTTGACCAATACGCACGTGCCGAACAGCTGTCGCCCGCACTATATAAAACTTACAGTACTAATATTGCCCTGTATATTATATATCTTTGAGGTAGCACTTTTTGTAAGAAAACACTCGGATTTATTTAAAAGAAGGAAAGATGTTTGTAAAAGTAATAGTAGGTATAGAAACCAACTAGCCATGCCAAACTCCAAACTGACTACGTGTAAAAAGGGCCTACAATATCGTTGTACCATCATAACCAACAAATTCCCCACAGCACTTAAACAAGTATTGAACGATAAGACATTCAAAAACAAACTGAAGAAATTACTCCTTGATAAAGCCTATTGTTCAATTGATGAGTTTTTAAATGACGAATCTCTAGATAAAGCATTGTACTATTAACTAATCACAATTTTAATTTTAATTCACAATTTGGAACTATGTAATAATATGGCTAATATTTATTATTATTATTATGATATTATCATCCGTCCATAAATTCCATTCCAGTCCGCTTTTAAATTGACATAACTAATTGATTTAATTTTAATTTAATTATATTTTTTAGAGCTTTTATAAAACTAAATTTTAGTTGGCATGTTAGTATGTAAGGCATTGAGATGCCCCAGCAGGGTAACATGTACCTACTGTATAACCTATTTTAATACCTACTGTATGGACAATGAACATGATCGCAATAAACGAATATGAATATGAAATAATCCTTCGTTTGCTGTTTACGTCACATTTATTTGTTTAAAAAGTCATATTTCAAAGTCATCTTATTGTTTTTGAGGACGTCGAGTTCCTAATTTGCCGTTATTCGTACTTCCTTCATTCGCTATTCTCTTTACAGTACTATCTGACTTCCCTGAAAAAATGTATTTTAAAGTTTTATACCTACATATGTATGATCATATCAATAAGTAGCATTCATAGTTAATTGGGTTTCCGATTACAAGTGTACATTATGTGTGTATATTAAATAAAAGAGTAACTATTTAGTATTTAGGTCATAGTAAATTAATTTTGTAATAGTTAATCTAAACAAGCTATATGTATTAAATCGTTTCATACTGATATATTTGCAACCTAAACAAATAATTTACAGATTATTATCTTCGTCTCATTTGATTCCTTTTGATTGATCGAGTAGTAAAATATCAAGAAGTGGCATTTACGCTATATATGACTTGTCAACATCGCATATCATTCAACTAATAACATAATATTTACGATAACGAAATTACATCAAAATAACGATTATTAAATCAATAGTTGTACATCTTTGCCTCGGTTCATAAATATAAAATTAAGTTTTTAGTATTACATACCCATCATATTAGCTGTTCGTTTATAAACATCTTCTAAACCGAGCAATAAATTTCCAGCTTTCAATTCGGCCAATCACTTTAAAAACAAATATTTTACGTGCTTCACTACGAATTGTTTAATTCAATTTCACGTTGTTTAGTTATTTTCATGCAACATACAATAGCAAACAAAACCCGCAAAAAGCTATAATAGGATTACTGGAAATGAAACAAAGTTAATACTGTATTTATGTATTTAGATTCCACTGAATTTAAATTCCAGTTCTGGCCTGGGCAATCCGCAAGGACCGACCAAGATTGCAACGTCACAAAATTTAATTCTTTTCTAGGGACGGCTCCGGCCTGGATATCGTTCTGCACCGTCAACGAAGAACCGACCGGATCGGAGACCTACACGTGCAAAGTTTGTGGCAAGACTTTCAGCGGACGGAGCTTATTTAGACAACATTATCTGCACGTGCATCTAAAGCAAAGACCGAAGACTTTTCGTTGTGTCATTTGCCATTTACAGCTGATTCCTTGGCAAAGGGCCCAACATATGGAAGAAGCTCATGGCTGGGAGGCACCCACTTGCGAAGCGTGCGGGAAAAAGTTCCCCTACCAAAATGCATTGCTAAGGCATCAACGGATCGTCCACATGGGTGAAAAGGATTTTAAATGCGACCAGTGTGACATGGCTTTCGCCACCAACCAACGCCTGATACGGCATTCCTACAAGCATACCACTGTTAGAAAGTTTAAATGCGGGATATGTTCGAGTACATTGAAGACCCCAAGGTCTTTGAGTGTCCACATGAAGATACATTTAAATGACAGGAGATGCGTTTGTAAAATTTGCGGCGATGCGTTTGTGCAGTGTTCCAGTTTGAAGTACCATATGCGGAAAACCCATCCCAATGAGTAGCGTCCAGTTGTGTGATTAACATATTTAACAGGTTATATTTGACAAATATCGTGTGTACCTATCGACAAAACTAATGAGTTTATCCCAAACTCGATGTAAACAAGAAATAGCAGAAACTTTCAACGATTACTTCATTAACGTAACAAAAAATGAATATGGTCACAGTAAATATAATTTGACTAAAGTTATAAATCCGTCCACCATTTTTCTATATCCTTGCGATGTAACTGAAGTTACAAAAATTGAAAAAATGCTGTGACCAACAAAATCTGTAGGCTACGACGGAATATCAACAATAGTTCTCAAAAGGTGTATAGGAAGAAATTGCACCGGTATTAACACACTTCATTAATTTATCGTTCTCGACGGGTGTATTTCCAGACAGCCTAAAAAAAACCATTGTCAAGCCGTCAAAGAACAGTAAAGAGGATCTTAATAATTATCGGCCGATAGCCTTATTACCCGTTTTGTCCAAGATTTTCGAAAGAGCCATGCATGTTAGAATTACGAATTTCTGTGACAAAAATCAAAATGGCTTCCAAATAGGCAAATCCACGTCATTGGCAGCGTTTAATTTAACCAAAGCCATAACTGATCAAGTCGATAAAGGGAAACCTGTTATTGCAGTATTTTTCGATATGAGCAAGGCTTTCGATTTTGTCTCTCATGATCGCCTTCTTCAAAAATGTGAAATGTATGGTATTCGTGGTTTGGCATTAAGTTGGATAAAATGTTACTTATGCAAGCGCACACAATCTGTTGAAGTGGAAAATATTAATAAAAAAAATATAGCGTTTTACTCAAAATCGTGCTATAAAAAGGTTAAAACTGGGGTACCACAGGGTAACTGATGCCACTATTATTTTTGCTCTACATCAACGATTTGCCTAAGGTCACCGAACATGAATGCATATTGTTTGCCGATGACATATCTTTAATTATTCCCTGTAATGTAAATAATATTGAATTATATAATATGGACATAAATAACACAATTAATGACATGATAATGTGGATGAAAATGAACAATTTACAGCCTAATTTAGAAAAAACAAAATACTTGCAATTTTATAATCGTAAGGATAGTGTTGACATTAATTTAAAATACAATGACGAACAAATAGCAGAAACCGACAAAATCTCATTCTTAGGCATACTGTTAGACAAAAGCTGTAGTTGGAAACCACAAATAGAACATGTACAAAAATTAATCGTTTTGTCTATGTTCTCAGAAGACTGGCTACATTGGTAAATAAAATTACAGCTCTTACAGCCTATCACAGTTATGTAGCCTCGGTCTTAAGGTATGGTCTGTTACTTTGGGGTAACTCATGTGACATAAATAGAGTGTTTGTCAGTCAAAAAAAATGCGTTCGAGCTATCTGCAGGTTACCACCACGAACCTCATGTACACTTCTATTCAAAGATCTCGGAATACTGACCCTACCTTCGCTTTATATTTTTGAGGCTTGCAAAGGGTCTAGCAGTCTAAGCTAACAAGAGTGGCCCCCGCAAGGGATTTGGTTGTAATTTGAGGTGCAGTAGTGGCAGGACCTAAGAATACTGTATGCGTAATATCAGCCTTCGATCTTCTTTTGTTTCAGACTTATTAACGAAATGTCAAAAAATCAAGGTTATTTTTAAACTGTTATTTTAGCTAAACCAAGCAAGCGAGAGTAACCAAATAAATTCAGAATTAAGGAGCATAAAATGGGGCTCATAATGCATATTTTTATAGACATTCATATCCTTGAACTTAGATGAAAAAAAAAAGTTTTTTTTTCGGTTCGTTTTTTTCCAATTCTCGCAGAGACACAACTATCAAAAAAATTACTTAATAAGCCACAATTGTCAACTACCTACACATTTTAAAACATTTTGAAAAATCATGGTGCGTCATGTCAAAAATAAATAAAAAAATAGTGGCAAATCAGTCTGCAGTAGGTATAACATCCTCTTTCGTTCATTATGAAATAATTAATTGACATTGAGCAATGACGTATGTCATATATTTAAATAAATAAATAAAAATAAATATTGGGGGACAATCTCACACAAATCGACCTAGTTCCAAACTAAGCAAAGCTTGTACTATGGGTACTAGGCGACGATATACATACTTATATAGATAAATATCTCAGACCAAGTAAAAAATATAGACGGAGCGTCATGAACAACAAAATGAAGCCACTTTTCTAAAGATGTGTGCGTATCAGTGTTGCTACTGGAAGGAAAAACTCCCTTTAAATGGGGTAATTCGTTCAAGTTCCCTATTCGTAGAGGGTACAATAAACCAGGATAGGCTAATAATAAAGATGATGACTACTAGTAACCGTTAGTCACTAATAATAATAACACTAAACGTCACTAAACGTAGTTACTAAACGTAATGGGATACTCAGCATCCTATTTTGAACCCCTGACCTATTTTGTACGAAATTCAAAAAATTGCAAATTATAACGTTCAGTTTTGGTAACAGAATTGAACTATTTACCTATTGAAACTGTATGCATGCTGTATGCTTTTTTGCATTTCGCAAAAAACGATGTTTAGGTTTCTATTCAATATGACATGACTGTCAAACTTAAGCAGATCACAAATTAAAGTCTTTGACTGTTCTACGTGCGAATTTAATTATATACTTATTTTTTGAGATTAATAAAAAGAACGGCATTTATAATGGCGGTGTTTCTAATTACAGGAAATAAAAATGCCATGTAGAAATTTTAGTAAACATTTTATTGAAGAACAAAGTTTTTTCAACTAAAGTTTGTTACATTTTAACAGACCCTTGAGAAACAGTGAGTCGTATGCATTTTATTTGGGAGTTATTGAATGAGAATCTATAAAAAAAACAAATAACTATCCTTTTAGTTCGGTTCGTCACTTCATCTAAGCTAAGTGGTCGCAAACCGGCACATCAAATTAGCTGGTCGCTAACCGATCTATCAAACCTACACATACGGTTGGGGTAACTAAAAATCATTCTCTGGTATCACTCGTGCTTTATGTTACGTCAATCAACGTCAACTGAATGTCGAGGTTTTGTGTTCCAAGCGAAGTAAAATTTATTCTCTAAATAGTGTTTTAAAGTATTAGTTCAAAACTTACAAATGAGAAGTTATATTTTTTCGATTTATTGCACGTCCTGGTGTTATTTTTGCACCCCTTAATCACGCAGGAGACCATATTTTCAGTGTTGGTTTTTGACAGTATATGACAGCATATCGACATGTACTGAATAGTTTTGGGCTTGGTTTTGGTTTGTGTATGTGTGAGTGAACGTGTATTTACTTAGTGGGCTTGGTTTTGATGGCTTCACTAGGTTGTTCTTGACACTCCGTCTATATATTTTAGTTGGTCTGAGATAAATACATACTGAAATACATAGAGGACATACAAGACCCAAGAACAAAATCCGTGCTAAATGCACAAATATAATGCCCTGGCCTGGATTCGAACCCGGGACCTCTAGCTTCGGAGGCAGTCACTACCAACTAGGCTAAACTGGTCGTCATTTACAACTACACATTGATCAATGTCAATTAATTATTTCATACTGAACGAAAGGGGATGTTATACCTACTACAGACTGATTTGCCACTACTACTCTATTGATATGATATGATATAGTAAACATACATTCGTAAATGTTTTTTTTTTGACATGACGCACCATGATTTTTCAAAATATTTTTAATTGTGTACGTAGTTGACAATTTTTTGATAGATGTGTCTCCGCGAGAAGTGGCAAAAAAATGAAGCGAAAAAAACCTTTTTTTTTCATCTAAGTTCAAGATTCTGATGAAGCTATCTAATAATCCAAACTGCCTGAACTGTAATACGGTGGAAGACGTACAAAACGTGCTGACGGAATGTGCCCGGAGCGCTTCCAGGCGGCTCGGCTCAACAACTAGTAATGTAGGCATATGTAATAGTACCCTGGCATCACAATCATCTGATGATGCCAGAGAACTACTTTTATTTTACCTCAATAGGAAATAGTAATTCGTAAGCTTGAATATAACCTGTATTACGGGGGTGGCGTAGCATTTGCTAAAAACCCCAGGTAAAAACGAAAGAATAAAAAAAACTGCGTGGTATTAAACTTTTACTACTTAATACTAATTTGTGTTGGAGTCAAGTGCCGATTGAGCAGCGCTTGACTCCAATCTAATGCGCATATTCTTTATCATAGTTTAAAGAGGCTGATCGACAAATCAGCATTAGTTAGCCGTACAGAACTACAGTAGTCTCACAAACTCTTATTCTTTTCTAGGGAAACCAAAGCCCGAAAACCAATTGCAAAAGTACGCCTTAGTAACCGACGAAGACGATGGCACCAAAACTTTCGCTTGCAGAGAATGCGATAGCTCGTTCAAGAGCTTTCGTTGTTTTAGACAACACTATAGACATATACACCTCAAACTAAGGAAAAGAACGTTCCCCTGCGTCATCTGCAAGGAGGAGATTCTGCCCTGGCTTAGAGCAAAACATATGGAGGACGCTCATGGATGGGAACCACCAACGTGTGGAGTTTGCGGGAAGAAATTCGCTTATCCGCACCAGCTGACAAAACATCAGCAGTTTTACCACATGGGCGAGTCAACTTTCAAATGCGATCAGTGCGACAAGACATTCCCGAACAGAAAAGGGCTAAAAGAACACTCTTACAAACACTCGGATGTCAGAAATGTGATCTGCAATCACTGTTCAAAAGCGTTCAAAAAGGTCGCCTATCTAAGAACTCACATGAAGATACATTTGAATGACAAAAGATATGTTTGTCATGTCTGCTCGGAGTCGTTTGTGCAGTGGGGTACCTTGAAGTATCATATGACGAGACGACATCCTGATGTTAATTATGAGGGTAGATTGAGGAGAACGGCCCCTATTCCGGATAAATAGTTTCAGATAATTATAAAAATTGTCTTTGGCTTCCAAATTATAAATGAATGTTACTATTAAGGAAATAATTATGTTGAGATATGAATAGTTATTAGTAGTTATAAAATAGGATATTTATTCTTTATTTTGTTTGGACATGTGAATATCCTGAATGTATTCTATTTAATACTGTCCCGATTAATAGCAATGTCTGTTCATTTCAGTTAGTATTATCACAAATAAAATGTTGTATATACAACTTGTTGCTTTTTTTTGAAAGATGAAGTTGTACCCGACTGCGAGTGGTATAACAAAGTAGGTACATACCGACCTCGGTTCTCTTTCATGTTTGCTGGCTGTAGGTTGTGGAAACTGGCTTGATCGATATTTAGCCCATAAAACACTGACATAATAGTCCCGGGCACGAAAGTAGAACCAACATGGCTTCGTTTGCGCATTTTCAGTATAGCTCGTGCACAGTTAGCATATTAGTTCTTAGGAATTATTTATTGCAGTAGATATTACATGACCAAACTTCATTCTTATCAGAAGTATTTGAAGAATTTATTTGAACCCCGATAAGTATTAATTAATTTATTTATATTAAAATAATAGGTTATACAAATGTTTTATTTCATAATGATAGGTTTTATTTTGTTTGTAGTTGGTAACAATATAATTGTTAATAAATAATTAGGACAGAAGCCTACCACCACCATAACAGCGCCGAGGGACGTCCACTGCTGGACATAGGTCTCCCCCAATTTCATGGGGGGTAAATGCCATAATTAGCACAATAATACCCAAATGCATAATTAAATACCATAGAAGCCTAATTTAAAAAAATGTAGCTGTTATCGTGTATGAACTATAAAAACAAGCTAAACTGCTTTTATGGCCCATAAAGCATAGAGTTTTCGCCAAAGTCTCGCGCCTTCTAACAGTCAAATTGCACACTCGCTTGACAAGCCTTATCCCAATAAGGTCTGGTTTCCTAAGGGTTGGGAGGTCAGGTGGCAGTCGCTTCCGTAAAAACTAGTTCCTATGCCAATTCTTGGGATTAGGCAGCGAACCCCGGGTATCCTTCAGGATGCAACTGTACTAGAATAACGCTAGGATGATAATGAGAGCATAGAGTTTTCACCGACTTATTAATTTTATTATCGGTTTCATTCGTTTCATTACATATGAGTCAGCGATTATGTAAATGACAGGTATAAAATACAGGAGTAGTAAAATTTACCAATGCCGGATTGTTCCAGTAGTCTCGAAGAACTTCTTCACTTGTTCAATAATCATAGGGACATTTCATATATTTTTAGCCTACTACATTTTTCGATTTTATGAAATCCTTGTTCCGTATTCCGTAGAAAACAATTAGAAGATGCATGTAAATAACTTTAGCTGTAGTGCCTGACCCTGAATTGTATGAATCAATAAATTTCCAAGAAGAAATATCCAAGATTCATACTAACACATCTTCAAATTCTTTTCTAGGGAGGTTACGGAAGGAAAACAAGGATGAAAATGACAAGTTAATATGTACCGTCACTCGAGAGGACGACGGCTCGAAAACCTTCACGTGTCTAACCTGTAGCAACACGTTCAAGCAACGCCAGTACTTCAGGCTTCACTACAAGCACGTACATCTCAAGCAGCGTCCAAAAACCAGGCCCTGTACCATCTGCGGGGCGCAACTTACGCCTCACAAGCACGCAAGACACTTGGAACAGGTCCACGGAAAACCTGCGCCTTCCTGCGGAGCTTGCGGCAAAAAATTCTCGTTCCCGTTCGAAGTAATACGACACCACAAGACATTCCACATGGGAGAGAAGCATTTCCAATGCGAGAAATGCTCCATGACATTCTCCCACAAAAAGAACTTGAATCTCCACATAATGAAGCATCAGGATGTGAAGAAGTTCAAGTGTAAATTATGTGGGAAAGCTTTTAAGTGGAGAAACAATCTGACGGAGCATGAGAAGACACATGTGAAGATTAAGAAGCATGTTTGTTCCATATGTGAGGCGGCGTTTGTCAAGCATAGGAGTTTGCAGCACCATGTCAAACTAAGACACCCAGAGGCGATATAAGGGGCACACTGAATTCAGAAGATTAGCTAATAATGTTAGAATATCTGTTTAACTTAGCATTTCTAATGCTCAAGTACGCGAAATGACTGGGCGCAGACTGGATTAAGGGAATCCTCGATTCTTGTACCTAATCCACGCCGGTGTGTCATGAGACATGTCCACAGTAGACCACGCCCAACGAGATAGATGCAAGACTTCGGGAATGGCGTTTGACATATCTAGATAAATATCTACATAATTTTGTAATGTCTTATTCATATTTCCTCCCATGACATTTTGGATGATGTAAAATACTATATTGTTGACTTAATTCTGTCGTTTAATCATATATTGTTTGAGTATCGGTAGGCTAGGCTGAGAAAAGGAAAAAGGAGACCCAAATTAGGTTTTTGTTCTAAAGAAAAAAAAAATTACCCATGGTTTTTCGGCTACAATCAGAGAATCAATCATATAGTAAAGGATCGAATCGTAATATAAAAAATCAGACCGTACCTATTGATTCCTTGATTCCTAATACGGTCAGTGCGGCGGTACAAAGAGTGCGTTAATTTCGTTATCGTTTTGGAGGCTGTGCTGAGGGAAGCGGAGCGAAGACAAAGCGTAAAAATCGGCCCGTTCGTCGGTTCTTGGGTTATAAATGGTGTAACTAATATGACTGTTTTATGTATATATATATATATATATAATATTGATATTATTGATAATTATATTATTGATATGTAGTATAAATAGTTCACATGGCTATCAAAAGAGAACGCCCAGGATCAAGCAAGGATGGAGAAAAGCGGACCTTGACAAAAGCAATTTTATAGAAATAAATGTGTCTCGTAATACGCCGTTGACATATCCAGTTAGCATTCCAATCCCATGCATTCATGATTGGAGTGACGGTGTACTTAATGGGACTGGAATGCTAACTGGAATAGATGGGTGAACTGCATACATTCGCTGTACGCCTCCTTAAGGTGTTGTAAGTGGGAACTAGTGAAGGATTTCATGACCGAGCTTGGTTGTTCCAATAGCTCAGAGGCTAGAGCGATTGGCCGCTTATGCCAGATGTCGCAGGTTCGAATCCTGCTTGGGGCATTAAATTTATCAATTTTTCCTTTAATTTGTAATTTGGACTTGCTTACAATTTGAAACATAGTTAAGAACATAATTATGTCTAGTTTTTAAGTATGGTATTTTTATGGAATAGGCGGCAAACGAGCAGACGAATCGCCTGATGGTAAACGCTTAGCGCCGCCCATGGACACTCGCAACACCAGAGGGGTTGTAAGTGCGTTACCGGCCTTTAAGATGGGAGTAGGTACGCTCTTTAATTAAGTAAAATAATAAATAAATAATAAAATATTGGGGGACAATCTTACACAAATCGACCTAGGCCCAAACTAAGCAAAGCTTGTACTATGGGTACTAGACGACGATATACATACTTATATAGATAAATACATACTTAAATACATAGAAAACATCCAAGACCCAAGAGCAAATATCCGTGCTAAATGCAGAAATAATGCCCTGGCCGGGATTCGAACCCGGGACCTCTAGCTTCGGAGGCAGTGTCACTACCAACTAGGCTAAAAGTACTTAACTATTTGATTTTTTTTGCAATTCACCTGGGTATATATGAATAAATATGTCAATAGTCATTAACACTAATGGCATTTACCGAATCTATAAGTTAGAAGTTTAACCTGACAATTATGCGTTTGCCATGTCCTTGGCTATTGGACCTGTCTTGTCGCTCTAGACAAGTAAAATTGTAACTTGTAAGGCGAGTTCATATAACCTGGACCTTTTTAAGGCACGAGTGAATAGGCATCTTCTGGGTGAGCTCGCTTCATCGTCGGCCTCATCTTTGCCCCCTGGCTAGATGCTGGCCAAGAGCAATCCCATTTTTAATAAAAAAAGAAAAAAAAATCGTTCAAACTTAATACTCAATAAATTACACCTATTATTGTATCTACATCAATATCATAACTTCTCTACAATACTTATATGTTCAGAAACGATAACCATATGGCCTATATTAAGAAACTTGTATCTGGTTTAGGTACATATAAAAGTATCGATAACCGATCATCATCATTTTTTAAGAGCTAGGCTCTTGTCGGTTGGGCAATATCCATGTATTTCTTTCTTCAGCCTTTCTTTTAACACACAACATTCACTTTTGACATTGAAAATGTCTTTTCGTTCGCTCCAGTATAGGGTCCCATTTCACGAAATAGTGCGATCCCCTTATATTTCAGAAAGTTGTGAAGGTATGATATTCAAACTAGGCTCAAAAGACGCGTATTTACGAGATGTGTAAGATGCAAAGAGAATTATTTGAGAAAGTCCAGAACGAAAAAAGTTTTGGCCGAAATAGTGAAAAAAAATTCAATTTCCTCCGATTTTTTCATTTTGGCACTCGATATTTTGGAAACGAAGAATGATATCAAAATTTTGATCAAAACTCCTCTGGACAATTTAGTCGGCTACAATTTGAGCCTAAAACAAAGACGATCGGGTCAAGGGTTTGCGCTGTAGCCTAACCTTTTTGAAAGAAATCAAAAAGTCAGAACGACTATTAGTAGGTAATATATATTTTTTTAAATCAACACAATTGTACAATTGTAGTTAGTTTTAGTTTTATATTTCTAATTGTTTAAATTAAACATGTATTGTTTCTATAATAAATTATTATTAATTATAGTTCGAGACAACAATAGCACATTATTGCAGTGCCCGGGAAATAGCAATTCGTGGATAAGTCAATGATGTTTTGGAAGACCAATATCTTCCAAAACCTTGGCAAATAAAATAGTTGATTGAGATTGCATAAAACAAGCCATTTTATCCGAGACAATTTATTGACCCGAGCCGCAGGCAAGGGTCGATATAAAGTAGAGGATAAAATGAGTTTTATACATGAGTTATACATCTGCTTTTCACTTCGATTGCGAGAAAATTAAACAAATAATCAAGGTTATGATATCATATAATTTATCCTTCTCCTGGGGCCTAGGGTGTCATGTTGAATTCGACTTTGAAAATTCTTGTTATAGTTATAGTCGGAGTTTGGAGGTCGAGTTAATTTGAAGTCGCCGTTATCTTGCGTGAATATTAGTAAAGTGGCAAATGCCTTTTTATGTGGTTACCGTAACTTGGCTGCGCTTTAAAAAATTGCCAATTTAATAGGAATTTTGTATGTGGGCTATGTTTATATATTATATATCAACCAAATTGGCATAACGTTAGCAAATGTAATGCATTTTTTTATTTTGTTGAGTTCATTTTCAATGTACCTTGATGGTCGTGTAGTGCACGAGATCTGTAATTTTTTCTTTAATTTAGTCAATATACGTTCTTCTTGATTTCCCTCTCTTCTGCATTTCTTCTACTTTCCCTTCCACAAGAATTTTGATATATTCATTGTGTCATAAAAAGGCGTCCAAGCATCTTTCCTCTTCTGTTTTCAATGGTATCTAATAAGGACCTTTCCTCGACAATGTTATCAATAACCGATATTTAATAAAATTAAAATTTATATCATCTTTTAAAAAATCATATTTGGAGCGTGTCTCGGTAGTATTCTAAAGGAGCCTGCGGTCCGCTTTGGCACCTAACACCTAACACCATGCTTACAAGTAAGTTAATGGTATGTACAGTCAAGCTCAAGTAAGTTTTGCATCTTATTCCATTGTATTTAAGGTGAAAAAATGTCTTGTCTAACTTGAAAATGCAGGCCATATTTATACATATTGTAGAAAACGTATGATATGCAAGCAAAAGTTCAAAATCAACTAAGACTATGTCAATTTAAATGTAAAGGGCTTTCACATTGTGAAAGTTTTTTTTGCGGTGCATCAATTTCGATTTGTGAAAGAATATAGTACATTGTTCAACGAGGGGCGTAAGCGGTTAATGGCTTTTGATGAATTCAGTTTGCAATTTTCTTACGCCCGAGTTAATCACAATGCTTTTCATCACATTTGTATGGAAATAAATAACTCCAACACCAATTCTAATTGAAAAAATCGAATACTTCACGTCCAGTATCAGTCCATGATCGCTAGGCCGTCCTTGCGAGAGGAGTGCGTAGCTTCAATATTTCAACCAATCACAAAGCAGTAATCCTGCGGCGCGCGGCCAACTAGATTTTCAACTTCAATATTTTAACCAATCTCAGAGCAGTATTCTTGTGGAGCGCGGCCAACTAGATTTTTTTTTAATCAATCAGATCATACACAAACTCGTAACTCTCTGGAGTTCCGAGTTTGTGTATGATCTGTAAATCCATAACTCCCTCGGGAGGTGAATCGGCTATAACTGCTCTATACGCCTGCGAGCAATAAGATGCTTTCTTAGCTACTTATGCTCGCATCAGTTGAGTTTTAACGTAAGTTCTGGCGGCGGGCCGGAAGCTTGATTGCCATCGACGTGCTATTTAAAAAAAAAACATGATTTCGGATACAAAGATAACGTAAAGCAATTATCATGAATTGTATTTTGGTCCTAGTCATAGAAAATCACGTATAAATAATTTTATTTTATTAATATGGGTATTAAATAAGAACATAGTAGTTTATTTATTTAAACAAGTTTTTTTTTGTAAATTGAAACCGTATTTTCATTTCACAACGTAACAAATTATACCTATGTAATTAGTACTTATTAGTATTTATCCTATGTACATTAGGGTGAAATTATGTAGTATTAAGCGGTTTACACATCTACCAATTTGTCAAGACAACCGAATTCAAAATGGATTCATGAGTTGAATCGTTACTGTCTCTTTTCATCTTATAGCTGCATCTCCTCTGGGTTGTTAGTGACAAATTGATAGATGTGTAGAATAGAACGCTTTAATGATGTGGTTTAATGTGATAAGATCTGATACTTAAATATTTTAATGTAACTCGTTTTTCCCTCAGTCTGGTTTTTTTTCATTGAGACGAATGCCGGTCCTCGCATTTTACTTTTGTAAACGAAACGATGCGAATGTCGCCATAACACTCATAACATCCTGCATATTTCATTTATTTAATAAAACCTAATGAAATGAATCCGACAAATCACCTTTCTTAGTTTTATTACCTTCCATTTTTTAACTTTACGATAAGGGGGTACGGGCATATTCATACTTGTACAATAATATTGATTCTCATAAGAAATGGTGCTGGTGGACAGGCCAGTGCCATAAGAAGTAGATAAAATAAGATGATAATGATGCTTGTTTCTTTCCCTGTAAGTAACCTGGACCTTTTTAAGGCACGAGAGAATCTTCTGGGTGACCTCGCTTCATCATTGGCCTCATCTTTGCCCCCTGGCTAGATGCTGGCCAACAGCAATCCCATTTTTAATAAAAAAAAAATCCTTTCAACGCCAAGAACGCTTAAAATCGTCGCTAGTGGTCGTGCCCATAGGTAAAAGTTTTTTTTAACATTAATATCTTTGCCACAATGACCGTTCCTGTGTCACTCGCCTCGAGCGGACTCTCGCGACGTTTACCACGTCATCACATTAGTCCACCTTGTGGGGGGCTACCTGCGCTGCGGCAGTAGTGCGTGGTCGCTTTACGAGAACCTTTCCGCCCCAGCGGCCATCGGTTCTAACGTGCAATGTGCCCCGCAGTCATGGTCATGGGGAGGCCTATGTCCAGCCCTCTTATTCACAAATCGACTCGGCCACGCCTGTCACCTCACGGACTTGGGCCCAAAGATTTTTTTTAAGAATTTTTCATTTTTCAAATAACTAAAAACAAAGAATTAGTCTAGACTTAAATAAATTAAAAAAATTGTCCATTTTATAATCTCTCTATCCGCTATATACGTATGGTAGTGGTAGCCTCACAAGTACTTTTTGTATGGAAAAAAAACAATATTTTTTTCAGAAACCTATCGTGTGTAGTATCATATGAAAGGGTTTTTTAAGGCGATTCTAAAAATATATCATATCATTACATTTCAAGACATAAAATATTAAGGTTGGACTCCTTCAGATACGATATACCCAACTAATTAGGTTAGATATCAAGATATGCCGTATCACAAATGATACGTTATATCTTGATATCTAACCCGAAGACAGCATTTTGAAAATAATTACATTTAGTATTTTTATTTTTTGTGTGTATAATTTTTCAATATTACAAAGTGGCACAGTTCTACTCGAATTGTATTAAACTGTGCTGTATTGTATAAATTCTTTGCCTCCCTCACCCCCCCCCCCCCCCGGCCTTCCCTTAAGAACGTTGCCTTGACAGTTTCGATATAAATAACGGGTGAGGTGAGAGGTGAGGACGAGTCGGTTAGTGTATAACACCCCAACAGTGGACTTCCTTCGGCTGATATGATAATGATGAATATCTTTAAAGTTTGGCCTCCTAAGGGGCTAGTTACTTGTGTTGGGCGCTCTCAATTCGTTTCTGAACATCAGTGTATATGATGCTGCTGTCAAATCAACGTCTATGCTGGCTTATGAGTGATGAGTGACGTTTTTATTTGAAGAATGAGGGTGAAAAAACGGAATGGCAAGGAAATGTTATCATCGGTTGTAAGTTTTATTTTTATTTACTTTTATTTATTTGTGTTACACTAATAATTAAGTTGGCCCTGGGCAGAAATCAGGGCAATAGAGAGTTTTTCCACGCCTTTAAAATTATATCTTTCCCTTGGTTTTTCTCATTCGTGATTTAGGTGCCTAGAGAGGCCGCTCCATCCACTATAAACTAGTGCCACGCCGGCTAGTTTAGTAATTAAACGGTTAATTATTTTATAAATCAATTATTAGATATCATATTATAAACGAGTAGTATGAACTAGTTTTAAATACAGAACGGTGAATAAAGAAAATAATAAGATGTAACATATTTCTCTTCTTTTTAGGTAAAGCACACATAGACGTGTTCGTGACAGAAGTCCCAGACTCGTCGAATGACAAGCAGCACATGTGCAAAGCCTGCAAAGTCTCATACAGACGTCTCTCGGACCTGCGGAACCATATATCACGTACCCACCTAAAACAGAAATTCATCAAATGCACGCTATGCTCTGAAACCTTCATGTATCACACACAACGAAAAAGCCACATGTACTCTGTGCATTCCATTGATAAACCTGAGAAATTCGTCTGTGGTTACTGTAGCAGAGAATTCCGAAGAAAGAATACTTTAGCAGAGCATATGATGGATGTACACATAGAGAAGAATTGCTTGCATTGCGAGTTGAAATTCGCTAGAAAGAAGATTATGTTTCATTTGAACGAGGCTCATGGGGTTCCAATGCCGACCTGCGGAATATGTGGGCTGAGGTCTTTAAAAGAAAGCGCTCTAGTCAGACACCAGCGAAACGTCCATCTGAACGAGAAGAATATAGTGTGTAAAATTTGCAAACGGCGGTTTTTTACACGCTCGAACCTACACGACCACATGATCACGCATAATCAGGAGAGGGTGTTCAAGTGTGATGTTTGTGCGAAGACGTTTGCGAGGAAGGAGTGTTATAGGACCCATTACAGGATTCACACAGGAGAGAAACCTTACAATTGCGATGTATGCGGTGCGGCGTTCGTGCAACGCGCTGGTCTTAGGTTCCATGCTAAAAGCCATCATCGAGAGAAGTGAAAAGTTAAAAAATAAGCTTTACATGTGTTTGTTATTGGCTAAACGCCTCAGTGAATATTGTCAATTTAGAATTGATACTTGTAACGTAAGCTACAAGTAACAGCTGCCCGTAGGTACTCCGAAATACTCCGAATGGAATTAAAACAGACCAGAAAAAGTCTAAAAGTCTAAAGTTTGATTTCATTGATGCTTTAATTTTGTATTATTTCTAATTATTTTCATCCGGAGTAGTTATATTAAAGAATAACATTACAATTGCTCGTATAAAATTATACATGTATGTATTTACATTGAAATTACTTATCACTGTTTATTTTAGTAGTTATAGTTGGGTATTAAATGAATACAATTATTTTAAAACATTGACCGTTTTTTTATTGTAAATCATAAATATGCTATTATTAAAGGGTGCTAGGCTAAGTCGATTAAATACGAGGGCTGTTCTGAAAGTTTTTAATTTTTAGCTATTCTCACTCTATTTATGCGACATAGATTTTACTGACACCATTATGCGGTTAATTTCGATACATATGTGTTGAGGGTGATATTGTTAATGAAAGTAGCTTCGTTTTTTTTAAATTGTTTTTTAAGTACGACGTGTCAACAGCCCTATCGAATATGCGATGAACGGGTTACAATTCAATTGTGTGCTGTGGTCCAAGATTTATTTATACGTCAACACAACCAAACGGTATTTTATACACTGCAAACTATGGATAATCTTCCCTGTCTCCTCTATCCACGTAATCTGATTCGATTGCATTGGTGTTTCGAAAATAAGTCTCGGTCGTGAGACGGACTGCACATGATCACAAAAAAAGTGGAAGTCCATAAAATCATTTAGTGATTTTGTATACAACAGTATACACTAAGTTAAGAATTTATCTCGGGCATTTTCCACTATCAGTTGTTGCGGAATTGGTTGCCAAAACCGTTTTTTAGTATCATAAATAGTAGTTTTGTCGTAAACATTTGAATGCGCATACAAAATGTCTTAAAGTAAAATAAATGTGGAGAAAAAAAAACCTGTCGTTCAGTATTCATTTTATCCCAGCCCATAACTATTGAAATTACCCACATACCAATTGGTATCAATAATGAATAAAAAATATATCGCATGAATAGAGTGAGCAGCTTAAAACTTTCGGAACAGCCCTCGTAGGTTGCTAACATTCGCAAAAACCGAATAATAGTGAATATTTATAACGAGACAATAATGAACGCTACATTCACATGGCTAATTTTTTTGATTAGCGTATCACTGGTCAGTTTCCTTACTCACCAATTTCACTGATTCATCAGTTTACTCATCAGAAAGTTTCTTTATTTGTCAATTTTTTATTCGTTACATCGAACACGGTTGTTCTGTTGGGTAGAGCTATTGGTCCTGTTTGTCCAAGTCTTGTATTAGAATCCGCCTCGAAGTCGACTCAAGGAATTTCACATGTCATCCCTCTCATTTAAAATTTTAAAAACAAGTTACTGTTTATTGAAATCTTGTTGTTTTTTTTCAAAACTTGCTGTTTTTGTAACGTTCGCCTTAAGAAAGACTAAATCAAACGATGACGATGATGATAATGTCCTCCTGACCGATTTCGCGGCTATAGTGACTGTACACTGAGTGATCTGGCTCAGGTATTAACGATGATACAGGAAATCCCTCAGAGAAACCAGGTACAAAATTCGCTAACTTATCCGGCAAAAAGTAAAAAAAATATCAATGTTTTTTTATTTTATATATCGCTTTGAAAAAAAAGAATTCCTATGAAAAAAATTAACTTAAACATACAATGGATATGGAGGACTGTCCAAATATCGATAACACTTGAGGTAGGTGGTATACTCATTAGTTAGTTATTTGTGCCGAGCATAGGTTCCATTTTGTACCGGAAATATGAGTTTATTAATAGGTAGCAGAATATACACCAAAAACCAAACCCAATCGTAAATATTTATTATCAATTGATTTCCAGGTGCGTTACATGAAGAGGAACTCAGTCTTCTACCATACGTCTCGATCACCGAAGAAGCTGGCACAAAAAAATATTTCTGCATAATTTGTGACTCCCGCGTCAGTAGTGCTTATACGATGAAACGTCACGTTCTCACACGTCACACAGACGTTACATGCCCCCTCTGCAACGAAGAATTCCCGACCACAAAGAAGAAGAACAACCATCTTGTCAGCACGCACAACTTAGAAATCAAAAGTAAGATGAAAAAAGAGGATTCCAAGTGCGTCTGCGATATTTGCAAAAAACAGTACACCAGTAAGCTAGGGTTGCAGAATCACATAGCCAACATTCACACGCTGTGGCAGTGCCCTGATTGTCCGTCCATGTTCACAGACAAAGACCTGTCCATCCATCGGAACGATGTCCACAAAACTCCTATACCGACCTGCGGGATTTGCGGGTACCGGAACAAGAGGTCAAGCTTAGTCTTACTCCACCAAAGACAAGTGCACCTCAAAGAAAGAACGATCCCTTGCGAATTCTGTGATCTCACGTTCTTCAACATGAGATTCCTGAAGCGACATTTAATCAAGCATAAACCGGAAAGGATTCACGAATGCGAGTTCTGCCATAAGAAGTTTCCAAGGAAGACGACGTTGCGGATGCATGAGAAGATTCACAAAGGGGAGAAGAATAAAGTGTGCGAGTTGTGTGGCGTGCGGTTTGTGCAGAAGGCGAGTCTGAACTATCACATGGTGAAACATCATCCGGATGCGTGTTGAGTTGAAGTGACTGTGATCCTTTAAATACTGAATTTAAATACTATCTGAATGTCTGTCAATCTAAACTATTTGAAAAGGTGGTAAAAGTCTTATATGCTAGGTACATGGTAACCCTGTAAGGGCGTAGCAATTTCTTATGGCTAAAGTTAAACTATACATGTAACTATAAAAATTTCCTTAGAATAGGTATATTTTATTTACTTACAAATTTATTTATTTATGTGTAATTTCGGAGTTTTGTTATTTTTCTCTTACTTGGGCATCCTCAAAAAACACTTGAAAGCTGTAATAGCTCTTTTTTAATTAGAAAATCTTTGAGTATATGAATGTTTTTTTTTCGGATATTTCATTTTTTAAGTTATCTGCAAGGTTGTTATAAGTATATATCTTAACACACATTATGTTTGGACTTTTTTGGTACAGTTTTAGTTTAGAGTTTGTTGTAATTGCCAGATTATTTTTATACCTCGCGGCGTAAAGTCGTGGTTGCTCATCAACCCTTGCAAAAAATTGAGGGTATTTCTGAACATGTTTGCATTTCTTAAATATATATCGATATTAAGGCCGATATACCATGCTTTACAAAATACGGCTTGCAGCTCTCTGGGCTTTCGATGTTAACAAGAATACGGATGCATTTTTTTTGGAGGATGAACAAGTCTTCAACGTTTATTACCCCAATGCATAAAATTGCATAATACCATATTTTAGACACGAGTAGGCATATGCGTAATTGTATTGAGGGCTGTCCTTAGGTCGGTGCATTTTTTTAGCTCTCATAAGGCGTATATGAAATTCGATAATTTGTTTTTTATTTTTTCTACATGTGGTTTCCAATTCATGTGTGAGTCGATGTCTAGTCCAAGGAGCGTGAAAGTACCGACGCACTCGATTTTGGTTGCTGTAAATGTGTAGTCTATTTGCAAGGGAACTTATTGTCGGGGCCTAAATTGCATCAGTTTTGTTTTAGTGTTTTAACCAGTCTGTGAGTTTTGTGACGATGTTATTTAGATCGGATCGCATAAGTTTTCATTGTTATTGCAGGAAGTTATTATAGAAATATTATCTGCAAACATCACTTAAGTTTCATTTAGGATTTTCGGCAAATCATTGATGTAAATTAAGAATAATAGACACGAGAGGGCGCCACCTTGGGGTATTGAATGGTAATTAGTTTGATTTAATTATAGAAATGTTTCCGCACCTTTTTTCAGTATGTTGAATTTCGACGTATTGTTCACGGTTTTGTAAATATGATGAGAACTATTTGTGTGCCTCGCCCCTGACACCTATTCCATATAATTTGTCCAGGAGTATGAGATGCTGTACCCTGTCGTAGGCCTTGGACATATCTAGGAGAATACCTATTGCATATTTTTTATTATTTAAAATGTTCGATATTTCTTGCATGTATTTGTAGGTATCTAAAATGGAGATGGTGGATCTGTTTTTCCTAAAACCATTTAGCGATTCATGAAATACGTTCTATTTCTCGCAAAAAAGTATAGTCGATCGCACATTGCCATATCAAATATCTTTGTGGATGTAGGTAGGAGCGAAATAGGTCGGTAGTTGTAGTTGGCCTCCGTTTTTTTACCCTTTTTAAATATAGGTTTGATAATAGATGTTTTTAAAATACCTGGGTATGTTCCTTCCGAAAAAGATTGGTTAATAAAAATGCAGTACGGTATTGTTAGCTCGTCAGCACATTTTCTAATTTGTGTGGGTGGCAAGCCATCGTTCCCGTAGCTATATGTATTTTTGAAGGATTTTATCTCAGACCAAGTAAAAAATATAGACGGAGCGTCTCGAACAACCTAGTGAAGCCACTTTTTTAAAGATGTGTGCGTATCAGTGTTGCTACGGGAATGAAAAAGTCCCTATAGATGGGGTAATTTGTTTAGTTTTCTGTTTTATTTGTAGAGGGCACAATAAAATCAGGGTAGGCTAATAATGATTATGATAAATTAGTCACTTCACATAATGTGTAGTCTAGTAACCGTTATCCACTACACAGAATGGGACACTCGGCATCATATTTTGAACCCCTAATTATTTTGAAAGAACTTCAAAGAAATGCAAAACATAACATTCAGTTTTGGTAACAGAATTGAAGTGTCGAAATTGCATGTTGTACAGTAGCGCTCTTTAATATGGGACCCAATTCGTAAAAAAAATCTTTGAATTTCTATTCAATATGACAGGACTGTCAACATTAAGCGGGTCACAAATTAAAGTCTTTGACTGTACTACGGGTGAAATTAATTGCACACTTCTTTTTTGAAATTAATAAAATGAAGACCTTGTTCATACGGCTCCCTCCGGTTGGGGTAACTAAAAATTATATTCTGGTATCACACGTGCTTTATGTTACGTCAATCAACGTCATGTGAATGTGAATGACGAGGTTTTGTGATCCAAGCAAAGCAAAATTTATTTTCTAAATAGTGTTTTAAGATATTAGTTCAACACTTACAAATGAAAAGTTATATTTTTTGATTTACTGCTAGAAGTCCTGATGTTATTTTTGCGTCCTTTAATGACGCAGGAGACCATATTCTATAGTGATTGTTTTTGACGTTTACCAGTTTGACGTTTAGAGTTCTGGGCTTGGTTTTGGATTGTATATGTGTGAGTGAACGTGTATTTACTTATTGGGCTTGGTTTTGATGGCTTCACTAGATTGTTCGTGACGCTCCGTCTATATTTTTCACTTGGTCTGAGGATTTTATTTACCTCTTTGGGTTGAACTGGTTGCACATACAGTGTGTCAACAACATGTAATCCGCGCGGAGGCGCTCCCCCGCCGGGGTCCCCGACCGATGCAAAAAATGCATTGAAGTGGTTCGCTACTTAATAAGAATCTGACGTCGTAAATTTATATGGTATACTGATTAGTTAGTTGTTTATCCCAAACATTGGATCCATCTTGTACCGGAAATATAAGTTTTAATAAATCGGCTATTCTACTATTAATATAGTAGAATATACACAAAAAACAAAACCCAATCGTAAATATTGATTTCCAGGTGCGTTACATGAAGAGGAACTCAGTCTTCTACCATACGTCTCGATCATCGAAGAAGCTGGCTCAAAAAAATATTTCTGCATAATTTGTGACTCCCGCGTCAGCAGCGCTTATACGATGAAACGTCATATTCTCACACGTCACACAGACGTCACATGCCCCCTCTGCAACGAAGAATTCCCGACCACAAAGAAGAAGAACGACCATCTTGCCAGCACGCACAACTTAGAAACCAAAAATAAGATGAAAAAAGAGGATTCTAAGTGCGTCTGCGATATTTGCAAAAAACAGTACACCAGTAAGCTAGGGTTGCAGAATCACATAGCCAACATTCACACGCTGTGGCAGTGCCCTGATTGTCCGTCCATGTTCACAGACAAAGACCTGTCCATCCATCGGAACGATGTCCACAAAACTCCTGTACCGACCTGCGGGATTTGCGGGTACCGGAACAAGAGGTCAAGCTTAGTCTTACTCCACCAAAGACAAGTGCACCTCAAAGAAAGAACGATCCCTTGTGAATTCTGTGATCTCACGTTCTTCGACATGAAATCCCTGAAGCGACACTTAATCAAGCATAAACCGGAAAGGATTCACGAATGCGAGTTTTGCCACAAGAAGTTTCCAAGGAAGACGACGTTGTGGATGCATGAGAAGATTCACAAAGGGGAGAAAAATAAAGTGTGCGAGTTGTGTGGCGTGCGGTTTGTGCAGAAGGCGAGTCTGAACTATCACATGGTGAAACATCATCCGGATGCGTGTTGAGTTGAAGTGACTGTGATCCTTTAAATACTGAATTTAAATACTATCTGAATGTCTGTCAATCTAAACTAGTTATTCTAGAATTATTAGGACCTAATGTCGCCTGCGTGTTACATATATAGCATGTACTGAACAGTACCTACATTTACGTTTATTTCACAGTGTTCCACCTTAGTTAATTACATGAAACTTACATATTATGTAGATTGGTAGTTAGTTAATATTTAGTATAAAAATGGTGTTAGTACGACGAGCCTGAATTGTTATACATAATGTTTTATTTTTTCCAGGAAAACAAGTAAGTGGAGAGTTGTTTTTTTTTATAGTTTATATTGGTCACAGCAACATTTATGCAAAATTTGATATTAGTCCGTTTCTTACTTTTTGAAAAAAAAACTTTTTAGGTTTAAATGAACGCCGTGAGGTTCCAGGTGGCAGTAGAGGATTAAAAATTGGTATAAAGTATTTACTCTTGACGGGGCATCAACTAGTAATAGATTCGAACTCAAAGCTTTGGGGGCAATTTTTGCAGGTTATCCTGCTACACCCTTTGTACAATTTATCGCCGGTTTAGAACACTTAGTCACATATAGGTTATTTTATATTAACAACATTGCGACACCACTATGATTCTTGATAATGCTATAATGACAATGTAAGTATCATTGTTTATTACATTTACAAAATATAATGACAACTACGATACGAAAAAAATATTTTATTGGGTAATGTAATTGTTACAAAGTATATTATTTCCACAGATAAATGAAAAAAAAAAACAATAATAATTTCGTTTTATGTCGAGGAGCATGCAGAAAGCTTAAAATTCCTCTACTGCTTCCTTACTTACATTCATATCACACATTCAGGACAGTAACTAGGTAATCTCCCGCCAGTTATAAAAAAATATAACGGTGGACTGATCATAATAACCGCAACTGGAGCAAATATTGTTGAAAGTCAACCTTTCTTTATCCAGATCGATTGCTTCAATAATCTAGATAAAACACTCTATATGTAGCTTGACGTCATACGTCTGTCATCGGCACCAAAGTTACGCTTCCTTACATTCGGCAAAGTATCCCGGACCTGGGACATAAATTGTGCTAATTACCTACACTATTAAAAAGCTCGTCTCGTTGGAAAATTATATCGAATATTATTATTACGAAACTGAAGTAAACCCTTTTCCATGCCACATCAATCTAGAAGGCTTTGTATACGTATATTCAAAATTACTTACGTTTTGGTGATTCATTTCAAGCCTAGTATTTTTTACGAAAATGCCATTTGATTTGAACCTTAAATCGGAGAACTAAGATTGAAATTCTATAGACACATTTGTGGTCATTGTACGTTCTATGCTTGGAAAAGGGTAAGCAATTTGGAGCTCATAGATAAGATATTTTGTTACTTACAAGTATCATATAACTAGGAGTATGGGTTCAAATAATTATTTTTCAATTATTAGTTCGAACTGGTTTAGATGTAATGTATTAATGGGGTTCGTTTCACAAAGCTGCAAGTTTCAATTTTACCAAACTAGCAACACTGGGGCGTTTAACGTGCGTTTGACCTATGACACAGTATATATATAGTTTAAGGCAGCAGTAACTCAAATAAAGTCACTTAAGACCTTTTTGGACCCGCGCTTCGTTAGAGCGATAGGGTTGCACCTCTCAATTTATGTAAATTGGAATAAGATTATTATATTTACTAAACATTTGAGTATCTACGCAGTAGAATACATTAATTTGTATTCTACTCCGTAGATACTCAAATGACATTTAGCGAGTAATCCAGGTATAATAATAGTGTTTGTGTGTAGGGGACGTAACCTCCGAAACTACTTAAAATAGGCTATATTTTTAACCCCCGACTCAACGAAAAAGAGGGGTGTTAGAAGTTTAACGTGGGTATCTGTGTATTTGTCTGTTGCATCGTAGCTTCCTAACGGTTAAACTGAAAACGAAACCGGTTTCTAAGTATATTTCGTCAAAATCGATCAAGTCGTTTTTGAAATAGTAAAAAATGAAAATGTCGGGGTCTTTTAAAGTTTTCTAAGTTGGTTATATCTCGCGGCTTTTGTATTATCAGACGAAAATACTTCTAAGGTCAAAATTAACGCGTAAAGCGCCAAACCGATTGAGGTAAAATTTCGCATGGAGATAGTTTGAGGCGATCCCGGAAATGATCCTTTAAGGAAGTGAAAAGAAGGGTGGAAGTTTGTACGGGAGAGCGATAATCAAGCAAACGCCTGAAATAATTAAATACCAATTGTCCTCTATATGGCGATTAAACGAGCTCCACGCGGGCGAAGTCGCGGGAATATACTAGTAATTCATAAAACATAAACCACACAATATTATTATTATATGCCTCATTTTTATTTCAAATATATAATCGCATTTTCAACAAATCATTTCTTCACGTTATGTCACGTCAAAACAAAATAGTGGCCAGCACGCGCTAGTTTATTAACTTTAACTATTCTACGCGATACGTGCGCGGCACACGTGTTCGAAACCCCCCGAGACCTCCTTAAGTTTACTGTAATGACGTGTGTCTGTGTGGGTGCGTCAAATCGGACGTTTGTATGGATTTGTTTTACTGTTATAGGCTATATATCTACTGTGCCTATGAGATAGGCCTATTTGACCAGTGTTGCCAATTTGAGAATTGTAAAATTCGGCCTATTTGCCCAGTGATGCCAGTTTTAGAATTGTAAGTTGTAGCTTCGTGATACTCATGGGTCAATCAATGGTATAGGGTCCGTAGTTGTTAAACTCGAGTTTAATTTGTCACCCTCTTATACATAAAACTTAACTAACCTCTGTTAACTACATTTTGTTTCGTCCCTTTCTCACAAACATTAATGTCAAAGTGACAGATAAGGTCAGACTCATTTTAGCGGCATTTTAATTACAATTGGTTTGATAGATGTTGTTGAATAAGGGGGTTAGTTTTTTCTAGACCGCATCTTATACACAAGACAACCAGACGCTGCCAATATCGACTGCTACAAGCTATCCATCTCAGTCTTCTTATACGTAGAAAGCTGAGACGAACAGCTGGAATCAGTCGATACTCGCATCTTCAAACTATCCGCGTATGGCCCCACTTCTTATTTTAAGAAAAACGGCATGTAATAGAACCGGCGCAGAAGTCGATTTACGCCATTTTCGAGTTCATTTCCATTTCGATATCAATTGTGTAGAGTAGATCAGAAGCAGTGAATGTTACTATGAAACATGATATATCTACATCTAAAATGTATAAAATGCAAAATAGAAATACTGTAACATTTACTTCTTCACAATAAGACCGGGTTCGATTCCTGAACTACGTACTAGCTTTTTTTAGGGTTCCGTACCCAAAGGGTAAAAAACCCGGCCAAGTGCGAGTCGGACTCGCGCACGAAGGGTTCCGTACCGCATGATCTATAAAAAGAGTCCGACTCGCACTTGGCAGGTTTTTAATATTTGTTGTTATAGCGGTTCTTGAGATCTAGCGGTATCGAGTGGTAGCCATGAAAAAGGGCTAAAATATCACGTTTTTTGTATGGGAGCCCCCCTAATTATTATTATTATTTTGTTTTTAGTATGTTGTTATAGCGGCAATAGAAATACGCAATCTTTGAAAATTTCAACTTTTGTAGCTATTACGGTTCTTGAGATACAGCCTGGTGACAGACGGACGGACGGACGGGCAGCGAAGTCTTAGTAATAGGGTCCAGTTTTTACTCTTTGGGTACGCTATTACTAAGACTTCGCTGTCTGTCCGTCCGTCTGTCTGTCACCAGGCTGTAGCCCAAGTACCGCGATATTTGTTGTCATTTTCACAGATGATGTATTTCTGTTGCCGCTACAACAACAAATGTTAAAAACCGGCCAAATGCGAGTCGGACTATTTGCCGTTTTTATAGGTAATGGTACGGAACCCTTCCTGCGCGAGTCCGACTCGCACTTGGCCAGTTTTTTATTTGAATCGATGAATGCAGTTTTTCGTGTCATTAAAATCGGCGCCATGGTTCCTAAGAACAGATTTCCCTATGTCTCATAGTTTCTGACTGCTCCATACTGACCCATTTGGATTGATCGACCTGTGTATAGTTTTGTCTTTGTCATAGTTACTTTTTGTCAATTTTTTTATGTATTCAATAAAGAGCGCCTTTTGCCCGACATCGACACATTGGTGTAACGCTACGTTTTTTTTACTAATTTAATTTTAATATATTTTTTATATGTTGGTTAACATAAGAGGTTGCATGGCTATAATAATGCGAATTACATATTTAACTACCAATTTGTTGTATCCTATGTTAATTTTAGTGATGTTGACTTCATGTTAAAATAGTATTATTTAAAAGCATAATTAACTTAAATGAATAAAAATGGCAACTCGTATGTATTAAGAATAAAGTGTAAGTATTTACCTACATATACAGTTAGTAGCATAAGTGAGTCAATATTATTTATTATGCTACTAACTGTATATGTATGTCCTATATTATAATTTAAGTATTAAATAAATATGATTTCTGTTGGTTATTAGAATTTTGAAACAATACATTTTAAATTTATTCAATAAGTGTTTTCTTTCGGTGTTATAGTATTAGTTAAATAAATAATTAAACAAAAAGAAATAATTAGACAAAAAGGAGAGGACTCCCGCTCCGTGTCGTTTCTAGTGCAAAAGCTCTCCATAGCTATTCAACGCGGAAATGCCGGGGACAACCTTACACAAATCGACCTAGTCCCAAACTAAGCAAAGCTTGTACTATGGGTACTAGATGACGATATAGACTCAGGAACAAATATTCGTGCTAAACATACACAAATAATAGGCAGGATCACTACCAACTAAGCCAAAGTGGTCGTCGTGGTTAAGTAGTTTTAATACATCTACAGAAAAAAATTCAATACGTTTAAAATTAGCGATTAGACATTTATAGCGCGTCTCATGGCACGGTACGATATTGCCACACGTCGATCACGCATCAACAGCCGGAAGGCGTCCTGTTGGACATAGGCCACCCCCAGAAACTGCCACAACAACCGGTCCTGGGCTGACTGCATCCAGACCATCAGCCCTCGTGGGGGGCCTTCCAACGCTACGTCGTCCGGTACGTGGTCGCCACACGAGAACTCCGTGGCACCACCAGCCATCGGTTCTCCGGGTAATGTGGCCCGCCCACTGCCACTTAAGTTTAGCAATTCTTTCTGGCTATGTCGGTTATCTTGGTTCTTCTGCGGATTTCGTCATCTTTGATTCGATCTCGCGAAGTAACTCATAAATATCCTCACTCACTCATATATACCTTGGACTCGGATCCATATGTCGCGTGTTTTATAAGTTCGTGGTGCCTTTAACCGCGATTAAGTTTTTAAATAGAGGTTCGAGCTCGAGTAGTAACAGAGATCGCGCTTCGCCATCATCGTTGTTGGGAAATGGCGTCAGTATTGATTGACATTGAATCTAAAACCTCACCAGGGTTTATGGGGGATAAAAATTTGCAAGAAAGCATCACGTGACTAATGTACGTCCCCTATTTATTATAATATTTATAATCTGTCTTTCTTAAGAGTTTTACAAACTTCCCTTTTAGCAAAGAGGATATACTACATAGAGAGCTAACTCCATACATCATTTTTTACTTATTATTTCGTAGTCGAATAGCGGAATTATCAGTACTGCTATAAAGATACTAGATGTCACGTATGTCGCTACTGACGAAAAGTGTATTTCTCAACAATTTACTACTAATATTTAAAGTACAATGAGTTCAAAACAGAGTTCCGGTTAATCCGGTTATACTATTAGCTAAAAATGGTTGAGCATTCCATTGTTCGTTCGTCACGGCGTCTATTGTCGAGTAGCAGTACTGATAATTCCGCTATTTGACGCTAGATGTCGACTACGAAATAATAAGTAAAAAATGATGTATGAAGTCATATGGAGTTAGCTCTCTATTCTTACTTATTTTCTCTATGCGTTTAGTCACGTGAATTAATTGAACGCCGTCTCTTTCCATCTTATTAGCTGCCACTAGGTTGTATGTATGTAGATATGACACTATATTGCTGATAAGAACACAATTAAAAAAGAAGCAAAATAACGTAATATAAAGGTACAGAAGTAAAAATCCATATAAGGGATCTCTTCCAGCTAAACTTGAGAAAATGAGAAAACGTGAAAACTAAATGTAGCGCCCAAAGGCGACAGGCAAATGAATTATGCACAAACGCTTAAAAGAATCAATGTCAAATGTTGAATAGGTACACGTAAAACTAATAAACTTTTACATGAAACTACACAAATATATAATTTATACACTGAAACGAGGTATCAGGTTCTTCCTTGGATTGGATCATCTACTTACGTACCTCCTCTACCTACCTACAAGTAATTCTGGAGGAGTTAGGTATCTGTAGGATTAAAGTAAGCATAAAGCTCTTAATAGGATCACTTTAGTTCTCTTGGCCATGTGTATCAAAAAAGCGCCAATATCTACGAAATGCAAAGCAACGCCTATCATGTCGTGTAGAAAATGTATAGGCTATTTGCATTTTTGTTTATATATCAATCAATGGTTTGCAGAAACCGGCGCCCCACAAATGAAGGCTTGCTTCAGTTGCAAGAAGATCCGCAACGTCGAAGACATCGGCGACGCCGACAAATGCCCGGACTGCAACGAGGCGCTCATTAAATGCGTCACCGGCGACCAGGTCCCTGGCCGGTTGCCCAGACAAGCGAAAACCCAGAGCCTCGTCAAACAAGCGAAAGCAGCTGCGCAGAACAACGGCAAAACAAAAGCAGGTAAGAATCAATAGTAAAATAATAGCGGCGACCAGCTCCCCGGCCGGTTGCCCAGACAAGCGAAAACACATCGCCAAACATGCGAAAGCAGCTGCACAGAACAACGGCAAACAAGCGAAAGCAGCAGCGCAGAACAACGGCAAAACAAAAGCAGGTAAGAATTATTAATTAGTAAAGCATCATCGACGAGATTGGAGACACCGGCCGACAAGTGTGAATGCGGCCAGGCGTTCGTTAAACTTGTCACAGGCGAGGCGACCAGCACTCTGACTGGTAGCCCAGATCAGCGAAAGCACAAAACTACACCAAACAATTAAAAATAACAAAGCAACGGCAAAACAAAAGCAAGTAAGAATTATTAGGTAACGTAGTAGTATGTACAGCGACAGCGACAACGACACCGACCAAGTGTGACTGCGACCAGGCGGTCACTAAATGCGTCACCGGCGACCAGCATCCTGACTGGTTGCCCAGACAAGCGAAAACACAAGACAACGGAAAACAAGCGAAAACAGCAGCACAGAATAACGGAAATACAAAAGCAAGTAAGAAGTAGAAACACCGATGAGTCCACCGACACGTGTGGTAAGACTGGTGATCGAATCTCAAAGGAGTACTTAAGGTGTTTCTCAGAATTGGGAACTAGGTTTTTCTTACTCAGAATCATGACATCATGAGCACCCAGATTCTGATGGAAAAAAACCGGCCAAGTGCGATTCGGACTCGCGCACAAAGGGTTCCGTACCATAATCTATAAAAACGGCAAAAAATCCCGTTTGTTGTATGGGAGCCCCTTAAATATTAAATTTATTCTGTCCCATACAACAAACGTGATTTTTTGCTCGTTTTTGCTCGATATTGATAACAGTTAAAGGTAGACGCCTGAAATATTCATAGAATATTTAGTTATATATTCACTTTAAAATAAATAGATAAATTAAAATAAAACAAATATTTAAGGGGGGCTGCCAAACAACAAACGTGCTTTTTTGCTCGTTTTGCTCGATATTGATAACGGCCACAGGTAGACGCGTGAAATATTCATAGAATATTGAGTTATATTATTCACTTTAAAAATAAATTATTAAATTTAAATAAAATTGATATTTAAGGGCGGCTCCCATACAACAGACATGATTTATTGTCGGTTTTATAGATAATGGCACGGAACCCTTCGTGCGCGAGTCTGACTCGCACTTGGCCGGTTTTTTATATTCATTTTGTACGAGTATGTTTGTTATATACTTTACGTGTTTTAAAATATGCCGACGTATTGAGAACATGAGAACGTATTAAATATAATGAAACGGGTCACTCACGTCTTAAAGGTCGAATATCGCTCGACATGTTTCAGACCGGTTCGCGGTCCTTAATCATGAGCACCTATCGCGGCGGCGGTTTTCTTAGCACTGCGTGCCCGTGCCCTGTCCGCTCGGTTGCTCGGCGCGGGTGGAGGCGGCGGCGGCGAGAATCTACCCTCGTTTTCTTCACAATTGTTCAATGCCGAACTACACACAACACTCACGTCACTCACGGGAGTTTTCTATATAAAACATGAGAACGTTCTCGTTTTGTCAAAGTCGGCACTTGCGCCACGTCCACTGAGCAGTATATTTTTGCGCTCAACGCCTGAGGGCCTACTCCGAACTTCGAAAATCGAACTTCGAATCGTGCCGTCCCTTTACACACCCCTTCCCAGTGTTTGTCCCTTTACAGTGTATAACACGAGAGTGAGAGGGACGGCACGACACGAAGTTCGATTTTCGAAGTTCGGAGTAGGCACTCTGTTCACACCAATTTTTAAACCAACACGTATTTCTTCCAGCTTCAAAGAAGAAAGTCGACGCTCCAGCTCGTTCAAAGACGGACGCAGAAGTTCCAATTGATCCCGATGCTAAGGTTGATGATGGTCATGACGATGACTCGGATGTCAGCGTTGACGGCTCTGCAAACGACACGGGCGAAGGCGCGCACAAGTGTAGCGTCTGTAAGAGGGCTTTTGATACGGAGAAGAAACTCGACGGACACTTCCATCGGATGCACGGGACTGCTAAGGACGGTAAGTGGCTTTTACAAGTTCTGGTCGGGCGCAAATAACTGACCCCTTTTAATTTGTACTGAGTGTAGTTATTTAAATAATGTTTCTATCATACCAAACATGTTTACAAAACATGAAAAATGTTTGTACCGACGGCCGTTGGAGCAGAAAGGTTCTTGAGTGTCGACCACACACTGGAAGACGCAGCTTGGGAACGCTTCCAATAAGATGGCCGCCGCCGGCCGCACTTAGCGAACCGGTCTGCACCCGCCGGGACAGAATGAACTAAATTTGCCTACATTATGTTACTTGCATCTACACCCTACCTATCGGTCGGTATTGGATACACGTGCGAACACGTAATTCGCAACTCGTGTCGATTTAAAACACTCCCTTCGGTCGTGTTTAAATTTATCATCACTCGTTGCGAATTTCCTGTTCTCTGCACTTGTATCGTAATGTATTATTATATGTTCCAGGCGACGAGAGGCACGAGTGTACAGAGTGCAAGAAAGTGTACGCGAGCAAGAGTCAGCTGCATAATCACTTCAGAAGATGCCACAAGCCTGTGATAGAGAAAGGTAAGAAGAATTGTGTTACGCTCTGCCACACTATGCTCCTCGCTCTGCTCCTCACTCTACTCCTCGGACTGCCGGCTCTGCCAACACGGGACCAAGCAATTAATTGCACGTTTCGTTACTTTTTTTATGACATAGGAGGCAAACGAGCAGACGAATCGCCTGATGGTAAGCGATTAGCGCCGCCCGTGGACACTCGCAACACCAGAGGGGTTGCAAGTGCGTTGCCGGCCTTTAAGATGGGAGTACGCTCTTTACGCGTTCGGGAAGCTACGGCACATCTTGTTGTCCAATATTCCGCAGTGTCTCAAGACGAAAGTCTTTGACCAGTGTGTGTTGCCAGTGATGACATATGGCACTGAAACGTGGTCGCTTACTATGGGCCTCATAAGAAGGCTCAAAGTCACCCAAAGAGCAATGGAGAGAGCTATGTTAGGAGTTTCGCATCAGGAATGAGGCCATCCGCAACAGAACCAAAGTGACCGATATAGCCCTCCGAATCTCTAAAATTAAGTGGCAGTGGGCGGGGCACATTGCACGTAGAACCGATGGCCGTTAATACGGAAAGGTGGCGAGTGGCGACCACGTGCCGGAAGGCGTAGCGTGGGCAGGCCCCCCACACGGTGGACCGATGACCTGGTAAAGGTCGCCGGTGTCCGCTGGATGCGGGTGGCGCAGGACCGGTCATTGTGGAGGCCTATGTCCAGCAGTGGACGTCTTTCGGCTGACATGATGATGACGCTCTTTACTTCCCATACCACTTGACAGGTGTGTGCCAGGGGTATGCCAACACACTTCTCTAGTCGTGCAATTAATTGCACGCTCCGCCCTAGGTTCTTTGAATCGCGCGCAAAAACCTACAAAACAGGGAGCGGTGGGCATGACGAGTAACGTTGCCACTCTAAGTCTCTGCCCCCTTTCTTCGTTACTTCCCATGCCACTTGACAAGTGTGTCAGGGGTGTGTCTACACACTGCTCTACTCGCGCAATTGATCGCGACGCTCCCCACTAGCTTCAGACTCGCGCGCAAAAACGTACAAAACAGGGAGCGTTTGGCATGATGAGTAACGTTGCCACACTACGCCTCTGCCTCCTTTCCTCACTACTTTCTATGCCACTCGACGAGTGTATGGCGTTAGCGGCGCGGGGCAGAAGCAACGAAAAGCGACAGCAGCGCGGAAACGTCACATTGGGTGCGGTCGGTAGTTCCATGTTGAAACTGAATCCAGAAGAATCACAAACGCTTTGCCAACACGTCTCAGCGCGAGCCTGCGCCTCAACTCAAGTCAGGGTGATATATTTCATCATTCCGTGCATTCAGAGCCGCGCGGCCCGGTCAAACTGTTTCGTCCCGCTACCGCGCTCAAACTGACGGGGGCTTTATTACGAGCCTGAGAGCAAAACTGCTATTATTACATATACTTGTTTTAAGTAAAACAGGCACAGCGAGCGAGTACTCCGCATGCGAATGATCCTCACAACGACATGTGAAAACCCTTTCTCGGTGTGGACTCGACTAAGAACTCTCATAGGAACTGCGCAGGAGGTAGTCGATTTTCAGGTGTAATCTGGAGGGGAGGCAGAGCGGGAAGCGTATCCTTAGCAACGGGCCATTGCAGGACCTGAGACATAAGCGTAAAAATTAAATTAGATGAACGCACCTCAAAAAAGTTTATTAGATAATATAGAACTTCATGAGTACTTAAAACGTATTAGGTCGGTACTCAGGAAGCTCTATACAAGTATTTCTTTTTATATTTCCTTTTTCCATTGTTGTTAGCGCGCATTTACGCTTTGATGCATCAAATACAGCTATAGTGGTCCTGCTTTGGTGCCGGTGATTGTAAAATATTCAGTTCTATTTTCAAAGGGATGCTGTTCTAAATGTAAACATTTTGTGTGATGTGGATTACCAACGATCTGATCTCAATGGACCCTCAGTACGCAGGTATAGCTCCGTCTATAGTATTAGATTTTCTAGCACCAGTTTTGAGTGACAGTTACGCTTCCATACTTATATTTCGATGCATGGTACACTTCCTACTTTCATCGGTGCTTGGTTCATTGCAATATATTTATGTATTCTGCGTTAGAATAGTGAGAAAAAAGTGGCGTTCGGAAGATCCTCTTTGGGTCACTGAGTCTTTGTAGTTTAGTAGATAAGTTTTATCGTGTCAGAAATGAGTGTTACCTACGCAGTGTCGTATGAGATTATCAGGCATAACTTGTTGGTCGTGCGCACTAACTACGGCATTACCAGTGGATCCAGTTGCTTATTGTGGTAAGTAAATTGATTGTGTATATATAAAAGCAAAAATAACTAAATAAGCATTGTTACTTTTTTATGACCCGTAATTTTTTTTATTTAATATATAGCCCATTTCAAGAAACTGTTTTGATTATTCTGGCGCTTTAAAGCGTCGTTTAGTTTTATAATTTATAAAAAAAAATAGATATGACTTTTCATTAATTACACGCCGCGGCTGATTCAAGAGAGTTCGCCAAGCGAGAGACGTATTAAAAAAAACCGACGTCTATAATTAGCTACTTACCAAATATCCAATTTCTTAAATTTGTATCACCTTTTGAATTCGGTGCCAAAGAATTTAAAACTTGATATTAATCAAAAAAGAATGCCGCTGTGTATTTGCCTAAATTCAACGGCCATGTAAGTATGTAAAGTGCTATCTTAATGTTGTTGAACGCTGAATTTTGACCTTACTGTTGGTCTGTACGAGTAGCAGTTGGTTGGTTGGTTGGTTTTTACCGGCACAATGCACAAATGTCACCTATTTACTCATACTTTACCAGGATACACTTGAAATGAAATGAAATTTACGTTATTGTGTGTCATATTTAGGTTTTCTGGTTTTGTAGTTCTGGGTGCTATTGCTATACAGCTGGTACTTACTCCCATTAAATGTTACGATGACAGGTGTACACACATTACAAAACAAGATAAAAGATAATAAGATCATATTAAATTGCATCTCGACACAATGAATGGTTGTTCTATAACTCAATACTATTGTTAAACGATGAAATGCGATGTTCTAAATGGTAAATAATATTGGTGGACGGCGCTTTAAATGATATCTCACAACTTTTTACGGCAGGCGGCTTGACAATTTTATTTTTACGAAAACTTATATTTTTACCAGTTTATAACACAACCGTCAGAATTAATTGCGACCGTGCCGACATGTGGAATACAGGCAAAATGTTGCAGATAGTACTTGTACAACAGAAGCATAAAACGAGTAATTTTAGCCGAGACATTATCGCTTAGAGCCGCGGATGCAACACACTCTGCTTTTCACTTCGATTTAGAATGCCTTAATTAAACAGAAACTTAATGGAATTAAGGTTTTGTTACATTTAAACTCTTGCGACTCATTTGGTGCACTAGGGTAGAAAAGTTGCATTTTGGCGAATAACGGCGAATTGTATGAGCATGAGAAGTGAATAAAAGGCTTCCAATAGATTCCTGTTAAGTGGTCGTACTACAAATATACGGATTACTTTTCTTTCTTTTGCCTTTCCTTTGGTTACAGACGGGTCACAAATCGTCAAAGTCATACGAGGCAAAAAGAAGACATTCGCATGTCAGCTATGCGAGTTCCGATCGGATAGTCGGCGTGAGGTCAACCGGCATGCGCGTGGCCACGTCCGGGACATGACCTGCCCGATCTGTGACGAGTACATCCCGGATCCAAAGATGTTAGAAGCTCACAAAACACAGCCACACTCGAAACTCCCGTGCCAACATTGCAACCAAGAGTGTCCAACCAACATTGCCCTGCAGAAACACGTAAACTACGCCCATCGCCCTGTCAAATGCAATTTTTGCCCACAAAAAGTTACTAAACAGCTTATGCACAGGCATTGGATGAAATTCCATCAAAACAACCTGTTCACTTGCGGGATATGTGGTTATAAAAACACGAGTAAGTCTCAGATTAATCGCCATCAAAAAATTGTTCACATGAAAGAGAAACGTGTGACGTGCGACATATGTAAATTTCAGTGCTTCAATATTTCGAAATTGAAGCGACATATGATTAGGCATAAAGCGGAGAAGCTTTACGAGTGCAGATTTTGTAAAAAGACGTTTCCAAGACCTGCGACTTTGAAGTTACACGAAAAGATTCACACGGGGGAAAAGAATAAAGTGTGTACGGTGTGCGACGCTTCCTTCGTGCAGAAAGCGAGCTTGAACTATCACATCAAGAAATACCACCCTGACCGCGTTTAGAATTGAGATCTTAGTTGCTCTCTCGTCTCTTATGGTCCATGAATTGTCCATTTTCTTAGCTGCGTTGAGATAGGTTGTAACTGACAAATTGATAGGTCTGTAGAACGCTTTATTAAACTTAATATGGGACTAGACCGAATTGTGTATGATTGTCCCCTCATACCAAGAAAAAAGACAGGAGTCGACCCATGTGGACCATGAAGTTTTGGAAATTCAGCAGAAAGCAGCTCAGAATTATAACTGGGGTGTTTACAGGTCACTTCGGGGTCAAGGGACTCTTGGGCAAGATATTTAGGACTATCAGACAATATAGATTGTAGAATGTGTGGGGAAGATGACGAGACAATGCAACACCCGCTGTGTGAATGTCACGCCCTTCTTAATTTTTGTTCTATTTTCTATTATATTTAGTGTGTATATGTTAAATGCGTGCGCTGCCCGTGGTCTCAGTGATGGTCCCAAGAGAAGATCAGCGCTCGTTGCAATGCCAGCTCAAGCTGAGTTGGGACCATTTCGTGACATGTTTTGTTGTTGTATTTATATCACGAATATATGTTTTTCTTTCTTCTTCTTTCTTTCTTTCTTTCCCTCGTCAGACAAATAACAGCAATGGTTACCCAGAACCAAAGAAATTCAGAGTAGGTACTCCCGCCGAGCTCCATTATTCGTTTTGTGGAAATCACAGGTGGAAATTTTGGAGAGCAGGTTAGAGCAGGCATAAAGGAGGAGGCAATTGTACAAATGATCCCATTGGGTCGAAGTGCATCCGCGAGGGGCCTCATCTAGATAAGATAAGAAAAAAGATAGACGTAGCATTAGGAACAGCCTATGCCCAATTAGCACACGCTCACGCATGCACGCTGACACTGGGCATCGTAATGCTCCGTCTATTTTTTTTTCTTGGTCTGAGGATTGTCTCCTTTAATTTATTTACTGTAACTTAAGTTTGAAGATTTAGAACTCTCAATAATAACTACTTCTGTCAGTAGAAAAATGGGGACATTTTTCTTAAAAATCTGTTTAATTCTATAATGGTTACAAATTAAGTGCAAACATAGTTTGTAAAATCTTTTACATTTTAAGATTGTATTAGACTATGGAGTGTTGGGAGAAGCCCCATGACTATTATTTATACTCATTTGTGTATTGACCAACATTACATAAAAATATACTAGTCTGTTTGTTTTCTCTGTTTGTTCTGTTTGTTCTTCATGTTGTATTCCCAGAAAAAATTTCAAATCATCTCCATTCCTTTCGTTGATCTGCTAAGGCTTCTTTATAATTCTTCTATATAATTCTCTTTCTATGTTATCTGCTAATTGTATGACACACCTAGCAATTTGTCATGCCATCTTGCTATAGTTGGAATAAGACAGCAATACATACCTTTATTTTAGCTATAGCGAATTGTTATGACAAATTGCTAGGAATGTCTTGGCTTCAAGCATTATATTTAAAAAGCGTGTTAAAGTTTTGTGCTCAGTAGTTGGCGCCAAGGTCCAGCTGTCGAAGTTTATTATCAAATATTACGGGCGTGAAAACAAAGTTTATATTTAAATCATATTTAATTTAATACCATAAAACTGTACCGTAAAAATATCGAGTACGCCGTAGTGTTCCGCAATCCCGTTTGGTTCGGAAAAAGAAACCTAAGTTTCCGAAAGATACGTATGTGTCTAATAGCACTGACATATTCATTGACCTGTAACTCTTAAATTTGCCACAATTGTCATTAGTTTCGCAAAATATTCACCAGATTATTATATTTTGAAGCAAACCCGCGTAGCCCATCCACAAATAGTGATATTTGACATCTCGGAGACCTCACGCTATACTAGCGCCTCAAGCGGCGAATTCGTATTAGCCCTCATTGGCGCTCAGAAAATACTTCCAGTAGCTACTTTGTTCTCTAATGTTTCAATAAATGATCCTCATTTGTTTGAAGAAAGTAAATAAGTAACCAAAATGAATATGTGTAATGAACCTGATTATCTAATCATCATCTATTAGAAATAATTATTTCGTTCAGAGTACATATTTTTGTTAAAAATGTTGCTTTTATACCTTTTATATAAGTACTATACTATTTAACCTGTAACTGACGATGTGTTTAGAGCACTGTCAAAGTAACACTTTATGTCACGGTGACAAAGTTCAAAATATAGACATGCCGTCTGTGAGACGTATTGGCTATGTGCGAAGTAGGTGGTGGGGGTAAGCTAGGCGATCGTAGCGCACACCATGGCATAAATGTGTACTTACCGGGGACCACTGTCAAATTTACTTTCACGTTTTCTATTGGTTTCTTGACGGTTTCCTACGATTCGTTTCGTTTGTATGTATTTATTTATTCTCTTATTTATTTCAGTAAAATTTCCAATACGGGGTCTTTCTCGTTTACTAAAGTAAATAAAATATTCATGTGTCATTATTTGACATCTCTAAATTTTGACATTGTCTCGGGACGTTTGACGTTTGACGTTTCAGACGTGCACATAGCCAATACCACGTCAGCTAAAGGTTAACAGACATCACATTCGCATCTACTTTTCAACCTCCATAATAACAAACAGGTCCCAATTAAATAAGTTTCGAATAACGGTCAAGTTAAATTACTTAAAATACGCGATTTAGTTACCTACCGATAAACTTATTTGAAATTTATGAGTAAACTCTGCCTGTCGGAATTAATTTATATGCGTGGCGGGAAACAACGTGCCTCTCTCTATTTAATAAGTTTCGAAAACTTACTGACTACGCTGGCTCAGCGACCCAAAGTGGATCTTAGCCGCCGACACTAAGACATGCCACCTTTTTCTATCTTTGGTAGCCTGTCGCCTATCACAGTCGGCTGTTTGAAAGCTGGCAAAGGTCTTTTTGGTCTCCGTCTGTCCAGCGATAAGTTGGTCGGCTGATCGGATGTCTCAAGTACGCTCTTTTGGCGGCAAGAGCCTCTCCCATCCTCTCAACGTAACCGAGCCATAACCAGCTTTGCTCTCTCCCATGATATTGGGCTCGGTAACCTGTGCTTCTACTTTCTTTCTAACCCTTAAGCTACCATCTTCCCAATTTGTAGGTCCCAGAATATTCCTCAGTATCTATCTCTGTGCTAATAAGAGCTTGCTTTCAACTTCAGCACCAGTGTCCGAGCTTCGCATCGATACGTTAAAATAGATTTTATCACCGTCTTGTGCACTCCGATCTTGGTTCATCTGCTGGTAAGTTAAGAGCCGCCGAGCATCTTAAGGCGTTCTGGGTGCTTATTTCCTCATGCCTTTGGTTGGTATCCCAACCCAAGGTAGGTTGAATTTCACTATGCCTTTATTAGTAGTTCTCTACAGTCAGGCCTTTTCTGCTGGATCCCAATCTTCCCCGAAATAAGTTTCGAGTAAGGTAATGAAATGTAATGACAATTTTTTTTTTCTTAATTCGATTTTTACCGGTTTTTAATTCCCTCCTTGGCACGTTTATTTCAAAAAATGTGATATTCTAACTGGTTAGTAGTTAAGGAATCTTACCGTCAAAATTGATTGCGACTATACCCCTCCATCCACACCGTTGCCCTCACGGAGCATCGACTCGACCACTTAGCACAATAGTCTGCATATAAGTTTTCTACATAAGTCATAAGTTTTATGCAAAAGATAGCAGTGACAGACTTGACAGAGTGGATTCATAGGCACAGCGCCGGCCCTAACCTCTGATCAGGGTGGAACGATTTATTCCGCGCTATTCAAAAACCGCCTTCAATATCCATGATTTAGGCGCATACATGACGCCTCCAGAACAACCGATCCATTTGCTCTATCCTAAGTTCCAGCATTGGTAAAAAGTATAATTGTACAAGAAACGCAAAACGTGTAATTTTAACCGTGACAATTTATAGATTCGCCGGGCGAGGGTTGATATAGAGTCGAAAATAAAATAAAGGGTCTCCTCTAATTTTCACTTCAATATAGAGTACCTAAATCAAATTTAATCTCTAGCAATCAACTCTGACCGCGCGAGAAGACGCCCGGTCTGATTTCACTTTGTGAGCATTTTGTGAAGCCTAAGTACATCCAGCATAGCAGTCTTCAATACCTTCCTTTTAAGTACAAATTGCTGGAATACTCGTCTTTCTTTTGCCTTTCCTTTGGTTACAGACGGGGGATATAAGCAACTCGTCAAAGTCATACGAGGGAAAAAGAAGAGTTTCGCATGTCAGCTATGCGAGTACCGATCGGATAGTCGGCGTGAGGTCAACCGGCATGCGCGTGGCCACGTCCGGGACATGACCTGCCCGATCTGTGACGAGTACATCCCGGATCCAAAGATGTTAGAAGCTCACAAAACACAGCCACACTCGAAACTCCCGTGCCAACATTGCAACCAAGAGTATCCTACCAACATTGCCCTGCAGAAGCACGTATACTACGCCCATCACCCCATCAAATGCAATTTTTGCCCACAAAAAGTTACTAAACAGCTTATGCATAGGCATTGGATGAAATTCCACCAAAACAACCTGTACACTTGCGGGATTTGTGGTTATAAAAACACGAATAAATCTCGGATTAATCGCCATCAAAAAGTTGTTCACATGAAAGAGAAGCGTGTGACGTGCGACATTTGTCAATTTCAGTGCTTCAATATTGCGAGATTGAAGCGACATATGATCAGGCATAAAGCGGAGAAGCTTTACGAGTGCAGATTTTGTAAGAAGAAGTTTCCAAGACCTGGGACTTTGAAGATGCACGAAAAGATTCACACGGGGGAAAAGAATAAAGTGTGTGCGGTGTGTGATGCGTCCTTCGTGCAGAAAGCGAGCTTGAACTACCACATGAAAAAACACCACCCTGACCGCGTTTAGAATTTGGATCTTAAGTGATCTCACGTCTCCGACGACGATCTTGCAGATGAAGGCCATTGTTTATGGTCCATGATTTAATTAATTCGGTTATTATGAAGGATGCAGTCTGTCGAATGCACCGTAGTGTTTTCAGAAAATAGGATTGTACAAAACGTATAACTTTCACTTTGAAGCGATATTTTCACTAGCAAGTACAAATCGCTAATCTGTGTTAATTTAGTTTAATATTTAGTTAGCTTTTGCTAATCTTAAGATGTTTACACTTTCGTCCTATACTAAGTACAGTTTAAATTAATCTCGTAAATTAAATCGCAGTAATGATAGGTTCCTAAAGGGCGTGTAACTTAATATATGTATAAGTGTATTAAGTATAATATTTATTGCTAAATCTTTATTATGAGTTTTTTTTCATAGCCCTTTAGATATCCCAACGCGTGGCAAAGGCCTCTCATTTGAATCTCAAAGAGTCCCTGTTTAATGCTTCTTCAGGTCAATTGTTGAGAAATGTGTCGCAAGTCGTTCCACCATCTCTGTCTAGGCCTACCCTATCAGCGTCGCCAGTATTGTGGCACCCACTTGGTAGTTTGCCAACCTTTCTGGATGCATGCGACAGACCTGGCTGGCCCATTCCTACTTGAACCTGGCAGTCCGACGTGTTTTGGAGCGCAGCGAAGTCTTCCGGATGCTATCCAATCTCTTACTCATAACACCTATAGATTGCTGCGTTCCATAGCGCGTTCGCTAACTTCCATTTTGAATTTCTGAGTGCATAAATTATAATATGTATTTGCTGAAGTTTCAATCTGGAACTAGAATGTCATCATATACAGTAGGGCACAGCAGAATGACATGTTGCTTATATTTGGAGGATCCCAACCAGGGAAACACCTCTACCTTGTAAGAGACCGCATCCATAATGACACCACTTTGCTACGTTTGTATACGGTGCTGTGTTCCGGGTGGTGAGTAAGTTGGCTAGAGCTCCCGAGGAAGCGATTGAAGGCCCTGCATTTCTCTCAGTTCTAGTTGTCAACACAACAATCGTGCAATCCATAATTCAGTAAACAGCCGGCAACTCACGTATCTGAAGTGGCCTTAGGCTGCTTGCCATCAGGTAGGCCGTAAACAGTAAACTTGTATGCTACCCTGTAGGATATAATTTTTTTCTATTTTATTCAACTCGAATGCATGCGTCCCTTTACACGATAATACCTCAATATTATCGCGGTTTTCAAAATAGTTTGGATTTTGTTTCAATATACAAAAATATTCACGTGATACGTATCGTGATATGAGAGTATCGCGTGATATTAACCGTGAAGAGCCTGTACGTTTGGCCATCATGGCCCATTGTACGTGTGACTCCGGCATTAATTAATTCCAAAGTTACCTGCTAATAAAATGACAAGGCATCGACCTTTATCATCACATAGCAATTTGTTAAGACAACTTGCTATAGTTAGAATGAAACAACAATTTTATCTACCTTTATTTTTAACTATAGCAAGTTGTTACGACAAATTGCTGGGTGTGTCTTGCCTTTAAGCAATGATATGTCTTTAAGCATTTTGACATTGGCTGTTACCTACATATGACGACTAACAAAATAGAGTTTCATATCCGGCCCAGTCTACTAATTTCCCGAATTTAGTTCTTATTACTTTTATCTTCTTTCTTTCCCTTTCCTTTGGTTACAGACACGAGATATAAAGAATTCGTCAATGTCTTGCGAGGAAAGAAGCCGCACTTGAAGGTTTTCGCGTGTCAGCTATGCGATTTCCGATCAGATTGTTATAATGAAGCCAACGATCATGTGCGCGACCACGTCAACAAAGCAACTTGCTCAATGTGTGACAAGATAATTCCTGATCCGATGAGGTTAGAGATCCACGAAGCAGAGTTACATCCGGACGGGAAAGTCCCGTGCCGATCTTGCAAAAAGGTGTTCTCAAGCAGACTCGCATTAACGTTGCACAACCATTACGTCCATGACCTCGCCAAATGCCCTCACTGTCCAGAACTTATCACTAGACAACATAGAAGAAAGCATTTGTTAAAATTCCACGCATATCGCTTGCCCGTTTGCGATGTGTGTGGTATTGTATTATCAGACAAACGTCAAATGATTATTCATCATATAAACGGGCATACGAAAAAGAAGAATGTCACATGCCGGATTTGTAAATTCCAGTGCTTCAATATAACAATGCTGAAGAAACACATGGCGTCTAGTCATAATGCGGAGAAGTTGTATGGTTGTAGTTTTTGTAAGAAGACATTTACTCGGAGATCGTATGTTTGTTTGCATGAGAAGATACATACGGGTCAAAAGGACGAAGTGTGTGAGACGTGCGGCGCTACCTTCGTGCAGAAAACGAGCTTGAAGTACCACATGATGAAACATCATCCTGACCTCTGACCTTGATTAGTTACTGCCCGAATAGTACGGTAATCGCGACCAATTACACTCGCGGTAAAGAATTTCTGGTCACCCTGAATTTAATAACCGCAATAAGGTTTTTTTATAGTTACATTATATACTATTACCAACCACCACCCAACGCAACTCTACCCAACTACATACATACACAAACTCACGCCTGTATTCCCAAACGGGGTAGGCAGAGCACATGAAATTTAATTTCAGTGCCACTTTTAGCAGTTGTAGGTTTACCCAACTATACATAAGTAATTTCCGGGATCCTATCATAAAGATATCAATATCTAAAATGAAGTGTTTTGCTTTGTTAACGTAATTTTTTTCATGGGTTTTTACGAGCCCGATTTAAACCTGGTAAAGTTTTTTTTACTGCTATTGTTGCAGTTTAAATGTAAGGTTAAATAAAGATTATCACAGGATTAAAAAAACTGTACTATTTTAGGAATATAATATGACGGTATATTACCGAGCCGTGTTCTCTACATTCGCTTATTTTGTAGTTATAAGGAAATTGACATATTAGAGCTCAAACGCAAAGATAAGATAACCCGAATTTGATATTAGTTTTCTAAATATTCACGAAAATGTGAAGGAAGCCTACCGTCGTCGTAATGACTTCTCAAGGATGAAATGTTACAGTCACAGCGCACAAAAAGAACAGCAATTCGCTTTCTTTAGTAATTCTGTCTTAGAAACAGTGCTTCTGTATGGTTTGTTACGCTGTGACTCATTACTTGTCACTTACTCTCTTTTAGACTGAGGAACTTTTGAAATTGATTTATTTAATATAAAATTGGGATATTTTCGAGAATAGGGAATGTCTGAAATTATTGAGAGTCCTTGATTATTTTGCTAATGGATGGTAGGGATACTGCGATCGCCAACCCGCATGCCAAGCGTGGCGATTATGGCATTTACCCCCCATGAAATTGGGGGAGGCCTATGTCCAGCAGTGGACGTCCTAGGGCTGATATGGTGGTGGTGGTGGTGGTGGTGGTAGGAATAACCGTCGCCATTAACGGAAAAAAGTTTCAGATTTTTCGGTTGCGCCATATATTTTATAAAAATAAAAACATTTTATATCACCTCGCGTCTGCCCCGTATCAGACTACTAAGACATTTCTAAGTCCGTCAAATATTAAAAAAGGGGCAAACGCGAGGTGATATAAAATGTTTGTACTTTTATAACATATATGGCGCAACCTAAAAATCTGAAACGTTTTTCTGTTTTGGCAACGGTTATTCCTAACATTAGAAAAATAAGCAAGGACTTTTAAAATGTTCAGACATTCCCCATTTGAGAAAATGTGGTTTTACTAATTTTTTTATCCTCTATTCGATTTCATCGGAAAAAAGCCTGCTAAAAAAATGAAATGTTGTCGAAGTCCGTTCAAAAAGCGACTTTACTGTCCAAGCATGAGGGTGGTTAGGGCAACAGACAGAGGAACCACAAAGTACAATATATATACTGAGATAGAGATACCAGTGAAATACTCCACATAGATCGTAGCGCCGTTGTGTATTTAGTAAGAACCAACCGCACGACCGCTGCATCTCTGTCACTTCAATATGCAAGTGCGATAGAGATAGCACCCAGTGACATCTGGTACAAACAAGTTAAACTAACATTGCCATAGAAAAATTCGTACTTCGAACTGAAAGGCCCCTAAGAGGAACCTTCGGATCATCCGCGCCGTGTCCAGGAGAACCACCCACCTTCTGTATCTGACCCTTGACCCACCCATCATATTATTTTTATTATTATCCTAATTATCCACTCATTTCGCAGAACGTTTTATTTAATTGATATAGTTTTATTAAATAATTAAGAAATCGTAAGAAACCATTAGGAAACTTTGAAGAAAATTTGACAGATGTCCCCGGAAGCTAGACATTTCTGCCATGGAGTGCGCTGCGATCGCTTAGCTTACCCCCACCATCTACTTTGCACATAGCCAATACGAGTACTAAGACGATAGCTGTCATAATTTACCCAGCCATATACTGTACGAAGGTACAACAACGTAAGAGAGATTTTGTCTACAGATCAAATAAACAACACATTTAATTATATTGGTTTGTACGTAATATTGAAAATACTAATGTGCCTTATTCATCTAACTGGCTGTGAATTCATTATTATCATTAAAGTTGTGAAATCAAACCGTGATTGAGTTTTTATTGTTTCATTGTCGTCTTCGTATAGTCAACAGCATAAGGAGATGATCATTTTAGTACCTTGTCACTTTCACAAATTTGACCCATCCCAACTGTCGGAGTATTGTTACGTTTAGTGCGACAAAGTACTAAAATCATCATCTACATTTACTGTTGACTGTACTACGATTCGTTGAATTATACATTGCTCACACTTATATGCTCCCTGTACAATAATATCAACAAAGATCTGGAAATTTTCCAACACAGCCTCATTACATTTAATCATTAGGGTGTATCCGGAATCAAATAGCCCTAAAATAAACCTTTTATACGGTTATTATTATCACGCGATACACTCATATCTCGATCCGTATCACGTGAATATTGAAGCAAGATCTAAACAATGTTAACACGTTCCCTGTCCGAAGGCCCCCAATGTGGGGACATGAAGCTTTTTTTTCAGGAGTCCGTGTCCCCACTGTGGGTCCACGGGTTGTTCACGGCTACGAACTACAACTGTCACTTGGACTTGTGACATTGAAGGATAATTTTGTATGGGGACAGGGAACGTGTTACAACCGCGATAACATCGACACCCCTGTATTATGATAATATAAATCATGTATCTGAGCGGCTAGTATGATAGCTTATACCGTCACGTTTTATGTGAGGTTTTAGTACATTTTGGCCATATAACGTGACGGTATAAGCTATCATACTAGCCGGGTTGGTATTGACTAGGTGCACGTCAGAAACGTCAAACGTCATGGGTCCCGGGGCAATGTCAAACTCAGAGATGTCAACTAATTACACATTACTATTTTATTTATTTTATTAAGCGAGAAAGAAGGAGTCTGGAAATTAGACTGAAATAAATAAGAAAATAAATAAATAAACACAAACATAAAGAATCGTAGGAAACCAACAGGAAACGTCAAAGTAAATTTGACAGATGTCTCCGGAAGCTACACATTTCTGCCATGGTGTGCGCTGCGATCGCTTAGCTTACACCCACCACCTACTTCGCACATAGCCCATATGGTTGTTATCGATGTACAAATAAGCACGATAAGTATGTAGGCCTAATCTATGTGTGTCTCTGTGATTTGTATGTTGTTTTGTTACTGTGCCTAAAATTTCACCTCGAAGTACGAGCTATTCTAAGGAAATGGTACATATAAAATACAAATGTTACTATCGAAAGGATCATCAATAGGCAGATATTATTTATTTATTTGTGTGGCGGGTCGCGTCACCACTACGGCGGGAGAAATTGCGGGCCGTCATTTTGGGGGCGGCGGTGAGGCTTAGGATACAGAGGTAGTAGCAAAACTGCAGAAACCGTGAGAATTTTAATCCAATAAAATTCGTGACGGATATTGGTTTACGTTTATAACAAAAGTTAAATGTGGTTATCTATTTTAACCATATACAACGCTAAATATTTTGACCTTCCTTCTCGCTATTATAGGGGAAGGCAAAACGCTCGATATACACATCTATCAATGATATTTCGCTCGATAAATATTATGGAAAATATTCCGAGACCGTTGGACGGTGCATCTATTATCTTTTTCTATTCAAGTCAATTAAATAGCTGACAGCAGTATTAAAACAATAAACTTTTTATACAAATGCAAGTCTATACCATGAGAAGTCATTATATGACTGTTGGGAGAATCAAAATGGACGGACCCGTTTTTTTTTAAAAGAGGCACACGACAATGGACGTATTCTGCCACCATATTAAATAAAAAAAGCCCTTTTATTTCTCATGAAACCGGATTCAAGCAAATATTCTCTGGTGACCTCCACCATCACCACCATATAAGCCGTAGGACGTCCACTGCTGGACATAGGCCTCCCCCGATTTCACGGGGGGTATATGCCATAATCGCCACGCTTGGCCTGCGGGTTGCCGATCGCAGTAACTCCACCCCACTCCAGGGATGCTGCTGCCCATCCTCCGGTGGTCTTAGTCGTAGTTTTAGGACATACCCGGGTCCCCTGGTGCCCAGTTTAAGTACAAATACTGCTAATTGGATTACTCTCTTTTCTTTTTCCTTTCCTTTGGTTACAGACACGAGTTATAAGGATTTCCTCAGAGTCATTCGAGGGAAAAAGAAGATTTACGCGTGTAAGTTATGCAATTACCGATCGGATCATGCCGTTGGAGCTAACTCCCACGCACGCGACCACGTCCGTACAATGACTTGCTTAATATGTGGATGCATAATTGTCGATCCGGAGGAGCTAGAAGCCCATAAAGCACAACTACACCCCAACATTTCGATCTCGTGCCATATTTGCCAGAAAGAGTGCCAAAGCATTAACTATCTAAAGGAGCACATCAGCTACGCCCATAAACTCCGCAAATGCGCTCTATGCCCGGAACTTATTACCGACAAGACAAAGATAAAGCATTTCAGAGAATTCCACGAAAAAGAATTACCAACATGCGGTGTGTGCGGTTTTAAAGCCGAATGCAAATCTAAAGTGGAACTACATCAAAAACAAGTGCACTTGAAAGAGAAACATGTGGAATGCGACATTTGTAAATTTAAATTCTTCGGTCATGAGCAACTGAAGAAGCACATGATCAGTCACAAGCCGGAGAAGTTTTACGAGTGTGGATTTTGTAAGAAGCGATTTGCTCGAATGAGAACCCTTCGATTACACGAGAAGATCCATACGGGGAAGAAGGACAAAATATGTGAGATATGCGGCGTCGGCTTCGTGCAAAAAGCTAGCCTAAACTACCACGTTATGAAACATCATCCGGACCGAGTTTAACTGATCCTTTCAGTCCGGTTAACCTGTTAAGTCGTTCCGTACAATGTGCTCTCAGGGTCCGGTAGCAGAGTATGCGTTTTCAACTTTTTTCACTACATTCTGGATTAGGGCAATCGGCATTCACTTGCACAGCCGGACACATCGCGCTCTGTGCTCTTGATCTTCACTCTGAATAAGTCGTCTTTCGGACGTAGACATTTCTGAATGAGTTATCTCGCAGGACTGAGGAGCAGATATCATTTCACTATTTTCACTAAACCAAGTATTGCATATTTTATGTACGACCTTGCTCGACCGTCGCCAATTTTGTTTTAGTGTTAGCTCGATAAGCTGATTTTGTGAGTCTTGGTCCGTGCCTCATGCGCAGGCATCGGAAATTTGGATACTTTTATACCTACAACTAGCAAAATTCCAAAACTACTAGAAAAAGCTAAGCAAGTATGCAGTCGGCCTCTTAAAATTAATATTTCAATTATTTCGGTTCCGGTATTTCGGGATTATATAAAGCATCGCGAAAAATATAAAATAAATAAATAAAAGGCTTACCCTTATATTTTTTTTAGATTTTTGTCAATATTCACGTTGGTAAACAGTTTTAACGGCATACAGTGTGTAACAAATAAAAATGGTGGTCCATTTAAGGGCGTAATAGGTGTGTATTGTGTTTTGATTAAGGATTACGTATGTGTTTATGTTATGCTAATTTTCGGTATTACGGGAAATCCCGGAAAATTTATAAGTAAAATTAAATTGAGTCCGCCTCCTTGCTACTCAACAACAAAGCGGTGTAGATCCGAAATGTAGGCATAAAAGTATCCAAATTTCCGATGCCTGCTCATGCGTGACGTCTTTAACTCATAAGTTTCTCCCTTTCGTTCAGTGCGATTCCGTACCGTCACCGTAGTTTGAGCACGGTCATTGGTCGAGGTCCGACACACACTTGCCGGCATTTAAGATTACATTGTGCTTAAAGCATAGGGAGCGTTCAAGTATTACGTAACGCAATTTTTGGAGATTTTTTCAGTTTTCCGTGTCAATATGGTTGAAACGGAATATTGTATTGTCGGGAAATAAAATGGGTATCGCAATTTTCGACTTTATTTTAACTATATTTAAAAGCGCCAAACTCCCCGAAAACCAGGATTTTCACCCCTTAATTCTAAATATTCACTCCCTAATCGTGGATTTTCACCCCTAATCCTGAATTTTCAACCCTAATCCTGAATTTTCAACCCTAATCCTGAATTATCACCGCCTGAGCCTGATTTTTCACTCCCTAAACCTAAATTATCACCCCCCCTCCTGAATCTTCACCCGTTAATCCTGAATTTTCACCCCTAATCCCAAACCGATTTGCATGATAAATTATCGTTAAAAATACCTACTAGATTCATACGTTTTGATTATTGGATTGCATACAATTGCAAATATGGACCCTTCAAGCTTAGTTTTTTTTCTTCTTCTTCCGGGGTTTTTGCTATTTCATTAACGAGAAAGAATAACCAAAAAAAACGAAACCTAGTAAACCTAGTAAAGGAGGTGAACGATGAATGCTGAGTTGGTGGTTTCTTCCCTCATGGGACCACCAAAAATGAACGGTGAATGTTGAGTTGATGGTTCTCCCTCATGGGACCACCAAAAATGAACGATGGATTATGATGTGATGGGCCCGAACGTGGGTCACCAAAACTGTGGCGCTGAAGTGGTGTGAGTCCCTGGTGGGAGCACCTTATTGAAGGCTGGATGATGATGATCGTATCCGCTCCCCGGATACGATATGATGAAGCGTTGAGATGCTGGTCGTGGTGAATTGAAGCGTGGGGCCGCTTACCTCGCCGCGCGCTATTTACCAACTCCCTTGGGAAGCCCTGCGTCCTGCAGCAGCTTGAGAGCAGGCTCCCTCCCTGAAAGCCTGTGTGTGTTGTTGTTCGACTGGGCCACCAAAACGTTTTTATAACGTGTCGTTTACACGTGTTGAGGTTTAGAAGAAATATGAACTTCACTGACTTTTGATAACTTTACTGTACATTGAGCGTTACATTATTTCACCTTATAATGATTTTATTATGAAATGAACCTTGATTATTAGTTGACTAAGTTGACTTGAAAAAATAGCTCGTTCCACCCTGACTTGGAAGGAAGCAGTCACAACGCCATCTTGAATTCTTAACCTCCCCACTCTATGAATTATGAGCCGAATGCCGGCGGCGAGACCCGCGGCGCCCTGCACCGCGCGTATAGCGCTGTCTCTTTCTCGCGCTACTGAGTGTGCGAAAGAGATATCATTTATGAATGTGAATAGGTAAGTGAATAGGTAATAGGTAAGCAATCGATCAAGGCCAATATTGTGTCATTTGAAAAAGTGACGAACATTTTCGTATGCAACAGGCAGTTTTTATTTTAGAGAGCGACAGAGATGTATGTATCATTTGTTGTCCTTGTCATAGTTCCGATTTTCTTGTCATGTCCACGGTATGTCAACTAGTTTGAGGCAAATAAACGGTTATCCGCCCTAATTTCTTTTTTTAAATATTTTATTCAAGAAAAATACATTAAATTTTACATACAATAAACCTCGCCAAACTGTGAAGTTTGATGGAATTGAAAAGGTTGTTTATAGGAAGCCGCCAGACGTTTAAGACCAGCTCTCAATTTAGCTGAGTAAGAGCCTTTCTGTCCCCCCTTGGTGGAACTTGTGTAGATTTCCATAGAAATCCTTACTCTCAAGATTATAGTTTAATTATCCTTTTTTTAAATTCCGCACAACGAATCTTGAGCATTATACAGGATGTTTTTATTGAATTCCGTTTATTGCGAGGGTACAATCCTGAGATGAAATAGTCTTTATATTCATACCATTTAGAAAGATATTCGAGAATTCATTTTCGTTGATTAACACCCCTAGTATAGTATAAAAGGTCCTTAACAATTAAACAATGTTGACGTGCGTGTCATTCGAATTCCGAATTGTCATGTATACTTGACATTAATTTTTTCTTAACTCCACGTTAACTCTTAAGGCCGTTTTTCATTCACCCTTGGTGATATAATTAATTACTTTGAATGAAACCGAAAATAATTACTTGTTCAACAAGAAAGTAAAGTAGATTTTTGCTGCAAATGTTGATTTTGAATTCCGAGCAAGCGAAAGATCGTATGATTGAATCACGAGCGTAGCGAGAGTGTTGCATAATTAGAATCCTGAGCGTAGCGAGGGACTCAAAAGACACGAGATGCAGATATCTTTGCTCTCGTGTGATACATACAACTTTTCACCTCAGCGGCGAGAACATATAACGCAAAGGACTAGTGACACGTCAGAGAATGAAGTTTAAATGTTCCAAGTTTGCAGTATGAAAAGTAAACCTACGACTAACCCACGATATGTAAAATTAAGAAACTTGGTTTTTTTCACGCTCACTGGTAAATTGCACTTGTTTGCGCACTGCTTTCAGACGGCAAAAGTTGTTTTCACACTCGCAGCAAAATTGCATTTTTCTCACTGGATTCAAGCAGCAAATCGCCATGTTCGAGCCCCTGAGGTGAAATCATATTTTTTTTCTAGATTTTGTAAAACGAAATATGCTACGTTGTTTCTATGGCTATATGTTTGAAAAATTGGATGATCATTTTTTTAAGCTTTCAATTATTCATCAAAATGTGAAGAAAGCCGACCACCGTCTATGTGACGTCGACGTCACAGGGCTGAATCGTGACAGTCACAGCTCACAAAAAACACTTTAATAAAGTAAAAGTAAAAGTAGTTTATTCTTCAAATTAGGCATATTACATGCACCTATGAACGTCAATAAACTACCACCGGTTCGGAAAAATATACCTCTGCCACGAGAAGAACCGGCGTAAGAAACTCGGCGAGGTGTCATTTTTTCAAAACAATATACATTGTATAGTTAATTATAAAATTACAGTGTCAGCTACTACAAAATTACTTAAATAACAATGGTGCAGGACGCTATCACTGCCAAACATCCCTATCCATGATGTAATCGTTTATCTTATAATATGCTCTTGAAATAAGCGTTTGTTTTACTACAGATTTGAATTTAGAATTGCTAAGTTCAGTAATGTGTTTAGGAATTTTATTGTAGAATTTGATACAATTTCCCAAAAACGACTTTTTCGCCTTTACTAGTCTATAGAAGGTTATTTTGAGTTTCCCAGTATTTGTCGTGGCTATTGGTTTATCAGCGTTCGTTGGAAAATTGCCCAAATTCTTCCTAACATACATTATTATTTCAAATATGAATAGGGACGGCAGGGTTAGAATATCTATTTCTTTGAAAAATTCTCTTAATGAATCACGCGACCCCAAGTTATAAATTGCTCGGATAGCCCTTTCTTGCAAAATAAAAACAGTTTCAATATCTGCAGCTGATCCCCACAAGATAAGACCATAAGTAATTATACTATTAAAATAAGCAAAGTAAACTGACTGCAAATGCAGCAGAGCTCAACCTACTTCCTATCGCTGTTATATGGGAACCCCACTGCAATTTTGAGTCCAATGTAATACCTAAGAATACAGTAGAAGTAACAAATTCTAATGTTTGACCATTAAGTTTAATATTTGTATCTAAGTTTCTGTTTGATGAGTTCGCTAGAGAGAATTTCATACATTTCGTTTTTTTTGGGTTTAATACTAAGTTATTGGCAGCAAACCAGTCAGATATCATGGAGAGGGTATTATTTGGTTCAATGAGTTCAGTATCTCTCCTATTTACCTTGAACAGTAATGAGGTGTCGTCTGCGAACATTACAATGCCTGATCTTCGGCTTACCATATATGGCAGATCATTTACATAAACAAGGAACAGGAACGGACCTAGAATAGACCCCTGAGGTACTCCCATCTCTACCACTGTCTCTGACGAAATGGCTTTATTTATCGCTACCTTTTGATTTCTCTGTGTTAAATATGACTTCATGAGATCTAATGCATGCCCTCTGATGCCATAAAACTTAAGTTTACAAATTAAATTACCATGATCTACACAATCAAAAGCCTTGGAAAGGTCACAGAACACTCCGAAGGCGTCGTGCGACTCTTCCCAAGACTGCAAAATAAATTTTAATAAACTTGCACCTGCATCAGTAGTTGACCTACCCTTCGTGAAGCCGAACTGCTGTGCGTGCAAAATATTGTGAGAATTAAAGTGAGAAACCAATTGCGTAAGCATTATTTTTTCGAATATTTTGCTAAACGCAGGTAGGATAGAAACTGGACGATAATCAGAAGGATTATCTCTATGACCTGATTTGAAAATTGGAACTACTTTACTACATTTCATTAAGTCTGGAAAAATGCCATAGTCTATACAGTTATTAAAAATGAGAGCTAGAGTTGGTGCAACGACCTCCAGAATAGATTCCAGTACCTTGACTGACACGCCCCATAAGTCCTCAGTGCTCTTTATTTTTAACATTTCAAAGGACTTTAGTACATCTAGAGGAGAAACATGATGAAATTTTAAATAAGTTAGTGATTCTAATTTTACGTTGTCATTCAGAAGGGATTCAGCTTTTGTGGTACACGATGCTAAACTTTGAGTAGTGACTATAGGAATTTTAGAAAAGAAATTATTAAATTCATCAGCTACTTTTACTGCATCAGTTATTAAATTATCCTTTACTTTCAAAGAAATTGTGGACACTTTATTATTTCCCTTCCCAGTCTCTGTGTTAATTATTTTCCAGACTGTCTTGGCTTTATTATCTGAGGACTTAATTTTATTATTCAAATGCATTGCTTTTGCTTTTGTGCACACTGTTTTAAACAATTTGGAATAATCCCTAACATACTGATGGAAACATTCGTCAGTGGTGCAAGATCTCCTTTCATAAAGTTGATATAAGTTATCTCTACTTTTCCGAATTCCGGTAGTTGCCCACTCATTAAATCTCATTTTATTGTTTATCTTAATACGCTTTTTACTTTTTTTTTAATACGCTTTTTACTACAAGTCTTAGTAAATCCGTTTTTTAGTAAATCCCCTTCTATAGGAAGTACTTCTGTATGTTTTTTTTGCTGTGACGCCTTACTTGTCAGTTACTCTCTTTTAGAAAACGGAACTTTTAAAGCCTATTTTTGATGATGAAATTGGGTTTTTTTTAAGAATTTAAAAATGTGGTTAAATGCTTAATTTTTCATCTCTACTTCATTTCATCAAAAAAAAGAACCGCAAAAATTGAAATAAATAATAATTATCATCATTAGTGAAAAACGACAATGTTGATAAAGGTTCCCAGTTAAATCTTAGATTATATTTCATCGCTTCATTCTCGATATAATAGTTTAACAGGTAGTCCCTTAAACCTACAGGCAACTAGCACGCTTTTAGAGTAATTCATTTGACTTGAAATCGCCACTAGTACATCCGGCGGCCAACACCAGGCGGGGGGCGCTGCCGAGGACTTATTCCTTATTCGTGCACGGCAACGAGCGCACGCGCCAAAGTCATGCCTAAGCGTACTATCGACGATCGAATTAGTGAATATCACAAAAAGATAAAAGAATTCTAAAGGAGGAAAAACACTGCTCCGTCTCGTAAACGAAGACGCATACTGTATTCCTCGTCTGACGAGGACAATTACCAAGGTAGGTAAAAATAGTTATTAATGATATTATTCACATAACGTTGTTAAAATTTGCATAGTATTATCTGTTCTTATGATAAATGTTAAAATTTACACGATTGAAGTAGGTCAACTCCGACCTACTCTCTAAAATTTCATAAAATAAAGAACTAATTTTAATGTACGGATTTAGTTGCGAGCTATTATCCGTTTATTTCTCTTCACGGTTAAAGATTAACGAGATTTATACAATATACAATAATCGGGATTGGCTGCGAGCCAATTGCGATAACGTGATTAACTGCGAGTTAATCACGACGCACCTGCCTACTATCTTAGTACTCATGTACAATGAAAATAATAATTAATAATTAGATATGATGTCTTGTCTGCGAGTCATGAACAACAAGTTAAAAAATAAAAATATCTACCCCCATATTATACTTTTTTTGGTGAAAAAGAAAAATCTTCTTTTTTTCTTTTTTTTAAATTTTGTAAATTTTAAATCTCTTTTTTTTTAATTTTAAATCTCTTTTTTTTAAATATTCTTTTTTTAAAATTTTAAATCTCATTTTTAGACCCGGGTACCACTGAACATCAAAATACAAGTGACCAATCGAGTCAAGAAGGCTGCGTGACTGACCCTCTTCCACTTGTGGATCGCCAGTGCGACCAATCACATCCCCGGTACCAGATCCTGCCCTCGAGGGAAATCCACTCCAGGATACTGGATTAGAACATGAAATTGCTGAGCCAGAGGTGGAGCCGTGTGCCCCCATCCCCGATGAACCCGCGCAAGTCGCGGAAGTACCGGTAGAACCAGAACTACTTTTGGCCTTGGGCGAGTCGACAGGCGATATACCAGAATTCGGAAAACCGATTCATGAGAATTTAGCAAGCCTCTGGCTACCATTGCTAAAAAAGGGTCTGCCCAGAGAAAATAAAGAAAAGCTTATGAAAAAATATTTAATACCCGAAAATTGCAAACTTCTGCAGTCTCCAAAACTAAACGCAGAAATATCAGCCGCAGTATCCGAAATAGTCCGGGGACGCGACAAAAAACTGTCAGGTTTCCAACAACAGCTTGGCGCAGGTATTACCGCACTCAACAAGGGTATGGAAATATTACTAAATAGTGATCAAAAAGCCCAGGCCCTGGCACATTTCAGCGATAGCTGCCGAATACTAACTGATCTTCACTGCGGTTCGACAAAAGACAGAATAAAACTAATTACTCCAAGCCTTGAAAAGAATATCCTTCATGTAATCCAAGACGCTGAAAGAGACGATACTCTTTTTGGAAATGCTCTGGCGGAAAAAATTAAGGCCAGCAAGGCCATTCAAAGACAAGGCCAACAAATAAAGAAAACTATGCCATTTCAACCCACTTCCTCTGGATTTAGACAGCCAGCGCCAAACCGTTATACTCCGCCGGGAAACTGGAGGGGTCCACCTCGCTACTACCCCAGTCGAGGTGGACGAGGCAGGCGACGCCCAGGAGGACGTACTATTACAACGCGCCATCGACGTCGACGGCGAGACCAGGTCCTCAGACCAAGCCTCGTGCTCCAACCCAACAATAAACCAGGTACATTCTGGGAGAATTAGCTCATTTCATAATTGCTGGCTAAAAATAACTAGTAAAAATGAAATTTTAACTTGGATTCGGGAAGGATTTAAGATATCTTTCTCTAAAATCGTTAAACAGCCGCCAGTAAGCCACACTGCTTTCTCACCTAACGAAAGTCGCGACATGTCGCTTGCCATTCATAAATTATTAGAATTAGGTGCTATCTCGCAATGCGACGCTTCTAGTGACCAGTTCATTTTTAAAATATTTTTAACACCAAAACCTAATGGTGAGAAGAGATTTATTTTAAGTCTCAAATCTCTCAATAAATTTATTCTTAAAATTCACTTTAAGATGGAAGATTATCGAACCGCATCCAAGTTAATACCACCAAATAGTTACTTAGCCAATATTGATTTAAAAGAAGCTTATCTTCTTATACCTATTCATATGTCCGATAGGAAATATTTACGTTTTCAATTCCAAGCTTATGGCTCCAATGAAATACTTACTTATGAGTTTAATGCCTTACCATACGGCTTGTCCCTGGCACCATGGGTCTTTACTAAATTAATGAAAGAAGTAATAACACATTTACGTTCCAATGGTTTCAAATCCGTCATGTATTTAGACGGCATTCTTTGTATAGGTGAAAATTATACTGAATGTCAGAAAAATGTAAACCAGACAGTAGAATTACTTCAATGTTTAGGTTTCGTCATTAACTTTAACAAAAGCTCACTCGAACCCAGACAAACTTGCAAATTTTTGGGATTTAATTTCGATACACAATCTATGTGTCGAAAAACGCAATAAGATTGCCCAGTTAGTCAAACATTTCATGAAATTACACCGCTGCAGCATTCGAGTATTCGCTCAATTAATTGGTGTCCTAATCGCAGCTTGTCCTGCCGTTCAATATGGATGGCTGTACACAAAAATTTTAGAACGTCAAAAGTTTCTATTTTTACAAAAGCATAATGATAATTTTGAAGCAAAAATATCATTACCTGATATCATCCGCACGGACTTAGACTGGTGGTCTAAGAATATTGCCAGTACTAAAATCCCTAGTAGGACAGAACATTTTAAATATGAAATCTTCACAGACGCCTCAAGGTCGGGCTGGGGCGCCGTGTGTGGCAATAATAAAGCAAACGGGACATGGAAACCCATTGAGGTGCAACACCATATAAATTATCTAGAACTACTCGCGGTATTTCTAGGTTTGAAATGCTTTGCTGAAAATGAAACTAACTGCGCAATATTATTACGAGTTGATAATACCACAGCTGAATGACTTATCGAGATCCATTTGGCAATGGTGCGAGGAACGTCATATTTGGTTATATGCTTCCTATGTAAATACCAAACATAATCGCGCAGACGAGGAGTCTAGGAAAATTAACCCAGACACAGAGTGGGAGCTGTCTGCCCATGTTTTTGAGACCATTATAAAAACACTAGGACACCCAAAAATTGATTTGTTTGCCTCTCGCGCTAACGCTAAGTGTGACGCATTTGTTTCATGGCGACAAGAACCAGATGCAAAGGCCGTAGACGCGTTTACACTCAATTGGAGCTCATCGTTCTTTTACGCGTTCCCACCGTTCGCGGTGATCCTCAAATGCTTACGGAAGATTGTTGATGATAAAGCGGATGGAATACTCGTATTCCCTTATTGGCCTTCTCAGGCGTGGTTCCCTTTTCTGACAACACTTCTTAAATCAGAAATCATTATGTTCGGCCCTCACAAACATTTATTAAAATCACATTTCAGGGAACATCATCCCTTACACGCGAGCCTTATCCTGGGTGCCGCGAGGCTTTGCGGGCGGCGTTCACCCGGCGCGGAACCCCACCAGAAGCAATACCCCTAATGCTAGCGTCATTGGCTCAGACCACCGTTAACCAGTACAACGTAACCATAAAACTATGGTGGGAGTACTGCAGTTCTAAAAATATAGACGCCTATAAACTATCAATACCGGACGTACTTTCGTTCTTAACTTCTATATTTAATAAGGGTTGCTCATCTGGTTCACTAAACAGCCACCGTTCGGCGTTGTCCCTGTTGCTCGGCAGCGAGATAGGTACCAACGACCGTATTGGCTATGTGCACGTCAGAAACGTCAAACGTCACGGGTCCCGGGGCAATGTCAAACTCAGAGATGTCAAATAATGACACATGAATATTTTATTTATTTTAGTAAGCGAGAAAGACCCCTTACTGGAAATTTGACTGAAATAAATAAGAAAATAAATAAATAAATACAAACGAAACGAATCGTAGGAAACCAATAGGAAACGTCGAAGTAAATTTGACATATAAGTCCCCGGAAATTGCACATTTCTGCCATGGTGTGCGCTGCGATCGCTTAGATTACCCCCACCACCTACATCGCACATAGCCAATAAAAAGACTTTCTAAAAGGCGCATTTAAAACGAGGCCAATAAAACCAAAATATAATTCTACGTGGGATCCTCAGATTGTCCTGAACTACCTTTCTTCTTGGTACCCCCACTATAACATCTCTCTTGAAAAAATTACAAAAAATTAGTTACCCTGCTAGCACTCTGTACAGCTCACAGAGCGCAAACCTTTTCTCTTATAAAGCTAGAAAATATTTCGCAAATCTCAGATGGTATAAAAATAAACATAGTTGACATAATTAAAACCTCCGCAATAGGCCGAGAGCAACCCACATTAAATTTACCCTTTTTCCATGAAAAATTGAGTATCTGCCTAGCTACAACCCTTAAGGATTACATTTTTGTCACAAAAAATTTAAGGGTTGGTAACACGGGATCCCTATTTCTAACATATAAGCGACCTCAGAAGGCCGCGAGTAGTCAAACCTTAAGTAGATGGATAAAACAAGTTTTGTTTGAAAGCGGTATTGATGTAAATGTCTACGGAGCCCACATGCAGCTGGCATCAGCCTAGATACTATTAGAAAGACGGCTGGATGGACCAGTAACTCAAACGCCTTTGCTAAATTCTATAACCGACCAATTACCAATAATAGTATCTATGCCTTTGCTAGATCGATTTGTTTTCAAGAAATCAATGAGAGTAGTGATGAAGAATTGTAAACATTGATTTTAACCCCATTGGGACCCATTTCTTGTGATGATTAGGCATATTAAGTAAAATAAACACAATTACCAATCAAAGCTAATTTCATTTCGCACAAAACTTTCATCTCTAAACATCTACCTGTTAAACTATTATATCGAGAATGAAGCGATGAAATATAATGGATGATCAAACGAACTTGCCAAGGTGAAGTTCGATCATCATTATATGAGTTGCTTCATTCGAAGATATAATTATAATCACCCATCCATCCCCAGGTGGCCCATACCTTAAAAATGAAAGTTTTGTCAGTGACTCTAAAAAATGAAGTCCTCGGCAGCGCCCCCCGCCTGGTGTTGGCCGCCGGATGTACTAGTGGCGATTTCAAGTCAAATGAATTACTCTAAAAGCGTGCTAGTTGCCTGTAGGTTTAAGGGACTACCTGTTAAACTATTATATCTTCGAATGAAGCGACTCATATAATGATGATCGAACTTCACCTTGGCAAGTTCGTTTGATCATCCAATATTAGAAAATAGATACCACCAAACCAGGGCCACTCCCGCGAACCGAAAACAAAATAGCTGCCTCTCTGTCGCACTAGCGTATTCGACCGACAGAGAGGGAGATACTTCGTTTTTGGTTCGCGGTAGCGCCCCACTCTTCCACGGAGTCTTATCTGCCCTGCACCTAGAGTATCAATTAATATCTCTACGGTTGCCACTGGTTTTTTTACCCAAAAAACTGCTCAACAGTTTTGCCTGATCATCTGGTACGGGTATTTAATCGGATAACATTCATTTCCTGGTTACCTCTAAAGTAATTTTACAGATTTTATGTTAATTGGACCGCAATTCTTTCTCTTTCCTTTCCTTTGGTTACAGACAGGAGATATAAGGATTACATCGGAACCATTGGAGGGAAAAAGAAGGTTTACGAATGTAAGTTCTGCAAGTACCGAGCGGCTCATTATGGTCAGGTTCGCGCCCACGTGAAGCAGCATGTCCGCAGCTTTAGCTGCACAATGTGCAGCGAAATCATCGTCGATCCAAAGGAACTAGAAGCCCACAAAGCACAGCCACACTCAAAAATCCCGTGCCCAACTTGCAATAAAGAGTACCCAACATTTGCTGCCCTAAAAAACCACAGGAAATACTTACACGCATTATACAAATGCGCTTATTGTCCAGAACGTATCACCACCCCATTCATGGAGGGACATTTGAAAAAATTCCACGAAAAAGACTTACCGACATGCGGGGTGTGCGGTTATAAATCTACACAAAAATCTAAAGTTATTGCTCATCAGAAAAATGTGCATTTGAAAGAGAAAAATGTGCAATGCAAGATTTGCAAGAATAAATTCTTCAGTAATTTTAACCTTAAGAGGCACATGATCAGGCATAAACCGGACAAAATATATAAGTGTGCATTTTGTAATAAGCAATTTGCTCGTAAAACAACACTTGTATTACACGAGAAAATACACACGGGGAAGAAGGACAAAGTGTGTGAGGCGTGCGGTGCCGCCTTCGTGCAGAAGGCCAGTTTAAACTACCATATGATAAAAAATCATCCTGATCGTGTTTAGTTAAGTAAAATTGAGATGTTGGAAACAATCACAATAAATTAAGCTCTAAACGCTCAGAGTGGGCGCGGCGCGGTGTGGGGTGGAGGCGGTTTTGCATTTTGATCTTTCCGAAACTTATCGATTAATTCTTTATTTGTCACACAAACCGCCTGTGCCCAGGGCTCCGCGGTTTTTTAGTGCGACGTCCCCCGGACCGCGTTCGCTTTACTACAAAACAACCTCCGCCCCGTACCGCGCCGCGTCGATATTTTCGTTTTTTCATAGGCGGATGCTACACGCTCGATATTTATCGTGATATATCCAGAATCACGATATTCACGATGTTTATCGAGTGTGTAGTATAGGCGTATCACGTATCGTGATACGAATCGCTGGATTTCTAGTAATCTAAAAATCTACGATCTGTATCAGTGATCCAAATATCACGATAAATATCGAGCGTGTAGCATCCGCCTAAGATTTGTAATTTCATGCAAACACATAACAGGGAATTTCTAAGAGGGTTGGTTACTATACTTTTGTGAAATAAATCTTAATATTCGTAACCGGTATTTCGTTATAGCTTCTTAACTATCAATTTAAAAAACAGCGTTTTTCTACTCAATTTCATTAGAAAGTTATAGTGAAATATGTGTCATTTCAAAATTTAAGTACCTAATAAGTAGTAATGTTGAAGCGATAGGGTGGTTACTACATAATATGCAATAAGTATTATATTGTTGATTTTTTTCTGCATATCACAGCACCTAATGATAACAAGTCGATTGTACATCATTTGAATGACAACATACTTTCAGGAAAGTCTGTGGTATTGCTCCTTCCCGTATCGTGCGGGGGTCCCTTACTTAAGTAGTCAAGTCATTTATTAAATCAAATACATAGAATATTGACGTTAAAAGATTTAATGGGAATGAGGACGAAATTTACACGATTATTATAACCACAATACTGGGATGACAATATTATAGACGATTTCAAAATCGTGTGGATTTTACTTATTTACTTTTTTAAATATAATAACTTATCAATGTAAAATAAACCCAAATATTTGTATTATTAAATATTTTGTATTAAATATTTGTATTTGCTAATTTTATCGGACCATCATTTTTATTTCAGTGGCATCTAGTGTTACCAGATCTAATATTGAAAAGCTAAGTCTACATTGAAACAATTTGGCAACTCCACCTCAAACGTCACATTTCTATAAAAATATGACGTTAAATTCTCAGTGTTGCCAAATTATTTGTTGCAGACTTAGCGTGCACGGACTATAAATAGGTAAGAAGTATAGACAAGTATGAAATAAAAAAACGATAAAGCAAACAAAATTTTTAGAAGTTGTCACTGTTGTCAATAAATGTCGGATAAATTCTAAGAGAAGTTGAATAGTAAAAGTCAATAAATAAAAAGGTGTATAGTCGCCATAAGAAAAGAATGCACAAAATCAAAAATTAAGTAGATAGAAAAGAAATAAGTAGGTATACAAAAAACTAAACAAAAACTAAGTGCAACAGTACGCTCGGGCTCAGCGTTTTGCTACGAGCCTGGCCGGGTTGTACAGCGCTGTTTTCCAGCCCGCACCTACTTCACCGCTCAAGCACAATATATGTATAAGCTTCCCAGTAATAACAATGTTTTCATCACATTTGCGAGGAAATAAATAACTCCAAAACTAATCAAAATTAAAAAAATTGACCACTTCATCTCCATTATCAATGCATGGATGCCGAGAGGAGCAATGCTTCAATATTGCGACCAATCAGAGAGCAGTATTCTTGTGGAGCGCGGCCAACTAGATTTTTTAAACCAATCAGATCACAGAGAAACTCAGAACTCCCTAGGGAGTTATGAAAATCGATAACTCCCGCGGGAGCTAAATCGGCTATAACAACACTATACGCCTGCGTAATAAAACCCTTTACGAGCAAGTGTGATGAAAATATTATAATAGGCTGTCAGGAGTGTAAGGAAGGGGACAATTTGCTTGAGTATACCACCAAACAGGAATTGCAGACTTATTGAATTATTTTAGTGTTTCATACAAAATGATCTGAGGTTTCATACGAAATTTGTAAAACAAACAACACAATCAAACAAAACAACAAAACAATCTCTGAACAAAACAGAATCTCCGTGTTTTTTAATCGAAATTAAAAAAAGAAGATGGGACTCAATTGGAGTGTGTTTTTTTCTGTATTGTATTACAAGAGCTCGTTACTTTTGTCATACAATAATTGTTAGTTTTAGTTTTTTTCTGTCAATTAATTTAGTGTCGTGTATGTGGAACGGTGATAAATTGATAATACATACCAAGTTATTGAATATGTCAACGCTAACACGCGCCTAGGTTGTATTTGCAAATAAGATCATTAAAATGTCACCATTCATGTGCCGTTGACCAGTGTGCTTACGACCTTATTGTACGTATGTAAGATGTATGTACTAAGAATGTAGTGTATATTGAATAATATTTTGCTTAGAAAATTAATGTTTCACTTAAAAATAATTTGTTCGATTGAAGTGGAATTCTTGTAATGCATAAAAAAAGTATCAGACATTCGTGTTTTAATTTTTTCCAGTGGCATATAATCAAGTACCTGCAAAATTCTACTGTCTCAAGGCTAAAACTCTGGTACAGAAAAAGTTTCCCATCAGGTTGTATACCGCGAACTTCGAAAATCGAACTTCGTGTCGTGCCGTCCCTTTCACTCTCGTGTCTTTCACACTATATGACAAAAAAGGGACGGTACGATACGAAGTTCGCGGTAGGCCATCAGCTAAACTCGGAATCCTCCGACTCGTTCGTTTCTTTTTACACAGTACACAAACCGCAACTAACGTAGCTGCGCTGCGTTGTAAACGAGACTGATATAGGTTTTAAATTGACGGACGAGCGAGATAGTGATACAACCACAAACGGACGATACGACGTTGATGCGGTTTGTACTAATTATACGTAAAAAATCCGTTTTATTCACAGTTGGTTAGATAATAATGTGCTCTTTTATTTAAGAATTAGAGTTGATATTTAAAATTGTACCACAGAATTAGTTTTTTTAAAAACGGTCTTTTTCGTGAAAACGAACTGTTTCGTTCCGTTCCACCGAAAACTCGAAATCACCCAGCTCTAACGGCTAGATCCGAAGAATATATTATCCAGCCAAAAACATTTTGATGTAAAATATTGCCTAGACGAGACCATATGGCTCGCAGCACTATCAAAAAGTTTATCAGATCTCATGTAGCGTAGACACCTTTGCACAGTGCTACATACAGGCGACCCGCTCGAAGGCTGGTACTGCGGCTGACCAGGCCCAAGTTCTCAAGCGCCGCAAATACTCTTCCTTACTTAAGGACTACGAATTTGCGGCGCTCGCAGTGGAGACGCTGGGCCCTTGGTCTGCCGACATAAAGGCTTTTATTAGGGCACTGTCAGTTCGGCTGGTCGACTCTACAGCGGACCCCAAGGCTGGCGCGTACTTCTCTCAGCATATCGCACTATAAGTATAGCGGTGCAGAGAGGCAACGCCGCCAGCATAATGGGGTCCTATGCCGCAGGCGGACCTGTTAGATGGGGTTTACTTTTTATAATTGGGAGATTTTTTTTATATTAATTTATTTTTAGTTTCATAATATTAATTTGTTTTTAGTTTAATTTTAATAGTCTTTGTCTTAAATATCCTGTTTTCATGTTTGTTGAATAAAGTAATTAAGAATGTAGAGCAATGGGATGCAACTTGCGTGAGTACTTTTGCCCTTTCACCTTACTCACACAGTGAGATTAGCAGGTGCGACCACCGAAAATGCTGCTAAAGCGAAGCACAGCAAATATGCCACTTTAAAACCAGCGTACGATTTTGTTCCGGTCGCCGTCGAAACGGCTGGGCCTTGGGGTTCAGAGGCAAGGAACCTAATTAAAAACTTGGGACGACGCTTGACGGATAGCGGTTGTGACCCACGTTCCGGCTCTTACCTGGTCCAACAAATATATGTATATCGCCATACAGCGTGGCAACGCTGCCAGCATTTTTGGCACCTTTGGACCATGTCAGAGCCGGACATAATTCATGTATGTATACTTTGATATTATTCGTTTTTAAAATCTTAGTTTACTCTGTAGAGCCAAGCTTCTAACTCTACACGCCCTAACTTTACAAACTCTATACCTTGGTCGAAATATGTGCCATTTCGCTAGCGTCACATGGGCGTAAGGTGAATAATTTATTCACTACTCATTATTTTTCTACTATGCAATAGTTCTTGAAGTAACAAAATCTAGGTAGCGCCCTTGCCGCTTCGCTTAGCTCGTCTACCGTGCCTATAATTGTTTTTAAACAAAATATGTACGACCAATCCCGAGCATGATTGAAAGAATTAAATTAAATTTTGTTTACTTTGCTCTTCCTCCTCTATTCTTTCCTTTGGTTACAGGCACCAGCCACGACCAAGACATAACTTGTCCAATGCGTGACGAGATAATCTCAGATCCAAAGCTGATAGGAGCTGACAGCTCACAACTGAAGATAACCTACTCTTGTCAGCCATGCAAAAGAGTGTTCTCAAGCAAAGACTCACTAAAAATTCACAACGTATACCACCACCTACGTGTCAAATGCGCTTATTGTTCTGAACTGGTCACCAAACAGACCAGGAGAATGCATTTGAGGAAATTCCACTTAGATGATTTACCGATATGCGGAGTTTGCGGATACAAAGATGTAACAAGAGGTGGAGTAGTCCGCCACCAAAAGATGGTGCATTTAAAAGAAAAGAATGTACAGTGTCAAGTTTGCCAGATGAAATTCTTCGATAAATGGGACCTGAGCAAACATATGGTCAGTCATAAAGCAGAGAAGTCGCATGATTGTAGATTTTGTAATAAGAAGTTTGCAAGAAAATCTACTCTTCGGTTGCACGAGAAGATACATACGGGGGAAAAAAACAAAGTGTGTGTGGCGTGCGGCGCTGCCTTCGTACAGAAAGCGAGCTTGAATTATCACATGATGAAACATCATCCTGATCGTGTTTAATTAATGGCGTCCAGACGTCCGAGATCGGCAGACGGCATGACGAAGCTATTTATAATATACGATGGAGCGAGATATAGAAACGAATGATCTTGGTTTAATATCTTACCTATCTCGTTCTATCTTATAGTGTTGTAAGAAAGAAAGAAAATACATTTATTAATGTCTATACACAACATAATTAGAGTCTGACTAGCATACGTCTGCACCAGCAATTTAAATTTTTTGTCTGTAAATCGGTATATGATAACACTGAAGATAGGGCACTAATTAGTCTTGATACTTGTGTATTATCTTTAACATTTAAACAAGTGAAAATAATAGTAGTAGTAGTGAGTATTAGTATGTATGTATGTATGTATGTATGTATGTATGAATGTCAGCCTATATACCTACTCCCCAGTCTCCCCACTGTTGCGTACAAGCCTCCTTTCATTCTCGAAAATTGCTTGTTCGTGAGCTGAAATCGTAAATGTTATCTCATGCATCATTGAAAGGATATTTTTAATTTTTTTAAGACAGTTTTACTGATTAGGCCACGTAATTTTGATGTTAGTTAAAAATAATTTTCATTTTATTGTGCGTTTTCTTTGCCCTATGTCAAAACTACTACAGTTATACTCAACTTACACACCACTAATTTTATTACTTCTATGCACCAGGTTTTCGCAGAAGAAAATTGTCTTTCGGTGACCAAAGATATTGAGATAATTTCCTGTAGGGGGTGAAGATAGTTTTCAGTAAGTACTTGCTTAATATCTTCGAGGCCTTATCTATCAATTCTCGTACATACGGCATAAATGCTGGTTGTCTGTCAACACTTTGATCAAGGTATTTGGAATAGGTGGATAATGTCGCGGGCACAGCTAGGTAATAAATAAATTACTCGTCTTCCAAATATTCAATTACTTCATATTCTGTCGATGATAATTCTAAAAAATCGACCTCATCATACTCTGATTCTGTTGTGCTGTTGTTTTCGATGCTTTCGTTACCATCAGAGTCGTCGGAGACATGAATAACAAACGGCTGTTGGAAATTATCCATGATTTTTTCTTTGCGTTCATGTTCTATGAGAAAAATACAAGCAGTAAAACACTGGAAATTTTAACAAAAAAATTTTTAAAGGTTGGATGCTTATAGTTCCGGAATAATTAGCAAAAGAATAAAAAAATGGACCATAGTTTGGAACGAAAATATATCGAGAAAATTTTCGCTTTGCGTGTTTTCCGATCCCAGTTTGTTAGATTATGTATAATGAAAATTAACATACCAAAATTTCATATGCGTAGATTAACTGGTTTGCTTACAATATCGAAAAGAACACTACCTAAAATTCGAATGCCTCGTCTTAAGCAACTGTTATATGATAAGGGTTCTTAAAATTCGAGAGTCGCGGTAACAAAACGAGCCTAGCGAGTTTTGTTATTAAAGACTCGAGAATTTTATGACCTAATACCTGCATATGACATACTAAAATCGTACCTATCAAATCGTTATCAGGTAGTTAGAATAGGACATTACACAAGTAGCCCTAAACCTATCACATGTGGCGTCCCCCAAGGATATATTCTAGGACCTCTTTTGTTCCTTGTCTATATAAACGGTATCAAAGACATTGGACTTACGGGAGAAATTACACTATATGCGGATGATACCGCTTTGTTTTACTTTGGCAACAAAATAGACAATATTGTAGCAGAAGCGCAAAAAGACTTCGACTTGCTCAAAGCGTGGTTTCAAAGAAACCTACTTACTATCAATACAACTAAAACCAACTACATAGTGTTCTCAGCGAAAAACAAAAAGATTCCCGAATTTTACCCATTAAAAATCAATAACCAAATAATTAAAGAAGTTGATGAAGAAAAATACCTTGGCATAATTTTGGACAAACGTTTAAGTTGGAAGCCGCACATTGAGAAGGTCAGGTCTACAATATATTCACTTACAGGAGCCATAAGAAGCATCTCTCGTTGTCTTCCAAAGCAAGTTCGCTACACGATATATAATTCTCTCGTAAGGCCACATATTGAATACCTAATTGAAGTTTGGGGTTCGGCTGCTAAAACAAATCTAGAATTGCTACAGACAGCTCAAAACAAACTACTTATAATAAAAGCATTATTCCACTACGATTTTTTAACGTCAACCAATAAAATATATAAAGAAACCCAAATTTAAATATTATGCATACCTATGTATACAATACATGTGTTTTAGTTCGAAAAATCTTAAACAAAGGGATACACACAGAGATAGAGTTTTCTATAAAGAAAACAAGGCAAAAGATCAAACTCAGAAATGCAAATGATTTAATACTCCCATACACAAGAACCAAATCTGGGAAAAAATGTATTTTATATGAAGGTGCCCAGCTGTACAATAAACTTCCTAAGAGCATAAAACAAGCGGAGTCAGTATACTGTTTCAAAAATACCTAAAAAATCATATATTACACAACCTATAGTAAAAATTAAAGATACCATAATGAATATAAATATGCGTAAACGAATACATATACTTAAATAAGTACTAATTAAAACACTAACTACTATTATATATACATTCATACATATACATAATTATATAAACATAATAAACGCATATACATGAATATAAATGAAAATAGTGTAAAACGACTATAATTTTCGACATACTTTATTGTATCTACGCTCATGTTGAATTGATGCCACATCTAGTAGCCGTAACTCGGGGAGCTAGCTATACTACGCGACAATAAAGTGAGCGACAACCCAGATTATAGACCCTATGCAGGGATAATAGGAGTCAGTACAATACGAATTGACTACCTACTGCAAAAGCGAACCAGACTTACCGCGCTAATCACCGTGTTTTGTTGGAGTACCGGCAGATTTGTTTATTTGTTAACTGTTTATTGAATTACTCGTTATGTTTTTGTTTTAACTCGCTCATTTCGCACACTCATTATGTTTTATTTAGTTTTAAGTTTCTCATGTAAGTGAATGTAAATTCTTAATGAGAAATAAAGAATCTTAAACCGTAAACCGTAATTATGTAACGTTGCATACAATATTTTTTCTACGACGGCAAAATAATTTAATTTAAATTAAAAATCGATATGGTGGCAAATGGGGGCATGGACGTGTGCCTCATTTAAAATTAAAAAGAAAAACACTAATTAAAATAACTTACTGGGGCCTGTTACACGGTTATTTTTATCACGCGACACACTCATATCACGATCCATATCACTTGCTGTTTAATGAATATTGATGCAAAATCCAAACAATTTTGAAAACCACGATAATATTGACACACCAGTATTGTGATAATATTAATTAAGCGTGTATTGACTTTCGCGGCGCGGGCAGAACCCTAAGTCTAAAGCGCTCCACACACATATCAATTTGTCACAACAACCCTTCAAGTGAATGATTGCTGTTTCGTTACATCTTATAGCTGCGTCTCTACGTTGTTACGAGTAATTGTAATGCACTATTATAGTTAGTAGCTAGGTACTTATTTTACCTCATGCAAAAATTGTGGCAATCAACCTGTGGGGAAAACATCTGGACAGACATAAGAAAAAGACTTTTTTTCAAATTACGAAATTTCCAAAAACTGACTCGACAAAAAAAACCTATATAATTAACGAACCTGCTCACAAAATTTCACGAGAATCGGGTGAGAGATGCGACCTGTAGAGGAGAACATCCGGATATACGAAAGAATTTTTGTCGAAAGCTGAAACGGAAACGCTTCGCTCGGTCGGTCAATAATAATAAAATACTTACAGGTATATGTCAAAAATTTACAGAATTAAGATTTCAATAAATTTAAGAATTGGGTTGTCATTTGTTAATAACCGGACAATTACATAATGCAAACAAAATAATAAGCTAGAATAAGAAGAAATTTTACGTAGTTGCTTTTGGCTGAAGTGAGTAGTAGGTACCCAGGTATGTCGTAAAACTACGACCAAGACCACCGGAGGATGGGCAGCAGCATCCTTGGAGTGCGGTGCAGATACAGCGATCGCCAACCCGCAATGAATTGGGGGAGGCCTATGTCCAGCAGTGGATGTCCTTCGGCTGATATGGTGGATGGTGGAGTGGTAAGTACAGTGGTCGCGCTCGGATTTTTTTTTGCGTTTCTATAGTTTGGGACCCCCTTAAAGTTGACAGCCCTGTCAAAGTTTACCAGTGTGTTAATGGTTCTACGCTACGATGCTCATTTCATGCTTATCATGTCACATAACATTCAGCGAATATTTAACTATTTTGTGACTATTTTGGTACCTACATTGAATTATCTGTCACAACTTACTCGACACTTGGTCTAGTAAAGTGTAAACATATAAAAATGTGTAATAAGAGACGAATGTATCGCATGACATTACTGATCTCTTCTCGATGAATGTCAAATTTGAAAAGAAAATATTGTAAGGCGTCAAATGCGTTTATTCTATTGTGATTTTTGGCACTATCCGTTAATTTTGAAATTTCATCGTTTTCGATTCTTTTGGGAAATTTCTAGTATTTTACTTTTGCGTCATTGCCATGACTATTAATTATATATGAACACTAAAAATCTCAGATAATTCTGAATTGTTAAATGATGTGTATCTTTAGACACTACACATGACTATTACTTTTGATAGCTTGTTTTTGTTCAGTTACTTTTGACGCTGACTGTCCATGGCGAAGAACTGAAATACGCTTGCGTACTATGCGACTGAGTCTGATGAACGGTCCCAAGCGATGGCGCACATATCTACAGCCCACAGAACCCAGATATCCTGTCCTCTATGTGGCGAAGTCTTCTCAGACCTACAGCTTCTAGAACTCCATAAATAGTCGGGGAAAGAAAAATTTTTACTCACATTAAAACCTACAGTTTTGGAAGCTTTTTCTATTCATTAAATAAGGTCTTCAGATTATCATCGTGCGTTTATCCCCAGTGCAGCAATTGAGCATTTCAGTAAATTGAAGATATTAATGTCAATCACTGGCGCAATGTGTTCACTAATTCCTACACTCGGGATTATTTATCAATTATATATGTTCAAATAAGTTATGACTAATGATAAAATTATCCCCTGTTTGTCCATCGAGTTTATCAAAATAAACTCAGTTTTCTGATTTTTTTTCTATAATTGCTATAAATGGATCTTACAAATTCATACAGAATTCGAAAATTTGGTAATTGGCTACAAATATGAATATAAACATATTAGTAATTTTTCACCAAGGTGACTTAGTTGGATCTATTTATTACGATGAATTTTGGTTTTTATTTGCTTATACTATATTTACATTAAAACCTACATTCGAGATTAAAACATATCTTCAATTGTCTATTTATTTAACACGCGTACTCAAAAAATCTCCGAAAAATATCAAGTGCTTCAAGAGTAATCGAAATTAACAGCGAATCATTTGCGGCCTACTTTTTAAAAACACCGCTTTCGCGCGAATTTGCCTACTACGTATTCGGTGTCTTGCCTATGCCGTCTATATTGGTGCGACGCGTTCCGATGATGTGAGTGAAAAGGAGAGGTATACTTTCGTTGTAAGGACGTTTCGTTGTTTATAAAACCGGCCAAGTGTGAGTCGGACGCGCACAAGAAGGGTTCCGTACTATTATCTATACAACATTAGACACTTTATTATACCCTTTTTTTAATTTAATTTAAATAATAATATATTTTATCAGTAATAAATAATATCAAGTAGAATTTTGGTCAAGTGCAAGTCGGATTTTAGTTTTCCCATACATTTTGAGACCTAGCGCCTGATGAATACAACGAGCAACTTTTTGTCTTTTTTTTGTATGGGAGCTCCCTTAAATATTTATTTTATTTTGGCTTTAGTATTTGTTGTCGTAGCGGCAACAGAAATACATCATCTGTGAAAATTTCAACTGTCGAACTATCACGGTTCATGAGATACAGCCTGGTGACAGACGGACAGACATAGAGACAAACGGACGGACGGACAGCGGAGTCTGAGTAATAAGGTCCCGTTTTACGCCCCCTTTGGGTACGGAACCCTAAAAAAATACAAAAAGTAACAAAATGCAAAGTAGCAAAATTCCAAAGGAAGGTACCTATATTCATATGTACCAGAAATATTATTATTGTTATAATTGTTAAAAATCCTGTATTATTACGTGTGTCAATGATATTCGTAAGTATACTTTTATATAAATTATGTTTAAATCGGTTTATCTTCCTCATCATCAAACTTAAAGTATTTTTTAAGTGCGATGATGATAAACCAATGTGATGGCGCCTTTACGTTACCTTTATGGTACTGACCATAAAGGTAACGTAAAGGCGCCATCATCTTTATGTAAGAGTGTGTTACGTAAAAAACTGACCAGAAGTGCTACATACGTTTCAGAAAAGTTTCATAAAAGCGTTACATAGCTACATAAAAGTGACGAAAACAATTCCCAAAAGAATACAAACTCATAACTTGAGACATCCCAATGAATATATATATTTTCATATTTGCTTTTATATATATATATTCATATTTATTTATATATGTAGGAATGTATCTATTTATGTTAATTAGTATGATTTATGTATGTGTGCTTTAATATTTATGTGATTGTATATAAGTTTGAATTCAGTAATTTTTTTGTTTGCCACCCACTTTTAATACGTTTGTTGCTATTTTTGCGCTAGGTTGTCTGGAAGAGATTACTCTTTAGCAATAAGACCGCCTGTTGTTTACCTCTAGTTTTAAGTTTTATACGCTGTTATAATAAGCTATGTAATTTATTGAGGTGTGCAATACAGAGTTTTTGTATTGTATTGTATTGAATATATACTTTTATTATTGCATACGTTTCATGCATGAGACCTAAATCATACACCAGATATAACATTTTCAAGATATATATAATTTGTATACATTATAAAACAAACCTGCAATTGCTAAAAAGGGCACAGAAAAATAATTTTCATGTGATCTGCCTATCTCTTTTAGGAATATAGGCGTGAGTTTATGTATGTATAAAACAAATGAATGCAAAGTTACCTTTAAAATGACCAAATAATACTGTGTTACATAAACTGGATACACTCATGAACGAACGTTCACTTCAAATGTTGGTATACAAGTTATTATGGTCAACAGCAGGTGGGGTATCCATAGATATACTAATAAGAAAAAAGTGTTGGCCATTGAATAAAAACAATGTTTAAAAAATGGCGTATATTAATGTAAAATATTTGAGTTTATGTAACGAAATTCTGGACACGAAATCTCTTCTCGAGCGTTGAAGAGAGCGCGTATATTAAACACAGTGATTTGTAGAAGGATATTATAGTTAATGTTACATCTGCAATTATTATGTTGTAAATGCATGAAATAATGCTTTTAATCACACTAAACACACCATTTTCACATGTTTACCTTGGATAGGAGTGTACAAAGTCGAACTTTATCTGAATCCAGCTAAAGTAATTAATTAGGTTTCGAAATGACTATTGAAAACCTTTCATTTGATGATGTGTAAGTTTGTTTGCTTCTCGGGCGTTACTACTATAAGCATGACTGGTGAAAATAACTTCTTTTTATGTCGCAGCATGAACCAATATGAATTACCTGTATTTTTCTAATATACCTGCCATACAGGTTCCGCTGATTTGCGGGCAAGGCCCAAAAATTGGACTTCGTTACATACAAAATGTGCTCTGATGTTTTATAAAAACTATTCATAATAGTATCATGTCTGTCCTTGTATGTCATAAATTAGTATTTTAAGCAATTTTTTTAATCCTCAACTATCAACAAAAGGAAGATTTACAATTTTTTTTTTTGGATTTTATAATTGATGGTGATGACGCTTTTCCATACAAATTGTAAATGTGCTTTCGTGCAATTTTTTTAATCTCATCATTTTAGAGCATATTCGATGTACTTTTCAGTATTTTACTTAGACTTAAAATAGTTTTATTACGCTTAATTAAGCTGACTTAATTAAGCGTTATAAAACTCCCAATTTTATCAAAAAAACTTTGTGTGCCCTGAATCCACGCTTTTAGGGAACAAAACTTTTGCTACCATATTTTTTTATTAAAATCTACTAATTATTTGGTAGAAATAGATGAAGTACATTGGAAACGCAGTCTATTATCTACCGCATAAACATAGCTTTTCTTATTGGCCGTATTTAGTCGTTTACTGGCGGTCAAAACGAGTGGACACTGCTTCGTCATCGTTTATGATGAATGTAAAATTAAGTTTGCAATGTACATTTAATCTATGCTATAAAGCTGTGTGTGTGGTCTTCTTTTCGTTGTAATGTCATAAAATTTCAATTTTTGTATCGATTTGGAGTGTGTGAGGGTCGGTATTATATGACGTATGTAACGATTTTTGCCGATTTCTGATGTAGCGTTACTTATTAGTGGTATAGGGTCAATTCCACATTGGTCAACAAAAATTAAAACCTTTTTTAAGGGTTCCGTACTTCCGTAGTCAAGCAGGAACCCGTATAGTTTCGCCATGTCCGTCTGTCTATTTGTCTGTTCGAGGCTTTGCCCTGTGATTGTTAGTAGAAAGCTGCAATTTAGCATCGATATATAAAACTGGCGCAGGACCGGTCATTGTGAAAGTCTTTGGGGGAGGCCTATGTCCAGCAGTGGACGTAATTCGGCTGAAATGATGATGATGATGATATAAAACTGACAAGGTGGTAAAATAAAATCTAAAAATATATTTTTTGCTTCAAGCCTACGGTGCGGGGTGTTGTTGGATGGTAAGTGGTCGCATAATTTCGTATAGTGAAAGTTTTACTTACCTTGTCTACATCACCATCGACTATTAGGCATATTTTATATTGGTTATTTTTTGATGATAAATAATCAAATATACATGGTAAATACCCCGTTCTTAACAATATTCTAGTGTGACCATGTTAGCTCGAAATCTTGAATCAAATATATGTATTAGCTTTTACCTTAAGTACTTATATGTAACTGTTACATAAAAGTTATAATGCTGCTTTTATGCGAATTGGGCCGATTTTTAGGGTTTGCCCTTGTAATTGATAATTTTGAGCCGTCATTGTTAAGTGTAAGAGGTAAGATATTAATGATTAGTTATAAACAATAAAACAATTTGAGCTAATAAAATCCCGTACTGCGTTTCGTATATTCTGTGAAATATCACAGAATAACCGCGATTTAATTCGTTTAAATTGTTATATTTGGGGCGTTATTAATAGAAATTTACATAGTTAAGGGCTTTAATTAAAATCAAAATCAACTGATTCCTTCGTTGAGTTACCCATATATTTTGTAGGTATGATCCACTTTCGTTACAAAAAGGACACAATCGTAATTTTGTTTTCTCTAAGCCTTTAAATATTTTTAAACGCTTAACCATTAATGAGTATCAGTCGCAGAAATAGTAGACAACATTACAATAAAAGGTGAAATAAAAAACCGCATCCGTAACTCCGTAACACTACTAATTTAAAATGAATATATTGTTTTTTCTAGCCTGTATCCTGTATACTTTAGGTTTGTAGGTAACAACATTTATTGACACTCCTCGGTACTGACTAAAATAATCGACTTGGTGTAACATTACATCTCAAAACTTTTTTGTAGTAAATAGGTATAAGAATCTTTCTCCATCTTTTCACATGTAGGTAAATAATGTTTTTGATGTGATGTGTACCCATACACCAAACGGGCTGAGCACTCTAGTTACATCTCATATGTTATACATTACAATCATTTGTAATTGTATCAAACCGATTTGGTACATAATTAATAAAATTATTTAATAATTATTCACACCGCTTCCGACCGGATGGCGCCATTCAAATATGAGACGTATCTACTGGGCCAAACGCTTGAAAACCCTTGTGCAGTCAGGTTAGAATCGTATCGTACCTTAGAGGCTCTCGTTGCTAACGTTGTTGATTCGCGCCCTACGCCGATCACGTTTATTTTACAATGACTAATTTGGCAATTGTAGTAAATGCTCAGTGTGTTAACGAGGGATTATTTGATATTATGGTAGGTTTAATTTATAGCCATAAGGTGTATTAAAAAAAACTACTGTAGAATTAATGCGTCTGTACTAAAATCAGTTAAAATTGTTTAAAAAATAGTAATAAAAAAATCCCCGGTGGTTTTCTTTTTTAAGAATGGGTAAAATAATTGTCCTGACAGTATAGTAAAAAATCACCAACTTTTGAATTAATGTATAGCTGTTATTAATTTATTTCAATATTCTTATTATTATTTATATATGCTCTACGATATAAGAGGTGATTTTTTAAAATACTGTTTTTAATAATATTTTAGTCCCTTTAGATCAAAAATCTCTAGTGTAGGATTTAATGTTTATATTTAATGAAAAATATAAACTTTAAAATTTTTTTTCGGAAAAGCTCAATATATTTTTTGGGGAAAACCTTTGACTTATTATCCCAAAATAATGTTCTATCAGATTGCAAAAAAAAATATAGTGTAGGATTTAATGTGCAATTCTCGAACAACTGAAAGTTTCTTTCCCGGACTAAAAACCCAACCGCATCCACACCTAGTGTTTCATGTAAATCATGCGAGCGAGTTTTCCAAAGCAAAATGAAACGCGATTATTATTACGATAGATATCATAGACAAGTAAAATGCCCCTTTTGTCCAAAAATGGTGCTGAAAGCGGGCCTTGAAAAGCATCAGTTTGAGCAACACAAAGATCTCGTGCCAACATGCGGGGTATGTGGTTTAAAAGCTGTCAAACAAGCTGAAATAGAGAGGCATCAAAGAGCGGTGTTCAATTAACAATGTATAACATCCCCACTTAGCATCCCCGAAACATCTTACCGTAACTAACGACATCATGGACATACAGTTGACCTCTGGCTTGCAATCGTGTGAGGTGCATGCCGCGCGCACCTGTGACGTCACCAAACCTATCACCATAATTATATATACCAAAACTATTCCCCTGTCTGTGTGTGTGCCTGCGGCTCGTGAACCCTGGCCCTCCAAGTAATGGAGCTTCCCATCTAAAGATAAGCCAGAGAACAGACTAATTGACGACATTTGTTTTCCTACCTAAAACCCAATTTGAACAAGTGGTGCATTTGAAAGAGAAGAATGTTACTTGCTCCGTTTGTATATACCAATGTTTTGGTGGCGTGCAGCTAAAGAGGCACATGATCAGTCATAGATCCAACAAAGTGTACGAATGCAGGTTTTGTAACAAGACTATTCCGCGTCACACGACTTTCTTAACTCGTTCACTGTTAAGTTACCATAGAGTACCTACTTTTTTTGTTTTACTTTTTAAGTTAGGGTATGTGCGAAGTAGGTGGTGGAGGTAAGCAAAGCGATCGCAGCGCACACCATGGCAGAAATGTGTAGCTACCGGGGACATCGGTAATTTTTTCTTCAAAGTTTCCTATTGGTTTCTTATAATTCGTTTCGTTTGTATTTATTTATTTTGTCTTCAGTTAAGTAAGGGGTCCTTCTCGCTTACTAAAATAAAATATTCATGTGGCATTATTTGACAATCTCAGAGTTTGACATTGTGCCGGGACCCATGACGTTTCTGACTTGCACATAGCCAATAGCACCGTTTGTCGTAGCTGTCCAGCTAGCACGAGAGGTTGTATGGTCATGTATTGGCCTGGAATGTCACATAAAACATAACCTATAGCCTATAGTGCTAGCGGGGCAGCTAAATGTTCGTATGTACCTAGTGAAAATCTCCGCCGTGGCGTTCAGATGTGTCGTGACGAGACATAATGTTTATAAAACCATCATCAGACCTGTCCTCATGTCGTATGGCTGTGGGCGTGGCCAGTGCTTGAGCGGCACAAACAGGAGCTGCTGGTCACGAAAATGAAGATGCTGCGCTGGATGTGCGAAGTCACGCGGAATGACCGCATAAGCAAATTCGCATTCGGCGCAGCCTTCATGTTCGTGACATTGCAGATAAACTGCAAGAACTTCGGCTCCGCTAGTACCTGGTACGGCTACATACATGCATATAATCACGACTGTTTCCCAGAGGGATAGGTAGAGATCACGGATTTCCATTTGCTATGATCCTGACATACAATTTTCGCTTCATGAACTCTCATAACATCCCTCATGCACGCTCGCCGATTTAGGGTACTCTTGACCTGGCCATTCTGCAGAATGTCTCCAATTTGGTGCGGCCACGTCTTGCGAAAACCAAAAACGTACGTTAGTTACAAATATCTGGCTATGCCGATCTGGGAAAGCCTTGGTAGTGCTCGGTGGACGTTACAAGGGACATGCGTGGTCTCACAAAAGAGAATGCCGAAGACCGTGCGAAGTGGAGAAGAAAAAGCAAATCGTGTGTGTACAGTACTTACAGGCTGTAAAGTGACATAGACTTGTGTGACGATCCGGAGTTGCAAACCTTGTTTCCTTAGACCATGTGACAGATATTTAACATTTGTGCCCATTGTCCGTTAATATCGGTCTGATACAGCCATTTTGTTACCAGTTGCGGCCACAATTCCGGCGCATAACTAGTTTATATTTATTATATTTACGAAGAAAATACAATCATTCGAGAAAATATTTGGTACAGCCAATACTAGCTATCACCCTCTCTGCTATTAACAGGTCACACACCCACCGATGATGGCACGACAATATATATACGTATAAGTACACCAGTGACATCTCCAACGTAGATTTCTGTGTGCCCCAGGGAAACGTCCTTGGTCCAACTCTTTTCTTGGCTTACATTAATGAACTCTGTAACCTCAAATTAGCTAACGCCACAACTATATCCTTCGTGGACGACACGACTAGCTATTCTGGTTCGTGGAAAGGACTGGTCTGAAGTGCAAAAAGTTGCAGAATCCAATTTAAAACTTGTTTTTAAATGGCTGAATACCAATTTACTTACATTAAATATCCAAAAAAACAAAATATTTATGTTTTTCTATAAATTTTAGAGGTTCATTCCTGATGATGACTTGATGACTTTAGTATCAAGGAGTATGAGCCTTCGCCTAACTACACTATAGACAACCTGCTTAGCTATATTGACCGTTCAACCACAATACGCTATCTCGGCGTAATGTTATGTTCACCTCACGTGGTGGCAACATATTGAGTCACTTAAATGCGGCGTTAGATGCGCGCTCATGTTCATTTTTCGTAACCTAAGGAATATTGCGTACCCAGAACTGCTCAGAACCGTTTACTTTGCTCTCTGTGAATCCGTTTTAGGTTACTGTAACTCGGTCTGGGGAGGAGCGGCTAAGTCGCACTTAATTAACTTGGAAAGGGATCAGCGGTCACTTCTCAAGATTATTTTTAAAATCCATCACGTTTTAGCACTAAGGAACTTTACATTCAGATGCATTTTTATTGGTGTCGGATCGGATCCGACACCGACGTTTTACTAAGGTGTATCCCGACGAGCGAGCATTGCGGGCGCTCAAAGGGATGGGGCTTGCGACCTAGCAGGGCGTGACCTTGATTTTGCCGGATGCCTGCAACTGAACTGCTCTGTCGGGCCAGAATCACGGAGAGGACTGCCATGCTCGCTTGTGGGATACCGCCTTTAGTTATCTGAGTAGCCTATAGTTGTGTGATATTATTTAGTAATTAAGTTTATGAATTAAGAGTATTAGTAAGCGAATGCTATGCAAAATGATATTTTGTTGCAGGATCGAAGAAATCGAAATACCAGAATTTAATCAAATTCCATGGAGAAGAATTTAAATACACCTGCGTCCTTTGTGACTTTGAATGTAATGCACGGCGCCAGGCGATGACCCACGTACCTGCAGCCCACATCAGCCAGATATCCTGCCCGGTATGTGGCGAAATCTTCTCTGATTTACAGCTTTTAGAACTCCATAGAACCCAGCCGCATACAAACCGAACTTACAAGTGCCAATCATGCGCGCTAGTTTTACCTAGCGATAAGAAATTACATCACCATATGCGGGCCAATCATGCCATAGTAAAATGCAGTTTCTGTCAGCATATGGTGTTAAAAGTGGAACACAAGAAACATCTGCTGGAGCAACACCATGACGTCATGCCGACTTGCGGTGTTTGTGGTTTAAAAGGTGTTACAAATCACTTCATAGAAAGGCACCAGCGGATCGTCCATTTGAAGGAAAAAAATGTGACGTGTCCCGTATGTAAGTTTGAGTTTTTTGGCTTAGTGCAGTTAAAAAGACATATGATTACTCACAAAGTAGATAAACTGTACGAGTGTAGGTTCTGTAAGAAGACGTTTCCGCGGCAGTCTACGTGTAGAATACACGAGATGATTCACACGGGGGAAAAGAAGAAAAAGTGTGAATTTTGTGACGCCTCGTTTGTGCAGAAAGCGAGTTTGAACTATCATATGTTGAAACATCATCCTGATCATGTTTAGTTGGTTAGATGCCGTCTTACAGCATGATCCCGACAAACCGATTGACAAGTTGCTGTATCTTTCAAAAATGGCAATTACAGTCCTTTGATTAATCTGAAACTTTGCTTAGTTAAATGATGAAACTATTATTATAACTCGGTGGTTAAAGCTTTTTCTCTGGTTCCGTCTGTTTGAACCTTGTTAATTTTATCTTCATCATGATATGATCATCCGAAGAACATCCACTTACATAGGCCTCACCAAAATGTGCTACAATGACCGATCCTACCTCGCGACCTTTACCAGTCAAGCTATATAGTCAGTCCTCCGAATCGCTAAACTTACTGACAGTGGGCGGGGCACGTGGAAACGATGGGCGTTAGGAGGAAAGGTTGTCAAGTGGCGACCTCATACCGGAATAATTGTGAACCAATTCTGATTGTTGAAGGTCGGTTCTATATGTATATTGATGATTTAAACGTTTGCTATGATTTAAGAGGGAAATATCTTCGGCCTTGAGCGTTGGACATACACACATATCAATTTACCAATTACAACCTAAAGTTGTAACTATGAGATGGAAAGAGACATCAATCATTCAACTCATTCACTAGTCGTGGTCTTGACAAAAATTGATAGGTGTGTACTTACTTTTAAGCAACACCTTAAGGCCTGAATTGTGAGAGGCTCAAGCCTCTCACAGACTGGTGCGGCCTGGCCGCCGCGGTCAAAAGTAAATTTGTCATTAGCTGTCAAATTTACTATTGACCGCCACCGCAGGCCGCGGCAGTGTGATTCAGGCCTTAAGGCTCGCCCCACGAGCGAACACGGTAGTCCGCGCGTGATTCCGGTCTGTCTGGACAGTTGCAGGCCAGCACGGCATCCGGCAAAACCAAGGTTACTCCGTATTAGATCGCAAGCTCCACCCCTTTTACCATGATCGGCAGACCTCCATGCTCGCCCGTGGGAATACGTAAGGATTGAAGGTATCTAAACAATCAGTCAATTATAGCATTCACATTGTTACGTATTTAATAAGCACATACGAGTATCATTAATTTTAATGGTAATAAATAATTTTCTGAAGACTTATTATTTTAATACACTGGTCACCATTTTAAATAATACCTACCTAACCTATATAGTCATTGAGATCATATGGTGCATGAACAATCATGCATGGTCCGCCATGATAGGCACAGGAAAGTTATGGAGAGCTCTTTTGTTGTTTGTTGTAGATTCCTATGATAACCTGTTATAATGTGCCCTCGGGTTATTCTTTGTTGGGGCGCTGTTAAAATGTTATTTATCTTTAGCCGATGAACATCAAAAACTCAAAATAGTTTATTGGGTTTTTACATGTTGGGTTGAACAGAGGCAAATGTTGCCACCGTCCAGTAAGCATAAGACAAGTAATGCTTGTGCGTTTGGATGTATGCGTGTGTGTGTGTGAACATCGTTTTCAAAATCGAATCGAGGCAATGATCCTACATATTTTTTCCAATATACAAAATATAGGAATATAGAGGATAAACAAAATAAAAACTAAACTATCTAATATTAAAAACTAAATTAAAAATAATTATAAATAAAAGATAGGACGCCTCTCTGAGGCAGGACATGAAGGCCTGTAAATTTGTTGAACATCATTGTATAACTCATGACCATGCAATAAATATTTTGATTGATTGATTGATTGATTGATTGAATATATATATACTTACTTAACTTTCCAATCTTATACATACTTACCACAGAAATATATTTTTTTCACTGTACTGTTGTGTTGCCCTGCTTCAATAAAATGTAATCACATCTTCATCTTGCGGCACCGCCTTGCCTCGTCGGTTCCTCAATTGCAAGTATACAATTGATGTACGGGATGAGCAATCTAGATGTGCCATTTTAGGAACTAGTAGCGCAAAATATTAGCTAAAGCAGTATCTGAACATAAGTTTTTTTAAGTTATACCTTCTGCGCTCCATTAAAATCCAGTTCTACGCAGGCACGGCACACGTCGACTTACGTACCGCCGCATCCTGCGACTTGCTCAAGTTTACTGTAACGACGTGTGATATTTGATATATCTACTGTGCTATAAGTAATTTAGTACCTGGCCACCCGACCTTGTCTCGTCGCAATAAGTACAACTTCGTAAGAAATCTTACTTCAATATATTAAAGTAAAATCCTATTAAAGTTAAATATAAAACCTTACTAAAATTTCAGTGGGTTCGACGACTTCGGGCTTCTTCTCTGCATCAAGTGGAATGTCTTAGTATGGACTGTAAGAGATCTTTGATTATCAAAAGTCTTGGTACAAGCTTGACAGTGCAACACTATCGGCTTCACCCCGTGAACTTTCACTTCGTGGTCATTCTTTTTGGTGTAATCTGTGAATTTTTCCCCGCAATAACCACATTTGTTCCTCTTGTTCATTAGAATGTGGACGTTTCGCTCGTGTTCCTGCATTCTCAACTTAGCATCAAATACTTTAGGGCAATAGCGGCAGCTAAAGTCACCAGTGATATGCCGATAACTATGCGCCTGCAGTATTCGCTTAGTAACAAACCCAGCCCCGCAAATCTCACAAATACAATTCCTGTAATGTTCGTTCATATGAGCTAACAACACTTTGAAGTTGCTGAATTCCGTCGAACACTCAACGCAAGTATGCATGTTTGACTCGAACCTAAACGGGACTAAATGATTCTTCAAATCTGTGATTATAGGTCGATCGTGAGTGGTTTTGAGATGTTCCATTAACTCCCCAAGCTCTCTAAGTGTTAATGAGCAGATGTTGCAGCGGAGTGAGGTTATGTCGAGTTTTACGATAAATCCGACAATGGATTCGCCTTTCATGTAGTTTGCTTTAGTCGTTTCGTCATGGGAGGTTATTGTGTGTTGTTTGAGCTCAGCTGGGTCGCGGTACTGGTCGCTGCAGAAACAACAAGCGTAGCCCACGCTTCCACGGCAACGTATAGGCGTCGCATTAGAATACAATAGAATCTCCTTTAGATTTGCTTGATGCCTGTGCGCCTCATTCAGTTTTTTGAACGAAACATTGGAGGGTGTTGGCTTGATTTCAATTATCTTGCATCGTTTTTTTCGAGGTTTCTCCGTCTTTGGATTTAGTATGATCGTTTTCAATTTGGAAGCTTTTTTATCCTTACTTTCGCGGGGGATTGTGATCATGGATTTCCGGAGCTTCCATCCCACACCTATGGAAATAGAAATGGGTATTAGAATTCCAAATCAATTATTTCAGGTCGGTTAACTACGTCCTTGGATGCTACAGCGGTGTTGCCACTTCAATCATGTAGATATATATATGATAAAAGTACTTGTGAATAAAGTAACCTACCTCTACTAATTAAGTAACTATTGACAAATATGTCAGTTACAGTAGGTAATTGCAGCCATTGCAGTATACAAAGAATAAGGAAAAGAACATTCTTTCAGTACATATTATCATAAAACTTGTAACCTGGATATGGAAACCCTATGGGAGCCCAGGGCCCCCTTGAAACAAAATCCCAACTATGGGTTAAACTGGTAAGGCAAATAATAATCTCCAGTACATTTAACGTGCGTACTTTTATTGATTAAAACAAGTACAAACCGACCAAACAAGCATATAACCTTATCACAATTCTAGCCCATGCTTGGATCTCATGTGACCTCTCCAGCTACATTTCTGCACAAACGTCATCTCACAGTGTTCACATTTGAACCTGCGATCATCAGCATGGATCCTCATGTGTTCCCTCAGCGTGTTTTTTCTACCGTAAGATTTATTGCATATAACACAGTGGAAGTCCCTTCGTCCTGTGTGCGTCAGCATGTGGTTTTTCACTTCGGGCGTGGAGAAGAACATTTTATCGCATTCAGGACATTTGTGCCGCTTCTCCATCATGTGGAAAGTCCGTTTGTGGATGGCGAGGTATTTGTAGCTCTTGAATGGTTTGTCACACGCTGGACATTTCACTTCGATGGCCGGTTTACCATGAACATTGACCATGTGCGCGTTTTTGGCTATAATACCACTAAAGCGTTCATCGCAGAAATCGCATTTATTTCGCTTGTTGAAGCCTAGATGTACGGATTTCTCGTGCTCTTTCAATTTAAGGTCGTTGTTGAAAATCCGCTGACAGGTCTCACACTTGTGTTCCCCGTTTGCGTGCTGGCGAACGTGATTCTGCAAACTTCTCTGATTTACATACCCGCTGCCGCAAGTATTGCACACGAAGTTAGGGATATGTATGTTCATATGGTGTACCAGTGTTTTGAAATTATGAAATTCATGTTCACATATCACGCATTTTAGTTCTGTTCTATTATTGTCGAATTTGAAAGGTACCATATAGTCCTTTTCAAACGAATGTATGGTTTCCGAGTGCTCCTTCTTTAAGTGCTCCATTAACTTCTGGATGGTATCTACTTCGTTTTCGCAAAGTTTGCATTGTAAATCTGTTATGTCGACTCTTATGATTAGTTGTGCAATATCTCTGCCAAAGAATGCGTCCTGCCCAGTGGGGTGTTTCTCTACTGTATGCCGTTTCAAGGCTGCAGTGTCATCGAACCGTTCTGGACAGCAGCAGCATGTGTACCACTTTCCATGCAACCTTAATGGTGTGGCGTTGGAACACCTCATGATCGTCCGAAGATTCTGGATGTGCAAATCGAACTCGTTAGGTTTTTTGGACGTGTTGCTTTTAACTGCAGTTACTTTAGTTGAAGTTGTGGCCAGGGAATTCTTCTTCTTGGCTAGTCTCTTTTCTTTGCGAGTGACGCGATCATTATTTGTTTCCTCGTCTGTGGCCAACTCCACTTCGAGTTTTATTGTGAAACTCCTTTGCTCAGGTTCATCTGTAAAGATAGGTTCTATTTTATAAAGGGAACACATTTCGCCACCTTCCTGCGATCATATATTGAAACACGAATATCGGTTTATTTTCATTTATTTTCCTTATTGTAGGACCAATTTTTTACATTATGCCTTTTAAACGGACAATTAAATTGAATATCAATATCAAACTTCCTCTCCATGCTTTGATCGCATGTGTCCCCTCCAACTACATTTCTGAACAAAAGCTACGTTGCAGTGTTCACACTTGAATCTACGATCGTCTGCATGTATTCTCATATGCTCTCTCAACGTGCTCTTCCTGCCGTAAGATTTGCTACAAACAAAACATTGGAAGTCACGCTGCCCTGTGTGGGTTAGCATATGCTGCTTCACTTCATGAGTAGAGAAGAACATTTTATCACATTCTGGACATTTGTGCCTTTTCTCCATCATATGGAATGTCCGCTTGTGCAAAGCTAGGTATTTATGGTTTTTAAAGGTCTTCTCGCACGCTGGACACTTGACTTGGATCTGTGGCATGCCGTGAACTTTTATCATGTGGGTGTTTTTCGCTATGTAACCAACAAAACGTTCCTCGCAATGATCGCATTTGTTCCGTTTGTTGAATCCCTGGTGCACTGATTTCTCGTGTGATTTTAGTTTCGCCTCGTTATCGAATACTCGCTGACACGTCTCACACTTGTGTTCTCCGTTGGCATGCCGGCTGGCGTGGTGTTGGTAGCTCCTTTGATTCACGAAACCGCTGCCGCAAGATTTGCATACAAAATTCGGGTAATGAACATGCATGTGCTGTGCTAACATCTTGAAATTATGAAACTCCTGATCGCAGATTGCGCACATCAACTCTTTATCAGTTTCGAATTTGAAAGGGATCATATAGTTTTTAAGCCGCGTGTGTATGCGTTGTGAATGTTCTTCCTTCAAATGCTTTATTAATTTCTCTAGTGTGTCTATAATGGCCTTGCAAAGCTTGCATTGCAGGCCGGTTATGTCCATTCTAATGAGTAGTTCTGAAATGTTCCGTCCAATCATGGCATGTTTGCCGTCTGGGTGTTTGTCTACCGTGTGAGTTTTTAAGGCTGCTGTGTTGTCGTAACGTTCAGGGCAGAAACAGCAGACATACCATTTACCGTGCATTCTTAATGGCGTAGCGTTAGAACACTTCATGATGACTTCTAGATTTTGGATATGTCTGTCCACTTCGGTGGTTTTTTTAAGAATTATCGATCGATTGCTGCTGGTTTCTGGTTCATACCAGGTCAGTTTGTCATCTACGGTAAGGTTTGTCTTTACAGATCTCTTTATTCGACTAGTGGTGTGGTCATAATTGCCTTCGGTGTGTACTATGACAATATCTCCCAGATAGTCCTGGTCTTCTAATGTGTCCTCTTCCTCAGAGTCGATCTCGAATTTTACTAACAAGCTCCCGTCCACGGGTTCATCTGTAAAGACAAGCTTTCGTTTATTCTATTGCTCAAATTTAACTCTCCTTCACCCAGAGAAAAATTTGTATCGAAACCGTTCCGAACCGATTTGCCATCCGCAGAACCTTATAACCGTGAAGTACCATGTATTAAAATATACATATACCACTGTTTTGTCAATTAGGATAACTGATGATAAATTACCGATAAACCTTATTAATTCCCACAGATAAAAAAATAAAACGACATAATAGTACATTACTACAGAGGCCGGGACGAAAGGGGATGCCGGCCGAAAACATGTAGACAGCCGAGCGAAGCGAGGCCGGATAGGTCTAAGGCGGGCAACCCCATATTTCCCGCCGAGGTATGTATAGTGTTTTTCTAAAACATGCAATGAAATAAACAAAAAAATAACAAAGTTTTATTTTTAATACGCATAGTGGCAGAATGTCATGATGCCTGTGCCACAAATTTATGTGGAATGGAAATTAAAAAAGAGGACTTTGCCGGCCTAGGCCTGCAAGATTTGTATGAAATTCCATTAACTACCTCTTGTCCTAGCCGCACCTGAAACGTCATACTTCGCAGCCTATTATAAGGAACATAACATCAATATTTCATTGCATGTTTGAGAAAAAACACATACCTATACAGGATGATCCGGGAGACGTAAGCAAGATCAACACTACAGATTCAGTAGATCATAAGCTACTGCTTCGTGCCACTATTAGTGAAATTAACGTCCATTTATCTGTAGTATACAAAAATGTTTTAAATTATTTACGAAATTCATGGTCACTCTACAATCAGAATACTTCAGTCAAGTGATACGTGTCAAATTGAATGTCACCCGAGTCCGATTACTTTTGAAATATCGTATCTCACGAGAGGTTTAATCTTTATAAACCAGTTGTTGTAGGGTGACCATGATTGTAGAGAATTAAACTTTAACTTAACAAAAATTAAAATACAGGAAAAAGGTATGGGTGTTTCACTTAAATACAATGGTGAACGATTCATTGCCATTTACTATATGTAGTGTTGGTCCTGAATCAGCCTGTATATAAACAGCCGTATCTTTTTTTTGCGTTAACTTAGAAGTTTGTTTTTTGTCACAGCTTCAAGGGACTGTAGTCTCGATACCTCCACGTGTTCCCGAGATAAAGGGCCGACGGACAACAAAGTGATCATATAAGGGTTCCGTTTTTACCCATTGAGAAACAAAACCCTACAAATAAGATATCCATAACTTTCATAATATATATAGATTAAAGTGCTTACAATAATATTATAACTGTAATATATATTCTTTTATTCTCTGCATTTATTTTCTTACTTAAGCTAGGTTTTTTACAATAACTTTAGAAAAGTAAAATATATTATACATAGATACAAATTATAAAAGCATTATAAAAAAACTAACCTAGGGTGCCGCTGGCAGCGGGGCAGGGCGTAAGCTACCGGTGGTAAGGGCGACCCATAGTTACTGGAGTTTCGTCAAGATCCATTCAGTAGTGACGAATAAACAACTATACAAAGTATATAATATAATTAGGATATTCCAAAACTAAACTAATGGGATATATCCAGCATACTTGAGGGTGTCTCGTAGGTTTTTATTATTGGTAACGGGCAGATCTATTTATGCTACATGCCGTTATTGACTGCATGTAATTAATACACGATATTTAGCGAAATAGTAAAGGAACTCTTTACTAGTAACTTTAATCATGAAATCCCATAAACTAAATGCCTGTTTCAAAGAATGAAAGAAAACTGCATAGAAAAAAGGTCACTTTTATTCATGTATATAGTATAACTAATAACATCCTAGGAAACCAATACGTTTTAAGATCTGTCTATAATATCGATAAGAATGTTGATTAGCGGGACAGCACTATATCCGCCATGTTTAGTTCCAATATGGCCGCAAAATGGACACGCTTTAATGATGACACTTCGCGTCCATAGAATTTCCTTAGTCATTGGATTTAAATGAATCGACATATTTTTCGCAAATATGTTCATGTTGTACTGCTGTAAACTGTCGATCAACTACTTAAGTTGTCAATATTTACCGCCACTGGCAGATCAAATGTCAAAAAATTTGTGATAAAACCATCTCGATCGCTACTGACCACTCGTTGCATCTCGAACGCTGGGAGTAGACATATCTCGAGTGTGAGATTTCGAGAATACGCAAATGGGTTTTCGATCGACATCCGCCATTTTTATCGAGACATGTCTAAAGTTTTTGAAAGTTTAATTTTTATGGGTGTGCCGGGTGGATAATTGATTTTACATCCCTATGGTGGAAAGTATTTTTTTATTGTGACGATTAGCCACGGAGTCGAAGATAATTGAGCTACGCTACGCCATATTATTAAAATGAATACTTTTCATATATCTAAACTCAGCTATACATTGTTATTGAGGTTGTTATTAAAATTATTTTACAGTTGGTCTATTTTATTCGCAATTACAGAAAATCAACATTTAATATCATTCCTCTATTCTGCTGCCCGCCATAATGACATGATAGCACGACACTTTTTTTCACGTCTCGGCATGGCCATCTAGATACACGTCGTGGCCAACTCGATTAAAGTCTAGGCTGTGTTCCGAATCACGCTTACAACGTTCACAACGCTTACAGTGCTGGCGGCCGGTCCGAATCATTTAGCGCGCTCAAGGCCGCGTAAGTGGTGTTTTGTTTTGGAGCAGTCATGAGCGTGTTTCCTGTCATGTTCATGTCAACGTCAACTGAATTTGAATTTTGAGTTCGTCAATTAATCGTAGTAGAAAATTCTGGGCTGGGTTTTTGATTTGTAGAAAATTGAAATTAATCGCAATTTGCGAACGACATGTTCAAGGATCAAATCGAAGAGCATGGGAGATAGTGAAATAAATGATTGTTATTATTATAGTAATAAATAAACGAATATAACTTGTGAAGTTTTAATTTTTCGCGTCTATAATGAGATGTCATAACGTGTCAAACGTCAACTTGACGTTTGCGCTCAAGGTGCTTACGGCTAGGAGTGTGAGCACCGTGAGCGCCGACCATGATGTCATCAATGACGTCACGAAATCTCGTGAAAGCGCTGTGAGCGTGAATCGGTCCGACCGTGAGCGCGCTCTGAGCGCTGTGAGCGTGATTCGGAACACAGCCCTAGTCGGCCAGTGCGAAAAGGTTTGAGGTTGGATATAGGTAAATATTATTAATTTATACCATAATCATAATACATATTACTCTGTACATTTAATTATAGAATCATACTTTATACAAGAAATAAAATTGAAACCATTGGATAAGTTTTTATAAAGGATTATCCTTAATTCTGAACGCGGTATCCTCCTAGTATTCCTCTGTCTACCTGTATCTATAAGTATGTTTATTACTTCATATATGCTATTTTATTATGTGAGGTGTACAATAACAGTAGTTTATGCAATTGTTATATACCTAGTGTTTTCTTTTTTAGTCGAGTAAGTCGCTAAGTATGGTACGAAACTTAAAAAGCTAAGTAATTATATAATTATTGTATACAATGCTTTTTCTACGAGTCAATCAATAGTACATTACGATACAAGTGCCGAGAACAGGACATTCGCAACGAGTGGTGATAAATTAAAACACGACCGAAGGGAGTGTTTTAAATCGACACGAGTAGCAAATTACCTATTCGCACGTGATCGTACAACGTTTTACAGTACATATGGCTCTTTAAAGTTTCGACATATGTACGTAATCTGCTGATTACCGCACTCGTGCGGTAAAGTAGCACCATATGTAGGTACTGTAATAGTACATTACGATACAAGTGCAGAGAACAGGAAATTCGCAACGAGTGGTGATAAATTAAAACACGACCGAAGCGAGTGTTTTAAATCGACACGAGTCGCGAATTACCTGTTCGGAGGTGTATCTTACAACGTTTTACAGTACATACGGCTCTTTAAAGTTTCGACATATGCACGTAATCTGCTGATTACCGCACTCGTGCGGTAAAGTAGCACCCCGCACAAAAAAAGTGCGGTGTAAAATTATTCATTATTATTGTATATTCTGTATTATTATTATTTTACAGTACATATGGTGCTACTTTACCGCACGAGTGCGGTAAACAGCAGATTACGCGTGCATATGTCGAAACTTTAAAGAGCCATATGTACTGTAAAACGTTGTACGATACACGTGCGAACAGGTAATTCGCAACGAGTGGTGATAAAATGAAACACGACCGAAGGGAGTTAAATCTAATCGTAATGTACTATACAAACTCTCCTGCGGATCGAAGTGCAGGCCTAACGGGTCAATGTCAGCGCATGATATATATCGCGCACGCGTTGCACGGCGACACGTGACTGGTCAAATTAATTAAAGTTTTGTCTACGAAGTGTTAATTCAAACAAGTCGTACTTTTACTACCAGTGAAAGAGTATTTTCAAAGCCTTTCAATTACCCATCCGCATTCGTTATGATTTTGAATGATGGCAATCAACTTGTTTACGTTTTTGATAGCTATGTTTGACACATTATCACGCGACATCTTCGCCGTGCTTCGATCGCATATGTCCCTTCCAACTGCATTTCTGGACGAACGCCATGCTGCAGTGCTCGCATTTGAAGCGACGGTCGTTCATGTGAATCCTCATATGCTCCCTCAACGTGGAACGCCTGCTAAAAGCCTTCGAGCACACCGCGCATTCGAACTCTCGCAGCCCCGTGTGAGTCGTCATGTGATGCTTCAAAGTGTTCTTCATAAAAAACCTCATGCCACACTCCGGACAGCTCTGCTCTTTTTCCATCAGATGAAAACCCCGATTATGGTTCCTTAAACTCTTCGCACATGAAAACTTCTTATCACACACAGTGCAATTAAATTCCGGCTTTTTGATCCCATGCACTTTCTCTAAGTGGTCTAACTTCCCGCTAAGCTCAGCGAATTTTTCTTCACAGTAATCGCATTTGTTTCTTTTGATGCCTAGATGGACTACTCTCGTATGATTTTTTAGCTTAAGGCTGCTGCTGAATAGTTTGTTACATACGTTGCATGTGTATTCCCCTGTACTGTGCCCGAGCCGGTGTATCCTCATACTGTTATAATTTAAGTAGCCTTCGCCACAGACATCGCAAATAAAGTTTCGGTAATGTTTCCTCATATGATCTAGTAAAGTGTGGAAATTATTGAAGTCTTGCCTGCAAATAGCGCATTTCAAGCGTTCCGTTTCAAACTTAAAAGGAATAATAAGGTTTTTGGTGAACGTTTGAAGCGGTTCTCGATGTATTTTCTTAAGGTGATCCCATAATTGTTCAAGCTGATCCATAGATTGGCCGCAAAGTTTGCAGTGGAGAGCTGTTATGTCTACCTTTGCGAAATATTTACCATTGTCGCCTTTTATAAAAGGCTTATCATTGTAATTGTGGTTATCATTCGTATGTTGTTTTAGGCTAGCCGCGTCACGGTATGATGTGTCGCAGAAGTAGCAGGTGTAGCCGAGGTTGCCGCGATTACGTATTAGCGTCGCGTCTGAACATCGCAGTATTATATTTAAATTATCTTTCTGTTGTCTTACTAATTTTCTCAAATTTACTCCTTTTTGAGGCGGTTTTGTTGGTATATTTCTGTTAGAGTGGGGATCGAATTTTGGTGCATTGACATTCATAAGTATATTTTTTTCTTTTTCTATTTTTGCCGGGCCGTTATCTTCAATCTCGAATTTTACCACCAGCATTGTATCCAATATTTGATAATTTTCTACTTTTTTGTCCTGGCACCTTTCTCGTTGTTCTGTAAAGAAATGCAAAAATATTCACTGGATGTGCAATTGTGGACTAGTTATAGACTTTTTCTAATAATTTGTAATACTTAAGAATAGGTACGGAAACAATAAAACCGCTAGGTAATAAATAAAAGACTAAGGCGTAGTTAATCGAATATATTTTCACATAAATGTGGATTCTAATTTAGGTTTAATTCAGAGTGGTTAGAGCGCATATGACCCCTCAAACTGCTCTTTTGCACGAAAGCCATTTCGCAGTGTTTGCACTTGTACCGTCGGTCGTCTGTATGAATCCTCATATGATCCGACAGAGTCTTTTTACGTCCAAAAGACTTAAAGCACACAGCACACGAGAACTCCCTCGTACCGGAATGAATGACAAAGTGATTATTCAACTGAGCCTTCGCGTAAAAGGACATGTCACATTGAGAACATTTATGAGGTCTCTGTATTAAATGATCTCTTTTAATGTGAAGTCGAAGAGCTGCCATAGTTTCGAAAGTTCTTTCACAAGCTTTACATTTAGGCGACTCCCTTTGTATGCCATGTGCATCTTTCAAGTGTTTCACTTTCTGTCTGAAATCTCTAAATCTCTCGTTGCAATATGCGCATAGATTTAGCTTTGGGAGCCTGTGGACTTGCTTTTCATGCGCTCTTTGTTTTAGTGCTGTATCATAAACTTTAGGACAAAAACTGCAGATAAAAGATCCAGTCTCGTGGGTTTTCTTGTGATTCCTTCGCATGTTTCGAGTAACGAAACCGCTGTCGCAAGTCTCGCAAATGTAATTTCTGAAATGAACATTCATATGTTCCTGGAGAACCTTGAATGTGTTGAAGTCGTTGGGGCAGAACACGCAACGTAGAGTTTCGTCGTCAAACTTGAAAGGTAAGATGTGGCTGTCGACCTCTGTATACATTTTCTTGCCGTGCTTGTCGACTAAGTGACTCACGAGCAATTCTAACGAATCGACATTGCTATTGCACAGTTCACAGCGCAACGCTGTAATGTCAAGCTTCACGAAATATTCAGCCATAGTTTTTCCTCTCATGAACGCTCGCTTAGTTTTACTGTCATGGCCCTGAATGGTGTGGGTTTTGAGGTCAGTTGGGTTTGGGAACTGCTCCGGACAGAAACAGCACTGGTAGCCGATGCCGCCGTGAGCCCGAATGGGAGTCGCATTCGAACAATCTAAGATAATTCTTATATTATTACGGTGCATTTCTAATTCTGATGGACCTTTTGGATTATTGGCTTTATTTTTTTCTTTGTTAACTGTGGACTCTTCATTTACAGTTATCTTGTTTGTGACATCTTCTTTCGTAGAGCACTCAAATTTGAGGGCATTTTGCGTTTCTTCACCTATAAAAAAAATCAGGAATTATTGAATTTCTTGATCACGACTCTGAGTGAAACTACGTTTTTTTGCCGTTCTTTATTTATTGAATTCCGATAGATTTTAACTACCTATGCCGATATTTAGATGTCATAAATATAAATTGTTTCAGAATCTATAATTATACCCACATTTTTGGCCTGGTTGTCACTTCCCATCTAATGAGAATTGGGACAGTCTATTATTTTTTTAACTAGTAGGCAAACGAGCAGGCGAATCGCCTGATGGTAAGCGATTAGCGCCGCCCATGGACACTCGCAACACCAGAGGGGTTATAATTCAGTGGTTCGTAAAAAGAAAACATTGCGTGTACACTGATTTCAAGATAATATTAAGGTATGCTTAAATAATGATTATCCAACCTAGTTTACGGTAGTTGGTTCAATATGTTATTATTGCGAGATATTACCGAAGAATTAATTAATATTTTGTAATTAGTATTTTTTTTTTTTTTCATCGAAACTAAACTTACCACTCATTAAACACCCAAGTTCATTGTATTCTACTTACCTAGTAGTAATACAAACAGTCAAAGTTCATTAACTTTGCTACCTAATCACTCTAAAACGGCAATATATATTATATTTTGAATGCTCCTAGCATAAAATCAAGGCACAGACATCAGAAAAAGCAGACACGCAGTATTAAGCCCGATGATTTTTCATATAAATAGTTGTCTCGTTAAATCCTTATAGTGTACCAAAATGAGATAGAATGCGCCAGATAGTACGATCATTTTCGGCTGTTAAATTTAACATTGACTCCATTTGAAAGCACACCAGAATGTTAAATCCCATATAAACTTCACACCACAACGTCAGTAGGTACAGTAAAATTTTCACTTATCCTGTCAGATTTCACTTATCTGTCTCTCTCAAACTCACTGATTTGTGCATTAGTGAGAATAGATCAGATGTATAGAAATCGTTCAACTTAAATGAGCGGATCTGCTTTACTCTGATATCTGAGGGCCTACACCGAACTTCGAACTTCGTATCGTGCCGCCCCTTTCCGTCATATAGTGTAAAACGCGAGAGCGAAAGGCACGGCACGACACGAAGTTCGATTTTCGAAGTTCGGAGTAGGCCCTCTGTGAATCAAGGGAAAGATCCACCATTAGGGAAAAAACGTTCCTGGACTCGTATCGCCAGCGATGTCGGGCCTAACTTTCCAGATAACGCTCGACACGCGCTATGTCTTGCAACATTCCGGCACCTTGATCGACGTTGCTGGCGCCACGTGTGAATTAAAACACAAATATATAAGGCAAACCTTTTTAATGTGATTAATTTTACCAAGAGTTCACAGTGACAGAAGTGGAAATCAGCCAAGACATCAAAGTAAAGCAAATTACAAATCAAATTCAAGTCCGTGGAAGACGGTAGTACAATTGTTTTTCAAAACCTATGTCTGGTCGATATCAATCATAACTCTATTAAATACTAAAGAGAACAGTGTAGCATATGTAAACCAAAAAGGCATAAAAAAGATGATTAGATACAATATTGAAAACAAACTTCACTTTGCATTCCTGAATTCATCCAAATCACACTTATCACTTACTTTCTTAAAGCGATCTAGATTGGTCAATGGGGCCCTTTACACAATTAATATTATCAAAATACTGCGGTGTCAATATTATCGCAGTTTTACAAAATTACTTGGAATTTGCTTCATTATTTACGTCATACGGATCGTGATATGAGTGATCGCGTGATAATATTCACCGTGTAAAAGGCCCCAATCCACGAAGACGCACTCCACTCCACTACTGCCTACAACCTGGTCAAAAAATGAACGCTATCTGGAGTGCGGTCTTAAGATTGAGTGATCTGTGTAACAGATACCTAGTATTAAAAACAGAAGTACTTTTCCAAAAGCCTAGTGAAATTTAATCTTACGTCAATGCCACAAATACTTGGTCAGGAAAAAGATTTCCACGCCAGATACGTACTTTGTACAAATGCACACATGTTACAGTACAGTTAGAATCCAATTTACGTGTTCATTTATGCAGGTGAAGGCACATTCATGTCTATAGTGACATCATCAGCCTATGAAACTATAAATTCGTGTAATTAATACGAAGAACCGCTTCCGAAAAAAATGGATGCCCTTTGGCTTACCTGCGCCCCCCAAATATATTGAACATTTTATTACTGAAGAATATGTTTGCCCTAATTATCCCCCATTTCTATACCATGTTTAGAAAGCATATGCGATTTTAAATTACTTATTTGAACAAACGCCTTCCAGCAGTACTCGCATTTGTGCCTTCTAACACCAAGATGTGATCGCATGTGATAAGTCCACGTGCGCTTCTGACTGAATGCCTTTTCGCAAATATCGCATTTGTAGTCACGAGCCCGAGTATGCGTCACTAAGTGGTTAGTCAACTCATCGCCCCTTGAAAACCCCTTTTCACAAAACTTACACTTAAACTTTCTCATCAGCAAATGATACGACTTATAATGCTCTCGGAGGCTCTGTTGATTTCCGAAAGATTTGTCACACGCCTTACACTTCGCTACCATGGGAGCGACCCCGTGCGCTTTTACTAAATGATTATTTTTCATGACGAAAGACGAGAATTTCTCGCCGCAATAACCGCATTTGTTTCTCTTTTCTCCTAAGTGGACACTGCTAATGTGATTCTTCAATTTCATAATGGAACTGTACACTCGTTCGCATTGGTTGCATGGATGATCTCCATGCTCGTGACCCTTTCTGTGTGTCAGCATGCTACATTCGTTAACGAAACCACTGTCACAAATATCGCAAACGTGATTTCTGTAGTGCAGGTTCATATGTTCTACTGCATTTCTGAAAGCGGTGATTTCTACGTCGCACAACACACACTTTAGCGGATCACTGTCAAATCGAAAAGGTAACAAGTAATTTTTGACATCGGTGTGTATTGGTTGATTGTGGTCGACTCTCAAGTGATCCATAAAATCAGTCAATTGAGAAAAACTCATTGAACATTGACTGCACTCTAAATTCGTGATGTCAAGCTTAATTGCATAGCTGTTGAGCTTTGGCGCTCTTTGGATCAGTGGATGCTGTTTTAAATCTGTGTGTGATTCTAAAGTGTGTGATTTGAGTTTGGCTGTGTCAGAAAATGCTATCAGGCAGAAGTAGCAGCTGTAGCATACGCCGCGGTACCCGCGTATCGGCGTCGCGTTGGAATTACGCAAAACTATTTCAAAATTTTGCTGGTGTTTGGCTAATTCCATTGATTTTTTAATTTTAAGTGATGACTCTGAACCCTTTTTGGTATTTTTCTTTGTTGCTTTATGACCTCTAGCCCCCGATGTCGAAGATTCCTTAAAAGACGTAGATTTTATGATAATAGGTATATGTTGTTCACTAGACGATGTAGCGAGATCTCCGGTATCTAAGACTTCTATATGATGTTGAAAGTCTGAAAATAAAAGTACGTGTCATAGAATTACGTGATGACATAACGAAAATACTCTACTAGTATGAACAAGGAGCGAGATTAAATCGGAGATTATTACGGACTATGCCTGACAGTCACATTAGTAATTACATATTTATATGCTGTTAACTTTTTGAGGTTTCTATACAATTACACTTCTGAACGAACGCGAATGCCACATTCGAAGATAAACTCTTCAGCATGGTATGAAAAATCATGTGATGATTTTTCATATTGTGGTCTCGTTAATCTTTATGGTGCACCAAAATAAGTTAGAATGTGATAGATATTACGATCATTTTCGGCTGTTAACGAATTGTCTCCATTTGAAAGCACACCAGGATGGAAAATCCCATATAAACTACTCACCACAACGTCAGTTCAGTACAATTTTCAGTTATGAAGACGGAGACACTGACAGGTCTTCACCTGTCAGATGTCACTTGTTTGTCTCTCTCAAACTTTCTGATTTGTGCATTAGTGTACAGAAATCGTTCAACTTAAATGAGCGGATCTGCTTTACTCTAATATCTGTGGTAAGTTCCCACGTCAACTTCTAAATTGCCTGCCATAGCCTGTACTGTAATATCTTCATACCTGCCTGGATAATACATGTATTTCCGTGTACCATGTCTACGTTCCATCGAATAACCATCCCTCTGAACGCTCTGTCATGTGAAGGTATGATTTCAAGACGGTCGCACTAACGTTTTGTTCTTTGGCTTTGGTTTATTTAATAACAATGATCTACGGTTTATCTTGTTCATAAGGTGTTCGAAGCATCGTTTATTTTGGCCAGAGATTTCTGGTGGTAGTGCCATGTGAAATAACTTTCGTGGTATCTTTTATTTTTCCAGTAGGCTAAAAACTTTTTGTACGTCTTGGAACTTTATAATCTAACAGAATTTTCAAATTAGTGGCTTGCTGGTTCAGAATACGTTCTGAAGCAGTGGTAAAGTTTAAGTAATATTAATATTATAACGATTGCCTTAGTTATTTCCCTAGTTCTACACCATGTTTGGAGAGCAAGTGCGATTTCAAACTACATTTTTGGATAAACGACATTGAGCAGTGTTCGCACTTATGCCTGCGATCGTCATTGTGTATCCTCATATGCTCGGTCAACGTGTACTTCCGACCGAAAGCCTTCTGGCAAACATCGCATTTGAAATCACGAGCCCCTGTATGTTTCAGCATGTGATTCTTCAAATCGTTGCTCCCTGGAAACACCATTTCACATTCTGTACACTTGAAGTTCTTTATCTGCAAGTGGTATGTCTTATGATGTACTCGGAGGCTCTGGTAGCTTCTGAAGGTTTTGTCACACGCCTTGCACTTGGCTACCGTAGGAGAGACTCCGTGCGCTTTTACTAAATGATTATTCTTTATGACTATACATGAGAATTTCTCGCCACAAAAACCACACTTGTTTCTCTTGGTTTGGCCTAGATGGACGTAGTTAATGTGATACTTCAGTCTCGCTGCCGTTTTGAAGACCAGGTGGCATTGAGGGCACTGGGACTCTGCGTCCTGGTGATTATTACTTTTGTGTGTCCGCATGTTAGCTCTGTTAACGAATCCAGCGTCACAAATATCGCAAATATGATTCCTATAATGCACGTTCATATGTTCCGCCGCCATTCTGAAAGTGGTGAATTCTTTGTCGCACAAAACGCATTTCAGTGGATCCCTGTCGAATCGAAAAGGTAGCAAATAATTTTTGACATCAGTGTGAATGGGTTTTTTGTGATCGCTTCGCAAGTGGTCCATAAGATCAGTCAATTGAGAGTAATTTCTTAAACATTCGTTGCATTTTAAATTTGTTATGTCGAGCTTCACTGAATAGCTGTTAAGCTTTGGTTGTCCTTGAGGAGGATATCGCTTAAAATCTTTGTGGGTTTGGAGAGTGTGTATTTTGAGATCGGCTGGGTCGGGAAACTCCTTCGGACAATAGAAGCACATATATCCGAGGCCGCGATTACCGCGAGTTGGTGTTGCGTTAGAATGACGTAGCACTATTTCTAAATTATTCCGGTGTTTACTCATTTCTGTCGCCGAATCAATTTTAATTGATGGTTTTGAGATCTGTTTTGGAAGCTCTTTTATCGTTTTCAGTTCTCTGATCACGGAAGTCGAAGGTTTCTCAAGAAGAGACGTGCTTGATCCGATAACGGGAGGTTTTCTTTCATAAGCCATGGCGAGAGGTTCAATCTTTATGACTGTTGTTCGATGTGGATCTCCTGAAAAGAGAGGTACCCATTCACATAGCTAAAATAAGTGTCAAATATTTTCTTCCAATGAATTGGACTTACGAAGAATTTATAAAGATTTAATCCGAGAATATGTTACGGGCTATGCCTGACAGTCAGTGAGGGTCTGAGCTTACACCATGTTTTAAATTAACGTGGCTCTCTAAATTACACTTCTGAACGAACGCCTGTCCGCAGATAGCGCAAGAAAACTGCCTGTCATCGGCGTGGCATCTCGAATGCTCCCTCAAAGACTTCCTAGTTGCGTACCACCGCGTGCACACGTGGCATTGAAACTTCTTTGTCCCTGAATGGATCAGCATGTGATCTTCCAACCGATTCTTCAAATAAAACTGCTTATTGCAAATAGAGCATACGTGTCTACGCTCCATCAAGTGGTCCTTCTTAATATGGCGCGTCAGTGCTCTTTGTCTTTCAAAGGTGCGATCGCATGCTAGGCATTTCAGAACAATCTTTGGCGCGTTATGTTCTTTGATCATGTGGTCTATTTTAGACCAATAATCAGCGAATTTGTCCTCGCAAAATATACATTTATTTCTCTTGTTCAAACCTAGGTGTATTCGCTGCTCGTGATCACGTCTTTTTTGGTCACCGTCGAACGATTTTTCGCAGTGGCCGCATTTGAAATTACCGTCACTGTGTCTCCTCTTATGGTTCACAAAAAGTCTTTTAGTAACGAAGCCCGCGTTGCAGATTTCGCATACAAAGTTTCTGAGATGTACGTGCATATGTTCCAATAGAATTTTAAAGTTAGTGAACTCTGTATCGCATAACGCACAACGAAACGCTTCAGTGTCAAATTTGAAGGGAATGATTTGATTTTTAATATGAATGAAAATGTCTTTGTTATGGTCATTTCGTAAATGATGTGACAATTCGTCTAGTTTGCTAAAGTTATGCTGACATATCGTACATTTTAAGTTAGTTATATCAAGTTTAAGGGAATATTCATAAAGCTTGGGTAAACGTAACTTATGAATATTTGAATGTTCTTGAAGAAAATGAGATTTTAAATCACTAGGCTTAGGGAACTTTTTCGGACAGAAATTGCAACCATAGCCCTTGTTGTCTTTACACTTAATTATATTTGCGTTTGAGAAGAGAAGTATATTTTTCAAGTTTTCTTGGTGTTGCTTTGACTCCTTGATAATTTTCCCATTGCTCTTGTCAGTGTTTTGTGATGCTTCGGAATTCCCTGTTATTTTAACCAACTCACATTGGTTACCTACAAACAAAAATGCGTGTAAGTGCGACGTATATAACTTTTTACCTCTACGTAATCTTTTAGGACAGCTATAGAATATAAAGGGTAATTAGTATCAAAATATTTTATTAAACTCAACTTAGACCAGTTAACAGGTTTCATTTCATAAAATATTAAAGGACTTCATTGTGCTTGGACCGCAAATGTCCTTTCAAGCTGCACTTCTGTGTGAAAGCTATACTGCAGTAAACACAGGCAAATCTCTTGTTATCTGTATGTATACGCATGTGCTCAGTTAGGGTTGACTTCCTGGCATACTCTTTGGAGCAAATTTCGCATTTGAACATCTTTATACCCGTATGTTTCGGTAAATGGTTCTTTAGAGCACTTGTGCTGTAAAACTTCATGTCACAGTATGGACATTTGTGTTTCCTCTCCATGAGATGATCTTTCTTCGTATGGCGCGTCAATGATCTTTGATTAGCGAAAGTACGGTCACACGCCCCACATTTCAAGACTACCGAGGGAACTCCGTGTTCCTTGACCATGTGGTCAACCTTCTTCCAATAGTCTGCAAACCTTTCGTTACAGTATTGGCATTTGTTTCGTTTGTCTAATCCTATGTGTACACGTCTCACATGTTCGCGCATCTTTTGCGTATTGATAAAGATTTTCCCGCATTCAGTGCATTCCACATTCTCGTCGCCATGCCGACGTATGTGGTTATTGAGCAATCGCTGGACAACGAAACCAGCGTTGCAAATATGACATATATAGTTCCTGAAGTGCCCATTCATGTGTTGCTGGAGTAATTTAAAGCTGCCATACTCCGCTGAGCAGATCGCGCAGCGCAACTCAGGCGTATCAAATTTGAAAGGCAGCAACTGACTCCGAACATTCATGTACAGTGTTTTATTATGAACCTCTATCAAATGGAGCATTAAATCTTGGAGTGAGTCAAAACCAGTATCGCACAGAGCGCAGTTCAGAAGCGTAATGTCTAGTTTGACCACATGGGTGTTAATTAAAGAGCCTGACATGACCGACAAGCGCCTAATTAGTCCGGCGTCGCTGTGCTGTTGTAAGAAATGTTTTTTTAGTTTATGCGGCTCAGGGAACTGCTTGGGGCATAGAGCACACAAGTAGCCCCGCAGATCGTACGCTCTTATTGGGCTCGCATTAGAATTGAGTAAAATCTGACCTAGATTGTGGAGATTCTTCTTCGTCTCACCGGGATCAACACCAGACAATCGTAAGACGGCTGATCTTGCACGCTTCATCGTTCTTTGATTAGTTGCATCGATCGTGATAATCCTAGTTCTTCGTGCGACACCTACAAAGAGAAAATAGTTTATATGAATATACTCGCAGCTTTTCCTCTAGCTATTTAGTACTGGCAGTTATATATTTAATTTAGTCTCTAAGGTATTTGTAATATGGGCCTCAAGATGCCTAAAAGAAAGGATTATTATTATGTCTTTTCCCCTCACTGGACAATGGTGTTTCGGAAGGCGTGCGCGAAGCCGAAGTACCGAGGTACCGAAGTACCAACCGAGTACCACATAGCCAACACGTAGAGGCCCTTTTGACAATTTAATGAAATGCAAGGGGTACACCGAGCGGATGCTGTCCCTGCCCGTGTCATGGAACGCACACAGAGACAGCACCGGCCGGTGTGTAAAGGGACTATTGCTGGTTGATGGAATCTAAATGAACCGGATTATTGGGTGAATATGATGGACTAATGGCTGGACTATTGAGTGAGACAACGGACATCTGCCTAATAAAACTGTCTCACATTTTTATCACAGGCAGACGGTGACTCGCCCTCTGCTAGATGGGCCCCTATAAATAGCGACATTAAAAAATGGCCTAAGGGCAACATCGATGCAGAGGGCTAGGGGTAAAGAGGTGGCACTGGACTTTAAACATATAGCGAACTCGCCATTTAGGTGACCACATCCACCCCCGAGCAACAGCTCCAGCGACTCCACTCTGGACAGCCGGTTAAGGCAAGCCAGAGGCGGGGGCCTGATCATACAACCAACTCGCAGGACACTCCCAGAAACACTCAGGTACTCGCCACAAGCTGCCCTACGTTGACAGTGTGATCGCTTACAAAGCTTCAATTTTTAATATAATTTTCATTAAATAAGCTAGGTTCAAAAAAAGTCACCATACTTCAAAGACTGATGATTGTTGTGCCCAAGTTAGGGTATACTTCATTAATCATACTCAACGGGAAAAGTGTTAGTTGTGCAGTTTTTAACCCCCGACGCAACGCATAAGAGGGGTGTTATAAGTTTAACATGTGTATGTGTGTCTGTCTGTGGCACCGTAGCCCATTAACGGATTAACTGCTTTCATTGCTGTTTGGAAGCAGGCTTTCTGGCGATGTTTCTTAGATATGTTTTATCAAAATCGGTCAAGCCGTTTTTGAGATATTGAACTTTAAAATGAAAATGTCGAGAAGTTGGTTAGTTATATTTACATTGCCCACTAGATGCGGTTGTTATATATGTATGTATACAGACCGGTTATTATTCGTTAGTAACCTCATTTATATATACAAATTACCTACATACAAAATGAAAGATAAATATGAAGTGTATGGTATTCGATTTGTATATTATACATATAATTTGAACATTATACCTTTTTATAATAAATTATAGTGTATCTTAAGCTCATTAGATATTTCACACATTGCACCTATTAAACGTTATAGTTATACCATACAAAATTACGCTTTGAATTATATCTTATAATCAATATACCATAAATTCGTATACGTTCTATTACTTACCCCATCAAAATTCAAATCTTGACCTGGAATTAATTATGACTTTCCGAACCTTAATATGGGATCCTTAAAGAATGAAATGAACTACTCAAATATCATAGCATATTATTATATGGGTTTGTAGAACCACTATATTTGCTTTTAAAAACCGGCCAAGTGCGAGTCGGACTCGCGCACGAAGGGTTCCGTACCGCATGATCTATAAAAAGAGTCCGACTCGCACTAGGCAGGTTTTTAATATTTTTTGTTATAGCGGCAACAGAAATACATAATCTGTGCAAATTTCAACTGTCTAGTTATTACGGTTCTTGAGATCTAGCTCGGCGAGTGGTAGCCATGAAAAAGGGCTAAAATATCACGTTTTTTGTATGGGAGCCCCCCTTAATTATTATTATTATTTTGTTTTTAGTATTTGTTGTTATAGCGGCAACAGAAATACACAATCTGTGAAAATTTCAACTGTCTAGCTATTACGGCTCTTGAGATACAGCCTGGTGACCGACGGACGGACGGACGGACAGCGAAGTCTTAGTAATAGAGGTCCCGTTTTTACCCTTTGGGTACGGAACCCTAAAAACCAGTTCATGTGTGCGACATGGTGCAAATTGAGTCAGTTTTTTTGGGTATGTATATCTATATTATTAGCTATCATATCCAGTATTGGCTATGTGCACGTCAGAAACGTCAAGCGTCCCGGGACAATGTCAAACTCAGAGGTGTCAAATAATGACACATTAATATTTTATTTATTTTAGTAAACGAGAAAGACCCCTTACTGGAAATTTTACTGAAATAAATTAATAAATACAAACGAAACGAATAGTAGGAAACCGTTAAGAAACCAATAGGAAAATTTAAAGTAAATTTGACAGATGTCCCCGGTAAGTACAGATTTCTGCCGTTGTGTGCGCTGCGATCGCCTAGCTTACTCCCACCACCTACTTCGCACATAGCCAATACAGGTGATTCGGGAGACCGGCCAAGTGCGAGTCGGACTCTTTGCCGTTTTTAAAGATAATGGTACGGAACCATTCGTGCGCGAGTTTACTCGCACTTGGCGTGTTTTTTTATGTTATGCTTATGTAGCAGGCGGTTTGCTCGTCCAGGTGTTCGCCAGAAACGTATCCTTCGTGAATACGGATGAAAAACGAACCGGGATTCATCCCAGAACCACACTCGTGACCATTGAAGACCATTCCATTCCAGGTCAAATGTTCTGTAGCCCATTGCAATCTCGGTCCGCGATTGACTCGGCGTAATGGTGGCACCCGAGGCATCCTGTCACTTGACCTATTAACTTTTGCCCCCAATGTTTCACTAGACCTAACGCATTTTTTTTTTCGAAACTGTGAACTTCTTGGGTTTTCTTTTAATATCATCAAATAGAAGTCATTAGGTTAGGTGAGGTTTGCTTTGCAATTAACCTACAAAGTTTACTATTTAAGGAAAAAAACCGGCTAAGTGCGAGTCGGACTCGCGCACGGAGGGTACCGTAAAAAAAATTCTGTTCTAACTAAAATTTACGGTTTTTGCAATTTTTCCTTTATCTGCGCTATAAGACGTTGCTTCGTAAAAAATCAAGATTATGAGTTTATTGTGTAGGTTTTCATTCCCTTGCGAGTGTCGAATATTTGCGGTATAAACGGCTGTATCTTTTCATTGCGTTGGCTTAGAAGTTTGATTTTTTCACAGCTCCAAGGGACAGTAGACCTGAGTATTTGCTATATATTTCAGCTTGATACCTCTACGCGTTCCTGAGAGAAAAGGGTCTTGACATGCAGACAAACGGACAACAAAATAATCCTATAAGGGTTCCGTTTTTAGGGTTCCGTAGTCAACTAGGAACCCTTATAGTTTCGCCATGTCTGTCCGTCCGTCCGCGGATAATCTCAGTGACCGTTAGCACTAGAAAGCTGAAATTTGGTACTAATATGTATATCAATTACGCCGACAAAGTGGTAAAATAAAAAGTTGAAAAAAATATTTTATTAGGGTACCTCCCCTATACGTAAAGTGGGGAGTGATTTTTTTTTCATTTTAACCCTAACGTGTGATATATTGTTAGATAGGTATTTAAAAATAAATAGGGGTTTACTAAAATCATTTTTTGATAATGTTAATATTTTCGGAAATAATCGCTCCAGAAGTAAAAAAAATGTGTCCCCCCCCCCCTCTAACTTTTGAACCATAAGTTTTAAAAATATGAAAAAAATCTCAAAAGTAGAACTTTATAAAAACTTTGTAGGAAAATTATTTTGAACTTGATAGGTTAAATAGTTTTTGAAAAAATTACAAAAATAATTTCTGAACTAAGTTTGTAATTTAACCGTATAAACAGGTGTTTATTGTACCTGTCATTTCTACAAAATCACAATGAAATGACGTGCTTTCAAAGGTTTTGTGTTTCTGTACTTAATATGTCAATTTAATGTGACGGACGGAAAACTACGGAACCCTACACTGAGCGTGGCCCGACACGCTCTCGGCCGGTTTTTTCCCTTCGTGGTACGGTACCCTAAAAATGCATTAAATCTAATGAACTATTAGGTCGGATTAAGCATTGGGGCTAAAGAAGTTAGGTTGAACAAGGGAGAACCGGCACTCGAAGGTGTCTGTGAGCATGAAGTCACGCTTCACGTAACCTTCTCACAGTTTGGTCACTTTTCAATACTCTATGTTCCAACTATAAACTTACAAACAATTGGGTACTTGCTACATGTTAAAATGTATAGCATGATGTTACTATAAGGATAGTAAACCATCAAAAGCAAATTATTAAAATTTATCAAACCCATAAAAAATATACTTTTAATTTAATTGATTTTTTTCCATGTATATTATATTTCTTTCATATTATTTGAATAGTTTAAGTATAATATTAATAGTTGTACATATAAGCGCTTCGGGGTAGACTGTAAGCTTATTTGTGAAATAAAAAAAAATAAAAAATAATAAAAGTGAGATTTCATAAATCCGAAATTCTACGATTTCTTGTATCTGCTAATAGTAAATTAAAGGATACCAAAAGAATCCTTATGAAAAAACAAAAAAAAATGTATGACACGATGTACCTAAACGCAGTAATTCACGAACATAACCGCCATTTACTTCTATCGCATACCACGGTGGGTTCTAACACTTATTACAATGTGACGTCACAATATAATATTCATTTGTAGGAGCCGTTTGCAAGGCCGCTGGCGGCGAACTAAGTTTGTCTCAAATTATTAGCCTTTTGTTCTCTAATTGTAGCTGGTCCCATATAGACTTTTTATCTTCTACTTAAAAACTGGTTCGAATGGCACCATAAAAAAATTAGTCAAGGAGCCAATTGCAATGCCGTAGAGTTTTGTCTTTTTGCTAATAATAATAATAAGCCCGCAGGGGCAGCTTGTGGCGAGCTGACGGTGAGTGGCGACACCGCGGACCCCTATTCCGGCGGGCCCGTTTATCCGGCCCTCGCCTCTGTGCTTGCCTTCACCGGCCGGTCAGAGTGGAGTCGCAAGAGCGGAACCTATGCTCCAGGTTGGAAATGTAAAATGTCATAACGCCGGCGGCCTGCTGAACGGATTACCGGGATCTGCAGACTCACCTCTCGACAACCTCACAGCCGCTCAGAGAGATGTTGCTTCATTGTCGCACTGTGCGTGCGACTGTTATGTGGGGCCCACTCGGCGAGTCGGCAAGTCACCACCTGCCTTTTTATAATTCTGAGACTAATTGTCACGGCAGGTGTCCGCTAGTCTCCTCCGTTAACTCATTATCCAGCCCATCCAATATTCAACTCAATATCCTATGACCTTAGTTCCCATCGCAGCCAAAGTGCTGCACTCTAATAGTCTTTGCACCTGGCGGGGACCATCTCCAGATGTATCACATTGTGCGCTCGGAGATGGTATCCGCCATGTGTATCCCTTACTTTTAGATTATTTTTGTCTTAAAGGGCCTCTGCGCTATTGGCTTCGGCCCCACGCACGCCTTCCAAAGGTCCGGGACCCCATGGTCCGAGATATGGAAAAGACGTACAATAATAATAATAATAGTATGTGCAATTGCGGACGAAGTTATCATGACGAACAACTACCGGAAATATATCCTGAAGGACAGTACGGTCGACATTTGTCGGGCATGCCGCCGTCCCGGAGAGTCGCTCAGGCTATCATTTCCGGTTGTGGTCATCTTGCTAACGGCGAGTACTTGCACAGACATAACTTGGTAGCCAAGATTATTCACCAGCAGCTTGCTCTTCTGTACGGTCTTGTGAACTTCGAAGTGCCGTACTATAAGTACACACCTGCGCCAGTTCTCGAAAATGGTCGTGCCACGCTCTATTGGGATCGATCTGTCATCACGGACAGGACTATTATAGCCAACAAACCTGATATCGTGCTGACAGATCGATTGAAGCGCCAGGCAGTGCTCGTCGACATCACCATCCCCCATGATGAGAACCTCGTGAAGGCCGAGAAGGACAAGGTTAGTAAGTACCTAGACCTGGCACACGAGGTGACCGCTATGTGGGATGTTGATTCGACGATCATTGTCCCGATAGTCGTCTCTGCGAACGGTCTAATTGCGAAGAGTCTCGACCAACATCTTAAGAGACTCTCGCTAGATGGCTGGGTCAAGGGTCAGATGCAGAAGGCGGTACTCTTGGACACGGCGCGGATAGTCAGGAGGTTCCTCTCTCTGTCGCCCTAACCACCGGTAGCTTAGGCCCCGCCTCGCTGCCGGCGGCACTCTAGGTTAGGTTTTTAATAATGCTTTTATATTTTGTATGTATATTTTTATATTTTACATTTGATAAATTTATTGTAAAAAACCTAACATGTGAAGAAGAATAAATAAGGAGAATAGTATGGCATTTATTGTCGAACCGTGAGATCTTCGAGAAGACAAGTACGGTTGCCAGTTTGTTGCACTTTTAGCACCACCCAGGGGTCACATGTATGGTAACGGTGGGTACTCCCTACGGACGCGGTGCAACTTCGACCCCCCTTGTCAAGTGAGTGGGCAACTTGACTGTTAGAAGTTCTCAAGCCGCCCGAAGGCCTCTAACTTGGCTTAACGACTGATGTCGTAGCCAGCAACCCGAGCAGCCGGGATCAACGCCTAAACGTGCCTTATAAAGCACGGGTGCGCTCAGTTAGGTAACCACTCAAAGCGGTTACCCATCCGAGAACCGACCTGCGCCCACGTTGCTTAACCTCGCATACCGCACGCGGTACGCGGGCGCCGCTGGGCCACGAACGCTCCAGATCTCCATGTCTTTTTGCTGCAGATCGTAAAATCAGTCTAGTGGTAACGCGATTACCGCCCCGGGTGCCGCTCAGCCACCTCAACAGTGGACTTGACAGCGAGACCACAATCTTGAAATTACGCTTTGACTAGTCCCAACGTTATCTGCAGCGTATCACGCCGCACAGCCTTCAACCATACCTAACTGCTCTAGGGATTTCTTCACGACTTATATGTCGGCGTTGCATAGCACCGAAAAGTCAATAATTTAATTAACATCGCCACACAACAAAACATAAGTTTTTAAGTTAAAACAATGCGAACAGGAAATACAATATGGCGAATATTCATCTTTGCCGCCGTTTTTAGGTACCGTTAACTTTTATTTCTTCTTTTGTCCATGGAAAAATAAAGTGCAATGTGTCAGCAACGACTCAAGTCAATTATTATTAGCTTTATTTCAAAAATATAAACTTTTTCAATTTTAGTAACAAAAGTAAAATATCCCTAGACTATGTGCACGTGAGTATCTACACTCAAGAAGATTTCATTTTTAAAACCTCTTTGTCATTACCAGTAGCATAAATCATATCTCCACATATTTATTAAAACAACACCAATACGTTATTAAAACGCTATTTAATACAGAGTGGTTAATTTTTGTATTAACTCAAATTTATTTCGCTTACATTTTGAACGCGGTAATTTTTTTCAAGTATTCCAATGATTTTCAATTACCCACTGCATAAGTGCATACGTTAATTTTTTTATGGTGGCAACTCACTTTTGTTTTCATTTTTGATCTCTAAATCTATCACCTATTTTAATTTTATGCTGTTCAGAAGGATGTGCCCACATTGCAAAGCTAACCTCGAAATGAACATATTCCTTGCTTACTACGGAACTCTAAAAATTTATTACATCGTTTTAGCTTGGCTTTGAAGCGTTCAGTGGAAGGTCAGCGGCGTTTAGTCAAGGTCTTTTATTTACTCAAAACGGTGTCTATATTTTGTACGTGTCAAAGCCATAAAGATATAAGATACTACGTATAAGTACAGTATCATATGTATCATATGTATACTCACCACGGCTGTTTATCTACGTCAACGAAACGTGAACGATAGCATCATATTGTTTCAATAAAAAAGGTGATTAATTGATTATTATCAGGACATTTTATTAATAAACTCACTTGTTGTAAGTTACAAAGTCTTATTTCGTATAACATGAAAGGATTTCATCATGCTTGGACAGCAAATGTTGTTTCAATCTGCACCTTTGTACGTAGGATCGTCCGCAGTGAACACAGCCAAATCTCTTCCTCTTTTTTGTGTGTGTTTGCATGTGCTCGATTATTTGTACCTTCCTACCAAACGCTTTGGAACAAATATCACATGTGAAGCTCTTTTTACCGGTATGTTTTAGTAAATGACCATCCAGTTCAGATGAGCAGTAAAATTTCATGTCACAGTAAGGGCATAAGTAGTTTTTCTCCAAAAGATGATATTTTCTCGTATGTCGCGTGAGTGCCCTTTGGTTGACAAAAGTACGGTCACACGCCGCACATTTAAAGACTGCTGAGGGAACTCCGTGCTCTTTAACCATGTGCTCCACCTTTTTCTCATAGTCTTTAAACTTTAATTTACAGTAATGGCATTTGTTCGGTACGTTTAAGCCCATGTGTGCACGCTTAAAGTGAGCGCGCATCCTATGCGCATTAATAAAGATTTTCTCGCATTCAGAACATTTCACGTTTACATTGTCATGCCGACTGATGTGGAATCTCAGTGACCGCCCGAGAACGAAACCAGCGTTGCAAATATGACATATATAGTTCATGAAGTGCCCATTCATGTGTTCCTGGAGTACTTTGAAGCTGACATACTCCGCTGAGCAGATCGCGCAGCGCAACTCAGGCGTATCGAATTTGAAAGGCAGCACCTGACTCCGAACATTCATGTACAGTGTTTTATTGTGCACCTCTATCAAATGGAGCATTAAATCTTGAAGCGAGTCCAAATCAGTGTCGCACAGAGCGCAGTTCAGATGCGTAATGTCTAGTTTCACAATAGGGGTGGTGAAAAAATTGCCTGGCTTGACAGACTTGTGCCTCAGTCCCACGTCGTGTTGTTCTAAGAAATGTTCTTTTAGTTTCTGGGGCTCGATGAACTGCTCGCAGCAGATAACGCACATGTAGCCCCGCAGATTGTGCGCTCTTATTGGGCTCGCATTAGAATAGAGTAAAATCTGTTCTACATTGTGGAAATTCTTCTTTGTGTCACTGGGATCCCCGGGATCAACATCAGACAATCGTAACAAGTTCATTGAGCTTGCACGCTTCGTCATACCCGTTCTTTGATTAGGTGCATCGCTTGTGATAATCCTAGTGCTTCTTGCGACACCTACAAAAAGAAAATAGTTGATATGAATTTTTCGTCTGGATATTTAGGACTTATTGCCAGGTGTACTGATCACTTCGTTTTTGATCTTTTGTAATAAAATATTGTTTTATTTATAGCGGATTTAGGTTTAGTATTTGTACCAGACACGGGAGATATGAAAATCAAGGGGAGAGGCCTTTGCCGAGCTGTACCCATATCGGCTAGGAAAAAATATATGAATGTTTATTAAATTTAGATCAAAGAACGAACGCATAAACGAAACTGAAACTGAATTATTTCGATCTCAAAACGCAAATTTGTACACAGGCGATATACCAGGAGTTGAAACGAAGATCATTCAAATCAATTGTCATGTTACTATCTACGTCAGTGTACATTATTCAGTTCAACTAAAGCGTTTGTCATCCAAATGTGACCTTTCTTTTCTACGTTTCTGAATGAACGCTTGGCCACACATCTCACATTTCAACCTCTGATCGTCTGCGTGTTTTCTAATTGTGCTCACGTGAAATACTTTTCCTTCCATATGCTTTGTGAATTATGTTGCAAGTGTTTTTTATTATTCGTCTCTGATATGCGTAAGTATGAACGTGTCAGTTCGTTTTTGACGAAGAAACTTCTGTCGCCAAGGGGACATACATGTGGCCTCTCCATGAGGTCTGCTAACATAAGCGAGCACGCTCTACATTTTAGTTCCAACGGTTTCTCCCCGCGTACTTCTGCCATATGCTGCAGTCGTGTATCGTGGTTCACGAATTTCTCGAACAATGTGGACATTCTCCTGTAGTCACCTAAATGGACGAATTTCTGGTCATTCCTCTAGTCGAAAACTCTTTCGCACAAATTGCACGGGAACTCTCCCTCTCCCTGTTTATGTCTTACAGGGAAGATTTGCACATGAACGGCGCACAACAAATGTCGCCTAAGAAATTCCTGTAATTGACGCTTATGTAATGTAGGTACTCCTGCAGTTTTATTAAAGTACGCAAAGTTTATCGCACACAGCGTATTTTAAAGCTTCACTGTTAAATTTAAACGTTACGTATTTATCGTGATCGTCGTTAAGGTGAACAAGTAACTGTTCCAGTTGAGTCATTTGTAAATCACAGTTTACTGTAGCGAGGTTTACTTCAATTTAGGTGCAAATCAGCTTAGTGGTTCCCTTTTCATGAATTTATTAATATGCGAACTATTGCTGTGATGTTCTAGTGATAAAAAGTGGTCGACACTGGCCCAATATATTCGAGGAATGAAAAGGATCGTCACTTTTCGACCATAAAAGCATTAAAATAGAGTCGAAAAGTGACGATACTTTTCATTCCTTGACTGTACATGGCACTTACAATTTTGTCATAATGACAGAGGTGATCAATAGGTGCCATCTATTAGGCATTAAGATGTCAAGCATTGGACTGTTTCACTTATTTGTGTCTTTAGGTCATTGGGCAGCATATGCTTGATCGCTGAAAGCACAGCCGCAACCTACGAGTAAGCCAGTACGTCGGTGTATCGGATTAGCTAATGCTTATGAACATTTTAGGAATTATACGGATCTGTCTTATACTTAGGTATTAATAACAGGCTGGCTGCTGCCCCAGCGTTACTCCCGTTCTTATTTATAACAAAATTAAGAAGACTTCTCACTTAGCGACGTTTCGAAGCATCTTACTAAGGAAGAATTTGACGGTAAATGAAAGCCATTTAACTATCTGGAATTAATATGTAATTATTTAAGTTGATTGTTGTTAATAAATAGCAGGAATATATATCGTTTCAAGTACTTAAATCATAATAATGTATGAAACAGTAAAACATAAAATAGATGTAAAAATCAGTCTTCTTATTGAGCTGCCCAAAAAAGGAAAATCTCAATTATTATTTTTTAAATCATTATGCCTGTTAAAATGTCGACGGATGAACAAAAGATTTATACAAAACATCGTAATATATAATTGCACAATATATATCATTCACTTGCTTCACTTATAGGTTACTACAATATTATAAATTAGTTCGTAATAAATACTTGCACAATATAATCTTTCACTTGCTTCAATTATAGGTACTACAATATATAAATTAGTTTATAAATAACATTTTGGTTAGTTCAAACACTCACATTTTATTTCACTCATACACATTATTTTGTCATAGTCTGATTTTGAGCCAGCGTCGTACTTTTAGAAATACCGTGATTTTTCTTCATATGTTTTCGCCTGCTGTTCTGAGTAGCGTATGCTTTACCACAAACGTCGCATTTAAACTTCCTCTCGTTAGTATGTGTCGCCATATAATGCCCTAGCATGTGCCTTTTAATAAAGAAACCCATACTGCAGACTGAGCATTCGTAAGGTCTTTCCTTTAGATGTACACTCCTCATGTGTAACATGAGATTTGACTTTAAATTAAACTTTTTTTCACACATATCACACTTTATACCCTCAACATTGTGCACTTGCATCATATGCCTAGTTTTCTGATAGTAGTTTTTAAACCGCGCCTTACATATTTGACACACGCTATCCCCAGCTATGCCTTTATGTTCAGTATTGACATGGGCTTTCTTCTTCGACTCTGCTGCAAAGACCTGCCCGCAATGCCGACAAGGAAAGCTGGACTTTTTCTTTCCGTGCGTAGTCTCATGCCTGTTAAGTCTGAAGCTGTTCACAAAGCCTGCTCCGCAAGTAGTGCAGATGAAGTTCCTGTAATGGACGTTCATATGTTGCATGAGCAACTTCATGTTGTGAAATGATTCGGTGCACAGGCAGCATTTGATCTGTTGCTCGTTAGTCAATTTGAATGGCTGGAAGTAATCTGTGACGCCGAGAAAGTACTTTTTCTCGTGAACTTTGACTAGATGCTCGGGGAGTTCTTTTAGGTTATCGATAGACATGTCGCAGAGAGTGCATTTTAGGTCGACAACGTCGAGGAAAGCTACGAAGCTGCTCATGCCTGAACCGGCTTTGTAAGTTGGTTTTTCCTTGACGTGATCGTGTTGCGTGTGGTGCCGGAGGACCTCTGGGTCGGGATAGGTTTTGAAACAGTAAGCGCATATGTAACCCGCATCGTTCCTGTCCTTAAACGGTGTCGCATTCGAGTACTTGAGCAAGGTAGTCAGGTTGTGCCACTGTTTCTGCATCTCGGGCATGTGTTTTTCTCGGAACACCGTTTTAGGAGCGGTATTTTCCTCCTTTAATGCCTTTTTCCGTTTTTTAGTCGCTCCGGTGTCGCCTATAAAAGAAAAACAGTTGTTCACACGCGGTCAGTCTTCTTAATTTTTACACAAGGCATATTTCATCTGATGATTGATTCAGCATTCGCACCACACCGTTTTATTTAAACTCAAAAGAATCAATATAAAAAATATGTATCGTGATTCTTATGAAAATCAAATAATGATTCAAATCTCACTAGCATGATATTGCCTATTATTTCCGTCATATCGCTCCTGGCGGAGGCGTAATTGGCGACGGGGCCGAGCATCTACCATCGTTTTCTTCACTATTCTTCAATGTCGGGTTACATACCACACTCACACCGTGATATGCTAGTTTCGTCGACACTCGCTACCTAACTCTACCAGCTAAGCGGTACAGACCATCCATAATCACGACGAAACGAGGGTAGATTCTCACCCCCGCCGCCTCCGCCCGCACCGAGCAGCCGAACGGACAGGGCACGCAGTGCTAAACGTGCCGCCGCCGGGACAAGGGATCATGATTAAGAACTACCTACCGGGTTGAACGTGTCGAGCGATATTGACGTGAGTGACCAGTTTCATTATATTTCAATATGTAAACCGATGTGTTAGGTAAAGGTCATGTCATGCTATAAATTAATACCAAGATTTCTTCTAGTATACCAATGTAAAATTTTTCTTCCATTTCCTTATTTATTTATTTAGAGCGCGACTTGCTGACATATCGTTCGCCTCAGATACTATTAGATGTATCCTCAATTTCCTCTTTTACTTTTCCATATTTATATTAAATTCAGGAATTTTAGAATACGGAAGAATGATAAAGCTTTCACAAGTCGATCAGTTTAACTTTCAAAACTTTATAAGGAGCCTGCAGATGCAAGGAATTTTGGATGAAAAATATAGACCATAATAAATTATATAATATATTCACTTAAATAAACACACAATGCTTGTATATGGTAAAACTTAAAAATATTATAATTTTCAATTTAAAGCACTTTGTGGCGAGCTGATCTTCCTAACCTAATGTTAGTTTGTATGTATGTACCCTTAAATGTTTTATAGAGCTTTTGTTATAGGATTATTGCTTCCCCTGACTGCCAAATAACATAAACAAAACTTCGGCGTATTCGGGATACGAACCAACGTCGTTTATAACTACATATTTTGTTATATGTATATTGATGCTTGCAGTTCGCCATGCAGAACTGTCTCCATGCGCCTTAAATTATATTATAATTTATTATTTGCCCTTACACCTATGTACAGTAAGATAGAGAAGCTCTTAAAAATGATATAATTTGTAAAATAGATAGTCATGTTCCTAACATATTTAACACAACACGTGCCTAGTTCGAAAATATCGCATAAAGCTATGTTCTTCGTCGTCGCAAATAATGTCAAAGCAGGTCCGTTTGTCTAAGTATGAGATCACACGTCTGACACTGGTGCTCGAGAGAGGTGCAGTCGACAAAGCGGAATGGTGCACAACTTTCTAAAGATACACTTGGAGTACAATGATAAAATAATCTGAGACAACTGAGTTAGTTCAAGGAAATCACAAGTGTGGATTGCAACCAACCATTATAATTGTAAGATGTGTTCGTTAAAATCTTGTGTGGGGTTTTATAAGTATCTATGCCCTATGGGATGACAGCTGCTTGCGCCATCAACATCATCATCGCGTTATCCCAGAACAGTTGCATCCTGAAGGATGGCTGGGTTCCACGAAGCGACTGCCATCTGACCTTCCAACCCGAGGGTAACTAGAACTTATTGGGATTAGGCTTGTCCAAGTGAGTGGGCAACTTGAATGATATGGGCGATTCACACCGAACGGCTGGAGTCGGCGTGCAGCCCACTAATAATAATAATAATCGTATGGCATTTATTTTCGAACCGTGAGATCTTCGAGAAGACAAGTACGGTTGCCAGTTTGTTGCACTTTTAGCACCACCCAGGGGTCACGTGTAGGGTACCGGTGGGTACTCCCTACGGACGTGGTGCAACTTCGACCCCCCTTAGTCAAGTGAGTGGGCAACTTGACTGTTAGAAGTTCTAAGCCGCCCGAAGGCCTCTAACTTGGCTTAACGACTGCTGTCATAGACAACAGCCGGGATCAACGGCTTAACGTGCCTTCCAAGCACGGGAGCGCTAAGTTAGTAACCACTCAAAGCGGTCACCCATCCAAGAACTGACCTGCGCCCACATTGCTTAAGCTCGCTTACTGCAAGCGGTTCGCGGGCGCCGCTGGGCCACGAACGAGTCAAAGGAATTCGAACCCTCCATACAGAAGTTAAAATTCATATTTGAATGGGTTGGGGGCAGCCGGTCGGCTGCCGCCGGCTCTGCTGCTGCCGTTCGGATACGAAGTCTAGCTTCTGTATGGAGGGTTTGAATTCCTTTGACTCTGGTGGCGTGCGCGCCGACTCCGGCCGTTTGGTGTGAATCGTCCATTAGTGCTCTAACTTGGCTTAACGACTGCTATCATAGACAGCAACCAGGATTAACGGCTTAACGTGCCTTCACGGGAGCGCTCAGTTAGTAACAACTCAAAGCGGTCACCCATCCATGGGCTGACCCCGGCCGACATAGCTTAGCCACGTATACCGCACGCGGTAATCGTATGTTCGTGCAACCCACCCCAAATGACGAAAACTCGATAACGAACAACTCAAAGCATTAAGAGGACCCTGTTTGATTAAAACCTCGTTCGCATAATCGCATCCAAACATTCACAGTTCATAACGCCAACTAGTAAGTACTTCGGACAGACAGTACCGGCCAACAATATATCATCATCGTGTTTTTTTTTTACTTTTCACTTCTCATGCTCTAAAAGTTCGTATTTACGCTCTGCAGAGGCGACATAAAGTCGCATTTTATGCTCTAGAGCATAAAGTAAAACCCGCCTGCACGCGCGTCGGTGAGGCGCCGCCGCCCGCGGTCGCCGACCACAAAAGCATGAATTTGATAACATAACTTTAATTATATTCATTACCTGTTAAATTTTCTCGCAATCGAAGTGAAAAGCAGAGTGTATAACTCGTGTGTACAACCCAAATTGTCTCGGATAACATCTGGTAGCAGAAAACATTTATTTCAGAGAATTTTATGACCCACTGGTGATATATTTTTGACCGGTACTGTATATTAGTCCTTGCACTTCTCTACGATATATTCTTTTCTACGGTAATCTCTACGCAATACTTCTGTTTCCTTTTCTCCTCTTCCGCCTTCTTTTTATTCTCCGCTGCTATTTGTTTCAATGTCAACTCTCTATCGTCTATCAGATGCTTAACATCGTCGAACTCTTTGAAAATGTCCAAGTGGTCTTGGTGCAAACGCATGTGGCTCTTCAAGCTGCATTTCTGAACAAACGCCTTCTTGCACACTTCACATTGGAATCTCTTATCGTCCTCGTGTAATCTCAAGTGCTCTTTCAAAGTTCTCGCCCTGGCGAATGATTTTGCGCAGATTTCGCAGGTGTACACTTCCCCGCCAGAATGTCTCGACATGTGATCGACCAGACCGCGTTTCGAGAAGAATTTAGCGTTACATTTGTCGCATAAGAAGCTCTTCTGTTGTAAGTGATGGTGCTTAATGTGTCTGTTGAGTTCAAACTTCTTTTTGTATACTTTATTGCACGCGTTGCACGGATACTTGACGGGGGTCTCGTTGTGCACTTGCACAAGATGCTCGCTTCGGTCGTAGTAACTAACAAAGATTTCCGGACAGTGTGGACACTTGTTCCTTAACCAGCCGCCGGTGTGGACACCTTTCTCGTGGTTCCTCTTCTTTGTGAAAGACGTGTAGGTTTTATCACAGTAGGCGCAGGGAAAGTTCCCCTGCTCGTGAGTTTTCCTATGCTTGCGGAGCGCCGCTATAGTTATATAGCCGATGCCACACTTATTGCAACAGTAATTCCTATAGTGACTGCTCATGTGATGATAGAGATTTTTGAACGAAATGTGAACAACGGAACATATAACGCACGTGAAATTGTGCCCGTCTTCTAGGCGGAACGGAAGGATGATGTCTTTGATGTTTTTATAGATGGTCTTACTGTGTACAAAGACTAGATGGTCTTTGAGTTCGTTGAGATCTCTCATGGGTTGATGGCAGACGGTGCATTCGAGGTTAGTGATGTCTACTTTGATAGGGTTGTAGCTGAGTTTGTAGTCGATCATGGAGTTGAGTTTGTCTTTTTCGGTCTGCTGCGCTGTGTGCGCCCTGAGATCCTCGATGTGCTGGAAGTGTTCGCAGCAGTAGAGGCAGGAGAAGCCGCGAGCAGTCTTGTCACGGAACGGACTGGCGTTGGAGAACTGCAGTATGGCGGTAAGGTTGACCCTGTGCTCAATGCGCTCTGGCGTCGCGCTATCATCCGATTTCTTTTTCTTTTTCTTGCGCTTGGGCGCGTCGCCGTCCGTTCCTATAACAAGAAACGAGCACATCTCAATTATCTTCAGTCAGTCTTCTTACTATTAGGGTTTCTCTTCCAACGTGCTTTTTTTCCGGTGGTTAGTGGCCGATCGTTAAGTGCGTAAAGAGCAGAGTCGCATTGTTTTATTCGCTGAAATCGCAGCAGCTTAAATTAATTGAAACAAATAAATGTTTAAAGAAGTTTAATTACAACTCTTCCGATATAAACATCGATTTTTAATTTACTAAGTAATAATCAAACATTCACGTTTGCATATCTTTATGTCACATCACAGCACACATGACAATGACGGACAGGTCATATTATATTAATAGAATACTTAAATAACTATATTTTTTGCTTCAAGGTGTATTATAAACTGCATTGCACATAAACCTTAGTGCTTTTTAACTTATACTATGGTAATCTGATTTCCACTGTCAAGGTCAACCCATATATCGTCCAAGAACGCCATCCTCAAGTACCCCACCAGTGTTAGCACCTCCTTTCGTTCCCGTATTCCAATCTTGTTGAAATACCGCAGCAGAAGAGTCCTCCCATTTTATAAATTAGAATGTGAGTCAATTCGTCGATCGAACGATTTTTCAATTGATTCGTTTCAGGAGTTGTCCTTTACTTTTGTCCGTCGCAGTATAAATCTACATTTATTCTTGTCCACTGGAATCCTTCGTCACTTGTAATATTTTTTTCACATAATGGAGGTCACTTTTTTACAGACCGGTCCGTTATCATCAGATGACAATGTTCAAATACACGTAATAGGCAGTAGGTGTGGCGCCAAGCCGAAGAAATTAAATGTTAGGAGGACGATTATCATTCGTCTGTATAAAAACGATTCCTAAAGTTTGGTTAGTTGTTTTATATCACGTGTAAAACAATTAAAACTTTTTTATAATTAGCAAGAATTAAAATTAAAAGTATTATTAGATTTTTTATGCTATTATCTGATCACGATTACGTATCTGAGGGCGATAGTGATGAAACAAAAACCTTATGATTCAGTGCAGTAGGGTAGTTTCTAGAATGCGTTCGTTAAAAACATTGTTAAACTTAAGTCTGTCTAAAACTTTTTAACATAGAGAAAACAAAGCTTATTAATTGTTGATTCATAATAAAACATTACAAGAAAATGTACAGTAAATCCATTTATAACTTACCTGCGAAACATTTTGCAAATTTTAATCTTCCTTAACGTGATCAAAACGATTTCTCCATTCCATTAAGGGCATTTTACAGTCTGTGCCAAGATGATTTAGATTTTGCACGTTGATATCTTCTATTTAAACCAGCATGATTTATTTTTGAGCCTCCGTAAATGACGAAGTTCATTATCATTCGTATAATTCTGAGAAGTTTCATCGAATTCACTTAGCGTTCATGTTCATGACATCCTTAAGGAATATTGTGTTTATTCTCTCTGGCATCTTGTCAATCTCTGAATAGTCTTCTGGCTTCTGTAGTTTAATATTTGTTTAACGTTCCACACACAGTTCACGATACAAAACGTACGCTGAATTCAGTCGTTGCCAAAATTAACTCTCCTAGGCCAGGTTGCAAATCGAATCACTTTGCAAATGGAAATACCTTAAAATTGCCTTAACACAACATAGTTTAAGTTGCTACGCAGTATGTTGTATATGCCATACTCTCAATTTGTGGTTATAATGATAATAATCGACGGTACTTAATGTCTAAGAGAAAATGTTTACAAGTAAGTTGAGCTTGAGGGGATCAAGAAATAAATGGGCAAGAAACTAACATGAATAAATGTTACGATGTTACAATATACAGGATCTCACCATATGGAAATTGAGATTTTTAGTTACTTAAATACGTAATAGTTTCCAGCTTTATAGATGCAAGATTAAATAAGATGTTTTACTTATCAGCTCGTCTTCATGTTTTAATCAATTTTTATACATGTTTGGCGATAACGCTTTACCATTTTATCTGCGATGCTGCTTGTGAATGAATAAGATATTTTACTGATACCTATGTTCCAAACTTGCTGGTTTATAACCGACTTTAATAGAAAAACAGAAATTAAAATGTCTTCACTTCATGTTTCTCAAATATTATAAGACACGAACCGAGAATTGGCCGCCGCTATTTTTAATTGATTATCTACCGATAGTTACGAGGGGTGATCAATAAGTTTTGATAATCAGTATTAAATATGGGAGATATGTAAATCGTTATATTTTAAGCGTTTTTATTTTACGTACACTTTCTATATTTTGAAAAACAATTTTACTCTTTGAGGTAAAATTTTACACATTCTAGTGAATGTCACCACCACCAGCTCGTGATTTTCATGTAGTTTGTTTAGAACATATGTGAATTAGAAGTAGCTATCGGAAGTTAGGGCCAAATAACAATGGGAACGGTTATCAGTTCTGATCTTCACCTGTCAATTAGAAGGCTCTGAAGTACAATTTCTACCCAAAATTCGTGTTTTTTAGGGTTCCGTAGCCAAAATGGCTAAAACGGAGCCCTTATAGATTCGTCGTGTCCGTCCGTCCGTCCGTATGTCACAGCCGATTTACTCTGAGACTATGAGCACTATAATTATAAATTGTGGTAGGAAGGTGTATGCTATGAACCGCTACAGAAATATGATGTGAAATTACGAAAAAAATATTAAACTCGGGGGGCACCCCTTACATGTAACAGGAGGTCAGTTTTTTCTTTTTCAATGCACATAGGCGTGTTGGGTATCAATGGATAGGCCTTGAAAAATGACAGAGGTTTCTAACTTTTCCATTTAAGTCAACCGTTGGTGAGATATTAGCTGTCAAAGACGTAAAAAGTGTGTCGCCCCCTCCCCCCTTTAATTTCCAAACTATGAAGTTTAAAATTCTGAAAAAATCATGATGATGTAAAAATATAAATACTTTCAACGATTTTTGGTTTGAACAAGATAGGTTTAACAGTTTTTGAGTTATTGCTGAAAAACTGTCTTGCCCAAAAAAAGGGCGTAAGTGCCGTGACTTCCCTATAAAGATACGACATTTTATGATTTACTGTATTGTATAGTAGTTTTAAATGTAGATTAGGAGGTGTCGGTACGGAACCCTTTTCTGTGCGTGACCCGACACGCACTTGGCCGGTTTTTTTTTCTTCAGCTTATTTATAATATTTTTTACAACTCTGATAGAATAATATTATACAACTCTCAAATAATATTTGAGCTCAATTGGTGAAAGCTAATTTCGCAGTTTTTATTGGTAGGCCTCAGTAGTCCAGGAAGAAGTCGAAAAATACACCCTAATTTTGGTGACAGAGCTGGAGATTAAAAAAAAACACTGCACAGATAACTTTCTTATTATTTAAATCATAATGATAAACCAAGGTTTTATTTTCAATTACAATATTCTTTATTACTGCATCAGGAATTTTTCCACACCACTCCAAATAATTACAAAACCAACTCTTCTTTTTGCCATTTTGTTATTTTTACCATTCAGATGTTTTTTGTTCAGCAATTACAGAAAAACAAATGAATAATATTCATATATATTTGCTCTAATTTAATGTTGATTAGTTTCATGGTATAGTCCACATTAAAATAATATCATTAACAGGGTGGTTCATACCGATTATAAAAACCTATTGATCACCCCTCGTATGTTTACACTACTGTATTATGGACAAATTGGAATATTATGTATATACTTAAGTTATGAATTGAAATTTAAAACTTAACGAACCTTTTTGTAACAATTAAAAAAATGACCAGTTATATTTAGAGTCTACCCTCTAAGTTTCTACTGTATTCAATAACAGAAAACCAAGATATAGTTAAGCATATTCGAGGCGTGGAAACCACACAAAATTCATAGCATATTGTAACATTGTAACATTTTCTTTACATTTAAATGAAATAAGTAAATTTTACATGGAATGCGTTAGAAAGGCTGTCATGAGAATATATTACTGTAATATTGAACAGTTAAGGGTCTTTATAGCATGAATACTAATGTAAATTTATAAACAAGAATGGGCTAAGTTACATTATATACACATGTAACATGTATTTAAACTTTGTATGCAGCTTTTTCAACACATTCAAAGTGAAACGGCAATCGTGTGATAGTGCAGATTGGTTTTACTTTTACTTTTTTAGATTTTAGGTAAAGGCGAAATTCAATCCCTGTTAATGTCATAAAAAAATAAAAAAATTGACAGGGAAGGTTTTATCAGTTTAAATGTAGTTACTGTAATCCACAAGTTTCCGATTCTGAACTACAATATGGGACACCAAATCAATTTATTTCATCACAGAAATGCCACAGGTCATTATCTGGCATTCTATCTTTGTTCATATAACATGAAATAGTACTACTTTAAAATGATATTTCTATAACTTATTTTGGAAACTTATATGTGTAAATATTATGCATAACATACATACATATACGCCTGTTTACCAAAGGGGTAGGCAGAGATCACGAATTCCTATTCGCTACGATCCTGAAATACAAGATTCGGGGCCGTTTATGCAAAATACATATTCTATCCCGAATTTATTATACCTACGCATGCTACAAACTGTACACTTTCATGATCACCAACCAATCAAGTGACCGGCTGTTTATTTTTGACACCGAAGCGCCAAATAATAATTTTAAGATTATCACTGACAGCTGGGTGCCTAGGAATGTTTTATTTTTATATTACCACGTCGGTGGCAAACAAGCTGACATCCCCCCGATGGTAAGTGGTCAACGTCACCTATGGACGCTTGCAACACCAGAGGTGTCACTCGCGCGTTGCCGACGAAAGGTTTCTTACTGACCTTTTCACGCCTTTTTTGAAGAGTCCCATGCTGTAGACCATTGGGAATACCTTTATAATTATAAATAATTTTTTTACAATGCACACTAACTAACAAAAAAAACCGGCCAAGTGCGAGTCGGACTCGCGCACGAAGGCACGCGGCAACAGAAATACGCAATCTGTGAAAATTTCAACTGTCTAGCTATTACGGTTCTTGAAATACAGCCGGTGACAGACGGACGGACGGACAGCGAAGTCTTAGTAATAGGGTCCCGTTTTTACCCTTTGGGTACGGAACCATAAAAACAAATGACAAATGTAGTGATACGTTAGGGTCACGTAGTAATACAAGTAAATTTTTTACAAAAAAACACCGACTCCAAACTTTGCCAGATCCCATCCTCCTGCTATACTTATATAATTGGAGAAGTTCCCTCGATTTTTCCAAGATCCCGTCAGCAGATCCAGACTTGGTGACAATGGCACCAACTAGAAAACATACCCTTACAGCAAAAAAGAATTTTAGAAATTGGTCCACTAGTCTCCGAGTAATCAGTGAACATAAATAAAAAAAATGAAAATATATTCCAACGAATTGAGAACCTCCTCTATTTTTTGAAGTCGGTTAAAAATAAGCAATGCAAAACATAGAAGAGAGATATTATTCTGGTCTGGTTCATATAAAGGAACCAATGTTTCTCTTTAAGAGGGCGCAGTACGCTGGGTTCTCCATACAAACGTATTTACGCTTTCATTTTAAAACGCCAGGCTAGAATAACACGAAACTTTGTATACACCATGGGATCCGACATATCTAGGTCAAAAATTAGTTACTATTGCTAGAAATTGTAAAAGAAAAAAAAAAACAGCGTTTTATTGAGATTTTTACGGCTTGTATGAAAACCTTAATAATCGCTGTATTTTTTTTTCCATTATAATTTCAAGCAACAGAAACTAATTTTCGACCTAGATATGCCGAATCCCATTGTGTATACAAAGTTTCACGTTATTCTAGCATGGCGTTTAAAAATGAGAGCGTAAATACGTTTGTATGGAGAACCGAACGTACTGCGCAGTCTTAAGGGTCCCCTGCACCCACGACTGAACTCGATTCTCCATACTTTCCTTCTCATTTTAAAATGCCATGCTGAATAACATGAAACTTTGTATACAAAATGGGATTCGCCATATCTTTGCCGGAAATTAGTTACTGTTGCTTTAAATTGTAATAGAAAAAAAATATAGCGAATTTTTGAGTTCATTAGGTCTTGTATGAAAATCTTTATAGTCGCTGTACTTTTTCTCCATTACAAATTCAAGCAACAGAATAGGACATTGTTTAACGAGGGGCGTAAGTTGTTTTCTTACGTCCCGAGGTAAGGACTGTTCAATTTACTAAGCGGACATATTAAACTCAAGCTTTAAACCTTAAACTAAAACTAACTAATAAGTACTGGCCGGATATAAAATGACCATGGATAATTCTATCAAGTTATATATTTTATTAAATGTCAAAATATTTTTCGAGATGGAACGAATTAATATTGAAGATCGAAAATTAATCTTGCAGAATTGGTGTACAGGCAAATTTTCATTGCGGAAAATTGCTAATAAGTTTCAATGTTCCAAGTCAGTGGTGTTTCAAATAATAAAAAAGTTTGGGGAGCACCATACCCTCGAAGATTTACCGAAATCGCGACGCCGAAGTGGATCGGCAAACCCACATATCGATGAAAAAGTCGTGTGCTTGTTAAAATCTAAAAAGTACATGTCCGTTCGGGAAATTGCTAAAAAAGTAGGTGTTAGCATAGGTACTATACAAAATATAAAAAAAAGAAATAACATACCGACATACAAGAAACAAGAAATGCCAAAGAGAAGTGTTGAGCAACAAACGCGGGCCAAAAAAAGGTGCGGAAATTTATATCATATGTTACTGACAAATAAATCTCGATGCATTCTCATGGACGATGAAACGTACGTAAAGTTTGACACCAATACGTTACCAGGGCCCCAGTATTACAATGCAGTTGTAGGAGAAAATGTACCCGATGCCGAAAAAGCCATAAAGATGGACAAATTCGGTAAGAAAGTTCTTATATGGCAGGCAATTTGTTCCTGTGGCCTCAAAAGTAACTCTTATTTTGCAACCGGCACTATTAATGGCGAAATTTATAGAAATGAATGCATCAAAAAACGGTTGCTTCCAATATATAGAAAGCACAGTGTCCCCCCTTTGTTTTGGCCTGATTTAGCAAGTGCTCACTATGCTGGTGAGACCGTGACGCTGTTAAATACAAAAAACGTTGAATTTGTTAAAAAGGTAGACAATCCACCAAACTGCCCGGAGCTCCGCCCAATCGAGCGATACTGGGCCATTGTAGCTGGTTCATTAGAAGAATTTAGACGCATGTGGTTTTCTGCATGTAGAAAAGTTTCAAAAAGTGACGTGCAAGCACTTATGCGGCGAATCCGGGCTAAAGTCCGAAAATTCTACCGTTGTAATTAAATTTTATTATTATTGTGTTTATATTGCATTATTTTAAAATTGTAAATAAATATTCATCATTATAAATTTATTTTTGTAATAAGAATTTCCTATATAAACCGATTTTTGATGTCCGCTTAGTAAATTGAACAGTCCTTAATTACAATGTTTTCATCACATTTGCGAGGAAATAAATAACTCGAAAACTAATCAAAATTGAAGAAATCAACCACTTCATCTCCAGTATCAATGCATGGATGCCGAGAGGAGCGCGCAGCGCGCACCTTCAGTATTGCGACCAATCAGAGAGCAGATTCTTGTGGAGCGCGGCCAACTAGATTTTTTTAAACCAATCAGATCACAGAGAAACTCATAACTCCCTAGGGAGTTATGAAAATCCATAACTCCCGCGGGAGCTAAATCGGTTATAACTACTCTATACGCCTGCGTACAATAAGACCCTTTACGAGCAAGTGTGATGAAAACTAATTTCCGGCCTAGATATGCCAGATCCCTTTGTGTATACAAAGTTTCATGTTATTCCAGCATGACTTTTTTAAATGAAAACAATGTGGTCACGTTATTAATAATGGGCTAAATAAGGTGACGTATCGGGTGTCACTGTCAGCAATTAGATGTCAAGTCTAGGACTATAATTCACACTCAATGAGGTCAGATCTATTTCAGATTTCTCGGGTACAGTGACAGCTGGCGTTCTAGTACCATTCATGTCATTTGAGCATCAGAATGCTGAATAACTTCACCTAGGTAGCAATTTTTTTATACCACGTCGGTGGCAATCAAGCGTACGGCGCGCCTGATGGTAAGCGGTCAGCGCAGCCTATGGACGCCTGAAACTCCAGGGGTTTCACATGCGCGTTGCCGACCCGAGAGCTTAGATCTGAGCACCTCTGAAAATACTTGTTTCAGTACGCCCTTTAAATACCACAACTACTGTTTGTGACTAGTCTCGTGATTAGTAGATACATTCATAACATAAGCAAAAAAATGATACACTTTGTATGGAATTTTATTTGCTCTTGTGTGTATCTGATACTTTATTTAATCAAAAGGTATATATATATATATATTACCGATATAAATCCATTTCTAAAAAAACTGTTTAAATATTCCATAATTCCTAATCCGCTTTAGCCTTCGTTACATACACAGTTATAGATTCACTAGCTGTCTTTGGCGTCCTGGGGAACTTCGCTTCGCCCCCGATCTGTTCCGTATAAAATGTATGAGAAATAATTTGTCATAATAATCGGCCCAGCCGTTCTTGAGTAATAAATGGTGTAACTAATACGACTTTGTTTTATGTATTAGATAGATTAATTTAAAGAGATAACTCAGGTAAATCACATCATCCTAAACTTAGCACAGAAGAGCATATTCAAAGTCAGATGAAAACTTGAAAGTAAATTATAATTCCGATTCGTCCATAGGCACCCAGTGTTCTGCACAACCACACAACGCCGTCACTAGTAACCAACTATCCACTTACGTTGAGCGGTCGACTCGGGATCAGCCTTGGCTTTCTTGGCGCGCGAAGCGGTGGGCTTGGCTTGACGTTTCTTGGCTTTTGGCTTCTCTTCAATCTCTTCTTTGATTGGTACCTCGTAATCTGCAAGAAAGTTACTCTGTTATGCATATGCATCACGGTCCGTTCATGCTTGCAAGGAATACCAGGGTTATTTTATGGAGGATTGACGAGAGACATCCTTGTCTGGATTGGTTATAATTGTTATTGACAACCATCTACATCTCTAACAATATTTGTTGTCCTATTGGCTAGGTGCACGTCAGAAACGTCAAACGTCATGGGTCCAGGGGTGGCCTCGGAACAATGTCAAATAATGACACACGAATATTTTATTTATTTTAGTAAGCGAGAAGGATCCCTTACTGGAAATATTAATAAATAAAAAATAATAAATACAAACGAAATTAATCCTAGGAACCAATAAGAAGCTACCTACACATCTCTGCCATGGTGTACGCTGCGATCGTTTAGCTTACCCCCACCACCTACTTTGCACATAGCCAATATATATATTTTATGTCTGCCTGTTTAGCCTAGTTGGTAGTGACACTGCCCCCTAAGCTACAGGTCCCGGGTTCGAATCCCGGCCAGGGCATTATTTGTGCATTTAGCACGGATTTTGTTCTTGGGTCTTGGATGTTCTCTATGTATTTTAAGTATGTATTTATCTGTATAAGTATGTGTATCGTCGTCTAGTACCCATAGTACAAGCTTTGCTTAGTTTGGGACTAGGTCGATTTGTGTAAGACTGTCCCCCAATATTTATTTATAGACCATTGACCATATACATTTTTAAGGGCACTAAAATAATTAGTCATCATTCGCGTTCCCTTTTCCATTTACTTGGGGTCGGCGCAGCATGCTTTTTCCTTCCATCCTCTCTATCGCCCGTCAACTCGTCACTCACATTCTCCCTCTTCATATCGTGTTTCAAAGATCTCATCCACCCCTCCTCTTACATAACATCCCTCCACAATCATGCCTAATACGCTAGGCTCTTCGCGTTGCTCATCGCACTGCGGCGATTTGGCTCTCTCTGTCCAGACTGCTCTACTTACGCAATTAACGTGACGCTCGCCACATGCATAGAGAAATAAATAAGATAGAGTTCTCACTCCATACATCAGTTTTGTTATCAAAACTACGGGTTATTCTGTAGTCGGCATCTAGCGTCAAATAGCAGAAGTATCAGTACTGCTACTCGACAATAGATGACGTGACGAACGAACAATCGAATGCTCAACAATTTTTAGCTAATATTATAACCGGATTAACCGGAACTCTGTTTTGAACTCATTCTGTTTTAATTATTAGTAGTAAATTGTTGAAAATACACTTTTCGTCAGCAGCGACATACATGACATCTAGTATCTTTATAGCAGTACTGAATTCCGCTATTTGACGCTAGATGTCGACTACGAAATAACCAGTAAAAACTGATGTGTGGAGTGAGAACTCTTTATCTTACTTATGCCACAGGGTACTTTCGACTCGCGCCCAAAAACCGGCTAAACAGGGAGAGGTGGGCATGAGGAGTAATGTGACCACACTATGTCTCTGCCTCCTCTCCTCCCTACTTCCCATGCCACTCGACGAGTGTGTGCCTGGGGTAAAAGGACCGTAACCGAAGGTGCGTAGCGTCGCGATTGACTGCGCAAATAGTGCAGTGTGTGGGTAAAGGCAAAGATGGCAGCGCAAGGACCATAAAGTGGCAAAGCCACTAGGGACCTTATCTGTTAAATACGACTCCTGCGACCTTCAACAGCTCATCAGAAAATTACACATAAAATTATCTATCCTGCTTACAAAATATCGAATCGCTTGAAAACTGCAACTTGTAGAGGAGAAAAGCTAGACATCCACTGGACAGACATAAAAAACCTTTTTTGGCCTAGCTGGAACGGAAACGCTTCACACTCGCTCGGTCTATGCACCCCACCTTTTGCATACATTTTGTATAAAGTTTAAAGAAACCATTTGGTTCTGAACATAATCTTACCAGGTCCAGAGAAATCAGGATCGGAGAGGTGGTCTGATTCTATAGGGTCCTCCAGTGATTCCAGTTTGATGGGATCTGAAACAAAATGTTGTATTATACACCTGCAAGTGCAAAAATATGTATTTAATTAATCCTGTCATAAATACATACATCCATATCAGCCCAAGAACGTCCACTGCTGGACATAGGCCTCCCCCAAATTCACGGGGGGTATATGCCATAATACATATTATGTACTAAATAATATAAAGCCTTTTATTGCCAGTTTTTGCATATACAACAGAATTTTTTTAAACTTATATCTTAATGCATTGATGGACATTAGACGCCTATAGGCGTAATTCTATTGTGTATGGAATAGTGTCCATCAAAGTGTGAACTATTAAATTTACTGGGCAGCCCATTTATGGGGCGGCCTCCTCCAATTTATGCCAAATTTCCCTTTCTCTGGCTAGTCTGCACCAGGTTGGTCCTGCAATCTGAAATATGTCATCACTCCATCTTAAAGTGGCCACCTGATGTACTAAAACCTATATAAGAGCTATGGGACATATTTTTGAGTAAGTTGGACACACCCATGCTTCTGTACTTAACTATGTCAAATTTGAGTATCGTGCTAGCTCGGCAGGCCTCGACTTCATTATTTTTTACTTTTTCAAGGCTGAAGTTCTAACAGTTAAGTTTATATTTACTTTTAACATCACGGCCCTGGAGTCTCTTCTTGAACTGCTCTTCTGTGCGGAGGACTTGCTTCTTGAAGTTGGCAGCATTCCGCAGTTGTGTGATGCAGACTTCACATATCCCATTATCCATATCTTCAGGAGTTTGTATCTATTGACAATTATATTAATCATCACTGTTTATTTTAATATTTATTGTGCATTTATCAGTTTAAGGTATGTGTTGATTCAAGTAAAATATAGAAATATGTGCATGAGAAAACAAGGTGCAACACTCATTAGGGAATGCTTTTCTGGACAAATATCAATAAATAACTAACTTTATAGTCTTTGGAGACTTTAGACTTTAAATTAACATCTACTTATTAACAATTTTTTTGTGTTGTTTAATATTTGATGCAGTTTCAGTAGGCTGAGGGAAAAATGCAAAATAAAGAGCCAACTTTAGTTTACTGCCCCGCACGCTCGACGGAACTTGATTCTCCATACAAACATAGTTTGGTCCTCATTTTGAAATGCCATGCTGAAATAACTTGAAAATTTGTAAACACAATGGGATCTCCATATCTAGGTCGGAAATTAGTTTCCGTTCCTAGAAATTGTAATAGAAAAAAATACAATGAGATTTTGAGTTTTTTTAGTTCTAGTATTGTTCTTTACCCATGATAACACAAGCCTTATTGAGTTTATTATGGGACTAGTTTGAGTTGCGTAAAAATTGTCCCCTAATATTTATTTATTTATATAATAAAACTAATTTCCAATATGCCGGTTCCCACAGTGTATACAATGCTTCATGTTATTTCAGCATGGCATGTTAAAATCTGAACCATACTATGTCTGTATGAAGCATTGACTGGGCTGGGGACTCTTAAGCAATCATGTTTGAGCTATCAGCCCGGCTAGTATGATAGCTTATACCGTCACGTTTTATGTGACGTTTCAGTACATTTTGGCCATATAACGTGACGGTATAAGCTATCATACTAGCCAGGCAGGGAAACAATCATATAGGTATTTCATATATTTATTGTAAGCGCCCGCTTTGGTTTGTATAACTGGTACTTAATAGATTTAACAGATAGTACTCTTCTTAAATACATGCAGATCTAAGATTTTGATACCATACCAGCAGGAATGTATGCAGAATATTGTATAACATGTAAAAGTATCCACTACAATGTATCGATTCCGAATTTATTGGTGACCGTAAATAAATGTACAAACATCCTCCATTTTGCAGTAAGCGTCCATTGCGTGGCGTGGTACTGCGTATTACGAAAATCAATACAAACACGCAGCAATGTACTCGATGTATCACAAAATGGATTCATCATGATCATTTTCAGTAATTTACGGTTTTAATTTGATATGTTATGTATCTAAAATAACTAAAAGAATGTCAGCGTCACTAAATTAAAAGTCAAAAGACATCGACCTTCCTAAAATGGATTGGAAGTATCATTTCTGAATCTAATAAGTTATTCAAATCTTATTTGTTAATTTGGTAGGTAATTCTGTGTTTCGGTGTAATAAATTGTTGAAAACTAGTAAACTCACTTTGATATCAAAACAATCAGTCAACATATCGGCATAAATCTCTTCCTCGCCCATCCATTGATACTTAGTTTTAATGTCTTTGAACGTGCCTTCCGACGAACAGCACCGGCACATGCCGCCGTGCAGCCTATTCGTAGTTTCCATCATGATTAATACTAATCAACAATCACATTTAAATGGGTCTTAACTCGATTTCCATAACGAAATTTATCTCAGGCTCAGGCTGACGCTACGCTATGCAACCCGGCCGCCATTTTGAAAGGAATTTCACTCACAGAACAGCACAGACTCTCAGAGTAAGGATTTCTATAGAGATCCTAAACGAGTTTCACCAAGGGCACAGACTAGACCAAGGGAGAGAGAAAAGCTCTTATGCAGCTAAATTGAGAACTAGTGTTAAACGTCTGGCGGCTTACAATAAACAACCTCTTTAATTTGGCCGGGTAACCGTTTATTTGCCTCAAACTATTTGACTTGACGTTTAGACTGGTTTAGATGACATTGAGGCAAATAAAGAAAAGCGGAACTATGACAAGGACAACAAATGATATATCCCTCTCTGTCGCTCTTCTTCAACTTAGTATATGATCTTCTCGCTCTTAGCGGTATTATTATTTGACGTCTACTCTGGGTACTCTGAGCACAGACTATACTACTAAAAGCTGCATTTACACATTCGAACGAATAGCTAGGCGACACGGATCTATACCTAAACCGGATTGAGTACAAACTTTTATGAGCCAATCAAAATTGAACCATATTCCGGCGTGATACAGTTCATATCCTGTTATGACAGACAGACTAGGGAAAGCGGTCCGAGCGAGAGCAACCAACTCACTATTCACCTCGCGATTCGTGCATTCGCGTTGGGAGCGGTTTTTCGAACGCGAATCAAAGGGCATGAATAGCGAACACGAACATACTTTACATACTGTTCACACATTCGCCATCGCCCGACCCAAAACGACGTGTAGACAAAATGTAGTTTGAAGTGCGAATTTTAGACACAAATGTTCTTTTTATCAACATAAAGAGCTCATTTGGATGATGTAGCGCGCATGCCGCTATTATTTTCACGGGCTCCATAGTCGTGTGTGAATAAACCCACGAATGTGTGAACAGTAGTTCGCGACGGCACTCGTACACGAATGTTTCGTCAAATGACCACGCAAATAGCGAACACGATAGTGTATATCTAGTGCATGAAGTAAGGATAATAAAGTTATCCTCTTTCTACGATCTAGTGTGAGAAGGAAGATACTACATATTTTGCTACTGAATTGCCGAACGAAAACATTTTTTTAATAAAGCGTACCATACAATAACTTGGCCGTATTTCAACGCGGTTTTAACTTGGCAAAGTAGTTTGTTAAAACCGCGAGAGATGAGATGGATGTGTGGTGTGACGAGAATGGACCGGATTCGGAATGAGTATATAAGTGGAAGCCTGAAAGTAGCGCCCATTGGCGAAAAACTAAGAGCCAATCGCCTGGCGTGGTACGGGCATGTAATGAGGAGGGATGAAAGCCATGTAACCAGAAAAGTATTGGATATGAATGTGGATGGATGCAAGAAACGAGGTAGGCCAAAGAAAAAGCCAAAGAAGTGGATGGATTGTGTGAGAGATGATATGAATAGGAAAGATGTGAATGAAGAGATGACGCGTGACAGAGATAAATGGAAGAAAAAGACATGCTGCGCCGACCCCAAATAAATGGGAAAAGGGCAAGAGAATGATGACTTTAACTTGGCAAAGATTTTGCTCCGGTAATAAATGCTCTGAGTTTGTATTTTTGTAACGAAAAAAAAACAAAACGTCACATCTGTCAAAATTAATGGGCAGCAGGCAGACAGTTTCTATTCTATTCTATTTTAATTTCGTTTTTAATTGGGCTTGTGGACAAAAGTATGTTGTTTGTGTGTAAATTAGATACTACCGCATAATCTGAATAATGGAGGATCTAAATTCGTGTCGCTGTTGCTTGATGCGTCCGCCAGATAAGGATTTGAAGCTGCCATACACTCGTCTTGGCCAAACGGAGATATACGCAGATATGCTGAAAGAATGCTTCGAAATACATGTAATTATCGTTATTTATCTGGTCATTTTTACTTTTGTCATGTATCCTGTAGCAAAGCGTAGTGAATTAGCAAGTACATATTAAAGGGATTACACCTAAAAACATTTGTTTTCGTATCTTTAGTTTGTATATTTAATTAACTAATGTGTTTGTTATTTTCCTTCCAGCTACCTCTAAGCGACGACAGCGAGTGTGGCATTTGTGAGATATGCGTGAGCAGGCTGCGGGACGCGAGCGATTTCAAGCTGCAAGTGCAACACAGCCAGGAAGAGTTTCAGGCACGGCTGGCCCGCGCGTTAGAAGTTAAAGGTAATTAATATAATATTGGGGGACAATCTTACACAAATCGACCTAGTCCCAAACTAAGCAAAGCTTGTACTATGGGTACTAGACGACGATATACATACTTATATAGATAAATACATACTTAAATACATAGAAAACATCCAAGACCCAAGAACAAATATCCGTGAAAAATGCACAAATAAATGCCCTGGCCGGGATTCGAACCCGGGACCTCTAGCTTCGGAGGCAGAGTCACTACCAACTAGGCTAAACAGGTTGACAGTCGCTAGTCTTACAAAATTATTTTGTAAGACTAGCTTTTGACCGTGAAGTTTAAATCAGGTGGGATTCGGCAGTAATACTTAATAAATATTAGGGGACAATTTTTTACACAAATCGAACTAGTCCCATAATAAGCTCAATAACGCTTGTGTTATGGGTACTAGACGACAATTTATTTAGCCTAGTTGGTAGTGACACTGCCTCCAAAGCTAGAGGTCCCGGGTTCGAATCCCGGCCAGGGCATTATTTGTTCATTTCGTATGGATATTTGTTCTTGGGTCTTGGATGTATTGTATGTATACCGTCATCTAGTACCCATAGTACAAGCTTTGCTTAGTTTGGGACTAGGTCGATTTTTGTAAGATTGTCCCCCAATATTTCTTTATTATTTATTTTATAGATATATACTTAAATACATAGGAAACATCCAAGTCTCAGGAACAAATGTCTCTGCTCATAACAGAAACAAATGCCCTTACTGGAAATCAAACCCGGGACCTCTAGCTTCGGAGGCAGTGACACTTCCAACTAGGCTAAACAGGCTGACATGTACTTATTACTTGGAGAATACCCATGGTAATAACAACATGACGTAAATGATGTTTACATATCTGATTGGATGGGCGAGAAAACCACATTGGATGGGCGAGAAAACCACAACAAAAAGTGGACTTATTTGCTGAACATCTGGCAAAAGTATTCTGTCCAAATGATTCTGTGGATGAAGAGTTCGATGACCTAGTGGATGCAACTCTAAACCAAGACCTCCAAATGGACCTACCGCCAAAACCAGTATCAGTACGGGAAGTATGGAGATGGAGAGTAATTAAGGAGCTAAAAGATAAAAAGGCGCCGGGTTTTGACCTAATAACGAAAGAAATTATTAGACAACTTCCCCGAAAAGCTGTTGTTTACATCACTATACTATGTAATGGGATATTAAGAGTCCAACATTTTCCTGCAATATGGAAAGTATCCCAAATTATCATGATTTATAAAGACGGAAAACCACCGAATGATGTCACATCCTATAGACCTATAAGTTTGTTCCCAATATTATCCAAAGTTTTTGAAAAACTCCTTCTACTACGAATCGTCCCTATTATAACAGAAAATGGCATCATACCAAGCCATCAATTTGGATTTAGACAGCAACACTCCACTGTCGAACAGGTTCACAGAGTTTGCGACAAGATAAGAAAGACACTGGAAGAAAAAGAATACTGTTCTGCAGCCTTCTTGGATATACAACAAGCTTTTGATAGAGTCTGGCATAAGGGGCTGCTATGCAAAATCAAACGTTGTCTCCCACATAGCTATTTTTCAATATTTAATTCGTACCTCTCGGGAAGACTATTCCAGGTAAAAGAAGGTGAAACTACGTCACCATTTTTCGAAATACATGCTGGAGTACCCCAAGGGTCAGTGCTGGGACCTGTACTCTACACTATTTTCACAGCTGATCTCCCTTGCTCTAACACCATCACTACAGCTACATTCGCCGATGATACCGCTATCCTGGCGAGTCACGAGGATCCAGTAATAGCCTCAGAAATGCTACAGAAAGGCCTAGATGATACAACAAAATGGCTTCGAGATTGGCGGATAAAAGCTAGTACCTCAAAATCAGTACAAGTTACTTTTACTCTACGCAAAGGCAATTGCCCCTCGGTGAAACTAGAAAACGCTACCCTTCCTCACCAGAACTCTGTCAGATACCTAGGTCTTCATCTTGATAGGTGTATGACATGGAATGAGCACATCAGGAAGAAACGAGAAGAACTAAATATTAAATACAAAAGCTTCCTGTGGTTGCTAGCCCGAAACAGCAAACTGTCGATAGACAATAAATTACTAGTGTACAAGTCAATCCTGAAACCTGTATGGATGTACGGCCTTCAACTGTGGGGGAGTGCTTGTAATTCCTCCATTACACGAATACAAAGAATGCAGAACATTATCCTCCGAACAATCGGTAATGTACCCTGGTATGTGACTAATGCTGAGATCCACGAACATCTGGATATGCCGACAGTGAAAGAAGAAATTATTAACGTCAGGACTAGATACAGGAAACGGCTAGAGGCCCACCCCAATACCCTTGCACGACAGCTCACAATACTCAGCTATGTAAAGCGCCTTAAAAGAAAAGACATCCTATAGTGTAGAGAATAATGAGTAGTTGTCTTCGCTGGAAGGCACACTCTGAAAGAGATAAGCACGCAACACATCTGTTAAAAGTGAATGCACTGATTGTAGATAAAACAGAAAAAAAAGAAAAAAAAAAATCTGATGGTGAAACTCAACTCTTTTGAGATTAAGTATTTGAATTTTTTGACATGCACACTCAATTGGAAATAATCAAATATACTTACATTCTTTATGGATATTTTTGACAGCTATTCAAACCTCATTTCAACATATCACGACATGTACATTGAAAAGGGTTAATAGAGGTGCTATTTATATTTTATCCAATGTACAGAAAATCTCAATACCTAAAAACCTTCAATAGAGATCATACCATGGTTCTGAGTGAATGTCATGGATGTAGGGTTATTAAAATAAAATTAAAATACAAAACAAAGGTTTTTTATCTCAATTAACAAATGATAAAAACTGTAAAAGTTCAATACAAAAGTATATCAACAGCACATTTTTTTAATCTAGCCTTAATGATTACAAGAAATGTAATTTTTCATGTTTGTGTTGTTTTTCAGAAGACGAGTCACCTAAGGTGAAAATGGAGATGTCTGACGATGATGACAATGGGGCTTATATATTGCGTGAGTACACCCATATTTTACATTGACCATAGAACTTCCCATTTTTTATACTGTGATAGGCAAGTATACACTATAGTTGCTCCATACTTGCAACTTCTGAAAGCTCATAAATGTTCTCGCATCGTCGAAGCTCAGTCGAAACTCGGTCTAATGAAACAAGGCCTGCTATTCCGGATTGTGACACAACGTGTTGCCACTTTATAGTAACAAAACAACAAATGAAAAAAAAACTGCATAATCATATAAAATATATTATAATTTATGCATTAGAATTGTCATTTGTTTGTCTAAGCAAACAAATAGATCAAGTTAAACATGAATTAACATAATAATTTAATAAAACACTCACTGGTATACATGGGGGTCGGGGAGTATCATAATACAACACTGGCAATACAGAAACTCACACTTACTTACACCGGCAGAACCATCGATATAAGTGATGACGTAGGCTTGTGTCACCCACGCTACTGAATTTCCCCAGAGTGCCATACCTTGTATTATTGTATAATCTATACTAATATATAAAGCTGAAGAGTTTGTTTGTTTGAACCCGCTAATCTCAGGAACTACTGGTTCGAATTGAAAAATTCTTTTTTTGTTGGATAGTCCATTTATCGAGGAAGGCTTTAGGCTATATAACATCATGCTGCGACCAATAGGAGCGAAGACGCGGACGAAGTCGCGGGCAACAGCTAGTCTATACTAATATTATAAAGCTGAAGAGTTTGTTTGTTTGAATTGAACGCGCTAATCTCAAGAACTACTGGTTCGAATTGAAAAAATATTTTTGTGTTGGAAAGTCCGTTTATCGAGGAAGGCTTTAGGCTATATAACATCACGCTGCGACCAATAGGAGCTAAGACGCGGACGAAGTCGCGGGCAACAGCTTGCTTCGTACATACAAATCAAGTACCTTTAAGCTAGTCATATTTTATGTCGCATTTTGGTCGATTTGAGCCGTAAAACATGACAATAAAACCTATCATGCTAGCTGGATTGGTGCCGTAGTTATAGCTGCGAACTTCCCCAGTTAGGCTGGTCGAAATATGAGCGAGATTATATTCCACAATGCCTAAAGTAAGGCTTGGTCAAACAGCGTGCGTGAAGTTCGCGCAGCGTAACAGGTTAGCGGCACTACTCGCGCGACACCACAGCGTGTGACCAATTCCTCATACAGAGGTATAAGCAGCTCTGGAGAGTCTGGGGTAAGCCCTAAAAATGACACGGCTGCTCTGGGCGCCAGTAGCTTAGCGGCGCCAAAATGACGAACCCAAAAAAAAAACATTGAAATTATAACATATTGGAAGCACCTTTTAAGTGGTGCGGAATAAATCTTTCCACCCTAATAAGCCCTTCCATGCTTCGGACGGCACGGTAAACCGTTGATCCCGGCTGCTGTCTATGACAGAATTCGTAAAGACTTGAGAACTTCTAACAGTCAAGTTGCCCACCCACTTGACAAGCCTAATACCAATAAGATCTAGTTTCCCCCGTGGGTTGGAAGGCCAGATGGCAGTCGCATCCGTAAATACTAGTGCCTACGCCAATTCTTGGGATTAGGTAGCGGACCCAGGGCATCCTTCAGAATGCAACTGTACTGGGAAGATAATGATGACTCTAATCAGGGGTCCTTGTAAATTAAGGTGGGTCAAGGGAAAATGGGCACATGAAATCTTTATTCACGGTAACACTAATTCCGTGTTTCAAGAAAAGTCCACTTAAAATTTCGACAGGCCGAATGATTTTCGAGAAATATCTCGCGTGCGATAGATAATACACAATAGCGGCAATGTGTGAACAATACCCTACCGTTTGCATTACGTTCGCATATTCACAATAATGCCTTGTAATTGATCCAAATCCTATGCTGTTCGGAACATATTTGATGAAACATCGGTATTTTTTTCTGGGAATATGCCGGGATTGGACTTTCATTTTTAATATGTTTGAATGTTCCTTTACATATTCCAGATTCAATTAACCATCTTCATTCAGTATTTCTGCCAGATATGAAATTGCTTGACTGTATTGATTGATAGGTACCTGCATTGAAATAAATACATTACTTAATTGCATCCAATAATATTGCAATGATTATTTAAAAAGAGAAATCCATTTACAGAGCTAAAGGAAGAGATGTCAGACTACGAGGAGCTGAAGGACGAGGATGGCAAGCTGGCGCAGCTTCTGGCATTCGAGGAGGTCTCCGTCAAGCGGCGGAAGCGGTCCTGCGCCAAGTCTGGTAGGTACTAGCTCAACATATAAAGTAGCCACCACCATATCAGCCCAAGGACGTCCACTGCTGGGCATAGGTCTCCCCCAATTTCATGAGGGGTAAATGCCATAATCTCCACGCTTGGCATGCGGGTTGGCGATTGCAGTATCTCCACCGCACTCCAGGGATGCTGCTGCCTATCACGGTGGTCTTGGTCGTAGTTTTAGGACATACCCGGGTCCGAGTATAAAGTAAAATACAAACAAAATACATTTAAAGAAAGAAAAACAGTTGTAAGATTTGCGACATGTTTCGGACTACAATTGACATTTCATTTTTTTAAGCGGGCTATATTCCGATTAAATCAAACAGAGGATAAAAAATTAAACATAACCACATTTTTAATATCTCGAAAATATCCCCATTTCATATTAAAAAATCTATTTCAAAAGTTTCTCATTCTAAAAGTGAGCAAAAAAGATCTTTAACTTTCTATAAGATTTGACAGGGCTGTCAACCTTAAGGGGGTCCCAAATTAAAGTTCGTGACTGTACAAGTGCTCATTCTAAAGGTACAGAGTAAGAAAAAATATTTCTGTCTATGACTTAGGTGTCAAAACAGTCTAAAAAATGTAAAATTGTAGCTTCTTGAATGGGCTCCACAAAAGCATTCTCAATAATCCGCATCCGCAGTGTGTTATGCAACGGGCTAGGGCCTATTCGATATAAATCTTATGGTTTATAATATAAAAAAAAAAATTGTATAATAAAATTTTATGTGACATTAAATTGATAAATTTAAATAGATATATAGTATAAAAAAGGTGAAGTTTGTCGCTACGTAAATTTGTGTTTGTTCTGTCAGATGTTTTTGATCTCCGGATCTGCTACTCCGATTTCAAAAACTCTCCAGTACGCACGGTCGTACGTGTGACCTGTAATAGGAGCAGTAACTTCTAGTTGCAAATATTTTTGAAAATGAAATATTGATCACTCGATGTGATCAATTTTTCATTTTCGGTTGGAATAAAAAATAGTAACTTCTAGTGTCAAAAATATATTTCTTTTTTTCAATACGGACAAATTTTGATCTAAAGTAAAAGAATAGGCGCGGAAGTCATGCTGGTTTTGAGGTAGCATCAAGTTATTACTAATAAATCTCATAACAGTGGTGACATTTTTGGATTTTAAAGGATTTTTTTTTAATTAAAATTGGGATTGCTCTTGGCCAGCATCTAGCCAGGGGGCAAAGATGAGGCCGACCATAAAGCGAGCTCACCCAGAATATTCATTCGTGCCTTAAAAAGTTCCAGGTTATATGAACTCAAAAATACAGACGCCGGCAGAGAATTCCAAATTATTTACTAAATTCCATTCCCTTAATTTGGAAATTTGGAAAATGACGATTATTAATGTTTTAGAAATAAAGTTTTATTAATATCATTCCAATAGATTAAAAAATACAGCTAAGCTATATTATCATTTATCATAAAATGAATTCCATAAGAAACTGTATTTTTTTCAATTGAATGAATCCACTTGGAAATAATTGCTGGAGAGCTCAATAGTGTGCCGTTTAATTTTTTGCTCCTATTATAGGCCACACTGGCCACAGTAGAATGCACCTTTAAGATGGACATACTTTTTTATTCCTGCGGCATGGCTTGCGTTGTTTGCAATAAGCAGCCGGAATCGCGCGCAACTATTAAATACACTTATTCTCATTACAGACCTGAAATCCCGAAAACTCACGATCTCCCTCCACGCCCTCTCGAAAATGGAGAAACTGAAGAAGCCAATCGACTACGTGAGTGAGAGCAGAAAACACAAACATAATATAGAAAATCTGCTCAAACATTGCAACGGGACGCCATTTTCTAACAAAACACTGTACGGCTACATCTGTGCTTATTGCAAAGAGACCTACATAGACCCACAAGATTTGAGAGCGCACACGGAAACAGAACATAAGGACTCGGAATTCTACGACACCAAGCGAATGGACAAGAATAATATGTCAGTAAAACTTGACATAACCGATTTGAAGTGCACAGTCTGCAATGAACCATTCGACGATGTAGCGACACTAAAACAACATTTAATTAAGCAGCATGATGTGAAATTTCATCATGATGTTAAAGACTATATCATGGAGTTCAAGCTTACATCAGACGAGATTCTTAACTGCGCTCACTGTAACTCCACATTTGAGACTTTCAAGATGCTACTACAGCATATGAACGGACATTACCGGAACTATATCTGCAATGTATGTGACATGGGTTTTATAAATAAGCATAGACTGAAAAATCACGAGAGAACGCACGATTTAGGCACTTACAAATGTGAATTCTGTGATAAAGTATTCAGTACTAGAGTGCGTAAGATGTGTCACGAGAAATATACTCATAACAGTAGTGCTAGATATACAACGAACTGCCCCCATTGCGACCAGAGCTTTACCAGCTATTACCAGAGAAACAGACATATGTTCAACGAGCATAACACCGTTGCAGCATCCTACAAGTGCAATATATGCGATAAGAGCTTCATTTTGAAATCAAAGCTAACGTCTCACATCAAAAAAGTGCATCTAATGGAACGGAATCACATATGCCCGGAGTGCGGACAGGGATTTTTCATAAAACAGTCGCTTGATGAGCATATGATTAAGCACAACGGTGAACGAGTGCATAAATGTAATGTGTGTTTGAAAGCTTATGCAAGGAAAAAGACTCTCCGGGAACATATGAGGATACACAACAATGATAGACGGTTTAAATGTGGCGTGTGCGGATTGGCGTTTGTGCAGAAATGCAGTTTGAAGAGCCACATGCTGTCCAACCATGGGATAACTCTTTCGGAGTTTGAGAGCAGAGAGCTGAGCAGCCCGCAGGCCACTTAAGGATTTTGTGAATCTCACATATTGAATAGTTCCGTAAAAAATACGCTTGTTGCATCGAGATGTTTGTTAATTTTTAATTCCTTTTATTTTCGATAAATGAATTATATATATGGTGTTTGGCAGATGGATTGACATACGTATATAGCGGATAGATCAAGTCATTTGGTACGTGGTCAAGCACAGAAAAATTTACTTCGGCCCAAAAATTTTTTTTCCCTTTATTTTAATTGGTTTTTTAAACACTCTGTTTTTAATAATTATAACCTCAACCACTCAAAATAAAAATCTTGTCCGATTTTTTATATTTTTTTAGTAATTGAGATTCTAAATTTCAAAAACAGTATTTGAAAAATAAAATTAGAAAATACTTATAAAAAAATATCTTTGGGCTCAAGTAATTCTTTTTGTGCTTGACCACGTAGTAGATTACCTCATCTATACGTATGTACATCCATCTGCCAAACGCCTTGTATGTAGGCAATTCTGTGAAAATTTCAAGTAATTAGTGAAGCCCTATAACTGTTTTAATTTTTCCGCTTGACGGGACACTGTATTAATTTAAAGTCTGTTTAATGCTACAGTAAACGCCATCTTAAATTTAACGCCCCTCCACTAAGCATAAATATATATAGATTGGCGCAATACACAGTAACTCGCACTTTGAAACAATCTCTGTAGAGGCGTTCATTTTAGGATTGTTTTTGCTCTAAGGGCTACAGAGTATGAATTTGCCTCTAATGGCGCCAGTGTAGCGTGAGGTCTCTGAAATGTCAAATGTCAATGTAATTAGGACAACGTGGTGAATTTTTTGTATTATCTGAGATTAATTATGGCAAATGTGAGTTACGGGTCAATTTATTTAAGTGCCCTGAGACGGTAGTCTTTTGGAAATGTATGTCCTACTTTGTCTCCAAACAAAACGGGACTGCACAACACTGTGGCATGCTTGGTATTTTTACGGTACGGTATTAAACGTGATTTGAATGTAAACTTTGTATTTACACCCGTAATATTAATTATCGTATGGCGTTTAGTTTTCGAACCGTGGGATCTTCGAGGACACAGTACGGTTGCCAGTTTTGTTGCACTTTTAGCGCCACCCAGGGGTCAAGTGTAGGGTAACGGTGAGTTCTCCCTACGGACGTGGTGCTACTTCGATCCCCGTAATGATTAAGAACATCCTTTGAGAGCGGAGCAATGAGCTGCTACAGCGAAACGAAAACGAACGAAGTTCGTGTACATCCCTCAGTCGCACTTGCATATTAGAGCGACAAAGATTGCAATATTCGAACTTCGTTCGTTTTAATTTTGTATGAAGCAGTAAAGCTGCTAACGTAAATTCTAAATTTCAAATTGAAGGGGTGAAAAATTGAAATGTGAATTTGTTCGTTTTCATTTCGCGGTAGCGGTTCTGGACCTTACTCGACAGTGGCGCCAACTCACTGTTGACAACTACGACTGTTTATATGATTGTGTATCATATTAGACAATGCCCGTAAAAAAATAGGTACCCGAATTTGACGATAATACGTGGCCGTAAAAGTAGTCGTTTTGCTATCATACTTAGCCGGGCTTTACTCAAAGTTAGCAGAATTGCCTGTAGTAATAACAATAATATAGTGTAATTATTATAATATAATATAATTATTTTCACAATAAGTTTGTATTTGTTCTGTAATGTTTTTATAATTTGCAATGTACTGTTTTCAAATCTCAAAACTAATAGTAATAATATTTTATTAATAATAATGATAATGTAAAATACTGCCAATTAGTATTATGAAATGCAATAATTTATACTAGATAGTAGATATATTGCAGGTCCTAAATGTCTGACGAACAGAAAGATGCAGCTATTGGTTAGAATAAGAAGTATTGTACCTCATAATTTATATACTGGGGCCTATTAACGACCGCTTTAGTTTAGTTGGTTGTGAACTAGTGACCCTGCCTACGAAGCAGTGATCCCGGGTTCGAACCCTGATCAGCCATTTATTTGTGTGATGAACACGAATATTTGTTCCTGAGTCTTGGATGTTTTCTATGTATTTATCTTTTATCTATATAAGTATGTATATCGTCGTCATCATAGTACAAGCTTTGCTTAGTTTGGGCCAAGAGCTCGTTCCCACTATGTCGTCTGTCGGGACGATTTTTTTATCGTGTGTCGTAGCGGCAGAACATTTTACATGAAGCTATTCACACTTGCCGGACACCACTTTGTATGATATATAATGGGAACGAGCTCTAAGGTCGATTTGCGTAACGTTTATTCAATATTTTATGTCATTCTGCCAAATAGCTGGGTCTCAGTCGCGCCTAAATCACACGAGTTATACGATGTAAGGTTTGTTCTTAAAAATTATCGTAAATATTAGTAGTTTCGCAACCACGAAATCCTTCACTAGTTCCCTCTTACAACGCCTTAGGGAGGCGTACAGCGACATCTACCTATAGAAGACTCAGGCCTCTTCGGTTCGTGCTCGGGGAGCAAAATTTTTCAATATCTTCCATTTAATTTGAAAAGTAAGCAAATAAAGTTATTGTACGTTGCGTGCATGCATGGACGGCCTATTAAAATTTATTACGAGAAAACGTTAAAGAGTAATAAAAAGAAGTTAGAGGAATTAATTCACCAAGTCACTTCTATTTTTCCACTGGTAATAATTTTACTGCTACATTTTTAGCGGATGAATGGGAAAAGAGCAATGAAATAATCTAATCTTCATTTTAAAATAACGTACAATAACTTTTATGCTTACTTTTCACATTAAATGGAAAAGATTGAAAAAAAATGTTCTCTGAGCACGAACTGAACCGTTAATGAATGAATGAATGAATTTTATTTATTTCAGACAAGAGTCCATATTAATAATAGCTACATGAATTAAATTAAATTATAATTAATTAAAAGAAGTCGGAGTCTTCTATAGGTAGATGTCGCTGTACGCCTCCCTAAGTCGTTGTAAGAGGTAACTAGTGAAGGATTTCGTGCCTGAGCTTGATTGTACCGATAGCTCAGTTGGCTAGAGCGATTGGCCGTCGAGCGGATGTCGTAGGATCAAATCCTGCTCGGAACATTTTTACTTCCTTTAGTTAAAAGAAATAATTTTCGTGACCTGTCCGGCTAGTAGATAGCTTATACCATCACGTTATATAGCCAAAATGTACTGAAACGTCACATAAAACGTGACGGTATAAGCTATCATACTAGCCGGGCTGCTTACAAAATTAGTCTGGTTTTCTTACTTTTTAGAAATGAGTATCCGTTTTGACAAAATGGGATTAGGTCAGCATATTTGATGCTTTCCTAGTCTTGTGTCCAACACTAGCGAGCGAAGTAACATTTTGACGACGCTATAGCCTACTCGTGTAATTATGGCGTGATAGATGAATGATGATTTTACAAAGACTAGTAAAATAAAGACTGTAAATAATTTCGAACCGGATAAAAATTGAAAAAATTCATCCCCCCGGGCGGGATTTGAACCCACGACCTCTGGAACCCGGGTCCGATCCCGCCCGGGGTGATATTTTTCACTCCGTTTGCAAATTATGATATCGCTAAGCGCACGACCGCTTGTAAAAATATTTAAAGAAAGACTAAATGTTTTACAGCTTCACTATAATGTTTGTAGCGAAGCGAGATCATAATTACCATAATGATGTAATTCGTCGAGATTTACAGGGTGTTTCATTGACGAAAACAAATCTGTTCTATCAATGATTTAGAACAACTTTTGCTATGGGACCAAGTTAGTCCGTGCCAAAAGAAAATCCTCTTCTTCATACACTTCGGTTAGTCGATCAAGACTCGAGAGATAGAGACCTTTTCCTACGAAACAGCTGATTTTTCATTCGCGAGGACACGGTTGGTCCCACAGTTAAAATGGTTGAACACGTTCAGAATCACTGTTAGAACAGATTTATTTTATTTTGTATTACTTTCAATGAGATACCCGGTACGACGCCAACTACTTGATATAGAAAGTCTATAATTTTCTAGTCTAAAAATCAATAAAGTGTGGGCCTGTGTGTTGTGTTTAAAATTGTTTTGTTTTTAAGATCTTTGTTTGCGAATATGTTTTTTTTTATGTTCATCCTAAGCCAGTAAAGCTAAAGAGCCTACGTGTAGTCTCAGGATACGGTTTATAGTTCCAGCACGACTTGACACTTGCAGACTGCAGGGCGGAAGTGAATACCAAGATCACACCGTACTGGATCGCAAGCTCGACCCGTTTGACTGCCCTACACTCGACCAATCCTGCACAGCATCAGCAACGTGACTTTCAATTGGTCGAAAGCTTGCTTGTTTTCGGTTCGCGGTCGGCCCTCTAGTCATTTCTATAGGCGCATACTCACGGGCTAGTTTTCACTTTCAGTCCAACGTGTGATTCCAGCCCGTTTACACACTTACAGGCTGTAGGGCGGACTTCAAAATCAAGGTCACACGGTACTGGATCGCAAGCTCCGCCCCTTTGACCTTCCTCGGCAGTTCGCCATGGTCGCCCGTGCGCATGCGTAATGGTCTTAAGCCTCTCACAGTAGTAAACATGTCATTAGCTGTCAAATTTACTATTGACCGCCACGGCAGGCCGCGTCAGTGTGATTCAGGCCTTAAGCCTATAAGACGCCAAGAACGCCCTAAGCCGTGTTCACATTATTGGCGTAACGGGCCATCCAGGCCATAAATATTTAAAAAGTCATTGTGAACACGTTTGGACCGTGTGTGCTGTCGTGCCTGCCCGGCTAGTATGATATATACCGTCACGTTTTATGTGACGTTTTAGTACATTTTGGCCATATAACGTGACTGTATAAGTTATCATACTAGCCGGGCTGAAACGCATATAACGACTATAACACTATGGCGTGCGTTGTCAAAATCACCTTTGTGCTTTACATTCTATCTTCTTCTAAAGTTCATATTCTATCGCTTATTTGAAGTTGGCGTATACACTGCCGTGCACCGTTCATGAAGAATTGCGTCCGAATGGTTGAAAGAACACAATTGAATGAAATTTTGTTTTTAGAATTAAATATGAGTTGACTTGTTGTTCTTCCATTATAAGGTTTTCTATAGATGGAACAATTTATTCTGCTACCGGCAACTTTCTGAGAGTTAGAAGAATATACAGGGTGGACCTTTGGAGCAAAAAATTAAACGGTGTACAGCATTATTTCCAAGTGGTCTCAGTTGAAAATAGGCTTTTATAATTCTTTTTCCTTCTAAGATAGCTTTAAGTGTATTTTTGTTACTCTTCTAAAGTGATATTAATGTCAATTTAATTTAAAAACTCAATAAAACAGAAAAAATACCAAAAATTAAAAAAAATATGCTAATTTTGATATTACCTAAAACATTGCAATGACTGATGCGCTATAATCGCGTGGTGTCAAGATCCATTACTTGGAGGTCATAACTTTAGGTCGTAATTTCTCCGAACTGAATTTTTCATTTATTTTCGACTACAAGGAGTTATTGCATATGCTTTAAGGAAGCGTCCTTTTAAATATTCGTTCCTTTTATAGGGCCCACCTTGTAGTATATTATTGATAATTTGCAATAAAGTACAACCGCCTATAGAAAATTTAAATAATAATTTTGTTTTGTCGCATAAATGAAGTAAGTTAAGGTTGCATAAATTATTTTATGTTATGTAATATAACGTTGTACTATTCTAATTGTTTCATTTTTAGTAAAATATTTCAGTAAATGAGAAAATCAGAAAATAAATAATTAAATCGTAAGAATTGTACGATAAAAATAAAGATGAGCATAAAGTTTTCTTAATAATAATTGAATGTCTGTTTTTTTTTTATAGTTAAAAGTGCAGTTCACTGACAAGGCCGTTACAGTATTGGCGATTATTGCTTAATAATCGCAAGTTAACATAAAAAAGGAGTATTGAAATCATTTTCATCACAAAGGCGACAGGCGAGTCAAATCAAATTTATTTTAATGTCATGCATACATAAGCTGTTACATTTTAATTATAAGATTGTCCATTGTCCCCTAATTAAGATTAAGAGTTAATTTTAAAGATTTTGAGCTCTTAATAACAACCGCCGTTGGGCTGTCAGTAAAAAAAGGGGACAATATTCTTCATGTGGTATCCCCAAAATAACTGTCAAATTATCTCCCAGCCCATTCGGTGATAATTGGGCTCCTAATATGTATTATTCTCTTTCCACGCTATAGGCTCCTATTTATTCTCTTAATACGCTATCGAAGCATACGAAGGCCTAACGCTATTCACCACAAGATGGCATTAGTAAAGATTTCTTGATTATGTCATCTGTGGCAAACTATTAACGCTGACATCTGTCACTTGTTATTTGACAATTCCTTATGTTTTATATCACGAAGTACAATATATAGACTGTGATTTTATATCGTATTGTCATAGTATTTTTAGTGTAGTTTGTTTGTGTTTTATAACGTAATGTTTATATTCTCTTTGGTTTGTGCCTTTGTCACAGTATTACAATATATTTTTATTATATTGTATTAAACTGTGCCTTTGTGGACATTTCCATTGAGGTCATGTATTACACTCTTAATTATTATTATGGATGTCACCTCAAGAGGTCACAGACCAATAAGAAATTCTACGTAATTGAGGTTAATATTACGACATAATTACGTATGTATAAACTTTTCATGTTTTATTTAAACCACAACACAATTTTAGTTACTTACGTGCAACAATCATGAAGCGTAGTGTGTGCCGATTGTGCGCGGTTCCTCATTGTAATAATACATCGGTAAAAACTCCGAACAAGTTATTTATTCACGTTCCAACCAACAAAAACGTTAGAACTATGTGGCTCAATCTTGCAAGGCGAGATCCAGCAACTGTGTCAGCACAATCGAAAATATATTTCTGCGAAGATCATTTTGACGTGAGTACTTTACAGTATAAGTGTGAATTTAGATATATGCGTAGAGACCAGAGCAGAGATGTGTTTAAGTATGTGTATTTATTTTTATTACTTGCATGGAAAACTAACTGCATAATACATGATTACGAACTAGAATAGAATTACACAGCCAATCAAAGAATCTCACTTAGAATTTTAAAAGTTCTGTTGTTCCGTCACTCAGATACACAATACACTCAAAATATATGTGTACACTGTGTTGGATTGTAACCTTTATCTTCTCAACGCAATAGTTTCTGCATGAATTGTTTTGTCTGGAGAGCAAAGATAAACTCAGGTGGGCTTTGGCAGTATTAATTATTGTATTACTAGGAGACTACATGTGGTATTGCGCTAGTAAATTAGATTTTCCTATTTTATTATTACGACATGATGTTTACGTATCATGTGAATCTCAATTCACTGATTTGACATTTATATTTGAACACTCTATTTGACGGCCTGTTCAGCCTAGTTGGTAGTGACTCTCCCTCCAAAGCTAGAGGGATTCGAACCCGGGACGTTTGAATCCCGGCCAGGACTTTTATTTGTGCATTTAGCATGGATATTTGTTCCTGGGTCTTGGATGTTTTCTATGTATTTAAGTATGTATTTGTCTATATGAATATGTATATCGTCGTCTAGTACCCATAGTACTTACTTTGCTTAGTTTGGGACTAGGTCGATTTGTTGAGCTGAGCGAAGAGACAGATGTATTTCGTTAAAGTTCCTACTCCTCCTAGACGCTTCAACCGATCACGCTCACATTTTGCAAGTCAATAGGTGACATCATGACGATGGTTTAGATAAAAAAAATTGAAAATCAGGCATACTATGGAGGAATAATCACCAAAAAACTGCATTTCCGTATATTTAAATGCTAAGCGAGTAACTGTCAGGGAGTTTGAGACCTGGTAGACGCGGTCAGCTCAACATTTGCAACTAGCAAACTGCATTGCATACCTAGTATTAACTATGGTGCCAAATTAGTACTTTCCCAGATGGGCTACTAAAAATATGATCGAGATAACAATCGGCTGTGCCCTATCTCTCTTACTCTAGTTCCTAATAAATAAATGTATTTTTATTACAGTTACCTAATGATATGGAAAATTACATGAAGTATCATGTCATGGGTTCAGTTTTAAAAGTGCGCATGAAGACAGGGTCTAATCCCACAAGATTTGAATGCCAGCCAGACAGAAGAGAATCAAGTTGTGGGACAGAAAATTCAGGTACTCATGAATTATTTTATATTAGTGGCTCTGCCAGGAGTTGACCATGCAATGTTTCTTTTTTTAAATCCAAAATTTCAAAAAACTAACTCAAGAAATTCTGTAAAATTTTCAAACCTGCTCACAAAAACTCCGATAATCGGTTAAGAAATTCGACATGCACTGTTCATTTGTAACCTATGATTTGATTTGTGATTTGATGTTTGGCAAATAAATTGATATTCTATTCTATTCTACAAATACAGCCTTCAAATTTTGGTTGTGACTTTGCCCAGCATTCAATTAAGACTTTCAATTTGTGTTCAATGTTTGTAGTAAGGATAGTAACAATTGTATGTTTTATTACAGAAAGTGTGTGTTTTTATTGCTTTCCGGTGTTTCAGTGCATAGAGCCGTGTGTAGCCATAGAAACGACGTAGCATATTTAGTTTTACAAAACTCAAGTTTTTTTTTTTTCATACAAAATAATTAATTATATCACCAAAATAATTAATTATATCACAAACGGCCTTAAGAGTTAACGTGGAGTTAAGAAAAAGTTCATGTCAAGTATGACAATTATCGTAATTCGAATGACACTCACGTCAACATTGTTTAATTGATAAGGATCTTTTATACTACACTAGGACTTATAATTAACGAAAATAAATTTTGAGTATCTTCGAAATGGTACAAATTGGGATACTATAGTATAGTCTTAGAGAAGATTACTTTATTCTGTCTCAGAATGTGCCCTCGCAATGAACGTAATTAAAAAAAACATCCTGTATAACAAAAGTTAAATAGGTTTTTTGAAATTAAACAATATATTGATTGTTGGTTATTACATGTTGTTCTATTCCCTTGCAGCAGGCAGTCTGACGGAAGTGGATCCTGTAAAAACGGAAGTTTTTATAGTGGTTGAGGAACGAATTGTGACAAAGGAAGTACCTCGGCAGAATGAGGCAATGCTTAAGAACCAAGATGTATTAATAGTGCAGCCCATAGATCCTGTAAAAGATTTAGTTGTGAAAGAGCTGCCATTCACTGTGAAAACAGAGCCAGTACATTTGGATGAGGTGGAAGTGACTGTGAAAATTGAACCAGTTAATGAGGAGCCAGGACTTGTGAATCAGGGGAAAGTAATTGGGGAAACATCACCAGATAATGAATCAGTTTATATCAATGAGGTGACAGTGAAAGTGGAGTTAATGGATGTTATTGGGTATGAGGTAGAGCCTATAAATGAGAAGTCACTGGTCATGACAAAGGAGCCAGTGCCTGTATATGAGGAATCAGATATTGTGAATGAAATAGTGCAAGAGAATCAGGGGTTAGTGGTTGCAAGTGAACCAGTGGTTGTGAACGAGGAGTCATTACATGTGAAAGAGGACGCAGTATCTTTGATAGAGTCCCAGGTCAAAACGGATCCAGCGCCTGCGTATGAGGCATCAGAGATTGTGAAAGAAATAGTGCAAGATAATCAGGGGTTAGTTGTTGAAAATGAGCCAGTGGTTGTGAACGAGGAGTCAGTGCAAGTGAGAGAGAAGGCAGTATGTGTGACAGAGAAGGGAGTCGAGGAGCCTTGGGACAGCGCGGTGCAAGCACCGGCCATGCTGGCACCGCGGCGCGTGAAGACACTTAAGGCTGCACTTTGCAGTAAGTCACATTGTTTCTGGGCGGTTTGCCCTTCGGGCATCTGAAGCCACCTAACCAACCTAAGCTACCTAATGTTTCGCCACCACAATGGGTTTCCTTTGAGGAAGGAAAGTGCTTCATTCTCAAACGGTTTCGTACGAAGCGGGAATAAAATCGATCTCAACTGTACGTACGCGGCCGAACTTACTTCACTGCCGCTTTTAATGGTTCTGTAACCACGATACGCACGCTACGCATTTTTTGACATAACATGCGGTCTAAAAAGCATGACGTAGAGAGATGATCCTAGAACCCACGAGATTGTCTGAAGCTGTGAAAAGGGTGAGAAGAATGCAGTGTGCGACCAACATCGCACTCTATACAGACACAGACATATATCACACACACATACACACACACGCACGCACACACTCGTCAGAGGCACACGAGACGTTGGGGAGACAGAGCATACGTGATCGCGATCCTTAGTAATGAGGGACCGTGGAAGCAGAAGAACCAAAGAGTGCCAACGGAATCCTAATACTAAACCTCCGCTGTCTGTCCATCTGTCTGTCTGTCTCAGGAACCATAATATGTATCACCGTTGCTGTTACAATCAGCAAACGTCAAAAATTAAATAAAATTGAATATTTAGGCGGTTATCTTGCTCTATAGTTACGCCATTGCTTTCAACGAGGTATAAAGTGAAGTATGTTTGCGCAATCGAGTGAAAAATACCTTAAACTGTGTTTGTTGCAGTCACCGAGGATGAAGAAGGCGACCAGCCAACGCCCGCTGTCCGTGACCCACTAACGGGACAGAAGAAATACTCCTGCAAGACCTGTCAAAAGGTGTTCGCACGACTGGACAGTCTCAAGTCTCACATCCTACTTCACAGTGGAATCAAGCCATACACCTGCAACATATGTGAGAAGGATTTCGCGTCTTTGAGTCATTTGAAGACGCACAAACGACTTCACACTAACGACAAGTCATATTCTTGTGAAATATGTTGTAGAGCGTTTGCAGTACCGTCTCATTTAAAGAGACATAGAGTCATTCATTTTGAAGAAAAAACACATTTTTGCGAGATATGTAAAAAGGGGTTTAAGCGACGCCAGGATGTAAAAGTACATATGGTAGTTCACTCAGAATTAAAGCCGTATTCTTGCGGTATATGTCATAAGGATTTCACGTTAAAATCAGCGTTAAAAATACATATACAGCATCACGACGAAACAAAACAAGCACATGCGTGCAAAATTTGTAATAAAACTTTTGCGGAGTTGAATTATTTGAAGAGACACGAACGAATACACACAGGATCAAAGCCATATTCGTGTGAAATATGTAACAAGACGTTAACATCAATGAGTAGTCTAGACGCACATAAAATAATTCACACGGGGGAAAAACCATATTCGTGTAAAATATGTAATAAGACGTTTACAGCATTAAGTAGTTTAGACGCACATAAAAGAATTCACACGAGGGAAAAACTATATTGGTGTAAAATATGTAACGTGGGATTTAAAATCGCGTGCGATTTCAAAAAGCACAAACATATTGACAGTAAAGAAAAGCCATACTCGTGTGATATGTGTAATAAGACATTTGCGCGATCGAGTAAATTAAGAGTACACAAGAGAAAGCACACAGGGAAGAGACCATTTTCTTGCGAAAAATGTGAGAAGAATTTCAAGCAATCAAATCATTTAAAGAAACATTTTCAACTTCACGAGGGACAATAGCTACGGGTACTCATGTGATGATTACGACTTGTCTTTTGACAGCTGTCATCCCAGTACAATTAATGTCATTTTGACGTATGATGACATTATTTGTATTGGAATGAAAGTTGTCAAAAGACCAGTCTTAATTTTCGTAATCTATACGCCGAAATTTTAAAGCGTAATAAACACAAGGGCTTCGGCAGAGGGCACTTTTGTGTACCTTTTGACGCCGAAACTCTAGGTCCATGGGGTCCAAGCGCGCACAAGTTATTTGCAGAAATTGCGAAGCGTCTGGTTGACGTAACTGGTGACCGAAGTGCTGGCGGCTTCCTCGCTCAACGTATCAGCATTGCAATACAGTTTCGTGGTATATTTTATATGGTGGAAAGAGCAGGCTCGAACTTTTCGTGCCGATGACGTAAAATTGCATCTGGAATAATTAAAATTGGTGTTATAGTAATTATCAATCTTTAATCATCAATCATTTAATCATGCATTATAAATATTATAATGGTCTTTTTTCAAATACGGCCTATTGCATCCGAAGATTATAAAGGATTCCTCTTTTTATTTAGAATTTTAATTTATAAGCAGGTGAGTGACTCATATTTTTTCAAGTTTTATAACAGGTTATAGGAATGTTGAATCTAAATATTAACGTAAACTAGGCCGTATTTGAAAAAATACCATCATAAATGCATGATTAAAATGATTGATGATTACTATAACACCAATTGGAATCGTCCTATACGAGTATGCAGTGTGACGTTAATTTTACGTCATCGGCACGAAAAGTTCGAGCCCTGAATGAGTAACCTGACAGGATTATAAGGAGTAAAAAAGTTACACTTTGGTCAATTTGGAACATTGTTTTTTTAATATGCCACTGTTGTTTTTAAGACTTGAAGTAATTGTGGCAATGTGCAGTGTCTACCTACCCTCCCATTTCCAAAATCCTAACTCGCCGCCATCGACGCTCGGGCAATTCAGTGTGCCCCGGAGCTTGACACGTCGCGCGCATTCATCACCGAATTTTCCAAAAGGGTGAAATATAGACATCCTCTATATCGCGAGTGGCTACCGATATTACTAGCCCCCGAAACGTGTGTGAATCAAGTGAACAGTGCACTGTAAATGGACTACCTAAAGGCTTCAGGAGTGAGTACCTTCCCTTAACTCTCCCACACCCCCTTAAACATTGCCACATAATGTACCCGGGTATATCCTAAAAATTACAACCAAGACCACCGTGGGATCGGCAGTAGCAACCCTGGAGTGCGGCGGAGATACTGCGATCGCCAACCCGCATGCCAAGCGTGGCGATTATGGTATTTACCAATCATAGGTATTAAAATATAATGAAACGGGTCACTAACGTCTTTAAGGTTGAATATCGCTCAACATGTTACACGCGCAGGCACCGTCTGTGTGCAACGGTAACTATAGAAGCTGGTTCCGCTAACTTGTTTAGCGTTTCAAGAAACCACAAGATTGTGGTCGTCGAGTGCACGAAGACTCCAGTTGTGCTACCGCGAACTTCGTGTCGTGCCGTCCCTTTCACTCTCGTGTTATACTCTATATGACGGAAAGGGACGGTACGATACGAAGTTCGATTTTCGAAGTTCGCGGTAGCCCCCTAGGGATGTTACGGATATTTTGAGATCGCGGCTGCGGATTTGGATATTACAAGGTAAGATTAGGTACATAAAACAAACTATCAAATATTACTTGTTAGTCTATCTTTATTCATATAACCTACAATCGCATTACAATTATGGTTTGCAGTCCCGGTCCCGACTTGTATGAAATTTCCCGGGAATTCCCGGGAAATTTACATGCCCTAATTACAATCTTACAACTGTGCAGAACATCAGAGAGTATCTGCAAAGTACTTGGCAACCACTTATGAACCAAATGCGTTTGATCCGTGAACCAAATGAAATACACAATTAGTTAGAAGGAAAGTAAGACTGAGGAGGAGGGAGGAGACTGAGGGCAAAAGCTTGTAAAATATAACTGAGCCATTCGCGTGCCCTTTTCCCATATAATTGCGGCCCGCGCATCATGTTTTTTTTCTTCCGTACCTCTCTACCGCCCATCATCTCGTCACTCACATCCTTCCTCTTCATATAGTCTTTCACGCAATCCATCCCCCTTTTCATTGGCCTACCCCTCCTCTTACATCCCTCCATATTCATACCTAATACCTTTATTGTCACATGTCTTTCATCCCTCCGCATAACATGCCCATACCACCGTAGACGATTAGCTCAATGGGTGAAGATGACAACAGTTTTTAAAAAAATAGAAAGAAGAGTTTTGCTACATTAATTTAAGTTCAGGTTCATAGATTTATAGACGCGAAGACGATTATGAGTCCAGCCAAAAAGGCTGAATACTTAGCGCTTAATTTTGGCAAAGTCTACACCAAAGCCCCGAACCTAAATCTGTGTGTGACCCTGCTATGAGCACCCAGAAATATACGAGACCAAGGAAGAACGAATTTTTAGACGCACGCGCGCGCACACACACACACACACACACACACACACACACACACACACACAAATACTGGTATGAACCTTTACTGAATAATACATATCTGGATAACGTGATAAATTAGATATTTACATGGTTTTATATACAATTGCATTTACTTATGTTTCTAGTTGCATACACATGTTTTAATGTAGTAGTGTAATTTTCGTGTAACAATCTGATAATGTAAGGAAGAGTGGTGTCTCCCAACACAGGCAATATTTTGCTTACCGGGCGGCACCATCCCCTAGATTATAAAAACGTGTACATTTTACGAATTAAATAATTTTAATTTTAAATTTTAATCTATCGCTAAATTTAAATAATCCTAATTATTTACGAGTGGCCTGGATGGACCTTATAATCTTCTTAACTACTTTATATGCCGAATGAGTTTAAAAGTCTACATATAGATAATATTAACATCTTCTTCATCATCTTCGACTAAGGGACTACTTCATGAAAAAATACCTAACCGCCTTGTGAACGATTTTGTCAACAATCAATAAATTATTTAGAGCGTAATAATGTAATTAAACTGAAATTTATAATTCTTATCCTAGTATTAACTAACCGACACTTTAAATTGGTTTTCTTTTTATTTTAATTAAGTTTAAAATGGTGACATTTGTACATAACTAGTTACCCGCGCGGCTCCGCCGCGTCGACGTACTACGAAGAATGCAAGCGAAGCCGCGGCGCGGGATAGAATATAGCCTATCTATATTCTATCCCGTGGCTTCGCTCTCGATTACAAAGTTGATTTAAAAACATTTGTGTCACAGTCAATCATAAAAAAACATATTTGCACCCCGATCCACCGCATAACTGGGCCTTGTACGTGGGTCATGATGGGCTAATGAGATATCAACCTACATGCATTTCTGTAGGGTTCAACTTTGTAGGTTTTGACATCCTCAGACAAACATTGAAAAAAAAAAAATAGCAAATTAACCTTTTGAACGCCATACTTTATGAACCACAGTGACACTTACACGCCAACTCATTTTTCATAAGAGACGGATATATTCGTCGTTGTATTGAATCGATGGTGCGCATATACTTCAAATGCGTTGTTGGCGTCGTAAAGGTTAATTAGTGCAACATTGTTTTCTCGTTCATTTGATCTAAATCCACCAATAAGTAACGTCTACTCCAATGAGAACTTCTTTGCTTATGATCTCTGAATCACCCTACTGGTATGGCAATAGGTGGAAGAGAGACACACTTAGACACAGCGAATCTCTTCTCTTTCAAACTGTTTTGCAGCTTATCTATGATTAACTCAGAAACAGTTCTGTAACTCACAACGTAAAGTTTAATTTGGTTTGTCATTGTTTTGGCAGGTATCAATATCAGTCAAGATATACGGAACGTATATTTGAAGCGTCATTGGTTTGTATACCAACTTATTTGTTTAAACCATGACAATATACTTATAATATTGACACAATAGAGCACAATAAAAAAAAGTGACACAATACGTATGTCATTCATGTAAACATTTCATTTATTTTCTGCTTTATTCGACAGAACTGAACAGGCCCTGTTCACATTATCCGATCCGGTATCGGCGTTGGAGCCGACACGGTTATGTATGTATGTATGTATGGCTTTATTGTACATAAAACACGGCAAAATGACAAACAGACAAAAAGTGGAAGTAAAAAGGCTAGCTTATCCCTATATGTATAGAAAACTGCCACAGATATCGAATCCGCTCATTTAAGTTGAACAATTTCTGAACATCTGATCTCTTCTCTCTAATGCACAAATCAGTAAGTTTGAGAGAAGACAGATAAGTGATATCTGACAGGTGTTCACCTGTCAGTGCATCTGCTTTCAAATATATTTGTTTATATGCAAATTGTACTGAACTGACGTTTGTGACGTTTTGGATTATATGGGATTTGAATTTTTTGTGTGCTTTTAAGTGGAGACAATTCGTTAGCAGCCGAAAATGATCGTTCTATCTGTCCCGGTCTAATTCAACTTGCTTAACCATAAGGATCCAAACAGACAACTATAAGAAAAATCGTCTTGCTTAACACTGCGGATCTGTTAGTATTATTAATTACGAAAACTGGTCACTGTTCACATTGCACGACACGATATCGGTCACATTTCCATACATTTGTCGGAGCCGAAACCTTCATCAAATCGGATAATGTGAACAGGGTCTTAAGTTGGGAAATGAATGGGGCCCTTTACACGATTAATATAATGACAAAACTGAGATGTCAATATTATCGCGGTTTTCCAAATAGTTCGTGTTTTGGTTCAATATGCATCAATATTCACGTAAATCGTATGGTGATATGAGTGTATCACGGGATAATAATCACCGTATAAAAGGCCCCATCAAATTATCGGATCACTAAAATTTGTATTTTCTTTATAGACCGCAATAATATTGACACCTCAGTATTGTAAAAATAAAAATCGTGTAAAGGGCCACAATAAAAAATAAGTTAAATGTTGACACAAAACGTCTGGCATTCATGTAAACTGTAAATACTTAGACCGAATACACCGAATATTATGTATTGTCTTGTAAACAAATTAGTAATTTTACTTTCGTTTATAGTTAATAATATTGAGTATTTCTCGACTCAAAAGATTTTATTTTGTAATGCTGTACCAGATATTTCTTACAGGAACATTTTAATTCATATTTGATTTTATGTCATCCGGAATCATACAATAGCCAGTTCCCTAGTCACGTGTTAACCAAGCAAAATTTTGACACCTCGTACAATTCTACCAAGGTAAGCTGACCCGTCGCTTGTATGCGGCGTCATCGAACACGATTTTGAGGCTTATATTTGTCGGGGCATCCAGGATTTTTCGTAAATATCAATTTAATAAATTTTCCAGGACAAAAATCAAAAAACTAAGACCTTATTGCAAATCTGCAGCATGGGACGAATCCTATGGTATATAATTTATCAAAATCGGTCCATAACTGTAGATCTGATGGGCGTTGTAAGGATCGGCTTCGCGTAATATATATATAGATGAATTGACAACATTTCAATTTTGAAGTAGGCCTTTTTTCCGATGAAATGAAATAAAGGATAAAAAGTTACATTTTTAAATTCTCCAAAATATCCCAATTTCATATAAATAAATCAATTTCAAAACTTCCTCATTCTAAAAGTGTAAGTGACAATTAAGGCATCACAGCGTAACAAATCAGACAGAAGCACTGTTACTAAGACAAATTTACTAAAGAAAGTGAACTGCTGTTCTTTTTGTGCGCTGGGACTGTCATATTGACGTCATTACTACGATGTAGGCTTTCTCCACATTTTCGTGAATATTTAGAAAACTAATAGCTATAAAAATATTTTGGGGTTTCTTGTTAACAAATTAACGAAATGAGTTAAGATTTCATACTACTTAATATGTAATGTTGTCAATTATACATACTAATTTGTAATGTTGTCAATTATATTACCTAATACCTTAAAACAAGTTCTAACTAATACTCTACCTTGCTTTACTATGAACTTAAATAAAACATTTGGAAACGTTTCACAGAGAAAGCGATTTACTTGCGCAAGTTTTGACCTGCACAAGTATAACATTATATCGCTGAAACGGTTAAAACTTGTTCGTCTATGCTCCGGGCGGCATGTTTCGAACACTCCGGGACTTCTTCCTGGCGCCCCGAGTGAAAATGTATACGGGTGTTTTAACAGTTTTAGTGATATTTAGTTTTATACGCTTGCATCAATATTTAGCATGCTTTCTAAATCACAAAATCCCTCAGTTTATGTTTACTTGAGCATTTTTTTCTTCGCATCGTGAATATGTCTGTGTTACTAAGCTACATTCATCAGTAAAGCCCTTTGCATTAGAACGGATTGTCTCTCGTGAATGAATTTGCACATGCTTCTTTAAATTTATCAATTGTGAAAACTTCCTTTCACATAATTCGCAAGCGTAGGGCTTTTCTCCCGTATGAACTCGTCCATGTGTTATCAAGTTACTTACGATCGTAAATTTCTTTTCACATATTTCACAAGAATATGGTTTATATCCAGCGTGAATGCGTTCATGTTTCTTTAAGCACCCTCTCTCTTTAAATCTTTTATTACAAATTAGGCACAAGAATGGTTTCTCGTCAGAATGGGTCCGTTTATGTCTCTTCAATGTATCGGATACTCTGAACGTCTTATAACATATATCGCAGGAATATGGCTTAACTCCTGAGTGAATCCGTTTATGATTCTTCAACGCACCCGAATTCACAAAACTCATTTTACAGATTTCACACGAGAATGGTCTCTCTTTCGTATGAATTCGTCTATGTGGTATTAAATTTGAAATAAACCTGAAATCCTTTTTACATACTTCACAGGAGTAAGGCTTTAATCCTGTGTGGATCAGAATATGGCATTTTAAATGGTAGGCTCGCTTGAACTCTTTTCCACATGTTTGGCAGGGGTGTTTCTTAGTGGTATGAGATGGTTTAGGTGTATGTTTGCTAGAAGATGGGGAGTCCTGCCCGCTTTGAGGGATGCGGAAGTCCGTCGGCGGCCCGCGAGCAATTGAGATCGTTTCGTTCACTGCGGCTGCAACAAACACAGGTTATCAACATACCTGTGATACCTCGGGGCACATTCTACGGATTTGATATCGATAAAAAATATGTCGATATATTATAATTCTCGATTACTATAAAAAGGTTCGATACCACACCAGATTAAGTTCATTTGTAATTTTAATCATTAAAATAATTTCAAACGTCAAGTGTTGATCGAACTTATAGTGCCCTAGACAGTCCAAATGTTACTAGTAATTTGTTCATTGTTTTTATTTTGAAATGAAGACAAAAAATATTTATTTCGTATAACATTTAGATGTTGACAGTAACATCGATATAGTTAATTGTCGATAAAATATTTCGCTATGTCACTCAACTTAGGCACACACGTCTGAGCCTAACGTTAAAAACTCAATAAAATTGTAAACAAAAAAAAAAACAACACCAAAATGCAAAAACAATTATGACTCATAACAGTCATAACTTGATACTACCTCAAACACTGCATTGACTGATGCGCTATAATCATGTGGTGCCATCCAATACTCGGAAGCCATAAATTTAGATACAAGTTTCTCGGATTTTTTTTCAATTTTTGAACATAAGGAGTTACTGCCGATGCTCTAAGGAAGCGTCCTTTTAAATAATTGTTTCAGTTACAGGGCCCACCTTGTATATTTATCGTATGGCAAAATATACACTTACTTAGGTATAACTTATAATTAATAATAATAATAATATAAGCATTTATTTCACGACCATCTTAGTTACATATAAATGTTTTAATGTACATAATATTTTATCATTTAACAGACATCGACACTGTCGTCTTGCCTTCTGGCATAGGCCTCCTCTAAAGATTTCCACTCTCTTCTATCCATAGCCTTTCTTCTCCAGACATTTCCTCCTATTAGTTTAAGGTCATCCTCCCACCTACGAATCTGTCTACCTCTTTTCCTTTTGCCCTCTCTTGGGTGCCATTCCGAAACTTGTTTTGTCCATTCCGCTTTTTTGTCTCTAAATATGTGTCCGGCATTAGCCGGATGGAAGATTACTTCCATTAAGTCTTTTTATTGTATTTGTTATATCTTTTATCTGTGTTCTTTCTCTAATATTATTTAATCTTATTTTATCCAACTTTTTTATATTTAGGATACTACGTTCCATATTGTGTTGACAAGTTTCTAAGTCTTTGGTATCCTTTTTAGTTAGGGTACACGTTTGGCAACCATATATCATACAGGGAAGTATATATATATGTATTATAAAGGCTATAAGCTGGCTATAAGTCGGGTTTCCATAGTAAGTCGGCCCTTGGATCAATTTGACTCGGGGTTTCTTTTGTGGTCCACAAAATAAGCCTCTTTTTAGGGTTCCGTAGCCAAAATGGCTAAATCGGAACTCTTATAGATTCATCGTGTCTGTCCGTCCGTCCGTCCGTCCGTATGTCACAGCCGATTTACTCTGAGACTATGAGCACTACAATTATGAAATTTGGTAGGAAGGTGTATGCTATGAACCACTACAGAAATATGATGTGAAATTACGAAAAAAATATTAAACTGGGGGGGCACCCCATACATGTAACAGAGGGGTCAACATTTTTTTTTTCAATGCATGTAGGCGTGTGGGTTTCAATGGATAGGCCTTCAAAAATGACATAGAGGTTTCTCAAATACTTTTCCGTTTAAGTCAACCGTTAGTGAGATATTAGCTGTCAAAGTCGTAAAAAGTGCCCCCCCCCCCCCCCCCCTCTAATTTACAAACTATCAAGTTTAAAATTCTGATAAAAATCAAGATGATGTACAATTATAAATACTTTCAACGATTTTTGGTTTTAACAAGATAGGTTTAACGGTTTTTGAGTTATTGCTGAAAAACTGTCTTGCCCAAATAAAAGGGTTTAAGTGCCGTGACTTCCCTATGAAGATAGGACTTTATTTGATTTACTGTTTTGTATAGTGGTTTTAAACGACAATTAGAAGGTGTCGGTACGGAACCCTTCTCTGTGCGTGACCCGACACGCACTTAGATGGTTTTAATTTTCTTTATTCTGAATCCTGGGATTTTCATAATTTCCTTCATTGACCAATATTTAGTCTATGAGACTGATATTCTTCGTTTGATTTTCTTTCCGGGTTTGTTGCTGAGGTGAAATAATTTGACCCAGATGTATACAATAATGTAATAATTGATTGCAATTTCATGCTTCAGCTTATATTACAATTTATATTTACAATTACCTAAATAATCCTATGGGCTTCTGAGACTGCAAAATACTCACAAGCGCGTTGCCGGCCCTGAGGATTCGGTGTGTGTTCTAATTAACCTGATTTTCCATGTAATGGTTTATACGGGACAGGACCCAACTTTCTTAAATGTATGAAGCAGTATTCCTTGTTAATAAAATCAATGACATCTTCGTATGTCTTATAGTTTCAGACTTTCCCATACTGACCGATCTAAATGTTTCACACTGTATACATCTGCAAAGAAGTTCATAATAGGTGTATTTGAAATCTCCAACCCACACTGAACCAGCGTGGGGTCTACTGCTGATCACACTCATCTATAAGAGGCTCATGCCCAGCAGCGCTTAGATCCCAGCTACTCTACTCACTTGACAAAGGGGGGTCGAAGTTGCACCACGTCTGTAGGGAGTACCCACCATTACCACAGTATAATATACTGTGCCATTACCCTACATGTGACTCCTGGGTGGTGCTAAACGTGCAACAAAAACTGGCAACCGTCCTTGTCTTCTTGAAGATCTCACGGTTCGTAAAGAAATGCCATACAATTAAATTAAGTATGACACAAAGGAATAGAAATTAAAAAGTGGTAACACTGTCGTGTCATCCCTTTCAAATCAATCTAGGAAAAAAGGGACAACACTACAGTGTTGGCACCTTTTAATTTCTATTCTTTTGTGTCGCACTGTAGTTGGTTTGGTATTACTGTAGTATTACATAATAGCAATTACAGCAACTCACTGTGAAGTGCAGCAGGCGCGCCGGGTCGCTGCAGGCACTCCGGGCCCAACACCAGCTCTTCCTTGACCTCATGGTCAGGGTACAAGCTGGTCAAAGCATCATGACTTGCACGTGAGCCTTCCTTACTCGACTGCTCCTCCTTAATGACCATTGCCTCATCAGTTGTGTCACACAATATGGGTCCTTCATGACTCATGGCATTTTCTTGTCCTTCTGAAGCATCTAACTGAACTTGTTAAATGTCACTTTCAAGTGGATTATTCTCTGTAATTATTCTCTCTCTTGCTTTTTTGTCCTTAATTACGTTTAAATCTCCTTCTCCTTTCCTCTCTCCACTTCTTCCGCTGAATTTCCTGCTGGTAAGATGTCATTTCGTAAATGAGAACAATATATTTTTTTTACTTTCTGTTTTTCATATTTCATGATATCATGTCTTTGATATTCCGCAAATATTTCCGGATTGCTCTTATTGAGCTAAAACTTCTTCTTTACCTTTTGGTTTAAACAAATTCTCCTTAAACAACGGTTCCTCTTTCATGACTACAGTGTTTATATACTCTTTGACACTGCGCTGCCGCTATGAGAGTATCTTAGTAGTTTGTGGCTATGAGTTGTCACACAAACCCATACCACCATATATTACTGTGCCCATACTGACCACAGACTACTAAAATATCTCCTTAGCAATGTCATTTTTCTGCCTAGTTAAGTTTTAAAAAAGATTTTGCACTTATTGAGGTGAATGCATTTTAAATTACTAACATGTTTGTTTCATCATTGGCCTTTCCGTCTTTATCAGACGATTCAAGCAGCGACCAGCGAACACTTCCTTGAATGACTATGTAAGCCTATGCGGGAGCGGCAGTGTCTCCCGCAGAGGTAGCAAGAAAACTGGGGATTAGGAGGTAGTGGCGTGCTCACCTGCTTTTTCCTTCTTCGGTCTTCAAGAAGATCAAACCAGGCCTTGTCGTGGTTGTCGCGCCCGCCTATGATAACCTTTCGCCACTCAATCCTGTCCTCCGCAATCTATTCCCAACAGTGGTTGTCGCGAAACCTTCATAATGGGGATGTAACCATAATTATATAACTATGCATATGTTCGCTTCGCTTACTGAAACTTATGAAGGACGCGAAATATTTATGATAATAATGCATGACTTTATTTCCAATTAATAGTGCAAGTTGATATAGTATGTTGTGACTCATACCTTTTATTCTGTTGAACTCCGTCTGCCATCTGTGTCCAGTAGGGAATGCAATACCGGGATACCGGGATCCCGAAATACCGGGATCCCGCATGCTATATGCGGTATTAATCCCGCACGTAAATTATGCGGGATCCCGCGGGATTTGCGGGATTGAAAAGCGACATAGTTTATACGTGCTACTCATAGCGCGGGCACGCGCGTACTGCCGAAACAACCGGAATTTCTTCGCGGCGGAGCCTAGATGCAACGGCGGGGGAAGGGGGAGCCGTAGAAGAGTATTTTGTGCGAATTTGTCTATTTTTTAGCTAGTTTGAAATTGTTATTACGTCATAACGCATCGAATTTTGCCGTTTTAAGTTAATTTAGTGTTGTTGTAATAACTTGCAATAAGATTTTCAAATAATAAACATTAACAAGTGCTTACGTTAACAAATGTAGTGTTAATTTTGTCAGAAACCACATATAAAGAGTTTTCTAGTACTGCTGTTGTGTGGCGGTATTTTTTGAAGGCCGAATATTTTTCACTACACTAAAGCAAGGAAACGCACCAAAAACCAGCAAAACTTTGAAACATGACGCCATCATGAGGCGTTTGAAATGGGTGACGACCGATTTAAGGACAAAGTGGGTACTTTCCGAGCTGTGTAGTGAAAAATAGCTCACTAACTTGCGGGATCCCGCCAATACCGGGATCCAGCGGGTTTAGAAATCTCAATCCCGCTGAATACCGGGATTGATTTCTTCATGCGAGATTGCATTCCCTAGTGTCCAGCCTGTCCGTATATCTCAGTCCCTGCTAGTCTGTCTGCTCTCACCGCCTAGGGGTTTAAAGATATCATGATTCCTCCCTTCATGGAATCACATAAGTGTCTTAGGTTTACTTATGTAAAATAGTATTACACACAATAGTACACATTAAATTGACCATCTCTTCACGTCACTCTGGTGGGTGACCTTAGGCTAGGTGCTATCGGCACCACGGAAAGGGCCCATATGTCCCTTCCGCACCTGAGTTCGCCTCTTCTACCGGTAGGTCCATACTATCAGCATGGAGTATATGTGGGCTCTTCCGCGGTGGCTAACCACCCTTACATTCTAACTAGGTGCACTGGCAGAAGCCCGAGCGCCTATCAAGAGCCCTTCGCAGTTACTATGGTAACCTTATATGGTCCTTCGAAAGTCCCCGCAGGACTCGGTATATCAAATCACTTAGTATTAACAAGATCATAAACCTAAAACACTTAACTTTCCAATCCAGGTATCTCCTCTCGTGGTTGGCGATATGGCACTGACTCTACTAATATTATTACACTAGCTTGTACATGAAATTATCTGATTATCAAACTTTAGTTTAGTAGATAGTATTAAAGCAACTTTCGAGAATGGCGCGAAGTAGCACGACATGTAACGTGAGTGGCTAATCGAACTATGACAGACAGAAAACGGGTTAAACGGGAGATGCTTACCATAGAGTTTTAGTGTTGCTATGTACAATATTTACATTTCGCGGAAGTGCCGCGACACTCCCGCCGGGAACGTTTAAAAAAGAGTTGTCATCAATTTCTGCGTCCACTCTCTTATCTTCTCAAGGGCTCGGACTGCAGCAACTCGTTTATTTCTTATTTCGTCAGGTCTTTGTCTTTCATAGAATCGTTGTCCAGCATATTATTTGTATGATCTCTAGAATCATCAATTTGAACTCTATCAGCACTCTCAATCTCTATACCTGGTTCTTTACTTGTGACACTCACTGTATCATCATTCATTTCTACGTCAATCATCTGTCCCTTTTGCTGATCAGCAAATGTTTCCTTCTGCGTTACATCTGACTCTGTGATAGGATGAGGCAAAACTTCTGCCTCTTCAGAAGTTTCTTTGGTTAACTGTTGAGATTCAAACTTTTCTCTAGTCTCTTGAGGTACTATATCGGGTCGTTGGTTGTCTTCTATTTCTAGAGGATATAAATGTGCAATGGAGCGCGTTAATATATTGTCCCCTACTTTTACTCGTGCTACTCTAACTAGACCATCGGAACCCTTAATTAAAGAGACTATCTTTCCTACCTTCCAACCTTCACGGTTCTTATCTCCCTTGATCTGAACTATTTGACCTTCTTTTGGAGTTAGTTTTGAAGTCACGCGCGGTTGTTTACGTAAGTGACTATATCTCTCCCTTAAACTTGGTAAGTAGCGATTTTGAAACATTTCTTTAAATTCGTCTAGTATTACTCGAGCCTTTCTCCGACCCATGATTAAATTAGTTTTTGTGGACGTGCCTTGTAACAACACATCCTTATCCGCAGTTTCTAGAGTGACACATCTGCCGGGTTGAAGAAAATCAGATGGTTTCAGTATATGCTCCAGTTCTGTATCAACACAGGTTAATGGTCGGGTGTTTATCACTGCTTCTATTTCCTTAATCATAGTTAACAGTTGACTGTCTCTCAAGAGGTGTTTTTGAAGCGTTCTTCGCATACAATGTTTGATTAGTCCTACCAAACGTTCATAGAACCCACCGTGCCAAGGTGCAAGTTCTGGTATAAATCTCCATTTTATTTAATTTTCTACACAATATGCATTGGCCATTATATCCGCAATCAGTTTAAAATGTAAGGCGTTGTCAGAAGTTATAAGAGTAGGAACTCCTCTGGTTGAAATCATTCGCCTTAAAGCGAGTAGACCTTCTTCAGCCGAAAGATCCTCAACCACTTCTAGATGTACGGCCCTAACAGCAAGGCAAGTGAATAAGCATATCCATCTTTTGCTTGTTCCTTTTTCTGTTTTAACTAGGACAGGTCCAAGATAGTCAGTTCCAGTGAAGGTAAATGGCTTGCTTTTGGCTTTCAGGTGGCAATGCAGGTGTAGATGGTAGTTTAAATGGTCCACCTCCATGCTTCAAACATCGTGAACATTTACTTAATATTTTCTTTACTTGATTTTTGCCTTGCGGTATCCAATAGTTTTGACGGATTAGACTTAATGTATGATTGACACCAACATGATAGTTCTTTTCATGTGTATTCATTATTACTTTATTAGTGAATTCGCAATCTTTAGGTATGATCACAGGATACCTTTTGTCAAACGACCATTCAGCATATTTAAGCCTGCCTTTGCAACGTAATATGCCGTCAATATCCTTGAAAAGTCCCAGGTTACGACTGAGACTGGTCTCTTTGCCATTCACTTCATCCTTGAAATGCTGGGTTTGTATTCTCTTAATATCTTTAAGTAAACTGTCTTCAGGTTTCATTTCTTCTGGAAGCTCTTCTGGTGATTCTTGTAACGGTTCACTTAGAACTTTCTCTGCCTTCAATTCTTCATTTGATGTTATATTTGTTTGTAGACATTCTGCGTTTAGCAGACCCTCCCGCGCCAGAAGAGAATCGGTTCTAGATGACCCGACTGGCCATTCAGTATGTTCCTTTTTTAAAAAATCTGGTCCCAACAACCATTTTGATTTCTCGTCTTCTGAAGCGGACGGTCTGGTTCCTACATCAGCAGAGTTCAGATCTGAGGGAACGTGTCTAATTATCAGATCTTTGTTTTGCTTCACCTCTTCCAATCTTCTGGCTACAAATGGCGCTAGCAGCTTATCAGAATTGTACCAATCAATTACTATCTGACTGTCTGTCCCTAATGTCTGCCGAGTGACATTCAGCTGCAAGAAACTGAGGACATATTTTATCAGTCTACTTCCAATAAGAACACCAAGTAGTTCTAATCTGGGAATTTTCAAATTCTGTTGGTCTTTAATTGGCACCAGCCGCGATTTTCCTATTAAAAAATTAACGGTATTTCCCTGTACCAGATAAACTACGGCTGCATAAGCCTGCATCGAGGAGTCTGTGAAGCAGTGCAATTCTGCGTTTTTACCACTGAGATCTACAGTTCTTCTGGGCACGCGTACATTTTCGACGTCTTTCATGTCGTACAAAATCGTCTTCCAGCGTTCCACGGTCTCTTGGTCTAAAGTGGGGTCCCATTTTACCTTTGTTTTCCACAAGTCTTGTAGAAGAATTTTGGCTGAAAGCATAATGGGCACGCTGAAACCGCAGGGGTCGTAGACAGATGCTATCGTTTTCAGGATACCTCTCTTTGTGTAGTTGTTATTCTCGTTGATTTTTGCCCTTAAACTTAGAGTATCGTGCTGTAGATTCCAGTCTAGACCTAACAATTTTACCGTTTTGTCAGGGCAGGCGTCAGGAATATGATCTACAAATTTTTTGGAGTTGGAACTCCATTGCCTTAAATTCATAGATATCTGATTAAATGTGTTCTTTAAATTCTGATACAATTCTAAAGATTCTTTAACACTACTGGTTCCGGTTACAAGGTTATCTACATATATATCGTTCACTAATTTTTTAATGTTTTCATTTTCCGATTTTGTTAGGTGATGTTTGATGGTGGCATTTAGAATGAATGGAGACGATGTAAGGCCAAATGGAACACGGGTAAATCTAAGGTGCACGAGATTATCTTCATCTGCTGGTTTCCGAATATCCTTTAACCATAAGAATCTAGTCACATCCCTATCCTGTTCTTTGAGACCTATCTGGAGAAAAGCCTTTTCAACGTCGGCTGTTATTCCAATCGCGTGACATCTGAATTTAATCAACAGTCCAGTTAAGTCTTCCAGTAACAGGGGTCCACAGTAGAGATGTTCGTTTAAACTTTTGCTATCCTTAACCTTTGCTGACGCATCATATACTATACGAAGAGATTTTCCTGGTGTCGACACGCCATGATGTGCAATATAATGTACCGCGTGGTCTACTTTCCCTTCAGGAACTTCTTCAATTATTTCTTTATTTAATTGTTTCTTTAATGTCTCATCATATAACATTAAAGTGTCTGAATCTAGTCTTTTAAGTAAATTTACTAAACGTCCATATGCTAATCCAAAATTGGATGGTAGATTTGTTGGAGTATTACTCCATGGCCAACTGACATAATATCGCTTATCCTTGTACTCTGTAGTTTCGTTGAAGTGTTTGATGGCCTCCTCATCTCTGTTTGCCTTTGGTGAATCTGTTATTCCTATTGACTCCAAGTCCCACAAGCGTAAAACGCTTACCATTATCTATTGGTGGGTCTGGTTGATTTAAACCGACTTCACAAGAAGTCTGAAAATAGGTCAGAACTGACAATTGTTCCATTGGTTTGGTGGATATTCTGCCAGAAAGTATCCATCCGAATTCTGATTCAACCAAGTACAAGTCTTCTCCAATTCGTATCTTATTAGTAGACATAATCGAGTAATAATAGTCATTTCCGATTAATATGTCAATCCGATCAGATAATGAACCATCATCAGCTAACGGGTATTTACTTTCATTCTTCCAGTCAAGTAATTCCTTTTCTGGATAAGGCACTCCTTGCGATATTGTTGGTACTACATTAGCAAATACTGTTTTGACTGTGTCATTCCTCGTCATGATGCCAAGTTTTACTAATGAACTCTGTATCTCTCTAGGATTTTGGCATCCAAACGTAAATATCGCCAGGTTGTTTTGTTCTTCCGCTTGAAGATTCAGGGCTTTAGCCATCATTCCAGTTATGTAAGTTCTTCCACTTCCAGTGTCCAACAAGATTCGACATGTCCTTGTAATATCACCATGACCTCGAACTTGAACGACTGCTGTCTGTAATATTGTCCTCTCCTTTCTGTTTACGTACATTACACTGGTGGATTCTTTCTCTTCCTTTGTACTACCTTCCTTTGAAAGCCGATTGGGACACAATGCTTTATTATGAACTCCGTATTTACCGCAGTATTCGCATTTCCTTTTTTGATAGCATTGATATCTGTTGTGTCCTTTTCTAAAGCAATTGTAACACTTAAAGGATAAGTTTAGCTTTTCGTTCATCAATGGTCTTAGCTTTGGCACAATTGATATTACGGTGATCTTCTGAGCAAAAAATACAATGCCAACGTTTCTTCCTTTTCACTGTATTAAAATTTTCCCCTTCTCTCTTTTGGTCAAATTTCCTTTTGCCAGGTTTTCTATCTTTAAGATTCCAATTCGTTTTAAATTTAAAGGTATTCTGCTGTTTCTTTAGCTGTTTTGTAGTGTTAGAAAAATTTTGCCTTGAGGGACCTGGTCTTTCCAGTTTTGCAGTGTCCTTGATGTGTAAGGTCTCTACAGTATATGGAGCCTCAGAAATATCACTCTTAAGATGTTTCTGTGTTATCCTCATCGCTTCCTCTTTTGTAGAGATTATCAAGGACAGATGCTCCAGAATTCTCTCCACGGTCTGTGTACCGTCGGATCCAAGTCTCATCTTGGTGTCATAGATGATGTCAGCTGGAAACTTTTCCATGACCAGAAATCTCATTTGATTGGTATCCGTATTTTCACCTATAGATTGGAGTACTCTCAGGTGTCGTTGTAGTTCGTCTAAGGTATTACGGCAGTCTTCAAAATTTTCTGCGGGTTTTACATTATTTAGTGCTCGGTGGTGTGCATGGATGACTTCATGTTCTCTCCCATATCTAGCCTTTAAAGTATGTATAGCTATTTGATAGCTCTTGTTAGTGGTATTGAATCCATCTACTAATCTGGCTGCATCTCCTTTAAGAGAGCTCTTTAGGTACAGTAACTTGTCTACATCATTCAATTTTCTTTGGTTGATGCTCGAGTTGAATTGATCCCAAAACTGATGCCAGTCCAGTAAGTCACCGCTGAACTGTGGCAAATTCAAATCCGGTAGCTTGCTATATGTTGACGGTCCAGCTTCATTCGGCGAAGTAGTTAGTTGTTCACATTTTGATTTCAATTTTGTATCTAGTTCGACTAAAATTTCCTCACCTTGTAGCTGATGAGTAGTGAAATTTGATATTTGATCCGGATCAGGATTTTTGCAAATATTGAAATAATTATACAATTCGGATGAAAAACGAGACAGGATAGATTTCAATTTAGCTGATACAACTTTGGCTGTCTCCAAGTTGTCATCATTCAGGTTATTACAGAAATTGTAAGCTTGAGCTGATAAAGTTTTGACTTCTTCAATAAATTTGGACAAACGGTTTATAAGTATTTCTTCCATTATTTAGGATTTATCTGTAAATTATTTTTTAATATATAGCCCTATACATATATTTACTACTTATATAAGTATCTCAAAATATAATTAGAATATTAACAGAATATTATTATTATTTTTCAGTGTCATAATTTAATCGGCTTGGCCTTAAGGTGGAAAGTACCTTGTGGCATTAAGTCTGCCTTTCTATATCAAGATATCCATCGCTACAATGTATTTAAATGCATAAGGAACTATTTGAGTTTAATAATTATTTGCATCGAAATAATTATTTAAATATACTAAATAATTATTGAAATATACTACACGAAGATCGGTAGTGTACCTATTATTCATTCACTTCAAAAAATTGTAAGCATTATAAAGATCAGTAATTACAATGTGACTAGTACGACTGTGTTGCTAGCGTTCGTTAAATTAATTATAACTAGTGGCATCCCTAGTATAGAAAAAAAATGTGAGTAATGTATATGATCGTACAAGATACTTAAGTCATGTAGATGTGTAAATATACACTGCCATTTAATCTATAGTAATTTCAAACCATAATATCCACTTGGTAAATACAATGAAATGGCAAAAAAATATTTATTTAAGATTTCTTACTATTATTTATAAATCATGTTTTAAAATCATTTCAATTAACTGCTATCACTACTACTTGAAATATCAAATTAAGAAGTAGGTGTGTATTAATTTTCATGTGCTCTGCCTAACCCTTCTGGGAATATAGGCGTGAGTTTATGTATGTATGTGTATAAAATGCCTATTCATTAATGGTGTGTGAATTGGTAAAGTATTGTCATTAACTTATATTTATTTTAACTTTACACAACAAAGAAAAAAAATACCACTTAATTATACCAGAAATTCAACAGCTGTTTAAAAATAGCATTTATATATTCAAAATGAACATATCGCATTTTGCTTGCATATAAATAGTGTTCACTTGTAAATCTGATGAAGACTGGCTTATATTCAAACGACTGGTTTTAAATTTTTCAACTAAAATATAAAGAAACAATGGGAAAGTACAGTCCAAACGTAATATCGTTCTTTCCATATATGTTCGATCTATAATAATTACGTAGTTTTTTTTTAACTGCTACGTATTGGCAACACTCTTACCGGGAAAAACATTTTCTTGGTCTGATACAAAAACTTTAAGTACCAAGTATCACAAATACAAACATTTAGTTATGACACTATTGCTTTACTAAATATATGCAGGATAACGAAAAGAGTAGGTAAATTGAAAGTATTAATTTTTCGTCATTTTTTTTCATCGAGTTTAATCCTTAGGTGCCGGTATGTATGTCATCGTAATTTACACATTGGAAAACTAATAATTCAATAAGAATATACAACTACGACACTCACCTGATAAAAATCAGTCAATTTTAATACACTTATTCGTAGTTCTAAAATAATTTCACTGAACAAACTTAAACTTTCACAAAACGCTGCGATATTGCGAGAACGTGATTATAAGTGGCGGACGGCAACTACCTGCTGCACTCAAGTTCGCGCCCGGGTGAGTCCCCGTTGACAGGGATGCTAAGATTAAATGTTGAACCTTATTTCAAAGGGCTTAAAACCGATTTCATTTCGAATGTTACGACAAATCTCTAAACTGAGTATTGGGGCTCCCGTAGGGTGATACGCATTCCTAGTTCAATGTTTATATTAACCGCAAGTTACAACAACGAGCATTCAATGTTTAAACTGTTATTTGACACAGAGGAATTCTTTGTTCGTAAAACCGGGACATTATATTACTGACTGGATATCAGATGGCGTTACGAGTCACATATGAGTCACAACTTGCAAATTACTTTTCATGTTTCGTTAATAATATATTTCTCAATTGAGTACCGGGATTCCTCACTATCCCTTTAGCATTCTCCACCATGTCGCGAAACCTTCATAATGGGGATGTAACCATAATTATATAACTATGCATATGTTCGCTTCGCTTACTGAAACTTATGAAGGACGCGAAATATTTATGATAATAATGCATGACTTTATTTCCAATTAATAGTGCAAGTTGATATAGTATGTTGTGACTCATACCTTTTATTCTGTTGAACTCCGTCTGTCATCTGTGTCCAGCCTGTCCGTATATCTCAGTCCCTGCTAGTCTGTCTGCTCTCACCGCCTAGGGGTTTAAAGATATCATGATTCCTCCCTTCATGGAATCACATAAGTGTCTTAGGTTTACTTATGTAAAATAGTATTACACACAATAGTACACATTAAATTGACCATCTCTTCACGTCACTCTGGTGGGTGACCTTAGGCTAGGTGCTATCGGCACCACGGAAAGGGCCCATATGTCCCTTCCGCACCTGAGTTCGCCTCTTCTACCGGTAGGTCCATACTATCAGCATATATGAGTATATGTGGGCTCTTCCGCGGTGGCTAACCACCCTTACATTCTAACTAGGTGCACTGGCAGAAGCCCGAGCGCCTATCAAGAGCCCTTCGCAGTTACTATGGTAACCTTATATGGTCCTTCGAAAGTCCCCGCAGGACTCGGTATATCAAATCACTTAGTATTAACAAGATCATAAACCTAAAACACTTAACTTTCCAATCCAGGTATCTCCTCTCGTGGTTGGCGATATGGCACTGACTCTACTAATATTATTACACTAGCTTGTACATGAAATTATCTGATTATCAAACTTTAGTAGATAGTATTAAAGCAACTTTCGAGAATGGCGCGAAGTAGCACGACATGTAACGTGAGTGGCTAATCGAACTATGACAGACAGAAAACGGGTTAAACGGGAGATGCTTACCATAGAGTTTTAGTGTTGCTATGTACAATATTTACATTCCGCGGAAGTGCCGCGACAGTGGTGATTGATGCCAAACGCCGTCATGTCCCTCTTGGCGCAGTCCTTAAAGCGAGCAAAGGTCTACCAATACCCCTCTTAGCATTTGCTACAGCTCCGAGCAGAACGCGGCGTGGAAGTCGAGTGGGTGGCATGCGATGTACATGTCCCAGCCATCTCAGCCTTCTCTGTTTAAGCAGAGCGGTCAGGCTGGGCAGCTGTGCAATCTCCAGCACTCGTTCGTTTGTCACGCTGTCCTTCCAGCTAATGCCAAGAATGCTGCGAAGACAGCGCATGTAGTAGGTATTTAGCCGGCATTCTTGTTTTGCGTACGAAGTCCAGTTTTCTGCTCCGTACAAGAGTATACTCAAGATGCATGTTTGGAACACGATCATCTTGGTCCTCGTTGTGAGGTGCCCGTTATTCCATACTCTTGTACGAAGTTTTCCGAACATGGTCGCCGCTTTGCCGATACGTGAATTGATCTCTGCGTCTAGCGAGAGATTGTTCGACACGGTAGACCCAAGGTAGCAAAATGCCGATACGTGAATTGATCTCTGCGTCTAGCGAGAGATTGTTCGACACGGTAGACCCAAGGTAGCAAAACTACTCAACTACCTCTAGGGGTTTGTCATCTAGTTTGATCACTGGAGAGTCCGCACACCCTTGTGCCAGCACCACTGTCTTTTTGGCATTAACGCTCATGGAAAAGAGAGTGCAAGCATATGAAAATTTATCCATCTCTGCGTCTAGCGAGAGATTGTTCGACACGGTAGACCCAAGGTAGCAAAATGCCGATACGTGAATTGATCTCTGCGTCTAGCGAGAGATTGTTCTACACGGTAGACCCACGGTAGCAAAACTACTCAACTACCTCTAGGGGTTTGTCATCTAGTTTGATCACTGGAGAGTCCGCACACCCTTGTGCCAGCACCACTGTCTTTTTGGCATTAACGCTCATGGAAAAGAGAGTGCAAGCATATGAAAATTTATCCATCATCACCTGAGGGGCTAGTATGATCGCTTATATGTCGGACATATAGCATTCGTCCCGTACTGTCAAGTATGTAAGTGCGAGAGGGACGAATGCTATATGTCCGACATATAAGCTATCATACTAGTCGGGCTGGAGCTCTTGAGAGGACCCGGCGACAAAAGCTGCGTCATCGGCAAAAAGAAGGCTGTCTGCATATAAGTTCTCACGATTGCGTTTGGACTTGAGAAGGGAGATGTTGAAGAGCTTCCCGTCAGCTCTGGTGTGGAGGTGAATACCCTGCTGGCCATCGCCAAAAGCAATTTTCAATAGCAGTGAGAAAAATATGCCGAACAGAGTAGGTGCCAAGACGCAACCCTGCCGGACACCTCTGCAAACCTTGAAAGGATCTGATTGCTCGCCGTTGAATATAACAGCGCCTTTCATTTTGTCGTGGAAAGATTTCACGGGCCTGAGCAGCTTTGGAGGGCATCCTATGCTTTCTAGTGCAGTGTAGAGTCCTTTTCTACTTACCGTGTCGAATGCTTTGTTGAGATCAACGAACGCGATAAGCAGAGGTGTTTTATGCTCATGGCACTTTTCCTGCAGCTGACGTAATGTGAAAATCATGTCTACAGTAGATCGCTGGGCGCGGAAGCCGCACTGAGCCTCCGGATAGATGCGTTCGGCAAGTTGCTGGACCTTGGACAAAATCATCCGCGCAAAAAGCTTGCCTACGATGCTTAAAAGGGATATCCCACGGTAATTGTTGCAATCAACTCTATCTCCTTTCCCTTTGTATAAAGTGACTATGTTAGCATCACGCATATCCTGAGGCACGAAGCCGTCCTCCCAGCATTTACGCAGCAAAGCGTGCAGAAGAGGCCCTACGCACTTGAGTTTGATGATCTCCGCGTAGATCCCGTCACTTCCAGGACTTTTCCCTCTTTTAAGTTGCTTGACGGCCTTGTGGAAATCCTCCAGTGTTGGTGGTGTATCTAAAGCATTCCAAGTTGCCAGTTTTGGCAGGAGCAGGACGGCGTCTGGCTTGATATCGACTGGGAGTGAGTAAAGACCGGTGTAGTGTTCTACCCAACGCTGAAGCTGTCTTCGACTGTCATTGATGACAGTACCGTCGGCCTCCTTTAGAGGCGCTGTTTTTTTAGAAATCGGACCGAGAGCCTGTTTGATACCCGTGTAGACGCCGCTGAAGTTACCCAGGCTTGAATGTAGCAGCAGAGCTCAGACCAGTAAGTGTTAGCACACTGGCGAGAGATACGCTGCAGGTCTGCTTTTGCTTTAAGTAAGTTTCTGCGGGTTGCTTTAAGAAAGTAGCGGTTGTAGGGTCGCTAGATTTTCAGCAAACCAGTCCTGCGCTCTCGACTTCTGATGTCCGAAAACCTTTGCTGCTGCCTCAGTGAAAAGCCTCTTTGTTCTTGTCCAGAGTTCAGCAGCAGGTACGAGTACGCCACTCCAGGCAGCAAATTCGGCTTCCACTAAGTCCCCAGATTTCTGGACGGATTCATCGGAATGGGTATTGTGAACATTGATTCTCTGTTTCCCTTTTGTTCTGGATGAGTGAATCTTCTTTGGGGATATTGCAATGTGCGTCACGACCAGAGAATGGTCTGTGTCGCATTCCGCGCTCTGAAAGGAACGCGTGTGAAGAACCTCGCGGAAGTCTCTCTTTCTGGATATGACAAGGTCTAGTTGGTGCCAGTGAACAGAGCGAGGATGTTTCCAAGAGACCTTGTGAGTGGATTTGCCTCTAAAATAGGTGTTGGTAACACGCTGACCATTCTCGTTTCCATGTTTGTTTAGACTGTGTATAAGTAATATACACGTCAGTATATTGAATGTATTGAACTGAATTACTGTTCTTTCCTTGTTATATAGCTGCATCTCTAGGTTGTAAGTTGTAATTGACAAATTAAGCTTTATATAGGTCTTGGGCGATTTGTGTATGATTGTCCATCAGGATAAAAGATAGAAAGAAGGAGCATTACGACAAACCTAGTCAACCTGATTTTTAACAATTACCAATAAAAAAACACAAGGTCATGCATGCACACTAACGCTGGGCATGTTTATTAAACTGGGGTCACTAGATTGCAATACTCCGTCTATCTGTTGTTCTTGGTCTGAGGATTTTCTAATGTCTCCTAATATTTATATAGAGTGTATTTTGAAGATTTCGAACTCAATAACGAGCTACTTCCGTCAATATAAATGGGGAGAATATTCTTCATGTGGTATCCCCAGAGGAACTGTCAAATTATCTTCTTGCCCTCTCGGTGATACGCTAAGGCTCCTCTATATTATCCTCTTTCTACGTTGTCAGACTATACGCTGTACTCGTCAGGGCTGTGTTCCGAATTACGCTCACAGCACTCAGAGCGCGCTCACGGTCGGACCGATTCACGCTCACAGCGCTTACACGAGATTTCGTGACGTCATTGATGACGTCATGGTCGGCGCTCACGGTGCTCACACTCCTAGCCGTAAGCACCTTGAGCGCAAACGTCAAGTTGACGTTTGACACGTTATGACATCTCATTATAGGCGCGAAAAAACAAAACTTCACAGGTTATATTAGTTTACTTATTACTATAATATAATAATCACTAATTTCACTATCTCCTATGCTCTTCAATTTGGTCCTGGAACATGTCGTTCGGAAACTGCTTTCACAGGTTTCCGGAATTGAACTAAACGGAAAACATAGGTTGATAGTGTTGACCCTATCAGCCTATGATTTCTACGCGTCTACACAGACTTTAGTTTGCTAGGCGAAAACCGAGAAAGGGTGGAAATGTCAGCGAGAATGTTGGATCAAGAAGCAGCAAAAGTGGGGCTCAGAATTAATCATGGAAGACGGAATATTTCCACATGCGTTTCAGAAACAGTCGTGCCAAACTAGAAGTCCTACTTGTAGGAGAAAGAAACCTCTTACAAGGGAGTGTCCAAATTAATATCTCGGATGCATTGTCACTGATACGCATGCTAGAGAGAAAAAAATTAACACCTGTATCCAGAACACCTTACGCTGCTGTGTTGCTCTGCACACAGTGTTGGCGTCCAAGCTCCTCAGTAAACGATCTAAACTTCGGATATATAAGACCGCAATCCGCCCCATCTTAATGTATATGGGTGTGAGGCCTGGACGCTATTTAACAGTTAGCCTGTCTGTTAGAAGCAGAACGTAAGGTGTTCCGAAAAATCCTGGGACCAGTGAAAAGAGACGATGGGAGTTAGATGATACGTAAAAATGCCGAAATAGAAGAGCTGGTGGCCGAACCAAATGTTATGGGTGAAACCAAAGCGCATCGTCTTCGCTGGGTTGGTCACCTCGAGAAGATCGCCAGGTGAGAGCATACTTGAGCCGACCGACCGGACGGCGTCCTGTGGATCGCCCCAAGTATCGCTGCAAGGATTTGGTGGACGAGGACCTGTGTGAGCTTGGAGCCGGTGCAAGCTGGCGAAAAATAGCGCAGGACAGAAAAGTGGCGTGCTCTTGTCTCGGAAACAAATACTAATTTTTGTGTCAGCCTAGTTAGTATAGTAGTAGTAGTTTTATATTAGTTAGTTGCAGATTGAGAATAATTTCAATTTTCTGCAAATTAAAAACCCAGGCCGGAATTTCCTACTACGATTAATTGACGAACTCAAAATTCAAATTCAGTCGACGTTGACATGAACATGACAGTAAACACGCTCATGACTGGTCCGAAACAAAACACCACTTACGCGGCCTTGAGCGCGCTAACTGATTCGGACCGGCCGTTAGCACTGTAAGCGTTGTGAGCGTTATAAACGTCGTCTGAAACGTCAAACGTCAAAGGTCCCGAGACAATGTCAAAATTTAGAGATATCAAATAATGACACATGAATATTTTATTTACTTTAGTAAACGAGAAAGACCCCGTATTGGAAATTTTACTGAAATAAATAAGAGAATAAATAAATACATACAAACGAAACGAATCGTAGGAAACCGTTAAGAAACCAATAGAAAACGTGAAAGTAAATTTGACAGTGGTCCCCAGTAAGTACACATTTCTGCCATGGTGTGCGCTACGATCGCCTAGCTTACCCCCACCACCTACTTCGCACATAGCCATATGGTTTTCTACTCGACAACAGATGTCACTGATGGAGGACAAAGCTTGGATTTTTTTTTAAATTATATTATAAAAATAAGGAGTTTCTAAATTGGTTATTATTACATTTCAAGTAAATATAGATTTGGAAAAACGTATTTATTTCAGGTTTTAATAAACGGACCTGCCCGGCTAGTATGATAGCTTATACCGTCACGTTATATGGCCAAAATATGAAACGTCACATAAAACGTGACTGTATAAGCTATCATACTAGCCGGGCTGTGAACGGAACGTAGGATCTTGTCAAGTCAAATGTCATTTGCTAATTCAAGGCAGTATATATATTGTACTGATTCAAGGTTAAAATATCGTAATCGTAATAAAATGCAGAAAGAATTTGATTAGATTTATTTTTATTATTGTGATTATTGTAAATAGCTACATAGAATTAATGATATTTTAAACAAAATGGAGACAGCCAACGTGTGCCGATGCTGTTCATGTCCAGGTCTTATGAAAGACTTGTACACTAGCTATGTGTGGTTAGACAAAAACGAAATATATTCCGAAATGCTTAAAGAGTGTTACAATATCGTGGTAAGTATCCATTTGATAACACAGAACGAGCATTGGGGAAAATAACAGTGATAAATTTAAGTAAAAAAGAGAATGAGCTAATGAAATGAACATTTTAAGTCTAGTTCTATATAAAATAATACTATCTACATTACAGATTGTTGGAGATTTGTTTGGTTCGCTGATTTATTTTTTCCCTGTAGCTTGTCATTGAATGAACAACTTGATTTTATTAACTTAAGGGTAAATTTTAAGAAGAAGGAGAAGAATATGATTTATTCCATAAAACAAGACTTACATAGCTACCTACAATATACGCAACTGTATCATATATAGGGCTGCCATCCGTCCAGGTTTCCCCGGATTTGTCCTAGTTTGGAGGGCGTCTGGTGGCCGTCCGGGGAGGTTTTCAAAACGTGTCCGGGGAAAACCCGGACACTTTTACTAATGGGTAAAGTGCGTAACTACTCGCCATTTATCAAGTTTTTTTTAACTCTCAATTTTTTTTAATAATTTTATTTTCGGACACGTCCGGGGATAAAATGCGATTTACGCCAAATGTCCGGGATGTTTTGAGTCTTTGTCTGGGTTTGGCGAATTTAGAGATGGCAGCCCTAATCATATACCCTTGAAAAAATAAATTGTAGGTTCATCGCACATAGCACATTTTAGTTAGTGTCATGCATGTCCATACTAACATGTCTGCAAATTATTATTTTTTAATTTTTTATGACTATCTACGACTTATCTAAAGAAAATAAGAGATGAGAAATATAATTCCAATAGGTTAAACATGATAATCAGGCATCGGTCGGATACTTTTATACCTACAACTAGCAAAATCCTGGAAAAGCTAAGCAAGTATGGAGTCGGCTTCTTAAAATTAATATTTCTGTCATTTAGTTTCCAGGATTCCAGGTTTGTATAAAGCAAATGGAAAAAGGTTTTTTAGGTTATGACAATTTTCAGTAGATTTTAGCAACATTCACATTGGTAAACCGTTTTAACGACATGAGGTTGTAGCAAAAAAAATTTTGGCGGTCTGTTTAAGGGTGTCACAGGTATTGTGTTTTGATTATGAAATATGTATGTGTTTATGTTACCCTAATTTTCGATATTCCGCGAAATCCCGGCAATTTTATTAGTAAAATTAAATTGAGTCAGCCTTTATGCTATTCAACAACGTATTGAGGTAAAATACAAAAATAAGGTATTGAGGCTGACATGTAGGTATTAGGTATAAAAGTATCTGAATTTCCGATCCCTGATGATAATACTCCACTGCACTACATTAACCTAAAGACACTCATAAGTTCCCAAATCACATTACATACTAATCACTGATGATTTACATGTCTAATGCACTTTATTAGTCATATTACGAACCCAGACATTCCAGGCGACATACCTATTCATAAATAAGTGTCTGTCTTGAATTTAATTTTTGGTACAATATTTTATTGCAGACTCTTTAGAGTAGTAAATGAGGACTTGAGAATTGATCTAAATCATAAACACATGCTTGAACTAAACACTCACTGCACTTAAAACGGAGGAGATGCTTGCACACATCCTAACCGATTGCCCTAATCTAATGCACATTCATAAGTAGGTCTATCTTGAGCAAACATGCCATGTGCCCTGAAGAGATTAAGTTTCTCAAGTTCAGCAAAATCCTGCAAATCTTTGAAATAGCAGGCCTTGACCGAGAATTGTTATAGGTGATCACAATAGATCAGAAATTGTTGAAGTGGTTGGGCTTTGTAGCCCAGAATAGCCACTGCACTACCCGGATAATAGTAATAATTAAACACACCATGCCAAATAAAACTGTCTATGCAGTGGCAGGGCGAGACCTAAATTTTATCTAAACGAAAAAATTTGCATCACCTCCATTTTCACCGCTTTTATATATATTATTATTATTAATCTATACGAACATATAGCATGATTGTCAATACAATTTGAATATTAAATTATTAAATTTAATAAAATGTCAAACTAATCATAAAGCAATGTACTCGTAATAATATTGATGCAATCAGTATAATATAAAGTCACAATTTATTTTATAAGTCTTCATGGTGAAGTTGAAACAACAAATATCACTACATACTTAGTAAAAGTCAAACAGTTTTTGTTTAGTCCATATATTCATTTACAACTATAAATTATATAAAGTGGATACTTGCATATTTATTTTCGTCACTAAATACTATCACTTTTATTTTAGCCGCAAACCTTAATAATCGCTGTATTTTTTCGCCATTATAATTTCAAGCAACAGAAACTAATTTTCGCCCTAGACAAGCTGGATCCCATTGTGTATACAAAGTTTCATGTTATTCTAGCATGGCGTTATAAAATGAGAGCATAAATACGTTTGTATGGAGAACTAAACGTACTGCGCCCTCTTAAAGAAATACACGTTTATTATACTCGTTCTACAAGGCTTCATAGCCATTCAAACAAGGCTAAGCAAAAACTAGATATACAGCTAAGTTTACATTCTTGTAAATACCCACACTATATGAAGAATTGAAGATACAATAGAATTCGGAATTAGCTTTAGTTTTTAGAGTGAGACTGGTCACTTAGTTATGTTAGTAGGTGTCGTGACCCGTTTGGGACACTGACTTCCTGGCGCTATGACATGTCAGTCTTAGTTGCAGTGACATAAGATCAATTTCGCTTGGCTTATGTTAAAGTGTAAATAGGGCTGATATGGTGGTGGTGGTGGTGGATGTTGGATGTTAATGTTAAAGTGTTTGATAGTAATGTTAAAGTGTTTAGATTGACAGTGAATTCAAACAGGCTACAGACTATTAAGAGATAATACGTATATACAGGCTGTCACGAAGATGTACTCACTTAGTATTTCACAAAAAGTAGGGTAAACACAACCCTTACTAAGTCAAATTGTCTACATAGTAGGGACTGTGGGTAATTCCTGACGGACTTCCCGCACAGCATAGCTGGTACGCGAGGCGCTACTCACGGACCAGCGTTACCAATGTCTAAGTAGCAGGTTGAATTAGGCATTGCCTTATTCGGTCTGGTTACATAGACGACGACAGTAGAGTAAGCTGCGCCTACTTAGTATCTTCCCATGTAGACACGGACTTGCTTAGTGTAGGCATATGGGTCGTATATCTTCACACCGAATACATAAATGTTGTTAGCGTGATAGAAAATAATCGTTGTTTTAACTTATAAATTGTGCGTCTTGAGTTATAATGAGCATTTTAACGAAATCTGCATACATATTGCATTTATTAGGCATACACTAAATATTAATTGACTAATTTTCAAACCGTATTTTTAGGTTTTTGTTGAATTGTTGCAAGTTTTGGCGATAATAGCGCCATCTATTTTTACAATTAGGTACGTAAAGCTACTAAATATCCCGTTCCGAACAGTAATTCTAATGTTAATGAGTTATATATAACGTAAAGCTACTGTTTCATATCAAATGATATTTCGTATGTGCATTTTATTAGTCCTGTCAATTCCGAGCTCAGAGATTCCACAGACATATCTATTCATAAAAAAACTTTGTGGTAGGTAAGATTAGATGGCTTAAGAATCAATCATAAATAAACTGATAAACACAAACTTACTCGTAAACTAAATAAAACTATCATTGCAGTGGTGGAGCAAGACCTAAATTTTATGTTGTCGGGATACTTTTTTTTGCAGATTCGTCAATTTTTTTTTGCTTTCACGTTTCAGTAAACAACAAATACTAAACACGCTTCTTCCATGTGTCAAATAAGTGTACTCAATACATTGCTGTTCGAAAAATATACTGAAAATAATTACGCTCTGGTAGTTAACACTAAAGTAACAATTTGTTTTAATATCGGTTCATAGCACTCAAATCTACTTCTGGTTACATTTTGTGGCTGTAATCAACAATACACGCGTATTTGATATAAGTAACTAACAACATTCTAATGGTCTAAAAACTGGCTACGGAAATACCTTTGCAATTTTTAGATACACGAAATCCGTCTAGTTAGTGTGCCATACTACTATTCTTAATTCTTCCAAGGTTTCTAAAAAAAAGTGAATATATTGGGAAAATGTTTTTCCGACTTTAAGTTACATGTATGGAGCGCCCCCTATTTTTTTTTGTCAATAATTTGAAAAAAAAAATTGTTGCGGCATCCATTTCAAATTACATTTTAATACGTCCTATACGTTTTTCATTTTAACTACGGAACCCAAAAGCAGGTTAAAACAAACATTAAAGTGTATTATTTGTGTTATTAGTTAATTCGCAATGTTGTTTAGAAACTACATTCATATTTTAAAAAATCCTGAGGCTTTGTTTTTAAGATTAACATGATGTTGCTTATATTATATTACGTATTTTCCTGTATTTTGGCGAACTCGAAATCGGTCGTATCAATGCTCCCGCGCACTTTTGTTGTCATTTGGTGGCAAGATTGCGCCGAGTCGACACGTACCTGTGAGAGGACCGGTAAGAAAAAAATCTTTAAAAATAATATTTTTGTTTTTCATGTATTTTGTTGACAGAAATATGTTTTGAAATAGTTAACATATGTGTTGTGATACATACAAACGCCCATTAAACTAATGCTAAGACATAATAAGACTGCAAATATGAATGTTGTTTCTAACCTACATTGCGAAGCCCTGAGCAAATTGGTTATGTTGTTTTAAACAAACATTGCGCTTTTCTGTGACTTAACCTTTTTAATCTGGTTTACTGAGTTTTATTACTTAAACCTACTTTATATCACTACTTACATCGTTAATAATGATATTTCATCCCCTGTTTTGTTTCTATCTTCGTAACGCCTACCAAAAACATGACAGTGAATGTATCGATTTATTTAGGACATACTCAAGCAAACAGAGAAATTCCATACGTTCCTAAATTTAATAAAACAAAAGAAATATAACTTTAAATGTGTCATGAAAGGTCTATATCCTTGTAAAACCGATTGTACATTTTATTGCACATTAGGCCTTGCGAGGATTTTGAAATCATTGGTTTGTTTATTGCATGTTTTGTTTTGTGTGCTACCTTCTGTGTATAAAATATTTACCAACACTCAGTGTCCTCAGTGAGTCAAGTGCCAACATCGCTTATGTTACACATGGATAACCCAAAAAAACAGTTTTTATAGTATTTACTTCTGAGATAATTCAGATAATATAATTTTTCTTTTAAAAATACTTTTTTTTTTAATTCCTGAACCCTGCGCAATGTAGTCTATAAACTACGTACCTGAACGAAAGTCTCGTTCTGAGTATTGTGCAATGTTGTTTGTAGCCTACATATGACATTTTCAGACCTGAACATGTAAGATTTTTTAAATTATTTTTATTGACTAAAATACCTCTATTAACACAGTTTTTAAGAAAAAAACAATAAATTAAAGGAAAACATTCTGCCAGCCTTCTGACGGCGACCTGGGCCATTTTTTATCTTTAAGTTTTTCTTTATGAGCCTTGTTGTCTTAATCAAATTATGTAAATAGCAAAAAACATATCCACAGTTGACGAAGTCGGAGAATGGCAGCATCTGCGAGAGCTGTATCAAGCAGCTTCGGGGAGCACTCCGCTTCAAAGAGCTAGTCCTACTCTCCGAGCAAGAGTTCCTAAAGAGATTACAACCCAGTGTTGAGCATGGTAAGTTATATAACTTTTTGGCCTTACCTATCAAGTCATGTGTGCCGGTTTTCGAAGAGACTTTAGTACCGTAGACCATAATCCATACGCTCAGTCAGGTCAAATTGTCAGAAGACTGAGGTGTATAACCTGCCCCTAACCGGCCGACGGAGTTCCAGACTTCCCGCGGTTTTCCTCTACAGCATTTCTCGAACGATCTTCTAATGATTTTTTTGAGGTTTTTGATAACCACTAGTGGATATTAATTTCACAAGGCAGTGTCAATATTATTATTTTTTATACCACGTTGGTGGTAAACCAGCGTACGGCCCGCCTGATGGTAAGCGGTCACCGCAGCCTATGGACGACTGCAACTCCAGGGGTGTCACATGTGCGTTGCCGACCCTTTAAAAATTTATACACTCCTTTCTTGAAGAATCCCATACTGTAGTTCCTCGGGAAAACCTCGGCAGGGAGATCATTCCACAACCGGAGCGTCGAAGGGAGGAAATTGTAAAAACATTCTTGAAAGTTGTGGGCAAAACCTCTCAGATCGGTAATTACCGGTAGCTGAACCGAATACCGAACATTGCCACCACGACCGCTTTAGCAGTGATCCTGACTACGAAGCCGGAGGTCCCGGGTTCGAATCCCGGTCAGGGCATTATTTATTCCTGATTTATTTTACGAATATTTGTTCCCGAGTCTCGGATGTTTTCTATGTATTTATCTAATAAGTATGTATATCGACGTCTAGTACCCATAGTGTACAAGCTTTGCTTAGTTTGAGACTAGGTCGATTTGTGTAAGATTGTCCCCCAATATTTATTGACCGAGCCAGCAAAGCGTCTTTCTTTTCGACAAAAATTCTTTCGTATGTCTGTCTGTCCGGATGTTCTCATTGTTTTCCTCTACATGTCGCATTTCTCAACCGATTTTCGTGAAATTTTGTAAGCAGGTTCGATTTATATAGATTTTTTTTGTCGAGTCAGCTTTAGGAAAATTTGAATTTTGATAAAAAAAATGTGAGGTCTCTAGCTCACAGAGCCATCAGTTTATTTTATTTAAAATTATGCCGAATATCAAATAATAACCTACTATTTAGTGCATGAGGGTGCACCTCTAGTTTATACTCGTACTCGTTCCAGATGGGAAGCTGTTTGAGGTGAAATTGGAGCCTAAACAAGAGAGCGAAGGTGATGACTCCGATGACTACTTCTTGGCAGATGCAGGTACGAGCACCATGTAGTTATTACAGCCTAGCTAGCACGATAACTTATGCCGTCATGTTATATAGGCGAAATGTACTAAAATATCACATAAAACTTGACGGTCAAGCTACCGTGCTAGCTAGGCAGATGTAGTGAAGTAAGCTCGAATCGCTCGCTTCCGAAACTGTCGACTGTCGATTACTGCTTCATATCAACTTGCCGCCCCCAGTAAGGGATAGTACGTCCCTGGTGATTTTTAATAACCGTTGTAAGGCGCATCTAAAGGACTTTAAAAAAAAACTAGCATTCTGTTATGTTAAGTTTATTCTCACACCTATGCTACATAACATAACACAGATATTTAGGATTAGTTTTTGTGAGTGTTACAAATTTTAGTGACAAATTATGTTATACACTTAGGCTGGGTTGCACCAAACCGTCTGTAATCGTAAGCTGTGTTCGTTAAAATTTGAATGTATGGAATGTTTGACAAGTTTCTATGGCATGACAGCTGCCGGCGCCATTTTTAACGTTGATCGGTCTGTGATCGTAAGTCGGTGCAACCCAGCCTTAGTATATAAGTAAGTTAGTTTTTGTAACTCTTGTTTGGATCACATGTACTTAGTTTAGTTTCTAACCCACGGGGGTGGCAGAATAACAGCGTCTGTTGATCAAGAGTCCTTAGTGGTCTTTTGGTACAGACAGACACAAGCTGAGCCACCTACCATTTCAATTGTTGTTTTTGTACCTATACTTTCTGTTGTGACATCATTGTATTAAGTTCATGGAAATACTATGTAATAGGTATACTAGCTAACTTTGAATAAATGTCTTATTATTATTATTATTATATGTCACACACGCCGCCTCCGCTACAGAATACCTCGCGGTTTATTGGTGCGACGTGCCCCGAACCTTAGAAAATTGGGAAAGGTATAAGATGGTTTGGATATGTAAAGAGGATGGATGAAAGAAGATTGAGGAAAAGAAAAAGAGTGTATGAAGGAAGAGTGATGGAAAAGTTGGAAGGGAGTCCTCGGCGAACGACGAAATCGGAGACATTCTGCAGAAAGGCCAGGTCAAGAATAAATTAATTTTGTAGTAAGTAGAAACGCTGCTAACGATTTTTCAATTTTTTCCCTTTAATTTTTTTCATTCATCCCTTTGTCTATAATGCTGTCTGCAAAGTTTGCGACATAAAACAGTGCACCATACACAAAGTTAAGTCAACTCTAAAAAAATGGTTTTCCACATTGTCGTACAGTGATACAGAAGATATAGTACGTTCCTGCTATTAATTAAGGTTGCTCTACACATAACAATAATTCATTAGTACGTACCTTAGTTAACACTCTTGACACATGAAATCACTAACTCACACATATACACACACACCCTCACACACACACACACACACACACACACACACACACACAAACACACAGAAACACACAATACACACATGCATACAAAATCAAAATCAAATCAAAATCAAAAATTTTATTCTGCAAATAGGCCACAAGGGCACTTTTACAAGTCAACACATGAATTATACAATTAAATAAATTGACAATGATAATTATAATGTTTTCAAAACAGAATTGCAGAACTAAAAAAAAGTAGACAATAATAATAATGATTTTAAAACTATAGTGATAAACAAACTCACAATATTCAATTAAAATTAACTTATAAGACATTATATAAAAAAAAATTTTAGTGACCTATATATACGGTCTCTGTCCGAATACACAAAAGTATATACAATAAATTTAATATCTCAGAGATGTATATGGTCTCTGAGCGTCCATTATTCCTAAGTCCTTAGAGATGTACATGGTCTCTAAGCGTCTAAATTAAAATAAGTAGTAAATGAAAATAGCACTTAAGTAATTTAATATTCTCAGAGATGTATAAGGTCTCTAAGCGTCAATAACAATAAAATTAATCCAAAACAGGATGATGTCTCTCGTCAATCTCCAATAAAATAACACTAGTATTAAGGTATTAATCATGCCCTTGCAAGCATGAACAGACCGGACTCCACAAACAGCACCCGATCACGAGTATGACGCGTATCTCAGCCATCGCCTCCCTCGACCATTTGTTAGGGAAGGTGGCGACCCGATCAACGACGCCACCGTAAGCAAAGCCTTTTAAGCGAGCATGACATATTCAGGCTGCCGGACATTAATAAATAATATAAAAGATTAAAACATCTGTTCGGCAAGAAACAGCATCATGTTTCATAAAACGCAACGAAAGAGCTGTACAAGGAAATAGGCTAAGTGAAGCATAGGTATATATATATATATATTAACTAACAAGATTATACTATCACTGGCTTAAAAGCATTTTTATCATTTAAGAAATCGTTGACAGCATAATAGGCCTGGCTTAGCAAATAACGTTTAATATGAGACTTAAATTTACTCAGTGGCAGATTAACTATTTCGGTGGGTATTTTATTATAAAATCGTATACAGTTCCCCACGAACGACGTGCTAACCTTCCGGAGACGACTGGCTTTCACTGCAATCTTGTGTTTACTTCTAGTGTTGTAGTCGTGGATATCACTGTTAAGTTTGAACTCATGAAGATTTTTCCGAACATACATAATATTTTCAAGAATATATTGATGTGCTACAGTAAGAATATTTGCCTCCTTAAATTTTTCTCTGAGGGATTCCCTGGCCTTTAGTTCGTAAATGGAGCGTACAGCTCGTTTCTGTAGCACGAAGATGGTCTGGATGTCTGCCGCTTTTCCCCACAAAAGGATTCCATAGGACATAACACTATGAAAGTAACTATAATACACCAGCCTGGCCGTCTCAACCTTGGTCAAATGTCTAATACGTCTTACTGCATAGGCCGCAGAACTAAGTTTGCCAGCCAGAGTTGCAATATGCGCGTGCCATTGCAGTTTTGAATCTAAGGTGACTCCTAAAAACACTGTTCTCTCTTCAAATTCCAGTTCATCAGACTTCAATTTGATCTTGGAATTGTTTGCCTCCTTGACATTGGGCAGAGTGAATTTGATGCACTTTGTTTTCTTGGAATTTAAGAGTAGATTATTTGCTGTAAACCAGTTCACAACAGTACTTAGTGTCTCTAATGTTAACGGTTGATAATTTTTTTTTTCAATTACGAACCTAATTTAATTTAACTTTTGTAACGTTCATGTCGTGCTCCTTGTGCCGATGATGTTCAAGTGATTTGTTAACCGACTCAGTGGGTCCCAAGATACAGGCTCAGCCTAGTTTGTGGCCCAACGGATAATGTCTGTATAATTTTGTATTCGTGTGCTTTGTGTAATAAACAATTATTATTATTATATTATATTATTATTATAATTTGAAATCAGATCAAGAATACCCTAAATCGGCGCGCATGCATGAAGAATGTTATGACAGTTAATGAAGCGAAAGTTGCGTGTCAGGATCGTAGCAAATGGAAATCCGTTATCTCTGCCTACCCCTCTGGGAAACAGGCGTAATTATATGTATGCATGTATGTCAATATAACTATGCCTATCTTCATAGTACAAGATTTGCTTAGCTAGGTAGTAAGTCGATTTGTGTAATACTGTCACCTAATATTAATTTAATTTTACTGATAATGATAAGCCGATACACGCATCGTTACAATGGGCATCCAAAGAGTTAACACTATATTGTAAGTCTACTTTGTTGTAGCCAGGGAAATCCCAGTGGAAGTGGTGAAGCCGGAGCGCCACGAGGCCCGGAAAAAGCCGGAGCCGCGGCGGAAAAAGCCGATGAGAAAGGAGGGGGAGCGCGCGCGCAAGATACGGACACTTGTCAACCGGCTTGCCACGTCTATTAGTAAGTTACACCTCGCCTTGGTTAAGGCTCTTGTTGAAACACGATGATGCCAAACTGGAGTAAATAAATATACATGGTGTCTGGCAGGCAGTGTCGTGTGCCGAAACGATTAGGGTGAGAAGAAAAATAGTTTTTTTACCTCACTGGCTCGAACATGCCGGTTTGGTTGCTTGAAACCAGTGAGAAAGATGCAATTTTGCTGTTAGCGTGAAAAAAACTTTTCCTGCTTGAAACCAGTGAGCAAAATGCAACTTTGCTGCGAGCGTGAAAAAAACTTACTTTTTAATTTTTCATATTGTAGGTTAGTCGCGGGTCATCTTTTCATACTGCTGCGTGTAATACAAACTTGGAACATTTAAACTTTATTCTCTCTGTCACTACTCCTTTACATTACATGTTCTCGCCGCTGAGGTGAAAAGTTTTATGTATCACACGAGAGCAAAAATATTTGCACCTCGTGTCTTTGAGTCCCTCGCTACGCTCAAGATTCTATAATTGAATCTTTTGCTTGCTGGGGGCTCAACAACAACACTCGCAGCAAAAATCTAGTTTGCTCTCTTGTTGAACAAACAAATAACTATTATGCCTTACAGGATTATCCTGTCTTTCCTCGAAACTAGCTCCACATTTAATTTGGCAAGGCTGTGCTGTCAAACGTGTCAAACCCGATAAATCGCGTAAAAGGTTTTAAACAATATAGTACAGGAAAAATACAATACTTTGGAGGTAAAATATTTACATCAATGAAATTTTGTTTATTACTTTATCTTAGCACTAGAAAGTCCTATCAAAATTTAGGGATGCTACCCTAGGGATATGTGCAGGGGGGTAAAAGTTTTCCCATTGTTTCCGCTGTTTAAATATTTACTAATTTTGACTCGATATATTTTCTTTTTTCATTTTTTCCAACCTAAACCCATCATAACTCGCAAAATATTGATCCTATAAGTATGAGTATGGTATCATTCGATTCAGCGCAAAAAATTAAATAGAAAACGACACTTCACTTGCAACTTTGTAAAATGTGCTAGCTGAAAAATTTTCCTCCTGCACATATACCTCTGAGGGGGGTAGGACCCCTACATTTTGGTAGGACTCGGCAGATCTGCATTTATAGTGCAAATATAAAGTTATAAACAAAGTTTCATTGATGTACATAAATTTCCGCCAAACTGTAAATGCATTTGTGGTTATCTAGTCTTACTTTAACTGTATTAATAGTCTGTAACGTGTAACAGCTCGCCATCCTTCTAGCGTTCTCCCCGTTCTATTCTAAATTAGCTCGGGGCCCGTTTTGGCACGTAATCCCATGGGTTTTGGCGTAGGCAATAATTTTACCAAAGCGAACTGCCATCTGACCCATACCCTTCTAACCCATAGGGAATCAGTAACGGTGGTTGAGGTTTTATTTCGAAAGGAATCGTCTCAACTTATAGGGTTTTGCCTGCACAGCTACTTCTTAAAAATTGACTTTATCTCTTACAGATTCCTGTGAGCTACCAGACATAACCACACTAAAAGAGAAAGAAATAAGCCTGATAGTCAAAACGGGTCGCAAGCCACAGAAGGACCCTCTCGACGCTATCGGCTGGACTTCACATATTAAAAACGACAAGAGAAAACACAGAGACAACCTCCAAACTATACTGAAATACTCCACCGCAGTGCCCTTCAAAAACAAGTCGTTGTTGGGCTTTCTATGTGGATACTGCGAAGAACCTTTTCCTGACCCGGCAGACTTGAGACTTCACACCGAAAAGGATCACAAAAGAGAACGCTTACAATTCAAATCGTCATTCGATATGACAGAATACAACGTGAAATTAGACGTGGGTGAACTAAATTGTACGTTATGCGATGAAAAAATGGAGAACCTAAACGTTCTGAAGACACATTTAGTGAAAGCACACAATAAGACCATATACAATGACATTAAAGATCATATATTACAGTTTAAACTTAAGAAAGGTGATGTGTACGACTGTGCGTTATGTACATCGACGTATGAGACTTTTAAAATGCTGAAACAGCACATGAATAAGCATTATGCCAACTATACTTGTAGGAAATGTGATACTTCATTTGCTACTAAGCGGTCTTTGAATTCTCATCGGACAACTCATCAGGAAGGCAGTCACAAGTGCCAGCACTGTGATAAGGTGTTTTCAAGCAAATCTAAGCAACATTACCATGTGAAAACGAAGCATTTAGGTTCAAGAAACATATCGAACTGTCCGTTCTGCAATGAGCCATTCCGAAGCTACTATCAGCGGAATCAACATTTAGTAAAAGTTCACAACTCCGAAGCGCAATATAAATGCAATGTGTGCAATAAAGGTTATATTCTAAAGTCTTTACTGATGTATCATATAAAGAAGACTCATTTGATGGAGCGAAATTATCAATGCACGGAATGTGGATATAAGTTTTTTAGTAAGAAAGCGCTGAACGCACATATGGTGAAGCATACTGGTGAGAGGAAGTATTCGTGTGAAGTCTGCCACAAGTCTTACGCTAGGAAATATACGCTCCGAGAGCATATGAGGATACATAACAACGATAGGAGGTTTAAGTGTGATGTGTGTGCTATGACGTTCGTGCAGAAATGCAGCTTGAAGAGTCATCTGCTGTCTAATCATGGTATAAGTATGGCTGCTAGCGACATCGCCTCTACTGACAAAGACTAATTTTCTGAAGAAACATTAGGACCATATACGGCCTACTACGGCCGGTCTAGGCACCACGTGCCGAGAGGGCGCCTAAATGCCGAATGAAAAATTAAACTCATGAGAGAGATACAATTTTGGAAGAGTTTTTTGAGTGGTACGGAATATATCTCTCCACTTTGATCCGGGGCTAGGGTCGGCATGAACGTTTTACGAACTAGTCAACACGAAGTTGACTGTTCGACTTGTACAGTCTAATATTTTTGTGTACGATAAATGTGAATAATGTAAAATATTTATGAAATTTGTTTTTACGATTTGTTTAGTGGATATTTCGCACATGGATTGTATAATGCGCCGTTTTACATAACGAGAAGACAAGTACGGTTGCCAGTTTGTTGCACTTTTAGCACCACCCAGGGGACAAGTGTAGGGTAACGGTGGGTACTCCTTACGGAGGTGGTGCAACTTTGATTCTCCTTTGTCAAGTGGGTGGGCAACTTGACTGTTAGAAGTTCTCAAGCCGCCCGAAGGCCTCTAACTTGGCTTAACGACTGCTGTCATAGTCAACAGCCGGGATCAACGGCATAACGTGCTTTCCAAACCCCGGGAGCGCTCAGTTATTAACCACTCAAAGTTGTCAGCCGCCGAAGAACTGACCTGCGCCCACATTGCTTAACCTCGCATACCGCACGCGGTTCGCGGGCGCCGCTGGGCCACGAGCGCTCCGGATATGATAGCTAGCTATAATGTAATGCGGCTACTGAACCGCTGTTTTACATTATGGCTAGCCGAATTAAAGAACGTAAAGCGCCGTACAGATTCCGGTGGACTTTCATTCAGCAGTATTCAATTCGGATGATATAATCGTAGACACGCCGTAATACAAAACAGCTAGCCGGAATGTAAAACGGCGCATTATACAATCCGGCTAAGACAGATACACATCATGATCATGTTTGTTTAAAAAAGCTTTTGTATATACATAACGTAACATATGTAAGAATTATGTAAGGGCATTTCTACAAAAAGTATCGTTTGTTTACAACATTTTAATTTTTTAATGGCAGTTTATTGGTTTCGTTATTCAAATCATGGTTATTTGATTTTTTACAGAAAACTGGTTTTACTTTTTATTTTTTTTAATAATGCTATTTAAAATTGGGCCACTTGTTTTTTATTTGGTAATCTAAGCAGGAAAACCGCAATATGAGCTTCATGAAAAAGTTTTATGTACACTATTATGAAATGCTCCATTGTACCTTTACTTTGTTGTCTTTTTTTTATATTTCCTACCTACTTACCTGTTACGGAAGAGTGGGGCATCCTAAAACAGGTTTAATTACCTAAAAGGAAGTCCCAATCACTGCAGGCATTGTACTTGTGAAAAAGGGAAAATTAACAATTTTCATTTCTTTTTTGATAGAGTTCTATGATTCAAAAATATTGTCTACAAATAAATAAAATAATGACACATAAATGTGATTTTCATTTTTTAAAGATTTATAAAGGACACTTCTTTGAGAGATGTACGGATGCTTAGAGCTGCATGCATGAGCATGTATGCTCTAAGTACAGATGTAATACAAATATCCCTTTTGGAGCCTTTTACACGGTGATTATTATTATCACGTAATACATCTTAATCCACGACACGTATCACATGAATATTGAATCAAAATCCAAACAATTTTGACAACTGCTATAATATTGAAATCACAGTATTGTGATAAAATTAATCGTGTAAAGGGCCCCAATGACACTATAAATTATATTCTCTTTGAAGTTAACAATCGCAAAATTCAGGTAAAAATGTATACTTGCTTTACTATTTCAATAGATAGCGCGACCTGTCTTGGTTTTGAGGGTGTTTAATTATTCCATCCGACAATAGAGGTCGGGGCATATCCCAAGTTTTGTAGTTACTAGTAGCTGCTGCTGTCCGCTTGATGCGGGTGGCGCAAATCCGGTCATTGTGGAACTCTTTGGGGGAGACCTATGTCCAGCTTAGGACGTCCATCGTAAAAATAAGTGTTTTTTTTTCACATTTAGTCGGTTCGATTATGAGACGAAGTAAATTCATTTTAGAAAATCTTTGAAATTTTTATGCAGTATATATAATAATAATAATAATAATTTATTGGAAAACAAACACATGGTTTACAATACACAGGCATTGTCCGGTGAGTCCCAAACTAGGCTGAGCCTGTATCTTGGGACCCATACAGAGTGGGTTTTTAAATTGCACAAGTTTTTTTTTTTTTTTTTTTGTCGCCAGGAAGACGCATGGATTTAATTTTATTACATATTAAAATAGATAATAATTTTATTACATATTAATTTTATTACATATTAATATACATATATACATACATACATATAATCACGCCTGTTTCCCAGAGGGGTAGGCAGAGATCACGGATTTCCACTTGCTACGATCCTGACATACAACTTTCGCTTCATGAATTTTCATAACATTCTTCATGCATGTGCGCCGATTTAGGGTACTCCTGACCTGGCTTTTCTGCAGAATGTTTCCGATTTGGTCGGAGTACGTTCGCCGAGGTCTTCCCCTTCCAACTTTTCCATCCACTCTTCCTTCATACACTTGTTTTGTCAATCTTCTTTCATCCATCCTCTCTACATGTCCAAACCATCATAGCATACCTTTCTCAATTTTCGTCACTATATCTTCATTCACTCCACACCTCCGTCTTATAACGGTGTTTCTCACTCTATCTCTCAAAGTAAAGCCACACATACTTCTCAGCGCTTTCATTTCCACTGCATTCACTCGACCGACTCTGATGTTTCTTCTGCCACACCCAACTTTCGCTACCATACATTAATGTGGGCACCAACACTCCTCTATGCAGTATTACCTTTAAAAATCAAATAATGCCTCCATTCCGCAAAATACCCTATCTACAATATTAAAGGTACTTTCCCTTCATGTACCATAACCATATTTACATGCTCCGACCTCTATTGATGGATAGCTTAAGCACCCACAAAACCAAGGGTCACGCCATCCGTGGAAATAATGATGCAAGTATATAGTTTTACTACTTACCGCTAGATGACAGTAAGGTTGTTACGGACCCATTACTGACATGGTTCTAGACACGCGGCAGCGTGTCCAGCCAAGTTCACCCCAGGAACTGGCAGACAGCAGCCGTGTGTTATATTACGATACACGAACCGTTTGGAGCCACTTTTGACCCCTAATAACTCCAAATCTATCTAACATACAAAAATGAAATTTGGAACATGTAGATCCTTTAGAACAACTAGAACCCCAAATTTCATAAATATGAATTTAATAGTTATTGAGATATTAAATTCCAAAAAACGGCATTATTACCACTGACTGACTGACTGACTAGTAATCAAAAACCTAACCCACTTCCAGATGACATAGAAAGCTGAAATTGCCAATTTTTTTCTATGCAGTATATTATAATACCATAAAAGCTGTTGGATATTTAAGAAAACTGCCAAGTTAAAGCTCAAAATGCATTAAGCCGCAGTAAATTAGTTTTACTGTATTATGTGTATTCAAAATTAATTTGTTTTGTTTTAACTTTGGTTCGGTGCATAATTCACAGGTTGTTTATCGTCATCCTCCATTTGTTTTTAATAAGCTCATTTGCTCAAAGGTTAGCTGGAAGAGATCCCTTGAAGGGATACGCTCGCCTTTGTACGTCTACTTTTTGTTTGTTTATCGTTTTGTCGTGTTTTATGTACAATAAAGTAATACATACATACATACATACAATCTAGTGCCAAACTTGGCAACTTTTCAGATAATCTACGGAACTTGGCGTCCATTTAGATCTCAATTCTTTTGTCGGTGAACTTGGCTGCCATTTTCACATTTATGTTTTTGATGGAATATAATTACTTTTTGTCAAACTTCATCCAATGGTGCTTTCCGAGAGCGAATGCACGAGTTACTATACAAAATACCCAAACCACTATAGGTGCACCTAGAATATTTGAAGAGTTCCCTCGATTTATCCAGGACCTTATGATCGGATTCTGAGCCGATGACAATGGGTCCACCCCGGAAGTATACCGTTTCAAACAAAAAAAGAATTTTCCAAATCGGTTAATAATAGACGGAGTACTGAGGTAACTAGCATAAATAATAATAATAAAAAAACGAATAATTAAATCACTGTTTTCTGTTTTTTTCTGGTGTATACACACAATTACCAAGCTGCATACCAAATTTCAGCTTTATAGGTCATCTGGAAGTGGGTTAGGTTTTTGATTACTAGTCAGTCAGTCAGTCAGTCAGTGGTGAAAATGCCATTTTTGGAATTTATTATCTCAATAACTATTAACTATATTTATGCAATTTGGGGTTCTAGTTGTTCTAACCTAACGGATCTTATATATCAAATTTTAAGTTTTTAATTTAGATAGATTTGGAGTATTTGGGGGGTCAAAAGTGGCTCCAAACGGTTCGTGTAATATAACACACGGCTGCTGTCCGCCAGTTCCTGGGGTGAACTTGGCTGGACACGCTGCCGCGTGTCTAGATTAACAAAGAGGACGTAGTATCTCTTATTAGTCTGTGCCGGCTAGTATGATTGCTTATATCGTCACGTTTTATGTGACGTTTCAGTACATTTTGGCCATATAAAGTGACGGTATAAGCTATCATACTAGCCGGGCTGCTGCTGCTGACAATCTGACATAGCAAATTAAATAATAAAGATAGTCATTGGTTGACGGTACTCATCTTACGTTTATTACAACTATAAAATTGTTTCGTTATAAGTATTTTCACTGATATATACAATTTGTTTTATTTTCGTAATTTATAAGATAAATATTAATTAGAAATAAGCATTGGTAAACAGTACTTCTTTAACGCAACAGCGCACGTCACAGCGTGTTAAAGCGTCATGTTGGTCATGATAAAAAAAAAACAAAAAGACGGACTTAACAAAATGGCGGGCGGGTTGTAAAATTACCGACGCTTAGCGTTTCAACATTATTTAAGTATTTTAAGCTGTTGTTTTATTCAGAGTATGGTGTAATAGTGTAGTAACAATGGATTTCGATGAAATTGTAGTAAAAGAGAGCCCCGGCTTGTGCCGGTGCTGTCTTTCTGAAGGATGCTACAAAGACTTGGGTTCAGAATATAGTTGGATGAATGAGACTGAAATTTACGCCGATATGTTACTGGAATGCTTTGATATTAGTGTAAGTTTGTATTTTTTTTCTGTATACGCTTAGCTCTGCTTAAAACAATACTTTTTTAACACCTTCCCTTTCTTACTCTTTGTATCCGGGGCGTGCCATAAAATCTTTTTTTTGTTTACTTGGTCGCTTATTATCTCACTTAAACCAAACCGGAATTAATAGTGTCATTGTTATATCTTATATTCTAATTAGCATATTGTGTAGAAAGTATTAGTCTTTTTGGTGGTTATCAATAAATTAATGTAATAAATGGTAGCTGAAGGAATATTTTTCTTTCCCTTAACTGTGCTTGTCATTTTAAAGACAATGGAATGATTTCATTGTATATTATCGCACATTTTTCTAATTATGTTTGTTTTTGGTCCTTGTATAGTTCATAGTAGCAGTTTTCTAAGGCATAACATGTTTCTGTTTAGCAAAATGTGTAAGTTATCAATTTGCTATGGCGTCTAATCCCAAAATTTGGTGTAGGCACTAGTTTTATGGAAGGAACCTGTCATCTGAGCTTCCAACCAAGTGGGAATATACAGGTAAATTACTTTAAGTATGACACTGACATATATATGCTCATATTTCATTGGATATTCTACTTTACGACCAGTGTTATAGAGTTTCAGACACTGTCTTAAAATTGTATGTTTGGAATAGAAACTCTATTACATAAGTGATAAAGTAGACTATCCAATGGAATAAGAGTATATGTCACTGGTAAACTCAAAGTAATCATACTGTACTTGCTGTGATTAAACTGGTTTCATCACACGGTTTTCTTTCATCATAAAACTACTGTTAAATGTGGTATGATGTTTTGGACATAATTTTTTCAAAATCCTGTGGTCCATGGGTCTAACTCACAACCTCCATATTATGTTTCATATTTTTGTTCAGTAACTAAGTATTTATTTGTAAACATAGGTAGTTACAGTGGTCATCGTCATTATAGTTTCACTATGTTTTGCCCCAATACAAAAACATTAAAACTTAATATTAAAATAAATCCTACATTTACTAATCTATCATGCATACAAAATTTAGGTGCCTTTGTACAAATTTTAATCAATACAAATCAATCAGATATCCCAACATCCCACGGGCCCCAATGGCTCCAACCGCCTCATCTGCGAAGTATGCATCACGCGGCTGCGGGACGCCTGCAACTTCAAGAAGCAGGTGCTGGAATCGGAGAAGAAGTTTGTGGACTTGGTCGGTCGCGGGGAGTTCAGGCCCAAAGGTGAGCTTATTAAATTAGTTATTTGCATCAGGCAAGAAGGCACATGCTTGTAATAACTATATATGTAAAGGTACTGATATACTTGTCAGAGAACATTGAGCATTTGTTGTTTTATGCCATTTCATGCAAGCATTCTAGCAAATGTACCTGTAAAGTAACATGATACTCAAGTCTATCAGCATCTAATTTATTATTTATTTATTTGAGACTTTATATACAACTGATTAAGATCATCATTTAATATAACTAAGGTCTGGTTATTATTCCCACGGAAAAAATGTAAACAAAGTTATGTCATTGTCAAAGTGACATATCAGGGGTTCTTAAAGCACGGGTCGGTAATGCAATAATATGTGTATATGTGAATATTGACGAATATGTATGTATGTATGTAAGCACTTTATTGTACACAATTACAGCTTGAAACATAAAGAGGTCACAAAGCGTTAAAGTACAAAGGCGAGCTTATCCCTATAAGGGATCTCTTCCAGCTAACCTTTGAGCAATTGAGTGGAAGGTAGGTAGAATATTTGTATTGACGAATATTGCAGTATCGTGATATAATTGGAGGAAATCCGGATATTTTGAAAACCGCGACACCTAAGGGGAGTCGCTTCAATAATACTGTCCTTAAAAACGCGCGCGTTGCGATTATATCACGATATTATCTGTCGCCAACCATCAAATTTTGTGTATTTTCGCAATTGCTACTGGTTCTGTGATCGAATTAAAACTAAAATAACTTGCCCAATATTTTATTAGTATACCACTGTTTCTTGCAATTATTACCCATTAATAATATCACAATACTGGGATGTCAATATTATCGCGGTTTTCAAAGTTGTTTGGATTTTGCGTCATGATTCATTAATATTCACGTGACACGGATCGTGATATGAGCATATCGCGTGATAATAATAACCGTGTAACAGACCCAGGGGCCTTTTACACGGCTATTATTATTAATTAATACACTCACATCACCATCCATATCTCGTGAATATAATGAAGCAAAATCCATACAATTATGAAAACCACGATAATATTGACACACCAGTATTACGATAATACTAAGCATATGAAGGGCCCCATAGTTACAAGGTATTCTTGACTATTACAGAGTATATCAACTTAATACTAACGCGTGATAATTATTGCTGTGTGAATGTTCCAATCAATACTGATTATTGCTGACAATACTGACACATCAGTATCATAAGTAAAAATAACTGTATAAAAGACCCCTTCGAATTATGAAAAAATAAAGCAAGCGACCCACAGATGAATAACCCCGGTGTATCGCAGCAGTGATACCAGTGCTAAAAAACTAATCTGCACATAAATACAGTCTTATATTTTTTATAAGCCTAACGAAGGATTTTTGTAAAAATGAATATTTGCGTCATCAAAATTAATTCGACTGTAATAAGACGGATTCTTCTATTAACTCCTCATCATTCTATCTCCTCATTACTGAAAATGTTTTTTGTTAACAGCAACACCATTGTTTACATTTTTTCCATGGGAATAATAACCAGACCTTAAATAATGGAAGTATTTTATCATTAACTTATTGGATGTAATAGATTCACTTGTTTATTGGTAGTTTATTTTCGAACCGTGAGATCTTTGAGGCGACATGTACGGTACTATTTATACATTATAATGTAAGTATATAAAACAAAAACAGATTTATTACTATTTTTTATTAATCAGGCAGGCAGTTGAACATCTAATGATGCATGTATCCAGTGATTTGTTTGATATCTTTATGATCACATATACCTTTTGTATCATGTTTGTAAGGTCTTTTGACCTTGGCCTGTTTTGGATCGTCATTATTTAAATACTTGCTTTCTATGTCTGTCTGTCCATTGCTATTTCTCTCCAGTTCTTTCCTATTGTTTCTATTAGGTCCTTTTCCCACCTTGTGGCTTAACCACTTTCCTTTTCCCAATTTTAGGTTTCCAATTTGTTATTATTTTTGTCCATTTCTTGTTTCACATTCTTGCTATGTGACCTGCCCACTTAAACTTTTGTTTTATTATGTGTTTGGCTGCATCTATAAATTTTGTTCTTTTTATCTTTCGATCAGCACCTCAACGACAGTTTTTTTTAATATTGATATGTATGTTACAGAGATTGTTGTAACATACTTTTGGGTAAAGGTCTCCTCCAAAATTTTCCATAAACTTCGATCTTGAGCAGCTAATATCCAGGTGCTGCCAGCCACTTCAATTAATACGTCTGATCATCTTTTTTTGGTCTGCCTCTTTTACTTTGACGGATTGGGCTCTCCAAATGGTCTTTGTCTTTCTTTTGTCCCTGTACCAGCGACATTTCCACTTTAGGCATTTTGCAGGATGAAGATCACATGTCCAAAACATTAATTTTCTTTCTAATTTCGTTGTTTTTGTGTTTGTTTATGAGTTCAGAGGCGTATCTAGCCCATGTAGCGCTCGTGTGCAAACATTAACCCTAGCGTCCTTTAGTAAGTGGGGCTCCGTCGCGCGCGGCGCTCGGCGCCCCCTAGGACCGCTGCGCCCGTGTGCAACGCACACCCCGCACCATAGGTAAAGACGCCTCTGTATGCGTTTGATTTTTAGGATGCTCCTTTCCATATCTAGCTGGCAGGCTTGTATTTTATTTATATCACACACATCTGACTGAACCATGACTTCTTTACTTTTAGTGGTAGGTCTGATTTTTACGCCCGCGCATATCGAAAGATAGTGTTATAAAATACGTGTATCGCTATATGTGTGTCTGCACTCTGCGGCATCGTAGCAAAGCGGGTAAACCGATTTCAAATTAGGTTTACTAGTGATTGATCTTAGATATGTTTATTGAACTTTGTAATGAAAATGTTGGGGGTTTAACAACTTTTTTAAGTTGAATAAACCTCTTTGTAGGACGAAAATTTATTGCAAATGAGATTGATCCTTCTATTCCTTCTGTTAACTTCATCTCTATCCAAGTTATTTAACAACTAATTATAAACTCTGCATGTTATAGATAACTACTATCTCATTCCACTTATAAAGTTGATTGTTGCAGTCCTGCTGTACCAGCCACAGATGAAAACGGAGCTGACCATGGAACTCGTGGAGGAGACTGGCGGAGATGACGGAGGCGAGGTGGAATACCTTGAGGAGGATGTAGACTTTGTTGATGGTAAGCCACAGCTAGAAGTTAAGTGTCCAGCACCACTCGTATATCATCATCATCATATCAGCCGAAAGACGTCCACTGCTGGACATAGGCCTCCCCTAAGGAGTGCCACAGTGACCGCCCTGCGTCATCCGCATCCAGCGGAATCCCGCGACATTTACCAGGTCATCAGTCCACCTTGTGGGGGGCCTACCCACGCTGCGCCTTCCAGGACATGGTCGCCACTCGAGAACACGTTAAAGCCCCCTAAAGATTAAGGCAAAAGCCACATAGATCTCTGATATATATTTCAAATGTTCATGAATATATATGTGTTCCCAAGGGTTCAAAAATGTCTTAGCAGCCTTATGTCCCTCAATAAAGTCGTGTTCACATATATTCCAATCCCACTGTACCATTCAAATATTACAAACATTGTCACCTCACTATGGCTCCGCGGTCTATTCCGTTTGCAAAAAACGCACAGACCCGATGGATATTGGATATGCAGAGTACAGAAGTTACTGCTCATTATTAAAACCAGCGGTCCAGCTAGTAGCTAGTCGTTAGCGTAACTTTCAAAAATATGGTAAGCTGCGTACGCATTTGAGGCAGCCTCAGGTTGAGGCACGCACCTGTTTGCTCAAATGCGTACGCACCTCGCGTCCACAAGCAGCGAGCGAGCAGCTCGCGGCAAGCCGGCCGGAATCGGTCTTTTGACCGTGCTCAAAGGCGCCTCGATGTGCGTGCCTCGCGTAATTATTATCACGCGATACACTAATATCACGATCCGTATCACGCGCTGTTTAATGATAATTGATGCAAAATCCTAACAACTTTGGATACCGCGATAATATTGACATACCACTATTGTGATAACATTAAGCGTGTAACAATGATTTGTCATTCTCCTATACAAAAAATGTCAGTTAGATATATCTTCTGTACGTTTGAATCCCTCAGGTTGCCATATTTCAGGAGAAATTTTGTACCACATGACCACGACTTTTCCTGAAATCAAACCATACAATACCATACCGTCACCGTGTTGGTATTTCTAATTACTAACTCATATTTGGATGGCATCCACTGCGAGGCAGGGGTGGCTGGAAACACAGTATATACTCAAATTGGGTACAAGTATATACTGAAACTCCTTTGCATATGGTAGAGTTCCGGCCCAGGCTGGTTGGTGTGAATCGTACTTTTGATTCATGGATTAAAGTTAAAGGAATTAGAGCTCTCCTCGTTCTCAGGTACCCTCGTCTCCTCTGCATCAATCGGCCCGTTCTACAATCTTATAGTCACCTTCCTACAAATTTTTAGACGGAGATTTGAGGACTGTTGCTTCTTGATGCTGATTATTTCTCGTATATTCGGGAATTCCTGAGAAATTCGTGAAAATTAATAAGTCTTACATTACGAAGTTCGTTTGTAATGTAAGACTTTTCATTGTTGTTAAGATCCGAATTATTGAGTCCTAAGTATCTAAAGAGGTCCTAAGAGACTATATGTATCTCAAATATTAAATTAGCTAATTTATATACTGTGGTGCGGAGGATGGCCCAGTGGCGCCCGCGTACCGCGAGCGGTATGCGAAGTTAAGCAACGTCGACCGGGGTTCAACTGGATGGGTGACCGCTTTGAGCGCTCCCGTTCTTTGTAAGGCACGCTAAGCCGTTGATTCCGGCTGCTGTTTATCACAGCCGTTGTTAAGAGTCCGTATCGGCCCGGAAAAAGTTCGATTCTAGGTATTATTACCCGTCTCCAAGCGCGCCAGCGCAGGTGTTTTAGTGGGGGTCGAGCGAGGCGGCTAAGTCGGCGTAGAGTAGTGTTGATACTTTAACCGTTTTATCAGACTTTTTCGTTTCTTAATATTTGTATGCTTATGTATTTAAATAAAATGTCAGGTAACTTAGAACTGTATCGTTCATTATAATGTATTTATGTAATTACTACAAATTCAGAATTCATTTAAGGCGAAGGGTAGGGCAAGGCCCATACAAACGTTGTGCAAGTTTTATTCGTTAGTTTCGGCACTACATCATTTTATTTTATTTTTTGCTTGTACATATTGGATATACGCAGAAAATGATGTTCAAATTTTGCTTTATTTAAAAAAATACAAAATACAAAAAAAATATTAAATAAAACTAATAAACATCAAGTCGTAGCTAACAGAAAAATAAACATATTGACCAAAAATAATAACTATAGCGCAAACATAAACGAAGAAAAACTTGCACATAGTGGGTATGAAAAGAGCTTGCGCACCCCTTCGCCTTAAGTACTTACTTGTTTGACGACTGCTTTAGCCTAGTTGGTAGTGACCCTGCCTACGAAGCTTGAGGTTTGAATCCCGGTATGGGCATTTATTTCTTCCTGAGTCATGGATATTCGTTTTCTATGTATTTAAGTATATATTTATCTATATAAGTATAAGTATGTATATCGTCGTTTAGTACCCATTAGTATTTAGTAGTCATTTAGTAGCTTTGCTTAATTTGGCACTAGGTCGATTTGTTAAGATTTTCCTCAATATTTACTATTATTTATCTTTATTCATCTTAAAACTTAGGTCATTTACATTATTTCTTATTTGGCTCTGTGAGCTGTAGACCTCGCGAGTCTGTTGTTTTGCATATATCCGCCATTTTGATATTTTTTTTAAACTTGCTCGAGAAAAAAAAGTCGATAATGAATTACAGTTAGAGTTTGCAGTTTCCAGGTTATCAAGTTCTAGGTGAATAGTTTTTACCTGACTTATTCGTTTCTTGGTTTTAGTGTAGGTGTTGAAATAAAATACCAGGTAATTTAGAAATGTAGGTACATTTTATTTTTACTTGATTAAGGTTAATAGCTATTGGATGGTCATCGCCTGCCTCGATAACGTGTAGAAGCACTGTTATGGCAGATGTCCGGACCTCTCAGCAATAATCCCATCTTTTGACCAGCCAAGCTTCAACACCATACCCGATATGGCATGTGTACTGGTCTGTGGTGCCTTGGTCTTTATCGGGTTCGACATTTTCATTATACTGCACATCCTAGAAAAATAATTATTTTAATTTGCCTAAAGTATAATAAGCTTCATCAACAGATAAATAAGAATAATTCCTTAACCTTTCCAGATTCCGGCCTTGCGCTGATTTCTATATAGTCTGGGTTTAATCTTTTAGGACCACAAAATATTTTTTCTTCTTTATTTTACCAAATGAACGGTTTGCCTTCCTAGGCGCCATACATGAATCTAAAATAATAAATTCTTTAGCGACATGAATAGTAAGAATCTGAGCAAGAAAAAAAAAGGCGATAAAAAGGTATGGAGATAAAACATGTTCCACCGTCCGTCCACAACTAAAGTGAAAGATGAAACAACTTCAGCAAATTTAGCTTTAGCCTTTAAAAAGAAAGCTGATACCCATAAAATCAGACTCCCGTTGGAGTAATTTTTCAAATATAACCAATTGTTGCTGACGGATATGTGTTGGGACCTGTCATCGAAGCAGATGTTCGGTAAAATTGCATAAATATGGTTAAAACCAGAAATGACTAAAAAGGCCAGAAAAGTAGCATCAGGACAGCAGGAACCAATTTATATCACACAGATAAAGGCAATGGGAATAAGATTCTGTAAATCGGAAATATTACAAACGGCTGCCAAAATTAAGAAACAGCAAAATAACAACCTGAACAGTCCAACTAATTCATGAGAGGACGTATCTGCCTAGCAGTGGGACGTATATATAGACTGATGATGATGAAAATTCGATGACGTACTTTTAGAATTATTGCTTAGTGTATATACGGTGTGTAAATTTTATACGGGCGTATATTGTAATGGAGATTAAGATTGGACCTAGGTTGTATATAGGTTATATACATTGAAACAAAAACTGTGAAATTCTTGTGTATGTTTTATTAATTTTATTATGTTCGAAGAGAATAGCACTAAGTAAAATATATATACAGAGATTACAGAGATAAGAAACAGTCATAGAGATGTCAGTGAAATACTCCACAATCTCCACATAGATCGAGCGCTACTGTGGTATAAAGTAAGAACTAACCGTACGACCGCTGCATCTCTGTCACTCCAATACGTAAGTGCGACAGAGGAAGCACCCAGTGACATCTGATACAAACGAGTGAAACTAGCATCCTTTGCAAAAAGTCGTACTTTAAGCCACAGATTAGCTTCGAGCTAGATGCCTGGATGCGTTCAATTTTTGTATAAGGCCGTGTGGTACAGTCGGGTTCACTTACACGTACACGCATTTGTGCCTTATTATTATTATTTATTGTTTATGAAGCGTGTACGTGTGCGTGAACTTGGCTGTGCCGCACAGATCGTGACCCATCAATGGTCCTGCCGGAAGACCAGCGCTGACTCCTGAGTCAGCACCATGCTGAGGCGGGACCATTTCATGGTAAACTTTGAAAATTGTAAAACTTTTTTAACATTTTGTCTGTTTGCCATGAATAAAGCTTTTCTATTTCTATTTCTATTAATTTCTTTAGGAAATTAATTTCTTTATTTTTCATACATAATAATTAAGCACGCATTGTATTGCACCCACAATAATTAACGTACCGATGCGTATTGTCAGTATTTAAATTAGTTTGCTTAATTAATTAAGTCAAGTTGCTAAGTCCTGATTGTTCCTATCAAACAAAAACATCATGGGAAAAAGACAGTTTCTAAAAGTTATAATAGATAAAGTAAACAAACTTGATATGTCAAAATAAGTTGGACTGCGTACATTGATGCTCGGTCAGATTAAAAAAAAATCGTTACACCTAATTATTAACACTATTTAACAAAATTATTATTCTATATGAGTCGTATCAATTGATACTATAGTTGAAATAATTTTTAAGAAAAAAAAACCGACTTCAATGGGCAGGCCGGTGAAAGATTATTATACTTAGATGGTGCACTCTTAGATTCCATACAATAAAATAAAAATGGCTATAAGTATGTTTATAATGGTAGAAGACTAAGTACCGTCAATTCCTCATGGAATCATGGAAAAACCTTGCTTGCTCGAGCAGAACTCGAGCATGACAAAAATCAATCGTGAAAATAGAACTTGCTTAACAAACACAGCTAGAAGGACAAATCGCCAAACTTGAACTTTTCGTCGTTGAAGAGTTCTGTTCTGATCATCATCAGCAGTCCACTTCATCAAATGTCACATTTTTGTATGATAATGCTGGATTTGTTGATAAAAACACAAAAATCACTATATGTTTGCCTTTAAGATTTGAGGAGTTCCCTCATTTCCTCATGGATCCCATCATCAGAAATCGACTATGGCAAAAATTAATCGTGAAGATAGAACTTGCTTAACAAACACAGCTAGGAGGACAAATCGCCAAACTTGAACTTTTCCTCGTTGAAGAGTTCTGTTCTGATTATCATCAGCAGTTCCACTTCATCATATGTCACATTTTTGGATGAAAATGCTCTATTTGTTGATAAAAACACAAAAATCACTATATGTTTACCACTATTACTTCACTATTTGTTCACTATGTGTTTAGATTTGAGGAGTTTCCTCAATTTCTCATAGATCCTATCATCAGAACTGCGTTTTGACAAAAACGGGACCAACTTGGATATATATACTTACAATCAAAAAAAGAATTTTCAAAATCGGTTAAGAAATGACGGAGTTCAATTCAAAACAAAAAAAAACATACTACCGAATTGATAACCTCCTCTTTTGAAATCTTGAAGTCGGTTGAAAAGTATACGCCCTTGTAGATAAAACCTGAAGACTAATTAAGAACCTCCTTCTATGGATCAGAGGTCAAAAATGTTAATAGTACAATGAAAATATTTCCATCAATTAGTACAAATGCATAATACAATTTCATATAAAAAGTCAAATGTAACAAAAAGCATTACTTACCCAATGATCAAGACTGCCTCATTGCGCTATAATTTCCGCTAGCCCATGCGCCCGTAGCTATATGACCTTGAAATCGACGAGCGACGTGACCGTTCCCTCGAACCGCTTGGCGGCGACTGCCGAATCGAGCGCCGTGCACGGTGTTTTATTACGAATTTTAGGGTGATTTGAAATATTTTTTATGCCGAAATTTACTTCTACATATACATATATTTTTATATGAACGAATAGCGCTTGAACTGAAGTTTCTTATTATGGTTTTATATTTTTGAAATAATGTGCTAAATCGCCAAAAATACTGGCGATTCTTCGTGTGTTTTTACTAAAAAGTTGTTGCATGGAAATACGGTTTTACTCAACAATTTAGTATGTAACTTATAAAATGTGTTCCACTTATTCCTAAGAAGACTATCAATCCAATATAGATTTAATTGTTTCATGTCGGTTTGAAATCAAATAGTTCTTCAAATCTAACTCGTTTTACACGTCTCCGAGCGAAAATTGAGAAAACAGCTGTTGGACTGAGCCAAAATATAGTAAATTGAGAGCTAAATCTAAACAACTTTTCCACTTATTCAACTTTAATTGAAATGATCTTTCATATTATACAATAAAATCTTTAGGAAAACGAATATTGAATGAGATATGACCTCTAAAACTTTAGCGAATTCAGCAAACGGCTATATACGGACTCTTAAGCCAAGTTAGACTGCTTCGGGCAGCTTGAGAACTTCTAACAGTCAAATTGCTCACTCACTTAATAAATAATAAATAAATATAAATATTGTGGGACAGTCTTAGATAAATCGACCTAGTCCCAAACTAAGCAAAGCTTGTACTATGGGTACTAGACGACGATATACATACTTATATAGATAAATACATACTTAAATACATAGCGAACATCCAAGACCCAAGAACAAAATCCGTGCTAAATGCACAAATAATGCCCTGGCCGGGATTCGAACCCGGGACCGCTAGCTTCGGAGGCAGTGTAGCCACCACCACCAACTAGGCTAAACAGGCCGTCAACTTGACGGGCCTAATCCCAATAAGTTCTAGTTTCCCCTTGAGTTTGAAGGTCAGATCGCTTCCATACAAACCAGTGACAATAATAATATAATAATATAATATTGGGGGACAATCTTACACAAATCAACCTAGTCCCAAACTAAGCAAAGCTTGTACTATGGGTACTAGACGACGATATACATACTTATATAGATAAATACATACTTAAATACATAGAAAACATCCAAGACCTAAGAACAAATATCCGTGAAAAATGCACAAATAAATGCCCTTGCCGGGATTAGAACCCGGGACCTTTAGCTTCGGAGGCAGAGTCACTACCAACTAGGCTAAACAGGTCGTCAATGCCTATTCTTTTTTTATGATGAGGCAGATTTTGGCCTTAGTCTCACCTGATGGAAAGCGATGACAAGGCCTAAGATGTTGCTCACTGATTCAGTAATAGCTTATTCACTCTTGTCTTGAAGAGACCTAGATTGTATGTATCAGTGCTTAGCTGTTCGCATTAGGAAAGAAGAAGCAAATCACTTCGTGCGAATAAATGGTAGGCTGACAACGTAAGGATGTAACCGCTCACCACGTCTGGAGGTGGTGATGGAAAGGGGAAGGTGGAACTAAGGAACTAAATTATGATGAGGATTAGGGATTAGGTAGCGCCCCAGGCATTGTTCAGGATGCAACTGTACTGGGATAACGCTAGGATGATACATACAGTGGTGCGGGTTCCGCGAGCCAATAATCACTACCAACTTTCCCATAAACACTTCATAGTTTTTCACCCCAATATAATTTCTAGAGGACCTCCTCAAAAACGAAGACTACGCCGAAGCATCCGTCTCTGAAGACATCACCGTCTCCGCCTTGGCCGTTAAAGGCAAGCGAGGGCGGCCAAAGAAGAACACGGCCAAGGCCGAGAAGAAGGCCAAGGTGGCCAAGCTCGAGGAGAAACCAAGCAAGTCGAAGGCGGTTGCTAAAGGTAGGTTGTTATTTTTGGTGTTTTGGCACTTGAGGTTGTGTTGTTATTTTTTCCTCTAAAGAACATTAAAAGTCAAATCAAATCAATATTATTTATTTCAGGTCAAACATCCATATGTTGTTAATTACAAAAAGAGCACTTACTAATGTTAGTATTAATATTACCAAAAATAATTGAGGTCCTACTTGACATATGTCAATGTAGTCCTGACTCACTCAATCCAATGCCACAATATGGGTCAGATAGATCTACCGGCAACGGCAAACGGCATTCTGAAGGTGACTTCAGAATGCCGTTTTCGACTTTCCGTGACGCCATCAATGATGTGGTTTTCATGCGCATTATGAAAAGCGAACACTGAACCTCCAGTAGAAGAGTTAGTTTAGAGAGTCCAGTAGTAGGTGTAGAGTAGTTGATATTTGTAGCGAACATACTTAGTTAGATTTAACATTGTGGATTGAATGTCACACTACTCCCGTGGTGAGCAAGACATCCTATCAGAATCGTCTTTATACATTACAATAGGTACTACTAATTGACAGATGACAGATTAAATAAAGAAACTTGAAACTTGAAACAGAGCGAGCGAAGAGAGTGAAGCATCTTCGTCTCAGCTTGGGCAAAAATTCTTTCATATTTCTGTCCGAATCTCCTCTATGGGTCGCATTTCTCAACTGATTCTCGTGGAATTTTGTAAGAAGGTTCGATAATTATATAGACTTGTTGTTTAATTCAATTTATAGCAAAATTTTAAATTTTGTAAAAAAACGCGAGCTCTTGAGAGCTCACAGAGCCACTAATATTGTAAATGTGAAAGTTTGTATATATGTTTTTACTCCAGCGTGTAAAATATGCTGACCGAATTTAGATGAAATTGGGTATAGAAATTATGATCAGGTTACAAACAGAATAATTGTTCAGATTATCAGAAAATAACTTTCAAAAAGGAAGAAATGGGGCGGTGTGGGAATTGATACAAACTCCATTAAATCACAAATTACATGTATGTTCTTAAATATAACTTGTTTAAAAATGTACAGCACGAATGCAGCGTGGATCTCAAACGCGTGACGATTTATTATATTATTAGCCAACAACATACAAAAAATAACAACTCAACTTCAAGATGCTTATGTTTGACTATCTTCCTGTTACCAATTAAAATTCATTTTATGCATAATGAAATATACCATAAAATCACGAAACTGTTTCTAGTTTTCAATTTCAATTATTTCAACACAAACAATAGAAGAATCAAAGTGTTAAGTACTTAGAACAGTATATTACATGCACTATCTATCAACTAGCATAGGTGCATGTAATATGCTTAATTTGAAGAATAAACTACTTTTACTTTTTTTTTACTTTAACTGCAAAACGGATAATAGCTTAAAAATAACATTCAATTTTAATGAAACCTAATCTTGACCATTTTTATGGTAACAGGAAGGTTTTCAAATCAATACTTCTATACACTGTTTAGTGATTTGACACTTCTTTCCTTTTAGAATGGCCTAGTATTACTTAAAGGGTATTTGAGGCGTTTTTAACTACTTCTACTTTTGTTTGACCATTGTCAATCCATTTTATTTTGAGCCTCGGCTTCATATCTAAAGTCGGCGTTCCGAGATCAATATCGAGTGTTAAGTGATCTAGCAGGCGGGTAGCTTGGATTGGTCAAAGCGGTTTTATTGTTGACGTTTGTAGGATGTCGCAAATTTCGAAATGGTATTTAGTATAGATAGACATAAAAGGTTTTTGCGTCTGTTGATACCCCTAGGCGAGTTTGCTTGTACCTATTCAGATTCATTTATTCACAATATATAAGTACGATTACATTATAAATTACACGATACGATATATATATATTAATAATGGGATTGATCTTGGCCAGCATCTAACCGGGGGGCAAAGATGAGGCCGACGATGAAGCGTGCTCACCCAGAAGATGCCTATTCACTCGTGCCTTAAAAAGTCCCAGGTTATATGAACTCGGAAATACAGATTGATACGATTGATGGATATAAATGTTTTTGACTGCTATTTACTTTACTGATATTACAAGGTTAGAATTCGCCTTTAGAATGAGTATTAAGTGAAATACATATTATGCGATATTACTAAGGCCTTTTAATGTGTCAAATCACTTCTTATTGACAGGACGATGTTATAAAAACTCTGTGTTATAATGTCCTACTCATTCACGTCGCAAGACTACTATCGCATGGTTTTTGTAATATCTTCCTGTGTTTTTGTTGTTGTTTTTTTGTCCGGTTCATTACCGCCGCCACTGATTGATAAACAATAAATTTAAACCTACTACAATTTTACATAACTTTACATTAAGTTTGGAAAATTTACCAATTGGTCATCGGTATCCTGATAGCGTATTTTAGGAAAGAATATGACGTTTTTACTGTACTCTGGTAGGACACGATAATAAGCACTAAACTTCACTGACTCTGTCAAATCAACAAAACTTGCGTATTGTTTCAAGTTCATAGTTACTTCTAACAAAATAAAATCATGACTTCGGCAACAGACGTCAATTTTGACAGATAATTTCACTTTTTAGGTAAGAAACGCCCAGAGCTACCGAGCACTAAGCCCTTGACGGCAACTAAAAGGAACCGCCTCATGAAAAACAACGCAAACATTGTCCTAGAGACCTCCACAGTCGTCCCCTTCAAGTGGCAGAGGCAGCACTACCTCTGCTTCTTCTGCCACAAGACGTTCAAGAGCACAGACTCTTTAAAAGACCACACAAAAGACGAACACAAGAAGTCAAACATTAAAGCGGCCGTTTCTTACCTAAGGAGGGACGAGAAAGTCAAAATTGACGTAACCGACATCGAATGCCGGCTTTGCGGCGTTAAAATAGACGACCTTAACTCTCTTCTGGCTCACCTCACTTCGATGCACGACAAAACCTTCACGGAGCAATGCGGATCTTTCGGCCTGATCCCTTACAAACTGGAAAGCGGTGCCACCTCTTTCCAATGCGCAATATGCAAGGAAGAGTTCCAGTACTTTATAAAACTCAACGAACACATGAATGTACATTTCGGGAACTACATTTGCGAGTTATGCGGCAAAGGATTCTTGAGTCAGAACCGTCTTAGATGCCACGTCCTGAGTCACGGATCTGGTTTCCGTTGCACCATGTGCTCTGATACTTTTGACTCCCTAACCTTAAGGCTCAACCATGAAAATAAAGTCCACAACAAAGAGAAAGTCTGCAAATGCTTTTACTGTGATGAAACCTTTCCGAACTATATGCAGAGAAAGAGGCATCACCATTCTGTCCATAACCTAGAAATCCCCGCTTTCAACTGCCCGATTTGTCATAAAGCTTTTGAGATCGAAAGCAAAATGCAGGTTCACATAAAGGAGGTGCATTTAAGGGAGAAGAATTACTCATGCACTATGTGTGATCAGAAGTTTTTCTCCAAAACTCACGTGCAGAAACACATGGTCAAGCATTTTGGGGAGAGAGTGCATCAATGTGAAATCTGTAAGAAGTCTTATGCCAGGAAGCAGACTTTGAGGGACCATATGCGGATACATAGCAATGACAAGCGCTATGTGTGCGCGCTTTGCAGCCAAGCCTTTGTTCAGAATAATAGTTTAAGGTTACATATGAGGGTTCATCATCCGGAATCACTCAGTGCGTAGAAATACGATCAGAATTAAGACTTAGCTAAATGAGAAGGCGATTTTAATGTGCGTTTAATTCTATAGTGAATATTTTATTTTTTAAATGCTTTACTATACGTATTAATAAAAAGTCTGATGCTCAACGTCGTTGTAAATGCCCTATCAGATCCTACATCGAATCGAAAAGCTTTAAATGTACCCTATTAGTAGTTTAAACCAGTTTGCACTCATTTTAGATAAATTCTTAATTAAATAATTTGATTGTGTTTAGTATGACTACCATGGGTACATTTACAGTAGAGAATTTCTTTTCAGATGTAAAACCGCGGCAATACAAAGGCTGCGAATCGTCTTCGATGCGCAGACGAAAGAACCTCACAATACTGTTCAACAACACCACAATCATACCCTTCAAATGGAGGGGGAAATATCTCTGCTTCTATTGCAGTAAAGACATTGCCGAATATCCCGCCCTCCGAAAACATACCAAGTCCCACGGGAATTGTTCTACCCGCGACCATTCTTTAAAAGTTCTCAAAGGAGGCCAGAACATGGAAATCAAAATCGACATATCCGATATCACTTGCGAAATCTGCAGCGAACCTTTTACTACCTTCGATGATATCATCACTCACCTATTTGTTAAACATAAGTTAGAGTATGACAGAGGCGTGGAAATGGCCATAGAGGAATATAGGCTAGTGGATCTTAGTTGTATAGCTTGTGACGAGAAATTCGCGTACTTCGGTTACCTAGTCTCACACGTTAACAATAGCCACCCCAAAAACTGCCTAATCTGTGATAAGTGCGAGCAAAAGTTTAATAAGAAACGAGATCTCTTCTCGCACATGAAGAACTATCATAGGGAAGGAGGCTACCAGTGCGAACTTTGCCCTTTAAGTTTTAGCTCTCTAAATATACTTAGGAAACATAGGAATAACCGTCATTTGACTAGGTGTAGCATTTGCCAACTGAAACTACCTTCAGCGGCTCTAAAACAAAAGCATATGGAAGTTGAGCACCCGGATGATGGCTCTCTGCAGTGTGATAATTGCTTCAAAGAGTTCCACACAAAGCAAGGTCTCCGCATGCATGTTAGAAAGTGCAAAGGTGAAGATGAACTGTTCAATTTAGAAATAAGGAAAAAAGACTACGACCCTATGGACCTTGATCAGAATTATGAAGACCCTGTTAAAAGGCCGAGCGTCAAACAAATAAGGGAGAACATAGTCATAGTTATAAACATGTCAACGGCTATACCGTTTAATTTCTATAAAAACAAATTTAACTGCTTCTACTGTTCCAAAGACTTTCCCGATTCAGACTTAATGCGGGAACATACTATAATAGAACATCCGACGTGTGACGTAAAACAGAAATGCATTAGAAAGTGTAGGGAGTCTGTAGCTTGCGTCAAAATAGACATTTCTTCCCTAGCATGTAAATTATGCTTCGAGTCCCTGCTAGACTATCTAACTCTTATAGACCATCTAATCGTAAAACATGATGCAAACTACGACAAATCTATAACGACCTGCTTACAACCATACAGGCTAATAAAAGATCATATGGCCTGTCCTCATTGTCCAGGCGAAGTCTTTCGATTCTTCGGTACCCTGTTAAAACACATGAACAACAAACATACTAACAATAACATTATTTGCGTGTATTGCGGGCAGACTTTTAGGCGCGATCAGAACTTACGTGTTCATATATGGCGTCACCATAGGGACGGTAGATTCAAATGTAACATTTGCGGTGCAGAATGTAATATACCTTCTAGGTTATACATGCATATGGCTAGAGCTCACGGAGTCAAAGCGGCTAAATGTCCTAAATGCTCAGAGAGTTTCGCCACACAGTACTTGAGACAGAAACATCTGATAGAAGCTCATGACTCGGGCCACAAGTGCACGTATTGTGGGAAATTATTCACTAGGAACTCCTTCATGAGGGACCACATAAGGCGGACACATCTAAAGGAGAAAAACGTTGAATGCTCCATCTGTAATATGAAGTTCTTTAACAATATTCTTCTCAGACGTCATATGGTGAAGCATAGCGGTGAGAAGAATTTCCACTGCGACATTTGCGGCGAAAGATTCTTCTGGAGGAAGAGCCTTCGAACGCATATGTCGAGGCATAATAAGCATATTAATCCTGTACATATTTAGGGATCTAGTCTTAAAACTATTTATTCCACATAGCTTAAGTTACTTGGAAGTAGTAGACCACACAAGAGCATTGTTTGAATACAAAGCCTTTTTTTGACGATAAGAGGAAAGGCGCTTCAAATAATAAACTAAGTAACATTGATTTTAAAAGCGTGTTGGCCTCCGATTGACACGTTGTAAATATCTTTTCAGATATAAAACACCGGTCAATCGGCGGGCTGAGCGCTACTGAGCGTAGGAGAAAAAACCTGGTCATACTATTCAACAACACAACGGTTGTACCGTTTAAAAGCGGCAGCCAATATGGCTGTTTCTACTGCGGGGACAAATACCCTGACTATAAGGAGTTCGTTAAACACACCAAGTCTCACGGCCCTTGCAATGTTAAACACAAGTCTTTAGTTAGCCAGAAGTTTGGCACTGTAGAAGTGAAGTTAGACATATCAAACATTACCTGTGAATTATGTGAAGAACCTTTCAGTAATTTAGACGATATCATATCCCATTTGAGTACTAAACACAGTCTACATTACGATAGAGATGTCCCCATGTCCCTGTCCGCTTACCGACTAGTGGATCTCAAATGCACGGAATGCGGCAAAACTTTTGAATATTTCCGTAATCTCGTTATGCATGTGAGGAAAAATCATATGGAGAAGCTCTTACCGTGCGAGCAATGTGATAGAAGCTTCAATAAAAAGTCAGAATTGATGGCCCACTGCAGAATTTACCATAGACGTGCCGGCTTCCAGTGTGTGAAGTGTGAACGATGCTTCCGCACCTCTAGCTTGCTAAGGCTACACCTCGTAAACACTCATGGCTCCTCTGAACGCAAATGCACGAGAATACTGTCTAGTTTAAGAGCGATGAACTCCCACTATTTAAAAATACCTGAAGTCATCGAGGATACGGAGGATTGTGAAATAGAAACGCAAAGGAAAAGACTACGCGAAAGAAATGCATTAGCCAAAAGGAACCGGGAGAACATCGCATGCATTTTGAACATGACGACGGCTATACCATTCAAGTACTATCAGAATAGATTCACGTGTTTTCATTGTTCGAAAGACTTTAATGAGCACGAAGACATGCGAACACATACGCTAATGGAACACCCGTTCTACGATTTGGAGAGAAAATGTCCTAAAAGTCTTAAAGGCGTCAATTTGTGCATTAAACTAGATGTATCCTCGCTATCTTGTAGAATTTGCTTCGAGTCGTTTACTGATTTTGATTTACTAGTGGATCATTTGATTATGAATCATAAAGCTAATTATGATAAGAATATCACTGGGATTATGCAGCTGTTTAGACTTGAGAAGTATAATATGGCGTGTCCTCTCTGTCCTCAAGCGTTCTCTTATTTTAATATCCTCCTTAAGCACATGAATCAGGAACATTATGCAAAAACGCATCTTTGCTCGAATTGCGGAGCCGTCTTCGCTAGCGAAGCGATATTGACAATGCACATAGCTAGAATACACGGTCCTAAAGTATTCAAATGTTTAGAATGTCACATAGAATTGAGCTCGGCATTAAAGTTAAAGAGCCACCGAGCCAAAACTCACGGAGTCAGAGAGGTTCCCTGTCAAAAGTGCCCAGAGAAATTCCCCTCCGAGTATGAGCGACAGAAACACCTGATCCAAGCGCACGATATAGGCCACAAGTGCACGTTTTGTGGTAAAATGTTTGTTAAAAACTCCTTCATGAGGAACCATATACGTCGGACACATATGGAAGAGAAGAATGTACAATGCACAGTTTGTAATCATAAGTTTTTCGACAATATTCTACTGAAGATACATATGGTGAAGCATATTGGGGAAAGGGACTTCCATTGCGACGTTTGTGGCAAGAGTTTTTACTGGAAGAAGAATTTGCGAGTACATATGGCGTCTCATAATAAGCAAGGGAAAATTGTGAACTTATAGTATTAGACGTTATTAAAATTTGCTCAATTTTGTTGTTACATATTCCATGCAATTGGAGGATTATGTACTATTAAATTTGCCTTTACATTCCTTACTAAGACTGTTTTTTGGCTATTTAGATTACAAAATTGTTGCTATATACTAAACGTATCCTGTGTGTGGAAGTGACATTAGAGCTTTTTCTTGCACAAAAGTGACATAAGTAATCCGCTGATGGTAGAAACATAGCAAATTTTTACTCATCAGTAAAAATCTGAAATTTGTTCTGTAGGACATGATCGTAATCGTTTTTCTTTTAATTTGTATTTTAGTGAGCTTCGGGTACCGCGGTATTTTAGGTTATCTTGACAGTAAAATTAACTCTCTGTACTACTAAACTCGGTAGTTTGTCGTAGTGCCATTGCATGTATTTAGTAATACATTAGGCAACAGAAAATGTAATTTTATTTCATTTCATTTCTTACATACGAACCAAAGGAAACAATTTCTTTCCAGATTCGAATCCGGTAACCCCCCTACAATCGGCTTTCGCGAAAGCCTCGTCCCGTCGGCGCGAAAATCTGAAACTGCTCTTTAACAACACTACCGTGATCCCTTTCGATTGGCGCAGCGTCTTCACTTGCTTTTATTGCTCTAAGAACTTTCTAGAAAGCGCCGAACTGAGACCCCATACAATTACCCACGGGAAATGCACCATGACTAAAGCGTCCATAAGAAAACTCAACAAAATCGACACGTTGTTGAAAATCGACGTTTCAGAGACGAAATGTCGGATATGCGAGGCGTCTTGCGAAAACCTAGAACAGTTAATAAACCATTTGATTTCTGTTCACGAGTTAGACTATGATAAAGACGTTTATATGCATATGGAAGTGTATAATTTGGCTAGTCTCAAATGTGAGCATTGCCCGGAAAAATTCATATATGCTTCGTTCTTAATAAATCACACTAAAGACAAACATGAATTGAAACCTTGGTTTTGTAATAAGTGCCCAATGATATCATCTGTTATACCTATTGAACACGGCCATGGACCTGTTGAGAAAGTAACAAGACGTCAATCAACCAGCAATCTAAATGATTCTTCAGTGATAAGTGTACGGCGGACTTTAGAAAACATTTTTAACATGTCCACTGCCAAACCCTTTAAATACCTCAAGAGAACAGACCGGTTTGGCTGCTTTTACTGCAAAGCAACTTACCCGTCTTACCAGCTTCTGCGGATTCACACAACACAGCATGTAGATAACTGCGAAAACGATGTTGCATTTGTAAAACCAAACACTAAGATTAAAGTAGAAATAAATGATCTTAAATGTAGAGCTTGTAGCGAAACTTTAGAAGATTTAAAAGAAGCTTTGGACCATTTGGTGTCCAAGCATGAAGTAGAATGCGACGTAGATCATTTAATTCATCTACAGCCTTTTATTGTGAAGCCTGGTCTAGCGGAGTGTCTCATGTGTAAAGAAGGTTTTCAAGACTTCGGAAATTTGATCCAACACACAGACAACGTCCACGCAGAGGATTCATACTTGTGCAATCATTGCGGCGAAGTATTTAATTGTTTGAGAACCTACAAAGCGCACATCACGCGTCACGAAGCGGACAAGAGTTACACATGTTCGGCGTGCAATAAAGAATTCTGGGATTTAAGTAAAATGAGGGACCACCGCGCCTGGCTTCACAATATGAAAACTTTCAAATGCGCGAGATGCGACGCAATTCTCGATACGTCCCTTGATAAGCAGAGGCATTTGTATCACGTTCACGGGTGCGGCCACGAATGCACTTATTGTGGACGACTGTATATAACCAAAGCAGTGTTGGACGCACACATGCAAAGAGAACACAACGATTATTACGGGAAGGGTGTTCGTAGATCTAAATTAGCATGCGACTACTGCAAGACTTCGTTTTACTGGAAAAATAACTTACTCAATCACATTCATAAACACGTTTCTAAAAACTCGTAGATATTATTCTAACCAAATGTAGGTTAATATTTTTGTGATATATTAACGCGAACATACAGAAGAACAATTTGCTTTCAGATGATACGCACAAAATGGCCTGCGAAACGGCGCGGCAGCAAAATCTGCAAATACTGTTTCGCAGCACCAGCGTCATACCATTCCGATGGAACAACCGTTTTGCGTGTTGCTACTGTAGCTCTAGCGAGCTTCAGTGCGACGAACTGGTCAAACATACCAAATCGCACGACAAAAGTGTTATAGAGGACTTTTTATCGAAACTCCAGCCTAAAGTCTTAATTAAAATCGACGTTTCGGATACCATGTGCGAACTTTGTGATGTGAACTCTCTAAACTTGGATAGTCTTACTGATCACCTCGTTACGGTACACGATTTAAAGTACCGAAGACAAATCGAAATGCGCATAGAGCAATTTAAATTAATAAACCTAAGTTGTCCGTTGTGCGAGGAACATTTTACAGAAATGGAAATTCTAAACGCTCATGTTGGTTCACGACATACAAACGTCAATTGGCAATGTGAATTATGTTCTGAAATGTTCCATAAGAAAAAAGATTTAAAATTACACAAGCGACTGGATCATTCTGACAATTATGATTATGATGCTCAGATAATCCGTGTCAAAGAAGAATCAGACGTTAGAGTGAATAAAAAAGATGTCGCCGTAATAGATAAAAAAAGGATAGCTAAGCTTAGGCGGGAGAATATTGCTTGTATCTTAAACACATCCACAGCTTTGCCTTTCAAGTTCTACATGAATCGGTTTCGTTGCTTTTATTGTTCCAAGAACCATACAGAATTTGAACCAATCAAAGGCCACATGGTCACCAAACATCCTTACTGTGATCCGGCGGGGAAAGCCCTCAAAGCAGTAAAAGGAAAAGATGCTATCGTTAAAGTAGACATTAGTTCGCTCGCTTGCAAGTTGTGTTGCATGTCAATTAGCGATCTAGACGCCCTCTACGACCATCTAATATCAAATCATAAAATGAAATACGATAAATCCATGACGAGTATAGTCCAACCTTTTAAAATAGCGAAGGACAACATGGCATGCCCACTTTGTCCAGACGTTGGTTTTAGGTATTTTGTAAAGCTATTAGAACACATGAATGAAAGCCATTCCGAGAACAACGTAGTGTGTGTGTACTGCGGCCAAACTTTTAGGAGTACGCCGTCTTACAGGGGTCATATAGCGAGGTATCACAGACTAAACTCTTGCCAATGTTCTGAATGTGATTTGACGTTTTCGAATCCATCTAAACTTACGGCACATAGAGCTAACGCTCACGGAATAAATACATTCAAATGCTCCAAATGCGATGAGAAATTTGCCACTGTTTATCTCAGGCAGAAACATCTCATAGACGCCCATAGCTCGGGACACAAATGTACTTACTGCGACAGACTATTCGCTAGGAACTCGTACATGAAGGACCATATAAGGAGATTGCATTTGAAAGAAAAGAACGTGGAATGCTCAGTCTGCAAGGAGAGGTTCTTTGATAAGACTCGACTGAACATTCATATGGTGAAGCATATTGGGGAGAGAAACTATCACTGTGATATTTGCGGAAAGACTTTTTTATGGAAGAAAAATTTAAGAGGCCACATGTCTTCGCACAAACGAAGTGCTTAATTTTTCTTTCGGTGTAGTTTATCTTGTTAAATCTACAGTATTGTACGTGCCAACAATTTTTATTAGTTGTTAGATATTTGTTAATTAATTTTACGACGGATTGAAGGATGAACCTTCGAAAAAAAGTACCAATAGAATGCCCTAATTGTGATGAACTGAAGACTACAGAAAAGTAAATTTCTTTTCAGATGAAATTGGGCTGAAAAACGTGAAAAGCACCAATTATCGGAAGAGGAGAAATCTACAAATAATTTTCAACAACACCTCGATTATACCGTTCAAATGGCGGCAAAAGTATCTTTGTTTTTACTGTGGCGAGGACGTGCCCGATTACGATGCGCTTAGGAAGCACACGAGGGCACATGGCGCGTGTTCTCTGACGGATCGGGCGCTCAGTCGCGTCTCAGGAACCGAAGTCGAGATCAAAATCGACGTGTCTGACACTATTTGCGAACTATGCGACGAAACCTTCCCGAACTTCGACGATATTATCTCCCATTTAATGCAAAAACACAACTTGCCGTACGACAAACATGCTGACCTTATCATCATGAAATACAGATTAGTCGACCTCAAATGTATACTATGCGAAGACAGCTTTAATCACTTCAGCAAGCTCATCGTTCATGTCAACAATAACCATCCTATGAAGTTCCTTTCATGCAGTGTGTGCCACCAGAAATTTAACAAGCAGAGAGACTTAACCGCTCATTTTAGATCGTACCATAAAAAGGGAGGTTACACTTGTATTCAATGTGCTATAAGTTTTCCCACCAACTGGGCGCTCAGCAACCACAAATTTAAAACACACTCCTCTGTCTGTAATATATGCTTCAAAAGCTTTTCGTCGTCAGACAAACGGTTAAAACATATGAAATTAGAACATATAGATGACGGCTTCTTACAATGCGGTTTTTGTTTAAAAACTATGAATACGAAACAAGGTTTTTTGCGACACGCCGCTCACTGCACTTCAGGCAGAGACGATACTAAAACGCAACACATTATTGACGAGGTTGTATCTATAGATGATAGCGAGAGAAAACCCAACGTTAAACAGATAAGAAACAATATCGCTTGCATACTAAATATGTCCACTGCGATACCGTTCAAACATTTCATGAATAAATTTAGGTGTTTCTATTGCTCTAAACATTTTATAGAATGCGACGAACTCAAAGAACATACTATTATCGAGCATCCCCATTGTGATTCTAAGTTTAAATCTATGAAATTACGCAATAGAGAAGATATCTCTATTAAAATAGATACATCGGCGTTATCTTGTAAAATTTGCTGTGAATCCATGAACAATTTAGACCATCTAATAGACCACCTAACTTCTGAACATAAGACACGTTATGATAAGTCGGTAGAAATGAATGTTCAACCGTACAAGCTAATAAAAGACAATTTTGCTTGTCCTTTCTGCGGGGAAGCGTTTAGATACTTTAGCACTTTATTACGACATGTCAGTGGCGCCCATACGGATAATAAAAATATATGCATGTATTGCGGAAAATCGTTTAGAACGAAACCTAATTTGCGAGCTCATATAGCGCGGCGTCACAAAGTAGGCAAGATTTACAAATGTGTCACTTGCAAACTAGATTTTACGAGAACAGTAGACTTGCGTACGCACATGGGCAGGGTCCATGGCGACAAAATGGTGGACTGTCTCGAATGCCCGGAGAAGTTTGTATCGCAATACGCGATGCAGAGGCACCGCATCACGGTGCACGGCTCAGGCCACAAGTGCACGTTCTGCGGCAAACTGTTCACCAGAAACTCCTTCATGGACAACCATATTAGACGGACCCACCTTAAAGAGAAAAACGTACAGTGCTCGCTCTGCAACGAGAGATTTTTCGATTCAGCACTCCTTAAAAACCATATGGTGAAACATATAGGCGAGCGGAATTTCCACTGCGACGTCTGTGGTAAGAAGTTCCTCTGGAAGAAAAATCTCCGCGGCCACATGGCTTCCCACGTTAAAAACGCTAACGCTCAAGCACTTACCTGATATTAAAGTTACGGAGACGTTAATTAAGGAATTCTAAGAGTGCATTTACAGCAAGAATCGTTTCTTTTCAGATGAATATCCGCACCGATCGTACGACAGCTGTACCTCTCAGCGGCGGAGGAAAAATTTACAAATATTATTCAATAACACCTCAGTAATGCCTTTCAAATGGCGGGGCACGTACTTATGTTTCTACTGCGGGAAAAACTATGCAGAGTACCCGGAGTTCAGAAAGCACACAAAGGCACACGGGCTGTGCTCCACTAATGATTACTCCCTCAAAAATATTAAAGGGAACCACATAGAAATAAAAATTGACGTCTCTGACATCGTTTGCGAGATTTGCTGCGATCCCTTCAATAATTTCGACGAGATTGTCGAGCATTTGAACTCGAAACATGATCTGAGATACGACCCTAACGTAAAAATTCCCTTCCAACTGTATAGATTATCAGATTTCCGGTGTTTGTTGTGCGATGAACAGTTCAGTTACTTCGGTTATTTGGTGAAACATGTCAACACAGTCCATCCACAGAACTGCTTTATATGCGATGACTGTGGACTCACCTTTAACAAGAAAAGAGACCTCGCTCTGCATTCCAGAGAAAACCATCGCCTGGGCGGGTACCCATGCGACCAGTGCACGAGCAATTTCAAAACTAGAGCCATGTTGCGTCAACACCAAAATACATTCCACTTTAGGAAATGCAAAGACTGCGCTTTAACGTTCGCGTCGCATAGTCTCTTACAGAAACATATACAGTTAGACCATCCTGATGATGGTAGTTTGAAATGTATATACTGTGCGAAAGAACTGCATTCCAAACAGGGCTTGAAGCAGCATCTTAATAAATGCGAAGTTAGATTGCTTTCTCAGATAGAAACTCCTCTTCCCAATAGCGCATTTCTTGAAGACTCGTACGTCGAACCCAGAAAGAAGCAAAACATTTTGCAAATTCGGGAAAACATCCAGTGCGTGCTAAATATGTCCACTGCTATACCGTTTAAATTCTTCTCGAAGTATTCGTGTTTCTATTGTTCCAAAAAATTCATCGAATTTGATGACCTGAAAGAACACACTTTGAGAGAACATCCGGTATGTGATGTTAAATCGAAATGCATGAAAAAATGCAAGGGAGAGAGAATTAACGTTAAAGTGGACATCGCTAACCTTGCTTGCAAGGTTTGCTGTCAACCCATCGATGACTTAGACACCCTAATAGACCATCTCATATCTGAACATAAAGCTAACTATGATAAATCTTTAAAGCGCTGCTTTGAAGCGTTCCGTATTATAAAAGACAACATGCCGTGCCCGTTATGTTCCGACAAAACCTTTAGATACTTCAGCACTCTTCTAAGACACATCAATTCAGAGCACAGCAACAATAACAGAATCTGCGATTTCTGCGGGCGCAGTTTTAAAAACGTCACAAATCTCAAAGTTCACATCACCTACGCCCACACCGGCTCCTGCGAATGTGATGTATGCGGTCTCAAATTTAAAAACCAATGGTGTCTAGCGCGACACAAAGCGAAAACACACGACGCGAAAGACTACAAGTGTCCCAAATGCCCCGAACAGTTCCAATCTCAGTACCACAAGCAGAAACACTTAATAACGACACACGACATCGGCCACAAGTGTAGCTATTGCGGGAAAATGTTCACAAGGAACTCCTTCATGAAGGACCATATTCGCAGAACGCATTTGAAAGAGAAAAACGTGCCTTGCTCGGTTTGTAACGAAAAGTTCTTTGATAACTATCTCCTTCGCATGCATATGGTGAAGCATGAGGGAGAGAGGAAGTTTAGTTGTGAAGTTTGCGGGAAAGCATTTCTTAGGCGCAGCAATCTCAGCTCACATATGGATATGCATAAAAAATACGGACACGTCCAATAGATCTCATTAGGTTCATAAAATTGATTTATTTGGCTATTCGTGTAATAATATGGGAAGGTCCCTTATATTATTGATTGATAATGAATGATACAATTTTAGATAATGATGTAAAAGACTTGACCATGTAAGATACCATAGGTGTTGTTGCAAGCCATAATTTTCTATTAACCATTTGTAACCCTGCTGTATTATTTAAAATATTACTAAGTCTTCCCTTTGAATTAGCTCTTTTGTTGAATAACCTTTGATGTTAACGAATTCTCTGATGAACAATATTCACCAGTAATGTAATGAATATTGAATAATTCGCCGTTCGACGACAAAAAACTAAGTAACAAATACGTGCTCAAAGTAAAGTTTGTATTCATTATTTATTCGTATTAATCATTCATTGTCAGATTACAGTAGGCAAATTTAAAATACAAAATGTTAAAAGTAATTAAATGTAATAATTTGATTTTGAAATAATAACATTTGTCACATAATTTTTTACGCTCGTATAGGTTGATTCACAAGAGCTGGCGCGGAATGTCTATAAAATTATTGACAGTTTCATACATTTTCCGCGCCAGCTCTTGTGAATCGACCTATATCGTGGCATCGTTTTAATACTGACACACAAGGTTTCTAAGAGTAGTGACAGATTTTATATGACAAGGACAACCCAGCGATATGAGTGGATAATTTAGAAAACCTTTCATCTTTCACCAACTTGACAATTGCCACTTGACTATGCCATTTGTCGGCCTGTTCACTGTTTAGCCTAGTTGGTAAGCTAGAGGTCCCGGGTTCGAATCCTGGTAAGGGCATTTGTTTCTGTGGTGAGCACAAACCAGAAACATTAGTTCCTGAGACTTGGATGTCTTCTATGTATTAAAGTATATATCTATTAAATATATCGTCGTCTAGTACCCATAACACAAGCCTTATTGAGCCTACTATGGGACTTGTTATATTTGTGTAAAAATTTGTCCCCTAATCGGTCGATCAGTGAACTTGGTTGCTGGACCTTACCTATCGATTTAGCAATGAACGAGGAATTGTCATCAGGTGACAATTGTCAAGTTGATGAAATACCTGGGGTGTTATATCTGAAATTATGAAAAAAAGTCCGACGAAAAAGTATTTGAGCCTTCCTGCTTGTAAAGTCGCTCTTTAATTGACTAATTTGATACGATTTGGTTAATTCAAATGATTTTAAGTATACCCGTGTCACTGATACAAAAGTAACCTTACAATTTATGCTTTGATAGTACACAAAAAATAATGTCAAAAACAAATAAAATGGGTACACTGTATCGAATTATAATAATAATAATAACTGTTTATTTCGGATAACTAAGATCTATCTTACAGACTGACCCGTTTTATTTGCTCCGGAGTGTACATGCTTACCGAATGGCTACGCCTATGAATGACTGACCACGAGAGGCCAAATTAGAAAAAAAAAAATGTTATTGAAACACGGTGTCAAACTAATTTTAAAACGAACGCCTCTCTTATTATTAGAGATTTTTTTCAATGTGTGACTTTCTATATACATTGCGCCTGTATGCTTAGCGCTCGTGGCCCAGCGGCGCCCGCGTACCGCGTGCGGTATGCGAGGTTAGGCAATGTGGGCGCAGGTCAGTTCTTGGATGGGTGACCGCTTTGAGTGGTTACTAACTGAGCGCTCTCGTGCTTTGGAAGGCACGTTAAGCCGTTGATCCCGGCTTCTGTCTACGACAGCAGTCGTTACGAGGCCTTCGGGCGGCTTGAGAACTTCTAACAGTCAAGTTGCCCACTCATTTGACAAAGGGGGGTCGAAGTTGCACCACGTCCGTAGGGAGTAGGTACGGTACCCACCGTTACACTACACGTGACCCCTGGGTGGTGCTAAAAGTGCAATAAAAACTGGCAACCGTACTTGTCTTCTCGAAGATCTCACGGTTCGTAAATAAATGCCATACGATTAAATAAAAAAAAAAACCGTGCTGGAGGGGTGTTCAGTTTAATATTGGTTTTCCATGACCCGTTATCTCATCACAATTTTGTTGGATCCGATGATTTAAGACATTGTAATTGGTAGAATAGAAACGAATTCACTGTTTTTTGTATTGAAGCATTCGACTCTGAATCAAAAACGCTATAGAAATGACATTAAATTAAATTTATTGATCCTAGAAGAAGAATAAATGTGTCCCCAAAAATACATACACAATTTCGATGTCGGTTTTGTTACCGCTACCTATACATAATGGTCTTTAGGGGAGGCCTATGTCCAGCAGTGGACGTCTTTCGGCAGACATGATGATGATACATAAATGTATGGAAAGTAACAAAACTGTTCTGAGGACACTTCTAGAATCGATAGCGTTATTGATTCTTCAAAAAGTCCATATTCTGAGAAAAAAGTTCAAATAGCAGTTTTTTTAAATCCTCATTCAGTTGAGGGCCATGGTCTAGTTTCCTGATTCCCGCGTCCTTTACAAAGGACTTAAATACGGTCAATGGAAAATAAGTTCAATTTTGAAATAACTGAGTTGCAAATTAAAGGAAAAAAACACAAAATTACAAGATTAATTACAAAACACAACAAAAATAATTTAGTATGGGATGGTGCATCGTTGCTGACGATTTCTCAATCTAATTTGAGACGTTGGTGCCGTTAATAGAAGCCTAAGGCTGGGTTGCACCAAACCGTCTGTAATCGTAAGCTGTGTTCGTTAAAATTTGAATGTATGGAAAGTTTGACAAGTTTCTATGGGATGACAGCTGCCGGCACCATATTTAACGTTGATCGGTCTGTGATCGTAAGTCGGTGCAACCCAGCCTATGTCTTCTACGGTAGATGTCGCTGTACGCCTCCCTAAGGCGTTGTAAGAGGGAACTATTGAAGGATTTCGTGGACGAGTTTGGTTGTTCCGATAGCTCAGAGGCTAGAGCGATGGGCCGCGTATGCCAGATGTCGCAGTTTCGAATCCTGCTTGGAGCATAAAAATTTTCCCTTTAATTTGAAATTTTCGTTAGCAGCGTTACTGCTTTAGTACAAAATGTATTTAACTGAGTTGCATTTGTTTTGCTTCGTTATATTTAGAATTTAGAACAAATAAAAATTGGAATCTTTTATTGGATTGTCTATGTTCAATGTCGCATGTTGTGTTTGTATGTCAAGTCTCAGGAGGCTAGACCATGATATTGATATTAAGGACGTAAAAGTGGCATAATAATATATTAAGCTTGAAACGCACAGAGCGCGGCGCAACGTCATTGCGGGGCGGAGGCGGTTTCGCGGTGAAGCTAACGCGTACGGAGGCACGTCGCACCACAAAACCACGCTGTACTCGGTAGTGCGGTAGAGCGGAGGCGGCGTGTGTGTCATATGAAGCAGTAATCGACAGTCGACAGTTAGGGAAAGATCAAAAATACAAAACCGCCTCCGCCCAACGCCGCGCCGCGCCGCGCTCGCTCTCTGCGTTTCGAGCTTTATAAGTTTACATTGTATTTAAAATACTGTTAGTTTTCTATGTATCATGAGTTGTGCGAATTAAAACGCACTAGTATTTTATGTAATACGTACCTTATGATTTTGATTATAATTTATAACTATTATAACAGCAGCATTCGTATTATTAGCTATATAAGTTTGTGATTATACTACACATAATCTTAAGGATCTGTAAAGTAAGTACTAAGTACGAATTATAAATATACGTACTTATGTTTCACTTCTTTGTTTCATTGACTTCTGTTTAAAGTTTCAACTAAAATTATTGAAACCCCGTAATAATACAGGATCTAATTTCAGACCTGTAGGGAATTTCGCTTATGTATATATTTTAAAGAAAAGTTTAGTAGGAGTCTGACTTGTTACCTGGTGAATTTTCGAGGTATGTCGTCATCAATTTTAAGTATGAAACAAAAATCAATTTTTCTTCATCAGCCGATTCCGAAAATATATCACCCCATTACACAAATTTGGGCTCTTCCTGCCAGGAAAAGGCTAAATGTTTTTTTCTTAAATATACGCTGAATCAGAAGCTTATAAACATACGCAACGTGGGATCGGTTTGTCCCTGCCTGCAAGCTAGATTGTTATTTCCATTGCTACACAGCACAGCTAACTAAATGGGTAGGAACGACGAAGCATAATCTGTTAGTGTAGGCCTCCGTCTCAACAGCACGCCCTTTTTGCAAAGCGTGGCATTAAAAAAACAGTTGCAAAACTCGTCACTAAAAATAAAAATCTATTAAAATTTACCTTCATATTTCGATATAATTAATTGTAATTTGATTTTTGTTTACCGAGACTTATTTGTGTACCCTTTGTATTTGCTACATTTCATATGCCAACCATGGTTAACACTTCGGAAACAATAAAATTAGTACAACTTAAAATTGCTATATTAAATATCGTCGGATTTTTAGAGATCACAGACAAATTGACAATATTCTTTTGCATGTTGCATTTCCACGAGATCTGACCTGAGCGAATATGTTTCCATGACAGCTTCGTAGCTTAACATGGCCGATTTGTATGGAAACGGGTTACCTAACTGTGGTGGAAAAGGACCTTTAGAGTTAACCACCATACTCCACTCCCACTCCACCACCACCACTCCACTCCACTCCATTTCACTCCATTATATTTAACCTGCAAATAAGTCTTTTACCCATGAAACATTTAATACTCATCATCATCCTAGCGTATTCCCTGTATAGTTGCATCCTGTAGGACGAGGAAGAAGGGAGGAACCACTTTACTTAAACAAAAACAAAAAAGAACACTTTAAAGTTTAAGATTACGCAAACAGATTCTTTATTTTAAAATGATTTAAATAACCACGTTACTTTTAAACGAGCTATACACTGATAAATTGATAACCCATGGAATTGACAAGAAAAAAAAATGGCATCCCCATTTGACTTGCAGGGGAGGTACCCTATAAATAACAAAATGTTTACAACATTTTATTCTACCATTTTGTTGGTGCTTATCTGCTTAAATATGTGTACCTAAAATCGGTGATAGATTTATAGATCAAAAATGTAAACAAGTGAGTTGCAACCATAAAAATTACGTATGCAGTGGGTAATTGAAAATCATTGGAAAACTAGAAAATAATTACCGCGTTCAAAATTTAAGCGAAATAAATCTGAATTAATACAAGAAATAACCACTCTGAATTAAATAGCGTTTTTAATAACGTATTGGTGTTGTTTTATATTAATAAAATATGTGGAGATATGATTTGTGCTACTGGTAATGACAAGAGGTTTTTTAAAAAGGAAAGTCATGTCAGATTGACAGTTGTTTGTTTACATTTTTGATCTCTAATTCCATCTCAGACTTTATGCCAAATTGCGGTTACTGACCTAAACCGCGGACGGGCGGCCATGGCGAAACTATAAGGGTATTGTTTACTAGGGAACTCTAAAAAGTGAATATTCCTCAAATATTTTTATATTTCACCATTCAAGTAAAATTTAAATATGTATGGCGGTGTGCGATATTCGGTGTGGCAATGACCCTCTCACAACTTAGACCTACACCCCGGGAGGTTACCATAGACAAGAACATTTCGCGCCAAAATGACAGTGTGACAGGCCTGACCAACTCAAGGTACGATTTGAGTGCCTCCGTTGTTGAAGCAAGCTTCCGGATTATTCAAGATTGGAGAATACAAGTAAAGCTCTAATTTCATTGCAGGTTCGAATAACATATCAGAGGACAATATCAAACTGGAATATCGATGGAGACTACAAACGAAAAGAAGAAATATCGTATCCGTATTATTGTACAGCAACGTTGTCCCCTTTATTTGGCATCGCGGGAAATACAAGTGCTTTTTATGCAATGACATGCATAAGAATCCCAATGAGATACTCAACCATTACCAGACTCACGACTGCGTCAATTTACCCATAGCAGTCAAGAGATATACTCAAAAGCGGGGAAACGCGGAGGCCGCGATAAAAATCGAAATCACTGATTTACATTGCAAACTATGCTCCGAAGATATGGGGGGTGTGGATGAGCTTATACGCCATTTAATAGACAATCATGAGGTTGATTACGACCTTGATATACCGAACTGCTTCCTTCCGTTTCGCTTGAGAGGCTCACCTATGTGTGGAACTTGCAACGTAGCATTCGATCTGTTTGAATACCTGCTCCGGCATGCGAATAAGCATCACTTAAAACACAGTTTCATGTGTGAGATTTGTGGGAAGAGTTTTTTCTCGGAACGATATTACTCCATACATCTAAAATACTTTCACCAGGAAGGCGGTTACAATTGCGAGTACTGCGATTTAAAGTTTTCCTCGATGCCGAGGAAACTAGTACACGAACAGAGTACGCATCTTGTTAAAGAATACAAGTGTTCGATCTGTGACGAAACGTTGAAGACTGCTTACTTAAAAAACGTACATTTGGCTGTAGTACACGGGGTCGAAGAGAAGATGATAAAATGCCCCCATTGCCCTAAAGTGTTTCCTCAGGATAACATCATGGTGCGGCATCTGAGGCGGGTACATTTGAAGCAGAAACAACATATTTGTCAGATATGCGGAGAGGGATTTTTCGAGAGCTATCAGATGAAGCTCCACATGAACGTACATTCGGGAGACAAGAATTACAGCTGTGAGACTTGTGGAAAGACCTTTGTGAGGAAGTCTTATCTCACCAAACATTTACAATTGCATAACAGGATTCACAAGTCAGATGAACTTTCTGATGATGAATTAAGTTACATTGCTAAGTTTTAGGTTCCCTTATTGTTAAAAATTGTGTCTTGAATACTGAGCCCATTTGTGTTATTAAAAAATATTGAAATATTTTTTGTTGTTTTATTCCTGCAATACCTGATATAATTCTCATCACGCAATCGCAACTAGACCATGAGCAGTAGAATAAGACCAATCTTAAACTGGAGGCCTCTCCACAAAGGCGTACCTAAGCATATGGCAGGCGTTCATTTTAAAACATGGTTTACTCTAATTGACAACATTTCAAATTTTTAAGTAGTATGAATTTTCAACTCATTTCTTTAAATTGGTAACAAGACCCCAATTAAAAAAAATATTTTTATAGATATTGGTTTTCTAAAATATTCACGAAAATATGAAGGAAGCCTACCATCGTCGTAATGACGTCACTACTATGAAATTATGACAGTCACAGCGCACAAAAAGAACAGCAGTTCACTTTCTTTAGTAAGGCTGGGTTGCACCAAACCGCCTGTAATCGTAAGCGGTGTTCGTTGAAATCTGAATACATGGAAAGTTTGACAAGTTTCTATGGGATGACAGCTGTCGGCGCCATATTTCCCATATTATTCCCATATATTTTTAACCCAGCCTAAGGCTGGGTTGCACCGACTTACGATCACAGACTGATCAACGTTAAATATGGCGCCGACAGCTGTCATCCCATAGAAACTTGTCAAACTTTCCATACATTCATATTTTAACGAACACCGCTTACTATTACAGGCGGTTTGGTGCAACCCACCCTAAATCTGTCTTAGTAACAGTGCTTCTGTATGATTTGTTACGCTGTGACGCTTTACTTCTCACTTACTCTCTTTTAGAATGAGGAGCTTTTGTAAATGATTTATTTATATGAAAAAGGATATTTTTGAGTATTTAAAAATGTGGTTTTACTAAATTTTTAACCGACTTCAAGATTTCAAAAGAGGAGGTTATCAATTCGGTTGTATGTTTTTATTTTTTAAAGTTTGTTACTCCATAACTCCGTCATTTCTTAACCAATTTGAAAAATTCTTTTTTTATCCTCGATTTGTGTGATTAAAATTGGAAAAAAGCCTGCCAAAAAAATTAAAGGTCAATTGCGCATTTGCAGCTATCTTGCTTATCAGCTATCTTGGTCCTATTTAGTGCCTTCGTACGTATAACGTAAAACATTACGGTTCACTGGTAGAGAATATTATACGGAAGAAAGTCCTTTACTTATCGTAGAAGTTTACCTTAAATGTCATATTCATATGAATATGAATAAAATATTGTTAGGTGTAAAGAAATATTAATACCGCTAATAGCGCTCGTGGCCCAGCGGCGCCCGCGTTCCGCGTGCGATATGCGAGGTAAAGCAATGTGGGCGCAGGTCAGTTCTTGGATGGATGACCGCTTTGGGTGGTTACTAACTGAGCGCTCTCATGCTTTGGAAGGCCCGTTAAGCCGTTGATCCCGGCTACGACAGCAGTCGTTAAGCCAAGTTAGAGGCCTTCGGGCGGCTTGAGAACTTCTAACAGTCAAGGTCAGTGGCGGCTGTACCTTGAGAGCGCTCGTGCGTTGCACTACCAAAAATTTAACACCATCAATACCATCCTCATCAATAAAACAATCTCAATAATCTGTATGTCGTAATCTATAAAATTATTTTACAGTACATATGGTGCTACATTACCGCACGTCGTGCGGTAAATCAGCAGATTAGGTGCATATGTCGTAACTTTAAGACGAGGCATTCGAATTTTTGGTAGTGTTCTTTTCGATATTGTAAGCAAACCAGTTAATCAACGCATATGAAATTTTGGTATGTTAATTTTCATTATATAATCTAACAAACTGGGATCGGAAAACACGCAAAGCGAAAATTTTCTCGATAGTTTTCGTTCCAAACTATGGTCCATTTTTTATTCTTTTGCTAATTATTCCGGACCAATAAGCATCCAACCTTTGACATTTTCAGGAACGACGGTAATACTATCTATCTAGTAAACTGGGATATATAATTTTATTTACGTGTGTAGTTTATTTTATATGAATTATTTTATAAATTCGGGAGTTATGCCGCATACGCCTTTGTGTTCATGAGCGCCATCACTGTCTTTTGTCTCTTTTTTTACGCGCGAAAGCAATTGACGCTATCTCATCAAGACTCCGCCTTCAGACGCCTGTGGCTTTTGCCGACGACGGATGTGTGCCAAAATTGCGCTGATTTCGTAAATGAAAGCGGACGGAGCACAGCAGAGCAAAAAGCCAATGGAGTCATTTAAATTTGGACAACTATTCCGTCGATACAAGTCGGTCAGTAGTCAAAATTATGTAAAGCATAAACTCATATCAAAAGCATATTAAAGAAAACGCATCGTGTCAATATACGTGTCTAATAATAGTAATGAATAGATATGGCGATTTTTACACATTATTACTGAACCGAATTAATCGCTTACAACTGAAATACATTCGACTTTTTTTTGGGTCGGCTCGTGACCACGGATTTTGTAATACATTCGAAACGTTTGAATTGGTATACTTTCGGGGTGGTCCCATTGTCATCAGGTCAGAGTAAGATTTGAGATCTAAATGGGTGACAAGTTCCGTAGATTCTCTGAAATAGTGGCAAGTCCGGCACTACATTGTTTACATTAAAATTAATTTACTGCGGCTTAATGCATTTTGATTTTTAACTTGGCAGTTTTCTTAAATATCCTACAGCTTTTATGGTATTATATATATGCATAGAAAACTGCCAAGTTAAGGCTCAAAATGCATTAAGCCGCAGTAAATTAATATTAATGTAGTGCCGGACTTGCCACCATTTCAGAGAATCTACGGAACTTGGCGCCCGTTTAGATCTCCAATCTTTTGTCGGTGAAGAAGACAACCAAACATCGCATTTTCTTAATATTGAACTTGGCTCCCATTTTCACATTTATGTTTTTGATGGGATATCATTACTTTTTGTCAATCTTCGCCAAATGCGGCTCGTGGCATCCCTCGGTACTCGTGAAGAAATGACATACTTTCCGCACTAGCATCGAAATGTACTATTCCAAATCGGTTAATAAATGACGGAGTTCTGAGGTAACTAGCATAAATAATAATAATAAAAAAACTAATAAAACAATCACTGTTTTCGGATTTATTCTGGTGTACACACACAATTATCAAGCTGCATGTTAAATTTTAGTTATTGGGGGGTCAAAAGTGGCTCCAAACGGTTTGTGTAATATAACACACGGCAGCTGTCCGCTAGTTCCTGGGGTGAACTTGGCTGGACACGCTGCCGCGTGTCTAGATCGTGACTAGAGCATTCGCTAGTGAAAAGTACCATTTGGTGAAGTTTGACAAAAAGGAATGATATCCCATCAAAAAGATAAATGTGAAAATGAGAGCCAAGTTCAATATGAAGAACATGCGACGCATGGTTGTCGTCTTCACCGACAAAAGAATTGAGATCTAAATGGGTGCCAAGATTCATAGATTATCTAAAAAGGTGCCAAGTCTGGCACTAGATTGTTTACAGTAAAACTAATTTATTGCGGCTTAATGCATTTTGAGCTTAAACTTGGGAGTTTTCTTGAATACCCAACAGCTTTCATGGTATTATAACATACTGTCACGCGTCGCATATTCTTAATATTGAAATTGGCTCTCATTTTCACGTTTATGTTTTTGATGGGTACTTATTTTCCCATACAACTGTTGTGCAACGTCATATTGTAGGAGCCTTTTCGGAGGCCATTAGCATCGAGCTAGGTTTGTCCTTTGTTTGTTGACCAACTTCAATAATGACATTTGATTGTCATCAAAAACTGGTTCAAATGGCACCATGAAAAAAAATAGCTAACGTATTTCAATAAAAAAATCTCTATTCATTCTATGTTCTTGCCCCGCGCCGCACGCGCGAGCATGGCGAACGAGTGTATCTAGCGGGTGGCGGGTTGGCGCGGGTGATGGGCGGAGCAAGCGTGGGAATTATTTTAGGTTGCCTCGTCTTAAAGAGCCACTACTGTTCAATTTATCACCACTCGTTGCGAATTTCCTGTTCTCTGCACTTGTATCGTAATGTACTATTTCACTCAGTCTCAAAAACCTCTCCGTGCGTTTCGTGGAGCGCACGCACTAGCCAGTACAATTTCTATGAGAATCGCGTTAGAACGCCGGGCGCGTGAGACGGAAGATACTCCGTACAAACTGAATGAAGAAAAAGGAGCCCACACGAGGCGGCCGGTGAAACGGGAGCTTCTAACTCTTCATCCTGGTCACGGCACCAAATTGTAATAAGACAAGACTCCTAACCTAATATCCACGGTCACGGGAACGAATGTATTCCCCGCCATCTCGTCTTCGTCGCTAAAATGTACTACCTCCCAACTAACCCCATGGAGCGCGCCTAGCTGTAATATGTGTCTCAAAACCCCCTTAGGTCTAGTCCTAGTACCCTACACCTAATAAATGAACGTTTGGTGTCTTTATTTCCTAAGATAAGCTAAGGTTTAACGAAGATTTGGCCAATGTGATCGTCTGTGGTAGGACCCCGTAGTGTTGTGAACCGTAAGAACCCATGATCTTTAATGTGATTACTTGTCAAACCCTTGGACTCCTCAACTACCTAGCTTACCTAGACCTACCTAAAATGAAGCCTATTTAACCTAGCTACTCATAATCGTTACTAATACTAACCTTCCTACATATAGAACTTTATTTGCTACAGGGAAAACTAATTATTGAACTTTGGCTATTCCGAAGTCCATAGAGTTCAAAATAGGATAAATAATTATTGTTTGTGGTAATTTAACCCCAACCTTAACCTATCCTGGTCTCTTGCCGGTATCAGTAGCCAATGGGTTTTTAAAGAAAGGCAAAATTTTCCTTAAAAGCCACTCAGTTTCCCTAAAATCAAAATTATTTCCTAATTTTTCCCTAATACATAGAACTCTGGTACTTGATATCCTAGCTAGCTAAGAATAATTTTGATTGCTTATTGTTGTATGGAGCGACCTCTGGCTTCCATACCGTGCTACTGGACCGGTAGGATGGGGCATGACCTCTATGCTAAGCTAAAACGATCTAGACTCCCTAATGAGAATAAGCTCATTAGTCGAGTCTTATAGATGATTGCGAATCATCTCTAACTAACCATTTCACTTGGAGGTGCTAAAACCTCTGAACCCTAGGGGTCCCTAACAGCCAGTAAGCTCTAACACTACCAATTCTGATATATGAAGGTCAGGAGTTCTGAGTCTGATCGTAAAGAAGTGAACTGTTACTGGTTAGTTACTGATACGAGCTTTCATCTACTCACAGTAACCAACAACTAATGGATTGCTCCGCCTCACCATTAGGTCCTAAATCAATTTATTCCATATTCCAGAATAAATTGGTTTCCTATCTATAATTTATTATGAACACCTTTAGTTATAAAATAAAAGAAGACTCAGCACTTCTCACCCTTGATACCAGAAACCTAGACCTCTAATGCCTAAGATCTTAGCTGATATTGTAACTATTTATCCCTACAACTGGTAGTCTTATTCTGATACCTATATTTAGACTACCTAAATGCCTAAGACCTAAGTCTTCATAACTGTAACCTAGAATACCAAATCAGAGGAATACTACACACATGTACCCTACCGTTACTACACACATACCTATTTGTTCCCTAAATCAACCTATAACCTTGTTTCTCATATTTAGGTCACCTAAATAGCCCTAGAATATAAGTTCTAAATTAACCTGCTTGAAACCCATTACCCAAGCTTTAGTGTGTGAAATTAATCCTAAATCTCTACCCTAAATATTGCCCTGATCTGCCTATTTGAAATTAATTCCAATTCTGGATTTTAGCTTCAAATAAGTATGTGTTTTCCCTACTCTAAACTATAAAAGTTCAGTCGGCTAAATTGAGGATTGCAAAAACCATCAGCCTGTATAAATGCCTTCCCTCGCACAACCCAAGGGCATTTATAGATGTATATAAAAGTAATCGATACATAAATACATCAAGACCATACCTCGAATATTGCGAACCTCTGCGAGCGGAGCACACACCCTCGCGCCAACCCAAACCATGGCCGCTCTCACCTCCACTCAGCAACCGGCATCGGGCATGGAGGGGCCCAGACGCGCCATCCACGCTGGCAGTGTTGACGCCAGACGATACCTCCATTCTCGTACTCCTCTGTTACTCCAGGGCAAACAGAGCTCGACACCGTGCACCCCGCGCAAGTATACCGCAAACATGGACAGCGATTTGCCCGGCTTATATAAATAATCACAACCACATAAAAGAAAGAGTAAGTAAATAAATTAAAAACAAGGAGAGATTCCCCACCGAACAAAGCTTCCGCACCGCACGGGAATCTCGACCTTAACGAATAGGAACACTCCCGTAAGTAACACGAAAATACACTGATAACGCATTGCCAGAGACACTGACAGCCCGACCGACCAAACTCAACTGACCTGCTCCCCGCCCTAATTCCGCCTTTTATACTATCCGACCCTAGACACTGTGGACATCTTGGACACTGTGGACATCTTGGACACTGTGGACTCCTTGGACACTGTGGACTCCTTGGACACTTTGGACATTGTGGACACTGTGGACATCTTGAACACTGTGGACACCTTGAACACTGTGGACATAGGACACTGTGGACATCTTGGACACTGTGGACATCTTGGACACTGTGGACATTTTGAACACTGTGGACACCTTGGACACTGGACGCCGGTGACCTTGGACACTCTGGACATGTTGGACAACTTGGACACTGGACACTGTGGACATCTTGGACATTGTGGACATCTTGGACACTGTGGACATTGTGGACACTTTGGACATTGTGGACATCTTGGACACTCTGGACATTGTGGACACTGTGGACACTTTGGACATTGTGGACAACTTGGACACTGTGGACAACTTGGACACTGTGGACACCTTGGACACTTTGGACAATGTGGACATTGTGGACACTGGACATGTGGACATATTGGACACTGTGGACACTGTGGACATCTTGGACACTGTGGACACCTTGGACACTTTGGACAATGTGGACACTTTGGACATTGTGGACACTTTGGACATTGTGGACACTTTTGCCATGTGGACATATTGGACACTGTGGACATCTTGGACACTGTGGACATTGTGGACACTGTGGACACCTTGGACACTGTGGACATCTTGGACACTGTGGACATCTTGGACACTGTGGACATTTTGGACACGGTGGACACTGTGGACATCTTGGACACTGTGGACATCCTGGAGACTGTGGACATTTTGGACATCGTGGACACTGGACATCGTGGACACTTTGGACACTGTGGACACTTTGGACATTGTGGACACTTTGGACATTGTGGACATCTTGGACACTCTGGACATTTTGGACACTTTGGACATTGTGGACACTTTGGACACTGTGGACAACTTGGACACTGTGGACACCTTGGACACTGTGGACATCGTGGACACTTTGGACAGTGTGGACACTTTGGACATTGTGGACACTTTGGAAATTGTGGACACTTTGGACATTGTGGACACTTTGGACATCGTGGACAGTGTGGACACTTTGGACATTGTGGACACTTTGGACACTTTGGACATTGTGGACATCTTGGACACTCTGGACATTGTGGACACTGTGGACACTTTGGACATTGTGGACACTTTGGACATCTTGGACACTGTGGACACCTTGGACACCTAGGACACTGTGGACATCTTGGACACTGTGGACACCTTGGACACTGTGGACATTTTGGACACTGTGGACACCTTGGACACTTTGGACACTGTGGACATCTTGGACATTTTCCTATTGGTGGATTGCGCCACGCCCACTCCTTCCGTCATTAGAGATCGTAACGCCCTATTCTTACGAGTAGATGCACCTTATGGTCATACAAATAAGGTTGAAAATCGTATGACACCCGACAAGTTCTTTATCTTTACTTGAAGGGAGGCAAGTAATAAATAAAGAAATAGGTCTTAGGCCTTTAAAGATAAAGTTGAAATTCGTTTACCGAGTGTTTAGTCTTAGGTTGAGGCGAAGTAACGTAAAAATTAGGTAAAAGATTTGTTTCTAGTGTGGTATTTATATTATGTTATAGATTAAGCTGGTATAAATAAAGGTATTCAGACGTAATGTTCGTACTACTTTCCATTTTTCCCTTCCTTTTAACCATTTATTTCGTATGAATCCTGTTTTTAAATGTTTCTTTAACAAAAAGGCTTTTACTTTAGGTAAACTTTGTTCAGATATATAGATTGACCTTAAAATACATAAAGGGCACGGTAGTGTCCCCGCCAAGTCTCTCAATTATGCCTTATGATTTAATAATGATTTTTAAATAAAAATATGAATGTAATCAGCTGTCCTTTGGGAAATTATTTTAATATGAAAGTGACATGACCAGCTAGCTGTGTTATGTTACACCGGCGGCGGTATTACCCGACCAAGCGAAGGTAACGCTCAAAATATAAAGCTTTTCTTGCGGGCCAATTGTCAAGTTGGCTTAGTTGGTTAATAACATGGTCTGCACTTTTCTCATATCGCGCCATTATTCGTAATTCGTGTTTATTGTTTGTTTTTGTAAAGTGAGTGTGACTATCTTTTATGAAGTGACGAACTGTGTGTTTAATGGAAAAAATAAGCGTGAACTTGAATATCGAGAATATTAAAAACAATAATTAAACTTTTAGTGATTGATAAATTAGAAATAAAATCGGCTGGGCCGCCAAGGTCATGACTTAATTTAAAACCATTTTCCAGCAATCAAAATCGATGGATTGAGGTACTTAATACATAAAAAATTAGATTGTTAGTAGGAAAATGTTAGTATTGCAATTTTTGAGTTATATATTATAGTATTTCATAAATCCATAAATTAGCGCACCACCTGTTCTCGTAGTCAGCAGCCGACTCACATGACAAAGGGGGGTCGAAGTTGCACCACGTCCGTAGGGAGTACCCACCTTTACCCTACACGTGACCCCTGGGTAGTGCTAAAAGTGCAACAAAACTGGCAACCGTACCTGTCTTCTCGAAGATCTCACGGTTCGTAAATAAATGCCATACGATTAAATTAAAAAAAAAAGAACCTAAACTATAAACAAATACAACCAAAGGCCTAAGACAAATAAGGATTTGCAAGCTAAGTTTAGAATCTAATTGTTAAAGAAATTTAAAATCTTTTGTCAATTAAATATTAAATATATAATAAATAACAATTTCAGGATATATTTGGGCTATTCTCTTTTGAATAGAATTGTTTCTTTTGCAAAAAGATGACAATAAATGACACGCATTGAACTAGAATACAAAAATTGTATTTCGTAATAGTTCCTGAACTATTTAAAAGGAATTTAGTGGTAAAAACGCATAACTTAATATTTATTGCGGTAAAAAATGTTAACGCTGTGGTTAGGGACAATTTTATACAAATTGATGACCACTGAGTTACTCGATTTATAGATATTTTCAGTATTTAGATATTTACTAAAACTATCGAAACTAATAGCTTAATTAAACCCTTTTTACAATCACCAAGCAGGAAATTGAAGTGAGGAACAAGTTATAGTGGTTTAGTTATCCAAAATATGCATTTTAAGCAAATGTGTCGAAGTAGAATAACCCACTTATCTATTATCCGAAATTAAAACCAAATGTGAGTTGTGACCTATCTGGAGAAGACGAAGGCGACAATAAAAGCTGCCCTCTCTTTACAGATGACAAACCGAAGGATAAGAAGCACAAGAAAACCGCGGGGCGTCGGTACAAACTCTCCTTAATTCGGAAAAACGTCCACATCCTTCTAGAATACGGGAACGTTATGCCTTTCATGTGGTCGCGGTCCACCTATCTCTGCTTCTATTGCAAACAGCCCGCCAAGGATCCCGACGATTTGAGGGAACACATTGCGGCTACGCACCAGTTTCTCGATTTAGACCAAATCCTAAGCCGCAGGATATCGAATACCTGGGACAGTGAGGTCCCCGTCAAGTTAGACGTGAAGGATATCTCTTGTAAACTCTGTATTACTCCTATATCTAACTTGACAGAGCTCATACACCATTTTAACAGCGTCCACGAAGCGGGTTACGATACTTCTATAAAAGACTGCCTATTCTCGTTTGTGCTCGGCAAGGAAAAAGTGACGTGTTCTGTCTGTGACATCCAATTCAACTATTTCGAGTATCTCCTCCGTCACGCCAACAAGCACCACATTGATCATGATTTCGTTTGCACTGTGTGTGGGAAATCATTCCACCGACAGAACGTGCTTGTGACACATTTCAACGATTACCACAAGGAAGGTGGTTATCCTTGTGATATTTGTGGTCTGGTCAGCTCTACAGCCGCAAGGCGGTATAACCATAAAAAGAACAGTCATTTAATGGACCATTTGAGGTGCCCTTACTGTCCCGAAGTTAGTAAAAGTAAATATTATAAAAACTTACATTTGGCCACTGTTCACGGTGTCGAAGAATGCAGAAGCGAATGCCCGCATTGTAAGAAAATGTTTCCTCAGCGAGGCATAATGCTTGCGCATGTTAGACGCGTTCACTATAAGGAGAGGAATGTGGAGTGTTCTTTTTGTGGCTACAAGTTCTTTAATAAGGCGCATTTGGACGCGCATATGGTGAAGCATACGGGAGGACAGATGTACACTTGCGATGTTTGTGGCAAGTCGTATTTGAGGAAGAGCACGTTGAGGGCACATCTTAAGAGACACACCAACGGGCGTGTGAAGGTTTAAGTTTAATGGACCTCAATGACTTATAAATATAGGCACGGTATGGGCCACCTTGTCATGGTTATGGACTCCTTTTTCCGCACTTAGTCCGTGAAAGTCAGACCATTGTGCGTGACATGAACGCCATCCTAACTCCGACCAGAAGCGCAGGATCCTCCTGGTTCCGTTGTGTAGCTACACCTTCGCATTTCAGGATGACGTGGGGAGCTGTTTCATCGGCCGACAGGCATCCCCTGCATAGAGGGCTGTCGGTCGTACCTAGAACATATAAATGTTTGTTGAGTGAGCAATGTCCAGTGATACTGCCTACGATTATAGCGACTGACGCTCTGTTAAGAGAGAGTAGACGCCTAGTCCACCTTACACCGCCCATTATGAGGTCCATTAGAGTGTACGCCGTACAGGCTATCATCCGTCTTCATGCATGTGTGTAAGGTTTAATTTCGGATTTGTCATTGCGATTATTTGAGTGTTGAACTGAAAGTGGCATAGCTAGCTACTCGTTTTCCATCTGATATACTATCGAATTCAAGTAGTATATGAAGAAAAAACTAAAGGAATGACATACTTTAACTTCAACTGCGTTTAGTGATGTGAAATGGCTTATTATTATTATTATTGTATTTTTTTTGTTACGAAGTCAATTTTTTCCTCTAACCCTAATGAATTGCCATTTATAATACAATTAATTAATAGTAGGTTAGGATAACCTTCCCAAGCGATGAAGCTAATAAGATAGTGATATATCAGATGCAATCTGATTACTTTTAACGATGTTTATAGTGTGGTACATTACATTATATACTAGCTTTTACCAGTTATTTCATCCGTGTGCTTGTACAAATAGTTTATATAACTCGTACTCTTATCTTATACAAATATCTATATTAATTTTGTTATTTATTGGGCTTCAATCTCCATACATTATTTCGTCTAAATTTAGAGTCTTAAGCGTGAAATGTGACATACAGTCAACGTACAAACAAAAGCAAATGTAAGTTAATATTTATTGGGGCCCTTTACACGATTAATATTATCACAATATTGGGGCGTCAATATTATCGCGGTATTCAACACTTTTTGGATGTTGCTTCAATATTTATGTGAGTCGTATTGTGATATGAGTGTATCGCGTGATAATAATCACCGTGTAAATGGCCCCATGCAGCTTATTCCATCGTACTAACGTGAAACACTGAAAACTTATAACTGCTCTTGACCATTTGATAGATGTTAAATATAATGCACATTTGCTTTAAAGTCTTTAAATAACGCTAAAGACACGAAATTTTGAGTTAGCAATGTAGGATTCAGGTTTTAGGTAAATATTTATCACTGTTTTGAGGAAACAATTAATAACAATTTATCTTGTATATAATCCATAAGAAATAATTGATTAACCGTACATTATTGCTAAGTTTTGTATATTTTTTCGTGTAATTATAGTACGTTTATTACTATTAAGTCATTGCCCAATAAAAATTATCGAATGACTTGATTTTATTTATTCTATTATAATCCTACCAACCTGAACTAAAACTAAATATTAAAATGAAGCGTTAGTTACCATTTTATTATATTTATTTATTCCAAAAAAGTGACTTAAGTGCAAGTAACATTCATTTTCGCCGTACTGCTCAGCAATTTGTTGTCGAATAGTGCGCTCCTTTGACAATTCCAGTGATATACTTACTATACTAATGTAATTTAACCTAAATCGATACTAGTTATCATTACGTAATCGACTACCCACGTACATACCACCATCAAGCTCATCAAAAGTACAGTTTTTAAACATTTGCTTACTGTTGAACTTGTTTGGTTAAAAGTCTTAGGGATCATGTATTTGCGAGTTCTTTTATTAATTAATTTCCCACGTGAAAATGAAGATCGGAAGGCAGTGGGGCAAATCATGAGACGCTAAACGTCCGTTTCTTTGCAGGTGCAAAAATCAGTACAGTGGAGGATAAACATAAGAAAATGGAAATCAAACGTAAACAATTGATCAAACGGCGGAATGTGGAGTACGTGCTCCAGTACGGTAACGTGACTCCCTTCTTGTGGTACAAGGGGAAGTACCGGTGCTTCTACTGCACCGAGCCCATGAAAAACCCGGAAATATTGCGCGAACACACTGCCAAAGTCCACCAATTTGCCAACCTAGAGCTCGCCGTCTTTGACAGAACGAAAGACAACAGAAACAAAGACGCGGCAATTAAAATCGACGTGACGGACATTTCTTGCAAACTCTGCCCACAACCTGTTCCAGATCTGGAACAACTGATTTCACACCTCATCATTGGTCACGACGCGGAATATGACGTCAGCGTCCCCAACTGTCTCCTTCCGTTCCAACTGGACAAGGACAATCCCAGCTGTCCAACTTGCAAAATGAAGTTCGTCTTTTTCGAATACTTGTTGCGCCATGCGAACAAGTACCACTTGTCTCATGAGTATATTTGTGACGTTTGTGGCACTAGCTTCCAAGGAGAGAATCATTTGAAAATGCACCATAGATACTACCATAGAGAAGGAGGGTACACTTGTGACTATTGCGATGTCAGTCTAACGACTCTCTCCAAGAAGATTATCCATGAGAAAAACGTCCATATGGTCAATTTGCTGAAATGTCCTCACTGCCCTGAGACTTTCAAAAGTCCTTATTTCAAGAAGCTGCATTTAGCTAACGTGCACGGAGTCGAAGAGTTGAAGATAAAGTGCCAATATTGTCCTAAAGTGTTTCCGCAGGAGAGCATTATGTCTCGACATATGAGGCGCGTCCACTTGAGAGAAAGAAACGTAGAATGCGAAGTATGTGGCGAAAAATTCTTTGGACCATACGATGTGAAGCTTCATATGCTGAAGCACAGCGGAGAGAAAGCTTTCATCTGCTCCGTCTGTGGAAAAAAATTCTCTAAGAAGAGCAATCTAAACTCCCACTCAGTAATGCATACTGGCAAAAAAGCGTACTCCTGCACCGTTTGCAACAAAGCCTTCGCTTACCATACTAACCTGACTATGCATATGAAGAGCATGCATCGGAATTCTGAAGAGCAAGAGCAAACAGAAGTTGTTGAAGATCTTGGTGAGATGGAAGTTGTGCAGATGGAATTTATAAAGGATCATTTAGACGACGCTGAAGTAGCTGAGACGTATGTCGTCCAATAATTAATTAAATACTTTTACTTGGGATGTACATTTTAATCGCTGATGCATTGTAGTTATTTATGAAATAAATTAGCTTCTGAAAATATATACTTTTTATTTGACAATCATGGAAACCGATAGATACCTCAGATAAGCAACGTGAACGCTGATGAAGGTGGCATTGGTCAATCGGAAGTGCACATCTTGGTCATTATAATATTAATTAAATCATCTTCAAGGGTATTAGGGTAGGGTAGGGTTATAGTGTACTCATAACCAACCAAGTCTTTCTCTTTAAGGTCTACGTTTCATCCATGACTTCACAACACAGCGTTATAAGGCCGTAAATTGGACTACTCTCTTTCCAGGACCCAAGAGAAGCAGGGTGGCATACGAGACTTATTTGGAACGGCTCGGTACCGTCCGGAAGAATATACTCTACGTGCTACGCTACGGAAACGTACTGCCTTTTCACTGGAACACTAAGGGATTCAGTTGTTTCTATTGCTCCAAGCCTATGAAGGACTGTGACACTTTAAGAGAACACACAACGACGAAGCACAGCACTGTCGATCTAGAAACGTTTATACCTCAAAGAATTGTGACCAAAAATGTTCCAGTGAAAATAGATGTGACGGACTTAGCTTGCCAAGAATGCGCTGAACCGCTAAGCAGCGTAGAGGAACTGATAGCCCACATAATATCTATTCACGGAGAATTGTATGACAATTCTGCTGGAGTCTGCGTTTTTCCATTCTCTCTCAACAAGGATATAATGCAGTGCGTCTTGTGCGAGAACAGATACGATAACTTCTCTTCCATGGTCACGCATATGTACAAGGAACATATAGCACATTCCTCCATCTGCCAAGTTTGTGGCTTAAGCTTTATAGACAAAGTACGCCTCTCTAGACACATAAACAAAAGCCACCTCGGTCACAAGTGCAAGAACTGCGGAAAAATCTTCGACGCTTCACACAAATTGGAAAGACATAAGGAAAGAATTCACGGTTATACGAAAACGCATGAATGTAACTTGTGCAGCGCGACATTCGATAACGATTACCAAGTTAAAGTTCATTTAGGGAAAGTGCACAATGTAGAGAAATATAGGATTAAATGCGAGCATTGCCCAAAGATTTGCACGACTAAAGGGGCGATGTTGCTTCATGTACAATCTTTGCATTCTGACGTAAGGTACGAATGCGATCTCTGCGAATATAAGACCGCTATTAAATGGATGATCAAGTTGCACAAACGCAAGCATTTCGGGGAAAGGGACTATGCTTGTAGCATTTGTGATCGTTTGTTCGGTCGGTCTAGTAATTTGCGTGCTCACATGAAGGTGCACACAGGCAACTTCGGCCGCGTCTGCCGCTGGTGCCGAAAAGGCTTTACAGACTTGGAGACGCTTGACAAACATGAAAAGGAATCGCATTATTATTCCAACTACGTATAAACTTAGTTCAAAATGTTTCGTTCATTGGAGATAGAACGAGCAAAAATTTATAAACTTCGTCGTAAGACGGCATAAGTAGTTGCTACTTTTTGGGTTTACATACTTTGCTATCATAACCTTCCCCATAGCGTGATATTTGTTACCCTGAATATTTTGGGCGCCTCAATCTGGCCAATGAAAATACAGACTAGGAATTAGCGGAAAAAAGTCTACGAGTTGTAATACTGCTCTATAATGTTTAAAAACAAAAATGATAATTGGACCAAAAAAAAAACTTTGCTCGCACTTCGCACTACATACTTACTTATAGCAAGTCATATGGAGTTAGCTCTCTCATCATCCTCCTAGTGTTATACCCAGTACAGTTGCATCCTGAAGGATGCCTGGGGTCCGCTACCTAATCCCAAGAATTGGCGTAGGTAATAGTTTTTACGGAAGCGACTGCCATCTGACCTTCCAACCTAAGGGGGAAAAAAGACCTTATTGGGATTAGGCTTGTCAAGTGAGTGGGCAGCTTGACTGTTAGAAGTTCTCAAGCCGCCCGGAGGCCTCTAACTTGGCTTAACGACTGCTATCATAGACAGCAACCGGGATCAACGGCTTAACGTGCCTGCCAAAGCACGGGAGCGCTCAGTTAGTAACCACTCAAAGCGGTCACCCATCCAAGGACTGACCTCGCCCGACATTGCTTAACCTCGCATACCGCACGCGGTACGCGGGCGCCGCTGGGTCACGAACGCTGGAGTTAGCTCTCTATTCTTACTTATTTTCTCTATTCTTAAAGCTAAAAAACTTAACAACAGGACCTGTTGTATGTAGTTGTGACGTGTTTGAACAGACATTTGTTTTGTTTGTGTTACACATTTTAAATATGTAATGTCTATTCGAACACGTCACAACTACATAGATACGACAGGTCCTTTTCTTAAGTTTTTTACCTATACTAGTTGAATATATATTTTGTAATAACATTACCAGACCAATCCAGTCATGATAGGGACTTAAATAATCTTTCTGAATATGGAAGTAGCAATTTTAGCGAAATAATTTACAGTCAGCGTCATATTAGTCAAATGACCTGAACAACTTGTTAGCTTTGGCTGAGTCAATGTTAATAACCATTTTCGATGTTTCCAAGTATTTGGTGATCTTAATTTCTACGTACTATATGATGCGACTTGCTGTTCTCTTTCCAGTCCGTTAAGGATCAAGCAATATTCTTCTCCATTAAGACTAGAATTGAATGACGTTTGACACATTTTACATAGATATTTTAGTTTCCATTTAATAGTAGATTGTATGACAAGAGTCTAAAATGAGCCATATCACGTGAGGGAAAATAGTTCGAAGGCTTTTAGACCAACGTTATACACTCCACTTTTCACTTCGATTGCGAGAAATTCAATAAACAAAGATTATGCTCCCAAAAAGAATAATTAATTCCAGCGAACATGTATAATGTATATTTTGGTGGCAATGGCGGCATGTTTTTTTTGTATAAAATATGGAGACTGCTTTGAGTAGATATAGACACCGCCAATAGACACCACTGCCCTGCCATTGAGCGCTTCAAAGCGTTGCTCTAACGATTGCACCACTTTTTTGATTATTATGAAATAGTGACAAAGAAAACTTAACGTTTTGACTTGTACTATTAGGTCTATTAGTTAATCTGTAGTTTTGAGAAATGAATTCTCTTATACCTGGTTGGTCAAATTTAATGTAGCTGTATTCTGGTTGTTTTTTTTTAAAGAGTTAGAATTGTATTTTACGAATGTGTATTGTGATTGGTGGATTTATTAATTTATTATGATAGTGTTTTGATTGGTGACATTAAAATGTTTTGCAAATCATAAATATGTATACATATTTTCCCTACGGGTTAAATGTACTACTTTAGCCCCGTTTGATAAGTCTAATATGAATATGAGTCTTCGAGCATGAGAAGTGATTTTTTTTTAAATAAATGTCAGTGTCAGTTTTCATTAGCTAGACTATTAGCGCCTCCATTGCAACTCGTACTCGTAATTCATTAACTTAAGTAACATAAATTATCATCTGTGCTATGAATTTGACTAGCCCCATTGTGTACCGTGTAATACGTACTTAAAGAGTTGGTTTTTGTGAGCCAGAAGCGTTCTATAATCCTAATAGGAGTAACCGACGGAGTTGCAGTCGCGAGGAGGACTATTTATTTATATTATACAGGTTGTAGCCTGTAATAGGAGCAAAAAATTAAACGGTGCACTATTGAGCTCTCCAGCAATTATTTCCAAATGGCTTTAATTGAAAAAAAAGAGAGATTTTTTCGTTTTTTTTTTTCGCAAATTATTGCTTATTAGTGCTTTTTTACTCTACTGGAGCTATATTAATAACTATTTATTTAAAAAACAAAAAAATAATAATTATAAAATTGAATAATCCCAAAAATATCCTTTTAAACCACAAATGCAACAAAGATTATGAGTCATAACTAGATGCTACCTCAATATCAGCAGTGACTGCCGCGCTATAATCCGTGGTGCCAAGATCCATTACTTGGAGGTCATAACTTTAGTAAGTCTTAATTTGTTTTGGACACAAGAGGTTACTGTAGATGCTCTAAGGAAGCAGTCTTTAAATTGTTTACTCCTATTACAGGCCACACCCTGGCACCAGCCTTATTAAATTATACGACTATCGCACACAGTGACTTGGAAGGCGATACAGTAGCGTTCAGAGGGCCTACTCCGAACTTCGTATCGTGCCGTCCCTTTCCGTCATATAGTGTATAACACGAGAGTGAATGGGACGGCATGAAACGAAGTTCGATTTTCGAAGTTAGGAGGCCTACTACAGCTTTACATCGATGCAAATGCGCTGCCCTCTTATTCACAAAACGACTGGTCCTCACCTTTCACCTCACACCTCACCCGTTTTTATATGGAAAATATAATGTCATTTGTCACATTTTGTCAGTTTCCATATAAAAACAGTTGAGGTGTCAGGTGAGAGGTGAAGGCGAGTCGGTTTTTCAATAACACCTCTGTTTGAAGCGCCAGCGAATATAGAAGCCCCCTCCACCTTTATTAATTCGCGATTGTATCTAGCTTAGTCTTTCAAAATGGGGTACCCAAACCCCCACCCAGGGAACCGCCAGTGATCTTAATCCTTTGAACGCCAACTGATCTTCCATAAGAGATTGAATATGAATTTTAGTTCCTTTAAGCACTTTGAAAACGTACGTCATAACACCTATAGTTGTTCTCGGCGCCGTTGTCACGACAGCACGCGACACCTTTAGGTGTTCTTGGCGTTCAAAGGGTTAAAAGATGTTGCAAAGATTTAGTAACTACTGTTCTTTTTTCATTATATCACTAGTTTGTAATAAGGGGTCAACGTGTTCGCTGATGTCTGGAAAAAAATATAAGATTGATAATACCTGCTCTATCTTTTAGCGCATAGCATTAGTTGCTGCAAAATTTGTTATGTATAGGTCGATTCACAAGAGCTGGCGCGGGATGTCTATGAAATTATTGACAGTTTCATACATTTTCCGCGCCAGCTTTTGTGAATCGACTTATACGACAAGATCAAAAGTAAGTTAAAACTTTTGTATCTTCCATTGTGATAATGTGAACAGTCAAAATTAAAAAATAAAAAACCCGACTGCGTAAAAAAATGTCTACTGACATTTGGACAATTTAGACGAATCGATTGACGTATGAATAATCAAAATCGGCCGACGCGTTTGGTCTCTAGAGTGCCACAAAGGAACAAATATACATACATAGACTGTTAAACAAATTACCCTTCTTTCAAATATACATACATAGACTGTTAAACACATTACACTCCTTTCAAATATACATACATAGACTGTTAAACACATTACCCTCCTTTCAAATATACATACATAGACTGTTAAACACATTAAAAAGTGTTAACTTGTGCTTTTGACTGACTATGATGGTTTTGAAAACACTGCCCACACAATATCTGCGAACTCTGCCTCTGTTGATTAGCGCATAGTATTTTAATTTGTTAATTAATGTTATTTTCTTTTAATACCTGTTATTTGTGATACTGCTATTAAATAATTTCGCATTAACTTAACATTTCATTTAAAACTACACCGCTAAACGTTTGACTTGAGATCGGAATAAATTTATCAACGCATGTTTGGAAATTTATGGCATATTCTTTAGCGGTACAACACAGAAAATTGTTCTACTTATTGAAATTTATCATTGAATTCCACAAAGTATTGTCTAATTCCATCAATTACGTCTTTGGAGTCGATCCTAACAGCAGTTGGTTTGTTTCACAATAAAACCCGGGATCCGCAATGCATTTCGGAAATCCTGTCTTCAGACAAAACGTTATACAAGAATCAAGCAAAATTTCTTCTTAGTGCAATTAGAAGAAAAAAAAGCGTTTGAAGTGAAGACGTTTAGATAATTCTAGAGAGGTTATTAGTATTCCATTTACCTGTACAAATAACGAAAGTAATACATCGCACCATAAGACACATATAAATGACCCACGACATGCATGATACAAGCTCATAGGCTTTAAGTGTAACACCGCAATGTAACGAAGCAAGACCAATTTTAATTTCAGGCGGCATAAGACCAAGACAGTCCAAAGAGACCAAACGGGACTCAGACTTCCAAAGCGACGGTAGCGACGAACAAATGACGAACGCGAACAAAACACTCACGCCGAAAGAGAAGAGGAAGATCATGAGGAACAACGTTGTTCAAGTCCTGGTCAAATCGACCGTCATGCCGTTCCGATGGCTCAAGAGCTCCTACAGATGCTTTTACTGCTATGATATCTTCCAAGAGGCTTCGGACTTAAAGGACCATCAACAAGTTCACACTGGAGACGAAATCAAGGAGCAGGCTATGAGCAACTTCTGGGAACCGGTCGTTTACGTAGACATTTCTAATTTAAGCTGCAGATTATGTTCAGACAACGTGGTGGATCTCTACGATTTGATAGACCATTTAGTCGCCAAGCATGGAGTGGTTTATAACAAAGACGTAGGCATATGCATGGTGGCTTTTAAACTGGATAACTTCTCCGTCAACTGCCTCGCTTGCGGCGCGAGTTTTTACACATTTGGACCCTTATTACACCACACCAATAAAGACCATAAAGGAACCTCCGCTATTCTCTGCGACATATGCGGACAGCATTTCAAAGACGCGAATCTACTGCGGTTGCACATAAAAACTGTTCACGAAAATACCGGTCTACTCTGCCCTGAATGTGGCGAGAAATTTGAAACGCGGTCAAAGTTAAAAACGCACCAGAAGAACAATCACGATATTGAGAAGAAATACAAGTGTCTCGTCTGCTCTCAGACATTTCAGAGTCACTATAAAAGATCCAGGCATATGGCGGCGGAGCATAAGAATCGGCAAGAAGTGAAATGTCTTCACTGTCCTAAAACTTTCGTGTTTCGGAGTATGATGATGACGCATCTGAGGGACACCCATTTGAAGGTCCGGAATCACGTATGTGGAGTGTGTGGATGGAAAGCTTTCAACAGTAATAGATTGAAGAATCACATGTATAAGCATAGTGGAGAAAAGAATTTTAAATGCGCGGCGTGTGATAAGGCGTTTACGACTAAGAAGATTATGAGGGCACATTGTGCGAGGATGCATAAAAGTGCGCCTGTTATGAACGCTTACGAGGGCTATGTAGGGCACTAATGTAAAACTTTCAAGATAAGCAATGCAATGGTCGTATCAAGGCTCTTACAAAGATTCGAGGATTATTTTTATGCATTCGTTAGGTACAACGGAAAACCGTGACACTGGAGTTCTCGATAAAAATCAAATATTTATGTTGCAAATTGGCCACAAGGTGCAAGGTATTTAGTCTGCAAATAGGTCGCAAGAACACTTGATATATGACCTGTTCTGAGACAGACTGTATTGTTGATATATCTCAAGTCCATCATCTGACACGTTCTACAATTCTGTGATCTCAAGCTTGTCAGAATTGTTGACCACCTTCTTAGTTTTCTCTCTTTTTTTTGCCTCTAGAAATAAAATAGAGATAGGAGCAAAAAAATAGCAATATACCGACGACAGTACGACACCAGAGCCCGTACCTATATACTATGTTACATTACAGCAGCTAAATGAGTATTAACTTAATTGCTACCGCAGTTACTTGATTTATGTAGTACTGTCAGCATCAAAAGTAGCTTAGCATATGAAGGTGTCAATAGGTCTTATTCCCTTGTAATAAAGACTTTTAAACTTTTCAAATGCGTAGCTACTTTTGATGCGGACTGTACGTAAAATAACAGACAAATATTTTATCTTGTTAAATTATGGGATTGTTATGGCAGGCGAGTATCAGAAAAGTAATCTCTGTTAAATCCAGTTCGAATCTACATCTTGACTCTAAATATACATTTTGATAGTTGTCACGTGACGCATACAATTCGCCGTATATAGCAAGTCTCCAAGATAAATAAATTCTAGGTCACACACGGACCAAAAAACAATAGTCTTCTTTCTTGCGGTCAAAAGGGCTACGTATAAAACGTTTTTATCGCATAAAACTATAGGGAAATAAGAGGAGACGCCGTTTACGCAGATAGAGTCCAACGAAAGTAAGACTTCATAGTTATTTATCTTTAGCAATGTCTTCAGAAGACGGCACCTATAATCTATGTCATGACTCTTTTCTCACACATACTTTAACGAGTTCAAATATCTGCCTATCCCTGTGTTATAGACTGTATAGTTCATCACATTTAGGATTAGATTAGGCTTCCAAACCATTAGGAAGTTAGGACTCTTGTAGTATTTGGGTACTGTTAGAGATCGTATTGGTATGTATAAGATTTTACTCAGTAAATGCAGTGTAATAATGAAAGTATTGAATTTATAAGATTTTACTCAATAAATGCAGCATAGAAATAATTCAAACCGGATTTTACGCCTTTAGTTTAATACTGACTGCTATTGCTATAACTCAAAACTCAACAGAGACAAGATCAGGTAACTACTTACCCCAGACTACTATTGGCTGAAACAATCCAAAATTAATAAACGGAAAGTTTATAAAAATATCCACGTATAAGTAGGTTGCGTAGACACTTAAATGGCTACGCAGCAGCGATAAAAGCAATCAGCTCAAAACCGCTGATTTTTGTACTTGTTCAGCAACAGAAAGATATTGCATCAGTCATCACATTAAGCATCATACTTCTGATTCCGTTTCAGACCCCACTCTTGCGCAGCAACGATCGGATGACCTCGCTCGAAGCCAAATGAGGAAACTACTGCATCAGATCATGCAAAACTCAACAGCCATGCCCTTTAGGCGGGCCGGGAACATATACAAATGTTTCTTCTGCTTCAACAATTACAATAAGGCCAGCGATCTGAAAGATCACACAAAAACACATGTCGATGATGACCAGAAGGTCAGAACAATTAAACGATGCGGAATACAAACTATTGTGAACTTAGATATCACTGAGCTGAGATGCAAGCAATGTGGTAAAGAATTTAATGATATAACGAATTTATTGACACATCTCCAAGAAGACCATAAGGAGATATGCGTTCTGGAAGGTCTACAATATATAAGTTGTTACAAAATATCCGACGGTGACATGAAATGTTTGATTTGTGATCAGAGCTTCGAGTATTTCTATCCTCTCATGCTCCACACATTAAGATTACATAAAGTAAGACGGTTAAAATGCGAGATATGCGGCCTGAGCTTCGGCGCTAAAGACAGCATGGTAAAACACTTCAAGAGTGTTCACGAAACCAATGCAGAAACATTCAAATGCAGGCATTGCGAGAAAGTATTCTCCGCGCATCATAAACGATACGATCACGAAAAGAGGATGCACAACGAGAAAGCCAAAAAATGTCCTATCTGTGGAGAAATCCTGGGCAGCACATTCAAAAAGGCATCTCACATGGCGTCCGCACACAACCAAATGGCAACAGAATTCAAATGCGAGAACTGTCCGAAAGTTTTCCGGCTCCAAAACCATTTAGTGAAGCACAACAAGCGAGTACACTTGAAAGAGAAGACCAAAGTGTGCGCTGTCTGCGGCGATAAGTTTTTCGAAAATCGTCTGCTCGCTTTGCACATGGTTAGACACAGTGACGAAAAACCGTACGAGTGTGAAATTTGTCATAAGAAGTTCTCGCGGAAAAAGGGGCTGGAAATTCATGTGAGGATACATACGGGAGACAAGAGGTGTGTGTGCAACGAGTGTGGGGAAGCGTTTGTGCAGTGGACGAGTTTAAAGCTGCACTTGAGGGTGCATCACGGGCTTGAGAAAAATCCGCAAACCAATTGAAGTGAGCGAAAACATCGAGTTTGGATGGCAGGTGAAAGAAGTCTAAATGACGCATTCTCATTTCTATGTAAACTAGAATATTTAAATACTGTTTTAGTTGGGTACGAGGAGTAAGTAGTACCTAGTTGAGTTTGAGTTCGAGTTCGAGAAAGTTTTATTTATGATGGTGTGATGTGATGCTGATTAGGCATTTAGTAGTGTTAGTAATTTAATTGAATTAAGATATATTAAACTATCATACAACTAAAATTGTGTTTTAAATATTGATTTATCACCTATTTTATAAATGGTTGTTATACCTACGTTTAGGTCAGGGGTCGGCAACCTTTTAGCGGCCAGGGGTAAAGAAATTGAGGCGGGCCTTCATGTTATAGTAGTCGGCGGTTAAGAAGTCAATCGACACCTGTCATTTCCATACAGTTTATAACCTTAGTCACTTTGAGGTTATAAACTGTATGGATATGACAGGTGTTAGGATTGACTTCTTAACAGACAAAAGATACCATATTTGCGTTACATACAATACAACCCCTGGCTGTTTTAGCACTACCTGGTTGCTTTACTGTTTGCTTATGGCACTTTTAGTGACTTTTAAGTCACTTTGAGGTTATAAACTGTATGGATATGACAGGTGTCAGGATTGACTTCTTAACTGCCGTAACTATCATAATTTGTGACTATCAGACAAAGTATACCATATTTACGTTACATACAAAACAACCCCTGGTTGCGGCCCGCAGCCTGTTGCCGCTATGCCAATCGCTGGTTTAGGTTTTTATTTTAACATATTAGGTTAGGAAATTTCAAGTTCGCCAGTTAGAATAAAATGAACAAATTAAATTAGTAACACGATTGTGTTGTGATATTGTATTTGATGTTCATTTAGTGAAGAAAATAGCTTGTAAAAAGTTTAACGTACAAATGATGCCCTCAAGCAGATAAAGACATACAACATTTTCCACTTTCAGACGCAATTGTCCAAGCATACGCCGCTGACACGCACCGAATCAGGAAGCTACTGTGGCTGATCATACTAAACTCAAGCGCCATGCCTTTCAGGAGATGCGGCAACATTTACAAATGTTTCTTCTGCTCCAAGACCTTCCATAAACCTAGTAATCTAACGGAGCACACCAAAAGCCATGTCGATGCCAATCAGAGATTCAGAATCGTCAGTAGATGTGACGGAAGGACTCCTATCAAACTAGACATCGCTGAATTGAAATGTACGCAATGTGACAAAAACTTTGATACTCTAAAAAAATTCGCAAGTCATCTGAAAGAAACCCATAATGAACATTTCGATATGGAAGCGTTGAAGCACCTAGATAGCTTTATATTATCAGACAGCAGTCTAAAATGTCTGTTGTGCGACGAAACTTTCGAATACTTCAATCCTCTACTGATGCATACGTTAAGGATTCACAAAAAGAGGCAGCTTATTTGCGAGCTTTGCGGCGTAAGCTTTGCTACCAAACGCAGTATGTCCAGACATTTCCAAAGCGCACACGAAACTAATAGAAAGACCTTCAAATGTACACAATGTGATAAGAACTTCTCTGCTCCCCACAGACGAGACGACCATAAGAAGCGAATCCATAACGTCAAAGCCAGGCAGTGTCATATCTGCGGAGAAATCCTAGGCAGCACGTTTATAAAGGCGAATCATTTGGCGACGGTCCACAATTTCAGAATCACAGAATTTAAATGCGACATCTGTCCTAAAATCTTCCGCCTTCAGCATCACCTAGCCAAGCATAACAGGAGAATACACTTGAAAGAGAAAACTAAAGTTTGCGATGTTTGCGGCGAAAAATTCTTTGATAACCAACTTCTAAGCTTGCACAAGGTTAGGCACAGTGACATTAAGCCGTTTGAATGTGATATTTGTAAGAAGAAGTTTCCGAGGAAGAAGGGGCTGGATATGCACATGAGGATACATACGGGGGACAAGAGATGTGTGTGTAAGTTGTGTGGGAAGGCGTTTGTGCAGACGGCTAGTTTGAAACTCCATGGGAGAGTGCATCATGGGATCGGGAAGAAGGCGAAGTGATGTGTCATTAGTGATGTTAAGGACTAAGAGTTGCATTTTAAGACACCAAAAAGTTTGAGAAGTTGCAGAGAATGGAAGCAAATTTAAATATACTTATAGGTGAACCGCCTAACAGAAACGGTGCCAGCTGATACAGGGATGTGGGGAGGGGTCTCTAAAAGTGCCGGGATGCAGTCAGTAGCAGGCGGCTTTCGCCCGCTATAGTCCCGCTCCCCTCAGTGTGATTATTCCACTTATACTATATCTTTGTCCAATTTCTATGCCAAAAAATATGGACCCTTATTTACCAAAAAAACATGATAATTTTAATATTTCGGATTATATAATTACTGGTGACTATACGTAAACAACCGCGACTTAAGTTGCACATGTTTGTTAAATTGCGACCACTGGTCATTTATAATTGTTTTGTGGATAAGATACAAGGATGAGAAGTGAAAAAATAAATTAAAACAGTTATTGCCTCCTATTGAACTTGTTTCATTCTAAAATAAGCCTAAAAACCCTCGATAAGCCTAAATAGTAAATGCCTAACTATTCATATAAATATCCCCATATGCTCAAACATCATTTATTCAGCTGTGAAAAAATGAGGAAATTTCTTGCAAATATGATGACGGACGAAATGATGTATGCAAAAAAGCTGCTTATCTCCTGAATAGCGAAGTGACAAGAATTTTGTCTCATTTCAGAGAACAACATTGACCAAGAAGTCCGCAAACGGGATGAACTGGTGAAACTACTCACCATTATCATAGAGAACTCTACAGTCATACCTTTCAAATGGCACGCGAACAAATTCATGTGTTTCTACTGCGGCTGCCCGTTCGCTGACTGCACTGCACTGAAACGTCACACCAAGACAGAACACGAGGACGCCAAGCTCAACACAGTCTTAAGGACCACTGTCGCTAAAAGCAGAAGCATTAAGCTTGACATTTCAGAGCTTTCATGCAAGAAATGCAACGCACGTTTGAGCAGCTTACAAGAGTTCTTCCTCCATGTACAACAACACGGTTTTAAAATCGATAAGGAAGCTTCGAACTGCTGTTATCCATTCATCCTTAAAGACCACGATCTGTCCTGTCTTGAATGCGGAATATTGTTTAGATTCTTCGGTCCCCTTCTCATCCACACACACAAATATCATAGTAAAACTGAGCCTTTCCTCTGCGAGATTTGCGGACAAGGCTTTATAGCGAAAGCTAACGTAGAAAGCCATCGAAAAGTGCATCGGAAACCAGCCACCTGTAATTATAATTGTAAAGAATGCAACGAGATGTTTCCTACACAGTATAAATTGACGTATCATTTTGATAAAGTGCATACACCAACGAAATTTAAGTGTCCTAAATGTCCCGAGATCCTAGGCAGTAAATACTTGAAGAAACGGCATTTAGCTTTTGTACATGATATGAAGAGCGCGCAGTTTAAATGCGATCAGTGTGAGAAGATATTCCCGTTGAAGAATAAGTTGCTACAGCATAAGTTACGCGTGCATTTGAAGGAGAGGAATTTTGCCTGCGAAATTTGTGGATTCAAAGTGTTCAGTAAGGATCTTTTGAAGCGGCATATGGTAAAACATGACGATTCCAGACCGTTTGAGTGTGATCTTTGCAAGAAAACCTTTCAAAGAAAGAAGACTTTGGAGTTTCATAGAAGGATTCATACTAACGATAAGAGATATCAGTGCAAGGATTGTGGGAGGTCGTTTGTGCAGTGGACGAGCCTCAAGCTTCATATGAGAGTGCATCATTCGAGTAATAATGAGACTTGGACGTAGTGGAAAGGATTGTTGTTTAATAAACATAGTACGAGTGTATGTTGTTTGATTTTAGGATAATGCTCGCATAATCAAAGGTAATAAGGGTTTAAGCTTTAAAAAATAAGATCGCTCTATATATAAACTATAGAGCTCTGAGGTAACAAACAGTGGGTACCAATACCAATTCAAATATCTATGTAGAACTTATGAGTCGCCAGTACGCTCGGCTGAACTCGATTCTCCATACAAACGTAGTTTCGTTCTCATTATAAAACGCGTTGCTGAAATAACATGAAACTTTGTATACACAATGGGAGCCATATCTATGTCGGAAATTAGTTTCAGTTGCTAGAAATTGTAATAGAAAAAAAAACAGCGAGTTTTTGAGTTTTTTACGTCTTATATGAAAACCTTAATAATCGCTGTATTTTTTCTCCATTATAATTTCAAGCAAGAGACACTAATTTCAGAACTAGATATGCCGGATCCCATTGTGTATACAAAGTTTCATGTTATTCTAGCATGGCGTTTTAAAATGAGAGCGTAACTACGTTTGTATGGAGAACCGAGCTTACTGCGGACTCTTATGGTAAGTATAGACAGACTCCGTAAAGAATCCATGACGCCTACACCGTTTCGTAAATTGAATTAACTGCATACTCTATGCTAGTAAGTATTCATCATAATAAACTATATGTAAACAATCAGAGGGCCGAAATACCTAATGTGAAGAAAAAAAGTGCCATGTAGTTTTCAGACAACGTAATGGTAATGACTCATTTTGTGAAATTGCACTTTTTAATCCTTTGGACGCCATTCATCATGTACAGCCTACCAATTTGATTTATGGACCACTTCGTACCTTGTCACAGTGACAATAATATGAGATTTCTAGCCTTTCATATTGATATTCACTGTGACAAGGTACGAAGTGGCCCATAAATCAAATTGCCAAATTGACAACATTTCAAATTTTTAAGTAGTATGAAATCTTAACTAATTTCGTTAATTTGGGAACAAGAAACCCCAAAATATTTTTTTATATTTTTATAGCCATTAGTTTTCTAAATATTCACGAAAATGTGAAGAAAACCCATATTGTAGTAATGACGTCATTGTGACAGTCACAGCGGACAAAAAGAACAGCAGCTCACTTTCTTTAATAAATTTGTCTTAGTAACAGTGCTTCTGTATGATTTGTTACGCTGTGACGCCTTACTTGTCACTTAATCTCTTTTAGAATGAGGAACTTTTGAAATTGATTTATGGGGATATTTTCGAGAATTTAAAAAGGTGGTTTTACTTAACTTTTTATCGTCTATTGAATTTCATCGGAAAAAAGCCTGCTTAAAAAAAATGAAATGTTGTCAATTGGTGACCGTACGGCAGTGACATCTACATGCCAACTCAGTTACAACTCGGTTACAATATCTGTGGACCTCGCTGGAATGTGAAGTCATCGACGACGGGTCCACAGATATTGTAACCGGGTTGTAAACTTGAAACGCACAGAGCGCGGCGAAGCGTCGTTGTGTGGCGGAGACGGTTTTGCGGTAAAGCGAACGCGGTCCGGGGGACGTCGCGCCAAAAAACCGACCGTGATAGTGGAGCAGAGGCGGCGTGTGTGACATATGAAGCAGTAATCGACACTATTGAAAGTCGATAGTTTTGGAAAGATCAAAAATGCATAACCGCCTCCGTCCCGCACCGCGCCGCGCCTGTTATGTGCGTTTTGAGCTTACATGCCAATTGTCAACTCAGTTATCCACAAGATAATGAACATAATGAATATGAACCATAGTCTAAAATAACGAAGGTGGCTATGACAACATACGCCATGGCACCTATAGCCGTCACGGCGCAGTAGGTAGGCACGACAACACGCCGTACGGCAGTGACATCTACATGTCAACTCAGTTACAATATCTGTGGACGTCGCTGGAATGTGAAGTCATCGACGACGGGTCCACAGATATTGTAACCGGGTTGTAAACTTGAAACGCACAGAGCGCGGCGAAGCGTCGTTGTCCGTTTCAAGTTTACAACCCGGTTACAATATCTGTCGGAGACGGTTTTGCGGTAAAGCGAACGCGGCCCGGGGGACGTCGCGCCATAAAACCGACCGCGATAGTGGAGCGGAGGCGGTGTGTGCGACATATGAAGCAGTAATCGACATTATTGAAAGTCGATAGTTTTGGAAAGATCAAAAATGCATAACCGCCTCCGTCCCGCACCGCGCCGCGCCTGTTATGTGCGTTTTGAGCTTACATGCCAATTACCAACTCAGTTATCCACAAGATAATGAACATAATGAATATGAACCATAGTCTAAAATAACGAAGGTGGCTATGACAACATACGCCATGGCACCTATAGCCGTCACGGCGCAGTAGGTAGGCACGACAACACGCAACAACAACGTTACGTATTCTTAGCGTCGAAAAGGTTAAGACATCAATCTAGTTTTAAGGGTTCCGTAGCCGAAGGGTCTAAACGGAGCCCTATTGCTGTCACTCACGTGTCTGCCCGTCGTCTGTCACACAGGTTTTAAAGCCAAGAGGTTGGAGCTACAGTCTTGAAATTTTCACAGTATAAGCAACATGTTGACCCAACGCAACGCCATAAAAAATGTGAATAAATATTTTTAAATGCTTTTATGAGGGCTTAAAAGTGTCCACTAGCGATTGTGATTATTTAAATTTAACGATGGATATTAAAAAAAACTGGCCAAGTGCGTGTCGGGTCACGCACAGAGAAGGGTTCCGTACCGACACCTCCTAATCTACATTTAAAACCACTATACAATACAGTACCTAAATCAAAAAAAACCGGCCAAGAGCGTGTCGGGCCACGCTCAGTGTAGGGTTCCGTAGTTTTCCTTCCGTCACATTAAGTTGACATATTAAGTACAGAAACAAAACCCTAAAAAGCACGTCATTTCAATGTGATTTTGTAGAAATGACAGGTACTAAACACCTGTTTATACGGTTAAATTACAAACTTAGTTCAGAAATTATTTTTGTAATTTTTTCAAAAACTATTCAACCTATCAAGTTCAAAATAATTTTCCTACAAAGTTTTTATAAAGTTCTACTTTTGAGATTTTTTTCATATTTTTAAAACTTATGGTTCAAAAGTTAGAAGGGGGGGGACACATTTTTTTTTACTTCTGGAGCGATTATTTCCGAAAATATTAACATTATCAAAAAATGATTTTAGTAAACCCCTATTTATTTTTAAATACCTATCTAACAATATATCACACGTTAGGGTTAAAATGAAAAAAAAAACACTCCCCACTTTACGTATAGGGGAGGTACCCTAATAAAATATTTTTTTCCACTTTTTATTTTACCACTTTGTCGGCGTAATTGATATACATATTAGTACCAAATTTCAGCTTTCTAGTGCTAACGGTCACTGAGATTATCCGCGGACGGACGGACAGACGGACGGACAGACATGGCGAAACTATAAGGGTAGTTGACTACGGAACCCTAAAAAGGTCGAATCTTCACAGGGAAGTCACGGCGCTTAGGCCCTTTTGTTTGGGCAAGACAGTTTTTCAGCAATAACTCAAAAACCGTTAAACCTATCTTGTTCAAACCAAAAATCGTTGAAATTATTTATAATTGTACATAATCTTTTTTTTTTTCAGAATTTTAAACTTCATAGTTTGGCAACTTGAGGGGGGGGGGGCACTTTTTACGGCTTTGACAGCTAATATCTTACCAACGGTTGACTTAAATGGAAAAGTTTTATAGAAACCCCTTCTCATTTTTACCCCACACGCCTATGTGCATTGAAATTTTTTTAACACCCCTGTTACATGTATGGGGTGCCCCCCCAGTTTAATATTTTTTTCGTAATTCCACATCATATTTCTGTAGCGGTTCATAGCATAGACATTTTTACCAAATTTCATAATTGTAGTGCTCTTAGTATCCGAGTAAATCGGCTGTGACATACGGACGGACGGACGGACAGACACGACGAATCTATAAGGGTTCCGTTTTAGCTAAAAAGGGGTTTGGTATGTACTGTATTTTGTATTTAAGTACCTTTTGAATTCATCAAACTTATTTACGTTGCTAGATTGGTTGATCTATGAACTCAGAAATACCTACAAAACGGCCGTTTTTACTTTGGACGCATGGATTGACGAATCGAGCGACGTAATAACTAGATAGATGTATTTAAAGGTGCTTAAATACAAAATACTGTACACAGCAGACCCCTTTTTAGGGTTCCGTAGTCAACTAGGAACCCTTATAGTTTCGCCATGTCCGTTTGTCTATCTGTCTGTCCAAGGCTTTGCTCTGTGATTGTTGGTGCTAGAAAGCTGCAATGTGGTATGGATATATAAATCAATAAAACTGACAGTGGTAAAATAAACCCTAAAATTGTTTTAAGGATACCTCCCCTTTACGTAAAGTGGTAATGAATTTTTTTTTGTTTCAATCCTATGTTGTTGGGTAGGTCTTTCAAAATGAATAGAGGTCTTCACAAATCATTTTTTGATAAAGTGAATATTTTAGGATATATTCACTCCAAAAGAAAAAAAAGATGTGTCCCTCCCCTCTTAACTTTTGAACTATGGGTCCAAAAAAAAACGAAAAAAATCATGAAAGTAAAGCTTAATAAATACTTTCAACGAAAACTATAGCGTACATGATCAGTTAAGCCGTTTTTGTTATCATAAAAAACACGGTGGACTGATGACCTGGTGAAGGTCGTGGGTGTCCGCTGGAAGCGGGTGGCGCAGGACCGGTCATTGTGGAAGTCTTTGGGGGAAGCCTATGTCCATGTGGTCTTTCGGCTGACATGATGATGATTTAAGAGTGGCGCTAGTGGACACGTTTCACACGTTCACGTCGATTACTGTTTGATTGGTCACACACGCCGCCTCTACCGTGCTACCCACAAAATACAATATTGGTGCTACCGAAAACCGCGCGGTTTATTGGTGCAACGTACCCCGGACCGCGTTCGCTTTACCACAAAACCGCCCCCGCCCCGCAACGACGCCGCCGCCGCGCTCTGTGTGATTCACGCTTTACTTATTTGGATGTTTACCATATGTCTTCTTTCACAGAACCGAAAAACCACGACATCAGAGTCCCGACGCAGCTCGAATGGCAGAAGGACGCTGCTCGCCGCTATGTCCACTCTGTCCTCACCCACTCCTCCCTCCTTCCCTTCCGCTGGCGCGGCAACCGCTACATCTGCTTCTACTGCCACTTCACCTTCCACGACGCTTCTACTTTACGCGCACACACACGCACGCACCAAAACGTGCAGATCATGAAGCATCTTACACAGACGAGGGACTTCGCTCCTATAAAAGTCGATGTTGGGGAAATGTTGAAGTGCTTAAAGTGTTGCCATGAGGAAGATAACTTAGAAGGCTTGATAACGCATCTAAAAAGCCACAAGTTGATAGGAGATATAGATCAGGAATGCTTCTTACCTTTCAAGTTAGCAGATAATCAGATATCATGCTTAAAATGTGCGAAATCGTATCAGTTTTTCGGTATGCTGTATTCACACATGAATAAAGCTCATTTGGAAGGCACTAAGCGCATTTGCGAAGCTTGCGGGCAGATATTTTTCTCCGATTTCAGTTTGAGAAAGCATGTCCAATCGTACCATTCGACTGATAATTTCAAATGCGGGCATTGTAGCGAAACATTCAAGTTAGACGCGAACCGAATAAGTCACGAATACAAGGAGCATAATGTAAAGACTTACAAATGTTATAAATGCGATGAGATGTTTGGTTCGCAATACTTAAGGCATAGACACATGCATAGCACGCATTTAAAAGTTGAATTCGTTTGCAAGGACTGTCCTAAGACGTTTCCACACAAGTCTCAATTAGCCAGGCACGTGAACAGAGTACATTTGAAAGAGAAGAGCTTCTCTTGTCTCATTTGTGGTGACAAATTCTTTGATCTTTCGAGCTTGAATGTCCATACGAAGAAGCATTCTAAAACTGTGGAGAAATCATTTCAATGTAAGATTTGTATGGCGACTGTGGGAAGTAAGGAAGAGTTGGATGGTCATATGGCTAGTCATGCAGGACAGTCGCTGTCACTAAAATAAGTTTTGCCACTGCCGGCGGTAGCAAACACGCATACGGCCCGCCTGGTCGTAATACACCAGCCTATGGATGCTTGCGACTATAGGCGCTTGTGAGTCATGTAAAAAAATCATTTGAAAGTCATAGGGTAAGTCAAAGATTACTATGGAAATATTAAACTATGGGTAAGTCTTCAAAGTCATAACCATAACCAAAACTAAATTGTGATTTCCTTTTTCCTATTAGTATTTATATTTGTTTTTTTTTTTATAGTATCTTGTACAAAACGTCTCTTTTTATAACAGTGTTGGCTTCCATATAACGCGGTGCTATAGAAACAGTCTTGTCAAAAATATCTGAACACATAAGTCACAAATATCGAACACTATACCTAGTCGGCTCATAAGTTCTGTCACTGGCCTTTAAAATTTAAATTTGGAACTCCTAAAACAAAAACCGTTGTGCATTTGAATTTCGAATCTTTTTTAAATATTTGAGTATTTTGCAATTTTCTGTTTTCTTTAACATGGAGTGGACGCTTAAAGATAGCCGTACCGCAATAATTGCACTATATCGTTGTGGACACTCGCCGATTAAAATTTTTAAGCTACTTGAAAATTTTAAATTCTCTCTAAGATTTGTGTATCGTACCATAGAAAGATACAGTGAGGTCTCTAGTTTAAATGACAAGAAAAGAAGCGGTCGTCCGCGTACAGCTCGGACTCCAGCGGTTGTACAAGCAATTAGGGCACGCATTGCCAGAAATCCCGCTAGGAAACAAAAAGTTATGGCCCTCCAGATGGGTTTGAGCAGAAACACGGTGAAAAGAGTGCTTAATCAAGACCTGAGACTTCGTGCTTATAAACGAAAAACTGGCCATCTTCTCAATGGTCGGCTTAAAGCTTTAAGGCTTAAAAGATCTAAAGCTTTATTGAAGAAGTACGCTAAAAATAAGCATCGTTGTATACTGTTTTCGGACGAGAAAATTTTTGACATAGAAGAAAACTGTAATAAACAAAATGATAGAGTGTACGCTCGCAATAGTAAAGAAGCGTCTAATAGCATTCTCCGTATTCAAAGAGGTTATCACCCTTCATCTGTGATGGTTTGGCTGGGAGTTTCTTATGCGGGCGTCACTAGTATGCATTTTTGTGAGAAAGGAGTAAAAACTAGTGCCAAAGTGTACCAAGACACGGTTTTGACTAATATTGTGAAACCACTATCCCATACGATGTTTCTAAACCAGCATTGGGTTTTCCAGCAGGACTCTGCTCCAGCCCATAAGGCAAAATCTACACAAGCCTGGCTCGCCTCCAATAAAATCGACTTTATACGGCATGAAGATTGGCCCTCCTCTAGCCCAGATCTTAATCCGTTAGACTATAAAATATGGCAGTATTTAGAGGAAAAGGTGTGCTCAAAACCTCATGCAAATCTAGACTCGCTGAAAAAATCCCTTGCTACGGCAGTGGCCAATATCGACATGAAAGTGGTGCGTGAATCCATTGACGACTGGCCACGCAGACTTCAAGCCTGTGTAGATAATTATGGCGGTCATTTTGAATAAATGTTATACATTTAGATTCTCTAGTTTATAAGCTTTCAAACGCTGTACAAATTATACGGAATAAACTTACCCCCTTATTCATAAAACTTAACAAACCTATGTTAACTAAAAGTTGTTTTGTCCCTTTCTCACAAACATAAATGTCAAAGTGACAGATAAGGCCAACCCAACTTTAGCGGCTTGTTAACTAATAGAGGCTTGATGGACGTTTATGAATAAGGGGGTAAAACTTTTGTTTTTTGTTTGATACTATGTATATGACAGAACTTATGAGCCGACTAGGTACAGTGAATAATGTTTAAGAAAAAAAAAACCGACCTCAATGGGGGAGCCCGGTAAAAGATTATTATACTTAGATGGTGCACTCTTAGATTCCATACAATAAAAAAAAAAATGGTTATAAGTATGATTATAATGGTAGAAGACTAAGTACCCTCAATTCCTCGTGGAATCATGGAAAAACCTTGCTTGCTTGACAAACAAAACGAAGAGAACAAATCGCCAAACTTGAACTACGCGTCGTTGAAGAGTTCCGTTCTGATCATCATCAGCAGTTCCACTTCATCAAATGTCACTTTTATGAATGAAAATGCTTGATTTGTTCATCAAAATACTAAAATTACTATTTGTGTGCCTTTCACATTTGAGGAGTTCCCTCGATTCCTAATGGATCCCATCATCAGAACTCGAGCATGACAAAAATTAATCGTGAAGATAGAACTTGCTTAACAAACACAGCTAGGAGGACAAATCGCCAAACGTGTTTTCGTCATTGAAGAGTTCTGTTCTGATCATCATCAGCAGTTCCACTTCATCAAATGTCACATTTTTGGATGAAAATGCTAGACTTGTTGATAAAAACTCAAAAATCACTATATGTTTGCCTTTAAGATTTGAGGAGTTCCCTCAATTTCTCATGGATCCCATCATCAGAACTGCGTTTTGACAAAAACGGGACCAATTTGGATATATATACTTACAATCAAAAAAAGAATTTTCCAAATCGGTTAAGAAATGACGGAGTTATGGAGTAACAAACATTAAAAAACAAAAAACAAAAAAAAAACATACAACCGAATTGATAACCTCCTCTTTTGAAATCTTGAAGTCGGTTAAAAATTTAATACATGTCCAGATATCTTTAAGCTATCTACATGTTGAAAGTGCATTTGCTGGCTGCTGTACTTGCAGTTAAGTAAAATATGACATTCACATTCCAAATATATTATTGAATTCATTATCATCATGTCTGTATACGTCCCAACGCTGGGCACAGGCCTCCTCTCATTAAAAATAAAATAAATAGTGGGACAATCTTGTCACATGAATGTCGTCTATTCCAAAGTTGTCAAGATTAACTTAAAATTGCAGTTAGTGCAAGTATCCGCGTTTTACCCGTGGTACCACGGCTTTTGTACCACAGGGGTACCACGGGTATTTTTTTTACCCGTTGTCCCACCGTTCTAAACAGTGTTCGCCAGTGGGTCTAAAAATGGGTGTTTAAAAATGTTCGGTTCTGGCGCTTCGCCGGCCGCTGCCGCGGCACGCTCGCTTCGCTCGCTCGGCTCGCGCACTTTAGGATCGCAGTTCTACTAACACTCCCCCTCGCTCCGCTCGTCGTCGTACCTAACTATTCTGTAGAATAAATTTAGTGAAAACAAACATTTCAGTAATAATTACGAACATAGACGAACCATGGGGAAAAATAAATTACCCGTAGACCCACTGGCGAACACTGTCTAGAACGGTGGGACAACGGGTAAAAAAAATTACCCGTGGTCCCCCTGTGGTACAAAAGCAGTGGTACCACCAATACCCTAACGTATCCTCACCTGTTACCACTGGAATTTTATTCTCATCTAGTGGTAGCTACTTGAAATAAGGGATATATTCCCAATTGTTACAACTAAAGTGTTGGTAACTACCTTAGTGGTACCAGCTGGGAATTTGGTAACAAACGGGGAACAAATCCCAGGCGTTACCAGTGTTAAAATCGGTGGTAGCTCAAAACCATTTTTAAAATGAACTGGCCGCCGTCCTAGTAAAAGCTTAAGTCAGATTTGAGCGGAAATATAGTCAGGAGAGGCGTTCAGTTTAAAACAGTTTTAAAATTTTACTGTAGTAGGTGGTAACACCTGCTATCACAATTGGCTGGCTCAATTGTAGAAGTGTTGTAACTTGTATTGATATGATTATATAGATAAATGTCGAAAAAATAAAATTAAACTTGATAAAGACTTATTTTTATTATCACCACAGTATGTACAAATTCAATAAATTAAATTAAAAAATCCTACTTATTTACAGTGTAACTAATACAACACCATTAACACATCTATATATACACATTCATGTTTCCAAAGTACATCATAAGAATCATAAGTAGTTTTCTGTCATATTTTTTTATACCGCGATCGTGGCAATAGCCCATGAACTGCCTGTGGATTCGCTGTGTCGACAACAAGTCAAGTACAGGTCGTGACCTATATTTGAATGGGGTTAGCAACTGTCAAATGTTTGACTAGATGGCGCCATTATAGATCTATCTGTCACTAGACTTTTTCTATGGGATTTGGCTTAAACGGCTTGATTCTAAACAAGAAAAAAACGAGATTTTGACAGTTTTGGAAGGACTGACAGGTTCAATCTATGCTGGCTCCATCTGCAAATACCTTCGCCCGGCCAACCCCATTTGATGCATAGTGTTGAGACTTAAGGGCAGTTTCATCACTACGCATTTTCGGGAGTTCTGGCAATCTTACTGACCACGTAGAACACAACATATACCTACAGGCGTAGGTGAAATCGAACATAAAATCTTATATAATATATCGAAGACAACATGACGTAGTTATGCAAAAACGATCCAACCCACGCGATGTAAAATTTGAAATTGGAACCTTCTGCTTAAAACAAAAGTCATACATTTCATTGGTGATCTCTTGTGGATTGGATCGTTTTTGAACTTCAGTTCTATTCGTAATTGAGAGTACGTATACAACACTATTACTTTAGTGTTTTCTATGAATATAGCTCACATAAACTGTCTTTTATTGACTAGAACCTAAATTAAAACACAAAATGTCTAGCTTTTCTGGTAAATTAGTTAGGTCCACATTATTGAGTTCGAAAACATCATGAATTCGAATCCTGGCTTGTACTAATAAGTTTCAGTGTTTGCCAACTGGTTCAGTCAGTTATGTATAAGAAAACATCTATTCAAAACTATGAATGCACCGAATATTCCTGCAATCTGTAGACAAAAAACGCTAAAACTATTCGGCAATTGCAAGCAGGTACCGATTCTGCCGAATCTAAATGTAACCTTGGTGTGTTATATTTTAATTTTTCCTGTGTACACACCTAGTTGTCAAGCAACAGTTGCCATAACGAAACAATTTTATTGTTAAATTTCGCCCGTCTGACGAAACGAGAAGTATGTACATATTTGTATTATTCCCATTGGTTACCACCGGCATAGAGAAAATAAGTAAGAATAGAGAGCTAACTCCATATGACTTCATACATTATTTTTTACTTATTATTTCGTAGTCGACATCTAGCGTCAAATAGCGGAATTATCAGTACTGCTACTCGACAATAGAAGCCGTGACGAACGAAGAATCGAATGCTCAACCATTTTTAGCTAATATTATAACCGGACTAACCGGAACTCTGTTTTGAACTCATTCTGCTTTAAATATTAGAAGAAAATTGTTGAGAAATACACTTTTCGTCAGTAGCGACATACGTGACATCTAGTATCCTTATAGCAGTACTGATAATTCCGCTATTTGACGCTAGATGTCGACTACGAAATAATAAGTAAAAAATGATGTATGGAGTCAGCTCTCTATTCTTACTTATTTTCTCTATGCTACCGGTGACATGGGATTATCTCATCTATTACCAGTGCGAAAAATGTTGTCAAATTCCCTTTTGTTACTAACAGAGGCAGAAACAAACTTCACTTTCACGGTAACTTCCGGGAATTTTATCATTTCAACAGATGGAATAAAAAAATCCCAGCTGTTACCAATGGTAACAAGTGGGAAGGGAAATACCCACGATTATGATATTATTGTATATATACTTAGTACCGTCTAGAAGGCTTTCTTGCTCCGCTGCGGCAGGATGGAGTCTTTCGCGAAGCTGAAGAAGGAGAGGAGACTGTAACGCTTCGACTTGCGGGAGAGGTAGTCTGTCACCACGTTGTTGTCGCCTGGAAGTAAGTGTGACATGAAATCAATGAGGTTATAGGTAAGACTCAAGGATGTCGCCACGGGGGATAGAGGGGGGCAGCTCCCCACCCTAAATACTCAAAATACTCTATAGACTGTATAAACAATTCATAGTTTTCGTACCATATTTATGTCAATTTGCTGATTACAGACGGTTAGGGGAACCCCACTCTTAGGTTGGGTTACACCGACTTACGATCACAGACTTATCAACGTTAAATATGGCGCCGGCAGCTGTCATCCCATAGAAACTTGTCTAACTTTCCATACATTCAAATTTTAACGAACACCGTTTACGATTACAGACGGTTTGGTGCAACCCAGCCTTAGAAGCTGTGTGGAGCTTTTTCGTCTTATTCCTTTTCTCAATTTATCTATACATATATAGATACAGTCAGTATCAAAAGTAGCTTACGCATATGAAGGAGTCAAACGCTCTTGTTCCCTTGTAATAAAGACTTTTGAACTTTTCAAATGCGTAGCTACTTTTGACGCGGACTGTAAAGTCAACTACAAAGAGATGTGTCCAATTTGGACCTTATATATACATGTAAATCCTGCTCACAAAATTTCACGAGAATCGGTCGAGAGATGCGATCGGTAGAGGAGAACAGCGGGAAATCCGGAAATCCGCTATCAGCCGGCCGGACATAAGAAAGCATTTTAGCCGAAGCTGAAAAGGAGACCTTCGCTTCACTCGGTCAATTAGGGGGCAAATTTACACAATAGGAACTAGTCCCATAGTAAGCTTATAGGCTTGCGTTATGGGGGTACTAGACGACGATATATTTAATAGATATATAAACTTAAATATGTACATAGAAAACATCCAAGCCTCAGGAATAAATGTAAATGATTATCTCATCAACAAATACCCTTATCGGGATTCGAACCCGGGAGCTCCAGCTTCGTTGGCTATGTCACTACCAACTAGGCTAAACAGGCCGACAAAGTGTAAAAGTGTATATACATCTTATTGCAGTCGACCATGATACAATAATACAAGGCAGGGCTCGGAAACCGGTATTCTGTCCATATAAAAATACCGGTATTTTTTTAGTTCTTATCGTTCTTTCGTCTACTATTTCATGTTTAATCAGGCAATCTAACAATATGAAGTAATAACCCAAATACATTATTGAGTCCTACATAAAGAGCATAAACTAATTAAAAATATTTGGCTATTTCAGGATTTTGAGATTAACCGGTTCCGAGCCCTGATACAAGGTATGGCACTCCGGGGAAAATTCCATGTGCGAGTGACACAAGCCTAGGTCATCACTGTGTGAGCTCGTGTGTGTACAGGCTGTACAGTGACGTAGGCTTGTGTCGCGATCCGGAGTAGCAGACCTTGTTTCCTTAGACCATGCAGTCGACTGTACACTTACTTAGTAGCGGCTGCTTTTCGCCAGTAGTAGGCAGAACGTAGTCATTGGCCGATAGCGACACGAACAACGCGAATGGGACCACCCATAGACACAGTGTGAAGTACGCCAGCACCTGGGGACAAGATATAGCTTTTTTTTATTGACAGTTTATTCGCTTATAGTACATTGCACCGATATCTGTTAGAACATAGCAGCCAAAAATATCTGTCGCAACTTTATTTCTAGTTCGCGCTTTGTTCTATGATAGTACATTGTACAACAAACAACAAGTGCGTAAAATAACCCAATTTATCGAAACAAGCCGTAGGCGAGGGCCGATATAAAGTAGAGGTTACAATGGGTTTTATACACGAGTTATACACTCTGCGATAGCGAGAAAATTAAACAAATAATTATAGTTATGTCCTCGACGACCTTGGGAAGCGGCCCCGAGGGCGGGTTTTACTTTATGGTCTAGAGCATAAAAAGTGACTTTTGTGATTATGAATAATGTCTAGTTTCTGCTTCTAAATAATGTCTAGTTTCCTTTCGAATTGGTAGCCAAGTGGATCCAAGACTCCGGAGCAATAGCTGAGGAAGATGGTAGGTACTATGAGAAACTAAAGTAACCCACCTCTGAGAATGTATAAAGCACGGTCCCTAAGAACCTGAGCGCGTAGTAATGGCGGGCGATGATAACAGACCCTAGACTCCGGGGCAATCGCTGAGGAAGATGGTAGAAACTATGAGAGACTTAGGTAACCCACCTCTGAGAATGTATAGTGCACGGTCCCAAAGAACCTGAGCGCGTAGTAATGGTGGGCGATGATCATAGACCCTAGACTCTGGAGCAATAGCTGAGGAAGATGGTAGGTTCTATAAGAGACTAAGGTAACCCACATCTGAGAATGTATAGTGCACGGTCCCAAAGAACCTGAGCGCGTAGTAATGGTGGGCGATGATCATTGACCCTAGACTCCGGAACAATAGCTGAGGAAGATGGTAGGTTCTATGAGAGACTAAGTTAACCCGCCTCGGAGAATGTATAGAGCACGGTCCCAAAGAACCTGATGGCCTGAAGCTTCCAAATAATGTCTAGTTACCTACCAATTTCCTGTGCCTGACGTAATAGCTGAGGATACAGAGACTTGGGTAACTCACCTTGGAGAATGTATAGTGCACGGTGCCAAAGAACTTGAGCGCGTAGTACGAGGCTTGCACTGAAAGTGGCGGGAATCGAATACTTATTAATTTATTTTTAACATGTATTATACCTTTTTATAATCTCTGAAGTTTCCTTATCTCAACACACTGGCCACTTAGAAAAAAAAAAGTATGGTTCGGTTTCAATTGTTTATTGAAGTCGTCGAGTCACTGCTTAAAATGGAATTGTGCCGTGAAAATTTCAGAGCTATGATTTATTATGACTTTAAAAGTGGACTAACACAAAAACAATGTGAAGAGCGGATGGTTGCTGCTTTTAATATTGAAGCTCCTTCAAAGACTACAATATACAGGTGGTATTCAGAATTTCAACGTGGCCGTGTATCCCTCACCGACGAAGTGCGTGAAGGTCGACCAAAATCGGCAGTCACGCAAGAAAACGTCGATGTTGTGCGTCGTCTGATAAATGAAGACCGACATGTGACATATCGGGAAATTCAAGAGCACCTGGGTATTGGAATGAGTCAAATACAAATTATTTTAAAAGAAGAATTAGGCGTGAAAAAGTTATTTTCCCGTTGGATACCTCACCTATTGTCTGACGAGCAGAAAATAGTCCGTGTCAATTGGTGCCGCAAAACTTTGAAAAGATTTAACAAGGGACGCTCAAATGCTGTTTTTAGCATAGTATCAGGTGACGAGTCGTGGATATACGCTTATGAGCCTGAAACTAAAAACCAATCCCGAGTATGGGTCTTCGAAGACGAGCTCAAACCCACAAAAGTTGTTCGTTCTCGCAGTACGGCTAAGAAGATGGTGGCTACGTTTATCTCTAAATCTGGTCACGTAGCTACTGTGGCTCTTGAGGATCGTAGAACAGTCAATGCTGATTGGTACACCACTATTTGTTTGCCGAACGTCTTTGCTGAACTCCGAAAAACAAACCCTAGTCGTCGCATCATCCTTCACCACGACAACGCCAGCCCACACACCGCTCGGACAACAACTGAGTACCTGGACGGTGAAAAAGTCGAAATATTGGACCACCCTCCATATAGCCCTGACTTAAGTCCCAACGACTTTTTTACATTCCCCAGAATCAAGGACAAACTGCGTGGTCAGCGGTTTCAGACGCCAGAAGAAGCAGTGGAGGCCTATAAAATAGCCATTTTGTCGACCCCTACTTCAGAGTTCAAAAAGTGCTTTATGGACTGGTTTGAACGCATGCATAAGTGCATGAAATACAAAGGAGAATATTTTGAAAAACAATAAAAATAAATAAACTCACTTATACTGCATATTTTCTTCTATTCCCGAAACTTTCAGTTTTACCCTCGTAATGGTGTGCGATGAGCGCGAGCACGGCCGCGAGGAACGGCGCGCTCGCGACGCGCACCGCCGGGAACTCGCGGGGCAGCAGCCCGTGCAGGGCTTGCTGCACGAGCCCCAGGATGTTCACGTGGAGGGGCAGTTCCAAGTTATGAGGTGACATACATGATGCTACTGATGCTTACACAAATGACATACTACTGCAATCGACTTCCAGAGATCCAATTCGGAGACGTTTTTTGACAGCATATGCAAGAGCGCAGTAATTTGGTAGGCAGGTCAGGCTATCGACCCCAGTTGCTGTCTGTGAAGAGTTCAGGCGCATTCGCAAAGACTAGAGCCAACGCTGATGCTGATGCAGGAGTATTACCTCACTTACCTGATGTCCGGAAGCTTCCAAATAATGTATAGTTTCTCACCAATTTCCTGTACCTGACGTAGTAGCTGAGGATACAGTAACTTACCTCTGAGAATGTATAGTTTCCTTTCGGATTGGTAGCCAAGTGGATCCTAGACTCCGGAGCAATAGCTGAGGAAATAGGGATGGTAGATACTATGAGAGACTAAGGTAACCCACCTCGGAGAATGTATAGTGCACGGTGCCAAAGAACTTGAGCGCGTAGTAATGGTGTGCGATGAGCGCGAGCACGGCCGCGAGGAACGGCGCGCTCGCGACGCGCACCGCCGGGAACTCGCGCAGCAGCAGCCCGTGCAGGGCTTGCTGCACGAGCCCCAGGATGTTCACGTGGAGGGGCAGCTCCTCGAAGGCTATGAGGCCGATGTGGATGATCACAGTGACCTGGGATATGTTATTATATTTATGCCTGCGCCTACAACAATTTAATAGCAATTATTTCTATCTATTTTATTTATTTATTTATTTATTGTTCCTTAATAGTTCTATTCGTTTTTTTTTAATTCTTTATTTTTCTTTTTTTTTATATACTACTAAATTAAGGACCCTTGACGGGTATAGGCCTCCTCCATGTCTTTCCATTTATCTCGGTCTTTTGCGCCGATAGTCCAATTTGGTCCTGCCACTGCTATAATGTCATCAGACCATCTTTCTTTGGGTCTTCCCACTCGCCTTTTCCCTTGTGGGCCTGGCCATGTAGTTCTATCTATACTAATATTATAAAGCTGAAGAGTTTGTTTGTTTGTTTGAACGCGCTAATCTCAGGAACTACTGATTCGAATTGAAAAATTATTTTTGTGTTAGATAGTCCATTTATCGAGGAAGGCTTTAGGCTATATAACATCACGCTGCGACCAATAGGTGCGAAGACGCTGACTAAGTCGCGGGCAACAGTTAATACTATAATATATCGAGTTGCACGCGGACGGAGTGGCGGGCAAAAGCTAGTGTAAAATAAAGACTCAACTTGGCTTTTTTTCCACCGGGAAAATTAAAAAGAAAAGACAGTTCTTGTCAGAAATCATGTAAGTAGTCAAGGAACACATATCCGTAAATCAGCCCTTATGATTTGCTAATCTGGACAGAACGCATTTTAATGGATGCTAGATTTCCTAAGAACTGTCTTTAAGGGGGTAACAAGCTCAGGGTACGCGGCTGTAATGACCAGTGAAATGAGAACTTTAATAATAATAAATAATAAATAAATAAATATTAGGGGACAATTTTTACACAAATCGAACTAGTCCCATTGTAAGCTCAATAAGGCTTGTGTTATGGGTACTAGACGACGATATATTTAATAGATACATACTTAAATACTTAGAAAACATCCAAGTCTCAGGAACAAATGTCTCTGCTCCCCACTGAAACAAATGCCCTTACCGGGATTCGAACCCGGGACCTCTAGCTTCGGAGGCAGTGGCACTACCAACTAGGCTAAACAGGCCGACATTTTTTAATCACATAAATATTTGGATATGTTATGGGCAACTTGATAAGTGTGCTCATTATTCATAATGACCAGACAGTATATGTACATAATGCTCGCATCAAATGGGCAATGTGATTAAAAGTGCATGAATCATCATTTTGCCCGGTCAGTGTGAATAATGAATGATCACCCTATCTTGGGTAAAACAATTGACAACATTTTAGATCTTGAACGAGCCCAACGTGCATTAATTAAGGTCATGTATTTAAAAAAAACTAGGTTCCCTACTGACCAACTCTATGTAATCAGTGATCTCCTATCAGTCAGGAAATTATATATCTTGCAAATCACATTAAAAAAACATAAAATATTACCGTATAATATAAATAATAAGAACAAAAGAAGGAAAGCCGTTGTAGCAGAGTATGATAAAACAAGAACCTCATTTGCTCGCAGACAATTTTCCTATAAATCGTCACACGTTTATAATAAATTAAACAAACAACTTGACATTCACCCGAAACTTTACCATGACTGCAAGATAGTAATCACTGATTGGCTCAAGAACATAGATTATTATGAAACAGAGAATTTACTACAGTGATGTTATTGAAATAAACACACGCACACACACACACGCATACGAACACGCACACGCACACACACGCACACACACACACACACACACACACACACACACACACACACACACACACACACAAACACACCGCGCCCACTCATCTTGATGTTGTTTTCGCTCATGTATATATATAATTTAAATAAAACATACAAAAAAAAAAAAAAAAAAAAAAAAAAAAAGTTGTAATCTTAGTTAACTGTAACAAAATATCTAGAATTTTAAGCTTTAGCCTGATCTAGATTTTTAGTATTATTTTATTGGATTAAGTTAAAAGCGTAACATAAAACCTGTAACCTTAAGGAAGAGCGGCGCCACCCAACACAGGCCTATTTTTTGCTTACCGGGTGGTGCCATCATCTAAGATTATAAAGACAGTGTATATTATGTAATAAAGAATTTTGAATTTTGAATTTTGAATTTTTGAATTTCAAATTTTTAAGTAGTGTGGAAATCTTTGGGGGAGGCCTATGTCCAGCAGTGGACGTCGTTCGGCTGACATGATGGTAATGATGATGAAATCTTAACTCATTTCGTTAATTTGTTAACAAGAAACCCCAAAATATTTTTTTTTATATTTTATAATAATAATAATAATAAAAAGTTTATTGCCACAAAAGAAATACAGTATTAAAAACTATTACATAATCTCTAAAAACTACTTATATCTAGTGAGGCAATGGGTCCCATTCTCAGCATGTGCTGTGCGGTAGTGCCCAGCGCTGGTTTTCTGAATGGGCCCAGTTGTACTTACTTAACTAGGGACGGTCGCATATTAACTAATAAAAAATAGACTGGTTTTGCGCAGGTGTTTGGCAAGGAGTTATATGCCGTTCTTAATAAAAATATAATTACGTACATTACAAAATAAATAAAATAAATGTTACAAAGTAGGTATAATCTATTTGTAAGTTGAGATGTGTGTGTTTGTGTAAGAGTTCTTGTTCGAGTAGCGTTTTGGAATTTTTATACTTTCGTGCGGGATAGGTGCGTGACGTCTAATGTCTACACATTAGACGTCACGCACCTATTTATAATGTATAAAGTAAGTGTGAGTGTACATTATGAAGGAGTGTAAAACTTGGTCTGAATGTTTAATAAATGAGAATGTACTAAACGTTTGAATTTTAACAGATGCATGGGTTCTCTCAATGGTGGCGGCAAGTCATTCCAAACTTTGGAGGCAGCAAATTTGAAACTCCCTCTAAAGAATGCTGTTTTATGTTGTGGAGTTGCAAGTTTCGTGCTTTCTCTTAGAGACCTAAAACGCGCTTTTTATAGTTATTACTCTATTACTTTTCTAAATATTCACGAAAATGTGAACAAAGCCTACATCGTAGTAATGACGTGATTACTATGAAATTGTGACAGTCACAGCGCACAAAAAGAACAGCAGTTCACTTTCTTTAGTAAATTTGTCTTAGTAACAGTGCTTCTGTCTGATTTGTTATGCTGTGACGCCTTTCTTGTCACTTACTCATTTAGAATGAGGAACTTTTGAAATTGATTTATTTATATGAAATTGGTATATTATTGAGATTGGTATAAATGTGGTTCTACTTAATATATCCTCTATTCGATTTCATAGGAAAAAAGCCTGCTTAAAAAAATTAAATGTTATCAACTATCTGTCAAATTGGTGAAAATTCACAGCCTATCACCAGCACCTTACTTCCACATATGACATTACATTATCACATTGGCTGCCCGGCTAAAAGTAGGGAATTATACTGATAGCCTTGAGGAATTAAGTATTAATTAAAATATCTCTGTGGCCTTTTTACTCACCACCACTGTCCAGGAGATAATATATTTGGCTGTGACTGTGTATTCCTCCACCAGCTCTGCTAGGTAGTACAGACCTGCCGCTGCAAATATATTAAACAATTATTATAAAAAAACACACTAATCAAACTAGGGGCAGCTCAATAAGGCTAGTGTTATGGGTGTTTTTTTTATTACACATTGGTGGCAAACAACAATATGGCCCGCCTGATGTCCACATATTTAATAAATAAATGTGCCCATGCATTCTATGTACATTATGTATTTTATTCATATTAATTTGGACCATTATTATTTAATTGTCGTATGGCACTCATTTTGAAGTGTGAGATCTTTAAGAAGACAGTACAGTAGCCAGTTTATTGCACTTTTAGCACCACCCAGGGGTCACGTAAGAATTTGGACCAAAGGCTCAAATTTGTTTGTTTGCATGTATGTATTAACATTTTCGTATTGTTAAGCCCTAAAACAGTTTTACTGCTGCTAATATTATAATAATAGGCACAAAAGGCAGTGGTTTGACTGAAACAAACATAAAGCTATTTTTTTAATGGGTTCTCTTGTAAAAACCCTATCATCACTAGTAATGACATCATAGCAAATCATACATGACCTTCATGCCAAAGTGAAGCAGGTCTACATATTTTTAAGCATGCTTTTGTGCTACTTTTGTTAACTAAATACTTTACAGCTTTACCTTACCATAGATAGTACTTTTACTTATCAATATCATTTTTTTACTTGCAAAGTACAATTACCATTAAATTTGAGATTAACAGTTTGCGGGCCCCTCATTATCATAGAATAAATATTACATATTTATTGTAAGTAACTTAATTACCATACTTAATCAAGTACAGCTGTCGCTAACTGCGTAAATTTATACCACAAATCTCACTATATTCTAATATTCTACTGGAATAACACATTAATAGGCTTTATTATACTATTTTAATACATGAAACGATGTTTTATCAAAATTTTCACTGCGAAATAAATCATATAGATAATGTATGAAAACTCACCAATTGCTAATGTGACAAATATCGCCTGCACTATTATAGATAGAATAGTAAGTAGGTAAAAGAACCACATATTTATGATTGGTTTTTTATTATGTTTTGATATATTTAGTTCCTATTTTTGAGGCTATACGCGTATCCAAGTGCTAAGGGCTAGGGTCAATGCACAAACTACTAAGAAGATACTAGGTCAATGACAAATCATACGTCAACGTCAAAACTCAAATCAATGTTAGATGCGTTCAAAATTTATTGGTATAAAACTACTATTCACTGTGCATCATCTACGTCAGTTTCCACACTTTCCACGTTTAGTAGCTAGTTGGCGCCACTTGAGCAAGAGGGATAAAACTAGTGGCTCTGTGAGGTAGATGGTTTAGTTTCGTTTTCACCCCCACGGCTCAGCCATTTTCATAAATTTCCAAAAACAGAATCGACAAAAAAATAAACAATTATCCAACCACAAAATTTCACGACAATCAGTTGAGAAATGCAACCGCCGAATCTGCCGAACATACGATACGAAAGCATTCTTGCCCAAGCTGACACGGAGACCGGATACGCTTCGCGCTCGCCTGGTCAATAATTTCATATCATGATAATCTAAATCCATACCAAACGGGATTTTGTCTCTACCGTGATCGCCGTAGGATCTTTGGGTTATTTATCAAGAATAAAGTACTAGACTAGAGTTGTCGTACCCAGAATCAAGGACTTCTTTAGTAATCATGGCGTATGCTGTAAAAGAAGTCTTCAAGCTGTTTAATGTATGATGCAAACAGAAGGGATTAAGTGTGATACTAAATGATAATAAAAGAGACAATAATAAATTAAAGTTATTTATTTACGTTCTTAAAAATAGTGATACTAAAATCGTTAGGTTTATAAATAATTATTGCTGTTGTCCTAAAATCTTGCACAGATCGTAGATTGAGTCACACTGGATTCGAAACTAAAGCATGCTTTATTTCACAATATAATGGAAAAGAGCCTCGGTAGCTCCATTGACACGTACTACAGTACCTACCCTCAAAAATGAGTATACTTAGTCCTGTGGGTTCCCGTGGGGTTCCTCTTTGTATAAGTACTTATAATCAGCAATGTATTAAGGGCTCTAGGACAACGGCATTTCATGTATGAACCTAACAATAGTAAAAACTAACACATATCGGTAAGTTATTTTAATAGTATAAATTCCACAGACGGAAAATAGGTATGTAAAATGTGTTATAAATTTTTAGTTCATGTAAATTTACTGTGGAAACTATCATAATCAATTATCATTTGAGACAGTTGCCTCTCGCAAGCTGCAAAATACAAGTTAAAAATTCTTTTTGATAATATATGAAGTGTTCGTGTGGCCTGAACATATTCGAGTTTTCCAGGATTGTATCACCCTTCTTTATACTAGGACGGTGGCAAGTACGTAGGTAAGCATTCTAGTAAGACACTTCTCATTCATCAAGAATTCATTATCCTTCGTATTTCATCTCTGACTCTTGAGATTAAGTGTCAAAGTGGTACTGCTTTCGGATACAAAGGAGAAAATGTTAGAATGATGATTTGATCACTGACTCAAATGATATACTCAATATAGGTATTTAAGCTCCGTAGACTAAGGTCTCGGTGTACAGGTTTCCGAGCCTGATGTTGGTGCCGTTACAGCCGTAATAACCGTAGTCCTTCTTCTGCACCTTGATCAGGGTTAGAGAGTCCTTGGAAGTCTTGCCTGAGGATACGAAAAATATTATTAAAAATATGTCTTTCCTTTTTATATCCGTATGTCATTGCACGTCCACTGGACATGGGACAAAGGCACAAAGACCAATGTGCCAATGTGATTAACCGATTAAACAAAAGGGTTCTCAATTAGTCGTTATTTTGTAACACTACGATTGTAGCTAGGTAATAAGCCTAACCCTAAGCCTATATCTTAGATTAATGCTTTGTATTTCTAATTTAGGTTGCTGAACTTGCAATCATCGAAGGAATATCAGGATTTGGCGTCGGAACATCCGAAAACCGAGGAAATCGATTTGACCCATTCGAGGCCAAGCGTGTGTGTGGCGGAATTATTCCGCTCAGTAGCGGAAAGTGCTCATGCAGAGGCATGACTTATATGTAATTTATAGTCCGTGAACGGGTCTAATATGTAAGTTGTTGGACGTGGCAGGTATTATGTCAGTGAATGGCTATCATTAATAAAATTACCTTCATAAGGCTTGCCATTAAAGGTCCAGGTGACGTTGTCGGCACCGAGGAACTTGCAGTCGATGGTGAGGTCTTCTCCCTGTTTAGCCAATATCGTAGGAGCTGGCCTTTTCACGAACTCAACGGCCTCTGTGAAAAGAAAAGTTTTCTCTTTATACACACTTAGCACTTACTTCACTGTACACTTAGAAAAGGCGTTAATTTCATACCCTTTTTACAGCGTACCTATCTCAATTTAGGTATACTTTGTTTCCCCGTTTAACTTGTGACTGTTTTGTTTGATTTGAGCTTCAGCTTAGGGTACAACATACGATTGTACGATGTGCATCTTTTAATCTATACATTGTTCGGCCAAAGACAAAATATGGAGTTGGTTAAGAGTATAATAATAATAATAATAAATATGCTTTATTGCACCACACAAGAGAAACAATGTCAATGTCGTAATAAAGTGTGAGTATGGACTCTCACACTGCATTACGCGTCGACTGTCCATATACAAGATCAAAGGAAAAAGCGGGGTGCTTTATTTTATCAATTATCGTTGCAAGGCGAGTGCTCGTGGCCCAGCGGCGCCCACGTACCTCGTACGGTATGCGAGGTTAAGCAACGTGGGCCCAGGTCAGTTCTTGGATTCTCTCGCAGCTATCTTGCGCAACAAGAGATCACGGGAGGCAGTGGTCTTGGCCTTTTTCTGCGAGACTGTTTTCTCGCAGAATAGGCTTTGGAGCCAGAGCGCGAGAACAGTGCTACGGCGAAGACGCAGGGGTAGAAGACAAGCACGCTTTGCTTTGTTAGGACTCAGGCAGTCACCTCTAAAATCTGTTTCTAGGTACTCACGCTCAACGGTCAGCTTGATCTTATGGCTCTGCGGCTTGCCGACGCCATTGTTAGCAACGCACTCGTACGTGGCGTCGTCCTCGGCCAGGACCTGGATTAAAAACATTTTTGAGTTAGTGACTGTCCTGTGGGGACTTCCATAGTCTTTTTTACAACCTTTTATTCAACATGCACTGTTCGTATGTAAATTGTCATCAAAATTTGCACAGCCATTAGCCGGTACCCGATTGAGCTGAAAATTGGCTTACTTATGTAAGTTCGGTGACAATACTGACAATGCGATATTATGGCACCACCGAGGAGGATCTGATGATGGTGGTGGCGTCCGCCGGCCCCATTAACTATTGTATTATCTACAGCATAGACGCCTAGTTTTTGGTCCTGACCCACCTTAGTGATCCAAAGGCAGCGGCCAGCGCTGCGGTTGCGGTGGGTGACGTGGTCTGTCCATTCTCCGTTAGCCAGTGTGTTGTGTACAGCGGGCCTATAATGGCTGCCATTTTATCGCTTATCACCGTGGATAAGACATTCGTCACGTTCTGACAAGTATGCGAGTGCGAGAGCGATGGGCGTATTATCCACGACGATAAGTTGATAAAATGGCAACCATCATACGCCAGCTGGAGGACGTCTATAGTTCCAGAATATGACCCACCTTGATGATTCAGGCGCAGCACTCGGCGTTACGGTTGGTGACGCAGTCTTCCAGTTCCCCATTAACTATTAAATTGTCTACAGCATATAGACGTCTAGATTTTGTTACTGACTCACTTTAGTGATCCAGAGGCGGCGGCCTGCACTACGGTTGCGGTGGGTGATGCGGTCTCCCGGTTTCCCGTTCACGTTGACGCGGGTCCCGTCACGGGAGATCTTGAACCAGTCAGGGTAGGCCATGGGACTGGGGAAGATGATGAGAAATTTAGAAAGCATAGTGATACAGTCAGCTTTAGAAATAGCAACGCATTTGAAGAGGTTACAAGCTATTTTGACCTCTTCATATGCGTAGAGCTACTGCTCATGTTGATTGCTGACTGTATGAGTCGGGTTCGGACCCAGGATCTCCTGATTGAAAGTCGTGCATTAACACTCGGATACATTCGAGGCCATACAAATGTCATCATCATCATATTATTATTTTTATGACATAGGAGGCAAACGAGCAGATGAAGCGATTAGCGCCGCCCATGGACACTCGCAACACCAGAGGGGTTGTAAAAGCGTTTTGAACCTTATTACGCCCTTGACGTACCTAAGATACTTACAAGAACCGAGAACGCGTTTACAAACAAAAAAGAATTATTAGTTTTACATGTTGCTGGTTTAATTGCTGTTTTTTATTTCTTTTCAGGTTTCGCTAGTCTTAACCTACTTTTATTTTTGATTTGAGTAACATTTAATCCTTGCATGATTTTTACTTCAAGACTACAGCTGAACCCCCCTTCAGACGCGAGGCCTCAATCAATAGATAAATAGAGGTAAACACGTGGTATAGGGTACAGGGCTACAGCTCCAGGCATGGTCTAAGGAAACAGGATCTGCTACTCCGGATCGTGACATTCGCGACACAAGACTACGTATCTGTACAGGCTGTACACACACGAACTCACACTACGACCGCCAACCACCGATAGGCTCGATAGCAGTGATGAAGTAGGCTTGTGTCACTCGCACAGCGAATTTTCTCCGGAGTGTCATACCTTGTATTATAGTATCATGGCTCCAGGCAACTGTAGAAAGGCTCAAGAGCGAACGGTCTGGAGAGCAGAGGTCGAGATAGTCACCCATAGACGTCACGTCCAATCATAATGATACGACCAAGAAGAAGAAGGGTAACTTACGTGCCACCGTAAATGCAGTACATCATGACAGCGATGTCACCAGTCTTCACAGTCATGTCCTTGCTCAGGTATTGCGGGGTTAACTCTCCGCTTTTAGGTCCCTTGGCTGGGGTGAGGTCCTGAATGGAAATGTTTTGATCAGGTAGGCGGCGATGTCGAGACGAGCTATATAAACTCCTTTTTAAAATAATGGTCAGACTGCTCAAAATCGGCAGGGTTGGAAAAAAGTGAGGTACACTTTTTCCCAACAGTGGGACACTATACAAGCTAGTAATATTCATGAGGTGGTGTAATATTCATGGAATAGAAATAGCGGTCCGCAATGTGTAGAAAAGCGATTTACCTCAATGATATGCTCAGCAGCGATCGCCTTATCATCCAACGCCTGTGTGGCCACCGTGCACACATACTTCAGATCCTTGTCCACATCTTCCCTCGTCACATTCGTGAAGTACAGGTCACCTTCAGGTGATTCCAGTAGCCTTTTCTCCATTATGTCCACCAATTTGCCATCCTTGCCTTGTCTGAACCATTCTATTACTGGCTTAGGGTACGCTTTGCCAACAGAGCACTCCATTTTGAACGGTTTTCCTTCCTCTGGCTTGTGCTTCTGAAGAGTATATTTCGGGATTTCGACAAAAGTTTTCTTGACGTGGATGACTCGGGAGCTGGCTACGCCGTAGGAGGAGGTCGCGAAGCATTGGTACAAGCCCTCGTCGGACTCCTTGGGGGAGCTAAAGATGAGAGTGCCTTCTCCATCACGCATCCGAATGTCTCGAGATTTGTGGATAAAGACTATAGGTTTGCCGTCTTTGGTCCAGGAGAAGCTGTGGAGATAATTGGTGATTAGGCAATGGTATTAATACAAGTCGATCAATCCGATTAGAAAATAGTCACAAAAGAGAATGTTCTGCAGCTAGTTTGCCTAATTGGCTTGGTTCCTTATCCAGAGTAAAGAAAAATGTGGGGACAAAATTTCCGTAGTATTACGAGTAAAGTATCCAAGCTGCAAACAGGAGTATTATAGCATTTCTTGTAACTTTGACCGGTTTTTGTATATTTGATGCTGTGTCTATTTACTGTCAGTCACAGAAACCACAAATTAGAAGCTAAGCCAGCAGTGGTTTTGAAAAAAAAAAACATTTTGCCGCCTCTATGACTTTAGGAAGCAGTATTACTTAGACAGTTGTACGTTGCTTAGAATTTCCCATTCACCACGTTTCCATCTTTTCGTGGATCAGCTCCTGTCAGTTCTTGGACCACCTAGTGACTTCCATTATCTTGAAGTGCCTAATATGTTTACAGTAAAACTAATTTATTGCGGCTCAAATAATGCATTTTGAGCTTATTAACTTGGCAGTTTTCCTAAATATCCAACTGCTTTCATGGTATCATAACATACTGCATTTGCCACCACGTGGTATATAAAAAAAAAACAATCTAGTGACAGACTTGGCAACTTTTCAGATAATCTACGGAACTTGGCACCCATTTAGATCTCAATTCTTTTGTCTGTGAAGACGACAACCACGCATCGCATACCTATTTAACTTGGCTGCCATTTCCACATTTATGTTTTTTATGGGATATCATTACTTTTTGTCAAACTTTACCAAATGGTGATTTTCAAGAGCGAGTGCACGAGTTACTATACAAAATACCCAAATCGCTATAGGTGCACCTACAATATTTGAAGAGTTCCCTCGATTTCTCCAGGACCCTTTAATCAAATTCTGACCTGATGACAATGGGACCACCCCTAAAGTATACCGATTCAAACATAAAAAGTACATTCCAAATCGGTTAATAAATGACGGAGTTCTGAGGTAACAAGCATAAATAATAATAATAATAATCAAACTAATAAAAAATCACTGTTTTCTGTTTTTTTTATGTGTACACACACAATTACCAAGCTGGATGCCAAAGCTCATCATTCAGCTTTCTAGGTCACTTGGAAGGGGGTTAGGTTTTGATTACTAGTCTGTCAGTCAGTCAGTGGTAAAAATGATGTTTTTTGGAATTAAATATCTCAATAACTATTTCACCTATATAAATTTATGAAATTTAGAGTTCTAGTTGTTCTAAAGGATTTTAATACATGTACCAAATTCCTTTTTTTATGTTAAGCAGATTTAGAGTTATTGGGGGGTCAAAAGTGGCTCCAAACGGTCCGTGAAATTAACACACGGCTGCTGTCCGCCAATTCCTGGGGTGAACTTTGCTAGATAACTCACGCGACTTCGTCATGAGGCGCGGCGAGGGTGCACGGCACCGTGAAGGTGCGCGACACGCGGAACTGGACCTCACGCGGGGACTCCTTGAGGACCGGCGGGACTTGAGCGGCGCCTGGGAACATTGTTTATTATTCACATTATGTCTGTATTCTCGACAAGTTTATTTTTAACAAAAAAACACTGACTCCAAACTATTACAGATCCCCTCCTCCTGCTATATAATTTGAGGAGTTTTTCGAAGATCCCATTATCAGACCCAGACTTGGTGACATGGGACAAACTAGAAAACATAACCTTTGAAACAAAAAATAATTTTTGAAATCGGTCCTCTATTCTCCGAGTAATCGGTGAACATACATAAAAAAATATTCCGACGAATTGAGAACTTCATCTTTTTTTTGAAGTCGGTTAAAAAGGGTATGGAGAACATATGAAATTCAGTATTCAGCGACTTCTAGCAATTGTATTTTTACATTTGGAGGAATTGATATTGCAGGTATAGATTCCTAATGCTTCACCCACAACGCACTATGACGCTATTACTACAGTCGACTACGAATATGACGACACCCACGAGTAGGGTGGCCAGGCCTTAAACTTCAAAAGCCGGATATGGTGTTAAAAAAGCCCAAAAATTTTACCAAAATGCCGAACTTACTATTTTTACCGAGTATAAATCTTTAAAAGCCGCACTTGACGTTGTAATTTTTTTCTAAGCATACAAAATCAAAATACCCATACATAATGCTATAAACTGATCGTGAGATTCCTGAGTATTTTAATTTATTGAAGTTCAGCATTTAACAGAAAAGTCTAACTGTAAATATTAAAAGTCCGCAGTAAGCTCGGTTCTCCATACAAACGTAGTGAAATTATAATGGAGAAATTATACAGCGATTATTAAGGTTTTGTTACAAGACGTAAAAAACTCAAAAACTCGCTGTATTTTTTTTCTATTCCAATTTCTAGCAACATAAACTTATTTCCGACCTAGATATGGCGGCTCCCATTGTGTATACAACGTTTCATGTTATTTCAGCAAGGCGTCTTAAAATGAGAACGAAACTACGTTTGTATTGAGAATCGAATTCAGCCGAGCGTACGGGGGACCCTTAAAGAAAATAGAATAACTTACACAAAGCGGCGCCCGCCACGAATAATAAAAAAACTTTGACTGCCATGGTTGTTGTAAACCTATAAAAACACAATATGTAAATTAAAAAAAAAGTACTTTTAGCTTTTTAAATTCAAATTAAATATTTAAATTTGAACGCACCCGTAAGTGTATACACTATGGCGGGAACTCAAACACTGCTGCGATGCCCGCCTCGTAGGGTATTTATATGGAATAATATTTACAGTGTTTCCTCGTTCGTCACCCTCGGTCTGAATAATTTGTAAAACAACTCATCGTAGGTAAAGTACCGAGGCATATTTAAGCGATAAATATTACGTGTTGAGAATTTAATCTGTTAACGATAAAAACATACTTACTATGAATAGTTAAAAGGTTACGACCTTGTTTATTAGTTTTATTACGCTTTTACATGTAAAATTAACCATAGTAAAGGTGCCCTTGAATTTGTAATCATATGCATAATGTCTCATAACAAAAGTCATACATTTAATTGGTGATCTCTTGTGGATTGGATCCTTTTCCCATAACTACGTCCAATTGTTCATAGGTTACTTATCTACTTATCAGGGCAGGTCGTAAGACTATTTGCCACGGTCGTTGTTTAACATATGTAGTCAAATCGGCGTCAAATATCAATTAGTCAAAGTTGTCAGTTAACGACAGCGAGCAGCGAACGTATTGCGATGCCTGTCCCTGATTTTGAACAACTGTTCATCGAACCCACGAGTCCAGGGGGTCTACTCCGAAATTCGAAATCCAAACTTTGTACGGTGCCGTCCCTTTCACTCATATTGTGTATGACAGCAGAGTGAAAGGGACGGCACCATACTAAGTTCGTATTTCGAACTTCGGAGTAGGCTGCCAGATATCAAAGATCAAACGATACCACTGTAGCTATCTTTGACCCCAGGATTTTTAAGGGGTTATTTTCCGGGCAGCTAATATGATAAACTGGCAGATTTTAATGTGGCATAATAATATAAATATTAGTAGTGGTCGTAGAGTTATTATTTGGTTAAATAATGTTATTTTATTACTCGTAATTTAGTTGCCAATTTATTATTTTTGTAGGTTAGGTTAGGCTTCTATTTTTTTACGCCTATTACCACTAGACTAGCTAGCTAGCTAGCTAGCTTATTTGTAGAAGGACCTATGCCTAAAAAAAAGTTCAGAGCTCAAGTCGAAATAAGTGGATGAGTCAATACAGGTGATTTTTTGGTGCCGCTGCGAGGGAAAGTACTCTAATCTAACTACACGATGGAAATGGCAAATACCACGTCAATGGAAATCCTTTATTTTTGACTAGGACCAAAAATACAACCAAATATTTTTTTAAGCTCTTGCTTTACACAGGAATCGAACCGGCTAATTTCTTCAAAACGACATTCTGTACTTTTATGGCATCAATCGACCGTACAGGTCATAAGGATCAAATCTCTCTAATAAACATCTTGGTTAAAATGACAGAAAAAACCATCTTCTGTATTAAACCCTTGAGCACCTTGAGCAAGTTATCTAAAAATATTTAATATTACGAGTATTATAATGATTATGACTTTTCCTTATTATGACTATTGATGTGATTATGGCATGGAAATGTTCTAGTAGGTAAATAATAATTGCATTTTCCTGTTACACATTCATAACGCATTTCTGAATGGGATGACTAGGTACAGTAGGTACGCATTCAGAGTTGCACAAGATTTTTTCTTTTTCTATAACTTTAGTAGGTATGACGCGTTTTGCTGCAAGCGAATACCTATTAAAGCATAGCAAGCAAGCCTTATATTAAAGCATGGCGGTTACTTTTTAAAAAGCGTCTTCTAAAGAGGAGCGAAGCATAATATAGCCGGACTGCGTGCTGATGGTAAGCAGACACGTTAGCTTAGGGACGCTTGAGATTCCAAAAGAATCACAAATGCGTTGCCGCCTTTAATTTACTTGAGTTTCACTCTCTAAATAGCGTATCCTAGGCTCTGGCTACCTTATTTAAAACTTTAATCGCCATCTTATACTGGGTGGAAACGAGGAACTTTCCCGCAAATAAGGAATAGGTTAGTCTTAATAGGTACTATATTTTTGCCAGACAAACTATGTTAAGCAATTGACAACATTTCAAATTTTCAAGTAGTATAAAATATTAACTCATTTTGTTAACTTGCCAACAAGAAATACAATTTTTATTTTTTGATAGCTATTTGTTTTCAAGATATTCACTAAAATGTGAAGAAAGCCTACCATCGACTATATGACGACAAAAGACTGAATTTTGACAATCACAACGCACAAAGAGAACAGCAGGACACTTTCTTTAGTAAATCCGCCTTATTAATAGTGCTTCTGTACGATTTTTTACGCTGTGACGCCATACTTGTCACTTACTCTCGTGTAGAATGAGAATCTTTTAAAAATGTGGTTATTTTTAATTTGTTCTCCTCTATTTGATTAAATTGGAAATTAGCCTCCTTAAAAATGAAATGTTGTCAATTGCAGGTTATAGATGGAGAAAATTTATGTTAAGTATGTTATTTTATTATTTTTTAACAAAAGCTTCTAATGATTGCAAGTCGATTGTACATCATTTAAATCAGTAATCAATCATTTAAATGACAACATACTTTCAGGAAAGTCCGTGGTATTGTTCCTCCCTGTATATCAGACAAAGTCACAGTGTAAATGACACCTCCCTTATGTATGACAAAGTTGAAAATTGCGAGTCACTTTTATACACTCGGCTTAATTTGCACGAGGCACACAACACCACATACACGGAAAAAAAAAACTGGTAACCGAAACCAGAATTCGGTTTCGGTAACTATGTTTTTTAGTTGCATATGTGACAACTACACAAATAGTAAACTCTACGGTTCACTTATAGTTAAAAAAAATAGTAAAGACAAATATGCATATTGCTATGCTTACTATATTATAGTGAGAATAACAATCCATATAGTAAATATTAGGATTCAATTTCGTAAACACAACGATACTATTGTAACTCTTACTTAACTGTTGTTGCTATAACATTTAGACAGTAACACCTACAAAATTTCCACCAACTAGAATTAAATATTATCCACTACTAAACGAATTGTAATAATTACTAAACAAAATGTATTAATTATTAAAAACATTGTAATAATTACGTAAAGTTGTTTGGCTGTACAGTAAAATTTGTTAGAATAACAAAATTTCGTTTACTAAACATTCTGGTAGTATAGTTGTAAATCTTTTTTTTCCGTGTAGGTATCTAAAAAGCAGGTAGTGGTTTTATTATGGCTGGAGTCTTCTGAAAGTGGAGGTACATCCCTAGATGGGCTGCTCAATGTTAAATCAAGTGATGTTATTATCGTTGCACATTTGTAGAGATGTGCAATTAATGAGTTTTTATGTGGTACCAAGCCACGGGAGGCTATAGTATGGGTGTATGCTGCGGGCGCTAAGTTAACGGATAATTTAGTTTTTTCTTCAAAACGAATGTTAAACATATTTACCGAGATTGTTGGCATGTTCGGTTCTGATTACCATATCGCCTCATTAGTAGGCAGTTCATTGTACGAGGGGATCACAGACTAATAAGAGATACTACGTGAGGGGATTACCTGGGAGTGCTTCGTTGCCCAGCCAGCGACGCGACGCCCGCGTACCGCGTGCGGTATCAAAATAAAAAAAATCAAATTCAAAAATTTATCCTGCAAATAGGCCACAAGGGCACTTTTACAAGTCAACACATGAATTATACAATGAAATAAATTGACATTAATAATAATTATGATTTCAAAACATGAATTGTACAACTAAATAATTTTTAAGAAAAAAAAACCGACTTCAATGGGGGAGGCCGGTAAAAGATTATTATACTTAGATGGTGCACTCTTAGATTCCATACAATAAAATAAAAATGGCTATAAGTATGTTTATAATGGTAGAAGACTAAGTACCCTCAATTCCTCATGGAATCATGGAAAAACCTTGCTTGCTTGACAAACAAAACGAAGAGAACAAATCGCCAAACGTGAACTACGCGTTGTTGAAGAGTTCCGTTCTGATCATCATCAGCAGTTCCACTTCATCAAATGTCACTTTTATGAATGGAAATGCTTAATTAGTTCATGAAAATACTAAAATCACTATTTGTGTGCCTTTCACATTTGAGGAGTTCCCTCGATTCCTAATGGATCCCATCATCAGAACTCGAGCATGACAAAATCAATCGTGAAAATAGAACTTGCTTAACAAACACAGCTAGGAGGACAAATCACCAAACGTGAACTTTTCGTTGTTGAAGAGTTCTGTTCTGATCATCATCAGCAGTTCCACTTCATCCAATGTCACATTTTTGGATGCAAATGCTTGACTTGTTGATAAAAACACAAAAATCACTATATGTTTGCCTTAAAGATTTGAGGATTTCCCTCAATTCCTCTTGGATTCCTTCATCAGAACTGCGTTTTGACAAAAACGGGACCAATTTGGATATATATACTTACAATCAAAAAAAGAATTTTCCAAATCGGTTAAGCAATGACAAAGTTATGGAGTAACAAAAATTAAAAAAAAAAACATACAACCGAATTGATAACCTCCTCTTTTGAAATCTTGAAGTCGGTTAAAAAGTAGACAATAATAACAATGATTTCAAAATTATACTGACCAAGAAACTTACAATATTCAATTAAAATAAACTTACAATACATTATATGAAAAAAAAGTAATATTAGGGACGTATATATACGATCTCTGTCCGAATACACAAAAGTATACTAAATAAATTTAATATCGTATGCGAGGTTAAGCAACGTGGGCCCAGGTCAGTTCTTGCTTGGGTGACCGCTTTGAGTGGTTAGGTACTAACTGAGCGCACGCATGCTGGATGGAAGGCACGCTAAGCCGTTGATCCCGGTCGTTGTATATGACAGCAGTCGTTAGGCCAAGTAAGAGGCCTTCCGGTCGGCTTGAGAACTTTTAACAGTCATATATGTATATTGCCTACTCAATTGAAGTTGCATTGCATTGCACCACGTCCGTGTGGAGTACCCACCGTTACCCTACACGTGACCCCTGGGTGGTGCTAAAAGTGTAACAAAACTGGCAATCGTACAGTCTTCTCGAAGATCTCACGGTTCGAAAGATAAATGCCATACGATTATTATCTGGGACCAATCCGGCTAGTACTATAGCTTATGGCCGTCACGTTTTATGTGAACGTTTTTACAGTTAGTACATTTTGGCCATAAAACGTGACGGTAATAAACTATAATTAGTGCTAGCTGGACAGGGGGATTACGTAACGTTTTCGAAACGCCCGAGGGTTCCGTACAAAATTTACTTTATAAAATATTTTATGGAACTGTTTTATGATTCCATAAATTGTCCGCCCCCTTAGGTCTCGATGGCACACTGGTTATTCCTAGTGCTGGAAACAAGCTGGAAAGGAAACCGATGACCGCAATTGAGGCGATTGATCAGTGCGAATTTTTCCCTTAACATACACGTGCGGAAATGCAATTTTCACTCGTCCCGATTCTTGTCACTCGCCCTATTGGCTATGTGCGAAGTAGACCGGTGGTGGGGGTAAGCTAGGCGATCGCAGTGCACACCATGGCAAAAATGTGTACTTACCGGGGACATGTGTCAAATTTACTTGCACGTTTCCTATTGGTTTCTTAACGGTTTCCTACGATTCGTTTCGTTTGTATTTATTTATTTATATTCTTATTTATTTCAGTAAAATTTCCTGTAACCCCGGTCTTTCTCGTTTACTAAAATAAATAAAATATTCATGTGTCATTATTTGTCACCTCTGAGTTTGACATTGTCCCGTTTTGCGTTTCTGACGTGCACATCACATAGCCAATACCCAGTGGAATCGTTATTAAACGGTTGTTCTAACAGTCTAGATTGGCAGCATCGAATAATTTGTGCCCGCGGTCACGCGAGGAACTACGAAATTTCGCAACTTGTTCTAAAAGTCATAAACCGTGCGTTTTTCGACAGCAAAATCTGACCATCTTGAAGGGCCATAGCTTTGTCCCTAAAATGGCTAAAAGGCTTAGCTGCACCGTTGGGCTTGAATTGATGACTTTTAGCTTTTAGTACATGAATAAGTGAAAAAGTTTTGCAGTTTTTCGCGTGGTGCACAACAAGCTCAAGTTTTACGATGTTGCAAGATTGGATGATCACATTGATCACTTCTGTTATTGATCCATTCATACTAAATAAAAGCGGCCAAGAGCGGTTTGGGCGGCGCGCAGTGGGGGTTCTGTATCTACTGCTACTGGTCCTTGTTTAGAACGATTACAGTCCAGTAAAAGCAACTTGGTTTTAACAGACGGACTGAAGAGTAGTTAGGAGTATACAGCTTCTGCGGCACCTGTAGAACGGCCAGATTTTTTTTTTTGGTTTTTTTCTGCGGCAGTTTTTTTGTGTGTCTTTTTCGTATGAATTTGAAATGCAGGTATGTGATATGTGACCCCCCGCTGTTTATGTTTATGACAGGTGTGGGTGCATTGTCGTTTTTTGTTAGAAGATTGCTGTTTTGAGACGATTTGCTTATTTTATTAGGATCAAATGTCTGTTTTTGCTCTATTCCCACGCAAAGGTAGGTAATGAATTACATTTTGTGAACAGCGATATATTTTAAAATTAATGTTGATAGAAATGATCGTAAGAATTAAAGTAATATATTTGGTGGAACGAAAATTTTTTTTTTATGAAATGACATGGGTTGTCTATTTGATTGGGTATAAATAAAAGTAAAGAACATTTGAAGCTAAGCAGGTTCAAACACGCCCCATCCGTTGGAATATTGCAGTAAAAAACTAGTTGTATCGTGTCGTAACATGCAACGAACAGCCCGGCTAGTATGATAACTTATACCGTCACGTTTTATGTGACGTTTCAGTACATAATGGCCATATAATGTGACGGTATACGTTATCATACTAGCCGGGCAGATGTTCATTTTTATGGGGGTTACATATCTATTGTCTTATCTGTGACATGTGAGTGTGTATTATATTTGGAAAAAAACGATAAATATCAGCAACCATTAGGAAATGTCATGCTTTCCGTATTTTGTTGATCATTAAACTACCTAAAGAATATTTAAATCTATGCAGGTTCCATTTCCAAGAATATTGCAGTAAAAAACTAATAAAATTCTACGTCTTGGTACAAGTTAGAACGTGTTGTATCAAACAGCCCGGCTAGTATGATAGCTTATACCGTCACGTTTTATGTGACGTTTCAGTACATTTTGGCCATATAACGTGACGGTATAAGCTATCATACTAGCCGGGCTGGTGCCTGTTATATTAATAGATTTTTTGTCCTAACCGCGACGTGTGTGCCAGTGTGTGTGTGTCTGTCGTGAATAAAAGCAGAGCTCAAATCCAGAGGGCCACCATTCGTTCAGATTAGTTGGTCTGAAAACCGTGTCAAGTGTTAAAAGTGTACTAAAGTAATTGACAGTATCACAATACGAGTAGATAGTTGTCCATAGTTTTAATTTTTAAATTCTGTGTCTACGTCTTGCTACGAGTTAAAATGGAGGTAAGTCCCACATTAACTAATTAATTATGTATAAAAATTACATGTTTCCATTTGTATCAAGCATCTCACGTGTTTTTTGGTTGTTTTAGATATCAAACGAGAATTCCCTTGAGTACACTATGAAAAATTATTATTATAATAATTTGAGTGACGATGAAGCCCAATGCTCAAAACCACTTATAATTCAAGCAAAGAAACGAACCGAACAACATTGATGCATTTTTTGATAAGCCTAAAAAGAAGCAGGCTACAGAATATTAATCTACTGTCGCCGAGTCTACAAATGGAGGTACTAATTATATATCTTCTCGCGTACATGATGTTTTAAAGATCACTCATGTTGTTAAAATTGACGTCTACGATATAAAAAAATTGCGTGGTATCTCAAACGATCAGCAATGGAAATTCGCGGATACTAGAATCAAATACTATACGCAGAGTGAAGACGATGACTATTATTCTAACACAAAAGAATTGATTTACAATATTACGAAAGATATTGCAACAAAAAACGATTGCAATAATTATTTTATCAACGCTAAGCCATAAATTATATCTTACTCCACCCACACGCAACTCTCCCCCCATCAACGAACAAATGATTTTTGGGGCTATATAAAGTCTGACACCGCAAAAGAAACCATACCGTATCTCTATTAACACCCGTGAAAGTCAAGCTGCACAATGGATCTACAAAACTCACAATACGATGAAGAGCTTTATGAACGCTGCGAAGACGTGGATCTATATAACTCATTTTACGACGAAGATTTGATTAACCTCTGTGACAACGCTGAAATGCTCCATGCGTCATCAAACGGTTATTTTTGGGGTATGCCGGTAACCCTCTTTTGATAGAGTGGGAAGATGAAGAAGACACAGAAATGTATGACATAGAGACGAGACCTCCAAGTGACGATGCATATGAACCCATAGCATATGAAACACTGCGTTTGCCTGCATTTAAAAGTGATGAACTATTTATGGAGTGTGAAAAGTGGTGTGATATGTAATAAGGCTTTCAGCTTCTTGATGTAATCAAATGAAAACCGTTCTGTATTATATGTGAAATAAATGGTTTCAACGATCCTTTTGCATTTTTGCTGAATTTATAATCCTGTATATGTTTAATAAGAATTAGCAAAGGAAAGAACAGACAACTTTTAATAAAATATTTATTTATTTCGTAAAAACATAGATCTATACATATCTTCTATAATCAAATCATTATACATGGTATTTTCAAAAAATAAGTTTACAAAATCAAACATTGTTTTACCTTTGAACTTAAAATATATATAAACTAAACAGTATTTGCATTCCGTTTTAAAAACAACTTATGATAACCAGAAGGTTTTCTACCAAATAAATGCGTGACTAAAAAGTTTCAGATTCAGGATTATAAAAGTTGTTTAAATGAGAAAAAAAATGTATTATCGGAAATGTACCGATTTCGTTCTATTAAACATGTAATTTTTACACAAAAGATAAATAAAATCTCGTTATCATCTTGTGACACAAAAAGATATCTGTGTAACGATTCATTTGACACTTTAGCTTGGGGTCATTGTAAATTAAGATAGGTCTAGAGTTACAAATATTTAAGTATAATTCATAGTGTTTAAGTATCAGTAAATATAATTAAAAGTTGGCGTATTAACTGTGTTTAGATTAAAAAAAAATTGATCGTTGCATGGGGTTATAGATTTATTTTTTTATGTTAATTTTTTTTTAATTCTACTTTTAAGTACTTTTATTTTGTAAATCGTGTATTACATCAAATATAAATATATCAGAAAAAGAAAAACTTTTTTTTAATTATTACATTATAAGCAATGGTATGCCAATCATATATCATATACTTATATTAGATTATGGATACATATATAAATAAATAAATAAATAAATATTGGGGGACAATCTTACACAAATCGACCTAGTCCCAAACTAAGCAAAGCTTGTACTATGGGTACTAGACGACGACATTCATACTTATATAGATAAATACATACTTAAATACATAGAAAACATCCAAGACCCAAGAACAAATATCCGTGAAAAATGCACAAATAAATGCCCTGGCCGGGATTCGAACCCGGAGCTTCGGAGACAGAGTCACTACCAACTAGGCTAAACAGGCCGTTGAATCGTAAATCGTATATATCTATGGCCTCATAAATGTATTTTATTTTCTAGACAACCTTTAGTGAGGAAGGACAGTTTTTATAATGTACCATTTCATTCATCCATTTACAGCTATTATTGCTGGTCCAAGTGGTTGTGGAAAATCAAACTGTCACAATTTTTTTGAAAAATGTAGCACATGTGTGTTATATAGATTTTAATTAAGTGCTGTGGTGCTATGATGAAATGCAGCCACTTTATAACTTGAATGGTGTTGATTATGTTCAAGGTATTCCCGATTTAAGTATGTTTGATGGAAAGCAACCTAAACTGCTTATAATCGATGATTTAATGAGAGCGTCAGATGTACTTATTGTTGATATTTTTACTTTTTATCTAACTCAAAACTTATTTCACCAAGGAAGAGGACAACGTGATATCTCTTTGAACACAACCTACATTATTTATTTTAAAAATCCTCGAGACAAAACTCAAATACGCAACTTGTCCCGACAAGTTTATCCAGAAAATACGAAATTTGTTGAAGAAGCATATAAAGATGCCACTAAGACAGCTCATGGATACCTGATGATGGATTTGAAACAAAGCACTGATGTCGTTTTAAAACTAAGGTATTTCCATTCGATAAAGGTTGTACAGTATACATTCCAAAAAAAAGGTTTAAATATACCAGTAGTCGTTCTGTTTTGGTCAGTTCTAGATAATGCCTGACAGAGTAGCCACATATCAACATTTACTTAAAGCATTGCATACGCTCAAACCAAAATATCGTAAAGCTTTACTGAAAGCATGCGATGAAGATGAAATAAATATAATTTGTGAGTGCATTTACAACGTTTTAAAGGAAAAAGTTCCATTAGACAATTTAGAAAAAAACAAGTTAAATAAACAGAAGAATATATTACGCAAATTTGTTTCTAAGGGGAAACAAAAATTAAGGAAGACTGTTATAGTGCAAAAGGGTGGTGCGTTTTTACCAATTATACTGGAGGCTGTATTAAGTAGTTTATTGAGCTCATTAACATAGTTAAAATGGAGAACACGAAGAAAATGATTTTAGTAGAACCAGACTTTATTGAGAAGCTTAAACACAATGAAAATGCTCCTTTAAATTCCCTATCTCGCTTAGGTGAGGACATGCAAAAAATACTGAAAAGTAAAATAGAGGATCGCGAAAAATGGACATTGTATTCTCAAGCACTACAATGTTTTTTGCATTTTACTTAATCAGATCAAAAACCGTTCAAGGTGCCAATAATGATTGATGGTACAAATAATGTCCACCAAGAATATTCTGACAAATCGATGGTTAAAAAGGAGGAAACTGAACAGAATGCTACATTACCACATTCAAGACCGTTCGAAAGTGACGCTACAAGTACTCCTTCGAATCATACTTACCCTGAGAAGTTTACTCCATCTCACATCATAAAAAAAAATTCTAAAAGTTATGTGAAAAAAGGACAATCTTTGATTGACAATATTTTAAAAATAAACCGAAGATTTGGTGGAAAGAAGGAGGGGAAATCGTGGTAAATAATCAAGTTATCCCAGAAAGCAATATAACTGAATTGATAAGTGATACGCTGAGACCCCTCAAACGTCCCAAACCGATTGGTTGGAAACAGTTTGCTTCAGTTTTAAAAGATATTGAAGTTCCTACATCTTGTATAGGTAACCCAACTAATCTGGAATATATAAATGGTCTTCAGATCGACGAGGTTCAAGAATCCCCAATATACAAGAATACCAGATCAACTTCGATTCAATCAAAAGGACAATCAACACCAATTTCATACAAAACTCCTGAATCATCAAAAAAGAAAATAGATTGGGAGAGATGGACCCCCTATTAGACATCAGTAGGATTTACTATAATGTTTCTGATCCAGCTGGCTACAGTAGTATTGATAAGTTAGCTAAAGCAATGCATGGTCGAATGAACAAAGATGATGTAGCAAACTGGTTACGGTCCCAGGAAACATATACATTACATAAACCAGTTCAAAGACGTTTTACACGAAACAAGTACATTTTGTCCAACTATAATGAACTTTGGCAAGTAGATTTAAGTGATATGCGTACATACAGTAAATATAATGATGGTTTTAATTATATATTATGTGTTATTGATGTCTTTAGTAAATATGCTTTTGCTAGGGCAAAGAAAAAGAAAAATTCAGAAACAGTTAAACAATGCTTTGAGGATATATTTACCGAGACTCAAACAACTCCACGTCATATCCAATCCGATAAAGGTACTGAATTTGTTTCCAAAGAGGTAAGACAATATTTTAAGAGTAAAAACATAAACTACTATACAACGAATAATCCTGACATTAAGGTGAGTATTGTAGAAAGATTTCAAAGAACATTAAAAATGAAAATATGGCGCTATTTTATACATAAAAATACTTATAAATACAATGTCATTTTACAAGATCTCCTTTATTCATATAATCACAGTTACCATTCAAGTATCAAAATGCGTCCGATAGATGTTAATTTTAACAATATTATGACTGTTTGGACCAATTTATATGATACACCAAAAAATGGAAAAAAAATGTAGTAATACTACTTTAAATGTTGGTGATCATGTCAGAATAACGAAGTATAAACACATATTTCAAAAAGGTTACGAAACTAATTGGAGCGATGAAATCTTCGTAATCGAATCAATAATTAATAGGTCACCTCATCTTGTTTACACATTGAAGGACTTACAAAATGAACCAATCACTGGCACTTTCTATTCTAAAGAGTTACAGAAAGTTACTTACAACCCCACCATGATATATAAAATAGATAAAATAATACTTTCTAGACGCGTAGGTAACAGAAAGGAGGTGCTTGTGAAGTGGAGAGGTTATCCGAATAAATTAAATAGTTGGATACCTGCTTCTAGCTTAGAAGAAACATGAGTGATGACAGTTTTTATTTAACTTTGTTAAGTAACAGCTCAATGCAATATTTCCCCGAAAATACAACAGCAAACTTTCTCACCAAACTCCCAAAGACAATAAAACTAGAAGGAGAATGGGTTGTCGGATTAGTGGAGTTTCACTACCCATGTTCAATGTACAACGTTCAAGAACATGAAAACGCAGTCTATGTAAAAAAGATGGTGAAATTACAAAACGAAGTGTCGCCTGTTAATGTTGAATTTAAGTCACATATTCCAGCAACGACATATGACGACATGGATCAGTTTTTATCTGCTTTTAATGAAAATTCCTTATTAAGAAATAAGGTGAAATTTAGCCATGATGGAATATCGAAAGTTATCAAGGTCACTACTTCACATAAAGACATAGTTTCCGTACGTGCAACACCAATACTAAACTTCCAGCTAGGTTTCAAACCGAATACGAACCTTATTCAATGTCAAATTGGAAAATATCCTGTGTATGTTTGCTATTTTAGTTTTATATTATTCTTGTCATATATTTTTAATTTTTTTTTTGTTTGGGCGCTGCCTGCCGTGGTTCACTCGTGGTCCCAACGGAAGACCAGCGCTGGCGGTCACGCCAGCTACATGCTGAGTTGGGACTATTTCATGACATGTCTTTTTCTTTTTGTTGTTATTTTATGCTTCTTCCTATTTGTAATTGTCACGAATAAATGATTTTCTATTTCTATTTCTAATTTATATTTGGGTCTACCATCACAATTGTTTATATATTCGGATATCGTTCAACCTCAAATAGTAGGGGATGTTATGACATCGTTAGTAAGAATAATACCAATTGATCCAACGAAATACATATATGGAGCATATAAAATGCATAGCTTTTCTCCTGCACATTACATACCAGTTTTACGTAGAGAGTTTGATACTATTGAAATTGATATAAAAATGCATACGGGTGGAAAGGTTCCATTCCAGTTTGGAACTTCATGCGTGAAGCTACATTTTCAAGTAATAAAATGAAATATAGACGTGAAAATATTCCTTGCCCATATGAACATTATTATACTCATCAAGCTGGTTCAGGAGTAGGCATTGTTTATAAAGGTGTTCCTCACCAGCGAGGGCATGGCATAGGAAGTTTTTAGGAGGGCTGTTCAGATCGGTATTTCCTCTGTTATCTAGCGGGTTTAGAACGGTTGGGAAAGAATCATTAAATGCTGGTGTTGGTCTTTTATCCGACATGATGAATTCACACCCTATGGACGAATCAATAAAGTCTCGTTTTAAGAATGCGAGGAGTAATTTAAAAAGAAAAGCTGATGAAAAAATTGATTCTTTAATGTCAGGGTCTGGGTATAAAATGATACGAAAATGACGAAAGCGCACCATTGCATCCAAAGCATTACGGGGGAGAGGTACAAAAAAAAAGTAAAAAATATACAAACGATATTTTTTCTAATTAAACCATGTCATTTTTACATCATCATTCATATGAATGCGCTAAGTCAGAGTTAGATTTGTTTTCACTGCCATCAACGCAAACAAGTATAGAAAATGGGCAGTGGATATATTATAAACCTACTTCGTCTCTTAGTGATGATGGTCCTATTGAATTTCAAGTTCCAGGATCAGGCGATGACAATATTGACCTGTCTCACACTTTACTACATATCAAAGCCAAGGTATTGAATCAAGATGGTACTAAGATCAAATCCGCAGAAACTCATGTTGCTCCAGTGAATAATTGGTTACATTCACTGTTTAACCAGTTGGACATATATGTAAATCAAAAAAATCAAAAACTAGTTTCACCGCCTAATAATACATATGCGTACCGTGCATATATGGAAACCCTACTAAATTATGGACCTGCAGCAAAACAGTCCCATCTTACATGTGGGCTATGGTATGAAGACACTTCGGGTCATATGGATGGAACTGATACGGTTAACAAAGGCTGGACTAAAAGACAAGAATTTATTAAAGATAGTAAGGAAGTTGAAATGATAGGACACTTACACGGTGATATTTTTAATCAAGAAAAGTTTTTAATAAATGGCGTTGAAGTTCGAGTTAAATTACTACGATCAAAAGAGTCGTTTAATCTAATGTGCATTCAAGATAAAAAGCTTAATGTATGCATAATGGATGCTAGTTTAATAATAAAAAGAACAAAAACTAACCCAAGTGTTTTGCTTGCACATCAAAAGGTTTTAGATTCAACGACTGCAAAATACCCCATCACAAGAGCGGAAGTTAAAGTACTTACAATACCATCAGGGGTACAAGGGAAATCCCTTGATAATATATTCCTCGGTCAAGTTCCGAAAAGGTGTATTGGAGGTTTTGTTGATAATACAGCATTTAATGGAAGTTTAAAACATAATCCCTTTAACTTCCACCACCACGATATGAACTTATTTAGTTTGTATGTAGACGGTCATCAAATTCCTTCTAAAACACTGCAACCATCTTTAAATACCGATTTAATGGTAACAACATATCACACTCTGTTTTCTGGAACGGGTATTCATTTTCTTAATAAAGGGAACTCAATAAGTAGAGAAGATTATGGCAACGGTTATTGTTTGATGTGTTTCGATTTAACACCTGATTTATCGGCGAGTTCTACTTCTCATTGGAATCTTGTTAGACATGGTAGTGTACGGTTAGAAGTTCGATTTGAAAAAGCTCTTACCACGACCGTTAATTGCGTCGTCTATGCTGAGTTTGATAATATAATTGAAATAAACAAACATCGAGATGTAAGTGTAGATTATAACAGTTAATTAGAATGATGTACATATATAATAAAATGTTTATGAGAGATTGTACCACTTTTTATCAAACCTTAGTAACGAATTCATCGGTAAATGCAATACTTTGTAATGGACACCAAGGAATTGCAATTATGTATGAAAACATTTTTGTCCTACAATTGAATCGCATGTTTTCCGGCAAATAGAATCCCTGTTTTCATGGATCTTCCGGTTTATATCATAAGTAATTTGGACCCTGACTCAAAACCTGGCTCTCACTGGGTGGCAATTCATATTGATATTAATGGTAATGGTGAATATTTTGATTCATTTGGTAGAAAACCTTCTGGTTATCATAAGTTGTTTTTAAAACGGAATGCAAAAAAATGGTTTTATAACCATATAATAATTCAAAACCGTTTTACTTCAGTTTGTGGTAAATACTGTTTAGTTTATATATATTTTAAGTTCAAAGGTAAAACAATGTTTGATTTTGTAAACTTATTTTTTGAAAATACCATGTATAATGATTTGATTATAGAAGATATGTAATGATCTATGTTTTTACGAAATAAATAAATATTTTATTAAAAGTTGTCTTTTCTTTCCTTCACTAATTCTTATTAAACATATACAGGATTATAAATTCAGCAAAAATGCAAAAGGATCGTTGAAACCATTTATTTCACATATAGAACGGTTTTCATTTTATTACATCAATAATCTGAAAGCCTTATTACATATCACACCACTTTTCACACTCCATAAATAGTTCATCACTTTTAAATGCAGGCAAACGCAGTGTTTCATATGCTATGGGTTCATATGCATCGTCACTTGGAGGTCTCGTCTCTATGTCATACATTTCTGTGTCTTCTTCATCTTCCCACTCTATCAAAAGAGGGTTACCGGCATACCCCAAAAATAACCGTTTGATGACGCATGGAGCATTTCAGCGTCGTCACAGAGGTTAATCAAATCTTCGTCGTAAAATGAGTTATATAGATCCACGTCTTCGCAGCGTTCATTAAGCTCTTCATCGTATTGTGAGTTTTGTAGATCCATTGTGCAGCTTGACTTTCACGGGTGTTAATAGAGATACGGTATGGTTTCTTTTGCGGTGTCGGACTTTATATAGCCCCAAAAATCATTTGTTCGTTGGTGGGGGGAGAGTTGCTTGTGGGTGGAGTAAGATATAATTTATGGCTTAGCGTTGATAAAATATTTCTTGCAATCGTTTCTTGTTGCAATATGTTTCGTAATATTTTAAATCAATTTTTTTGTGTTAGAATAATAGTCATCGTCTTCACCCTGCGTATAGTATTTGATTCTAGTATCCGCGAATTTTCAGTGCTGATCGTTTGGGATACCACGCAATTTTTTTATATCGTAGACGTCAATTTTAACAACATGAGTGATCTTTGTAACATCATCTACGCGAGAAGATATATAATTAGTACCTCCATTTGTAGACTTGGCGACAGTAGATGAATATTCTGTAGCCTACTTCTTTTTAGGCTTATCAAAATATGCATCAATGTTGTTGGTTCGTTTCTGTGCTTGAATTATAAATGGTTTTACAGTACATATGAGTACATATGAGTGACGTCACGGACGGCAACACACTCTGTGTGCGCTCGCGTTATATTTTATATAGAGTAATCCGATCAGTTACCTGCAATTATAGTTACTGGTGTGTGCGTTGGTACCTTATAAAGTTGTGTTAGAGTTTGCAGCCTCCCGCGCGCTTGTAATTGAGCGCTTGATATGGTTTTTTGAATGTGATATTGGACTATTTTACGCGTGGTGGGTAGTTGCTAAAATTAACAATAATAAACAATTGAACAATTATAATTGATTTTATACAAATTCGACACAACTTATACTATCGCAGACTTTTTACAAACATTAAATATTTAGTATTACAACTAAAACGCTAAAAGGAAATAAAATTAAATTACCCTTGCACTTACGCAGGTGCTATCTAGTGTTTTACGTGAAGAACCTTTGCTGTGCCTATCCATCAATCGGTAATTATGGGCAAATGCGTGGCTTGCGGACGTTTCCTGTCCCCGAAAGGTGCCGCTAATGGGGAACGTCTGAAAATTTTAAAAGTCCTTGATTATTTTTCTAATGGTAGGAATAACCCTCGCCATGAACAGAAAAAAGTTTCAGATTTTTCGATTGCGCTATATATTTTTTAAAAATATAAACATTTTATATCACCTCACGTCTGCCCCGTATCAGACTACTACGACATTTCTAAGTCCGTCGAATATAAAAAAAAGCCTGCTTGGATCTGTGGTACGCAATGACATTGATAGTTCAAGTCATACGACCAACCTATGATGAATTGTCAATGTCATTGCGTACCACAGATCCAAGCAGGCTTTTTTTTTATATTCGACGGACTTAGAAATGTCGTAGTAGTCTGATACGTGGCAGACGCGAGGTGATATAAAATGTTTGTATTTTTATAAAATATATGGCGCAACCGAAAAATCTGAAACTTTTTTCTGTTAATTGCGACAGTTATTCCTCCCATTAAAAAAATAATCTAGGACTTTTAAAAATTTCAGACATTCCCCATTGCGCCTGCTGCCATGGTGCTTACCATCGGGGCTGTGTCAATGTGTCTGAGGATGCAGTTGTTCCTAAAGGCTGGGTCTGTCCAGAATGTGCCGCAAACCAAACTATCACAGAGAACAGCCTCACCCCCAACAGTAGGGGCTTAGCGTCTGGCGTGCCGGGAGCAGCAGTGGTCGCGCCGTCGGGTGCAGCAGTGGTCGCGCCGCCGGGTGCGGCAATGGCCGCGCCACGGGGTGCAGCGGTGGCCTCGCCGCCGGGTGTAGCGATGGCCGCGCCGCGGGGTGCGGCGGTGGCCGTGCCGCCGGGTGGAGCGGTGGCCGCGCCGCCTGCCGCTTTAGGGTCTTCGTCGACCGGGGAGACTGATCTCTGCGCGCTAATTCCCTTCGGTCGTGTTTCAATTTATCACCACTCGTTGCGAATTTCCTGTTCTCTGCACTTGTATCGTAATGTACTATTGAGCATTGGGCTTCATCGTCACTCAAATTATTATAATAATAATTTTTCATAGTGTATTCAAGGGAATTCTCGTTTGATATCTAAAACAACCAAAAAACATGTGAGATGCTTGATACAAATGGAAACAAGTAATTTTTATACATAATTAATTAGTTAATGTGGGACTTACCTCCATCTTAACTCGTAACAAGCCGTAGACACAGAATTTAAAAATTAAAACTATAAACAAGTATCTACTCGTATTGTGATACTGTCAATTACTTTAGTACACTTTTAACACTTGACACGGTTTTCAGACTAACTAATCTAAACGAATGGCGGCCCTCTGGATTTGAGCTCTGCTTTTATTCACGACAGGCACACACACACACTGGCATACACGTCGCGGTTAGGACAAAAAATCTATTAATATAACAGGCACCTGTTCATTTGATACAACACGTTCTAACTTGTAGCAAGACGTAGAATTTTATTAGTTTTTTACTGCAATATTCTTGGAAATGTAACCTGCATAGAGTTAAATATTCTTTAGGTAGTTTAATGACCAACAAAATACGGCAAGCATGACATTTCGTAATAGTTGGTGATATTTATCTTTTTTTTCTAAATACACACTCACATGTCACAGATAAGACAATAGATATGTTACCCCCATAAAAATGAACATCTGTTCGTTGCATGTTACGACACGATAGAACTAGTTTTTTACTGCAATATTCCAAGTGTTTGAACCTGCTTAGCTTCTAATGTTCTTTACTTTTATTTATACCCAATCAAATAGACAACCGACTCATTTCATAAAAAAAAATATTGTTCCTCCAAATATATTACTTTAATTCTCACGATCATTTCTGTCAACATTAATTTTAAAATATATCGCTGTTCACAAAATGTAACTAATTACCTACCTTTGCGTGGGAATAGAGCAAAAACAGACATTTGATCCTAAAAAATACGCAAATCGTCTCAAAACAGCAATCTTCTAACAAAAAACAACAATGCACCCACACCTGTCATAAACATAAACAGTGGGGGGTCACATATCACATACCTGCATTTCAAATTCATACGATAAAGACACACAAAAAACCTGCCGCAGCAAAAAACCAAAAAAAAAATTTTCTACAGGTGCCGCAGAAGCTGTATACTCCTAACTACTCTGAAGTAAGGAGTGCGAATGGAAGTGAGGCCAAATTTTCTTCTTGGATGTTCCAATGGGAACTGGCAAACCTACCTAATAAATTTAATTTTAGGGAAAATAAATGTTACACGTGATATTGAATTAGCCGTATTTCTGTATTTCAAAGGACCAGAGTTTATGACCGCTGCGTGCTGCTTGGTCGTTTACAGACCTATTGGTGTTACTGTAGTACACAGATACTTTTACTAAGGGCTATTGCTATATAGCTATATTATCTATCTGTTAATGAATCACAATCACCAAACTTCGTATACCGAAACCCCCAGAATGTAACAACTACTTTTCCGGAGACCGCATCTAAATCGGTTCAGCCAAGCGCGAGATAATCGTGGACAAACATACGAACCTGTTATTTGTAGACGGTTAAAAATTTCGCTTAGTACGCGGGCGAAGCCGCGGGCAAATGCTAGTAATAATATAATAAGGAAAAATATAACGTATCTCTCTGGAAACGATAATATTAGTAAAACATGTTTTATCAAAATTGGTTCAGCCATTTTTGAGATATATAACTTTGAAATGAAAATATCGGGGTTTTCCAACTTTTCTACTTTGTCAGTTATTCTATATCACGACACTGATATTTAAAATATAATGCAAAACGTTATTATTAGTTAAAGAAAATATAAATAAAGTCACCATGAGTGTACCGCTGTTAATTTCGTATTAGCATTGTATAAGTAATAAGTTAAGGATCTGTTACTATTCGTAATTGATTTAATAAGAAATGTAAAAAATTTAATGTCAGTATTGAAGATCACTGCATGAACTTTGGTTTCGTAGTGCGCGCGCACCAGTGTATCGCGGCCATTATTAAATTTTGACAGCGCGGGCTCGAAAGAGTGTGTCCGTTAGTTTGATTCGGGACCTTTGTCGTGGGCACGTCGTGGGTTTTTGTTTACCTTTGAAATGAGAACAAAAATATAAATCGAGTTGTAATCGGTCGAATATCTATTAAGTTGTGAAGTTTAGCGTCATGTGTAGTAAGTGTGTTAAGTGTTTTTTGTGGTTTAAAGTGTATGGAATTATTTGTAATTCGGCTTCAAAAGCGGCACTCATTACGTTAGGTATGTAAGGCTGTTTTTACTTATTGATAATTTGCGACAGAAATTGCTGTGATTTTGACAAAACTGGCACATTGTCTTTATCTAAGTATGACAATATTTTTTACCTCGTTTGCCTAATTTATTCATAAAAAAAATCATAAACAAACTACACTGTTTTGCGGCGAATTGTAAAACTGACAATGTAAACATTGCAAATGAAAAAGGTTTTATGCAAAATATTTCCCCGGGATCATATACTTAATTTGGTATGAATCGAAGCGTACACTATTACAGTTTTTAATAAACATAAAATTTACATATGTTATCGCTCGAGATTATAAAATAAAAATATATTCTTGCAAAAGATCTCATTCGACACGGTATTTTGACTTTTTTTTAAATATTTTACTATAGTGATCTATCTAATTAATTATATAAAAAAATTGCCTGTGTCTTTAGCTTTACAACATAAAAAAAAAACATATCAATGTTTAGTCAAAGCCAGGCAATCGATTTATTAACCACCACCACCACCACCATATCAGCCCTAGGACGTCCACTGCTGGACATAGGCCTCCCCCAATTTCATGGGGGGTAAATGCCATAATCGCCACGCTTGGCATGCGGGTTGGCGATCGCAGTACCTCCACCGCACTCAAGGAATGCTGCTGCCCATTCCCCGGTGGTCTTGGTCGTAGTTTTAGGACATACCCGGGTCCAAAAGGGATTTATTAACAACACATGACAATTCGCTGCTGATGCCCGGTGAATCTCGAGCACTTTAGACCACCTTTTTTTTTTAATCGCAAGCACTCAAATGGCTATACATACCTTGGCGGGAAATATGGGGTTGCCCGCCTCAGACCTATCCGTCCGCGCTTTGCTCGGCCGTCTATGTCTTCGGCCGGTAACCCCTTTTGTCCCGGCCTCTGTAGTAATGTACATTACATTACGTACTATTGCTGTTGACTGTACTAGGATAACTTACTCAAAAAGGTAAGGTAAAATTTACCTTACCCCAAAGTCGAATTGTCTACATAGTGGGACTTTGTACGGAAGCTAATTTCCCCGGTTAATAAGCACCGGAAATAGAAACACCGTTCGCAAAGCATAGCCGGGATCACGGGAGGGCGCGCTCACTCACTGAACCGGGCGTTACCAATTGCCTATTGCTAGAGACCTTCACAACCTAAATAGGGAAGAGGGTTCCTGAATAAACTTTACACTCTGTTGGACGAACGTCTAAATAGACGCCTGCCTTTCAGTTTTACTATGTAGACACGGACTTTCAAGATAATGGCACATGGGCTGTATATCACCACGACGAGTTCATAAATTTCATTAGCGTGATAGAAAAAATAACATTTTTTTATGTGTAAATTGTGTGTCTGTATGTGTTATTAGTATTTGAATGAAATCTACATGCATTTTGCATTTATTCAGCATTCACGAATAATGAATTGATTATTTTTCAAACCGTATTTTCCGGTTTTTGTTGAGATATTGCAAGTTTTGACGATAATGGCGCCACCTAGTTTTTAGAATTGACAACACTTAATTTTTTTAAGCGGGCTTATAAGGGCCTTTTTTCTGGTGGAATCAACTAGAGGATAAAAAAAAATCGTAAAACATCCCATGTTCATATACAAAAACCGGCCAAGTGCGTGTAGGGTCACGCACAAAGAAGGGGTTCCGTACAGACACCCTCCTAATCTACATTTAAAAGGAAACTATATTTTCTGTCACCTATGTTGTACTATTACTTATTCTGTGCCTATGTTTAGATGTGTCACTAATCTGAAATTCCCTAATTATAATATCTATCCCGTTTCAAGCTCGGAGTCGGGTCACTGGCTCCATGCCTATCCATCAGCTAACACCGGTACTTTCATCGACCCGGATACACTTCGCCTAGCCGTTGGTCTCCATCTCGGGGTTGACGTTTGTGTGGACCACAACTGTGCATCTTGTGGGGCCCCTGTCGATCGTCTGGGCCATCATGGGCTAGCCTGTTCATTCGGCGCCGGCCGCCTGTCCCGCCACGCCGCACTCAACATCCTGAGAAGGGCGCTCATCAGCGCCAACGTTCCCGCTGCTCTGGAGCCCCAGATCGTGCGGGGCGATGGCAAGCGCCCTGACGGGATGTCTTTAATTCCATGGAGGATGGGTCGCGCTCTAGTGTGGGACGCCACATGTGCCGACACTTTGTCTGCGTCCTACCTCCCATCGACCAGCAGGCATGCCGGGGCCGCGGCAGACGCTCGAGAACGGCTTAAGGCCACCAAATACGAGTGTCTCGGCACCCAATACGAGTTCGCTGCATTCGGTGTCGAGACTCTCGGCTCGTGGGGCAAAGGCGCGCGTGGACTTCACAGGATGCTCAGCAAACGTTTGCGGGAGGCAACAGGCGATCCTCGTGCGGGCAGCTTTCTCGCACAAAGAATCGCTATTGCAATTCAGCGCGGGATGCTGCCTGCATGATGGGCACCCTGCCAAAGGGGCCAAATTTAGATTTTTTTATAGGTTAGTTTTGATTATTTTTAAGTTAGAGTAATTTCTTTTTTGTTATTTCACATGTTTTTCTGAATAAACAATATTTCTCTATCCCCAAGAAATATATTATTCATCATTATAATCAGAACTGTCTAAATAATGTAATATAATGTCTATAATCTGTATAAATCATCGGGATAATGTAAATAATTATACATCTTAAATTATAGCCTGATCACTTCTTCTATAGCCTGAATATAAGATCTGTCCTCCAAAATGTATCAAGAAATTATTGGAATCATTTAATTTTATAGATATCTCACCTAATAAATAGATCAATTCCTTAATTTAATGAAAAAAAAATTCTTCTATTTCCATACAACGGTAGTACGGGGCTACTCAACTGTGACGTCACCTTTAAGTGTCAATTAGTATGGAGCGTTTTCAGTGCTCAGCAGCCATGTTGTACTGTGACTCTAATTTTTGTCTTTTGTTTTGCTCTAATTGTAGCTAGTCCATACATGTAACCATTTGACTCTTTAAAACCGGCCAAGAGCGTGTCGGGCCACGCTCAGTGTAGGGTTCCGTAGTTTTCCGTCCGTCACATTAAGTTGACATATTAAGTACAGAAACACAAAACCTTTGAAAGCACGTCATTTCATTGTGATTTTGTAGAAATGACAGGTACAATAAACACCTGTTTATACGGTTAAATTACAAACTTAGTTCAGAAACTACTTTTGTAATTTATTTCAAAAACTATTCAACCTATCAATTTCAAAATAATTTTCCTACAAAGTTTTTATAAAGTTCTACTTTTCAGATTTTTTTCATATTTTTAAAACTTATGGTTCAAAAGTTAGAGAGGGGGGGGACACATTTTTTTTTACTTCTGGAGCGATTATTTCCGAAAATATTAACATTATCAAAAAATGATTTTAGTAAACCCCTATTTATTTTTAAATACCTATCTAACAATATATCACACGTTAGGGTTAAAATGAAAAAAAAAATCACTCCCCACTTTACGTATAGGGGAGGTACCCTAATAAAATATTTTTTTCCACTTTTTATTTTACCACTTTGTCGGCGTAATTGATATACATATTAGTACCAAATTTCAGCTTTCTAGTGCTAACGGTCACTGAGATTATCCGCGGACGGACGGACAGACGGACGGACAGACGGACGGACAGACATGGCGAAACTATAAGGGTTCCTAGTTGACTACGGAACCCTAAAAAGGTTAATAGGGGCGGGAGCCCGGGCAGAGACGGAGACTGAGTCCCAGAAACGAAAGTGGAGCTCAGTCAACTTTTTGGCAGTCATTTTTATATGAGAAATTACGCGGTCCCTCAAATTTCAGTTGAATTTGATAAGTAGAATTAATATTTCCTAGTGATAAAAAAGAAATTTTAAGGTAAACATTTTTATATTGTTTGGTGATTCCATAGGCGCAATCCGAAGTCTGTGGGTGATTCTGTTTTAGTGACAATTTAATTATTTTGAAACCCAATATTATTATATGATTATTGATATTATTTCTAAGTAGTTCTCAATTAATATTTAGGTAGCCTTTTAATATTATTTGGTGATTCAATTTAGGTGACAAATCTTCTATTATATAGGAACCACCACCACCACCATATCAGCCAAAGGACGTCCACTGCTGGACATGGGCTTCCCCCAGATTCATGGGGGGTATATGCAATAATCGCCACGCTTGGCATGCGGGTTGGCGATCGCAGTATCTCCACCGCACTCCAGGGATGACCCGGGTATGTCCTAAAACTACGACCAAGACCACCGGGGGATAGGCAGCAGCATTATAGGAATAAAAATAATTTATTAAAGTTACTGAAAATGCATTTATTTGGTAATTGATAAAATCATAACCCTTTTAAAACCACTATACAATACATTGAATGAAAGGTCGTATCTTCAGAGGGAACTTATGGCACTTAAGCCCTTTTGTTTGGTCAAGACAGGTTTTCAATTACTCAAAAACCGTTAGATATATTTTGTTCAAACAAAAATGGTTGAAAGTATTTATTAATGTACATCATCTTGATTTTATTTGAATTTTAAATTTCATAGTTTGGAAATTAGAGGCCCACCCCACCCCCCAAAAGTGACGTACCTTTGAATTCCTCGGTACCTAGTACCTTTACTCATGTGGCAGTACTTATAGTCTCCGGCTGTGGCATACGGATGGACGGGCTAATAGTTTTCCCTGTATGGTGTATATACTTATGTATGTCTTCTTTGGTATGGTTTATTTATCGCGGAGATATGGCACGATCCGTGTGGTACCTACGGGTGAAGTCCCGCGGTGGGTATATACCTATTTGCATATTCAATCTGTTGATTTCAGTTAGCTCGGTTGATATAAGTACCTAAAGCTTCATATGCGTTACAAAAGGAATCATACCAATACGAGAGAATAAGTAATATTAAAAACTTGTGATTCTTTTTGCGTAAGTACCTACTCTTCTTTTTGTTCACTGCCTAGCACCAGTAATGGACAAGGACCAATGATGTACCTTGACCCCTATTTAAAAGAAAATAAGAGTTGTAATTTTTTTTATTCAACAAGCAATTTAAAACGATCATTGAATTAGGAATGAAGTGTCCATTACTGGTTGTTACTGGTGCTTATTAGCTTAAGGCCGAGCCACGCCCACAGCGAATGCGTGCGCAGCAAGTGCGCGTGCGCGTGTGCGTGGCGTGCGCGCTGTATCATCGTCATCGGTGTGTAATCGTCATCTACTATGACATTTCACACGATACAACGCGCACGCCACGCACACGCGCACGCGCACGTGCTGCGCACGCATTCGGTGTGTCTCGGCTTTTAAAGTGTCCAACAGTGGTGGCGCCATGCTAGGAAGAATTACTTTGAATTTTTCACTGTCTCTTTGATATTTTGGATCAGTTTTGTAGGTGTATCTACTGTGTAACGCTCGGAAATTCCTTGCATTAATTTTTTTTTTAATTAAATCACTTAGTTGAGTCACGCATTAATTAGAACTTTATGTCTTTTAAATGTGACTTGCCGGGTTTTCCGTATAGGAAATACTAGAAGCAGCGTGGAAAAAGAATCACTACCTCCAGTCAGAGCTAGAGTATACCTAAAGTATTTTAAAATGTACGCCTCTCGTTTTCAATGAGCGAGTTTCTTTATATTACCCCTTACCTATATGAGCGGAAATAAACTGGAAGGGAGTTCAGTTCAACACGTACCCTGTCCCCCATACAGTGGGCAAAGTTTGATCCATAAAGCTTGAAACGCACAGAGCTCGGCGCAGCGTCGTTGCAGGGCGGAGGCGGTTTAGCGGTGAAGTGAACGCAGTCCGGGGCTCGTCGCACTAAAAACCGCGCGGTATTCGGTAGCGCGGTAGACGAGGCGTATGTGACAAGTTTCGCAAAGATCAAAAATGCGCTCTGTGCGTTTTCGAGCTGATTAAGTCCGCTGTCCGCTTGAATGAATGAACGAATGAATCGTTTATTGCATGTCACATTACAGGTTAAAGGTGGAACATCTTATAAGGTAGGTTTACATGTGATGTGACGCCCTGCGTTTACGTTAGTATATATCTTCTTTGCTGCAAGGGCATAGCAACAGTAATAATAATAAGCCTATAACTAAGGTTACTTAAAAAATCTAGTTTCTATGGACCAATTTTGTACCAGTTTAAAATCTTTTAGAACAAAGAACACAGTAAACATTCTTAATAACTTTTCTAATCAATCATATTTCTCTTTAAAGAAGTCATTCACGTAAACTACTCTTACTTTACTCTTAATGTAACACCTGTGTCTATATGTACCATGGCTTGCAATAATAATAAATAAATAAATTTAAAAAATAAACGCACCTATACCATACCTATAGGCAAGAAAGATTTTTAAACTTTTATTAAATAGATATGAGCTGTTGCCCGCGACTTCGCCCGCGTCTTTGCGTGATGCTATATAGCCTAAAGCCTTCCTCGATAAATGGACTATCCAACGCAAAAAGAATTTTTCAATTCGAACCAGTAGTTTCTGAGATTAGCGCGTTCAAACAAACAAACTAACTTTTCAGCTTTATATATAATATTATATAGTATAGATTTATTGAACATATCATCGACGCAGATATAGATTATACTTTGTTTATTTTTAATTTATAATTGCATTTTTTACTATTAGCGATTCGCGCTATTACATGTATTTGGACTATTTGGAGCCCATTTCCCAAAAAAAACATTGAATCAATACATTTTGACAGGAGTGTCTACCAAATTAACACGTTCCCTGTCCGGGTGCCCCCAATGTGGGGTCATAAACCTCTTTTTCAGGAATCCATGCCTCCAATGTGGGGTCACATCCAGGTCACATCCCCATACTGAATGCAAAATTGGACTTGTGAAATCGTCCGATCGTTTTGTATGGAGATAGTGAACGCCTTAATAGTCCTAGACCGTATATTTCATGGATATACTTAGGTTAAATCTACGGTCCAAATGGGTATACACTGGAAAAGGAAGGTGTTAACCAGTGAACGAAAAAAGCATAGAACGCGAGCTTCCTACAAAAGTACACTTTAAAACGGGGCATTTATTCTAAATACGCACGCGCGGGGTTGTACTTACCAATAAGAATTGCCAAAAATATCAGCCGGTTTTCTATTACCCAAAACAAATAAACATGATTGGTAAATTTCAAAATGACTGGCTGTGTTTGGTATCCTAGCGCTGATGTTTTATGTGTCAAAATGGCGGCGATAACGACAACGCTTAGCGGGTGGATGGTTGCATGCAACAAAAAATCATCTTCATACGCAAAACCGCCGTATTATTTAAATTTGATTTTAAGCTTTATTTTATTTTTAAAAATCATAGGATAACCTTACGAAAATCTAACTAGTCGTTAATTAAGCTGTACCAGACTTATACCAAGCATATTGGACGACCATGTACATAATTTATAGCTTGCTAAACACTGTTACACATAGAGAACAGTAACCTCTCGTAATCGAAACTTGTACGGTATATTCAGACAACGCAAACATTTAACATACGTACGTTAACTCCTTTTTAACAAGCTTTTATTTAACTTGTCGTGTACGTAACTTATGTCTTTTTGTTTGTGTGGGCTTGCTAAAAGAACATGAAACTTTGTATACACTATGGGAGCCGCCATATCTAGATCGTAAATTAGTTATTGTTGCTAGAAATTATAATAGTTTTTGAGTTTTTTACGTCTTATATTAAAACCTTAATAATCGCTATATTTTTTGTCTATTATAATTTCAAGCAACAGAAACCAATTTCCGACCTAGATATTCCGGATTCCATTGTGTATACAAAGTTTCATGTTATTCTAGAATAGCGTTTTAAAATGAGAGCGAAACTACGTTGGTATGGAGGACCGAGTTTACTGCGGACTCTTAACGACATATATGTAAATTCAGTGACAATGCAATATTATGATAATATTATTATCGAGCTGATCTGATGATGGAACCGGAAAGTGGTCATGGGAACTCTGTAATAAGTTAACACAATCGTACCGAGTTTGGGCTCTTTAAATCCACTCTTTGAGTAGTTGATAATAATTGCATATATTGTATGTATACTATATAACTATATGAGAGAAGCAAGAAATAAATATATTGTAACTATAGTTACACACTTATTCTTTTATTTTTATTTCGGTTTTAGTTCTTGTGCAAAATATATTTATTTCTTGCTTCTTTCATATAGTTATATATTCTTATTAGAATCAATAGTCTAGTTGTAAATAAAGTAAATGTCCCCTAATATTTATTTATTATTAATATTAATTATGGAATTCGTCTACCTTTTTCAAACACTACACAAATTAGATATGTGCATAAAAGCATGTATCAAATCAACAAATTCAAATGTTTTATATATGTATTTTAGGTACAGTCGAGGACTTTAATTTAGAACCCCTTTAAGGTCCTAAAGTCCTGTCAAACGGTAGGTATAGACATTCAAAGCAAAATGCTACGCAATGGGTCACCTATTAAAAAACTCGACTGTACCTTTTCATTCACCTATTAACATTTTGATGATGTAAAGTTGCATAACACAATCCCTAAACAAAATCAGTTCCGACTAAAAAAATTAAACAATTATGTTTACGGCTTTACTTACATATGAAAAGCGATTCCATCTTTTTTTATGTTTTTTAGAGTAATTAACGCACCACTTCACTGCACAAAAAAGCATATTATTTATTTTTGAGATTTCAGTTAATACAACTGTTACGTTGCGCCGCCATGTTTAAACTAGACATCCGTTGGACACAACTTTGACGCCCCGCCTTAGTGGACACAACTTTGATGGTGTCATTTTGCGACGCTAGTTATGCTTCTATGTTTTTTTAACCCTTTGAACGCCAAGCTTCACGTTCGGCAGTGACACCTACACATCTTTTTTTTAATTAATAAATATGTAATTATTTGGATACAAGGAGTTACTGCAGATGCTCTAAGGAAGCGCTCTTTAAAATATTTGCTCCTGTTACAGGGCCCGCCACCATGTTATACACAGCCAATTATAGGAACTCATAGGTGACATGATAAGTATTAACTATAACAAGTACTACTGTTACGCACTAACGTAATTAATCAGACATGTAAACAAAAGTTTAAGATTTATCAGAAATTCTGAAAAAATAGCCACACAATCCGAATATTTTATCATAAGTATAAACTTTTTTCGCTTTGTAACGCTTATACCCTAAGGGGATTTTTGTGGCCTGATAAGCTATATTCACATACATACATACATAAACTCACGCCTGTATTCCCAAACGGGGTAGGCAGAGCACATGAAATTTAATTTCAGTACCGCTTTTAGCAATTGTAGGTTTAACCCGTCAAGCGCGCTAGTAATGATAACACGTGTGTTCGTAACAAATTTTGAATTTCGAACCTAGATTTGTTATACCTAGTTATAGTTGAAATTACAATACACGTTCCACGGGTTAAATATGGAGATAATGCGGTATTAGCACACTTCAACCTCGTTTCCTATAGTCGACTCTTACTGACACCCATGGGAAGAAAGGGGGTGGGTGGTGCTATTCTAACCCGGCACCACACGGGTTCAGCTATATTCATTGTAATAAAATCATAAAACACGTTGGCACAATTTTTATTTCTCACACAAAGCACAATTACATATGAACACATAGCAAAAATATAGGTATTAGAGGTATACACCAACATCTCTAACATTTGTCAAGTTTTCTATCGAAATATCATGTATCATCTGAAGCTAATCTAATGGTACCCCAGTTTTCCCGCATCAATACGACGACATTGATGACGCCATTTCCTTACTAAGGCATCTAGAAATGGTCCTTGACAAATAAGAACCTTTTGGTTTAGAAAGACACATAGTTTGTTAAGAAAACTTACATGTTATTTCCTTTTAAACATTTTGATCGTTATTCCCAGGCTGCTCAGTTTCCTTATTCACAAAAAGGTATTTATCATCCTGGGTCTCAAGCCAATTTCCATCAACATCAAAAGGTATTCGCGCAGTTGGGTAAAAATTGTCCTCCATTTTATCGTCAGCATCTGCTTCCAAACTGAGATCAGGCTCCTGAAGATGGATGTCATTTATGAACGTACTAAAATATATGATATCATTTTTAAAGTCGAATAACTTTTGCGTGGCTAAGACGGGTTTGTTCTCGGGGAAAGGACGTGGCATGTCTGGCGTTCGTCTTAGGACAGTGAAGTAGGCTTTGGACAGTTTCGGGGTCCAATCAACTTCGATTTGGCAGCTTGGAGTGAATTTAGCTCGTTTCACTGGAAGGGTAAGATTGGGTTAGTTAACCTTTTTGGACGCCATTATTCATGTTGTACCTGCGCGTCAGTAGCACCTACAAGCAAACTGAATTTCCAAAACCTTACAAAAACAACACACACACGCACAAACATATAAACCAAAACGTCACAAACGGCCGTTCAGTACAATTTGCAGTTATGAAAGCGGAGACACCGACAGGCGAAGACCTGTCAGATATCACTTATCTCTCTCAAACTTACTGATTTGTGCATTAGTGAGTATAGATCAGATAATTAGGAAAGCAGGTCCGCTCAATTCTGATTTCAGTTGAAGGTTGAATTTCTGTACAAATCGTTCAACTGAAATGAGAGGACCTGCTTTACTAATTATCTGTGGTTTAACTCTAAGCTGTGCTCTAAGCTTATGGATGATGAATTGGCGGTTTAGGAATCAACTCGTCACACCAAAATTTTGTTCTAATCGGTCACACCGCCAAAAGCAGTATTATTTGTTTCAACTCGTCACAACAAGATTTAGTTCTATTAAGTCACATCATAATTTTGTAGCTATTGGTCACATTGCAAATCTGTTCTTTTTCGTCACCCCGTCAAACAGTTCTAACTGGTCACAAGGTCTCAGTTGGGTACGACGACGAGCGAAGCGAGGAGGAGTGTTAGTAGAACTGCGACCCTACAGTGCGCGAGCCGAGCGAGCGAAGCGAGCGCGCCGCGGCAGCGGCCGGCGAAGCGCCCGAACCGAACCTATTATTCTACTTGTGACCAGTTACAACTGTTTGACGGTGTGACGAATAAGAAGAGATTTGTAGTGTGACCAATAGCTACAAAATTATGATGTGACTTAATAGAACTAAATCTTGTTGTGACGAGTTGAAACAAATAATACTGCTTTTGGCGGTGTGACCGATTAGAACAAAATTTTGGTGTGACGAGTTGATTCCTAAATCGAATTGGCGTGTATATCACTGCGTGTATGTGCTGCCATGAAGACAGCGTTCAAAAGGTTAAATTGTTCTGACGTACATGAACAATATCGTTCAAAATGTTAAAAGCCCTGCAAGTAGTCGTTCGTGGTTTTCCCGTGAATTTTAGGTGTCGGTGGCATATAAAGCTACCATGGTGCAATAAGCTTCCGGCATTTGAGCCTCAGGATTCAACAAAAACAAGACCTGTCGGTCCACCCAAGGTCCACCCTTTGACCGCTTATGACGTATGTCACCATTGCATCAAATCATCGTATAAAGGAGATAAGCATCGCATTTCTTTGTAACCTTTTAACCTATTCGCCGGCACGTCAAAGTAATAGCGTGCCACAACCGCCAAAGTCTTGGTAGTAATAGCACGTAGGTTGCCTTTACATTACTTGACATGACTTGATATGAAGTCGTTGGCGTGTGGGGCACGAAATGTGCGGACTTCGTATCAAGTGATGCAAGATATTTATATGTAAATGTTATATTTATTATTTAAACTGTATAAACCTGACCTGTAATTGATATTACCAATAAAGTGAATATGAATATAATATGAATAAGTCAATGGGGGCGAAAGGGTTAATCGCCAAAAATATAGGTCGCATGTTGTGCCTAAAAACCAAACCTACGGTGTTCTGCCTTCTGCCGTACTTATATAGTAACACGTGGACTGCCATGAACATCATCGGTGGGGTCACGTAATGTTCTCTGTGTGGCCATGAGCATCGCTGGTGGGGTCACCTAATCTCTGTGTTACCATGAAGAATCACCGGTGGGCTCAAATAGATCAATTTGAGCATGTACGCCTTTTTCGAATACGAACATAGGTGGCCGACAGTGCGGGCACACCTAATAGCTGTTTTAGTGCCATTGGGCATAAATCATAATCCCCGCAACACACCATAATCCGACGAAGCAAAAAAGACGGTTAAGTACGAGTACGTAAAGGCGATAGAAATAAAACATAGCAGACATATCTACATAGACGATAAACTAAGATACCCTTCGTTCATGCAGTAGTATCTGCCACCGATTTTTACCATTTTTTTATTGGAAATAATTGACAGGATAATATTTATCTTATCGGCTAATCATAACCTTTGACAATATCGCTACGGTCCTCCATTTCTCTCTCAAAGACAGAACGCAGGGCGCAACAGAAGTTTCTTTGAAGCTCCTCTGATCCTGTCTTCGGCAGGAGAAAGGGTAACGTCAGGAGAGGGAATAGGATTCCAGCGTTCTTGAAGGCGTTGATTAGAGGACCTAGATGGAGGGCGAGATTTATAGGGTTAACTTTGGTGGCTCTGTAGTGACCGGGGCGGTTGTCTGGGGTTAAAGGCTCCGATTTTTGTGGTGTGGGGTTAGATACATATGGATATGTTGGGGGTTGTTTGTAGCCAGGGTACTGAGGAGCCGGCCAGCCCCAGCCAGGCTGGATAGTGGGAGGGTTGTGATGGGGCTGGGGTCTGTTTTTGTCGTCCATGGTAGTGCCTGTTGTATTCAGCTGTTGGTCGATGTCGCGGCAGCGGAGCAGACGATTTCGCTGACGAACGCGCTCCATCAGTTCCTTGAGCGATAGCTCTTCCTTCGCGTTTATCTCTGGCACAGCGTTCAGTGTGATCATCTCGTTAAAATTAGGCTTCCGTTGAGCTTCCTCCTCGTTGCCATCGAAGTAATTTTTAATGTAATTTGGGGCCGCTTCATTTTTTGTTCCTCGACTGTATACAGGCACATCGCTGCCATCTTCCCCGATTTGGAAATCGGAATTTTGGGTCTCCTCCTCGCAACCCTTCAACTGTGTAATGTTCATTACATTGGGTCCAGAAGTTCTTGGTGGCTTTATGATGTCAGGATCGGCTTCTACTAGCGGTACTTCTTCGATAGTTTCTAATTTCTGTTTAAGCTTTTCGCAATCATCAACGTTCGCTGTTGTAGAGTTCAGAGTAGCTGTCTTGATTGCAGATTCTAATTCAGCTAAATTGCCAGATTTCTTAGCGTGCGGGGTAGTAAACGCCTTCAATTCCGAGTAAGTTTGTATTATAGCTTCAACTTCGTGTCTTTTTGATTTCCCGTCAGAACTTTCGGTTTTTGTGCCTTCGGTGCTACCGGGGTTACACAAGCCGAGTGACGCGAAGATTGTTTGTACATTTCCATCTTTCGTAAAGATCTTGCAGAAATCATTGTTGTAGGATTTCCAAACCTCGCCGTATCGAACTGAAAATAGCGAAAAAAGTCCTCAGTTAAATGCAGATACATACATATTACATTTTCTGTAGTGAAAATTTCATAGATTCTTGTAACGTTTAGTAAAGTTATAACATAGCTGGCAAAAATTGTACTGCGACTTTTTTCGCCATTTTTTTACAGTTCGAAAGTACTTGAACAAATTTATATATTCCTGAGGGATGGAATGAAATGACAACAAAGCCTTAAAGATGTCGCGTGTTGTCGTGCCCACTGCTATAAGGCTGGGTTGCACCGCCTTACGATCAAAGACCATTCTGGCCTCGAATGTCCAATTCTCCGTACGTCCAATCTCCGTATGTCCATTGCCCCGAACGTCCAGTCCCCGTATGTCCATTGCCCCGAACGTCCAGTCCCCGTATGTCTAATGTCCCCAAAGGTCCGGTCCACGTATGTCCAATTTCCCAAACGTCCAGTCCCTGTACGTCCAAATACCTGAACGTCCGATCCATAGCTTCCGCCCGTAGGTTCAATTAGGGTAAGTGATATGCAAATCCCTGCCCGTTACCCTAATTAACCCTACGGTCGCTTATATATGTCCAATTACCCGAATGTGCAGTCAATCAATATGATTTATTTGCCATTATAGAACTTTGTCACAGTCATAGTAGTATGAGATTTCTTATGGCTGTTATACTAACGTTAGCGTGACAAAGTACAAAGTTAGTTGGGAGATCGTTTCCGTTCGTTAATTTTTGCCGTGAACAAAATTTTAACATGCAAAACCAATATGGAAAATAATCAACATGGAAAGTGCCATCGGAAAAAAATCATATTGGGGTAAAATTAATTAATTTAAATAAAATTCATCATCATCATGTCAGCCGAAAGACGTCCACTGCTGGACATAGGCCTCCCCCAAAGACTTCCACAATGACCGGTCCTGCGCCACCCGCATCCAGCGGACACCCGCGACCTTCACCAGGTCATCAGTCCACCGTGTGGGGGGCCTGCCCACGCTACGCCTTCCGGTACGTGGTCGCCACTCGAGAACCTTTCCGCCCCAACGGCCATCGGTTCTACGTGCTATGTGCCCCGCCCACTGCCACTTAAGTTTAGCGATTCGGAGGGCTATATCGGTCACTTTGGTTCTGCTGCGGATGGCCTCATTCCTGATGCGATCACGCAGAGAAACTCCCAACATAGCTCTCTCCATTGCCCTTTGGGTGACTTTGAGCCTTCTTATGAGGCCCATAGTAAGCGACCACGTTTCAGTGCCATATGTCATCACTGGCAACACACACTGGTCAAAGACTTTTGTCTTGAGACACTGCGGAATATTGGACGAAAAGATGTGCCGTAGCTTCCCGAACGCTGCCCAGCCGAGTCGGATTCGACGATTAACCTCTTTCTCGAAGTTGGACCTACCTAACTGGACAGTCTGTCCTAGGTATACGTAATAGTCTACAACTTCGAGCGTAAAGTGTCCGATTGTTAAGGGAGTTGGTGCGACATGGACATAAAAATTGCATGTATAAAATTACAAAGTACATCCACAACATATGCAATGAGACTTAATATTTTAAGGGACTAATTATAAATGGATAAAACAAAAAACGTAACTAAGAACTAAAACTAATCCAAATAAATGAAAGCTATATTAAGGGGTCGCCCCGAGGCACGGTTCCGAAGATGCTGGCAGCATTTCCTCGCTGAATTGCAATACTGAAAAAATAGGTAAAATCCTTAAGACGGACACCAAAACGCCTGGTCCAAAGCCTGCCCGGGTAAGGATTTCCCCCAAAATTTAAAATCTCAAAAGGGCCTGGGACGATACCCTTTCCAAACTTAGTTTTGACTCTCTCTCTTAAACTGCAGCACGGGTTCCGATCGCGTCAGAATCTTGGCGGCGGGGACTAAAGAGACCGGGTCCTGGTTACATGCCTTCCCATCTGTTCATACCGGGACCTTTCTGGAGCCCCACACCCTGCGCGTAGCTACCTGTCTGCGGCTTGGAGTCCGGGTATGTGCTCCACACACATGCCCTTGCGGCATTGAAGTCGATGCACTGGGGCATCACGGACCATCGTGCCAAAAGAGCGCGGGCCGCTTCTCCAGACACGCTGCTCTCTTGCCAGCGTCAATGAGCCATCCAGGTCATTCAATAACAAGGCAACAATAAAGGCATACAAATGTTATTTTTTAGGGTTCCCGCACCTCGAAAGGAAAAAGCGGAACCCTTATAGGATCACTTTGTTGTCCGTCCGTCTGTCCGTCGAGGCGTATGGACATTCCAGGAATTTGACATTAGAGGCATATGGACATTCCAGGAATTGGACATTCGAGGCAATGTGCATTGGGGGAATTGGACGTTCGAGGCATATGCCTGGAATGTCCATATGGACATTGCAGGCTACACATCGTAATGCCGACTCTCCTGACTCCTGGCTGGACGTGATTCTTACGTCCTCGCCGGACAATGTCGTTCATTCTGGTCAACTGTTAGCACCGGGGTTCTCGCATCATGATCTAATTTTTCTGACGTACAAAATTAAACCACCCAAACGCATGCCAGAGGTGATACATGTGCGAAGCTTTGCCCGACTTGATCTGGATCTATTGACACGGGAGGCTGCTTCGGTTGGCTGGGTGGCCGTATTTGATGCATCAACGGTAGACGAAAAAGTAGCCAATTTCAACTCAGTTCTTTTAAAACTGTTCGATGCTCATGCGCCGGTTCGTGCGGTTAGACTGAGGCGACCACCCGCCCCGTGGATCACTAGGGGCGTTCGTATGGCCATGTCAAGGCGAGATAAGGCGTTCCGTATTTACAAACGAGATCGATGCGAAGAGAACTGGCGTTTATTTAAACTTGCCAGAAACCGTTGCAACCAAATGGTAAGAGCAGCGAAGCGACGTTACATTCATGACAACGTCCTGTCTTCCTCTCTTGCTGACACATGGAAGTTCCTAAGATCTCTGGGTATTGGAAGTTCTAAACTTGACATAGGCTCCTCCTCATTCACTTTAGATGAGTTAAACTCTCATTTCTCTAAAACGACTACTCTAAACGACATGATTAAATTTAAAACCTTATGCTTTATTGCATCTCTTCCTTCTCCCGATATCTCATCTTTCACTTTTACCCCTGTCGCAAATGAAGAGATCCGCAAAATTATTCTATCTATTAAGTCTAAGGCTGTTGGCCATGACAATGTTAGTCGAGTTATGGTTCTCAATATTCTTGATTGCGTACTGCCTGTTATAACTCATATCGTGAATACTTCCTTACTTACTGGGATATTTCCCTCGTGTTGGCGGAAGGCCTTTGTCATCCCACTTCCTAAAATTAGCAATCCCAGTTCTCTCAATCATTTTCGTCCCATATCGATTCTCCCATTTCTTTCAAAAATTCTCGAAGCTGTGGCCCATAAACAGATTTCAAATTTCGTTCACAGCAACAATCTACTTTCACCATTCCAGTCTGGCTTTCGATCTGGACATAGCACCACCACCGCGCTTCTGAATGTAACAGAGGACGTTAGACTTGGTCTGGAATCCACTAAAGTTACGGTGTTGGTGCTAATAGACTTCTCAAACGCTTTCAATGTTGTAGACCATGATTTACTTCTTGCGACACTTACTCATTTGCGGGTTTCTTCAAAGGCGACGGAGTGGTTCGCATCCTATCTTTCCGATCGTGCCCAAGCAGTTCGTGCTGATCGCTCACTGTCTGACTGGTGTGACCTGAGCACCGGAGTGCCGCAAGGTGGTATTCTTTCTCCTTTTTTATTCTCTGTTTTTATTAATCTCATTACTACTAAGATTCAATGCTCTTACCATTTGTATGCGGACGATCTGCAGCTGTACGCTCAAGCTGATGTGAATAATATTAACTGTGCCATTTCCCTTATTAACGCAGACCTGGATCACATCTCGGAATGGTCAAATAGTTTCGGCATTTGTGTCAACCCAGCTAAGTGCCAAGCTATTATTATTGGTAGCCAGCAACAACTTTCCAAACTTGTTTCAGTTTCTGTTGCGCCGATCCGGTTCGAGAACGCTGTCATTCCCCTCAGCACACAGGTCAAGAACCTTGGATTGGTGTTAGATCCGAACGTCTCCTGGAATGGTCAGCTATCTGAAATAAGTCGTAAGGTCACCGGAACGCTGAGAGGTCTCTATAAATTTAAAAATTTCCTCCCAGTTGCTACAAAGAAGTTGCTGGTTCAGGCGTTGGTGTTGCCAATTATTGATTATGGTGATGTGTGCACTACCAATATTACTCAGGAATCCCTTAATAAACTGGACCGTCTCCTCAATAATTGCATACGCTTCATTTTCGGTCTCCGTAAGTATGACCACGTTTCCTTCTACCGTCGTCAGCTTAACTGGCTCTCCATTCGTCGCCGTAGGTCCCTTAGAATCCTTTGCACCCTTTTTTCAATCCTGTTTGAGCCTTCTGCTCCAGGATATCTCAAAAGTAAATTTGTTTTTGATACCCCTCGCCCAGGCTGTCAGCTGCGTACCTCCCGTGTTCTCAAATTATCAATACCTTTCCATCGCACTAGATTCATGACTCATTCTTTCGCCATACAGGCAAGCCGTCTCTGGAATTCACTCCCTCTCAAGATCAGACAAGCCCCAAGCAAGTTTGCTTTCAAGCGAATGCTGCGTAAGCATATGCTTAAACAAGAGTTCGACTAGAATCCATCCCTATAATTATAGTATGTATTTAATATGAAGTAGTATATCTATTCTTGTATATATGTAACTTATATAAATATCTTGTATTTATATATTGTATTTACAGTGTTTATATTGATTTTGTCTTTGCATTTTCTTAGTAGATATTTTCAAACTTTTTTCTTTGCACCTTTCATAAATCTCTGTTTAGCCCAATGGTTGGCTGGTAGAGAATGCCATTTGGCATTAAGCCCGCCATTTGTACAATTGAATTTTGTGCAATAAAGTTTAAATAAATAAATAAATAAAAGTATCTTATATCTAGTACATTTTCCGAATGGACGTAGAGACGTCCCTAAAAAAGGTTTGCTGACTGGTGGAGGAACAGGGCTGTTACTTTGATCTCAAACTTTGTGGCTCATACGGTCTGACTAAAAACTTTGTTGCGGACCATTAAATTAAAGTACTTAAAACTTAAGCCAGTAACACAGCAAACAGCAATATAGGAAAGAAAATAGTCCAACGAATCTACCACCTATCAAAAAGTTTAGTTGGAAAATACCTTTATCATGTCCCCGAGTGGTTCGGACGAACGACGGCAACTCTTGCCGCTCGCTGTACGGCTTGTTGTCAAACTTGGGCTTCATCCACTCAGACTTGCAGAAACCCCGGGTGAGTAGTGGGGCATCATGGTGCACTGGAAGTAAACGAATAACTGAGCAGCCCTCATTAGTTAACCCTTTACCAGCCAGTCGCAGAATGACAATTATTGTTTTAAGTAAACGCAAAAGTAAAAGTAGTGCAAATTGCTGGCATAATATACGGGTGATATATCGATCAGAGCCTGGTAAAGGGTTAGGTAAATGCTTCGGGATTAAGCACAGCACCTTTATTTTAAACCGTAATAAGATCAACCCAATCCAAATTGTTTGAAAACACTATCAAAATGTCTACTTTCAGTGGTCGGATCGGATCGTAGGTTGAATAGAAATTTGTCTGATCAGAAATTTATAATAATCATCATCTCTATGAAAAACCTGGTAATTTACAAGAACTTTTATTACCTGTAATCAGCTGGTGATGGTTTCTCCATTCTAATCCGAAATCCGATTTAAGTCATATTGATTACATAAATTTAGAAAACGTCAGGCGTTTCGGGAATCCAACGCAAGGCAGTTCAGGACAGTTCGGTCGTACAGGGCCTGGCTTAGAGTAGGGACAGCCATGGTAAGGGCATTGCAACCTCCTTTTTTTATCGTGTACGGGAAACGGCCACGATGGAATGGGCGTCCACGGCTCAAAATCCTTCACTCTATTCAGTTTCAGTGAATCAGTTTCTAAGCTTGGATCCGCACTACACGTAGGAATGAGTAAATCCCTCAATACCAGAAAACCTGGTTTTATGGAGGCGATTAAATATCTTATATAAGTCGTGGTGCTGTCGAAAAAATCCAAGAGGCATACGGGTATTACAGAATCGTTCAAATTAGTGACTTGACAGGGGCATTTGGGTGGTTGAGGGGGACATTGAGGAGGCGGTGGGCAGGGACAAGGGCACGGATTTTTGGGTTTTGGCGGGCATGTAGGTGGGGGAGGTGGACATGTTTTCTCTCTCTTTGGACATTTTTTCGGCTTTGGGCATTTAGGTGGTCCGGGTGGGCACTTCGGTGGATCTGGTGGACATTTGGGCTTGTGCGGACATTTTGGCTTCTGCGGCGCTGGGCATTTCTTAGGCTTATGCTTCTTCGTTTTTTTCGGTGGGCAGGGCTTAGAACAGTCAGGTGGAGGAGGACATTCGGGTCTATCGCTTGGGGGACACCTCTTCGACTGTACGGACGTCATATTGTTTATCATCTGAGTGCGGATATCGTTATAGTATTGTAAGCGGTTACGCGTTCTCACGCGCTGAAGGAGCTCAGAGAGTGACAGATTTGAATCTAGATTAAGCTTTTTTAAAGCGTCGTCAATAGTTTTAGTAATGTTCGAAAGCGGATCCGGCTGTGCAGTCTTCGTTGCTTCTGTTTCTGTTGCTGTTTGAGCTTTCACAGAGCTTTGTGCCATTGCTTCAGTTCCTCGTTTTGGTTGTATAATTTCTTTGGCTGTTATATCAGCTTTGTCTGCTACGTTAAGCTTTATTGGGATTGTTTGTGCCAAATGCTCTGGCTGTTCATAGTTCTGCGCCTTCACTGATTTTGCTACCTCTTCAACTTGATTAGCAGTTTGAACAATTGATTGACTTTCTTTAGTGTGTGGCGAATCTTTTATTGCTTGTGTTGCATCAATTCGTTCCCCATGTGCTTGGGTAGAGCTTTTAACTATTGTTTGTCTGTCTTTGCTGATTTGTTCCGATTCTGTCATTTCACCTGGTGCTTGATTAAAACTTTGAACAATTGCTTGAGTTTTGAGCCTAGTTTGTAACAAATCTTTCTTTGATTGAGACGTATCAATTTCTTCTGCTTGAGTTTGGTTAGAGTTTTCAACAATTTCTTGACTCTCTTTCGTGTCTTTTATTGATTGCGAAGTATCAATACGATTCTCATGAGCTTGCGTGGAGCTTTGAACAATTGCTTGTTTTTCTTGGCTAAATTCATCAGTCCGTTCAGATTGCGCTTGATTCAAACTTTGAAAAATAGCTTGCGTTTCTTGACTAGTTTGTGAAGAGTCTTTCTTAGTTGAAGTTGTATTGATTGGTTCCTCCGAAGCTTTGACAGAAACAGCTCGAGTGTCTTGGCTAGTCTGTGAGGAGTCTTTTGTAGTTGAAATTGTATCGATTGGTTCCTCCGGAACTTTGACGAACACAGCTCGAGTGTCTTGGCTACTTTGTGACGAATCTTTGGTTTTTCCTGAAATATCAAAGTGTTCTGCGGTATCAGCTACCATTTTACTTTCAGTAAAAAGTTCTGGTTGTACCGTTTTTTGGTTCAGGTAGGTCACATCTTGGGATGGAATACGAGGAATTTCAATAGATCTGTTGCTCGGTTCCATTTTTTGGGATGCTTTCGATCCCTGGATTTGCTCCAAAACTTTGGCATGTATTATATTCGCTAAAGGAATTTTTTGGTCTGCTTTCTGTCCTTTGATACCGGGTCCTGGTTGGGACTTCATCTGTAAAATGTTCTTTACTGTCTGTTCATGATTATTTGCTCCAGCTGTATTTGTGTGATATAATGGCTCTGCCTGCTGTGAACTGCGTTCTTCCTGTGTTTTAGGAGATTGAATATGTAACATAGTACCCGAGTTCTTTATCGGATGTGTCGCGTCTATCATTGATTGGGACTCTGCCTGTTGTTCATCTTGGGGTTCATTTCGATCATTCAATGGGGAATTAAGATCGCAATATCCGCGGGAACAGGTGTATTCGAATTTGGTTACATCTGAATCATGTACCATTGAACTGTTGAAGACATGGATAATAGGCTCGCTACGAACAGCCACTTCTACTGGAGAAGGAATGATACCCTTCAAATCTCCCTGTAGGCCTAAGTGATCAGGCAGATTTTCATCAACTTTTAAATCCTGAATGGGTGATTCAACTGGATCAGCTTTCACTGACAAATCTAGTTCGATGAACTCCATGCACTGTAATAGATGAAACGGTAACATGTCATCATGCTTATCAAATTGTAACTTCGAAATGTTTGAATTCATTTCACTTTTTTGTAAGTTAAAGTAAGAATCATAGCACCAATTTAACGGCAGCATGTCGTTATGTTCCACATCGCGCCTATACTTGCTGGTCATTTCTTCGGCAATCTCTTTGTTTGCGCGAGCAATTTCAATAATAGTTTCGTTTGGGGTAGGTTTGAAATAGTTATTACACCAGCTGGCATTCTCGTAATATGACACACTTCTAACTGGAGCCTCCGTTTTTACAGTCTCTGTAGGCTTTGGTGCGCATTTTTCGCGAGGTTCTTTCTCACAGGAGACGTTGACTGGCGGACGCATAGCGTCTCTATTATTCATAGGTAGCCCCAAACGTTCCATGTCTTTAGACAATCGCTTGTCAATTTGGTCTTTGTCAGTTACCAAGTACTTTCTTGCCAGTTCATCGAACATCTGAGCTTCGTTTTGCTGCTCAGTCTGCTGGAGGTGGCGTGTGTAACTTTTTATATGGGGCGGGTCAAATACTGCTCTACGGTCACCAGGTTCGTTGAGAGGTTCAGGACATTCCATATCTTTAGCATTATCGGCGTCACTCATCGGTGTGGCTCGCACCGTTTCTTCTACTTGTATTGTGTCATCTTTTGAAAAATGATGCTCTTTCTTCTCAGTTATATCTAAAATTTCCTCTTTAGCTTCATTTTGCTTAGCAGGCTCGTCGACGCTTATATTATGTGATGCAAGTCTTTGTCTTAAACTTTCCAATAAAGTCAGGGAGTCTTCATCATCTTTGCCCGTGGCAAATACTGTTGAGTGTGCTATATGCAGCGTAGGCCTTTTGAAGTTACTAGGGTCATTGAACTGGGTGCCGAAGGAGTTATTTACCCCTTGACATATCTTGCACCTAGGTACTTCATGCTGCTGCTGGTCAGAACTCGTGCATTTCAGTCTATCGAGTAACGCGTTGTATTTGGCTGAAAATAGCGAAAAATAGCCATGTTAAATAATATGTTCTATCAAGGTTACTTCTAAATTTGTATTAACAATTGTTTAACTGCTTGCAATATTTGCCACAACGCAAACTCACGTGAGTCAGTAAAAGTTAAACATGGACATTTTTCGCAATTTTCTGTGTAAATAATAAACAACTTGTCGTTCCAGAAAAAAATAAGTACTGAACATGTGATTTTCCGTTAAGGCATAAGAGGTGTAAATAATGCGCAATTTCCGTAAAGGTACAACTCGAAAAACTCCTTATTGACATTCAACGCATCGCATGTAATATGCCTAATTTGAAGAATAAACTACTTTTACTTTTACTTTTAACGTTATGTAACACTGGTAATACCCAATTGTTTTTGTTCTTAGTATAGGTCGATTCACAAGAGCTGGCGCGGAAAATGTATGTAACTGTCATTAATTTCATAGACATTCCGCGCCAGCTCTTGTGAGTCGACCTATAAGTATAGTCATGATGACGGGGGATGTATCACGTTACATTTTCTTACAAAAAACTATTTTAGAATGTGTAATTCAGGTCCTACCACACACGGTCACTTATTTTCAGACACCCCCTCCCCCGCTCCCGTTTTAACGCTAATTTAGAATTTAAAATATTCGACTTTCCAAATCGATAGCATACGTAGTTCTTGAGATATTTATTTAGCAGTGCGACAGACAGACAGACGAGTCACACCATAGGGGTTCTTTTTTACCTTTTAAAAGGTGAATATTTACTACTGCACTCGGGGCAATTTCGCTACTATGTATTAAATTCTTAAATTCCAGCGTTTCATGAAAGGAACCTTAAATTAGACGGTCTTTTCTTGGTTTTTTTATTCCCAGTGCAACGAAAAGTGAAATAATATACGCATATGGTTAGGCTGTCTGTCTTCGTAACCCCGAGTGGTGAGGGTATTCTGCAATATAAGCATGGCCACGTTTACGCACAAGTCCTCGTCGGGGTCAGGCGCTATCAATCAAACGGTGTATATTATCGACTAGCTGGTGCCCGCGACTTCGTTTACGCAGGATTAGTATTTGGACAATTCACACAATATCTTTATAAATTGTAGCCTATGTGTTATTCTGATGTATAAGCTATATTATTGTAAAGTTTCATTAAAATCCATTCAGTAGTTTTTACGTGAAAGAGTAACAAACATCCATCCATATTTACAAACTTTCGCGTTTATAATATTACTAGCTGTTGCCCGCGACTTCGTCCGCATCTTCGCTCTATTGGTCGCAGCGTGATGTTATATAGCCTAAAGCCTTCCTCGATAAATATCCAACACATTTTTTTTTAATTCGTACCAGTAGTTCCTGAAATTAGCGCGTTCAAACAAACAAACTCTTCAGCTTTATAATATTAGTATAAATAAGATTTATTCTTTAAAAGGATCCGACCACTGTTAGAGACATCTTAATTTGCAGATTTAGATTGAAATATAATATATACAAGGACCTGTATATATAAAAGGCATAAAAAGGTATTCAATATCACCGATGCCGAGCACGTTGGCTGCCCACCATACTTCACCGAGACTTCACCTAAATTTTTGCTTCCACGCTCCATACAAAAGTGATCCATTTGATCCCACCGGCGATGCTCATGGTCACATAGGGAAGATTACGTGATCCCACCGGTGATGCTCATGGCAGCCAACGTGTGTTAAATGAAGGACGGTATGTGATTATGAAAAAAGGTCTGTGCTCAGCAGTTTGACATACCTACCTATATTAGGCTGATGATGATGATGATGTTTCTTATGAGCAAGAAATAGTTCGTACAGTCAACAGCAAAAGTAGATGATTACTTTAGTACTTTGTCGCGCTAACGTAACAATACTGCGACTGTTGGATGCGTCAAAGTAGTGAAAGTGACTACCAGCCCATGTATAGTCAGCCAACACAGTTCTAACGCTTTTGCACCTTAAACAGGCCTGTTCCTCTAACCGCAACAGCAGCAGCGGGAGTTGCCGCAAGGTCGGCAATGCGCATGTGACACCTCTGGAGTTGCAGGCGTCCATATTAGGCTGAGGTGTCAGCTTAACATCAGGAGGACCGGACGCATGTATGCCACCAACGTGGCATTAAAAAAAAGACTCACACCTCTGTCGTTGTGTGTCGATATCGACGATTGTGGTAAGAGGAAAGAGCGAGTGTGCGCTAGCGAGCGGGATGCCATTTCTATAGCGGTGAAACATCCATTCTGTTAGACCAGCGGTTGGCAGCCCCGTGCCCGTTTTGAATGTAACGAAAATGTGGTACCGTTTGTCTGATAGTCACGTAAACTAAACACGAGCGGCCCGCGCCAATTTCTCATGCATAAGGCCCTCCTCGGCCGCTAAAATGTTGCCGACCCCTGTGTTAGGCCATTGTTAAGACAGAAAACCTGTACTTAAGTCTTACTAATTATTTTATGCTTTAACACAATAAAGTTGAAAAGCGGTAGATCAATCTCGTCTGCCTACCTACTATGTGACAACTCGCGGAATATGGACCTAATAATAATTAAGGCTGTATACGTATTAATGAGTGGTAAAAATTAGTACAAATGAAACAAAAGCGACCGGTGTATAGTGTATAGGTAACTATAGGATTCTGTGGGCATGTGGGTATAGCAAATAAGTGAGTGTTATGCCGGCTTCACGTGCTTGGCGTTTGCCAATTATTCAAATAATTCAATAAAAAAATATTTGGAATTTATTTATGACCTTTCGTACCAAATCAAGAAACAATAAAAATGATTACTTACGCCTGCGGAACTTGCTAGGTCTGCTAATACCGCGCCGGAATATTCTGATACTGAGAACCATAATATTGTTGATCGATGTAAACTTTTTTAATTTTGTTGCATGGATAATTTGGAAATTTTTTGATAATTTATTTGAAATCTCACAGCTGATCAGAGGCACATTGTGATTTGGTGTTGGCTTTTGTTTCAGTGATTGATATTTTCTTCAATGTTCTAGAATTGTTTGATTATTTTTGGCCAGTAATTTCAAAATAAATAAAAAATCTCTCTGAATGGTGTTTGATATTGCATGGGCACCTCTAAATTAAATGTTTTGAACGCATACATAATTGCGTTTCGATTACAATTAATATATACGGAAAGACATAAAATTGTTCAAGAATATTTTCTATTATTTGATAGTTTTAAGAAATAGTACAATCTATTTTACTTTAAAATTGTTTTCTTCACTCATTCCTTGTGCGATTAGGTTTTTAAAGTTTTGATTATAACGGCAGCTGGAATGTGCGCTACATGTGGCTAACTGTGCTAAAGCAGAATCAAAACGTCATTTCAAATGCGAGAAAATAACAAAGATGGCCGAAGAACAGGTGAGTACCAAAATATTGCGTTTTTTATGCAATTTTAACTTAATTCAGCTTTTTTGAGTCGCCCAAATGATCCTATAATACATAAAAATGTAGGTTATCCACTTGTTTTCAATGCTCGTGCGAAACTTGTACGTCTTTTGTGATGTGCATATCCGGACTCCATACTATGGTTTGACACAGTTTTCGCTATAAAATTTCATGTTATTCGCCTATTATACGTGATTATGTGGTGTGCCGCTATGCGTCAGGTGAAACAATATGTAACACTTGACACATATACCGGCGCTTTGGTTATATTTTGATGCTAGTTGTTGACGTACTGCGTGTTTCCCTTACCCTTGAATTTGGCTTGTCAATGTTTTCGTTTCATTAGCCTATTGTAATATTTCAACATCGCAAACACGTACACAGAACAATTCTGTACACACTAGAAAATAAGCCTAAGTAGTCCTACATTTCTTATCGACAAATTTCACTGCAATCACACTAAATGGTCAATTACCTAGTAAAATGTTTAGGACCTCTTAGTTCTTACTGGAATGGTATGTAAATAATTTAAATTTTGGCGAAAATGTGTGTTTAATACGAAAAACCAATGCGATAGGTAGGTTAGAGCAGAGGTTCATGACCTTTATCATTTTGCTACTCCACTGAAAGAGGCTAATGTATTTCCCAATTTAAAAACGTAGATAAAAACAACCGTAAAAACATATTCATTAATCTCTTTACAATATAAACCATATGTATATACAATCATCAAATAGTCCTAAATAATTGTATTATTGCACCATGATATACCTCCTTACAACATCATTGTAAGGAGCATTTTGACAGCCTGTTTAGCCTTGTTGGTAGTGACACTGCCTCTGAAGCTAGAAGTCCCGGGCTCGAATCCCGGCCAGGGCGTCATTTGTGCATTTAGGAAAAATATTTGTTCTTGGGTCTTGGATGTTTTCTATGTATTTATCTATATATGTATTCATATTGTCATCTAGTACCCATAGTACGAGCTTTGCTTAGTTTGGGACTAGGTTGATTTGGGTAAGATTGTCCCCCAATATCATTATTATTTTATTATCTATTTTAACTGACATTTACAGAATTCACTCCTTTTCTGATTAGGGGACAATCTTACACAAATCGACCTAGTCCCAAACTTAGCAAAGCTTGTACTATGGGTACTAGACGACGATATACATACTTATATAGATAAATACATACTTAAATACATAGAAAACATCCAAGACCCAAGAACAAATATCCGTGATAAATGTACAAATAAATGCCCTGGCCGGGATTCGAACCCGGGACCTCTAGCTTTGGAGGCAGAGTCACTACCAACTAGGCTAAACAGGCCATCATTATCTGGGATGCTGCGAGGATTATCCGGGATGCTTTTTTATTTTCCATTTTTTTATTTAATTCATTGTCTTTTCGATATTAATATAGTTAGCTTTTCTGGGTCTTTTCTGCAAGACATTATCTAATGCGCCTATTTGGCGTGAGGACAAGAGTAGCGCTACTCTCACCGCCCTAGTTCCTGTATAAAGCTTACCAAAAAAAAATATATATATATTGGGGGACAATCTTACACAAATTGACCTAGTCCCTAACTAAGCAATGCTATGTGCCCTTGTTAGTATATCCCTGCTAAATGCACAAGTAATGCCCTGGCCGGGATTCGAACCTGGGACCTCTAGCTTCGGAGGCAGTGTCACTACTAAGCAGCTAAACAGGCCCACCGGCCAATGCCTTGGTATTGCTTATTGCTTCATGCAGAGTGTTTGGAGATCCTAGGTCCTTTTCATGTATACTTCTACCTGTTTACAGTCCAGTAGAATGAATAGTCTAGACGTCTTCTCTGCCTCCATGCATGCTCTATACATGGGGCTGTTTGTGATGCCAAAATTGTAAAGATGTTTGTTTAGTGTGTTATCCATATTGATCTATTACAGAATAATAGGGTTGCTAGGCCGGTTACGCGACCAGCGTCAGTTTGTGTTTGCAACCACCTGAAGGACGAGGTTTTTCAAAAGATCTAATCTTATTGTAACTATTTGTGCAGGAGGTGATTCAGATAGAGTTGCTGTGCAAGCAACTTTACGAGTCCCAGGATCCGGCCATACGGGACCAGGCTGAGAAGGCAGTTGTCGCCTTCCAGGTAATTACAACATGTTCGGGTTGAATAAGATAAATATTTAATGAACTGGTTAACATTTCAATAGAGTGCCAATGGCTGTACCCCGTAGAGAAATGACAACATTTCAAATTTCCAAGTAGCTAAAATCTCAACTCATTTCGGTAATTCATATAAAAATGTTTATTCGTCAAAATACAATATAACACATGTCTTAGCGTAAGACATTGCCTTAAGGTTTCGGTAATTTGTTAACAAGAAAGCCAAAATTGTAATGTGGTATGAGCCCAGTTGCTCGAAGTAAATGAATTTATTAGCTATTACTTTTCAAGGTATTTATGAAAATGTGAAGAAAGCCTACCACCATCTATATGACGTCACAAGGCTGAATTTGTTGGATTGAGTCACAGCGCACAAAAAGAACAGCAGTGCACTTTATGGTTTCGGTAATTTGTTAACAAGAAAGCCAAAAATATTTCATTTTAATTTTTTTTGTTATGTGGTATGAGCCCCCTTGCTCGAAATAAATGAATATATTATTATTATTTATTAGCTATTAGTTTTCAAGGTATTTATGAAAATGTGAAGAAAGCCTACCACCATCTATTTGACGTCACAAAGCTGAATTAGTTGGATTGAGTCACAGCGCACAAAAAGAACAGCAGTGCACTTTCTTTAGTAAATCTGCCTTTGTATTAGTAATTCTGTATGTTTTTTTATGCTGTAATGCCTTAATTGAGGAGTGTCTTTTCAAAAGGGCTTATTTTTATCTTAGCGGTACTTCTAAAGAGAACCTTGCCTAATAAACCTTAAGGTCCAAATTAGAAGTAGAGTTACAGAAAAAATAAACCCTTTTGAAAATACACTCCTCAATTGTCAATTACTATCTGTTAGAAAGAGGAACTCTTGAAATCGATTTTTTATATGAAATTGGGGCATTTACGGGAATTTAAAAATGTGATAATACTTTTTTTTTATCCTCTATTTGATCTCACCTGAAAGAGCCTGCTTAAAAAAATACTGTTATTTGTTACACTTCCCATACAATTAGCATACCATTCCATTACACCCTCAAATCTAGACCGTGACCTGACCAAGATCGCGGATTTCAAAAATCTAGATAATTGTGATCCATGTCACGATCCGTCAATCCAACATGTTTACAATCAATCCGGATCAAAATTTCTGATCACGATCAAAGAATCACAATCTGGATTGTCCATGTGATGGCTTCCTTTAAAGAAACGCAACTTTAAAGAATGTTTAATATCAATCAAATGGCTCTTGGACCCACAACTTGGACTCATAATATAACTAAATGTAAAATGACGACTTGTTCCGCAGGAGGCCCCGGACACTCTGAGCAAATGCCAGGCGCTTCTAGAGCGCGCAGATTCCAGCTACTCGCAGCTTCTGGCCGCCACCACCCTCGCCAAGCTAATCAGCAGGTCAGTCGTCATGTCATCATGGTCTAACAATAAAAAAAAGGTCATGGTTGGTGGACAAGGTCTGCTACTCCGGATCGCGACACAAGCCTACATCACTGTAAAGCCTGTACACACACGAACTCACACTACGGCCGCCAACCACCGATAGGCTCGATAGCAGTGATGACGTAGGCTTGTGTCAGTTGCACAAGGAATTTTCCCCGGAGTGTCATTGTGTTATTTTATTTTAGTTTCCTTGTGTTATTGTATCATCATCATCCTACCGCTATCCCAGTACAGTTGCATCCTGAAGGATGCCCGGGGTTGGCTAAACGGCTTAACGTGCCTTCCAAAGCACGGGAGCGCTCAGCGTGCAACGACGCAAAGCGTTCACCCCTCCAAGAGTTGACCTCGGCCGACGTTGCTTAAACCCGCATACCTCACGCGCCGCCGCTGGGCCACGAGCGCTCATCAGCATGTCAGTATCCTTGAAAGTACGTAATCCTTACAAATTGTACGGAACCCTCGGTTGACGAGGCCGACTAGTCTGGTCGAACCCGGGGGGACCTCCGGCCCGGCATCGTCAGTTTTTCTGTGACAGAAGGGTTTGACAAATTTTCCTATACCTATCTTACAGTTTCTGATGAATAAGATTTGACCCAGAACAAATCTTATTACTCGCAGAATATTAAAAAGTTTTTTTTATTGGATGGCTACACCCTTGGCCATACTGTCATTTCCTCAACTGATATATTTACATACTTTAGCATACTTTTGTGAAAATATCACCAAAAATTGCAATATTTAATGAGTTTGCGATAATTGTATGTTTAGATTAATATCAAGGGCGCGCGTGTCTTATCTTCGTGAGCAATTGTATTTGTTCTTATTCACGCTACCTATTTACTCTATGCAAACAAAGATTTGAATTGAGGCGGAAACCTTGCGTAATTACTTGAATGCTTTTTGGTTTCAATTAATAAATAAGGAGTTAATTAAACTCTTTCTTTTAAGTCGAAATTAAATGCAATAATTGCATAGTATGCCCGGCGGCTTTCCGGCTGCCCTCCTCTCGTGACGAAACAGATTAAGGAAACTTTGAAATTTGAAAAAATAAATCTTGAGCAGCTCACAGAGCTAATTGCATATCGACAGGTACAGTTTAGAGCAAAAGTGTGTTAACACTTTTGCATCTTATTCCATTGTCATATGGACCCGGGTATGTCCTAAAACTACGACCAAGACCATCGTGGGATGGGCAGCAGCAACCCTGGAGAGCGGTGGAGATATTGCGATCGCCAATCCGCATGCCAAGCGTCTCGATTATGGCATTTACCCCCCATGAAATTGGGGGAGGCCTATGTCTAGCAGTGGACGTCCTTCGGCTGATATGTTGGTGGTGATGTTGATGTAAAAAAACTTAATGGTACAGTCAGTGGTACATCAAGTAGCTACCCATTTGAAAGGTTCTTCAAGAGCTTTATGCCGGAGCCGGAAGGCTTAGCGTGGGCAGGCCCCCCACACGGTGGACTGATGACCTGGTAACGGTCGCGGGTGTCCGCTGGATGCGGGTGGCGCAGGACCGGTCCCGCCGGTCATTGCGGAAGACTTTGAGGGAGGCCTATGTCCAGCTGTGGACGTCTTTCGGCTGACATGATGATGAAGAGCTTTTGACCCCTTCATATGTGTAGCTACTTTTGATGTGGAATGTACAAAGTACAGGCCTTACTAGATATTATTGAGGAAATACCAAGTTATGTAGTAACATGTCTTATATGTTTTCGTTTTCAGATCTACAACGAGTCTGACGGTGCAACAGAGGTTAGATATCCGCAACTATGCGCTCAACTACCTCGCCACGCGGCCCAAGCTTGCCAACTTTGTTGTGCAGGTATGTAAAGGTTTTTTTCAAAATGTCAGTAAAAGTGGATGTTACTCGCTGCAAATTAGAAGGCGAACTGTACAGTTTATGGTCAGCCAGCAAAGCTTGCGTACCATCAGGCGGGCCGTACGCTTGTTTACCACCGACTTGGTATTTAAAAAAAGTAATATTGTCTTGTTTCAGGCGCTGGTGGCCTTGTTCGCTCGAATCACGAAGCTCGGCTGGTTCGACGTGGTGAAAGAGGAGTTTGTGTTTCACAACGTCATGGGCGACGTTGGGACGTTTCTACAGGTGACACCAATACTGTTTACATAAAGCCCAGTGACCTAACTTTATTTATTTATTTAAACTTTATTGCACAAATCACATGAGTACAAAGGGCGGACTTAATGCCATGATACATTCTCTACCAGTCAACCATAGGGCCAAACAGATACTTGTAAAAGTGGGCGCAGTGAGTGAAGAAAAAGAAAATATAATTATAGAAGTATTAACATAAATAATACTTTACATTACGACTTTATTTCATTTATTTCGAAAACAAACAGCCATATACAAAAGAATACTTACATAAATGGGTACAAAATAGGCCTAAAGTTAAATTTATGTAAATTATGTGATTATAATCACAGCCCACAAAATCGCAAATAGAGTAGTAAAACATGCAAAAGAGATTGCTAAAAACAATAATAACACTTGCCCCCCAATATATATATTTTTTTATTTATTTCCTATAGTCTAGGTATGTGTTGTGGATTATGTTATGAACATAACTCGAATAATCCTAGAACTCAAAAAGATTGAACTTCAAAATGTTAGAATGTCTAATTATAGCCACTAAACCTGGCTTTTAATATTGTCTTCGTTACATAACAGCTAAACGTAACAAAAACTTTAGCTCAAAACACGATACGATAAAAACAATCCCCGGTTGTGTAGTAGGTATGGAAATTCGTTCTCTTATACGTATCGCGGCCAGACATGAACCCTATGACACTGACAGTTATTCCCACGACACAACCTTGTAGTGGTGTCACCGTTACATTAGAATCGAATTGGAGGCGTCTAAAAATGACATTCATTAATTTTAGGTAGAAATATGCTATTACAATGATATTGCGTTGGAATTATAACAATTCTTAACATTTACAAGAAATCATTTCGATCAGACTTTACTTTTACGTCCTGCAAAACTTACTTAGTTTGGAAGATATTGACTAGTGCGGAAAAGTATTGATAAACAAATGTCAACAATGAAAACGAGTGTACAAAATACATTAACATAGTACGCTTTCAGTGTCCGATTTATAATTATTTAAGTTGTCTGCGGTAATAAAATAAAAAAGATGAAATTTTTATTCTGACATTCGTATAGCGTGACGTAAAATGCTTCTAGGTGCTGGATGTTAAAAAAGTTACATTCAATTGTTTTTATTTCACTCAAATGGAGATTTCTGGGGACACCAGTTTTTGTTTTATTTAAGATTAGGTTTTACATATAAGTATCAGCCCTTACAGCCATTTTAGGTCGCAGATTTTTTAAAATAGTTACAAGTTGATTTAGTTTCGTAACTGTTACGATGCACTGCGACTGTGTTGGGATTGGTATCTATGTGTAGTAACAGTTTACACACTTACTTTTAGTAATTAAGTGTTGTCATTGTGCCCACATGTTACGTTAACATTTGCGTCGAAACATTTTATAAGTGTCGTAATGTTACGTAACTGTTCGTACACTTTACTAAAGTAAAGAAAAACGTACATGCCACCATTTTGGTAATTTAGTAGATTTGTATAATCTACTAATTTTGTAACAGAATGAGATGGGCGAAAAATAGAAGTATCGAAACTTGCACAACTATTAGAATTAACACTGTCAGTGTCATAGGGTGCTTGTCTGGTCGCGATACGTATAATTCTCTCCGCCGTACTTTGCCCAAGCTTACGACAACCCTCGTACTAATATTGGAAAAGCTAGGGGATGGTCCTGTTGAAAGGGTTAAATGTCTGCTAGATTATTAAAGCCAACATCCACTTGGTTTCAGGGTCCAGCGGAGATGTGCACAATAGGAGTGCAGCTTCTATCGCAGCTAGTGTTGGAGATGAATCAAGTGTCAGAGGCGGACGCCAACCGCTCTTTGGCTAAACATAGGAAAATTGCTTCCTCGTTCAGGTATGTGGATGGAATTTGGTTTGATACAGGATGGATGGAACTCGTGAGAAATATAGACTAATCATAAGTTATTTTTCTTCCATAGAGACACACAACTGTTCGAGATGTTCCGCCTGTCCTGCTCGCTCCTGTCGGAGGCGAGAGGGAAGGCGCTAGACCCGCTTGACGCGAGCCAGCACACGCTGATCGCCACTCTGCTCCGTTTGGCGCACAACTGTCTCACTTACGACTTCATCGGGACAGCCGTCGACGAGTGTTCCGACGACTTGTGCACTGTGCAGGTACAGTACAGTACAATACGGACACACGAGTGTACGAGATGCTCCTTCTGTCCTGCTCGCTCCTTTCGGAGGCGAGAGGGAAGGCGCTAGACCCGCTTGACGCGAGCCAGCACACGCTGATCGCCACTCTGCTCCGTTTGGCGCACAACTGTCTCACTTACGACTTCATCGGGACAGCCGTCGACGAGTGTTCCGACGACTTGTGCACTGTGCAGGTACAGTACAGTACAATACGGACACACGAGTGTACGAGATGCTCCGTCTGTCCTGCTCGCTCCTGTCGGAGGCGAGAGGGAAGGCGCTAGACCCGCAAGACGCCAGTCACACGCTGATCGCTACTCTGCTCCGTTTGGCGCACAACTGTCTCACTTACGACTTCATCGGGACAGTCGTCGACGAGTGTTCCGACGACTTGTGCACTGTGCAGGTACAGTACCGTACAATACGGACACACGAGTGTACGAGATGCTCCTTCTGTCCTGCTCGCTCCTTTCGGAGGCGAGAGGGAAGGCGCTAGACCCGCTTGACGCGAGCCAGCACACGCTGATCGCCACTCTGCTCCGTTTGGCGCACAACTGTCTCACTTACGACTTCATCGGGACAGCCGTCGACGAGTGTTCCGACGACTTGTGCACTGTGCAGGTACAGTACAGTACAATACGGACACACGAGTGTACGAGATGCTCCGTCTGTCCTGCTCGCTCCTGTCGGAGGCGAGAGGGAAGGCGCTAGACCCGCAAGACGCGAGTCACACGCTGATCGCTACTCTGCTCCGTTTGGCGCACAACTGTCTCACTTACGACTTCATCGGGACAGTCGTCGACGAGTGTTCCGACGACTTGTGCACTGTGCAGGTACAGTACAGTACAATACGGGCACACGAGTGTACGAGATGCTCCGTCTGTCCTGCTCGCTCCTGTCGGAGGCGAGAGGGAATGCGCTAGACCCGCAAGACGCGAGTCACACGCTGATCGCTACTCTGCTCCGTTTGGCGCACAACTGTCTCACTTACGACTTCATCGGGACAGCCGTCGACGAGTGTTCCGACGACTTGTGCACTGTGCAGGTACAGTACAGTACAATACGGGCACACGAGTGTACGAGATGCTCCGTCTGTCCTGCTCGCTCCTGTCGGAGGCGAGAGGGAATGCGCTAGACCCGCAAGACGCGAGTCACACGCTGATCGCTACTCTGCTCCGTTTGGCGCACAACTGTCTCACTTACGACTTCATCGGGACAGCCGTCGACGAGTGTTCCGACGACTTGTGCACTGTGCAGGTACAGTCACAGAATAAGGAATAGTACAAGTACAGAAATTTCACTACCTAACAAAAATGGCGTTTAGGCATAAGAAACGTGCCTACTCTCTGCATCTCTGTCTATCGCATAACTTGTATTCATTCACGCGCGGCACGTGTAGCCCTAGGGTTGTCACGCCAAAAATACTTCAATGATGCAAAAAATGTTCCTCCTCACCAGAGGTCGCTTAAGTACAGTGAACCAATATTAATTAAGTACATGTTACTTCACAAGAATAATAAATCTCATATTTTTTTTACGAACCATCTAACGATACCCTACACGGTGGGTTTTGCAAGAAAAAAAAATGCATCCCCATTTTACGTGTAGGGGAAGTACCTTCAAACTACATAATATATCGTGTTACATTTAAAATGAAAGAGCTCATTGTGTGCATCTCAAATATATTTTTAGTAATTTTAAAATAATTATTTTAGAAATTATTTAAGATAATAGGATAATAGCCAAAAAATTACCATTCCCCCCTTCATCTCCGAAACTACTGTCTAAAATAAACAAAAAAATACATTTCGAATCATCAACCAACAGGTTTTGTCGGACATACAAATCAACTACAAACACGTCACAACTGCATACAACAGGACAGGTCATCTTCTTATGTTTTTCAGCTACTTATACCTACACTTTGTCCGTGTTTCAAATGCTATGGCCACAATAAAGGACAACTACCTGAATAGGACAACTATTATGTAGCTAATCAAGTAAAATAAATTTAATAACGCGTGTTTCATTTTAAATAAAATTACAGCTAGTTACTTAATAAGTAAATCGTCGGAAATGGTGAGTTTAAGCTATAAGTACCTAACAAGTAGCCAGGTGGTTCGTATCGTATTTATTTGTATTGTAACTTACAACTTGATAATTTTAAACACCATCCAATAATTTTAAACACCAACCAACACTAAATAAGTACTTATTATTACATATACCAAACTAAAATAAAAAACTTACCGTTCAAAATTTGTAGGCAACTGAAAAAAAGATTGTTCCTTCGGGTATTCAAACAACCATATACACAGAACATGTGTGGCCGGTTATCGGTTTCATCGTGGGTTTTATAAATCACACAAAAACGCAGTAACGCGCGGTTCGTCGCGATCAAGTCGGGGGCGCGCGGCAGTGGATCACAAAACGACGCGCACGTACATGCTCGGACGGAGACGGCCCGCGACTGACAGCTAGCGTCGGGTTTTTCGAGCGTTAGGTTATTAACGCGGCGCGCTCCACCCATTGCAAGCCTCTTGGTGCAGTACAGTACAGTACAATACGGACACACGAGTCCTGCTCGCTCCTATCAGAGGCGAGAGGGAAGGCGCTAGACCCGCAAGACGCGAGTCAACACACGCTGATCGCCACTCTGCTCCGTTAAGCCCACAGTTTTAGGTGGGAGGCCGCAAATCTGCTATCACATGGGGAATTCCATAGGAGATAACGCCCATTCTGCAGCGTCAGCCCGTCCGGTCTTTTTCTGTCCGTACGGGACTGGTGGTTCTAAGAAGCTGGGTATGTGTACCATAGCCAGACGCGCGATTTCATTAATGGAATGGTGCCTAGGGAACCGACCCGTACATCTTTGGCAATTCAGCTCGTGGTGGCCTTTTTCTTCTACGATTGTACCACAAATGCATTGAGATTTAAATGTGAATAAAATTAAAGAAAATTTTAAATACAAATAGTAGAAAAAGCCTACTAAAATTGGTCTATTTATAATAATAATAAGCCTTTTTATTTTCTTTCAAAATTTTCCTTTTTCTACAGATATATATTATCTTTTTTCTACTTTGTTTTGTTAGTGATACATCTTAGTTACTATTTATCTTTGTTAGTATAAAAAAGTTAAAAATCATTTTATTTTAATAAAGGAACCCCTTTTCTGGTATAGGCCTCCTCCAATTTGTACCAGTTTTCTCGTTTCTCCGCTTTACTCATCAAGAATGGGCCAGGCCTATTTTGGAAACAGTATTGGGTGTCATCAGAACTCGAGTATTTTTTGGTATATTGTGGCGTTTTGTTCGACTCTTCGCAAACGATTAAGGGATGATTCCGACTCGATCGTTCCGTTTCCGGGCTGGGCCGTAACCGGGCTGCTTCCGAGTCTCGGCCGTACCTAAATCGGCCGTCAAACGTTTGTGTTCACTACATAGCGGCTGCGCTGGGGCCGTGGGTTCTCGCTTCTGTCAATAAGACAGTCCCAGTCTGTCGCGTCACTCAAGCAAAATTTGAAGAAATTATGGCTCTCCAACGACCTGTGATTTGGTTGAGTACTATAATTATTTATATATTGTAATTTTGAATATGTTTATTATGTATTTATTATACAATACAATACAATTCTTTATTGATAACATAAGTTACAGGTCAATTGTCATGATATGAACACTTTAAATTAAACTTATCAGATTCAGATTTGGCTAAGATACGAGTACGTTAAATTCAAATACAATAAAAGTTAACAATAATTTACAGGTGGAATACAATTCAGAAGGGAAATATAATACAATCACAATTCAATTACTATGTCAATTTGTTAAAAAAAAGATTAATTTATTTATAATCATAAGAATAGAATTATTACTTATTGTTAGTTAAGAATTCATTAAGGCTATAATACGCTTTTTCTGTTAGGAAGTCCTTCAGTTGGTTAACGAATGCACTCTCGGACATTTTAGCTTCTTTTACATTACTTGGTAGGCAATTATAAATTTTTGGACCCATGTACCAGTAGCACTGCTCAGATTTTTTAAGTTTGTGTCTGTTGACCAAAAGGTTGCCCGCATGACGTTTATCAGGGCCACGTTCTTTAAATAGATTTATGCTTTTACGGACAATTTTAGATATTTCCAATATGTACAGCGATGGGACTGTTAATATTTTCATTTTTCTGAAAAGATCACGAGCTGGCGTGTCCCATGGCACCCTAGCCATGATTCTTATTACCTTTTTTTGCAAGTTAAAAATCCTTTGTCTATCTGCTGCCTGTCCCCACATATCAATACCGTAAGTTACAAGAGACTGGAAGTAGGCAAAGTACGACATTCTTACTGAATTGTCGTCAAGCATTTTGGTCAGTCTGGAGATCGCATAGCAAACTTTTCCTAATTTTTTACAAAGGTTGTCTATATGGTTTTCCCAGGTAAGTCGAGAATCCAGCGTGAAACCTAAATATTTTGCATTTTTTACAAAAGGAACCTGAGCTTCGGAGACCTATTTGCATAATATTGGTCTTCTCTAGATTAAGTAACATACTATAGGTACATATATGTATTTTTTATGGAATAGATTGTTAGAAAGCCAACCAGTGAATGTGGGTGTTGTGAAAGAAATAGACATTGATGAAGTAAGGCTGTGAAAAGTATGAAGGATGGGAAAGCGGTTGGACCAGATGGAATACCAGGAGAGGTGTGGATGCTGTTAAGTGAGGATGGATGTAGGTGGCTAACTTTGTTCTTCAATAAGTTGTTGCAGGAAGAGAGTATCCCCCACGAATGGTGCGACAGTGTACTTGTGCCCATTTTTAAAAATAAGGGGGATGTACAAGAATGCAACAATTATAGAGGAATAAAGCTCATGTCACACAGTATGAAAGTGTGGGAGAAAGTAATAGAAAGACTTATGAGAGATGAGAGTGATATAACACAAAACCAATTTGGATTTATGCCGGGCAGGGGTACAACAGACGCCATATTTGCGCTTCGCCAGCTGTGCGAAAAATATAGACATGCGCAAAAAAACCTGCATATGGTGTTTGTTGACCTCGAGAAAGCTTACGACACAGTTCCACGCGAGGTTTTGTGGTGGGCCTTGAAAGAGAAAAGTATGCCAGGGAAGTATGTAGGGCTGATTCGGTCTATGTATGAAAGATGTTGTACACGTGTCCGGCCTAGCCCCTACCTCTTCCTGCTTATAATGGACGCACTGTCGTCAGACATTTAGGAGGAGGCACCATGGTGTATGCTCTTTGCCGACGATATTGTCCTTGTCGGTGAAGAGGGGCCCGAGGTTCAGAGCAGATTAGAGAAGTGGCGGCAAAAATTGGAGAACGTGGGCTTGAAAATCAGTCGGTCTAAAACTGAACACCTGTTCTGCGATTTCGGCGGTCTCTCCAATTTTATGCCCATAGAGCTCGATGGCTTAACGCTACCGGTCTGCTCTGATTTCCGATACTTCGGGTCCCTCATACAGTGTAATGGCGATATTGACCGTGACATCAAAAACCGAATCAGCGCAGCATGGATGAAATGGCGACAGGTCTCAGGAACCATATGCGACGCCAGAATGCCCTTCCGATTGAAGGGCAAAATCTACAAGACCATTGTAAGACCTGTCGTCATGTATGGATCGGAATGTTGGGCCGCAAAGGTGACGGATGAAAAGAGATTGCATGTTACGGAGATGAGAATGTTGAGATGGATGAGTGGCGTAACAAGAATGGATCACATAAGAAATGAGTATATAAGAGGAAGCCTGAAAGTGGCACCCATAGATGATAAGTTAAGAGCTAATCGTCTACGGTGGTATGGGCATGTTATGCGGAGGGACGAAAGTCACGTGACAAGAAAGGTATTAGGCATGAATGTGGAGGGATGTAAGAGGAGGGGTAGACCAAGGAAAAGGTGGATGGATTGCCTGAGAGACGATATGACGAGGAAGGATGTGAGTGACGAGATGACTGGCGATAGAGAGTTATGGAAGAAAAAAACATGCTGCGCCGACCTCAAGTAAATGGGAAAAGGGCACGCGAATAATGATGAATTTTTTATTCATTATATATGTATATTTATTAGGACCCTGGTATGTCCTAAAACTACGACCAAGACCACCGGGGGATGGGCAGCAGCATCCCTGGAGTACGGTGGAGATACTGCGATCGCCAACCCGCATGCCAAGCGTGGCGATTATGGCAAATACCCCCCGTGAATTTGGGGGAGGCCTGTGTTCAGCAGTGGACGTCCTGTGGCTGATATGGTGGTGGTGGTGGTATATTTATTTATTATTTATGGGTATTTATTTAGTTATTTATGGTTTAGCTACAAATTATATTCACTAATTGAAACGTTGTACACGGTGTAAGTTTGTCTATCTCATTTTTTTAATCTCCTCTCAATCCCACAAAGGTTAGCTGGAAGAGATCCCAGGATAAGTTCGTCTTTGTACTCTGATCTTGTGTGACATGTATATGTTTTAAACTGTTATTATTGTAATAAAGTATAAAGTGCTTACATTAACAAATAAAATATTCATTTCATTTCATTTCATACATACATGCTTCCGAGCGCCAACGGGCCCGGGCGCGGCCCAACAGCCGACGCTTTGCTGTTATAGAAAACGGGCCGGCACACTGTGAATCATCCTTAAGAGGGCGCAGTACGCTCGGTTCTCCATACAAACGTATATACCCTCTCATTTTAAAACGCCATGCTAGAATAACATGAAACTTTGTATACACAATGGAATCCGGCATATCTAGGTCGGAAATTAGTTTTTGTTGCTAGAAATTGTAAAAGAAAAAAAATACAGCCGTTTTTTGAGTTTTTTACGGCTTGTATGAAAACCTTAATAATCGCTGTATTTTTTCTCCATTATATACTCCGTAGCGAAACTACGTTTGTATGGAGAAGCGAACTTACTGCGTACTCTTAAGAGTGCGTAGTAAGCTCGGTACTCCATACAAACGTATTTACGTTCTCATTTTAAAATGGCATGCTGGAATCATTTGAAACTTTGTATACACAAGGGGATCCGGTATATCTAGATCGGAAATTAGTTTCTATTACTTGTAATTATAATGGAGAAAAAATACTGCGATTATTAAAGTTTTCATACAAGACCTAAAAAAAAATCAAAAACAATTTTTTACAAGTTTTTATTTACTTTCACCTGTCGCGTTGTCTGTCTGATATTAAATCTTGCAAGTTAAATTTGATCCACTTCCCGGTTTCCGATTGAGCTGAAATTTTGCATGCATGTATAAATCGGATGACAATGCAATATTATTATGACGTAGAGCTGATCTGATGATGGAGACTGAAGGTGGTCATAGGAATTTCTAAACTACACAAGATAAACCCATCGTGTTTGGGCTCATTCGAACCGACTCAACAAGTAGTTTATGATTGTGGAAAAAAGTACAGTCCGCAATAAACGCTTCTACCAAAAATTAAATTTTTGACCAAAAGCTTATGTTCCATTCTAATTTCTAGCAACATACGGACGGAACGGATCCCATTGTGTATAGAAAGTTTCATGTTATTTCAGTGGAACGTTTTAAAATGAGAATGTAACTACGTTTGTATGGAGAATCGAATTCGGTCGAGCGAATAGGGGACTTTCTTTAAATTAGAAATGGGATTGCTCTTGGCCAGCATCTAGCCAGGGGGCAAAGATGAGGCCGACGATGAAGCGAGCTCACCCAGAAGATGCCTATTCACTCGTGCCTTAAAAAGGTCGAGGTTATATGAACTCGGAAATACAAACGCTGGCAGAGAATTCCAAACCTTAGAAGTGCGCATTATGAAAGATGACGCAAAGCGTTTGGTTCGAATTAGAGGCATTTCGACCAGGTAAGGATGGTAGCCAGCCGTACGTCTGGATGTCCGATGGAAGAAGGGGGAAGGCGGTATGATCTCATGGAGCTCCTGAGCACACTCACCGAAGTACAATTTGTAGAAGACGCACAGACATGCTACTTTGCGTCTATTTCCGACTAACTCCGATGCAAAAGTGGTTGAATGAATCCTATTTGAATAAATGAGTTGTTATCTTATGTTAACTGTTATTTCAGATCCCCACGTCCTGGCGAGGCTCGTTCCTCGGCGGGGGCACGCTGGAGCTGTTCTTCTCGCTGCAGCAGCAGCTGAGCGGCGGCGGGCTCGCGGGCCTCGCGCTCGCGTGCCTCGTGCAGCTCGCGTCGGTGCGCCGCTCGCTGTTCGGCAACAACGAGCGCGCCAAGTTCCTCAACCGACTGGCGCACGGCGTGCTGCAGATACTGGAGAACACGCAGGTGTGTGTCTGTATGCGGACGTGTGTTGTAGCTGAGCGGCGGCGGGCTCGCGGGCCTTCATATCATCATCATGTCAGCCGAATGCCGTCCATTGCTGGACATAGGCCTCCCCCAAAGACTTTCACAATGACCGCTCCTGCGCCACCCGCATCCAGCGGACACCCGCGACCCTTACCCACTGATGACCTGCAGTTCACCGTGTGGGGGGCCTGCCCACGCTACGCCTTCCGGTACGTGGTCGCCACTCGAGAACCCTTCCGCGCCAACGGCCATCGGTTCTACGTGCTATGTGCCCCGCCCACTGCCAATTTTATGCGATTCGAAGGGCTATATCAGTCATTTTGGTTCTGCTGCTGATGGCCTCATTCCACTTGACTTCATATCAAGTCTATGTATAGGCCACCTACGTCCTACGTGCCATCAAGCCTGAAACGCACAGAGCGCGGCGCAGCGTCGTTGCGTGGCGGAGGCGGTTTTGTGGTGAAGCGAGCGCGGCCCGGGGGACGTCGCACCAAAAAACCGAGCGGGATAACGAAGCGGAGGCGGCGTGTGTGACCTATGAAGCAGTAATCGACACTATCGACAGTCTGCAGTTTCGGAAAAGTCAAAAATTCAAAACCCCTCCGCTTTGCACCGCGCCGCACCAGCTCTATGCGTTCCGAGCTTCAAGCAAGTTTCATTTTCAGTCTTTTGCTACGAAGACTTTGGCGTGTGAGACACAACTTACGGAATCTGCTGTGGCGGTGAAGTGCTATCGTAAAAGTTTTTGGTCAAAAATTTCATTTTTGGTACAAGCTTCTATTGCCGACTGTACTTTTTTCCACAATCATAAAGGTGGTATTCCACACGTCCCAATATCTTTCCATGATCCAAGTTGTATGGAATCATTCAATTTCTTTGAGCAAAGATATTGCATGATTTTAATACGGGGTGGTATTCTACTCATCCAATATCTTTGTCAAATCTTTGATCAAAGTTCTTTGACAGAGGCCCATTCCACTCATCCAATATCTTTGTCCAGGTTTTTTTTTTTCATGCATAGGCATACTCATTTAACTGTCATCAGAATCATTGATCAAATGTCGGGGTCCCATACAAGTTTGATGAAATCGTCCAATTTCTTTGATCAAATGTATATTGGACAAAGATATTATTGTACGAGTGGAATACCAAGGGTGCTATTCTACTCATCCAATATCTTTGTCCAATCTTTGATCAAAGTTCTTTGACGGAGGCCCATTCCACTTTTCCAATATCTTTATCCAAGTTTTTTTTTTTTCATGTTAGGCATATTGGTTTAAATGTCATCAGAATTTTGATCAAATGTCGGGGTCCCATCCAAGTTCGATGAAACCATCCAATTTCTTTGATCTAATGTATATTGGACAAAGATATTGGATGTGTGGAATACCACCCTAAACTACTTGTTGAGTTGGTTCAAATGAGCCCAAACACGATGGGTTTATCTTGTGTAGTTTAGGAATTCCTATGACCACCATCTGTCTCCATCATCAGATCGGCTCTACGTCATAATAATATTGCATTGTCATCCGATTTATACATGCATACAAAATTTCAGTTCAATCAGAAACCGGGAAGCGGGTCAAATTTAACTTGCACTTGATTACAGACCGACGGACATACAACGGGACAGGTGAAACTAAATAAAAGCTTGTAACTATTATCTATAATATAATCTCTCACATTCCAGGGTCTGTCAGATCCGTCGAACTACCACGAGTTCTGCCGTCTGCTGGCGCGGCTGAAGTCAAACTACCAGCTAGGCGAGCTAGTCATGGTGGACAACTACCCGAGGCTTATAGAGCTCATCGCCAAATTCACCGTTCAGAGCTTGCAGGTAATTTAGATATGTTATAGAATCGTCGTTGCCAGCATCATAATTACCGTTCTCATTCTTACATTGACCATCATTACCGTCATCATCACTACGTTGACTGTAGAGCTTACCATTCAGAGCTTATGTACCGTAAGAGCAAAGAACTTCCTACGAAATCTGACTCTAATTGGCTACCGCAAAACGGTGCACAAGCTATACTATTCGTCTCTTTTTAATTAGTACACGCAGAAACAAACGGTAGTTTATGTCGCGGCAAAGCCAGGTCAAAGAAGAAGAATCGTCATTACCGTTATCATTCAATCCTTGACCATCATTATTGTCATCATCATTATCTTTATTAAAATTGCCCTCATCTTCATTAGTACCGTATCATTACCACGTTTATCATTATTCTCAGCATGTTTCATTACCATCACCGTTATTATGATCAACATTACCACCACTCTTGCAAACGTTATCCATTATCTTCATCACCATAATCAAACTACCACGAGTTCTGTCGTCTGCTGGCGCGGCTGAAGTCCAACTACCAGCTAAGTGAGCTAGTCATGGTAGACAACTACCCGAGGCTTATAGAGCTCATCGCCAAATTCACCGTTCAAAGCTTACAGGTAGTGTAGATATGTTATAGAATCGTCATTTGTACCAGCATCATAATTATCGTTCTCATTTTTACCTTGACCATCATTACCGTCATCATCATCAAAATATATCATCATTACGTTGACCATCATTACTGTTAACATCATTCAGATTCACCGTTCAGAACGTACAGGAAATGCAACATAAGATCAAAGAAAACTGCGAAGATTCCTACACAATCTGTCCCTAATTAGCTATTGCAAAACTGTGCACCAGCTATACTATTCGGCTCTTTTCAATTAGTACACACAGTAATAAACGGGTAATTTATCTCGCAGCGGAGCTGATAATTTAGTTTTAAAATCGTCATTACCGTTATCATTCACTCCTTGACCATCATTACTCTCATTATCATGATTCTCAGCATGCTTCATTACCATCACCGTTATTATGATCATCATTACAATCACTTTTGCTAACGTTTTCCATTATCTTTATCACCAAACTACCATAAGTTTGGCCGTCTGCTGGCGCGGCCGAAGTCGAACTACCAGCTGGGCGAGCAGGTCATGGTGGACAACTTCCCGAGACTTGTACAGCTCATCGCCAAATTCACCGTTCAAAGCTTATAGGTAGTGTAGATATGTTATCCTCGTCGTCATTACCAGCATCATAATTACCGTTCTCATTCTCACCTTGATTATCATTACCGTCAACATCATTACTGTTAACAGCATTCAAATCATAATAGCCATCATCCTCTTATTTACCCGATTGGGGCAGAAGGGTTATCATTATCAACGTCATAAGTACTTTATTATTACCATTTTCAACATTAACATATTTTATTACCATCATAAAAGCGGTTGTCATTATCGTCATGATCACATTGACGGCCTATTTAGCCTAGTTGGTAGTGATTCTGCCCCCGAAGCTAGAGCTCCCGGGTTCGAATCCCGGCCAGGGCATTTATTTGTGCATTTTTCACGGATATTTGTTGTTAGGGTCTTGGATGTTTACTATGTATTTATCTATATAAGTATGTATATAGTCGTCTAGTACCCATAGTACAAGCTTTGCTTAGTTTGGGACTAGGTCGGTTTGTGTAAGATTGTCCCCCAATATTTATTATATTTACACTAGGGGAATAAGTAAAGTCTGGTTATTATTCCCACGGAAAAAATGTAAACAAAGTTATGTCATTGTCAAAGTGACGTATCAGGGGTTCTTAAAGCACGGGTCGGTAATGCAATAATATGTATATATGTGAATATATTGACGAATATTGCAGTATCGTGATATAATTTGAGGAAATCCGGATATTTTGAAATCCGCGTCACCTAAGGAGAGTCGATTCAATAATACTGTCCTTTTAAACGCGCGCGTTGCGATTATATCACGATATTATCTGTCACCCTCCGTCAAATTTTGTGTATTTTCGCCATTGCTACTGGTTTTGTGATCGAATTGAAAATAAATTAACTTGCCCAATATTTTATTTGTATACCACTGTTTCTTGCAATTACTACCGATTAATATTATCACAATACTGGGGTGTCAATATTATCGCGGTTTTCAATGTTGTTTGGATTTTGCTTCATGATTCATCAATATTCACGTGAGACGACTGATCGTGATATGAGCGTATCGCGTGATAATAATAACCATGTAACGGACCCAGGGGCCTTTTACAAGGCTATTATTATTAAGTAACACACTCATATCACAATCCATATTTCGTGAATATTGATAAATAATAAAGCAAAATCCATACAATTATGAAAACCATGATAACATTGACACACCAGTATTACGATAATACTAAGCGTATAAAGGGCCCCATAGTTACAAGGTATTCTTGACTATTACAGAGTGTATCAACTTAATACTAACGCGCGATAATTATTGCTGTGTGAATGCTCCAATCAATACTGATTATTGCTGACAATACTGACACACCAGTATCATAAGTAAAAATAACTGTAATAGTAAATGTAAAAGACCCCTTCGAATTATGTTAAAATATAGCAAGCGACCCACAGATGAACAACCCCGGTGTATCACAGCAGTGATACCAGTGCTAAAAAAATAATCTGCACATAAAAACAGTCTTATATTTTTTTATAAACCTAACGGAGGATTTTTGTAAAAATGAATATTTGCGTCATCAAAACTAATTTGACTTTCATAAATAACGTGTACTTTATTGTAATAAGACGTATTCTTCTATTAACTCTAAACATTATAAATCTCCTCATTACTGGAAATGTTTTTTGTTAACAGCAACACCATTGTTTACATTTTTTCCGTGAGAATAATAACCAGACCTTAGTAGTGAGGGGACTCCTACTCCAGACTTTAAAGAGCTCATCGCCAAATTCACCGCTCAGAGCTTGCAGGTAATATATAGCCTGACCAGTGCCTATTTGGAGCTCTATAAGCTCCGAAAATCATGAAGAATCTTGTTTAAATCAAATTTATCCGAATTCCTTTTCAAATTTCAGATGTGGCAATTCGCACCCAACTCTGTCCACTACCTCCTATCGCTGTGGCAGCGGATGGTCGCGTCCGTACCATACGTGAAGGCCACAGAGCCTCATTTACTCGAGACTTATGCGCCGGGAGTCACCGCCGCGTACATAGCGTCCCGGCTCGACTCGGTGGCGGTCGTTGTTAGGTGAGTTAACGAGCACACGGACCGCCCGACCAGCTAAAAGCAGCTCGAAGTACGAACTTTTCTAAGGAGATGTTAGTTTAACTTTCCTGCCTCGCACAGCTAAACTGTGGAATGAGCTGTCGCCTGCGGTATTTACGGACCGATACGACCTTCAAACCTTCAAGAAAAGAGCGTACTCCCGTCTTAAAGGCCGGCAGCGCACTTACAACCCCTCTGGTGTTGCGAGTGTCCATGAGCGGCGCTAACCGCTTACTATCAGGCGATTCGTCTGCTCGTTTGCCTCCTATGTCATAAAAAACTTGTAACAGATTTCACTGTAAAAAAGTAGAAAGTAAAAGTAGTTTATTCTTCAAATTAGGCATATTACATGCGCCTATGAACGTCAATAAACTACCACCGGTTTGGAAAAATAAACCTCTGCCACGAGAAGAACCGCCGTAAGAAACTCGGCGAGGTGTCATTTTTAACCGACTTCAAAATTTCAAAAGAGGAGGTTATCAATTCGGTTGTATGTTTTTTTTTTTTTTTGTTTTTTTTTTTAATGTTTGTTAGTCCATAACTCCGTCATTTCTTAACCGATTTGGAAAATTCTTTTTTTGATTGTAAGTATATATATCCAAGTTGGTCCCGTTTTTGTCAAAACGCAGTTCTGATGATGGGATCCATGAGAAATTGAGGGAACTCCTCGAATCTTCAAGGCAAACATATAGTAATTTTTGTGTTTTTATCAACAAGTCAAGCATTTTCATCCAAAAATGTGACATTGGATGAAGTGGAACTGCTGATGATGATCAGAACAGAACTCTTCAGCGACGAAAAGTTCACGTTTGGCGATTTGTCCTCATAGCTTTTTGTGAAGCAAAATCTATCTTCACAATTAATTTTTGTCATGCTCAATTTCTGATGATGGGATCCATGAGGAATTGAGGGAACTCCTCAAATCTTAAAGGCAAACATGTAGTGATTTTTGTGTTTTTATCAACAAATCGAGCATTATCATACAAAAATGTGACATTTGATGAAGTGGAACTGCTGATGATGATCAGAACAGAACTCTTCAACGACGAAAAGTTCACGTTTGGCGATTTGTCCTCCGAGCTGCGTTTGTTAAGCAAGTTCTATTTTCACGATTAATTTTTGTCATGCTCGATTTTTGATGATGGGATCCATGAGGAATTGAGGGAACTCCTCAATCTTAAACGCAAACATATAGTGATTTTTGAGTTTTTATCAACTAATTGAGCATTATCATACAAAAATGTGACATTTGATGAAGTGGAACTGCTGATGATGATCAGAACAGAACTCTTCAACGACGAAAAGTTCACGTTTGGCGATTTGTCCTTCTAGCTATGTTTGTTAAGCAAGTTCTATTTTCACGATTGATTTTTGTCATGCTCGAGTTCTGATGATGGGATCCATTAGGAATCGAGGGAACTCTTCAAATGTGAAAGGCACACAAATAGTGATATTAGTATTTTCATGAACTAATCAAGCATTTTCATTCATAAAAGTGACATTTGATGAAGTGGAACTGCTGATGATGATCAGAACGGAACTCTTCAACGACGCGTAGTTCACGTTTGGCGATTTGTTCTCTTCGTTTTGTTTGTCAAGCAAGCAAGGTTTTTTCATGATTCCATGAGGAATTGAGGGTACTTAGTCTTCTACCATTATAAACATATATACATTATAGCCATTTTTATTTTATTGTATATCTATCTAAGAGTGCACCATCTAAGTATAATAATCTTTTACCGGCCTCCCCCATTGAAGTCGGTTTTTTTTTCTTAAAAACTATTTCAAAACAATATACGTTGTATAGTTAAATATAAAATTACAGTGTCAGCTACTGCAAAATAACAATGCTACAGTAGAAAACCTATTTTCGCGATAGATTAGCCGTGCAGGACATTATCACTGCCAAACATCCCTATCCATGATGTAATCGTTTATCTTATAATATATACTGTGCATGCAGAGGTCGTGCGGTTAGTTCTTACTAAATACCACAGCGGCGCTACGATCTATGTGGAGCATTTCACTGATCTATATTAATAATTTCGTGCAGGGGTACGGTAGACCCGAACGAGACCCGTCTCAAATTGAAGAACGTATAAAAATAACGATTTCGAGTTGAACATATGTATCCGCAAAATTCGGATTGTCGCGTATTTTGCATTAAAAGGTGTTAATTTTATGACAAAAGTCGGCCATATTAAATTCGTTGGTTGACAGCGTCGGGTTGGGTACGTTCGGAAATTGTAAACTATGTTTGCGTCCGGTGTGTTGGCCAGGTTGCTGGGCTGCGTTCTGTGTGATGGGCCATCATCGCCCATTGTGTGGATTCGACTAGCCGCGTCTGCAGCGTTTTATTTTTGTAGTTTTCAAGAGATATATACACCTATCAGCCTAGCTAGCACGATAACTTATACCGTCACGTTATATGGGCGAAATGTACTAAAACGTCACATAAAACGTAACGGTATAATCTATCGTGCTAGCTAGGCTGATTGTCACAACAACCGCCTTCAAAGCGAATGTATGGGGCCTGTTACATAGTTATTATAATCACGTGATATATTATATTGACACCCCAGTATTGTAATAAAATTAATGGTGTAAAGGACACCACTTGAATGTTTGCTGAGTCTGACCGCCATCTTAAAGCTGCGTCTCTATTTTGTTGTGACAAACTACTAGGTGACTTATGGCTTTTAAACGTCTAGCAAAATTATAACTTAGTGGTACTGGGGTACTGGGGTACTGGGGTACTGGGGGTCTGAAATTCGAAATCCGAACTTCGTATGGTGCCGTCCCTTTCACTCATATAGTCTATGACAGGAGAGTGAAAGGGAGGGCACGATATGAAGTTATAATTTTGAATATCGGAGTAAACCCCCAGCTCAGAGGGCCTACTCCGAACTTTTGTGTTATACACTATATGACGGAAAGGGACGGCACGATACGAAGTTCGATTTTCGAAGTTCGGAGTAGGCCCTCAGGCCGTTCGCCGCACTCGAAACGAAGTATCTGCCTCTCTCTCGCACATGTATATTCGAACGACAGAGAGGCAAATAGTTCGTTTTTGGTTCGCGGTAGGCCCTCAGGCGTCAACTTTAAAACGAATAGGGTATTTTACTATATGAGAAATAAAATTCAAAATGTAAGAAAAACCGGCCAAGTGCGTCGGACTCGCGCACTGAGGGTTCCATAGAACTAAAAAACAAATGTGATGTATCAATATATTGATATTTTTGGTAAAATATACTTCATAATAAACATTATCACCTAATTTCAAGTTCATAGGTTGTTTGGGAAGTTAAAAAATTATATGTGTGACAGACAACACACGGAATGTTCTTTGACTTTCTTCGACCGTCCGCCGCGCTCGGACTAAAGTGCTACCAACCGAAAACTAAATATATATGCCTCTCTGTCGCATTTGCATATTCGAGCGCGGAGAGGGAAATACTTCGTTTTCAGATCGCGGTAGGCCCACTCGGTCTGACAGCTCCTATTCTTGGATGGTGCGCGTATCGGAATGTGAAATACATGTGGCAAAATGGAACAAGTTTTTAAATAGCTTCCATTAATTGGAGAAAATATTACCAACTGTTATTATTATCACACGAAACACTGAATATTGAAGCAACATCCAATGCGGCCTGTTACATGGTTATTATTATCACGCGATATACTGATATCACGATCCGTATCACGTGCTGTTTAATAAATGTTGAAGAACAATCCATACGATTTTGATAACCACACATAATATTAACACACCAGTATTGTGATAATATTAAGCGTGTAACAGACCCCATACAATTTTGAAAATCGCGATAATATTGACACATAATATTGAGTGTAAAGGGCCCCCACTGAATAGAATTTGGCGGAGTATAGAGCTGCTACCGCGAAACGAAAACGAACGAAAATCGTGTATTTCCCTCTGTGTCGCTCGAATTTGTAAGTGCGACAGAGAGGGAGATACACGTACTTCATTTGTTTTCGTTCGCGTTAGCAGCTCGCTTCGCACCAAAAATACTGACTGGCACATCAATATTTAACAATTGCACATCTGAACTGAATTTTAATGAACGATTAGTATTGTAGCTATACAAATCAGTACTGATTACGGCGTCAATTTTTTATGTGCCTTTAAATACTACCCTTATAAAAATGCTTAGGATTAACTTGCAAAGATACTAGCCTTTGCCCGTGACGTCGTCAGCGTAATATTTTACTCCCTATTCCATATGTTAATCCAGACTACAGACTATATTTCTATACGAAGTTTCATTATAATCCGTTGTTATAATGTTTTTATTTTATACATTTTTGTACACTATTTCTTTCGTCGTTAGCATAACTGTCACGAATAAATGTTTACTTTATTTCTTTCTTATTTAGTTCACCCGAGCGAAGCCGGGCTTTCATCTAGTATCTCTATATTGTACTTTGTGCGCCCGACAGTAACAGAGCCCACGGCTGTTTATCTACGTAGAACGAAACGTGTATGATAGCGTCCATATTGTGTCAAAAGATTTTGACGACATACTGAGCTCTGATTGGCTACGTCAAACGTCAAAATAAAGTGACAAATAAAAATAAAATGGCGTCTTCTCGGAATGTCGTTTAGTCGTCTCTGAACATTTTTAATTTTTTTTCTCATGTTGTTATTTAAATTGTAGTATTGTTAGTTTACTATGCAGTAAACAAACGAAACAGTGTGTAGCTAGTCGAAAATTTATCTGGAAGCGCGTATTAACCATTGTTTGGACAACAAATGGAAGATAGTGAAGTGCATCGTATGTGGCAAGGCATGCAAGTTCTCATTTTGCAAAATGTACGAGTGTTGTGGTTGTAAAACGAAGAACTCTGTGAAAGGACGAAGATATATCGTTTTCCCGGATATGAGATGAGATACATTAAAAAATAAATCTGCTGATAAGTAAAATGTTTGTTTAATTTAATTTAACTAAGATATGGCTCAACATAGTTCACGGTATTTCAATTGAACACCAGTGGTGTTCAATTGGAAATGCCGTGAGCTTCTACATAAAGTTAAATTTAAATGAGCTATATATATTATTGATTGTGGATGGGTTGTACCACCCAGCTGGAAAACAGTGTTGAATACTACGTCTGTGAAGAGTGTGGACGAGGCTTTAGCATATGACGTTGTGAGTGTTGTGTGTAGTTCGGCATTGAACAATTGTGAGGAAAACGAGGGTAGATTCTCGCCGCCGCCGCCTCCACCCGCGCCGAGCAACCGAGCGGACAGGGCACGGGCACGCAGTGCTAAGAAAACCGCCGCCGCGATAGGTGCTCATGATTAAGGACCGCGAACCGGTCTGAAACATGTCGAGCGATATTCGACCTTTAAGACGTGAGTGACCCGTTGCATTATATTTAATATGAGCTATATATATATTTATTGTTGGATGTTCACAGTAAGTTCCATTGCCACAGTGCCATTAAATAATTTAAAAAAGAAACGTCAAAAATCTACCAGCGGGTACAGATTAAATATAGTTGCTTACGGTCTATATATTTTCTTCGTGAGTTGGCGGTCTGAACCCTTACTAGTCTGTGACAGAGCCTCACCTATATTGCACACCGGTCTTTGGAAGGAGGGAATTCGCTGTTTACGACTTTTTCAGAACACTAGATGGTTGGCAGTCCTCAACTGTGCGTTTCTCCAGAAATTTCTTGCCTCGCACACCTAAACTGTGGAATGAACTGTCGCCTGCGGTATTTCCGGACCGATTCGACCTTCAAGAAAAGAGCGTACTCCCAAGTGGTGTTGCGAGTGTCCATGGGCGGCGCTAATCGCTTACCATCAGGCGATTCGTCTGCTCGTTTGCCACCAATGCCATAAAAAAAAACACTAGCCACCGTCCACCAAAAGTGTCTTTATACGTAAACTCACGCCAATCAATATGTCTTCATATAAAATAAGTACCGCACTTTATGGACTTTTTTACGTCAAATCAATGACATGTGTTCTTGACGACCACTTTGACTTAGTTGGTTTGCTACGAAACCGGTGGTTGCTTGAGTGAACCTCATTAAAAAGGCTCAATTTCGCCCAAAGTTAGAATTTTCGTTAGCAGCATTACTACTTATTACAAAAATTTGTTACGTATGTGATGGTGCATCGTTGTTGACGATTTCTCAGTGTAATTTGAGACGTTGGTGCCGTTAGAAGAAACCTGAGTCTTTTAAGGTAGGTGTCGCTGTACGCGTTCCTAAGGCATTCTTATAACTAGTGAAGGATTTCGTGTCCGAGCTTGATTGTTCCGATAGCTAAGTGGCTAGAGCGATTGGCCGCGTTTTCCAGATTTCGCAGGTCCGAATCCTGCTCGATGCACTTTTTTTTATTTTTTTCCCTTTAATTTGAAATATAGAATTTTCGTTAGCAGCGTTACTGCTTAAGGCGAAGGGGTGAGCAAGCTCTTTCCATACAAACTTTGTGCAAGTTTTTCTCCGTTTGTGTTTGCACTCCAGTTACTATTTTTGGTCCATATGCTTACTTTTTTTGTTAGCTATGTCTTGATGTTTTTCTTTTTTAATATTTATTATTTTTTGTATATATTTTTTTGAAGTAATGCAAAATTTCAACATCAAGTTCTGCGTATATCCAATATGTACCAACAAAAAATAAAATTAAAGGCTGTAGTGCCAAAACTAACGCAAAAAACTTGCACAACGTTTGTATGGAGAATGGCTTGCCCTACCCTGCGCCTTAAGCGTCCCCCGCACGCTCGACTGAACTCGATTCTCCATACAAACGTAGTTTCGTTCTCATGTTAAAACGCAGTGTTGTAATAACATGAAACTTTGTATACACAATCGGATCCGCCATAGGCCGGAAATTAGTTTCTGTTGCTGGAAATTTTGTTTGTGACCGAGCTTTCTGCGGACTCCTAATACAAAAATTAGCCATTCGAATGGCTAAACAGTGGCAGTGTGTGGGGCACATAGCACTAGCAACTGATAGCCGTTGGCACTGGGCAGGCCTCCACGCGGTGGCCTGAAGACAGGCCGCTGGCTGCGGGTCGCATAGGATCGGTACCCTTTGCCGGAGGCCTACATCCAGCAGTGATGATGAGAGTCTGATAAGTCTCTTTAGACAGATCCGGTCAGTATCGTCCCCCAACCCAGCTGATTCGCTCTCTAACTATAAACATAAACATTTCCAGGGACGGCCTCGAAGACCCGCTAGACGAAGTGGGGTGCGTACAGCAACAGCTGGAACAGCTGTCTGTCATCGCGCGCTGCGAATATGGCAAGACCTGTCAACTGCTGGTGACACACTTCGACCGCGCGGCCGCTGCCTATAGCGTTGAGGGCAACGCGCATCAGCTCACAGTGCTCAGAGGTGGGTCTAGAAAAAAAGACATTCTAGAAATAATGGATCTGTGACTTCGAGACGCTTTCCCAAATTTCAAAAACTAACCCGTCAAAAAATATTGTATATTTTTTATACCACGTCGGAGGCAAACAAACGTACGGCCCGCCTGATGGTGAGCGGTCACCGCAGCCTGTGGACGCCTGCAACTCTTAGGCCCGGGTCTCCTATTTTATGCTATACGCGACGTCTGACTTCAGAGTCAACATTTATATGGACGCAAGACGCTGACGTCAACGTTTGAAAGAGACCACTTCAGTACATTTCTATAGTAAGCATTGTGACGCTGAAGTCAGACGTCGCGTATAGCATAAAATAGGAGACCAGGGCCTTAGGGGTGTCACATGCGTGTTGCCGACGCGACGTGCATGTGACACCCCTACGGGTCACATTTCTTAGGGTTACCACCCGACCACGCGACGAGTGGAATACCACCCTAAGAAATGTGACCCGTAGAGGACAACAGCCGGAAATCCGCTATCTGCAGATCATACGAAAGCATTTTAGCGGAAACTGAAACTGTCAAAGGAGAAAGGGTTTTATTATTTTTATTTTCTGTGCAGTATTTATAGAGTACATACAGTATAGTCATTCTTGTGGACGTTACTAAATGGCTGTAAAGCCTAATTTGATTATTATTAAATGACAACTTAATATTACATTACTACAGAGGCCAGGACGAAAGGGATAGGTCTAAGGCGGGCAACCCCATATTTCCCGCCGAGGTATGTATAGTGCTTTTCTCAAACATGCAATGAAAGAAACGACAAAAATCAAAGTTTTATTTTTAATACGCACAGTGGCAGAATGTCATGATGCCTGTGCCACAAATTTATGTGGAATGGACATTAAAAAAGAGGACTTTGCCGGCATAGGCCTGCTATGTATGAAATTCCATTAAAGACCTCTTGTCCTAGCCGCACCTGACACGTCATACTTCGCAGCCTTTTATAAGGAACAACATCAATATTTCATTGCATGTTTGAGAAATAGTACATTATTGTCGAGGCCTGGAAGGAGGCAAAGCAGGCTGAGTATTAATTACATTCCAGCCGAGCCTAATATAGTGCTTTTTCAAAAATGGGAAAAAAGACCAAATTAGAATTCAGTTTAGATTAACAAAGTAACATAACCTTACACCGTCAAAATTGTTATACTCTCCCGCTGTTTATTTTTCAAAAAATAATCGGAAGTGTATTCTTCCATCGAAAACCGCAAATTATTTCAAACAAGTACTAAAACGTCGCGTTTCCAACAGAAAAATACGACTTAAATTGGCTGTATACGACCTGTGCCATCTTTTGTATGGTTATTTGTTATTTTTAAAGATTTTGCAATTCGATAAATAAAGCAATCCTAAATCAATTGTGTAACATTGTAGTCGTACGGGGCGAGCCTGCAATATTTTTGACGCCCTGTTTAGCCTAGTTGGTAGTGACACTGCCTCCGAAGCTAGAGGTCCCGGGTTTCGAATCCCGGGCAGGGCATTATTTGTGCATTTAGCACGGATTTTGTTCTTGGGTCTTGGATGTTCTCTATTTATTTAAGTATGTGTATCGTCGTCTAGTACCCATAGTACAAGCTTTGCTTAGTTTGGGACTGATTTGTGTAAGATCGTCCCCCAATATTTGTTATTTATTTATTATCATTTAAAGTTTTTCAACTTTATGATTATGATTGACCATAAATTAAACTGTACCATTCGCCTTTCAATATGTAGCGAGTGACGTCTACTTTTACGGCCATTTTTAAGAATAAAGTATAAAGCGGCGCATTGTAGTGAAACTTGTAATACGAGTTTCGTACTTGTGTAAGGGTTAACAGGCGGGCTGAAATTTCCAGGGCAGCTGACGTGGCTGGTGTACATAATCGGCGCGTGCATCGGCGGGCGCGCGTCCGTCAACATCTGCGAGGAGAACGACGCCATGGACGGCGAGCTCGTGTGCCGCGTGCTGCAGCTCATGGGGCTCACCGACTCGCGGCTGGCCAGGGTGAGCGTGCACTCGAGACACTTGCAGGGCAGCTGGCGTGGCCGGTGTACATGGTCGGCGCTTGTCCACGTTATGGAACGTATCCAAACTACGTGACTCGTTTAGGGGGGAAGGGAGGGCGGTCGTCAAATTACCACTCTTGGTCACCGGGATTAGCTTCTCGTCACGTAGCTAGTGGAATATATTTGAGATACATCCTAATTGAAGCAGACTCACGCGCCACGGTTTGCCCCACCACTAAAACTTCTCCAGTTTCGACTTAATTTCAATTACAATTTAACTACGCATGCACTTTTGATGTCATGCATTAGAGGCCATATGAGAAAATACAAACAAGAGCCATTTTTTTTAACTTTCCGCAAAAAATGATTAATAAATTATACTACGTCAAAACTAGAAGGAGAGGGTGAGGGTTTGGCATATACTTGGCCGCCGCCGTTGGTCACCGGAGGGGTGAGGGGGGTAGAAAACTGTAAAAAATTGGTCACGTAGTTTGGGTATGCTCCCTTAACTCAAAGAGAGTTTGGTCCTTCACGTAGTTTGGTTCTCATTTTAAAACGCCTTGCTGAAATAACATGAAACTTTGTACACACTATGGGAGCCGCTATATCAAGCTCGGAAATTAGTTTCTGTTGCTAGAAATTGTAATAGAAAAAAATACAGCGAGTTTTGGAGTTTTTTTAAGTCTTGTATGAAAACCTTAATAATCTCTGTATTTTTTCTCCATTATAATTTCAAGCAACAGAAAATAATTTCCGACATAGATATGCCATATCCCATTGTGTATACAAAGCTTCATGTTATTCTAGCAAGGCGTTTTAAAATGAGAGCGAAACTACGTTTGTATGGAGAACGGAGCTTACTCCGGACTCTTAAGACGGTTTCGTTAGGAAAACTTGAACTGGCTTTATTTACATTTTTTTTATTCAGTATTTGTACTAAGTTCCTTACGACTAACTTATACTATTGGCTATGTGCACGTGAGAAACGTCAAGCGTCTCGGGACAATGTCATACTAAGAGGTGTCAAATAATGACACATGAATATTTTATTTATTTTAGTAAACGAGAAAGACCCCTTACTGCAAATTTTACTGAAATAAATAAAATAAATACAAACGAAACGAATCGCAGGAAACCGTTAAGAAACCAATAGGAAACGTGAAAGTAAATTTGACAGATGTCCCCGGTAAGTACACATTTCTGCCGTGGTGTGCGCTGTGATCGCCTAGCTTACCCACTACCTACTTCGCACATTGCCAATATTTTCGCTACCTGATCTGATCCGCTGCGCGTGAGATTGATAACATCCTTGGCGGCCTGATATCGCACGATCGAGATAACCTTATATTAACGGGCCGGTATAGGGTATCGCAGAAGGGATGTTCAGCGAAAGAGACTTTTACAAACGGAACGATTTGAGTAATTTTGAAAGGGACGTTTTGTGAGCGTTTGTGAATGGGAAGTGATTTTGGTGGAGGGCCGTTTTACTAATAGGACCTTATGCGCCCGAACCAAAAGCGTCCATGCGACATTAATTAAAAAAAAAATGTCGAAAAATCTTTTTTTCTTTTACTCCTTAACCCTTTGAACGCTTTCATATTTGGGCTGTGTTCCGAATCACGCTCACAGCGCTCAGAGCGCGCTCACGATCGGACCGATTCACGCTCACAGCGTTTACACGAGATGTCGTGACGTCATTGATGACGCCATGGACGGCGCTCACGGTGCTCACACTCCCAGCCGTAAGCACCTTGAGCGCAAACGTCAAGTTGACGTTTGACATTTCATTTTAGGCGCGAAAAATAAACTTTACAGTTATATTAGTTTATTTATTAGTTTTTTTTTGTACTTTGTCGGTAGCAAACAAGCGTACGGCCCGCCTGATGGTAAGTGGTCATCGCAGCCTATGGACGCCTGCAACTCCAGGGGTGTCACATGCGCATAACCAACTCTTTAAAATTTTATATACTCCTTTCTTGAAGAACCCGATACTGTAGTCCTTCGGGAAAACCTCGGCAGGGAGTTCATTCCACAGTCAGAGCGTCCAATGGAGAAAATTCCTCTGAAACCGTACCGTATGCAACCATTCAGGTTCTAAGGTGTGAAGATGAACTATTCCCTATGCTCTACAATTTGGTCCGAAAATGTCGTCAGTTTTATATTAGTTAGTTGCAGATTGCGATTAATTTCAATTTTCTACAGATCAAAAACCCAGCCCAGAATTTCATAACTCAAAATTCAAATTCAGTTGACGTTGACATGAACATGACAGTGAACACGCTCATGACCGGTCCGAAACAAAACACCGCTCACGCGGCCTTGAGCGCGCTAACTGATTCGGACCGGCCGCCAGCACTGTAAGCGTTGTGAGCGCTGTGAGCGTGATTCGGAACACAGCCTTGAATGAAGTGATCACTCACAAGCCAAGCACTGTTGCGTTATCAAATATTGATGTAACGTTTAAACCAATAAAAACATTTCATAATAGATTTCATTCATGATCAAAGTACACATTCACTCCGACCTTTTTAGTGGTTGGCGTGGTGGGCACGACGACACGCCCACTTTGTAAGTTGTTGGCGTATAAAGGGTAAAATTTTGAACTTTAACAATATAGATATTCTGCCGTGGGATACAAATAAATGGGTTGTATTTCCTGCCAGGTATCTCTAATCAAAGGGATATCGGCGTCAAAAATAGTAGTGTAATTATGATTGCGGTCTGGGGAGAAAAAGGTAACAATGCAACTAGTGAAAACTAAGTTAGCACGCCGTTACCTAGTTGCCGCACGGTACAACGCCATCTAGGGTATTTTTGAAGAAAAAACAACGAATACTATAGAAATTAAATTACATGGATGCAGTGTATGGTCCACGTCTTTTAGCAAAAACTAAGCGGCTAATACAAAGGGTACAAAATGCCTGTGCTCGCTTTTGCTTCAGCATTCCACCAAGGGCTCATGTTACTCCATACTTAAATAAACACAATATTCTAAAAATGCAACACCGTCGCAAACTTCATTTAGCATGCCTACTTTTTGGAGTAATTCATCACAAAGCTCCTTCCTATCTTTATGAGAAGTTGTCGTGGATGTCTGCCCGGAGGTCACATGGAACACGCCTATGTAGTATGCAGCTGATGACACCCCGGCATGCTTCCGCGGCATTCCGTGGGAGCTTCAGATACGCGGCGACTAAGATTTGGAATAATATTCCGCCCCCCATCCGTAGCCTGGAATATATATCAAGTTTTAGAGCAAATTTGAGAAAAAAAATATATGAACATCAGCAGCAGCAGGAGACGCTCCGATTGGATACGAGCTATTTATGAGATAAAGTCAAATCCAGAATTTTCCACTTCCTTTAAATTATATTGTATTCTTTCTCAGTATTATATAAAGTTTTTTTAATAAAGTACATAAATACCTGCCTTCTTCGGTCCCATTTAACATATAGGTATATCTGCCTTCAAGCCATTCGCAGCTGTAACCGTGTCCTAAACATCATTCATGGGTAACCATCACGATTACATGTATTAGTTTTTATTTGCATGTATTAAATTGTCGCTTCTGTCTTATGATTGTCTCGCTTTGTGTCTTGTTTATGTCCTTATTTCTTAATTGTATTCTTCATCTAATTACATTTGTTGCCTTGCGGGGAACCTAAATAATTCAGAAGTTTAAAGTTAGAGGTTGGCGATAGATAAGTGACGCAATATTTTATCATGTATCTGTTTTATAAGTGTTACTTACCTGTGTCCTGTCCCTAAAACGTAGTGATTATACTGATTATATTCTTCTTGCCCTAAAAACTGTGAAATTCTTGTGTATGTTTTATTAATTTTATTATGTTCGAAGAAAATAGCACTAAGTAAAATATATATACAGAGATTACAGAGATAAGAAACAGTCATAGAGATGTCAGTGAAATACTCCACAATCTCCACATAGATCGAGCGCTACTGTGGTATAAAGTAAGAACTAACCGTACGACCGCTGCATCTCTGTCACTACAATACGTTAGTGCGACAGAGGAAGCACCCATTGACATCTGATACAAACGAGTTAAACTAGCATCCTTTGCAAAAAGTCGTACTTTAAGCCACAGATTAGCTTCGAGCTAGATGCCTGGATGCGTTCAATTTTTGTATAAGGCCGTGTGGTACAGTCGGGTTCACTTACACGTACACGCATTTGTGCCTTATTATTATTATTTATTGTTTATGAAGTGTGTACGTGTGTGTGAACTTGGCTGTGCCGCACAGATCGTGACCCATCAATGGTCCTGCCGGAAGACCAGCGCTGACTCCTGAGTCAGCACCATGCTGAGGCGGGACCATTTCATGGTGAACTTTGAAAATTGTAAAACTTTTTTAACATTTTAACATTTTGTCTGTTTGCCATGAATAAAGCTTTTCTATTTCTATTAAATCTATAGGTCGATTCACAAGAGCTGGCGCTGAAAATGTATGAAATTGTCATTAATTTCATAGACATTCCGCGCCAGCTCTTGTGAATCGACCTATAAGAATAATAAACAAACTTATATAAAAAATATAATTACCTATAAACATCTATATTTTTTCACAATATAACATCAGTGAAAAAGTTACAGAGAAGAATTTAAACTAATAGCAAGACCAATGGAGAGGGTTAAATGGAAATTTTACATATTTGTTGGCCTGTCCAATACTAAAAAGTGAGAAATATTATTTTTCAATTTACTAGTCTGACTAATTTAGTTTTGTTTCAGTGAATAAGTATGACGGTCTTTGCAAGCTATAAGATTGAGCGAGAAAACCAAGGTTCTTAATTTCTATATTTCGTTCTATCTTATGCAAAACTGTCTGGATGCACCTGTAATATGTATATAGACATTATAGACTTAGAACCCTAAGAAGGTTGTTTGAAAGAGATTGAGCGATAAGATCGCCTGTTTACCATTCTTGATATCTGCATTAAGTGATGTATAGTTTTTCTTGGCGAGCATAAGGTTATTTTGTAGTGTTAACTTTGATCTGTAATTTGTATTTTTAAATGTCCACTAGATGTCACTATTACTTCTGGCAACTGGGTAACGATGTGCCGACTCGGAACTTATAAAGAGAGTGGCCCTAGATGTCCTCTACAAATCAAATCAAATTCAAATTCAATTTTTGTACCGGTATTATATTGTACGCAATTATATATCGGCAATAATAAATAACATCAATACTGTAGTGCACCTGCACGAATCTGACGAATCAGGAGTTAATAATTCTTAAATCTTGATTGTTAGTAACGGACAACAAGAAAAAAATTAAAAACCCGCTACATTCTCATTTTAAAGTTCAATTTCTCGAAAACGGCTGCACCGATTTTGAAAAAACGTGTCCAAGAAGCATCGCTGGATAACCCGCTTTCAAATAAAAAAAACGCATTCAAATCGGTTCACTCGCCTAAGGGCGCTTTAACGTCCACTAGCTCCACTCGTAAATTATAAATTTAATGATAGATATTGAAATAACTACAACTTAGAAAAGTTGAAAAACCCCCGACATTTTCATTTCAAAGGGGCCGTCCGCATATTACGTCACGCAAAATTTCCTATCCCTTTAACATGTACTGTCACGTACCCCCCCTATGTGGATGGCCCCAAAGCTCAATATCTCAAAAACGGCTGAACAGATTTTCATGTAACATGGCTAAGAACACTCGGGATAAAATTATCTTTGACACAAAAAAACTAAACGAAAATCGGTTCATCCGTTTGGAAGCTATGATACCACAGACAGACACGTTAAACTTTTAACCCTCTTTTTGCGTCGGCGGTTAAAAACGAGGCCACTATGTAAAGGATATCGTATTTAAGTACCTTTTGAATACATCAAAATAGAGATAGATATATCTGATCTCATTATTCGCAACTTTTAGGTTTGTATTGTATCCAACAATCGTCTTTTCCCTTGTGGCCTTGGCCATTTAGTGACATGTTTGGTCTATCGCTTCTCGGATGTGACCAGCCCATCTCTGTTTTTGTTTGATTTCAATATACAGGTGATTCGGGAGACGTGAGCAAGATCAACACTACAGATTCAGTAGATCATAAGCTACTGCTTCGTGCCACTAATAGTGAAATTAACGTTCATTTATCTGTAGTGTTGAAAACAAAATGTTTTAAATTATTTACGAAATTCATGGTCACTCTACAATCAGAATACTTCAGTCAAGTGATACGTGTCAAATTGAATGTCACCTGAGTCCGATTACTTTTGAAATATCGTATCTCACTCAATGTGACAATTTACTTTCTTCGTAATCAAAGTGCTGTCTTATCAGTTAGAAGTTTAATCTTTATAAACAAGTTGTTGTAGGGGGATACCATGATTGTAGAGAATTATTTTAATAAAACTTTAACTTAACAAAAATTTAAATACAGGAAAAAGGTATGGGTGTTTCACTTAAATACAATGGTGAACGATTCATTGCCATTTACTATGTATGTAGTGTTGGTCATTCTCACGTCTCCTGAATCATCATGTATACTGGAGTGTGCCTAACAGTTTTGTCTGTAACCGTTATATCTTTGCTGCTAATCTTGTCCTTCTTTTTAATGTACTTATCTCCATTGCCAGAACCGTTTAAACCTTACACGTTTAAATTCCTTACGTTATTTAACTTCTTTTATTTGTATGGCGTCGTCCTAAAAGTAGATTGTGTAGTTTAGTTTACAAAATATCCGCTAGATGTCGGTGTTACTCGCGGGAACTGGGTAACGTCTCGTCGACTCAAAAATCACAAACGTGGCTTATGGAGAGTCCAATGTTACATACTTACTTACTTACTTACATATTTTTGAGCTGGTGTTCTATTTGTTACAATAGTGCATCGGATAGTTGATTAGTTGATAACCTGACATGAGGAAAAGAAATGAGTTACGTGTCGAATCTGGACACTAACGCAGTAAGAGGAGAGACAACTCCTCCAGCCCGGCTAGTATGATAGCTTATACCGTCACGTTGTATGTGACGTTTTAGTACATTTTGACCATATAACGTGACGGTATAAGCTATCATACTAGCCGGGCTGGTGACAGAGAGGAAAGTGTACAGAAAGGTCCTGGGACCTGTCAGGAGAGATGATAGCACATGGAGGATGCGTAAGAACGCTGAGGTTGAGGAGATGGTGGCTTAACCCAACATCATAGGCGAAATAAAGTCCCACAGACTTCGCTGGTTCGGCCACCTACAGAGAATGGGAGAGGATCGCGCCGTCAAGAGAGCACACCTGAGTAGACCGACTGGTAGCCGCCCAGTCGGGCGACCCAGGTATCGCTGCGAAGACAGTGGAGGCGGATCTGCGTCATCTGCAGGTCAAAGATTGACAAGCAGTGGTGCGGGATCGGGATAAGTGGCGTGCTCTCGTTTTGGAGGCCAAGACCCGTTTTGGGTCACTGAGCCAAGGTAGTTAGTTTACTTAGTTACTTGTCGAAACCTGATCGTTCACTTTTCAAAACTTAAAAAAAAATGTGATTCATCACGTCACGTTTCGACCGTTCCGGACGCTATAACTGGTATTTCTATACTCCGAGACGTGACTATTTCTGTATAAGTTAATTAAGTAGGCAAGTACTATAATAATAATAATAATAAATGGCGTAGGGATGTGACGACCCCATCGCCCACTGGATTTCCAGTGCAGTCAGTCAACATAGGGCAGCTTGTGGCAAGCTGTTAGGGAGCAGCGACCCTATGTACCTGAGTGCTCCTGGGGGTGTCCTGTAGGTTGGTTGTATGAACAGGCCCCCCGCCTCTGGCTTGCCTTAACCGGCTGTCCAGAGTGGAGTCGCTAGAGCTGTTGCTCGGGGGTGGATGTGGTCACCTAAGTGGCGAGTTGGCTATATGTTTAAAGTCCAGTGCCACCTCTCTACCCCCAGCCCTCTGCACCGGTGTTGCCCTTAGGCCATTTTTAATGTCGCTATTTATAGGGGCCCATCTAGCAGAGGGCGAGTCACCGTCTGCCTGACATAAAAATGTGAGACAGTTTTATTAGGCAGACATCAGTTGTCTCACTCAATAGCCCAGCCATTAGTCCATCATATTCACCCAATAGCCCGGTTCATTTAGATTCCATCAACCAGCAATAGTTCCTGTACACCCTGGCGGGTGCTGTCTCTGTGTGCGTCCCATGACACGGGCAGGGACAGCATCCGCTCGGTGTACCCCTTGCATTTCATTAAATTGTCAAAAGGGCCTCTACGTGTTGGCTATGTGGTACTCGGTTGGTACTTGTACTACTCGGTACTTCGGCTCCGCGCACGCCTTCCAAAGGTCCGGGACACCATTGTCCCGTGAGCGGAAAACACATACAATAATAATAATAATAATTTATTTATTTCAAGTTACTAAAGACTCATATTTAGACAATTACACTTTTGATATTTTAATTTTAATATGTGGTTGACACATGAAACATACACTCCCCATGCTTTCATGTGTCACCCACAGTGCCGCTGGGCGCATGAAGTCCACAGCAATGAGCAACATATGGGCAGAACCTATCTGCGATCATTGCCAGCACACTGTTGGAGCTGGCACGCACTGGCATAATGAGAAGTGGCACTGAAAAGTAATTTTCATGTGCTCTGTCTACCCCTTCTGGGAATATAGGCGTGAGTTTATATATGTATGTAAGTACTATAATGTATGTGTATATCTAATCATCTAGCCTAGTTGGTAGTGACGCCGCCTCCGAAGACAGAGGTCCCGGGTTCGAATCCCGGTAAAGGCATTTGTTTCTATGGTGATTAGAAACATTTGTCCGTGAGTTTTCGGTGTCGTATATGTATATATCTATTAAATATATCGTCGTCTAGCATAAGACAAGTCTTATTGAGCGTACTATAGGACTAGTAAAATTGACCCCTAATATTTATTTATCATATCAGCCCAAGGCCGTCCACTGCTGGGCATCACCCAAAGAGTTCCACAATGACCGGTCCTGCGCCGCCCGTGTAATATTGTCATAAAACCATTCACCATAGTTTAGTTAAAATGTCCATTAGATGGCGCTATCACATGCGGGAACTGGGTAACGTTATGCCAATTGTTTTTATTTTTTTATTCTTGACCATGGATACAAAGTCCTTCAGTCGTTGAAAACGCACAAAGCGTAGTTTTAAGCCTCTCACAGACTGGCGCGGCCTGGCCGCGGCGGCTAATAGTAAACTTGTCATTAAATGTCAAATTTACTATTAACCGCCACCGCAGGCCGCGCTCACAAAGTACAATAAGTATACTGAGATAGAGATCTAAAAGACAGTTCAAAAATATCTATACAACCTTTTTTATACCCTTAATAATAAAGTCATGTTGACATATTTATGATCATTTTTCTGTACATTTATTTTGGAACTCGACAGCAACAGGTTAACATAAATCTTACTTATTTATGAACCGATATTCTTTTGGTCGCTATTGTATATCGGATAAAGAAAGATTTGAAATGTAATATGTATGGATAATAACATCATCACGTTTATCATCATTCTATCAGGAGCGTTCGTGGCCCAGCGGCGCCCGCGTACCGCGTGCGGTATGCGAGGTTAAGCAACGTGGGGGCAGGTCAGTTCTTGGATGGGTGACAGCTTTGAGTAGTTACTAACTGAGCGCTCCCGTGCTTTGGAAGGCACGTTAAGCCTTTGATCCCGGTTACTGTCTTCGACAGCAGTCGTTAAGCCAGGTTAGAGGCATTTGGGCGAAACCGAATTCTTGAATATCTTTTGAATGGTACGAATTGGGATACTAGTGTCAAGGGAGGTATTCCATTCATCCAATATCTTTGTCCCATATACATTTGATCAAAGAAACTGGATGATTTGATCAAACTTGGATGAGACCCCGACATTTGATCAAAGATTCCGATGACAGTTAAATCAATATGGCTACGCATGAAAAAAAAACTTGGACAAAGATATTGGATGAGTAGAATGGGCAATATCAAAGAACTTTGATCAAAGATTTGACAAAGATATTGGATGAGTAGAATACCACTCCGTATTAAACTCATCCAATATATTTGTTCAATATCTTTGATCAAAGAAATTGGATGATTTCATCAAACTTGGATGGGACCTCGACATTTGATCAAAGATTCCGATGACAGTTAAGTTAAATCAATATGGCTACGCATGAAAAAAATTAAAACTTGGACAAAGATATTGGATGAGTGGAATGGGCCTACGTCAAAGAACCTTGATCAAAGATTTGACAAAGATATTGGACGAGTGGAATACCATCCTTAGAGAAGATTACTTCATTTCATCTCAGGAATGTGCCCTCGCAATTAACGGAATTCAATAAAAACACCCTGTATATTAGCTGTAAGCTCCTCTGTATGTACTTATTTTAATTTCCCAGAATAATTAATACGTGTAGCTTCTCTGTTAGTGTTAATTCAGAATAATAAATAAATAAATATTAATGAAATGTATTAAATATAATGAAACGGGTCACTCACGTCTTAAAGGTCGAATATCGCTCGAAATGTTTCAGACCGGTTCGCGGTCCTTAATCATGAGCACCTATCGCGGCGGCGGTTTTCTTAGTGCTAAGAAAACCGCCGCCGCGATAGGTGCTCATGATTAAGGACTGCGAACCGGTCTGAAACATTTCGAGCGATATTCGACCTTTAAGACGTGAGTGACCCGTTTCATTATATTTAATATGTCTCAAACTCACGGGAGTTTTCTATATAAAATTAATGAAATGTTCTCTCATTACAGGGCGGCTGTGAGAAACTAGAGTTGGCCATGATGTCGTTCTTCGAACAGTTTAGGAAAATATACGTCGGCGACCAGGTGCAGAAGAACAGCAAGGTAGGAAGGAATTTATCCATCTGGTCGAAGCACGGAATAAATACTTAGAGGATTCCAAAAATAGGCACAATGTGCAAATAATTATTAAAAACTACTTGATGAATCGATTATAAGTCAGTCTCGAAATCGTTACGTGTGAAGAGCTTCGTGAAAATACCTTTATCTGCTGTTTAGGGTAATAAACCGTTGTACTTTATCAAATTTACAAAAAGATTGATGATAAATAATTTATAAATAAAGCAAATTTTTGCTTTATTTATAATTTTATGCGCAATTCAAGTTTTATTTCAAATCGTAAATCGAGCATCGATCACAAAATCGATTTAAAAACATTCGTGCTTGACCATTAGGGCTAGCTGTGAAACGTTACTTTGACGTCGCCGTATTTAAACAAATAAGGACTACTGTTTATGAGAATTTCTTTGAAACATGGTCCTTATCGACTTTGGTCAATTTGGCCATCCGACAGTAACCCAATAATGGATCTAACGTCAACGAAAATAAAGTCTACTTTATTGCTCAACTTTAGTAGTTTGAATGTGCGTGAGTTGATTCTTTTAGTGTGGGTGCATAGTAATGGAACAATATATTGTAAGTGTGCGTAGTTTTTTTATAAGTGTGTTACCTCGCCGCCCGCAAAAATTGGCATAATATTTTGTTTGGTAAGAGGCGCTGATAGCCACTCCAGTTATGTATGCTCTAAGAATAAATAGTTCTACAGGCGGTCCCCTCTATTGACAACCACTTTGGCTTAGTTGGTAGTGACCCTGCCTACGAAGCCGGAGGTCCTGGGTTCGAATCCTGGTCAGGGCATTATTTTTGTAATCAGCACGAATATTTTTTCCTGGTCTTGGATGTTTTCTATGTATTTAAGTAAGTATATTTTCCCATTTGGCTATGGAACCCTAAAAATTGCCTGTGCGGTCTGACTGCAATGCTATAGATATAGTGATCACTACGTACAAAGAATGCGGAACTCGGAACGCTTCAACGCTTTCCGTCTGCGCGGGCTCTTTTACCCTTTTGAACGCAGAGGTGATTTAGCCACCACATGAGATTAGATTATATTTATTTCTTTTAGGAAATTACACAATATTACATTTATTTTTACTTTACATTCAAAAAATAAAATGAATTCACTAAAACATCGTCATAAAAGAAATATAAAAACAATAAGTGGTAGTTTATTGACGTTCATAGGTGCATGTAATATGCCTAATTTGAAGAATAAACTACTTTTACTTTTTTTTACTTTAATAATAGAAAATTGAAACAATGAATGGATTTGCCACACTGGATGCGTTCTGTATTTCCGGAACCATATGACCTCGATGTCTTTAAGGTAAGACTGAATAGGTAATCTTCTGGGTGAGCGTGTTCCATCTTAGACCTTGTCTTAACTCTTCTTAACTTCTTATTTAACTTTCATCAGGTAAGGGAGGTATTCCACTCATCCAATATCTTTGTCCAGTATACATTTGATCAAAGAAATTGGATGATTTCATCCAACTTGGATGGGACCCCGACATTTGATCCAAGATTCTGATGGCAGTTAAATCAATATGGCTTCTCATGAAAAAAAAAAACTTGGACAAAGATATTGGATGAGTGGAATGGGCCTACGTCAAAGAACTTTGATTAAAGATTTGACAAAGATATTGGACGAGTGGAATACCACCCTTAGACTAAGGGCAAACGCAAACCCATTAACAGTAAAAAAAATAACAATCATGTAAAAAAAAAAATGTTAAATTTTGTATACACGATAGGATATTCTAGGGAATGTGAAATATCAATATAATTTATTAATAGAAAAAACAATAAACTAAAAACAAAATACTGCCAAATATAATTACGATCATTAGTGTCAAATATTGTATATAATAATACTCGTAATATAAGAAAAAAGAACGTGGCTTGTCTTGAAAGGAATCACCAAAACTCGTATTCTCCGGGGAAACGCGAATGATGCCGAGCAAGCCTCGGTCGCCCGGGTACTAATAATAACATATCATTTGAATTATTCCAGGTGTACCGACGGCTGTCCGAGGTCCTCGGCTTGAGCGACGAGAGTCGGCTGCTTAGTGTTCTTATGAGGAAAATGTGAGTGGCATTACTGTACAATACACACATAATTACATCAACAACTATAGATTTTTGAGAGGACCATTTGGTAAAGGATCCCAAACTCAAACGATTTATTTGTAAACATAGGTAGAAAGAAGATTTTTCAAGCTCTCGTGGTTCGATCGATCGAACTAGATGAACTTTTAAAATCCTATTACTCCGATAGTGAACTAACAGGATTTGAGAAGTCTTTATAGTCCGATCAATCGAGCCAACAGGAAAAAAAATATTCGTATTCCGATTGATCGGACTAATCAATCGGGCCATGCGACCTAAGGGAAGAGTTGTTATTAAAATTGTCCGTGAACGCTATGTTTCGCCCACAAGCATTCAAATTTTAAAATTAGGTGTACACATACCAATTAAAAACATTATTGCATGCATATGTACTTAAGACGGCGCAGTACGATCGGTGTGGATCGGTTCTCCATACAAACGTATTTAGGCTCTCATTTTAAAACGCCATGCTATAATAACATGAAACTTTGTATACACAATGGGACCCGGCATACCTAGGTCGTAAATTAGTTTATGTTGCTAGAAATTGAAAAAGAAAAATAATACAGCGGTTTTTTGAGTTTTTTACGGCTTGTATGAAAACCTAAATAAACGCTGTATTTTTCGCCATTATAATTTCAAGCAACAGAAACTAATTTCCGCCCTAGACAAGCTGGATCCCATTGTTTACAAAGTTTCATGTTATTCTAGCATGGCGTTTTAAAATGAGAGCATAAATACGTTTGTATGGAGAACCAAACGTACTGCGCCCTCTTAACTAAGGAAAAAATATAAATATAATTTTTTTCCAAATAATAAACATGCAAGGGTTCCTTTAAAAATTATGAAATCGCTATAAGTATGCCTCACTTGATTTATCCAGGATTCCGCCATCATGATTACGGGACCAACTAGAAAGCATACCCTTTCCAAAAATACAAACACATTTTGAAATCTGTCTTACATAAAAAATATACGATTCCGACGAATTGACAACATTTCAAATTTCCAAGTAGTATGAAAACTTGACTCATTTCGTTAATTTGTGAACAAGAAACCCAATTTTATATATATCTATTAGTTTTCAAGATATTCACGAAAATGTGAAGTAAGCCTACCATCGTCTATATGACGTCACAACGCACAAAAAGAACAACAGTACACTTTCTGTAGTAAATCCTCCTTAGTAATTGTGCTGCTGTATGATTTTGTAAGCTGTGGCGTCTTACTTGTCTTCCTTACTGTTAGAATGAGGAACTTTTGAAATTGATTTTTGTTTATGAAAATTTTTATTTTTGAGAGTTTATAAATGTGTTTTTTTACCCTTTAGCTGAATTCATCGGAAAAAGCCCTCTTATAAAAATAAATGTCACTTGGGACGCTCTCCTTTTATGAAGTCGGTTCATTTTATGAATTTTTAACCCTAAATAATTATACCAAAAAAAACAGGTTCAAATTTGGTACTTCGCTATGCCACAATTTGTGGTTTCCGTGAGCCAATGCTTGGTTACCTACAGAAAATACCGAAATCGGCATATGCGTGCCTATCAATTTCGAGGAGACCTTCACCAAATTTATATTTATTTAGTCGGCATGTTTAGCCTAGTTGGTAGTAACACTGCCTCCGAAGCTAGAGGTCCCGGGTTCGAATCCCGGTAAGGGCATTTGTTTCTGTGCAGCAAGTGGTAAGCAGAAGCATTTGTTCCTGAGACTTGGATGTTTTCTATGTATTTAAGTATATATCTATTAAATATATCGTCGTCTAGTACCCACTAGTTCGATTTGTGTAAAAATTGTCCCCATAATATTTATATATAAATATAATATTAATATTTATTTATTTATTTATATGGGACCAATGTCGGGGTACCACACGCTTTGAAACAAAAAAGAATTATCAAAAGCGGCCGCTCGATGGCTCGATGGCCATCGTGGTCAAGAGTTATCGGAGAACATACATAAAAAAAAGAAAACATGCAGACGAACTGAGAACCTTCTTCCTTCTATTGAAATCGTTTAATAACACTGTAACTATACAATTCCAGCATAACGAACCTGAAGTACTGGGGCGGTTCCGAGCAGATCATCGCGAAGACGCTAGGGCTGCTCAGCGACCTCAGCGGCGGCTACTCCTGCGTGCGGAAACTCGTGAAACTGGAGGAGGTGCAGTTCATGCTCACGCATCACACGGTCAGTCCCCACCCTTTGGTACCCACCACCAGGGCTCGTGCTTCTCGTGCCGGGTGACGTCACGCTCCATATAAGATGATTTTAATTGGTGTTCAACAACAATAATCATGTATTCAGACACTTTTTATAATTATGCCCCTGTTGTAACCGCAATTTGTCGGTCATAACACATCTTATAAAGTACAACATTAGGTATTTCTTGTAACATGGCGTATTTTAAGTAACATCTTAAATTTTCAGCTTTGATTCTGTTGTCTCAAATATTCCTGCGGGCCTATGATGGTTGCCATTTTATCACTAATCGTCGTGGATAAGACATAACGTGACAAATGTCTTATCCACGACGATAAGTGATAAAATGGCAACCATAATAGACTCGCTGGTTAGGTATACTTTAATAAGAGCAACATTTATTAATTCTGTTGGCAATGAATCAGAAATCGTCAAATGTAATTAAAAACAAACAATAGCGAATAGGAATCACTTAAGAGGGCGCAGTACGATCGGTGTGGATCGGTTCTCCATACAAACGTATTTATGCTCTCATTTTAAAACGCCATGCTAGAATAACATGAAAATTTGTATACACAATGGGATCCGACATATCTAGGTCGGATCATAGTTTCTGTTGCTAGAAATTGTAAAAGAAAAAAAATACAGCGGCTTTTTGAGTTTTTTACGGCTTGTATGAAAACCTTAATAATGGCTGTATTTTTTCTCCATTATAATTTCAAGCAACAGAAACTATGATCCGACCTAGATATGCCGGATCCCATTGTGTGTACAAAGTTTCATGTTATTCTAGCCTGGCGTTTTAAAATGAGACCATAAATACGTTTGTATGGAGAACCGAACGTACTGCGTAGTCTTAAATACCCCGACGATTAGAGATACGAAATATTTGGCTTCAGATTCCGAACTTTTGATTTATTGATTACATTATTCGACACTGATATATAGCAGAGCGCTATAGAGTGCCGTTCAAAAACTATAAATATATACTTAAATACATGCCGATTAAAGAACGCCTCGGACCAAGTAAAGCTGGAGTCGCGTGTCGTTACCCAGTTAGCACACGAGACAGCGACATCTAGCGGATAATTAAAAATGTCTGAAACAAATTAGTTGCCAATATTTCTAGGGCTTAATCTACTTATCCATCATACATATCAACCGAAGTACGTCCAATGAATCAATCATAATGTATTCATCAGAAAAATCAGAATATATGGTTTGCATCAATTATTTATTTGCATCAGGCACACAATACAAGAATAATAAAAATAAAAAAAAAATATAAGTTGTGGCCAGCAAAAAGGATCAGGCTCAGCATGATGCTACAGCCTGGCGGCTGCAGCGCTGATTTGCAGCGTGATCCCTGTGGGTGACATCTAACCACTCGCACATAACATTGTGTAAAAGTTAATAATTAATATATATAAAGTCATTGATGTACTATTATAGAACTAGATTCGCAATCAGGCCACAAAAATGGCACCCGTGAAAGTACCGCCCGCACGACTCGGGCGGTACTTTCCTGTTTAGTCGTGTTTGGACCGCAGACAGTGACAGTTGTCCAACAATGACGAAATGGGCAGTGAAAAACTGCTTTAATAGCTACAAAAAAACGTGGAAAAGGATGGAATATATTTCTTTAGGTTAGTTAATTTGATAACGTTACGAAATGTATGTAAAGTCCTGGTAATTTCATGGTTTTGAATAAATAATTTTGTTAGTTCAAATTAAAGGTTATCAAGAAACAAAATGTAAGGAGTCGCTATTAGGTCAATATTTTTTACATGAAATTTGTAGGAAATAAATTTATGTTTTAATTCAAGATTTCGACAACATCCTCAGCGACGTTCAGAATGGACCGCTATTATAGCGCAAAATAGACGTGACGCACTCTATAAACCAAGCCACACGAGTGTTGTGTGTTCGGCCCATTTCCCTAATTCCGACATATACAGGACCAATAAAAACTTAAATCGACTAACTGCAACTGCTAAACCTGTCTTGAACGTAAGTTCGTTCGTTCCAGATTCAAACAACATTATTCAAATTCTGTTTTAACATATAATTTTATCGTGAAAAATTATGCAGAAGAAAACATATTCATATACTTATATGAATTGATGTAGGTAATAAAAATCAATTTAAGGTTAATGTTTAATTAATTTATCTTTCAAGTTCATCGTCGGTATCTTTGTTTTATAGATGTCAGAGATAGATGACGATGACTTGCAAAGCAGCTCAGTTCTTTTGAAATAACTACCTATAGTCTTGCTCATGAGTTTCATGAAAGTAAACATCTTTATCTCTAACACAGAAAAAGAACAGTAACTATCACAGGATTGTACGCGAATGTGTGTTAATATTGAAGTGGAATGTTTTATTTGTTATTTATATATTTTTATTTAAAAATAACCTGTCATTACCCTGATCTTGAATTCGTGGTGCAAAATGGTGCCCCCTGCGTCTCCCATTCCCCGCATTCTAGAATACTCTGTTCTCTCCCGGATCACGAATTCGTGGTAATTATTTTGTATCCCTAAGTTTGACGGTCCACGAATTCGTGGAATCGCGGCGACAAGTGAAAGAAGACTTTATTGTAAAATAAATACGTACAATATTATCTTGGGCGTTTGCTTATTCGAACACAACGAAATTAGCAACAAATTGGTGTAAACCTCAACGCTACACTTCACAGATACGAGAAGTTTTGCTCAGTTGAAAAACCGTTGCCGAACAAAGTTCTTGTGACGTCGCGGATAATTTCCAAGTGATCTAAAAAGTGTGTTTTCGTCATAAAAACGTACGTAATGATTGTTTTTAATGTAACTAATACTATTTTTATGATAAATATACAATGTTGAGTACTATTTTAGATTAGTTTCGTTAGTAAATTTGCTAAACGAAAAATTGGATTTTAAATTTGAATATCCGTTACAAAATTTTCATCGAGTGATTTTTTGTATTTGAATATTGGTTTTACTATTTATATGCAATTTTGGTATTTGATTCTTGATTTCGATTAGTTTATTTGCGTTAGGAATAAGAAACAAACCAGATATATCTCATAATAACTTCACAACAAAATTTTGAAATTATGGTCTATACTTGTGCAAAAAATGATCAGCGCTCTGTACGTCACAGTTTTCGCACACAAAAAAAAATATTTTTACAGGTTGATACACATTTTATTTACAATTATTGGTAGCCTATAGCTCAGCGACTCAGAATAAATAAAAGATCTTGTAATTCCAGGCCAGGGCATTTATTTGTGCATTTTTCACGCATATTTGTTCTTGGGTCTTGGATGTTTTCTATGTATTTAAGTATGTATTTATCTATATAAGTATGTATATCGTCGTCTAGTACCCATAGTACAAGCTTTGCTTAATTTGGGACTAGGTCGATTTGTGTAAGATTGTCCCCCAATATTATTATTATTATTTGTATGTCTTTACCTTATCTCGGGACCATGGGGTCCCGGACCTTTGGAAGGCGTGCGTGGGGCCGAAGCCAACAGCGCAGAGGCCCTTTTAGACAATTTAATCTAAAAGCAAAGGGATACACACATGGCGGATACCATCCCCGAACGGACAATATGATACATCCAGAGATGGTCCCCGCCAGGTGCAAAGACTATTGCAGTGCATCTCTGTGCTGCGATGGAAACTAAGGTCATGGGCTATTATGTTGAATGTTGGATGGGCAGGATAATGGGCTATTGGAGGAGACTATAGCGGACACCTGCCGTGACAATCAGTCTCAATATTGTAAAAGGCAGGCGGTGACTCGCCAGCTCGCTGAGTGGGCCCCACATAACAGTCGCACGCACAGTGCGACAGTGGGGCAACATCCCTTTGAGCGGCTGTAAGGTTGTCGAGAGGTGAGTCTGCGGTAGCCAGATCCCGGAAATCCGATCATCAGGCCGCCGGCGTTATGACATTTTACACTTCCAACCTGGAGCATAGGTCTCGCTCTTGCGACTCCACTCTGGCCAGCCAATTAAGGCAAGCGCAGAGGTGACGGCCAGATGGAAATAATTTCGCCGGGAATTCGCGATCCGGTTCATGCGGCGGGTTAAATTTCGCGACAAACTGGTGGGTATAAAAATAATTTAAATAACCAAAGCAACTCCATTACTTTCAGTGTTCACTTTGACGTTTATAAAGAAAACATTGGTAGCCAGTATACGATAGTGCCATTTTACTAAAAAGTTTTAACCATGTTGGTTCTTATGTTTGCAAATTTGACACTTGACGCCAATGCCTGTAAGTTCTTTTTTGTACGCAGTTTTTATCTTGACTCGGATTATAAAGAAGCGTTATTATCAGCTATTGGAATGTAAGTGTCAGTGTCATCTTGCGCCACATTTTTAGTTATTTATGTTTGACATTGTGTGTCTATTTCTATATCTTAAGTCAATGTATAAAGTACTACTAAACAAATTAACAACTAAACCACACAAATAAAAAGAAACATATCATGATAAAAATAGTGTAGGAATTTTGTTAATATACTTAGAACCACATATGTGCCAAAAAAAAAAAAAAGAATCATAACTCCGACTCTAACACAGATCGGTATAATTGTACAGATACGCTGCTAAATAGGTAATGTAAACATCGATCCATAATATATTCTGCCGTTAGGTATGTGAATATTTAAGATATTGGACAGTTACATGCAATTTTTAATGTCAAAAGTTGTTACATTAATTAATTTAATTATTATTATTTTTACAAAATAATAAAGTGTAATCCACTGCTGGACATAGGCCTCCCTTAATTTAATGAGGGGTAAATGCTATAATCGCCACGCTTGGCATGCGGGTTGGCGATCGCAGTATTTCCACCGCACTCCAGGGATGCTGCTGCCCATCCCCCGGTGGTCTTGGTCGTAGTTTTATGACATACCCGGGTCCGTATAAGTCTCTAGAAGACAAAGTCGCTAGTTTTTTTTTTCGAACTTGAATAAGATGTTTTCTATTACAACTTTTTAAGGAATAACTGGGTGAATTGACTTGATTTGATAACTTGATTGAGCCCACAGGCAGAGAAAAGCAGACTCGCAGTGTTAAGCCAGATGATTTTTCATATAGTTGTCTCGTTAACTCCTTATGGTGCACTAAAATGAGTTAGAATGCGACAGATAGTAAGACTACTTTCGGCTGTTAACGAATTGTCTCCATTTGAAGGCACACCAGGATGTTAAATCCCATATAAACTTAACACACCACAACGTCAGTTCACTACAATTTTCAATTATAAAGACGGAGACACTGACAGGCGAAGACTTGCAGATGTCACTTGTCTGTCTCTCTCAAACTTACTGATTTGTGAATTAATGAGAATATATCTGATGTACAGAAAAAGTTTAACGTAAATGATCGGATCTGCTTTACTCTAATATCTGTGGAATTTATCGATCGAGCCCTAGAAATATTGTTAGCACTTCAAGACGTTTTTAATTCCCCAATTCCCCGCTAGATGTCGCTGTCTCGTGTGCTAACTGGGTAACGACACGCGACTCCAACTTTACCTGGTCCGAGGCGTTCGTTAATCGGCATGTATTTAAGTATTTATTTATCTAGTTTTTGAACGGCTCTCTATAGCGCTCTGCTATATCAGTGTCGAATATCGCAATGAAACTAAGGGGGGTGGTATTCCACTATATCTTTATCCAAGTTTTGTTTTATGCGTAGCCATATTGATTTAACTGAGTTTAATACGGAGTGGTATTCTACTCATCATATCTTCGTCCAAGTTTTTTTTTTCATGTGTAGCCATATTGATTTAAGGCCCTCTAGTCCTGCGAGAGTAGGTATTTAGCGCTGTCCTGGCGGTGCGTGAACAAGCCCGCGCGGACGAAGCGACTGTGAACTCGGATGACCCCGATAGCTTCATACTGGTCACAGTATAGAAATATAACTGTATTTTGACTTAAGAAATGCATTAATTATGATTAAACTTTAGTATGTAATTGATATCATTTTTTAATAAATCGGTAGTAAAAAAATAATTGAAAGTCGAACTTACGGTAGGATCCATTATAATATATATTATAATTTTAATGATAATCGTTATTTAATCTATGAAACCTAGGAACCTAAAAATATGTCTTATACCTCTCTACTCAATTTGTTTAATAGGTCATGCAATTTTTATCTATTTGTGTTATATTTATACAGGGTGTTATATTTATTTTTCGTGTGCGTGTCATCATCATCATCATCATATCAGCTGATGGACGTCCACTGCTGGACATAGGTCTCCCCTAAAGAGTGCCACAATGACCGATCCTGCGCCAGCCGCATCCAGCGGACTCTCGCGACCTTTACCCGGTCATCAGTTCACTTTGTGGGGGCCTATCTACGCTGCGCCTCCTTTGCGCCTCCCTGTACGTGGTCGCCACTCGAGAACCTTTCCGCCCCAATGGCCATCGGTTTTACGTGCAATGTGCTCCGCCCACTGCCACTTAAGTTAAGCGATTCGGAGGGCTATATCGGTTACTTTGGTTTTTCTGCGGATGGCCTCATTTCTGATACGATCGCGCAGATATACTCCCAGCGTAGCCCTCTCAATTGCTCTTGACATTGGGTGACTTTGAGCCTTCTTATGAGGCGACGATGTTTCAGTGCCATATGTCATCACTGGTAACACACACACACATTAGTCAAAGACTATCGTCTTGAGACACTCGATTATGGTATATATCTATCTTTTAGGGATAACCCACAATAACCATTTTGTATCCTTTACTTATTACGAAAAATAATGCCTTATTTACGAAACGATTTTTAGCAATACAGCATTAATCCTTCTCCAATCAATGATATTTTAAGTATAGATACGTTACCCGCGTACCTAAAGTGTGCCGCTATAAAGACGCTAAACATCGCCTATTGGCTTCAGTCGCTCCCGGGCAAGCGAGAGAGGCGAATGTTGACACGAGTTCCCGCCAACGACGTAATTGACCTTAAAAATGCCGTCATGCGTGTTGCGAAAGTGCACTAATTATACATCCAAACGTACTAAGGCAACAGGCGTCACATACCACAAGTAAGTAAGCTGAAATTATGATATTTTTTCCATTTTATCCTTCAATTTACCAAATATGACGCCACGAAGACGCTGTCTCAAAGAAAGAGACTACCTAGTGTCGTTTGTAATGAGAGTGATAAAGACAAACAGACTGCGAACATAGATTAATGTAACAGATGCGTCATACTAAATCACATTCAATTATAGATTATATGGGTTACATAGTCAACTTCAACTTACTGCCCTATTTATTTCTTCGGGTTTATTTAGAAGAAAATAATGTTGTAACTATTAAATGTTAATTTTTAAAGTGTATCTCTGAGTACCAGTAACGAAAAGTGAAGAAGTGTCCTTTCTCGTATCCTACATGAGGTCGGTCTGTAAGAAGTTTTTGTTGCTTGATAGAAATATAATCGATTGACATCAACAGGCATGAAACATTTTTTGACAAGATTAGTTTTGCTGTCTGTACATTTATTCAAAAATCCGTGTCAGAGTCAATTATTTTGTAATTCTTTGACGTGCCTGCTACGCAAACGACAACCCGATAGCGGTATTACCATTACTTACATTCGCTATCATCCGTCGATTAATAGGTAGAAACAGTTTGCACCTTCTGCCTAGGGTTAGTTTCTTTAATCTGTGTCAAACGTGCGGTGATTGGTGTTCCGGGTGAAGGCTGTCTCTTTCTTATGTATTATTTTGATAAAGCTATCTCTTTTACGCTTTCGATGAAGTGTGCGTATTGTAAACAATAAAACAAAATGCGAATGTGTGATGCCGCGATGTTGGATGCACTTTTTGCGCTTGTAATGTTCGAGCATAACCTATCTATACTTAAAATATCATTGTCTCCAATCTCAGAACATTAAAAAGGGAGAAGTGTCCTAGTGCTTTCTTTCAACGAAAACCAATGTCTCCAGTTTTCTCCCACCAAGTCCACACACACACACACATTGAACCGTGAAAACCTCGGGCGGTGCCGCCGAGATTACGACATCATGCAAACAAGCGCTGCGATTGGGTTTACGCACCGCTCAAAAAAGGCAATGAACACTAGAGGGAGACAAACGTTACATGATGTTCTATCGACATCGATCTTTAAATTATTATGTTAAGATATTGATGACTATTGAAATAGCCAGTTTAGATGGAGTTCATATAATCACCAAAGTTGTATAACATAGTAAAGCATTATAGCGGTAGATACATAAAAAAAACATGAATACGAACTGAGAATAATGAGAACCATCTTTCTTCTATCAAAGTTGGTTAATCAATCAATTTGGAAGTTGGTCTGCAATCTTTTGGAACAAAGTTATGTTTATTAAATATTTTGCGACGACGACGACCTGCTTAGCCTAGTTGGTACTAGTTGGACTCTGCCTCCGGAGCTAGAGGTCCTAGAGGAGCTAGAGGTTCGAATCCCGGCCAGGGCATTTATTTGTGCATTAATCACGGATATTTTTTATTGGGTCCTGGATGTTTTCTATGTATTCAAGTATGTATTTATCTATATAAATATGTATATCGCCGTCTAGTACCCATAGTACAAGCGTTGCTTAGTTTGGGACTAGGTCGATTTGTGTAAGATTGTCCCCCAATATTTATTATTTATTATTATTATTATTATTATTTGTGAATTTACCGTTGATATTAAATGACTAGTTCGACATTCTATTCCTATTTTATCAATGACGCATAAACTGGAATTTTAACCGGCACCACTCTAGTTGGGCGGAGCCTAACAGCGGGCCAGCGGCTGCGCACATCTAAATAATTCACGCAGCAACCAAAGCTACAGCGGCATGATACATTGCGCCGTGGCTTAGCGCGGTACGGGGTGATTATTGTACAAAACGTTCAATATACAACTCGCAGAAAATATAACGCTTTTTCATATGTTATCACTTAAACTTCTTTTTGACCATGTCGCGGCGACATGCGCCACGCCCCGTTTCACATCTATTTCTTTCTATGATCTGAGTCTCCAATAAAATACCTTAAATACATTTTGCATTTAATATAGATCAATATGGCCCTTTACAGCATGTAATTGAAATGAATATTTTCGAAGATATTACTGATTTAAAATGCAGGAATATAGCGGTTGCGGCGGTACCGGCCGGGTTGTACTATATAGAGACATTCTGTAGTATAATTAGTATCAGCATAGCACCTGTGCTAAGCCGGGGCGGGTCGCTAGTATACCATAATCAACTTCAACTTCGAGTATAAAGTGTCCGATTGTAACGACAGTTGGTGCTACATGGGCATTTGACATGATCTTCGTTTTGTACATATTCAGCTTAAGCCCAACTCTCTCGGAAGTGAAGCTCATAGCTTAAAAAAATATTCAAGTGCAAAGCAGTAGATCTCTTACTATATCTACAATTTCTGGTAATAAACATTTCATTTATAATTTTACCAACTTTGGTTCCATTTCTGCAGGGGTTTAGTTCAGTTGTTACAATTATATAATTATACAATTATATAATTGTTGCAAATTATTTAAGAAGGGCAATAAAAACCCAAATGAAAAAAGTCGTAATTATTAACAAATAAATTATGGTCATAGTGCCGCAGTATAAATATGACAGTATAACAACTGAACTAAACCCCTGCAGAAATGGAACCAAAGTTGGTAAAATTATAAATGAAATGTTTATTACCAGAAATCGAAATATACGAATTTATATAAATTCGTCAAAAATTGCTCGTTTGGTGTACGAATGGGTCGCGGATAAAACTGACACAGGTCCGTTGTCCGTAAGCGCCAGCGCGCGACTGATCGGGCCTGCCGAGCCTCCGCGCTGTAACTGAGTGCAACTTTGACTAGACTAGATCCTTAAGAAAAACATATAATTTTTTCAAATTTTTGAAACCCTTTTTCTACGTTTCAGATTGTTTTTAGAAAACTCGAAAACGCTAACTCGCTTGACAACCTCCCCATAACTGTCATCAGAATATTTGATCAAATGTCGGGGTCCCATCCAAGTTGGATGAAATCATCCAATTTCTTTGATCAAATGTATATTGGACAAAGATATTAGATGAGTGGAATACCTCCCTAAGTTCGGGATCGGAATTCGGAACCAAGGGTGGTATTCCACTCGTCCAATATCTTTGGCCAATCGTTGATCAAATTTCTTTGACAGAGGCCCATTCCACTCATCCAATATCTTTGTCCAAGTTTTTTTTTCATGCGTAGCCATATTGATTAAACTGTCATCGGAATCTTTGATCAAATGTCGGGGTCCCATCCAAGTTTGATGAAATCATCCAATTTCTTATCATCCAAACTTATACTAGAGGTACTGTAGTAGTATTTGTATATTTGCAGGGACACACGTACCTACACGTTGACGTATACAGACACAAGTCGACGTGTGTGTGAGGCTGGCTACAGAGGTCACAATTACACATGCAAATACGTCTCGAAAGTAATACCTGGTGGTCTACTCCGAAATTCGAAATCCGAACTTCGTATGATGCCTTCCCTTTCACTCATATAGTGTATAACAGGAGAGTGAAAGGGACGACACCATACGAATTTCGAATTTCGGAGTAGACCCCCTGTAGGAGGGGTTAGACGTGGCCGACGTTCCGTTTCATATCAGTTTCCTACAAGAAGCTCTGCATACAATTGTTCCTCTCTTAGACCCGTTAATTCCCCTATTGCTGGCTAGATGTCGCTGTTCTTGCGAGTAAACTGGGTAACGACACGCGGTTTAAGCTTCGCTAGGTTGGTGTTGTGTTGACCAACATTCGTTATATCAATATACTTGCAGTTATCAAATATGACAAGAATTTTTGAAGGCGGAACCGTTGTATTGGGAGTTCGCTTATAAAAGGGTTATCTTAATTAATTATGCAATGCGACCATTAGGATTGAAATTACGAACAACTTCATTGATCATTCGCTTTCTTGCCTTGATATATAGAATGTTTGGTAACATGATGCAAAGACTTTCAGGGATGATAGAGGAGGTCATTTTAGACACAATCTGAATACCATGTGAATACAGGCAGTAAAAAGTCGTTAGTCCCAATTCAATTGATTTTCAAAAACTTCCTTAGTTCCTGCAGCTACTGAAAAATTACGATAAGCCAGAAAAAAGGGAACATTAAAAAAAATCTAAACATTTTCCAAATGTATGGTAGTAAGAAAAACATACAATTTTCAAAATAAAATGGTGCATATCTTGGAAACTAAGTGACTTTGTACTAAACCATCACCATTCACATCATCATCATTCGCTTACCATCAGGCGATTCGTCTGCTCGTTTGCCACCTATGCCATAAAAAAAGAAAGAAAAAGATTTGTATTTTACTAATAGTCCAATAAGCAACTTTAGTAAACTTCAAAAATGCTCGGTTAGTATGAAGTTTGTAGGGAAAATGTCTAATGACGTCACAATGTTCTATGGTCAAACTGCGTTCTTCATGTTAAATATTTAAAAACAGCATAAATAAGCTGAAGATTGTTTCGTAAGATTTGTATTCGGACGAGGTGTGCCCCTCTTAGAGACCGAATGTTTACTAGTTTTCGTCATAGTAATTTTTCGGAAATTATCTTATCACTTTATTTTCCTGAAACCGTGATTTATAAACGACTTTTAGGGTACCTCAGACATACACAGAACGTATAAGTATTTATAAAACGACGCTAATTCTCTCGTAACACATAACTTATGTATTTAGTTCACCAATTCGCCGCTAGATGTCGCTGTTCCGCGCGCAAACTGGGTAACGTTGTGTCGCCTTAGCATCGTGTGGTCGACGTATGTTAGCGTTCAGTGCTGATTTTGATGATGATGATTTTTTGCACGTGACTATCACTTTGATTAGTGTCTGTCGCGCTATAAATTAACTACTTAGCCGGCTCACAAGTTCTGTCATATACATAGTATCAAATAAAAACAAAAGTTTAAGTTTATTCCGTATAATTTGTACAGCGTTTGAAAGCTAGAGAACTAGAGAATCTAAATGTATAACATTTATTCAAAATGACCGCCATAATTATCTACACAGGCTTGAAGTCTGCGTGGCCAGTCGTCAATGGATTCACGCACCACTTTCATGTCGATATTGGCCACTGCCGTAGCAAGGGATTTTTTCAGCGAGTCTACATTTGCATGAGGTTTTGAGCACACCTTTTCCTCTAAATACTGCCATATTTTATAGTCTAACGGATTAAGATCTGGGCTAGAGGAGGGCTGCCATAAACTACTTGTTGAGTCGGTTCGAATGAGCCCAAACACGATGGGTTTATCGCTATGTCATAATAATATTGCTTTGTCATCCGATTTATACACGCATGCAAAATTTCAGCTCAATCGCAAACCAGAAAGTGGATCAAATTTAATTTGCAAGATTTGATTACAGACGGACAGACAATAGGACAGGTACAGACGGACAGACCCATAAACTAATTATCCAAAAAATTCTCGGAAAAATAAAACTTAAGCTTATTTAATCAATTTTAAACATTTAATGATAAAAAGGACGCAGTTTGACCATAGAAAATTGGAACGTCATTAGGCACTTGATTTCATCAAACTTGGATGGGACCCCGACATTTGATCAAAGATTCCGATTACAGTTAAATCAGTGGCGGTACGGTCTTAAAAGCCCAAAAGCCTGGCTTGCGTTACTAAAATTAGCAAAAACCAACTATATGTACGACTAAATTATTTTTCCATTTTAAACTAACTTACAATCCGCGCGGCGGCGCCTGATCTGTATATTATTGCTGTGTTCCGAATCACGCTCACAGCGCTGTGAGCGCGCTCACGGTCGGACCGATTCACGCTCACAGCGTTTACACGAGATGTCGTGACGTCATTGATGACGTCATGGACGGCGCTCACGGTGCTCACACTCCCAGCCGTAAGCACCTTGAGCGCAAACGTCAAGTTGACGTTTGACATTTCATTTTAGGCGCGAAAAATAAACTTTACAGTTATATTAGTTTATTTATTAGTTTTTTTGTACTTTGTCGGTAGCAAACAAGCGTACGGCCAGCCTGATGGTAAGTGGTCATCGCAGCCTATGGACGCCTGCAACTCCAGGGGTGTCACATGCGCATAACCAACTCTTTAAAATTTTATATACTCCTTTCTTGAAGAACCCGATACTGTAGTCCTTCGGGAAAACCTCGGCAGGGAGTTCATTCCACAGTCAGAGCGTCCAATGGAGAAAATTCCTCTGAAACCGTACCGTACGCGACCATTCAGGTTCTAAGGTGTGAAGATGAACTATTCCCTATGCTCTACAATTTGGTCCTGGAACATGTCGTCAGTTTTATATTAGTTCGTTGCAGATTGCGATTAATTTAAATTTTCTACAGATCGTAAACCCAGCGCAGAATTTCATACTATGATTAATTGACGAACTCAAAATTCAAATTCAGTTGACGTTTGACAGTAAACACGCTCATGACCGGTCCGAAACAAAACACCGCTCACGCGGCCTTGAGCGCGCTAACTGATTCGGACCGGCCGCCAGCACTGTAAGCGTTGTGAGCGCTGTGAGCGTGATTCGGAACACAGCCTATATCATCTTGGTCGGGGTAGTAGTACAAAATTCGACCGTAGCAAGTAAGTGGCGCTACTGCCGCGCGAAATGAGCGGTTTACGATAGAGTTGAGACACGGGCTAGTCATCTCGCTCGCACGCGCGGGCTTGCAAGCGGGCTTTAATGCTGATATTTTTTTTCTCTTTCTTATCTATGAAAACTGCTACAAAACGAGAGATACGTATCTATAGCTAGATATAGCAAATAGTTTGTGACTAGAAGCCCGGCTTTCGACGTGAAGTTATCAACAGATGTTAGTCAGATGCGAATTTCGCGCGTGCGTGTTCATGACTGGGTGGATTGTGATGCTAACTTCATTGATTACAATTATGTACATTACTTGAATCTGAACAATTTGTTTGAGCCGATAGTGTTTTGTATTAAAAAGTTTATTTAAGTGGAAAGTGACGATGGATGAAATCGTTCCGTGTGACGATTTAAAATGTGCACAAGTTATCGGCGCAGAAAAGGTAGGCACGCTAAACTTTGCACAAAAAAGCAACTTATTTTTTCACCGAAACCTACACCTGACTTGAGTATTTCTCAGATAAGCAAGTCACATAAACGACAATTTCAAAGATCGATGCGATTGCTGATGATGATGATGATGAAGTTATCGGCGCAGAAAAGGTAGGCACGCTAAACTTTGCACAAAAAAGCAACTTATTTTTTCACCGAAACCTACACATGACTTGAGTATTTCTCAGATGAGCAAGTCACATAAACGACAATTTCAAAGATCGATGCGATTGCTGATATGCATTACTGTACAATTTTATCTAGTAATAGCATGCCTTCAGTGTGTTTTGTTGGTCTGTCCTGTCTACGCCACACCAGTAAGTGATAATGAAGAGTGAAGATTTACTAGTATGGTAATATGGCAAGGTAGAAGATAGATTTATAGATATTGTGTGTGAAAAAATACAAAAATGTATCCCTCGGCTTGCCCTTCTCTGCAACCCTAGGCACGCCACTGAGTTAAATCAATATGGCTACGCATGAAAAAAAAACTTGGACAAAGATATTGTATGAGTGGAATGGGCCTACGTCAAAGAACTTTGATCAAAGATTTGACAAAGATATTGGACGAGTGGAATACCACCCTAACCGAGCGTTCTTGACGTTTCGTAAAAAGTTCCTGATTTGACTATCAGTGAAATACCGTATTGTGATTGTATAGTCGCGGAATGCAAACATTCGTCACTTTTCGACCTTAATGGCATCAAAATAGAGTTGAAAAGTGACGAACCTTTTCATTCCTCGACTGTAGAGGTTATCATAGAAAATAGTACGATTTGATTTGACTAAACACGCGTCGGGAGGCGCGGAACGCGTGGCGTGTTAATAGTGTGTTCCCGGCTTCACAATAGTGTTTGTTGACAGGCGGAGCACTTCCCGTTCCTCGGTATAACGGGCGTGGGCACGACGGAGATGCGCTGCCGCACCATGCTGTACACGGCGCTCGGACGCCTGCTCATGGTCGAGCTGGGGGAGGACGAGGCGAGGTTCCACGCGTTCATGATGCCGCTCACAGGTGTGTGTGTACACAGTCTCTTATGCAGTTCTTCGCGTGGCTCGCGGGGACCGGCAGGAGTTTTTCGACTTAGTCCGAACCAACGAAGATAATGACATTTGCTTGGGGGGAAGGAGGAAAAGTATGAAAATCTGCTATACATACGTCTTTCTTGTGAATGTGAGGAGGGGGGTGGGAGAAGGGTCGCGCTCTAATCTTCGGCTCCACGCGGAGCTCGGCCTTCGGCCACGCGGGCCTTGCTGCTCACCTTCGGGGCTTCGCCTCAGGTTCGCTTGTAAGACAGGAGTAGGTAGGGGTGGGCCGCGTGGGCTAGAGACTAGAGAGCGCGCTGTATTGGGACGCTTCGGGCTTTCGGTCTCGCGTGCCTCGCCGCTCATCTTCGGGCCTTCTGCCCTCAGGTTCGCTTGTAGTTATAAGTCAGCTAGGGGAAGGGATGGGCTGGCTGGGCTCGCTCCGAGGGCTTTCGGCGCTCAGGTTCGCGTTGGGCCACGAGCGCTCACAATCGACTTGTATAAATGAATTGGTTAAATAAGACCTAAGTTCAAGAATCGTTAAATAAATTACGCTGAATAAAATTAAGATCTTTATGAATTCAGTGTTTTAACTTCGCTATGCGCGGGGTCAATTGGCGGTTATTAGAGTACGGTAAAGTGCTAAGCTATTAGACAGAGCTTGCAAGTCACTTGCATTAGCTGAGAATCACAAGGGTTGCAATGTTTTCAGCGGCGTTCGAGAGCCTAGTGAGCCTGCTGGGCCCGCCATCCAGCCCGCTGTTCTCGTCGGAGGACGCCAAGAAGACCCTCATTGGGCTCGCGCGAGACCTGCGAGGCCTCGCCTTCGCCTTCAACACCAAGACCACTTACATGATGCTGTTCGACTGGATGTGAGTACCGTCCCTACACGTCACTATAACGAATGAATGAAGCATTTATTCAAAACACAGACACAACAACATTAACATACACTAAGGTTGCAATGCTGCGGATGTTTTAGAAAAGGATAACACTCGGCATGTGTCGCACCACAAAGTGTTACGACGCTAATTTTCAGTGTACCCATTGACACGAAACAATACAAAGCATAAATTACACTAAGGGAGGTATATATACTCATTACTTCTGTCATTGCATATTTGTCATAATCTTTGAGAACTGTAAAATCGTTTTTGCACCCGCGATAACGACGTCTGAATTTTTTTTCTTCCAGCTACCCGGTATACATGAAGGTCCTTCTCCGCGGCATAGAGACCTGGTTCTCGGAGCCCGCACTCACCACGCCAGTGCTCAAGCTTACAGCGGAACTAGCTCAAAACAGGAACCAGCGTCTACACTTCGACGTGTCCTCGCCCAACGGGATCTTACTATTCAGGGAGCTCTCCAACATTATATGTGCATATGGTGAGTAAACAGCACATTATACACGGCCAGGCCACCTGGCGGACGCCACTTGGATCAATCTTAGCGCTAGATCGGACTAGGGGACTTGTGAAGAGTTCTTCTACTGCTCATGGCAATTCCTCCATTAGATGACACTTAATGAAGGTAATGATGAGTCACAGCAACCAGCGTCTGCACTTCGACGTGTCCTCGCCCAACGGGATCTTACTCTACAGGGAGCTCTCCAACATTATATGTGCATATGGTGAGTAAACATCACATTATACACGGCGAGACCTGGCGGACGCCACTTGGATCAATCTTAGCGCAAGATCGGACTAGGGGACTTGTGAAGAGTTCTTCTACTGCTCATGGCAATTCCTCCATTAGATGACACTTAATGAAGGTAATGGTGAGTCACAGCAACCAGCGTCTGCACTTCGACGTGTCCTCGCCCAACGGGATCTTACTCTACATGGAGCTCTCCAACATTATATGTGCATATGGTGAGTAAACATCACATTATACACGGCGAGACCTGGCGGACGCCACTTGGATCAATCTTAGCGCAAGATCGGACTAGGGGACTTGTGAAGAGTTCTTCTACTGCTCATGGCAATTCCTCCATTAGATGACACTTAATGAAGGTAATGATGAGTCACAGCAACCAGCGTCTGCACTTCGACGTGTCCTCGCCCAACGGGATCTTACTCTACAGGGAGCTCTCCAACATTATATGTGCATATGGTGAGTAAACATCACATTATACACGGCGAGACCTGGCGGACGCCACTTGGATCAATCTTAGCGCAAGATCGGACTAGGGGACTTGTGAAGAGTTCTTCTATTGCTCATGGCAATTCCTCCATTAGATGACACTTAATGAAGGTAATGGTGAGTCACAGCAACCAGCGTCTGCACTTCGACGTGTCCTCGCCCAACGGGATCTTACTCTTCAGGGAGCTCTCCAACATTATATGTGCGTATGGTGAGTCATCACCACATTATACACGGCGAGACCGCCTGGCTGACGCCATTGGATCAATCTTAGCGCAAATGCAAGTTATTCAGCATGGCTAGCACAAGACGGCGCGTGAGATAGCTCGCGCGCCGGCTTGTGCTAGCTGATGCGTATTTCTCAGCATACATTTAAATAAAAGCGAAAAAATCATCATCCTCCTAGCGTTATTCCCAGTACAGTTGCATCCTGAAGGATGCCTGGGGTCCGCTACCTAATCCCAAGAATTGGCGTAGGCACTAGTCTTTTACGGAAGCGACTGCCATCTGACCTTCCAACCCGAGGGGGAAACTAGACCATATTGGGATTAGGCTTGTCAAGTGAGTGGGCAACTTGACTGTTAGAGGTTCTCAAGCCGCCCGGAGGCCTCTAACTTGGCTTAACGACTGCATAGACAGCAACCGGGATCAACGGCTTAACGTGCCTTCCAAAGCACGGGAGCGCTCAGTTAGTAACCACTTAAAGCGGTCACCCATCCAAGGACTGACCTCGCCCGACATTGCCTAACCTCGCATACCGCACGCGGTTAATTAATAAAAGCGAAAAAATTAATATTTTAATTGTAAATCTTAATCTCTCCCTAAGTATCAGGAGTGATAAGAAGTACTTTCAGATAGATTTTTTTCGCATTTGTATGGGATATAGGATAACGTTAGGATGGTGCTTTTAATGAATATTTAGTCTGAATATTTTTTTTTATATTCACATTGATAATTTCGTTCCAGGCAGCAGAATATTGACGATAGACGTGAGCAAGAAGCAGATGTACGCGATGAAGCTAAAGGGCATATCGCTGTGCTTCTGCATACTGAAGGCGGCGCTGTGCGGGAACTACGCCAACTTCGGCGTCTTCAGGTACCAATACACACACCCTTACAATCTGATTAGGGTTCCGTAGTCAACTAGAAACCCTTATAGTTTCGCCACGTCCGTCTGACTGACCGTGGCTTTGCTCTATGATAGCTAGTGCTAGAAAGCTGCAATTTGGTATGTATCCGTATAGGGTAAAATTTTATTGGCTGTTCAAATTTTTCCCAGGCTTTAGGTATCAATAAAAGATGCCATTTCTGAAAAAAAACAGGTAATATTTTCACAATAAAATGTGATATCCGAATAAATAATTAGTAACGAGTGGATAATCGGGAGCCGAATGACGCTCGGGGTTAGCGGTGCGGGGGGAGGGGCGCGCTCACCAATCTTATCTCGACCAAGATTGCAAATTAGTAGCACGCGCATTTCCGCGTGAGCGTCGTGCACTTCCGTGTTGTATCTCTCGTAAGACGCACGATCGCGAACGAGACACAACAATGTTTAGGAACCGGTAGTACCCCGTGCATGCAGGAAAATTTACAATGTATTTTTTTTTACTAGATTTCATTAAAAAATCTTTGTTTCGACGCGTAAGTTTGTCTCTGCAACTCAACGTGGGGGCGGGGCGAGCGTTGTTAACACCTCCCGCAAAATGCGTCACCGCGCTATCCACGAATACATGGTTTTTTAGGATATCTTTCAGCTGCTCTGTCTCAGTATTTTAGTACTGAAATAAAAATCACGTACTTTTTATTTTTCGCTAAGGAATCCACTGTGAAAATTTGAACAGTCAATAAAATTTTACCCTGTATAAATCAATAAATCTGACAAAGTCGTAAAATTAAATGTAAAAAAATTATAATGGTAGCTGTCCTACTCGTAAAGTGGGGATTATTTTTTTGCCACAACCCTATGGTGTGGTGTGTTGTTGGAGAGGTCTTTCAAAATGAATAGAGGTCTTCATTCAACATTTTTTGATAAATTGAATATTTTCGGAAATGATCACTCCAAAGGAAAAAAAATAGTCCCTCCCTCTAACTATTTAACTATGGGTCCAAAAATATGAAAAATATCGTGAGAATAAAGCTTAACACTTTGATGGACACTATTCCAGACACAATAGAAATAACAATAGAATTACGCCTATAGATAGGCGTCTACTGTCCATCAATGACATCATGATGATGTGGACCCGGGTATGTCCTAAAACTACGACCAAGACCACCGGGGAATGGGCAGCAGCATTCCTAGAGTGCGGTGGAGATACTGCGATCGCCAACCCGCATGCCAAGCGTGGCGATTATGGCATTTACCCCCCATGAAATTGGGGGAGGCCTATGTCCAGCAGTGGACGTCCTAGGGCTGATATGGTGGTGGTGGTGGTGTCCATCAATGCATTAATAAAGACTTTCAACGAAAACTATAGCGGACATGATCAGTTAAGTAGTTTTTGAGTTATCGTAAAAAGTCATTAATTCTTAGTAAAAGACGTATGAAACGCTGCGAGGGTATTCCCTTTTGCTTGTTATTGAGTTTTTTTAATTTGAGTTCAATATACTGAGCATTTCCCTACATGCTCTTGGCCGATTTTTTATAAATTACTATTTTTAAACATATATTAAACACGTTTTTTTATATAAAAACGGTGGCAAACAAGCTTACGGCCTGCCCGATGGGAAGCAGACACCGTCACCTGGCGACCTTACTCACTGTAGTAAAAATAGCCTTTAATTGATCGTAAGGGTTCTTAAGAGTGCGCAGTACGTTCGGTTCTCCATACAAACGTATTTACGCTCTCATTTTAAAACGCCATGCTAGAATAACGTGAAACTTTGTATACACAATGGGATTCGGCATATCTAGGTCGGAAATTAGTTTCTGTTGCTTGAAATTATAATGGAAAAAAATACAGCGATTATTAAGGTTTTCATACAAGCCGTAAAAAACTCAAAAAACCGCTGTTTTTCTTTTTCTTTTACAATTTCTGGCAACAGAAACTAATTTTCGACCTAGATATGCCGGATCCCATTGTGTATACAGAGTTTCATGTTATTCTAGCATGGCGTTTTAAAATGAGAGCATAAAAACGTTTGTATGGAGAACCGAGCTTACTGCGCCCTCTTAATTTCTATACAATCTAGTATTACTTATTGTTCGCAGGTTATATGGTGACGAGTCCTTGGACAACGCACTCAATATGTTCGTCAAGTTACTATTAAGTATACCTCAGAGCGATCTCTTAGTGAGTACCCTACTTACAGTATTACAATTATTACAAGTGTAAGGGTGAGGGTGCCTTTCCGCTTCCACCAGAGATGTGCTATGTAGCTGTACTGCGAGGATATGTAAGGCGATGGACAGGGTGGTATTTCACTCATGCAATATCTTTGTCCAATTCTACTTATCCAATCTTTGAACAAATTTCTTTGACGTAGGTCCATTCTACTTATTATTATTATTATTTGTTTATTTATTAAACCCAAAATATAAAATTACAGTAAGCACACACCTTTTGTTCGCCGCTTTTGTTAGCGAGTATTGCGCTCTCTCACACATTCGAAACTCAGGTACCTATACCTACTTATTTCCTAAACTTAGACTAACTCATGCACTACTATAAACAAAAGCTACAGTAGTGTGTGTGCCAACGTCGTTACGCCATACCATTCAGAGGCCAGACTTACACTTCGAAGAACTATTATATTAAAATGTGTTTACACTGGCTCTCCTAATGCGAGATACATTACATTATATTTTTATTATTGTTTTATTATTTTTCATGCGTAGCCATATTGATTTGGTTCAATTTCTTTGTCCAATCTTAGATCAATTTTCTTTGACGGAGTCCCATTCCGCTTATCCAATATCTTTGTCAAAGTTTTTTTTTTCTTGCATAGCCATATTGATTTAACTGTCATCGGAATCTTTGATTTGTTATATACGGTACATTACACGGTTACATTTGATCAAAGATTCTGATGACATTAATAAAACAACACGACATTATTCAATATGGCTACGCATGAAAAAAAATTAAAACGTGGACAAAGATATTGGAGGAGTGGAATGGCACTCTGTCAAAGAAATTTGATCAACGATTGGAAAAAGATATTGGACGAGTGGAATACCACCCTTATATACAAAACATTTTGGAGGCTTGCGGACCGTAACGAAGGGCCGCCTGTTGCCGACCGCTGGGCTAAGGAAAAGTTGTTGTGTGGATTGTGTAAGAGACATGAACAGGAAGGATGTGGATGACGGAACAAAGGACTGAGATTTATTAAAAAAAATACATTGTGCGCCGACTCCAATAAATGAGAATTGGGCATGCTAATGATTGTTATAATTGTAAATATTTTTTGGTACAAGCTTTTATTGCCGACTGTACCTTTTTTCACAGTCATCAACTAGGTACTCGTTGAGGCGGTTCCAATAAGCTTAAGACCGGTCTATCTTGTGTAGTGTAGGAGTTTCGACATTGTTGTATAGCATGATCCTTGCAATCATTACTCAAAGAGTACATACATCTGATTGTATGTCAAATTAAACCAGCTTGACAGAACTGGTTTTCCACGAGGCAGCCTGACCCTCGCTGCTGTGGTACCATAATATTGTATTGTCACTGAACTTACAACACTCACTGTCACTTGTATGTATGCTAAATTTCATCTCAATCGGATACCTGAATTGGAGGATACCCGCTGACTGAAAAAAGGATTGCAAATTTTTCAGGGCGACTTGTTTACATACGTACTTATGTGTATATTTACATAAGAACAGTGCAAGTTAACTTAACTAAAGTTTGTAATGAACGTTGTTTGATCGACTAACTGTTTTGGTATTCAAATTGTACCTCGTGTGTTCCTGCTTTGGCTTTTTTGCCGTGGATCCGTTTAAGGCGTTAATTGGTACCGCATTTCTAGTAAGAACTAGAAATTCTAAATATAAATAAGTAAATTTTTTTTTTTAATTTAGTATGGGGACCTTTGTAATTTTTTATTTATTTATTTATTTATTTCCATACATACAATTATATATTATTATATTATTATAATTTGTCAATTCCCCATTAAATAAAAATACCTACTTAATTCTAGTCAGAATCCGATACCAATTAAAGTCTTAAACGGATCCACTGCGTTTTTTTTTTTAAATTAAAAATGGTATTGCTCTTGGCCAGCATCTAGCAAGTATACTGAAATATATATACTGACATCATACAACTATTACCATTCATACAATATAAGGAAAAGACTAGTTGTAGCTTGTGACATAAAATTACATTGCATACTGTATTTTAATATCTTGACATAAAAATCCTCCAATAATAATTATAATTTGATATTAAAATCAAAATGACCAACGCACATTTTGAAATACTCCGAATATTTTTTATACTGCAGACATTTTTATTCTTTGTTGTGGACTATTGTTATTTTGCTTATTTTTAAATTCATTAATATTAATATTGACTGCACGCCACTATGGCTGAATGTATATGGCTCCTACTATTGGCTATGTGCGAAGTAGGTAGTGGGGTAAGCTAGGCGATCGTAGCGCACACCATGGCAGAAATGTGTACTTACCGGGGACCATTGTCAAATTTACTTTCACGTTTTCTATTGGTTTCTTAACGGTTTCCTACGATTCGTTTCGTTTGTATGTATTTATTTATTCTCTTATTTATTTCAGTAAAATTTACAATACGGGGTCTTTCTCGTTTACTAAAGTAAATAAAATATTCATGTGTCATTATTTGACATCTCTGAGTTTTGACATTGTCTCGGGACCTTTGAGGTTTGACGTTTCTGACGTGCACATAGCCAATAAAAACTGTTACCATTTATGTACCTGCATTCTAGCAAATAAATGTTTTTCATTTCATTTCAACATCCTGTATACTGAAACGTTTGTTGCAGGATTATCCGAAGCTGTCACAAACGTATTACGTCCTACTGGAGCGGCTGGCGCAGGACCACATGCCCTTCCTCGCCTCGCTGCAGCCCGAGGCTACTCTCTACGTGCTGTCGTCCATCTCCGAGGGGCTCACGGCGCTAGGTAACACATACATACATAAATTCACGCCTATATTCACAAAATGGGTAGAGCAGATGAAAAATACTTTTCAGTCCCACTTTTAGCAATTGTAGGTTTATATATGGAGAAAATGTGATACTGCAGTGACAGGTTGCTAGCCCATCGCCCACAACACACTTCAACGTGGTTCCCATAGTCGACTTTACGACACCCAAGCGAAGAAAGGGGGGTGCTATTGTAACCCGGGGAAAACTAAACCCCCCGCTAGCCGCTAGGTAATACGATACAAAATACCCCTGCCACATTATGGTCCTTGCGCTGCCCTGCTCCCGCTATTGGGTACTTGCCACATGTTAAAATTTATAACACGGTGTTACAATACGCATAGTAAACCATCAAATCGCAATAAATTCCAAATTATTAAAGTCAAATTTCAAATTAAAGGAAAAAATTGAAAAATTTAATGCTCCGAGCAGGATTCAAATGCTTAGAGGCTAGAGCGATTGGCCGCGTATGCCAGACGTCGCAGGTTCGAATCCAGCTCGGAGCATTAAATTTTTGAATAACTCCTTTAATTTGGAATTTTCGTTAGCAGCGTTTACCGCTTAATACAAAATTAATTTATTAAAGTTTATCAAAATCATTAGTAATGGTCGCGGGTGTCCGCTGGATGCGTGTGATGCAGGACCGGTCATTGTGGAAGTCTTTGGGAGAGGCCTATGTCCAGCAGTAGACTTCCTTCGGCTGATATGATGATGATGATCAAAATCATAATTTGTTTTATTGTTCAAGAGTAAATTAAAAGATACCACCTAGAATCGTTTTGAAAAAACAAAATCATAATTGTATGACGCTATGTGTCTAACCGTAGTATTTCACGACCAGAACAGCAATTTTCTTTATTTTCTATACAACGATTATTCGAATATTACAATGTGACGTCACAATATTCATTAGTAGGGGCCGCTTGGAATGCCGCTAGCGGCTTGCTACTTTTTTTCCTAATTTGTGCTTTTTGTTGTGCTCCAGCATCTATTTGTAGTTGGTCCCTTATAGACTTTAATCCTCTCTTAAAACGAAAATATTTCGCTAGATCTACAGCTCACAATGCCAATAGTTTATTTATTTGTAGACTTATCTTATTTATATGAGGGCCCTCGACCAGCAGATGCACTTCGACCCAATGGGATCTTTTGTGTAATTCTCCCGTCCTTTATACCTATTCCAAGCTGCTCTCCAACGTTTCCACAAACCGGGTGATGGAGCTCAGCGAGAGTACTCTGAATCACTTTGGTTCTGGGTAACCATTGCGAAAGTCATTCATTCCTTGGCTGGCAAGGGCGTGACATTCACACAACAAGTGTTCCATTGTCTCGTCATCCTCGTATCTATGTTGTCTGATAGTCCCATCTTGGCCAAGAGACCCTTGACCCCGAAGTGACCTGTAAACACCCCAGTTATAATTCTGAGCTGCTTTCTGCTGAATTTCCAAAGCTTCTTGGTCCAGCTTGTGTCATTTGTAGGTGGTAATGTGTTTGATTTTTTTCGTTCCAGACACGAGCGTCTGCACGGGATGCTGCGCGACGCTCGACCACATAGTCACATATCTATTTAAGCAATTAGTACAGAAATGTGAGTATACAATACTATTTTTCAAATTAAAGGGAAAATATTTAGTGCTCCTAGCAGGATTCGGACCTGCGACATCTGGCATACGCGGCCAATCGCTCTAGCCACTGAGCTATCGGAACCAATCAAGCTCAGGCACGACATCCTTCACTAGTTCCCTCTACAACGCCTTAGGGAGGCGTACAGCCACAAAAACACACACAAATACAACACTATTATCAATGAACCCTATCGTCGAACGTCAATACAGTCACGCGCAATTTTCATCTGTCATATATAAAGAATGTGTCATTAAGGTTGGGTTGCACCAAACCGTCTGTAATCGTAAGCTGTGTTGGTTAAAATTTTAATGTATGGAAAGTTTGACAAGTTTCTACGTACGTACGTTTAACGTATATCAGACGACGGCGGTTAAAGGGATAAAGATACGACTTCTTCTTTGCCCCGCTTTCTCTTTTCATCATTTACGTGTACAGTCAGCATCAAAAGTGGATAATATTATCCACTCTAAGTATAGTAGTGGATACATGTTAGTAAAGCGCTCTTAATAATACGCGTGCAAGGCTCCTTTGCGGGCAGCTAACCTAGCACTGAAGATCACATATCAAAGTATCACAGTTCAACGACAACATGAACGGTTTCGTTTACTTTTGTGTTACAGCAAGCAATAAATTGCCGCACGGCCGCCAGCCAGAAACGAGCAACATGTTCATACAAGTGCTGCAACAGCGGCCGGAGATCATGCAACAGCTACTAGCCACGGTGAGGATCTCTTATGTGTCGATTACTGCTTCATATGTCACACACACCGCCTCTGCTCGATTCCGGTTCGTTACAGCCAAATATCATAATAAAATTATCTTAGCTCCAAAATGCCTAAATTCCCAAATTGACTTATTTTCAATACAATAAAGAGTCATAATAATATTTACACATTACATCCGATATCCAAATTGTATATTTGGCAAAATAACAATCACTTCAAATACCGAATTATTATTATTAAGACTGAAAGTAATAATGCATTAGTTTCATAATCACCAAAATTCAAAAATACCTTTTTTTGGCAGACCCAAAGATCAAAATGACACTGTCTCATAATACCTAAAAATGTAACCACGCAGTTTTTTTAGTGTTACGTTTTTATAAATGTAAATGATAATTAATTTAATTACTTACAATTTATATTAATTTAAATATTTTCCATAGAAAAAATGAATTTTAGATATTTTGACATTGTGACGTTTTTGTATCTAGTTAATTTGTGTTTTAGACATTTTAGGAAATGGTATAATTGAAAAATTCATCAAAACATGATCAAGTCTAGTTTTAGACATTTTGGGAAATGATAGAATTGAAAATTTATCATGACGCCATAGAGTCTAAATGAATTATAGTCACATTAAGAATACGGTAATTTAAAAAGTATGTGTAAGTCATTTCGAGCTTTATTATGAGAATAATCTGTTTTGACATTCTGATATTCTAGGAACACGTTATTATGATATTTGGCTGTAACGAACTGGAATCCTCTGGTCATAGTAGTCATATTCGCTACTACTAGCGCCATCTAGTCTTATTTATTCGAAGTTATCTTACAAGAATTCCATTTTTTATGTGCAGGCTTTATTTATGTAATACACCACTTCACGTATATTTAGGATTCCGTACAAAAAAGGTATGGATAGAGAAATTGATATATTTTATACTGTTTACTGTATTATTGAATATTATACATGTTATAAGGGGAATTATAAAATGTATTTGCTTTCAGAAATGCCTTTAAGTGTGTAAACGCAAATGAATTTCGTTCTTAAGATTTCTTAGCATAGTAGTAATAGCAGTAGAAATGTATGTAAATTGTTAGCATTTGCTTAATAGTACATAGTCATATTCGCTACTACTAGCGCCATCTAGTTTTATTAATTCGAACTTGAACTATTATAGGTTCGGGTGCCGATGGGCAGCGTAGGGACGTTTAGGACGTTAATAATTAAAGTATTCCAGGTATAGAATGATCATTTATTCCTAAAAACACCCTATTTTATACATGTTTGATTATCGCTTATACAAGCAATATGCGTCTATGTCGCAGTAAACCAATGTTACTGCTAAACAAAAAATATGCATGTTTACCATGCTACAAACTTACAAGAAATATTTTTATGCTCAGGTCTCATTTATGTAACAAACCATTTAATGCTTTAAGTATTACTATTACAGGGACATTTTATAAAAAAAAATTACACAATTTTGCTGTTGACTTCGTAATTATATGTTTTTTTTGTCAAGTCTGTATTATACCACTATTTTATATAACACTTGGATACACATTTGGATTGACACTTCTTCGGCTCTATTCTTATTCGGAATTTAGCGGATGGGGAAGCATTTTTCACTACATCTCATGTGTAGAAAAAAAATCTTACAAGATAAGTTTGAATGATTAACACTAGATGGGGCTAGTAGTAGCGAATATGACTAGAGCACAAGAAATAAGAATGGTCTTTTGACACATCGTTCATCATCCTCCTAGCGTTATTCCCAGTACAGTTGCATCCTGAAGGATGCCTGGGGTCCGCTACCTAATCCCAAGAATTGGCGTAGGCACTAGTTTTTACGGAAGCGACTGCCATCTGACCTTCCAACCCGAGGGGGAAACTAGACCTTATTGGGATTAGGCTTGTCAAGTGAGTGGGCAACTTGACTGTTAGAAGTTCTCAAGCCGCCCGGAGGCCTCTAACTTGGCTTAACGACAGCTATCATAGACAGCAACAGGGATCAACGGCTTAACGCGCCTTCCAAAGCACGGGAGCGCTCAGTTAGTAACCACTCAAAGCGGTCACCCATCCAAGGAATGACCGGCGCCGCTGGGCCACGAGCGCTCCTTTTGACACATCGTTATACCCATATAATGTAAATTGGCGATGCTCATCGAAATAAAATAAAGATTCAACAGCTTACGAGTTGCTAAAATAAGTACAATTACCATGCAAGCTTTTTATCTTTATGAAATGAATTTATATTATCTCTTTACATAATATTGGACATATTTGTGCAGAAATTTGCATTGGAAACTCAGTACGCGAACAACTACGTTCTACGACATTTTCTTTTTAAATTTAGTGTTGTACCGATCCAATCGTTTAGAGCCTGCCAATATAACTAAATCGGTATTAGTCTATCGGTATAAGTACTGAAATAACAATATTTTAACAAAATAATTATATACTTTACAGTACATATAGTGCTATATTACCGTACGAGATTACGTGCATATGTAGAAACTTTAAAGAGCCATATGTACTGTAAAACGTTGTACGATACACGTGCGAACAAGTAATTCGCAACTCGTGTCGATTTAAAACACTCGCTTCGGTCGTGTTTCAATTTATCACCACTCGTTGCGAATTTCCTGTTCTCTGCACTTGTATCGTAATGTACTATGTTAACATTAAGTAAAGTCACGATAAAGGAAGTAATATCACGTGCATCGATGACAGATGTATATGAATAATGTTTCCTATCGGCTAAACTCGTGTGTCCAATAAGGAACGAGTACATAAGAGGAAGCCTGAAAGTAGCACCCGTAGATGATAAGTTGAGAGCTAATCGTCTAGGTGGTATGGGTATGTTATGCGGAGGGATGAAAGTCATGTGACTAGACAGGTATTAGGCATGAATGTGGAGGGATGTAAGAGGAGGGGTAGGCCAAGGAGGAGGTGGATGGGTTGCGTGAGAGACGATACGAAGAGGAAGGATGTGAGTGACGAGATGACGGGCGATAGAGAGAGAAAAACTTGATGGTGCTAATACACGATGGTGCATTCGTGACGGCCTGTTTAGCCTAGTTGGTAGTGACACTGCCTCCGAAGCTCCGTTTAGCTCCGGGTTCGAATCCCGGGCAGGGCATTATTTGTGCATTTAGCACGGATATTTGCTCTTGGGTCTTCGATGTTTTCTATATGTATTTAAGTATGTATATCGTCGTCTAGTACCCATAGTACAAGCTTTGCTTAGTTTGGGACTAGGTCGATTTGTGTAAGATTGTCCCCCAATATATTTATATTTATTTAGTATTTCCACCGCAGGTCCTGAACGTGATAATGTTCGAGGACTGCTGCAACCAATGGTCGATGTCGCGGCCGTTGCTCGGGCTCATCCTCCTGAACGAGGAGCAGTTCAACCGCATCCGAGCGGAGATGATCGCGCAGCAGCCCAGCGACAAGCAGCCGCAGCTCGCGCAGTGGTTCACCGGCCTCATGGCGGGCATAGAGCCCAACCTGCTCACCAAGAACAGGGACAAGTGAGTACATCGTCCTCTCTCCCATCAATCCAACCGACCATCCATCTAAATCCTTTCATTCATTCTGCCCATTTAATCCATCCATAAATACGGTGGTGACGTCAAAGTAACGTTTGACAGCTAGCCCGTATGGTCAAGTACGAATGTTTTTAAATCGTTTTTTAGTCGATGCTCGATTTATTACTTGAAATAAAACTTGAATTGCGCATAAAATTATAAATAAAGCAAAAATATGCTTACAGCATGTGAAATTATCATCAATCTTTTTGTAAATTTGATAAAGTACAATGTTTTATTACCCCGAACAGCAGATAAAGGTATTTTCACTGACTTTTAATCGATTTATGAAGTAGTTTATTTTAAATATTTTTTTGCACATTGTGCCTATTTTTTGGCTGAGGGGTAAGTATAATAATGGCGTCTCCTGTTATGTATGCTCTAAGCTTACACCACCACCATATCAGCCAAAGGACGTCCACTGCTGGACATAGGCCTCCCCCAAATTCACGGGGGGTATTTGCCATAATCGCCACGCTTGGCATCCGGGTTGGCGATCGCAGTATCTCCACCGTACTCCAGGGATGCTGCTGCCCATGCCCCGGTGGTCTTGGTCGTAGTTTTAGGACATACCCGGGTCCACCTAAGCTTACAGCGGTGTTCGATATTCAGTCTGGCATGACCCTGACAATTTAAACCTACAGCGGGAGGTTGCCACAGTATAAGCGTCATTACGTGCCAACATGACAGTGCGATAGGGCTGTCACGACCGCAAACTCAGGCAGTATATTGTAATTCCAGATTCACGCAGAACCTGTCGATGTTCCGGCGCGACATCAACGAGCTGCTGAAGGGCGCCGTCACGGGCGCCGCCTGCAATGACATGATGACGTCATAGATCACACATACATACTCACACACACACACACACACACCAGACATGCGATACTAAAGTGAATGCAATCATGAAATGAACGCGTCTGTCCTACATTGTTTCAATGTAATTTTCTGTGTACTTCTATCATCCTTGTTCATCTATGAATGATTTAACTGCCCATATCTGAGGTGCGGCACTTACGGAAATGGCTTGTACAGTCGAGTTGGAAAGTATGTGCACGGGCGACGTCGTCATAAATATGTTAACACGTCTTCATTGTTAAAGGCATAAGGTTGCCTTTGGAAATGTACATATATTGAGGAACTCGACTGTATACGATACGGGAGCGACAGCCACGACCGCATCGGTAAAACGGTATTTTACACCAAAAACTTTTGTTTTTAGTTTTTAATAATAAAATCATACAAAAATAAACAGTCGCGACTTGTGAACTTGAGCCGATGGACCCTGTTCTAAAAATCCATGGCGTCAATCTCCTTACACAGACCCACTAATCAGTACCGAAAGTACATTAATTGGACGGTATGATAAATTTTTTTTTTATTGTGACCCTCCATTTAAACTAGGTTCTGACTTAAATAGAGCTATTAAAAGGTTATTGCATGTATTAAGAAACCTTGTAAATAAACAATTAAACATTTAGCTAGTCTGTTCCCTGGTTTTCTGGTAACATATTTTAGTGGTTTGGTGGTAACTACACGTTTCCCGAGCCTCTGGATTGCCTGCTAAGGTGGGAAGAACCAGATATAATACTTTAAGGGACGAAATAAACTAGTTTCATTCAGGGATCGGAACAGTTTAATCTCACAATCCCGAAATAGCCAGATGTTTTGTATTAGTTTATGCTCCTTATGTAGGACTCATTAATGTATTAACCCTTTTCCACGCCGCGCCAATCTAGAAGGCTTTACAATAAGCAAAATATATACTCATAATAGTTCGTTATGGTGATTCACTTTTTACGAAAAAGCAATGTAATTTGAGCCTTAAATCAGAGAACTAGGATTGAAATTCTATTAAGACGTATGTGGTCGATGAAACGTACTACGCCTGTAAAAGGTTAAAACTAACTTAAATCTAAAACAGGCTCTTGAGGAATAGTACCGAGGATGCTGGCGGCGTTACCTCGCTGTATCGCAATGCTGATACGTTGAGCGAGGAAACCGCCAGCTCTTCGGTCACCAGTTACGTCAACCAGACGCTTCGCAATTTCTGCAAATAACTTGCGCACGCAGGGACCCCATGGACTAGAGTTTCGACGCCAAAAGGTACAATAATGTATAATGTGTATTTATAATGTATTTACACCACACCTTGCCAAAAGCGCGTTTATCCGCACGCTGGGCGTCCGGAAAAACCCACTTTTTGGCCAAGTGGTGACGTAAAATTGTGTACAAAACACGGGTCGTAAAACCTCGCCTGCGGCTCGGGCCTCAAACGTTTCCGATATCGACCTTTCTTTGTTTTATAACCCTTGTATCGTAATAGTATATTACGATACAAGTGCAGTAAACAGGAAATTCGCAACGAGTGGTGATAAATTGAAACACGACCGAAGGGAGTGTTTTAAATCGTCACGAGTTGCGAATTACCTGTTCGCACGTGTATCGTACAACGTTTTACAGTAAATATGGCTCTTTAAAGTTTCGACATATGCACGTAATCTGCTGACTACCGCACTCGTGCGGTAATATAGCGCCATATGTACTGTAAATAGCTATTAGTTTATTATTTCTTATTACAAGATTCCCTGATTAAACATGAAATAGTAAACGAAAGAATTTTTGTATGGAGAGAATACCGGTTTTCGATCCCTGGTTTTAATGAGAAGTAATAATAATAATATTGGGGGACAATCTTACATAAATCGACCTAGTCCCAAACTAAGGAAAGCTTGTACTATGGGTACTAGTGGACGATATACATACTTATATAGATAAATACATACTTAAATACATAGAAAACATCCAAGGCCCAAGAACAAATATCCGTGAAACATGCACAAATAAATGCCCTGGCCGGGATTCGAACCCGGGACCTCTAACTTCGGAGGCAGAGTCACTACCAACTAGGCTAAACAGTCCGTCCCAAAATAAATGAAATAAATGTTTTCATACAAAACTATATGCAATGCAAGGTTTAAAACTTTATCATAGCAGTGTGTCACCAATATCTTGTTGTTTTTAATATACAAGGTGGCCCTGTAACTGGAGCAAATATTTAAAAGAACGCTTCCTTATACTGTTTTTCACGTAAGAAGAGTCCGGTGACAGCTGTCAACCCAGTACAAATTATGTCATTATACGTCAAAAATGACATAATTTGTACTGGGTTGACAGCTGTCACCGGACTCTTCTTACGTGAAAAAAAAGTATAGAGCATCTGTAGTAACTGCTTGTGTCCAAATTTCTTTAAATTTTTCACTTAGGAGAAATTTTGATCTAAACTTATGACCTCCGAGTAATGGATCTTGACACCACGAGTTTATAGCGCATCAGTTAATGCAGTGTTTGAGATAGTATCAAGTTATGATAGTCATAATTGTTTTTGCATTCTTTATTTCAAGGATATTGCTGATATTATTTATATATTTTTTTTTAAATAAATTGACATGAATATCAGAAGATTTATAAAATACACGTAAGCTATCTTTGAAGAAAAAATAACTAAGAGAAAACTTTATTTTTTAAATGAGACCGCTTGGAAATAATGGCCGGCCCGCTTAATTGTTCACCGTTTAATGTTTTGCTCCCGTTACAGGGCCCACTCTGTATATGTGTTAATTATAATGATGATGCAATAATAAGTGCCGCCGTTAGATTGCCTCGGAGAATTTTAATGTGTTTAAAAAGGTTGGTTTAGTAATCAGTCAAAGGTGTGAGTTAAAAATGCTAATAGTTAAGTTAAAATTGTTCCTCGGAAATAAGTTTTATTAGACTGTATTGCATAATGGACGATTCACACCAAACGGCTGGAGTCGGCGCGCACCCCACTAGAGTTAAAAGAATTCGAACCCTCCATACAGAAGTCAGATTTTATATTTGAATGGGTTGCGGGCAGCCGATCGGCTCCGATCGGCTCCGATCGGCTGCCGCCGGCTCTGCCGTAGCCGTTTGGATACGAAGTCTAGCTTCTGTATGGAGGGTTCGAATTCCTTTGACTTTAAGTGGGGTACGCGCCAACTCCGGCTGTTTGGTATGAATCATGCATAAGATCTTAGTCCTAATAATAAGCGTCGTTCTCGGAGAAGAGGGACCTTAGTGCGTTGGCACTTGCTTGATTACGCCGTGATGTGACGAATTTGTACAACCCAATGTGACTGGGTTGCGTGAGCATCGTTATGTATTGTTGGCTGTCGCACAACGGAAAAGTCCAGTTGTGACGCACGCAGCGGAAGTATTGTTAGTAAATGAAAAAAGCGGCATATTTTTTCGGTCGTTATCACATGATATTTTCTAGGGACTTTCCGTTTAAGCGCAACATGTCACAATGTGTGTTATAACTGAGGCGATGTATTCTTTCCTTTGTGCGATGAATGATATACTTAGCGGCAGAAAAAAGCTTCAAATTTGGTTTGGTTTTCATACATTTTGCTAAGATTTTGGGCCATTTTTCGCCGCCGAGTATATTTAATTCGGAGTCGTTGTTACTATTATGTCGACAGTTTTTTTTTATTTTATATCGACGTATGTATTTGCATGTAAGTGTTTGAAGACAAGTTGTGGAACGTCTCATGCTCATGAGTTCGTAATTGCCCAACTTCCCTATGCAGATTTAGCGTATTATTTGTTCTTTCTGTTTCTAATTATTAAGAAAAATAAAGAACTAGACACGTATAATTTTAAAACAGGCCAGAAAAAATCGTATACATTTTTTTAGAATTGACATAAACTCCAAACTCTGTACAGTTAGGCATCATATAGTTATTATCAGTCAAAGTAGCCAAATATATAGTAGTCGGCGGCTAAGAAGTCAATCCTGACACCTGTCATTTCCATACAGTTTATAACCTAAAAGTCACTTTGAGGTTATAAGCTGGGAATGACAGTTGTCAGAATTGACTTCTTAACCGCCGACCACTATAACAGACCTTTATCCCTACAGTGATAGATGTGTTAAGATATATTTTGGTGGACTTCATAACTTTCAATTTGTCTACAATTAAATTGATTTCATTGTGACACGAAAAATTTGTCATACGATAGGGTATTTGACAAAACTAAAAAATACTTTTTTCTACGATACCAATAAACAAATCATACGAAAATACTCGGTAAAAATTAACTTCAGCATATGTATGCAATTTTAAAGATTTAAAAATACTTACGTATACCTAGATAAAAGAACGTAGTTTGACAATTGAACATTGTGACGTCATTAGGCACATTTCCCTACAAACTTCATACCAACCGAGCGTTTTTGACGTTTCGTAAAAAGTTGCTGATTTGACTATCAGTGGAATACCGTATTTATGTCCTCTAGCCGTTCGTCTTCAATGGGGCCCTCTACACGATCATAGAGAAATAAGTAAGAATAGAATGCTCACTCAATACATCAGTTTTTACTGGTTATTTCGTAGTCGACATCTAGCGTCAAATAGCGGAATTATCAGTACTGCTACTCGACAATAGACGCCGTGACGAACGACCTATCGAATGCTCAAACATTTTTAGCTAATATTATAACCGGATTAACCGGAACTGTGTTTTGAACTCATTCTGCTTTAAATATCAGTAGTAAATTCCCCGTGACATCTAGTATCTTTATAGCAGTACTAATAATTCCTCTATTTGACGCTAGATGTCGACTACGAAATAACCAGTAAAAACTGATGTATGGAGTGAGCACTCTATTCTTACTTATTTCTGTATGACACGATTAATATTATCATATTATTGGGGTGTCAATATTATCGCGATTTTCAAAATTTTATGAATTTTGCTGCAATATTCATCAATGTTCCCGTCATACACCAGTTGTCGCCACTGTCGGGTGAGGTCCAGCTGTCAAGATTTTATTAGATATTACGGAGGGCTGCCAGATTGTATAATTGGATACAAAAAACTATATAATTAGTGACTGATTGTATCCTCTTTGTATCCTGGATGCTCATGTACGATTGGATACATAAAACCTAAATAAGTACATACAATCTATGGTGATATTCTTTTGAGTTAAGTTGTCAGTTACCAATATGGTCATGGTCAATGAATGCGCGTTAACGATATGCATACAAAACAAATCAACGTTGGTAAGTTCACGTCATTAATAAGGAATATTATGTATGTGAGGGATTTTTATGCCTGACATGCAATTTTGTATAAATTCAGAAGCATTGCTGAATAATAGAAAAATATCTACTGGCAGCCCTATTTAAGGGCATGAAAACAAAGTTTACATTAAAATCATAAGACCTTTGTAACCATATAATGCAATAAATTATGATTATGATTATTCCGAGAGTAAATCAAACCGTACTGTAATTATTTATACCAAAAAAAACCGACTCCAATTTTGTTCTAGCTATGTACCGTGACTTTCAAAATTAGAAGTTTGTTTTGTTGCGTTCGATTTCATAACATAACATGCTCTTCTCTATTCCAGGAGATAACAATTTCATTGTCAATTTGTCTTGTATGGTGGGCGGTTAAAGGAATATGGGTATCGTTCGTGTCACAAGCGAATCAATTAATTTGTAGACTAAATAAAACCCTTAAGAGTCCGCAGGAAGCTCGGTTCTCCATACAAACGTAGTTTTGCTCTCATTTTAACACGGCATGCAGGAATAACGTGACACTTAGTATACACAATAGGATCTGGCATATCTAGGCCGGCAATTAGTTTCTGTTGCTGGAAATTATAATGGAGAAAAAACATAGCGATTATTAAGGTTTTCATACAAGACCCAAAAATCGCAAAAACTCGCTGTATTTTTTTACAATTTCTAACAACAAAAACTATTTTCCGGCCTAGATATGGCGGATCCCATTGTGTATACAAAGTTTCATGTTATTTCAGCGCGGCGTTTTAAAATGAGAACGAAACTACGTTTGTATGGAGAATCGAGTTTAGTCGGGCGTGCGGGGGCCCCTTAACTATGGTCCAACATTTGGAACTCCGCCCATTTGGCTATCTTGACTGCCAATAGGGTAAACTTCGCAATGTGTGTCCCCTTACCCAATCGATGACAACTATTGATGTCAGTGAATAATGCTTTCCCATGGCAAACCTCGGAATACGACTAGAACCGAAGTAACTAGATCGTTTTAAATAATTGACAAGTTCATGTCAAACTTTATAAGTCAATGTCCAATGTCAGAATGAAAATATTATTTTGTCATTGGACATAACATAACAGATGTTACATAATACGGTAATTGTGGAGTGTCCTTTCAAAAGGGTTTTTTCTGTAACTCTACTTCTAAATTGGACCTTAAGTTTAATTAGGCAAGGTTTTCTTTAGAAGTACCGCTAAGATAAAAATAAGCACTAACATACACTCCTCAATTGAGAACATTTATTTTTTTAAGCGGCCTTTTTTCCGATGCTATCAAACAGAGCATAAAAAAGTAATTATAGCCACATTTTTAAATTCTCGAAAAAATCCGATTTTCATATACAAAAATCAATTTCAAAAGTTAAGTTTTCTAGATATATTTTAGTTTAGTTTAGTTTTAATTTAGATATATTTCCTTTCATTTTCAACTTTTATAATCATAGACCATTTAATACTACTTATGTGAGATTAAAAACATATTAATATATATATATCAAAAGTTCCTCATTCTAAAAGAGAGTAAGTGACAAGTAAGGCGTCACAGCGTACCAACTCACACAGAAGCACTATTACTAAGGCGGATTTACTATAGAAAATGTACTGCCGTTCTTTTTGTGCGTTGTGACTATCACAATTCAGCCATGTGACGTCATATGGACGATGTAGGTTTTCTTCACATTTTCGTGAATATCTTTTGAAAACTAATAGCTATAAAAAACATTTTTGATTTTCTTGTTAGCAAATTTACGAAATGAGTCAAGATTTCATACTACTCGGATATTTGAAATGTAGTCAATTGATAGATACTTCAGAGTTTAGCCGACGAGAAAGCATTATTACCTAGACTACGTCTGTAAGGGTCCCGTACTGGGCCGTTTACCTTATATGATGGTGCCGGAGAGGTAGTGTAAAGTGTTGAATGTACCCTAGACATGTATACTGGATGTTAGGTTAGGCAGACGGTGTAAATAGTCGATGAAATACATTGTGATTTGTACAAAGTGATATATACTTTTATTTACCCGCTTATTTTTCCAATTTTAGACATAGTTCATGAATAGAAATATTCTCTAGAGCAGAGTTTCCCAAACTATGGGTCGCAAGCGAATATCGAGTTTGCCCTGCCTGTAGAGTGACACATCAACCAAACTTTGTTATTTGAAGTCCTTTATTCATATTGATAACGGTCAAATTTTCTAGAGGTGGGTCCCGAGTTTGTAAACTTGTATTAGATGGGTCGTAGCCCAGACAACTTTGGGAAACGCTGCTCTGGAGATTTATTTAATTACCTCCAACGCATTTAAGCGATTGGAGGAGATTGAGCGGTTCGATTGATCGTGTCGGCGAATCGTTTTGATATTTGGATTTGACGCTGAATCAATGGCCCTCAATGTTGCAGATTAATTAACAATTTCTCAACTCATAGATATAAGAGTAAAGCAGATTCGCTTCTTTAAGTTGAACGATCGTCGTACCTAACTACCACTACCACTCTGTACCGTTAACGGAACTATTGGGAAAAAAAGTCTCACTAGTTCCGCCTCGGAACTTCTTCCACGGGAATACTGGGAATAAAGGGATCTATTCTCACTAATGCACAAATCAGTAAGTTTGAGAGAGGCAGATAGCATCCTTCAATGCTGCATTAAAAAGAATATGGCTGTCCGATTCCTATTTTCTTTATTATTAAGTATAGTATCGTATTATATATTTATTGTTTATATAAACATAATTACTTTTTTTTTATTTTCGGCTGTAAGTATTTCATTTTATAATATCCAAAATATTTTGTCGTATTTTCTATTGATATATATACCGATTCGCGTTTTTTTATATTCTTATTTGGTATTCAGGCAATGTGTATTCAAAATGAATTTGTTTTTTTTTTAAATTCTGATTCAGTGCATAATTCACCGGTTGTTTATCTTCATCTTCCATTGTTTTCTTTCAACTCATTTGCTCAAAGGTTAGCTGGAAGAGATCATAAGTGATATCTGACAGGTTCAACAGTGACTCCGGTTTTATAAATGCAAATTTATAAAACCGGAACTCGATGGTGCGGATATAAATGTAGTTGGCGTCCATAAGGTTAATAATTTACCGTTTAGTCATTTCCTCATTTTGCAGGCCACACGCTGTAAAGTCCCAAATGAAATAAAACACGACATATATACAATCACGCCTGTTTCCCAGAGGGAAAGTTCATGGATTTCTATTTGTAAAGATCCTGACGTAGTACCACTTCCACTTCTTGAACTCTCATAACCTTCATGCATGCGCGCCGATTTAAAGTACTATTTTTTTTTATGATAGACCGACCAGCGATTGGCTTTAGTCTCACCTGATGGAAAGCGATGACAAGGCCTAAGATGTTGACCTGGCCTTTCTAAAGAATGTCTCCGATTAAAAACAAATAAAACACTATTATACGTATATCATTATATTCACTCGAGTTTATCACAATCATAGTTTGGAACATACTTTTATGTTGATTACTACGACACTTGCATCGTCCCTCTTGCACATACATAGTTATTAGAAAGAGACATCGACAAACGATTGTTTTGTGACATTTTAATCACTTTTATATAAGTAACAATAAAATAATTATCTTTTAAATTATTTAAATATAACTAAACCAATATTTTTAATAATTATGACCAAATGGCCAATTGACCATCGGGTCTATAAACAAAGCTTAAATATAATTCAAAATAGATTTGAAAACCTCCTTAGGCAGGAATAAAATTAATATCAGGTTGTTTTACGTTTAAGTGATTATGATAAATAATCTACATAGTAAAATAAATCTAAAGACAAACACGTTTTTTGTTATTTGTTGGACGTGATCAAGCGAGGAATTTCAAGTAGACGCCGTCGCCTATGGACAATTGCTACAAAAGGCCTTACCAGAAACACAACACATACCTAAAAAATAAGTAGTTGTGTATGGCTGTCCACTTAAGAAATTTGTTTTTTTTTTTACATTTTGTTCTCAGAGTGTGGACATTTTAAGAGTCCGGCGTAAGCTCGGTTCTCCATACAAACGTAGTTTCGCTCTCATTTTAAACGCCTTGCTAGAATAACAGTGTATACACAATGGGATTCGGCATCTCTAGATCGGAAATTAGTTTATGTTACTTGAATGGAGACAAAATACAGCGATTATTAAGGTTTTTATACAAGACGTAAAAAACCCATCGCTTAATTTTTTTTTCTATTACAATTTCTAGCAACAGAAACTAATTTCCGACCTATATATACCGGATCCCCTTGTGTATACAAAGATTCTAATGATTCCAACATGCCATTTTAAAATGAGAGCGAAACTACGTTTGTATGGAGAATCGAGTTCAGCCGAGCGTACTGGGGACTTTTAAGGGCTCTGTACACACATACGACTCGCATGTGAGTTTCATTACATTGCGGGTTGCCGTGGTATCAAACACGTATTTTTCCTTTTTAAATTAAGCAAATAATTATGAAAATATAGCACGTTAAAGTTGCGCGTGACGCCACAAGCGCCACTCTTGAACTTTTACGCGCTTTATCTTTGTCATTGTTTGTTTGATTGACAAACAAAAATAGGTATCCAATGTTTTTTTGATAATTTAACTGGGGTACTAAATAAATAATTTTATTTTTCCCCGGCCACTACCCAATTCGTACATTACCCTCCGTGACCACGTGTTATCAATAGTAATCGTCATCATCATTATCATACTCGTAGTCCCCATGGCCCGAGTAGTTCTCTCCGTCATCGTAGGGCGGCGAGTTCTCCGGATCAAAGTCTTCCGGGGCTGAATCGCCCTCATGGTAGAATAGGTGTTCCTGTTCATCATAATTCTCTTCATAGTTCTCGCCATCATTGTCCTCTGGTGCCGAAATGTCCTGTTCCTCGTATTCTGGCGCCGAATGTTCTCCCTCATCGAAAATTTCCTGAGCAGAGTTTTCACCTTCATCGTAATTTTCTCCCTCATCATATACTTCTGGCGCCGAATTGTCGCCCTCGTCGTATATTTCTGGCGCCGAATTCTCGCCCTCATCGTATATTTCTGGCGCCGAATTCTCGCCCTCATCGTATATTTCCGGCGCCGAATTCTCGCCCTCATCGTCCTCTGGCGCAGAGTGCTCATGCTCATAATAGTTCTCGGCAGAATTCTCGCCATCTTCATCATGATCAACGAACTCATCATCTTCAAGATGATCCGCGATTGAGAACTCTTCACTCGATTCGCCTTCCTCTTCCTCATCATCATCGTCCTCCATGACGAGCAAATCGGGATCCGGTTCGAGCGAAGATTCTCGGCCGTAGTAGCTCGAGTTGGAGTCTGAGTTCTCGTCTCCGTAGTAATCTCGCAACTCTGGTGAGAAGCCGTAGTCTGGGAAGGAAGTCATCCTGTAAGCAAAAGGATTGAAACCAGACTTCGATAATGGAAACAGGAAATTTTGAGGAAAACTTAGTAAAGATTTACCCCCTTATTCAAAAACGTACATCAAGCCGATATTAGTTAACAAGCCGCTAATGTTGGTTTGTCCTTATCTGTCACTTTGACTTTGATGTTTGTGAGAAAGGGACAAAACATATTTTATTTAACAAAGGTTTGTTAAGTGCTAAAAGTCATTTATCGTATTAAATGATTGACGAATTCATGTCCGTTAATGTGTAACTTTATTATTCAATTTCAAATGTCAGAATGAAAACTGGTAGCTCATACCACAACCGGAGCGTCCGAGAATTCTTATATTTGCGATGAATTATGGACCTCATTTTACAGTGTAGTCGAACTCATAACTAGCTGGACAACTGGTACTTTGTCGCTTTTACACGTTGGTAATGTAGTATTACAGTTTATAAATGACGTTGAAGCGACACGGTACAAAGGAGTTAAGCTTCTTGTGAGTTCGAGTGTACAATCAATGTTTATTGAGAACATACCGATTGGAATCTGCGGTTGACGCCAACGTGGCCTCCAGCGCTGAAAAAAAAAGTTTCATTAACATTAAGCTTTTCTACATATCAAATTGGGGTAGGCAGAGCTTAGCCCGGCTAGTATGACAACTTTCACGGTCACGTATTATCGTCACATACGAGTATTTTTTTTGCCTTAGTCATAATGTTGGCTGTCAAATTTTCGCCATAAACAATACTAGAGTACTATGACGATACGAGTGAGGGTTATCGACTGATCAAATCAACAATCAATGAAATTATTTTATATTTATATTTATTTATTTTATTGCCATAACATGACAGTGACACGAAAAAAACTAACAAAGGAATCTGATTATACTTTTTAAACGCGGTAAGCGAGCGAGCTGGACGCGTCCGAAGTGCAGCTATTGAGTTAAAATATTAATAATTATCTCTTCAAAGGAAAACGGACTTAAAAACTATCAGCAAAAGTGTTCATATCTCTGTGAGTGTGACAAGGACTTACGACCATACGTTGCCGTGTTGTTTACTTCTAAACTCGCTAGTCGATAACAACGTGGTGTTTTCGTGGTTACTTACCGGAGCAATAGTGCATTGAGTTCTAACTGCATACAAATAAGGACTAAAATATAAATTAAGTGCAATGGTGAGTATTTTTACGATCACCTAAAAATCTTGGCAAGTGAATCCCAGCCTGACTTGACAAAACTAAGAGATGAAGATACTATAAGTAAATCTCAAATGATGTGCAGAAAACGTAAAGAGCCAGATCCGGACTTATCCTTACGAGATGACATTAAATGTCTTAGGAATGATATGAACTCGTTTCTGGAAAAATTTTCCACCACGCAAAACGAAATAATGATTAGAATGCAACAAGATATCACAGAAATAAAAGACCAACTGGGTGACATTAGGGTGTCCACAAACAAAGTGATTGAAGAACAAAAGAACCTAAAAACGGAATTGAACCAGGTTAAAATTCAGTGTGCTCAGAACGAAAGTAGCATTAACTGTCTTCGAAGTCAAATAGATATCGTAAAAAACTTACAGCCATGCTCATCACAGTCGCATACCAAGGCAGGCTCCACAGGCTACGAAGAAGTTCTTACCGAGCTCCAGGATCGGACGCGAAGGCAGAAAAATATCATTATTGTTGGCGTTCCGGAGCTGATCGTGGAGAATAAAACTGATAAAATAAATTACGACACAAACGAAGTACTGAAAATTATCCAGACTATAGATATAAACTGTCCCAAGCCACTTAAAATATTCAGAATTGGCAAACAAAACACTGATAACACAAATCGTCCGATCAAAGCCTGTTTTGAAACCGAAAAAATAGCGCTGAACATCCTACGTAAACGGGGAAACATAAAGACGGGAATTAAAATATACTCAGATCAGACCCGCAACCAACAGCACTATTTAAGGTGCCTTCGGGAAGAACTATCACAACGTCAGACGGACGGCGAACAAAATCTTTTAATTAAATATATTAAAGGTAACCCGACTATTGTAGAACAACCGCCAAAAAACTGACGACTCCGCAAATTTCATCACCGACTTCTACCTACGACAACGCATCAAGTGAGTTTAACAACGTTAACCATTATATACTCGACAAATACCAACAGATACCTAATAGCTCAATTTCCCTTAACTTCCTCTATGCTAATGTAAGAAGTATCGGTACGCCGGGCAAGTTCGACGAACTCCAGTGTATCCTTAAGTGCATTCCAAAAACTACACACCTGATTTTGCTTACTGAGACCTGGATTAAAACAGAGAATGAGGCCAAAATACTACAACTACCGGGCTACTCTCATTACTTTAATACGAGGACCGACACTATAGGCGGTGGTGTATCGATATTTATACACAACAGCATTGATCACATCTTCACTTTTGAACAATACTCTGGTGGTATCAACTACCTATGGATATCACTAACTAAACTAAACCTTAATATTGGTGTAGTATACAGGCCCGGTAGAACAAATCTTAACGATTTCTTAACAACGTTTGAACAACAACTTGAGCAGCACAAGAGATCGATTGTATTCGGAGATTTTAATATCAACCTCTTATCAGATGACCAAATTACATCACAATACATTTTGAGAGTAGAAGAATCCGGTTATACCATTTTAAATAATATAGAAGAGCAGTACTGCACCCGTGAAACGACAACATGCAAGACGATCCTCGACCATGTCTACACCAATCTATCAGAAGACAATTTTAATTTATATATCATAGACTCTGCAATGTCTGACCACAAACAAATATACTTAGAGCTTTTAAGAAGATACCCAAAACGCAAAAACATAATAAAATATGATGCAGTGGATTATGATAAACTTAACAAACTAATGAAGGAAAAAATTATCACAAATAAAGGCAGTACTTACTCCGGGCTAGAAGAATACATCAAGACAGCTGTACAACGATCGAAGACTATAAAAACTAAAATATTGAACCTGCCAAAAGAAGACTGGATCAACCAAACTATTACCTCAGCAATTACTATTAGAGACAGACTATGGCGAAAACTAAAGAAAGAACCTAACAACGAAGAAATACGAAAGAAATTTATACAGGAAAGAAATAACTTATCAGTCAACATCACCAAAACCAAGAAAAAATATTACCACAGTACATTTGCGAAGTGTAAAAATGATCCAAAGAAAATGTGGAGTCTCATTAATGCTTTATCTAAAAATAAATTAGTTTCAAATTATATCCCTCCCAAACTCCAGTATCAAGACAAAATAATAACAGACCCACAGCAAATCTGCGAGTGCTTCAATGAATATTTCACAACTATCGGCACAAACTTATGTAATAAAATTCCAGTACATTTTAGACAAATAAATAATGTAACACTAAATCCTAACACTAACTTTATAAATGAGCTACAGCAACTAAAACCAACTTCAGCTGAGGAAGTATTAAGAATTATTTCCTGCTTGGACTCAAACGTTAGTGCTGGCGTAGATGGAATTAATACAAAAACCCTAAAATGTATAAAAAATTCAATAGTTAATGAATTAACTGATTGTATAAATAATTGCTTCAAAAATGGCGAGTTTCCGGACTCTCTTAAGGTTGCTAAAGTATCACCAATATACAAATCTGGACCAAAAACAGAGCCTGGTAACTACCGCCCAATCTCCGTTTTACCCACAATCTCTAAAATTTTCGAAAAAATTATCCACGATAGATTATTTACTTACCTAAATTCGACGCATTTTTTGTTTAAAAGGCAGTACGGTTTCCGCCCAAAAAGTAATACATCTTCAGCCACCATAGACCTTGTTACCAAACTGAAGAATAATATAGACTCAAAAAATATAGCAGTGGGGATTTTTGTCGACCTCAAAAAAGCATTTGACACAGTCAGCCACCCTTTGCTTTTGAAAAAATTAACACAAATCGGAATAACGAACAAAGCGTATAGCATATTTGAGTCCTACCTAACAAATAGGCATCAAGTAGTTAAACTGGGCCAGCATGAAAGTTCCCCGCTGCCTATAAACTGTGGCGTACCGCAAGGTTCTATTATGGGTCCCTTGCTCTTTTTAATTTATATTAACAACTTACATGAAGCAGGACTACAGGGCCACTTAACTTTATATGCGGACGACACATGCTTGTTTTATTTCGGATCCTCGCTTACTAGTATAATCCAACAAGCTCAACATGATCTAGATCTACTTTTCAACTGGTTTCAAAGCAACCTGTTAACAATAAACACTGCTAAAACGTGCTATGTTATATTTTCAGCTAAGAATAAAAAAATTGAACAGAATGAAGACTTATATATAAATGGAGAAACACTACAAAGAAAAGACCATGAAAAATACCTGGGATTGATCCTTGACAGTAAACTTACGTGGAAAGCCCATATAGCAAAAATAAGACCTAAAATTACAGCACTAACAGCCGCCATGCGCAATATTTCGAAGTGTCTCCCAAAACAAGTTCGTATGAATATCTACAATGCTCTAATTAAACCTCACTTAGAATATCTAGCTGAAATCTGGGGTAATGCAGCAGTATCTAACCTCAAAGATCTTCAGATTGCTCAAAACAAAGCTATTAAAGTCCTATTCAACTACGACTATTTAACACCAACAAAAACATTATACCATAAAACAGGTCTTATGAATTTAAAACAAATTTATGTATATAAAACATGTCTTTTCATACGTAAAATAGTAGATGGTGATATACATTCAGAAATAACGTTTAATACAAAAAGTAAATACCAAAGAATAAAACTCAGAAACGCGGATCACTTAGCACTACGTTTTCCTAGAACTCGAACCCTAAATTTGATGTACGATGGTGCTAAAATATACAATAATCTACCCAAACCGTTAAAAAATATCAAATTATTTAATAGTTTTAAAAGCAAATTAAAATCACATGTAATAAATAATATCATATAACAAATAATGGTAAAAAGTATCGTTTAATCTAAAACCTACTACATAAACTTAAATAATTAATATAAATAAAAGCATATAAAAAAAAAAAAAAAAACTTACTCTAATATCTTCTAAATAACATGCATTAAGATATGATTAGAAATCCCTAGTTATACTAATGTGTATACATATATGTATATATTATATATATGACGTGAGAACAAAATTGTATAGTTTAAATACGTCCAGAAATGTATAAAAATAATGTCCCTACAATTAATGTCACTACGGTAACCAAAACTTAACTATGGCTTAAAAGTCTCGTTTAACTGGCCCCGTAAACAAGCTAAGTAGTTATGTTATGAGTCGCGTACGAAAATATACCCTCTGTTTTAAACATTACTTACCATCTAAATCTAAACCTTATGTCAGAACGATATGGTATATTCTTAATTTTTCTATTTTAAATTGTAAGTTCATAATACACAGTAAAGATACCTGTTTGTTGAAAAATTGTCTCAAATGCTTGCTTATTGCCGTACACTGTAAGATAGTTTTAGATAAATTAACTATTTATAAGTTGTCTTATAAGTGAGATTTTCTGTAATTTCTTAAGACAATAAAGTTTCTTTAAACCGAAACTCCTGCTCCGTCATTGTCGGCCTGTTTAGCCTAGTTGGTAGTGACATTGCCTCCGAAGCTAGAGGTCCCGGGTTCGAATCCCGGTAAGGGCTTTTGTTTCTGTGGTGAGCAGAGACATTTGTTCCTGAGACTTGGATGTTTTCTATGTATTTAAGTATATATCTATTAAATATATCGTCGTCTACTACCCATCCCATAACACAAGCCTTATTGAGCTTACTATGGGACTAGTTCGATAAGTGTAAAAAATTACCCCCAATATATATATTTATATTTAAACTAGCAAGCCCAGCAAATATATTTTTTTTTCGTTCTTATTTTATTGATAATACCTAGAATCCACATAAATCTCGGAAAATAATAATGAAAGTAAAAAAAGTGAATATTCTTTAATATTTTTCATACATTCACCATTTTAGTAAAAATTAATGTGACAATGGCTCAAGACAACTCATGCCAAAATGACCATTCCTTACCTTCTGGCCTAATTTGAAGCTACAGTAGCTACTGTCGTGGGTTCGAGTCCCGGCTCGTACCAATAAGCATATCGAACTCATGAAGGGAATATCATCTGATATTTGTCGTTAACTTTTAAGTGAAAAAAAAACATCTGGTGGAAACCTGCATACCTCTGCGAAGAAATTCAAAGATGTTTGTCAAGTGTTGAACCCCGTGCTGGACCAGAGTGGGGAGTGGGGACCACAAAGTCCAATATACACCGTGGGCCCTTGTAACCAGAAAGATTTAAACCACCGATTCTAGAGCCTAAGTAGAGTATATAATGTGGTATAACATATAATCCAAAAACCCATAATTTAAGAGATATTAATCCCACCACCACCACCACATCAGCCCTAGGACGTCCACTGCTGGACATAGGCCTCCCCCAATTTCATGGGGGGTAAATGCCATAATCGCCACGCTTGGCATGCGGGTTATTAATCATTTAAACCAAATCACCAGTTGAAACACTTCAAGTCTAACACACCCTAAAGGCGTGACGTAGCCATACTTATGGTTATTATTATACATATTTTTTTGACTTGACACTTCTTGTCTTGAACACATTTGCAAGTCACCTAAAGATTTGTTCACAAAGAAGCGGTCAATTAATTTGATTTATTTTGTACTGAAATAGCAGTTTAATTAAAACAGATAATAGGGATGTTGACTGATAGTCAAATCAGCAACTTTTAATGAAACTTCAAAAACGCTCTGTTAGTATGAAGTTTGTAAGGAAATAGGAACAAGTGACGTCACGCCTTTTGTATGATCAAATAGCGTCCCTTTATTGTTCTTTATGTATTTAAAAATCTTTAAAATAGCAAAAATAAGTAGAAGTGTGATATATTCTGAATATTTTCGTAAGATTTATTTATTGGTAATGTAAGAGTAATTTATTTTTATTGGTGTCAACATCCCAATTGGACCCTTGTTGTTTTTTTTTATTTTATTAAAAATGGGATTGCTCTTGGCCAGCATCTAGCCAGGGGGCAAAGATGAGGCCGACGATGAAGCGAGCTCACCCAGAAGATGCCTATTCACTCGTGCCTTAAAAAGGTCCAGGTTATATGAACTCTGAAATACAGACGCCGGCAGAGAATTCCAAACCTTAGAAGTGCGCATTATGAAGGATGATGCATAGCGCTTGCTTCGAATTAGAGGAATTTCGACCAGGTAAGGATGGTAGCCAGCCGTACGTCTGGATGTCCGATGGAAGGAGGAAGGCGGTATGAGCTCATGGAGCTCCTGAGCACACTCACCGAAGTACAGTTTGTAGAAGACGCACAGACATGCTACTTTGCGTCGATGTGCTAAGCTCTGCAGCTTATTTCCCATAACATTCTTTACTCGTAGTGTCGTCAAAATACGTGGTTAAAATCAGGGGCCTTTCAGCTCGAAGTACGAATTTTTCTATGGAAATGTTAGTTAACTTGTTTGTACCAGATGTCACTGGGTGCTATCTCTATCGCACTTGCATATTGAAGTGACAGGGATACAGCGGTTGTGCGGTTAGTTCTTACTAAATAAACAACGGCGCTACGATCTATGTGGAGTATTTCACTGGTATCTCTATCTCAGTATATATATTGTACTTTGTGGTTAAAATGTTTCGGATTATTGGGGCCCGCGGTGTATATACTGAGATAGAGATATCAGTGAAATACTCCACATAGATAGTAGCGCCGCTGTGGTAAGAACTAACCGCACGGCCGCTGTATTTATCACTCCAATATGAAAGTGCGATAGACACACAGTGACATCTGTTACAAACAAGTTAAACTAACATCTTAGAAGGGTTCGTTCTTCTAGCTGAAAGGCCCCTGGCCCAGGGGCGTATTTACCCTAGGGCCAAGGAGGCCATGGCCCGGGGCGGCAGGCTGGGAGGGGCGGCGAAGCCGTACATAGGTACCCATTGCTGGTATTTTTTTTTTATAAAATATATTATCATCACTTTAATATGGGGCGGCAAAGCTAACTGGCCCGGGGCGCCAAATTTTTAAATACACCTCTGCCTGGCCCCTACTGTTTGTTCCCTCTCATGTATGAGAGGCCTATGCCCAGCAGTGGGACGGGTCGTATACAGGCTGATGATGGCGATGAACCTACCTTCTCGGGCCTTGACTAGCTCCTGCCGTTTCTTCTTGGCTTCTTCCGAGGATTCCGTCATCTTGTAGACCAGCGAGTCTAGAACTATGCTTCTGCACTTTGAATTGATGGTTGCTCTGTAAAAAATATATATACATAGAATCACACCTGTAGAGAATAGAAAGAAGGTAGACAGGGAAAATGAAATTAAGAATGAAGTTGTAAGAGGGAACTATTGATGGATTTCGTGGACGAGCTTGGTTGTTCCGATAGCACAGAGGCTAGAGCGATTGGCCGCGTATGCCAGATGTCGCAGGTTCGAATCCTGCTCGGAGCATAAAAATTTTCAATTTTTCCCTTTAATTTGAAATTTTTGTTAGAAGCGTTACTGCTTTAGCACAAAATTAAAATGAAATTTAATGATAAATCCCACTTCTAATGATGGATGGATGGTAGGTAGTTTAACTCATTGATATTCTGATTGTTGTTTGGGGCCTTTTACATGATAATTATTATCATGTGATACACTCATATCACGTGAATATTAACATTTTGCACGCCGTAATGTATAATCGGTACCGCGCTCCAGCAGCCGATCACGAGCTCCACTCGCGATGTTCTTCCGCCCAAGGACGAATAAAGGGGTTATAAAAAGATTTGTTATTTTTGTAAGTTTGTAGTTGGAATAATTTGCGTGATTTGTATCGAGTAACGAAGTTCAAGAGTGAAAGCAGGGAGGAACAGTCAATGTGAGAGTGTACTATTATGTATAATATAGATAGTTCGATACACTTCTTACGGGATGAGAGATATATATATATATATCTGTGACCCGAGTGAAAAAGGGTACAAGTGCCGTACGATTTTATAGGACTTGTACCCCTTTTCACTAGAGCCACAGATATTAGCATCACAATTGACATTTCATTTTTTTTAGCAGGCTTTGTCCCGATGATATCAAATGGAGGATAAATAAAACCGGCCAAGTGCAAGTCGGACTCGCGCACGAAGGGTTCCGTACCAGAAAAATAAACGCCAACAACTACTCTGTTGTATGGGAGCCCCCCGTAATTATTAGTATTATTTTGATTTTAGTATTTGTTGTTGTAGCCACAATAAAAATACATAATCTGTGCAAATTTCAACTGTCTAGCTATTACGGTTTTTGAGATCTAGCTCGGCGAGTGGTAGCAATGAAAAAGGGCTAAAATATCACGTTTTTTGTATGGGAGCCCTCTTAATTATTATTATTATTATTTTGTTTTTAGTATTTGATGTTATAGCGGCAACAGAAATACACAATCTGTGATAATTTCAACTGTCTAGCTATTACGGTTCTTCAAATACAGCCTGGTGACGGACAGACGGACGGATGAACAGCGAAGTCTTAGGAATAGGGTCCCGTTTTTACCCTTTGGGTACGGAACCCTAAAAATTAAGTAAAAATTTCAAATAAAAAAATAAATTTCAAAAATTCCTCATTCTAAAAGAGAGTAAGTGACACGTAAGGCGTCACGGCGTAACAAATCATATAGAAGCACTAAGACAGATTTACTAAAGAAAGTGTACTGCTATTCTTTTTGTGTGCTGTTACTGTCACAATTCAACCTTGTGACGTCATTACGACGATGGTAGGCCTTCTTCACATTTCCGTGAATATTTAGAAAACTATAAAACTATACAGCTATAAAAATATAAGAAAAATATTACGGGGTTTATTGTTAACGAATTAACATACGTTGAGATTTCATACTACTTGAAAATTTAAAATGTTGTCAATTACCATCGGTCAGTCAACTACGTACCTGCATATGGGGCACTCCCTCTTGTTGCTGTGCCACTTATTGATGCAGTACTGACAGAAGCTGTGCGAGCACCCTAGCGTGGTGGCTCGCACGAACAGCTCCGAGCAGATACTGCACAGCAACTCTGACTCCATGTCCACATTTGAATCTCCCGGACTTGGTTCGACCTGTAAAAAGTAAAAGTCATCATCATCATCATCATGTCAGCCGAAAGACGTCCACTGCTGGACATAGGCCTCCCCTAAAGACTTCCACAATGACCGATCCTGCGCCACCCGCATCCAGCGGACACCCGCGACCTTCACCAGGTCATCAGTCCACCGTGTGGGGGGCCTGCCCACGCTACGCCTTCCGGTACGTGGCCGCCACTCGAGAACCTTTCCGCCCCAACGGCCATCGGTTCTACGTGCTATGTGCCCCGCCCACTGCCACTTAAGTTTAGCGATTCGGAGGGCTATATCGGTCACTTTGGTTCTGCTGCGGATGGCCTCATTCCTGATGCGATCACGCAGAGAAACTCCCAACATAGCTCTCTCCATTGCCCTTTGGGTGACTTTGAGCCTTCTTATGAGGCCCATAGTAAGCGACCACGTTTCAGTGCCATATGTCATCAGTGGCAACACACACTGGTCAAAAACTTTTGTCTTGAGACACTGCGGAATATTGGGCGAAAAGATGTGCCGTAGCTTCCCGAACGCTGCCCAGCCGAGTCGGATTCGACGATTAACCTCTTTCTCGAAGTTGGACCTTCCTAACTGGACAGTCTGTCCTAGGTATATGTAATCGTCTACAACTTCGAGCGTAAAGTGTCCGATTGTTAAGGGAGTTGGTGCGACATGGACATTTGACATGATCTTCGTCTTGTCCATGTTCATCCTTAGACCAACTCGCTCGGAGGCTTTACAGAGGTCATTGAGCATTGTACTTAAATCTTCCATGGTCTCAGCCAAGACTACTATATCGTCAGTAAACCGAAGGTGAGTGAGGTAGTCGCCGTTTATGTTGATGCCTAGCCTTCTCCAGTCCAGAGTCTTGAAAACATCCTCCAGTGCAGCGGAGAACAGTTTAGGAGAAATAACATCTCCTTGCCTGACTCCCCGCTCCAACGGAATAGGCTTTGAGTTCTGGTCCTGGAGTCGGACTGACATAGTGGCGTTCTTGTACAAACACTTCAGCACTTCGATATACCGGTAGTCCACTTGGCACCGTTGGAGAGATTGTAGTACAGCCCACGTTTCAAACGAATCGAAGGCTTTCTCGTAGTCCACGAACGCTAAACAGAGGGGCAGGTTATACTCCTCAGTCTTCTGTATAACCTGACGGAGCGTATGGATGTGGTCTACGGTGCTAAAGCCTCTTCGGAAACCGGCTTGTTCGGGAGGCTGGAAGTCATCTAGCCTGCGTGCGAGACGGTTCGTAATGACTCTTGAAAACAGCTTGTAGACATGGCTCAGAAGTGAAAAGTAAAAGTAGTTTATTCTTCAAATTAGGCATATTACATGCACCTATGAACGTCAATAAACTACCACCGGTTCGGAAAAATATACCTCTGCCACGAGAAGAACCGGCGTAAGAAACTCGGCGAGGTGTCATTTTTTCAAAACAATATACATTATATAGTTAAATATAAAATTACATTACTACAAAATAACTTAAATAACAATGCTACAGTAGAAAATATATTTTCGCGATAGATTAGCCGTGCAGGACACTATCACTGCCAAACATCCCTATCCATGATGTAATCGTTTATCTTATTATACTCGTATGCTCTTGAAATAAGTGTTTGTTTTACTACAGATTTGAATTTAGAATTGCTAAGTTCAGTAATGTGTTTAGGAATTTTATTGTAGAATTTGATACAATTTCCCAAGAACGACTTTTTCGCCTTTGCTAGTCTATAGAAGGTTATTTTGAGTTTCCCAGTATTTCTCGTGGCTATTAGTTTATCAGCGTTCGTTGGAAAATTGCCCAAATTCTTCCTAACATACATTATTATTTCAAATATGTATAGGGACGGCAGGGTTAGAATATCTATTTCTTTGAAAAATCACGCGACCCTAAGTTATAAATTGCTCGGATAGCCCTTTTTTGCAAAATAAAAACAGTTTCAATATCTGCAGCTGATTCCCACAAGATAAGACCATAAGTAATTAATGTAATTATACTATTAAAATAAGCAAAGTAAACTAACCGTGCCGTTGCCACATTGGTAAGCTGCCTTATTCTCCTGACTGCAAATGCAGCAGAGCTCAACCTACTTCCTATCGCTGTTATATGGGAACCCCACTGCAATTTTGAGTCCAATGTAATACCTAAGAATACAGTAGAAGTAACAAATTCTAATGTTTGACCATTAAGTTTAATATTTGTATCTAAGTTTCTGTTTGACGAGTTCGCAAGAGAGAATTTCATACATTTCGTTTTTTTGGGTTCAATACTAAGTTATTGGCAGCAAACCAGTCAGATATCATGGAGAGGGTATTATTTGGTTCAATGAGTTCAGTATCTCTCCTATTTACCTTGAACAGTAATGAGGTGTCGTCTGCGAACATTACAATGCCTGATCTTCGGCTTACCATATATGGCAGATCATTTACATAAACAAGGAACAGGAACGGACCTAGAATAGACCCCTGAGGTACTCCCATCTCTACCACTGTCTCTGACGAAATGGCTTTATTTATCGCTACCTTTTGATTTCTCTGTGTAAAATGCATGCCCTCTGATGCCATAAAACTTAAGTTTACAAATTAAAGTACCATGATCTACACAATCAAAAGCCTTGGAAAGGTCACAGAACACTCCGATGGCGTCGTGCGACTCTTCCCAAGACTGCAAAATAAATTTTAATAAACTTGCACCTGCATCAGTAGTTGACCTACCCTTCGTGAAGCCGAACTGCTGTGCGTGCAAAATATTGTGAGAATTAAAGTGAGAAACCAATTGCGTAAGCATTATTTTTTCGAATATTTTGCTAAACGCAGGTAGGATAGAAACTGGACGATAATCAGAAGGATTATCTCTATGACCTGATTTGAAAATTTGGAACTACTTTACTACATTTCATTAAGTCTGGAAAAATGCCATAGTCTATACAGTTATTAAAAATGAGAGCTAGAGTTGGTGCACAACGACCTCCAGAATAGATTCCAGTACCTTGACTGACACGCCCCATAAGTCCTCAGTGCTCTTTATTTTTAACATTTCAAAGGACTTCAGTACATCTAGAGGAGAAACATGATGAAATTTGAAATTAGTTAGTGATTCTAATTTTACGTTGTCATTCAGAAGGGATTCAGCTTTTGTGGTAGACGATGCTAAACTTTGAGTAGTGACTATAGGAATTTTAGAAAATAAATTATTAAATTCATCAGCTACTTTTACTGCATCAGTTATTAAATTATCCTTTACATTCAAAGAAATTGTGGACTCTTTATTATTTCTCTTCCCAGTCTCTGTGTTTATTATTTTCCAGACTGTCTTGGCTTTATTATCTGAGGACTTAATTTTATTATTCAAGTGCATTGCTTTTGCTTTTGTGCACACTGTTTTAAACAATTTGGTAAATAAATATGTATTTAAGCTGGAATCTGGATTCATACTTGGTGCTATACAATCAATGATTTATTTCTAAGAATATGGTACAGGTTTGGTTTGTAGAAAATGTTAATCATGTTCAGCATATTCTGCCAGTATCGGCGTAGGAGTAAGCTAATGTGGAGTAAGTATCATTATATTCATTATTCTCTAACACCCGCTATTTTTCGGAGAAACTATAATGTACTGTACTCCCTGCGGTGGTTCACGAGTCCCATGAGACTGACATTTACAGTTCATGTAAATAATCCAACTTGGAACGGCGTCGCTGTCAGGACGAAATGTTAAAAAGCATCTTTTGGGAATGTAGCTAATTATTTTATGTAGAAATGTAACATCTGTGCTTAATAATAATTCAAAAAATAATGTATTGACCCTTATTTCCATAAATAGGCTTAACCGAATATATTGTGACGCACTGCAAAAGTTATATTGTTACCCCCTTATTCATAAACGTCCATCAAGCCTCTATTAGTTAACAAGCCGCTGAAGTTGGTTTGTCCTTATCTGTCACTTTGACATTTATGTTTGTGAGAAAGGGACAAAACAACTTTTAGTTAACAGAGGTTTGTTAAGTTTTATGAATGTATCGATGTTTAGTATGTATCGACTAAGGAATGGGTGTATCGATAAACAGAGGTCGATAAATTGAAGTGAATGTAAGAAAATGCGCTAGGTACTTTGTATCTTCGCGCACTGGTATTTGTTTTTCGGATGAGAAAACATATGGAACATTGTCAGAAGTATATAAGTTAGAATTGTATCTAACTAAATTAATTAACATGTCGACAGACATGGGTGCATAAAAAATAAAATCTAATAAAAATTGAATATCAAAACTTGCACAACACTATCAGAACTATACGATATCAAGCTAACATGGTCACTAACAATAGAATTACTGTTCAAAACGGGATATTTTCATGTATGTTAATATTCTTGAGTTTTCGATATTTCGGCGCTGTTGCAAGCAACATTTTCAAGGATTAACTGAGTCTCTTAACATGGTTAATATCCTGTTTTGAACAGTAATACTATCAGAACTGTCACTGTCATTGTCATAGGACTCAAGAACCGCCGCGGGTAGAATGTGGAACGGTCGAGTGGGAATCATCCTTAAGGTTGCGCTGATACAACCAAAATGCGTTTATGTGTCACTAAACTATTTTGTCGTGCACTTTTCCCTAATTGGTAGTGGCGCTGCCTGGTCCTCGGTTCGAATCCCAATTTATTTATGCGAAAAACAATCATATTTGTTTCTGATTCTTAGGTGTTTTCTTTTGCGGCGAGCTCAATAACGGCACATGCTTTAAAAGGATCAGGAGTTGATTGCATTTTTGGGCGGAAACAGTGGGTACAATCATGCACACGAGTTCAACACAGTAAATTTCTATATACACGATGGTTTTTTTTTAATTCCGTTAATTGCGAAGACACATTCCTGCGACGAAATAAAGTAATCTTCTCCAAGGCACTAGTATCTTAATTCGTACCGTAAGATATTCTAGAATTAATTTTCTTTAATTAACACTTCTGGTCTATACTTATAAAAGATCCTTAACAACACATTTAAGAGGGCGCAGTACGCTCGGTCTGGCTCGGCTCTCCATACAAACGTATTTACCCTCTCCTTTTAAAACGCCGTGCTAGAATTACATGAGAATTTGTATACACAATGGGATCCGGCATATCTAGGTCGGAAATTAGATTTTGTTGCTAGAAATTGTAAAAAAAATACAGCGGTTTTTTGAGTTTTTTACGGCTTGTATGAAAACCTTAATAATCGCTGTATTTTTTGTCCATTATAATTTCAAGCAGTTGCTATACAGTCGAAAATTATCGCCTACGCTGAAGACTATTTATACCTTGGCCAGAACATATCCTTCGGCAAACATAAATTGGACGAAGTCGAGAAACGCATAAAGAAAGCATGGAGCGCTTACTGGTCATTAAAACACATATTCAAGTCAAAATTGGATATCAAACTTAACTAATTTGCCGTCTGAAATGGAGATGGGCCGGGCACACTCCGCGCACAAAAGATGGCCGTTGGAGCGAACAAATGCTACATTGGTATCCTCGCGACGGGCAAAGGGCACGGGGCCGCCCGCGGCGCCGCTGGCGGGACGACATAGTGACCGTGGCTGGTGTCACCTGGACGAGACTCGCCGCGGATAGAAATACATGGCATACGATGGAGGAGGCCTATGTCCACAAATGGACATCCCAATAAATAAATGTGATAGATAACAATAAAATGAAATAAATTCTATGCATGATACATATTTAAAAATTAAACTTATCTTTATAAATGTTTAAATAATATAATTATATAAAACCATGTAATATTTATTGGAATAAATGGCTCTATTATTATTATAATTTCAAGCAACAGAAACTATGTTCCGACCTACATATGCCGGATCCCATTGTGTATACAAAGTTTCATGTTATTCTAGCATGGCGTTTTAAAATGAGAGCATAAATACGTTTGTATGGAGAACCGAGCGTACTGCGCATTCTTAAATGGTTTTATTGACGTGCGTGTGTCATTCGAATTTCGAATATTGATATACTTAATAATAACTTTTGCTTAACTCCACGTTATATTGAAGGCCATTTTGTAAAAAAATGTATGCTTGGATTTTGAAAAACTAAATATGCTACGTCGTTTCTGTAAGTATACACCGCTATATGCCTGAAGGAAGCTGTATATACAGGGTGTTTTTATTGATTTCTGTCAATTGCGATGGCACAATCCTGATAATAAAGCAATCTTCTCTAAGACACTGGTATCCTAATTCGTACCGTTTCGAAGATATTCAAGAATTTGTTTTCGTTAATTAACGCCCCTTGTATACTATAAAATATCCTTAACAATTAAACAATGTTGACGTGCGTGTCATTCGAATTCCGATTTGTCAACTTCACGGTAACTCTTAAGGCCGTTTGTCCTTAGTGATATAATTAATTATTTTATATGAAAAAAAATCTTGAATTTTGAGAAACTAAATATGCTACGTTGTTTCTATGGCAATACAGGGCTATATGCTTAAAGGAACGTTAATCAATTAAAACACGCTGTATAAAACAAAATCGTGCTAGTAACACCATGCACTCAAGAACGGGTGAACCTACTTTTATGATCTTAGATTTTTCGGATTTGTCTTTGCTCCAAATAGCAGAGTAACTATTTAGTTATTTACTATTTATTTATATTATATTAGAACATCGGAAAATATACGAAAAAAAAATTCTCATACATTTTGTACGGAACGGATGTGGGGTGGAACGAAGTTCGCCGGGTATAATTAAATCACAAATCAATGTCAATAAATCACACTTACACGCGGTGGAAATCGAATCACAAAGTCTTTCACACTAGATAATCAAACGGTAACGAATCAAATGAACGGGTCAAGTGTTACTTCGCACTACGCACGATCTTGATATAGAATATACCACCAAACACCACAGACACCAACAGAATGCCCGATCGGCATCCAAACCAGAGATTCGAACAAAAAACAATCAAATTTCATTCATTTCAACGGCTACGTTCGACAGTAAACACATTGTCCCGTTTCTACGAACAATGACTTCATCTGTGTCAAACAACACTCTTAAACCTTAATAAAGCAGAGGCGTAGCGACCACATACGTGTCAATAGAATTTCAATCATAGTTCTGCAATTTAAGGTTCAATTTAGATTGTATTTTCGTAAAAAGTGAGTTGTCTTGATATTAATCACCAAAACGTAACTATTTTGTACTATCGGCATCAAGTTTACCTGACCATTCGTGAACCTTATTACAAGAGAGATAAGGTCTACTAATGGGCAGTTAACGGTGATGCTGATAGTACATATATTTTATTAATTGTAAAGACTTCTAGATTGGTGGTGCCTTGTTAAGGCGTTAAGGGTTAAATGCTTTACATTTGAATTGCATTCCATTAGTTATAACTTAAGCTTATAACCCATGTGACTGTACCTAGATTAACCCTTTAAACACCGTGATTTATCATCGAACATGGTTGTTCCCAATTCTACAGATTTCCATTACAGATTCGCTTATCTACAGATTCTCAATTCTGAAAATTTCCAATTCTACAGATTCTGAATTCTTCAGATTCCGAATTCTTCGGATTCCCAATTCTAGAGATTCTGAATTCTGCAGATTTCCAATTCTACAGATTCCGATTGACGGAGCCCCGCTCTTGGGGCTCCTATTTCTGCGCAGTTTGAGCATCTGAAGATTCCTAACGAACCTAACCTACCTAAACCTACGGCCGTTGTAGATCACCTATAATAGTAGGACTTTTTTAGAATTACAAATCTGTAGAATTAGGAATCTGTAAAATTGGGAATATGTACACATGAGAATCTGTAGAATTGGGAATCTGTAAAATTGGGCATATGTAAACTTGAGAATCTGTAAAATTGGGAATATGTAAACATGGAAATCTGTAGACGTGCGCTTAATAGATCGAACATGCCCGTGTCGCCGCCGGTACGAAATTACACAATTTTTATGTATAAATTAATCAAATTAGATTCCGCGAGAGATGAATATCCTGTAAAAAACATACCAGACATTCGTCTTATTTATCAGACTGCAGCAAAATGAGCTGGATATTTTGTCTTATACACGGTGACATCGGAGACGTAATCAGAAGCTAATTTCTCAGACTCTACACAGGATCGCATTTTCAATGCAATAGTTGTTACATCGAATAAAATAAGTTCATTTTTTCAAATATTTACGTGAAAAATAATAACGCCATACTTAAATTATGGTCAATGGTCACCCTATCACTACACACGTTGTATGAAGGATGACAAAACGTCGTGTGGTGTAGGGTGACCAAGTTGTATAAAACATTATTTTCTTCTGTTAATAATTTGAAAAATAATAGTCAATATTGCAAGTAGTAACTGTGATTACGTGTTTATTGAGTTTGTTTTTCAATACTTCATCGAGTCAAATAATTTCCGATCACGTCTCCGATGTCACCCTGTATATCAGACTACGATTAAAAGGTTAATGTCCTCTTGTATCGAAAATTGTTATTTGCTCTCACATACGTCCTAGTTTGGAGTCTGATGGATACGTTTTGTGTGCCAATTTGTTCCTGTTACATAAACTATTTGTATTTGTTAATGTAAACATTAAACTAGGAATGCGTGTCACATGCGCGGGGCTCAGCTATTATGATTTTTAACCAGTCTCTCGCCGACATATGTATGCATGTATATTGGCGTCTACTACCTAAACCTATACCTATAAGGATATAACATTCCTCGCTTATCTTATTTAGATGAGGGCCCTTGCGGATGCACTTCGACCCAATGGGATCTTTTGTGCATTGCCTCCTTTATATCCACTCTAAGCTACTCTTCAATATTTCCACATACCGGACGTTAGTGCTCAGCGGGAGTACTCTGAATTCCTTTGGTTCTGGGTAACTATGACAAAAGTTGAGAAAGGTATGCTAAGATGGTTTGGACATGTAGAGAGGATGGATGAAAGAAGATTGACATAACGAGTGTATGAAGAAAGAGTGGATGGAAAAGTTGGTAGGGCCTCGGCGAACGTACTCCGACCAAATCGGAGTCATTCTGCAAAAAGGCTAGATCAAGAGTACCCTAAATCGGCGCGCATGCATGAAGAATGTTGTGAGTTTATGAAGCGAAAGTGTCCCCGGAAACCGGCGTGATTATATGTATGTATTTTCCTACCTTCTGCTGTTTCTGCTGGCTCAGTAGCTGCTCGGCTCTCCTCTTCTCACTCTCGTGTAACTCTATCTGTTTGGCAAGCTTCTTGTTCAATTTGTTGAGCTCCTCTTGCAATTCCTTCTCTCTGATCAACTTCTGTTTTTCCAACTCTTTCAGCTTCTGAAACAAAATATTTGAGTGATAAAAAAGTCGGCCTGTTTAGCCTAGTTGATAGTGACACTGCCTCCGAAGCTACGAGTAGAGGTCCCGGGTTCGAATCCCGGTAAGGGCATTTGTTTCTGTGGTGAGCAGAAACATTTGTTCCTGAGACTTGGATGTTTTCTATGTATTCAAGTATATATCTATTAAATATGTCGTCGTCTAGTACACATATCAAATTTGAAATTATGAAAATAAGCGGCTGATGAAATTAGTTGAAAATAGTGAAAACATGTTGTGTAGGTAAAGGGTTGTAAAAGTGAAAGTTTTATTAATTGTGGAATATCATTTCACAGGTAAGGAAGAATTTGTTATATTTTACGATAAAACGACAAGACAAATGTCAAACTGATTAGGGTGACTATGACTTGGGCTGGTTTTGCAGAAATATTCGTTATTAAGTGTTTAGTGAGAAAACCTTTTCTAAAGGTCAGTTGAAATTCAATCTTTTAACAATTTTGGTATCATTACGAGCTTTTGATTAACTTGGACTGTATGTGATTAAACTGTGCAAGTACTTAAGTTGTCGTTCCAATTTTTTAACCATTTTACAGCTACTTTCCGGTATCCAATTGAGCTAAAATTTAGCATACTTATGTACAGTATGCTAAATTTCAGCTCAATTGGATACAGGCAAGTTCGGTAACAATGTAATATTGTATTGTTACCTAACGAACTCGTGTATCATGGCACCACCGTGCTGATCTGATGATGGTGAATTAAAACTCGTCCTCGTCATTTTTTAATTTACGCATGGCTCATCACGGGAAAACACATTTGTTAAGAGATTTGGAAAATAAAGTAGGGCTTAGGCAAAAATTACACAAGACTATATTGTTTAACAATGTATGGATACACAAACTTGTGATTAGCGAAAATAAATATTTCTTTGAAAAATATTCTTATTTTATTTACTACCTAATTTAGTTTAAATTTCATTGTACATAGAACCTATATTAGAAATAATCCTCATATCCACAGATGTACTTAGTCACCCTAATTAAAACGAGATGCAATCCTCGAGTTTGGCTTCTCTGTCGGTCACACTTTTTCGTCACAGTACTCAATCCGGTTTAGGTATTGGCTATGTGCGAAGTAGGTGGTAGGGGTAAGCTAGGCGATCATAGCGCACACCATGGCAGAAATGTGTACTTACCGGGGACCACTGTCAAATTTACTTTCACGTTTTCTATTGGTTTCTTAACGGTTTCCTACGATTCGTTTCGTTTGTATGTATTTATTTATTCTCTTATTTATTTCAGTAAAATTTCGAATACGGGGTTTTTCTCGTTTACTAAAGTAAATAAAATATTCATGTGTCATTATTTGACATCTCTAAATTTTGACATTGTCTCGGGACCTTTGACGTTTGACGCCAATAGATCCGTGGTGCTTGCACATGTGACTGAGCCAATGACGCCATATTGGTTCCACTTTGATGTAAAGCCGGATTCATATTTATATGACGTATTCTCTGTGATTTCTAAGGATTCCCTGTTGACAGTTTTCTATTGAAGTTTGTTGTGATGAGGCTAAGACGGATCGTTTGTTATATTTATCGATTATTGATGAATGGTGAGATTAATCAATTATAATGCCAAACCGCTACTGTATATACAGATTCCACCACCACCGCTATATCAGCCCAAGGACGTCCACTGCTGGACATAGGCTCGGCAATTTGGCGATCGCAGTATCTCCACCGCACTCCAGGGATGCTGCTGCCCATCCCCCGGTGGTCTTGGTCGTAGTTTTAAGACATACCCGGTTTTCACACTTCATTCGTTTGTAATTCGAATGTTTCATATTTTTATCGTTTTGGTTAAGAATATTATCAATATTCAATTTGATCGATTTCTATCAACTTACGGAAATATGACTTGAATAGAAACGAAACATTTAGTCACTACACTAATTTTAAAACAAAAAAGACATTGTACGTAACTGTTTTCATGATTGATTATTGTCATAACATAAGCTAACATGATCTTTACATTAGAATTACTGTTCAGAACGGAGTATTTACCATGTATATCATTTATTCAGTTCCCGATATATCGGCGCTGTTGCAAGCACCATTTTCAATGATTAACCGACGTGTTGTGAGTTTTATTTGTGTTCTACCCACACTCCATAGCGATCTACCCTCTTCTTAGTTCGCTTTTTTCGCAGTTTAACAACTACTACCACTGTCTGCACTCTCACCCAAAACTCGAACACGATCACGACACACAACACTTACAGTATCAACTCGTGCGTCTGGCGTCCAGTGATCCAAAAGTTCACGAATCGAAAAGAGACCCGATGAACGCGCGAGTTGATACTGTAAGTATTGTGTGTCGTGATCGTGTTCGAGTTTTGGGTTACCTGAACATCTGAGAATAGTACGGGAAATTGGTAAACTTATGTGAAAGAATATCTGATCAAAAAGGCTTACTATTTCTGTGATGAATTTCTGCTGGACAAATAAAAATAATTTTACGACATTTTATTATATATAACATGAAACTCCCACGGAAGAAACATGTCTAGTCTATTTAAATTTCAGAACAAAAAGCAACCTAACCTATAAAGACATAAGGTGCAAATTGGCTTTGAAATTTTAAAGAAATAGACATGTTCTTTCCGTGGACCCTGCACATAGTTTTTGACTAAGCATTTTAATCAACCTGATGTAATGACATTCGATAAACTAGTAACGAGATAATTGTAATTATATTTGAAGACCTAGGTAAACGAATTTTAAATTAGTGCATATTCATTATCATAACTGACTGCATGTTAATCTTCGTATGCCTACGGGTATGACATAGTGAAACAATACCGATTTTACCGCCATCTGCATAGGTGTACACAGCATAATATTTTGACGAATAAAGTATTTGTATTTGAGTTGATTACAACAACTGGAACGTTTTCATGTATTTTGTAAGGCATCTGTGGCCAGTTATTGGCATTTTTTTACACAACGACGGTGGCAAACAAGCTAACGGCCCACCTGATGGTAAGCAGACACCGTCGCCTATGGACGCTCGCGACTCCATAAGAATCACAAGCGCGCCCTTTATTAACTTGAGTATTCGGTGTGTTGACAGCCCGAGACATATGGAGTGATATACGCAAAATGACATACCTTTTCCCTGTCAAGCCGGAGTTGCTCTGTCTCCTTCCGAAGTTTTCTCAGCTCCTTCTTCTCTCTCATCCTCACTCTGTCCTGCTCTCGGATCCTGGCTCGGAGTCGGTACATCGCTTCCCGCCGCGGCGTGTCTTGACTCACTTCAGGGTATGTGACCTGCTTTGGTGGATCTTTAGGAGAGTTTTCAGAGGTTCGAGTATCATTTTGTGTTTTTTCCTGAAAAAATGGCAAGGTGAGATCGGTCAGAAGATGAACATACAACATATCAAAGAATTACATACCATACCCACCATAAATTTGAATTTTTCATAATTTTGATTTAAATAAATTGTAATGAACAGCATGGTGAGGGCTTACCATCAAACGGGCCGTGCGTTGTAAAAATGGGTTCTCAAAAAGAGCTCTAACGGTTTTGAACAGATTTACAATACAGAAGTTCAAGGGCCCAAGAAATTAAACCCTAGTTAAACTAGAGTAGATTTGGAATTAAATAATTAATAAATAAATGCATCATATCCTTTAAGCACTTAATTGGTATTATCAATACTTATTCTAAAATTAGAGTTCAAAACATTTAATAATTTTGTAAGGCCTTTTAAAAAGAATAAAACTTGTTTTCGTTACTGTTAATTAATCATCATAAACACTTACCATCAATGTAGCAATTTTTTCTGCCATTTCTACCTTTATGCTTGCGAGCTGCGCATCTCTTTTTACTTTCAATACAGCCTTCTGCTTTTTCACCGTTCTCTTACTCCCTTTCAAGTTCTCTATGCGGCTCGCATACACATTATATATCTCCTTCTCTTTCCTACTCTGCTCCAACATGATCTCTTTCCGTTTCTCGCTATTATTTAATTGAGTTCTATCTTCATTTCGATTATTTGTAGTACTGGGTTCTTCCAATCTCTTCTTAACATTTTCAGTGTTTTCATCTTGCTTTCGTCTTTTTCGAACCGTTGAGTTTTTGCTAAACATGTAGACAAGTTCGTTTGAGGAGTCTAACTTAATAATGTCTTGATCGTGTAGTTTCCACTTCTGGCCTTTACGGAGCTTGTTGCCGTTAACTTTAATGCTTGAATAACTACAGTTCTCCAACATCCAGTTGTCTTCCACTTTCTTGAAAATGCAGTGATCTTTTGAAAGGCACTTGTTGGGCAATATGACTGTGTTTTGAAGTCCCCGCCCAATTTTAAACTGGAAATTTCGGAATTATGATTAACTGATGTTAAATAGCGAAACTTTCCGAATGGGACCAAATTTTAGATTCATCTGAACATATTCTGAAATTATTAAAAAAGTTCTCTTTCCACATATTATTTGTATAATCGCTCACAACAAAGCACAAAAATATCTGACACAAACTAAAGGCCCTAGAAATTGTGGTGTGGCAGATATATATCTCTTTCAGACTGGAAAAACAGGACATTGTTAACGTAAAATGAAGTCTATTGAGATATCTTTTTGATTTGACAATTAGTTATAATCAAAAACATACATCATCTATACTCACAATCACAACTATACTAATTAATTTTGTTATAAGCGAGTTCATCACCAACAAACTGTTCATGGGAAAATGATTTTACTGTACAATTATTTCGTATTTTCAAGTTATTAAAAAAAAGGCCAGGTCATAAAGGGCTACCTTGTTGTGGCAGATGCCAGGGACTGTACTCTGGTTATTAATGACATTCATATTACTACCTATGCCTGTGAATATAGACTACACATGGAAGAGTGAGAAGTCCATGACGAGGAGTGGGTATAGCAAAGCAATGCCCTACTTGAAATATACTATAAAATAAAAATAAAATACTGGATTCTTGATCTAGTATATTATTTTATGTGCAAGCTCTAACCATTGCTACCCTACATTAAATTCCAATAAGCAAACAATACAAATAAATTAGTGGTGTCATAGGTTCTTCATGGTATTGCATGGCCATAAAATTGTATGATAAAGTACCTGAAGAATACAAAAAACTAAATATACAGCAATTAAAAAAAAAAATGTTCAAGTGGTTGCTTGATAAATGTTTGTATTCTGTTGCTGAATTTTTAAATAATACAGAATATGCAGAATGGAAATAGTATGTATTTAATAATACTGTGAATTGTTAATAATGATCATTTGTTGCTATTACTAAATTACGAGCGCTCGTGGCCCAGCGGCGCCCGCGTACCGCGTGCGGTATGCGAGGTTAAGCAATGTGGGCGCAGGTCAGTTCTTGGATGGGTGACCGCTTTGAGTGGTTACTAACTGAGCGCTCTCGTGCTTTGGAAGGCACGTTAAGCCGTTGATCCCGGCTGCTGTCTACGACAGCAGTCGTTAAGCCAAGTTAGAGGCCTTCTAGTGGCTTGAGAACTTCTAGCAGTCAAGTTGCCCACTCACTTGACAAAGGGGGGTCGAAGTTGCACCACGTCCGTAGGGAGTTCCCACCGTTACCCTACACGTGACCCCTGGGTGGTGCTAAAAGTGCAACAAAAACTGGCAACCGTACTTGTCTTCTCGAAGATCTCACGGTTCGTAAATAAATGCTATACGATTAAATAGATAAAGCATGGAGGCTGACTCAATTTAATTTTACTAATAAATTTACCGGGATTTCCCGGAACACCGAAAATTAGGAAACATAAACACATACATATTCCGTAATCAAAACACAATACCTATTACACCCTTAAACGGACCACCACTATTTTTTTTTTACATTTCTATGTCCTTAAAATTGAATGTGAATGTTGACAAAAGTTGCTGAAAATAGTCATAACCTAAAAAAAAATAAAGGTATTACTAATATATTATTTTGTGATGTTTTATACAATCCCGGAATCCAGAAACCTACATAATCGATATATTAATTTGACAAAACAGACTCCATAATTGCTTAGATTTTACTGTGATTTTGCTAGTTGTAGGTATAAAAGCATCCAAATTTCCCATGCCTGATCATTTGTTGTCCTTGTCATAACTCTATGTTTCTTTAGTTGCCCCAATGTCATGTAAACATCACGTCAAATAGTTTGAGGCAAATAAATGATTACCCACCCAAAGACCAATTCTCAATTTAGCTGCGCTCAGAGTAAGGATTTCTATAGAGATCCTATAAGAGTTTCACCAAGGGGGACAGTAAAGCTCTTATGCAGCTAAATTGAGAACGTATCTTAAACGGCTGGCGGGTTAAGCAGCCTCTTTAATTTGGGCGGGTAATCGTTTATTTGCCTCAAACTATTTGACATGATGTTTATTTGACATTGAGGCAAATAAAGAAAAGCGGAACTATGACAAGGACAACAAATGATATATTTCTCTCTGTCACTCTTATTCAATTTAGTATATGACCATCTCGCTGGGTAGCGGTATTATTATTGATTTGTTAGATGAATTCTCCGATATTTTTATTTCCTTGCATAATAATTTCCGATCGTCCTTCTTTCCAGTATTTTTATTTTCTTGTATAAAATTTTCCGAATACTTTTTTTCCCAGTATTATTTTTTCTCGTATAAAAAATTCCGATCGCCTTTTTTCCAGTCACTTGATTTTCCACTCGTACAATTTCATGTGCGTATATTTAACCTTTTGAAAAATTTCTCATACGCATAGTTTCTTTGTTGTAACTTTTGACCGAAGAAAATTTTAATATATTATATTTTTAGTACGTCACTCCGTGTAGCACTCTTTAGGGTAGGCCTATATCCAGCAGTGGACGTCTTTCGGCTGATATGATGATGATGATATTGATGATGATGACGTCGCGCCTGGCAATTGCTGCCCACTACGCGTGCGTAAAAGCCCCACTTCCTATCCAGGGGGAGATATAACGCTTCGCTTTTCGTTTTATAATGCTTCGATATCGCTTTTGGCTCGGGCGTCATATTCCTGCGATCTGAGACATTCTTTGTTTTACCGTCCTAGGTAAGTAATGTACTATATATATTGGCCAGCCATAGGCTGCGGTGACCGCTTACCATCAGGCGGGCCGTACCCACACTTGTTTGCCACCGACGTGGTATATAAAAAAAACGAGCCCTGATGGGGATTAGGCTGGTTTCCTCACGATGTTTTCCTTCACCGAAAAGTTAGTGTAGTAAATATCAAATGATATTCCTTCTGTTTGAACTCCATATGTGGTGACAGAAATGGCATTCATCGATGACGTTTCGGTAAGTGAGGTACACTTTTTCACGTAAAGTGGGGATGATTTTTATTTTTGCTTCAAGCCTATGGTGTGGGAATAGGTCTTTCAAAATGAATAAACGTCTTCATCAAACATTTTGTGATTAAGTGAATATTTTCGAAAATAATGACTCTAAAAGAGCAAAACATTGTTTCCCACCCTCTAACTTTTGAACTATGGGTCCAAAAAATATGAAAAAAAAGTAAAACTTTCAATGAAAACTATAACGGACATGATCAGTTAAGCTGTTTTAAAATAAAATAAAATAAACTTGTTTTGTTAGTAAAAGTCGTATGAAACGCTGTGAAAGTATTCCCTTTTGCTTGTTATTGTTTTTTTTTTAATTAAGTTCATTGGCCAGCTACGGAACCCTACATGCTCTTGGCCATTTTTTTCATTGGCGGCAACGACGGTGACGTTATTTTCTTTTTATATATATTTGTTATTGTAGACTTAGGTACCTATACATTGAATAAGAAAAAAAGCGTACTTGTTAAATCCAAAGAATCTTCCCAATTCAATCAATCCTTACTATAATATGAAATGTCAGTACTACCGGTTATGTCAACAACCAATTTCAAAACATTGTGTGTGGTCAATCCTTCGTCCTTTTATTGTTTTAAATAATTAATAATATTCACAATAAGCTTTCTAACAACGTTTTGGATGATTTTCGGCATAAGTATTTATTTTTATAATCACGAAATATTTCGTCTTGATGTAATTTTGCTTACATCGAAGACATTTTATACCTTCTAACGTCTATTGTCAAAGAGTATGTCTTGCCATTAAAATAAATTAGTACCACTAAAAATCCGCAACATGGCCAGGTCCAAATAAATACTGGTCAGGCTATACGTACGATTACTGGGAGTTTGAAACTGCATTTCTCGACTTTTATCGGAGCAGATCGGTAGTTAAAAATACAATACCTATTCGTGATAAAATATTAGCAATTCACCTTACAGGTGAAAATAGTAATGTATCTATAATTTGATCTGCCGCAATGAATAATATTTTAATTTGAACAAAAAAAACGAACTTTGCCCGACTGAGACCAAAAATTTCCAAATATCACTCCAATTAACAGTGTAATAACGAGTGAGCAAAATTGCGAATGTAAGTAATAATTTTCTATTGAGAATATAATCTATTAGAAAATATCCGATTAGATAAAAAGGATAATATGATATTTTTCGACAAGTAAAATATACACCTAAGAAATGGCACGTGTAGAAAATCAAGTGACCGGAAAAATAGGCGATCGGAATTTTTTATACAAGAAAAATAAAAACTGGAAAGTCGGAAATTTTTATACAAGAAAATACAAATACGTGAAAGAAAGGCGATCGGAATTTTTTATACAAGAAATTAAAAATATCGGAAAAGGCATCTAACAAACCTTATTATTTGACGTCTACTCTGGTACTCTGAGTAGCTACGCAAGAGCTTTTCTGTCCCTCTTGGTGGGCGGAACTCATATAGGATCTCTGAAAATCCTAACTCTGAGTGAAAAAGGCAGGTTTTGGCATTATTGATTACAAATGGTTGTGCAATGGACTTCTGACTACCCTACTTTTTACAGCTTCTGGATGAGGACCTTTTGCAGAATATAAACAAAATAAAAATACTGTTTATGTATGTAAAATTTTCTAGGTGAAGTTGAAACGGTTTTAACTTATGAAATGTGCCGCATAAACAGCAAAGCAAATTAATGTTCAATTACTCTTAGCGTAGCGACATTACGACGTAAAAAGACTTATTAATTTAATAATAAATTTTAATATATGCTTCATGCAAGAATTCCAAAAATTATGACATTTTAGTAATTAATTATTATACATGCTATAAGTACTCACCACTTCCGATGTAATGGGAATTCTTTGAAATTTTTCCAATTCCCGTTTTAGAGGCTTTGAAGAACACAGTACCGGGTATTGTGATTCCATTGTGTATACATATAAAATACTGTACGGTTATGCGTTTAAAGGAGCTATTTACATCAATTGTGTTGTTTTATCAATAATAACAAAGTGTAGACCGAATAAAATAAGCATCGAAATTCGAAACGTGAATGTCAATGTCAAACAATCCAGACAAGACAATAAAAAAACTGTCATTGTCAAAATGGGGTTGCTATCTTCAATCTATTTTCTGCACGGATCTTTACCTAAACCGGATTGAGTACAAACTTTTATGAGCCAATCAAAATTGAACCATATTCCGGCGTGATACAGTTCATATTCTGTTATGACAGACAGACTAGGGAAAGCGGTCCGAGCGAGAGCAACCAACCAGAGGGCGGTGTCCCTTTCGCACAGGTTGCCAATGTAAAAAAAAAATGTTGCGGTAATTTAGAATACTGAAAATAAGTACTTGCTTATACTAACTAGTACTGTATGTTTATTTGGGATAATTTACATTTGACTTCATTTGTAATTGTACAAAATATTAACATTATTAACTGACTAAAACCTAGTATTGCAATAAATATAGTAGTATTTTTCGAATATTGATTGGTATCCCCAACGTTAATGGTGTCAAATTTGAAACTATGAAAATATGCGGCTAATGAAATCAGTCGAAAATGGTGAAAACGTGTAGTGTAAAGGGCTGTAAAAGTGAAAGTTTTATTAATTGTGGAATATCATTTCACAGGTAAGGAACAATTTGTTATATTTTACGATAAAACGGCAAGACAAATGTCAAACTTATTAGGGTGTCTATGACTTGGGCTGTTTTTGCAGAAATATTCGTTAGTACGTGTTTAGTGACAAAACCTTTTCTCAAGGTCAGTTGAAATTCAATATTTTAACACTTTTCTTATTAGTACGAGCTTTTGTTTAACTTTGTTGTCGTTCCAATTTTTTTACCATTTTTCAGCTACTTGCCGGTATCCAATTGAGCTGAAATTTAGCATAGGTACTTATGTACACGTTCGGTAACAATGCAATATTATTATTATATTGCATTGTTACCTACCGCACTCGTGTATCATGGCACCACCGTGCTGATCTGATGTTGGGAAATTGACTTAAATGTTAATTTTGCTTGAAGAAGCGAGTAATTTATACCCTAATGCATCTATAACCACGGAAGACCATCACGAAATTCAAATTATAAAGGCTATTGCCTCGTCTTTTTTCAATTTACGCATGGCTCATCACGGAAAAACACATTTGTTAAGAGATTTGGGAAATAAAGTAGGGCTTAGGCAAAAATTACACAAAACTATATTGTTTAACAATGTATGATACATAAACCTATGATTAACGATAATAAATATTTCTTTGAAAAAATGCTTATTTTATTTACTACCTAATTTAGTTTAAATTTCATTGTACATAGAACCTATATTAAAAATAATCCTCATATCCACAGATGTACTTGGTCACCCTAATTAAAACGAGATGCAATCCTCAAGTTTGGCTTCTCTGTCGGTCACACTTTTTCGTCACAGTACTCAATCCGGTTTAGATATAGATCCGTGATTTTCTGTTCTTGGTTTGCCCAGCTAGCATGATAGCACTATGACAGCATTTATGCTCACGTTTTAACGTCAAATTGGGGTAAAAATGCTATTTTAATTGATGTTAAGAAGTTGTAACTCGAAAACGGTCACGAATGTTAACATAATTTATTTGACAAATGTGTAACCAATTCCCTGTTTGCAGTAAAGTCCCTCGTTCTGTTCCAACCTGTATAAACCGTCGTACTTAAAACGTCTCCATTTTTACGTCATGTCAAAAATCTAACGTCATGTGCGAATATGGTAATCGTCATGGACATAAATATTATGTAGTCAGTCAGGACGTCTCGGAAGCCCGCTTAAAATTTCACACTATCGAGAATATTGACAGATGATTCGGTATATCCACATAAATGATCTGAGGGTCTACTCCGAACTTCGTATCGTGCCGTCCCTTTCACACTCATGTTATACACCATATGACGGAAAGGGACGGCACAATGCGAAGTTCGATTTTCGAAGTTCGGAGTAGGCCTTCTGCTCGGCTAGAAAAAACATGGTTGAGTGATCGTAAACAAAAAACATCAAGGCCACGCCTATTTCTGTTCGAAAAACACGTTAGATATTTGTAAACATGAAAACATGGCGCTGTGGACCCGGCTTTAGATGTTTACAAACATGAAAAACATGGCGCTACGGACCCGGCTTAATTGAGATAAAATCTCCGCTGCAGCGTATGGTAGCTTAAGCCGGGTCCACAGCGCCATGTTTTTCATGTTTACAAACATCTAACATGTTTTTCGAACAGAAAATAGGCGTGGCCTCGATGTTTTTTGTTTACGAACACTCAAACATGTTTTCCACTCCAGCCCGGCTAGTGTGATATCTTATGTTGTCACGTTTTATGTGAAGTTTCAGTACATTTTGCCTATATAACGTGACGGTTTAAGCTATCATACTAGCCTGCCCGGCTAACATTCCCCGCGTTCGTCTGTGGGGGGAGAAGGAGACGTTCATTTCGTGTTGATATCTGTGGTTTTGACTGTGATTCCTTTGACACCTATCATCCCGATACAATAGACGTCAAAGATGACATAAATAGTACTGAAATGACAGCTGTCAAATGAAGATATGAAAACCTCGTAAACCGCAAACAAAAACATTATTCACTCAAAAGTCGCAATGGACGGGCAGTTGTAACAAACATGTTTTCCTAACATGTTTTGCAAATATGTTTTGTTAGAATTTTGGCGCTGTAGACTCGGCTTTATACCGTCACGTTTTATGTGAAGTTTTAGTACAGTTCGACCATATAAAGTGGCGGTATAAGCTATCGTGCTAGCAAGGTTGAGCTAGGTACATATGTGTCGTGTTATTGGCTATGTGCGAAGTAGGTGGTGGGGGTAAGCTAGGCGATCGTAGCGCACACCATGGCAGAAATGTGTACTTACCGGGGACCACTGTCAAATTTACTTTCACGTTTTCTATTGGTTTCTTAACGGTTTCCTACGATTCGTTTCGTTTGTATGTATTTATTTATTCTCTTATTTATTTCAGTAAAATTTCCAATACGGGGTCTTTCTCGTTTACTAAAGTAAATAAAATATTCATGTGTCATTATTTGACATCTCTAAATTTTGACATTGTCTCGGGACCTTTGACGTTTGACGTTTCAGACGTGCACATAGCCAATATGTTGGATAATATCACAGACATCAGATAAATAAATCTTTTCTCTAATATCTGTGGATAATATATTTGGTCGGGGTCACCATGCTAGCCAGGCAGCTTCTTGTAATGAAAAGCAACTTATACACGGTCCGGTCCGGCTTGCAGCCGTGCAAAAGTAGCAGTCCCAGATAAGATAAAAGAGGATCTTGGCCAAATTTAAAGGGAAAATTTTAAAAATTTAATGCTCAGAGGTCCCTGGAGCATACAATTTTTCAATTATTTCCCTTTAGGATATTCTTGGCCTCTGAAACGAGAGCAAGCGCAGGTCATACTAAATGATTTTTAAGAAAAAAAAACAGACTTCAATGGGGGAGGCCGGTGAAAGATCATCATACTTAGATGGTGCACTCTTAGATTCCATACAATGAAATAAAGATGGCTATAAGTATGTTTATAATGGTTAATGGTAAAAGACCAAGTACCCCCAATTAAAAAAAATTGGGGGACAACTTCATCAAATTTCTTATTTAAACGTAAATGCTTGATTTGTTTATGAAAATACTAAAATCACTAAATGTATGCCTTTTACATTTGAGGAGTTCCCTCGATTCCTCATGGATCCCATCCTCAGAACTCGAGCTTGACAAATTATTGTCTTGAAAATCTAACTTGCTTAATACGTTCCCTGTCCGAAGGCCCCAATGTGGGGACATGAAGCTTTTTTTCAGGAGTCCGGGTCCCCGCTGTGGGTCCACGGGTTATTCACGGCTACGAACTACAACTGTCAATTGGACTTGTGACATTGAAGGATAATTTTGTATGGGGACAGGGAACATGTTAACAAACACAGTAAACAGGACAATTCATCTAACGAACTATGCGTCGTTGAAGAGTTCCGTTCTGATGATCATCAGCAGTTCCACTTCATCAAATGTCACTTTTTTGAATGAAAATGCTTGTTTAGTTCATGAAAATTGAAAATACTAAAATCACTATATGTGTGCCTTTTACATTTGAGGAGTTCACTCGATTACTTACTTATGGACCCCATCATCAGGACTCGAGCATGACAAAAATTAATCGAGGACAAATCGCCAAACGTGAACTTTTTTTTTTGTCGTTGAAGAGTTCGGTTCTGATCATCATCAGCAGTTCCACCTCGTCAAATTCCGCGACCTTTTACCAGGTCACCAGTCCACCTTGTCCACCAGCAATCAACTTTACTGTGAAATTGCCATATTTGAATAAAATCAAACTCCAAATTCGGCGACATTTTTAATAACTCGACATCGCCCAGAACTAATACAACTCGTCTGATGCCGCAACTACATCAATATTCGCCATTTATACATAAAATCACATTGTACACATTACATCATAGACACAGCCAAATAATACTCCGTAAGGAGTATTATATTCTCTTTGGACACAGCTAAAATAATTCAAAAGACAAAAAATCATAACATTACATTGCCAACACATCAAAAGCAAAAATCGCACAGAGACAATAGCGGTTTCACAACGTCACCACATATTTCAACACATCCAGACGGTCCTGCGTGGTGGACTGCAAAGATTAGAGCGAGATAGGAATGTCAATTCTGAGATTCAAATCTCTCCCTCGTTTTCTTTTAGTCTGCCGGACCATTTGATGCGCCTAAGCCTGTCACAAACTGGCGCGGCCTAGGCCGCGCGGTCAATAGTAAACTTGTCATTAGCTGTCAAATTTACTATTGACCGCGGCCGCAGGCCGCTCCAGTGTGTGGCACGCTTAATGGCTAAGTGAATGACCAAACGTTATCGTGAATATAATCGACACATTTTTTTCTTACAATTTTGTATTTTAGATAAATAACTAACTATATGTATTCTATCCTAACATTCCCTTTTAACCCTTTTCCTATTTACGCTACTTTGTTTACATGCGATAGGACACAATTTTTCTATTAGTTATCTTTTTTTGGAGGGCGTTCAATATATATAAGATTTCTTTCTACAAATAAATACCAAAGACTAGTTGCGTTAGTTCTTAATTTTACCACGGACCAGTAAATTGTATAGAGTACCAATATCAAATGAAATGTTCCTTGGAAATAGCAGATTCGCTAGATGATGCCATGGCCATGACAGAAGCGATAGAGTATTGAAGTCCTTTAAATTTTGTTCAACCTAGTGAAATTGCTATTTTCGAGAAATTTACACCTTTGATAATGCTCTATGTACAGCTAGCTGCAGAGAAACGTGACCCCTCGTGCATATAAATTTGAATGCACGTAGGGTGCAGCGGAATGTGCCTACTATCAAGATTACAACAGTAGCCAACCTAGGATTTAGAAAATTTTGATTTAAAAAATACTCAGGGGGTCTACCCCGAAATTCGAATCCGAACTTCGTATGGTGCCGTCCCTTTCACTATCCTATCATACACTATATGACTGAAAGGGACGGCACCATACGAAATTCGGATTTCGAATTTCAGAGTAGACCCCCTGGTCAACCATCCGTGTTGCTGCAGAGTAGCAAAGAGAACATATATAGTTTCTTTCTTGCGATGGCACTATTGCTCCAAAGAAAGTATGTTTTCAGTTTCTCTGCCACTAACGCAGTTAACGCGGTGTAGTTTGACTAAGGTCAATAGTAAATCTGACAGCTAATGACAAGTTTACTATTGACCGCCGCGCCGCGTCCAGGCCGCGCCAGTCTGTGAGAGGCTTTATGCCAACGACAGTAGCTACTATTAAATAAAAAAAATATTCCTTCGAGACAGTGTGAAATATCTCTTCAGAATGATAGGCCACACACATTCAGTAATTTTTCACGGACTGGCACACAGATTAGTATAATTGTTCTATAGCTAGAGGGCGTACCGCGAACCGATAACAAAGTGTTTCCCTCTCTATCGCACTTGTAGGTTCGACTGACAGAGAGGGATATACCTACTTCATTTTCGGTTCACGGCAGGCCCTCGGAATGAAAGTCACAGTTGTGGCAATTTACTTCATGTGTATGTCCTTTAAGAAACCTACCCTACTATTGCAATCTCATGGTCTGCATAATCTTATTTAGTATTTAAGAGCTAGCGCTATTTTTCGCCGTGTTTAGATGTTCTTAGCGAGCTCCTGTGACTTGGCGATGACGTCTTCGATAGTGCCCACCATGTAGAACGCTGCTTCCGGGATATGATCCAGTTCTCCTCCTAGGATCTGCCGGGACAATTTTCGACGTCAATGTTGATAGATATGCGTCTATAACTAAGTATATGTACTCACTCACTTGTATTGTATACACTTGTATATATATATATTCACAATCAGGCGCGGATCTAGCAATTGGAGAACCAGGAGTTTCAGGGGGGAAGGCAATATCAGTCAGTGAGGGCGACTAAAAGTAAGCAAAACCAAGACTCACCCTCTGAAATCCCTTAATGGTCTCCTCTAGTTTCACCAGCTTGCCAACGTGCCCCGTGAATACCTCTGCTACCTGTTGGCATGTTCAAAATGCATCGATAAGTCTTTGGAGCATGGCATAACGTCATCCAGAGGTAGCTAGGGCGCAACGGAATTGTAATCATATGTGCAGCAACCTAGCTGGGGAAGTACCTTCACCTTACAGAAAATGGAAGCCATAATAACACCACTATTTGCTAATGCAAGTACGTGTGATTTTGTCCCTGGCAGCAGAGTAAAAGGATGCGCTATCTTGAAAGTTAATACGCAAAAAGAGAGGAATGTTATAAGTTTAACGAGTCTGTATGTGTATCTGTCTGTGGTATCGTAGCTCCAAACGGATGAACCGATTTTCGTTTAGTTTTTTTGTGTCATAGATAATTTTATCCCGAGTGTTCTTAGCCATGTTTCATGAAAATCTATTCAGCTGTTTTTGAGATATTGAGCTTTGAAATGAAAATGTCGGGGGTTTTTCAAGTTGTAGTATCTCTAGTTGGTGGCACAACGAATTCTCTATGACTGAAGGGTTAGAAATAGGCTTGACTCGTGGAGTTGCGAGCGTGTGCAGTCTACGGTGCCGAGATCTCATGTATGTAAGCGCTTAATCGTGCACAATAACAGCCCCAATTCATAAAGCTATTGAAGTTCCAAGTCACAATTTTAAAAGTCTACTGGCAGTTAAACTGAGTAACGACAGGAGGCGCTAAACTAATAACGTCTGGCCATTTGATTAGTGCTGCCTGTATAAAATAGTATAATTGTAATTTGGACGTGCGCTTCTAACAGCAGTCCTCGTTAGTCGTTACAGGTACACATGGTTAGCGACAATTACTAAAACGATATACCTACATTTTATTTTTTTATTCCACGTCGGTGGCAAACAAGCGTACGTCCTGCCTGATGGTAAGCGGTCACCGCAGCTTATGGACGCCTGCAACTCCTAGGTGCGTCACATGCGCGTTGCCGACCCTTTAAGAATATATATACGTCTTTCCTGAAGAATCCCATACTGTAGTCGGTCGGGAAAACCTCGGCAGGGAGCTCATTCCACAGTCGGAGCGTCTACGTGTCACAAAAGCCACGTGTCATGTGTGTATAGTGCAAAGGTGAACTTATCCCCATAAAAAGAACGATGTGGTTTAAATAAATGTGTTATGCGTGACCTGGAAGGGCTGCGACAGGAACCGCTGGATCTTGCGCGCGCGCGCGACTGTCAGCTTGTCGTCCTCAGACAACTCGTCCATTCCCAATATGGCGATGATGTCCTGCAGCGACTTGTAGTCCTGGCGACGAGTTTTAACTAAGTTTAACATATTATGTAATTATTTTTTCACGTCATTATTATTTTATGTTACTTGATCGGGGCAGATTGCTCAGAAAACCCTAATAGGTATGGCATGTATTTAACACGTCGGCTGCCCACCATACTTCACCTAAAGTGTTGCTCCATACAAATTTAGTGATCCATCTTAGCCCACTGGTGATGCTCATGGCCACACAGAGAACATTACGTGATCCCACTGGTGATGCTCATGGCAGCAAAGGTATTAACAAGGCAGCTAAAAATATATATATAAAAGCCCTTCATGGTCAACTGAGCCCGCCGGTCACTGAGCCCGCGGGTTCAGTTTACCACTTTGATTTCTTGGCGGGCAGCCTGACCCGCTTAAATTGTCAATTCAGCCCGTGGGGTAAGTTCACCACTATCTGAACTTATGGGTTAGCTGAACCCGTGGGCTAAGTTTACCACTATCTGAACTTAGGGGTTGGCTGAGGCCGTTGGCTAAGTCACCCAATAACCCAATATCTATCACTTATGGGCCAGTTTCGGAAAAAAGGGGCTGTGACATACACAACGGACAGACAGACAGACAGACATGACAAATCTATAAGGGTTCCGTTTTTTGCATTGGACTACGGGCTAAAATAGGTACAAATTATACTAGAAACGCTGTAACCAGCGATATGATCTGGCAACCTTTTCTCAGACCGCGTTATGATGATACACATAACAATGAAAAAAAAAAAAAAGAAAAAAACTCAAATAAACCAACGTTATTATGAACGATATGCAATCTCCTTCTAAATAGGTCTGAGAGATTGCATAGTAACAAGGTCACTCTAAAGGCCACAGAAAGATGGGTACCAATACAGATACATAATTAATAGTCGATTGTGATTGTCGTACCGAGTTGACCCTTAAGCTGTAGAGATAGATATGGGTATTTTAGCATGCGGGCTGAGTTGACCCTTAAGCGATATATAGTGGTGTACTAAGCCCGCGGGCTGAGTAGACCCTTAAGCGATATATAGTGGTGGACTCAGCCCGCGGGCTGAGTTGTCTGATCAGTGCGGCCCAGTCACCCACGACAAAAATAATATTGTTCAACTGAACCCGCGGGCTCAGTGACCGGCGGGCTCAGTTGACCATGAAGGGTATAAAAGTCTAACCTAACCTACAAAAATAATAAATATTTTAGGGGTCAATTTTTAAAATAAATCATACATGTCCCATAGTAAGCTCAATAAGGCTTGTGTTATGGGTACTAGACGACGATATCTTTAATATATACTTAAATACACAGAAAACATCCAAATCTTAAGAACAAATGTCTCTGCCCACCTCAGAAACAAATGCCCCTACCGGAATTTGAACCCGGGACCTCTGGCTTCGGAGGCAGGGACACTAAATCCATTACTAAGCGACTGGGTGACTAATGCCAAGTAATTATTTTAGCTGACAATTTACTACATAATCTGCCAGTTCATCATATTAGCTGCCCGGAAAATAATAACCTCACTAGAGACCTGCATAATGGTTTTTATGTCGTATTTGCCTGCTTGTGGTCCCTATCAGTATGAGCAAAGGTGGCAAACTGACCGTTCAGATATTATTGTAACATGCAGAGCTCACAAACAATTTGGCGCAGTCGGCAGGATCAAAGCTCCTAATGATACGAGTTTTCGAAAACTTGTCATCAATATGGTTTGTAAGGTCTACCTATATGACGATCCCTCGAGAAAGACTTTGTCCAGCAGTAGAAATACTGTAGCTGACACAATGAGGACTAACCTGTAGTATCTTCTGCACGCCACGTGCGACCCCGTAATGCTCGGGCCCAATGATGTTGGGGTCCATGACGCGCGAGGTGGAATCCAGCGGGTCCACGGCAGGGTACACGCCCAACTCGGCGATGGCGCGCGACAGCACCGTCGTGGCGTCCAGATGGGCGAATGTGGTCGCTGGGGCGGGGTCGGTCAAGTCATCCGCTGGCACGTATACCGCCTAAAAAACGAAACGTACAGAGCAGGCGCGGCGCGGAGGTGGTTTTGCATTTTTGGTCTTTCCGAAACTGTCGACTGTCGATTACTGCTTCATATGTCACACACGCCGCCTTCGGTTGCCCGCCTCAGACCTATCTATATGTCTTGGGCCCGGCAACTCCATATTTCCCGCCGAGGGATGTATAGTGCTTTACTCAAAAACGCAATGAAATAAACAACTAAAAATCAAAGTTTTATTTTTTAATACGCATAGTGACAGAATGTCATGATGCCTGTGCCATAAATTTATGTGGAATGGAAATTAAAAAAGAGGACTTTGGCGGCCTAGGCCTGCAAGATTTGTATGAAATTCCATTAACGACCTCTTGTCCTAACCGCACCTGAAACGTCATACTTCGCAGCCTATAAGGAACATAACATCAATATTACATTGCATGTTTGAGAAAAGTTCGTTTTCTTAAACATGTAATAAAATTTCGTCTTTACGTACGTTTACGTTATAACAGGCTCCAAAGTATAGGTCGATTCACAAGAGCTGGCGCGGAAAATGTATGAAACTGTCATTAACTTCATAGACATTCCGCGCCAGCTCTTAAGAATCGACCTATATCACGTTGCAGGCGGAACAACTCGGGAGAACTGTAAAGGAATTTCATACAAAATTGAAGGCCTCGGCCGGGAAGTAATTTTTGACGTGATAACGTCTTTAAAATCGTTTTAGTCGGGTGACATGTTCAGAAACTTGTGTCACACCAAAACCTCACGAGCGCGATCGCAGGTATAAGTGAAGTGCAAGTGAAGTAAGACGTTATCACGTAAACATCTCGATCGTAAACCTACTTTTTTTTAAATTTTAATGTCAAATATGGCGTCTGTTAAATTTGTGTTTTGAGTGGTGTATTTCTTACTTCATTGCATATGTTTGAGAAAAGCACTTTAAAAATCTCGGCGAGAAACGTTGGGCTGCAGGCCGCGTATCCCTATCCGTCTATATCTACTTGGCCTATGCGACCCTTGGTTTCCCGGCCTCTATAGTAATGTACTATTATTTCATTTAACACCCACTGACCTGCACGCTGGTGATGGAACCAGCTTTAGTCGTGGTGATGCGCTCCTGCATGGTACCCATGTCGGTGGCCAGCGTCGGCTGGTAGCCCACGGCGGAGGGGATACGGCCCAGAAGCGCCGACACCTGTCAATCACGTCAGTCAGTATCTAAAGCTCGAAACGCAGAGAGCGAGTGCGGCGCGGTGCGGGGCGGAGGCGGTTTTGCATTTTTGATCTTCCCGAAACTGTCGACTGTCGATTACTGCTTCATATGTCACACACGCCGCCTTCGCTCCGCTATCCCGCGCGGTTTTTTGATGCGACGTCACCTCGACCGCGTTCGCTATATCGGAAAACCGCCTCCGCCACGCAACGACGGGACGGCGCTGCGTGTCGGAAGCGGTTTAAGAGTCCGCAGTAAGCTCGGTTCTCCATAAAAACGTAGTTACGCTCTCATTTTTAAACGCCATGCTAGAATAACATGAAACTTTGTATACACAATGGGAACCGCCATATCTATAGCTAGAAATTGTAATAGAAATACAGCGAGGTTTTGAGTTTTTTACGTCTTCAATAAAAACCTTAATAATCGCTGTATTTTTTCTCTATTATAATTTCAAGCAACAGAAACGAATTTCCAACCTATATATGGCGGCTCCCATTGTGTATACAAAGTTTCATTTTATTCTAGCATGGCATTTTAAAATGAGAGCGTAACTACATTTGTATGGAGAATCGAGTTCAGTCGAGCGTACTGGCGACTCTTAAGACCCAGGCGTTGTACAGTCGGCTTCGTAAGTAGCTGGACACTTTGGGACTTGGGCGCTTTCACCCGTTGAAAATTTTATGACAGTTCTATCGTGACGTTAAAGCGACAAGGTACAACGGTATTAAGCCCCTTATGAAGTCGACAGTACACACGTCAGACTACACCTGCCCATTTTATAAACATAGATACCTATTTAAACACGCCCCTGTATTTCCAAAGGGCAGGCAAAGCGCAAGGTTACTAGTCCATCATTCCCAACACACTTAAACCCGGTTCCCATAGTCGAGTTATGCGATCCATGGGAAGAAAGGAGGTGGTGCTTTTATAGCACGGCGTTTTATAAAACTACAAATTATAATTTAACACATCTATAAATACTGATAATATTGAGGCGCTTTAACTAACGATAATGACCAGTGATCGGAATTTTCGCGGCAAAATTTAAGGCCTTGTTCATATCCGATATAATATAACCTTAATATTTAACCCCTTGAACGCCAAAAACCTATAAAGTGGTCGTGTGTCGTCGTGCCCACTCGCCAACAACCACTAGAAAGGTCGGAGCGAAGGTGTACATAGATCATGAATAAAATCTATCATCATCATTACGTCAGCCAAAAGACGTCCACTGCTGGACATAGGCCTCCCCCAAAGACTTCCACAATGACCGGTTCTGCGCCACCAGCATCCAGCGGACACCCGCGACCCTTACCAAATCTCCTCCTTAAATCCTTAAATCTATTATGATTTTTTTTTATTGGTTTAAACGTTACATCACGTTTTGATAACGGAACAGTGCTTGGCGTGTGAGTATCACTTCATTCAAATATGAAAGCGTTCAATGGGTTAATACACACAAGCCAGGGTCTCGGAAGAGCAAGCTCTCGGCGGAAGCTCTCGGAAGAAGAAGAACACTAGTCCTAAACGACTTATTTAAAATGCTAGCTTTGCCAGAAATTTCGGGTATCAGGCTTCTGGAATGAGACATCCGGGCGATGGTTCTCTCTCACCTCCGAGCCAGCCTGAGTGAAACGGAAGATGTTGTCTATGAACAGCAGCACGTCCTGTCCCTCCTTGTCACGGAAGTGTTCTGCCAGAGTGAGACCAGTGAGAGCGACGCGCGCACGCGCACCGGGCGGCTCGTTCATCTGCCCATACACTAGCGCCACCTGTTAGAACGAGATATGTATAAAAATATCTGTATACTGACATAGACAAAAAGTAAAGGTGGAGTCTACTCCGGAATTCGAAATCCGAACTTCGTATGGTGCCTACCCTTTCACTCTCGTTATACACTATATATGAGTGAAAGGGACGGCACCACACGAAATTCTAATTTCGTAGTAGACCCTCTTACCACGACTAGATCAATAGGTTTTATGGTCAAGTTTTACGGCCGAATTGTACTAAAATGACAGATAAAACATGACCAGTGGGACGGAGTAAGATACTCGTAGCAACAAGCGAAGTTCCGCCTTTGCAAGCTATAAGAGAGCGAGAAAACCCAAGCTTATTCATATTCCTATCTCGCTTATAGATAAGTAATTGTCTTGTATATGAGGCCTGAGGCGGACTGCTCAGTGGACTCCGATGCAATGCTTGCCCGTCTGGTTGCACCTTTAGTATGCCGCGTCAGTGTTGCCAGTCTAGGACCAGGGCAGTCCATTTTGACCGTGTATTGGCTATGTGCGAAGTAGGTGGTGGGGGTAAGCTAGGCGATCGTAGCGCACACCATGGCAGAAATGTGTACTTACCGGGGACCACTGTCAAATTTACTTTCACGTTTTCTATTGGTTTCTTAACGGTTTCCTACGATTCGTTTCGTTTGTATGTATTTATTTATTCTCTTATTTATTTCAGTAAAATTTCCAATACGGGGTCTTTCTCGTTTACTAAAGTAAATAAAATATTCATGTGTCATTATTTGACATCTCTAAATTTTGACATTGTCTCGGGACCTTTGACGTTTGACGTTTCAGACGTGCACATAGCCAATATTACACGCTATTTTCATTGATATAATGTTTAAATACTTAAGGCTTAAAATCTTACATTTTACGTGTATACCTACCGTCATATTTAATGAGACATTTTACTACATTTTGGTCATTACACGTGACCGTAAAACCTATCACGCTAGCCAGACTGAAGCATATTAGTATTGTTGAGCTGAGCGAAGCGAAGCTACCTTAGGCGACAGAAGTATTTCGTTTGAGTCCGTATCGTACTCCTAGACGCTTCAACCGATCACGCTCACGTTTTGCATGTCGATAGGTGTCATCATGACGATGGTATTAGGTATAAAAAAAATGAAAATCGGACAAAACAAACACGGAGGAATAATCACCGAAAAACTGAATTTCCGTACATTTCAATGCTAAGCGAGTAACTGTCAGTATGGAGGTTGAGACCGGGTAGGCGCGCTCAGCTCAATATTTGCAACCAGCAAACTGCATTGCATACCTATACGTATCGCGGCCAGACATGAACCCTATGACACTGACAGTGATATTTCTTATAGTGTTGTGCAAGTTTCGATACTTCTATTTTTCGCCCATCTTATTCTGTTACAAAATTAGTAGATTATGTCGACACCATGTCGACATGTACTTAAAGTAGTAACAAATCTACTAAATTTCCAAAATGGTGACATGTACTTTTTTCTTTACTTCAGTTTAGTGTACGAACAGTTACGTAACATTACGACACTTTTATTTTTTTTAGTAACAATGTGTAAACACAGTTACTATACCCGGCGCGGCCAGACATGAGTCCTATGACACTGACTAAGTTGTACACTAGTCTCAACATATACACAATATGTAAAAAATGTTTCGACGCAAATGTTTAAGTAACATGTGGACACAATGACGACACTTAATTACTAAAAGTAAGTGTGTAAACTGTTACTACACATAGATTCCAATCCCAACACAGTCGCAGTGCATCGTAATAGTCACGAAACTAAATCAATTTGTAACTACTTAAAAAAACTGCGTCCGAAAATGGCTGTAAGGGCTGGTACTTATACGACCTAATCTATACTAATATTATAAAGCTGAAGAGTTTGTTTGTTTGTTTGTTTGAACGCGCTAATCTCAGCAACTACTGGTTCGAATTGAAAAATTAGTTTTGTGTTAGATAGTCCATTTACCGAGGAAGGCTTTAGGCTATATAACATCACGCGGCGACCCATAGGAGCGAGGACGCGGACGAAGTCGCGGGCAACAACTAGTCTTAAATAAAACAAAAACTGGTGTCCCCAGAAATATCCCTAATTTGAGTGAAATATAAACAATTTAATGTATTTTTTTTAACATTCAGCACCTATAAGCACTTTACGTCACGCTCAACGAATGTAAGAATAAAAATTCCATCTTCTTTATTTTACTATCGCAGACTACTTAAATGAATATAAATCGGAAACTGAAAGCGTACCATGTTAATGTATTTTGTACACTCGTTTCCATTGTTGACATTTGTTTATCGATACTTCCAAACGAATCCCGCACTAGTCGATATCTTCCAAACGAAATAAGTTTTGCAGGACGTAAAAGTAAAGTCGGATCGAGATAATTTCTAGTAAGTGTTAAGAATTGTTATAATTCCAACGGAATATCACTGTAATGGCATATTTCTATCTAAAATTAATAAATGTCATTTTTAGACGCCTCCAATTCGATTCTAATGTAACGGTGACGCCACTACAAGGTTGTGTCGTGGGAATAACTGTCAGTGTCATAGGGTTCATGTTAGGCCACGATACGTATAGTAACGCCTTCGGTCTTGTAACATAAAGGTTGTACGAGTACATTTTTTTTTAACTGAATGGTTACCTTTGGTGGAGATACTGCGATCGCCAACCCGCATGCCAAGCGTGGCGATTATGGCATTTACCCCCCATGAAATTGGGGGAGGCCTATGTCCAACAGTGGACGTCCTAGGACTGATATGGTGGTGGTGGGTTACCTTTGACGTCTTGTAGTCCTCCTTGATGACTCCGCCCACCTTCATCTCGTTGTAGAGGTCGTTGCCCTCGCGCGTCCGCTCACCCACTCCAGCAAACACCTGTCATACAAATCTTAATTTATATTTTTGACCGCTACTACTATTTTAACACGCAGTAGTAAACCTCTATCGCAATGCTTGATATCTTTCATGTATAGATAACTGTTGCAGTCAAAAGGCCCTTTGGATTCGATAGAATTAGGCGTTACTATGTGGAAATAAAGTAAAATAAGTCATTGAATAGGAATCTATTAAAAAAAACTAGACAAAATCTTTTCAGTTCATCAACTTATTCAAATGGCCGCAAACCGGCACACTATAAATTAGCTGGTCGCTAACCGGCCTATCTACCCTACCCTACTCCAAAACGAAACCATTATGCGTAACTATAAATAAATGAATAAAATAAAATATCTTTATTTAAATCATTCAAGAATCCATATAGCTACATGTTAGTACATTATAATAATTTTTAAAACAATACGATAAATTGGCATATTTTTAACAATGATATCAAATTGTATAGTATCACATTATTACTAAGGTTTTTGTACAACCTTCTAGATTGGCGCGGCCTGTAAGTGTTAAGTAATCTAATCATCATTACTATTAAATATTATAATAAATATAATAATAATACCTTGTCAAAACAAACTTCTATAATTAAGTCATATATTGCACATTATTACAACGCAGTAGGACGTGGCTCAATCTCCCACATCGTCTTTGCCACGTCACTAAAGCACATCGTGACGTCACCATTCCGTAAACCAATCACGGGGCCCCACGCAAAACTTCGACCCTAATATTAGAGGACGCGAAATTTGAAAGCTCACAATATTCAGATCTTCGCAAGAGCTTTCGCAAGTCGAGTATTTTCTTGATGAATGTGTTGTACATTAAACAGTAAGCTTAAAGTTAGTAAGAAAAAACTTTGTCAAATCAGTGTTTTGTTCGGACAGTTGAATTTGCAGTGAAAATCCAAATAAACCAGAAATTCGAGAGTGCATCTCAAGGATTTACAACCTTCACCTGTTGTTTAGACAAAATTAAATCAGAAATCCGATTTCCGCGGCTCTCAGGGATTCTATCAGGCTTAGATCAACAAGTTACATCCTGAGGATTCGACACGCAAAAATGAAAAGAACAGTGATAATTTTAATAGCTGTTTTAGTGACAGCAGCATTGGCAAGAGAAGATAAGAAATACGGGCCGGTCATAGGAATAGACATAGGTACTACATATTCATGCGCGGCTGTGTATAAGAACGGCCACGTACAAATAATTCCAAATGAGCAGGGCAACCATATCACACCGTCCTATGTAGCGTTTAGCAACGGACAGAGGCTTGTTGGCGACGCAGCGAAGAACCAAGCGACCAGCAATCCAGAAAACACAGTTTTTGACGTGAAAAGACTCATTGGTAGGGACTGGCAAGAACGCAGTTTGAAAGAAGACATCAAATTCTTTCCATTCAAGGTTTTAGAGAGGAACAGTAAGCCTCATGTGTCGGTGAAAACAAATGGTGGTGATAAAGTATTTTCTCCAGAAGAGATTCCCGCTATGGTATTGAAGAAGATGAAAGACATCGCTGAAGAGTATCTTGCTACTAATGTCACCAATGCTGTAGTCACTGTGCTGGCTTATTTTAACGATGCTCAACGTCAGGCCACTAAAGATGCGGGCAAGATTGCTGGATTGAATATCTTAAGGATTATTAACGAATCAACTGCAGCAGCTATCGCCTATGGCCTCGACAAAAAAGAGGGAGAGAAAAACATCCTAATTTTCGATCTTGGAGGCGGAACTTTCGACGTATCGCTTCTTACTATAGACAATGGAGTTTTCGAAGTAGTTGCGACGAATGGAGACACCCGATTAGGAGGAGAGGACTTCGACCAACGCGTAATGGAGTATTTTATTAAGCTGTATAAGAAAAAAGAGAAGGACATAATGGCAGACTCTAGAGCTGTTCAGAAACTTAGACGGGAAGTCGAGAAGGCAAAGCGAGCGCTCTCTTCGAAGCAACAAGTGAAGGTTGAAATCGAGTCATTCTTTCGAGGTGAGGACTTCTCTGAAACCCTGACAAGAGCGAAATTTGAAGAACTTAACATGGACTTATTCAGATCTACATTAAAACCACTGAAGAAGGTTCTAGAAGACGCAGAAATGACTATAAAGGATATCGATGAAATTGTTCTCGTCGGCGGCTCGACACGAATCCCCAAAATTCAACAATTGGTGAGAGAATACTTCAATAAAGAACCTTCTAGAGGAGTAAATCCAGATGAAGCCGTTGCTTACGGAGCAGCCATTCAAGCTAATATAATTAGTGGTGAAGATAATGAAGGTCTGGTGATTTTAGACATCAATCCTTTGACATTAGGCATCGAGACGGTCGGAGGTGTTATGACAAAGCTCATACCTCGTAACACTGTCATACCTACTAAGAAATCGCAAATATTCTCGACTACCAGCGATAATCAGCAAACAGTAACTATAAAAGTATATGAAGGAGAACGAACGATGACCAAGGATAATAATTTACTAGGGACATTTGATTTATCAGGCATTACTGCAGCTGCTAGAGGTGTGCCACAGATAGAGTAATATTCGAATTAGATGTAAATGGCATTCTTCACGTGTCAGCCGAAGACAAAGGCACTGGTGTGAAAGAGAATATCGTCATAACAAACGATCAGAACCGCCTAAGTTCTAGTGACATTGAGAAGATGATCCAAGATGCTGAGAAATTCGCTGCGGACGACAGAAATATAAAAAGGAAAATTGAAGCAAGAAACGAACTTGAAAGTTACTTGTATTCTTCGAAAAATCACGCACAGATGCTTACCATGACAGAATATGAGGAGAAAGAAGTTGATAGAGTAATAAATGATGCAATGACGTGGCTTAGTGATAACCAAGAAGCAGATATAGAGGATTATAAGAAACAAAAGGAGTCGATAGAAGTTAATTTGCAACCAATACTAGATAAATATCAAGTTAAAAATAATTACAAAAGAAATGAATTTTAATTGAACTTTGATAAATTAATTAAAAATTAATAAAGCATTTAGGCTTTTTACCTTAAGTTGTTGGCTTTTAGGGTACCGTACCAAAATGGTAAAAAAGGAAATGTCTATCACATTGGTAAATAGCTCAAGAACCACTTATGCTATCGTTTTAAAATTTAGCATTAAACATGTTTCTTCAATGTATTTTTTTTTCTGTGTAAATTTACCGATACCTACAAGAGTACAAGAGGGGGCAAAAGTTCAAAGTCTAGTGATGTGTCAATGTGAGGTGTCATAAGTCATAAGAAAGAAACAGTTTTTTTTCTTTTTTTATATAGTGGAAAGATTTCGATGTATCAAGGAAAGTGTAAAAAAGCTAATTCTTTTCGAATAATCTTTTAAAAACCTGTAGGTACAGCCTTTCTAGAAGAACCGCCTGGCCTGAGATAGCTTTGGTAGTATATATCTACGTACCGAGAAGCCTCCGTGCGCCTTGGCGACGTTGTTGATCAGCTCCATGATAAGCACAGTCTTACCGACGCCCGCGCCGCCGAACAGTCCGATTTTACCACCTACGACACAATTTAACTAAATTAGTACTTTTGCCATTATCATACTATCAGGTTCAGGTCACGCGGAACGCCGTAAGACATCAAAATAGGCTTTTGTCTTAAATTTAATTATTTATTTATTACAAAAGTTTACATAAAATTGCAGTTACCCAATGCGCCATGAAACTTAAGCTTACATAAATTAATAACTATTTAGGCGACGAAGCAGCGTGGCTCCGTTGCACCGTCGTGTCCGGTGTACGATTCGGTAGGTTGCCCCGGAACCGTCGAAACACGACACCCTTCAGCTAGAAGTCAGCACACGCGATGGTCTCCTGCAGCGGCCGCGGCACGCGCACCACAAACGAGCTGAAGTGCACGTAGTGACGCGAACGCAGCTGGAACAGCCTCAGCGGGAAGTCGGTCTTCTGGCGAACGTACTCCACCACATCGTCAGCCGTGGCGGTGTAGTGCAGGCGCAATACATACAGCGCCATGCTCGGTGTGGCAACCCGCAGACCAGAACCAATCGGTTCTGCAGTACCACACTGACTATTGCGCGGCTTGCGCTTCCTCGGCACAGTTGTAAAACCCTCCAAAGAAGAAAAAGATCCCGGCAGATAATCTTTTTTAATTAAACAACAATAGATCCACGGGCATCTTTTCAGGATTCAACTGTACTTACTCGGATAACGCTAAAGGATGAATATAAGCCGTAAAAGTTCCGCGTAACGTCAAGAGCCCCTACTCCTGAAATTTGACGCGCTTTGTCATTGTCAAAAGAAAAAAATTCGTGTCCAACGTTTTTCTATAATCTTAATGTTAAACATATAATAAATATCTATCATAATAATGTGTTTTTTTTTTACCCAGGATACTGCCCAATTCACGTGTTTCGAATATGAGGCTAGCTGTATCTTCACTTTTTCTGCCATTATGGATCTTCTGACGGGTCGTTGCTTACTTAACCCTTTGAATGCTTTCATATTTGAATGAAGTGATCACTCAGACGCCAAGGTATTAAAAACTGATGTAACGTTTAAACCAATAAAAACAATTCATAAATTTCATAATAGATTTTTTTCATGATCAAAGTACACCTTCACTCTGACCTTTTTAGTGGTTGTTGGCATGTTGGGCACGACGAGACACGACCGCTTTATAATTTCTTGGCGTTCAAAGGGTTAAGGTCGCTGGCCGAGAGTGTAGTTATTATCAATACTTACATCAGTATTTTCTACAAATCTGCTGGGCTGATGCCGACTGCAGGTGCTATATACAAAATCTATGGCAATGCCACAGACGGGCGGTTAAATTCCACCGCATAATTCGTACGGCAGGGCAGGGTCACAGATTTTGTATGGGGTAGCTGCGGAATTCGGTAACCGAATTAGGCCGCGGAATACAGCTTGTAAGAGTATATGGCGGGTCTAAGACTCCAATAGCTGACGATACTGACTTTTGTTGTGGGACGCCAACAAGTCGATGAAGGGTGTTGACGATGGTCTTGGTTATGGACTCCGTTTTCCGCACTTGGTTCGTTCGTCCGTCCGGGTGTTGACGATATTGATGTAAAAGATGATGCTGACCTTTTTTTGTAGGACACCAGCAGGTCGACGACCTTGATCCCGGTGGCGAGGATCTCCTGCTCGACTGACATCTTCACGAAGGCTGTCGATGATAATAATAATGCTGACCTTTGAAGTAGGGCGCCAGCAGGTCGACGACCTTGATCCCGGTTGCGAGGATCTCCTGCCCCCTCCCCAACATCTCGACGAAAGGTGTTGATGATAATGATGATGCAGACCTTTGACGTAGGGCGCCAGCAGGTCGACGACCTTGATCCCGGTCGCAAGGATCTCCTGCTCGACTGACATCTCCACGAAAGGTGGTGCATCTGCGTGGATCGGTGCGAACACGTTCGTGTCGATGGGGCCGCGCTCGTCTGTAATTAAAACAACCCGTCAGCTTCGTCATTAAGAGGGACCCAGCAATACGTTGGGAGCAAGATGAACATCTGCGAAAATATTTGAAGGTGAACTTCCCAATGTTCCCAGATGTTGTTTGTTAAACCTCTATAATGCAGGACATACAGCCAACGTGTTGTTGTGCGTCTATTGTACAAGCTGGTCTTTATCAAAAGGCTCTTGTTTCTTTGTTCTCTGGTAATAGAGCACTAGGTAGACTTTTGGCAATAGAGCGAGGGATCCATAAAATGGCGTGAGCCTTAATTTTTCCTGTAGGGACCGCCGGATGACCTTCCTACCGATAAGCGAAACTGAACCTTTTTTTGCGATTAGGGGTCGATAGCGCCTTACTGACCTACAAGCATTGGCCAACACTATGACAATTCCAGGAATGTTATTGTTACCGTGAATGCTATTGATAGAGCGCTCCCCATCCTCCCGAATGTACTCGTAGATGAAGTGAATAATGCGGTTTTGAATTGCGGCTACGAACAGTGCAATAGTTAAGACTCACCAATAGGCTCGCCAATAACGTTGATGATGCGGCCAAGCGTCGGCGCGCCCACTGGTATAGTGATGGGCGCGCCAGTGTCCACTATAGCCTGCCCGCGCACCAAGCCTTCCGTGCCGTCCATGGCAATGGTGCGCACGGCGTTGTCACCCAAGTGCTGGGACACTTCCAAGATGAGTTTGGGCTCTGGAAATGGCAAAACAACCACACAATATTATTATACCACGTCAGTGGCAAGCAAGCGTACGACCCGCCTGATGGTAAGCGGCCGCCGCAGCATAACGATGTTTGAAACTCCAAAGGTGGGCGTAACAACTATGTAGATTCGAGCAAGTATAGGTTTACGGTCTCCCCACTCCTGTGTCGTAATAGGCGACTAAAGTGGGTCATCGGAGTTGCGATAGCACTACGTGGTGGGGGCAGCAGCACCAGGCTATCCACCCCAGGGAAGGTGACGTTAAGATGAGCCAAAAGGAGTAAAGTGCGAGGGGGCGCTCCAGTGCGTTCAGTATTGAGATCCTGCAGTCCTCCGCATTACAGCGCAGATGGCGGTAATCGTGAATTTTTTAGTGGATAGAAATAACACATAACCCACTCATTCCCCGATGACTGAGTACCTGGCTCGCAGGTTACCTCCACGCAAAAAAAGGAGTGGGCGTAAACATGTATACACTCCTTTCTTGAAGAGCCCCATGTTGGCCCTCGTAAAAACCTCGGCAAGGAGCTCATTCCACAGCCGGGCGTCCAAGGGAAGAAACCAGTCATTCCATTGTGCATAATGTGCATGTCCTCATTCTCGCGGCAGTTTGCAATAGGGATAAGGAGATTGATGACAGAAGGGTTTAAAATGAAGTAAGACATATTTAGGAAGAATCTTCTCCCTCGGATGCTCAGGCTGTGGAATATTGAGCTCCCGGCCGAGGTTTTTTGAAGGACTACGGTATGGGACTCTTCAGGAAAGAACTTTTTAAAGGGGCGGCAAAGCGCACGTGGAATCCCTGGAATTCTAGGCGGCCGTAGGTTGCGGTGACCGCTTACCATCAGGTGTGCCGTGCGCTTGTTTGCCACCGACGTTGTATTAAAAAAGGCTTGCTGAGTTAGTTTTAGATGGAAGTTTTAGTTTGGAAACTTTGTAAAGCTTTGGGTTAAACTGTTAATGGTACATGTGCTTTAGGAGTTCATATAATAAGGCCAAAATGGACGTGCCATTGACTTTAGACTTACTTCTGCCTGGTACCTCCAGCGCATTCAGGATTGGGGGCAGGTCCTTATCAAACTGCACATCCACCACGGCTCCTATCACTGTAAAAATTTAAAACTGTTGAGGAAGACCTCTAAAATATCCCCGTTGATTATTAGCCATTTGGTCGCCCTTTAATATCGACAGAACTTTCTTGCTACAGCGAATAATGAACCACTTGCAAGCATGAAGGTTACAGCGATAGCCATGTCAACCGTTGTGGGTGTGTGTACCTAGTTGTGTAAAAATTATCCAATCAAAAACATAAATGTGAAAATGGCAGCCAAGTTAGAAATAGAAATAGAAATAGAAAAGCTTTATTCATGGCAAACAGACAAAAAGTTAAAAAAGTTTTACAATTTTCAAAGTTTACCATGAAATGGTCCCGCCTTAGCATGGTGCTGACTCAGGAGTCAGCGCTGGTCTTCCGGCAGGACCATTGATGGGTCACGATCTGTGCGGCACAGCCAAGCTCACAAGTTCAATATGCGATAAGTGGTTGTCGTCTTCACCGACAAAAGAATTGAGATATAAATGGGCGCCAAGTTCCGTAGATTCTCTGAAATGGTGCCAAGTCCGGCACATCATTGTTTACAGTAAAACTAATTTACTACGGCTTAATGCATTTTGAGCTTTAACTTGGCAGTACCAAATTTAATTTTTTTATTTTAGATAGATTTGGAGTTATCGGGGGGCCAAAAGTAGCTCCAAACGGTTCGTGTAACGCACGGCTGCTGTCCGCCAGTTCCTGGGGTGAACTTGGCTGAACACGCTGCCGCGTGTCTAGATGTGTCAAAATCCACTATCGTAACGCTACCTCGTGATGTAATTGCTAGCTGATGATATACGAGTAATGCATCCTGAAAAACTCAGTTTTAGATTTGATTATTTTCACTTTATGTAAATTGTGCATGCTTACCAGCTATGATCTTTCCTGTGGAGCCGGCCGTCGCAGCCTTGGGAGGGCCTTTGGCTGCTGCTTCTTTCTTGTCAGTAGCTGCTGCTTGTTTCTTCTCCGGTGGCGGCGCCCCACCGCAAGGATCATTCTTCTTACTCGCCTTAGTTTCAGTAGGCATGAAAACCGATGTTAGAGGCTCAGACCAACTGCACGTGGGCAACAGGTCCCCAAATCCCGACGCTGCTCGACTGAAGGGCTCTTCAACTGACAGAGGTACTTCAAGTTCTACCCGATCTTCTAGTTTAAAACTCTCGAGCGTGGACATGGCGCGATCTTGGCGAGTTTTAAAAATAAGCGGCCGGTTGAGAAGGCTTTGGTCATTTTGTGAAGACTTTGGAGTAATCGGAACTGCTTTTCTGTAGGGCTCCTTGGGGGTATCGGCAGGGACATCCAAAGTTTGGATGATATCAGGGTTGAGTGGAACTGCTCGCTTGGTGAAATCGCCCCGATCGGCAAGATCCTGTCCTGTCATAGCATTAGTAGAGCCTGCTACGCTTTTAGCGATATCCGGATTAAGCGGAACTGCCCGCTTCAAAAAATTTCCCTGGCCGGCAAGAACTTTTACCATTATATTAGAAGATCCTCTATCAGGAATGCCCTCTACATTTTGAGACGAGATGTCCGGAGTAAGGGGCACTGCCCGCTTGAGAAAAATTTTCTGGCCGGCTGGAACTTTTACCTTTATACTAGAAGATCCTCTATCAGGAATGCCCTCTTCATTTTGAGACGAGATGTCCGGAGTAAGAGGCACTGCCCGCTTGATAAAAATGTCCTGGCTGGCTGGAACTTTTGCTATCCTATCAGAAGATCTTGTATCAAGTCCGCCCTCTGTATTTTGGATATCTGGAGTGAGAGGTACTGCCCGTTTGAAAGAACTAGCCTGAGTTTTGTGATCCTCAGGGCCTGTTGCCATTACATTAGAATACCTTCTAACCCCTGGTAGAGGGTATTCTACACCCCCTGAAATCTGGGAGGTGTCTATAGTAAGTCGAACAGCCTGGTTTCTAGATGTGTCCTGATCGGCAGGAACTTTTGCCATCATATTAGAGTATCCTCTAACTGGTAAACCCTCTGAATTTTGAGAGATGTCAGGTGTAATTGGAACTGCCCGCTTGAGAATACTGCCCTGTTCGCCAGGTATTTTTGCTATTACACTGGAATACCCGATTACTGGTACACCCTCTGAATTTTCGGAGATATGAGGTGTAGTTGGAACTGCCCGTTCGAGAATTTCGGGCGCGTCCTCTGAACCTTGTGACAACTCCCGGGTCAGAGTAATTGCCCGCTGTTTAACATGTGCACCCTCTGAACATTGTGTCAACTCCCGGGTTAGAGGAACTGTCCACTGGCTTACAGGTACGCCCTTTGAACCTTGTGACAACTCCCGGGTCAGAGGAACTGCCCACTTAAATACAACGTCCTGGTCGGCAGGCATTTTTGCCATCATATTAGAAGACCCTCGGACAGCGACGCCCTCTGTATTCATTAAGGTATCTGGAGTAATATGGACTGCTGGTTGGTTAGTTAGTTTCTGGTCGGAGCCAGGAGGGCCAGCCATCGAACTGCTGGCTGCGACGGCTACACCCTGAAAATCATGACCCGGGAGAATTGCTGGCCTATTGGAGGAGGCCGTCAACGGGACGCCTTCGAAGTCTTGAGGGGATAGCGGTGAAGATGTAACGGGAGTTGGAGGCGGTAAGAATTCATCAAATTCTGCGTCCTTCGCTGGCATATTCATAGGGCCAATATGACCCAATGTGTGTTCTTCATCATAGGGCACGAAATTATATTCGCGGTTTATTCGTTCTTCTCCATGCATGGGTTCTGGGAGCGTGCTGGGCTCTGGAGTCAGGTCGAGGGGACGATTCAGGCCGAGAGGGGGAGGGGGCGGCTTTTGCAGAGGGCCCAAGAGATCGGTGTCGGGGGGTATTGCAGCGGCCATGGTTACGGAGGCCAGCGGGTCCCCATGCTGTGGCTCCTAAAGTATGAAAACATGGTCGATGAAATTATTGCAGTTTGCAGTCGTATCTTTTCTTGTAAACTCTGGCTACTTTGACATGTTAAGTGCTCAATTGATATAAATTCACTTAAATGCAAATGCAATTGCTATCTGTGGGTTGACACCCACAGAAGGGTGCAGGGACTGCAGGGTCGTGCTCCTACTAAATTCTCCTACAGGTAGGAGTACGAAGACATATTACTATACTGACTCTCCTACTGTAATGATGAATTTACGTATAAGAAAGTAGGAGCATAAAAACATTACAATTGAATTCCGCGTTATCATACTCTAGTTCAAGTATTGTTACTAATTTTATCATATGATTAGTGCCCCTTCGTTCACATTCATAACTGGTTATGAATAATGATATTTAAATTTTTCACTGTTTCATAACCTATTATTAAACAAGACTTTTTTTTTCATTTTCATGACCAGAAACTCGTATTCATGTATGATCTTCTGGTACATCTCTGGTTTTGACGACCACCCTTTGAAGGAAGTTAGAAGACGAGCTAATCTACGTGGAGTCTACGGAGCCCCGGAAATGTCCGAAGGGCAAACAAACCGAACAGAAATATGCGTAGCGGTTAAAATAATAAAATTTTAAATATATCTTCAAGTTTTTCATCTGCAGTAGGGAAATCAGGATATTAAGGTACCTATTCTCCTATCTGACTCTCCTACCAGTATGAGAATCAGTACATTATTTTCTTCGTGCTTCTACCAGTAAGAGAATTTAGTAGGAGCACGACGCTGCAACGTCACAGAACGTTTTTTTTTTACAAATGGCACTAAATAAGAAAAGTCTGTTAGGTGAGAATATCGCTTTCATATATTGTGAGAAGAAAAAACTTTTCAATGCGCTTTCAAATACAAAAGCTGGCACTCTCACGCCATCGAAATGTCAAACACGAAGTTGAACCCTATAGAAATGCATGTATATACGTTGATATCGCACTGCACGCCGTGACCGATATTTCTGTCATTGGCGTGAACCGCTGGTGCGGATATATGCGTCGTTGGCGTCCAAAAGGTTAATATTATTCTAATGTCTGTTAAATTCTGTTTCCACTCAAATTAAAGGGAAAAAATTGAAAAATTTAATGCTCCGAGTAGGATTCGAACCTGCGACATCTGGCAAACGCGGCCAATCGCTCTAGCCTCTGAGCTATCGGAACAACCAAGCTCGTCCACGAAATCCTTCACTAGTTCCGTCTTACAACGCCTTAGGGAGGCGTACAGCGACATCTACCGTAGAAGACTTAAGCTTCTATTAACGGCACCAACGTCTCAAATTACATTGATCGATTGATTGATCTGTTTTCACTACTTCGACATTTGTCACATTCGGTGTTACTTGTAATTTTTGTCTCATTCTCTTTTAAATCACATTCGTTTTGCATTTCAATGTTTAGTCTCATTCTATGAAGAAGAAGACGAAGAGGTTAGGTTAGTTCGATTACGTAACACGAACTAGGGACGGAATGGAACCGAAGATGACATACTGAATAGCGAACGAGATGGAAAACTATAAAGAAACACCGAATATTAGGACCTAAAACCCCTTGATTGCACTAGTACCATTCGGTTATACTATTAATAGAACTAATGACACATTTATGTGTCGTTAGTTTAGTTACAACAGCAAAAGTAGATGATCATTTTAGTACCTTGTCACTTTCACTACTTTGTCGCATCCCAACTGTCGCAGTATTGATACGTTAGTGCGATAAAGTGCTAAAATGATAATCTACATTTGCTGTTGACTGTACCTTTACAAACCATACTAACTCAAATGTCCAGGGTTTACTTGCTAAACAAATGACAAGGGTACTACTGTACTAATACATTTAAAAAAACCCGAGCTTTAGTTCGTTTATACCCAGTAGTCCCGTGGAAGTAGTTCCGTGGCGGAACTAGTGAGACTTTTTCCCAATAGTTCCGTTCCCAATGTTCAGTTGTGGCGCTTCGCCGGCCGCGGCACGCTCGCTTCGCTCGCTCGGCTCGCGCGTTGTAGGGTCACAGTCACAGTTCTACTAACACTCCTCCTCGCTTCGCTCGCCGTCGTACACCTTAACTACCACTCTGTACCGCTGACGGAACTATTGGGAAAAGAAGTCCCACTAGCTCCGCCACGGAACTACTTCCACGGGACTACTGGGAATGAACTCTTTCGTTTGGGATCACGTAATCTTCTTTGTGTGGCCATGAGCATCACTGGTGGGATCAAATGGATCACTAAATTTGTGTGGGGCGTGGGAGTAAAAGTTTAGGTGAAGTATGGTGGGCAGCCAACGTGTTAAAAATCTGGCCTGTTAAAAGGGTTAAAGTGTTGAGTTGAGTCATGAGTGTTCCAAGAAGTAATGCTCGAAGCTGCAAAGACCTCTAACAAAGTAAAGTGACAAAATACGATGAGATTGTTCGAGAAAAAGCAAACAGTGGTAAATGTGACATTACCCGAGTAACAAAGGACGCAGCCATACCATAGAGTGAAAAGAAACAAAATTTAAAAAGAAAAATCATTTATTTCGGAAATCATTTAGTAAATACACACCTATAAAGGTAAGTATATAAAAACGATTGCATTCACTCGTACATATCCGAAAGTAAATATTTATTTATTGCCAAGCACAAGGCTTGCAAAAATCATCCATACATTTTACAATACAAAGGAAAAATAAACAAATTTGACACGATGGAAGATTTTTGATTCACTCTAGCGGAAGACTGCGTCCCGGGTACCTGTACCTGGGTAGTTTTGATACAAATATGCCAAAATGTGCAATGGGTTCAAATGTACAAAATGCTTGCCTTAATTGTCTAAATATTTTAAAGGCAAAATACGCTACGGTCAAAATGTACACTTGACGGATCATTTTGGCGACCGAACGGACACAAAATAAAGTTTCAGTAGTCAAAATGTACAAAATGCGAGTGATGCATAAATTAATCGAGTAATATTTAGATTAATTTAAATACTCTTTGACTTTCATACATCTTGATAAACAATTGTAATAAAATATGGATTTAATCTTTTTTATATTAATTTGTTTTTCTATTGTGAGACTCTTTAAGTACATTTTGACATTGTGGCATTAAAACCTATCGCGTATTTTGACTTTTGTATCAAAAATACCTGTACCTGTTACGTCTTGAACGTTCCGAATACTGTCATCTTTAGAAACTACTTGGCAATAAACAAAATAAATAACTACAGGTCGCAAAAATACTTTTCACACTTCCAATTTGGAAGAGAACTACACATTACGATTACAAACTCCACTTCAGAGCCTGTTCCATTTTTTCAGTAAAAATACCCATTTTTTTGGAATAACATGTTCCCGCTACTTTTACATTGGTACGGTTAATGGAGTTTAGAGTACGATATATTCATCAGTCAAATCCGACAGTCGAATTCACGTGACACTCCAGTGTCGACACGACCACCCATAAAAGTAGCATAAACATAGCATTTTATCAAAACTTTAGTACTTCTTCCACGGCAGCTGAAACTGGCCGTACGACGGTATTTTCGGTAGGTATTTCTGCCAAAAAGGCTTAAGGCTCTTAAACATCTCGAAATATGTCATTAGATGCGCTAAGTCCGGCATTGGGACGATCTTTTTCGTGGTCCGGGTCTGGGGGTCTACCTTGTCAAGGGGGTTTAGGGGCTTCTGCTGAGTCTGGGGGGACACGTAGGTGGGCTTGGGCTTGGGCGGCGTTTGTTGGTTGCGCAGGTCAGGGAGCTCAGCGTCGGTGTCACGGGGACCGTAGGAGAACTCGCGTCTGAGTGGCCTGCGGCGGGCTGTGGAAGATCATTTCTTTTTATATACAACGACAATGGCAAACTTAGCTTGCGGCCTGCCTGATGGTAAGCATATACCCGCATCCCAAGGACGCTTGCGACACCGGAATCACAAGCTCTTTGCACCCTTTATCAACTGATTTTAGGGATCCATTTTGTGAATGCTAGAGAGAAGTAATGCACACTGCAAAGTTCGAAACGTACAGAGCGGGCGCGGCGTGGTGGGCGGAGGCGGTTTTACATTTTTGATCTTTCCGAAACTGTCAACTGTTGATTACTGCTTTCTTATGTCACACACGCTCTCTCCAATCTGTCGCGCTACCGAATACCGCGTGGTTTTTTGGTGCGACGTGCCCCTAACCACGTTCGTTTACCGCAAAACCGCAACGAGGCTCCGCCGCTGCTGTGCGTTTCAAGCTTAATGGTTGCAGTTTATAGGTACTAACCTAATATTTCTTAAGAAATACGCAGCGATTAAAACCGTACGGCGCGAAAACCGTGACACAATCATCGAAGACAAATGTAAAAAAATATTAATAAATTCATCACTTACAGATAGCGCAGAGATTAACTCCAATTTTCGACAGTCTCATGGTTAACTGTTTATTTAATTGTAAATTTTTACTGGATATTATTGTGAGATCGTTCCGGTTTTTGGTTTAATTTTCTAGGTGAATGACACGTGTCATTTGGAACGTGATTATTTTGCGTTCTGGGGAAAAAAATGACTGTTGTTTCGAAAGTAAATTTAGAATTGCGCAAAAAAAAATATTTTTATAGAAATTGCAATATCAGCGAAAAGGTTTAATTATAAATTTGAACTGGATACGTAGTAAGTACCGAAATAAAAAGAATTATAGGTGCTACGGTTGTGGAATCAGGTCACTCAAGTGCCATGAGTTGAAAACATTACCCTTTTATTAACCGACTTCAAAAAAGGAGGAGGTTCTCAATTCAACTGTATTTTTATGTAGGTAAAATCATGTGAAAATCTCTATAGAGTTCTACACACCAATTTATCACTAATAACCTAAACCGCAGCGTAGCTATAGATGGAATGAGACAGCAATCACTCATCAAATCATTTACTACGTGGTCCCTACAAATTGGTAACTAGGTTTGTAGAACGCTTAATTCTTTGACATACTTTGAAGCCGTACTGATACTCAATCATTAACTTCGGAAGGTAAGTTACCTACATGATCATGTTAACAGTCGGGCTTGTAATTTTTTTTACCTAACTATACCTGGTCTATTATCGCTTCCCGCCTCGCCTCGCGAATCGCGCGCTCGTGTTGGGAATGGTTTTTCGGACGCGAATCAAAGACGTCAATCAATCAATGGCGAACACGAACTTACTGTTAATACATTCGCCTGCTTTCAGTTAATTACATTGTTCTATTGCGATGCCACCATCGTCTGCGTCGAATTTTCTTTTTTACTTGTTTACGCAGGATATCTAAATAATTGTATAAACTGAATAGATGTAGCGCGCATGCCACCATTATTTTCACGTCCTCCATGTTCGTGTGCGAATATCAAGATAATTCACTCCGCGAATGTGTGAACAGTTCGCGACGGCACTCGTATACGAATGTTTCGTCAAATGTTCGTCGAGTGACGAGGCGAATGGCGAACACATTTGTGTAAATGCGGTATTACTATCCGCGTGCTTCGGAGGGCCCGTTTTTGGGGTCTGTTACACGCTTAATATTATCCACAGGTCAATATTATCGCGGTTTTCAAAATAGTATGGATTTTTCTTCAATATTCATTAAACAGCACGTGATACGGATCATGATATGAGTGTATCGCGTGATAATAATAACCATGTAACAGGCCCCAATCGTTGATTCCGGTTAACGTTGGTGGCTGTTGGTAACACTATGTCAGTATTACTCGTAGTCCTCAAGCCACCGTTGTTAAAACAGTCAAGTTGCCCACTCACTTGACAAACCTAATACCAATAAGGTCTAGTTTCCCCCTCGTACTTCGAGCTGTAGGGCCCTGCAAGATATCGTACTAGCTGGACTGATAATTGATTAACAAAAACAAAATACTTAATAATATACGTTTATTAAATTTACAATGTAATTTGTTATCAAAGACCTAACCTAATTTTTAATTATACCCTGTTTTTTTAAGATTAGAAAAATCGTGCGTTATCCGTCATGAGATTTCAAGGAAAACAATCTTGAAACGGGAACATGTATGCGGTGTGTTACCTTTGAAACGTAATAAGTTACTGAAATAAGTGAAATCAGTACAATATTATCCTCTGATATCCTAGGAAAACGAAGAAACGTGGGCGAAATTGGCCGTAAAAAATCTAATTAAAAAAAAACGGGGTATAGTCACTAGCTCGAAACGCACAGAGCAAGCGCGGCACGGTTGCAGAGCGGAGACGGTTTTGCATTTTTGATAGTAGATTACTGCTAAATATGTAACACACACCGCCTCCGCTCCGCTATTCCACGCGGTTTTTCGGTGCGTCGTCCCCCGGGTCGCGTTCGCTTTACTGCATAACCGCCTCCGCCCCGAACGACGCTGCGCCTTGCTCTGTGCGTTTCAAGTTTTACTGGAGAGTATTGAATATAACTAGTTATTTGTTCATTCAGAGAGCGAAGTAGACTTTTGCTGCGAGTGTTGATGTTGCTCCCGAGCAAGCGAAAGATTCTATAATTGAATTCATAATTAGAATCTTTAGCGTAGCGACGAACTCAAAGACACGAGATGCAAATATCTTTGCTCTCGTGTGATACATAAAACTTTTCACCTCAGCGGCGAGAACATATAACGCACAGGAATAATGATAGAGAGAATGAAGTTACTTAAGGGGAGGTTGTCAAGCGAGTTAGCGTTTTCGAGTTTTCTAAAAACAATCTGAAACGTAGAAAAAGGGTTTTAAAAATTTGAAAAAAATATATGTTTTACTTAAGGATCTAGTCTAGTCAAAGTTGCACTCAGTTACACGATTTAATGAATTTCGCTCGATAGAAAGAGACCCCAAAGTTACTCCTTTTTGTAAAGCATTTACAATCTGACGACTAAACTATTGATGTTTTAAATAAAAAATTTGAACTAAACTAAAGCCATTCAGTATTTCTAGTCATTTTTGCAGAATTTAAATAGATTAAATGATTGTATTAATTAATATGTTTAAATACCTACAAAATGCGCGAGCGCGGAGGCTCGGTAGGCCCGATCAGTCGCGCGCTGGCGCTTACGGACAACGGACCTGTGTCAGTTTTATCCGCGACCGTTTCGTGCACCAAACAAGCAGTTTTTGACGAATTTATATAATTGTTGCAAATTATTTAAGAAGGGCAATAAAAACCCAAATGAAAAAAGTCGTAATTATTAACAAATAAATTATGGTCATAGTGCCGCAGTATAAAAGTGACAGTATAACAACTGAACTGAACCCCTGCAGAAATGGAACCAAAGTTGGTAAAATTATAAATGAAATGTTTATTACCAGAAATTGTAGATATAGTAAGAGATCTACTGCTTTGCACTTGTTTTTTTTTAAGCTATGAGTTTCACCACATTAATTCCGGCCGTCTTTTTTTAAATACCACGTCAGTGGCAAACAAGCGTAGGGCCCGCCTGATGGTAAGCGATCACCGCAGCCTATGGACGCCTGCAACTCCAGAGGCGTCACATGCGCGTTGCCGACCCTTTTAAAATTTATACACTATCTATCTTTCTAGCTAATCTCTTTTAAAAGATCTGCCCATTTCCAGGTAGCTACCGTGGCAAGTTTGGTATTATTTCATATACCATATTGATTCTTTTAATATCTTTATGTAAAAATCTTTTCTGGTATTTTTTTTATCTGGTATTTTATTTTATTTTATTTTATCTGGTAATCTTTCGCATAAATCTTACCTTTTCTCACCTTCGGTTTGCTGACGATATAGTAGTCTTGGCTGAGACCATACAGGATTTAAGTACCATGCTCAATGACCTCGGTAAAACCTCCGAGAGAGTTGGTCTTAAGCTGAATATGTACAAGACGAACTTCATGTCAAATGCCCATGTAGCACCAACTGTCGTTACAATCGGACACTTTATACTCGAAGTTGAAGTTGATTATAGTATACTAGCGACCCGCCCTGGCTTCGCACGGGTGCAATACTGATACTAATTACACTACAGAATGTCTCTATATAGTACAACCCGGCCGGTACCGCCGCAACCGCTATATTCCTGCATTTTAAATCAGTAATATCTTCGAAAATATTCATTTAAATTACATGCTGTAAAGTGCCATATTGATCTATATTAAATGCAAAATGTATTTAAGGTATTTTATTGGAGACTCAGATCATAGAAAGAAATAGATGTGAAACGGGGGCGCGGCGCATGTCGCCGCGACATGGTCAAAAAGAAGTGTAAGTGATAACATATGAAAAAAGCGTTATATTTTCTGCGAGTTGTACATTGATCGTTTTGTACAATAATCACCCCGTACCGCGCTAAGCCACGGCGCAATGTATCATGCCTTTGTAGCTTTGGTTGCTGCGTGAATTATTTAGTGGTGCGCAGCCGCTGGCCCGCTGTTAGGCTCCGTCCAACTAGAGTGGTGCCGGTTAAAATTGCAGTTAATGCGTCATCGATAAAATAGGAATCGAATGTCGAACTAGTCATTTAATATCAATGGTAAATTCACAAATCAATATTTAATAAACATAACTTTGTTCCAAAAGATTGCAGACCAACTTCCAAATTGATCTTATTAACCGACTTTGATAGAAGAAGGATGGTTCTCACTGTCCTCAGTTCGTATTCATGTTTTTTTTATGTATGTACCGCTATAATGCTTTACTTTGCTATACAATTTTGGTGATTATATGAACTCCATCTAAACTGGCCATTTAAATAGTCATCAAAATCTTAACATAATAATTTAAAGATCCATGTAGATAGAACATCATTTAACGTTTGTCTCCCTCTAGTGTTTATTGCCTTTTTTGAGCGGTGCGTAAAGCCAATCGCAGCGCTTGTTTGCATGATGTCGTAAACTCGGCGGCACCGCCCGAGGTTTTCACGGTTCAATGTGTGTGTGTGGACTTGGTGGGAGAAAACAGGAGACATTGGTTTTCGTTGAAAGGAAGCACTAGGGCACTTCTCCCTTTTTTATGTTCTGAGATTGGAGAAGGATTAATGCTGTATTGCTTAAAATCGCTTCGTAAATAAGCCATTATTTTTCGTAATAAGTAAAGGATACAAAATGGTTATTGTGGGTTATCCCTAAGAGATATATACCATAATCGAGTGTCTCAAGACGATAGTCTTTGACTAATGTGTGTGTGTTGCCAGTGATGACATATGGCACTGAAACGTCGTCGCCTCATAAGAAGGCTCAAAGTCACCCAATGTCAAGAGCAATGGAGAGGGCTACGCTGGGAGTATATCTGCGCGATCGTATCAGAAATGAGGCCATCCGCAGAAAAACCAAAGTAACCGATATAGCCCTCCGAATCGCTTAAGTGACAGTGGGCGGGGCACATTGGACGTAAAACTGATGGCCATTGGGGCGGAAAGGTTCTCGAGTGGCGACCACGTACAGGGAGGCGCAGCTTAGATAGGCCCCCACAAAGTGAACTGATGACCGGGTAAAGGTCGCGAGAGTCCGCTGGATGCGGGTGGCGCAGGATCGGTCATTGTCGCGCTCTTTAGGGGAGGCCTATGTCCAGCAGTGGACGTCCATCAGCTGATATGATGATGATGATGACACGCACACGACAAATAAATACAACACCCTGTATAAATATAACACAAATAGATAAAAATTGCATGACCTATTAAACAAATCAAGTAGAGAGGTATAAGACATATTTCTTAGGTTTCATAGATTAAATAACGAATTTCAGGGTTGTACTATGATTTCTGTTTTTTTTTCATTATAATGGATCCTAATACCGTAAGTTCGACTTTCAATTATTTATTTACTACCGATTTATTAAAAAATGTTATCAATTACATACTAAAGTTTAATCATAATTAATGCATTTCTTAAGTCAAAATACAGTTATATTTCTATACTGTGACCAGTATGAAGGTAGTGGGGTCATCCGAGTTCACAGTCGCTTCGTCCGCGCGGGCTTGTTCACGCACCGCCAGGACAGCGCTAAATACCTACTCTCGCAGGACTAGAGGCCCTTAAACTAACCTACGATATGAAAAATTAAAAAGTATGTTTTTTTCACGCTCACAGCAATATGCATTTTACTTACTGATTTCAAGCAGGAAAAGTCGTTATCACACTCGCAGCAAAATTACGCCGTTTTCGAGCCGCTGAGGTGAAAAATAAATAAACACCCTCCTATTGCGCAGGTCGGCAAGGGTAGACGAATATGGTACGATTCACACCAAAACAATCCATTTAAATTCAAAATCTAACTTCTGTATCAGCTCTTTAAACCCTTCGACTCTAGTAAGTTGCGCGCTAACTCCATAAGCCGTTTGGTATGAATCGTACAATAGGGTTCAAAAGTGCATGGACATGTTTCAACCCAATACTACACCAATACGGCCGACATCTGTCCATGCAGAAGAGCAGCGGCTCTTAGCAGAACTCTTAGAGCATTAAGAAAGAACTGGTTGCTATAATTAGCGCCATAACTGCAAGACGCTGGCGAAGTCCTTGTATGTATACCTGTATTTACCTACAACTTAGCTTACCACATTGTGCAGCGTGTGGCCGCGTTTTCAAAATAAAGTTTGAGAGGGAAAGATTTGCGAGCCACATCAGAGTGTTCCATATTCCCAAATAAATACAGTACTTTTATATTAGAAAAACGGAGTCGCTGTCGCCAATTAAATGTCTAAATATTCAAAGTGTGTAAATAGCATTGCGCCCATATTAAACGTAGGCTGCGCGGGAGCTTTACAGTTTGATAATGGTTTTACTCCACTAATGATACCTACATCTATGCAGTTTTAATTATGTAGTTTCTTAGATACTTAACGCGTGTCTTTTCCTTGTTGTTCAAGATAAGTCTGTATAGCAGCAAGCTTGGCCTTCAAAGAACTGACTTTTTCTTTTAGCGGTTGTATGTCAAGATGCACGTTTTGTTTGCATTCCTGAACCAAATACTTCATTACCTCTGGTGTCTTCCTCGGTTTCCAACTACATGTGGGATCGTCTATCTTATCGTTTTCAAGGGCGGGGGTATGGAAAGATACGGAACTCGGATCAGACCAGAATTCTTCACCAACTGTTCTCTTAGCCTTGTGATATATCCAGACCTGATAGAAGTGACCTGGACAGGGCAGAGTCAGCTCAATTTCGCAATGATCGAAGTCACATGTCACCAACGAAGAGTTCACGTCCCGCGGCTCTATACCGGAATACCAGTACTGCACTTTGTATTGCAAGTTATTGGTGTCCAAATAACTATATTCGCCGGCTACGCGAACGACACGAAGGAGATCCGCGGGCCAACCCAGCACAGCGCCACGTGCGGTTGTGCTGAGGACTGTTATTCTTCGCGGAGGAGCAGGCTTCACGATAGACGCGTGATCAATGTGGAAAGTCTGATTAAAACAGCCGAAGTTGTTACACGATTTCAGTATGAAGGTAAACACTTCAGTTTCTACTTGTTTAGTGTCATAGCCGTAGTCCCAGATGCAGAATTTAGTGGTCCCCGGCGATGGTCGCTTTTCACACACACTGGTAAGACGTCCGTTTTCAATATAATACAGAGAGAACCTGACTTGGCCGTTCGGCGTCGTCCAGGAGCAGTTGAGGTACTGCACACGGTGCGATATGCAGTGGAAGTCGATGACATCTGCCGACAACACGCCTACCCGAACAAGAGCTGGTTGGCTGGCTGGTCCATGTGAGTGGCTTAGTCTATAGCATTCAATAAACATCACGTCTTCTCTTTTCACTTCCTTCACAACACATTTAATAGCGGTGTCGTTTACAATTTGTGCTTCACAATTGTCTAAATACTTATAACTTATGCGGAGTTGAGTAGAGTCAGTCTCGGAACAAATTATCTCCAAATCGGTCCCATATTTTATGCCATATTCAACCACACCCTGTTTACTCGTAACGTGGAGAATATTCGGTGACCTGACTTCTATCCGAGGTGTGACTATGACTCGCACTCTGTTCACGTATTCAGCAACTTCACAGGCAGTGCAGTCAAAATGCGATTGTCCTGACTTTAATTTCTTCATAAATTTGACCGTGGTTGATTTACAGTTTTCTGTCGAAACAAAAATGTCTTCGTCTCCACCATGCTCGGTGATTTGCACAGCTTGAGGCCCGGAACAGTAAACTTCAATGGAGTCGCTATAATTGAAATAGTACACAAACGAGTGGTCGTGCCGTCTATCAAAATATATGTTATATGGTGTAATTGACACGTTTCCTGATTGAAAATGAACTCTAGGCACCACTTTAACGGTCACGCTCCTATTGTAAGTGGTAAAAACATCAGTGCAGATGAACTCTGATACCTGTAGATCAAGCGGTTCTCTTTCAAAGTACTTGATGGCTTCGCTCTCTCGCTCTGTCGGTAATGTCTCCCCATGTAGCGACATGACGAGACGGCCTGCGTCTGGACCGGAGCACAACACTGTCATCGACTCTTCGTATTGGACGATGTAGTTAGTATGGCCATTATCAACGGATATCTGTATATTCCCCGATATCACCTCCACTCCTGGTGTGACCAGGATAGTGACCGAATGCTTGCAGCTAGTCTCGACGTTGGTGCACACATATTCGTATTCCGATTTTAATGCATCTAGTTTCTTCGTGGACCACACAATGGTAGTTCGATGTTTTTTCGTGGGTAATATCTGGCCATTACTTGTCATGATAAGTTTTTCGGCGGCTTTTATTAAACTATACCCAGCGCACCACACGTTTACTGCGGTTCCGAACGGAATGGAAACATTCTTCTTGACTTTGTTATCATTGATAACTGTATTGGAATATTGGAATTTTGTTGTATCATTATAATAAACGATGACTCCCATGGTGAGTGGATCTTCATCGCAATGAAGATGTGTTTCGTTTTCGGGGAGGTTTTCATTTGTGTGGCAGTGCGTGGGAGCACGCAGCGTCAATGCTGCGCATAGCGCGAGGTGCAGTGTCACTATAGCGCGCATCGCGGATCCTGGCCAGCCAGACTTAACTCCCGTGCGGGTGGGAGCTACAAGTAAGTATGTATTATGTGGTCTGTTAAAGACGACTTTCCTTAAATCACAAGTAGGTACTTTAATGCGTGATAAGAACTGCTAATTATAATTATCAATAATGAACATATTGTAAACAATGTCAACTAGTTTTTGCCGGCGAATTCGTCTGCGTATAATTCGTTATCGCCGTACAGAATAATTGCTATTGACAACAATTCAAATTTCCAAGTAATATGAAATCATGACTCATTTCGTTAATTTGGTGACAACAAACCCAAAAAATTTTTTTTTATTTTTTTTTCTCTAACATGCAATGAAATATAATAAATGAAATATTTATGTTATGTTCCTTATAATTTGACGGCCTGTGTTGTGTAGCCTAGTTGGTAGTGATTCTGCCTCTGAAGCTAGAGATCCCGGGAGGTTCGAATCCCGGCCAGGGCATTTAAAGTCATAGAACGTTCGTTCTATGACAGCAAAGCAACGGCCGACGTATTTCTCTAGAAGAAAACGGGCCGGCCCGGACACGGAACGGCCTACTGTGAATCATCCTTTATTTGTGCATTTATCACTGATATTTATTTGTTCTTGGGTCTTGGATGTTTTCTATGTATGTATTTATCTATATAAGCATGTATATCGTCGTCTAGTACCCATACTACAAACTTTGCTTAGTATGGGACTAGGTCGATTTGTGTAAGATTGTCCCCCAATATTTATTTATTTATAATAGGCTGCGAAGTATGAAGTTTCAGGTGCGGCTAGGCCGGCAAAGTCCTCTTTTTTAATTACCATTCCACATAAATTTGTGGCACAGGCATCATGACATTCTGCCACTATTCGTATTAAAAATAAAACATTGATTTTTTTGTTGTTTATTTCATTGCATGTTTGAGAAAAGCACTATACATATCTTGGCGGGAAATGAGAGCAATCCCATTTTTAATAAAAAAAAAATACATATAGGGTTGCCCGCCTCAGACCTATACGGCCTCACTGCGCTCTGCCGTCTATATGTCTTCGGCTGGCAACCCCTTTCGTCCCGGCCTCTGTAGTAATGTACTATTAAAGCTATTGGTTTTTAAGATATTCACAAAAATGTTAAGAAAGCCTACCATCGTCTATATATAGTGAATAGGCATATATATATATATATATATGCCTATTCACTCGTGCCTTAAAAAGGTCTAGGTTATATGAACTCGGAAATACAGACGCCGGCCGAGAATTCCAAACCTTAGAAATGCGCATTATAAAAGAAGATGCAAAGCGCTTGGTTCGAATTAGAGGAATTTCGGCCAGGTAAGGATGATAGCCAGCCGTACGTCTGGAATTCCTGGAGCTCCTGAACACACTCACCGAAGTACAGTTTGTAGAAGACGCACAGACATGCCACTTTGCGTCTATGTGCTAAGCTCTGCAGCTTGTTTCCCACTACCGTACTGCCGCCAATAAGCCTCCTGGCTCTGCGGTCCACCGAGTCCAGTGCGGCAAGTTGGTACTTAGCCGAGCCATCCCAGGTGACTACAATACTCCATGCAAGACCGGACTTGGGCTTTATATAAAGATAGAAGCTGCCCAGGGGTGAAGTATCGCTTGACCTTATTTAGGATGCTCAGCTTTTTGGCCGCTGTTCCGGCTTTGGACTCGATGGTAGTGCTGAAGTTAAGGTTTGAGCTTAACGTCATGCCAAGCAGCTCGAGATCGTTGGCTACAGACACGGTTGTACCTCGGAAAGTAGGAGCCAGATTGAATGAGCTCCTTTTTGCGGTAAACAGACACGCTTGCGTTTTGGTGGCGTTGAAACTAACCAGATTATTATCAACCCATTGGGAGACAAGACTTAAGGTTGAGTTAATTCGCTCTACCATTGTCTCTCTCTCAGATTGAATTTCATCACGACCAGGCCCCGCGCTGGACAAATATCTCTCCATGACCGTACTGTCATCTGCGTATGCGACCACTCCTGGTAGAAGAAGGTCGTTAATATGAAGCAGAAAAAGGGTCGCGGAGAGAACAGATCCCTGAGGAACACCGGTATCAATGGCCATGAGGTCCGACGAGCAGCCATCGATAACTACTCGGATCGACCGCTCACTCAGGAAATCAGATATCCAGCTACAGAGGCCAGAAGGGATACCGTATGCAGGAAGCTTGCAAAGCAGACTAGCATGCCAAACCCTGTCAAAAGCCTTCGAGATGTCAAGAGACACGGCAAGAGCCTCACCGTGTTTCTCGATGGCCTCGCCCCAGTAGTGCGTAACATACACAAGAAGATCCCCAGTGGAACGGCCCCGGCGAAACCCATATTGCCGATCACTGAGAAGGTCATTAGCTTCAAGGTAAGTCAGTAGCTTACTATTCAGAACTCTCTCCATAACCTTACAGAGTATAGAGGTAATGGCGATAGGTCGATAATTGCAGGGATCGGCACGACTAACTTTCTTGGGCACTGGTTGCACATTGGCAAGCTTCCATGATGCCGGTACGGTTATTCGTCTTAAGAGAGAGACGATACAAACGTGTAAGAACAGGAGACAACTCGATATGACGTCACAAGACTGAATTCTGACAGTCACAACGAACAAAAAGAACAGCAGTACCTGTTCTTTTTGTTCGTTGTGACTGTCAGAATATAAAGCTAGTATAGTATGATTTTGTGCGCTGTGAAGCCTTACTTGTCGCTTACTCCCTTTTAGAATGAGGAAGTTTTGAAATTGATTTTTGTATATGAAATTGGGATATTTTCGAGAATATAGATGGAATGAGACAGCATCCAGATGCGCAGCTAAAGATGGAATGAGACAGCAATCACTCATCAACAAAAAGAACAGCAGTACCTGTTCTTTTTGTTCGTTGTGACTGTCAGAATATAAAGCTAGTATAGTATGATTTTGTGCGCTGTGAAGCCTTACTTGTCGCTTACTCCCTTTTAGAATGAGGAAGTTTTGAAATTGATTTTTGTATATGAAATTGGGATATTTTCGAGAATATAGATGGAATGAGACAGCATCCAGATGCGCAGCTAAAGATGGAATGAGACAGCAATCACTCATCAAATCATTTACTATGTGCTGCCCGGCTAGTATGATAGCTTATACCGTCACGTTTTATGTGACGTTTCAGTACATTTTGGCCATACAACGTGACGGTATAAGCTATCATACTAGCCGGGCTGGTCCCTACAAATTGGTAACTATGTAGGTTGGTAGAACGCTTAATTCTTTGATACACTTTGAAGCCGTAGTGATACTCAATCATTAACTTAGGAAGGTAAGTTACATACATGATCATGTTAACATTCGGGCTTATAAATTTGTTTTACGTAACTTTACGTATACGCTCGTTTCGGCGTTACGGCCGAAATGAGCGTTCGTGGCCCACCGACGTGAACTCTATGCCTCATTTAGGTACACATTAGTGTGAATCTCGAGGCGAAAAACGTCCCTACACGCATATGTAAACAGTTCGCTCGCTAAACTCTTCGCGCCAAGTCTCGCCTCGCGATTCGCCCGCATTTCGCAATTATTTTCACGTCCTCCATGTTCGTGTGCGAATATCAAGATAATTCACTCCGCGAATGTGTGAACAGTTCGCGACGGCACTCGTATACGAATGTTTCGTCGAATGTTCGTCGAGTGACGAGGCGAATGGCGAACACATTTGTGTAAATGCGGTATTACTATCCGTGTGCTTCGGAAGGCACGTTAAGGCTGGGTTGCATCAACTTACGATCACAGACCTCTCACAGACCGATCAACGTTAAATATTGGGCCGGCAGCTGTCATCCCATAGAAACCTGTCAAATTTTCCATACATTCAAATTTTAACGAACACCGCTTACTATTACTACACCACGTTATCTAATGCTCAGTTTGGGGGCAAGTGATGGGGCAGTTGCGATAATCAATATCGATAAAAAAAATAAGTTGATTTACTCACTTAATAACATATAAATAGATCTGATTCATACTTAACAGAGCTCTGCTATAGTGTTTTTTTTTAAGTTATGAAATAAAAAACTTTTAATTATTTTTTATTAATATAAAAAAATGCGTCCATAGTTTGTTAGTAAGCAAAGGGCCTTAGTCTATGTTAGTAAAAGTAATCTAGTTGTAACAAATCAGACAATACATTCTCATCTGATTCAGCGATTCGCACGCGTACTAGGGGCATGCAAATCGCTGAACCTGCCGATCACGGCGCTATCTGGCCTTCCCGCCACGACCTGCAGGAGACTGTTGGGGCTTCCCCTCACTCGCCGTAATAAAGAGGTGATTTTATTACGCATAAGCGCATAAAAATTGTCTGTGTGCGCATCTGCAAACATGCCTGACGCACTGCAGTGTCGAGGAAGCCCCACCATCGCCCGGAACAGGTTATTATACAATATTCGTAGGGCATTATACGCTTTTTGGGTATAACTGGTCCATAGACTGCTGGTGTAAAATGTTTGGCAAAATGCCTTGAAAAGTGTGATCTTGACTTTAAGTGTGCAGCCGGCAAATCTACGAACCACCATGTTACCTCTTACAGCCAATGCCCTGCGTTCCCTTATATACGTTTCATAATAAATTAACAATATTTTTTCCATATTGCATGACGCAAATTTCGTGACGCCAGGAGCTCCGTGAGCTCATACCGCCTTCCCCCTTCTTCCATCGGACATCCAGACGTACGGCTGGCTACCATCCGTACCTGGTCGTAATTCCTCTAATTCGAACCAAGCGCTTTGCATCTTCTTTTATAATGCGCACTTCTAAGGTTTGGAATTCTCTGCCGGCGTCTGTATTTCCGAGTTCATATAACCTGGACCTTTTTAAGGCACGAGTGAATAGGCATCTTCTGGGTGAGCTCGCTTCATCGTCAGCCTCATCTTTGCCCCCTGGCTAGATGCTGGCCAAGAGCAATCCCATTTTTAATAAAAAAAAGCCATGACGTGATAATCCATTTCAAAAATGAAAATGATTTTTCGACCTCGATAGATATGCATAGAGAGCATTACAAAAAACTGCATTTTTTTGTATTGCTTGCTCTCTATGGGGCAGTTGCGATAATCAATATCGATAAAAAATTAAGTTGATTTACTCGCTTAATAACATATAAATAGATCTGATTCATACTTAACAGAGCTCTGCTATAGTGTTTTTTTTAAATGTTATGAAATAAAAAACTTTTAATTATTTTTTATTAATATGCGTTTCATAATAAATTAACAATATTTTTTCCATATTTCATCACGCAAACTTCGTGACGCCATGACGTGAAAATCCATTTCAAAAATGAAAAAGATTTTTCGACCTCGATAGATATGCATAGAGAGCATTACAAAAAACTGCAGTTTTTTGTAATGCTCTCTATGCATCTTTTGTTTACAACGCTGTTATCAATTTGAACTTCCTTATTTTCTAACAAGTGATTTAAAATAAATAAATAATAAATAAAGAAGTATTTAAGTGAAAAGTATATGAACTATTTTATGATATTTTATTAATTATTATCATTGTTGGATCAAATAGTGACAAATCACATAAATTTTTCAATTACATTTGAAACTAAAACCTTTTGAAATCGTGTGACGGAATATTTTTTAACATTTTCTGTAATTCCGACTGTTGGATTGAACTGCAAACATCGCAACAATCTTTCATCATCATCACCACTGGAATATCTGTAAAAATCAGAAGTAAAATAGGGGCTTAAATAAATTCGACGCATAGGTACCTAAAATGTTTTCGATATCGTTCTACGGACCCTTGATATCCTTCTTTTGATATTAACGAATCTGAGCTACGGCTTCCTCCCAGCAGTCATCAAATTTTGAAAAATGCATTTGTTTAAACACAAAATTTTTAGGCATCTCTCTTTAAAGTTTATGTAACATTGACAGAAACTTAAATCTTTGTTGCCAGAAAGAGATTAAAAAAATTAGATGAATATAGACAATGCGATTCTTAAAATAATGAGAATAGCATAAAAGCATACCATCTCCACGACGAATTTTCATTATTTAAATTTTTGCGCCCTGCAATATTGACGAAATTCATCAATATCAAATACAAGATTCGCCATGCTTTCTCACCGTAGTATGAATGATTGTCAAAAGAATCTGTTGAAATGTCAAAGGAACAGAGATGTAGATTTGAAAAATTTTGTAAACTTTGTAAACATGGCCTTTACGCAAATTCGGACTGCGCATCTGGGACTGCGTTCCGAACCGAGGATAGTACCGTCGGTCCATCCGTACCAAATTAGCGCATGACAGTTTGATCCGTTGTTGTCCGTATTGGCTATGTGCGAAGTAGGTGGTGGGGGTAAGCTAGGCTATCGTAACGCACACCATGGCAGAAATGTGTACTTACCGGGGACCACTGTCAAATTTACTTTCACGTTTTCTATTGTTTTCTTAACGGTTTCCTACGATTCGTTTCGTTTGTATGTATTTTATATTCTCTTATTTATTTCAGTAAAATTTCCAATACGGGGTCTTTCTCGTTTACTAAAGTAAATAAAATATTCATGTGTCATTATTTGACATCTCTGAGTTTTGACATTGTCTCGGGACCTTTGACGTTTGACGTTTCAGACGTGCACATAGCCAATAAGAACCGACGGATGGATCGACGGTTCGGAACTCCGTTCGGAACGCAGTCCCAGATGCGCAATCCGAACTTTACGTGTAAAGGCCGCAGTTGCAGCGTGTGGCCGCGTCTTCAAAATAAAGTTTGAGAGGGAAAGCCAAAGACTACTATGAATATATAGGGGAAAGCTTTCCATATTCCCAAATAAATACAGTACATACTTATATATTACGAAAACGGAGTCGCTGTCGCCAAATAAATGTGTAAATATTTAAGGTGCGTAAATAGCATTGCGCCCATATATGCCTGCGCGGAAGCTTTGCAGTTTGATAATGGTTTTACTCCACTAATGATACCTACATCTGTGCAGTTTTAATTATGTAGTTAGGTACTTAGATACTTAACGCGCGTCTTTTCCTCGTTGTTCAAGATAAGTCTGTACAGCAGCAAGCTTGGCCTTCAAAGAACTGACTTTTTCTTTCAGCGGTTGCATGTCAAGATGCACGTTTTGTTTGCATTCCTGAACCAAGTACTTCATTACCTCTGGCGTCTTCCTCGGCTTCCAACAACATGTGGGATCGTCCATCTTATCGTTTTCAAGGGCGGGGGTATGAAAAGATACGGAACTCGGATCAGCGGTTTAGATGTTTGGATGTTTGTTACTCATTCGCGCAAAAACGGCTGAACATATCATTTTTTGTATAGTAACAGTATAATCTGGATTCACTTAAAATATACTTTTTGTCCCCGATAATCACCATCAAAATGATGAAATCGGGTCTATGCAAATATGGTCTATGAAACGGGGTGAATCTCGTACGCCATTCTAAGCTTTAAGTTTCAGTCAATTGGGAGTATAACGGCGTGTCAATAAATTTAACTTAACCATAGCAGAATTTGACGTATTCTAAACAAGCTGACGTTTCGATATATCAAAGCCGAGTATCATAATCCCTTCTGATTGATGACGCTATTTTTGAGCATAACATTTTAGCAATTAGGTCTATTATTGCGTGTAAATCAAAATAAATTTGCGATACTTTGGAATTGTTTGCCTTCATATGCTTAAATACAAAAAGAGCTGCTTCAATGCAGTCAGTGTATCGTCAGTGTAAAATTTAATTTTGTCGTGTATTATTTTTTACGTAATTGGTGACCCTTCACACCATAATAACTGTTTGATATAAGAGATCACTTGGGCTGGGCAGCTCAATCGTCAATATTGACAATTGAAGCAACTTAGGTCTATGCAGAAAGTATGAAAGTACAATATATATACTGAGATAGATAATATTCTGCTGTGCATACCTTTCTTAAAACATTATGTCCGAGTATAGAATAAATTGACTTGTGTTAACATATTTCATTGCTAACTTTACCATATGAAACATCACATCGTTAAAGATTACTGGGCCTTTAACCCTGAGGTTAAGCGGATTGTGTACGCGCTTGGTTCCGTGTACAATGACGAGGTTAACACTAGAGGGGGCCACGCACGTGGCGGTTCCCACGCCGACACTTGCAGCTATTGTACAATGGGGTTCGTAATACAAATAACGCATTTTTATACCGAATTAAAATAAGGTGGAGGTGCTTAAACATCGCATTTTTTAATGACTTTTCGCCGGTTACTCGGCCGCCGGCCGGTATGCTTTCCAGTTGGACCCATTGTCATCAAATCAGGACTCAGGGGGATACTGGAGATATTGACGGAACAATATATACTTTTCCCGATTAAGTGTCGATAGATGTGAGGAGACCCTAAGGGTCCATCTACTGCCCATCCCCCGGTGGTCTTGGTCGTAGTTTTTTTTTATACAACGACGGTGGCAATCAAGACACCGTAGCCTATGGGCACTTGCGACTCCAGAGGAATCACAAGTGCGTTGCCGACCTTTTATTGACTTGGGGATGCGCTGTGTTGAAGGTGAGGGACCCGCAGATGTCTCCAGCTGTCAAGCTAAACACATATGCAGGTCCCTCACTCCCAACACAGCGCATCCTCGGGAGCTCTCGCGACCTTAATCACCACCAGGGAAGGTGGTGGAAGTTTTACCAGTGGTGTATACAATAAAAATTACAGAGACTCGGAATCGCGTCGATCGTTTCGTGTGTGTAACACGCGCGGTTAAATAGTGATCAGCCAGCAATTACCTCGGGCACTGCGGCGTCTAGGAGCCGCCTTTACACCTCAAAGTATTTAACTTTTTAGCTTTACCATACTTTTCTGTCCCTCTTGGTGAAACTTGTATAGGATTGTTATGACTGATAATAAAAATGCACTGACTTACGACAATTATGATGCTTTATTTCCTTGATGCGCTTACACAAGTTACATGGTTCGTATCCAATGACATTATTTATACTCTTACTCCAAATTACACAGCTATAACTTAACCTCCACTCAATGCTAGCGCTCGTTAACGAAATGCCTCACTGTATCTGGCTACTGGCGGAGAATCTATCCCCACCAAAAAAGGTAGGAAATCAATATCAATACTTCCGATCTGGTATTACAATGTTATCGCTTACCCTCAATTTGAACTAATTATATAAAAACTACCATATATTTTACGAAATCATCACAGGATCTATATAGAAATCCTTACTCTGAGGGATGAGGGCTACCGTTTTTGTGCTCACCAGCACCGCTACTGTCGATCATAGCCCAGCTGACAAAGTTTGTTATTACATATTACGGAAGAAAGTAAATAAATATTGGGGGACAATCTTACACAAATCGACTTCTTTTTTCTCGGGGGGAAAATCTGTTATGGATACCACCGCACTGCGGGGACAGTGCGGAGGTTATGTCGGATTTGCACCGACTAAAAACCCCCCGATCGTCCTCCTCAACCTATTTCGGACGGCTCTGGGATCTCCGTCGGAACGCACCAGTACCGCCCTAGAGTCACACCTCTGTGGGACCCACCGTCTGTTTTCATAGACGATCGCAGCCCCCAACTGCGATCGTCTCCGACCCCAAGGACCCCCTTTTAGTCGCCTTTTACGACAGGCAGAAGATACTGTAGCCGTATTCCATGCCATGACTACATAAGTAAATAGGGTACTAGACTAGTACTATGGGTACTAGACGACGATATACATACTTAAATAGAGAAATACATAGAAAACACAAATAATGCCCTGACCGGGGTTCGATCCCGTGCCCTCCGGCTTTGTAGGCAGGGACACTACCAAATAAGCGGAAGCGGTCGTCGATTTAAGTGAAAACAAAGTTTACTGTACTGTTTGGTTTCCACGGGACAGGCCCAGCCTAGTGTGGGACCATTAGTCACTATGTTTCGAATTAGTCTTTTCGTAAATAAATATATTTTCATGATTAGATTAGTATTTATTTATTTATTTTTCTTTTATTACATTAGTAATTATTTATTTATTTTTCTTTTAACAGTATGTAGGTATAAGTAAATTTTTTTAATATGTTAATATTTAAGTTGTAACTGTGTTGTTATCAATGTCTCAACGTGTGTTATCAACTTATGTTTTTACTTCAGTATTTTTCATGATTATTTTCATAAATCATATTTAATACCTTAATCTCGTAACGTAATAATATCGAGCATGTGGCAGTGTTGCGTAGTCCCGTTTTGTTCGGCATAAAAGAGCACATTAAATTTCCGACAGCTGACATTAAAAACACTAACACTAATTAAAAAATACTTAGGGGACATTTGATTACACAAATCGAACTAGTCTCATAGTAAGCTCAATAAAGGCTTGTATGTATTATGGGTAACAGATGACGATATATTTAATAGATTTATACTTAAATACACAGAAAACATCCAAGTCTCAGGAACAAATGCTCACCACAGAAACAAATGGCCTTACCGGACAAAGTAAAAAAAAATTAAAAAATAAATTGCACAATACAGAAACGTACAAATGGCGGACAAATGGGGGTAAGTACTGTTTCATCGTTATCATTATCATCATCATCATATTAGCCAAAGGACCACTGCTGGACATAGGCCGGCCCCAAAGACGTCCACGATTACACTACTATTATATATTTTGCGCCCTAGACAGGCGTCTCCACAGATGTCGCTGTGCTGTTACCCGCAGACCGCGTCATTGCCGCGCTGCCATATTTGCTTCGTTAGGTGCTTTTTTGGACACACTTTACTCATTTACCTATATAAAATAAAATATTCATAAATTTATATACTTTTGTATCATGATTCCAAACTTACGGTCCACCGTAAGCCATCGCCTTAGCCTGTTGACGCTTCGAAACATAGGGGTGTCACATGGACGCAGACTCTTTGAAAACATGTCCACATTATCTTAATGAAAAATTATCCCTGTAGTATACTTGAAACACTTTGCTTGATTTACCCAGGTGAATCAATTACACTAATAGTATCCTTTATTCACTTTGTGCACCTAGTGAGTGCATCAAGTGTACTAAAAGTTGACTTGATGCACTCGTCTGTGGGCGTGGGTGCATTTCACCTCAGTAAAAAATATTTTCGGGGTACTTTTGAGTTTGTCTGTCTCGTGATACAATAATACAAGGTATGACACTCCGAAAATTCGTTGTGCGAGTGACACAAGGCTACGTCATCACTGCTATCGAGCCTATCGGTGGTTGGCGGTCGTAGCGTGAGTCCGTGTGTACAGGCTGTACAGTGACGTAGGCTTGTGTCGCGATCCGGAGTAGCAGACCTTGTTTCCTTAGACCATGGTCTACCTGTATGTTTTCCCGCTTACCATATCAGCCGAAGGACGTCCACTGCTGGATATAGGCCTCCCCCAATTTCATGGGGGGAAATGCCATAATCGCCACGCTTGGCATGCGGGTTGGCGATCGCAGTATCTGCACCGCACTCCAGGGATGCTGCTGCCCATCCTCCGGTGGTCTTGGTCGTAGTTTTAGGACATACCCTGGTCCAATTTTCCCGCTTAGACAGCTGACAAATGAAATGTTGTACCTGCAGCAAATTCTCAGTCGCGGGGAACGATATAAGTACTACCTGTAAACCTGTGAAAATATTGTTTTAGAATATGATGAAGTGAGTCTGTACGGCCGGAGCCGCGGCCGCAACTAGTATCACGAATACATTAACAAACAATCACAACAACAAACAGCTTAACAAAAGAGCAAATATTAGCGTTCCCCTCACAAAGCACCCACAGCACGTAAACTGTTAATAACACTTCATTAACTATTCACGATGATCGTTACATTCTATGACACAGTCTGTCATAAGTCGCGGGGGCGGGGCCAGCGCCGACCAATGGGCGCCGAGGAAATGATCTAATAATTAACGTAATAGCCAATCAGAGCAGCCGTGAAAATTACCTAACGGCTGGCTTTCCTTTTGTAATTTAGTTGGTGTGAATTTAAGTTCAGTGGTGGTGTTTAAAGTGCGGAAAAGATGTAAAAGTAAAGATATATTGCCGGGTTTCTTCCGAAAACCATCCAAAACTTCATTATAATTCTTTTTATTTATTTACGTGATAAATTATTATTCATTTAAATAGATACAAAAGGCGTATTTGATGCGTTAAACTTAAAGCCATTCTCGATATACTTACCAGTAGGTACCAGTCAATTAAAGACCAAACAGAAATTTGCAAAATCAATCGGCCAATTTAATTTCTATATTTATTTTAATTAATTACTTATAAATTTCAATACAAAAACGTACTAAGAGGGAGTTAAACTAAATAAAAAACTAAACACTATCTTATATTAAAAACAATTATAAATAAAAGATTTGCCCCAAATCGCCTTCTGAGGGCAGCGTGACGGTATAAGCTATCATACTAGCCGGGCAGGCGTTTGGACCATTGGCCAATTAGTATTGTAGTCGTCTAATTAAGGCTGGGTTGCACCAAACCGTCTGTAATCGTAAGCTGTGTTCGTTAAAATTTCAATGTATGGAAAGTTTGACAAGTTTCTATGGGATGACAGCTGCCGGCGCCATATTTAACGTTGATCAGTCTGTGATCGTAAGTCGGTGCAACCCAGCCTTATTCTCTAAACCTAATCTTTATTTGACAACTTAATTTTTTTTCCTCAATTTTTCGTCATAGCACTCGATAATGCACCCTCATATTCCTTCCGTCTCACAGTATTTCAATTCTATATTAGGCATTTTCGGGATAGCATGTAAGTCATGTAACCTATATAGGTACGGTCTCTGAGTCCGGCACGATATACATATCCATATCAAAGGACATGGGCAAACTATGTATGGAAGGTGGACCAAAAACCAACAGAGCTAGGAGTTATGTCTTATGTAATTAAATAGGTATTTACGTGTACTACATGATGGGACCCGGGTATGTCCTAAAACTACGACCAAAACCACCGGAGGATGGGCAGCAGCATCCCTGTAGTACGGTGGAGATACTGCGATCGGCAACCCGCAGGCCAAGCGTGGCGATTATGGCATTTACCCCCCTTGAAATTGGGGGAGGCCTATGTCCAGCAGTGGACGTCCTCCGGCTGATAAGGAAGGTGGTGTACTACATTTCATTCTATGGGCACCAAGTTCAGTTCCATTGCAGAACTGAGATATTCATATTTCAGTCAAAGTGAATACGATATTATAGTAGATGTAAAGATCTATTTATTGACCTAATTCTCAGCTGTGTTGTTTTTAGGGTTCCGTACCCAAAGGGTAAAAACGGGACCCTATTACTAAGACTTCGCTGTCCGTCCGTCCGTCCGTCTGTCACCAGGCTGTATCTCAAGAACCGTAATAGTTAGACAGTTGAAATTTTCACAGATTGTGTATTTCTGTTGCCGCTATAACAACAAATACTAAAAACAAAATGATAATAATAATTAAGGGGGGGCTCCCATACAAAAAACTTAATTTTTTAGCACGTTTTCACGGCTACCACTCGCCGAGCTAGATCTCAAGAACCGTAATAGCTAGACAGTTGAAATTTGCACAGATTATGTATTTTTATTGTAACTACAACAACAAATACTAAAATCAAAATAATAGTAATAATTAAGGGGGCTCCCATACAACAGAGTTGTTGGCGTTTTTTTTTTCTGGTACGGAACCCTTTGTGCGCGAGTCCGACTCGCACTTGGCCGGTTTTTTTGGACCATTTTGACGCAATTTATTCTTTAGTCGGAGTGAATACGAGCTAATAGTAGATTTTAAAACGTAGTTAATTACCTAACTCTCAGCTCTGTTGTTTTTGGTCCATTTTGACGCATGATCCTTTCATTGATATCGGCTCAGCCGTTGTAGTGAGAAATTATAACAAACATACATTTCTGTCTACTAAAAGTGCTCGAGAATTTCGCTATTATTAAGTAACTACTAGGATATTGCCAGTCCCGGAACCAACTTGTATTTAAAATCCCTTCACTAGCTTAGGTACAGTCACGACCGTTAAAATGGCAACCCCTTAAGGCAGACTAGACAGCTCCGTCAAACTGTGTATAAATTCATTAAAAAAATCTGCGAAATGGGTCACAATCGATCTTTCATTTGTTTCAGAATGTTTTCCGTGACCTCGGTTACAAATATTATGATTTATGAACCTCTTTTATAATTATTTGAAAGTATGTTATCACTTATCACTTTCGTGGTCACTAAGATTTTGATGACGGTTTCTGTTATTCTGGTGAATAACAGAAACCGTCAACTAACTCTGAAATGCGACCAAAATCTACAGCCAATTCGTCTAAAACGTGTCCACGAAAGAACGAACACAAGAAATTCTTTAAAATATGAAATGCTCGAATAATTACCCTAAAATATATTGATATTTTATTCTTTATAGTCATTTAATTTTTAGCCTAGTTGGTAGTGACACTGCCTCCGAAGCTAGAGGTCCTAGGTTCGAATTCCGGTAAGGGCATTTGTTTCTGTGGTGAGCAGAAACATTTGTTCGTTAGACTTGGATGTTTTCTATGTATTTAAGTATATATCTTTTAAATATATCGTTGTCTAGTACCCATGATCCAAGCTTTATTGAGCTTACTATAAGACTAGATCGATTTGTGTAAAAAAGTGTCCTCGTATATTTATTTATTATTTATTTCTGTGCTCGTCCTCCGCTCGCTGAAACTTGTGAAAATCGGCATGAAATTAATTTTTTCATCAGAATGGATCGGTGTTACAAAAATAATTTAAATGCATGAAAATTTGTCTTGTATATAAGTAGTTTAGGAGTTGCCATGTCAACATATTTTCTCCATCATCAGATCAACTCGGTGGTGACATGATATTGCATTGTCACTGAACATATATAAAGTATACCGAAATTCAGCTTCAGCGTTTGAAAATAACTGCTTTAAATTTCATTTGCAAGATTTGAACCGCATATACAATTGCAAGTTAAATAAAAGCTTTTAAAACAGCCCTAATTTCATAGTTATTTATTACATATGATATTAATTTGCTCTAAAAAAATATCTACTTAGTTGTTAATGAATGAGATACGAATGTCTCAGATAGATTCGGACAGTGGTGTACTACATTTCATTCTATGGGCACCAAGTTCAGTTCCATTGCAGAACTGAGATATTCATATTTCAGTCAAAGTGAATACGATATTATAGTAGATGTAAAGATCTATTTATTGACCTAATTCTCAGCTGTGTTGTTTTTAGGGTTCCGTACCCAAAGGGTAAAAACGGGACCCTATTACTAAGACTTCGCTGTCCGTCCGTCTGTCTGTCACCAAGCTGTATCTCACGAACCGTAATAGCTAGACAGTTGAAACTTTCACAGATTGTGTATTTCTATTGCCGCTATAACAACAAATACTAAAAACAAAATAATAATAATAAATAAGGGGGGCTCCCATACAAAAAACGTGATATTTTAGCCCTTTTTCATGGCTACCACTCGCCGAGCTAGGTCTCAAGAACCGTAATAGCTAAAGACAGTTGAAATTTGCACAGATTATGTATTTTTATTGTGGCTATAACAACAAATACTAGAATCTAAATAATAATTAAGGGGGGCTCCCATACAACAGAGTAGTTGTTGGCGTTTTTTTTTTCTTGTATGGAACCCTTCCTGCGCGAGTCCGACTCGCACTTGGCCGGGTTTCTAGTATGATAATTGTCTGAATGCAAGGCCTCTAAAGTTCTCTTCTGAATCCGACGTCATTATATAGTGTAGTGAGTGTAAAGTGAAAATGGACCAAAACATAAACAATATAAACATGAACATGCCGCTCTATGACCTGGAGCCGTGCTCAGCGCAGCACAGCGGCGCGCTAGCTGCGCTCCGCTTGCTTCGGAGCTACAACCACTTCTTGCCGCCAGGTAACTTAATAAGTAAAGTAACAATTTTTAAGTAAAAAAAACCGTCTTCAATGGGGAGGTCGGTGAAAGATATACTTAGATGGTGCACTCTTAGATTCCATACAATAAAATAAAAATGGCTATAAGTATGTTTATAATGGTAGAAGACTAAGTACCCTCAATTCCTCATGGAATCCTCCATCAGAACTCAAGCTTGACAAAAATGTGTCTTAAAAACCTAGCTTGGTTGACAAACAAAACGAAGAGAACCAATCGCCAAACGTGAACTACGCGTCGCTGAAGAGTTCCGTTCTGATCATCATCAGCAGTTCCACTTCATCTGATGAGTTCCCTCGATGCCTAATGGATCCCATCATCAGAACTCGAGCATGACAATAATTAATCGTGAAAATAGAACTTGCTTAACAAACACAACTAAAAGGACAAATCGCCAAACGTGAACTTTTCGTCGTTGAAGAGTTCTGTTCTGATCATCATCAGCAGTTCCACTTCATCAAATGTCACATTTTTGTATGATAATGCTCAATTTGTTGATAAAAACACAAAAATCACTATACGTTTGCCTTTAAGCTTTGAGGAGTTTCCTCAATTCCTCATGGATTCCATCATCAGAACTGCGTTTTGACAAAAATGGAATCAACTTGGATATATACTTACAATCAAAAAAAGAATTTTCAAACTCGGTTAAGAAATGACGGAGTTATGGAGTAACAAACATAAAAAAAAAACATACAACCTAATTGATAACCTCCTCTTTTGAAATCTTGAGTTCGGTTAAAAAGTAAAAGTAATTTATTCTTCGAATTAGGCATAATTACATGCACCTATGATCGTCAATAAACTACCACCGGTTCGGAAAAATATACCTCTGCCACGAGAAGAACCGCCGTACGTAAGAAACTCGGCCAGGGTGTCATTTTTTCAAAACAATATACATTGTATAGTTAAATATAAAATTACAGTGTCAGCTACCACAAAACTACAACGCTACAGTAGAAAACCTATTTTCGCGATTATCTGTGCATGATGTAATCGTTAACCTTTTAATATGCTTTTGAAATAAATGTTCGTTTTACTACAGATTTGAATTGCTAAGTTCAGTAATGTGTTTAGGAATTTTATTGTAGAACTTGATACAAGTTCCCAAGAACGACTTTTTCGCCTTTACTAATCTATAGAAGGTTATTTTAAGTTTCCCAGTGTTTCTGGTGACTATTGGTTTATCAGCGTTCGTTGGGACATAGCACAAATCTATAAAAAAAATCAGAAAAAAACCTTTTATTTCCCCAGTTCAATCAATTGGACGCAAACGTGCACGCAAAATTTGCTGGGCGCTAACCAACATGATAATTATATTAAAGGAATACCAAACGAGCGTGATAGGAGCGTTTGTGGCCCAGCGACGCCCGTGTACCGCGTACGGTACCTATGCGAGGCTAAGCAACGTGGGCCCAGGTCAGTTCTTGGATGGGTGACCGCTTGAGTGGTTACTAACTGAGCGCTCCCGTGCTTTGGAGAGGCGGTTGTCTACTGAGGCCTTCGGGCGGCCTGAGAACTTCTGACAGTCAAGTTACCCACTCACTTGACAAGGGGGGTCGAAGTTGCACCACGCCCGTAGGGACTAGGGAGTATCCACCGTTACCCTTCTCGTGACCCCTGGGTGGTACTTAAAGTGCAACAAAACTGGCAACCGTTCTGTCTTGAAGATCTCACGGTTCGAAAAATAAAGCCATACGATTATTCTTATTATTTCAACGATCAGAAGCTCCAGAGTCCAGGCTTCAGTGGTCTTTAACTAGCAGGGAACGCATTTGTTTGTATTTCCAGTTTATGAATGACAATTGCCTCAGTAAATGGTCAAATATTGGCACAATCTACTACCTATTATTAGGGCTATCCATTCGACAGGTGGGGTGGATGATGTTCCTAATTCACGCCCCGGGCGGTCGCCACGCGACCCCGATCGCGACACGATACGGAATCACTTGAACTCATTAATTGTTATTTTACGCAGCTCGCGAGGGTTGGATATTCATGTTTGTTCTATAGTTATTTATACGGAGACCTGGTGACCCGACATACAGGTTCCCTCCCAGTTCAGGCATCAGTATCCACAACACAAGTCTGTATGTAGATATAAGAGAGCATGAAATTACTGTACCTATCTTATTCTATTATTCGTGGTGGAGTGAATAAATATATATTATTATTAAATATATATTATAGTTACCAGTTCGATGGGTTGATCAGGAAGATGGCGGGTTAGTTGTAGCAACGACAGGGTGATGAAGAGTGGAACTCCAATCATCATCATCATGATCTGAAAATTCTGATGCAAAACCCAATCTCGACAGGGTTTGAATTTAACTTAACCCTATTAAAAGTTATTGTTACTTCGTCAAGTTAAACGTTTTAACGCAATCTAGTTTAACGATGGTGTCACGGACCGGTGTTAGCCGCTTTCATGTGAATTAAAACCCCGGGGTTGTGAGAGAGCCGAGTTTAGCCAAAAGGACATGACGATTTATTGTCATGATACCGCTGCCGCTTAAGTCGTTGCTGAGTAAGGATAACCTCCTTAGAATACCCCAAAGACGTCAAACAATAAATAATAATACCACTACACTGCCTACCGAGATGGTCATATATGTATTATATTGAATAAGAGCGGCAGAGAGAGACGTCATCATTTGTTATCCTTGCTATGGCTCCACTTTATTTGCCTCAATGTCATTTTAAATAGTTACAAATACAAATTTTATTCGTCGCTCATTTTTTTTTATACCACGTCGGTGGCAAACATGCGTACGACCCGCCTGATGGTAAGCGGTCACCGCAGCCTATGGACGCCTGCAACTCCAGGGGTGTCACATGCGCGTTGCCAACCCTTTGAAAATTTATACACTCTTTTCTTGAAGAATCCCATACTGTAGTTCCTCGGGAAAACCTCGGCAGGGAGTCCATTACACAACCGGAGCGTGAGATCAGATCATTATAAGTGTGAGACAAATACGAGGGTGGTTTGAGAAGTAACTTGGTTTGATATGAAAAAAAAATTTTTGAGCGATTGTATATATTTTATTTTTCGACATAGTCCCCTCGAAGCTCGACGCACTTGCCCCAACGTTTCCGCAACTTCTCGATGCCTTCACGAAAATGCGTTTCTTCGAGGTCCTCGAAATACGCGTTTACCTCCTGTATCACATCTTCGTTGGAGTTAAACTTTTTCCCCGATAAAAAGATTTTGAGTTTGGGGAATAGGTGATAGTCCGACGGGGCCAAATCCGGGGAATAAGCGGGGTGGGGAAGGAGTTCAAACCGTAATTCCGACAATTTTTGTGCAGCGACACGACTTGAATGCACCGGTGCGTTGTCATGGTGAAACATTACTTTCTTTCTTGCCAAACCTGGCCGTTTCTCGGCTATCGCCGCATGCAATTGGTCCAACAGTGATGCATAGTATGCCCCAGTAATGGTTTTTCCCTTCGCAAGGTAATCAATTAAGAGAATCCCCTTTGCATCCCAAAAAACGGATGCCATCACTTTTCCAGCTGATGGAATGACCTTGGCTTTCTTTGGAGTTGGCTCACCACGACCAACCCATTGTCTGGACTGTTGTTTCGTCTCCGGAATATAGTGATGAATCCAGGTTTCATCCATTGTCACAAAACGGCGAATAAAGTCTGTTGGATTTCTTTCAAAGACCTGGAGATTATCCGCAGATGTTCGCATACGAACACGCATTTGTTCTGGAGTGAGCAGCCGCGGCACCCACCTTGCACACAGCTTTTTCATGTGCAGTTCGTTGTGCAAAATAAAATGCACCCGCTCAGAAGAGATGTTTGTGGCTTCAGCTAATTCGCGTACCTTCAATCTTCTGTCGGTTAAAACCAAATCATGGATTTTATCGACTATTTCGGGTACAACCGCCGTTCTTGGGGCTCCAGGACGAGGTGCATCATCAATGCTTGTCCTGCCTCGCTTGAACTCATTCACCCAAAGTCGAACTGTCTCATAGGAAGGACACGAGCTACCCAATGTAGGTAAAATCCTTTCATGGATTTCTTTTGCAGTTTTACCTTCCAAAAAAAAGAACTGAATTACACCACGAATTCCTATTTTCTCCATTTTGCCGCGCTACTCCGATCACTTTTGTTTAAACTACTGTCAAATCTAAAATTCCCGCCAAAAATGACATTTGGCCACAGATAAATTATCTTGATTAAATAATCTTTGTGAATAGTTACATAGATTACACTAACGCCATCTATCGGTATCCGAAACAAGTTACTTATCTAACCACCCTCGTAAACGATTACCCGCCCAAATTAAAGAGGTTGTTTAATGGTAAGTCGCCAGACGTATAAGAAAGTCTCAATTTACCTGCATTAAAGAGTTTTTCATTCCCTCTTGGTGGCACTTGTATAGGGTATCTATAGTATGGACTCTGAGGATAACCTTTGAACTTAGCGCTATATTACAGTTAACAGCGAAAGTAGATGATTATTTTAGTACCTTGTCACTTTCACTACTTTGACGCATCCCAAATGTCACAGTACTAAAATGATCAGCTACTTTAGCTGTTGACTACAAATGGCCGATGACGCGTTGGCCCCGGCCCGCGTGATTAGACCCGTCATTATCATTACGTGCCCCGTCATTACGCACCTGCGGGTTCCCGACTGTCATTAGGGAGCCAGTGTAAAACGGTGGTAAATACAGAAGCTTGTACAGTTGAATCCGGATACAGCGACAGTCTACGGAGCGTGGTCCGCCGCTCGCTCGACAAAACTCGATTCTCCATACAAACGTAGTTTCGTACTCATTTCAAAACGCCGTGCTGGAATAACATGAAACTTTTTATACACAACTGGATCTGCCATATCTAGGTCGGAAATTAAATTAGTTTCTGTTACTAGAAATTGTAATGGAAAAAAAATACGTGTTTTTGTGTTTTTTAGGTCTTGTATGAAAACCTTAATAATTGCTGTTATTTTTCGCCATTATAATTTCAAGCAACAGGAACTAATTTCCGGCCTAGATATGCCGGATCCCATTGTGTACACAAAGTTTCATGTTATTTCAGCATGCCGTTTTAAAATGAGAGCGAATCTACGTTTGTATGGAGAACCGAGCTTCCTGAGGACTCTTAATAGAACGTCGCAAACAACGGTCTGATTTGAAAGTATTTTATGTAAAAACCTAACTAATTTAAAAAAAATTGAGGCATTGCAATTATTTCTCAGAATATGGAATTTTTTTGCTTATTCGACTCAGAATTAATCGCTACCGATCGTAGAAGAAGAAATAAAGTGTATAATCCCAAATACATACAAAATTGTTGATTCTGTTCCGGCTATACATATAAATGTATGGAAAGTAACAAAAATGTTCTAGAGACACTTTTTCCTTTGTGTAGATGAAACCCGCCGGACATCTGGACACCATCACCATCATCATGAGCCTGTGTCAGGTCACTGCTGGACTTGGGCCTCTCCCATGGCACGCTCAGTCCTCAGCTATTCTCCTCCAATTCCTGCCCACTGCCTTACGAATGTCATCACCCCACCTAGTTACAGGGCGCCCTAAACTACCGTTTTCAGGGTTCCGTACACAAAGGGTAAAAACGGGACCCTATTACTAAGACTTCGCTGTCCGTCCGTCCGTCCGTCCGTCTGTCACCAGGCTGTATCTCAAGAACCGTAATGTGTATTTCTGTTGCCTGGTGCAGTTGCCTTCTGCCTGTTGCAGTTGAAATTTTCACAGATTGTGTATTTCTGTTGCCGCTATAACAACAAATACTAAAAACAAAATAATAATAATAATTAAGGGGGGCTCCCATACAAAAAACGTGATATTTTAGCCCTTTTTCATGGCTACCACTCGCCGAGCTAGATCTCAAGAACCGTAATAGCTAGACAGTTGAAATTTGCACAGATTATGTATTTTTATTGTGGCTACAACAACAAATACTAGAATCAAAATAATAATAATAATTAAAGGGGGCTCCCATATAACAGAGTAGTTGCCGCTAAAACAACAAATACAAAAAGAAAACTCAATAAAACAAGTGTTTAATGGCACCAGCTTTTAGCCTTTTTTCTGGTACGGAACCCTTCGTGCGCGAGTCCCACTCGCACTTGGCCGGTTTTTTTTACCAACACGGTAACAAGCAAGTTCGGTGGCAAACAAGCGTACGGCCCGCATGATGGTTAGCGGTCACCGCAGCCTATGGACGCCTGCAACTCCAGGAATGTTACATGCGCGTTGCCGACCTTTTAAAATTTTATACACTCCTTTCTTAAAGAATCCCATTCTGTAGTTCCTCGGGAAAACCTCGGCAGGGAGGTGATTCCACAACCGGAGCGTCCGAAGGAGGAAATTCCTCTGAAACCGTACCGTACTTGGAGCTATGTCGGTAACCTTGGTTCGCCGACGAATAACTTTGTTCTGGATGCGATCCCTAAGAGAAACTCCAGCATAACGGCGAGCTATGGAGAGAGCTCGCTGAGCTTCCTTAAACTAGTGGACAAGAAGCACAGTGAGTGGCCACGTTTCGGCTCCATATGTCACAGTAGGACGCACTGAGTAAAACTTTCCTTCCGTCGCTGGACATAATTATAACTAACTGGGCTGGCAGTCTCGGCCTCCAACACAAAAGCACGCCACTTTGCTCCGTCCTGCGCATTTTCTCGCCATCTTGCACCAGCTCCGAGCTCACGCAGGTCTGCGTCCGCCAATCCTTCCAGCGATTGGGGCGCATTTTTCCCAAGCAGAAACGGGGATGTTTCGCTCGCACGTTCAAAAAAGTTAGTATACCCATGAAAGCAACGTGACATGACTGCACATGTTGGGTTACGCGCAGATGTCGGTACCCACGCCCGGTCAAAGGGTTGCGCTGCGACCACGCGGGTCGTTGCCTTGGTGCTAATGACAACAATTAGGGGATGGGGGGTTTACAGGTGCAACAGTGACGACACTATTTAAATAACTAATAAATAAAACCCTTCGTTTTGATACCCCACTATTGGGTACTTAAAAACGAAACACATTTATTGTGTTGATTTTGTACTGTCTGCACACTCGCGGGTCGCTAAGACAAATCCAAGAATAAATTCTTAAAGGGTCGGGCCGTACGCTTGTTTGCCACTGTAATAAGACAAGACTCCTAACCTAATATCCACGGTCACGGGATCTAATGCATTCCCCGCCATCTCGTCTTCGTCGCTAAAATGTACTACCTCCCAACTAACCCCATGGAGCGCGCCTAGCTGTAATATGTGTCTCAAAACCCCCTTAGGTCTAGTCCTAGTACCCTACACCTAATAAATGAACGTTTGGTGTCTTTATTTCCTAAGATAAGCTAAGGTTTAACGAAGATTTGGCCAATGTGATCGTCTGTGGTAGGACCCCGTAGTGTTGTGAACCGTAAGAACCCATGATCTTTAATGTGATTACTTGTCAAACCCTTGGACTCCTCAACTACCTAGCTTACCTAGACCTACCTAAAATGAAGCCTATTTAACCTAGCTACTCATAATCGTTACTAATACTAACCTTCCTACATATAGAACTTTATTTGCTACAGGGAAAATAATTATTGAACTTTGGCTATTCCGAAGTTCATAGAGTTCAAAATAGGATTAATAATTATTGTTTGTGGTAATTTAACCCCAACCTTAACCTGTCCTGGTCTCTTGCCGGTGTCAGTAGCCAATGGGTTTTTAAAGAAAGGCAAAATTTTCCTTAAAAGCCACTCAGTTTCCCTAAAATCAAAATTATTTCCTAATTTTTCCCTAATACATAGAACTCTGGTACTTGATATCCTAGCTAGCTAAGAATAATTTTGATTGCTTATTGTTGTATGGAGCGACCTCTGGCTTCCATACCGTGCTACTGGACCGGTAGGATGGGGCATGACCTCTATGCTAAGCTAAAACGATCTAGACTCCCTAATGAGAATAAGCTCATTAGTCGAGTCTTATAGATGATTGCGAATCATCTCTAACTAACCATTTCACTTGGAGGTGCTAAAACCTCTGAACCCTAGGGGTCCCTAACAGCCAGTAAGCTCTAACACTACCAATTCTGATATATGAAGGTCAGGAGTTCTGAGTCTGATCGTGAAGAAGTGAACTGTTACTGGTTAGTTACTGATACGAGCTTTCATCTACTCACAGTAACCAACAACTAATGGATTGCTCCGCCTCACCATTAGGTCTAAATCAATTTATTCCATATTCCAGAATAAATTGGTTTCCTATCTATAATTTATTATGAATGCCTTTAGTTATAAATAAAAGAAGACTCAGCACTTCGAACCCTTGATACCAGAAACCTAGACCTCTAATGCCTAAGATCTTAGCTGATATTGCAACTATTTATCCCTAAAACATCCTACAACTGGTAGTCTTATTCTGATACCTATATTTAGACTACCTAAATGCCTAAGACCTAAGTCCTCACAACTGTTACTCAGAATACCAAATCAGAGGAATACTACACACATGTACCCTATCACTACTACTTCCATACCTATTTGTTCCCTAAATCACCCTGTAAACTTGTTTCCCATGTTTAGGTCACCTAAATAGCCCTAGAATATAAGTTCTAGAATAACCTGCTAGAAACCTATTACCCAAGCTTTAGTGTGTGAAATTAATCCTAAATCTGTACCCTAAATATTACCCTAATCTGCTTATTTGAAATTAATACCAATTCTGGATTTTAGCTTCAAATAAGTATGTGTTTTCCCTACTCTAAACTATAAAAGTTCAGTCGGCTAAATTGAGGATTGCAAAAACCATCAGTCTGTATAAATGCGAACCCAAGGGCATTTATAGATGTATATAAAAGTAATCGATACATAAATACATCAAGACCATACCTCGAATATTGCGAACCTCTGCGAGCGGAGCACACACCCTCGCGCCAACCCAAACCATGGCCGCTCTCACCTCCACTCAGCAATCGGCATCGGGCATGGAGGGGCCCAGACGCGCCATCCACGCTGGCAAAGTGATGACGCCAGACGATACCTCCAATCTGGTACTCCTCTGTTACTCCAGGGCAAAACAGGGCTCGACACCGTGCACCCCCGCGCAAGTATACCGCAAACATGGACAGCGATCTGCCCGGCTTATATAAATAATCACAACCACAAAAAAAGAAAGAGTAAGTAAATAAATTAAAAACAAGGAGAGATTCCCCACCGAGCAGAGCTTCCGCACCGCACGGGAATCTCGACCTTAACGAATAGGAACACTCCCGTAAGTAACACGAAAATACACTGATAACGCATTGCCAGAGACACTGACAGCCCGACCGACCAAACTCAACTGAACTGCGCCCCGCCCTAATTCCGCCTTTTATACTATCCGACCCTAGACACTGTGGACATCTTGGACACTGTGGACATCTTGAACACTGTGGACTCCTTGGACACTGTGGACATCTTGGACACTTTGGACATTGTGGACACTGTGGACATCTTGGACACTGTGGACACCTTGAACACTGTGGACATAGGACACTGTGGACATCTTGGACACTGTGGACATCTTGGACACTGTGGACATTTTGAACACTGTGGACACCTTGGACACTGTGGACGCCGGAGACCTTGGACACTCTGGACATGTTGGACAACTTGGACACTGGACACTGTGGACATCTTGGACATTGTGGACATCTTGGACACTGTGGACATTGTGGACACTTTGGACATTGTGGACACTTTGGACATTGTGGACACTTTGGACATTGTGGACACTTTGGACATTGTGGACACTTTGGACATCGTGGACACTTTGGACAGTGTGGACACTTTGGACATTGTGGACACTTTGGACACTTTGGTCATTGTGGACATCTTGGACACTCTGGACATTGTGGACACTGTGGACAGTGTGGACACTTTGGACATCGTGGACACTTTGGACAGTGTGGACACTTTGGACACTTTGGACATTGTGGACATCTTGGACATTGTGGACACTTTGGACATTGTGGACATTTTGGACAGTGTGGACACTTTGGACACTTTGGACATTGTGGACACCTTGGACACCTAGGACACTGTGGACATCTTGGACATTGTGGACATTTTGGACATCTTGGACACTGTGGACACCTTGGACATCTTGGACATTTTCCTATTGGTGGATTGCGCCACGCCCACTCCTTTCGTCATTAGAGATTGTAACGCCCTATTCTTACGAGTAGATGCACCTTATGCCCATACTAATAAGGTTGAAAATCGTATGACACCTGACAAGTTCTTTATCTTTACTTGAAGGGAAGCAAGTAATAGAGTAAGAAATAGGTCTTAGGCCTTTACCAATAGAGTTGAAATTCGTTTACCGAGTGTTTTGTCTTAGCTTGATGCGAAGTAAGTAATAACGTAAATTTAGGTAAAAGATTTATTTCTAGTGTGGTATTTATATTATGTTATAGATTAAGCTGGTATAAATAAAGGTATTCAGACGTTCGTACTACTTTCTATTTCCCTTCCTTTTAACTATTTATTCCGTATGAATCCTGTTTTTAAATGTTTCTTTAACAAAAATGCTTTTACTTTAGATAAACTTTGTTTAGATATATAGATTGGCCTTAAAACCACATAAGGGGCACGGTAGTGTCCTCGCCAAGTTTCTCAATTATGCCTTATAACTTAATAATTATTTTTAAGTAAAAATATGAATGTAATCAGCTGTCCCTTGGGAAATTATTTTAATATGAAAGTGACATGACCAGCTAGCTGTGTTATGTTACACCACGCCGACGAGGTATAAAAAAAACTTAAATATAGAAATTGGTCCTAACTAGAAGACTCTCGTGACCGGTTATATCTCAGTGGAAAAACCGTCAACTGATTGATGCCCTAAAGATCGCAACGCAGGAGTGAATCCTATTTAAATGCACCATTTGATGAGTTTTCCCTCGGTATCAGCTGTTTTTTAGGGTTCCGTACCTCGAAAGGAAAAAACGGAACCCTTATAGGATCACTTTGTTGTCCGTCCGTCTGTCTGTCTTTCAAGACCCTTTTTCTCAGGAAGTATCAAGCTGGAATTTGTAACAAATACTCAGGTCTACTGACTCTTGGAGCTGTGAAAAAATCAAACTTCTAAGCCAACTCGATCAAAAGATACAGCCGTTTTTAACGCAAATTTCCGCAAAATTTCGACTCTCGCAAGGGAATCAAAACCTACAGGGTACTTCCCGTGAACTCAGAATCTTAAAATTGGTCTTATAGCACAGATCAGGGACCGGACCCGCTTACCCTAACCCGTTCAAAAACCTGGGATACGGCTGGGTTTCGAAAACCCTTTCATAAAGGTAAGCTTTGAATCGGCTTACCGGTTAACGAACTAATCCTTACTTTTGAATTAATTCGGGTTAGCGCTTACCTTTATCAAAAACCCACAAAAAGGTGCCACAGATAAAGGAAAAATTGCGAAAACCGTAAATTTTTAATTACATCATATAATCAAAATATTTTTACCGAACCCTCGGTGCGCGAGACCGACTCGCACTTGGCCGGTTTTTTTATTAGTTACAGCCGTTACAGGATCATATTAACCTTTTGGACGCCAACGATGCATATATCTGCACCATCGGTTCAACGCCAAATACGGATTATACTCGTACGGTCACGGAGTCAATTAGACATGGTGAAGCTTAAGAGGGCGCAGTACGATCGGTGTGGATCGGTTCTCCATACAAACGTATTTATGCTCTCATTTTAAAACGCCATGCTAGAATAACATGAAAATTTGTATACACAATGGGATCCGGCATATCTAGGTCGGATCATAGTTTCTATTGCTAGAAATTGTAAAAGAAAAAAAACACTGCGGCTTTTTGAGTTTTTTACGGCTTGTATGAAAACCTTAATAATCGCTGTATTTTTCTCCATTATAATTTCAAGCAACAGAAACTATGATCCGACCTAGATATGCCGGATCCCATTGTGTATACAAAGTTTCATGTTATTCTAGCCTGGCGTTTTAAAATGAGAGCATAAATACGTTTGTATGGAGAACCGAACGTACTGCGCAGTCTTAAAGGTTCACTGCAGGCGAAATTTAACATCTTGGCGTAGGCAGTAGTTTTTCATTTTCATTACATTTCATTTGCTTCATAGTTATGAACATGATAATTACTAAGTAAGATGTTACAGTAGGGTTTGTCGATTCATGACACCCTGTTAGGGCACACAATAATTGTTACATCTAACTTAACATCTAATATTTATTAAAACATTTGTCGTAATTAATTAAAGTGTAAAATAAAAAAATAACCGAACCTGACCTTTTACCACAGAATAACTTATACCTCGTTGGGCAAGACCAGTTTCCCCACAATATTTGTTTGTTGTTGGCTTTTATTAACCGACTTCAAAATTTAGAAGAGGAGGTTATCAATTCGGTTGTATGTTTTTTTTCTAATGTTTGTTACTCCATAACTCCGTCATTTCTTAACCGATTTGGAAAATTCTTTTTTTGATTGTAAGTATATATATCCAAGTTGGTCCCGTTTTTGTCAAAACGCAGTTCTGATGATGGGATCCACGAGGAATTGAGGAAACTCCTCAAATCTTTAAGGCAAACATATAGTGATTTTTGTGTTTTTATCAACAAGTCAAGCATTTGCATCCAAAAATGTGACATTGGATGAAGTGGAACTGCTGATGATGATCAGAACAGAACTCTTCAACAACGAAAAGTTCACGTTTGGCGATTTGTCCTCCTAGCTGTGTTTGTTAAGCAAGTTCTATTTTCACGATTAATTTTTGTCATGCTTGATTTCTGATGATGGGATCCATGAAGAATTGAGGGAACTCCTCAAATTTTAAAGGCAAACATATAGTGATGTTTGTGTTATTATCAACAAATCGAGCATTATCATACAAAAATGTGACATTTGATGAATTGGAACTGCTGATGATGATCAGAACAGAACTCTTCAACGACGAAAAGTTCACGTTTGGCGATTTGTCCTCCTAGCTGCGTTTGTTAAGCAAGTTCTATTTTCACGATTAATTTTTGTCATGCTTGATTTTTGATGATGGGATCCATGAGGAATTGAGGGAACTCCTCAAATTTTAAAGGCAAACATATAGTGATGTTTGTGTTTTTATCAACAAATCGAGCATTATCATACAAAAATGTGACATTTGATGAATTGGAACTGCTGATGATGATCAGAACAGAACTCTTCAACGACGAAAAGTTCACGTTTGGCGATTTGTCCTTCTAGCTGTGTTTGTTAAGCAAGTTCTATTTTCACGATTGGTTTTTGTCATGCTCGAGTTCTGATGATGGGATCCATTAGGAATCGAGGGAACTCCTTAAATGTGAAAGGCACACAAATAGTGATTTTAGTATTTTCATAAACTAATCAAGCATTTTCATTCATAAAAGTGACATTTGATGAAGTGGAACTGCTGATGATGATCAGAACGGAACTCTTCAACGACGCGTAGTTCACGTTTGGCGATTTGTTCTCTTCGTTTTGTTTGTCAAGCAAGCAAGGTTTTTCCATGATTTCCTGAGGAATTGAGGATACTTAGTCTTCTACCATTATAAACATACTTATAGCCATTTTTATTTTATTGTATGGAATCTAAGAGTGCACCATCTAAGTCTAATAATCTTTCACTGGCCTCCACCATTGAAGTCGGTTTTTTTTTTCTTAAAAATTATTTTGTATACCGTATACTTACTCAAATTATTTGAGCAATCTATTGCACGCTTCCAGCGATGAGGGTCAGATTCACACCCAATAATAACGAGTATACTTAAGTAGACCAAATTTCAAACGAGATCCTTCACTAGTTCCCTCTTACAACACTTCTTCTTCTTTGTTGATCTCGTGCACGAGCTTGGTTGTTCCGATAGCTCAGAGGCTACAGCGATTGGCCGCGTATGCCAGATGTCGCAGGTTCGAATCCTGCTCGGAGCATTAAATTTTTCAATTTTTCCCTTTAACTTTAATTTGAAATTTGGAATTTTCGTTAGCAGCGTTACTGCTTAATACAAAATTTAATTTACAAGTAGACCTACCACGCATAGTTAATACAAGTAGACCTACCACGCATAGTTAATACAAGTAGACCTACCACGCATAGTTAATACAAGTAGACCTACCACGCATAGTTAATACGTATCTCGGTCAAGATACAGTGGATGGTCAGGTCAGTGGAAAGTTATGCACATGGCAGATGCCATGAATAATTTCCGACCCTAAACTGAGGGGGCGCAGGGCAAATGTTGTAATTATACTAATTATGAAAAGTACATACATACTCATGTCGTTTTTAAAATATTTAAAATACGATTTTTGACGAGTTTTGAGTTGATATTCCTCCGTCAAAACTATAGATACACTTATTTATGGCACTAACGATTACCGATTCTTCAATTTTTTGTCTACTAAGATCCGAATTAGGAAAAACGTGAATTTCATATATAATGAGCGATGGATTTAGACATTTTTTATCAAAATCAATTTAGCCGTTTTTGAGATATTGAAATTGGAAATGAAAATGTAGGGGGTTTTTCTTTTTTTCTACTTACGTTATTTAGTTATTCATGAAATGTTTTAGTGGAATACTGATTATAATTATGATATGATCTATGTTTCCAGACGTGCCAAGCATGATGGGGCCGCTGCTGTCGGCGCTGCCGCCGCCGTGCTTGCCCTACTGCCAGCATCTGCCCGTGCGCAGCCCGCAGAGTAAGCAAAAATTACAACATAGTCAACTAGCTTTTTCCCGCGAGTTCGTCCGCGTACTTCTTATTGCCTTAGATATACACAGTAACCTTAACTGGAAGTCTCACATCAACATATTAAACAAGAAATTAACGAAATCATATTATGCACTATCTGTATTGACAAACATAACCTTAATTGAAGGGGACTGAAAGCATACTATGGTAATGTATATCCCCTTCTAACATACGGCATTATTTTTCGGGGTAATTCGGTTAATGTAGAATTCACATTTCTTTACCAAAAGAAATGTCTTCGAGCTATATTTAAACTAAAAAATATGGAATCATTGAGAAGTTTCTTTAAAGATAACGCAATATTGACTCTGACGTGTATCTACATACTAGAAATTAGTGTATTTGTTAACGAGCGAAGTGAGTGAGTGAGCTATCAAAAAAAGCGAGAATAAAAATAATATAAGATCACAATATAAACATGATGTGTGCATGGTAAGACCTTCCAGTTACATTTTAAGCAAGAGTAGGTACATATGTCTCAGGGATTCAAACATTCAATATTTTACCGGAACATATTAAGTCGCAAGATGGAATCCGATTTAAAGGAATGCTCAAGAAATGGCTAATATAGTATATCAATGTGGCTAATAGATAAAAGTTTCTATAATTTAAGTGAATACTTTAGATGTAAGGATAGTTGATAAGATGTTTTTAAATCGTATATATTTGCTAATGTAATGTGTATTTTTGTTGTTTATTATTTTTTAATATTGTACGCCCGGAATGGGCAAGCTGTTGGACCTCTTATTATGTATGTGACCTATTTATACACAGCTTATGACAATAAATGAATCTGAATCTGAATATATAATTGCTATTAAATTAATTTAGGCGATCTTCTCACTTCCTTAGGAAGTGATCTCCGGGATAAAAACTAAGCTATGCCCTTTCCGGGTTCTCATACTATCCCCATAGCAAATTTCATCTAAATCTGTTTAGTGGTTTAAGCGAGTAGGTACAGTCAAGGATTTTAAATTTGGGACCCCCTTTATTTTGACAGGACTCCTGTCAAAATGTATAGAAATTCATAGATTTTTGTTACCGAATTGAGTCCCAAAATAAATAGCGTGGCGGTACATCTTTGTGTTAATAAGTCCCTTTGGACTTATTATAGTTATTATCACGCGATACACTCATATCCAGGCATCGGAAATTCGAATGCTTTTATACCTGCACTTCGGCCTCAGTACCTACACCGCGTTGTTGTTGAGTAGCATGGAGGCGGACTCAATTTAATTTTATTAATAAATTTCCCGGGATTTCCCGTAATACCGAAAATTTGGATAACATATTCCGTAATCAAAACAGAATAACCTATTACGCCCTTAAACGGACCAACACTATTTTTTGTGACACCTGTATGCATGTCGTTAAAACTGTTTACCAACGTGAATGTTGACAAAAACTGCTGAAAGTAGTCATAACCTAAAAAAAATACCTTTTCGTGATGTTTTATATTTAAAAAAAATTTGGGGGACAAATCTTACACAAATCGACCTAGTCCCAAACTAAGCAACCCTTGTACTATGGGTACTAGACGACGATATACATACTTAAATAGATAAATACATACTTAAATACATAGAGAACATCCAAGACCCAAGAACAAAATCCGTGCTAAATGCACAAATAATGCCCTGGCCGGGATTCGAACCCGGGACCTCTAGCTTCGGAGGCAGTGTCACTATCAACTAGGCTAAATAGATCGTCAATCTATATAATCCTGAAATCCCGGAACCTAAATACCTAATTGAAATATTAATTTTAAGAAGCAGACTTCATACTTGCGTAGCTTTTACCGGGATTTTGCTAGTTGAAATAAAAGCATCCGAATTTCCGATGCCTGCTCATATCTCATGACACAATTACGTATCACGTGAACATTGAAAATACTTTTTTTCGAATAGGAGAAGTGAAAAAACTTTTCTTGTCCAGCGCTCCACGGGCTGTCGGAAGAGGCGCGCCGCCGCGGCGAAAAGCGGCCGATTCCGGCCGAGCTGAAGGATGAGAAGTACTTTGAGCGGCGCCGGCGCAACAACCAGGCCGCCAAGAAGTCGCGGGACGCGCGCCGAGTGCGGGAGGACCAGGTAACATGCGCCTCATGTACACGCAATAAGACCCAAGGACCCAGCCCAGCAGCCCCACACGAGTCAAAGCTTAAATCCTGGATGATACGTGAGACACGCCGCGTGAGAGAAGACCAGGTAACATGCATCTTCATCATCGTGTTAGCTGAAAGATATCCACTGCTAGACATAGGTCTTCCCCAAAGACTGCCACAATGTCCGGTCCTGGTTCATCTGCAAACAGAGGACTTCCGCGACCTTTATCAGATCATTAGTGCACCAAGGTAACCGATTTAGCGCTCCGAATCGGTAAATTTAACTGATAGTGAACCGATTTGGGACGGAAAGATTTTCGAGTAGCGACCGTAAACCGGAAGGCGCAGCGTGGGTTATGCAATAAGGCTCAAGGTGGCTCAACAGCCAGGCCGCCAAAAACCCCCTATAACCCCTATACACATGTGAAAGGATCGCATGCAAGTTTTACTAGATACATTGCTGGTTTAACTAGTTCAATTGAACTCATTATACCTCGGTACCCCGCTATGTATGTCATGTAATGAAACTGGCACACAATGACACAATTCTTGCACGTATGTAGTCCCTCTATTTGATAATTTTTAAGAAAAAAAAACGACTTCGATGGGGGAGGCCGGTGAAAGATTATTATACTTAGATGGTGCACTCTTAGATTCCATACGATAAAATAAAAATAGCTCATAGAATCCTCTATCAACGTGAACTTTTCGTCGTTGAAGAGTTCTGTTCTGATCGTCATCAGCAGTTCCACTTCATCAAATGTCACATTTTTGGATGAAAATGCTCAACTTGTTGATAAAAATACAAAAATCACTATATGTTTGGCTTTGAGATTTGAGGATTTCCCTCAATTCCTCATGGATCCCATCATCAGAACTGCGTTTTGACAAAAACGGGACCAACTTGGATGTATATACTTACAATCAAAAAAAGAATTATTCAAATCGATTAAGAAATGACGGAGTTATGGCGTAACAAACATTAAAAAAAAACATACAACCGAATTGATAACCTCCTCTTTTGAAATCTTGAAGTCGGTTAAAAAATAGTCGTCGGCGGGTCGTAGAGCGGTGGAATACCCGACAACTGGTCACATGAACATGTAAAAAAATATATTTTTCACTCGTTTCCTCTTGTATGAAATTTTTGTTAGGTGACAGATTACACGCTATTGAAAAAAAAAGGCGTGTGGGGTGTCTATTATTATATAGAGCTTTCTAAAAAACTTTTCTATTTAAGACGGCGCAGTACGATCGGTGTGGATCGGTTCTCCATACAAACGTATTTAGGCTCTCATTTTAAAACGCCATGCTAGAATAACATGAAACTATGTATACACAATGGGATCCGGCATACCTAGGTCGGAAATTAGTTTCTGTTGCTAGGAATTGAAAAAGAAAAAAAATACAGCGGTTTTTTGAGTTTTTTACGGCTTGTATGAAAACCTTAATAATCGCTGTATTTTTTCGCCATTATAATTTCAAACAATAGAAACTAATTTCCGCCCTAGACAAGCTGGATCCCATTGTGTATACAAAGTTTCATGTTATTGTAGCATGGCGTTTTAAAATGAGAGCATAAATACGTTTGAATGGAGAACCAAACGTACTGCGCCCTCTTAAGTCAACCGTTGGTGAGATATTAGATGTAATGAAACTGGCACACAATTCTTGCACGTATGTAGTCCCTCTATTCGAAAGTCTACGAGAACCAGTGCGTTCTTCTAGACCTGGACCGGGCCGGGTCTGGGCCGGGACGTGGACACTTACAAAAGGCGCGTCGTCCACAAATTCCAAGTTTTTCAGTGAGGTATGGAGAGGGCTATGCTCGGAGATAACCGAGATAGCGCTAAGGATAAGCAAGTGGCAATGGGCGGGGCATATTTGTCGAAGACGGCTGATGGGGCAGACGAGTTCTGGAGTGTAGACCGCGAACGACTCGCCCTGTGGGACGACAGGTGGACCGACCACCTAAAGAGAGTAGCAAGAAGCAGTTGGATGCTAAGAGCTGGGGACCGGGTGTGGTGGCGCAAATTGGAGAAGGCTATGTCCAGCAGTGGACGTCTGACGGCTGATAATGATGACGTATATAGGGCTTTATATCCACGCAATAAAGCCCTATATTTACACGGTGCAAGAATTTATGCATGCGAGCTTCATTACCTACTACTGGCTACCGATGTACCTGGATGTACGACGAGTTCGAACAAACATGCATAACATGCACCTTATGCACGTGCAATAAGGCTGAAGGTGACATAACAACAAAGTCGCACGGGAGACAGGAGAGGAGCGGTAACATGCACTTTACGTAGTATGTAGGCACTCGCCACGCCATAAGGCTCATGTTGTCAATCACCGTTAGATGCTAGCCATGGGAGAGGCCCATGTAAGCGGCATCAGTGGGCACAGACTCTGTTAATGATGCTGATGTGTTTTATCTAAAACTTTTTCAGATCGCATGGCGAGCGTGCCTCCTCGAGCAAGAAAACGCGTCCCTGCGTGCACATGTGGCGGCTCTTCGACAAGAAGCGCTGGCGCTGCGGGCGCTACTAGCAGCCGACGAGCCTGCTGTACCCACTAGCACTACTGCCGACTAACGCTAGTCACACAAGTAACGGCGCGACAACGAGGAGCGCTAGTGCTGCGGGCGCTGCTCAGTGAACGTTTCATTCGCTGGCGCTGCTAGCAGCCGACGAGCTTGCTGTACCCTCTAGAACAGGGGTCCCCAAAGTGGTCCAGGTGAACCCCCAGGGGTCCACGGGAGACTCGACGGGGGTCTACGTTGGCGTGACAAAAAAATTGGGGTTTTGGGAATATGGTAGAAATGTGGTGTAGGGGGTCTACCACAACCAGTTAACTTTTGAAAGTGGTCTATGAGAAAAAAAGTTTGGGAACACCTGCTCTAGAACTACTGACGACTAGCGCTAGTTGCACGAGCAACGGTGCAACAACGAGGAGCGCTAGTACTTCGGGTGTTACTATAGTAGCCGACGAGCCTGCTGTACCCACTTGCACTACTGCCGACTAGCGCTAGTCGCACTAGCAACGGCGTGACGGCGAGGAGCGCTAGTACTTCGAGTGCTAATATACTCGTAGCAGCCGACGAGCCTGCTGTACCCACTAGCACGACTGCCGACTACCGCCCATGCTATTAGATAATCAGGTAGCTAGAGTAAAACCATATTTAAAATGAAGGCCCTTCCTCCTGGGTAGCCATTGTTTCAATCATTTCAATGTGTGAGTTACTATATGTATGCTACCGCTGCTGGTGGACCCGGGTTCGATTCCCGGTCAGGGCATTTCTTTGTGTGATAAACACGGTTCGTTTTACTCTAGCAACCTGTATTGTATAGTATTACACTATTTATATAATGTTAATGTTATGCAATAATGTAATTAGGTACCTATACTGTTTTATTTCATGTGATTTTGTGAAACTATTCCGTCCTTAAAGTGATCTCGTTAGACATAAGTATTAAGTACCTTATTACTTGCAATATGTGTACCAAAGATTTTTTTTTCAGGCATTATTGTGAATAATTATGTAGCGGCGTTTCGGCATCGAAACATTAACCGTACAGCCGATTTCATAAATAAAAAGTACCTACGTTCAAGTACGTTCCCATTATTTTAAAAATATCTGCGCTACTTATTAACAAATTTGTGTTCACATATATCTGATCACTTTGTCCGCGTACAATTGAACATACCTTCGCACCGTTTCATACGTCTTTTACTAAGACGGGAAGACTTTTTACGATAATTCATGTCCGCTGCATGTCCGCTAAGCTAGGGCTTTATTTATTACCTCCCGTCAATCATTGCCTCCCGTGTTGTAGATACATCATTTTATTACTACACTGGCCAGAAAGCGTAGCGTGCGGCAAAAGCTACTTTTTGGCCAAGTGTGGCTTAATAGTACATTAGAATACAAGTGCAGAGAACAGGAAATTCGCAACGAGTGGTGATAAATTGAAACACGAACGAAGGGAGTGTTTTAAATCAACACGAGTTGCGAATTACCTGTTCGCACGTGTATCGTACAAAGTTTTACAGTACATATGGCTCTTTAAAGTTTTGACATATGCACGTAATCTGCTGATTACCGCACTCGTGCGGTAATGTCGCACCATATGTACTGTAAACATGATTTAAAGCCGAGCCGCACCGAATGCGTGCGCTTGCGCGCGTTTTTAGCACGCATTCGGTGTGGCTCGGCTATGGCTCGGCTCGGCAACGGTTTTAGATACTTACCTATACATGATAGGTAAGCATCAAAAACCGTTTGACATGATAAGAGAACAATGAACATTCTGTCGACCGTGCGGCCAAAGATTGGCTATGTGCGAAGTAGGTGGTGGGGGTAAGCTAGGCGATCGTAGCGCACACCATAGCAGAAATGTGTACTTACCGGGGACCACTGTCAAATTTACTTTCACGTTTTCTATTGGTTTCTTAACGGTTTCCTACGATTCGTTTCGATTGTATGTATTTATTTATTCTCTTATTTATTTCAGTAAAATCTCTAATACGGGGTCTTTCTCGTTTACTAAAGTAAATAAAATATTCATGTGTCATTATTTGACATCTCTGAGTTTTGACATTGTCTCGGGACCTTTGACGTTTGACGTTTCAGAAATGCACATAGCCAATAAGTATCTAGTTTTGTTAATTTTGTACCAGCTAAATGTGGTAAAATTGCAATGCACTATGTAACTATGAACTATTAATATTATTATACATGTTTAACTGTTAATGAATAGTGTTAATACTTATCACTGCGTACTGGTTTAAATTCCAAATTGTAAATAAATGCGGTGTAAAATATGAATCTGCTTGTAATTTTTCATATTCCTATTTTTGAACACTCAAAATTATTTGAAAATACTTTTGAAACCCTCTATCATAAATCATAACTCATAACTGTCACTCATCAAGAACTTAGACCAAAACGCATTTTCAAAACGAATCAGAATTTAAGTGACATCTGGTGCCATCTACTGAAACTCTAAGGATCATAGGCAAACCTATCACAGACCTATATGTAACATGTGTAATATTTCTTTAAAAAAATGCTAGATGGTGTTCTCAATTTTACTGAAGCGCCATCTACTCGTACTAAAAACATTAAGAACTATCACGTAAAGAAGGATGGTATAGAATCAGCTCTCTTAGCACTTCATTAAAATATCACTAGATGGCAGTGTTTCTAATAACACTAATTTTATAACAGCGCCATCTACCAAATAAGTTAAGAACCACAAGAGCATAGTGCCGTAGACATGGTTTCGCTGTTCATCTAAAAGTCGTTAGATGGCGGTGTTATCAAAACGGCTAATTTTATTATAGCGCCATCTAACTGTAATATTGCAAATTACAACGGCCATAGGGATTCCATCTTAATATACTTAAAATCTTCAGATTTAGCGTATTTCATGTGAACATTGCTAGATGGCGTTGTAATTAAATTATTAATCTAGTTACAATGTGTCCGATAGATGCCGCCAACGTCCAAATTAAACCAAAAGTAAGATTATAGACATTTATTATCAATCAAGAATAGCTGTATTGTATTACTTCAATATGGTTCTATTTGAAAGAAGTAAAATAAGATTGGAACGTATTAGTTGATGAACTATTGCCTTTACAAGTTTAGTTGTACAAATTCATACGTGTGTATATGCTTTAGCGCAAGTTGCCTGCAATGCAACATGTATTAGTCTTCCAATATGTAAGATTTATTCGGCTCTATCGACTGGTCAAATAAAACTATAGTAAAAATAATGTAGGTATCACGTTTACGGACCAGGGTAAAAAACCTCATAGTAAGTACCTCCTAGAGTTCTAATATTCCGTTCAAGAATATGGGTCAACACCAAATTTTAGAACCATTGTTAAGGGTTTTATCCGCGGTATCTACTGGCCGGATAAAATCTCCAACGAATCTCCTGGAGCGCTACCGTGAAACTCCGATCGACCGGCGACCAGCAGATCAAGCGACTCAAATGGAACTGGATTGGCCACACCCTTCATATTCCAGCTGTTCGATTGAAATCCACGAGGAATCCATAATACAAGGAAAGCGCAAGCGTGGTCGACAGAAACAGACCTCGCGATCACAGTGTCGCGATGCACTGTTACAGACGAGGCGAAGAAGATTGGGAAGACGTGGAGTGAGATCAAGCGCGAAGGTCAACACCGCACGGGATGGTGAATCACTGTGGACGCCCTCGGCCCCATCCCCAGTTTAGTTTAGTTTACTTGGTTTTAATTTAAATATACATATTTAATTTTAATTTAGTTTGACTAATGATGTAATTTTGACTTTTTTTATATTTACTTACCAACATATTAAAACAAAAATGGTTACTGATTTTTAAAAAGTCATGTTAAAGGCTTTAAAAAGTTACCCATATTAATTGTATGAAAAATGTTCGTGTCACAACGGGATATATTTTGTCGGCCTGTTTAGCCTAGTTGGTAGTGCCACTGCCTCCGAAGCTAGAGGTCCCGGGTTCGATTCCCGGTAAGGGCATTTGTTTCTGTGGTGAGCAGAGACATTTGTTCCTGAGACTTGGATGTTTTTCTATGTATTTATGTATATATCTATTAAATATGTCGTTGTCTGGTACCCATAACACAAGCCTTATTGAGCTTACTGTGGGACTAGTTCGATTTGTGTAAAAAATTGTCCCAATATATTTACTTATTATTTACTTACTTATATTTGGTCTTTACCCATTGTGCGGCTCTTCAATGCAAAAACAAGAAAAAAGCACTAGTTTCTGAACGAACCGCTGTCATCCTCGCTTCTCCCCCGCCACCTGTCATTTAGTTCGGAGTACCTAGTAAATCAAAAGGCTACTAATTACAACACCCTAGGAGCATGGTGGGGCGCCCATCCATACTCTCAAAAACTCCTCTACAATGCTTTCATTAGAGCCACTTGGACTTTGGCACTTTTATCTTCGAGCCTTGCAATAAGGGAGCCCTTAAAATCTTGGAGACGATCCAAACGAAGGCCCTTAGAATAGTCTCTGGATGTATGAAGTCTTTTCCCAATAGAGCCATTCAGGTGGAGTGTGGTGATCCTCCTCCCGACCTCAGGCGCAAATTCTTGTCAGATCGGTTCTTATTTCGTTCTGTCACCTTATCGTCCCATCCCCTGATCCCCAGACTATTGCAGAGATTCTGCTCTACTAAGCCTTATTGGCGGAATAAATCTAAGCCTAATCTAGTCCTCAGCCTCGAAAATATCACCTCCCTCAGAGCTCCGGTGCAAAGATCTCCTTCCCTCCCTTTATACTCGATCCCTTATGATGCCATTCCTCTTTTTCCAAATGTTTTCTTTAATACTGGCATATCCAAAAAAACCGTAGATTGTAATTCAGCTTTTAATGAATTTGCCCATTCAAATTTTCCTAACCAGCTTTATATATTCACGGACGCTTCTAAACTTTCTGACCTCGGGTGCGTGGGATGTGCAGTTAGTCTCTCCCAATATTAAACTCTGCCTCAAATACAAGCTCCCCCATGAATCTTCAGTTTTTTCTGGTGAGGCCCTAGCTCTTTTCATCGCTGTAAACTATGCCCTTGGAAACAAAATTCCTAAATCTGTTGTCTTCACTGATTGTCTGAGTGTTCTTCAAGCTATTTCCACACACCCTTTCAAAAACTGTTCCCGTAATTACATAATTTCCCAAATTAAAAATTCCATTCTATCTTGTCAGTTAGCAAATCTCGAGATTTCTTTTGTCTGGATTCCCAGTCACTGTGGCATATCAGGCAATGAAATTGCTGACCAGGCTGCCAAAGAAGCAGTCCTGCATGGAAATGACTGCTTTTTCAAAATATACTCCTCTGATTTAGTAAATATTCCAGCCAAAATTTTGTCCCACAAATGGTCTTCTCGGTGGAAATCGTCGAAGAAATGCTTCTACTCATATATTCAACCTAACATTCCTGGCCGTCCGTGGTTTTTTAAATGTCGTTCTCTCACAAAAAGACACACCAGCATCATCATTAGACTGCGCCTTGGTCGGGTTTGTTTGCCTGAACTTCTTTACAAGTTTAAACTTAGAGACTCTCCTTTGTGTGAGTGCGGAGGAGAGGTTGGTTCTGTTGACCACATATTTTTTAACTGCCCGCGTAACTCCCCCTCCTTTAATCTCTACTCAATGCTGGCAAAATTAAATATCCCCCTTCCCACTAATCTCTGATTGTTGTTTAACGGACAATAAGAAACTATTTCGCTCACTTGCCAAGTTTATGGAAAAGAATAATATTAGACTTTAACCCTTTCTGTCTTAAATCTCGTGTTGTGTGTGTCATTTGTGTCGTTCTGAGCTTCACTAACTATAGACATTTTAATATATTTTGTAGTATCTAACTACGGTGGGGTGTGTTTGTATGTTTGTGTTGTCCGTTTGATTGCAGATCTCGAGCAGAGCAGTCCTATCAACTTTATATTGGCAAATTTGTGCCAACCCTGTTGGCCAGAACGCCATTAAAAAAGAGAAGAAGAAGAAGATTACAACACCCTGTCCCGTATTGGTACCCTTCATATACGATACTTTAAAATAAACTTAGATACAGTTCCTTATTATAGACTCATGACTTGTATCTATACTGCAAGGGTATGAGGCGGGTGGGACTTATCATTTCGAGACTATGCAGCTCATATAATTAAAATCGAACTTGACTTACAGGTAAGTTCGTTTAATTTATAATTATATTTCGCTGCATAGTCTCTTCAATGATAATACTTGTAGATGAAAAAAAATAGAAATTAATCAAAGTTTATTACTGGCCTTGTAAGCAATCGTTACGTAATAGCCAACCAAAGTTGCTAGTGTTTTAGCGTTATCACTAGGAACCTTTAGATCACTCCGTAATGTTGAGCATAAAATAAATACACTGGGATGTTGGGTTGAGGACTAATTGTAACTGAGAGAAATGCATGGCCTAAACCAGAGACCTAAATTAATATTCATGCATGTAGTTACATTTTCATTGTATCACGTCTAGGAAAATAGTTAACACAGTTCTTGCTAGGAAGCATATCAAACGACTTAATTTATTGTCTAGTGGAAGTAATTTCCATGTTTGTATCTTTATTTCCATTATTGCCAATCTCCAATTGGTACATAATAGCTACAGTTTCGACATGTTGTCTACGCGTTGTATATATTTTTCCTCCTTTTGTATCCATACTCAGATTTACTTATACTTAAGTAGGTTAAGTATTATCATTGTTTAAGCATATTTTTAGGAGAAAACGACTGAGTTTGTTTCGGCGTTTCTTCTCGGCAGTGATCTTCTTTTTCAGAAACGCTAGTACAATTTGACTTTTAAAAGGTTTAAAAGTGCCATTGTGGCCTTCTTGCAGAACATTTATTTCATTTATTTACTGTTTTTTTATGATTTTTGTTCCGTACCTATTGATAAATAATGTGATGCCAGTGGCGAATTTTAAAAGTTAGGTTATTATTTATATATGACAGAGGCCAAACTGGCCAAAGAACTACCAATCAACAGTACTGTCGTGGATTGAAAAAAATCGTCACTTTTGAACTCTATTTTAATGCAATTAAGGTCGAAAAGTTACGAACATTTTCATTTCTCGTCTATTTTTAATATGTATAATGTCAGGTAACTTTAGCAAGGTCATAATTAATAATTCAGCAGAAAAAATGTGTAATTTCATAAGCATCCCATTCGAATTTGGACCTTAATTCGCCCGAGCAAAGATTAAAATGAAAATACAAGTTAGCAGTTCCTTTCACAATAAGTTGAATTTTCGAAGTTGTTTTTGATATGACATACCTTAATTCAAAACGATGTAAGTCACATTAAAAATTCGTTGTAATTTGAAACTTTGGTCATTGTAACAAAGCTGCAATTCAATATGAATTTAATACTTCACTAAGTTTTTTGGTTTTCATTATCGGGTTTACTATAAGTAAGGTGGCGGGATTTTATGGGTCTTTTTAAATTGGTCGAAGGCTAAAAATAGCGTCCACGCGTTATCTTGTTATTTGCTTGTAAAAGGTTATTCGCTCCTCCACGTGCGTAGAGCGCTAACCTTTAAACTGGTTTATTCTAACGAAATTAGACTTTAACTTCATAGTAATAAGTTTTAGAACTAGCCGGAAGTAAAATAGCAATACGGGATGCGGTTTTGTTTTTACGGTATGCATTTGTTTTACCGTTATAATTATAATTATAGAACGTATAGTATTTTCTAAGTCGCGGCTTAGAAATTTACTCTAGAAGTCTAGACTCTAGATCGTTTATAGGTATACAGGGTGAGAAATTCAAAGGTCAATTTTGGACATAATATAAATTTAGCCCTTTTCCAAGAGTGCATTTACAAACAAATAAGTACACAAATGTTGCTCGTTTTGTTTAATAAGTAGTACTTACAGGATAAAAATATTAAGTAATAGGTTAGAAATATAGTTTAAATAATTTATGAAACTATGTCTAGTATAATATTACTCACATAGCCATAGCTAAATCAAGCCTAATCCCAATAAGGTCTAGTTCCCCCTCGGATTGGAAGGCCAGAGGGCAGTCGCTTCCGTAAAAACTAGTGCCGACGCCAATTTTTGGGATTAGGTAGCGGACCCCAGGCATTACGCTAGGACGATGATGATAGCCATAGCTAAATTAATTGCAATTAAATGTTTTTTAAGACTGTTTGCTTCTAAATAAAGTAAAAGAAAATATTATAACATATGTAGTATATGTATGTGCAAAAATATAATACGTTGTTATAGTTAACCGACCAATCGTGAGCCTTAATGCAACGAGATAAAGTCTACCAATGATCAGTCAACTTTGGAGCTGGTAGTAGCAACGCGTGAAGAGTTGAAGACGTGTAAAGTCTGTTTTTATAAGGGAATACGAGGTTTAGGTGCATAGCCAACATCCGAGGCTGACTGTACCACTACGCCTAGTTCAGGACCGCAGGACGAAACTAAAGCATGCTACAATGTTTAGTTACGGTACGTAACATGTTCGGAGAATTTTATACGCGACAGGGACACAGATCTGTAGGTATAGAGATATTGACGTGTGCGTCACAAGAAACGGAGCCCTATAACTCATATAAGATTGACATCAGAAATAGATGTGCTGTTAAGAACAGCTAATTGCTCTAACAAAAGCAGTTTTGGTTGCCCTGAAAAGGACAGTTGTGTAATATTGAAGAAGCCGACAAAGCAGTATCTTCGGAGATTGACGTCGTAGCATCAAACGAAGGACGTCTACCACTGGACAATGGACATAGGCCTCCGCCACAATGACCGATCCTGCGTCACCCGCATTCAGCGGACAGACGTGGGACAGACCCTTGATTATGTACCTATGTAGGTATATACTTAACACTTCTTCATCTTGATACTTTAAATAGGCTTGTGTCGTATTTAAATAGAAATGGCCCATTATTTAATTCTCAATAAACAAAAAAAAAATATGAAAAAAATAATGAATATGTAGTCCGTTAAACTTTTACGTGACGTCATGTATACTCATAAGTGCTCATACTCATACTTTTTGAGTATGAGTATGAGCACTTATGAGTATATATAAAGTATACTTCTGAGTATGGCGTAACGCCAAGAGCACAGTATGTACGAGCAGGTTCGATAATTTTAAAGATGTTATTTGAGGAGTCAGTTTTTGGAAATTTGAATTTAATGAATTTTGTTTTTGCGAGGTCTACAGTAATATTTGGTTTACTCAGGGCAATACCTAATAGAGGCGAATAATAGATGCCACCTATACTATGGGAATTAAGTATTTACATACTTATCCAAAACCCTATGGTACCCTAAGGCTGCCTCAAAACGGCCAAGCCCGCGCCCGCGAGGTTAACGGCCGGCTTTTCGCCGCGTCATTTTGGAAAATCTCCATACTTTCTCTACTTCGCACGCTCCGTCGTGTAAATCGATAGTTCTAATTAATTTTCAACAACAGTTCGGAGATTTTTTCAAAAAGTTTAACCTACACAATTATTATTATCACGGTAGGTACTAGCAGTGTCATCATTTTTTTGTAATTAACCTCTTTAAGTATATAAATAAATAATAAATAAATAAATAAAAGCTATCACTACTGCCCCTGTGACCTCGCGTTTTATTGTCAAATTTTCAAATGAAATAAAACTGAATCAACAAAAAATCTGTATAGTTATTATACTGCTGACAAATCACGAGAATCGGTCGAGTAATGCAACCTGTACCTAGATCATATCAGCTGAACATACGAAAGTTTTTTTGCCCAAGTTGAAACGGAGACGCTTAGCTCGCTCGGCTAAGTGAAATAATTTTTTGACAAAAATATCATTTACACAGGTTTTTATAGGTATTGACGTTTGCACCTTTATCCCACAGTCATCAACCAAGCACTTACTGAGACACTCCAATGAGCCCAAACACGACGGATTTATCTTGTGTAGTTTTGGAGTTAAGTACTATGGCCTTGCTTAAGTCTCCATCATCACTACATTCATCATCATCCTCCTAGCGTTATTCCCAGTACAGTTGCATCCTGAAGGATGCCTGGGGTCCGCTACCTAATCCCAAGAGTAGGCGTAGGCACTAATTTTTACGGAAGCGACTGCCATCTGACCTTCCAACCCGAGGGGGAAACTAGACCTTATTGGGATTAGGCTTGTCAAGTGAGAGGGCAACTTGACTGTTAGAAGTTCTCAAGTCGCCCGGAGGCCTCTAACTTGGCTTAACGACTGCTATCATAGACAGAAACCGGGATCAACGGCTTAACGTGCCTTCCAAAGCACGAGAGCGCTCAGTTAGTAACCACTCAAAGCGGTCACCCATCCATTGACTGACCTCGCCCGACATTGCTTAACCTCGCATACCGCACGCGGTACGCGGGCGCCGCTGGGCCACGAACGCGCCATCCATCATCACTACATTACACTATGTAATAGGTATACTAAGTAACTTTGAATAAATGTCTCATTATTATTATCAGCTCAACTTTATGGTCCCATAATATTGCATTGTCACCGAATTTACAACATGCCAAATTTCAGCTCAATCAATACCGGCACGTGGCTGAGAAATGGATTACATGTGCATAAAAGTTATGTTTGTAGGTAAGTACTTCATAGATTTATAGAAACGCTATAAAAACATTCTCCGTGGATTATGAGTAGGTAAAACCAAAAACAGGTCAAATTCTTTTAACTTTAGTTAGGTACCTATGTCCTCCAATAAGATATGTATATGACCCGAGGCTATCTTAATAAATAAGCCAAAAACATATCTATGCCAAAAACGCTGTCAGCCTTCCAGACACCCATGCCATCGTGTATCGATTCAAAATTCTTTTTTCCTCCACGCAGACGCGGGGTATAAAAAAATTTACAACCCTGAAACCACCCCCTCCCCCAAGACATCGCCAAAATGAAAAACGAAGTTTTACTCCACGCCACGAGTATGTAGAACTTTTTCTAACTTGCTACTCCTATTAAGTACGAGACATAATATTGGTACCCCTTTTTAAATGTTTTTAGACTACAATACTCATGGTTTTTACATTAAAGTTGACTCATTAATATAACCTGCAAAACGGGTAAAAAAAAATGTATGGCATTGCATTTTTCTCGCATTTTTATCAATATTATTTTAATAGAATACCAATTTAGTTGAATTAATACGTTAATTTCTATAAAATAAGAACCTTTCAAATAACTGTATTAGAACCCACAAAATATAAAACAAACAATAACAAATTGCATTAAGACAAAAAACACCAAGAACAGCCTAAAATGTATAAAAATTAAATTAAAACCCAACTAAATCTAAAAATAATTACACTTACGTCGTCTACTACTCACTATCTAATTCGCACTTCCATTTTCCTGTTTTACCGCCCGCTAGGTAGAGTAGTACTAATTACTTATTCTGGGCCGCTAGAGTATAAGCCCCAAGGTTAGAATGCAGAGGGTTTTGAAGTAAGTACATATCCTTGGGTACAGATATCTCCACACCGTTTTATGAGTTCAGTGTCACACTATCATACCTCCCTAGCTAAAAAAATAGTGTGAGAGTTCTTTTTCCGTTTTCGTGGCAGCAGGTGACCCGGTAGTTTTCACCCTGTATAAGGTGTTTCCCTTAATAGACACGTTACATTTCGATGAGTTGATATCAGTTTGACACTAGCTCTACTCTCACACCTCATGTCATTGTCATGTCATGTAATAATAAAAACTGTATGCAATTTTCATTATTTTATATTTCATTTCGGCCATTGCGGAGCTGCAAGCTTATACCGAGGTAAGGCGGGTCACATGCACGGGTACAGTCGACCGCATACAAATGTATTTTTTTGGACCTTATTTCAATGGAACATGGTGAAAAAAATGTATACATATTAGTGCCCTTGACCGTACATATTTACTACCTAACAGCACTGCAATGAAATGAAAATACTCAATGTGAATGACTCATTCACATTGAGTAGACGAACCATAAGTACAACTAGTGATGTGCCGTGGGAATATTCCCGGGAATATTCCTTTTGTTCCCAGGAATATTCCCAAAACAGGTGAATACTGCAAAGCAGATTGGGCATTTTTTAAAATTAAAGTTAGTTAATAATGAAGTACTCTACAGAATTAAATGAGTTTTGCTAAAAACCTGGTGTTATACCTACTAGATACACGTAATACATGTTTTATATAATAAAACTTTAGCTTTTGTTTCGATCACAAAATCGTTTCTCTTTTTGCTATGCCGTTTCTGAGTATTATGTTTCTGTCTCTTTCTTTCAATGGTTGACTCCCTTCCTCTAAAAAGATAAACCGTGTTGCACTTGTTCAGTCTTCTAACGTATCTGGTGCTATCAACACGAAAAGTAAAGTGTTTGAACATTTCACTACTCATACAGTTAACAATAAAGTCACGTTTTGTTGCAAATACTGCAATACTGGGTATTTATTTAACAATGCTACAAAATTCGCCTATCATTTAGGCAAATGTTCCAAAACACCATGTGACGTTCAGTGTTTTTTTAAAGACCGAGAAAAAAATAAGTCCAACAGTGCCTTAAGTGAAACATCGCATGGTGGTTCTAGTTGTTCTTCAGCTTCACCAATTTCACCATCCCACACTCAAAATTGACAGATTCGTCCTAGTATTTATATCGTAATAAGTACTGCACCGTTACAAAAACCAAAGTACATGATATACTCGTACTACTGTGATTTTTAATGAAACTGTGATGATTTGTATAGTTTTTGCTAATAAAAAAAAATACTTTTCAAAAAAAATATTATTCAACTGCCCTAGTAACTATGGGAATGTTCCTGGGAATATTGGGAATATACCCCGGGAATATTGGGAATATTCCCGGGAACATTGGGAATATTCCCGGGAACATTGGGAATTTACTTTCGCAAGTGAGTTACACTGTTTAATGTGTCGGTAAATAGTTCAATGAATAAAGTTTTGATGTAATCCTCAATCACACAAAATGTAAACCTATACACTATCAAAATTCCCCAATGTTCCCTTTGTGCGGGAATATTCCTGGGAATATTCCCGGGAATTTTCCCACCTGGGGAATATTCCCGGGAACGGCACATCTAAGCAGGGCGGTAGATACAACCTAGGGAGCTAGGAAGGTCTTGCATCCCTGCCGCCCTGCCGCAGGCCCAATTTAAAAATTGCCCCGGCGTGCCTATACACATCACAATTAAGGAGGCAATTAAGGGTCCAATTCCAATATTACCCCTGCGGCAGGTGTGTGAGTAGCCGGCTTAAGTCCGACACGAGCGCTGGCCGGCGCCGGGTCACCATTTCAAAGCGGCAACGCCGTGGCAGCAAGCAGCAACCGTACTTGTACTTCTCGAAGATCTCACGGTTCGAAAATACATCCATACTTTACGATTATTATTATTAGTGAAGCGTCCCTTCGCCGGCCGGCAAACGGTGACATCCTGAAATCACATCGGAAACATGACAACTTCATTTTCATACAACGACGACAAAAGTTTATTGTATAAGGGCAACACCATCATCATCCTAGCTTTATTCCCAGTACAGTTGCATCCTGAAGGATGCCCGGGGTCCGCTACCTAATCCCAAGAATTGGCGTAGGCACTAGGTTTTCCGAAAGCGACTGCCATCTGACCTTCCAACCCAAGGGGGAAACTAGACCTTATCGGGATAAGGCTTATCAAGTGAGTGGGCAACTTGACTGTTAGAAGTTCTCAAGCCGCCTGAAGCCTTCTAACTTGGCTTACCGACTGCTGTCATAGACAGCAGCCGGGATCAACGGCTTAACTTGCCTTCCAAAGCACGGGAGCGCTGTTACTAACCACTCAAAGCGGTCACCCATCCAAGGACTGACCCCGCCCGACATTGCTTAACCTCGCATACCGCACGCGATACGATACGGGCGCCGCTGGGCCACGAGCGCTATTGTATCGTGTTGGATCTATATCCCCACGCATGCCTACCAAATGACCGGGCTGTAAAGACCCGAGAGTTTAAAAACGGAGATACAAATAATAATAATATTTATTGTATTGATAAAAAATACATAAATATTAGGGGACATTTTTTACACAAATCGAACTAGCCCCACAGTAAGCTCAACAAGGCTTGTGTTATGGGTACTAGACGACGATATATTTAATAGATATATACTTAAACACATAGAAAACATCCAAGTCTCAGGAACAAATGTCTCTGCTCACCACAGAAACAAATGCCCTTACCGGGAACCGAACCCGGGACCTCTAGCTTCGAAGGCAATGACACTACCAACTAGGCTAAACAGGCCGACAACAGCAGGATAAGGGGAACATTACGATATAAATCACGAGTATCACGACCCTGTGTCCTGAGTCCTGAGCTAAGAAACCCTGTGTTACAGGACCCAGTTTCGTCGTTTCATTTATTTAACCTACCACGTATTTATACAAGTGTAGGTACAGAGAGAGCAAGATATACATAAATATGGCCAGTTGTAGATGGCTACATGGTGTGTTTGTGTGTATGTGCATGTGAGTGCGTGTGCGTGTGTGTGTGATGTGACATTTAAGTATGCCGGGAGTAAAGGGACGCTTGGGAATCAAGAAGAAAATCTAGCACGTTGCCGACTCTTAATTGACTTAAGGATTGGTTGATACCTACGCGTGGCGTTGTGCGGCCTCTTACGCGTGACGTTGGTGTCCAACCCATCAAATTCACAGGCTCGCTTATTACTCTTATTAGAGCGAGCGGTCTCACTGGGTAGAAATAGAGACATATACTTGTAGTAAGTACTGCCAATAGCAAAATTGGATGTTCATTTAGTACTTTATCGCACTAACGTAACAATACTTCGACAGTTGGGATGCGTCAAAGTAGTGAAAGTGACAAGGTACTAAAGTAAACATCTACTTTCGCTGTTGACTATACAAGTAACTCAGATCATTCTTTCTATGATCTGAGACAAGTACAGTCGATTAATGGCTGAAAAACTGGTAAAATTCGGGGAGAAAACACCTTTCGTTTCTTACCCTTCTATTTGGGCGTGATATTAGCTGAACCAATAAGGTAAATGTTCCAGTACCCCGACAGTTGACACTTTCAATGAGTTAAAAAGTCAGCAAAGTGTATGCGACTTTTTTGGTATGTCCTTAGGCTACTGTGGCTAGTGAACATTAGGCGAGCCGTCGTAGGCTAGTGCCACCATATGGCCATTATCGTGATTCAAGACAGCAAGTGAACGATAGATGCCAACTATCGGCCATTAACATTAAGTTGTATACTATATACTTGCTATATACCCCATATTTGTATCAAGATACCCCATCTGGACAGAAATAGGATTAGCCCCATTTTTCCCTAAGCTTATAGGAAGTTTCAGTAGCTATCATATCTCTAACATTTCAAAAAACATTCTTCCGTTCCGAGAATCAAAATCTACATACCTAGCAACATAACGCAAAAAGCTTCTAGAACCAACCGATAACAAACTCAAATAAACCTAAAACAGAACGTAAAAAACCGAAGTATATTTCGAAGAAATCTATGCCTGGCTGGAAGACGTAAAAAGTAAAAATATAAAAAATAAACGGCCGATCGCGGCCCTCGAAATCGTTACAATAATAATGCAGTATCTTGTATGGATTCCTTGAAGACATAATACCTTTTGAATTTGGAATGGAGCGCGGGGCGCGGGGCGTTCTTGAACGGCCATTTCGAAAATCGATCAGACGGCGCGTGTGTGACTCTTTTGGATTTCGAACTAAGCTATACAAAATTGTACAAACTTTTCCTAACAAGCTAAATCATACTCTATTTCTAGCACTATAAGGTAGAGTTTGTCTCGCTTTTCGACTCTGTGGATGTGTGCGTGACCCCACACATACTTCGCCGTCGACCAAAATATTAATATCGGGGCCGCCAAAATAGATTTTTTGTATACGAAGTTATACGGGTGGATAATAAAGTTGGACCTTTTAGGCAAATACGATAAGCTAGCTATGCTATTACTTTGCTTATATTTTTCCTTATTACGTAATGCTAGTGATGCGATAGTTTTTTCACAAAAGGTACACGGACGCGGGAAGGCCAAGTCGTTTAAAAAAGTGTTTTGACGTTTTTTTGTGAAGTACTAACGCGCACGTGTAACTGTCTTGGATATTTTTAGACGCAATGCGGTTTGTGGGTTATAAAATTAGATATAATTTGGTACACAGTTTAAATGTTGTGTATAATACGAGTAGGTTGCAAATAATCTATAATTAATTGGAGTTTTGAAGTTCTGTAACCGGTAAGCTTAATTTTTGGCCTTGACGACCTTAAAACCTTTCTAAATTGTATAAAATATCCAATTCATTTTTGTTCGACCACTCATCACACGGTTCATTTTAATGTGATGTTTTTGAAACGAAAAAGTTGCTTTTCTTTTCATGATGTAGGTATAGTCGTTGTTATTTGCGAGGCCTTTATCATAGGTATTGATTGAATTAATTAGAAATTTGAATCACGATTTTGTAGATCCGTAAAGGTAACCTATGGAGGTAACAGAAGCACGTGTAAATATTTTTAGCAAATTCTTCGAAATACTCTGCCTTTTTGAGACACTTATGTATGTTTAATTGAGAACGATTGTATACATTAAATAAATGTTATCACTTCAATACTAAAAAGAGGAAGGAGGAGGAAGGAATAGTAAGGCCTTATAATTAAAACTTCTGGGTTATTTTGTATAATGTATAACCTGTAATGTATTACGTACATGAAACTCGGGCACAGCCGCCTATAACATATACCACTCCCTGATGGTCCAATCTATGTATATACCTACTACCTCAAGATAAAAAAAATCGTGTGAGTGGTTTCGACAGTTACTCCTACACACAATACTGCAATGATGCAATCTTTATGTTAAATAATAGTATACCTAGGTACACCCAGGACTCTGGTCTAGTGGACTCCTTGCTACGTACTACACCTTTCCTCTCTATAACCTCGTATCACAATACGAATACCATTACCACCTTGTCACTGCAAGCTTATCGTAGAAAATCGTTGGACAGTCCATAATTGATGCTAAAGTGACAAAGTACCACAGTTATTTCCCATACGTGTTAATTATTCATCGCCTCCGAAATAAACAGAACGAAGGGCAAAGAACTTGACTTTTTTGGACTCTAGCAGAGCCACTTACGCAATGCTTGTCGGACCGTTCTTATGACATTAAAATACGGTTCAAAATAGCTTGAATTAAATTAGTTATGCTCTGGTTTTTTGTATAAAAGTGTGACGTCAACGGTATTCGCTTTTATAATATCAATGAGATAGCATCGACTAAACTAATTATTCCCGCGGCTTCGCTTTAAATACGATGTAAGTTTATCGTGTGAGATAAAGTGTTCGGTAGAAAATTGCCACGTATGGTAAAAGTTTAACCAAACGGAAATTGACCCATAAAATAATATCACAGAATTTTTAATTTTTAGGTTGATGTATGCAAATAAATAATGTATGGGGTTGGTTTCTGCTTGCAATATTAGGAGTGATTTCAGTTGTGTTTTTTGTGTTGTATATAAAAATTGCAAGTCTAGTCAAGGTTATCATTATCATATTAAATCAATCGATTCACTTCCCATCAATCGAATCCTTAAATCAAATCTAAATTAAGCTGTGTTTTTATACATTACCTATCGTCCTAGCTAAGCTATGAAACTATTTATGCTTGTCTGATAGCGTAGCTCAGCTTAAGCTTTTGCCTTTGCTCTAATGAAAAAGCAATCTTACAATGCTAAATATAGACGCCATGTTTTTTCTACGACTTTGTTTTCTATTATCTAGGGCTCTTTTTTGGCTTCGTGGTTTGACTGTTCAACTTTTAATGTGATAACGACGAGTAGCGTAGCACAACTTTTTTAAGTTAAGAAATATTTCATTGTATTTTAAATTTTTCACTAATGGCTATGATGAACATTTTTATCGCTGACTGCGCAACTTGGATGTCCACTTAGTTATTTTACAGTTTTAATGTTACCCAATATACGAGTACTTACCTACTAATAATGGTTTGAATGAAAATACGCATACGTGCAATTCGGTCAATCCCACTAAAAGTATTGCATTGAAATTGGTTTTGTGTTTATTTTTGACACTCGTTCCGATCCGACATGTGGAACTTGGCGAACAAGGGACCAATGCAAAATTAATCTCAATTCAGACTTTTAGTATACTCATGCTTGCCGCCTCGCTCGTTGAGATACTTACATGTCAAATTTCGGAACAGGGCAATAATACTTACTAATGAGTAATAGTTACATTGCATGGTTAGGGTCTTGATGCATAAATATGTATGCATTTGTCTATTTCTTCCTTCATTGGAGTGACGTTAAAGTAATATAATCTTATTTTATTTAGAAATACGAGTAAGCAGCATTATTTTTATAAACTTTTTTGTACATATTTACGTATTAACAATGTCTTCTCATCATTATTCGATTGCCCTTTTCTCAATCGCATGGGTTAGAATATGTTGATTTAAATCTCTCATTATCAATAACCGATAAAATAAGCCGCTCACTTAATAAAATATAAGTACTTAATATTTTACAATTATAACAATTTTACTCAAACCCTTTTATTTATAATATACGTATATATTAATATATATATCTACACCATAAACATATAATTTTAACGTAACCAACACAACACCTTTCTAAATTGAGGGTTCGCATTCCAAAAATACGATGATTCCTAAATTTTCCATTATAAATGACTAAGCTTAAAACCAGTTATCTATTAATAGCATCAAAAAAACAAATTACATGAACGATATGGAAATTAAAGTCGGAAATATCTGGTGTTCTTTTCCAAAAGGCCTTATATTGAATATATATGCATATTCGTTTGACTGCCTTATAATTGGAACATCAAGTACGAAGCGTTTACTAAATCAACAGAAAAACATCTAGATACAGAATACCTAAAGTGTTTATTAATACTTGATACGACTGTTTCTCTCGCCTGGCCATTCGATGTTGTCTTCTCCGGAACTTGTAGTAAATAACCTGAGATATTTTGCATAAATTATAAATTCATCTTTTTAGCCGCTACCGCCGAGACTATACCTATACTTAAGCACTACAATTAAAAAATTTAGTAGGAAGGTTGTGGGGGGGGGGGTCACTCCATAAATGTAACCGGAAAAAAACATAAGGACGTCAGTACCGTTAGTTTCTAATGAAGATACGACATTTTTAACTGACTTCAGTAGAAGAAAGGAGGTTCTCAGTTCGTCTGCATGTTTGTTTTGTTTTCTTCAAAGTACAGGATAGTGGTTTTAAATTAGGACTAGTACTAACAGGTACGGAACCCTTAATTTTGCGTGGCCTGAAACGCACTTGGCTGCTTTTCAACATTAAGTTTGAAGCATAAAACATACAACTAGAGCATGGAATATCGGAGCCTTTTTCAAATACCGGTATTTTTTCGATATCGAAAATTCGAATATCGGTTTTGCGATATTTTCGATATTTTTTCGATACTGGAAAGAGAAGCTGGAATAAAATAGCATTATCATGTTAATTGACATTTATATGTCAAGAGACACTTGTGTATCATTATGTATCATTATACATATTACCTGGGGGCACGGTAGTGCCCCCGCCAAGACGAGCCAAGCGAAGCGCAAGGGCACTACCTACCTTTGCTCGAAGAATTTTGTCGTTTTTTTGAACCCTCATAAAGTTGGTTTCCGATGTACCAGATAGTTCATATTCTAAGGATATGATGTCAATAATAGACTAATTCAACATACAAAGTCTCAATTGAATAGCTTTAATACTTTAGATTTTATTGGTAGCTAAAATACACCACTTCCTGCATACGGTATCCCTTCTGGCCTCTGTAGCTGGATATCTGATTTCCTGAGTGAGCGGTCGATCCGGGTAGTCATCGATGGCTGCTCGTTGGACCTCATGGCCATTGATGCCGGTGTTACTCAGGGATCTGTCCTCTCCGCGACCCTTTTCCTGCTTCATATTAACGACCTTCTTCTACCAGGAGTGGTCGCATACTCAGATGACAGTACGGTTATGGAAAGATATTTGTCCAGCGCGGGGGCTGGTCGTGATTAAATTCACTCTGAGAGAGAGAGACAATGGTAGAGCGCATTAACTCAACCTTAGTCTTGTCTCCCAATGGGGTGATAACAATCTGGTTAGTTTCAACCCCACCAAAACGCAAGCGTGTCTGTTTACCTCAAAAAGGAGCTCATTCAATCTGGCTCCTACTTTCCGAGGTACAACCGTGTCTGTAGCCAACGATCTCGAGCTGCTTGGCATGACGTTAGGCTCAAACCTTAACTTCGGCACTACCATCGCGTCCAAAGCCGGAACAGTGGCCAAAAAGCTGAGCATCCTAAATAAGGTCAAGCGATACTTCACCCCTGGGCAGCTTCTATCTTTATATAAAGCCCAAGACCGGTCTTGCATGGAGTATTGTAGTCACCTTTGGGATGGCTCGGCTAAGTACCAACTTGCCGCACTCGACTCGGTGGACCGCAGAGCCAGGAGGAGGCTCATTGGCGGCAGTATGGTAGTGGGAAATAAGCTGCAGAGCTTAGCACATAGACGCAAACTGGCATGTCTATGCGTCTTCTGCAAACTGTACTTCGGTGAGTGTGCTCAGGAGCTCCATAAGCTCATGCCGCTTTCCCCCTTCTTCCATAGGACATCCAGACGTACGGCTGGCTACCATCCTTACCTGGTCGAAATTCCTCTAATTCGAACCAAGCGCTTTGCATCTTCTTTTATAATGCGCACTTCTAAGGTTTGGAATTCTCTGCCGGCGTCTGTATTTCCAAGTTCATATAACCTGGACCTTTTTAAGGCACGAGTGAAAAGGCATCTTCTGGGTGAGCTCGCTTCATCGTCGGCCTCATCTTTGCCCCCCGGCTAGATGCTGGCCAAGAGCAATCCCATTTTTAATAAATAAATAAAAAACAAATTCTACATATCAGAGGCTTGGCTGTTTCGTTACTTACTTCAGATCAGAAACTAAATATTCGCATCACCTCCACGACGGTAGCGAAACGGCGAAGCCATACATATTTACTGATACACTACCGTCAAAAAGTTTAGGACCAAACACAATTTTCAGTTTAATTTTCCTAAATTACTACGCAAACCAAACAAGACAAAAATATTGCAATGGGCTTTTTCTCACAAGGATTGGACTTTTGCAAACTGGTTGAGAGTACTACGGACAGACGAATCAAAATTGAGTGGATAATCAATCAATGTTGACTATTTTCATATTTTGTGTTTGGTCTTAAACTTTCTGACGGTAGTGTGTGTAGAATTTGTTGAAGTTAGGGTCGGTAGAGTTAGGGCGTGTAGATTCAGAAGCTTGACTCTACATGAGATCTGATATCTTTTTCACAGGGCAAACCTTATGTGGGTATTGGCAACATTTTACATGAAATGTTTTTGGTGGGATATAACTTAATGGTTAGTAAAGCATAGTAAAGCATTATCAATTTTCATAATGAACAAATCAATAAATTATTGAGTAAAGCAGAGGCAGAGCAGAAACATTTGAAACTTAAAACAAATCAACATATATAGATAATACATAAAATTCATATCAATCAAAATAAATCAATGTAAGAAACTTTAATACCAATATTAATTTTTGTCTCATAAACTTAAATTAAATAATTAAAAAAAATCTCTAATTCGAAAAATTAAAATACAATTAGTGCCACTGTCACCTAAAAATAGATCCGCTCATTTAAGTTTAACGATTTCTGAACATCTGATTTATTATCAATAATGCATAAAGCAGTAAGTTTGAGAAAGACAGGCAAGTGACATCTGACAGGTCTTCACCTGAAAATTTCGTCCGTTATTATCGAAATTTCGATACTATCGAATACCGGTATCCATGCTCTACATACAACACATTGATATTGTATTAATTAGCATGGAAAATGTCGATCAAAAATGTTCTCCAGGACCAAGGGCGATGCAAGTTTTATAGAATAAGGCATAGAAGTTAATCATGGACAAGGAAAATGGTCTATCTATCGTATTTCTCGCTTACTCACAGCAGTCACAGCCAAGCAGAATTAACGTCTCAAAGAAGGATCCAATTATGCAACGCGTTCTTGACGAATTGACATGTGAATGCTTTTAATAATTGGCGCGCTATTATTATTATAATATATTAGTTTCAGAGTTAGTGCAACGACAAGTGTGTGTGATCGTGACGCGCCAAATCTCTTTATGTTTTTGAGTTTTTGCAATAAGGCGTTGTAAATTTACTAAAATTATCAACTTAACTCCGCTTTAACAATAAAGTAGGATCAATTGTTGTTATTAAGTTGATATTATTTTATTTTTATATAGCAATCGTAATGTTTATGTGTTTGTAAGTATCGTCATTTTAAGTATATCGTCAACAAAATAACTTGCATGAATGTTTTCCAACACAAGTCATTGAACGGCACAGATTTCAAATATCAGCCATTTAGTTATGGCTATGAATTCAAATACCCTAGCCGTTCCATTTGACCCTATATTTAGTTTGCTTTGCCAAGGTTATTACAAGTAGATAGTAGAGAGTTTAATTCGCTGCAATATTTACCAATTATTTCGGACTATAAAACTGATTACTTGCTTAGTAGAAAATTTCGGAACAGATTTTTTTATAGCTTACAAGTTCTTTCTTTTAAAGGATTATAAGTTAAATGACATTTTCAATCTTAAGTCACATTAATAAAGGTGAACATATGAAGCCATACCATTGGGTATTTTGGTGTCATACATACTTAATCACTTAATCATACAATCATACTTAATCATATCTTTATCATACTTTTACTTAATCACTTGTATACGTTTTGGTAATACATGAGCTAAAAAAAACTCAGCATAAATCACATATGTGGTGGCGTTCACTCAATGCGGTCATCACAGTATGATGATTTTTGCTTGGCTGCGTAAAGCAATTTACTGAAATGTGTCAAAAGGTAAGCTTCACAAACAATATATTTACAAAGGCAGCGAACCTATAATTATACAAATATATTATTTTTAATTTAGGTTTTTCTCATAAGGTTTAAATTAATTTTACATTCGTTTGTTACTGTACTGATTATTAAAGTATAATTTTGTTGAGTTATTGGCGTAAATAAAGTAATTATCAATATATAAAGAATATAAAGCACACGCACTTAAAAAACATCAATTACTAAAAATCTCATTCGCCTATCCATTTTACTCGCGCACTTAAAAACATCAATTACTAAAAATCTCATTCGCCTAACCATTTTACTTGTTCGTTGTTTTTACAATTACAATTTGTAAGTTGCCGAGGGGCCATAGAGTCTCAAATAACGGCAACCATGGAGTTTTCGGAGCAGCGGTTTGCGTCACTATTGCCATGGAAGAAGAAGGCACTATGTTAAAGTTAGAATTTGTATTATTTCACACTTTTTGTTTTTTTTAACGGGGCATGCGACATTCCTTATAGTCTGGGTCTTTACGATTATGATATTTATTCTATGAAGAAGCTTCTCATAATATATGTATGATGGAATCAACACACAAATTTGGTTCTGAGGTCAGTAAATTTATATTTGAATAAAATCTCAGATTATAAAAAAAAAAATCTTGGTCTGTGGATAAAATAAGTAGGTAAGTAAGGTATGAAGTTCGCTGCGCTGTTGTTTGGATTTCTTAAAGTTGATCTATCTAGTTAAGCACAGCAAATCTATAAAAAAGAGTTTAATACAAATTGCTTTTTAATTGATCGAGTGAAACGAAGGTCTCCGTTTCAGCTTCGCCGAAAATGCTTTCGTATGTCCAGCCGGCGGATTTCCGGATTTCCCGCTGTTCTCCTTGACAGGGCGCTTTTTTGTCGAGCAAACTATAGAAGTTTTTGTCGAGCAAACTTTTCTTAATTTTGAAAAAAAATCGCGAGATTTACGGCTCACAGAGCCATTAAGTATAACGGAATTAGGCTAGGTGGGACAAATTTTACCTAAAATAATAAACAATTTCCGAAAACATTTCGAGCCATGCCTTATATGGTTTAAAAACAGCGGGATATCTAGTAAAGAACATACATAGAGATTATACTTACCTAAAATGTTGAATCCAAAACCCATTCAATCCCAATCTGATTTTTGACATCGGTTGAAGCAGCATGGTTATTGGTTTTGACCAGCGAAGGTCTAAGTATTTATTACGCAAGTGTGAAATAGCGGAAAAAATCAGGTCAGTTTGTAATTTGTCACGGGCTGTGAGCCGCCCAGCCCTAGCATTCACAATGCTTTACCAAGAGTACATTTCAGGAAAGCCAGTATAAATCTGACCTTCGATTACACACGGTAGTTACGCATCTAGGGGTCAAGATAATACTAGAGATAAGCGAAAAGAAGTTGTAAATAACATAGTAGTCCAATTAATAAAATGTATTTCACTCGGTTGAGAGCTTGTCTCTAATGTCTCTATCATAATTTTGGCCTCCAGATTCGTAGACACTATACCTAAAACCTATGACCGATCGTTGCCAGTTTCTAGGGGACTATGTCTAGCAGTGCATGTCTTTTGGTTGATAATGATATTAATGATACCTATGCGCATTTGTTGGTCACAGTTCAGAAATATTTGTACCTGCCCGGCTAGTATGATAGCTTATACCGTCACGTTATATGACCAAAATGTACTGAAACGTCACATAAAACGTGACGGTATAAGCTATCATACTAGCCGGGCTGGTCAGACTACGCAGCCGCGGAAAGCTTTAATAATTACTGGCTAGAAATTAGATACTAGTCGATTTCAGAGGGTTTAAGTAGCAATTCGGCGTCCAGGACCTTCAAAATACAAATGATATAAGGACGAGGTTTTTGTTTATCAATAGAACATTTTGAGGTCACATTACTGCATATTATGATAAAAATAGTAATCTGAAGAAGTTGAAAAATGTAGATTAGTAATATTGTGTGACACAAATGATCTGAAATTCTGTACTAAGTGCTAGAACTGTGTAAATCCAGTTATTTTCCCACCTCTCTCCGCGCCGCGCATAGGTTATTTAGGCGAGGAGGCTGCAAAATGCTTACCGCGGATTGTGAGCTTACTAAGTAATTAACGAATAGTAATTATGTTAGGGCGTTGTGCAAAATTATACTAAGTATTATTAACGTATGCAAACATTTTTTCAAGCCAACTCCAAAAAAGAATGAGGTTCTTAAGAATTACTTAAGAGTTACTTTCGATCTTAGAATTCCACTTACGAATAAATTTTGAAACTATGCTGATATTTGTAAGATAGTTTGTGTTTGTAAGCTTGAATATCCTGAATGATCCCGTCTATGAAATCTGATGATAGTGATGACGAGATCTATAAGGAATTACTTGCTCTCAAAAATTGTCATCACCGAATTTGATCGGATTGGGTGTCTTAAATTTGTGCTTTCCAAAATTTACATTCGTATGTTAACATTGCCTACGAGTATGCCTAAGGATAAACAACTTAAGTAGTATCAGTTATCAGTCAATAAAGGTGAGTGATGAAAAAGTGTAAATAATTCGTAAAATTAACACGGATAGGTTAGGCGCCTAATAAAACTTGGCCAGTAATTATTAAACTATAATTTTGGAGAATTCTGTGAAATCTACTAATAATACAAGTAAGCTTTAAAAAAAAATACTAATATAAATAGATCCCTGTTTTCTGATAATAAATAAATGATGATGATGATTATGGGGAAACTTTAAATGGCGTAGCAATCAAATGGGTTCAAAATTGTGCAATCAATTACTTATTATTAGCATATTCCAAACGCTTATCTGTCGTTAATGAAAAATATGGTTTTTGTATGCGTTTTCCTGCTAGATGCATAAGTTGATTTCCGTAAAAGCACAATATAATTTACTAAAGAACAAATTATATAAACTTGGCATCCTAAAAACTAACCTAAAACGAAACGAAACTAAAAAAGAGGCCAAGTGCGTGTCGAGCCACGCGCAATTTAGGGTTCCAACCGTGAGATTATACGGATTCAAAATGATAAAAACTTATATTTACTATAAGGGGGGAAGGATCTAGTCAAGCCATATAACAATTTTTCTCTAGGTACATGATGCGTTTAACACGCTAAGTATTGGCTATGGCGTATCAGCGTAGTTGCGTGGAGAGAGTTAACATATACGTATGCTATTACGATGGCGTATCACTTGCATGGCGTGTATCGTATTTTCGAGGATACGTTTTTCCTCAACGCAACACGCACTATGTGCTTTACGGCTCTACAATAAGGTCGTGTTCAGAAGATTCGTGTGATAACAATTTTTTATTAGGCTTAGATTAAGGACATTTATGACGAGTGGACAACTGCACTAAGTTCCTGTAATAGGGTATCTAACTCAATACTTAAGCTGCCTACTAAGAAGAATCCACTTCAAAAGTGAAAACACCCACAAGTGTCACAACATACCCTCCTAGTTTAAAGTTAGAGGTAGAAAATATTACGTGGTAGTTGATCGGTACTTTACGTTAATATATATCTTCTTTGTCGGTACTCTTGTTATCTAGGTAGGTGCAGTCCACAGCAAAAGTAGATGATCATCTTATTACTTTATCGCACTAACATAACAATACTGCGACAGTTGGGATGCGTCAACGTAGTGAAAGTGACAAGGTACTAAAATGATCATCTACTTTTGCTGTTGACTGTAAAATTCCTTGGTCAGTAGGTATAAAAAACTAAAACCTAATAGGCATTTGCATTTAAGCTTAATTAATTAATTAGGGATCGTAATCAATACGACAATACGTAATAAAAAAAATCTTCAATAGCAGTTATAAGCATACCTACATCCGTGCTAAATAGAAGAGCAATTAACTTAACCAGCGCTCTTTAAATAACACACTCACAAGCAAACTAAAACAAAACAAAACGACTTACTTCCTACTTAATTCAAGAAATAGCTATAATACGTAAGCACGAACACGAACTTACTTCCTTAATTTAGGAACTTGGCCAACGCACTACGTTCGAAAATAAAAATGAATTTTTAGTTTATTGATTCCATAAGCCCGCTTAAGGCCGTCCCTATACATACAAATTTTATGTAATACAAAACGCACACCAAAGCGAATTTATCAAACGATAACTACACGTACGGGAAGTAACCCACACAAGCGCAAATATACATAGAAAAACAGCTATTCTCCTAGCTGTGTAACTAACATTCTATCTATAAGCAAGTAATATAGAAAAAACTTCAAAATAGTATGGCTTCACTCACTTTCCAACGACCTTACGGGACAATAGCACGGAAATGTATACAACCACCTCGACGATAACGTCCATTATCGTTCGAAGATGCCGATGCGCCATCCCGTTCTCGCAACCGAACGGTTTCGAGTTTTCCCGTTCACGATCCAACTCAAAATACGCCAAAAATGACGTCGTGCCGAGCCAATGTTGTTTCGAAAACAGTGTCTCGCGTTTCTGTCCACGGATACAGACACCGCGCGCCGGCTCGCTTCATTTATTTGGAATTTTCCAATCCACTGATTGCTTGTTGTAAGTTTTACAAAACAAATTCATATCCGTTTCGTATTTTTCGCGATTAGCGCCAAGTAGGAAAGTCGTAAGTGGTACAAACTTTATGGTCGAATATCGCTCGGCAAGCGCGGCTACCCGACCGATTGGAATGGTCGCAATCGCAGCGCTATCACGGCGCTGACGGCGTGTCAATCAAACCGTTAGGGTTATACATAGAAAATTCTGACAGCTAGGAACCGTCACAAGAAATAATGTCGTTTTTATTACATTTTTTGATAAAATATTATTCCAGTTTAGAACCGGCGACGACCCAACGGCACCATCGATTTTCTTATTTGGCGTGCGACTATATTTTGTACTTTTTCGAAAGGTCCACGGCCGTGCGTCTAGGCGCTTTCGAAAAACGTTTTACAAGTATTTTCTCAGCAGCGAACGGACGTGGAGCGCGGTGCCGTAAATTGGTAATAATTCCGTTGATTACACAGTAATACGACGCCCGAATATGGGTTAGTGCTCCGCGAGGAATTCAGAGCCCGCGCGACGTTGGACTTTTGATAGATAAATTGTTTTGAAATGTTCAGTGGACGACAGTGTGGTGCGGTTTCTCTATTTTGTTTGTTTGATAGTTGTGTGTAGTGCATTCTTGTCGTGAAAGTGCGCGATTGGATTGTGTTATTGTGGTGTATTGCCGCTTTTGGCGGCGTTCCGCTGAGCTGGTGGATGTTGAACCTCGACAAGCAACCCAGTAAGTACCGTGCGGAACTCTCGTCACTCGCAGCCCACAGGTGGCCAAGGCAGCATGACATTCAGCCACTCCATAAACAAATCTAGTCCTAAACGTTTTGACCATTACACTACATGAACTCCTGAAATAACTTATCTAATTATAAAACTTGTTTATTACTAAGATAACGCTATCTGCCGCATAATAAGCGTAATATTTAAACAGTACAACAACTTCTATATTTGAAATACTTACTTGCCTTGCATCCAAATATGGTAGGATCATTGAAAAAAAGTGTTCAGCTTAAGTCACAGTACATTTTAGGCATTCTTGGGGCATGTGACTCATGTTTTTCAACAACCTTGGTCAGACTTAACTTCTTTTATTTACTCAGATTCCTTAGGCAATTTATTTCTACTTAAGTTGTTATGCATAGATAAGATAATCAGTCTACCTTCTATTTTTATTGATAAATTACCTAGACAAAACAATTCGTCTGAAAGACGGATCAACAGACACTCCAAACTTATGTTTCTCACATCTTCACACATCCCTAAGGAATTAATATCATGGGATATATGTTAACAACTTGTACAAATACAGAAGCACAAATGATATCAAATAAATTAATCATACATATTTGAAAACCCAGATGATCTAAGTCTCTCTTTTTAATAGAAGAGGGATCTCTCAAGCTATGATTTTTTTGCTGTAGCTCATATTACTTACAACATTAACAAAATACAAGTAATACATTGGATGGTTAGAGTTTGTACCATGGAAAAATCTGAAAAATATTGTGTAGCCAAGCTAGTGTCATTTGCTTTCATCCCGATTCTACCACTGTTGACCAAGTTGGCAACTCATATTAAACTAATAAAATATAAATTAATGTTAAGGTTTTTAAATAATGTATAGTGGTTGGCGGTTAAGAAGTCTATCCGGACACCTGTCGTAACCTAAGAGCCACTTTGAGGTTATAAACCGTATTGAAATGACAGGTGTCAGGATTGACTTCTTAACCGCTGACTACTATAGTTGCTAAGTGTAGAGGATGTCAACTACTATATCATCCTATTTAAATATATTAAGATGTTGTTATCTTTTTTAATTAATTTCATAGCCTATTGAGTGTCCCATTGCTGGGCAAAGGCCTCTCCCCGTGATCTCCATGTGTCCCAACTTTGTGCTTCTTCTGCCCATCCACTGAGGAATTCATCAATCTTATCCCACTATCTGAGTCTAGGCTTGCCCCGTCTGCATCACCCGTCATTGTGTAAAAACCTTTGGAGAAGGTTGGCTTTGAATAACACCATACCTTTTCTTCCTATCCTCCAGCCTAGGGTTGCACTACGTCCCGTCCTGGTACGCCGAAGCATGTCCCGGTTTGATGCTTGGTGTCTCAATATCCCGGCTATTAAACAAATTGTCCCAGATTGAAAAGCATAGTTAATTAGTATGGACTGGCCTTGTTAGCACGGTAGCTTATACCGTCGCGTTTTATGGCCAAAGTATACTGAAATGTAACAAAAACCGTGATGGTATAAGCTAGCGTGCTAGCTAGGCAGCACTAGATAAATAAGCATGCATGTATGTCTCTGGCGCTCATGGAGGTTAAGCAATGTCAGGTGAGGTCAGCCCTTGGATGGGTGACCGCTTTGAGTGGTTACTAACTGAGCGCTCCCTTGCTTTGGAAGGCATGATAAGCCGTTGATCTCGGCTGCTGTCTATGATAGCAGTCGTTAAGCCCAGTTAGAGGCCTTCGGGCGGCTCGAGAACTTCTAACAGTCTAATTGCCCACTAAATTGACAAGCCTAACCCAATAAGGTCTAGTTTCCCCCTTGGGTTGGAAGGTCAGATGGCAGTCGCTTTCGTAGAAACTAGTGCCTACGCCAATTCTTGGGATTAGGTAGCGTACCCTGGGCATCCTTCAGGATGCATCTCTACTAGGAATAACGCTATGACAATGATGTATGTCTCTTTGACTTTGTGCTACTTAATCTTATACTACTATACTGTTCCTTCTTTAGTGTGATTACTAATTAGACGGGCCCTTCCGGGCCTAACTTGGGAAGCAATGTTGTAAAAAAATCTTTTAATTCAATTTGTCCCTGTCTTCATCTCAATATGGCAACTCTAATCTAGCCTCCCATCAACTTATTAAAAGGTATCTTCCTCTTCAATTGCATTTAGGGCTTCCAATCCCGGTATACCGAGATCCCGGTATTCCGAGATCCCGCGCTATTTTCCAATCCCGCTTGATGCGGGCATGTTACAGGCGACCGACCATTTGCGAATTCAAATTTTAAAATGAAACTGTTATTGTTACAATTAACTGCATTTTATTTGCCTGTCACCTTAATTTTGTTTAAGTATTTAAACGTACTCGAAAAATGAGGACCACCTATTTTATATTTTCATTTTATTTTCTTACAAACCCTCTTATTTTGGTCAGTTAAACTGCCGTGATCTAAAACTGCGTAGGTGTGTTTAAAGTAAAAATAAGATACTCACTTTTGTTGGGAACCTATTCAATTAAAAAGTAGATAATATACTATTGCTGTGACAATATCGACAGTGACAGTGGTGGTATTCAGGAGGGCAACCATGAACACCCCAAGATCGAAGTGCGTATATCTTTATTTCTATCTTTATTTCTATCAATAAGCAAAACGATGGAGTTGGAGGTGAAAGTATTCGAAACTTTTGAAACACATAACTTCACTGGACTAGATAAATCCCACAACTGTCAAGTGTTGATGTCAATATTGTCAATGTCGCATCCATAGTTCCATTTATTATTTTTACAGGATAAAAAAGTCATGTCACGCAGTAGCTCCAACATCAAATAGTTTCAATGCAAGTCCAACTATTAGAATCACATTCGGATTTTCGCATTCGGAAAATAGCCTTAATTTAATGTCATTATGGCTAATATTGACCCGGGCCCGGACCCGGGTATGTCCTTAAACTACGACCAAGACCACCGGGGAATGGGCAGCAGCATTCCTAGAGTACGGTGGAGATACTGCGATCGCCAACCCGCATGCCAAGCGTGGCGATTATGGCATTTACCCCCCATGAAATTGGGGGAGGCCTATGTCCAGCAGTGGACGTCCTAGGGCTGATATGGATGGCTAATATTCGGTTGATCACTATATTGAGATTTCTTTTTTTCATAATCTAAATAAAATAGAATATAAAGTAATTTGGAACCGAACATCACGTTATTGGATTGCAAATAAATCAGCAAGATATTGTCATTTTCTATTGCGCGATTACGTCCGATTTTACTCGAAAAACTAATGTGATTCTGAGATTTGACGGACTGTATTTTTTTACAAATTTGACAGTTTTTCGTGAACTAAGCATTTAAAAATGTTTTTTTTTTAAATCTCTAAATGGTTTATTGCTTCAAGCCACTAAGATAAAACGAAATGTTGCTAGCTCAATTTTATGTTTGTTTTAGTTTCGTTTTTAATCTTTAAGAACAATTTGATTGACCTTTAATTTGTAGTAAATAAAAGGCAAGTTATTTTGAGTATTTCGTTGATTTAGTTAGGTAACTTATTATAAAAGTGTTATTTCTATGCGAGATCCCGCAAATACCGAGATCCCGCGGGATTGAAAATTGGTAGTCCCGCGGATACCGAGATTGGATATAGGTAGCGATTGGAAGCCCTAATTACATTTGTATTTTTCTAAATTGGAATTGAGTTGCATTTGTTTAAACATCCTTCGTCTTCATAACAAAACAAACTCTATTTATTAGAGCGGTGGATTCAAAATTCATTGGAAATTTGTCTTGTTTGGTGGGCAGCTAGAGGTTATGGGTGTTGTACAGTCAAGTTCATAAATATATGGATGTTCCAAAGGGTTTAATTATATTTGTGCAAATTTATAATGCCTTTAACAATAAAAAAAATATTATGCCGGGGACAATCAATAATCATACACAAATCAAACAAGTCCCCTAGTAACCTAGTAAGCTCCATAAAGCTTGTGTTATGGGTACTAGACGACGAAACGACGATATATTTATAGATATATACTTAAATACATAGAAAACATCCAAGTCTCGGGAACAAATGTTTCTGCTCACCACAGAAACACACGCCCTTTCCGGGATTCACACCCGAGACCTCTAGCTTCGGAAGCAGTCACTACCAATACCAACTAGGCTAAACAGGCCGACAATAAAAAAATATTTAATAAATCAACAATAATGAGAAAATCCAGGTGTTTCTATGATTTTGCTGAAAAATATGGTATAAATAAGATTGATATACGTATGTATCCATACAAAAAGACGAAAATATAGAAGGCCGTACTGCAAAACAAGATTACAGTTGTGGAAAAAACATTTAAACAACTGGGATTTATGTATATAACAACAAAAAGTTTGAAGGGCTCAAAGTAACCTAATGTCTGTAATTGGGAAAATTTACTTAAAATATCAGTCATACTTAAATTTGAGGCCGTGAACACGAAAAAGGATCTGTCGGCTACCGCCGGCTCTGCCGCTGCCGTTTGGGTACGAAGTCTAGCCTCTGTATGGAGGGTTCGAATTCCTTTGACTCTGGTGGCGTGCGCGCCGACTCCGGCCGTTTGGTGTGAACCGTCCATTATTTTACACGAACCGTTTGGAGCTGCAGCTCTACGCAAGAGAGGTATAGAGAAGTCAACCTTTTGTACTATAAGGTTTTCTTTTGAGTAATAAAGATTAAATAAGATAAAGTTTATCAAGTCTGTTCTGCTAGGATACTTCATTTGACTTTGTTTATATCCATATTATTTATTGTAAATACGAAAAAACTGTCTATGCGTAATCTTTTCATCATCATTATCATCATGTCAGCCGAAAGACGTCCACTGCTGGACGTAGGCCTCCCCCAAAGAGTTCCACATAGACCGGTCTTGCGCCACCCGCATCCAGCGGACACCCGCGATCCTTACCAGGTCATCAGTCCACTTTGTGGGGGGGCCTGCCCAGTCTGCCCACGCTACACCTTCCGGGACAGTTGGCCTCATAAGTAGCTGGACACTTTGGGACTTTGTCGTTTGCACTCGTTGGCAATTTAGTATGACAGAGCGACATGGTACAGGTATTAAGGTCGCCAGTCGCCACTCGAGAACCTTTCCGTAGAAAACTTAAACCTAATTTATTTTTAAAATCCAAGGGAGAATTTACGCAGACCGGATCCCTCATACATATTTTAATGATGACATTTGATTTCATACAGAACGTGTTGACACTTGTTATCTCTAGAGTAATAAGTACTTATACATATTGTATACACTTGGTCCCAATGTCAAAGAATATGACCCTCGAAAATAGATAAGAGAGGTACTTTCATCATTCTCCTACCATTTTCGCGGTGGCATCCTAAATGAGTAAAATGAGCCCCGGGGTCTACTTTGGCATTTTAACCCAAGATTGGAGTAGGCACTAGTTTCACGAAAGCGGCTACCATATGACGACCAATTACCAGGCGATTCGACTGCTCGTTTGCCTCCCATTTCATAAAAAAAAGTTGGTACTTGGAGTGACCGTGCCTACGAAGCCGGAGGTCCCGGTTTTAAATCTCGGTCGGCATTAATTTGAACACCAATAAATAAATAATAAATAAATAAATATTGGGGGACAATCTTACACAAATCGACCTAGTCCCAAACTAAGCAAAGCTTGTACTGTGGGTACTAGGCGACGATATACATACTTATATAGATAAATATATACTTAAATACATAGAGAACATCCAAGACCCAAGAACAAAATCCGTGCTAAATGCACAAATAATGCCCTAGCCGGGATTCGAACCCGGGACCTCTAGCTTCGGAGGCAGTGTCACTACCAACTAGGCTAAACAGGTCGTCAAAAGTAGTATGGGTGTGGGACTAGCTCGATTTGTCTAAGATTGTCCAATTTTTTTTCTATTTCGCCATGTATGTAATGTATAGTGCTATTTTTAACCGACTTTAAAAAAAGGAGGTTCTCAATTCGTCGGATTTTTTACCGATTACTCGGAGACTAGTGGACCGATTTCATTATTTTTTTTGTTTTAAAGGGTATATTTTCTAGTTGGTCCAATGGGTCCAATGGGAAGCATTTCATGTAAAGATATCTGCATATTATAGGACGTTGGTGGGTGTATTACCGGTGAAAAAATTGGAGCGGTCTCTAACGTGAAAGTAGAAGAAAAAAAAATCTAAAAAGTTTAATTGGATTTTTTTATTTTATTTTTTATGACTTAATGTAAATATAATTATGGTCATTTAATCATCTTTATAAAATGTACAATATATACCAAGCTCGTTAAAATAGGTTGACAGGAAAAAAAAAACAAAGAAAAATCAAATTTTTGTTTTTTTTTTAAACAAAGACTATAACGTTTAGGGTGCTCAAATTTGGCACAATGATGAGTAATGTAGAGCCACACAATCTATAAAAATTACAAGCCCAAACTCAAGGGGGGCAGAATCACTTAGCTTATCCTGGCACGGCCTTTATTGTAGAAGCTCAATTTGTTCTTTTCATGTCGGACACCTAGTATCCCAAATTTAAAACCCTTTTTAACGTCTCATATTTAACTTCAAAACTCAAGTGTCCATTCGTACTTATGATTATGACGATCAAATACAAGGAGGTTGTAAATATAAAACCAATGTACACCTTATTGTAACGGAACAAAGTCCATATTTGCTCGTTTAAGTGTCTTTGCTACTTATGACAGTTATGTCACTTAAGATTCCTGAGAGAAGTATCATTTGCCATATCTTTATACACGGTGGGAACGAGTAACCTGACAAACTATAATAATGTTTTCCTGAACATTTTTCATTTAGCACGTAGAACTGATGGCCGTTGGGGCGGAAAGGTTCTCGAGTGGCGACCATGTACCCGGAAGGCGTAGCGTGGGCAGGCCCCCCACACGGTGGACCGATGACCTGGTATATAAAGGTCGCGGGTGTCCGCTGGTCGGGGTGGCGCAGGACCGATCATTAAGGAAGTCTTTGGGGAGGCCTATGTCCAGCAGTGGACGTCTTTCGGTTGACATGATGATGATGATGATGAGCATTTTTGGAGATTAAAATTTCATACAAATGCCTATATGCGTTGATATTTGTTTTCATCCTCCGTTTACATGTATGCGCCCCCTAATACATATTTTTTTCGTAATTCTACATCACTTTTCTGTAGCAGTTCCTACGGGTAGTATACAACTATATACACTTAGGCAAAGCCACACCGAATGCGTGCGCAGCACGTGCGCGTGCGCGTGTGCGTGGCGTGCACGTTGTATCGTATGAAATCTCATAGTAGATGACACACCGCTTGCAAGTCACGCGCACGTGCACGCCACGCAAGAGGTGTGTCATCTACTATGACATTTCATACGATACAACGCGCACGCCACGCACAAGCGCACGAGCACCTGCTGCGCACGCTTTCGGTGTGTCTCGGCTTTTACCTACCAAATTTCATAATTGGGTACATCCCACATGTTGAAATTTAGATCATGGTGTTACTAGTTTCATACATATAGTAAGTTGAAGTTAAAACCGTAAGTTGCAAATTATTAAAAATCAAGATCATAAAAGTATATGACATGACATTACAAAAATATCGAAATTTTACGATTTTTTTAATCCGCCAATAGTAAACTGAAAGATACCGAAAGAATCCTTATGAAAATAAAAGTATATATTGCATGACACTGCACCTAAACGCAGTATGTCACGACAATAATAGCAATTTACTTATTTTCCCATACAACGATGGTTCGAAATGTTCGAATATTACAAGGTGACGTCACAGTAATATTCATTTATAGGAGCCGTTTGCAAGGCCGCTGGCGGCGAACTACATTTGTCCAAATTTTGTGACTTTTGTTGTTCTCTAATTGTAGCTGGTCACATATAGACTTTTTATCCTCTCAAAACTGGTTCGAATGGCACCACCAAAAAACCGACTTCATACTTTTCCACTCTTACTCGGCCTCTCCTACTATATAATTTGAGGATTTCCCTTGATTTCTCCGAGATCCCGTCATCAGATCCAGACTCGATGACACTGGGACCAACTAGAAAACATACCCTTTCAAACAAAAAAAGAATTTTTGAAATCGGTCCAATAGTCTCCGAGTAATCGGTGAACGTATATAAAAAAAAATAAAAAAATCCGACGTAATGGGAATCTCCTTCTTTAGGAGTCGGTTAAAAAAATAGTCAAGTAGGCAATTGTTACACTTATATGTTCGTCTAAATCGGCTGTGACATACGGATGGACGGATAGACATGACGAATCTAACCCTAAAAACTCAGTCAAAGTCTACATGTACTTAGGTGATATATTAATATTGGCCGGTACTAAGAGTTGTTGACTACTTCATATGCTTAGTCACTTTTGATGCTGACTGTAAAAGTCAGCGTCAAAACTTCAAAAGTAGCTACGCATATGAGGGGGACAAAAGATCTTATTCTTATAATAAAGACTTGAATTTTCAAATGCCTAAGTACTTTTTATGCTAACTGTACAGTCAACAGCAAAAGTAGGTGATCATTTTAGTACCTTGTCATTTTCACAACTTTAACGTACGCCAATAGGGATGTTGACTGATAGTCAAATCAGCAACTTTTAATGAAACGTCAAAAACGCTCTGTTAGTATGAAGTTTGTAAGGAAATAGGAACAAGTGACGTCACGCCTTTTGTATGATCAAATAGCGTCCCTTTATTGTTCTTTATGTATTTAAAAATCTTTAAAATAGCAAAAATAAGTAGAAGCGTGATATATTCAGAATATTCTCGTGAGATTTATTTATTGGTAATGTAAGAGTAATTTATTTTTATTGGTGTCAACATCCCAATTGTCGCTGTCGGAGTATTGTTACGTTACAAGTACTAAAATGATCATCTACTTTTGCTGTTGACTGTACCAGGAAGGATACCATAATTGTATTGTACCTAGTCAGTATATATCTTCTTTGACCTATTAGACAAAAGCGCGTCTCAAACAGCTGCGGGCTCGTTGACCTTTAGGTTTCGTTTTCGTTGTAGTAGGTACGAGCTTACTCACGTACTGCATCGTCTATATAGTATTCGTATCAGTCACATATACCGGGTGATCAATCCAAATGGGTCAGTAGGGAGAAGTCAGAAACTATAAGAGACAGAGAAATCTGTTCTTAGGAGTCATGGTGTCGAATTAAGGGACAAGAAAAACTGCATTCATAGATTTAAAAATTTAACATGTACTCAGTTTGGGTATTGAAGAAAAAAAAATGCAATATTTCTATTTCGATATCGATTGTGTAGACCATACGCAGTAAATGTTACTAGGAAACTGGATACTTAAACCCACCTACACCTACCCCTAGATATAAGCACTACCTATTGAAATTTGTTTGCTTGTGACCGACACAACTTAAAGGCTCAGTCTGAAAACCAGCGCTGGGCTTTCTGCTCAGCACATGCTGAGACTGAGACCTATTGCTACACAGCGGTAATTGTTATATATTAAGTTATGTCCTAGTATAAGTTTTTTTTTGTGGCAATAAATGTTTTGAAGTTTGAAGTTTAAAATGAATAAAATGCACAATCGAAATAAAAATACTATAAGTTTTATTTCTTCAATAACACAGAGTTTGAATCCTGAACTGAGTAGTACAAGTTCTTTTTTTTAATCTATGAATGCAGTTTTTCTTGGTACTAAAATTGATGTCATGGTTCCTGAGAACAGATTTCGTTATCTCTTATTAGTTATTACTGACCCATTTGGATTGATCACCCTGTATATAACATAAGCTTGCCGTAATATGGAAGGGGGTTAGGGAGTGAGCTGAGAATTTCAACTGTCTTACTATCACGGTTCACGAGATATAGGGGGAAAATCCATTATGGATACCACCGCACCGCGGGGACAGTGCGGTGGTTATGTCGGACTTGCACCGACTAAAAACCCCCCGATCGTCCTCAACTCGTTTCGGGCGGCTCTGGGATCTCCTTCGGAACGCACCAGTGCCGCCCTAGAGTCCGTGGGTCCCACCATCTGCTTTCATAGGCCATCACAGCCCCCAACTGTGACCGTCTTCGACCCCATAAGGACCTCTTTTAGTCCCCTTCTCCGACAGGCAGAGGATACCGTAGCCGTATTCTATGCCCCGCCTACAGGGCGCTCACGAGATATAGTCTGGTGACAGACGGACAGACAGACAGACAGACAGACAGACAGACAGACAGACAGACAGACAGACAGACAGACAGACAGACAGACAGACAGACGGACGGACGGACGGACGGACGGACAGCGGAGTTTTAGTAATAGGGTACCGTTTTACCCTTTGGGTACGGAACCCTAAAAGCTAACATAAGTACAGTGACATAATAATACTGTTCTATAGAACCTAGTAGTTATTCTATCCGGTTTAAAAGATGCACCCGGAAGGACTGTTGTCATTCAGATTGCATTTCTATTGTACCGCAGTGAATGGACATACACATATAATATGCATTATATATATGCGCTATGTGCTCACTACATATACCTACTTATTTTACAGTTTCAGGCATAATAGACTCATGTCTATATGTGGAATTGAAATTTGAAGAGAGCGTCCGTGGCCCAGCGGCGCCACCGTACCGCGCGCGGGATGCGAGGTTAAGCAATGTCGGGTGAGGTCAGTCCTTGGATGGGTGACCGCTTTGAGTGGTTACTAACTGAGCGCTCCCGTACTTTGGAAGGCACGTTAAGCCGTTGATCCCGGTTGCTGTCTATGATAGCAGTGGTTAAGCCAAGTTAGAGGCCTCCGGGCCGCTTGAGAACTTCTAATGGTAGAGTTGCCCACTCACTTGATAAGCCTAATCCCAATAAGGACTAGTTTCGCTCTCGGGTTGGAAGGTCAGATGGCAGTAGTTTCCGTAAAAACTAGTGCCTACGCCAATTCTTGGGATTAGGTAGCAGACCCCAGGCATCCTTCAGGATTGCAACTGTACTGGGAATAACGCTAGGAGGATGATGTCTATTTGTGGAATTTTAGATGCCATTTAAATACATTGCAATTGTGAAAGTTTCGGCCCGCCCACGCAATCGGTGTAGCTCGGCCTTAAGGTCGCCAGATTCGCCAGAGATCCCGAGGGAGCGCTATGTTGCGAGAGGGACCTTCTTATGTCTAGCTGTCAATACGACGAATCCTCAAGTCAATAAAACCGGCCACGTGCGTGTCGGGCCAAGCGCAATGTAGGGTTCCGTAGTTTCCCACACATTATGAGGACTCGCTCACAAACTTATATTTTGTTTTATAGCTTCGGCAATACGAGTAATGCTTTTGTATGTCGGATTCTCGGCTATTCTCCTTTACAGGTCGCATTTCTCAACCGATTTTCGTGAAATTTGTGAGCAGGTTAAATAATTATATTATAGATTGTTTTTGTCGAGTTAGTTTTCGGAAATTTGGAAATTGGACAAAAAAATAATTGCCAAACACGACAGGCTGTCATGAAGTTTAGGTGTTGCCATGGCCAATAGGCCACCTTCTGTCTCCATCGTCAGATCAGCTCGTTGGTACAGTCAGCATCATAAATATGTATACACTTTTCAACCTTATCACTAAGCATTAAAGTGCTACAATGTATATATGTTTATGGTGCTGACTGTGCCATAATATTGCGTTGCCTTGTCAGCAAACTTATGTAAGTTTGCTGACAAGGCAACGCAATGAATGCCAAAAGCCGTAGAAGGATAAGGGAAGAAAAATGCCCTTTTATGATTAAGAGCAGTTTTTTTTCTACAGTTTCCTACATTTAGTAGTACCTACTATTGTGCCAAGTTTTGTTGAAAATTTCCCAGTGGTTCAGCCGCGAAAAAATAATCGGAATTCATGAAATATGACTTTTCTCTAAAACTATTAAACTTTATCGTAATTTTTTTTTCATTTTGGTTAGTTAAATAGTATATACATATGTCCTGTAAGAAAATTGAGTCTCTCTCTTTAATATTTCCGTTAAAAAAAAGTAAGTGAAAATTTCCAATATTTTTTTTTTACATTTCTGAAGGAGTTACCGCTTTAAATGTCATTTCTAAAAAAGCCTTATTTAAAGTTCTATAAGTTATATTAGTTTGATATTAAAAGTCGAAAAGGAACAAAGTAAAAAAAAAAAAATTGTTTAACAAATACACAACACAACAAACAACACAACACACACACACACACAAACAAATGTTACATTTTCTTCTTACACCATCTCAATCGGATACCAGCCAGTAGCTGAAAAAAAGTATTGCAAATTTAGAGGACAACTCAGACAGATCAGTGTAAAGACAAACTTTACAATCTATGATCAGTGTGACCCTCTGCTGTGAACTGTGTTATCAGTTATCACTGACACCGGTCTGTCTAAAATAAAATAATAATAACTTACATACGGTTAAAGGTTAGCTGGAAGAAGTCCCTTATAGGGATAAGCTCGCCTTTACAGTAATCGCGCCGGCACATCGTTACTCTTTTTACTTTTTGTCGTGTTGTATTGTAACGAATAAAATGTTTTCCATTTCCCCTTGTATGTACGAGGGGTGATCAATAAGTTTTGATAATCGGTATGACCCACCCTGTTAATGATATTCTTTTGATGTGGGCTATACCACGACACTAATCAACATTAAATTAGAGTAAAAATAAATAAATAATATTCATTTGTTTTTCTGTAATTGTTGAATAATAAGCATCTGAATGGAAAAAATAAAAAGATGGCAAAAATAAGAGGTGGTTTTGTAATTATTAGGAGTGGTGTGGAAAAAGTCCTGATGCACTAATAAAGAATATTGTAATTGAAAATAAAACCTTGGTTTATCATTATGATTTAAAGAATAAGCAAGTTATCTGTGCAGTGTTTTTTTTTTTATATCCGGCTCTGTCACCAAAATTAGGGTGTATTTTTCGACTTCTTCCTGAACTATTGAGGCCTACCAATCAAAACTGCGAAATTAGCTTTCACCAGTTGAACTCTAATATTATTGGAGAGTTGTATAACATTATTCTATCAGAGTTGTAAAAAATATTATTTATAAGCTGAAGAAAAATAAAATCGCCTATTTTCGGTAGATTTTGTACTTCAGAGCCTTCTTATTGACAAGAGTGGTGCTCTTCGAGTAAAAATCAGAACTGATAACCGTTCCCATTGTTATTTAGCCCTAACATCCGACTACTACTTTTCATTCACATATGTTCAAAACCAACTACATGAAAATTACGAGCTGGTGATGACTTAGTGAAGGTATAAAATTTGACCTCAAAAAGTAAAATTGGGTTTATTGGGGTAAAATAAAACAAATGAATAACGTTAAAAAGTATTTGAACATATAGAAACTATGCATATTATAATTAAAATATAACGATTTACATATCTCTCATATTTAATACTGATTATCAAAACATATTGATCACCCCTCGTATGTCAACTGTTCTTGCAATTACTGTTTTATTGTTGTGTTTTACTCATGTACATGTACAATAAATAATTTTACATACATACATTTCCATCCTCACCACTTAGATGGTTGGCAGTCCTCAACTGTGCGTTTGTCCAGAAATTTCTTGCCTCGCACAGCTAAACTGTGGAATGAACTGTCGCCTGCGGTATTTCCGGACCGATTCGACCTTCAAACCTTCAAGAAAAGAGCGTACTCTCATCTTAAAGGCCGGCAACGCACTTACAACCCCTCTGGTGTTGCGAGTATCCTTGGGCGACGCTAATCGCTTACCATCAGGCGATTCGTCTGCTCGTTTGCCACCTATGTCATAAAAAAAAACATACGAACAGTGCAAGTTCAATAAAAGCTTGAACAAACAAAAAAAAATCGAACTGAGAAATACAGGGTGTTTGGCAGATGGTAACACAAAATTTATATGGTGACTGGCGAATTGTCGGCCTGTTTAGCCTAGTTGGTAGTGTCAAGCTAGAGGTCCCGGGTTCGAATCCCGGTAAGGGCATTTGTTTCTGTGGTGAGCAGAGACATTTTTTCCTGAGACTCGGATGTTTTCTATTTATTTAAGTACGTGTATATATACATATTTATCTATTAAATGTATCGTCTAGTACCCATAACACAAGCCTTATTGAGCTTACTATGGGACTAGATCGATTTGTGTAAAAAAAATGTGCCCTATTAATATTTAATATTATAACAAAGAGAGTATATGTAAAATAAAAAGTTCTTAAAAAAATGATCCTAAGCACAGGATAAGTAATAGTACATCCTAAGTTAAAAAAAATTGTGCTTGACCCCGTAGCAGATGACCTCATCTATCCGCCATTAGTATGTCCATGCATCTGCTAAATACCTTGTATAAAGTACAAGTTACACTTTTGAGTGATCATGCCCAATCGATTGATACTACTAACTAAAACTATATAATGCAAACAACACAAAGGAAATGGTCTACTACCTATTACGTTACTAGATACGAGTGAATGAACGGTGAAAACTATTACTTGCTTGTCTGTGTTTGTGTGTGTGCAGACGATAGCTACAACTGCGCGGTTACTGTATTGGGAACAGTATATTGACTTGTATAAAAAAGTTAATGATGTAGTCGTCGCCCAGAAGCGCTCGCGTACCGCGTGCGGTATGCGAGGTTAAGCAATGTCGGGCGGGGTCAGTCCTTGGATGGGTGACCGCTTTGAGTGGTTACTAACTGAGCGCTGCCGAGATTTGGAAGACACGTTAAGCCGTTGATCCCGGTTGCTGTCTTTGATAGCAGTCGTTAAGCCAAGTTAGAGGCCTTCGGGCGACTTGAGAACTTCTAACAGTCAAGTTGCCCACTCACTTGACAAATAATAAGTCTAGTTTCCCCCTTGGGTGGAAGGTCAGATGGCAGTCGCTTCCGTAAAAACTGGTGCCTACGCCAATTCTTGGGATTAGGTAGCGGAACCCAGGCATCCTTCAGGATGCAACTGTACTTGGAATAAGGCTAGGATGACGATGATGTAGTCGAGCGTTACTCTTCAGAACTCCTTTTTTTATACCACGTCGGTGGCAAACATGCGTACGGCCCGCCTGATGGTAAGCGGTCACGTCGGCCTGATAAATGTCTAGAATAACATTTTTTACTCTGGCAAAGAACGTGATTAGCATGTTGAGGAGACGAGGTAAATCGGTAATCTACCTTCGTCTCGTCGAAATAAGAGTCTCGAGTGACGCGCGGGCCGCATCTTGGCAGCAAGTGGTGCTAATTTCCCAGTTAACAAACCCGAATAATTATAGGAGTATTATTTGTATAATTATTTTTTTGGATTTAGAACTCGAAAACGGCTCCAACCAACGATTTAAATTAAATTTACGATAATAAGGGCTTACGGAGATGAGAAATGGATCTAGCTAGTTCTAATTTCCGGGAAAACTAGTACAAACGGTAAGACATGCGTCTATTTTATATATGAAGTTTAATTTCATATTTAACAGAATTTTTTAAGACAAGATACGATGTATTTATTGTCAAAGCTGTGTTGGTACATAGGTCTTATAAATACCACAGAAGTCTTATCAGCTTGCCCATTTCGGGCGTACAATATTACACTATACTAATAAATATAATTTTGAAAGTGAAGTGAAGGAAAACATCGCGTGGAAACTCGTCTAATCCCAACAAGGTCTAGTTTTCTCTCTGGGAAGAACGCTAGTAGAGATGATGATGATTTAATATATGTTTTTTTTTTGTGCTGTGTTTAGTTTGTTTCAATTTGATCGGAATAAATTTGACAATTGTGAATTGCTGCCATAACAATGGTCGGACAATTTCATTTAAATGTGTCTTTTTAACGAACGGCTACAAAACTGAACGTCAATTTCAAACGCATACGTTTCGTAACGAAATGATCAGGTTAGACGTGACAACACCACTTCAGTATACTTAACCGGAACCAGCCACTTCCAGTGAAACTTCGGAATCAAGCGTGTGAACCGCCTGTGTCCATCGTTTTTCTGAAGTTAACATACTGCTATCAACATTTACTTGCGTACGCGCACCTTGCGGCCAGTTTTTGTTATCCCATTGAATTGTAAATGGAACAGAGAAAAAACTAGTAAAATGGAGAACGCCAGGTTTCTAAACAGAGTGGGTTTCACACGGGTCTGTTTTGAGCGAAACTTTTTTAAAACCTTGGTGGCAAACAACTGCACGGGTCGGTTAAGGGTCCCCCGCACGCTCGACTGTGCTCGATTCTCCATATAAACGTAGTTTCGTTCTCATTTTAAAACGCCGTGCTTAAATAACATGAAACTTTGTGTACACAATGAGTTCCGGCATATCTAGGCCGGAAATTAGTTTCTGTTGCTTGAAATTGTAATAGAAAAGAAATATTGCGAGCTTTTGAGTTATTTAGGTCTTGTATGAAAACCTTAATAATCGCTGATTTTGTAATGGAGAACCGAGCTTTATTCGGACTCTTAATGCTCACGTTTACTTGTAACTCTAGCTCGAAATGCAATCCAATGCATCTTGCATTGATCGTGACAATCATCAAATCATCATCCTAATAGGTACTAGCATCTCCTAAAAACAAATTAAAGTGTAGGCAGAGACATATAGCATAAATTCCTTAGTGTCCGACGGAAAAATGTTTTTAGGGTTCCGTACCTCGAAGGAAAAAACGGAACCCTTATAGGATCACTTTGTTGTCCGTCCGTCTGTCTGTCTGTCAAGACCCTTTTTCTCAGGAACGCGTGGAGTTATCAAGCTGGAATTTATATCAAATACTTAGGTCTACTGTCCCTTGGAGGTGTGAAAAAATCAAACTTCTAGGCCAACGCAATCAAAAGATACAGTCGCTTATGCCGCAAATTGCCGCAAATTTTCGACACTCAAAACGAATTTGAAATCAAAGCCTACAATGTACTTCCCGTGAACTCAGAATCTTGAAATTTGGTACGAAGCAACGTGTTATAGCATTGATAAAGGAAAAATTGCGAAAACCGTAAATTTTTAGTTACATTATATAATAAAAATATTTTCACGGAACCCTCGGTGCGCGAGTCCGACTCGCACTTGGCCGGTTTATTTTTGCAGAAACCGAAAAGGGACCCGGGTATGTCCTAAAACTACGACTAAGACCATCGGGGGACGGGCAGCAGCATCCCTGGAGTGCGGTGGAGATACTGCGATCGCCAGTCCGCATACCAAACGTGGCGATTATCGCATTTATTCCCCATGAAATTGGGGGAGGCCTCTGTCATGTCAAGCAGTAGACGTCCTTCGGCTGATATGGTGGTGGAAAGTTCTGTTTTGGCTCTAGTTTCGGCCGAAACCGAAACTTGTATAGACTTTTTAAAATCGTTGAATAAAATGTCAGTGTCTTACTAGCCCAGGTGATTCAACATCAACATTGCAAAGCACGATGTAGTTCTGTTTTTTTTGTACGATTATATTGTATGGAATATTTAAGGGTAGTATCAATCCATACTTACTCCTCTGGCGCAGCGACCCAGAGTGTGTCTTGGCCTCCAATACGAGTGCACGCCACCGATCCCGATCCTGCGTCATTACCTTCCAAGTAGTAGTAGTATCAATCCATGCCGACTCTTTATTAACTTGAGGATTCGGTGTGACCACAGCTAGAAATATGCAGGGCCCTCATCACTCTCAAGTCTCAACACAGCGCATCCTCGGGGGCTCTGGCGACCTTACTCACCACCAGGACACAACAGCACGACATACCTAAGGAGCAAGTCATGTTACTATGGCTGCGGTCTTCTGTAAGGTGGAGGTACTCCCCCAGTTGGGCTGCTCCAAACTCCAAATATAAGCGAGAGGACGATCCTCTGTTCCGTTGGCAAAAAAATATTGTCTTATTTTGTTTTGATGAACTATAAATAATGTTTGTATAATGTATTGCATTGTGTGTTTCGACGCGACATTTTTAGGAACTTTTAAAAAGTGGATCGTGTGGGCTGATCCTCTTAGACCATGAAAATACTTGTTCGCCTTTATTCTCAAAACTGCCCCTTTGAATAAAGAAGCTGAGTAGGCGTCTATTTGGCTCTATTTATGTAGAGGTAATATATCGTCATACGCCTATTTGGGTTTCGTTTTACTCCAGTAGTAGTCAAGTGTTCTTTGTGAAAACTGCCAGTGATTGTGACAAGTTGGACCGATATTGTTTCGGATCACTTTAAAACCGGCCTAGTGTAATTCGGACTCGCGCTCATGTGTTCCGCTTGGCAAAATAAAGTATCTCGCGAGGCAACTTTTATTGTCACGTGACATTTTTGGAAATAGGGGCTAGGCTCAGAGTACCCATGTCTTTTGTTGTCCTTGTCATACTGCAACTTATTTTTATTTGCCTCGAACTATTTGACATGATATTGAGGCAAATAAACGATTGCCCGCCCAAGTTAGAGGTTGTTTATCGCAAGCCGCCAGCCGTTTAAGACAAGTTCTTAATTTAGCTGCATAAGAGCTTTTCCGTCCCTGGTGGAACCCGTAAAGGATCTCTATAGAAACCCTTACTCTGAGGGGCTAGGCATGAATGAGGTGACAAGCTGAGTGTCATAATACTCATAATAGGCTATACCTGTTTCGCGATCGATACGTCAGGTGACGTCACGCCGTTACGGCAGATATAACTATGCGTGTACTATGTAAACTCAGCAGTTAATATTAGGGTGGCTTCAGCGGAGGCGGAGATATCATACACTGCTTTGCCATACGAGTATTACATACTATATAGGTACTACAGTTCAGTTTGTACCGATTTATTTGTGCAATAAAGTTTAAATAAATAAATAAATAAATACAGTTCAGTTCTTAATGTATGGTTCCGGAGTTGCCCTAAGTTCATTGTTCATTTTATTTACATTGGCAATCTATATAGGTGATCAATCTGAATGGGTCAGTATGGAGAAGTCGGAAACTATGAGAGATATAGGTAAAAAAATTAAGAAGATGATCTGTTGTATGTAGTTGTAGCGTGTTCGAATAGGCGTTTGTTTTGTTTGTGTTGCACATTTTAAATATGTAACGTCTATTCGAACACGTCGCAAGTACATACAACAGGCCATCTTCTTATGTTTTTTTACCTATAGCGAAATCTGTTCTAAGGAACCATGGCGTCAATTTTAGTGTGAAGAAAAACTGCATTCATAGATTTAAATAAAATAAAAATTACATTTTATTTATTTTAGATATCTTGTTTCATAGTAAACTTTACTGCTTATGAATCTTATGATCTACACAATCGATATCGAAATAGAAATAATGTATTTTTTTTTCTTCAACACAATCGGGTTCGATCTGAAATGAGTACAGGTTTATTTATCTATGAATGCAGTTTTTCTTGTCACTAAAATCGATGCCATGGTTCCTAAGAACAGATTTCCCTATCTCTTTTAGTTTCCGACTTCTTTTCTTCCTACTGACTCCCCACTCTAATTTCCAGCCTATGATGTGTAAAATTCTGAAAAAAAATAAACGGTGGTGAACATTAATGAATACTTTCAACGATTTTTGGTTTGAACAAGATAGGTTAGGTTTAACAGATTTTGAGTACTCGCTGAAAAACTGTCTTGCCCACACAAAAGAACTTAAGTGCCGTGAGTTCGCTATGAAGATACGACCTTTTTGGATTTTGTGTATTGATGACCGAGTGAAATGAAGGTCTCTGCTTCAGCTACATGGAAAAATCTTTCGTATGTCCGGATTTCCGTTTATTCTCCTCTACAGGTCGCATTTCTTAACCCATTTTAGTGAGCAGGTTCGATGATTAAATAGAAGTTTTTGTCACGTCAGTTTATGGAAATTTTCTAAAACAATTTATATTTTCTATGATTTCGTATGTTTTTGAAGGCGGATTTCGATTTGTTCTCCTCTATAGGTCGCATTTTTCAACCGATTCTCGTGAAGTATTGTGAGCAAGTTCGATAATTACGAGGGGCATAAGAAAAATGATCGGTTTTCCTTGAAATAACTATTGTGAACTAGTGAAAAAAAAGAAAACTCAGGATCTTTTACGTGCGAACTCTCCCATTTCAGACTTGACAAACTTAAACAGAGTGATAGTAAAAATTATACCGTTTTTAACGATTGTTCTAATGTGATTATGGTGACTAAAGGTTAGCGCTTGCATAACAAAATAAGATATTTTGACCGAGTGGAACGAAAGTCTCTGCTTCAGCTTCGACATTAAATTTTTTGTATGTCCGGATTTCCGTTTGTTATCCTCTTCTCACAGGTCGCTTTTCTCAACCAATTCTTGTGAAGTTTTGCGAGCAGGTTTTATAATTATATCGATTTTTTGGTCGAGTCAGTTTTTGGAAATATCCAAAATCTTTTTTTTTTTCAATGATTTTGTATGTGTCTGAGGTTTATATCGGTTTGTTTTTCTCTCATCCGGTGAATTATCTGGTACCTAATGGACAAGCGTTTCGCGGAAGGTGAACTCAATATATCTTATAAATTAAAGCTCTTGAAATAACTTTTATTCCCTGTTGGGTATCGTGACTCGTTGCTATAGTTTTAAAAACAAGTTGTATTATACACGAAACATAACCACGAGAAGTGGTCGATTTTCGACGTTGCGTCACATCGTAAAAACGCGATTTGGAAAAGGTTTCAAAACATCAGCAAAAAACATCAATCAAACACAAAATGGTTGGGCGTTCATGCAAAACCGCGGTTTCTGAGCCGTTTTCTATTCACTTTTGTAAGTTGTCTTCCGATCAAACCACAGATCAAAACACAATTGACATTTGTTAGGTCATCTTAAGTTCTCAAGGCCGCAACTCCGAACTAATACATCATAACTACAACTTAGAAAAGTTGAAAAACCCCCGACATTTTGGGGAAAAAATGTATACACTCCTTTCTTGAAGAATCCCATACTGTAGTCTGTCGGGAAAAAATGTATACACTCCTTTCTTGAAGAATCCCATACTGTAGTCTGTCGGGAAAAAATGTATACACTCCTTTCTTGAAGAATCCCATACTGTAGTCTGTCGGGAAAAAATGTGTACACTCCTTTCTTGAACAATCCCATACTCTCGAGAAAACCTCGGAAAAGCTCATTCCACAACCGGAGCGTCCGAGAAAGGAAACCTCTGAAACCGTACAGTACGCGACCATTTAGGTTCTAAGGTTACTTGTTGTCTTTTCGCTGACGGGACAGAATAACAACAAGGAAAAGTTGTTTGACCCAGTTAAGAATTTTTCAGTGAAGGAAAACGTCGCGAGGAGACCGGTCTATTCCTAAGGTCTACTTTTCCGTCTGGGTTGAAAGGTCACATGACAGTCCCTGTCTTAAAACGAGCATACGCCAAATCTTGCCAAAGCGGACTCATGGCTTTAAGATACACCGGAAAAACTCAAAGGAGGACTCAGTAAGTCTTTAGGTTGACAGGCAGAGAATGCTTTATTTTATGGCATTAAGTCCGCCTTTTGTACTATAAGTCTCGTGCAATAATAGTTAAATAAGTAGATTTAGTCTGTTATTCAGTAGCGTTCTTTGTTGGAAAGCGTACAGACAGCGAACAATGCATAATTATGTGGATAGATATGGCTTCGTCTAAAGTATTGACCGATTGGAACTGTTTTGACGTAAAAATATTACGCAGTAGGGCTGCCAACGAGAATGAAAATATATAGTCTTTGAGCCGGCATGCCGCGGTATTACATTGTCCTGAATTCAGCATGCTGAATATGGGTGAGGAGTTGAAGCCTCTCGCTCTAACATATATGAATGTGTCCCGCTCTAATGTTCTAAATTCAGAAAAGTATATTTTAACTTGTTTAATTTTTACCTAACTAAAAAAGAGTCATGTGTACCTATGTGTATATGTGGGTCTGTAATATTCTTTTCTCAAACATGCAATGATATATTGATGTTATGTTCCTTATAATAGGCTGCGAAGTATGACGTTTCAGGTGCGGCTAGGACAAGAGGTCGTTAATGCAATTTCATACAAATGTTGCAGGCCTAGGCCGGCAAAGTCCTCTTTTTTAATTTCCATTCCACTTAAATTTGTGGCACAGGCATCATGACATTCTGCCACTATGCGTATTAAAAATAAAACTTTGTTTTTTTTTGTTGTTTATTTCATTGCATGTTTGAGAAAAGCATTATACATACCTCGGCGGGAAATATGGGGTTGCCCGCCTGAGACCTATCCGACCACGCTACGCTCGGCCGTCTATATGTCTTCGGCCGGCAACCCCTTTCGTCCCGGCCTCTGTAGTAAGGTACTATTAAATATTCATTTATATAATTGTTTATCAAAATAAGTATTTTAACATAATGATTCTATTGGTACCTTTTAATTTACTCTTGGTCGATAAATAAAAACATATTTTTTCGTATCTCTTAAGTATACTATTTAGTAGTATTTCATGATTATATAAAATTTTGAAACTTAATTTTTTATTGTGATATTTAGATGGTACGGTCGGCCTCACAAAGGGCTTAACACCTTTGTACCGTGTCGCTGTAATGTCATGTTTAACATGTCATACTAAATTTCCAACGACACATGATGATAGAGGCTACCCATACAGTGACACTCTGACACCCTGTTACAAGTTACAAAATTGTATCATATGGAAAATACCCAGTCTATAGGCGATCCAATTGACTCAGTATAGTAATACCTATTAGGTAAAGTCAGCGTCATAACATAACAAATCAAAATGACAAATTAATGGTATCGTAATATGTGCATCGACAAAAATTGATCCGAAGGTTAGACCATACGGGTGAAATTTTGCGTTTTTACATCTTTTTTCTTCGTCATTGTCGTGTCATTACATTTTGTTAAAAGAGAATGATAACCTGGGTTAACTTTTGTTAGGAACTAAAACCGATATCGGTTTTGAGTCTTAGTTAATCAAAATTTTCGGGGTCTGTTCTACCAGTTGTATACACAATCGTATACCCGACAATGACGTTAAAAACGAGCGTTTCTAAACGCCTGAGATTCGCCCAAAAATTACCAAGCACTAATCTACTCGTACACCAATAATGAAAATGGCATACAAAGTACATCCGTTTTCATTCCTCTTGGACAAGATTACTAATTAATGTGGACAACCCTATTCTAACAATTGCTCAACCGTTATAAGTGTTATAACTGCAGCAGTTGCAACTGCGCTTTTTGTACAATTCCGAGAAAAATAATATTAGCGCTACCATACTAGCCAGTCTAGCCACCATGCTAGTGCCGAATCAACACAAGCGATTACCACACGTAAACAAAAATAAACCTTATGTCGATGAATTGAAGTTGAAAATTGATTATTTATTCTACTGCCCCATTACCCAATCGACACGAGCGATTACCAAACACAACCTAAAATACACCTTGTGTATTAGTATTAGAGTAGAAAACTGGTTAGTAAAGTAACAAATACCATTAGCGGTACTACTACCGTTGCCGGATTAGCACAAGCGATCATAAAACACAGACCAATATATACCTTATATCAGTGAAACTAAGTTTATAATTGATTACATCAGTTTGACTGACTTGGACTTTATTAATGTTGATATGTGAATTTACTTAACCGTATTGTACTCGCATGGTTGAAAACGAATGAATACTTTCAGTATCTCATTAAAATATGAACTTTATCCATTAGAGTGTTAGGTCGATATTTGAACAGATTATTTTGTTACATATGTTCATCTGAAATAATTTGAAATCTATGTGGTTTTTGAAATGCAATACGCTGTTAAGGTATGGTTTTCTAATAAGAATATTCTTAAGAAACCATGTGGTCTCTTTGATTGTCTGAAATTGAACTAAAATTGCATTACTAGAAACAAAAAAACTGTATGTTAAACCGTTGATCCCGGTAATTGCCTATGCTACCAGATCATAAGAGGACTCCATGCCCCAGCTGTCCTTGAGATTTCAACCGCACTTCCCCGCTGGCTGCGTTTCCCCTGATATAAACATCGTGGTGACTCGCTAGACGATTTTGCTTAGTTCGATATAGCGTGAGGTCCTAATAACGCCCAGAAGGATGTTCTCATATTAGTGTTCATCATCATCATCATGTCAGCCGAAAGACGTCCATTGCTGGACATAGGCCTCCCCCAAAGACTTCCACAATGACCGGTCCTGCGCCACCCGCATCCAGCGGACACCAGCGACCTTTACCAGGTCATCGGTCCACCGTGTGGGGGGCCTGCCCACGCTACGCCTAGTACGCCTATATTAGTGTTATTTAATTGAAACTACACTCAAGTCCAAATAAAACGGATTCCCTTTGTATGGAATGTCCTTACAAAGTGTATCTACTCGATTTTTTTGCTCTTGAGTGTAAAAACTAAAGTGCTAGATTAAGTACGGTACGCAGTTTGATTTTGTACGTACGTTTGCATTACAATATTACATGTAATATTGGTGATGATACTTGGATGTAAATTAATGAAATATAGAGTACCCCCCCCCCCCCCCCCCCAGTTTAATATTTTTTTCAAAATTCCACATCATATTTCTATAGCGGTTCATAGCATACACCTTATTACGAAATTTCTCGGCTGTGACATACGGACGGACAGACAGACAGTCATGACGAATCCATAAGGGTCCCGTTTTTTGCCAGTTGGCTACGGAACCCTAAAAATCAATATACTAATTCCAAGGAAATATATAGTAATTCAATTATTAGCTGTACATTTTTAAGAAGACCCGTATTTAGTATTTTCATTTTTGGACAAACATACTGGTGTAATTATAATTTTTTTATATTTCGACGGTGGCAAACAAGCTTACAGCCTACCTGATGGTAAGCAGACACCGTATAGCCTATTGTCACTTGGGACTCCAGAGGAATCTCAAGTGCGTTGCCGACCTTTTATTGACTTGGGGATGCGCTGCGTTGAGAGTCAAGGACCAGCAATGTCTCCAGCTGTCAAGCTAGACTAGAGACATATGCAGGTCCCCCACTCCCAACAGTCCCAACATAGAACATCCACAAATAATTGTAGTGAATTTTAATGACTTCTTTTTTTTTAGTTTTACGGACGGACAATGGAGTTCAGTTTATTATGTTGATGAAAATATGATGTTGTTTAGACGATCGCGACGTCATAGCGATGCCATGGCAGGAGTTAGCGTTTTAGCGGGAAATTTTAAATTGAAATTTATTTTAAACATCGCCTGGCTGTCGTGTGTGTGTGTGTGCTGTCGGCCTGTTTAGCCTAGATGGTAGCGACACTGCCTCCGAAGCTAGAGGTCCCGGCCAGGGCATTATTTGTGCATTTAGCACGGATATTTTGTTCCTGGGTCTTGGATGTTTTCTATGTATTTAAGTATTTATATATCTATATAAGTATGTGTATCGTCGTCTAGTACCCATAGTACAAGCTTTGCTTAGTTTGGGACTAGGTCGATTTGAGTAGGATTGTCCCCCAATATTTATTTATATTTATTTATTTATTTACATACGGGAGATTTTATTTTATATACTCGTATTTCATGTATATCTATAACTAAGTTCATTGGGCAACTACTGGCCGCTACACTGTGCATGCCCGACATGCTCTTGGCCAATTTTTTTTTTATATCTGGCGATGCGTGTCGCGGATGGGAGTGACGAGATGGATGGCGTCTGTATTTCCGAGTTCATATAACCTAGACCTTTTTAAGGCACGAGTGAATAGGCATCTTCTGGGTGAGCTCGCTTCATCGTCGGCCTCATCTTTGCCCCCTGGCTAGATGCTGACCAAGAGCAATCCCATTTTTTATAAAAAAAAGAGATGACAGGCGATAGAGAGGTACTTATGGAAGAAAAAAAACAGGCTGTGCCGACCCCAAGTAAATGGGAAAAGGGCACGTGAAATGCGTGTTGCGGATGATATCTTGTTTTTTTTTTATGACATAGGAGGCAAACGAGCAGGCGAACCGCCTGATGGTAAGCGATTAGCGCCGCCCATGGACACCCGCAACACCAGAGGGGTTGTAAGTGCGTTGCCGGCCTTTAAGATGGGAGTACGCTCTTTGTTTTGCTGTGTTCTTGACGAAACCTGTGGTGGATGCTTGTTTTGTGAACAGACGAAACCTGCGTTGTGGATCTTAATGGTGTGTAATACTAGTTTTTTGTGTGTCTGAATAAATACTATTTTAATTGTTCAAACTTCACTACAACATAATTAATCTAGCAACATTATCTATTTCTCATAGACAGCCAAATGTTTTCGAATGGCGATAAGGGCTAAACCTCTGACATTGTTATCTGTTTCCAAAAACACCGTTTTACAACCGCACAGACTTATCTACATATACCATACGCTGTACATATAGCCATTTGGTTCTGAGCTGAACCGTTGCGTGATTGGGACTATGTACATATGAAATAGTTGGCGTATAAGCTCTTTTAGATTTGGGAGTCTCCTTTCGATACCATTATCATGTTTTCGAGTCGAAAACAGTAAATTGTATGACGTAATTACATATTTATTTTGTGTAAGTACACGTGTTTATATCGCTGTCGGTTATGCGAAGAACATTCTATCAAAATAGTATATACGACTTAAAAATACTAATACTTTGCGTTCTTGTGCGTGTTCTATCGCTTGTATAATGGGTTGTGCTTAAAAGAACTGTTCGTCATGATGCTCACGGCCGCTTTCTACCATCGCACCACTCGCCGTCGGCAGGGCATTCATCCTCACCTTAGAACCTAAATGGTCGCGTACGGTACGGTTTCAGAGGAATTTCCTCCCTCGGACGCTCCGGTTATGGAATGAGCTCCTTGCCGAGGTTTTCCCGAGGGACTACAGTATGGGGTTCTTCAAGAACGGAGTGTTCACATTTTTAAAGGGTCGTCATCGCGCATTTGACACCCCTAGAGTTGCAGGCGTCCATAGGCTGCGGTGACCGCTTACCATCAGGCGGGCCGTACGCTTGGTTGCCGCCTACGTGGTATAAAAAAAACTCACTGAAGAGGAGTCGCCTCATTGACTAGCAGACGTGGGAGCGGGGCCGGACCCTTCCGCCCCCCGACGTCATCCTTGTTGCGCTGTGCGCCACGCAGGCATTTCCGTACTACGTACATGCATGCTTATTTAGTAAATAATAGTACCTTTCAACCCGAGCCAAATTCTTTAATGGCCGCGGGATATAATTAAATTAATAAATAATTATGAGGCAACTGGAGGCTGAATATTAGTTTTAAATGGACGACATTAGGAGTGCGTTTATTTAATACAAAGCCTGCAATTGACATCCCAGTCGAGGCTAATATACCTAGTGCTTTTATCAAAATTTCAATGCTAACCATATATTCTCATTGTTTCAGGTACCTAAACCGAGAGAACATTCCAGATCGCCTACAAACTAATAATAAGTGAAGACTTAAATCGACCAAAATTTTGTACCAAACCAGCCTGTGACGCTATAGACTAACTGATATGAAGATGGTGCCCCAACAGTATTGCCTGAGGTGGAAACACCACCACTCCAACGTGCAGAATATGTTCGCGCAACTTTTGGCTAAAGGTATGTATGGCTTTCTATGGAGGACAACACACGGCAGTTGAAAGCGTACTGACGAGATTAGGAATAATTTATACCCAAAAAAAACGAGTCTAATTTTGTACTTCACCATGCGACACACATGAGATTTTCACATATCCTTCCCACTTCTCCACGTATACATACAGTCGACTACGACTAGATTGTATATAGATCGATCGGTTTTTGTAACTGTGGGTGGATCGATGTCTAAGTCACTTTATATGGGCCGATAATATTTGAGGAATCCCGTTGATTCCTCAGGAATCCCATAATCACTTTTAAGTTCCACTTCAAAATGTGTATTTTGACGAGTATTAGTTGCTACATTAACGAAATTTCATCGGAATCCGTGAAGTGCCTACATCATTGTGCGGATCAGTGGACGCACTTGTGTGACAAATAGTATTAAAATCCGTTGCGTGCGATGGATCAGATGCGGGCCTGTGGACGCTTACCTTTAGTAACCACTCAAAGCGGTCACAGGTCAGTTGACCTGGGCTGGCGTTGCAATACCGCACGCGGTACGCGGGGCGCCCGTATGTTTGTTTGTCGTGGTATGAAATAAACAAAACAAAATAATCTTTTAAGACTTCTTCTCTCTCTCTCTTATTTTTCTTTTTTGTCTTCTTTTTTTCTTTGAAGTCGGTGAAAAAAATCAAAATGGCCGTTAGACCGTCGACAAAAATGTGCCGGCGTCGTTTTCCGAAGCATCCTGCGCTCCGTGAAATTTGATAACGATTCGCGGTATTCGTGAAACCTGACCGTGCCACGCCAAAATCGACTTAATTGCAAATTTTATACAGTATAAATTCAATTTGATAATGTTGATATAAAGTATTACATATTTTCAATTTTCGCGATTGCTTATTTGTTTAGAACTTGCTGCGTGCGCGGCTGCGCCCGCGTATTGTAAAGAAGTTAAGGAACACAGGCGGGGGCGCTTGATAAAATATAGCTTATGTCCATCCCCGAAGGTCCATTTTATATATTGGGGAAATTATTTATTTGTAATTTTTTATTTATAATTTTTTATTTGTAATTTTAACTAGGTTATTTTATTTATTTGTTTATTTTTCCGATTAAATCATTTTCTATATTGGGGAAACATTTTTTTTTATAAAAAAATAGCCCTGGGATATACATGACAAACTCTTAAAGCTACGAACCACCACCACCACCACCATATCAGCCGAAAGACGTCCACTGCTGGACATAAGCCTCCCCCAATTCCATGGGGGGTAAATGCCATAATCGCCACGCTTGGCATGCGGGTTGGCGATCGCAGTATCTCCACCGCACTTCAGGGATGCTGCTGCCCATCCCACGGTGGTCTTGGCCGTAGTTTTAGGACATAACCGGGTCCAGGACATACCCGGGCAGGACACGAACATTAGAACGTTTTCACTCAAAAGTACACTTTGTCTTCACTAGAATTAGGAAAATTTGGGTTTTTCTTACTCCGAGTCATGACCGTGACCGTCAGGCGTCAATAGGCTGCGGTGACCGCTTACCATCAGGCGGGCCGTACGCTTGTTTGCCACCGACATGGTATAAAATAAAAAACCGCAAAAAATATTTTTATTAAATAATGTAACTAAAATTTTACGGTTTTCGCAATTTTTCCTTTATCTGTGCTATAAGACGTCGCTTCGCACCAAATTTCATGATTCTGAGTTCACGGGAAGTACCCTGTAGGTTTTGATTCCCTTCGAGTATCGAAAATTGTCGGAAATTTGCGGCATAAACGGCTGTATCTTTTGATTGCGTTGGCTTAGAAGTGTGATTTTTTCACAGCTCCAAGGGACAGTTGACCTGAATATTTGAAATAAATTCCAGCTTCCCACGCCTCCCCTGAAAAAAAGGGTCTTGACAGACAGACAGACAGACGGACGGACGGACGGGACGGACAACACAGTGATCCTATAAGGCTTCCGTTATTTCCTTTAGAGGTACGGAACTCTAAAAAAACCGGTCAAGTGCGAGTCCGACTCGCGCACCGAGGGTTCCGTACAACGTTCGCGTATCCATCTCGACCCCATTAATTCAGGAGAAAATGAACGTCATGGGTACGGCGCCATTTATCGGAGCATTATACAATCTTAGTTTAGAAATGTTTTTTATATAATAAAAAAAATCTAGATGTAATAATTATATTATTCCTGTAATATTTATATTGATATTAATGTTTTTTACAGACTTGAAAGAGGTACTCAGTTCGTCTGCAAGTTTCCTTGTTTTTTTTTCGTTTTTTTTATGTATGTATGTTCCCCGATAACTCTTGACCACGTTGACCGATTTTGATAATTCTTTTTTTGTTTCCAAGCAGGTACCCCAACATTGGTCCCATATAAATTTGGTGAAAGTCTGATGATGGGAACTAGGAGGAATCGAGGAAACTCCTCGAATTTTATAGGCACGCATAGGCTGATTTCGGTATTTTCTGTACTTAGGTAACTACGCATTGGCTCACGGAAATCTCAAATTGTGGCATAGCGAAGTACAAAATTGAAGTCGGTTTTTTTGGTATAAATTATCTAGGAGCGTTAATTAATTAAAATGAATTCTTGAATATCTTCGAAATGGCACGAATACGAGAATACGAGATTGAGATTTGAGATGAGATTGTCTTAGAGAAAATTACTTTATTTCATCTCTGGAATGTGCAATTAACGAATTAAAAAAAAACATTCTGTATTCGTAACGGTGTTTGTGCCTGTCAGTTGTGTTACGTAGATTTATAGAACAGACGCCCAGGAAAGACCAGACGCGAACCTAATCTAAACCTGTGTATGGCCCACTTATCGACAGCAAAGAGTTCAAAACTTCCGGGTGACATATGCAAAGGCGGAAGAAATAAGTTCTAGTTTCCCCCTTGGGTTGGAAGATCAGATGTCAGTCGCTTTCGTAAAAACTAGTGCCTACGCCAATTCTTGGTATTAATAGTAATAATAATTTATTTCAGGCATCTGAGGCCCATATTACAAATACCTTAAAGACTAACATACATACATATTATTATATTTCTTAAAATTAATTTATATCGCGATGATGAGACGTCGACGCGAGGTGCTTATTCATGGTGTCGAATAACTGACCGCGAAATCGCCGGAATACAACACCTTTCGGCCGGAACTCCTCCTTCATGACCCCATGATTAGGTAGCGGACTCCGGACATCCTTCAGGATGCAACTGTACTGGGAATAACGCTAGGATGAGATGTTGATGATGATATGTAAAGGCGGAGATACTTTATGTCTTATGTATAAATAAAGCTGTTGAATCCGTTATAATCACATATGACCGTACTAATAGGCAACTGGGCGTGGCCAAGTAGCGACTATGAGATACTATTTTTAAATTTATAACGAATTCTTGGGCGCAACAAACTCAAGGTACGCCATTTTTCACTATAATAAGAAACATGTATCGTTCGTGGCCCAGCAGCGGCGCCCGCGCACCGCGTACGGTATGCGAAGTTAAGCAATGTCGGCGTGGTCAACTCTGGATTTGTGATCGCTTTGAGTGCTTACTAACTGAGCGCATTCGGAAGGCACGTTAAGCCGTTGATCCCGGTTGCTGTCTATGACAGCAGTCGTTAAGCCGAGTTAGAGGGCTTCTAACGGCTTGTGGTCTCTAAAAGTCAAGAAGATAAACGAAGCGTAATAATCCCAATAAGGTCTAAGTTTTTCACCTCAGATTGGAAGGTCAAATGGCAGTCTCTTCCGTAAAACCCTTACCCTAGGCATCCATCGAAATGAAATCAACTATTTTTGTTGCTCTTTACCTTGGTTACGTCTCCTGAGTCACTCTTTATAACAGAGATTTTTTTAGAGTTTAATTCTCCCATATATGAGTTTTAGCGATGATAATAAACACATTCTGACGTGGGTCGTCTCTAGAGCATGCTAGAGTCCATGATATAACATTTTTTCTAAGAAACTCGGTTACTGTTGTCTCTTCGCTGACGGGACAGAATAACAACAAGATACAGTTGATTGACCCAACAGTACCTTGCTGTCTATTACGTAACGCTAGGATGATGCTCAAAACACGTGTAGGTATCGCCGTCACGTGTCTCGTTAGAGTTAGAAAGTGTTGCACCAAAACCTATTACTAAGGATTTTCAGTCAGTCTCATCACTCTCACTGCCCGTCAGTCCGTCCGTCACAGTAAATTTGAAAAACCTAACAGTAATTATATACATATTACTGCTAATCTCTGGAACTTGATATCAGATTTCAAAAATAATTTCACCAGCATAATTATAGAGTGGACTTCTGAGATGGACAAAGACTATATGATATCCAGTGGCTTCGCTTACATTCCTTGTAGGGCAACTAGTCTTTACAGGGTGTTTGGTAGGCATGTGCAAATTTTGCAGGCATGTATAAATCGGATAACAATGCAATATTATTATGACATAGAGCTGATCTGATGATGGACACAGAAGGTGGTCATAGCAATTCCTAAACTACACATTACACAAGATAAACCCATCGTGTTTGGGCTCATTCGAACCGACTCACCAAGTAGTTTATGATTGTGGAAAAAAGTACAGTCGGCAATAAAAGCCTGTACCAAAAATTAAATTTTTGACCAAAAACTTATTACGATTTCTATTCTCAATGGCAACTGACACTTGTTTCAATACCGTTTATACAGTACAGTGGTACGTACTGTTACTTATTCTGTCAATTCTGTGGTGGCACGGAACCCATCGGTTGCAAGTCCGACTTGTTCACAATCTAGAATGTTGGCTGGAGATTTCTGCATAGGAGAAGGGTTATTATCGGATTACGTCAGGTCCGTTATAATGACAGGTTTTTCGGTCAATCGGCGAAAACATGGCGTACCCACTTATGCAAATAAATACAAATATTTGCAACGGGGAATTAATTGGTAAACAACTTTAGCTCCTAAATTCTGAATTGATGACTTCTCCCGCGGTAATAAAAATATGCCTGTTTAATACGCGGTAGTAAAAACAGGCATAGAAGATGTTATCCACGCAGCCAAAAAAGCTAAATGGTCATGGGCAGGACATGTATGTAGAATGCCAAGTGATAGATTGGCAAAAATAACAACAGAATGGTTGCCCTGGTGGAGATCAGCGCAGGACAGGCAAAAATGGGAACGTTTGGGGGAGGCCTTTGCGCGCAAAGCGCCATGCAATTAGTTAATTTATATAGATAAGAATTAATTTACTATTTAAATCATAATTACTAAAGTTGGTAATTATTTTTTTTTAATATACAGGGTGTTTGGTAACAGGGTGCAAAGACTTTCAGGGATGATAGAGGAGGTCATTTTAGATATTTTAGACACGACTTGCTTTAGTACAAAGTCTCTTAGTTTCCAAGACACGCACCATTTTATTTTGAAAATTGTTAGTTTTCCATACTACCATACATTTGGAAAATGTTAAGATTTTTTTCTGGTTTATCGTATTTTTTCAGTAGCTGTAGGAACTAAGGAAGTTTGTGAAATCAATTGAATTGGGACTAACAATTGCCTGCCAACTGGCTGGGACTGGCGACTGGCTGCCTGTATTCAGAAGCGAATAAATTTTCATAGAAACGGAAAAAGAAATAAAAAAATTAAATCCTAATGACTCCAAAATTATCCTAAGTGATTAGGTTTTTACTTCGAAAATAACGGGTTAATTTTTTCGTTCCTACTATGAACTTTACTAAATTCCTCTTGTGTACATTCCAGAGCGTTTCTGCGACGTGACGCTCTACTGCTCGCCGAGCTTCGCGACGCAAGTGCGCGATAAGGACGTCGTCGAGCCGGACAGCATACGCGGCGTGTCACTGCGGGCGCACAGGTAACGTCGTCACTGTCTTACAGTGCGCGTGACGCACACGCTGCGCTTGTGTGACGTGACGCTCTACTGCTCGCCGAGCTTCGCGACGCAAGTGCCCGATAAGGACGTTGTCGAGCCGGACAGCATACGCGGCGTGTCGCTGCGGGCGCACAGGTAACGTCGTCACTGTCTTACAGTGCGCGTGACGCACACGCTGCGCTTGTGTGACGAGACGCTCTACTGCTCGCCGAGCTTCGCGACGCAAGTACGCGATAAGGACGTCGTCGAGCCGGACAGCATACGCGGCGTGTCACTGCGGGCGCACAGGTAACGTCGTCACTGTCTTACAGTGCGCGTGACGCACACGCTGCGCTTGTGTGACGTGACGCTCGACTGCTCGCCGAGCTTCGCGACGCAAGTGCGCGATAAGGACGTCGTCGAGCCGGACAGCATACGCGGCGTGTCGCTGCGGGCGCACAGGTAACGTCGTCACAGTCTTACAGTGCGCGTGACGCACACGCTGCGCTTGTGTGACGTGACGCTCTACTGCTCGCCAAGCTTCGCGACGCAAGTGCGCGATAAGGACGTCGTCGAGCCGGACAGCATACGCGGCGTGTCGCTGCGGGCGCTCAGGTAACGTCGTCTCTGTCTTACAGTGCGCGTGACTCTAAGTTCTGCTCCAAATTTAGGGGCCATACAGCTATTTCTTGTCCGATGCAGTTACGTCGGCAGTTTACGTCAGGTTACATCTCCCGGAAGTTCTTTAAAACTATGTATTTACAGGGTTGAAAACCACTAAACATGTGTTTAGCAATGGTAAATGCATTTTTGTGGGCATCTAAGGCTGGGTTGCACCAAACCGTCTGTAATCGTAAGCTGTGTTCGTTAAAATTTGATTGTATGGAAAGTTTGACAAGTTTCTATGGGATGACAGGTGCCGGCGCCATATTTAACGTTGATCAGTCTGTGATCGTAAGTCGGCGCAAGTCAGCCTTAGGCTGGGTTGCACCAAACCGTCTGTAATCGTAAGCTGTGTTCGTTAAAATTTCAATGTATGGAAAGTTTGACAAGTTTCTATGGGATGACAGCTGCCGGCGCCATATTTAACGTTGATCAGTCTGTGATCGTAAGTCGGTGCAACCCAGCCTTAGTGTCCTTATTATTTATTTATTGTCTCTTGGCTTAACCGGGACAGGGAAACCCTGAAAAAGTTTTCAACAAGTTAGATTAGATGTCATACCCAATTATCCACACAATTGGAATATCAACCTTAACCCTCTCTATTTACGTTCCAGGGTCGTCCTAGCTGCATGCTCAGAGCTGCTCGGAGCTTTGCTCGGCGCGCACGAGGCTCAGGGCGAACCTGTGCTCGTCATAGACGGCGCCGAGCCCAAGCATCTTAAAGCGTTGCTCGACTACATGTATACCGGCGAGATGAACGTGCACCATGTGAGTATAAGTAGTAGTGTAGCCAGTCCCAGCATGCTCGGAGCTCTGTAGCCAGTTCCAGCATGCTCGGAGCTCTGTAGCCAGTTCCAGCATGCTCGGAACTCTGTAGTCAGTCCCAGCATGCTCGGAACTCTGAAGTCAGTCCCATCATGCACGGAGTTCTGTAGCCATTCCCAGTATGCTCGGAGCTCTGTCGCCAGTCCCAGCATGCTCGGAGCTCTGTAGTCAGTCCCAGCATGTACGGAGCTCTGTAGCCAGTCCCAGCATGCTCGGAGCTCTGTAGCCATTCCCAGTATGCTCGGAGCTCTGTCGCCAGTCCCAGCATGCTCGGAGCTCTGTAGCCAGTCCCAGCTTGCTTGGAGCTCTGTAGCCAGTCCCAGCATGCTCGGAACTCTGTAGTCAGTCCCAGCATGCTCGGAGCTCTGTAGCCAGTTCCGGCATGCTCGGAGCTCTGTAGCCAGTCCCAGCATGCTCGGAACTCTGTAGTCAGTCCCAGCATGCTCGGAGCTCTGTAACCAGTCCCAGCGTGCTCGGAGCTCTGTAGTCAGTCCCAGCATGCTCGAAGCTCTGTAGTCAGTTCCAGCATGCTCGGAGCTCTGTAGTCAGTCCCAGTATGCTCCAAGCTCTGTAGTCAGTCCCAGCATGCTCGAAGCTCTGCTAACCGCGAACGAGGATCAGGGCGAACCAGTGCTCAGACAGATACTTTCACATTTGTAATATTCGTATGGATTAGTATGAATATCGATCTCGGGGCACGGTAGTGTCCCCGCCAAGACAAGGTAACCCCCACAACACCCACCACACCCCCACAACTACTTCCCTTTTCTGGATATTAATGACCTGTAAATATTTTGTGTTTCAGTCGCAGCTGGCGAGTCTGCTGAAGACGGCAGAGGAGCTACGGATCAAGGGGCTCACTGATATCCGGTGGAACAACAAGGATGAGCCGCCCGATACAGGTACAGTTGCCCTAGCCACTGTTATTTATTATTTAATATTTTAATCGAATGTCGATATTGTCAAATAGGCAAAAACACGGAGCTATAATTTTATAAAGCAACAGCCAGGTTTCACAACCATTTCACAGCGTCAGACATCAAATCTATGTGATCTTAGGGGGTTCCTGAGTAGCATCGAGGAGGGCACATCTGGATGATGTGGTCCATGGTCTGTTCCTCTATACTGCAGTTGCAACGGGGCAGAATCATTCCATCTCTAGCCACTGCAGCACACGACAATGTGGTCGCGGGTTCGAATTCGTATCACTGGGTTTAAATAAATAAAAATCGCTTCCACCACCACCACCATATCAGCTGAAAGACGTCCACTGCTGGACATAGGCCTCCCCCAGTTTCATGGGGGGTAAATTCCATAATCGCCACGCTTGGCCCGCAGGGTTAGCGATCGCAGTATCTCCACCGCACTCCAGGGATGCTGCTACCGATCCCCATTCCACCGTTGGTCTTGGTCGTAGTTTTAGGACATTCCCGGGTCCAAATAAAAATCACTTTGCCCATTTATTATCCCCAAAACTGCCCCCTTAACTATAAAAAAATGGCTTCAGATATGAAATTAGGCCATACATTGCCTTATCTATCTGTAGCAAAGTCGACTCACGTTTGACCAAAAGTTTGTCCGGCGACAACAAACATAAATCATTCCCAACGTTAGGCCACATTGCTCTGAACATGTGCATACTGCATTAAAACTTGTAACTAATACTACTAATTACAATTTCACTTGTTCAGATTCCCTCACAACAACTGCAACCGCGACAGCCACCGAGAAGAAGCTAGCGGACCTGCCCAGACCCGAGCCCAGGAAACCCGAGAGGAAACCCGAAGCGCGGCCCGAGAGAAAAAGCGCGACGCCTGAGAAGGAGATCAAAGACGAAACCGATGTGGATGTGAAACCAGAGAAGTTTAGTGTTAATGGTAAGTCATTTTTAAGGCTGTACGGCAGCCAAACTTTTATCTTTCTCGCCCGCAAATAATGTTCCAGTCCAGGACACACAGGAATGGTGTGGTATATTTTTGGAATCAGCTCATGGATCCCTTTCGTTTGATAGGTATTTGAAGAAAAATTGGACAGGGCAAACCAAGCAGGGTTATAAATTGTGAGAGAGAATAGAAACTTAGTGAAGACTATTGGAAATAGATGAGGCCAAATGATAGGTCACTTAGGAAGATACGAAATTTTCTTCAAAAACATTCTGAAAGGCAAGATTGAGGGTTCAAGAGCCAGAGGTCGACCAAGGAGAAGCTTTGTACAACAGCTAAAGGAAATAACGAATGTCGCGTCTTAGCGGGACCTATAGAACTTGGCCGAGAGCTGGCGTCTTCGCCACCGACATGATAATGTAGAAATCATATATCATCAACGAAAGACGTCCACTGCTGGACAAAGGCCTCCCCCAAAGACTTCCACAATGACCGGTCTTGCGCCGCCCTCGTCCAACGGCATCCAGCGATCTTGACCAGATCGTCAGTCCACCTTCGGTGCGTGGTCCCCACTCAAGAACCTTTCCGCCCCAGCGGCCATCGGTTCTACGAGTAATGTGCCCCGCCCATTGCCACTTGAGTTTTGCAACTCGCTGATAGATATGTACATACATACATATAATCACGCCAGTTTCCTAGAGGGGTGGGCAGAGTTCACGGATTTCCATTTGCTACGATCCTGAAATACAACTTTCGCTTCCTGAACTCGCATAATATTCTTAGATATGTTTAAGATCTTATCCTCTTAACGTGGTTCATATTTGAAATATCTTGGAAAATAATGCATGATACATATTTGTGAAATTGGAGATAAGATAATGTAATTTAATGAATTGCTCATGAAAACATTATTGTATTACTAGTTACACATTTTGGTACCATGATTCATACTTATCTTATAAAAATAGTCTAATTGTTCATGGCGGTCTCCTCGAACCAAGTTCCTTGATCAACCGCTGTATCTTTCTGCTGGGGTACCAATGTTAAATCATCGGGCCTGTTGCCGTTCCGAAGACTTCAGGTGGTAGAAGTCAATGCCTTAGTCAATTGTCAATGTGTGTTGCGAACGCAACCCTTCTTAATTGTATAGCACAGTAGTGGTCTAATAGTATTTTACAATACATATGGTGCTATATTACCGCATGAGTGCGGTAATCAGCAGATTACGTGCATATGTCGCAACTTTAAAGAGCCATATGTACTGTAAAACGTTGTACGATACACGTGCGAACAGGTAATTCGCAACGCGTGTCGATTTAAAACACTCCCTTCGGTCGTGTTTCAATTTATCACCACTCGTTGCGAATTTCCTGTTCTTTGCACTTGTATCGTAATGTACTATTATGCAACAGTTACATAATAGGGGGTTCTTAAAATTCGAGAGTTGTTGTTTGTTTATGCAGAATTTAAAGACCTAATTATGTAACGTTGCATACAATATTTTTTCTACGATAGCATAATAATTTGATGTAAATTATAAAAAAAGGCCAAGTGCGAGTCGGACTCGCGCACAAAGGGTTCCATATCAGAAAAAAAAAACGCCAACAACTACTCTGTTGTATGGGAGCCCCCCTTAATTATGATTATTAATTTAATATAAGAAATTCATTGAAAGGTTTTACTTTTAGTCAGAATATATTGTATACCTAATACAGTTTGTATTTTATTAAATGAGAAGATAATACAAAAAAAAAACAGAAAATAGAACTAATTATAACTAAATCTATACAATCTAGAGTAAAACATACATATTTTCATTGTGCATGTCAAGTTTAAAGTTTTTAGTCAAATAGCCCGCCCTGTGTCATTCCGGGTGCAAAGGTGCCCATCACGCCGGCCGCATTGCCGCGTTGAATCGTAATAAACAACCTTTGCAACAGGAATGACCCGGAACGGGGGTCATCACCTCTCTCTCGCAAACGGCGCCCGACCTCCTTAAAAAAAGTTCTAGCCTTTATTATTATTATTATTTTGATTTGATTCTCCCACCAGTCATATAATGACTAGTCTATGGTATAGACTGGCATTTGTATATAAAGTTTATGGTTTTATTACTGCTCTCAGTCATTTAATTGACGATTATAATGCTGGAGTGGAAAAACAACTTATTATGCATGCAGTAGCAAAACGCGCCCGCCGGGCACAGTTAGTATAAGAGTGACTTTTAAAAGCCACCAATGGCAACTCTTCACGTAAGCTTCATTCCTACCATTAGAACGTTCGTCAACTGTCAAATCTTGCTCGTCATTACCTCTTTGTACGTACATACAAACATTTCTGCACAGTATATATATCTCTTTGGTCAAACTATTGTACTTAACCAGTTCATTGGAATATACAACAGTCAACTTTTCATCGAAGCTTTATTTAAGTCGCCGAGTTCCATTATCACCGGTATCAGCGGCTACAATCTCTTAAAACTGCATCATTTTAATATTATGATATTCGGTATAGGTTTATTACCATAGTTGTGATGTTTTCCCACAGGTGGGCCTCCGCCGCTGATCAAACTGCCGACCAAAGAGAAACCCAGCCCACCGAAGCGAGACTCTGATACGTAAGTGTATGGGTATTTTTCATTTCAAGTTGTACCACTGAATTGATTATACTAAAATTTATACATATATATTACAATAAATTACAATTTATACATATATACAATATATATTACAATATATATATACATCTATCTATCTATATATATATTACGCGAAGCCGATCCTTACAACGCCCATCAGATCTACAGTTATGGACCGATTTTGATAAATTATATACCATAGGATTCGTCCCATGCTGCAGATTTGCAATAAGGTCTTAGTTTTTTGATTTTTATCCTGGAAAATTTATTAAATTGATATTTACGAAAAATCCTGGATGCCCCGACAAATATAAACCTCAAAATCGTGTTCGATGACGCCGCATACAAGCGACGGGTCAGCTTACCTTGGTAGAATTGTACGAGGTGTCAAAATTTAGCTTGGTTAACACGTGACCTCCACGTGACTTGGGAACTGGCTATGGTATGATTCCGGATGACATAAAATTAAATATGAACTAAAATGTTCCTGTAAGAAATATCTGGTACAGCATTACAATATAAAACTTTTGAGTCGAGAAATACTCAATATTATTAAATATAAACGAAAGTAAAATTACTAATTTGTTTAGAAGACAATACATAATATTCGGTCTAAGTATTTACAGTTTACATAAATGACAGACGTATTGTGTCAACATTTTTTTTATTGTGCTCTAATTATGTCAATATTAAATTGTCATGGTTTATACTTCAAAGAAGTTGATATACAAACCAATGACGTTTCAAATATACGTTCCGTATATCTTGACTGATATTGATATCTGCCAAAACAATGACAAACCAAATTAAACTTTACGTTGTGAGTTACAGAACTGTTTCTGAGTTAATCATAGATAAGCTGCAAACCATTTTGAAAGAGAAGAGGCTAGCTTTGTCTAAGTGTGTCTCTCTTCCACCTATTGCCATACCAGTAGGGTGATCATAAGTAAAGAAGTTCAATCAGTAGACGTTACTTATTGGTGGATTCAGATCAAACCAACGAGAAAACAATGTTGCACTAATTAACCTTTACGACGCCAATAACGTATTCGACGTATATGCGCACCATTAATTCGACAAAACGACGAATATATCCGTCATGGTGACGGCGTCCAATGCGATATCAACCTAGATGCATTTCTATTGAGAGTGCGCTAAAAAGGTTAAATACTTTAACAAAATTAAGACGTCAGAAAAATAATTAAACCCTTTAATTGTCGACAACATGGGAGTTATAACGTACGTTGTCAAAATCACCTTCGTTCTTTAGCTGACGTGTAAGTGTCACTGCCGTTCATTAAGTATAGCGTTCAAGGGGTTAATTTGCTATTCATCAATGTTTGTCTGAGGATGTCAAACGCAAAGTTGAACCCTATAGAAATGCATGTAGGTTGATATCTCATTAGAGGCCATGACGGATATATACGTCGTTGGCTTCGGACCGTTGGTGCGCGTCGAAAAGGTTTATAATACTCGAAAAGTTAGAGGACATGTACATTTGTCTTTGTTACGTTTCAGTAAAAATGTCCAAAATAAAGGGGATAATGGTCACGTTAAACTGCCACGTTCTAAAAGGGCGTAGGTACATTGAAAGGACGAATAAGATTACCACTATTGCACATGTTCAATTAAAAGTTAAAATTATACTGTATCAGTGTCACCTGCAACAGTGACAGTGCCGGTTTTCAGGGGGTCTACCCGAAACACCCGAAGATCGAAGTTCATTATATTTCCTTCTCTATCACACCAATAAGCAAGTGTTATAGAGATAGATAACGAAAGATTTTAACCCAGTTACTTCACTTGACAATATAGACCTCACAACTGTCATGCCAAAACCACACGATGGGCCATGATGGGCCACGTACAAGACGCAGTTATGCGGTGGAACGAGATGAAAATATGTTTTTGTATGATTGACTGACTGGCGATTGACCTTAGTCTCACTTGATGGAAAGCGATGGCCTTTAATGCATAACTGCGACCTATACGTTGGCCCATAATGGCCCATTGCGTGGTTCCGGCATCAAATGTTAATACCAATATTGCCAATGTCGCATGCATTGTTTTTTCTAGATTAGATAGAATAGGTTATGAGGATACTTAGAGTATTTCTAAAGAGATCCTATACGAGTACGAGTTCCACCAAGGGGGACGGGAAAGCTCTTACCCACCTAAATTGAGAATTTGTCTTAAACGGCTGGCGCCTTATCATAAACAACCTCTTTAATTTGGGCGGATATGACGTGGACATGATAATGAGCCAAATAAAAAAGTGGAACTATGACAAAGACTACAAATTATGTATCTCTCTCTGTCGCTCTTATTCCATTTAGTACATGACCTCGGTAGTGGTGTTATTATTTGAAAATTTCTCAGGGGTATTCTAAGGGCGGGTAGGATAGGATTCTCATATCACAGAACATTCTTAATTGCGGAACTATGACAAACATAACAAATGATATATCCCTTACAGTCACTCTTATTCAATTTAGTAAGTATATGATATGATCATCTCGCTCGGTAGCGGTATTATTATTAGACGTCTTCTCTGGGGTACTCTGAGTTTGCGTACCTTATTAGAGCCTTATTTAGACAAGAGAGGCCATCAGCGCACATTACCGAACAAAATATTTTGGTTTTTTTTTTCCTCTCCTGGCTTCTCATGTTGGTCCCCGAGAGGGACCTCGACAAATTACCCTAACTCCTATGTGGACACAACTTAGGTGCACCACCAATAAAGAAATACCTAACGCAAACAAAATATTTTGTAAATTGGGGGAGGTAACACACACATAAAAAACCACACATACAAAATATTTTCCTATTACTACGCATCATTACACTGAAACAATCAACGCACACACATTCAAAACACTAATATTATCTGATTATTATCAGATGGCCAAATTGACTGAAGTTGCTAAGATGCATATTTTTCATAGAAATTCTCATAGTTAGTAGGTAGATCTCATTTCTTGAAATAAGGCTGACAGTTACTGTAAATTTGACGACTAGCCGTGATGATCAAGCCCGAATGTTTTTAAATCGACTTTGTAATCGACCTTCGGAATACGCATATTCTATGCCGTGGCTTCGCTTGCGTTCTTCGTAGTACGTCTACGCGGCGAAGCCGCGCGGGTAACTAGTATATATATTTATTTATTGAATTAATTATACTAAAATTATTAATAGTAGCTCCGTACAGAAGGTGTGCTATTGAACAAAACCTGTTTAAGAGCTGGATAACACAGGATCATGCTATCGCGCTCTATTGCATAGCATGCGCTCTGTTGTGTAGTTAGGGTTGTCTCGATTGCGCGTCAACGCCGTCACCGAGTAACGTGCTTATACAGCTTAGTCGAACGATGCAGTCACTGTCTGGCAGCGGGGTCAGCCGCGTTCGGGTGAACGAGTGAGAGGCTTGAGTTTAGAGCGGAACAGACCTGGTGGTAAGGTTAAATAACTGAAGTGATATTTAAGTCACGTATAAACTTTTATATGATAATTTTAAGATGCGTGGTCTCGTGTTGAACCCTGATTTATAACTGCTACATTTGTGTTGTTAACAGTGAGAGCCCTAGTCCAAAACGGCAACGGATGACGAGCATAAACGAGAACTCGGAGGATGAGTGAGTAATATACTTATTTATTATTATTATTCATTAACGAACTTTTATAGAAGGAAGTTCTCAGTGCGTTCGCATGTTTGTAAATTATTTTTTTATGTATGGATGTGCCCTGATAAGTGATAACTCTTGACCACGTTGGCCGATTTTGTTAGTTCTTTTTTTTTTTGTATCATAGCAGGTACCCCCAAGTTGGTCCCATATTTTAGTGAAGGTTTGATGATAGGATCAAGGGGAATCATGGGCACTCCTTAAATTTGATAGGCACGCTTATGGCGATTTCGGTATTTTCTGTAGTAGTAGGATTCGGTTTCATTTGGGTATAAATTATTTAATTTGGTAGTTATAACCTAACCTAACCTAGCAGCCTCGAACTTCGAATCCCGGCTTGTACTAATAAGAATTTTATCACTTATCGTCGTAGATAAGACACCCGTCACTCTCGCACTCGCATACTTGTTAGAACGTGACAAATATGTCATCCACAATAAAATGGCATCGTACTCCTCCAGAGAGGTATACCTGTATGCCTTTTTTAAGGGGACATTTTTGGGGGTAATAAAGGGTGAAGTAGTTTTTCTTTGATGCAACATTCATTAATGTCCTTTTGATCCACAGCGAACGCGATCAAGAACATTGGCAACACGGGAACCTGGTGAGTTTATTTATATAACGTACCCCAGAAAATAGATCTGACTCAAATGCAATGTTTTTAGGGTTCCGTACCCAAAGGGTAAAAACGGGACCGTATTACTAAGATTTCGCTGTCCGTCCGTCCGTCCGTCTGTCACTAGGCTGTATCTCAAGAACCGTAATAGCTAGACAGTTGAAATTTTCACAGATTATGTATTTCTGTTGCCGCTACAACAACAAATACTAAAATCAAAATAATAATAGTTAAGGGGGGCTCCCATACAACAGAGTAATTGCTGGCGTTTTTTTTTCTCGTACGGAACCCTTCGTGCGCGTTCCGACTCGCACTTGGCCGGTTTTTTAGTTTGTTTTGCCAACACGCTTTTTAACCCCCTACGCATAAGAGAGGGGTGTTATAAGTTTAACGTTTCTGTCTGTGGTATTGTAGCTCCCAAACGGATGAACCGATTTTCGTTTAGTTTTTTTGTGTCATACGTAATTTTCTCCCGAGTGTTCTTAGCCATGTTTCATGAAAATCTGTTCAGCCGTTTTTGAGATATTGAGCTTTAAAATGAAAATTTCGGGGGTTTTACAACTTTTTTGTCTAAATAACAGATAGACTGTTATGGGTTAATTAATTAACATTAAATAAGTAAATTATCGATTATTTTTCGATTGTTTGATATGTTTTAATGGAAATCGTTTAACTTTGATAATCCACTTATGTAAAGAGAATGATCTCTCCACATCAACCTTCGTGTGCGGTAGTTTTAAAGCGATATTTCATCGTTATCATTCTATAACATAAATGAATCCAATTTTAATGTATAAATTATAACCGGAATTTAAACGAAGTCACATCCATGTTAAACTTTCGTCCTAAAATTGCTACCTGTCTCCGATCATTCGGCAGAACTAAAAAGAGAAGGGGAGCTGTAAAATCTGATAGTATATTGTTTAACGAGGGGCGTAAGCGGAAAATCTCTCCGAAGGCGGAGGGCTTTTGATGTCTCGAGTTTGCAATATTCTTACGCCCGAGTTAATCACAATGTGTTTCATCACATTCGGGAGTCACAGCATCACAAAACGACGGTTAACGGCAACGAACAGGATTTTATTAGCAAAGTGACACAGTAGTACAGACAGACTTATTGATTTGTTACCAGCATTAAATAACACTCCCGCGGGATGTAAATCCGATATAACTGTTCTACAATTAGACCCTTTACGAGCAAGTATGTTGCCTGTGCTATAATTTTTGCTGTTATGTACCTATTGTCCAAGGATATAACGGCGGAACGTGTAGTTGGATGGGGCGACGGCGACGCGACAGCGTCGTGGGAGCGGGACGCGTCCGACGACGAGTGGGCCGACGCGCCGACCGACATCGGCTCCTTCCTGCACACCAGGCTGCGCGTCGACGGCGACAACAGCGCTGGTAACTAACTAACTACAGGCTGTGTTAGCGCGACCGTCCGACGACAAGTGGGCTGACCCACCAACATCCGCTCGAAAACATGTTATTTGTAATCTTTAATCTCGTATCTTTTTATGATTTTGATATTTTTTTGTAATTTTTAATGTGTAATATCCACATAGTGACGCAATGTTACAGATTTTAACAACTACCCAATTCACACTGACCTTATCACTACAAATCAGAGTAAAAAATATCCTTCGCGACTTCATTTATTGATACGTTCAATATTATTTCATCATCATCATATCAGGCGTTGAACGTCCACTGCTGGGCTGCTAGGCCTCCCCTAAAGAGTGCCACAACGACCGGTCCTGCGCCATCCGCATCCAGCTGACTTCTGCGACTTTTACTTGGTCATCAGTCCATTTAAATCATTAAACTTAAAAAAGACTGAAGATCTTTGGGGTATTTCAGTAAAAGTATTACATTCCATTGTAGAATCAATCGCACCTTTCTTAGCTGATATTTTCAATAAATGTATTGATACTGGAGTTTTTCCTAACCTGATGAAACACAGTAAAATCATCCCGTTGTTTAAATCAGGATCAAAAACTGACCCTACCAACTTCAGACCAATCTCAATACTACCGGCATTAAGCAAAGTTTTTGAGAAAGTCATACTTAATCAGCTGATGTCCCATTTTAATCGCAATAAACTACTCAATAGCAATCAGTTCGGGTTCACTAGAGGTCGCTCTACCACTGATGCCGGTGTGGTACTAATTAAACATATTTTTGATGCCTGGGAAGAGGCTCAAGATGCTATTGGAGTGTCCTGTGATCTATCAAAGGCATTCGATTGCGTTAATCACGAGAATTTAATTAGAAAGTTAAGCCATTATGGGATAAAAAACGGTGCCCTGGACCTTGTTACATCGTATCTGTCAGAGAGAACTCAACGGGTAGTCATCAACGGGATTCAATCTGCAGGGACAACGGTTGCTCTTGGAGTTCCTCAAGGATCAATTTTGGGTCCATTTCTGTTTTTAGTTTATATTAATGATTTACCAAACCTTGTAAAAGATAAACATGATATAGTGCTATTCGCAGATGATACGTCGCTTATCTTCAAGGTAGGCCGCAAAGACAAAAACTTTGACGGTATTAATGAGGCACTAGGTACTGTTGTGAACTGGTTTACAGCAAATAATTTGCTCTTAAATTCCAAGAAAACAAAGTGCATCAAATTCACTATGCCTAATGTGAAGCAGGCAAACAATTCTAAGATCAAATTAAAGTCGGATGAAATGGAATTTGTAGATAGAACAGTGTTTTTAGGTGTCACCTTAGATTCAAAACTGCAATGGCATGCGCATATTGCCACTCTGGCCGGCAAACTTAGTTCTGCGGCCTATGCAGTAAGACGTATTAGACAGTTAACTGACGTTGAGACGGCCAGGCTGGTATATTACAGTTACTTTCATAGTGTTATGTCCTATGGAATCCTGTTGTGGGGAAAAGCGGCTGACATCCAGACCGTTTTCGTGCTACAGAAACGAGCTGTACGCTCCATCTACAAACTTAAGGCCAGAGAATCTCTCAGAGAAAAATTTAAGGAGGCAAATATTCTTACTGTGGCATGTCAATACATTCTTGAAAACATTATGTATGTTCGAAAAAATATTCAAGAATTCAAACTTAACAGTGATATCCACGACTACAACACTAGAAGTAAACACAAGATTGCAGTGAAGGCCAGTCGTCTCCGGAAGGTTAGCACGTCGTTTGTGGGGAACTGTATACGATTTTATAATAAAATACCCATCGATATAGTTAATTTTCCACTTAGTAAATTTAAGTCTCATATTAAACGTTATTTGTTAAGCCAGGCCTATTATACTGTCAACGATTTCTTAAATGACAAAAATGCTTTTAAGCCAGTGATAGTTAAATCCTGTTACTTTTAATATACCTATGCTTCACTTAGCATATTTCCTTGCATAAATACTTATCTCTGTCGTTGCATTTTATGAAACATGATGCTGTTTCTCGCCGAAGAGTAATTTTAATCTTTGATTTTATTAATGTCCGGCAGCCTGAATATGTCATGCTCGCTCAAGGGGCTTTGCTTACGGTGGCGTCGTTGATCGGGTCGCCACCTTCCCTAACAGATGGTCGAGGGAGGCGATGGCTGAGATACGCGTCATACTCGTGATCGGGTGCTGTTTGTGGAGTCCGGTCTGTTCATGCTTGCAAGGGCATAGTAAATACCTTAATACTAGTGTTATTTTATTGTATGTAGATTGACGAGAGACATGATCCTGTTCTGGATTAGTTTTATTATTATTGACGCTTAGAGACCTTATACATCTCTAACAATATTAAGTTTACTTATTTTAATTTTAGGGCTTAGAGATCATTTACATCTCTAAGCACTTTGAAATAATTGTTATTAATCATATTTGAACGCTCAGAGACCATATACATCTCTGAGATATTAAATTAATTTTATATTCCTTTTGTTTATTCGGACACAGATCGTATTCAATACGTCCTTAATATTTGTAAATTTATTTTCATTGAATTGTTAATCAGTATATTTTTTTTAATCATTATTATTAAGTAAGATTGTCAGTTTTTTAAATTGTATAAATTCATGCTTTGACATGTAAAAGTGCCCTTGTGGCCTATTTGCAGAATAAATATTTGATTTTGATTTTGATTTGATTTTGATGAGTCCACCTTGTGGGAAGCCTACCCAACTTGCGCCTTCCAATCTTATTTACAACTGTGCAAATTATTGGTACCGATATCTCGGTTTTATGTTTTTCTTATAACGCCGACCGTGTAATGTATTGTGGTTTGTCTAGACGAGGAGTCGAACGAGGGCGCGCCGGCTTCCACCTCCTCGTCGGCAGGGACTTCCGCTATCGATATGCCGAACATGCAGGCCAAAGGGTTCACCGTGACGCCTAAACGTGAGTCACATACGCAGACATACATGCACTACACAGAAATCCAACGAGGCCGCTTGCTTCCACCTCCTCGTCGGCAGGGACTTCCGCTATCGATCTGTCCATCATACAGCCCAAGGGATTCACTGTGGCGCCCAAACGTGAGCTCACTGCCTACACACGCATCTTTCTGTTGGAAATTGTCACAGTATATTTATAGCTTAAGGCAGTAACTCAAATAGAGTCGCTTAAGACCTTTTTGGCCCTGGGCTTTGTTAGAGCGATAGGGTTGCACCTCTCAATTTATGTAAGTTTGAATAAGATTATTATATTTACTAAAACATTGATTTGTATTCTATTCCGTAGATACTCAAATGATATCTCGCGGGTAATCTAGGTATACTAATAGTGTTTGTGTGTAGGGGACGTAATCTCCGAAACTACTTAAAATAGGTTATATTTTTAATCCCCGACGCAACGAAAAAGCGGGGTGTTAGAAGTTTAACTTGGGTATCTGTGTATTTGTTTGTTGCATCGTAGCTCCCTAACGGTTAAACCGAAAACGAAACCGGTTCTTAAATATATTACGTCAAAATCGGTAAGCCGTTATTGAGTTTTTCTAAGTTGGTTGTATGCCGCGGCTTTGCTTACGTTCTCTGTAATACACGAGCGGAGCAGCGCAACAGACAACATACATTTGTGCATTACATTCGATACATTTTGTATTATCAGACGAAAATACTTCTAAGGCCACAATTTACACTTAAACCGCCAAACCTATTGAGGAAATACTTTGCATTGTGATAGTTTGAGGCGATCCCCGAAATGATCCTTTAAGGAATTGAAAAGAAGAGTGGAAGTTTGTACGGGAGAGCGATATAGCGATTAAACGAGTTCACGCGGGCGAAGTCGCGGGAATAACTAGTAATTCATAAAACATAAACCACACAATATTACATAAGTATGCCTCATTTGTATTTCAAATATTTAATTGCATTTTCATCAAATCATTTCTTCACATCATGTCACGTCAAATCAAAATAGTGGCCAGCACGCGCTAGTTTATTAAAAACTTCTTCAACTATTCTACGCGATATGTGCGTGGCACAACACGTGATCGAAACCCACCGAGATCTCCTTAAGATTACTGTAATGACGTGTCAAATCGGACGTTTGTATGGATTTGTTTTACTGCTATAGGCTATAATTATATCTACTGTGTAATTGTTCTCTCACACTAGCAAAGTTTCGATCCTTGATCTCTGAATAGTCAATGAAACTGAAGTTTGTTGGGAAATAAAAATTAATATTAGGGGACAAATTTTTTACACAAGTCCCATATGCTCAATAAGGCTTGTGTTATGGGTACTAGACGACGATATATTTAAACGATATAATTAATACTTAAATAGTTAAATACATAGAAAATATCCAAGTCTCAGAAACAAATGTTTCCGCTTACCACAGAAACAAATGCTCTTACCGAGATGCGAACCCGGGACCTCTAGCTTCGGAGGCAGTGTCACTACCAACTAGGCTAAACAGGCCGACACACGTAAATTCAATATTTCATTGCATGTTTGTGAAATATAATGTGATGTGTGATAATAATGTGACGTGAACGTTGCAGAGCCGCCGCTTGAGACAGCGGGCCCCAAATCCGGCCCCACCGACCCACGCTTCACTGACGTCGTGAAGCTGAACGACTACTTGCGCCACGGCCGCCGCCCGCAGTTCTGGGAGGAGAACTACGTCAAACGGGTAACAGACTGATTTATAATAGTAGTTTATGGAACTGTTGCATAATGAGAGGCAATTATGTACGTAGTTGCATACAATAGTTTATACCATTGAGCCGGCTCCACGCGCGGCCCGGACCTGTACTTTAAACTTGCACGTAATCTCATAACTACATTATATTTGATGCAGTTATGACGCGCGCGCGGGATGAAGGCGGGCGGAACCCGGTTATATTGAAAAGCAGTTTATATTAAAATATCTACCACCAAAAGAGTTCAAAGTCAACCTGTTTAATTGGCTTATTGGAAAAACTTTATATTCTATGAAAGATTTATCGGAGAAAGAAAAACAATGATGTTAGTTATTTACTATGACTGTTTCTATTCTTATTAGAGTCCTTCTATTATTATAAGAATTAATATTGAAAATGAAATGTATGTGTTAGTTTTAGTTTATAATGAATCTTGTATATTTAACATGCCATTATCGGTTAAATATGCTTGTCTCAACTTATTTATTTTTAGAAGATCCCGTGTAACCATCCACCATATCAGCCAAAGAACGTCCACTGCTGGACATAGGCCTCCCCCATATTCACGGGGGGTATATGCCATAATCGCCACGCTTGGCATGCGGGTTGGCGATCGCAGTATCTCCACCGCACTCCAGGGATGCTGCTGCCCATCCCCCGGTGGTCTTGGTCGTAGTTTTAGGACGTACCCGGGACCATATTTAATACAAATAAAATTATTATTATTTAAAAAAAGCTGGTCTTTACAAATGGCTTTTGAACACATTAAAGAGGATTTCCTGTATGCGTGTAGATAAATGTTATAAACGGAACTCCAATAACGTTTAAAAAAAAAAAAATTGGGGGACAATCTTACACAAATCGACCTAGTCCCAAACTAAGCAAAGCTTGTACTATGGGTACTAGATGACGATATACATACTTATATAGATAAATACATACATATCAAACATCCAAGACCCAAGAACAATATTTGTGATGAATGCACAAATAATGCCCTGACCGGGATTCGAACCCGGGACCTTCAGGTCCTTTTAACTGGACTTTTGGTTCTCAGGTGATGGAAGCCGTTCGAGTGAAGGAGCTAGAGATGAAGCAGGCGGCGGAAATTTTAGGGGTCAGCTACGGAACCCTGTACGGGAGGTACCGGGACGTCTACGGGTGCATCAATCGGCCTTATCGGTAAGAATACTTACACTACTGCTCTTAAGTATTTAGGCACGGCACACATTATTTTTTCCATACAATTGTATACAAAAAATTAGACTGCCAAATCGCAGTCACTTAGCTGATGATTTATCGAGCTTCGGAATAGTATGCGGGATACCCTTTTATATATCCTACTTACCGGCAGACAAGCGTTTAAAAAACGATAAACCTAGAACTACTTATAGTATGAAATTGTTTCATTTTGTAAGAAACAGCAAATGCTTGTTTTTTTTAATTGCTGTAAAAAAGAAAACTTTAAATTTAAAAACAGTGTCAATTTTAGGCTCAGTATATTAAATAAATAAAAAATGCAACCAGAATCTAAAGAAGTGCATGGGCTCTGACTTGATAGGATTTATCTACAAGACATAGCTTGCATTTAAATCATTCATTCATTCTTTGAGCGCTCGTGGCCCAGTGGCACCCGCGTACTGCGTGCGGTATGCGAGGTTAAGCAATGTCGGGCGAGGTCAGTCCTTGGATGGGTGACCGCTTTGAGTGGTTACTAACTGAGCGCTCCCGTGCTTTGGAAGGCACGTTAAGCCGTTGATCCCGGTTGCTGTCTATGATAGCAATCGTTAAGCCAAGTTAGAGGCCTCAGGGCGGCTTGAGAACTTCTAACAGTCAAGTTGCCCACTCACTTGACAAGCCTATTCCCAATAAGGTCGGTTTCCCCCTCGGGTTGGAAGGTCAGATGGCAGTCGCTTCCGTAAAAACTAGTGCCTACGCCAATTCTTGGGATCAGGTAGCGGACCCCAGGCATTCTTCAGGATGCAACTGTACTGGGAATAACGCTAGGAGGATGATGATGATTCATTCTTTGATTACCTTTTTTTATTCGCATTCAAAGTCACCTTTTTTATATACCACGTCGGTGTCCACCACAAGCGTACGGCCCGCCTGATGTTAACCGGTTACCGCAGCCTATGGACGCCTGCAACTCCAGGGGTATCACATGCGCTTTGCCGACCCTTTAAAAATGTATACACTCCTTTCTTCAATAATACCATACTGTAGTTCCTTGGGAAAACCTCGGTATCTTATTCCACAACCACATTCATTATTATAAATTAATAAAATATATAAATATTGTGGGACAATCTTACATAAATCGACCTAGTCCCAAACTAAGCAAAGCTTGTACTATGGGTACTTGAAGACGATATACATACTTATATAGATAAATACATACATATCAAACATCCAAGACCCAAGATCAAATATCCGTGCTAAATACACAAATAATGCCTTCGAACCCGGGTCCTCTAGCTTCGGAGGCAGTGTCACTACCAACCAGGCTAAACAGGCCGTCGATGACGATTCTTATGTTAAGTATGTGCAAGTAATTATTTTTGACGTGTTTTAGGACCGCTCGAGATTTCTGGCAAGCCAAGGGGCCTTCAGAAGTGCTGGAGCGGTTACAGCGGGGCGAGCTGTCCCTAGACGCGGGCGCCACTGCGCTCGGGGTCTCCACCAGTAACCTCGCGGCGTACATGGCGGACTTACAGCCTGTAGAGCGAGGTATGTCGGACAATGACTTTAAATACTGGATAATAATAATAATAAAGAATTGGAGTCGCAAGAGCTGTTGCTCGAGGGTAGATGTGGCGAGTTGGCTATATGTTAAAAGTCCAGTGCCACCTCTCTACCCCTCCAGCTCTCTCAACGGTGTTGTCCCTAGGCCATTGTTATATGTCGCTATTAATAGGGGCCCATCTTAGCAGGGAGCGAGTCACCGTCTGCCGGAAATAAAATGTGAGACTGGTTTATTAGGCAGGCGTCCGATTTTTCACCCAATAGCCCAGCCATTAGTCCACCTCCTCACCTCCATCCTCACCAAATAACCCGGTTCATTTAGATTCCATCGACCAACAATAGTCCCTGTGCACCTTGGCGGGTGCTGTCTTTGTGTGCGTCCCATGACACAGGCAGAGACCCCGCGCATTTCATAAATTGTCAAAAGGGTTTCTACGTGTTGGCCATGTGGTACTCGTTTAGTACTTCGATACCTCGGTACTTCGGCTTCGCGCACGCCTTCTAAAGGTCCGGGACACCATTGTCCCGTGAGCGGAAAAGACATACAATAAAGAATTGATTTATTATCTATGGAATCGATCCAGTAAGACTTAAAAATAATGTTAGTAAAGAAAGACAAATATTAAAGTTTATTTTCTAAAGATCAAGAAGACCTTGACCTTCTTGATCCAATGCGACATAATTGGATTATCGAACTTATCCGAAATCACACCCAGAGAACGCTGTTGGTGCTGCCCCTGAGCCGGCCCATCATCGAGACGATTCTCTTGCGCATAATAGCGTGAAAATCGTCCGTATGGGCGTCGGCGAACATAAGTGATGCGCTACACCATGTGGGCAACCCCAACAACATACTGAGTGCATTATTGTATTGCACGCGCAGGGCATCATAGGCTCTTTTAGTGTACTTCACCCACAGGCTGCTCGAGTAAAATGACTGGCAGAAAGCTTTAATAATTTTTGAAATAAATACATAAACAATAGGGGGACAATTTAATACACAAATCGAACAAGTCCCATAGTAAGCTCAAGAAGGCTTGTGTTATTGGTACTAGACGACGATATATTTAATAGATATACATATACTTAAATACATAGAAGACACCCAAATCTCAGGAACAAATGTTTCTGCTCACCACATAAACAAATGCCCTTACCGGGATTCGAACCCGGAACCTCTAGCTTCGGGAGCACTACCAACCAGGCTAAACAGGCCGACAATAAAGATATTAAACAACGATCATTAACAAATACACAAAGATTGTAAATAAAGATATTTTCACATGTATGGAACATCGAGCAAACAACGATAGGTTTACTAAAGATATTTTCACATGTATGGAACATCGAGCAAACAACGATAGGTTTACTATTGACCACAGATCACCTGATAAATAATAATAATCGTATGGCATTTAATTTCGAACCGTGAGATCTTCGAGAAGACAAGTACGGCTGCCAGTTTTTGTTGCACTTTTAGCACCACCCAAGGGTCACGTGTAGGGTAACGGTGGGTACTCCCTACGGACGTGGTGCAACTTCGACCCCCCTTGTCGAGTGGGCAACTTGACTGTTACTGTTAGAAGTTCTCAAGCCGCCCGAAGGCCTCTAACTTGGCTTAACGACTGTTGTCGTAGACAGCAGCGGGGATCAACGGATTAGCTGTTAGTAACCGACCTGCGCCCACGTTGCTTAACCTCGCATACCCGCGGGCGCCGCTGGGCCACGAACGCACCACCTGATGAACATGACCGATGCAACCCGTGTCGTCGGTAATTCAGGTGAATAAATAAATTTCTTTTTAAACCCGTTATACGAATATTATTTAAGGATGTGTGTTTGTTCGCAGAATTTGAGCCGATACCTATCGAGATAGACCCGTCGCTGACGCTCAAGTCGTACACGAACCTGGTCAAGACGATGCGGAAAAACCTCAACTCCACCACTCCGCCGGATAAGGTAATCCTACCGACTGCGCCATTACCACATATTGGATAAAGGTGCGACCAGACCGCAGCTTAAAAAACGGTCACGATACGGAATCGCAGCCACGCGTCGTATGCGTACCGTTTTTGACGCATGCTCCCCACACCGCTGCTTAAAATACGCTGACGCACCGTAAATTGATCTGTGTTAAAATAGCAAAAAATATTACACGGAGATCTTATGGCAGACACCACACCGGTGAAGTAAAAGACGCAACTGTTTTGTAAATACGCGTATGTGTAGTTTAGATATATATGTTTTCTTTTCTCTGAAATGGCCCACGGAACTGTTATTTTATTTTATAGGATGAGTGTAATAGGTTAAATGTTAAAAATGTAGCGCGTCTCGCCATCAAACATAGCAGTTTGGCGAGAAATCAAATGCATAGTAAGTAAGTTGTAATTTTGATTATATAAATAAATAAATAAAATGCAGCGTTTTTTACGCAAAGATTTGCGAATCGGGGTTTCTCGGTTATTGTCGGTAACACTTCGTTTTTCACATAGAGATCATTAGATTCTAGACATACCTTTTTTTTGTTGCAGTTGATCATCTACTTATGTCATATAGATATCTGAAGCATGATTTTGACGCAGTGTATTTTAAGCACCGGTTTGGAAGGTTTGCGTCAAAAAAGATTCGCGTGAAGCACGTCACTGCGATTCCGTACCGTCACCGTTTTTTAAGCCGCGGTGTAGGGAGCATGCGTCAAAAACGGTACGCATACGACGCGTCACTGCGATTCCGTATCGTGACCATTTTTTAAGCTGCGGTCTGGTCGCACCTTAATGCCTTTCATATAAAACGAGCAATATTTGTTATTGAGTTTTCGAAAACCATTTTAAAGAAATTTGCGATAGATGGGTTTACAGGAACGAACTATTAATCGATATAATTCCCGTGAAAATTCGATATCTTTATGAATAATTATTTTTAAGCATAAAATGCGGAAAAAACATTAAAAAGTTATACTAAAATAAGGCTTAGTATTATAAACTTAAAGTTAGTATTATAAAAAAAGGCCGTAAGAGCACATGTCAATAATTATACAACTAAAGAAAATATAAAAAAATACTACTGATTGACAAAGTTAAATGTCATTCAATGAAAACAAACTTACAAGATCCAGAGGATTCCAGAGGTCGGTCGATAAATTTTTCAATCTTTTATTCTGGTTGGAAACGTCAAAAACGCTCTATAAATATGAAGTTTGTTGGATAATAGAAAAAGTGACTTTATGATGTTTAACGATTTTTGATGTTCAAACAGCGTCCTTTGTTTCTTTATTTATTTAAAAATAGTACCACCCCTTTTCTTCCCTTGGGTGTCGTAAGAGTCGACTATGGGAACCAGGTTGAAGTGTGTTGTGGGCGATGGGCTAGCAACCTGCCACTGAAATATTACATTTTCTCCATGTATAGTAAAAGTAAAGTGAAATTACTATAAACCTATAATTGCCAAAAGAGGCACTGAAATTAATTTTCGTGTGCTCTGCCTACCCCCATTTAGGGATATAGGCGTGCGTTTATGTATGTATGTATGTAAATTAGCAAAAATAAGTTGAAGCGTGATCTTCTCCGAGTATTTTCGCGAGTTTAATTTATGGTTATGCAAGAATAATTTCTTAATATACTCGTGTTATCTACAATATTGTTCGTATATTCAATTGTGTATATTGTTTCAGCCGAAGAGGATCCTCATCAACAGTATAACGGACGAGGACCCGATACCGGCGACCGTTATCACCACCAGTGACAAGAAACCTACCGCCACCGCTACCAGTAAGTATAGAGCGAGGGCGGGTTGTACTGAACCACAGACATCAGAGAAAAGCTGACTCGCAGTATTAACCCTAGAGTCCGCAGTAAGCTCGGTTCTCCATACAAACGTAGTTTCGCTCTCATTTTAAAATGCCATGCTAGAATCCACGGAATATAAAAACCAGTGGAAGTGGTGAGTGGGCGTTCCCGTGTCGCCAAACATGAGCTAATATTAGCTGACTTGATGCACAGATTATTATCAGTCACTTGGCAACCGCAAGCGGCGTTTGACATGAGTAAATAAGTAAAATAAATCTGTTTTTATAAATAAATAATAAATATTCGGGGACAATCTTACACAAAATCAAAATCAAAATCAAAATCAAATATTTATTCTGCAAATAGGCCACAAGGGCACTTTTACATGTCAAAGCATGAATTTATACAATTTAAAAACTGACAATCTTACTTAATAATAATGATTAAAAAAATATACTGATTAACAATACAATGAAAATAAATTTACAAATATTAAGGACGTATTGAATACGATCTGTGTCCGAATAAACAAAAGGAATATAAAATTAATTTAATATCTCAGAGATGTATATGGTCTCTGAGCGTCCAAATATGATTAATAACAATTATTTCAAAGTGCTTAGAGATGTAAATGATCTCTAAGCCCTAAAATTAAAATAAGTAAACTTAATATTGTTAGAGATGTATAAGGTCTCTAAGCGTCAATAATAATAAAACTAATCCAGAACAGGATCATGTCTCTTGTCAATCTACATACAATAAAATAACACTAGTATTAAGGTATTTACTATGCCCTTGCAAGCATGAACAGACCGGACTCCACAAACAGCACCCGATCACGAGTATGACGCGTATCTCAGCCATCGCAAATCGACCTAGTCCCAAACTAAGCAAAGCTTGTACTATGGGTACTAGACGACGATATACATACTTGTATAGATAAATACATAGAAAACATCCAAGACCCAAGAACAAATATCCGTGATAAATGCACAAATAAATGCCCTGGCCGGGATTCGAACCCGGGACCTCTAGCTTCGGAGGCAGAGTCACTACCAACTAGGCTAACCAGGTCGTCAAAGGTCGTTTTATTTGTAAAATGCCTTATTGTGCCGTGAAAAGCTGTAGAAACAACAGTAATATGAAAAATGTGACCCATGGAGGGATTTCCTATCATCCGTAAATAGTATATTAGAGTATAAGAGAAATAATTACATTATTAATTTCGAAGACACAATTTGCGTCTGTAATTAAGAAAATATCTATTCTATTCCTCTGAGATTAAGCTTCATAATCATGTGTGTTATTTCGCTATCCAGAACGTCAAATTTTGCTCCCGAGTTGCTACTCAAATGCTGTAGCTATGTCGATAATTATAATCGATTAATTGATAACTCAAATTAAGTATTATTTGAATATTGTGTCACGGGGAGAAAGGATTGGTTTCCGCAACAGTATAACACAATTTGCTCGGAACATTACTGGATATCGGAAAAAGGTAAACGATTCATAGCATGAAAATTCAATTCCTACACAAAATATCGTATGTAGCGTAAGTGCTAACAATTTTATCTCTCTCCTTTTCTCCATGGAATTATACTTTATGAAGTTCTACAATTTAATGCATAGCCAGGTAGGTATATAAAACGTGCACCGCAGTGTTTGCCTCGTCATATACTTACGCGAGATGCCGTTCAGAGTTTTGGCTGAGTCCTAAGTCGTAGGTCGTAGTCCTAGTCGTGGCGATGTTTCCATTGCCGAGAGTATACATACTTCTTTTTTAATTCTATTTTCTTTTATCATTACATTTTCATACTTTAATCCTCATATGTGCTGCATCGGGAACCTCCTTCCTATTTTATCGAAGTCAGTTAAAAAGCTACCTACTTTGATTGGAACTTTAAAATTAGTATAATTACTGATTTTACTCCGCTCCTAATGTTTAAGTAAGCGTAATAGTAATTATTATCAATTTGTTATAGTATCCAATATATTTTAATATTCGGATAGTTCATGTTGTCATTCGGATAATATTTCGGACGAATATTCCGATAATATGAGTATTCGGATTGCAAAGTTGCATTTAAGACAGTCCCCGCTTTATCTATATATATATTATTTTATTTATTATCGACTTGCGTAAATATGGTTTGTTAAATTTTAGTTAAAAATCATACCCCGTCCTTATTTCTTAAACCTACTAAGCGTATGTAAAAAGTCTTATCACGATGCGAAATTCGAAATCGCTTACGACCTTTTGGTTTGAATTGACCGCCTCGGCTACTCGACACCATATGGCTGGTCTGGTGGCAGATCTGGTGTCTCTTAGAAGACCAGCAGTAAAGAATCACACGGACGTAAGAAATGTTTACTTTGCACTCTAATTTAGTCTGTAAATGGTAGTTTTTGGAGTTGTTTTTCTTTATGAAATTTACTACCGCTAACAACATTTTGCCATGGTACGTTTTAAACAATTAAAAGAGGTTTTTTATATTGTGTGAGTGTTGTGATTTAAGTATGGTTGTTTGCGTGTGGCGACAGCCGTTCTCTAGTACAATCGCTAGGACGGCACTTCCTCTGGTTTTTATATTCTGTGCTAGAATCACATGAAACTTTGTATACACAATGGGATCTGGTATATCTAGGTCGGAAATTAGTTTCTGTTGCTTGAAATTATAATAAAGAAAAAATACAGCGATTATTAAGGTTTTCATACAAGACGTAAAAGACTCAAAAATAAGCTGTATTTTTTTTCTATTACAATTTCATGTTAAAAAGTTGCTTTTACCGCACGCTACGCGTACGGAAAAACCCGCTTTATGGCCACGTGTAGTAATAAAATGATATACACAACACAGGAGGTAATAAATAAAGCCCTCGATCGCATATATATACGTCCCTCGCCTACAGCTCGGGCCGCAAAACCTGCGTACTCAGCTTTTCTTTGCTTTACCACCCTAGTTGTGTAATGTAAAGTACTGCTCGTTTTATGCACTTGTTGTACAATCTACTATTGCCCATTAGCGCCGCCAGCGGGCAACAAGTGGCCGTCCATCCGCGTGGCGTCGCTCGACGCGCTCCGCGGCGACGGAGCGGGAGCGGGGGCGGGCGCGGGCGCGGGTGCGGGCGCGGGCGCGGGCGTGGGCTCGCCCTCGCCGAGCCTGCTGATGCGCACGCGGCCCGACCTCACCATCGTGGCCGCCAAGAAGCCTGAGCGGCGGGACGACACGTGATCCCGGGAATAGGACCAGGTGCGTACGATTAATGCTGGGTTGCACCGACTTACAATCACAGACTGATCAACGTTAAATATGGCGCCGGCAGCTGTCATTCCATAGAAACTCGTCAAACTTTCCATACATTCAAATTTTAACGAACACCGCTTACGATTACAGACGGTTTGGTGCAACCCAGCCTAAGACGCTGACAACACCTACATTTTTGTCTTGTTCGCTCACCAGTGCAGTGGCAACTCGATATGCCGTTCTTTTGGCCCGTGTACGTTCTACATATCATAAATCAAAAAACTGATGATCATTATGAGAAATTAAGACACTAGACGACTATAGAATGAGCGCAATTGAAAGATATTGCTGGACCGATGTGAAGGAGGAAAGCCATAGATAGAACCATTTGGAGAACTCTGGGGGAGGCGTATGCCAGAGGCAACCAGGCACTGCATGTGGAAAAAGGCAATCAGTAATAGAATAAGCGCTATACGCCCGCTTGGTAAAGCTAGTCCTCAGACCGCGCGTGTGGAAGGTTTGACAAAAGCCTTTAAAATGGAGTAAATTTCACCTCTTTACTAGCACGTGCGAATCTGCTCTTTTCTATAATGGACATCGGCAAACTTCTTAGTATGATCGTGATGTAATTTGTGTTATTCATTATGATCAGCTAATATAAAAAAATAAAGACATAGAACTGTTTAAACGGGATTTTCAGACGTAAATTCACTTTTTTTTTATCGCGCCGAATCTAAAAACTTATGAATGTGACCATTATGTTACAGTTAAAAAAATACTATAAAAGTCCGTCAGTTAGATTGTCAAATAATACGTATTTTTTATATTGTCAATCATATTAAAAATAACAAGGATAGAAGCGAATCAAAGTTCGGAAGTGGGGGCTCATGGAACTTTGGGCTATATCTTCATCATATTTTGCTTAGTTTGAAATAGAAAAAATCGTGTTTAATATTTTTTGATTATTTAACTGACGGTAATTTTTTTTATGATTTAGTATTTATTATTGTTACAGCATTACTGGTCGACATAAGAACACATCACACTTAAATATGAGTTGTAAATAAAATAAAAGTATATTTTATACTTAAATGTATTGTATTTCTTCCACAGGTCGCCACGAGTCATCTCCCCTCGTCTAACAAAACCCACTCGCTAATCCACTTCGTAGTCTGTTCGAAATTAGTAATAACGTTTCAATTCAAGCAAAATTCTACACATTTTGCTGTCTCAAGACCAAATTACTGTAAATTACTTAGTTACTTACACTATAAATGTTTTTACAGTAGCCTGATATATCGGACAATGTACAGTTAGCTACAGAGAAACCTGCCCTCTGCATACAAAATGCTGTGCACCCCGGGTCACGTTTTTCTGCAGCTGACGGTACTAAAAAATATACACGGAGGGAACAAGTAACAAGTACACTTTAACAGTGTATTCCTGAGCATTTTAATAGACTAATATGTCATACAAAGTTTGCTCGATTTGATCTAATTTTTGAGATATCACTGTTTTTTAAATAAACTATGTCGGAAATCGTTAAAAAGCCCTTATAATTGCGATATTGCCACTAATGTAACCAGCACGGCTAGCACAAGACGGCGCGCGAGCTATATCGCGCACGAGATATAGACTGTCCGTCTCTATCTAATGGGTACATTAGGTACACACCGAATGAGACGGATAGTCTATTTTGATATAGCTCGCGTCTTGTGCTAGCCGTGCGTCTCACTCGACATAGTGATTGACTCCATAACAAAGATCACTTCCAAAACGAAACATTTCTTGAACAAAAAAGTGGTTCTATTTAGGTGATGTATTCTTACATAGTGACATAACTTCATGTTTTAAAGAAATATTTTATCGTCACAATTTCTCGTTAACGGTGCCGTGTTAAGCAAGCATACTAAGCTATCCTATAATCATCCTATAATTTGGGACCTATAATCGCCCAAGGGCGTAATGCACAAATCCCTTTTTTACGCATTTACTTTTCTCATACTGTCTCATTCAAACACGTTCCGATTTACTTATTTGATGTCTATGATAATTTATATGGTTACCATTGAAATGAAGTTACCCACCTCGAATGTCGCCATTAACTATCTATTTTTAACCGACTTCAAAAAAGGAGGAGGTTCTCAATTCGTCGGAATATTTTTTTTGTATGTTCACCGATTACTCGGAGACTAGTAGACCGATTTCAAAATTCTTTTTTTTTTGTTTGAAAGAGTGTGTTTTCTAGTTGGTCCCATTGTCACCAAGTCTGGATCTGATGACGGGATCTTGGAAAAATCGAAGGAACTCCTCAAATTATATACCAAGAGGATGGGGTAAGTAAGGCTACATCGAAGGAACTCCTCAAATTATATAACAGAAGGATGAGGTCTGGCAAAGTTTGGAGTAGGTGTTTTTTTGTAAAAAACTTACTTGTTGGCTTTACTGTCTATTTATTTCCTCCAAGTGTGAACAAGAACATTATGTGTATTACGCGCGGTATGAGTGGATTTAAAAACTCGAGTCAGGGCTCCTAATACACTCGTCGTGTCGTTTTTTCTCGTTCGCAATACCTCTCTTACCGCACTTAATGCACAATGTACCATTTTCGTCAGAATTTGACCGAGGTTGATATATGAAAATCTCAGAAATGCATGGTTAAAACCTTTCTGACTCGTTACTCGTTCCCACCCTGTATGAATTATGAACACGACACCGTATATATAGTTTATGCAAACCGTAAAGAGTACAGATATTTGATGGCAAGTGTACTCGATATTTACCAAGGCTTGAAATTGGCATTTATACAAATTAAGAACGACTTGTGTTTACGAACGGCAAAGTTGGTTATATTGGCTATGTGCGAAGTAAGTGGTGGGGGTAAGCTAGGCGATCGTAGCGCACACCATGGCAGAAATGTGTACTTACCGGGGACCACTGTCAAATTTACTTTCACGTTTTCTATTGGTTTCTTAACGGTTTCCGATTCGTTTCGTTTGTATGTATTTATTTATTCTCTTATTTATTTCAGTAAAATTTCCAATACGGGGTCTTTCTCGTTTACTAAAGTAAATATAATATTCATGTGTCATTATTTGACATCTCTGAGTTTTGACATTGTCTCGGGACCTTTGACGTTTGACGTTTCAGACGTGCACATAGCCAATACACTCAAGAGCAAAAATGGGTACGACTTGTATATACAATTTTTGTCGTACCCGTAGTCGTACCCGTAGTCGTCACTTTGTTTTGAATCTCCATAAATTCAATACAAAGTGACCATATTTTATTTGATCTTTTATACAACCAACTTTACCGTTTGCAAAGCTTACATTTCTGTTAAATAAAATATGTAATATGGTATTTGACAGACAGTCGCATTAGAAACCTGGAACGTCAAAAATCTTGTACAATTTTTCCCCAACGGGCGATATTTCCAACCCATTTTCATTGTGAAGCAAATCGAAATCGTCTAACACGTTTGGCTTAATAAACGTATAATTATGTATACATTACCAATGTATTATGTATTAATACTATCAGGCTGCTTCCCAGTTGTACTTTATCGATAACTAATGTTATTGCAACTGGGCGACAGTACAAAATACAAAATTCCATGTTAAAAAAAATGTAAATTACATACGTTTGTGGCTTTACTGTAAAACTAGATTTAAAAGATCCACTTTTATATGTTGTCGTGTGAATATGTAAGCATAGTTATATTTTATATACGGGAAAGTAATATTACGTGCTCCATTGTTGATTTTAATAAAAAAAATAGACTTTTTAACTCAAAAGTGTAGCTTTTACTGTTTTCCTCTGACCTTGGAAACTTTAGGTTTTTCTGACTGAATCATGAGCACGCTTAAATCGAATATAGAAAATAAAGTGTCTCATTTTTTTATTTCACTGCCTGTACATGTTGTATACTTAAAAAATATGAAAAATTTGGGATCAATCGCACATATGATTCTGGGTTGAAAAAAATCAATAATTCCTAAATACTGATAATAAATGTAAAAAGTACACTTTTGAGTGATGAACGCCCTAATACTGATAAAATATTCGGATATCTTTCGCAAATTATAAGGCGCAAAGCAAACAGACTTATTTAACTTTGATTCATTAAATTAAATAATAGAAAGAGATATTCTTATTTAACCAAAATAAGTGTTAATTGATTGAAATTGTGTTATTAGGACTCACTAATCTCAAACAAAAACCCCCCTATTGTTCCTTTCCGCTTTATATGTAATGTTATACTACTCCAAATGATTCCGTCAGTATACCTTTATTATGTAAAATGCCCTGTTAGTAAAACCATTTTTAAAATGTACAGTCAACATGAAAAGTAGCTACGCATATGAAGGGGTCAAAAGCCCCCTCCCCTTGTAACAAAGCTTTTGAACTTTTCAAATGCGTGGCTACTTTTGATGCTGATTGTACGCCTCTCCTGGTGGACTCGCAAGCGTGTCTGCTTACGATCAGGCAGGCCGTAGGCAAAATAAAAAAAAATTAACCGACCTCAAAAAGGAGGAGATTCTCAATTCGATTGTCTTTTTTGTTACTTCAAAACTTTCGATTTCGATTATTCTTTTTTCATTTGAAAGCTGGTGCTTCGCGTGTGGTCCCATATTAATTTGGTCCAGTTTTACCAATGGCATACATGAAGAAAACCATATAAGTCTTAATTTTGCATTAAGTATGTGCGTATGAGAGACAGTACATGTTAAAGGGATAGGAAAAAGCGTGACCGAGGGGGGGAAGAAACTACTTAGTCGAAATTTTGCGTGACGTAATATGTGAAGGGCCCCTAGTTGTGACGTGTTCCAACGAATAGGCGTTTGTTTTGTTTGTGTTGCACATTTTAAATATGTAATGTCTGTTCGAACACCCTACAACTACATACAACAGGTCATTTTCTTAAGTTTTTCACCTATACCATCGCCAACACTGTTAAAGCCGAAACACACCGAATGCAGCAAATGCGTGCACGTGCGCGTGACTTGCAAGCGGTGTGTCATCTACTATGACATTTCATACGATACAACGCGCACGCATTCGATGTGCCTCGGCCTTTACCTGACCATACGTGCACTTTATTCACATTGTAATAAGGGTCACAAACGGTCAGTTACCTGTGTTGGCGTTTTTACGAACAGTGCAAGTTAAAATAAGCTTGTAAGAATGGTTTTATTATGCATTTTTTTTCCATTGTTGTTATACTGAACAAAACTTGTCATAAAAATCGAATATTGTTATGAATATGTTTTTAGTTATAAAATTAAAAGGTTAAACAAGATATACATTAAAAATCAATATCATGTTATTATTATGTAATAAATATAGTTAAAGATATATTATTTAGGTCATAGTTTAGATAATATATTTGTATGATAAAAAAGTATGAAGTAAAATAGGTATTCCTTTAGAGTAAAGATATGAAATGTAATTTAAATGTGTGTTTCAAACTACAACACTGGCTGGTGTTTGCGATTCTTATATTAAGGGCGGTAAATAAGGCATTATAAGCAAAGGTGATGGTTTTGTAGTTCCTTTACCGACCGTGTTACAATATTTTTCATCACATTGTTAGGATAATTAAAATGTTATCTAAATGATATTTTCGTTTAATGAAATTCGACGAGGGACGTGACGTTAATATATGTGTAATACGGGAGGTAAAGGAATTGCAAGCATCTTTATATGACGACCTGTTTAGCCTAGTCGGTAGTCACACTGCCTCCGAAGCTAGAGGTCCCGGGTTCGAATCCCGGCCAGGGCATTATTTGTGAATTTAGCACGGATTTTGTTCTTGGGTCTTGGATGTTCTCTATGTATTTTAAGTATATATTTATCTATATAAGTATGTACTTATATATCGTCGCCTAGTACCCATAGTACAAGCTTTGCTTAGTTTGGGACTAGGTCGATTTGTGTAAGATTGTCCCCCAATATTTATTTATTTATTTATTATTTATACTAAGCTCATCTTGACATTGAGCTTTCAACAGGTGATCCTTTGTATTTTTTACCGCCTTTAATACACAATCTGCTTATAAAAGAATTTAAAACACCAGCAGTTAGGTTCTGGTTTGACCATATACAGTAAGGTTATTGACACCTATACGGAGTCTACGGAGAGTCAAAAATATTTGAAAAAGTCACCATCATCTATATTTTTGTCTCTTTGACGTGTATACAGGAGGCTCCCAAATCAATTCAATGTTTTTGTGAGCAAACAATAATGTTTACCGCAAAAAAACTGATTTTGACGCATGCTGTATATTAATGACCTTGAAAGCTATTCATATTAAATTTTGTTCCTCTGAAGTGTTAGAATAAGACATATATTTAGTTAATTAATTATACAAAAAATGTATGTTATTATTATATTCGTACTATAATTTTAGCATTCCATAGTGACAGAGTTAAGATTTAAATTCGATATAAGTTGGAGTGAGAGGCATATATCTTCTATATTCTAACATGAAATGCAATTTTTTTAGTGATTCGACGTAGCTATAGGGATGTTTTACATTATGTATTTATCTTATTTCTCATAGCCATCGCCTAAAGTTAAATAATATAGTAAAATTAACCATAATCATAATTTTCTTATTTTTCATAAATTTTGTGATTATTCTTGTTCCGGGGTCATTAGCTCTTATTCGTTCCCGGTTCTATCCAAGGACTCTGGGTTCGCTGCACCTAATTGCAAGATCTGGCGCAGGCAGGTTTTGTTTTTGGATGCGACTGCCATCTTACCTTCCAGCTCAGAGGGTAGTCGATATTTTTCTTCGTCGAAAGCTAGCGCGATTTTGTATTCTTAATTAATTATATGTCAGTCCCTGTGTCATGTTTAGATAAATAAGATAGATACTTAAGATAAAATCATCCTGTTTCGTATGTTTTTGTGTTAGTTAAATTATATCTTGTCGTTCTTACAACTAGTTCATATCGGCCATTCTCGGCAGCCTACTATGACCGGGCAGCAAGCGTCACTAATGTCAAAATTGACACAAAAATACATATTACCATACACAAAATAAATAAAACTTCCATGAAAGCGGCCGTCTCATAGTCCTACCGCTTATTTCGGGAGGCGGCTGCGCGGCGCGCGCCGTAAGGCGATAGAAAAGCAATCTATCGAGTGTTGTATTAGATTTTTTTTCATTTTAATTATGTCAACACATTGGGCCACGAAGTGCAGTCGTCGAACACAATATATCCGAACACGATTCTATTTTCAAGGCTATAGAGTGTTTATTTCAGACTCTACACATGTTCGCCTTTTCAATCCAATAGTTGTTGCTTACATTGAATATTACGATTTTATTTTTTCAACTTTTTATTAGTGAAATAATAACTGAATACTTATCATGGTCACCCTGACACGTTGTATGAGGGATGACAAAACGTCGTGTGGTGTAGGGTGACCAAGTTGTATGAAAAAATGTTTTTTTTTTCTGTTAATAATTTGAAAAATAATAAACGATCTCCGATGTCACCCTGACTTGTACAGTCTGCTTCATAAATATTATTTACGTTCCCAAAGGGAAGTTGAACTATGAATGTTCTCAGTTTTTGATCACTTTGTCTGTGCACATATTTTCGAACTCGACTGTGCATATTGACCTAGATAACGCTGTCTGATGTCGTGACGTCTCTATACCACCTAACACCCCACCCTTAGATATTCTTTATTGTATAAGTGTTTTGAAATTTGTTATCTTTTTCACCGCTAATCAACGTAAATGCCAAACATGGTATTTTGATTTAAAAAAATAATGTACGAAGATTATTTACAAGCTATACCTTGTCATATTAGGAGCCGTCCACATATTACGTCACGCAAAATTTCGACTACTTAATCCCCCCCCTGTCACGTTCAGTAAACCCCCGCCCCGCATCGCTGTGACGTAATATGTGGATGGCCCCTTACATTGATTCAGAGATGGTGATATCACTCTGATGGCGCGGCTGTCACATAATTGGTTGATAGAGCGAGCGAAGGAGAGTCTTCGCTCGCTTTTTAAGTTTCAGCTTGGGCAAATATGCTTTCGAATGTGGGTGAGGACGAAATTTATGGACCATAAATAAATAGGAGACAATATTTTTACACAAATCGAATTAGTCCCATAGTAAGCTCAATAAGGCTTGTGTTATGGGATGGGTACTTGATGACGATATATTTAATTTAATAGATATATACTTAAATACATAGAAAACATCCAAGTCTCAGGAACAAATGTTTACGACCACACAAAAAAATGTTTGTATTGTTTTGTTTGTTGGAAGGCCATTTGAGGGTTATGTGGGACTCTCCCCCTGCCGTGTGATGGTGACAGGACGAGCAAACCCACTAAAACACACCGGCGTCACCCGCTTTGCCTTTAAGGGGGGAGGTGGGATCGCGAGCATTTCACAACGAAACTAAAGTTACCCTACCTATATAAATCGGCCTGCTTAGCCTAGTTCGTAGCGACACTGCCTCCGAAGCTAGAGGTCCCGGGTTCGGAGCCCGGCATTTGTTTCTGTGGTGAGCAGTAACATTTGTTCCTGAGCCTTGGATGTTTTCTATGTATGTATTTAAGTATTATATCTATTAAATATAGCGTCGTCTAGTACCCATAACACAAGCCTTAATGAGCTTCCTATTATATTTTTTTATTTTATTTTTATTTTTATCATCTAATTTTATCAATTTAATATTAATATTCAATTGTAATTTATTTGTAACGTATTTTGATTTTATGAGTTTGAATTAAATTATTATGGGTCTAGTTCGATTTGTGTAATAAAATGTCCTATAATAATACCTATTTATTTATAAATTTAACTATGGCCCAATAATTAGGTTCTCATCCATATCTGGCCGAACACCCGGTCACATTTCTCAACCGATTCTCTTGAATATTTATGTTCTAATTCGATAATTGTTTTTTTTTTGTCGATTCAGTTTTTGTATCTTTTTCAAAATGGCGGAGCCAAAAGGACTGGCGAGGTTTACGGCTCAGAACCACTAGTTAACCAGTTAATGTGTCAAATCGACTTGACAGCCTCGTCATTACAATGTTATATGTTGATTTTCGCTGTGTTGCAGGCCGTTCATTATAAATTGAACAGTTCATGGCCACATGCAACAAGTTATAGATGATGGCTAGACGCTGGCCAGGAGCAATCCCATTTTTAATTTAAAAAAAAGTTATGCGTCCTTGGCGTTAAGGGTTAAGAAAGAGTTATGTGAAAAAAATTACAGATAATAGTTTACTTTATGAATTTACGATTGTACTATTTTTAGATGGGAATAGCTGAAATCCACTTTATAGTGCTCATATGGTTTATTTTGTAAGTATATTTTTTGTAATTTATTAAGATTATTGATTTAATGTTTCCGATGCTTTAGTCAATAATGAAGATCAATGCAGATGATTCTAATTGACTTTTTAGAAAAGATACCTTACTCGTACGAGTGAAAGGAAAAAACGATGCCGTTAAAATTGCATTTAACTATTATCAAAAGACTCCCCAGATAAATTATGAGCGTTGGGAACGTGCATGGGACTCTGCAAGCGTTCTTAACCCTATTTGCTTACATATTAGATGTTGTCGCCAAAGTGGAGTATTTTGTATGGCGTTGACGTTATAATATATTAACTCGTAGTCAAATTGAGATTTTAACGGCAACGTTTTTTTCTGTCTATATAGGTCTACAGTTTAATTCAAACTGTATGAGTTAACATTTAGGACTATAACTGTCACTCTATTATAAGCACGTATTCCAGGCAAGATTATTTTGCTTGACTATTGTAAGCTTGAATATACTTTTATTTTTGTCCTTCGGAAGTTGATTTTAAATTGTAGTCTCGAAAACACTATAAAACTACTAAAATTGGGTTGAACAGCTTTGGCATCTAAAATACACTGGCAGATGATGTTTCGGGATGGTCATCAATATTGATGTAAAATAACGCAATTGCCAATATTTGAGGTGTACAATAGGCAGTTTTACCATAATACACTTGTTAGAAAATTGTTGCGCGCTTCATAAGTTTGTAAATTATGTCGCCATTTTTGTGTTCATAAAAAATTGAATGGCATTGGCAGACTGGGTCATCTGTGAGTTTTATAATGAACTAAACGATAGAGGCGCAGCTATCTGATAGAAAAGGATAGCCTTCACAAATAGCTGCGTCTATGGGGCCTTTACACGGTGATTATTATCACGCGATACTCATATCACGATACGTATCACGTGATTATTTAGGCAAAATCCAAATAATTTGAAATCTGCGATAATATTTAAGGTCCCAGTATTGTGGTTAGTTAAAGGGCCCCTTTCGAGTAAAGCTTACAGATGAGACCATAGAACTAAAACGATGTAACTACAACAGGGTTTCTAAGAAAATGAGGTCTATTTATACTGTCATAGGACTCATTTTGCAATACCTTGCTAGTTGGAGCAGGTTTAGTTCAAGAGTTATGTTTAGATAATTTTAGTATAAAAAATGTGTTTTAGCGTCAAATATAGTGATGCAGTCATTCTGAGGAAGAAATCCCGTAGAGTTCGGAACATGTTGCCCGTACTAACAGTTTAGTGGAATAGTCTTTTTCTCAAAAATGGCTGTAAAAGTGGACGTTACTAGCTACATATTGAAAGACAAAGTTTGTAAACTTTATCGTCAGTCATAAATTGGATAAAAATGAAACATTGCACGCTCGCCCGCGCTACTACAATGTTACATATAAATTGTTGTATTAGTCGAGTTCCAAACTTTTTAAAAAGAACTAACAGCCATACAAAAGATGGCACATACAGCCAATTCAAGTCGTATTTTTCTGTTGGAAACGCGAAGTTTTTGTACGTGTCTGAAGTTATTTGCGGGTTTCGGTGGAAAAATACACATTACGATTCTCTTTTTAAAAATCTTAAACGTATTGACGTTATGCTTATCATAACTTAATTCCAATTTAGTCTTTTTTTCCCCCCATTTTTGAGAAAAACACTATATTAGCTTCGGCTGGAATTTCAATTGCAGACTCTTAGTATTAGTTTTAAACGGACTCCCAAGGTCGTCCGTTTAAAACTAACACTCAGCCTGCAATTGCCTTCTTTCAGGCCTCGCCAATAATGTACTATTAGGCGCTGTCCACATATTGCGTCACGAAAAATTTCTACTACTTGACGTAATATGTGGATGGCCCCAAGGAAGTTATTGTGTGAGGACTGAATGTTAAACACGAAGTTTTAATTCAATCATTAAAGAACACGAGATGAAAATAGTAATTTGTTCAACAAGAGAGCAAAGTAGATTTTTGCTGCGAGTGTTGGTGTTGAGTCCCGAGGAAGTGAAAGATTCAATTATAGAATCTTGAGCGTAGCGAGGGACTCAATGACACGATATGCAAATATCTTTGCTCTCGTGTGATACATACAACTTTTTACCTCAGCGGCGAGAACATATAACGCAAATGAATAGTGATAGAGAGAATGAAGTTACTTAAACTAACCTACGATATGAAAAAAATAAAAAGTTAGTTTTTTTCACGCTCGCAGCAAAATTGCATTTTGCTCACTGGTTTCAAACTGGAAAAGTCGTTTTCACACTCGCAGCAAAATTGCATTTTGCTCACTGGCTTCAAGCAGCAAAACCGTCATTTTCGAGCCGCTGAGGTGAAAAAAGATTTAAGGGTTGCTATGTTTTAGTCGTGTCGCTATTTATTTGTTAATAATGGCATTGGCGGACTGGACTTTCTGTGAGGTCTATTTCGAAGAAAACTATATTTGACGCTGGCAACGCGTTTCTATTTATACATATTTACTTTCTAAGTCTTTTACTGTCCAACTTGAATTGGATGTCTCGTACCAAAACGTCATTATTTTAATCATTTTGATATATTATGTTGTTGTCACTCATAGCGTATTCGTTTATTTATTAGTTATAGAGTTTTGAATTGTTAGTATTTTTTTTACTCATAGTTGGCTAAACTCAATATGTTAAGATTAAAGTTTTTTTTAAGTAATACTATGTATTTTTATTGAAGAAACCCTTGAAATAAGACCGTTTTTAACTCCCGACGCAAAAACACGGGTGTTATAAGTTTAGCTCCCAAACGGATAACCCGATTTTCGTTTAGTTTTTTTGTGGCATAGATAATTTTACCCTGAGTGTTGTTAGCCATGTTTCATGAAAATCTGTTCAGCCATTTTTAAGATACTGAGCTTTGAAATGAAAATGTCGGGGGCTTTTCAACATTTCTAATTAAATTCATGGCCCCAGCGGTGTCCGCGTACCGCGCGGTATGCGAGGTTCAGCAACCTCAGCTTGGATGGGTGACCCCTTTGAGTGGTTACTAACTGAACGCTTCCGTGCTAAGCCGTTGATCCCGGCTGCTGTCTATGACAGCAGTCGATGAGAGAGAACTTCTAACAGTCAAGTTGCCTACTCACTTGACAAGCCTAACCCCAATAAGATTAGTTTCACCCTTGGGCAGACGCTGCCGTGAAAACTAGTGCCCACTCCAATTGTTGGGATTAGGTAGCGGACGCCGAGCATTCTTCAGGATGCAACTGTATTAAGATAACGCTAGGGTGATGATGTTCCAAACAATCGACCATTTTCAAGCTAAAAACTTGATTTCCGCTTAAATGATACTCTGCACAATAAAATCGAAAAAATGACATGATACATCCAAAAGCTTCATAATAGATTGATCTAATTTGTTAAAAGCTCATAAGGCTTAAATGCTCCACACCTTATAGACTTAACCCTTCAAAGCTTAGGAGGCTTTAAAGCTTGAGCCCTATAGACTCGAGGTTTCTAACAAAAAACTTTTTGACTTGAGGCTTATAGGGTCGAGGAAACTCGAGGCTTCTAGACTTAACAGCCGCGACTTGAGTCTTTTAGTTTACGCCTCAAAGCTTAAATTCACACTATTCATAAAAGCGTCGTACCATATAAGCTTGAAACCACAGCGAACCTATGACCAATGATGGTTGCCATTTTATCGCTTATCATCGTGGATAAGACACTCGTCACGTTCTGACAAGTATGCGAGTGCGAGAGTGACGGGCGTCTTATCCACGACGATAAGTGATAAAATGGCAACCATCATACGCCCAGGCCTTTAAAACGTTATGAAAATAAGCGATATTATAGCGATATATTTCGTTAGTTTTGAAAATTTCGTTATAATCATAATCGATATTATTCATATCATAACAAAATGAAAATCATAACCTTATATGATAACGTTATAATATCGTTTAGGATGGCGGGCGGTGGCCAGTGACGTGCTCGAGTTTGACGTACATGTCACAGCGCACGTAAGAACGAGACTGTGTGCGAGACAGAGATAGCCTATAAAGTTATTAAAGCGCTTTACAAAATGTCGCTATATATATATTGCTTTTTGATTATAACGATATAATGGATATCGCTATAAATGCGCGCCAATTATCGTTTTAGGTAAAGCGCTTTATTGACAAAGTAGCGTTATGAATCATAACGATATGCGAAAATAGCGATATTTCAAGGCCTGCACACGCCCGCTGAGCGCAGCGCAGTGTCGTTGCGGTCGGTGGCGGTTTTGCGGTAAAACGAACGTGGTCCGGGGCACGTCGCACCAAAAAACCGCGCGGTATTCGGTAGCGCGATAGAGCGGAGGCGGCGTGTGTGACATGTGAAGCAGTAATCAACAGTCGAAAGTTTCGGGAAGATCAAAAATGCAAAAACGCCTCCGCCCCGCACTGCGCCGCGCCCGCTCTGTGCGTTTCGAGCTTTAGAGCTCGCGCAGACAGCGGAGTTCTCCGTTTATTGTAATTATCCATAATTCCAATAGTGATTAAATACCGCGCAGACAGAGAGCGGTCATCAGGACTCCGCTCACCGCTCTCAGCAACTTCGGTCAATTTGGCCATTCCATAGTAACCCGATAATGGGCCTAATGTAAACGGGAGTAAGCTCGACTGTTGTGTGTTAATTTAGTTTGAACGTACGTTCTTTGATTGTTTTATTATGGGTGAATATTTTGCAAAAAAAGTAAGAGTATTTTACCCCTCAAGCACTGGCTAGATATTTTGTTCGTTAAGATGCGCTGATGGCTTCTCCTGTCTAAATGCTCTAAGGTAACCAATAAAAATAATGTTTCTTCAAAAAAATATTTATTAACAAATTTTATAACATATATTTTAGCTGTTTTCAATTTTTGTAACAACAACCTTTACAGCGCGTTTTTCACCTAGGTGTAGGTGAATTAGACGTATATATGCGTCATGGGCGCTGAAAAGGTTAATAAAGTTCAGAAATGCATTTCAAAAATATATTGCACTGATAGTGGTAGTACCTACCACAAGTCTGTTGACTGTGACTAGTCTCACTGGGTTTGCCGCGAACACTTTGAATGCCACCGACGTGTTTATCGGTCGTTTGCACCAAGACCAGAAAAGATGACATGTTCTGCCGACAGAAAGGCAGGGGCGGATTTGCGGTCTTAGCAGACCCAGCCTACTGGCCATGAAGTACTAGCCGGCCTCTTTCTCAGCACCGACTGTCCGCTTGGCGGTCCTTCGGCCAGCCCTACTGGACCTTCGGGCAAATCCTCCACTGCCGGGAGGGCTTCAATTAGCAGCGTATTTTACTATGGTTTTGGGGATAATATTCTTTGACCATACATATTTATACACCACGTCGGTGGCTCACAAGCGTACGGCACGCCTTTTGCTAAGCCGTCAACATAGGCTATGCAAGCTTGCTACAACATAAGTGTGACATACGCGTTGACAACCCTTAAAGCTTGAAACAGCACAGAGCGCGGTACAGCGTCGTTGCGTGGCGGAGTCGGTTTTTAGGCGAAGCGAACGCGGTCCGGGGGACGTCGTACCAAAAAATCCGCTCAGTATTCGGTAGCACGGTAGACCGGAGGCGGCGTGTGTGACATATGAAGCAGTAATGACAGTGGATGGTTTCGGAAAGATCAAAAATGGAAAACCGCCTCCGCGCCGCGCCCGCTCTGTGCGTTTCGACCTTAAAATATACATTCCTTTTTTGAAGAGATACCAAAGCAAACTCCGATTTGGATACAACAAGGAAAAGGCTGGGAGGGCGATGACTATTACATGTATCCTCCTGAGTCCCGAGTTCTATAGATAGGACAAAATATGGTAAATTCAAGGTCAGTTAAATTTGATAGTGTCCTCGGTAAAAAATATTGGAGATTTCTTCAGGGTCCCCCACACACTCGACTGTTAAGGCTGACGTCCACTAGGCTCGCCGAACCGAGACGAATTGAAACGCAAATAATTCGCTCCTATACATTCACTGTGAAACTTCGTCGATTAGCGACGAATCGCGGCGCTTCTTCCTAATAGACGCAGTTTCATAGTATTAATGTATAGGAGGCCAATTGTTGCGATTCGATTCGACTCAGCTGCGCGAGCCTAGTGGACGCCAACCTCTACACGCACATACAAACTTAGTTTCGTTCTCATTGTAAAACGCCGCGCTGAAATAACATGAAACTTTCTATACACAATGGGATCCACCATATTACTGTTGAATTATTTACTGTTGCTAGAGATTGTAATAGTAAAAGAAAAAAAAATACAGCGAATTTTTTAAATTTAGGTCTTGTGTGAAAACCTTAATAATGGCTGTATAATGTGAAAACCTTAATAATGGCTGCTAATTTCCGGCCTAGATATGCCGGATCCCATTGTGTATACAAGTTTCATGTTATTCCAGCATGCCGTTTTAAAATGAGAGCGAAACTACGTTTGTATGGAGAACCGAGCTTCCTGCGGACTCTTATACCGTCATAATTTTTTGCTTAATAAAAAAAAAACGTGTTTAATACTTTTTGATAGTCTAACAGACGGACTACTAATATATTGGGATTGGGAAACGTCTATTTTCAAGTGACAGAAACATTTTTTAGATTTGCTCTTCATTTGATTTTGATGGTTCAAATCGCCGGTTGATAAAGTCACTATAAAATCTGTCATTACTCTTAGAATCCTCGTATCTCTGTACTAAAACGATACTCGATTTACGGTATACACGGTTAAGTAGGTATTTGTTACTCAGTGAGGTTTGTTTGTCAGCCGACGAAATACGATTGTACTTTTTTTGTAAGTCAAGTCTCAGGAGGATATATGTTCGGCTAAGTAAATACGTTGAAATGCATTCACTAACTTACGCATTCTAGCTTGAAACGCTCAGAGCGCGGCGCAGCGTAGTTGCGGGACGTAGGCGGTTTTGCGGCAAAGCGAACGCGGTCCGGGGCGCGTCGCAGCAAAAGCCCGCGCGGCATTCAGTAGCGCGGTAGAGCGGAGGCGGCGTGTGTGACATATGAAGCAGTAATCGACAGTCGACAGTTGCGGAAAGATCAAAAATGCAAAACCGCCTCCGCCCCGCACCGCGCCGCGCCCGCTCTCTGCGTTTTGAGCTTCTAGTCTAAATAACATGCATCGCGTTGCCTCTATAAAACTTACCTAATCGATAACAATAATTATTTACATCAAAACTTCTGTTATGCACATTGTAAATATCATATAAAGTTTAGCACAAATTAATACAGCGTTTTATGGTTTCATTAATAAAGTTTAGCACAAATAAAAACAGCGTTTTGTGGTTTACTTTCATTATGGTATCTGTTATAAACTAATATTTTACGCTTGAAGTAAAACTTTATCTACTTAAAACTTAAATGTACTCCAAAAATATTGTTTAGTCAAGTGTCGTTGTCAAACAAAAAATACCACTTTGTCGATTGAAAATAAGAAGTCTTTGCGTAAGTACGTAACACATAAACTGGACTTAAAACGTTATGAAAAAAGCAATAACTTTACGTTAATATCAAAATCAATATTTTCGCTACGATATTAAAAATAACGTTACAGGTAAAACGCTTGATCTTGCCGTCATGAATGCAACTTGTCAAAGTTGACAATCGTTAAATATATTGGAAGAATAACGTTATTACCTCGCATAAAAACCAGTATCACTATACATATTGGTGTTTGTTTTATAACGGTATAATGAATACCGCTATAAATGCGCAATAAATACTGAGTAAAACATTTTGTTTGTTTAACAAATAATGTGATGTTATGATTATGAACCATAACGATAACGATATGCGAAAATACCGATACTTAACGGCATGGAAATGCATTCGTCTCTCACACTTATGTACTGGCCAGTGAAGGACGAATGATATATATCATAATCTATAGCCAGTTTGATTAAACTTCATTTTTATAGACGATTGACAAAATGATATCTATTGGCGCTTAACAACGACGAACATGTTAAAATATAATGAAACAAGTCACTTGCATCAAGGTCGAATATCGCTTGAAAAGTTTCAGACAGGTACGCGGCTCTTAAACATGAGCGCTGGCATTGACGGCGCGTTTAGTACTATAAAGACGAGTGACTAGTTTCATTATATGTTAGTGTTTCTGAAACTCGCGGAATTTTTCAAATATAAGACTCAATATGTTAAAGAAACGTTTAGAGGCATAATATGCGTTGTTAAACTCAAGATGGGTTTTTCGAAGAAGAAGTCTAGTTGAAGCGCGATGTAAATAAATTCATTTTACTAGTACATTTTTCTATTAAAAAAAGGTTTATTTTTGCAAAATATACAAAAACTCAAAGTTCATTTTTGAATCCAGTAGCAAAAAAGTTTTTTTCCAATGAATTAAATTCTTACTCTTTTTAGCTTTATACTGGGTGGAACAGAACGATGGACTTTCCTGCAAACAGGGAACAGGTTAGCCTTGGTACTATACCTTTGTCAAATAAACTATGTTAATATTTGTAACCGTTTCCGAGTGACAGCACATTAAACATCAATTTAAAAAACAGCATATTTCAAACCTATCTTATAAGGAAGCTAGTGACATAAATCACTTCGCAATATAAATAATTAAATGGTAATATTGAAACAATAGGGTTGTTACTAATATTAAAAGGCATTATTTTAATGATATTTTTTTTCTTTCCAACTAAAGTTTCTAATGATTACAAGTCGATTGTATATCATTTAAATGACAACATACTTTCAGGAAAGTCCGTGGTATTGTTCCTCCCTGTATAGTTACTGTTGTTTTGTTCCATGTTAGGTTACTGTTTTTTACTATTTTTTTGTTCCATAGCTCGCTCATAGTTTATAGTGGTTAAACATATTAAATACAATATAAAATGCTAACAGTTGCTAATTATAATTAAATTCACTACCTAGACCCCGCAGTGGATTTGTTAGTTTGTGCATTTGTTTGTGTGTTTGTAAAGTAAGAAAAAAATCCTTTGACACCTACATACTGAATCTGGGGGCACGGTAGTGCCTTGCCAAGTCGAGCAAAACAAGGAGGCACGGCTGTACCATCCTTTACTCGAAGCCGTTCAGGCGATTTTCAACATTCATATTTCAGATGTTTGATATTGCGTTACTCTTAAATAGTGTTCAATTGAAAATTACATAGATACATCTTGTGAATCCATTGGACAATCAAACCAGGTAAAATACATTCCGCTTCTAGTTAATAATGGGTCAATCAACATTTTCTTGTTGTTATTCTGCCCCGTCAGCGAGGAGACAATAGTAACCGAGTTTCATAGAAAAAATGTGGACTCCTAGAATGCTCTACAGATGGCCCACGTCAGAATGGGTTTAAAATAACCCAAACTTAAGTTTGGTAGATTGAAACCCTATAAAATCTCGGTTTTAAAGAGTGATTCAGGAGACGTAAACATAGTAACGAGCAAAAAGGAAAAGTTGATTAACTCATTAATTTGATTTTTCATTTTGTACGTCTCCGCCCCAGTGGGAACGCACCTTTACTTTGAGACCAAAATATATTTCACAGTTAGTCCGAACTTTATCGGACACATATAGATATTATCGATACCCGATTTTATCACACAATTACACCTTTTGTCTTTGACATAGTCGTCTCATTTTAGCAAGTAAAGTGCGAGAGGGACTACGATTGGTGCTACTACAGTATATAATACAACAAAGGCCAATATTTACACGTTAAAAGTATTTAAGCGTGATATAATATCAAATCACTTCTCTTGTTTTAACACTTTGGCTGCCAAGAATCCGCTAGTAGAATTTTACCAATAGCCAGTTCGAAAAAAAAAAAACAAAAAATCATTGTATTGGCTACACAAATAACGTTATCAATAGATTGGCAGTGATTGTTTTAATACACACAGCTTCAAGCTGTTTTATATGGTCCTTCGAACCGGATATTAGCGAAGACACAGGAAATAACTTTCTGATATGTACAAGTGCCATAACGGTTTTGCCACCGATACTTTAACTGGTTAAAATATTTGCCCTTCGTTGTCATACACGCTGTATAATGTTGGATCAACAGTGGTTAACATATATTAAAGGGTACATGTATCCCCCTTATTATTCTAAATTAAGCTAATTTTCTACTTGCATTGTATTGCATAACCACTCGCTACTCCATGGGTACTACGGTATCCAACCACGCCGTCGTAACTACGTAGTCGCCATCAGATATACCGGAGCGAACAAGGCGCTCAAATATATTTGAGGGACTCTATTGGCTAGGCGTTAAAGAGTGCAAATATTTCGTGGACACCCTGAAGAGCACAGATATATGTGATGCTGGCTATACGAACGTATGCTCAAAGTAGTTTTCTTTTTTCATAAATAAGATACTTCGGAATGGCGGCCACTCGTATTTCGACGTTATAATAGTTAAATTTTAATATTAGGCTTTATATTATAATATTGCATTACGCGGGCCGTGCGGCGGTCTCCGGCTGCTGCAATGCGTGGTTTTATTCCTGAATCCTTAGAATTTCATTTTAAATTGATTTTTTTCCCATTTTTGGAGAGCAACGCTATACCTATTATACCTAGCCTAGGCAACAGCCTCTGCAATAATGTACTATTAAATTTCGGACTCATTTTAGTGTCGACAATATATTACGTTCTGGGTATTACAGTACCCAAGGTAGCGAGTGGACAACTACGGTAATAGTAACAAATTACTACACATTTTTTAAATCTAAATAACATTACCTACAATGACTGGCTAATAACGTTGTCAAAAAATCTATAGATTTGTTTGACAGTTAATGAAAACAGTAGTGAACAAATTACACCCTTCATATTATTTTGTCATTTTGTAACTAAATTATATTGAGTTTGCCATGCTTTGATATACTTAAGACTGCGCAGTACGTTCGGTTCTCCATACAAACGTATTTATGCTCTCATTTTAAAACGCCAGGCTAGAATAACATGAAACTTTGTATACACAATGGGATCCGGCATATCTAGGTCGGACCATAGTTTCTGTTGCTTGAAATTACAATGGAGAAAAAATACAGCGATTATTAAGGTTTTCATACAAGCCGTAAAAAACTCAAAAAGCCGCTGTATTTTTTTTCTTTTACAATTTCTAGCAACAGTAACTATGGTCCGACCTAGATATGCCGGATCCCATTGTGCATACAAATTTTCATGTTATTCTAGCATGGCGTTTTAAAATGAGAGGGTAAATACGTGTGTATGGAGCACCGAGCCAGACCGAGCGTACTGCGCCCTCTTAAGATATATCTGAAGTATGCCATACGAAACAATTTTATAATAACAAATCGGCCTTACATACATTGCAGTCGCTAATAATCTTTGGCGGTGAATGAATGGCTCAAAAATTTAGTTTATTTACGCAAATAATCCAAAACACGTTCTTCCGAACCACCAGCAACGTTTAATACCATTTTGATATGACAGTTATTGCTATACAAATACAGTCGTAAAATTACAAGTGGGACTAGGGTACTTTTGAACTCAGTCGAGCTAGAATGTTCGGAATCATGTAAGGCATTTAGCATTCCGTAAATAAAACCCAACAATAATAAATAAAATCAGTTGAAGCGTTTATCCCAATATTTTAATATGATTTTTTATGGGCCACCATAACAGCCAAAGGACTTGTACTGCTGGACATAGTCCTCCCCCAAATTCACGGGGGTATATGCCATAATCGAGCCATAATTTTTATGGGCCATGTATGAGTAATTATTTTTTATTGTTATCAACATTCCAATAGCTAAGATATTAATAAATTAGTCCCTTGAAATCCCACTTACATATTTGACTGTATGTGAATTAATAATTTCCGCAGCCAACTTACCTACGTACAGTCAACAGCAAAAGTAAATGATCAGTTTAGTACCTTGTCACTTTCACTACTTTGAGACATCCCAACTGTCGCAGTATTGTTACGTTAGTGCGACTAAGTACTAATATGATCATCTACATTTGCTGTTGATTGTACTACATAATTTCATTACCTACTCGCCACATTTACAAAAGCTAATGCTACGTCATTTACAAATATTCTGAATCAGCAACTTCATAAGTAAAAACGATTCATAATACAAATACCATTAAAATTAAGCTTTACACAAAAAAAAAATACGGATATTTGTATTGATCATAAATCAATTTGAAATATACTCAAAAGATGACTAAATACGCCTCACGTAATGATATAAATACTACTCAAAAAAAGTAGTGTTGTGCTTTATGTAAACCAAACATTTGTTAAGGTCCGACCACACCGCTGCTTAAAACGCACTGACGCAACGGAAACACAGTGAGGTGCCTCATGCGTGACTTTTTTTTTTTTTGTACCGTCTCCGTATTTTGAGTACCGGTCTAGTCGGACCCTTATCCTTGTGCCGCTCAGTGTGCAGCAGATTGTATACTCCATTTCAATCGAAAATATATCTCTTGTATAACATGGTAGCATTTCTATTTTCAATTTTAGGATAAGCGAAATACAACTCTATTTTCCAAGTAGCTAGTTTCAAAATAGCCTATCAAACATTTTGTACAGAGGGCGCGCGTGGGGTCGCGTGATGTGCGATTAGTTTTTTTGGTGTGCAATTTAGAGTGCAAGTTAGTATTTTTGGTAAACAAGTAAAAATTCCCCTCAAAATATTTGTAAACCCGTTGACAATCAGTTACATTCCTATTTAATTGAGGTAATACTACGTTGAGGTAAGTTTTAGATTATAAATCTAACTTTATTCCTTTATTTCGACTCAATCGGCAATATCCTATTTTATAATCATAATAAGAAATCATGGCCCATATTTTAAAATTGTTTTTCAAACCTATCGGTATCACAACGTTGCAACGCTTCGCTCACGAACTACATTTTACTATATTTTTATATCTACAGCTGTAAAAAGAACATTTTCGTACGAAACCTATTTGATTGCAACAAATCTGAAGCACTCTACACATCTATCAATTTGTCACAACAACCTAGTGACGCTATGAGACGGAAAGACAGCAATCATTCCATTCATTTATTTCAAGACAGTTGTTGTTACAAGTTTATAGGAGTGCTTAAATCTCGATACGAGATGCTATTTTTATATTGCTAACTGGCTAGTAAGTAAAAATCAGTAACTCATCTTATCGAGTTACTGTTTTTTTCATATGAAGTCAACAATTTCAAAATCCACTTTTTTCTACACTTGCCTCGATCGTTTCATTAGTCGCTATGGGCAGGATCTGTTGATACTATTGATACAAAACGGACTTATGTAAAGAAATGCACTGTATACATATAATTGACGATTAAACGAAATAGTAGAACGGGTATAGGTAATGCCACCAGCTGCTTTTCTTTTCATCTCCCTCCGACTCGTCGGTTTGCTCCTGTGGAAGAGACAACTAGTAAAAAAACTGGAAATTTGTAAAGAGAAACTTTGTGCGTAGATATAAAAACATAACCCATTGAGCGCCTTAGACAGACACGTGTGCGCTTAACGAATTTTTAATTTGAAACTTAGATTTTTTAATATGTATAGTTGAAATTATAATACATTTTTAATTGACGTATCGGTTCTCGGGTTAAAGACCGTGAAGTATTAACTAATTTGGCACTACATTGTTTACACTTTACAGTAAAACTAATTTACTGCGGCTTAATGAATTTTGACCTTTAACTTGGCAGTTTTCTTAAATAGCTAACAGCTTTTATGGTATTATAACATAATGCAAAGAAAGCTAAAATCCATCGAGCCGTTCAGGCTGCTGAGCATGCCAAACAATTGTACACACATACATACTCTAGAAAAACATAGCCCTCCTTCTGGCGCAGTCGGGTAAAAACTGAAGTGAGGGCCAAATATTCCAAAATATGCATTTCAAGCAAAAGTGTCCAAAAGTGAAATTAGAACGGTCCTTTAATTTCTACGGAGTGTAAAACATAAAAAGCAAGTGAATATTTACAATGTCATCTGACTACGTGCTCTAACTACTAAAACACAAGTAAAGCATGCCAACCTTGTCCGTTACAGTTAGAATATTGGCAATTCATGCAAGTTATAGAAATCGCAAGCCTGAAACAAAATCCGGTTTAGATACAACCAAATATTTTCATGCCGGCACCACAATTCGCTATGCGGCTTAGGCGACTGCGTTCGACGCAGTGTCAAAGGATTTATTCATCTATTTATATAATCGTATGGCGTATACAACGATTCATGCAAAATAAAAACAAATTATAGGTCTATATTAAGGGTCCCAAGCCACGACATGGCGTCAGGTGTTAACTTAAACAGACTTAACTTATTCATCTTTATTTGCTTTATTCGCACGCATAACGTATAAGCCCTTACAGTGGGGTCAGGGATCCGCGGTATCTCAATTGACAACATTTCATATTTTCAAGGTGGCCATTTTATGATCTAGATCGATAGAAAATGAAATTTTAAGGTTCACGTGTTTTTTTATTTCTCCCGAAATCCTCTTGTTTTTCTAAAATATCTAATCTAAAAGTAGCGAATTCCAAAAGGTCTTAAGTATATTATGACGCCATTCCAGTGGCTGTAAGGCAGTATTACCATTGCCACTTATTTTTCTAAAAACTTGGAGCGTTCACATTTCGTTGACATGGTGTTCACTCCACGTCAGTGTCAAGTAGTGTGTCATGCTATGACAACCTAAAACTAGACAAATATCCAGATTTTTTATTGAAAACAGTGCCATCTACTATACAGAAGTCGCACTAAAATATAAGTGTTGTTACATTAAAATACTTTTGATGCTATAGGGAAATCGATACGTGTTATTTGGAAATTTTGATTTTCTCTAAGTAACATAATAATTTTAATCATCCGTAATTCTTTTAAAAAAAAACCGCAAAAGTAGTTAATACGTACTTTTTTACTCTACTGGAGTAATATTAATAACTATTTATTCAAAAAACACTAAAAATTTATAAAAAAAAAATCAAAAAATCCAAAAAATATACTTTTTGAACCAAAAATGTGACAACGATTATGAGTCATAATTTGAAGCAACCTCAAAATCAGCATTGACTGCCGCGCTATAATCTCTCTCAGATCCATTACTTGAAGGTCATAACTTTAGACCAAAATTTCTCCCAATTGAAAAAAGATATTTTTTTGGACACAAGAGGTAAGCTGCAGATACTCTAAGGAAGCGTCCTTTAAATTTATTGCTCCTATTACAGGCCACACCCTGTATAAGGCTTGTATTCTTTTCTTATAATAACATTTGGCAGCGGTCCGTGGAATTGTTTTAATTCTGAACCTGGTCCGTGACTGCAGAAAGTTTAAGAAATCCTGGTGTAATCGCTAAATTTTGGTACTAGTCAAAGGACAAAGTCAAAGACAAATAAGTTGTACGGCTAGCACGAAGTGTGGAAAGGCGTGTTTTTTGTTCGCGCACATAACAATTTTTTCCGCAAATATGGCACAGTCACATAAAGAATAGCACATAGCGAAGTGTGGTACCGGCATTAGCGACATATTTTCGTAATAGAACAATATTTGATGCCGCGATGCCAGCTGACTGGATGACGCTGTATGATGATGAGATTATTCTCAAGACATACCTATCGAAAGGGATGATGACTCCACCAGAGATTTGCTATGCTACGTTGCTATGGACGCGTTTGAATCCAATAAACATGAGATTTAACGGTGACTATAAACCCATTTTAATGTAGTTCATCTCTGGAGCATTTTTTTTATTTATTAAAAATGTGGTTGCTCTTGGCCAGCATCTAGCCAGGGGGCAAAGATGAGGCCGACGATGAAGCGAGCTCACCCAGAAGATGCCTATTCACTCGTGCCTTAAAAAGGTCCAGGTTATATGAACTCGGAAATACATACGCCGGCAGAGAATTCCAAACCTTAGAAGTGCGCATTATGAAGGATGATGCAAAGCGCTTGGTTCGAAGCGGAAGCGGTTGGTGGTTGGCATGTTAGAAATCCGTATTATTTATTAAAAAAAAAAAACAAGAAACTCGGTTACTGCTAACTCCTTGCTGACGGGACAGAACAACAATGAGGAAAAGTTGATTGTCCTAATAAAGGATCGCTTGAAATATAACCATGGTATAAAACAGATTTAATAATAAATATTGAGATGTTTCTCATGGACCCTGTTAGGCTGTTAGGGTATTCATTGGTCCACATAGCATAGTGCTGGTGGAAACGGGTTTTCTTAGCGTAGCAGAGCTGCATAGCACATCTTTGGTGGAAATGCACACTAAGTTGTGAGATGTCGAGCCAGATCATCCAGTTAATACCAGTTAGATGCCGACCACTTAACTGAGACGATAAGACATGAAAGGGTGGGAGGGGAACAACATGATAAAGGGCACCGGTGAAGTAAACCGGACAGGGATGGGGGGTCACCATCCCTGTCTCCTCGTAGGCGCCGTCTCAGTTACATGGTCGAACTAGAGTTAGTCCCTAATTTTCGCATATTTTTCTGTCTGATTGGACCATATATACATGAAATTACGCAGCATTACTATTGCTATTGTATGCATTGTGACTGTCGCATAATTGTATCAACTTTCATTAACGCCAAATCGGCTATGTCAAATGAAACATTAGTACAAATGTTGTGAATCGATATAAACATTCTTCATAACAGCTCAACGTGTTTTGTTATAAATTTACTTGAAATCATCAAGTTTCCTAAGCAAGAAATAAAAAGATATTAATCTTATTTTAATAATATTCATACCTCCTTCTTTTCACTTTCTGCAGCCTCTTTAGACTCTTTACTCTTGACTTTATCTTTCACATTTTCCTCTTCGACCTTTTCTGTCACTTTGCCCTCGTCGCTCTCTACCTTCTCTGTCACTTTAACTTCGTCCGTCACTTTGACCTACATAATTCCAAATTGCAATTGGTCTTTGTGAAATGCGTTTATATAACGAAAGCATATAATATCCCAATATAGCCTTATACCCAATAAAAACATAAATTTCGGAATTTAAACATCATCAGACGGGCCATACACAGATTTAGGTTCACGTGTCTCCTGTAGAGATATCTACACACTCAAAATCCTCATAAACTGCGTCTTCATTCCTATAAATGTATGTGATAAAAGTATGACTTATATTTACTATCGGTCAACGCTACGAGTTCACACCTTTAGGATTATATTCGAATGCACTTCACAGTGTTCTTTATTTGAATTATCTACCAACAGAAACGGCCAGCCTGCAGACGATTTTGTTGAGAAAGTGTTAACCCGTAGCGTTGGCGATAGTGCAGTCGAGGAATTTGAATGTTTGTCACTTTTGGACTCTATTCCATTGGAAATAAAAAATAAATATTAAACATAGGATATAAGACTTATGTTTGTGTGTATGACCCAGGTATGAAATGCAGATGACTGAACCAAATATACATACAATAAAATGAAGGTGATATATTCAATATCAATACGTTTGAGAAAATGAATACTAGTGACAAATACCGAAAGGCACTTTATAAATTGAAATAATGTTAGACATTTAACATTGTCATGTCACGCGAATATGCAAAGTAGTGCCATCGCAAATTATAAAATTATAATAACATTCGGGTAGTTAAGGTTATGGTGGAAAGGAGCAACAAAACTTTAATAGCAAAAATATGACATAACATACAGACCCTTTGCCGATTGGCAAGTAGACATCCAGGACAAATAGCAAGGAAAACTAACCAAAAGTGGAAAAACCGGGATGGACAACAAGAGGCTATAATAATAATAAACAGTGTATACATACCTTGTCAGTCGATTTGACCCTATTAGTCACTTTCACTTCGTCACTTTTGACCTTTTCGGTCACTTTGACGTCACTCTTTGCTTTCACTGTGTCAATCACTTTGATGACATCCGCACTTGTCTGGAAAGAAAATGCTTTATTAACTTCTTTGTTTTTTTTACTCGTCATCAGCCTATCGTCCTACAGCTGGGCAAAGGCCCCTTCATAGATAAGATTCGGATACAGGGAGGATGATTTTTTTTTAATAAATCGTTGGCAATCGTTTCTATTTCGTGATATCTTCGAGAAGACAGTGCGGTTGGCAGTTTGTTGTACTTTTAGCACCACCCCGAGGGGTCAGCTTTTTGTTTTTTTTTGAGGTGTGTAATAAAGTGTATTGTATTGTGTCAGTGGCGGTACGGTCTTAAAAGCCCAAAAGCCTGGCTTGCGTTACTAAAATTAGCAAAAATCAAATATATGTACTACTAATTTTTTTTCCATTTCAAACTAACTTAAAATCCGCGCGGCGGCGCCTGATCTGTATATTCTACGCATCTTGGTCGGGGTAGTAATACAAAATTCGACCATAGCAAGTAAGTGGCGCTACTGCCGCGCGAAATGAGCGGTCTACGATAGAGTTGAGACACGGGCTAGTCATCTCGCTCGCACACGCGGGCTTGCAAGCGGGCTTTAGTGCTGATATCTTTTTTCTCTTTCTTATCTATGAAAACTACTACAAAACGAGAGATACGTATCTATAGCTAGATCTAGCAAATAGTTTGTGACTAGAAGCGCGGCTTTCGACGTGAAGTTATCAACAGATGTTAGTCAAATGCGAATTTCGCGCGTGCGCGTTCATGACTGGATGGATTGTGATGCTAACTTCATTGATTACAATTATGTACATAACTTGAAACGGAACAATTTATTTGAGCGGATAGTGTTTTGTATTAAAATCAAAGTGACGGTGAGTGAGTGAAGTGTATTAAAAAGTATATTAAAGTAGAAAGTGACGATGGATGAAGTCGTTCCGTGTGACGATTTAAAATGTGCACAGTTACCTGCGCAGAAAAGGTAGGCACGCTAAACTTTGCACAAAAATGCAACTTATTTTTTCACCGATACCTACGCCTGACTTGAGTATTTCTCAGATAAGCAAGTCACATAAACGACAATTTCATAGATCGATGCGATTGCTGATATGTCTGTACAATTTTATCTAGTAATAGCATGCCTTCAGTGTGTTTTGTTGGTCTGTCCTGTCTACGTCACACCAGTTAGTGATAATGAAGAGTGAAGATTTACTAGTATGGGAATATGGCAGGGTATCAAGGTAGAAGATAGATTTATTGATATTGTGTGTGAAAAAAATACAAACATGTATCCCTCGGCTTGCCCTTCTCTGCAACCCTAGGCACGCCACTGCGGGCAAAGGCCCCTTCATAGATAAGATTCGGATACAGGGAGGATGATTTTTTTTAAATAAATCGTTGGCAATCGTTTCTATTTCGTGATATCTTCGAGAAGACAGTGCGGTTGGCAGTTTGTTGTACTTTTAGCACCACCCCGAGGGGTCAGCTTTTTGTTTTTTTTTTTTGAGGTGTGTAATAAAGTGTATTGTATTGTGTATATACTCCCTGCGCGCGCGGCGGTTCATGAGTTCTATGACACTGACAGTGACGTTCTTGATAGTGTTGCGCCTGTTTCGATACTTCTATTTTTTAAGATTTCATGTCTTATGCACCCATGTCGGTATCGTCAGTCGACATGTTTATTAATTTAATTGTATCTAATACACACTTTTAACAATGTTCGATATGTTTCCTCATCCAAAAAACAAATAATAGTGCGCTAAGAGACGAAGTACCTAGCACATTTTATTACATTCACTTCAATTATCGACCTCTGTTTATCGATACACCCATTCCTTAGTCGATACAGACTAACGATATAACTTTTGCAGTACGTCACCAAATATATTAGTTTAAGCCTATTCATGGACATAAGGGCAAAACGCTTTTTTATATTATTATTCAGTAAATGATACATTTCTGGACCCGGGTATGTCCTAAAACTACGACCAAGACCACCGTGGGATGGGCAGCAGCATCCCTGGAGTGCGGTGGAGATACTGCGATCGCCAACCCGCATGCCAAGGCTGGCGATTATGGCATTTACCTCCCATGAAATTGGGGGAGACCTATGTCCAGCAGTGGACGTCTTTGGGCTGATATGGTGGTTGATACATTTCTACATAAACTAATTAGCTACATTCCTAAAAGATACTTATTAACATTTCGATGTGACGCCGTTCCTTGGTTTATAAATGAACTGTCATTGTCAGTGTCATAGGACTTATGAAACGCACTGGGGAGTGTAGATATTTATGCTAATATTATAGAGGTAGTTTGTATTTGTATGTAGGAAGTAAACTCCGGCCGGCTATACTCATCTGAATTTGAAAAATTCTTTACTGGGCGGAGTTAGTATATGTCAGTAATATAGTATTTTACAGTATGGTGCTACTTTACCGCGCGAGTGCGGTAATCAGCAGATTACGTGCATATGTCGAAACTTTAAAGAGCCATATGTACTGTAGAACGTTGTACGATACACGTGCAAACAGGTAATTCGCAACTCGTGTCGATTTAAAACACTCCCTTCGGTCGTGTTTCAATTTATCACCACTCGTTGCGAATTTCCTGTTCTCTGCACTTGTATCGTAATGCAACAGTTATATAATAAGGATTCTTAAAATACAAGAGTCGCTGTATATCAAAATTGAGAATTTAATTTGTAATTATGTCACGTGGCATACAATACTTTTTCTACGACAGCAAAATAATTTGATTTCAATTAAAAATCGATATGGTGGCAGAATAGAAACAATGACGTGTGCCTCTTTAAAAAAACAGTTGTATAATAATGTATGGAAATCTATTTTGATTTTCCCACCGTACTTGTCTTCTCGAAGATGGCATGGGCATGTTATGCGGAGGGATGAAAGTCATGTGACAAAAAAGGTATTAGACATGAATGTGGAGGGATGTAAGAGGAGGGGTAGACCAAGGAAAAGGTGGATGGATTGCGTGAGAGACGATATGAAAAGGAAGGATGTGAGTGACGAGATGACGGGCGATAGAGAGTTATGGAAGAAAAAAACATGCTGCGCCGACCCCAAGTAAATGGGAAAAGGGCACGCGAATGATGACTTGTCTTCTCGAAGATCTGACGGTTCGTAAATAAATGCCATACGATTATTATTATTACCAGCCATATAATGACTTGTCTGTGGTATATACTTGCATTTAATAATAAGTTTATTGTTTTAATCAGTCATTTAATTAACAGATTGTAATGCCGGACTAGAAAAAAAATACCTCGACGCCATGTTTGGTGATAGGGTCGACACCAACGTCGCGCTTTGTGTTGTCTCGCACGTCTGTCTGTGTGCCCTTATCTCGCGGTTCATAGCAGCCGTCCAACTCTGGCCCGTGCTTAGATGACTGTACAAACATAAAACATTCATTTTTAAACATCAGGGTGGCGCCGTCTTCTAAGTTTATACGTACAAAGACACTGTATTTTATGAAATACTTTTTTTTTAATAGTTATGGGGGTCGGCACCAGAGTTAAGTTCACGCACACAACCAAATGTCATTTAATAACATTTTTATAACAGATTTTTGTATTAGTTTAATAACAGAATTTGTAATTACCTATAGTATTCTTTTTTGGTATCGATAGCAAACAGCGAGAGTGACTATAAGTTTATTCAATAGTTACCAATTATATTTTTAGAAGTAAAGGGTTCTTCAAGAAATGAGTGTCACATTTTTAAAGGGTCGACAACCCGCATGTGACACCCCTAGAGTTGCAGGCGTCCATAGGCTGCGGTGCCCGCTTACCATCTGGCGGGCCGTTCACTTGTTTGCCACCGACTTGGTATAAAAAAAGTCAAGGAATAAAAAGGTTCGCCACTTTTCAATTATACTTCGGTTGCTAATATCCATAAAGTGACTATTGGGTTTGCAGCTGGCTTGTATGAAAGTCCCGGGATTATCGGGACTTTTTATGGAAGTCCCGGGAGAGCAAATTCATAAGTAACTATTTGGTTTGCAGTACCTGGACTGGCTTGTATGAGTCCCGGGATTTCCGGGACTTTTCATACAGGTTATGGGACAGCAAACTCATAAGTTTGCAGTACGTGGGCTGGCTTGTAAAAAGAGCCCTGGGATTTCCGGGTCTATGACTAACCTTTTCATTCGTCGACCGTACCTCCATATCCTGCTCATTGTGGCTGAGCGTGGTGGGCGGCAGCTTCCGCGGCGACTTGTGGTCGACGGGCCGCGGGCCCGACTGTTCCGCGTCAAACGGCTCGAAATCCGGCACCTTCCAATATAAATCATCAGTCTCAAGCCTATTTACGTCCCACTGCTAGGCAAAAGTCTTATGGAGACAACTACGAGTAGTGTTCGACGCGTCCTAAGCCACAGTAGCCACACTGCGTACCTGCCCGTGAATCTTGCACCACGCGGCATAGTGGTATGCTCAACGCTGCAATGAAATCTAAAGGATGAGCACTACACTACGAGTAGTGTTCGACGCGTCTGCCACACTTTTTTTTTTGGTCTGTATTTGTGCCACGATGAAATGTATTTCTATTCTAGTATTTGTATGAAACTATAGGTCTATTTATATTTTCTTTGAACTTTGGTCCTAAAACTATGTATGACTGTTTGTTTCTGAATAAATAAAAAATAAAAAACTATTCCCCGTGTACCTGGCCGTGTATCTTGCGCCACGCGGCGTAGTGGTGCGCGGCGCGGCGCATGCGCGCGAGGTAGGAGGGCGCGGCGCGGCCGGTGGCCCACGCCGACACGCCGGCCGGCATCCCGCCCACCGACGGCTCGTCGTAGTACGTCAGCACGAACTCCATGCCCACCTGTGGACAGACGGTATCGTTACTGGTGCTAATCCTGCCACCTCTCATGATTAACTGTGTACCGGTTTGTAACATAGCTAGCGATATTCGAGATTAGCAGTGATGGAATCACAACATTTCATTTTTTAAGGGGGCTTTTTTCGATTAAATAGAGGATTAAAAAAAAAACGTCACAGCGTAAAAAATCGTACAGAAGCACTATTAATAAGGCGGATTTTCTAAAGAAAGTATCCTGCTGTTCTCTTTGTGCCGCGTAACCTAACGTGTTTCTACAAGTACAGTTGAGTTCTAATCATAATGCCTTAAAAGCCTTTTGTTTACTTAGTAAACAAAACTCTCAAGTCTCTATAGAAAACTCGAGTCTTTTTAGAGGACTCGAGTCTCTACAGAACACTAAAGCTTCGATTAGTCTAAAAAACCAAGTCGAGTCTTCGGCATAAAGACTCCAAAGAAGAAAGAAAGAAGTCTTTACCAACACTAGCCACACCCTGTGTAAAATAAATTAGACGATTTTCCAGTCTGCCCGGGCGATCTACATACAATACTTACAGAGTTGGGTCCATCGAGCGTCCTCACGACCATATGACTCCAGTACTCTTGTACCCTGATAGCGTGCTTCGTCTCAGGGACTTCGGGGTGCGTGCAAGAGCGAGACACTATCACGTACACCTGCAAGAGAGAGACAGAACATTATTTGGATTGTCGAAAGTATTTACGTCTCACTTTACAAGTAAATTTTTAACAAAAAAACACCGACTCCAAACTTTGCCATACCCCATCCTCCTGCTATATAATTTGAGTTCCTTGGATGTAGCCTTACTTACCCCATCCTCTTGGTATATAATTTGAGGAGTTCCCTCGACTTTTCCAAGATCCCGTCATCAGATCCAGACTTGGTGACAATGGGACCAACTAGAAAACATACCCTTTCAAACAAAAAAAGAATATTTGAAATCGGTCCACTAGTCTCCGAGTAATCGGCGAACATACAAAAAAAAATATTCCGACGAATTATAAACCTCCTCCTTTTTTGAAGTCGGTTAATTAATAAATACACATCCACCCATCAAGTTAGAATAGAAATAATAAATAGAAATTGAAAAACTTTATTTCGACAACATGCTAAAATTGTAATTATACAGTTAAATTACTTAATACTAAAACAGTTGCGAAAATGGAGCCCACTCAGCTTGTGTCAGGTCACAAAAGGTGTCCCGACGCTGGTTTTCTGTGGGTCCCGATAAAAAATGAGTTGCGCGACAGATCCACACAGCTGCACAAACAGTGCATTTACATTGACACTATATTTTTTACTAAACATAGTTATTATTTTACACTTTCAAAGCTTGTATTACATTTTAAGACTGAAACTAATTATATAGGTAATATTTATTATGGAAAGGCTAAATTGGAATAGGCTGCGGTCGCCAACTAGATATGCAACGCACTTGTTTGCCATAATCGCAGCACGCGGCTTAAATTATCAACACCCCGAATTCTTCTAAAGGGTGGACAACGCACATCATCATTATCATTATCACGATGATTATTGGAGTGTGAACTACTAGCGTGGCGATGGGCGACTGTGTGTCAGGAATGCTTAGATTTTGCGAGGCGATGGACAGAAGGCAGTCGAGTGTTTTAACTTGTTAATATTAAGTTTAAGTATGTAGTCTCACAGTGTATTAGTTATAAGACTGTAATACTGTGTAAATAAATAAATCATCATTTGTTCAGTGCCAACCATGGTATTACAGTGTCGTAACACTGTAATACCTATAAAAATATAATGTTTTATTATTCGGTGTAAACTTCCCACTTCCACACCTTCAAAAACTTTTTATTCACAACAACCTGTAGGGTAACAGGTACCCGATGTTATCTTCTGAATATAATATAATAAACAACGCTACAGCAAATTTCCCCCTTTTTTTCCCCATCGAAAAAAAATCACACCAATTTGTGAAGAATCAGCTAAGTATATGATATTTCCTCCAAAATTGTTTGAAATCCGTTCATAAGTAACGCTATAGCAAATTTCCCCCAGTCGCAAAAAGTTATCGACTAAAAAAAATCGATAAATACGTATTTCAATACAAAAATGCGGCCTCTAGCCTGAAACTGGACAAAATTAAAATCGGTCAGTTCCGAGATGGAGCCTTCGCTCGTTCCGCTCGGTCGGTAGAATAATTATTTAGTGGTTGTGGCATAGAGAAAATAAGTAAGAATAGAGAGCTAACTCCATATGACTTCATACATCATTTTTTATTTATTATTTCGTAGTCGACATCTAGCGTCAAATAGCGGAGTTATCAGTACTGCTACTCGACTATAGATGCAGTGACGAACGAACAATCGAATGCTCAACCATTTTTAGCTAACATTATAACCGGATTAACCGGAACTCTGTTTTGAACTCATTCTGCTTTAAATATTAGTAGTAAATTGTTGAGAAATACACTTTTCGACAGTAGCGACATACGTGACATCTAGTATCTTTATAGCAATATTGATAATTCCGCTATTTGACGCTAGATGTCGACTACGAAATAATAAGTAAAAAATGATGTATGGAGTTAGCTCTCTATTCTTACTTATTTTCTCTATGGTTGTGGTTAGAAACCTGGACCCGGGTATGTCCTTAAACTACGACCAAGACCACCGGGGAATGGGCAGCAGCATTCCTAGAGTGCGGTGGACGTACTGCGATCGCCAACCCGCATGCCAAGCGTGGCGATTTACTCCCCATGAAATTGGGGGAGGCCTATGTCCAGCGGTGGACGTCCTAGGGCTGATCTGGTGGTGGTCGTGGTGGTGTGGCTAGAAAAACCAGTCAACAACTAACCTTATTAACTTTGGCCTCCATCCCCCCCTGTGCTCTCCCTCGCTGCTCTCTCCTATCCAACTCCATTGCCTTCAGTTTCGCGTGCGAGTGCACGCTGGGCCTCTCTTTCGGTAACTGTGTCTAAAACATTTCATTTTATGAATTAGTGTGGAGACTTTTCCGTTGATACAAATTATAAAATCCCTTTTAAGACGTGATTTTGGCGCTTCCCCAAACCCATATAGAATTATATAAAGCGTTTTATGATTTGTGTGATCGGTGCATCTTAAAAATATTAAAAAAAACTGGCCAAGTGCGAGTCGGACTCGCGCAGGAAGGATTCCGTACCATTATCTATAAAAACGGCAAAGAGTTCGACTCGCACTTGGCCGGTTATTAATAAGTATTTGTTGTTATAGCGGCAACAGAAATGCATCATTTGTGACAATTTCAACTGCCTTACTATCGCGGTTCTTGAGATACAGCATGGTGATACACAGACGGACGGACGGACAGACAGCGAAATCTTAGTAATAAATAGGGTCCCGTTTTTACCCTTTGGGTACGGAACCCTGAAAACGACTCCAAACTCCTACTTTAAAAACTTATTTTTGGTGTTACGGGTCAAATTGATTCATATGGTCTAAAGATCAGTTCGAATTTTCATGCTTTTAACACAATGCGCAGCTGTTTAGGCGTACCGCTAGCACTAAAATGCCTGTTAGTAAAAAAAATACTGATATCGCTATACACGTAATATTCACAGAAATAAATTTTATTGAATATTTAAATTTGGTGAAGGTCTGATGATGGGATCTAGGAGGAATCGAGGGAACTCCTGAAATTTGATAGGCACGCATATGCCGATTTCGGTATTTTCTGAAGGTAACCAAGCATTGGCTCACGGAAACCATAAATTGTGACATAGCAAGTAAAAAATTGGAGTCGGTTCTTTTTGGTATAAATTATTTTTGTTAATAATTGACTCACCTCACAGGCCTCCAACTCCTTGTTACTGAATATGGCTTCCGCGTGCGCCAGACATTGGCTCTTGGCGTCAAACTCTTTGTGACGGCGGAGGTATACGTAGTCCCGGTTAGCGAATAATCTCTGAAAAAAAAGTTAGCTTTCAGACATTTTGGTTGGTGTACCAACCAAAAAATATACATAAATATATGTGCTTGTACGCAGCCTTCAAAACGTTATGAAAATAAGCGATAATATAACGATATATTTCGTTAGTGTTTAAAATTGCGTTATAATCATCGATTATTATATTATATTCCTCGTAACGATATTTCATATCATAACACAACGAAAATCATAACCTTATATGATAAGTGATAACGTTATAATATCGGTTAAGATGGTGGCGGTGGCGACAATGACGTGCTCGAGTTTGACGTAAATGTCACAGCGCACGTAAGAGCGAGACTGTGTAAGAGACAGGGATAGCCTATAACGTTATTATAGCGCTTTCAAAATATCGCTATATATATATATATATATATATTGCTTTTTATTTATATCGATATAATGGATACCGCTATAAATGCGCGCCAAATATCGTTTTTAGTAAAGCGTTTTATTGACAAAGCAGCGTTATGAATCATAAGGATATGCGAAAATAGCGCTACTTTAAGGCCTGCTTGTGAGCACAGAACAAGTAATAGTACACATACACACAAACTCACGGTTATATTCCCAATAGGGGTAGGCAGAGCACATGAAAATTAATTTTCAGTGTCAGTTTTAGCAATTGCAGGTTTATAGATGGAGAAAATGTGATATTGCAGGGACAGGTTGCTAGCCCATCATCCACAACACACTTCAACCTGGTTCCCAGAGTCGACTCTTACTACACCCATGGGAAGAAAAAGGAAAGTAATAGTATAAGTACAGAAATTTCACTTAAAAAAAAGTAAAAGTAGTTTATTCTTCAAATTAGGCATATTACATGCACCTATGAACGTCAATAAACTACCCCCGGTTCGGAAAAATAAACCTCTGCCACGAGAAGAACCGGCGTAAGAAACTCGGCGAGGTGTCATTTTTTCAAAACAATATATATGTACATTGTATAGTTAAATATAAAATTATAAGTACAGTCTCAGTTACTACAAAAATAACAAGCTACAGTAGAAAACCTATTTTCGCGATAGATTAGCCGTGCAGGACACTCACTGCCAAACATCCCTGTCCATGATGTAATCGTTTACCTTATAATATGCTTTTGAAATAAGTGTTTGTTTTACTACAGATTTGAATTTAGAATTGCTAAGTTCAGTAACGTGTTTTGGAATTTTATTGTAGAATTTAATACAATTTCCCAAGAACGACTTTTTCGCCTTTACTAGTCTATAGAAGGTTATTTTCAGTTTCCCAGTGTTTCTGGTGGCTATTGGTTTATCAGCGTTCGTTGGGAAATTGCACAAATTCTTCCTAACATACATTATTATTTCAAATACGTATAGGGACGGCATGGTTAGAATATCTATTTCTTTGAAAAATTCTCTTAATGAGTCACGCGACCCCAAGTTATAAATTGCCCGGATAGCCCTTTTTTGCAAAATAAAAACAGTTTCAATATCTGCAGCTGATCCCCACAAGATAAGACCATAAGTAATTATACTATTAAAATAAGCAAAGTAAACTAACCGTGCCGTTGCCACATTGGTAAGCTGCCTTATTCTCCTGACTGCAAATGCAGCAGAGCTCAACCTACTTCCTATCGCTGTTATATGGGAACCCCACTGCAATTTTGAGTCCAATGTAATACCTAAGAATACAGTTGACGTAACAAATTCTAATGTTTGGCCATTAAGTTTAATATTTGTATCTAAGTTTCTATTTGATGAGTTCGCTAGAGAGAATTTCATACATTTCGTTTTTTTCGGATTCAACACTAAGTTATTGGTAGCAAACCAGTCAGATATCATGGACAGGGTATTATTTGGTTCAATGAGTTCAGTATCTTTCCTATTTACCTTGAACAGTAATGAGGTATCGTCTGCGAACATTACAATGCCTGATCTTCGGCTTACCATATATGGTAGATCATTTACATAAACAAGGAACAGGAAAGGGCCTAGAATAGACCCCTGAGATACTCCCATCTCTACCACTGTCTCTGACGAAAGGGCTTTATTTATCGCTACCTTTTGATTTCTCTGTGTTAAATATGATTTCATAAGATCCAATGCATGTCCTCTGATACCATAGAAATTAAGCTTACAAATTAAAGTTCCATGATCTACACAATCAAAAGCCTTGGAAAGGTCACAGAACACTCCAATGGCGTCATATGACTCTTCCCAAGACTGCAAAATAAATTTTATTAAACTTGCACCTGCATCAGTAGTTGATCTACCTTTCGTGAAACCGAACTGCTGTGCGTGCAAAATATTGTGTGAATTAAAATGAGAAACCAATTGCGTAAGCATTATTTTTTCGAATATTTTGCTAAACGCTGGTAGGATAAAAACTGGACGATAATCAGAAGGATTATCTCTATGACCTGATTTGAAAATAGGAACTACTTTACTACACTTCATTAAGTCTGGAAAAATGCCATTGTCTACACAACTATTAAAAATGAGTGCTAGAGTGGGTGCAACGACCTCGAGAATAGATTCCAGTACCATGACTGACACGCCCCATAAGTCCTCAGTCCTCTTTATTTTTAACATTTTAAAAGACTTCAGTACATCTAGAGGAGAAACATGATGAAATTTGAAAATGTTTAGTGACTCTAATTTTACATTCTCATTCAGAAGGGATTCTGCTATTGTGGTAGATGATGCCAAACTTTGAGTCGTGACTATAGGAATTTTGGAAAAGAAATTATTAAATTCATCGGCTACTTTTAGTGCATTAGTAATTAAATTATCCTCTATTTTCAAAGAAATTGTGGACTCTTTATTATTTCTCTGCCCAGTCTCTGTGTTTATTATTTTCCAGACAGTCTTGGCTTTGTTATCTGAGGACTTTATTTTATTATTCAAGTGCATTGCTTTTGCCTTTGTGCACACTGTTTTGAATAATTGGGAATAATCCCTAACATACTGATGGAAGCGTTCGTCAGTGGTGCAAGATCTCCTTTCATAAAGTTGGTATAAGTTATCTCTACTCTTTCGAATTCCAGTAGTTGCCCAATCATTAAATCTCATTTTATTGTTTATTTTAATACGCTTTTTACTACAAGTCCTATTAAATTCGTTACACACTGTATTCAGAAGCATTTTGAACTGATCATTCGGATCATTTGATTCTACCTGGGTGTTCGGCATGGCGACTAGTAGAGTTGACTTTAGTAGTTGTAGTCTACTTTTACTTCCCAGCATCAACGGCGTTTAGGCATAAGAAACGTGCCTACTCTGTGTATCTCTGTCCAGCGTAACTTGTATTCAATCACACGCGGCACGTGTAGCGTTGGGGCTGTTATTCCAGCATTTATAAAATGAGAGCAAAACTACGTCTGTATGGAGAACCGAGCTTCCCGTTGACTCTTAAGGTAGTTCCTATACATGTGGCATTCGATTTTTTTCACCCTGTATAGGCTGATGATGTACTTGTGTGATTGATGTTTTATCAGCCAAGTTGCTATACTACAAATGTCACAAATTAATCTATAATTATACGGTGTGATTCAGAAGACGTGAGCAAAATCAACACTACATACATAGTAAATAACCCATACCTTTTTCCTGTCTTTTAATTTTTGTTAAGTTAAAGTTTAATTCTCTACAATCATGGTTAAACTTATAAAGATTAAACCTCTAACTGTTATGACAGCACTTTGATAACGAAGAAAGTAAATTGTCACATTGAGTGAGTTACGATATTTCAAAAGTAATCGGACTTAGATGATATTCAATTTGACACGTATGACTTGACTGAAGTATTCTGATTGTAGAGTGACCATGAATTTCGTAAATAATTGAAAACATTTTTTTTTCAACACGATAAATGAACGTTAATATTACTAATAGTGGCACGAAGCAGTAGCTTATGAACTACTGAGTTCGTAATGTTGATCTTGCTTGACGTCTCCCGAATCACCCTGTATTGTTTTGGTCATGTATTCTCCGGGGTGGGAGCCAGGCGATCTGTATTACAGGTTTAATGCCTAGTTCAGACTCCAGTCTCTCACAAAGGATTACAGTATATTTTATTCATTTATTTAAACTTTATTGCACAAAATGTGGTAGCTGACACTGTAATTTTATATTTTATATTTAACTATACAATGTATATTGTTTTGAAATAATTTTTAAGAAAAAAAACCGACTTCAATGGGTCAGGCCGGTGAAAGATTATTATACTTAGATGGTGCACTCTTAGATTCCATACATTAAAATAAAAATGGCTATAAGTATGTTTATAATGGTAGAAGACTAAGTACCCTCAATTCCTCATGGAATCATGGAAAAACCTTGCTTGCTTGACAAACAAAACGAAGAGAACAAATCGCCAAACTTGAACTACGCGTCGTTGAAGAGTTTCGTTCTGATCATCATCAGCAGTTCCACTTCATCAAATGTCACTTTTATGAATGAAAATGCTTGATTAGTTCATGAAAATACTCAAATTACTATTTGTGTGCCTTTGACATTTGAGGAGTTCCCTCGATTCCTAATGAATCCCATCATCAGAACTCTAACATGACAAAAATCAAGCGTGAAAATAGAACTTGCTTAACAAACACAGCTAGAAGGACAAATCGCCAAACGTGAACTTTTCGTTGTTGAAGAGTTCTGTTCTGATCATCATCAGCAGTTCCACTTCATCAAATGTCACATTTTTGTATGATAATGCTCGATTTGTTGATAAAAACACAAAAATCACTATATGTTTGCCTTTAAGATTTGAGGAGTTCCCTCAATTCCTCATGGATCCCATCATCAGAAATCGACCATGACAAAAATTAATCGAGAAGATAGAACTTGCTTAACAAACACAGCTAGGAGGACAAATCGCCAAACGTGAACGTTTCGTCGTTGAAGAGTTCTGTTCTGATCATCATCAGCAGTTCCACTTCATCAAATGTCACATTTTTGGATGAAAATGCTCTATTTGTACATAAAAACACAAAAATCACTCTATGTTTGCCTTTAAGATTTGAGGAGATCCCTCAATTTCTCATAGACAAAAACGGGACCAACTTGGATATATATACTTAGGATCAAAAAAAGAATTTTCCAAATCGGGTAAGAAATGACGAAGTTATGGAGTAACAAACATTAATAAAAAAAAAACATACAACCGAATTGATAACCTCCTCTTTTGAAATCTTGAAGTCGGTTAAAAATGACACCTCGCCGAGTTTCTTACGCCGGTTCTTCTCGTGGCAGAGGTTTAGTTTTCCGAACCGGTGGTAGTTTATTGACGTTCATAGGCGCATGTAATTATGCCTAATTTGAAGAATAAATTACTTTTACTTTACTTTTACTTTTAATGTAATTGTATATTTTATAACATAGATGATACTTGACTTGTGCAAATGTAACCAATGTATCCTTTGTGAGCTGATAAATATAGTACATTGTTTAACGAGGGGCGTAAGTGGAAAATTGCGGACGAGAGTCTATCAGGCTTTTGATGACTCGAGTTTGCAATGTTCTTACGTCCCGAGGTGATCACAATGTTTTCATCACATTTGCGAGGAAATAAATAACTCCAAAACTAATCAATATTGACGAAATTGACCACTTCATCTCCAGTATCAATGCATGGTTGCCGAGAGGAGCGGGCAGTGCTGCTTCAATATGGCAACCAATCAAAGAGCAGTATTCCTGTGGAGCGCGTCCGACCAGATTGTATAAACTAATCAGATCAGAGAGAAACTCATAACTCCCGCGGGAGTTATGAATTTTCATAACTCCCGCGGGAGCTAAATCGGCTATTACTACTCTATACGCCTGCGTACAATAAGACGCTTGTGTGATAAAAACTAAATAAATATTATTTTTATTACTTACCGGCCACAACACCTCCCAATGCAGCACAGTCTGCGAGCGGAGGCCGTTGGCCTCCTTCTCGACGACGGAGAGGGCGGCGACGGCATCGTCCCAGGAGCGACGGTAAGCGCCGTCCACTTGTATCATCGCGAAATCGCTCGCCGTCAGGTCTTTGTAGCGGCCGTATACTGCGGGCGTGCGATGGTTGCCATTTCATCACTTATCGTCGTGGATACATATATAGTTTTATACAACAGCTTACCAAACCGTATAAAATTACTTTCTCAAACATGCAATGAAATAAACAACAAAAAAATCAAAGTTTTATTTTAGTGGCAGAATGTCATGATGTCTGTGCCACAAATTTATGTGGAATGGAAATTAAAAAAGAGGACTTTGCAGGTCTAGGCCTGCAAGATTTGTATGAAATTCCATTAACTACCTCTTGTCCTAGCCGCACCTGAAACGTCATACTTCGCAGCCTATTATAAGGAACATAACATCAATATTTCATTGCATGTTTGAGAAAAATTACTGAATGCCACGGAATTCAAGAAGAAACTAACTAGCTTCCTGTTAGAGCACTGCTTCTATGGTGTCAATGAGTACGCTGCATTTTTAAATGAACAAAAGTAGGTAGTCTCGTTAAATGTAACTTTGTTTTTTTATAGTATAATGTGGCTGGTCGATAATGTTAAATGTAATTTATTTATTTTCTATGTGTAATATTTGCATGTCGTTAACGATCGAATACTGTAACTTACACTGGCACAATAACATCTGTGTATTTAGAATTAAGTATTCTTGCAAATAAAGATTATAATTATGATTATGGATAAGACGCCCGTCACTCTCGCAGTCAGAATGTGACGAAAGTCTTATCCACGACGATAAGTGATAAAATGGCAACCATCATAGGTTCGCTGGAATGAGTGGTTAATGTAACTGATACGTAATGAGAGGCATTAAAACACGAGGGTGGTTTTATAAGACGATTAGCAGGCGAGATCATATTAAGATCACACAAATGTTTTAATGTGATTATGTAATAGGAGACAATTGTTTCACAAATCGAACTAGTCCCATAGTAAGCTCAATAAAGGCTTGTGTTATGGGTATTAGACGACGATATATTTAATAGATAAATACTTAAATACATAGAAAACATACAAAACGACAAGAAGATCATTAATGTTTCTGCTCACCACAGATACAACTGCCCTTACCGGGATTCGAACCCGGGACCGATTCGGAGGCAGTGTCACTACCAACTAGGCTTAACAGACCAACAGACGTAGAGAGGTACAGTTGCATACACTAGTTTATTTACATCCATAAAATAAAAAAAATAAAAAAAATATTGGGGGTCAATCTTACACAAATCGACCTAGTCCCAAACTAAGCAAAGCTTGTACTGTGGGTACTAGGCGACGATATACATACTTATATAGATAAATACATACTTAAATACATAGAGAACATCCAAGACCCAAGAACAAAATCCGTGCTAAATGCACAAATAATGCCCTAGCCGGGATTCGAACCCGGGACCTCTAGCTTCGGAGGCAGTGTCACTACCAACTAGGCTAAACAGGTCGTCAAACAAAATCAATATATTAATAGTAGTTTATGCAACTGTTACACAACGAGAGGCATTAAAACACGAGTGTGGTTCTATGAAACGAGCCGCAGGCGAGTTGTTATAAAGATCACACAAGTGTTTTAATGCCTGATTATGTACATATACTAGTTTTTACAATAGAAAATTCATTCATTGTTTTGACAGGAAAGTGTAGTTAAACCCATCGAGTTTTCATCGACACCGAAATCGTGATCAATAAAATTAATAAACTTACATAAGAGCTAATTATAACTTTATTAAACACGTGTGTGGTTATAAGAAATGAGCCGCAGGCGAGTTTCATAATAAGATCACATAGTGTTTTAGTGCCTGATTATGCACAGGTACGGTTGCATACACTGGTTTATCTACATCCATATATTGAAAGTAGTTTATGCAAGTGTTACACAATGAAAGGGATTAAAACACGAGTGTGGTTTTATGACACGAGCCGCAGGCGAGTTCATATTCAGATCACACACGTATTTTAAGGCCTGATTCTGTATAGTTGCATACACTAGTTTATTTACATCCATATTATATGAATAGTATTTTATGGAACAGTTACATAAGGGTTCTTAAAATTCTCAAAAATCGCTATGGTGGCAGAATACGGGCATTGACGTGTGCCTGTTTTAAAAATAAAAATAATAGTTGTATAATAATGTATGAAAATCCATTTTGATTCTCCCAACAGTCATATAATGACTTGTCTATGGTATAGACTTGCATTTGTATAAAAAGTTTATTGTTGTAATACGGCTGAAATAGGAAAAGCTTGTTTTACTGTAAACACGGACGTGCCCTTACCTTTATAAGCGAAAAGACCTCCCGGCTTGTATTCTTTCCGCCATATGATGACGTCATCCGCCTCCATGTACGGCACCCAGCCGTCTTCTGAGGGGGGAGGCGGCTGTGTGTTGGAACAACTGAAAAAAAAAAGTTGTAGTCAACAACTTTTATTTCAAAACCCAGCATTCAAATCGGTTTCATCAGTTAAAGAGCTACGGTGCCACAGATAGACACAGAAACACAGATACACATGTTATAAGTACATTGTTTAACGAGGGGTGTAAGCGGAGAAGGCGGAGGTTTGTTGTCTCGAGTTTGCAATATTCTTACGCCCGAGTTAATCACAATGTTTTTCATCATATTTTCGAGGAAATAAATAACTCCCACAGACTAGTAAGGGTTCAGACCGCCAACTCACGAACCAAAAGTATAGACCGTAAGCAACCATACTTAATCTGTACCCGCTGGTAGATTTTTGACGTTTATTTTTTTAATTATTTAATGACACTGTGGCAATGGAACTTACTGTGAACATCCAACGATTAATATATACATATATATAGCTCATTTAAATTTAACTTTGTGTATAATCTCACGGCATTTCCAATTGAACACCAACGTCCAATGTAAAATGAAACTGGTGTTCAATTGAAATACCGTGAACTATGTTGTGCCGTATTATATGAATTTAAACAAACAATTTACTTATTAACAGATTTATTTTTTAATGTATCTCATTTAATATCCGGGAAAACGATATATCTTCGTCCTTTCACAGAGTTCTACGTTTTACAACCACAACGCTCGTACATTTTGCAAAATGAGAACTTGCATGACATGCCACATACGACGCACTTCACTATCTTCCATTTGTTGTCCAAACAATGGTTAATACGCTCTTCCAGATGAATGTTCGATTAGCTACACACTGTTCCGTTTGTTTATTGCATAGTAATCTATCAATACTACAAATTAAATAACAACATTTTCAAAAATGAAAAAAATGTTCCGAGACGACTAGACGAAATTCCGAGGAGACGCCATTTTATTTTTATTGTCACTTTATTTTGACATTTGACGTCCATTGGCAGACAAGGCAGTAGCCAATGAGAGCTCGCTATGTCGTCAGAATCTTTTTGACACAATATGGCCGCTATCATATGATACACGTTTCGTTCTACGTAGATAAACAGCCGTGATAACTCCCTCCAGTATCAGTTAATGATCGCCGGAGCGTCCTTGCGAGAGGAACATCGCAGCTTCAATATTTCTACCAATCAAAAAGCAGTATTCTTGCGGCGGGCGGCCAACTAAATTTTTCATGTTGAATATATCAACCAATCAGAGAACAGTATTCTTGTGGAGCGCGGCCAACTAGATCTTTTTAAACCAAACAGATCACACAAAAACTCATAACTCCCTCGGAAGTTATGAAAATCCATAACTCCTGAGGGAGGTAAATTGACTACAACTTCTCTATACGCCTGAGTACAATAAGACCCTTTACGAACAAGTGTGATGAAAAACTTATATTATAACCCTCTCTTGTGTTGCGTCGGGAGTTAGTAAACAGAAACACCCTACTACCTACTACTACTGTTTACAGTAGTAATTAATAGGTAATAGGGGAAAGCGCGTTTAATAAACACGGTGTGCATGGGCCCTTAGAGTGCATGCTCAGACATTTTCGAGCACACTGAATTGTACAGATATACATATAAGGTGCTCCCAAATTAGATGCCAATACTTTCAGAGCTGATAGTACTCGTCCTTAGAAGTAGACTTAAGTATAAAACTAATTTAAAGTTTATGTTAGTTTTTGGAGAATGCGCCAGCTGTGGACAGTACAACTTACCTGCAGTACAGCACTCCCGGGTGCTTCTTGTATATGACGAGGCGTCGGTGGCAGCCCTAGCAGAACAGCGTCGTGCGGACAGCTCGGCCCTCGAAGTGCGCCAGCTGTCAACAGTACAACTCACCCGCAGTACACCACTTCCGGGTGCTTCTTGTCTATGACGAGGCGTCGCTGGCAAACCTGGCAGAACAGCGTCGTGCGGACAGCTCGACCCTCGGAGTACACCAGCTGTGGACAATACAACTCACCCGCAGTATAGCACTCCCGGGTGCTTCTTGTCTATGACGAGGCGTCGCTGGCAGCCCTGGCAGAAAAGCGTCGTGCGGGACAACTCGTCCACTCCCTCAAAGTCGTGGACAAGCGCCTGTGAATTACATACTGGTATAAAGCGAGTGAGCAAAATTGCGTACCGTGAAATGGGGTGAGTTGGGACAAAACTGACATTCAAACCTCGATAACATTTTATTTTTACATATGACAACTGAATGGTGTATAAACTAAGTGATCCGGACGTTTGTATTTTATTTTGGGTAGTTCCATTTCATAACTTTGACGATAAACAGGAAATCCCGCCTCTCCCCGTAATCCTTCGTAATTGGGGTGGGATGGGATTTCATACAAAGGTGATTTTGGAAGATTGTTGGATCGTTTTTTTTATTATTATTAGTATTACTATAGCTTGTAACGTGTATATTAACATATTCGTTACATGCCGGCCGGAACATTTAAATATTTAGTTTTTTTTACTCCAAATGTAATTTTATGACTATGACGTTAGCTGTCATTTGTCAGTGGTGGAGTGTTTGAGATACTTGTTTTCCTGTCGGGAAGTATCAATTATCGGACGGTGAATCTGTGCTTCGTACTCATTCATTAGGTGACTGTTGACCGGAAGGACGCGCCCTCAAGAGCGCGTGAAGTTTGGGTTCCTCCGAAGGAGAAGCCCTCTCGCACCGCTGTGGATAAGGAGGGTTTTACAACGGTGTCGAGGAAGCGCAAGTCGCGCAAGAGTCAGTGTGGTACTGCAGAACCGGTTGGTTCGGGTTTGTGAGTTGCCACACCGAGCATGACGCTGTATGTATCGCGCCTGCACGGCTGATGATGTGGTGGAGTACGTTCGCCAGAAGACCGACTACCCGCTGAGGGTGTTCCAGCTGCGTTCACGTCACTACGTGCACTTCAGCTCATTTGTGGTGCGCGTGCCGCGGCCGCTGCAGGAGACCATCGCATGTGCTGACTTCTGGCCGAAGGGGGTCGTGTTTTCGACGGTTTCGAGGCAACCTACCGAATCCTACACCGGAGACGACGATACAACGGGGCGACGCCGTTTCGTCGCCTAAATAGATATTTATAAGATTAAGTTTCATGGCGCATTGGGTTAACTGTAATGTCATGTAAACGTTTGTTTGTAATAAATAAATTAATTAATTAATTATTTTTTTTTGACATTCATTCCTTGTCATTCTTTTTTTCGGTTTCGCTCGACGGAAGTTTTGGCGGATCGAATATTGAAATAGGGAGATTTGTTTCTGAACCCAAGTGAATCGTGAAAAGGGACGATGTTTTCGCCTATTGGAAAGGCGAGGATTGGCGGTTTCCGCTACAAAACTAATTGAGATGCTCCCTTAACTCGTGTGCGTCTCTGGTGATGCCACGCTATTTTCTTCAAAAGGCGTTCGATTAGGATAATGGACTCCTTTTTTTAGCCTTTTTAGTCCTTTTTCCTTTTTTAGCCTTCCTTTTTAGCTTTCTTTTATGGAACTTTCAGAAGCGAAGAGAGTCACCGAGTCAATATCTTTCTTCCTGTGAAGAAATCTCCCTTTCTTCCTGGCTGCTGGTCTGCCAGTCTGAAGCCTGTTGGCGGCGACTGTGGAACGCGATAGGCGAGCCCGGAGCTAGCAGAAAACTTTAAATACACTAGTAAGGCTATCTGTACTCAATCTAAAGGTCGGTGACATCTTCCTTTTTTAATAACCCGTGCGTTGAAACTTAAATGTAAATTTGAAAGTAATTTATAAATTAAACTTAGCTTAAAGTCAGAATTTTGTGAATTTTGTACTATAGCCACCCTGATCTAGATTAAATCCATGAACTGGGCTTGAGATTAGAAGTGCCAGTGCCCTACATTTGATTGTTCTGTCCGGAACTTTTAAGACTGACTCCTGACGCCCGAATCTTCTTTTAATTCTAATAAATATTGTTACCTTTTATTTATTTTTGGTAGTCAGTCTCGACACTAGGGGCTCTATAGGTCGCCTGCTGGTGTATATTTGATTATTTAATGGAGGCCCCTTGCCAGCCACCTAGTTGACTATTGCTGGGTTGGGCCGTAACCTCACCTTGATCCCAAACCATAAGCAATACGTTACAAGCTCCATTTTAAATTGGAATACATTATTTTTGTAGCAGTAGCCTTAAAATCCCATCTCACTGTCCTTTCATCCCTTCTCTCCCCATTCATAACCCAACTCTCCCCGCGAACCTTACTCACCCCATTTTACGATATATAAGTATTAATTTTCTATTATTAATTATCTAATAACTATTCTATTATTAATTAACTATCTAATTTTCTATTATTATTTATCTATTAGAAAATATCCGATTATATAAAAAGGCTAATGCGATAATTAAAATAAACGCGATATTGTGCGTGTAGAAAATCAAATGACCGGAAAAATAGGCGTTCGGATATTTTTATACAAGAAAAAATAATACTGGAAAAAAGGCTCTCGGACATGTTTATACCAGAAAATAATACTAATACTGGAAAGACCGGCGATCGGGATTTTTTATACAAGAAATTGAAAATATTGGAAAATACATCTAACAAATCGTTCTTCCTCCCAATTTTCGTAACTGACCGAGCGAGCGAGGCGTCTCCGTTTCAGCTTTCGACGAAAATTCTTTCGTATGTCTGTCTGCCTGTCCAGATGTTGTCCTCTACAGGTCGCATTTCTCAACCGATTCTCATGAAATTTTGTGAGCAGGTTCGATAATTATATATAATTTTTTGTCGAGTCAAATTACAAAAAAATTGAAAGTAAAAAAAAAATTGGCCTGTCTAAGCTCACAGAGCTACTAGATTTAGTGTTCATTTTTTCCACTTTAATCTATATCTTTCGTATGTCTGTCTGTCCGGATGTTCTGCTCTACAGTACGCATTCCTCAACCGATTCTCGTGAAATATTGTGAGCAAGTTCGATAATTTAAATTTTTTTTGTGGAGTCAGTTTACGGAAATTTTGAAATTTGAAAAAAAAAGAGCCACTAGTTATGTATGTGCTAGTAGGAATACCTCCAGATCCTCATCACTGATATCCTGACTGCACGGCGCCGGACTGTCGTCATCGTCATCATCTTCGTCATCGTCATCTCCATTGTACGCAGCGACGGACAGCAGGAGCGTGCGACTCGGTCGCAGCAGCGTTTGTCGCAGGCACGACCAGACGCGGACGCGGTCGCGGCGGCATCGTCGCACGACTGTGCTTACTAGCTGAAATATAAATATTAAATGGATGAGAAATGTATAGAGAATAAATGCAAATATATTTTCAACCGTGATTTTATTGCACATATTATAGCCTAAGGCCAATTCAATCGGGGTTTACCATAAAAAAAATGTAATGATATATACGTACATACAAAGTCACTCAAAGAGCAATGGATAGGGCTATGCTAGGAGCATTGCTGCGCGATCGTATCAGAAATGAGACCATCAGCAGTAGAACCAAAGTAACCGATATAGCCCTCCGAATTGCTAAACTTAAGTGGCCAGTGGGAGGGGCACATTACACGTAGAACCGATTGCCGTTGGGGTGGAAAGGTTCTCGAATTGCGACGTACAGGAAGGCGCAGCCTGGATAGGCCCCCCACAAGGTGGACTGATGACCTGGTAAAGGTCGCGGGAGCCCGCTGGATACGAGTGGCGCAGATCCGGTCATTATGGCACTCTTCAGGAAAGGCCTATGTCCAGCAGTGGACGTCCATCGGCTGATACAGCGTTACTGGTAAATCAACGTATTCCTGGCAGGTGATAGAGGAGCTAAAATGCAACAAATCTGACCTCCTATATGTATAAACTTTTTCCATTTTTAGGGTTCTGTATCTTCAAAGGAAAAACCGGTCAAGGGCGTGTCGGGTCACGCACAGAGAAGGGTTCCGTATCGACACCTCCTAATCTACATTTAAAACCACTATACAATACAGTAAATAAAATCATTCGATAAATCGTATCTTCATAGGGAAGTCACGGCACTTAAGCCCTTTTGTTTGGGCAAGACAGTTTTTCAGCAATAACTCAAAAACCATTAAACCTATCCTGTTCAAACCAAAAATCATTGAAAGTATTTATTAATGTACACCGCCTCCATACTGTATGTATATTTATATAGCGTTTTTGTTAGAAATGTTTGCCAGTCGGCAAAGGCCTCCTCCAGCCTCCAGCCTGTATGTACATAATTAATTAAATTTAAATGGTTGGTATGTTTATAATATAATTAAATATAAAATTACAGTACTACAAGATTACACTGCCAAACATCCCTATCCATGATGTTAATCATGTACCCTATAATAAATAGCATATTGTCTGCCTGTGTAGCTTAGTTGGTAGTGTCACTGCCTCCGAAGCTAGGGGTCCTGGGTTTGAATCCCGGTAAGGGCATTTGTTTCTGTGGTGAGCAGAGACATTTGTTCCTGAGACTTCGATGTTTTTCTATGTATTTAAGTATTTATACATATACATCTATTAAATATATCATCGTTTAGTATCCATAACACAAGCCTTATTGAGCTTACTATGGGACTAGTTCGATATGTGTAAAAAAAAAATATCCCCCAGTATTTATTTATTTTTTATTTATTTTGCTATTGAATTAGGTATTTGTTTTACTACAGATTTGAATTTAGTATTGGTGAGTTTGGTAATTGATTAGGAGTTTTATTGTACAGTTTTATACAAATTCCCAAGAACAAGTTTTGCACCTTTAATAGTCTGTAAAAAGTTATTTTTGAGTTTCATAATGTTTCTTGTAAGTATTCGATAAAGTGTTCATTGGGAGTTTGCATAAATTCTTCCTAACATACATTATTATTTCAAATGTAGGTTTAAGACCTTTTTCTTAGAGTAGTTTTCTTTACCAACGAGCTACCTACCTCTTATACATCAAATTTTGTATAGAAGTTACTATGATAAACCCAGTGGTGTGAGCCGTGGTTCAAATTAATGACCTCCAGATTGACATATGACACAAAAACACTTCTATCTTATACTAAATTACAATTTCCAGTAAAAGTACTGGTTAAGTTAGCACGGAATCAAAGAATTCGCATCTTCAGTAATATCAGTAGAGTAGGAGCAAAAATATTTTGATCACATAACAGCAGAAGCATACAAAACCTATCCAAACAGCTTACAATAACATTTCCAAAGGAGATTTTGTGCATTAGTACCCCTAGGAATATTACCTGTGTCCTGAAGCAAGCATTCCACAGTCTGACTACTGTAAATCCACGTAAAATAAGCTTTAACTTGCAAGACGACATTGGGTCAGGTTTAAGGGTACCGAAAACAGAATTTCTCCATAGGCATTTTGACTTAAATTTACCGAAACTATGTATTTTTGAGTGACGAATTAGCAACGACTGAATGTGTAGTATTCTGTTTAATCGACTACATAACATGTCGTGATAATATCAGTAATTTCCATAACCTCTGTAAACTGTAAGCGAGATAATGTAATGACATTTTTGACAGTTACTTTTTTTATTCTTCTATGGGAGCTATTTGAGATATAACATTTGACAATCTATCAGCGCATTAATCAATGATATGCTATTAATTTAACATCATCGCTATAAATTTAAAACGTTTATTGTAAATAATCCATTTATTAATTTTCCTTCTTATTTATTATTCTAACACTCCTCGTACATTTTCAGCAGTGTCGCAACTACATAGTTCGAGTTGGCTTCGCTAGATGGCATGGTAATTTCATAGCTCTGATAACTGGATGACAGCTGACTGACATTATCCGCGCGAGCCAAAATTTAAAACACTTTTGAAGCGCATTTTTGTGCATAAGAAAACCCTAAAACTCTTTAGAGATATTTATGAAAATTGTTTCATTAAATTATTATTACTACGCACGTATAAACATTTCTTGAGCCCACGCCCTCATATAGGTATGCCTCGTTCAATATCCCTCGACGTTCAGCGTTGGTTTATTCATTACAAATAATGCAGGGTAAACACCGATGTCAGCGAGTCGGGATCAAAGGTAATTAATTTAGGTAGTTTTGGTAATTAGGTAAGTAGTATATTGTCATCAAAAGTTTTGTTCAGAAGTTCCCACGTCATCATTACAATCTAACCCTTTACCAGTTGCTGTCGAACGACTTTCTGTTTCCTACGAAACAGTTTCGTACAAAGCAGGGCAAAATGCCCTAGGTTATCTATTCTATTGGCTCTACTTTACCCGGACTGTACCCTAAAGCTGGCGTTGCAAGATTGTATCATTTTTGACTATTGCATTGTTGTATCCCATACCCGACCCATATTGTTAATTGACGTCATTCAATATTCTTTACAGTACATATGGTTCTACTTTACCGCACGAGTGTGGTGATCAGCAGGTTACGTGCATATGTCGATACTACCACACACGAAACTACCATACACGTGCGAATAGGTAATTCGCAACTCGTGTCGATTTAGAACACGACCGAAGGAAGGGATTTATCCCCACTCGTTGCGACTTTCCTATTCACTGCACTTGTATCGTAATGTACTATTAAATTTTTGTACCCTATTCCATGGTAATAAGGCGATAAATGCACATATTTTTGACATCAACTGACCAAGGAACTTATTTTAGAAGTAGAAGAGACAACACGATTGAAGCAAATCCGCCCGATGTTAGGCTTCGGGACTTCTGCAAGGACAGATCCTTGTGCAAAGCGAAGTTATTTCAACTTTTCCTTACATTAGTGGATATAATATTAACGGCGTATAGATATTTTTATGTTGAAGGCCGTTATGAAGGATCCAAAGCTAAAATTAGTAAGTTTTCTAGCCTGACTATTAGGGTGACAGTATGCCCTACGTCTATATATAAAGTTCGTGATCTGTTTTCTGACGTTAAAATTTTGACCATCACCACCATCCACCATATCAGCGGAAAGACGTCCACTGCTGGACATAGGCCTCCCCCATTACACGGAGGGTATATGCCGTAATCGCCACGCTTGGCATGCGGTTTTTTTATACAACGACGGTGGCAAACAAGCTTACGGCCTGCCTGATGTTAAGCAGACACCGGAGCCTATGGACACTTGCCACTCCAGAGGAATCACAAATGCGTTGCCGACCCTTTATTGACTTGGGGATGCGCTGTGTTGAGAGAGAGGGACCCGCGGTCGTCTCCAGCTGTCAAGCTAGAGAAATATGCAGGTCCCTCACTCCCAACACAGCGCATCCTCGGGAGCTCTGGCGACCTTACTCACCCCCAGGAACACAACACTAAGGGGCAAATAGTGCTGCTAATATCAAATATCAAATATCAAATATTTATTCTGCAAATAGGCCACAAGGGCACTTTTACAAGTCAAAGCGTGAATTTATACAATTTAAAAAAGAAAAAACTGACAATCTTACTTAATAATAATGATAAAAAAATATACTGATTAACAATTATATAAAAATAAATTTACAAATATTAAGGACGTATTGAATACGATCTGTCCGAATAAACAAAAAGTACATAAAATTAATTTAATATCTCAGAGATGTATATGGTCTCTGAGCGTCCAAATACGATTAATAACAATTATTTAAAAGTCCTTAGAGATGTAAATGATCTCTAAGCGCTAAAATTAAAATAAGTAAACTTAATATTGTTAGAGATGTATAAGGTCTCTAAGCGTCATTTGCTATTATGGCTGCGGTCTTCTGTAAGCAGGTGAAGGACTTCCCCAGTTGGGCTGCTCCAAATTCGAGCGAGGTTGGCGATCGCAGTATTTCCACCGCACTCCAAGGATGCTGCTGCCCATCCCCCGGTGGTCTTGGTTGTAGTGACGATTTATATGACTGTGTATCATATAAGACTAATCGCATACAAATATTGCCCAAAGATGACAATAAAACGTGACCGTAAAAGTTGTCATTTTCATTTTGCTCTCATAGTAGCTGAGCAGTTATGCTGCACGAAGTATGAGCGAGATGGGATACCGCTATGCCCTACCTCTATAAATAGTTCGCTATCCGCACGGCTAGTATGGCAGCTTATACCGTCACGTTATATGGCTAAAATGTACTTAAACGTCACATAAACCGTGACGGTATAAGCTATCATACTAGCCGTGCTGATTTCTGAATAGTTTTCAATATTTCAGGCGTCGTTGAAATGGTGTTGTACCCACACTGGTTTGCCTGCGGTGTTGTGTGCTTTCTCTATGCATGGTATGGAGTTGTCAAGGTAATTTTGCATTCGTCACCAAGTATGTAAAGACAGCAGCAGAAGTAGTTTCGCCGGCTGCTCTAAATGGTCTAAACACGGACTTTAATGTCAAGAAAATAGGGGTGAGTGTGTTATTCTGCTGCTGTGTCTAAAGTTCAAAACGCAGAGAGCGGGCGCGGCGGTTTTGCATTTTTGATCTTTTCGAAACTGTCGACAGTCGATTACAGCTTCATATGTCACACACGCCGCCTCCGCTTTACTGCGCTACCGAATACCGCGTGGTTTTTTGGTGTCACGTGCCCCGGCCCGCGTTTGCTTAACCGCAAAACCGCCTCCACCCCGCAACGACGCTGTAAGGCAACCTTTCAACATTTAGTGCGAGAGAGCCGAAAAATGTTACGTACTTATATATATGATTTTAATTTAAGAGTCCGCAGGACACTCGGTCCTCCATACAAACGATCTCATTTTTAAAACGGCATGCTGGAATAACATGAAACTTTGTATACGCAATGAGATCCGGCATATATAGGCCGAAATTTAGATATTGTATTAAAAAAAATACAGTTAGTATTTGAGTTTTTTAGGTCTTGTATGAAAACTTTAATAATCGCTGTATTTTTTCTCCATTATAATTTCAAGCAACAGAAACTAATTTCTGGCCTAGATATGCCGGATCCCATTGTGTATACAATGTTTCATGTTATTCCGGCATGCCGTTTTAAAATGAGAGCGAAACTACGTTTTTATGGAGAATAAAGTTCAGTCGAGTGTGTGCCCCCACACACCCTTTCATCATCATTCATAATTCGCGTGCCCTTTTTACCCATTTACTTGGGGTCGGTGCAGCATATTTTAGCCCACTTCAAATAATTTTTAAGAAAAAATTGGCGATTTGTCCCCCTAGCTGTGTTTGTTAAGCAAGTTCTATTTTCACGATTAATTTTTGTCATGCTCGATTTTTGATGATGGGATCCATGAGGAATTGAGGGATCTCCTCAAATCTTAAAGGCAAACATATAGTGATTTTTGTGTTTTTATCAACAAATCGAGCATTATCATACAAAAATGTGACATTTGATGAAGTGGAACTGCTGATGATGATCAGAACAGAACTCTTCAACGACGAAAAGTTCACGTTTGGCGATTTGTCCTTCTAGCTGTGTTTGTTAAGCAAGTTCTATTTTCACGATTGATTTTTGTCATGCTTGAGTTTTGATGATGGGATCCATAGTGATTTTAGTATTTTCATGAGCTAATCAAGCATTTTCATTCATAAAAGTGACATTTGATGAAGTGGAACTGCTGGTGATGATCAGAACGGAACTCTTCAAGGACGCGTAGTTCACGTTTTGCGATTTGTTCTCTTCGTTTTGTTTGTCAAGCAAGCAAGGTTTTTCCATGATTCCATGAGGAATTGAGGGTACTTAGTCTTCTACCATTATAAGTAAAATAAATAAATAAATATTAGGGGACATTTTTAACACAAATCGAACTAGTCCCACAGTAAGCTCAATAAGGCTTGTGTTATGGGTACCAGACGACGATATATTTAATAGATATATACATAAATACATAGAAAACATCCAAGTCTCAGGAACAAATGTCTCTGCTCACCACAGAAACAAATGCCCTTACCGGGAATCGAACCCGGGACCTCTAGCTTCGGAGGCAGTGACACTACCAACTAGGCTAAACAGGCCGATAAACGTACTTATAGCCATTTTTATTTTATTGTATGGAATCTAATAGTGCACCATCTAAGTATAATAATCTTTCACCGGCCTCTCCCATTGAAGTCGGTTTTTTTTTTCTTAAAAATTATTTTATGATTCCTTTTTATTTGAAAGCTGATGCTTCCCGTGTAGTCCCATATTAATTTGGTCCAGTTCTGACAATGGCGTCCACGAGAGAAGCATATTAGTCTTAAATTTTCATTAAGTACCTACATATGTGCACGATAAATAAACGAATATCTCGGTCGAATCCGGTTATTTTTTGTTAAAATTATTCTTCCATTATTCCTAATATTATATAACATAATCCTTCCTCTTCATATCATCTCTCACGCAATCCATCCATCTTTTCCAAAGCCTACCCCTCCTCTTACATCCCACCACATTCATGCTTAATACGCTTTCTTGTTACATGACTTTCATCCCTCCGCATAACATGCCCATACTACGTAGACCATTTAAAAAAGAAAAAAAAAATTATACACTCCTTTCTAGATTTTAAGGTGTGAGGATGAATGCCCTGCCGACGGCGAGCAGTGCGATGATAGAAAGCAGCCGTGGGCATCATGTATCAAACAGTTCTTCGGAGCACAACCCATTATACAAGCGATAGAACACGCACAAGTAGGCAAAGTTTCTCCTTAAACTTAACGGTTCAATATCGCTCGTGAGTTTGGGATTGGATAGGATTTGGGGTTCTTCAAGAAAGGAGTGTATAATTTTTTAAAGGGTCGGCAACGCGCATGTGACACCCTTGGAGTTGCAGGCGTCCATAGGCTGCGGTGACCGCTTACCATCAGGCAGGCCGTACGCGCCACCGACGTGGTTTAAAAAAAACGTAGGCGATTACTTTGCTCTCAACTTACCATCTATGGGTGCTACTTTCAGGCTTCCTCTTATATACTCATTACTTAGTTGATCCATTCTTGTTACGCTACTCATCCATCTCAACATTCTCATCTCCGTTTAACATGCAATCTCTTTTCATCCGTCACCTTTGCGGCTCAACAGTCCGATCCATACATGAGGACAGGTCTTACAAATTTATAATGGTCTTGTAGATTTTGCCCTCCAATCGGAAGGGCATTCAGGCGTCGCATGTGGTTCCCGAGATCTGTCGCCATTTCATCCATCCTGCGCTGATTCGGTTTTTTAATGTCACGGTCAATATCGCTTATACACTGTATATTGCATAATACCAGGGAATCAATTAGATTGTAGGTAGACAAATACAAATGGCAGATGTAGTTCTCGTATAATTTGCCTGTGGAGGTGCGCGCTACGATACATAAAGCTAATGTTTTTAGGGTTCCGTACCAAAAAGGTTAAAAAGGAACCCTTATCATGTAGCTCCGGCTGACCGCCTGTCACAACTATTTGGATTTGAGGATTTAATATATATGGATGTAGATAAAATAGTGTATGCAACTGTACATAATCTAATCAGGCATTATAATCTTACCACTCGTGTTGTAATGCCTCTCCACCACCAATGCCTCTCATTATGTAACAATTCCATAAACTATAGTAGTCGGTGGTGAAGAAGTCAATCCTGACATTCCTGACACCTGTAATTTCCGTACAGTTTATAACCTAAAAGCCACTGAGGTTATAAACTGTATGGATATGACAGGTGTCAGGGTTGACTTCTTAACCGCCGACCACTATAAGTACTATAAACAGCCAGTGTGCGAGCACCATAAAATGGCCATAAAAATATATAAATTATATTGACACTAGTTTTTTTTTTCAGGAAAAATTATGGGCGATGCGCACGTATTTCATTAGCACTGTGATTCTAGTTATCGAATTGGATGTGCTATTGATCACAGAAATAATAATGATCGGAAAGCGAAGCGAAACCGTACTAGTTCCTTGGTACGGCCAGCAAGTTGATATTGCAAAGATTGTAGAAGAAGGAGGCCCACCCTTAATAACTATATTCATGGATGTAAATTTTATCGGACTTTTTACTTGTAAGAACTTTTTTTTTAATACCACATTGGTGGCAAACAAGCGTACGGCCCGCCTGAGGTAAATTGTCACCGTGGCTTGGACGTTTTTAACATGCGACACACCAGATGCGTCACTCGCGCGTTGCCGACCCGTAACGTAAGAGACCCTTTCAAGTCTTTTTTGAAGAGTCCCATGCTGTAGACCATTGAAAATACCTCCTACCGAAGTGTTCTCGGTATAAAGTACCTATTGAAAAGTACTGTACGAGAACCTAATGGCTCCAAGGTTTGGGAATGAGCTCGCTGACAATGGCGAAAGGTGCGATGATGAAAGGTATTTTTTTTTATACCACGTCGGTGGCAAACAAGCATACGGCCCGCCTGATGGTAAGCGGTCACCGCAGCCTATGGACGCCTGCAACTCCTAGGGGTGTCACATGCGCATTGCCGACCCTTTAAGAATTTATACACTCCTTTCTTGAAGAACCCCACACTGTAGCCGCGGGCATCATGTCAAACAGTTCTTCAGAGCACATCTCGTAATACGGACGGCAGAACATGCACAAGGAGGCAACGTCCCTCCTGAGAACAACCGGTTAAGGTCGCCTGTCACACTGGGACGACAATTCTGACTGCACGTCTGTGAACGTGTGAACCAATTACTCGGAGACTAGTGGACCGATTTCAAAAATTCTTTTTTTTTTTTGTTTGAAAGGGTATGTTTTCTAGTTGGTCCAATTGTCACCAAGTCTGGCTCTGATGACGGGATCTTTTCAAAATCGAGGGAACTACTCAAATTACATAGCAGGAGGATGAGATCAGGAAAAGTTTGGAATCGGAGTTTTTTTGTTAAAAATTTACTTGTTAATTCCAGGATGGTGTGATATTGACACATTTTACACCTGTTTTCAGTATGGTGCACATTTACGGCTATCCGTTGCAGATCATTTAAACGTGCAGTCAAAAGAAGGTAAGTAAAGCGTTATTAGCACTTATCAATTAGTCACTTCCTCAGTAAGCTCGGTTCTCCATACAAACGTAGTTACGCTCTCATTTTAAAACGCCGTGCTATAAAAACATGAAACTTTGTATACACAATGGGATCCGGCATATCTATGTCGGAAATTAGTTTCTGTTGCTTGAAATTATAATGGAGAAAAAATACAGCGATTATTAAGGTTTTCATACAAGACGTAAAAAATTCAAAAACACGCTGTCTTTTTTAACCGACTTCAAGATTTCAAAAGAGGAGGTTATCAATTCGGTTGTATGTTTTATTTTTTAATGTTTGTTACTCCACAACTCCGTCATTTCTTAACCGATTTGGAAAAAAAACTCAAATGTGAAAGGCACACAAATAGTGATTTTAGTATTTTCATGAACTAATCAAGCATTTTCATTCATAAAAGTGACATTTGATGAAGTGGAACTGCTAATGATGATCAGAACGGAACTCTTCAACTACGCGTAATTCACGTTTGGCGATTTGTTCTCTTCGTTTTGTTTGTCAAGCAAGCAAGGTTTTTCCATGATTCCATGAGGAATTGAGGGTACTTAGTCTTCTATCATTATAAACATTCTTATAGCCATTTCTATTTTATTGTATGGAATCTAAGAGTGCACCATCTCAGTATAATAATATTAATAATCTTTCACCGGCCTCCCCCCATTGAAGTCGGTTTTTTTTTCTTTAAATTTTTCTATTACAATTTCTAGCAACAGAAACTAATTTCCGACCTAGATATGGCGGCTCCCATTGTGTATACAAAGTTTCATGTTATTGTAGCATGGCGTTTTAAAATGGAGCGAAGACGCGGACGAAGTCGTAGGAAACAGCTAGTAATATTACGAGGGGTGATCCATAAGTTTTGATAATCGGTATGAACCACCCCGTTAATGATATTTTATTTTATTTTAATGTGGGCTATACCATGACACGAATCAACATTAAATTAGAGTAAAAATATATAAACATTATTCATTTGTTTTTCTGTAATTGCTGAACAAAAAACATCTGAATTGAAAAAATAACAGGATGGCGGATATAAGAGTTGGTTTTGTAATTATTTGGAGCGGTGTGGAAAAAGTCCTGATGCACTAATGAAGAATATTGTAATTGAAAATAAAACTTTGGTTTATCATTATGATTTAAAGGATAAACAAGTAATCTGTGCAATGGTTTTTTTATCTCCAGCTCTGTCACCAAAATTAGGGTGTATTTTTCGACTTCTTCCTGGACTATTGAGGATTACCAATAATAAAATGTGAGATTAGCTTTCACCAATTGAGCTCAAATATTATTGGAGAGTTCTATAACATTATTCTATCAGAGTTGTGTTAAACATAATAAATACGCTGAAGAAAAAAAAACACGAATTTTCGGGAAAAATTGTACTTCAGAGCCTTCTAATTGACAAAGGTGCTGCTCTTCGAGTAAATATCAGAATTGATAACCGTTTTCATTGTTATTTAGCCCTAACTTCCGACTACTACTTCTCATTCACTTATGTTCAAAACCAACTACATGAAAATCAAGAGCTGATGATGACTTAGTGAAGGTATAAAATTTGACCTCAAACAGTAAAATTATTTTTATTGGGGTAAAATAAAACAATTGAATGACGTTAATAAGTATTTGAAAATATAGAAAGTGTGCATATTGTGTTAAAAATATAACGATTTACATATCTCCCATATTTAATACTGATTATCAAAACTTATGGATCACCCCTCGTATAAAGCTGAAGAGTTTGTTTGAACGCGCTAATCTCAGGAACTACTGGTTCGAATTAAAAAAATATTTTTGTGTTGGATAGTCCATTTATCGAGGAAGGCTTTAGGCTATATAACATCACGCTGCGACCAATAGGAGCGAAGACGCGGACGAAGCCGTGGGAAACAGCTAGTAATATTATAAAGCTGAAGAGTTTGTTTGTTTGTTTGATCGCGCTAATCTCAGGAACTACTGGCTCGAATTGAAAAATTCTTTTTGTTTTGGATAGTCCATTTATCGAGGAAGGCTTAAGGCTATATAACATCACGCTGCGACCAATAGGAGCGAAGACGCGGACGAAGTCGTGGGAAACAGCTAGTAATATTATAAAGCTGAAGAGTTTGTTTGTTTGAACGCGCTAATCCCAGGAACTACTGGAAAAATTATTTTTGTGTTGGATAGTCCATTTATCGAGGAAGCTTTAGGCTATATAACATCACGCTGCGACCAATATGAGCGAATGCGCGGACGAAGTCGCGGGCAACAGCTAGTAACGTATAAAATGTTCACGTTTTACGTACAGTCAGCATCAAAAGTAGCTACGCATTTGAAAGTTCAAAGTCCTTATTATAAGGGAATGAGAGCTTTTGACCCCTTCATATGCGTGGCGTGGCTACTTGTGGTGCTGACTGTTACGGTTTATACACAGTGAAATTTAGTTGACGGTTAAAATTTTTCCCAGGCATTAGGTATCAAAAATAGATGACATTTCTGAAAAAAGAAACAGGTAAAATTTTCACAATAAAATGTGCTGTCTGAATAAATAATTAGTAACTTGTGGACAATTGGGAGCTGCATGACGCTCGGGGTTAGCGGTGCGGGGGGAGGGGTGCGCTTACCTATCTGATCTCGACCAAAATGGCAAATTAGTCGCACGCGCATCTCCGCAATGACCGGTTGTGCACTTCCGTGTTGTATCTCTCGTTAAGACGCGCGATGGCGAAAGTGACTTACAAAACAATATTTACGACCCGGCGGTACTCCGTGTATGATGAAAAATTTGCAACTTGATTTGTTTTACTATTTTCCAATGATTATTTAATATCATTGTAACTTTCATTCAAAAAACAGTTTTTCGACGCGTAAGTTTGTCTCGGCGTCTCAACGTAGGGGCGGGGCGAGCGTTATTGTGACCTCCCACAACGCGTACGACATCGGTATCCATAAACGCATGGTTTTCTAGGATATCTTTCAGCTGCTCTGTCTCAATATTTTAGTACTGAAAGATACTGAAAGAAAACACACGTACTTTTAATTTTTCGCTAAAGAATCCACTGTGAAGATTTGAACAGTCAATATTATTTCACCCTGTATGACTATGTATTATATTAGATAATTTGAGTAAGTTTTTTAACTCCAATTCCACGGTAAAACTTGATCATAAAAGCTGTCATTGTTATCAGCCTATCATGTACCTACTATAATTAAAATTATTCTTTTTTTCCTTTTTATTGAAAGATGGCGTGGGGATACCTTCATAGAAGAAACGCTTCTAAGGATTGGTGAAAGATGAAGCAAGGCTTGTCGCAAAAGTTACAGTGGAAATATCTTTATTAGTATATAAAAATAAATTATATATTTTTAGCCGTTTCCTTTCAATAAATATACTTATGGTTTATGGTTACATAAATAATTTACAAAATTAACTTACATGAGAACACAGTATTTTTATAAAAACTTAAAGCTAACGTACAGGCATGATAATTAACAATTGATATTTCAAAATTTTAAGCAGTATTAAACTAAAAAAAAAAAATTAAAAAAAAACTCATTTAATCTATTGTTAACCAGAAACTCGAAAATATTTTTTTAATAATTTTATAGCTATTAATTTTCTAAATATTCACGAAAATTCAAGGAAGCCTACCATCGTAGTAATGACGTCACTACTATGAAATTGTGACAGACACAGCGCACAAAAAGAACAGCAGTTCACTTTCTTTAGTGAATCTGTCGTAGTAACAGTGCTTCTGTATGATTTGTTACGCTGTGACGCCTTACTTGTCACTTACTCTCTTTTCGAATGAGGAACTTTTAAAATTTATTTATTTATATGAAATTGGGATATATTCGAGAATTTAAAAATGTGGTTTTACTGAATTTTTTATCCTCTATTTGATTTCATTGGAAAAAAAGCCTGCATAAAAAAAAAGAAATGTTGTCAATTACTTATACTACTTCTAATGAAAAGTGGGTAGAAGACTACTTTCAGGCAAGAGAGAGTGCGATAGCTTAAGAAGCCGATTTGTATTAAGAACAGGGAGTCTACTCAGAAATTTTAATTTCGTATAGTACCGTCCCTTTCACTCTCCTGTCATACACTATATGAGTGAAAGGGGCGGCACCATACGAAGTTCAGATTACGAATTTAGGAGTAGACTCCCTGTGGTGGTTTGCCCTAAGGGCCTACTCCGAACTTCGTGTCATGCCGTCCCTTTCTCTCTCGTATTATACACTGTATGACGAAATTTGGAGTAGGCCCCCAGTAAGCCCAAGCTTAGAGCGGCCAAACGTGACCAAAAGTGCTGAGAAAGGGGCGGCTGGTAGTATTGTTTTGGATTTGATTTTTTTCTTTCGTGTCTGGACTCGGGTTGCCCAAACTACGTGACCAAGTTTTTAGTTTTTTTACTCTCCTCCCCCCTCCGGTGACCAAGCGTAGTATATGCCAAGACCCCCACCCTCCCCCTCTAGTTTTCACGTATAGTATAATTTATTAATAATTTTTTGCGGAAAGTTAAAAAAATGGCTCTTGTTTGTATTTTCTCATATGGCCCCTAATGCATGACGTCGGAAGTGCATGCGTAGTTAAACTGTCATTGACATTCAACTCGAATATTTTAAATGTATTTCAATACGAATCGATGCTGCTATTATTGTAAATTTGTTAAATTGCCTTTATCTTATGTTAATTGTGTAATGAGGATCCCTTTTGGGAGATATTTTTATTTATTTATTATTATTATTTTTATATCTTATTAGACGATCATGATGCTAATTCTTATATTTTTGACATCATATGCAAACATATATTGTAATTATTATCATGAAATAAATGAATCTGAATCTGAATCTATTTAAGTCGAAACTGGAGAAGTTTTAGTGGTGGGGTAAACCGTCGCACATGAGTCTGCTTCAATTAGAATGTTTCTCAAAAATATTCCACTAGCTACGTGACGAGAAGCTACCCCCCTCCCGCCCCGGGTCACCAAAAGTGGTATTTTGACGACCCCCGCCCCCTCGCGTACTAAAATACGTCCATCATATAACCATATTTCCACTGGAAGCATTTGGCCATCTCTTTAGCTTTCCCAAAGACACGTCTGTTCGTACGAGTGAGTGTTTCATTGATGTCAACGGAATCATGACCTGTTAGTGATAAATCACGTGATGTGACGCACGCGCAGCCTATTACTTATTCTGTGGCGCAGCACTCAGCAAAGCATCGCGAACGCTGCGCCCCGCCACGCCCCGCACATCGCAGCACCAGGTGATCTACTCCTAAATTCGAAATCCGAACTTCATATGGTGCCGTCCCTTTCACTCATATCGTGTATGACACGAGAGTAAAAGGGACAGCACCATACGAAGTTCGAATTAGAGTAGACCTCACGCCACGCCTCCACCACGTCGCGGGCGTCGATAGTAACACCCATCTTGGCAGCGATCAGTAGTGAATTAATGCTGTTCCTTATCGTCGAGTTCTTTTAAGCTGTTCGATAGTGGCCTGTAGTTCCAGAACTTGTGCATCGTCAGCGTGACGTTCCTTTTGCTCCTCCACTTCTTTTAACCGCGAGTTCGTAGCGTCCTGACGCTGTGCCATCGAAGTTACGTTAATTACGTTATTCCAATTCGAAGGGAACCTATTTCTTCCCTTGCAAGATGTAGCTTTGAGATCAGGCATTATAGGCCTGTAGCTGTACCACTGCTGGACTCTTTTAGGTCCACGCCAGGGGCCTTTGATGGCGAGTTTGTACTGTCAATGGGCAAGGCCGAGACATATCGAGGGCGAGTTTGCGGTAAATCTGGGCTGTGTTCCGAATCACGCTCACAGCACTCAGACCACGCTCACGGTCGGACCGATTCACGCTCACAGCGCTTACACGAGATTTCGTGACGTCATTGATGACGTCATGGACGGCGCTCACGGTGCTCACACTCCCAGCCGTAAGCACCTTGAGCGCAAACGTCAAGTTGACGTTTGACACGTTATGACATCTCATTATAGGCGCGAAAAAACAAAACTTCACAGGTTATATTAGTTTATTTATTACTATAATATAATAATCACTTATTTCACTATCTCCTATGCTCTTCAATTTGGTCCTGGAACATGTCGTTCGGAAACTGCTTTCACAGGATTCCGGAATTGAACTAAACGGAAAACATAGGCTGATAGTGTTGACCCTATCAGCCTATGATTTCTACGCGTCTACGCAGACTTTGGTTTGAAAGGCGAAAACCGAGAAAGGGTGGAAATGTCAGCGAGAATGTTGGATCAAGAAGCAGCAAAAGTGGGGCTCAGGATTAATCATGGAAGACGGAATATCTCCACATGCGTTTCAGAAACAGTCGTGCCAAACTAGAAGTCCTACTTGTAGGAGAAAGAAACCTCTTACAAGGGAGTGTCCAAATTAATATCTCGGATGCATTGTCACTGATACGCATGCTAGAGACAAAAAAATTAACACCCGTATCCAGAACACCTTACGCTGCTGTGTTGCTCTGCAACAGTGTTGGCGTCCAAGCTCCTCAGTAAACGATCTAAACTTCGGATATATAAGACCGCAATCCGCCCCACCTTAATGTATATGGGTATGAGGCCTGGACGCTATTTAACAGTTGGCCTGTTAGTAGCAGAACGTAAGGTGTTCCGAAAAATCCTGGGACCAGTGAAAAGAGACGATGGGAGTTAGATGATACGTAAAAATGCCGAAATAGAAGAGCTGGTGACCGAACCAAATGTTATGGGTGAAACCAAAGCGCATCGTCTTCGTTGGCTTGGTCACCTCGAGAAGATCGCCAGGTGAGAGCATACTTGAGCCGACCGACCGGACGGCGTCCTGTGGATCGCCCCAAGTACCGCTGCAAGGATTTGGTGGACGAGGACCTGTGTGAGCTTGGAGCCGGTGCAAGCTGGCGAAAAATAGCGCAGGATAGAAAAGTGGCGTGCTCTTGTCTCGGAAACCAATACTAATTTTTGGTCGTCGTGTCAGCCTAGTTAGTATAGTAGAAGTAGTTTTATATTAGTTAGTTACAGATTGCGATTAACTTCAATTTTCTGCAAATCAAAAACACAGCCCAGAATTTCCTACTACGATTAATTGACGAACTCAAAATTCAAATTCAGTCGACGTTGACATGAACATGACAGTAAACACGCTCATGACTGGTCCGAAACAAAACACCACTTACGCGGCCTTGAGCGCGCTAACTGATTCGGACCGGCCGTTAGCACTGTAAACGTTGTGAGCGTTATAAGCGTGATTCGGAACACAGCCCTGCTAACTGCAGGTCACGCCCTCCGCTTGAGCCATTGCCATAAACTTTTTACACGCACCACGTTTAAAAAATATTTTGCACAGTAATCTGCAAATGTCTTAAAACGAAAGCTATTCATTATTTTAATCAATGTTAGTCGCTTAGAAGGCAATAAACAGCTCGCACGAAGTCACTTTTTTTAAGAGTTCGTACCACGGGGAAGCGCACATTTGGTAAGCCTTCTTAAGGATGTCATCGACAAATATAGGGTGAATTTGGTATGCAGAATTAGACCTAGGTGACGTATAGTGATATCCTTTTGAAGTTAGTAGATTGTAGTAACTCTGAATGATACAATGCTTTCTGGTAAAAGTTATTTGTTTGCACTTATTTTGTGCTAAGAATAGTTTTTTTTTCACAGTAATCGTTCAATCTGTTCAAGTCTTCCTGGACATGACTTAACTTTCCTGTAAATAATCTTTAAGTCGTCAGCAGGTGTGGGTTCTGATGTGTCTAATCTTGTCACCCGTGTGAAATCGTTGATGATGTATACGTAAATTTGAGCTTTGAGTAAACGTTTTACTGCAAACGTCGCAAGAATGAGGTCTTTCTCCTGTATGTGGAAAAAAAGCCTGCATAAAAAAAAAGAAATGTTGTCAATTACTTATACTACTTCTAATGAAAAGTGGGTAGAAGACTACTTTCAGGCAAGAGAGAGTGCGATAGCTTAAGAAGCCGATTTGTATTAAGAACAGGGAGTCTACTCAGAAATTTTAATTTCGTATAGTACCGTCCCTTTCACTCTCCTGTCATACACTATATGAGTGAAAGGGGCGGCACCATACGAAGTTCAGATTACGAATTTAGGAGTAGACTCCCTGTGGTGGTTTGCCCTAAGGGCCTACTCCGAACTTCGTGTCATGCCGTCCCTTTCTCTCTCGTATTATACACTGTATGACGAAATTTGGAGTAGGCCCCCAGTAAGCCCAAGCTTAGAGCGGCCAAACGTGACCAAAAGTGCTGAGAAAGGGGCGGCTGGTAGTATTGTTTTGGATTTGATTTTTTTCTTTCGTGTCTGGACTCGGGTTGCCCAAACTACGTGACCAAGTTTTTAGTTTTTTTACTCTCCTCCCCCCTCCGGTGACCAAGCGTAGTATATGCCAAGACCCCCACCCTCCCCCTCTAGTTTTCACGTATAGTATAATTTATTAATAATTTTTTGCGGAAAGTTAAAAAAATGGCTCTTGTTTGTATTTTCTCATATGGCCCCTAATGCATGACGTCGGAAGTGCATGCGTAGTTAAACTGTCATTGACATTCAACTCGAATATTTTAAATGTATTTCAATACGAATCGATGCTGCTATTATTGTAAATTTGTTAAATTGCCTTTATCTGATGTGTCTAATCTTGTCACCCGTGTGAAATCGTTGATGATGTATACGTAAATTTGAGCTTTGAGTAAACGTTTTACTGCAAACGTCGCAAGAATGAGGTCTTTCTCCTGTATGTGTACTGATGTGCCTATTCAAATGACTTCTGCTTGTAAACTGCTTTTTACACATATCACAGGTGTAACGCTTGTCGCCCGTGTGAATTACTTGATGTCTCCGTAAATTTGAGCCGTTTGTAAACATTTTACTACAAACGTAGCAAACATAAGGTCTTTGTCCTGTATGCGTTCTGATATGCTCAATCAGAGCAGTTTTCTGTGTAAACCGCTTGTCACATGTATTGCAAGTATAACGCTTGTCGCTGTGTATTCGCTGATGTTGACTTAATGATGAGCTGTGTGCAAACGTTTTACTACAAACGTCGCAAGAATAAGGTTTTTCACCTGTATGCTTTCTGATGTGCGTAATTAGATTACTCTTCAGTGTAAACCGCTTTTTACATATATAGCAGGCGTAGCGCTTGTCGCCCGTGTGAATTCGTTCATGGCTCCGTAAATATGAGCTGCATGCAAACGTTTTACTACAAACGTCGCAAGAATAAGGTCTTTCCCCTGTATGTTTTCTGATGTGCTTAATCAGATTACTTTTGTCTATAAACTGCTTGTCACATGTATTGCAAGTATAACGCTTGTCGCCCGTGTGAATTCGTTGATGCAACCTTAATACTGATCTGCGTACAAACGTTTTACTACAAACGTCGCAAGAAAAAGGTCTTTCTCCTGTATGTGTTCTCATGTGCCTAATCAGAACACTTCTGTGTGCAAACTGCTTTTTACAAGTATTGCAGGTGTAAACGCTACTGGTGTCGGGGCTCGGGCCGCGGCGCGATGTCGCTCGCCGCGTTAGGCTCGCGCGCGGCGCCTCATCGCCGCGGAGGCGCTCGAGCCTCACGGAACACGCCATGGCGAGCTGTTCCCTGGCGCGGACGGACACAGTCCGCGCCCCCTCGGCCAAAGCGACTGCAACACAGACAACAGCTCTCTTATTAAATAACAAATTTAATAATAGCAATCTGGTCCTACATAGAAGTACTATATTTTATTAGTATTTACATGTATTTATATCATACTTAAAAACGTAATGTACCAATCAGTTTCAGCCCAATATTGTAGTTCGTTCGATTGTCTTTTATACAATACAAGTTAGCAAAGGAAACCTGTAATTGGCCATACTATTTAGTTATACTTTCTGTATCGCTGTTGGTGTTTTGAATAAAAAATCTTCGTTTTTTCCACGTTCATCCTATGGCCTACTCGCTCGGAGGCTTTACCGAGGTCATCGAGCATCGTACTCAAATCGTCCATACTCTCAGCCCTGACTACTATATCGTCAGCAAACCGAAGGCGAGTGATGTACTCGCCGTTTATGTTGATGCCTAGCCTTCTCCAGTCCAGAGTCTACAAAACATCCCAGTGCAGCGGAGAAGTTTAGGAGAAATAATATCTCCTTACCTGACTCCCCGCTGCAACGGAATAGGTTTCGAGTTCCGGTCCTGGACTCGGACTGACATAGTGCGCACAGTCAAAGTCTTAGAATCCAAGTAGAGATGTGTGCGTGAGCCTAATATTTACGTTGCCTACATATGTGGTTGCGACGCACACGCGTTAAACGCGGCGACACCGGTTCGGGAATAATTACTACGGCGACGGCCAATCTCTTGTAGGTATTCTTATTTATATCTGTGGCTGGTACTTACACAAATTCGCGTCTTTTGCCCCATCGTCATTCATCATTCCTGCTCCGACTGCAGGCTCATCCTCTGTAACAAACAAAAAGTTAAATTAGTTTTTACCAATAACTACATGCTTGAAAAAATGCATGTTGTAATACTTGCAATACCTTAGTTCGTGTGGTGCAATACTATATGTATCTCCTTCTCATCACATACACAACCTTAACATCCATTAGGCCCTACTACACCATCGGCGCAGCTTTACCTAGTAAAGCATGTCTACGTGAAGACCGGATTCATTCTCAGGGTCGTGAAGTGAGTCTTCGCACAGCGAGAATTTTAACACCCTCATGGTGAGAGTTCGAATAGACCTTTTTTCGACATTCACAAAGGAGGAATTTAATCCGAAAGGAATTGAGTTCCGGCGTTGTCGACGTATCGTCGTCGTTGGACCCGGGTATGTCCTAAAACTACGACCAAGACCACCGGGGAATGGGCAGCAGCATTCCTTAAATGCGGTGGAGATACTGCGATCGCCAACCCGCATGCCAAGCGTGGCGATTATGGCATTTACCCCCCATGAAATTGGGGGAGGCCTATGTCCAGCAGTGGACGTCCTAGGGCTGATATGGTGGTGGTGGTTGTCGACGTTGTGTAACCGGGTATGTTCTAAAACTACGACCAAACCACCGGGGGATGGGCAACAGCATCCCTGGAGTGTGGTGGATATACTGCGATCGACAACCCGCATGCCAAGCGTGCGACAACCACTATATCAGCCAAACGCCCTTTGGCTGATATAGTGGTTGTCGCGATCAATTCATTGACACCACAAGATATATCGATTTAAAATTGCACGATTTTCACACATTATTATCAGTACTCACACGGTACTTAAAGTGACACTGTGAAGTCCATTTACGAACAACAATGTGACACCACTAGGTAGCAACAGTTGCAGTGACAGTTTATATTGATGATAGTCTGTAGGGTATGTGTATTATATATGCCTTGTTGCTAAAATCTTTGACCTTCGAATCTTTGCTTTGACTAAGGGCATCTAAGTGTACTAACGTGATAATTTCCGTGCCTCTTCATCACTAGTCCCATCTTCACCTTCCGTCTCCATCTTAATTGGGGGTTCTTCACCTGAAGCAAACATGCAATGCAACATATAGTCTTTTCAATGAATACGGTTTTTTACAACACATTTTTTTACGTTATTAACAAATATTACAAAGATACTCGGGGAACATCAAACTTAAGATTTACACTATTTTACAAGCTATTATTTACTTTCACCTGTCCCATTGTCCGTCTGTAATCAAATCTTGCAAGTTAAATTTGATCCACTTCCCGGTTTCCGATTGAGCTGAAAATTTGCATGCATGTATAAATCGGATGACAATGCAATATTATTATATAAATACAGCCTTGGCCAGAAGTATTAAGCACCCTCGCGTTTTTCATATAAAAGTAAAACTTTGAATAAAGCATTTTATATCTTTCATTACAGAAAATTCTAATATTTTTCAATAACACTAGCTATTCATTGACGTTAAAAATAATTGCACTTAAAAAATGCAATTGGTCTTTTTATTGCAAACCCGATTATTTTTAGCTTTCAGTTTTCTAGGATTAGTAGCTACTTCGAAATTATATCTGCTAAAGTTTTCTAGATGTTTATATACATTTTTCTATTTTGCGTCAATGTGTAGTTTTTAGCTTTCAGTTTTCTAGGATTAGTAGCTACTTCGAAATTATATCTGCTAAAGTTTTCTAGATGTTTATATACATTTTTCTATTTTGCGTCAATGTGTAGTTTTGTAATTAAAAAACATAGTTTATTTATAAGTTACAAAGAAAAATAAGGGGTGCTTAATACTTCTGGCCAAGGCTGTAGAGCTGATCTGATGATGGAGACAGAAGGTGGTGATAGCAATTCCTAAACTACACAAGATAAACCCATCGTGTTTGGGCTCATTCGAACCGACTCAACAAGTAATTTATGATTGTGGAAAGAAATACAGTCGGCAATAAAGCAATAAAAGCTTGTACCAAAATGATTTATTTTTACCAAAAACTTATTAAAAATCAAGTGGCTTGAGCACTTTTAACAGTCAAGTTGCCCACTCACTTGTCAAGCCTAATAACATAAAGGTCTAGTTTCTCCATTGAGTTGGAAGTTCAGAAATATACATATAAATATAATACATAAATAAATAGAAATGTGACATCATCCATTACTCAAATTTCCCTACAAGCTATGAAGCTCTCTCTCAGTTAGTGTATGAAATGTTTCGAAAAAAGTTGTTGATTAGACTAACAGTACATCATTGTGTGGAATAGATGCTTACACAACACATGCTCCTCACCGGATCCATTTCCATCCTCCAATACTGGCTCGCCTGCTGGTTCTTCCTCTAGAGCAATAAAAACAGTCACAATGTATTAAACTTTGGTTGAGAACTGCAATAGTAAGAAGTAATAGATTAGTAGTAATAATAGCTTAGTAGTAGTAATAGCATTACATAGCTTAAAAGTATTTTTTTAATAGTTCCCTTGTGGATGTAAATGTATGTAGCTCACTATCTTTTTATTAGCTATTAATGTATGGAAGAATGTTTTTGCAATAGAAAGAATGAATATGATCTACTTGACTGCATAAATAAGCACATGACACCTTCAAAAATGTCTCAAATAATAACTGTTTAGGTGCCATTTTGATTTATAAGGTACTAATGGTGCAGTATGTTTCTTGTCAGTTTGGTGTAGACCTACCTTTGACCTGTAGAATGCCCTGCAGCTGCGCATGCAGCTCTACCTGGCTGCGCTGCACCTGCAGCTTGAAGTCGCTCGCATCTCGCAGCCGGCCCACGCACACATCACATATCCCAACTTCTTCTTCACTGTCAAGTATTAGCTGGAAATGGAACAATATTGATGTACTCAGGCCTCAATTCCTAAATGTTTCATTATGTTAGCTGAGATCTACTCTAGCAGAGCGCAGAGAGGTATGGAAAATCACTTTCAAATTGGAGGTCGTGGGTTAGAATCAGTCACTTTCTTTAAACTAGTGCCTATACCAAATCTTGAGATTAGATGGGAAAGCGAACACCAGGCTCTTCTAGGATTCAGCCCAAGGCGCTCCATCCATGTTTAACGAAGGACACGCGCGCAGGCATATGTGACTCCTGCCGCTGCCCAGGATCAGGTGCGGGTTACTTGTGTTATATTATCATGCTATTCAGTCAAAATTTACATTGACATTGTAGTAGAAGCAGCGTTGTGTACACTCTACGTGTAATCAATGCATACAAAAAATAATAATTTCTTTTTAATTAGATATTATAAAGAGGTTAAGAAAGGTACCGTTAGAAAAACACCACGCTTCAGCAATTGAGTTCATTTACCGTGGTTGTCAAAATGTAGCACAATAACAAAATATTTCTATTTACATGTATCTCGAAGCACTCCTTGAGCATGTCCGCATATATCTCTGTGTTGCCGAGATGTGTGTACGGCGTCATCAGGTCCTTGTCCGGAGCGCGCCGCAGGCAGCAGCGGCACGAGTGCACAACGTCCATCTCGAAATGAATAGTACTGTTGGTTACATTGTTGGTTATTACAGTAATTGTTGCAGAAATAATACAACTAAGAACGGGTACTGCAAATTAAAATGTGATTAAACAAGTTTTACCTTTATCCAGAAATTTTACCTCTGTTTCAGTTCACTAAGTACAATTTATAAATTTTATAATATTTATACGTATATACTTAGATAGATACCAGTGAAATGAAATCAAAGAATATAATACTCACTAATGAGAAGAACGATAACTCCATACAAAAAATATTACACCCTCCCGAAACGTCAAAAAGTCGTTTAACCCTTAAATGCATGATTTTTTGTATAACTTTTTAATAAATTGAAATAGATGTGTCATGTTGTATAGCAGTAATAAATGTGATCACAGATTAGTAATTAGCTTACAGGTTGTCCTTTATTGTGGCCATAGCATTTGAAACACGGACAAAGGTAGGTATAAGTAGCTGAAAAACATAAGAAGATGACCTTTGATTGACTGACGTTTCAGTACATTTTGGCCATATAACGTGACGGTATAAGGTATCATACTAGCCGGGCTGTTGTATGCAGTTGTGACGTGTTTGTTGTTGATTTGTATGTCCGACAAAACCTGTTGGTTGATGATTTGAAATGTATTTTTTATTTATTTTAGACCCAGTAGTTTCGGAGATGAAGGGGGAATGGTAATTCTTCGGCTATTTTCTTAAATAATTTCTAAAATAATTATTTTAAAATTTCAAAATATATGTAGTAATAAGTATATATGTAGTTTGAAGGTACTTCACCTACATGTAAAATGGGGATGCATTTTTTCTTCTTGCAAAACCCACCGTGTAGGGTGTCGTTACTTGGTTCGTTAAAAAAATATGAGATTTATTATTCTTGTGAAGTACGAGTAACATGTACTTAATTAATATCGGTTCACTGTACTTAAGCGACATCTGGTGAGGTACAACATTTTTTGCATCATTGAAGTATTTTTGGCGTGACAACCCTAGGGCTACACGTGCCGCGCGTGAATGAATAGATTATGTTTTTTTTGTAATAAAATTCAAGTATCAAACACATGTAATCGGCGTACTATCAGTGTTAACATCTATAAGATTTTTGAATTTGCCGCCTTTTTGAAAGGACACGACTCGCTTGACAGACTCTACAAGTTATGCGATAGACAGAGATGCAGAGAGTAGGCACGTTTCTTATGCCTAAACGCCGTTTTTGTTAGGGAGTGAAATTTCTGTACTTGTAGGTACTATTCCTTATTCTGTGCACATAGATCGTAGCGCCGTTGTGTATTTAGTAAGAAATAACCGCACGACCGCTGCATCTCTGTCACTTCAATATGCAAGTGCGATAGAGATAACACCCAGTGATATCTGGTACAAACAAGTTAAACTAACATTTCCATAGAAAAAATCGTACTTCGAACTTGTGCTCTCACTGTTTGTCATGTCAAACGTAGTAAATTATTATGTTATGTTATGTGATCTCATTGTCAAACTCACGAAGAGGTGCACCACAAACATACCGCGTGCATACCGCAAAGGTAGTGATTATATTCTCTTTGCCGCAAAGTACAATAGGTGCACGTCGCGGGTTGTATTACTTGTATTGTATTGCTCACTTTTCGTTTATGTGTTTTAATGTAATTAAATTAGTCGTTTAAAGCGCGTACTGTTCATTGTGTCGTGCCACGATGTCTGACGACGCGGCAATTGATGTGATGGAGGCGCTGCATTCGTGCCGCTGCTGCCTGCAGCGCGCTCCGGATAAGGATCTGAAGACGCCCTACACACATCTCGGCAACACGGAGATATATTTGGACATGATTGAAGAATGCTTTAATTTACGAGTAATTATTATTATTGTTATTGTTCATCTATGAAATGAAAAAATGAAAATGAAAATATTTTTATTAACGACAAGCATTGTTGATACAGTGGTTTAGTTAATTGTTTCTATATTACCTACTTATCTCTAGCATGCAGTACAGAGTGCGGCTTAAAACTAGCAGCGGTTTAATTTTGGTATCCGCACTAGGCGTGCCTGTATCGCGGGGACCAATAACATGTGGTGTGTCAAAATATGATAATGCCGGTTGCCAGACTATAATAATTTTACATGTTTAATCTATATAAGTCAACTGCACCTAAATCTTAAAATAATGCTATAAACTAAATTATAAAATGATGTTTTTTTTTTTTTAAATTACTTAATATAATATCTCAAATATAAAACTATTAATTTCGTATGTATGACAACGGATAGTAGATAGTTATTTTGTTCATATAACCCAGACCTTTTTAAGGCACGAGTGAATAGGTATCTTGTGGGTGTGCTCGCTTCATCGTCGGCCTGCCCGTCATCTTTCTGGGCCTATTTAAATAAAGAATATTTAGCCATGACTGTGAGTGCTTGTACTTGCAGTTGAATGAAGGCGGGGAGGAGTGCGGGATCTGCTCTGCGTGCGTGGGCCGGCTGCGAGACGCGAGCGCCTTCAAGCTGCAAGTGCTGCACAGCCAGGCGGAGCTGCGGGCGCGGCTGGAGCGAGCTCTGCAGGCCATAGGTATTGTTCGCGCCAATAAGCGCGACGATTCACACTTCATTCATTCGCTCACTCTTTCCGCTCTCAGCGGCGCACACGCCGCGCCACCAGTGTCTCATTCAGCCGCCGTCAAGCGCAGACGTCACTAGCTCTCTCTCTAATTTTCTGCATTCGCGTGAGAACGAACATTCGAATAGCCGGCCGGCAGTTAACAGTGAAGTTGTGAAGTGACTATCAGCTCAGGACATTAACCACGCGTGTGACTTTCCCGCAGTGTTCAGTGTGTGTGTGTGCGTGAAAGACTCATCAGCTCGACTATACCCAGAAGCCATCAATCAGTTCAGCAGCAGCAGCGTCCTTCAGCTCATCACCCATCAGGGCCAGCCACGGCATCCGCTCCAAATACAGTCCACTAAACCACCAGCTCATCACAAGTAAGCCCATTCATACCTCTCAGCTCGCCCATCGTCATATGTTTACGCAACGTACACATATTTTTGATCCTTCGAGCCGTTAGAATTTTCGGTCTATCGAACCGTCAGAATCCTTTTAGTCCATCGTCCTGTGGATATACAGTTTCTAAAAAAAAACCCACCCACATTTCAAAAAAAAAAACTCTCGTCCATAAAACCCAGCCCATTTTAACGTACGTACCTATTCACATTACATTGCAAACTCAGCCCATTTTAATAAAGGTACCAAATTTACAAGTAGCAAACCTCACTTTGTTTACCTCAAAATCGGCCCAGAACATTTCGACCGCTCGTAGGTACCTAGGTACAAAGGTTACGCTTAGCGACCTTCATCCCGTTTTAGCAATAACTCATATTCAAATCAGATCATCTTCTCAACAACAATAACCAGAAAGTGTGGAGAATTACTCATAAATTAATCCTACACTTGTTTGTGATCGCATCATTATAAAGTTGCAAGCGCCGCAGGCGTTATAATATAAGTAATAAGACACTCACAGTATACTATAGCATACCTACATAAGTTGTGGACACTATTCAGCTCAATACATCTAATTACATAACTAGATAAGTACCGTTACTGCCCGCAACCTAGAAGTTAGATTAATATTTATAAAGAATTAGGGTACGATCTATTGGGGATTAACAATAACAAGATTGAAATCATAGGGTTCAGCACACATAATTAAAAACCCTCAACTAAAAATAAAAAATACTTTTATACATACTCAAATAAGCACAAATACGGTTTTCTCATTTCGCAATTACCGATATCATATTAATACGAAGTAGTACACAGGTTGACTTCAATTCAGCCCCATACAGGGTGACCATAAGGTACCTTTTTTAATAATTGCTCATCGATTTTGTTTCCATTTAAATTTCAAAAATAAAAACGCTCAAGCGTCCCATACAGTCTGCTCAGCACATTTTATATATACAGGGTGACATAAAACACATACATAATTAAACTTTGCTCCTGAAATTATTTTTAAGTACAAAAAAAAAAAACAATATTTATTCACTCCTCTCACAATATACAGGCTGCTGAAACAATTAGAATATACAGGTGTTACAAATTTCTTACAGTTTTTTTTATTTTATTTAATTTTTTGTTTTTTAATGTAAATTGCTCACTCACACAATCTCTTACAGGCAACCATCCAGCACATCCAGCAATCACCGCTCATTATATACACTCGGATTCATACATTTTATAAAAAAAAAAACACAATGCCGACCAAATCTCAAGCAGCTATTTTCCGAGAGGCAGCAAAGGCAATTGCCCAGCTCAAGGAAATCGCTTTGGCCGTACTAGACAAAGATACAAAAAAATATTCGGTGTCGGACTTTACTGCTCGGTACACAAAATTGGAGGTGCACAAAACAAAATTAGAGGACGTCTACCATGAAATACTGGATGACGAAACTCTCTCAGACGAGACCGAAAACATGTATACAGACAATTACGACAGCGCGATTGCGGATTATAACGACATCCTAGTCGCGTTCGAAAAGTTAAGTGTGACCTCAGCCCTTCCGGAGACTTCTCACCCCTCCACTTCAGCCACGCCTGCAACCGTACTGCCCAAAATTGCACTCCCAAAGTTCAGCTCAAAAATTGAAGACTGGCCTTCCTTCATTGCCATCTTCAAGAGTCTCACTGATGACATGACCACCATTTCGGATGCAGTAAAGCTCCACTACCTGCTCTCATGCCTGACAGGCGAGGCACGCAGTATGGTATCCCACCTTCAGCTCACCAGCGAAAATTTCACCGTAGCCATGGACATTCTGACCCGGCGTTATGAAAATCGTCGCGTCCTGATCGACCGGTTTGTCGACATCATCCTAGGCCTACCCAACATTCACGTGCGCTCAGATATCCGCACGCTCTTTTTAACACCGCTCATTTCAGCGCAATGCGCCCTTAATAATCTCGACCTTCCCATGAAAGATAGTGACTATGTTTTCGTATCCATAGTTGTACGGAAACTTAAGGGTGAACTCCGCACCCTCTTTGAACGTAAATACGGTTCACGCCAGACTCTGCCCACCCTCAAGAATTTGATCGCCTTTTTGGAAGAACACGCGCGTTGTGTAGAGACCGAGTGGTCTAGCCCAGGTCCCTCCCAAGTCACTCAGCACTCGCCACAGCCGGGCCAGTACCGCAGGCAGTCTCCGGTCAATACCCCTCGTGGCCCGCCCAGGCAACCCGCGTATCAAGAACCGCGCCCTATGACCCCGGTCAGGAGTCGATCAGACTACCCAGCTCAACACAGGCCGGTTTACTCAGCTCAACCTTCAGCTCAAGGCGCTAACGCCCCCAACAATATGCCCTGCCCATACTGCAGAGATACCGGGCACAAGCTCATCGCCTGCCCACGGTACAACGACCAACCAATTCAAGGCCGCTGGGACTTTATTCAGGCCCGCAACCGCTGCCGACGCTGCCTTGGCCCTCATTATGAAAATGAGTGCAAGTCCACACGGGCGTGCAAAGAGTGTGGCAACGACAGGCACCACACATCTCTTCATCGCCCCGGTGCCTCGTCGCCTACCCATACGTCCGCTCATCTGTTACCAGCACATTTGAGGGAACAACCCAGACAGCGTCCAGCCCATGAGCACCAACACTCCTCAGCACACGCCTCACAGGCGAACCCCACGTCCCAGAACAACTCACCCCATCACTCTCGCTCGCCCAGTAGGTGTCGTATAGGTAGTCAACTATGACTATCCACAATAACAGAACACGATGAAGAGGATACCGATCAGCTCACACACTCATACCCAAAGCCCACACACTCAGCCCATACACAGACACCACAAGCCCACTCTGCGAGATCAGCTCCAACATCAGAACATGCTTCTTATAATTCCCCACAACGAGAAGAGCACGTCAACACTCAACCCATTTTATTGCCTACCGTCTCGCTAAAAATAGCAGACGTAAATGGCCAGTTTCACACAGCGAGAGCCCTCCTAGATTGTGGTAGTATGTTAACACTTATAACTCAGCGCATGGCTCGAATATTAAATTTACCGCTAAACTCAGCATCACTAAAAATCACAGGAGTGGGAGACCATCATATGCAGGAATCAAAGGCATCAATCACAATAGTATGTCGACCTACACATCATGACACACCCACGATTACAGCTACAGCGCATATTTTGAAGAATGTCACAGGTTATTTACCATTGCAAAAGGTCCCACACATTGCACGAATGAAAGGCCAAGCTCCGATTCCCTTGGCAGATCAGGAATATAACACACCAGCTCCAATCGATCTCTTATTAGGTTCCGACGTCCTTGGCCAAGTTCTGGACGGGACTAAGGTCTCGTTAGGCCGCGGGAAGCCCATAGCCTTCGGCACGATTTTTGACTTTGCATTGATAGGACCCATTGAGGACTTATATGCAACACCGACGAACCAGTCTAATTCAGCACACATGATCAGCTCACAAACGGAATCTGGCGCATCTACTCATGATATCTGCAAGAGCCTTGAGAGGTTCTGGGAGACAGAAGAACCCCAATCTCACACACAGATCAGCCCATTACACGAGCAGTGCGAGGACATTTTCCGCACTACAACCACTCGAGAACCATCAGGTCGTTATATGGTAACATTACCGTTTCTACCAGAAGCGCCGACCTTAGGCAACACTCATGCTATTGCTCTACGCAGGTTTCTTAACCTCGAAAAGAAGCTACAAGCGAATCCGCCCCTCCGCTCTAAATATGTTGACTTCATGAACGACTATATCAAACTAGGACACATGTCACCTTGTCACCCTAGTACCTTTGCGAATAAGCCTCACTTCTATATTCCCCATCTTGGAATCCTCAAATCGGGATCCGATAAACTACGCACCGTATTCGATGGTAGTAGTAGAAGCTCAAATGGCGTCAGTCTTAATGATTGCCTGCACACAGGTCCAGCTCTCCAACAAGATATTGTTGACATTATCATGTCATTCAGGACACACCCCGTAGTTTTCAGCACTGACATCAGAATGATGTTCAGAAACATACTCATCCGCCCAGACCAACGACAGTATCAACTCATTCTCTGGCGGTCGTCACCTGACCAGCCTCTGCTCACTTATGCCCTCAATACGGTCACGTATGGCTTGAGATCAAGCCCGTACCACGCCCTCCGCACTCTGCTCCAATTGGCTGATGACGAAGGTCATCGCCACCCACAAGCTGCTCAGGTCCTACGCCATTCAGTCTTCGTTGACGATATTCTCTGTGGTCATGACTCTGTGGAGTCTGCTCAGGCACTCCAAACAGAGTTGATTGAGTTACTCGCCCTAGGTGGCTTTCAGCTCAGTAAATGGACCTCTAACTCCCCTCAGCTCCTTGAACAGTTCCCAGATGACCAATGTGACATGCCTAAAGACTTTGACATCAGCCCAGAAGCGAATTCAATTAAAGTTTTAGGTATACAGTGGATTCCTCAATCGGATGAGTTCACTTATCGCATCTCTCTCCCCTCATTGACTCAAATCACTAAGCGCTCTATTCTCAGCACAGTAGCTTCTCTTTATGACCCCAACGGATGGGTTACACCGGTCATCTTCCGCGCAAAGCTCCTTCTACAGAAGTTATGGCTTCTGAAATTGGAATGGGACGAACCCACCCCCGATGACGTCCACACAGAGTGGCAGCACATTTCACAGGATCTTCCTCAGCTCTCTAATCTCCGCTTACCTCGGCACTTCTGCAAACACAAGCCCACGTCCACTTACTCGCTTGTCGGGTTCGCAGACGCATCAGAGGCCGGTTTTGGCGCTGTCATTTATCTGCGCGAGCTCGACGCCAACGGACATGTCAATGTACATTTGGTCATTGCCAAGTCAAAGGTCGCGCCTATCAAGAATCGCCTCTCAATTCCTAAGCTGGAACTCTCAGCTGCAGCCCTTTTATCACAGCTCATGACACGAGTGTCAGCTCAACTGTCAGCTCATATTGTTATAGATCAACATACGTGCTGGTCAGACAGCACCATAGTTTTAGCATGGCTCAACACGCCCCCTCACCGACTTCAGACGTTCGAAGCCAACCGAGTGGCTAAAATAATGTCTAGCCCAATCAGCTCAACGTGGAGACATGTTCCCACGAACCTCAACCCTGCAGACTGTGCGAGCAGGGGAATGTCAGCCCAATCTCTTTCAATTCATGACCTCTGGTGGTCTCCCAGCTGGCTCAAAGACCCTCCTCACACCTGGCCCCAGATGCCAACCGCTTTGGGTCATCACGCCTTGCCAGGCCTCAAGCCAAAAAAGGTGGCGGCTCATATAGCAATTCCTGATTTTGATCATGATCTGCTTACTCGCTTCAGCTCTCTTAACAAGCTCGTCGGAGTGACGGCTTGCATAAAGCGCTTCATTTCTAATTGTAAGCGCGGCCCGGATGAACGGTGCTCTGGACCATTAACAGTTAGCGAACGTAGGGATGCTCTGTCGTTCTGGATCCGCTCTGTTCAGCAGAATGAATTTGCGGAGGATATTCATCGTCTCCAAACGAACAAACTTTGCACCAACCGACTCCAGCGTCTCTCGCCATTTATGAAAGACGGTCTCTTGAGGGTCGGTGGTCGTCTCTCTCAGGCGTCGATTAGGTACGACGCTCAGCACCCATTCATTCTGCCCCGCGCTAGTCCACTCGTTGACCTCATTATTGACTATTACCACAAAGTACACTGTCATCCTGGCGCTGACACTCTGCACGCCATTCTGCGCCAGCAATACTGGATATTATCCGCTCGCCGTGCGGTCCGACACCGGGTATTCAAATGCATTAGATGTTTCCGATGCCGCGCTCAACCTGCAGCCCCGCTCATGGCTGACCTGCCAGCAGAGGGTTAACCCTCAGCCCGTATTTAGCCAAGTCACGACTGATTTTGCCGGCCCATTTCTCGTTAAGTCTAGCACGTTACGGAACGCTAAACTCTTGAAGGCGTACTTTTGCATATTTGTGTGCCTCACAACGAAGGCAGTTCATTTGGAGGCCGTCTCTGCCCTTACCACGGAAGCCTTTCTTGCGGCGTTACAAAGATTTACCTCGCGTCGCGGTACACCGGTCCTAATCAGATCGGATTGCGGCACAAATTATGTAGGCGCTAGAAATCAGCTCAAAGAAGTTCAGAACTTCCTCTCTGCAAATAATGATGCAATCACACACAAGCTTGCCAACCAGCACATAACCTGGCTGCTGAACCCCCCAAAGGGACCCTGGTTCGGTGCTTTACATGAAATTAACGTCAAATCCACGAAACAGTTGCTTTATCGTGTGGTTGGTGAACAGCACCTTACCTTTGAGGAATTTTCCACACTCCTGGCACGAATTGAGGCGGTACTCAACTCTAGGCCTCTCTGTCCACTTTCGTCCGATCCCTCGGATATTGAACCATTAACCGCGGGCCATTTTATCATCGGCCGGCCGCTTACTGCTCTGCCCGAGCCATCCTTTGACGATAGGCCATTATCCGCCCTAAAACGTTTTCAGCTCGTACAAGCTCTTTCTCAGCGCTTTTGGACTCTATGGACCAGATCCTACCTCCATACTCTTCAGACTCGCTCTAAGTGGCTCTCCCCTTCTTCACCCCCTCAAATTGGCGAACTGGTACTCATCAAGGAAGACGACTTACCACCGCTACAGTGGAGACTGGGTCGAATTACCCGCACAATACCCGGACGGGATGGAGTGATTCGAGTTGTGGATCTGGACACTGCCCATGGACATCTCCGCAGACCTGTACTCAAGATAGCCAGGCTACTATTGGATTCAGCTCAAGAAGAGGCTCTACTCCGGGCCCCCCCAGGATGTTCGCGCCAATAAGCGCGACGATTCACACTTCATTCATTCGCTCACTCTTTCCGCTCTCAGCGGCGCACACGCCGCGCCACCAGTGTCTCATTCAGCCGCCGTCAAGCGCAGACGTCACTAGCTCTCTCTCTAATTTTCTGCATTCGCGTGAGAACGAACATTCGAATAGCCGGCCGGCAGTTAACAGTGAAGTTGTGAAGTGACTATCAGCTCAGGACATTAACCACGCGTGTGACTTTCCCGCAGTGTTCAGTGTGTGTGTGTGCGTGAAAGACTCATCAGCTCGACTATACCCAGAAGCCATCAATCAGTTCAGCAGCAGCAGCGTCCTTCAGCTCATCACCCATCAGGGCCAGCCACGGCATCCGCTCCAAATACAGTCCACTAAACCACCAGCTCATCACAAGTAAGCCCATTCATACCTCTCAGCTCGCCCATCGTCATATGTTTACGCAACGTACACAGGTATATAACCCGTGGATTTGTTATTCCTGACCTGGAATCAGTGTTGCTGTTGTAGGAGTCATTAATGTACTTACTGTAATGTCTGGTTGAACTTGTTTCTTTCTTGTTGATTCAGATGCAGTCAAGTTGGAGGTGGACAACAATAGTTCAAGAGCTAATACATTATGTAGGTACTTACTTGAAAGAAAGAAAGTATACATGTATTTACATTTATTAATGTCTGTACTACACATAAAGCACTAATCGGTATCTGTTCATCTATTTTTTAACCTAGATATTACGGATGTTGTTCTTTACTGATTCTGCATATTATTATTATCTGTTAACATAATAGTTTATAAATTCCATGGTGCCTTCGATTTTTCTATAATGCTGTGCGTTTTTTGACGAAATAAATAAATAGAATTACAAAATATTGATGAAAAAGGGCCCCCACTGAGCATAATGCCGTGGCAAGCTGCTATGCCGGTTTCCCCGGGATCCTTCCTTAAATCTACAAAATGAAGACATAAATGCAACGCTTTAAGAAAATACAATAAGTAATATAATTCAAATCAATGTTCAGTTTTGTCATACAGTGCAAAACTACTATTTTGTTAAGAGTCTTGTTTTGTTTAGATGAAGAGCTCACAGTGAAGTCGGAGGTGGAAGAAGACAATGGGTGGAGTGAGGACTGGTGCAGTGCGTTAAGTGAGTACCGGCTCTTTGTATGTTTGAGTTTAGATTTAGTAGAAAAACTAAATGTTTCAGAGAAAGATATGCATCATAGTATAACATCCCTTCAAAAGTGGATGACCCCTGAACAGTATTTGCATTAGTTTATTGACACATTTACATTTCTTGAAACATAATTTGAGATTTTACAGTTCTGAATAAAACAAAATTATGAGTAGGGACCGGACAGTTGGTGGCAATTTAAACACAGAGAGCAGTGGATTCGTTGTTATAAAGTTACCTCTTATGATTAAATAAATAAATAATATGTTTTTGTGCAAAAAATATTTTTATTGCAAAGAAGTCTGGACATATGTTCGTTGCGTGGGGTCCGGCAAAACTAAGGTCATTTCGTACCCTCATTTTAGGGTTCGGTAGTAGACAAGGAAGCCTTATAGTTTCGCCATGTCCGTCCGTCCGTACGTCTGTCTATGCGTGGCTTAGCAAAGCTGTAATTTGGTATGGTATGTATACCACATATCAATCACGCCAACAAAATGGTATTACCAATAAAATTTTAGAAAATATTTTTTTTGTAGGGGACATGTAAAGTGGGGATCCATTTTCTTTTCTTTCAAAACACATTGTGTTGTGTGTCGTTAGATAGCTTGTTAAAAAGAATACTAACAATTATTTTACTTTTTTTTATTTAGCTATAGGTTTGTGTCATATTAATTTTTAGTGCCATTTTTTGTTGGATTCCAGTGCCATCCCCCCTGCCAGCTAAACGGTTGCTACTGGGAATGTTAAAAAAACATGGTAGTAGTACATATAATGAATTAAAAGGAAAACTATCACAGCTAGGTAGACAGTACTGGTTAACGAGTAATAGCCGATCTTAAGAAATGTTTTGGGAAACAGCAAACCTACGTACAATATAGTTATGTTTTATGTTGTTAGTTAAGCCAAATATAGAGTAAATATAAGTTTTCGATGTTTTAAATCCGCATAAGTCACGGGTGGTAAGCTACGGAACCCTACATTGCGCGTAACCCGACACGCACTTGGCCGCTTTTTAATAGTTGTATGTATAACACTTTATACTCTCGCGCTTTGTACACATTATTAAAAATATTCGTATACGGGTCTAATGAGAAATTTATTTACCTTAATTACCGACGTTTCGACACGGGCTGCATGCCATGCGTGGTGATTATGGCATTTACCTCCCATGAAATTGGGGGAGGCCTATGTCCAGCAGTGGACGTCCTAGGGCTTATATGGAGGTGGTGGTGGCGACACGGGTTGCACCGGTCATGGTCGCGGCAGAAACTGACGTCTCAGCAAGTTGTCAACAGAGATATCGATACACAACATTTAACTACCCCACAAAAAAACCGGCCAAGTGCGAGTTGGACTCGCGCACAAAGGGTTCCGTACTATTATCTATACAACATTAGACACTTTATTATTAATTTATCCCCAACTACCCTCACAGTTTACTAGGTTTTGTTTGCCATTACATGACTCATATAACAGTGATTCAGGTAATAGCAATCAAATTTTCTGGCCTTTAGTGAAATTGTTACTACTAAACAAAAATATGAGATTACATCTGGGATTTTCTGATCTTTTATTAAAACTCGGACACGCGGAAAATTACTGTAAGATACTTTTTTACCAGATGACCTCTGCACTGTTATGCGAAAGGGCCATTCTAACGCCAAAAAATGAGCAAGCAGCGGCTAATAATGATATCTTGCTCTTTTGAAGGGGATGAAATAGTTTACAGCTCAATAGATACAGTGGTCCCTAAAGATAATTGTCGTTCATTACCCTGTCGAATTTTTATATTCCTTAAATCCGCCGGGTCTTACATACCATACAATCCTTTTGCGTATTAATACACTCGTGATGCTACTTAGAAATTTAAAACCGCCGAAACTTTGTAGTGGCACTAGACTATAAGTCAATGCATTGCATCGTTATATAGTACAGGCCTCTGAGAGGAATGAAACAGTTGAAAATCATTGAACATTGTCGTTTGCAGGAGCGCCATGTGGTAGCTCGCACCAGTCGCGAGGCGGCGGCCACTGGGACCACACGTACGCGGCAACAGAATGTCCGCCGGCGGCAGGTCAGTCAACTTGTTCATTTACTCCACGGCGTCTGCGTTGTCGCTCTTGTCATGTGTCAAATATTATATAAAATATTTACTTGTTAGCTTTTCGGTGAAGAAGGCCATCGTTAGTCAACCTGCGAATAAGTTCAAAGGTGTATGTGCAGTCCCCAACTCAACAATCCCTTTCATCAATGAGAGGCTTTTTCCCAGCTGTGAGACGTATATAGGCCGCCTGAATACAGTGAGTACTCCTATTACATTCGACATTTATCATCACTGACCAGTCCGCGCGTTACTTTAATTCGCTTAAAATGAATTTGGTAATTTAACGCCTATGACAACTAATATTGACGGCCTGTTTAGCCTAGTTGGTAGTGACGCTGTATTTATTTATTTTAATATCCCCTTGATTTACCCCCAAAGCAACATTAACAGATAGCAGGTGTTACCAGTGGTCAGCGTAATTTTTGTAACGCTTTCCTTTCTGCGTACAGGTTTGGATAATCTGGAGTAATAGTGAAGCCATAAGTGTAAGTTTGCTTTGTAATAGAACAGCTTATGTGATTGTTGCAGTCGCCCGGGCCAAGGGGGCGCGGCCTGTGTCCGCGCGCGCCAGGGAACAGCTCGCCGGGACTTGTTCCGTGAGGCTCGAGCGCCTCCGCGACGATGAGATGCCGCGCGCGAGCCAGACGTGGAGAGCGACATCGCGTCGCAGCCAGAAGCCCGCCACTAATAGCATCCACACCTGCGGTACTTGTCAAAAGCAGTTTACAGGGAAAAGTATGTTGATTAGGCACGTCAGAACACATACAGGAGAAAAACCTTATTCTTGCGACGTATGTAGTAAAACGTTTGCAGGCAGCTCAAATTTTCAGAGGCATCAACGGATTCACACGGGCGACAAGCGTTACATCTGCCATATATGTAAAAAGCGGTTTACAGAGAAGGGTCATCTAACGACGCACATTAGAATACATACAGGAGAAAGACCTTATTTTTGTGACGTTTGTGGTAAAACGTTTGCTGTCAGCTCACATTTACGGAGCCATCAACGAATTCACACGGACGAGCGTTATACTTGCAATTCATGTGACAAGCGGTTTACAAAGAAAGGTAATCTGATTAGGCACATCAGAACACATACAGGAGAAAAACCTTATTCTTGCGATGCTTGTGATAAAAAGTTTGCAAACCACTCACATTTACGGAGCCATCAACGAATTCACACGGGTGATAAGCCTTACACCTGCCATATATGTAAAAACCGGTTTACAGAGAAAAGTTATCTAAATACGCACATCAGAACACATACAGGGGAAAGACCATATTCTTGCGACGTTTGTAGCAAGACGTTTCCAAGCAGCTCTAATTTACGGAGTCATCAACGAATTCACACGGGCCACAAGCATTATACTTGCAATACATGTGACAAGCGGTTTACAAAGAAAGGATTTCTGATGAGGCACATCAGTACACATACAGGGCAGAGACCTTATTCTTACGGCATTTGTAATAAAACGCTTGCAGATCTCTCACATTTACGGAGCCAGCAACGAATTCACACGGGTGACAAGCGTTACATCTGCCATATATGTAAAAAGCAGTTTACACAGAAGAAACAACTGATTACGCACATCAGAACACATACAGGAGAAAGACCTTATTCTTGCGATGTTTGTAGTAAAACGTTTGTAGACAGCTCAGCATTAAGGAAGCATCAACGAACTCACACGGGCGCAAAGCCCTACGCCCGATGTAAAAAGCAGTAAACTGCTGCTTGTCAGCCAAGTCAAATTTTGAGCTTAATTGTATCGTAAGTCATCTGCTTTGAGTAATTTTAAAAAGTTATACTTATAAATAGCAAACATTGTTGTAGCAGAAAAAATATGTACTTGTGTTTTTAATTTCTTTTAGAATGTTGTGTTCTTAATAAATAAATATTAAGATAATCTATGGAATTTGGCACCCACTTAGATCTCAATTCTTTTGTCGGCAAAGTCCGCAACCACACATCCCATATTCTTAATATTGAACTTGTCGTCCATTTTCACATTTATGGCATAAACGGTTATCGGTTCTTCAATCTTCTACATTTTCAAAGCCGAATTTGGGAAAAAAAAATACTTATTTAAATTTATGATTTATTCAAACATGGACAAAAAAATATTCCTATACGGGGTCTAAGGGACGCGGGTGTCCGCTGGATGCGGGTGGCGCAGGACCGGTCATTTGGGGGAGGCCTATGTCCAGCAGTGGACGTCATTCGGCTGAATGATGATGATGATGATACGGGGTCTAACGCGAATATATTCATTTACCTTAAACCACCTGCCGTTCTTGCCGCGACCATGACCGGTGCGATCATCGGTAATTATGATAAAAAAAATTACGCGTTAGAACCGGCTTACGAATATTTTTACGAATGTGCATAAAGCTGATGAGATACGCGTCATACGCGTATCTCATCAGCTTCATTATGTTACGTCATCAACGTCAACAGAATGTCGAGGTTTTGTTCCTAAACGTAGTTAAATAAATAAATTTTATAAAAAATATGAGTGTATCGCGTTTTTGTCGTCTTCACCGACAAAAGAATTGAGATCTAAATGGGTGCCAAGTTCCGTAGATTCTCTGAAATGGTGCCAAGTCCAGCACTACATTGATTACAGTAAAACTAATTTACTGCGGCTTAATGCATTTTTAGCTTTAACTTGGCAGTTTTCTTAAATATCCAACAGCTTTTATGGTATTAGAACATACTGCTGGAAAACTGCCAAGTTAAGGCTCAAACTGCATTAAGCCGCAGTAAATTAGATTTACTGTTAACAATGTAGTGCTGGACTTTGCACCATTTCAGAGAATCTACGGAACTTGGCACCCATTTTTTACTTGGTCTGAGTCCAAATCGTAATGCAAGTCAAAGTCCATCTCAGACCAAGTAAAAAATATACACGGTGTGTCACGAACAACCTAGTGAAGTCATCAAAACTATGCCCACTAAGTAAATACACGTTCACTCACACATACACAAACAAAAACTACGCCCAGCTGTGCTACCGCGAACTTCGTGTCGTGCCGTCCCTTTCACTCTCGTGTTATACTCTATATGACGGAAAGGGACGGTACGATACGAAGCTCGATTTGCGAAGTTCGCGGTAGCACCCCGGGCCTGCTACCGCGAACTTCGAAAATCGAACTTCGTATCGTACCGTCCCTTTCCGTCACATAGTGTATAACACGAGAGTGAAAGGGACGACACACTACGAAGTTCGCTGTAGCACCCCGTACTATTCAGTACATGTCGACATGCTGTCACATACCGTCAAAAACCATCACTAAAAATATGGTCACCTGCGTCATCAAGGGATGCAAAAATAACTCCGGAACGTGCAGTAATGAATCCAAGAATATAACTTTTCATTTGTAAATATTGGCTATGTGCGAAGTAGGTGGTGGGGGTAAGCTAGGCGATCGTAGCGCACACCATGGCAGAAATGAGTACTTACCGGGGACCACTGTCAAATTTACTTTAACGTTTTCTATTGGTTTCTTAACGGTTTCCTACGATTCGTTTCGTTTGTATGTATTTATTTATTCTCTTATTTATTTCAGTAAAATTTCTAATACGGGGTCTTTCTCGTTTACTAAAGTAAATAAAATATTCATGTGTCATTATTTGACATCTCTAAATTTTGACATTGTCTCGGGACCTTTGACGTTTGACGTTTCAGACGTGCACATAGCCAATAATATAATACCTTAAAACACTATTTAGAAGATAAATTTTTGCTTTGCTTGGAACACAAAACCTGGACATTCTGTTGACGTTGATGACGTAACATAAAGCGCGAGTGTTACCAGTGTACGATTTTTATTTACCCCAACCATAGACCTAAAGACCAAAGGTAGGGTCGATAGAGGTCGGTTAACGACCAGCTAATTCAATGTGCTGGTTTGCCACCACTTAAATGAAGTGACAAACCGAACTGAATGGATAGTTACTCGTTTTTAAATAGATTCTCATTCAATAACTACCAAATAAAATGCATACGACTCACTATTTCTTTAGGGTCTGTTAAAATGTAACTAACTTTAGTTGAAAAAACTTTGTTCTTCAGGTGGTCGCAAACTGAGGCTAGTCGCGTAACCGGCCTAGCGAACCACGAGATGTGGTATTAATAAAACTAATAAAATCAAGTGGTGTTAAACTCGATTCTCCATACAGGCGTTCTTTTAACAGTACTAAAAGTTTGTTCGGGTAGGTATCCTCTATTATCATTAAAACAAATAGAAATAAATGTGTGTGTGTGTGTGTGTGTTTGCGTGTGCGTGTGTGTGTGACCAACTTAAATATGTATAACTAATCTAAACAACACTTTTTATGACTTGTTCAGTTTCAAAGTAATTGAGGCTATTTAACCAAAGGAATAATTTACGTTTGGCCTCAGGAAGGGGTGCATTCCCGATATCACATAATCTGTTAACTTTGTTATAGAGGTATGGATGAAGATAACTGGGAAGGCGTGGGACGACGTAGGTTGTAAAGCCACCCTGGATCAGCTTATTGCAAGCGCCGCGGGAGTAGATCGTGCGAGACTCTTGGCGGTATCACGACCGGAATCGGGGGCATGGCTGCACGCGTTGCCTTCGTCTCAGTTGGGCACTTTGTTAGACGGTGACTCTTTGCGTGTGTCCGTTGCTCTCCGCCTGGGCTGCGATGTATGTCAACCACATGTATGCATCTGCGGTACCATGGTGGGGGCTGACGGTAATCACTCCTTGAGTTGCCGCCGTTGCACCGGCAGGCACCCACGTCACCATGCCCTCAATGAGATCATCCAGAGGTCTCTCAGGTCGGCTGGCGTTCCATGTGTACTGGAGCCACCGGGTCTTAGTCGCTCGGATGGCAAACGGCCTGATGGCCTGACGTTGGTCCCGTGGGAAAGGGGGCGGTGTCTAGTATGGGACGCTACGTGTGTGAGCACCTTCGCTGCCTTCCATGTCAGCCGCACTACGCGTGCGGCCGGAGCGGCGGCAGAATCTCAGGCGGAGATGAAGCGACGAAAATATGCTCTCCTGGGACAGGGCTACATTTTCGTCCCCTTAGCGGTGGAAACGGCGGGCTGTTGGGGGACGGACGCAAAAGAGTTTGTGCGTGAAATAGGCCGTTGACTTAGACAAAAAGGAGTGGACTCCCGCTCCGAGTAGTTTCTGGTGCAAAAGCTCTCCATAGCTATTCAACGCGGAAATGCCGCTAGTGTCATGGGCACTTTTGCACCAGGAACGTATAGGGGCGGGCTATTATGTGACTAAGGTGATAATGGCCGAATTCCTATAATGTGAATGAAATATTATCCACTACTATTATTTAACTATGCAATAAAAGTGTATTTTAAATTTAAAAAAATATATATAAATATAAACTAACTTTAAAATGTACACTAACTTTAAAATAGGATGCTGAGTATCCCATTTCGTTTAGTGACTAACTGTTACTAGTATTTAGGCATCATAATTATTAGCATGTCCTGGCTTATTGTACCCTCTACGAATAAAATAGAGAACTTGAACGAATTACCCTATTTATAGGGACTTTTTCCTTCTAGTAACAACACTGATACGCACACATCTTTCCTTCCGGTTCAAAAGAACCCAGTCTCAAATTACACTATTACACAATACAAGGTACTTTAAGCCGAAAGAGTTGCTTACTTTATATCAAGCACAGGTACGAACGTGCATGGAGTACTGTTCGCATTTATGGGATGGATCGGCTAAATACCAGCTTGAGGCGTTGGAAACAATCGAGAAACGTGCCAGGAAGCTCATAGGAAAGGACTCTCTTTGCAATGCGAAACTGCACAGTTTAGAACATCGCCGCAAAGTTGCTAGTCTTTCGGTTTTCTATCGGTTGCATTTCGGGGAGTGTGCTGATGAACTGCACAGTATAATACCCCCCGCTCCCTTCTACCATCGGACGACCAGGGATACGGCAAGGCGACATCGTTTTACGGTGGCAGTTCCAAAAACTCGCACGAAGCGTTTCGCTTCCTCCTTTATTGTGAGAACAGCCAAGCTGTGGAACTCCTTGCCGGAATCCTTGTTCCCTGAAAACTACAACCTTACGGTCTTCAAGACGAGAGTGAACCGGTTTTTACTAGGTAAGCGCGCTCCATCCTAGACCACAATATCGCTTACCATCAGGTGATTTGTGGTCAAGCGCAAACCTATCCAGAGTAAAAAAAAAAAAAAAAAACTGATTTTCATTTAACACCTATGGTCATATGAACATAAACTCAAAATAGCCCAGTGTCTATTTACCTTAGTCCCAAAATACCCTAAAATGTTAAAACCAAAACGACCTATCTCTATTAAGAACTTATGTCGAAAGCACCTAATGTCATCAAAGCATAAACTCAAAACACAATGTTCCCAAAATACACTAATTACAAAATACGCTACTCTCAATATACCCTAAATTATTTATTTATTGATTTTCGTTTTGTGCTATTATGATCCATGTGGTATACAACTGATAATAACCATTATTTAATGTTTCGGTAATTTTCTATCTACCTAAATCACATCGTAGAAATAGATAGATGCGACGGCGGAGTTCTTATATTTTGATTAAAACAAATACATATAAACCTTCAGCATGGTTGACGATATCAGGCCACTTAATAATGAAGTGTCACTTTAGAGATATAATAAAGAAAAAGGCCTTTCTGTCACATTCCACGCTTTTCTTTTGCTTTTCTTGTTTGTCGCAATGGGGAGTAGAAACAATTTAACGTTTATTAAAAACCAAAAAGGGTATTCTTCCTTGCTTTACGACGGGCATAAATATAATTTTAGTCACATGAATAAAAATGAAACGAATAATTGGAAATGCGTAAATCGTAGTGAATGTTGCTTTGCATCAGTAACGTTGAACAAAAACAAAGATACGGTCGTGAAGGAAAGTGCTCATGTTTGCAAAAGTCACCGCGAACAAAATATCCGAGATATTTTTATATAAAACTGTAAAGAAGAAGCGTGTAAGAAGATGACGCCTATTAAGAAGATATTTGAAGATAAGTTAACAGAAATAGAGAACGACGACATAATAATGTGCTCCTATGAAGAGAAAAAAAATTCCTTGTACAGGGCAAGACACAAGTATTTAGGGCAGAAAAACACTGAATTTAATTACCTAAAAGATATCAAGGTTCCGAAAATATTGGCTGAATCTTTTTTAACTGTAGAAAATGGAAATGATGACAAAATATTGATTTTTGCCAGTAACATAAGTAAACGGTTCTTGCTAAGTATTGCGAATACAAAAAAACAATTTTTTGGTGACGGGACCTTTAAGAGAGTCCCAAAACCGTTTTATCAATTGTATAGTATACATGTTGATGTCGGCTCAAGCAGCAAAGTAACGAATGTAGTGCCCGTAATTTTCGCATTGCTGCCAGATAAAACCGAAAGGACATATCATAGACTGTTTACATTGCTGCGAGAAGAAATGGGCGTGAGGATACACAAATATAAATGTGACTTTGAATTAGCACAGGTGAACGCTTGTCGCTCGGTGTTTCCTGGATGCGAGTTAACCGGCTGTTTCTATCACTATAATAGAACAGTCTGGAAAAAAAGCAATAAATTGAAAATTGATGCCACCGAAGCCGGTCGAAACATAATACAAATGTGTGCCAATTTGCCGTTGTTACCTGCTGATGAAATTAACGATTGTTGGGTGTGCATTCTGGGGGATGTACAAATGACTCACGAACTGCTGCTGTTTAAAAAATACATGGAGAAGCAATGGCTGAAATTGGGACCGGAAATACTCAGTTGCAGCCATGAAAAACATAGAAGCAATAATCCCATAGAAGGTTTTCATAGAAGATTAAATATCCGCATGCCGCATAAACCCACTCTTATACGCTTTCTATATCGATTAAGGAAAGAGTCGAGGTACCAAGATACGCGGATCAAAAATAATCTGTTCAGTGGAGCCAGTAGACGTCGATGTGACATCCTTTTCAATAATAAGTATCGAGAGCTTTTGATTGAGCTGTACGTGGGTGCTATAGACGCAATCACATTTTTAAAACAGGTGATTCATCTGAAATCGGGATTGCGATAAAAGGATACAATAAAAATAACAAAATGTTAAAAACAAAGGCTTAAGGATTATGTTTTAAGAAAAAAATTATTTAAGTTTCGTTTTCGTTAAGAAAAACGTGTTTGTTTATAAATATTTATCTTATTTGACTTTGATTGTTGAAAATATAATTTCATGAATAAGTACACTTTTTGTTTAATTGAACCTTTTTTTTCTGAAAAGGTATAGTCAACCAGAAGCTACGTCTTTCGGCTGGTATGATGATGATGATGATAATAGTCAACCAATTTGATTCCTATGCCACTATAGAACCTTGTCGCTATAGTCACTCAGACGTCGTTTAGTAAACATGTAGAACTTAGTCACTATGACATGGTTCTATAGTGACCTATGTTTGTTAGACAATACTGGGAGGCAATTTTTGAGCCTTTTCGCGAAAAAGATTCAGTGAGAGATTTTTCCAAATTTTTTTAAGGCTCATTTTACTTAGAAAAGAAAAAGACTCAAAAGTTGATCCCTTACTCGTGTACGCGTAAATTCGTACCAGAAGCCGACATAGAATTAGGACCTGAACTATTTAGAGTATTTTGAGAGTAGTGTATTTGGCGAATGGAGTGTATTATGGGAATAGTTTGTTTTGAGCTTCAGCGTTTATGACTTTAGGTAATCTTGGTAATAGTTATAACTAGTTACCCACGCGGCTCCGCCGCGTCGGCGTACTACGAAGAATGCAAGCGAAGCCGCGGGATAGAATATAGCCTATCTATATTCTATCCCGTGGCTTCGCTCTCGATTACAAAGTTGATTTAAAAACATTTGTGTCACAGTCAATCATAAAAAAACATATTTGCACCCCGATCCACCGCATAACTGGGCCTTGTACGTGGGCCATGATGGGCTAATGAGATATCAACCTACATGCATTTCTATAGGGTTCAACTTTGTAGGGCTTGACATCCTCAGACAAATATTGAAAAAAAAAATAGCATTTTAACCTTTTGAACGCCATACTTTATGAACCACAGTGACACTTACACGCCAACTCTTTTTTCATAAGAGATAGAATATAAACCATAGTATCACAGAATAAGTAATAGTACATAGTATAAAGTACGAAGGTAAATTTCATATATCATAACACCTATGTTCTCGGCAATTAAAGGTTGTAATTATTTATTTAACCTTTTAAGCGCATTATCTATAGAAATGCATGTAGGTTAATATCGCATTGGATGCCGTCGCCATGACGGATATATTCGTCGTTGTATTGAATCGATGGTGCGCATATACTTCAAATGCGTTGTTGGTGTCGTAAAGGTTAATTAGTGCAACATTGTTTTCTCGTTCGTTTGATCTAAATCCACCAATAAGTAACGTCTACTCCAATGAGAACTTCTTTGCTTATGATCTCTTGATCACCCTACTGGTATGGCAATAGGTGGAAGAGAGACACACTTAGACACAGCGAATCTCTTCTCTTTCAAAATGTTTTGCAGCTTATCTATGATTAACTCAGAAACAGTTCTGTAACTCACAACGTAAAGTTTAATTTGGTTTGTCATTGTTTTGGCAGGTATCATATCAGTCAAGATATACGGAACGTATATTTGAAGCGTCATTGGTTTGTATACCAACTTCTTTGTTTGAACCATGACAATATAATATTGACATAATAGAGCACAATAAATAATTTTTAAGAAAAAAAAACCGACTTCAATGGGGGAGGCCAGTGAAAGATTTATTATACTTAGATGGTGCACTCTTAGATTCCATACAATAAAATAAAAATGGCTATAAGTATGTTTATAATGGTAGAAGACTAAGTACCCTCAATTCCTCATGGAATCATGGAAAAACCTTGCTTGCTTGACAAACAAAACGAAGAGAACAAATCGCCAAACGTGAACTACGCGTCGTTGAAGAGTTCCGTTCTGATTATCATCAGCAGTTCCACTTCATCAAATGTCACTTTTATGAATGAAAATGCTTGATTAGTTCATGAAAATACTAAAATCACTATTTGTGTGCCTTTCACATTTGAGGAGTTCCCTCGATTCCTAATGGATCCCATCATCAGAACTCGAGCATGACAAAAATCAATCGTGAAAATAGAACTTGCTTAACAAACACAGCTAGAAGGACCAATTGCCAAACGTGAACTTTTCGTCGTTGAAGAGTTCTGTTCTGATCATCATCAGCAGTTCCACTTCATCAAATGTCACATTTTTGTATGATAATGCTCGATTTGTTGATAAAAACACAAACATAACTATATGTTTGCCTTTAAAATTTGAGGAGTTCCCTCAATTCCTCATGGATCCCATCATCAGAAATCAAGCATGACAAAAATTAATCGTGAAAATAGAAGTTGCTTAACAAACACAGCTAGGAGGACAAATCGCCAAACGTGAACTTTTCGTCGTTGAAGAGTTCTGTTCTGATCATCATCAGCAGTTCCACTTCATCCAATGTCACATTTTTGGATGCAAATGCTTAACTTGTTGATAAAAACTCAAAAATCACTATATGTTTGCCTTAAAGATTTGAGGAGTTCCCTCAATTCCCCGTGGATCCCATCATCAGAACTGCGTTTTGACATAAACTGGACCAACTTGGATATATATACTTGCAATCAAAAAAAGAATTTTCCAAATCGGTTTAGAAATGACGGAGTTATGGATTAACAAACATTAAAAAAAAAACAAAAAAAAAACATACAACCGAATTGATAACCTCCTCTTTTGAAATTTTGAAGTCGGTTAAAAAGTGACACAATACGTATGTCATTTATGTAAACATTTCATTTATTTTCTGCTCTATTCGACAGAACTGAACAGGCCCTGTTCACATTATCCGATCCGATATCGGCGTTGGAGCCGACACAGTTATGTATGTATGGCTTTATTGTACATAAAACACGGCAAAATGACAAACAGACAAAAAGTGGAAGTAAAAAGGCTAGCTTATCCCTATATGTATAGAAAACTACCACAGATATCGAATCCGCTCATTTGAGTTGAACAATTTCTGAACATCTGATCTCTTCTCTCTAATGCACAAATCAGTAAGTTTGAGAGAGACAGATAAGTGATATCTGACAGGTGTTCACCTGTCAGTGCCTCTGCTTTCAAATATATTTGTTTATATGCAAATTGTACTGAACTGACGTTTGTGACGTTTTGGATTATATGGGATTTGAAATTTTGGTGTGCTTTTAAGTGGAGACAATTCGTTAGCAGCCGAAAATGATCGTTCTATCTGTCCCGGTCTAATTCATCTTGCTTAACCATAAGGATCCAAAGAGACAACTATAAGAAAAATCGTCTTGCTTAACACTGCGGATCTGTTAGTATTATTAATTACGAAAACTGGTCACTGTTCACATTGCTCGACACGATATCGGTCACATTTCCATACATTTGTCGGAGCCGAAACCTTCATCAAATCGGATAATGTGAACAGGGTCTTAAGTTGGGAAATGAATGGGGCCCTTTACACGATTAATATAATGACAAAACTGAGATGTCAATATTATCGCGTTTTTCCAAATAGTTCGTGTTTTGGTTCAATATGCATCAATATTCACGTAAATCGTATGGTGATATGATTGTATCACGGGATAATAATCACCGTGTAACCCCATTGCAAACCCCGTGTGTCCCACGGTGTGGCCCCATCAAATTAACGGATCACTAAAATTTGTATTTTCTTTATAGACCGCAATAATATTGACACCTCAGTATTGTGAAAATAAAAATCGTGTAAAGGGCCACAATAAAAAATAAGTTAAATGTTGACACAAAACGTCTGGCATTCATGTAAACTGTAAATACTTAGACCGAATACACCGAATATTATGTATTGTCTTGTAAACAAATTAGTAATTTTACTTTCGTTTATAGTTAATAATATTGAGTATTTCTCGACTCAAAAGATTTTATTTTGTAATGCTGTACCAGATATTTCTTACAGGAACATTTTAATTCATATTTGATTTTATGTCATCCGGAATCATACAATAGCCAGTTCCCAAGTCACGTGTTAACCAAGCTAAATTTTGACACCTCGTACAATTCTACCAAGGTAAGCTGACCCGTCGCTTGTATGCGGCGTCATCGAACACGATTTTGAGGCTTATATTTGTCGGGGCAACCAGGATTTTTCGTAAATATCAATTTAATAAATTTTCCAGGATAAAAATCAAAAAACTAAGACCTTATTGCAAATCTGCAGCATGGGACGAATCCTATGGTATATAATTTATCAAAATCGGTCCACAACTGTAGATCTGATGGGCGTTGTAAGGATCGGCTTCGCGTAATATATATATAGATATAGACAAAGTCGTTTTGGTTTTAGGGTATTTTGGGACTAAGGTAAATAGACACTGGGCTATTTTGAGTTTATGTTCATATGACCATAGGTGTTAAATGAAAATCAGTTGTATTGTGTAATAGTGTAATTTGAGACTGGGTTCTTTTGAACCGGAAGGCTTTAAAAAAGTGGCTTCATTTTGTTGTTCTTGGCCCTCCGTCTATATCACAGACTAATAAGAGATACTGGTCTATATTTTTACTTCAAAATGTTTAGGGAAACGAACAATTAGCAGTATTAAAACATAATTTTAAAACGATTGAAAAATAACAACGATGGCCAAACAACGTGAAAATTTTCTCATGCGTAAACCGTCTGTTGTTTTTTGTTCTTTTTATATTGATGGCCAGTGCGTGATTTAGAACGAAATTTATTTAGAAAGGTTTTGCTTTACTTGCGCTAATCATCATGTAAATTAAAAATTTGCACTTACAGCATTTAGATTTCAATGTCTTGATTGAAGCCTTATGAATAATAATAAAATGCAATTTTCAAAGCCAATTTTCAAGTTTTTAAAAGCCAACCGGTAATTTTATAATGTGATTTTATTTTTTTAAGGACCCATGAAGTTGTGAACATACTGGGTATTTTTGTCTTTCTTGGTATTTAATTTTTTTTTATTCCATTCAAAGATCTAACGATAGTAAATGTTACCATACTGAATTGGCCTATCTATCAGCTTAGCACCCAAAAAAAATCAAGCATCTACCGCAATAATTGGGTACCTTAAGTTTTCTAAAGTGGTCCATATTATATTTTTTATTGTTAGTAGACACAAAATGAAGTCCAAAACTACAGCTGATATTTTTTTATTACGTGTGGTTTTTTAGAAAAAAATTTTTGAATATGTGTTTTGACATACCACGAGTTTGGTTGGATTAATAGAGCTTGTGCCTTAGTCTGCCGCAACAAAAAAAAATACGTGGTGTTGACAGCTGACACTGACAGTTGGCAGTTGTTAAATATAGCCGTTTTTTAGCCAATTTCTACTCCTCTCGAGTTTTTACCATCGAATTCTGCCTGACCCTGGATTTTGTAGTACCTGCATCTCACGACGACCACCGCATTGCTATTTTACGGAATCGGATGCCTTCACGACGACTTGTGCAAGTATTTTTGGACAACGATACTTCTGCCCTCGACGACCGCTGTTCTCACTTGTGTAATACAATGGCTAGCACAAGTAGCACTTCCAATGCAATAGTTCACGATAGAAAGTATTACGCAGATGAAATGAGATACTTTGTATCATCGTGCAAAAAATATAGAAGGGATAATCCCAACTTAACTTACTTACTAACCGTCCTCCTCCAGGAGCTGTTATTTTTTCCGACTGGGGCTTTAAAGGAATAGAAGCACATTTACAGGAAAGAAAGTTGAAGCTCCTTCGCCCGCCAAGTGTCTCATCAAAAGAAACTCCCAACAAAAAAGAAGTATTGCTTGGTCAAGTGATTGCCAGTCTGCACAATCATGTAGAGCGCTTAATACGAAGAGTGAGGGAATTCCGGTTTTTTAAGCCTCATTCAGTAACAAACCACAGCCACATGCGGTATTTCGATAATAGTGTTATCATTGTATTACAATGAAACCATGGGACTCTGGCAGAACTCTAGTTTATTTCTGGAGATACACAACTTTGTATTTATAAATTATATTATCAAAAACATCCTTTCAGTAAGAAAAAGTCAACCGGAGGGAGTAAACAAACCTGACACATGACATGTGCAATATCGATTGTAAAATTCAAATATAGAATAAGGCCAGTCCGTCACAGTAAAACCTTATTCCAACACACCCCCTCAATCGACTATTGCGCATGACAATCTACAAATTAAAATTTAAAAATTCAAAACAATTTCAAACACCCCTTAACTATATACCAAAAAAATAATCACCCCTTAAATATTCACCAAAAAAACAATCACCCCTTAAATATTCACCAAGCGATACAATATCAACCCACATTTACATTAATTAACAGCTTTCTGAAAAATTACATTTTACAATTATTATTATATTGTTTTACTCAACTTCATTATAATATTTTTCAATTAAAAATCTCCCACTCAACTCCATGCATAAATTCATTATACTCCATATAACTTCATATTGACTATATACTATTCTCCATTAAATTAAAAACCTCCCACTCGACTCTATGCATAATTTCATTATACCCCATATAACTTCATATTAACTACATACTATTCTCCATTAAAAATCCTCCTGCTCGACTTCATTAAAATATTCTACTATACTCCAGATACATACTTTATCTCAACTATATTATAATTATAATCACCATATAAATCTCCTGCTCGACTTCACTAATATATACTATATTATACTCCATACGTTCACATCAATTATATAAATTCTCCTGCTCACATTTGTTATTTTTTTAAAACATTATTAAAATCCATAAAACATCAAACATAATTATAGTAACTAAACAAAACAAATTGAACAAAATAAAATGTGCTATGAAAACTTAAGGGTCAATAAAACATAATAAAAACCGTGTAAAGCCATACCAAGTTATGTCCGGTTGGTGTTGAGATAGTTAGATGATATTTTATATAGACTCATGATTCATTTACGAATGATTCCCCAAATACACGTGTTGAGATAGTTAGATGATATTTTATATAGACTCATGATTCATTTACGAATGATTCCCCAAATACACCCCCTTAAATGAATCATAGTCAGGCACCCCCTTAAATGAAACATATTTTCATTAAGTAAAATCGAAACGTACGTTATTGTTTTATTACTGACTCCTTAAGTTTACAACACAACTCTACATAACTTCTTTATCATAGAGAATGACACACCCTATAAAAAACTTACATACTACTTATAACCCACGTTTCAACCAAAAATACCATAATAGTTCACTTTAGCCCGCACTTATACACTATCACTAATACACTAGTTTCCGTTGACATCTTTCAAACTTTACAGGTGGCAAGCTTTTCGTTAGAATATCTGCTATCTGTGATCCCGTTGGACAGTATTTAACAGATATCTGATTCGAATCAATTTTCTCTTTCAAGTAGTAATATTTTACATCTATGTGTTTGCTTCTTTTGTTCATAATTCCCTTTTTCATTAGCCAAATTGCTGATTGATTGTCTACTTTCATCTCAATCTCTAGTTTTTCATTTGTCATCTCATCGATCAGGTCTCTTACAAAAAGAAGTTCTTTGCAGCATTCTGCTGCAGCTATAAATTCCGCTTCCGTACTTGATAGGGCTACAACTGACTGCTTTCTTGAGCTCCATGCCACTGGTCCACCGTTTAACCAAATCACGAAACCCGAGGTGCTACGTCTAGTGTCTGGATCCCCCGCGAAATCTGAATCACAGTATCCTCGAAGCACTTTATCACCTTCACCAAAGTGAATCCCTTGATCTTTTGAACCTTTTAAAAATCTTAAAATAGTTTTTGCGTTGTTTAAATCATTTAAATTTGGACTATTTTGATGTCTCGAACAATAACCCACATGAAATCCAATATCTGGTCTAGTTTTATTAGAAAGATACAACAATGACCCTATCATCTCTCGATACAATTCATGAGTTTTAATATCAGTTTTTATTGATGGATGTTGCTCTACTAAAATAGTTGGACATCTGCATTCTTTAGCTTCATTCATGTTGAATTTCTTCACAATCTTCTCAGCATACGTCTTTTGAAAAATTTTAATCCCATTTCCTTCTTGTTTTATGTCCAAACCGATATAATTTGACACTTCTTCACATATTCTTAATTCAAAAGCCTTTCTTAAGGTTTCTATCACATGCAATAAATCTTCTTCTCTTTTTCCAACAACCAACCCATCGTCGACATAAATTGCAAGAATAATTCTTCTTTCACCTTCCATCACAAAGATGCATTGATCAAGTTTTAATTGTTTGAACCCCATTTTTACTAAATAATCTGTAAACTTGATATTCCACATTAGCGGAGCTTGTTTTAAACCGTATAAGCTCTTATTCAATTTACAAACTTTGTCATTTTTATTATTATACTCGTATCCCTCAGGCACTTTCATAAATATACATTCCTTTAAGTCTCCATGTAAAAAGGCGGTCTTCACATCAAATTGTTTCATTTTAAGTCCTTTACTTGCAACAATTGACAACAAAACTCTTAAAGAAGTGGTATTGACCACTGGACTGTATGTTCCATCATAATCAATTTTATATTTTTGTTGAAAACCCCTCGCTACTAATCTAGCTTTATATCTTCCATCTGATTTAATTGTAAAAATCCACTTGCTCGTTACTAATTTTCTACCGTCTGCTTCATTCTTGTCTACCAAAGACCACGTATTATTCTCTTCCAAAGATTTGATTTCCTCTTCTATAGCTTTCTTCCATTTATCTTTTTCTCTAGATTCGGTTGCTTCTTTATAAGTTAACATAGATATTTCCGTATCATAATCCATCAAATAATCTTTATAGCGTTCAGGTGGTTTTCTCTCTCTTGCAGGTTGGCGCCTTCTATTTTCATTATTCTCTACTTCTCGACTTTCATTTGAACTTCTTTCTCTCCTAGATTCAATAGAAATTTCACTATCTTCCACAGCTCGACTTTCATTTAAACTAATTTCTCTCCTAGATTCATTAGAAATTTCACTATCTTCCACCGCTCGACTTTCATTTAAACTAATTTCTCTCCTAGATTCATTAGAAATTTCACTATTTTCCACAGCTCGACTTCCAGTTTCTTCAATTTCTTCACTATCAAAAAATTCTTCATTCCCATCAGAATATATTGGATTATCAAAAATAAAACGACTTCCAAAGTTATATTTATTATTCAAATTAGTATTCACTTTCCTTCCATGATCTTCATTTATTTCACTTTCATTTCTTTCGACTTCACTTGTTTCAACTTCATTTGTTTCAACTTCGTTTGTTTCAACTTCGTTTGTTTCACCTTCATTTATTTGTACTTCATTTGTTTCACCTTCATTTCTTGAATTATCTATTTCACGATCTTCAATAATTAATCTTCTCTCTTTTCCACCTTCTCGATTATCTTTCATTGTTTTCGATTTTTCTATTTCTTTATCTTTAATAATACTTCTTCTTTCTTTTTCACCTTCTCGACCTTCTCGTGTTGTGTTCTCCCTTATTTCTTTTGTACATTTTATTTCTTCATTTTCATCTAACTGCCAAAGTCCATTGATTCTAATATTATTTTCTTCACCATAAAGATAGATTCCTTGTTCATCTTCATTTATCTTTACATCCCTTGCCCTTATAATTTTATTTTCTTCATCTACCCAGATTTTATAGCCATTTCTAACATAGCCAACCAGTATTCCTTTGTTGCATCTTTTATCAAGCTTTCGCAGGCCCGAATTTATTTTGTAGAAAACTGTAGAACCAAATCTTCTGATGTTTGATAGGTTAGGTTTAATATTAAACCACATTTCAGCTGGTGTTTTATCTCTGCCTTCCGTTGGACTTCTATTGACCAGAAAACTGGCGGTCAGTAGAGCTTCTCCCCAAAGATAGTTTGGAACACGACCATCAAATATCAACGCTCTCGTTCTTTCCATTAATGTTCTGTTCAATCTTTCAGCTTTTGCGTTAAGTTGGGGCGAATAGGGTATTGTGAGATCTAAAACTATTCCTTTTGATTCGCACCATGAGATTAGGTTATTGTTCGAGAATTCCCGTCCATTATCACACCGTAATTTTTTAACTTTTAGATTAAAATGGTTTTCCGCTAACATCACAAATTGTTTTACTTTATCAAAGGCTTCACTTTTGAAGGTAATTAAGTAGACAACACAAAAATGTGTAAAATCGTCTAAAAATGTAATAAAATATTTTTTATTGTCCCAAGTGGGAATTTCGATTGGTCCGCAGACGTCAGTATGAATAATTTCCAAAGGGAATTTCGCTTTTATTCTATTATTTCCAAAAGGTTTTCTTGTCATTTTAGCTTTAGTACAGATTTCGCAAAAAATTTCCAAATTCCCTCCCCCAATTTCGATGCCATTAACCAACTTAGCTAGACGCGGCACATCGGATACGTGACCTAGCCTACGATGCCAGATATTGACGCTCTCAGTAAGTAGCGCTTCGCGAGTGAAATTGGCATTAAATTCAGTTTCATAAAGACCATTCTTAGTTTTATATCCCGTTAATACTATTCTACCATTCTTTTTAATAAATACCTTATTTCCAGCGAAGAGTACGGAGCCATTTTGGTCTGTGATCGAGCTGACAGAAATTAGATTTCTGGAAACTTCAGGAACATATAATACGTCTTCAAACTGTCCAAAACTTGTGCTGATAGTACCTGTAGCCTGAGCGATGAGGTTCTCTGCATTGGCGCATCTTATTTCTACATTTATTTTCTCTGTAAAATTTATAATGTCTTTATTACTGAACATATGGGAACTGGCACCCGAATCTACCACAGCTTTAACACGTATTTCATTATGGTACTGTTCACCTACCAGGCTGTAGCTGCGACAATATCTCTCGATGTGGCCTTTCTTGTTACATTTTTTACAGATTTGAGTAGTGTAACAATCTGTAGAATTATGGCCCGTTCTGTTGCATATGTTACACTTTCTTTGGTTACAAAACCTAGAGATATGACCTACTTTACCACAACTAAAACATTTTTTCTCGTTGCTTTTGAAAGCTTCATTATTAGAGAAACTGGGTTCATTTGGTTGTAATTGGTTTTGTAATCTTTGGATAAGATTATAAATAGTTTGATCACATTTTGGAGTAACTTGCCAGATATTTTTGAAATAAATTAAATTTGGTGGTAGTATGGTCAGTATTTTTTGTATTAACATTTCGTCGCTTATTTTATTTTCACTTGTATTTAGTTCGGCGCACATATTCTGTAGTTTACTAATGTCTTCTATTATATTTCCGCTGTAATTGTAGCTATAAAACTGTATAACTTTTAAATGATTGTCTTCTTTTGCTTCAAATCTGAATATTAAATCTAATTTTCCAAAAATGTTATTCGATGTTGTACAATTAATCACATAATGTAGAAATTTCTCGTCAATTGAATTTAAAATTAAATATTTTGCTTTTGCATCATTAAAATCTTTATCATCTTCTTTTAATCCTTTTGCTTCCAAAAATAATTTTGTCATTTGTCTCCAATTGGAGTAATTATCTGCAGATTTTAGTTTAGTACACTCCATTATTCACCAAGGTATAGATAAAATGTAATACATACAGTCCGTTTGCAAATACAAACAATGTTTCGTCCGTTGTCAAGCGCTTATAAAATCAACAAACTGGTTTAACTGGTTGAACTGGTTGTCAAGCTTATAAAAAATCTTCTCTTCTGGATAATAATTACAATGATCTGAAAAACACTCAAAAACCTATTCTTTAATGCTCTTTTATATTTTTATAGCCAGGCCCATGACCTATTACAATGAAACCATGGGACTCTGGCAGAACTCTAGTTTATTTCTGGAGATACACAACTTTGTATTTATAAATTATATTATCAAAAACATCCTTTCAGTAAGAAAAAGTCGACCGGAGGGAGTAAACAAACCTGACACATGACATGTGCAATATCGATTGTAAAATTCAAATATAGAATAAGGCCAGTCCGTCACAGTAAAACCTTATTCCAACACATTGCTTGTGCTTTGGTGAACTTGCAGGACAATTAAATAAAACTAGAATGATTTTCTGTCTTGTTTTATTACAGTAGAGTGCTGGACGTTGCCTTAAAACCTTAACAACAGCCCGGCTATTATGATAGCTTATACCGTCACGTTATACGGCCAAAATGTACTGAAACGTCACATAAAACGTGACGGTATAAGCTATCATACTAGCAGGGCAGGTCTCTATACCCATAAAATAAGTAGGTAATCAATCAAACAGGGCTTTGCACTCCAATTTATTTGAAATATATGTATATCATTATCAATGATCTAAATACATGTGTGTCAGAAAATCCAAATAACATATAAAAATTAGTTGGCAGTTTATTTAGTTTAGACACATTATGCAATGTGACATAGAACTTAATATACTTAAGAACAGAAAATATTTAAGTACATCAACTTGTATTGAATTTCACACACAACTATTCACTTTCGTTACTATTGAGTGTTTAGTGGTAATAAAACATATTTACAGTTCCTGACAGTACTTCATGCACATGGAATAAATCACTATACATAATTATTAATTATATACATTAAAAATTGGATGTTTGCAGTTTTATAAGTCCAATAACATATGGAAAACCTGTTAAGAGTCCCCCATACGCTTGATTGAACTCAATTCTCCATACAAACGTAGTTTCGTTTTCGTTTTAAAACGCCATGCTGAAATAACAAAACTTTGTATACACAATGGGATCCGCTAAGTCTTAAGAGTCCGCAGTAAGCTCAGTTCTCCATACAAACATAGTTTCACTCTCATTTTAAAATGGCATGCTTGAATAATTTGAAACTTTATATACACAATCCGGTATATCTAGGTAAGGAATTAGTTTCTGTTGCTTGAAATTATAATGGAGAAAAAATATAGTGATTATTAAGGTTTTCATACAAGATCAAAAAAATAAAAAAAACTTGCTGTTTTTTTTTCCATTCCAATTTCTAGCAACAGAAACTAGTTCCTTACCTAGATATACCGGATTGTGTATATAAAGTTTCAAATTATTCGAGTATGCCATTTTAAAATGAGAGCGAGATTATGTTTGTATGGACAACTGAGCTTACTGCGGACTCTTAAGACTGCATTTTGCAAAATTTTTGGAATAATATTCTTCCAAAATATTTCCGATTTTATCATTAAGCTGTTAGCATAAGCAGAGTCGAAGGTCAGCCATAGGATTTGAATTTTTTTTTGTTCAAATTCTGGATCAGCAACACAAAATGCACACTTTTTAAAACCACTTACTAACATCTGAATATGGCACTGAGCTTTAAACTTTTCTTGTATTTTGTTATCAACTACATATGATTTCAGGGCTTTTGCAGTGCTTGGACATTTAATCTCAATGATATAATCATTTGTCATGCCATCAGGCGAGGCTCCACATATTAAATTTGTCCACATATGTCACCCGGAGTGATAGTTGACACATAAATTTTAACTGTTTTAGTGATGTAGTATACAAATGTGACACTAATCTGCATAAAGGGGTGGATAAGTTGCCAGTTCCAAGAACTAAGTAAGATATATCTTTAAAAATTCCTGCTTGTGCTGGACATCCATCAAATTATGGTGCTTTCTATTTCATTTATATGCACTGTTACGAGATAGGTAATCTTTTTTGGTGTTCTTGTGTTTAGGAACAACTTTCGCTCTAACAAAGCATTTGGTGTTATATGTCCTTAAATATTCCATAATAAAATAACCACCATGTCCATGTCTGGAATATTTCCGGAGCCTTCTCATACAAAGTCTTCTGAGGAACTCATTTTCCTTGCTAAGTTAGGTTTAGCAAGTAAGCAGTAGGGCACCGCAAGAGTCGTCGAGGGCAGAAGTATCGTTGTGCAAAAATACGTGCACAAGTCGTCGTTTTTATTTCTGTAAAATAGCAATGCGGTGGTCGTCATGAGATGCGGGTACTACAAAATCCAGGGTCAGGCAGAATTCGATGGTAAAAACTCGAGAACAGTAGAAATTAGGAAGCACAGCGTACAAACTCGTAGATTTGACAACTGCCAACTGTCAGTGCCAGCTGTCAACTCCACGTATTCTTTTTTGTTGTGGCAGACTAAGGCACAAACTCTATTAATCCAACCAAACTCGTGGTATGTCAAAACACATATTCAAAAAAATATTTCTAAAAAACGACAAGTAATAAAAAAATATCAGCTGCAGTTTTGGACTTCATTTTGTGTCTACTAACAATAAAAATATAATATGGACCACTTAAGAAAACTTAAGGTACCCAATTCACGTTACCATAAATAAAAATCTCATCGTACTCTGCGATTGGTGAAAAATGAAAAATAGTCATAACTACGAAAAACGCGGAACATACATGGGATGATTCAGATAGCCCTCTAGGTCCTTTACCTCCCAGCTTCAGTATATCAATACTTCTTGGGACACCTGTATATTGGCTATGTGCGAAGTAGGTGGTGGGGGTAAGCTAGGCGATCGTAGCGCACACCATGGCAGAAATGTGTACTTACCGGGGACCACTGTCAAATTTACTTTCACGTTTTCTATTGGTTTCTTAACGGTTTCCTACGATTCGTTTCGTTTGTATGTATTTATTTATTCTCTTATTTATTTCAGTAAAATTTCCAATACGGGGTCTTTCTCGTTTACTAAAGTAAATAAAATATTCATGTGTCATTATTTGACATCTCTAAATTTTGACATTGTCTCGGGACCTTTGACGTTTGACGTTTCAGACGTGCACATAGCCAATACTAAGATAGAGATACCAGTGAAATATTCCTCATAGATCGTAGCGCCGTTGTGTATTTAGTAAGAACTAACCGCACGACCGCTGCATCTCTGGCACTTCAATATGAAAGTGCGATAGAGATAGCACCCAGTGACATCTGGTACAAACAAGATAAACTAACATTGCCATAGAAAAAATCGTACGGTGTACCCTTTTCCTCTCCTTTTCGTACTTCGTGCTGAAAGGCCCCATAACGTCAAACACGTCAATGTCGAACAAATTTGTCACTTGTCAGTCAAACCACAAAGTACAATATATAGTGGTTAATATGCCGTGCCCCTGAGTCAAACACAAACAGCTGAAACAGCGGTAAAGTTTCTTTAAATTACTATTAATTGCAGTACCCGTTTTTAGTTGTATTATTTCTGCAAAAAATTCTGTAATAACCAACAGTACTATTCATTTCGAGATGGACGTTGTGCACTCGTGCCGCTGCTGCCTGCGGCGCGCTCCGGACAAGGACCTGACGACGCCGTACACACATCTCGGCAACACAGAGATATATTCGGACATGCTCAAGGAGTGCTTCGAGATACATGTAAATAATAATATTTTCTTATTGTGCTACATTTTGATAAACACGGTAAATAAACTCAATTGTTGAAGCGTGGTGATTTTCAAACGGTACCTTTCTTAACCTCTTTATAATATGAAATTATTATTTTTGTATGCGTCAACTACACGTAAAGTGCATACAAAGCAGCTGCTACTACAATGTCAATGTAAATTGTGACTCAATAACATGATAATATAATATAACACAGCATGCACCTGACCCTGGACGGCGGCAGGAGTCACAACTGCCTGCACGCGTGTTCTTCGTAAAACGCGGATAGAGCGGTTCGGACTGCAAGTCATCATCCTCCTAGATGTTTTCTGTGTATTTATGTGTATATATATATATATATATTAAATATATCGCTACCCATAACACAAAGCCTTATTGAACTTACTATGGAACTAGTTCGATTTGTTTAAATAAAAATTGTTCCCTAATATTTATTAATTTATTTATACATTCTTTAAAAAATCCTGTGGTATTAGCCGCGATTCTAACTACAACCTCCAGGGTGAAAGTGACGTTCCATATGTCTCTGCGCTCTGCTAGAGTAGGTTTCAGCTAGTATAATGAACCATTTAGGAATTGAGCCCTGAGTACATCAGTATTGTTCCATTTCCAGCTAATACTTGACAGTGAAGAAGAAGTTGGGATCTGTGATGTGTGCGTGGGCCGGCTGCGAGACGCAAGCGACTTCAAGCTGCAGGTGCAGCGCAGCCAGGTAGAGCTGCATGCGCAGCTGCAGGGAACTCTACAGGTCAAAAGTATGTTTTCACCAAAATGACAAGAAATATACTGCAGCGTGAGTACGTAATAAATCAAAATGGCACCTAAACAGTTATAATTTGAGACTTTTTTTGAAGGTGTCATGTGCTTATTTATGCAGTCAAATAGATCAAATTCATTCTTTCTATTGCAGAAACATTCATCCATACATATATAGGGTGTTTGGCAGATGGATGGACAATTGGACATACATATATTTGGGATAGATGAGGTCATCTGCTACATGGTCTAGCACAAAAATAATGAATTGGGCCTAAAGATTTAATTAAAAGAATATTTTTTTTTTTTTTTTTTGAAATTCTTGGTTTTCAAATAACTTAATTCATAAGATTCTGGAATTATTCTAGATTTAAATGAAATGAAAATGTTGTCCGATTTATAATTTTTTTATAATCTGTTTTTAAGATTATAACCTCAATTACTTAAAAAAAATATATAAAACGGACAAAACAAATATTTTATTCTAATAATAATAATAATAAGCCCGCGGGGGCAGCTTGTGGCGAGCTGACGGTGAGTGGCGACACCGCGGACCCCTAATCTCCAGAGGGCCCTTTCCATCTGGCCCTCGCCTCTGTGCTTGCCTTAATTGGCCGGCCAGAGTGGAGTCGCAAGAGCGAGACCTATGCTCCAGGTTGGAAGTGTAAAATAAACAAATAAATAAAAACAAATATTTAAAACAAAACAAAAAAACGTTATTTTAAATAACAAGTGCAGTGATATACACGCATCAGCTTGTAGCTGCTAGTGTATAAATAATAATAATAATAATAATAATAATAAAATGTCATAACGCCGGCGGCCTGCTGATCGGATTACCGGGATCTGGCTACCGCTGACTCACCTCTCGACAACCTTACAGCCGCTCAACGGGATGTTGCCCCACTGTCGCACTGTGCGTGCGACTGTATGTGGGGCCCACTCAGCGAGCTGGCGAGTCACCGCCTGCCTTTTACAATATTGATTGTCACGGCAGGTGCCCGCTAGTCTCCTCCAATAGCCCATTATCCAGCCCATCCAACATTCAACACAATAGCCCATGACCTTAGTTTCCATCGCAGCACAGAGATGCACTGCAATAGTCTTTGCACCTGGCGGGGACCATCTCTGGATGTATCATGTTGTGCGTTCGGGGATGGTATCCGCCATGTGTATCCCTTTGCTTTTAGATTAAATTGTCTAAAAGGGCCTCTGCGCTGTTGGCTTCGGCCCCACGCACGCCTTCCAAAAGTCCGGGACCCCATGGTCCCGAGATGAGGTAAAGACATACAATAATAATAATAATAATAATAGGCCCGCAGGGCAGCTTGTGGCGAGCTGTTGGGGAGTAACGACCCCACGGACCCGAGTGCTCCCGAGAGTCGGTCAGGGCCTCCGTCTACGGCGTGTCTTCGTCGGTCGGAGTGGAACCCCAAGGGGGTCCGCAGGATTCTCAGCTCTGGCTTGCCTTCATTGGCCGTCCAGAGAGGAGTCGTTAGAGCTATATGCTCCAGGGGTGGAAGTGTTAAAGGGCATAACGCCGCGAGTAACTTCGGAGAAAGCGCAGCACACCTCTCGACACCCCTGAGCCGCTCACATCGGTGTTGCTCCTGGCCGTCTTTACGACGGCGTTTTCAGGGGCCCATCTTAGGAGCGGCTAGTCACCGCCTGCCTCGATAACGTTGTAATTACAATGTTACGGCAGGTGTAAGGAACTCTTTGCAATAGCCCAATCTTATTAGCCATCCAAACTTCATCACCATAGCCCAGTCCATTCTCTATCCACTTCACATACAATAGCACTGACGCCTATTGGGACCGGTTCACGGGTATCTACCGTTGTACCCGTCAATGGGTTCTAATAGGTGTACTATATTATATCAAACTTCGTCTCCCAAAGGCCTCTACGTGTTGGATCTATATCCCCATGCACGCCTACCAAATGACCGGGCTGTAAAGACCCGAGAGTTTAAAAACGGAGATACAAATAATAATAGCCTTTATTTCATGCAAAACATAATTAAATATATTTTATTCCTAAAAAACTAGTAGTTATTCTTTTTCGCATGCCGCCCCTGCAGGAAAAAATTTATTCTACTCTAGACTAATTCCAGAATCTTAGAAATTCAGTTTTTGTCAAAAGGGAAATTCAAAAATAAAATAAAAAAATCTTTAAAAAAAAACTTTGGGCCCAATGTTTTTTTTGTGCTTGACCACGTAGCAGACGACCTCACCTATCCCCAATATACGTATGTCCATTCATCTGCCGAGCACCCTGTATATGTAGCTAATAAAAAGCTAGTGAATAAGAACTTAAGTTGTAGTGACACTGCCTCGGAAGCTAGAGGTCCCGGGTTCAAATTCCGGTCAGGGCATTATTTGTTCATTTAGCACGGATATTTGTTCCTAGGTCTTGATGTTTTTTATGTATTTAAGTATGTATGTATCTATATACTTGGAATTACATATGTATATCGTCGTCTAGTGCCCATAGTACAAGCTTTGCTTAGTTAGGGACTAGGTTGATTTGTGTAAGATTGTCCCCAATGTTTATTATTATTTATGGTGACTGTTTTTTGCTCTAGAGGAAGAACCCGCAGCTGAGCCAGTATTGGAGGATGGTGATGGATCCAGTGAGGAGCCTGTGTTGTGTAAGCATCTATTCCTAAGAAACTAACATTATTGTCCACTGCTCTAACTTTTTAAATTTGCTTACTAAAATCAACTGATAAAGGAAATATTACATAGAGCCAACCGCCACGATTTTGTATATATATAAATAATTTTGGCGGTCGGAACCCGGGAGGCTGGTTACTGGCTACATGCCCATCCCTCGCCAAATACCGGTACCTTCCTGGATCCGACCTCCCTTAGATTGGCGACTGGACTGCGACTCGGGGTCGCGGTATGTACCCCACATATATGCTCTTGTGGCACGGACGTGGACCGACTGGGACACCATGGATTGTGTTGTCAAAAAAGTGCAGGCCGTTTTTCGAGACATGCGACGCTTAATGATATAATCCGCCGGTCTCTTGCCACCGTCCATGTGCCTGCTCTTCTTGAGCCGACTGGCATGGTCAGGGACGATGGTAAGAGACCTGATGGGGTGTCTTTAGTTCCTTGGAGCGTGGGACGGATGTTGGTGTGGGATGCTACCTGTGTAGACACACTGGCACCGTCTCACCTCCAACGGACTACAGTAAAAGCGGGTGCAGCGGCGGAAAACGCCGAAATTCTAAAGCGTAATAAATACAAGGGCCTCGGCAGAGAGTACATGTTTGTACCTTTTGGCGTCGAAACTCTAGGTCCATGGGGTCCCAGCGCGCATAAGTTATTTGCAGAAATTGCGAAGCGTCTGGTTGACGTAACTGGTGACCGAAGAGCTGGCGGTTTCCTCGCTCAACGTATCAGCATTGCGATACAGCGAGGAAATGCCGCCAGCATCCTCGGTACAATGCCTCAAGGGCCCGTTTTAGATTTAAGTTAGTTTTAATTTTCTTTATATTATTTTGGTTAAGTATTCTTGTATATATTTTCGTTGTACATAAATAAATGTAATTAACGTATTTGTTATGTAAATTGGTATTTTTTTAGGTTTTTCCGGTTTTTTTTATCGTTCTTGTATTTTGTTTTTTTCGAATATTTATGTATTTTTTAAAGTTTTTTTCGTGTTATTTTGTAGCGTTTTTTGATATTTTTGGACTTTTTAAAAGTTTTTTCATATTTTTTTTGTACTTTTCAAAAATTTTTTGTTTTTCCATGTTTTTTGGTATTATTTTTAGTTTTTACGTGTTTTTTTGGTATTTTTTTAGTTCTTTCGTGTTTTTTTAAATGGTGCTTGTATTTTGTAGCATTTTTCGTGTTTTTATTTAATTTCCGTTATTTGTCGCTTTGCTATTTTTGGACGTTTTGTACTTTTTAGTTTTTTTTACATTGTAGTTTTTTTATTGTTTTTTTTCTAACATGTTTGAGAAAAGTACTATACAATCCTCGGCCGGAACAGGGATTGCAGGACTCGTTTTATCCCAAACTCGTCCAGCAATCCCTTACTTCACGGTCTCTGCAGTAATGTACTATAGTTTGATGTTCCCCGAATATTTTGGTAATATTTGTTAAATAACGTAAAAAATTGTGTTGTAAAAAACCGTATTCTTTGATAAGACAACATGTTACACGAGGCTCATTAATCATTATATATACCTTGCAATCCTTGCATGTTTGCTTCAGGTGAAGAAGAGAAGTTTGAAGTACCCCCAATTAAGACGGAGACGGAAGATGAAGATGGGACAAGTGATGAACAGGCACGGGAATTATCACGTTAGTACACTTAGGTGCACTTAGTCAAATCAAAGATTTCAAGGTTAAAGATTTTAGCAACTAGGCTTATATATACACAAACTTTACAGAATATCATTAATATAAACATACAATGATAAAACCGTCACTGCAACGTGTCACGCTACCTCGTTGTGTCACATTATTGTTGGTAAACGGACTTTACAGTGTCCCGTTAAGTACAATACAATACAATACAATACAAATCCTCTTTATTGCACACCTCACACAAATGAATTAGTTACAAACAGAAGAAAAAAACAGCAACATGTAAGTAGGTAGAGGTAGACAACAGGCGGTCTTATCGCTAACGAGCGATCTCTTCCAGACAACCTTTGGGTAGCGGGAAAAGAGAAAAATAATATATGCAGTAGGTGGTGCAGAGATTTATATGAATCATTTAAATTAATTTGTAAAATTCATACTTATATACTTTTATATATAAACATACATACACAATCTTACATATATATAATAATATTACATAACAAATAAGAAAAAGATATACATATTTGTAAAGTCAGCCGAACTTTATAGGTAGTTGATATTAAGGGAGAGACAAATAATGTTTTTTAAGTAGGGTTTTGAAGATATCAATAGATTTTGCCCGTCTTATGTCAAGCGGTAGAGAGTTCCACAGTAGAATGGCTTTAAAAGTGAACGAACAGTTGTAAAATTTGGAAGAGGATGATGGCACTGCTAAAAGAAAATTATTTGAAGATCTGAGCGAATTTAAATAGCTGAAACGCTCCTTGAGATAGCGGGGAGTCGCAGGGTTGAAAAGAACATTATACAGAAGAGAGAGAATGTGAGAGTCAAGAGTAAGTAAGTACGTGTGAGTACTCATAATAATGTGTGAAAATCGTGCAATTTTAAATCGATACATCTTGTGGTGTCAATGAATTGATCGCGACAACGCCGGAACTTAATACCTTTGGGATTAAATTCCTCCTTTGTGAAGGTCTGTTCGAACTCTCACCATGAGGGTATTAAAATTGTCGCTGTGCGGAGGCTCACTTGACGACCCTGAGAATGAATCCGGTCTCCGCGTAGACATGCTTTACTAGGTAAAGCTGCGCCGATGGTGTGGCCCAATGGATGTTAAGGTTGTGTATGTGATGAGAAGGAGATACATATAGTATTGCACCACACAAAATAAGGTATTGCAACATACATTTTTTCAAGCATGTAGTTATTGATACTAATAATAATAAAAAAACTTTTTGTTTGTTACAGAGGATGAGCCTACAGTCGGAGCAGGAATGATGAATGACGATGGGGCAGAAGACACGAATTTGTGTAAGTACCAGCCACAGATACAAATAAGAATACAAGAGATTGGCCGTCGCCGTAGTAATTATTCCCGAACCGGTGTCGCCGCGTTTAACGCGTGTGCGTCGCAACCACATATGTAGGCAACGTAAACATTGGGCTCAGGAACACGTCTCTACTTGGGTCCTGGCTTTGGTTGCGCGCACTATGCCAGTCCGACTCCCGGACCGGAACTCGAAACCTATTCCGTTGCACCGGGAAGTCATGCAAGGAGATTTGATTTCTCCTAAACTGTTCTCCGCTGCACTGGGATGTTTTAAAGACTGGACTGGATAAGGCTAGGCATCAACATAAACGGCGAGAACACCACTCAACTTCGGTTTGTTGACGATTTAGTCTTGGCTGAGACCATGGAGGATTTCAGTACAATGCTCGATGACTTCAGTAAAGCCTCCGAGTGAGTTGGCCTTAGGATGAACATGAACAAAACGAAGATCATGTCAAAATTGTCAAATGCCCATGTAGCACCAGCTCCCGTTACAATCGGACGCTTTACGCTCGAAGTTGTAGACGATTACATATACCTAGGACAGACTGTCCAGTTGGGCAGGTCCAACTTCGAGAAAGAGGTTAGTCGTCGAATCCGACTCGGCTGGGTAGTGTTCGGGAAGCTACGGCACATCTTGTCGTCCAGTGTTCCGCAGTGTCTCAAGGCGAGAGTCTTTGTCCGGTGTTTGTTGCCAGTGATGACAGATGGCACTGAAACGTGGTCGCTTACTATGGGCCTCATAAGAAGGCTCAAAGTCACCCGAAGAGCAATGAAGAGGGCTATTCTGGGAGTTTCTCTGCGTGATCGCATCAGGAATGAGGCCATCCGCAGCAGATACAAAGTAACCGGGCGTGGGCACATAGCACATAGAACCGAAGGCCGTTGGGGCGGAATGGTTCTCGAGTGGTCCTCACGTACGGGAAGGCGTAGCGTGGACGGGGTGGACTGATGACCTGGTAAGGGTCGCGAGTGTCCATTGGATGCGGGTGGCGCAGGATCGGTCATTGTGGAAGTCTTTGGGGGAGGCCTATCTCCAGCAGTGGACGTCCTTCAGCTGATATGATTATGATGATCTTGTGAGAGCATGCTCAAATTGCTCAACATACATCTCAAAAATCCTTAGAACTAGATATATTTAGTAATGAAATGAAATGAAATGTTTATTTGCTTGAGACATGGTTAACAATAAGGTGGAACAACTTTGTTAGGATCAGCACATCTCGTCAACATTTGGACATGCAAAACTTTACAAACTTATGACTACTTAATACAATTAAATATTTGATTATAATTCCTTATTATGTTAATTTCCATTATTTCATTTTATTATTACTTATACATCAAAAATTCTTGTATAGAGTAAAAACATTTGTCAACTAGCCAATTGTGTAAAGCAGATGTGAACGGTTTTAGGGCAAGACGTCTTCTATCAATTGGTAAATGATTGTATAGTTTAATTGCCATGGCATAACTGTTTTTGCTAAAGAGCTTAGTTTTATAAGTGACTGGCAATACCAGTTTTCCAGGGTCTCTGACATCAAATTTACACACTGCTTAATTTTATAAATAGGTCAGGATGTAATCTGGTAAATCTGCAAGCCTCAAAAATATAAAGCGAATGTAGGGTCAGTATCCCGAGATCTTTGAATAGAGAAGTCTACATGAGGTTCGTGGTGGTAACCTGCAAATAGCTCGAACGCATTTTTTTTGACTGACAAACACTCTATTTATGTCACATGAGTTACCCCAAAGTAACAGACCATACCTTAAGACCGAGGCTACATAACTGTGATAGGCTGTAAGAGCTGTACTGTAGTATGTTATGTAGTTTTTTTTTTAAATATAGTTGCATAGTAATTGTGTCCTGCTTTTCTTCATTTGTAATGAACAACTTTCTTTGTTGATTAACTTCATCCTTTATTTAGCAGTGTATATTTATTACGGGTGTTATTCACTAGCCGACTCCTCATCACCTCTCACCTCACCCGTTTTTATAAAGAAACTGTCAAAATTTGACACTTAAAGTAAAGTTTCTATATAAAAAGCGGGGGAGGTGTGAGATGAGTGGTGAGGGCGTAAATGGAATAAGTAAGAGGGCAGAATTTACAATCTATTAGACCATCATTTTGTTTGTTTTCTCTGACTGAAATTGTTTGGCCTATCGAGTGCCACCGAGGCTTGAATTAGGGGCAATTACATATATTGTTTTGTCAAATATAGGGTTAATATTTTTTTCATTAAGTTCCGATTATCATTATCTTTTAGTTATTTTTGAGCAATGTTGCTTTTTTAGAGTTCCGTGCCTCAATAGGGAATAACATAACTCTTATTACTTATTAAGTTATCAGGATTGGGATCACTCGTGTGTCTGAATATTCTCCTAGACCACAGAATAAGGAATAGTTCAAGTACAGAAATTTCACTTCCTAACAAAAACGGCGTTTAGGCATAAGAAACGTGCCTACTCTCTGCATCTCTGTCTATCGCATAACTTGTATTCATTCACACGCGGCACGTGTAGCCCTAGGGATGTCACGCCATAAATACTTCAATGATGCAAAAAATGTTCTACCTCACCAGATGTCGCTTAAGTACAGTGAACCGATATTAATTAAGTACATGTTACTTCACAAGAATAATAAATCTCATATTTTTTTAACGAACCATCTAACGATATCCTACACGGTGGGTTTTGCAAGAAAAAAAATTAATCCCCATTTTACGTGTAGGGGAAGTACCTTCAAACTACATATGTCGTGTTACATTTAAAATGAAAGAGCTCATTGTGTGCATCTCAAATATATTTTTTGTAATTTTAAAATAATTATTTTAGAAATTATTTAAAGTAATAGCCAAAAAATTACCATTCCCCCTTCATCTCTGAAACCACTGGGTCTAAAATAAAAATACAAATACATTTCAAATCATCAACCAACAGGTTTTGTCGGACATACAAATCAACAACAAACACGTCACAACTGCATACAACAGAGGGGCTAGTATGATCGCTTATATGTCGGACATATAGCATTCGTCCCGTACTGTCAAGTATGTAAGTGCGAGAGGGACGAATGCTATATGTCCGACATATAAGCTATCATACTAGCCGGGCAGGACAGGTCATCTTATGTTTTTCAGCTACTTATACCTACACTTTGTCCGTGTTTCAAATGCTATGGCCCCAATAAAGGGCAACTACCTAAATAGGACAACTATTATGTAGCTAATTAAGTAAAATAAATTTAATAACGCGTGTTTTATTTTGAATAAAATTACAGTTAGTTACTTAATAAGTAAATCGTCGGAAATGGTGAGTTTAAGCTATAAAGTACCTAACAAGTAGCCAGGTAGTTTGTATCGTATTTATTTGTATTGTAACTTACAACTTGATAATTTTAAACACCAATCAATAATTTTAAACACCAACCAACACTAAATAAGTACTTATTATTACATATACCAAACTAAAATAAATAAACTTACCGTTCAAAATTTGTAGGCAACTGAAAAAAAAGATACACCAACGTTCCTTCGGGTATTCAAACACCCATATACACAGAACATGTGTTATCGGTTTCATCGTGGGTTTTTTAAATCACACAAAAAATTAGGTAGTAACGCGCGGTTCGTCGCGATCAAGTCGGCGGCGCGCGGCATCGGATCACAAAACGACGCGCACGTATATACTCGGACGGTGACGGCCCGCGACTGACAGCTAGAGTCGGGGTTTTCGAGCGTTAGGTTATTAACGCGGCGCGCTCCACCCATTGCAAGCCCCTTGCCTAGACTACTGAACCGATCCAACCAATTCAGCCGATCGTCTTGTAATTTGATCATCATGTGTATGTCGGTGACCCAAAGACGGACGTGTCATCATCATCATCATCATGTCAGCCGAAAGACGTCCATTGCTTGACATAGGCCTCCCCCAAAGTCTTCCACAATGACCAGTCCTGCGCCACCCGCATCCAGCGGACACCCGCGACCTTCACCAGGTTATCAGTCCACCGTGTGGGGGGCCTGCCCACGGACGGACGTGTAAGGTAAATTAATTATTTTTAAACATGGGGCGACTTTTGGGGGTTAAAATCTAAAAAGCGTCGTTGTGAGCATGTCAAAAATGTTTTTTTTTTTACTTATTATTTTAAAATATAAGCGAAAATTGGCCTCCACGTCCCCTCGCTCTTCAGCTGCAATTGCTGATCCTGAAAGTTTTCTGTGGCCTAGTTACTGGTATAAGCACGCGGCTGTTAAGCTGCTGTTGTGGGATCGATATTATTACATTTACATATTTACAATTAGCTTTTCGATGAGTGAAAACATCGTGAGTACACCTGTATCCATCTGCGAAGAAGTTCAAATGTGTATGTGAAGTCTCTAACCTGCACTGGACCAGGGAGACTGCGCCCGTTCCCTCTCATCTAGGAGAGGAAGCCTGTGCCCAGCATTGGGATGTATAAAGGTTTATGATGATGACATTATCCACTCCGTTTTGAAACGGCCGCCGGAATACTTTTTTTTTAATTTATTAGGTAAACAAACAGTCACTACAAAAAAGCTTAGATAGATTTCTTAAAATAAAGGTTTACAATATGTGTGACCAACACCGTTCACCACTTATTAATTAAAATTGATTGTATCACTCGGAGCTATATGTGCGAGTCACAGTAGCCCCTAGCGCCTCAACGACGTTAATCAGTAGGTATGAAGGAAAGGAAATTTCTACTTCCAGCATTACTTCCAACTTTGTCACTGACTAGCGCCCGCGCGGTCAGTCTGCGACGTACTTAATTTAAACTCGCTTAAAAGGAATTTGATAATTTACCGTCTATGCTATGAAGGACTACTTAGAACCCCTTGATTTACCCCCGAAATAATATTAATCGATAGGAGGTGCATCCTGTGTTCGGCGTAATTTTTGTAACACTTTTCTTTCTGCGTACAGCAGCCATGATGGTTGCCATTTTTACCGACTTCAAAAGAAGGAAGGAGGTTCTCAGTTCGTCTGCATGTTTGCTTTTTTTACAAGCTTTTATTTAGTTTCACCTGTTCCGTTGTCGGTCTGTAATCAAACTCAAAAACAAAAATTTATTCTGCAAATAGGCCACAAGGGCACTTTTACAAGTCAACACATGAATTATTCAATTAAATAAATTGACAATAATAATAATAATGATTTTAAAACATGAATAGTACAACTAAAAAAGTAGACAATAATAATAATGATTTCAAAACTATACTAAAAGTAAAAAAAAAGTAAAAGTAGTTTATTCTTCAAATCAGGCATATTACATGCACCTATGAACGTCAATAAACTACCACCGGTTCGGAAAAATAAACCTCTGCCACGAGAAGAACCGGCGTAAGAAACTCGGCGAGGTGTCATTTTTTCAAAACAATATACATTGTATAGTTAAATATAAAATTACAGTCTCAGTTACTACAAAAATAACAAGCTACAGTAGAAAACCTATTTTCGCGATAGATTAGCCGTGTAGGACACTGTCACTGCCAAACTGCCAACAATACATTAAAGTATATAAATAATTTATACCAAAAAAAACCGACTTCAATTTTGTACTCGATATGCCACAATTTCTGGTTACCGTGAGCTTAATGCTTGGTTACCTTCAGAAAATACCGAAATCGGCATATGCGTGCCTATTAAATTCGAAGAGTTCCCTCGATTCCTCCTAGATCCCATTATCAGATCTTCACCCAATTTATATGGGACCAACTTGGGGGTACTTGCTTAAAAAACAAAACAAGATTTTTCAAAATTGGCCAACGTGGTCAACAGTTGTCAGGGTACATACTTACATAAAAAAGCAAACATACAGACTAACTGAGAACCTCCTTCCTTCTATTGAAATCGGTTAAAAAGAGCTGTTGTCTGTGTTGCAGTCACTCGGGCCGGGGGGGCGTGGCCTGTGTCCGCGCTCGCCAGGAAACAGCTAGCCATGGCGTGTGCCGTGAGGCTCGAGCGCCTCCGCGGCGACGAGGCGCCGCGCGCGAGCCAGGCGCGGCGAGCGACATCGCTCCGCGGCCCATGCCCCGCCACCAGTAGCATCCACACCTGCCGTATTTGTCAAAAGCCGTTTGCGTACAAAAGTTATCTGATTTTGCACATCCGAACACATACAGGAGCAAGACCTCATTCTTGTGACGTTTGTGGTAAAACGTTTGCTGTCAGCTCACATTTACGGAGCCATCAACGAATTCACACGGGCGAGTGTTATACCTGCAATTCTTGTGAGAAGGGGTTTACAAAGAAAGCTAATCTGATTAGGCACATCAGAACACATACAGGAGAAAAACCTTTTTCTTGCAATGTTTGTGATAAAAAGTTTGCAGACATTTCACATTTACGGAGCCATCAACGAATTCACACGGGCGAAAAGCGTTACACCTGCCATATATGTAAAAAGCGGTTTACAGTGAAGGGTAATCTAATTACGCACATCAGAACACATACTGGAGAAAGACCTTATTCATGCGACGTTTGTAGTAAGACGTTTCCAAGCAGCACACATTTACGGAGTCATCAACGAGTTCACACGGGCGACAAGCATTATACTTGCAATACATGTGACAAGCGGTTTAAAAAGAAAGGATTTCTGATGAGGCATATCAGAACACATACAGGGCAGAGTCCTTATTCTTGCGACATTTGCAATAAAACGTTTGCAGACCAATCACATTTACGGAGTCATCAACGAATTCACACGGGCGACAAGCGTCACACCTGCCATATATGTAAAAAGCAGTTTACACAGAAGAGTCGACTGATTACGCACATCAGAACACATACAGGAGAAAGACCTTATTCTTGCGATGTTTGTAGTAAAAGGTTTGTAGACAACTCAACATTAAGGAAGCATCAACGAACTCACACGGGCGCAAAGCCCTACGCCCAGCCAAGTCAAATTTTGAGCTTAATTGTATCATAACATAAGTCATCTGCTTTGAGTAATTTTAAGAAGTTATACTTATAAATAGCAAACATTGTTGTAGCAGAAAAAAATAAGACTTGTGTTTCTAATTTCTTTTAGAATGTTGTGTTCTTAATAAATAAATATTAAGACAAAATGTTTGCATTCGTTATATTTTTGGCCTGCGAAAGTACGATCACGTGTCCCACTTCCGTTCGCAACTTGGTTGGTTACCAATTCGCCGTCGCAGAGATGTACATGTTCTGTCGTTGCTTTTCAACGTGTTATTCAATCCTGCATCACCACAGTACCTTTCCGAAAGATTAAGTTTTATGGCCGCCGCCAGCGGTCACCGCCTGCGGTCTAGTGCCAATCTCTCGCTTGCCGTTCCATCCAGAAAATCGCGAAGTTATTCTAAATCCTTCACTGCCTATCCTGTTACATTATGGAATGAGTTGCCGGTATCTATCAGGCAATCACAGTCTGTTGCCTCGCTTAACGACAGACTAAAAAAGTTGTGGCTTTCGGAATCCTGACCATGGACATATTGAATACTAATGTTTATTTATTATTTGCTATTTAATCTGCATTTATGTATAAAACGTATATATGTGTGTATATATAAATATATATATATTCGTATATATTTAAATGAATAGTTATGTTATAGTGTAAACAAGCTTATTAGTTTTACGTGTATTCATAATCTGACATTGCTTTCTTAAATGTCCGTGTTTGTGCAAGATTAATTTGTCGCCTTTGTGTACTACTATATTTATTTTTCTCATTTTCTCGAAGGTTAGCTGGAAGAGATCCCTTATAGGGATAAGTTCGCCTTTGTACGTTTACATTTTGTTATTTTGTTTCGATTGTTATTGTTTTTTTGTGCAATAAAGTGTTATACATACATACATAATCTATAGAACTTGGCACCCACTTAGATCTCAATTCTTTTGTCGGCGATGTCCGCAACCACGCGTCCCATATTCTTAATATTGAACTTGGCGTCCATTTTTATCGGTTCTTCAATCTTCTAGGTTTTCAAAGCCGAATTTTGGGAAAAACGAATACTTATTTAAATTTATGATTTATTCAAACATGGACCAAAAAATATTCCTATACGGGGTCTAACGCGAATTTATTCATTTACCTTAAACCACCCGCCGTTCTTACCATGACCGGTGTGACCGTCGTTAACCATGATAAAATAAATTTCGCGTTGGACCCGCTATACGAATATTTTTAAGAATGTGCATTAAGCGCGGGATATGGTCCAAAAAGCTCTTATTTTCGATATTAGTTCGTTATTTATGCACTCCCAAACTTACACTTCCAAATTGCCAATACTTTCAGAGCTGATAATACTCGACCTTAGAAGTAGACTTACGTATACAGGCTGCGCGTGTGGGTGCACAGGCGCGTCCCCACGGACGAGAGTTGCAATTAGGCAAGCTTTAGGATAGTGCAGGCGATTCATCTCTATATCTCGCTCTATCTTACAGCTTGCAGGAGTGCGGGATTGCGGGGTTCTATAATATAACCGATTATCGTGCTACGAGTAGCTAGGCTGGCGAAGTACCAGTATTCACTGACAATTTTTGATAGGTCGGTTAGCGATTAATTTATTTGATGTGCCGGTTTGCGACCACTTGAATGAGTTGATGAACTGAAAGCATATTCTCCCGTTTTTTAATGGACTACCAAACAAAATTTAATGTTTCTTTAACCTCTTCACAGCAGATTCCGTAAGTTGTGTCTCACACGCCAAAATCTTTGTAGCAAAAGACTGAAAATGAACTTTACTGAGTTTGTCTTTACATTGACTTGATATGGATTTATGGCGTGTGGTGTGGGGCACTGAATGTACCGACTTCATATCAAGTCAATGGCAAATGTAAAAGGCCTGTAAAAATATAGGTACTCATCGGCAGAGAAACAGCTCCCTTACTACGATTTTGCGGAAATTGTTTTGCCGGTGAGTATAACAGTATCTTTAATTGAAAAAACCTCGTCCTTCAGGTAGTAGCAAACTAATGACACAGGTCGCGTAACCGGCCTAGCGACCTAACCTTGTTTAATTTAATTAGTATATATTTATTGAAAAATCAATATAGCTAAAGTTACATAGTGCTTGAACATAGTTACAAATTACATATAATTATAAAACTTTGGGAAAAACGTTGGTGTTTTATTGTGATCAAGACTTTTTATTTAATCGTATGGCATTTATTTATGAACCGTGAGATCTTCGAGAAGACAAGTACGGTTGCCAGTTTTTGTTGCACTTTTAGCACCACCCAGGGGTCACGTGTAGGGTAACGGTGGGTACTCCCTACGGACGTGGTGTAACTTCGACCCCCCTTTGTCAAGTGAGTGGGCAACTTGACTGTTAGAAGTTCTCAAATCGCCCGAAGGCCTCTAACTTGGCTTAACGGCTGCTGTCGTAGACAGCAGCCAGGATCAACTGCTTAACGTGCCTTCCAAAGCACGAGAGCGATCAGTTAGAAACCACTCAAAGCGGTCACCCATCCAAGAACTGACCGAACTGAGATATTGCGTTGAAGTTCGTAAAGTTGACGTAACTGTGTTTCTTTATGTATTTTATTGTTCTGTTTAATTTTCGAAAATAAGTAGTTTTCGAAACGAATTTGAAATATTTTCCACCTATTCTGAATGATTTTATTTGGCGCATACCTACGCGCGAGCATGGCAGTCCACCATTACTCATGATGCTCGCCCTTCTGGACCCTTGCAGGCCGCACGGCGAACGGCTAAGCCAAGTTCGCACCGTACTCGATCGCAAGCTCCACCTCTTGAGCTTCCTCGCAGTCCGCCATGTTCGCCCGCGGGGGGATGCGCCTATAAGGCGTTTGCCAGTCAGTGGTTGGTGGTCTTGGTGGTTGCGGATGTTAAACACTTGCCTGGCATATGAGATGTTGATAGGCGCATCCTGAAACTGCATACAGAGCGGCGGACGATGGATACGACGCTGCTATAAGCTAGAACGAGATAGGGCATCGAATGATATTGGTGTTATATACCCGTCTCGTTTTATCTTATTTCGTCCACCGCGCTGGAGCGTCAGGATGCGCCTATATTCTTATTTATTTATTTATTTATTTAATCTTCATTGCACAAAAGTAAAACTTATAGTACAAAAGGCGGACTTAATGCCATAAGGCAACATAACTAACCAGTCAGTGCTCCTAGTACCCAAACTGCATGGCAGTCCACGCGTATAGTCGCGTAGTCGCATCTTTTAACGAGACAACTATATGAAAAATAATCTCGCTGCGTGTCTGCTTTTCTTTGATGTCTGTGTGTTAGTTACATTTATAACTCTAACTCAGGAACGACTGGGCCGATTTTAATGATATTTGATTAATTGTATTTGCCCCGAATAGCAGATTAACTATTAAACTCGTTAGTTTTACCGTTGTAAATTAACATAAAATGGGGTGAGTTGGGTCGAAATCGAAGTTCAATCCTGGATAAAACTTTATTTTTACATGTGTAAGATTGTCCCCAAATATTTATTTATTTATATGTGGCACATTGATTTGTATACAAAAAAAGTGTTCCGGAGGTATGAATTTTAGTTTTTCAATGATAATTTGTTGCTTCATTTCATAATTTCAACGAAAAATACATAATAGTAGGCAAACTCAGCTCACCTCGTAGTTGGAGTTATAAGGACTAGCAATGGGGTGAGAATGGTGAGATGGGAAAATTGCTATGCTTGACACTTTCGGATTAAGACAATAGCTTGACTTGTCAAGAGATTTTTTATTATTAATAATAATAATAAAAATGACGCTGTCAACGTCAGACGTGTTTTTTACAAATATTCCGTAAATTATCATAAAATGCTTTTATTATGTGGTTTTTATCATCTTTTTGTACAAATATATAATCGCCAATGTACCTACTATCTACATATGAGTAAATAAAGCAAGAAAATGATTACGAGGAGTCAAACACGTCGAGTACAAGCGTCTCAACAAAGCGCACGCCCATCACCTTCACCCGCCTCGTCCTCATCAGCATCGGCATCGTCGGAGGAGGAATTTGCCACCGCGCCCGACACGTCCAGCAGTTCGAGCGACGAGTGCGGGCCGCCACCGCCGCCGCCACGTCCACCTGCGCGGCGCGGGCGGCCACCGCTGCCGGCACGCTTGGGGCCTGCGGGGCATCCTGTTCCGCACACGGCTCCCGCTACCGGTGGTGTAGTGCGCCGCATGCAGTGGTCGCCATCAATGAATGAAAACTGCATGCGTGCCTACTATGGGGCGACAGATGGAGGAACAAATCTGTCCGCATACCGTGTTAGGATGCTTCCTCTGTTTCAGGCGCTTGAACCGGCCATCTCCGTATCTGCGCAACGGCTATCGGATCAGGTGCGCGTCATCCAACGGCTCAAGCGGTTGGATGACGCGACACTTGATCGGCTTCGCCTGGAAGCACTCTCAGCTCGCGCGGCCTCTGTTTCGGCGCGGAACCCACCCGCCACGTTGCCCGCTCCGGTGCCCGCACCCGATACGGCACCGGGGGCATCGCGGGTCGATCCCAGTGCCGACGGGGACTGCGCGGATCAGAGTGTGAGTACCCAGGCCCATGAGCAACTGAGGAGGGCTCTGGATGAGGCGATTACGCGGTATCGCTCCACACCCAACTCTAGGCCGCGACTACCACGCTTGCCCGTAAATAGACGCAATCTAGCGCTAATGGGAGCCCTAAACGATCTCCTAGACCCGTATTTGCGGGCTAGCGATGATTTGATTGATACACACTCAATTATGTACTGCGGGGCCATCGCGGCGTGCCGTGTTGCTCGCGTCAAGTTTCCGGACGCTGACCGTGCAACTAGGACCGCCGGGGGTGTCCCTGCCTGGCAAGTACGAATTGAGCGGCGTATCAATACGTTTAGGACTCTCATCGCAAAGCTGATCTGCTTCAGGGGGGGCAATAACCGCCCCCGAGTCATGCGTTTCGTGAACCAGGCCTTCGCGGGGACTGGTGTCAGACCCCGTGACTACATGGCCTGTGTCACGGAACGCATTGACTTTCTGAAGCAGAAAGTCTATGCATGGGCAAGCCGTATTCGCCGCTACAGAGAGCGTGTGGACCGATACCAGCAGAATCGCCTTTTCCAGAGTGACCAAAGGAAGGTATACCGGAAGTGGGAGGGAACCGACCATCGTGTGTGCGACGGTCAGCGACCGGATGCTACTGCCATGGTTAACTTTTGGCGTAGTATCTGGTCGGTGCCTGTCGAACACACTGAGGGTGCCTGGATCGGTGTTGTCGAACGTGACTGTGAATCCATCGAACCCATGGGGTCTGTTACCATCAGCCCCGAAGACGTAAGTTGTGCCATCCGTACGGCTCCGAACTGGAAAAGTCCGGGACCGGATGGATTGCACAACTTCTGGCTGAAGTGGTTTCGACGTTCACACGAACGTTTGGCAACACAGTTCCAGCAAGCCCTCGAGCTCGGTTCCCTACCTCCTCCCTTAACAACTGGTGTTACCTCCCTGCTCTACAAGTCCGGTAGTACCACGGAAGCGAAGAACTACAGACCCATCACGTGCTTGCCTACGCTGTACAAGCTCCTTACATCCATTTTGAGGGCAAAAATTAACACGCACATTGTTACGAACAACATTTTGGCCCCTGCTCAAAATGGATGTAGGGTTGGGTCGCGTGGTACTAAAGAGCTCCTCCTCATAGACATGACCATTTGCCAACGAGTACGGCGGAACAGAGGGACCCTCTCGGCCTCCTGGATTGACTATAAGAAGGCCTATGATTCGGTGCCTCATTCATGGCTGAGGAGGATCTTGGAGCTGTATAAAGTTGATGCAGCTTTAAGATCCTTCTTAAGTGCTTGCATGGGGCAGTGGACCACAGTCCTTCGTCAACCGGGTGGAGGAGATGGCCCTTCTGGCCCGCAGGACTCCATCAGGATTGAGCGAGGCATTTTCCAGGGTGACAGTCTGAGTCCCTTGTGGTTCTGCCTAGCGCTGAATCCGCTCAGCACTCTGCTGCAGGATTCGGGGCTAGGTTGCCAGCTTCGGAGAGGGGGTGAGGTCATTTCTCATCTGCTATACATGGATGACCTTAAGCTATTTGCACCAAATAGACAGGACCTGTTGGAGCTACTGAAAACGACAGAAGTTTTCAGTAGCGCCATCAAAATGGAATTTGGTGTAGATAAGTGTGCGGTCATGCATGTACAGCGGGGGAAAGTTGTAAATTCAACAAATTTACAACTTTCTGAGACAATGTCGCTCAGATCTCTCTCCGAAGCAGAAACCTATAAATATCTTGGTATGTCACAGGCTTTGGGTATTGAGGGTGAGGGCATAAAGCAGGCGGTGAAGGAGCGCTTTTTCTGTCGCCTGACAAAAGTACTTAATAGTTTTTTGTCGGGTGGCAATAAGGCGCGCGCCTTCAACGCCTGGGTTATGCCCTTGCTCACATACTCCTTTGGCATACTAAGGTGGACTCAGACTGAGCTGGATGCCCTGGATCGAAGGGTGCGTGTACTGCTCACTGCACACCGCATGTTGCACCCACGTTCGTCTGTTATGAGACTGTACATCCCGCGGAAGTGTGGAGGTCGTGGCTTTTTAAATGCCAAAGACCTCCACAACCGCGAGGTGTGCAGTCTCAGGGATTATTTCCTAAACAGCGAATGTGGGATGCATCGAGACGTAGTGGCAGTAGACGCATCTTTCACCCCGCTCTCCATGGCAAACGAGAACTGGCGCAGATTTAAAGTACTGAGCACCGAGGACCGCAAGGCGGAATGGAAGAGTAAGGAGCTACACGGGCGGTTCTACAGGGCCCTTACGGGGCCCGACGTAGACCTGCTCGCGTCGGTGAACTGGCTACGTTTCGGGGATCTCTTCGGGGAAACCGAAGGTTTTGTCTGTGCAATTGGCTAAGTAAAGTTTTTTGAAGAGGTGCAAATTATATTTTTCTTCGATAGTCGTCATCTTAAGGGTTGAGAAACTGCAATTCTCAAATTTTTATGACCTATAGTTTTTTAGAAATATTTTTTTAAGTGGACGGGATGACATTTGGCCGATTTAATGGCGGACAAGCTTAGTGCCTTTGTACTTCAAGAAGTAGAAAAAAAAGCGATGTCAACTGCCACCGCTGTCACTGTCAAACCAAACTCGAAATTGAAATAATTAAAAGATTCTGTTCGACTGTTTCTTTCTTGCGTATTTGGTGTGATCAGTGTGTTTTAAGGGATATTTTCAACGACCTCAGCACAAATCCGGAGTTTCGATTTTGCCACATTCCTCCACGACCTTAGCACGATATTTGGACCACGATCTATTCACGACTGCTTAGGCACTGCTTCTTGGACAACGTTTTCTGGCTTTACGGTGAACCTTACGTGAAGTATTGGACTGCAACATAATGCCTTCAGATCCCGAAAGCAGTCGAGCGGAAATGGAGTATTACAGAGATATACTCCAATGCTTTGTGCCTTCTTGTTTGAAATACAGACGAGACTATTTGAGACGAGAATTCGGCATATTTAAGTATCCCAAAGTGTTTACAAGCAACTTGGCGCCAAGCGTTGGGGAGAAATTGCCCGAAACGGAACTTGTATGTCTGTGAGGAACATATCAATGTAAGTAGGTATATTACTATTTGTGTTCATTAGGCTTAAATTCCTATGGTCGTAACTCTTTTTTGCGGCCAGCTCTCTGTCCATTTAACAGGTCTTCTGTTTTTCCTTCATCAGTATCTTCCACCAGCATAAGCAGATATATGTTCATCATCATCATTGTCTTAGCAAGGGTTATGAATGGTAGTAACTAATAAATTATAATGGACCCTTAATATGTAGTGCATCCTGCACATAAGTGTATCTGGGTTCTCTCTGAATTGGGGACTGACCACATTTAGTATAAAAAATATAATTTCATTTAAGTTTTATGCACATATGAACCCTTTTAATTAATATTTTGGAACACAGTAAAAGCTCTTTAATTCTGTTTATAGATTGAGGAAGATTGCTACAAAAGCAAATCTGGCAAGTTACACCTGAAAAGACAGCACATTTGATCATACCAAAACATATGATGAGAACGTAAGTATCAACTAGGCCCATTATTTTACATTCATACACATACTTATACTCACACCCATATCCCATTGGGGTAGGCAGAGGCCAGAGAATGCTAAAAACTATGCACATACTTCTTTCACTCCAAACACATCCATACATCTCCTCATACATGCTTGTTGGTTGTCAGTACTTCTGATTTGGCCTTTTTTCAGTATCATAGAAATATTTTATACTGTGGTAATTGTAAATGTGTTAATTACAAAGCTGTCCAAGACACTTTTTCTATGGAACAAGTGGGGATATGAAGTTGAAATTAATGTTGAAGAAGTGGCAAGGCAATTACTATTTTGTTGACTGTAAATAAAAATAAATATATAATATTTATGTCTTTGTGACACTCTTTTAAATAGTGATATTTAAAAATGAAAAATTGGTTGCTGGTATAATACTTAATAAGCATTTATTTACTTTTAGGAAATTCTGATTGATGAATGCAACAGAACCCAAGATACTCTGGATAACTCAAAAGATCTGCCTACTATGTTAACTCAGTTTATGCAATATGGAAGCATGTCACATGCAAAGGTAAATATACATTTTTGTATATAGAAGGCAGTATAGTCAAGCCATCTTCATACTTTACACTAAGGTTCATATTCTATCTCATAAGGAAAATTAGTTAGTGTGTATCTGCCGTTCATGATGAATGGCATTCAAAGGGTTAAGAGTTATGTTGACTTATTTTAAAGGTATTATGATAGAGCATGTGTGTATACTTAATTTGCTTGTATTCTTTCAGTGTGATTCTTCGACTCAAACTGAAATGGAGTTTGAAAATAAAGATGTTTTGGTGAAACCATTTGTAAGAAGTATACACTGTTCCGCCAACATTAAAGCTGAAAGCATAATGGAAAGTAAGCCCGTCTTCCAACCCAAGTCGTTCGCTAACACCATCACCATCATTATATGAACCATCTAGCCCATTATCATCAAGCCCGACTAAAGAGATCGTAACAGAAGGTAGAGATATGTCAGGACGGAGACATATTTGGAAAATAATGAAGAACCCCGAAATGTACCTTAGTGTTCCTAAATCATATTATTGGTTAATAGATATTTTAGCAAAACAATGTAAATTACGCAGGGTATTATAATAAAAATGCAATAATGTTTGTTTTGTTTTATTTATAAATGTACAAATGATTATTCTTAAGCCAAAAAACTTCAAAAGCATGTTATTGAATAGAAAAGGTTTGTTACTTTTCTACCTTAACGGCATTAACATAGAGTTGAAAAGTTGCAATCGTTTTCATTCTGCGACTGAACATACATTTAGTGGAAAGTGGAAGTGGGTCTATATAGATAAATACATAGAAACCATCCAAGACTCGGGCACAATGGAGAGACTTCAAGATAGTGCATTATGTAAAAATTTTGGGTAGATGGCTTCCTTCCAAAACTTCTCTGACTTTTTTAATAAATCATTAGTATAAACTGCGTCAAAGTTAACCCACATTATTTGTATTTTTTTGTTCTTCTCAAAATCTGGATCAGCAATACAAAAAGCACATTTATTGTACCCAGTTGCTTACATTTGGAATTGACATTGAGCCAAAAACTTTTCCTTTATTTTATAATTATCTATATAATGTTTGATGGGTTTCGTTGTACTTGAGCACTTCACTTCCACAATAAAATCACTTGCTACACTAAAAGCTAAGCTCCACTAAATAAGTTAATCAACTTAAATCCACATTCTTCAATTTGGACCCCCAATTTCCTTTCAATCTCCTTTACCACAGGTTTTTAAAGTAATTTACCACTCTTCATAGCCTTGGTGTCATACATTTTATATCCGCCAAGAATTTGCTAAGAGAGCCATCAGGAACCATGATCATGTCCATGTGTGGCAAGAATCTGCTCGCACGTATCCACTCATTTTGCGATCAAAGGCGAAGCGTCAGAAATACAATATCAAGTCCAAGAGTCAGGACAAGCGTCGTCGTAAATAAATGCAGGAAACTTTATCCAAGAAGCAGTGCATAAGTAGTCGTAAGTAGATTAATCGTGGTTCAAATATCGTGCTAAGGTCGTGGAGGAATGCGGCAAAATCGAAAGTCCGGATATGTGCTGAGGTCGTTGAAAATATCCCTTAAAAAACACTGATCACACCAAATACGCAAGAAAGAAACAGTCAAACAGAACCTTTTAATTATTTCAATTTCGAGTTTGACACTTGACAGTGACAGTTGACATCGCTTTTTTTTCTATTTCTTGAAGTACAAAGGCACTAAGCTTGTCCGCCATTAAATCGGCCAAATGTCATCTCGTCCACTTAAAAAAATATTTCTAAAAAACTATAGGTCCTAAAAATATGAGAACTGCAGTTTCTCAACCCTTAAGACGACGACTATCGAAGAAAAATATAATTTGCACCTCTTCAAAAAACTTTACTTAGCCAATTGCGGACGAAGTTATCATGACGAACAACTACCGGAAATATATCCTGAAGGACGGTACGGTCGACATTTGTCGGGCATGCCGCCGTCCCGGAGAGTCACTCAGGCATATCATTTCCGGTTGTGGTCATCTTGCTAACGGCGAGTACTTGCACAGGCATAACTTGGTAGCCAGAATTATTCACCAGCAACTTGCTCTTTCATACGGTCTTGTGGACTTCGAAGTGCCGTACTATAAATACTTACCTGCGCCAGTTCTCGAAAATGGTCGTGCTACGCTCTATTGGGATCGATCTATCATCACGGATCGGACTATTGTAGCCAATAAGCCCGACATCGTGCTGATAGATCGATCGAAGCGCCAGGCAGTGCTCGTCGACATCACCATCCCCCATGACGAGAACCTCGTGAAGGCCGAGAAGGACAAAGTCAGCAAGTACCTAGACTTGGCACACGAGGTAACCGCCATGTGGGATGTTGATTCGACGATCATTGTCCCGATAGTCGTTTCTGCGAACGGTCTAATAGCGAAGAGTCTCGACCAACATCTCAAGAGACTCTCGCTAGATGGCTGGGTCAAGGGTCAAATACAGAAGGCGGTACTCCTGGACACGGCGCGGATAGTCCGGAGGTTCCTCTCTCTGTCGCCCTAACCACCGGTGGCTTAGGCCCTGCCTCGCTGCCGGCGGCACCCTAGGTTAGGTTTTTATAATGTTTTTATATTTTGTAAGTGTATTTTTATATTTTACCTTTTGTAAATCCATTGTACAAACCTAACCTAAGACGAAAAATAAATAAAGGAATAATAATAATAAATCTTTATTTCGGACATTACATCATCTATACTTGTTAGTATTTTGCTTAACCTAGGTTTTAGTAGAGTACACAATATATTATATTATAATTAATGTAGCAGAATTATGTTTTATTGATGCTCCTACTTAAACCGGCTTAATGTTTTCTTTAAGTTGTGACCCTTATCTTTATGACGTATAAATAGTTTTTTTTTAGATTATAAAAAGCGACATCGACATCGTGGCGTAGCAGCGAACTAGAATATTTCGGTACCACCCCATTTTACGGTATACGAAATAAACATTTTCTCATACACTTTGTATTGTTCGGGGACGGGCGGAAAGAAGAGCGCCGGGACAGCTAGTAAATAAATAAATGTTAGGGGAAATTCTTACACAAATCGAGCTAGTCCAGTCAGCATCAAAAGAAGCTACGCATTTAAAAAGTTCTAAAGTACTTTTGATGCTGACTGTCCCATCATGTCCCATGGTAAGCTCAATAAGGCTTGTGTTGTAATAACGAGATGAAGATATATTTAATTGATATAAATACATTGAAAACATACAATTAAGTCTGACACAAATATTCATGCTCATGAAAGAATGATTTTCCCCGACCGGGATTGGAACCCAGGACCCAGGACTGTCAGTTTCAGAGGCCTGGTCACTAACCACTAGGCTGAACCGGTCGGCAAATCCATATCATTGCAATACCCGCATTTTCTCTCATAGGTCTGTAATCGTAAGCTGTGTTCGTTAACATGTGATGTGGCACATCACTCGACACCTTGTTGACGTCAAGCGATCGATCTTTAAAAATAAACATGAGGTTTCTCCGCAGTGTTATTAATTACGTGAATAATATAATTGGAGATAATCGCTCCAAAAGTCACAATCATTGTATTCTTCCCCTAACTTTCGAACAGTGGAATCAAAAAATATGAAAAAATTCATGGGCACTATTACGTCCATGATTTTTTTGTTATTAAATACTTTCACCGAAAAATTATTTAAAAAAGATAGGTCCAATAGTTTCTATCTGTAGTAGGTATCTCTGAAGAACTGCCTCGCCCTAAAAGTGCCGCGAGTTTCCTATAAAAATACGACCCCTCCTAACTCACAGTGGTTCTAAACAAGGACCAGTAGCAGTAGGTACAGAACCCCCACTGCGCGCCGCCCAAACCGCACTTGGCCGCTTTTATTTAGTATGATATATGGATCAATAAGGGAAGTGATTACCCAATCTTGCAACATCGTAAAACTTGAGCTTGTTGTGCACCACGCGAAAAACTGCAAAACTTTTTCACTTATTCATGTTCTAGCTAAAAGTCATAATGATAAACTGTAAGTTTGTCGATCGCAAAATGTAGTACTTTTTTTAAGTTCATTAAATTTACATCAATTCAATCCCAGCTGCGCAGCTAAGCATTTAGCACTTTTAGGGACAAGGCTATGGCCCTTCCAAGATGGTTAGATTTTGCTGTCATAAAACGCACGGTCACAGATTTTATAATAGACATCGACTACATGACATTTGAGCAGAGGGTATATAAGGTATATTTAATAGTTATAGACGCGTATAGCAAATGGCTCGAGTGTTTGTTTATGAAAGGCGGTACCTCAACTAGATCGTAGATAAGCGAGTTAAAAGAATTGTTCTCACGGTTTGGCGTGCCACATGTTATTCTATCAGATAACTATTAAAATTAAGTCGGACGAATTTCAGCATTTTTGCTCGATTAACGGCATACAATATTTAACATCACCTGTTTATCACGCTGCAAGTAATGGTCAGGCTGAAAATTCTGTAAGAACCTTTAAAAAAAATGCTAAAATGTATACTAAACACAGCCAATTCGCATAAAGATGTAAACGATAAGTTATTAGGCTATTTATTTGAATATCGAAATACAACTCACTGTACAACTATGTTGTCTCCCGCCCAAATTATGTTTGGTCGAAACCTTAGATCCCGATTAGATATGATTCGAAGGCAACCTAAAAATAATAATAATTGTTAGAAATCAGCAAACACGATGAAATGAGCCCAAACACGGTCAAGTAGCTATATGCCTTCGAAAGGTTCTGTGTGATGTTGTTCTACTCCATCATCAGACACTCAGAAGTTCGTTTACAACGGCTGCTAAGCAAACATAAACAAAAGCGACCAAAACAGACAAAGATATCTAACCACTTAACAGTTCCCTATCATGTTTTTCTGCTCCATCATGATCCTCAGAGTTCAATTACATGTACTCCTCACCAAGCGCTATCGAAATCATCTATGCTGGTCAAGCAGAGTTCCGGAGAAAATTCGCTCAAACGCACTTTCAACAGGAAAATGTTAACTGCAGCGCCCTTGGCGAGTTATGGTCGTTTAATTTTTTGGGGGTTCATCCCGAATAAACCACAAACCCATTGCAGAAAACCTCAGATCATAGAAAGAAAGAGATATGCCCTAAACGCGAAATTAGTCCGGTACTGCTGTCGCCACTTTTAAAGATGTGTGCATTTCCACTACTTGCACAATATTGTAAATATTGGGTTCCCGCACACATCCGTCTAGTTGTCTACTAGCATTCTAATCCTCTAATTGGTATCTCACTACGAAAAGCAACAGTAGGAATACACTCCTACACGTAAACAACAGCGTCGGTGAACTCGTTAGGGATGAGCACATGCATCCATTTTTGCATTTATCGATAAAATCATGAGATGAGAATTTTACGTTTAAAACCATAAACTTCGTTTAAGGGTGAATCAAAATACTGTATATTACAGAAATACAAATTGTTAATTTTAGTAAAAAATACGAGTCCAACAAACCTATGGTTCGTATTTATTGTATTGGGGGTTCGTCTATTTTGATATTATACAAACCTATGATGTGTAATGTACCTATGTGTAACAAAGAAACATCCTAAATAATAGTTCAGTGACCGTTAATCAATTTATTTTAAATATTTCATGGCAACATCACTAATATGTGATCTCGATCTGGCAGCAGGTGAGCTAATGAAATGTAGTGCTTGTCAGAATAACGTACACTACTCATGTGTCGGTCTCTTGGAGGCAGATTTTAAAAAGATTCTTCCTATGAATATGAAAAAATGGAAGTGTCCTAAGTGTAGACCAAAAAAAAAACCGACCACACCAACGTCCAGCTCATTAAAGCCACCCTTGCTTTTAAATGACGACACAAATGAAAACGTTGATCACTTGCCGTCTATTGTAAGCATCGATACCGGTGCTTTACTGAATAGCATGAACAGCCAGTTCCAGCAGCTGTCAAGGGATATGGCGGACCTTAAAACCAGCTTCAATGCGAAAATTGATGCATTATCGGCCTCTATCCAAATTTGGGCCAGCAAATTCCAAGAGCTGGAAATCACAGTTTCAAATGTACAGGCCGAAGTGGCCGCGGTGAAGAAGGAAAACGTAGCTCTCCGCAGTCAGTTGGAACATATTCAACATAACATCGATGAGCAGGAACAAAGGGCCCGGCAATGCAACATCGAGATACAAAATTTACCTGTTAAACCCTCCGAAAATCTAATTCATGTGACCTTGGCCTTGGGAAAGGTATTAAATGTCCCTATATCGGCAGAGTCGATTAAAGCCGTACACAGAGTGGCCCCCAATGCACAAAGCAATCGGCCCAAAAATATTATTGTGGAACTGTGTTCTCGTCGGTTAAGGGATGACGTAATAGCCGCCGCGCGAGCCCGGCGCGGCGTCACCGCAGGTCAAGTGCTCGGGTCCGCGTTCGGGCCCGGAGCTGCCGCGACTTCCAGCGGCAACGGGCAGGCGGACCAAAAGGCTGACTCCATACCTATCTACATAAATGAACATTTAACGCTTAAGAATAAAATATTGCATGCAAGAACACGCAAGGAGGCTGCCGCTAAAAAGTACAAGTGGGTCTGGATCAAGAACTCGGCCATCCTTGTTAGAAAAGATGATTCATCCACTGTGATCCGCATCCGCAACGAGGACGACCTGTCAAAGTTATGAAGTATTTGTGGATGTTCTATTGGTGCCAAGTCCTTTGATTTTTCATCTACACATCTCTTTGTGATTTTACTCTCCTCTTATGTCACCGTTATTTTAAGCTTAATTTGCACTTGTTATGAAATATACGAGTATGTACTATTATTATGTGTTATGTTATATAATTTTGCACCACCAATGAATGCAGTGAACAAAACTATTGTTGTTGAGGATTTATTATCAAATGCACTCTTGACAAAATCTAAAAATAGACAACCACACCTTATTACGTGTTTAATATGTACCGTCTTGTTTAAAAATACGTATAAACGCCACTATTACAAATTAAAATACTTATGTAAACCATTTATGTTATTATATGGATTTCTTCTTATTTTGTCATGGATATTTCAACTAAAACGATAACATTTTATTACCAGAATTGTGGTGGTTTAAAGTCAAAATTGATGGATTTGCGATTAAATATTTTGCTGTGCAACTATGACGTCATAATACTTACCGAAACGTGGCTAACATCGGGTATCAATAATGCTGAACTTTTTGACAGCAACTATAATGTTTTCCGACGTGACAGAGATCTGGCGGGAACAGGGAAGAAAGGCGGAGGCGGGGTTTTAATAGCTGTTAAGTCAAATCTTCTCGCGACCCGTCGGACTGACTGGGAGTCAACCAACGTTGAGGATGTTTTTGTTGTTTTGAGTTTTTTAAATCGTAAACTTATAATAAATGGGGTCTACCTGCCGCCGAGGTCCTCTATTAGTGCATATGAGAATTACTGTAGTAAAATTGAAAAAATATACGACCATTTCAAAGAGAGTAGTGTCTGTATTTTTGGAGACTTTAATTTACCAACCATCGATTGGGTACACAATTCAATTACCCATGAGCTAACGCCTAGTGACGGCAGTGATCTTTGCCCGATCGGAAGGCTTGTTCTTGATACTACCACCTTATTGGGTCTCAAACAGTACAATTCATTCCGTAACACTAATAATAGGATTTTGGATTTGATTTTCTATAACAACCTTTGTGAGGTATCCCGGCCGGATCACGTGCTGTCTAACCTAGATAGACATCACCCGGCCGTTAAATTAAGCATCGACGTAGTGCCACCCTGTACGATTCTTGCTATAAAATTTCCAAAATATAATTTTCAAGGAGCTGACTACTCAGTTATTGCAGCAAAGCTTCGTGAAGTAAATTGGGATTCCGAATTGCTTAGTTTACCACCAAACGAGGCAGTTGAACGGTTTTACCATTTGTTATTTTGCGTTATTGACAAGTGGGTACCTTTGAAACGGTGCAGATCTCCTAAATTCCCAATATGGTTCTCGCCTGCCCTCATAAAAACCCTAAACAGAAAAAAAAAGTTATGGCGCAAATGGAAAACCTATGAATCCATGGCAGACTACCGCGAATACGCCTTTCTTCGTACTCGCAGCAAAGTTCTGATTTTAAAATGCTTCTCTGATTATACCCGAAACACAGAGATATCTTTAAAGCAGAATATCAAAGCGTTTTGGTCTTATGTCTCGTCTCTCAAAAAAGACTCCTCAGGTTATCCCGCTACTATGTTCTATGAGAACAGACCATCGTCCGGAGGTGAAGAAATTGCTAATACTTTCTCTGAGTTTTTTTTCTCCGTGTTCGAGCCTAAGGATGAAGTGTGTGAATATGATCTTATGAGTCTTTCAATGGCAGATGCTGCCCCGAATCTATCTAACATTTATATAAAAAAAATCTGACCTTCTTAAGAAACTCAAAAGGGTTGACACTAAAAAAGGGATTGGACCTGATAAGATAAGTCCGTTTTTTATTAAAAATACGGCCACTGCTTTAATAAGTCCATTATACATTATTTTTAATAAATGCTTAAGCTCGGGTATCTTTCCTGACAGATGGAAAATATCACATGTCACCCCGATACATAAATCTGGCTCTAGATCGCAAATAACTAATTATAGGCCTATATCGGTGCAATCATGTATTCCGAAAGTATTCGAGTCCTTAGTGCATGACCTGATTTTTCCAGCTCTTGAGAGATCCATCTTGGCAGAACAGCATGGTTTCATGAAAAGAAAATCTACGATAACCAATCTTATACTCTATACTAACTTCCTATTCGAATCGATGGATAGACGACAACAGGTAGACGTCATATTTACAGATTTTAGAAAGGCTTTTGACAAGGTCGATCACCAGCTTCTTCTTGCTAAGCTCGCATACAACGGTATTCGTGGAAACCTCTTGCGATGGTTTGTTTCATACCTCGCGAATAGATCTCAAGTTGTGGTGGTGAACGGTTTTGTTTCGGAGCGCACAAAAGTAACGTCAGGGGTAATTCAGGGATCTATACTGGGCCCCCTTCTGTACACTTTATTCATCAATGATATTAAGCAATGTTTCCAAAATTGTAGCTTCCTAATGTTTGCTGATGATTTAAAAATATATAGAAAAGTCGAATCTGTAAATGATAGTACATTGATCCAGGATGATATTAATAAATTTACCGAATACTGCCGTACGAATAAATTACAATTAGCAGGTGACAAATGTTTACACATGACTTTCACAAAAAATAAAAAAAACTTTGTGAATTCCGAGTACGAAATCGACAGCCTTCGGATCCAAAAAGTGACCCTTGCACGCGATCTGGGAATATTATTTGATGACAAACTACATTTCAATAGCCACATTCAACGGATAATCTCTAAAGCTTACCAAATGTTAGGCTTTTTGTTAAGGACAGCTAGAGTTTTTAAAAAGCCTTGTACGTATTTACTGTTGTATAAGACACTTGTTAGACCTCATTTAGAGTATGGATCAGTGATCTGGAATCCATTATACCATAAATATGCAAAATCATTAGAAATGGTTCAAAAAAAGTTTCTGCGGGCATTGCACAGGCGATTGACAGGTAAACGAATGTCTTACTTAAAACTGCTGCATTATTATAAGTTGCAATCTTTGGAGAAAAGACGCAAATGTTCGGACGCAATCACATTGTGGAATATCTGTAGGGGGCATTACAACAGTATGGAGCTCTTGGAGTCCATCCGCTTCAGAGTCCCTGGCCGATGCAACTCACGCTCAAAGGCCCTATTCTCTGTGCCCGTGACCTCTGGCAATGCTGGGGTTCGTGCTCCCATTCGCCGTCTTTGTTCTACTTATAATAAATTATTCACTTCCATTGATATCTTCAATACGAAAAGGCCTAAATTTCGGAAACAAATCATTGAAACTCTTAATACCCACCCTGAACAGTAGTATTATGTCGTCATAATTGACCATTTTGTGTGTAGTGTCTGTTTTAAGAACAATGTAATTTTCAAGATAAATTAGTAATTTAATACTCGGATTAATTTCATTACCTATCTATTTGGATAAATGGTGTAAAAATACTTTCATATATATTTATGTTACGAACTGGTTGTTAAAGTTGGTTTATAAATATTTGTATATAAGTAAGTAACCTTACAAACATAGTTTCAGTGCAGCCAAAGCCATAAAATGTAATATCCAAATATGTCTTAGTGAGGGCTATTTAGGAAATAAGTGCATGCTTATTGTCCATGTATTTTTAGCTTATAAGTTACCTTTAGACTTGTTTCTGTTTGTTCTCCAATAAATAAATAAATAAAATAAATAGTCGATCTGTAGACTTTTTTTATATTTTAATGTGATATTCAGTTATGCAAATAACTATATTTAAAAAGAAAATGTAATGAAAACCATTCGTAATAACGTCGATCAATTATCGATAATATTGCATGCATACAGATACTGCCACTGCCTTATCCCGCGCACTCGAAGCTGCGTAAGGTGTTTGCGCTGGCAGGTCGAAGCTTTTAGGGTGAATTTTACAAAGTGAAATAAGGAACTTTAAAAATACATTAATAATAGAAATACTAATAAAAAAAGCACTTAGCAGTGGTATGTTATTCCACATATTTTGTATTTTTGTTTAGTTTACCGATTTTTACAAATAAACACGCTACAGAGTACAGACCGTTATTTCGAAAAAAAACTGGAGCCATAGCGTGAACAACGATCGCCGCTCAAATGAGTCAGCGCTAAGAGCGGTGCGCGCCGATATGGTTTACTGACCTTATGACATATCGCCCCTGTGACATATCTCCTTCTTTCTATGATCTGAGCAGAAAACCGTATTCAAATCGGTCAAGCCGTTTTGGAGATATTGAGGTGCACACACAAACAAACAAACAAACAAACAACCTCTCACCCTAAACGCATATACCTTCTCCGTTCCGTCGTGGGTAAAAACATTCTTGTAGACACTTTCAAAAGGGAGACAAAATATGGTTAAGATGGTTTACGGATAGAAAAAAATATTGGACTTTAGGTATAATACGTAATGTAATAGGTAATCGAGTGTTTGATATATATGTTAATGATTATGATATTTTGTGCAAACGACACGTTGACCAAATTATGAAATACAGGGGAAGTGAAGAATTTGAAAACCTCTCACATGTTGGAGAGGACGATGTCTCGAATACGGGGATAACTCCGCCACCGACGGCGCCATCGTCACCGCCATCACCGTCGCCCCCACTTTTACCTAATCCGCCTTTTTCTCCATCGACTGTCGAAGAAATGATGAGTGTAACACCGAGATGGTGATGGAGGAAGAGGCAGAGAATTTCCAATGGAAAATGAAAAATTGATCACCCCGGGCGGGATTTGAACCCGCGAGCTCTGGAATCCGTCCATCGCTCTTTCCAACTGAGCTACCGCGGGTTATCCCGAGGCGACGAATCTTTCAATTAGTTCACTCTTTCTAATTAAGCCTTAGGGAGACTTGTAGCGACATCTACCGTCAAAGTTGCTACAACTTCTTGAAACGGCACCAACGTCTCAAGTTACATTGAGAATCATTAGTAACAATGTGCTACCCCATTCTAAATGTAAATATTTTTACAAGTGGAAACGTCTACTTCGCGAAATTATAATTTCGAATCGAACATGAAAAATTGAGGCAGAGAATGCCGAGCATAGTTCATCGGAGGCAGCTCCGGTTATCGAACCTGCGACCGCTCCTGCCGCGAGCAGCGCGCACGCGCCGCCGTTTCGGCTTGGCCCTACTTTAAGACCTAAGAAAATAGATTGTAGAAATCTTAGTAAATAAATAGTTGTTTTTAATGTTTGTTTTTATTGTCATCTGACCGGCTAGTATGATAGCTTATACCGTCACGTTATATGGCCAAAATGTACTGAAACGTCACATAAAACGTGACGGTATAAGCTATCATACTAGCCGGGCTGGTTTTAAAATCAAAGGGGAAGGAGTGATATGTATACGACGATCGATGCATTCGTACCTACAAGCTATGGGATGGAGAAAGCAACCAAGGGTTAATGATATGTAGGTATGCGCCCACGCCGGCCCGGGCTCTTTTCAGTAATAAACTAGCTTCGCTACGAAACGGTCGTTGTCATTTCGCACCTCAAGTACTTCTCAGTTAATCATATCTCGCTATATCTTATAGCTTGCAGGACTCCTATGCTCGCCCTTGGAGATACACCTCATGAACCATTTTGGTAGGACCGGGGAGGTATTTACCGGCGAATTTGCGTACCTATTTTCCTTGTTAAAATGAATAGTAAATCTTTGGAAAAAGACATTTGTTTTTTTATGTGCCCACGACTTAGTTTTAACACAAAGATGACGGAGACGACAGAGGAAAAACCGCGCACACAAGCTCGCGGTTCGGAGCGAACATGTTCGCTCGGCCAGAGGGCCTACTCCGAACTTCGAAAATCGAATTTCGTGTCGTGCCGTCCCTTTCACTCTCGTGTTATACACTATATGACGGAAAGGGACGGCACGATACGAAGTTCGATTTTCGAAGTTCGGAGTAGGCCCTCTGGGCCGGCCTTAGGCCGGGAGGAGTGGTCGCTCGAGATCAAGCGTTCCACACAACAATGGATTAGTCACCAACAGGCACTAGAGTTGCGGCTATAAGATTGAAAGATACAGTATTAATTGAAGTATACAATAGAAAACTCCCGTGAGTTTCAAACATATTAAAATATAATAAAACGGGACATTGACGGCACGGAAGTTGTAATAGTAGCTTCTACTCTTCCTAGTAAACAGCATCAATTTGTTATGGGCCTGCTCAACCTGCTCAACCCCGGCAGCACGGACGCCCCTGTTAGAACTAAGTTTTCTACCCCAATAAATTAACGTATGGTGTCTTTATTTCCAAACCTTAGATAAGCTAAGGTTTAACGAAGATTTGGCCAATGTGATCGTCTGTGGTAGGACCCCGTAGTGTTGTGAACCGTAAGAACCCATGATCTTTAATGTGATTACTTGTCAAACCCTTGGACTCCTCAAATACCTAGCTTACCTAGACCTACCTAAAATGAAGCCTATTTAGCCTAGCTACTCATAATCGTTAGTAATACTAACTTTCCTACATATAGAACTTTATTTGCTACAGGGAAAACTAATTATTGAACTTTGGCTATTCCGAAGTTCATAGAGTTCAAAATAGGATAAATAATTATTGTTTGTGGTAATTTAACCCCAACCTTAACCTATACTGGTCTCTTGCCGGTGTCAGTAGCCATTGGGTTTTTAAAGAAAGGCAAAATTTTCCTTAAAAGCCACTCAGTTTCCCTAAAATCAAAATTATTTCCTAATTTTTCCCTAATACATAAAACTCTGGTACTTGATATCCTAGCTAGCTAAGAATAATTTTGATTGCTTATTGTGGTATGGAGCGACCTCTGGCTTCCATACCGTGCTACTGGACCGGTAGGATGGGGCATGACCTCTATGCTAAGCTAAAACGATCTAGACTCCCTAATGAGAATAAGCTCATTAGTCAAGTCTTATAGATGATTGCGAATCATCTCTAACTAACCATTTCACTTGGAGGTGCTAAAACCTCTGAGCCCTAGGGGTCCCTAACAGCCAGTAAGCTCTAACACTACCAATTCTGATATATGAAGGTCAGGAGTTCTGAGTCTGATCGTGAAGAAGTGATCTGTTACTGGTTAGTTACTGATACGAGCTTTCATCTACTCACAGTTACTAACAACTAATGGATTGCTCCGCCTCACCATTAGGTCTAAATCAATTTATTCCATATTCCAGAATAAATTGGTTTCCTATCTATAATTTATTATGAACACCTTTAGTTATAAATAAAAGAAGACTCAGCACTTCGAACCCTTGATACCAGAAACCTAGACCTCTAATGTCTAAGATCTTAGCTGATATTGTAACTATCTATCCCTAAAACACCCTACAACTGGCAGTCTTATTCCGATACCTATATTTTGACCACCTAAATGCCTAAGACCTAAGTCTTCACAACTGTAACCTAGAATACCAAATCAGAGGAATACTACACACATGTACCCTACCACTACTACACACATACCTATTTGTTCCCTAAATCATCCTATAACCTTGTTTCTCATACTTAGGTCACCTAAATAGCCCTATAATATAAGTTCTAAATTAACCTGCTAGAAACCTATTACCCAAGCTTTAGTGTGTGAAATTAATCCAAACTACCCTAAATATTGCCCTGATCTACTTATTTGAAATTAATACCAATTCTGGATTTTAGCTTCAAATAAGTATGTGTTTTCCCTACTCTAAACTATAAAAGTTCAGTCGGCTAAATTGAGGATTGCAAAAACTATCAGCCTGTATAAATGCCTTCCCTCGCACAACCCAAGGGCATTTATAGGTGTATATAAAAGTAATCGATACATAAATACATCAAGACCATACCTCGAATATTGCGAACCTCTGCGAGCGGAGCACACACCCTCGCGCCAACCCGAACCATGGCCGCTCTCACCTCCACTCAGCAATCGGCATCGGGCATGGAGGGCCCCAGACGCGCCATCCACGCTGGCAGTGTTGACGCCAGACGATACCTCCATTCTCGTACTCCTCTGTTACTCCAGGGCAAACAGAGCTCGACACTGTGCACCCCGCGCAAGTATACCGCAAACATGGACAGCGATCTGCCCGGCTTATATAAATAATCACAACCACATAAAAGAAAGAGTAAGTAAATAAATTAAAAACAAGGAGAAATTCCCCACCGAGCAGAGCTTCCGCACCGCACGGGAATTTCGACCTTAATGAATAGGAACACTCCCGTAAGTAACACGAAAATACACTGATAACGCATTGCCAGAGACACTGACAGCCCGACCGACCAAACTCAACTGACCTGCGCCCCGCCCTAATTCCGCCTTTTATACTATCCGACCCTAGACACTGTGGACATCTTGGACACTGTGGACATCTTGAACACTGTGGACTCCTTGGACACTGTGGACATCTTGGACACTTTGGACATTGTGGACACTGTGGACATCTTGGACACTTTGGACATTGTGGACACTGTGGACATCTTGGACACTGTGGACACCTTGAACACTGTGGACATAGGACACTGTGGACATTGTGGACACTTTGGACATTGTGGACATCTTGGACACTCTGGACATTGTGGACACTGTGGACATCCTGGACATTGTGGACACTGGACATTGTGGACACTTTAGACATTGTGGACACTTTGGACATTGTGGACACTTTGGACATTGTGGACATCTTGGACACTCTGGACATTGTGGACACTTTGGACATTGTGGACACTTTGGACAGTGTGGACACTTTGGACATTGTGGACACTTTGGACATTGTGGACACTTTGGACATTGTGGACACTTTGGACATTGTGGACATCTTGGACACTGGACATTGTGGACACTGGACATTGTGGACACTTTGGACAGTGTGGACACTTTGGACATTGTGGACACTTTGGACACTTTGGACATTGTGGACACTTTGGACATCGTGGACACTTTGGACATCGTGGACACTTTGGACACTTTGGACATTGTGGACACTTTGGACATTGTGGACATCTTGGACACTGGACATTGTGGACACTTTGGACATTGTGGACACTTTGGACAGTGTGGACACTTTGGACATTGTAGACACTTTGGACATTGTGGACACTTTGGACATCGTGGACACTTTGGACAGTGTGGACACTTTGGACATTGTGGACACTTTGGACATTGTGGACATCTTGGACACTCTGGACATTGTGGACACTGTGGACAGTGTGGACACTTTGGACATCGTGGACACTTTGGACAGTGTGGACACTTTGGACATTGTGGACATCTTGGACACTCTGGACATTGTGGACACTTTGGACATTGTGGACATTTTGGACACTCTGGACACCTTGGACATCTTGGACATTTTCCTATTGGTGGATTGTGCCACGCCTACTCCTTCCGTCATTAGAGATTGTAACGCCCTATTCTTACGAGTAGATGCACCCTATGCCTATACAAATAAGGTTGAAAATCGTATGACACCTGACAAGTTCTTTATCTTTATTTGAAGGGAAGCAAGTAATAGAGTAAGAAATAGGTCTTAGGCCTTTACCAATAGAGTTGAAATTCGTTTACCGAGTGTTTTGTCTTAGCTTGATGCGAAGTAAGTAATAACGTAAATTTAGGTAAAAGATTTATTTCTAGTGTGGTATTTATATTATGTTATAGATTAAGCTGGTATAAATAAAGGTATTCGGACGTAATGCTTGTACTACTTTCCATTTCCCTTCTTTTAACTATTTATTCCGTATGAATCCTGTTTTTAAATGTTTCTTTAACAAAAATGCTTTTACTTTAGGTAAACTTTGTTTAGATATATAGACTGACCTTAAAACCACATAAGGGGCACGGTAGTGTCCCCGTCAAGTCTCTCAATTATGCCTTATAACTTAATAATATTTTTTTAAATAAAAATATGAATGTAATCAGTTGTCCCTTGGGAAATTATTTTAATATGAAAGTGACATGACCAGCTAGCTGTGTTATGTTACAGCCTACCCCCCGGTGAGTTTGAAAGATGAGATCTCTCAGATCTTGTCTGTAAAAGTCATCGTTAACCTCATCCGTTTAACGAAAGTTATTATAATATTAATAAATGGAATGTTAAAAATTCAATAATAAGAAATTACTTTACTATATACTTGAAAAGTTTCAACTTATTGATATCTCAATCCCTCCAGAAGAGTGATTTTAATGTGGTGAGTGTTTAAACCAATAGCGAGAGGACGTGGTGCCCCAGCAAGGGTGAATGAACCATTAAACCTCAACAATGACCATTGACAACTTTTTCCTCAAGTTTTCCTGTCTCGTCAGAGGTACCAAGTTTGTGAGACTGGTAAGTCCTAATGACCTCGACTAAGGAGATTTACCCCAAGACTGTGTCTACATTGTCCAGACGGCGCCTCTAGGAAACATTGTCCTTCCTATAAGCAAATCCCGCATAGGCTCCCCACACAAGACAGAAAAGTGTTTGATAAGTACTTAAAGCGTTCAATCGTCAGAATCAAGGCTCAATCCATCCCCCCATCACCGAAATACCCCAGCCTATCCCATTGGCGTATGTTTCACTTGAACAAAGTAACCAACTGACTGACTCCTTTTAAATTTTAATAAGGTAAGTAAGTAATACTTAATTAAATACCGATAGTTTCCTTCTGTAGGTATTAAAATCATGACCCATGATTTTATAAATGTGATCCAATAACTTGAATGTAACCATAATAATTTGTAATGATGACTAAATAAGAAAAATCATTATTACTTTATGAATTAAAAATAAATATCATTTATCTATTACTGTTCTGCACATATGTGTACTTATACATGTACACAGAACTTATTTTAAAATAAAACAAAATTGTAATAATAACGTACCACCCAATTCGTGTTGTATTCATAGTACTCAGAATTGGTCGACGACAAGTGTTCATAAATATATATATCGGTTATTTTATCCAATGTGAGGTGTGTATACACATTAAGATAGCTATAAATAGCTCGAGTGGAGTCTGTGTCAACACAGTAAGTCTCAAAAAGACCTTGTCATATTATGACTTTAACCTAGCTCCTATTACTGTGGTAACACATCGTGTATCATTTGGAGGGACCAGTTACCAACAAATTTAGATTGTACTCTAAATCTCGTCCAATTGGAAGAAACTCATTCATACCTCACATAGCACATTCATAGTCTACCTAACTCTCTACCTTCTGTGACCATTCATCCTTCACAATCATACCAACACATACCAGTCATTCTTTCAGTCTTATCTTTAACGCCCAGCTTCTATCAATCAAACAAAATTCCATAAGCACAACCACAATATAAATATTGCTCTTTTCAAGTTATAAGCAATTAAACTTTAATGCTACATATGACGCAATGTCAATAATAAATAAAACTCAACTAGAATTTTATTACGTACCCACTTATTTCTTAAAATAATAATAATAATAAAGTAACATAGAATTAATTCCCATAGGACAACTAATCAAATCCTCTACCCCCGATTGAATAACCCTTAGATTCTACTACTACCTACTATTAAATATTACAACGGAACCTGACATAGAAGTAAATAGAAGTAAGGCTAAGTAAAGAAAATATATTAAAACATCACTGAGGCCCTCGACCTTTATACACCAGCTTAACCATTTACCCTTCCTCGCTATATCGATCAAATATCACATCATATCAGCGTTTTACTTTCAATAATGTATCTAAGACATTTTTTTTTCAAATATAAACGGCATTCGTTTTGTGAAAGAATCCGCTTAAAAATCCCTATACCTCAAACTCCTCACAAACCCGTATTATCATTTTCCTCAGTACCCCAAAGAAGAAGCCAAACCACTACTGAGCGAGACTATCATATACCAAATGGAGCGAGAAAAAGGGATACACGACTTATTTCTACTAACTCTGTCGCAAATTACGTGATAATCTTTATAAAAACCCGTGCGAAATATTTCCTAATGGTGGGTTCTATACTAATGGATAGTTCAGATTTAACCATTGCATCTGATATAACTGCCAACATTCTAAACTCGCGCCCGAAAAATTGATCGTTTGCTTATGACGATTAAACTAGTGTCCGAAACAGCCCATGCCAAGTGTCACTGTCACTCTTATTCCATCATGTGTCAACGTCATTGACAACCGTCTGTCAACGCATACGCCGGTCACCGCCATTGATACTAACAAAATGTCTTCCTGTGGAAATACAAACAATATTTAAACAAACTTAAGTTTACATGAGAGAAAAACAAATATATATTTCTTGTGAGTACTATTTTAAACCATATCTGCATAACTATTTTATATTTCTATATTATATCGCAAATTTTTATTTAACATTATTTCAAATCTTGTTTTCAGCATCGCTTACGGATTATTTACGCTTACATGGATGTGTCCTAGCATTGAGCTCTAGGAAATAGCAATTAAGCCTCACCATCCTGTTCCTTGTCGTAAATGTAAGTATAAAATTGTGTGAATAATCAAATCTGTCACTCACCTACCATAATAATAACCTAATTCCCTTTTGTTTTCGCTGTAAACTTATGTTAAACATGTCGAAAATCGTCTACTATCATGTGAAAATTCAAACAATTATGCTCTAAATGAAGTTATGAGTCAATCTAAGGCTACAAATTTTAAGTACCCGTCCCAATGATCTCTTTATACTGAAAAATCTATGTAAGTTTCCAATGCTCATGTGCACATTTCCTTTACCATACATTAAATTAAAATTTGATCATACGCTGAAACATATCACTGTATTATACTAAATTATGTCAACTAACAGACTCAAAGTTAAAATGTAATTATTGTTTTGTTGATGTGTTCAATAAAATAAATTTACATACATACCTACATGACGTATAGACACCCATTGAACTAATAATCATATTTCTAATTGCAGTCAAATACCCAGCCAAAGAAAACAATATTTCGTTGATTAAATACAAAAGCGACACAAGTCAAAAAACTTGAAAATGACTTTTACTGCAGAAACGGTATTATAAACACTACTTTTATTCCGTAGCACAAAGACAGCTGTTCATTCATCGTTAGAAATGACCAAAATACGCAAGTGCCCGTTTTGCACTATCGTGACTTTGCAACTAACTTCAGTGCTATACCGCCATTTTGTCAGTTGCGACTCGACGATCAACCCGAGCGCACGTTAGTTTGGTGAAAAAGGGCCATAAAACGAAAAAAATCCTCGCTTTATAAAAAAAATTCTATGCAAGAGTGCCATATTTCCAAATGTTGCAGTGTTGAATAAAACAAAACATGTAAGTATTGTATTTTTGTATATACAAAGGGGCCATAATACAGATTGTGGCAGTTTTGATTTTATAATATACATTTTTATTGGATTTTTTCAAAAACAAAGCTGCCGTATTTACGTTTGCGACCGTGTTGAAATAAAAATACATGTAAATATTGTTTTATTTTTTTTACAAAGGGGCCATATTAAAGAATGTAGCAGTTTTGATTTGAAAATGTTAATTTAAATTGGACATTTTCTAAACCAAAGCTGCCATATTTACGTTTGCGACCGTGATGTTTTAAAAATGCAAAATAAATATTATTTTATTTTCTACACAAACGTGCCTTATTTCAGTATGTGGTAGTTTTGTTTTAAATTTATTACTTGAATTGCACGTTTTCCAAAAACAAAAACGCCGTATTTGCCGTTACGACGACTTTGAATTTAAAATAAATTTCTATCAGAAAATTATTTTCAATCAATAGTGCCCTTTTTATGAATGAGTTTGTTTTGCATTAACTTATCACTAAAATAATTGAAAAAGCTATACAAAAAAAAACACATTTATTTGTAATGTGTCTATTTTGCATTATAAATTTAATACTGCACACCCAATTTTTTTTTAAAACAAGACTGAAATTTATATTTTACTGTGTAATTTTTACTTTTAAAAAATTTTTTTATGTTAATTTCTTGCTGTTATATTCAAAAAAACTCACTCGGTAATAGTTTTATTGTTTTGTTTTTACAGAATGGTCAGCAGAGCGAAAAGAATTTTAGGAATGGTGAACGACACAAAAAGAACTACCACACGTCCTACTGCAACTAATACACGCCCTTTTGCAACTAATACATGCCCTATTGGAAAAAACGATTCTGATTTAGATATACAATTAAATTCTTCTGACACAAATTCTATACCAGACAGTGAACCTGCCTTTGATATGTCATTTCTTAATGAAACTGATGAAAGTTACTTAAGTAACTACAAACAAACAGTCACAAAAACAAATATTGTGGTTGAAGACAGTGATGATGCGTCCGACAGTGATAGCAGTGAATCTACGAGCTCCAGTAGTTCAGAAAATGATTACTCGTCAGATGACGGTGTACGAGATCCTGATTACCAATGCACAGCATTAAATGGTTCAGATTCTGATGAAAATGCGTCGCCAAAGCCTGGATGCTCTGGATTGCAGTTCGCAAACAAGCCAAGGAAACCAAACGATTACAAAACTTAGCTGATGGTAAATATACAGTAACTGAGGATGGAGAACAGATAGTATTGGGAGACATAAAGGTTATGAAAACCAGTCGTGATGAAAAATACAAGTTTTTTAAAAAATCATCTTATATTGATGAAGATTTTAAGTCGGTATCAACGTTAAAACGGGGCCAAAAGAAAAGAGCCCGGCCTAGCATTAAGTTGAACAAACTTTATAACCAAAGACTACAAGTTCCTGAAAAAAAGATACGCGGTATTCTGAATCTTATTAAACAAAATGTCATACCAAGATACTACGAAGCATTCTATGCTAACCTTTTAAACAATAATTAAAGTAGGTAACATACAAATGTGATTTCAATGAAAAATCATGATGTTGTAAACATCTAGAATTTTCATTTATTTTTATGATTTTATTTTTGATATTGATATTGCAATGGCATTGACAGTTAAAGGTTTATCACAGTATGGTAGTAATAGTTCTAAAGCTATTGGTAAAATTATAGTTTTTGTGATTTAAGTGCCTTCAAGCTGTGATTTGGTTATTAAAATTTTAAGTATTAGTACTTGACAAGCTCAAGAAACAAAGTTGTTTGTAGTTCATGTGATTTTAAAATTGACATATTTTGTAATATAACGTAAGTTAGGAATAACTTTTATAGAAATTTAATGAGAGCCTAAGTATAACCATTACATTGTGCCAAAAATTATATTTGAAGAGTTTATTCCGTGCCTTAGAAGTTTTGTAGTAAGTACTTATCGTGATTTACAAATTAAAATATATGTAACTTGTTAAGTAAATGTTGATCTCAATGTTACGGGTGATTTCCTATTATTATTAGTAGTTTTCGGATCTATAGTATCCACGTTTAGTTTTTATAAACATAATTATTGTATCACAGAAATGTATGTGCTGATATTTTTTACTTTGGATAAAAGAGTTTTGATAAGAAAGATAGTTTGGTTTATTATAGAAGTAGTTGAAGACTACGTTGTGATTTTGTTATTAATAAATTATTATTTTGTCATTTAGGGGCGAAAGACCTGAGATCTCACCACGTTGATTAGTATTTTTTTTATTAAGACTTATAGTTTGTATACTCTCTAGCATATTCATGTTCAAGTTTTGTTTCATTTGTTTTGCTAAGATTTCATATATTATGACATAACACGATTTTTGTAACTTTAAATTACAATAAACGCATTTTTTTCTCTAGATGTGGCCTTTACTGTTAAAAAATAGACTCAACTTGACAATATTTTTTTATGCAATACGGACTTTTTAGCTAATATATAGTTCTATGCGCAAATTTACTTTTAAATCAATAAACATTATAAAAAAGCGTTAAAATACCTACAGTTTGATACATAACACTTATACATTCATAAATTAAGTAAGATGAAAATAACAAAAAATATTTTCAAAACTTTGTAATTACTCTCCTGTAAAAAAGTGCCACTTCGACTTACGTCGCTTTTGTATTTAATCAACGATTTGTAGTCCAACAAAATTCTACATCACGTAGCAATGTGCAGGCACCGGCTGCACCTTTTCTGAACTGTGAGTATCACCTATTTTGATTATAATTACCAAATATTTTTCATTTTATCCCTTATTTTACTATGATTTTGATTAGCAAACCAAACATATGACCAAACTTCATACATTTTTCAAACAGTGAAAATAGTCTCCGAACCCATTTATTCCAATACATCTATTGTTATTTGTAAACTTGTATCTCCATATGCCTATTAACTATATGATAAAAATGTAAAGATTAATTATATATAATATAAGCTTCAATTTATTTTTATATCAAATATAATCGTCAGATCATCAATATATCCTTTTCAAAGCTGTCGCTCGATCATAAGTTTTTATTTTATTTTTTCAAAATTACTGTTTTTTAGCTATGTCCTGACTATTCTCATTATCCCTTTATTAGTACATAAACAACAGTTGTAAAATTATTTGTTTGTAATTAATATCTTGAAACCCACTCTAACTATTTCAATAAATTTACCATTAAAATTGTTCACAAGGGCGAAAAATTTATCTAGCTAGCTCTAATTTCCGGGTACACACGAGCTAAGCTTTGTCCCCCTTTTACTTACATACTTATTCCGCTAACTAATCATTGATATTTTGTGTTACAGAAACCCTGATCCCGGAAACAAGCTTCCCTACTCCTGACTGTAATCCTGCTTTCTCACAAAACCTATAATCTCATTCTACATATTGTACTATGAACTATTCACAATAAAAATGTGTAGCATACAAGCCATTGTAAAATATAGCATGTGTTGTGTTTGCATTTTATTTTTAATTCTTCGGTATGTTTTCATGAACTTGACTGCTTGTTTCTTAGTATGCTATATATTTATGTGACCTAAGCTACATTTTCATTAAACATTCATTTTTCACTGTGTTTATTATTGCACTCATTAAATATAAATCTGCCCCATCTTTTATTTCTTACACAAGCTCTAATAAAGCATAGGGATGCAGCCTGACATATGAACCTTCTTTATGAGATCCCTATTATAATGTAGATACCTATTGTTCATACTGGCTTGTCTTGGAATTAGGTTTGGTATTGAATATGCCTGTAGCTAAATGAATTACCATAATTCAGTGCAAAAATAATATATGACCAAATAATTAATAACTTAAAGCTTTTACCCACTCATTTATGTTCACTCAATCATTGTAGCTATATCATCCTAAGATCCTTTTCCACCCATAGCTTGTATGAAGCTAGCCCAACTCAATCAAATGCAAAAATAAGTACACACTAGTGGCTTGGTAAGACTAATAATTGTAGGCCATTTATAGTAAGTAAGATCCCAATATTTTTATCTGAGTAATGAATTATCCATAATTGATTCCCTAAGCACTTCGATCTGCTAAATTGTTCATACAAAAGGTATAGTATAAGGTAGAAAATAACATTTTACGACAATCTTTGGCAATTTGGTACAAATAACTAATTAATACACAAAGCACTAAGGTTCCCTATAGTGTCTTCTACCGGTGAGTAGTTCATCTAAGTTCTATTTCATGCCTAAACTTATATGAAAATGACATTTGTATAATCTTTCAATTGAATTTTACATATCATCTATCTTTATGTGACCAATCACGTAAGAATAATCTACTTATTTATCCTTTCTCATAATTTAAACTGATGATGATTTATTGATAAGCATGCTATCTAACGTAGAGTAGTTAATAAAATATTTACTTAAACATCACTGCTAAAGTTACAAACTAAATTGTCTTAGAAATACAATAATGCAACTTCTTAAACGTGCTCGAAGCCATTATAGGGTTAGTAATCTCTTATTCTTCTCATTTTTGAATCCTAGTAATGACTTATTGAAATAATTTATGATAAACTTCAGGCGCCATCTAACGACAATATAGCCTAACAGTTTTCTCGACAACAAACTTCAACATTCGATCTTTGATTCTAATCACCACAAGAGATCACTAGTATCGCATTCATTCGAAACGTTTATTAATTTCTTTATTCTGTGTAAATTTACAAATAACATTATATTTAATTAATTATGTGTGCAATTAATGACATTACTTATGTTATTAAATTTCACGGATATTTTTTCTAATTGAAAAACGCGATAACATTTACACATTCGCGCGAATCGCGATTGTGTAAGCGCAGTGTTACCCTTAAGCCGTCTATAGACTACTAAATCGGGTCCGTTGTACATCCATATCACGATACGTTTCACATGTTTAGTGATGAATATTGAAGCGAAATCCAAACAATCCCGAAAAATGTGATAATAAATAATATTGACATCCCGGTATCGTTACAATAATAATAGGGCCTTTTACACGATAATTATTTTATTGCGATACCTCATGTCACGATATTGACAATAATTTAAGCAAAATAAAATGTAATAAATTAATTTGTAATAGTAACACTCTATAGATTACTTTATCCGAAATAAACATAGATATTGTAGTTTCATAGAAATAAATGCTTTTATTTTATTAATTTCTTTTAAAATAATTTTGAAAACCGCTGTAGTATTGATATCCATGCTATATCACAAAATTAAACGTGTGAACAAGGTATTCCTGCCTGGCTAGCATGATAGCGACAGCTCATACCGCTACGCTATATGGCCAAAATGTACTGAAATGTCACATAAAACGCGACGGCATAAGCCATCACACTAGCCGGGCAGCCAGGCTGGTGTGAAAGAGTCTTATGATCTGTTCCAAAGACTACTAAGAAGATATGATCTATGGTTTTTTTTTATCTTTTCTCGGCGCGTCTTTCGCAATGGTCGTCAATGGTATTCGTGCATTCATTTTATTAATTAGTTACTTAATTTCTGTTTCTGGGGTTATTTTAAAGATTGATTATAGTCTAAAGCACACAATTACTTATAGTTTAGGACCATGTTATGTGAATCTTGTTCCTAGCATTAACTTCTATTGTGATCTTCTACATGATGAAACTGCGTAGTTGCAAACTCGAAATAATGTGCTATTCATCAAAAGCAAAGGCACACCCATGTGTACCCTCCGTGAAGTAGCTAAGCGTGCATCACAACAAATCCTGGATAAAACTACAAACGTCCCATAAATAATAGTAATAATACTGTTTCCCGCCATCCGCGACATCCCAAGAACTTCCGATTCAAATCCGCCTTCAACAAGAATTGGTGAGTTTTCATTGAATTACTATAGTTACACACGCATTGTCTCCTTTTCATATTTCCCATTTGCACTTGTCCTGCCGCAATAAAACAACGCAATAGTGTTCACTTCAATAATAATTAACCATATATGGAATGACGCGTGATTAAAAACTTCATGAAAACATATTATTGAGGATTCGCTAAAAGATCCTTGTATGTTAATGAGAGACATTTTGAAGTTAATATCCATGTTTTACCCGAGATGTACCATCTTTTTACATAGTAGATCATTTTCCGAACCCATTATCCTTTTTGATTTTCCTAACATACACACATAGTGATAAATTACACCTTGTATGTATGTGAATGCTAAAAACAATGCCAAATTTCCTCCAATTATGATTTGTCTGGTTAAAATTGTATAATTTCTCTTTCTGTCCTGTTCGAACTGCAAAATTTTCTTTACCCTCAACAATTATCCAATACTCTTTATTTATTTTTCAGCTTTTCCTGAATAATGAAACGTAACGCTAGCTAGCTGCAACAACATTCTAGACCATCTGCACATGTATCTCAATTCAAACCGAAGAACTATGCATGTCATGAAACAGAGATTACAATTTCCATGATTTTCCTATCAAATGGCGTTGCTGTCTTCTAATCTCCAAGTAAGTAATCATAATGTTTATTTTATTCTAGAATGATATTAAAGTTTAACTGACCCACAATCAGAAATCAATATAAAAATGAAAAAAATAACTCATCGTTCTCACTCGGTGAAATTCCAAAAAAATAACTCATTGTTCTCACTCGGAGAAATTCCAATTTTGATAAAGTTCAATTATTTCCCTTTCATTTTTCTGTGTTAACAAACTAGTTAAAGAAAATAACCCTAAATCATTAGATAGGATACGAATCTCCTGATTTTAGTTACATGTGGCTAATTTTCTATTTTCAGAGTCCGGACTGTTGCCTTGCGGAGTCCTACATCTTCCAACTTTCCAGTACCTGCTTCTATTCTTTCAAGGTAACTAATTATTTATTTATATTAGAGACTGAATGTTCTAATGAAGTCAGATAGCAGTCACTACTGCAAAAACCAGTGCCCACGCCAACCTCGGAATCAGGCAGCGGACCCGAAGCATTGTTGCAACCATACTAGAATAATACTAGTATGATGATTTTGATGATGGCTAAATCTACTAATATTATAATATTAAGAATGCAGTGTCATCCTTTACTGTCAAATTTTGTTTTGAAATTCTTGAAATTTATGAGCACTTAACTAGTAATTATTTTTCTTAACATAAAATTTACTAAGGTCGACTGATGATTTAGCAAAGACCGTAGGAGTGGTTGTGGCATTCCCTAGGGGAGGTCCATGTCTAGCGGTGGACATCTATCGACTGATATGATGATGATGATGAAGTTAGGCCACTATATGCTATTATCAGTGTTCAGAACATTCGGAACAGTATTAAATTTATGAAATGCCTACTTTTGTTAAGTTCTCCCGAAATCAATTTGTATGTGATCTGTCTATAGACACTTGGAATGTGGACACATTCAATTTCTTGATAAAACTTCCCCGTTTAGTAACCTTCCGTGATATTTTTCACTAAGTACAGTCAGTTCGCAATGAAGAAGAGTATTGTTTTCTTGGATACAATTAAACCTTTTATTCTCATGTTAACCCTATAAGTGCTACATGTCTAAAATAATTTGTAATAATATTCTTAAAACTTATTTTCAACTAAGTTAACCTAATTATTCTTTCACTGCTTCGGAACCTTTACTCTTCACTGATGTATAAAATATCCTGCTAGGTACAGTCACCTAAATTGATAATGGGAGAGGATTTTTATTTTTTTATTTGAATTCACTGAACCCTCCCATGCTTATGAACCCTTTAAAATACTACATGCCTAAAATAACTTGCAATATATTAATTAAATTCTAATAGTAAGTTAGGATGGTGATAATGATAATCAAGTGTATGAAGCGTTCTATGGTTTTCTCACGTCGTAGCCTATGGATGCTTCATTATCATGAATTTTTATAAATTTCGATATCTATGACGGTGGCAAACAAGCACACTGTTTATTTGATGTTGCCTTAGCCTATGGATGCTTAATGTTTCTGAATTTAATTCCGATGTATTACTGGCGTTGCCTGATGGTGGCAAATAAGCACATGGTCTACCTGATGATGATCTATTGCTGAAATGTATGAACCTATTTATTTTTTATTATTTACATTTAATTAAAATTCAAGTGATCCTTAATGGCGGCAAACAAGCACACGGCCTAATTGATGATGATATTTCTGATCTACTGCTGTCGCCTATGGACGCTTAAGATTTATAAGTTTAATTCTCATACATTCAAGTGATCTACAGCGGTGGTAAACAATCACACAGCCCATTTGATGATGATATTCATGATCTATTGCTGTAGCCTACGGACGCTTATCGTTTATGAGTGTAATTCTAATGTGTTCGAGTTATGTATCTACAGTGGTGGCAAACAAGTACACAGCCTATTTGATGATGATGTTAATGATCTATTGCTATAGCCTATGGACGCTTATCATCTATAATTTTAATTCTAATGCGCTCCAGTAATCTACAGTTGTGACAAACAAGCACACATCCTATTTGATGATGATATAGTGTCATAGCCTATGGACGCACGTTACTTATTCGTATATTCGTCATTTTCATCGATCTCGGTTATGATAGCTTTCTTAAAAATGTCTACCCCCAGGGTTTTAAATTAAATTCGGGATTTTCATTCATTTTTTTATTTTATTAACACTACCCCCAGAGTTTTATTTTACGTTCCGGATTTTCAATACACAAGCCTTGCATTCCTTCCTAACTACGTTTTTCTTACCGCCTCATATTTTTAGTTCAATTTTAGATAAAATTTAATGTTTAATTTTTTTTTTTCTTCAGGTGAAGACTTTAGTAAAAATTAGAAGAATAGATGAAGAGTCCAAGTATCCGACAAGATCACACTCCATTTCACGCTGCAACAAATTGTGGCCAGAAGCCACTGTACCTATTCCAGACACCATACGCGCAACCGAAGACCCAGGAGTGCTCCGGAGACTGCTGCACCCATCCTGGTCGACTACAGCATGAAATCGTTATGGAAAAGACTACATCCTGGTCACGGCACCAAATTGTAATAGTAGCTTCTACTCTTCCTAGTAAACAGCATCAATTTGTTATGGGCCTGCTCAACCTGCTCAACCCCGGCAGCACGGACGCCCCTGTTAGAACTAAGTTTTCTACCCTAATAAATTAACGTATGGTGTCTTTATTTCCTAACCTTAGATAAGCTAAGGTTTAACGAAGATTTGGCCAATGTGATCGTCTGTGGTAGGACCCCGTAGTGTTGTGAACCGTAAGAACCCATGATCTTTAATGTGATTACTTGTCAAACCCTTGGACTCAAATACCTAGCTTACCTAGACCTACCTAAAATGAAGCCTATTTAGCCTAGCTACTCATAATCGTTAGTAATACTAACTTTCCTACATATAGAACTTTATTTGCTACAGGGAAAACTAATTATTGAACTTTGGCTATTCCGAGGTTCATAGAGTTCAAAATAGGATAAATAATTATTGTTTGTGGTAATTTAACCCCAACCTTAACCTATACTGGTCTCTTGCCGGTGTCAGTAGCCATTGAGTTTTTAAAGAAAGGCAAAATTTTCCTTAAAAGCCACTCAGTTTCCCTAAAATCAAAATTATTTCCTAATTTTTCCCTAATACATAAAACTCTGGTACTTGATATCCTAGCTAGCTAAGAATAATTTTGATTGCTTATTGTGGTATGGAGCGACCTCTGGCTTCCATACCGTGCTACTGGACCGGTAGGATGGGGCATGACCTCTATGCTAAGCTAAAACGATCTAGACTCCCTAATGAGAATAAGCTCATTAGTCAAGTCTTATAGATGATTGCGAATCATCTCTAACTAACCATTTCACTTGGAGGTGCTAAAACCTCTGAGCCCTAGGGGTCCCTAACAGCCAGTAAGCTCTAACACTACCAATTCTGATATATGAAGGTCAGGAGTTCTGAGTCTGATCGTGAAGAAGTGATCTGTTACTGGTTAGTTACTGATACGAGCTTTCATCTACTCACAGTTACTAACAACTAATGGATTGCTCCGCCTCACCATTAGGTCTAAATCAATTTATTCCATATTCCAGAATAAATTGGTTTCCTATCTATAATTTATTATGAACACCTTTAGTTATAAATAAAAGAAGACTCAGCACTTCGAACCCTTGATACCAGAAACCTAGACCTCTAATGTCTAAGATCTTAGCTGATATTGTAACTATCTATCCCTAAAACACCCTACAACTGGCAGTCTTATTCCGATACCTATATTTTGACCACCTAAATGCCTAAGACCTAAGTCTTCACAACTGTAACCTAGAATACCAAATCAGAGGAATACTACACACATGTACCCTACCACTACTACACACATACCTATTTGTTCCCTAAATCATCCTATAACCTTGTTTCTCATACTTAGGTCACCTAAATAGCCCTATAATATAAGTTCTAAATTAACCTGCTAGAAACCTATTACCCAAGCTTTAGTGTGTGAAATTAATCCAAACTACCCTAAATATTGCCCTGATCTACTTATTTGAAATTAATACCAATTCTGGATTTTAGCTTCAAATAAGTATGTGTTTTCCCTACTCTAAACTATAAAAGTTCAGTCGGCTAAATTGAGGATTGCAAAAACTATCAGCCTGTATAAATGCCTTCCCTCGCACAACCCAAGGGCATTTATAGGTGTATATAAAAGTAATCGATACATAAATACATCAAGACCATACCTCGAATATTGCGAACCTCTGCGAGCGGAGCACACACCCTCGCGCCAACCCGAACCATGGCCGCTCTCACCTCCACTCAGCAATCGGCATCGGGCATGGAGGGCCCCAGACGCGCCATCCACGCTGGCAGTGTTGACGCCAGACGATACCTCCATTCTCGTACTCCTCTGTTACTCCAGGGCAAACAGAGCTCGACACTGTGCACCCCGCGCAAGTATACCGCAAACATGGACAGCGATCTGCCCGGCTTATATAAATAATCACAACCACATAAAAGAAAGAGTAAGTAAATAAATTAAAAACAAGGAGAAATTCCCCACCGAGCAGAGCTTCCGCACCGCACGGGAATTTCGACCTTAATGAATAGGAACACTCCCGTAAGTAACACGAAAATACACTGATAACGCATTGCCAGAGACACTGACAGCCCGACCGACCAAACTCAACTGACCTGCGCCCCGCCCTAATTCCGCCTTTTATACTATCCGACCCTAGACACTGTGGACATCTTGGACACTGTGGACATCTTGAACACTGTGGACTCCTTGGACACTGTGGACATCTTGGACACTTTGGACATTGTGGACATCTTGGACACTTTGGACATTGTGGACACTGTGGACATCTTGGACACTGTGGACACCTTGAACACTGTGGACATAGGACACTGTGGACATCTTGGACACTGTGGACATCTTGGACACTGTGGACATTTTGAACACTGTGGACACCTTGGACACTGTGGACGCCGGAGACCTTGGACACTCTGGACATGTTGGACAACTTGGACACTGGACACTGTGGACATCTTGGACATTGTGGACACTTTGGACATTGTGGACATCTTGGACATTGTGGACACTGTGGACATCCTGGACATTGTGGACACTGGACATTGTGGACACTTTGGACATTGTGGACACTTTGGACATTGTGGACATCTTGGACACTCTGGACATTGTGGACACTCTGGACATTGTGGACACTTTGGACATTGTGGACACTTTGGACATTGTGGACACTGGACATTGTGGACACTTTGGACATTGTGGACACTTTGGACATTGTGGACATCTTGGACACTGGACATTGTGGACACTGGACACTTTGGACAGTGTGGACACTGGACATTGTGGACACTTTAGTCATCGTGGACACTTTGGACATTGTGGACATCTTGGACACTGGACATTGTGGACACTTTGGACATTGTGGACACTTTGGACAGTGTGGACACTTTGGACATTGTGGACACTGGACATTGTGGACACTTTGGACATCGTGGACACTTTGGACAGTGTGGACACTTTGGACATTGTGGACACTTTGGACATTGTGGACATCTTGGACACTCTGGACATTGTGGACACTGTGGACAGTGTGGACACTTTGGACATCGTGGACACTTTGGACAGTGTGGACACTTTGGACATTGTGGACATCTTGGACACTCTGGACATTGTGGACACTTTGGACATTGTGGACATTTTGGACACTCTGGACACCTTGGACATCTTGGACATTTTCCTATTGGTGGATTGTGCCACGCCTACTCCTTCCGTCATTAGAGATTGTAACGCCCTATTCTTACGAGTAGATGCACCCTATGCCTATACAAATAAGGTTGAAAATCGTATGACACCTGACAAGTTCTTTATCTTTATTTGAAGGGAAGCAAGTAATAGAGTAAGAAATAGGTCTTAGGCCTTTACCAATAGAGTTGAAATTCGTTTACCGAGTGTTTTGTCTTAGCTTGATGCGAAGTAAGTAATAACGTAAATTTAGGTAAAAGATTTATTTCTAGTGTGGTATTTATATTATGTTATAGATTAAGCTGGTATAAATAAAGGTATTCGGACGTAATGCTTGTACTACTTTCCATTTCCCTTCTTTTAACTATTTATTCCGTATGAATCCTGTTTTTAAATGTTTCTTTAACAAAAATGCTTTTACTTTAGGTAAACTTTGTTTAGATATATAGACTGACCTTAAAACCACATAAGGGGCACGGTAGTGTCCCCGTCAAGTCTCTCAATTATGCCTTATAACTTAATAATATTTTTTTAAATAAAAATATGAATGTAATCAGTTGTCCCTTGGGAAATTATTTTAATATGAAAGTGACATGACCAGCTAGCTGTGTTATGTTACAAAGTACTCATTATTAACCCTTTCAACGCTTTGATATTTTAATGAAGTTATCACTCCCACGCCAAGCACTGTTGCGTTATCAAAACGTGATGTAATGTTTAAACCATTAAAAACAATTCATAATAGATTTTATTCATGATCAAAGTACACCTTCACTCCGACCTTTTTAGTGGTTGTTGGGGTGGTTAGGCACAACGACACTCGACCACTTGATAGGTTCTTGGCGTTCAAAGGGTCAAGGACCGCGAACCGGTCCGAAATATGTCGAGCGATGTTCGTCCTTAAAGACGTGAGTGACCCGTTTTATTATATTTTAATTTAATAATTGAATTGATTCACTTGGATAGCCGGGTAACTGGAGCGTCGTGTAACTACTGCTGGCGATATAATATTAGCTCTATTGTTTGTGTGCGACTCGACTAGAAGTCGTTATTGACGTCGACAAGGAATTATGCTTGAGAATGATTTATATTTTTTTACATAAAATATTTAAAGAAGTGACATAACTAGCATAACACAAAGGAACATAAATAACCTATTTTAATATGCCATTTTGAAAACAATTATTATCAAGTATTGTATTTAGGTATATAGCTAACGGCCATGCAAATGCAGTACGAGTATGTATATCAACGAAATTACATTAAAATAGTACAGTAAAATGAGTGTAGACCAATAAATATGTTACTTTGCGGTGTAGACGAGTGTCGTGGTCATGGCACAACCCCGGCTGATGGTCATACAACATACCAGTCTCGGATACGTCTTGTTATACCACGACAGCGACAAACAAGCATATAGCCTGCCTGATGGTGGCCACGCGAAGCCTGTTGCTTGTGGTTGTTTTAGGGCTCGGCGGAATGTCGTCTCGTTCATATTTGGATCAACTCGGTTGGGGACCACCGGCTTAATAAGCCCGCGGCCATAATAACACCATTACTTGTCTTTAGGTATGTGGTGTTGTTCCTGGAGGCGAGTGCGGTCGCCAGTTTCCCGAGGATGCGCATGCGCAGTGGTGAGAGTTTGTTAACTTGCATTTGTCTCATTGTCGACACTGAAATCTCAAATCAACAAAGGTTACGGCCTGCCTAATTACAACAATAACATATTTGAATACACACACACAACAACAATAACACAACACACATACAACAATAACATATTTGAATTTCATCCTACTGTCTACAATACGCAAGTTTACCCTACTAGTTTACCAAGAAGTTGTTAATCTATTACAACATCGAGTGTGAAATACATTTCACACCTCATTATGTACGGTTCAGTCTTATCGATCGGTCTCTCCGTGTAGTTGATTTTAAGTATTCGTATCTTTATTTGATAGCGTTCATAAAAACCAGAAAAATCTATAGTTATCTCTACTTACTCGTACTAGTACAATGAAGACCTTGTGCTTATGGTTGTTTTTTGCGTGGTAAGTAAATGTCCTTGGTTTTGTAAAACTGTTCCTTACTTTGAAAGAGAGAGAAAATCTGCGGACCATCATCCCCGACGACTGTCATCCTCCTAGCGTTGTCCCGGTTGTGTCCTCGAGTAGCCCGGGGCCCGCTTTGGCACGGATCCCGAGATTTGGCTTAGGCACTAGTTTTACGAAAGCGACTGCCACCTGATCTTCCAACCCTGTGGGAAAACTTGATCTGGTTGGGATTAGACCGGTGTCCTCACGTTTTCCTTCATCAAAAAGCTACTGTTAAATACCATGTGATACTTCGTACATACATTTTTTTAACTCGGTTGTACGAGCCGGTTTGGAACATTGGAGCCCACGACCCCCAGACTGTAAGTCGCATACCTTACCGCTCAGCTACTTACAGTTTCTATCCACTAAACACTCCACGGCGGCCACCATTTGCGCTCTCATATGGAACATTAGCGACCCCGATGACCCCCTTTTTGTAAAAAATATCCATGTCAATTATTTCAGGGTAAAAATAATCGAAATGAAAACAAAAGAAGACATAAGAGATAAGTATAAAGTGAATCATCCAATATGGAATGGACGGGAGAGTTACTCCGGCTTCATTACAGTCAATGAGGAGTATGATTCTAATCTATTTTTCTGGTATTTCCCGCTGAAGGACGCCAATGAAAGTACCCCATGGATAATCTGGCTGCAAGGAGGACCTGGCGTCTCTTCATTAGTAGGAGTTTTTGATGTCAACGGACCATTTATAATAGAAGGGGGAACAGGTATAATAATGTTAGGTTAGGTTACTCGTATGTCATCATCAGCCTATATAATATACGTCCCACTGCTGGGCACTGGCCTCCTCTTATAGACGAGAAGGAACGGACATTAGTTCCAATGCCCAGTGCGGATTGGTGAAGTCACATACACCTCTGAATTTCCTCGCAGATGTATGTTTCTTCACGATTTTTTTCCTTTACCGAAAATCTAACGGTAAATATCGAAAGATGTTCGTACACAAGTTCCGAAAACATTACATCATTATTTAAGCGTTCTACACACCTGCCAATTTGTCAGTAGCCAACACACACAACACGCAACTATAAGATGCAAAGAGACAGCAATCATTCAATTAATTTACTTTCAAGCCAGTTGTTAAGACTTTGTAGGTTTGTAGGAAGCTTAAGAACTTCGCTTCAAATTAGTATTAGATATTGCGGGCGTGAAATCAAGGTTTACATTGAAATCATATTTAATTTTATAAAACCGTACGTAAAAATATCGACCATGTCGCAGTTGCGCAGTTCCATTTGGTTAGGAAAAAGAGAACACAATTTTCCGAAAAATAAAACTCTGTCTCAAAGCACTGACATTCATTGGCCCTATTCACCATATTATTTTTATTAGAAATTCACCCGCAATTGCCCACCCACAAGCAGTGTCATTTCAGAGACCTCACGCTACACTTACACCTCTAGCGGCGACTCCATACGCGATAGTTCTCATTCCGCCGCCGAATCCATCCGCCTGTCTGTGACAGGGTCATATTTACATGGAACGCGAGCAGATTCAGCCTGTACCTTATGGTAGAATGTAATTTTTCCAGTGCATCTTAGAAATTCCACGTGGACTAAAGACTACTCTATGTTGTACATAGACAATCCAGTTGGAGCTGGTTTCAGTTACACACGCGATGACAGAGGCTACACGAGCTCCGAAGACGAGGTAACTAACACACTATCTATGCTAACACATACACATATAGTAGGTAGGAACTTACTTGTAGCCGCACCATACCAGGTGCAAGGTGAGTTCACCGTTACGCCCTGTAACATGTGACGCACGTAATAGGCTTAGTGTCCTAAAAATATGATTTTCATCACACTTGCTCGTAAAGGGTCTTATTGTACGCAGGCGTATAGAGCAGTTATAGACGATTTACCTCCCTCGGGAGTATGGATTATGAGTTTATGTGTGATCTGATGGTTTAAAAAAATCTAGTTGGCCGCGCTCGACGAGAATACTGCTCTGTGATTGGTTAAAATATTGAAGCTGAAGAATCTAGTTGGTCGCGCTCCACGAGAATACTACTCTGTGATTGTTTGAAATATTGAAGCTGCGCACTCCTCTCGCAAGCATGCCCCGGACATCATGGACTGATGCTGGAGGTGAAGTTTTCGATTTTTTCAATTAGGATTGGTGCTGGAGTTATTTATTTCCTCGCAAATTAACTTAACTCGGGCCCACCTCGAGCCTAAGAAAATTGCAAGTCATCAAAAGGCCTTCTGATAGGCCTTCGTTAAACAATGTACTATTTTTATTGTCAAACTATAGGACTAATTGTAATATTTTTTTACGCGTTATCAACTATCTCTATATACTTATATAATGCTATACGTTGTTCTTTCCTTATGCTTTACTGATAATGAAACATCTTCGGTTTTACTATTTCTGGTTTCACTTAGAACCTCCAATCATCCCACAAGCAAGCTGTCTCTCTCTCTCTGTCTCTCTACATATCTCATACCGCTCTCGTCGTAAATATGTCATATTGCTCCCTTGAGAGACAACTATAACTTGCAGGTAGGCGAGCAGCTGCTGGTGTTCATGCGACAGTTCCTGGCGATGTTCCCGGAGCTGCGCCGGAGACCGCTGTTCGTGGCGGGCGAGTCGTACGCGGGCAAATACGTCCCAACCCTGGCCTGGACGCTGCACCGCCATCAGCAGGAGCCAGATTGTCGCGTCAATTTGAAGGTGAGGCACCGTACCGTAGCTCCATACAGTGCAAAAGTAGCTGACAAGACAAAGCCGCTCTAAAGTATCTGCCACGTAATAACCTAATTTGTCTGTTAGGGTGGGGTGCTTAAGAGGACTACACAAACTTTTAGGATCAGCATTGTCGGGAATGGGTATGTGCATGTAGTTTAAGCTATCATCTATGGTGTCCGCCCACTACCAGGCTGGATGCCAAGGTCGTTGTAAAATTATAATTTATACCAAAAAAAAAACCGACTCCAATTTTGTACTTCGTTATGCCATAATTTGTGGTTTCCGTAAGCCAATGCTTGGTTTCCTACAGCCTACAGGAAATACCAAAATCGGCATTTGCTTGCCTATCAAATTCGAGGAGTTCCCTCGATTCCTCCGAGATCTTATCATCAGACCTTCACCAAATTTATATGGGACCACCTTGGGGGTATGTACCTGCTTTGAAACAAAAAAAGAATTATCAAAATCGGCCAAGGTGGTCAAGAATTGTCGGGGAAAAGAATAAAACATGCAGACGATCTGATAAACTCCTTCCTTCTATTGAAGTCGGTTAAAAAATAAGGACAATTAATAAAAAGGTTTTTTATGTTCCAGGGTCTGATGATAGGCAATGGACTAATCGATCCTCGGAGCATGATGCATTACACGGAGCTGTGTCTGATCCTCGGCCTGCTGGACGACCGGCAAGGCGCAGTCCTGCGGCAGCTGGAGACAGCCGCCGTGACGCTCCTCGACGAGGGGAGGATGGTCGATGCTGCCAATGTGTGTACCATTATCGTCACGACTTCCCCGGAGGGGTTGGCAGGGATCGCGGACCGCTAGCTACGACATTACTTACTCATGTCATGTTTCTACCGTGTTAGAGAAGCGCAATCAGTGGCCGACTGGAAGCTACAAGTTACAATGGGATAGGAATATTAATGACCTTGGAATTCAGATTCCTATCTCACTCTTATGCACTTGCAGCGGATATATCAGTATTGCTCAATCCTATGCAGAGGATATCTCTCTCCTTTACGGTTGGTATGCTGTCTGATTATAGGCAGTATACTGATCGATCCCCGCAGCATGCCGCACACTCCCGAGCTGTGTCTGATGCTCGGTCTACTGGACGACCGAGACGCAGTCCTGCAGCAGCTGGAGACAAACGCTGTGGTCGACGGAACCATCGTGATATATAAGCCCAGTCACACGGTGGTCTCCTGCAAGTTACGCGCCAGCTCGCACGATAGGTTATATAGTCACGCCACAGCTCGCCTGTGTGGACAGAAGCAAGCTGCACAGCGGACGATGAAACAAACTTCACATCGTACTGGATCGCAAGCTCCATCCTTTTGACCTTCTTCGGCAGTCCACCATGCTTGCGCGTGGGGATGTGACTTTATGCGCCATAGGCGTGGTCTGCCATGCAGTTTGGGTGCGCCTTGCCAACAAGGTTCATAAAATAAAGGTAAAGGTGCATACACACTAGGCCAACGAACGCCAATTAATGGGTTTCGCTCGCCTCTCGCCTGCGCTGGCCCTCGCTGCTGTGCCTAGGCGGATTAACAAACGCCAACGATTGTTTGTTGGCGTTTGCCGGCGATCCGCAGTGAGGCGGCAACATCAGAGGATTTGAAGCAATCGACCCAACGCGGTGTGTCGGACGGATGTCGAAGTCCAACGAACGCATCCTGACGCTCCAGCGCGGCGGACGACATACGATAGGTATGTCGTGTCGTGTACATCTATCTTATAGCAGCGTCGTATCGCTCTCGTTTTCCGCCGCGATAGAGCGTCAGGATACGACTATTAACATCTGATATTGCCATGCAAGTGGATGCCATCCCCAACCACCAACCACTGCCTGGCAAACGCCTTATAGGTGCATCCCCGTAGACGAGCATGGCTGACTACCGAGGAAGGTCGAAGGGGTGGAGCATGCGATTGAGTACGGTGTGACCTTGGTTTAGCCGTTCGCCGTACGGCCTGCAAGGGTCCAGACGGGCGAGCATCATGCGTCGGACGGAATGGTGGACTGCCATGCTCACGCGTGGAGATGCGCCTTATGAAATCAGTCAGAACAGATGAACATATTTCATATTCGTTTCCAAACTATTTTCAGAAATTCAACGAAACAATAGAATACATAAAGAAACACAGTTCTGTCAACTTTATGAACTTCAACGCTGACGGACCTATGCAATATTATTTCCTGGACTTTCTAAAAAGACCAGACGTCCGGGAATCCATACACGTTGGCAACGCGTCGTTCGACGTCAACAATCAACTGGTGTATGAGAAAATGTTACCGGATTTCATGAACACGACGAAGCCGTTCGTTGAGGAACTCTTGGAGCACTATGGGGTGTTGTGTTACAGGTATGTTTTAAGTAGACCGGCCATATATCTACCTAATTAATTTGATTGAAGACATGCTCTGTTCGGCGGCAGACGTCAGAACAATACGACGCTATAAGATAGAACGGGATTTTGCCGTCCGCCAGGCAGCCTGCAAGTGTCGAGATGGGCGAGCATCACGCGGCGGACTGCCGTGCTGGCTCGTCAGGTCGCGTCTCGGTGTGGATCAACATCGGCACGACGATAGCCGCATCCTCACGCTCCAGAGCGGTACAACGCATCCTCACGGGCGAACATGGCGGACTGCCGAGGAAGGTTAAGGAACTTGTGATCTAGTACTGGGTGTTAAATAGTGGACTGTAATTGATGTTATAACGAGAGTGTATTTTTATAACAATAGGATACTAGAATAAAGATATGCTATTCAGTGTCTTGATTAATGGAGGTACACATTCACTTTGGGTTTGGAAGTTGCGATGCTTCGAAGAACTGGCTGGAGGGCCACCGAATCTCAGAGAGCGAGCGCCCGACTTACCTCACGAGACTAGGTTACCTGCAGTCTGAATTGCACCACATAGAGCGTCTATCTCCCTTTCTTCAAGGCACCTTGACGATCGAGTTATACAATGATCGAAAATATAGGCTGCGCTCCGGGCGCGCTTCCCGAAATCAAAGATATTTGCGCGCTCACGTCGCTCCAGCAAGAGCGACCCGACAGAAGAGAAACGAACGACTTATCTTTTTTTAACGACTTTACAGTTAAACTGACAGTTGTCAGTGTTGCTGTTTCAAAAACATATAATTAAAGCGGGGACTTAACACTGGGTAACCTTGATGTTTCCGGATGCCTTACAGCCTACAACAGTCCAGAAGGGCCGGAATCACGCGGACTGCCATTCTCACCCGTAGGGATGCAACTTTAAAGGTGTTGATAAAGATATTGTATTTTACAATTTCAGTGGGCAGCTAGACGTGATATTGCCGTACTGGGGTTCAAAGCACCTGTATTCATCGCTGCAATGGTCCGGACGAGGAGAATACGAAAACGCCCCGCGGACACAAATGAGGCTGACAGCTGAGGGTCCCGTGATTGGGTAAGAATTTACTTAATTTTTTCGCGCGGCCATGGTGCAGTTTAGGCCACTTTCGATCGTCTACGCCTACAGCTAAATTCGCGAAACAACAATAATGGCGGGGATGTCCTTTATGCAAGGCCCGAGGATTGATTAAGCAACGTTTATAGAAGTGTGGAAATGAAAAATGGTATTTAGATCTTCATTTGACACGTTACATAATCAACTACCTAGCTGGTCGTCAAAAGTGCTAGAAATCTAATGAAACTCGATTTTGACAGGTACAAGAAGAGTGGCGGGAACATAACAGAAGTCCTGATTCGCAAAGCGGGCCACATGGCACCCAAAGATAATCCAATTGCCATCAAAGCTATGGTCGACGACTTCGTAAAGGAATACAGCAGGAATTTGAACTTGCAAATGGTTGAGCTAAAATAAAATAAATAATAGGTAAAGTTGGAGAAATATGTATAGGTAAGGTACAGTTCATTAGGGCCCAATTTTAAAACCATGTAAAATACTTAAAGTAATAAATGAAACTCTATGAAAAAAACCGCATCTAAAATCTAAACTGAACGAGAAATGGGGACAAGCCTACTCTCAGATCATTTACTGGCTGAGAGTGAAAGTGCAAATATCTGTAATAAGAGTTGTCTCCATAAGGCTAAGAGGCACGGAGGCAAATTAGGTCACTTGGCTGTGAAGACGGAGCCGGAATCCACTGAAAAAGAGAGGGATCCTACAGCAAATATTATGACTGAAAATTAGTATTAATTTAGTTCACCTACGCTGATTTTCAAAACCTGAATTGTACATTTCTATGTTTCGTGTAATGTTTATATGAATAAATAACCCATCCCCATCAATAAATGATTTATAGTAACTATATTGTATTAAATCACTATCGTTTGGATTCAGAAAACTGTCGCATCTACTATCCGTACGCGCACTCTTTAGGCGCATCCCCACGCGCGGGCATGGCCGTCCGCCGCGTGATGCTCGCCCTCTGGACACTTGCAGGAGTTGCCGGCTGCAAAACCCAAGGTCACACCTTATATATAAGTAAAACCAAAATCATTCGATGCCCTATCTCGTTCTATCTTACAGAAACGTCGTATCGCTCCCATCGTCCGCCGCTCTACAGCGTCAGGATGCGCCTATTAACATCTCATATAGCCAGGCATGTGTTTGCCATCCTCAACCACTGCCTGGCAAACGCCTTATAGGCACATCCCCGCGGGCGAGCATGGCGGACTGCGAGGAAGGTCCAGGGGTGCAGCTTGCGATCGAGTATGGTGCGACCTTGAGCCTGCAAGTGCCCAGAGGGGCGAACATCATGCGTCGGGCGGAATGGTGGACTGCCATGCTCGTGCTTAGGAATGCGCCAAATGAAGTCTGACAGAATAAGTGGAAAATATTTCATATTCGTTTCGAAAACTACTTATTTTCAAGAATCCAACAGAACAATAAAATACATAAAGAAACACAGTTAAGTCAATTTCATGAACTTCAACGCATTATTCTTTTCTGGACCTTCTAAAAAGACCTGACGTCCGGGAATCAGGGCTGGTGTATGAGAAAATGTTACCGGATTTCATGAACACGACAAAGCCGTTCGTTGAGGAACTATTGGAGCATTATGGAGCGTTACGTTAAGGTCAAAAGGGTGGAACTTGCCATCCAGTACAGTGTCCCGCATCTTCGTGCCATTATAAAGTCTTGATCACAATAAAACACCAACGCTTTTCCCAAAGTTTTATAATTATATATAATTTGTGTTGTTTTTTTTATGTTCAAGCACCATGCACCATTAGCTAAAATGATTTTTCAATAATTACATTCTTATTAACTTAAACAAGGTTCGGTCGCTAGGCCGGTTACGCCACGCGACCTGTGTCATTAGTTTGCTACCACCTGATAGATGAGATTTTTTCAATTAAAGATAATAATGTCATACTCACCGTCAAAAATTTGCCCCAAAATCGTAGTAAAATGTATGGGAACTGTTTTTCTGCCGATGAGTAGGTACCTTTATTTTACAGACCTGAACATTTGCCATTGACTTGATATAAAGTCGGTACATTCAGTGCCCCACACGCCATGAATCCATATCAAGTCGATGTAAAGGCAACCTACGTGTTATCAAGTAAGGTTAATTGTCAGTCTTTTGCTACAAAGATTTTGGCGTGTGAGACATAACTTACGGAATCTGCTGTGGCGGTGAAGAGGTTAAAGAAGCAGTAAGTTTTATTTGGTAGTCCATTAATAAACAGGCGCGGCCTGCGGTGGCGGCCTACGTCAATTTTCGCGCCAAACCAAATGTCAAACCGTTACATATTTAACAAAAAAAATAAAATCGCTTACTTTTGGCCACTCAAAAGTAAACTTGAGGCCTGAATCACACTGGCGCGGCCTGCAGCCGCAGTCAATAGTAAATTTGACAGCTAATGACCGCCACCGCAGGCCGCCCCTGTTTGTGACACGCTTTAAGCAAGACGATTTTTCATATAGTTGTCTCTTTGAATCCTTATGGTTAAGCAAGATGTGTTAGACCGGGACAGATAGTACGATCATTTTCGGCTGCTAACGAATTGTATCCACTTAAAAGCACACCAAAATTTCAAATCATTTGCATATTTGAAAGCGGAGGCACTGACAGGTGAACACCTGTCAGATATCACTTATCTGTCTCTCTCAAACTTACTGATTTGTGCATTAGAGAGAATAGATCAGATGTTTTGAAATTGTTCAACTTAAATGAGCGGATCTGATATCTGTGGCAGTTTTCCATACATATAGGGATAAGCTAGCCTTTTAACTTCCACTTTTTGTTTGTTTGTCATTTTGCCGTGTTTTATGTTATGTACAATAAAGCAATACATATATACATAACCGTGTCGGCTCCAACGCCGATATCGGATCGGATGATGTGAACAGGGCCTAACAGTAAGCTTTTCAAGGTTCAGTAAAAAAAAACTGTAAAACTATGGATTTTTTAAGCAGCGATCTACGGAATTCTACGGATTCCTTAATACACTCATATCACAATATGTATCACATGGATATTTATCAATACTGAAGCAAAATCCAAACAATTTTGAAATCTGTGATATTGAAATCCCAGTGTTGTGATGATAATAACCGTATAAAAGGCGTCAAAGAGAAGACGTTGAATTATGGAGTTGTGAGCTTCTGCCGCGAAACGAAAATAATCGAAGTTCGTTTATTTTATTTATTCAAGTGACAGAGAGGGAGATACACGAACTTCGTTCCTTTTCGTTTCGCGGTAGCAGCTCTGCAATAGAACCTCAGTTCCAAATTTATTTTATTTCTTCTTTCAAAAAAGAATGATGTTTGGATTTATTTTCATTTATGTATGCCATTTACAAAATTTTTCGTTCTTTCGTTAACAGTGATTTTTAGGTTGTAAACTGTATGGAAATGACATATGTCAGGATTGACTTCGTAACCGCCGACTACTATATTGGGCTGTGTTCCGAATCACGCTCACAGCGCTCAGAGCGCGCTCACGATCGAACCGATTCACGCTCACAGCGTTTACACGAGATGTCGTGACGTCATGGATGACGTCATGGACGGCGCTCACGGTGCTCACACTCCCAGCCGTAAGCACCTTGAGCGCAAACGTCAATGACGTTCGTGTAACGAAGTTCGTGTATCTCCCTCTCTGTCACTTGAATAAATAAAATAAACGAACTTCGATTATTTTCGTTTCGCGGCAGAAGCTCACAACTCCATAATTCAACGTCTTCTCTTTGACGCCTTTTATACGGTTATTATCATCACAACACTGGGATTTCAATATCACAGATTTCAAAATTGTTTGGATTTTGCTTCAGTATTGATAAATATCCATGTGATACATATTGTGATATGAGTGTATTAAGGAATCCGTAGAATTCCGTAGATCGCTGCTTAAAAAATCCATAGTTTTACAGTTTTTTTTTACTGAACCTTGAAAAGCTTACTGTTAGGCCCTGTTCACATCATCCGATCCGATATCGGCGTTGGAGCCGACACGGTTATGTATATATGTATTGCTTTATTGTACATAACATAAAACACGGCAAAATGACAAACAAACAAAAAGTGGAAGTTAAAAGGCTAGCTTATCCCTATATGTATGGAAAACTGCCACAGATATCAGATCCGCTCATTTAAGTTGAACAATTTCAAAACATCTGATCTATTCTCTCTAATGCACAAATCAGTAAGTTTGAGAGAGACAGATAAGTGATATCTGACAGGTGTTCACCTGTCAGTGCCTCTGCTTTCAAATATGCAAATGATTTGAAATTTTGGTGTGCTTTTAAGTGGATACAATTCGTTAGCAGCCGAAAATGATCGTACTATCTGTCCCGGTCTAACACATCTTGCTTAACCATAAGGATTCAAAGAGACAACTATATGAAAAATCGTCTTGCTTAAAGCGTGTCACAAACAGGGGCGGCCTGCGGTGGCGGTCATTAGCTGTCAAATTTACTATTGACTGCGGCTGCAGGCCGCGCCAGTGTGATTCAGGCCTCAAGTTTACTTTTGAGTGGCCAAAAGTAAGCGATTTTATTTTTTTTGTTAAATATGTAACGGTTTGACATTTGGTTTGGCGCGAAAATTGACGTAGGCCGCCACCGCAGGCCGCGCCTGTTTATTAATGGACTACCAAATAAAACTTACTGCTTCTTTAACCTCTTCACCGCCACAGCAGATTCCGTAAGTTATGTCTCACACGCCAAAATCTTTGTAGCAAAAGACTGACAATTAACCTTACTTGATAACACGTAGGTTGCCTTTACATCGACTTGATATGGATTCATGGCGTGTGGGGCACTGAATGTACCGACTTTATATCAAGTCAATGGCAAATGTTCAGGTCTGTAAAATAAAGGTACCTACTCATCGGCAGAAAAACAGTTCCCATACATTTTACTACGATTTTGGGGCAAATTTTTGACGGTGAGTATGACATTATTATCTTTAATTGAAAAAATCTCATCTATCAGGTGGTAGCAAACTAATGACACAGGTCGCGTGGCGTAACCGGCCTAGCGACCGAACCTTGTTTAAGTTAATAAGAATGTAATTATTGAAAAATCATTTTAGCTAATGGTGCATGGTGCTTGAACATAAAAAAAACAACACAAATTATATATAATTATAAAACTTTGGGAAAAGCGTTGGTGTTTTATTGTGATCAAGACTTTATAATGGCACAAAGATGCGGGACACTGTACTGGATGGCAAGTTCCACCCTTTTGACCTTAACGTAACGCTCCATAATGCTCCAATAGTTCCTCAACGAACGGCTTTGTCGTGTTCATGAAATCCGGTAACATTTTCTCATACACCAGCCCTGATTCCCGGACGTCAGGTCTTTTTAGAAGGTCCAGAAAAGAATAATGCGTTGAAGTTCATGAAATTGACTTAACTGTGTTTCTTTATGTATTTTATTGTTCTGTTGGATTCTTGAAAATAAGTAGTTTTCGAAACGAATATGAAATGTTGTTTACACGAGATGTCGTGACGTCATGGATGACGTCATGGACGGCGCTCACGGTGCTCACACTCCCAGCCGTAAGCACCTTGAGCGCAAACGTCAAGTTGACGTTTGACATTTCATTTTAGGCGCGAAAAATAAACTTTACAGTTATATTAGGTTATTTATTAGTTTTTTTTGGTACTTTGTCGGTAGCAAACAAGCGTACGGCCCGCCTGATGGTAAGTGGTCATCGCAGCCTATAGACGCCTGCAACTCCAGGGGTGTCACATGCGCATAACCAACTCTTTAAAATTTTATATACTCCTTTCTTGAAGAACCCGATACTGTAGTCCTTCGGGAAAACCTCGGCAGGGAGTTCATTCCACAGTCAGAGCGTCCAATGGAGAAAATTCCTCTGAAACCGTACCGTACGCGACCATTCAGGTTCTAAGGTGTGAAGATGAACTATTCCCTATGCTCTACAATTTGGTCCTGGAACATGTCGTCAGTTTTATATTAGTAAGTTGCAGATTGCGATTAATTTCAATTTTCTACAGATCAAAAACCCAGCCCAGAATTTCATACTACGATTAATTGACGAACTCAAAATTCAAATTCAGTTGACGTTGACAGTAAACACGCTCATGACCGGTCCGAAACAAAACACCGCTCACGCGGCCTTGAGCGCGCTAACTGATTCGGACCGGCCGCCAGCACTGTAAGCGTTGTGAGCGCTGTGAGCGTGATTCGGAACACGGCCTTGGTAACATGTTCAATTAAAAGTTAAAATTATACTGTATCTGTGTCACCCGCAACAGTGACAGTGCCGGTTTTAAGGGTGTCTACCCCAAACACCTGAAGATCGAAGTTCATATATTTCCTTCTCTATCACAACAATAATCAAGTGTTATAGAGATGGATATAACGAAAGATTTTAACCCAGTTACTTCACTTGACAAAATAGACCTCACAGCTTTCATGCCAGAACCACACGATGGGCAATGATGGGCCACGGCCACGTACAAGACGCAGTTATGCGGTGGATAGAGACGCAAATATGTTTTTTTATGATTGACAGCGACACGAATGTTTTTAAATCAGCGAATGAAAAAAACATAGAAGCACAACTAGCGTCGCAAAATGACACCATCAAATTTGTGTCCACTAAGGCGGGGCGTCTAAATTGTATCCAACGGCTGTCTAATTTGAACATGGCGGCGCAACGTAACAGTTGTATTAACTGAAATCTCAAAAATAAAAAATATGCCTTTTTGTGCAGTGAAGTTGTGCGTTAATCACTCAGAAAACATTAAAAAAAGATGGAATCACTTTTCATATGTAAGTAAAGCGGTAAACATATTTGTTAATTTTTTTTAGTCGGAACCGATTTTGTATAGGGATGGTGTTATGCCACCTTACATCATCAAAATTTTAATAGGTGAATGAAAAGGTACCTAAGATACCTATTTAACATTTTAATTTGTTGAGATACATGCTTTCATGCACATAACTAATTTGTGTATGAAAGCATGTATCTCAATAAATTAAAATGTTCGAAAAAGGTAAACTAATTCCATAATTAATTAATATTAGGGGACATTTAGTACAATTACAACTAGACTATTGATTCTAATTCGACTATATAATTATATGAGGGCAGCGAGAAATATAGTACATTACTACAGAGGCCGGGACGAAAGGGGTTGCCGGCCGAAGACATATATACGGATAGGTCTAAGGCTGGCAACCCCAAATTTCCCGCCGAGGTATGTATAGTGCTTTTCTTAAACATGAAATGAGATAAACAACAAAAAAAAATCAAAATTTTATTTTTAATACGCATAGTGGCAGAGTGTCATGATGCCTGTGCCACAAATTTATGTGGAATGGAATTAAAAAAAGAGGACTTTGCCGGCCTAGGCCTGCAAGATTTGTATGAAATTCCATTAACGACCTCTTGTCCTAGCCGCGCCTGAAACGTCATACTTCGCAGCCTATTATAAGGAACATAACATCAATATTTCATTGCATGTATGAGAAAAATATATTTTTAACAAGAACTAAAACCGAAATAAAAAAAATGTGTCACTACGCTATACATACAATATATACAATTATTATCAACTAGTCAAAGAGTGGATTTAAAGAGCCTAAACTCGGTATGATTGTGTTAACTTACTACAGAGTTCCTATGACCACTTTCCAGTTCCACCATCAGATCAGCTCGATAATAATATTATCATAATATTGCATTGTCACTGAATTTACATATATGCAGTAAGCTCGGTCCTCCATACAAACGTAGTTTAGCTCTCATTTTAAAATGCCATTCTAGAATAACATGAAACTTTGTATACACAATGGAATCCGGAATATCTAGGTCGGAAATTGGTTTCTTTTGCTTGAAATTATAATGGAGAAAAAATACAGCGTTTATTAAGGTTTTCATAAAAGACGTAAAAAACTCAAAAACTCGCTGTATTTTTTTCTTTTACAATTTCTTGCAACAGAAACTAATTTCCGACCTAGATATGGCGGCTCCCATTGTGTATACAACGTTTCATGTTATTTCAGCAAGGGGTTCAAAATGAGAACGAAACTACGTTTGTATGGAGAATCGAGTTCAGCCGAGCGTACTAACGTCAAATATTAGCTCAATCGGAAATCGAGAAGTGTGTCTAATTTAGCTTCTAAGATTTGACCCACAGAAACAAAAAAGACATAAGTTACTGACACGGCAAGTTAAATAAAAGCTTGTAAAAAATGAGTTAACGTACGTATGTTAAATGTTTGCGTTGTCTGAATATACTGTAAAAGTTTCGATTACGAGTGGTTGCTGTTCTCTATGTCAAACAGTGTTTAGCAAGCTATAAATTATGTATATGGTCGTCCAATATGCATAGTATAAGTCTGGTACAGCTTAGTTAGCGACTAGTTAGATTTTCGTAAGGTTATCCTATGATATTTAAAAATAAAATAAAGCTTAAATTCAAATTTAAATAATACGGCGGTTTTGCGTATGAAGATGACTTTTTGTTGCATGCAACCATACACCCGCTAAGCGTTGTCGCCGCCATTTTGACACATAAAACGTCAGCGCTAGAATACCAAACACAGCCAGTCATTTTGAAATTTATATTTGTTTTGGGTAATAGAAAATCGGCTGACATTTTTGGCAATTCTTATTGGTACAACACCGCGCGTGTGTATTACGAATAAATGCCCCGTTTCAAAGTGGACTTGTATGAAGCTCGCGTTCTATGCTTTTTTCGTTCACTGTTTTAAATCGACTTTGTAATCGACCTTCCGAATAGATACGCTATATTCTATCCCGCGGCTTCGCTTGCATTCTTTGTAGTACGTCAACGCGGTGGAGCCGCTCGGGTAACTAGTTATTATTATATTTATTATTTTATGCATCATAATTCCATCATTTACTAACCTATTTGGAAATTCTCTTTTTGTTTGAATGGGTACTTTCGGGGTGGTCCCGTTGTCATTAGGTCAGAATCTGTTAATAGGGTTCTGGAGGAATCGAGGGCACTCTTCATAATTTTTAGGTGCACCTGCACCTATAACGATTTGGGTGTTTGGTACAGTCAGCACCATAAATATATATATACATTCTAGCACTTTATTGCTTAGTGATAAGGTTGAAAAGTGTATACATATTTATGATGCTGACTGTACCTATAGTAACTCGTGAAAAGCATTATTTGGTGAAGTAGAACTGATGACGATGATGAATGAAGATCACAGATTCATCGGAACTAATCAATAATTATTTGTATTTCATGGGTTGCGATTCGATTAATAATAATAATAATAATATTGGGGGACAATCTTACACAAATCGACCTAGTCCCAAACTAAGCAAAGCTTGTACTATGGGTACTAGACGAACATATACATACTTATATAGAAAGATAAATACATACTTAAATACATAGAAAACGTCCAAGACCCAAGAACAAATATCCGTGAAAAATGCACAAATAAATGCCCTGGCCGGGATTCGAACCCGGGACCTCTAGCTTCGGAGGCAGAGTCACTACCAACTAGGCTAAACAGGTCGTCACAACAACAACAACATTATACAATTACTTTAATAAATATGGTTGCTCAGCTATGTATGATGTTTTCTAATTAATATTAGTAATTATGAAAGTGTGGTCCTGGTCATGGACACAGAATAAGGAATAGTACAAGTACAGAAATTTCACTTCCTAACAAAAACGGCGTTTAGGCATAAGAAACGTGCCTACTCTCTGCATCTCTGTCTATCGCATAACTTGTATTCATTCACACGTGGCACGTGTAGCCCTAGGGTTGTCACGCCAAAAATACTTCAATGATGCAAAAAAATGTTCTACCTCACCAGATGTCGCTTAAGTACAGTGAACCGATATTAATTAAGTACATGTTACTTCACAAGAATAATAAATCTCATATTTTTTTAACGAACCATCTAACGATACCCTACACGGTGGGTTTTGCAAGAAAAAAAATGCATCCCTATTTTACGTGTAGGGGAAGTACCTTCAAACTACATATATCGTGTTACATTTAAAATGAAAGTGCTCATTGTGTGCATCTTATATATATTTTTTGTCATTTTAAAATAATTATTTTAGAAATTATTTAAGATAATAGCCAAAAAATTACCATTCCCATCTTCATCTCCGAAACTACTGGGTCTAAAATATAAAAAAATACATTTCAAATCATCAACCAACAGGTTTTGTCGGACATACAAATCAACAACAAACACGTCACAACTGCATACAACAGGACAGGTCATCTTCTTATGTTTTTCAGCTATTTATACCTACACTTTGTCCGTGTTTCAAATGCTATGACCACATGGTATTTTAAACACCAACCAACACTAAATAAGTACCTACTTATTATTACATATACCAAACTAAAATAAAAAAAACTTACCGTTCAAAATTTATAGGCAACTGAAAAAAAGATACACCAACGTTCCTTCGGGTATTCAAACAACCATATACACAGAGCATGTGTGGCCGGTTATCGGTTTCATCGTGGGTTTTTCATCACACAAAAAATTACGTAGTAACGCGCGGTTCGTCGCGATCAAGTCGGCGGCGCGCGGCAGCGGATCACAAAACGACACGCACGTACAGTATGCCCGGACGGCGGCGGCCCGCGACTGATAGCTAGAGTCAGGGTTTTCGAGCGTTAGGTTATTAAAGCGGCGCGCTCCACCCATTGCAAGCCCCTTGTCATGGACATCTTTCATTTGAATTAATATTCATCCTATTTGCTTCATAAAGAAAACGCATACCTACTTACTTGAAAAAAAAAGTACATTAAAAACATGTGAAAATGGGAGCCAAGTTCAACATTAAGAATATGCGTTGCGTGGTTGTCGACTTCGCCGACAAGAGAATTGAGATCTAAATGGGTGCCAAGTTCGATAAATTATCCTGATATTTATTTATCAAGCACACAATATTCTAAAAAAACGTACAACTTAAAAAAGTTGAAAAACCCCCAACACTTTTGCATTTCAGAGCTCAATATCTCTAAAATAGCTGAACAGATTTTCATGAAACATGCCTAAGAACACTCGGGATAAAATTATCTATGACACAAAAAACTAAACGAAAATCGGTTCATCCGTTTGGGAGCTACGATACCACAGACAGACACGTTAAACTTATAACGCACCTCTCATTTTTCGTCGGGAGTTAATAAATTAAAAAACACCAGTACTTATTATTCCTGCTAAAACAATGTTTGCTATTAAAAGTAACCATAACTTCTTAAACTTGAACACTAATTATTTACACAAAGCAGATAACTTATGATACAACTAAGATCGAAATTTGACTTGGCTGACACTCGGCAGGTTGCTGCTTTTTACAAATATCACGGTCGTAGGGCTTGGCGCCCGTGTGAGTTCGTTAATGCTTTTACAGTACATATGGTGCTACTTTACCGCACGAGTGCGGTAATCAGTAGATTACGTGCATATGTCGAAACTTTAAACAGCCATATGTACTGTAAAACGTTGTACGATACACGTGCGAACAGGTAATTCGCAACCCGTGTCGATTTAAAACACTCCCTTCGGTCGTGTCTCAATTTATCACCACTCGTTGCGAATTTCCTGTTCTCTGCACTTGTATCGTAATGTACTATTTTAATGCTCAGCTCTTTCGTAATTGTTAAGATTGTAGCAACTCTGAATGACATAATGCTTTCTGGTAAACACTTCTTATATGCTAGGAACGGTTTATTTCTTTTACAGTAATCGTTCAATCTATTCTAGTATTCCTGCACGAGTTGAACGTCAATGTGTGAATTAACTTGCCTGTAAATCTTTAAGTCGTCAGCATGCGTGTGTTCTGATGTTTTTAATCTTGTCGCCTGTGTGAATTCGTTGATGCGTACGTAAACTTGAGCTTTGTGTAAACGTTTTACTACAAACATCGCAAGAATAAGGTTTTTCTCCTGTATGTGTTCTGATGTGCGTAATTAGATGAATGTTCTGTGTAAACTGCTTTTTACAAATATGGCAAGTGTAACGCTTGTCGCCCGTGTGAATTCGTTGATGCCTCCGTAAATGTGAGCTGCATGTAAACGTGTTACTACAAACTCCGCAAGAATAAGGTCTCTGCCCTGTATGTATTCTGATGTGCTTAATCAAATTACTTTTCCTTGTAAACCGCTTGTCACATGTATTGCAAGTATAACGCTTGTCGCCCGTGTGAATTCGTTGATGCTGCCTAAATGTTGAGCTGTCTGCGAACATTTTACCACAAACGTCACAAGAATAACGCCGTTCTCCTGTATGTATTCTGATGTGCGTAGTTAGATGACCCTTCTGTGTAAACTGCTTTTTACATATATTGCAATTATAACGCTTGTCGCCCGCGTGAATTCGTTGATGGCTCCGAAAATGTGAGCTGACAGCAAACGTTTTACCACAAACGTCACAAGAATAAGGTTGTTCTCCTGTATGTGTTCTGATGTGCGTAATTAGATGACTCTTCTCTGTAAACCGGTTTTTACATATATGGCAGGTGTAAGGCTTATCACCCGTGTGAAGTCGTTGGTGGCCCCGTAAATTTGAAATGTATGCAAATTTTTTATTACAAACATCGCAAGAATAAGGTCTTTCTCCTGTATGTGTTCTGATGTGCGTAATCAGATTTGTTTTTTGTGTAAGCTGCTTTTTACATATATGGCAGGTATAACGCTTATCGCCCGTGTGTATTCGTTGATGTTGCCTTAATGATGAGCGGCATGCAAACGCTTTACTACAATCGTCGCAAGAATATGGTCTCTGCCCTGCATGTGTTCTTATGTGCCTAATCAAAGTACTTTCCTCAGTAAACTGCTTTTGACAATTACCGCAGGTGTGAATGCTACTGGTGGCGGGACTTGGGCCGCGCCGCGATGTACCTCGCCACGTCTGGCTCGCGCGCAGCGCCTCATCGCCGCGGAGGCGCTCGAACCTCACGGAACAGGCCATGGCGAGCTGTTCCCTGGCGCGCGCGGACACAGGCCGCTCCCCCCCGGCCCGAGCGACTGCAACACACACAACAGCTGTTTTATTTCAAACCCAACTTACACTTATGGCCTCACTATTAGTCCAGCTTGTCCAAAAACTATACGCAGAAAGGAAAGCGTTACAAAAATTACGCTGACCACTGGAGCCACCTGCTATCTGTTAATGTTGTTTTGGGGGCAAATCAAGGAGAGTCCTTTCATAGACGCTAAATTATCAATTTCATTTAAAGCAAGTTTAAGTAAGGCGCAGACCGCAGTCACTGGTCAGTATATTTTACTGGAATGATAGCTAAATGACAGGCGCCACCACACCCGAGCTAAGTTAACAGCACAGTATCGTAAAGACGAGTACTCACGCGCCGCGCAGTCGTCGCCCGCCGCCTGCGACTTGTCGGCGGGCTCCTCGTCTGCACCAAACACGACACTTACTGCACGGTGTTCAACAGGGCCCGCTCTACCCTTTCTAACTATTTCAAATTGATAAAATACCACCCTGCCGAGGTCTTCCCGAGGATAGTAATTGACAGTGTGGGGTTTTTCGCGAAAGGAGTGTAATGGAGACTGTATGGAAACCTTTCCACGCGAGTTTAACTCGCACTTGTCCGGTTTTATACTTTTTTGGTACCATCAAAATCTGATCAGCCTTGCTAACACTACTTACGATGTAGCACCAAGTCCTGGCTCGTCCCATCGTCTGCTCCCACCTCCAACTTCACTGCGGGCTCTTCACCTGAAGCAAAAGCAAAACTATGAGCACAGCAATTCTAATGAGCTTAGTGTGAACTTAAACTTATTGAGCTCTTTAGACGCACCCTATACGGGCGAACATGGCGGACAGTCGAGGAAGCTCAAAGCGGTGGAGCTTGCGATCCAGTACGACGTGACCTTAGTTTTGCCGGACGCCGCGCAGCATACAACTGTTCATACGTGCCGCAATCACGCGGCGGACTGCGGACTGCCATACTTGCCTGTGGGGATGTGACTTTTAATGTGAATAGGTACTGACATGAAACAACACAATCACCAGCCGTCCCGTCTTCAGTCGTCTCTGACTTGACCGCAGTTTCTTCATCTGCACAGAGAAAAAGATGATCATCATAACAACGGGTGTTCCGAGTTGTATATAAATACCGGTGGAAGTCAGTCGGTCGGTCAGCGGACGCTCCTGATTGTCCTATACGTTGGACGCTTTGGTATGACTGAGTAAACATAACAATGCAACGGGCATGTGACATTTCTGCAGTTGCAAGCCGCCACACCAACAATAAATTGAACAAGAAACAAACACACAATAGTTACACCCACCTTTAAAAATAACCAAATACTTCATTATTAATCATATTGATCAGATGTGGGCTCACAATTAGGGCCCAGCCAGTAGGTGGCAGTTTGAACAGGAAGCAGTGGAGTTGCTGTTTACTTTTTTAGATTAAATAACTTATTTGTTGGTATTTATTCATACTCATTTTGCGTAGAATATATGTAAGTTAGGTACCTTAATCACTAACTTAAGCCCTCTGTCCCACTGTTCAGACTTTTTCAATATTTTTTCAATCCTTATATTACTTATTTCAAAATTAAGTCTTGCCTTTTTTGCAATAAATATTTTTAAAATATATAATTTATATTTAATAATAAGAGGTAACTTTGTAACAACGAATCCACTGCTCTCTGTGTTTAAATTGCCACCAACTGACCGGTCCCTAATCATAATTTTGTTTTAATCAAAACTGTTAAATCTCAAATTATGTATTAAACTAATGCAAATACTGTTCAGTGGTCATCCACTTTTGAAGGGATTATGATGCACTATGATGCATATCTTTCTCTGAAACATTGTTTCTCCTAGACTCACACATACAAGGAGCCGATACTCACTTAACGCACAACACCAGTCCTCACTCGACCCATTGTCTTCTTCCACCTCCAACTTCACTGAGAGCTTTTCATCTAAACAAAACAAGACTGTTTTACAATACTGAACATTGATCTGAATTATATTAGTTATCGTATTTTCTTAAAGTGTTGCGTCTGTCTTCATTTTGTAGATTTAAGGAAGGATCCCGCGGAAACCCTCTTTCATCAATATTTAGTTTTTTTATTGACCGAGCGAGCGAAGCGTCTCTGTTTCAGCTTTGGACAAAAATAATTTATGAGCAGGTTCGATAATTATATAGAATATTTTTGTCGAGTCAGTTTTTGGAAACTTTGAAATTTGATTAAAAAAAAATGCGATGTCCACAGCTGACAGAGCCACTAGTAATAATTGGCACAATCAGTAGAGAAAAACATCAGGAATATTAGCACAGGTTTAAAAATAGATGAACAGATAACGACTTGATGCTTAATGTTGAGTATAGACGTTAATAGACGTAATTACATTTATACTTTCTTTCTTTCAAGTACCTACATAATGTATCCGCTCTTGAAGTATTGTTGTCCACCTCCAACTTGACTGCAAGTTCTTCATCTGAATCAACAAGAAAGAAACAAGTTCAACCAGACATTACAGTAAGTACATTAATGACTCCTACAACAGCAACACTGATTCCAGGCCAGGAATAACAAATCCACGGGTTATATACCTATGGCCTGCAGAGCTCGCTCCAGCCGCGCCCGCAGCTCCGCCTGGCTGTGCAGCACTTGCAGCTTGAAGGCGCTCGCGTCTCGCAGCCGGCCCACGCACGCAGAGCAGATCCCGCACTCCTCCCCGCCTTCATTCAACTGCAAGTACAAGCACTCACAGTCATGGCTAAATATTCTTTACCTATTCAAATAGGCCCAACAACAAGCACGTTCGTCACATAATCATAACAATGACATTCAACCAACATAAATATGTATTGAAATTCATGAGTAGTATTTACAATAAAAACGGCCAAGTGCGTGGCAGGGCACGCGCAATGTCGTGTGATGTGATAGTTTTCTTTTCAAATTGCATCTCTGCTTTATGTGTAGGGGAGACACCATAAACATGTTTTTTTAAGCGTGATTGAAATGCATGTATACCTATGCCAAATCACAGCTTTCTAGTAGTAATGGTTACTGAGCTGAGCCACACAAACAGATGGAGATGAACAGACATGGCGAAACTATAAAGATTCCTTGTTTGCTACAGATTTCACGTTACATTTTGACGTGCGTTAAAATCATATTGTTTAGGATTTCGTAACCAGGCTTTTGTCGGGAGCGAAGAGCAGTCCCTTACTGAAGGCTCCTTCAATGCCGCGCAAATCCCGCCCGTAGCGAAACGTTCCCTACCGAACATTCGACCAGTGTGTACGGAACTATCGTCGCGCGCGCATCCTTTATTGCCGCTGTGACATACCACGCTGCTTTCGTGGCTACTTTCACTATTGTTATTGTGCTTTTACGCTGTCCGGTGCTTTACCTACATCGAGGCTTGTAAGACCGGCATAGCAGAAGGAGAACGGAGCTGGGCATCCACCACCAATACCACGATACGAGCTACCGCCATTGAAGTTCACAAGGTGAGTGGATTGCTCATTTCTCTGGATAATCGCCTCGGTTACTTTTCCTTGGGATTACTTTCTGTACCGCTCTTTCGCTGAGCTATCAAAATTGCTACACATATCATATCATTAAATTTCTAAGTTAATAAGAATCATCTGAAATAACTATAATATACAGGTGATTCAGGAGACGTGAGCAGGACCAAGACTACATACATAGTAAATGGCAATGAATCGTTCACCATTGTATTTAAGTGAAACACCCATACCTTTTTCCTGTATTTTAAATTTGGTAAGTTAAAGTATAATTCTCTACAATCATGGTCACCCTACAACAACTGGTTTATAAAGATTAATGCTGGGTTGCACCAACTTACGATCACAGACCGATCTACGTTAAATATGGCGCCGGCAGCTGTCATCCCATAGAAACTTGTCAAACTTTCCATACATTCAAATTTTCACGAACACCGTTTACGATTACAGACGGTTTGGTGCAACCCACGCTAAACCTCTAACTGTTATGACAGCACTTTGATTACGAAGAAAGTAAATTGTCACATTGAGCAAGATACGATATTTCAAAAGTAATCGGTATCAGATGACATTCAATTTGACACATATCACTTGACTGAAGTTTTCTGATTGTAGAGTGACCATGAATTTCGTAAATAATTTAAAACATTTTGTTTTCAACACCAAAGATAAATGAACGTTAATTTCACTAATAGTGGCACGAAGCAGTAGCTTAATATGATCTATTGAATCTGTAGTGTTGATCTTCCTCACGTCTCCCGAATCACCCTGTATTATAGATTTCATTAAAATGCTTGGTAACTTATTACATTCAGAGATAATTTTTAACATGCATTAGGCTAGTATTTCACTTATCGAATATCTATGTTGTGATTTGATCAAAGAAATTTGATAAGTGGAATGGGCCTCTGTCAGCAAATTTTCATAGAAATAGATTTCATTAAAATGCTTGGTAACTTATTACATTCAGAGATAATTTTTAACATGCATTAGGCTAGTATGGCTATCTTGAAAAATATAACCTGTTAGCCTCTGAACAGAAGGGATTCCGCAAAAAAAACCATTAACATGGCTATATATGATTTAGTCTACCCCTTGATTTCAGCAATGGATAAGAGACAACATATTTGCGCTATCTTCATGGATTTAACTAAGGCGTTTGATCATGTGGATCACAAGTTGCTCATTAAGAAATTGAAAGCTTATGGCATTCGTGGGAATATTTCGAGTCTTTTAGAGTCATATCTGAGCAACAGGCAACAGTGTACAGAGCTAACACAAATCTGTTTGAATTCTAAAGAAGAAAGGTCATACAATACAAGTCGGATGCACGTAAAATAATGTATGGTGTTCCACAGGGTAGCGTTTAGGCCCATTGTTGTTTCTCATTTATATTAATGACCTTCCTAAGCATGTCAAGCACCCTATGGTCTTGTTTGCAGACGACAGCACTGTAATAATTAAATGTAACGATGCTCATATAGTATATATTTAGCGCTTTATAAGTTGTCCAAACAAGTGAGCATTGAGGCGGTCATTTCAGCCTATCATGGTTATGTAGGGACAACTCTCCGCTATGGTCTTATTTATTGGGGAAATTGCACCAACAGGGAAACCATCTTTAGAGCACAAAAAAGATGCATCCGAGCTATGTGTGGCCTGAAACAAACTGACAGCAGTGTGGCATATTTCAAAAAAATTAATATTTTAACTCTTTATATAAAAATACAAGCGGCTAGTTCAAACCCACTTACTGACAATACAAGGCGGATTTAACTCTCCCTCCTAACTGTGGCAATACCCAGTACAGCATACACACTCACGCAAATTCATACATACACACACACACACATTTACATAGCCACACTCGCATACGCACACACCCTCACTAGCTCACTCACACACACACACACACACGCACGAGCACACACAAACCACCTGTACCTATGTTTATTATTATTTTTTAATTTTACAATTTAAAATGAACCTTTTTTTATCCACCTTCTTTCCTGCATGTAAGCAGATATGATTGCGACCCTCCTTAGGTCTAAATGTAACTAATGAATGACTAATAAATAAACATTTATTAGTTATTTATTAGTTAGTTATTTATTATCTATATTGGGACCAGACTGAAAACCAGCGCCGGGCATTCCTGCCCAGCACATGCTGAGCCTGGGACCCTTTGCCTCAGCTTTTTCAAATTACTTTTATATTAGGCTATTCTATTTGTCTCTTGTACTATTGTTTTTATTCGATTTTAATTCTGTTTATGTATGGTTAAGGTTTCTTTTTGGGGCAATAAATGTATTCTTATTCTTATTCTTATTCTTCCCTGTCTTTTTATATTTGAAACAGCTATATTTGTTAAGACAAATCCAATTTATTTCAAACAAGTATCTGAAGTATTCAATAGAGATACTTATCGAGCTCACAATTTATGTACAGTACAGTGTTCTCACGTACTGCACTGATGCGGAAAAGCGTGTTCTGCTTGGCAAGTAAAATCTATAATAAAATACCCTTGCCTCTAAGACTGGCACCTCTAACGACATTTAAAAATAATTTATGTGAATTGCTCATTGACTAATATTACTATTCCTTGCCAGACTTTTTTGCGGACAAAAGTTGAATTATTTTATGTTATTTTAATGTTTAAAGTGTTTGGTATTTATTTTTTAGTGTTAATTACGAGTTTAATGTATATCCCGGACATATTGTTATTTTAATTCAATTATTCTACTTATATTTAATAATTATGTTATGAATTATAATGTCATGTAAAAAAATTAATTTGATTGCCTACCGGCGAAACATAGTGCCACTCTGTACCTTTTACACCACCACTCTGTATATACCTATGTTTAGAAATAAAAAATACTTACTTACTAACTTAGTATTTCACTTATCGAATATCTATGTTGTGATTTGATCAAAGAAATTTGATAAGTGGAATGGGTCTCTGTCAGCAAATTTTCATAGAAACTAACTCTGATCAAACATTGGACATAGAAAATGGACAAAGATATTGGATAAGCGGAACACCAGCCTTACCAACCAGTTCTCCTCATCATTATCAGCCTATATGTGTCTCACTGCTAGGCACCGGCCTCCTGTCAAGCACTAGAGGGAACAGGTTATAGTCCCCACGCCGGCCCAGTGCAGGTTGGGAACTTCACATACACATTTAAATGACTTTGTAGATATATAAATAATAATAATAATATAATAATATTGGGGGACAATCTTACACATATCGACCTAGTCCCAAACTAAGCAAAGTTTACGGTACTAGATGACGATATACATACTTATATAGATAAATACATACTTAAATACATAGAAAACATCCAAGACCCAAGAACAAATATCCGTGAATAATGCACAAATAAATGCCCTGGCCGGGATTCGAACCCAGGACCTCTAGCTTCGGAGGCAGAGTCATTACCAACTAGGCTAGTCAATATATGCAAGTTTAGTAAATATATCAAAATGCATTTTTTATTCTTAAGTTCCTAGGCTATTGCAACATTCTGATAAAATCAAGTACTTTAATAAAAAATTATGGACAATCCGACAATCTTACCCAACAATGGAGCAATATTTACAACTAATATCAGAAGCAAATGTACATAAGACAGTAAATAGCTCATATATCTTTACCTTATTTCAAAATCATCTTTAACACTTCTTAACAATTTAGTCCCTCTTTTTTCTGCGAAAGGTTTTCACTCACTTAAAAATGTAATACAAGTTATCATGGAGGTGCCCCATAGTGGAATACAAACTGTTTCATACTTTAATTACTGTTCAAAACGGGGTATTTACCATGTATGTTAATATTGTTAAGTTTCCGATATTTCAACGCTGTTGTGCTGAAGTGTGGATGGTGGTAGTAGCACTGTGCAAAAAAAGCGAACTACGAAGAGCTACCTATCCTATCTACCTACCGCTATAGAGTGTGGGTAGACCACAAATAAAACTCGCAGCACGCCAGTTTATCGTTGAAAATGGTGCTTGCAACAGCGCCGAAATATCGGAAACTCAACATACATGGTAAATACCCCGTTTTGACCAGTAATTGTAGTGTTAGTGACCATGTTAGCTTGAAAACGTACATTAAGTTTTCGGTACTTAAATAATAGATGAATGAAATAACTTTTTAAAATGTTGTCACTACCTAGACACGAAATTAAGAGTTTTATAGATGAACAACAACAGAAGTCATAATTACTCGTATATTAAAGCATTCTTCTATCATGTCCAGATATATCTCCGTATTGCCGAGATGTGTGTAGGGCGTCTTCAGATCCTTGTCCGGAGCGCGCCGCAGACAGCAGCAGCACGAATGCAGCGTCTCCATCACATCAATAGCCGCGTCGTCAGGCATTGTGGCAGGACACAAAAAACAGTACTAATTACATTAAATTAAAACACATAAACGAAATGTGTGCGATATGGTGTGATACAATACTACCCGCCCACGACTAAAACGTAGTGTTTATATTCTCTTTGAATATCGCGACATTGTTAAATAGTAAACAAGTAAACATCACAACGAAACGTCAAAAACAAAACGGTACCGAAAGTGCAAAGATATTGTAATATTTAATTGGATAAAAAGGATAACTAAGCCTTGCTCAGAGTAAGGATTTCTATAGAGATCCTATACGAGTTTCACCAAGGGGGACAGAAAAGCTCTTATGCAGTTAAATTCAGAACTAGTCATAAGCATCTGGCGGCTTATAATAAACAACCTCTTTAATTTAGCCGGGTAATCATTTATTTGCCTCAAACTATTTGACTTGACGTTTAGATGACATTGAGGCAAATAAAGAAAAGCGGAAGTATGACAAGGACAGCAAATTATATATCCCTCGCTGTTGCTCTTATTCAATTTAGTATATAATCTTCTCGCTCATAGCAGTATTATTATTGGACGTCTACTCTGAGTACTCTGAGTAGCCTTGCCTTCATCTGTCAGTGTCAACAAGTGTCAAACACGACACGTGACTTAACTGAACTGTATATATCTTATCCTTATCACAAGTTCTACTAATTTATTTCAATCTCTATTCCAATAATTGCTAGAAACCTATCTCAAATTCGTATATCATACTTAAAGGGTTTTTATGCTCCTGCGCCTAAAGTGTGGTTGAAATAAAAACAATAGACACGCGATATCCAAATGTTAAAAGAGTTGCATCAAACATGAACTATTCATTGGATATTCCGCTGAAAGTCGAGAAAATAGACCGTGATGACAATGATAATCTTCGACTGTTATCCGACGTGGAAGTTAAGACGGAACCAGATGCAAACGACGAGCGGGACTGGTGCGTTTCAAATTTCGAAAACGAGCTTCTGGAGCCTTTGTTTTTTACGCATGTTATTGAGCCAGAGGGCGTACAATGCGGATTGTGCTCCAAATATTTTCCTAACCGGTAAGTTATGTAATATGATGCATGCATTTATTTATTTACAAGAACAGTAACAACCAATTACACTTGTAATAATGTAATTGGTTGCTACCGTTGTTAAATGCAGTTTCGAGCTGTTTGGGGTTGAAACACTTGGGCCGTGGGAGCCAGGAGCACATAGGTTTTCAGGGAGCTCACAAAGCGACTCATGGAGGCAATAGGTGACCAGAGGGCTGGCGCCTATCTCACCCAACGGATTATATTACTATCCAGTGTGGCAATGCCGCCAGCCTTCGGGGCACCTTGCTACACACCACAGACCTGGAGCCGGTTTTTTATGTGTAATTTTTTTGTTTATAGTAAGGTTAGTTATGTTTTCACTGTCGTAAATACCCAAATTATGCTACCTAATATTGTTCCAATTTTTGGTGTAGCCTGACTAGGAGAAGTACCGTACAGAAGCAGCCCTAATAACTACACTACATTGCTCACTAGGTATGTGGTGTTGTGTTCCTGGTGGTGAGTAAGGTCTCCAGAGCTCCCGAGGATGCACTTATTGAGTGTGAGGAACCTGCATACATCTCTAGTTGTCAACACAACAAATCCTTAAATCAATAAAGGGACAACAATGCTTTTGTGTAATTTCTGGAGTCACAAGTGTCAATAGCTTGTTTAACTCCATTGTTGTGTATTAAGAAGGTGCAGTACGCTCGGTTCCCCATTCAAACATATTTATGCTCTCATTTTAAAACGCCATGCTAGAATAACATGAAACTTTGTGTACACAATGGGATCCGGCATACCTAGGTCGGAAATTAGTTTCTGTTGCTAGAAATAGTAAAAGAACAAAAATACAGCGGTTGTTTGAGTTTTTTACGGCTTGTATGAAAACCTTAGTAATTGTTGTATTTTTTCTCCATTATAATTTCAAGCAACTGAAAATTTCCAACCTAGATATGACGGATCTCATTGTGTATACAAAGTTTCATGTTATTCTAGCATGGCGTTTTAAAATGAGAGCATAAATACGTTTGTATGGAGAACCGAACATACTGCGCACTCTTAAGAAACCTTACTGCTGTTGTTGCACCAACCTGAAGTGGATTTTAGCCTCAAACACTTAAGACCCTGTCCATAGCTGTTTCCATAAATTGTATCTTGATGACATAAGTATGCATTTGCTCCACATTTCTGGATGTTCAGTGGATGTACTGGGAAGGTGGGATAAAGTTATGCTGCAGATCAGGAGTCTATGGGGAGGACATAACACAAACTACCCAAGACGGAAGCAAATGGGGGGGGTTATTTGAGCCCCATAACCCAGCAGAGAGTAATGGGATGAAGAAGTTGTGTTGTCTTATGTGCCATTCCTCTGCACACTATTCAAAATGTATCCAATACTAGTTTCTAGAATAATATTTCTTTGCTATTCCGCTAAAGAACGTGTAGGTATATCAGTGATAATGCAATGTATCCACTTGTGTATTTTTGCATTCAGTTAATGTTCCCACCCTCCCTCTGCTCGCACAAACATGCTAATAATTGTCATGGATTTCAGCAAAGCGTGAATCTTCCACATTACACACAAGCTTAGCCTATGGAACCATGTGACTCCAGGGCTCCGCATGTTGCAGGCCGTAAATTTTATTCATTCCACAATCAATCCTTCAACTTTTATACATATTTTCATACCTTTGGGGGATGAGTTCGGGATGAAAAGGTTTGGCTGAATATTCATTCTTCTATGAAGATCACTCTGGTTTTTTGGTGTTGTTTTATTGGATAATTATTTGAGAATTTGGACGCCTGATTCTATCAAACACAAAATTTATTTTTCGTTTGGAGTGAATATTTCCGAAAATATTCATTCCGGACATGGCGAAACTATAAGGGTTCCTAGTTTACTACGGAACCCTAAAAAGAAATAAAAATTAACTACCTTTCTATGTAAACAATAAATATAACAGACTGAATAGATATCCCAATTGTAAGATATTCCCTGCCCCTCATGTTTATTGTGGAAAACATTTATGTATGTATATTTTCTCTTTCAGCAACGCGATTTTGCGGCACAACTTATCACACCTCCAAGTGACCATAGTCGACTCGCCTTTCTTCCGATGTAACTTCTGCACATCATACTTCACGAACAAACAGTGTTTGAAACGTCATATATCAGCACATAACTGTAGCAAAACAACTAGTTTTACTTATAAGCCAAAAAGTTGCAGAGCTGGTATAAATGTGTTGGAAAACAAATCTCAAGATGGGTTAAAAGATGGTATGACTAATTTTCTATCATACAGACCAAAGGCGTATAATTCTGTAACACAAGAACACTCGAACAAAACTCATATTTGTAACATATGCAGTAAGACATATACTTATAAAAATTGGCATGCGCATATGCAGGAGGTCCACGGGGTTGGTAACTTTTCATGCGGCATATGCGGAATGTTTTTTAAATGTGAGCGTTATCTGAAGAGGCATTTATCGAATGTTCATGTCGGAAAGGTCAGAAAGGTGTCAGTAAAAAGTGTTAAAACTGATATTAAATGCGACCAATGTGACGCTGTTTTGCTGAGCTCGTACGCTCTGACGACTCATAAAAGGAATGTGCATAGCGATAGGAAGCATGTATGTTACATTTGCAAGTCAACATTGAAGTGCAAGTCATATTTGCTCACGCATATGCGGAGACTGCATTATAGTGATGGGAAAAAACATGAATGTGAGTGTGGGAAGAGCTTTAAGAGCCATAGGTATCTGATGGTGCATAAAAGGAACTCGCATTCGAAAAAGAAAGTAAAGATAGTTATAAAAACTGAAGATATGTCAGAAAAGTGATCCTTTGTATTGTATCTAGTAACTATTATATTGGATATTTCCACCAAATTCCATATATGTATAGTAGCATTTATCTAAAATGTCCGAATGGTACTTGAGAGCTTATCCGTCGAACAATGGTATTGTGATCTTTGTTAACTTCAACCACTAGCTCTACCCCGTTTTTTTTAAGATTAGGATTTTAACGACCAGTTTCGCCCACGTTTCTTCGTTTCCCTAGGATATCAGAGGATAATATTGTTCTAATTTCACTTATTTCAGTAACTTATTATGTTTCAAAGATAACACACCTCACATGTTCCCGTTTTAAGCTTGTTTTCCTTGAAATCGCATGTCGGATAACGCACGATTTTGCTAATCTGAAATAAAAAAACATTGTATACTATTTCAAAATAAAAGGAAAAACGTAATTGTCTTCACGAATTGCTACCTTCCGAACTAAGTCCGAGCCGCCAGCGAGTTCCGAGCTTCAAGTTGTATAGTAACATGAAGATTGTAGTTAATGACTAATGACATGTTTCTCACATGTTTTGATTGCTAAATAGTAGTCAGGTAGGTAGGTGGTCGGCGAGAGTTCTGGCTGCGATATATTGGCATGTTATTACAACTTGAACCTTAGTACTTAGTATGGAATGTAGCAATTCCTGAAGATAATATTTTTATGTTTCCTTTTATTTTAAACTACCTAGCGTTGGAGGTTAATAAAGAGCACAATATCACAATATAATATTATGGTGGTATGTACAAGTCCTATAAAATTGTTCGGCATTTGCACCCTTTTTCACTAAGGTCACAATTTATGTTTATTGGACTCGTGAGACAGACATAAAATCCAAAATTACCTAATTCTGAAAAAAGTAAAAGGTAAACGGGAACATTAAAATACCCTTTTTCAAAAATGACAATGGTAACTACGTTTAGCAATAATAGCAGGAGCCCGGTTCACGAAGCTATTGATAAGTCTCGACTGGAAAAACCAGCAATCTCTGCTGCCGTCACAAGTAATGGTAAGATTGGCAAGGATAAAGGAGTAAGAAATGCTATGGAAACAAGCAACTGGATGTAGACAGTCAAATATAATATTAGGTGGTATAAACAATAAGAGAACTAATTACCTCATGGGTCTAGGTTAGAGCAATATGAGGTTGTTAACGGGTATAATCACGGGGCACAACACCATAAGACGCCTTAATATTTTAGGGATAAGAGACTCCTCCTCCTTCCATCCATGCATCCTTCATTCCTCCTTCCATGTGGTCACGTTGTGGAAAGGAGGGGACAAGCAAACACTTACTAGTGGGATGTATGTGTAATGTACGCGGCAGCGCTCTATACACATTCGGCAGAGATGAGTTAGAGGAGAGGGAAGTCAGCCTAAAATATGACCTTCCGTTTTGTAGGAGCATAGGAACATTTGGGGAAGAATGCGGTGCGGGAAAGCTGCCGGAACAGTATCCCTCAGCTCCAGTGAAGGGGAATTGGGCTGAATGAACGCCAGAAGCATTGGTTGGATGGGTTGAAGATATTAAAAAGACCGCGAGTCCCCCCTGGCCTAACATGGCAGGCGCGGATCCAGCTCTCAAAAAAGGTTGTGGTCACAGCCACCAAGTGTGAGTCGGAGTACGAACTCGCTCATGAACAACTTTTGAATTTGATTATATCCTTTTTCCTACGAATCAGGACTTTGGTCTTAGGAATGGAATTAATTGTTGGAAGAAGTCAGGCCCCATTTCGTCCTATTAAATAGTCAAACAGTTTCGATTAAATTCCACGCCAATTTAAATCAATAATTTCTTTTTGTTCTTTTCTACTAGCCAGTAAGCCAATATGCCCTAGACTGGGTAAATAGGTATCTTGACGCTGTCTCAGTAGTCGTAAATATGACCAGCAAGTGAGATGCACCAGGCGAGACTTAATAAGGCTACCAATAGTCCAATACCATTACAACTACTGAACCGATTTGGATGTAATTTATACAACTTCATAGGATATCAAATTAAATTAAACGCTAGTATACATTTTACATTAAATAACTTTATTTATGCGCTTACTTTAACTAAAAATACAAGTTTATGTTTCATTTTCGCGAAAACGTTAATAATTTCATCGATATCCAGCTTCACATCCTTGTGTATTTATTTAGGAGAGCTAGCCCGGATAATCTTTCCTGTACCATTGAGGTACGCAACCAAGATTTTATTCTGCTAAGAGCAGAAAACGATCTCTCCGCGGTAGCTACGCTGACCGGGAGAGTTGCCAGTATTTGTAAGAAAATTTTCATGTTAGGGTACAAATCTTGGTCGCATGCTTCAATGAAATGAGCTACCGAGTCTGGTATGGCCGAATTGTTTTTACATTCTCTTTTCCATTTCGTCAACAACCACCAATAGACCGTGAAAGTGTGACGTCACAAGTCTAATAGGGTTGTGGGCATGCCCATCGTGCCCACAACGGTGGATCCGCCCTTGTAACATGGGAGCGGGATGAGTAGCGTACTCGAATAGGTCTATGCTCAGCAGTAGAGAAGACTGAAGCTGAAGAATCATGAGCTTTGTGAAACCGGTCACTGGTATTTTTATCCCAGTAGCTACCACTGGTACACTCACGGACTTTAATTGTTGCGCCATTTAGAGCCCACTTTATACTGGGCATAGTTAGCTATAAAGTGGGCTCTAAATGGCTCAACAATTATAGTCCGTGACCGTACCTAACAGATGTGGGAAAGTTCCAAATGTTGCCAGTGGGATGTGCTCAGAATGTTGATAGTGATAGATAATTGTGCCAGACCTTTGGTTTATAAAAACTGTGTGCGCTTACTTGCAAGCAGGCCTTGAAATAGCGCTATTTCCGCATATCGTTATGATTCATAACGCTACTTTGTCAATAAAACGCATTACCAAAAACGATAATTGGCGCGCATTTATAGCGGTATCCATTATATCGTTATAAATAAAAAGCAATATATAGATACCGATATTTTGTGAAGCGCTATAATAACGTTATAGGCTATTTCAGTCTCGCTCTTACGTGCGCTGTGTCATTTACGTCAAACTTGAGCACGTCATTGTCGCCACCGCCACCATCTTAAACGATATTATAACATTATTATATAAGGTTATGATTTTCATTTTGTTATGATATGAAATATCGTTATGAGGAATATCGATTATGATTATAACGAAATTTTAAACACTTAACGAAATATATCGTTATAATATCGCTTATTTTTATAACGTTGTATAGGTCTGCTTGCAAGCATATATATAAGTTTGAGAGGGTTAATTCTCTATTATTTTCGACATAATGCGGTCAAAATTATATGCTAGCTAGGAATATCTGAAAAAATCCTGTGTTCCGGTACAAATGCTGCAACCTTAATTTATTTAAGTTTTTTTTATTTGTTACTACATTTGTAACTAGGATATAGTAACGTAAGAAGCTTTGAAAATATATTTGTTGATCTCTGTTATCGTATAGTTAAGTGGCTATAAGCCAGTGTGGTTAAGTTTTTTGTTAGTGTTTAACTGCCTTCAACCTTTTAAAAAAAAAAAAAAATTCTTTATTTCATAAAATACACGTGTTATATGGTCTAAGGGATGGAGCCACCCTGTAAGCAAAAAATTGCCTGTGTTGGGAGGCACCGCTCTTCCTCAGAGAAAACAAAATAAAACTTATATATTTACAACTCTAACTCTAATTTTAAAATACTTTTCAATTGAAAATTAATTATTAAACAAAAAGGAAAAAAAAGACAGGTAAGCTAATGGTAATACCTCTTTTATCTTGTGTGCATGTTTGTGTGTGTGTGTGTGTGTGTTTGTATGTATATGTGTGTGTGTGTATGTGTGTGTGTGTGTGTGTTGTGTGTGTGTTTGTGTGAGTATGTGAGTGTGTATGTATTACACAAGCTCAATTCATTTCATCAAAGTAAATTCTCTATATCTTCGTAGGTTTTACTTTTTAGCCAGTTTATTAGAATATTTTTACATTCAAGGTAAGGTTTTGAGTGAATGTCTAGTGATTTATTAATTTTATTGTATAGGAGTGCGGACTTTGTGTTGTATTGGGAGCTGGCAAAAGTGGTTCGAGTTTTGGTTATTTTAGCTATGTTCGTTATCAGTCTTTTCTTTTTATAGCTTGGGTTGTAAGGTAAGGTCTTATGCCTTTTTAATGTGGTTTGGAGAATGTATAATTTTCTAACCGATAGTAAGCCACAGACTTGGTATAATTGCTCCGTAGGAAATGTAATTTTTTTAAAGTACATCACCTTTAATAGTGCACGTTGTGCACGTTCAAGGTCTATGAAGCGACTTTTAGCCGCACCACCCCAGACCGATATGCAATATACCAAAACAGATTGCACCAAAGACATATATATTTCATTTATAATATTGCGAGACTTTGCTTTATCCGTCATTATCATTCTTGGGACAATGTGTCTTAGCGTCTTAAATATCCAGAGCAGTTTTCTGGTTCGGCATATAACCTGGTTAACGTGAGAGTACCAATTGAGGTGCTCATCTAGGACAACTCCAAGGTACTTAGTTTGAGCAATTTTCTCGATAGATGGGCAGCCACAATTAGCACTATCACATCGTCCAGAATGTATTTTGACCTCCATATTCTGTGTGGATTGTGTGCTACGTGTGATACTAAAACACATATATTTTGTTTTGCTGGTATTAAGTGTTAGTAAGTTCATTCTTAACCACTTTGAGATCTGAATCATACCCAGCTCTGCGCAGATTTTGACTTGGTTCCACGATTTTCCAGTAAAGACAACTGCAGTGTCATCGGCATAGGAAAAAAGTTTTGCGTCAGGGATGGACATATTACAGAGGTCATTGATATAAATCAGGAACAGTGTAGGTCCCAAGACACTACCCTGCGGTACGCCATAAGACACATCTTCGTCTGTACTAACGTGGTGTGATAGTTTTACTCTTTGCTTCCTGTCAGTGAGATAATTTTCAAAAAGAGAAAGTGGTGTACCTCTAATACCCATTTTTTCTAGTTTTTTTAGGAGGATAGGGACAGAGACTGTATCAAAGGCCTTTTTTAGGTCTAGAAAGACAGCAAGGCACTTATTGTTATTGTCGAGGCTATCAACTACGAGCGAAGTTAGAGAGGTTACTGCGTCTTCAGTCGACATTCCGTGCCTGAATCCAAATTGTGCGGCCGATAGGAGATTAAAATGATTCAAGTAGCTGAGTAATCTGGTATTTAGAAGTTTTTCCAGAATCTTCGAGATTGCGGGAAGGACTGAAATCGGCCTATAATTACTGACGTCGTCTCTGTCCCCAGCCTTGTAAACAGGGGTGATTAATGAATGTTTTAATGATTTTGGGAATATTCCATGGTTAAAGCAAAGGTTTATTAGATGTGTTATAATCGGGACTATTTCTTTAGATAAAAATTTTAAAAAACTACTTGAGATATTATCCCAGCCTGGAGCACTATTAGACTTAAGATTCATCATAGTATTGTAAACTTCGTCTAGGGTAGCAGGTAATAGAACAAATGAGCTAGTTTGTGCTGGGAGGCAACCAAGTAACTGGTTAACGTCATCTAGAGGATTAGGGTCAATTTGTTCGGCGAGCTCTTTTCCGATATTAGCAAAATATTTATTTATATGGTTTGCTGAATCTGTAGGAGTGGATTTGATATTTAATAGCTCTGAATGAACTTTATTACACTTGTTTGTAAATGTCAAGGATTTTATATTTTTCCACAGCAATTTATTATTATTAATTGATTTAACTAGGAGTTCTCGTTCAAACTTTCTTTTTAGTTTTTTTATAAGTTTGTTGCAAAAATTTCTATAGCGAATATACGTTATTTTTATAATTTTCTCATCCGGGTTGTTACGTACTTTCATTTGTAGATTATTACGGTTACGTATACAGCGTAATATCCCTGGCGTTATCCATGGTTTGATAATGCGTTGCTTGCTGGGTATCAAACTAATATTAGTATTTTCTTTAATGGATTATATTTTTGATATAATAATAATTGTTTCATTTTATTATAGGATAAAATGATTTCATTAATCAGTTCTCAAAACGACAGACAACATAAAACTACCCATAAAAAAGAACTTAAAGATAATAAAAAAACAGTGGGTAGAGTGCCCAGAAGGCAGCATTGCCACGCTGGATGGCAATGCTTATTCTTTGTGCGAAATATTGGCCAACCCTCTGGTCACCAGTGGACAAATCTTTGAAAAGTCGACGCGCACTTTGTTCCCATGGCACAAGTGTTTCGACCCCAAACGCCTCAAATAAATATCCACTCCCTAGGGAGGCATACTTGCGGCGTTTGAGGTCATCGGCTGAGGACGCAGCAGAACCGGCATTGATTCTGGTGCCCGGAAGATGAGTTGGAGCAAGCGTGTACACACGTAGCGTCCCATACAAGGGGACGACCGATCTGCCAAGGCACTAGCGTCATGCCGTCAGGCCTCTTGTTCTTTTATTAAAGAGAAGCAGTATGTGTAACGCCAACTTTCAAATTCAATACGGCATCGAACGAAGATAGGAAGTATCCCTTCTGACTTAAGGCACAACTACGCTGCTCATTGGATGATCCGGCGGTTGATTCTAAGTTACAGAGCTTGGAACACCGCCGTCGAGTCCCTTGCCTGACTGTGATAATAAAAAATCCAACAATTTCATATTCTATTTATAATATTTGTACAATCGATCTAAACTACTTAAGTATTATAATAACAGTTTGTTTTCTTATCACAATTTATCTTAGCGGTTCAAAAAGAGACAACAGCTGTTTTAAAGTAAATATAGTTTTGTACAATTCTAGTTCTGAAGGTTCCATGGGAAATATGCAAATTTAATTGGCATAAGGTTCAATTCATTGGCGTTTAAACTTTATTTATTGACAAATTAAAATCAGGATTGCTTAGCATGTTTGCCGACTGACAGATAGCTATCAAAGCATGCGACCCATACAAGTGACACACTTATGTGTCAAATAACAGAAAACACGTCAGATTAGGGATTTTTATAAAAATCCCATACGAGTTCCCATATAAGGCAAGTTCTCAATTTAGCTGCATAAGAGCTTTTCTGTACCCCTTGGTAAAACTCGTATAGGATCTCTATAGTAATGCTTACTCTGAGGCTGGGTTGCACCAAACCGTCTGTAATCGTAAACTGTGTTCGTTAAAATTTGAATGTATGGAAAGTTTGACAAGTTTCTATGGCATGACAGCTGCCGGCGCCATATTTAACGTTGATCGGTATGTGGTCGTAAGTCGGTGCAACCCAGCCTAAGTCTTAAACATTACCATAAACAAAATCTTTAATTTGGGCGGGTAATCGTTTATTTGCCTCAAACTATTTGACATGACGTGGACATGACATTGAGGCAAATAAAGAAAAGCGGAACTATGACAAGGACAACAAATGATATATCCCTCTCGGTGGCTCTTATTCAATTTAGTATATGACCATCATTATTATATATATAAATTTTTACCTGTATTCGAAAGGGACACACAAAGACAAAGTGAGTCTCTTTCGGCCTCAAATGGTTCTCTACTTATACTTAGTACTATCTCTATGGGCAGTCGTCATGGGTCAAAGGCCTTTACACGATTAATATTATCACAATACTGGGGTGTCAATATTATCGCATTTTTCGCATTTTTTATTCACGTGAAACGGATTGTGATATGAGTGTGGCGCGTTGTGATAACCGTGTAAAAGGCCCCAAACGCCTCTGAATTGCCAGTTTAGAATTGTACTTGTAGCGTCATGAAATAGGCCCCAGGTGAGAATAACCCCCGGCTGCCACGACAAAACTCTCGTGATGTTTCTAGCTTATTCCCCAGTCTTCAATTCCTTCTCGTCCAATCTCTGCTTTTCAAATAGAAGTCTCAACTCTTCAGTCGCCGACCGGGGCAGTCTGTGAACAAAAATATATGTGTTAGTAATGCAAATACGTAAAATAAACCGGCCACGTGCGAGTCGGACTCACGCACCGACGGATCCGTAGAACAAAAAAATAAATGTGATTTATTTGTTGGTAAAATATACAGTAATAATAAACATTATGACCAAATTTCAAGTTCATATGTCAATGGGGCCTTTTACACGATTAATATTATCATAATACTGGGAAGTCAATATAATCGCGATACGTATCGTGATATGAGTATATCCACCACCATATCAGCCAAAGGACGTCCACTGCTGTACATGGGCCTCCCCCAAATTCACAGGGGGTATATGCCATAATCGCCACGCTTGGCATGCGGGTTGGCGATCGCAGTATCTCCACCGCACTCCAGGGACGCTGCTGCCCATCCCCCGGTGGTCTTGGTCGTAGTTTAGGACATACCCGGGTCCAATATGAGTATATCGCGTGATAATAATAACCGTGTAAAAGGCCCCAATGGGAAGTTCAAAAATTCTTCGTGTGACAGACACCAGACGGTCACGCGAGTCTTCGAGTTCGGAACCCCTATAAGGGGCAAGGGCCAATGGCAACTCTGGCGACCATACTTACCACGGTTGCAGTCTTCTGTAAAGTGGAGGTCCGCATCAGGCAGGGTCGCCGTGTTGAGCTCTGGCGCCTTGAACGTCCACGGAGTCCAGGCGCCCTGCACTGAACGGTACTACGTGTGCTGGTACTTATCAGTCTGTCTGTTAACTAACCTGTTGTTTCTTCTGAATTCCGCATCAGGCAGGGTCGCCGTGTTCAGCTCCGGCGCCTTGAACGTCCACGGGGTCCAGGCTCCCTGCACTAAAGGGTACTCCGTGTGCTGATACGTTTCAGTTGTCTGTTAACTAACCTGTTGTTTCTTCCGAATTCCGCGTCAGGCAGGGTCGCCGTGTTGAGCTCTGGCGCCTTGAACGTCCACGGGGTCCACACGCCCTGCACTGAGGGGTACTCCGTGTGCTGGTATTTGCGGAGTCTCGTGCCGGACACGTCGCCTTGTTGGGTGCGCAGCACTTCGATCCATTTGGTGATCTCCGATTGATTCTTGTCGTGCATGTTCATCCAGACGCGGTCGCCGTTTACTGGAAGAGGTGGAGTCTATTGATTATTATGTAGTCGAAGCGGGAAGCCACGGTGGCCTAGAGTTTCAAGCATGTGGCTGTCAAGCGGCAGTCGTGGGTTCAAATCCCGGCTCGTACAGTCAACAGCAAATGTAGATGATAATTAATGCACTAACGTAACAATACTGCGACACTTGGGATGCAATTAAATATTTGAATTTTGAATAGACAGTGCACTCACAGTACTCGCCGACGACAACTGGCGAGCGGTGCCGACGTGGCTTCAGGTATACCACCACACCAGGGTTGTCCCGCGCAAACTCCACCAGCTCTTGTTCTATGAAGTCTCTATAATAAACAAGAGAAATTAAAACAATTTTTAAAAAACCCGTCTGTTTTTGGAGTTGTATACCAATAAACTACCATCATTTACACACACACAATTAATACTAATCTAACGACACCTTTGAAGCTAAAATCCATCGAGCCGTTCAGGCTGCAGAGCGTACAAAACTATTATATATACATACTCTCGAAAAACATAACCCGCCTTCTGGCGAAGTCAGGTAAAAAGGTATGCAATACATTTTGCTGGTTGCAAATGTTGTGGTAGTTGGTATTACATTACATGTGGACATTATATGAGTAAACCTCGGAAACAAGAGAAAAATTATTTGTTTCCAGATTATTCCTCTGTCGTCAGTCCGATTTTAATGATTTCAGAGTTATGCACCCAAGGCTTTGTCAAATTTGAAGCAGTACGGTTAAGCCGTTTCTGAGGAGTAAGATTGAGCTCCGCTCACTTATGTATATTTATTGACTAAGGAGAATCAACAGCTGGAGTGCTCGTGGCCCTGCCATATGTGGGATTAAACAACGTCCCAGGTCAAGTCTTGCGTCTTGGTGACCGCTTTGAGTGGTTACTAACTGAGTGCTCCTGTGCTTTAGAAGGCATGTTAAGCCGTTGATTCCGGCTGCTGTATATGACAGCAGTCATTAGGCCAAGTAAGAGACCTCTAGGCGCCTTTGGGAACTTAATCTCAATAAGATAGAGGCATATTTCAAGAGGCTAAATATATCATATATTGCTATGGCTATGGTCTGCCAACCATGAGGCACACTATATACTTTTTTGGCACAGTTGTGATAGCAAAAAATGTACTCCTTTATTCTTCAATTTAGGCATGTAAGGTAAAGTGTCTAGGATTTGTACAGTTTTTACTGTAAGTGTTTTAAAAGAACTGGTTACTGCATCAGAACAATTTCAAACCTGCTGAATAGCATATCTATATAGCTCTAATAATAGTAATTTTTTATGTTAATATCATGTAATGTTACCAAGCAATGGCGATTTTCCTATAAAGTTCCAATTGTAGCTCATAGATATAAGTGGGAGTTGGGCATATAAAGACACAACAATACATTGGATGGTGGAGATGGTCACTGTAAAAATATTCCCCACTGTACGAACCCTACACACTTTCCCCTAATGTGCTCCTATGAATGTTAATAAGCTACCATTGGTTCAGAAAATAAACCTCTACCATATGGAACAAGCCGGCCTAATAAACTCTGCAAGTTATCATTTTCTCAAAACAGCAATCATATATAAAATTACAGTACCACGAAATAACAATGCTACAGTAGAAAACCAATTTTTGCTATAGATTACTGGTGCAGGATGCTATCACTGCCAAACATTCTTATCCATGATGTAATCACTTACCTTATAATCAGGGGTCAGAACTCTCGTAGCGCTTTTGAGCTGTCATAGGGACTTTTCATTTATCGACTCCCGATTTACAAATACATGTCGATAAATACAGAATATTAAAAGTGTAAAGTAAACAACAGGCAGTCTTATCGCGAATAAGCGATCTCTACGAGATAACCTTTGGATGCCAACTTTTTGAAAATTTTAAATAGGAATTGTTATAATAATATTTATTTGTTCCTTATAAATAATTTTTGAATTTCTTATTACGAGGCATTAATTTTAGTCATTTTTTCAAAACAAGAAATCATCGTGCCTAATGTTATCATGTTATGTAGGTACTGGCCATCAATCTGGTGACCTTTGATTAGTAGTTTTATAGACATATGCAAACAAACAAACACAAACACTGAACTGAACTAATTAAATGTGAAATTGTTAACTATTAACTTTTCATTGTTTTCATTGCATATGTCTATTTCACATTTTCAACTACTCAAGTTATCTGAAAGATATCGCTCTTTAGCGATAAGACCGCCTGTTGTTTACCTCTAATGTTAATCTTCATCAACATGTTGTGTTTTATAATAATTATTATTATTATTAAAGCTTTATTCCTCACACTATAACTAGTTACAACTTATAAATTGACATTTAAATATTATATATGTATATCTTTATTTATTTTGTTAAGTGTGATCCCTTGTGGGTAAAAGCCTCCTCCATCTGTTTCCATTTGCATTTGTCTGTGGCAGTATCAATCCAATTCCTTCCTGCTATCTCTATTATGTCGTCGGTCCATCTTTTCTTTTGCCTTCCCACACTCCTTTTACCTAGCGGGCCTTGCCATTTAGTTGTTAGAAGAGTCCACCGCTTGTCCTTGTATCTCGCAACATGTCCGGCCCATCGCCACTTCTGCCTCAGGCTAAACTGTAGAGCATCGGTTAATTTTGTTTTTTTCCGGATGTCTGTATTTCTTGTTTTGTGTATCCTTCTCAATTTTAGGAGGCTTCTTTCCATTGCATGTTGGCAAGACAGGATTTTGTTTTTGACCTTTTCGGAGTATACCCATGTTTGACAGCCATAGGTTAAGCAAGGGAGAATGCAGGAATCCATTACAATTTTTTTAGTTTTTGGGTCATATTTTCCTTTCAGAATTTCTTTATTCGACCAATATTTTTGCCAAGTAGTTTTTATTCTTCTGTTTACTTCATTTTCGTTATTATTACTGTCGAAAGAAACCATTTTACCCAGGTACACGTAATTGTCCACATACTCTATCGTCGTTCCCTCTATTGTTATGTCTTTTTTATAACTGTTTGTCATGATTTTTGTTTTGGATGCGTTCATGTATAAACCAACTCTTTGACTCTCCACGTTCAGGTTTCGTAGCATTGTTGCCAGGTCCTGGGCTGTTTCATCATGACAGCTCAAAAGTGCTACGAGAATTCCGACCCCTGCTTATAATGTGCTTTAGAATAAGTTGTTTTACATCAGATTTGATTACAACAGATTATAATTTTATTGTAGAATTCCATTGTCACCATTAAGCTTAATATTTTAATCAAATTTGATATTTGATTCAAAAGTTATTGGCAGCAAACATTAGAACAACATATATCAGTCACCAGTATATAGAATGGACCTTTGGGATGGATATAGGCTATGTTTTATCCCACAGCTTTGCCTGCATACTTTGCAACGCGGGCGGAATTGCGCTCAGCTGGCTAGTTTGTACATAATCTTACTCACCTCATACCACGGCTACTGCCATGACTTTTGCAGAATTTCAGCACAATCCGCTGCAACTGGCACACGTAGCGACCGACACCGTTCTGCAGCGGCGCGCGGACGAAGCCCGACTTCAGGAATAGGTTGTTATTGGACATTTTTAGTCAAAATATTCACGTAATAGGAGTAAATGTGAAATTGTGTTTTGAGGTTATGTTCAGTATATTATTCAGTATAGTATTGACTTGTCTTGTCAAGTTGACTTTTGCGTTTAGTTCCTGCTTTTGGATATGTATGTATTAAAAATAAACGTAGAAAGAGGACATCTATACTTCATGAAAATAAAGGATATGAATGAAAGAAAGTTCATTTTTATTTATCAAGGTTTTGGAAAATATAGGTCTTGCTATTGTGCGTTACCATAGATATATTAAAAAAAAAACAGAACCCTAAGAACCATAAAAAAACTTTTAGTTACTATTTAAACTATCCCAAAAAGTCGTATAAAAACGTTACTAAATAAGAACAGAGATGAGACTACTATAAAAAAAAAAAAAATGCAACGGATGTTCGCGACTGAGCATAAATAAATGAATAATATTCTTAAGTTTATCATACTACATTTTATAGATTCTTTGTTTAATAAAGTTTCAAGATATATTGTCATTCATTTGAGTTCGTTAAAGGTCGTTTAACAGCCTAATAGCTACCACGATCTTTTATACTATACCGTCACGTTATATATATGGCCAAATTGTACTAAAACGTCACATAAAACATGATGGATTGATGGTGTAAGCTATCGTGCTAGCTGGGCAGTTGAGTACATGAAAACACTAAATGAAAAGACGTAGGATAATTTTATTATTTATTTATAAAAAGAATAATATTTACAAAACGAACAAGTAAATACAACTTTACGAGTATTGTTGTTTGGCGTAGGTATATTCGAGTGATACGGTATATATTATTACAACGAATTACGGAGCACACAAAAGAGTATTAGATAAGAATACAAAGTTTACTTTTTTCTGTATTTTTATTGTTATTTTTATCATAAATAGAATAAGCTGGTACTTAATTATGCTTTATCAGTTAAATAAATAAAATTGCATTGCACATTTTGCGACATCAGTGGGCTCTGTTACACGCTTAATATTATCACAATCCTGGTGTTTCAATATTATCGCGGTATTCAAAATTGTCGTCAATATTCATTAAACAGCACTTGATACGGATCGTGATATGCGTGTATCGCGTGATAATAATGACCGTGTAACACACCAGTATTGTGATAATATTAAGGATGCAACAGACCCCAATGAGATATTCGTTAACAGTATCAAACAATTACTCAAATAACAGGGGTTCGGTAGTCACATCGCCAAGTCGGGCAATATGGCCGATGCGATATGCAAAAATTGACATAAGCTTAGGTAACTTATTCCTAAAAGTATGTACTTCAGCTACCCTTTTCGCTTCGATGTAATCTCTAATGAATAAACTATAAAGAGTATTAAGTACTTAGTTTAAACTATATTGCACACTCAATGCAAGGCCTCAGTCGATATATTTCGTTATTTTAGCACATTTTTAATAATAAAACTATCATTCATATTGAGGGGTGAATACTATTTTCCTTATTAACTTTCTAAATCGAAATCCCATATATAAAAGAGCACTGTTTCATGTTGTAATCTTATAAATAATTCAAAGAACATTGATATCTACAAGAGATCGTTATATTAATTTAAGTTATAGTACTATGTATAGGCCTTTGAAACATATACGGTGTAAGAATCGATGTAATTTGTTTGTTAAAGATGTACGGTAGTATGTCAGTCAAGTTCGTAAAATTAAGAACGTACGGGCGTGAAATATTGCACAATCCATTACCAACCACCTCCTCCGTTTTCCTTCCTTTACCAATTCTAGCCTATTAAATCGTACTCGTATAAACCTCTAATGGCTCTAATACATTGTTATTTATATAGGTATTGATTGCCATCTTTAAAACTGTTTCTGTCAGAGTTTTGAATACTCTGCAACAATAGGAAACTTTAAACAGCTTGAGTACGGAGACAAGTGTACAATATATCTCGTATTTGATGTTTTGAGGTTATAAGTTGTACCGCGATGGCAGCAAATAAGAGGTATCCCCGTACTTAAGCAATTTGCAACCCCAATTTGCTATAACCGTACTTTTTAGAATAGAATGCCTACCTATAGTCACTATAGGTAGGCTAGTTATTCTCATTCTAAAAAGTACGGCTAAGCCTGACTGAAGTACATTACGTCACGTCAAACCGTGATTTTTGTGACGAAACGTAAAGTTAGCTGCAGAGAAACGTTACCTTCCTGCATAAAAGTTTATAGGCAGAGGTGTCAGGTTTCTCTGCAGCTGACTGTATATATGCGATTGACATGGAGCGTCAGTTTTGTGACGACCTCCCAACGAACTGTTAATGGTATGTATGGAAAACAAAATGGCCAGGTGTTGCCGCGGCGCCATTTTGAAGTTAATCCCTATTCTTTTCTTCCAGCTGCTTGATGCGTACGGGCACTTGGACGGCTGGTAGATCAACGCTGCGCGCGCGACGGCGGCCATTTTGAATCTCTATGGCAGATCGGCGCGCTTCCGGTGGCAGTGGCATCAGCTCGGGGAGCGTTGGCCGTTTCCGGGGGAACTCTGGCGTTCGGAGAGTTCCGCCTGTAAATTGGAAGAGAATAAAAAAATTGCAGTAATGTTTTAATGAGCTTATTCTTTATACATTGGAGACACTTGAGGTTTAGGCCGGGTTGCAACTACAGTCTGTAATCGTAAGCGGTGTTCGGTTCGTTGAAATCCGATTGTATGGAAAGTTTGACAAGTTTCTATGAGGTGATAGCTACCGGCGCCATATTTAACGTTGATTGGTCTGTAACCGTAAGTTGGTGCAATTCAGCTTGAGAGGGCAATATTGTTTATTTATTTAAGCGTTAGTATAAGCTGCACTGGCAATCTGATGTAGTTGGATGGAGTCTGCAAGACGTAGGCCAGACATTGGACCTAAGTCCAGTGTATGATTGCAATGATAGGGAGGCCTATACCCAGTAGTGGAAATTCAGTTCATGACTTTAGAAATAATCTTACCCTTCCGGCGAGGCGCGTTCGGTTGCGTCTCACACGCTAGAGGCGCGGCAGCGGCTAAAAAAGACTCGCCAGTCGGTTCGGTTTCGCAGCCATCCGCCCTTGTGCGCGCTCCTAGTTTCGGCGAGCTACAGTAAAATAAATGCTTAAATATTTGTATTATAGTCAACAAGATGGGGTAAATTATTATATTAACATAAACTAATAACGTAGCGTAGGAGACGTTCACATTTTAATTACTAATATTGTGCAGGGTGATTTTAATAGCTGAACAGAACTGCTTTGGATGGATGGCGGATTAGACAATTTAAGCAAACACAAACAAAATTTATAGCGCGATCTGGTAAATCACCCCACGAAATACTCTCCGCCTTTGAACGTTTATTATCACCTCTCTACGACAAGTATCTTGGTGAGCCTGGCCACCTCCGCCCTCAGCTGGTGTAGCTCCTTCTCCTTGGCCTTGGCCTCCTGCTCCGCCGCGCGTTCCTTGGCGGACAGCCGCGTGCGCATGTCGTCGAAGCTGGGAACACGCGCCAAGTTCATTAACCTCAGCCACTGTTTTTCCAATAACCCAGCGGTCGAGACTTATGTTTGGTGGCCATTCGTCTCCTGCCTTGGCTGTGAAGCCAACAGAGAAGCAACCTCCGAGGCCGAAAGGCTAAGGACGCAAAAGCACAATAGCCGCATGCAAACGGGCCTGTGTAAGTCGTAAGGACTGCTATTCCTCGAGTTATAAAACAGAGTGATTCACTATCCTGCTCTATCTTATAACTTTCAGAGCGTCAACGCTGTACCGAGGGGATTATTTATTACTTATAATAAAATATTTTATACGACTTTACTGTTTTTGTGGAAAATAAAAATATTTTCAGTTTTCTGTACCGAAATTGATCTAAGGGTATTCGCGAGTTGGCGTTTCCGTCTGTCAATTTAATTATAGGATAATTATAAGTTATATCCATTTTCGTTACTTGTATGTTTATATCTTACTAAAAGGACTGATACATAAATAAATTAAAGGTTTAGTATAATTATTATCGTAGTCTACATGTTAAGTACATCGCAATTCGCCATTTATTCTGTATGTATGAACCAGAACAGATTATTATACAGGCTAGGCCCCGTAACAGGAGCAAAACATTAAACGGTCCACTATTAAGCAAGCCAGCAAAATTACTTCCTAGTGGTCCCAGTTGGAAAAAAGTTTTATCTTAAGATTTTTTTCTTCAAAGATAGCTTACGTGTATAGTTTTACTCTTTTGGAGTTACATTAACAACTATTTATTCTTAAAAAACACAAAAAAATCAAAATCTCTTATGACTTATAACTTGATAAAAGATCCCTCAAAAACATTGCCTGGTGCGCTATAATCTCGTCGTATCAAGATAGATTACTTGAAAGTCATAACTTTAGATTAAAATTTCTCCGAATGAAAAAAAAAAATTGGGACACAGGGAGTTACTACGGATGCTCTAGGGATGCGTCCTTTTAAATATTTGCTCCTGTAACAGAGCCCACCTTGTATATAAAAGGCTTATACTTTTCACGCATCGTATACTCACAGCTTCCTCAAGCAAGCGCATTTCCTCTGCAGATGTTCAATTTGGTCCTTCGAAGCTCGCTCCAGCTGTTTCATCTTCGTTGCGTCTTCCCCCCTCTTCTCGCGCAGGCCCCTCTCTCGCGACAGTGCCTCTCTACGTTAGTTGGGTCCAGGGAAAAACGGTTAGGAATGTGTTCACGTGTATGTCAATGAGTATTTTAAATATTGAACGGGCGTTCTAGTGAAAGTGTAGAACTTGGCTGTCCGCACTAGCAAATAAAATGTATGGTTTTGATTTGAAATGCATTAGTGCTTTTCTAATTGCGCTTACTTTTTAATATTTGAAATGCATTGCCGGTATTTCTGGTTTTCCATTAACTAAGTATGATTAAATGTTTTTTTTTAGCCTTGTATAAAATGTTAATGGCAATGACATAGTCCGACGTATGATAAAATGGCTCTGATAAGGATTTATCTATAGAATGAATATAAATTCCAATTGTTCCAGAGGCGGTGTTTAGATCTTGGCGGTTTCACAGCACGTCTAGTGAAAATAGTTCAATAAAAAGTTATAAAGGAAAATATATCTTCATCATTTATATATTTATATAATTTTATTACAAATTGAATATAAAATTGAAAAACACACACAGTACATTTAATAAAAAAACCAGGAATCAAAAATAATTTAGAGCAACTTTTATGCGTTTAGTTATTACAAAGCATAAAGTGAAGAAAAAGCCAATAAAAACACGACAATAGAACGAAAAATGCCTACTTATTCCATTAATATAGTTTTTATTATTTTAATATAGTTTTTTTCTGCAGTGAAAATGCGTTCTAATGTCGTGGGTCGAAAAAAAAATGCAGAATACAGAATAACATATTGATGTTGTAGCGATATAATAAAAATATATTACAACTTATAACTTGAAGATGATTGTAGATATTTATGTTACAATAAATGAAACGAATACAGATAGATGTTTATAAAACAGAAAATGAATTCAAAATGCAGTGCCAATGAAAATATCACAAATTAAAAATTTCAGTCCAACTTGGCAGTTCTTATAAAATTAAAAAGTAATGAAATTTCGATAATAGCTCTTAAAAAAGACAGAAATTTGAAATGGGCTGGCTAACGTTTTTTTCTGAATAGGTTGTCAAAAAGAGAGATAATTCTTCATAGAATACCTAAATTGTGCTTATTTTTCAACTAAGTAGTTGATTATCAAATACCTACCCATTACTTACCAAATTACTTTGTTATTTTTTTTTAAATATGTTTATGCTAAGGCTTCGTCGACTCATTGACAGCAAAGGGATTTTATTACATTAGGCATTTAGAGCTGAATTCGCCTTAAACATTTGTCTGAACTCAGTGCTCCAAAAATCGATCGATATATGCGAAGTGTCTCACGTAACACTTCGAATTAAGATTCCAATATTTTTTCGTGATTGAAGCTTCAATTACGGAATAAGTTGAATTCAATATTCACAGTTCAGACAATCGCAAAGCGATTTAAACCCTCTTCTCCCTAACGATGTGTACGTAGAAGACGAGTGCGAGCGAGAGGAGGAACGCGGAGAGAGCGAGACGGAGCGAGCCGGTGACGGCGCACACGCCGCATCCAGCGAGCGCCGCGCCCAACGCACTGTAACTGTACCCCAAAGAACTGAGGATATACTGCCATCTCTGTATTTGACATGATAACGCCTAGAGTAAGAAAGAGATGGATGTATATCTTAAGCTACTTTTCACTGCTGACTGGCCAGACTATATGAAGTATAATAAAATGCGGAAAACTATTTTTAAAAAATTTAGTTACCCTCGAGCTATTTTTAAATGAATATGAAAGGTACGCTCTGCAAATACACTTCCTTTTGCTTCTTATATACATTCAAAATCGACAACGGCGGATTTTAGTCTTTCAACAAACAAAAAGACATATCGGTCTTTCATGTTAAATTCAAATCATTCATTAGTATGATTGCAACCGTTTTAGATTTTTTTAGTCACTGCACTGTTCGTTTTTGAAATCTATATCTGAGTGCCTACCGCGAACATCGAAAATCGAACTTCGTATCGTACCGTCCCTTTCCGTCATATAGTGTATTACACGAGATTATGCAAGAGCAACAGAGAGAGAGAGAGAGAGAGATATTCGAACTTCGTTCGTTAATGTTTCGCGGCAGCAGCTCTGATGCTCAGTGAGCCATGAATGCCGTGGCGTGACCATTGCAAAAGCAAAAGGAGCTGCCATTTTGAATTTTTTTGTTACTCTCAAGTTACTTTTTACTTTTGCTCGCTTCTGCAAATACAATTTGTAGCTATTTAACGATATGGCAAAACATTTCAATCTATACAAGTATTTAAATATCTCCTACTCGTTCTTATATACAAATATTTCAAATTTCAATAAGTACATTAATCTTTAAATTTTTTACTTATTTGGTTAATTCATTAGAAATACTGCCTTTTGGACTGACCCTAAAGGAAATGATCGATGATATTTATAAAGCGAAGACGATATAATGTATTGAACAAAATGATTCGTTGTGTTATGATGCTTTTGAACAATGGAAGGCCTTTACAGACGTAACAATTCAATTAATCAGAAGCACCCACTGCCAAGAAATTATAGTTGGAACGAGACAGCAATAGCCTTTAATCTCAACTATAGTTGTGACTCTATCAGTTGTTCTGATAAATTGGAACGTTTGTAAAAGAAATATTTTAAAGTACCTAGATAAATCGTGCAAAAGTATTTATATGACAAACTATCACATGAATGTACGAAAAATAACACGTAATATAATACATACTTATGCGTTACTTAGCAAAATAAGAATCTATTTGTGTATAAATGTATGTAGGTATGTCTGAAAAGAAAGTTAGTCAAGAATGGACTGTATGCATTGGTAGCCGAATTTGTCCAAAAGACAATATTTTACTATACAAACTTATTAGTTCTGACACACTAAAAGGGGAACAAATTGAGCTACCAATTTATTAAGTATTATATGCTTCACAATATAGTAGTTAAAAAGCGATATAAAAAAGATGAAAAATAATGAGTTACCTTAAGCCCAATTCGATTATATTTATTAAAAAACATAGATATCGCTTTTTGGTACAATTTAACAAGCTGTATTAGTAGGTATGTGGAATGAAAACAATTATTGAGAACACCATGAAAACTGTTTTGAATGGTTAGCAACGACATAAATATAATAAATATTATCTTGTTATTGCTGATTCAATCATACATGCTAGCCAGTTTACCCAAAAGAAAGTTTAAGTAACCCATTCAGTCCAGATAGCATGATAGGTTTTTCAACCTATAGTGCTAGCTGTGTAGATATATATCCGATCTATTAGAATGGTATACTTTATTGATGGAACACTTTATATTGAAATTGCTAATACAGGTGAGCATTCGCTCACCACACACACAAACATCACTTCAGAAACAAACATTACTTCAGAAAATAACAGATTTTCCTATATCCACTATTAAAGTTCCGGGTGTAGTGTTTAAACAAACGGCAGCGGCTTGAACTCAAAATAGCCTTGTTAAGTCGCATGAATGACGTACTCGTACGACCTGGCTGCGAACAATTTGTTCCCAGCCAAGTACGCAGATATTTCCGACGGCTTGTACTTTATTCGCAACAAATACTACAACGACCACGAGGAATTTACTAAACATTTACATGTTTTAGAATTCAATGAGAAATGGAAACCTTTTGATTAGGTTTTTTATAGGTCATGACAAAGTTTTTGAAACATAACCACACCACACTTAGCTAACAGGAAAAGGGATACGAGTCCTTTATTATTATATCGAAATCAATTTCAATGCCAAGTGTTCATATTTTAAACGTAGATATTTAACTGTAAAATGTATGTAAAGGACATACCTGAGTTCTTGCTCAGTGACTTCAAGAGTGCGCCCGCATTGTGCCGCCTTGTCAGCCAGAGTGTCGAAATCCACATTTCTCGATTGAATTTGAGACTTCAATTCTAAGGAGCATGTAAAGCGTACGACAAACGATGCAATTCATCACAAACACTGACAGAGACACAGATATAGTTAGAATGAGAGGTTGATTGCCGTCTCGATCCGACTATATCTGCGTTTCTGTCAGGTTATTTGTGTAATACGTAAGAATATCGATAATTCACAAAGACTAAAGCCTGTCACAAACAGGCGCGGCCTGCGGTGGCGGCTGGCCGCAGGCCGCTTGACAGGACGCAACAACAACACACTGGCGCAGCCTGCGGTGGCGGCCTACGTCAATTTTCTTCTTCTTCTACGCCAAGCCAAACGTCAAACCGTTACATAAATAACCAAAAAAAACTTTTATGGTTACTTTTGGACACTCAAAAGTAAACTTAAGCCTGCAGTTTGACTCTGTGTAGCTGATAAATGTATGATCAATAATTTTTAAAATTATATTCACTATATTGGATATAAAATAATGTAACTATGCATTTTTCTCTATGGTAAATGAATCATTGTTAGGATTGTCATACTTTACAACTGGCGGCCACCGCGGCTGCCACCGCAGGCCGCGCCTGTTTGTGACACGCTTAAGGCGAAGGGGTGGGCAAGCTCTTTCCATACAAACTTTGTGCAAGTTTTTCTTCGTTTGTGTTTGCACTCCAGTTACTATTTTTGGTCCATATGCTTATTTTTTTGTTAGCTATGTCTTGATGTTTTTCTATTTTAATTTTAATTATTTTTTGTATTTTTTCATTTTTTTTTGAAATAATGCAAAATTTCAACATCATGTTCTGCGTATATCCAATACGTACCAACAAAAAATAAAATTAAATGCTGTAGTGCCAAAACTAACGCAAAAAACTTGCACAACCTTTGTATGGATAATGGCTTGCCCTACCCTGCGCCTTAACGTAATAATTTTCAAATAATGCTCAACAAATCTTTGCTTTGAGCTTATAGATTGTATCGGAACTGCCAAATGATTGTTGTTACCGTACCCAAGCCAAGCAATCTGACACATAGTAAATCCCAGAATGTATTCCTGCCTCGCTCTTACCCGCGATTTCCTCCAGCAGCTCCTTCTCCCTCTTGACGCGATCTTCCTCACCCTCCTGACGGCACTCCGCTTTCATGCGCTCCAGGCAGGTCTCTTTGTCTGTCATGAACTGCTCCCATTGGTCGTCTGGAATTAGAAAGAGGTTAAAGTTTTGATGGTGTATCCTGAAATGATTTCTCCTGACGACATTTTCTATATCGCTGTATTCTAGGCGTATTGCAAAGCACATATCGTAAAGACTATTCTCAGAACAAATACATAGAAATGCCGGCTTTTTAGTAACGAAGTTATGATGCTCCTTACTGCCCAGATGACTGCTTTATAAAAGAAGAGGATCTAGCGAGCAAATTTACGAAACCGAGCTATTTTTGGCAGACATATGTAGATAAATTATGCCAGCCTGGAAACCCCTCTGTTTAAAAAAACAGGGAGTATGCATGGGAGTAGTCTACATTACTAAACTTACTTGGGTGGCATTGGCTTACGCGGTTTGGCAACCCATTATGGCGATTTCCATCCATCGTTAGAGCGGCCACATAATCCACATATAGTCATCAGCAAGTAGCTACGCGGGCCTAGTGGTCAAAATGAGCTACACACAGACTCTAATATTAAAAGAATAAGGCTCAGTGTAGATAATTGTGAACGTGTACTGCTTAGCTATTTCTGCTGCTGATCGTCCAGGCTTGATTGAGCGACCGAAATAAGCCCGGATGATTCCGCTAGCTGCTTCGCTATATAAAATGTATGACCCTCCCTGCCACAAACAGGCGGGCGTTATTCAGCTCACGTGTCTTTGACAGGGCTGTATATGACGAGTTCGAATAGGAAACGAGTGGAGTTTTGGAAGAAGGAAGATAATTTAAAGCCATTATCTTCTTCTGCCTTGAATCTTCCCCTGAATGATTAGATACAGCAACTCGTACTTCAGATCTTTCTCTATATATCCGAGATATTCAAAATCTTAAGTAAATAGGCACAAAGTTAGGTAAAAGAATCCAAACCCTTCAATTAACAGTTTCAAATTGTAGCTCTCTGCCAAAAACAAAATTTTCGGTTGGCAATTATAATTCCGCTAAGTGGACGTTTCCGCTTGTAAATATTCAGTTAAAAGTTATATAGGTATAGGGTTGCCATACGTCAGGATTTGTCCAGACATGTGTGGATTTTTGACCCTTTGTCCGGATAGCGGCCAGACTTGGCAAGTGTCAGGATTTTTAAGAACGACCTCATAAAAAATGTTTACGTGATATATTTATTGCAAAGTTTACACAGTTTTAAAGAATGAAAGGATTCATAAAAGTAGTAAGTAATCAACAAAAACATTTTTTTTTCGTTCAAAATAATTTAAAATAGCATAAATTACAGCTAAAGAGGAGATCAATTTGTTTGCTTACAATCTGCTTTTGTTATTTGGTTTCAATTATTAATCAAATTGGACAATAAAACAGGTAGATCCACGATACAGTACACCCGCCGGGGCGTCGTTCAAGCTACGCCAAATCTCTGTTACAAGAAATGTCAAGATTTTTATCAGGACATTTAATTCTTCCATATGGCAACCCTATATAGGTATTTCAACGTCGATTTTTTGTAGGTTGGATCCATTTCTTTAAACTACGTCCTGGATCTTACCCATCTCCCGTCGATGCTGGTCCCGCATCTTGTTCAGGAGTTCGTTCTTCTCGGCTATTAGGCTGCTTCTGGTGGCCTCTAGAAGCTTCTTCGCGTCGCCCGCGGCTGTGGCAGCCTCTGTCTCCACCACGCGAACTTTCTCGGACCATTCAGCTATTAGTGACTCTGTGAACGTTTAATCGACTTTGTAAACAGTTCTAACAACAGTGAATCGTATGATTTGAATACTGCCCGGCTAGTATGATAGCTTATACAGTCACGTTATATGGCCAAAATGTACTGAAACGTCACATAAAACTTGACGGTATAAGCTATCATACTAGCCGGGCTGGTGAGGGTATTTACTTGTGCAGTCGAAGAATGAAAAGGTTCGTCACTTTTCAACTCTATTTTAATGCCGTTAAGGTCGAATAGTGACGAATCTTTTCATTCCGCGACTCTACATGATAAACATGGACCCGCGTATGTCCAAAACTAAGACCGCTCAAGGCCAAGACCACCGTGGGATGGGCAGCAGCTTCCCTGGAGTGCGGTGGAGATACTGCGATCGCCAATCCGCATGCCAAGCGTGGCGATTATGGCATTTATCCTCCATGAAATTGGTGAAAAAAAATGAAAAAAAAGTGGTGGATAAAAACGGACTTATTCATGAGTCTTACATAGCTAAATACTTTTACTTCTTCTTAGTCGAATCCTTATATCTGAGGGACGTGATACTTCCCGTGAGCTTAGAATCTTGAAATTCGGTACGAAGCAACGTCTTATAGCACAAATAAAGGAAAAATTGCGAAAAGCGTAAATTTTTAGTTACATCATATAATAAAAATATTTTTTACGGAACTCTCAGTGCGCGATTTCGACTCGCACTTAGCCTGTTTTTTTTATTACCTTTCTCCTGGTCGAATTTCTCCGTCAGCCGCTCCACAGTTTTGGCGTGTGTCATGTCGGCTCGATCTAACAGATGGCGCAGCTGCATGATGTCCCAGTCAGCCTTGCTATTGGCCTCGGCGATGGCTGTCTCGTACTCAGACTGTTTGGTCGCCATCTCTTCTTTCAGGCTCTCGAACTGGAAATTCATTGAATACAATCAGTTTTTATGTATTCTACTATAGCTCATTTCAAATTTACTCAATTAACAATGAAAATTAAAGTACATCCCGTACTTCGAATGGGATTTGTATTCAACGGTTTTTGCTATATTAACAACGCAAGAATTGAGTGTTTTATTTGGTCAAAGAATTTTTTACCAATGTGCATAACATGAACATTAATCATAAACTAACTTTATCAAAAACTAAAACTTAGAATTATACTTATAAAACGAAAGACAGTCAAGGATTATAAAAGTTATCTAGAAGGACTGTTGCATAATCTGCTCAGTTTTGCCATAACCTAAAGTAAGAAGCCAATCCCAAATACCTTGTTTTGCCTCTACAACAGAAAGTTCCTTAATGTTACAGAATTTTGTGCCTGCGTTGTAAACCGATGCTCTTACAGAATCCCCGAATCTTCTGGCGAAATTAGATTCGACTGGGGGTTGATTTAGTTTATAGACACGCTTTTGTAACATTTCTTTATGCAATTCCATTCCAATGTTAGTAGAGTTCTCCTTAAGTATGTATGTTACCTTAGTGGTGACCTCCCGGAGCTTGCGGTCGGCGTTCCGCTGGTCGCGCTGGTGGTCGGCGCGCAGCTGCGCGAGCGCGGCGCGCGTGCGCTCGGCGTGCGCGCGCTCCAGCGCCGCGCGCGCCGCCGCGGCCGACGTCAAGTGCTCTGACCGCAATGTCTCTACGGCTTTGGTGTGCTGTTGCTCTAGACGTTCGATGCTCTGGAATAATAACATTATAGTACATTACGATACAAGGGTTGTAAAACAAAGAAAGGCCGACATCGCAGATGTTTGAGGCGAGAGAGGGCTTTCTGTTTTACGACCCGTGTTTTGTACACAATTTTATGTCGCCACTTGGCCAAAAAGTGGGTTTTTCCGGACGCGCAACGTGCGGAAAAACGCGCTTTTTGGCAAGGTGTACTGTAAAGTTTATTTATTTCAGAGAGCATGTAGTTCAATACCTTCTTGTAGTAGGGAAAATAAGTTTGTCAATAATTTTATATAACTACTTTTATGTCCGCCTGTTAATTTATTCCATTCATCAGCTACTGGTTGCAGCCCAAATACGACGCGTTTCTATTGTGTAGTTTATATGTGCTGTGGTCACTTTCTGTCGCCATCCACTCAGCTCAACCCCCGCTCTCTCAGCTCAACTCAATCCGGTCAGCTCGGTAGTCAACCAACTTACAAAAGTATGCCAAATTTCAGCTCAATCGGTTCCTCAACCGCACCATTTTACAGCAACCACAACATTTTAAAGCAGTTACCCTCGTAGCTGCTTTAAAATTCAATTGCAAGATCTGACCCGAACACATACAAGACACAGACAAAAATTGCAAGTAAAAAAAGCTTGTAAAAAGTGGGAGGTACAATTTGTATTCGAGAAACAACGAATTTTCAAATGGCGACGCTCTTGTGACTTCCTTTGTTGTCGCAGGCGTCTGTAAGCTATGCTGTCTGCTTATGAGGCCGTTGTGTTTTAGGTTTGTCCAATCCAACTTATATGTAGGTCATCGCACTGCTCGCCGTCGGCAGGGCATTCATCCTCACACCTTAGAACCTACGGTCGCGTACGGTACGGTTTCAGAGCAACTTCCTCCCTCGGACACTCCGGTTGTGGAATGAGCTCCCTGCCGAGGTTTTCCCGAGGAACTACAGTATGGGGTATGGGGTATTCTTCAAGAAAGGAGTGTGTATATTTTTGAAGGGTCGACAACGCCCATGTGACAGCCCTGGGGTTGCAGGCGTCCATAGGCTGCAGTAACCGCTTAGCATCACGTGGTATAAAAAAAAGGTCTTAAAAACAATAGCTTTTTTTTACTAATGTTCCGATGCCCTTGCTGTGCTCATGTTTGATACTCCTTATTAATGTAACAACATCCACCACCACCACCATATCAGCCCTAGGACGTCCACTGCTGGATATAGACCTCCCCCAATTTCATGGGCGGTAAATGCCATAATCGCCACGCTTGGCATGCGGGTTGGCGATCGCAGTATCTCCACCGCACTCAAGGAATGCTGCTGCCCATTCCCCGGTGGTCTGTAACATGTAACAACATGAAAGCAATAAATTACTTGATTACTAAAACACCAAAATGCTAATATTGTAAAAAGTCGTTACAGCCACCTGGAAAATTCAATTGATTATCGTCTTTATCTCCGTATGCAATAGAGTACGAGTGCAGTAATTGAAAAGTTGCGGTGCAAATGTTTTTCCAGGTAAATGGCGGCCATAGAACAGAGTGCGTTTAACGTCATATTTCTATTAAAGAAATTTAAACTTTTGGCGAAGGCTTTACAGTTAATAATCCGGTAAAATGTTATTATTGGTAAATGGGACGAAATCGCGCACAACTGAAATTTATTCTTCTTTTTTGAGGTTTGCTCGACGTTGCGAAGTATCACGACATCCGTGCTCACGAGCTGACTGGCGTGAGCGGGTATCAACATCTTCTATCCGCATGGGCTTTTTCGAACTACCCGCACTTGGCCTTTATTAACCACATTTACACAAGGGTTCTCATTCGCCCGACACACAACACTGTTATTGCAAGCAGTCTATCTATGAAGAATGCTTATCTTTTTATGACGGACTACAATGAGTTAGCAAAACTGCACAATAGGACAATGGATTGGACACGACCAGAGCCGAACAACTATACCAACAGGAAGGCTATATGCTGTGCCACAGTCATGCTATCAACTTGTCTAAGGCACTAAAGCACAGGTTTACGGTACAACCAGCAAAAACAACAAAAATCATAAATATCTGTACATCTGCACCTGATTATGCCTCTGTTCCTTGTCCTCCTTAATCCTGATCTCTCGGTCCAGCAGTTCCTTTAGTCTATGCACCTCCAACTTCAAGGCTTCTTCTCTCGTTTCTACCTGTAATCATAATCGTTAAGAGTCTACAGGAAGCTCGGTTGTCCATACAAAAGTAGTTTCGCTCTCATTTTAAAACGGCATGCTGGAATAACATGAAACTTTGTATACACAATGGGATCCGGCATATCTAGGCTGGTAACACGGTTCTGGTCCTTGACATATAAAATTCGAATTCCGAACTTCGATGCCGTCCCTTTCACTCCTATAGTGTATGACAGGAGAGGGAAAGGGACGAAGTTCGTATTTCGAATTTCGGAGTAGACCCCCAGAGAATGTGTATAAATCCGTCCTGACCACAGATTATCTGACATTGACAATCAATCACGTAGGTAGTATGGACGGCTGACATTGATCGTTGCTACAGGTGCTCCTCTGTAGGTTGTTGTGACAAATTGCTAAACGTGTAAGCTCTTAAAGATTCAAAAAGATTCGAACACATATTTGCTCAACATAGGTAGGTAGTATGAGGTGTTACTTTTTGGTTCTGTATCACTATCTGGTGCTTTAGAGTATACAATTTTTTTTGTGACATGCATTTGAGACTCCGGATCGTGACACAAGCCTACGTCACTGTACAGGCTACACACACGAACTCACACTACGACCGGCAACTACCGATAGGCTCGATACCAGTGATGACATAGGCTATTAGGCTAAGATTCCCCGGAGTGTCATACCTTGTGTTATTGTATCATGTCTTAATATATACCTTCTGCAGCTGCAGCGTCAGGGCCTCTACTGAGCGCTGCTGTTCAGCGACCAGACCTCGGAGCTGCGTCAACTCGGCCAGGTGCGCTGGTGAGGGCGGGGCGGTCTTCAGCTGTTCCACTGTTGATGCCAGCTGAGGGTAACAAAGTTGGCTCAGAAACATTTTTAAGTAGGATTCATTGAACCCGTTTTGCTTCGTCCTTAGCTAAAACAACCTTAAATCAAAACAAATCAAAATACATTAATTACCGTAAACACAAAAACCGGCCAAGAGCGTGTCGGGCCACGCTCAGTTCCGTAGTTTTCCGTCCGTCACATTAAGTTGACATATTAAGTACAGAAACACAAAACCCTAAAAAGCACGTCATTTCATTGTGATTTTGTAGAAATGACGGGTACAATAAACACCTGTTTATACGGTTAAATTACAAACTTAGTTCAGAAATTATTTTTGTAATTTTTTTCAAAAACTATTCAACCTATCAAGTTTAAAATAATTTTCCTACAAATTTTTTATAAAGTTCTTCTTTTGAGATTTTTTTCATATTTTTAAAACTTATGGTTCAAAAGTTAGAGGGGGGGGGACACATTTTTTTTAACTTCTGGAGCGATTATTTCCGAAAATATTAACATTATCAAAAAATGATTTTAGTAAACCCCTATTTATTTTTAAATACCTATCTAACAATATATCACACGTTAGGGTTAAAATGAAAAAAAAAAATCACTCCCCACTTTACGTATAGGGGAGGTACCCTAATAAAATATTTTTTTCCACTTTTTATTTTACCACTTTGTCGGCGTAATTGATATACATATTAGTACCAAATTTCAGCTTTCTAGTGCTAACGGTCACGGAGATTATCCGCGGACGGACGGACAGACGGACGGACAGACGGACGGACAGACATGGCGAAACTATAAGGGTTCCTAGTTGACTACGGAACCCTAAAAAACACAAGAACAAAAAGTATATAGTAACTTATTTCTAGAGATATATTTAAGTGCAAGGTAATGCGTAGGTACCAGTCTTAGCGTATGCCAGGCATGATACCCAGCGCTGATTTTCAGATTGGTCCCTATGACAGGATTGATCGCAACACTAATATCGCGGTATCTCAAACTCTATTACTTTACGGACAGTGAAGGAAGGAAGATGTCTATGGGTTCTCCATGTTCAATATTCCTTTGCTGTTAAAATACGGCGCGATATAGGCTCGTTTCGGAATATCATAAGTCATAACAGAAACAGGTACATGCGTTTTGCACTCGTTTGATCGTTCTTTTTGTTTTTCCAGTAGTCTTGGACCATATACAAATAATACAGTAATAATATTACAATAATTCAGCTGCGATAAAACTAAAGAATCAATGAGAATTTCTCTTATAAAAGGTACCTACAGAGATATAATATTTAAAAATAAAGAACACAAATGCACATTGTGTCTACCTCTTTCTTCTGCTTTTCCTCCAGCCTGGCTCTCTTTTCCAACTCCCTCATCTTCCACTCGCAGTCCGCCAGCATGAGTTCTGCGCGCGCGGCCGCCTGCGATCGCGCTGCCTCGTGCGCCGCCCGCCATTTTGCTGTGTTCGCTTCCGCCGCTGCTATAGCCTGGAAGCAGATATTCAGATGAACCCACGACACTCGCAGAGAGTTGATGACTGATTAGTCAATGTTGCAAACGTAAACTGATCAAATGATCAAAAGATTAAGGCTGAGTTGCACCAACTTACGATCACAGAGCGATCAACGTTAAATATGGCGCCTGCAGCTGTCATCCCATAGAAACTTGTCGAACTTTTCATACATTCGGATTTTAACGAACACAGCTTACGATTACAGACGGTTTGGTGCAACCCAGCCTAAGGCTGTCACTCGCGCTCATGACTCGAGCTCAGCTCGGCGTGAGAGTCCAAACTCTGCTCTTAGCTGTGCATAGTTGTATACGTACGTCTTATGCCTTCTACTAGCCCAGCGACATCTGCTCCAATCACTCGCGGTCTCGCTCTTGCGCGATCATGACTCGAGCTCAACTCGGCGTGAGCATCCAAAATCTGCTCTTAGCTGTGTATGCGTAAACGTACCTCTTGTGCCTTCTGCTTGCCCAGCGACTTTTCCTGCTCCAGTCGTTCGCATTCTCGTTCCAGCGCGATTATCACTCTAGCTCAGCTCGGCGTGAGCGTCCAAACTCTGCTCTTAGGTGTGTATATGCAATAGTTCGCAGTCTCGCTCCAGCGCGATCGAGACTTGAGCTCAGCTCGTCATGAGCGACAAACTCTGCTCTTAGATGTATTAACGTACCTCTTGTGTCTTCTGCTCGCTCAGCGACTTCTCCTGCTCGAGTCGTTCGCGGTCTTGGTCCAGCGCGATTATCACTCGAGCTCAGCTCGGCGTGAGCGTCCAAACTCTGCTCTTAGGTGAGTATACGTACCTCTTGTGCTTTCTGCTCGCTCAGCGACTTCTCCTGCTCGAGTCGTTCGCGGTCTCGCTCCAGCGCGAGCACGCGCGACTCGAGCTCAGCTCGCCGTGTGAGCGCGTCTTCCAACTCTGCTCTGAGTTGCCGGAGGGATTCATCTGCAGAAAAAGTCTTAAGTCATCATCGTCATTAGCGCACAGGTTTACGTTCCACTGCTTGTCATTCATGAATAAGTGAGAAAGGGCTGTAGATACACACGTCGGCCCGGTGCGTGTTGGGTTCACATACACACTCTGTATTTTTTACCGAAAAGCAAAAAAAATGAAAATTCAGCATCACGAAGTCACTAACAGCCAAGTTCCGAAAAACTCTTTGGTATAGTAAACAGCAAAAGTAGATGATCACTTTCACTACTCGTACTTTCACGCATCCTAAGTGTCGCAATATTGTTACGTTAATGCGACAAAGTACTATAATGATTATCTAAATTTGCTGTTGACTGTACTAGACTCCACCATGACTTCAGTTTGAATGAAAGCTTGCTTGAACCACTCACCGTTCTTCCTCTCCTTGAGAGAACGGGTCCGCTTACGCACTAGCTCTGGTTTCTTGAACGCTGATGATGCCACACTTAGTCCATACCCAGCACTCACCGTTCCTCCTCTGCAGCTGATCAGCCAGGTCTGCGGAACAGCTCCTGGCGGCTCCGAGCTCTTCTTCCAGAGATCGGCTCCGCTGACGAACCAGCTCTGATTCCTTGTAGGCTGATGCTAGCGAGCATTTTAGCTCTGAAATAGAGAGACAACAATTTCAATAGAAATCATTTATTTATGTACAACGAAAATATGTACAAGAATACTTAACTTAACCAAAATAATATAAAGAAAATTAAATCGAACTTAAATCTAAAACGGGCCCTTGAGGCCTTGAGGCTACCGAGGATGCTGGCGGCATTTCCTCGCTGTATCGCAATATTCACAATGCTGATACGTTGAGCGAGGAAACCGCCAGCTCTTCGGTCACCAGTTACGTCAACCAGACGCTTCGCAATTTCTGCAAATAACTTCAGTCGGCCTGTTTAGCCTAGTTGGTAGTGTAACTGCCTCCGAAGCTAGAGGTCCCGGGTTCGAATCCCGGTAAGGGCATTTGTTTCTATGGTGAGCAGAGACATTTGTTCCTGAGACTTGGATGTTTTCTATGTATTTAAGTATATATCTATTAAATATATCATCGTCTAGTACCCATAACACAAGCCTTATTGAGCTTACTATGGGACTAGTTCGATTTGTGTAAAAATTGTCCCCTAATATTTATTCATTTATTTATTATTTATTTATTTATTTAACTTATATGATAATGACAATTTCCATTGATATTGTCATTTTCATAGCTGTTCTGGCTGATTGGATATAGGATAGTTTTCATTCCGGAAATCATTTCTCTCACCAAACGGCTGGAGTCGGCGCGCACGCAACCAGAGTCAAAGGAATTCAAACCCTCCATACAGAAGCTAGACTTCGTATCCAAACGGCAGCGGCAGAGCCGGCGGCAGCCGACCGGATGCCCGCAACCCATTCAAATATGAAATCTAACCTCTGTATGGCGGGTTAGAATAAAATAAATAAATAAATAAAATAAATAAATATTGGGGGACAATCTTACACAAATCGACCTAGTCCCAAACTAAGCAAAGCTTGTACTATGGGTACTAGGCGGCGATATACATACTTATATAGATAAATACATACTAAAATACATAGAGAACATCCAAGACCCAAGAACAAAATCCGTGCTAAATGCACAAATAATGCCCTGGCCGGGATTCGAACCCGGGACCTCTAGCTCCAGAGGCAGTGTCACTACCAACTAGGCTAAACAGGTCGTCAAATTCAGAATTCCTTTGACTCTAGTGGGATGCGCGCCGACTCCAGCCGTTCGGTGTGAATCGTCCATTAGGGGGTATAAGGGGTATAAGGGGGGTAGAAGTTTGTATGGGCGAGCTATACAAGTTGTTCAAAATCATGGTTAGATTCACATTTTTTTATTTTGTATCACCAATTAAATTACACCCTGTATTTAAGCTTGCGCCTACAACACTTTAATAGCAATTATTTGTATAATATAACGAGTTGCAGGCGGACAGAGTCGCGGGCAAAAAATAATTACTAATATTTTTGTTACCAATCCAAACCTATGCTAATGCAAAAAAACAACTTTCCGGTAATTGCCGATTCGATCATGAAAATATCACGCGGCGGCCGTCAAAACAAAGACACATTAAAATTTAAAATAGAACCCCGATACAACACAATAAACATAGGTTTAAACTAAGATCTCGATGGAGTTGCCATTTCCAGAATTATAATTATGTAAACATAAGTTTTTCCAATAAAAAACATGAAAACAAAACTTATCACGCAAGAAGGGATGGTAGAGAATGTTTGTGACATTAAGTCACACACATATCCTTACTTTTTTACCGATTTTTTGAGTTCTGAACTTCAAAAGGAAAAAAAAACGAAACCCTTATGATCACACGTGCACAGCACGTGCATCTCTGTCCGTCAGTCTGTCACAGTCAATTTGCTCCGAAACCACTGAAAATACGACTTTTTTGAATACAAAATACAAAGAACAAGATAGTGGTTTCAAATGTGAAGCAGTGGTAGTAGGTACGGAACCCTTCATTGCGCGTATCCCGACACGCACTTGGCCGTTTTTTTTGTGTATAAACACCAAATTTTAATAGATATGATGGCAAGAAAACAGTTAAATTACTTATATGCTTTATAACCAGTGCGAAGTTCATCGAAACACTTTCACAATTCTGAACACACCCGATTGCGCTGATCGCAGCTAACTACTGAATCCGTAAACTGGCCACACTAAAAATAAAACAATTACTGTACCTGGGGCAACACTAAATTACGTCAGGTTAATCCCCGTTGCATTGTTGAGGTGCGTTTGTTATAGCCAGTTACTCGTTCGTGTAAGTTACTAAGTAATTAAGTGCTACAATCCATATCCATACCATACTATTACTTATTACTATAATATTATAGATGCGAAAGTAACTCTGTCTGTCTGTCTGTTACCTCTTCAAGTCTTCACGCTTAAACCCGCTAAACCGATTTAGACGAAATTTGGTATAGAGATACTTTGAGTCCCGGGAAAGGACATAGGATAGTTTTTATTCCGGTAATTATTCCTTAGAGGGTGAAAAGGGGCTAGAAGTTTGTATGGGCGAGCAATATTTAAGCCTGCGTCTACAACAATTTATTTCTATAATATAACGAGTTGCACGCGGAAGCAGTCGCGGGCAAAAGCTAGTAGGCTATAATTTAAAATAATAATATAATATTTTACTGTTTCTAAGTCTTGAAATAAGTTTGGAGAAAAGGGAAATTTTCAAATTGAAGGTCATTAGGAGCTATGACCCCTTAACTTAAGTGCATAACCCAGACAATTTATCCCGACGCACATCTTGCGTTTTGTAGATTTCTATTTTTGTCAGTGTCTAGAAGTAAAAATATTTATTCTAACGCTTTGTTTTTTGAATTTGTCAGCCAATGTACTATAGCGGTCCGAACAAAGAGATCGTTAATCATTCATTATTTTACCACATCCCGACCCGACATTACAGGGAATGTTATGAGTCACTGAAAACCACTATTCAGTAGTCGCAATGGAGGTAAACACAAAATTCATAAAACACACGTGGGAACGGCCGTCATATTTAAAAATAAATAGAACAGTAGATCGGTTAGTTTCGAAAGTGGGATGTCGACGACTGACGTAATAATGTTTCAAATGAGTCTTTCTAAAAGAGATTCTATTTTTATATATCGAAATTTAGACCTTTTGTGTAAAGGTTTAAAGTCTGAATAACAAAATCTCTTTGTTTATCCATTTTAGGGTTCTGTGGTCAACTTGGAACCCTTATAGTTTCGGCATGTCCGCCTGTCTGTCCGAGGCTTGGCTCTGAGATTGTTAGTGCTAGAAAGCTGTAATTTGGCATGGATATATAAAGCTAGAAATCTGACAAAGTGGTAAAAAAAATAAAAATAAAAAAAATATTTTAAGGGTACTCTCCCCTACACGTAGAGTGGGGATGAATATATTTTTTGCTTTGACCCTATGGGTGGGGTGTTGGATAGGTCTTTCAAAATTAATACAGGTATTTATCAAACATTTTTGGATAAAGTAAATATTTTCGGAAATAATCACTCCGAAATAAATAAATAATTGTCCCCCCCAAAATCATGAAAGTAAAGCTTAATAAAGACATCCAACGAAAACTATAGCGGACATGATCAGTTGAGCTGTTTTTGAGTTATCGTACAAAGTCTTCCCTTGTTAGTAAAATACGTATGAAACCGGAAACGCTGCGTAGACATTCCCTTTTGCTTGATATAGATTTTTTTAAATTTAGTTTATTGGGCAACTACGGAGCCCTACACCGAGCATGCCCCGACATGCTCTTGGTCGATTTTTTTCTTTTTTACTGCTTGCGAGATACCTCAAGGTTAGGCGGAGGACAATTCTAGCTGCTACCCACCAGTTTAATGTTGTACAAAGAATAGCAAGACAATGATTCATGTCAAAACGTAATGTAATGTAAACTAACCTTATTCTCACCATTGATTTCGGGCTATTTCTTCGAAAGTGCCGTACCTACTGAAGCGGGTGACTGATTTAGATACCAAAAATATAAACAAGTGAGTCATCATAAAAAGTTAAACAATGCGGTGCATAATTGAAAATCTTTTAAATAGATACAAGTGAAAATCTTGTCAGAACGCAAGCTATAATATAATTACGCCGAATTTTTCATTGTACGCCCTTAAACTAAGCATTGAATTGTAAGTGTCGTGTCTCTTCTTACCATTTTACGAGATAGTAGAGTATACTCGCCTGTCAGTATACTCTCGTGTATAAACGAAGCTCAACAATCCCCGATTGCACGATCATTAACAAAATTAGACTTTATTCTTAAAGCCATAAAGATCACTGACATACGATCTCGAAATGTGACGACTATAGCCAATTGCAATACAATTTATACGCGAGTCATACTTGAATCAGAGGTAAAATTCTAATTCCGTCAAGAAACGTTTATTTTTACCGATTCAAAAATAAAAATTGAAAAAAAACACTGAAAAAGTGTCAATGTTCGCTAAATCTATACGGATGAAAATAAAAGTTCAATGTAAACATTGTAAAGGCCGCGTTTAGGGCCTTAGCACACTAGCGTTTTGTGAGCGAGCGACGCGATCACGTTAGACGTTACTAGGAGACGCCGTTAACGAGCAAACGAGACTACGGTAACTATTATTATAGGCGACAGAGCACGTGCTATGCGGTAGTGCAGGAGACCATTCCAAATTTTACGAGTAAGTTAAAGTGAATAATTGAAAAATGTTATGCTCCGAGCAGGATTCGAACCTTCGACATCTGGCATACGCGGCCAATCGCTCTAGCCTCTGAGCTATCGGAACAACCAAGCTCGTGTACGAAATCCTTCACTAGTTCCCTCTTACAACGCCTTAGGGAGGCGTACAGCGACATCTACCGTAGAAGACTTAGGCTTCTATTAACGTTGTAAGAGGGAACTAGGGAAGGATTTCGTGCACGAGCTTGGTTGTTCCGAATGTTCCGATATAGCTCAGAGGCTAGACCGATTAGCCGCGTATGCCTGATGTCGCAAGATCGAATCCTGCTCGGAGCATTAAATTTTTCAACTTATCCCTTTAATTTGAAATTTGCTGTTTTTGTTAGCAGCATTACTGCTTAATACAAAAAATAATTTAGACCATTCCAAATTTTCTAGTCCTCAACTCCTCACAGATCAGTTTTGTTCGATAGAGGAACTTCTGTACTTAAGTCATCACCGTCATCATCATCATATCAGCCGAACGACGTCCACTGCTGTGCATAAAGCTTCTCCCAAACCCCCGCGGACTCCCGCGACCTTTACCAGATGATCAGTCCATCTTGTCGGGGGTCTTACCCAAGCACCCAAGCTGCGCCTTCCAGTACGTCGTCACCACTCGAGAACGACTCTACGTATAGTCAGCCTCATAAGTAGCTGGATATTTAGGGATTTTGTCCCTTTCACTCGCTGGAAATTTAGTATGACAGTTTAAACATGACATGACATTAACGTGACACGAAGGTGTTAAGCCCCTTGTGAGGCCGACCGTACGATGTGCCCCACCCACAGGCACTTAAGTTTAGCGGTTCAGAGGGATATATCGGTTAGACTGGTTAGAGGATAGAGAGGCCGTTGCTTTTTGGGTGACTTTGAGCCTTCTTATAAAGCCCATAGTAAGCGACCACGTTTTAGTGCAATTGTTATCACTGTCAACACACTGGTCAAATACATTCGTTTTGAGACACTGCGGAATCTGTATTCATTATTTTGTGTCCATGGGATAAAGGGGGGTGGTGTTTTTAAGACACGAAAGTTTTTAGACTAGTAAGCTGACGCAAGATCCACTATAAATTGGTCATGCTATGGGTATACTATAGGTTACATGCGCCGTACGATTGATTACTCCGTACATATGTGTCATGTGGTTGTAATTGCCTTACAATGATCGTAATAGGCAACAAAGAACTCTGTTGGCTGCCTGCCAGAGTATTGTCGATGCACCCGGCTATTTTAGATCAGGAAGTTTGGGACACCCGCTTTCTTATTGTCTTTGTACTTGCGTATAACAAAACAATAGGTATTTGAGATTCCGTTCAAAGTCTATAAACACTTTAGAAATTGTTCTTATATGCTCCTATTTTTTAGGAATGCGTACTGTTGTCGTGGATTATTTACATGTTTTTGTCTATACTGACATGTGATATTGGGGTTCTTTACACGGTTAATCCATACTAATATTATAAATGCGAAAGTAACTCTGTCTGTCTTGCTGTTACCTCTTCACGCTAAAACCGCAAAACCGATTGAGATTAAATTTATCGAGAAAAAAATGAGATAGTTTGAGTCCCGGGAAAGGACATAGGATAGTTTTAATTCCGAAAATCATTCTGTAGGGGGTGAAAAGGGGGGTAGAAGTTTGTATGGGCGAGCGATATTTAAGCCTGCGACTATAACAATTTAATAGCAGTTATGTATTTCTATTAATATAGGTAACTTATGTTAAGTAAGTATGTAGATCCGCTGGTTACGCTAGCAATATCAAGAGAGCGGAACATGTGTTGACTCAACACTCAATATATGTGATTGTGAAGGTTCTGCTAGCGTGAATATGGGCGCGGAACTTATTTTGTTTGATACTGAATGAAAGATTCACTAGTACGCCTACTCTGGACTGAAACTTGTTAATTATGCTAGGAGTGAAAGAGACTCACGTTTAATATAAACTATGCCCATATATCCGCGTCCTGCATGGCCAGCACAAGATGGTATATCGCGCGCGAGATAGACTATACGTCTCTTTCCGTGTGTACCCACTACGTAGAGACGGATAGTTCACCTCGCGCTCCGTCTTGTGCTAGCCGTGCTATTATATGTATACCGCGATGAGGTCGCAAGCCCTTTCCGGGTCTCAGAACCGATGCGAGGCCAGCCGCTGCCGCGAAACAAAAACGAACGGACTACGAATATCTCCATCTCTGTCACACTTGCATATTTGCGCGACCGAGAGGGAAATATTCGAACTTCCTTCGTTTTCATTTCGCGGTAGCAGCTCAGTTCCGCAAGCGAAATCATGGGAGCGGAATTAGTCTATTATTACACAGAGTAAGTGTGTGAAAGTTCCGCTCATACGTGTACAGCTGTACTTTTTGCTATATTAGGAGTATGTAATATGTATATTTTACATCTGTGTACAGTACTCAGGACCCGGGTATGTCCTAAAACTACGACCAAGACCACCTGAGGATGGGCAGCAGCATCCCTGGAGTGCGGTGGAGATACTGCGATCGCCAACCCGCATGCCAAGCGTGGCGATTATGGCATATACCCCCCGTGAATTTGGGGGAGGCCTATGTCCAGCAGTGGACGTCCTTTGGCTGATATGGTGGTACAGTACTCACATTCAATATCTATCTTCATTTATGATTCCGCTAGTTCCGCTAGCAAAACTATGCGAGCGGAACTTATTTATATTGATTTTGTATAGCTACAGCTACATACATGAAGGTTCCACTAGTACTCATCATCATCCTCCTAGCGTTATTCCCAGTACAGTTGCATCCTAAGGGATGCCTGGGGTCCGCTACCTAATCCCAAGAATTGGCGTAGGCACTAGTTTTTACGGAAGCGACTGCCATCTGACCTTCCAACCTGAGGGGGAAACTAGACTTTATTGGGATTAGGCTTGTCAAGTGAGTGGGAAACTTGACTGTTAGAAGTTCTCAAGCCACCCGGAGGCCTCTAACTTGGCTTAACAACTGCTATCATAGACAGCAACCGGGATCAACGGCTTAACGTGCCTTCCAAAGCACGGGAGCGCTCAGTTAGTAACCACTCAAAGCGGTCACCCATCCAAGGACTGACCTCGCCCGACATTGCTTAACCTCGCATACCGCACGCGGTACGCGGTCGCCGCTGGGCCACGAACGCTCCGCTAGTATAAGTACAATCAGCTATATTAAGAGTGAAAGAGACTGACGTTTGATCTCCGCGTCCCTATGCTCTATATCCTTCCTGAACGCTGGCGTAAGGTTTTGCGCCCCTTCCGCTTCTAAGCTGCGTGAACCCGCTTGTTCCACTAGCGATACCATGGAAACGAAACTGCTCTGTGTGACTCTGTTTGGCTACGTCTCATAATTCCGCCAATATGGCTACTTACTGTCTAGCTTAGCAGAATAGGATAGCGTATACCATCACGTATCATGTGACGTTATAGTATATATTTTGGCCACACAAAGTAACGGTATATCTATCGTGTAGGCAGGTGGACTCATACTTGTCAGCTCCACTAGCGTGACCATGAGAGCGATATTTGTCTACTTATTTCATGCTGTGTGAAAATTGTCAAAGAGACTCACGTACGATCACCGCATCTCTATGATCTATCCCTTTCCTGTACGCCGTGATGAGGTCACGGGCCCGTTCCGCTTTTCCGCTTGTTCCACTAGCATGGACATAGGAGCGGAACTTGTCTTTTGTGCCTGTACGTGCGAAACCTACACTAAGTATGTATGTTAGGAGTGAAAGAGACTCACGTTCGATCTCCGCGTCCCTATGCTCTATCTCCTTCCTGTACGCCGCGATGAGGTCGCGGGCCCGTTCCGCTTCTCCGCTCCGCGAGTCCGCTAGTTCCGCTAGCGTGGCCACTTGGGACTGGAACTTACTCTCCTGGGAAACCAGGGTTTTCCTGAAAAAAAAAACATTTCTATTAGAGATTATTAAATACCAAGCTCTGTAAATGTTTGTGTTTATACTATATTGTTTGGCTGACTTCTGAGTTGAACCTGCAAAAGCGCTTTAATTATAACTTTGGCTTTGTGATCTCTTGGATATTTTTAATCAAATCTTCAACTAAAAACAAAGTACTCCACAAAAAGTCAATATAATAACTATCCGCCCTGCTCACAAAATTTGACGAGGATTGGCTGAGAAATGCGACCTCTCTCTCTGTCTCTACAGATAGAGCAGCCGGAAATCGGCCAGACATACGAAAGCATGTTTGCTGAAGTAGAAACGGAGACCTTATATAATATTAAGGTGCTCCTCCTGGCCGTATCTACGACGGCACTTTCAGGGGCCCATCTAATAAGTAGCTAGTCACCAGCTGCTCCAGCTCAATCTAGTTTATTTGCTATCATATTAATTGAATGCTGTTGTTACTGCCACGCACCCTTACTAATAGCGAGGTAGTTTTCTTGCAACAGACGTCGTCCAAACCGTCTGTGCGCGTCTCGGTGAACATGGCTGGTGTGATAATACATGACAAACATAACAATATACACCGTGCCTTAGGCGACTACCTGATTTGTCGATGCGGAAGCGGTACGATTTGAAAAAAACTGTCAACTGTCAGTCGCTTTTTACTGCGCCCCTACGTGAACGTTAGTGACTATGAGTGCTTTCTTACGGGAAACGCGGAACGGGCCGATACTAATGCAGTACTGCCCCGCTTGATATTACTACTCCGTAATCGTAATACTGACAGTATATTTCATCAAGTAAGAAAATTTCTGCGACATTAGAGACATTTCAGAATCAGAATCTGAAACATGTTTATTGCCACAAAAGAGAACCTCTAATATACTAGTACACAGAACACAGAAATCATCAAATAACAAAAATTAAAAAGATAAAAATAAAACTAGAACAAACTATACAAAAAAACTTGAGAAACTATAGCGGGCAATGGGTCCCAGTCTCAGCACGTTCTGGGCAGTGCGGCCCAGCGCTGGTTTTCCGACTGGTCCCTAACTGGACCTCGGCATTTGACGGCGATATAAAGAGCAGTCTTGTGCCGCGAATTTGCTATGTCGCGCGTCATGTCGCTTTTTGACGCGCCAGCTATCTCGACTGATGTTACGTGATAGCCGTACAGCAGGTTCACTACAAATACTTACTACCTACATACCGATCTCGTCCTACCATCGCTATGTCAGAAAATCACCTTAGACTAACTTAAGAGCGCTCGTGGCCCAGCGGCGCCCGCGTACCGCGTGCGGTATGCGAGGTTAAGCAGTGTGGGGCGCGGGTCAGTTCTTGGATGGGTGACCGCTTTGAGTGGTTACTAACTGAGCGCTCTCGTGCTTTGGAAGGCACGTTAAGCCGTTGATCCCGGCTGCTGTCTACGACAGCAGTCGTTAACCCAAGTTAGAGACTTTCGGGCAGCTTGAGAACTTGTAACAGTCAAGTTGCCCACTCACTTGACAAAGGGGGGTCGTAGTTGCACCACGTCCGTAGGGAGTACCCACCGTTACCCTACACGTGACCCCTGGGTGGTGCTAAAAGTGCAACAAAAAACTGGCAACCGTACTTGTCTTCTCGAAGATCTCACGGTTCGTAAATGAATGCCATACGATTAAATAAACAAATAAACCTTAGACTAGCGGTACCGTCACAAATCTTTCCCATTTTGCTTGTACTTATTCCGAGTACTGAGCGGAACGGAATAAAGTCACTTAAGTATTTAGGCACTTTCCTGATTTGTCGACGCGGAGGAGGCCACCACATAATATCGCTCCAGCCCCGCTAAGTCAGGAAGTCGCCCTTGCAACTCCAATAAAAGTTGTTGAAAAATTATCTTCTTATTATTTGAATGCTTTACTATGTACCTCGTTATTGCCTTTCCATAATTTTAACACAAGTTGTACTAAAACATTTCTCAGTATCATGTTATTCCATTATTAGTGGCATTCGCAAGCATTGACGTATAATGAGTTATAACCGTCCACGAGTGGGCGGATCGTTTCCATGTAGCTTTACGATTCGAGAGTTTTACAAAAACATGGTGAGGATGTTGGGACTTCCGGCTGTCCTTGGTATAAAACGTAGTCTATAGATCAAAACAATTCAAGGTTCTTCATGTTGGAGCATGGCAGTTCACCGCGTGACGTGATGCTCGTTCGCCAATTTGCACTTGCAGGCTGCACGCCCCGCACGCCTGACGGCAACACCGCATTTACATAATCGTGTAAATCGCACACGAACATGGAGGACGTGAAAATAAAAGCGGCATGCGCGCTACATCATCGATAAGAGCTCTTTCTTTTGATAAATTGAAAATTTATTTCTAAATTAATGAATTCGCAGTTCACTTCATTTTGTCTACACGTCCTGTTGGGTCGGGTGCTGGCGAATGTGTAAACAGTAAGTTCGTGTTCCTCATTTGTGCTCCTTGATTCGCGTCCAAAAAACCGCTCCTAACGCGAGCGCGCGAATCGCGTGGCGAGACGCGAGGCGAATTGCGAGCGCACTGTTTACATATGCGTGTTCGTTATTCGCCTCGCGATTCGCACGCATGTGTAAATGTGGCATTTATAAAGAAGACTGTGTCAAAGCCAAGGTCACGCCGGCCTTCGAGAGCGAGTAACACTAGATTTACACTATCGTGTTCGCTATTCGCCTCGTCATTCGACGAAACATTCGTGTACGAGTGCCGTCGCGAACTACTGTTCATACATTCGTGGGTTTATTCGCACACGAATATGGAGGACGTGAAAATAATAGCGGCATGCGCGCTACATCATCCAAATGAGCTTTCTGTTTATAAAAAGAACATTTATGTCTAAAATTCGCACTTCAATCCACTACATTTTGTCTACACGTCGTTTTGGGTCGGGCGATGGCGAATGTGTGAACAGTAAGTTCGTGTTTGCTATTCGTGCCCTTTGATTCGCGTTCGAAAAACCGCTCCCAACGCGAATTGCGAGGCGAATAGCGAAATTAGCGAATGTACTGTTTACACATGCATAGTCGTTATTCGCCTCGCTATTGGCTATGTGCGAAGTAGGTGGTGGGGGTAAGCTAGGCGATCGCAGCGCACACCACGGCAGAAATGTGTACTTACCGGGGACAACTGTCAAATTTACTTTCACGTTTCCTATTGGTTTCTTAACGGTTTCCTACGATTCGTTTCGTTTATATTTTCTTATTTATTTCAGTAAAATTTCCAGTAAGGTGTCTTTCTCGTTTACTAAAATAAATAAAATATTCATGTGTTTGACATTGTCCCGGGACGCTTGACGTTTGACGTTTCTGACGTGCACATAGCCAATTCGTTTGAATGTGAAGCTGCATTTACACATCAAGCTGCATATATGCATGTGTAAGCCGTACGTTCGCTATTCGCCTCGCGATTCGCATCGCGCTTCGTGCATTCGCGTTGGGAGCGGTTTTTCGGACGCGAATCAAAGGGCACGAATAGTAAACACGAAAAAAAACCAATTAATTAAATTAGTTAAATCTTGAAATTCGAATATCATAATAATCTAGTTTATTACTCATACGAAAATGAAAGTTTCTCACGATCAAAGACTGACAATCTGAAATAAAGCTTAATTCAAACAACTTGAGGATCATTTTCAAATTATGCGCTAGCCTTAATAGCAAAAAAATAAGTATACAGGGTGTCCCAGGTGTCCCATCTTAAATACAGACGATGGGAAGTTTTACTGAAAGAAAATTTCGTTTTATTTTTAGAATTAATTGGAATTGCATTGAAACATTTTTGAAAATATCGCATATGATACGTAATAATTAGAATTTCAATGTTATTTTTTATGTCCGTCCTTTTGTTTAAGACGCTATGTTACTCAAGAAAAAAATATACTACTGAGCAATCCTTTCGATGGGTATTGTAAAAATTTAAAAAGTATTTTTTTCATATTTGGTGGGTTCGATTCTTGGTTAAGGAAGAGGTGATTTCTTCAAAAAACTTCGAATTCAGTTCCAATTCTTTTCAAAAATAAAAGGAAGTCTCCTAGCAGTTAAATTTCCTATCGTTAATATTAAAGGTACTTTCCCTCCATGTCGCATAGCCATGAAACATTCTGTATAGTTAAGGTACTTCTAATAAACTATTTATAGATGTATCTCATTAGTTTTTTAATTGACTAAAAATTCGGACAAGTGAGAGTTGCCCAAAGTCAATTTTGTTTTGAACCACAGTCCACAACGGTGGCAGACAAGCATACGGCTTGTTTGATGGTAAGCAGGCGACCTAGCCTATGGGGCCCTTTACATGGTTAATATTAACACAATACTGGGATGTTAATATTATAGTGGTTTTCATAATTGCTTGGATATCTCTTCAATATTCATCAATATTCGCGTGATACGTATCGTGATATTAGTGTATTAAAACATCACTCACAGGAGCCGACATTTACCTTTAATGCTCAGATCATAGAAAGAAATAAATGTGAAACGGGGGCGTGGCGCATGTCGCCGCGACATAGTCAAAAAGAAATTTAAGTGATAACATATGAAAAAACGTTATATTTTCCGCGAGCTGTACATTGAACGTTTTGTACAATAATCACCCCGTACCGCGCTAAGCCACGGCGCAATGTATCATGCCGCTGTAGCTTTGGTCGCTGCGTGAATTATTTAGTGGTGCGCAGTCGCCGGCCCACTGTTAGGCTCCACCCAACTAGAGTGGTGCCGGTTAAAATTGCAGGTTATGCGTCATCGATAAAATAGGAATAGAATGTCGAACTAGTCATTTAATATCTACGGTAAATTCACAAATCAATATTTAATAAACATAACTTTGTTCCAAAAGACTGCAGACTAACTTCCAAATTGATCTTATTACCCAACTTTGATAGAAGAAAGAAGGTTCTCACTGTTCTCAGTTCGTATTAATGATTTTTTTATGTTATACAACTTTGGTGATTATCACAATGTACACACACACACAATATAATATTGTTCACAATGTAATATTGTTATAGAAATAAATAAATGAAATGAAATTATATGAACACCATCTAAACTGGCTATTTCAATAGTCATCAATATCTTAACATAATAATTTAAAGATCGATGTCGATAAAACATCATTTAACGTTTGTCTCCCTCTAGTGTTCATTGCCTTTTTTGAGGGGTGCGTAAAGCCAATCGCAGCGCTTGTTTACATGATGTCGAAAACTCGGCGGCACCGCCCGAGGTTTTGTTTTTACACGGTTCAATGTGTGTGTGTGAACTTGGTGGGAGAAAACTGTGGACATTGGTTTTCGTTGAAAGAAAGCAGTAGGGCACTTCTCCCTTTTTTAACCGACTTCAAAATTTCAAAAGAGGAGGTTATCAATTCGGTTGTATGTTTTTTTTTTTAATGTTTGTTACTCCATAACTCCGTCATTTCTTAACCGATTTGAAAAATTCTTTTTTTGATTGTAAGTATATATATCCAAGTTGGTCCCGTTTATGTCAAAACGCAGTTCTGATGATGGGATCCACGAGGAATTGAGGGAACTCCTCAAATCTTTAAGGCAAACATATAGTGATTTTTGTGTTTTTATTAACAAGTCAAGCATTTGCATCCAAAAATGTAACATTGGATGAAGTGGACCTGCTGATGATGATCAGAACAGAACTCTTCAACGACGAAAAGTTCACGTTTGGCGATTTGTCCTCCTAGCTGTGTTTGTTAAGCAAGCTCTATTTTCACGATTAATTTTTGTCATGCTCGAGTTCTGATGATGGGATCCATTAGGAATCGAGGGAATTCCTCAAATGTGAAAGGCACACAAATAGTGATTTTAGTATTTTCATGAACTAATCAAGCATTTTCATTCATAAAAGTGACATTTGATGAAGTGGAACTGCTGATGATGATCAGAACGGAACTCTTCAACGACGCGTAGTTCACGTTTGGCGATTTGTTCTCTTCGTTTTGTTTGTCAAGCAAGCAAGGTTTTTCCATGATTCCATGAGGAATTGAGGGTACTTAGTCTTCTACCATTATAAACATACTTATAGCCATTTTTATTTTATTGCATGGAATCTAAGAGTGCACCATCTAAGTATAATAATCTTTCACGGGCCTCCCCGATTGAAGTCGGTTTTTTTTTCTTAAAAATTATTTATGTTCTGAATTTTAATGTGTATCGTCAAACAATTTGAAATCTGGGCGACCTCGTACCTTGTCGCAGTAAAATTTAGTATGAAAGCCGCTAGAGATCTCATAGTATTCTCACTGTGATAAGGTACACTACCGCTCATAATTATTTAGGCACCCATACATTCCTTTTTCCATACAGTCAGAGTCCCATGGTCATAACCCATGCTTCAAATTCCAAGTCAAGTCTATTAATAACGTACAAGTGCGATTTAGTTAAACGTAGCAGACTAAATTAACATCTGCAAGCTCCGAAGTCTAAACAGATGCCTGGGTAACCACTTGAAAATACATACAATGCAACTAATCTGCTACCTACTGAAAACAACAATGCTACTAGTTATACACCGGCTGGCCTACTAGAATGTTAGGTTTTAGGGTCATTATTTATTACCGACTTCTATAGAAGGAATAAGGAGGTACTCAGTTCGTCTGCTCGTTTCAAAGCAGGTACCCCGACATTGGTCCCATTTAAAATTGGTGAAGGTCTGATGATGGGATCTAGGAGGAATCGGGGGAACTCCTCGAATTTGATAGGCACACATATGCCGATTTCGCTATTTTCTGTAGGTAACCAAGCATTGGCTCACGGAAACCACAAAATTGGAGTCGGTTTTTTTGGTATAAATAATGTAACTTTTATTTATTACTAGCTTTACCGGCGATCTTCGTTCCGCCCCCGCCCGTTCTGTACAAAATGTATGAGGAAATGATTTTCTTCTTCCTATATTTTACCCATATTTTAGTCGCTCTCCATTGGATGCGGTCCAGAGGGAGAAGCTGGTACTGTGGTGCCCCGCCCAAAGATGAGAACAGTATTCCATATGTGGGCGGACCTGTGCCTTATAAAGCTGTAGGCGATGGGCGCCGGCGTGAAATACTGTCTCGATCTGTTTAGCATACCGAGCTTTGGATGTTTTGTATGTATTTAAGTATATATCGTCGTCTATAGTGGTCGACGGTTACGAAGTCAATCCCGACACCTGTAATTTCCATAGATTTTATAACCTAAAAGTCACTTTGAGATTATAAACTGTATGGAAATGACAGATGTCAGGATTGACTTCGTAAGTTCGTAACCGCCGACCACTATAGTACCCATCCATAAGCCTTATTGAGCGTCAGACGAATAGTATATCGTTTGTGATGGTTACTGTTGCGCTTGGCAACACTACGTCGGATATTCTCTTTCTCTACTTATGGCTTGATTTGATACAGCACAACAATGGTGTTTTTCTGGAATCCTGCCATTCAATATATTGTGTGTTTAAATAACTGAAGTATTTTTATTAAATATAATAAATTAATAAACCACCATGTTATTGAGCGTGCTGTGGAACAAACAAGTTCGATATGTGTAAAAAATGTGCCGAAATATTTTTTTTATATAAAACAAACTCACAGCGAGAGTATTATAGCGCCCCTGCAAGCGTCGTTCTCTGTGTAAACACGCCCTTATAGATGCAAATGCAAATGGATGTCTCTTTTTTAGAATCCTTTCAACAGCAAGTAGCTGTAAACTAATTAGTAATTACTGTCAGCGTTACACTCGAGTTAAAATTAAAGAGTGATTCAAAACAGTCTGCACGATGTACGTCAAACTGACGAGTTTGACGCACATCGTGCAGACAGTTTGAATCACTCTTGAACGAGACGAGAAGGGCGAGAAGTATGTTTGCTACTCATTTTCAAAGGATTGATTAATTTTAAGTAACGGTCCCAGTGCCCGACACTGGCCTAACGATTGACACTTTCAATCTCATTTCTCAATCAACAAACATAGGGGTTAGTCTCATAACAACTACATTATCAAAACGACACTCATTAACACTCCTCCTCGTTTTGATAACCAGTCGTTTTGAACTCTTTTTGAGATGTGGTCTACTAACGATGTGGTCGTTTTCAGAACCAGTCGTTTTGCTACCAAGTCATTCGGAGATATAGGCTTTCTACAGAGATGGACCTTCTGAAATCAGGGCCTTATGATGATTTGGTCGTTTTGATAATGTAGTCGTTATATGAACGAAATATACGGCTTGGGGTTGATCTCTGTGCCGACCACAGCTGTGCTTGTTGTGGTTCCTGTGTAGACCGCCTCGGCCACCACGGGCTCGCCTGCTCTTCGGGTGCCGGCCGCCTGTCTCGTCATGCTGCCATTAACGACATTCTGAGAAGGGCGCTCGTCAGTGCTGGCGTTCCCGCTGCCTTGGAACCCCAAATAGTGCGGAACGATGGCAAGCGCCCCGACGGGATGTCGTTAATTCCCTGGAAGATGGGGCGTGCATTGGTGTGGGACGCCACTTGCGCTGACACGCTAGCGGCGTCCTACCTCCCATTGACCAGCAGGCATGCGGGCGCGGCGGCGGACACTCGGGAGCGCCAAAAAATAGTTAAGTACAGTTGTCTCGGCGCCCAATATGAGTTCGTAGCGTTTGGCGTCGAGACACTTGGCTCGTGGGGCAGGGGCGCACAGATGCTCCACAAGGTGCTTGGCAAGCGGCTGAGGGAGGCAACGGGCGAACCTCGCGCGGGCAGCTTTCTCGCGCAGAGAATTGCAATCGCAATCCAGCGCGGGAACGCTGCCTGCGTGATGGGCACCCTACCCAGGGCATTAAATTTTGATAGGTATTTTTAATTTATAGCTTTAATTATTTTAATTGTAGTTAGTTTTAGTTTTGTGTTCTTAGTTATTTATTAATACTATGTATGTATTTTTATTTTCTATTTAATAAACTCAATTATTTTTAAATATACGTGTTACTTTAAGAATATTATGTTATTAAGCATATTGTTATGATTATATTAATATGATTTATTTATTATGTGTACCTTTTATATATTATGTTGTGTTGCGTTCCGTGGGTCACGAACGGTGCTGTCTGACAACCAGCGCTGCAGGTGTCTGACACCTCAGCATAATGCTGAGACAGCAACCGATTCACTGCCGCGAAGACACACGTTATTGTGTTTTATGTGCGTTTCTTCCTTTTTTTTGTATCTGTGTGTCTTTGGTTTTGTGCAGTGAATAAATGTCTTCTTTCTTTCTTTATTTTTATATGGGACCAACCTAAACGATATCCCTATGATATCATCTAGGTATGTGGCGTTGTGTTTCTGGTGGTGAGTAAGGTCGCAAGAGCTCCCGAGGATACGCTGTGTTGAGGGTGAGGGACCTGCATATGTCTCAGCTGTCAACACACTGAATTATCAACTTAATAAAGGGTGGGCAACGCGCTTGTGAGTATATAGCCGACGGTGTTTGCTTACCGTCAAGATTTAAATGCAGAGAACGCTTCGCAGCGTCGTTGAGGGGTGGAGGCGGTTTAGTGGCAAAACGAACGCGGTGCCAAACCACCAAGCCACGCGGTATTCGGCAGCGCGGTAGAGCGGAGACAGCGTTTCAAGCTTAACGCATAACTGCGTCCTGTACGTCGTGCCATCATGGCCCATTGAGTGGATCTGGCAACCTTTTCCATCTCTCGCACTCGCTAGGTATCGGATAACCACTCTGCGTTGTTTGTTTTTTCTGGTTTCGCGCGCTTTTTAACGTTTGAAGGCCGCCATGTTTGTTTTTATAGTCGCGCGCTAATGAGTTTATGGCGACTTCCTGACTTGGCGGGGCTGTCATAAGTATTATGTTGTTTGACCGTAAGCCTATTGATGTGAAATTTCCTCACTTGACTTGAGTAATTCACTGTCAGTATTACGTTTGCGCAGTACTAATACGATGCGCAGAAGTGGGGCAGTAAAGCATTGATATCGGCTGACAGTGACAGCTGAGTTTTCTCATATCGTAGCGCCTCCGCATCGCATCGTATAAGCTATCATACTAGCCGGGCTGCCAAACACTCTGTATAAACGCGGCGATAGCTTAAGCCGGGTCCACAGCGCCATGTTTTTCATGTTTGTAAACATCTAACACGTTTTAAAAACATGTTTTGTTGGATTTTTGGTGCAGTGGACCGGCCTTAACATAGAGGCTACGCCTATTTTGTGTTCGAAAAACATGTTTGATGTTTGCAAACACGAAAAACATGGCGCTGTGGACCCGGCTTAAGGCTGTGGTGTTAGAAACGCAAATAAATGGCAATCATTTTACATTCGTTGTCTTTGTTTGTTTACATTACTCTTTGTTCTCACGACGAAGTAGATTAATTTTATCCATTGACGATTGACATATGAGCATGTGCGTTCATTATTAAAAAACCCGATCTAAATTGCGCGTAAAACATGTGTTAAGAAATATTTACCACTTCTTTGTGTCTAGATTTCAAACTGGGCCTTTGCTCTAGATGATCATAAAACAAAGGATTTTATTAACACAATATTAACATAAAGAGCGCTCGTGGCCCAGCGGCGCCCGCGTTCCGCGTGCGGTATGCGAGGTAAAGCAGCGTGGGGCCAGGTTCGTTCTTGGATGGGTGACCGCTTCTGAGCTCTCAGTTAGTGCTCCCGTGCTTTGGATGGAACTTTAAGCCGTTGATCCCGGCTGCTGTCTACGCCAGCAGTCGTTAAGTCAAGTTAGAGGCCTTCGGGTAGACCGCAGCGGGTGATAGCCCAACGAGTTATAAGGGGTTACTCAACTGTGGCTTATGCGGCAGCATGCGCACTCGCCGGTTCCTTGCCTTGGGAGCTAGATGCCCAGGTACTGGCGGAACTGTACAAAGAACGAGGGGAAGCCAGGACAACCGAGGAGTACCTGGCCCCACAAGAGGTAGAGGCATGGCGCCGCATGGCCACCAGGCGGCAGAGAGACAGGTGGAAAAGCCAACTGGAGGACTCTCCTTATGGGACCTACACGATAGGAGCGCTCCTCCCGTCCTTTGACAGCTGGATCGATCGTAAGTGTGGGAGCCTCACATATAGGCTTGTGCAGGTAATGACCGGACATGGGTGCTTCGGTCACTACCTGCACAAAATAGGAAGAGAGCCCACCCCAGCTTGTCATCATTGCGGGAGTGAAGACGATACGGCCTTGTACACTCTTGAAGAGTGCCCCTGCTGGGCCGAGGAGCGCCGAGAATTGAGCGGGCTCCTAGGGACGGCAGATCTCTCGCTGCACAGCGTAGTCGTTGGCATGCTGAAGAGCGAGCGATCCTGGACTGCAGTCACTAACTTCTGCGAGAAAGTAATGAGGCAGAAGGAGGAAGCGGAGCGCGAGCGTGAAGAAAGAGATAGCGATGCGCATCCGCTCCGCCGTAGACGGAGGGGAAGAAGGCGACAGCAGTCCCTGAATCGCCTAATTCTCCAGTAGGGCTGTGGGTTGGGGACCCACACAATTAGGCCCTACACGCCTGGGGGAAGGGTTGGAGCGTTACCAACCCTTCCCCGCCATCAGCGCGAGGATGCTTCCGGCTCACAAGCCGGATAGCCGGGGGGGCATCGTGGTAGAATGCTAGCGATCCCATGGTGCTCCCCAACACGGCAGCGAGGATTAACGCCGCAGAGGTTTTAGTGGGTATTACCTCCTTCCACGGAGGGAGAGTCCCGCATACCCCCCCTCACTATGGGCCATCCCCGGGCTCAGGGGGGGATGCGTAATGCATTTCCTCTGCGTCAACAAAAAAAAAAAAAAAAAGAGGCCTTCGGGTGGCTTGAGAACTTCTAACAGTCAAGTTGCCTACTCACTTGACAAGGGGGATCGAAGTTGCACCACGTCCGCAGGGAGTACCCACCGTTACCCTACACCTAACTGTGGTGCTAAATGTGCAACAAACAGGCAACCGTACTGTCATCTCGATGATCTCACGGTTCGAAATTAATTCCATACGATAGAGTTATATATAAGTATTATTTATTAACACATTAATGGTTTTGTTTAACTGTTGTAGCGGAACCCACAGAACCACGAAAATTCTTAACTCAAGGCTATCAAACCATTTGTTCAGCATCTGACGGACAATGTTATTAGTATTGTTAAAGCTTCACATGTATGTTATGTTTTATTTGAATTCTTGAGCGACTCAAAACATAGTTTATAAATAAATTAGCTTTTTCCCGCTACTTCGCACCACGGCTGTTTATCTACGTAGAATGAAACGTGTATAATAGCCACCATATTGTGTCAAAAAGATTTTGACGACTTACCGAGCTCTGATTGGCTACTGCCTTGACTTGACTGCCATAATGGCAGTGCCATTGGACGTCAGACGTCAAAATAAAGTCACAAATAAAAATAAAATGGCGTCTCCTCGGAAATTCATCTAGTTGTCCCTGAACATTTTTTTCATTTTTGCAAACATTGTTATTTAAATTGTAGTATTGATAGTTTACTATGTAGTATACAAACGAAACAACTCTGTGAAAGGACGAAGATATATCTTTTTCCCGGATATGAGATGAGATACATTAAAAAATAAATCTGCTGATAAGTAAAATGTTTGTTTAATTTCATTTAACTAAGATACGGCTCAACATAGTTCACGGTATTTCATTTGAACACCAGTTTCATTTTACATCGGACGTTGGTGTTTAATTGGAAATGCCGTGAACTTCTACACAAAGTTAAATTTAAATAAGCTATATATATTTATCGTTGGATGTTCACAGTAAGTTCCATTGCCAGTGTCATTAAATAATTAAAAAAAATAAAAGTATACCAGCGGGTACAGATTAAATATGGTTGCTTACGGTCTATATTTTTGGTTCGTGAGATGGCGTTCTGAACCCTTACTATTAGTCTGTGCTTCGCACGCGTGATTTCAGTTTCTGATTGTAAAATAAGGTGACATTTATTAACGTTCAGAGCGGGCGCGGCGCGTCGCTGGGCGGAAGCGGTTTTGCATTTTTGATCTTTCCGAAACTGTCCACCGTCATTACTGCTTCATATGTCACACACGCCGCCTCCGCTCTACCGCGCTACCGAATACCGCGCGGTTGATGTGACGTGCCCCGGACCGCGTTCGCTTGACCGCAAAACCGCCTCCGCCCCGCAACGACGCTGCGCCGCGCCCTGTGCGTTTCAAGCTTTAATAAACCTTATTGGCTATGTGCGAAGTGGGTGGTGGGGGTAAGCTAGGCGATCGTAGCGCACACCATGGCAGAAATGTGTACTTACCGGGGACCACTGTCAAATTTACTTTCACGTTTTCTATTGGTTTCTTAACGGTTTCCTACGATTCGTTTCGTTTGTATGTATTTATTTATTCTCTTATTTCTTTCAGTAAAATTTCCAATACGGGGTCTTTCTCGTTTACTAAAGTAAATAAAATATTCATGTGTCATTATTTGACATCTCTAAATTTTGACATTGTCTCGGGACCTTTGACGTTTGACGTTTCAGACGTGCACATAGCCAATACACACATAAACCTTTCCTAATGAAATATTCCGTCAAGTCTGGTCCATGAGAGTAGAGAAAACTGTATGAAAATCCGTCCGGAAGATTTTGAGTATTAAAGGTACCCCGCACGCTCGACTGAACTCGATTCTCCATACAAATGTAGTTTCGTTCTCATTTTAAAGCGCCGTACTGAAATAACATGAAACTTTGTATACACAATTGGATCCACCATATCTAGGCCCGAAATTAGTTACTGTTGCTAGAAATTGTAATAGAAAAAAGTGTTTTAGGTCTTGTATGAAAAGCTTAATACTCGTAATCATTATTATTGGTAAACGGGACTTAATCGCGTACAAAAATTATTCACCTAAGGTGTGCCCGACGTTTCGAATGTATCGCAACATCCGTGGTCACGAGCTGACTGGCTTCAGCAGGTATCAACATCTTCTAGCCACACGGGTTTTCCGAACTACCCGCACTTGGTCTTTATTATTCACATTTACACTAGGGTTGTCCCTCGCCCGACACACAACACTAACAACATCTGTTAATGTAATGGAAGACGTATTTTGACGCTTGCACTTAGAGCGAAACTACGTTTACTTGTATGGAGAACCGAGCTTCCTTCCTGCGGACTCTTATCGCGTACATACGAACAGACGAGGCGGGGAACTTTATATTTAACCCCCGACACGAACGTAAAAGAGCGGCGTTATAACTTTAACATGTGTATCTGTGTATGTGTGTCTGTCTGCGGCATCGCAGCCCTTAAACGGGTGAACCAATATGAATGTGGTTTTTTAATATTTGAAAGGAGCTTTTCCAGCGATGGGTCTTAGGCACGAATAAGTAATAGTACAAGTCTTAGGTATGTTTTAGCAGTTTTTGAGATATTTATCTTTGAATTTAAAAAGTTCGGGGGTTATTTCAACTTTTCTAAGTTGTTAGTTATAAAATTTGTATTAGGGAAGCAAAGCAATTCGACAAAAGTTACGGACAGATTCCTCCCTTCTACCTTTGTGATGTTTAATTAATGTTATGCCCTAGGGCTACTAATAAAAGGAACTTTACTATTATTGAAACCTCTGAATCTATTGCCGCAGATCTTATTTGGACTTATTTCTGTTTCGTCGAAACTGGTCCAGTAATTATTCCACTGACTCAAACTGACGTACACCTTCAGACGAAGTGAAAAAGAAGTGGAAGCGTCATGGGCCCATAACCTGCTGGGGTTAGGGCATAAAAGAGAACTAGTTAATTGGTTAGTATAAAAATATATTGTATAAGAAAGACGATCCCAAATCTCGGCTCGGGTTGTGAAGTACACTTAAGCTTAAAACGCATAGAGCGGGCGCGGCGCGGTTGCGGAGCGAAGGCGGTTTTACATTTTTGATCTTTCCGAAACTGTCGACTGTCGATAGTGTCGATTACTACTCCTTCATATGGCAAGCACGCTGACCCCGCTCTGCCATCCATCCCACGCCGTTTTTTGGTGTGTGTGACATCCACCGGACCGCGTTCGCTTTACCGCAAACCGCCTCCGTCCCGCAAAGGCATTGCGCCGCGCTCTGTTTGTCATACAAGCTTTACGCTACGCTACGATATCTGTTGATGCTCCAAAAATCTCAATTCTGATCCAGCGCTACGCAGCAAAAATATTCCGATACCTGTATATCTATATATTTATAGACCGAGCAAGCGAACCGTTATTTTTTGAAAACTCAATTATTATTTTGTAACGATTAAAATTATACATACATACATACATACATACATACATATAATTACGCCTGTTTCCCAGAGGGGTAGGCAGAGATCACGGATTTCCACTTGCTACGATCCTGACATACAACTTCCGCTTCATGAACTTTCATAACATTCTTCATGCATGCGCGCCGATTTAGGGTGCTCCTGACCTGGCCTTTCTGCAGAACGTCTCCGATTTGGTCGGAGTACGTTCGCCGAGGTCTTTCCCTCCCAACTTTTCCATCCACTCTTCCTTCATACACTCGTTTTGTCAATCTTCTTTTATCCATCCTCTCTACATGTCTAAACCATTTTACTCGTATATCTTCATTCACTCCACACCTCCGTCTTATAACGGTGTTTCTTAATCTATCTCCCACACATATAAATTAATATAAATTAAAATTATGAAGGTATTTTATATTGTAATATAGTATCTTAGAGAATAAGTATAGTATGGCGTTCCGCGAGTCACCGACGGCACTGGCTGAAAATCAACTCTGTAGGTGTCTGACACCTCAGCACCGATTGGATTTCAGTTGTCCTTCTTAAAAAAATAATGCTGAGCCAGGGTCCGGTTCACTGCCTCGGGGACACGCATTTTAAGTGTGTTTTTTGTGTTTTAATTTTTCTGTGTTTAGGCATAAATGTTTCTTTCTTTCTTTCTTTCTTTCTACGCAAACGATTAGAATGAAAGTCTAAGCTAAGTGTATCCAACACATATGGCTATGATATCTCTAAGATATCACGGTTAAAGTGGAATAGGTGCCCAGATGTCCGCAATTAGCGTCCGCAACAGTGAAAGCGATTGTTATAATAAACCGAACTATTATTATGCGCTCATATTGCTCCACATTTCTCTGTTGCACTCCTAAAATAAACGGAACCGGCGAGAAAATCCACCGTAATCCCTTTATTTAGGTCACTGTCAACGTGAATCAACAAAATCCTTAAGTTAAATCGTTTCAGTATTCGACAATGGCCTGGTATTTGCCACTTTCAATCTTATTTTGTTAATAGAGGTGTCGACTATGGGGCCCTTTACACGGTTAATATTATCACAATACTGGGATGATAACGTAATGGCAGTATTCAAAATTATATGGGTTTCGCTTCAATATTCATCAATATTTACGTGTTTTCAATTTTACAACACTAAAAAAATATGTATTTTACGTTACTAATATACAAAACATACAAAAAATCAAATTTAAGCTTATTTATGCAATTTTAAAGATTTCTAAATACATAACATGAAAAAAGGACGCAGCTTGTCCATCGAAAATTGTGACGTCATTAGGCATATTTCTCTACAAACTTCATCAACCGAGCATTTTTGACGTTTCGAAAAAAGTTGCTGATTTGACTCTCGTTAAAATACCGTATAGTATCAAATGAATCCGTTCAAAAAGCGACTTTATTGTCCAAGCAAGAAACGTGTAGCTTGATTCTTCCGGATCCTGTTGGTGTATAATTTATGTATATTTCTCATATGACCGACGCGAAAGTATTAAAATAAAACGAGTATAATAAAACTAGTGTATCAAATTGCTACGCCCTAGCAGGGCCCATATAAATCCAAATGTACTCTGTTTGTAAGCTCTGTACAAACTATACTTTTTTTAATACCACGTCGGAGGCAAACAAGCGTACGGCAATAAATGTTATAACTATGACTATTAAAGGAACACTGTGTGTTCTTTACCTTTAAATATACGCTTAAACCGCTACGGAATTTAGATGTAATTTGGTATGCAGATACTTTCAGACACCTCGAATTACATAGGATGGTTTTTCTCCGGGAAATCATTCCCGAAGGGGATGAAAATGGGGGTCATAGTTTGTATGGAAAAGCGATAATTAAGGTGGCACAGCAATTATTTCACGAGGGCAAAAACGAGCTCTATTGGGAAGAAGTCACGTGTAGAAGCTAAACTTATAATTACAATACTCACTTTTCATCCTCAGTATCTCCAGAATCTTCGAACTCTACGCTAATTTCTTCTTCAATTATCTCTATTATCTCCTCCTCACTCTCACTGACCTCGCTTTCACTCTCACTTTTAACTACACTAGTCTCGTCGTCCTGTTTATCACTATCTATAAATCCACTGTCACTGTTATCACTAGATATTCTTTTAAGTTCGTCCACAACTTGAATTGTTACTGGTTGTTCGTTTTCGTTAATGTTTATTATTGTTTTATTTTCATTTTCGTTTCTTGAGACCACCACACCACCCAGAAGTTCATCGTTGTCCGGCAGAGAATCTTCTAGATATTCGTCGTCTTCTTCAGAAGTTAACGATTCGAAAGATGAATTGTCATCGTCAGTTTGTAGTTCGCCGTCATCAAAGATGATATGTTTTCGGAATGTGACACGTTTTTTGCCGCAGTCCGATCTGTCGTCATCGGAACAGCCTTCAGTATCAGATTTAGGCAGTTTCAGATTTGATTTCTTTTTAAATGCCGGTGATTCTTCATCTTTCGAGTCTAAACTCACTTTGTCGTTTTCTTTTTCCAGAAGCTTCTCCAGTTCGCCTTGCAGCTCATTCTTGTAGTTGTTATTGTTGTTTTTGTTGTCAATAGTTTCGTAGACGTGTTGTTTGCTGTCGTTCGCTCCCATGTCATTTATTTCATCGATGGTGCAGTCTATACTGCGTGCGATCTCACGCAGCAGTGCCTCGGCGTGTCGCTTCTCCGACACATCAGGAACGTCGGACACGTACACAAGTGACACGTGTTTTTCGGGGCGGGCGTACTTTTGAAGAACGAGCGCTTTGACGAACTCCGCTGGATCTGCGTCGGGCTCACTCGGTGTATTTCTAGCGACTACGTCATCTTTCAGCTTCGCATCGCAATCGGACAAGCTCCGTTGCAAATTACACGTCGTCTCTTTCTGCGGACTGACGCGGCAGGATTCGGCGCGCACTGTCTTTCTTTTGTTTTTCCTCCGTTTTCCCGCCATCAAATCCAAAATGGCGCCAACGCCGGACTTCTGGGTGTAGTTCGTTTCGGGGATTAGTAGGTTGACTACATCTTTTCTGAGCGTGTCGTTCGAGTTATTCTCGGGCCGAGAGTCGACTGAGGTGTACTCGGGAGTTTGCTCGCTCGGCTGTTTCCGTGGGGACTCGGGTTCGGCCTTCCCGCCTTTTCGTTTGAATATTTTAAACATGGCTGGAGCGGTCCAGCGCTCTCGGAGCGCGAATATTGACTGTTAGATATAATTCGCGGACGGCATGTTATTTATGTCCTGGAAAACATTGAATGCGATGTGTTGTTATTCGAATTATTTTGGCAATAATTCAGTTTAATTGCTTGTTTACACAAATAACTCGTTTCCATAACGACATATAGCGACGTAGTACAAATAAAAAGGAGTCCGTCTCAGCGAATGCTAATAAATTCGACGGCCTGTTTAGCCTAGTTGGTAGTGACTCTGCCTCCGAAGCTATAGGTCCCGGGTTCGAATCCCGGCCAGGGCATTTATTTGTGCATTTATCACGGATATTTGTTCTTGGGTCTTGGATGTTTTCTATGTATTTAAGTATGTATTTATCTATATAAGTATGTATATCGTCGTCTAGTACCCATAGTACAAGCTTTGCTTAGTTTGGGACTAGGTCGATTTGTGTAAGATTGTCCCCCAATATAAAAAAAAAAAAAAAAAAAAAAAAAAAAAATTTTCTATTGCTTCTACATAAAATGTCAGACATAAAACGTTTAAGGGAACTGCTACTTTTATTTTAAATAGTGCAGGATGTTCTAAGATAACCTCGACGACGACCACGATTATTCCTACAATAGCATTAGTTTCTCTTTACAACTGTATAAAAATGAAACGGAAAGCTTTGCTCGAAAATAACGTAGGTAAGTAGTTTACAGGTGAGTATGTCAAAGTCACATGAAAAATCAGTGATGCAACACATGAAAAAAATAGTGAAACCCAATTAGATTTGGACGCGGTTCAAAATTATCAAATCTAACGGCCTTCCGGCTGAGGTAGACAGCCGTTTACGCTACTAGAATAAAATAATGAATGAAACTTGATGTATGATATACAGTCTGTAAAAATTTAAGCAGTGTGCGTTTTATCTACCATCGTACAGTCCGCAGTAGAAATAGCTAAGCAAGTATAACACGTTCACGGTTATTTACACAGAGCCTTATTCTTAAAACATTACAGTCTCTGTGTAGCTCTTTTTGAGCACTTGGCTCGCGTAGCTATTTTTGCTGCCGACTGTACGTTTCTAAATCACCGTAATAACCAAAGGATGGAGACGTTAGCAAGTAAAGTATTGTAAAAGATAAGGGAATATTCATTCATATACTTAGCTTGCATGTGCTGAATAGGTTCTTTTTCGTAACTTAGCCTTTGTTGGTTGTCTATGTTTTTGTTTACTGTTATTATTTTGCCCGTTGCAAATAAATGTTTGAATCTGAATCTATGTGTTTTAAGTTTTTTTTGAAAAGAGATATATTATTATCCATGCAGATCAAATTCGTTTTCACATTCATTAGCGTTGGAATGTTAAATGTAAGTCTCAAATTGACCCTTGGGCTAGGTAGGACAAACAAACCGCGGATCGACGGTGCAAAAATGTACTCGTAGATTCATCATTATCATCAGCTTTATACGGAACGAATCATAAAATCAACAGGAAGGTTGGGAACGAGCACATGGCTCCTCAGGAGTTGCATGGCGTCCATAAGCTACGGAGTCCGCTTATTATTCAGGCAGGCCGGTGTGGAGTATTACCTAGTTATCTAAAAAGTCACAGACAAAAGTATTTTTTAATACAGTTGCTCAAAAAGTGCTACTTTACGTAGCTGTTTAGCGTGCGGAAAGTTGGTTTTCGCGCACTAGTGCTTTTCACTTTTCCAATTTTTTTTAAATTTATGCTTGTTCCAATGCATGACTCCTTATTGCTGGGTGTTAAATATTAGTTTCCTTTAAACGTCGTAATCAACATAAAAACCTACTGTTAATATCAGAATACGAAAAATATACACATTTCATATTTTATTACTTACCTCTTCATCATTATAACACGTTTATTTTTTAATATTGAATATTGAAAAACCGTTCTTAATAAGTTGTCTGAGTGGAACGGAATAGCTGCCGAAACGCCTGTCAAAGAAGAGGCGTTTTTACTTACTGCAAGCATGTTTTAAGTTTCTAAAGGCAACATTCGATATTGTTTTTATAAATATTACTTGATGTTTTTCTTATTTTTTCGCAACTGTATTAAAAAACGTCGTTCAATACACGTGCGGAAATGTCATTCTTCACTCGTCCCGAGTCTTGCCACTCGCCTGCGGCTCGTGGCATCCCTCGGTACTCGTGAAGAAATGACATACTTTCCGCACTTGTATCGAAATGTACTATTTCAAACCACATGCTCGACAATGCCGAATTATAGGTCATGTAAACCCTACCGAAAGCAAGACATTAAATCCCTTGGTATTAGCCGGGTTATAATGTTGTACTGAATTTCATTATAACCCGCTGGTTAATAATATGATTTCACTTTTCATAATTCTTATTACTATATGCATAAAGTTTAATTTTGCTAAACACAATTTGTCCTAGGCCATGGCCTACTTGATTTGACAAAATAAATGAAGTTTGCCTCCGTGTGAACCCCGGTCCGGAGCGGAGGAGCGCGGTGTTCGAAATTCGAATTTCGAATCTAGGACCACGGCTTGTGCTTTCGAATTTGGAACGTCGCGCGCCTTCATTTGTTCACGCGTGACGAACAAATCGAGTTCTTGTAGGTGCCTATAGAAGATTTAATTTCAAAATAGTACATTACTACAGAGGCCGGGACGAAAGGGGTTGCCGGCCGAAGACATATATACGGCCGAGCGAAGCGAGGCCGGATAGGTCTAAGGCTGGCAACCCCATATTTCCCGCCGAGGTATGTATAGTGCTTTTCTCAAACATGCAATGAAATAAACAACAAAAAAATCAATGTTTTATTTTTTAGTGGCAGAATGTCATGGTGCCTGTGCCACAATTCATGTGGAATGGAAATTAAAAAAGAGGACTTTGCCGGCCTAGGCCTGCAAGATTTGTATGAAATTCCATTAACTACCTCTTGTCCTAGCCGCACCTGAAACGTCATACTTCGCAGCCTATTATAAGGAACATAACATCAATATTTCATTGCATGTTTGAGAAAATAATATTGAAAATGTCGAGTGATGAAAGTGTTTTGACTCCTGAGTTTATCAAATTTATCTACTAAACCTGTTTTTTTGTCTCGCATAAGGTGTGAAAAGTAGAGTATACACCTCGGGGATAAGACTGTTTTAGTCTTGGGCGGGTGAACCCCTCACTGCACTCAGGACTCAGTCTTAATTCCCTCGCTTCGCTCAGGAATTAACTTATAACTCCCTCGCTACGCTCAGGAGTTAAATTATGAGTCCTTCGTTACGTTCGGGATTCAATTCGCTCCCGTGACATAAAACAGTGCTTTATCCCCTTAGTGTATAATCTACTATTATGCAATCGTTATATAAAGTACATACAATAGTTATATAAGTAGCTTAAAAAACGAAGTAATTTGACCTTGGAGCGTGTTTGAGTAGCTTTTGACAGATAACAAAACGTAAAACGCTCATATTAATGGTTCTTTTGATATCCACCACCACCACCATATCAGCCCTAGGACGTCCACTGCTGGACATAGGCCTTCCCCAATTTCATGGGGGGTAAATGCCATAATCGCCACGCTTGGCATGCGGGTTGGCGATCGCAGTATCTCCACCGCATTTAAGGAATGCTGCTGCCCATTCCCCGGTGGTCTTGGTCGTAGTTTTAGGACATACCCGGGTCCGTTTGATATCAATTATCATTAAATAAATTGTTTAGAATTTAATAAAAAAATACCAAATTTAGCTTTATTTAATGATTTTAAGTCATAAACCTTAAAAATTCCATAGCAAACATTTTTTCAATTAAGTTTCATAACTAAAATTTAACAAATACAGTTGTCCTGGCGCTGAATACCATTTTATACCGTTTGGCGTCGAGACCCTAAGGTCCGTGGGGCCCCAGCGCACTTAGCCTCTTCAAAGACACGAAGAGGCCTACTGATGTTACTGGCGAACGGAGAGCTGGCGGATTCCTCGCTCAAAGAATTAGTTTGGCGATTCAGCGAGGAAACCCCTCTGGTGTTGCGAGTGTCCATGGGCGGCGCTAATCGCTTACCATCAGGCGATTCGTCTGCTCGTTTGCCACCTATGTCATAAAAAAACGAACGTCGCCAGCATCTTCGGCACAATGCCGCAGGGGCCATTTCTAGATTTAGTTTAACTTTATTTTTTATAGTTTAGTTTTATATTTAGTTTTAGTTTACTATAAGTCTTTTTAAATAAAAATAATTAGTGACATTCTTATAACAACATTTTTTTTATAATGATATTGAATATAATTGATAACGTACAAGTTGAGTGGATGCAATTTCAAAACGCATCGTCAGAAATGTAAACATTGTCAATGTAAACTAAAATGAAATTTTACTTTAAAACTTCTCACCGACTCCGACTCACGTAAATATACACACCTTCCAGAGTTTTCTGTTATAATATCATAAAAAAATCAGTAGTTCCAGTGATGAAGATCATGCTTGTGGAACTGTGTTTTTTTGCATGTTGCACTTTCGTCGCTATAGTTTTGTGTTACACACGTATTGAAAGTTGTATTTTACTTCTCGTGTGTTGAAACACTCGCTACGCTCAGGATTCTATTTTAGAACCAGCTTTAGCTATAGAATCCTTTCGCTGGCTCGTGTTTCAATTCCACACTCGCGGGTAAAATACAACTTTGCACCCTTGCCTTATATAACAAATAACTATTCTACGAGTCAACTGAAATTAATTAAATAAACCGAAATAATTAAACAGACCATAGTCCTGCGAAAACATGTTCGTTAATATATTTTCGCGGGCCAGTGATTGGTCAATTTCATTAAAGTTGACTAACGGCGACACGTGATTGGTCATGTTTTATTTTAGTTGACTAAAGTGTTGTCTTATGAGTTCCATTCCATAAAGAATAATTTTTAAGAAAAAAAAACCGACTTCAATGGGGGAGGCCGGTAAAAGATTATTATACTTAGATGGTGCACTCTTAGATAGATATACAATAAAATAAAAATGGCTATAATATATGTTTATAATGGTAGAAGACTAAGTACCCTCAATTCCTCATGAAATCATGAAAAAACCTTGCTTGCTTGACAAACAAAACGAAGAGAACAAATCGCCAATCGTGAACTACGCGTCGTTGAAGAGTTCCGTTCTGATCATCATCAGCAGTTCCACTTCATCAAATGTCACTTTTATGAATGAAAATGCTTGATTAGTTCATGAAAATACTAAAATCACTATTTGTGTGCCTTTCACATTTGAGGATTTCCCTCGATTCCTAATGGATCCCGTCATCAGAAGTCGAGCATGACAAAAATCAATCGTAAAAATAGAACTTGCTTAACAAACACAGCTAGAAGGACAAATCGCCAAACGTGAACTTTTCGTCGTTGAAGAGTTCTGTTCTGATCATCATCAGCAGTTCCACTTCATCAAAGGTCACATTTTTGTATGATAATGCTCGATTTGTTGACAAAAACACAAAAATCACTATATGTTTGCCTTTAAGATTTGAGGAGTTCCCTCAATTCCTCATGGATCCCATCATCAGAAATCAAGCATGACAAAAATTAATCGTGAAAATAGAAATTGCTTAACAAACACAGCTAGGAGGACAAATCGCCAAACGTGAACTTTTCGTCGTTGAAGAGTTCTGTTCTGATCATCATCAGCAGTTCCACTTCATCAAATGTCACATTTTTGTATGATAATGCTCGATTTGTGGATAAAAACACAAAAATCACTATATGTTTGCCTTAAAGATTTGAGGAGTTCCCTCAATTCCTCATGGATCCCATCATCAGAACTGCATTTTGACAAAAACGGGACCAACTTGGATATATATACTTACAATCAAAAAAAGAATTTTCCAAATCGGTTAAGAAATGACGGAGTTATGGACTAACAAACATTAAAAAAAAAAAACATACAACCGAATTGATAACCTCCTCTTTTGAAATTTTGAAGTCGGTTAAAAAGTAGATATGTGATTAGAGTTTGGTCTACGATGTCATAATTCAAACATCACCTAGCCGAACGTATTAGCATTGCTATACAACGTGGCACCGCGGCCAGCCTCCTACCCGGCTAGTATGATAGCTTATACCGTCACATTATATGGCCAAAATGTACTGGAACGTCACATAAAACGTGACGGTATAAGCTATCATACTAGCCGGGCTGGGCACCTTACCGCCTGACGCCGATTTGGCTCAAGTTTTTTATTTATAGTATTACTGTTAATTTTTATTTTCTTTTTATTTTTATTTATTTAGCCTTTTCTTTCATCATTGCTGTTGGAATATTCGGTCGAAGGGTTCGTAAATGTAAAGAAAATAATACTAAATATTAAAAGAGATGTGATTGTCACGAGTGTTTATATTGAAGTAACCATGATAAACAATAAACATTAAAATATTAAATAAAAGAATTTGTCAAATAGAATATGCCTATAAAAAGAAAAATAACTTATGAAGAGTCTGCACAACAGAGATTAGACAGTGTCTACAACAATTACTATTCTTGTAAATACTGTAAATAAAAGTCATTGGGAAGATTGTCGTAAATAAACATTAATCCACATAATCTAGGAAACATCAATGTGTTAACAGTTAGGAAGCTCATTTTAAATACAACATAACCTATTTTTTTGCAGTGGACAAAAACTTAATACGTAACAGTTAACTCACGCGTTGCAGTTGGTAAATATTAATGCGAAAGTAAGTATGTATGTTTGTGTTAGCTTACGTATTTCGTTTATAATAAATAATTTAATAAGTTAAGAAAGGTTGAAAATAAGTACAGAAAAATGTGAGGAACTAGCAAGATTAAGTGTGACGTAGGCGAAAAACCCAATACAAGATGGCGTAGGACTAATGTTATTTGTACCGCATAGTAAGGGAGAAGTAGTTACTAATAATTTTATTACTAATTCTCATTTTTATGGCTAAAAAAGATACAAATTAGAACAGATATAATAATGGCGGACCAGATACGAAGCTACAGTTTCTTAATTATCTTAGGAGGCAAAATTGAGGGCAAGAGAGAAAGAGGAGAACCTAGACTAACTTACTTAAACTAAGTTAAGGAGAAATTTGCTGCCGGGTCATATTAGGGGACTGCTGGCAATTAACAGAGAAGAGTGGCGGTGACTCCAGCGACAAGAGCAGTTTTGATGATGATGATGAATCCATATTTTTGTTTTGTCCAAGCTACAAGAAAAAGCCACATATTCTTACCACTAATTCATATCATTAACTTTTTTTCTTATTAAAAATGGGATTGCTCTTGGCCGGCATCTAACTACGAGTATTAATAAAGACGTTTTGTACACATGTTTGTCGATGTTTTGGATCCTGTGTTTCACTCAATTGAGAGATCCTTCAGGTACAGGGATAAGTTTGAGTTTGTACCGATATAACCGAATTTGACTGTATTTATACCTGTGTTTTGTGTACATACAGTAAAGTATTTACATACATATACTGTTAAAGCGTTGATTAGAATGATTACCGACAAAACCACAGTAAATTACTACGCTCCACTTTTGCAACTGTGAAAGTACATTTCTACTGGGCACGCCGTTTACACTATATGTGTAATTTTTACGCAAATAAGAAACTTGAGACTGTTTACACTTTCGCTGTTAAATTACAAGTTTATTACATTGTATTATAGGTATGTGTTCATTTTAGTTACAGGCCTGGTTAGCCTAGTTGATGATAGTAATGACACTGCCTACGGGTACGAATCCCGGTAAGGTATGGGTTGTGCTCCTGTTTGACATGATGCCCACGGCTGCTTTCTACCATCGCACAGCTCGCCGTCGACAGGGCATTCATCCTCACACCTTGGAACCTAAATGGTTGCGTACGGTACGGTTTCAGAGGAAATTCCTCCCTCGGACGCTCCGGTTGTGGAATGAGCTGCCTGCTGAGGTTTTCCCGAGGGACTACAATATGGGATTCTTCAAGAAAGGAGTGTATAAAAATTTAAAGGGTCGACAACGCGCATGTGACACCCCTGGAGTTTCAGGCGTCCATAGGCTGCGGTGACCGCTTACCATCAGGCGGGACGTACGAAGAAAAGAAGAACACAGGCAGACAGCCTAAACTCTTTTCGCAACGACTGGCCTGAAACTGCTCAGTGCCGACACAAAAGAAACACAGTGCAGGTAAAAAAAAAAACTTGATACACAAGTGTCTCACTCGCAGAAAAACGTGTCAAAACAAATAGAAAGTTTTATAACGTCATATATATTTTTAAATGCGTTTATATCTGTCAATATACAGTACTAAAATAGCACCAACGTGCGTGCGTCGTATTGGCCAGAATGCATTGAGCTCTGTTTACGTTATTGACCTTACTGTGACAATATTGTGACCGTCAGATATCGGATTTTATCCATCTAACAATATCTAAACAATCTCATTGATTTTCTATAAAGTTAATTTATTTATTATTAATATTTTAGAACGGGTTACATTAGAACGGGTGGGGGAAGGGGGGGAGACACGTCTGTGGGTGGGGGATGATATATTGGAAGAAGTAACCTAAAATGCTTAAGACCGAAGCAAAAGGTGGGAGTTGATTCTATCCCTATGAATAAATCATCATCCTCCTCATCCTCCTAGCGTTATTCCCAGTACAGTTGCATCCTGAAGAATGCCTGGGGTCCGCTACCTAATCCCAAGAATTGGCGTAGGCACTAGTTTTTACGGAAGCGACTGCCATCTGACCTTCCAACCCGAGGGGGAAACCGACCTTATTGGGAATAGGCTTGTCAAGTGAGTGGGCAACTTGACCGTTAGAAGTTCTCAAGCCGCCCGGAGGCCTCTAACTTGGCTTAACGACTGCTATCAAAGACAGCAACCGGGATCAACGGCTTAACGTGCCTTCCAAAGCACGGGAGCGCTCAGTTAGTAACCACTCAAGCGGTCACCCATCCAAGGACTGACCTCGCCCGACATTGCTTAACCTCGCATACCGCACGCAGTACGCGGGTGCCACTGGGCCACGAGCGCTCCCTATGAATAAATGCGAATCGGAAATTCCCCTCGTTACTGTCCAAGGTCAACTTTACTTGTGTCCCTGCGCTGCGTGAGCGCAGGCGCAGGTCACTGCCTCCCTATATTTAGAGTGTAGGGCGAAGGGCTGCCCGACTGAACTGCACCGGTTAATATAAGATTTCCTTTGTTACAGGAATTGTGCGGGACGCGAGCTGTTGAATATTCAAGAACTGAAAAGACCATTTCGCTTATGGGCACCAACCTCAGGGTTCGCACCTTGGGGAATGTGTATGTTAATTAAGTTGTACATAGTTGCAAGACCGAGTAAAACGAAAGTCTCCGTTTAAAGGGTCGGCAACAAGCACGTGACACCCCTGGAGTTGTAAGCACACATAAGCTACGGCGACCGCATATCATCAGGCGGCTCGTACGCTTGTTTTTTTGTTTCAAATACTACACACAGTTTTCCAGCGATATAATATGTTCTCCTTGCAAAAACACTATTTTTAACTCTCAAATTAACGATCGATTTCTCAAAACTATCAATGGCCGACAACGGAAGCGCTGTGACGTCATCAAAATGGCGCACGTGACGCGCAGGCGCAGCTGATGGTGTTTACGTTTCAGGATCCCTCATTTTTATTATTATTGGGTTTGCTTTTGACCTACGTCTAACATTTTTTAAATCTTCAGCTAGCTTGATAAACTTGAGACATAAATATAAAATAGTCCCAACAAGTAACTTATAGATACTTAGGACTGTACTAGTAAATACGTGTTTAAAAAGAGGCTACAAAAGTTATGAGTGAAACTGATTTAGAGTAATGTTAGTATTATTTGAATGCACGTCTGTGCAGAGATTATTCATTCAAATATAGACCGTTCACCGCACGGTATAAACCATAAAGACCGATAAAGATTGCACGTAGGTGTTCATTTTCAATAATTTCTCCATATATTCTATATTTAATAATTAAGCTTGTGTTACCCACTACTGAATTTTACAAATGTTGAACCAGAGCAGTTGAGTAGTTATCTATTATTAATAATATTTTAAGTACTTCAAGATGATTATATTTTTGCATGTAACTAGTAAGGTACATATAAGTGCCGTGAAAATGAGTGCTATCTCGCCAACAAACGTGATATTTGACGATTTTATTGTAAACAAATGTACCATGCAACGTTTTAGAAATAAATTAAATAAAAAAAGTAATAAAAGCCATCATATGACAACCATACGCATTTCTACCCAGAGAGTCAAAACGTTCGTTACGAGTAAGAAGTTAAAAACATGTTTACATACAAACTGTTTTTACTCTCTGCAAGATTTGTTTAACGTAAATAGTTTAGTTTAGTTTATTTATCTCCATATATACAATTACATTATAAAACATATTCGATCGTCAGTACATTGAAATTTAAAATAATAAATACTATAAATATAGTTAGAATAGGTGATCCTAAGCTTTTTTTATTTTTAAATACATAAACATGAAAAAAGGACGCAGTTTGAAGGTAGAAAATTGTGATGTCATTAGGCACATTTCCCTATAAACATCATAATAATAATAACCAAGCGTTTTTGACGTTTCGTAAAAAGTTTCTGATTTTACTTTCAGTGAAATACCGTATTTATGTCCTCTAGCTGTTCGTCTTCAATGGGGCCCTTTACATGATTAATATTATCACAATACTGGAATGTCTATATTATCGCGATTCTCAGAATTATATGGATTTTGCTTCAATATTCATCAATATTTACGTGATACGGATACTTGACAGTTCAGTGCGAACTAACTATGTAATTTATCGAGTATCGTTGCTCGAATGAGTAAAACGAAACTCGTAAAGAGTGATCTCTTCCGAACAACCTTAATAGGGCAGCGGAAATGATTTTTATACCACGTCGTGCCAAACAAGCGTACGGCCCGCTTGATGGTAAGCCTATGGGCACCTGCAACTCCAAAGTTGTCTCATTTTAAATATTATAAACTTGTTTCTTGAAGGGGCCAATACGTTTAGCTCGAAACGCACAGAGCGCGGTGCAGCGTCGTTGCGGGGCGGAGGCGGTTTAGCGGTAAAGCGAACGCAGTCCGGACACGTCCCATTAAAAAACTACGCAGTATTCAGTAGCGCGGTAGAGAGGAGGCGGCGTGTGTGACATATGAAGCAGTAATCGACAGTCGACAGTTTCGGAAAGATCAAAAATGTAAAACCGCCTCCGTCCCGCACCGCGCCGCGCCCGCTCTGTGCGTTTAAATCTGAGGTCCCCTAGTATTATGCAAAAATATTAAAAATTCACACACAATACGGACAGTTCAATATTTTCTACATTATTGAGAAGACATACATTAACTTGTTTTTAACGTCTGGAGAGCATTATTTCGGTAGCAATCGGCTGGAGCAATGGAGCACTCGAACCCGTAAATCAAACGTTTATTTTTGATTTAGACAAAGCTGGAGCGGCGCCAAATCGGACCCACTGGCAAATATGTTCCTCTTACTACTTCAGTTAAACTCGGCTAATACAACTTAATTCGATTCTCCATACAAACGTAGTTTTGTTCATTTTAAAACGCCGAGCTGAAATAACATGAAACTTCGTATACACAATGTTGCTAGAAATTGTTATAGAAAAAAAATACAGCGAGTTTTTGAGTTTATTAGGTCTTGCATTCAAGCAACACAACAGGCCTAGATTTGCCGGATCGCATTGTATGTGTACAAAGCTACATATTATTCCAGCATGCCGTTTTAAAATGAGAGCGAAACTACTTTTGTATGGAGAACCGGAGCTTCCGAAGGCGGCTAACTCCGGGCAGTGACAGCACCGTTTAACTAAGTTGGGTAAACACGTTACTATACCGGTTATTTAGGGTTCCGTAGCCCAAAAACAGAACCCTTATAGTTTCGTCAAGTCCTCTGTCTGCCGTCTGTCTGTCTGTATGTCACAGGCATTTTACACAAAAACTGTAAGGTGTATTGAAATAAAATTTGAAATGTAGGTGTATTCGTATTCTATCAACCGCTACATAGTTATGTATTCAAATTAGGTACTTACTAAAAAAATTGCACTCTTAACTGAAAAGGCAAAAAAATATATACGTAAAAAACAACATGTAGAATTACGATTCTACATGTGATAAACAACAAAATGTAAGGTTTCTCAGAATAAAATGTGATTATTTAAGGGGAGGTTGTCAAGCGAGTTAGCGTTTTCGAGTTTTCTAAAAACAATCTGAAAAGTAGAAAAAGGGATTTAAAAATTTGAAAAAATTATATGTTTTACTTAAGGATCTAGTCTAGTCAAAGTTGCACTCAGTTACACGATTTAATGAATTTCGCTCGATAGAAAGAGACCCCAAAGTTACTCCTTTTTGTAAAGCATTTACAATCTGACGACTAAACTATTGATGTTTTAAATAAAGTTTTTGAACTAAACTAAAGCCATTCAGTATTTCTAGTCATTTTTGCAGAATTTAAATAGATAAAATGATTGTATTAATTAATATGTTTAAATACCTACAAAATGCGCGAGCGCGGTGGCTCGGCAGGCCCGATCAGTCGCGCGCTGGCGCTTACGGACAACGGACCTGTGTCAGTTTTATCCGCGACCGTTTCTTGCACCAAACAAGCAGTTTTTGACGAATTTATATAATTGTTGCAAATTATTTAAAAAGGGCAATAAAAACACAAATATTCTAAGAAATTTAAAATACATTGTCATATAGCTAAACGTAATTTTGTAAGCCAGAAAATTACAAATAGTTCGGACATTATCAAAACAACATGGAAATTAATTAATGTGGAAACTGGTAGCTCAAAGCACAAAATGAATGATCTTAAACTAAAAATTGATGGCATAATTATAGATTCAAGTTTAGAAGTAGCAACAGAAATTGAAAAATTTTTCACTGAGATACCAGTATCCACAACAAAGACATTAAATTCTTCACCTTCGTCTGCCGTTACATTGTTAAAAGATAACGCCTCAGAATGTAGTGGAAATCTTCATTTTGAATATGTTAGTACCCCAGATGTAATAAAGGCGTTTAAATCAATTAATGTCAAAAAAACTGGTGATCTCTGGGGAGTCTCTGTCCATGCTGTCAAATCTCTAATAGAAGTCATAGCGCCTGACTTGGTAGTTGTATTTAATAACAGTATTGACTGCGGTGAGTTTCCTGATCTAATGAAACATAGTAAAATAACTCCTTTATTTAAATCCGGTAGCACTTCTGACCCCACTAATTTTAGACCAATATCTGTGCTACCGACATTTAGTAAAATTTTTGAAAAGTTAGTTTTGTCCCAATTAATAAGACATTTTAATACAAACAATTTAATGCATAATAAGCAATTTGGTTTTATGCGGGGTCGCTCGACAACCGACGCGGCTGTTGAGCTAACTAAACATATTCGATCCCTGGGAAGAGTCACAGGATGCCTTAGGTATTTTTTGCGATTTGTCCAAGGCCTTCGACTGCGTATGTCATGAAACATTAATCAGGAAACTGCACTACTATGGAGTTAGAGGATCGGCACTGAATTTGCTAAAATCTTATCTATATTGTAGAATACAAAGGGTCGATGTGAATGGACAGCGATCACCGGGATCAGTGGTCTCGATGGGTGTACCGCAGGGATCAATATTGGGACCTTTCCTATTCCTTATCTACATAAATGACTTGCCATACCTCGTAACGACCCACCATGATATAGTATTGTTTGCAGACGATACCTCTCTTATATTCAAAGTCAAACGACAGCAACAAGCTAATAATGATATAAACAATGCTATTTCTAAATTTGTTAATTGGTTCAATGTCAACAATTTATTGTTAAATGAGAAAAAGACCAAATGTATCAAGTTTGTCACGACTAACGTTAAGCACAATCAAACAAGTGTCATTGTGAAAGATGAGGAATTGGAACTAGTGGATAGTACAGTTTTTCTTGGACTAACATTAGATTCCAAACTCCAATGGGGTCCCCATATTGCTAATCTCTCGAATAGACTGAGTTCTGCAGCTTTTGCCGTGAGCAAGATCCGCCAACTGACAGACGTGAAGACAGCTCAATTAGTATATTTTAGTTACTTCCACAGTATTATGTCGTATGGTATTTTACTATGGGGCAGTGCTTCAGATATTAATACCATTTTTGTTCTGCAGAAGAGGGCTATTCGAGAAATATATAAAATGAACCATAGAGACTCACTTAGAGATAAGTTCAAGAACATTAATGTAATGACATATATCAATACATTCGGAGATAATCGCTTCGTAAATCAGAATAAGGGATGATTCACAGTAGACCGTTCCGTGTCCGGGCCGGCCCGTTTTCTATGACAGCAAACGCAACGGCCGGCGTATTTCTCTAGAAGAAAACGGGCCGGCCCGAACACGGAACGGCCTACTGTGAATCATCCTTAATTGCGCAACCCCTGTAACTTTTGAACCGTGGAATCAAAAATTCGAAATAATTCACATAGCGTGGTAAGCGTGGAATTAATAATAGACATAGTGCTTATTAAACACTTTCACTGAAAAATGTCGCTGAAAAATTTGCCTCGCCCAAACAAAAGGACGTAAGTGCCGTGAGTTTCCTATGAAGTTACGACTTTTGTTGATTCACAGAATAGGATTTTAAAGTAGGACTAGTAGTACGTAAGGGTCCCTATATTGTACGGCCATGTTAATGCCCGGCCACAAGAATGTCCGGCCCAGTAATCCGCGTCCAATGTACATGGATTACTGGGCTGTGCATTATTTGGTCGGGCGTTATCGCTCTGAGCAAACTTGGTCCGGGGCAATATTTGGAAGCCAATATTGTTCGAGCCGATAATGCTCGGCCCAGTAATCGGCGTCCATAAAAGTGGACGCCGATTACTGGGCTGTACATTACTAGGTCGTGCAATATCACTCTGAACAATTTTGGTCCGGGGCAAGAATTGGAAGCCAGTTTTGTTCGGCCCGATAATGCCCGACCCTGTAATTCGCGTCCATCCATAGACATTTTTTTTTTCAGAGCGCTGTCAAATTTAGTAGTGACGTTTTGACGTTTGCCCAAAGCAAATCGGTTTTTCTAGTTTGCATCTGACAGTTAAGCCCAATACACACCTTGCAATTTGTCACAACAATTTGCTAAAGTTAGAATGAAAGAAAAAGAAATGTATTGCTTTCTCATTCTAACTATAGCAACTTGTAGGAAATGGCTGGATGTGTAATGAACTTTAAGAGATGCAACATCTCTGCTGCCATAATATCTCTCTCTCTCTCTGTCGCACTTGCAAATTTGAGCGACAGAGAGGTAGATACACGAACTTCGTTCTTTTTAGGTTCGCGGTAGTAAGTCAAGTCCGGGAGAGCGTTCGTGGCCCAGTGGCGCCCGCGTACCGCGTGCGGTATGCGAGGTTAAGCAATGTCGGGCGGGGTCAGTCCTTGGATGGGTGACCGCTTTGAGTTGTTACTAACTGAGCGCTCCCGTGCTTTGGAAGGCACGTTAAGCCGTTGATCTTGCTTTTCTATTGCTATCATTAAGCCCAGTTAGTGGCCTTCGGGCGGCTTGAAAAGTTCTAACAATCAAGTCGCCCGCTCACTTGACAAGCCTAATCTCAATAAGGTTAGTTTCCCCCGTGGGTTTTAAGGTCAGATGGCAGTTGCTTCCGTAAAAACTAGTGCCTACACCAATTCTTGGGACTACTGTACTGGGAATAAAGCTAGGAGGATGAGGTAGCAGGTCAAGTCGTTATGATTTAACGCCAATAAATGACATGTGTAGAAACCACCGCCTTGTAATTGAATGAATTGAATGATTGCTGTCTCTTTCTATCATATAGCTGCGCCTCTAGGTTTTTGAGACAAGTAGTTTTTTTTTTGTGCTGGAGGGCTGCCACGAGTGCATAAACGAAATTTCGAAAGACGGATTTGAGCAATCGCTACCGCGAACATCTGTCAAGCATCTAACGAAGAACGAAGTACGAAAGAGTACGATCGCGAAACCATAAACACAAACTCAACACTAGCAACATTAAACGACGTCATCTTGAGTAGTCTATGGTAAGCACATCAAATCATTCATACCGCTTGGTTTGAAAAGGGCAACGTTTACTTGGGTAGACAATTAATCAAAAGCCTTTGCAGATTACGAATCGGCCATTGCCATTTTCCAGCTCATCTTCACAGATTAAAATTGTCTAGTAGTTCTGTTTGTAAATACTGTAACACCGATAACTGTAATTTGAATCATTTGTTTTTTATGTGTCCCTATTTTAACATACAAAGATTATTATTTATTAGCTTGTGTAGTGATGAAATAAAAGATAGCCCTTTTCCGACATCTGCAGGGCTAGTATGATCGCTTATATGTCGGACATATAGCATTCGTCCCGTACTGTCAAGTATGTAAGTGCGAGAGGGACGAATGCTATATGTCCGACATATAAGCGAGCATACTAGCCCCACTGTTCAGGAATTACTGAAATATATTTGTTTGTACAAATTTATTTTTAGTTTTGTAAAAAACACATTTGGTTTTTTGTAAATTCTAAATTGTAATAAAAAAAATTCTCTCTTACTTCTATTGTAGTGATGTTTGTTGTTTTTTTAGACTAGTTTAGTATTACTCTGAATTTGTAATGACTGTTTATAGCTGTTGGCCCTGGTAGCCAAAGCTTAATAAATAAAAATAAAAAAAAACAAATCATTCAAATGCACGATGGCGCCAAGATGGCGCGAACTTGGCGCGAACAGAGAAAAAAGAGAGTGAAAGCTGAAAGCAAGAGTTTGGTCTGAAAGTATTTGGAAAACGTGTATCGTTACTGAGCAGCTGAGGCGTTAAAGTTAAGTATTACATATGGAATTTTCTTAGTACGAGTTCAAAACGGTTATATGGTCTTTCAACGTAATTGATTTCTGTATGTCTTGATATCATGAATTAGAGCTCAATTCGAATCGTGCGAGGTGTTTACTGCGTTCATTGTCGGTGACATGGACGACACAAAGTACAATATATCGAGTTGAGGCACGGGTAGGCTGCTCCAGGAGTTGGTCTAGGAGTGGGCCAAGCGAGGCCTGGGCGGATGCGCTCAGGATCTGTCCTCTACCGACTAGGGTGTGTTATACTTTGAGTTGGGCTCGGGTGAGAAAGAATTTTTAAATGAATCTAATAATTATTAATAACGGAATTTTATGTTCTTCGAAATGGTTTCTATTTAGATAATAAGCATAGTATTAAGTCTATGTTGCTATACCCTTGCAGGGTTCACTTTGAGACTATACTTGGTTTATAAGATCCCCTGTACACATGAAACGCAATAAACAACTTGAAGTTGAGTTTATTCTATGGGCCGCTGTACAGTCGACTGTTAAGTCTCTTCTCCTTAGGGGGACAAGCCATGGCTGTGCCACGTTTCTGTCCTGTCTCTGTGGTGCCGTAAGACAGCCGTGTTTGGGATTACTGGAGGTCAATGATAGTCGTATATTAACTGGTATGCTGCCTCAGGCGGATACACGGCTATAACTGTGTGTCAGTTACTTATTGATTCTGGTTAACTTACCTTTTATCTACCTAATCGAGATGATGCGCCCTATGCGAATATGTTATTATGTCATATTCATGGGCAAGGCAGTGGTTGATACTTGTTATGTATTATATGTGGTGTTCCTGGGACAAATATATTATTATGTTACATTTGTTCTAAGGGATTGGTTTAATTGTCTTTAGTACATCATGTTCATAGAGCTATCTTTTATATAGGTGGCAGAAAGCCCGGCCTGAATAGCGAAGCAGAAATAATAATGATGGTGATTAAAAGGAACCAGAAGACAGGCTATAACAGATTCTAAGGTATGTGATGCATTCCTTTTGTATTGAGTAACAATGATATTATTATTATTATTAACGGAAACTCCATACTTTCAGAGATTATGACAGCATAATTTTTGTGAGCAACTTCAAAATCCAATGATAGCTCAAGAGCTATGTTTGTTTTGCCATTTTTATATTGGCTTCTCTTGTTTTCATCAGTGTGTTTTCATTTGCTGGGCTAAGTGACATCAAAAGTTGTTTTGGCTGTAGCTGTGTCAGTGCTTAGTGATTTGTATTTTATCCTTGGTAAGTAATGCAGCTGCTGAAAATAGAGGGTTAGTGGTTTAACTAAATAGAAAGTGATGACAAGGGTTCACAACCTTCAGCATTGAGGATACCGACACTTGGATCCTCCTCTTACATCAGAAGTAAATGATACTAAGAAGGAGGCAAAAACTTATACTTTAATTGTACTTGCCACCGTCCCGGACTAATAATGTCGTTCTACAATTTTTTTTACTCGAGCCGGACAGTATCCTCCACTATATCTGCAATCCCCTGTTTACATGATGTAGAGGTTATAAGTGTAAACCTGCCAACCCACAAGAGACTGCAATTGCATGGTCACATTGATTCGTAGCCCTACAGTATATTCAATATCTGACATTTCATTCTAATCTAATCAAGTTTCTGACACTTTGTTTCAAAACCTTGTCTTTGCTGACACTGTACCTAATTTGTAGATTCAAAAGATTCCCTTGTCTAACTCAACTTTTGATTCAAGATTCTATCACCGAAACCCAAGCGCTTTGTGCTCTTAAGTTACAAAAAACTAAAAGAAATGTACTCATTCCAACTTTTCATATCATCTATGTTTCTCATGGACACTTCCAAACACTCCGTGTGGTCCCTTGCCTCTCGTTGCCACACTCCTCCAGCAGTCTGCTTTATTTAGGGCATCTGACCATCTAAGGTTTAGGTCTCTTCCTTTTTTTTTTAATCCTCTTGGGTAGCACTATACTGTGTCTTTTGTCCATTTATCTATGTTTTCCCTTATCATATGACCTGTCCAGCGCCACGTTTGGTGTTTTATTGTAGGTATCCGTTATTTTTCTAGTCTTAGATTTTTAATTATGGACAGTTGGACTTTATCTTTGAGTTTGATGTTGAGCACACTCCTTTCCATATTGTTTTGATATACAGCTAGTTTTTGGTGTTGCTTTTTTGTAAGAGCTCAAGTTTGACATCCATAGGTTATTACCGGTATAATACTCATATTAAAACTTTGAATTACTGGCTTGTTGGTAGTTTTTTTGCCTTCATAATCTCTTATTGACCAAAACTAGATGACAATATACATGCTTATAAATAAATAAATATTCAAATACATAGAAAAAATCCAAGACTGGAAAAAATATTTGTTTCATCACTCAAATAAATGCCCTGACTGGGATTAAAATATTGAATAGGTACAGTCAGCATCATAAGTAGCTATGTATATGAAGGGGTCAAAATCTTTTATTCCCTTGTAATAAAGACTTCTGAACTTGCATAGCTACTTTTGATTGTGACTGTACCTTAGCACTAACTTGATGATGTTATAAATTGTTCTTAATTATTTTAAGATTTGCATCGAAATGCAAAAAAAAGAAGTGGAAAAGCGAAGGAAACGCGCCGCAACAAGGCGCGATGGGTCGGAGTTCTCTTTAATACAGGCAAAGAGTTTCTGATCACCTTCCGGATAACTCTGGCATGAAACTCTTTTGGAGGTAATTCTGCTTCTGTTTCCAAAAGTGAACACCAGCAGGATCAACCCTGCCACAAAGGTAATCAAAGTCAAAATTAATTACTCAAAAATCAAAATGAATAGAAACCAATTTTTACAAGCTTTTAATTGACTTGCACTGTTCATATGTAAGTGTATGTAAGTTGTCATCAAAATTTGCAATCCTTTTTTCAGCCATTTGCCGGTATCCGATTGAGCTGAAATTTGGCATACTTATGTAAGTTCAGTGACAATGCCATATTATAGTACCACCGAGCTGATCTGATAGCAAGTCCTAAACTACGCAAGATAAACCTTCACTCGAACCGTCTCAACAAGTAGTTGCTGACTGAGGAAATAAAAGTACAGTCCACACTAAAAGCTTATACAAAAAAGGAAATTTTTGACAGAAACTTATTGGAAATCAATATTTATACTTAAATATTTTACATACTGCTGTTAGAGGTACTGTATGTAATGGCCTAATGGCACTGGCAAATGCCTATGCCAATAAAATGCTTGTGACTCCAGAAGAATCACAAGCAGCGTGCTTTATTGACTTGAACATTCGTTGTGTTGATAGCAGCTATGCCGCTGCCGCCGCTGGAGATATGCAAGTACCTCAGTCTCAACACAGTACATTCTCGCCCATCTTCCTACCATGGTCACAACAGCACATATCTAAAGAGCAGGTAGTGGTGTTAATGGTGTTATTATGGCAGAAGTGAACCATTCATGGAAGAGCATTATTTATATTGGCTACATTCAGAGATGATCTGTTTATTTTAATTCCCAATTTACAATTCGGCTCACTTCCACAGCAGTGAGTAGGGAAGTAGGCAGATCGAGTATAATTCAGGAAATTTATTTACACAAATAAGTTAAGTATGTAGTAGATGGGTACTTACCGCGTTCTATTAAAATGGATAGGTATCATCCACCAACCGCTGCGTCAATGATTTTTTTAATCTTCATTATCTTTTTGATTCATCATCATCATCAAAAAAATGAAAATAAAAAAAACCTTATTGAGATTAGGCTTGTCAAGTGAGTGGGCAACTTGACTGTTAAAAGTTCTTAAGCCGCCCGAAGTAATAACTTGGCTTAATTAATGATAGCAATCATAGACAACAGCGGGGATCAACTTTATTTATTTATTTAATTTAAATTCAACGGTTTAACGTGCCTTCCAAAGCACGGGAGCGCTCAGTTAGTAACCACTCAAAGCGGTCACCCATCCAAGGACTGACCCCGCTCGATATTGCTTAACCTCGCATACCGCACGCGGTACGCGGGCGCCGCTACGCCACGAACGCTCCTTTTTAAATATATTTTTAATTAATTAACATTATTTTGTTTTCACAGAAGACAACGCGGACGCTGTAATTATTTCGACGTCCGCCATTGCCGAAAGTTCTAAGCGATGTCACAGAATAAGTAATACTTAGTACAAGTACAGAAATTTCACTTCCTAGCAAAAACGGCGTTTAGACATAAGAAACGTTCCTACTCTGTGCATCTATGTCTATCGTATAACTTGTATTCATTCACACGCGGCACGTGAAGCGTTAGGGCTGCCATGCCAAGAATATATCAATAACGGCAAAATATGTTCTAACTCCCCAGATATCGCTCGAGTACCTAAAGTGAACCGATATTTATTAAGTGGGTATATAATACTTATACCCATTATAAATATCGGTATAAGTATTATTATTATATTATTATTATAATAATACATATTATTATATATTATTATTATATTATGTGAAGTAATATCTACCTATACTCTGAAATTACTGGACCAATTTTTATGCAGTTTTTCATGAACACGTAGAGAACTTTTAGGAGCAGGTTTAAGTCTATAATTTATTCACGTTTCGTGAGCAATTAATAAGCTCCAGCCTTTTTATCCATTTTTACGAGCGTAGGCTGCAAAACAAATGAAAGCGTCATTTGCTGTTATGGAATGCTATTTTCTTCGTCTTTTGCAGGGTACTCGGTGGCCGCGTGGTTACGTTTCCCTAGTCTGCTTTTTGGGCATGACACGCGGGTCCCGTATTCGAACCTCCGGCGGAAGTTTAATCTTTTTACTTTTTAAGTTTGTATTTTATTTAGTTACTTTCGTAATATATATGTTTTAATAGATTTTCTACCATACCGAATTAGTCTGACGTGTAAAGTTCCGCAATAACTGTGCTGGGGTGGAAAACCAGAGTACCTTGACTTTTCGGTAGACGAGAACGGAGCAATAACAGTAACGTATTAACAGTTTCAAGCACATCTTCAGGTGACGGGAAATTTTATTTTACAATAGGGCCTAGGTATTAGTGTTATTATGGCTGCAGTCCTGAAGTCCTCCGTAAGAATGCAGTATTTTCACGGTTTATTTTTATTTATTTATTTGCTCCACCACGAAGTATACAGTTTTGAACAGTGACTGTAAATAGTGTTGTTATTACTAATGTTTACAACTTGTGCGGTGGGAGACTGGTTCCCGAACTAGGGGAAACCTGTATGTCAGGTCAACAGATCTCCATCCCTCATATATACATAACAACCATCTTGGTTAGTGAATGAAAGTAGTATAAAACCTTCATACTAGCTAGGACAAGATAAGCTAAATTAAATTAATGTATGTATGTATGTATTACACTTTATTGCAGAATAAAAAACAATCGAAACAAAATAACATATTGGTTTGATTGTATTATGCCTCGCTAGATGCGATATTGTATATTGATTTGAGGATTCATTTGTGACAGCTAGGCATAGATGTTGGTCTCATACTCAACGCTGCGCATCCTCTGGACCTCTGGCGGCCTTATTTACCACCAGTAATACAACACCAAATACCTACGAGCTACCCTTAAGACCATGTAGCGGTGTCTTTTCGCTCCGGTCTACTGCAAGGTGGAGCTACTTCACTAGTAAGGCCAATTCCGTGGAGCTGACGCTCCGCTGACTATATCTACCTAAATATTGATTACAAATTGTAGTTTGAAACTGGTATAAATCACTTTCTTGGCTTAGATACTATCACAACATGTATTTCCATTTTTTCATCAATGAGAGGAGGCCTGTGTCCAGCAGTGGGATGTATATGGGCAGTATGGGCTGATGATGACGAAATATTACTTTGCTAGAACAATTCAATTTATTGAATGATGTAAGTCTATAGCAATAATAAATGCCAAAAAAATTCAGAACCTAACTGAAAAAGTCACCTTTCGCCTTTCTTTTGTATACTTCTTACTTTACTTCAATTACGCATTATTATTAAAAATGTTTTATACTACGACGGTGGCAACCAAGCTTACTACGGCCTGCCTGATGGTAAGCAGATACCGTAGCCTATGGACACTTGCGACTCCAGAGGAACCACAAGTGCGGTACCGACCCTTTATTGATTTCGGGATGCGCTGTGCTGAGAGTGAGGCTTATGGTTGATCAATATGATCATTTTTATGGATACTATGGATATAGTTTGTGAGTAGGTATATACACTCACTATATACTGATAGAGAGCGTATGTTCTTTCTTTTTAACCGACTTCAAGAAAGGAGGCGGTTCTCAATACGTCCTAATCTTTGTTTTTAGGGTTCCGTAGCCAAATGGCAAAAAACGGAACCCTTATGGATTCGTCATGTCTGTCTGTCTGGCCGTCCGTATGTCACAGCCGATTAACTACAATTATGAAATTTGGTGTGAAGGTGTATGTTATGAACCGTTATAGAAATATGATGTGAAATTACGAAAAAAAATATTAAACTGGGTGGGCACCCCATACATGTGACAGCGGGGACAAATATTTTTTTCAAGGTACATAGGCGTGTGGGGTATCTATGGATAGGCCTTCAAAAACTTTTCCATTTAAGTCAACCGTTGGTGAGATATTAGCTGTCAATCTAGCCCCTCCTATCAAAGCCCCTCTATTTTCCAAACTATAAATAAATAAATAAATATTGGGGGACAATCTTACACAAATCGACCTAGTCCCAAACTAAGCAAAGCTTGTACTATGGGTACTAGACGACGATATACATACTTATATAGATAAATACATAGAGACCCAAGAACAAAATCTGTGCTAAATGCACAAATAATGCCCTGGCCGGGATTCGAACCCGGGACCTATAGCTTCGGAGGCAGTGTCACTACCAACGAGGCTAAACAGGTCGTCATTCACTATGAATTTAAAAATTCTAAAAAAAATCATGATGATGTATGTACATTCATAAATCCTTTCAACGATTTTTGGTTTGAACAGGATATGTTTAACGGTTTTTGAGTTATTGCCGAAAAACTGTCTTGCCAAAACAAAAGGGCGTAAGTGTCGTCAGTTTCGTATGAAGATACGATCTTTTGTGATTAAATAGAATTGTATAGTGGTTTTAAATGTAGATTAGGAAGTGTCGGTACGGAACCCTTATTGCGCGTGGTCCGACACGCACTTGGCCGTATGTATATTCACCGATTACTTGGAGCCTATTAGACCGATTTCAAAGGTATATTTTTATTTTGTTTGAAAGGCTACGCTTCCTAGTTAGTCCCATTGTCATCAAGTCAGGATCTGATGACAGGATCATGAAGAAATCGAGGGAAGTCTTTAAAATTTATTTACAGTACATATGGTGCTACTTTACCGCACGAGTGCGGTAATCAGCATATTACGTGCATATGTCGAAACTTTAAAGAGCCATATGTACTGTAAAACGTTGTACGATACACGTACAACAGGTAATTCGCAACTCCTGTCGATTAAAAACACTCCCTTCGGTCGTGTTTCATGTTTCAATTTATCACCACTCGTTGCGAATTTCCTGTTCTCTGCACTTGTATCGTAATGTACTATTATTTATTTTTTATAGGCATACCTATAGCGATTTCAGTATTTTTTTAAGTTTGCTCTCAAAAAGTACCATGTGATGAAGTTGATAATGATGAAGATACACTGAACACTGATACACAGAACTGGCCACCGGAGCTCCTGAGAGAAGAGTTTTTCATGGTTAGTAATCGACTATTACAAAGTAAATTAAAACGGTTCTGATGATAACGTTACCATCGAACTGACCTCATTAAGAAGCCGGAAGGTAGTCACCGGAACTTCGTAATAAAACTACATCTTAGGCGTGTTCTTTGGGCTTATTGGTAACGTCATAACTCATAAGGTGCACGTTGGCTAAGACTAATTAAAGAGAGAGAAATAATTTCCGTCAGAAAGGAGATTTCTTAAGCGTTGTATTTCTCCTAATGGTTTTTCGTAATGCGGTTTGTCTGTGCCAAATGTTTCTCGAATTTGCCTAGATGGCGCTAGTAGTCTAGTCCTATTATGCTGCATGTGCGTCACCTATGTTAATACCATTTAAATTGAAGGGATGTTTACAAAAACAACATAACTGACTACACTGGTCGACTCCTGAGCCCATTATAAATGTTCCTCCAGAAGTGTCAACCGGTCTAAGCAGATATGTTGTTTTTGTAAACATCCCTTCAATTGTTTGGCACGAACTTCAAAAGGTGATAAAAACCTTATGAAATTGTATGTTTGTTACGTAGGTAATCCCCACCGCCACCACCACATCAGCCGAAGGACGTCCACTGCTGGACATAGGCCTCCCCCAGTTTCATGGGGGGTAAATGCCATAATCGCCACGCTTGGCATACGGATTGGCGATCGCAGTATCTCCACCGCACTCCAGGGATGCTGCTGCCCATCCCCCGGTGGTCTTGGTCGCAGTTTTAGGACATACCCGGGTCCACGTAGGTAATCAATAATCATTAAAAACATATTTGGTCTTTATTAACAAAATTGTGTTTAATTAAGGATTGGAGTAGGTATGTTAAACAGAGTTCGTGTAATGTAATCGTAGGTATAAATTTAATCTCATGATTGGATTAGAAATTCGTTTATTAAACGACTTCAATAGAAGGAAGAAGCGTCTCAGTTCGTCTACACGTTTGTTATTTTTTTTTTAAATATGTATGTATGTTCCCCGATTACTCTTGACCATGTTGGCCGATTTTGATTTTGATGATATAAATTTAGTGAAGGTCTGATGATGGGATTCATGAGGAATTGTGGGAATTCCTCAAATTTGATAGGCACGCGTATAGCGATTTCGGTGTTTTCTGTAGTTAATTGGCGTCGGTTTTTATTTGGTTTTAAATTTTTTAAGGGGCCAAAAATATGAAAAAAAAAACAATAATAAAGCTTAATAAAGACTTCCAACGAAAACTATAGCGGACATGATCAGTTAAGCTGTTTTTGAGTTATTGTAAAGTCTTTCCTTCTTAGTAAGAGACGTATGAAACGTTGCGAAGGTAATCCCTTTTGACCCTTACTGTTTTTTTTTTTAATTGAGTTCATTGGGCAACTACGGAACCCTACACTGAGCATAGCCCGAGATGCTCTTGGCCGATTTTTTTATTTAATTTTTAATATGTTTTTGGATCCATATAGATCGTGTCTTTGCCGATAAGGCAACACGTAGATCAAATTCTGCATCGGAATCGTCCTCTGAAGATCTATCTATCATCAAAAAAATCTAATAGAATAAACAAATCTTTCACTTTTAGGCCAACTAGATTTTTCAGCTTCAATATTTTAACCAATCACAGAACAGTAGGTACCTTTCACAGGATTTAGGTCACAGAATAAGTAATACTTTAGTACAAGTACAGAAATTTCACTTCCTAGCAAAAACTGCGTTTAGGCACAAGAAACGTTCCTACTCTGTGCATCTATGGGCTGCCATGCCAAGAATATATCAATAAGGGCGAAACATGTTCTAGCTCACCAGATAACGCTCGAGTACCTAAAGTGAACCGATATTTATTAAGTAGGTAGATATTACTTCACATGTATGCCAGTATCATCTATATCTATCTATCTACATGTTATAAAACAAAGTTGCCAAATAACTATGTTATTTACAAACTCTGAAATTACTGGACCAATTTGTATGCAGTTTTCATGAACACGTAGAGAACTTTTAGGAGCAGGTTTAAGTCTATAATTTATTCACGTTTCGTGAGCAATTAATAAGCTACAGCCTTTTTATCCATTTTTACGAGCGTAGGCCGCAAAACATTTGCTGTTATGGAATGCTATTTTCTTCGTCTTTTGCAGGGTACTCGGTGGCCGCGTGGTTACGTTTCCCTAGTCTGCTTTTTGGGCATGACGCGGGTCGCGTATTCGAATCTCCGGCGGAAGTTTTATCTTTTTACTTTTTAAGTTTGTATTTTATTTTGTTATTTTTGTAATATATGTATATGTTTTAATAGATTTTCTACCATACCGAATTAGTCCGACGTGTAAAGTTCCGCAATAACCGGGCTGGGGTGGAAAACCAGAGTACCTTGACTTTTCGGTAAACGAAAATGGAGCAATAACAGTAACTTATTAACAGTTTCAAGCACATCTTCAAGTGACGGGAGATTTTGTTTTACAATAGGGCCTACGTGTGCAGGACGGCGAATTAATATTAGTGTTATTTTCGATAAGAGTGCCTTAGTTAAGTTCCCTTAGATTATTCATCTGTTAAGTTCATAGTTAGTCTTAGGTAGATCTATAAAAAAGGGCTGCCTAATGGGCCGAAGCCTCACAAACCGTGAGAAGAAATTAGCAACAGTTTTTAATGGTTTAATTGTACGTAGCCGCCCATTAGGGATATAACTGCCAATTGTTGGCCATTCATATTTTTAGAATTGATTTCTATTTTATTAGGGTGTGCACTAAAACACCATTTGTTCTGTATTGTACCTGTGAGTTGCGATGTGCCGTCGGGCCGACAAGACAACGGGCTGGCCATAATGCCCAATGGTTTCTTACTTAGGGTAATAACTATACCTTTCTCGAAACCCATGAATGATCCCGTAAAATTGTAATTTAGGGATTTTACCAAATAAGGATCAGCGGGACGAGGCAGGTCTGAAGACAGGGGCGGAGAGTCAAACAGTATAAAATAGGCGGCACTTACGCCGCACGGACACTGGCAGTCGAACACTCCACACTGGTAGTTGAACACTCGAAACTGGTAGACGAACACTCGCAACTGACAGTTAGTCACTGCAAAACAGACACTGAAGGTTAATCGGGAAGGCTCTCTCCCACTCGCCTCAGGCCTGCCACTCCACTGCAAGTAACCAGTCATAGGTGCACTCGTGCACCCTAGGTAAGACGTAAGACGGCGGTATTTTCACGGTTTATTTTTATTTATTTATTTGCCACAATGTATACAGTTTTGAACAGTGAATATAAATAGTGTTGTTATTACTAATGTTTACAACTTGTGCGGTGGGAGACTGGTTCCCGAAGTAGGGGAAACCTGTATGTCAGGTCACCAGATCTCCATCCCTCAGATATATGTACATAACAACCATCTTGGTTAGTGAATGAAAGTAGTATAAAACCTTCATACTAGCTAGGACAAGATAAGCTAAATTTAATTAACATATAGGTTTGATTGTACTATGCCTCGCTAGATGCGATATTGTATATTGATTTGAGGATTCGTTGTGTGACAGCTAGGCATAAATGTTGGTCTCATACTCAACGCTGCGCATCCTCTGGACCTCTGGCGGCCTTACTTACCACCAGTAATACAACACCAAATACCTACGAGCTACCCTTAAGACCATGTAGCGGTGTCTTTTCGCTCCGGTCTACTGCAAGGTGGAGCTACTTCACTAGTAAGGCCAATTCCGTGGAGCTGACGCTCCGCTGACTATATCTACCTAAATATTGATTACAAATTGTAGTTTGAAACTGGTATAAATCACTTTCTTGGCTTAGATACTATCACAACATGTATTTAAATACTTTCATCAATTAGAGGAGGCCTGTGTCCAGCAGTGGGCAGTATGGGCTGTTGATGACGAAATATTACTTTGCTAGAACAATTCAATTTATTGAATGATTTAAGTCTATAGCAATAATAAATGCCAAAGAAAAATATGTAAATTAGCACCTAACTGAAAAAGTCCCCTTGCGCCTTACTTTTGTATATTTCATAATTTACTTCAATTACCTGCCTACGCATTATTATTATTATTTTTACTACGACGATGACAAACAATCAGGCAGACACCGTAGCCTTTGTACACTTGCGACTCCAGAGGAATCACAAGTGCGTTGCCGACCCTTTATTGATTTGGGGATAAGCTGTGCTGAAGTGAGGTTTATGCTTGATCAATATGATCATTTTTATGGATAATATGGATATAGTTTGTGAGTAGGTATACTCACTATATACTGTAGCTGATAGAGAGCGTATGTTCTTTCTTTTTAACCGACTTCAAGAAAGGAGGCGGTTCTCAATTCATCCGAATCTTTCTTTTTAGGGTTCCGTAGCCAAATGGCAAAAAACGGAACCCTTATGGATTCGTCATGTCTATCTGTCTGTCCGTCCGTATGTCACAGCCGATTAACTCGGAGAATATGATCACTACAATTATGAAATTTGGTGTGAAGGTGTATGTTATGGACCGCTATAGAAATATGACGTGAAATTACGAAAAAAATATTAAACTGGGGAGGCACCCCATACATGTAACAGGGAGGACAAATATTTTTTTCAATGTACATAGGCGTGTGGGGTATCTTTGGATAGGCCTTCAAAAATTACATAGAGGTTTCTACAAAAAAAATCCATTTAAGTCAACCGTTGGTGAGATATTAGCTGTCAAAGTCGTAAAAAGTGTGTGTGTCCCTGTAATTTCCAAACTATGAAGTTTAAAATTCTGAAAAAAATCATGATGTACCTATAAAACCTTTCAAGATAAACCTTTGAAGAAGATAGGTTTAACAGTTTTTGCTAAAAACTGTCTTGCCAAAACAAAAGTGCTTAAGTGTCGTAAGTTTCCTTTGAAGATACGACCTTTTGTGATTAAATGTATAGTGGTTTTAAATGTAGATAAGGAGGTGTCGGTACGGAACCCTTTTGTGCGTAGTCCGACACGCACTTGGCCGGTATTTTTGTATGTAGGTATTTTCACCGATAACTTGGAGACTATTAGACCGATTTCAAAAATATATTTTTTTGTTTGAAAGGCTATGCTTCCTAGTTAGTCCCATATTGTCATCAAGTCAGGATCTGATGAAAGGATCCTGGAGAAATCGAGGGAAGTCCTTACATTTTTTTTATAGGCATATGTACCTATAGCGATTTCAGATTTTTTTAAAGTTTGCTCTCAAAAAGTACCAGTTTTTCATGGATAGTAATCGACTATTACAAAGTAAATTAAAACGGTTCTGATGATAACGTTACCATCGAACTGACCTCATGAGGAAGCCGGAAGGTAGCCACCGGAACTTCGTAATAAAATTATATATCTTAGGCGTGTTTTTTGGGCTTATTGGAAACGTCATAACTTATTAGGCGCACGTTGGCTAAGACTAATTAAAAAGTGAGAAATAATTTCCGTCCGAAAGGGCGTTGTATTTCTCCAAATTTGTTCCGAAACCACAGGACCGGTTGAGTTGGAATTTGGTACCTACACATATGTAAGTACCTAAGTCGGTGACCCAAAGATGGACGTGTAACTATAGCACAGTAACAGGAGCAAATATTTAAAAGGTCGCTTCCTTGGAGCATCGGCAGTAACTCCGTGTCCCGATATTCTTGATATTTTTCAATTCTGAGAGATTTTGATCTAGACTTATGACGTCCAAGTAATGGATCTTGTTTCCACGAGATTGTAAGGCGCTCAGTGCAGTTTTTGGGGTAGTATAAGCTATGAGTCATAATACTTTTTGTTTTTTTTTATGTTAAATTAAAATATATAGTATTTTAAGTTAAATTAAAATAATTTTTAAAATATATAGGTATAGATATCACTTCAGAAGATTAATTAGCCAAAAAAATCAACTGGGACCACTTGGAAATAACTCTTGGCTCACTCAATACATTTTTGTTGCTCCTCTTACAGGGCCCACCCTGTATGAATGAATTTTAGACATTGGGCCAATTTTGAGGGGTAAATTAGAAAATAAAAACAAGTTTTCAAACTATATCGTGTGATATACCTATCAAATAAAAGGTCTTAATGTGAGAAACTCATTTTTTTTTTATATTATATTATTACAAATAATTTTGAAGGCTGAAGTGATTTGAGAAAATAGACGAAAATTCATCTCCGAAACTGCAAGGCCTAAAATTTTGAAAAATAATACACAAATTAGTCCTTTACCTATAGGAAAAACCTGTAAAAAGTGTAGGTTTAATAGTTTTTGAGATATCGATATTACGTGAATTTCTTATGAAGATGCGACCTTTTTAATTCTAAGTACTGGATAGTGGTTTCACATGTGGAGTGGTAGTGTTGGGAATGGAGCCCTTCATTGTGCGTGGTCCGACACGCACATGGCCGGTTTTTTGCTAAAGAAAAATTACAAGCTCGCTACGCTCGCGCCTTCATTTATTGTGTAATGTCCTGATGCCCCCCCCCTTACATTTTCTATATCTACGTGCTTGATTGATGTGATTGAAGCGAAAGAAGTATGTAAGGACCGTAGTATTTGGCGTTCATTGATCTCTGCCTACCCCATGGGATAACGGCGTGAGTTTATGTATGTGTATGTATGTATGTAAGGATTGGAGTAGGTATGTTAAACAGATTTCGTGTTATGAAGTCGTAGGTATAAATTTCATCTCATGATTGGATTAGAAATTCGTTTATTACGACAACGACGACGACGTTTCGTGTTTTCGTGACATGTCTTTTTCTTCTATGTTGTTATTTTATGCTTCTTCCTATTTGTAATTGTCACGAATAAATGATTTTCTATTTCTATTAACCTTCAATAGAAGGAAGGAGGGTCCCAGTTTGTCTGCACGTTTGTTTATTTTTTTAAATATGTATGTATATTCCCCGATAACTCTTGACCATGTTGGCCGATTTTGATAATTCTTTTTTTTTTTAAAGCAGGTGCCCCCAAGTTAGGCCCATATAAATTTAGTGAAGGTCTGATGATGGGATTCATGAGGAATCGTGGGAATTCCTCAAATTTGATTTCGGTATTTTCTGTAGTTAATTGGCGTCGGTTTTTATTTGGTTTTTAATTATTTTCTGCTTTTTAGTTGTATTTTTAAATGCGATTTTTAGGGTTTCGTTGTCAACTAGGAACCCTTATAGTTTCGCCATGTCCGTCTGTCTGTCTGGTACTGTTTTCAACACACGAAAGTAAATTTTCACCTCGCAAGCTCGGAAAGCCCTTTTTTAGCGTTCCGTAGTCAACTTAACCCTTAGTTTCGCTATGTCCGTCTGTTTGTCCGAGGCTTTGCACTGTGATTGTTAGTGCTAGAAAGCTGCATCTCGGCATGGATATAGAAATCAATAAATCTGACAGTGGTAAAATAAATCTTAATATTTTTTTTCAAGGGTACCTCCCCTACCCGTAAAGTGGGGATGAATATTTTTTTACTTCAACTCTATGGTGTGCGGTGTTGTTGAATAGTATTTCAAAATTAATAGAGGTCTTCATCAAACATTTTTTGATTGTGAATATTTTCGGAAATAATTACTCCAAAAGAAAAATAAATGTGTTCTCCTCTCTAACTTTTGAACTAAGGCTCAAAAATATGAAAAAAAGCATGAAAGTAAAGCTTAATAAAAACTTCCAACGATAACTATAGCGGACACGATCAGTTAAGCTGTTTTTCAGTTATTGTAAAAAGTCTCCTTCTTAGTAAGAGACGTATGAAACGTTGCGAAGGTAATCCCTTTTGACCCTTACTGTTTTTTTTTGTTCATTGGGCAACTACGGAACCCTACACTGAGCATGGCCTGACATACTCTTGGCCGATATTTTATTTAATTTTCAATATGTTTTTGGATCCATATAGATCGTGTCTTTGCCGATAAGGCAACACGTAGATCAAATTCTGCATCGGAATCGTCCTCTGAAGAACTATCTATCATCAAACAAATCAAATAGAATAAACAAATCTTTCACTTTTAGGAACAGCGTACATACACGTATTGGAATCGTGCGCTCGCTAGGAGAGCAACGAGTTTAAAGAATGCAATAGTACATTGTTTAACGAGGGGCGTAAGCGGAAAATTCCGAACGAGAGTCTATCAGAAGGCTCTTGATGACTCGAGTTTGCTATATTCTTACGCCCGAGTTAATCATAATCACTAATCACAATATTTTTCATCACATTTGCGAGGAAATAAATAACTCCAGAACCAATCCATTTTGACCTCTAGTATCAGTGCAAGATCGCTAGGGCGTCATTGTGAGAGGAGCGCGCAGCTTCAATATTTCAACCATACATAAAGCAGTATTCTTGCGGCGCACGGCCAACTAGATTTTTCAGGTTTAATATTTTAACCAATCACAGAACAGTAGGTACTTTTGTGGAGCGCGGCCAACATATTTTTTAACCGACTTCAAGATTTCAAAAGAGGAGGTTAACAATTCGGTTGTATGTTTTTTTTTTGTTTTTTTTTTTAATGTTTGTTACTCCATAACTCCGTCATTTCTTAACCGATTTGAAAAAATCTTTTTTTGATTGTATGTATATATATCCAAGTTGGTCCCGTTTTTGTCAAAAGGCAGTTCTGATGATGGGATCCATGAGGAATTGAAGGAACTCCTCAAATCTTTAAGGCAAACATATAGTGATTTTTGTGTTTTTATCAACAAGTCAAGCATTTGCATCCAAAAATGTGACATTGGATGAAGTGGAACTGCTGATGATGATCAGAACAGAACTCTTCAACGACGAAAAGTTCACGTTTGGCGATTTGTCCTCCTATCTGTGTTTGTTAAGCAAGTTCTATTTTCACGATTGATTTTTGTCATGCTCGAGTTCTGATGATGGGATCCATTAGGAATCGAGGAAACTCCTCAAATGTGAAAGGCACACAAATAGTGATTTTAGTAGTTTCATGAACTAATCAAGCATTTTCATTCATAAAAGTGACATTTGATGAAGAGGAACTGCTGATGATTATCAGAACGGAACTCTTCAACGACGCGTAGTTCACGTTTGGCGATTTGTTCTCTTCGTTTTGTTTGTCAAGCAAGCAAGGTTTTTCCATGATTTCATGAGGAATTGAGGGTACTTAGTCTTCTACCATTATAAACATACTTATAGCCATTTTTGTATTTTATTGTATGGAATCTAAGAGTGCACCATCTAAGATTAATAATCTTTCACCGGACTGCCCCATTCAAGTCGGTTTTTTTTTCTTAAAAATTATTTACCAATCAGATCACACCACCACCATATCAGCCGAAGGACGTCCACTGCTGGACCTAGGCCTCCCCCAATTTCATGGGGGGTAAATGTCATAATCCACTCCAGGGATGCTGTTGCCCATCCCCCTAAATCATAACTCCCGTGGGAGGTAAATCGGCTATAACTACCCTATATGCCTGCGTGCAATAAGACCCTTTATGAGCAAGTGTGATGAAAAATATATATTTTCATATTTTTGTCGTTTGCGGTGCTTAGCTGTAATATAATAGTACATTACGATACAAGTGCAGAGAACAGGAAATTCGCACGTGTATCTTACAACGTTTTACAGTACATATGGCTCTTTAAAGTTTCGACACATGCACGTAATCGCACTCGTGCGGTAATGTAGCACCATATGTACTGTAAAATATATTTCTGCATCTTACGGTATATTAATATATAGTTTAGCTCTGTCTGCGACAGGCTTAAGTCCCGTTTACTAATAATACGGTAAAAATGTACCGTAATGTGTAGTTGTCTCGGTGGTGTAGCAGCCTAAGCGCATTGGCCTGGAATTGTATTCGTATAGACGCAGGTTCGAGCCCTGTCATGGTCTACATTTGATCACGGTAAAAATTGATCACGGCCAAGAAAAAATCTTGGAATCCGTAGGTATACATATAAAATTTGCACTACGAGTAACTCCAATGCGGCTGCACCGATTTTTTTAACTTTTATTTTGATTTGTCTCTGCCCCGAACAGCAGGATAATTAATAAAAAAACTTCAAAAAAACTGTATATATTTTGTATAGTGGTACGAAGTACGCGGCTTGTTTAATATCTTTTCAACCGGCTTTAAAAAAAGGAGGATTTTCTCAATTGTGATGATGTATTTATTATTTTTATTGTTTAATGTTTGTTACCACAGACCTTACCAGTGTGTGTTTGCCAAAGATGACATATGGCACTGAAATAATGCAATTTGAACACGGTTTATGTCTAGTCTAATTACGTGTGCGTAGGTCCGCGTATCTGACATCCGTCCCTCTGTGTAAGCATTGTGACTGTTGGCCTTCAGCCTCGCGTGCATTGCCGCTCGGCCATATATATATATATATATATATATCTGGTATATATATATACACATATATATATTCGATTAAGGTTTGTGTCCAGTCTAGTCACGTGTCTGACATCCGTCCGTCTGTCTGTCTACTCGTATGTTCAATACGGCTTAGTTCGAAGACTGGGTTTCGTAATCCGAAACCTTCGCTATTTTCATGACCCAGTGGCCATAAAGATGGTTAAAATGCCTTAGTAGGAGTAAGCTGGAGACTTCGTCGATCGTATGGAACCCGTACGAATCGACATATGCCTTTCTTGTTGAGAATGTTTAGAAAGCGTTTTTAAGGTTCCTTTATGAAAAAGTATTCGGATTCTACCCAACAAAGTATCTTCTCGGCTCTCTTGGGTACAACTCCTTGGAGGTCAGGCGGAGTTATCATCTCCTTATGATCAGTGGTGAGTCAGACTGTCCCGAACTTGTGGAGCGTCTTGTGCGACTGTTTGTCCCGGATGTCCCGAGGATACCCCTCGAACCACGACGACGCGACCTGTTGGCCGTGCCGCTGCACACTGGTGCGTACTACAGAGGCCGGGACGAAAGGGGTTGCCGGCCGAGCACAACGAGTCCCGATAGGTCTGAGGCGGGCAATCCCATATTTCTCGCGCAAGTATGTACTTATATAGTGCTTTTCTCAAACATGCAATGAAATAAACAACTAAAAAGTGTAAAGTTTTATTTTTTAGACGCATAGTGGCAGAATGTCATGATGCCTGCACCACAAATTTATGTGGAATGGAAATTAAAAAAGAGGACTTTGCCAGCCTAGGCCTGCAAGATTTGTATGAAATTCCATTAACGACCTTTTGTCCTAGCCGCACCTGAAACGTTATACTTCGCAGCCAGTCAGTCATAAGGAACATAACATCAATATTTCATTGCATGTTTGAGAAAATGTAATAATGTCACTATTTCGCTATCCATCCTTTTCTATATCAATAAATATTTTACATTCAGTACAAAATTTTTACATGTAATCTGTGTGTCTTTTCAATTATATGAAATGAGAGTAAGGCAGGTACTACTTATTGACATTATTACTGAAAGTGTCTAGCGGGCTTTACAGCTGAATGCGCTCCTGCCCGGCTAGTATGATAGCTTATACCGTCACGTATGTGACGTTTCAGTACATTTTGGCCATATAACGTGACTGTATAAGCTATCATACTAGCCGGGCTGGCATCGAAACCTGAGTGCGATGTGTTTGCGTGGCGAGATGGGTGGCAGTGTGTAGGCAAATAGTGAATACTTGAGATTCTGTGAGGCGACGGATGCCAGGTTCTCAACTGTTTCAATATAATTTATTTGTTACCTGTTATTGTGTTTTTTTTTATTTGTTAGTCTAAGTTTCTTTATACTGTAATGTCCTGTAAACGTTTTTATCGATAAATAAATAAATGTCCAGTCTAATCATGCGTGCGTAGGTAAATCCGCGTATTCCGCGTGTCAGCCATCCGTCGTGAAATGTAAGTTTGTATGTCGGTAGTAATCTCCAGACCAAAGAATGCCAAATACTACGGTCCTTACATACTTTATTTAGTTTCATTCATACATAAGTCATAGTTCTCATATATTTTTTTAACCGTTTTAGTGACGTTACCTGTTGGATATTCAAGAAAACACACTTTCTTCAATGACAAGGACCACAGAACATGGAACAGGACAACGCTCAATGCAGATTCAAAAATGTACCTAATCCTTAGAATTAGGGGTTCCTATAGTAGAGTGTAAGAATAAAACGAGTAAAATCAGGAATACAGAACGGTATCAGTAGATATCCTGTGGTGTACAAACAAGACAGCCACACACTATCTACTTGTACTACTGGAATGCAGGCATATTGGTATACTTGCGTTTAGGGCGATACGTTGTGTGTGTGTGTGTGCCCATAAAATTCTCTAATACGGCTTGAGCAATGTAGATACGGTTTTCTGTAATGAGTTTGGGGTTCTTTCAGGACAATTCTCTGAGCCGGGATAATGTTTATTGTGATTTAGTTTATAATTCTCTTCTGAACAGCAGTGCAGGTCCAGATCGTGAGAGACTTTTGGGGGTCGGAACCCAGGAAGTTGGTTACTGGCTACATGCCCATCCTTCGCCAAATACTGGTACTTTCCTGGATTCGACCTCCCTTAGACTGGCGACTGGACTGCGACTCGGGGTCGCGGTATGTACCCCACATATCTGCTCTTGTGGCACAGAGGTGGACCGACTGGGACACATTGGATTGCGATTGAAAGTGCAGGCCGTTTTTCAAGACATGCGACGGTTAATGACATAATCCGCCGGTCTCTTGCCACCGTCAATGTTTCTGTTCGTCTTGCGGGGACTGGCATGATCAGAGACGATGGTAAGAGACCTGATGGGGTGTTCTTAGTTCCTTGTAGCTTAGGACGGATGTTAGTGTGCATGCTGCCTGTCTAGATACTGGCACTGGACAACAATAAACGGACTACAATAAAAGCGGGTGCAGCGGCGGAAAACGCTGAAATTCTAAAGCGCAGAAATACAAGGCAGAGAGTACGATTTTGTACCTTTTGGCGTCGAAACTCTAGGTCCATGGGGACCCAGCGCGCACAAGTTATTTAGTGAAATTGCGAATCGTCTGGTTGACGTAATTGGTGACCGAAGAGCTGACGACTTCCTCGTTCAACGTATCAGTATTGCGATACAGCGAGGAAATGCCGCCAGCTTCCTCTGTACAATGCCTCAGTTAGTTTTTATTTTATTTATATTATTTGGTTAAGTATTCTTATATATATTTTCTTTGTAGGTATGTACGTAAATAAACAATATTCCCATTCTTATGTAAGAATCACCTATCTAGGTGTCATCATAATGTTAACTCGCCAGGAGTGCAGAAGTTGATTGCTAAGTGTGTACCTAATATCAGTTTTTTTTTCGATATGTGCTTAACAAGCGTACCTACCTACACTTCTGTTTGGCCTAATTGACGCGTACATGCACTTGTAATCCAAGAATCTAATGATGGAGCAGAAAAACATAGAGGGAACATTACAGAGGTAGGTAGATATCGTTTTGATTGTATTTGAGCTATTTCGATTGTGTGTGCCGAGTAGATTTAGAGGGTCTGATGATGTATCTGAACAACATAATAATAGGCGAACTTGTAAAATGAACAACTTTTTTTTTAATACCACGTCGGTGGCAAACAAGCGTACGGCTCGCCTGATGGTAAGCGGTCACCGCAGCCTATGGACGCTTGCAACTCCTAGGGGTGTCACATGCGCGTTGCCGAACGGCAGCACTGATTTAAATGTTGTAGACATGATAATATCACGAGCGTTTATCACTTACGTGGATTACGTAATAATTCTTATGACGATTCATATGACGACCTATTTAGCCTAGTTGGTAGTGACACTGCCTCCGAAGCTAGAGGTCCCGGGTTCGAATCCCGGCTAGGGCATTATTTGTGCATTTAGCATGGAATTTATTCTTGGGTCTTGGATGTTCTCTATGTATTTATCTATATAAGTATGTATATCGTCGCCTAGTACCCATAGTACAAGCTTTGCTTAGTTTGGGACTAGGTCGATTTGTGTAAGATTGTCCCCCAATTTATTATTATTATTATTAACGTATTGTATTATTATTTGATCCGCACGCCTATTTTCGTAACTTTCGTGAGTAATTAATAAATAATGTTTATGGAATAGATCGAGATTTGTATCCAACGGTTGCGACAAACAAATTAGTTTACGGTTGAACCTAATTCTACAGGGTCACCGTTACCCTTTAGGTACTCTTGCAACTCCAAGGGTGTCACATGTCCTCAGTAAAACTGGTAGATAGGGCTGTGTTGAGGTAAAAGGTGTTGGTTTAAAGTGAAATATAAAAAGCATATTGTGAGCGTGTCAATGGGATACACAATAGAGAGGTTTACAAGGTAGGTAAGTAATTAATTCAAAGGCAAATCACCTTTAAAAGTAGATAACGAAGCAGTGACGCCGATGCTATAAGATCGGCCACAAGATCGGAACGTTGCTTCCTTTTTTAAGCGTCCTACACACTGGTCGGCCATACAAATGAATATACCATACATGCTAAGTCGGAGACTAACATTAGCGCATGCCTACGATACGTGGGTACATTATCGGATTTGCAGGTACTTCGTATCCAGTCAGCCGCCTTAGAAAACTGTTTTTATCTGTATATATTTTTTATTTTCTGTTTGCAACGTTTCATTTGTGTGAGGTGTGTGTAGGTTATGCTATGTAGTGGGGTTATTTAGAGTCTTAACTCTAGGTCCGCACTAGCCCTACCGACTCTACACAGAAGGTTACACGGAAGGATATTAAGTAAAGACGTGTTGTTTGAACGAGTTATATTCCAGACTGTCTACTTAGCGGTGCAACCGCTCCTATGTTCCTATATGTAACATAATACTCGTATACATAGTAAATGGATAATGTGTGCACCTACAGTGTGCAATAAAGAGTATTCGTTTCGTATGTACTTACTCTTTGTACTTTCGGAGTTGTCGCATTTTTCAATTATATCCTTCGGTTTTTAATATATATTTTTAAAACTAATGTTAATTATGATTAGGTACTGAATGTTAATTATGGTACTATAATATGATTTTAATATGAAGTTTTTTTACTTATGTCCAAACACACATACATAAACTCACGCCTATATTCCCAAAAGGGGTAGGCAGAGCACATGAAAATTACTTTTCAGTGCCACTTTTAGCAATTACAGGTTTATAGATGGAGAAAATGTGATATTGCAGTGACAGGTATGTGTTTCTTATGAAATAAAGAATTTGTTATTATTATTACAGGTTGCTAGCCCATCGCCCACAATACACTTCAACCTGGTTCCCATAGTTGACTCTTACGACACCCAAGGAAAGAAAATTTTTCATTGCCACTTTTAGCAATTACAGGTTTATAGATGGAGAAAATGTGGTATTGCAGTGACAGGTTGCTAGCCCATCGCCCACAACACACTTCAACCTGGTTCCCATTGTTGATTCTTACGACAACAAGGGAAGAAAGGGGGTGGTGCTATTCTAACCCGGCGCTACACGGGCACCGGGGCACGGGAACTTATGTACAAAAATGTTATTTAGGTATCAATACGTTTGAGTATTATTATTTTTAACAGACTTCAAAATTTCAAAAGAGGAGGTTATCAATTCGGTTGTATGTTTTTTTTTTTTTTTTAATGTTTGTTAGTCCATAACTCCGTCATTTCTTAACCGATTTGGAAAATTCTTTTTTTGATTGTAAGTATATATATCCAAGTTGGTCCCGTTTTTGTCAAAACGCAGTTCTGATGATGGGATCCATGAGAAATTGAGGGAACTCCTCAAATCTTCAAGGCAAACATATAGTAATTTTTGTGTTTTTATCAACAAGTCAAGCATTTTCATCCAAAAATGTGACATTGGATGAAGTGGAACTGCTGATGATGATCAGAACAGAACTCTTCAACGACAAAAAGTTCACGTTTGGCGATTTGTCCTCCTAGCTGTGTTTGTTAAGCAAGTTCTATTTTCACGATTAATTTTTGTCATGCTCGATTTTTACCCACGACGGAACGGAGAAGGTATATGCGTTTAGGGTGAGAGGTTGTTTGTTTGTTTGTGTGTGCACCTCAATATCTCCAAAACGGCTTGACCGAATTGGATACGGTTTTCTGCAATGGGTCCGTGGTTCATTCGGGACGAACCCCATAATAATTGTTACGACCATAACTCGCCAGGGGGCGCTGCAGTAAACATTTTTTGCTTGAAAGTGCGTTTGTGCTGGTTTGAGCGCATTTTCTCCGGAACAACTTCACCACCGTGGATGATTTCGATAGTGCTGGGTAAAGAGTACATGTACTTGAACTCTGTGGATCAGATGATGGAGCAAAAAACATAGTAGGGAACTGTACAGGGGTTCGATTACTTACTGTTCGGTTTTGGGCCCTTTTGTTTATGTTTGCTTAGCAGCCATTGTAAATGAACTTCTGAGGGTCTGATGATGGAGTAAAATAACATCACACAGAACCTTTCGAAGGCATATAGGTATTTGGCCGTGTTTGGGCTCTTTTCATTGAGTTTGCTGAGTAGTTTCTGCACATGGTATGTTAAGGGTCTGATGATGGATCAGAACAATATTGCAGGGAATCTTATTAAGGTGATCATTTAGAGAACCGTGTTTCGATTGTTTGGCTGGTATGAATTGAGAAACCTCTTCGCATGAACTGCTGAAGGCCTGATGATGGAGCAAATCAGCACCATAGGGAAGTTTGCGAGAGCACATATATATGCATTAACGTGTCGTGTTTCTTTTGATAGTGTTTACTGAGTAGCTTCTGTGTATGAACTGCTGAGAGCTGTAGGTATGATGAAACAGAATAACATAGTAAGGAACTTTGTGAATCCTCATGGATAGAATACCGTGATATAGCTCTTTAAAAAGTGATGACTGAGTAACTTCTCTACCTATAACTACTCATGAACTGCTAAGAGTAGAATTTTTGCACTTTATACCCGCCACGGAAGAGTAGGCGTAAGTCATATGTCCCCCAAACAGGTCTGCTTATCTAAATATTATGGTTTCGGTTAAAGTAGGTATTATTGTGTAGTTAGAACTTATCGGCGATACACGACGTGAATATGCCATGGGACACACTACGCATGGATAAAACTATCGTGTTATGTTATAAAACTGGCTTAGTGCGAGTCGGACCGTCGCGCACGAAGGATTCCGTACCATTATCCATATGTTTTTAATATTTGTTGTTATAGCGGCAACAGAAATACATAATCTGTGAAAATTTCAACTGTCTAACTATCGCGGTTCTTGAGATACAGCCTGGTGACAGACAGCGAAGTCTTAGTAATAGGATCCCGCTTTTACACGTTGTAAAAACGGGACCCTATTACTAAACGACCCGACGGGACCCGATTACATTGTTTCGGGGCTACAGAACTTTGAAAAGGGGATTTTGCACATTTATTCCAAAACGGGTTCACTAAATTATATGCAGAGCAGAGCGCAATTAATATGGCGGTTGGTTACCCAAGACGGAAAGGATAAGGTATAAAAGTTTAGGGTAAATTAAGGGCTTAGTTGGGTAACCTCCAAGAGTGTCTGGGCTGTTCCAGTTCCCCTGGACCCTCGCGGGTCTGGGGGAAGGCGAAGGGTTCTGGCCGGTGCGCCCTGGAGGCAACGGTAAGTGATTCATTTTCGGAGGGATCGTTTACCGGTGCTACCAATAACCCGGCGACGGGGTCGCTCTGGGTTTTCCTCTGTTTAGCGGAGGACACTCCAGATGCGACCAATGGGGGGTTCCGCATTCACAAGACTCCCCAGGTGCGGCGAGAGGGACAGGCCATGCCGTATGCCTGTAGAAATAACTACGGACCCGTAACCCTAGCTTCGGAAGAGGGGCGCTATGGTCGGGAGCGGGGGCTGACACCGTCAGGCCGGGGCCGGGTGGTGATTGCGAGGGAGAAAAGCCTCTTTAAAAAGTCACAAGGGGACCTGAGGGGGTGAATCCGGGGTTTTTCACTCTCTCCCAGCGTGGAGGTCCTTTGGTCGGCAAGGCATACCCTGGTGGTTTTAGACGGTAGTCCGGGCGGTTCCCGGGAGTCCGTCATACCCGTCCTAGTTCCCCGGCTAGGCGGGATGCGTAGATGCATTTCCCCAGGTAAAAAAGGGTAAATTAAGGGCAATAGGCGCAGATTCTCCAAATCGGCTAAACCGATTAAGATTTTTTGCTATAAATTCGTAACAAAGTAAAAGTTTGTCGAAATTTAGAATGAATGATCCAAGTTAGTGATATTAAATTTGATGTGCTTGTGATAGAGGAAGGAGGATGTGAGTGTCTACGTGGGCTCGCATATACTCGTAGTGCGCGGTCTGAAGAGAAGCTTAGGACCTTCGGCCCCACGCAGAACTCGGATCGACTCTACTTTGAACATTTAGCGATAGGATAGTGCACGAGAGTCCCGTGTAGGCTCGCGTACAGAGCGTGACCCTTCGCGCTGAGGCTTTTAGGCACTTCGGGCCTTCTCAACTGCGCGGAGCTCAGCTTTTGGTCTTGCGTGCCTTGCCACTCATCTTTGCGCTTTTGGCCCTCAAATTTAATTGTAAAGACACAGGTGGATAGTGGTGGCTCGCCTTTTGGGTCTTCGGCCCTCTGGCTTGCGGAGAGAACTCTCTCAAAGGACGCTCCGAGCCTTCGTCTTCCAGGTTTTCTTGTAAAACACTCGATAGGAAGGATCTACTTGGGCTTGCCCTTCAGGTCTCGGGCTGGCGTCGAGAGTGATTTCTAATGGGACACTTTGGGCATATGTCCCTACGCTGAGCTCTGCCTTCGGCCTACCGTGCTTGTTTCCGGAATATAGGTATATAGCGTTAAGTGAGAAACAACCATTGTTTTTCTACCACGTCGATGGCATACAAGCATACAGTCCGCTTGATGGTTAGCGGTTACCGCACCCTATGGATGTTTGCAACTCCAGGGGTTTCAATGCGCGTTGCTGACTCTTTAAACATGTATACACTCCTTTCTTGAATAGCCCTATACTATAATATAATCCCTTGGGAAAACCTCAGGAGGGAGCTCATTCTACAACTGGAACGTTTGAGTGAGGAACGTATAGACATTGCTCTCTAAAAATAATAAAATAAAACAAAATTAAAAATGTTGAATAACCCACGACGGATTAACCTAATTCAAAAATTATAAAATAAAGTAAATGTGAATCCCCCGACTGGGTATTTACGAAGTAAGTACATGGAGATAATAAATAGATTTCAAAAACGGTTGTATGGTCGCGAGGTACAGTTACAAAGCCAGAAAAATCCGTCGGGGGCTGCCATTGCCATGTCTGTTCTTAATTTCATTAAAATATTAATAATAGTAAAGCTCGAGGTACATTACATACTCGTACAGCAACTTAAATTGAAGTACCTATAACACGGACTTCGTAATCTTACTTCATTTCAGGGCAGGCAATGGCAGCCCCCGACGGATTTTTCTGGCTTTGTAACTGTACCTCGCGACCATACAACCGTTTTTGAAATCTATTTATTATCTCCATGTACTTACTTCGTAAATACCCAGTCGGGGGATTCACATTTACTTTATTTTATAATTTTTGAATTAGGTTAATCCGTCGTGGGTTTTTCATAATTTTTAATTTTGTTTTATTGATGATGGGATCCATGAGGAATTGAGGGAACTCCTCAAATCTTAAAGGCAAACATATAGTGATTTTTGTGTTTTTATCAACAAATCGAGCATTTTCATACAAAAATGTGACATTTGATGAAGTGGAACTGCTGATGATTATCAGAACAGAACTCTTCAACGACGAAAAGTTCACGTTTGGCGATTTGTCCTCCTAGCTGCGTTTGTTAAGCAAGTTCTATTTTCACGATTAATTTTTGTCATGCTCGATTTTTGATGATGGGATCCATGAGGAATTGAGGGAACTCCTCAAATCTTAAAGGCAAACATATAGTGATTTTTGTGTTTTTATCAACAAATCGAGCATTATCATACAAAAATGTGACATTTGATGAAGTGGAACTGCTGATGATGATCAGAACAGAACTCTTCAACGACGAAAAGTTTACGTTTGGCGATTTGTTCTTCTAGCTGTGTTTGTTAAGCAAGTTCTATTTTCACGATTGATTTTTGTCATGCTCGAGTTCTGATGATGGGATCCATTAGGAATCGAGGGAACTCCTCAAATGTGAAAGGCACACAAATAGTGATTTTAGTATTTTCATGAAATAATCAAGCATTTTCATTCATAAAAGTGACATTTGATGAAGTGGAACTGCTGATGATGATCAGAACGGAACTCTTCAACGACGCGTAGTTCACGTTTGGCGATTTGTTCTCTTCGTTTTGTTTGTCAAGCAAGCAAGGTTTTTTCATGATTCCATGAGGAATTGAGGGTACTTATATAGTCTTCTATCATTATAAACATACATTATAGCCATTTTTATTTTATTGTATATCTATCTAAGAGTGCACCATCTAACTATAATAATCTTTTACCAGCCTCCCCCATTGAAGTCGGTTTTTTTTTCTTAAAAATTATTTTCATTTAGTGTTTTATCGATGTACAGAATGTCAAACATAGGTAAATAATAAACAAATCATTATGTTTTGTACAAGTTACGTAGGTATATCATAGTAGGGTACCAGGGATTTTTTTATGGATTTGAGACCTAATTAAGATTGGTCTATGCTCCAATATTGGAGATAATATCTGATTGCCAGCCTGGTTTGCATGATCGCATATATAGGATTCGCCCCTGTGGCACCTACTTGCTACCTATAGGAATGGTCAAATGCTTCCGTCCGATAAGTATTCACGACCATGCTACGATGCTAATACGCTAGGCTGGAGGTCGCGGGTTCGAACCCCGGCTCGTACCACTGGGTTTTACAAAACTTGTGTACCTACCAAATATTATTTGATACTTAACAGTAGCTTTTCGGTGATAGAAAACATTGTGAGGAAACCGGTCTAATCCCAACAAGGTCTAGTTTTTCCTCTGGGTTGGAAGGTCAAATGGCAGTCGCTTTTGTATATCTAAGTGCCTACACCAGATCTTGGGATTAGTAAAAGCCGACCCCGGGCTTGGGCATAACCGGGAAAAACGCTAGTAGATGGATGGATGCATGCTAGCATGATACTAATACAAGATATTGCACTCCGGGGAAAATTCTTTGTGCGAGTGACAAAAGCCTACGTTATCACTGCTATCGAGCCTATCGTTGGTTGGCGGTCGTAGTGTGTGTACAGGAGTAGCAGACCTTGGTTCCTTAGACCTGGGTTTCTTAAACTTTTAGTAGTCATGGACCCCTTTTTAGGGTTCCGTTGTCAACTAGGAACCCTTATAATTTCGCCATGTCCGTCTGTCTGTCAGTCCGAGGCTTTGCTCTGTGATTGTTAATGCTAGAAAGCTGCAATTTGGTATGGATATATACATCAATAAATCTGACAGTGGTAATTTAAATAAAAAAATATATTTAAGGGTGGGGATGATTTTTTTTTGCTTCAACCCTATGGTGTGGGGTGTTGTTGGATAGGTCTTTCAAAATGAATAGAGGTCTTCATCAAACATTTTGTTATAAATAAAGAGAAGTCCTTGAGTTTGTAAGTTTCTGCGTAAATCCAAACTTTTCATCCGATTTAAAAAATAATTGAACTTTTTATAGCATGGCTTTTTTCACTCTCTATGGTTACTAATATTATAAAGAGGAAAAGTATGTGACTTTATGTGTAGGGGTTTAATCTCCGGAACTACCTATACTCATCCGGTTACAAAAAAAATCCTTTACCAGTATACATATATGATATATGTAAAATGAACCTTCTGGATTGACATACTATATTTTATCTCGCGGTTCCATCTGGGTTCTTGCACCTACCTTTGCAATTTTCTGTCGGGTCCTCTGTTTGACTGGTGTTACTGTAGGCTAAGTATATGTTACAATAGAAGCCCGAACTACTGCGAATGTTAGTTTTTACCGGTAAATCAAGATTTACCAACATGAGCTGATGAGAAAGATAGTTTGGTATGATAGCTTTTACTATGCAAAACAAATTCAGAGCAGGTTCGATAGTTATTTTTACTCGTATTGTTTGAAGTTGTATTCAAGCATTGAGAATAAGAATTATTTATTTCGAGCTGTGTATATAGACGTAAGTACCTAATATTAACAACAAAGTTCCAACCAGTTTCGCGGCGCGGTGACAGCGCCGCACGTTACTTACTGGCTTAGTGGTGTATGTAATGTATGAAAATCCTTTACCTACACGCTTCGCGCTAGGTGGCCTATAATTACTAACGTAACAGGAACATTTCCGAGCATTTTTGAAAAAAAAAACAACATGCTTAACATTCAAAAATTTTAAACTCTAAGGGTGGGAGGTGATTTAACACACGGATCGCCATTGCCCATTACAAATGTGCTGTTTCGTGAAGGTTTTATAACTTTCGGTAATCTAATATTATATTTATACTGTGCTCTCAGACTACATAAAATTTTTCTGATGATAGTGTGGTAATAGTACATTACGATACAAGTGCAGAGAACAGGAAATTCGCAACGAGTGGTAATAAATTGAAACACGACCGAAGGGAGTGTTTTAAATCGACACGAGTTGCAAATTACCTGTTCGCGCGTGTATCGTACAACGTTTTACAGTACATATGGCTCTAATCACACGTACAGCCAAAATCTTTGCATTGTTACTGCAAAGACAGGATTGATGCAAAAAAGTGTGTATTGCCTGGCCAGTAAGATATACAACCGCCTACCTTACAACCTGAAGTCACTAAATATGTCAGAATTAAAAAATAAATTGATGAAATTGTTAATCCAAAAATGTTATTATTCAATTTCTGATTATTTAAATGACAATTTGGATTGACAATTCATCCATTGACTCAATTGATTATTTATATTTCTATTTAATTGACATTCTCATTTTTGGAATACTGGCATTCCATCAATATTTTCTTTGACATACACGCTAATATTAATTAATGCAGTTGAAATTTCATAAACTGATTAAAATTTGTACGAAGGCACCTGAATTTTATATGTATGACAGATTAGTAGATGTAGGGTTTATTTTAATATTAAGTTCAATGTTTTTGTATGCCGATTGGCAAAACATAGTGAAACTCTTATGACGACGACCACTGTAACTACCTATGTTTACAAATAAACGCTTACTTACTTACTTTAAAGTTTTGACATATGCACGTAATCTGCTGATTACCGAACTCGTGCGGTAATATAGCACCATATGTACTGTAATAGTACATTACGATACAAGTGCCGAGAACAGGTAATTCGCAACGCGTGGTGATAAATTAAAACACGACCGAAGGGAGTGTTTTAAATCGACACGTCACACGAGTTGCGAATTACTTAATCGCACGAGTATCGTACGACGTTTTACAGTACATATGGCTCTTTAAAGTTTCGACATATGCACGTAATCTGCTGATTACCGCACTAGTGCGGTAAAGTAGCACCATATGTACTGTAAAATAATTTGGTTGCTTTTTTACAAACAAGCTAACCTCTAGTATATAGATTCCTGTTAATGTAAGTAACCGTTTTGCTCGAAAAACGTGCGAGTACAGTAGTAGTAGAAGTTTGTTGTGATTTTATTAATACACATATATGTTGTTAATCACCGTCGATAATTAATAGTCATTTGTTATACAAGGGTGCAAAGTTGTATTTTACACGCGAATGTTTTCAACAGACGAGAAGTAAAATACACCTTTGCACCCGTGTGTAACCCAAGACTTTTTACCTCACTATAGCGAGGAATGTGCAACATGCACAAACATCTCATAAAATAAGTCTTTATTTCTCATCGGTCACCAGCATTAATATCTGCCAAAACAAAGGCGGCGAAAATATCTGACACGTCCTAACGGCCCTAGAAATAGAGCCGTGACAGATATTTATTCTCGCTTTGTTATGGCAGATATTGGTGCTGGTGACTGTGCACATTATCATCGTCATCAGGTTAATTATCAATATAGAATAACATTATTTAAAATTGTAATTAACTAATTAAGACAACAAATCAGTATTCATTTGTACATGCTACTAACTTAATGGACTGATGATCTGGTAAGGGTCGCGGGTGGCGCAGGACCGGTCTTTGGGGGAGGCCTCTATCGCTATTACGTCGTTGGAAATGTCGACACCAAGGATCTCAATACTCTTTGAGACGGAGAGGGTTGTGTCTTGGAACCGTGGGGCCACAGTGAATGGGATTTTCTTAGCGGTGAACGCACATACTTGTATGTATGTATGTATTGCTTTATTGTACATAAAACACGGTAAAATGACAAACAAACAAAAAGTGGAAGTAAGTAAGGTGAAGGTACTTGTGTCTTGGTGGGGTTGAACTAGACCAGATTAACCTGACTAGAGAGCTCTCAATTTTGGACACAAGTTGCTATTTTATTATTTTTATCTTTTATATTTCCTAACCGATATTCGTGATATTTTGTGAGCATATCCGATAATTATATACAACCAGCTGCATATACACATATATGTATATATATATTTTGCCCGCGACTTCGTCCGCGTAGAACTCGTTCTCGCCTTAAAATTATTTGTTTTCCCATACAATCTTTCTCAAGTGAGATGGTTGGACGGCGTCGAAAAGGACACCAGGACCTTAGGGGTGTATTCTCCAGAAATCCTATTATCAAAACGAATGATTAAGTGCTTATTTCGGATAGCTTTTGCCCGCGACTTCGTCCGCGTATAATTCGTTCTCGCCTTAGAATGATTTGTTTTTCCATACAATCTTTCTCAAGCTCAGGTGGACACCAGGAACTTAGGGGTGACATGTTGGAGGAGGAAAGCCATGAATAGATCGGACTGGAGATATTTGCTTGACCAGGCTAGCCTAGGGCCCACCCGCGGCTATAACGCCTCAGATGACGATGATGACACAATCTTAACACCCCCTTAAGAAATGATTACAGTCAATATGACGTTCCCTAGAAATCCTATTGCTTATTTCGGAATATCAAATGTACCGATTCTTGACGAATGAATCTCGTCAAATACATTACTTGTACAATGGTAAAAGTCTCGCTACGCAGTTCTGCCGTAAAACGTTATCCCAACGGCGCGAGTTCTTAATGTAAGTATGATGACCGAAGGCCGGAAGCAGAGCGGCAAGGCATGCGAGAATAATCACACAGAGCGGGCTTCTCATGTAAGGCTGAGGGCCGAAGGTCTGAAGCAGAGAGGCGAGGCTGAAGGCCGAGCCTCCCAACAGAGTAGATTCTTCATGTAAGGTTGATAGGTTACTACCCGTGGTACCACAGCTTTTGTCCCACAGGGGGACCACGGGTAATTTTTTTTACCCGTTGTCCCACCGTTCTAAACATTGTTCGCCAGTGGGTCTACGGGTAATTTATTTTTCCCCATGGTCCCACCATGGTTCGTCTATCTTCGTATTTTTTACTGAAATGTTTGTTTTCACTATTTTTTTTCTACAGAATAGTTAGGTACGACGACGAGCGGAGCGAGGAGGAGTGTTAGTAGAACTGCGACCCTAAAGTGCGCGAGCCGAGCGAGCGTGCCGCGGCAGCGGCCGGCGAAGCGCCAGAACCGAACATTTAAACACATCGCATTGTGGGACCATGGGTAAAAATAAATTACCCGTAGACCCACTGACGAACACTGATTAGAACGGTGGGACAACGGGTAAAAAAAATTACCCGTGGTCCCCCTGTGGGACAAAAGCTGTGGTACCACGGGTAATACGTCAGGTTGATGACTGAAAAGCCGAAGGAGAGTGGCAAGGCATGCGAGGCCGAGCTATGTCATCGCCGAAGATCCAGTTGCCATATTAATGAGGGTAATTAGTGACGAACATCCAAACATCTAAACTTTCGCATTAATAATATTAAGTAGTGGGATTATGGTATATAGTGAGTGCACATGAAGTGAACGGCAAAAGTAACATTGTATAAGTAATTGCATGTTTAGAAGAGACCGTGGTGGCTGGCGCGCACACTAGGCTGGGCAGCGCCGCGGCACAGCGCTTGCGTGTACTTTTTTTTCAGTTTCTATCTTAAGATTTCACAAATTTTGAAGGAGAATGTTTTTCCTTTGTCATCAAGTATATACTTACCAATTTTCATACCTGTAACTCATGGATTATAGGAGTTCCCATACAAAATTCAACCCCTCCTTTTACCCAAATCTGCACAATTTTTATAGCCTAAAACCTGACCGGGTATTTACTCGACAGATTAGTAAAGTTTTCATCAAAATCCGTTCAGCCGTTTTCACGTGATGCGCGTTCATATAAACAGACAAAAATTCTAAAAACTGTTGGAACGTGTTCTGTTATCGATTCTAAGTATCCCCAGCCAACTTTTTTTCGAATATCTTCCATGTACAGACTTTCGACCCTCTTCAGCTTTATTATATGTATAGATATATGCAGCTGATATTATACTGTGCTGACTCGGTGAACTCCGCCCTTCGTCACAGAATAAGTAATAGTACAAGGTTTTTTTTGTACGACGTTCCCCAGACCGCGTTCGCTTCACCAAAAAACCGCCTCCGCCACGCAACGACGCTGCGCTGCGCTCTGTGCGTTTCAAGCTTGGATCATAGTGATTATATGCTCAGTGGCTTGGATGACAGTTAATGAACGTCGTGGTGACTTTTAGCGAAAATTAGAATTTTATACTTAACGAAATAAAATAAACCAAAAATATTAAGCATAGGTAATACCTAATTTATTATCATGTATATTACAATATACATATATATTACCTAACATCTAAGCGTATGGCCCGCCTGATGGTAAGCGGTCACCACAGCTTATGGATGCAACTTCAGCATTGTCACATACCCGTTGCCGACCCTTTTAAAATGTATACCTACCCTACACCCCTTTCTTAAAGAACCCTACAGCCTTTAAGGTATAAGTTAATTGTTAAGTACCTATGGCTCAGGATCAGTCAGGGTTGGTGGAAGTAAACGTCCTTGTAAACTAATATAAATTTATTGAACGATAATACACGCCAATACTATGCAACTTGTCTACACGGGGTTCAGTGGGTGACTGCCTGACGGGTCCTCGCCCCAGGGAGGAGCGTGGGCCGCTGTGCTGCGTCGGCTCTTATCCCGGTGCACATGCACTTTCATATGAGCTGACTTTGCTAAGTAAACACATGTGTCCCTATAAGCCTATGCCTGCAACTTCAGGGATGTCACATACCTGTTGCCGACCCTTTCAAAATTTGAGAACCCCATACTGTAGTCCATCGGGAAAACCTCGGCAGGGAGCTCAGTCCACAGCCGGAGTGTCCGAGGGAATAAGATCCTATGAAACCGTACGGTACGTGACCATTTATTGACAAAAATAAACATTTATTTATAAAAAAGTTTTGTAAAAATATAAATATGTCGATAATTTTAATAGTTATTCTGCTATTCGGGGCGGAGACGAATCCAACAAAGCTGAGATCAGTAAAATCGGTCCAGCTTAATACTTAATAATAGCTAGCCAATACTCAGTATCTATAATATATTGTTTGAATTTGTATTCAAGCATTGAGTAGGTACAGTAGACTATAGGAGCCACGTAGAAAAGGGTTTCACTCATGTTTACCCATAAGTCACTGCATAAATCGTCTTATAAAGAGGGGTAGACCAAATGATGATGATAATAAATTAACCGAATATGTGGTTGTGGTATCGTGGTTGCCCGCCTCAGATCTATCCGGTCTATATGTCTTCGGCCGGCGACCCCTTTCGTCGCGGCCTCTGTAGTAATGTACTATTGTGCAATGTGATACTTATTTATCGAATTGGAAATATTGTCCAGAGTAGCGAGATTCGTTTATAAATTGTACCGACAGACTTTTTTTATACTAAGACTGGCAAACAAGCTTACCGCCTGCCTGATGGTAAGCAGACCGTAGCCTATAGACACTTGTTACTCCAGAGGAATCACAAGTGCGTTGCCGACCCTTTATTGACTTGGGGATGCGCTGTGTTGAGAGTGAGGGACCCGCAGACGTCTCCAGCTGTCAAGCTAAAGACATACGCAGGCCCTTTACTTGGCGACCTTAGTCACCACCAGGAACACAACACCACATACCTACCTAAGGAGCAAGTAGTGATGCTATTATGGCTGCGGTCTTCGGTAAGGCGGAGGTAGGTACTTCCTCAGTTGGACTGCTCCAAGTATGAGCGAGATGACGTTTCACTGTGCTCTACCTCTTGTTAAACCTACTTACCACTGACATCGTCGAGTTTTATTTATCACAATTTATCAGCATTAGTATCATGTCAGCGGGCTTTAGTGTGGTGTATACAAAAGGGGTGCATCATTGGCAGTGGCGGCCTTAGGGGGTGGCAAGCAGGGCAACCACCCGGGGCCTCGCTCTTACAGGGGCCCCGCGCAACCCAGGTGAAGGCCTCGCAAAGATTTGATGCACCGGGGCTGCCCGGAGCCTCGCACTGTCTAAGGCCGCCACTGGGTAGAGGTACCCATTCAGCAAGTCAGATGCGGGCCACATTTGGTTTGATGATGAAGACTTTGGACCCATAGATCGACGAATCCGGCAACGTAAAAACTCATTTGATGTATTCAAAAGGACATCGCCTACTTAAATACAAAATACAGTAGGTACTTAGTGACCTCATTTTTTTATTAGGATCTCTCGTTAAATTTAAATAATCACAAATATTTAATATTTACGAGTCGAGTAGTGGACTTTTTTTTAAATATCTGTGTTGAAATAAATCCAGGGGTGCTACCGCGAACTTTGAAAATCGAACTTCGTAGCGTGCCGTCCCTTTCACTCTCGTGTTATGTATAACACGAGAGTGAAAGGGACGGCACGCTACGAAGTTCTCCGAATAGTGTATATATGACGGAAAGGGACGGTACGATACGAAGTTCGCGGTAGCAGGCCAGTCCCCGCGAAGGGTACGGGCAGGGGCCTTTCAGCTCGAAGTACGAATTTTTCTATGGCAATGTTAGTTTAACTTGTTTGCACCAGATGTCTCTGGGTGCTGTCTCTATCGCACTTGCATATTGAAGTGACAGGGATGCAGCGGTCGTGCGGTTAGTTTTTACTAAATACACAACGGCGCTACGATCTATGTGGAGTATTTCACTGGTATCTCTATCTCAGTATATATATTGTACTTTGTGGGTACGGGCGGCTGAATTCTCGAATATCCTTGTTACATCATATCATATTACTAAATTAAGTGATTCTGAGCGTCAATTAATGATAAGTAAAATGACTGAAAGAGTGACTTGTTACATTTTAGTGAAGCGCTCTTAAAATGATCTGCCCGGCTAGTATGATAGCTTATACCGTCACGTTTTATGTGACGTTTCAGTACTTTTTGGACATATAACGTGACGGTACTAGCCAAGTACTAGCTACCAGCCTATCATACTAGCCGGGCTGATATTAAGAACAAAAAACAGTACATACATACATAAACTCACGCCTTTATACCCGAAAGGGAAAACCCAAATAACAGTAGTAAACATTAAAGCAATAGTTAATTAATGGAAAAGTGGCAGCCTCGGGAAAGCAACAGTTCAAAATTTAAATTCCCGCCATAAATCACAGCCGCCTCTTTGACGTTTTCAAAATGGTAACCATAGAAGAAATTAGTATACGTAGCTATACATGTATACAAAAAATATAAAATCTAGTATCGAGTCTAGTTCTACATAACTACTTATATTGCCAGTACACGTTCTTAATGCGCAATTTTTAACATTTATCAAAATTTCTGGCTTCCACCACCACCACCACCATATTAGCCGAAGGACATCCACTGCTGAACATGGGGCACCCCTAATTCCATGGGGGGTAAATGCCATAATCGCTACGCTTGGCATGCGGGTTGGCGATCCCAGTATAATAAGAAAATGTTTAAATGTTGTATACCATTACGTTACTATGGGACATTTATTGTAAAAAAACCTAACGTAAGAACTAAAGTAAATAAAGAGCACATGCTGTAACATAACACAGCTAGCTGGTCATGTCACTTTCATATTAAAATAATTTCCCAAGGGACAACTGATTACATTCATATTTTTATTTAAAAAATATTATTAAGTTATAAGGCATAATTGAGAGACTTGACGGGGACACTACCGTGCCCCTTATGTGGTTTTAAGGTCAGTCTATATATCTAAACAAAGTTTACCTAAAGTAAAAGCATTTTTGTTAAAGAAACATTTAAAAACAGGATTCATACGGAATAAATAGTTAAAAGAAGGGAAATGGAAAGTAGTACAAGCATTACGTCCGAATACCTTTATTTATACCAGCTTAATCTATAACATAATATAAATACCACACTAGAAATAAATCTTTTACCTAAATTTACGTTATTACTTACTTCGCATCAAGCTAAGACAAAACACTCGGTAAACGAATTTCAACTCTATTGGTAAAGGCCTAAGACCTATTTCTTACTCTATTACTTGCTTCCCTTCAAATAAAGATAAAGAACTTGTCAGGTGTCATACGATTTTCAACCTTATTTGTATAGGCATAGGGTGCATCTACTCGTAAGAATAGGGCGTTACAATCTCTAATGACGGAAGGAGTAGGCGTGGCACAATCCACCAATAGGAAAATGTCCAAGATGTCCAAGGTGTCCAGAGTGTCCAAAATGTCCACAATGTCCACAGTGTCCACAATGTCCAGAGTGTCCAAGATGTCCACAATGTCCAAAGTGTCCAAAGTGTCCACAATGTCCAAAGTGTCCACACTGTCCAAAGTGTCCACGATGTCCAAAGTGTCCACAATCTCCAAAGTGTCCACAATGTCCAAAGTGTCCACACTGTCCAAAGTGTCCACACTGTCCAAAGTGTCCACGATGTCCACAGTGTCCAAGGTGTCCACAGTGTCCAAGTTGTCCACAATGTCCAGAGTGTCCAAGATGTCCACAATGTCCAAAGTGTCCACAATGTCCAAAGTGTCCACAATGTCCAAAGTGTCCACAATGTCCAGGATGTCCACAGTGTCCACAATGTCCAGAGTGTCCAAGATGTCCACAATGTCCACAGTGTCCAAGATGTCCACAATGTCCAAGATGTCCACAGTGTCCAGTGTCCAAGTTGTCCAACATGTCCAGAGTGTCCAAGGTCACCGGCGTCCACAGTGTCCAAGGTGTCCACAGTGTTCAAAATGTCCACAGTGTCCAAGATGTCCACAGTGTCCAAGATGTCCACAGTGTCCTATGTCCACAGTGTTCAAGGTGTCCACAGTGTCCAAGATGTCCACAGTGTCCACAATGTCCAAAGTGTCCAAGGAGTCCACAGTGTCCAAGGAGTCCACAGTGTCCAAGATGTCCACAGTGTCCAAGATGTCCACAGTGTCTAGGGTCGGATATTATAAAAGGCGGAATTAGGGCGGGGCGCAGGGCAGTTGAGTTTGGTCGGTCGGGCTGTCAGTGTCTCTGGCAATGCGTTATCAGTGTATTTTCGTGTTACTTACGGGAGTGTTCCTATTCGTTAAGGTCGAGATTCCCGTGCGGTGCGGAAGTTCTGCTCGGTGGGGAACCTCTCCTTGTTTTTAATTTATTTACTTACTATTTCTTTTGTGGTTGTGATTATTTATATAAGCCGGGCAGATCGCTGTCCATGTTTGCGGTATACTTGCGCGGGGTGCACGGTGTCGAGCTCTGGTTGCCCTGGAGTAACAGAGGGGTACCAGACTGGAGGTATCGTCTGGCGTCATCACTTTGCCAGTGTGGATGGCGCGTCTGGGCCCCTCCATGCCCGATGCCGATTGCTGAGTGGAGGTGAGAGCGGCCATGGTTTGGGTTGGCGCGAGGGTGTGTGCTCCGCTCGCAGAGATTCGCGATATTCGAGGTATGGTCTTGATGTATTTATGTATCGATTACTTTTATATACACCTATAAATGCCCTTGGGTTGTGAGAGGGAAGGCATTTATACAGGCTGATAGTTTTTGCAATCCTCAATTTAGCCGACTGAACTTTTATAGTTTAGAGTAGGGAAAACATACTTATTTGAAGCTAAAATCCAGAATTGGTATTAATTTCAAATAAGCAGATCAGGGCAATATTTAGGGTAGTTTGGATTAATTTCACACACTAAAGCTTGGGTAATGGGTTTCAAGCAGGTTAAATTAGAACTTATATTCTAGGGCTATTTAGGTGACCTAAATATGAGAAACAAGGTTATAGGTTGGTTTAGGGAACAAATAGGTATATGTGTAGTAGCGGTAGGGTACATGTGTAGTATTCCTCTAATTTGGTATTCTAGGTTACAGTTATGAAGACTTAGGTCTTAGGCATTTAGGTGGTCTAAATATAGGTATCAGAATAAGACTACCAGTTGTAGGATGTTTTAGGGATAAATAGTTGCAATATCAGCTAAGATCTTAGGCATTAGAGGTCTAGGTTTCTGGTATCAAGGGTGGGAAGTGCTGAGTCTTCTTTTATCTATAACTAAAGGCATTCATAATAAATTATAGATAGGAAACCAATTTATTCTGGAATATGGAATAAATTGATTTAGGACCTAATGGTGAGGCGGAGCAATCCATTAGTTGTTAGTTACTGTGAGTAGATGAAAGCTCGGATCAGTAATTAACCAGTAACAGTTCGCTTCTTCACGATCAGACTCAGAACTCCTGACCTTCATATATCAGAATTGGTAGTGTTAGAGCTTAGTGGCTGTTAGGGACCCCTAGGGTTCAGAGGTTTTAGCACCTCCAAGTGAAATGGTTAGTTAGAGATGATTCGCAATCATCTATAAGACTTGACTAATGAGCTTATTCTCATTAGGGAGTCTAGATCGTTTTAGCTTAGCATAGAGGTCATGCCCCATCCTACCGGTCCAGTAGCACGGTATGGAAGCCAGAGGTCGCTCCATACCACAATAAGCAATCAAAATTATTCTTAGCTAGCTAGGATATCAAGTACCAGAGTTTTATGTATTAGGGAAAAATTAGGAAATAATTTTGATTTTAGGGAAACTGAGTGGCTTTTAAGGAAAATTTTGCCTTTCTTTAAAAACCCAATGGCTACTGACACCGGCAAGAGACCAGGATAGGTTAAGGTTGGGGTTAAATTACCACAAACAATAATTATTAATCCTATTTTGAACTCTATGAACTTCGGAATAGCCAAAGTTCAATAATTAGTTTTCCCTGTAGCAAATAAAGTTCTATATGTAGGAAAGTTAGTATTACTAACGATTATGAGTAGCAAGGTTAAATAGGCTTCATTTTAGGTAGGTCTAGGTAAGCTAAGTAGTTGAGGAGTCCAAGGGTTTGACAAGTAATCACATTAAAGATCATGGGTTCTTACGGTTCACAACACTTCGGGGTCCTACCACAGACGATCACATTGGCCAAATCTTCGTTAAACCTTAGCTTATCTAAGGTTAGGAAAGAAAGACACCAAACGTTCATTTATTAGGTGTAGGGTACTAGGACTAGATCTAAGGGGGTTTCGAGACATATATTACAGCTAGGCGCGCTCCATGAGGTTAGGCGGGAGGTAGTACATTTCAGTGACGAAGATGAGACGGCGGAGAATACAAACGGTCCCGTGACCGTGGATATTAGGTTAGGAGTCTTGTCTTATTACAATTTGGTGCCGTTCGCCAGAATGAAGAGTTAGAAGCTCCCGTTTCAAGTTGGTGACGTGACTGTGAATTTAGTCTTTTCCATAACGATTTCATGCTGTAGTCGACCAGGATGGGTGCAGCAGCCTCCGGAGCACTCCTGGGTCTTCGGTTGCGCGTATGGTGTCTGGAATAGGTACAGTGGCTTCTGGCCACAATTTGTTGCAACGTGAAGTGGAGTGTGATCTTGTCGGATGCTTGGACTCTTCATCTATTCAAACTTTTGTTAAAATCTTCACCTGAAAAAAAAAAAAGAAAGCATTAAGTTTTATTTAAAATAATCATTAAAATATAAAGCGTTAGAAAAAAAAACGTATTTAAGAAGGAATTCAAGGCTTGTGTAATGAAAATCCGGAACGTAAAATAAAACTCTGGGGGTAGTGTTAAAATGCCGTAAAATAAAAATGAAAACCCGGAATTTAATTTAAAACCCTGGGGGTAGACATTTTTAAGAAAGCAATCATAACCGAGATCGATGAAAATGACGAATATACGAAAAAGTGACGTGCGTCCATAGGCTACGACATTATTTCATCATCAAATAGACAGGGTGTTTGTTTGTCACCACTGTGAATCGCTGAATTCATTGTAATTTAACTCTTAAATAAGAAGCGTCCATAGGCTACGACACTATATCATCATCCAATAGGCTGTGTGCTTGTTTGCCACCACTGTAGATTACTTGAGCGCATTAGAATTAAAATTATACATGATAAGCGTCCATAGGCTATGGCAATAGATCATGAATATCATCATCGAATGGGCTGTGTGATTGTTTACCACCGCTGTAGATCACTTGAATGTATGAGAATTAAACTTATAAATGATAAGCGTCCATAGGCTACAGCAGTAGATCAGAAATATCATCATCAATTAGGCCGTGTGCTTGGTTACCGCCACTATGGATCGCTTGAATTGTAATTAAATGTAAATAATAAAAAATTCAAAAGTTCATAAATTTCAGCAATAGATCATCGTCAGGTAGACCATGTGCTTATTTGCCACCATCAGGCAACGCCAGTAATACATCGGAATTAAATTCAGAAACATAAAGCATCCATAGGCTAAGGCAACATCAAATAAACAGTGTGCTTGTTTGCCACCGTCATAGATATCGAAATTTATAAAAATTCATGATAATGAAGCATCCATAGGCTACGACGTGAGAAAACCATGGAACGCTTCATACACTTGATTATCATTATCACCATCCTAACTTACTATCAGAATTTAATTAATATATTGCAAATTATTTTAGGCATGTAGCATTTAAAGGGTTCATGAGCATGGGAGGGTTCAGTGAATTCAAATAAAAATAAAAATCCTCTCCCATTATCAATTTAGATGACTGTACCTAGCAGGATATTTTATACATCAGTGAAGAGTAAAGGTTCCGAAGCAGTGAAAGAATTTTTAGGTTAACTTAGTTGAACATAAGTTTAAAGAATATTATTACAAATTATTTTAGACATGTAGCATTCACAGGGTTAACATGAGAAGGATTAAGTGGATCCATGAAAGCGATACTCTTCTTCATTGCAAGCTGACGGTACTTAGTGAAATATATCGCAGAAGTTTACTAAACGGGGAAGTTTTATCAAGAAATTGCATTTCCATACATACATGCATAAATGTGAGCCCACATTCCAAGTGTCTGTAGACAGATCACATACAAATTGATTTCAGGAGAACTTTTAACAAAAGTAGGCATTTCATAAATTTGATACAGGTACAGGTGTTCTGAATACTAATAATAGCATATAGTGGCCTAATTTTCATCGTCATCATCATATCAGTTGATAGATGTCCACCGCTAGACATGGACCTCCACTAGGGAATGCCACAGTGACTCCTACAGTCTTTACTAGATCATCTGTCCACCGTAGCTCAATCTTATGTTAAGAAAAATAATTACTTTTTAAGTGCTCATGATTATCAATAACCAATTAAACAAAATTTTACAGTAAAAAGGATGACACTGAATTCTTAACATTATAATATTAGTAGATTTAGCCATCATCAAAATCATCATACTAGTGTTGGTCTAGAGCATTTGCATCTGGAACAATGCTTCGGGTCCGCTGTCTGATTCCAAGAGGTTGGAGTGGGCACTGGTTTTTGCAGTAGTGACTGCTATCTGACTTCATTAGAACATTCAGTTTCAAATATAAATAAATAATTAGTTACCTTGAAAGAATAAACGCAGATACTGGAGAACTGGAAAGTGTAGGACTCGGCAAGTCAACAGTCCGGACCCTGAAAATCGAAAATTAGCCAAATGTAACTAAAATCAGGAGATTTGTGTCCTATCTAATGATTTAGGATTATTTTATCTAACTATTTTGTTATGACAGGAAAATGAAAGGGAAATAATTGAACTTTATCAAATTTGGAATTTCTCCGAGTGAGAACGATGAATTATTTTTTCATTTTTATATTGATTTCTGATTGTGGGTCAGTTAAACTCTAATATCACTCTAGAATAAAATAAACATTATGATTACTTACTTGGAGATTAGAAGACAGCAACGCCATTTGATAGGAAAATCATTAGGACTGTCATCTCTGTTTGATGACATACATAGTTCTTCAGTTTGAATTAAGATACATGTTCAGATAGTCTAGAATATTGTTGCAACTAGCACTTCGGTTCATAATTCAGGAAGAGCTGGAAAATAAATACAGAGAACCATTGAGAGTAAAGAAAATTTAGGAGCCTGGACAGGACAGAAAAAGAATACTGCTTGGAAAAGAGGATTTTTTAAAACATGGATATTAAATTCAAAATGTCTCTCATTAATATACAAGGATCTTTTAGCGAATCCTCAATAATATGTTTTCATGAAGATAGTTTTAATCACGCGTCATTCCATATATGGTAAATTATTATTGAAGTGAACACTATTGCGTCATGCTTTATTGCGGCATGACAATTGCAAATATGAATAGCAGACAATGCGTGTATAACTATAGTAATTCAATGAAAACTCACCAAATTCTTGCTGGAGGCGGATTTGACTCGGCAATTCATTGAGTCGCTGATGGCGGGAAACAGTTTTATTTATGGGACGTCTGTACTAGTAAAGCTGAGGGGATTTGATTTGTTGTGATGCACGCTTAGCTACTTCACGGAGGGTACTCATGGGCGTGCTTTTGCTGAATAGCACATTATTTCGAGAGTTTGCAACTACGCAGTTTCATCATGTAGAAGATCACAATAGAAGTTAATGCCAAGAACGAGATTCACATAACATGGTCCTAAACTATAAGTAATTGTGTACTTTAGACTATAATCAATCTTTAAAATAACCCCAGAAACAGAAATTAAGTAACAAATTAATAAAATGAATGCACGAATACCATTGTCGACCATTGCGAAAGGCGCGCCGAGAAATGAGGGAAAAGAAAAAAAAAACACAGATCATATCTTCTTAGTAGTCTGTGGAACAGATCATAAGACTCTTTCACACCAGCCTGGCTGCCCGGCTAGTGTGATGGCTTATGCCGTCGCGTTTTATGTGACATTTCAGTACATTTTGGCCATATAGCGTAGCGGTATGAGCTGTCGCTATCATGCTAGCCAGGTACCTTGTTCACACGTTTAATTTTGTGATTTAGCATAGATTTCAATACTACAGCGGTTTTCAGAATTATTTTAAAGGATATAAATAAAATAAAAGCATTTATTTCGGATAAAATAATCTATAGAGTGTTACTATTATAAATTAGCTTATTACGCTTTATTTTGCAAATGTTTTTGTCAATATCGTGACATGAGGTATCGCAATAAAATAATTATCGTGTAAAAGGCCCTATTATTATTGTAACAATACCGGGATGTCAATATTATTTATTATCACATTATTCGGGATTGTTTGCATTTCGCTACAATGTTTGTCACTAAACACGTGAAACCATAGCGTGAAACGTGTCGTGTAGACCCGGCTTTAAGGGTAACTGCGCTTATACAATCGTGTTCACCATTCACCTCGCGATTCGCGCGAATGTGTAAATGTCATTGCGTTTTCAATTAGAAAAAAATATCCGTGAAATTTAGTAACATAAGTAATGTCATTAATTGCACACATAATTAATTAAATATAATGTTATTTGTAAATTTACACAGAATAAAGAAATTAATAAACGTTTCGAATGAATGCGATACTAGTGATCTCTTGTGGTGATTAGAATCAAAGATCGAATGTTGAAGTTTGTTGTCGAGAAAACTGTTAGGCTATTTTGTCGTTAGATGGCGTCTTAACTTTTATCATAAATTATTTCAATAAGTCATTACTAGGATTCAAAAATGAGAAGAATAAGATATTACTAACCCTATAATGGCTTCGAGCACGTTTAAGAAGTTGCATTATTGTATTTCTAAGACAATTTAGTTTGTAACTTTAGCAGTGACGGTTGGGTAAACATTTTACTAACTATTCTACGTCTGTGGTGCTAATCAATAAAATCATGATCAGTTTAAATTATGATAAAAGGATAAATAAGTAGATCATTCTTACGTGATTGGTTACATAAAGATAGATGATATGTAAATTCAATTGAAAGATTATACAAATGGCATTTTAAATGTAAATTTAAGTATGGAATAGAACTTAGATGAACTATTAACCGGTAGAAGACACTATAGGGAACCTTAGTGCTTTGTGTATTTATTAGTTATTTGTACCGAATTGCCAGAGATTGTCGTAAAATATTATTTTCTACCTTATACTATACCTTTTTGTATGAACAATTTAGCAGATCAAAGTGCTTGAAGATTAAATTATGGATTATTCATTACTCAGATAAAAATTGGGATCATACTTACTGTAATTGGCCCACAATTATTAGTCTTGCCAAGACACTGTGTACTTGTTTTTGCATTTGATTGAGTTGGGTTACCTTCATACAAGCTATGGGTGGAAAAAGATTTTAGGATGATATAGCTACAATGATTGAGTGAACATAAATGAGTGGGTAAAAGCTTTAAGTTATTAATTATTTGGTCATATTATTTTTGCACTGAATTATGGTAATTCATTTAGCTATAGGTATATGCAATACCAAACCTTATTTCAAGACAAGCTAGTATGAATAGTAGGTATCTTTCATTATAATAGGGAGTTCATAAAGAAGGTTCATATGTCAGGCTGCATTCCTATTCTTTATTAGAGCTTATGTAAGAAATAAAAGATGCGGCAGATTTATATTTAATGAGTGCAATAATAAAACACAGTGAAAAATGAATGTTTAATGAAAATGTAGCATAGGCCACATAAATATATAGCATACTAAGAAACAAGCAGTCAAGTTCATGAAATCATACTGAAGAATTAAAGATAAAATGCAAACACAACACATTCTATGTTTTACAATGGCTTGTATGCTACACATTTTTATTGTGAATAGTTCATAGTACAATATGTAGAATGAGATTATAGGTTTTGTGAGAAAGCAGGATTACAGTCAGGAGTAGGGAAGCTTGTTTCCGGGATCAGGGTTTCTGTAACACAAAATATCAATGATTAGTTAGCGGAATAAGTATGTAAGTAAAAGGGGGACAAAGCTTTGCTCGTGTGTACGCGGAAATTAGAGCTAGCTAGATAGATTTTTCATCCTTTGGAATCCTTTATATTGTTAAATTTATTGAAATAGTATATATTATTTTAATAAATTAATACAAGATATTAATTACAAACAAATAATTTTACAACTGTTGTTTATGTACTAATAAAGGGATAATGTGAATAGTCAGGACATAGCTAAAAAACAGTATTTTTGAAAAAATAAAATAAAATTTTATGATCGAGCGACAGCTTTGAAAAGGATATATTGATGATCTGACGATTATATTTGATATAAAAATAAATTGAAGCTTATATTATATATAATTAATCTTTACATTTTTATTATATAGTTAATAGATATATGGGGATGTAAGTATGTATGTACAGATAACAATTGATGTGTTGGGCTAAATGGGGTCGGAGACTATTTTCACTGTTTGAAAAATGTATGAAGTTTGGTCATATGTTTGGTTTGCTAATCAAAATCATAGTAAAATAAGGGATAAAATGAAAAATATTTGGTAATTATAATCAAAGTAGATGATACTCACAGTTCAGAAAGCGTGAAGCCGGAGCCTTCACATTGCTAAGCGATTTAGATTCTTTGTTTGACTACAAATATTATTTTCTTCGGCTGGGTATTTGACTGCAATTAGAAATATGATTATTAGTTCAAGACAGTATGATCAATATGTAGGTATGTATCTAAATTTATTTTATTGAACACATCAACAAAACAATAATTACAATTTAACTTTGAGTCTGTTAGTTGACATAATTTAGTAATAACTTAGTGATATGTTTCAGCGTATGATCAAATTTTCATTTAATGTATGGTTAAGGAAATGTGCGCATGAGCATTGGAAACTTACATAGATTTTTCAGTATATAGAGATCATTGGGACGGGTCGTTGAAATTTGTAGCCTTAGATTGACTCGTAACTTCATTTAGAGCATAGTTGCTTGAATTTTCACATGATAGTAGATGAATTTCGGCATGTTTAGCATAAGTTTACTGCGAAAACAAAAGGGAATTAGGTTATCATTATGGTATGGTAGTTAAATGACAGATTTGGTTATTCACACAGTTTTATACTTACATTTACGACAAGAAACAGGTTGGTGAAGCTTTATTGCTATTTCCTAGAGCTCAATGCTAGGACACATCCATGTAAGCGTAAATAATCCATAAGCGATGCTGAAAACAAGATTTGAAATAATGTTAAATAAAAATTTGCGATATAATATAGAAATATAAAATAGTTATGCAGATATGGTTTAAAATAGTACTCACCAGTAATATATATTTGTTTTTCTCTCATGTAAACTTAACTTTGTTTAAATATTGTTTGTATTTCCACAGGAAGACATTTTGTTAGTATCAGTGGCGGTGACCGGCGTGTGCGTTGACAGACGGTTGTCAATGATGTTGACACATGATGGAATAAGAGTGACAGTGACACTTGGTATGGGCTGTTTCGGACACTAGTTTAATCGTCATAAGCAAACGATCAATTTTTCGGGCGCGAGTTTAGTATGTTGGCAGTTATATTGGACGCAATGGTTAAATCTGAACTATCCATTAGTATAGGAAATATTTCGCACGTTTTTTTTTTTTCATAAGTATTTTGCGACAGAGTTGCAGTAGAAACAAGTCATGTATCCTTTTTCTCGCTCGATTTGGTATAAGACCGTCTCGCTCAGTAGTGGTTTGGCTTCTTCTTTGGGGTACTGAGAGAAATGCTATTACAAGTTTGTGAGGAGTTTGAGATATTGGAATTTTACACGCATTCTTTCACAAAACAATTGTCGTTTGTATATAAAATTTGTTTTGTCCTAGATACATTATTGAAAGTAAAACGCTGATATGATGTGATATTTGATCGATATAGCGAGGAAGGGTAAATGGTTAGGCTGGTGTATAAAGGTCGAGGGCCTCAGTGATGTTTTACTATATTTTCTTTACTTAGCCTTACTTCTATTTACTTCTGTCAGGTTCCGTTTTATAGTAGGTGGTAGTAGAATCTAAGGGTTATTCAATCAGGGGTAGAGGATTTGATTAGTTGTCCTATGGGAATTAATTCTATGTTAGTTTATTATTATTATTATTTTAAGAAATAATTGGGTACGTATTAAATTATTGTTGGGTTTCATTATTATTAACGTTGCATCAAGAATCATGTAGCATTAAAGTTTAATTGCTTATAACTTGAAAAGAGCAATATTTATATTGTGGTTGTACTTATGGAATTTTGTTTGATTGATAGAAGCTGGGCGTTAAAGATAAGACTGAAAGCGTGACTAGTATGTGTTGGTATGATTGTGAAGGATGAATGGTCACAAAAGGTAGAGAGTTAGGTAGACTATGAATGTGCTATGTGAGGTATGAATGAGTTTCTTCCAATTGGACGAGATTTAGAGTACAATCTAGATTTGTTGGTAACTGGTCCCTCCAAATGATACACGATGTGTTACCACAGTAATAGGAGCTAGGTTAAAGTCATAATATGACAAGGTCTTTAGAGACTTACTGTGTTGACACAGACTCCACTCGAGCTATTAATAGCTATCTTAATGGGTATACACACCTCACATTGGATAAAATAACCGATATATATATAATTATGAACACTTGTCGTTGACCAATTCTGAGTACTATGAATACAACACGAATTGGGTGGTACGTTATTATTACAATTTTGTTTTATTTTAAAAAGTTCGGTGGACATGTATAAGTACACATATGTGCAGAACAGTAATAGATAAATGATATTTATTTTTAATTCATAAAGTAATGATGATTTTTCTTATTTAGTCATCATTACAAATTATTATGGTTACATTCAAGTTATTGGATCACATTTATAAAATCATGGGTCATGATTTTAATACCTACAGAAGGAAACTATTGGTATTTTATTAATTATTACCTACTTACCTTATTAAAATTTAAAAGGAGTCAGTCAGTTGGTTATTTTGTTCAAGTGAAACATACGCCAATGGAATAGGCTGGGGTGTTTCGGTGATGGGGGGATGGATTGAGCCTTGATTCTGGCGATTGAACGCTTTAAGTACTTATCAAACACTTTTCTGTCTTGTGTGGGGAGCCTATGCGGGATTTGCTTATAGGAAGGACAATGTTTCCTAGAGGCGCCGTCTGGACAATGTAGACACAGTCTCGGGGTAAATCTTCTTAGTCGAGGTCATTAGGACTTACCAGTCTCACAAACTTGGTACCTCTGACGAGACAGAAAAACTTGAGGAAAAAGTTGTCAATGGTTATTGTTGAGGTTTAGTGGTTCTTTCACCCTTGCTGGAGCACCGCGTCCTCTCGCTATTGGTTTAAACACTCACCACATTAAAATCACTTTTCTGGAGGGATTGAGATATCAATAAGTTGAAACTTTTCAAGTATATAGTAAAGTAATTTCTTATTATTGAATTTTTTACATTCCATTTATTAATATTTTTATAACTTTCGTTAAACGGATGAGGTTAACGATGACTTTTACAGACAAGATCTGAGAGATCTCATCTTTCAAACTCACCGGGGGGTAGGCTGTAACATAACACAGCTAGCTGGTCATGTCACTTTCATATTAAAATAATTTCCCAAGGGACAACTGATTACATTCATATTTTTATTTAAAAAATATTATTAAGTTATAAGGCATAATTGAGAGACTTGACGGGGACACTACCGTGCCCCTTATGTGGTTTTAAGGTCAGTCTATATATCTAAACAAAGTTTACCTAAAGTAAAAGCATTTTTGTTAAAGAAACATTTAAAAACAGGATTCATACGGAATAAATAGTTAAAAGAAGGGAAATGGAAAGTAGTACAAGCATTACGTCCGAATACCTTTATTTATACCAGCTTAATCTATAACATAATATAAATACCACACTAGAAATAAATCTTTTACCTAAATTTACGTTATTACTTACTTCGCATCAAGCTAAGACAAAACACTCGGTAAACGAATTTCAACTCTATTGGTAAAGGCCTAAGACCTATTTCTTACTCTATTACTTGCTTCCCTTCAAATAAAGATAAAGAACTTGTCAGGTGTCATACGATTTTCAACCTTATTTGTATAGGCATAGGGTGCATCTACTCGTAAGAATAGGGCGTTACAATCTCTAATGACGGAAGGAGTAGGCGTGGCACAATCCACCAATAGGAAAATGTCCAAGATGTCCAAGGTGTCCAGAGTGTCCAAAATGTCCACAATGTCCACAGTGTCCACAATGTCCAGAGTGTCCAAGATGTCCACAATGTCCAAAGTGTCCAAAGTGTCCACAATGTCCAAAGTGTCCACACTGTCCAAAGTGTCCACGATGTCCAAAGTGTCCACAATCTCCAAAGTGTCCACAATGTCCAAAGTGTCCACACTGTCCAAAGTGTCCACACTGTCCAAAGTGTCCACGATGTCCACAGTGTCCAAGGTGTCCACAGTGTCCAAGTTGTCCACAATGTCCAGAGTGTCCAAGATGTCCACAATGTCCAAAGTGTCCACAATGTCCAAAGTGTCCACAATGTCCAAAGTATCCACAATGTCCAGGATGTCCACAGTGTCCACAATGTCCAGAGTGTCCAAGATGTCCACAATGTCCACAATGTCCACAGTGTCCAAGATGTCCACAATGTCCAAGATGTCCACAGTGTCCAGTGTCCAAGTTGTCCAACATGTCCAGAGTGTCCAAGGTCACCGGCGTCCACAGTGTCCAAGGTGTCCACAGTGTTCAAAATGTCCACAGTGTCCAAGATGTCCACAGTGTCCAAGATGTCCACAGTGTCCTATGTCCACAGTGTTCAAGGTGTCCACAGTGTCCAAGATGTCCACAGTGTCCACAATGTCCAAAGTGTCCAAGGAGTCCACAGTGTCCAAGGAGTCCACAGTGTCCAAGATGTCCACAGTGTCCAAGATGTCCACAGTGTCTAGGGTCGGATATTATAAAAGGCGGAATTAGGGCGGGGCGCAGGGCAGTTGAGTTTGGTCGGTCGGGCTGTCAGTGTCTCTGGCAATGCGTTATCAGTGTATTTTCGTGTTACTTACGGGAGTGTTCCTATTCGTTAAGGTCGAGATTCCCGTGCGGTGCGGAAGTTCTGCTCGGTGGGGAACCTCTCCTTGTTTTTAATTTATTTACTTACTATTTCTTTTGTGGTTGTGATTATTTATATAAGCCGGGCAGATCGCTGTCCATGTTTGCGGTATACTTGCGCGGGGTGCACGGTGTCGAGCTCTGGTTGCCCTGGAGTAACAGAGGGGTACCAGACTGGAGGTATCGTCTGGCGTCATCACTTTGCCAGTGTGGATGGCGCGTCTGGGCCCCTCCATGCCCGATGCCGATTGCTGAGTGGAGGTGAGAGCGGCCATGGTTTGGGTTGGCGCGAGGGTGTGTGCTCCGCTCGCAGAGATTCGCGATATTCGAGGTATGGTCTTGATGTATTTATGTATCGATTACTTTTATATACACCTATAAATGCCCTTGGGTTGTGAGAGGGAAGGCATTTATACAGGCTGATAGTTTTTGCAATCCTCAATTTAGCCGACTGAACTTTTATAGTTTAGAGTAGGGAAAACATACTTATTTGAAGCTAAAATCCAGAATTGGTATTAATTTCAAATAAGCAGATCAGGGCAATATTTAGGGTAGTTTGGATTAATTTCACACACTAAAGCTTGGGTAATGGGTTTCAAGCAGGTTAAATTAGAACTTATATTCTAGGGCTATTTAGGTGACCTAAATATGAGAAACAAGGTTATAGGTTGGTTTAGGGAACAAATAGGTATATGTGTAGTAGCGGTAGGGTACATGTGTAGTATTCCTCTAATTTGGTATTCTAGGTTACAGTTATGAAGACTTAGGTCTTAGGCATTTAGGTGGTCTAAATATAGGTATCAGAATAAGACTACCAGTTGTAGGATGTTTTAGGGATAAATAGTTGCAATATCAGCTAAGATCTTAGGCATTAGAGGTCTAGGTTTCTGGTATCAAGGGTGGGAAGTGCTGAGTCTTCTTTTATCTATAACTAAAGGCATTCATAATAAATTATAGATAGGAAACCAATTTATTCTGGAATATGGAATAAATTGATTTAGGACCTAATGGTGAGGCGGAGCAATCCATTAGTTGTTAGTTACTGTGAGTAGATGAAAGCTCGGATCAGTAATTAACCAGTAACAGTTCGCTTCTTCACGATCAGACTCAGAACTCCTGACCTTCATATATCAGAATTGGTAGTGTTAGAGCTTAGTGGCTGTTAGGGACCCCTAGGGTTCAGAGGTTTTAGCACCTCCAAGTGAAATGGTTAGTTAGAGATGATTCGCAATCATCTATAAGACTTGACTAATGAGCTTATTCTCATTAGGGAGTCTAGATCGTTTTAGCTTAGCATAGAGGTCATGCCCCATCCTACCGGTCCAGTAGCACGGTATGGAAGCCAGAGGTCGCTCCATACCACAATAAGCAATCAAAATTATTCTTAGCTAGCTAGGATATCAAGTACCAGAGTTTTATGTATTAGGGAAAAATTAGGAAATAATTTTGATTTTAGGGAAACTGAGTGGCTTTTAAGGAAAATTTTGCCTTTCTTTAAAAACCCAATGGCTACTGACACCGGCAAGAGACCAGGATAGGTTAAGGTTGGGGTTAAATTACCACAAACAATAATTATTAATCCTATTTTGAACTCTATGAACTTCGGAATAGCCAAAGTTCAATAATTAGTTTTCCCTGTAGCAAATAAAGTTCTATATGTAGGAAAGTTAGTATTACTAACGATTATGAGTAGCAAGGTTAAATAGGCTTCATTTTAGGTAGGTCTAGGTAAGCTAAGTAGTTGAGGAGTCCAAGGGTTTGACAAGTAATCACATTAAAGATCATGGGTTCTTACGGTTCACAACACTTCGGGGTCCTACCACAGACGATCACATTGGCCAAATCTTCGTTAAACCTTAGCTTATCTAAGGTTAGGAAAGAAAGACACCAAACGTTCATTTATTAGGTGTAGGGTACTAGGACTAGATCTAAGGGGGTTTCGAGACATATATTACAGCTAGGCGCGCTCCATGAGGTTAGGCGGGAGGTAGTACATTTCAGTGACGAAGATGAGACGGCGGAGAATACAAACGGTCCCGTGACCGTGGATATTAGGTTAGGAGTCTTGTCTTATTACAATACTATCGGTTATTACATTACATACCTACTTATCGGTTATTACATTATTTTACTAGCTACCTTAGGTCTGAAGTTAACAGCTCTAACTCTAAGGCCGGTATTACATTCCACCACCACCACCATATCAGCCCAAGGACATCCACTACTGAACTGCCCCAATTTCATGTGGGGTAAATGCCATAATCGCCACGCTTGGCATGCGGGTTGGCACCGCACTCCAGCCCGGCTAGTATGATAGCTTATACCGTCACGTTTTATGTGACGTTTCACTACATTTTTGCCATATAACGTGACGGTATAAGTTATCATACTAGCCGGGCAGGGATCCCCCGGTGGTCTTGGTCGTAGTTTTAGGTCATAAACGGGTCCATTTCAGTCTTATTTTTAGCTAAATATCACTTTATCGCTGCGTGTAAAATCATTTTACTAATTCATTCGTTCTTTCCATTCACGATAGTCCGCAAGTTGTCTATGGAAAACGAAATATATGCCTCTATAACGAAATATTTCGTTTTCAGTTCGCGGTAGGCCCTCACTGAGCATATAATCACTACGTTTAGGCCCTCTTGTCACAAAGGGCGGCCTGTCTGACACAAACTGGGGCGGCCTGCGGTGGCGGCTGACCGCTGGCACAGAATGGAATAGTATTACATACCGATGGCCACTTGACGCCGCAACAACACACTGGCCGGCCTGCGGTGCCGGCCTACGTTGGCCTACGTCAATTTTATTTATTTATAATCTTTATTGCACTCCAGAAACCTTATCGTACAAAAAGCGGACTTAATGCCATATGGCATTCTCTACCATTCAACCTTACTTAAGGCAAAGCAGAAAATTTTCGCGCTAAACCTAACGTAATTGACGTTAACTCAACCAATATGAAAAAGAGTTATTTGTTTTATTAGCGCTTAAAATAAAATGTTAATCCGATTACATACATAAGTCACAAAAATAAAACATTTTTGCTTACTTTTTAACACTCAAAAGCATACTTCGGTCTGCAGTTTGACTGTCGATCTAGCTGATAAATGTAATATCAATAGTTTTTAATAATATATCCATTATATTGGATATAATAATATCTAACTACGCATTTTTTCTGGCGGTAATGGCGGTCAGTTGTGAAAATTTCCAATTGACCGCGCAGAAGGCCGCTTCAGTGTGGTTTCAAACCATGGTAAACGCGGTTGCGGAGGGGGCGTGGCTTGCAGCCGAGGACAGCGGCGCTACCACCGCGTCAAGGCCGCTTGTGTCTGAATCATTGTTTCTCTGATGCTGACTGTACAATGTACATTGTGAGCCATAGACTATCCAACAAACTACATAAAATACCGAAATCGTCATATGCGTACCTATCAAATTCGAGGAGTTCCCTCGATTCCTTCTAGATCCCATCATCAGACCTTCACCAAATTTATATGGTACCAACCTGGGGTTAACTGCTTTGAAAAAAAAAAGAATTATCAAAATCGACCTACGTGGTCAAGAGTTATCGTTATATATATACATATATTTCTCAGGAATAAGTAACTCAATTTACATGATAAGATTAATAAAATGTTTAAATGTTAGGTAACCATTACGTTACTATAGGACATTTATTGTAAAAAACCTAACGTAAGAACTAAAGTAAATAAAGAGCACATACATATACCTACTTATCGGTTATTACATTATTTTATTTTTTTATTATTTACTAGCTTTACCTTAGGTCTTAACAGCTCTAAGTCCGGTATAACATTCCACCACCACCACCATATCAGCCCAAGGACATCCACTGCTGGACATAGGCCTGCCCCAATTTCATGTGGGGTAAATGCCATAATCGCCACGCTTGGCATGCGGGTTGGCGATCGCAGTATCTCCACCGCACTCCAGGGATGCTGCTACCTATCGCACGGTGGTCTTGGTCGTAGTTTTAGGAAATACCCGGGTCCACATTCATTCAATGATAATTGAATTAAGAGCCGGACTTACCAGGCTACACTACCATAAAGTACAGACTGAGACACACTGCTCCGTTGCGTGGCGTCGCGTCGTCGCAACGGATTTAATTTGGCATATCATGAAAAATATATGGAAAACGTCGTAGCGCAACGCAACGCAGCAGTGTGGCCCGGCTCTCAGTGGGCAATGATCGGACCATAAGAAATATTATTTCACATGTATATCTATGATATAATCATAATAACACGGGATGCACAGCCCCGCCGGAGTAGTATGCATAAAGCGAGAAATTCTCTGTTTAAAACCAAGGTCAATGGTCATGGTAGACAACAGAGATGTAAAACAGTGTAGAAAGTGGTTTTCAATCAAATTGGTTGTAGAAAACAGTGTAGACAGTCGTTTTGAAATAAAATTAATTGAAAACCAGTTTTACATCTCTGCTGTGCCCTCAAATTTTGATGATCACTAGTAGCTACGTCAACGAAACTTCATCGGGTGGGTTCAAGTTGCATTAGGCAGACTACCTACATAATTGAGGAGTTCCATATGTATAGTTACGTACGTCTCCAAATTGGTGGCTACAAATAAAGGATTTAGGAGGAGTATAACCTGCCCCTCTGTTTAGCGTTCGTGGACTACGAGAAAGCTTTCGATTCGATTGAAACCTGGGCTACAATCTCTCCAGCGCAGCGGTGCCAAGTGGACTACCGCTATATCGAAGGGCTGAAGTGCTTGTACGAGAACGCTACTATGTCAGTTCGACTCCAGGACCAAAGCCTATTCCGTTGCAGCGGGGAGTCAGGCAAGGATATGTAATAACATAAAATGTAATTTGTTGTTGTGTAATTTCGGTGTATGTAGAAATATCTCCTAAACTGTTTTCCGCTGCACTGGAGGATGTTTATGAGACTCTGGACTGGAGAAGGCTAGGCATGAACATAAATGGAGAGTACCTCACTCACCTTGGGTTTGCTGACGATATAGTAGTCTTAGCTGAGACCATGGAGGATTTAAGTACAATGCTCCATGACCTCAGTAGAGCCTCCGAGCGAATTGGTTTAAGGATGAACATGGACAAGACGAAGATCATGTCAAATGCCCGTGTCACACCAACTCCCGTAACAATCGGACACTTTAAGTACGCTCGAAGTTGTAGACGATTATATATACCTAAGACAGACTGTCCAGTTAAGTAGGTCCAACTTCGAGAAAGAGGTTAATCGTCGAATCCGACTCGGCTGGGCAGCGTTCGGGAAGCTACGGCACATCTTTTCGTCCAATATTCCGCCGTGTCTCAAGACGAAAGTCTTTGACCAGTGTGTGTTGCCAGTGATGACATATGGCACTGAAACGTGGTTGCTTACTATGGGCCTCATAAGAAGGTTCAAAGTCACCCAAAGGGCACAGATCAATGAATACTCAAAGGGCAATGGAGAGAGCTATATTGCGAGTTTCTCTGCGTGATCGCATCATGAATGAGGCCCTCCGCAGCAGAACCAACACCGGAACAAACAAGGAAAGTGACCGTTGGGGCGGAAAGAGTGGCGACCACGTACCGGAAGGCGTAGCGTAGCCAGGTCGCGGGTCTCCGCTGAATGCGGGTGGCGCAGGACCGGTCATTGTGGAAGTCTCTGGGGGAGGCCTATGTCCAGCAGTGGACGTCTTTCGGCTGACATGATGATGATTATAAGCTTCATACAGAAACTAGGGGTAAGAATAATGGTACCCCCTTTGTCACGCAAAATAGGCATGTATGATGTCGACTGAAAATATAACAAAACATGAAGGTGAACTATGAATATCCTTCCTTTCCTATCCTTCTTTTGAAGAAAGTTAAAAATGTTCCGGGCTTTGCTGTTCCACAGCCAAGCCCAACAATAAATAAGAGCCAGATAGGGAGATAAAATGTAGGGTGGGATTAACTCAGAGTGAAACAACTTCTTAAAATACAATGATTTATTAATTAAAACTTGGAGCACACCATAGTCACTTTGAAACAGTTACCACAATGTTGCCGATCTATATCTATCACACTCTCTCCATCCCATTCACACACATTCAGCTTTCCACACTCCGCCATTCCTGTCCATGTCTATTCCAAAGATATCCCATCCAGACAGGCATACTCTTCTACTAATCATCATACAATCTTAAATAAAATATTTAACTACCACATGTTGTTTTAATCATGCCCTCTCCCTATAATTTTATTAAACTTCATATTTTTCAAAGACAATAAATGATAGATATCATAAACAACAAACTGTAGTTAACAAACTACTAACTTGTTTTCGACCTCAAGGACCATGTGCTAACTTGGGTGGGCACAAGTTTGTCTGATTTTGTTCAGTCTTTCACTTAAATCTCTTATACTAAGCATATCTACCACATTGAATGAAAGTCGTATAGCATTAAATTGCCTAAAAGTTTTCAAGCCCAATATTAAAGATGATACAGTCAATCAAAATTACACAGTTTCTTAAAATGAAAAAAATCGAGCCCATGACAATTCAATTATTCACTTTGATTGGAAATTATAATTTTGTTAGCAGACACTTCCGGTTGGTAAAATATAATACAATTATAAAATGATGGTAAAATTGTGTAACACATAAAAAATGAGCCTAACCAAACCAAGTTCATAAAAAAATTAAAACAATATTGTGTGAATAAAAATTACTACACAGTTGAGGAATACCTACAAGACAATAACAACTTAGCAACTTAAGTATAGTCCAAGCAAGCGATGGTTTCATAATTTTAATAACCAATAATGACATATTAAAATTAAATCTCATGTAACTCAGTAAATATACACATAATATTAAAGCCATTTATTAATATCTTTTACACTATTATTTAAAACGTGATCTGCCTGCCTACCTTCCTCTTCCCCAATGGTCCATTCCATTTAGTGGCTTCGATAGTCCACCTTCTGTCGGGGTAACGCGATAAATGTTATATTTGTACAGATAATGTTATATTATTATTATTGAAAATTTGTTATTATTTCTATTTTTATTACTTTAGTTAGTTATTAAGCTAATTAAGAATGTATACTACAGTACCCTTGCAGGGCTCATAACTGATCTTATTACGATATACTACCTTATGTAATGTACCTATGAAAGCAATAAAATACTCAATACATATGTATAGGCAGGTAGTCAAGATTTGGTAAACAGCCAGCCCAGCAGGCAATTTTAAAGGTGCCATCGGCAAAAGTGGTGTCTGTAGCGCGTAACAAAGTGCCCAGAATGAGGGTGCTTGCCCCACCTGCCGTCACAGTCACCAAACATAAGAGGTGATGCTCTGAAGGCGTACCGCGAACTTCGAAAATCGAACTTCATGTCGTGCCGTCCCTTTCACTCTCGTGTTATACACTATATGACAGAAAGGGACGGTAAGATGCGAAGTGAATACCAACTGCTGCCGAAACGTTCCGGTCCAACTTCGCACTGTTTACTGTTTGAACTTTTGACCAAAAGGACAACGAATGAATATGAATTCTATTCCAATATGGCCATACTTGTTGCATCTGAAGCACTTTACGCCATTTAGGTTAGGACAATGTGAAGCTATTACTTATTCTGTGGTGAAGATACATGATTTCTATTTCCACAATTGTAGCAACGCTGAGTCACCTCCCTTTCTTTTGCGATATTAAAGAAAGAGATGTAACGCGAATATTTGCACAAATACCCGAAGTGTGGTGCCACCAATGCCACCATTGCCTAGTCAATTTGTCACCCATTCAGCATTTAGTCACTTTGAAACGATACCGCAATGTTGCCGATCGCGTCGATCTATGTATATCTATCACGCTCCTTCCATCCCTTTCACACACGCACGTATTTGCTAACCTCAACGATGTTATATTTAATTAACGAATCGTAAACACAAAGTAATTTACCGCATCCCTAGAATTTCACTCTATGTGTCAAATATTTGTAATCTGTGGAATGTGGACGCCGATTACTGGGCTGGACATTCCTGGGTCGTGCATTATAGGTCTGAGCAATCTTGGTCCGGGGCAGCAATCGGAAGCCAATTTTGTTCGGGCCGATAATGCTCGGCCCAAGAATCCGAGTCCAAAGTAGTGGACGCCGATTACTGGGCTGGACATTCCTGGGCCGTGCATTATAGGTCTGAGCAATCTTGGTCCGGGGCAGCAATCGGAAGCCACTTTTGTTCGGGCCGGTAATGTCCGGCCCGAGAATCCGCGTCCAAAAAAGTGGATTCGCATTCTCGGGCCGGACATTACTTGGTCGTGCATTCCTGGCTCCCGTACGTAATAGGCACGGAATTGTGCGTGTCGCAATACACTTTTTTTAAGTTGGTACTTTTGATACTTTTTTTGAGCTGTGAACATTTTTTAAGATATCAATAATCAATAAGGGATTCGGTTTCTTAATAATTCCACTAACATTCCGGATTTCCGCCTCACATCGCACGAAATTTCCATCATTTTGATTGATCTCTCATAAAATACTAAAAACAACCCAAAGGAAACACTTCAAAGAATAAATGGAAATGGAACTGAGCAGCTAATCTATTTCAAACCTTCGTAAGTACTAAACAAAGTCCAAAATACACTGTAATCTTGAGACTGCCAAAGTTAACCTTATTAACAGACTAAAATAAAAATGACATAAAAATATGAATATAATTTGGTTGATACACTCTTTTGGAACTAAATCGGTTGTCATGGTGGTCTAGCTGTGTTTGTACGATTCTAAATTATATTGCTTTGAATTAGAGTTTAATTTAGATTGAGGTTATTCGAGTTATTTTTGTGGACTAAGCAGTTAGTAGGAAAGTAATCAATGGTTTTGAGAACTGACACTTTTTCGTCATTCCGTGTAATGACGGGAAGTAGTATTTTTATAATAATGGGAAGTATGGAAAGCTCTGCGTAAATCTGCTGGTTAAAAAGCTTTGCTTGTCTTGTCATGCTAGAAAGGTACAACGCTGTATATTATTGTGCCCTATATTTTGGTTCTCTTTGCCCTGAGAGTAAGGATTTCTATACAGGGTGATTCGGGAGACGTGAGCAAGCTCAACACTACGGATTCAGTAGATCATAAGCTACTGCTTCGTACCGCTATTAGTGAAATTAACGTTCATATATCTTTGGTATTGAAAACAAAATGTTTTAAATTATTTACGAAATTCATGGTTACTCTTCAGTCAGAATAATTCAGTCAAGTGAAACGTTTCAAACCGAATGTCATCTGAGTCCGTATACTTTTGATATATCGTATCTGAATCAATGTGACAATTTACTTTCTTCGTAATTAAAGTGCTGTCATAACAGTTAGAGGTTTTAATCTTTATAAACCAGTTGTTGTAGGGTGACCATGATTGTAGAGAATTAAACTTTAACTTAACAAAAATTAAAATACAGAAGAAAGGTATGTGTGTTTCACTGAAATACAATGGTGAACGATTCATTGCCATTTACTATGTATGTAGTGTTGGTACTGCTCACGTCTCCTGAATCACCCTGTAGAGAAAGCCTACGAGGGTAAACCAATTGGGGGACGCCCGGTCGGCCGCCCTAGATACCGTTGGGCCGATTCATACTATGGGTTTTTAGGGTTCCGTAGTCAACTAGGAACCCTTATAGTTTCGCCATGTCTGTCCGTCCGTCTGTCCGTCCGTCCGTCCGCGGATAATCTCAGTGACCGTTAGCACTAGAAAGCTGAAATTTGGTACTAATATGTATATCAATTACGCCGACAAAGTGGTAAAATAAAAAGTGGAAAAAAATATTTTATTAGGGTACCTCCCATATACGTAAAGTGGGGAGTGATTATTTTTTTTCATTTTAACCCTAACGTGTGATATATTGTTAGATAGGTATTTAAAAATAAATAGGGGTTTACTAAAATCATTTTTTGATAATGTTAATATTTTCGGAAATAATCGCTCCAGAAGTAAAAAAAAAATGTGTTCCCCCCCCCTCTAACTTTTGAACCATAAGTTTTAAAAATATGAAAAAAATCTCAAAAGTAGAACTTTATAAAAACTTTGTAGGAAAATTATTTTGAACTTGATAGGTTGAATAGTTTTTGAAAAAATTACAAAAATATTTTCTGAACTAAGTTTGTAATTTAACCGTATAAACAGGTGTTTATTGTACCTGTCATTTCTACAAAATCACAATGAAATGACGTGCTTTCAAAGGTTTTGTGTTTCTGTACTTAATATGTCAACTTAATGTGACGGACGGAAAACTACGGAACCCTACACTGAGCGTGGCCCGACACGCTCTTGGCCGGTTTTATTTGTTAGCGCAGTAGCCACTAGGTACGAGCACAGATATAGCTATAAGTAATCTCCTTATGCGTACGTAGGTAGATAATTAATGGCGGTACGTCATGCTGTGTTTTGTACACATAGGTTCTATGTTTTTAATGTTTTTATGTACGCCTTCCTAAAATTTTCTTTTTAGTTTTTATGTCTTTTTTGTCTGTTACTTATGTATGTTTTAGGTTCAGGTTTATTTTTTACTTTTGATTTCTTAAAAATGATTGTCATCCGATGTAGCTTCTTCTTTATGTTTATTATTATGGTTATTAACTTTTTATTATATGGTAATCCTGTCGTTGGCGTCTGTGTCGCCTCTTGTCTTAGATTTAAGTAAGGTCCCCACCGAAAATCAGCGCCTCTGCTTGCTGAGTCTTGCTGTGGCTTCATGCTGAGTGGGGATCCTTTTTAACGTCTTGTTATGTTATTTCATGTGTTTGTATTTTTTATTTCTTGTGCGACTTTAAATAATAGTACATTACTACAGAGGCCGGGACGAAAGGGGTTGCCGGCCGAAGACATATAGACGTCCGAGCGAAGCGAGGTCGGATAGGTCTCAGGCGGGCAACCCCATATTTCCTGCCGAGGTATGTATAGTGCTTTTCTTAAACATGCAATGAAGTAAACAACAAAAAAAATCAAAGTTTTATTTTTAATACGCATAGTGGCAGAATGTCATGATGCCTGTGCCACAAATTTATGTGGAATGGAAATTAAAAAAGAGGACTTTTCCGGCCTAGGCCTGCAAGATTTGTATGAAATTCTATTAACGACCTCTTGCCCTAGCCGCACCTGAAACGTCATACTTCGCAGCCTATTATAAGCAACATAACATCAATATTTCATTGCATGTTTGAGAAAATGTATTTTCTTTCTTTCTTTCTGAAGGATGAAGCAGGATCGGGATCAGCGGCGTGCACTCGTATTGGAGGCCAAGACACACTTTTGGGTCGCTGCGCTAAATGAGTAAATATAAATGCATGCAATGTTGTTAATAAAGAAGTATATTACCGGTCCTATCTAAACGACCTACTCGTATAATGGGTCTGTCACGCACTCACGCGGCCGCTACTCGTTTTTAGGGATCCAATGCCAAACTCGCAATGATGGAACTGTAGCTATGTGATGTGGTACTAGTAGGAATAATATACAATGCTGGATATATACAGAAAAGGGATATAGATCTACAAGCTATATACAAATATACAATAGATAGGAGTCACAAGAAGAAACAACAATAGAGAAATCTCTCAGGGACCGACGTCCTTTGAGAGTTGGTTGGACGTTATATATATGACAGAACATGTCAGATTTTGACAGTTGACACAAGTGACTCCACAAAACTGTTGTAGCGTATCCTCCTATAGCGTTATCCTAGCCCTAGCGTGCCCTAGCACAGTTACATCCTGGAGGATACCCGGGGTCCGCTATACCTAATCCCGAGAATTGGCATTTGCGCTAGTTTTTACGAAAGCGACCGCCATCTGACCTTCCAACCCAAGGGGGAAACTAGACTTTATTGGGATTAGGCTTGTTAAGTGAGTGGGCAACTTAACTGCGAGAAGTTCTCATAAGCGCCCGAAGGCCTCTGACTTGACTTAACGACTGGTGTCATAGACAGCAACCGGGATCAACGGCTTGAAGGACTTAAAAGATCGAAGAACCGATAACCATTTGGACCATAAATATCCAGGATGGAAAAAATCATGGGCCCTCAAGTGAAACTAGTACCTTAAAACGTTGAGATAGCTCAATTTGCTGAAAGCATCCATTATTGCATTTCTCCTCCCTTTCAAACCCGGCCAATACGATCGTGCGGGTTGATTACAACTAATTATCAAATCAAAAACATATGTCAATATACTTCAATTTCCTTTAATACAGTGCTGGTTTTCCGGTCTGAAAGGGCTAAGCAATAAAACTGCATTCACAGATTAAAAATAAAACCGGCCAAGAGCGTGTCGGGCCACGCTCAGTGTAGGGTTCCGTAGTTTTCCGTCCGTCACATTAAGTTGACATATTAAGTACAGAAACACAAAACCTTTGAAAGCACGTCATTTCATTGTGATTTTGTAGAAATGACAGGTACAATAAACACCTGTTTATACGGTTAAATTACAAACTTAGTTCAGAAATTATTTTTGTAATTTTTTCAAAAACTATTCAACCTATCAAGTTCAAAATAATTTTCCTACAAAGTTTTTATAAAGTTCTACTTTTGAGATTTTTTTCATATTTTTAAAACTTATGGTTCAAAAGTTAGAGGGGGGGGGACACATTTTTTTTTACTTTTGGAGCGATTATTTCCGAAAATATTAACATTATCAAAAAATGATTTTAGTAAACCCCTATTTATTTTTAAATACCTATCTAACAATATATCACACGTTAGGGTTAAAATGAAAAAAAAAAAAATCACTCCCCACTTTACGTATAGGGGAGGTACCCTAATAAAATATTTTTTTCCACTTTTTATTTTACCACTTTGTCGGCGTAATTGATATACATATTAGTACCAAATTTCAGCTTTCTAGTGCTAACGGTCACTGAGATTATCCGCGGACGGACGGACGGACAGACGGACGGACAGACATGGCGAAACTATAAGGGTTCCTAGTTGACTACGGAACCCTAAAAAAGAACCTTTTCAATACCTATTAATTGTACAAAATTTCTTTTATTTATTTATGGCCTCTCTTGTATCCTAGACTAGGTACATCTCTAAGAAGTTGATGTTCCTTGATAAAAATAGGATTGATTGACATCAATTGATATCAAACATTTTTTTGACACAAAACTAAAAAAAATGCTTTTTATTACTGTCTGTACATTTTTTTAAAATCTGTGAATACAGTTTTATTGATTAGGAGAAATAGAAAAATGTTTACTTGCAAGAAATTGAGCTATCAACGTTTTAAGGTAGTTTCCGTCCAGAGCCCATAAATAAGTTCCACTCTGTACTTATATACAGTTTTAACGGAAGAATATCAACTCAAAACTCGACGATAAGCCCGTGGAGCTCCTTATCTACGGAACCGTTCATCGCACATTACTAGTCAAACTTTACCGGTTTTAACACCTGCCTAAATGCGCATTCCGTATGAAAACGAAGTCCGAATTCGGTTATATGTGTTTATCGAACAGTTACATATGAACACATATTAATGAGGGACCGGCTTGACCAAACATACATGCATAATTTACAAATAACAACAATACTTACACTTTTTTTCGTCATGCTCGATAAAGGAGAACTTAATAGACTGCAAAACCCATACTCGTAGTTGGCGGCGTCGCGAATAGGCTTTGTATGAACATTTTTTTTCACGACGCCGTTCGAACCAGTTTTTAAAGAAGGTAAAATGTTTTGTATGAGACGAACACAAGAGATAGTGGACGGCGTACGAGCCCAATTCCAACGAAAAACAGCAAATCGATGTACAGTTTAGCCATTTGACACACGCATAAGTACTAAAGTCTGAGATGGAATTAGAGATCAAAAATGTAAACAAACAACTGTCAATCTGACATAATAATAATAATAAACCCGAGCTGACGGTGAGTGGCTACACCGCGGACCCCTAATCTCCAGGGGGCCCTTTCCATATGGCCCTCGCCTCTGTGCTTGCCTTAATTGGCCGGCCAGAGTGGAGTCGCAAGAGCGAGACCTATGCTCCAGGTTGGAAGTGTAAAATGTCATAACGCCGGCGGTCTGCTGATCGGATTACCGGGATCTGGCTACCGCTGACTCACCTCTCGACAACCTTATAGCCGCTCAAAGAGATGTTGTCCCACTGTCGCACTGTGCGTGCGACTGTTATGTGGGGCCCACTCAGCGAGCTGGCGAGTCACCGCCTGCCTTTTACAATATTGAGACTTATTGTCACGGCAGGTGCCCGCTAGTCTCCTCCAATAACCCATTATCCAGCCCATCCAACATTCTACACAATAGCCCATGACCTTAGTTTCCATCGCAGCAAAGTGATGCATTGCAATAGTCTTTGCACCTGGCGGGGACCATCTCCGGATGTATCACACTGTGCGCTCGGAGATGGTATCCGCCATGTGTATCCCTTACTTTTAGATTATTTTTGTTATCAAGGGCCTCTGCGCTGTTGGCTTCGGCCCCACACACGCCTTCCAAAGGTCCGAGACCCCATGGTCCCGAGATATGGAAAAGACGTACAATAATAATAATAATAATAATAATAATAATAATGTCTGTTACCATCAGCCCCGAAGACATAAGTTGTGCCATCCGTACTGCCCCGAACTGGAAAAGTCCGGGACCGGATGGATTGCACAACTTCTGGCTGAAGTGGTTTCGATGCTCACATGAACGTTTGGCAACACAGTTCCAGCAAGCCCTCGAGCTCGGTTCCCTGCCACATCTCTTAACAACTGGTGTTACCTCCCTGCTCTACAAGTCCGGTAGTACCACGGAAGCGAAGAACTACAGACCATAGATAACCCCCTCTAGATGGCCCCTATGAACGATTTAGTTCGAATCAAAAGTCACCAAGGTTAGCGGTATGTGCGGGTCGCGGGGAGGTCGGTAACGTCGCTGCCATTGGCTGTTTCATAGAGCGCGCGCTTGGGTTTAACATGGCGCGCGCGGCGTAGGGATGGGACGCGTTGTTTATTACCGGCTTTTACCGGTAATGCCATTTATTTTAGGGTAACAATTTTAAATAGCGTATATGCTCATCTATTAATTTAGTATCTAGAATAATATTTTTAGGCAGCGCATAGTGTAATGTAGTGTAGGTCGATTCACAAGAGCTGGCGCGGAAAATGTATGAAACTGTCATTAATTTCATAGACATTCCGCGCCAGCTCTTGTGAATCGACTTACACGGTTACAGCACTGGTGAATGTAAAAATTGCGGAATATTTTGACGACCACTTTGGCTTAGTTGGTAGTGGTCCTGCCTACGAAGGCGGAGTTCCCGGGCTCGAATCCCGGCTAGAGCATTTATTTGTGAGATGAACTAACACGAATATTTGATCCTGAGTCTTGGAAGTTTTTCTATAGAAATAAATTTGTTTATCTATATAAATAAATACAGTAGAACCACAAATATCAGTTACATCGGCAATCTTCGTTCACGCCGACGAGTGCAGACAAGTACCGAATGAAACCGAATGTACGACCAATTCAATAAAGACCTTGTTGCATTATACGTAAGGTCAAGGTAGAATATGCAATGACAGTTGAACTAGTGCTCTCGTGCTTCGCGCAGCCAGACAAAATGGCGATCGCCGGCGTCGCGCGTAAATTGTTGGCCAATGGCTGTTGAGGAATTTACCCACGCAAAGCACTGCCTTGTGATTGGCTAAAATGTTTTCAAAAAGTTTGCTCACCAAGACGATTCGAAAAACCCAATTGTAATGGCTCCTTCTCCAACCGATTCCGAGATCCCTTATACTTCTTCGAGGTCCAGCATAGGGTCCACCTCGTGACACTAGTCCTAATTGCTCACCAAGACGAAACGAAAAACCAAATTGCAATGGCTCCTTCTCCAACCGATTCCGAGATCCCTTATACTTCTTCGAGGTCCAGAATAGGGTCCACCTCGTGACACTAGTCCTAACTGCTCACCAAGACGATTCGAAAAAACCCAATTGCAATGGCTCCACCTCTAACCACTTCCGAGATCCCTTATACTTCTTCGAAGTCCAGCATAGGGTTCACCTCGTGATACCAGTCCTAAATGCTAGGGAAATCTATGTCCTACTTAGTGGTAATACTGTTACTAATTTGTTATTTCATTAGATATACATACTCGATATTACATAACAATAAATATGATACAACCGGTTAATAAACTATATAATAAAATAAAACTACACATTAACTACTTCTAAATTAAATATTCCATTCTACTACATTGATATGTACCCGTATCGTACCTATAGCGTATAAATAAAATAGAACGAGACACTAATTTACTACATTACTACTTTAATTAAAAGAACACTGGCAACACTGACAGTTTAATGTAAAATAACTAATGACCTTTTCCAATAGAATTTCAATATTAATAAAACAGCGCAACAAAACGCGGACGAATACATAATTAATTGAAATCGAGACTTATACGGTAATGTCGAAAGCGTCACTGGCACATCACTAGCCCGAGCATGTACTTTCGTCAGAAGGGAGAGTACATTGACATTTGAATTGGTTGGAAAGGGACAAGAATACTTCTGTACTTCTTACTGGCTAATGTAAAATGAACTCCGCCTGGCAGAATAAAATATGCCTTTTGTAATTAATTTAACTTATCTGTGAAATATTATTCCGTCATTCTTGTACTTTGCTGTTCGAGAGCTTTTCCCACATAACTTTACACAGCAAAACACCATTTCTAATGGATAAAATAGATTTTCAATGCTCGTTTATCTGACGTACGTATAGATCGCGAACCTGGACGAGTCTGACTGAGAGCGCGAGGCGTTTTTGCTTACATGTACTAGTGGTACATAGGTGAGGTGACCGCACGTCGCCCTATAATCTCAATCTAGAGGGGGTTATCTATGCTACAGACCCATCACGTGCTTGCCTACACTGTACAAGCTCCTTACATCCATTTTAAGAGCAAAAATTAACACGCACATTGTTGCGAACAACATTTTGGCCCCTGCTCAAAATGGATGTAGGGCTGGGTCGCGTGGTACTAAAGAGCTCCTCCTCATAGACATGACCATTTGCCAACGAGTCCGGCGGTGCAGAGGGGCCCTCTCGGCCGCTTGGATTGACTATAAGAAGGCCTATGATTCGGTGCCTCATTCATGGCTGAGGAGGATCTTAGAGCTGTATAAAGTTGATGCAGCTTTAAGATCCTTCTTAAGTGCTTGCATGGGGCAGTGGACCACAGTCCTTCGTCAACCGGGAGGCGGAGACGGCTCCTCTGGTCCGCAAGACTCTATCAGGATTGAGCGAGGTATTTTCCAGGGTGACAGCCTGAGTCCCTTGTGGTTCTGCCTAGCGCTGAATCCGCTCAGCACTCTGCTGAAGGATTCGGGGCTAGGTTGCCAGCTGCGGAGAGGGGGTGAGGTCATTTCTCATCTGCTCTACATGGATGACCTCAAGCTATTTGCACCAAATAGACAGGACCTGTTGGAGCTACTGAAAACAACAGAAGTTTTCAGTAGCGCCATCAAAATGGAATTTGGTGTAGATAAGTGTGCGGTCATGCATGTACAGCGGGGGAAAGTTGTAAATTCAACAAATTTACAGCTTTCTGAGACAATGTCACTCAGGTCTCTCTCCGAAGCAGAAACCTACAAATATCTTGGTATGTCACAGTCTTTGGGTATTGAGGGTGAGGGCATAAAGCAGGCGGTGAAAGAGCGCTTCTTCTGTCGCCTGACAAAAGTACTTAATAGTTTTTTGTCGGGTGGCAATAAGGTGCGCGCATTCAACGCCTGGGTTATGCCCTTGCTCACATACTCCTTTGGCATACTAAGGTGGACTCAGACTGAGCTGGATGCCCTGGATCGAAGGGTGCGTGTACTGCTCACTGCTCACCGCATGTTGCACCCACGCTCGTCTGTTATGAGACTGTACATCCCGCGGAAGTGTGGAGGTCGCGGCTTTTTAAATGCCAAAGACCTCCACAACCGCGAGGTGTGCAGTCTCAGGGATTATTTCCTAAACAGCGAGTGTGGGATGCATCGTGACGTAGTGGCAGTAGACGCATCTTTCACCCCGCTCTCCATGGCAAACGAGAACTGGCGCAGATTTAAAGTACTGAGCGCCGAGGACCGCAAGGCGGAATGGAAGAGTAGGGAGCTACACGGGCGGTTCTACAAGGCCCTTACGGGGCCCGACGTAGATCTGCTCGCGTCGGTGAACTGGCTACGTTTCGGGGATCTCTTCGGGGAAACCGAAGGTTTTGTCTGTGCAATTGCGGACGAAGTTATCATGACGAACAACTACCGGAGGTATATCCTGAAGGACGGTACGGTCGACATTTGTCGGGCATGCCGTCAGTCACTCAGGCATATCATTTCCGGTTGTGGTCATCTTGCTAACGGCGAGTACTTGCACAGGCATAACTTGGTAGCCAGAATTATTCACCAGCAACTTGCTCTTTCATACGGTCTTGTGAACTTCGAAGTGCCGTACTATAAATACTTACCTGCGCCAGTTCTCGAAAATGGTCGTGCTACGCTCTATTGGGATCGATCTATCATCACGGATCGGACTATTGTAGCCAATAAGCCCGACATCGTGCTGATAGATCGATCGAAGCGCCAGGCAGTGCTCGTCGACATCACCATCCCCCATGACGAGAACCTCGTGAAGGCCGAGAAGGACAAAGTCAGCAAGTACCTAGACTTGGCACACGAGGTAACCGCCATGTGGGATGTTGATTCGACGATCATTGTCCCGATAGTCGTTTCTGCGAACGGTTTAATAGCGAAGAGTCTCGACCAACACCTCAAGAGACTCTCGCTAGATGGCTGGGTCAAGGGTCCGATACAGAAGGCGGTACTCCTGGACACGGCGCGGATAGTCCGGAGGTTCCTCTCTCTGTCGCCCTAACCACCGGTAGCTTAGGCCCTGCCTCGCTGCCGGCGGCACTCTAGGTTAGGTTTTTATAATGATTTTATGTTTAGTATTTATAGTTATATATTTTACTTTTATAGAAATATTGTAAAAACCAACCTAAGACGAAAAATAAATAAAGTGAATAATAATGTTTATTACACAAAGCACACGAATACAAAATAATACAGACATAAATTTCCTTTTTAAAACTCTTGTCATTACCAGTAGCATAAATCATATCTCCACATATTTTATTAAAACAACACCAATACGTTATAAAAAACCCTATTTAATTCAGTGTGGTTATTTTATGTAGGTATTAATTGTATTGTATGTATTGTATGTATTGCTTTATTGTACATAAAACACGGTAAAATGACAAACAAACAAAAAGTGGAAGTACAAAGGCGAGCTTATCCCTTTAAGGGATCTCTTCCAATATTTTTTTTTTCTTCAATTAATTTATTTAGCTTAAATTTTTAACGCGGTAATCTTTTTCAAGTATTCCAATGATTTTCAATTACCCACTGCGTACGTTAATTTTTTTATGGTGGCAACTCACTTGTTTACATTTTAGATCTCTAAATCTATCACCGATTTTATAGGTCAAACCAAACTTTTTGACCCGCAGTTATTTAAAAAAATCCCTAAGGAGGGCAGTGCCAAGTCATTTTTTTTATTACGAACATGAGAACCAAAGTGCAGCATATTGTACTATTTTTAAAACATGCTCGGAAAAGTGGGAGTTACTTTCGCGATTTTATTATCTTTAGTTAGCTAGGAATTTTGCTAAAACATGGTAAAGATAGGTGATTTTTTATAGTATATTACTACAGAGGCCGGGACGAAAGGGGTTGCCGGCCGAAGACATATAGGATAGGTCTAAGGCGGGCAACCCCTAATTTCCCGCCGAAGTATGTATAGTGCTTTTCTCAAACATGCAATGAAATAAACAACAAAAAAAAACAAAATTTTATTTTCAATACGCATAGTGGCAGAATGTCATGACGCCTGTGCCACAAATTTATGTGGAATGGAATTAAAAAAGAGGGCTTTGCCGGCCTAGGCCTGCAAGATTTGTATGAAATTCCATTAACGACCTCTTGTCCTAGCCGCACCTGAAACGTCATACTTCGCAGCCTATTATAAGGAACCACCACCATATCAGCCCTAGGACGTCCACTGCTGGACATAGGCCTCCCCCAATTTCATGGGGGGTAAATGCCATAATCGCCACGCTTGGCATGCGGGTTGGCGATCGCAGTATCTCCACCGCATTTAAGGAATGCTGCTGCCCATTCCCCGGTGGTCTTGGTCGTAGTTTTAGGACATACCCGGGTCCAATTATAAGGAACATAACATCAATATTTCATTGCATGTTTGAGAAAACAATATATCGAATAGTAACTACATGTTTCGTCACAAGGACATGCAAATATTTAGTCATGTGTATCGTCGCATGCATAATTTGCTTAAATACTAATAGAATCATAGGAATTAATGTCATTGAAATATTGATGCCTAAAAAATATATAACGCCGTTTTAAATTCTTTAGAGCTTTCTAGTTTTAAGATCTTCGCTAGTAGTTTATTGAATAACCGCTTCGATTGTGGAATGAGCTCCCTGCCGAGGTTTTCCCGACGGACTACAGTATGGGGTTCTTCAAGAAAGGAGCGTATAAATTCTTAAAGGGTCGGCAACGCGCATGTGACACCCCTAAGAGTTGCAGGCGTCCATAGGCTGCGGTGACCGCTTACCATCAGACGGGCCGTACCCTTGTTTGCCACCGACATGGTATAAAAAAATATATTCGTGGTGTCATAACAAATACACTCTTGGATAGAAGTGGATTTTGGACTTATAATTAATTTTCCCCTGATGCCGCAAGATGCCGCTAGAATGCGGTGGAGATACTGCGATCGCCAACCCGCATGCCAAGCGTGGCGATTATGGCATTTACCCCCCATGAAATTGGGGGAGGCCTATGTCCAGCGGTGGACGACCTGGGGCTGATATGGTGGTGATGCCGCAAGCTGTTAAATTTGGTAAAAGCGCTATACATGTCTCGGCTGGAACAGGGGTCTGATCTACGAGTATAATAACACACTAAGCAATCACTTCCTTCCCGGCCTTTGTTAGTATTTTTTCTTTATCACGATGCTAATCAAGCATACTACCCGACTGATGGTAAACAGTCACCGTAGCCTGTGGATGCTAACAGCGCCAGAGAAATACGCCCGTTGCCAACTTCTAATTGATTTGAGGACTCGCCATATCCGTTGTTTTCTCGGTTTATATTCGATTCTTATCTATATAAACCACTTTTTTTAATGTGTACCTAAACCACCACCACCACCACCACCATACCAGCCAAGGCGTCCACTGCTGGACAAAGGCCTCCGCCAATTTAAGAGGGCGCAGTACGTTTCGGAAATTAGTTTCTGTTGCTTGAAATTATAATGGCGAAAAAATACAGCGATTTTTCATACAAGCCGTAAAAAACTCAAAAAACCGCTGTATTTTTTTTTCTTTTTCAATTTCTTGCAATAGAAACTAATTTCCGACCTAGGTATGCCGGATCCCATTGTGTATACAAAGTTTCATGTTATTCTAGCATGGCGTTTTAAAATGAGAGCCTAAATACGTTTGTATGGAGAACCGATCCACACCGATCGTACTGCGCCGTCTTAATGGAGGGTAAATGTCATAATCGCCACGCTTGGCATGCGGATTGGCGATCGCAGTATCTCCACCGCACTCCAGGGATGCTGCTGCCCATACCCCGGTGGTCTGAGTAGTTTTAGGACATATCCGGGTCCGGTAGGTGAAGTAGGTGGGCTGCAAAAGTGCACGGACAATCTTAGGAACATTGTCCATTCCCTTGCATAATTTTTCATTTCGGTTGGAAATTATAATTCCGCTAATTGGACGGTTCCGTTTGTAAAATATTTTACACCACCCACCCACTTTTTGGCCAAGTGGTGACGTAAAATTGTGTACAAAACACGGGTCGTAAAACAGAAAGCCCCCTCTCGCATATTTATGACCCTCGCCTGCGGCTCGTGCCTCGAACATCTGCGATATCGGCCTTTCTTTGTTTTACGACCCTTGTATCGTAAATAGCTATACTTTTGCTGCAGCCTACTGTAACTGTGTACATATCTTAAATTGAAACTAAACTCCCTCATTTCAGGCTTAAATGGGATTTTTATACAACAAAAATGTGGTATGTGGACTAATAGGCGTTCACAGGCTTAGATTGGGCGTTCGCTTATCATCAACCGCGCCGTGCATCTGTTGACCACCATTATAGAAGCAAACTCGACCGGTTTGGCGACCGACTTACAGACTAGTTGGGAAGGTATGGTTACCCAATTTACATGTGACCTGTGAGCTATGATTATTAATAATAACGGTTTTAGATATTATGCTCGATGATAAAATACGATTGTAAATTTGGAATTCGGATTTCGAGCTCAAAGTCTTTAGTGATCTCTAATTTTCGCCCCGTGAGTTGTTGGTACTCGCCGCTCGCGCACTGAAATAAGCGAATATCGGCATGATGGTTTCTAGTCGAATAGGGAAATTATGTCAAAAGTGTTGGATACTCTGTAAACGCAATATTCAAAAGTGTTCTATTTCTATGGTAGCTTAGTAATGACACATGTCTGGAGTTCATTCTGTTCTGATCTTTTGCGTAGTATACATCACATCGTTTTGTACAATATTTTTACTTCTTACTAATGAACTAGTTTCCTTTTATGCCCTAAACCACTGGCCACTTAGGTTAAGTGGTCTGTGCCCTAAACCCATCAAAAAGGTATTCCATTTATTAACGTACCATGAAAATATATACAAAAATACTAAAACAAAATAACCTAAATAAAATTATAATTGTCAAAAAGTGAATAATGAAGTTGTAGAATATTACAATTAGTATGAATTTGTATTGTATACGAAAATATTAATTTCTACTATGTAGTGGCTGTTTAGAATATTCGCTTTGGTCCTGCTCGCGCTACTATTTGTAATTACTAGATGAAAGCCCGGCTTCGCTCGGGTGAAATAAATAAGAAAGAAATAAAGTAAACACTTATTCGTGACAGTTATGCAAACGACGAAAGAAATAGTGTACAAAATGTATAAAATAAAAACATTACAACAACGGATTATGATGCAACTTCGTATAGAAATATATTCAGTAGTCTGGATTAACATATGTAATAGGGAGTAAAAGATTACGCTGACGACGTCATGGGCAAAGGCTAGTATCTTTGCAAGTTAATCCTAAGCATTTTTATAAGGGTAGTATTTAAAGGCACATAAAAAATTTGACACCGTAATCAGTACTGATTTGTATAGCTAAAATACTAATCGTTCATTAAAATTCAGTTCAGATGTGCAATTGTTAAATATTGATGTGCCAGTCAGTATTTTTGGTGCGAAGTCAGAGTTGCTAACGCGAACGAAAACAAATGAAGTTCGTGTATCTCCCTCTCTGTCGGTGTCGAACTTGCAAAATCGAGCGACACATAGGGAAATACACGATGTTCGTTCGTTTTCGTTTCGCGGTAGCAGCTCTCTATTCTTCGCCAAATTCTCTTAAGTGGGGCCCTTTACACTCAATATTATGTATCAATATTATCGCGATTTTTAAAATTGTATGGGGTCTGTTAAACGCATAATATTATCACAATACTGATGTGTCAATATTATCATGGTTTTCAAAATCGTATGGACTTTTCTTCAATATTCATTGCACGTGATACGGATCGTGATATGAGTATACCGCGTGATAATAACAACCATGTAACAGGCCCCTATGGATGTTGCTTCAATATTCAGTGTTTCGCGTGATAATAATAACAGTTGGTAATACTTTTTACAATTAATGGAAGCTATTTAACAACTTGTTCCGTTTTGCCAAAGGTATTTCACATTCCGAAACGCGCACCTTCCAGGAATAGGAGCCGTCAGACCAGAGGGCCTGCCGCGATCTGAAAACGAAGTATTTCCCTCTCCGCGCTCGAATATGCAAGTGCGACAGAGAGGCATATATATTTAGTTTTCGGTTGGTAGCACTTTAGTCCGAGCGCGGCGGACGGTCGAAGAAAGTCAAAGAACATTTCGTGTGTTGTCTGTCACACATATAATTTTTTAACTTCCCATCGACCTATGAACTTGAAATTAGGTGATAAAGTTTATTATGAAGTATATATTACCAAAAATATTGATAAATCACATTTGTTTTTTAGTTGTACGGAACCCTCAGTGTGCGACTCCGACGCACTTGGCTGGTTTTTATTACATTTTGAATTTTATTTCTCTTATATTAAAATACCCTATTCGTTTTAAAGTTGACGCCTGACGGCCAACCACGAACCAAAAACGAACTATCTTCCTCTCTGTCGTTCGAATATACATGTGCGAGAGAGAGGCAGATACTTCGTTTTCGGTTCGCGTTAGCGCCTCTAACGTCCGAGCGCGGCGAACGGCATGAGCTGGGGGTCTACTCCGAAATTCAAAATCTGAACTTCGTATGGTGCCGTCCCTTTCACTCTCCTGTCATAGACTATATGAGTGAAAGGGACGGCACCACACGAAGTTCGGATTTCGAATTTCGGAGTAGACCCCAGTACCACTAAGTTATAAGATAGAGCGAGATAGGGATAGAATTTTGCTAGACGTTTAAAAGCCATAAGTCACCTAGTAGTTTGTCACAACAAAATAGAGACGCAGCTTTAAGATGGCGGACAGACTTAGCAAACATTCAAGTGGTGTCCTTTACACGATTAATATTATCACAATACTTTTTATCGCAGTTTTCAAATTTGTATGGATTCTGCTTCAATATTCACGTGATACTTATCGTGATATGAATGTATCACGTGATAATAATAACCATGTAACAGGCCCCATACATTCGCTTTGAAGGCGGTTGTTGTGACAATCAGCCTAGCTAGCACGATAGATTATACCGTTACGTTTTATGTGACGTTTTAATACATTTCGCCCATATAACGTGACGGTATAAGTTATCGTGCTAGCTAGGCTGATAGGTGTATAGAACGCTTGAAAACTACAAAAACAAAACGCTGCAGACGCGGCTAGCCGAATCCACACAATGGGCGATGACGGCCCCTCACCCAGAACGCAGCCCAGCAACCTGGCCAACACACCGGACGCAAACATAGTTTACAATTTCCGAACGTACACAACCCGACGCTGTCAACCAACAAATTTAATATGGCCGACCTTTCGTCATAAAATTAACACTTTTTAATGCAAAATACGCGACAATCCGAATTTTGCGGATACATATGTTCAACTCAAAAATCGTTATTTTTATACGTTCTTCAATTTGACACAGGTCTCGTTCAGGTCTACCGTACCCCTGCACGAAATTATTAATATAGATTGTCGTTGTCGATATATTGATTTATATACCACATTATCGGTCTAATTATCATTTTGTCTACGTTGCACCGTCCACAATTATCTGTTTCGGCTTAAGGTTGACTGGTGTACCACTTATAAAGTTTTATTTCTGCAATAAAGGTTAAAAAAATAGGTTAGGATTGCATAAGATGTCAATTTCGTTAACACAACTCCGCTATACCTTCTCTAAGTAGACACATTGAATATGAAAATTGTAGTTGAAAAATTTTATGATTAATTTACACAACGATCACGAATGCATATTTAAGTACGCTAAATTATCGATTTATTAAGTTCCATTCGGTTGATCGATACATCTATCTTACTTAGGATAGAAAATCATCGTTAACGAGTGGGCAAGACGCTTTTCTAATAGCTGTGCTACTTTTCGACTCGTGGCGATAATAGCATTCAGAACATCACTCCAAATCAACCAGCGTAAGACTTGGTCTTGGACAGACCTTTAAATTATGCGTCGTTATTATGAATTTCGTTACTTATACTATTTTCCTAAAAGCGTGATAGGAGAAGAAGAAAATAGTTTATTAGCGCAAAAATTCAAAATATACAAGCGAAACAAAATATGTACACAAAATAAATTCACAAAAATAAAAATAGCAAAGTAACAAACCTATGTTTACAAATAAACAATTTGAATCTTTGAACAAGGAGCAGAGGGCACAATTTTGTATCTTTTGGAGCAAAAAAAACTGTCCATGGGGTCCCAGCGCGCACAAGTTATTTGCAGAAATCGCGAAGCTTCTAGTTGACGTACCTTACTGATGACCTAATCATCGAAAATTAGAGAGAATTTGTGGCCTATGGATGCTATTGCCTCCAGAGGAGCCACATACGCGCTGTCGACCCTTTAGTTGAAGTGAAGATTCGTTGAAATTGATTATGAGAAAAAAGTCTACCAAGAATAATGGACCGTGTCAGTAGCGTTTCTAATACTTGTGCTAATAGTTAGCATGTAACAGAGCGTGAATAACAAGTGATTAGTAGTTAAATGGTATAGTGGAGCGCTCGTGGCCCAACGGCGCTTGCGTACCGCGTTTGACATCGGCCCAGGTCAGCTCTTGGATGGGTGACAACTTTTCCTGCAACTTTTTCTGGTGTGCCAACAGTGCTGACGGGCTTCCGAATGTGTGCTATTATTGGCTATGTGCGAAGTAGGTGGTGGGGGTAAGCTAGGCGATTGCAGCGCACACCCCGGCAGAAATGTGTACTTACCGGGGACATCTGTCAAATTGACTTTCACGTTTCCTATTGGTTTCTTAACGGTTTCCTACGATTCGTTTCGTTTGTATTTATTTATTTATTTTCTTATTTATTTCAGTAAAATTTCCAGTAAGGGGTCTTTCTCGTTTACTAAAATAAAAAACATATTCATGTGTCATTATTTGACACCTCTGAGTTTGACATTGTCCCGGGACGCTTGACGTTTGACGTTTCTGACGTGCACATAGCCAATAGCGTTCCCGGGACCGTGTCCAACTGCGATTTGGGGAACACCACAGGGGTTTTAGTCTGTGCGAGTAGGACATACCCACTCGGTTTCTCCCAGACCGGGTGGGATCCATAATGGATTTCCCCTGGGTTAAAAAAAAGTTCAGCTCTTGGACGGGTGACAACTTTAAGTGGTTACTTACTGAGCGTTCCCGTGCTTTGTAATGTACCTACGCTAGCCGTTGGTCTCGGCTGCTGTGTACTACAGCAGTCGCTAAGCCAAGTTAGTATATACCCATAACACAAGCCTTATTGATCTTATTATGAGACTAGTTCGATTTGTGTACTCCCGTAATATTTATTTGTTTCGCAATTGGGCTGTTTCAAATATTATTGAGGCGACTTTCCGCTATGTTTTACCACTTCTATAACCAGAATAATATAAAAAAAAACTTTTGATGTTGGTTAAAAATTAGACACAGGATCGGCATCCGTTGCCACAAGTGCAGATGCGAGACAAGTGTTTCCGTTCGTCCTGACACTTTCTTTTTATAGACATCCTTTTTCTTGGGAATTATAGAACAACATTCTAGAAGAATAAATAGAGTTCTTATTTTTGAAGTGGATACTTCTGTTGGTAGCTTGTATAAAGTCTGGTTACTGAAACTTATGATATAGGTCTTGGGCTGGTCACACCGTGTAGTAAATATTTTCTAGTATCAAAACCAAAAACCCTATTTTTTTTTTAATTTATTCTTGACCATGGATATCAAGTCCTTCGGTCGTCAAAAACCCTACTTCACAATATGTGACCAGCCCAAGATTATTTGATTATCCCGCCAAAAATTTGGGTAATATTTCAGTAGCCAGACTCTCTATACATAAGTATGACATACAAAAGGTAGCGGAGGACTGGCCGAATACAGCTCAGAACCGGTAAAAATAGCACAAATTGGAGGAGGCTGTGGTTTGGCCTGGCCCAAGGCAAGGGTCCAAGCCAAACCCACCGACCATACTAATTATCTAATTAACTAATTGTTACGATTTGAAAATAATTTTTTTGTTTTTTGGTTATGGAATAAATGGGCTTATTATTCTATTTTATTTTTATTATATACAAGAAGTTAGCTAACCTACATTCAACGTTTTCAATTTTAGTTCCGTTACTAACGTTAGGGGGCGCCAAAATTAAAGCGATGGTATCGATGATTATTCGCAGAAATATATTGCAGTTATAAAGTACAAAAATAAATAGGCAGGCATGATATTTGTATGGGGCAGCAGTGGTCGCGAACGGTCGGTCGGCTGCCGCCGGCACTGCAGCTGCCGTTTAGATACAACGTCTAGCTTCTGTATGGAGGGTTCGAGCGAGATGGCATATTGCTATGCTCTCAAAACAACTATCATAGTTTACTCTATTCGTAAAGTTATCAACACGCCCTAGAAATAAATTAACTACTTAAATAAACTAAATAACCCAACCAACCAACCAACTCAAAAAAGTTGGAAACGCCCGCCATAGTTAGTAATTATCGTAGGTATACATAGTCGAGGTTAAAAATATATGCACGAACAAAGTGATCAAAAAATGCGAACACGACTTTATTGTTAAGGGCATAACGCACATATAGTTTTTAACTTGACTGTACTCATATTTTTCGATTTCAAAATAAGTATTAAAGTTCGTCTTACGAAAATTATAACACGTTTTAAAATTAGAAATTTTCAAAAACACAGTACCAACACGAAACCTTATATCATGTTACGTGTTGAATGCAATTAAGTATAACGTAAACATTAAATTATAAAGAAAGTAATAACAACACATCGCATACGTTTAAAAAACCCGAACGCAACCATAACAAACTTTTTCACATCACTATCACGCGCGGGAAAACTGTCAATCCGCCATTTTCTTTTTTCTCACTTAATGGCCTTTGCGTTTTCAGCCAGTATCCAAATAAAATTATTGTTTTTTTTTCACTTATATATATATATATATATATTGGCCGTTTCAGCCAGTGCTAGTGACGTCCGCGCGTGGTTAGTGCCGGTTCAGACTGGCCGGTCTGTTACCGGTTCCGTTGGATCGTAAATAGAAAACACTTCGCTGAGTTTTGCGTTTTGGGGACATGCTGAGTCAGTTCTATGCATTTTATTACTGTTTATCTGTACGATTTTGAATTTGATAGGACATTTTTTTAAAAATGTCCAGCAGGATGTCAACTGAAATAGATGATTCCATTTATTGATTAGGTTAGGTACAGACTTGAGCGACCGACGATTCCGGGGCGGCGTATTCGCGCCTGACGCTGTGTGCTTAAAGAAAGCACAGGCAAATTAACACAAGCAAAAAATACTAGGCGTTATAAGACTCGGGTGTATGTATTAGATGTTATTTTTGGAAATGCTCTTTTATCACACAGTTTTACGTAAGAGGAGCTTTATCAAATCATGAGTTTCTAAATGCTCTAAGAGATGAAGTCACCTATCATATGCATATAAAGGAATGTCCCCAAAAAGTCCCCGTGTGGTGCCGGGTTGAATAGCACCACGCCCTTTCTTCCCTTGGGTGTCGTAAGAATCGACTATGGGAACCAGGTTGAAGTGTGTTGTGGGCGATGGGCTAGCAACCTGTCACTGTAATATCACATTTTCTCGGCGTAGGCGTGAGTTTATGTACCTATGTATGTATGTCCCCAAAACGCAATCGAAAAACCAATATAGCAAAGTCATAACAAACAGGTCAGCTTCTTGGACAATGTTACCTTACTACTCCATTCAGGACTTAGTGATAATAAATGAAATGATTTACATACTAACGCATAACTACTATTTGATAATAGTAATATGAATATGAAATTTAAAATAACAAGATAATGAATGCAGCTTTGAAGGCTTCGAAAGCTCTTCAGCTATATCCACACGAAATCCCAACCTTAATTGGGAGTACACAAATTTAGGTTCGCGTGTTCCTCGTGGACATATCAAAAGTAGCGCTAGAAAGCTTATTTTAAGTTGAACTCATAATAGGCATAAACAAGGTCTGACGCGTCTTTTGTTTTTTTTTTAACTGTGTATGGCCAAGCTGTGACACGTTCTAAATCTAAAATCTAAGTACTCACCAGTAACCGAAGAACTCGGTGAGATCCATACAGTCGACCCTTTTCTGAGGCTCGTCGACGATGCCGGAGTCCAGATCCTCTTCAGAGGAGTCACTCTCAGAGTCGGAGTGCGCGCTCATCACACTATTCACACTAATGCAGTAGTGATGTGCTGTGGTATCACTTTAGTTGGTTAAAAAGTAAAAAAGTAACGTTATTTTTTTTAATGGAGATTCTCAGTATTATACCATTAATCCAAACGAAATCTAACTAAGCCTAGCAAGCGCAATAGATTATATCGTCACGTTTTATGGCAGCAATGTACTAAAACGTCACATGAGTCACGGTATGACTAGCTGACCAGCATATCTCGTTTTATTAGGTCTAAGTCTTGATATATAGGTACAACGGGTACTAATGTTTCCTAATGGAAGTTTTAATAAACAATTTTTTTAGAGCCGTCACATTTGTATTTAATTTAATACCCTACATAGTCGATTTGATTTTTAAATAAAATCACCGAAAAGCGCCTTCAATTTTCAAAAATTTTTGATATTCCTTTTATGAATTATTCAACGTGTTGCCAGTTCAGAACTTACTTTTACCAGTTTGTGTCTTTATCTTCGTCAAATGTTTATTTTTATAAGTATAACCACAGTGGTATAACCTATCAACGGGTATAATAATAATAATAAGCTTCACGGCCGACTTCGGCCACGGTGACTGTTCACAACTCCGTTCTAATAGTGAAATATCAAGTCAAATGAGCAACTTTAAATGAAACGTCAATAACGCTTTTTTATTAAGTATGGATTTTATAGGGAAGTTGCAACATGTGACGTCAGAATTTTTCCATGGTCAAACAGCTTTTATTTTTTATTTTTACGTATTCAAAAATCTTTTTACAAAAATAAGCTGCAAAAGTAAGCCTAGTATATTCAGAGTATTTCGTGAGTTTCTTCATTGGTAAATGCAGGTAATATACTTATATTGTTGTCAGCAACTTAATACCACAATAAGGTAAGGTTAGAGTGTTTATTTTTATTCACAGCATATTATATAGTCATTTATTCTAATTAGAGGCGTTTGTATCAGTCAATCTGTCAACCAGGAAAACGATTCGTTCGCATGTGGGTCAGTATTTGTGTGTTGGCCGACGCGCAAATGTCACCCGCCCGTGCCAGTCGCAGCACACTGCTATCACGGAATAATTAACTAGTGGCTCCTCAGAGTAAGGATTTCATGTGTATATAAAGAAGAGAAGATCCTATACGAGTTCCACCTAGGGGGACAGAAAAGCTCTTACGCAGCCAAATTGAAAACTGGTCTTAAAAGTCTGGCGGCTTACTATAAACAACCTCTTTAATTTGGGCGGGTAATCGTTTTACTTCAAACACTCACTAACTAAACAGTAGTAAAAGTCACTTTGAGGTTATAAACGGTAAGGATATGACAGGTGTCAGGATTGACTTCTTAACCGCCGACCACTATGTTTGAAATGAGGTGGACATGACATGACATTGAGGCAAATAAAGAAAATCGGAACTATGACAAGAACAACAAATGATATATCCCTTTCTGCCGCTGTTATTATTGAAAATTTATAATAATTATAATTGTCATGTCATGGACATATATCTAGGTTACTCGGGACCCCACTTAAAATTTAACACAATGGAGAATATTGACTAGTGGTTCGGAATCTCCACATAAATGATCTAAAACAACGCTGAAACGAATTTCGGGTTATTATATCTTTGCATTTGAGAACAATATGACAATTTATTTCGATTAAACTACAAATTATAAAAGTTGGTAATTTTATGTATGGAGATAAATATACGTCGCACATGCAATTCTGACGTGTTATATGTCGGAGCATATATTTGGTCGGGATTACCATCAGGGTACACCTTACCGTACTAGCCGGGCAGAAGTTAAAGCGTCCAGATAGGTTACGGGCCAGGGTCTGTCTGTATGCCTGTTTGCCACCATCGTGGCCTAAATAAAGCATAATATGTAGCGTCAGCATGTCACCCGCCGGTTGTCAGTCGGGAAACAGTTTCCGGTTCCTTTGACGACTTGTCGCTTGCTTAAATTATCACGATTGCTTCGGTGCGTTTTATGGAATAAATAGGTAAGTAGTTCGGAATATCTAGGAAACCTATTAGAATAATATGAGGATCTGCTGTGTCAAACGCTATTTGGAAAATGTGAAACGCAGGCGTCCTTTATTGTTGTATATTTTATTTCACATTTTTTTGTGTACAGTACTACAGCATACAAAAAAAAATAGTGAAATAAAATATACAAAATAATCGGCCAAGAGCATGTTCCGTGGTTGCCCAAAAACTGAATAAAAAAAAACAATAACTAACAATAGGGAATACCTTCGCAGCGTTTCATACGTCTTTTACTAAGGAAGGAAAAACTTTTTACAATAACCCAAAAACGGCTTAACTGATCATGTCCACTATATGTTTCGTTGAAAGTCTTTATTAAGCTTTACTTTCATGATTTTTTCATATTTTTTTACCCATAGTTAAAAAGTTAGGGGGGGAGGGGCACATTTTATTTTTCTATTTAAGTGGTTATTTCCAAAAATATTCACTTTGCAAAAAAATGTTTGATGAAGATCTCTATTCATTTTGAAAGACCTATCCAACAAGACCCCTCATCATAGGGTTGAAGCGAAGAAAATGTCATCCCCACTTTACGTGTAGGCGCGGGCGTTTATCTCTAAGGACCGAAACGTAGCCGTAGAGATAGAACGGCCGCCTCGACGTTGACGTTAAAAGCCAGTGCTATTGGCTCTCGCCGCCGCTACGTTTTTGTTACGAAATTCAAATCACTGTCAAATTCTGTTGCTCTAAAATTATAGTGACTTTTCATTTCAGTTAATTCAGTTTTGCTTTGCGGCTTTTGCGTCGAGGAAGTGAAGTGGTGAAGTGTTTGCATTAACTTAGTGTATTTTTAATATATTCTAAATGCATCGCAAGCGCTGTATACCTGCTTGTAATAGCAGCAGTAAACGAAATACGTTATGTACAAAATGTCGACGGCCAGTGAGAAAGTTATGTTGTTGGCAACAACTTGTTGCAAACTATTTTGGCAGGTCCGGTTAATATCTTCGAAAATTCATATGGGTTGAAATATGAAAACTACACTTTTGCATCACTTTGTGGCAAAATACGTCTCCCCGAAGGGAATATTAAAGCCGAATGCGTGTCCGACATAGTTTACCTCCCAAAGATGCCAATGGAACGCCAGCTAACTAACACAAGTGGTGAAACAGGTATGTGATGATATAGTTTATGTTTTGATTAATATATTTACTGGTGTTTACAGTAGTTTTTCATTATTGAAGTAGGGCTTAAGTTAAACACAGTATTTCGCAACGTATAACGTATTAAGTAAGTACACTGTCAGAAAAATATGACTATTCTTTTTTGTTTAATTGTAAGTTTACGGCATGTAACTGTGTGTGTGTGTGTGTGCATTTCTATTGTGTGATTACGTTATTCGTCGCCATGAGACAGATTTACACCATATAAAAAGGACATACTAACTATTATAAACTTGTTGTTATGTTGAGGCTCTTTAATCAAGACAAACATTTCTCAGCATACCTACATGTCTTATATGACTAATATGTAGGGTACATTGCAGTATTCATTTTTGGTTCAAAATGTAAGTTTAACATGGCATTTATTACTATTGTGGAATAATCCCAAATGTTTACTTATTCTAGTAAGATCTAAGTAGCTGAGAAGTCTGGGAAAATCAGAGCAGTCATATACTAGGATGTGTCATTATGAGTATTCCTATGCTATGAGTAAATCAGTGGATTGTGCTGTTGCTATCATCCCGCATAGTCAATTCAGGTAATTTCATCACTTATTTTATGTTGATATCTAATGTCTCATAAGAGTCATATTAGTTCTTGGTCTATTTTGCAGCTGGTGCTCCACTGGAATCCATGCATTTTATTTACTGATCAGGAGAGCAATGTTGTTAGGTTTACAAGACCATCAATTGAAACCAAATGTAGATACCTACCAATACTAACAACATCTGGTTTAAATGAGAAATAGACCTTTAGTATATTCACCCCTAATTGATTCAAAAGTTATTCACAAAAGCTCTGTTGGCTCCTCCTGTCAAAGACTAACAAAATAATAGTCTTCTTGTTGTTTTTCATCAAAGTCATATTCATACTATTATTTATAAATATTTCCAGTGGGTGCTTCTTGCTGATCAAGTTAGCATCTCTGTGGCAGAGCCATCAATTGAGACATCTCCTGCAAAGCCAGGTAACAACAACATAATTTATAAGTTTTATAATATCCACAACCGCTTAATGTTGGAAGCAAACATATTTTTTGCAATTTTTAGGGTTCCCAACCGGAAGGGTCCGAACAGAGCCCTATTGCTGTCACGCACATGTTCATCTGTCCATCTGTCACTCTATCACACAGGTTTTACAACCAAACGGTTGGAGCTACAGCCTTCTAATTTTCACAGTATAAGCACCATGTTGACCCGAAGCTAACCATATTGTCAAAAATATTTTTAAATATTGTAAGTGGGTTCCCATAAGTTAAAGTTATTAAAAAAAATTGACCTACACCATCAAGTAGGGTATTGTTGCTTATAGTTCATTAAGTAGATAAATATTAACTATTGTTTAAAAAAAAAATTTAAAACAGGAATGAGTAGCCACTTAACTCAGTTTTATTTACAAAATTTTGTTCCGAAGAATTCTTAAATTTGTCATTGACCTATGAACTTGAAATGTGGTGATATTGTTTATTGTTGTTTATTTTACTAACAAATTTCAATATATTAATAAATCAGATTTTTTTCTTTAAAATTCACTTCACTAAAGGATGTAAATGCCGTGAGTTTCCTATGTAAATACGACCTTTTTTTAATTGACAATATATGATAGTGATAGACCACCGTGGGATGGGCAGCAGCATCCCTGGATTGGAGATGGAGGTGGAGATACTGCGATCGCGAACCCGCATGCCAAGCGTGGCGATTATGGTATTTGCCCCCCATTAAATTGGGGGAGGCCTATGTCCAGCAGTGGAAGTCCTTGGGCTGATATGGTGGTGGTTGTGGGATAGTGATAGCAGTTTTAAATTAGGACTAGTAGTTGTAAGGAACCCTTAATTAAATAATAAATAAATAATAATAATAAATAAATATTAGGGGACAATTATTTACACACATCGAACTAGTCCCACAGAACCTAAGCTCAATAAAGCTTGTGTTATGGGTACTAGACGACGATATATTTAATAGATATATACTTAAATACATAGAATACATCCAATTCTCAGGAACAAATGTCTTTGCTCACCAGAAACAAATGCCCTTACCGGGATTCGAACCCGGGCAGGGCTCGGAAACCGGTATTCTGTCCATACAAAAATACCGGTATTTTTTTAGTTCTTATCGTTCTGTCGTCTACTATTTCATGTTTAATCAGGCAATCTAACAATATGAAGTAATAACCCAAATACTTTATTGAGTCCTACATAAAGAGCATAAACTAATTAAAAATATTTGGCTATTTCAGGATTTTGAGATTAACCGGTTCCGAGCCCTGAACCCGGGACCTCTAGCTTCGGAGGCAGCTTTAATTGTGCATGCTCCGACACGAACTCGGCCTGTTTTTATTTTATTTTGTAAAGGTAGGTACAATAACATTCATATGGAACATTTCTTTAAACACACTACCTATATTCAGTTTGGCGGAAGAAATGTGTATGAATACAGTAAGTTTCTATTTTAAAACATACAAATAAAAATTACTACTAGGCGAAAAATGGACAGACCCAAAGAACTTCTGATTTAATTTTAATTTATCAAAATGTGATTTAAAATGATTTAACTTTAATTTATATAATGTGTAATTTTGATTTTACTTACTTATTTTATTTGATGTATCTAATGAATATACTATTCATAGCTTATAACAATTAATTTACTTTTAGAATTTTTTTATTTTTTCGATTTAATAAGTATGCAATTTAATTAATTTTGGCATGCTTAACTTAGATGAATGGAAAGATAATTAACTAGGTAGAACATGTAAATAATTTGAAATGCATTGATATTATTTAATTTATTATTATTTTATTATTGTCAATTTAAATGTATTATTTTTTCATTATATTTACGAATGTTTTTGTTTGCTTGATATTGTTAAGTAAATCAATTAGTATTAAGACTAGTAACCAAACCATGTATGCAATTTCTATTTTGGGTTAGTAAATGGCTTATTATTATTATTACTATTGATACTAGCCTCACTAGGCGACGATATATTTAATAGATTAGGTTCAAGATATTTTAGTATCATAAGAATTTTACAATAAACACTATTAATATGAGATTTTTTTTTATACCACGTCGGTAGCAAACAAGCTTACGGCCCGCCTGAGATACTTGATTGAAAAATAAAATCCTACTAATATTATAAACGCGAAAATTTGTACCTATGGATGGATGTTTGTTACTCTTTCACGTAAAAACTAATGAATGGTTTTTAATGAAACTTTACAATAATATAGCTTATACATCAGAATAACACATACACATAGGCTACAATTTATAAAGATATTGTGTGAATTGTCCAAATACTAATCCTGCTGAGACGAAGTCGCGGGCACCAGCTAGTAATAGATATGAAATATAAATACCTAAATACATAGAAAAAATCCAAGACTCATCATCATCATCTTATCGTTATACCCATTATAGTTGAATCCTGAAGGATGCCCGGGGTCGTCCACCTAATCCCAGGAATTCGCGTAGGCACTAGTTTTTACGAAAGTGACTGCCATCTGAACTTCCGACCCAAGGGGGAAACTAGAACTTATTGGGATTAGGCTTGTCAAGTGAGTGGGCAACTTGACTAGTAGAAGTTCTCCAGCCGCCTCCCGAAGGCCTTTAACTTAGCTTAACGACTGCTATCATAGACAGCAGCCGAGATCACCGGCTTAACGTGCTTTCCAAAGCACGGGAGCGCTCAGTCAGTAACCACTCCAAGCGGTCACCCATCCGAGGACTGACCCCGCCCGACATTGCTTAACCTCGCACACCGCACGCGGTACGCGGGCGCCGCTAGGCCTCGATCGCTCTATCCAAGACTCCGAAACAAAGAATCATGCTCATCACAGATATATTTGCCCTAACGGGGATTGGAACCCAGGACCGTCACTTTTGTAGGCAAGAGGCAAGGTTACTAACCACTAGGCTAAGCCACTCGTCGTTTCTTTATCACGAAACATAAACATATTGACACCTCATATCATAGAAAGAAATAGATGTGAAACTTGGTAGTCTTCTTTGCCTATTTTAAAGGGTGCGTGAAGCCAATCGCAGCGCTTGTTTGCACGATGTCGTAAACTCGGCGACACCGCCCGTGGTTTTATTTTTACACGTTGAATGTGTATGTGTGGACTCGGTGGGGGAAAAGTGGAGACATGGAGTGGGGCACTTCTCCCTTTTTTAGAGTTTCGTAGTCAACCAGGGACCCTTATAGTTTCACCATGTCCGTCTGTCTGTCCGAGGCTTTGCTCTGTGATTGTTAGTGCTAGAAAGCTACAATTTGATATGGATATATAAATAAATAAAACTGACAAAGTCGTAAATTAAACACGTAAAGTGGGGATGAAATGTTTCTTGCTTCAACCCAATGGTGTGGGGTATTGTTGGATAGATTTTTCAAAATGAATACAGGTCTGCAACAAATAAAAAATAATAGAGTTTTTTTTTCCGACCCGGGACCCGGGTATGTCCTAAAACTACGACCAGGACCAACGGGGGATGGGCAGCAGCATCCCTGGAGTGCGGTGGAGATACTGCGATCGCCAACCCGCATGCAAAGCGTGGTGATTATGGCATATACCCCCCTGGAATTGGGGGAGGCCTATGTCCGGCTGTGGACGTCCATTGGCTGATATGGTGATGGTGGTTTTATTTTCGGAAATATTCATGAACTCTAAATTTTAAAGTATGGGTCCAAAATACATGAAAAAATTCATGAAAGTAAAGCTTAATAAAGACTTTCAACGAAAACTATAGCGGACATGATCAGTTAAGCCGTTTTTGAGTTATCGTAAAAAGACTTTCCTTCTTAGTAAATGTTCTAAAATTGACACTGTGTTCTATTAATATTTTCAGCGGGTGCTCCCTCTGTGCTTCCTACGGATTAGGCTAGCGTCTCCGTTGCAAAGCCGTCAATTGAGCCGACTTGTACAAACCAGGTAACAACAACATAATTTATAATACCCACAGCACCTTAATGTTCCAAGCAAAAAGCTTCTTTATTTTTAGGGTTCCGTAGCCAAAACGGCAAAAACGGAACCCTTATAGATTCGTCATGTCTGTCCGTACGTTCGTCCGTCCGTCCGTCCATATGTCACAGCCAATTTACTCGGAGACTATGAGCACTACGCCACCAGCGGCAATCAGCTACAACGACAGGAATGGTGTGCTCACGTGCCCGCTGTGTACAGGGGTCTTTGTTAATAAGATCGGCAACGTAAGCCACATAAAACCAAACGAACGCAACCAAGTATGAAATTTAAAATTCTGAATAAAATGAAGGTGGTGCATAATAAGAAATATTTTTTGCCTGTAAATTCAAAAACACAGTAGGTTTATTATTTATTAGGGAATTATCACGCTATCGCCTGACCGCATTCACTCGGTTACAGCTCCATCTGAGTGGAAAGAATAGTATGCAGTACGGCCCTTTCTTTTAACCATTAACCAACGTATTCCATGTGACGTGTTGAGAGCTAGCTTTTCAGTTTTCCGTAGCCAAATCGTTTCGTCATGTCTGTCTGTTTATCTGTCTGTATGTCTGTCAGTCTGTCACAGGCATTTTAGTCAAAAACTATAAACTATAATTTTACACAAATCGACCTATTCACAAACTAAGCGAAGCTTGTTTGTACTATGGGTAATAGACGACGATATACATACTTATATAGATAGTAAATACATACTTTAATACATAGAAAATATCCAAGACCCGGGAACAAATATCCGTGCTAAATGCACAAATAATGCCCTGGCCGGGATTCGAACCTGGGACCTCTAGCTTCGGAGGCAGCGTCACTACCAACTAGGCTAAACAGGCCGACCCGAGGCCGATATAAAGTGTATTGCACTTTATATCCGGGTTATTATGAAAAATATTTTTTCACTTTTAGTTACATGAGTGGAGTGCCTATGAATATTTTTTTGGTGGAGTGGACGTGTACTGCACCGATAGCCGCCACGCGCAGGCGTGAGTACATACTCTAAAAATAAAGCAATTTATTTATGTAATATTGCAGTCGAAATGTTTGATTTTTAACCGACTTCAATAGAAGGAAGGAGGTTCTCAGTTCGTCTGCATGGTTGCTTGTATTTAGGGTTCCGTAGCCACAATGGCGAAAACGGAACCGTTATAGATTCGTCATGTCTGTCCATCCGTCCGTTCGTTGAGCATGACTACCGCGAGGCAAGACTAGCGGTCACCGCGCCCCGCACGCAGAGTCGTGTGCCGCGAGCGGGGCGCGGTCACTTTGAACAGCAGGTGGTTCTAAATTTCATGTGTTGATAATTGTGTTGCTACGCAGTTTGCTAATGATCCATAACAATTCCCAGCGCACAACGCGGACGGGAGGCCGGTGAGCGCGACGCTGGCCAACTCGGCGGAGCTGGTGACGTTCCTCTACGACCTGTTCGGAAGAGTCAACGGCGCTAGCATAGCACCCACCATAAAGCGTGTCACACACTGGAGCGGCCTGCGGTGGCGGCCAGTTGTACACTAAGACAATCCTAACAATCATTCAGACACAAGCGGCCTTGATTGTCATAGTTTACAACTGGCCGCCACCACAGGCCGCGCCTGTGTGTGACATGCTTTATAAGCACACGAGAGGAAAGAAACTGTGAACTAACTGCATTCACCGAAAGTTCCGAACATCACCAGTTCTGGACTAAGGCCATATCTATATACGTTTGGCAACTATTTGTCGCCTTTTGAGAGAAGAGTCAGATTGCTCCGACTTCGTCACAAGAACATGTTGTATGTTTGTTCCTGACAAGTACCTTCGCGGTCGCAGCCATCGCCTCCTGGCTAAGGAGGCGGCTCGCACGTTGGCGCATTGAGCAATCACCATTTGCTACTTGTTAACCTTATATGCAGCGGATTGCGATCTGTTTGCCTACAAGTGGAGCAAACTTCTACTTATCTTTAAGCAATTTAGTGAAAGTATTTTTAGTTATTATTTGCTGTGTTGTATTGTATATGTTTCTTTAGATAGTTTTATTTTAAGTTTATCAGCACCTTGCCAGTATGCTCTAATGCTATTAAATGATATTATTAAATAATTAAATATCCGTCATGAATTCAATTCAATTCGTTTATTGCATACATGTTGTTAAGATGCATCGGATCAAAAATATTCAATTTATCTTTTGCTTTTGGTGATATTGTTGAACAGTTTAATGAATTTATCGCAGTGCGCACAAGCTATTTGCAGAAATTGCGAAACATCTGATTGACTTACCTGTGGTGACCGAAGAGCAGGCGTTTTCCTTGCACAACGTATCAGCATTGCGATACAGCGAGGAAATACCGCCAGCATCCTCGGTACAATGCCTCACGGGCCTGTTTTAGATTTACGTTTCAATTTAATTTAGGTTATTTTGGTAAAGTATTTTTCTATACAGGGTGTTTTTTTACCGACTTCAATAGAAGGAAGAAGGTACTCAGTTCGTCTGCATGTTTGTTTGTCCTTCTTTTATGTATATATGTTTCTTGATAACTCTTGATCACGTTGGCCGATTTTGATATATTTTTTTTTGTTTTAAAGCAGGTACCCCAATATTGGTCCTATATAAATTTGCTGAAGGTCTGATGATGGGATCTAGGAGGAATCGAAGGAACTCCTCTAATTTGATAGGCACGCACATGCCGATTTCGGTATTTTCTGTAGGTAATCAAGCATTAGCTCACGGAAACCACAAATTGTGGCATAGTAAGTACAAAATTGAAGTCGTTTTTTTTGGTATAAATTATATTGATTTCCGTTCCTTCAAGCATATAGCCTTGTATAGCCATAGAAATACCGTAGCATATTTAGTTTTTCAAAATTAAAGAAAAAAATATTTTTTTCGTTTTTATACAAAACAATTAATTTTCTCATTATCACCAAGGGTAAATTAAAAATGGCCTTATGAGTTAATGTTGAGTTAAGCAAAAGTTAATGTCAAGAATGATAATTCGGAATTCCAATGACACACATCAACATTGTTTAATTGTTAAGGATCTTGTAAACTATAATAGGGGTCTTATATAACAAAAAGGAATTCTTGAATATCTTCGAAATGGTACAAATTGGGGTACTAGTGTCTTAGAGAAGATTACTATATTTCATCTCAGGATTGTGCCCTCGCAATTAACGGAATTCAATAAAAACACCCTGTATATTTTCATGGTACGTAAATAAATGTATTCCATTGTGAAAAAAATCTAACGAATATTTGGAACAACATCACCACAAAAAAATTTAAATGAAAAAATATCCTAAATATATTCATTTGATTTTTTGAGTTTCAAAATGATGTGAAATACAAAAATTAATTTCGGTGTCTATTATATGTATTATGTATCTTTAACTGGTGCAATATAATTAACAAAATATTAAAGGGCACTGATGTATCTAGACTGGATATTAAAAATTTGCGGCTTATGCAAGCGTCTATAGAAAAAAAATTCCTATAGAAATGCGAGGTAATTCCTCAAAATATCCAGTGTGGCATCCCCAGCGTTTCTGGCATCCGCCCATAGCACGTCTGGTCTCTTAGGAAATATCTTAGGGCTTTCTCCACATACTGTGAGATTGTGGGCTTGGAGGATGCCAAAAATTCTGGGGATGCCACAGTGGAAATTTTGAGAAATTACCTCGCATTTATATAGGTTTTTTTTTTCTATAGGCGCTGGCATAAGACGCAAATTTTTAATATACAGTCTAGATACATCAGTGCCCTTTAGTATTTTGTTAATTATATTGCATAATCCGCCGGTGTCTTGCCACCATGTGCCTGCTCTTGAGCCGACTAGCATGGCCAGAGACGATGGTAAGAGACCTGATGGGGTTTCCTTAGTTCCTTGGAGCTTGGGACGGATTTTAGTGTGCGATGCTACCCGTGTAGACACACTGGTACCGTCTCGCCTCCAACGGACCACAGTAAAAGCGGATGCAGTGGCGGAAAAGCGTAACAAATACAAGGGCCTCGGTAGAGAGTACAATTTTGTACCTTTTAGTGTCGAAACTTATAAATTAGTGAAATTGCGAAGCGTCTGGTTGACGCAACTGTAGACCGAAGAACTGGCGACTTCCTCGCTCAACGTATTAGCATTGCGATACAGCGAGGAAATGCCGCCAGCATTCTCGGCCAATGACAATGCCTCAAAAACCTGTTTATTTTTATAAAAATAATTAAAAATGTTTTATTGCCACAAGTAAAAAATCAACACAATAGCGATTATGTATGTTAATTTGGTTACGTATAAGTATGTTTGTATATATTTTCTTTGTACATAAATAAATGTTTTTCCATTTAGTCAGGTAATTTTATTTCAACGTTATTTCAGTTTATCGGGTAATATTACTGGATAACCTGAAATAACTATTAAAAGTAGAATAATAGAATATTTATAGAAATAAGCAATTTTAAATATTCCCGCGCATTCAGAACAGTGAAATTTAAATTTTTCTATTATTCCCGCCATTTGCGTAGCTTATTTGGGCTGATTAGATGTTGTGCCATGAACAATCCTCAACTTGAAAATTAAAAATAAACAATCGTCAGTGGCGTGGCGGCCATGCCACAGACTCATAACGTCTAAACCTCTAGTAGGGCAGATGGTCGTCTGATACGTAGTATCTTCTTAGTAGTTTGTGCGTGTAGGGGAGGTACCCTTAAAAAAATTTAGATTATACTTTACCACTTTGTTAGATTTATTAATACTTTGGTATATATCCATACCAAATTGCAGCTTTCTAGCACTAACCATCACTGAGCAAAGCCTAGGGCAGACAGACGGACAGACAGACAGTCGGACATGGCGAAACTGGTGGAAAAAAATATATCCCCACGAAAAGGTCTTTTTTTATTAAGGTACATGATATTTTAGCAAATACTTTAAATATTTTCGCTGCAAAGCAGTTGGTTGACGAAGACAGCACTCTTTTTAGGGTTCCGTACCCAAAGGTTTATCCGGGACCCTATTACTAAGACTCCGCTGTCCGAACGTCTGTCTGTCTGTCTGTCTGTCTGTCCGTCTGTCACCAGGCTGTATCTCATGAACCGTGATTATAGTTAGACAGTTGAAATTTTCACAGATGATGTAGTTATGTTGCCGCTATAACAACAAATACCAAAAACAAAAAAAAAATACCTAATGGAACTCCCATACAAAACACTTTTAAAAATCAGTTTATTAGGCTCTGGGTCTCAAAATGAATGGGAAAACTAAAATTCGACTCGCACTTGACCAAAATAATACTTTATTATTTAACGTTTTTACTACTGATAAAAATATATATTAAATAAATTAAATTAGTAAAGGTTATAATAAAGTGTCTAATGTTATATACATAATAGTACGGAACCCTTCGTGCACGAGTCCGACACGCACTTGGCCGATTTTATTTTACATTTAACTGATCCCACTCGTGGTCAATATTTTATTAGGTACTTTAAGGAGTGGAAATTAAGGAGTATACGTATGCGTTGTATAGTAAAATGATGCGTATATGCGATTAGTAAGCTCAGAAGCTAAAAAGAGACAAAGAAAGCTGCCAAGTGCGTGATGTATGACTATAATCTCGTGTCCACCTGGATTAAAATGACGCGGGATGGCAATGTTGCCAGAGCAAATTATTGCAAATTGGTTCCGACAAAGTAAAAGGGCGAAGTAAATCGTTCCCTTTACACGGTATTATTACAATACTGGGATGTCAATATTATCGTGATATCCAAAATTGCATTAATTTTGCTTCAATATTCACGTGATACAATAGACGAACAAAAAATATATCCTCTTTGGTGATACGTATCGTGATATGAGTGTAAAAAGCATAAACAGTAGCAGTCCGTTACACTTACATAGATCTGATTAAAATAAATTATATGTAAAGTTTAATTGCAATTAATAATATAAAATGAATTTTTATTAGGTATAATTTTGGTGTACCCCTTGCATTTCATTAAATTGTCAAAGGGGCCTCTACGTATTGGCTATGTGGTACTCGTTTAGTACTTCGGTACCTCGGGAACAATATTCGTGATAAATGCACAAATAATACCCTGACCAGGATTCGAACCCGGGACCTACGGCTTTGTAGGCAGGGTCATTACCAACTAAGCCAAAGTGGTCGTCCATTAAAACGTAATGAAAGGTGATGAAAGCAAATCCTATATTGTGTCTTTACCTAAAGTGTACGTGGACTTTTTAAATAGCGTCCATAATTAGAAAATATTTCCATATTTACCACATTTCGTAAATCCCAACACTCTCGGGTAAATTCATGAACTGGCAACACTGGTAATATGCAACGCATGTATTTCACTGTAATTAATTCACGCACACATTGACACTTGGCCCGTTTTATTTTCAAATATAGAATGGCTATCGAGTGCAGTTGCAATAGAATAATAAGCGAATTATAATTTTGTTCTTTAATTACTCGAGACGCTAAGTCTATTTCTCTCTAGCACGTGTTTTTATATTTATCTAAATTGTATTTTAAACGACATAGAACTGTATTTTTTTTTTATTTTGTGATGAGACGTGGCGTTGGTTGAACGTAATCAACGGTAAATAATGAAAAACACAACACTAACCTAAACTTCCGCACAAATTTCTTAATATTTTTATTAAAAGTTTGACGTAGTTATCTTAGTTATTTAGAGACGCGGCTTTGGGCGTTGGTTTTGTTTTGTTGTCGGAGGCGCACTGACTAACTGAGGAGGGTACTTGGACTAGGCGCATTGGGAAACGAATGGAGTCGACAGCAATTTATTTTTGTGACGAATATATTTTAACATTTCCACATCTTTTATTACCATAAATAAATGTATTTTCTTCTTATTTCATTTATGATACTATTATAATTTTGTTCATACTTATTTACACTAGGCGAGCGTACAAAAGTAATTTGAATTACAAAATTTGCGAACTATCAGGCAGACAGCTTCTCTGTGAATATAAAATCACAAGAAACCGACGTTAAAAATATTTTAAGTCGTGTGCTTTAGTACACGTCGACACGTTCAGGATTTACACATACCAAATATTTACTCTGCAGTCACCAACCAATAAGTTGATGGTCTGTGCGTAGTTAAAATCAGGTTCAAATTATGTAATTATTATAATGTTAGTAACTGGACTGTACTGGTTATAACAACATTTTTTGACTTATTACGAGGACTGTATGTTGTACTGTAACAACATGAATATAATATAGCATTATTTTCAGTGTCTACTAACCATCGGTAGACCTTGTGTTTGTTGGCCACCTTAGTAGTATTAAAAAAGTTTCTGTCTAAGTTTTAATTTTTGGTACAAGCTTTAATAAAATTTAAAAAAAAACCCGTGGTGGGCTGGAACAAACATGTGGGTGAGGCTCACAGGGAGGCTAGATGGAAATTCAAGTTATGGCAATGGCACGGGGAGCCTACTTCGGGCCCTGTATACGATAGTATGTGCGTAAGCAGGAAGATATTTAAGTCTCGTTTAAAGTGGTGCCATAAAAACGCCGATCAAATAAAGGCTGACATTATTGCATCGCATCATTCTAAACGGGACTTCCGTAGTTTTTGGAAGTCGACGAATAAACTGAATAGTAAGCCAAGCCTTCCTGTGAGTGTTGGTGGAGTCGGGGAGAACGGGCTTATAGCGAATCTGTTTAAAAAACATTTTTCTGTAAAATCACCTTTGGGACCTTCACAGCCTCTCGTTAGCGACGATGGGTCTCATGGACGGGAGATGAATGCTAGGATTACGGCGAAAGATGTCGAAAACGCTATTAAATCAATATCTCGAGGTAAGTCTCCCGGCCATGATGGGCTCAGTGTTGAACATCTTAGTTACGCCGGCCCTCATCTTGCACCTGTGCTCGCAATGTTCTACTCTCTGTGCGTGGGACATTCCTACTTACCTGCCGATATGATGAGGACTGTGGTGGTCCCAGTAGTCAAAAATAAATCTGGTGACGTCAGTGATGTAAACAATTATAGGCCGATCTCACTTGCCACCATAGTTGCTAAGGTATTTGACAGTTTGCTGAACTCACACCTTAATAAAAACTTAAAATTGCACGATAATCAGTTTGGTTTCAGACCCGCCTTATCAACAGAAAGTGCAATATTGGGACTGAAGAGAACTGTCAGATACTATACCGTCGCACACCCATATACAGCTGTTTTATGGACCTATCCAAGGCATTTGACCTGGTACATTACGACATCCTATGGGAAAAACTGAACAATATTAACATGCCCTCTGAAATAAACAAAATATTCCAGTTCTGGTACCACAACCAGGTCAATGTCGTGAGATGGGCAGGTACGTACTCGGAGCCGTATGGATTGGAATGCGGGGTGAGGCAGGGTGGACTGACCTCGCCCAGCCTTTTTAATCTATACGTAAACTCGTTGATAGAGGAGCTCAGCAGCACCCATGTCGGATGCCATATTGACGGCGTATGCGTTAACAATATAAGTTATGCAGATGACATGGTGCTGTTGAGTGCCTCTGTCTGTGGGCTTAATAAACTTATCAGCACTTGCGAGAAGTACGCTGCGAGACACGGTCTTAAATACAATGTTGAGAAAACCGAGTGCATGGTCTTTGCAGCTAAAGACAAGTGTCCACTTAATGTACCAGCGATAAAACTAAACGGTATGCCACTCCGAATAGTGGACCAATTTAAATACTTAGGGCACTTGGTAACATCTGGCTTAAAAGACGATGCCGATATCGAACGTGAGCGCAGAGCGTTGTGTGTTAGGGCTAATATGATAGCCCGCAGGTTCGCTCGCTGTTCCAGGGAAGTTAAGGTCACTCTTTTCACTGCTTATTGTACCAACTTCTATACAAGCAGCCTGTGGGTGAATTATACCCAGAAACAATACAACGCTCTGCGTGTTCAATACAATAACGCGTTCAGGATGCTGATGGGTCTACCTCGATTCTGCAGTGCGTCGGGGATGTTTACGGAGGCTCGAGTGGACTGTTTTCATACCACAATGCGTAAACGATGTGCATCCCTGATGCGCAGAGTTCGTGATAGTGCCAACAGCATCCTGAGCATGGTCGCGAATAGACTGGACTGCCCGTACTTGAACCACTGCTGTCAGCTTCACGTACGGAGTACTGTCTAGTTATCATCATTACTTATAACACTTATGTACCTTAATTAAGATGATTTTGTAACACTATTATAATATAATTTTAAAACTACCTAGTAACTAACATGATGATCTAAGTTGGTCCTAAAATAAACAATTATTATTATTATTATTATTAATTGCCGACTCCGCTTTTATTTTCACATAGTCATCAACTATTTCTTGAGAGGATTTTAATAACTTCAAACCCGACGGATATAGGAGTTGCTATGGCCACCCTCTGTCTCCATCATTAGATCAACTCATTGGTGCAATATTATTGCATTGTCACCAAACTTACATTAGTATGCCAAATTGGGAGAATACTCTGAACTCGCTGGCCGGTGGAGCAAGCGAATTCTCGAGTGGCAACCACATACCCTACTTGGAAACCAAGTGGGCTGATGCCCTGGTTAAAGTCGCGGGAGCCAAATATACATACATACAAAATTTTGCAAGTTAAATATAAGCTTTAAAAAAAATAAGTTACCGGCATCGGCGCATTATGCGTCTCCATAGCTGTTCTGTGCCGGGTGCAGCCAACAGTCTATTCTGGCCGCGAGCTGTTAGCATACTTACTGCACCGAGCCCTTTCTTCCACACAACTATAACAAGTAAGTATACACGCCCTTCTGTTTGGTACTTTATTCATCTCTACCTGCTAAATGTCTTTTGGAATAGTTTTACACTACGATGGAAGCAAACGAGTAGACGGCCGGCTGATGGTAAGCAGTCACCGTAGGCTATGGTAGGGATCGAACCGGTTAATTTCAATATCCCGAAATAGCCAAATATTTCGTATTAGTTTGAGTTCTTTGTTTTTTTTTAATACGGTGAGTGTATTATATAACTTAACCTTAGGGTTAAGTGGTCTGTGTTATTATACCACGTCGGTGGCAAACAAGCGTACTGCCCGCCTGATGGTAAGCGGTCACCGCAGCCTGTGGACGCTTGCAACTCCTAGGGGTGTCACATGCGCGTGGCCGACCCTTTAAGAATTTATACACTCCTTTCTTGAAGAACCCCATACTGTAGTCCGTCGGGAAAACCTCGGCAGGGAGCCAATAATGTAATTTAAGGTTATTGTTTCGTATTACTAGATAGCCTGATTAAACATGAAATAGGTATGACAGCTAAATACAAATAGAGGTTGCTTTACTTTCAACACAGCGCGGCCTCAGTCACCCTGGCGCCTTTCTCACCACCAGGAGGGAAAAAAGGGCACTTTTTTTCTCAGCATCTGGACTTTTTGAGCTGGTTTGAATCTTGATTCTAGACGAAGAATATAAGTGTCCCCAGAACATAGACATATTAGACATATTTATTCAATAAACAATACAAGATTGTGTTTGAATTCCTTACAGCTAACAATATAATATCTTGTATCTAAGAACTAAATAACAACACAATAAATATTTCGTCAAAATTATAAAAGGACACTCTTAGTAAAAATTGTTTTAGTTTATCTTTAAAACTATTATATTGCACGATTCCTTTCAGCTCTACATGTAGTTTTTTATACAACTTGACAGTCTGGTTCCTATACAGGGTGTGGCCTGTAATAGGAGCAAAAAATTAAACGGTACACTATTGAGCTCTCCAGCAATTATTTCCAAATGATTTTAATTGAAAAAAAAAGTTTTTTTTTTTGGAATTTTTTTTTCGCAAATGTAGCTTATCTGTACTTTTTTACTCTACTGGAGTGATATTAATAACAATTTATTCAAAAAAGACTAAAAATTTATAAAAAAAAATAAAAAATGCCAGAAATATTCTTTCAAACCAAAAATGCGACAACGATTATGAGTCACAATTTGAAGCAACCTCAAAATCAGCATTGACTGCCGCGCTATAATCTCTGGGTGCCAAGATCCATTACTTGGAGGTCGTAACTTTAGATCAAAATTTCTCCCAATTGAAAAAAGATAAAAAAAATGTGGACACAAGAGGTTACTGCAAATGCTGTAAGGAAGCGTCCTTTAAATTTATTGCTCCTATTACAGGCCACACCCTGTATAGTACATTGCTTCTCTATGCAGTTTTGTTATTATGTATTACATTTATGTATAGCGGTAACAAGATCGACATCACCACATATACTAGGTCGGCCCTGTAACTGGAGCAAATATTTAAAAGGACGCTTCCTTAGAGGATCTGCAGTAACATCTGGTATACAATTATAGTTCAAAAAATTTCGTTTCGGGGAAATTTTGATTTAAAGTTATGACCTCCGAGTAATGGATCTTGTCACCACGAGATTATGGCACATCAGTCAATGCAGTGTTTGAAGTAGTATCAAATTATGAGTCATAATTGTTTTTGCATTATGTGTTTTCAAGAATATTTTTGGTACTTCTTTATTTATTTATTTTCATTTTTAATTGACTTTTTAAAATAAATTGTCATTAATTTCACATCAGAAAAGTAATAAAAATACACGTAAGCCATCTTTGAAGAAAAAAATTTTCAAACAAAAATGTTTTTTTCAACTGAGACCACTTGGGCATAATTATTGGCCCGCTAAATAGTCCACCGTTTGATTTTTTGCTCCTGTTACAGGGCCCACATTACCACCACATACATTGACTCCCGAAATTCAGCAGCTGTAAAAAATACACGTGTTTTTCATGTCAGCGTTATAACGGCGACCAATGTCATTTTATTCACACCTAACATTTTGACATTGAGTTAAAACTAGCGCAGAAAGCTAGGAATGAGGAAGTACGAGTTTTGCAGTCTGCTTCAAAATGGAGCAGAATCAACAAAATGCATAATCTAGGGAGTTCATACTATACGACCGATCTGGGGAAATTTAAAAAAAAACCTTACAGAAGCCCACAATTATCATTAAAATTTCAGAGCTTGGCTCAAATCAGTCGAGTAGAGGCCAGCGCTCACGGTCCTCGTCTAATCTATTTAGGTCCCTGTGAGACTCGACATTCACTTTTTAACCGACTTCAAGATTTCAAAAGAGGAGGTTATAAATTCGGTTGTATGTTTTTTGTTTTTTTTTTTTTTTAATGTTTGTTAAGTTCCATAACTTCGTCACTTCTTAATTTTGAAAATCCTTTTTTTGATTGTAAGTATATATATCCAAGTTGGTCCCGTTTTTGTCAAAACACAGTTCTGATGATGGGATCCATGAGGAATTGAGGGAACTCCTCAAATCTTAAAGGGCCACATTTAGTGATTTTTGTGTTTTTATCAACAAATCGAGCATTATCATACAAAAATGTGACATTTGATGAAGTGGCACTGCTGATGATGATCAGAAAAGAACTCTTCAACGACGAAAAGTTCACGTTTAGCGATTTGTCCTTTTAGTTGTGTTTGTTAAGCAAGTTCTATTTTCAAGATTAATTTTTGACATGCTCGAGTTCTGATGGTGGGATCCATTAGGAATCGAGGTAACTCCTCAAATATGAAAGGCACACAAATAGTGATTTTAGTATTTTCATGAACTAATCAAGCATTTTCATTAAAAAAAGTGATATTTGAGGAAGTGGAACTGCTGATGAACATCAGAATGGAACTCTTCAACGACGCGTGGTTCACGTTTGGCGATTTGTTCTCTTCGTTTTGTCTGTCAAGCAAGCCAGGTTTTCAAGACATATTTTTGTCAAGCTTGAGTTCTGATGGAGGATTCCATGAGGATTTGAGGGTACATACTTACTCTTCTACCATTATAAACATACTTATAGCCATTTTTATTTTATTGTATGGAATTTAAGATTGCACCATCTAAGTGTAATAATCATTCACCGGCCTCCCCATTGAAATCGGTTTTTTTTTCTTTAAAATTATTACTTTCGTTGTTGTACTGAAGACCACGTAATAATAAAAACAAAACGTCTAATAAAAATACTCACAAGCCTATTGGTAACCCTTCATTGATTTTAGGATTTCTTGTATACGGTGTCCCAAGAAGTAGTGATATACTGAAGCTGGGAGGTAGAGGACCTAGAGCGCTATCTGAATCACCCCCATGTATGTTACGCGATTTTTCGTATTTTCGTAGTTATGACATTTTTTTTAATTTTTCACCTATCGCCGAGTACGATGAGATTTTTATTTATGGTGACGTGAATTATTGCGGTAGATGCTTGTTTTTTTTTATGTGCTAAGCGGATAGATGGGCCTATTCAGTATGGTACCATTTACTATCGTTAGATCTTTGATGGAATAAAAAAAATCCCAAGAAAGACAAAATTACCCAATATGTTCACAACTTCAAAGATCCTTAAAAAAATAAAATCACAAAAAAAACAACCGTTAGGCTTTTAAAAACTTGAAATTTGGCTTTGAAAATTTCATTTTATTATTCATAAGGCTTCAATCAAAACATTCGAAAACAAATAAACTGCGTCCTGAAGGATGCCTGGGGTTCGCTACCTACTCGTAATACCAAGAATTGGTAATATTAGGTAGCGAACCCCCCATACCTAATAACAAGTTTTTAAGGAAGCGACGCTATCCGACCTTCCAAACTAAGCGGGAAACTAGATAATATTGGGATTAGGCCTGTCAAGTGAGTGGGCAAGTTGACTGTTAAAAGTTCTCAAGCCGCCCGTAGTCAACGGTTTATCGTAGCTTCCAAAACACGGGAGCGCTCAGTTAGTAACCGCTGAAAGCAGTAACCTATCCAAGAGTTGGCCGCTGGACCACCAGCCCTGACCAGCCTGCTGCTCGCTGCATATGACATGTCCGTCCGACATAAAGAAACGTGATTATAGCATAATCTAGGCTAGCTAGGTTATGCTAAGTACATAAGCATGGCATCCCCCACGCTAGACATTATATCGGGCGTAATATAACCGTCGTAAATTCAGCTAGGGCCAAATCCCTTTCTATTTATATCGATAATTATAGGCCAATTATAGACGTTTACGTCGTGGGAGATCACGAGTATGATTGTCGTCAAAGAGTGATAATAATAACACGACACGGGCAGGGACAGCATCACTAGCACTTTCATTAAATTGTCGAAAGGGCCTCTACGTGTTGGCTATGTGGTACTCGTTTAGTACTTCGGCTCAGCCCACGCCTCCCAAAGGTCCGGAACACCGTTGTCCCGTGAGGGATAATATCATGGGTACATTTAATAATCTCTTTTAGCAGACATAGTTTAAAGGTTGTAAGTTGTTGTTTGGAAGAGGTCACTTTTTAGTGAAAGCACCACCAGATTTTTTACCTCTGTCTCCCTGTAGCTTTGTATATATATTCTTATTGTGTATGATGATTTATTATGTGCGATAATAATATTTTACACCACACCTTGCCAAAAAGCGTGTTTTTAAAACCCACTTTTTGGCCAAGGGGTGACGTAAAATTGTGTACAAAACACGGGTCGTAAAACAGAAAGCCCTCTCTCGCATATTTATGCTGCTCAAACATCTGCGATATCGGCCTTTCTTTGTTTTACAACCCTTGTATCGTAAATAGCTATTATGCAACTGTTACGTAATGAGAGGCATTAAAACACGAGTGTGGTTTTAAGAAACGAGGCGCAGCCAAGTTTAATAATACGAGTATATCCCCTCCCAAAGAGTGACCGACCCTGTTTTTTTTTAATATTATTTATTGAAAATGGGATTGCTCTTGGCCAGCATCTAGCCAGGGGGCAAAGATGAGGCCGACGATGAAGCGAGCTCACCCAGAAGATGCCTATTCACTCGTGCCTTAAAAAGGTCCAGGGGGGAAAATGCATTTTACGCATACCACCCGGGTGCAGGGGGTGACCCGAGTGGTTATGTGGAACTTCCGTATAGCCTGATGAGACCCACGGTGTACCCAGTAAAACCCCCCCCATCTGCCGCCTCGCCGCCTTGTGGCGAGGTCACGGGAACGCTTACGCACACATCCGCGACCCCGCCGGCGGTAGCCGCTCCCAAGCGGCTCCTTCGCGGACGCCCGGAGGCCCTCCACGATAGGCACGCCAGATGTTTTGGCGTGCCTTCCTCCTCGATCTCCACTTTGTGCAGTAGCGGACCCCCCTGAGTCCGCTACTAGGAGGTCATGGGTGCCGAAAAACTTCCGACACCCGGTGGCGGAGCAGGTCGGTGGTTCCGCCACGAACCACACCTCGACCGCAGAGGATAGGGAAAACATTTATCTTCCTCTGCGGCCCCACCAACGTCGTTTTTGCGGAACGGCCCCGCCAAGTTTGTAAGAGGTAGGGAGAGTGGCGCACCGAAGTACCAACACGCCTCTCCCCTTGCGATCCCGCCTCGGCCGCAGGAGATAGGGAGAATGGCTCATCGCAATACCGGCACTCCTCTTCTTCTGCGGCCCCTCCTCAACGCATCCTCAGCGGGCTACCCAAGCCCGCTGGGAGCGCCCTCCTCGGGCCAGCCGGCAGCCCAAATAGGCCGGCCCTGGGTGCCTCTTAGCTTCACCGTGGATGACCAGTCCACGGTTACTAAGCCCCCCAGCCCCGACAAGGCGGGCACCCTCGAGGGGGACAGTGACCGACCCTGCGCCACCCGTATCCAGCGGACTGCCCCGCAAGTCGCAACCTATACGCTTGTTCAGAGTTGTTAGTAGACTTTTAAAAAGTAAATTGAAGGCGGTTTTAAAAAAAATATATATTAGAATACATCTTGTGTCTATAAACATAAAATGGTAGGTGTGCGTGCATCTGTATATTTTTCTAATTGGCAAGCCAAAAGTATTACAGGCATTGACAGACATACTGTCTGCCAGTGGGCGGATGTGAGGTCACATGACAATTGACATACCACTGATTCGCACGATGCGCTTCGCTTTTATTTTTCTTGAGAAGACAGAGCTGAGAAGTAGAATTTTCTTCCGGTAAACCTTTTCCCTAATACTTACTAGTGGATCTGTACTGTAGACTTCGCGAATTGCTTTAAAGTTTAAACATAAAAATTTCGAAACACTGACTCGAGAACAAAAAATCTATTTCAATTATCAAACCTGCTAACAATACCTTCGTCTTAAGACACTGCGGTAATTTGGACGTAAAGATACCACGTAGCTTCCCGAACGCTGCCCATTCGAGTCGAATTCGCCGAGCGACCTCTTTCTCAAAGTTGGGACTACCTAATTTTTTTTTTGTACTACGTCGGTGTCAAACAAGCTTCCAGCCTGCCTGGTGGTAAGCAGACACCAAAGCCTATGGACACTTGAGATTTCAGTGGAATCACAAGTGCGTTGCCGACCCTTTATTGACCTGCGGATGCGCCGTGTTGAGAGTGAGGGACCCACAGACGTCTCCAGCTGTCAAGCTAGAGACATATGCAGGCACCTCACTCCCAACACAGCGCATCCTCGGGAGCTCTGGCGACCTTACTCACCACCAGGAACTCAACACCACATACCTACCATGGGCAAGCAGTGATTTTATTATGGCTGCGGTCTTCTGTAAGGCGGAGGTACTTCCCCAGTTGGGCTGCTCCAAATTTGAGCGAGATGACGTTTCGCTGTGCCCTACCTCTTCAAAAACTGGAATAATTTGTCCCAGGTATACATACTCGTTTACCACTTCGAGCGTAGTCTTCAACTTTCAAGAGAGTGGGTATGTACTTAGTGTACTTACAACACGGGAGTTTGATATAATTTTCGTTTTATCCATGTTCATTTTAAGGCCCACTTGCTCCTCAGCTCTTCGAGCATTTTGCAAAGATTCTTGATTGGCGGCCACTTACCGGAAGACGCAGCGTGGGACGGCCCCAACAAGGTGGGGCGAGGATCTGGTCAAAATCGCGGGAAGCCGCAGGACCGGTCATTGTGGAAATCCTTGCGAGAGGCCTTTGTCCAGCAGTGAACGTCTTTCGGCTGATATGATGATGAGTGTAGTCTAATTGTTCAAATATGCGACTGTGTCAAACGACGGTTACGGGAATCGCGGCTCCTACCATTGAGTTTTTCGGAACTTATCTATTTATACTACATCCTTGATATTTAAGTACCGTTAACTTTGCGGTGCTGGAAAACACCGCGAGGAAATCTGCATACGTCTTAGAAGAAATTAAAAGGTGTATATGAAATCTCCAACCTGCACTGAGCCAGCGTGGGCATTATTACCTTTCATCTATAAGAAGTGGTTTGCGCCCAGCAGTGGCCCATATAGGTTGATGATGACAATTGAATTTTTCAAAATATTCGCTAAAGGATTATTGGATTAATGTCAGCGTAATATTTTCTAGATTAAGACTGATGTAATCTGGCGTTTTGTCATTGATAAGAATTAAAGACCAGTTACTGATAAACTTTGATAAGTTCTTAAGTGATTAAAAAGATAACCTCAATTGTTCTTAGAAAAATATTTATTAGATATTAAAAATACAAAATGGAATTATTTGCTACAAGTTAACTTAATTGACTGGAGAAGAAAAGCATATTATAATCTATTTACAAGATGCCGTTACGTATAGGTAGAGGGCGTTCTGGAGTCTTTCAGTATAAGATTGATTGTGTTCTACCTACTTACATGTCTTAAGAAGTTTGTAACAAGATCTGCAGAACGGTAAGCGTAACAACAACGAAAAGTATTCTAATACAAATATTAAATTACTCCGCCTCTTCACCTTCACCCTCCTCTGCTTCCTCTACCTCTGCACTCCTCCCCATTGGCCCTCCATAGCCGCCCTCCACAACGTTTACCCCACCGTAGTCGCCCTCTACAACATTTACCCCGCCGTAGTCGCCCTCTACAACATTTACCCCGCCGTAGCCGCCCTCCACAATGTTCGACCCGCCGAAGTTACCGTCCGCGACGGGCATACCGTCTACGACATTTACCCCGCCGTAGCCGCCCTCTACAAGGTTAGAGCCGCCAAAGTTGCCGTCTGCCACGTTTACGCCGTCTACGATGCTGACGCCGCCTTCCCAGGGTGGCTAAAATAGGAGAATATAATTTAGACATATAAGATATGAAATCAAATCAATGTCGGATGAACCTGAGGCGAAATAGTTATTTGTTATACAAGGGTGCAAAGTTGTATTTTACCCGCGAGTGTGGAATTGAAACACGAGCCAGCGGAAGGATTCTATACTTGAACCACGAGCGAAGCGAGTGGTTCGAAAATAGAATCCTGAGCGTGGCGAGTGTTTCAACACACGAGAAGTAAAATACAACTTTGCACCCGTGTGTAACACAAAACTTTTCTCCTCACTATAGCGAGGAAAGTGCAACATGCAAAAAAACACAGCTCCACAGGCAAGATTTTCATCACAGGAATCACTGATTTTTTTACGATATTAGAACAGAAAACTCTGAAAGTTGTGTATAATATTTACGCGAGTCGGAGTCGGTGACAAGTTGTGTATATTTTAGTTGACATTGACAATGATGACATTTCTGACGACGCGTTTTGAAATTGCATCGATTCAACTTGTGCGTTTACAATTATACTCAGTCATTATAAAAAAAATGTTACTTATAGAATTTTAAGGCTTACGACTTAAATCATTAAATAAAGCTAAATTTGGTATTTTTTATGAAATTCTCCAGCCATTTATTTATTGATAATTGATATTAAACGAACCATTATTATGAGCGTTTTACGTTTTGTTATCTGTCAAAAGCTACTCAAACACGCTCCAAGGTCAAATTACTTTCCCCACTTGTGGATAAAATGCGTTTTTACCCGCTTGTTTCAAAAGATAAAAGACGGCTTTCCGAGCTAGTGAGGGGAAAAAATAATTAAAAGGTATTAAGGCGACAATGGCCTTCGCTATGTCTGTCTGCGTCTAACTGCGCCGGAGTAGAAGATAAACTATACTAGCCCGGCTAGCACGGTAATCCTGACCAATTATATTTATTTTTTTCATTTTATCTCATTTAGCTAACATGCTAATGTTGCAACGTATATTTATATCATCATACACAAAATTTATGTAAAACATTGGCTATTTATAAAATTTTACTGATTATTTACATTCCTTCATTTTGCAGTTTTATCGAAGCAAATTGTCATATTAGTGCTCAAACGCAAAGATCATGATAAACCGAAATATGTTTCGTGTAAAAAAATAAAATAGACAGGACTGTTTAAAACATTAGAAGACCTTACTAACATAAGATGGCTGACAGCAGTATTAAAACAATAAACTTTTTATACAAATGCAAGTCTTAATCATAATCAGCCCCACCATGCAGTCATATTTTTTTTTTAAATTGAGCCGATTTCAACTAATCGTGTTTTAGACACAGCAAACTTCAATACTATACCCACCTACTTTTGATTTTTATACTATCTACCAATCGCAATTTATACTTACACTAATTTAACACTTTGAAATTTAAAAAAAAACATGCCGCCATTGCCGCGAAATTATACATAATGTTCCCTATTTATTGCTCTTTTTGGGAGGATGTTTCTTTATTTATTTTCTCGCTATCAAAGCGAAAAATAGAATGTGTAATAACTCTGGTCTGAGCCGGGCACACTGCTGCGTTGCGTCTTCGCAACAGATTTAATGTAACATATCACAAAAAAATTACATGTAAAACGTTGCAGCGATGACGCCAACGCAACGCATGCAACAGTGTGGCCCGGCACTTACCTGGGTGCCGTTGCGTGAGACCCATGTCAGAGTCCCTGTTTGCCACAGTAGCTACCCCCTAAGGGCCACGCAGGAAACTGTTCGTCCACTTATGTAAATTGTAAATACCTGTCCATCTACAACATTGACGCCTCCATCATCCACATGAACATGTCCACCCCAATGCGCCATCTTTCAACTTTGGTTCAACTGGTTTCTAATGAGACACAAATTCAACTGATGTCCGAACTTTACGGCGTACAAACGTCCACTTAGGTAAAGTATCGTATCTATGAGATAAGCGTAAGTAGACTTGATTAGATCATAGATTTCGTGTGTGCAAGATAACAACATAATTGCGGCGAAACTGAAAATGTAGGGTGTGGACTTGGGTTCGCCTTCATGGTCGAAAAATTCTCATTATTTCCTTCGACGCATGATACAATAATACAACGTATGAAACTCCGAAGAAAATTCGTTGTGCGAGTGACACAGGCCTACGTCATACTGCTATCGAGCCTATCGGTGGTTGGCGGTCGGCGAGTGACACAGGCCTACGTCATACTGCTATCGAGCCTATCGGTGGTTGGCGGTCGTAGTGTGAGTTCGTGTGTGTACAGGCTGTACAGTGACGTAGGGTTGTGTCGCGATCCGGAGTAGCAGATCTAGTTTCCTTAGACCATGCTTCGATGATAGGAACACGCCAGAAACGCCCCAGTGTTGTTTTTGTCCTGCGCTAGCCTGATATTGGCTTAGGGTGGTATTCCACTCGTCCAATATCTTTGTCAAATCTTTGATCAAAGTTCTTTGACGTAGGCCCATTCCACTCATCCAATATCTTTGTCCAAGTTTTTTTTTCATGCGTAGCCATATTGATTTAACTGTCATCGGAATCTTTGATCAAATGTCGGGGTTCCATCAAAGTTTGATGACATCATCCAATTTCTTTGATCATAGATATTGGATGAATTTAATACGGCGTGGTATTCTACTCATCCAATATCTTTGTCAAATCTTTGATCAAAGTTCTTTGACGGAGGCCCATTCCACTCATCCAATATCTTTGTCCAAGTTTTTTTTTTTCATGCGTAGCCATATTGATTTAACTGTCATCAGAATCTTTGATCAAATGTCGGGGTCCCATCCAAGTTGGATGAAATCATCCAATTTCTTTGATCAAATGTATATTGGACAAAGATATTGGATGAGTGGAATACCTCCCTCTCCCTGGTATCCAAATCTTGGCCATCACATCAGAAAAGTATGAATCCAGCTTTATAGCATCTTAAAACACTTTTGATGAGTGCATTATTGCTAATTAGATTATCTATTATGATAATAATAGTTCATAGAAATAGAAGCAGTATGGGCTTTTCCAGGCGTAGTACGTTTCATCGACCACATACGTGTCAATAGAATTTCAATCCTAGTTCTCTGATTTAAGGCTCAAATTACATTGCATTTTCGTAAAAAGTGACTCGTCTTGAAATGAATCACCACAACGTACCTATTTTGAGTATTTTGTTTTTTTTGTAAAGTTTTCTAGATTGGCGCGGCCTGGAAAAGGGTTAAAAAGCGCTTGAGGCCCAGCGGCGCGTGCGATCGGTATGCGAGGTTGAGTGCGCAGTACGCTCGGTTCTCTATGCAAACGTATTTCCGCTCTCATTTTAAAACGCCATGCTAGAATAACATGAAACTTTGTTTACACAATGGGATCTGGCATACCTAGGTCAGCAATTAGTTTCTGTTGCTTGAAATTATAATGGAGAAAAAATACAGCGATTATTAAGGTTTTCATACAAGCCGTAAAAAACTCAAACTGTTGTATTTTTTCTTTTACAATTTCTAGCAACTGAAACTAATTTCCGACCTAGATATGCCAGATCTCATTGTGTATACAAAGTTTCTTGTTATTCTAGCATGGAGTTTTAAAATGAGAGGGTAAATACGTTTGTATGGAGAACCCAGCGTACTGCGCCCTCTTAAGCAACTTTGGCCGAGGAACAATTCTGGATAGGTGACCGCTTTGAGTGGACTAACTGATCGTTCCCGTGCCTTGGAAGGCGTGTTAAGCAGTTGATCCCGGCTGCAGTTCAATCCTAGTTTACTACGGAACCCTAATCATGTGGGGATGTAAAATAAAACCACCAGTAAAGCTAAAACCTGCTAAGTTTATTGATCATCTTCAACCTCTGCTGTATATTCTTCAACCGCTCCGTATTAGTCAACACCTTCTTCCTCTCTTTCTCAAATGGGAATCTATCTGTCTGTCTCCCTTTAATAGTCCTACGCACTTGAGTAACATGGAAAAACTTATTCCCACAATGCTCACAGTCCAGCCTAGTGCCTAATTTACTGACAGTTTCCCCAAAAACATAGTGGGTGTTATGCTTATTCTTTAAAAATAAGCAACATACATCACACAAATTAAATTCGGTTAGAGACACAAAAGCTTTGTGGAATCGTCTTTTGTGCTCCTCGATTTCCAGCTCTGATGCGATGAAACCACATTTTTCGCACTTAATTTTGACCAAATGTCCTCTGATATGGTTTAAACGGTCGATTTCTGACTCGAAGCCTTTATTACAAAGATGGCAACGGAGGAAGTTGTGATAATTCTCCAAATGTCTGCCATAGTTACTATATTTAAGACCGCACTTAGTGCAATTTTTGTAAGTGCGGGCGCGATAATTCATAAGGTGTTTCGTGGCTATGTGATCTTTGAGGGCTTTTTTGCTGGCGATGAAGCGGTCGCAATGCTCGCAGAGCACTGGGCGAGGCTTTCGGATGTGGATGTGCGACATTTCATGCTGGATTTGGTTGAATCTGAAAAGAAAATATCAATAGTAACGTCAAACAGTGTAATACGAGTAGGTAGCTTAAGTGGTAACTAAGTATGCAATACAGTTTTCTAGTTGCAAATGTTGAGCTGAGCACGTCTACGCAGTCTAAAACTCCCTCGATTTTCCATTGTTTACATCAATTTTGCGCATGCACGACTTTTTACATTGAAATATACAGAAATTCAGCTTTTCGGTGATTAGTCCTCCGTGGCATGTCCGATTTTAATTTTTTTTAAATCTAAACCATCGTCATGGTGTCATCTATCGACATGTAAAATGTGAGCGTGATCGGTCGAAGCGTCTAGGAGGAGTACGAGCTCAAACGAAATACATCTGTCGCCTAAGAATATTTATATTTTTGTAAATTATAACTTTTGGTAGCATCTATGAACTAGTGACTCTGTGAGCTGTAGACAGTTTTTTTGTTCCAAAAATTCCCTTTTAAAGATAAAAATAATATAATTTGTACATGTTCATAGTCAGTTTCTCTATGTGGTGCCTTACGGTTTACAAATTGTTGAGCATGCTTGTCAAAATCTTTATCATTTATAAATTCATTAATGGTATAATATTATGAGCAATAAGATTTTTCAAGACTGCTTTAAACTTATATAGTTGTTCTATTAAATGTAACCCTTTGAACGCTTTCATATTTGAATGAAGTGATCACTCAGATGCATAGGTATCAAAATTTGAAGTTTAAACCAATAAAAACAATTCATAGCAGATTTTTTCATGATCAAAGTAAACTTTCACTCCGTCCTTTTTAGTGGTTGTTGGCGTGGTGGGCACGACGACACACGACCACTTTGTAGGTTCTTGGCGTTCAAAGGGTTAAACATTTAGTTAATTTATTAAAACCACCAGTAAAGTTAATTTATTAAAGCCGCACCGATGGCAAGCGACCAGATGGCCTTACGAGGCTTGCACTGAAAGTGGCGGGAATCGAATACTTATTAATTTATTTTTAACATGTATTATACCTTTTTATAATCTCTGAAGTTTCCTTATCTCAACACACTGGCCACTTAGAAAAAAAAAAGTATGGTTCGGTTTCAATTGTTTATTGAAGTCGTCGAGTCACTGCTTAAAATGGAATTGTGCCGTGAAAATTTCAGAGCTATGATTTATTATGACTTTAAAAGTGGACTAACACAAAAACAATGTGAAGAGCGGATGGTTGCTGCTTTTAATATTGAAGCTCCTTCAAAGACTACAATATACAGGTGGTATTCAGAATTTCAACGTGGCCGTGTATCCCTCACCGACGAAGTGCGTGAAGGTCGACCAAAATCGGCAGTCACGCAAGAAAACGTCGATGTTGTGCGTCGTCTGATAAATGAAGACCGACATGTGACATATCGGGAAATTCAAGAGCACCTGGGTATTGGAATGAGTCAAATACAAATTATTTTAAAAGAAGAATTAGGCGTGAAAAAGTTATTTTCCCGTTGGATACCTCACCTATTGTCTGACGAGCAGAAAATAGTCCGTGTCAATTGGTGCCGCAAAACTTTGAAAAGATTTAACAAGGGACGCTCAAATGCTGTTTTTAGCATAGTATCAGGTGACGAGTCGTGGATATACGCTTATGAGCCTGAAACTAAAAACCAATCCCGAGTATGGGTCTTCGAAGACGAGCTCAAACCCACAAAAGTTGTTCGTTCTCGCAGTACGGCTAAGAAGATGGTGGCTACGTTTATCTCTAAATCTGGTCACGTAGCTACTGTGGCTCTTGAGGATCGTAGAACAGTCAATGCTGATTGGTACACCACTATTTGTTTGCCGAACGTCTTTGCTGAACTCCGAAAAACAAACCCTAGTCGTCGCATCATCCTTCACCACGACAACGCCAGCCCACACACCGCTCGGACAACAACTGAGTACCTGGACGGTGAAAAAGTCGAAATATTGGACCACCCTCCATATAGCCCTGACTTAAGTCCCAACGACTTTTTTACATTCCCCAGAATCAAGGACAAACTGCGTGGTCAGCGGTTTCAGACGCCAGAAGAAGCAGTGGAGGCCTATAAAATAGCCATTTTGTCGACCCCTACTTCAGAGTTCAAAAAGTGCTTTATGGACTGGTTTGAACGCATGCATAAGTGCATGAAATACAAAGGAGAATATTTTGAAAAACAATAAAAATAAATAAACTCACTTATACTGCATATTTTCTTCTATTCCCGAAACTTTCAGTTTTACCCTCGTACTTTGGTGCCGTGGGAAAGGGGGCGGTGTTTGGTTTGGGATGCTACATGTGTCCGCCTTCCATATCAATCGCACTACAAGAACGGCTGGAGCTGCGGCCGAAACACAAGCGGCGATGAAACGGCAGAAATATGCCCCCCTAGAACAGGGTTACTTTTTCGTCCCCTTGTCTAGTAGTGAAAACTGCGGGTTGCTGGGGAGCGGACACAAAAAAGTTTGTGCGCGACATAGGCCGTCGGCTTAGGCAAAAGGGAGAGGACGCCCGCTCCGAGTCGTTTCTGGTGCAAAAGTTGTCCATAGCTATCCAACGTGGGAATCCCGCTAGCGTTATGGGCACCTTTGCACCGGGAACGGCAATGGGTGGATTATTTTAGTGTGTAAGTAGCTAGTTATTAGGTTATTTAAATGTAAAAATAATTTTATGTGACGATAATAAATTTATTAAATATCTTTGGGACAATTCCGACTACATTCTTCTGTAATAACATTGTTTTGTGTATCATCGGGTTTTTTTACTGATCACTAATAGATGATGGAGACAGAAGATGGTCATAGCATCTCCTAAACTACACAAGATAATCCCCTGGTGTTTAAGCTAATTGAAACCCTCTTAAGCAATAGCTAAAGAAAAAATAGGAATTAAAGCTTGTACCTAAAATTAATATTTTTTAGAAACTCACCTAGTTGGGAACATCTGCTGACATTTTCTGCATCGATACACACCAGGCTTTATCAATTCATCGTGATGAGTACTAGGTGAATACACTACATCATCAATTACTTTCTCTTTTATATGTTCAGGACTCTCTCATCAATTTCTATCTCAGGAATTACATCATCTTCATCATCATACATATTATATCATCATCTACAACGTCATCATAGTAATACTCTTAGCTAGCTCATCAAACCAGGGCTCATCAAAAAAGGTTCATGTCAACTATGCAGTCTGTTGTCAAGTCTTTCATCACTGCATCATCGCAAATATCGTCAATATCATCCTCGAATCTAAGACGACTGCTTATGTTTACTTTAGGTGGTGTGTTGACCGCGATAGCTTTCGTCTTTTGCTCAGGCATTATTCCCGTGTTGACTGATTTAGGTTCAATTTTATCATCCACCTCTGGAATCTTGTGATTTGTGACATTCATTTCAAATTCTCAGGCACTATGTTTACTGACATTTAGGTTCATTTTTTCATGCACAAAGTCAATTTTTTCAATAACCACTTTGACATCTTTTAAAAGAGCTTCTCTAAGAATACTAGTTTCACATTTGGTTGCACCTTTTTCAGTCTCCTCAGTTGCATTATTTCTTTTCAAATTACCATTTACCAATGGCAAATCATCATCATCATCAGATTCATAGTTGGTAATAGTGTTCGCTTTCACATCTTTACTTTTTTCACTATTATGCCTAATTTTACCTTTGTCAATGTTTACATGATTCTTATTATTTCCTATAGTAATGGCATGTTTCAGATTCACTTTTTCTTTAATGTCCTTTTCTTTTATCATTATCATGCTTAGGTTTATCATATCATGCTTAGGTTATAATTTTCAAGTTTGGCATGATTTTTATCATTGGTTTCTTTAATAACGTCATTTTTCAAATCGACATTTTCAATTACTTTAACTATATCATTTTTGTGTTTATTTCTCGTGTGATGTTTGAGTTTATATCGCGATGTAAATAATATAAGCATAGAGGGCACTGTGCAGCTCCCTCTTTATGAGAGGAATGATAATATGCTTGGCGTTGTGAATTAGGGCGTCGTACCTGAAAAATATTGAATATTTCTAAGTACATGACAAACAATACATTTGGAGAAGTTGGGGAAAACAACCATGAATTCACACTGAATGAAATTATTATTATTATTATTTTTATGACATAGGAGGCAAACGAGCAGACGAATCGCCTGATGGTAAGCGATTAGCGCCACCCATGGACACCCGCAACACCAGAGGGGTTGTATTATATGTATTTATAATATATGTTAGGGTGATTGCCGCACTGAATAAATTGCCAACTGATTAGACAAAACACGTGAAACCTGAATGTCGAAAGGGCAATTTAATTAACATTGCACTCCTTCCTTTTGGTAACAAAACGATATTTTTTTCAAATGGCCAACTAAATTATGGGCGGGCCTAGTTAAGATCGCCGAAACAGTATTGAATCGGTTAGGTCGATATAACACCTTTGACTCAAAAACAAACATCAAAATTATAACAATTCACAGTAAGTATTTAAATAAGTAAAAGTTTAATTTATTTAAATATAGGAGTACCAACAACTGTAAAACTAAGTAACAACATAAATAGTTACAGCAGAGCCAAATATAGGATCTCACAGAAGAAGATCTCGCTAGAATAGAATATAATTATTTAAACAAAGTGTAATCAAACACAATACAGTATTTCACAACACTAAAAAATATTTATTTTACACGAATCATACGAAAATACTCCAAAAAATCAAACTTCAGCTTATTTATGCAATTTCAAAGATTTTCAAATACATAAACATGAAAACCTGGCCAAGTGCGAGTCGGACTCGCGCACGAAGTGTTCCGTACCATTATATATAAAAACGGCAGAGTCTGACTCGCACTTGGCCGGTTTTTAATATTTGTTGTTATAGCGGTAACAGAAATCAATCACCTGTGAAAATTTCAACTGTCTAACTATCGCGGTCCTTTAGATACAGCCCGGTGACAGACAAACGGACGGACAGACAGCGAAGTCTTAGTAATAGCGTCCCGTTTTTACCCTTTGGGTATGGAATTCTAAAAAGTTACTGATTTTGACTATCAGTGAAATACCGTATTACATATGCAAACAGTATTGTGATGAGAATATTGGAAAAACAATTACTTAACCAATAAACCACTATCACTACCACCACCACTTTTGAATACAGTGCCAATTATAGTCACACATCTTTAAGGTCGAATTCTGGTACTTAGTTCTTAAAACCAAACATGTTGTGACTGTATGTTTAAAGACGTGAGTGCTTTGTTTCATTATATTCTTTTTTTATACCACGTCGGTGGCAAACAAGCGTACGGCCCGCCTGACGGTAAGCCGTCACCGCAGCCTATGAACGCCTGCTCCAGGGGTGTCACATGCGCGTTGCCGACCCTTTAAGAATTTATACACTCCTTTCTTGAAGAACGCATACTGTAGTCCCTCGGGAAAACCTTGGCATGGGAGCTCATTCCACAATAGGAGCGTCCGAGGGAGGAAATTCCTCGGAAACTGTACCGTACGCGACCATACAAGGTGTGAGGATGAATGCCCTGCCAACGGCGCTGCGATTGTAGAAAGCGGCCGTGGGCATCATGTCGAACAGTTCTTAAAACTTACTTATTTAAAAACACCTCTTCACAGAAGTCGCAGTGTTGGAGACTGTGCATCTTCAGACTGGTGGACGTAACAGGTACATGCAAGCTCAAGATCGCCTTCAGCGGCACTTCATCGCTGTTGCTGCTGCTTATGGAAACTGTATCAAATGCCATGGTGGTAACTGGAAAAGGAAATTCAGTATTGACTTTTCAATAGTAGTAGTAGTGTAGGGTAGTTTTAGTATGTTTCTTATTAAGTATCTTTATACTTAATTAAAAACATACTAAAACTATGAGTAGGGCTTCATAATTCGGTCAATCAAATTTTCCTTGTTGTTATTCTGTCCCATCAGCGAAGAGACAACAGTAATTGAGTTTCTGAGAAAATATGTTATAATTTCGACTTCTAGCATGCTTAAGAGATTTATAATCGACACTAAAATTAATTTTTGGCATATTTACCTCAGTTTAAAGGGTGACTCATGAGACATAACCCTGGTAAGGAGTACAATTGCATCTATGGCTGTGACAGTGTACACAAAAATAAGAATGGCCAACTAGGGATGCAAAAAATTTTGTGAGTCCTAAATTTCAAATTAAAAGGAAATAAGCATTGTAAGAGGGAACTAGTGAAAGTTTGTGCCAGAGCTTCGTTTCAGTAGCTAAGGTGGGTTTGAATCCTGCTTGAAGCACTTAATGTTTTCCCCTTTTAAATAAAAATTTCCGTTAGCAGATTACTGGTTAATACAAAAATTATTTCAGTGTGAGTAGTGAAACAAATATTCGGTTCAATTATTTGGCTCAGTGTAAAATACCTTCATTGGCTGTTAAACAGTGCATTTATATTCTATACAGTGATAAAAGTTTTGTTCATGAATCAATTAAGAATAACAATTACACTATGTAGGGCCTATATTCAGTTCTTACAACTTCAACAAAAACTCTTAAAATATGCCCTCTATTTGGCATATTTTAATATGTAATGTTTTATATATTTTCGTTTATTTATTAAGCTTCGTAGCAATTTGTGTAACGCTTCATTTAGTGGGCCAAAAAAATTCTCCAACAAGTGGTCACAATTGTCTTGTCGCCTTTAAGAAATCAAATGAAGTGGTAATTAGTTGTGTTGTTTTGAACCGACCCATTACACTACTATACTATTTGAATCTTATAAGAACATTTCTAATTCACTATTGACAAATTTAAGTCTAAACAAATGATAACCAAACTCGACCACTATACAAACTGCGACGCGTGTACAGCGATAAATCTAATTTAGAGCGAAAGCAAACAAATTAACCACTACCTATTATTGAATAATTAATTGATTATTCGTATTATTACCTTAACTGCTACGTTTACGCACGAGATCGCCGATATTTAGGAGAGTATAGAATAAATTATAACTATCATTATTAAAATAAATTAAAACACACACATTACACACGAAATAAATTGATTATACATAATAAATTAATAATTAAAATTGAATTTTAATACGACGCGTAATCTGCGACACATCACACAACATGCTGCCATTTTTATTGCTTTTTTTTTAAATTCCAGACTAGTGTAGTCCCACAGACTTTTTGAGGACTTCGGATGTTAATCCGGTTAATCGATCGATTATGTTTATTATACTTGCGTTGCGTTTATAACGTTTATTTATCGGTTATTATGTCACTAGAAATAAATAACGGTTGTATATCAAGAAAAACACACGTCTGAATTGTCAAAACAAAACTGCCAAATGAAAATTGGAAAATTGTAGTGAAAGTTTGTTTTGATTTTTATTGTCACGTCAGCTGTAGATCGAGTTTTCCTACTTTTCTGATAATTAGTGATAAAAACAATACGATTGAGGCAACAATCCACTATCAATGGTAAATTCCAGTTACGTTTTCTACTTGAAAATGTCCAGTTACTCGTCCATACGAAATTTAACAGTGAGCTCATAATACTTCTGTTTAGATACTATTCATCAGTCTATGTTTGTTGTAGGATTTAAAAACGTTCGCAGACGATGATTTCGATCCGAAAAAATGGATTAACAGGGCGTGGAGTTCAAGTGGCAACCAGGAGAAAGAGGTAAATCAATGTTTATGTATTTTAGGTTACAATTAGTTGACATTATTGGGGGACAATCTTACACAAATCGACCTAGTCCCAAATTAAGCAAAGCTTGTACTATGGGTACTAGACGACGATATACATACTTATATAGATAAATACATACTTAAATACATATGTTATAATACTACTTCGTCAATCGAGCTTGGCTCGTGTTTTCCCGGAGAATACGAGTTTTCCCGAAGATAAAACCAAGCTAGATAGATTTTTCGCCCTCGTAAACCCCAATATTGCAAATTTCAATAAAATTGTTAGAGCAGCTTTCGAATAAACAAATAAATGCACAAATGTTGCTTATTTAAAAGTATAGGATAGGACTAGTTGACCGCGCGGTTCTGCTACGTTTTACAAGGAATACGGCTGGAGCCGCTGGTTATAATATATAATGTGCTACCCCATTTTAAATGTAAATATTTTTACAAGCAGAATCATCCGCTTAGTGAAATTATAATCTCCAACCGGAGTGAAAAATTGATCACAAAGGGGGGATTTAAACCCATGACTTCTGGAATCTGTAAAGAAGTCAAGACAAGATACTTAGTTTTAGTTCATACACACCCTTTCTAAATAGGCTTCAATTTCATTTCTTTTTATTCAAAAGCTAATTGGCATTGAATGCTGTAAATTTCGAATTTATCTGCATAATAAAAATAAAAAACAAGTTATTTATTTATTCTTCGTGGGATTTTTGGTAGAAAGTTTAACTGTCTACAACTATTTTGTAAACCATTTTAGATATTTTATAATTAAACTGTTATTAAATTTGTAACAATTTACTTTTTCACATATATGATGTTTAGTAAAACACTCTTTTGGTTTTAATACATTTAGTTATTTAATATGCTGCAAGTCTACCCACATTACTCTGTATATATGACAACATACAAAAGGTTAAAACAACACATCAGCTAGAGATGCACCAAATATGGGTTTCACCGAATATGAACTTTCAGCCAAATTATTCAGTTCGATGTTATGCTTCTATCAACTATTCTGAAATGGATATATTTAGTGGTAAACCTCTTGCTCATTATCTCAGTCAAATTGTTTATAATAAACAATAATAATCTGTTACTAATAATAATTGGTTAGTTGCAGGCGCCCATATGCTGTGGTGACCACTTACCATCAGACGGGCCGTATGCTTGTTTGCTTCCAACACGTTATAAAAAAAAATTCACCAGGTAGTGTTCACCATATTACATTATGGCAATTTGTAAATAAAAACCTTTAAAATTGTTTGGTAAATATTCGGCAGAAGAACTGAACAATTTCGCCAAATACCCATTATTCAAGAATTATTCTTATATCAAATAGTAACCGAATATTTGGCGAATCTCTAATGTAGATTGTAATTATTTTTTGGATATTTTTCTCCATAAATATCATAAAAACTACAAACATATTAACAATGAAGGTCATATTAACCAGGGGTTGTAACCGGTTAATCTCAAAAACCCCTAAATAGCCAAATAATTTGAATTAGTTTAAAATGCTCTTTATCTAGGTCTGTGTAATGTATTTAGGTTATGACTGTGTATTTTTAGATTGCCTGATTAAACATGAAATAGTAAACGAAAGAACGAAATTCCTTACCGGTTTTGTGTACGGAGAAATTAACTGGTTACAAGCCGTGATATTAACCTGGGCATTGCAGTAAAGGAATAAATATAAAAATGGAAACTCATAAAAAAATTCTTTTCAGATTTTTGTGGCTAATACAGTTTCAAGACTACAGTTGTACATGAAGCAACTCACTAACTCACTAGATGAGACCACTACCCAGGTATGCTCGCTTGTATGTCGGTTGTATACAGTCTGTCTATTATACCTGTGGGAACACAGAACGCTGATTAAGCACTTAGCGGTGGCGCGGGCTTATTCGTGACGCGATCCCACAGTCAGTCCTCTTTTGCGCCCACTAGTGTTAACACAAATCCAGTAAAATAGGAATAAACTACCTCGGCGTTTCATTAAAGTCCGCAGACACTCATCCGATAGTAGAGCCCCGGCAAGCATCTCTTCATACCAATAGACTTCGGCAATCTTCGGTTTTCACGACAAATATACTGTCAGCTGCAAGAGTGAGTGTGAAAGCGATAGAAAGCCGACGTCTATTGGTAAAATAGACAAACTGTAATGGGTTGGGTTGTGCTCCGAAGTACTGTTCGACATCGACATGATGCCCACGGCCGCTTTCTACTACCGCACCGCTCGCCGTCGACAGGGCTTTCATCCTCACACCTTTGAACCTAAATGGTCGCGTACGGTACGGTTTCAGAGGAATTTCATCCCTCGGATGCTCCGGTTGTGGAATGAGCTCCCTGCCGAGGTTTTCCCGAGGGACTACAGTGTGGGGTTCTTCAAGTAAGGAGTGTATAATTTTTTAAAGGGTCGTAAATGCGCATGTGACACCCCCTGAGTTGCAAGCGTCCATAGGCTGTGGTGACCGCTTACCATCAGGCGGGCCGTACGCTCATTATTTCATCTTCACCTCTCTATTAAATATATTGTGGTACCCTTAACCAGCCTTATTAAGCTTACTATGACTTACTAGTGTATTTGTACAAATTTTAATCCCTAATAATTACCTTAAAACATTGAGTTAGCTCAATTTGCTGAATGGAAACATTATTTTATTTCTTCTAAGCAATAAAACTGCATTCACAGATTTCTGAAAAAATGTACAGACAGAATAACAAAACATTTTTTTTTGTCATACAATTTTTCCATATTAAAAATGTGTCACACAACACACAAAGAAAACAAATGCCTGTTCGAACACTCCAAGCTTAGGACTTTACTTAAAATTTGCATCTATACTCTTAATTCCAACCAGCCAGTTGCCATTTTCTTGACATTGTCCTGACTTAAAAAAATCTCCAGATAGTGAACTCCATACCCCGCACCCTCCAAGACGCTGCCGCCCTTCAGCTAGAAGGCGCGATGCTGCAGCAGCGGCTGCTGGCGCTGGAAGAGAAGGTGGAAGGAGTTGAGGAGCAGACGGGACACTCCATACTGAGCCTGCAGAGGATCGACCAGCTCAAAAGCAGGCTTGAGGTGAGTGACACCGGCTAGAGGTGGTGACAGTCTATTCATGAGTCAAACAACGGTTAGAGAGGGGGAAGGAGATAGGGAGAAGGGAGGATTGAGATAAGAGAGAGAGTGGACTCTTCTCACTGAGCCTGCAGAGAATTGGCCAGCTGAAGAGCTGGCTAGAGGTGGGTGTCAGTCAACTGTAAGAGAAAGAGGGAAAAATAGACAGAAAGTTAGAGCGAAAGGTAGAAAGGGTGACGGGTAGAGGAAGTGAGAGCTGTAACATAGGAGCAATCAGTTAATTACCATTAGCTGCTCTTATAGACAACAACCAGAATCAACATACGTTCTAAAACTCGGGAGCGCTCAGTTACCTCCAGTTTAAAGGCGCGATGCTGCAGCAGCGGCTGCTAGCGCTGGAAGAGAAGGTGGAAGGAGTTGAGGAGCAGACGGGACACTCCATACTGAGTCTGCAGAGGATCGACCAGCTGAAGAGCCGGCTAGAGGTGGGTGTCAGTCTATTCAGGTAAAAGGGAGGGAGGGAGATAATGAGAAAGAGAAAGGGATGGGGGAGACTGGGACGAAGAGAGAATGGTTTTAAATGCCTTCTAAAACTCGAGTTACCTCTAGCTAGAAGGAGTGATGCTGCAGAAAATACTAGCGCTGGAGTAAAAGGTGAAAGGTGAGATATTAAGAGGTGGGAGGAGCGAGATAGAAACGATGGTTTCACATGCCTTCTAAAGCACGGGTGTGATCAGTTACTTATAACTGCGGGGGCGGATTTGTCCTAAGGCCCAGTAAGCACGTTCTAAAGCTCGGCAGCGGGCAGTGTCCACCAGCTGGAACGAGTGATGCTGCAGCAGCGGCTTCTAGCGCTGGAAGAGAAGGTGGAAGGAGTTGAGGAGCAGGTGGGGTACTCCATACTGAGCCTGCCGAGGATCGACCGCCTCAAAAGCAGGCATGAGGTGACTAACACCGGCTGTAGCTGAGTGACAGTCTATTCATGAGTCAAGCAATCATGAGAGGGAGGGAGAACTGAGCCTGCACAGAATTGGACAGCTGAAGAGCTGGCTAGAGGTGAGTGTCGGTCAACTGTGAGAGAGAGTGACAGGTAGAATGAGAGAGGAAGAAAGAAGGAATGAGGAGGACCCTGTCCAAATGCGAGCTGTGGTACACCCCAGGGGTTTTAGTCTGTGCGAGTCGGATATACCCACTCCGTTTCTTCCGGGCCGGATGGGATCCATAATGGATTACCCCTGGGTTAAAAAAAGTGATCACTTGGATGGGTGACCGCTTTGAGTGGTTACTAACTGAGCGCTCCCGTGCTTTCGAAGACACGCTAAGCCGTTGATCCCGGCTGCCGTCTATGACAGGCGTCGTTAAGCCAGTTAGAGGTTTTTGGAACTCTAACAGTCAAGTTGCCCACTCACTTGACAAGCCTAATCCCAATAAGGTCTAGTTAACCCTTGGTTGGGAGGTCAGATGGCAGTCGCTTTCGTAAAAACAAGTGCCTACGCCAATTCTTGGGATTAGGTAGCGGACCCCGGGCATCCTTCAGGATGCAACTGTATTGGGATAACGCTAGGGTGAAGAAGATTATTATGCGAGTTCATGAAGCGAAAGTTGTATGTCAGGATCGTAGCAAATGGAAATCCGTGAACTCTGCCTACCCCACTGGGAAACAGGCGTGATTATATGTATCCCACCTCTGACACCGTGTTAGATGTCTTGAAAAGAGAATGAGATCTTTTCATATCGGATATATAAATAATACGGATACAGCAGAACTCCAGAGTACCCAGAGTAGACGTCAAATAATAATACCGCTAAGAGCGAGAAGATCATATACCAAATTGAATAAGAGCGACAGAGAGGGATATATCATTTGTTGTCCTTGTCGTAGTTCCGCTTTTCTTTATTTGCCTCAATGTTATCTGAACGTCAAGTCAAATAGTTTGAGGCAAATAAAGGATTAACCGGCCAAATTAAATAGGTTGTTTATTGTAAGCCGCCAGACGTTTAAGACTAGTTCCCAATTTAGCTGCATTAAGAGCTTTTCTGTCCCCCTTGGTGAAACTCGTATAGGATCTCTATAGAAATCCTTACTCTGAGCAGCAGAACGTCTATATTTCTGAGACCAAAGACAACATATTCGGTTTATTTATTTTTAAAACACGCGGCTTTAAGCGTGTTCGGATAACAACAACAACGATCATTGTATATTTTATCTTTTTGCCTATAGAACGCTGCATCAGCGCTCCGCGAGGCGGACAAATGGGCCGCGCTGGCCACGGCGCTGGAAGACGTGCTGGAAAGCGGCGTGTCCAGCAAACCTGAGGAGCTGGAGGCTTTGGCGGGCCAGGTCACAGCCCTTACGCACAGCCTCGAGGTAATGCCGTTTATTTTTACCGGTACTCAGTTCATCTGTATGTTTGCTTGTTTTTTTTATGTATGTATGTTCCCCGATAACTCTTGACCACGTTGGCCGATTTTGATAATTCTTTTTTTGTTTCAAAGCAGGTTTCCCGACATTGGTCCCATATAAATTTGGTGAAGGTCTGATGATGGGATCTAGGAATCGGGGGAACTCCTCGAATTTGATAGGTACGCATATGCCGATTTCGGTATTTTCTGTAGGTAACCAAGCATTGGGTCACGGAAACCACAAATTGTGGCATATCAAGTACAAAATTGGAGTCGGTTTTTTTTTGGTATAAATTATTATATATTTTTTCCTCTTTATTTAGGAAACAAGCGGTCACATACAGAGGGAAATAAATCTTATGTTGTATACCAATAAACCTAATAGTCTCATTAATTATCCAACTAACAACATTTATAAAAATATCAAAACAAGGTTGGTAAGCACCAGTGGCGGCTATACCTTGAGTGCGCTCGTGCGTTGCACTACCAAAAATTTAACACCATCAATACCATCGTCATCAATAAAACAATCTCAATAATCTGTATTATACATACATAAATTACATTTAAAAAAATGCAAAGAAACCACTACGCTATGTCGTAGTCTATAAAATTATTTTTTCTCAAACATGCAATGAAATATTGATGTTATGTTCCTTATAATAGGCTGCGAAGTATGACGTTTCAGGTGCGGCTAGGACAAGAGGTCGTTAATGCAATTTTATACAAATGTTGCAGGCCTAGGCCGGCAAAGTCCTCTTTTTTAAATTCCATTCCACATACATTTGTGGCACAGGCATCATGACATTCTGCCACTATGCGTATTAAAAATAAAACTTTGATTTTTTTCTTGTTTATTTCATTGCATGTTTGAGAAAAGCACTATACATACCTCGGCGGGAAATATGGGGTTGCCCGCCTTAGACCTATCCTATATGTCTATATGTCTTCGGCCGGCAACCCCTTTCGTCCCGGCCTCTGTAGTAATGTACTATTTCAGGTGTTAACGGAAGCGTCAGATTATGAAAGCAAGCGTTTGCAGTTAGAAGCGCTGTATAATCGTCTCGAGGCAGCGTTAAGCGGTCCCTTCCTTACAGCGCTCGACCAGGGAGATAAGGGTGAGTGCTATAAGCTATAAGCAAAATAAATAAAACGTATGAACTTATGGTATGTATGTCAGAAACTGACGTCCAAGCCAGTTGGCAACGGAGATATGGATATTGAATACCAGTAGCGGAGCTGCCATACAACACGATTCCCACCGGCTTGCCTAAAATTTCTTGCTGCATGTACCATACTTATAATGTAATAAATTAACAATATAAATACACACTATCCTGGATTCGACAATGCGGTTTACTAAATTGCGTCATGACAAAATATTTCAACAAATCACTATGAGTATGAATTCACACGTCGAGCGCGCAAAGCCGGTGGAGATTCTTCGCGCGTGTACTACAGCGTGCACCACAGTTTAACTACATACAGTTGGGCAACGAATGTACTTGCGAAGAGCAACTGAGGGGGCTATCGCGGGTGAGCGGGCGGCGCGGGCCGCCGAAGCAAACTCATTCAGTCTGCGTTCTCTAACATTCAAGGCAGGCGCGTACATGTTTTTGAGTTGAGTGATTGTGATTTTATTATTAAACCTCAACAACAATATTAAATAAAGATTTCATAGATCCCCTCGTGATGAGAGGTAAGTTTATATACTTAATTTCGTTAATTACGTAGGCATCTAATTTAGCGGTAAGCGATGGCATAGCGTTGAATTGCCGTGGAAACCATATTTTTTTAAAGTTTGGATCGCGCTCCGGCGCCATACAACGTCGCGTGAGCTTGTAGCAGTATCTCGCATTAGGAGAACCAGTGTAAACACATTTTAATATAATAGTTCTTCGAAGTGTAAGTCTGGCCTCTGAAAGGTATGGCGTAACGACGTTGGCACACACACTACTGTAGCTTTTGTTTATAGTAGTGCATGAGTTAGTCTAAGTTTAGGAAATAAGTAGGTATACCTGAGTTTCGAATGTGTGAGAGAGCGCAATACTCGCCAACAAACTGTATATACAGTTTGGCGAACAAAAGGTGTGTGCTTACTGTAATTTTATATTTTGGGGTTTAATAAATAATAGAATAGAATAGAAATACATTTATTCGTAGCACATCACACAAATATGTAAAAGCGGAGTAATACGGTACACATAAAAACATTGACAACAAAAAAAATAAAACATAATAAAAAGAAGAAAGCGCCACGAATTGGTCTCGACTCAGCATAGAGCCAACCTTACAACCAACGCTGGTCTTCCGTCGGGGCCAACTGGTGAGATGACGGCGTATCCTCGTAAGGCCCAATGTGCATTACAATGTACACTCTGTTTCAATCAAATTCGAACCTTTCAAACACGAAATAAAGTAGCTTTTAATTTGTACCAGTCTTTCCTTAATCAAATGAATGTCACCCTAATGCCCTTTGCAACAAGGTTCAAACTAAGAATAGGGTAACTATGTATGGTGGGTCTTACGAGGGTATAACAAACCTAAAAAAATATAGAGCCAAAGAAAAGTCCTTAAAAAATACTATACTTAATTGACACAGGCATTAAAATAAAGAAATAAAAAAAAAGCAAAAGCTAACATCAATTTAAACAAACTAGTTTTGTATATAAAGAAAGGAAGGAGTCTTCAAGAAAGGAGTCTGTAAATTTTTAAAGAGTTGCAGGGGTCCATAGGCTGCGAGTTATTAAAAATTTACACACTTACCACCAGGCGGGCCGAATGCTCGTTTGCCACCGACGTGGTATTAAAAAAAAAACTTTATCTTGTAAGTAGATTGAGATATTTTTTGTCGAAATAATTTTTATTATGTCAATAGTAATAATTAAACTTAGGTATGAATGCCTACAGAAATAAAAAATTATATAATTATTATATGCGTGTCGTCTACAAGAGCACCTTTGAACTGGACCTGCTGGACATAGGCCTCCCCCAATTTCATGGGGGGTAAATGCCTTAATCGCCACGCTTGGTATGCGGGCACAGATAAGAATAAGTAATAGTATGTACAAGTACAGACATTTCACTTCCTAGCAAAAACGGCGTTTAGGCATAAGAAACGTGCCTATTCTGTCTATCGCATAACTTGTATTCATTCACGCGCGGCACGTGTAGCGTTGAGGTTGTCACTCCAAGAATACATTAATACCATATATCGCTCTAGTAAAAGCGAAGTGAACTGATATTAATTAATTAGGTAAATATTACTTCACATTTTACTAGAACAAAGTTTTTATACAACTAGTGACTTGTTTATATTTCATTATCTGTAAAGTCATCCACATTATGAATATTTTGTTTTTGCCCGCCTCAGACCTACCCAGCCTCGCTTCGCTCGGCCGTCTATATGTCTTCGGCCGGCAGCCCCTTTCGTCCCGCCCTCTGTAGTAATGTAGTATTTCAGAGCGCACGGCGTGCTACGTAACTTTGTTCCTGGGCATGGACCGCGCGGCGTCCGCGGCGCGTTGCTGGCGCCGCTCCGTGTGCGGCGCGCTGCAGGCGCAGTGGCGGCGCGCCGCGCACCGCCCCACGCCGCGCTTGCACGCGCTGCGGGGGAAGGAGGCGCACACTCATGTGAGTATATATAATGTTTATTGTTTAGTCGCGGAATGAAAAGCTTCGTCACTTTTCAACCTTTAAGGGATTAAAATAGAGTTGAAAATTACGAACCCTTTTATATAAAAAAAAAACTTATATGTTTAATTAGTACATACATTATTTTCATTGTCAATTTATATAGCTTGTAATTAATATTTTTATACCGGTAGCTTAGGCCCTGCCTCGCTGCCGGCGGCACCCTAAGTTAGGTTTTTATAATGATTTTTTGTTTTGTAAATATTGTTTTATATTTTACTTTTTATTATTGTAAAAACCTAATTTAAGAAAAAAAATGAATAAAGAGTAATAATAATAATACGATACGATCATTGTCCCGATCATTGTCCCGATCTCAGTCGTCTCTGCGAAGGGTCTTATTGCGAAGTCTCGACCAACATCTTAAGAGACTCGCTAGATGGCTGGGTCAAGGGTCAGATACAGAAGGCGGTACTCCTGGACACGGCGCGAATAGTCAGGAGGTTCCTCTCTCTGTCGCCCTAACCACCGGTAGCTTAGGCCCCGCCTCGCTGCCGGCGGCACCCTAGGTTAGGTTTTTATAATGATTTTATGTTTTGTAAACATTGTTTTATATTTTACTTTTTATTATTGTAAAAACCTAATCTAAGACAAAAGATGAATACAGAGATAATAATAATATTGGGGGACAATCTTACACAAATCGACCTAGTCCCGAACTAAGCAAAGCTTGTACTATGGGTACAAGACGACGATATACATACGTATATAGATAAATACATACTTAAATACATAGAAAACATCCAAGACCCAAGAACAAATATCCGTGAAAAATGCACTAATAAATGACATGTTTATTGTGTACATTGAAAAATTTCGTGCTCGGAGCAGGGTTCGAACTTACGACATTGTGGCATACGCGGCCAATCGCTCTGGCCACTGAGCTACCAGCGCAATCGAGCTCAGGCACGGAATCCTTCACTAGTTGACGACCTGTTTAGCCTAGTTGGTAGTGACTCTGCCTCCGAAGCTAGAGGTCCTGGGTTCGAATCCCGGCCAGGGCATTTATTTGTGCATTTTTCACAGATATTTGTTCTTGGGTCTTGGATGTTTTCTATGTATTTAAGTATGTATTTATCTATATAAGTATGTGTATCGTCGCCTAGTACCCATAGTACAAGCTTTGCTTAGTTTGGGACTAGGTCGATTCGTGCAAGATTGTCCCCCAATATTATAATTATTATTATTTGTCTCTCCTTCGAGATTCACGGGCCATTACATCCCGGTCTTTTGGTAGGCTTGCGTGGGGACACAGATCCAACACGTAGAGGCCCTTTGGAGAGTTTTACTATGCAATACACCTGCTACAACCCATTCACGGGTAGATCAATAGATACCCGTGAACCGGTCCCAACATATTATTATCTTACAACGCTTTAGGGAGGCGTACAGCGACATCTACCTAGAATGCTCAGGCTTCCTTTAACGGCACTAACGTCTCAACTTACGTTGAGATATCGTCTGTATCGATGCGCCATCCCAAACAAAACTAATTGGTTAGTTATTAGTTGCTTGTTTGATATTACTTATTCCCTTTAATTATGCATTTAGAATTTTCGTTAGCAGACTTTACTTAATACAAATTTAGTTTATTCACTTATTTTTTTTATATAGGAGAACCAACAGCAATAAAACTAAGTAACAACATTAAACACCAAATTGCTGTCGATTATTAATTGAATTGCCTCTGTGACCACAGTCACTCATTTTGGATTTTGGACCCTCTTATCTTTAGTTTAGGTTTAAGCATATTACTATTAACAATATTTTATATCTTCTCACTGTAATTTGTTTTTAAAGTCAATGCTTTCTATATTGCATGCTATGTTCACCTGGACCCGGGTATGTCCTTAAACTACGACCAAGACCACCGGGGAATGGGCAGCAGCATTCCTAGAGCGCGGTGGAGGTACTGCGATCGCCAACCCGCATGCCAAGCGTGGCGATTATGGCATGTACCCCCCATGAAATTGGGTTATGGAAATATGTCCAGCAGTGGACGTCCTAGGGCTGATATTATTATTATTATATTATTTTAGACAGGCAGCTCGCGCTGGTAAGTCTAAATCATAGTTCACTAAGCACTTATATAATTCACTGCTTTAGATAGTTTGTCTAGTCTATTTTTAAACTGATTAACACTGTTGGAGTTCACAACTTGGGAGGGCAATTTGTTCCAAGTATTAACAATTCGGTACGCAATAAAGTTTTTGCCGATATGTGGTGGTGGTGTAGTTTAAAAGTGTATGTATTTAGTTAAGTTTAGTTTCATGATCGTGACGCATTGGTCAAACTCACTGTAATGTCATGTTAACCTATTTAAATAAATAAATAAATCTTAACTACACGCTCGTAGGACATAAAGGTCGGTGTAATGGCGGAGAATATCTGAATCCCACCGCTCAGCTTTCATTTTCAGGATGCTATTTGTGCTCCTCCTCATCTGCATCACCACAGATGCCGTCATCTTCCGTACTATAGCATAAAAGTCCTCTACGCTAGCATCGGCATTGCCGATGCTAGCGTAGAGGACTTATTCGGCAAACATCCCAGAGTCGCCGCAGAATCGAGGAAGCCCAAACAGCATCCTGGAAATGTTATTATATTGGATTCGCAGGGTATTATTGGGCTTCAGCTCGAAACTCAATGGAATTCTTCAAGAAAAGAGTGTATAAATTTTTAAGGGTCGGCAACGCGCATGTGACGCCCCTGGACTTGCAGGCGTCCATAGGCTGCGGTGACCGCTTACCATCAGGCGGGCCGTACGCTTGTTTGCCACCGACGTGGTATAAAAAAAAACTAGCCCACAGGCCACACATATATAAACTTTGACCACCACCACCACCATATCAGCCAAAGAACGTCCACTGCTGGACATAGGCCTCCCCCATATTCACGGGGGGTATATGCCATAATCGCCACGCTTGGCATGCGGGTTGGCGTTCGCAGTATATCCACCGCACTCCAGGGATGCTGCTGCCCATCCCCCGGTGGTCTTGGTCGTAGTTTTAGGACACCCGAGTATGTCCAACTAACTTTGACACACTTAACTTTAAATAGAGTCAGGTTCACTTGGACACTACAACGTGCGAACCTGTGCGCCAGCATCCCACCTCAGAACGACAACGCCCTGCGCTCCCGATATACTCAATGAATAAACACTAATACTTTTGAATACAATATTATTTAAATGAAATGCAGTCTAAACTCACTGTGTACTCGCAACATAACTTAGTTAAAATACTCGTAGTTTTTAAGTGGCAAATGTTAAAATTAAAACATAGTGTGTCAGCGAAAACGCTCTGCCTCCATGCATCGCCTCACAGAAGTTATTTTTTCAAATAAATATATCAATATGTAACTCCTTGAAGACGCGCAATTTGTATCGGAATTCAAACCATGACTTGCGCGTCTTCAAAAACAATAATAAACATAAACAATATTATATGCAATAATATTGACCTGACGACCTGTTTAGCCTAGTTGGTAGTGACTCTGCCTCCGAAGCTAGGGGTCCCTGGTTCGAATCCCGGCCAGGGAATTTATTTGTGCATTTTTCACGGATATTTGTTCTTGGGTCTTGGATGTTTTCTATGTATTTAAGTATGTATTTATCTATATAAGTATGTATATCGTCGTCTAGTACCCATAGTACAAGCTTTGCTTAGTTCGGGACTAGGTCGATTTGTGTAAGATTGTCCCCCAATATTATTATTATCTCTGTATTCTGTAACTAGAACTATGTTGTCAAAGCTCATTCATATTCTTTATTGAATGCTAAAGAAGTATTAATATATTAATCATAAGTATTTCATCAGTAATAAATAAAAATTATATAAACGTTGGATAAAATAAAGTAATAAAATGTAAGCACAATTGGAACGTCACCCACAACACTAAAATATACCTATTCATATTGATACATCAGCTCTTCGAGTATAATGAGTTTCAATAAGAACGTATCTAGTATTTAAAGCAAGCAAATTGCGATCGTATATGCAAGACGTAAGGTGTTGTTTCGCTTGAGCGAAGCTTGTTATTTTGTTATTGCACCTGCCCGCGAGTACAATTCATTTCAATAAGAGCCTATGTATTGCATGAAACAAGTGATTTGCGACCATATTTGCTTAACGTAAGGTGTTGTATTGCTTGGACTGTAGGGTAATTAAGTTTGCGGACAATTCACTCAGAGGCTTCAATTTGGAAGGCTAACACAGATCAAGGTATAAATAGCGCGTGGGGTTCGATTCGGGGTGCTCATTCTTACTTGTGTTGTTGTGCGGATTGTCATTTGAAGCTGGCTCGTTTTACCGTAGTGATAATTCAAGGTACTATTTTATTAATTACCGTTATCATAGTTGAGTGGTTCATTATGGTGCAAATACTTTGAATTATGGTGAGTTATTCAACTGTGAATTTAGATTTTATTTTATGATTTTTGTGTGTTTTGATTTGATATCGAGCCAGATCAATGTCTGAATAGCATGGTCTATTTAACAAGTTGGATCTCATCCTCGAGGAGAAAAAGAGATACAGCTTGGAATCCTATTAGTTTTGTTACCAAGTTTAAGAGGGCTTGGCATCATCTCTTTACCAACATAGATGATGATATACTCTTACGTGCTTCGGGGTCTAGCCACAGATTGATGCGAGAAGGTCGCAATTTCCAATAAGTCGACCGCTATGAACGGTGTTCACTCGTAGAGATCTTGTGTGTGCCTGAAGTTCGTTCTTTATTAAATATATTTATGTACTTACCTTATATACGTTAGGGCGCATCATTCATAGATCCCTTTAGTCTTCGGACAGTTGTGAATGGAGCAAATACACAGGCTTTAGGTTGCCTATCTCGGTCTAGCCTACCGAACGTTACAGCTTAGGTTATAGTAGGATTCACATTTCATGACACTATTAAATAATTGGGGTTTTGCTTACACTAGAGTAGGGACTAGTTGAGAGTAGAGTTAGGTTTAAAGTCATTTGTAGTAGGTAATAGGGTGTTAGGGCTAAATAATTATTAGGGCTGGTTTTAGGGAACTAGGTTTCATTTAATAGGTTGTTAGTGATTGTAGGAAGTTTGGTAGACGTGAATAAGTAGGTAAAGGTCAATTGTGAATAATGTTTTCCAAGTGTGGATATGAAGTGTGGGGTTTCATGGGCTACATTTGAAATATGGTTTAAAGGTGTAACTACATTTAATTTACTTTGCTCATTGAGGTATAATAATTCCAGTTATGATTAGAATATAGAATTGTTTCAGAAAGATGAAATAATTCTAGATATTGTAGCAGGCGGAGCAGTCTACGAGTCATTTATCTATTATCATGAGTGGAATAATGCTCGCATTTCTATCATAAGTAAATGAGTGCTCACTATTTCAGGTATCGATTAGGTTCAAATATTTGATATGAATTGCCCTGAATAGTCGATATTGAGTGTACCACTTTATGGAAACTAGGTTTTTAGGGAATTAGTGACGAGGGGGTTTGTTTTCATTAGGTACAGCTTTATACCTCAACTTTTGTATTTAGGAATGTTAGCGTCAGTACTAATAAATTGCTAGAATTTATTTATAAAGCTTAAATTAATAGATGATTCCTCTAATCATCGATATGACTATCTGGTGAGTTTCTTTGATGCTTCTTCTCATCAGCAAGTCTAGGTTACGAAGCATTGGTATATTCATAGGTCATATAAAAATACCTATTAAAAATTCAATAAAATAAAATAGGTATAAATACGTAGCTAGGAGGTCTGTCACCCATCCAGGCGTAAGCAGTAGCATTGTATGGTAGTGAAAGAGTCACACCATACAATATTAATCAAAATTATTCTTAGCTAGCTAGGAAATCAAGTATCAGTGTTTTATGATGAAATAATTTTGATTTAGGGAAAATTATGGCTTTTAAGGAAAATTTGCCTTTCTTTAAAAACCAATGGCTACTGTGTTACGCTTAGCCCGGCCTCAGGTAGTCTGGTGGGGGATTATTAATAAAAAACAAATAATTATTTGTATATATAAAGAAGCATACAGTAGGTAAAGCAAGGACCAGTACTTAATCTTTTCTATAATCAAAATAGTGATAGGATTAGGAAAATGGATAATGCTATTCTGTAGGAATATTAAGCCAGAGCTAGGCTATAGGTTAGGTAGTGAAGAGTTCAGATCTTGTTTGTTTCACATTAAAGAATTTGAGTTGCGCGGCACACAACGTAGGTATGTTACTAGACGATCACTTGGCCAAATTAATTAAACAAAACTTAAATAAATCAAATAAAATTAAATCGGGCGTTAATAAATCAAGCTGTAAAATATTATTCATTTTCTTAAATCATTTTCATACATTTATTTTTCTGTTATTTGTAAAGGAATTTCAATATTAAAGAATTTTATTCCATTAAAAATATTATTAGGGGTGATTAAACAAACCTCTAGGTACAATTCATCTTTTGTCTTAGATTAGGTTTTTACAATAATAAAAAGTAAAATATAAAACAATGTTTACAAAACATAAAATCATTATAAAAACCTAACCTAGGGTGCCGCCGGCAGCGAGGCGGGGCCTAAGCTACCGGTGGTTAGGGCGACAGAGAGAGGAACCTCCTGACTATTCGCGCCGTGTCCAGGAGTACCGCCTTCTGTATCTGACCCTTGACCCAGCCATCTAGCGAGTCTCTTAAGATGTTGGTCGAGACCAGGGCTCGGAACCGGTTAATCTCAAAATCTTGAAATAGCCAAATATTTTTAATTAGTTTATGCTCTTTATGTAGGACTCAATAATGTATTTGGGTTATTACTTCATATTGTTAGATTTCCTGATTAAACATGAAATAGTAGACGAAAGAACGATAAGAACTAAAAAAATACCGGTATTTTTGTATGGACAGAATACCGGTTTCCGAGCCCTGCGAGACTCTTCGCAATTAGACCGTTCGCAGAGACGACTGAGATCGGGACAATGATCGTATCGTATTATTATTATTATAAATATATTAATTACAAGCTATATTCAACATATAATTGTTCACAGGTTGAATGGCTGACCAACGTGCTGAAATCGGAAACTCCGTATGCAGAATTGGTCCGGTTGTACACAGACCTACTGCAGTCTTTGGATCCCTCGCCCACGAAGGTAATCTTGATATTCTACATACATGCATAAATTCACGCCTATTTTCCCAAAAGGGGTTAGCCAGAGCACACGAAAATTAATTTCAGTGTCACGTTTAGCAATTGTAGGTTTATAGATGGAGAAAATTTGACAGGTTGCTAGGCCATCGCCCACAACACACTTCAACCTGGTCCCCATAGTCTACTCATACGATACCAAAGGGAAGAAAGGGGGTGGTGGTATTCTAACCCGGCATCACGCGGCATATTCTATTTGGCTAAAATCAATAAGGAATATGCATGCGGAATGTACAGTAACAAGACGTCAGTCATCAACAGGGGTCGTACTTTTCGTGCCGGTGACGTAAAATTGACGTCACATTGCATATAGGTGATTCTAATTGCTGTTATGTTAATTATCAATCATAAATCATCAATCATTTAATCATGCATTTATACATTTTATAATTGTCTTTTTTTTAAATACGGCCTAGTGTATCCGAAGATTAAAAAGGATTTATTTTTCTATTTAGTATTTTAATTTATAAGCAGGTTAGGAAACCATAGTTTTTCAAGTTTTACAACAAGTTATAGGAATGTTGAATCTAAATATGAACGTAAACTCTCTATGACGACGAGGTTTCTTAAATTGTTGGTAATAACTGGTATTACACATGAACCAGTACAAAAAATTACAGTAATACTCAGTGTTGTACTTTAAAACTTGTGATGTGACCAGGATGTGACAGGAAAATTGCGGTTGTTACAGGGGAATCATTGTAAAAAGTGTATGTATACATAGTTATTGAATAATGAATGATGATTAAGTGATTACAATAACACTAATTAAAATCATCCTATATGGAGGCGTGACGTCACCCGGCACGAAATGTACGTCATTAACTACTCATTCAGACGGTACCAATGAGCCCAAACACGACGGGTTTATCTTGTGTAGTTTAGGAGTTGCTATGGCCACCTTCTGTCTCCATTATCAGATCAGCACCATAATATTGCATTGTCGCCGAACTTTCATAAGTATGCCGAATTTCAGCTCAATCGGTTGAGGACAACTGCGTTTAAATTCAGTTACAGGATTTGACCCGAACACACAAGATACATACACGTACAAATATTGCAAGTTAAATAAAAATCTTGTAAAACACTTATCATCGTCCATATCAGCCGAAGGACGTCCACTGCTGGACATAGGCTTCCCCCAAAGAGTGCCACAATGGCCGGTACTGCGCCACCCGCATCCAGCAAGCTCCCGCGACCTTTACCAGGTCATACGTCCACCTTGTGGGGGGCCTGCCCACGCTGCGCCTTCCAGTACACATTGCATTGGTGGTCGGGACACATTGCACGTAGAACCGATGGCCGTTGCAGGTGGAAAGGTTCTCGAGTGGCGACCACGTAAAGTAAAAACACTGTATGATTGGTAGGTTTTGGCTGTGTCCCATCCATTGTCCTATTGTGCGGTTTTGCTACTTCATTATCGTGCGTCATAAAAGATAAAGCATGTGTCGTAGACAAAGACTGCATGAATTAAAATTTTATCGGATTATCAACTCTGTTCCCTTTGCCAAAAGTATAGATTTCTTTAATAGAAATGTGACGTTAGACGGATTTAACATTTTATGCCGGCCATTTACCTGAACACCAGAAAACAAAGGCATCTAGCCCGCCATTTTGTATTAGTGCACTAGGAGTCTATTGCTTACGGAAATAGAGTCGATAGTCAATTGAACTTTCTAGGTGGCTGTAACGACTTTTTACAATATGGTCATTTTGTTGTTTTGCGGTTTTCTATACTAATAAAAAGTGGAAAGATTTGATTGTGTGTTTGTTTGCATTGAATAGGCTCCGAAACTACTGAACCGATTTGAAAAATTCTTTCACTGTTGGGAAGCTACACTATCCCCGGGGGACATAGGCTTAATTATATTTTCAAAAAATAAGGGATCCTTACTAAAAGTCCAATAATGTAACCGAAGGTGTAAAAAAATACCTAAAATATTCTTAACATCGCGTGCGCTACGAAAACTATTGATGATTGTTAAATATCCGTGCGAAGCCGGGGCAGGCTGCTAGTACTAAATAAAGCTATAGTTTTTTAAGTGGTTTGGACAGCACTAAAACCCAACGACCATAATCATGTATTTATTGCGTTCGTTTAGGTGGTGTCAGCGAACCTCAAACTGTGCTCAGATCCCGAAGAAGGCATCGTCATTCTGATCGAACTCAGGCAGGATATAGATGAATTCATCGAGTGCGTTCGAGCCGTCATCGACGAGCCAGCTAAAAACAAAGGTACCGTTACCTAAGTGTCACCCTAAAGACGTAGCAATCTTTCAAAACATAATACTCGTACGTAATCAGCAGGGCTTGATCTTTTGCATATAGAATAATTCCAATTGGTGTTTTGTAATCATCAATCATTTAATCATTCATTTATAATGGTCTTTTTTCAAATACGGCCTATTTAATTAAATGATTGATGATTAAATATTGATAATTACTATAACACCAATTGGAATCATCCTATCATCTACGTAAATTTTACGTCATCGGCATGAAAAGTTTGAACCCTGGTAATCAGGTACGTTCTACGACATTTTTCTTTAATCTAGTGGTGGGCCGATTCTGACGTTTGAAATTTCCAAATCGGTACTTGGGTCCACAGTTGAGGGAAACACAACAAGCAATCGATGTATCTAACATGCTACTGTTGCAACGTAAATTTATCTCCATACCCAAAAGGCGATAGTCGGGTTTCCATAGTAAGTCGGCCCTTGAATCAACTTGACTCGGGGTTTTTTGTGAGTTACCTCTTATGGTGAAGAATATTTATGCTGAGTATCAACATCCTACTAGTGACGGTTTTTTACTTATGATTTTTTGAATTTTTTTCTTTAATGTAAGATACATTAAAGAAAAATCACAGTCACTAGTAGGATGTTGATACTACTGTAAGATGTACTCACAAAAAAAAAACCCCGAGTCAAATTGATTCAAGGGCCGTCTTACTATGGAAACCAGACTATGGCCTTTATTTAAAATGTTGCCAACTTATAAAGGTTAACTGGTACAAACGATTTACATTCGTTCATTTTGTAGTTGTATCGAAGGAAATTGTCATATTAGTGCTCGAAAGCAAAAATATGATAACCCAATATTCGTTTTACATCATTTATTTCGAAATTCCGAACCACTTGCCAAAATTATATATTCTCCATAGTGTTATATTTTAAGTGGGGTCCCGAGTAACCTACATATGCTTATGTCCATGACGATTACTTTTTAACCGACTTCAAAAAAAGGAGGAGGTTCTTATAATTCGTCGGTATATTTTTTTTATGTTCACCCTGAGACCACGCCTTGAAATAGCGCTATTTTCGCATACCGTTATGATTCATAACGCTACTTTGTTAATAAAACGCTTTACCTAAATCGATATTTATAGCGGTATCCATTATATCGTTATAAATAAAAAGCAATATATATACAGCGATATTTTGTGAATCGCTATAATAACGTTATAGGCAATCTCTGTCTCGCACAAAGTCTCGCTCTTACGTGCGCTGTGACATTTACGTCAAACTCGAGCACGTCATTTTCGCCACCGCCACCATTTTAAACGATGTTATAACGTTATAATAACATTATAATATAAGGTTATGATTTTCATTATCGCTATAATAACGCTTATTTTCATAACGTTTTAAAGGCCTGCCTGAGACTAGTGGACCGAGTACAAAAAATCTTTTTTTGTTTGAAAGGGTATATTTTCTAGTTGGTCCCATTGTTACCAAGTCTGGCTCTGATGACGGGATCTTGGAAACATCGAGGGAACCCCTCAAATTACATAGCAGGAGGATGAGATCTGGCAAAGTTTTTTTTTTAATATACGCGTTACATTTACAAATAACGTATTAAAAATTTACCTTACTGTTCCCTATTTGAATGTCAAGTATGTGTTTCTACAGAGGTGGTACCGCCGTCAACGTTGCAAGAGCTTGGCCTTGCAGCATACGCGCCGCTCAGGGAAACTCTGCCCAAATACACCGATTTTCAGAGACAAGTGTTCCTTGCATATCTTGAGGGACCACAACTGAACCAGGTATGTTCCTATAGAGGTTGTACCGGTCTAGTTAAAATGCTAAGAGATACGTTGCCTACAAACATCGTAGATACTAGAAGAACTGTTCCTAATTTACGTCCTCGTATCTCAAAGGTCTGCAACAGGAATAGGCAAGTTTTTTCAGTTAGTAGCTGAACGAGGTACGTTCCTATAGAGGTGGTACCGGTCTAGTTAAAATACTTGCTATAGATACGTTGCCTAAAAACATCGTAGATACTAGAAGAGCTGTTCCTAATTTACGTACTCGTATCTCAAAGGTTTACAACAGGAATAGGCAAGTTTTTTCAGTTAGTAGCTGAACGAGGTACGTTCCTATAGAGGTGGTACCGGTCTAGTTAAAATACTTGCTATAGATACGTTGCCTAAAAACATCGTAGATACTAGAAGAGCTGTTCCTAATTTACGTATCTCAAAGGTCTGCAACAGGAATAGGCATGTTTTTTCAGTTAGTAGCTGAAGCAGGTACGTTCCTATAGAGGTGGTACCGGTCTAGTTTAAATACTTTCTAAGAGATACGTTGCCCAAAAACATCGTAGATACTAGAAGAGCTGTTCCTAATTTACGTATCTCAAAGGTCTGCAACAGGAATAGGCATGTTTTTCAGTTAGTAGCTGAACGAAGTACGTTCCTATAGAGGTGGTACCGGTCTAGTTAAAATACTTGCTATAGATACGTTGCCTAAAAACATCGTAGATACTAGAAGAGCTGTTCCTAATTTACGTATCTCAAAGGTCTGCAACAGGAATAGGCATGTTTTTCAGTTAGTAGCTGAAGCAGGTACGTTCCTATAGAGGTGGTACCGGTCTAGTTAAAATACTTTCTAAGAGATACGTTGCCCAAAAACATCGTAGATACTAGAAGAGCTGTTCCTAATTTACGTATCTCAAAGGTCTGCAACAGGAATAGGCATGTTTTTCAGTTAGTAGCTGAACGAAGTACGTTCCTATAGAGGTGGTACCGCTAGGTAAAATACTTGTTAAGAGATACGTTGCCTACAAACATTGTAGATACTAGAAGAGCTGTTCCTAATTTACGTACTCGTATCTCAAAGGTGTGCAACAGGAATAAGCAAGTTTTTTCAGTTAGTAGCTGAAGCAGGTACGTTCCTATAGAGGTGGTACCGGTCTAGTTAAAATACTTGCTAAGAGATACGTTGCCTACAAACATCGTAGATACTAGAAGAGCTGTTCCTAATTTACGTATCTCAAAGGTCTGCAACAGGAATAGGCAAGTTTTTTTCAGTTAGTAGCTGAAGCAGGTACGTTCCTATAGAGGTGGTACCGGTTTAGTTAAAATACTTTCTAAGAGATACGTTGCCTAAAAACATCGTAGATACTAGAAGAGCTGTTCCTAATTTACGGACTCGTATCTCAAAGGTCTGCAACAGGAATAGGCAAGGTTTTTTCAGTTAATATGTTGTCAGTAAAAGGTATTGTTAATACGCTACTGGTATATGCGCAATTGACAACATTTCAAATTTTTAAGTAGTATGAAATCTTAACTCATTTCGTTAATTTGGTAACAAGAAACCCAAAAATGTTTTATTTTTATAGCTATTAGTTTTCAAGATAGTCACGAAGATGTGACGTGTATATGACGTCACACAAGTATAGTCCTCATATTTATACAGTATAAGCATTTAGGTGACCCAAAGCCATACAAATTGTCAAAAAACATCTTTAAATGTTTTAAATGGGCTTCCAAACAGCAAAAGGCGGCAAGACAGAAAATTAACCTACCCCTTCGAGAATGTTATGTGGATATAGTACATTACTACAGAGGCCGGGACGAAAGGGGTTGCCTGCCGAAGACATATAGATAGGATAGGTCTAAGGCGGGCAACCCCATATTTCCCGCCAACGTATGTATAGTGCTTTTCTCAAACATGCAATGAAATAATAACAAAAAAATCAATGTTTTATTTTTAATACGCATGTAACGTGCAACCGTGTATGATAGCAAGCTGTGACGGTTGTCAGTCACTTGGGTGTGAGAGCGACTTGACGGGCTCGTAAGAGTCGTCCACACTTGATGTCATGCACCGCACTAGCTAGATTAGGTAGAGAATCTCAGGAGGTAGGTACTTTCAGGTTTTCAGCTGTCACCATATAGTGCTACTAGAAGAGGGCGCCACATAGTTTATCACTCAAAACTATGAAAGAGTTTATATAGGAATTACTTACAGGTGAGAGAAATGTAAACAAGCTTAGTGTTCAAACCGAATGGTATGTATAATCAGTACACACATTCTCGGCTTATACAAAGAAATAAAGTACCTTAATGTAGGCTTAATGCTAGCATGCAAGTCACAATGTTTTAGGCAGGGCTTTCTACCTGGAGATTTACACTATGTCTCTGACCGAGGACGGATAAGGATTAACTTTTAGTTTAAAAATAAAATATCAGATGAGGCCGGCTTAGCGCCTTAATCTATGTGAATTGTGTTTGTGTGAAGCTTGTTATGACTAATAACACTAGCAAGATATTTCGTAACACTACGTTGACACGTGGCATGTTCAAGAGAACGGAACAAAAGTTACGGATGGATATCACCTTAAAAGATTGCGGCGCCAGCATGCAGACCCTCTGCCTGTCTCTCCTCGGTCCACGAAGCCTCAAGAAGTGACTCCGCGTCGCGGTGACTTCGGTGGGGCATACAGAGACGTCAGCAAAGTCTCGCGCCACGCCCTTCGACCGCTCAATTGCCTATGTTGGCCCGCCGGTAGCGGCCAGCACAACAATCACTGAAAACCACAAAACATTTAATCCTCGAACTACAACCTCGCGCACGTCTTTTCAACGCAAACTCTTTGAACACTACGTAAACGAAATCCTGCTCATCTCACCTGGCAAGAATACAAGTCTAGGCTTGGTGACGGTCCACACGCGACCACGATGTCCTCACTTCATTTCGTTAAAATGTCAAAGTTAGGCTGCGACAAAAAAACAACAGATTTCGTTAAGATCGGCCTTGTAACCGCAAAAATAACACGATCACTTGATTCACGACAAACTTCGACGCACTCACCTTATGTTCACTGTGTCGTTGCAGTTATTTTCAACGAGATGCGTTTGGGTATAAGCACCCATCTCTAAATTATAAAAAAAAATGGCCGAAGCCTTAGCGAGTGCCCTCAGAGATACGTGTGCACTGCTCACGGCATCCTGACAGAGAGTGACAGGCCTCACCGCTCTTACTCCAGATGTCCAAATCAGAACGGATGCGTTCCGCCGCGTTCCACTTCAAGACCATAGAGAGTATGGGCCATTTACACCAAATGCGCTCACCGCATGAAGACAAAAAAAATTATTCTCCAATTTTACCACGATAACTTTTAACAAAGTAATAAACTGTGTAGGCTTAAAATACCTATAATGTACTAGAAAACACATTAATTATTCACCGTACCAACATTACAACCGAACGCAGCTTTAGGGCAAACCAGAAATTGACGTTATGTCACTGCTCGCCATACTTCGGCGGTAGATGGCGCTGTGAGTCTCATGCGAAATATCTAGGAATGAAATTAACGCGTGACATTACCGCTTCAGTTAGACAAAAAATTTTTTTTTTTTTTTTTTTAATTTTTTTTTTTTTCTTTAAAAAAAAAAACAAAGTCCTAAAAACAATCAGAGACAGTGAAGTAATCAAACTCCAAACAAAGCCACCACTGAAGCACATTGCCCCTAGTTAACCCATTTGACCTAACATGACCCCATGTGAGGTCATCGACCCTTGAACTTACATATGAGTTCATACTCAAAAAAAAACTTACGATGAATGAGGTATTGGGACAGGTGTCATCGCAACACAACAATAATCTTACGCTAGACTTTCACAAGTTTCGGAAAAGAGTTCCATAACGAAATAAATTTTCCGCCGACTGTACATGAGGTTATACACGTTGACACAATGTCCTGAAATATCACAACTTCAATTAGCACGATAAAACAACATGAGTCATGGAAATAGAACTTTAAAAGAGATTCTGTCTATGATTAAAACCAGCGCTTGTATATGTTAAGAAAACACATACCTGTGATAGAATACCTATTCACTTCAATGCACAAAGCATAAATCCGACAGAATCGACAAAGACACCTTTTCCTCCCAGGAATCCTTAAATAACAACTATCAAAATAAACAAAGACAGATGTGTCTACATGACAAGAGCAGAGATAAGAAGACTTATTGTCTTTAGATAAAACGACTATTTTATTTAGTAGTAGAATGAGATATAGATGGATCTCTAAGTTCCAAGCAGCTTAACTTAAGGTCGACAGTTACCTACTTAAACTTACGCGTTTTCCTAATCTATTTCTTATTGACATGTCCGTGAGCGTCCCCACGTCCATGATCTTGACTACGAGTCCAGTTATATTCCTACCTATACATTTACCTAACGAACTACAGTTAGCGCATACACTTATCCGTTTAAAATTTAACCCTATGCAATCTTAACTAACATTTTCGATTGGCCATTTCGAAGATGTATCCTAATATTGAGGTCGACTGTATAGTCCGGGAATCTGCGTTTGAGTGCATAATAATTACTTGAAAGCAATTACCTAGGAAAGGCTACGTTCCTATATACGACTCATTTAAGAACGTTTCTTTATTTATATGAAATCCATGTTAGGCTTCACATTGACAAACGCAATGTGTACATAACGGTTCGTTTATTACCTAAATACCTACTTGGATTATTTGTTAATCAGCAGTTGTCAAATTATGCTTTATCAAAGTGCAACAGATAAACATCGGTCATCCGTCAATCATAATATGAAATAAAAGTTCATATTGACACATTGAGTTAGCTAGAAATGTTATTGTTAAAGTTTTAATTGCAAAAAAATATTTCTGCAAATACCTAATAGCTATTCATCAGCTGTGCAAAAAGGATTTATCTTAACACGACTGTTTGGTCTGGCTGAGATTTTATCATATCTTTGACATGCCAAATACCTACAGACAGAAATGGCCTAGGATCACCTGCATTTTCCTTAAATAGAGGACGGTAAGAACTCTGTTTTAACGAGTCAGACATACATACTTGTGTTTGTGTAGATTGGTCAGAGACACGAGTGACTCTAAAATTATTATTATTATTATTGTTAGAAGTCTCTGACCTACTACCTAGTTTTTTGAACAAGGACAATTTCTAGTGAGGACTCCGGGCCTCTTACACCCAAAACAGATAGTTGTAGGATATGCGTCACAATGAGAGTGATGATGATTGCCACCGCATTTTCCACAAGACACAGTAGCCCTATCTTGTCCCTGGCTAACGATACGAGGTCTAGCATTAGAAGTTGAGGGAATGTGGCTTGAGATCCCACTACAAAAATTAGGAATGACTAGCTCTCTACCAGTGTTCAAAAATCCGCGGTTTTCACATTTAAACTTTGACACTTCTAAACGCGCACAAATATTCTTAAGTTCCCGCACGGTACGTACTTCAGTTAAAGCTAGACGCGAAATGAAATAAGGGTTCATGTTGGTCATTATAATATCTAGTTGCTCCGCATCTGTGATAGGTACTGACAAACGCAAAAACAAACTTTCCATGATGTTGATATAAGACCTAATCGACTCACTCTTGTCCTGCAACCTAGCCCTAATCTGGTTCAATAGACACCGTTCATATTCTACCGGTTGGAATTCATCTTTGAGCGACTCTACAAAATCTTGAAAAGTGTTAAAATGTGACTTATTCGTGCGAAACCACATCAAAGCTTCCCCAGAAAAAAGGTGAACCGCATTCCTCAACAGTTCAGAGTCTGAAACCTCAGATGAGCACTTAAGCTCTTGCAAACGGAAAATAAAGTCATGAGGCGGTACCCTACCATCATACACAAGTCCCCATTTGAGCACCTGAGAAGTGTGCCTTTGACACACTACAGACGGAATAGACTCAACAACATTCGTGCCAGTGCCTTGAGAAGATGAGCCAGGTGTTTGATTACACTTTAAAGTTTCAATGGCATTGAACGCCTTAGACACAAGCGCTATCTTCCTAAGCCGCTGTTCAGAATTTATTAAAACCAATTTCTCTAACCTCAGAATGACATGAGACAGCTTCGACAGACACCTCCTTCGACACGACGACGATGAGTGATCAGCCATTAACACTGCATCCAGTTTTCCCTCGCAGACCTGAAATTCGTCATCGATGGACAAGCCTGAGATGAAAGTGTTCGCTTTTGTGTTATCCAGAGAAGTGCCTTTGGCAGATTTAAATTGTTGTTTTAGTTCATCTACTGTATTATTAGAATTTACTTCTAGGCCTCTTGCTTGTAATTCAAATAATAATTCGTCCTTAGTCAGATTATCCACTTCAATTTGTAAAGCCATGTTTGACAAGATATAGTAGTGTTCAACACTCAGTAAGAAAATAAAACAGATAAGTAAAAACAGCTGATTACAATATTTACACTTATCTTTTCTATTTAGAAATATACAATAGGTCTGATACCTACTTAGTTATGTTAAGTGAGTTTCATATACAAGTCCGATAAAAATATATTTTAAGTCGGGTCCAGAAAATTAAAGTGTCAAGTTTGACAGTTATTGTACTAACATACAGTACATATATTGTGTCCAGTTGGAGCACTAACACATGCTTTACTCTACAAAGTAAAGGTAAAAGAAATGACACAACTCGTTGACACTAATGCTAAATATTTCACACAGTACGGTAAATATTTTGACACAATGAACAGTAGATATCAATATATGATACAGATTATATAGTAAGAGTTTTGTTTCAGTAACAACAGATAAGCCTCACACAAACCAAATCCAATTTCATCCGGCGCTGTGAGTCTCATGCGAAATATCTAGGAATGAAATTAACGCGTGACACGCATAGTGGCAGAATATCATGATACCTGTGCCACCAAATTATGTGGAATGGAAATTAAAAAAGAGGACTTTACCGGCTTAGGCCTGCAAGATTTGTATGAAATTCCATTAACGACCTCTTGTCCTAGTCGCACCTGAAACGTCATACTTCGCACCCTATTATAAGGAACATAACATCAATATTTGATTGCATTTTTGAGAAAAATATTGTATATTGTGTTTTAATAACTCGTTATGTAGATACGTATTGTATATTTCATTTATTTATTTACTTATTATTTGGTGAACCAACAGCTAACAATTCAAGATAATAATATGAGCTAGTTATATAACTTAAGTAACAGAGAGCCAATTATTGGCTATGTGCGAAGTAGGTGGTGGGGTAAGCTAGGCGATCGCAGCGCACACCATGGCAGAAATGTGCACTTACCGGGGACCACTGTCAAATTTACCTTCACGGTTTCTATTGGTTTCTTAACGGTTTCCTACGATTCGTTTCGTTTGTATGTATTTGTTTATTCTCTTATTTATTTCAGTAAAATTTCCAATACGGGGTCTTTCTCGTTTACTAAAGTAAATAAAATATTCATGTGTCATTGTTCATCTCTGAGTTTTGGCATTGTCTCGGGACCTTTGACGTATGACGTTTCAGACGTGCACATAGCCAATAGGTTTCGACCAGTAGCAACCGGTTAACAAACAGATGGTGGTTAGCATTACATTTTACAACGTTGTACCTACTAGCGTACAATGAATACCTATTTAAGAGACAAAACTTATTAATAAGTGATATACACCAACCAAAAAGTAACATGCTGTCGCATTAAGTGAGCGCACTTAAAAAACATTGGTTTTTGAGTTATTGCTGAAAACCTGTCTTGCCCAAACAAAAGGGCGTAAGTGCCGTGACTACCCTTTTTTATTTACTGTACTGTATAGTGGTTTTAAATGTAGATTAGGAGGTGTCGGCACGGAACCCTTCTCTGTGCGTGACCCGACTCGTACTTGGCCGGTGTTTCCTGTATATCCAACTATCCTTATTTTTGCAGGAAGATATTTTGGAGCAGTCGCGTGCCATTTTGTCCGTAGCTGAACGGTGCGAGGGTTGGCTTGACACTGCTTATAGCAAGGCGAGGAAAATCGCGGGCGATGCCGCGTGGCCCCACTATGCGCCCACTGTCGAGGTAAATTAGGATACATTTAAGAGGGCGCAGTACGCTCGGTTCTCCATACAAACGTATTTACGCTCTCATTTTAAAACGCCATGCTGGAATAACATGAAACTTTGTATACACAATGGGATCTAGGTCGAAAATTTATTATTGTTGCTTGAAACTGTAAAAGAAAAAAAATACAGCGGTTTTTTTGAGTTTTTTACGGCTTGTATGAAAACCTTAATAATCGCTGTATTTCTTCTCCTTTATAATTTCAAGCAACAGAAACTAATTTCCGACGTAGATATTCCGAATCCCATTGTGTATACAAAGTTTCAGCCGGAGGACGTCCACTGCTGGACACAGGCCTCCCCCAATTTCATGGGGGGTAAATGCCATAATCGTCACGCTCTAATACACATAAAGATTATAATATAACGAAAAAGAAGAAACACATATGGGTTGTTTCTGCAGCGCGTCAGCCATGTTCGCCGAGGCGCGCACAGACGTTTATACATTTTGTATAGAACGGGTCGGGGGTGGAACGAGATTCAACGGGACACCTAATCTATACTAATATTATATAGCTGAAGAGTTTGTTTGTTGGTTTGAACGTGCTAATCTCAGGAACTAGTGGTTTGAATTGAATTTTTTTTAATACCACGTCGGTGTCAAACAAGCGTACGGCCCGCCTGATGGTAAGCGGTCACCGCAGCCTATGGACGCCTGCAATTCCTAGGGGTGTCACATGAGCGTTGCCGACCCTTTAAGAATTTATACAAGATATTCTTGAAGAACCCCATACTGTAGTCCGTCGGGAAAACCTCGGCAGGGAGCTCATCCACAATCGGAGCCTCCGAGGGAGGAATTCTTTTTGTGTTGGATAGTCCATTTATCGAAGAAGGTATAACATCACGCTGCGACCAATAGGAGCGAAGACGCGAACGAAGTCGCGGGCAATAGCTAGATTAGCTAGTCAAAATCAAAATCAAATATTTATTCCGCAAATAGGCCACAAGGGCACTTTTACATGTCAAAGCGTGAATTTATACAATTAAAAAAACTGACAATCTTACTTAATAATAATGATTAAAAAAATATCAAATAGTATCAAATAAAATTGAAATTTGATCGAGGTCACATTAACGTTAAAATAACGATGAGATTTAACAAAATAATTCTTGTAGAAGGGACGTTGGTTTTATTTAATACTTTGATGTTATCTTCACGCAGGCGTTCTTCAACGGCGTATGCGGTCTAATCTCGGCGCACAGTCGGCGAATAGAGGCCGAATTCTCTCGGTCCCGCGGCGGCGTGCTGAGCGCGGCGTGCCCGGCCGCCGTCACCCTAGAGCGAGCCGCGGCGTGCGCGTTGGAGGCCGCGGGGAAACAACAACATCACGATACAGGTACGAACTGATTATGTTTTTTCTCGTTTCTAGTTCAAACGAACGCTTTTCATCATTATCCGGATCAAAGGACAACATTTTATGATATCCGGTTCGAAGGACCACATTCTGTTATTATTTAGCGAGGCCGTCTAGTCATACGAGGCAGGCAATATCATCATCATCATCATGTCAGCCGAAAGACGTCCACTGCTGGACATAGGCCTCCCCCAAAGACTTCCACCTGCGACCTGCGTAGGCAATATCTGTTTTGTCAAAAAATATGAAAATTATAAAAAAAATATTCAAATGACATTATAATTTAATGATAAAAACACTTGCTTCAGCAGTCGCTCCGCGCATTCCGGCCTGTGAATTCGCGACGCGACACCCGCAACATTGGGTTTTTGCAGTCTATTATCGCGAACGTAACTCCTACTTTTTCGAGCATGATTGAAAATTAGTACATTACTACAGAGGCCGGGACGAAAGAGGTTGCCGGCCGAAGACATCTAATTATTACAATACAGTAAATAAAAAAGGATAGTCACGGCACTTACGCCCTTTTGTTTGGGCAAGACAGGTTTTCAGCAATAACTCAAAAACCAATGTTTTTTAAGTGCGCTCACTTAATGCGACAGCATGTTACTTTTTGGTTGGTGTATATCACTTATTAATAAGTTTTGTCTCTTAAATAGGTATTCATTGTACGCTAGTAGGTACAACGTTGTAAAATGTAATGCTAACCACCATCTGTTTGTTAACCGGTTGCTACTGGTCGAAACCTATCGGCTATGTGCACGTCTGAAACGTCAAAAGTCAAAGGTCCCGAGACAATTCCAAAACTCAAGAGATATCAAATAATGACACATGAATATTTTATTTACTTTAGTAAACGAGAAAGACCCCGTATTGGAAATTTTACTGAAATAAATAAGAGAATAAACAAATACATACAAACGAAACGAATCGTAGGAAACCGTTAAGAAACCAATAGAAAACGTGAAAGTAAATTTGACAGTTGTCCCCGGTAACTGCACATTTCTGCAATGGTGTGCGCTACGATCGCCTAGCTTACCCCCACCACCTACTTCGCACGTAGCCAATAATTGGCTCTCTGTTACTTAAGTTATATAACTAGCTCATATTAATATCTTGAATTGTTAGCTGTTGGTTCACCAAATAATAAGTAAATAAATAAATAAAATATACAATACGTATCTACATAACGAGTTATTAAAACACAATATACAATATTTTTCTCAAACATGCAATGAAATATTGATGTTATATTCCTTATAATAGGGTGCGAAGTATGACGTTTCAGGTGCGTTTCGTTAATGGAATTTCATACAAATCTTGCAGGCCTAAGCCGGTAAAGTCCTCTTTTTTAATTTCCATTCCACATAATTTGGTGGCACAGGTATCATGATATTTTGCTACTATGCGTATTAAAAATAAAACTTTGATTTTTTTGTTGTTTATTTCATTGCATGTTTGAAAAAAGCACTATACATACCTCGGCGGGAAATTTGGGGTTGCCCGCCTTAGACCTATCCGTATATATATACGGATAGGTCTAAGGTATGTATAGTGCTTTTTTCAAACATGCAATGAAATAAACAATAAAAAAAAAACAAAATTTTATTTTTAATACGCATAGTGGCAGAATGTCATGATGCCTGTGCCACAAATTTTTGTGGAATGGAATTAAAAAAGAGGACTTTGCCGGCCTAGGCCTGCAAGATTTGTATGAAATTCCATTAAAGACCTGTTGTCCTAGCGGCACCTGAAACGTCATACTTCGCAGCCTATATTATAAGGAACATAACATCAATATTTCACTGTATGTTTGAGAAAATGTATTTTTCTCAAACATAAAATAAAATTTCGTCATAACGTGCGTTATAACAGGCTTCAAAGTATCACGTTGCAGGCGGAACAACTCGGGAGACCTGTAAAGGAATTACATACAAAATTGAAGGCCTAGGCCGGGAAGTAATTATTTATTTTATTTTAATGTCAAACATGGCGTGCATTAAATTTGTTTTCTTAGTTGTGTATTATTTATTTCATTGCATATGTTTGAGAAAAGCACTATACAAATCTCGGCGAGAAACGTTTGGCTGCAGGCCGCGTATCCCTATCCGGTCTCACTACGCTCGGCCGTCTATATGTATAGCAGAACCCAATTAATATGGCGCGCGTCAAAGCTCTTAAGCAGTTGACCGAGAGACCATTATTGCTTAATCCGCGCGCCTTATTACTTGGGTCTTGCTATACTTGGCCTGCAACTCTTCATTTCCCGGCCTCTATAGTAATGTTAATGTCGGGTCCTATCAAAAAATCAAGGAAGAGGCCTGGGACCGAACCAAATGGAGAGCCCACTTTGAGTTGCACCGACAAGAGCATAGCTCTTAAGTGGAAACACCCCTAGTAATGTACTATTAAGCTGCGTACGCATCTAAGGCAGGCTGAGGTTGAGGCACGCACGGCTCGCCTGTTTGCTCAAAAGCGTACGCGCCGTGCGCAAGCAGCGAGCGAGCAGCGAGCTGGCGCCGGGGTCGGTCTTTTGACCGTGCTCAAAGGCGCCTCGGTGTGCGTGCCTCACGTAATTTGGACGTGTATCCGAGCGGGCCGCAAACAGATCGACACGTTCTAACTTGTTTGTGCTCGAGGCGCGTACGAATTTGAGAAAAACATGAATTACGATTTTTTTAAAGTAAAGTATTTATTCATTGTAAACTGTGTACATAAAGGTTTCAAAATGTAGTTATGGAATCAACAGTTGCTCATTTCGAGCGTACAATGTATAGCCTTAAAAACTATAGTCAATGACGTGACATACTAATATTATCACTTTTACATACTAATGTTACTTTGATGGACCCGGGTATGTCCTAAAACTACGGCCAAGACCATCGGGGGATGGGCAGCAGCATCCCTTAAGTGCGGTGGAGATACTGCGATCGCCAACCCGCATGCCAAGCGTGGCGATTATGGCATTTACCCCCCATGGAATTGGGGGAGGCCTATGTCCAGCAGTGGACGTCTTTCGGCTGATATGGTGGTGGTGGTGGTTACTTTGATACTCGAAGAATTCGTTTAAACTGTAGAACACATTGTCAATTAAATATTTTTTAACCGACTTCAAAATTTCAAAAGAGGAGGTTATCAATTCGGTTGTATGTTATTTTTTTCTTGTTTTTTTTTTTTTTTTTTTTAATGTTTGTTACTCCATAACTCCGTTATTTCTTAACCGATTTGGAAAATTCTTTTTTTTGATTGTAAGTATATATATCCAAGTTGGTCCTGTTTATGTCAAAACGCAGTTCTGATGATGGGATCCATGAGAAATTGAGGGAACTCCTCAAATCTTCAAGGCAAACATATAGTGATTTTTGTGTTTTTATCAACAAGTCAAGCATTTGCATCCAAAAATGTGACATTGGATGAAGTGGAACTGCTGATGATGATCAGAACAGAACTCTTCAACGACGAAAAGTTCACGTTTGGCAATTTGTCCTTCTAGCTGTGTTTGTTAAGCAAGTTCTATTTTCACGATTGATTTTTGTCATGCTCGAGTTCTGATGATGGGATCCATTAGGAATCGAGGGAACTCCTCAAATGTGAAAGGCACACAAATAGTGATTTTACTATTTTTATGAACTAATCAAGCATTTTCATTCATAAAAGTGACATTTGATGAAGTGGAACTGCTGATGATGATCAGAACGGAACCCTTCAACGACGCGTAGTTCACGTTTGGCGATTTGTTCTCTTCGTTTTGTTTGTCAAGCAAGCAAGGTTTTTCCATGATTCCATGAGGAATTGAGGGTACTTAGTCTTCTACCATTATAAACATACTTATAGCCATTTTTATTTTATTGTATGGAATCTAAGAGTGCACCATCTAAGTATAATAATCTTTCACTGGCCTCCCCCATTGAAGTCGGTTCTTTTTTCTTAAAAATTATTTCAATTTCTTTTCAGTAAGTTGTACTTATACTTCTCACGCAAATTAATTATCCTTTAATTAAGACTTTTTTTATATATATACCACGTAGGTGGCAAACAAACGTACGGCCCGCCTGATGGTAAGCGGTCACCGCAGCCTATGGACGCCTGCAACTCCTAGGGGTGTCACATGCGCGTTGCCGACCCTTTAAGAATTTATACACTCCTTTCTTGAAGAACCCCATACTGTAGTCCGTCGGGAAAACCTCGGCAGGGAGCTCATTCCACAATCGGGACTTCCTAGCAAAATATCCCATATATTTTTTAACAAAAGTACATAATTCGAGAACATATATTCCTGTAAGAGTAAGCAATCGCTTTTCCCTAAATACATTACGCTGTGATTGTACATTACTCATACGGTATATTATACGTAAACATCTTTTTTGCATGATAAATGTACTCTGCACATCTACGGAGTTCCCCCAAAAAAATGATTCCATAGTTTAGTAGAGGAAACACTCTACCAAAGTAGGAATTTCTAACTACGCCTTCAGAACAGGTTCCCGATAGAATGGCTAAGGCATAACTTTACATTTGTTTCATCCACCACTAACGCCATTTTTTGTTAATAATTCTGTCAATAACAATAAATTCAACAACAGCTGTTATCGAGTCCGACGCCATTTTGTGCGACGCACAATGTCGGCTCGCCGCGAGCGCGCTGCCTCATTCGATCATGTTTATGTGTAATGGTTTTGCTCGCGAGCTTAAATGCGTACGTAGCTTTATCTGTATACTATTGTTCGCCATTGATTAAAAAAACACGAGTAAAATCAATCAAAATAGCTAGTCATACTGATGCTTGATCTAGGTATTGGCTATATGCACGTCAGAAACGTCAAACGTCAAAGGTCCCGAGACTATGTCAAAACTCAGAGATGTCAAATAATCACATGAATATTTTATTTACTTTAGTAAACGAGAAAGACCCCGTATTGGAAATTTTACTGAAATAAATAAGAGAATAAATAAATACATACAAACGAAACGAATCGTAGGAAACCGTTAAGAAACCAAAAGAAAACGTGAAAGTAAATTTGACAGTGGTCCCCGGTAAGTACACATTTCTGCCATGGTGTGCGCTACGATCGCCTAGCTTACCCCCACCACCTACTTCGCACATAGCCAATATAAGTAATGTTAATAACGGCAATACGTAATGTTAAGATGGATGAAAGCTGTATTCCACTTTTTAGAAAGTTACATATATTACCATTGCCATGTTTGTACATTCGAGAGGTATGTGTCTTTGTTGACTCTCATCAAGAGTACTTCAGTAGACGAAGCGAAGTCATCGAAAGACAAACAAGACCACACATTATGTCTCTATTGTACAAGCCTCGCTGTCACAAAGACATGTATAAACGAAATGTCTATGATATGAGCATTGTACTTTTTAATAAATTGCCGGATGATTTAAAAGCATTGACAGGCGACATATTTAAAAATAAATTGACCAAATGGCTACAAGAGAAATGTTTCTAGAGTATTAAGGACTACTTAGATCATAAAAATTTGACTCACGCATATATCTTTAGGGCATTTATTTGTGCATTTTTCACGGATATTTATTCTTGGGTCTTGGATGTTTTCTATGAATTTAAGTATGTATTTATCTATATAAGTATGAATGTCGTCGTCTAGTACCCATAGTAAAAGCTTTGCTTAGTTTGGGACTAGGTCGATTTGTGTAAGATTGTCCCCCAATATTTATTTATTATTTTATTATCTAATTTGTATTATTTTAATTATTTTATTCTTCATACATAGATTATTTTCATTGAAATATTTGTACGCCTGCTTGCAGGCTGGATACATGAACTTTGTACACTATAGCTTAAGACCATATATACTGTATTCTTGCAAATAATTTTCTTTTGAATTTTATAATCTGGGAGTAGAAAGAACGTGTAGTTGCACTTTGTTCCAGAGCAACCCACCCACCCGCTGTCGGACTTGCCCGCCTTACTCCTCCCCGCGGAGGTCCGGTCGTCGCTGCCGGGCGCGCGGGCGGAGCCGCCGGCCGCGACCGCGGCGCTGCGCCGCGCCAAGGAGCAGCTGCGGGCGCTGGCGCGGGCCATAGTGCGGAGCCCTGTCGACGCGCAACTCGGTACTGCCTTCTACACCTCCCCGCAATACTATTATGTGCAAAAAAAAACTATGAATTCAATTCCAATGACAATAAAAAAAGAACAAATATATAAAACTAAAAGTAATCATTTATCCAATATTTTAATTCTAATGCTGTTTGTATTTGTAAATTGTGTCCCGGGTACGCACTTTGTTTCAGTATATTACTCTAACGTTATATGTGAGATCCTGTTATTGGCTCTGATGTAACTAATAATGTCGGTACTTACTTTAATTGCTGTCGGTTCTCCTATAAATAAATAAAACTAAAGGTAAAAGAAAAATATTTTAGAAAGCAATTGTAACTTGCAAAGGTGCTTTATTCGCGGCCTGTAGAAATTCCGAAAGTTTGTAGAAATACAAATAACGAAAATTGTCTGATTACACCAACCGTCAACTTATTTATATTATTTCAAACACATTTAAATAGATAAAGATAATAAAACGGCCTCAGTTTCATCACGGTAAATTGTGACAGCATTTATCAGTTTCTAGAACAATATTTCTTCGCTGTTCCGCTAAAGAATGTTCCCACCGGGAGGGTGCACAAATATGCAAATAAATACAAAAGCCCCACCACCAATAACGACAAAACCTCGACGTGTCTCGCCTCTCTACGAGGCATCATCAGAAGATATTGCAGATTTGACTATCAGTACAATACTGTATTTTTTGCTGGTTATTAAAATGTCGGAAGGAATTAACTACACATGTACTTGATTTTTTCCGTCTAGATAGATTCTAGATCATAAATGAGCTCATGTAAAATTAAATGTCACATTGTTCACAGATAAAATTCCATCGTTGGGCGTATGGAGTAACAACGACGCGCTGTCTACTGATTTACCTGACTTCGCTCTATCCCCACAAGAGTACATCACTGAGGTACGTTTGTCATTTCAAAAGTACAGACTTATCAGCGTATCACATAGCCATCTGAATCGGTATTTGATTCAATTAATTTTTCAACCGTTTCCCTCTTAAATATTACCGTCTAATGGCCTACGTACCGGAAGGCGTACCGTGGGCAGGCCCCCCACACGGTGGACTGATGACCTGGTAAGGGTTGCAGGTGTCCGCTGGATGCAGGTGGCGCAGGACCGGTAAAGTAAAAGTAAAAGTAGTTTATTCTTCAAATTAGGCACCTATGAACGTCAATAAACTACCACCGGTTCGGAAAAATATACCTCTGCCACGAGAAGAACCGGCGTAAGAAACTCTGCGATTGTGTCGCTCGGTCATTGTGGAAGTCTTTGGGGGAGGCCTATGTCCAGCAGTGGACGTCATTCGGCTGAATGATGATGATGATGATGAATGGCCTATCCTCATGTTCCTTACATGTGAAGCCGTCCAGGCTTCTAACTCAAAAAAAAGAAAACTTCCTGGTAACAAAGAGAAAGGGTATTTGGGGAGATCTTAGGATCTGTCAAGAGTGATGGTGGAACTTGGAGGATCAGGGAGCAAAGCACACAGACATAATTAAATAAAAATGGCATCAAAGGCTGAATTAGCTTGTGTTTACTCCGCTCTCATCTTGGTTGATGATGATGTCGCTGTTACCGGCGAAAAGATCTCTACCATCCTGAAGGCAGCCGGCGTGGATGTGGATCCCCATTGGCCCGGGTTGTTCGCTAAGGCTCTGGAGGGCGTGAACGTGCGTGACCTGATCACCAACATCGGTTCGGGAGTAGGTGCGGCGCCCGCCGCCGCCGCCGCGCCCGTCGAGGCTGCTAAGGAGGAGAAGAAGGAGGAGGAGCCCGAGGAGTCCGACGACGACATGGGTTTCGGTCTCTTCGATTAAGAAGCTTCATACTGAAGTTTTTAAATTCCAACAAGAGCTTTACTAAGCTTGCATAGTTGTAAGGCTAAATGGTATTAGGGCGACGTATGAGACCATTGGCGGTCTATATAGACGGAAAAGCGCTAGAACAAAATGTAACCACAACTTTCCTAGGCTTTGAAATAGACCAGGGCTTAAAATGGGAACAGCATATCGACAAACTGTGTGGCAAAATGGGGAGTGCGTGTTTCGCCTTAGGAAGAGTTGCGAGAACAGTGGCTCCAGACGTTGCCCGCACGTGCTACTTCGCCACCGTACACTCACTTATTCAGTACGTTGCTGAGCTTTGGGGTCGCTGCGCCCAGTGGAAACGAGTCTTTCGGCTTCAAAAGCGGGCCGTCAGGAGTATTGCTCGGGTGCCGTTCGACACACCGGCAAAGGCCTTATTTAAAAAGTTAGGGATTCTCACGCTGCCGGCAATAATAATAAATAATGCAGGTAGCCCTTTACGTGAGAGAAAACTTGACTACCTTCAAGACAAAAGGAATGGGTCAGAAGTTTAACCCTAGAAACCCCGACAAACTTGTTGGCATTACCCGCAAGATGGCTAGGTCAACGAAACTCACGCATGTGATGGGACCTACCGTGTACAATGAACTACCCCAGTCTATCACGGAGGCGCCGAGCCTATCCAGTTTTAAGTGTCGTCTGAAACGCTGGCTTGTTGAGCGCCCGTTCTATACGTATAATGAAAACTCGTAACGGTAGTATTTCACTGTATTAGAAATTGTATTAGTATTTATGATGATTCTATTGTGTTATGATTTTTTCTTTTTATTATTTTTCACTGACTTTTGTTTATTTCTTTATTATTATTATTTAATGATGTAATTATTTAAAATTTTAATACTTAATAATTAATCAAATTGAATTTAATATTGACATGTAAATTGGCTTTACGAATAAATGAGTATGAGTATCATAATTGGGTGATCTACTGAGAACGGGGGAGGACCCAGGTTTCAAGAGAGCATACTTACCTATACGGCGACCGAATGGTCCTGCGCCGGCCGACTGGGTATCGATGGGAAGGCAGTGTGGAGGCTGATCTACGTCAGCTTCAGTTCAGCAACTGTCAGGAGGAGGGCGTGCTCTCGTTTTAAAGGCGATGACCCTCTTTGAATCACTGCGCCCACAGATATCAGTGTGAAGCAGATCCGCTTATTTAAGCTAAACGATTTCCGTAAATTTGAGAGAGACAGATAAGTGACATCTGACAGGTCTTCACTTGTCAGTGTCTCCGTCTTCATAACTGAAAATTGTACTGAACTGACGTTGTGGTGTGTTAAATTTATATGGGATTTAACACCCTAGTGTGCTTTCAAAGGGAAACAATTCTGGTTGTGCAAAAACGTAATTTATTCGGTGCATGATGATATATGCCATCTGTCGGCCATTCCGATATACACAGTCCCACTAGGAATTAGGCGCTGTCACATTTTTATGCGTTCGTCCCGAGATGTCGCCGTGATACCTGTCTGGAAGACTGTACTGGGCTTTGATTGGTCGCGCCCCGACACCTCCTGAAGCATATGAAGTCGCTCTAGGACTCAATATCAAATTCACCTTGATAGCGCGCGCATCTAACTTAACCAGTGAAGAGACTTTTATTAAAACATGTGGTGATAACGACCTGTTGACCAGAAGCTGTAAAAACGTGGATTTCAGGTTAGTGGTAACTGTGTTATACATGTCATTGTCATTTACACCGAGTAGATTTGTTGCCAACCATGCCGCCGTCAATTTTAATATGTAACTATAAATAAATAAAAAATACGTTATTTTTCTCTCTCCCTCGGTGGAGCTATTTACACGCGCCACCAAATTCGTTAACAGCCGAAATTGATCGTACTATCCGTCGCATTCTAGCTCATTTTGGTGCACCATAAGGATTTAACGAGACAACTATATGAAAAATCATCTGGCTTAATAATGAGCGTTCGTGGCCCAGTGGCGCCCGCGTACCGCGTGCGGTATGCGAGGTTAAGCAATGTCGGGCGAGGTCAGTCCTTGGAGGGGTGACCGCTTTGAGTGGTTACTAACTGAGCGCTCCCGTGCTTTCGAAGGCACGTTAAGCCGTTGATCCCGGTTGCTGTCTATGATAGCAGTCGTTAAGCCAAGTTAGAGGCCTCCGGGCGGCTTGAGAACTTCTAACAGTCAAGTTGCCCACTCACTTGACAAGCCTAATCCCAATAAGGTCTAGTTTCCCCCTCGGGTTGGAAGGTCAGATGGCAGTCGCTTCCGTAAAAATTAGTGCCTACGCCAACTCTTGGGATTAGGTAGCGGACCCCAGGCATCCTTCGGGATGCAACTGTACTGGGAATAACGCTAGGAGGATGATGATCTGGCTTAATAATGCGAGTCTGCTTTTCTCTGATATCTGTGACTGCGCCTAAATATTTATTAGTTAGTTCCCTCTTATTATTCTTTAGGACGGCTTGCAGCAATCATTTGTACATCTATTCCCAGAGGTAATGCCGCCAGTGTAATGGGGTCCATGCCGCAGTCTGACCTGCTTGAGGCGGTGTTCTTTTTGTATTACACTTAGCCATTAGGTATTGGCTATGTGCGAAGTAGGTGGTGGGGGTAAGCTAGGCGATCGTAGCGCACACCATGGCAGAAATGTGTACTTACCGGGGACCACTGTCAAATTTACTTTCACGTTTTCTATTGGTTTCTTAACGGTTTCCTACGATTCGTTTCGTTTGTATGTATTTATTTATTCTCTTATTTATTTCAGTAAAATTTCCAATACGGGGTCTTTCTCGTTTACTAAAGTAAATAAAATATTCATGTGTCATTATTTGACATCTCTGAGTTTTGACATTGTCTCGGGACCTTTGACGTTTGACGTTTCAGACGTGCACATAGCCAATAGGTAGTATTTTTAGGTTGTGTTTTTATTTGTTATGTTTTATTAGTATTATAATTCCAAATCTTACTATGTACATTTAATTAAGTTTGTTGGATTTATCAAATAAATACTTTAAGAACGACTATTCTTAATAATTTATAATATTTCTGGCTATGAGGTAGGGGCTAAATTCAGCTTATATAAATCCCAAATATAACCTTAACTAATAAATATACTTATAAATAGACCCCTGGGCAAAATTAGTAGGTGCACTCCACAGAATCGTAAAGACCAGTTAAGGCACCCCCCTCCACTTGACATTGGCAAAGTGCCTTAGCAGCAAGACGCCATCAATAACGATAAAAAAAATCCCACTGCTGGGCACAAGGCTCCTAATAAATGAGACTGAAGGGGCAGTTCTTCCCATATTAACCCCATGCAGGATGGGGACTTCACGTACACCTAATTTCTCCGCAGATGTATGGAGGTTACCTTATAAAATTATTTTACTGTACTTATTCAGATCGGGCAATACCTAATGACGTTGCCGCAGCATCTTGAGATGCATCTGTCAGAGAAGCAGGCGCCGTGGCAGTTTCTATCCGAGGTAAAAAGTCTATCTACATCATAGAGCATTTAGACAGGAGACGCCATCAGCACATCTATCCGAACAATATTATTTTATACACTTATAAAAACCTACGCAAACCTAAATAAATAAATAATAAATAATAATATTGGGGGACAATCTTACACAAATCGACCTAGTCCCAAACTAAGCAAAGCTTGTACTATGGGTACTAGAGGACGATATACATACTTATATAGATAAATACATACTTAAATACATAGAAAACATCCAAGACCCAAGAACAAATATCCGTGAAAAATTGCACAAATAAATGCCCTGGCCGGGATTCGAACCCGGGACCTCTAGCTTCGGAGGCAGAGTCACTACCAACTAGGCTAAACAGGTCGCCAACCTGCAAAACTTTCTCCTATTATTACGCACCCACACTAATGCAATAGCGTACGTACTCAACACAATAAATTTGAGTAATTAAAGACGATCTTACTCGCGTTTACACTGATTATCAGATGGCTAAATTGACTGAAGTCGCTAAGGGTCATGTTCCATAGAAATTCTCATAGACAGTCGTCCTTATTTCCTGAAATACGGTTGACATTTGCGTAAATATGGCCGCCAGCCGTGTTGATCAAGCACGAATGTTTTTAAATAGACTTTGTTGCTTGATTTACATTAAAACTTTAAGTGTGCAGAAAATGATACTTAAAGCAAAAATATACGTACATGAGTAACGATAATTCATATTCTTGCAATTTTTATAAAGTAAAACGTTTTTGCACCCAAAAACAGCGCATAAAGGTATATTGACGGAGCTCTTCACACGCCGATAACGATTTCGAGACTGACGTATAATCGATTAATGAGGTAGTTTTTAATAACGTGGCAGAAGGTTTACCGCGAACTTCGTATCGTACCGTCCCTTTCTGTCATATAGTGTATAACACGAGAGTGAAAGGGTCGGCACGACACGAAGTTCGATTTTCGATGTTCGCGGTAGGCCCTCAGATTTTCTCCTATACATTTGGCAGAGGGATAAGTATATTAATGGCGTCTCCTGTGTTAAATGCTCTAATGCTTTTTTATTCGACTCATGCATTTTCATGATAGGAATTGGTTCTTATAATTTTTAGCATTATCACTTAAAGAGTTATACTTAAGTAATAATTTGACACGGAACTGTCTCTTTCAGATTTGCACACATACCTGTGAAGTGTACGCTGAGAAAATTCTTAACATTCGTAACATGGACCCGTTAGGCACCAAGCGATGCCTTACTGATATAGGTAAGTGCTAGATTTTAAAGAGATTTTGATTTTAACCCTTTGAACGCTTTCCTTTGGACCCTAAAACCTAAAACTACGACCAGGACCACCGGGGGATGGGCAGCAGCATCCCTAAAATGCGGTGGAGGTACTGCGATCGCCAACCGGCTTGCCAAGCGTGGCGATTATGGCATTTACCCTCCATGAAATTGGCGGAGGCCTATGTCCAGCAGTGGACGTTTTAGGCTGATATGGTGGTGGTGGGGGGAACGCTGTCATATTTGAATAAAGTGACGCCAAGACGACTCAGACGCCAAGGTATCAAAAATTGTTGTAACGTTTAAACCAATAAAAACAATTCATAATAGATTTTTTCCATGATCGAAGTACACCTTCACTCCGACCTTTTTAGTGGTTGTAGGCGTGGGCACGACGACACACGACCACTTTATAGGTTCTTGGCGTTCAAAGGCTTACGAGTCCGCAGTAAGCTCGGTTCTCCATACAAACGTAGTTTCGCTCTCATTTTAAAACGCTATTCTAGAATAACATGACACTTTGTATACACAATGGAATCTGGAATATCTAGGTCGGAAAGTAGTTTCTGTTGCTTGAAATCATAATGGAGAAAAAATACAGCGATTATTAAGGTTTTCATACTAGACGTAAAAAACTCAAAAACTAGCTGTATTTTTTTCTATTACAATTTCTAGCAACAGAAACTAATTTCCGACTGTTCCGACCTAGATATGGCGGCTCCCATTGTGTATACAAAGTTTAATGTTATTTCAGCAAGGAGTTTTAAAATAAAAACGAAACTACGTTTGTATGGACAATTGAATTCAGCCGAGCGTACTGGCGCCTCCACCATTTCCTATCTAATTATTTGATACAGAGAACAAATAGAACGAAAAATTAACCGTGATCTCGCACGCAGCCTGAGACGGTAATCGAACCCGCGCATCTAGTTAGGGTTCCGTACCCAAAGGGTAAAAACGGGACCCTATTACGAAGACTTCGCTGTCCGTCCGTCCGTCCGTCTGTCACCAGGCTGTATCTCAAGAACCGTAATAACTAGACAGTTGAAATTTTCACAGATTGTGTATTTCTGTTGCCGCTATAACAACAAATACTAAAAACAAAAAAATAATAAAGGGGGGCTCCCATACAAAAAACGTGATATTTTAGCCCTTTTTCATGGCTACCACACGCCGAGCTAGATCTCAAGAACCGTAATAGCTAGTCAGTTGAAATTTGCGCAGATTATGTATTGTTATTGTGGCTACAACAACAAATATTAAAATCAAAATAATAATAATAATTAAGGGGGGCTCCCATACAACAGAGTAGTTGTTGGCGTTTTTTTTTTCTGGTACGGAACCCTTCGTGCGCGCGTCCGACTCGCACTGGGCCGTTTTTTTTTGGGGGACAATCTTACCTAAATCTACCTAGTCATAAACTAAACAAAGCTTGTACTATGGGTACTGGACGATGATATACATACTTATATAGATAAATACATAGAAAACATCCAAGACCCAAGAACAAATATCCATGATAAATGCACAAATAATGCTCTGGCTGGGATTCGAACCTCTAGCTTCGAAAACAGTGTCACTACCAACTAGGCTAAACAGGCCGTCAGTTTACCGAAATAGCGCCCTTACCACTAAGCCATCCAAACCAGTACATCATCACAGCGAATCTTTGCCTTGAATTCTCAGCCGTTACTACTAGCAAGCCCTCTGTATTTTCTTCGAATGCTCACAGCTTAATGGTTTATCATTTCAATTCACCACCAACCACCACCTTATCAGCCCAAGGACGTCCACTGCTGGACATAGAGGCCTTCCACAATTTTATGGAGGGTAAATACCATAAATAATAAAAAAATAGGGTAAGCACCGGAATAGTGCTATCGCGATCAACCACTCGATTGTAGACCTAATGCACATAGCTTTAAGATACAACGTGATTTTACATATTTTCTTGTTCTACCCACTTGTATGTATTTGTCTACTTGGCAACAGTTTGTCTTTATTTCTGAGTTTTAGTTAAGTTGTACTTTGTACCAGCGCCTTGCGGTGCTTACCTATATAATTTTGTATTTTTAGTTAAGTTCTCTTAAGTGAAATGTTAAATTTCTTTGAGAAATAAAGTTCTTTAAACATAATCGCCATGCTTGGCGCTTCATTTCAATCATTAATCATATTTTATTTTACGCCGCCGCTGCTTTGAAATATTGTGATAGATGGTCTAAAATGCACGTAGTTAACAAATCTCTGACTGAATTCTTGTTTTGACTATTAACATATATATTAATTAATTATTTAAAGCAATTTATTGATGCTATTATTATTCTTTAAAATAAATATTGTATTGTTGTAGACATGTCAAAGTAAGAAATTATTTTGTAGTAAAATTCACAATAGGATCGTCAAAACATAAATAATAATAATAATTAAAAAAATATAAAAAATAGAAATCTAGACAGTTTCTAGAATAAAATCAAAATATCAAAAAAAAGATCATAAAAATGTCTGGTCACATTGCTTACTCGGAACCAATCCCAAAGAAATTGTAAAAGCTTTTTTTATTAATAGTAATTATTTTCTGTCCGCCAGTGTATCTATCCAGCGTGGTGGAAGACCTGGGAACCAACGTGACCCCCGCGCTGCGGAACCTTGAGCGCTCTCTCCGCGCCGCCACGCCCCAGTCTGACTGAACCCTAATCATAGAAGCAAGCGTGCAATATAATGTACAGATGTATGAGGGGTCGTTGTAGTTTTTTTTATATCACGGTGGCAAACAATCGTACGGCCCGCCTGATGGTAAGCGGTCACCGCAGCCTATAAAATAAAAAAGCCTTTTAGTTCTCGCTTCAAAAAAGTTTTACAATTTAAATGATAAAAGAAAAAGAAACTATGTAATATTATTTTATAAATATAGCAATAAATTTAGTTTTTCTTATAATGATAAACGTTGCCTGTGCAAGAACCCCTCAAGTGAAGGTGAAGGCCTCCTCCAAAGTATTCCATTTTTCTCTGTCTTGAGCCATTTGTGGTCAGCGGGGACCAGCTATTTTTATTAATTCGTCTGCCCATCTTGTATAGGGTCTTCCTTTGAGACGCTTGCCTTGTGGGCCCTTCCAATTCGTTACCCTGCTCGTTAATTTGTCGTCCAGCACGGCTAGCACAAGACGGCGCGCGAGATAGACTATCCCACCACCACCACCACATCAGCCCTAGGACTTCCACTGCTGGACATAGGCCTCCCCCAATTTCATGGGGGGTTAATGCCATAATCGCCACGCTTGGCATGCGGGTTGATAGACTATCCGTCTCTATCTAATGGTCGGCCTCTTTAGCCTAGTTGGTAGTGTCATTGCCTCCGAAGCTAGAGGTCCCGGGTTCGATTCCCGGTAAGGGCATTTGTTTCTGTGGCGAGCAGAGACATTTGTTCCTGAGACTTGGATGTTTTCTATGTATTTAAGTATATATCTATTAAATATATCGTCGTATAGTACCCATAACACAAGCCTTATTGAGCTTACTGTGGGACTAGTTCGATTTGTGTAAAAAAAAAGAAAAAACTAATGAGTACAAAAGGAAAGAGACGTATAGTCTATCTCGCGCGCCGTCTTGTGCTAGCCGTCCTGTAGTCTCGCTACAAGTACGTGCCCTGCCCACTTCCACTTTAGTTTTCTAGCATAACTTAGGGCGTCTGTGGCTTTGGTGATATTTCTAATTTTTGACTATAAGCTATCATACTAGCCGGACTGGAGGGAAACTACCTTAAAACGTTGAGATAGCTCAATTTGCTGAAAGGATACATTTTTTTATTTTTTTTTATTAAAAATGGGATTGCTCTTGGCCAGCATCTAGCCAGGACATTATTTCTGCTAAGTAATAAAACTCCCAAGGTAGTCCGTCTAAAACTAATACTCCGCCTGCAATTGCCTCCTGCCATGCCTCGACAATAATGTAGTCAGTTGCAGAAAAACGTGATCCCTGCATACAAAGTTCTATGGAAGGGGGTCACGTTTCTCTGCAGCTGACTGTACTATTGACTATCACATCACACTCGAGTCTACCATCATCATGTCAACCGAAGGACATCCACTGCTGCTAGGCCTCCCCCAGACTTCCACAATGACCGGTCCTGCGCCATCCGCGACCCTTACCAGGTCATCAATCCACCGTGTGCCCCGTGTGGGGGGCCTGCCCTCGTTGAGCCTTCCGGTACGTGGTCGCCACTCGAGAACCTTTCCGCCCCAACGATCAGAGGGCTTACCGCGGACTTCGAAAATCGAACTTCGTGTCATGCCGTCCCTTTCACTCTCGTGTTATACACTGTATGACGGAAAGGGACGGTACGATACGAAGTTCTATTTTCGAAGTTCGTGGTAGGCACTCAGTTCTACGTCAGTCCACCAATGGTAAAAAAAAAAAAATTAAAAATAACATGTAATTCTCAATCACAAGTATGGAATTCACTTATAACTAAACACATAAGCTCACTTGGTCTTACTCATCAGTTCATTGATTTAAGCTCAAAACGCACAGAGCGGGCGCGGGGCGGAGGCGGTGTTGCATTTCTGATCTTTCCGAAACTGTCGACTGTCGATTACTGCTTCATGTCACACACGCCGCCTCCGCTCTACCGCGCTACCGAATACCGCGCGGGTTTTTTCGCGCGACGTCCCCCGACCGCGTTCGCTTTACCGCAAAACCGCTTCCGCCTCGCAACGACGCTGCGCCGCACGTTTCAAGCTTTATTTTAAGATTTACAAAGGTGTTATGTATGATAAACTTTTTTTCGTGTGTCATACTAGTAAAATCGCGTTCCGTAGCAACGTCAGCCCAGATCAGCTCTTAGACGGGTGGCCGCTTTGAGTGGTTAGTAACTGAGCGCTCTCGTGCTTTAGAGGGCACATTAAGCGGTTGATCCCGGCTGCTGTCTATGACAGTCGTTAAGCCAAGTTAGAGGCTTTCGGGCGGCTTGAGAACTTCTAACAGTCAAGTTGCCCACTCACTTGACAAGCCTAATCCCAATAAGGTCTAGTTTCCCCCTCGGGTTGGAAGGTCAGATGGCAGTGGCTTCCGTAAAAATTAGTGCCTACGCCAACTCTTGGGATTAGGTAGCGGACCCCAGGCATCCTTCGGGATGCAACTGTACTGGGAAACTGCTTGAGAACCTCTAACAGTCAAGTTTGATTTTAAAAGTTTTTTAATAAAATATGTGGAGATGGTTTATGCTACTGGTAATGACAAAAGGTTTTAAAAAGGAAAGTCATGTCAGATTGGCAGTTGTTTGTTTACATTTTTGATCCCTAATTCCATCTCAGACTTTAGCAGTCAAGTTGCCCACTCACTTGACAAGCCTAATCCCAAAGGTCTAGTTTCCTTGAATTGGGAGTTCAGATGGTAGTCGCTCCCGTAAAAACTAGTGCCTACACCAATTCTTGGGATTAGGTAGCGACCCCGGACATCCTTCAGAAAGGATGCAAATGTACTGGGAATAACGCTAGAATGGTGATGACTCTAATAAGGTGGGCGCTAACTCCAGCTGTTTGATGAGAATCCCACATATCCTATATAGCATACCCCCTTGCGCATACAAATATTTCATAGAATGTATTTGGATTCGCAGAATTTTCATTTCATAGAAAACTTTTTTCAGAAACCGTTAACTATTTAGATAAAGCTAAAAGTAATTTTGTAGAACCCATTTATTTCTACTTTGTGAAATATAAATAAAAGGCTTTCTATGAAATGAAAATCCTGGGGAACATACATATGATAAAACATTTTTGAGCTAAAAAACCCACTACCCATATATCGGTCTGTAATAATTCTTGACATCCTTATAGAACATCGACAAAGAGGGACATTCTGTTCCCGATTGTGACAACTTAGAAAAGTACAAAAACGCCCCGACATTTTCATTTCAAAGTTCAATATCTCAAAAACGGCTGATCCGGTCTCTGTAAACCATGTCTAAAGAAAATCACTAGAAAACCTGCTTTCAAATAACAAAGAACAGCATTCACATTGGTTTAACCGTTTACGAGCTACGATGCCACAGACAGACACACATACACATGTTAAGCTTATAACGTTTCGCGTCGGGGGTTAACAAGGCTAATACTAAGAATTAATAATTCTAGGCAGAATAACAAAAATATAAAATTACGACAAAATAAGTCAAACTTACTTAACATATGACTTAAAATAAAGTTACATTTCCTTAACAATTTTACTCTTTAGGGCCAAACTTTCTCTGCATAGCTAGCAAGATAGCTAATAATGGACAGTTTGGCAAGTTTCTATGGGATGACTGATGACTGCCTAGCTTATGACTTAAAATAAAGTCACATTTCCATAACAATTTTACTCTTGAGGGCCGAACTGTCTCTGCATAGCTAGCAAGATAGCTTATAATGGAGAGTTTGGCAAGTTTCTATGGGATGACCGCGTAGCTAGCACAATAGCTTATACGTTACGATTTATGTGACGTTTTAGTACATTACGGCCATATAATGTGACAGTATAAGTTATCGTGCTAGGTAAGCTGTTATTGTTAAAATCTGATTGTATGGAGTTAGGCAAGTTCCTATGGGACGACTGCCTAGCTTGTTTATGGTTAGCCACCATATGTTTAAGACCACTTTTCAATTTAGCTCAAGAGCTTCTCTGTCCCTCTTAGATAGATAAATACAAACTTCATTTAACCACAACACAAAAATACGTATCCTTAAATTTAAACAATAAGTCTAAAGTAATCTTAGTGGACCTTATATACGATTTCTATAGAAATCCTTACTTTGAGATGTCAGTTGACAGTGTAGAAAAGGTTAAAGATCTGCGTGACGAGCCCCCACTCCCGACCTTTGTACCTGCTTCATCTTTGTAATTTTTTGTTCCATTGACAAAAGAAGAAATATGTGTTCAATATTTTTTGATAACCTAACTAGACGGACTAATTATAATAATATTTTACTCAGGACACTACCCAATTGTTACAAATTATAGGCACATTCAAATATGGCCAGTAATATTTCACTTACATAAACATCAACATAGCCATTTCAGGCTCAAAAAATATTCTTATGCTACAACCCATAGAAATCTCAGTTATCCCATATCTCATGATTAGGATCAGTCTCTGGTAAATACTCCCTCTGCAATATCGGTTTAGGATTTGATATGGCTCCAGTAGTCTTTGGAGGCACCTCCTCCGGAAACATGGCAAATTTCGCCGGGCAGTTTGAAACATGGTCCTTGATCAGAGAGGCTGGGTATCGGTGAGTAGCATTGTAGGGACAGATTTCAAGTCCCGGGTAGTTTTTTTGGCATTTGACGATGTGGGCCTGGATGCGGGAGCGGGGGACGCGGTGGTTCGGTTCGTACGGGCAGGAGACGAAGGGGTCATCCATTGCTGGAAATAAAACAAAAAATATAAAGTTTTAATACTTTTGGTAACCAAGGATTAAGCCTTAGCCAGGTAACAAGATAATGTAAGTCCCCTCAATAAAGTAAATCCACACTCAGAAAACCTTACTCAACAACATAGCTGCAAAGAATCAGTGGTTTTCCAAATAAAATTAATTTATTACTAATATCTTTATTCTGCATAAAATGTGGTACATTAGATGGCAACATTATTTAAATATAAAACCGCACATTTTACCAGCAACTGGCATGCAAAAGTGAAAAAGAGAGAAATGGAATTCAAATAATAATAATAAGAAGAATACTTGTTAGTATTCTTGGGGTGGAGGAGGCCTTTGCCCATACATGGGCCTTTGCCCATAGTATTCTTGGGGTGGAGGAGGCCTTTGCCCATACATGGGCCTTTACCCATAGTATGGGCAAAGGCCTCCTCCACCCCAAGAACACCCATACACTTGTGACTTGTGACCATAATGCAATAATAATAATGAATTAATTAATTTTTTTATTTAATTAATTCATTTATTTAAACTTTATTGCACACAATGTAATTGTACAAATGGCGGGCTTAATGCCAAATGGCATTCTCTACCAGCCAACTATTGGGCATTATTATTATTCTTGAGGTGTTTATTACTTACCAGGCAAAATGTTGATTAAAATTCTGCCTGATAATGTTAAGTACTCAGTTTTTACTTTGTACCAGCTTTTTTATGAAATAGGAAGCGAACAGAAGAATCATCGCCCACCACCACCACCACCATATCAGCCAAAGGATGTCCACTGCTGGACATGGGCCTCCCCCAAATTCACAGGGGTATATACCATAATCGCCACGCTTGGCATGCGGGTTGGCGATCGCAGTATCTCGACCGCACTCCAGGGATGCTGCTGCCCATCCCCCGGTGGTCTTGGTCGTAGTTTTAGGACATACCCGGATCCCAAGAACGAAAAGAATCGCCCAATGGTAAGCTATTATCGCCGCTCATATCAACACCAGAGGGGTTTGTAAGTGCCTTGCCGGCCTTTAAGATGGGAGAACATTCTATTCTTGAAGGTTAAGGTTTTTTTATTAAAAATGGGATTGCTCTTGGCTAGCATCTAGCCAGGGGGCAAAGATGAGGCCGATGATGAAGCGAGCTCACCCAGAAGATGCCTATTCACTCATGCCTTAAAAAGGTTCAGGTTACCTATATGAACTCGGAAATACAAGCAGTTAAGTATTTTATTTTATTTTAATGATGCATGTTGCGAATGAGACGTTGTATTGCTGTTTTTGACGAAACCTGTGGTGGATACTTATTTCGTGAATGGAAGAAACCTGTATGTAATAATTAAATTTATTTTTTGTCTAATATACTGCTGAGTTCAATTAAAAAAGTGTTGAATTATGCACTTGAGTTTTTAATTGCAGCTGGCATTCGATCTAATTAACTTAAAATGAGCCACGCAAAGTATTTCTATGAAACTGCACTATTGGTCTGGATAGAATTGTTTACATGGTTTACAGGTTATGTTATGAATTATATGCTTTGATAAATGTTTATATAATGAAGTATATAGCTTTTAACCACTTATTATTTAGTTAATTATTTTGAGTTTTATGTATTACTATAGTAAGAAAATTGACTAATTATTTTTTTACATCAATTCAGTATGTATGAATTAGATAAATGTATTTTTCCTATTTTAATAAACAATTCACGGCATTTACCTGTTATATGTTTATATTTCAGTCCTTTCTAAATAAAGTCTCAGTCAGGATATTTGAAAAAGAAAAGTAAAATAAAATACAAAATTAAAAATTACCAACAGAATGCAAATAAGGCAAAGGGATGGAGGAAGCAAAAAGGATAAAGCACTGAGCATATAATCACTACGTGAAATCAACGGTTGTAGTGATGTCACACGATAAAAAAACTATATTCCGATTTTTGGAAGATCGTGTATACGCAGCTTAAGACCATCGATTATGTCGGGATTATGTGAATCACAATCGAGAATTGCAATATCGGTAATGCTGAGGGCCTACCACACTACGGGCCTACCACGGACCCACGGATCTTTACCTAAACCGGATTGAGTACAAACTTTTATGAGCCAATCAAAATTGAACCATATTCCGGCGTGATACAGTTCATATTCTGTTATGACAGACAGACTAGGGAAAGCGGTCCGAGCGAGAGCAACCAACCAGAGGGCGGTGTCCCTTTCGCACAGGTTGCCAATGTAAAAAAAAAAATGTTGCGGTAATTTAGAATACTGAAAATAAGTACTTGCTTATACTAACTAGTACTGTATGTTTATTTGGGATAATTTACATTTGACTTCATTTGTAATTGTACAAAATATTAACATTATTAACTGACTAAAACCTAGTATTGCAATAAATATAGTAGTATTTTTCGAATATTGATTGGTATCCCCAACGTTAATGGTGTCAAATTTGAAACTATGAAAATATGCGGCTAATGAAATCAGTCGAAAATGGTGAAAACGTGTAGTGTAAAGGGCTGTAAAAGTGAAAGTTTTATTAATTGTGGAATATCATTTCACAGGTAAGGAACAATTTGTTATATTTTACGATAAAACGGCAAGACAAATGTCAAACTTATTAGGGTGTCTATGACTTGGGCTGTTTTTGTAGAAATATTCGTTAGTACGTGTTTAGTGACAAAACCTTTTCTCAAGGTCAGTTGAAATTCAATCTTTTAACACTTTTCTTATTAGTACGAGCTTTTGTTTAACTTTGTTGTCGTTCCAATTTTTTTACCATTTTTCAGCTACTTGCCGGTATCCAATTGAGCTGAAATTTAGCATAGGTACTTATGTACACGTTCGGTAACAATGCAATATTATTATTATATTGCATTGTTACCTACCGCACTCGTGTATCATGGCACCACCGTGCTGATCTGATGTTGGGAAATTGACTTAAATGTTAATTTTGCTTGAAGAAGCGAGTAATTTATACCCTAATGCATCTATAACCACGGAAGACCATCACGAAATTCAAATTATAAAGGCTATTGCCTCGTCTTTTTTCAATTTACGCATGGCTCATCACGGAAAAACACATTTGTTAAGAGATTTGGGAAATAAAGTAGGGCTTAGGCAAAAATTACACAAAACTATATTGTTTAACAATGTATGATACATAAACCTATGATTAACGATAATAAATATTTCTTTGAAAAAATGCTTATTTTATTTACTACCTAATTTAGTTTAAATTTCATTGTACATAGAACCTATATTAAAAATAATCCTCATATCCACAGATGTACTTGGTCACCCTAATTAAAACGAGATGCAATCCTCAAGTTTGGCTTCTCTGTCGGTCACACTTTTTCGTCACAGTACTCAATCCGGTTTAGATATAGATCCGTGCACGGACCGAAAACGAAGTATCTCCCTCTCTGTTCGTCGATAATATCCCAAGTCAGCCCGGTTAGTATGATAGCTTATACCGTCACGTTATATGGCCAAAATGTACTGAAACGTCACATAAAACGTAACGGTATAAGCTATCATACTAGCCGGGCAGGCCAGCATTAAAAAAAATGCATCACAAATATTAGCACATATAAATATATTTATTTTATTTGCCGCATTGGATATGACTTTGAGATACGACTACCCACCCTAATTAAAGTGGTTGCTTATTTTAAGCCAAGCTTTTCCATCCCACTTGGTAGACATCCTTATTCTTGACAGCCAACTACGGCCCATCTTACTTACTATTAACAACCCAAATAATCAATTTAGTCGTACTAGCGCACTTGAAACATGTGTATAAATTCAAAATTTTGTATTAAACTCCCAATAGTTAATTACTCTAATGTAACATGTAACATATACTGTCTGTTGGTCTGTACTTTGTTAACTTTTATTCTGAACGCATACTTCTGCTGTCGTTTCTAGGTGCAGTGACACATGACATATGACATTTTGAACGAGTTTTTGCGTTTACCTCAGTTTACCTTAAGTTTTAAACTTAATGCATATTTGTATTTGACCGTGAATACTAATGCTAAATAGTATTTACCCACTATGAACTCTGTGAATAAACGAAAGGATAACATGGATGGTAAAACTTTTTTATGCTGTATCTATAAAATGATTAAAACCAGCTTCATATTTGTGTGATGTCAACATATTGTTTTCAGACAACAAAAATCCAAAAAGAGTGAAAAAGGAGTGCAGTTATGGTGATAAGTGTTACAGAAGGAATCCAGCTCATCTCCGAGAGTTCAGTCACCCACATTGTAAGTCTAAGGATGTAAAACTCATAATTTAGTTTTAATACACCATACAAAAAAACCTAATGAACTTCACCCTCGTAGCGTTTCCCCAGTTGTCACCTAAAGGAGCCCGGGCTCCGCTTTAACGCCTAATTCTAAGATTTTGCGTAGGCACTAGTTTTACGAAAGCAATTGCCATCCAACCCTAATCCTGAGGGAATTACTTACTACACTTTGTGTGAATAAGATTACTTTCCTCATATATTCTTTTTACCTATAGATTTTTAAGTGATCCGGCTGCTTTAGCCGGCCTGTTGTCGGCCTGTTTAGCCTAGTTGGTAGTGCCACTGCCTCCGAAGATAGAGGTCCCGGGTTCGATTCCCGGTAAGGGCATTTGTTTCTGTGGTGAGCAGAGACATTTGTTCCTGAAACTTGGATGTTTTTCTATGTATTTATGTATATATATTATTTTTTATATTATGTATAAATATTATGTATAAATATGTTGTCGTCTGGTACCCATAACACAAGCCTTATTGAGCTTACTGTGGGACTAGTTTGATTTGTGTAAAAAATTGTCCCAATATATTTATTTATTTATTTAGTATTTTCATATTTATTTACGGCCCCAATATATTTATTTAGTATTTTGTTATTTTTTTACGGCCACTTTGGCATAGTTGGTAGTGATCCTGCCTATGATGCCAGAGCTGTTGGGTTTGAATCCCAGTCATTCCCGGCATTATTTGTGTAATCAGCATAAATGTTTGTTCCTTCGTCTTGGATGTTTTTTATGTATTTACTTATACTCATATATTCATAAAGTCAATTTACATGTCAAGAAAGCTAAATGTAAAATTATTAAAAAAAAATACATTAAAAAAAAGGAATTAAAATAAAAGAAGGTCAGGAAGGACTTTAGAATATGCAACACCGAGTTTAGCGTTCATATATTTTTTATAAATAGTACTCACTATTAGAAAGCTTTCCACAAAATTTCAAGTTGCGGCGACAAACGGTTTAAGAGAAAAAAATGGGAAAGGTGAAAGTTTCTATACTAAAATCGGTAATTAATACTACGCCATGACAGTCAGACTCCGCCTTAGCTCCGGCGCTGCGGGACAAGCAGCCCTTCCGCCCTCGCGTAACAAAGTACGGTCATCCATGCTCAGCTCCGCAGCTTCGCCTTTACCATTTGGTGTATTTATCTATACAAGTATGTATATTGTCATCTAGTACCCATAGTACAAGCTTTGCTTAGTTTGGGACTAGGTCAATTTCTGTAACATTGTCCCCCAATATTTATTCATATAAACAGTTGGATTTTACAGCATTATGTCGGCCTGTTTAGCCTAGTTGGTATTGACACTGCCTCTGAAGCTAGAGGTCCCGGTTTCGAATCCCGGTAAACGCATTTGTTCCTGGGACTTGGATGTTTTCTATGTATTTAAGTATATATCTATTAAATATATCGTCGTCTAGTACCCATAACACAAGCCTTATTGAGCTTACTATGGGACTAGTTTGATTTGTGTAAAAAATTGTCACCTAATATTTATTTTTTTATTTAATTCTTACAGTAATACCAAACTAGTGTAAAAAAAAACTTAAGAAGGTTGCGCATCTATCTTCTCACAGAACTTCAAACATTCATTACACCTAGATTCCATTTATTAGCATATATATTGCAGTTTGGATACTATTGGGAAAACACTAGGAGCATGATGTTTGCCTCCGTTTATTTATTTATTTGCTTCATCAGGCAACAAAAGGCCTTATTAACATATATATTACAGACAAACATACATATCAACACAAATTAATCTTAAAACTAAAACACATAATTTAGGCGACGTAACAGCGTCACACAGACAGATTTATGGTTGAATGGTTCTATTTCTATTAATCACGTCACAGCTAAATTTTTGGAAACACTGCTAAATGCCCATCTGCCCGGCTAGTATGATAGCTTATACCGTCACGTTATATGGTCAAAATGTACTGAAACGTCACATAAAACGTGACGGTATAAGCTATCATACTAGCCGCTCTGGTGTCAACACCTGAGGGGCTAGTATGATCGCTTATATGTCGGACATATAGCATTCGTCCCGTACTGTCAAGTATGTAAGTGCGAGAGGCCATTGATACGCCGCGAAACGGCAATAAGAGCACACCCACGTAAACTGCTCTCTTGTCTTTTATTCAAAAACAGTGCAGAATGTAATTTTTACGCAAATTTAAATTTAAACCCATAATACTAGATCGTAAATCTATCAAATTGTGCAATCACAACTCCAAACAGTGTTAAATTGGATGTACTACAAGCTAAAATATTGAACAAAATCTAAAAATTCCGTTGCCGTGCCTGATCTACCTCAACTCGCGCTGCGCCCGCTGCGTGACTCATCGCTGCTGCTTGCCGCGATCTCCCGCCTCCTACAACGAGATCGCAAGCTTAGCGATAGTATCGCTCACCTGTCGCTCGATATTGTTTTGGATACGAGGGTCACCGATCATGTCGCTAAATATAAACACAAGCTGCGCGGGCTGCAAAGGGCTGTTTGAAGATAAGAAATACGTGTGCTGCAGTGACAGTAAGTGCAAAAAACCGTTCCATCTCGCTTGTGTTAAACTGGAAAACGCAACTTCTGAGACAAGGAAATCATGGACATGCCCAGATTGCAAATGTGCTAAGAAAAAAGGCGGGGACAACTCGTCGACTCCTGTCCGCACGTCGGATAATGTGACAGTCAGGAAACCAAAGGCCGGCGCGGCACCCAGCCGTGACCCAGAGCCGTGTCTTGACACAAACTCGTCACTAGCAAACTTGACTCAAGAAATTAAGCTACTCAGACAGGAAATGAAGACAGAATTTGAAGTAGCAATCTCAGCAGTTCGCCGTTGTGAAACCAGAATGGACGAAATATGTGCTTCAATGGCCACCTACGAAACAAGACTAAAGCTGATTGAGGACAAAAATTCCGAAATTGAAAAGGTAAACGTCAGTTTACAAACACAGATAAAAAACCAAGCACACATTATATCGTCATGGGAATCCCGAACGAAATCGAGTGAAGAGTCCCCCATTATAGCCGAACTTATGAATACCTGCGAGAGGCTTCAAGAGCAAGTAAACTACCAAGAGCAGGCCTTGCTGAGGAAAGATATTGAGATTGCAGGAGTTACGGAAAGTACCACAGAAAACCCGCATCACCTGTTCCTTACACTGGCTGCCGTGGCCGGCGTTAAATTAGCGGACGCTGATATAGACAGTGTCGTACGAGCCGGTCCCCCTAGAAAGAAAACAAACGATCTCCCTCGTCCCCTTGTAGTTAGGTTCTGCCGCCGTCATACACGTGACCAGTTTTACAAAACGGTGAAATCAAAGCGACTGACCACAGAACACCTTGAAATTGATGGTCCTAGTAGCAAGGTCTACTTTAACGACAGACTGACACGTGAAAATCGGAATTTATTTCGGGAATGCAGAGCGCAATTTAAAGCTGCAGGCTACAAGTACTGTTGGACAAAATGGGGGCAAATCTATGTTAAAAAGAATGACAGCAGAGGTGAGGGATCAGAAGCAATCATCGTCAGATCACTTGGGCATATGGCCCGCATTCTTCAAGATACTGACTCGACCCCAGCCGCAATCGAACCTGCAGGAACTTCAGAAGGGGTGTAAAGAAAATCGTGGTATTACTGTACTTTTGTATCTTATACTCGTACGAATAGTAACCCTCGTTAGGTTTAAATGTAACAAGCTTATTACACAAAACACCACATCTTATTCACACACTTACACTTTCACTACATACTTCAATAATGTCATCAATATGCTCAACATTATTCAATGGCCTCTATTCCACTCGACTCAAATGGCTCGCTGCGCAGTTTTTTACAGGCAAGTACATCTCGTTAAGCGATCAATGTATCCTGACTTTAAATTACATGATAATGGTTGATTCAAATATTTTACTAGACATTGATCAGGAAGATACACCTTGCCATGTCGTTGACTGTCCAGAGTCATGTGAGCTCATTATAGATAAAAAGTTTAATCTCAAAGTCCTTACGTATAATATTAGGAGCCTACATAAAAACTACGACCAATTTTTGTTATCTTTAACGAGATTTAACCTGACTTTCGACGTCATTGTTCTGACGGAATGCTGGCTTAATGAGGGAAGCCTTATTCCACAAATGGCAGGATTTCAATCTTCTAGAACGCATAAACAGACAAATAGAGCTGGAGGTGTTGTTATCTACGTAAATGAATCATGGATGCCGCAAGTCACAGAGCCAACTTTCTGTGAAGCTGACTGTTTGCACGTCTCGGTTAAAAACCGGTTCGACGTCCTGGGTATATATCGCTCCCCATCGTTTGCTGACGTTTCAACTTTTTTCAGTTCGCTTACTTCCACGATCTTGCCAATCAAAGGTTCACCTTGTGTAATAGTTGCAGGTGACATAAATATAAACACGCTGTCAGATAACATCTCGCATGTACGCATCTGCGCAGATTATCTTTGTCTGCTTGCAGAACTCAACTTGAAGCAAACAGTGTCTAAGCCTACACGCGGGAATTCTTGTCTGGATCACATTCATGTCACCTCCAGATTGCAGGCTACATCGATCGTCTGCAGGTCTGATGTCACGGATCACGACTTGATTGTAACAGGAATAAGCACTAAGATAAGAAAACAAATCCAAAACAACCGATTAGTGAAAAAAATTAATCACATAGCTGTGCAAGACGACCTTAGCAAAACTGATTGGCGCAAAGTTACATCCTCAAACACAGTGTCAGAGGCTGTCAATGCCTTCAACAGTTTGCTCTCTGAAAGCATTTCCAGGCACACAACCTCTGTTCCTGTTAGTCGGTCCAGGTTTGGGATTAAGCCCTGGATGACTCCCGGGCTTATTCGCTGCTCGAGACACAGAGATAATTTACACCTAAAATGTCGCAAAAATCCTAACGACCAAACCTTGAAACTAATTTACACCCGCTACAAGAATTTTCACAATGATCTTCTGCGAAAGCTGAAGTATAGCTACGAGTCTGCCAAGCTAGAGGAAAATAAAAGTAATCCACGAAAACTTTGGAATGCTATTAAGAATATTACATACATGAAGAAAAACGTGCACAGACCGATCGAGCTAACCCAAACTAAGTGCTCTGTTACTGAATCACTCGATTACTGTAATCAATTCTTTGCAAGCGTTGGTGAAAGCCTGGCAAACGACATATTAAAAACCGTAAACAAAACACAAGAAGACCTTGCACATGAAATGACCTCCAAAACATCTCTCTCACAATCTCTATTCTTAAATCCAACCGACGAATCTGAAATAGAATCCTTAATAAACAGTCTTAAACTAGATAGCTCTCCTGGCCTTGATGGAATTACTAATGGCTTGCTAAAGACAGTAAAAAAACACATCATTACACCCCTCACGCATATTTATAATCTGAGTCTCTCCGAGGGAAAATTCCCAAATCAATGGAAAGAAGCGGCAGTTATACCGATTCACAAGGCAGGTCACAAACTTAACCCAAGTAATTACAGACCAATTTCCTTGCTTGGGGCACTCTCAAAAATACTGGAAAAGCTGGTTTCTAAGCGTTTGGTTAGTTTCTTGGAAAAAAACAACATAATCTCGAAACACCAGTACGGGTTCCGTGCAAAGAGATCGACCGAGGATGCGGTCGTGCATATGACTAAGTTAATCTCAGGTTACTTGGACAATAATGAAGCGTGCCTTGGTGTCTACATAGACTTGGCCAAGGCGTTCGATACCGTCTCCATCCCCATCTTACTTAAAAAGCTAGAGCTTGTAGGTGTGAGAGGAATTGCATTGGACTGGTTTAGTAGCTACTTATCAGGTCGATCACAACAAGTGAAGATTGATCAGGATTTAAGTAACCCAATAGATGTTGTATTTGGAGTCCCACAGGGAAGCGTTTTGGGCCCAATATTATTCAATGTCTATATCAATGACATTGCTTCTGACATGGTACCCAGCGCTGATGTGGTTTGCTATGCTGACGACACAGCGATTCTTTTTCATGGGGAAACCTGGAACAAGGTTGCTAAGTCCGCGGAGCAAGGTATGGGAATAGTGGCCGACTGGCTAAAAGGTAACCTACTTACGCTCAATGTCTTGAAAACAAAATTCCTTTGTTTTCATAAAACAAAAGCTTCTGCTCCAACCACTCTACCTACCATCAGAGTTCATACCTGTAACCAAAATGGACTACCAGCTGCGTCTTGCTCTTGCCAGTCAATTGAGAGAGCTCATACCATTAAGTATCTTGGGGTAGTAATTGACGAAAAACTGGATTTCAAGGAACACTTGATAACAACAGCAAAACGCGTGCGTAAACTTATATATGTTTTTAAAAACCTACGCAACTCGGCTGGTAAGGCACTGCTTAGAACAGTATATATTAGTATTTGCCAACCTGTACTGACATACTGTGTAACTGCATGGGGTGGGACATGTAAAACCTTTATACTTTTGCTGGAAAAGGCACAACGAGCTGTTCTCAAGGTTATCCTTCGAAAACCCATTAGGTACCCAACACTGCAAGTGTACCGCGACATGGAGGTTCTTACTGTTCGTGGAATCTTTGTTCAGCGTGTAGTGTCTAGTGTACATGGATTGGTAATGCGTTCTCCCGCCTACAATAGCATGTTGCAAAACCGCACCTACAGAATCCCTGTACCTTCGACAAACTCAGCATTTGCGAAGCGCTTGCCCAACTTTATCCATCCTTTTCTTTATAACAAGGTAAATTCTAAAATTCCAATTAAAAATCTGTCTGTTAGAGAAGTTCAGAAAATAATATCAGCATGGCTCAGCTCTCTTTCGTATGAGGACATAGAGGGCCTTATGAAAGTGGTCAAATAAAACACACACGCAATCACACTCGCTCCCACGCGCGCGCATACATCACGCACGCGCAACAATCAGACACACACGCACACACATGCGCACACACACACACACACGCGCGCACACAAACACACACACACACACACACACACACACATAAACACAAACACACAGAGTTTCTAGTACTCTCTATTTAAGTCTTAGTTAGAATTTATCAATGTAATTATTCCTTAATGTTTTTTCTTTCTTTTTTAACTATTATTTTCTTACTTATGGAAACTGTGCCTTATTAGCTTTTCGCATCAAATACCTATGTAAACTCTCATCTGTGTCTTGGTTACCTACGAGACAGGCTATGCCTAGTGTAGGGGCCAGCGCAACCGTAACTGTAAGCTTTCAGGTACACGAATGTCACCATTATTTATATGTAAATTCTTTTGTTCTCTCCCTATAATGTGCTGATTTTTGTGTACAATAAACAATTTTTGAACTTTGAACTTTGAACTTTGAATGCTATATGTCCGACATATAAGCTATCATACTAGCCGGGCTGAGTGTGTACTTGCGTGACGAACGGCGGCTGTGTCTAGCGAGTATCTGAAGTTTTGTGAGATGAAGGATGAAGCTTTCTAGTGTGTGTATATGAATGTGAAATGAAATGAAATAATTTATTATGCTCGATTTTAGGTACAGTAGGGTGACACAGGTACAATTAAAACTATCACTAAAATCTACCTTAAAGGCATGCAAAATTTTAGGACATATCTTAAATCTAATTATTTTATTTACTTATGGTCAAAAAATTCCTTAATACTGTAAAAACATTTTTCAGCAAGCCAATTCATTAAGGTTTTCTTTTAAATTTTATGAAAGGTAAGTCTTTTGTCGTATCAGGCACTTTATTGTAAATCCTAATACACATAACGTAAGCGTTATTTTGTACTAGTGACAGTTTTGTTGGAGGAATATACATTTTGTTGCGATATTGCGATGATTGTATTTGTTTTTTCTTTTCTGTACTCTGTTTAGTTTTCACAGTGCTAATGCACTGTGAAAACTTTTTAAGTCTGTAATGCTAAATTTTATTATTAATCACTTCACAGTAGAGGCTATCCTAGATGCAAGTGATGGTGGGGATTACACCATACCACCAGAGTTGAGTCTGCAGCGGCAACTTATTCTGGAACAGCTAGAAATCATAGTTGAGAAGAAACTATACATTCCGAAAACCTCCAGGTGAATACATTTATCTTCTTATATTTACATGCATTTTAAAATTTACGATGATATCGAAATATAGCGCTCGTGGCCCAGCGGCGCCCGCGTACCGCGTGCGGTATGCGAGGTTAAGCAATGTGGGGCGAGGTCGGTCCTTGGATGGGTGACTGCTTTGAGTGGTTACTAACTGAGCGCTCCCGTGCTTTGGAAGGCACGGTAAGCCGTTGATCCCGGCTGTTGTCTATGATAGCAGTCGTTAAGCCAAGTTAGAGGCCTCTGGGCGGCTTCAACTTTAGTAGTTTGAATGTGCGTGAGTTGATTGTTTTAGTGTGGGTGCATAGTAATGGAACAATATATTGTAAGTTAGGGTAGTTTTTTTTTATATGTGTGTTACCTCGCCCCCCGCAAAAATTGGCATAATATTTTGTTTGGTAAGATGCGCTGATGGCCACTCCAGTTATCTATGCTCTAAGGTTCGTAAGGTATTCCAAAGTACTCCACTTTATATATATATATATATTTATTTTATTTAAAACTTACAATTTTATTCCAATATGTTATGACACATGAGCCACTATTTAAAACCTCGAGGGTTTATATAATAGTTGGGAGATCGCGCGGTTCATCCCGCGGTTATTAAACATTGCAATAATATTTTAATATTACGAGTTGGTATATAGATGTCATTCCAAGGCTATATAATATTTTTTAAGTAGCTTTTTGTATTTTCCATGTATGTTATGTAAAAAATATAGATGTGTGTTATGTAAAAAATGAACAAAGGTATTTTTATCTGAAACCATTCAAAACTTTAGTTAAAATACGTGGCTTGGCCGTTTCGTTACTACAAGAACTATTGTATAACAGAAAGTAATGAACAGTGAATAAATTAATCACGTTTAGCCCATGTGACGGTGGCTAAATGGCCAAGCCACATATTTTGACTAAGGTGTAGAATTTGTGAAGTTAGGCCGTGTATAGTTAGAAGCTTGGCTCCATATGAGATCTGATAACTTTTTAACAGTGTGAGCCTTATGGTCTCGTCTTGGCAACATTTTACATGAGAATGTTTTTGGTGGGATAACTGTTTTACTGTGAAAAAAGAAACCGGAGAGACGGACTCGCGCACGAACGGTTCCGTACTATTATCTATACAATATTATACGCTTTAATATATATATTTTTTAATTTAATTCATTAGTAAAACGTTAAAAATAGTATCAAGTTGAATTTTGGTCAAGGGCGAGTCGGATTTTAGTTTTCCCATACATTTTGAGTTTTTTTTTTGTATGGGAGCTCCCTTATATATTTATTTTATTTTGTTTGTAGTATTTGTTGTTATAGCGGCAACAGAGATACATCATCTGTGAAAATTTGAACTGTCTAACTATCATTGTTCATGAGATACAACCTGGTGACAGACGGACAGGCAGACAGACACACGGACGGACAGCGGAGTCTTAGTAATAGGGTTCCGTTTTTACCCTTTAGTTACGGAACCCTAAACATGACCGCTGGCCAAAGGTGGAGACGAGTAACTCAGGACAGACCTCAATGGAAACTGTTAGAGGAGGCCTATGCCAGGAGGCACACTGAGATTAGATCTTATGAGATTTGTTACCAACGCGTATGTTATCTGGGAGTTATTTATAACTACGTAACACTACCTCCCAACGCAATTAAAATCACTCACACTGTAACAACAATTTTATAATACTACCTATAATTTTTCTTTTTTTCCAATGTGTCATACAATTAGCTCGTAAGTAAGTTTATTAACTATATTGTCCACGATTTCGGTGTCGATACAAACCCGATAGGGTTTAACGACACTTTTCTGTTAAACCAATTGTAATTGATGCACTAATCCTGATTGATTAGGCCCAAAAATATAAATGTTTAAAGTGGACTGTATACAAATGACTGGTAGTTCCTCTCGTAAAATAACAGTGACTGACTCTACTCTAATTTTGGTGCCACCTTGGTTCTGCTTCTTCTTATGATTCGTAACAAGTAAAAGAGTTCGGACGGATTGTAAATGGTTTATATTGTTTATCACAGGTTATGTTCTTATTAAAACGTATTTTGAAGTTAACACTGTTTATAATTAATTTACTTATTTATAATGAGTTTAACACTGATTTTATCTAAATCTAGGACACAATGTCTAGATTCCTAAACTTTTCCTGAGCTGAGTTCCCAACGCACTTTTCTTTCTTGTTCTGGGTTTCTTCCTTGGAGTGTCTCTTCGGTACTGAGTGAAGTACGCTGCGAACTCACCTCCTTTCTTTCGTAATGGCTGACCGTAACGTGAGCACCCTGAAGTTGTGCACGCTACGAGGCGCTGTCCGAGTATAAATAGGGATTCTTACAAATCTCGCGGTTTTTCGCTCTGAGAGGGAAGAACGTTGTGTAAAAACGACTATTCTGAATTGATTCAATCTTAAGAAATTCGCTGCGCGACCATTTCTTAGTGCCTGTGATTCAAACAGGGCTTATAATATGCGCCTCAGCGCCTACTTTATATAATAAAAACCTTATTATCTCAGAGTCAATTGTTTGTGAGTTAGCTCACAAAACATGCCATTTTCATAGCGTAATTTCGATCTACGATCGATATATTTTACACTATTACGCAATCTTTCATTTTATTGCGTATGGAAATTTCCAAGCATTATTGCGCAACCACTCGGATTGTGTCATAATACTTGCTGAAATGAATAAACTCGCCCTAAAGAGTTATTCCTTCCGCTTAGTGCGACAAGGTTCTAATATTTACGTAAATATGACAATATTTCTTAAATATTCCATTTTAAATAACAGGGTTACTCTTACATTTACCTAGCTAACGTCTTATCTTTATTTGTTTCTAAATTACGTGCTAGGTACATTAGGGGCGGGTAGAATCTGTCGTCTACACCAATGTATCAATTTTCTATTGTAAATAAATAAATAAAATCTCTAATACCAGAATAAAGGGCATTATTATTATTAACTGTTTTACAGCACTAGCAATACTCGGCCAAAGACTCCAGAAGCAGCTAGAACTTCGCCACAAAAACCTGCGCAAACAAACCTGGACCGCAAACACCCAGAGAGTTCTACATCCAAAGATCCAGCCTCAAAGAACACGAAACATTCTAATGTTGGGAGTGATGAAAGTTCTACGTCCAAAAAAACTAACGCGGACACAATGGACACGAAAGATCCTGGGAGTCAAGACAGTGTCGGTGCTATAGGTTCAGTTAAAAAGGAAAGTAAGGCAGAAGAGAATAAGGCAAAAGATTCTGCAGTAAAAGTTAAAGGTAAGTCATATTTTTTGCTACATTATTTTTAAGTACCTGGGCGACCGAGGATTAGGATCCTGGACCCGGGCATGTCCTAAAACTACGACTAAGACCACTGTGGGATGGGCAGCAGCATCCCTGGAGTGCGGTGGTGATACTTCGATTGCCCGCATGTCAAGCGTGGCGATTATGGCATTTACCCCCCATGAAATCGGGGGAGGCCTATGTCCAGCCGTGAATGCCCTTGGGTTGATATGGTGGTTGTTGTTGTTGGGGCAATCGAGCTTTGGTCGTGTTTTCCGGGAGAATATGACATTTACCGAATATGACATGTTCCGAATATGACTTTTTTTTTATTAAAAATGGGATTGCTCTTGGCTTGCATCTAGCCAGGGGGCAAAGATGAGGCCGACGATGAAGCGAGCTCACCCAGAAGATGCCTATTCACTCATTTACCGAATATGACATTTACCGAATATGACACCTGGCTAGATCGATTCTTCGCCCTCGCAAACAACCTTGGTGTAAATTTCATCGAAATTGTTAGAGCCGTTTCCGAGATTCCCGACATATATACCTACAAGACTTTCTCATTTAAAGATATAAAATGTATTAGAAAGTAGTGACTTGCAATGTAACTTTTGATCCAAAAAATTACAAATTTCGTCAATGTCGTTTACAATGCGTAATAATTTATTTTACATCACACCTTGCCAAAAACCTGCGCGTCCGGAAAATCCCACTTTTTGGCCAAGTGGTGACGTAAAATTGTGTACAAAACACGGGTGTCGCATATTTATGACCCTCGCCTGCGGCTCGGGCCTCAAACATCTGCGATATCGGCCTTTCTTTGTTTTACAACCCTTGTGTCGTAAATAGCTAATGTACAAAGATAATATACAAGTACACTTCACCAAAATAATATAAATTAAATTAGAACTAACTTAAATCTAAAACAATATTATTGACAACATTCCTTATTTCAAGCGGGCTTTTTTCCGATGAAATCAAATAGTGGATAAAATGTTAATATAACTACCTACATTTTTTATTCTCTAAAATATCCCAATTTAGTATACGGAAATTAATTTCAAAAACTCATTCTAAAAGAGAGTAAATCACAAGTAAGGCGTAACAGCGTACAAAATCATACAGAAGCACTATTACTAAGTCGGTTTTACTAAAGAAAGTGTACTTACTGCTGTTATTTTCGTGAATATCTTGAAAGCTAATAGTTATAAAAAAATGGGTTTATTTGTTAACAAATTAACGAAATGAGCCAAGATTTCATACAACTTGGAAATCTGAAATGTTGTCAATTTGCAACTTAAAGCTTTAGAAGTTTCTGAAAATACCTTGTCAAAATTTGATTCTTAAATCTATTTGCAGTTCTTGAGTAAATCTTAACTATACCTTCCACAGATCTGGACTACCGGCCTATAGTGCCACCAACACGTCGCGCGACTGAGTACCTATCTGTAGTGAGGCCACCGGGTGGTATGGCAGCTAAACACGCCGCCAGCGCGCCGTACCACATCTTCTATACCACTATAGCCGCCGCTAAAGAAACGCACGACCAATCTTACTCCGTCACCTTTCTAGGTCAGTTTACGCAATATATCTCTCACTTATTCTTTCACTCACTTAAACAGTGACTCAGTTATACATCCTCTTAAAACACACTCATTTATACACCCACTTATACACTTCCTTACACTTACACTGGCTTACTTATACATTATGCGTTAACATCATAAAACCGAGTACCTCTAGTGAGGCCACCGGGTGGTATGGCAGTTAAACACGCCGCCAGCGCGCCGTACCACATCTTCTATACCACTATAGCCGCCGCTAAAGAAACGCACGACCAACCTTACTCCATCACCTTTCTAGGTCAGTTTACACAGTATATCTCTTACTTATTCTTTCACTCACTTACACACTGACTCTGTTATACATCCTCTTATAAACACACTCACTTATACACCCACTTATGCACTTCCTTACACTTACATTGGCTTACTTATACATTATGCGTTAACATCATAAAACCGAGTACCTCTAGTGAGGCCACCGGGTGGTATGGCAGCTAAACACGCCGCCAGCGCGCCGTACCACATCTTCTATACCACTATAGCCGCCGCTAAAGAAACGCACGACCAACCTTACTCCATCACCTTTCTAGGTCAGTTTACACAGTATATCTCTCACTTATTCTTTCACTCACTTAAACACTGACTCTGTTATACATCCTCTTATAAACACACTCACTTATACACCCACTTATGCACTTCCTTACACTTACATTGGCTTACTTATACATTATGCGTTAACATCATAAAACCGAGTACCTCTAGTGAGGCCACCTTTCTAGGTCAGTTTACAATCTCTCACTTATTTATTTGCTCATTTTCACTATACACTCCCAATTATACACAAACTCTAGATGCCCAGTTCAATTATAATAATTGGTTAATGTGATATTATAGTACATTACGATGTGCAGAGAACAGGAAATTCGCAACGAGTGGTGATAAATTGAAACAACACCGAAGGGAGTGTTTTAAATCGACACGAGTTGCGAATTACCTGTTCGCACGTGTATCGTACGACGTTTTACAGTACATATGGCTCTTTAAAGTTTCGACATATGCACGTAATCTGCTGATTACCGCACTCGTGCGGTAAAGTAGCACAATATGTACTGTAAATACACTTTTTAAATTTTACTCAACGTTTTCATTATTATTTCCATTAAGTACCTACATGTGTCTCTAGCTATAGCAACAAATCAAAAATGGACCACTAACGCGCTCGTGCCTCTGGACTCACAACTAGGGTTGCCAGACGTACTACATTATATAGTATTTTTGGTCTACTAATATAAAATTATAAAGATATCAGTATTTGTAACCAAATTCGTTTTATTTTCAATTTGACAAGACACATAAAAAAACAAAGACAATAGGTACTAATTTCATTACAAAAGAAGAATAATCATAGAACGACAAGGTTATATAGGCACAGTCGTGCACAGTATTGTACTGTATTTTAGCTCCGCGTACTTTATAATATACAAAGCACATAAAGTACGCTAAAATACTATATTTTTATCATACAATCCAAATTAACAAATAACAACTAAAATACCTATGGTTTACGAATATTACAAAATAGTTTCCGAACGCAACTATAACAAGAAAACATGACGGTGACACTGACATCTGTGGGGCTAGTATGATCGCTTATATGTCGGACATATAGCATTCGTCCCTCTCGCACTTACATACTTGACAGTACGGGACGAATGCTATATGTCCGACATATAAGCGATCATACTAGCCCCTCTGGTACAATTATATTTTGTCTGTAAACCCCTTATTAGCACTTTTCAAATGTCTGTTTCATGACATTTGATTTGGCGGTTAAAGTTGTGGTCCTGTGGTAGATAAAGTAAACGTAGGTAAAATATATTTATAAACGACAAAACTTTAACAGGGCTTGTAAAATCGAATCAAAAATATGATACTAAATAAAGTAGTTATAACAATGACAAAAAAGTTTGTGTTGATTTTTATTTTCAAGAACTCAAGAAGAATAAACAAATATTTATTTTTTCTAACTGTACTTTATTTATGAGACCTTTAAACCACTATGTACTATATTTGTCAAAAAAAACCTGGCAACCCTACTCACAACCTTCCGAAGGTGTCTGCATACCATCAAGCAGTTGGTATGTTGGTTTGGCCCCATTGTATTGGAAAATAGCTTAATAAATGATGTAATTCACAGAGCTCCTGGACCGGAGTCTGGGCGAGCTGCAGTGCTCCCTACAGATCAACTTCATGGTGGAACCTGCCTGGCTTTTGGCGCAGTACTACTTTGCTGGTTACAGGTAACAAAATATACAATTCTATTTCTACCCATGGGTGTCATACGAGGCGACAGTTTACGGCAAGTTTATTTAGCACCGGTGGTATGAAAAATGTTATTATAATTTAAAAAATGTTATAAAAAACGGGGGGAGCAGGAGCGGCGAGGGCAGTAGGGATGCGAATCCAGAATTTCTTATTTCCGTTGTTATTTTAATTTTCGGGTTCAGGTTGCTCTTAAAGTAATTTCATTGCATTTTTACTTCTGGCAACACAACAAAGTAGCCAAATGATAACATAAAAAACATTCAAAATTGATGCACAAAAGCGGCAGATTTTTGTTTGAATTTTAATTCGTTTTCATGTGAGATTTGACATCCGAAAGTTTCAACCAGATAGGCCCAATTTTTCTCGACTCACCTCCGCTATCCCTTCCAACCCCAACTACGGGGTGAGGTGGGATTATTCCCTAGTATTATGTGTTTATCTTTAAGATTATGAAATGAAAACCACGGGAGATCATTAAAAACTAAAATTCACACTACCGGAATATTTTTTATGCATAAAAATCATCGTGCCTTACGAGGTTCAAACACGTGGTCATCATCATCCTCCTAGCGTTATTCCCAGTACAGTTGCATCCGGAAGGATGCCTGGGGTCCGCTACCTAACCCCAGGAATTGGCGTAGGCACTAGTTTTTACGGAAGCGACTGCCATCTAGGTTCAAACACGTGGTATAAAAAAAATATGTGATATTGCAGTGACGAGTTGCTAGACTATAGCCCACAACACATTTTAATCTGGTTCCCATAGTCGACTCTTACGACACCCAAGGGAAGAAGGGGGGTGGTGCTATACCCGGCAACACACGCAGATTCAAATTTACAAGTACTTATAGTAAATCTTAACTAATTTTCTTAATAAGAAACCGAAAAATATATTAATTATAATTTCATAGTTTTCAATTCACGAAAATGAGAGGAACACATAAACGCCTGCCCCAGTCACTCTGTATATAAGGTGCTTCCAAATAAGATTCCAATCCTTTAAGAGATGTTTAAGTACATCAAAATAATTTACTTTAAATAGGAATTAATAAAACACTTTATGGACCATCGTTAAGGCGGCGAAGGGGTAGGCTAGGCAACCTCTTTCCATACAAATTTTGTGTACGTTTTTCTTTGTTTGTGTTTGCGCTACAGTTATTATTTTTGGTCAATATGCTTATTTTTCTGTTAGCTACTTCTTCTAGTTATTTTTTAAAAAATTAATATTTTCTTGTAATTTTTTATTTTTACTTTTTTTGAAATAAAATAAAATTTCAACTTCAAGCTCTGCGTATATCCAATATGTACAAGCAAAAATTAAAATTAAATGCTGTAGTGCCAAAACTAACGAATAAAACTTCCACAACCTTTGTATGGAGAATCCCTTCGCCTTAAGGCATTTAATTCGCCTACAATTTAATTGATTCCGTTGTGACACAAAAGTTACCCATATAAATTGTATGACAAATTTCCGTGTCACAAGGGCATCAATTAAATTGTAGCCGAATTAAATGCCTTAACCATGGTCCAAATTTTTGTTTTCATTTTCCGAACAAAATATAGGTAGTTATATTAAAATGTTGCCACACATAATTATCGTGTGCATTTACCTTCACAAGGTGGTTACAGGTAGTTCAACTCAGTCGTGCGCGCGGCTGCATGTGTGCGTGCTCTTGTAACTTTCGCTGTGTGTGTGCGAATGCTTGTAACACAGACATCAGAGAAAAGCAGACTCGCAGTATTAAGCCAGATACATTTTCATATAGTTGTCTCTTTAATCCTTATGGTGCACCAAAATGATTTAGAATGCGACAGATAGTAATTTTCGGCTTGTAACGAGTTGTCTCCATTTGAAAGCACACCAGGATGTTAAATCCCATATAAACTTAACACACCACAACGTCAGTTCACTACAATTTTCAGTTATGAAGACGGAGACACTGACAGGTGAAGACGTGTCAGACGTCAGTTATATATCTCTCTCAAACTTTCTGATTTGTGCATTAGTGAGAATAGATTTATTTATTTATTTATTTCTTACAAATGTTTACATGGCATTACAGTTAACCCAATGCGCCATGAAACTTAAGCTTATAAAATATCTGTTTAGGCGACGAAACGGCGTGGCCCCGTTGCATCGTCGTCTCCGGTGTAGGATTCGGTAGGTTGTCCCGGAACCGTCGGAACACGACATCCTTCGGCCAGAAGTCGGCACACGCGATGGTCTCCTGCAGCGGCCGCGGCACGCGCACCACAAATGAGCTGAAGTGCACGTAGTGACGCGAACGCAGCTGGAACACCCTCAGCGGGAAGTCGGTCTTCTGGCGAACGTACTCCACCACATCGTCAGCCGTGGCGGTGTAGTGCAGGCGCGATACATAGAGCGCCATGCTCGGTGTGGCAACTCGCAAACCCGAACCAACCGGTTCTGCAGTACCACACTGACTCTTGCGCGACTTGCGCTTCCTCGACACCGTTGTAAAACCCTCCTTATCCACATCGGTGCGAGAGGGCTTCTCCTTCGGATGAACCCGAACTTCACGCGCTCTTGAGGGCGCGTCCTTCCAGATCAGATCAGGTGGACAGAAATCGTTCAACTTAAATGAGCGGATCTGCTTTACTCTGGTATCTGTGGCTTGTAACAACGACAGAAGGCGTACCGCGAACTTCGAAAATCGAACTTCGTGTCGTGCCGTCCCTTTCACTCTTGTGTTATACACTATATGACGGAAAGGGACGGTACGATACGAAGTTCGATTTTCGAACTTCGCGGTAGCACCCCTGCCGTGTCACTCGCACACAAACCATACCCGCATAGCGCAAGCGCACAACTGAGTTAAACTATCTGTATCACTTACTGTCAAGTGGCCAGTTAAGTGACAGTAAAGAGGTTTTATACTTGACGACCTGTTTAGCCTAGTTGGTAGTGACTATGCTTCCGAAGCTAGAGGTCCCGGGTTCGAATCCCGGCCAGGGCATTTATTTGTGCATTTTTCACGCATATTTGTTCTTGGGTCTTGGATGTTTTCTATGTATTTAAGTATGTATTTATCTATATAAGTATGTATATCGTCGTCTAGTACCCATAGTACAAGCTTTGCTTAGTTTGGGACTAAGTCGATTTGTGTAAGATTGTCGCCCAATATTATTATTATTTCCAGGTTTTTATTTTCTCGGTTTTTAAACCGGTGTACTGCTATGCACTAGCCTAAGCCAAGTGCATATATCTAAGTATCTTATATCGTCTACATTTCCTCACTGGGGGATGATGTAGCAGTTTGTGTGGTGAGTATCTCAAAGTGCGTGGTAAGTGGTTCAGTAGTGAAAACAGTAGGTGTTATGGTGGGATTTAGGGTTGGCAGTGCGGTCGAGTGGGAGGCTGGTTCTGGGTTTAACTGTGAGGGTGGTATCGTATAAGGAGAGAGTTCTTGGTCAGTTTGTAAGAATTTTCTTACAATTCGGCATGTGTTAAGAATGACTGCCTTCTGGAGGAGGTTGTACGTTTTCAGCGGTAGGTTTAGAGATACATGTAGTTGTTTCAGTATCACGCCTGTAGTGGATAGAACTGTCGGTACTATGGTGACTTTCTGAAGGTGCCATATGCGGGTTATTTCATCTTTCAGTTCGATGTATTTTGTCAGTTTTTCGGCTATTATTATTATTATTATACGATAATCAAACAAGTCTTAATCATTGAATAGTGATTATCTCATTAACAGGCTGTTATTACTTGGCATAGTTGTTATGATAATTTTCTCCAAAAACTATCATCATCATCATCCTCCTAGCGTTATTCCCAGTACAGTTGCATCCTGAAGGATGCCTGGGGTCCGCTACCCAATCCCAAGAGTTGGCGTAGGCACTAATTTTTACGGAAGCGACTGCCATCTGACCTTCCAACCCGAGGGGGAAACTAGACCTTATTGGGATTAGGCTTGTCAAGTGAGCGGGCAACTTGACTGTTAGAAGTTCTCAAGCCGCCCGGAGGCCTCTAACTTGGCTTAACGACTGCTATCATAGACAGCAACCGGGATCAACGGCGTAACGTGCCTCCCAAAGCACGGGAGCGCTCAGTTAGTAACAACTCAAAGTGGTCACCCATCCAAGGACTGACCTCGCCCGACATTGCTTAACCTCGCATACCGCACGCGGTACGCGGGCGCCGCTGGGCCACGAACGCTTTATCTTTCCTCCTTTCTCCAAAAACTATCATAAACTTTAAATTAGTGTTATACTTGAGTCTACTTCTAAGGACGAGTATTATCAGCTCTGTAAGTATAGGGTAAGTTAAGGTAAGTATTTGACTCGATGAAGTATTGAAAGACAAACTCAATAAAGATGATATCACAGTTACTACTTGCAATATTGACTATTATTTCTCAAATTATTAACAGAAAAAAATATGTTTCATACAACTTGGTCACCCTACAGCACACGACGTCTTGTCATCCCTCATACAACGTGTGTCAAAAGTGATAGGGTGACCATGATTTAAGTATGGCGTAATTATTTTTGTAGTAAAGTTTGAAAAAATAAACTTGTTTTATTCGATGTAACAACTATTGCATTGAAAAAGCGATCATGTGTATAGTCTCCAATGTCACCCTGTATATACGATGTGTAATTTCCAGTGAAAAGAAGCTCACGATACTGTACGAAGAAGAGTGCGCGGACCTCAAGAACATCAGCCAGAAGAAACCTCAAGTCGAGGCGTATAAAGTGCCTATGACGACGCCTTTTGGAAAACATCATACGTAAGTTCTCTTAAGAGGGCGCAGTACGCTCGGTTCTCCATACAAACGTATTTATGCTCTCATTTTAAAACGCCATGCTAGAATAACATGAAACTTTGTATACACAATGGGATCCGGCATATCTAGGTCGGAAATTAGTTTCAGTTGCTAGAAATTGTAAAAGAAAAAAAATACAGCGGTTTTTTGAGTTTTTTACGGCTTGTATGAAAACCTTAATAACCGTTGTATTTTTTCTCCGTTATAATTTCAAGCAACAGAAACTAATTTCCGACCTAGATATGCCGGATCCCATTGTGCATACAAAGTTTCATGTTATTCTAGCATGGCGTTTTAAAATGAGAGCATAAATACGTTTGTATGGAGAACCGAACGTACTGCGCACTCTTAAGGAGTAAGGATTAAAACAGATATAACAACTAAGTAGATAATAAAACTAAACTAAATTATTTAGTTCTCTTCTTTGTTATTAAAGAGAAATTATAAATCAGTACACAGAAAAACGGAACGTGCGACTAAAATACTAGCTCTCCGAATTATTCGCTCATGGAGTATTCGCGTAGTCAGTATTTCAGTCAGTACGTTTTAAGTTTTTGTAGGTTAGGGTGGTATTCCACTCATCCAATATCTTTGTCAAATATACATTTGATCAAAGAAATTAGACGATTTCATCAAACTTGGATGGGACCCCGACATTTGATCAAAGATTCTGATGACATTTAAATCAATATGGCTGCGCATGAACTTGGACAAAGATATTGGATAAGTGGAATGGGCCTCCGTCAAAGAAGTTTGATCAAAAATAGAACAAAGATATTGGACGAGTCGAATACCACCCTTAGGTTAGTTTATGTTGGGAGCTTTTATTACTACCCGTTATTAAACATACATATACAGGGTATTTTTTATTGAATTCCGTTAATTGCGAAGGCACCTTCCTGAGATGAAATAAAGTAATATCTTCTAAGACACTGGTATCCCAATTCGTACCATTTCGAAGATATTCAAGAATTCATTTTCGTTAATTAACACGCCTAGTAGATTAAGTGTAGTAGATTAACAATTAAACAATATTGGCGTAGGTACGTGTCATTCGAATTCTGAATATTGTCATACTTTACATTAACTTTCGGTTATACAAAGTTTTAAGAGTTTTCATAACATGAACATACCCTCAATACCCTGTCATTTAAGGGTCCCCCGCACGCTCGACTGAACTCGACTCTCCATACAAAAGTAGTTTCGTTCTCATTTTAAAACGCCGTGCTGAAATAACATGAAACTTTGTATAACCGATGGGATCCGCCATATCTAGGCCGGAAATTAGTTTCTGTTACTATAAATTGTAATAGAAAAACAAGACTAATCAATAAAAAAACTAAATAACCCGACTGCGTTTCTGTGTAATGTAATGTCTATTAGAACACGTCAGAACTACATGCAATAGGTCCTTTTCTTAAGTTTTTTACCTATACGTTTGTATGGAGAACAGAGCTTCCTGCGGACGCTTAATTCTGTAAAAGAGGTAGTTCCACAGTTGGGCGACCAAATATGAGCGGTATGACATAACACAGTGCCCCAATAATTTTGATTGTTGCAGAAAAATGATGATTCTGTGCTACGAAGATGGATCGCTTCGCGTCGTTGTGTCAACCGCCAACTTGTATGTGGATGATTGGGAAAACAGAACACAGGGGTAAATACTTAAATAACCTTTTCTCAATTACATAACTACAACTTGGAAAAGTTGAAAAACACCCGACATTTTCATTTCGAAGCTTAGCGATTTGGCTGTGATGTAACAGACAGACAACGCACGAGTGATCCTATAAGAGTCCGGTTTTTTTCCTTTTGAGATACGGAACTCTAAAAAGTGTGCCAACAATGTAAACAAACATGATCCTATTAATAAAATTGCTTGTATTTCAGACTCTGGTTCAGCCCCCGCTGCCCAGAACTGCCGGCGACCGCCATGCCGCACGAGGGCGATTCCCCTACGTCTTTCAAGAAAAGTTTACTGCGTTACCTGTCTCAGTACAGAACGCCGATACTGTCGAGATATGTGGCGAGGGTGCAGCGCTGCGACTTCAGTCATATCAAGTACGTGACTAGATTACTCGAGATTACACGGTCAAATACACACACGCACCGAACGAGTTCTCGTTAGCAAGTATAACAACTATTGCACAGTACACATCTTATGGTTTTATAATAAAAATGCTCTGCCTATCCCTTTTCGAGAAACAGTCGTGATAAACGAGAAGACCTACTTGTAGGAGAAACCTCTTACAAGGGAGTGTCCAAATTTAAATACCTCGGATGCACTGTCACTGATACGCATGCTAGAGAGGAGGAAATTAACACCCGTATCCAGATCACCTTGCGTTGCAGTGCTGCCCTGCACAAAGTGTTGGCGTCCAAGCTCCTCAGTAAACGTTCTAAACTTCGGATATATAAGACCGTAATCCGCCCCATCTTAATGTACGGGTGTGAGGCCTGGATGCTAACACTTAAGGAGGAGCGCAGCCTGTTAGTAGCAGAACGTAAGGTGTTTCGGAAAATCCTGGGACCAGTGAAAAGAGACGATGGGAGTTGGAGGAACCGTAAAAATGCAGAATTAGAAGAGCTGGTGGCCGAACCAAATATTATTGGTGAAACCAAAGCGCATCGTCTTCGCTGGCTTGGCTCGAGAGGATGGGAGAAGAGCGACAGGTGAAGAGAGCATACTTGGGCCGACCGACCGGACGGCGTCCTGTGGGTCGCCCCAAGTATCACTGGAAGGATATGGTGGACGCGGACCTGCGTGAGCTTGGAGCCAGTGCAAGCTGGCGAGAAATAGCGCAGGACCGAGAAAAGTGGCGTGCTCTTGTCTCGGAGGCCAGGTCTCATTTTGGGTCGTCGTGCCAGCCTAGTTAGTTAGTTATCCCTTTTCGGGATGGTTTTAATATATGTGCCAAAATATCGGTAACTCACAACATCAAATATAGATGGTATATACCCCGTTTTAATAGTAATTCTAATATAAACTGGTATTTGAATAATCTCAATGATTTGATAAAAAATATTATTGTTGACAAGCTTTTTAACTTTTTTTTTTACAGTGTATTCCTAGTAGCATCAGCCCCTGGTGGACATTTTGACATGGACTGGGGTCTTACCCGCGTAGGCTCGTTACTGCGGCAACACTGCGCTATACCCCGCTCAGAACAATCTCGTTGGCCGCTCATCGCACAAGCTAGTAGTATTGGAAGCTACGGTAAAGAACCCAGGGTATGTAAAATCATGAATGTTATCAAGCGTCATTATCATCACTACAAGCGTTATAATAATCGCTGTAATCGTCGGCATCATTACCATCAGGCGTCACTACCATCACTACAAGTGTCATAATTATAGCTGTAATCGTCGCCATCATCATCACTACAGGCGTCATTACCATCACTACAAGCATCACCATTACTTCTAGCCTCATGATTACTAAATGCGCCATTATAATCACGCGTCATATTCATCATAACTCAAGCAAAACTTTAAATAAATCGACAACAGACCATGTTAAGTATATTAGAGTAGTAGTATCATCTTCTTGTCGATCTTAAGTTACATTTTGACATGGACTGGGGCCTTACCCGCGTAGGCTCGTTACTGCGGCAACACTGCGCTATACCCCGCTCAGAACACTCTCGTTGGCCGCTCACCGCACAAGCTAGTAGTATTGGAAGCTACGGTAAAGAACCCAGGGTATGTAAAATCATGAATGTTATCAAGCGTCATTATCATCACTACAAGCGTTATAATAATCGCTGTAATCGTCGGCATCATTACCATCAGGCGTCACTACCATCACTACAAGTGTCATAATAATCGCTGTAATCGTCGCCATCATCATCACTACAGGCGTCATTACCATCACTACAAGCATCACCATTACTTCTAGCCTCATGATTACTAAATGCGCCATTATAATCACGCGTAATATTCATCATAACTAATAAATAATAATAATAATAATATATTGGGGGACAATCTTACACAAATCGACCTAGTCCCAAACTAAGCAAAGCTTGTACTATGGGTACTAGACGACGATATACATACTTATATAGATAAATACATACTTAAATACATAGAAAACATCCAAGACCCAAGAACAAATATCCGTGATAAATGCACAAATAAATGCCCCGGCCGAACCCGGAACCTCTAGCTTCGGAGGCAGAGTCACTACCAACTAGGCTAAACAGGCCGTCGAAACACACTGCTACAAGCGTTATAATAATCGCTGTAATCGTCGGCGTCATTACCATCAGGCGTCACTACCATCACTACAAGCGTCATAATAATCGCTGTAATCGTCGCCATCATCATCACTACAGGCGTCATTACCATCACTACAAGCATCACCATTACTTCTAGCGTCAAGATTACTAAATGCGTCATTGTAATCACGCGTCATATTCATCATAACTCAAGCAAAACTTTAAATAAATCGACAACAGACCATGCTGAGTATATTAGAGTAGTAGTATCATCTTCTTGTCGATCTTAAGTAACATTTTGACATGGACTGGGGCCTTACCCGCGTAGGCTCGTTACTGCGGCAACACTGCGCTATACCCCGCTCAGAACAATCTCGTTGGCCGCTCATCGCACAAGCTAGTAGTATTGGAAGCTACGGTAAAGAACCCAGGGTATGTAAAATCATGAATGTTATTAAGCGTCATTATCATCACTACAAGCGTTATAATAATCGCTATAATCGTCGGCATCATTACCATCAGGCGTCATTACCATCACTACAAGTGTCATGATAACTTCCATCGTCGTCATTACTAAACGCGTCATTATAAATTATAATCAAGCGTCATCTTCATCATAAATGAAGCGTTATCGTCACGAAAAGCAAATCATTAAATAAATCGACAACAGACCATATATAGAGTATATATAGAGTAGAGTGATATATTAGAGTAGTAGTATCATCTTCTTGTCGATCTCAAGTAACATTTGACATGGCCTTACCCGCGTAGGCTCGTGTGAAAGAAGCCCAGGGTGTACAGTCATAGGTTGGCTATAACACAACACACAATCATCATCACTGACATTAAAAATTCATCCTCATAGTAAAATCATTATTGTAATCAAGCTTCATCATCACCATTACAAGCGTCATAATAATAGCTGTAATCGTCGCTATCATCATCACTACAGGCGTCATTATCATCACTGCAAGCGTCATTATCACTTCAAGCGTCATTGTAATCACGCATTTTTCGTACTCAAGCGTCATCGTCATGATAAGCAAAGATTTAAATAAATCGACAACAGACCATGTTGATTATATTAGAGTATTAGTATCATCTTCTTGTCGATCTCAAGTAACATTTTGACATGGACTGCGGCCTTACCCGCGTAGGCTCGTTTGAAAGAAGCCCAGGATGTACAGTCCACCATATCAGCCCTAGGACGTCCACTGCTGGACATAAGCCTCCCCCAATTTCATGGGGGGTAAATGCCATAATCGCCACGCTTGGCATGCGGGTTGGCGATCGCAGTATCTCCACCGCACTCTAGGAATGCTGCTGCCCATTCCCCGGTGGTCTTGGTCGTAGTTTTAGGACATACCCGGGTCCATGTACAGGATGTACAGTCATAGGTTGGATATAACACAACACAAGCATCATCATTAACATTATATTCATAGTAAAATCATCAATGTAATGAAGCTTCATCATCACCATTACAAGCGTCATAATAATCGCTGTAAACGTCGCCACCATCATCACTACAGGCGTCATTACCATCACTGCAAGCGTCATTGTAATCACGCGTCATCTTCATAACAAGCGTCAGCAAAGCTTTAAATAAATCGATAACAAACTATGTTGAGTGTATTACAGTAGTGTAGTTTCATATCATCATATCGTCATCACAACAGGCGTCATTACCATCACTACAAGCGTCATTATCACTTCAATCGTCATAAAATACTATTATAAATAAATAAATAAATAAATATTAGGGGACAGTATTACACAAATCGACCTAGTCCCAAACTAAGCATAGCTTGTACTATGGGTACTAGACGACGATATGCATACTTATATACTTATAGATAAATACATACTTAAATACACAGAGAACATCCATGACCCAAGAACAAAATCCGTGCTAAATGCACAAATAATGCCCTGGCCGGGATTCGAACCCTACCTTTCACTACCTACTAGGCTAAATAGATTATGGTAAAACCTTGTTGGTAACAACTTAACAAGGCTTAAGAGTCCTGCAGGAAGCTCGGTTCTCCATACAAACGTAGTGCCATTCTCATTTTAAAACGGCATGCTGGAATAACATGAAACTTTGTATACACAATGAGATCCGTTCGCACGTTAAGCCGTTGATCCCGGCTGCTGTCTACGACAGCAGTCGTTAAGACAAGTTAGAGGGCTTCGGCTGCCCACTCACTTGACAAAGGGGGGTCGAAGTTGCACCACGTCCGTAGGGAGTACCCACCGTTACCCTACACGTGACCCCTGGGTGGTGCTAAAAGTGCAACACAAACTGGCAACCGTACTTGTCTTCTCGAATCTCACGGTTCGTAAATAAATGCCATACGATTAAATAAATAAATTTCCTTACAAACTTCATACCAACAGAGCGTTTTTAACGTTCCATTAAAAGTTGCTGATTTGACTATCAGTCAACATCCCTATTGTAATGGAGAAAAAGTACAGTGATTATTAAGGGTTTCATACAAGATCTTAAAAATTAAACAACTCGCAGTTTTTTTTTTGTATTACAATTTCTATCAACAGAAACTAATTTCCGGCCTAGATATGGCGGATCCCATTGTCTATACAAAGTTTCATGTTATTTCAGCACGGCGTTTTAAAATGAGAACGAAACTACGTTTGTATGGAGAATCGAATTCAGTCGAGCGTGCGAGGGACCTTTAAAAGCAATAAAGCTACTGGGAACACTGTTATCATTAGTAACCAACATTTTTGGTAGCGCTAATCTAATATATGTTATGTATTTATATATTAAAACGTGGGCGGGGCACACAGCACGTAGAACCGATGGCCGTTGGCGCGGATAGGTTCTCGAGGGGCGACCACGTACCAGAAGGTGTAGCGTGGGAAGGCCAACAAGGTGGACTGATGACCTGGTAAGGGTCGCGGGCTCAGAGTAAGGATTTCTATAGAGATCTTATTCGAGTTTCACCAAGGGGGCAGAAAAGCTCTTATGCAGCTAAATTGAGAACGTATCTTAAACGTCTGTCGGATTACCATAAGCAGCCTCTTTAATTTGGGCGGGTAATCGTTTGTTTACCTCAAACAATTTGACATGACGTTTAGATGACATTGAGGCAAATAAAGAAAAGCGGAACTATGACAAGGACAACAAATGATATTATCCTCTCTGTCGCTCTTATTCAATTTAGTATATGACCATCTCGCTGGGTAGCGGTATTATTATTTGACGTCTACTCTGGTACTCTGAGGTCGCGGGTGTCCGCTGGATACGGGTGGCGCAGGACCGGGCATTGTGGAAGTCCTTAGGGGAGGCCTTTGTCCAGCAGTGGGCGTCTTTCGGCTGATATGATGATTAATAAAGAAGTCGCTTTAAACAAAGAAGCATAATGAATATATCTCTCTCTCTCTCTTCCACACCTTTTGAAATCTATACGAGTACTTAAAAGAGTGCGCAGTACGTTCGGTTCTCTATACAAACGTATATACGCTCTCATTTTAAAACGCCATGCTAGAATAACGTGAAACTTTGTGTGCACAATGTGATTCGGCATATCTAGGTAGAAAATTAGTTTCTGTTGCCAGAAATTGTAAAAGAAAAAAATACAGCGGATTTTGAGTTTTTTACGGCTTGTATGAAAACCTTAATAATCGCTGTATTTTTTTTTCCATTATTTTTTTTCCAAAATGAGAGCATAAATACGTTTGTATGGAGAACCGAGCGTACTGCGCCCTCTTAAGTAAAACTATATTAGTATTGCTCAGAATATGGATATTACACGTAATTGTATAGTAACGGCTTGTGTTGATAGTTTGGTTCAATAATATTTATATAAAATGTCGATGCATGGTAGATGAATATAATAATGTAAGTATTTAATGGAAAAATAATAATAACAGGTAAGCTACTATTGCAGTGCCCTTGCAGGCTTGTGTTGATACATAAAATTAGTGATAGCAATAATTAAATGATTAAATGTTATGTATTTATATATTTGTGTGCAGCTATGGCTGACGGGCGATTTCCTTCACCACTTCACGAAGATAAAGGAACAGCCACAAACGCTAACGCAGCCTCCGGATCTGAAAGTGATCTATCCATCGCTAGGTGAGTGGAGTGACCGTGAAACCAAGTACATACGCCAACACAGTTACTGACCATTATGTGAGGAAATATTAAAATTAAAATAACTACTACGTAATCACGTAAATGAGTGTATTGGGTAAAAGACATTGGATAAAAAAAAGAGAAAAAAACTAAAAAAAAGGAAAAAGTCGCTCGATGAATCCGAAACATCTCCCTCGATGAGCCGGAATAATGTCCCAAGATTTTTTTTTATATACCACGTCGGCGGCAAACAAGCGCACAGCCCGCCTGATTTTAAGCGGTCACCGCAGCCTATGGACGCCTGCAACTCCTAGGGGTGTCACATGCGCGTTGCCGACCCTTTAAGTATTTATACACTCCTTTCTTGAAAACCGTACCGTACGCGACCATTACAGAGTCTAGGTGCGGTTGGCTGTATGTAAGTTTAATGTTAGTAAGCAAATTTAAAAAGAGCAGCGGACCATGATTGGTTTTTTCATACTTGCTATTATTATCTTGGCCTAAGGCCAAGTAATGTAGGGAGCCATAAACAAGAAACTACACGTCTTCATTTCGTGATATTAACGCATACATTTCGGAGTATGTTCGAGAAAATATTATTTTCATCACACTTGCTCGTAAAGGGTCTTATTGTACGCAGGCGTATAGAGCAGCTAGAGCCGATTTACCTCCCCCGGGAGTTATGAGTGCGTATGTGATCTGATTGGTTTAAAAAAATCTAGTTGGCCGCGCTCCACAGGAATACTGCTCTGTGATTGGTTGAAATATTGAAGCTGAAAAATCTAGTAGGGTGCGCGCCGCAAGAATACTGGAGATTAAGTTGTGGATTTCGTCAATTTAGATTGGTGCTGGAGTTATTTATTTCCTGGCAAATGTGATTAAAAACATTGTGTTTAACTCGGGCGTAAGAATCTTGCAAACTCGGGTCATCGAAAGGTCTCCGCTTACCTCTCGTTAAACAATGTACTAATAATATTGTTCCAGAGAACGTGAAACAGTCCCACGATGGCTTACTTGGCGGCGGTTGTCTGCCGTACGCAGCGGACGCGCACTTTAAGCAGCCTTGGCTCAACAACTTCTTATAGTAAGTGTGCCTGGATTGTCATTCATACTGTGCAGCATTCTGGCACAGTTTTGTACAAATTACTATTGGTAAAAAAACACAAGGTAGGTCCAAGTTCGCGAAAGAGGTTAATCGTCGAATCCGACTCGGCTGGGCAGTGTTTGGGAAGCTACGGCACATCTTTTGGTCCAATATTCCGCAGTGTCTCAAGGCGAGAGTCTTTGACCAGTGTGTTGCCAGTGACGACATGTGCCACTGAAACGTGGTCGCTTACTATGGGCCTCATAAGAGGGCTCAAAGTCACCCAAAGAGCAATGAAGAGGGCTATGCTGGGAATATCTCTGCGTGGTTGCATCAGAAATGAGGTTATCCGCAGTAGAACCAAAGTAACCGATATAGCCCTCCGAACCGCTAAACTTAAGTGGCAGTGGGCGGGGCTCATTGCACGTAGAACCTATGTCCGTTGGGAAATTTATATAAAACGTTGCCAATTTATAAAAGAAGACTGATACAATTTATTTAATTTCGATCATTTTGTAGCTTTATCTAAGAAAATTAGCATATTAGTGCTCAAACGCAAAGATATGATAACCCGAAATTCGTACCATATAATTTATGTGGAGATTGCGATCCAATTGTCAATATTCTCCAGTGTTAAATTTAAAGTGGGGACCCCAGTGTCCTACTTACGAGGGCGACACTGAAAGTCTTTAGAACTAACCACTTGTAATCAGTATAATATAAAAATAAATTTGCCAATATTATAAATAAATAAATAATAAATAAATAAATATTGGGGGACAATCTTACACAAATCGACCTAGTCCCAAACTAAGCAAAGCTTGTATTATGGGTACTAGACGACGATATAAATACTTATATAGATAAATACATACTTATATACATAGAAAATATCCAAGACCCAAGAACAAATATCCGTGAAAAAAGCACAAATAAATGCCCTGGCCGGGATTCGAACCCGGGACCTCTAGCTTCGGAGGCAGCGTCACTACCAACTAGGCTAAACAGGTCGTCAATATTATTGAGTATGTATTTTATTAATTTGTGATTTAATTTTGTTTTACGATTTGGCGGGAAATTGAAAATTGTCTGTGTTACGTCAGCATGAATTTAACGCGAGAAAATTTTCGTGCAATTATTTTTTATGACTTTTGTCGTCGTTTAAGTCGACAAGAAAGTTATGATAAACTTCGATTGGCCTTTCACGATGAAGCCCTATCTCGTGCCAATGTTTACAACTGGTTTAATGTGTTCAAACGTGGTCGCACTAGGACTCGAAGACACGAGATGCAAATATCTTTTCTCTGGTGTGATACATACAACTTTTCACCGCAGCTAACCTACGATATGAAAAATTAAAAAGTAAGTTGTTTTCACGCTGCTCACTGATTTCAAGCAACAAATGTTTTTTTTCTCGCTCGCAGCAAAATTGCATTTTGCTCACTGATTTCAAGCAACAAAAGTTTTTTTCACGCTCGCAGCAAAATTGCATTTTGCTCACTGGTTTCAAGCAGCAAAACCGCCATGTTCGAGCCGCTGAGGTGAAAATAACTATTTCCTGTGTTAATAGTGATACTTAGTATTATTTTCTGCAGCCAATGGAAAGCGAAATCATCCAACCGCGACAAAGCGATGCCACATATAAAGTCGTACACGAGGACATCTCCTGACAGCAAAATGGCCGCCTTCTACCTGCTGACCTCAGGTGAATTATCTCATTTGACAAAGACAATTAGCATCTATTGCTGAATTCATAAGTGAAGATGGTCGCTGTCGTTTGTTGTGAACTCGGAAATTTTAAATAGGGGCCAGTTATCCTATAGGATTATAGTGCGCAGTACGTTCGGTTCTCCATACAAACGTATTTACGCTCTCATTTTAAAACGCCATGCTAGAATAACATGAAACTTTGTGTGCACAATGTGATTCGGCACATCTAGGTCGGAAATTAGTTTCTGTTGCTTGAAATTATAATGGAGAAAAAATACAGCGATTATTAAGGTTTTCATACAAGCCGTAAAATAACTCAAAAAACCGCTGTATTTTTTTTTCTTTTACAATTTCTAGCAACAATAACTAATTTTCCGACCTACATATCTATCCGATCCGATCTAGTGATCTCATTGTCTATACAAAGTTTCATGGTATTCCAGCATGGCGTTTTAAAATGAGAGCGTAAATACGTTTGTATGGAGAACCGAGCGTACTACGCCCTCTTAAGAAGCCAATCCTGACATCTGTCATTTCCATAGATTTTATAACCTAAAAGTCACTTTGAGGTTATATGCTCGTCAACATCTAAGTGGCGGCAAGAACATGAGCGATATTCATAAATATCCCACACGAAACAGGCATAAACTCTGCCTTCCAAAAGTACGCCTCGCGAAAACTAAAAAATGTTTTATTTATCAGAGCATTAAACGGTACAACCATTTACCTGACGCTGTTACCACACTTAATTACATGCAATATAAGTTATCTGACAACGCACTGTATAATATAAAATTGTTTTATGACATACAATTTAATAGTACATTACTACAGAGGCCGGGACGAAAGGGGTTGCCGGCCGAAGACATATAGACGGCCGAGCGAAGCGAGGTCGGATAGGTCTCAGGCGGGCAACCCCATATTTCCCGCCGAGGTATGTATAGTGCTTTTCTACATGCAATGAAATAAACAACAAAAAAAAAACAAAGTTTTATTTTTAATACGCATAGTGGCAGAATATCATGATTCCTGTGCCACAAAATTATGTGGAATGGAAATTAAAAAAGAGGACTTTGCAGGCCTAGGCCTGCAAGATTTGTATGAAATTCCATTAACTACCTCTTGTCCTAGCCGCACCTGAAACGTCAGACTTCGCAGCCTATTATAAGGAACATAACATCCATATTTCATTGCATGTTTGAGAAAATAATGTTAAGTTATACTTAAATTATATAATGCAATTTAATGTTTTAATCCATACATAAAATATTATCTTTACTAAGGTTAAATTGACAAAATGTAATCCTGAACATAGTTATAAGACATATTCTAGTGCACATTGTATGTCAATGGAATAAATATTTTTTTGTATTGTATTCTATAAACTGTATGGAAATGACAGGTGTCAGGATTGACTTCTTAACCACCGTCCACTATAGTTGGTAGTGATCAGGGATGTTACAGAGCTCCGATTTCGGTTACGTTAAGTCGGAACTCCCGATTGGTTTTAAGGGTGCTTTAACGTGTCCACTGGAGCCACTCGTAAATCATCATCATGTCAGCCGAAAGACGTCCACTGCTGGACATAGGCCTCCTCTAAAGACTTCCACAATGACCGGTCCTGCGTCACCCGCATCCAGCGGACACCCGCGACCCTTACCAAGTCATCAGTCAATCGTGTGGGGGGCCTGCCCACGCTACGGCTTCCGGTCGCCACTCGAAAACCTTTCCGCCCCAACGGCCATCGGTCCTACGTGCTATGTGCCCCGCCCACTGCCACTTAAGTTTAGCGATTCGAAGGGCTATATCGGTCACTTTGGTTCTGCTGCGGATGGCCTCATTTCTGAAAATAATTGTGATTATTTTTTAACGATAGATATTGAAAAAAGGAGGCCACTATGTAAAGTATTTCGTATTTAAGTACCTTTTGAATGCATCAAACTAATTTTTACGTTGCCGAATCCGTCGATCTATGAGTTCAAAAATAAAACGGCCGTTTTTACTTTGGACGCATATTTTTTTTCATTTTTAGGGTTCTGTACCCAAAGGGTAAAAACGGGACCCTATTACTAAGACTTTGCTGTCCGTCCGTCTGTCACCAGGCTGTATCTCAAGAACCGTAATAGCTAGACAGTTGAAATTTTCACAGATTGTGCATTCCTGTTCCCGCTATAACAACAAATACTAAAAACAAAATAATAATAATGAAGGGGCGCCCCATACAAAAAACGTGATATTTTAGCCCTTTTTCATAGCTACCACTCGCTGAGCTAGATCTCAAGAACCGTAATCTAGCTATTACATTGAGAGAGACAGTTGAAATTTGCACAGATTATGTATTGTTATTGTGGCTACAACAACAAATACTAAAATCAAAATAATAATAATAATAATTAAGGGGGGCTCCCATACAAGAGTAGTTGTTGGCGTTTTTTTTCTTCTGGTACGGAACCCTTCGTGCGCGAGTCCGACTCGCACTTGGCCGGTTTTTTTAACTGTATAATTGTTATCCAGGCAACGTGAGTAAAGCAGCGTGGGGCAGCATAAACAAGGGCAATGCAGCGCTCCGTATCATGAGCTACGAAGCGGGAGTTCTCTTCCTTCCAAGATTTGTGGTAAGTGGATACATAGTAGATTGTGTGCATAAAAGGAGCCATTTCATTCCAGACAAATTATCAATCCGAGCCGCAGGCGTGCGTCGATATAAAGTAGAGGATAAAATGGGTTTTATACAAATACAATACAATACAAATTTTATTTATTTAGCAGTTACATTTTTCAATCATTAAACAGTGGCCCCCACACTAGGTCAAGCCTGTGTCGTGAAGACCGTGAGGCTTCACTCGAAGAATTAACAGTAACATGATGCGTATACAGATATAGATAACAAAAACTAGGAAATACAGAACAATTTTTTTGTGTTAATGGTAAAAAAGCTAATATTAAAATACTACTTACACAGCTTAATATTAAGAACTTGAAATGAGAAGAGAATGCTCGGTGTGTGTGGGTGTGTGAGCGGGTGCGTGCGTGCGTGCGTGCGTGCGTGTGTGTGTGTGTGTGTGTGTGTTTTTATACACACTGGTTTTCACTTCGATTGCGAGAAAATTAAACAAATAATGAATATAATTAAAGTTACGTCAGCAACTTTTAGAGCATCAGAGTGAAAAATTGTTTTACAGTACATATGGTGCTACATTACCGCACGAGTGCGGTAATCAGCAGATTACGTACATATGTCGAAACTTTGAAGAACCATATGTACTGTAAAACGTTGTACGATACACGTGCGCATAGGTAATTCGCAACTCGTGTCGATTTAAAACACTTTCGACCTTCGGTCGTGTTTTAATTTATCACCACTCGTTGCGAGGTCCTATTTTCTGCACTTGTATCGTAATGTACTATTCTCGGATCAAATGGCTTGCTTTATGCACTTGTTATATAATCTACTACTGCGCGTGGGGCAAGGGATAGAGTTAAAACACTTCTGTAGCATAACGATGGGTTTATTTTGCGACTTTCATTTCAATGTATTTTTTGAAATATGGATTCCATATTGAAAAGCCATATTCCAGTATATGTCTTATATACGTTTTGTATATCTTTGTTGTTAGTACATTTCAAAATAACAAAAAATATCAGCTAGGGTTAGTATTGGTCAAAGTCGAATAATGATACATGAATATTTAATTTAATTTAATAAACGAGAATGACCCATTACTGGAAATTTTATAGATATAAATAGGAAAAGAAAGAAATAAATACAAACGAAACGAATCGTAGGAAACCAATAGGAGAAGTGAAAGTAAATTTGACAGATGTCCTCAGTTCCTACACATTTCTGCCGTGGTGTGCGCTGTGATCGCCTAGCTTACCCCCACCACCTACTTCCCACATAGCTAATACAGAGACACTATGATGTGAAATCATTATTATTGTTTACATACTATTCCTAGCGTTCGTGGCCCAGCGGCGCTTGCGTACCGCATGTGCTATGCGAGGTTAAGCAATGTCGGGCGAGGTCATTCCTTGGATGGGTGACCGCTTAGAGTGGTTACTAACTGAGCGCTCCCGTGCTTTGGAAGGCACGTTAAGCCGTTGATCCCGGTTGCTGTCTATGATAGCAGTCGTTAAGCCAAGTTAGAGGTCTCCGGGCGGCTTGATAACTTCTAACAGTCAAGTTGCCCACTCACTTGACAAGCCTAATCCCAATAAGGTCTAGTTTCCCCCTCGGTTTGGAAGGTCAGATGGCAGTCGCTTCCGTAAAAACTAGTGCCTACGCCAATTCTTGGGATTAGATAGCGGACCCCAGGCATCCTTCAGGATGCAACTGTACTGGAAATAACGCTAGGAGGATGATGATGAGTATGTTTATGGTGACTTAATTATAATTTGTCTTTTGTCGACAGATAAATGAGGATTTCTTCCCACTGGACCCCAACGCGCCGAACCGTCTAGTGATACCGTACGACATTCCTCCAACCAAGTATACTAGTGACATGCAGCCCTGGGTCAGCGATTATCTAAGGTAGCTACTAGCTACTGTCTGTTTTTAAGGTTCCGTAGCTAAATGGGGGAGAGATAGAGATGGGGGAGGGGGGAGAGAGGAAGAAAAAGAGAAAGCAGAAAAGAAAGCAACTGTATTTTTACAAACAATTTATTATGTAATTTTCGCGAACACAACAGAGCCGTAAATGATTTTGATTATTTGTTATTTCCATGTTGTTATTAAGTTAATGTTCTAAGAAATAATTGTTTTGTGTATAATCATAATCATGTTCAATTTGTAAATAAAATGTTTTTTCTACAATTTTTTGCTGTTGATTTCACTTTTCCTTTCCGAAACCCAATACCTCCTGTTTGAAGCTCACACGCCCTTCCCCCAACCCTTTGACTACTATACCGCTTTTAACCGACTTCAATAGAAGGAAGGAGGTTCTCAGTTAGTCTGCATATTTTATTTTATGTATGTATGTTCCCCGATAACTCTTGACGATGTTGGCCGATTTTGATAATTCTTTTTTTTGTTCAACTTCAGGTATACCCCTAGGTTGGTCCCATATTAATTTGGTGAAGGTCTGATGATGGAATCCAGGAAGAATTGAGGGATCTCCTCAAATTTGATATGCACGCGTATACTGATTTTGGTATTTTCTATATTTACACAAATAATGACCTGACCTCCGACCTGGGACCTCCGGCTTCGTAGGCAGGGTCACTACCAACTAAGCCAAAGTAGCACCTTTACGATTAAAGAATACGGCGTTTGGTGATCTAACGATTTCCTCTTGCCAGATTTTTCCTTACAACCCAAGTACAGATATAAGGGTAGGCATCTCGATTTTTGATGTGGGTCTTATGACCTTATGACGTCATCAACTTTTTGTATGGCATTTTTTTTTAATTAAAAATGGGATTGCTCTTGGCCAGCATCTAGCCAGGGGGCAAAGATGGGGCCGATGATGAAGCGAGCTCACCCAAAAGATGCCTATTTACTCGTGCCTTAAAAAGGTCCAGGTTATATGAACTCGGAAATACAGACGCCGGCAGAGAATTCCAAACCTTAGAAGTGCGCATTATGAAGGATGATGCATAGCGCTTGCTTCGAATTAGAGGCATTTCGACCAGGTAAGGATGGTAGCCAGCCGTACGTCTGGATGTCCGATGGAAGAAGGGGGAAGGCGGTATGAGCTCATGGAGCTCCTGAGCACAATTATTTTGTAAGCCCGTCGTATGGGGTGTCAAATAAAAGGGTTTTGATAAGATGATTCCAAATTATATGCACTTAGGCTGAGTTGCACGAACTTACGGGCACAGACCGATCAATGTTAAATATGGCGCCGACAGCTTCACCCCATAGAAACTTGTCAAACTTTCCATACATTCATCAGATTTTAACGAACACAGCTTACGATTACAGTCACAGACCTTACGGGCACAGACCGATCAATGTTAAATATGGCGCCGACAGCTGTCACCCCATAGAAACTTGTCAAACTTTCCATACATTCATCAGATTTTAACGAACACAGCTTACGATTACAGTCACAGACCTTACGGGCACAGACCGATCAATGTTAAATATGGCGCCGACAGCTGTCACCCCATAGAAACTTGTCAAACTTTCCATACATTCATCAGATTTTAACGAACACAGCTTACGATTACAGTCACAGACCTTACGGGCACAGACCGATCAATGTTAAATATGGCGCCGACAGCTGTCATCCCATAGAAACTTTTCAAACTTTCCATACATTCAGATTTTAACGAACACAGCTTACGATTACAGTCACAGACCTTACGGGCACAGACCGATCAATGTTAAATATGGCGCCGACAGCTGTCATCCCATAGAAACTTTCCATACATTCAGATTTTAACGAACACAGCTTACGATTACAGTCACAGACCTTACGGGCACAGACCGATCAATGTTAAATATGGCGCCGACAGCTGTCATCCCATAGAAACTTTCCATACATTCAGATTTTAACGAACACAGCTTATGATTACAGACGGTTTGGTGCAACCCAGCCTTAGGTGTTGTGAAAAAAAACAAAAAACATTTTCACACGTTTCGATACTCGGGAAGACATAATGTCTTCGATATCGACCGCTCTGATTGTGTGCCCACTAGACCGGCGCGGTGTGAGTCGGGCAATGTGTCAGTATACCTACCTAATCATAATTAATATTGCAGCTGGCACGCCAAGTTCTTGATTACTAATAAATTGGCTATTTGCCACATATTACAATTTGTAATGTAATGTCATTTACAAAATAAAATTAAAACTAACTTAAATCTAAAACGGGCCCTTATTACAAAATTGTATGTTTTATTTAATCGTATGGCATTTATTTACGAACCGTGAGATCTTCGAGAAGACAAGTACGGTTGCCAGTTTTTGTTGCACTTTTAGCACCACCCAGGGGTCACGTGTAGGGTGACGGTGGGTACTCCCTATGGACGTGGTGCAACTTCGACCCCCCTTTGTCAAGTGAGTGGGCAACTTGACTTGTTAGAAGTTCTCAAGCCGCCCGAAGGCCTCTAACTTGGTTTAACGACTGCTGTCGTAGACAGCAGCCGGGATCAACGGCTTGACGTGCCTTCCAAAGCACGAGAGCGCTCAGTTAGTAACCACTCAAAGCGGTCACCCATTCAAGAACTGACCTGCGCCCACATTGCTTAACCTCTCTATCAAAATTTTATTAATATCATAAGATGCGTGACTTCAAAAATTCTGTAAACTACTTTAGTTTTTTTTATCGTCCAATGACAAATAAAAGATACCAATAGAATCTTTATGTAAAAATTAAGAATAAATTGTATGACTATGTATTGTATATTAACGCAGTATTTCTCGAATAATACAGCAATACATTTCTTTTAACATTCAACAGTTGATTGGATAACTTGAGGGTCATAACCAAGTGTCAATTTGCAGGAGCCGTTTCGTGCAGCGTTTAGCGTCGAGTTAAGTGTATCCCTAATTTTTAACCGACTTCAAGATTTTAAAAGAGGAGGTTATCAATTCGGTTGTATGTTTTTTTTTAAATGTTTGTTACTCCATAACTCCGTCATTTCTTAACCGATTTGAATTTTTTTTTTGATTGTATTTTTTTTGTTTTTGATATGTATATCCAAGTTGGTCCCGTATTTGTCAAAACGCAGTTCTGATGATGAGATTCGTGAGGAATTGAGGGAACTCCTCAAATCTTAAAGGCAAACATATAGTGATTTTTATGTTTTTATCAACAAGTTAAGCATTTTCATCCAAAAATGTGATATTTGATGAAGTGGAACTGCTGATGATGATCAGAACAGAACTCTTCAACGACGAAAAGTTCACGTATGGCGATTTGTTCTTCTAGCTGTGTTTGTTAAGCAAGTTTTATTTTCACGATTATTTTTTGTCATGCTCGAGTTCTGATGATGGGATCCATTAGGAATCGAGGGAACTCCTCAAATGTGAGAGGCACACAAATAGTGATTTTAGTATTTTCATGAACTAATCAAGCATTTTCATTCAAAAAAGTGACATTTGATGAAGTGGAACTGCTGATGATGATCAGAACAGAACTCTTCAACGACGCGTAGTTCACGTTTGGCGATTTGTTCTCTTCGTTTTGTTTGTCAAGCAAGCAAGGTTTTTTCATGATTCCATGAGGAATTGAGGGTACTTAGTCTTCTACCATTATAAACATACATTATAGCCATTTTTATTTTATTGTATATCTATCTAAGAGTGCACCATCTAAGTATAATAATCTTTTACCAGCCTGCCCCATTGAAGTCGGTTTTTTTTTCTTAAAAATTATTGTACCTTTCATCATCACCATCCGTTATCCCAGTGTAGTTGCATCCCGAAGGATGCCCGAGGTCCGCTACCCTTTATTGTGCTCTAATTATTTTTGGTCCCATATAGACCAAAATCAATCGTCTCTAAAACTGGTTCCAATGGCACCAAATGCCACATAAAAAATAGTAAAATAGCGTAGATACTTAATTGGACCCGGACCCTTAATGCACCCGGGTATGTCCTAAAACTACGACCAAGACGACCGGAGGATAGGCAGCAGTATCCCTTGAGTGCCGTGGAGATACTGCGATCGCCACCCGTAAGCCAAGCGTGGCGATTATGGCATTTATCCCCCATGAAATTGGGGGAGGCCTATGTCCAACAGTGGGCGTCCTTGGGCTGTTATGGTGGTGTATGAAAACTATGTACCTTAACGCAATATTTCTCGACTAAAAGATGATTCACAGTAGACTGTTCCGTGTCCGGGCCGGCCCGTTTTCTATGACAGCAAACGCAACGGCCGGCGTATTTCTCTAGAAGAAAACGGGCCGGCCCGGACACGGAACGGCCTACTGTAGATCATCCTAATACAGAAAAATATTTATTTTCCCATTCTACAGGATTGGATAACTTGTGCGGCATAACAAAGTGTCAATTTGTAGGAGCCGTTTCAGTACGCCCGTCGGTAGCGGGATGAGTAGGGATGTGTCTGTGTTGTCACGATCGCGCGGTGGACATCACCGCCGGCGGGAAAGCTTGTTGTGTCTGGTTTGGACGTCGTAAGCGCAGCGTTCCATCTTTCGATGGACGCTGTGATTACGTCATCAGGGATACTGCGACTCGTCATTATGTTGCTTTGAATATAATTGACAACGGCACGTCAGTAGACGAGGGTCGTGGCCGGGTAATAGTGGACGTTAGCGGGCACTGAAGCGCACACTGAAAGTCGGTCGCGATCCGCAGTAATTGTGCTACAGGTAATTTGCAATTAACTTGCGGTACCGTCGCGAAGTGCAGTATTACAGTCGGGTGCTTTTAGGGTTCCGTTGGCAAAATGGCGAAAACGGAACCCTTATAGAGTCGTCATGTCTGTTCGTACGTCACAGCCGATTCACTTGGAGAATATAAGCACTACAATTATGAAATTTGGTAGGAAGGTGTATTCTATGAAACGCTACAGAAAAATGATGTGACATTACGAAAAAAATATAAATTATGGGGGGCGCCATACTGAGAAACATCGATTTGATTTGAAATTCTCCATTTGATGTCTAGTTCGGTTATGCACGACCGGAACGGCCAGAGTCGGCGCGCCCCCCACTATATAGAGTCACAGGAATTCGAACCCTCAATACTGAAGTTAGATTTAATATTTCGAATGGATTGCGGGCAGCCGGTCGGCTGCCGCCGGCCCTGCCGCTGCCGTTTGGATACGAAGTCTAGCTTCTGTAGGTTCGAATTCCTTTGACTCTGGTGGCGTGCGCGCCGACTCCAGCCGTGTAGTGTGAATCGTCCATGAGTCTGAGAGTGAAGACAGAATATAAAGCAGTGAACACTTGTGTGCCAGACTGTACCACGATAAGTTACCTATATTGTGTAACAGCGCTCTGGCTGAGTGAATGCATGCAAATATGCTCGCGCATCACTTATTCGGTAATACGCTACAAGGTCGAGTTTCGTATTTACCATGTTTGTGTTCTATTTTGTTTTTCTTCTTGATGTCTGCAGAGTAGAGGTTTATTTCGAAACAGTTTGAGAGTAAGTTCTCGTATACTCATTTTATTGATAAAATATAAAATGTCAAAATTATTAATGAATTAAAGTAGGTATGTCATAGGTTACGTTACGGTAAAGGGCGTGGGTGACCGCTGGATGCGGGTGGCGCAGGACCTGTTATTGTGGAAGTCTTTGGGGGAGGCCTATGTCCAGCAGTGGACGTTCTTCGGCTGACATGATGATGATGATGATAGGTTACATTAGGAAAATAATTATAACACGTAATTTGGAGAGAATATAAGGTCTAAATTTCAAATTGAAGGGAAACTGTCCTATTTTACTCCATTTGACGGAACTTAAGTCTGTTTAGGTACCGTAAAACGGGGTGAGTAGGTTTCGCGGGAAAAGGTGGGTTATGAATGGATTTTAATGGGTGAGAAGATTATGGGTGAGAAGGGATTTTAAGGCTACTGCTACAAAAATAATGTATTCCAATTTAAAATGGAGCTATAGTAATACGCATAATAAAAAAAACGATCCAAAAATCTTCCAAAATCACCTTTGTATGAAAACCCCTCTTACCCCAAATACGAGGCACTACGGGGTGAGGTGGGTTTTCCTCATTATCGTCAAAGTTATGAAATGGAACTAACCAAAATAAAATAAAAACTAAAATACCATCGTCCGGAACACTTATTATATACACCATTCAGTTTTCATATGTGAATATAAAATGTTATCGAGATTTGAATTTCAGTTTTGACCCTACTCACCCCATTTTACGGTATGATACTCTTACAGGCATTTTAAGTACTTAGTATTTATAGTATTTGTAGTATTTCATTAACTAGATAACTTAGCCCCACTGCCGCCCCGATATTATTCGGTCCACCGCGTTATTGGCAACGCTATATATGACTGCTTTCATAACCAGCTCGCATTCTGTGAGCTAGTGCAGTGATAATATAGTGACAATGAGGGTATGATTTTTTATGATTTTTTTATCGGAATAAAAAAAGTAAATTTTGTTTCCATCGTTTAATAATCTTAGCTTGACATGCTGTGGTTGCGCCCAATTTTGTCCAAAACTGTATGAAGATAAGTTTGAAGAAGAAGAAGAAAAATATTTTTTCGTGACCAAATATAATTAGTATACAATAAAAAAAAACGTAATTCGTCACGAAATGGTCTCGCCTCAGCATAAAATGCCGACTCAGGGAGCCGGCGCTGATCTTCCGGCGAGACCTAAGTAAGAGCGTTTATTGTTTATAGCGCAGTTTATTGTCGAAACAGATCATTATTTCTTTTGTCAAACGAGTTCAATAGTAATCGAGATCCACGCCTGTGCCCTCCCCTCCCCCATCCATAAGTAACTTAGTAGGCATCGGTCTTTTTAGGGTTCCGTACCCAAAGAGTAAAAACGGGACCCTATTACTGTTAGCTTAGCACCACTGCCAACATTACAACATGGATAGCGTGAGGTTGGCATCCCTGGCCTTTAACTCCATAATTTGTTATTATCTGTTTTTCTCTCTGCTTTTTTCCGATCCAGCGTACGGACGTATAATATTGTGACCTCTGATAAAATTGCATTGTGTTATGTATGTGTTTCGTTCGGGAAGCTAAGGCACCTCTTTTCGTCCAATATCCCGCAGTGTCTCAAGACGAAAGTCTTTGACCAGTGTGTACTGCCAGTGATGACATACGGTACTGAAACGTGGTCGCTTACAATGGGCCTCATAAGAAGGCTCAAAGTCACCAGAAGAGCAACGGAGAGGGCTATGTTGGGAGTTTCTCTGCCAGATCGCATCAGGAATGAGGCCATCCGCAGCAGAACCAAAGTGACTGATATAGCCTTTCGAATTGCTAAACTTAAGTAGCAGTGGGCGGGGCACATAGCACGTAGAACCGATGGCCGTTGGGGCGGAAACGTTCTCGAGTGGCGACCACTTACCGGAAGGCGTAGCGTGGGCAGGCCCCCCACACGGTGGACTGATGACCTGGTAAAGGTCGCGGGTGTCCGCTGGATGCGGGTGGCGCAGGACCGGTCATTGTGGAAGTCTTTAGGGGAGGCCTATGTCCAGCAGTGGACGTCATTCGGCTGACATGATGTGTGTGTTTGCTGCAAATATATTCAGTACAGACCAGTGAATGTATATTATTTAAAACTACAGTCCACTACCAATACAATAAGAACCAGACTTCCACAATTACTAAGACTTCGCTGTCCGTCCGTCCGTCTGTCTTTCACCAGGCTGTATCACAAGAACCGCTATAGCTTAATAGCTGAAATTTTCACAAATTATGTATTTCTGTTGCTGCTACTCGTGTAACAACAAATACTAAAAAACAATACAATAAATATTTAAGGGGGCTCCCATACAACGAACGTGATTTTTTTGCCGTTTTTATAGATAATGGTACGGAACCCTTCGTGGGCGAGTCCGACTCGCACTTGGCTGGTTTTTTGGTGCTGTTTATGGTGCCCCCCCAAGACGTGATGCCCTAAGCAATTGATTAATTTGCTTTTGGGCTAATCCGGCACTATGTTCAATGCAGTTTTTGATTTCGAGTCTTTTTCGAAAGAGCGGTAAAAATTACATTGACAGAGCGTCTTGGTTTCAGGTTAGACAAAAAATATTTTCGTATGTTCGTTCTTCGGATTTCCGGCTGATCCCTTCTCCTCTCCTCGCATTTCTCAACCGATTCTCGTGAAATTTTGTGAGCAGGTTCGATAATTAGCTTGCGACGTCTACAGTTCACAGAGCCGCTAGTGTAATGGGTGGACAACTAAGGACCACATTGCGCGTGGCCCGACACGCACTTGGCTAGTTTTTTTTTTCACCCCAATATGTTGTTGCAGTTGATATGCATGTGGTGTGCGATGATGGCGGCGGTGCGGGCCCAGGACGACTTCTACGCGCCGCAGACCTTCAAGCAACACGTAAGACACACGCAGGCGACATAGCGGCAATGTGACCATATAAATAAATCATCATCATCATCATCCTAGCGTTATTCCCAGTACAGTTGCATCCTGAAGGATGCCTGGGGTCCGCTACCTAATCCCAAGAATTGGCGTCGTAGGCACTAGTTTTTACGGAAGCGACTGCCATCTGACCTTCCAACCCAAGGGGGAAACTAGACCTTTTTGGGATTAGGCTTGTCAAGTGAGTGGGCAACTTGACTGCTAAAGTCTGAGATGGAATGAGAGATCAAAAATGTAAACAAACAACTGTCAATCTGACATGACTTTCCTTTTTAAAACCTTTTGTCATTACCAGTAGCATAAATCATATCTCCACATATTTTATTAAAACAACACCAATACATTATTAAAAACGCTATTTACTCGTAATTCAGTGTGGTTATTTTTTGTATTAATTAAAATTTATTTCGCTTAAATTTTGAACGCGGTTATTTTTTTCATGTATTCCAATGATTTTTAATTACCTACTGCATACGTTAATTTTTCTATGTTGGCAACTCACTTGTTTACATTTTTGATCTCTAAATCTATCACCTATTTTAGAAGTTCTCAAGTTATCTTACCAAATACACAAATCGACCTAGTCCTGAACTGAGCAAAGCTTGTACTATGGGTACTAGACGATGATAGTTATACATACTTACTCGTTTATAGATAAATAAATACACAGAAAACATTCAAAACTCAGGAACAAATAGTCGAGTTCATCACATAAATGAATGCCTTGACCGAGATTCGAACTCGGGACCGGGCTTCGTAGGCGTGTCACTACCAAAAATTGGCTAAACACTAATAAGTTATGGCGCAGACACGAGATTTTAAAAGACAGAGAGAGCATTTTAGAACGCCTAAATAAACATGGGAACTAGTTTCCAGCTTATTATCTCTCATTTATCGAATAGAATAGAAAAACATTTATTGCAATACCAACATGCAGCAACATTAGAAAAGAGATTAAATAAACATAAAAAGTAATTAGTAATAAGACTTAAAATGACAAACAACAGAGAAAAAAAAGACCTTAGATTTGGTTCTGTCTACACAAGGCCACCACTCAACATATGCTGTGATATAAATATAAGCGCCGGTCTTCCGTGGGGCCCAGGGCCGGAAAATAGCTCAATAGAAGCACACAGTAACAAGCATACAATATTTCACAATACTAACTTAGTATGAAGTTTGTAGGGAAATGTGCCTTAATGACGTCACAATTTTCTATGGTCAATCCGCATCATTTTATTTATATTTTGTATGTAGTTAAAAATGTTTAAAATTGCAGTGTAATTTCGTATGATTTGTTAATTGTTGACGTAAAAAATATATTTTATTGTTATGTAATAGGTACCCTATTACCTATTAGAGTTAAACATTTCGAGGTGACCCTATAAAATATGACTGGATCATCGTATGTATGTATGTATGTGGCAGGTGGGAGGCGCGCTCTTCCAGCCTATGCACCGGCCGTGGAACAGCCCTCGAGAAATGGACAGAGTAAGGTTTATCATCCATCATCATCATCATCATATATGTGTTAGGCACATCTTATCTAATGAGAGGTTGCCCATTACTAACATACATAGAAACATACATATACATACACACAATCAAGCCTGTTTTCAGAAGCGGTAGATAATATAATAATAATATAATTTTGTTTCGATTGTTATTGTTTTTTTTGTGCAATAAAGTGTTATACATACATACATAAAGATCATAGATTTTCACTTGCAAATCCTGTGTTTTCTTTTTTACTTCATTCATTTTCGCACACACATAAGGTACCGTACCTTACTCTGTAATACTATTTTACCCACTATTCTGTGCCATTACTCATTTATAATTGGGTGGGGATTGCGTCTCAGTAGATTCAGAGTGTTCTTGGCCTTTTCCCTAGACATTTAACATAAGTAAGCTGTATAATTAGTGAGATATTGGATGACATTGCTAACCCAGGGGCCGGCAAACCGCGATTCTTTGAAAGACTTCGACGTCTCCTCAAAAATATAGTGAAAAACCGTGAAAAAGGTATTTCTGGCCTGGTATTTAAGGTTCCCAAAGGATGATATTTTTACTGAATTTGCCTTTTTTGTTAAAAAATTTGCCGACCCCTGTGCTAACCTACTTCGTGGACGATCATTTCACAGATTTTGTGAATTTTTTAGTACTTACTTCCAGCAATTTTCCCAGCAGCGTTTGTAGGTCGTTGTCGGGAGTTTTCCAATAACCTCGACAACGCCACATCTCAGACTAGAGTCTGAGTAGACTTATGCACTATCGTAACAGATTGATTTACCGTCTGACAGATCGAGTGATAAATTGTCTATCGTTTGTCGACAGCTCGAGTCGTATCAGAAAGGTCTGTTCACACCGGCGCTTCGTAACGACGTGGACCCAGCGAGCCAGAATTGGAGGCCGGCGCCCGTCAACGAACGAGATTGGCGAGGTAAGCTACTTCTAGTTTATACGCAATGACGGTGGTAAACTAGCTTACGGCCTGCCAGAAGCAGACCACGCACCCTTCGATTTAAACTTGCACGATTTTTACACATTATTTTCGTTAAACGGACGGGTATTACATTAGCGGACATTGTTAGTGTTCTGTGTCACGCGATCGACAACCCTAGTGTAAATGTGAATAATAAAGACCAAGTGCGGGTAGTTCGGAAAACCCGTGTGGCTAGAAGATGTTGATACCCGCTCAAGGCAGTCAGCTCGTGACCACGGATGTTGTGAATTGTGATACATTCGAAACGTCGGGCAAACCTCAGAAAAAAATGAATAAATTTCAGTTGTACGTGATTAAGTTCCGTTTACCAATAATAACCGTACCCTTCGCTTGTGACTTTAGAAGAATCAAACGAGCTGTCGACCTGGCTCTGCGTGTTGCTGTGTTTGACTTGAAAATTCGTCGTGTTGATTGCTAGATATATATCCAGGTCCTTCACTCTCAACACAGCGCATCCTCGGGAGCTCTGGTGACCTTAATCACCTCCGGGAACTTAACACCACATACCTAAATAAAAAAGTGAAGTAAAGTGTTCTAGTTACCTATTTACCAAAACAGCTTAAAAAGGAACTCTTAATGTGCAACTCTGCATAGGCGTCTCTAGCCCATGTAGCGCCCGTGAAAGTAAGGTAATGTTTATTTGCAAGAATATGTGCATAAGATATTAACATTACCGTGTGCGAACATTACCCTAGCGCCTCCTAGCTATTATTGCAAATTATTATTGTAAAACGATCGCTATATGACCAGTAGTCTAAGCAAAATGTGTTGTTTTATATGAAAATTGTATAATGAGATAAATAAACTAAACTAAACTAGTAAGTGGGGCTGCGTGGCGAGCGGCGCTTTGCGCCTCCTAGGATCGCTCCACACTCTGCACCATAGGTAAAGATTCCTCTGCAACTCTGTCTATCACATCGCTACCTCAAGAATTACGCTATCGAGTTTTTATTTGGAATTGGGGGAGTTGCAATTGCCCCTATTGCTACCACCCTTGTATCCGTACCAGAACCAAGGTGTATAGTACCAAAACTTAGATGTAACTTGCTACTAGCGCCATCTACCGGGACTAAAACTTGCTACTTTGTCCCTAGGTTCCCCCAGTCCCCTCGCCCCGCAGGCCCCCCTACAGCCGATTCTGCAGACGGAGCCCTGGCGGCCGCCGTACCAGATGACTAAGGAGCAGCAAGCCGCCATCTTGCACCACAAACAAGCTCTTACTTCAGGTACTTCAATTTACATCATCAGCTATCCATTCATATAGACCTCTAGAATGTAGGGAACGTAGTTCGTGGGGCTTTCCCCATCGAAACATGAGAGTCTGGCGTCCAGTTATCCGAAAGTTCTCAAATCGAGAAGGGACTGTTTCCTGCTAGAACGCGTGAGTTGATACTGTATTGTGTGTCGTAATCGTGATTAGTGGTAGTAACGATGACATTGTGCGTAAAAAGCGAACCAAAAAGAGGGTAGACCACAACTAAAACTCGCAGTACGTCAGTTAATCCTTGAAAATAGTGCTTGCAGCAGTGCCGAAATATCCTCGTAAATACCCAGTTTTTAATAAAGAGTAATTATAATGTTAATGATCACGTTAGCTTGAAATCTTATATGAGAGAGTGATGACACCTAAAGCCTGATCAATACTAGTATAGTTTGGGATGTTTTCTGTGATAGCCATGGCCTGTGTTTCGTAGTATCCCCCCACACTCTCTAACTGTTGAACCGTGACATCAAAATATACTAAAAAAATCATGGACGTGATGCTTCTTAAATACTTTAAACGAAAAATATTTTCCATAAGATAGGTACAACAGTTTTCGAGTTAACTTATACGAACTTTTTTAATTCACAAGTATAGGATGGTGGTTTTAAATTAGGACTAGTATAATAGTAGGTACGCTTTTTATTACAGAATGTCATATTTTATTGAATTTAACTATTCCTTCCATTCCACCAGAGGGCGCGTTCCGCTTTGAATACGCCTCCGACAACGGCCTGGCGGCCGGCGAGCAAATCGAGCCCGACGGCTCCAGAGTAGGAGCCTACCAGTACAAGGACCCGAGCGGGCAACTAGTCAAGCTGAAGTACAGAGCGGGCAAAGACGGCTTCCAGGTAAGGACTGTTGGCTTTCACTAGATTGCTACAGAATAGGAGTTTGCTAATACAAGAACCCGAGCGGGTAACTAGTCAAGCTGAAGTACAGAGCGGGCAAAGACGGCTTCCAGGTAAGGACTGTTCGCTTTAACTGTATTGCTCCAGAGTGGGAGCCTACCAGTACAAGGACCCGAGCGGGCAACTAGTCAAGCTGAAGTACAGAGCGGGCAAAGACGGCTTCCAGGTAAGGACTGTTGGCTTTCACTGGATTGCTACAGAATAGGAGTTTGCTAATACAAGAACCCGAGTGGGCAACTAGTCAAGCTGAAGTACAGAGCGGGCAAAGACGGCTTCCAGGTAAGGACTGTTCGCTTTAACTGTATTGCTCCAGAGTGGGAGCCTACCAGTACAAGGACCCGAGCGGGCAACTAGTCAAGCTGAAGTACAGAGCGGGCAAAGACGGCTTCCAGGTAAGGACTGTTCGCTTTAACTGTATTGCTACAGAATGGGACCTTGCTAGTACAAAAACCCGAGCGGGCAACTAGTCAAGCTGAAGTACAGAGCGGGCAAAGACGGCTTCCAGGTAAGGACTGTTCGCTTTAACTGTATTGCTACAGAATGGGACCTTGCTAGTACAAGAACCCGAGCGGGCAAGTAGTCAAGCTAAAGTACAGAGCGGGCAAAATGTTGGTTTTAGTCAAGTCAAAATATTCTTTATTCAAATACGTAGGCACTTTTAGAATCACCAATTAAAACATTATCTTAAGCTCATTATTTCGAGCAATTTATTGATGCTATATTTTTGTTTAAATCTAGAATTGACGTAGGTATGTCAAAATCAAGTAATTCGTTATTTACTTAGTTAAGTTCACAATAAGATCGTCATAATATAAAAAAAATTATATATATAATATTTAATTTTAGACAAATTCTCTGATCAGTCTTCTCTTCTTTAACTGGAATGCTACAAGGTAGGAGGGTAGAAGCCTACCAGTCCAATGACCCGAACGGGCAGTTAGTCAAGCTGAAATACAGAGCGGGCAAAGACGGCTCCCAGGTAAGGTCTGTTGGCTTTAGCTGGAATGCTACAGAGTAGGAGCGTAGGAGCCTACCAGTACAATAACCCGAGCGGGCAATTAGTCAAGCTGAAATACAGAGAGGGACATAATGGCTAAATGCTACAGAGTAGGAGGCTAGGAGCCTACCAGAACAAGCATTCAAGCGGGCAATTAGTCAAGCTGAAGTACCTACAGCGTGGGCAATGGCGGCTACCTGGTATGACAAGGGTTGTGAAGCTTCTCAATGTGAATGTGAAGTAAGGCTATAAAGTCTGTAGCTTCTACCGCTTTCGCTTTACAGTTCTCAATTTTCACAAATTCACATTTGTCAACATCCGTTAGCCATTAATGATAATCATCAATAATCATCTAAATTATGAAATTAAGATGTTACGAAAAGTCGACGTGACGTTTTCCATAAATTTATTACACAGTAAAATATAGGACCCGCGAAGCTGAATAATAATTATTAGCTAAGTATATAACTTATTATTGTAGATTTCTTTTTGCTAATTTCTAATTTATTAATGTTCTAGTAGGAAACCTTGACATGTAATATCGATAATTATGAATATGGATTCCCTTGCGAGTGTCGAAAATTTGCGGCATAAACGGCTGTATCTTTTGATTGCGATGGCTTAGAAGTTTGATTTTTTCACAGCTTCAAGGGACAGTAGACCTGAGTATTTGATATAAATTCCAGCTTAATACCTCCGAGCCTTCCTGAGAAAAAGGGTCTTGACAGACAGACAGACGGACGGACGGACCGACTACAAAGTGATTTTATAAGAAAAATGAAAAAACGGTGTTTCGGTATTTAGTTGTGATAGGTAACCACGTTTTAAGGGTCCGGTCACACCGATGCTCAAAATACGGTGACGGTACGGCGCCGCAGTGACGAGAGAGAAACTTATGAGAGTTAAGAGGGCGTAGTACGCTCGGTTCTCCTTACAAACGTATTTATGCTCTCATTTTAAAACGCCATGCTAGAATAACATGAAACTTTCTATACACAATGGGATCCGGCATATCTAGGTCGGAAATTAGTTTTTGTTGCTAGAAATTGTAAAAGAAAAAAAATACAGCGGTTGTTTGATTTTTTTACGGCTTGTATGAAAACCTTAATAACCGTTCTATTTTTTACATTATAATTTCAAGCAACAGAAGCTAATTTCCTACCTAGAGATCCCATTGTGTATACAAAGTTTCATGTTATTCTAGCATGGCGTTTTAAAATGAGAGCGAAACTACGTTTGTATGGAGAACCGAGCTTACTGCGGACTCTTAAAAACAGGAGTAGAGCAAAACAAGATATGAAATTTTATAAAATAGTATACGAACAAGAAATAATAATAATGATTAAATACCGAAATACCTATTATAATATGCCATTTGAAAGAGTCGTAGTTGGAGTTAGTGGAGGGTGTTCAATTGTACATGTTTGTGTGTGTGCGTGGTTGTATGTGTGTGTATGTATATGTGCGTGGCAGTGAGTGCTATGACACTACCCGAAGTATGATGACAAGGAGTCAAACAGTGAAATAGTTAATCAAATAGTCCGTGGTTTGGGTGCCGTGGAGATGGTGATCGTGAGAGGTAATTCGTTTCATTCGTTTTTTCAGATCCTAGAAGGCAGCCATCTCCCGAAGAGCCCTGAGCCGGTGGCACCGCCAACTACTGGTGAGTTTTTAGACATGGATAGACAAACAAGAATAAAGGCAATCGGCGCTCTAGGCCCATTGTTTCGGTCTCTTAAATTCAACCAATAGCCACCAGAAACACTGGGAAACTGAAAATAACCTTCTATAGACTAGTAAAGGCGAAAAAGTCGTTCTTGGGAAATTGTATTAAATTCCACAATAAAATTCCAAAACACGTTACTGAACTTAGCAATTCTAAATTCAAATCTGTAGTAAAACAAACACTTATTAATACTCAAAAGCATATTATAAGGTAAACGATTACATCATGGACAGGGATGTTTGGCAGTGATAGTGTCCTGCACGGCTAATCTATCGCGAAAATAGGTTTTCTACTGTAGCTTGTTATTTTTGTAGTAACTGAGACTGTAATTTTATATTTAACTATACAATGTATATTGTTTTGAAAAAATGACACCTCGCCGAGTTTCTTACGCCGGTTCTTCTCGTGGCAGAGGTTTATTTTTCCGAACCGGTGGTAGTTTATTGACGTTCATAGGTGCATGTAATATGCCTAATTTGAAGAATAAACTACTTTTACTTTTACTATTACTAATTTATTATACTACCTCTCCTAGATGATTAAATGATAACTGTTAGACTATCCAGCCGTCTAGCAACAAAAGAGAAAATTCATATTACTTTGTAGCCATTTCAGTAGTTCTTCATGGGGTTATGACCGTTTTAAGTGAGCGTTATGTCCTCCGCTTAAGTTTTTAAAAGTGTTATTTACTGCCCTCAGATCAGCATTACCAGCAGGCATACGCACAGCAAAGACAACAATATGAATTGCAACAGCAGTATAATCAGCAGCGGATAGATCCTCAGCAGAATTGGGAACAACAGAATAAGGTAAGCCACCGTTGTGTATTAGTTAACTGTTAGACAGTAGAGCTCAGCATAGCCTTGTTATTCGCTCGTTATAAAAATTTGTAAGGCCTCTTAAATCTATTTTACAGTACATATGGTGCTACTTTACCACACGAGTGCGGTAATCAGCAGATTACGTGGCTATGTCGAAACTTTAAAGATCCATATGTACTGTAAAACGTTGTACGATACACGAGCGAACAGGTAATTCGCAACTCGTGTCGATTTAAAACACTCCCTTCGGTCGTGTTTTAATTTATCACCACTCGTTGCGAATTTCCTGTTCTCTGCACTTGTATCGTAATGTACTATTTTAAATTCACTATTTTTTTGCGTTATAAGCCGCCACGAGGCTTGAACTCACTATTTTTTTATTTAATCGTATGGCATTTATTTACGAACCGTGAGATCTTCGAGAAGACAAGTACGGTTGCCAGTTTTTGTTGCACTTTTAGCACCACCCAGGGGTCACGTGTAGGGTCACGGTGGGTACTCCCTACGGACGTAGTGCAACTTCGACCCCCCTTTGTCATGTGAGTGGGCAACTTGACTGCTAGAAGTTCTCAAGCCGCCCGAAGGCCTCTAACTTGGCTTAACGACTGCTGTCGTAGACAGCAGCCGGGATCAACGGCTTAACGTGCCTTCCAAAGCACAAGAGCGCTCAGTTAGTAACCACTCAAAGCGGTCACCCATCCAAGACCCACACCCACCTTGCTTAACCTCGCATACCGCACGCGGTGTGCGGGCGCCGCTGGGCCACGAGCGCTCTATTTTTTTATTAGGAAATACTTAAAGGGTTAATTTTTGTGTTGGTGTTATAGGGTGCCGAGGGAGGCCAGAGAGCGGCGGCGGCGCAGTACTATCCCCAGAGCTGGCGGGCGCAAGGCCAGGAAGACGATGGACAGGTATCTAAACATTTCATCTTTTTAACTCACATAATTTTTTTGATTCTGATGATGATGAAAATGCTTCGAAATCTTTATATTAACTTATTTTGAATCTTAACTACACACCATTTTTCAAAGATTTCGTTAGCAGGTTCTGGTAGATAAATAATAATAATAAATATTAGGGGACATTTTTTTTACACAAATCGAATTAGTCCCACAGTATGCTCAATAAGGCTTGTATTATGGGTACTAGACGACGATATAATTAATAGATACCTATATACTTAAATAATAAATATAAATATTAAAATGTAAATATTATACTCTTAAATACATAGAAAACATCCAAGTCTCAGGAAAAAATGTCTCTGCTCACCACAGAGTCAAATGCCCTTACCGGGAATCGAACCCGGGACATCTAGCTTCGGAGGCAAAGACACAACCAACTAGGCTAAACAGGCCGACAAATACTAGAATAAATAGACCTCTGATTAGTTTTTCTCTAAAAAAACTACCTACTGACCTTATTCTCTGTTACAGTACCGACCGCAAGAAAACGAAGTTCAGAGCGGGCCCCATAACTTCGGCGAAGGCTTCGCTTTCTCGTTCCAAGGATAAGTTAGCCATAGAAACTTAGACGGTAACAAAATCAAACACAATCCGTTTATACACCGCTCAACTCGCCTTCAGCACTGTACAGTGGACTGCAAAAAGATTTATCAGGATCATGCACAGTTGTAAAAACAAAAGTAATCACTCTGGTGGCTTATGAGCATGTAAGTAGTTTTTATTACATAGATTTGTAGATGCAAAGACGCCGATTATGCTGATTATGAGTCAAACAAAAAAATGGCTGCTCTTAAATATAAATTTGTCCACAAAAAGACGGTGAAGCTATGTGTATGAACCATAAATTTTTATTTCACTCTATTACAATGTAAGGTGAAAAATTGGACACCTACATCCTTTTACAGTCATCTGTAACGACATTAGTGGTCCGTTTCACGATGTTACAAATTACACTTCCGAGTATGATAAGTTGATAAGCTTTTTGGTATCAAAACCAATTATATTTTTACATTTACAGATGTAGGTAAATGTTTTGTTAAGTTATTACTGACATTATATTCGATTTAATTTCTTATAATAACTTGAGTCATATTGTAGCTAGAAATTTTAATTCAAACTGAATTTTCCTCTTCGATGTTCCACCTTCTTTGAAACAGGTGAGTAAAATATATAAAGTGTATTTTAGTGAATAAGTGACCATACTATTGTAGATACTAATATAAAGTATAATAAAATTGTGATGTTTATTTATTGGTGTTTTATTTATGTAGAATAAATATAAACTGCATCTAAATTTGTCATTGAAATTTAACGCCACTTAAAATATAAAAATATATACATTATACATATTTTAAACGCTACTTCAATTCCGACGTTTATATAATATGAATATTAAAAAGTTTTATCAAATAGGTATTATCTAATAACGAATGCTGAATTTATTATTTTTCATTTTGGCATCTAACTTATAACTGCTAGTAACTGCGCCAATATTTATGCATAGTTTTAGTTTAAATTAGTATGATTTGTTAATAAAACAATAGTCTAGTTCATATACCCACATTTTATTAAAATAACACCCCAACACAATTCAAAACATTCAATATATATATCACTACAAAACTTATTATATTGTACAGTTATTATGTTTTGTTCTAAGCGATATCTAGTTCAAAAACCAACTGGACAGGACTAGATATTATTTGTTATCTAGTAAATTATTAGTAAATAAAAATATCATATTAAACACGTATATCAACAGATTATCACAATTCATGTAAATTATTAACAAACACATACATTTTATGTAATTAAATTATTTCTACTAAAAAAAAAGGTGAAACAGGAGACGATATCAGAAATCACTTTTCCAACTCTATAATCGTCTTTCAATGCAATAGTTGTCACAATCAATGACTATTTTATTTAAAAAAAAACAGTTGAGTACATAAAATACACCCTATTACTTTTTATAGATGTTATTTGAGAAATAATAATAAATATAATTATGTAATGACAAAACCTCGTGTGGTATAGGATGACCATATTGCATTTTTTCCGATAATAATTAGAAAAAATATATAATGCGACTAGAAATTTTGGCACCATCTTAAGTAAGTTTGTTTTCAATACTTCATCGTCTGTAATCATTTCTCATCACATCTCCGATATCACCCAGATTCGATATCTAATTTTGACGATAAATAAATGTGTTAAAAGACATATATGTGTCACTTAAATAACTACTTACTACAGTTTTATTAAAGTTTAAAAAGCCTCAAAATATCACTAAAACTATCACATTTATAATTATTCTAACAAGATTATGACGAGAAAAAATCCACTACCTAGTAAAATATATAATATGTTATAGTTGTTACATTTAGTATATCATATAGAATAGCAATATTTTACAGAGGTTTCCGTTTATTACTAACATACACTCTCCAGCTCATGGCTCTTGTACTAATATTAGTTATTATTTCTAAAGTTACAACTATAATACTGTAATTTATATCAAAAAATGGTTATATGATATTGTCCATGTTCTGTACAAAACGTAAAAAGGCGCATCAACCAAATACTATTCAAGTAGTAACGTAGTATAAACTGTACTTAATCATTAGCATATTTAGCTTAAAAATTCTAAAATCTTTGGACTTATAAACAGTACTACAATTATTATAACTAAAATATAGAATTAGTAGAGGACCCAAACCCAGCTATTGTGTAATAAGATACTGATATAAAATAAGCAAGTATATTAAATATAACTAATATAATCATCAAATACAATATGATTGTGTTGTGGTAACAAGTGGTGTGGTGTGTGATATTAAAAAAAACGTGTTGCGCTAGGGTAAATAACTAAAACAGCATACAAATTATAAGTTACCGGTTTTATTTCTAAAATTAAATGACAATTTTATTAAAATTTCTAAAATAATAAATAAATATGAACGATGGGACGATAATGAAGACTAAACGTATTATATCTAACCCCTATTTATATACACTGCATGCAAACTACTTATTATCTCTATAACTGGAAGATTACGTGATTAAATATGTTTGTGTTATATATTTCCAGCTTATATATCCTAAATTGTTACTTAATATTCCTAGAAACTTTCAAGAGGACACATTTGGACAACGATATAATTATTTAAATTTTTTCGAGTATTTCAAATCAATATATTTGACTGAAAAAAATATAAATATATTACTGTTAATTTACTACTCGGTAAAATATGTACTGCAAAAAAAGTAGACGAAAGAATAAACAATTATTATCGATATATAGTAACAGCGAAATGAAAAAAATAGAGCAAGAAGTAAAATTAAATGGACAATATTTTATTCACTTTACTTCAAACCACCTGTGCAGCCATACACAGGCAGTTCTGCTTTAAAATAAAATAAATATTTAGTTTGGGCTCTAGTTTTTTGGTACTATTGGTAAATAAAAATATACATACCTATAGAGTAGGAGAAAAACTATTTTTTTTTCATCTATAAACCTACAAACGTGGCACTGACGTTAATTTTTGTGTGCTCTGCCTACCCTTTTTGAGGAATATAGATAGGCGTGAGTTTATGTATGTAAATAGAGTAGGTACAGGTAGGCTTCAGTTACTGTAGTTTACTATACTTATTTACTTTATAAAATAGTGAAAAAACATTAGGTCCATTTCATTTCATGAAATTTATATGACAGTTATACATACGTGCACTAAATTTTGAGTACCTATTCTAAAACACTACAGAGAAAACGTTGGTTATGCATGTTATGCATTATTAATTCGATGTATTAGGATTATTTAGAACAGAGAATAGAAATAAACTGATTTCACACAATTTGAATATTTTGATACATACTTACTGGTACTGGTGAAAGATTTTGAGATTACGACAGATGATTAGCTTAGCTAATATTGCTAAATATTTTATGTAATTATGAACTAATATTAATTTAATGCTAATATGTACTACAACTAGATACACCTACAATATGATATTTATTGCAATATATTTTTAAGTAATCATATTTGATGATTATATTGTTTAAAATTAATTCTTATTGATTAAAAATGCAATTACATCAATATACTAATTCTAAAAATATTATAATCTGAATACAGTTATACAATGATAATTTAATAAGATATAGGGGTCCAATGAAAGCTTATTATTGCCAATTTATTTACAAATATCTTATGTAAGCTCAAAAAATATCACTCAAAAGTAAATCCTACTTCTCTTTGGTCCTTCACCCGAATACTTTTTAAAATATTTGTAAAAAATAATATAAAAAGTGCATCATTTAACACGTGTACCAAATTTAAATATATTATTGTCAATTATTACAAAGAAATTAATAAAAGGTAAATTTATTATTGTCTACAAATATTATGTATGTAGAAATATTGTCAAATTTTATGTATGACCATAATTATATTTATGTGACATGAAAAGCATTATATATAAATATATATTGTTAATAAATAAACACCGCTATAACATGTAGGTAGATTACCTACAGTGAATTGGTATAGTTAATTATATAGAAATATAGATACAAACAGATCGTTATTTATATACAGTTTAGTTATTAGTGTAGACATAGATATATTTCCCACAGATATGTTGCATATACTTTCTAATACAGACACCCTGACTAAAAGGCTATAGGTAAATAGAAATATATACCAATAGGTATTTACATTGATAAACATATTTCAATCAGAAAATTGGTCGAAACTACGTCCATGAAGAATAGGTTAAATATTTAATCGAAGAAATATAGCTATCTGGGCAATAGGCGATATATTTATATTTTGGTCACATTCACACTTATAGGCAATTCACTCCTTTGACGCCTCAATCTAACGCTACTAAGCAAACCCCTTAAAATAAAATATATTTGGCACATTTTCACTTCGATCAAATCTACATTTCCAAAAATCAATTCGGTGTCAACTCGAATACCAAAATGACACCTCGGCGCGGTTATGGTCTTCACAAAATGGCGGGCGGCTAAGATGGCGGCGGTAAGATGGCGGTTTATTCTTCTTCCTCGTTCTGGTAGCTTACGTAGCGCACTGCTGACTTGTCGCTAATTATCAGGCTCTGAAAATGAAATTATTGGTACCTAGTAGTTTTTTGCTTGTAGGCAGGTTTTTTTTGGGTTGTGTTCATCAAAAAGCTAGGCAGCAATTTTTGTGGCAATATCAACTGCTTAATTATCAAACTGAACTGACATAGTTTTCGTGATCGAAGGGAATATCGGCTTTGGACGAGTTTTAGTTGATATTCCTCCGTCAAAACTATTCATATATTTATGGCACAAACGGTTCTCGGTTCTTCGATTTTTTGTCTACAATTGCAAGAGCCATATTTACAAAAAAAGTTTTTTTTTTACATTTTCGTCCATCATGGTCCCGAAAAGCTCTATTTTCGATATTAGGATGATGACTCATCATCCTCGTGACATTTTTCCCGGTTGTATCGTTCAGTCGTCATTGATGACTTCAAATAATAAAATCACAGTGTAATACCAAATTGTAGAGTGGCATCACGCGTTTGATGTCGAAAAAGCCGAAATAAGCGAGGGTTGTCGCAAGAGGTAGAATAAAAATATATTTGCACTGACAAACAAAAGAAACAGGAAGAAGTGAAACAATCAATAACTATAAAATAAAAGACGCGCGCTGACAGCGGCGGCCGCGCCAGCCAACCTGCCAGTTTGGTCACGCTCGCTCGGGTTTTTTCAAACAACAGAATAGTCTAGTAACTTAAAGTAATCCTTGTCTTCATTAAATCAGCTAAACGACTTTAATTACTGTTAAATGCCTATTTAAATTCCAATTTTGCATAATTACGAGACTTTTTAACGGAAAATATTTAACACGCGCGCTGCAGAACCCTCCCTTCAACTGAGAAGAAGAAGAAAAACCATTTATTCCATAAACCACACAACAGGACTTAAAGATAAATAAAAATAAAAGAAAAACTCAGGTACCGAGTTGCCTATCAACGCGCTCGCAATTCGGTACGGCTTGCTTTCCGTCGCACGATTTCCCCGAAGTTTGCGGTCGTGACACCACTGTACGAAAACGCTGATAAAACGCTGTGCTGACCTGCTTCTCGTCGCGGGCAGGTGGAGAGCGCAGCAGCAGCAAACAAGGCGCGTACGCGAAGTTGAGAACAGCGATGATCACCAGCATCCACTCGAAGCCGATGCTGTTCACGAGGGTGCCGGAGAACGCGGGGCCTGGCGATCAGAAATAACTATACAGCGTGTATAACCTTAATTTAAAATTTAAGATACCCCTTACGATCAATGATAGCTAAGAACCCCCGTAAAAACGACTTTTGATTTCAAAAACCGAACTTTAATCGGCTCATCCGTTTGAGAGCTACGATGCCACAGACAGGCACAAATACCTACATATGCTAAACTTTTATAACCTCTTTTGCGTCGGGGGTTGAAAACCGCGACAATCGATAGGTGTTTTGTTCTGGACCAATTTTTCTTAAATTAGGTATGTTGCGCATGTTATCATTTTTAACCCTCGACGCGGAAAGCAAAAGAGGGGTGTTATAAGTTTAACATGTGTATGTGTGTCTGTCTGAGGCATCGTAGCTCTTAAACTGGAGAACCTATTTGAACGCGATTGTTTTATTTGAATTTTTTTTTTGAAGCGAAAAATCTTAGACATGTTTTATCACAACCGGTTTAGCCGTTTTTGAGATAATGAACTTTGAAATGAAAATGTCAGGGGTGTTTTCAACTTTTTTAAGTCGTCAGTTATTACATTTTGTTCTTAAAACGAGTGGGTATACATATGTATTGTATTGTATTTATTATTGTAAGTATATTTCAATTTGGATCTGCGGGAGTCTGCTTAATGGAAGTTCAATAATATTTAAATTTTGAAGCTGTTTGTACTGATGGCCAACAAGTCAGTACTCGGTTTTTTAATTTACGTCAAACTTGGTGACATTAATATGAGCAAGATTGGTAGAATTTGCTTGCCAAAATTTTCGCACCAGCCAGTGATGACCTGGCCTATTCATAGTTACGGTCTCGCTGGGTCATGGTTAAAAATGGAAAAAAAGCGTTGGCGATGCGTCAATAACGACTCTTAACTCAACTTAGTTGAACATTTTATTACATTTCCGTCTGTATCTTTGTCATTTATACACAGATACAATTTTTTTATTATTTAAACAAAACGCACCGTAAGGCTAGTCTCGTGTGAATTTGCTGAAGATCGGTTGAAGTTGGTTTTTGAAAAGTTTAAATCAAGCCGCATGTTTATAGTGTGTTTTAATGGTCAATTCGCGCATTTATCTCTTAGTCATTTGAGATCGGATTTCCTATTTTTTTATTGAATGGACAGTTACTTTCGCCGAGTTTCTTACGCCGGTTCTTCTCGTGGCAGAGGTATATTTTTCCGAACCGGTGGTAGTTTATTGACATTCATAGGTGCATGTAATATGCCTAATTTGAAGAATAAACTACTTTTACTTTTACTTTTTACTTTTTCACTGAAATTTTATCAGGATCGATTGAATTGGAAACTAAAATGTTTGATGTTACATTGCCAATCCCATTCGCCATCCTAAAGTACATCAGATTAGTTTGGGGTATTAAAAAAAATGGAAGCCTTCCAATATTTTCTCAGCATATTGACTTTTTGGGCTTATTCAACTCAGAATCCCAAACGCTATCGATTCTAGAAGAAGAAAAATGATCATCATCATCATGTCAGCCGAAAGACGTCCACTGCTGGACAGAGGCCTCTCCCAAAGACTTCCACAATGACCGGTCCTGCGCCACCCGGAAGAAAAATGCAGCCCCAAATTTAAATAATAAATTTAGACGTCGTTTTGTTACCGCTTTGCATAAATGTGGATAAAGTAACAAAATTGTTGTGAGAACACTTTTCTGTTTCTAGAATCGATAGCGTTATATTGAGAAAATTGAGAAAACGAGAGTAGCCTCTCCGATAGGCTTTTGATGACTCGATATTGCAATTTTCTTACGCCCGAGTTAAACACAATGTTTTTCATCATATTTGCGAGGAAATAAATAATAACTCCAGCACCAATCCTAATCGAAAAACTCGAAAATGTTCACCTCTAGTATCTATCTGAGAGGAGTGCGCAGCTTCAATATTTCAACCAATCACAAAGCAGTATTCTTCCGGAGCGCGGCCAACTAGATTTTCAGCTTCAATGTTTTAACCAATCACAGAGCAGTATTCTTGTTGAGCGGGGGCAACTAGATTTTTTTAAACCAATAAGATCACGTAGAAACTCATAACTCCCGGGGGAGGTAAATCGGCTATAACTGCTCTATACGCCTGCGTGCAATAAGACACTTTACGAGCAAGTGTGATGAAAAAAAATGCTGTGTAGTATTTTTTAATTCCCCGGTAACGGTGGTACTTACCCGCATGTCAAGCGTGGCGATTATGGCATCTACGACGTGACGTAACGTGACGTGACGTGACGTGACGTGACGTCTTTGGGCTGATGTGGTGGTGGTACTTACCGACAGCATAGCCTAAACAGAATGCCGTGTCGCCGATGGCGTACACGGAGCCGTAGACCGCGGCGTGCCGGATGTCAACCAGGAAACCGAGCTCTGGCATCATGCTGGAGTCCACCATGCCGATGGCGAAGCCGAGACCGGCGTTGGGGATGATCAGGTGCTCCAGTTTCCGCGCCATTGGGATCTAGAACAAATGCCGAAAATTAATGAATTTTTCGTTACGCAACTCGTACAAAAAAACTACTTAAAGTGTATAAAGTAAACTAAAGTAAAATTTATTCTCAAAGTAAGTTCATTCACATATTATGCCATGAAAGATCAGCGGGTCACACTAGGCTAAGCCTGTCCTGTGACACCACCTTATTAAATTGTACAGATTTGCAAATTCCTTACACGAGAGTGCTTAATAACATTAAAGAAAAGATTCTAGATTATCATCGTTACTTACATGTCCGATAAAACAGTTACATTATTACATTTTGGTTCAGATTACAGATAAAGAGACATCTATTGTCTATAAACATAAGAAAAATAATAATAATAATAAGAAAGGAGTGAGCATGTGCGCCTGTGTGTGTGTGTGTGTGTGTGTGTGTGTGTGTGTGTGTGTGTGTGTGTGTGTGTATGTATGCATGGCTGTTTAGTAAATTACTTGTAGTAAGTTTTCAGTTTCTATGTATTCCAACCCCCCCCCGGGTATGTCCTGGACCCGGGTATGTCCTTAAACTACGACCAAGACCACCGGGGATTGGGCAGCAGCATTCCTAGAGTACGGTGGAGATACTGCGATCGCCAACCCGCATGCCAAGCGTGGCGATTATGGCATTTACCCCCCATGAAATTGGGGGAGGCCTATGTCCAACAGTGGACGTCCTAGGGCTGATATGGTGGTGGATGTATTCCAAATGTGTAATAGTATATTTTCACTTCTCATGCTCTAAAAGTTCGTCTTTATGCTTTGCACAGGCGACATTAAGTCGCTTTTTATGCTCTAGAGCATAAAGTAAAACACGACGTCGACACCCGCGGTCGACGAGCACATATTATACTCGTAAGTGTAAATTTGATAACATAACTTATATTAATTATTCGTTCAATTTTCTCGCAATCGAAGTGAAAAGCAGAGTGTATAACTCGTGTATAAAACTCATTTTATCCTCTACTTTATATCTAAATTGTCTGGGATAAAATGGCTGGTTTTATGCACTTGTTGTACAATCGACTATTTCATCATGTCAGCCGAAAGACGTCCACTGCTGGACATAGGCCTCCACAAAGACTTCCGCAATGACCGGTCCTGCGCCACCCGCATCCAGCGGACACCCGCGACCTTCATCAGGTCATCAGTCCACCGTGTGGGGGGGGGGGGGGGGCTGCCCACGCTACGCCTTCCGGTACGAGGTCGCCACTCGAGGAAAATGCTATTAAATTGTTGTAGGGGCAGGCTTAAATATCGCTCGCCCATACAAAACTCTATCCGCTTTTCACCCCCTAAGGAATGATTTTCGGAATAAAATCTATCCTATGTCCTTTCCCGGGACTGAAACTATCTCTATACCAAATTTCATCTTAATCGGTATAGCGGTTTAGGCGTGAAGAGGTAACAAACAGACAGACAGAGTTACTTTCGCATTTATTAAACGACTTCAATAGAAGGAAGAAGGTTTACAGTTTCGAAGCAGGGACCCCCTAGTTGGTCCCATATAAATTTGGTGAAAGTCTGATGATGGGATCTATATAGGAGGAATCGAGGGAACTCCTCGAATTTGATAGGCACGCATATGCCAATTTCGATATTTTCTATAGGTAACCAAGCATTGGCTCACGGAAACCACAAATTGTGGCATAGCGAAGTACAAAATTAGTGTCGGCTTTTTTGTATATATTATAACTAGCTGTTGCCTGCAACTTCGTCCGCGTCTTCGCTCCTATTGGTGGCAGCGTGATGTTATATAGCCTAAAGCTTTCCTCGATAAATTTAATATCCAACACAAAAATAATTTTTAAATTCGAACCAGTAGTTCCTGAGATTAGCGCGTTGTAACAAACGAACTCTTCAGCTTTATAATATTAAGTATGGATAGTATGGATTGTCAAATAAAGGGTTAATCGAGGAGTAAAGTGTGCGTTTGATGGTCGTTAAGGACATTTTTTAGACTGATTGAGTTTTTAACGTACCAGAATAAGACAGACGCCGATAATGATGAGTCCGGAACAGGCGGCAAGCCAACGTCCCATCTTGTGGCCCAGAGGTCCGAACAGGTTTGTTCCTGCGAACATTATGCAAGGATTAGTAGGAGCGCTCGTGGCCCAGCGGCGCCCGCGCACCGCGGTATCGAGGTTATGGAAGTTTCACACCAAACGGCCGGAGTCGGCGCGCACGCCATCAGTGTCAAAGGAATTTGAACCCTTCATACAGAAGCTAGACTTCGTATCCGAACGGCAGCGACAGAGCCGGCCTCAAATATGAAATCTAACTTCTGTATAGAGGGTTCGAATTCCTTTGACTCGAGTGGGGTGCGCGCCGACTCCAGCCATTCGGTGCGAATCGTCCATAAAGCAACGTCAGCCGGGGCAACTATTGGAAGGCTGACAGCTTTGAGTAGTTTCTAACTGAGTGCTCCCATACTTTGGAAGGCACGTTAGACCGTTGATCTCGGCTTCTGTCTACGACAACACATATATTAACAACCTAGAGATGTAGTCCCTGTCTCTCCCCTACTCACCGATGAGATAGCAAATGCCAGCTGGCAGAAAGGCCACGCCCTGCTGCAGCGGGTAGCTTGCATGGTATCTAACATCCAGATGGGCTCGTCCTCTCTTTGTCACTCCCGTACTCACCAATGAGATAGCAGATGCTAGCTGGCAGGAAGACCACGTCCAGCTGCCAGCGGCTAGCTTGCATGATTGGATCGTCCTCTCCCTGTCTCCCCCTACTTACCAATGAGATAGCAGATGCTAGCTGGCAGGAAGGCCACGCCCTGCTGCCAGCGGCTAGCTTGCATGGTATCCACCATCCAGATGGGCAGGCTCGGTTCTAGCATGGCAATGCCAACGTTCGCAAAAGTAATGGCTCCTGTTAAAACAAATATTCGTTAAATACTTTCACATCAAGTAAATTACCAAATCTTTTAGAGTCGCGAGCGTGCATGGGTTACGGAATCCGCTTACGATCAGGCGGGCGATATACTTGTCTGCCACCGTCGTAGTATAAAAAAAAGCATCTAACAGCATCAAGGAAATCTTCCGTCATTGTATACCCTTTTAATTAACAATCGCTTCAATTGCAATTTTTGTTCTTTTTTTTATTGAAAATGAGATTGCTCTTGGCCAGCATCTAGCCGGGCGGAAAAGATGAGGCCGACGATGAAGCGAGCTCACCCAGAAGATGCCTATTCACTCGTATACATATTCAATTCAATTATATTTACGTCAAATCAGCACAAATGATAATGCTAAATCACATATGTTATGGAAGTAACGGTTTTTATTTTCAGGAAATAACTGCCGATACTTGGAAGAGCTGTTCCGATCATGTTATCAAAATAGAAAATTATCATAGGAAATCAGATCATATAATTGATATCCACCTTGAGAAGTTCGTGATTGAAGTTGGCTCTGACACCAGTGACACCTCTAACTCTGAAAGTAAATCCAATAAGTCACTTTCTGGGTCTGAATTCAAAGCCACTACGGACACCCAATATTTGGATTCTGATTTTGATTACGGTGAATGAAAGTAATTCAAAATGACGACTTGCCAATTCGCATTGTTCCGACTATACTGAACTGTTGCCTTATAAATCAGAATAATAGCGCCCTCTTGACAATAGTCATATATTAATGGTTTACCTTTAACATGAAATACGGATGTCTCAATGTGTAATGAAGTAACATGATATTGTGAAGGTTCCGGGTAGCAATGCACCGAGGAGAAGTTTCATAAGTTGCGAAACTTCTATGGAGAATATTCTCTGGGACTTAAATTTAATAAACAATCTTATCGTGTCAGGACCGACGTAGACACACGCAATTTTAAATATTATGCCTGCCTGGTTTACTAATATGTGGCGTGTAATATTTTATATTACACAAAATGTTAAAGTTCTCATGGGAACATTCTCACAGAGAACTTTCTAAGTTTCTTTCATGTAATTTCTCGGAAATTTCCGAGATTATTTCTGCAATTTGTACATTGCTAGTTCCGGGTTCCCTCAACAGGATGGGTTCGGATGTTAAAGGGAACAGATCACCAGGGCAGTAAGTATTTATTTAAAGTAAAAGATTATTGTGCCTTGGCAGTATACATAGAAAAGTGCACTGATAACAATAACTGCATAGAGAACTGCGCTGAGCAAAAATCACTAGAACTGGAACTGTGGTAATTTGTATGTATTAGATAAATATGATTTTTTAAAATAGATGCAACTGCTTATGCTGGCTTATGTTCATGGAACGAAATCCACTTCATTCGATCGAAATCATAGAGAAAATAAGAATAGAGAGCTAACTCCATACATAATTTTTTACTTATTATTTCGTAGTCGACATCTAGCATCAAATAGCGGAATTATCAGTACTGCTATAAAGATACTAGATGTCACGTATGTCGCTACTGACGAAAAGTGTATTTCTCAACAATTTACTACTAATATTTAAAGCAGAATGAGTTCAAAACAGAGTTCCGGTTAATCCGGTTGTAATATTAGCTAAAAATGGTTGAGCATTCGATTGTTCGTTCGTCACGGCGTCTATTGTCGAGTAGCAGTACTGATAATTCCGCTATTTGACGCTAGATGTCGACTACGAAATAATAAGTAAAAATTGATGTATGAAGTCATATGGAGTTAGCTCTCTCGAAATTCACTTAGAATTTGGAATGTTGGTCAAAATTTAGAATTGTGATGTGATGAGTCAGAAAGTTTGTGTGTAACGTACCGATACACGTATCGTTACAGAAATATGATGATCAGAAGTCATACCAGCAGCGACGATGATGTAGGGATCGCAGACCAGATCCATCAACGATGGCGGGTCGCTCTCCTGTCGGACTACTCCCGGTTGCAGAATCATCAGTTGCAGTACTGTGAACAGTAAATGGCATAACGCTGAGGGTTATTGATCGAGCGAGCGAAGCGTCTCAGTTTCAGCTGTCGATGAAAATTCTTTCGCATGTCTGTCTGTATGTCCAGATGTTCTCCTCTACAGGTCGCATTTCTCAACCGATTCTCGTGAAATTCTCTTCTCTTCTTTAAAGTTAACAATGTATAATATTAATATCAACATAATTTTATATAGAAAACTCCCGTGAGTTTGAGACATATTAAATATAATGAAACGGGTCACTCACGTCTTAAAGGTCGAATATCGGTCGACATGTTTCAGACCGGTTCGCGGTCCTTAATCATGAGCACCTATCGCGGCGGCGGTTTTCTTAGCACTGCGTGCCCGTGCCCTGTCCGCTCGGTTGCTCGGCGCGGGTGGAGGCGGCGGCGGCGAGAATCTACCCTCGTTTTCTTCACAATTGTTCAATGCCGAACTACAAGCAACACTCACAAAAACCGCCGCCGCGATAGGTGCTCATGATTAAGGACCGCGAACCGGTCTGAAACATGTCGAGCGATATTCGACCTTTAAGACGTGAGTGACCCGTTTCATTATATTTAATAATATCAACATAGGTGGGATATTTAAATTTAAGCTAATAGAGGAGGAGAGAGTGCATAGTTTATATATGGTATAGACTCGCATGTGTATAAAAAGTTTATTATTTTAATATTGCTGTCAGTCATCTAATTGACAGGTTATAATGCTGGAATAGAAAACCTAACATTAGACTATTAACATTTGTTGTATTCACACTGTTGTTTGGGCCTCAATCACATTCTGTCATGTACTACGGCAAGGAATATTACACTCATCATCATCATCATCCTAGCGTTATCGCAGTACAGTTGAATTCTGAAGGATACCAAGGGTCCGCTACCTATTTATTAATATTGTAATTCTTGCTTCCGTCATACTGATTTTAATTTGAAAATTGTATATGACGCACGGTATTTATACCACAGTATAATTATGTTTACATTTTGCATGCCAGATGCTAGTAAAATGTGTGAAACCTGATACCAATTGTTGTACACCTGCTATGAACCACATTTTAAGCGAAATAAAGATATTTCTATTTGTATTCCCAAGAACTGGCGTAGGCACTAGTTTTTAAGCAAGAGACTGCCATCTGACCATCCAACCCAAGAGTGGAACTAGACCTTATTGGGATTAGGAAGTGAGGGGGCAACTTGACTGTTAGAGGTTCTCAAGCCGCCCTCACAGCAGCCGCGCTTAACTTAGGCCTCCCCAATTCCGGGGGGGGGGGGAGTACCTCCACCGTACTCCAGGCGTGCTCCTGCCCATTCCCCGGTGGTATTGAACGTAGTTTTACGACAAAACCGGGTCAGCGAAGGACAGGAGCCTGTGCCTAAGTGGGACGTTGGCAACCGTGTAGATTCGGGCAAGAATAGATTTACGGTCTCCCCCGCCTGTCGTAAAAGGCGACTAAAAAGGGTCACGGGGGTTGCAAGTGCACCACGTGGCCGTGGCGGGGACCACAGCACCCGACTGCAACCCCAGGGAAGGGGACTTTGATTAATAATAAGAGCCAAAAGGAGTAAAGTGCAAGGGGGAGTGGGGCCTACAGTCTACAGCGCGTTCAGTACTGGGATCCTGGAGTTCTCCGCATTAGAGCGCAGATGGCAGTCACCGCGGAGTTTTCCGTGGATAGAATTACCACATAACATAACCCAATCATTCCCCGATAACTGGGTACCTGGATCGCAGGTTTTCTCTACGCCCAAAAAAAGCTGTGTAAGTATATATGCTGATGATAATGATGGGTGATAACGGGCTGAAATTAACGATGATCTTGACTTACATCCATCTCCAAGTGCCAAGGCCGAAAGCATCAGGAATGGGGCGGTTTTTCCGACGAACTCGTACATGAGCCCGCCAAACGGTGGGCCGATGAGAACGCCCAAGGCCAGACCGCCCAACGCGATCCCCATGGCGTTCCCGCGTTCCTAAAATCAAACACATATGATCAAATACATAAAAAAAAATTGTGAAAAGGAAAAGAAATGAAAATAAATTGTTTATTCGTGACAAAACATGCTATAAAAACATTAACAAATAAATCGTTAAGATATACAGGCTGCGGCCTGTGATAGGAGCAAAAAATTTAAAGGCTGCTTCCTTAGAGCATCTGCAGTAACCTCTTGTGTCCAAAAAATATATATCTTTTTTTACTTGGGAGAAATTTTGATCTAAAGTTAAGACCTCCAAGTAATGGATCTTGGCACCCCGAGATTATAGCGCGGCAGTCACTGCCGATATTGAGGTAGCATCTAGTTATGACTCATATTCGTTGTTGCATTTTTGGTTTAAAAGGATATTTTTAGGACTTTTTAAGTTTTTTTTATATAGTTTTTAGTGTTTTTTTAAATCAATAGTTATTAATATAGCTCCAGTAGGGCAAAAAAAGTTCGTATAAGCTTAATTTGCGAAAAAAAAATTCAAGAAAATCTTTTTTTTTTTTCAATTAAAACGATTTGGAAATAATTGCTGGAGAGCTCAATAGTGTACTGTTTAATGTTTGCTCCTATTACAGGCCACACCCTGTATAGATAAAAAACTTAAGAAGATGACCTGTTGTAGTACAGATGTAGTTCAAAATGATTTTCTTTCGGGGAAACTCGTATCTCAATCGGAATACGATGGCACCCGAACTGTCAATCAATGATTGTATTAAATGAGTGACGTTTTCATATCCATTACTATCATTACTATGGAACTTTATTTTTTAGTGTCAAATGTCAAAGTGAAACGTTTCAAACAGTTTTCCCAAAAGAAAATCATTTTGCAATACATCTGTACACTTGTAATTTTCACTCTTTAATAAACGAAAGAAGCAGGTATTACAAAAATTGGACTGGAAACTAAGCAAAGCTTGTACTATGGGTATGTACTGTACTATGCGACGATATACATACTTATATAGATAAACAAATTCTTAAATACATGAAAAATATCCAAGACTGAGGAACAAGTATTCGTATTCATCGCACAAAATTGAATGCCCTGACCGTGATTGAATCCGCGACCACCTTCTTCGCAGGCAGGGGTCACTAAGAAGCCAACGTGTTCGTGGTGGTTCGTTCATTATGGAATTTCCATAGTATAGATAGATTTGTATGAAAGGCAAGTACCTTGTCGTCAGGATATCGTTCGGCCAGCATACCCATACCGGACACGGAAGAGCAGGACGAACCGATGCCTTGTAGCGCGCGTGCGATAAAGAGGACGCTATACGAGCGGCCGAAGGCGAATACTGAAAACAAACGTAAGTTTCCTCGCTCAACAAATAAAGTACAAAAGAAATACAACCTTAAATGTGTTCCGAAAGGTTTACATTCTATTGAATCCTAGTGTCCCTTCTGATGCACATTAGGCATATAAGGTAATGAATGATGAAACAACATGAAATTTTGTATACTTACGCAATGGGATCCGCCATAACTAGGTTGGAAATTAGTTTCTGTTGCTAGAAATTGTAATGGCAAAAAATACAACTAGATTTTGAATTTTTTAGGTCTTGTATGAAAACCTTAATAATCGCTGTATTTTTTCTCCATTTTTTTTTTATTAAAAATGGGATTGCTCTTGGCCAGCATCTAGCCAGGAGGCAAAGATGTGACCGACGATGAAGCAAGCTCACCCAGAAGATGCCTATTATTCACTCGTGCCTTAAAAATGTCCAGGTTATATGAACTCGGAAAAACAGACGCCGGCAGAGAATTCCAAACCTACGAAGTGCGCATTATAAAAGTTGGTGCAAAGCGCTTGGTTCGAATTAGAGGAATTTCGACCAGGTAATGATGGTAGCCAGCCGTATGTCTGGACGTCCGATCGAAGAAGGGGGAAGGCGGTATGAGCTAATTGAGCTCCTGAGCACACTCACCGAAGTACAATTTGTAGAAGACGCACAGACAAGCTACTTTGCGTCAATGTGCTAGGCTCTGCAGCTCATTTCCCACTACCGTACTGCCGCCAATGAGCCTCCTGGCTCTGCAGTCCACCGAGTCGAGTGCGGCAAGTTGGTAATTAGCCGAGCCATCCCATTATCCCATTATAATTTATAATTTCAAGCAACAGAAACTAATTTCCGACCTAGATATACCGGTTCCCCTTGTTTTCAAATGATTTCAGCATGCCATTTTAAAATGAGAGCGAAATTACGTTTGTATGGAGAATCGAGCTTACTGCGGACTCTTAATTATTTTAAATACAAGGGCCTCGGCAGAAAGTACATGCTTGTACCTTTTGGCGTCGAGACTCTAGGTCCATGGGGTCCCAGCGCGCATAAGTTATTTGCAGAAATTGCGAAGCGTCTGGTTGACGTAACTGAGGGGCTAGTATGATCGCTTATATGTCGGACATATAGCATTCGTCCCGTACTGTCAAGTATGTAAGTGCGAGAGGGACGAATGCTATATGTCCGACATATAAGCGATCATACTAGCCCCACTGGTGACCGAAGAGCTGGCGGCTTCCTCGCTCAACGTATCAGCATTGCGATACAGCGTGGAAATGCCGCCAGCATCCTCGGTACAATGCCTCAAGGGCCTGTTTTAGATTTAAGTTAGTTATAATTTTATTTATATTATTTTGGTTAAGTATTCTTGTATATATATTAAATGATATATTATTACTTTGAAGATAGAAAACTTACTCAGAGTGGACAGAAACATGAGGATGAATCCGGTGAACATCGGAATGCTGTAGCCGATTCTGAAACCAAGATGAAAAATATACTTTCCCATATTTCTAAAAAGGGCAAGGTCGTCATGGCAGAGGGTCGTGGCCATGAAGCCTATGTGCGCCGATCACGCCATATGACACACTACAGAAGATAAAACACAGTCCTGTAAAGGGCTCAGTTAGTAGTTGCGCCATGTCTGCTAACTGCGTCATGTCATGACTCACTTATGCGTCAGCGGCCCCACGAATGGGTTGGTCAGCAGCAGCACGATGGTCCTGGTGGCACGCCTCCTTACTTACGTGATTCGATCAGCAGATCTACTATGACGCACATTTGCGTTATATTAAATGACGAATATGTACTTTAAGGCTTGTGACCATATGTAAGTCATTGGGCGTATTGCACGGCTAAGTCTAAAAGGGATTGAGTCATGACGTCTATGCGCGTCACGCCAAATAACGCATTTGTACGTCATCGGGCATGTACAGCTAGTACCAACAGTCCCGCAAATGGGTTGAATCACAGCTGCGATGTGATGCGTATGTGCATCATCCCATGACTCACTTGTGCGTCAGCGGCCCCACGAACGGGTTGGTCAGCAGCTGCACGATGGCCTTGCTCGCGAACATGACGCCGACTTCCACGGTCTCGTGCACCAGCTCCTGATGACGCGCTTCTTTCTGCGCTGTGATGTTGGCTGGAAGAAGTAAATAATAAAATAATGGGCGGCTGGTAGAGAATTCCTGAAAGCATTAAGTAAAAATTATATAGGTAAAAAGAACGAAGACAAGAAAAATAAAGTTCATTACGGAATTATTTAAATACTAGTTTTCCCCGCGACTTCGTCTGCGTAGATGTCGTTCTCGTTTTAGAATTATTTGTTTTCCCATACAATCTTTCACCCTTCTTTACACCCCCTTAAGAAATGATTACATTCAATATGACATGCTCTTTACCGCGCACGGATAAAATTTTAATAGAAATCCTATTTTCAAAACGAATCATCATCATATCAGCCGAAAGCGACCATTGCCGGACATAGGCCTCCCCTAAAGACTTCCACAATGACCGGCCTGCGCCACCTGCTATGTGGTTCCCACTGCACTTAAGTTTAGCGATTCGGAGGGCTATATCGGTTACTTTGGTTCTGCTGCGGATGGCCTTAATCCTGTTGCGATCACGCAGAGTAACTCTCATCATAACCCTCTCTTTTGCTCTTTGGGTTACTTTGAGCCTTCTTATGTAGCCCATTATAATGCGTATGGATATTATGAGCCTGTGGCATTGAATAATGAGTATGTAAAATAAATATGCACATTTAGATGAGTAAAAGGATGAGTATAGAATGAGGTTAAGGGGCTCCCTAGTCTGAATGACCGTCAGCGTTTGGCTTCCTCGTCCCCCGCACAGCCTATCGTAAACACGTACCCATCACGTACCAAAAGATCGTAACTACCTCGAACATTAATTACAGCGCCACCTCGAGATGTTTATGCGAACCACTGTGAATCAACTTATTGTGCCGTATCGCCTTTTCTAAAAACAGATGGCGTCGCGTTCGTGTGTTAATTTGGCGCGGTGGTAAGTGACCCTGCTTACTGTGCATGAGGTATCGAGTTCGAATCCCGACCTATAAATTGTTTTTGTGTTATTTTTAAGTATATTATTATTAATGCATTTAACAAAGTTGTAATTAAATTAAAATAGTTAAAATAAATTAATTATTTATTTACATATTATGATTATTGATTATGAATATTTTTTATTCATTTACATACTATGAATAAATGAAAAAACCGGACAAGCACGAGTCGAATTTGAGCACCGACGGTTCACAATGAGAATGAAAATGTAGATGAATATGAGTATGCAGTTGTGAATTCGGTACATACCTTGCGTGGCATTGCTGATCGCGAGGCTGTTGTTCCGCTCGAGGCAAGGGCAGTACGGCGTGGGGGCTGCTGTCACGTCCAGTGACATTGACAGAGGCGCATCGGGGTGTCGGATATCGTAGAGGAACTCGGGGATGATGGGGACTGTGAAAGAAAAAAAGTGTCCGTTGATTATTAGGTATAACTAGGGATGTCCCAAATATTAGTATTCGCATTCGCATATGCGAATGATTCGCATCAAAAGATGCGAATATGTCGCGAATACGAATAAGTGCAAGTCATGGCGTGTTTCGAAGAAAAAGCCGACTCGTGCATGGCTGGAGCATGCCAAACAGTGTCACGTGATTTATTTTGGCCAATGGAAAGCCCTTTTCAACAGACTTCAAAAAAGTAGGAATATCTCAATTCGGTTGTATGTTCATTTATGATTTTTGTATGTGTGTTACCTCAGAACTCTATCATTTGTAAATTGTAAACCACCTTGGAAGAATATTTATTTTAAAAAAAAACATGAAATGAGGGATCTGCTCAAATTTTCAAGTAAAAATGTAGCGATTTTAGTATTTTCAGTAACATAAGAAACCGAGCATTTTCATTTAAAAAGTAGCAGTTGGTGAACTGGAATTGATGAAGAAGATCATGGATGGTCATCCAAAACTCCCAAGTGTTTAATGGGTGGCTCTATAGATATATAGATCAAAATGAATGAATGAATGATCTTTATTCGAAGAATAATAAATAAATTATAGCGGAGCGACTATAACGAAGTCAATCAAAATGGTCCTGATGTAATATTACCAAGAACCTGATCCAAAAGGCAATAAATTTAAAAAAAAAATGTTGATCGACCTAGTGAAACGAAGGTCTTCCCTTTCAGCTCTGACAAATATGCTTTCTCCTTTCGTATGTCCGGATTTCCGGCTGTTCCTAATAGTCTACACTTTTCATTTCCTTAACCGATTCTCGTGAAATGTTAAATAATTATAAAGATATTTTTTGTCAAGTCAGTTCTTGGAAATATTAAAATTACAAAATCTCTTGTCTCCATTTGAAAGCACACCAGGATGTTAAATCCCATATAAACTTAACACACCACAACGTCAGTTCAGTACAATTTTGAGTTCACACGTACATAACTTGTCTGTCTCTCTCAAGCTTTCTGATTTGTGCATTAGTGAGAATAGATGAGATGCACAGAAATCGTTCAACTTAAATGAGCGGATCTGTTTCACTCTGATATCTGAGGGCCTACTCCGAACTACGAAAATCGAACTTGGTATTGTGCCGTCCCTTTCCGTCATATTGTGAATAACACGAGAGTGAAAGGGATGGCACGGTACGAAGTTTTCAAAGTTAACTCATACGAGCTGTCATCAACTTAGGTCAACAAAAAAGTATCAACTTTAAAAAACCGGCCAACTGCGAATCGGACTCACGTACGAAGCGTTCCGTACTATTATCTAGACTCTGTGCGGAAAGAGAAGAGTCGTGAAATGTAAGGGAGCCCATACATACCACGACTCTTCTCTTTCGGCACAGACTGTATACAACATTAAACACTTTATTATAACCTTTTTTTAATTTAATTTATATAATAATATTTTTTTACATCTAGGGTGGTACCAGGTGGTACTATTCCACTCGTCCAATATCTTCGTTCAATTTCTTTGATCAAAGTTCTTTGACGGAGGCCCATTCCACTCATCCAAGGTATTTGTCAAAGTTTTTTTTTTATGCGTAGCAATATTGATTTAACTGTCATCCGAATCTTTGATCAAATGTCGGGGTCCCATCTAAGTTTGATGAAATCATCCAATTTCTTTGATCAAAGATATTGGACGAGTTTAATACGGGGTGGTATTCTACTCATCCAATATCTTTGTCCAATTTCTTTGTCAAATCTTTGATCAAAGTTCTTTGACGGAGGCCCATTCCACTTATCCAATATCTTAGTCCAAGTTTTATTTTTTTTCATGCGTAGCCATATTGATTTAACTGTCATCAGAATCTTTGATCAAATGTCGGGTTCCCATCCAAGTTGGATGAAATCATCCAATTTCTTTGATCAAATGTATATTGGACAAAGATATTGGATGAGTGGAATGCCTCCCAATACTTGATAATATCAAGTAGAATTTTGGTCAAGTGCGAGTCGGAATTTAGTTTTCCCATACATTTAGAGAGCCAGCGCCTGATGACTGCAACGAGCAACTTTTTAAAAGATTTTATTTTGTTTTTAGTACCTATTTTTTGTTATAGCGGCAACAGAAATACATCATCTGTGAAAACTTCAACTGTCTATTAGCTTAGCTATCACGGTTCATGAGACACAGCCTGGTGACAGACGGACAGACGGATGGACGGATGGACAGCGGAGTGTTGATAGTAGGGTCACCCTTTGGGTACGAAACCCTAAAAATATCTTTATTTGACGACCAAGAAATCGAATCAGTCAGTGAAATAGGGACCAGAGGGCCTCCCGCGAACCGAAAACGAAGTACCTCCCTCTGTCGTTCAAATATGCAAGTGCGACAGAGAGGCAGATAGTTCGTATTCGGTTCGTGGTAGGTCCGCTCAAGAGATTCCACAAAGATTCTACGGAACTTTCATTATCTTAATTACGTTAGTCTATATCTTCTTTGGTAATAGGGACACACTAAATGTTGGATTGAGCAATGGGGCCTGTTACACGGTTATTATTATCACGCGATACACTCATATCACGATTCGTATCACGTGCTGTTTAATGAATATTGAAGAAAAATCCATACGATGTGGAAAACCACGATAATATTGGCACACCACGATAATATTGGTATTGTGATAATATTAAGCGTGTAACAGACCCCAATTGTCAATTGCAATACACAAATACGTAGATTTGGCAAAGCAATTGTTTGTTTCCGGTTTACTAAAAGCCGATTTTTAAAAATTAAGAACTAGCTTTTGCACGCAAGTTTGTCCTCGTAGTACTTGTTATTGCCTTTGAGGAATAATTAATCATCATCATCATCAGCACACAGTGGTCCACTGCTGGACATAGACCTTCAGCTCTCTGCATCCAACCGCTTCCCCCCACTCTCCTTAGGAATAATTGTTATTAAATTATTTTAGAGACTGTCCTAACTCGCTCTGCCTTGCAAAGTTCCACACCCTTGTTCAATCCTTTGAGGAATGATTTCTTGTATAAGGACTTTCGTATGTTTCCCGGGGTCTCAAGCTACCCCCTGTCCATTTCATCTAAATTCGTTTAATGCTTTAGGTCTGAAGAGGTAACAGGTAAACCTGCAATTCTTCAAAGTAGTAGCGCTGGTCCAATATTTGTAGTAAGTGGCGAACACAAAAGATCAGTAGTGGTTGTAGTGGTACGAAGGCTTGGCAGCCCGGAATAGCCACTACCCGAGTAAATACAGGCAGACAGAGAGAATTACTTTCGCATTATAATAATATTAGTGTGAATGAGAAAGATTATTTATTTATTTGCCAAGAAAATATATACGAGGATAATTGACCAAAATAATCATAATCATTTATGATTATTTTTTTAATAATAATATTTTATTTGGTAATATGAAAATATGGATTAAATTAGTGTGATCATCTCCTTAAAGGGTAATATGCATAAAATTTGTACATAGCTAAGCCTTGGCGTGTCTACATTTTAATTAACTCCATTGTGTTATGAAAGTTACCCATAAACATTGTATGTCTAATTTTTAATATGAAAATATGGATTAAATTAGATCTCCTTAAAGGGTAAAATGCATACACTTTGTACATAGCTAAGCCTTGGCTTGTCTACATTTTAATTAACTCCATTGTGTTACGAAAGTTACCCATAAACATTGTATGTCTAATTTTCGTCAAACAATGGAATCAATTAAAATATTATTATTTTCTTCGCAATTCACCCAAAAATGTTATGTGTTACCGATTACTATTGGCTGAATGAATTTATTCTTTTATTCCATTATCCACAGTTGTTCAAAAACAATATCCCGCCATGGTTAATTCGAGCTGCATTCATAGTTCTCGAACAAAACATTAATTATAAAAAATATCAAGGCCAGGGTGTACCAGATATGTGCAATCTTGGTGTTCTTTGGGGAGAATTGGTTAAATACTTCATAAATACACCCGTACTCATGAAAAACGGTGAACTTATTACGAAAACCAAAGGTGTGCCTAGTGGGAGTTCCTTTTCTAAACTCATTGTTACTATAGTGAACTGGATTGTGAGCCATTACTGCAGGTACAAGAAAACACTGGAATTACATGTTCTCTTTGGTAATTCTACTGATAAACAGCGATCAATTAAAATTCTGAATACAGTGATTAACAAGGATAATATATCAAACTAAGTTATCTATTTAACCCACGGGTTGATGGAATTTACAAGATTAGTATATAATTTTCTAAACTTTTTTATAACATTGACATTAGATTTAGAATCTTCCTGCAAGGACTGTACAGTCGCTTTTTGAATGGTCTAATTTGACAAAACTCGGCAAATTCAAATGATTTTAAGTATGCAATGTCGTGTTCCGAATAATAAGCCTTGCTGCCCAGATATCAAACGCTGGCCCTTGATCTTGATCAGCCCTGTTACCGTGAAACGAAAACGAGCAAAATTCGTATTTCTCCCTTTGTCGCTTGAATACGCTAGTGTAATAAGACAAGACTCCTAACCTAATATCCACGGTCACGGGAACGAATGTATTTCCCGCCATCTCGTCTTCGTCGCTAAAATGTACTACCTCCCAACTAACCCCATGGAGCGCGCCTAGCTGTAATATATGTCTCAAAACCCCCTTAGGTCTAGTCCTAATACCCTACACCTAATAAATGAACGTTTGGTGTCTTTATTTCCTAACCTTAGATAAGCTAAGGTTTAACGAAGATTTGGCCAATGTGATCGTCTGTGGTAGGACCCCGTAGTGTTGTGAACCGTAAGAACCCATGATCTTTAATGTGATTACTTGTCAAACCCTTGGACTCCTCAACTACCTAGCTTACCTAGACCTACCTAAAATTAAGCCTATTTAACCTAGCTACTCATAATCGTTACTAATACTAACCTTCCTACATATAGAACTTTATTTGCTACAGGGAAAACTAATTATTGAACTTTGGCTATTCCGAAGTTCATAGAGTTCAAAATAGGATAAATAATTATTGTTTGTGGTAATTTAACCCAACCTTAACCTATCCTGGTCTCTTGCCGGTGTCAGTAGCCATTGGGTTTTTAAAGAAAGGCAAAATTTTCCTTAAAAGCCACTCAGTTTCCCTAAAATCAAAATTATTTCCTAATTTTTCCCTAATACATAGAACTCTGTTACTTGATATCCTAGCTAGCTAAGAATAATTTTGATTGCTTATTGTTGTATGGAGCGACCTCTGGCTTCCATACCGTGCTACTGGACCGGTAGGATGGGGCATGACCTCTATGCTAAGCTAAAACGATCTAGACTCCCTAATGAGAATAAGCTCATTAGTCAAGTCTTATAGATGATTGCGAATCATCTCTAACTAACCATTTCACTTGGAGGTGCTAAAACCTCTGAACCCTAGGGGTCCCTAACAGCCAGTAAGCTCTAACACTACCAATTCTGATATTTGAAGGTCAGGAGTTCTGAGTCTGATCGTGAAGAAGTGATCTGTTACTGGTTAGTTACTGATCCGAGCTTTCATCTACTCACAGTAACTAACAACTAATGGATTGCTCCGCCTCACCATTAGGTCCTAAATCAATTTATTCCATGTTCCAGAATAAATAGGTTTCCTATCTATAATTTATTATGAACACCTTTAGTTATAAATTAAAGAAGACTCAGCGCTTCCCACCCTTGATACCAGAAACCTAGACCTCTAATACCTAAGATCTTAGCTGATATTGTAACTATCTATCCCTAAAACACCCTACAACTGGTAGTCTTATTCCGATACCTATATTTAGACCACCTAAATGCCTAAGACCTAAGTCTTCACAACTGTAACCTAGAATACCAAATCAGAGGAATACTACACACATGTACCCTACCACTACTACACACATACCTATTTGTTCTCTAAATCATCCTATAACCTTGTTTCTCATATTTAGGTCACCTAAATAGCCCTATAATATAAGTTCTAAATTATCCTGCTAGAAACCTATTACCCAAGCTTTAGTGTGTGAAATTAATCCTAAATCTCTACCCTAAATATTGCCCTAATCTGCCTATTTGAAATTAATTCCAATTCTGGATTTTAGCTTCAAATAAGTATGTGTTTTCCCTACTCTAAACTGTAAAAGTTCAGTCTGCTAAACTGAGGATTGCAAAAACTATCAGCCTGTATAAATACCTTCCCCGCACAACCCAAGGGCATTTATAGGTGTATATAAAAGTAATCGATACATAAATACATCAAGACCATACCTCGAATATCGCGAACCTCTGCGAGCAGATCACACACCCTCGCGCCAACCCAAACCATGGCCGCTCTCACCTCCACGCAGCAACCGGCATCGGGCATGAAGGGGCCCAGACGCGCCATCCACGCTGGCAAAGTGATGACGCCAGACGATACCTCCAATCTGGTACTCCTCTGTTACTCCAGGGCAAAACAGGGCTCGACACCGTGCACCCCCGCGCAAGTATACCGCAAACATGGACAGCGATCTGCCCGGCTTATATAAATAATCACAACCACATAAAAGAAAGAGTAAGTAAATAAATTAAAAACAAGGAGAGATTCCCCACCGGGCAGAGCTTCCGCACCGCACGGGAATTTCGACCTTAATGAATAGGAACACTCCCGTAAGTAACACGAAAATACACTGATAACGCAATGCCAGAGATACTGACAGTCCGACCGACCAAACTCAACTGCCCTGCGCCCCGACCTAATTCCGCCTTTTATACTATCCGACCCTAGACACTGTGGACATCTTGGACACTGTGGACATCTTGGACACTGTGGACTCCTTGGACACTGTGGACATCTTGGACACTGTGGACTCCTTGGACACTGTGGACATCTTGGACACTTTGGACACTGTGGACATCTTGGACACTGTGGACACCTTGAACACTGTGGACATAGGACACTGTGGACATTTTGGACACTGTGGACATCTTGGACACTGTGGACATTTTGAACACTGTGGACACCTTGGACACTGTGGACGCCGGAGTCCTTGGACACTCTGGACATGTTGGACAACTTGGACACTGGACACTGTGGACATCTTGGACATTGTGGACATCTTGGACACTGTGGACATCTTGGACACTGTGGACACTGTGGACACTGTGGACATTGTGGACACTTTGGACATTGTGGACATCTTGGACACTTTGGACATTGTGGACACTGGACATTGTGGACACTTTGGACATTGTGGACACTTTGGACACTGTGGACATCTTGGAGACTTTGGACATTGTGGACACTGGACATTGTGGACATCTTGGACACTCTGGACATTGTGGACACTTTGGACATTGTGGACACTGTGGACAAATTGGACACTGTGGACATCTTGGACACTGTGGACATCTTGGACACGGTGGACATCTTGGACACTTTGGACATTGTGGACACGTTGGACATTGTGGACACTGTGGACATATTGGACACTGTAGACACTGTGGACATCCTGGACACTGTGGACACTGTGGACACTTTGGACATTGTGGACACTTTGGACATTGTGGACACTTTTGCCATGTGGACATATTGGACACTGTGGACATCTTGGACACTGTGGACATTGTGGACACTGTGGACACCTTGGACACTGTGGACATCTTGGACACTTTGGACATTGTGGACACGTTGGACATTGTGGACACTGTGGACACTGTGGACACTGTGGACATTGTGGACACTGTGGACATCTTGGACACTGTGGACGCCGGAGACCTTGGACACTCTGGACATTGTGGACATTTTCCTATTGGTGGATTGCGCCACGCCCACTTCTTCCGTCATTAAGAGATTGTAACGCCCTATTCTTACGAGTAGATGCACCTTATGCCCATACTAATAAGGTTGAAAATCGTATGACACCTGACAAATTCTTTATCTTTACTTGAAGGGAGGCAAGTAATAAAGAAAGAAATAAGTCTTAGGCCTTTAAGAATAAAGTTGAAATTCGTTTACCGAGTGCTTCATCTTAGGTTGAGGCGAAGTAAGTAATAACGTAAAAATTAGGTAAAAGATTTATTTCTAGTGTGGTATTTATATTATGTTATAGATTAAGCTGTTATAAATAAAGGTATTCAGACGTAATGTTCGTACTACTTTCTATTTCCCTTCCTTTTAACTATTTATTCCGTATGAATCCTGTTTTTAAATGTTTCTTTAACGAAAAGGCTTTTACTTTAGGTAAACTTTGTTTAGATATATAGATTGACCTTAAAATACATAAAGGGCACGGTAGTGTCCTCGCCAAGTTTCTCAATTATGCCTTATAACTTAATAATTATTTTTAAGTAAAAATATGAATGTAATCAGCTGTCCCTTGGGAAATTATTTTAATATGAAAGTGACATGACCAGCTAGCTGTGTTATGTTACAGCCTACCCCCCGGTGAGTTTGAAAGATGAGATCTCTCAGATCTTGTCTGTAAAAGTCATCGTTAACCTCATCCATTTAACGAAAGTTATAAAAAACTTAATAAATGGAATGTAAAACATTCTACAATAACAAATACAATAACAAATTACTTAACTATATACTTGAAAAGTTTCAACTTATCGATATCTCAATCCCTCCAGAAAAGTGATTTTAGTGTGGTGAGTGTTTAGACCAATAGTGAGAGGACGCGATACTTCAGTAAGGGTGAATGAACCATTAAACCTCAACAATGACCATTGACAACTTTTTCCTCAAGTTTTCCTATCTCGTCAGAGGTACCAAGTTTGTGAAACTGGTAAGTCCTAATGACCTCGACTAAGGAGATTTACCCCGAGACTGTGTCTACATTGTCCAGACGGCGCCTCTAGGAAACATTGTCCTCCCTATAAGCAAATCCCGCATAGACTCCCCACACAAGACAGAAAAGTGTTTGATAAGTACTTAAAGCGTTCAATCGTCAGAATCAAGGCTCAATCCATCCCCCCATCACCGAAACACCCCAGCCTATCCCATTGGTGTATGTTTCACTTGAACAAAATAACCGACTCCTTTTAAATTTTAATAAGGTAAGTAGGTAATAATTAATAAAATATCGAGAGTTTCCTTCTGTAGGTATTAAAATCATGACCCATGATTTTATAAATGTGATCCAATAACTTGAATGTAACCATAATAATATGTAATGATGACTAAGTAAGAAAAATCATAATTACTTTACGAATTAAAAATGAATATCATTAATCTATTTCTGTTCTGCACATATGTGTACTTATACATGTCCACAGAACTTATTTTAAAATAAAACGAAATTGTAATAATAACGTACCACCCAATTCGTGTTGTATTCATAGTACTCAGAATTGGTCGACGACAAGTGTTCATAAATATATATATATCGGTTATTTTATCCAATGTGAGGTGTGTATATCCATTAAGATAGCTATAAATAGCTCGAGTGGAGTCTGTGTCAACACAGTAAGTCTCAAAAAGACCTTGTCATATTATGACTTTAACCTAGCTCCTATTACTGTGGTAACACATCGTGTATTTATTTGGAGGGACCAGTTACCAACAAATCTAGGTTGTACTGTAAATCTCGTCCAATTGGAAGAAACTCATTCATACCTCACATAGCACATTCATAGTCTACCTAACTCTCTACCTTTTGTGACCATTCATCCTTCACAATCATACCAACACATACTAGTCACGCTTTCAGTCTTATCTTTAAAGCCCAGCTTCTATCAATCGAACAAAATTCCATAAGCACAACCACAATATAAATATTGCTCTTTTCAAGTTATAAGCAATTAAACTTTAATGCTACATATGACGCAATGTCAATAATAAATAAAACCCAACTAGAATTTTATTACGTACCCACTTATTTCTTAAAATAATAATAATAGTAAAGTAACATAGAATTAATTCCCATAGGACAACTAATCAAATTCTCTACCCCCGATTGAATAACCCTTAAATTCTACTACCACCTACTATTAAAATATAAAACGGAACTAGACTTTTTATTATTATTACCTACTGATAAAAAAAATTAAATACCTTTATATGTAAGGAATGTTTTACTGAGGCCCTCAACCTATATATATACCATCCCAACCATTTATCCCTTATTCCCCATATCGATTAAATATCACCAAACATCGACCTTTTGCCCTCAACAATGTACCTAAGACATTTTTTTTTCAAATATAAACGGCAATCGTTTTGTGAAAGAATCCGCTTAAAAATCCCTATACCTCAAACTCCTCACAAGCCCGCACAAACCAATAAGAGATACTACGTATATTACGTGCAAGCCCGTAATATCATTTTCCTCAGTAACCCAAAGAAGAAACCAAACCACTACTGAGCGAGACGGTCATATACCAAATCGAGCGAGAAAAGGGATACATGACTTGTTTCTACTGCAACTCTGTCGCAAAATCCTTATGAAAAAAAAAAGTGCGAAATATTTCCTATACTAATGGATAGTTCAGATTTAACCATTGCATCTAATATACCTAACTGCCAACATTCTAAACTCGTGCCCGAAAAATTGATCGTTTGCTTATGACGATTAAACTAGTGTCCGAAACAGCCCATGCCAAGTGTCACTGTCACTCTTATTCCATCATGTGTCAACGTCAACGTCATTGACAACCGTCTGTCAACGCATACGCCGGTCACCGCCATTGATACTAACAAAATGTCTTCCTGTGGAAATACAAACAATATTTAAATAAAGTTAAGTTTACATGAGAGAAAAACAAATATATATTACAGGTGAGTACTATTTTAAACCATATCTGCATAACCATTTTATATTTCTATATTATATCGCAAAGTTTTATTTAACATTATTTCAAATCTTGTTTTCAGCATCGCTTATGGATTATTTACGCTTACATGGATGTGTCCTAGCATTGAGCTCTAGGAAATAGCAATTAAGCCTCACCATCCTGTTCCTTGTCGTAAATGTAAGTATAAGACTGTGTGAACAATCAAATGTCACTTAACTGCCATACCATAATAATAACCTAATTCCCTTTTGTTTTCGCAGTAAACTTATGTTAAACATGCCGAAAATCATCTACTATCATGTGAAAATTCAAACAATTATGCCCTAAATGAAGTTATGAGTCAATCTAAGGCTACAAATTTAAACGACCCGTCCCAATGATCTCTATATACTGAAAAATCTATGTAAGTTACCAATGCTCATGCGCACATTTCCTTTACCATACATTAAATGAAAATTTGATCATACGCTGAAACATATCACTATATTATACTAAATTATGTCAACTAACAGACTCAAAGTTAAAATGCAATTATTGTTTTGTTGATGTGTTCAATAAAATAAATTTACATACATACCTACATATTGATCATACTGTCTTGAACTAATAATCATATTTCTAATTGCAGTCAAATACCCAGCCGAAGAAAACAATATTTGTAGTCCAACAAAGAATCTAAATCGCTTAGCAATGTGAAGGCTCCGGCTTCACGCTTTCTGAACTGTGAGTATCACCTACTTTGATTATAATTACCAAATATTTTTCATTTTATTCCCCATTTAACTATGATTTTGATTAGCAAACCAAACATATGACCAAACTTCATACATTTTTCAAACAGTGAAAATAGTCTCCGAACCCATTTATTCCAATACATCTATTGTTATTTGTAAATACATACTTACATCCCCATATACCTATTAACTATATAATATAAATGTAAAGATTAATTATATATAATATAAGCTTCAATTTATTTTTATATCCAATATAATCCTCAGATCATCAATATATCCTTTTCAAAGCTGTCGCTCGATCATAAGTTTTTATTTAAATTTTTCAAAAATACTGTTTTTAGCTATGTCCCGACTATTCACATTATCCCTTTATTAGTACATAAACAACAGTTGTAAAATTATTTGTTTGTAATTAATATCTTGAAACCCACTCTAACTATTTCAATAAATTTAACTACTTATATAAAGGATTCCCAAGGATGAAAAATCTATCTAGGTAGCTCTAATTTCCGCGTACACACGAGCAAAACTTTGTCCCCCTTTTACTTACATACTTATTCCGCTAACTAATCATTGATATTTTGTGTTACAGAAACCCTGATCCCGGAAACAAGCTTCCCTACTCCTGACTGTAATCCTGCTTTCTCACAAAACCTATAATCTCATTCTACATATTGTACTATGAACTATTCACAATAAAAATGTGTAGCATACAAGCCATTGTAAAACATAGAATGTGTTGTGTTTGCATTTTATTTTTAATTCTTCAGTATGTTTTCATGAACCTGACTGCTTGTTTCTTAGTATGCTATATATTTGTGACCTATGCTACATTTTCATTAAACATTCATTGTTCACTGTGTTTATTATTGCATTCATTAAATATAAATCTGCCGCATCTTTTATTTCTTACACCAGCTCTAATAAAGCATAGGAATGCAGCCTGACATATGAACCTTCTTTATGAACTCCCTATTATAATGAAAGATACCTACTATTCATACTAGCTTGTCTTGAAATAAGGTTTGGTATTGCATATACCTATAGCTAAATGAATTACCATAATTCAGTGCAAAAATAATATATGACCAAATAATTAATAACTGAAAGCTTTTACCCACTCATTTATGTTTACTCAATCATTGTAGCTATATCATCCTAAGATCCTTTTCCACCCATAGCTTGTATGAAGCTAGCCCAACTCAATCAAATGCAAAAACAAGTACACACTAGTGCCTTGGCAAGACTAATAATCGTGGGCCATTTATAGTAAGTAAGATAGCAATATTTTTGTCTGAGTAATGAATTATCCATAATTTAATCTCTAAGCACTTTGATCTGCTAAATTGTTCATGCAAAAGGTATAGTATGAGGCAGAAAATAACATTTTACGACAATCTTTGGCAATTTGGAACAAATAACTAATAAATAAACAAAGCACTAAAGATCCCTATGGTGACCTCTACTGGTGAGTAGTTCATCTAAGTTCTATTCCATGCCTAAACTTACATTAAAAATGTCATTTGTATAATCTTTCAATTGAATTTACATATCATCTATCTTTATGTGACCGATCACGTAAGAATGATCTACTTATTTATCCTTTTATCATAATTTAAACTGATGATGATTTATTGATTAGCATGCTATCTAACGTAGAGCAGTTAATAAAAATTTTACTTAAACGTCACTGCTAAAGTTACAAACTAAATTGTCTTAGAAATACAATAATGCAACTTCTTAAACGTGCTCGAAGCCATTATAGGGTTAGTAATATCTTATTCTTCTCATTTTTGAATCCTAGTAATGACTTATTGAAATAATTTATGATAAACTTCAGGCGCCATCTAACGACAAAATAGCCTAACAGTTTTCTCGACAACAAACTTCAACATTCGATCTTTGATTCTAGTCACCACAAGAGATCACTAGTATCGCATTCATTCGAAACGTTTATTAATTTCTTTATTCTGTGTAAATTTACAAATAACATTATATTTAATTAATTATGTGTGCAATTAATGACATTACTTATGTTACTAAATTTCACAGATAATTTTTTTTTCTAATTGAAAGCGCAATGACATTTACACATTGGCGCGAATCGCGACTGTGCAAGCGCATTGTTACCCCTAAAGCCGTCTACAGACTTCTAAGCCGGGGCCATTGTACATCCATATCACGATACGTTTCACGCGTTTATTGATAAATATTGAAGCGAAATCCAAACAATCCCGAATAATGTGATAATAAATAATATTGACATCCCGGTATTGTTACAATAATAATAGGGCCTTTTACACGGTAATTATTTTATTGCGATACCTCATGTCACGATATTGACAACAATTTAAGCAAAATAAAATGTAATAAATTAATTTGTAATAGTAACACTCTATAGATTACTTTATCCGAAATAAACATAGATATTGTATAGTAGTTTCATAGAAATAAATGCTTTTATTTTATTAATTTCTTTTAAAATAATTTTGAAAACCGCTGTAGTATTGATATCCATGCTATATCACAAAATTAAACGTGTGAACAAGGTATTCCTGCCTGGCTAGCATGATAGCGACAGCTCATACCGCTACGCTATATGGCCAAAATGTACTGAAATGTCACATAAAACGCGACGGCATAAGTCATCACATCAGCGAGGCTGGTGTGACAGAGTCTTATGATCTGTTCCACAGACTACTAAGAAGATATGATCTATGGTTTTTTTATCTTTTCCTTCTTTTCTCGGCGCGTCTTTCACAGCGGTCGACAATGGTATTCGTGCATTCATTTTATTCATTTTATTAATTAGTTACTTAATTTCTGTTTCTGGGGTTATTTTAAAGATTGATTATAGTCTAAAGCATGGACATGGTTTAGGACCATGTTATGTGAATCTCGTTCCTGGCATTAACTTCTATTGTGATCTTCTACATGATGAAACTGCGTAGTTGCAAACTCTCGAAATAATGTGCTATTCAGCAAAAGCATGCCCATGAGTACCCTCCGTGAAGTAGCTAAGCGTGCATTACAACAAATCCTGGATAAAAGTGTACAAACGTCCCATAAATAATAGTAATAATACTGTTTCCCGCCATCCGCGACATCCCCACGAATTTCCGACTCGAATCCGCCTTCAGCAAGAATTGGTGAGTTTTCATTGAATTACTGTATCACTCGCATTGCCTTCTATTCATATTTTCCATTTGCACTTGTCATGCCGCAATAAAACATGACGCAATAGTGTTCACTTCAATAATTATTTACCATATATGGAATGGAAATAACGCGTGATTAAAAACTATCTCCATGAAAACATTTTATTGATGATTAGCTAAAAGACCCTTGTATGTTAATGAGAGACCTTTTGAAGTTAATAACCATGTTTTACTCGAGATGTACCATCTTCTTACATAGTAAATCATTTTCCGAACCCATTATCCTTCATCATTTTCCTAACATACACACACAGTGATAAATTACACCTTGTATGTATGTGAATGCTAAAAACAATGCCAAATTTCCTCCAATTATGATTTGTCTGGTTAAAATTGTATAATTTCTCTTTCTGCCCTGTTCGAACTGCAAAATTTTCTTTACCCTCAACAATTATCCAATACTCTTTATTTATTTTTCAGCTTTTTCTGAATAATGAAACGTGCTAGCTAGCTGCAACAACATTCTAGACCATCTGCACATGTATCTCAATTCAAACCGAAGAACCGTGGCATGCCACTATCCAGCGATAACAGCTCTAATGATTTTCCTATCTAAAAGCATTGCTGTCTCCTAATATCCAAGTAAGTAACCATAATGTTTATTTTATTCTAGAGTGATATTAAAGTGTAACTGACCCACAATCAGAAATTAATATAAAAATGAAAAAATAATTCATCGTTCTCACTCGGAGAAATTCCAATTTTGATAAAGTTCAATTATTTCCCTTTAATTTTTCTGTCATAACAAAATAGTTAGATAAAATAATCCTAAATCATTAGATAGGACACAAATCTCCTGATTTTAGTTACATTTGGCTAATTTTCGATTTTCAGGGTCCGGACTGTTGACTTGCGGAGTCCTACAATTTCCAGTTCTCCAGTATCTGCTTCTATTCTTTCAAGGTAACTAATTATTTATTTATGTGTGAGACTAAATGTTCTAATGAAGTTAAATAGCAGTCACTTCCGCAAAAACTAGTGCCCACGCCAATTTCTCGAAATCAGGTAGCGGACCCCAGATATTGTTCCAGATGCAAATCCACTAGAACAACACTAGTATGATGATTTTGATGATGGCTAAATCTACTAATATTATAATATTAAGAATGCAGTGTCCTCCTTTACTGTCAAATTTTGTTTTGTAGTTCTTGAAATTTATGAGCACTTAGCTAGTAATTATTTTTCTTAACATAAAATTTACTAAGGTCGACTGATGATTTAGCAAAGACCGTAGGAGTGATTGTGGCATCCCCAAGGGAAGGTCCATGTCTAGCGGTGGACATCTATCGACTGATATGATGATGATGATGAAGTTAGGCCACTATATGCTATTATTAGTATTCAGAACGACTGTATCTGTATCAAATTTATGAAATGCCTACTTTTGTTAAAAATTCTCCTGAAATCAATTTGTATGTGATCTGTCTACAGACAGACACTTGGAATGTGGGCTCACATTTATGCATGCATGTATGTATGGAAATGCAATTTCTTGATAAAACTTCCCCGTTAAGTAAACTTCCGTGATATTTTTCACTAAGTACAGTCAGTTCGCAATGAAGAAGAGTATTGTTTTCTTGGATACAATTAAACCTTTTATTCTCATGTTAACCCTGTGAATGCTACATGTCTAAAATAATTTGTAATAATATTCTTTGAACTTATGTTCAACTAAGTTAACCTAAAAATTCCTTCACTGCTTCGGAATTCTTAATCCTCATTGATGTATAAAATATCCTGCTAGGTACAGTCATCTAAATTGATAATGGAGAATAGGATCGTTTTTATGGTTCGCTTAACCCTCTGATGTTCATGAACCCTTTAAATGCTACATGCCTAAAATAATTTGCAATATTTTAATTAATTTCTGATTGTAAGTTAGGATGGTAATAATGATAAAATGGTTTTCTCACGTCGTAGCCTATGGATGCTTCGTGTTCATGAATTTTTATAAATTTCGATATCTATGACGGTGGCAAACAGGGACACTGTTCATTTGATGTTGCCTTAGCCTATGGACGCTTTTTGTTTCTGATTTTGAATCCGATGTATTACTGGCGTTGCCTGATGGTGGCAAATAAGCACATGGTCCACCTGATGATCTATTGCTGATATTTATGAACTTTTTTATTTTTTATTATTTACATTTAATTAAAATTCAAGTGATCCATAATGGCGGCAAACAAGCACACGGCCTAATTGATGATGATATTTCTGATCTACTGCTGTAGCCTATGGACGCTTATCATTTATAAGTTTAATTCTCATACATTCAAGCGATCTACAGTGGTGGTTAACAATCACACAGCCCATTTGATGATGATGATGATATTCATGATCTATTGCTATAGCCTATGGACGCTTATCGTTTATGAGTGTAATTCTAATTCGTTCAAGTTATGTATCTACAGTGGTGGCAAACAAGTACACAGTCTATTTGATGATGATGTTCATGATCTATTGCTATAGCCTATGGACGCTTATCATCTATAATTTTAATTCTAATGCGCTCAAGTAATCTACAGTGGTGGCAAACAAGCACACAGCCTATTGGATGATGATATAGTATCGCAGCCTACGGATGCTTCTTATTTAAGAGTTAAACTACAATGAATTCAGCGATTCACAGTGGTGACAAACAAACACCCTGTCTATTTGATGATGAAATAATGTCGTAGCCTATGGACGCACCTTACTTATTCGTATATTCGTCATTTTCATCGATCTCGTTTATGATTGCTTTCTTAAAAATGTCTACCCCCAGGGTTTTAAATTAAATTCCGGGTTTTCATTTTTATTTTACGGCAATTTTAACACTACCCCCAGAGTTTTATTTTACGTTCCGGATTTTCATTACACAAGCCTTGCATTCCTTCCTAATTTTTTTTTTCTAACGCTTTATATTTTAATGATTATTTTAAATAAAACTTAATGCTTTTTTTTTTTCAGATGAAGATTTTAGCAAAAGTTTGAAGAATAGATGAAGAGTCCAAGCATCCGACAATATCACACTCCATTTCACGCTGCAACAAATTGTGGCCAGAAGCCACTGAACCTATTCCAGACACCATACGCGTAACCGAAGACCCAGGAGTGCTCCGGAGGCTGCTGCACCCATCCTGGTCGACTACAGCATGAAATCGTTATGGAAAAGACTACATCCTGGTCACGGCACCAAATTGTAATAAGACAAGACTCCTAACCTAATATCCACGGTCACGGGAACGAATGTATTTCCCGCCATCTCGTCTTCGTCGCTAAAATGTACTACCTCCCAACTAACCCCATGGAGCGCGCCTAGCTGTAATATATGTCTCAAAACCCCCTTAGGTCTAGTCCTAGTACCCTACACCTAATAAATGAACGTTTGGTGTCTTTATTTCCTAACCTTAGATAAGCTAAGGTTTAACGAAGATTTGGCCAATGTGATCGTCTGTGGTAGGACCCCGTAGTGTTGTGAACCGTAAGAACCCATGATCTTTAATGTGATTACTTGTCAAACCCTTGGACTCCTCAACTACCTAGCTTACCTAGACCTACCTAAAATTAAGCCTATTTAACCTAGCTACTCATAATCGTTACTAATACTAACCTTCCTACATATAGAACTTTATTTGCTACAGGGAAAACTAATTATTGAACTTTGGCTATTCCGAAGTTCATAGAGTTCAAAATAGGATAAATAATTATTGTTTGTGGTAATTTAACCCAACCTTAACCTATCCTGGTCTCTTGCCGGTGTCAGTAGCCATTGGGTTTTTAAAGAAAGGCAAAATTTTCCTTAAAAGCCACTCAGTTTCCCTAAAATCAAAATTATTTCCTAATTTTTCCCTAATACATAGAACTCTGTTACTTGATATCCTAGCTAGCTAAGAATAATTTTGATTGCTTATTGTTGTATGGAGCGACCTCTGGCTTCCATACCGTGCTACTGGACCGGTAGGATGGGGCATGACCTCTATGCTAAGCTAAAACGATCTAGACTCCCTAATGAGAATAAGCTCATTAGTCAAGTCTTATAGATGATTGCGAATCATCTCTAACTAACCATTTCACTTGGAGGTGCTAAAACCTCTGAACCCTAGGGGTCCCTAACAGCCAGTAAGCTCTAACACTACCAATTCTGATATTTGAAGGTCAGGAGTTCTGAGTCTGATCGTGAAGAAGTGATCTGTTACTGGTTAGTTACTGATCCGAGCTTTCATCTACTCACAGTAACTAACAACTAATGGATTGCTCCGCCTCACCATTAGGTCCTAAATCAATTTATTCCATGTTCCAGAATAAATAGGTTTCCTATCTATAATTTATTATGAACACCTTTAGTTATAAATTAAAGAAGACTCAGCGCTTCCCACCCTTGATACCAGAAACCTAGACCTCTAATACCTAAGATCTTAGCTGATATTGTAACTATCTATCCCTAAAACACCCTACAACTGGTAGTCTTATTCCGATACCTATATTTAGACCACCTAAATGCCTAAGACCTAAGTCTTCACAACTGTAACCTAGAATACCAAATCAGAGGAATACTACACACATGTACCCTACCACTACTACACACATACCTATTTGTTCCCTAAATCATCCTATAACCTTGTTTCTCATATTTAGGTCACCTAAATAGCCCTATAATATAAGTTCTAAATTATCCTGCTAGAAACCTATTACCCAAGCTTAGCTTTAGTGTGTGAAATTAATCCTAAATCTCTACCCTAAATATTGCCCTAATCTGCCTATTTGAAATTAATTCCAATTCTGGATTTTAGCTTCAAATAAGTATGTGTTTTCCCTACTCTAAACTGTAAAAGTTCAGTCTGCTAAACTGAGGATTGCAAAAACTATCAGCCTGTATAAATACCTTCCCCGCACAACCCAAGGGCATTTATAGGTGTATATAAAAGTAATCGATACATAAATACATCAAGACCATACCTCGAATATCGCGAACCTCTGCGAGCAGATCACACACCCTCGCGCCAACCCAAACCATGGCCGCTCTCACCTCCACGCAGCAACCGGCATCGGGCATGAAGGGGCCCAGACGCGCCATCCACGCTGGCAAAGTGATGACGCCAGACGATACCTCCAATCTGGTACTCCTCTGTTACTCCAGGGCAAAACAGGGCTCGACACCGTGCACCCCCGCGCAAGTATACCGCAAACATGGACAGCGATCTGCCCGGCTTATATAAATAATCACAACCACATAAAAGAAAGAGTAAGTAAATAAATTAAAAACAAGGAGAGATTCCCCACCGGGCAGAGCTTCCGCACCGCACGGGAATTTCGACCTTAATGAATAGGAACACTCCCGTAAGTAACACGAAAATACACTGATAACGCAATGCCAGAGATACTGACAGTCCGACCGACCAAACTCAACTGCCCTGCGCCCCGACCTAATTCCGCCTTTTATACTATCCGACCCTAGACACTGTGGACATCTTGGACACTGTGGACATCTTGGACACTGTGGACTCCTTGGACACTGTGGACTCCTTGGACACTGTGGACATCTTGGACACTTTGGACACTGTGGACATCTTGGACACTGTGGACACCTTGAACACTGTGGACATAGGACACTGTGGACACTGTGGACATCTTGGACACTGTGGACATTTTGAACACTGTGGACACCTTGGACACTGGACGCCGGAGTCCTTGGACACTCTGGACATGTTGGACAACTTGGACACTGTGGACATCTTGGACATTGTGGACATCTTGGACACTGTGGACATCTTGGACACTGTGGACACTTTGGACATTGTGGACATCTTGGACATTGTGGACACTGGACATTGTGGACACTTTGGACATCTTGGAGACTTTGGACATTGTGGACACTGGACATTGTGGACATCTTGGACACTCTGGACATTGTGGACACTGGACAAATTGGACACTGTGGACATCTTGGACACGGTGGACATCTTGGACACTTTGGACATTGTGGACACGTTGGACATTGTGGACATATTGGACACTGTAGACACTGTGGACATCCTGGACACTGTGGACACTTTGGACATTGTGGACACTTTTGCCATGTGGACATATTGGACACTGTGGACATCTTGGACACTGTGGACACCTTGGACACTGTGGACATCTTGGACACGTTGGACATTGTGGACATTGTGGACACTGTGGACATCTTGGACACTGTGGACGCCGGAGACCTTGGACACTCTGGACATTGTGGACATTTTCCTATTGGTGGATTGCGCCACGCCCACTTCTTCCGTCATTAAGAGATTGTAACGCCCTATTCTTACGAGTAGATGCACCTTATGCCCATACTAATAAGGTTGAAAATCGTATGACACCTGACAAATTCTTTATCTTTACTTGAAGGGAGGCAAGTAATAAAGAAAGAAATAAGTCTTAGGCCTTTAAGAATAAAGTTGAAATTCGTTTACCGAGTGCTTCATCTTAGGTTGAGGCGAAGTAAGTAATAACGTAAAAATTAGGTAAAAGATTTATTTCTAGTGTGGTATTTATATTATGTTATAGATTAAGCTGTTATAAATAAAGGTATTCAGACGTAATGTTCGTACTACTTTCTATTTCCCTTCCTTTTAACTATTTATTCCGTATGAATCCTGTTTTTAAATGTTTCTTTAACGAAAAGGCTTTTACTTTAGGTAAACTTTGTTTAGATATATAGATTGACCTTAAAATACATAAAGGGCACGGTAGTGTCCTCGCCAAGTTTCTCAATTATGCCTTATAACTTAATAATTATTTTTAAGTAAAAATATGAATGTAATCAGCTGTCCCTTGGGAAATTATTTTAATATGAAAGTGACATGACCAGCTAGCTGTGTTATGTTACACTAGAGTGTGACAGAGAAGGAGATACATGAAATCGAAATATCTGTTTATACATTTTATCTATCCTTCTCTAGCTAGATTAAGAGTCCGCAGTAAGCTCGGTTCTCCATACAAACGTAGTTTCGCTCTCATTTTAAAACGCCAGGCTAGAATAACATAAAAGTTATACACATTGGGATCCGATATATCTAGGTCGGAAATTAGGTTCTGTTGCTTGAGAATGGAAAAATAATACAGCGATTATTAAGATTTTCATACAAGACGTAAAAAACTCAAAAACTCGCTGTATTTTTTTTCTATTACAATTTCTAGAAACAGAACAGTAACCTGATTTTATTCATAAATGTGTATGAGTAGTTAATAAAATAAATTTTAAATATTAACATAACCTCCGATACAACAAACATAGCTAGCTCTTCATGGATAAGAACACGCGCGGATACGGCAAGAGGGCGAGAAGAGCATACTGCCCCAACCACAAAAGCAGAGCTGAGGGCTTACCGCGAACCAAAAACGAAGTATCCCCTCTCTGTCGGTCGAATATGCAATTGCGATAGAGAGGCAGATATTTCGTTTTCGGTTCGCGGTACCGCCCCTGCTACCGCGGAACCAAAACGTTCGTTTTCGTTTCGCGGAGAAATGTATAATTTTTTTTTATTTATTTTTATTTTATTAAGGATCACCAACAGTTAATACATCTTACATTCACTTAAATCTAGTGTACATTCATGGTTGATGCTTAACTAATTATAGGTAACCACAGCAAACAATAGTATCTTTAACCCTTTAACATGCAGTATAAAGTAAAGAAGTAATTAACTAGGTAGTAAGTTTACAATAGCCGAAGTGAATGAATGAGTGACAAATATTAAGTGCAACAGTGGAATGTTTGAGTAGAGGATCTATATATACATATATATTCACCATCCTCCTAGCGTTATTCCCAGTACAGTTGCATCCTGAAGGATGCCGCACACACATATATATATATATATATATATATATATATATTATGACAGTTTAATCTAAAAAAATATTTTTTTATGATTTACTTGCTAAGTGATTTCAAGGGAGCCAAAATATGTCATGATTTTTTTCTTGAATACTTTAATGCTGTCATGAAATATATCGGCTCCAACTGAGTTCGGGATATAATTATACAATTTGGCCATTCTTGCAAGGGCAGAGTTACGACCTAAATTTGTCCTTCCAAACCGAATAATCTGTCGAGTGTGGGGCGAGCTAACTCGCCCCACACTCGACAGCTAACTCATACCAGCTGCCAACAAAAACAGTCAAGTGCGAGTCTGACTCGCGCACCGAGGGTTCCGTTCAACGATGTCGGTACAGCGCCCCCTATCGGAACATTATACAGACTTAGTTTAAAAAAATTTTTGAGGACAAAAAATACATAATCGACATAGGGATATCATTATATTTTTCCTGTATAAAGATTGATATTAATATCGTTATAGAATAATTTCATATTTTTTTCTTTGTAAACTTCGGATTAAGAGGGTAACGGTATTTTTTTTAAATTTATATACTTGTAATTATTAATGTACTATTTGCATGTCATTTAATTACGATAGAGTACTGTACTAAATTTTACAACAACATCCTGTAACCACTAGAAATAAGTATTCTTGCAAATAAATAAATATTTTTATTATTATTGTATGTCAGTCCTTGCCGTCCTTGGATGGGTGATCGTTTTGAGTGGTTACTAACTGAGCGCTCCCGTGCTTTGGAAGGCACGTTAAGCCGTTGATCCCGGTTGCTGTCTACGATAGCAGTCGTTAAGCCAAGTTAGAGACCTCCGGGCGGCTTGAGAACTTCTAACAGTCAAGTTGCCCACTCACTTGACAAGCCTAATCCTAATAAGGTCTAGATTCCCCCTCGAGTTGGAAGGTCAGATGGCAGTCGCTTCCGTAAAAACTAGTGCTTATGTCAATTCTTGGGATTAGGTAGCGGACCCCAGGTATCCTTCAGGATGCATCTGTACTGGAAATAACGCTAGGAGGATGATGAGGATGATGATTATTATTGCATGTATTTTACGCTTACGTGACAGTGGTGTTACGGACCTTTGGAAGGCGTGCGCGGAGCCGAAGTATGTACCAAACAAGTAAGTACTACATAGCCCAACACACAAAACAAAATGTGATAACAAACAATGTGATTAACTCGGGCGTAAGAATATTGCAAACTCGAGTCAACAAAAGCTTCCGCTTACGCCCCTCGTTAAACAATGTGGCGACTATTAATAAAAATGTACGATCTGATTATCTCATACTTAATAGATTTGTTTACGGGTTTATTGTGAAAAAAAAACGCGTAGGTAAGCCCATACCTTTCCACCAGAAATGTGCTATGCTACGTTGCTATTGATGCGTTTGAATCCACCAATCATATTCATTGGTCAACATAGCATAGCACTGGTGAAAACGTTATCGTAGCCTAGCTTTCACATCCTCGCAGTATATCACATCTCTGGTAGGAAGGCACCCTTACACGTAAAAAAATCGTATAAGTAGGTATTTGTATTTGTGTATGAAACGCTAATAAATGACTGCTCGAAAAAATAACAAGAATGACCTAATTGCACTCTGTTGGCTAGTTTTTTGGTGAGGAAACCTGCATACATCTACGAATAAACTCAATTGTATTTGAAGTTCCCAATCCGCACGAAAGGAGGCCTGTGTCCAGCACAGCAGCAGCAGTGTACCCATCGAGACCTAAGGGGTGGGGGGGGCGGACCCCCCAGGCCCCCCCCCTTATATAATAATAATAATAATAACCACCGGTAGCTTAGGCCCTGCCTCGCTGCCGGCGGCACCCTAGGTTAGGTTTTTATAATGATTTTTTGTTTTGTAAATATTGTTTTATATTTTATTTTTTATTATTGTAAAAACCTAAGCTAAGAAAAAAAATTAATAAAGAGATAATAATAATAATAATAAGCCATTTATTAACCCAAAATAGAAAATGCATACATGGTTTGGTTACTACATTACCCCCTTATATACGTCCATGTATATAGGTAATTAACGACGCGACATAATAACTAAAAGCATATACTCAAGTATACAAATATAAAAACAACAACATACATATGGGCTGGTATATCATAGGCAGAAACAAGTTAATTTAAGGTAAGTACACATGTACTAAATAATGCTGTCCCATCGCAACTCGGAAATTCCGTTGATTGACGAGTTCATACCTTAAGGCGAAGGGTAGGGCAAGGCATTCTCCATACAAACGTTGTACAGGTTTTATTCGTTAGTTTTGGCCCTACAGTATTTTATTTTATTTTTTGCTTGTACATATTGGATTATCCAATATGTACAAGCAAAAATTATATATTTTTTAAATAAGCATAATTTCAACTTGATGTTGAAATTTTGCTTTATTTAAAAATAATACCCAAAATTGATAAAATTAAAAAAATAACATCTAGTCATAGCTAACAAGAAAATAAGCATATTGACCAAAAATAATAACGGTAGCGCAAACACAAACTAAAAAAAACTTGCACAAAGTTTGTATGGAAAGAGCTTGCCTACCCTTTCGCCTTAATGTGAAACTTTAGTAATGTCACATTAAAACTGGTAATTTTTTACCATTTGACATGACAGATGTTAAATAATGTCAATGTCACATGAAAACTGGTATTTTTTTACCATTTGACATGACAGATGTTAAAAAATGTCAATGTCACATGAAAACTGGTAATTTTTTACCATTTGACAGATGTTAAATAATGTCAATGTCACATGAAAACTGGTAATATTTTACCATTTGACATGACAGATGTTAAATAATGTCAATGTCACATGAAAACTGGTAATATTTTTCTCAAACATGCATTTAAATATTGATGTTACGTTCCTTATAATAGGTTTCGAAGTATGACGTTTCAGGTGCGGCTAGGACAAGAGGTCGTTAATGGAATTTCATACAAATCTTGCAGGCTTAGGCCGGCAAAGCCCTCTTTTTTTATTTCCATTCCACATAAATTTGTGGCACAGGCATCATGACATTCTGCCACTATGCGTATTAAAAATAAAACTTTGATTTTTTTGTTGTTTATTTCATTACATGTTTGAGTAAAGCACTATACATACCTCGGTGGGAATTATAGGGTTGCCCGCCTCAGACCTATTCCTTCCGACCTTTCGTCCCGGCCTCTGTAGTAAGGTACCATTTGACATGACAGATGTTAAATAATCCGGTAATTGATTGACACTTCCTCGGGTCTAGTCGTATTCCGAGTTTAGAGGTTGGGAATGCATGAATATGAATATTTTATTTATTAATTGTGCATGGGCTTACAGGAAGATCTTACAAATTTACTGCCATACGATCTCCACATTATGTCTACAAACTGGCGTACAAATTTATATGTAACTAGATACCTGCAAAATGGCGCCATTTTGACAAATTAGAATGAGTTGAGTTTTATTTTGACGCCAGCTCCAACTGACAGGACAGAAGTGACAGCAATGACGGCGGCAGGCTTAAAGAAAAATAAAAGTAAAATCCAAAGAGGCCACATATTTCGGAAAATTAATTAAATGTCGCAGTCAAATAAAAAGTACCCTATTGTAACTAGAACTATGTTGTCAAAGCATATTCATATTCTTTATTGAATGCTAAAGAAGTATTAATATATTAATCATAAGTATTTCATAAGTAATAAATAAAAATTATATAAACATTGGATAAAATAAAGTAATAAAATGTAATCACAATTGGAACGCCACCCACAACAATAAAATATACCTATTCATATTGATACATCAGCTCATCAAGTATAATGAGTTTCAATAAGAACGTATCTAGTATTTAAAGCAAGCAAATTGCGATCGTATATGCAAGTTGTAAGGTATTGTTTCGCTTGAGCGAAGCTTGTTATTTTGTTATTGCACCTGCCCGCGAGTACAATTCATTTCAATAAGAGCGTATGTATTGCATGAAACAAGTGATTTGCGACCATATTTGCTTGACGTAAGGTGTTGTATTGCTTGGACTGTAGGGTAATCAAGTTTGCGGACAATTCACTCAGAGGCTTCAATTTGGAAGGCTAACACAGATCAAGGTATAAATAGCGTGTGGGGTTCGATTCGGGGTGATCATTATTACTTTTGTTGATGTGCGGATTGTCATTTGAAGCTGGCTCGTTTTAACGTAGTGATAATTCAAGGTACTATTTTATTAATTACCGTTATCATAGTTGAGTGGTTCATTATGGTGCAAATACTTTGAATTATGGTGAGTTATTCAACTGTGAATTTAGATTTTATTTTATGATTTTTGTGTGTTTTGATTTGATATCGAGCCAGATCAATGTCTGAATAGCATGGTCTATTTAACAAGTTGGATCTCACCATCGAGGTGAAAAAGAGATACAGCTTGGAATCCTATTAGTTTTGTTACCAAGTTTAAGAGGGCTTGGCATCATCTCTTTACCAACATAGATGATGATATACTCTTACGTGCTTCGGGGTCTAGCCACAGATTGATGCGAGAAGGTCGCAATTTCCAATAAGTCGACCGCTATGAACGGTGTTCACTCGTAGAGATCTTGAGTGCGCCTGAAGTTCGTTCTTTATTAAATATATTTATGCACTTATCTTATATACGTTAGGGCGCAACATTCACAGATCCCTTTAGTCTCCGGACGGTTGTGAATGGAGCAAATACACAGGCTTTAGGTTGCCTATCTCGGTCTAGCCTACCGAACGATACAGCTTAGGTTATAGTAGGATTCACATTTCATAACACTAATAAATAATTATTGGGGTTTTGCTTACACTAGAGTAGGGACTAGTTGAGAGTAGAGTTAGGTTTAAAGTCATTTGTAGTAGGTAATAGGGTGTTAGGGCTAAATAATTATTAGGGTTGGTTTTAGGGAACTAGGTTTCATGTAATAGGTTGTTAATGATTGTAGGAAGTTTGGTAGACGTGAATAAGTAGGTAAAGGTCAATTGTGAATAATGGTTTCCAAATGTGGTTATGAACTATGGGGTTTCATGGGCTACATTTGAAATATGGTTTAAAGGTGTAACTACATTTAATTTACTTTGCTCATTGAGGTATAATAATTCCAGTTATGATTAGAATATAGAATTGTTTCAGAAAGATGAAATAATTCTAGACATTGTAGCAGGCGGAGCAGTCTACGAGTCAATTTCATCTATTATCATGAGTGGAATAATGCTCGCATTTCTATCATGAGTAAATGAGTGCTCACTATTTCAGGTATCGATTAGGTTCAAATATTTCATATGAATTGCCCTGAATAGTCGATATTGAGTGTACCACTTTATGGAAACTAGGTTTTTAGGGAGTTAGTGACGAGGTGATTTGTTTTCATTAGATTCAACTTTGTACCTCAACTTTTGTATATAAAAATGTTAGCGTCAGTACTAATAAATTGCTAAGATTTATTTATAAAGCTTAAATTAATAGATGATTCCTCTAATCATCGATATGACTATCTGGTGAGTTTCTTTGATGCTTCTTCTCATCAGCAAGTCTAGGTTACGAAGCATTGGTAGATTCATAGGTCATATAAAAATACCTATTAAAAATTCAATAAAATAAAATAGGTATAAATACGTAGCTAGGAGGTCTGTCACCCATCCAGGCGTAAGCAGTAGCATTGTATGGTAGTGAAAGAGTCGCACCATACAATATTAATCAAAATTATTCTTAGCTAGCTAGGAAATCAAGTATCAGTGTTTTATGATGAAATAATTTTGATTTAGGGAAAATTATGGCTTTTAAGGAAAATTTGCCTTTCTTTAAAAACCAATGGCTACTGTGTTACGCTTAGCCCGGCCTCAGGTAGTCTGGTGGGGGAATATTAATAAAAAACAAATAATTATTTGGTTATATAAAGAAGCATACAGTAGGTAAAGCAAAGATCAGTACTTAATCTTCTCTGTAATCAAAATTGTGATAGGTTTAGGAAAATGGGTAGTGCAATTCTTTAGGAATAGTGGGCTAGGGCTAGGCTAAAGGTAGGGCTAAAGGTTAGGTAGTGAAGAGTTCAGATCAAGTCAAGTCAAGTCAAAATATTCTTTATTCAAATAGGCCTAGCAACAAGCACTTTCGAATCGTCAGTTATAACATGTATTAACATATATATTAATTAATTATTTAGAGCAATTTATTGATGCTATTATTATTCTTCAAAATAAATATTGTTGTTGTAGACATGTCAAAGTAAGAAATTATTTTGTAGTAAAATTCACAATAGGATCGTCAAAAAATAAATAATAATAATAATAGAAAAATATATAAAAAATAGAAATCTAGACAGTTTCTAGAATAAAATCAAAATATCAAAAAAAAAGATCATATTAATATCTAACGCCATAATGATTAATTCATTAATATTTCAGTCACAATTAATCCCACGGTGTTTTATCATTCATGTAGTCATGTGTGCTATAATATGCTTTCGATATGAGTTGACGCTTTACATAATTTTTAAATTTATTAATAGATAATTCAGTTACATTTCTTGGAAGCTTATTATAAAACTTCACACCATTACCCATGAATGATTTTCTAATTTTCTGTAGGCGAGTGGTGGGCACCGCAAGTTTGTGTTTATTTCGAGTATTAATATTATGTATGTCACAGTTCTTCCTGAAATTTACAATGTTTTTATGTACATACACAATATTATCATAGATGTATTGACAATGCAATGTCATTACATTAATGTTCTTGAACTTATCTCTAAGTGAGTCTCTATGGTTCATTTTATATATTGCTCGAATAGCCCTCTTCTGCAGAACAAAAATGGTATTAATATCTGAAGCACTGCCCCATAGTAAAATACCATACGACATAATACTGTGGAAGTAACTAAAATATACTAATCGAGCTGTCTTCACGTCTGTCAGTTGGCGGATCTTGCTCACGGCAAAAGCTGCAGAACTCAGTCTATTCGAGAGATTAGCAATATGGGGACCCCATTGGAGTTTGGAATCTAATGTTAATCCAAGAAAAACTGTACTATCCACTAGTTCCAATTCCTCATCTTTCACAATGACACTTGTTTGATTGTGCTTAACGTTAGTTGTGACAAACTTGATACATTTGGTCTTTTTCTCATTTAACAATAAATTGTTGACATTGAACCAATTAACTACTTTAGAAATAGCATTGTTTATATCTATATTAGCTTGTTGCTGTCGTTTGACTTTGAATATAAGAGAGGTATCGTCTGCAAACAATACTATATCATGGTGGGTCTTTACGAGGTATGGCAAGTCATTTATGTAGATAAGGAATAGGAAAGGTCCCAATATTGATCCCTGCGGTACACCCATCGAGACCACTGATCCTGGAGATCGCTGTCCATTCACATCGACCCTTTGTATTCTACCATATAGATAAGATTTTAGCAAATTCAGTGCCGATCCTCTAACTCCATAGTAGTGCAGTTTCCTGATTAATGTTTCATGACATACGCAGTCGAAGGCCTTGGACAAATCGCAAAAAATACCTAAGGCATCCTGTGACTCTTCCCAGGCATCGAATATATGTTTAGTTAGCTCAACAGCCGCGTCGGTTGTCGAGCGACCCCGCGTAAAACCAAATTGCTTATTATGCATTAAATTGTTTGCATTAAAATGTCTTATTAATTGGGACAAAACTAATTTTTCAAAAATTTTACTAAATGTTGGCAGCACAGATATTGGTCTAAAATTAGTGGGGTCAGAAGTGCTACCTGATTTAAATAAAGGAGTTATTTTACTATGTTTCATTAGATCAGGAAACTCACCGCAGTCAATACTGTTATTAAATACAACTACCAAGTCAGGCGCTATGACTTCTATTAGAGATTTGACAGCATGGACAGAGACTCCCCAGAGATCACCAGTTTTTTTGACATTAATTGATTTAAACGCCTTTATTACATCTGGGGTACTAACATACTCAAAATGAAGATTTCCACTACATTCTGAGGCGTTATCTTTTAACAATGTAACGGCAGACGAAGGTGAAGAATTTAATGTCTTTGTTGTGGATACTGGTATCTCAGTGAAAAATTTTTCAAATTCTGTTGCTACTTCTAAACTTGAATCTATAATTATGCCATCAATTTTTAGTTTAAGATCATTCATTTTGTGCTTTGATCTACCAGTTTCCACATTAATTAATTTCCATGTTGTTTTGATAATGTCCGAACTATTTGTAATTTTCTGGCTTATAAAATTACGTTTAGCTATATGACAATCTATTTTAAATTTCTTAGAATATTGTTTGACATGTTCCTTAAATTCATCACTCATATTAAACCGGCGTTCCTCATATAAAGCATACAGTGCTTGTCTACGTTTATGTAAGTCCTCAGTAGCCCACTCACTAAAAACTGATGTCCCACCAACCACGACCGATTTGGATGTAAAAATCGCATTATAATGTTTCATAAAAGTGTGAAAAAATGAATTGTACATTTCGTTTGGACTCATATCGGAAGACAGAAAGGGTAGCGCCTGGACTAGACTTTGCTTCATTCGTTCCATACGGCCCGTGGTTACTGGTACAATAGTTATTTGTTTCCTCAGGGTATTTCTTCTTAATGTCTCAAATACCATTAATTGACCTAAGTGATCTGATTCTAATTTACTGATTACACTTTTAGTGATTGGAACAATATTAGTGAAAATGTTATCTATACAGGTGGCGCTTGTAGCAGTGACTCTAGTAGGCTCCGTAAATATATGACTCAAATTACAAGATTTGAAAAGATTCAACAATCTGATACTTGTTGTTGAATTTTCTAAAATGTTTACATTGAAGTCTCCGCATATAAGTAATTTCTTACTAGAGAGTGATATTTTAAGTAGCACGGATTCCATTATGCTTTCAAAAAGGTCAAAATTACTTAATGGCGGCCTATACACACAGACAACAATAAATTGCTCTAATTCTACTGCACTTATTTCTATGGTCCGTTCAACAGACAAGGATACAATGTCCTTACGTTCCTTAAATTTTAATTTATTATGTAATATTATTAATGACCCACCATGTATGGAACTAAGTCTGGTGAACGAACTTCCCACCTGGTGGTTATTAAATTGAGGCATTAATTCATTATTTTTTAACCAATGTTCAGTTACACACAATATTTCAATATTATAATCATTCAAAAAGAGTTCAATCTGTAAGTCTTTTCCTCTAATAGACTGAATATTTTAGTGAACCAGGTGCATATATTTTCCATGATGGCAGTATCTTTCATTAAATTTATTAATAACTAAATTGCCAGAGTTTGAGTACTCCTTTGTCTTAAAATCTAATTTAAATGATTGGTTAAAACTGGAACCAATTCCAACTGTATATTGAACTGCTCAATAGGAGCAGAGTTATGTGCCAAATTCTTGGCAGAAATGTCAAATAAATAGGATAGTGACAAAGCTATTTGTCTTTTATAATAATTACAAAGGTAAAACTTACCTTTAGTCAATAAATTGTGTTTACCAACATATTTGTTAGTGTCAATTATGCTAAACTTACTACTATATGTACAGAGATTATGCAGAGCTATATTCAAATTATATCTAGTGTCATTTTCTGTCTTTGAAATCTGATGACAATAGGGGAATGTGAACATAATAATTTCTTTTACAGTTAATGTGTCCAATTTTTCAAAAAAATTAATTAAATTATGTTTGTTCACATTTCCTCTGTTACCCATAAGAATAAGCAGTGTTGTTTTAGAATGAATACTATTATCACTCATAATTTGATGTGACATATTATCAAGGCTACTATAAGGCAGACAATTGCTTATTGCGCTAAGCCCTGTTAAGTGATCGCTTAGATATGTGCCCATATTACTTCCAAACTCATCACAGTACATAATTACATTAGGTGTGTTCGTTTCTGAAGTGTGGAAGGAGCTATTATTATTTTGTTCTTGTGGAGGTACACTGGCACAAAGGTGTGGGTTCGATGGACCATCTGATAAATGACCACTCATTTGTTTACATAAACATGACTGGCCATTGGTCAGTGACTCAAACCGTTCCGAGTTATAATTAATTTGTGTTATTAAATCATCCATGGCTAATGAATATTCATTAATAACTTTTTTTGAATTTTCATTCATCCTATCTAAAGATTTTATTGAGTCCTCCAACTTATGAATTTTTAATTTCAATATCTGTGTGTCAGTTTCATATTTTGATCTACTATTTTTCAACTGAGCAGAATATATATCCAACTTATCCACTAAATTCACATTAATTTTGCTAAATCTCAAGTTCTTGAAAAACAATTTATTCCGTTTTGACAACGTTTGTGTTTTTTTTATGAATCTGTTCAGTCTAAGATATTTCTTTAGTTTATTACCGCTGCAATGTTCTAACCCTGATGTGTTACAATCATTGGTTAAATCTATAGTAACCACAGGATTATCAATTGCAGAGGTAGCCAACTTTGAGTCGGGCCCGACCAGTTCCTCGAATAAACTCTGAGTCTGAGCCTCTGCAGCTTTAGTTTGGGCTTCCTGTAGGTCGTAGATTTTTTCGTGGGCATCATGTAGCGCTCTCTCCAGTGAGTTAATGTCCTTCAAAGCCTCTTCATATGCAGCACCACACTCAGTAAACCGGTCTACCGTCTCCTGAAGCCGGGCCCGCTCAGAATTTACATCATTGTAATCACTTTCTAAGGAACATAAATCTTTTTTTAACTTATCTCTGCTATCAAGTACTAATAATAGTTCCTTCTCACTGTCCTCTCTCTCACCAAGCAATTGAGCACACAATTCCTTGGATGTTTTTAGTTCAAGCAAGGTAAGTTGAAGTTTATCAGTTTCCTGCTGGCGAGCCGCAGCAGCTGCTCTGCGAGTTAGCATTATTGTTTTTCTTTAGTTAAGCACAAAAACAAAACAAGGAATTGCTTACTCAAACTAAGCGAAATTACAGTTAGGTACTTACATGAAATTCTGGCGTCTCACTATGCCCATACACTGCCTTTCAATACAATTCTGTACAATGATTTACGCCTTGTTATACACACAATTAGACAAATAATTAATAAAGCAAGCAAATAGGACTGCGAAACGAACACAGATTTCAAATCCAGGCTCCAACGTACAAACGTCCGTTGACAGCTTCAAATACACGAGTGCCCGGGCACTGTACTAAGGAATTATATATTAAACTAACACTGGTGTCGCTTATTTACTCTATTTTCACCATTCGAATTTACTTTTAATCGTAAAATATTAATTATTATATTAAAATTAATCAGCTGATACAACTTTGACGTTTGACGTTGGCGAGTGTTGCCACAATAGATCTTGTTTGTTTCACATTAAAGAATTTGAGTTACGCGGCACACAACGTAGGGATATTACTAGACGATCACTTGGCCAAATCAAATTAAATAAATCAAATAAAATTAAATCAGTCGTTAATAAATCAAGCTGTAAAATTTTATTCATTTTCTTACATTACTGTCAAAAAAAAATTATTGTTGTATTATTTATTAGGAAATTTATTATTAATTATTTTATTTTGAGAAGGTCGAAGGTACATGTTTGTTGCTGTGACCAAAGGATGTGTATTAGCATATGTTGTTATAGCCTTTAAGTGACACTATGACAAGCCCAGCATAATAATCTACCTATACACCAAAAATTGTTTAAATCGTTTTTAGCGGATCCTGAGATCCTTCGGGACACAAAACCCTCTCTTAAAATACTGGCTGGAATTTTAGAGATTTATTATATATATAGATTACATTTATTATTATTTGTTATTAATTTTATCACATACATTATTAAACTTTTAACAATCAAAGAACTTACGTAAACTATAAAAACATTTCTCACTTAACCATTGCATTACAGTTTTTAAAATGCCTTTAAATTCTTATCTTAATACACATCCGGTAGTTTATTATATATATTAATACACATGACATTGGTGTTTTTGGAAGTCATTATTCACTATACCTACATACTATCAGCCTTATTCATAAAAAAACCTTAACAGAGCCTTGATGGACCGATTAGCGTTGACAGAATCGTGAATCGTGTGTTATGAATCATGTTTTTTAGCATCGGGCCTTCAAGGAGCCTTCAAGGAGCCTCTAACTTTTTATGAATAAGGCTGTATATGTATAGCCCATCGTGCTAGCTACCGGTTAAAATTTGTGCCTATGGCGCCTTCCTGATTTATCGATGCCGGGGCGGTACGATATAAGAAAACTGTCAGCTGTCAGTGTCAACCGATATCAATGCAGTACTGCCCCACTTCTGCGCATCGTATTAGTACTGCGCAAACGTAATACTGACAGTAATTCGTCAAGTGAGTAAATTTCACATCAGTAAGCTTACGTCAAATAACAAAATACTTGTGACATATCGATTCCGCACCGCCAAGTCAGGAAGTCGCCTATATCAAAAATACACGCTGTATAATCCGACTCTCGGCAATCAACGTAACTCAAGTGCCCACTTGAGTGCAGTTCCTTTGGTACGTGTAGCTATTAATGGAGACGTGAGCGCCACGCGTCGCCTTGGATTAGAAAAGCTATCAAAGTTAGTCTGATGCCTAGGTCACACGGAGAGCTGCGTTTAGTGCAGGCGCCATCAAATTCATCTGTGCACTTCAGGGTGTCCATTTTCCACTAACGCCTTGACAATAGAGTTGTATTCCGATATTAGTGAGCGTCATGTTCGTTCCTATATATCTGATGGCGACTGTAAAAACTTTTTTTTCTAGGTACCGTAAAATGGGGTGAGTTGGGTAAAATTTGACTTTCAAATCTCGATAAAGTTTTATTTTTACATGTGAAAAACTGAATGGTGTATATACTAAGTGGTTCGGACGTTTGTATTTTATTTTGGGTAGTTCCATTTCATAACTTTGACGATAAAGAGGAAAACCCACCTCACCCCGTAGTGCCTCGTATTTGGAGTGAGAGGGTTTTTCATACAAAGGTGATTTTGGAAGATTGTTGGATCGTTTTTTTTTATTATGCGTATTACTATAGCCCCATTTTAAATTAGAATACATTATTTTTGTAGCAGTAGCCTTAAAATCCCTTCTCACCCCCCCCCCCCCCCTCAAACCTTCTCTCCCCATTCATAACCCAACTCTCCCCGCGAAACCTACTCACCCCGTTTTACAGTACCGTCTAATACTCAAAATCCAATAGGTGGGCACGACCCTTAAGTATTTTTATATGTATCCTACATTTTATCATGTACTATATATAACTCCTCTTTGAATCGATGTGGCTATCACAGCTCGAATTGTACTGGCACTGAAGAAGAGTTCACATCTTCCCCCAGACTCTGTCCAGTTGATGGCACAAGGAAGTGGAGATATGTGCGCACCGGATCCATTCGACTCAAGAGACGTTATTTGTCGAACTCCGATTCAGGCTTGTTCCAATTCTGGCCACGGATGTACTTACTGTATTACCAATCCTTCCTTATACTTATATACGTATAAGTTTTATTTTTTCCAAAAACAAGTACATAATTCAAAGTTTACAAAGATTACTGGCCACATATGGGGAACATTATTCAAAATTGGAACATTGGCTCCTGCACTAGGCGAGGCCTGTCCTGCAGATAACCAATTCGAGCGTGAGTTTACATAAGACATGCAGCGCGGACCCGGGTATGTCCTTAAACTACGACCAAGACCACCGGGGAATGGGCAGCAGCATTCCTAGAGTGCGGTGGAGATACTGCGATCGCCAACCCGCATGCCAAGCGTGGCGATTATGGCATTTACCCCCCATGAAATATATATCATCTGGGTCTCTTCGAATCCGCACTATCACTCTCGTGAATGTTTTCAGAACTATCCTGTCGCCGTTCAGCTCTCCAAAATCATCCTTCTTAGACTAGGTCGTTGTAGGCATTATACGAAAGTATCCGTCCACCAGCTTTGACTCGTGAAACTGTGGTCCCTTTTGTACGCGACTCACGTCTTCAGGATGAGAGTGGGCAGTTTTTACTAATAAGTTCCGCTAAAGCCTCGTCCACTGCGATTCCGCCCTCTCGGTATGCTGCCACTTGCAGATCAACTGGGTCCGCATCTGGACTGTCCCTCCCATCGTCATCTCAGTTGTAGTGCTTCTACCGTCTCAGTGTCTCAGTATATTAATCTAGGCTTCACTAAAAACCTCTACAACGGTGTAGGAGCCACATCAAGAGAACAGAGTTACTTAAGGGTAATACAGAAAAATGCTAAAAAAAGCGTTCATGAAGCATTAAAAATCAGTTTTGATAAATTCAAACTTTTTGTTTTTTTTTTCAATATGTATATATCTTTTTGACTAATCATGCACTGTTTTAATAACATGCATCAAAGAAAAGACAGAATTTAATTTTTTTTTGAATAAAATCTCCTTCTGTGGACTGTTATGTGAGGTCATATTTTTATTGAGTTATCATTATTAATTATGTACTCCCCAGGATCGCTCGTACTTTTCACAGCATACGATGTGGAATGTATCAGTTAGCCACTACTGGTAATATAAAAAATATACTGAACTGAGTTCTCGACAAAAAGTTAAATATACTACTTGTTACAAACATTTGAATCTCTTCTGTGGACATAAACATATATATATATATAAATATATATATGTCCTTATTATAATTATTTGCACAATAATTATAATAATTTAATATCTTGCTACTAAAAATACGATGTCTTCTTCCATATACAAGAGCAACTTTTGTTATTTTCTGTAGACAGCCAAATCTCTGCTGTGGACCTACAAAAACAAAAATAACCCTTTGTGTCCTTAAATTTATAGACTGATCATTGTTTGGATTTTTATATAAGTGTTTATAACACAGGGAATTAATAAAATAAGTTCGGTTATGATCTGAAAACTTTTTATTTTGTGCAAATAAATTTTCCTTTAATCTGTTTGACCCTTAAACCTCCTCTTGGCCATTGGAGACTGGATAGATCTCATGAAATTGACGACAGTTTTCGTTGGTCCACTCTAAAAATCTATCGGATAGCTTCAGAGCTATCCCCATCATCACATTAACTCGAAAGTACGCAAAGAGCCCCTCCCGATTTTCAACTCCCTGCAATCTGTCGTAAACATTATTTAAGCTATACTTCTCGTTGATATCATCACTGTCTTCAGGCCATGGCAACGCTCCCAATTGTCTCTGAGCTTTCGTAGTTTTCTCCAAAGTCGGTTCCAAGATATCGTAGCAAGCGGCCATGGCGTCAGCACACATGATGTTTAAGGATTTATCAAAAACCACTGATTTTAATATAGGATGTGAAAATCCGTTGTAACTGACCAGACACACAGGATGATCTAAAGGTTCAATAAAATTAGTCACCAACGTTGGATCGAAATTCTTATGTGTATTTGGGTCGGTCAATGTATAATCCAGGCGGTTTCTGAGAGGCGGAACTCCGAGTTCGATTGACATTTGTCTTCCCTCGACTGACTCACCCAGATACTCACTTCTCACCGCCGCCATGCTCACCTCTAGTTTTGGCATGAATCGCTTGGAAGGTTTATCAATTATGTAAATAAACACGTACGTGGCTATCGCCGCCATGGTTCATTTGTAGGTATCCTGCGACCAGTCTTGAGTCACCAGTGAGACTAAAGGAAGATTACACCAAAACTGTAAATAAAGTTACAAATGGGTACGATCGGGCACTGCTATACCACCTACACAAATCATTGGTAAACAAGTGCTATCGCTATAGATATGTTGTATTTTTGCCAGTAGAGATAATTAGGGTTATCAAAGAAACTGCATCTATCAAAAACATCATATAGTTTCTATCAAAAACTAATTTTGGTACTAGTTTTTATGCTCGACTGGCGACTACTTTTTAGGGTTTCGTACCCAAAGGGTAAAAAAGGGACCCTATTACTAAGACTTCACTGTCTGTCCGTCCGTCCGTCTGTCTTTCACCAGGCTGTATCTCAAGAACCGCGATAGTTAGACAGTTGAAATTTTCACAGATGATGTATTTTTGTTGCCGCTATAACAACAAATAATAAAAACCGGCCAAGTGCGAGTCGGACTCCGCCGTTTTTATAAATAATCGTACGGAACCCTTCGTGCGCGAGTCCGACTCGCACTTGGCCGGTTTATTGCATACTCTTCACATACTCGCTGAGAAGATTCTAATGAGTCCAAACAGTTTATTTATCTAGTATAGTCATTGAGCTCTTACATTATAGTATTTCTATGTGTATAGTTTAGTAATTGCTAGCCTTGCTAGGGCCGCTTCCTGTCTCCTTCATATCTGATGAAGCAGCACAATTCTTATTACATTATCACCGACCTTACATAAGTGTGCCTAACTTCAGCTCACTCGGACAATTAGCTAGTTCATAGAAAAGTGTAGTGTGTTTGTATGAACCAGCAATTATAGTTATTTAAGTCATTAGTAGTTATTTATGTCATTGCAAAAAGAAAACTACCGTTACCGTTTTCTTTTTGCGTTTCGTCTCTGGCACCGATTTAAGGCTCAATAAGTCAGCTAAATAAAAAATGAAAAATGCACGCAAAACTGTCAAAGGACTCTGACTTAACAGTGTATTTCTGATTGTGTGTCATTTTTGTATACAGATGTATGGAAAAAGGTATGCGTGCCTAAATACTTATGAGCGGTAGTGTATGTATAAATGTTAGGCACGCTCTGAAGCCTGAACGGCTCGATGGATTTTAGCTTGAGAGGTGTCGTTAGATTCGTATTTACTGTGAGAATGACACTGAGTATACAAAAAAAAATTGGTTGTTTGTAAAGTAGGTTTACGATCGAGATGTTTACGTGATAACGTCTTACTTCACTTGCACTTCACTTATACCTGCGATCGCGCTCGTGAGGTTTCGGTGTGACACAAGTTTCTGAACATGTCACCCGACTAAAACGATTTTAAAGACGTTATCACGTCAAAAAAACAAACAAAACGGCGAAGTTTTGGCGTCCAATACCAAATTACACAGAAACGCAGTCGAGTTCTTTAGTTTTTTAATTAATTAGTCTTATTTATCTCTTTATTTATTCCATAAAATTAACACGCGTGTCGGTAAACGTAGTGTAGGATGCTCTGAGGGACTACCGCGAACTTCGAAAATTGAACTTCGTGTCGTGCCGTCCCTTTCACTCTCGTGTTATACACTATATGACGGAAAGGGACGGTACGATACGAAGGTCGATTTTCGAAACTCGCGGTAGGCCCTCTGTAACTAGGTGGGCTGACAACATTCGTAAGGCATTGGAGAACAGCTGAAGACCGAGCTCAGTGGCGTGCCATGGCAGAGGCCTATGTCCAGAGGGCCTACTCCAAACTTCGAAGATCGAACTTCGTGTCGTGCCGTCCCTTTCACTCTCGTGTTATACACTATTTGACGGAAAGGGACGGCACGATACGAAGTTCGATTTTCGAAGTTCGGAGGCCCTCTGCAGTGGACTGACACAGGCTGATGAAAACTAACACTTTATATATTCAACCTACACGTTTTAACTGGATGATTTGATTACAGACCAGCCCGGCTAGTATCATAGCAAAATGTAATGAAATATTGATGTTATGTTCTTTATAATAGGCCGCCGTTTCAGGTGCGGCTAGGACAAGAGGTCGTTAATGGAATTTCGGGGCGGGAAATATGGGGTTGCCCGCCTCAGACCTATCCTTTTTCTGTCTATACGGCAACCCCTTTCGTCCCGGCCCCTGTAGTAATGTACTATTTTTACGGTCACGTTTTATATTCAATTTCGGATAAAGTTTTACGCGAATTGTCTATTTATCTAATACTAGCATTTGCCCGCGGCTTCGCCCGCGTACTAAGCGAAATTTTTAACCGTCTACAAAAAACAGGTTCGTATGTTTGTCCACGATTATCTCGCGTTTGGCTGAACCGATTTAGATGCGGTCTCCAGAAAAGTAGTTGTTACATTCTGGGGGTTTCGGTATACGAAGTTTGGTGATTGTGATTCATTAACAGATGAACAGATGAAAAGTTAGTATACATTCTGAGAACCGGCAAACTGTTGAATTTCATTTGATTTTGCCAAAAATAAGGACTATTATCATACATTTCCGAGAGGCCGAAGGGGAAAGGGCGGATGAAATAAAAGCATGTCTTAAATGGCCCTTAGTAAAAGTATCTGTGTAATACAGTAACACCGATAGGTCTGTAAACGACCAAGCAGCGCGCAGCGGTCATAAACTCTGGTCCTTTGAAGTACAGAAATACGGCTAATTCAATATCACGTGTAACATTAATTTTTCCTAAAATTAAAATTATTAGGTAGGTTTTGACAGTTCCCATTGGAGCATCCAAAAAGAAAATTTGGCCTCACTTCCATTCGCACTCCTTACTTCAGTCCGTCTGTTACAACCAAGTTGCTTTTACTGGACCGATTGAATTGCAAATTGGCACAAACTATCAAGAATTTAGAGCGCTCGTGGCCCAGCGGCACCCGCCTACCGCGTGCGGTGTGCGAGGTTAAGCAATGTGGGCGCATGTCAGTTCTTGGATGGGTGATCGCTTTGAGTGGTTACTAACTGACTCTCGTGCTTTAGAAGGCACGCTAAGCCGTTGATCCCGGCTGCAATCGTTAAGCCAAGTTAGAGGCCTTCGAGCGGCTTGCGAACTTCTAACAGTCAAGTTGCCCACTCACTTGACAAAGGGGGGTTGAAGTTGCACCACGTCCGTAGGGAGTACCCACCGTACCCTACACGTGACCCCTGGGTGGTGCTAAAAGTGCAACAAAAACTGGCAACCGTACTTGTTGATTTAAATGGAAAAAAATATCGAAACCTCAATGTCGTTTTTTAAAAGGCGTGTGGGGTATCTATGGACATAGATACCCCACACGCCTATATAGTAACATTAAACTTTTTTGCATACAGGCATGTATGGAGTGCCAAATTTTACCTCAGATTCGTATTCAGAGACCTCTCGGACGCTCAGATATTGATTTTGAACGAAATCGGTACGAAAAAAATGATAATCAATATGGCCGCCACTTTCACAAATTTAACCTCGGATTCGTATAATAAATAAATAAATAAAATAAAATTCGTTTATTTCAGACAACATCAGTCCATAAAATTTGTTAGTTACATTTTATAAAACTTAAATTTAATGTTAAAGCAGTCTTAAGGTAAGTAGGGGTCAGAAGAGAAGCCAGACACACTCGCTTAGTACGTGTATGAAGTCATTATTGAGTGTACTCTATTCCAGTGAGTGAGGAGCTGACTGTCTAGCCTGTCCGCTATAACGGCCAGGAGGCTGTTGCGGCTGTCTCGCAGGCGCCGTAGTGCGGCTGCGCACCGCGCGCGCATGATGGCCGGGAAGCCATCCACACGCGCGTGCGCGAACATCCCTGACGCACTACACCAGCGGGGCAGCCGCAACAACGCCCTGAACGCATTGTTATATTGGATGCGGAGAGCACTCAGCGTCCTTTGCGTATAACTGGTCCATAGGGCACATGTGTAAAATGTTGTACAAAAAGCTCTAAATAAGGTTAACTTGACTGGCAATGTACAACATCTAAACCTATGTGCCAGCATGTTCGCTCTGGTTGCCAGGGCCCTCCGCTCCCTTTTTATATCCTCATCATCCCTCAGATCATCACATATAATATGTCCAAGGTACTTGAAAACAGTTACCCTTTTCAAAGGCAAACCATTTAACAAGACTGGAGGCAAACTTACAGGACATTTATTACCTGACTTAAAAACCATGATTTCACTTTTAATACTGTTATATCTGAGGCCATACTTGTTAGCATAACACTCACATACATGTAACAATTTTCTAAGTCCTCCAACTGAGGGGCTCAGCAGCACCATGTCATCGGCATAGCTCAAATTATTGAAACTTGTATCTTGTATGCGACAACCGACGTGCATGCTGCTGAGCCTCTCAATAAGTGCATTAATGTAAAGGTTGAACAATTTTGGAGAGCTCAGCCCTCCTTGCCTCACACCACATTCAAGTACATATTCATCAGAAACAGCGTCTCCCCATTTAACAACATTAATTTGACTAGAGTACCAATGCCTCAGAACATGCACTATTTCTTTAGGTACATTTGCCTCATAAAGCTTTTTCCACAGTAGTTCATAGTTCACCAAATCAAAAGCTTTAGATAAATCTAAATAGCAAGCAAAGACAGGTGTGCTTCTACTAGTGTAGTATTTGACAGTTTCCTTCATACATATTATGGCACTTTCAGTGGATAGGCCTGGCCTAAACCCGAACTGCGCTCCATGTAGTTGCAAGTACTTATCAAGTTCAGTATTCAGCAAACTGTCAAACACTTTTGAGATAACTGTAGCAAGAGAGATGGGTCTGTAGTTATTTAAAGATGACACATCACCATTATTAGGGGACCTCTCGGACGCTCAGATATCGATTTTGAACGAAATCGGGTTGGAAATGAAGAAAATCAATATGGCCGCCACTTTTTCCAAATTTTACCTCGGATTCATATTAGGGGACCTCTCGGACGCTCAGATATCGATTTTGAACGAAATCGGGTTGAAATGAATAAAATCAATATGGCTCCCACTTTTTCCAAATTTTACCTCGGATTCGTATTCGGGGACTTCTCGGACGCTCAGATATCAATTTTGAACGAAATCGGGACGAAAAAAAAGATAATCAATATGGCCGCCACTTTCACAAATTTTACCTCGGATTCGTATTAAGAGACCTCTCGGACACACAGATATCGATTTTGAACGAAATCGGGACGAAAATGAAGAAAATCAATATGGCCACCACTTTTTCCAAATTTTACCTCGGATTCGTATTAGGGGACCTCTCGGACGCTCAGATATCGATTTTGAACGAAATCGGGTTGAAATGAATAAAATCAATATGGCTGCCACTTTTTCCAAATTTTACCTCGGATTCGTATTCGGGGACTTCTCGGACGCTCAGATATCAATTTTGAACGAAATCGGGACGAAAAAAAAGATAATCAATATGGCCGCCACTTTCACAAATTTTACCTCGGATTCGTATTAAGAGACCTCTCGGACACACAGATATCGATTTTGAACGAAATCGGGACGAAAATGAAGAAAATCAATATGGCCACCACTTTTGCCAAATTTTACCTCGGATTCGTATTAGGGGACCTCTCGGACGCTCAGATATCGATTTTGAACGAAATCGGGTTGAAAATGAAGAAAATCAATATGGCTACCACTTTTTCCAAATTTTACCTCGGATTCGTATTAGGGGACCTCTCGGACGCTCGGATATCGATTTTGAACAAAATTAGGAAGAAGCTGAAAAAATCAATATGGCTGCGACTTTTTCCAAAATTTTACCTCGGATTCGTATTAAGAGATCTCTCGGACGCTCAGATATCGATTTTTAACGAAATCGGGGACCGAAGGGGAAAAAATCAATATGGCCGCCACTTTTTCCAAATTTTACCTCGCATTCGTATTACGAGACCTGTCGGACGCTTAGATATCGATTTTGAACGAAATCGGGAAGAAAATGAAGAAAATCAATATGCCTGCGACTTTTTCCAAATTTTACCTCGGATTCTTATTAAGAGACATCTCGGACGCTCAGATTTCTATTTTGAATGAAATCGGGACGGAAATGAAGAAAATCAATATAGCCGCCACTTTTTTAAAATTTTACCTCGGTGTCGTATTTGGGGACCTCTCGGACGCTCAGATATCGATTTTGAACGAAATCGGGACGAAAATGAAGAAAAGCAATATGGCCGCCACTTTTGCCAAATTTTACCTAGGAGTCGTATTAAGAGTCCTCTCGGACGCTTAAATATCGATTTTTGTCGAAATCGTATCGGACGGCACTAATTAATAAAACCACTTACAATACATTAACTCAAGAAAGGTCGTATCTTCATAGAGAATTCACGGCACTTCATGCGCCTTTAGACCTTATAAGGAACCTACATGCCAAATTTGTTATCTCTCGAGTCTCGAACCAGCAGTTTGGGCTGTGCGTTGATATGTCACTCACTCACTCAGTCAGTTTCTTCTTGCAATTTGGCACCTACTTTTAAGTTTTCATGCTCGCAATATGAAATTTCAAAATCAACGCCATTTTCGAAATTAACGACCCAATAAATCATAAAAATCACACCTATATTAATATTTAGACATTCCAACCCCTTCGGACCCCAACAAAGGGGATGGTATTTCACGTCCTCCACATGGGATTTTAAAATTATTGTTGTTTTCGTAATCAGCGACCCGATAAACCATAGAAACCACACCCATATCGATTTTCAGAATTTGTCACTAGATTTCCCCCTTTTAGGGGTTGATTTCTTAAAAAACCTGAAACACATGTTTACTCATTTATCGTTAGAAATACTCCTGTGAAGTTTCGAATAAAATAATCTAACTAATCTTGATTCCCCATACAAACTTCGGACCCCCATTTCACCCCCTTATGGGTTGAATTTTGAAAAATCCTTTCTTGATGCACCTCAAGACCTTATATGGAACCTACATACTAAATTTGGAATCTCTAGAACCAGCACTTTGCGCTGTGCGTTGATATGTTGGTCACTCAGTCAGTGAGTTATTTCTTGCAATTTGGCACAAACTTTCAAAAGTTTTCATCATTTCGATGCCGCCGGTGCCGATGCCATTTTCGTAATTAACGTCCCAAAAAACCATAAAAACGACACCCATATTAATATTTAGACATTTCATCCCCCTCGCACCCCAACAGGAGGGGATGGTATTTCACGTCCTCCACGTGGGATTTTAAAATCATTGTTATTTTCGTTATCAGCGACCTAATAAACCATAAAAACAATACCCATATCGATTATCAGAATTTGTCACGGTCGGTTTTCGTCACGGTCGGCCATAGACGTCAACGTAAAATCGTCACCCGGACGCCAACGACGGCACTGGCCGACAATTTTTTTTTATGAAAAACTACTGCGAACTGCCCAGTTTTATATTGGCATTATTTCTTTACACATCATTTCTTTACCGTTGTGGCGTCAGGGGCACGGCGAATTACTTTGACGTCTGGCGGCGAAAAGGTTAATAAATGTTTGCTTAAACTCACGCACTTGTCACTACTGGTGACACGTTTCGAATTCTTCGGGAGTTCCTCGAGATACATGTTGTCGCGGCGGCATCGCTTTGCGTACGACCCACCGCATAAATATTATTTGTATGTTTTTCATGTCCCACGGAAGTCTAAATTTAAAGAAAGTATAGAAGAAGAAAGAAAGAAGAAGAGTATAAGAGAAGTAATAAGAGAGTTAGTGTAGTAGTTACACGACTGCGCCAGAAGGAGAGTTATGTTTTTTGAGAGTATGTATGTATGTTTGTTTGTTTGTATGTATGTATGTATGTATAATTGTTTGGCATGCTCTGCAGCCTGAACGGCTGCCACTGGGCCATGAGAGTGACACTGGGTATATCAAGATAATAAAAAAACTAAATGGCGGATTTTGGCGCCAAATTCCAAATTAAACAGAAACGCAGTCGGGTTTTTTAGTTTTTTCATTAAAGAGACTTGTTTATGAAAGTCTGGATTTGGTTTACATGCATTTAGTTCAATTTGTAAGCCATGGGGGTGGGAGAATAACAGCGTCTGTTGACCAAGAGTCCTTAGTGGTCTCTTAGTACAGGGACAAGTTGAGCCACTTTCCATTTCAATTGTTGTTCTTCTACCTATACTTTTTTTGTGGCGTTGTATTTAAGTTCCTGAATAAATAAATAAATATTATACGGACATTTTTTTACACATCCCGAACTAGTCCTATAGTAAGCTCAATAAGGCTTGTGTCATGGGTACTATACGATGATATACAGGGTGATTTCGGGGTCGTGGATCAAGAATAAGTTTCACATTTCCCCCTTTTAGGGGTTGATTTTTCAAAAAACCTGAAACACGTGTTTACTCATTTATCGTTAGAAATACTCCTGTGAAGTTTCGAATAAAATAGTCCAGCTAATCTTGTTTCCCCATACAAACTTCGGACCCCCATTTCACCCCCTTAGGGGTTGAATTTTGAAAAATCCTTTCTTAGTGCACCCCTAGACCTTATAAGGAACCTACGTGCCAAATTTGGAATCTCTAGGACCAGCGGTTTGGGCTGTGCGTTGATATGTCAGTCAGTCAGTCAGTCAGCCAGTCAGTCAGTCAGTCAGTCAGTCAGTCAGTCAGTCAGTCAGTCAGTTTCTTCTTTTATATATTTAGATAATATGATACACAGTCATATAAACCGTCGTATGCAAAAGGTGAAAATTTTAAAACAATATTTTATACATTTCCTGGAGTTGTATACAATTCCTAGATTTCATACATTTCCGGTGACATATATATATAAATATAACAATGTAGGGTACTCGGGACCCCACTTAAAATTTTGCACTATGTAATTCCTCTAATTCGAACCAAGCGCTTTGCATTTTCTTTTATAATGCGCACTTCTAAGGTTTGGAATTCTCTGCCGGCGTCTGTATTTCCGAGTTCATATAACCTAGACCTTTTTAAGACACGAGTGAATAGGCGTCTTCTGGGTGAGCTCGCTTCATCGTCGGCCTCATCTTTGCCCCCCGGCTAGATGCTGGCCAACAGCAATCCAATTAGTAATAAAAAAAATATATATATATTGACTCATATGCCAATCGGAATTTGGAATCTCCATATATATAGTGGGTTGTGTATGATGATAAATTTACGTTGCAACATTAGCATGTTCGCTAATTTAGAAAAAATGACCGCTACACGTAAAATTAAAACGTATTATATGTCGGGCTTACTATCCTATCTAGTCGGGCTGGATGAAAATCTGATGAAAATAAAAGTTTGTAAAAAATCAAAATCGGTCATCAAATGTCATGGTAGAACTCCGACATTTGAGATAACATAATAATCATAGAACTGAGAAGCTTCAATGCAGGCAACTCAAGTGAGCACTTCAGTGCACTTCCTTCGGTACCGTAAAATGGGGTGAGTAGGGACAAAACTGACATTCAAACCCCGATAGCATTTTATTTTTACATATGCAAACTGAATGGTGTATATAATAAGTGTTCCGGACGTTTATGTATTTTACTTTTTATTGACGTGATAACGTCTTTAAAATCGTTTTAGTCGGGTGACATGTTCAGAAACTTGTGTTACACCAAAACCTCACGAGCGCGATCGCAGGTATAAGTGAAGTGCAAGTGAAGTAAGACGTTATCACGTAAACATCTCGATCGTAAACCTACTTTACAAACAACCAATTTTTTTTTATTTTGGGTAGTTCCATTTCATAACTTTGAAATAAAATCCCACCTCACCTAGTCCCTTGTAATTGGGGTGAGATGGGATTTCATACAAAGGTGATTTTCGAAGATTGTTGGATTGTTTTTTTTATGACTTAATAGCTCCATTATAAATTAGAATACATTATTTTTGTAGCGGTAGCCTTAAAATCCCATCTTACCCTCCTTACATTCCTTTTCTCCCCATTCATAACCCAACTCTCCCCGCGAACCCTACTCACCGCATTTTACAGTACGTGTACACACAGAGCGGGCGCGGCACGGTGCAGGGCGGATTTCATTTTTAACAGACTTCAAAATAAGAAGTCCCAGTCGGAGTCGGATTTTGTATTTCTATTGGGTGAACCGATTATGATGATTCTTTTTTTATTTGAGCGGTGGTGCTTCCCGTGTGGTCTTATTTCAATTTGGCCCAGTTCTGACAATGGCATCCATGAGAAAACCATATAAGTCTTAAATTTGCATTAAGTAATTGCACGATAAATGGACGAATAACTCAACTCGGTTGAAGTAGATTTTTTTTGTTAATAATTTTGATTATTGATCTTTTCGAAACAGTCGACTGTCGATTGCTGCTTCTTAGGTCACACACGCCGCCTCCGCTCTACCGCGGTACTGAATACCGCGCGACTTTTTGATTCGACGCGCCCCGGACCGCGTTCTGTTTGCCGCAAAATCGCCACCGCCCCGCAACGACGCCGCACCCGCTCTGTGCGTTTTCAGTTTAAACTGAACGGACGAAACTAGGAGTATTTGTGACAGCTCCCATATTTTGATAACCCTAGTTATATTGGCAAAGATACCATATCTAATCTATATCGGCTGGTACCTACAATCAATTGTTCTGTGGCGAAAGCTGCGTCTGATAGTGATAACGATTGCGTTGCGCACAGGTACGTGTATCAGTCGCCAATCGTACCATTTATCAAAATCCTTCACCATATTAGCGGGAGTCGTTTCGATTCCGTTTCGCAAATTCAATGCCAGTTTTAGTGTGAAATTCTCTGAAGGTCGGACGTTCGGCTGGATAGATACAAATAAACAATGACCAAGATAGCCACGTTCGTGTTTATCGATATGCTTGATGATAAAAGTAATGACATAAAAGAAGAACCGATGGTGAGTTTGCTGGCGCTGAGGAGGAATTTTCTCGAAAAGAGACGTGACATCGAAGACTACTATGATATCTCATTGTACGATTACGTTTCGCATGTCATTCCGCAACAGCTGGCTGATTTCATTAAACCTTTAGATAAACCTGTGTGCCTGGTCAGTTATAATGACAAGTCAAGTCTTTTTATCCAACTGCGACAGAAGGGTTATGTTTTTGATGCATCCTTTCCCGTCATGCGTGCTGATGCCATGCCCGCTTGCTATGATATTTTAGGGGTGAATAACGATGAAACAGAAAGTTGCAGCTTAAGAAGCGTTTACCACAGAGTGACGGGAGAACAGATGAGGCTCGGCGGGCCGTCAAACCGAGTCATGGCGATTGCACGAATTGTTCTAAAGCTATCTGATAGATTTGTGAAGTGGTTTGACGCAAACCATCATCATTTTCTTTATGGCTTCTGTCCGGTATGCAATAGCTATACAATTTGCGATCTTGATGTGCCTCGTGCGGGTCCTACGGAGGAATCTGGAGAAGCTACCGTTTATCTTCAAGTGGCAGCATGTCGACAGGACGGGATTGGAGTCGACAGGGCTTTGGCGACACTTATCATTAAAAAACTGAACGATCTCGTCCTCAGGGAACTAGACCGTGTTAATGAAGGGCCACAGTTTAACGAGTCGAAGCTTGTGGACGGGTACACTCGTATAACGGCGGCAACTACCGCGTCCAAGGGGTGGCTCTTAAGCCAAGATTTTGGACAGCTGGGCGGCCACAGTATTGTCTTGAAAACATTTCCGAATATGCTAGTCCGGATACTAGGAGCGCCAGGTGATATTCCTGAGGAATCAATGGTATTACAGTACATCCGTGGCCAGAATTGGGACAAGCCTGAGTTGGAGCTCGACAAATGGCTCCTGGTGAGTCGAGTGGAATATCCGTGGGGCATAAATCTGAACTTCTCTGTGCCATTTACCGTGGAGAGAGTGTGGGGGGACGATGATGTAAGAAAACTCTTCCTCGGTTGCACTACAGTCCCGGCGAAGATAATCAGGTTGAGTTAAAGAAAAGAGTCAAAATGGAGCGCCGTTGGAGAACGAGATGTATTTATTTTACTTTATTATTACAAATATGTTAACGTACGTTACAATTTTTTAGATCTTTGTTGTTCAGTATTTTACGATAATAATTCACCCTCAGACCAAATTCACCACCCAAACATGTAACGTCATTTTTTTTAAACCAGTGTTGGGACCAAGTAAATACGTAAATTGATAGAAATCGATTAGTGTACGAGTATAATGATTTGTAAAATTCCTGTTTGTGTTTACAATATTCTAATTTATTTATTATATTTTTATTTATTTATTTTATTTTATTTATAAAACGATTATAACCAAAACAAAATATTAATAAAATGAAATCAGGAAATACGACGTGAAAACATTGTTAAATAACGAACGTACCGTGAACGTACTTTCGCCGTGTTGTGTTCGTGTGTAGTAGGAATACAATACTTTTTGATTACCCAATCAAAATCAGGAGAAATTGAACGCCATTGGTGCCATCTATCGCAGCAAATACAAACATAGCTTAGGAATGATTTTTAGGGTTCCGTACCCAAAGGTTAAAAACGGGACCCGTTTAATAAGACTTCGCTGTCCGTCCGTCCGTCTGTCACCAGGCTGTATCTCAAGAACCGTAATAGCTAGACAGTTGAAATTTTCACAGATTGTGTAATTCTGTTGCCGCTATAACAACAAATACTAAAAACAAAATAATAATAATAATTAAGGAAACGTGAACAAAAAACGTGATATTTTAGCCCTTTTTCATGGCTACCACTCGCCTAGCGAGATCTCAAGAACCGTAATAGCTAGACAATTGAAATTTGCACAGGTTATGTATTTCTGTTGCCGCTATAACAACAAATATTAAAAACCTGCCAAGTGCGAGTTGGACTCTTTTTATAGATCATGCTGTACGGAACCCTTCGTGCGCGAATCCGACTCGAACTTGGCCGGTTTTATTTAAGATTATAAATATACAGGACGTTTTTATTATTTCAGTTCCTTAAAGCATATAGCCATGTATACCCATAGAAACGACGCACCATATTTAGTTTTTCAAAATACAAGTTTTTTTTTTCATACAAAATAATTTATTATAATAACACCCAGGGTGAATGCAAAATGCCTTAAGAGTTAACGTGGAGCAAAAGTTAATGTCAAATATGACAATATTCGGTTTTCCAATGACACGCACGTCAACATTGTTTAATTATTTTACTGTAATATTTAAGTATTATAAACAATCATGGCCATTGGCCGCAGTGTATTTTAACTGTTTGATTGCTGGGCATTTTGTCTTCGGGGATGTATTGTGTTGGATAAACTTATTGTTGACTAAGCAAAACTCACTTCACCATTTTGTTGCATTTAGCACATTTGACCATTTTTATACTTGATTTACCACGACAACGTGCAATGTACTACGATTTATTTATGTTTACACTACGATTTATTATATCGCGTGCGTACGCTTACGCAAGGTGTACGTTGTTGACCGCTGTGAGCGAGCGACTGAGTTTTTCAAAATACAAGATTATTATTTTTCATACAAAATAATTTAGTATAATAACACCCAGGGTGAATGCAAAATGCCTTAAGAGTTAACGTGGAGCAAAAGTTAATGTCAAATATGACAATATTCGGATTTCGAATGACACACACGTCAACATTGTTTAATTATTTTACTGTAATATTTAAGTATTATAAATAATCATGGCCATTGGCCGCAGTGTATTCTAACTGTTTGATTGCTGGGCATTTTGTCTTCGGGAACGTGTTGGATAATTTTATTGTTGACTAAGCAAAAGTAGTTTCTATGGAAGCGACTGCCATCTGAACTTCCAACCCAAGGGGGAAACTAGACCTTATTGCGATTAGACTTATCAAGTGAGTGGGTAACTTATGACTGTTAGAAGTTCTCAAAGGCCTCTTGCTTGACTTAACGACTTCTGTCATAGACCGCCGCCGGGATCAACTGCTTAACATGCCTTCCAAAGCACGGGAGCGCTCAGTTAATAACCACTCAAAGCGATCACCCAGCCAAGAGTTTATATGCTTAAACTGCGAGTTTGGTACGCGGGCGCTGCTGGCTCACGAGCGCTCAATTTATCTTAAATAACAAATCTATTAATAAGTTATATTGAACAAATTTCCAATCTCTTCAATGCCGGTTTTTACCGCAATTTTCCCTATCACCGTTCACCGATAAATACCGATTCGCCGCAGCACTAGCGGGAAATGAGCTGTCACCGCCACGCGCCGCAATTGGCGCGAAAATCATCGAGAGCACTCCTCTGTGATTGGCTAAGGAATTTGACAGCTTCCATTTATTTATGATTTTGCTTTTGAATAATTTATATTTGTTTGACTTATAGAGTATTTGACAATAGCAAAATAAATCAAGTTGCGCTGGTAATGTATTTATTATGGCTGATATAAACAACTTGTTGTTTTCGTTTGTTTCATCTAAAATGACCATTAGCTTCTTCGCATTAGCTCCGGGTCACCCTACTGCTACCTCTGGCATGGCAATATGCGGGACAGAGACACAGTGACAGTGAGTCTCTTACGGGCTCGTTTTCAGGGTTCTGTAGTAAACAAGGAACCATCATAGTCTCTCTTAGCTCAGTAACCGTTCATACTAGAAAGCTGTAATTTGGCATTTTCGTGTCTTTGGGGGGGCCTATGTCTAGCAGTGGAAGTTTTTCGGCTGACATGATGATGATGATTTATTTATTTATTTATTTATTCTTTAATTTGTTTACACGACCTTACAGCGAACCAATACGTCGAGAAACCAGATTCCTTAATTATGTACACTACAACAAATTACAACTAACAACAGTTATTTAGCATAAAATTACACATATATTTTACGCGTACGCGGTGGATTGCCTATCATCCATTGCCTCACAAAATCTCAAACATTCCCGGCACACGCTTACCTATCGCCACGCAAACAGGTCACATTTAGGCACCGATGCCAAGAGCGTATTGAGCAGAGTCAGCGCGCGCGGCAGCGGCGCGCTCCGGCGCGCTGCCGTGCGCGCCGCCGGCACCGCCAGCAGCGGGCGCGCGCGCGCACGCAGCTGGATGCGGGGGACGTCCGGGACGCAGAGCCGCAGTACGCTACCTACCAATTGGATAACGTCCGACTCCCCGCGCAGAGAACGACAGACCGTCATGAGAAGGTTGTTATTTCGCCTCATGATGAGGTACACATATCAAGCACACCGACAGAACGCTATAATAAAATATTGACAAAAAACCCTCGGCCTGCAGTTTGACCTGCCTAGCTGGTAATGTAGCTTTAAGCGTATCACACACTGGCGCAGCCTGCGGTGGCGGACGCGGCAGCGGCCAGTTGTACACTATAATTAACCTAACAATGATTCAGGCACACGTGGCCTTGACGCGGTGGTAGCGCGGCTGTCCGCCACCGCGCGAGTGTTAACGGCGAATGCAAATCACAACCGACCTCCATTGCCGCAAGAAAAAATTGCGGAATTAGATTATTATTATATCCAACAACGAATATACTATTAAAAACTATTGATCTTACATTTACCAGCTTGACAGAGTCAAACAGCAGGCTGAGGTTTAGTTTTGAGTGCGCCCCAGTTTGTGGCAGGCATAATGTGAACACGGTCTTAGGACCTGGAAGGCGGAGAAAAAGTAGAGAAAGGGAATAGGGAGGCAAACCTGGTTCCTATATCTGCCCCGCGCGCGCTTGATGGAGTTGGGCGCGCTGCGACCTCCTTTATCCTTTTTCTGCCCCCGGGGCGTATGATCGGCGATGAAATCGCGCTGATTTTCCGTTTAGTGCTCACTCGCGAGTTTTATATCGAAGGGAGCCGTGTGCTCGACCCGACGACGCGCAGTAGAAGAGAATTGTCAAGGTTTTTATTTTCCTACCCCCCAGTCAGGTATGCAAAGTTGTGAGGTTGGGATAGGATAAAGAGGGTAGTTTGAGTTGCTAGTGATGGGATGAATCGGCATTTACCATACCGCCTCCCGAAGAGCAGACGTGCTCTTGAAATATCTGAAACCTTTAGTACAGATTTTGGAATGAAATAAAATAAATAAGTTAAAGGTTCTTCTATCACTGAGAGTTTGACACTGGCAATAAAAGCTTAAATAAGAAAACTAGGCTAAATATTTAGAAACTTAACTAATTGTGTGACATGACTTGATTGTTTAGTATTAATATTGCTGGGATTTTAATTTGGGTTAAGCAACGGACATAACTTGACCACTGGGCGAATGAACGTACCAGTGGAGGTTTTAATTTCTACGACACGAACTATCCCGTCTGTGCCAGGACATATTTTTGAGACTCGAGCCCTGCGCCATTGCAAGGGAGTAGCATTGGGTTCAATGAGAAGCACCAAGTCTCCGACTTGTAGATTGGGCGTGGGATTAAGCCATTTGTGTCGTTGCTGCAAGGTGTGGAGGTATTCGCTGTGCCACCGCTTCCACAGATGTTGGGTTATTTGTTGCAGTAGCTGCCAACGACTTAAACGATTGCCAGGAACGTGTTCTACGTTGTGTTCGGGAACGCAAAGGAGCGATTGCCCAATTAAATAATGTCCTGGGGTCAAAAGGTCAAAGCTGCTAGGGTCACTGCTGAGCGGGCAGAGCGGCCTCGAGTTGATTATCGCCTCCACTTTTGTAAAAACTGTGGTTAACTCCTCGTAGGTGAGGACTCGTTCTCCCACAATGCGCATGAGCAGAGTCTTGGCGGACTTCACTGCGCTCTCCCACAAGCCGCCAAGATGCGGGCCAGAGGGAGGGTTGAAGTGCCACGTGATCTGCTGTGGTGAAAGTTTTTGCTGAAGTTGAGTTTCGTCAATGTTTTGGTAAATTTGCTTTAAATGGTTACGAGCACCTACAAAATTTGTGCCGCAGTCCGAATATATATCCGACGGCAAACCGCGCCTAGATACAAAGCGATCCAAACATGCTAGGAAGGCGTCAGTAGATAGCGCAGACACGACTTCTAAGTGTACCGCCTTAGTGACGAAGCAGATTAGTACGCAGAGATACGCCTTGTAAGTCCTCGGCGTACGCATGTGCGATGCTCTGACTGTGAACGGCCCAGCGAAGTCAACGCCAACCTTCTGAAAGGGTCTGGCCTGTGTTACTCGACTAGCCGGCAGGTTCCCCATAAATGGGTTCATCGGCTTTGCTTTAAGTCGGTAGCACCGTTGGCATTTGAAAATCCTGTGACGGACCACTTTGCGTGCTGATAATATCCAGAACCGGGGATGAATTACAGTTAACAGCGTATCGGCGCCTGCATGGCCGAATAACAGATGATAATGATCAATCAAGAGATGAGTTACATGATGTGAGTGCGGGAGAAGCAAAGGATGCTTGCTAGCATAGGCTAGCGTTGAATGCACGAGGCGTCCTCCCACCCTAAGTAGACCATCACCGTCAATGAAGGGATTGAGACGGATTATCTTCGTCTTGAGTGTGCGCTTCTCGCGCAATGCCTTGAAGGTGTCGTGGAAAACCTCAGCTTGAACGAGCTTAATAATTACTAGTAAGGCAGAGTTTAACTCAGTGACAGTTAAATAGCCTTTGGTTTTCTGTGTGGGCTGTCGTGCGTTGTTGATAAAGCGCAGACACCAACCTATGGTAGTCTGAAGCCTTATGAACGAGCTGAAGCGCGTGAGAAGCCATGGTTTCTCAACGGAGCAGCATGCGTTTTCGGCGGCCGGAGGGTCAGTATCAGGTTGTTCGACAGCTTACGCAGTTAATGCAGCAGCTGGAGAATTATCTTGAACTTGTTCGACGGTTTGGGACAAATGCGCTGCAACCGGAACATAATCTGTTAACCATTCAGGACCCCACCACAGGCTGTGATTTATCAATTCTGAGGGAAGCAGTCCTCGGCTGGCAGAGTCAGCAGGGTTAAGGGTCGAAGCTACGTGCATCCATGGGACATCTGGAATCATACCTTGGATCTGAGATACGCGATTGCCTTCGTACGTCTGCAGTTTATGCGGTGCCATTTGGACCCAGCTCAGCACGATGCTGGAATCACACCATGCTGTGGTAGAGCTGATTGTTATTTTGGCCTTAAGAATCTTTGATACATGCTCCAGAAGTCGCGCCAAGAGCACAGCGCCGCATAGTTCCATCCTGGGAATTGTCAACTTTTGCTTCACCGGGGCGACCCGCGACCTCGATATGAGCAGATGCACGCTTGATTCAGCCTCAGCTCTGACAAGGAGGTACACGCAGGCAGCGTAGCCACGTTCAGAAGCGTCGCTGAACCCATGCAGATGGCACTGACACAGCTGCTCAGCGAGCACGAATCTGGGAACGCGGATTTGATGCAGAGCTCGGAAATCATTGATGAATTTCGACCAAAACAGCTGAGATTCGGAAGGAATCGGATCGTCCCAGCCGAGCTCGATGAGCCACAAACTCTGCATGAATGATTTTGCAGCGAATGTAACTGGAGTGATGAAGCCACAGGGATCATACAGTCGAGCAATGTCCGATAAAATTCCTCTCTTGGTTGTGGTGCGTGACATTTCGGCGACGCGATACAAGAATTTATCGTCGGAGGGGTTCCACTCCATTCCGAGTATTTTGAAGATGTTGTCACCTGATTCTTCGAAGCGGAATGGAATCTCTCGATGATCTTCTGGAAATCCTTCTAAGATCTCGGTTTTGTTGCTTGACCATTTCCTCAAATGGAAGCAACCCTGGCCGAGCACATCAACGAGTTGTTGCTGCAGAGCTTTAGCACTCTCTATGCTGTCCGACCCACTTACGACGTCATCGACGAACGTATCCTCCAGCAGGACGCGCGAGGCTTCCGGATAGAGTCCGGAATTTAGGTTCGCTAACTCGTGGATAACCCTGATAGCCTGGAAGGCGGAACTGCTTACTCCGTATGTAACGGTAATGAGTTCGAACTCCTGCAACGGCTCATCTGTAGACTCGCGCCAGAAAATTGTTTGATAGCGCCGGTCTTCCGGGTGCAGGAGCACGTTGCGGTACATTTGTTTAATATCGCATGTGAATACGACGGGATGCAGCCTAAATCTTAGGATTACGTCTTGAATATTCTGTTGCAACTTCGGACCTGACATCAAATTTTGGTTGAGCGAGACCCCTGTAGAGCTTGCCAGTGAAGCGTCGAAGACCGCGCGCAGTTTTGTGGTGCTGCTGCTCTCTTTCAGGACCCCGTGGTGGGGGATGTAACACCTCTCACCCTCACAGTCAGATGACCTTAGCTGCATATGGCCCGAATCTTTGTAATCCCGCATGAACTCTACATAGAGTTCGCGTAAACGTGGCTCTCTCATGAGCTTGCGCTCTAAATTATGAAAGCGCTTTAAAGCAGCCGGGCGCGTTTCACCCAGCTGTTTGTGTTCTAACTTGAAAGGCAAGCGAACAATAAACCTCCCAGTAGCATCGCGGCTGTATGTCTCGACGAAGTGCTTCTCACAGGCGATGTCTTCGGGATCCAAAATGGGTGTCGACGGAGTCTCTTCATCACTCCAAAATCGATTTAAAGCCGACTCTAGTCGAGAGTTGCATGACACTAAATGTGCGTGCTGATACCCTCTGGACGTAACAGGCGAGTTTCCCATGACAACCCAACCGAATATTGTGGAGTGCGCAGTAGGCAAGCCTCCTCCTAACTTGCGTTTGTTTCCTGTGAATATTTCATCGAACAGGTCAACTCCTAGCAGTAGGTCAATACGTCCAGGCATGTGAAATGTGTTATCAGCCAGAGTTAAATTGCCACAGCTGTGAGGTACAAGGGAACTAATTTGAGCTGCTGGTTGATATCCAGTGATGCGTTTCATCACTATAGCCTCTGTAGGCAGGCCAGGATGGTGCGAATCCACAAGCGAGGTAATGTGGCAGTCCACTTTTCCATAAGTGGCCTGCCGCTGTTCACCTACACCAATCACATCATAGGATCGGCGGCGCTGGAGCCGCAGCTGCTGGGCCAGATATTCAGTTATTAAAGAAGTCTGCGCACCAGGATCAATTAATGAGCGAACAACATGAACATGACCGCTGGCATCCCGGACTCCAACAAGAGCAGTGCCTAGCAGCCCTGTAGACATGGGCTCTACATTAAGTAGGATCAGCTTGCCATCAATATCGCAAGATGACTGTGATGCCGACATGTGGACATTTGTCCCAGAATTTTGATTTGTGCTACCGCTGGGTATGTGCTCAATATGAGCTTGCATATCGGCTTTTGGCGAGACAAAGGCCTTGGTCGGACTGCTTGTCGCCTCAGCTGTATGCAATTTTGTATGATGCTTGCTCCTGCAGATCTGACAATATATTTTGGACATACACTTTGAGACATGATGGGGCCGCAAACAATTATAACACAATTTTTTACTTTTAACATATGCCTTCTTGTCAATAATAGAATTGAACTTTTGGCAGTGGTAAATAGGGTGACTTCCACCACAGCAGATACAGGCAGTCTGTTGAGCCACATGTAAGGTGGTGGGGACATCACTTCCAGCTCCTTTTGTAATTACATTTTGGGACGCTTCTAAAACCCGTAAATGATTTTCTAGAAAATCCAACAAGTTCTCAAAGTCGGGTATTTCATTCACTTTAAGAGTGAATTCAAACTTTGTGCGCATCTCTGGAGGCATTTTCCTGGACACAAGATGAAATAGCAAGAAACTCCATGAAGCCGTATCAAACCCGAGAGCCTTGAGGGCTTGTGTATTCTCTTTGAGTGTGTTCACAAACTTACGTAGGTTTTTAAGTATTAGTGTATGACAACTAGCAGAAAGTAGGAGCTCTAAATGTTTGGATGCAATCAACCTCTTATTTTCATACCGCTCCTGCAGTAGGGAATATGCAATCATGTAATTCTCAGGCGATATATTGAGATGCCGCACTAAGCTTAAGGGTTCATTTTCAAGCACTGTTAACAAGTAGTGAAACTTTTGCACAACACTTAACTCTGCATTGTTATGTATCAAGCTATTGTAAATCGATATAAAATTAGGCCATTCTGTGTGTGTACCCTTAAACTTAGCTAGCTCAATCTTAGGTAGATGGAAACGAGTGCTCTCCATACCATTTGATTTAGTGAGCTGAGTTTGTGTAGAAGTTGGACCACACAAGTCTTCGTACATCGTTTTTATGGAGTAAAACTTCTCGTAAAATGCATTATATTTTGCTTCTATATCTGGTTTATCCTTACCCTCAATTAGACTCATAATAACGGAGAAAGCCTCATCCATTTGATCTCGCATACGCTCGATGTCGGCATAACGCACTTTAAAATCCCTTAATTGTTCGGGTGTCGGATTTGAACTCATTAAATTTGATGCCATGTCATACAATTGACTGACAAAGCTATGCGAAATATTAAACTTCACCACTGAAACTTGAGATTGCATTGTATTAAGGTTGTGTTATGAACTCGTAAACACAAATAACACGAAAGTTAGGTTATGTAAATAAACCGATACTATTACTATTGCAAGTGTCAAAACTCGAGAGATGTATTTTCCTATTTAATTTATTTAGATACTAGGATTTTGGCCAACACGGTTAATGTATCTCGTTGGCTTATGCCAACCTTCAAAAACTGAGGGAAAAACGACAGATCAACACTACACAGACAAAAGTGTTACTTGTCTGTGGCAGGCAAAAAATGACTTGCTAATTACGAAATGCTAAAGGAATCCTGAACTTAATTTTGAAAAATTAATTAGGTTTAGATCAAAACTAAGAATATGCGGATCGAAAGGACCAAATTATGGAAGGCGGAGAAAAAGTAGAGAAAGGGAATAGGGAGGCAAACCTGGTTCCTATATCTGCCCCGCGCGCGCTTGATGGAGTTGGGCGCGCTGCGACCTCCTTTATCCTTTTTCTGCCCCCGGGGCGTATGATCGGCGATGAAATCGCGCTGATTTTCCGTTTAGTGCTCACTCGCGAGTTTTATATCGAAGGGAGCCGTGTGCTCGACCCGACGACGCGCAGTAGAAGAGAATTGTCAAGGTTTTTATTTTCCTACCCCCCAGTCAGGTATGCAAAGTTGTGAGGTTGGGATAGGATAAAGAGGGTAGTTTGAGTTGCTAGTGATGGGATGAATCGGCATTTACCAGGACCACTGACTGAGTTCCGACTCAACCCGCATAACGATAACGGATAACAAGATACTGTCCACGATATTATAACCATATACAGAGTCACCATGATTATACTGAACGCCTGCATAGTTTGGTCTTACATCTGACCAAACCTCGAAACGCACAGAGCGGGCGCGGTGCGGTGCGAAGGCGGTTTTGCATTTTTGATCTTTCCGAAACTGTCGACTGTCGATTACTGCTTCATATGTCGCACACGCCGCCTCCGCTCTACCGCGCTACCGAATACCGCGCGGTTCTTCGTTGCGATGTCCGCCGGACCGCGTTCGCTTTACCGCAAAAACGCCTCCACCCCGCAACGACGCTGCGCCGCGCTCTGTGCGTTTCATGCTTTAAGCTGTTCCGTCTGCTAACGAAAATTCTAAATCTCAAATTCAAGGGCAAAATTGTGTCTTTCATTAATTTAAGGGTTTTTTCTACCTTTTTGTCAGCGTGATTGATATAATAATAATAATAATATATTCTTTATTGCACCACAAACAGAAATTCTTACAAGATAATCCTTAAAAACTAATAGGTAACAACAGGCGGTCTTATCGCTATAGAGCGATCTCTTCCAGACAACCTTTGGGTAGCAGGAGATGAAAAAAAAAAGAAAAAATAACAACAGGTAGTATACTTATAGCAAATTACAGCTACCGTAAAATAGGGTGAGAAGGGACAAAATTGACATTCAAACCTCGATAACATTTTATTTTTACATATGCAAACTGAATGGTGTATATAATAAGTGTTCCGGACGTTTGTATTTAAGTTTTTTATTTTTATTTTGGGTAGTTGCGTTTCATAACTTTGACGATAAACAGGAAATCCCACCTCACCCCGTAGTTCCTCGTAATTGGGGTGAGATGGTGATTTTGGAAGATTGTACGATCGTTTTTTTTTATTATGAGTATTACTATAGCTCCATTTTAAATTGGAATACATTATTTTTGTAGCAGTAGCCTAAAAATCCCATCGCACCCCCCTTTCATCCCTTTTCTCCCCATTCATAACCTAACTCTCCCCGCGAACCCTACTCACCCCATTTTACAGTACCTCCTAATAACGGTTACCGACCTAAGCCGCTGACAGATGGACTACATGGCGAAGCGAAACTATAAGGGTTTTTTTTATGGAACCCAAAAATTAAGACAACTTTGCTTTGTTCGGTGCCTTCTGCAAATAACTTAAAAGGAGACGCCGGTATTACTAGTATTCTTTGATCTGTGCCGGTATTAAGTAAGGATTTGTATTGGTTGTTAAAGAAACATAGAATTTTGTTTCTTTTTTTGTGTGTCGCTTAATATTGTATTGATTTAGCAGGATGAGGAAAAAAGTAACACAAAGACTTTTTTGTTTTTTTCTATCTAAAAGATTTTAAGCTATTCATGCTATCATGCAGCATGCAGCTATCATGTTTCGACTATTGCCAGAGAAAAAAAATACTCGTATACCTTAGTCATCAACATATCCAAAAATCAGCCCTTATGACAGTTATGACTTTCTCAGATTAGGAAGATCGATTATCCAAGGAAAGGCCTTAAACAAGCGCACGGGGGAGTCACAAAAAATGACCCTCCGATTTCTTAGTACATTTTGTATGGAAAACTGCCCGCTCGCATATCTAAAGAGCCCTCGAACGGCGTCCAATCGCCAGAGTGCCTCATGTCTAATTCATCAAGGCAGTCGATTGTACTTGCGGTGAGAGGTACAGTCGGACAAGAAAGTGGTCTCATTTTTCGACGATGTTATTTTTTTTATACTACGACGGTGGCAAACAAGCTCACGGCCTGCCTGATGGTAAGCAGACACCGTAGCCTATGGACACTTGCGACTCCAGAGGAATCACAAGTGCGTTGCCGACCCTTTATTGGCTTGGGGATGCGCTGTATTGAGAGCTGTCAAGCTAAGAAACATATGCAGGCCCCTCACTCTCAACACAGCGCATCCTCGGGAGCTCTGGCGACCTTACTCAATACTAGGAACACAAAAACCACATACCTACCTAAAGGGAAAGTATTTGAAAAGACTTCGGACTTCATAAAGGAACCATCAACAGATTCGCGATTCACCTACGATCTTTGTGGCAGAAAGTCCTGTGCTGTTCCGTGCAGCTGCAGATTTTTTTTGCAGCATATACCTCTTCTTCTTTATGAAGTTCCCCCTTTTTAGGGTTCCGTAGCCAAAATCTTAAACGGAACCCTTATAGTTTCGTCATGTCTGTTCGTCATAGATGATTTACTCGGAGACTATAAGTAAGCACTACAATTATGAAATTTGGTAAGATGGTGTGGTGTATTCTATGAACCGCTACAGAAAATTGATGTGAAATTATAAAAACAACTTAAATTAGTCCCATACATGTTTATTTTTATTAGGAAATAAAAACAGAAACAGTCACGAGAATACAACGTATTGGTATGTTTTTTTTTATCATAGACTGACCAGCGATTGGCCTTAGTCTCACCTGATGGAAAGCGATGACAAGGCCTAAGATGTTGCTCGCTGGTTCAGTGATAGCCTATATTCACTCTTGTCTTGAAGAGACCCAGATTGTATTTATCAGGAAATACAGTCGTATGTATGTATATGTTAGTAAAATTACTTAGGTATAGACGTTTCCTTATATACATATCTCACTGTCACGACACAAAAAATTTAACACGAATAACGCTAAAAATATGTTGGCACTACCTACTTTTCAGCGGGGCAATTATGCAGTCTACTAGATGCACAATTGACGCGCTTCAAATTTCCAGTACAGCTTAAGGCGAAGGGGTGGGCAAGCTCTTTCCATACAAACTTTGTGCAACTTTTTCTTCGTTTGTGTTTGCACTCTAGTTACTATTTTTGGTCCATATGCTTATTTTTTTGTTAGCTATGTCTCGATGTTTTTCTTTTTTAATTTTAATTATTTTTTGTATTTTTTATTTTTATTTTGTTTTAAATAATGCAAAATATCAACATCAATTTCTGCGTATATCCAATATGTAGCAACAAAAAATAAAATTAAATGCCGTAGTGCCAAAACTAACGCAAAAAACTTGCACAACCTTTGTATGGAGAATGGCTTGCCCTACCCTGCGCCTTAAGAAATCAAAGCAAAATTACAAATCAAACACAACTTGAAACTTAACGCTAATTAGGTAATTATGTTAACTATGGCTTTAAACTGAGAACGGGAGCAAGAGAATATGTCTACTTCATTAAGAACGTTTCAAAGAAATAGATATTCTAACCCTGCCGTCCCTATACATATTTGAAATAATAATGTATGTTAGTAAACCAATAGCCACGAGAAATACTGGGAAACTCAAAATAACCTTCTATAGACTAGTAAAGGCGAAAAAGTCGTTCTTGGGAAATTGTATCAAATTCTACAATAAAATTCCTAAACACATTACTGAACTTAGCAAATCTAAATTCAAATCTGTAGTAAAACAAGCACTTATTTCAAGAGCATATTATAAGATAAACGATTACATCATGGATAGGCATGTTTGGCAGTGATAGCGACCTGCACGGGTAATCTATCGCGAAAATATGTTTTCTATTGTAGCATTGTTATTTAAGATACTTTGTAGTAGCTGACACTGTAATTTTATATTAAACTATACAATGTACATATTGTTTTGAAAAAATTACACCTCGCCGAGTTTCTTACGCCGGTTCTTCTCGTGGCAGAGGTATATTTTTCCGAACCGGTGGTAGTTTATTGACGTTCATAGGTGCATGTAATATGCCTAATTTGAAGAATAAACTACTTTTACTTTTTTAACCATATTGTGGTGATTACACATTCTATATATTGGTGCGCGTTTGCCGGCATTGGTCTTTATTTTAGGTAGGCTAAAAAGGTCTTCGGATCTTCTGCACTTTACTGGTGGTGCTCGAAACCGGATGCTTGACAATAATTGTGGGCAGACGATGTCTCCTGTACATATGTTACATAATATAATAATATCTGCATACTACATATACGTATATGCAAACGGAAGGTGAAAAAAATTCAATGCGCATAAGCGTAATGTCTATGGATAGCCTAAAAATAATGTAGAGCTTTCTAAAAAAAATCATTTAATTCTACCACAAGTTAATAAGTGTCCCCACACCCCTCTAATTTTCAAACTATGAAGTTTATAATTTATTTAGTGTAGTAGTATTGTAGTTTGGGGCCGGCTTATGTCCAGCAGTGGACATGATGATGATTATTTATTTGCGTGATACTTATCGAGATAAGCTGGAGGTGAGGCGGGAAGTGGCCCTCGCCTTGTACGTTATTAAGGTACTGAGAGGCGAGTTGTGCAACCCAGGGGTTCAGCGCTCCTTGGCGCTGAACGTACCCAACGGGTTTGTGCAGCGCCGCCGCCGGCCGCCGCTGCTGGCCGTGCCCGCCGCTCGCACAAAGTTGTTTCAAGAGGCACCGCTGACGAGAAGTATACGCACTATCAATCTGGTTGCGCTAAAGTTGGACGTGTTTACATGCTCCCTCAATGATTTCACAAAGGCCACTATGTCTGTATTGTGTTTTACTTAGTTTGTTAGTTAATATTATTTTTTATGGTGGAACTTTAGTTATTTAGGAGTTTTATGTGTTATGGCTATTTTTTACTATTATAATACCAATTACGTTATTGTCTGTCGCATTAGGTACCCTGTAATGATAGACTTAAGTTATTAAATAAATAAATAAGTGTATCATCAATATCATCATCATCATCATATCAGAAAAATGCGAGAATGGAGGTATGTACATCCCCAGCAGGACTCGCAACTGTGAGTGACATTACTTCTCTAAGACTCTATGTGTAATGTAATTATACATCACGGCTTTTTCAAAAAAAATACCTATTTAAAGTACAAACTTATGCCTCTACGCAGTGTCCTAACATGTAGTGTTGAAAGCCCAAAGGTTAGCTAGTGTCCCTCAGCCCTAAGTCCTCCAGACGTCTTAACCTAATTGCTTTGGCATTACCGCCTTTAGCAGTGGGAGCAATTTTCCGAGATCAAAGTGGAACTCACTTAAACGCCACAGGCGTAGGGATGGGACAGGGCAATACCGGTTTCTAACTACTTTTTGTTTTATTAAGTTTATAATATGGGAGTAATATTCAGCGTGTATATTTGAAGCCAATGTAGTCGAGTGGTAAGGCACGCTAATTTTAATCTGGAGGTCGTAAGTTCGAATGCCGGCTATAAATAGTTTCCGGTAAGCACAATTTAAGTAAAAAATCAATGTTATAAAATTAGATGTAAGTAATATACCTACTGTTTCCTGAAAAATGGTCGTAAAAGTGGACCTACTCGCTTCATATTGGAAGGCAAAGTGTATAGTTTATAGCCAATCATAAATGAAATGCCGCTAGGCCCGCTAGCAAGTAAAATGCCTCAAGGCCTGTTTTAGATATTTTGCTTAAGTATTCTTGCATATCATCAAGTAATAAATTAAAACTCTACAACCAGCTGACGTTTTTTTTCGTTAATGTATTGGGTTAACTATTATTTGATACAATTTTCAATCGACTGACTTTTTAATTAATATCTTCAAATAACTGAAATTTTCTTTTTTTTTTTACTACTTTGGGAAGCTATTGCTGCTCAACCCACCAACGGATCGCCAGCTGACGTATACCTTCTTCTTATAGTCCTTCATAATACACCATCTTAACCACTGTACAAGGTTTCGTGCGCGAGTTAATTACTAACTGTTTGTGGAGTCCGGTCTGTTCATGCTTGCAAGGGCCTGATTAATACCTTAATACTAGTGTTATTTTATTGGAGATTGACGAGAGACATCATCCTGTTTTGGATTAATTTTATTGTTATTGACGCTTAGAGACCTTATACATCTCTGAGAATATTAAATTACTTAAGTGCTATTTTCATTTACTACTTATTTTAATTTAGACGCTTAGGGACCATGTACATCTCTAAGGACTTAGGAATAATGGACGCTCAGAGACCATATACATCTCTGAGAAATTAAATTTATTGTATATACTTTTGTGTATTCGGACAGAGACCGTATATATAGGGTGATTTTGGGGTCGTGATCCGAAATAATTGTACATGGTCAAAAATTCAAAGTAGACAACATCACAGTCGGTATGAAGGTTTATAACTCAAATAATTTTCATTTTTGTACAAATTTTAATAGGAAATAATACTTTTTCATACAACTTGGTCACCCTACCCCACTGTCAACTCTCCATACCATCCGTCAAAGAGAGTAGGGTAACCATGTTTTTTTTGTGATTTTGTATTTTTTTCATCAAAATAAATTAAAAATGAAATGCGTTTGTTTCGTGTAACTACTTTTTTTTTTGAAATGGCTAACAGATACAAAGTCTAAAAACTGGTTCTTGATCCACGACCCCGAAATCACCCTGTATACGTCACGATTATTTTTTTATATAATGTATTGTAATCACTATAGTTTTAAAATCATTATTATTATTGTCTACTTTTTTTAGTTCTGCAATTCTGTTTTGAAAACATTATAATTATCATCGTCAATTTATTTAATTGTATAATTCATGTGTTGACTTGTAAAAGTGCCCTTGTGGCCTATTTGCAGAATAAAATTTTTGATTTTGATTTGATTTTTGATTTTGAACGATTTTTGCACCTGGCCCTGCCCGGCTAGTATGATAGCTTATACCGTCACGTTTTATGTGACGTTTCAGTACATTTTGGCCATATAACGTGACGGTATAAGCTATCATACTAGCCGGGCAGGTACTATTACGTCAGTTGTGTGGAAATCACTGGACTGACAATTTACGTCGTTTTCCAGCCGGTACCGACGATTTGATAACAAGAAACAAGTTTTTTTTTTACAAATAATAACAATTTCCGAAAGCGGTCTAATAAATTCCGAGTAATCGGTGAACATAGGTACCTACATAAAAGATACCGACGTATTAAATACCTCCGCTTTTTATGAAGCTGCCGGTTAAAACAGGTATTTTATTTTCAGTTTACGTGATTCTCTAATAAAACCGTTCAAGATGAGATTCCTTGAAGGCGTTTGAAGTATTTTAATAATAGAAGCTATGTTATATCATATACATATATATAAAAAAACAGTTGACTTGGTTTCCAATAAAGAGTTAAGGAGAATTTATTGAACTGGAAATCAAATTTTACCCGAGAATATCTTACTTAAAGGATGCGTCTAAATAGGGTTACCAGATGTACCGATTTTTTCGGGACGTACTTATTTTCAGTGTTGATATTTGGCCATGTCTCGTGATTCATTAAATTCGATTTGGGGCAGGACATTGTCCCGATTTTTGAGCAATCAGTACCAAAAATGAATAGAATTGATTTTTGCGTACTCGAAAAACATATACAAATACGTAAATGAATAGAACCGGTTGTTAGCTGATGTTCTCGTATTTACTATTAAGGTACCTATGTTTTATACCGATATGTGTTTAATTTATGATGTTCATTTGGTTTTTCGTATACTTATTTTTTTCGTAATTTATTGCAAAGAGGAAAGAGTCGTTAATTTTAAGACAATAAAACATTAATTAATGACTTGTCCCGAATTTTAAGGTGATATCCCGAAATTTTAATGCTGTTGTCTCAAAAATTAAGAAAACTGATCTGGCAATGCTACGTCTAAACTCTAAACTAATTTCATATATTTATTACCAAATCTGTTTTTATATATATATATTTTTATGAATGACTGACCAGCTATTGGCTCTTGGTCTCACCTGATGGAAAGCGATGACAAGGCGTAAGATGTTGCTCGCTGGTTCGTTATAGCCTATTCACTCTTGTCTTGAAGAGACCCAGATTATACTCATATCAACAGTTTTTTTTTTTTGAGAAGTGACAGTGTTATCAAAGATGCGTCGATTTCTTCCGATATTTTAGATACTTTTCAAAGCTCTGCACAACTTTGTATTTAAGTTACTTATTTGTATCTACGGTCTGCCTCATTTAAATTTTGGACAGCGAATTGTTATTTACATAAAAATATCTATTTCGATTTTTTTTACCCTGAATGTTCAAATTTATGGTTCTTTCTAAAACGTGTACCCAGCACCCGAGCGGACAGCACATGGTATGGATGGCCATCAACGGCATTTACCGCAATGCAAAAAATTAAAAATCATAAAAACACATCACGCTATAGTTGCCTTGGAGTTGCACGCGGGCCGCACGATACTTTGCCACCAACGTGGTATAACAAAAATCGCCTTAGGGAGGGTAGCACCAACATAAGATTACAGACCGATCAACGTTAAATATGGCGCCGGCAGCTGTCATCTCATAGAAACCTGTCAAATTTTCTATACAATCAGACTTTAACGAGCACCGCTTACGATTACAGACGGTTTGGTGCAACCCACCTTTATTCGCCGACTTCAAAAAAGGAGGAGGTTCTCAATTCGACTGTATTTTTTTTTCTTTTATTTTACTTCCAAACTTTCGACTGGGTGAACCGATTTTGATGTTTTTTTTATTTGAAATCTGGTGCTTCCCGTGTGGTCCCATATTAATTTGGTCCAGTTCTGACAATGGCATCCATGAGAAAACCATATAAGTCTTAAATTTGCATTAAGTATGTGCGCGACAAATGAACAAATAACTCGGTTGAAGTCTGTTTTTAAAGTTTCGTACCCAAAGGGTAAAAACGGGACCCTATTACTAAGACTTCGCTGTCCGTCCGTCTGTCACCAAGCTGTATCTCTAGAACCGTAATAGCTAGACAGTTGAAATTTTCACAGATTGTGTATTTCTGTAGCCGCTATAACAACAAATTAATACTAAAAACAAAATAATAATAATAATTAAGGGGGGTCCCATACAAAAAACGTGATATTTTAGCTTTTTCATGGTTACCACTCGCCGAGCTAGATCTCAAGAACCGTAATAGCTAGACAGTTGAAATTTGCACAGATAATGTATTTTTATTGTGGCTACAACAACAAATACTTAAATCAAAATAATAATAATAATTAAGGGGGCTCCCATACAACAGAGTAGTTGTTGGCGTTTTTTGCTGTATCTCATGAACCATAATAGCAAGGAGGTTATAATTTTCACAGATGTTGTATTTTTATTGCCACAATAATAACAAATACTAAAAATAATACGGAACCCTTCGTGCGCGAGTCCGACTCGCACTTGGCCGGTTTTTTTTTGTTATGTTCGGTTGTTTATACCCAAAGGATGATTGCGTAACGTTTTAATAGCGTGCGTAAGGTTGTTCTAAAGCTCGAAAAGCACAGAGCGGGCGCGGCGCGAAGGCGGTTTTGCATTTCTGATCGTTCCGAAACTGTCGACTGTCGATTATACTTGGTATGTCACACACCCCGCCTCCGCTCTACCGCGCTACCGAATACCGCGCGGTTTTTCGTTGCGACGTACCCCGGACCGCGTTTGCTATTCCGCATTGAGGCTGCGCAACTCTCTGTGAGTTTCAATTCAAGCTCAAGTGTCATTATATTCAAGGGCTGATTTATGTCATTATAGTAATAAGTATCTGACAAAAAGTTCATTTCTGGTACAAGCTTTTATTGACGACTCTATTTTTTTCTTATTTTTTTACTACTCGGAGTACATACTAACGAGCCCAAACACGACGGGTTTATATTGTGTAGTTTACGGTCACCTTCTGTCTTCATAGTCAGATTAGCTCGGTGGTACCATAATATTGCATTGTCACCGAACTTTCATAAGTAAGAATTTCAACTCAATAGGATACCGGCAAGTGGCTGTTAAAAGGTTTGCAAATTTTAATGACAAACTACAAAAAAGCAGTGCAGGTCAATAAAAGCTTGTAAAATGACAGATCTATAGTATATACGTTTTCTCTACTCATGCTCTAAAAGTTCGTCTTTACGCTCTGCATAGGCGACATAAAGTAGCTTTTTATGCTCTAGAGCATATATTAAAACCCACCCCGGCCCGCCGCCCGCGGTCGACGAGCACATAAGTATAAATTTGATGAAATAACTTTAATTATATTCATTATTTGTTTAATGTTCTAACAATCGAAGTGAAAAGCAGAGTGTATAACTCGTGTTTAAAACCCATTTTATCCTTTACTTTATATCGACCCTCGCCTGCGGCTCGGATCGATAAATTGTCTCAGATAGAATGGCTTGTTTTATGCACTTGTTATACAATCTACTATTGACACATTACGGAATCATCTAACCGGTTTCCCGGTTCGACACGGCACATCACTAGCGCTCGCAGCTCTATTACCGCGCTAACTAGTTTATTGCACAGTTTAGTTTCAAATTTGCACTCAACGAAGTTACAGACGCCGCGTCCGAAGTTCAAACGACACTTCATGCTAAACAAGCTTGTTAATATTGGTAGGTGACCTGAAACTTGGGTCATCAAACAAAATACATTAAGGGTGGTAGCACCAAGTTACGATTACACACCCATCAAAGTTAAATATGGCGCCGGCTGCTGACATTCCATATTAGAAACTGTTCCATCTCCCCATTCAATCAGATTTTAAAAGCTTCCTATGATTACAGAGGTTTGGTACAGCCCACCTGATTATTACAAACGATGCAATAGTTTACTTACATAACCTCTCCTGTACCGCTAACCAAATTTTAAATAGTGGACTGTAACTAAATGTTATAACGAGAGTAGATTTTTACTACAATAGGATACTAGAATGAAGATATGCTATTCACTTATGTTTGGTGTTATAAACCGTCAGTTGCCTTCGTACCTCTACGACAAGTTGACCTGGGCACGTAACTCCAGGTCTGAAGAAGTCAGGTCTTCTAGATTTCTGCAGCTTGTTTGTCCTCGTCACCAGTCAGCTGCGTTTCGTGGCAGTTTTAAATACACCGCCACGAAATGTTGGAACAATTTGCCTCCCCCTATTCGAGCACTGAGAACTGCTAATAGTTTTAAAATTAAGTGTCGGAAATTACTTTTAAATACTTAAATGGACAGTTAGTTGAAAGTTTATTATGATTTACACGTAATAATATACCTAATTGCTAAATCAAATAAAGTTAGTTTAGATCTTGCAACCTTTTTACTATACAAAGATACGAATCCAAATTATTATTTTGCATAATTTCTTATCTGGTGGGCACTTTTTACTTAGAAGTTCTTTTTACGTAATTTTAAACACTTTAACAGCTAATTTGAGCAATTGAAGCCCCAATATCACACTCACATGTGTAACAAAAACTATTTATATGTAGTAGAGGTAGATTTTTTCTTTATTATATGTTGTTTGCGTCTGTGTCGTCATTCGATAGATTAAAGACAGGATCCCACTGAAAACCAGCGTATTGGCTTGCCGTGAAATTATGCTGAATGGGGCCCTTTTTAGTGTCGTTTGTTGTTCTTTTTTCATAAAAATGAAATTATTATGTTGTGTATAGACGATAATAAATGTATTTTCATTCTTCTTCCTTTCTTTCTTTCAGTGCATTGATTGACGGAGGTAGACACTCACCTTGGGTTTGGAAGGTGCGGCTCCGAAGAACAGACTCAAGGGCCCGACTTACCTCACGAGACCTAGGTTACCTGCATCCTGAAATGCATAACGTGGAGCAACTAAATCAAAGGGAGTTCAAGGCACCTTATAGACCGAGTATATAGGCTGCGCTCCGGGCGCGTTTTCCGAAATCGAAGCATTACGCGCTCACGTCGCTCAAGCGAGAACGAACCAGACTTTCTAAAACATCATGAAATCCCACAGACATCAGAGAAAAGCAGACTCGCAGTATTAAGCCAAATGATTTTTCATATAGTTGTCTCTTTAATCCTTATGGTGCACCAAAATGAGTTAGAATGCGACAGATAGTACAATCATTTTCGGCTGTTAACGAGTTGTCTCCATTTGAATGCACACCTAGATGTTATACTGTTTTTCACGTAAGAAGAGTCCGGTGACAGCTGTCAACCCAGTACAAATTATGTCATTTTTGACGTATAATGACATAATTTGTACTGGGTTGACAGCTGTCACCGGACTCTTCTTACGTGAAAAACAGTATAAATCCCATATAAACTTAACACACCACAACGTCAGTTCAGTACAATTTTCAGCTATGAAGACGGAGACACTGACACGTGAAGACGTGTCAGATTTCACTTGACTGTCTCTCTCAAACTTTCTGATTTGTGCATTAGTGAGAATAGATCAGATGCGTTTTAGCGGATCTGCTTTACTTTGATATCTGTGTGAAATCCTCACACTACCCCAGAGAAATCGTCAAATAATAATACCACGACCGAACTATGACAAGGACTACAAATGATGTGTCTCTCTCTGTCGCTCTTATTTAATTTAGTATAACACCGTCGCGAGTAGATATTGATTTGCCTTTTTTATGTCTAACGCTAGCATATCTATGGAAATTCTTACTCTGACATAAAATAAGTCTAGAGTTAGGTTAGGTTTGATTTATAGCGATTGTGAAAGATTGGCGGTTTCAGAAAATAATAGTAAGTATGAAAAAATAACTCGTGAGGAAAGTATTAGGTATTTGGGAAAACATAGTATGCCAAATCAGTAAAAAGCCGTTTACATATCTTTCGATTTTGTAGTTCGATTAGTCAGCAGATAAACAAGTAAAGCTATTCTTTAAATGAACGAACCTCCACTAGTTTTTCCTGTGTATATTTTTTTAACTAGATAAGAGTAAATATTATTTAAATTGAAACGTATGCACATGCTGGTGGCACGTATGATGGCAACGCTTATTCGAGTTCTGAGCCATCCCAGCACGGTACTCAAGGATTGGTTCCAACGGTCTGCTATGGCTTCTCCCATGCCCAACGCTGCCCCACTTTCCTCTACAGCAACGCGAATGCTTTACACCGCTCTAGTGAGAAGCATCCTCGAAACGAATGCAGTAGTATGGAATCCACACGAGAGCAAATATACACTTATGCTGGAACAAGTCCAAAAAAGGTTTCTGAGGCATCTTTATAAGAAGAACCACTTGTACTATCCGTTTTTGTACCCCACTCGCTTTCTGCATTCTCTAAAAATGCGACGAAAACTAAGCCCGCTCAGTTTTATCTTAAATGTCCTGAGAAATAAAATTTACAGTGTGAATCTGGGGGAAAAAATACTTAATTTCAATGTGCCGAACGATTATCGCAACAAGCGCCTGAGAGTGCCTCTCTTAGCAACCGCGCCCTCACGCACGAACCTGTACCGACACTCGCCCATTCCTCGCACTACTGCTCTTTTTTTTATTTATTTATTAAAAATGGGATTGCTCTTGGCCAGCATCTAGCCAGGGGGCAAAGATGAGGCCGACGATGAAGCGAGCTCACCCAGAAGATGCCTATTCACTCGTGCCTTAAAAAGGTCCAGGTTATATGAACTCGGAAATACTCTTCTCAACGCTGTGCTCGCAGCATCACCGCAGTGTGATCTGTTTGTGACAGGGATAGCGCGACTGATGACTGAATGGAAAAGAGTGTTAGAGAGACGTATGGATGTTAATTAGTATACCTTAGTTTAGTACCAATTTAGCATAATATGAATCATGTTACATAACTTAATGGTTCAATAAATTATTATTATTAATAATTATGTGTTTGATGAAAGATGACATTTGGGGTGCAAAGACGCCATCCATTGACGTTACTAATGGGGTGAAGGTAGCGTGTCGAATTTCACAGGCATTTGCATATTTTCTGTGCTTTTCAATTCATCTTCGGCAGTTTTTTTTGTGTATTTGTTTATTACTTTTTATTTATATAATTGCGTCAGGCAACAAAAGGCCCATTTATGGTTAGCTTCAGTTTTAGAATGTTTTTACTATATTACAATCATATATTTCTCTCGTAGCCACGAGACTAGCCTTCTACCTAAAAGCTCTATCAATCTACCTTCAGTCCGGTCATCTATCTTATGTAGATGTATGGTAATGTAATCTGTAGGTACAAGCCGTCGGAAATATCTGCGAACCTGACTTAAGGCGCAGGGTAGGGCAAACCATTCTCCATACAAAGGTTGTGCAAGTTTTTTGCGTTAGTTTTGGCACTACAGCATTTAATTTAATTTTTTGTTACTACATATTGGATATACGCAGAACTCGATGTTGAAATTTTGCATTATTTCAAAAAAAATAAAAATACAAAAAATAATTAAAATTAAAAAAGAAAAACATCAAGACATAGCTAACAAAAAAATAAGCATATGGACCAAAAATAGTAACTGGAGTGCAAACACAAACGAAGAAAAACTTGCACAAAGTTTGTATGAAAAGAGCTTGCCCACCCCTTCGCCTTAAGAGTACGCAGTAAGCTCGCTTCTCTATACAAACGTAGTTTCGCTCTCATTTTAAAACGCCAGGCTAGAATAACATAAAACTTTGTATACACAATGGGATCCGGCATATCTAGGTCGGAAATTACTTTCTGTTGCTTTAAATTATAATGTAGGAAAAATACAGCGATTATTAAGGTTTTCATACAAGACGTAAAAAACTCTAAATCTTGCTGTAATTTTTTTCTATTACAATTTTTAGCAACATAAACTGGCGGCTCCTATTGTCTATACAAAGTCTCGTATAATTTCAGCAAGGCGTGTTATAATGAGAACAAAACTACGTTTGTATGGAGAATCGAGTTCAGCCTAGCGTACTGGGGACTCTTAATGACGTTTGTTCCAAGCCAGATTCGCAGATATTTCCGACGGCTTGTATTGTACATGTTTGATTTCCTACAACTCGTACACTAAATATGCTAGCGATATTAACAGAATAAGATTGAGCTTGGAACGCACAGAGCGCGGCGCAGCGTCGTTGCGGGGCGGAGGCGGTTTTGCGGTAAAGCGAACGCGGTCCGGGGCACGTCGCACCAAAAAACCGCACGGTATTCGGTAGCGCCGGAGGCCGCGTATGTGACATATGAAGCATTAATAGCCAATGACAGTAATCGACAGTCGACAATTTCGTAAAGACCAAAATTTCAAAATCGCCTCCGCCCCGCACCGCGCCCGCTCTGTGCGTTACGAGCTTTATTTATTATTTATTTATTGTACTCAAAATATAAAATTACAGTACCTAATCATACACCTTTTGTTCGCAAAACTGTATATACAGTTTGTTGGCGAGTATTGCGCTCTCTCACACATTCGAAACTCAGGTATACCTACTTATTACCTAAACTTAGACTAACTCATGCACTACTATAAACAAAAGCTACAGTAGTGTGTGTGCCAACGTCGTTACGCCACACCATTCAGAGGCCAGACTTACACTTCGAAGAACTATTATATTAAAATGTGTTTACACTGGCTCTCCTAATGCGAGATACCATACGAGTAAGCGCAACCATACGAGTTAGATATAATTCGTTGTCACAATCACTGTAAGTGTTATGGAAGAGCGGGAGGGTTGTACAGTCACGCACAGACCGCATACAGCCTAGATAGCACGATAGCTTTTATCGTCACGTTTTATGTGAAGTTTTAGTACATTTCCGCCATATAAGCGCGTGCTAGCTTTTCCTTACGTGACTCTTTCTTTCTAGATATTTAGTACCTACTCGTACTAAGAAGTATCAACCTTACAATCATCGATGTAGTGAGAATTAAGAAAAACATATGCAACGCTATAACCACTACGACTAGCACGACTTTGCGCTGTACTACAGTACTCACCGATTGGTAGGGAGCAGCATGTTGTCCGGCACCAATGTTATAGCCACAATGACTAGTACGACCTTGCGCTATACTACTCTGTACTACAGTACTCACCGACTGTAGTGAGCAGCATGTTGTCCAGCACTAATGCTATAGCCACAATGACTATTACGACCTTGCGCTATACTACTCTGTACTACAGTACTCACCGACTGTAGTGAGCAGCATGTTGTCCAGCACTAATGCTATAGCCACAATGACTATTACGACCTTGCGCTATACTACTCTGTACTACAGTACTCACCGACTGTAGTGAGCAGCATGTTGTCCAGCACTAATGCTATAGAAACAATGACTAGTACGACCTTGCGCTATACTAATCTGTACTACAGCACTCACCGACTGTAGTGAGCAGCATGTTGTCGAGCAGCAATGCTATTGCCACTATGACTAGGACGAGCTTGCGCGACTCGCGGCACGCGGCGATCTGCGCGCGCAGCCAGCCGGCGCTGAAGCCGTCTGATGCCGCGCCCATGGTGTTCTGTCAACAAAGAAAAAAAAATTGTTGTGGTATCTTTGTATGTATAAATGAGGAATGAGTATATCGGATCGGATAGGATCATTCCTTACCAAACCTTACTCATGTATACAAGAGGATCCTCCCCGTGTGTTGCCGGGTTAAAATAGGGGGTAGCCCTTTCTTCCCTTGGGTGTCGTAAAAGTCGACTATGGGAAACAGGTTGAAGTGTGTTGTGGGCGATGGGATAGCAACCTGCCACTGCAATATAACATTTTCTCCATCTATAATCCTACAATAGCTAATAGTGGCACTGAAAATTATTATTCGGTTGCCTTTTGGGAATAAACATAGGCGTGAGTTTATTTTCATGTGCTCTGCCTACGCCTTTTGGGAATATAGGCGTGAGTTTATGTATGTGTAGGTATTAGAGGAAGCCTGAAAGTAGCACCAATAGATGATAAGTTAAGAACTAATCATCTACGGTGGTATGGGCATGTTATGCGGAGGGATGAAAGTCATGGGACAAGAAAGGTATATATTACGTGTAATGGTATATATTACGGATGTAAGAGGAGGTGTAGGCCGAGGAAAAGAAGAAGGAGAAAGGAATTTATTTTTCAAGTCCTAATTACAGGTAATGTTTTTTAAAATCGGAAAAAGGAGTCCACAGAAGCACAATGTCGGGCCACAGTGGATGACCCGACGCTGATATTATGTGTATCCTGTTGAGTGTCACAAAATGCACAATTTTTTTTATTAAAAATCGGATTTCTCTTGGCCAGCAACTAGTCGGGGGGCAAAGATGAGGCCGACGATGAAACGAGCTCACCCAGAAGATGCCTATTCACTCGTGCCTTAAACAGGTGCAGGTTATATGAAATCGGAAATACGGACGCCGGCAGAGAATTCCAAACCTTAGAAGTGCGCATATAAATAATATAAGGAGACTTCTTGAATTGGCGGGGCGAGACCGTTATTTAGTATTTTGTTCTTTGACGTGAACTTACTGTCACACAGGGGGTCTACTCCGAAATTCGAAATAGTCCCTTTCCCTCTCCTGTCATACACTACATGAGTGAGAGGGACGGCACCATACGAAGTTCGGATTTCGAATTTCGGAGTAGACCATCAGGTTTTTTTCATTTCACAGGATACCGTCTGTATGGTATTACTTATTGACCGAGTGAAACAAAGGTGGGCGACCTTCCAGTTTTGGCAAAAATGCTTTCGTATTTCTCGACCGATTCACGTGAAATCTTGTGAGCAGGTTTGATAATTATATACAGGGTGTGGCCTGTAATAGGAGCAATAAATTTAAAGGGCGCTTCCTTAGAGCATCTGCAGTAAACACTAGTGTTCAAAAAAAATTATCTTTTTTCAAATGGGAGAAATTTTGATCTAAAGTTATCACCCAAGTAATGGATCTTGGCACCCGGAGATTATAGCGCGGCAGTCAATGCTGATTTTGAGGTTGCTTCAAGTTATGACTTATAAACGTTGTCGAATTTTTGGTTAAAAAGGATATTTTTCGGATTATTAAAAAATTGTTTTATAATTTTTTAGTGTTTTTTTAAATAAATAGTTATTAATATCAATCCAGTATAGTAAAAAAACCGGCCAAGTGCGAGTCGCACTCGCGCACTAAGGATCCGTATCAGAAAAAAAATTTTTTTTTGTTATGTGGAATAAATATTATTTTTATTTTACTTTTAGTATTTTTTATTATTGTGGCAATAAAAATACAACATCTGTGAAAAAGTTAACCCCCTTGCTATTATGGTTCATGAAATACAGCAAAAAACGCCAACAACTACTCTGTTGTAAGGGAGCCCCCCTTAAATATTATTATTATTTTAGTATTTGTTGTTGTAGCCACAATAAATACTATTACGGTTCTTGAGATCTAGCTCGGCGATTGGTAGCCTTGAAAAAGGGCTAAAATATCACTTTTTTTGTATGGGAGCCCCCATAATTAGAACAACCTTACGCACGCTATTAAAACGTTACGCAATCATCCCTTGGGTATAAACAACCGAACATAACAAAAGAACTGGCCAAGTGCGAGTCGGACTCGCGCACGAAGGGTTCCGTATTATTTTTAGTATTTGTTAGTATTGTGGCAATAAAAATACAACATCTGTGAAAATTTTAACCTCCTTGCTATTACGGTTCATGAGATACAGCAAAAAACGCAAACAACTACTCTGTTGTATGGGAGCCCCCTTAATTATTATTATTATTATAATTTAAGTATTTGTTGTTGTAACCACAATAAAAATACATAATCTGTGCAAATTTCAACTGTCTAGCTATTACGGTTCTTGAGATCTAGCTCGGCGAGTGGTAGCCATGAAAAAGCTAAAATATCACGTTTTTTGTATGGGACCACCCTTAAATATTATTATTTTTTTGTTTTTAGTATTTGTTGTTATAGCTGCAACAGAAATACACAATCTGTGAAAATTTCAACTGTCTAGCTATTACGGTTCTTGAGATGCAGCCTGGTGACAGACGGACGGACGGACGGACAGCGAAGTCTTAGTAATAGGGTCCCGTTTTTACCCTTTGGGTACGGAACCCTAAAAAGTAACTTTAGTAAGTACGTTCGTATTTCAAATATTCTATGCACACCTGTGGATAAAATGCAGTTTTGCTATTTGTTTTTAAAGAATAAAAAGCGAGCTAGTGAGGTGAAAAATATTTAATATACCAATATCATTTGGTTAACAAATACATCTCTTGACCCCGCTCTACAGTTAGGTTAGTGATCGGTTTTCCGGTTAGCCGGACGGCCGGATTTTGAGATAACCTCGGTGTATTTAGAACGTCGCGTCGAGTAAGTAAATCTCATAAAAAAAATCCCAAAAAAACCTTTTTTTTTTTTCAATTGAAACCATTTGGAAATAATTGCTAGAGATCTCAATAGTGTACCATTTAATTTATATCTCCTATTACAGGCCACACCCTGTCTAAAAAAATTGTCGGCCAGCCCTCGGAAATTTTGAAATTTGAATTAAAACTATCGTAAGTCTATATCACAGTTAAATTCTAGAGGTGCTAGGTTAAACAATCGCAGAATGTTGCGTGACGCCTACAATTACTTAATCTCGCAAATTCACTGTCAAGGAGCGTTGATCGCATCACTTTGGGTACATCCGGGCGCTTGCCTTATTAGTTTAGTGTTTTTAAGGTTCCGTAATAAACAAGGAACATCTATAGCATCGTCATGTCCGTCTGTCCGTTCGTCTTTCAATTTTATTAACAAGAATATGACATGTAGCATTATCTATTTAGAGGTATCCCGGAAAAATTATATCATCTTACATTTCATTGAAGTAACGTAGTCTTTAATAAAAGAAGTCGTAAACGCAAACGATGCGGGAAATAATGATAACATTCATACTTAGATTCACACCTATATTCCCAAAAGGGGTAGGCAGAGCACACGAAAATTAATTTCAGGGCCACTTATAGCAATTCTAAGTGGGTAATAGATGGGGAAAATGTGATATTGCAGTGACAGGTTGCTAGCCCATCGCCCACAACACACAACCTGGTTCTCGTGGTCAATGTCGACACCCAAGGGAAGAAAGGGGGTCGTGATATTCTAACCTGGCACCATACGGGACAATAATGAGAACATCTTTCAGGTCGAATGTCGCTCGACATGTTTCAGACCGGTTCACGGTTTATGAGCACCTATCGCATCATTATATTTAATATGTCTCAAACTCACGGGAGTTTTCTATATAAAACATAGGGTACTCGTAAATTGCCCATTGCTGAGCACTTTGGCACAATTAAAGGATGATCCACAGTAGACCATTCCGTGTCCGTGCCGGCCCGTTTTCTATGACAGCAAACGCAACGGCCGGCGTCTTTCTCTAGAAGTCTAGAAGAAAACGGGCCGGCCCGGACTCGGAGCGGCCTACTGTGAATCAGCCTTAAAGTGACTTTAAAAGCGAAACTACGTTTGTATGGAGAACCGAGCTTACTGCGGACTCTTAACTTAATGACAGTGAATAAATTTTTACTGAGTATATACAAAAAAAAAACATTTAAGTCGATACATTTAACGAAAGCCCTGCATTTATGTGGTTGGCAGCGTTTCATTAAAGATATAGAAAATGGAGTCTATATTTTAACGTGACTTCCCTATTCCATAGATAAACGGATTTTATTATTGTACTTCACCTTCAGTCAAGAATTATATTTTTTAACATTACAAAAGGTTGGTGACATCTGATACGGCGTACTGACGTTGATAGATGTCATTGTGACAGTGACATTTCTTGGTAGATTTGATGGAATTTATTTACGATTTAAGGTATAGATGCAAAGCTGACTGCTAGACTAAATTCGTGTATTTTGGTAAAGGCAAAATTGGTGGATAGTAACTGAATAATATATTCGTAAGTGTCTAGTATTTGGGGATTTGCCCCATATTAAATAAAATAAATAATAGGGGTTATTTTAAAACTTAAACACTATAATAATCGCAACCTGTGACTAGTGAAAGAAAAACAGTCCGATCTGAAAAACTAAATTTGGAATCAAGGCGGATTGAAATATAAATTCGGTAATTTATTTATCTGTTGGTGATTATTTAATAATAATAATAATAAATCCGAGGTTAGGTTTTTTATAATGTTTTCTACGTGTATTTTTATATTTTACTTTTTATAAATTTGTTGTAAAAAACCTAACTAGGTATGTCTAAAAATAAATAAAGTGTATAAAAGAAATAAAAAAAAATTTTTTAGGATTATTTTAATTTTATTTCGTATTTTTTTATTATCATATTTTAATATAAATAAAATAAAAAAAAAATTGTATTAGTTTTTAGTTTTAATTTAGTTTTATTTTAGGTCTAGTTTAAGTTGTTTATTTATTGTTATTAATATAAGTTTCGTTATCTTTTTCTTGAATAAACTTTTTTTTTAATAAGGTGAATAAAGCCTTTTATTATTTTCTACTTACAAGATTTTACAATATTTATTTTCTTATTTAATGATTTTTTTGTTTGGTTGGCGGTTATTTATGGATTGAATAGGTATTAGACTTGAACTGTCAACTGCAATATTTGAAATTGGAATCATCCCACAAAGGCGCCATCTTCCCGGAAGCGGGTCGTTACCGCTCCACGCTCATTTCCGCCATTTGGACCCATTCACTCTTCATTTTAATAGGGCGCCATATTTTACAATTTCAAAAAAGACTTAAATCTGTTAAAACATATATAGGTATGATAATATTAATCGTATAATAACACTGAAATTGGTCACAACTAGTTCGAGTAAGCCAATTTTTACCCGACTGCGCCAGAAGAAGGGTTATGTTTTTCGAGAGAATGTTTGTATGTATAATTTTTTTGGCACGCTCTGCGACCTGAACGGCTCCATGGAATTTAACTTGAGAGGTGTCGTTAGATTCCTATTTACAGTGAGAGTGACACTGGGTATATCAAAATACAAAATAAACAAAATGGCGGATTTTTGGCGCCAAATTCCAAATTGCACAGAAACGCAGTCGGGTTTTTAGTTTTTTAATTAATTAGTCTTGTTAACCCCTGATGAGGAACGCAAGGGAAGGGTATTATAAGTTATTAATGTGTATTATGTGTTCGTGTGCGTCTGTCTGTAGCATCGTATCTCTTAAACGGGTGAACCGATCCGAATGCGGTTTATTTTATTTTAAGGCGGGGTTTTCCGCAATAGTTCTTAGATATGCTTTATCAAAATCGGTTGAGCCGTTTCGAGATATTGAACTTTGAAATGAAAATGTCGGCGGATTTTCAACTTTCGCGTCTATAGCTTGAAACGCACAGAGCGCGGCGCAGCGTCGTTGCGGGGCGGTTTTGCGGCAAACGCGGTCCGGGGCACGTCGCACCAAAAAACCACGCGGTATTCGGTAGCGCGGTAGAGCGGAGGCGGCGAGTGTGACATATGAAGCAGCAATCGACAGTCGACAGTTTCGGAAAGATCAAAAATGTTAAACCGCCTCCGCCCCGCACCGCGCCGCACCAGCTCTTTGCGTTATGCTGTGTTCGTAAATATTCGGGAGCGGTCGAGCTCGCCCGCCGCGGGCCCGCCACGGGTAAGAACAACCGGCTGCAAAGTTATTTTTACGTCTCGTGTGTTGCAACAATCGCTACGCTCAGGATTCTATTTTTGAACCATTCGCTTCGCTCAGGATTCTATGTTAACCAGGGCGAAAATTGAACTGTCTTGACTGGCCTTTACATGTTGTTATATTTTAAAAAACCGGCCAAGTGCGAGTCGGACTCGCGCACGAAGGGTTCCGTACCAGAAAAAAACGCCAACAAATACTCTGTTGTATGGGAGCCCCCCTTAATTATTATTATTATTTTGATTTAAGTATTTGTTGTTTTAGTCACAATAAAAATACATAATCTGTGCAAATTTCAATTGTCTAGCTATTACGGTTCTTGAGATCTAGCTCGGCGAGTGGTAGCCATGAAAAAGGGCTAAATTATCACGTTTTGGGTAAGGGAGCCCCCCCTAATTATTATGATTATTTTGTTTTTAGTATTTGTTGTTATAGCGGCAGCAACAGAAATACACAATCTGTGAAAATTTCAACTGTCTAGCTATTACGGTTTTTGAGATGCAGCCTGGTGACAGACGGACGGACGGACAGCGAAGTCTTAGTAATAGGGTCCCGTTTTTACCCTTTGGGTACGGAACCCTAAAAAGTAACTAATAATACATTCGTATTTCAAATATTCTATGCACACTTGTGGATAAAATGCAGTTTTGCTATTTGTTTTTAAAGAATAAAAAGCGAGCTAGTGAGGTGGAAAATATTTAATATACCAATATCATTTGGTTAACAAATACATCTCTTGACCCCGCTCTACAGTTAGGTTAGTGATCGGTTTTCCGGTTAGCCGGACTGCCGGATTTAGAGATAACCTCGGTGTATTTAGAACGTCGCGTCGAGTAAGTAAATCTCACAGACGTCAGAGAAGAGCAGACTCGCAGTATTAAACCAGATGATTTTTCATATAGTTGTCTCGTTATCTCCTTATGGTGCACCAAAATGAGTCAGAATGCGACAGATAGTACAATCATTTGCGGCTGTTACCGAATTGTCTCCATTTGAAAGCACACCAGGATGTTAAATCCCATATAAACTTAAGAGGGCGCAGTACGCTCGGTCTGGCTCGGTTCTCCATACAAACGTATTTACCCTCTCATTTTAAAACGCCATGCTAGAATAACATGAAAATTTGTATACACAATGGAATCTGGCATATATAGGTCGGACCATAGTTTCTGTTGCTAGAAATTGTAAAAGAAAAAAAATACAGCGGCTTTTTGAGTTTTTTACGGCTTGTATGAAATCCTTAATAATCGCTGTATTTTTTCTCCATTATAATTTCAAGCAACAGAAACTATGATCCGACCTAGATATGCCGGATCCCATTGTGTATACAAAGTTTCATGTTATTCTAGTCTGGCGTTTTAAAATGAGAGCATAAATACGTTTGTATGGAGAACCGAACGTACTGCGCACTCTTAACACACCACAACGTCAGTTCAGTACAATTTTCAGTTATGAAGACGGAGACACTGACAGGTGAAGTTCACTTGTCTGTCTCTCTCAAACTTACTGATTTGTACATAAGTGAGAATAGATCAGATGTACAGAACTCGTTCATGAGCGGATCTGCTTTACTCTGATATCTGTGGTAAATGTTAATGCGATTTGTCATGTTAAAATCAATTTATTCCAATCATCGTGTCTTGTTGTATTCTGAATTATTGAAACCGTAGAACATGTTTTACCATGTCTTTCAGTGAATTTTTCGTATTTTTTTTTCTGCACGCAAAAAACAATTTCATTCTACCATATAAACAACAAGCAAACATTTATTTATTTAGCAGTAACATTTTTCAATCATTAAACAGTGGCCCCCACACTAGGTCAAGCCTGTGTCGTGAAGACCGTGAGGCTTCACTCGAAGAATTAACAGTAACATGATGCGTATACAGATATAGATAACAAAAACTAGGAAATACAGAACAATTTTTTTGTGTTAATGGTAAAAAAGCTAATGTTAAAATACTACACAGCTTAATATTAAGAACTTGAAATGAGAAGAGAATGCTCGGTGTGCGTGGGTGTGTGAGCGGGTGCGTGTGTGTGTGTGCGTGCGCATGTGTGTGTGTGCTATATTTCAGCTGAACCTTTACCTAGGTATGAAATTTATTTTTATCGTGCTACATCGTTTAGATATATTTTTGTAATTAATAATGGAAACAAGAGTTGGAGAACAAACTGTGACCATATTTTTGAGAGTATGTATGTATGTATGTATAATTTTTTGGCACGCTCTGCAGCCTGAACGGCTCGATGGATTTTAGCTTGAGAGGTACATACATACATAAACTCACGCCGTTATCCCATGGGGTAGGCAGAGACCAAAGAAAGCAAATACTACGGTCCTTACATACTTCTTTCGCTTCAATCACATCCATACATATTCTCATACATGCTCGTCGGTTGCGGGTACTTCTGACCTGGCCCTTTTTCAGTATCGCCGAAATTTGATCTAGATAACCTCGCCTTGGTCGTCCCCTTCCGACCCTACCACTCATCTCCTGAACGTAAATCCTCTTAGTCATTCTACTTTCACTCATTCTGTCTACATGCCCAAACCACCGAAGCATACCCTTCTCAACCCTAGTCACTACATCATCTTCTATTCCACATCTTTCTCTTATCACACTATTTTTTAACCGATCACACAAACGTACCCCACACATAGTGTCGTAGTTAAATTCGTATTTACTGTGTGAGTGACACTGGGTACATATAAAAATAAAAACAAAATGGCGGATTATTGCCGCCTAATTCCAAATTACACAGAAACGCAGCCGGGTTTTTTAGTTTTTTAATTAATTAGTTCATTTAGGTTTTTAGTTAATTAATCTAGTTTAACATTGGTTTTTTAAGGTTTTACGATATCCATCATCCTCTTAGCATTTTTTCCAGTAGTAGCCCGTTCCTTGAAGGAGCCTGCAAACCTTTGGACGTAGGCACTAGTTTCACGAAAACACCTACCATCTAACCTTCCAACTCAAAGGGAAAATACCTTGTTGGGATTAGACTTGTTTTCTCACGGTTCATGAGATACAGCCTGGTGACAGACGGACAGACAGACAGACAGACGGATGGACAGCGGAGTCTTAGTAATAGGGTCCCGTTTTGCCCTTTGGGTACGGAACCCTAAAAATCCGATACATCAACCCTCAATCTAGTTTTTACACCGGTTCTTCTCGTGGCAGATGTTTTCCGAACCGTAGTTTATTGATATTTAAGGTGCATATTACTTCTATTGTAATATGCCTTAATTGAGGAATATATAACTTTTTTTTATTAGAGTGCCGTAGCCAATTATAGTTTCGCCATGTCCGTCTGTCTGTCTGTCTGTCTGTCCGTCAGTCTGTCCGTGGCTTTGCTCTGTGATTGTTAGCGCTAGAAAGCTGCAATTTGGTATGGATATATAAACAAATCAAAAAAACTGACAGTCGTAATATAATTTAAATTCAATGTAATGTTTTTAGATATGGACTGTATGGTTCGAAATAAACGATGATTATTATTATTATTATTAAAATAAAATAAATTAAAAAATGTTTTAACGGTACCTCCCCTACACGTAAAGTGGGGATGAGTTTTTATTTTTGCTTCAACCCTATGGTGTGGGGTGTTGTTGGATAGGTCTTTCAAAATGAATATAGGTTTTTATCAAACATTTTTTTGATAAAGAAAATATTTTCGGAAATATTCACTCCCTAAAGAAAAAAATATTGTGCCCCCCCCCCCCCCCCCCCCCCCCCTCTAACTTTGGAACTATGGGATCGGATCAAAAAATACATGAAAGTAAAGCTTAATAAAGACTTTCAATGAAAACTATAGCGGATATGATCGATTTAGCCGTTTTAGAGTTATCGTAAATAGTGTTCCCTTCTTAGTAAAAGACGTATGAAACGCTGCGAAAGTATTCCCTTTTGCTTGTTATTGTTTTTTTTTAAATAAGTTCATTGGGCAACTACGGAACCCTACAATGAGCATGGCCCGACATGCATTTTTAACCGACTTCAAGATTTCAAAAGAGGAGGTTATCAATTCGGTTGTATGTTCTTTTTTTAATGTTTGTTACTCCATAACTCCGTCATTTCTTAACCGATTTGGAAAGTTCTTTTTTTGATTGTAAGTATATATATCCAAGTTGGTCCTGTTTTTGTCAAAACGCAGTTTTGATGATGGGATCCATGAGGAATTGAGGGAACTCCTCAAATCTTTAAGGCAAACATATAGTGATTTTTATGTTTTTATCAACAAGTCAAGCATTTGCATCCAAAAATGTGACATTGGATGAAGTGGAACTGCTGATGATGATCAGAACAGAACTCTTCAACGACTAAAAGTTCACGTTTGGTGATTTGTCCTCCTAGCTGTGTGTGTTAAGCAAGTTCTATTTTCACGATTGATTTTTGTCATGCTCGAGTTCTGATGATGGGATCCATTAGGAATCGAGGGAACTCCTCAAATGTGACAGGCACACAAATAGTGATTTTAGTATTTTCATGAACTAATCAAGCATTTTCATTCATAAAAGTGACATTTGATGAAGTGGAACTGCTGATGATGATCAGAACGGAACTCTTCAACGACGCGTAGTTCACGTTTGGCGATTTGTTCTCTTCGTTTTGTTTGTCAAGCAAGCAAGGTTTTTCCATGATTCCATGAGGAATTGAGGGTACTTAGTCTTCTACCATTATAAACATACTTATAGCCATTTTTATTTTATTGTATGGAATCTAAGAGTGCACTATCTAAGTATAATAATCTTTCGCCGGCCTCCCCCATTGAAGTCGGTTTTTTTTCTTAAAAATTATTTACTGTAGTATTGTAATTTTTCAGTACTGTGATAGTATAATTTTATATTAAATTATTTACGATATATTGTTTTGAAAAAATGATACCTCGCCGTGTTTTTACGCGTGGCGGAGCTTTATTTTCCGAACCGGTGGTACTTTATTGACTTTCATAGGTGCATATTTATAATATCCCTAAATTGAAGAATATCTAACTTTTTTTTATAGTACCTACACGAATTCATTTAATTCCTTTGCGTTAATCTATAGATTTTTCTTAAAAAACCGGCCAAGAGCGTGTCGGGCCACGCTCAGTGTAGGGTTCCGTAGTTTTTGTAATTTTTTCAAAAACTATTCAACCTATCAAGTTCAAAATAATTTTCCTACAAATTTTTTATAAAGTTCTACTTTTGAGATTTTTTTCATATTTTTAAAACTTATGGTTCAAAAGTTAGAGGGGGGGGGGACACATTTTTTTTTACTTCTGGAGCGATTATTTCCGAAAATATTAACATTATCAAAAAATGATTTTAGTAAACCCCTATTTATTTTTAAATACCTATCTAACAATATATCACACGTTAGGGTTAAAATGAAAAAAAAATCACTCCCCACTTTACGTATAGGGGAGGTACCCTAATAAAATATTTTTTTCCACTTTTTATTTTACCACTTTGTCGGCGTAATTGATATACATATTAGTACCAAATTTCAGCTTTCTAGTGCTAACGGTCACTGAGATTATCCGCGGACGGACGGACGGACAGACGGACGGACAGACATGGCGAAACTATAAGGGTTCCTAGTTGACTACGGAACCCTAAAAATATAGGTAATTTAGAACAGACATTTAAGCCCCGTTCCAATGATTAAGCGATGAAGGCAGCTAAGGCGTCCCCTGGAGAAATCTGTCCAATCGGAAGCTTTTAAGCTTTCCCGGGCTGAATTACAATAGGGTTGACAGCTTACGAATCACTTAGTAAAAAAAGATAAAGTAATTGTTTCAGTTAGGTATTTGATTTAAAATCTAAATTTGGTGCATTTTTGTTGAAATTATTTTGCTATTATATTTTCACATTATTCGCCTTGTAATAGAATCTTTAAAAAAATCAGCTACCCATTTATTTTAAATTAAAAATGGCATTACGTTTGTCTGTAATCTAGTCTATTTATGTGCATTTTTGTTGAAATTATTTAGCTACTATATTTTTACATTATTCGTCTTGTAAGAGTATTTTTAAAGATAGCTATAAGTATTGTGGGCGTGCTATTTTTATTTTTATTATAAATGGGATTATGTGTGTCTCTAACCTAGTCTTCTGATGGAAAGGGGAAGAGTCTGTTTTAAGCGGGCATACAAATTTGAACGTTTATCATTTTCATGAAATCTTAATAGACCGAGCGAGCGAAGCGTCTCCGTTTCAGCTTTCGACAAAAATTCTTTCGTATGTCTGTCTGTCCGGATTAAATCCGGACTCCAGATGCTCTCCTCTACAGGTCGCATTTTTCAACCGATTCTTGTGAAATTTTGTGAAGAGGTTCGATAATTTTTTGTCGAGTCAGTTTTTATATTTCGTGCATGATAATTTGTACGTTTGATTTGTGATTTTATTTAAGCTAATAACGCTGACTGCTGTATAATTTATTCTTTCTACCTTTTTAGGGTTCCGTAGCTTACTGGCAAAAAACGAAACCCTTATGGATTCGTCATGTCTGTCGGTCTGTCCGTCCGTATGTCACAGCTGATTTACTCGGAGAATATGACCACTACAATTAGAACAGCTATAGAAATATGATATGAAATTATGAAAATAATATTAAACTGGGGGGGCACCCCATACATGTAACAGGGGGGTCAAATATTTTTTTTCAATGTACATAAGCGTGTGGGGTATTTATGGGTAGGCTTCCAAACAACCTCTAGTTTCTAAAAAAAATGTCATTTAAGTCAAGCGTTGGTGAGATATTAGCTGTCAATGTCATAAAATAATAATTTAATAGTATTGTATATAAATAATAATAATAATGTAGGGGGTGTAGAATAATAATTAATAATTGGATATATGTGTTAGCTTAGGTATTATTATCATTAACTAATTAATTAGATGTAAAAATATTTTCTATCTTTAGTAGAACAACATTTTAATAATAAGCTAGTTGCTATACCCTAACAGGGTCCATGAGAAACATTTCATTATTATTAAAAACCTGTATTACACCATGGTTGCAATAAACGTATTATGAATTATGAAAAAGTGTGTCCCCCCACCCCTCTCATTTCCAAACTATGAAGTTCACAATTCTGAAAAAAATCACGATGATGTTACATTAATAAATCCTTTCAACTATTTTTGGTTTAAACAAGATGGGTTTAACGGTTTTTGAGTTATTTATTGCTGAAAAACTGTCTTGCCAAAACAAAAGGGCGTTAGTGTCGTAAGTTTCCTATGAAAGTCCAAACAAGATACGGTCTCGTTTAAAAATGTGTATGTGCTTTTGTATCTTATCTCTCACGCTTAAATTCCGAAATAATATACCTATATATATATATATATATATATATATATATTTTTTGACCTCCTGTACAGACATGTCTATAACTATATATATATATATATATATATAGTTATAGACATGTCTGTACAGGAGGGCCACCACGAATTCGGAACTTCGTAGAAACTGCAGTCAAATGGTATCGTCATTTTTGTTCAGTTGAGTTCATAAATATATGTACGATCTATTAGCCAAAAATATCCTTGCGCCAATTCGATGACAAATATGTGCACATTTATCAAGTCAAATTAGTTCTACAGCTTATAACAGAGCAGTCAGATAAACAAGAAAAGAAATATTTTTGTTTACCTGTAAGCTGTGAAAAATTGTAGACTGTGCGTGTGACTTTGTATATTTTTTTGGATATTTCAATACACAAGATAATTTAAACAAGTCCATCTGAATAGTAGGGCTTTCTTTAATTTCCGAGGTTCTATGGCAACCTTGGGGCTGCCGCCGCATACAAGTTTTTTTTGCATATTAGCAAAGGAACTGAACTACGACGCTCATTTCATGCTTATCATGTCAGTGATTCAGCGAATATTTAACTATTTTGGTACCTACATTGAATTATCTGTCACAACTTACTCTACACTGGGTCTACTAAAGTGTAAACATATAAAAATGTGTAATAAGCGATTCCCAAATGAACAAATGAAAACTCCATGACGTCGGAGCCGAAATGAAAGGGACGAATGTATCGCATGACATTACTGATCTCTTCTCGATGAATGTCAAATTTCAAAAGAAAATATTGTGAGGCGTCAAATGCGTTCATTCTATTGTGAATTTGTGCACTATCCGTTAATTTTGAAATTTCATTGTTTTCGATTCTTTTTGGAAATGTCTGGTATTTTACTTTTGCATCGTTGCCATGATCGACCATTTCTTAAATCCACGATCCACGATTTCTTAAATGGCAAAAATGCTTTTAAGCCAGTGATAGTTAAATCCTGTTAGTTTTAATATACATATGCTTCACTTAGCATATTTCCTTGTATAAATAGCTCTGTCGTTGCATTTTATGAAACATGATGCTGTTTCTCGCCGAAGAGTCATTTTAATCTTTGATATTATTAATGTCCGGCAGCCTGAATATGTCATGCTCGCTTTAAGGGCTTTGCTTACGGCGGCGTCGTTGATCGGGTCGCCACCTTCCCTAACAGATGGTCGAGGGAGGCGATGGCTGAGATACGCGTCATACTCGTGATCGGGTGCTGTTTGTGGAGTCCGGTCTGTTCATGCTTGCAAGGGCAAAGTAAATACCTTAATACTAGTGTTATTTTATTGTATGTAGATTGACGAGAGACATAATCCTGTTCTGGATTAGTTTTATTGTTATTGACGCTTAGAGACCTTATACATCTCTAACAATATTAAGTTTACTTATTTTAATTTTAGCGCTTAGAGATCATTTACATCTCTAAGGACTTTTAAATAATTGTTATTAATCGTATTTGGACGCTCAGAGACCATATACATCTCTGAGCTATTAAATTAATTTTATGTACTTTTTGTTTATTCGGACAGATCGTATTCAATACGTCCTTAATATTTGTAAATTTATTTTTATTTAATTGTTAATCAGTATATTTTTTTTAATCATTATTATTAAGTAAGATTGTCAGTTTTTTTTTAAATTGTATAAATTCACGCTTTGACTTGTAAAAGTGCCCTTGTGGCCTATTTGCAGAATAAATATTTGATTTTGATTTTGATCATTTATTATGAACACTAAAAATCTCAGATAATTATGAATTGTTAAATGATGTGTATCTTTAGACACTACACATGACTATTACTTTTGATAGCTTGTTTTTGTTCAGTTACTTTTAACGCTGACTGTACAACATACGTCTAATTCTACTTATGTATTATTAAAATGAATGTCATTAAAGAGATTACAATTAAAATGGTAAAAAATAAAATAAATGTCAGGAAAAAGATTACAATAAAAATAAAAACAGAAATAAATCTGCCCGGATGTTCTCCTCTAGGTACAGGTAACATTTCTCAACCGATTCTCGTAAAATTTTGTGAGCAGGTCCGATAAATATAAAGAATTTTTTTGTCGAGTGAGTTTTTGGTAAATTTGAAATTAAAAAAAAAATATGCGATGTCTACAGCTCACAGAGCCACTAATCGATAGATGGCGTTTGCACGTCTCTAGCGATTTTCTGGGTAAGAGTGTTCTATCTTATACCCTGTGGTCTAAAGCTCGAAACGCAGAGAGCGGGCGCGATGCGGTTGCGGAGCGGAGGCAGTTTTGCATTTTTGATCTTTCCGAAACTGTCGACTGTCGATTACTGCTTCATATGTGCTCATACGCGGCCGCCGCTCTACCGCGCTACCGAACACCGAGCAGTTTTTTGGTGCGACGTGCCCAGGATCGCGTTCGCTTTACCGCAAAACCGCTCTGTGCGTTTAAAGTTTAAGATGGGACACATACTTTTCACTCTTAACTTATTTGTGGCATAATTTTGATTTCTCGTAAGTTTCATTGTCCAAACGGAGAATTAACTTGCCAGAAAAAATAGACACGAGAATTAAAAGTTAGGGTTAGGTTGTGGGAATGTGATATAAAATAATTATTGGGGGACAATCTTACACAAATAGACCTAAACGCAGACTAAGCAAAGCGTGTACTGTGGGTACATACTAGACGACGATATTCATAATTATCAATTATCATCACCGTCAGCTGATTAACATCCACTGCTGGACATAGGCCTCCCCCAAAGACTGCGACAACCATCGGTCATGGGCCTCCCGTATCCAGCGGACTCCCGCGACCTTAACCAGGTCATCAGCCCACCTTGTGGGGACTTTGCAAGGCTGCGTCGTCCGGTACGTGGTCGCCACTCGGAAACTCGCTGACCCACCCGGATATCTGTTCTCCGGACAATGCGACTCACCCACTATGTCAACTTAAGTTTGGCAATTCTGCGGGCTATGTCGGAACCTAAATGGTCGTGTAAGGAACGGTTTCAGAGGAATTTCCTCCCTCGGACACTCCGGTTGTGGAATGAGCTCCCTGCCGAGGTTTTCCCGAGGGACTACAGTACGTATGGGGTTCTTCAAGAGAGGGGTGTATACATTTTTAAAGGGTTAGCAATGCGCTTGTGACACCCTTGGAGTTGCAGGCGTCCATAGGCTGCGGTGACCGCTTACTATCAGATGGGCCGTACGCTTGTTTGCCACCGACGTGGTATTAAAAAAATTGGCCAAGAGCATGTTGGACCATGCTCAGTTTAGGGTTCCGTAGTTGCACAATGAACTTAATTTTAAAAAATCATTAACAAGCTACTGGGAATACTTTCGCAGCGTTACATACGACTTTTACTGGGAAAAGAAAACTTAGGTATACTTTTTACGATAATTCAAAAAACAGCTTAACTGATCATGTCCGCTACAGTTTTCGTTGAGTCTTTATTAAGTTTTACTTTACAGATTTTTTTATATTATTTGGACCCATAGTTCAAAAGTTAGAGGCGGACACATTTTTTCTTAATTTGGAGTGATTATATTCAAAAATATTTATTTAATCAAAAAATGTTTGATGAAGACCTCTATTCATTTTGTAAGACCTATCCAACAACAACCCGGAGTTGGATAGGTCCAACAACCCACTCCGGGTTATTGTTGGATAGGTCGTTCAATAGGGTTGAAGTAAAAAAAAAAAACATCCCCACTCTACGTGTAGGGAGGTGCCCTTTTAATTATTTTTTTCGATTTTATTTTACCTCTTTGTCAGCTTTATATATACATGCCAAATTGCAGCTTTCTAGCACTAACAATCACAGAGCAAAGCCTCAGACAGACAGACAGACGGACATTGCGAAACTATAAGGGTTCCTAGTATGACTACGGAACCCTAAAAAGCTTTTTCTATCTGATCCTTAAGGTGCTTGTTGCTCTCGATTTTTTGACTTTCTCAATTCTCTTCCATCGGACATCCAGACGTACGGCTGGCTACCATCCTTACCTGGTCGAAATTCCTCTCATTCGAACCAAGCGCTTTGCATCTTCTTTTATAATGCACACTTCTAAGGTTTGGAATTCTCTGCCGGCGTCTGTATTTCCGAGTTCATATAACCTGGACCTTTTTAAGGCACGAGTGAATAGGCATCTTCTGGGTGAGCTCGCTTCATCGTCGGCCTCATCTTTGCCCCCTGGCTAGATGCTGGCCAAGAGCAATCTCATTTTTAATAAAAAAAAAAAAAAAAATATGTGGTAGCTCTAAATATATGTCGTTCTTCGAACGCGCACGGACCGACTTGTCAAATTGAATTAAGTACCTAAATATGTGCTAATATCGACAAAACGAATGATTATTCCGTACTTATGTGAAGCATTCTGATTTTAAATAAATGATATATCTGATTTATGAGTAGTAGTTAAATTCCAAGTTGAAAATAGCCTTATTTTAAGTTTTTTTCCTGGTATTTCATGTTTTACAAGAAACTCAAACGTTCAGATTATTAATGAGACATTAAAGATTAACTTTTTTCACAATTCTTCGCTGGCTCATTAAAGTGCCTTAATAGCGATTCAAAAACAGTATTACCTACTACACTTACTACCTACTTCCTCTTAAGCATGAAAAAAAAATTACTTTCGCATTTATATTATTAGTATACGATTATGTCGTGGCCCAGCGGCGCCCGCCTACCGCGTGCGGTATGTGAGGTTAAGCAATGTCGGGCGAGGTCAGTCCTTGGATGGGTGACCGCTTTGAGTGGTTACTAACTGAGCGCTCCCGTGCTTTGGAAGGCACGTTAAGCCGTTGATCCCGGTTGCCGTCTATGATAGCAGTCGTTAAGCCAAGTTAGAGGCCTCCGGGCGGCTTGAGAACTTCTAACAGTCAAGTTGCCCACTCATTTGACAAGCCTAATCCCAATAAGGTCTAATTTCCCCCTCGGGTTGGAAGGTCAGATGGCAGTCGCTTCCGTAAAAACTAGTGCCTACGCCAATTCTTGGGATTAGGTAGCGGACCCCAGGAATTCTTCAGGATGCAACTGTACTGGGAATAACGCTAGGAGGATGATGATATGTCTTATAAGATCAACTTAGAAACGCAAATCATCCGAAAAATTCAATTGTGCGAATTCAACAAAAGTGTTCATAGTCGCGGACTAACACTATAAAATAAACTAAAATTTATCAGACAATATACAAGTAAAAACCTTAATTATTAACAAATCTTATTAATAATACTCACATTTCAACAGCTCGCCATTAAAAAAAATACAAAAGAAAATGCTTAACACGCGTCCGGACCGCCCGAGGTCCGAAGACCGACTGAAATGTAAGCGCGGGACCGATCCTTGAGAGCCACCGCCCAGGATATATTGACCTATGACTTCTTACTGCAATTTCCTTTATACTAAACATATAGCGTTAAGGTCGGGGGGCGGGGGGGCCCAGGACAAAATGGGTGACGTTATCAAGCAGTTTCCTATGCCGCATTCGAATTTATACCCTATTTTAATGATATTAAAGTAGTTTCTAGGTTAAAGATGGTTCCTTTTATTGAAGTGTGGCAGTGCTATTGGATTGTGGACTGTATGTTAATCATATCAAGGTAGGGTTTTCAGTGGAAGAGAGACAAAAGCTACAGGTTTTCGATAAGTTCACGCTGAAAGTGCGCGTTTATGGCGCGCCGTGGAAAATGATGTAAGTGGGTTTTGCGAATTTTCTTTCTGATGGAAAAATAAAATAAATGCTTAAATTTATTTATAGGAAATAATTATACATGATAATTTACGTCATTTTAAAATTAATCAATATTTTTTTAAATAAATTGGATATTTTATTTATTATTTCATTACAGTGTAGTTTTTTTTCTTTTTTTTACATCGACCGCAATAAATACTTAAAATAATTAGTACCGTGTAGTTAATTTTCATGTGTTTCACGAAACCGCTTACAATAATGGTGTGCGATCATTATTTTACAGTCTCATTTCGGACAGGAAATCAGTAAAAAACATAGCAACTCGACTTCTAGTTTTTTTTTATACCACTTCGGTGGCAAACAAGCGTATAATTTTTGTTAAGTTAAAGTTTAATTCTCTACAATCATGGTCACCCTATATCAACTTTTTTATAAAGATTAAACCTCTAACTGTTATGGCAGCACTTTGATTACGAAGAAAAAAATTGTCACATTGAGTGAGATACGATATTTTAAAAGTAATCGGACTCAGATGACATTCAATTTGACATGTATCATTTGACTGAAGTATTCTGATTGTAGAGTGACCATGAATTTCGTAATTAATTCAAAACATTTTGTTTTCAACACCAAAGATAAATGAACGTTAATTTCACTAATAGTGGCACGAAGCAGTAGCTTATGATCTACTGAATCCGTAGTGTTGATCTTGCTCACGTCTCCCCCTGTATTTAGGGGGTATGCGACAGTAATAAAATAAATCGCGAAATAAGGGACCGCCTTTGTTTGTATACTTACTTTGTACACATAATAAAGACGGAATCAACCAAACGCAATTTAACCGTGCACTACGAAAATCATAACGTAATGTTTATAAAGGTTTTATTAAACATGCACTGTTCGTTTCAAGTTCATCCATAAAGGATGATTCACAGTAGACCGTTCCGTGTCCGGGCCGGCCCGTTTTCTATGACAGCAAACGCAACGGCCGGCGTATTTTCTCTAGAAGAAAACGGGCCGGCCCGGACACGGAACGGCCTACTGTGAATCATCCTTTACCCAGAAGATCGCTAGAGGAGCGCCGCGCCCGCTCTGTGCGTTTCGAGCCTTAAGGATGATTCACAGTAGGCCGTTCCGTGTCCGGGCCGGCCCGTTTTCTTCTAGAGAAAATACGCCGGCCGTTGCGTTTGCTGTCATAGAAAACGGGCCGGCCTGGACACGGAACGGCCTACTGTGAATCATCCTTAAGAGTGTTCTATCTTATACCCTGTGTGCTACAGCTCGAAACGCAGAGAGCGGTCGCGGTGCGGTGCGGGGCGGAGGCGGTTTTGCATTTTTAATCTTTCCGAAACTGTCGACTGTCGATTACTGCTTCATATGTCACACACGCCGCCTCCGCTCTACCGCGGTACCGAATACAGCGTGGTTTTTTGATGCGACGTGCCCCGGACCGCGTTTGCTTTATTAAAAAAAAACATACATACACACATAAACGCAACACAGATATTCATGTTAAACTTATAACAACGGGCAACGCAAATGAGCGATTTTTTGTTGAAGTTCTAGTTCGTTTATTCAAATGTAACAATAACTATACATTAATTAATTATTACAGGACAATGTTGCACAATTACAATTTTATACAACACGACAACAAATTTAAAAAATTAAATCATACATGAAAATTTCAAAGTACTATTACAGTAAAGCTTTTATATTAAACGTCTCTACGTCACTTGTGTTTAATAATTATTATAAAGAAGACAAGTATATTATTATTAACTAAAATCTTGAGTCGTTATAAGATGAAAAATCGTCTACAGGATAAAAACATTTTTATATTTAACACGTTAATATTTGTGAGCGACTTCAAGTCAATTGGCAATTTATTGAATACAACTATAATATGTAACATACAGCCGTGTGTGTCGGCCTGTTAAGCCTACTTGGAAGTGTCACTGCCTCCGAAGCTAGAGTTCCCGGGTTCGAATCCCGGTAAGGGCATTTGTTTCTGACTTTCTGTGGTGAGCAGAGACATTTGTTCCTGAGACTTGGATGTTTTCTATGTATTTAAGTATACATATATCTATTAAATATATCGTCGTCTATTACCCATAACACAAGCCTTATTGAGCTTACTATGGGACTAGTTCGATTTGTGTAAAAATTGTCCCCTAATATTAATTTATTTATTACAGTAATACCAAACCAGTGTAAAAATAATATTTATTTATACATAATTAAATATTCGAAATAAACCGCCACTTATCTCGAAGTAGGCACAAACACCAAATACGAATAAAACTCACTTACATTGTTCTCCCCATAGACCGCTGCGGTCCTTAATTTCTAACCCCATCCCCCTCGCACTCGTGCGCTAACACATCGCTGTCCCACTCCGCCATTAAATACAATTCCATCATTGTAAGAGAATATAGTGCGGTTTAAGATAAGAGATAAAATGGGTAAAAGATGGTTTTACCCGACAGAGAGGGTAATGGTCGAGTATATGTGGGTGAATATGATCAAACATTAACAGTCCGCAGTAAGCTCGGTTCTCCATACAAACGCAGTTTCGCTCTCATTTAAAAATGGCATCCTGCAATCATTTGAAACTGGGGGTCCCGTATATCTATGTCGTAAATTAGTTTCTGTTGCTTGAAATTATAATGGAGAAAAAAATACAGCGATTATTAAGGTTTTCATACAAGACCTAAAAAATTCAAAAACTCGCTGTATTTTTTTACCATTACAATTTCTAGCAACAGAAACTAATTTCCGACCTAGATATGGCGCATCCCATTGTGTATACAAAATTTCATTTTATTTCAGCATGGCGTTTTAAAATGAGAATGAAACTACGTTTGTATGGAGAATCGAGTTCGGTCGAGCGTACGGGGGACTCTTAACATATACTTTCGTAAAATAATGGCCAAAGTAAATGTTTTACTGAACCAGCCGTATCGCCGATCGTTTCCTATTTTAAATTATAAGTCGAGTTCTTTGCATTCTCCGATACAATCCGTTGCTTTTTAGGGTTCCGTACCCAAAGGGTAAAAACGGAACCCTATCACTAAGACTCCGCTGTCCGTCTGTCACCAGGCTGTATCTCATGAACCGTGATAGTTAAACAGCTGAAAATTTCACAGAGGATGTATTTTTGTTGCCGCTATAACAACATATATTAATATATATATATAATAATATATATATATATATATTAAAAAGCTCTCATACAAAAAACTTATACAAAGTTGCTCGTTGCCTTCATCAGGCGCTGGGTCTCATATTGTATGGGAAAACTAAAATCCTACTCGCACTTGATCAAAATTCTAATTGATATTATTTAACTTTATTATTACGGTTAAAAAATTATAAAGTAATATTGTTTAAATTAAATGAAAAAAGTTAAATTAATTTATTTAAATTTAATTATTTTTAATTTTTAAATATGTAGGTATTAGTTTAATTTTTTTAATATGTTAATATTTAAGATGTAACTATGTTGTTATCAATGTCTCAACGTGTGTTATCAACTTATGTTTTTACTTCAGTGTTAATTAAATAAATTAATGTAACAAAAACTTAAAAATAAAAATATATACACAAAATTATTTGACATGGCCGAGTTGTATCAAATTATCCGTTCAAAAATCAACTCTGCAACTCCACCCAGAAGTTTAAAAATATAATTAATAAAGGTTATAATAAAGTGTCTAGTGTTGTATAGATAATAGTACGGAACCCTTTGTGCGCGAGTCCGACTCACACTTGGCCGGTTTTTTTTAATCTCGCTATGCTTTTCACTTTTATCTATGCTACAAGTATCCGAGCTTGTGCTACGCCGTAGCGCCTACGGCGTAGCACTAATTGGATTTGAACTTTCGTAGCAGTGCTACGCCGTAGCGCCTACGGCGTAGCACTAATTGGATTTGAACTTTCGTAGCAGTGCTACGAGTTATACGGATTTCCGGTAAAGTACTGACAAGGGGTTGGGTAGAGCAAAGAGTGCGCAGTACGCTCGGTTCTCCATACAAACGTATTTATGCTCTCATTTTAAAACGCCAGGCTAGAATAACATGAAACTTTGTATACACAATGGGATCCGGCATATCTAGGTCGGACCATAGTTTCTGTTGCTTGAAATTATAATGGAGTAAAAATACAGCGATTATTAAGGTTTTCATACAAGCCGTAAAAAACTCAAAAAGCCGGTGTATTTTTTTTCTTTTACAATTTCTAGTAACAGAAACTAATTTCCGACCTAGATATGCCGGATCCCATTGCGTATACAAATTTTCATGTTATTCTAGCATGGCGTTTTAAAATGAGAGGGTAAATACGTTTGTATGGAGAACTGAGCCAGACCGAGCGTACTGCGCCCTCTTAAGATTGGTGTTTCAGATAATTTACACCACGAATAATGCGAAAACACTTACCAATTTCAGTAAAAAGTACACATCCCTGGAGTGCGGTGGAGATACTGCGATCGCCAACCCGCATGCTAAGTGTGGCGAAAATGGCATTTACCCCCATGAAATTGGGGGAGGCCTATGTCCAGCAGTGTACGGTAATCAAACAACGTCATTTAAAATAGATTATCCTCTATTGTGGCAGTAGCAAAAACAGCCTCGATTCCATTTGTCTTAATCTTAATTGATAAAAGATGACATCCCTTGGATATCGCTTTTGTTTCATATCTCTATTCTGATACGAAAGGGGATATTCTCCCCTATGACATACCATACGTGCCGCATTTTGAATCTCGAATCGGGGCCCAGATTTGTCAAGTATGGCTAAGAGACTAGGACAAGTTGTCAAAGTTTTTTAAATCTTCATTTAGGTACCCGTAATTCATATTTTCCATTATTAATCTTAGATCATCATCATCATCCTCCTAGCGTGATTCCCAGTACAGTTGCATCCTAAAGGATGCCTGTGGTCCGCTGCCTAATCCCAAGAATTGGCGTAGGCAATATTTTTACGGAAGCGACTGCCATCTGACCTACCAATCCAAAGGGGAAACTATTTTGGGATTAGGCTTGTCAAGCGAGTGGGCAACTTGACTGTTAGAAGTTCTCAAGCCGCCCGAAGGCCTCTAACTTGGCTTAACGACTGCTATCATAGACAGCAGCCGGGATTAACGGCTTAACGTGCCTTAGCCTCAGTTAGTAACCACTCAAAGCGGTCACCCATCCAAGGACTGTCCCCGCCCGACATTGCTTAACCTCGCATACCGCACACGGTAAATTATTTACCATAGGATTCGTCCCATGCTGCAGATGTGCAATAAGGTCTTGGTTTTTAGATTTTTATACTGGAAAATTAATAAAATGATAATTACGACAAATCCTGGATGCCCTGACAAATATAAGCCTCAAAACAGTGTTCGATGACGCCGCATACAAGCAAGCGATTAGCTTACCTTGGTAGAATTGTACGAAGTGTCAAAATTTATCTTGGTTAACACGTGACTTGGGATCTAGTTAATCTTAATTAATCAATACAATAATCAATCATAATGGACCCTTAAGCCGTTTACCTGCCTTGGCCTGGACCTTTTTAAGGCACGAGTCAATAGACATCGTCTGGGTGAGCTCGCTTCATCGTCGGCCTCATCTTTGCCCCCTGGCTAGATGCTGGCCAAGAGCAATGCCATTTATAAATAATTAAAAAATTCTTATATATTGCATAATATTCACCACATTACTTTAGTTAGAAATAAACCAACGTAGCCCACCCACAAACAGCAACCCACAAACAGCAACCCACAAACATTTGACGTTGCGGAGACCTCAACCTGGCTTTAATAAAACGAACTTTTTACCCACTTCAATAGAAGGAAGGAGGTACTTAGTTCATCTCCATGTTTGATTGTTTTATTTGTTTTTTTGTATGTATGTTCCCCGATAACTCTTGACCACGTTGGCCGATTTTGATACCTAATTCTTTTTTGTTTCAAAGCAGGTACCCCGTAATTGGTCCTATATAAAGTTGGTGAAGGTCTAATGATGGGATCTAGGAAGAATCGAAGGAACTCCTCGAATTTGACAGGCACGCATATGACGATTTCGGTATTTTCTGTACGTAACCAAGCTCACGGAAACCACAAATTGTGGCATAGCGAAGTACAAAATTGGGGTCAGTTTTTTTTTGGTATAAAGTATTGTCGGCCTGTTTAGCCTAGTTCTTAGTGTCACTGCTTCCGAAGCTAGAGGTTGTTAGCAGGGGTGGACACGCACAGTAGAAGGAAGTGGTTTGAAACGTGAACTAAAACACGCTGTCCTGTTTACCCAGCTATGTATTGGTCATAATACACGTGAATAGCAGTCGTCACATGGTAGTAATCTTATAGTATAAATTAAATATAATTTTACTTTACATAATGCGTCTGGATCGAGATCTGTCTAGATAGGAAGAGGGAATAGACAAGCGATAGCAATAATTGCCAGAGTCGAAAATACAGATAAAGCTTCCCATGTAAGGGATTGCACAAATAAGGTGTGTCATAGAATATCCAACAGAGGTCTCGGGTTCGAATCCCGGTAAAGGGCATTCTTGATAGGTATGTACTCTATAAACGAATTTTTAAATTACTAAATATACTCACTATAATGTTAATAATTGTAATAAATAATAATAATTGTATTCTAATATATACCGTCTGCCAGAAATAAAATGTGAGACTGTTTTATTAGGCATGCGTCCGATGTCTCGCCCAATAGCCCAGCCATTAGTCCATCATCCTCACCAAATAACCCGGTTCATTTAGATTCCATCGACCAACAATAGTGCCTGTGCACCTTGGCGGGTGCTGTCTCTGTGGGCGTCCCATGACACGGGCAGGGACAATATCCGGTTGGTGTACCCCGCGTATTTCATTAAATTGTCAAAAGGGCCTCTACGTGTTGGCTATGTGGTACTCGTTTGGTACTTCTGTACCTTGGTACTTCGGCTCCGCGCACGCCTTCCGGTCCGGGACACCATTGTCCCGCGAGCGGAAAAGACATACAGTAATAATAATAATGCTGAATCATCATCATCATCACTTCAGCTGAAAGACGTCCACTGCTGGACATAGGCATCCCCTAAAGACTTCCACAATGACCCGTCCTGCGCCACCCGCATCCAGCGGACACCCGCGACCCTTACCAGGTCATCAGTCCACCGTGTGGGAGGCCTGCCCGGGGTACGCCTTCCGGTACGCGGTCGCCACTCGAGAACCTGAATAATGCTGAATGTCGAGCTGAAATTAAATTATCATGATGTTGGGATGGTTAGTACTTGTATTGTTATATATCTTTGTCGGCCTGTTTAGCCTAGTTGGTAGTGCCACTGCCTCCGAAGCTAGAGGTCCCGGGTTCGATTCCCGGTAAGGGCATTTGTTTCTGTGGTGAGCAGAGACATTTGTTCCTGAGACTTGGATGTTTTTCTATGTATTTATGTATATATCTATTAAATATGTCGTCGTCTGGTACCCATAACACAAGACTTATTGAGCTTACTGTAAGACTAGTTCGATTTGTGTAAAAAATTGTCCCAATATATTTATTTATTAAAAAAATATATATATATATATATATATATATACTGTACTTTTTCAAATAATATTAATTTAATTTAAATATTGAATGTTATTCTCAAACAAATGTATATTAATATTTCTACGCCGTTGTCGGCAGGATATGTGAAACTCAACTGATTCTAATAACACCAATAGGATAGTTTCATTATGTTGAAATTTATTACATATTGCCATTGTATGGATTGCATACCATCAAATTCAATTCAATTCAATTCAATTCATTTATTTCCAATACAGAGGTACTTATAATTAATTACACGATTTCATACATTTAGATCGTAACCTACCGCTGTATATGATTATATTTTTTATTCACTTTGTAATTTTCCTGTGTCCCCTGCACTAGGCTTGGCCTGAATCGCAGGTTGACACTTAAGCGATTGACAGAGATAAAGTTTACCTGGCGTTAAAGAATTTTAACCGTTATAAAACAAAAACAAGTGACTAAATATGTATATAAAGTACAATGATATGGTAAGTATAAACTAAGTAATTAAACGGATTTAGCAGTACAAAATTACACAGTTACCGACTAGGTACTCTCAAGGTGTGTGTGTGTGTGTGTGTGTGTGTGTGTGTGTTTGTGTGCGGCAGATTATTGCGAGAGAATTTTTTCAGTATAGTAGTAGTTTTGAGTGCTCAACCACTTTGTAGTTTTAATTTTGACCTCTCTGATTGTGCAAGTTATAATATCACAGGCTGCATCCACTTTTTTGTATATTTTAAAATACATAGAAGTGCCGAAACGCTTTGCAAACCTCGACTTCAGCTCTGGCATTGGTATTTTGAATTTGCGTTTTTTTAATCGCTCCTCATAATCTGGCAATTGAAGAATGATGTTGTGGGCGACGGAAGTACATTTCATGATGTACAGCTGGCGCACACTTAACACGTCACTTTCTTGATATAAGGCAAAAGTAGGATGCCTACGGGGTCTTGAGTGCATAACTTTGAGGAGAGAGCGTTGGGCTCTCTCCAGGGGTAGCATGTGGATGCCAGCAGTACCGCCCCACACTGTGATACAGTACGTAAGTATGGACTGAGCGAGAGCAAAATAGGTAGTTTTCAGAAGATGTTTATTCATGACCTGACGTAGTTTTTTAAATATGTATATTAGCTTTCGAATGCGATTTGCAACTGTTGAGATGTGTTCCTTGAATGAGAGTTTCTCATCTAGAATTACGCCCAGGTACTTCACGTTGGAGACCCTATCGATGACGCTACATTTACAATTAATGTCTGAGTCCAACATACAGACGTGAATTTTTAGATTAAATAGACTTTTAGGAGCAGAGGAAACAGTTTTATGGAAGCATAAACATTTTGTTTTGTCTGTATTCAGTGTTAATAAATTATTTTGTAACCATTTTGCTATACACGATATGCCTCTTTCCGCGGTATTTCGCAATAAGTCCCAAGAGTTATCATGGAAGATGATGGCTGTGTCGTCCGCATAGCAAACAATACTGGCATTTGTGAGCTCTAAAGAGGCCAGGTCGTTTATGTAAAGCAAGAACAGGGTTGGGCCCAATATACTGCCCTGAGGAACGCCATAGGAAACATTTTTTAAGTCGCTTACTTTACCATCTATTTTGACGCATTGCATTCGGTTTGACATGTAGCTGCTAATCCAATTTAATGGTATCCCGCGGATACCCGACAGTTCCAATTTCTTAACTAATATTGGGATGGACACCGTGTCGAATGCCTTGGCCAGATCAAGAAATACTCCGACACATGCTCTATTCTGGTCAAGTTGCCTGGAAATAATGTCCATCAGCAAAACGACAGCGTCCTCAGTAGAGCGTGCTTGTCGAAATCCAAACTGTGCACTGGCCAGTAAATTGTTACTATTTATGAAGCTAATCAGTCGTTTATTTACTAGCTTCTCCAAGATTTTAGATAATGACCCCAGTAGCGATATTGGCCTGTAGTTATGACAGTTTCTTTTGTCCCCGGTTTTGTAAACTGGAGTCACAGCTGCAATTTTCCAGGCGTCCGGAAAGACTCCTTCGCTGAAGCTCAAGTTACATATGTGAGTGAATGGTGCAGTGATATAATTTTTAATATGTTTTAACAGTTTGTTTGTGATCCCATCTAGACCTGGGGCACTATCCATTCTAAGAGTTGATATTAGACTAGCGATTTCAACCTCATCAGTAGGTGTCATAAAGAATGCGTTTGGTGGTGACGTTTTTAACTTGACGTTATTTGCGAGATCTATCTGCTTTTTATTGATTTGTTTAAGAATTTTATCAGCAAGTTCTGGACCGACACTCGCGAAATAGTCGTTGCAGTGATTCAAAGACTCGAGTTCTGATTTTGTAGATTTAAGAAGGTTATTCGAGTGTAAGTTTGGAGAATTGGTGTGAGTTATGTTTTTAATACACTTCCAGAGTTTCCTAGAGTTATGTTTGTTTTGGTCTATGGTGTTAGCTTCATATTCATTTTTTAATTTTCGAAGGAGGTTAATATAAAAGTTTCTGTATCGAGTATACACTTTTTTGGCTACTATATCTGCTGGGTTTTTCCTGGATTTGGCATGAAGTGCATCTCTGTGTCTGGAACATCTTAATAGACCCGGAGTCATCCACGGTTGGAAGGTGAATTTAGACCGACTGACAGACATTTCCTTGGTGTTTTTGTCAACAATTGTACAAAGCGTTGAGTTAAAAACAGTTACGGCGTCCTGTAAAGATGATTTATTCGTTACAGAAGACCAATCGACTAACTGCAAATCTGAAGCAATTGCCTCTAGATCCAACCGCTTTGCGACACGTCTCCCATTTGCAATCTTAGACCGCTTCAATTTGACGACAGCTATTGTAACGTCATGATCAGTAAGGTCTGTTTTACATATGACCGATTCCGAATAGAACTTCGAGGTTACATTTATATGGTCGAGACACGAGTCTTTTTTCGTAGGCTTGGTGACTGTTGGAGTCAAATCAAGCTCCGCTAGGAGGCAAAGGTATTTTAGACTGTTATCCTGATTGTTGCCAGAGCAAATGTTGATATTTATGTCTCCCGCTATTATTTGGCACGCTGAATTGCTACTGTTTTTAACATTATACTCAAGTGAGTCAAGAAAAGGTGCAATGTCTACGAAAGATGGCGAGCGGTAAATGGCGTGGAGGGTATATCGTTTGTTTATATTGATTAAAAGGCAGTTAGCCTCATTAAAATCCGGCTCCACTACAACAGAGTCCCATTGGTTTCCTACGTATACAACCACTCCTCCGGCTTGGTTTATGTACTTAGTGGTTCTGTGTGAAGTAAAACCTACTATTTGTGGAATAATGGAGTCGGCTCTCAACCAGCACTCCGTAAGGACAATGACATCTATATTTATCTTCAGTCGAGCAAGGAAAACCAGAAAGAGATCAAAGTTTTTTGAATGCTTCTAATATTGAATGAGAGCACTATAAAGTTAGAGTTATCGTTTTTTATAATATATTCGCACAACTCAGGAGAATCAATTATGTGGCATGGAGTTTCAACAGAATCGATTTCCTTAAGTATTTCATGGTCTAGTGCGGTACCAATCACAAGATAATAATGGTGGGTGTGTTTTAATATACATGTTTTGCTGATCCAGCCACATAATGATGCGAGGTGCAAATAATAATAAATGTGAAAAACAACTGTGTGAGTGTGTAATGAGAGTACCTAACAATTTGTGGACACCGTTTGCAACCAAGAAACAACTAGAACTACCTGAGAGATGGAGCTGATAGAAGTGTAAGATGAGACAATAGTCAAACCCCAATGTCCACGAGACCACCCGGAGCCGATTACTGTTGTGGTTCACTGTTAGTGCGGTCGGCTTCGGCCAAGACATGGGCAATGTCTTGAAGCGACTTGATGGGTATTGCTTGAGTTCCTGGTCCTCTGCCTTCTCTCCTGCGCACGAAAATTGTCCCTCCATTTGTCCAGCAGTGTTTGAATCCGGCCTCGAACACGCGCGCTCTAGTTTCTCGAAACAAAATCCTGTTATCCCGAGTAAGACGTTCGTTGACGTAGATTTTGAGAGAAGGACCTTCGATTCCGATGTCATCTGTGTTAAGGCGTCTTGTCCTCGCTGCTTTGTGGAATTTATCACGAGTGCTCCTTCTGACAAAACGCACGACAAGCGGCCTCGCAGGGCCGGACTCGTTTCCATCTTTGTCCATCTGTCGACGACGTTGTCCTGCCCGGGAAGCGTATTCGATGTCTTCCTCTTTGAGCTTAATTCCGATTTTTGCCCCAGCAAGCAGGGCGATATGAAAAGGATTTTCATGATTGTGTTCTGGAATACCCACTATTTCGATTTCGCTTCTTAACGATTGTTGTGCTTGATAGTTTAGGCGATTTTCCAAGTCAGAGACTCTGGCCTTTAAAGCTTCTACCTCTTCTGCTTTTCTTTCCGCGGCTTCTAGTCGAATTTCAAAAGCGGCCAGCCTACCTGAAAATATGTCAATGCGTTCCTCACAGCGCGTGATCGCTTGAATTGCGTTTTCAAAATTCACCTTCATTGCCGACACATCCTCCCTAAACAATCGGAGCTCGGAAGTAAACTGCAATAGCGAATCACTTGACGACTTTTCACTACTATTTTTATTCTGCTGCTTTCTTATAGTGACGTTATCTGTAGTGTTTCCTCTCACTGGAGTGGATGAGTTGTCACCTCCTTTTTTGGCAGCACTGCGACAGTCTGGGCAAGTCCAAGCGTCTCTTAGCTCCGGGGATACCGCAGTGAGACCAATGCACTGGGTGTGAAAGAGTTTTCTGCAGCCAACTGAATTGCAGCAAATGTATGGACTGTCCGATATCTTATCCCGACATCCTGCACAGCTCTTAGTTTTTTGTTGTTGAGTCGAACTCATTTCGTTATCAAAACTGTCGTTTACGTATCGCTTTAGTATCGCTAATTACGTGGTACAAGGCCGAGCTGCCGGGCCGAGCGTTAATCAGCTGTGTATGACTCACCGCAGCGGCGAACTCGCGTACACGGGGCTATGTCGGTATTTGATTATTGTAAAATGATTATGCTTGTATCTTTACAACCACAACACTTAGAAACAAGCAGTTTAAAGCTTTGTATAGCTGGAAACTTGCAGTTTATTACTGTATAACTGTTTTTAGGAAGATGACACTCTTAGCTACTTTTATAATTAAAAATACGGAGCGACAAAAAAACGGTGTTACTTCTTTAACGCGCACCGGCGTACCTCTCCTCAATTAACACAATAAAATCAGAATCTTGAAAGACTTGTAGTAAAAAGCGTATTAAGATAAACAATAAAATGAGATTTAATGAGTGGGCAACTACCGGAATTCGGAAAAGTAGAGATAACTTATATCAACTTTATGAAAGGAGATCTTGCACCACTGACGAATGTTTCCATCAGTATGTTAGGGATTATTCCAAATTGTTTAAAACAGTGTGCACTAAAGCAAAAGCAATGCACTTGAATAATAAAATTAAGTCCTCAGATAATAAAGCCAAGACAGTCTGGAAAATAATAAACACAGAGACTGGGAAGAGAAATAATAAAGAGCCCACAATTTCTTTAAAAGTAAAGGATAATTTAATAACTGATGCAGTAAAAGTAGCTTATGAATTTAATAATTTCTTTTCTAAAATTCCTATAGTCACTACTCAAAGTTTAGCATCGTCTACCACAAAAGCTGAATCCCTTCTGAATGACAACGTAAAATTAGAATCACTAACTAATTTCAAATTTCATCATGTTTCTCCTCTAGATGTACTGAAGTCCTTTGAAATGTTAAAAATAAAGAGCACTGAGGACTTATGGGGCGTGTCAGTTAAGGTACTGGAATCTATTCTGGAGGTCGTTGCACCAACTCTAGCTCTCATTTTTAATAACTGTATAGACTATGGCATTTTTCCAGACTTAATGAAATGTAGTAAAGTAGTTCCAATTTTCAAATCAGGTCATAGAGATAATCCTTCTGATTATCGTCCAGTTCTTTCCTACCTGCGTTTAGCAAAATATTCGAAAAAATAATGCTTACGCAATTGGTTTCTCACTTTAATTCTCACAATATTTTGCACGCACAGCAGTTCGGCTTCACGAAGGGTAGGTCAACTACTGATGCAGGTGCAAGTTTATTAAAATTTATTTTGCAGTCTTGGGAAGAGTCGCACGACGCCATCGGAGTGTTCTGTGACCTTTCCAAGGCTTTTGATTGTGTAGATCATGGTACTTTAATTTGTAAACTTAAGTTTTATGGCATCAGAGGGCATGCATTAGATCTCATGAAGTCATATTTAACACAGAGAAATCAAAAGGTAGCGATAAATAAAGCCATTTCGTCAGAGACAGTGGTAGAGATGGGAGTACCTCAGGGGTCTATTCTAGGTCCGTTCCTGTTCCTTGTTTATGTAAATGATCTGCCATATATGGTAAGCCGACGATCAGGCATCGTAATGTTCGCAGACGACACCTCATTACTGTTCAAGGTAAATAGGAGAGATACTGAACTCATTGAACCAAATAATACCCTCTCCATGATATCTGACTGGTTTGCTGCCAATAACTTAGTATTGAACCCGAAAAAAACGAATTGTATGAAATTCTCTCTAGCGAACTCATCAAACAGAAACTTAGATACAAATATTAAACTTAATGGTCAAACATTAGAATTTGTTACTTCTACTGTATTCTTAGGTATTACATTGGACTCAAAATTGCAGTGGGGTTCCCATATAACAGCGATAGGAAGTAGGTTGAGCTCTGCTGCATTTGCAGTCAGGAGAATAAGGCAGCTTACCAATGTGGCAACGGCACGGTTAGTTTACTTTGCTTATTTTAATAGTATAATTACTTATGGTCTTATCTTATGGGGATCAGCTGCAGATATTGAAACTGTTTTTATTTTGCAAAAAAGGGCTATCCGAGCAATGTATAACTTGGGGTCGCGTGATTCATTAAGAGAATTTTTCAAAGAAATAGATATTCTAACCCTGCCGTCCCTATACATATTTAAAATAATAATGTATGTTAGGAAGAATTTGGGCAATTTTCCAACGAACGCTGATAAACCAATAGCCACGAGAAATACTGGGAAACTGAAAATAACCTTCTATAGACTAGTAAAGGCGAAAAAGTCGTTCTTGGGAAATTGTATCAAATTCTACAATAAAATTCCTAAACACATTACTGAACTTAGCAATTCTAAATTCAAATCTGTAGTAAAACAAACACTTATTTCAAGAGCATATTATAAGATAAACGATTACATCATGGATAGGGATGTGTGGCAGTGATAGCGTCCTGCACGGGTAATCTATCGCGAAAATATATTTTCTACTGTAGCATTGTTATTTAAGTTATTTTGTAGTAATGTAATTTTATATTTAACTATATAATGTATATTGTTTTGAAAAAATGACACCTCGCCGAGTTTCTTACGCCGGTTCTTCTCGTGGCAGAGGTATATTTTTCCCAACCGGTGGTAGTTTATTGACGTTCATAGGTGCATGTAATATGCCTAATTTGAAGAATTAAAAAAAAAAAAGAATAATATTAAAATACGAGACTTGAAAGTTTCTAAAAAACATGTTTTATTTATCATCTATAAGTTAAATGAAGGCTAACAAAACGAATTTACATGATTCAATAAAAAATTATACAAAAATAATTTTTAAGAAAAAAAAAACCGACTTCATTGGGGGAGGCCGGTGAAAGATTTATTATACTTAGATGGCATTATTATACTTACAGTGCACACTCTTAGATTCCATACAATAAAATAAAAATGGCTATAAGTATGTTTATAATGGTAGAAGACTAAGTGCCCTCAATTCCTCATGGAATCATGGAAAAACCTTGCTTGCTTGACAAACAAAACGAAGAGAACAAATCGCCAAACGTGAACTACGCGTCGTTGAAGAGTTCCGTTCTGATCATCATCAGCAGTTCCACTTCATCAAATGTCACATTTTAGTATGATAATGCTCGATTTGTTGATAAAAACACAATAATCACTATATGTTTGCCTTAATTTAAGATTTGAGGAGTTCCCTCAATTCCTCATGGATCCCATCATCAAAAATCGAGGATGATAAAAATTAATCGTGAAAATAGAACTTGATTAACAAACACAGCTTGGAGGACAAATCGCCAAACGTGAACTGTTCGTCGTTGAAGAGTTCTGTTCTGATCATCATCAGCAGTTCCACTTCATCCAATGTCACATTTTTGGATGAAAATGCTTGACTTGGTGATAAAAACACAAAAATCACTACATGTTTGCCTTAAAGATTTGAGGAGTTCCCTCAATTCCTCATGGATTCCATCATCAGAACTGCGTTTTGACAAAAACGGGACCAACTTGGATATATAAACTTACAATCAAAAAAGAATTTTCCAAATCGGTTAAGAAATGACGGAGTTATGGAGTAACAAACATTAAAAAAAACATACAACCGAATTGATAACCTCCTCTTTTGAAATCTTGAAGTCGGTTAAAAAGCCGACTTCAAATTTGTACTTGCTATGCTACAATTTGTTGTTTCCGTGAGCCAACGCTTGGTTACCTACAGAAAATAGCGAAATCGGCATATGCGTGCCTATCAAATTCGGGGAGTTCCCTCGATTTTTCCTAGATCCCTTCACCAAATTTATATGGGAATAATGTCGAGGTGCCTGCTTTGAAACAAAAAAAATCAAAATCGGCCAACGTGAGTTATTGGGGAACATACATACATAAAAAACACACATGCAGACGAACTGAGTACCCCCTTCCTTCTATTTAAGACGGTAAAAAAATAAATTGTATGACAACTTGAAAGTATTTTTTTTTGTAATCATCTAAAGTTAAATAGTATTACAAAAAAGAAGTTGTAGAACAACTATGTACTTAAACGCAGTATTTCACGGTTAAAATAGCAATTTGCTTGTTTTTCCATACAACGCTAGTACGAGACTCGTGCACACCTTATCAGCCCTAGGACGTCCACTGCTGGACATAGGCCTCCCCCAATTTCATGGGGGTAAATGCCATAATCGCCTTGCTTGGCATGCGGGTTGGCGATCGCAGTATCTCCACCGCACTCTAGGAATGCTGCTGCCCATTCCCCGGTGATCTTGGTCATAGTTCAAGGACATACCCGGGCCCTCGTGGACCTCGAGGACTCGTGCACTGTGACGTCATAATAATCTGTCAATTAGTATGGAGCGTTTTTGGTCTCCGGAAACAATATCCACCTTTGACACTCATTTGCTGCTTTCGTTGTGCTTTAATCGTAGTTGGTGCCATACAACAATTTAATCCTCTTTAAAAACTGAATCTAATGGCATCGTTAATACTCGTATTTTTTAAAACATTTATTGTACCATATTCATGGAAAAAAAATCTATTCTATTTTCACGCTGCACTGGCGCCCCTAGCGGCGAATTCTTAAGCTATGAAGGGCTACCCCGCAGAAGACATCTGCAGCTGTAATACAGGGTGACATCGGAGACGTGATTAGAAGCTAATTTTTCAGACTCTACACATGATCGCCTTTTCAATGCAATAGTTGTTACATCAAATAAAACAAGTTTATTTTTTCAAATTTTTACTACAAAAATAATAACGCCATACTTAAATCATGGTCACCCTATCACTTTTGACACACGTTGTATGAGAGATGACACGACGTCGTGTGATGTAGGGTGACCAAGCAGTATTAAACATTATTATTATTTTTAATAATTTGAGGAATAATAGTCAATATTGCAAGTAGTAACTGTGATATCATCTTTATTGAGTTTGTCTTTCAATATTTCATCGAGGCAAATAATTTCTGATCACGTCTCGATGACACCCTGTATAAAAGTTAAAAAACAGAAAGGGATAAAAAGTAAGGGGAGCGAGCGAGATAGCGGCTTACAAAAATCACGATCTCCGGTGTTACGTTTCTCGAAAACTGCACGCGTAACACGAAAAATAACTATCGAAATATATTCTCTGGATATTACCCCAGAATAAGAGCATAAAAGCTACCACTTCCGTTGCGCATTCTTTTTACAATCGCCTATTTAAAAGTTACAGTTTCGAGCTGCGGCCATTTTTCGGAAACGATCGGCTAACGTCGGGTGGGTCTCGGCTTTGAGCCACAGACTACCACAAAGTACAGTATATATACTGAGATAGAGATATCAGTGAAATACTCCACATAGATCGTAGCGCCGTTGTGTATTTAGTAAGAACTAAGCGCACGACCGCTGCATCCCTGTCACTTCAGTATGCAAGTGTGATAGAGATAGCACCCAGTGACATCTGCTACAAACAAGTTAAACTAACATTTCCATAGAAAAAATCGTACTTCGAGCTGGAAGACCCCTGCCCGGCTAGTATGATAGCTTATACCGTCACGTTTTATGTGACGTTTCAGTACATTTTGGCCATATAACGTGACGGTATAAGCTATCATACTAGCCGGGCTGATGAGGGCTACCCCGCAGAAGATGCGCAGAAGACATCTGCAGCTGTAATAAGTTTGCACATTAAATGATTTTAACAAGTCAATATCGTCTGTAAGCTTATACACTTAATCTAACCTGTGCCTTAATTGTATAGACATATGATTAAAAATAGCGTAAGTTACTGGTCATAAGGCACAATTTAGCTTGCGCAGCCACTGTCATATGTTTTGGATGTAAAAATGTAATGATAGATTTATTGGTGCTTACGAAAATATTGGTGTATCTGCAACTTTAGATCCTAATAAAATATAAATGTGAAAGTACGGATGTTTGTTACTCCACCGCCACCATATCAACCCAAGGACGTCCACTGCTGGACTACATAGGCCTTCCGTAATTTAATGGGGGGTAAATACCATAATGGCCACGCTTTGCATGAGGGTTGGCGATCGCAGTATCTCCACCGCACTCCATGCTGTTGCTGAGCGTTGTTACTCAATCACGCAAAATCAGCTGAACAGATTTAGACAAAATTTGTCACAAAGATATTTTATAACTTGTATTAAAGTCAAAGTCAAAATATTCTTTATTCAAATAGGCCTAGCAACAAGCACTTTCGAATCGTCAGTTATAACATGTATTAACATATATATTAATTAATTATTTAGAGCAATTTATTGATGCTATTATTATTCTTTAAAATATGAAATACTTTGTATCTCGAAATTCAACCCCCCAAGAGGGTGCGATTGGGGATGGAAGTTGATGTGGGAGTTGAAGCGGACGAAGTCACGGGCATGAAGCTAGTATAAAAAAATACTGAAATTAGTTATTTGTTCAACAAGAGAGCAAAGTAGATTTTTGCTGCGAATGTTGATGTTGAGTCCCGAGCAAGTAAAAGATTCTGCAATTTTAAATTTTAATCTTGAGCGTAGCGAGGGACTCAAAGACACGTGATGCAAATATCTTTGGTCTCGTGTTATACATACAACTTTTCACCTCAGCGGCGAGAACATATAACGTAAAGGAATAGTGATAGAGAATGAAGTTACTTAAACTAACCTACGATATGAAAAATTAAAAAGTAAGTTTTTTTCACGCTCGCAGCATAATTGCATTTTGCTCACTGGTTTCAAGCTGGAAAAATCGTTTTCACTTTCGCAGTAAAATTGCATTTTGCTCACTGGTTTCAAGCAGCAAAACCGCCATTTTCGAGCCGCTGAGGTGAAAACTAATATAACGGAGTATGTTGCCATAGCAGCTACTAACAGAGTACCCGACAATCGGGTTCTCGGCGCTGAATGTGTTAAACGCCCTTTTTGTCACTTAAACTTGAAACGCACAGAGTGATAGGGAAAATTGGGATCTCAGATTTCAGAGTAAAGCAGATCCGCTCATTTAAGTTGAATGATTTCTGTCCATCTGATCTATTCTCACAAATGCACAAATCAGAAAGTTTGAGAGAGACGGATAACTGACGTCTGACACGTCTTCACCTGTCAGTGTCTCCGTTTTCATAACTGAAAATTGTACTGAACTGACGTTGTGGTGTGTTAAGTTTATATGGGATTTAACATCCTGGTGTACTTTCAAATGGAGGCAACTCGTTACAAGCCGAAAATGTTTGTTCTATCTGTCGCATTCTAACTCATTTTGGTGCACCATAAGGATTAAAGAGACAACTATATGAAAATGTATCTGGCTTAATACTGCGAGTCTGCTTTTCTCTGATGTCTGTGATTGGGATAGGGCGACACGATCTGAGCTATTTATAATAAAAGTATAATAATTTTGAGACATTGACATGTTTATTTACTTCTGAGAAAACAATGAGTATTTTTAGAATGTGACACTTCTTTTATATAATATATATAATATAATATATACTGCGGGACAATCTTACACAAATCGACCTAGTCCCAAACTAAGCAAAGCTTGTACTATGGGTACTAGACGACGATATACATACTTATATAGATAAATACATACTTAAATACATAGAAAACATCCAAGACCCAGGAACAAATATCCGTGATAAATGCACAAATAAATGCCCTGGCCGGGATTCGAACCCGGGACCTCAAGCTTCGGAGGCAGAGTCACTACCAACTAGGCTAAACAGGTCGTCATATTATTGTATTCAAAATTACAACCATAGACAAGATTAGTTGAGGTCAGAATCACACCTTCCAACACAGAGCGCGGTGCAGCGTCGTTGCGGAGTGGTGGCGGTTTTTCGATAAAGCGAACGCGGTCCGGGGCACGTCGCACCAAAAAACTACGCGGGATAGCGGAGCGGAGGCGGCGTGTGTGACGTATGAAGCAGTAATCGATACTATCGACAGAATGCAAAATGCAAAACCGCCTCCGCCCCGCACCGCGCCGCGCCCGCTCAGTGCGTTTCGATCTTTAGACTTGACTGACTCCCCCCTTTTGATTTGTGCTTTCTCTAAAGCAATTAGAGACAACACAATCAGAACCTTTAAAACAATAATAAATAAAATAAAATTTATTTCGGACAAAGTAATCCATAGAGTTTTAGTATTACAAATAAACTTAAATAACTATGTTAGTACCTAAACTTAAGTGCTGAGAGGTCCAGTGCCAGATTAAGGCGCTGTCCCATCTCCCTGCCACGACGGCCAAGAGACTGCGGAGCGTCGCAGCGCAGCGTGAATTATTGACTTTGTAAGCAGTAAATGTTATAATAGTTCAAATGATTTTTGAACGATTGTATGTATACTTAAAAAAATCATTTAACATGACATGGGTATAGAATAGATTTCACCAAATATAGATTATTATTGTTATTTTTAGCGTTCCGTACCTCGAAAGGAAAAAACGGAACCCTTATACGACGGACGGACGGATCACTTTGTTGTCCGTCCGTGCGTCTGCCTGTCTGTCAAGACCCTTTTTCTCCGGAACACGTTGAGGTATGAAGCTGGAATTTGTATCAAATACTCAGGTCTACTGTCCCTTAGAGCTGTGAAAAAATCGAATTTCTAAACGAACGCAATCAAAAGATACAGCCGTTTATGCCGCAAATTTCCGCAAATTTTCGACACTTGCAAGGGAATTAATACCTACAAGGTACTTCTCGTCAACTCAGATTCTTGAAACTTGGTACGAAGCAACGTTTTATAGCACAAATAAAGGAAAAATTTCAAAAACATTAAAATTTTAGTTACGTCATATAATTAAAAAAAATACGGAACTCTCGGTGCGCGAGTCCGACTCGCACTTGGCCGGTTTCTTTCGAAGGCGAAATTAATTAAGATTTTAATAACTTTAGATTTTATGATTGTAATTATTCATACTAATATTTTTATCGTGAATTCATATTTGGATTATTTATTGTTTTCATATCGCACGCCGAAAGGCAAAACATGAAGGGCTCTATGTGATGTATGACAGCTTAAGAGGCTGACAAGCGCCAATGACCTTGGCTATGTCTGTCTGCGTCTAGAATTGCCCTGGATTGAAAGAAAAACTATACAAGCAGATAATCAGAAAATTAATCATAAAATTGAATATATTCACCACATGTGTCATATAAATCGTCTATGCTTTAGGTTTGAGTATGCTGGAACTGTGTTTTTAATTATACATGTTTCAGTTGAAGAAAAATACATTATAATTATTTTAAGACATAGCTTTGCGATTTTTTTCGATTGAGGCGATTTCTCTAAATCGTGTTTTGGAGTCGTCCACGCCCTTGGAAATATAATGAATATTAACGTGTATTTTTATTTTTTTACCAAAGCAAATGGATTTTGTTCAATCGCCATTTAAAAATAGCAATTTAGCTCTATTCCGCGTCTTAATTAGAGGTATTAGATTGGAGTGAAATGTTCCATAGTAGGTCTGTACTCGCGCGGTCAGTCAGCGATGTCAGTCAGTCACGGCCGAAGTGCGGAGCCGTGTAGCCGCACAGAGAGAGCTGTGGAATAGAACTTTAATAGGTTAATTTCCTCATTTTAAAACTTTATAACATATTGCCGTTATATGGATAATATACCTTGGAATTAACACAGCAATATAAAATTAGAATAATAATAAAATACGAGACTTGAAAGTATAAAAAAATGTGTATTTTGTTATCATCTCAAGTTAAATAAAGGCTACCAATAGAATTTACATGATTAAAAAAAAAGAAGTTGTACTTAAACGTAGTATTTCAAGATTATAATAGCAATTTTCATGTTTTTCCATACAACGTTAGTACGGGGCTCATGCAGTGACGTCACAATTTTCTGTCAATTAGTATGGAGCGTTTTTGGTGTCCGGGAACAATATACGATTTAAGAATTTATTTCTCTAAGAGAATACAACTCCCTTATACTAGAGAAATATAACAATTTTTTTTTGCTTAATATCTATCTACAAAGTGTACGAGTAACAAATCAAAGTACATACTTAATTTAAGCGTTAAACTTAAACTTGAGCGTCGTTGCGGAGAGGAGGTGGTTTTGCGGTAAAGCGAACGTGGTCCGGGGGACGTCGCACCAAAAAACCGCGTGATAAAGCTTAGCGGAGGCGGCGTGTTTGACATCATCATCATCATCATGTCAGCCGAATGACGTCCACTGCTGGACATAGGCCTCCCCTAAAGACTTCCACAATGACCGGTCCTGCGCCACACGCATCCATATGAAACAGGAATCGACCTATCGATAGTCAAAAAATCAAAACCGCTTCCGCCCCGCCCGCACTACGCTGCGCCCGCTCTGTGCGTTTCGAGCTTTAGTCTGTATGAAACAAATATTTAATCAAATAAAGGGTTTATAGTATATTTATATATATCCTATAAACCCTTACACGACACGACGATATATACGACAAAACACACAGCACAAACACACAAAACAAAACAAATGTCGACAAATGTTACGAGCGTGGGGTACGGGATAGAGTTAAAATACCTCTGTGGCACGACGATAGGTTTATTCAGCGATTTAGATACACTGGTAGAGTTTACTGAGTTCCTGCGTACTAATAATGACTCAATTGACACTCACAAGTCGACCGAGTCCGCGCCTATTAGTACGTGACACAGCTAATGACTTCACCCATATTTAATAATTATTTATGTAACTATATTGCATATGTACCTATGTATTTGGGTAATTTTTTGTACCAAATTTGTTTTCTGATTTTAGTTACACCTGCTACAGTCTCTGTTTTGCCTGAAGTTTGACTGGTGGAGAACGCCTCATGGTACTAAGTCGGCCTTTTGTACGTTAAGATTTCTTTTAGAGCAATTAAGATTAAATAAATAAAGAATCAGGCGCTCTTGTGATTGTTTTGGAATCGCAAGCGTCCAAAGGCTACGGTGTCCGCATGATATTAGGCCGTAAGTATATTTGGCGCCGTCGTAACATAAAAAAAGTTTAGGGTATGATTATGTTTATAGCAAAGTTAAAAGTCTGGTTACTATATAAGGTGCATAGTGCACTTCCGCCGCTGATACACTAATCCTGAACGAGAACAGCCGAAAAGTTGATAAAAGTAAAAAGTAAAAGTAGTGTATTCTTCAAATTAGGCATATTACATGCACCTATGAACGTCAATAAACTACCACCATGAAACATGTCACCCGGAATGACAATTTAAAAGTGAGTTTTAACCGTTTTAGACATGACACGCGAAAGTTTAAATTCAAACACAAAATTGGTTTGTTACACTAGGTTAAGAAAATTGTTACTAACCGATATGGAGTTTGGTCTGAAATAAAATGTTTCATTCGTTCATTCATTCATTGAAAAGTAATAAAAAAAAACTGAAATAATACTATAAAAATATTTAGTCTAAATACCTACTCCACAAATCTCTGTTCTCATTTCATCATCCCTAAGGGTCTGTTTAAGTGGCAGAGCGGGACGGCGCGTCGTCCCTCCACAGGTGCGAGCGGGACAGCCGCCGAGGCGAGAATTATAATGGAAATAGCTGAAATTCGATCTCGGATGCCCAGCGGAGAGGGGATGCTTAAGTGGATCCGACTGACATATTTTCCATAATGAATATTTTGAAAAGGTTTTACTTCACCTCAACCGGTCACTGAAACCATATTTTAACGGCAAAACAGTAGTTATGAAACCATTTGTTATTTTTTCGAAAAATATTAAATAAAGCGGCCAAATGCGTGTCGGGCCATGCGAAGTCTAGGGTTCCGTAGCTGTCCAACCGTAACATTATGCGGATTTAAAATATCGAAAACTTATGTTTACTCCATATTGGGCTAACTAAACACATTTCTAAGTAATCGATGGAAATTGTACGTAGGTTTGCTTATTCCAAGTACATTTCTTAAAATCGGCTATTACTCGTTACCCAGGAATGTCTACTAAGCTGTGATAGTTTTCCTTTTAAATTCATTATATTACTACGCCCTCTTAATAGAAATACCTAGTGTTACTTTTATTTTTCTAAACGTCCTGGTTCAGTTCCCGAACTGAGTACAAGATTTTTAAATGTATGAATGCAGTTTTCTTCGTTACTAAAATCGATGGCATGGTTCCTAAGAACAGATCTTCGCACATCTTATAGTTTCAGCACAGATCACGTTTCAGACTGTCCCTTACTGACCGATCTAAATGTTACGGCCTGTATAATTTATGGTTTTAATGCTGCTTTCAGTCATTTAATTGTCATATTACAATGCTGGAGTAAAATGACTTATTTTTTGGTTCAAGCCACCTTCCTTGCCTTTTTTTTGGTACCTTCTTCCATCGGACATCCAGACGTTAACGGCTGGCTACCATCCTTACCTGGTCGAAATTCCTCTAATTCGAACCAAGCGCTTTGCATCTTCTTTTATAATGCGCACTTCTAAGGTTTGGAATTCTCTGCCGGCGTCTGTATTTCCGAGTTCATATAACCTGGACCTTTTTAAGGCACGAGTGAATAGGCATCTTCTGGGTGAGCTCGCTTCATCGTCGGCCTCATTTTTGCCCCTGGCTAGATGCTGGCCAAGAGCAATCCCATTAAAAAAAGCAGACTTTAGCTGGTATAGCGATTTTCCCTTTACGAGTAAAGTTACAGAAATTGTTGGCGACATCTTTCGAGCTCGGAATTAAGTTGCGTCGCGTGCTCAAACAGTATTAGACCAATTTGTCGCAGTCGAGTACCTAAATGCTTACACTTATATCCATAAGTATGATAAGGTCTTCCGAGGAACTAAGCACAGTATGGCAAGAAAGGAGTGTATACATTTTTAAAGGGACGGCAAGGCACATGTGACACCCCTGGCAGCTGGCAGGGGCCTCTCAGCTCGAAGTTCGAAGTACGAAGTTTTCCACGGAAATGTTAGTTTAATTTAGCACGATAGCTTATACCAGCCCGGCTAGTATGATAGCTTATACCGTCACGTTATATGGCCAAAATCAGCCTAGAAATCGGCCTAAATAGAACTAAATACTACAAAAACAAAAATAATGACAAACTCTGCAAAAATACCCATCCACGTCAACAACACCACTTTGGAATATGTATCAGAATACGTTTATTTAGGAAAACAAATATCATTTTCCAAAACTAGACATCAAGATGAAGTAAAAAGACGAGTAACTATCGAATGGAATAAATTTTGGAGTTATAAAGAAGTGCTAAAATCAAACTTACCTGTAAAACTAAAGAAAAAAAATTTAGACACCTGTATACTTCCTTGTCTTTCATATGGCAGCCAAACATGGATATTCAGTAAACACACAAAACAAAAAATACGGACTTTGACAGCTTTGGAAAGAAGTATTTTAAATATTAAAAGGAGAGACCGGTAAAGATGCTGATATCAGGGAAATAACTAATGTCATACATGCCGTAGAATATTGATAACTCTAAAATGGAGATGGGCAGGCCATGTTTCACGTATGAATGAAAATAGGTGGACGAGAAAAATAACTACATGGGCAGGACCCCCCAACAAAAGAAAAAAAGGAAAGCCAAGAGAAAGATGGATTGACGAGTTAAACAAAACAGCAGGAAAATACTGGATCATACTCGTAAAAGCAAGAGATAGAGACAACTGGAAGAGTATGGAGGAGGCCTTTACTCGAGAAGAGGTCCTTAGAAAATATATAACTTAACAAAAAAACATGCATGTTAAACATATCCCATATTTTCATTTTATTATTTTAGTCTTTAATGAAGTTTTATTTTGTTTTTTTATAAAAAACCTAAATTAAATGAAAAGTACACAATATATCTTTACACTGTGATATCTACAATAATTTAATATTTTAAGTCGATTTTAATTATTACTATGCTTTTGATATTCTATACAATTTTACAACCGTGCATTTCATCAACTGTGCATCAAATAAAAATATATTATATTGCAATGTTAAAACGCATGCTTTACGTACTTTTTTTCATATAAAGTGCGAAAAATTATGTTAAGTTAAAATTGTTATTATTATTGATGATTTATACTATAAAAAGGAAATAAAGAGGCTATAATAATAATAATATGGCCAAAATGTACTGAAACGTAGCCCGGGCAGAGGCCTTTCAGCTCGAAGTACGATTTTTTTTCTATGGAAATGTTAGTTTAACTTGTTTGTACCAGCCCGGCTAGTATGATAGCTTATACCGTCACGTTACATGTGACGTTTCAGTACATTTTGGCCATATAACGTGACGGTATAAGCTATCATACTAGCCGGGCTAATGTCACTGGGATCTCTATCGCACTTGCATATTGAAGTGACAGAGATGCAGCGGTCGTGCGGTTAGTTCTTACTAAATACACAACGTCGCTACGATCTATGTGGAGTATTTCACTGGTATCTCTATCTCAGTATATATATTGTACTTTGTAGCTTATACCTTCACGATTTATGTGACATTTCAGTATTATTTTGGCCATAAAACGTGACGGTATAAGCTATCGTGCTAGCTAGGCTGACGTCGCTGGGTGCTATCTCTATCGCACTTGCATATTGGAGTGACAGAGATGCAGCAGTCGTGCGGTTAGTTCTTACTAAATACCACAACGGCGCTACGATCTATGTGGAGTATTTCACTGATATCTCTATCTCAGTATATATTGTACTTTGTGACCCCGAGTTGCATGCGTCCTGTGATGCGTTCATAGGCTGCGATGGCCGTTTGCCATCAGGCGGGCCGTACGCTTATAATGAGTAATAATAATAAACGAGTGGAACTGTGAGCTGCTGTGCTACCGCGAACTTCGTATCGTGCCGTCCCTTTCACTCTCGTGTTATACTCTATATGACGGAAAGGGACGGTACGATACGAAGTTCGATTTTCGAAGTAGCCCGCCTGTAGACCTCACAAGAAAAATTTTTTTTTCGTGTCTGTCCGGATGTTCTCCTCTACAGGTCGCATTTCTCATCAGAAATGTTATAATATATGAAAAAAAATTGTCAAGTCAGTATTTGGACATTTTGAAATTTGAAAAATTATACAAAATTTTATTATGTATGTCCGGATGTTCTCTACGTCTCATTTCTCAAACCGATTCTCTTGAAATTTTGTGAGCAGGTTCGATAATTATATAGATTTTTTTTGTCGTGTCCAGTTTTTCGAAATTTTGAAAAAAAAAATTATTATGTCTGGCGGATGTTCTCCTCTACAGGTAGCATTTCTCATCAGAAGTGTTATTGACCGAGCGAGCGAAGCGTCTCCGTTTCAGCTTTTGACAATAAATCTTTCGTATGTCTGTCTTTCTGTCCAGATGTTCTCTACAGGTCGCATTTCTCAACCGTTCTCGTGCATGAATTCCCGGTGACATAGAAAGGTGAAATTTGGCATCCAGCTTGGTAATTGTGTGTGTACTTACACCAAAAAAAAGACAGAAAACTGTGATTTTTTCAGTTTTATTATAATTATTTATGCTTATTACCTCAGAACTCCGTCATTAATTAACCGATTTGGTAGTAGTTATCAGGTAAAAATCTGATCATAAGAGTCCTGGAGTTTTTTTTTTTATCTATGCAGAATGTTATAATACCATGAAAGCTGTTGGATATTTAGGAAAACTGCCAAGTTAAAGCTCAAAATGCATTAAGCCGTAATAAATTAGTTTTACTGTAAACAATCTAGTGCCAGACTTGGCACCTTTCAGACACAAAACAGATAGGTTTCGTGTTTCAGATAATCTAGGAACTTGGCACCCATTTAGATATCAATTCTTTTGTCGGTGAAGACGGCAACCACGCATCGCATATTGAACTTTGCTGCCATTTTTACATTTATGATTTTGATAGTATATTTATATGGGGATTATTCCGCATCCATATGAGTAACATTAAAAACACTCCTATTTTTAATTATTTATTTGTAAGCAATTAAAGGTTGACATACTTAACATAAGAAAATAATGATTACATATCGTAGTATAATAAAATAAAAACTGATAAACAAAATTACAGATCCTTAGTTCTATTAGTAAACATCAAAATCAAAAGTACAAGTAATATACCCAGCAACTTATGGATTACATGTTCATTTTCTAGCCAGTGTACATACCTGTAAAATAACAAAAAGTTCCAATTCTCAAAATGGTAAAGAAGGAATCCTTAAGCATGTTGCACACTGGAGCGGCCTGCGGTGGCGGCCAGTTGTACACTAAGATAATCCTAACAATCATTCAGACACACGCGGCCTTGATTGTCATATTTTACAACTGGCTGCCACCGCAGGCCGCGCCTGTGTGTGACCCGCTTTATGGTGCAGCTCTGTCTGTCACATTTTTTTTTATATGGCTGAACATATGCCTGAATACTTCCTCCCCAGGCCTTCTGGTCTGTACGTCTCTCTCACGTGCTTCTATTTCTTAGCAATAAATCAATGATTTCACATGATCTTTGAAGACTGTTTCAAGAGCTTTTGTTGAAAAACATTTATAGGTGTTACACATGTTTTTTTATTAGCATCACTGATTTAAAGTTCATTCTTCAGAACGTAACATATCTAAAGCGTCTAAATATCTCAAAGAGTAGGTAGCCTTTATGCCTGCAAGTTTGTTTACAAGTGCAACAGTTCCCGCTGAGAGTTCCAACTCTCCTTCCGCATTAAGCTCCAAAATCCCTGCTTTGGTCAATACCTCCAACTTTGTTTCATCTTCAATGCCATTATTAATAGCAGTATCAACATATTTAGCTGATGATTCTACCATCTCCTCAACAGTCTCCGTCACCGAGTGCATAATTAATTTACAATCTCTGGGTTTCGTAGCGAATATCACAGATATTTCCATGTTCAAAATCGTTTTTTTTTCTTATTTTTTCTTACAACTCTTCGTTAACTCAGCTCTCAATACAAGCACTCATGCCACTTGCTCGGAAAAAGCTTCATAACGCGCAGGCATATAAAATTCATTGCTCTATACTTGCAAAGAATCCTCTAAGACAATAAAGGGTTCGTAACGCGCAAGCGCCAATGGCTACGATTTAAGACCATAAACCACCATCCTCTTGTATTAAAACAGTATCTGGCGCCTATTTCAGTTCACCAACTCAGCTAAGTCATCTCAAACCGACACACTATAAGTGGCCGCTAACTGGCGCAGCGACCCTATCCGATATAAAAGCCCCTATCTCCAATTTTCCGCAATATGTATTGCACAGAAGCCTAAACTTCAAAAAAGCCCATTCTATCTCTCATTTCCGTTTCCGTAAAGGTTCCGTAGCGACCAGTAACCCATTTATGGGGAATTCCTTTCAAACCCATTTAGCCTTCATTTCATAGAAATTTGACCCCTACTTTATATTATACAGCCTATATTTAACCTCCTTATAAAACACTAATAAATTCGCTAAAAGTAACCTAATTTGCATTAAAATACAACTCAAGTTGCAATGCCATAAATTGTTACTTAATCTTTTTTGAAAACGACGCGGCTGTACTGAAAAATAATCAGCAATAGAACTTCAACCTTAATGAACCACAAATAGAGTTCAATTTCAAATCCGAAAATTTTCATCCAATATGGTGGAAATTCGAATTCGTATCAAACTGAATTCGACTTTATATGCTGGTATTAGAGTCGAAAGCAGCTTGGCGGTTTATTGTATTAATTCTCTCTCAAGTAGGGCGACCAAACGATTTTGAAACAATGGTAAGGATTTTAAGATGCTTTGTAAAGAATGCGTTCTTTGTACTTTTGCAGCGGAGTAGATGCGATTATTTTTTATTTTTAAATGATTTTGATAGAACGCTACTTAGACTAAATAATAATAATATAATGGCATTATTTTTCGAACCGTGAGATCTTCGAGGAGACAGTACGGTTGCCAGTTTTGTCAAGACCCCCCTTTGTCAAGTGAGTGGGCAACTTGACTATTAGAAGTTCTTAAGCCGCCCGAAGGCCCTCTAGTCCTGCGAGAGTAGGTATTTAGCGCTGTCCTGGCGGTGCGTGAACAAGCCCGCGCGGACGAAGCGACTGTGAACTCGGATGACCCCGCTAGCTTCATACTGGTCACAGTATAGAAATATAACTGTATTTTGACTTAAGAAATGCATTAATTATGATTAAACTTTAGTATGTCATTGATATCATTTTTTAATAAATAGGTAGTAAATAAATAATTGAAAGTCGAACTTACGGTAGGATCCATTATAATGAAAAAAAACAGAATTCATAGTACAACCCTGAAATTCGTTATTTAATCTATGAAACCTAAGAACCTAAGAAATATGTCTTATACCTCTCTACTCGATTTGTTTAATAGGTCATGCAATTTTTTATCTATTTGTGTTATATTTATACAGGGTGTTATATTTATTTGTCGTGTGCGTGTCATCGTCATCATCATCATATCAGCTGATGGACGACCACTGCTGGACATAGGCCTCCCCTAAAGAGTGCCACATAAAATACAGACAGAATATTTTTTGGTGGTTTAATTTATTCATCAAAAGTTATTAGCTCTCAAAGCATAAAAAACATTGCGAAGTTTTTACTTTTTTACTATTTATGCGAAAGGTTACCGTATTTTTAAAAAATAAATACCTGAAATGATTTTTACATAAAGATGACAAAAGAATCAATATGGTATATAAAATGATACCAAACTTGCCACGGTAGCTACCTGGAAATGGGTAGATCTTATAAAAGAAGATTAGCTAGAAAGATAGAAAGTGTATAAATTTTAAGGCCCTCTAGTCCTGCGAGAGTAGGTATTTAGCGCTGTCCTGGCGGTGCGTGAACAAGCCCGCGCGGACGAAGCGACTGTGAACTCGGATGACCCCGCTAGCTTCATACTGGTCACAGTATAGAAATATAACTTTATTTTGACTTAAGAAATGCATTAATTATGATTAAACTTTAGTATGTAATTCATATCATTTTTTAATAAATCGGTAGTAAATAAATAATTGAAAGTCGAACTTACGATAGGATCCATTTATAATGAAAAAAAAAAACAGAATTCATAGTACAACCCTGAAATTCGTTATTTAATCTATGAAACCTAAGAACCTAAGAAATATGTCTTATACCTCTCTACTCGATTTGTTTATTAGGTCATGCAATTTTTATCTATTTGTGTTATATTTAAGAATAAGAATAAGAATCGTTTATTCGTGACCATACAAATACATACACAACAACATGGAATTACAGTACACCATCACATAATTATAGTATTGTCACGAAACGGGAATTTATACAGGATGTTGTATTTATTTGTCGTGTGCGTGTCATCATCATCATCATCATCATATCAGCTGATGGACGTCCACTGCTGGACATAGGCCTCCCCTAAAGAGTGCCACAATGACCGATCCTGCGCCACCCGCATCCAGCGGACTTCTGCGACCTTTACCCGATCATCAGTTCACTTTGTGGGGGCCTATCTACGAGTACGCTACGCCTCCCTGTACGTAGTCGCCACTCGAGAACCTTTCCGCCCCAATGGCCATCGGTTTTACGTGCAATGTGCCCCGCCCACTGCCACTTAAGTTAAGCGATTCGGAGGGCTATATCGGTTACTTTGGTTTTTCTGCGGATGGCCTCTAGTCCACAAACGCCAAACAGAGGGCACAGGTAACAGATTATATTCCTCAGTCTAGTGTAAAGCCTGACGAAGCGTATGGATATAAGTTGATAAGACACAGGCCCAGTAGTAGTGAACCACGACTGTCGTAAAATTATTACTAATATAGTTTTTTGACCGAGCGAGCGCAGCATCCTTGTTTCAGCTTTCGACAAAAATTCCTTCATATGTCTGTCTGTTCGAATGTTCTCCTCTACAGGTCGCATTTCTCAACCGATTCTCGTGACATTTCGTGAGCAGGTTCGATAATTATAATGTTTTTTTTCGAGACGGTTTTTTTTTGCGTGGTCTACAGCTCACAGAGCCACTGGTTTTAAGCTTTATTGTAACAGCTAACATAAAATACAGACAGAATATTTTTTGGTGGTTTAATTTATTCGTCAAAAGTTCTTAGCTCTCAAAGCATAAAAAACATTGCGAAGTTTTTACTTTTTACTATTTATGCGAAAGATTACCGTATTCTTTTAAAATAAATACCAGAAATGATTTTTACATAAAGATGATAAAAGAATCAATATGGTATATGAAATAATACCCAACTTGCCACGGTAGCTACCTGGAAATGGGTAGATCTTTTTTTGAAAGAAGATTAGCTAGAATGATAGTGTATAAATTTTAAAAGGGTCGGCAACGCGCATGTGACTCCTCTGGAATTGCAGGCGTCCATAGGCTGCGGTGATCGCTTATCATCAGGCGGACCGTACGCTTGTTTGCTACTGACGTGGTATTTAAAAAAAGACGGTCGGAATTAATGTGGTGAAGCTCATAGCTTAAAAAAATATTCAAGTGCAAAGCAGTAGATCTCTTACTATTATCTACAATTTCTGGTAATAAACATTTCATTTATAATTTTACCAACTTTGGTTCCATTTCTGCAGGGGTTCAGTTCAGTTGTTATACTGTTTTTTTTTTTTTATATTGCGGCACTATGACCATAATTTATTTGTTAATAATTACGACTTTTTTCATTTGGGTTTTTATTGCCCTTCTTAAATAATTTGCAACAGTTATATAAATTCGTCAAAAACTGCTTGTTTGGTGCACGAAATGGTCGCAGATAAAACTGACACAGGTCCGTTGTCCGTAAGCGCCAGTGCGCGACTGATCGGGCCTGCCGAGCCTCCGCTGTCGCGCATTTTGTAGGTATTTAAACATATTAATTAATACAATCATTTTATCTATTTAAATTCTGCAAAAATGACTAGAAATACTGAATGGCTTTAGTTTAGTTCAAAAACTTTATTTAAAACATCAATAGTTTAGTCGTCAGATTGTAAATGCTTTACAAAAAGGAGTAACTTTGGGGTCTCTTTCTATCGAGCGAAATTCATTATATCGTGTAACTGAGTGCAACTTTGACTAGACTAGATCCTTAATTAAAACATATAATTTTTTCAAATTTTTAAAACCCTTTTTCTACGTTTCAGATTGTTTTTAGAAAACTCGAAAACGCTAACTCGCTTGACAACCTCCCCTTAAAAGGGTCGGCAACGCGCATGTGACACCTCTGGAGTTGCAGGCGTCCATAGGCTGCGGTGACCGCTTACCATCAGGCGGGCCGTACGCTTGTTTGCCACTGACGTGGTATTAAAAAAAAGACGGCCGGAATTAATGTGTTGAAGCTCACAGCTTAAAAAAATATTCAAGTGCAAAGCAGTACTCGTAGATCTCTTACTATATCTACAATTTCTGGTAATAAACATTTCATTTATAATTTTACCAACTTTGGTTACATTTCTGGAGGGGTTCAGTTCAGTTGTTATACTGTCATTTTTATACTGTGGCACTATGACCATAATTTATTTGTTAATAATTACGCCTTTTTTCATTCGGGTTTTTATTGCCCTTCTTAAATAATTTGCAACCATTATATAAATTCGTCAAAAACTGCTTGTTTGGTGCACGAAACTGTCGCGGATAAAACTGACACAGGTCCGTTGTCTGTAAGCGCCAGCGCGCGACTGATCGGGCCTGCCGAGCCTCCGCGCTCGCGCATTTCGTAGGTATTTAAACATATTAATTCATACAATCATTTTATCTTTTTAAATTCTGCAAAAATGTCTAGAAATACTGAATGGCTTTAGTTTAGTTCAAAAACTTTATTTAAAACATCAATAGTTTAGTCGTCAGATTGTAAATGCTTTACGAAAGGGAGTAACTTTGGGGTCTCTTTCTATCGAGCGAAGTTCATTAGATCGTGTATCTGAGTGCAACTTTGACTAGACTAGATCCTTAAGTAAAACATAGAATTTTTTCAAATTTTTAAAACCCTTTTTCTACGTTTCGGGTTGTTTTTAGAAAACTCGAAAACGCTAACTCGCTTGACGACCTCCCCAAGGCCTGTAACTTGCCTTAACGACTGCTGTCATGGACAACAGTAATGTGCCTTCCAAAGCATGGGAGCATTCAAAGCGGTCACCCATCCAAGAACTGACCTGGGCCCATGTTGCTTAACCTCGCATAATACCGCACGCGGTACTAATTTTAAGGATATAATTAAATAAAAAAATTTTAGGGGTTGGGTTTAGCGTGGGCGGTGGTTAAATTAATGATGGAGCCTTTTTTTTAGTGTGAATTCGGGGATTTCTTATTTTTACTTTTATTTGTTCGCCAGCCCGCATATAGCATTTACGAAGCCAAATTTTTATTTTGATTTTGTCAGATATAATTTATGACCTTATTGACATAGCGTTAAGGTTCAAATTAAAACAAATAATTTTATACGTCATGCACTAAAGGGTACAGATTACCTTGCTTGTTACATCCTGTATATAGTGAAGAAAGAAGAAGAAGAAGAAGAAGAAGAGAAACCATTTATTCCATAAAGCACACAGAACAGGACTTAAAGATAAATAAAAATAAATGAAAAACGATAACATGAAGACAAACCCATAGTATCATGTCCTGCCCTCTTATTCACAAACCGACTCACCTGTCACCTCCGCCGTTTTTATATGGAAACTGTCAAATGTCATTTGTCAAATTTTTACAGTTTCTATATAGAAAAGGTGACGTGAGGTGGGAGGTGAGTGACAAGTCGGTTTGTGAATAACACCCCTGCGCTTTCGTGGTTACGCTATCATGGTTACCTCGCGGGTGCTAAGTATGCGGCACACGCTCTCATCGCGGCATTCGCCCGTACCGAATATTCCTCTCTATTCCCGTTTATTGACAAATTCTTCGCCTATTATATTTTGACATTTCTTTTTGCGTTGGGAAAATACATTTACGTACCCCACCCGGTAAAGATCTGGGTGGGTATGACGGACTATCCGGTTAGATCGTACTACCGTCTAAAAACCCAACGATTACCGGCTACGCCTTTAGTGGGGAGCCGCAGGATCGCAGATAGCATTCTACTGCGACGCATTGGCGGGTGGCCCGCAAATTTGCAGGCCGCTCTTCATGTGGAGCATTCGTCTGGGTGCCCCTGACCTATATTTCACCCGTGTGAGGTGTTATGGGCCACCCCGCCTCCACACGGTTCTGTTAAATCGGAGGCAGCAGGTGGGCATACTTAAGTAGCGGGTGTGCGGCAGGATCGCATTCCCGCTACCGCTCTGCAGCCCCCCTCTGCGAAATTACGTCTTCACAGAAAGAAGACACAGCTTTCCAGCGCCTATCGCTGTCGAGCATTGCACCTACTTAACTGAGCAGCGAGAGATCAGCGCCCACCTCGTCCCTCAGGTCGGCTCGATAGGGTTCCCAGGCAGGGCACTCCTCGAGAGTGCGATACAACGAGCCTACCTAGGCTTCACACACATGACAAGTGGGTAGCTCTTCCTGGGGCAGGTATACCTAGCCTAAACCATAATGGTCAGCTTCTTATACAACGTCGGAGCAAACAAACTGACGGCGTGAATGTAAACGAATTTAGCGCAGTAAAGTAACGAAAATTCAAATTTTTAATTTAAGGTATTTTTTTTTAATGTGTTCGGAGTGGGATTTCTGCGATAGCAACATTGACACACGCGGCCAATCGCTCTAGCCAACTGAGCTATCGAAACAAAAATGCTCAGGCACTAAATTCTCCACTAGTTCCCTCTTACAACGCCTTAGGGAGGCTTCTCGTGTAGCGACATCTACCTAGAATACTCTGACTTATTTTAACGACACCAAAGTATCAAATTACATTGAGAAATCGTCAGTAATGGCATCGCCATCCCAAACTAATGGAATTAGAAATTTGAATCCAATTAATGTAGGTTCACTTGTTTCAGGGATTATATAACCAGAAGATGAAACTTAAATCCGTTGGCTGCGCGACCCAAAATGAATCCTGGCCTCCGACGGAAGAAGATGAAATTTTATTGAAACTTTGAAAAATGTATGATATATTGACTTGTAAAAGGTGCGGGCGCACTTAATGCCAGTGGTCAAAAGTAAATTACGGCGGAAAACGCCTAAATTCTAAAGCGTAATATACAATGGTCTCGACAGAGAGAGAGTACACTTTTGGCGTCGAAACTCTAAGTCCATGGGGTCCCAGCGCGCACAAGTTATTTAGTGCAATTGCGAAGCGTCTGGATGACGGTCGCCGAAGAGCTGGCGGCTTCCTCGCTCAACATATCAGCATTGCGATACAGCGAGGAAATGCCACCAGCATCCTCGGTACAATGCCTCAACGGCCTGTTTTAGATTTAAATTAGTTTTAATGTTATTTATATTATTTTGTTTAAGTGTTCTTGGATATACCTATGTTCTTTGTAATTAAGGTTACATATTTACGAACAATATACTATACCCTAAGCAAGAATACACATGCTAGATGAAAAAAACTAACGATGCCTAATTTTCTTGTATTATATGGGTGAATCACTAAACATTTGGTGATCGTTAAGATTATAATTATGCCTACATTTTAATTGATTGATTTGTGTTACGAAAATTACCCATATAATTTGTAAGACTTGTGACTTGTTTTGTCTTTTTAGGGATGCGTACCCAAAGGGTAAAAACGGGACCCTATTACTAAGACTTTGCTGTCCGTCCGTTCGTCTGTTCGTCCGTCTGTCTGTCACCAGGCTGTATCTCAAGAACCGCGATAGTTAGACAGTTGAAATTTTCACAGATGCTGTATTTCTGTTGCCGCTATAACAACAAATATCAAAAACCGTCCAAGTGCGAGTCGGACTCTGCCGTTTTTATAAATAATGGTACGGAACCCTTCGTGCGCGAGTCCGACTCGCACTTGGCCAGTTTTTTTAAATAAATATAATAATAATCGTATGGCATTCATTTTCGAACCGTGACATCTTCGAGAAGACAGTACGGTTGCCAATTTTTTTTAACAAAATAAATATATCTTAAACCGAAAAGGGCCCATTTGCAGTATACATGTTTGATTTTGATTTTGTCCTGCATTATCCTTGATGCGTGGTCACCTCGTGGGTGTTAAGTATGCAACACACGCTCACATTGCGCGCGTGCCGAATATTCCTCTCTATTCCCGTTTATTGATAAATTCTTCGCAGCTTAATGTTCGTATTTTTAGAACACGCTTAGGTATATATACATGACTGGATATGTTTGCGCCATAACAAGCGGGACAAGCTTAGGGAAAACCGACTCCGCTGGTATGGTCATATAAGCAAAAGAGACGACAGCTACTCTGTGAAAGCAGCATTAAACATCCCCACAAAGCCCCGTGGAAGAGGCAGACCTCCAGCTACATGGTGGACCAGCATCGAGAAAGACCTGAAGGGCCTGAATATCTCCACAACGACAACCCGGGACAGAGCGTCCTGGCGCCGATGTACAAGGAGGCCCGACCCCAAATAAAAATGGGATAAGGGGCAGGAAGAAGAAGATATGTTTGCGCCATACAAATGTCCTCCTCGTTCTTTAATGCTTTAACATAGTGCGATGATAGCTGTCATCCACCTGTCATACATTGTACTGGGACCTCAGAGTAGACGTCGAATAATAATACCACGACCGAGCAAGATTGTTTTTTTTTTATTGAATTCCGTTAATTGCGAGTGTACAATCCTGAGATGAATAAAGTAATCTTCTCTAAGACTCCAGTATTTCGTACCATTGCGAAGATACTCAGGAATTCATTTTCGTTAATCAACACCGTTGACGTGCGTGTCATTCGAATTCCGAATTGTCAAACTTGACATTAACTTTTGCTCAACTCCACGTTAACTTAGTGATATAATTAATTATTTTGATTGAAAATGACAAAATATATTTTTTTTTAATTTTGAAAAACTAAATATGCTACGTCGTTTCTATACCTATACAGGGTTATATGGTTGTAGGAATGGAAATCAATAAAAACATCTGTATACTAGTGGTTCTGTGAGTTAAAAATTTCCAAAAACCGACTCGAAAAAAAAAACGATATAATTATCGAACCTGCTCACAAAATTTCACGAGAATCGGTTGAGAAATGCGGCCTGCAGAGGCGAACATCCGGTCAGACAGACAGACATACTAAAGTTTTTTTTCAAAAGCTGAAACGGAGACGCTTCGCTCGCTCGGTCAAAAATTGAATAAAAGCGTCAGGCAGCGATATACAGGGTGGGCCCTTTAACAGGAGCAAGAAATTAAACGATGCTAGTGTGCGCTATTGAGCGAGCCAGAAATTATTTCCATGTGGTCTCCATTGAAAAAAAAGGTATTTTTCTAATTGTATTTTTCTTCAATGATAGCTGACGTGTATTTTTATTGCTCTTTTGAAGTGATATTAATTAGAATTTATTTTAAAACTTAATAAAAAAAATACCAAAAATATCCTTGAAAACAAAAATTGCTAAAACAAACAAATAAACTCATGCTAAAACAAACTATGCGCTATAATTAAGATAAAAATTTAAAGAAAAAATTTACACAAAGAGTTACTGCAGAGGCTCTAACGAAGCGTCCTTTTAAATATTTGCTCCTGTTCCATGATGGTTCCACTTTATTAAAGTCTCAATTATTTTGATATGACATTCAGGCAAACGCATACGTGCTCCGTAATTGTAAGGACTTCCATGATCCTTGAGTTATACAGCTACTGTTCAATGCCTTGGTGAGGAGCAAATTAGAGGCTTCTTCCCTCATTTGGAATCCTCATGAATCGATATATACCCTGCTCTTAGAGAAAATACAAAAGTCTTTCCTTAGGTCCCTTTATAAGAAAAAGTTTGGATAATACCCTTATTTATATCCCACAAAATTTTTACTCGGTTGTTTAGGATATAATTCTTTGAAAGTGAGGCGAAATAACAACCTTCTCATGACGGTCTGTCGTTCTCTGCGCGGGGAGTCGGACGTTATCCAATTGATAGGTAGCGTACTGCGGCTCTGCGTCCCGGACGTCCCCCGCATCCAGCTGCGTGCGCGCGCGCGCCCGCTGCTGGCGGTGCCGGCGGCGCCGCGCGCGCTGACTCTGCTCAATACGCTCTTGGCATCGGTGCCTGAATGTGACCTGTTTGCGTGGCGATGGGTAAGCGTGTGCCGGGAATGTTTGAGATTTTGTGAGGCGATGGATGATAGGCAATCCACCGTGTACGCGTAAAATATATGTGTAATTTTATGCTAAATAACTGTTGTTAGTTGTAATTTGTTGTAGTGTACATAATTAAGGAATCTGGTTTCTCGACGTATTGGTTCGCTGTAAGGTCGTGTAAACAAATTAAATAATAAATAAATAAAATAAATAAATAAAACGATTACCCGCCTAAGTTAAAGAGTTTGTTTATGGTAAGCCGTTTAAAACAAGTTCTCAATTAAGCTGCATATGGGCTTTTCCGTCCCTATTGGTGGAACGCGTATAGGATCTTTACAGTACATATGGTGCTACTTTACCGCACGAGTGCGGTAATCAGCAGATTACGTGCATATGACGAAACTTTAAAGAGCCATATGTACTGTGAAACGTTGTACGATACACGTGCGAACAGGTAATTCGCTACTCGTGTCGATTCGGTCGTGTTTTAATTTATCACCACTCGTTGTGAATTTCCTGCTCTTTGCACTTGTATCGTAATGTACTATTAGTACTATTACAGAGATCTTTACTCTGAGACTGGGACATACTTAATTAGAATAATTAGACACAGCACTTTAATGTTCTATATAAAAACACATCAAGAAACTATTACTACGTGTATATAAATTCATATGATAAGAGCTCACTAAAGTCTAAGAAATTCCATAGCAGAAGCTAGCGGGCAAATACGTGCGTAATGGCGTGATAATTGAGATGTCTTACAAAGCGTAACGGTCTGGCAGACCCGTCGCGTCGTAGGCAGCCTCTCTGAGGCAGGGCCAGCCCCAGGGTAGAGGGGATGCAACCGCTCTAGAAGCTAGGTGCCTAGGGTCATCCCCTGACAAATCCTGTCTAATATGACGAAATGGAAAAGGTTAGATAACTTAATTTTTACTAAGTGGCTGAATTGTAGACTAGACATCTTTATTATTAGTATTATTTTATTGTAATGTTTACCTACCTTCTTGGGTTGAAGTACTTGAAGTAAAGAGACAAAATAAGACACTCTAAAATAAGACGAAAAACAAAAGCTAAAGACGCTGTCAAACCAATACTGCAGGAGAAATGGCGATGGGCATCTGGCAACCTCCGACGAAAGGTGGTCAAAAGCGATGACTAACTGGGGTACAACTTATATGGAATATGCAAACCTGGAAGACCCAACAAACGTTGGAACGACCAACTGGTGAGTCTTGCTGGAAAAACCTGGAGGAGACTAGCTACAGACCACAGAAGATGGAGATACATGGAGGAGGCTTTTACCGCTATAGGCGGTCGAAGAGATGAGATAAATAATAACTAAGTTAATTTAAAAAAAGTAAAAAAAGGCGTATAATTACTTCAAAATATGTAATGTACTGTAATAATAATTTTAGATAGGCGCTTTATAACATTTAAAATTAACGGAATGTTAGGAATGTAATAAAAGCTTATAAATAAATAAATAAATAAAATGTTTACCTAATATTTGACCGACTTTACGCAATAATTATTTCTATGGTTTGATTGGTATTTTTAATTACTAATGTTGATAATTTAATTTAAAACAATAATTTGCATGTTGACTTTTTTGTCGAGTCGACATTGTCGACTGAATAATTATTCTAAGACCTACTCGTATATAATTATTTTAAGACCTTATAAATATGTAACGTATTCCAGGAAATAAATACTTCTATTTCAATTTGAAATTCCGAATAAAAAAACAAAAGCAAGCGAAAGATACAATTTTGTAGCCGCCGATGACGGTGATGATATAACTCGACTATTTAAACAAAACTTCGATGAAAGGTGGACTGTTGCATATTTTTCCAAAAGGTTCTGGTTTACAAGTTTAGCCTGGCGAAACAGATATGAGCAGAAGTGGTTGAATGCTTGAAGACTTCATCTCGACGTTTGACGTAAAGACGAGAGAAGATTTTGTCGCGAAATAGGTAGTTGTGCTACGAACTACATACAGTTCAAAGTCGCGAGCCACTGTCATTGTCTCGCAGTGACGTTTGTTCGCGAGTCTGTCACTTTTGTCACGCGAGTCATGCTACCAATGCGGAAGAAAACTCCAACTCGCGTCTATTTGTCTACTCACACCCTACTCGCGGTAAGATGTGCTAGCCCTGCCCGGCTTCACGTTTTATGTGACGTTTCAGTACATTTTGGCCATATAACGTAACGGTATAAGCTATCATACTAGCCGGGCTGCTGATAATCACTAGCAAGCTTCAACCATTTTAACACGTTCATTGTCCTCATACAAAACGATCTGACAACATCACAAGTCCAACTTTGCATTCAGTATGGGGATTTTATTGTTTGTTCTCCTCTACAGTTCGCACTTCTCAACCGATTCTCGTGAAATTTTGTGAACAGGTTCTATAATTATATAGTTTTATTTGTCGAGCATACGGATATTTAGAAACCTGAAAAAAATTTTTTTTTCGCGAGTTTTACAGCTTATAGATTCACTATAGTGGGTGGCGGTTAAGAAGTCAATCCTGACACCTGTCATTTCCATACAGTTTACAACCTCAATGTGACTTTTAGGTTATAAAATCTATGGTGTCACGATTGTTTTCTCAACCGCCGACCACTACAGTAAACAGCACAGTGCCCAGTCTACGCTGTGTAATCTGTGACTCGAGGGTATTCGGCACGTCTCCACTCTCCGGCTTACATGCTCCGGCTCTTATTATCGCACTTTTATTGCGGCACCGTATCATATTAGGACGCACTCATGAGAATACGGCATTTCACTGATAGTCAACTCAGCAACTTTTTACGAAACGTCAAAAACGTACGATTAGTATCAATTTTGTTGGGAAAACTGCCTAATGACGTCACAATTTTCTTTTTTTTTTATTTTAAATGGGATTACTCTTGATCTTTTAGCCAGGGGGCAAAGATGAGGCCGACGATGAAGCGAGCTCACCCAGAAGATGCCCATTCACTCGTGCCTTAAAAAGCTCTAGGTTATAGTATGAACTCGGAAATACAAACGCCGGCACAGAATATCTGCCTATGGCCATATTGCGACTTTTTTTCATATTTAAGAATTTAAAAATCTTTAAAATTGCACAATGATTTGTTTATTGGTAACGTATTGGTAATGTAAGGTAAGATATATATATATACCCGACTGCGCCAGAAGGAGGGTTATGTTTTTCGAGAGTATGTATAATTGTTTGGCACGCTCTGCAACCTGAACGGCTCGATGGATTTTAGCTTCAAAGGTGTCGTTAGATGCGTATTAATGTGTGTGTGATGGCAGTTTATTGGAATAGAACAGTCGTGTTTTTTAAAAATTCTTTTATGTTGTAAAATACCCTATAGCAGCAGTTTCACACAATTGTCAAATTATTGCTCACATTATGAAATAATGAAGGTACACGTCCCAAACCACTTCTCACTTTTGTATAGTATGAAAAACTAGCCAATTGCGTTTTGGATGACGTCCAATGAAGTTCCGTGCCTAAGTTAATTTTGGTTCTGCCCAAGTTCTAGGTCTAATTTAAAACCACTATCCTATTGGCTATGTGCACGTCTGAAACGTTAAACGTCAAAGATCCCGAGACAATGTCAAAACTCAGAGATGTCAAATAATGACACATGAATGAATCATGAATTTTATTTACGAGTAAACGAGAAAGACCCCATATTGGAAATTTTACTGAAATAAATAAGAGAATAAATAAATATATACAAACGAAACGAATCGTAGCAAACCGTTAAGAAACCAATAGAAAACGTGAAAGTAAATTTGACAGTGGTCCCCGGTAAGTGCAAATTTCTGCCATGGTGTGCGCTACGATCGCCTAGCTTTCCCCTCACCACCTACTTCGCACATAGCCAATAATGTGAATTGAAACCAGCGTCCAAGTGCGCGTCAGGCTCGGGCTACGCGCAATGTAGGCTACCCTAGTACCTAGTTGCCCATCATTTACCTACATTAAAACGCACAGAGCGCGGCGCAGCGTCGTTGCGTGTCGGAGGCGGTTTTTCGGTAAAGCGAACGCGGTCCGGGGGACGTCGCGCCAAAAAACCGCGCGGGATAGCGGAGCGGAAGCGCCGTGTGTGACATATGAAGCAGTAATCGACACTATCGACAGTCGAAAGTTTCGGAAAGGGTCGCTCTGTGCGTTTCAAGTAGCGCTCGTGGCCCAGCGGCGCCCGCGAACCGCGTGCGGTATGCGAGGTTAAGCAATGTGGGCGCAGGTCAGTTCTTGGATGGGTAACCGCTTTGAGTGGTTCCTAACTAAGCGCTCCCGTGTTTTGGAAGGCACGTTAGGCCGTTGATCCCGGCTACTGTCTATGACAACAGTCGTTAAGCCAAGTTAGCGGCCTTCGGGTGCCTTGAGAACTTCTAACAGTCTAAAATTTTAACAACAACCTATAACGAATGTTATCAATAAAGTTTTCGTTTTCATTTTCATTTTTTCAAGTTGCCCACTCACTTGACAAAGGGGGGTCGAAGTTAGTCATAGTCATAGTTTTTTATTTGCCTGAATCATGGTAATTACAATGTAGGTGACAGATATAATTTAACAATACAGCTCAGCACAATTCACCACTATCTTGGCATGCAAATATTTCTAGGTCAACTACACTCTTAAATCTTAACTCATGAAAAAGTCAATTAAACTAAAACAAATTAAATAAATTAAAAACAAATTATTGAATAATGCATGTCACCGAAGTAACTAGATCAATTTAAGGCTTAACTATTATAAAGAACTAGCATTGCAGAGTTAGACAATAATATTATAAAATAAAATATAGCTATAACACAATAGCTATAACACAATATAGCTATAACACATAAAAAAAAATGACATTAATACAAATTAAGACAATTTCATTCATTAATATTGTCAAAATATTCTTTAATCTTGTAGAAACATTTATCCTTGAGCCAGCCACGAAGCCTCGTTAAAAACAACTTATTAGGTAACAGTCTGAGTTCTAGAGGTATGTGATTATATATTTTAATGGACATGATATAACAATTTTTACTATGTAGGGCAGTTTTTGAGACTGGTTTTGTTACACGAAATAAATAAAAGGTTTAGAATACATTTCAGGATTATTTCTAACAAACTTTGCATGCTCGAATATAAAAATACTTGTAAGAGTCAATATATTAAGCGTTTTAAAGAGTAGTTCACACGAAACTAAAGGGCCCACACCACAAATTGCGCGGATACATCTCTTCTGAATTAAAAAAGTTCTTTGAATATCTGTTGAGTTTCCCCAAATTATTAAGTTGCACCACGTCCGTAGGGAGTACCCACAGTTACCCTACACGTGACCCCTGGGTGGTGCTAAGAGTGCAACAAAACTGGCAACCGTACTGTCTTCTCGAAGATTTAACGGTTCGAAAAATAAATGCCATACGATTATTATTATTATCTATTAGTAGGTATGGGTTTGAGCGTATAGCCGTCGCCATGTAAACCTCGCTCAAAGGCAGCGGCTAAATTGGAATTTATTAATTTTATTCCCATACAACTACAATATTTATCACCATTCTAGTCCAGCTATTTCATTAACTTTGTCGTCTCGCTCACTCACGTGACCTGGTTGACGTCTTTTATCATTGGGGTATTACAAAAGAAATAAATAAATAAATATTGGGGGACAATCTTACACAAATCCACCTAGTCCCAAGCTAAGCAATGCTTGTACTATGGGTATTAGACGACGATATACATACTTATATAGATAAATGCATACTTAGGATGATAATTTACTGTAATAACATGTAAAGCTATATTTAATTGAATTGTCTTTTTTAAGCCTTATTGATATTTACATTAGTGATCTCTAACTGTACAGAGCTAGATACTCTGTACAGTTAGAGATCACTAATGTAACCTCTTTTTTTATCATTTCTAGAAATGATAAATTCACTGAAAAGTGAGAGTGTGAAAGTGGGTTTATCAATGAACAAAGACAAAACAAAACTTCTTACTAATTCGGAACATGTGGACATAAAAGTTGACAACCAACCACTTGAGTATGTCCCAGAATATATCTACCTTGGCCAGATAATCTCCCACAAAGACCAAACCACCAAAGAAATAAATAGAAGAATTGCTAATGAGTGGAAGAAGTACTGGTCATTGAAACAAGTTTTTAAATCCAAAGAACTACCCATGCAAATAAAAAGGAAAACCTTCAACACATGTGTACTTCCAGTCATCACTTATGGATGTGAAACTTGGGCACTTACCAAACACCATAGAGAAAAGTTGGAACGCTGTCAAAGAGCCATAGAAAGGAGCATCACAGGAATTAGGAAACAAGAAAAAGTGAGGAGCAGTAAAATTAGAGAAATTACAAAAGTAGTAGACATAAGTACTCGAATAGACCAACAAAAGTGGAGATGGACAGGACACATGATCCGAGATCCACAAGACAAATGGAGCAAAGTAGTCTCAGACTGGTACCCCATTGATAGCAAGCGAAATAGAGGACGCCAACGAACGAGATGGGAAGACGACTTAAAACTCACAGCTGGGAACAACTGGAGACGAGTAGCGCGCGACAGAGCGCAGTGGAAGACGTTGGAGGAGGCCTATGCCAAGAGGCACTCTGAACTACGAGACATCCTATAGACCTTGTAGTCCAGAATAAAAAAAGGCTTATTATTATTATAATGTAACCTCTTAAGATATATTGCTTCACCCTACCAGGGTCCATGTGATTCTATTTTCTTTTTCAACAGCTTTATAACACCATGGTTTGCAATAAACATTATTATTAAAAAATACATAGAGAACATCCAAGACCCAAGAACAAAATCCGTGCTAAATGCACAAATAATGAATAATAATATATAAATATAATATAGAAATATTTTTGGACCACTCGCTTCGTTCAGGATTCTATTTTCGAACCAAGGCAAAAAATGGTCCGTCTGTACTGGCCTTTACATGTTATTATGTTTAAAAAAGTAACGTCAAACAAAAGAAATAATAACACTGATTTTAAATATTCTTTGCACTCTTGTGGATAAAATGCAGTTAAATTACTACCTGTTTTTACCCGACTGCGCCAGAAGGAGGGATATGCTTTTCGAGAGTATGTATGTATGTGGATTTTAGGTTGAGAGGTGTCGTTAGATTCGTATTTACTGTGAGAGTGACATTGGGTATGTAGAAACAAATGGAGGATTTTAGCGCCAAATTCCAAATTACACGGAAACGCATTCGGAGGACGTACCGCGAACTTCGAAAATCGAACTTCGTGTCGTGCCGTCCCCTTCACTCTCGTGTTATACTCTATATGACGGAAAGGGACGGTACGATACGAAGTTCGATTTTCGAAGTTCGCGGTAGCACCCCTGGTTTGTAGATTTTTAATTAATTAGTCTTTTTAAAGAATAAAAAAGGGCTTTCCGATCTAGTGAGGTGAAAAAAAGGGGACAATTTTTACTTTGCTCGTATTATTGGATTAGCAGGTAAATGATTACATGTACATAACTAAAGATAAACTGTATTATCAATGAGTAATCAATAAGGTATTCTTATCAGTCAGATACGAGAACTAGCAGTCCATAGTGAAGTGTGGCAATGAAGTGTGTTGTGAAACGTGGTACAAGTGTATAAGTTTTTGGTCAAAAATTTCATTTTTGGTACAAGCTTTTATTGCCGACTGTACTTTTTTCCACAATCATAAACTACTTGTTGAGTCGGTTCGAATGAGCCCAAACACGATGGTTATATCTTGTGTAGTTTAGGAATTACTATGACCACCTTTTGTCTCCATCATCAGATCAGCTCTATGTCGTCAAAATATTGATTGTCATCCGTTTTATACTTGCGTGCAAAATGTCAGCTCAAGCGCAAACCGGGAAGTGGATCAAATTTAACTTGCAAGTTTTGATTACAGACCGACAGACAGACAACGGGACAGGTGAAACTAAATAAAAGCTTGTAAAATAGTGTTTAATTTTGGATTCGCCAAATAATTGTGTCGTAAAGCGAAAATTATTGACAGTAGTTCAAGTTATTTAATACGCGGTTACAACATATACAGGGCAGCCTATAATACGAGCAAAACAAATTAAGGACCCTTCCTTAGAGAATCTGCATATAAACTCCTGTGCCCAAAATTTTTTTTCAATCCGGTGACATTTTGATTTAAAGTTATGACCGCCAAGTAATGGATCTTGACACCACGAGATTGTAGCGCGAAAATCAATGCTGATTTTGAGGTAGCATCAAGTTAGGGCTTATAATATACTTGTTGCATGTTTAAAATATCAGAGTTGCTTATTAATATCACTCCAGTGGTGTAAAAAATACACGTAAGCTATTTTTGAATTTTTAGGGTTCCGTACCCAAAGGGTAAAAACGGGACCCTATTACTAAGACTTCACTGTCCGTCCGTCCGTCCGTTTGTCACCAGGCTGTATCTCAAGAACCGTGATAGCTAGACAGTTGAAATTTTCACAGATTGTGTATTTCTGTTGCCGCTATAACAACAAATACTAAAAAACAAAATAATAATAATGATTAAGGAAGCTCCCATACAAAAAACGTGATATTTTAGCCCTTTTTCATGGCTACCACTCGCCGAGCTAGATCTCAAGAACCGTAATATCTAGACAGTTTAAATTTGCACAGATTATGTATTTTTATTGTAACTACAAGAAAAAATACTAAAATCAAAATAATAATAATAATAAAGGGGGGCTCCCATACAACTGAGTAGTTGTTGGCGTTTTTTTCTGGTACGGAACCCTTCGTGCGCGTGTCCGAGTCCCACATGGCCGGTTTTTTTTAAATCGAAATCACCTGGATATAATTGCTGGAGATTAGCTCATTTTTTGTTCCTATTACAGGTCACATCCTGTATGTTAGGAGACGTTACTCTCGCAACCACCACCACATCAGCCCTAGGACGTCCACTGCTGGACATAGGCCTCCCCCAATTTCATGGGGGGTAAATGCCATAATCGCCACGCTTGGCATGCGGGTTGGCGATCGCAGTATCTCCACCGCACTCTAGGAATGCTGCTGCCCATTCCCCGGTGGTCTTGGTCGTAGTTTAAGGACATACCCGGGTCCAGGACATGCCCGGGTTCACTCTCGCAAGTGAATTGAAATAAATACAAACTTTATTACTTTGAATGTAATCATTTATTTATGTACAACGAAAATATATATAAGAATACTTAACCAAAATAATATAAATAAAATTAAAACTAACTTAAATCTAAAACGGGCCCTTGAGGCATTGTACCGAGGATGCTGGCGGCATTTCCTCGCTGTATCGCAATGCTGATACGTTGAGCGAGGAAACCGCCAGCTCTTCGGTCACCAGTTACGTCAACCAGACGCTTCGCAATTTCTGCAAATAACTTATGCGCGCCGGGACCCCATGGACCTAGTTTCGACGAATTTATTACTTAATAGAGTTAGGAATTCGTTGCGTGGAAATAAGTCTGATAAAAACAATATGCTGCAATTCACTAACGATTTATGATTAAAATTAAGAAAATATCTTTATAGGTTTTTCTTTTATCGGCTATACGACAAGACGGGCAATACGAGTATGTAGGAATATTGATTACTGCACATCAACTTCATACAAAATTTCGTCCCCATTTCACCGCCTACGGGGATGATTATTAGTATTAAAACTATCACATATCCTTTACCAGGAATTAAACTATCTCCATCAATTTAATCGATTTAGTGGTTTTAAAAACGCGAAAAGGAAACAGTGAGTCAAAGTTACTTTCGCTTTTAAAAATATTAAGTAGGTTTTTTAAAGCGGCAATTGTTATAAACAATACTCTATATTAAAAGATGTATTTGACGTACGTTTTGTTGAAGTAAATGTAGTTTAGCAAGTTCTTTTATAAATTAAATATTTGTTTTACGTCGTTAGCTCACGGAGTTCATTATATTGAGTGACAATCAAATATCAAATGGGTGAATAAAGATATAGCATAGTGTTTGATAAGAGTGCAATATGGTTATCTACCGATAATCGTATTTTAATGGAGATTGGCCACAGCAGACTTCTGAAGTTCTTTACGAAAGTCAAGTGAGTAAGTATTTCAGAAATATTTTTTGTGGATTACGCTAGGCTTTGCCCAGAAGCGTTTTTTTCCTACATTATTATTAGGCATATCTAAATGCAATTCTTCAGAAACGCAATTTTTCACTTCAGGTGCACACGCAAACGTGGTGAAATACATTTGCGATTATTCAGCCTTTCATATTTATTTCTGTACCGTAAAATGGGGTGAGTAGGGTCAAAACTGAAATTCAAACCTCGATAACATTTTATTTCTACATATGAAAACTGAATGGAATAAGTGTTCCGGACGTTTGTATTTTAGTTTTTATTTTATTTTGGGTAGTTCCATTTCATAACTTTGACGATAAAGAGGAAAACCCACCTCACCCCATAGTGCCTCATATTTGGGGTGAGAGGGGTTATCATACAAAGGTGATTTTGGAAGATTGTTGGATCGATTTTTTTATTATGCATATTACTATAGCTCCATTTTAAATTGGAATACATTATTTTTGTAGCAGTAGCCTTAAAATCCCTTCTCATCCCCCTCTCAAACCTTCTCTCCCCATTCATAACCCACCTCTCCCCGCGAAACCTACTCACCCCGTTTTACGGTACTTACTGAATAACTAATGCATTGAAATGTGTTAACTATAGTGTTTTGTAATGAATAACGAATGGCTATTGTGAAATAGTAGATTGTGTATGAAGGGAGCAAATGATATATTTACGGCGAGGGCGGTGTAATAAATCCTAAGTGATGCGAAAGATTCTACAATAGAATGCTGAGCGTAGCGACGGATTCTAAAGTAGAATCTCAAGCGTAGCGAGAGATTCTAAAGTAGAATCTTGAGCGTAGCGAGGGATCAAGGATTTACTGCCAACATGGAAATAATTTTGCTACAGTGTGTAACGAGTAAAATGAGTGATTGTTCGTATAATGTCGCTACAAAGTGTTAAAGAAAGTTGCTCGGATTTCAGCCGGACCAAGTCATTGAACCATTAGTTCAAGGGTCCTCTTGGTTCCGCCTTGGGTTGGTGTACTTGCAAGGAATGAATTAAAAAGGCCAAAGAATTTAACATACAATACTTATAATATCTCAACTTTGCATCTTATTAGCCCGCGCAGAGGCTCTATAACGACTACTTATGACAGGACTACAAATAGTTAACCGCAACGCATACGAACGTGGGAGCTCCCGATAGTAATCGATGAACACGAGAAACGCAGCGCGAAATAATCTTGGCCAAGACGTATAAAGAAAGTCACTTACGCAGGAAGTCCGTCGCGACCAGATCGCACGTCACTCACATCAGTCCATCAATACGCCGGAGCCGGTGGTAGTGTCATCGCTTGTCAGTTCGCCGAACTGACAGGAGGCAGGAAAAATGGCGGGAAGCGTCGCGTCCCTGTGCTGTCCTGTATTGTGGGACCTTGATGTCACGGCCGACGCAATTGCGGCCAGGCGGCGATGCTACGGTGCTGCCCCGTCGCAACTGCACCGAACCGCGCCCGGAGCCGGAGACGAACTCACGGGTCCTTCGGTACCCGAAGTTTGGGGAGCTCGTGTGAAGCACCTCGGCCTGCTGGCCCACGCGGGTCGCTCCGAAGGCGCGCGGTCTCCGGGGCGCCTCCAAAGCAAGCGCGTGGACGAGTCACAAGCCCACGAGCTCTGAAGCTTGTAACCTACGGTGGGCTAAAGCGCATGATCACTGCGCCATTACGGCGGCGCGCACAAACACCTTGCACATCGTCACCCGGTTCACCTCACTGACACAGTTTAGGAACAACTACTAAAAATAAATGCCTATTCGGCAACCATGGCGGACAAGCTATAACATTTTTATTTGCAAGCGCGACGCGCGCGCGCGGAAGCGGCGAGAACGCCAAATCACAACGTCCGTGCTCTAATCCAGCTCTTATCGATCTGTCAGTTTCGTCGATCAGTCTCTAGAAAAAAGAAAAAAAATACAAGGCGTCGTTCCGAAACACGCTCACGCGTAAACGCTGCTACCGTATTTCAGTGTCGCAAATCGCCGCACATTCGATTAGTTTTTAAATTACTTTAAATATAAACTTCTTCAAACAATGAACTTTTTCAGCTATTCGTGTTTTAATATTACGACTTTTTAAACTGCGACGTAAACGAAATCAACTTGTATCGCTTGCGCGAATCGGAACTGTCACTTGACATTTGTTTTTAATCTACCGGCTGACATGCGTCATAATTATTTATTATCAACCGTGTTATTATTCTTAAGTGCATTTCTTCCAATTCGCGTTAATGAGCGTAATTACTAATATAAATTAATGGGCCGTGTCACGACGAGCATTTTGATGTGCCACAACCTATGTTTTAATGTTGGCAAAGTGTCTAAATCAGCTAGTGAAGTTTGTCGAAAGTGCATGGAATTTCTAGGGCTCCAGCGGCAATTGTATGCTTTGCTGGTTGTTGAAAAGGCGCTAGACTAATAATTTATAAGGTCAGTAATGAGTTCCTACATACTACTATGTGCAGACAATGTTATTTCGCACGAAAATCTATGTTACAGAACATGCCTTAACCTTAAGCTCAACTATGCCTATAATCATACTATAAAATCTAAGTAGCATCGCTACAATACCCCTTTTTTCGGGAAAAAAGGTTAAGTTCCACTTAACCGCCACGGCCGGGTGAGCCGGGTAAAATTTATTTTCGCTTGCTAGTTGTAATAAAAGTAAGCTAAATTAAATTACATCTAGCAGCTTTTAATATCTATAAAGCTAATTTTTTAAATACACTAATAATATTCTATGAGTTAAATTAAAATGAGACTAGCTCTCGGATTATGTTTTCCATAACATGCCCTATCCACTATTGGTTAAGCTATTCTTAATATTCTAAAGTTGTCGACAACCTAACTAACTTAAAACTTTTGATGCTGGTAAACCTGCGTTATGGCATGGTTTGACTATAAACTTATTTATAAGTACCTATAAGTGTATGTATAATGTATCATGCCTTATAATTAGACATAAATTCCTATTCCACCGCAGTGCATCCGCTGTGGTGTTATTTGTTATCATACCACTTGAATTAGTAATATGAAAATTTTTTATTTAAATTTTTAGTCTTTTATGTTTTGTAAGAGAAAACTTAGTTTTCCTTATTTTAAGAAAAGTTGTGGACTTTTTTAAGTTCCACCTGTACTCCCTGGTACCTAAGGTTGTACAGTTATCGAGAAATTTTAGATTCCTAGGATTAAATAGGTTTTGACATTTTTATGTCAGTGTGCACACAAAAAAAATATAGAAATATTAATTTTTAATATTTCCAAGTTTAAATGAATGTTAGCTGGGAACACACCTTATGGCACTTTTATGATGTCTTTGACATGATATTTTCCTATTTTTCCAGTGCTAATCTCCTGAAGGTCATAAACGACGTCCGAGTGCTTCTTAATGACTTTGCACTTTACGAAGCGCGGAGCCAGTTTAGCGGAGAAGAAGTGAGCTGCACTTGACTGTACAAAGTTACGCCTCCATACGGTATCGCCTACGCTTAGTCGTACTTGCCGACGGCGCAAGTTATACCGCATCGCGTTCTGTTTGTACGCTTTGGTCAAAGCATTTGTAACACGTTGGAAAATATCTGCCAATTCTGTCAAAGCTTCCGCATTGTCAGATCGACCTGAGAGTTGGAGATTGTCTAACGAATTTGGTGCGCTATCACGTATATGATGTAACGCGCCATCCGTTACCATCTCACGGCCTTTTGCCAAGAAGAATGGTGTGTAGCCTGTCGCTAAATTAACCGTGCTATTCAACGATAGCTGGATTTGTGGTAAATATTTGGACCAGTTTCGCTGATCCTCACCCACTAGTATTGCGAGGCAAGTTTGTATGGTAGAGTTGTAACGCTCTATCGTGTTAGATTGAGGGCTATATAATGCATTATAGAATATCTTTGGAATTGAGTATCTCATGCAAAAGTCTTTGAATTGTTTGCTTTGGAAAATTGTCGCATTATCGCAGATTAATACACATGGAATGCCTTCCTTTACGAATATCTCTGACTCTATAAATGATGTTACTGTCTTAGTCGTGGCAGTTCTAAGTGGGTGCATCCAACAATATTTAGTGAAAACGTCTACTATAGACAGTATGTAGATGTGGCCAGAATAGGACTTAGTTATTGGACCTATCAAATCGATGGATAGTGTATGCATCGGCTTGTCTAATTTTTTTTGGTTTGTCATGTGACCATGTGGAGGCTGGTTTGAGTGCTTATAAGCCTTGCATTTGTCACACATGGACACATAGTTCTTTACATCTTCATACATGCCTTTCCAATAATAAGTTTCTTTAATTTTTAACAAGGTTTTATGTGTACCAGGATGTACTGTATACTTTTCATGGTTTTCTTGGATACACTCGTGTGTGAGTTCTTTTGGTAAAACTATTTTCCATTCGCTTTGGCTGTGCAATTGTGACGTTGGTTTACTATACCTAAACAACATTTCATCTTTTATAATGTAATTTTTGTGGAATGCTGGGTTTGTCTCTACATTTTTAAACAATTTATTATACCAATCGTCTTTAGAACTGTCGCGACCTTTGAAAGTGACTACTTTCAGTTCGATTCTAGAGAGTACATCGGGAACCACATGTGTAGAACCCTTTCTATGTCTTATTTCAAAGTCAAAACAGGAAAGTTGCATCGCCCATCGCGCTAAACGACCTGAAGGGTTGTTTAGTGTTTTCAGCCACTTGAGACTCATGTGGTCAGTTACTACGACAAAATGACTGCCCTCTATGTATGGACGAAAGTGATTGATTGAATCCACTAGGGCAAGAAGCTCACGCTCCGTTGTACTATAATTTCGCTCTGTTTTTGTTAGCAATCGTGAGTGAAATGCTACAGGATGTTCGATACCGTCGATTTGCTGAATAAGAACGCTTCCAATGCCGACGCTGGATGCGTCTGTATGGAGTTCGAATGGTTTTGTAAAATCAGGGCAGGCGAGTACTGGAGCCTGAGTGAGGGCCTCTTTTAGCGCTAAAAACGACTTTTCTGCCTCCTCACCCCATGCTACAAGTTCTCTTCCCTTCTTTTTTCCTAGCAGTGCGGTCATTGGTGCTATTATCGTTGAAAAATTTGCAACAAATCTGCGGTAGTACGAGCATAGTCCTATAAATGCACGCAGCTGTTTAGCTGTCGTTGGACGTGGGAAATTCTTTATGCAGTCGAGCTTTCGTGGATCTGTCTGTAAGCCTTGCGAACCAATCACGTATCCGAGATATCTTAATTCCTCCTTACAAAACTCGCATTTACGAAAATTGATGGTTAAACCTGCCTTGCGTAAGGTTTCGTATACCTCATTCAATATAGTAATGTGCTCCTCAAATGTACTAGTGGCTATCAGTAAGTCGTCACAATACGCGAATATTTTTTCGCCGTATTTGTGATGGAACAAAGAGTCAACCAGACGCTGTAATTCGCATCCCCCATTACTGATTCCATATGGAACACGTTTAAATTCAAATAATCCCCTCTGTTGAACTACGAATGCGGTTTTCTGGCATGAGGTGCCAGAGCCGTCCACATCATCGGAATCGCACAATGAAATCTGCCAGTATGCGGCGGAAAGATCTATTGATGTTAAGTAACGAGAACCGCGTAAATTATCTAAGATGGAGTTAATATATGGGAGCGGGTAAGAGTCTTTAACTGTTACTTCGTTTAGTTTCCTTGCATCTAAGCAGAAACGTAGCGAGCCGTCTTTTTTTGGGGTCATAACAACAGGGTTGGACCAAGGAGACTTAGAAGGTGCTATCACGCCCAGCTGTAGCATTCGGTCTACTTCCTCATTTAGAGCTTTCAGTTTTACCGGTGAGAGTGGATAGTACCTTTGCTTTATGGGTGGGCCTGTTGTTATGATCTTGTGCTCGACCAAAGTCGTCTTACCTAAACCTCGCTCCTCCGCACTAATATTTTTAAATTTATTTATTATTTTATTAATTTCTATTAATTGTAATGGACTTAAGTCTTGTTTTGGAATTATTGCACAAATTGAGTCTTCATACTTTGAATTATTTATTTGATTGTTATCGGGAGGGTCTGTGCTTGTTAAATTTAATGATTTTAATATTTCGAATGTATGAATAAAATCCATGCCTAATATAAAATTATCTGTTATGGATGGTATTACCATAAACATTATATTATGTACCTTATTTCTGAAGCTAACTGGTAATAGTAATCGTCCTATAACCTTAACGACAGAACCATTGGCACAGATGGCATTTGAATTGTCATGGATTAATTTACATTGTGAAGATATTATATTCATATGGTAATTATTACCTATAATACTCAAATTTGCTCCCGAATCCATTAAACCTTTATACTGGCTTTGTCTGATACCAAAATTTATGAATACTCTATTATCTCCTTCTACAATTGCTATACCAGGAGTCACAGTGCCTAAGTGTGGAGATTTCGAACTGTGTTTGGTGACCCCCGGTGTACCTCGTTTTTTGGAGTACTGTCTGCTTCCATGTGTGACCTGTTGACTGAAGGATTACATTTCTGGCATGTACTTGTTAGCACTCCTCGCTGTCCGCACTGGAAGCAAGGAATACCTGGTATGGTACGGCATTGTCTATAAGAGTGGCCATTTTTCTTACATTTTTTACATGTGACTAGGCTAGCACTATTGTGCGACCTATTTTTATTACTATTATAAAATTTTCTCGGTTGCTGTGCTTGTACAGCTGAAATTTGTTTTGGTTTTTTGTTAAAATTTGTGTTATTGGTATCTGTGAACGGGCCAGTATAAGCCTCGAAACGTTTACCTAATGCAATAAGGTTCTGTATACTACTGGAATCACTGACAGCCAGCAGGTGCCCATAATTTGGCAAAATATTATGCTTTATAATGTCGAGTAATGTTGATTCTGACAACGGAGATGTTAATCTTGCATTCATGGTTTGCATTTCTAATATATAAAAATGCAGTGACTGACCTGCTGTCTGTCGGTGCTCCCTAATTGCTTTTTCCAAAACATAGTCACTATCGATAGACGTGAAAAATGACTTGAATTGTTCTTGTAATTCCGATAATGTGGTGACTTCATCGCGTATGTGTCTATAATAGTCTAGGGCTTTACCACTTAATAAATCTGAGAAGCATTTAAGTATTTTATTTTCTGGCGTGTCACGACTACGCATGTAATCCTCAATCCGAAGAAAGAATTCGGCTACATCCGAATCTCCAGAGAATTTTAAATTCCACGATCGCAAATTATCTTCACGTAATACATGAACAACACGCTCACTACTGTCGTGTCCTTGACCCCGTTCGCGTCTATCCAATAACTGTGCGTTGACCTGCGAAACCAAATTCGGTGCTCCTAAATTGTACCTACTGCCTAAAAGTGTGTTCTCCTGTAGGCCAGAAGTAGATGGAGCAGATATTGGCGTTTTAAAGTTTCCTCGTGGTCTGGTGTTAACAAAAGATGGGTCAATTCTCGTCAAGTCCTGAGTCGTTGTCGTGGCTTTAGTCTCTGGGTCTCCGGTTTCATGATATTCCTCCTCCTTGTCCGACATGATGGTAGGTAAAGTGTGCTTTTGCGAATCAAGGAGAGCGTTAATTAATGTAACTACTTCTCCAGTGAGAATATGTTAGCAATTGAATAATAAAAAAATTAATACAAGCAGCGATGCATTCAGCAGATGCTGTTGTCAATTAATGGCAGTTGCTATGCTATATATTCATAGCACTGGCCTAATATTAATTATAAATAATATTATTTTACTCTCCCTTATGTGCATGAACACACTTCACATTAATACTACTAAAATACAAGGATTCATATTTGCCTTATTATTCAAAAGACATTTATATAGCCTGAAATGCTCAATTGGCATGAATCATTCAGCATAACATTGCTTACATCTACACCAATCCAAGTGTACTGAGAAAATACCAATATAAATATGCAAACACTTATTTTCATTCGGGCGCCATATTGTAACGAGTAAAATGAGTGATTGTTCGTATAATGTCGCTACAAAGTGTTAAAGAAAGTTGCTCGGATTTCAGCCGGACCAAGTCATTGAACCATTAGTTCAAGGGTCCTCTTGGTTCCGCCTTGGGTTGGTGTACTTGCAAGGAATGAATTAAAAAGGCCAAAGAATTTAACATACAATACTTATAATATCTCAACTTTGCATCTTATTAGCCCGCGCAGAGGCTCTATAACGACTACTTATGACAGGACTACAAATAGTTAACCGCAACGCATACGAACGTGGGAGCTCCCGATAGTAATCGATGAACACGAGAAACGCAGCGCGAAATAATCTTGGCCAAGACGTATAAAGAAAGTCACTTACGCAGGAAGTCCGTCGCGACCAGATCGCACGTCACTCACATCAGTCCATCAATACGCCGGAGCCGGTGGTAGTGTCATCGCTTGTCAGTTCGCCGAACTGACAGGAGGCAGGAAAAATGGCGGGAAGCGTCGCGTCCCTGTGCTGTCCTGTATTGTGGGACCTTGATGTCACGGCCGACGCAATTGCGGCCAGGCGGCGATGCTACGGTGCTGCCCCGTCGCAACTGCACCGAACCGCGCCCGGAGCCGGAGACGAACTCACGGGTCCTTCGGTACCCGAAGTTTGGGGAGCTCGTGTGAAGCACCTCGGCCTGCTGGCCCACGCGGGTCGCTCCGAAGGCGCGCGGTCTCCGGGGCGCCTCCAAAGCAAGCGCGTGGACGAGTCACAAGCCCACGAGCTCTGAAGCTTGTAACCTACGGTGGGCTAAAGCGCATGATCACTGCGCCATTACGGCGGCGCGCACAAACACCTTGCACATCGTCACCCGGTTCACCTCACTGACACAGTTTAGGAACAACTACTAAAAATAAATGCCTATTCGGCAACCATGGCGGACAAGCTATAACATTTTTATTTGCAAGCGCGACGCGCGCGCGCGGAAGCGGCGAGAACGCCAAATCACAACGTCCGTGCTCTAATCCAGCTCTTATCGATCTGTCAGTTTCGTCGATCAGTCTCTAGAAAAAAGAAAAAAAATACAAGGCGTCGTTCCGAAACACGCTCACGCGTAAACGCTGCTACCGTATTTCAGTGTCGCAAATCGCCGCACATTCGATTAGTTTTTAAATTACTTTAAATATAAACTTCTTCAAACAATGAACTTTTTCAGCTATTCGTGTTTTAATATTACGACTTTTTAAACTGCGACGTAAACGAAATCAACTTGTATCGCTTGCGCGAATCGGAACTGTCACTTGACATTTGTTTTTAATCTACCGGCTGACATGCGTCATAATTATTTATTATCAACCGTGTTATTATTCTTAAGTGCATTTCTTCCAATTCGCGTTAATGAGCGTAATTACTAATATAAATTAATGGGCCGTGTCACGACGAGCATTTTGATGTGCCACAACCTATGTTTTAATGTTGGCAAAGTGTCTAAATCAGCTAGTGAAGTTTGTCGAAAGTGCATGGAATTTCTAGGGCTCCAGCGGCAATTGTATGCTTTGCTGGTTGTTGAAAAGGCGCTAGACTAATAATTTATAAGGTCAGTAATGAGTTCCTACATACTACTATGTGCAGACAATGTTATTTCGCACGAAAATCTATGTTACAGAACATGCCTTAACCTTAAGCTCAACTATGCCTATAATCATACTATAAAATCTAAGTAGCATCGCTACAAGTGTGACACATACTGTTTTTAAGACCGCCTATGAGGCCGGCCGCTAAAAACATGAATGTCCCACAAATAATTTTGCTACTGAATGGCACATACTCATACCGCTTTTCACACCTTCTATGAGGAAGAAAAGTATAAGTTTGATCCCTCATTCGAGGGATACAAACTCTTTTCTGAATAGCAGTGTGAAAAATACTAGATATTTTGTCCTTCGCCAAAATTTTCATAAGAGAATGTAGCCTACGGACACTTACGACTCCAGAGTCATAAGCGAGTTGCTAACCCTTTACTGATTTAAGGATTCGCTGTGTTAACAACAAGAGACCCGCGCATCTTCGGAGGCTTTGACCTTACTCACCACAAGGAACAAAACTTATTCCAACAAGGCAAGTAGTGGTATTTTAATAACCAAGGTCTTCTGTAAGGTGGAGGTACTTCCCCCAGCTGGTCTTTCACACTCACAACATATATATTACACACACACACACACAACACATATATTATTTGTCATTGCAGACCAAAAATGGAGCAGCACACCCTGAAAATAGAAAACTTGGCGCCATCAGACATCGAATCTGAAGTACCAGGGCAGCAGAAACTACGAGAAGCTACTATAGAACCAACCAGATTCGAACCAATCCAAAACGTAAGTGAAGGAAAACTAACCTTAAAACAAGGAGATACGGTCGAAACTTACGCGCCGGTCATCACCGTTAAAAAGGTAGAATCGAATTTCGGTAAGGACGGCATGAGATTCCAAAGAGTGACGGTGACGGAGGATGTGTCGGTTAGTTACCAGCACCTATTTAAGAAAGAGACGAAACCAGGGAAGACGGTTGTTACTCAAATTCAAAAGTTTGAGTACAAGTATTGATGAATAAAGTTTAAGGTTGGAATGATGTTTTATTTTTACCCTTTTTACTGAAATTGTTACGATGGTTTCCTTCACCGAAAAGCTTAAGGTAAACTGTTAGGTATGAGGTTCGGGCACAGAGATTAACATACAGGGAGACAGGTAATACAAGCATGGTCCGTTGCTAACTGACTTTGTTTACGCGATAACACGCTATACATACATATACAAGGTGGACCCTGTAACAGGAGCAAAAATAAATAACGGTCCACTTTTGAAAGAGCCAGCAATTATTTCCAAGTGAACCCAGTTGAAAAAAGTTTTTCTTGTGTATTTTTTTTTCTCAAAGATAGCTTACGTGTATGTTATTAATCTTCCGGAGTGATATTAATAACTTTTTATAAAAAAAGAAATACCCATAATACCTCTCAAAATAAAATAAAAATCAAAAACTATTATGACTCGTAACTTGATGCTACCTCAAAAACTGCATTGATGGATTGATGCAACTGGCGCGCTATAATCTCGTGGTGTCAACATCCATTACTTCGAGGCCATAAGGTCATAACATAACTTTAGATCAAAATTTCTCCGAATTGTAAAAAAAAAGTATTGGGACACAGGGAGTTACTGCAGATGCTCTATATTTGCTCCTGTTACAGCACCCACCTTGCATATTACAGGATGATTTCGGGGTCGTGATCATGAATCAGTTTGTCAGACATGGCATCTGTTAGACATGAAAAGAATGTATTAACACGAAACAAACGCTTTTTATTTTTATTTTAATGTCAAAAATACTAAATTTCAAAAAAACATGGTTACCTTTGACGGCCTATCTTTGACGGATAGTATGGAGAGTTGACAGTGGGGTAGGGTGACCAAGTTGTATGAAAAAGTATTATTTCCAATTAAAATTAAAAATATATATATATTTGTGTTTTTTAATTGCACATGCCAACCGTGATGTTGCCTACTTTGAATTTTTTACCGTGTAGAATCATTTCGGATCACGACCTGAAAATCACCCTGTATATACCGCTACTTTACTTATACATATATTATACATCTCTGCGTAAACAACCTATACAATACAACTATAAGAGCAGGCCTATGATGGTTCCGATTTTATCACTATCGTTGTGAACAAGGCATTCGACTCGTTCTGACAAGGGAGTCTTATCCACAACGATAAGTAGGCCGATTATTCCAACATTGTCGTTTTTTTTTGTCAGAATTGGATAAAGTTTGGTAGGTTTGAAGAGTTCGTGATTCTGTACAATTTCCACTCAATTTCCTACAGTGTCCTACAATTTTATTCCATTGAGTGACAAAACTTATTGGAATTGTCGTAACTCGATGAAAAATTAGTACAAAATTGTTGGAACATATTATGATATTGTGATTGCATTCCACAGAATCACAAGCTCTTCAATTCAAACCTACCAAATTGTATCAAATTCTGACGAAAAATTTAAATCGACAACGATGGAAAAATCGGCCGTTTGAAACAACTGTTTTGACTTCACGAGAACCATCTGTAGGGGTATCCAAACAACAGCCAACAGTGGACGCAAGAAAAATTTGACCAGTTTGAGCGCGTGTTGGCGAACTAAGTGCCTAGTACAGCCTCAAACACCCTAGATGGCGCGCAAACTAAAACGTATGTTGTAGAAGTATGAGTAGACGTCAAATAATAATACCACAACTGAGCGAGATGGTCATATGTCATATACTAAATTGAATAAGAGCTGTCGCTCTTAGAGAGAGATATATCATTTGTTGGTCTTGTCATAATTCCACTTATTTAGGGTTCCGTACCCGAAGGGTCCAAACGGAGACACGAGAGTGATAGCAATAGGGCTCCGTTTGGAGATATCGGGTACGGAACCCTAAAAATTACCACCACATTCAGCGTCGAGAACCCGACGCGCTCCATACGGCGAATACGTGGCTACGGCATGCGAGCGTAGCCAGTAGCACTATTAGGCGCACATAAATGTGTTAATTGAGCTGAGCGAAGCGTTTCTTAGGCGACAGATGTATTTCGTTTGAGTTCGTACTCCCCCTAGACGTTTCAACCGATCACGCTCACATTTTGCATGTCGATAGTTCATGACGATGGTTTAGGTTTAAAAAAAAATTGAAAATCGAGCATACCACAGAGGAATAATCACCGAAAAACTGAATTTCCGTTTATTTCAATGCTCACATTTTGCATGTCGATAGTTGACATCATGACGATGGTTTAGATTTATTTTTTTAAATTGAAAATCGAGCATACCACAGAGGAATAATCACCGAAAAACTGAATTTCCGTATATTTCAATGTAAAAAGTCGTGCACACGCAAAATTCATGTAAACAATGGAAAATAGAGGTAGTTTGAGACCGAGTAGACGCGCTCAGCGCAAGATTTTCAACCAGCAAACTGCATTGCAGTTTTAGTAATCAGTTGTTATTGCTGATTCCAGGAAGCCATAGAATGGATAGACCTTCGGGACATGATCAAGAAACCCGTCTACATGGGGCTACAAGAGGAAGTCATTAAGACCCAGCGCATCAGGCCTCCTAGAGCCCAAGAAGGACCTAAGGATGAATCAGGTACCTTATTTCTCGACGCCAGAACTTCTATTTATATATACAAGCATACGTATAAACTCACGCCTGTATTCCTATAAGGGGTAGGCAGACACATGAAATTTAAATCCAGTGCAGCTTTTAGAGACAGGGTAGAGTCCTAGGTAAAATATTATAATTTAATCCGTAGTTTTTACCTTTTTAGGGTTCCGTAGTCAACTAGGAACAGTTATAGTTTAGCCATGTCCGTCTGTCTGTCCGAGGTTTTGCTCTGTGATTGTTAGAGCTAGAAAGCTGCAATTTGGCATGGATATATAAATTAATAAATCTGACAGTGGTAAAAAATCAAAAAAAAATAATTAAGGGTAACCTCCCCTGCCCGTAAAGTGGGGATGAAATGTTTTTGCGCTTCAACCCTATGGTGTGGGGTGTTGAGGGATAGGTCTCTCAAAATGAATAAAGGTCTTCATGAAACATTTTTTGATAAAGTGAATATTTCCGGAAATAATCACTCCAAAAGAAATCAAATATGTCCCCAGTAATAAGACCCTGTAACTTTTGAGCAAAAAATATGAAAAAAATCATCAAAGTAAAGTTTAATAAAGACTTTCAACGAAAACTATAGCGGACATGATCAGTTATAAGCTGTTTTTAAGTTATCGTAAAAAGTCTTCCCTTCTTAGTAAAAGACGTATGAAACGCTGCGAAGGTATTCCCTTTTGTTTATTATTTGATATTTTTAATTAATTTCATTGGGCAACTACGGAACCCTACACTGAGGATGGCCCGACATGCTCTTGGCCGATTTATATAAATGAATCCGTTGTGTTGTCACTTTTTTTAATTTTCTTTTTATCAACAGCTAAAACTCCTCCAGAAGAAAACAAGCCCCAAACTAAAATACCAGTATCCAGGTTTAAACCCGTGGCAAAACGCGTTCTGAGGGAGAGAAGAGATGCACCCGAAGCCAACTCGGAGAAGAGTAAAAGAGAGGTGAGCGGTATTAGATTTGGCAACGATTTAACATTATTGCAATTGTCGAAGGACTGTTCATTTATTACGTAAAACGATTTTAATCACTATCTTACCCCCAGTCGTCCCTACTGAAGGAAGAATAAGACTTGGAACTACCCCTTCCCACCATTTTCAATCATACGTTAGATTAGTATCTACCAAAATTTCTTTTGCAATAAGAACAATCGAGTGCAACATAAAGTATTTATTTCAGGCTCCAGAAAAGCCTAGCCGCACTTCCATCCCAAAACCAATAGACAAAACACCTATTCGAAAGAAAAATCCAACCTCAGATGAAAGTCCAACTATCAAGAAAGAGAACGAACCAGTAAAAGAAGCAAGAGACAAAATATCTGTCAAAACAAATGAGACGAGATCAATCAGAAGAGATAGGATACCTGTCATGAGAAAAGACCATTACAAAATAATAAAGAAAGACCACATAGTAAAGAAATCTGAAGATGAAATCAAAGATTCAAGTGATGATCAGTCACTAAACAACAAACTAAATGAATCAGCCAATACAGATCGGAATGAAAAATTTGATGAAGAATTTGATAAACTTTATGATGAAATCGTTGACGCTGATGTAGCCAGCTTCCCTGGTGAGATTCTAGAAACTAAAATCAAAGATCCCGAGAAGCTTGAGAGTAAATTTGAAGAAATAGTTCATCAATATGACGATACGACTATAGAACAGGTTAAAATAGAACCTGTTGATAAGGCGAGATATTCTAGAATACCATTACTTAGGCGTAGAAGTTCCCATGACGTAAAGGTACCTGGACAGTTAGAAAGAAGATTGTCGCTGAAAACAGTTAACATAAATAAATCAGTAGAAGTACGGGATAAAGAAATAAATGACAGTAAAATTGAAGAAAAAGATGTTACCCAACAAAACGGTATTAAAGTAGATAGTATGATACCAGCACCTGAAAATACAGAAAATGAGAATCCCCGAGAAGATTCTCTTGAAATAAATAATAAAGGCGACAATGAAGACCAATTTATTGAACCTGGATCCCCACACCCAATACCAGATTATAATACGATTTCTACACCAGATTCAGAACTAGTCAAAGTCGGGATATTTGGAATATCAGCCCGTGACATTCCATTAGATGAGAATAGTCAACACACATCTATAGCAACACCTGAGCTGGAAACGGTTAAAGTAGCAGTAATAGATATTCCTGCAGAAGATGCATCGAATTATATCGGCAATGATTTCGAAACAGTAGAAATAAAACATGAGCATATAAATGAAATTGCAGAAGATAATTTTAAAGTTAAAGAAGAACCTAAAGGAATGGAAGACGATGTTTATTTCTATGACAACAATGATATTGAAATTCAGAATGAAATAGAAGAAGACCCCATAAATAATGTGAACGATGGAAAAGAAACTATAAAGCATGAAACCATTAATTATGAACTAAACCAAAAAAATATACCTAAGCAGAATATTCCAATTCTGTGTCCTGATGAGGACTTGAAGTCTTTCGGTTTATTAAAAAATACAAATAGCATCGAAGAAAGAACTAAATCTAGATATATTAATAAGCCACAAAAAGAAAAAGAAAACAATGACAATAAAGCAACTATAGAAGAAGAACTACCAATAGTTAAGGGTAAAGTCAGCAGTATTCTAAAAAGACTGACATCACACGAACACCCAACTAATAACTTCAATACTAATAATAATTACGGTAAAGTGATGGATGATAAGGATGATGTTCACAATATTCCCGAAAAGAAATCAGTACTCTCTAAAATTGCAATGTTTGAGGTAAGTTCATCTATAAGTAGTTCTATTGATTCTTTGTTGAAGTAGTTATATATTTGAAGCGCATTTTAATTTGATCTAATTTTACACAGGCGAAATAGGAAACTATTTTTAATATGAATACAATTCATTATATTTTCAGAGAGCAGAACCAGATGTATCTTACGACAAAAAACCGACACACAAATATTCAAAGCCGAAAAGAACCATCAGTGAAGAAATAAAACACTCACCAAAAATAGTCCAAGAAGTTCTTAAACCGAAAGACGCCGAACAAAAAGACAGACTTACAATCATTAGTGTTGATATAATGAAACCAGCTGAGGTTATAACTAATAACGAGGAACAAGTAATAGTTGTAGATAATTTTAAAGAAGAAACCGTTACTTATGATAATTTTGATGACGCTAGACTAAACAAAATAGTACCAGTAGAAATTGATCCGAATATCCTTGGTATTATAGATCAAAATGAAACTGTACCAAGTATAGACGATGAAATGAACTATAATTATAATAAAACGGAAATTAGAGACGTTTGTAATGTATCTATTAAAGATGATGAAACTACAAAAGAAAAAAAAACTAATTTCATTGACTATCATCACGACCGAACTGTACATGGTGTAGAAGCAAATAGAAATAAAATCGATAATTCAAATAAAGTTGAAAAATGGAAAAGCACAGAAGCTCTAGCAGATTTCGTGCCAGTCAAACAGAAAATACATAGACTTAAGTCTTATCAAGACACTAATATGAAGAAAGCTAAATCTACAGTAGAACTAGACTTAGGAGACGCCGTAAAAGGAAAAGTAAAGAATATGATTGTAAGGATGAATTCGTTTGAGCTGCTCGATGAAGATACACAGAAGCAGAAAGAAGTGGAGGTTATAAGTGTGAAAGAGAGACCAAGAAAGAGATCGGTGTCTGAGAAAATCGCTTTGTTTGAGGTAAGTTACATACGAGAGTATTTAATAACTTTACTCATAATTTTGAATTCAAAATTGGAAGCGGAAGACAAACATAATGTAGGACTATATGTATAATATTATTTGTGTTCATTAAAAAATGTTGAAACTGTTTTGAACAAGATGACAATGGTTTTTGAGTTATCTCTGAAAAACTGCCTTGCCCAAACAAAAGGATTAAGTGCCGTGAGTTTCTTATGAAGATACGACCTTTTTTGATTAGCGTATACCTAAAATATTGATTTTAAATGTGGAATACTAAGTTGTAGTCGCTCCTGAACCCTTCATAGCGCGTGGTCCGACACATATTTTTTTAATTTACGAGGGTAAAACTGAAAGTTTCGGGAATAGAAGAAAATATGCAGTATAAGTGAGTTTATTTATTTTTATTGTTTTTCAAAATATTCTCCTTTGTATTTCATGCACTTATGCATGCGTTCAAACCAGTCCATAAAGCACTTTTTGAACTCTGAAGTAGGGGTCGACAAAATGGCTATTTTATAGGCCTCCACTGCTTCTTCTGGCGTCTGAAACCGCTGACCACGCAGTTTGTCCTTGATTCTGGGGAATGTAAAAAAGTCGTTGGGACTTAAGTCAGGGCTATATGGAGGGTGGTCCAATATTTCGACTTTTTCACCGTCCAGGTACTCAGTTGTTGTCCGAGCGGTGTGTGGGCTGGCGTTGTCGTGGTGAAGGATGATGCGACGACTAGGGTTTGTTTTTCGGAGTTCAGCAAAGACGTTCGGCAAACAAATAGTGGTGTACCAATCAGCATTGACTGTTCTACGATCCTCAAGAGCCACAGTAGCTACGTGACCAGATTTAGAGATAAACGTAGCCACCATCTTCTTAGCCGTACTGCGAGAACGAAAAACTTTTGTGGGTTTGAGCTCGTCTTCGAAGACCCATACTCGGGATTGGTTTTTAGTTTCAGGCTCATAAGCGTATATCCACGACTCGTCACCTGATACTATGCTAAAAACAGCATTTGAGCGTCCCTTGTTAAATCTTTTCAAAGTTTTGCGGCACCAATTGACACGGACTATTTTCTGCTCGTCAGACAATAGGTGAGGTATCCAACGGGAAAATAACTTTTTCACGCCTAATTCTTCTTTTAAAATAATTTGTATTTGACTCATTCCAATACCCAGGTGCTCTTGAATTTCCCGATATGTCACATGTCGGTCTTCATTTATCAGACGACGCACAACATCGACGTTTTCTTGCGTGACTGCCGATTTTGGTCGACCTTCACGCACTTCGTCGGTGAGGGATACACGGCCACGTTGAAATTCTGAATACCACCTGTATATTGTAGTCTTTGAAGGAGCTTCAATATTAAAAGCAGCAACCATCCGCTCTTCACATTGTTTTTGTGTTAGTCCACTTTTAAAGTCATAATAAATCATAGCTCTGAAATTTTCACGGCACAATTCCATTTTAAGCAGTGACTCGACGACTTCAATAAACAATTGAAACCGAACCATACTTTTTTTTTTCTAAGTGGCCAGTGTGTTGAGATAAGGAAACTTCAGAGATTATAAAAAGGTATAATACATGTTAAAAATAAATTAATAAGTATTCGATTCCCGCCACTTTCAGTGCAAGCCTCGTACCTACACATTTTGTTATAAAAAAAACGTAGTTACAAATGATAAAACTACCTTTCTTAATAGCCATAAATAAATGCGTTTAACGTTTTTTTCCCGCGTTCACCCGCGTTATTGTGTATATATTCCGTGTTACGCACAAATCGCACAATACGCATGTGGAACGTCTGAGATAAGAAAAAAACATGCCCTTAGAGAAGAGGTCTAATTACATACCTATTTATCTATAATCTCATTCGCATACTTTTTGTCTTTGTCATAGCCACTTAAATAATATTTGTTCGTTAATTACAATAGCCATTTAGAAACGACGAAAATCTGTTTTTAATTCAGTCAATTTCGTGTCTCCTCAAACTTAGCTGACATCCTTTCGTATAGCTACCCTCAATAAAAAAAAACAGTATTCGTTCCAGTGTGGTTCCGGTAAATATCAGTTCGGTTTACAAAATGAGGTTTTATGTGTTGTTATTTTTTGTTCTTATTTTAGTAAGTAAATTTGAAATAATTATTCGTGTTCCATTTAGAGATAAAAACATAAGAGACGTGTTAGATTTATTTAAATGTTTGAAAAAGGATGATGTAAGTCTCGTGTCTTCTTATTTGGTTGGATTAGGGTTTGGTTTTATCTGTTTTTCAAAGTATTTGATTTAATTTTGAACAACTATATAGACTGTTGTATACTTTCGGACAAAATTATTAACATATTACTTAAAAACTAACCAGTTTGGTACGATTTACTTAAATGGTATCATACAGACATAAAAAGTAGGTTAGTAATTTTTAAAATTTCAATTTACATTTTGAAGTATTTGATTTAATTTTGAATATTTATACAGACTGTTGTACGCTTTGAGACAAAATTATTGACACCTTCATCAGAAATTAACCAGTATGGTACGATTTATTTAAATGGTATCATACAGACATACGAGTAAAAAGTAGGTAGGCGATTTTTAAAATTTCAATTTACATTTTGAACAATTTTGCGGGAATATAGGTCTCCAATTCGAATGTACTTTTGTTATACCTATGTTATAAATGTTATAATTTATCACCCCACTCACTTGACAAGCCTGATCCCAATAAGGTCTAGTTTCCCACTTGTGTTGCGCGTCAGATGGCAGTCGCTTCGGTAAAAAACTAGTGTTTACGCCAATTCTAGTTATTAGGTAGCGGACCCCAGGCATCCTTCAGGATGCAACTGTACTGGGATAACGCTAAGGATAGTGCAATATCATTGGGATGATGATGATGGGTGATGACGATGATTATAATTTTGTACCCCCGGCAGTGAAACCCGTTACAATTTTTTTAATACTGAGTAGGGTCATCAACCGACCGTGGTTAACCGACGTGTCAATTAACGAGCAGTGGCCTTAATATAACTTAAACGTAGGCATATTGTTACTGTTTTAACCTGTATTATTTATATTAACGAATTTAGTATGCCCGTTTGCGATCACATCGATGCGATGGTGAACTGAAACGATATTTTCTCGATTTTTTTAATGAGTAATGACGTCACTAGTATGAAATTGTAACAGTCACAACGCCACAAAAAGAACACCAGTTCACTTTCTTTAGTAAATTTGTCTTAGTAATTAACAGTGCTTCTGTATGATTTGTTACGCTGTGACGCCTTACTTGTCACTTACTCTCGTTTAGAATGAGGAACTTTTGTAATTGATTTATGGATATGAAATTGGGATATTTTCGAAAAATTAAAAATGTTGTTTTACTTAACTTTTTATCCTCTATTTGATTACATCGGAAAAAAAACTGCTTAAAAAATGAAATAAAATGCATAGCTACAACTTACAATTGTTATGGTCTGTCGAAATGACCTTTGAACGACAAGAACGCCTAAAGGTGTCGCGTGTTGTCGTGCCAACGGCGCCAAGAACGACTATAGGTGTTATGACGTGCGTTGCCAAACTCAAGGTGACAAAGTCGACACGTGACAAAGTCTTACACAGCATCCTCGGGAGCTCTGGCGACCTTACTCACCACCAGGAACACAACACCACATACCTACGGAGGAGGAAATTCCTCTGAAACCGTACCGTACGCGACCATTTAGGTTATGTACATACTACCGACACCTTATTCAAATTTGAATTATTTTCAGAAAAAACTGACACCAGTCGCAATGGAAACCGTCGATATTGACAACGCACGCGCCCTGAACATTGACAGTAAACCCGTCAAAGACACTGTCAACTCCATACAGGATGTCACATCGGAAGAGTACGCGGCGAAAATCAAAGAGTTAGTGAACGCAAAGATGAAGTATGGAAGCGTTGGCAATATGAGTTATGTGCAGCTGAGGGACGGAAAACACATGCCAGTGCTGGCGTTGGGAACTGCTTTGGTGAGTTTTTTTTTACCCCCAGTTTAGTCTATTTCCCTTGATCCAGTCACTTAAAACACTAGTGGTTCTGTGAACTGTGGACCTCGCGAAAAAAAATCTTTCCAATTTCAAAATTTCTACCAAAAAACCATCTCAAAAAATTTTTTATCGAACCTGCTCACAAAATTTCACGAGAATCGGTTGAGAAAATTTCACGAGATTTTTTTTTGTCGAAGTTCAAGCGGAGATCTTCGTTTCACTCGGTCAATTATGTGGGTTTACAGTACTGGCCAATAATATATCACCTCGACGCGGATAAGGGTTCCTGCGACTGCGCCAGAAGGAGGGTTATGTTTTTCGAGAGTATGTATGTATAATTGTTTGGCACGCTCTGCAGCGTGAACGGCTCGATGAATTTTAGCTTGAGATATGTCGTTAGATTCGTATTTACTGTGAGAGTGACACTGAGTATATCAAAATAAAATAAAAAACCGGCCAAGAGCGTGTCGGGCCACGCTCAGTGTAGGGTTCCGTAGTTTTCCGTCCGTCACATTAAGTTGACATATTAAGTACAGAAACACAAAACCTTTGAAAGCACGTCATTTCATTGTGATTTTGTAGAAATGACAGGTACAATAAACACCTGTTTATACGGTTAAATTACAAACTTAGTTCAGAAATTATTTTTGTAATTTTTTCAAAAACTATTCAACCTATCAAGTTCAAAATAATTTTCCTACAAAGTTTTTATAAAGTTCTACTTTTGAGATTTTTTTCATATTTTTAAAACTTATGGTTCAAAAGTTAGAGGGGGGGGGACACATTTTTTTTTACTTCTGGAGCGATTATTTCCGAAAATATTAACATTATCAAAAAATGATTTTAGTAAACCCCTATTTATTTTTAAATACCTATCTAACAATATATCACACGTTAGGGTTAAAATGAAAAAAAAAATCACTCCCCACTTTACGTATAGGGGAGGTACCCTAATAAAATATTTTTTTCCACTTTTTATTTTACCACTTTGTCGGCGTAATTGATATACATATTAGTACCAAATTTCAGCTTTCTAGTGCTAACGGTCACTGAGATTATCCGCGGACGGACGGACAGACGGACGGACAGACGGACGGACAGACATGGCGAAACTATAAGGGTTCCTAGTTGACTACGGAACCCTAAAAACAAAATGGCGGATTTTAGGACTTTTTTTCGTACGGAGCCCTAAAAAACGTTAGGAAAACGAAAAAAGTAATCACTTACTTGGTTTTCACAGCTGGATCCTCGCCTAACCAAGTATATAGTATCAGCGGCCATCGACCTCGGGTTCCGCGCCATAGACACAGCTTTCATCTACGGCACCGAAAGGGAGGTCGGAGAGGGAATACGCGCCAAAATACAAGATGGCACCGTGCGCCGGTAAGGTTTTAGTATCTTATGCAACAATCTATACTAATATTAGAAAGCTGAAGAGTTTGTTTGTTTGTTTGTTTGTTTGAACGCGCTAATCTTGGGAACTACTGGTTCGAATTGATAAAATATTTTTATGTTGGATAGTCCATTTATCGAGGAAGGTTCTAGGCTATATAACATCACGATGCGACCAATAGGAGCGAAGACGCGGACGAAGTCGCGGGCTACAGCTAGTAACAAAACGACCGTAGCGAATTTGGTTATTATGTTGCATAGTTACAATATTTTTCTATGACAGTTAAATAAATTGATTTAAATTAAAAATCGAAATGGAGGCAGAACGAGACGAAACGCATGCCTCTTTTAAAAATTAAAAAATATGAGTTGTATAAGTAGTGAGTATAGGTAAAAAAACTTAAGAAGATGACCTGCCCGGCTAGTATGATAGCTTATACCGTCACGTTATATGGCCAAAATGTACTGAAACGTCACATAAAACGTGACGGTATAAGCTATCATACTAGCCGGGCTGTTGTATGTAATTGTGATGTGTTCGAATAGACGTTACATATTTAAAATGTGCAACACAAACAAAACAAACGCCTAGGTATTCGAACACGCTACAACTAGGTACATACAACGGTCATCTTCTCTACAGGGTGTTTTTATTGATTTCCATTCCTTCAAGCATATAGCTGTATATAGCAATTGAAACGACGTAGCATATTTAGTTTTTCAAAATTCAACAGAAAAATATTTTTTTCGTTTTCATACACAATAATTAATTGTAACGGGTAAATGAAAAACGGCCTTAAGAGTTAACGTGGAGTTAAGCAAAAGTTAATGTCAAATATGACAATTCGGAATTCGAATGACACGCACGTCAACATTCTTTAATTGTTAAGGATGTTTTATACTATAATAGGAGTGTTAATTAACGAAAATGAATTCTCGAATATCTTTGAAATGGGACGAATTGAGGTACTAGTGTCTTAGAGAAGATTACTATATTCCATCTCAGGATTGTACCCTCGCAATTAACGGAATTCAATAAAAACACCCTGTATAATACGCCCTATATAATGTCATACTCGTGATCGGGTGCTGTTTGTGGAGTCCGGTCTGTTCATGCTTGCAAGGGCATGATTAATACCTTAATACTAGTGTTATTTTATTGGAGATTGACGAGAGACATCATCCTGTTTTGGATTAATTTTATTGTTATTGACGCTTAGAGACCTTATACATCTCTGAGAATATTAAATTACTTAAGTGCTATTTTCATTTACTACTTATTTTAATTTAGACGCTTAGAGACCATGTACATCTCTAAGGACTTAGGAATAATGGACGCTCAGAGACCATATACATCTCTGAGATATTAAATTTATTGTATATACTTTTGTGTATTCGGACAGAGACCGTATATATAGGTCACTAAAAATTTTTTTTTATATAATGTCTTATAAGTTAATTTTAATTGAATATTGTGAGTTTGTTTATCACTATAGTTTTAAAATCATTATTATTATTGTCTACTTTTTTTTAGTTCTGCAATTCTGTTTTGAAAACATTATAATTATCATTGTCAATTTATTTAATTGTATAATTCATGTGTTGACTTGTAAAAGTGCCCTTGTGGCCTATTTGCAGAATAAAATTTTTGATTTTGATTTTGATTTTGATAAGTAAGTTGTGTCTGTCTGTCCGAGGCTTTGCTATGTGATTGATTTTTAGTGCTAGAAAACTACATTTGGCATATATATAAATCAACAAACTATGGCAAAGTGGTAGATTTTTTCACAGCTCCAAGGGACAGTAGACCTGAGTATTTGATATAAATTCCAGCTTTATACCTACACGCGTTCCTGGGAAAAAGGGTCTTGACAGACAGGTAGACGGACGGACAACAAAGTGATCCTATAAGGATTCCGTTTTTCCTTGCGAGGTCCGGAACCCTAAAAAAAGTGGACCCCCCCTCTAACTTTTGAACTTTGGGTCCGAAATATGAAAAAAAATAATGAAAGTAAAGCTTAATAAAGACTTTCAACGAAAACTATAGCGGACATGATTAGTTAAGCTGTTTTTCAGTTATCGTAAAAAATCTTCCCTTCTTAGTAAAAGACGTATGTAACGCTGCGAAGGTATTCCCTTTTGCTCATAGGGCAGCTACGGAACCCTGCACTGAGCATAGCCCAACATGCTCTTGGCCGATTTTTTCTAAGTTGGTTAGTAATTGTTATTTTAAAGGTTTGTAATAATAAATAAAGACGACACTCCTAGCGGTCAAACTTATATTATAAGACCCCTCTTTTTAACCCCTGACGAAGAAAATCTTCGGCCCCCATTTCACACCCTTATGGGATTTTTTCCCTGAGGACGACACATAAGTTTTAATGGCGTAGTTGGGTAACCTATAACGATTGTCGTCATTGTATGTTTCAGCGAAGACCTGTTCATCATGTCGAAGCTCTGGAGTACCTTCCACCGTCCAGACCTGGTGGAGACCGCGTGTCAAGCCTCGCTAGCCGCTACAGGGTTGGACTACTTCGATCTGTTCATGATCCACAACCCCATGTCACTCAAGGTACTGTTCCAGCACATCATATCCAGGTTCTGGAGTACCTTCCACCGTCCAGACCTGGTGGAGACCGCGTGTCGAGCCTCGCTGGCCGCTACAGGCTTGGAGTACTTTGATCTCTTCATGATCCACAACCCCATGTCACTCAAGGTACTGTTCCAGCACATCATATCCATGTTCTGGAGTACCTTCCACCGTCCAGACCTGGTGGAGACCGCCTGCCGAGCCTCGCTAGCCGCTACAGGGTTGGACTACTTCGATCTGTTCATGATCCACAACCCCATGTCACTCAAGGTACTGTTCCAGCACATCATATCCAGGTTCTGGAGTACCTTCCACCGTCCAGACCTGGTGGAGACCGCGTTTCGAGCCTCGCTGGCCGCTACAGGCTTGGAGTACTTCGATCTCTTCATGATCCACAACCCCATGTCACTCAAGGTACTGTTCCAGCACATCATATCCATGTTCTGGAGTACCTTCCACCGTCCAGACCTGGTGGAGACCGCCTGCCGAGCCTCGCTAGCCGCTACAGGGTTGGACTACTTCGATCTGTTCATGATCTACAACCCCATGTCACTCAAGGTACTGTTCCAGCACATCATATACAGGTTCTGGAGTACCTTCCACCGTCCAGACCTGGTGGAGACTGCGTGTCGAGCCTCGCTGGCCGCTACAGGGTTGGAGTACTTCGATCTCTTCATGATCCACAACCCCATGTCACTCAAGGTACTGTTCCAGCACATCATATCCAGGTTCTGGAGTACCTTCCACCGTCCAGACCTGGTGGAGACCGCCTGACAAGCCTCGCTGGCCGCTACAGGGTTGGACTACTTCGATCTGTTCATGATTCACAACCCCATCTAGACCGCTTGAATAAAATTTTGCTGTCCTTTTCCGGCCCTTTTGGGTTCACGTGTATGTGTGATAGTATATAATGTTTATAAACCTTCCAAAGTTGTCTAGCTGACATGATCACGTATAGTTATTTATTTATTTGCTTCGGGCAACAAAAGGCCCATACTAACAAATACGTTACAGACTAACATACATATCAATCAATATAATATTCTTAATAACTAAAACACATTTTAGAAGGGGACATGTCGTATATGGTGGGAATGGATACTACCGGACGACCAAGTAGAAAATTGGTTACTGCATACCGATTACGATAATCGTGTGACGTAAAACTTGTTTCTTGTTACAATAAAGGAATTCCTCTAAAATTTCCTACTTCTAATATCAAAGGACCAATGAAAAAGGACTTAAGACAGCCTATATATAATATAATCATTTAAAAAATGTGATTGGTAGAAATGGAAAAAGGTTTCCACTCGCTCATTATGCTTATTATGTTGGTAATTATGGTACTTAAATAAATTTCGCGCTAGACCCGTATACAAATATTGTAGGAATAAATAAAATAAATAAATAAATATTGGGGGACAATCTTACACAAATCGACCTAGGCCCAAACTAAGCAAAGCTTGTACTATGGGTACTAGACGACGATATACATACTTATATAGATAAATACATACTTAAATACATAGAAAACATCCAAGACCCAAGAACAAATATCCGTGCTAAATGCAAAAATAATGCCCTGGCCGGGATTCGAACCCGGGACCTCTAGCTTCGGAGGCAGTGTCACTACCAACTAGGCTAAACAGGCCGTCAAATGTAAAATGTGTATAAATGTAATGTATGTGTAATGTAGAATGTGTATAAAGCGCGAGTGCTTCTCAGGCAGGCCATAAAATAATCAGAGATGCCGTAACTCTGGACTAGATCACACAGCCGCTGCGGCAGAAATCGGTCAGGCAGGACATCATCATCAACTCATGACCACATTATGCGTCTTAGGCCGAGTTGAACCAAACCGTCTATAATTGTAAGTCGTGTTCGTTAAAATTTGAATGTATGAAAAGTTTGACAAGTTCCTATGGGATGACAGCTGCCAGCGCCATATTTACGTGGACGAGAGTTGGTGCAACCCAGCCTTAAACTTGTGATAGGCAAACACTCATATCTGCACGTATTAATATAATAAAAGTCGGCCTGTTTAGCCCTAGTTGGTAGTGCCACTGCCTCCGAAGCTAGAGGTCCCGGGTTCGAATCCCGGTAAGGGCATATGTTTCTGTGGTGAGCAGAGACATTTGTTCCCGAGACTTGGATGTTTTCTATGTATTTAAGTATGTAACTATTAAATATATCGTCGTCTAGTACCCATAACACAAGCCTTATTGAGCTTACTATGGGATTAGTTCGATTTGTGTAAAAATTGTCCCCCAATATTTATTATTATTATATTATTCACCTTATTTATTTCTTTTTCTTAGGTTAGATTTTTTACAATAAATTTATCAAATGTAAAATATAAAAATACACGTACAAGGTATAAAAGCATTATAAAAAACCTAACCTAGAGTGCCGCCGGCAGCGAGGCGGGCCTAAGCTACCGGTGGTTAGGGCGACAGAGAGAAGAACCTCCGGACTATCCGCGCCGTGTCCAGGAGTACCGCCTTCTGTATCTGACCCTTGACCCAGCCATCTAACGAGAGTCTCTTGAGATGTTGGTCGAGACTCTTCGCTATTAGACCGTTCACCGTATATTATTATTATTATAATAAGCAATTATTAGATCAACGACAGATAGAGTGTGTGCTAACTGGATAAGGGATTCCCTCTCAGAGCACGTAAATTTATAATATAAATTGTGAGGTTAAGAATATGATGAGACGCAGTTGTACAGAGGTATAACAGACGAGTATACTATGTACCCCGGGTAGGGTGTTTCCTTGCAACTCCCCCTCGCCTTCCTACCATACGTGGCCAAACATATCACAACTCAATTTTCACTAAATTCCACCAACATCTGACCTACCATTCATGAATTCAAGAATGCTATCTTAAAATTGCTTTCAAAATATAATTTATACTCGATACAAGAATATTTTGATCATAAGGATACTTAATTGCAATTAAAAACTTTGACATGTTAATTATTTATTCTGTACAATGTGCTCCTAATTGATTCATATTAGGTATTTCTGTATTTTGTATATTGATTCTTAATTAATTTAATGTATAGGGATATAAATTATTTTAATTCAAGTGTTACCTATTCATATTAATTAATTATGTGTTTATTAATTATTGACTGTATCAAATAAGGTACTAAAACTAAAACTTGTCGTCCACTTTCAAAAATGTACGTTATGTTCAGCAAAATAAATTAATTTCAATTCAGTAAATGAATTTCAATTTCAACAGGAAGGCGGCGATCCGCTCCCGAAGATCGCGAACGTTCTCCAATTCTCGGAACACGACTACCTCGACGCCTGGTTCGCGATGGAAGACCTGATCCCCAAGGGTCTGGTGAAGAGCATCGGAGTGAGCAACTTTAATTCCGCGCAGGTGGCGAGAGTGATGGAGAAGGGGAGGATCAAGCCTGTCGTCAACCAGGTGAGACTCATTTAATAATAATAATAATAAGATTTGATTGATACGCACTCAATTATGTACTGCGGGGCCATAGCGGCGTGCCGTGTTGCTCGCGTCAAGTTTCCGGACGCTGACCGTGCACCTAGGACCGCCGGGAGTGTCCCTACTTGGCAGGTACGAATTGAGCGGCGTATTGACACGTATAGGACTCTCATTGCAAAGCTGATCTGCTTCAGAGGGGGCAATAGCCGCCCCCGAGTAATGCGCTTCGTGAACCAGGCCTTCGCGGGGACTGGTGTAAGACCCCGTGATTACATGACCTGTGTCACGGAACGCATTGACTTTCTGAAGCAGAAAGTTTATGCATGGGCAAGCCGTATTCGTCGCTACAGAGAGCGTGTGGACCGATACCAGCTGAATCGCCTTTTCCAAAGCGACCAAAGGAAGGTATACCGGAAATGGGAGGGAACCGACCATCGTGTGTCTGACGGACAGCGGCCGGATGCTACTGCCATGGTTAACTTTTGGCGTAGTATTTGGTCGGTGCCTGTCGAGCACAACGAGGGCGCCTGGATAGATGTTGTCAAGCGCGAGTGTGAGTCCATTGAACCCATGGGGTCTGTTACCGTCAGCCCCGAAGACGTAAGTTGTGCCATCCGTACGGCTCCGAACTGGAAAAGTCCGGGCCCGGATGGATTGCACAACTTCTGGCTAAAATGGTTTCGATGCTCACACGCGCGTTTGGCAGCACAGTTCCAACAAGCCCTCGAGCTCGGTTCCCTGCCGTCTCCCTTAACAACTGGTGTTACCTCCTTGCTCTACAAGTCCGGTAGTACCACGGAAGCGAAGAACTACAGACCCATCACGTGCTTGCCGACGCTATACAAGCTCCTTACATCCATTTTGAGAGCAAAAATTAACACGCACATTGTTGCGAACAACATTCTGGCCCCCGCTCAAAATGGATGTAGGGTTGGGTCACGTGGTACTAAAGAGCTCCTCCTCATAGACATGACCATTTGCCAACGAGTCCGGCGAAACAGGGGGACCCTCTCGGCCGCCTGGATTGACTATAAGAAGGCCTATGATTCGGTGCCTCATTCATGGCTGAGGAGGATCTTAGAACTGTATAAAGTGGATGCAGTTTTGAGATCCTTCTTAGTTGCTTGCATGGGGCAGTGGACCACAGTCCTTCGTCAACCTGAGGGAGGAGAGGGCCCCTCTGGCCCGCAGGATTCCATCAGGATTGAGCGAGGTATTTTTCAGGGTGATAGTCTGAGTCCCTTGTGGTTTTGCCTAGCGCTGAATCCGCTCAGTACCCTGCTGAAGGATTCAGGACTAGGTTGCCAGCTACGGAGAGAGGAGAGCTACAGATGAGAAATGACCTCACTCATTTCTCATCTGCTCTACATGGACGACCTTAAACTATTTGCACCAAATAAACATGACCTGTTGGAGCTACTGAAAACCACAGAGGTCTTCAGTAGTGCCATCAAAATGGAATTTGGTGTCGATAAGTGTGCGGTCATGCATGTACAGCGGGGGAAAGTTGTAAATTCCACAAATTTACATATTTCTGAGACAATCGCTCTCAGATCTCTCTCCGAAGCAGAAACCTATAAGTACCTTGGTATGTCACAGTCTTTGGGTATCGAGGGTGAAGACATCAAACGGGCGGTGAGGGAGCGCTTCTTCTGTCGCCTGACAAAAGTACTCAATAGTTTTTTGTCGGGCGGCAATAAGGTTCGCGCCTTCAACGCCTGGGTGATGCCGTTGCTCACATACTCCTTTGGCATATTAAGGTGGACTCAGACTGAGCTCGATTTCCTGGATCGAAGGGTACGTGTACTGCTCACTGCGAACCGTATGCTACACCCACGATCTTCTGTTATGAGACTGTACATCCCGCGGAAGCTTGGAGGTCGCGGCTTCTTAAATGCCAAAGACCTTCACAACCGCGAGGTGTGCAGTCTCAGGGATTACTTTCTAAACAGTGAGTGTGGGATGCATCGTGACGTAGTGGCAGCAGACGCATCTTTCACCCCGCTCTCCATGGCAAACGAGAACTGGCGCAGATTTAAAGTACTAAGCACCGACGACCGCAGGGCGGTATGGAAGAGTAAGGAGCTACATGGGCGGTTCTACAAGGCCCTTACGGGGCCCGACGTAGACCTGCTCGCATCGGTGAACTGGCTACGTTTTGGGGATCTTTTTGGGGAAACTGAAGGTTTTGTCTGTGCAATTGCGGACGAGGTTATCATGACGAACAACTACCGGAAATATATCCTGAAGGACGGTACGGTCGACATTTGTCGGGCATGCCGCCGTCCCGGAGAGTCACTCAGGCATATTATTTCTGGTTGTAGTCATCTTGCTAACGGCGAGTACTTGCACAGACATAACTTGGTGGCCAGGATTATTCACCAGCAGCTTGCTCTTTTATACGGTCTTGTAGACTTCGAAGTGCCGTATTATAAGTACACACCTGCGCCAGTTCTCGAAAATGGTCGTGCAACGCTCTATTGGGATCGATCTGTCATCACGGACAGGACTATTGTAGCCAACAAGCCTGATATCGTGCTGACAGATCGATTGAAGCGCCAGGCAGTGCTCGTTGACATCACCATCCCCCATGACGAGAACCTCGTGAAAGCTGAGAAGGATAAAGTCAGCAAGTACCTAGACTTGGCACATGAGGTAACCGCCATGTGGGATGTTGATTCAACGATTATTGTCCCGATAGTCGTCTCTGTGAACGGTCTAATTGCGAAGAGTCTCGACCAACATCTCAAGAGACTCTCGTTAGATGGCTGGGTCAAGGGTCAAATACAGAAGGCGGTACTCCTGGACACGGCGCGGATAGTCCGGAGGTTCCTCTCTCTGTCGCCCTAACCACCGGTAGCTTAGGCCCCGCCTCGCTGCCGGCGGCACCCTACGTTAGGTTTTTTATGATGCTTTTATATTATGTACGTGTATTATTATATTTTACTTTTATAAATGTTTTGTAAAAAACCTAACTTAAGTTTTAAGAAAAATAAAGAGAATAATAATAATCAAAATCTAAATTTTTATTCTGCAAATAGGCCACAAGGGCACTTTTACAAGTCAACACATGAATTATACCATTAAATAAATTGACAATAATAATAATTATGTTTTCAAAACAGAATTGCACAACTAAAAAAAGTAGGCAATAATAATAATGAATTCAAAACTATACTGATTAACAAACTTACAATATTCAATTATAATTAACTTACAATACATTATATTAAAAAAAATGTGACATATATACGGTCTCTGTCCGAATACACAAAAGTATATACAATAAATTTAATATCTCAGAGATGTATATGGTTACTGAGCGTCTATTATTCCTAAGTCCTTAGAGATGTACATGGTCTCTAAGCGTCTAAATTAAAATAAGTTGTGAATGAAAATAGCACTTAAGTAATTTAATATTCTTAGTAATCATTTTTATATATTAAACTACTAGCTGGTGTCCGCGACTTCGTCTGCGCAGGATTAGTATTTGGACAATTCACACAATATCTTTATAAATTGTAGCCTATGTGTTATTCTGATGTATAAGCTATATTATTGTAAAGTTTCATTAAAATCCATTCAGTAGTTTCTACGTGAAAGAGTAACAAACATCTATCCATCCTAACAAACTTTCGCGTTTATAATATTAGTAGGATACATCACGATGGGACGTCGACGCGAGGCGCTTATTCGGGTGTCGAATAACTGGCCGCGAAATCGCCGGAATACGACACCTTCCGGCCACAACACCTCCTTCATGAAGACTTCTCCTTAATGTGAGGGTTCTTAGGATCATGTAACACCCCTGGAGTTGCAGGCGTCCATAGGCTGCGGTGACCGCTTACCATCAGGCTGGTCGTAAGCTTGTTTGCCACCGTCGTTGTATAAAAAAAATCCCCAAATTTTATGTCTGTGTCGTTTTGATTTCGAAAGATAGAGAGATGAAAGTGGGGTTGTGTTATTTTTAGGGGGATTTTAAGGTACTTCCTCTGCACGTAAAGTAATATAATAGGCCGCGCCGGGTGGGCAACTACGGAACCTTGAGCGTGGCCCGACACGCACCTGGCTGCTTTTTATTAAGTTTTGCTTCGCTCTAAAACGAATGTCCATTGGTGCTTCAGCACGTTCGTTTTCGACTGGCTAGGTATCACATTTCCATAAAAATCGGCCAAGAGCATGTCAGGCCATGCTCAGTGTAGGGTTCCGTAGTTTCCCAATGAACTTACTCTAAAAAAATATCAATAACAAGCAAAAGGGAATACTTTCGCAGCGTTGCATACGTCTTTTAGTGCGAAGGGAAGACTTTTTACGATAACTCAAAACCAGCTTAAAAACTGATCATGTCCGCTATAGTTTTCATTAAAAGTCTTTATTAAGCCTTACTTTCATGATTTTTTTCATATTTTTTGGACCCATAGTTCAAAAGTTAGAGGGGGGACACATTTTTTTTCTTTTGGAGTGAATATTTCCGAAAATATTCACTTTATCAAAAAGCGTTTGATGAAGACATTGAAGACCCCTATAAATTTTGAAAGACTTATCCAACAACACCCCACACACAGGGTTGAAGCAAAAATATAATTGCATCCCCACTTTACGTTGGGAGGTACGCTTAATTTTTTTGTTTAATTTTTGTTTTACGTCTGTCAGTTTTATTGATTTCTATATTCATACCAAATTGCAGCTTTCTAGCACTAACAGTCACAGGGCAAAGCCTCGGACAGAGACAGATGGACATGGCAAAACTATAAGAGCTCCTAGTTGACTACGGAACCCTAAAAAGACCACCTACAAAGCAACCCCTCTGGTTGTTACCCATTTGTATGTTGTGTTGTGGTAAGATGATCTGCCTACCTACGTTACGCTTCATGCAATTTTTAGCACATTTCGGTCTCTTTAGGATGGCGCGGAATGAATCGCTCTACCTCCGGCGCTGAGAAGCCTTAAGGCTGCGAACTGGACGCCAACGGGCAGCGGGCCGACGAGCGGGGCGGACAGCGGCGCGGTCACAATGTATAGACTTGAATGAACCTGTCCTGGACGCCCGCGTCACTCGCCACCCCGCTGCCCGCTGGCGACCAGTCCGCGGACTTAGATGAACATAAATAGAACTGTAGCTGCCGAGTCCCGTCAACTACAAATTGATTGACCGTTCTGAAAAGAACGCTTTCGATTGACGTAGCGACAAAATGATTGACCGTTCTGAAAAGAACGTTTTTCGATTGACATCAAATATAATCGATTGACGCAGTGCTCCAGGAAACAGAAGTTTTGTTTGGCTGTGACAACAGCCGACAGACGTGCGTTCCCGCCGAAGATTCCTCGATACTGACTGCACTGCGCGCGCGACAGGGTGTATTTATTCCCTTGGTTCGCGCATGCGCCAACCCGCCGCAGTCGCTCCCGCCTGCCTTCGCGAGTTCTACGCATGCGCACTACGAATCTACAGCGCGCGTTAGTTTCCCGCCAAAACTTGTATGGCTATCCTTGTCTTGTATAAATGTAAATAGTGAAATAGCAATAGTTAAGTTTTAGTATATAAGAAGCCATTCTGTAAATACAAAACATTCCATTATACGATCTTCAAGTCAAGACATCTTTTACTAGGGGAAACTCTGCCCAATCATCATCCCCTAAAGTGGTGACCCAAGAAAGAAGAACATCAAGCAACAACATGAGCCCAAATCCAGAAAATAATGGAGTCAACCAACAAGCCGAAGATCCGTCGCGAGTCCCGTGTACGCCTGCCGCTGCATCAACGCCGGAGCCTGCACCTCGCGAAGTCGCCGGAATCTCCCTCAGTCTACGCATACCAGCCTTTTGGCGCGACAAGCCGCGTCTCTGGTTTTATAGCTTCGAGTCCGCAACCGACGAACTAAAGAAGACCCAGAACCAACTCGCACAGATGGTAATCGCGCAGTTAGACAAGCAAGACATCGAGCAACTGACCGACATCTTGTACAACCCACCTGCGCACAACTACTACAACGCCATCAAAGAACGCCTGATCGCCGTCTATGAAGAATCCGACAACCAGCAGATACAGAAGCTACTCTCGCAAATGGAACTCGGCGAACAAAAGCCTAGCCAGCTGCTAAGAAGAATGCTCGATCTCGCCCGCAACAAATTCACCGACAGCACTATCCGAATAATGTGGACGAATCTCCTGCCGCCGTACATCCGCTCAGTCCTCGTCGTCAGCGAAACCTTCAGCCAGAAAGCCACACTCGACGAAATAGCGCAGTTAGCCGACAAAATGATGGAAGAATCGCCGAATTCACATCAAATATCCGCCGTGTCCACATCTTCGCATAGCCAGCCACAACATCACCCGCAAGCACCACAACCATCAACATCACAAGCAAGCAACGCCGACATCCAAATCAGCGAGATGCGAAAGCTCGCGCTAGAGGTCGCCGAACTACGCGCTCGCCCGCATCCCGAGCCACGCCAAAGTCGCCCTTTTAGCCGCCATCGCTCGAAATCTCGTTCCCGCAGCTATTCGAAGACCGACGATAACAGAGGCAAATCACCATCACCATATTGCTACTACCACCGTCGCTTCGGAATGGACGCAATGAAATGCAACCCGCCGTGCAGTTTCCGATCTCTCCCGTCGCCGCCGGAAAACTAGAGAAAACGCTGGCTGCGGCGGAACCCAGCGTACCGCAACACTCATACCGCCTTTTCGTAACCGACAAGAAGACGAAATTATCGTTCTTGGTAGATACTGGTGCCAACATAAGCGTCATACCAAGAGCTAAAGGCACACCTGCAACGCCGCTACCTTTTCAACTGTACGCTGCCAACAATACAACTATACCTACCTACGGCGAGAAGACTTACGAGCTCGACTTCAACTTACGCCGTCCCTTCAAATGGAAGTTTATCGTCGCCGCCGTGTCGAAACCTATCCTCGGAGCAGATTTCCTCAACCATCACCAACTGATAGTCGACGTGAAGAACCGAAGATTGATCGATGGCAAGACGCTTCTAACTACCAACGCACAACTATGCAGCTCAAATATACCTACAGTTCGAAGTATCGACGAGCACCAAACTTACCACGACATACTAGCCGACTTTCCTGGAATTACAAGACTCACATCGATGAAGCTCAGCCCGAAACACTCCGTCGAACACGTTATCGAAACCACCGGTCAACCCGTTCACTGCCGAGCCCGCCCAATCGCACCGCATCGCTATGAACAAGTCAAGAAAGAGTTCCAGAACATGATCGAGCAAGGCCTATGTCGTCCCAGCAAGAGCCCATGGTCCTCACCGTTACACGTGGTACCTAAGAAAAATGGAGATCTACGCGTATGTGGTGACTACCGAAGACTCAACGCTATCACGAAACCCGACCGCTATCCCATACCACGGATACGCGATTTCACCTACCAACTCGCCGGCAAGAAAATATTTTCAACACTCGACTTGAACCGCGCTTATCAGCAACTACCTATCAGCGAGCAAGACGTCGAAAAATCAGCCATAATAACACCGTTCGGATTATTCGAATTCCCGCGCATGTGCCCGGGATTGAAGAACGCCGGTCAAACATTTCAACGTTTTATACACGAAGTACTGAGAGGCCTGGACTACGTTTTCCCATTCGTCGATGATTTACTAGTCACTTCAACCACCGAAGAGGAGCACCGAACACATCTCCGCACCATTTTACAACGACTCGACGAGTATGGCATCACTATAAATCCCGCCAAATGTGTTTTCGGCCAGCCATCGGTGAAGTTCCTCGGATACGAAGTAAACAAAGACGGAATCCAACCACCTAAAGAAAAAGTTCAAGCAATAGTCGATTACCCTAAACCTAACACAATAGAAGAACTACGTCGTTTTCTCGGTATGCTTAACTTTTACCGGGAAAATATCAAGGACGCCGCAACCATTCAATCGCCGCTCTGCAAGTACCTACACAACGCTCGGAAGAGAGACAAGTCGCAAATCGAATGGACCGACGAAGCTACGCAAGCCTTCGAAGCGTGTAAAGTGAGCATACAAAACGCCGCTCTACTCGCACACCCACTGCATAACGCTTCGCTCGCTATCTTTTGCGACGCCTCAAATTCCTCCGCCGGCGCCGTGTTACAACAATCCATCGGTAACCAATGGCAACCGCTCGGATATTTCTCACGCAAGTTCACAGAAGCCCAGGAGAAATACAGCGTGTACGACCGCGAACTTCTAGCTGCCTACCTTGCCGTGAAACACTTCAGAAAAATGTTCGAAGGAAGACCGCTAATAATATTTACGGACCACAAGCCATTAACATTTGCATTTACGAAGCCATCAAACGACAGCGAATCTCCACGACGAACCCGACACCTACTTTATATAAGCGAATTCACTACCGATATACGCTACATAAGTGGGAAAGAGAACGCTGTAGCGGACGCACTCTCACGCGTCGAAGCAATCAGTTGTCCTTCGCCGATCGACTTCCAGGAATTGGCCGCCGCTCAAGAAACAGATAGCAACATCGCACAACTACAGCAACAGAATAATATCACACTAAAGCAAATTACGATTCCCGGAACCGATCACAAGATATACTGCGAAACATCAACCAATACCAATCGTCCATACCTACCTGCCGACTACCGACGCACTATTTTCGACCTTATTCACAAGGTCAGTCACCCCGGTATACGGACTACGCGCAAGATGATTACAAGCAAATACTTCTGGCCTGCAATGAACACGGACATCGGAAAATGGGCGAAAGCGTGCATTTCATGTCAACGAGCGAAGATACAGCAACATACTACAAGTTCTTTATCAACGTTCAAACCTACAGCGCGTTTTGAACACGTACACTGTGACGTCATCGGCCCGATGCCCACTACGTCCGACGGTTACCGTTACTGCCTGACTATCATCGACCGCGCGACCCGTTGGCCCGAAGCGATCCCGCTAAGGCAAATAACCGCCGAAGACATCGCCAAGGCCGTCTACGAAGGATGGATGTCAAGATTCGGTTGCCCAGCAACAATAACAACCGACCAAGGCCGACAGTTCGAAAGCCGAGTCTTTGCTCACCTAACGCAATTACTCGGTATCAAAAAAACACGCACGACGCCATATCATCCAATCTCGAATGGGGTCATTGAACGCTCTCACCGAGTAATGAAGAGTGCGCTGAAAGCTAGACTCCTATCCGCCAACAGCTGGATTAACGAACTGCCTACAGTGCTACTCGGCGTGCGCGCAGCATTACGCACCGACACGAGCGTAAGCGCCGCACAACTTACCTACGGTTGCAACATTCGCCTGCCCGGAGACTTCCTCGCTACCGAATCACACAATGACGTCATAATGGACAGTACCTACGTCGAACAGCTGAGAGAAACCATCCGAAACCTGAAACCAGTACCAAACCAGCCGCATAGCAACAAGAAGCCAATATTCGTTCATCCTCACCTAACTACGTGCGAATACGTATTTCTACGTGTCGACGCAGTTAGGAAACCTCTGCAAGCACCGTACGATGGACCCTACAAAGTACTGAAACGCAACGACAAGATATTCACCATCCAATTACCTACACGTCAAGCGAACATATCCATCGACCGACTGAAGCCTGCATACACCATCGCCGAAAACGAATCATCCGAACCAGCGCATACCCCAATAACAATAACTAACTACAACTACACAAATTTGCCGCCGCCGCCGCCGATACACCCGCCGCCCCCGCGCCCCTCGCGCTCGCAGTCGCCGCCGCCCCCGCCGCTGCCCCCGCTGTCGCCATCGCCGCCGCAGACTCCGAGATCGTCGCCGCCGCCGCAGACTCCGACATCATCGCCTGCGCACATCACTCCGACGCCTGCACCGCCTGCACACACCACTCCGACGCCTGCACATGCACAGCAACCACGAGTGACCCGCAGCGGACGCACCGTACATTTCCCCGTACGCTATCGCTAAGGAGGGAGCTATGTAGCTGCCGAGTCCCGTCAACTACAAATTGATTGACCGTTCTGAAAAGAACGCTTTCGATTGACGTAGCGACAAAATGATTGACCGTTCTGAAAAGAACGTTTTTCGATTGACATCAAATATAATCGATTGACGCAGTGCTCCAGGAAACAGAAGTTTTGTTTGGCTGTGACAACAGCCGACAGACGTGCGTTCCCGCCGAAGATTCCTCGATACTGACTGCACTGCGCGCGCGACAGGGTGTATTTATTCCCTTGGTTCGCGCATGCGCCAACCCGCCGCAGTCGCTCCCGCCTGCCTTCGCGAGTTCTACGCATGCGCACTACGAATCTACAGCGCGCGTTAGTTTCCCGCCAAAACTTGTATGGCTATCCTTGTCTTGTATAAATGTAAATAGTGAAATAGCAATAGTTAAGTTTTAGTATATAAGAAGCCATTCTGTAAATACAAAACATTCCATTATACGATCTTCAAGTCAAGACATCTTTTACTAGGGGAAACTCTGCCCAATCATCACCCCCTAAAGAACCATTGGTTTCAGGAAACCTTACTCGTAGTCGGTTTCTAGCAGTGATCATCTTTTTAACAAACTTCAAAAAAGGAGAAGGTTCTTAATTCATCGGAATTTTTTTTTTGTTTTTTTTTTTATGTGTTTTCACCGATTACTCGGAGACTAGTGGACCGATTTCAAATATTCTTTTTTGTTTGAAAGGGTATGTTTTCTAGTTGGTCCCATTGTCACCAAGTCTGGATCTGATAACGGGATCTTGGAAAAATCGAGGGAACTCCTCAAATTATATAGCAAGAGGATGGGGTCTGGCAAAGTTTGGAGTCGGTGTTTTTTTGTTAAAAATTTACTTGTATTTTATATTTTTGCCTGCAGGTGGAATGCCACCCGTACCTCAACCAGCAACTGCTGTCCGACTTCTGCGAGGGGCGCGACGTTCGTCTCAGCTGCTTCGGGGTGCTCGGTTCCAAGGGCACGCCAGCCGAGTACAAGGCTTCCCAGACAGCAGCTATTGATGACCCTCTGGTGCAGGTCATGGCCGCGGGACTGGGGATCAGCCCAGCACAACTTCTGATTAGGTAGATGGCCATACAAACACTGCACATTTGTGGGCAGTCTCAGTCAAAACTACCAGGATCGCATAGGTAATGAGCAGACTAGCTCAAACACCAGAGTGCCGCCGTCAGTGCCGAGCCTAAGCAAACGCCAAATAAGGAAACTTGCGAATATTCAGCTATTTTCTACAAGGATCTTCATTCCTGCAGTGAATGGAAAATGCCCGAGCGCGTAGGTACTAGGCTATCAGAAACCGCCAGCAGGTAGTGGTAACGAAGATGAGGAAAATTGGCTGCTTAGGCGTGTTTTGATTCCAAGGGCATGCCGGCAGAGTTCAAGGCTTCCCAGACAGCAGTTAATATAGATGACCAGTCCAGCACAACTTCTGATTAGGTAGGTGCCCATACAAACACTTCACTTGTGGACAGAGTTCGCAGTCAAAACTACCAGGACCGCATCAGTAATAAGCAGACTAGCTCAAATACCAGAGTCCGGCCGTCAATGCCGAGCCTAAGTAAACGCTAAATAAGAAAACTGGCGAATCTTCGGTTACTTTCTACAAGGATCGTCATGCCTGCAGTGAATGGAATATTTTAGAAAAAACCCGAGCGCGTAGGTACTCGGCCATCACAAACAGCCAGCCCATGAAAATTGGCTGCTTAATTACGCTTAGGCGTGCTTGGTTCCAAGGGCACGCCGGCAGAGTTCAAGGCTTCCCAGACATTGATGACCCATTGGTGCAAGTCATGGCATGGCAGCGGGACTGGAGATCAGCCCATCACAGCTTCTGAAGGTGACAAACACCCCAAATCGTGCGCAGGGTTCTCAGTCAAATCTACTAGGATCGCATAAGTAACAAAAGCAGAACACAAAAACTATAGTCCGACGGCTACTTAAATGTGATATCAAGCCGAGGAAATCCACCCATCTCTTACGTGTCTAATGGGAAACTGGTGAATCTTCGTTTACATTTTCGTCTACATTCTATTCCGTTCCTAGCGCTTAAGTATCCAATTTCATAGAGTTAAAAAAAACAGTACTTACAGGTGATGGTATGGCAACTATAATTAGCAATAAAGATTACTGATTAGTGATCGTAACTTTTATAGCATTTTATATGCCCCCCCCCCCCCCATACCTTAGGCGTGTGAGGGAATAGATACCTCACACGGATAGGCATTTAAAACTGGTAAAGGTATCTAATAGGTCTTCCATTTAGTCAACCGTTGGTGAGATTTTAGCTGTCACTCGTAAGAAGTGAGTCCGCTTGTAAAAATATTTACTATTAAAATAGTAAATTGTCATACGTTTTTCCAGATACCAGATCGACAGCGGGCACAACGTGGTGGTGAAGGCGTCCACCGCCGCCCACCTGTGGGACAATCTGCAGGCGCTCAACGTGACGCTGGAACCGGCGCAAATCGCCGCATTGCACGCCCTTAACAAGAATAAGAGGACCTTCACTTTTAAGGGGTAAGAGAAAACTTTAAGTCCGCAGGAAGCTCGGTTCTCCATACAAACGTAGACTCGCTCTCATTTTTTATTTTATTTTTTTTAATTTATTTCTTAAATGTTTTATGGTACATTTGTTTATACAATAAGATCGCCAAACTTTACGTTTATTGGCGAGATAGCACTCATTTTCATGCCAATTTATATGTACCTAACTAGTTACATGCAGAGATAATCATCTTAAGTACTTATTAATATTAATAATAATAGACAACTACTAAAATGTGGGTACTAATGGTTTTACAATTATGATTTTTAAATAGTGGGTAACACAAGTTTACAGTATTGAATACATAATACAGTAGAAATGATCTGGTATGAAAGCCAAAGTGCAATCTTTATTGTTTGTGCCATACGGTCTATATTCCAATAATTTAGCGCTGCACAGACGTGCATTTCAAATAACACCAACAACACTCCAAATCAATTCCACTCACTACCTATAGTTTTATGGAATCTAATAGCAACTTTTTTAGCCTCTTCTTAAACACGTATTTACTAGTACAGTCGTTTTCGGAAAAAATGGAATTATATAATCGGGGAGTTATGTAACTAAGCGTTCTTTTGCCATAGTAATTATTAGCTATGGGCTATTATTAAAACAGCATGCGGGAATAACGTGAAACTTAGTATACACAACGGGATCCAGCACATCAAGGCCGGAAATTAGCTTCAGTTGCTTGAAATTATAATGGAGAAAAAATACAGTGATTAGATTATACACGTTTTCATACAAGACCTAAAAAAACTAAAAAAGTCGCTGTGTTTTTTTCTATTACAATTTCCGACCTAGATATGGCGGATCCCATTGTGTACACAAAGTTTCATGTTATTTCAGCACGGCGTTTTAAAATGAGAACGAAACTACGTAATGAGGGTTTTTCGGAATGCATTAGCGCCATACACCTATCAGTTAGATTATCAAAATATATTGGACACATTTTTTTCTTTTGTCAATCAAACAAACAATGACAAAGATAAAGCGCGTCAAAGTTCGGGATTGTATGGCTCGTGACGTCACGACGTGCTGAAAAGTGAAGTGACAATCGGCATCAAGACGAATCTACTCATGCTAACGTAATGTAATGGCGTATCGTTTATCAAAATCGGTTGAGCCGTTGAGTAATTACGAGGGGACATAGAAACAGAATACAGTGAGGTATATACCGATAAACAGCGGTAACATGGCCTGCCCCTCCAAAAATCAAAATCAAAATGCTTCAATGTATTTGAAAGAAAAGAGCGCTCGTAGCCCAGCGGCGCCCGCGTACCGCGTGCGGTATGCGAGGTTAAGCAATGTGGGCGCAGGTCAGTTCTTGGATGGGTGACCGCTTTGAGTGGTTACTGAGTGCTCTCGTGCTTTGGAAGGCACGTTAAGCCGTTGATCCCGGCTGCTGTCTACGACAGCAGTCGTTAAGCCAAGTTAGAGGCCTTCGGGCGGCTTGAGAACTTCTAACAGTCAAGTTCCCCACTCACTTGACAGAGGGGCTTCGCACCACGTCCGTAGGGAGTACCCACCGTTACCCTACACGTGACCCCTGGGTGGTGCTAAAAGTGCAACATAAACTGGCAACCGTACTTGTCTTCTCGGAGATCTCACGGTTCGTAAATAAATGCCATACGATTAAATAAAAAATGTATTTGTGAAAGATTGAGACAGTTGCAAACAAACAAACACACTCTTTCGTAAGGATGTGACTAAACACAATGAAATAGTAACTTGAAGGGGTGGTTCACGTTATCGTAGTTTATCTCTAAGTATGTAATACATACGTAAAAAAAAAAGTCGAGTCCAATTAGGCGAACTAACTTGACAGTTCATTGTACACTAATGTTGCCACGGTTTGGCTAGTGTTGTTAATATCGATCTATAAAAAGTCTAGTTAGTCATTATTATTGTGTTTAGAATCAAACTAATAATTTTACTAAGTAAAATAATAATAATAAAAAAATATTGGAATTAAAAATACATCGAACATCATTTTGGACATCGTTAAGGACGCTGTCCGCCATTTTGTTTTGTTGACCGCTTTGCTACCGCGAACTTCGAAAATCGAACTTCGTGTCGTGCCGTCCCTTTCACTCTCGTGTTATACTCTATATGACGGAAAGGGACGGCACGATACGAAGTTCGATTTTCGAAGTTCGCGGTAGCACCCCAGCTGTGCTACCGCGAACTTCGAAAATCGAACTTCGTGACGTGCCGTCCCTTTCGCTCACGTGTTATACACTATATGACGGAAAGGGATGGTACGATACGAAGTTCGATTTTTGAAGTTCGCGGTAGCACCCCAGTTCGGACCATTGGCCAAACAAAGCAAGCCATTCGGCTTTCGACAATACTTACACGACAATTACTTAATATAAATTAAATCAGATTTATAGAAGACACAAGGTTATATCGACATATTTGTGTCGACTTAAACCTATCACTATTTATTTTTTCCTATTTCTGGCAACATTTTCGGCTGTCAAGTTAGTTCGCCTAATTGTGGACTTGACTTTAAATATGCCACACTTTATATTGTTGTACCTATTTTATTCACAACAGTTTCTTTGTTCACAGAATGGGCGAAACACACAGGAACTATCCTTTCAAGATTCCATTTTAATACCTTTTAACCCTTTCACTGCCGCGCGCTACACTATATCCAAACTTAATTAACCCTACCAACGCTGAGTGACAACTATCGTTGACAGCGTTAACAGCATCAATGCGTTGTTCATTATATTGGAGATAGGTGGTTAAAAGGTTAAATGGTTGGTTAACTTTGATAATAATGTAATGTACTATAGTGTACCAGGGCTTAAAATAGGTGTATTGACAGTAGTCAACATAATTTTACAATTAGGACACAACATCTTGTAGTTTCATAATGACCTGTTTTTTCATCATTTTACCTACGAAAAATACATTTATATATCGTCTTAGGCATTCACTTATAGTTCTATCAATATCTAAAAATTTAATACACTTACCTAAATAAAATACCTTATAGAAAACACTAAGATGGCTAAATGTATTTTTGGTAGTGGTCTTATTAAATTTATTTCCAGGGTGTTCGTAAATTTTGACTTGTTTACTAAGTATAAGCTTAATTATGATTAAGACTTTGAATAACTATTTTGTGCTTTTATTGATGTCTTTTTATTTTGTGTGAATTTTGTATTTTTTAATGAAAAACTTGACAATTGTGTGTTTTTCAACGATATTTGTGTGACTTGTGTATTTTTTATTCATTTTTCATTTGAATTATGTCTTTTATGACCTTTATTATTAGAATTAATTAAAATACATTTCGAATAACATGATCTTTTTATTTTTACTCCATAAAATAACTTAATATACTAAAAAACTTAAGCTAGATAGTAGTTACTTATTAAAATACATTTTTATTAAACTCAAAATCAAATTAATATTACGTAGTCATATCAAGTAGTAGTATTAATATTGTAGTTACTTATTAAAATACATTTTTATTAAACTCATAATCAAATTAATTTTAGCTAATCAAATCATCATCATCATCCTAGCGTTATCCGAGCACAGTTGCATCCTTCGGGATAACTTTGGGATAAGGTAGCTACCGCTACCTTATCCCAAAGTGATTGCCACCTGACCTTCCAACACTGACAACTTGGCAGTGACCCTGCCTTCGAAGAGGGAGGTCCCGGGTTCAAATCCCGGTCAGGTTGTGCAATGAGCATGAACATTTGTTCCTGAGTCTTGAATGTTTTCTATTGTGTTTAAGAACTTATTTATCTACATAAGTATGTATATCGTCGTCTAGTACCCATAGTACAAGCCAGGGCTCGGAAACCGGTATTCTGTCCATACAAAAATACCGGTATTTTTTTAGTTCTTATCGTTCTTTCGTCTACTATTTCATGTTTAATCAGGCAATCTAACAATATGAAGTAATAACCCAAATACATTATTGTGTCCTACATAAAGAGCATAAACTAATTAAAAATATTCGGCTATTTCAGGATTTTGAAATTAACCGGTTCCGAGCCCTGGTACAAGCATTGCTTAGTTTGGGACTAGGTCGATTTGTGCAAGTGCCCCTAATATTTATTTATTTTATCAACCGACTTCAATAGAAGGAAGGAGGTTCTCAGTTCGTTTTCATGTTCGTTTTTTTTATTTATTATTTATTTATGTATGTATGGACCCGGGTATGTCCTTAAACTACGACCAAGACCACCGGGGAATGGGCAGCAGCATTCCTAGAATGCGGTGGAGATACTGCGATCGCCAACCCGCATGCCAAGCGTGGCGATTATGGCATTCACCCCCCATGAAATTGGGGGAGGCCTATGTCCAGCAGTGGACGTCCTAGGGCTGATATGGTGGTGGTGGTGGATGTATGTTCCCCGATAACTCTTGACCACGTTGGCCGATTTTGTTATTATTTTTTTTTGTTTCAAAGCAGGTACCTCCAAGTTGTTCCCATATAAATTTGGTGAAGTAATGACGGGATCCAGGAGGAATCGAGGGCACTACTCAAATTTGATAGGCATGCGTATGGCGATCGGTATTTCCTGTATTTAATTAGAGTGGGGTATTTATTATTTAATAATAATAATAAATATTAGGGGAACAATCTTACACAAATCTATGGGTACTAGACGACGATATACATATATAGATAAATACACACTTAAATACATAGAAAACATCCAAGACCCAGGAACAAATATCCGTGCTAACTGCACAAACAATGCCCTGGCCGGGATTTGAACCCGGGACCTCTAGCTTTGGAGGCAGTGTCACTACCACCTAGGCTAAACAGGCGGGCGATTTCATTTATGTTTAAGGCTTCCAGCGCAGCACCTCGACATCATTGGCAGTCAGTGGCGGATGTGCCCTAAGGCCCACTAGGCCAGATATAAGGGGCGACCAACCAGTGCTGAGAAACGGTCGGCTGCATGTTATATGGCTGGGGCCTCGGGCGGCCAAGACTGCAAATCCGCCACTGTGCAGGGAATATGTTAAAAAAGCGAATAAACGTAACAATAAACATACGGGGTTATTTGTTTGAAAACCCATGCGTCGACGGCTTGGTGGTTGGTAGTTTTCCTGAAACAAAAAGTTAAAAGTTATTCATAAGTTTCTGTCAAAAATTTCAGTTTTGGGACAGTCAACGGCAAGTGTAGATGAGTATATTAGTAGTACTTACATATTTACATGCTTACACTACCGCTCATAAGTCTTTAGGCACCCATATCTTTTTCCATACATCTGTATACAAAAATGACATTCAGAAATACACTGCCAAGTCGGAGTCATAGAAAAGTGTAATGCTTTTTTTTTATGACATAGGTGGCAAACGAGCAGACGAATCGCCTGATGGTAAGCGATTAGCGCCGCCCATGGACACCCGCAACACCAGAGGGGTTGCAAGTGCGTTGCCGGCCTTTAAGATGGGAGTACGCTCTTTTCTTGAAGGTTTGAAGGTCGAATCGGTCCGGAAATACCGCAGGCGACAGTTCATTCCACAATTTAGCTGTGCGAGACAAGAAATTTCTGGAGAAACGCACAGTTGAGGACTGCCAACCATCTAAGTGGTGAGCTTTTGTATGAACCAGCAATTAGTAGTTATTTAAGTAATTGCAAAAAGAAAACTACCATCTTAAAATGGGGGTCTCTGGCACCGATTTAAGGCTCAATAAGTCAGCTAAATAAAAAATGCAAAATGCACGCTAAACTGTCAACTGGACTCTGACTTGGCACTTTTGGCAGTGTATTTCTGAAAGTCATTTTTGTACACAGATATGGGTGCCTAAATACTTATTAGTTATAACGATTTTATAGTAGTAGTGTACTTACATTGGAACAGTGCAAGTTAAATAAAATATAGTATATATAAATAAATAAAAATAAAATAAATATTAGAGGACAATTTTTACACAAATCAAACTAGTCCCATAGTAAGCTTAATAAGGCTTGTGTTATGGGTACTAGACGACGATATATTTAATAGATATATACTTAAATACATAGGAAACATCCAAGTCTCAGGAACAAATGTCTCTGCTCACCACAGAAACAAATGCCCTTACCGGGATTCGAACCCGGGACCTCTAGCTTCGGAGGCAGTGACAATACCAACTAGGCTAAACATGCCGACGAATATAATAGTACATTACTATAGAGGCCGGGAAACGAAGGTGTGCAGGCCATATAGATATAGACCAAGCGTAGCGAGGCCGGATAGGGAAACGCGGCGTGCAGCCCAACGTTTCTCGCCGAGATTTGTAGTGCTTTTCTCAAACATATGCAGTGAAATTAAAAAAAAACCCCACTCAAAAAACAAATTTAACAGCCGCCATGGTTGACATTAAAATTAAAATATAGTACATTACTACAGAGGCCGGGACGAACGAGGCCGGATAGGTCTGAGGCGGGCAACCCCATATTTCCCGCCGAGGTATGTATAGTGCTTTTCTCAAACATGCAATCAAATAAACAACAAAAAAATCAAAGATTTATTTTTAATACGCATAGTGTCAGAATGTCATGATGCCTGTGCCACAAATTTATGTGGAATGGAAATTAAAAAAGAGGACTTTGCCGGCCTTGGCTTGCAAGATTTGTATGAAATTCCATTAACGACCTCTTATCCTAGCCGCACCTGAAACGTCATACTTCGCAGCCTATTATAAGGAACATAACATCAATATTTCATTGCATGTTTGAGAAATAAATATTTCGACACAAGGACTTACTGCAGATGCTCTAGGGAAGCGCCCTCTTATATATTAATTGTTCCCAGTATAAACAGGGCCCAGTAATACTGTGGCGCTGTTGGGTATGTTACACAGTAAATAGGAAGCGAGTTGAGTGTCGCCGTTCGCCAACGAACTGTCATGCAGTTTGGCGAAAAGTTGTGTGTATTTTTATTGAATAAATAAATTTAAAAAAATAGATCTTAACACCACGAGATTGTAGCGCGTTAGTCAATACAGTTTTTGCTTATGAGTCATAACATAATGGTTACTTAGCAATTATGAGTCATAACAACTGGTTGTTCCATTTTTAATTTTTCATAAAAGATATTTTTTGGTTTATTAATTAGTTTTGAATTTTACTGATCTTCCATAAATATTTAAAAAAGAAAATTACTTACTTGGACTTATTCTTATTGGTAAATTTCTGGCAACTTTCTTGAAAACCGGCAAACCTTTCCGTGGTATCTTCGTCTTTTCCACCCCTTTAGTGATTCTTCCTACATTGTTCATCTTAATTTTTTCCCCTAGCGACGAAAATGTCATTTTACTCTTCATCATAGGTATCTTGGTCTTTAATTTATCTACTATTTTATTTGGTGTGCTTGTCTTTAGTTTAGATATAGGGATGATTTTAGGTTTAGTAATAGTAACGTTTAGCATGTTATTTTTCTGATTTTTAGCCGTCATATTCTTTTCAACATTTTTTTCTGGTTCATCACAATTGGTGTTTTTTTTTAGAATTGTCGTGGTGTTGTTAGGTTTTTCTGTTTTGTTTGATGTAGCAATATTTGAAGGATTGCCATTATTGATTTTAATACTTTTAGTATTTGGTTCAGCTTTTCTTTGCTGTGCTAATTCTTCATCATTTTTGTCTGTATTGTGTGCTTTTACTAACTTTGTCTTATCTATTTTTGTTATCTTGTCAGTGTTGTTATTAAGAATAGTCTGTTCAGTGCTCTTCTTGTTGGTAGCTCCTTTCTCTATTAGTCCCTTTTGTTTATTCGTATCACCCTTAACAGTCTCCTTATTAGTGTCTGTGGGCTTCCCTTTGACAACTTTGTTTCTTTCAACGGCGTTATCTGTTTGTTTTACAGTCTTTTTTTTATTTTCTGTCAACATATCATTACTATTTTTGTTAGAAACATCACTATTCCCTTGCTTTTGCTTCGCTGTATTAATGTCTTTTTGGGTAAACCTTTTCACATCATTCTTGGTTTTTGCGTTGTCTTCTCGAGTCTTACCTACATTAATTTCCTTTTCAGTATTTTGTGCAATATTTTTAGGAGGACCATCTTTATTTGTATCTTTTAAGTTTTTTGATGCGGTTTTAATTTTGCCAGCACTATCCCTCGAAGCAAGAGTTCTAGGGCTGGTCCGGCTAACAGCATCTGTATAATTTACTTTTTTTTTATTGGTATTATCGTTTGTAATGTCGTCTTTTGCATTAACAACATTACTTTCATCCTCTTTATTTGTAGCTTGGCTTTTAGATAAAGCAACTTTATCTTCGCTCTTTTTTGTTCCTTTGAACTTTGAACTAGAAATGGTACCGTCATCTTTTTTTGCGCTTGCAACTTTCTTAGCTCCTTTTTTGTTTACTGTACTCTCGGCATCTTTATTTGCCTTTTCTTTTTCAGTATTTTTAGAATTATCAGTATTTTCGCCAGTAGGTTTATAGTTTTGAATATCCACTACGTTATCAGCGACTTTTTTTGAATTTGCTACATTCCTTTCAGTATTCGCATGTAAAGTGTTTATTTGTTCATTATTCTTGTCAGTGGTTTTAGCATTTTTTGCGTTTGGCATATTATTTTCTGCCTTCTCTTTGGATTTGACAACCTTATTATTCGTTTTCACATCTCCTTTTTTGGACCCTTTTGAACTTACCTCATTACTCTCCGAACCACCAACCTCTTTATTCATTTTAGCATTATTGATATGTCCATCTTCGGTATCACCACTTCCCTTAGATTTCACAGTTTTACCGTCTCTTTTTTTCATCACCACATTTCCATCAGCGCGGTCCGTTTCTTTTGCCTTTTTTGCATTAACTTTGCCGGACTTTTTAGTAACATTGTTTTCTAAACCAACTCCTTCTGTATCACTATTATTACCAGCATCTTTGACAGTGCCATCTTTGCCGGTATCTTTTTTAGCAGTAGTAATATTTTTTCCATTATCTTTTTTAGAAGGAGCATCTTTGCCAGAGCCATTTTTAGCTGCAACATCTCCTGTTTTATTGTCTTTATCTATACCATCAGTTCCACCTTTTAAGCCACCTTTCTTCCTATTATCATTATCATCAACTTTCGATTTCTTAATAACATCATTACTATCACGTTCAATCGCTCGTTTCACACTTTTACGGTTCTCATTAATATCTTTCTCATTAGGTTTACTCCTTTTAGCTTTTTTAGGAATGGTTTTCGGAGGAGCCATGCTTGTTTTGCGATTTTGAGGGTTGTTCTCTTTGCCAGTAGGATCTTTCTTCTTCGGCGAATGTTCCACTTGCGGCACTTCCGGTTCTTGGTCGATGGTGGTGCGTCGTTCGTGGAGGCGACCTGTGGAAATGATTTAAATAAGGTTAAATTGTAGTCATCAAATATCCCTAGAACGTTCAGGCCCATAATCCACGTATCGAGACCTCTAGTCTCTGAGTGGGGCCAGGATAATGTAGTCTAGTCAGTAATCAACCCCACCAAGACAAAAGTATGCGCGTTCACTGCAAAAAAAACCCATTCACTGTAGCCCCGTGGTTCCAAGACGCAACCCTCTCCATCTCAAGAGAGTATTGGGATCCTTGGTGTCGATATTTCCAGCGACGTCCAGTTTCGGAGCCATTTAGAATGCAAAGCCAAGCTGGGTGTGCTCAGTAGAGCAAAGTGATACTTCATCCCGGGACGAAGACTACTATGACGTCCTGTTTAGCCTAGTTGGTAGTGACACTGCCTCCAAAGCTCGAGGTGCCGGGTTCGAATCCCGGCCAGGGCATTATTTGTGCAATTAGCGCGGATCATCATCGAAACATCAAGAGGGGTTCAAGAACAATGCTGTAGTTTATCGACTATCGATAAATGATTGTATGTATAACACTTTATTGCACAATAAAACCTATAACAATCGAAACAAAATAACAAAAAGTAAAAGTACAAAGGCGAACTTATCCCTATAAGGTGATTGTCACGCAGACATGACATTTTTTTGATCTGAGTGTAACGAAGGTCCATCAATCCCTTGAAGTTTGCTTTTTGCTATGAGAATTCCGCTCTTTGGAAATAAGAATGTAGGGAAATAGAAATGAGAGAAGGGAAAAGAAGGGAAGTTAATTAAGAGTCTAACAAAGACGGCTACCATTTGGAAAGACCCAATTGGCAAAAGTAAAAGAGGTAGACCGAAAGAAAGATGGTCAGACTAACTAATTGAAGTGGCTGGCAGCACCTGGAGAGAAACTGCTGGAGATAGAAGTTTATGGGAAGAAATAGAGGAGACCTTCACCCGGAAGGGGCCTTAGGGCTACAATCATCATCATCATCATCATCATCATTTCAGCCGAATGACGTCCACTGCTCGACATAGGCCTCCCCCAAAGACTTCCACAATGACCGGACACCTGCGACCCTTACCAGGTCATCAGTCCACCGTGTGGGGGGCCTGCCCACGCTACGCCTTCCGGTACGTGGTCGCCACTCGAGAACCTTTCCGCCCCAACGGCCATACACACAACAATATCCACAACAATATCGGTCACAACAATATGTAAACAAATTTTAATTAAGGAATAAACCTACTACTACTTCTACTCTTCTGGCGCAGCGACCCAAAGTGTGTCTTGGCCTCCGAGTGCACGCCACTGATCCAAATCCTGCGTCCTTTCCTTCCAAGAGTCAACTTGAAGCCCGCATAGATCGACCTCCACAGCATCGGCGCAGCGGTATCTGGGGCGGCCGACCGGGCGTCTTTTGACGGCACGGGCGTCACCCATTCGCTCTAGATGACCAAGCCAACGAAGTCGACACGCTTTCATTACACCGATGACATTCGATTCCGCAACAGGATCATCAATTTCGGCATTTAAGGAATAAAAGAGGTTGATATTAATTATGGATAGAATGCCGCCGGCAGAGGCAGGGCCTAAGCTACCGGTGGTTAGGGCGACAGAGAGAGGAACCTCCGGACTATCCGCGTCGTGTCCAGGAGTACCGCCTTCTGTATCTGACCCTTGACCCAGTCATCTAACGAGAGTCTCTTGAGATGTTGATCGAGACTCTTCGCTATTAGACCGTTCGCAGACACGACTATCGGGACAATGATCGTATTATTACTATTATACGACTGTCGAGTTTCTTTCGGCGTTTCTTCTCGGCAGTGGTCTTCTTTTGCAGAAACGCTAGCAGATTTTGACTTGTAAAAGTGCCTGCTGCTTGCTGAATAAAGTACATTTATTTCATTTATATTAAGAGTCAGTGCATTATACATACCAGCAGTCTCAGGGTCGGATTCAAGGCTTTCTTGCATCTCCCTAGCCGGTCCGGCGGCCTGCAGACAGAGGTCGAATATCTTGGACAGCACTAGCGTCCGCTCGGAAGTGGGCAAGGAAGGGTCTTTGAACTGCTTGTAGAGTTTGCCGATCACTTGAATGTAGTCTTTAGCTGAAAAAAAAATGATAATAGGGTAGTTTTCTCATGTTAAACTTTATAACATACTGCCGCTATATGGATAAGTATACCATCAAAGTAACACATTAAAATTACAAAATAGAATCAGGTTAATAATAAAATACGAGACTTGAAAGTTTCTAAATAATATGTTATTTTAATCATCTAAAAGTTAAATAAAGGTTACCAAGAGAATATACACGATTCAATAAATAAGAAATTGTACAACAACTATGTAAATTATATTACGCAAACGGTTAGAACTCACGTATAAATTGTCACTCCGGGCGACATGTTTCGAACTCTTCGGGAGTTCTTCCTCAGGACGAGTGCACCTGCGACGAGCGCGCCTCGCACACTGAAGAAAAAACAAAGAAGAGAAGAAACATGTCGCCCGGAGTGACAATTTATACGTGAGTTCTAACCGTTTGCGTAATATAATTTTGAAATGACTCACGAAAGTTTAAATTCAAACAACTATGTACTTAAACACAGTAATTCACGGTTAAAAAAACAATTTTCTTGTTTGAAATTTAGAATTTTCGTTAGCAGCGTTACTGCTTAATACAAAATTGTTTGGATCTATTTTGAATTTACTTATTTTATCAATAATCATACATTAAAAGTCGATAAATACTACCGACCGTTACCGGGTACCGGTTTTTACTAGGTAAGCGCGCTCCATCCTAGACCACAATACGAGGCTTGCACTGAAAGTGGCGGGAATCGAATACTTATTAATTTATTTTTAACATGTATTATACCTTTTTATAATCTCTGAAGTTTCCTTATCTCAACACACTGGCCACTTAGAAAAAAAAAAGTATGGTTCGGTTTCAATTGTTTATTGAAGTCGTCGAGTCACTGCTTAAAATGGAATTGTGCCGTGAAAATTTCAGAGCTATGATTTATTATGACTTTAAAAGTGGACTAAAACAAAAACAATGTGAAGAGCGGATGGTTGCTGCTTTTAATATTGAAGCTCCTTCAAAGACTACAATATACAGGTGGTATTCAGAATTTCAACGTGGCCGTGTATCCCTCACCGACGAAGTGCGTGAAGGTCGACCAAAATCGGCAGTCACGCAAGAAAACGTCGATGTTGTGCGTCGTCTGATAAATGAAGACCGACATGTGACATATCGGGAAATTCAAGAGCACCTGGGTATTGGAATGAGTCAAATACAAATTATTTTAAAAGAAGAATTAGGCGTGAAAAAGTTATTTTCCCGTTGGATACCTCACCTATTGTCTGACGAGCAGAAAATAGTCCGTGTCAATTGGTGCCGCAAAACTTTGAAAAGATTTAACAAGGGACGCTCAAATGCTGTTTTTAGCATAGTATCAGGTGACGAGTCGTGGATATGCTTATGAGCCTGAAACTAAAAACCAATCCCGAGTATGGGTCTTCGAAGACGAGCTCAAACCCACAAAAGTTGTTCGTTCTCGCAGTACGGCTAAGAAGATGGTGGCTACGTTTATCTCTAAATCTGGTCACGTAGCTACTGTGGCTCTTGAGGATCGTAGAACAGTCAATGCTGATTGGTACACCACTATTTGTTTGCCGAACGTCTTTGCTGAACTCCGAAAAACAAACCCTAGTCGTCGCATCATCCTTCACCACGACAACGCCAGCCCACACACCGCTCGGACAACAACTGAGTACCTGGACGGTGAAAAAGTCGAAATATTGGACCACCCTCCATATAGCCCTGACTTAAGTCCCAACGACTTTTTTACATTCCCCAGAATCAAGGACAAACTGCGTGGTCAGCGGTTTCAGACGCCAGAAGAAGCAGTGGAGGCCTATAAAATAGCCATTTTGTCGACCCCTACTTCAGAGTTCAAAAAGTGCTTTATGGACTGGTTTGAACGCATGCATAAGTGCATGAAATACAAAGGAGAATATTTTGAAAAACAATAAAAATAAATAAACTCACTTATACTGCATATTTTCTTCTATTCCCGAAACTTTCAGTTTTACCCTCGTATCGCTTACCATCAGGTGATTTGTGGTTAAGCGCAAACCCATCCAGATTTTAAAAAAATGAGAAGTCACTATGACTATGAAAGTACAAAAATGCAACCAAAATTCAGGCCCCTATTTCACCACGGCAACCAATGACTAAGGAAACTCTGGACGCTAACTGTCAACATTACGAGCGTGTCCATTTTGCGGCCATATTGGACATGGCGGATATAGCGCTGTCCCGATAATCAACATTTTTATCGATATTATAGACAGATCTTAGAACGTATTGGTTTCCTAGGATATTATTAGATATATATGAATAATAGTGACCTCTTTTCTATGCAGTTTTCTTTAATCATTCTATGAAACAGGCATTTACTTTACGGGATTTCATGATTAAAGTTACTAGTAAAGAGTTTCTTTACTATTTCGCTAAGTATCGTGTATTAATTACATGCAGTCAATAACGGCATGTAGCATAAATAGATCTGCCCGTCACCAATAATAAAAACCTACGAGACACCCTCAAGTATGCTGGATGTATCCTATTAGTTTAGTTTTGGAATATGCTAATAATACGGGCGATCTATTTCGCTGGGTAAAATCCTACGTGGAGAATAGAACCCAGGCTGTTGTCTTGTCTGGATACACATCACAATATAAGACTATAACTTCCGGAGTACCACAGGGCTCCCATTTGGGCCCATTACTTTTTATGTTATATATAAATGATATCACAGAATATATAAAATTCTCGAACGTATTACTTTATGCTGATGACACTAAAATATTTAGACTAATCAAGAATCCCTCCGACTGTGACCTATTACAACAGGATTTACTCAATCTTGAAAGATACTGCCTTGATAATAATCTTTTCCTAAATAATGATAAATGTAGCAGTATAACTTTCTCAAGAAAAAAGAAAAATATAGATTATTGCTACACTCTTGGCGATGTAAATTTAAACAGAGTATCTGAAATCAGAGATCTTGGTGTAACAATGGATTCAAAACTTTCATTTATCCCTCATATAGAAAATATGCTAAAAAAGTCTTTTAAGCAGTTAGATTTTATTTTACGTGTCGCAAAACCCTTCAAAAATGCATCAACTTACAAAATATTATACAACAGCTATGTTCGTAGTCGTCTCGAATTCGCTTGTGCCATTTGGAAGCCTTTCCATTCTATCCATATCGATAGAATTGAAAGGCTCCAAAAGAAATTTATGAAGTCACTTGATTTTAGAACTTATCATAATTATGTTAGTTACGCCAACTCTTTACAACGCCATAAAATGCAGTCACTGAGTGATCGGCGTGACTGCGTAGACTCTGTTTTACTCTATAAAATACTAAATTCAAAATTAGATATTCCTTCCTTACTTCATATGGTTTATCTCAGGGTCCCTCGTGCCCGTATTCGTCAATGTCGCAAAAAGGAATTGTTTTCTATCCCTTCTAGTAGAACATGTTACGCTCGTAATATGTTTATCAGACATGCTTGCAGACTTTTTAATGAATGCTTAAAATTAACTAATTTTGATATATTTAATAGTAGTATAATATCTTTGAATAAATTGTTCCAATGATTGGTAATGCAATACACCATTGTTTCTAAGCTTATAACTGTAGCTATACCTAGATACTTAGTTTACAACATATTGTGTAATTATGTAGGTACTTCTCGATAATAATAGTATGCATCTTTGTGCATATGCATATGTATAACCATATTTTCTGCTGAAATTCACTTCTTGGGATCCTTTAAAAATATAAATCACCGAATCAATGAGTAGGTATAGTAAGTCATCACAATTCATTATCGATATATTCAGGAACAACCCTAGCTACTGCTTCGGGGTAACTTTTAGTACGAAAATATTGAAAATAAAGCTAAATCCCACTACAAAATATAAATTATCTTGATCTGTACACTAATTATGCTATGATACATGTGCCTTGTTCTCGACAATGTTCAAATCATCCAATATTTCAATAGAAAAACATAACAAAGCTATGCAACGACAAACTTTTCTGTTTCTGGCTTTGTCTTAAGCCACATCCTGTTATGCTACACTAAGGCATGATCGAAGCATTTAACTTCACATTCCTTTAAAGTCTTGTGCGGTTTTTATTTTAATAACACTGTTTATTTTATAACTTCTCAATTTCTATTCCACTCACTGACAGGTCGTGTACTGCTCAATTGACGTATGATTGACGTACCGGGGAACATAACATGGCGATTTTGAGCCTCAGTAGCTTTGGTACAAATAGAACAATACGCCCGGTCCATTGAATTCCATAGTCAAAGACAAAATATGACATACCTACATACTACATATGTCATATTTGTGACAATTGTCGCACCTGTCGCCGTGGTGAAATAGGGGCCTGGTCTATTCTTCATGTATTCAAAGTTAAAATATTCTTTATTCAAATAGAGCAACAAGCACTTTCGAACCGTCAGTATACATATAACTGTTTTGTTTTTGGTGATTAATAAATAAATAATAACTCACGCATGTACTCCACATCAAATTTCATCCTGTGAAAGAAGGGTACGACGGGGGACCAAAGATTCTCCAACGTCCAGTCCACTTGGATAATGTCCAGGAATGTAACGCGGTACCCTCCCTCCGGCTGTAACATAATAATTTATACCCAAATATAACACACTCCAATTACCTACAGAGAATGCCGAAATCACCACACGCGTGCCTATCAAATTTGAGGAGTTCCCTCGATTCCTCCTGGATTCCATCAGCAGACCTTCACCTAATTTATATGGGGCCGACTTGGGGGTACCTGCTTTGAAATTAAGACTTAATTGGAATCGGAAACTGGAATTAAGACCTGGTCGGCACTCCCCCTGGCGGGAGGCCGTCCCACAGTCTCCACTCCATAAATTGGCTGCCCCATAGGCCAAAGGCTATTCGACAAATATGCCCCGCCCATTGCCACTTAAGCACGCATATCCTTAGCGCTATGTCGGTGATCTTGGTTGTCCGTCAGATATCCTGATTCCGGATTCTGTCATTCAGAGAAACTCCGAGCATAGCGCTCCCCATAGCTCGCTGAGCGATTCAGAATTTGTGGAGGCCTTTTGTAAGTGCCCCATAAGTGAACCCCGAAGGACGCACTGGTCGAAGACCTTCGACTTGAAGGACTGGGGCAGTGGCGATTCAAACACGGGACAAAGCTTCCCCAATGCAAATACAAATATAAAATATTTTATTTGTTAAACATAGGTATGTACATCGGTGTTTCTGTTTATATATTGTATCACTATGTCTTGCCTGTTAAGGCATACAAAAAGCCACAAAATAGTATGCAGCATGCATACTTACAGACTAAATATAAAATTATTAATTATTGTACTAGTCGCCTATGTTAGGATCATTTAAATATTCTTGTATGGAATAAATAGTATGCTTTGGTAGCTAGAAATTTAATTTAATGCCGCCCAGACCAACTGTATTCTCCTATCAGCTTTCTTCTCGAAGTTGTTTCTCCGTAGCTAGAAAATCGATTCAGAAATGAACTGGAAATCCCACGTAGATAAGATATCAGGTAAGCTATCCAGATTCACATATGCTCTATATCAACTCAAACGATGCACAAACTTAAAAACAGCAATTACTGCATATTATGCCTACGCACATGCGTGGCTGAGCTATGGCGTAATTATCTGGGGAAATAGTCCACACAGTAAAAGCCTCTTCATTTTACAAAAGAAATGCCTTAGAATTTTGGTCAACATTAGAGAATGGGAAAGTTGTAGGCCACACTTTACAAAGTTGAAAATATTAACATTGGTGTCTATTTATATATACGAAATATGTAAATTCGTAAGAAATCATAGAGATGTTTTTGGACGTGAAAGAGATGATTGTTGCCAACCAAACCTCAGGAAGAGGAACCAATTAGTTAGCTCTTTTACGAGACTAAAAATTGTAAGCACAGCCACTCATCATATGGCAGTAAAAATTTATAATGAATTACCGCTTACAATTAAAGGAATAAAAAAATATACTTTGTTTTGTAATTCATTAAAGAGTTTTCTTTTAGCTAACTGTTTTTATAATTTACAAGAATTTTTTGGTCATAAAAATAAAATAAATATGTAACTAATATATAAAAGTTAAGTGGTTTAACTTATTTTGCAGTGCCCTTGCGGGGTTTATGTTGAAAGCATGTTATGTAGTTTTAAGACCTTACTGTACAACATAATGCAATAAATGAATATGAATATGAATATGAATATCTGTCCTAGGTAGGTGTACTTCTGAACAAATTCGATGCTAACATTGTCGATGATGATTAGCAGAGGGTCGTGGTTCAATTCACTTGAGATACCAATTGCTACCAAGTGGCAAATACTGTTTTTCACACCTATTTAGAAAAGAGTCATTGTTGCACTCAAATGAGGGATGAAAAGTACGACTTTGATCCCTCGTTCGAGGGCGACAATGACTCTGTTCTGAATAGCAGGTGGAAAATAGTAAATTGTACAACAAGTGCATAAACAAGCCATTCTATCAGAGACAATTCTATCGATATAAAGTAGAGGATAAAATGGGTTTTAACACGAGTTATATTGGCTCTGTGCGAAGTAGGTGGTGGGGGTAAGCTAGGCGATCGTAGCGCACACCATGGCAGAAATGTGTACTTACCGCCGACCACTGTCAAATTTACTTTCACGTTTTCAATTGGTTTCTTAACGGTTTCCTACGATTCGACGTCGTTTGTATGTATTTATTTATTCTCTTATTTATTTCAGTAAAATTTCCAATACGGGGTCTTTCTCGTTTACTAAAGTAAATAAAATATTCAAGTGTCATTATTTGACATCTCTGAGTTTTGACATTGCCTCGGGACCTTTGACGTTTGACGTTTCAGACGTGCACATAGCCAATACACTCTGCTTTTCACTTCGTTTGCGAAAAAAAGAGTTATTGTTACACTCAAATGAGGGAAGAAAAGTATGACATTGATCCCTCGTTCGAGGGCAACCAATGACTGTTTTCTGAATAAAATTGCATGTGGGAAAAAAAAGTATATACACTACCGTCAGAAAGTTTCCACCACAAAATATGCAAATAATCAACATTGATTGATTATTCACTCAATTTTGATTCAACTGTCCGTAGTACTCTCAACCAGTTTGCTAAAGTCCAATTTGGTCCTAAACTTTTTGACGGTAGTGTACTATATGGGTGTATATAAGTTGGTACAATTTATTACCATGGCCTCCATCTTGAGCTTGTCGGCGTATTTCTCGGCCAACTCCCGCAGTGTGGTTCGACGGGATCGGAATGCCGTTGCGTAGCTCTGTAGCACCTGCAAACATGGTATATTATATTAGATTGGAGCGAAAACACAATTCTCTACGCTTAACATGATATATTTTGAATTATTAACCAGTGGTAAACGGTGTGGTCCACACATACTGTAAACATTTTCTTTAAAACCTATTTTAAGTAATCATTGTAGTGGCTGTTTGTTTACCCAGATAAAGTAAAAAAAAAAAAAACTTTTAAGTGTCCAGTATAAGGTGAGTTCTAAACGGCACGTGTCACTTGTCTGTCTCTCTCAACTTCTCAAGCTTACTGATTTGTGCGTTAGTGAGAATAAATCAGATGTATAGAAATCGCTCAACTTACTTGAGCAGATCTGCTTTTCTCTGATATCTGTGGTTTGCTCAAATGCGTGCGTGAGCAGCTCACGGTCGGAGGTCTTTTGGCCGTGCTCAAAGATGCTGCGGTGTGCGTGCCACGCGTAAAGGCCTCGGTACACACATACGAGAGTCGCATGCGAGTTTAATTACATTGCGGGTTACCGTGGTATAATGAGTTCAATCGATCTGTCAAACTGCGCAATGTAGTGAAACTAGCTTAAGAGTCTCGTACGTGTGTCAATAAGGCTTAACATGGACGTGTACACGAGCGTACGTGCCGCGGAGAGAACGACACGATCTAACTTTTGTGCTTGAGGCGCGTACGAATTCAAGCACCACATGATTACGATTTTTTTACGTGTTTGTCAATTTCAATAGATTCAGCAACAGCTGTTACAGAGTTCGACGTATGGTCTAAGGAAATAAAGTCTGCTACTCCGGATCGTGACACAAGCCTACGTCACTGTACAGCCTGTACACACACGAACTCGCACCACGACCGCCAACCACCGATAGGCTCGATAGCAGTGATGACGTAGGCTTGTGTCACTCGCACAACGAATTTTCCGCGGAGTGTCATACATTGTATTATTGTATCATGGTTCGACGCCATTTTGCGCGCACAATGCCGGCTCACCGCGAGCGCGCTGCCTCACTCGAGCATGTCTATGTACACTAATGTTTCACACTGCGAGCACGCCTCGGGCTGAGCCGTTCAAATGCGTACGCAGCTTAATACCTGCCCGGCTAGTATGATAGCTTATACCGTCACGTTTTATGTGACGTTTCAGTACATTTTGGCCATATGACGTGACGGTATAAGCTATCATACTAGCCGGGCTGATGAGGACAAAATTTCTACTTACTTGCAATGCGAGATTAGGTAGAAGCAGTTTAGACAAGATGCTCTGAGATAACTCCTTCTCTTGGGCTGGCTTAACCAACGTCACTACCAAGTTTCTGTAGCGAGTCGGGGCGAATTTGCGATGCTGTAGAAGACACAACATAGTTAATGGTTTTATTTTTTTTAACGTATGGTGTACGCATCAGTCCTTTATTTGGTTTTTTTTTTTTTTTTTTTATTAAAAATGGGATCGCTCTTTGCTAAAACATTGTACAAATAGGTCATTTTCTAACAATTTTGTTACTTGTTATATGTTATTGTCTCTGAATAAAACCATATAATAGAACTACATGTTTAGTTACAACTATCTTTTCTCAAACATGCAATGAAATATTGATGTTATGTTCCTTATAATAGGCTGCGAAGTATGACGTTTCAGGTGAGGCTAGGACAAGAGGTCGTTAATGCAATTTCATACAAATGTTGCAGGCCAAGGCCGGCAAAGTCCTCTTTTTTAATTTCCATTCCACATAAATTTGTGGCACAGGCATGACATTCTGCCACTATGCGTATTAAAAATAAAACTTTGATTTTTTTGTTTTTTAATTTCATTGCATGTTTGAGAAAAGCACTATACATACCTCGGCGGGAAATATGGGGTTGCCCGCCTGAGACCTATCCGACCTCGCTTCGCTCGGCCGTCTATATGTCTTCGGCCGGCAACCCCTTTCGTCCCGGCCTCTGTAGTAATGTACTATTCTTCAACATCATATGGACGCTCCACACCAAACGGCCGGAGTCGGCGAGCACGCCACCAGAGTCAAAGGAATTCAAACCCTCCAAACAGAATGTGGCGGCCAGTTAGCTACTACACTTGACTTGTAGTTGTTACGGGTAGTTGGTGGAGTGCGGAGAAAGATAGTTGAAGTTTATAGAAGTATAATAACGGAAGATAATGTAAAGATACAGTTTAAGTTGATAGTTGGTTTCTCTTTCTCTAGATGTGTATAGTTTTACGTTTAGTAATGCACTGTTTATCTATAATTTTACATGTTATTAATATTCGTTGCCGCGCACCTCAAAGTAGGTTGCAAGTAAGCATAAAGAAATGTACGGTTGTGAAACCGTACACAGAAGCTAGACTTCGTATCCAAACGGCAGCGGCAGAGCCGGCGGCAGCCGACCGGATGCCCGCAACCCATTCAAATATGAAATCTAACTTCTGTATGGAGGGTTCGAATTCCTTTGACTCTAGTGGGGTGCGCGCCGACTCCAGCCGTTTGGTGGGAATCGTCCATTAGTGTTACATAGGCTTATCCTTATAACACTGTGTTATATAAATAAATAAATATTATTGGACAATTTTTTACACAAATCGAACTAGTCCTATAGTAAGTTCAATAAGGCTTGTGTTACGGGTACTAGACGACGATATATTTAATAGATATAATACTTAAATACATAGAAAACATCCAAGTCTCAGGAACAAACGTTACTGCTCACCACAGAAACAAATGCCCTTACCAAGATTTGAACTAGGCTAAACAGGCCGACAAATTACTAACAAATAACATTAATAACAGGCAGTTATCATTAAGTTTTAAAAGTTTTGCCAGGCGAAGTAACCACGCGATTGACCCACATAATAGATTTTTCTCAAACATGCAATGAAATATTGATGTTATGTTCCTTATAATAGGCTGCGAAGTATGACGTTTCAGGCGCGGCTAGGACAAGAGGTCGTTAATGGAATTTCATACAAAGCTTGCAGGCCTAGGCCGGCAAAGTCCTCTTTTTTAATTCCATTCCACATAAATTTGTGGCACAGGCATCATGACATTCTGCCACTATGCGTATTAAAAATAAAATTTCGATTTTTTTTGGTGTTTATTTCATTTCATGTTTGAGAAAAGCACTACTCTCTCTACTCTACTCGCTTCGCTCGGCCGTATATATGTCTTCGGCCGGCAACCCCTTTCGTCCCGGCCTCTGTAGTAATGTACTATTTTTTTTAACTAACCGGCTTATGCGCGTAGAATGTGATGGTGAAGCAAATGAGGTCGATCTTGCACTCCGCTGCCACATCGTACCATACGCCCTCTTCGGGCACAGGTTTACTGAAACATATAGCGCCGGTTAACACTCTTACTGTTATAGTGAAGAGTCTGCAGGAAACGTAGTTACGCTCTCATTTTTAACCGACTTCAAAAAAGGAGGTTCTCAATTCGTCGGTTTTTTTTATGTATGTTCACCGATTACTCGGAGACTAGGGGACCGATTTCAAAAATTCTTTTTTTGTTTCAAAAGGGTGAGTTTTCTAGTTGGTCCCATTGTCACCAAGTCTGGATCTGATGACGGGATCTTGGAAAAAGCGAAGGAACTCCTCAAATTATGAACCAAGGGGATGGGGTAAGGCAAAAAATAAGGTACTCAAATTACCAAGAGGATGGGATCTGGCAAAGTTTGGAGTCGGTGTTTTTTTTTTTATTTACTTGTAAAACGGCATGCTGGAATAACAAGAAACTTTGTATATGTCACCGGAAATGTATAAAATATTATTTTAAAAAATATTTAAAACATACATATTCTTGGAAATGTATATAATTCCAATATCGTATTAGGAAATGTATAAAAAGAATGCTTTCTGTAATAAAACACGTTTGTGGCGGGCTGCCGACCCGCGAAGCTGGGCTCCGTCGACTCGCTGGCGGGTCAGAACTGCCCAACATCACAGTGGTTTTCCCCTGGTAGGTTCGTTCGTTACCTTGTGACCCTCAGAGCGGAAAGTAGGAGCCCCGCGACTCGCTGGTGGGTCAGATTTGCTCAACATCCTTCCCAAGGAAGTCGAACATTGTTATAACAACAAAACAACATTGATATCTTAAATGTTTTACATTTCCGATTGCTATTTAGGAAATGTATAGATTTCCTAGGAAATATGTCTAAAATTTATTTCACGCATTTCCGGGCGATTTTAGGAATTACATACATTTCCTAGGAATGGTATACATTTCCGTTAACATATACACAATCTAGGCTGGAATTATTTATAAGTTTGCTCATAAATAAATAAATACATATTAGGGGATAATTTTTTACACTGATTGAACTAGTCCCATAGTAAACCTTGTGTTATGGGTACTCACCACCAGGAACCCAACACCACATACCTACCTAAGGGGCAAGTAGTGATGCTATTATGGCTGTGTCTTCTGTAAGGCAGAGGTAAGGTACTTCCCCAGTTGGGCTGCTCCAAATTTGAGCGAGATGACCTGCCTCTTCTAAAAAAGTGCTGCTGATTACCTGACTTCTGGCGGTTTGATCATGACATTGACCTCTGACTGCATGATGGTGAGCATGCCCAATTCTAATGTAAAGCTGGTGCGGTCACTCAGATTCGCCTCCCGTTGTTTCAGCTCATAACGCGAAGGTTGGACGTTGAGCTTGTATGGGTTGGTGATGTTTTCTTCAATGCTGGAAGGATACAAATCATCATCATTCAAACAGTTGCATCCTGAAAGATGCCCGCGGTCCACTGCCTAGACCCAAGAATTGGCGTAGGCACTAGTTTTTATGTAAGCGACTGCCATCTGACCACCCAACTGAAGGGGGAAACTAGACCTTATTGAGCACCCTAACTGTTATAAATCTCAAGCTGCCTAAAGCCCTCTAACTTGGCTTAACAATTGCTGTCATATTTAGATCATCAATAGATTTGTCAAAATTATCGGTGACTAGGTACATATTATAACAGAAAGGCCCCTGTATCAGTTGGCCTGTATGACTGTATGTGATAAACTCAAAAAAAACTACTACAGATATTCATAGTCTTCACCAATTGGTGGAGTGTTTGAAAGTGTGTAAAATAAATATAATTATTTTCGACAGGCAGCCTCCGCTGGTAAGTCTAAATCATAGTTCACTAAGCACTGATATAATTCACTGCTTTAGATAGTTTGTCAAGTCTATTTTTAAACTGATTAACACTGTTGGAGTTCACAACTTGGGAGGGTAATTTGTTCCAAGTATTAACAATTCGGTTCGCAATAAAGTTTTTGCCGATATTTGTATCATGTCTTGTTGTTGTTAGTTTATAATTGTGTTGTCTGAGTGAACAAGTCGGTCAGTTCCGGACAGTCGCAATAGCCGTTTAGAATTTTAAAAGTCTCAATCACCCACAATAGTGCTTCGTTTGCAGTGTTGTTACGCCTAGCTCTTTTTAGTCTATCCTCATATGATAGTGTCTTTAGCTGTAAGGGAATTTTGGTGAATTTGCGCTGTACTCGTTCAATCATTTCTGTCTTTTTTTAAGTATGGATTCCATATTGGAAAGCCATATTCAAATATAGGTCTTATATACGTTTTGTAGATCTTTAGCATTGTTTCAGGAGTCAGGATGCGAAAGGATCTTCTAATTATGTAGATGATAGTTTGCTTTTTTTATCATTTGCGAAATGTGGGGTTCCCACTTCAGGTCATCGGATATAAGGACTCCCAGATGTTGTTGGGTGATAACTCCTGCCAACTGTGTGATATTTAAAACTTATGACAACATTGTGTATAAAAGTGCTTCAACGAAGAACGAAACATCCACCATTTTTTCAGCAGCTGTGAGCGTCGGTATACTTATGCTGAATGCTGACAAATGAACGTAGTGTAACATATTCTTTGTACTTGAACATTGATCCACAATTTGTGATATGAAATAGTACCTTTCATCTTCAAATGAATCTTGCTTCCGCGAGTGCAAAGACTTCAAAGCCTCTTCAATTCTTTTATCGTAGTGCGCGATTTCTGCTAAAAGCTTTTCCTTATGTCCTAACAATAATGTATTTTTTGTTTTACCAAACATTTTTTTTATTAATAAATCATGAAAAATCGTCTCAAAGTACAAACATTGCAACAACCAAAGCGATTCAAAATAACAGATTTGTTTTTTTTTTATAAATGTCACTAGTGGTGCGCTCTTATGGCATTACCGGTTTTTATCAACTTGGCGGACGGCCAAGTCTTTCTGTCATCAGCGCATCAGCTACATAATATCGTATAACATTGTAGTTGATGAGTGTGCAAGTAATCAAGTAACTAATTTAGAAATTTTACATATGAATAAATTTGTTTGTTAGACTACTTCGCATTTTTAAGTGCCACTTTAATAGAAATCTACAACGGTTTCTACTGTGACTCAAATAATCTGACTTTTTTAATGTCATGTCAATTGTCAAACTTATCTCACGGCAGCATTTTTCTAATGTTAATACATAATAATAAATAAATAATAAATTACAACTATAATAATGCGGTCACTTGAAATAACCACTCTATTTACAATGTACATCCGTTTAATTTGCATTGAAACCGACTCTAATGCATAAGTTAATAGATTCTTATAAGAATTGTCTTTACATTTTTTAAATGGACGTTTGTGATATAATTAAATATTTTATAGTAAACATGCGTTTGTAGAGTTCATAGTTCAAGTTTCCCGTGTGTTTTGACAGTGAGTGGTCTGGAAATCGTGTAAACAGGGCATTAGTTGTTTATAAAACAAATTATTTGGCGATAATAAGTTTGGTAACGTAAGCCGAGGAAGCGAAGAAAATGGGGCAAAGCGGCAGTGCTATACCAGGTAAGTGCTTCTAACCGCACGTTCAAACAGTATTACATTGTTCTAATTTCGATTTTTAGCGTTTCCGTTTCATAACCTGTATTTTACGAAGATAATTAACAGGACATTATCACGTGATTCGAACGTGTGTATTATCGTATAAATGATTATACGCTTCTGTACATCTATTCAACGCCTAACACTGGCATTGATGTGATAAACAATAATACTCTGACACTATTCAACATTTTAACAACATGAAAATCCAAGTATTGTATCTTTCTAGCAATATTACTACAATTTCGCATATTTGTGACAATATTAGCATAATTCTTGACTCGAGATAATTCTGTTTATAAACAATGTAAACAAAACATACAGGTTGTATTTGACCCACTTCCTGTTTATTATACTAAAACCATGGGACTCTGGCAGAACTACAGTTTATTTCTGGAGATACACAACTTTGTATTTATAAATTATATTATCAAAACATCCTTTCAGTAGGAAAAAGTCAACCGGAGTGAATAAAACAAACCTGACACATGACATGTGCAATATCGATTGTAAAATTCAAATATAGAATAAGGCCAGTCCGTCACAGTAAAACCTTATTCCAACACACCCCCTCAATCGACTATTGCGCATGACAATCTACAAATTAAAATTTAAAAATTCAAAACAATTTCAAACACCCCTTAACTATATACCAAAAAATAATCACCCCTTAAATATTCACCAAGAAACAGTCACCCCTTAAATATTCACCAAGAAACAATCACCCCTTAAATATTAACCAAAAAACAATCACCCCTTAAGAAAATCTCAAACGATACAATATCAACCCACATTTACATTAATTAACAGCTTTCTGAAAAATTACATTTTACAATTATTATTATATTGTTTTACTCAACTTCATTATTCAGCTTTATAATTTTTTTTTTTTCAATTAAAAACCTCCCACTCGACTCTATGCATAAATTCATTATACTCCATATAACTTCATATTGACTATATACTATTATATGGAGTATATACTATTCTCCATTAATTTAAAAACCTCCCACTCGACTCTATGCACTATATCATTATATTCACCACAAGACTTCAACTTCACATAAACTCCCACTCGACTTCAACTTCACATAAACTCCCACTCGACTTCAACCTCACATAAACTCCTACTCGACTTCAACTTCACATAAACTCCTACTCCACTTCAACTTCACATAAACTCCTACTCCACTTCAACTTCACATAAACTCCTACTTGACTTCAACTTCACATAAACTCCTACTCGGCTTCAACTTCACATAAACTCCTACTCGACATTTGTTATTTTTTAAAAACATTATTAAAATCCATAAAACATCAAACATAATTATAGTAACTAAACAAAACAAATTGAACAAAATAAAATGTGCTATGAAAACTTAAGGGTCAATAAAACATAATAAAAACCGTGTAAAGCCATACCAAGTTATGTCCGGTTGGTGTTGAGATAGTTAGATATTATATGATATGATATGATACTCGTATATGATATTTTATATAGACTCATGATTCATTTACGAATGATTCCCCAAATACACCCCCTTAAATGAATCATAGTCAGGCACCCCCTTAAATGAAACATATTTTCATTAAGTAAAATCGAAACGTACGTTATTGTTTTATTACTGACTCCTTAAGTTTACAACACAACTCTACATAACTTCTTTATCATAGAGAATGACACACCCTATAAAAAACTTACATACTACTTATAACCCACGTTTCAACCAAAAATACCATAATAGTTCACTTTAGCCCGCACTTATACACTATCACTAATACACTAGTTTCCGTTGACATCTTTCAAACTTTACAGGTGGCAAGCTTTTCGTTAGAATATCTGCTATCTGTGATCCCGTTGGACAGTATTTAACAGATATCTGATTCGAATCAATTTTCTCTTTCAAATAGTAATATTTTACATCTATGTGTTTGCTTCTTTTGTTCATAATTCCCTTTTTCATTAGCCAAATTGCTGATTGATTGTCTACTTTCATCTCAATCTCTAGTTTTTCATTTGTCATCTCATCGATCAGGTCTCTTACAAAAAGAAGTTCTTTGCAGCATTCTGCTGCAGCTATAAATTCCGCTTCCGTACTTGATAGGGCTACAACTGACTGCTTTCTTGAGCTCCATGCCACTGGTCCACCGTTTAACCAAATCACGAAACCCGAGGTGCTACGTCTAGTGTCTGGATCCCCCGCGAAATCTGAATCACAGTACCCTCGAAGCACTTTATCACCTTCACCAAAGTGAATCCCTTGATCTTTTGAACCTTTTAAAAATCTTAAAATAGTTTTTGCGTTGTTTAAATCATTTAAATTTGGACTATTTTGATGTCTCGAACAATAACCCACATGAAATCCAATATCTGGTCTAGTTTTATTAGAAAGATACAACAATGACCCTATCATCTCTCGATACAATTCATGAGTTTTAATATCAGTTTTTATTGATGGATGTTGCTCTACTAAAATAGTTGGACATCTGCATTCTTTAGCTTCATTCATGTTGAATTTCTTCACAATCTTCTCAACATACGTCTTTTGAAAAATTTTAATCCCATTTCCTTCTTGTTTTATGTCCAAACCGATATAATTTGACACTTCTTCACATATTCTTAATTCAAAAGCCTTTCTTAAGGTTTCTATCACATGCAATAAATCTTCTTCTCTTTTTCCAACAACCAACCCATCGTCGACATAAATTGCAAGAATAATTCTTCTTTCACCTTCCATCACAAAGATGCATTGATCAAGTTTTAATTGTTTGAACCCCATTTTTACTAAATAATCTGTAAACTTGATATTCCACATTAGCGGAGCTTGTTTTAAACCGTATAAGCTCTTATTCAATTTACAAACTTTGTCATTTTTATTATTATATCCCTCAGGCACTTTCATAAATATACATTCCTTTAAGTCTCCATGTAAAAAGGCGGTCTTCACATCAAATTGTTTCATTTTAAGTCCTTTACTTGCAACAATTGACAACAAAACTCTTAAAGAAGTGGTATTGACCACTGGACTGTATGTTTCATCATAATCAATTTTATATTTTTGTTGAAAACCCCTCGCTACTAATCTAGCTTTATATCTTCCATCTGATTTAATTGTAAAAATCCACTTGCTCGTTACTAATTTTCTACCGTCTGCTTCATTCTTGTCTACCAAAGACCACGTATTATTCTCTTCCAAAGATTTGATTTCCTCTTCTATAGCTTTCTTCCATTTATCTTTTTCTCTAGATTCGGTTGCTTCTTTATAAGTTAACATAGATATTTCCGTATCATAATCCATCAAATAATCTTTATAGCGTTCAGGTGGTTTTCTCTCTCTTGCAGGTTGGCGCCTTCTATTTTCATTATTCTCTACTTCTCGACTTTCATTTGAACTTCTTTCTCTCCTAGATTCAATAGAAATTTCACTATCTTCCACAGCTCGACTTTCATTTAAACTAATTTCTCTCCTAGATTCATTAGAAATTTCACTATTTTCCACAGCTCGACTTCCAGTTTCTTCAATTTCTTCACTATCAAAAAATTCTTCATTCCCATCAGAATATATTGGATTATCAAAAATAAAACGACTTCCAAAGTTATATTTATTATTCAAATTAATATTCACTGTCCTTCCATGATCTTCATTTATTTCACTTTCATTTCTTTCGACTTCACTTGTTTCAACTTCATTTGTTTCAACTTCGTTTGTTTCACCTTCATTTATTTGTACTTCATTTGTTTCAACTTCGTTTGTTGAATTATCTATTTCACGATCTTCAATAATTAATCTTCTCTCTTTTCCACCTTCTCGATTATCTTTCATTGTTTTCGATTTTTCTATTTCTTTATCTTTAATAATACTTCTTCTTTCTTTTTCACCTTCTCGACCTTCTCGTGTTGTGTTCTCCCTTATTTCTTTTGTTTTTAGTTCTTCATTTTCATCTAACTGCCAAAGTCCATTGATTCTAATATTATTTTCTTCACCATAAAGATAGATTCCTTGTTCATCTTCATTTATCTTTACATCCCTTGCCCTTATAATTTTATTTTCTTCATCTACCCAGATTTTATAGCCATTTCTAACATAGCCAACCAGTATTCCTTTGTTGCATCTTTTATCAAGCTTTCGCAGGCCCGAATTTATTTTGTAGAAAACTGTAGAACCAAATCTTCTGATGTTTGATAAGTTAGGTTTAATATTGAACCACATTTCAGCTGGTGTTTTATCTCTGCCTTCCGTTGGACTTCTATTGACCAGAAAACTGGCGGTCAGTAGAGCTTCTCCCCAAAGATAGTTTGGAACACGACCATCAAATATCAACGCTCTCGTTCTTTCCATTAATGTTCTGTTCAATCTTTCAGCTTTTGCGTTAAGTTGGGGCGAATAGGGTATTGTGAGATCTAAAACTATTCCTTTTGATTCGCACCATGAGATTAGGTTATTGTTCGAGAATTCCCGTCCATTATCACACCGTAATTTTTTAACTTTTAGATTAAAATGGTTTTCCGCTAACATCACAAATTGTTTGACTTTATCAAAGGCTTCACTTTTGAAGGTAATTAAGTAGACAACACAAAAATGTGTAAAATCGTCTAAAAATGTAATAAAATATTTTTTATTGTCCCAGGTGGGAATTTCGATTGGTCCGCAGACGTCAGTATGAATAATTTCCAAAGGGAATTTCGCTTTTATTCTACTATTTCCAAAAGGTTTTCTTGTCATTTTAGCTTTAGTACAGATTTCGCAAAATTTTTCCAAATTCCCTCCCCCAATTTCGATGCCATTAACCAACTTAGCTAGACGCGGCACATCGGATACGTGACCTAGCCTACGATGCCAGATATTGACGCTCTCAGTAAGTAGCGCTTCGCGAGTGAAATTGGCATTAAATTCAGTTTCATAAAGACCATTCTTAGTTTTATATCCCGTTAATACTATTCTACCATTCTTTTTAATAAATACCTTATTTCCAGCGAAGAGTACGGAGCCATTTTGGTCTGTGATCGAGCTGACAGAAATTAGATTTCTGGAAACTTCAGGAACATATAATACGTCTTCAAACTGTCCAAAACTTGTGCTGATAGTACCTGTAGCCTGAGCGATGAGGTTCTCTGCATTGGCGCATTTTATTTCTACATTTATTTTCTCTGTAAAATTTATAATGTCTTTATTACTGAACATATGGGAACTGGCACCCGAATCTACCACAGCTTTAACACGTATTTCATTATGGTACTGTTCACCTACCAGGCTGTAGCTGCGACAATATCTCTCGATGTGGCCTTTCTTGTTACATTTTTTACAGATTTGAGTAGTGTAACAATCTGTAGAATTATGGCCCGTTCTGTTGCATATGTTACACTTTCTTTGGTTACAAAACCTAGAGATATGACCTACTTTACCACAACTAAAACATTTTTTCTCGTTGCTTTTGAAAGCTTCATTATTTGAGAAACTGGGTTCATTTGGTTGTAATTGGTTTTGTAATCTTTGGATAAGATTATAAATAGTTTGATCACATTTTGGAGTAACTTGCCAGATATTTTTGAAATAAATTAAATTTGGTGGTAGTATGGTCAGTATTTTTTGTATTAACATTTCGTCGCTTATTTTATTTTCACTTGTATTTAGTTCGGCGCACATATTCTGTAGTTTACTAATGTCTTCTATTATATTTCCGCTGTAATTGTAGCTATAAAACTGTATAACTTTTAAATGATTGTCTTCTTTTGCTTCAAATCTGAATATTAAATCTAATTTTTCAAAAATGTTATTCGATGTTGTACAATTAATCACATAATGTAGAAATTTCTCGTCAATTGAATTTAAAATTAAATATTTTGCTTTTGCATCATTAAAATCTTTATCATCTTCTTTTAATCCTTTTGCTTCCAAAAATAATTTTGTCATTTGTCTCCAATTGCAACCAACAAACTGGTTTAACTGGTTGAATACTAGTTGAACTGGTTGTCAAGCTTATAAAAAATCTTCTCTTCTGGATAATAATTACAATGATCTGAAAAACACTCAAAAACCTATTCTTTAATGCTCTTTTATATTTTTATAGCCAGGCCCATAACCTATTATAATAAAACCATGGGACTCTGGCAGAACTACAGTTTATTTCTGGAGATACACAACTTTGTATTTATAAATTATATTATCAAAACATCCTTTCAGTAGGAAAAAGTCAACCGGAGTGAATAAAACAAACCTGACACATGACATGTGCAATATCGATTGTAAAATTCAAATATAGAATAAGGCCAGTCCGTCACAGTAAAACCTTATTCCAACACTGTTAAAGTATTACTACATCATTTAAGGTACTTGTAAACTCATTAGTCTATATTTATTCATCATATGGCATTTTATTTTCTAACCATGAGATTTATAATAATTAGTAGATGATGATGATGATGATGATTGGTGACAAATAACAATTTATGTCACTATGACGTCAAACATAATAACGAACATGGACAAGCCTGGGTAAAAATAAAACATGTTACATGTGCTCTAAAAAAACTATACGAAATTCATTTTTGTAGTTTTGTCTAAAAAAAACTTAATGACATTAATTTAATGTAATTTTTTTCAATCTAGGATATTTGCAATGATTTTTTCTAAAATAGATGAAGATGACCCACTCGCAAAGAGAATGATCTCTACATATCAACAAGCGTCTTGTGGTGCATTCGTCGCAAAGTTGTAAAGCAATAGTTCATATTACTAATAAATTATACACAGAATTTTAATTAAGTCATATCCATGTTACACTTGTCCTAAAATTGCTACCTGTCTCCAATTATTGATAACAATGTAATTGTAAAATTTAAGGACTACTTTCCTAAACTACTAAATTATATTTGACCAAAAATGTTAGCATGTCACATACAAATTATTTTCACTTTAGTTTGTTCATAAAAACAACCACTAAAAAGATCTGAGTGATGGTGTACTTTGATCATGAGAAATATCTATTATGAAACGTTTTTTTTTTGTTTTTATTGGTTTAATTGTTTCATCCATTTTTGATACCTTAGCGTCTGACTGATCACTTCATTCAAATATGAAAGTGTTCAAAGGGTTAAATTTAGGACTACATAAGTCACAATCTTCTACTTCTACAACAACTGATATAGTTGTGAGAAACCAAAAAGTCCAAAGGGTTCACTCGTACAAGTACCTAGGCTGTATTGTAAATGATCAAAGTAACCACAGCGTCGAAATAAAATGCCGGATAGAACAGGCGCGTAATGCTTTTATGAAGATTAGACATCTCCTCTGCAACCGTTCGCTGAAGATCTCTACTAGGGTGCGTTTAGCATGGTGCTATGTCTTTTCGGTTCTTCTGTATGGTGTTGAATCATGGACGTTAACCCAGACTATGAGCAAGCGCTTAGAATCTTTTGAAATGTGGGTATACAGAAGAATCTTGAAAATATCATGGACGGATAGAGTATCGAATGAAAGAGTGCTGCAGTTGGTTGGTAGTGGTGTAGAGGTTCTCAAAACTATCAAAAAACTGCTATATTTAGGCCATATTATGCGTAATGAGAAATACAAACACCTGCAACTCTTTATACAAGGGAAGATCCAAGGAAAGAGACCACCCGGAAGAAGGCGCCATTCGTGGCTGAAGAATCTTCGCACTTGGTTCAACTTAAGCACAAGGTCTTTATTCCGCGCGGCCGTGTCAAAAGTCCGTATAGTCCATATGATAGCCGACCTCCGGTAGGAGATGGCACTTGAAGAAGAAGAAGAAGGACTACATGGGAGAATGTGTGAAATTTTGAGAGGATGATAACTCCAGAAGAATAAAAAGTGCGTTGCTGTCCCTTTATTGACTTGAGGATTCTTCTTGTTGACGGCTAGAGACATTAATTATGAAAATTCTGGTACAATAATTCAGGGTTCGAGGATAAATATCAATGGATATACATGTATCATGATATATAAATATATGAAAAAAAAAAGAGTATGTATTGTTACTTTTAGAACACTGTTTCTACTAGCCGCTAATGTTTAAAGATATGGCAATCTTATTATTTCCTCCACGAGACAGGCTATGCCTAGTGTGGAGGTCAGTATATCATGTATACTGTTTTTCACGTAAGAAGAGTCCGGTGACAGCTGTCAACCCAGTACAAATTATGTCATTTTTGACGTATAATGACATAATTTGTACTGGGTTGACAGCTGTCACCGGACTCTTCTTACGTGAAAAACAGTATAACTGTTTAAACTTATTTTTGTCAAATAAGCTATTTGTATTTGTATATCAAATGATTTTTTATGATATATATCAATACAAATGGTTTAAATGTTTTTTTTTTTTATTATTAATAAGGCCGGTTTTAATTCACTCTTGGTGATAGAATTAATTATTTAGTATGAAAATGAAAAACAATTTTTTTCTTGTATTTTGAAAAACTAAATATGCTACGTCGTTTCTCATGGCTATACACGGCTATATGCTAGAAGGAACGGAAATCGATAAAAACATCCTGTATATCAAAAAAATTATGTATATCGTATATATAGGTATATCATAAATATCCGGTTTTATAATCAATATCGGATAATTTCGAACCCTGCAAAAATTGCCAATTGATTTTTAGATAATTGACAACATTAAATTTTTTTAAGTGGACTGTTTTCCACTGAGATCTAATAAATGATAAAAAAAAATTAAAACCACATTTTTAAATTCTCGAAAATATCCCAATTTAATTTTTCAAAAGTTCCTCATTCTAAAATAGAGTAAGTGCCAACTTGCCAAGGAAGGCATCACAGCATAAAAAATCACACAGAAGCACTAATTAGCAAGGCAGATTTACTAAAGAAAGCATTGTGGCTGCAACAATTCAGCCTTATGACGTCATATAGCGATGGTAGGTTTCCTTCATATTTTCGTGACAATCTTAAAAAGTAATATTTATAAAAATAATGATAAAATATTTTTGGGTTTCTTGTTTTTATTTTATTACTCGTTTCCTCTATTCTTGTCTCCTAATGTTTTTTTTTTACAAAAATCCTTTGAAAACTAAAGAAAAAGAGTAATTTCTGTGCACAATTAGTATAATTACATACATGAATTGCATTCTTATTACCTGTGGTCTTGTACCGATAAATTATCCACGACAATGCTTCAAAATTCAAATTTTCAGAACGTTTCCAAACAAAGAACGCGCATTCTTGCCAACGGGAATTATAACCGTAATATCATTAATTTAAAGACGAAATCTCAAAAACATGTTTATGCGATGTTAAAAAATTGCCATATTATATTTGTGGTTCGAAAACCGGCACTGAGAAATGTCGCTATACAAATTAGTATAGACCGGCGTTGGTTCGGAACTTTACCACACGCAAAGTTTAAGTTTGTCGCGCCAACAGCTGACTATCAGCTGAGTACCTGTTCTTTTTCTTTTATTTAAACGCACGCACGTGCATTCTGCCATTGTCCAGTTGTGCAAAATGTACTTTAGAATGTTAATATTACGATCAAATGTCTACTCTATGTAGTATATGTTAAGGTTGATGTTTGAGTAACTGTACATACCTTTCAAATGTTTTTATTTTTGGAACTGCCGCTATTCGAATACGGTCGTTGCAGGAGTATTTTTAAAGTCCAATTTTGCATGTTTTTTGTTTGACAAAGAGCTGATTGCACAAAGTCGGGTATATTGGTACCTGTTTTTTTTTTCAAAATCAGCTGATCCGAAAGCAGCGATCATATGATTTCTCACGTTATAGGACTTTCTAAATAGAATAGATCGTGAAGATGGTAGAAAAAAGATTTCCTCTCACGTGTTATATAATGAATATGTATTCATGTATGGTATTTGTGATCCTATATTCAAAGTCGTGGCTATGGAAGTAAGAATGTCACATGTCAGTATTTAGGGTTCCGTACCTAATTTATTTATTTATTTATTCAGGACAACAACAGCCGTAAATATACATTTTACATCAGAATGGTTACATAGCAGAAGGCCAATAACAGTTATCCATCCACTAAAGGGTAAAACGGGATCCTATTACTAAGACTCCGCTGTCCGTCCGTCTATCACCAGGCTGTATGTCTTGAACCGTTTTTTCTGTTGCCGCTATAACAACAAACACTAAAAAACAGAATAGGATAAATATTTAAGGGGGCTCCCATACAATACAACGTACGTGATTTTTGCCGTTTTTATGGATAATGAATGGTACGGAACCCTTCGTACCCGAGTCCGACTCGCACTTGGCCGGTTTTTTTATACTACGATGAAGGCAAACAACCCCAAGGCCTGCTTGATGGCAAACAGATACCGCAGCTTAGATTACAGAACAATTACAAGCGCAATAGTGCTGACCCTTCCCTGATATGAGGATTCATTGCATTGACTATTTAATATAAAATAAAAATAAAATAAATATTATTTAAAATATATCTTACACAAATCGACCTAGACTAAGCAAAGCTTGTACTATGGGTACTAGACGACGATATACATATATGTATAAGTATGTATAACATACATAAATTTAATACATAGAAAACATCCAAGACCCAGGAACAAATATCCGTGCTAATTGCACAAATAATGCCCTGGCCGGGATTCGAACCCGGGACCTCTAGCTTCGGAGGCAGTGTCACACAGACAGTGTTAAGTGGTCAGTGCATTGTCACTACCACAACTAGGCTAAACAGGCCGACAATAATGCCTAGTTGGTAGTGACGACCTGTTTAGCCTAGTTGGTAGTGACACTGCCTCCGAAGCTAGAGGTGCCGGGTTCGAATCCCGGCCAGGGCATTATTTGTGCATTTAGCACGGATTTTGTTCTTGGGTCTTGGATGTTCTCTATGTATTTAAGTATGTTTATCGTCGTCTAGTGCCCATTGTACAAGCTAAGCTATGCTTAGTTTGGGACTAGGTCCATTTGTGTGAAGATTGTCCCCCAATAATAAAAAAAAACAGAGACATATGCAGGCCGCTCCCACTCAACACAGCATCCTCGGGAGCTCTGGCGAGCTTACCCACCATCAGGAACACAAAGTAACACCACATACCTAAGGAGCAAGTAGGGGTGCTATTGTGTTTGCGGTCTCCTTAAGGCGCAGGGTAGGGCAAGCCATTCTCCATACAAAGATTGTGCAAGTTTATTTTTTGTTGGTACATATTGGATATACGCTGAACTTGATGTTGAAAATTGGCATTATTTAAAAAAAAATACAAAAAATAATTAAAATTAAAAAAGAAAAACATCAAGACATAGCTAACAAAAAAATAAGCATATGGACCAAAAATAGTAACTGGAGTGTAAACACAAACGAAGAAAAACTTGCACAAAGTTTGTATGGAAAGAGCTTGCCCACCCCTTCGCCTTAAGGGACTTCACTTCCTCAGTTCTCCAAAGTCCCAATATCGATATGATATTCCACTGTGCCGTACGCGAGGTTAAGCAATGTCGGGCGTCAGTCTTTGGACGGGTGACCGCTTTGAGTGGTTACTAACTGAGCGCTCCCGTGCTTTGGAAGGCACGTTAAGTCGTTGATCTCGGTTGCTGTCTATGATAGCAGTCGTTAAGCCAAGTTAGAGGCCTCCGGGCGGCTTGAGAACTTCTAACAGTCAAGTTGCCCACTCACTTGACAAGCCTAATCCCAATAAGGTCTAGTTTCCCCCTCGGGTTGGAAGGTCGGATGGCAGTCGCTTCCGTAAAAACTAGTGCCTACGCCAATTCTCGGGATTAGGTAGCGGACCCCAGGCATCTCAGGCATCGGATCCCAAGTTGTGAACTCCAACAGTGTTAATCAGTTTAAAAATAGACTTGACAAACTATCTAAATAAGTGAATTATATTAGTGCTTAGTGAACTATGATTTAGAATTACCAGCGCGAGCTGCCTGTCTAAAATGATATATTAATAATAATCCTTCAGGGTGCAACTGTACTGGGAATCATCATCCTGATTCCGGTGTGCCGTAAGTCTCACTCAAGTGGTATCAGAGGAATTCCCTCGGACGCACCGGCTGTGGAATGAACTCCTTGCCGAGGTTTCCCGAGGGACTACAGTATGGGGCTCTTCAAGAAAGGAGTGTATACATTTTTAAAGGGTCTTTAACGCGCATGTGATGTGACGCCCCTGGAGTTGCTGGCGTCTATAGGCTGCGGTGACCGTTTACCACCAGGCCGTATGCTTGTTTACCACCGAAGTGTTTAAAAAAAGTGAAGTGTTAGGTGCGGTCAGCTGAAGAGAAACCTGTCTGTCTCCTCAGATATTGGTCGAGACTGTTCGCTATTAGACCGTTCGCAGAGACGACTATCGGGACAATGATCGTATTATTATTAGTAATTGGGAGACCTAGCTTTGCTGGCGGTGATACTTGTCTAAACGCACTTTATATACCTATCTGGTCGCGAAATGATCATTTGGTGATTGATTTCGAGAGAGTTTTTTTTTTAATTACCTTTATTATATTTGACTAGTTATGAGATTTTATTTCAAGCAACTATAGAGTCACTTTGGTTCTGCTGCGGATGGGCTCATTCCTGATGCAATCACGCATAAAAACTCCCAACATAGCTCTCTCCATTACTCTTTGGGCATTTCTTCTTCGGGTGGCGATCACGTGGACTGATGACCTGGTAAGGGTCGCGAGTGTCCGCTGGATGCGGGTGGCGCAGGACCGGTCGTTGTGGAAGTCTTTAGGGGAGGCTATGTCCAGCAGTGGACGTCTTCCGACTGATATGATGATGAATAAAAACACCTGTATAAACTTTATTCAACCACAACTTTATAGTATCTGTGCAGTACTAATAAGTGCTTGTCGAGCTGAACTTACATGCATTTTCTTACGTGTAGTTCAAAAACAGTTGCTTATTATGCATTTACTGCACAGATATCAGAGTAAAGCAGATCCGCTCATTTAAGTTGAACGATTTTTGTACGTCTGATCTATTCTCAATAATGTACAAATCAGAAAGTTTAAGTGAGACAGACAAGTGACATCCGACACGTCTTCATCTGTCAGTGTCTCCGTATTCATAACTGAAAATTGTACTGAACTGACGTTATGGTGTGTTAAGTTTATATGGGATTTAACATTCTGGTGTGCTCGGAAATCGAGACAACTTGTTAACAGCCGAAAATGATTGTATTATCTGTCGCATTCTAACTCATTTTGGTGCACCATAAGGATTAAAGAGACAACTATATGGAAAATCATCTGGCTTAATACTGCAAGTCTGCTTTTCTCTGATGTCTGTGATTTACTGGGACTAGAAGTAAGCATGTAAACAACACAACACAAGTTTTTTTTTTATCTTTCATCTTTCGAAACGTCAACACGTGTCAGCCATATTTGTTGTTGCCCGTAAAGGGTCGCATTATACTGCAGCGTCTTTTGTTAGAAACTTTAGAATAGTCTTGAGGTAATTTGTACCCGTCTTAGAAGAAACACTAGAGATGCACTGAATATTCGGATATTAAAATAAAGGCCGGATACCGGATAGCAACGTACTATCCGGCCGGATACCGGATAGTAAACTTGCTTGATTTTGGGGTAAAAAAATGGAATCTAAAAAATAGTAACAGTCATAATAAAACTAGTATATTATTTTGAAACAATTTAAAGTAAGTTTTAGTGATCAGTAAAAAAGCGAGGTTGTTCTATTTATTATTGGAAATCCACCAAAGGCTAATTTGTGATGTATATAACGAACGTTCACTACGAAACAGGTCAAAACCTGCACCACGCGTACCTGGAAAACTCAAAATGTAGGTATAGTTCCGCCGCTGGAAAACTCAAAATGTAGGTATATTCGGCAGGTGGTCAGGCTGAATATCTGGTATCCGGTATCCGGCCAAACAACTATCCGTTGCATCTCTAAAAAACACACGACTAGTGAGCGACTAAGAAAGATCCACAAGGGACAGAAAGTATACAGCTTTGGCCAAAAGTATGGAGCTCCCCTTATTTTTTATTTTATTTATCCGTCAATTTAGGCATATTATATGCGCACCTATGAATGTCAATAAACTACCACCGGTTCGGAAAAATAAACCTCTGCCACGAGAAGAACCGGCGTAAGCAACTTGGCGAGGTGTCATTTTTTCAAACCAATACATCGTATCGTATTAAGAGCGCTTTATAATTTTTTATAATAAAATTTAACGGGTCCACTAGCGCCTCTCGTATTTATTTTTTTTATGACAGGAGGCAAACGTGTAGACCAATCGCCTGATGGTAAGCGATTAGCGCCGCCCATGGACACTCGCAACACCAGAGGGGCACTTAGCGTTGCCGGCCTTTAAGATGGGAGTACGCTCTTATCTTGAAGGTTTGAAGGTCGAATCGGTCCGGAAATACCGCAGGCGACAGTCCATTCCACAGTTTAGCTGTGCGAGGCAAGAAAGTTCTGGAGAAACGCACAGTTGAGGGTTGCCAAGTGCCAACCATGTAAGTGGTGAGGATGGAAATTTTGTCGCGAATTAATTGTGATTTTTTTAAATCTAACAATAGATATGCAGAAAAGAAGGCCCCTATGTAAATTATTTCATATTTAAGTACCTTTTGAATACATCAATCTAGTTTTTAAATGTCTCGACTCCTCGATATATGAGTAAAAACGGCCGTTTTATTTTTGAACTCAAAGATCGACGAATCCAGCAACGCAGCAAAAAAAATAGTTTGATGTATTCGAAAGGTACTTAAATATAATAGCTATTTACGATACAAGGGTTGTAAAACAATGAAAGGCCGATATCGCAGATGTTTGAGGCCCGAGCCGCAGGCAAGGGTCATAATTCATAAAATATGCGAGAGAGGGCTTTCTGTTTTACGACCCAAGTTTTGCGCAGCGTGCGGAAAAACGCGCTTTTTTGGCAAGGTATGGTGTAAAATACATTACATAGTGGGTGGTGGGGGTGGTTGCATAGTGACCTCCTTTTTGAATGTGTGGTTCCTTTTAACTATTCACAATTATTTAGGGGTGGCGCTAGTGGACACGTTAAAGCCCTCTTAACATCTAGAAAATGTTAATAACTTACATATAATTCCGAAGTAGCTAATTATCCTAGAAAAGTGAAGGTTAAAAATGTGAGGGGGTGGGCATGTTATCAATAAGAGCACCTATTGCATTTTTTTTCCGAATGTTAAAGATAATGCCAACGAATAGATAGTATTTTTTTGAAAAATATTAGCATTTTCTATAATAAAAGATTCTTGATTCAAAGTTTGACTTTTATATGAATAAGGAGTGATCAATACTGTTGGCCAAGGCTGTAGATGTGCTGTCGCCGATAATATTCCCGAAATGACGAGTATAGGAAAAATTCGGGAATATTCTCGAGCAGGGAGTATTCCCCATTCAAGTCGAGAATATCGATCAGTCCAGTCGATGGCGGTGTCTCGGACAGGCAGCACAGGTCCACTGCTGTGCTGGACTGACATGAAAATATATTATATTTACATGGCGCCAGCGAGTTCTCGAGTGGCGACCACGTACCGGACGACGCAGCGTTGGAAGGCCGCCCAGAGGTTAGATGGTTGGCAGTCCTCAACTGTGCGTTTCTCCAGAAATTTCTTGCCTCGCACAGCTAAACTGTGGAATGAACTGTCGCCTGCGGTATTTCCGGACCGATTCGACCTTCAAGAAAAGAGCGTACTCCCATCTTAAAGGCCGGCAACGCGCTTACAACCCCTCTGGTGTTGCGAGTGTCCATGGGCGGCGCTAATCGCTTACCATCAGGCGATTCGTCTGCTCGTTTGCCACCTATGTCATAAAAAAAAGGTGGGCTGATACCAGGGAGCGAAACTCTGGTAACGATGACAGACGTATGACATCAAGCTACATACAGAGTGTTTTTATCTGGATTATTAAAGGAATCGATTTTGATGATGCAAGGTTAACTTACAACAATAATTTTGTTCTAGTTGCGATTACAGGCATTATGTACAGTATATGCATGTAGATATGTATTTAAATTAGAAGATGCGATGTTGTGTTTGAATTCTAAGCGTTCTGCTTAATTTTCGACAACCCACGAAATTTAATTTGCTGTTTTTCATTTATCGGAATATATTTTTTTTTACAATTACTTAGTAATTTTTTTTATTGTCTTTGTAATTATTTTAATATTTCCATTATTTTCAATATAAATAGTCATCTTTTATTAATAAAAAATAAAATGTACATTACCATTATTGCATTATTAATAATCATTGGAGTGTCGCAATGTTGTTTATATAAAATCAGCCTATATGTGAATTTGCGTCATAATGATGTCACCGGCACCAAAGTTTCGCTCCCTGCTGATGACCTAGTTAAGGTCGCAGGAGTCCGCTGGATACGGGCGGCCCATGACCGGTCGTTGTGGCAGTCTGGGAGAAGCCTATGTCCAGAAGTCTTTCGGCTGATGATGATGGCGCCAGTAACCTGCCATTCTGACTGCGTCAGCACTGGCTCATCTACAAGCCCGCGCAGACAGAGCGTTCCATCTAGTCCAACGGAACCACCTCCATATCAGCCGAAGGACGTCCACTGCTGGACATAGTCCTCCCCCAACTTCATGTGGGGTAAATGCCAAGACAAGAAATTAAAGGTACGGCCGAGGAATTTGAACTCTATTCCATTCCATTCTTTTGGACTCTATTCCATTGAAATAGAGTCCAAAAGCGAGAAACATTCAAATTCCCCGACTGTACATATTATTAATATTATTATTTGTATGGCATTTATTTACGAACCGTGAGATCTTCGAGAAGACAAGCACGGTTGCCAGTTTTTGTTGCACTTTTAGCACCACGCAGGGGTCACGTGTAGGTTAACGGTGGGTACTCCCTACGGACGTGGTGCAACTTCGACCCCCCTTTGTCAAGTGAGTGGGCAACTTGACTGTTAGAAGTTCTCAAGCCGCCCGAAGGCCTCTAACTTGGCTTATCGACTGCTGTCATAGACAGCAGTCGGGATCAACGGCTTAACGTGCCTTCCAAAGCACGAGAGCGCTCAGTTAGTAACCACTCAAAGCGGTCACCCATCTAAGAACTGACCTGCGCCCACATTGCTTAACCTCGCATACCGCACGCGGTAGGCGGGTGCCGCTGGGCCATGAGCGCTCTGTACATATTTAAATATATATATATGACAAGGTGGTTATGTGAAAAATGTTTTACAGCGTTAGCGAGTTCCTGAATAAATTGTCTTATTAATGAGAATAATTTGAAATTAAATTTAATTGAAACTGATACATATGTACCCTAGTTTGTCTGCATAATAAACAAAAATAAAATAAAGTAAATAAATATTATCGGTCATTTTTACACAAATACGAACTAGTCCCATAGTAAGCTCAATAAGGCTTGTGTTATGGGTACTAGACGACGATACCTATATTTAAAAGATATATATTTAAATACATAGAAAACATCCAACTCATAATCTTTGCCCCAATATTAACTTTCGATATATACTTATAGGTAATGTGGACAAAGAAACTTGCATTATAAAATCCTATTTTTTTTTGCAATAAAGTTGACCGATCCCATCAAGCGCCAAATGTCACGCAAAAAACTTATACAAAAACGAAATATGGCAAATTTAAAAAAAAACGCCCGTCTGCTACCGTTTCTACAAAAGGACTCAAAGTCACTCCATTTTTGAAGTTTTTACGACTTTCTATCCCAAAATATCGCAGAAGTCTTCGTTGTTATTCTATAAAAAGCCTAAATACATGTAAATACTCTATCATATTCGTCCTTTTGGAATTGTCACGGTTACTAATCTTATTTAACCGAGTAATTCCAAAGAAGCCTAAGTCAATATTAAATATTTAGGCAGTTCTGCCCTTTTGGACTGCAAAATATGCTTCACTCTTATTGGTCGAGACGGCACGAGCCGCGCGCGTGCCTGACAGATGTTCGAAATTCGAAATTTTCTTTTTTTAAGGCTTCGACCGTCCTTGTTGGTGGCCGGGTGAAATTTATTTTTAGGTTGGCAATTGTGATGCGGTATGTAGTTTCGTTTTAATTGAGATTAATTTTTTATTGTCCGGTTTCAAGCTGGCCATTTAGTTCAAATGAAGTTTGATATTTAAGTACGTATAAATTTAAGTAGTCATAAATATATACACAATAAAAAGTAGCTTTTATATATTTAAATTCTGTCTAGCTGAGAGCAAGAACACACAAACGATAAGAAAATTGTCTTCATACCTACATTTTAGTTTTATTAGTAATTCGTTTATATCGTATCTCTATTACAAAGCCCCCCCCCCGCCTCATTTTCGCCCCCTTAAAGGATGATTTCCGTAATAAAAAATATCCATAACCTATCCTATACCTCTATACCAAATTTCATCTAAAGCGGTTCAGCGGTTTCTTTTCTTGACATAAAAAACAAAAGAGATGCATTGTACCTATACATGTAGATTCATAAATAGAAGAGAGTAGAGACTGCTGTGTTATTATTTGTTAATAAATAAATAAAATAAATATTCGCGTCTTCAGTCTTCATGCAACTGTGTGTGACCGGTTTGAACTTACAATGCTGCAGGGTGCAGATCAGGTGCTTTGTATTCGAATAATTAATAAAAATTATAAGTCTTAATAGGTCATCTACTGCCAGCTGTCATGTATTAGTGGTCTGTGGTACTGACTTTTATTGATCGTTGCCATTGTGTTTGTGACGATTTTACTGATTAGTAGTAATTAGAAACAGAAAAGAAAGGAATGGAGAAGATCGGATGAGGTATAATGCGAATTGGCAAACAGACATACAGAAGAAAAAGAAGTGTGAGATTATAGAATACTTATATACATATTGTAAAAACATGTCTGAAATAAAAGGCTTATAATATTGAAAGTAATTAGAAAATGAAATACCGGGATCCCGAAATACCACAAATACACTGCGGGGTCCTGCGGGGCGTGAGTTTACGGGATTGAAGAGAAACGAAGCGACAGCGACACCATGGGCAGTATTAATCCTTTACACAAATTTCACTTATTTTTGGCCGAACAATTGATTTGATACGGTTTTGGCCTTGTCGCGCTCTACAATAGTTAAAAAAACGATAACACGCATGTTTTAAAATTTTATACATTGTCAGCAAATAAAGCAAGTAAATAAATAATAAAAATTTATGCTAAATGGAAAAGAAACCCAGGGTCAAACAGCCATACAATGTTGATCAGGATTAAGATAATTATAAAAATTAAAACATTTTTAATAGGTCACAACTGTCAGCTGTCATCTCGTACAGATGGACGACTAGTCCAGAATGTCACACGTTTAGTTTCATTGCTAAATCGCTGCAAATAATACCAAATTAAGACGCTAATAAGACCCCAATTGGCTTCACTTTAATAGTATTTTATTAAAAACTTTTTGATTTTGCAAAGCGAATGAAAATGTTTACTGATGCTGACTGACTCTATAACGCGATTTGATTAATTCGGCTTGATAGAAAAATAAGTGAAATTTCAAGTTACTTATGAAAATTCTCTTTAAACAGTTCTATGTCTTTATTTTTTACTACCCGACTGCGCAAGAAGGAGGCTCACACACACACAACCTTACAACTTCACACCTTTTTGGCCAATTGGTGACGTAAAATTGTGTACAAAACACGGGTCGTAAAACAGAAAGCTCTCTCTCGCATATTTATGACCCTCGCCTGCGGCTCGGGCCTCAAACATCTTCGATATCGGCCTTTCTTTGTTTTACAACCCTTGTATCGTAAATAGCTATTGCAGATCAGGTGCTCGTATTAGGAGTAGGAAAAATAACAACATTCTTTATAGGTCATCTACTGACAGCTGTCATCTCGTACAGATGGACGACTGGTCCAAAAGGTCAATACATTGTGGTATTGTAGACAAAGGTTAGAACGTGCTTCTGACCTTTATAGCGGTCTCAGAGCTGTGGCGAATTTATTGGTAGTACGTACATACTAATAGTGTAGTATTGAACTGTGTTGTTTATAATTTGGATTGATTTGTTTTAGGGGAATAAAAAAAAAAGGTTAATTTCGTTTTTAGGGCTCCGGAGCAAAATGTTAAAAAAACTGGCCAAGTGCGAGTCGGACTCGTACACGAAGGGTTCCGTACCATTATCTATGTATGTATAAAAACGGCAGATATTCCGACTGGCACTTGGCCGGTTTTTAATATTTGTTGTTATAGCGGCAACAGAAATACGTCTTCTGTGAAAATTTCAACTGTCTAAGTATCACAGTTCTTGAGATACAGCCTGGTGACAGACAGACGGGCGGACAGTAAGGTCACGTTTTTACCCTTTGGGTACGGAACCCTAAAAAGGAACCCACATGGTGCCGCGCTGTCTGTCTGTCACATTGCTAAATATTTCAAGAAACTTACTAATGATATCGATTTGAAATTTGGAATAGTTATAGCGGCTAACCCACATTGAACTTTTTTTTCACATAATATGGAGTTGACCTCTAGAAGAAAACCGGCCAAGAGCGTGTCGGGCCACGCTCAGTGTAGGGTTCCGTAGTTTTCCGTCCGTCACATTACACCACAAGTCCAGACTTAATTATAAAAACCGGCCAAGAGCGTGTCGGGCCACGCTCAGTGTAGGGTTCCGTAGTTTTTGTAATTTTTTCAAAAACTATTCAACCTATCAAGTTCAAAATAATTTTCCTACAAAGTTTTTATAAAGTTCTACTTTTGAGATTTTTTTCATATTTTTAAAACTTATGGTTCAAAAGTTAGAGGGGGGGGACACATTTTTTTTTACTTCTGGAGCGATTATTTCCGAAAATATTAACATTATCAAAAAATGATTTTAGTAAACCCCTATTTATTTTTAAATACCTACCTATCTAACAATATATCACACGTTAGGGTTAAAATGAAAAAAAAATCACTCCCCACTTTACGTATAGGGGAGGTACCCTAATAAAATATTTTTTTCCACTTTTTATTTTACCACTTTGTCGGCGTAATTGATATACATATTAGTACCAAATTTCAGCTTTCTAGTGCTAACGGTCACTGAGATTACCTATCCGCGGACGGACGGACAGACGGACGGACAGACATGGCGAAACTATAAGGGTTCCTAGTTGACTACGGAACCCTAAAAAGAAGTGTCCCCGGCATAGTTTTGCCACTTTGCATACAGACATCGAATTTGCTATGTAAATTTGGGGATACTTTTTTTGTTCTAGAATCGATAGCGTTTTCATTTCTGAGTCGAATAAGCGCAAAAAGTCCATATTCTGAGAAAATATTCATATGCCCCATTTTTTTTAATTCCCCTTTTCAGTAATTATTTCAATTATAAGTGCTCTTAAAGTCTGAAAGTGAGAGGTAGAACTTTCTATTGGGAAAGCTATAATTACATAATTAGAACATCTTCAAAGGCGATTAAAGTCCTACGCAACGAAGTCGCCAACTAAAGTTGGTATTGTATTTTATAATGATTAATGAACAATGGAGCAAAGCTTGTGTCTATTTTTAGAGTACAATTTCGATACAAATGTCGATTACAAATATTATAAGTAATAAAAAATGGTAAATATATAAAAAGGTTGACGACGCCAGATGCGCACGCGACATATGTCGGAAGCCATCTTGATCGGCGGCGCCTTTGGTCGAATGCACGCGCGGTGCGAATTGATGTTACATGTTTATACGGCAGTGGTGACAAACAAGCGTACGGCCTGCCTGATGTTTTAAAAAAAATGGAATGTTATCATTGGCGTGCCCTTTTCACACTTTTTTTTTCTTTGTCGGCGCAGCGTATTTTTTTCTTGCATTCCTCTCTATCGCCCGTCATCTCGTCACTCACATCCTTCCTCTTCATATCTACGCAATCAACCCACCTTTTCCTCTGTCTTACATCCCTCCACATAACATGCCCATACCACCGTAGACGATTAGCTCTGAACTACTATTGCGATACTACTTTCAGTCTTCCTCTTATATACACACTCATGTTAACATGTTAAGCTGGTCTGCGACAAACTCGACAGATTTGTGTACGCGTTAAAACAGCTAAGGATTGTCGCAGGAGAGAAAACAGCGATACTGGCTTACCATGGTTATGTTACTTCTGCTCTAAAATACGGAATATCAGTTTGGGGTAACTGCACAGACCTAAACAAAGTCTTTATTATTCAAAAAAAGTGTGTCAGAGCTGTCTGTGGTGCTGGACCAAGAGATTCTTGCCGACCTGTTTCAAAAACTTGGACTGATCACTTTGATTGGTTTTTATGTATTAGAGTTAGCGTGTCTAGTTCGTAAATTTCCTCATTATTATAAGAGACCACAAAACAATACTAAATTAAGAGTAAGGGACGAGTCCAAGCTGCTGATACCAGCATGTAGAACCTCGTTATTCAGGAAAAATTGTATTATGAGTATTCGAGTTTACAACAACATACCATACGAAATAAGATTGATGCCTGACAAACTGTTTGCAACAAAATTAAAAAAATGGTTAATAAGCAAATGTTTTTATACTCTGTCTGATTTTTTAAACCATAAGGAATAGACATATTAGGTATATTATATTTTAGATATTAGTTTAGCTGATTTTATTAGACAATTATTATATTCCAAATGGATATAAAAAAATGACATATAATTTGTACCTACAAATTTTTGCATGCCATATTGATTGGCTAAACATGTGATACCTAATTAATAAACTATATTTAACCATGCAACAACGCAACGAATTCCCGCGCTGGATAGCGATTGCTACCTTTTATACTTTATAGTTTATAAGCTTTATTTTTTTTTATAATATTTACTAAACATTTGTACACCAACATTGGTAGAACACAGAGTGCTTTTTTATGATATGTTATGTTTCCACCATGGTATAACCTGTGCTTCGCAAATAAGTTATTACTTACTTACTTACTATAGCTTAAACACAAACCACTATAACACCTGTTTTATCCATTATTTACACACCTATAACACTATTATAGGTAGTACTATTACTAACCTTATCTATCATAACTGTTCATACATATTACAGTCCATATGTGCGAAGAATTTGACCTTAAACCGCAACAAGATGTCTCGCCACCTTTACCTTAATAGGGCTTTCTATTGAACTTTCCAAGCCCTACAATTATTGAAAAAACAAGGAAAAAAAAACACCTTTCTAATACGCACATGCCATTGCAAAAAAAGGTTTCGGGCCACTGTCGTACAAATACAACGGAATATATACTGTAGTGTTCGGGAAATAAAATCGAAAATCAAAAGCTGCTTCATCAAATATGATCTCCATTCACATGTCCTGTGCGTTACAATTTTATTACACAGTCGAACAATAGTAGAATGTTTAAATTTATACTTTATTTGTAACTATATAAGATCGATATACATTTTCTGTTAATGCAAAGTCTAATTTTGTAACTTTTTTCACAAGCCCTTATCGTTTTGCTTTTAATCAAATACGATTTACTCCAATTTGAGCGTTATATCTCTTGGCTTAAGATTTTCTGTAATATTTGACAACTGCAGAGTTGAATTGGTATTTTAATTTCGTCTTATAAATTTTGCTGAGTAAAGTTCAACTCTAATGCTTCATTAATAAAGATGTTTTAAATACTGGCACGTGCTATATGCACCTTGGATTAGAAATAAGAAATAACTGTACAGCTGATGATATCCAGTTGGTGATAGTGTCAAAAAAACACATGTTGCAAAAGTGCATAAGTTTAATTTTAATATTTTCGCGAAAACTTTTTTTTAATTTGTTGATTTTTGTTTTTTTTAATGTCTAGCCGAAGTTCAGTGAACAACGTTATCGCCTGCCTGATCGCAAACAGACACCGTAGCCCATGGCAGTACAGAGCAAAAAGTGGTGTAATTATGGCTGCGATTCCGTAAGGTTGTAAAACTGTATAGTATATTTTAGCTTGGTGAAACAGCGGGTGTGTGATGGTTGCCATTTTATTACTTATCGTCGTGTATAAGACGCCCGGCACTCTCACTCGCATACTTGTCATGCGACGAATATCTCATCCACGACGATAAGTGATATAATTTCGATGCCTTAATTCACAATCGTACTAATTACGAGGAAAAATTTGCTGTAATTAGAACTGTGGTGCACTAATCGTAAAGTCTTATTTCGCTACCTATTTTCTCGAAAATAGGTAGCGAAAGCTTTCAGTAAAATCGACTCCAATTAACAAAAGAAACTGAAATCGCCATACGCATGCCAATCAAATTTGAGGAGTTCCCTCGATTCCTCCTGGATCCTGTTATCGGACCTTCACCAAATTTATATGGGGCCAACTTGGAGGTACTTGCTTTGTAAACAAAAAAAGATTTATCAAATTGGCCAACGCGGTCAAGAGTTATCGGGCAACATACATGAGACTGAGCCTAGTGTAGGGGCCAGTGAAGTCAAAATTGTGAAATAGTTACGTACTGTCATCTCCTGTTGTAATAGTACATTACGATACAAGTGCAGAGAACAGGAAATTCGCAACGAGTGGTGATAAATTAAAACACGGCCGATAAATTCATAAAGAATTATGAATTAAATCAGCTTACAAAAAGTGCATCCCGGTTGCCGTCTTTGCCATATGCCAAACCACCGAGCCACGGATGAGTAAACACACAGCGAATTTTTGAATACAATACAATACAATACAATACAATTATTCTTTATTGTTCACCAAAAACAAAATCAGTTAAACAGTAATTAAATAACGGTAGACAATTGGCGGTCTTATTGCTAAAGAGCAATCTCTTCCAGACAACCTTTGGGAAGTGGAATTGACGCAAAAAATATTGAGTAGGCAAACAAATAATAATAATCATCGTAATATGTTATAAGTCTTTAGGTATAAATAAAGATAAAAGAGTCATACACATACATATATACATAGATATGTAAACATACATAAAAATACGCAAAAATAAATAGAAATTTATGCTAACAACACAGTCAAACTAGATAGAAGCTCTAAAATTGTTCAAACAACACACACTAAGAGGGAGAAATGCGAAACTACCGCAGTGACAAGTAGTATAGTTTTAACTTATTTTTGAAGATTAAAAGGGATTTAGCACATCTTATATCTACAGGCAGAGAATTCCACAGACGAGCCGCCTGAAATGTAAAGGAATTATTGTAAAATTTGGAGCTGGAGGATGGAACAGATAGAAGAAAATTTTTAGCGCACCTTATAGAAGAAAGATAGTTGAAACGCTCCTTTAGATAGCGGGGAGTTGCAGGATTAAAAAGTATTCCATAAAGAAGACATAGTATATGAAAGTTACGTTTTAGTCGAATTGGAAGCCACTTGAGTTCAGAACGAAAATGAGATACGTGGTCATATTTACGTAACCCGAATATGAACCTGATGCAAACGTTTTGGATTCTCTCAAGCTTGTTCAGTTGCTCCTGTGAAAGATCGATATAGGACACGTCAGCGTAGTCTAAGATTGGGAGCAGTAACGTTTGAGCGAGCGCAGTTTTTGTGGCGATGGGTAGAAAATTACGAAGCCTTCTTAAAGAGCCTACGGCAGCAAACATTTTCCTGCTAACTTCATTCAACTGCGGAACCCAAGAGAGAGTGCGATCCAGGATAATCCCAAGGTTTTTTTACTTGCGTAGAATATGGAATAAGTACGCCATTAAATTGAATAGGTGGAAGACTACTGAAGTCGACTCTAGAGACCATCTTAGTACTACCAATAATGATAGCCTGAGTCTTATCAGGGTTAACAGTCAGCCCATAATTTTCACTCCAGTTTGAGATGCGCACTAGGTCACTATTCGTAGAGGAGATGAGAATACCTTGATGACTTATCTCTATGGCAACGAAACTGTAACTTATATCCCCCGTCGCAACAATATTTTTTAACTGTTAGAATTTTATTTATGAGATGTCGCAAGTTTGGACGTAACGCTGTAACTTCAATTGGCCCGACCCCGGGGCCCTTAATTAGTTTACGGGCTCAATTAGACCCCTGATTAGGTTAAATACATCCGCTGGGAGGGAAAGGAGCTATGGAACTTTACAGTAGAGATGCACCGAATATTCTGTTAGTACCCGGTATCCGGCCTATCCGGCCTTTAGTTTGATATCCGGCTCGATACCGGATAGCCACGTACTATCCGGCCGGATACCGGATAGTAAACTTGCTTGATTTTGGGGTAAAAAATGTAATCTGAAAAAATTGTAACAGTCATAATAAATGTAGTATATTATTTTGAAACAATTTTAAGTAAGTTTGGTGATCAGTAAAAAAGCGAGGTTTTTCTATTTGTTATTGGAAATCCACCAAAGGCTAATTTGTGATGTATATAACGAACGTTCACTACGAAACAGGTCAAGACCTGCATCACGTGTACCTGCAAAACTCAAAATGTAGTCATAGTTCCGCCGGCCGAATATTCGGCGGCCGGATACCGAATATTTGGCAGGTGGTCAGGCCGAATATCCGGTATCCGGTATCCGGCCAAACAACTATCCGTTGCATCTCTACTTTACAGGATATGTTATTTAATTACAAGACATTAATCTCTTTATTTTGAACTATATTTTGCCCGCGCCTCGGCTATATTATAGAAATAATTGCTACTTATTAAATTGTTGTAGGCGCACTCTTAAATATCGCACGCCCATACAAACTTCTACCCCCATTTTCACTCCGTATTTATTTATTTTTCGTATGGCAATCGTTTCAAACCGTAAGATCTTCGAGAAGACAGTACGGTTGCCCCTAAGACATGATTTCCGGAATAACAACTATCCTATGTCCTTTCCCGGGACTCAAACTATCTCTATACCAAATTTCATCTAGATGGGTTTAGCGGTTTAAGCATGAAGGGGTAACAGACAGACAGACAGAGTTACTTTCGCGTTTATAATATTAGTATGGATTTTATCTTTCGTCCCGAAGGGATCAAATGTATTTAGTATCAGACCCCGGGCATCCTTCAGGATGCAACTGTAATGGGACGATGATGAATTGATGATATAAATATAAGACAATCTTACACAAATCGACCTAGTCCCAAACTAAGCGAAGCTTGTACTAGACGACGATATACATACCTATACTTATATAGATAAAATAAATACTAAAATACATAGAAAACATCCAAGGCTCAGGAAAAAATATTCGTGCTCACCACACAAATAATGCTCTGATCGGGATTCGAACCCGGGACCTCCGGCTTCGTTACTTCGCAGGCAGGGTAGTGACCCTGCCTGCGAAGTAACCAACCAAGCCAAAGTGACCAACTAAGCCAAAGTGGTCGTCTCAACACAATAAACCAAATATGTAAAAATACATAATAGGCTGCGGTGATTGCTTAACATTAGGTGGGCCGTGCGCTTGTTTGCCACCGACGTGGTATAAAAAACATGTGCACTGAGGATTGATTTTGGACTATTACGGGCACGTAATTCGAAGTTCATTGACCCCGCAGCTGTCAAACGTGGCATATTTTTTTTATAAAACGGCGCACGCGCAGCCTCCGGCAAGGTGGCCGCGCATCTGGCACTTGGCATTTGCCATTTGCAGACTGGATTCAGGTAAATAATAATAAGTCTTCATGAGCCTTTGTTTGAAAATACATTTAAATAAATACAATATATTCACGCCTATATTCCCAAAAAGGAGTAGGGAAGGATTCGAACCCGGGACCTCTAGCTTCGGACACTACCAGCTAGGCTAACCAGGCCGACAAATAATAATACATAATTAAATATTAGGGGGAAAAATTTACAAAAATCGAACTAGTCCCATAGTAAGCTCAATAAAGGCTTGTTATGTGTTGTGGGTATATACTAGACTATGATATATTTAATAGCTGTATACTAAAATTATGAACCGTCACCTCAATGTAATTATATATTAAATGTTATTTAAAATATTTAAAAAATGGTTTAGTGGAATGATTGACCGTCAAAGAGAGCTCCTTCCTACTAATATTCCGCTATTTATGTTTTGTTTTTTGTATTGTTCGATCAAGTTTAAATAAGTCTACGTTAAGAATAAAAACCTATTCAGGCATCAAAATATAAATTATATATGTACAAAAGTCTCCTTATTTAAATTTATCATATATCATGCAAATGATAATTAATTATTGTGATCCCGTGTGTTCTTTCATTAGTAGTAATTAATGATATCTACTAATTAGCAGAGGATATCAGTTAACATGATTTATATTTTATCGTTATTGATTTAGCTACTATAATATAATCGATATCTTAAGTACGGCTATTGAACAAAACTGATAGTATGGTCTATATGTATCAATTTATGGCGGGTTTTGACAACAGTACAAGTCATATGAATACAAAGATAACTTTGTATTGACTTAACTGTCCTATTTTAGTGTTAATTCACTTATTGTGTAAATCACATTTATTAATTTTCTTACCAAAGATCCGGGTTATCCTAACATAACGTTTTTACCACAAGAACAAATGATTCAGCAGCTGAATTTCAGCTTAGACAACATATTCCGGGCAAACCTTAGTGATAAAAGTTGTTGATAATATTATTTTATACCGATGTCTACGTGCGATGATAACAGAAAAGTTTTACCCTACCTGAAACCAAAATATCAGTTTTTTGTTTTCGTAAATTTAGAAATAGTAGTTATTTCCTGAATCGTAATGAATTCTACTTTTTTACCAATTAAACCTGTTTACAAACTGCGCCGACGACGCAAAGGATTAAGGGTATATTTAATTAAGATTATGATCCAAATGAAAATACAATTCTCGTTATCACAAGCTAATTTAAAATAGGTTATTTCCGGCTTCTTTTGACTCATGAATGAGCCGGAACTGTCGTATCTTGTTATCAAATTACTAGACAATAGATATCAAATTACTAGAATAAATTTAATCTGTTGGCAAACCAGTAGGAGAACAACAAAATTTTGTCAGTGGCGAGCGACAAATGGCAAGTATGAGATTCTGCTGCAACTGTGTGTGTCCGGTTTGCGGTAACTGTAAGCTATTTATTTTATTAAATAACCCATTTCTAATATGAACGCTTTCCAGTCTCTTTCCGCTCACATACGGTACGGTTTCAGAGGAATTTCCTCCCTCGGACGCTCCGATTATGGAATGGGCTCCCTGCCGAGGTTTTCCCGAGGGACTACAGTATGGAGTTATTCAAGAAAAGAGTGTATATATTTTTATTAAAAAAAAATTCATCTTTTTTTTTTATTTATTTCTTAAATGTTTTATGGTACATTTGTTTATACAATAAGATCGCCAAACTTTACGTTTCTTGGCGAGATAGCACTCATTTTCATGCCAATTTATATGTACCTTACTAGTTACATGCAGAGATAATCATCTTAAGTACTTATTAATATTAATAATAATAGATAACTACTAAAATGTGGGTACTAATGGTTTTACAATTATGATTTTTAAATAGTGGGTAACACAAGTTTACAGTATTGAATATATAATACAGTAGAAATGATCTGGTATGAAAGCCAAAGTGTAATCTTATATAGCATGTTTGACATATTGGTTACATACACGTTATGTATACCGTAGCATTAGCTCAAAGACTGCTAGCTTAACAGTCTCCTGACACGGAATTGTTATTTCTGATATCCACTTTTTTTATTTTGACCTTTAGAGACCTTTTACATCTCTAAAACCTGATGTTTTGACGTAAACGTAACTGAATTGTCTATTAATAAATTTAAAAATTATGTAAAGCGTCAACTCATATCGAAAGCATATTATAGCACACATGACTACATGAATGATAAAACACCGTGGGATTAATTGTGACTGAAATATTAATGAATTAATCATTATGGCATTAGATATTAATATGATCTTTTTTTTGATATGTTGATTTGATTCTAGAAACTGTCTAGATTTCTATTTTTTATATATTTTGTATTATTATTATTATTTATGTTTTGACGATCCTATTGTGAATTTTACTACAAAATAATTTCTTACTTTGACATGTCTACAACAATACAATATTTATTTTAAAGAATAATAATAGCATCAATAAATTGCTCTAAATAATTAATTAATATATATGTTAATACATGTTATAACTGACGATTCGAAAGTGCTTGTTGTACACCTCCGCTTTTATCTATAATATTTTTGACTATAGAGACTCTTTACATCTCTGTATTATAGATAGGATAAGTTCATCGAAAGTGTGCCCAGGTATTTATTTGTTGGTTTATACTGCTTTGTATTTATGTCACTAAATGATTTGAATTTGAATTGAACTGTAACTTTATATTTAACTATGCAATGTATATTGTTTTGAAAAAATGACACCTCGCCGAGTTTCTTACGCCGGTTCTTCTCGTGGCAGAGGTATATTTTTCCGAACCGGTGGTAGTTTATTGACGTTCATAGGTGCATGTAATATGCCTAATTTGAATAATAAACTACTTTTACTTTATTTGACATCCCTGGAGATGCAGGAGTCCATAGGCTGCGGTGACCGCTTGACATCAGGCGGGCCGTACGCTCGTTTGCCACCGATGTGGTATAAAAAACTGACGTAAGCATATAGGGTTGTACCCTGATATATGTGCTATGGCTATGAACAGAAACTCACAGATCTACTAGAAAAAAAATATACGTACTAGCTCTTGATTCGTTAATCACCTGAAGAATTAACTAAATGTAATACCTAGTATACCTACTAACTGTGACAATGTTATGATATCAATTTCAATCAGTTAATATTTACGTTCATTGACGTATTTAAATATTATTAATTTATTAGTGGACCAAAAATACTAACTATTCCAAATTCCAACCCTTTATTTTAAGACATGTGCATTATTACAGTTTCATGTCCATCTTCTGTAACAACTAAAATGTGTACTTGCATCTCAACGGGAGCACATCTGCCATTCTCTTCCTCGCATTCAAAAAGCCTAACTCCCATAAATTTACGAACACATACGCCATTACGCATTATTACGATTACACGTAACGAAATACGGAGAATAAAGGCGCAAGTAGAAACATCGGAATATGTACTTACTCGGTTTTAGTACTGGACCGTTGTGCGCGCGCATCGCTCCCCTGAACGTTTCACGCGAGCAAGCGTCACTCCGCCAGTAGGGCTCGCACTGAGCGGACGTCGCTGCGTCTACTCCGCCGCGTCCGTTAATCGCGTTCGTATTTTGAATTTTCAAATTCGTTCCTTTTCAAATAAACAAAAGTGTAACCGTTTGTATTTCGAACTGTAGTGCGTTAGGTTTTTGTGTGTTTTTTTTGGACGTTGACTTTCGGTGTTTGTGTATGGACTTATGTTTTGATTTCGACAATGATGGGTGTTAGCTGTATGAGCGTGAGGCAAGCTAGGGGCGCGTGCCATTGCCCCGCCTGCCCTAGGGCTTCGCATCTGCCCCCGCAGACGTTAGTCCTGCCCCCCATGGCTTTGGAGCCTGAAACTACCCCAGTTAAGGACAAAAAGGGGGGTAAGATGAAGGTGCTGAAGAAGATCAAAAAGAAGATCGGATTAGGTGAGCATTTTTTCAAAAAAATAAATTAACTGGCGGATATTTTTTGTTTTTCAAAAATTGTCTGTCCAATTTTGACTATTGCAATCCATTAAAAATAAACTTCATTATTCAGTGCGCAATTATTATTTTGTACTAATATCATGGTCTTTTTTATCTTAGATTAATAAATAATATCTCTAATCTAAAAGAGAAGTCATCATAAATTGTTTTATACATTAAATCGTAAAAAAAAACTAATTCTACCTACAAATTCAATAATGAGCGCTGTTATATCATCCACTTATCTCTTAAAAGCATTTTTATCTAACTACCTCACTTTATTACTAATTTACTAATGTCAATGTCGTTACTTCAAAGCACGCCGCACGATTCATTTTTGTCATGTAATATTAAAATTGTATTAATTTACGAATTTCGTTCGCATTTAAACAAATATTGCGATTTTATAGTTATGGCACTTTCATTAAAACGGTCCGGTAAGTGAATCCAATTTAAATTCATTCTAATTGTCGTTATATTACAAAGTTATATTTTCCGTCAGTGTTGGCGCCTCTGCTTTTGTATAAAATGTGATTTTGTGTTTAAAAAATGTAGTTCCAAATTCCTCCACGGAGTTTGAATTTGGAATCGAATTATTTTTAATTGAAGCCACTATGCAATGTTATTGTTGCGGTTGTCAGTGGCGCTAACAGTGTTACTTAAGTATTAATATTGTACGGAACGATGTTAGTTTTATTTTTAGCCGCCAGCAAAATTAAGTTGGTATTATACGGCACGCGACATCTGCCCATAATAATTTAGTTTTTTATTCCTTTCTTAATCAGCCAGCTGTTTTAACACCTTGCGTTTTTAGTATTTACTTTATATCAAATTGCAATACGGTAGTTTACGCGTGCTGAAATTACTGTATGGATTTATAGTTATTATTTTATTAAAGACAGTCTTAGTCATTCTCATTAGAAACGTATGATTTTAATCTTTAGTACCTACAATACAGACGGTTTTAAGTCTCGATAATTGCAAAAAATTCCCCGGCAGACCCCCTAAGCCCTAATACATTCAAATGGGATTTTCGGAAGGACTTTATTGCAACCATTATACCATGCCACAGGGGCCCATTTTAGAATTAGATTTTTAGTGTTTTTAATTATTTATATGTGTATACTAAGTTAGTTTAGTTATACAGCGTGTTTTAATTTTTTTCCGTTGCTTCAAGCGTATAGCCGTGCATAGTCATAGAAAAGACGTGGCATATTTTGTTTTTCAAAATTCAAGTTTTTTTTTTTTTCATTTTATATGAAATAAACGGGTTACTGCCAAACGACCTTCAGAGTTAACGTGAAGTTAAGCAAAGGTAATGTCAAATATGACAATATTCGGAATTCGCACGACACGCACGTCAACGTTCTTTGATTGTTGAGGATCTGGGGTAACGAAAATGAATTCTTGAATATCTTGGAAATGGTACGAATTGGGATACAAGGGCCTTAGAGAAGATTACCTTACTTCATCTTAGGAATATGTCTTCGCAAAATTCAATAAAAACACCCTGTGTAGTTTCTTTTTGTTGTCTAATAAATTAAAAATTCATGCATGCATAGTTTATATATGTCTATGCTTAGAATTTCTACCTATATACATACATATACATTGACATCTTTAATAAATTTAAATTATCTTCAAAAGCTATCAAATTTGCATGAAATGCAACATGGCATTTCAAAAATTCCTTGTCCTGTAAAATAATGCATACATTCACCACAAGTCCAGACTTAATTATAAAAAAACGACATCTGGCAAAAAGGTAATAACCAGAAACTCACAAGTTTCACGTAATATCATCTTGCTTATCGAACGTCGCAACTCACTCAAATAATTATTGCAAAAACTACCTAGTGTGCCATGTCATACAGTCCAAATTTGAACGATAACGTCACAAGTAATTGACAAGTCAAACGCATCTGGCTGGTTCCTAAGACCATAGACTAAAGGCTTCCGGCTTGTTCCGTTTTTGAATTTGGAAGTAGAACATCTGGCGGTTATTTTGAAATGGTGGTTATTGTTCGATTCTTTTGTTTCAAATCACAGATGTTCTGACTTTTAAGGGACAGTTTATTGTTTGAAAATACAATATATATTTTTTTAATTTTCTCAGGCTTTGGCGTACCTAAACGCGTTAAAATTTGTTAAGACAAGTGAAAAAACTACTAACTGGCAGTCATGAGAATTAATATCTGCCAAACCAAAGGCGGCATACATATTTGACTTAGGGGCTTTTTACACGATTAATATTATCACAATGCTGGGATGTCAGCATTATCACGGTTTTTATAATCGTTTGGAATTTGCTTCAATATTCATCAAACTATTCTCCTAGCAGGGCTGGTAAGGTAACCCGTTAAGTCTCATTATTACTGTACCTATTTCTTTACCGAAGAAGACTCCATTAAAAATATTGTCGGCCTGATGCCTCCGAAGCTAGAGGTCCCGGTATGGGCATTTGTTTCTGTGGTGAGCAGAAACATTAGTTCCTGAGGCTTGGATGTTTTTTATGTATTTAAGTATTTATCTATTAAATATATCGTCGTCTAGTACACATAACACAAGCCTTATTTGAGCTTACTGTGGGACTAGTTCGATTGGTATAAAAAATTGTCTCCTAAGATTTATTTATGTATTTATAACTAAATATAATAAATAAATCTATTATATCTGTATTTCCGAGTTCATATAACCTGGACCTTTTTAAGGCACGAGTGAATAGGCATCTTCTGGGTGAGCTCGCTTCATCGTCGGTCTCATCTTTGCCCCCTGGCTAGATGCTGGCCAAGAGCAATCCCATTTTTAATAAATAAAATAAAAAAAAACATTGTAATATACATATTTTTATATCATTGTGTAATCTTATAATAATACTAGTGTTGTAACAAATTAATAATGTAGTTATAACTTATAATACTAGTAGCTCTGTGAGCTGAAGACCTAACAAAAAAAAAATTCAAATTACGAAACTTCCAAAAGCTGACTCGACAAAAAAATACTACATAATTATCGAACCTGCTCACAAAATTTCACAAGAATCGGTTGAGAAATGCGACCTGTAGAGGGGAACATCCGGTGAGACAGATAGACAGACATACGAAAGAATTTTCGTCGAAAGCTGAAACGGAGACGCTTCGCTCGCTCGGTCAATAATCAAGAAATGGCTATTCTGTGCATCAATATTCACGTGATACGTTTAAAGTCTATGATTTTTAATTTTACCCGGAAACGGGGTAAAAGGTAGTAACTCCAGAATTTGTTTAATTCATCGATAAACGTGATGCGATCGCGTGACGCTCGTGTTTATGCGCTCGTGACGCGACGTGTCGATTGTCTATGATCATAGACTAATGGTTCACGTTTTAGTGTTTGTACTAGCTTTATATTATACGCAAAAGTACCCTCCTTAATATATAAGTACCCGAGTGACCGAGCGTTGCTCGTGTTTTCCCTGAGAATACGAGTTTTCCCGAAGATACGATCAAGCTTGATTGATTTTTCACCCTCGTGAAATTTACAATATAGGGGTACCTATATTGTAAATTTCATTAAAATCGTTAGATCTGTTTTCGAGATTTCAATTGCAAACAAATAAATAAATATATTGACTACGAGAAAGCCTTCGAGTCGATTGAAACGTGGGCTGTACTACAATCTCTCCAACGGTGCCAAGTGGACTACCGCTATATCGAAGTGCTGAAGTGTTTGTACGAGAACGCCACTATGTCAGTCCGACTCCAGGACCAGAACTCAAAAAAGCCTATTCCCTTGCAGCGGGGAGTTAGGCAAAGAGATGTTATTTCTCCTAAACTGTTCTCCGCTGCACTGGAGGATGTTTTAAAGACTCTGGACTGGAGAAGGCTAGGCATCAACATAAACGGCGAGTACCTCACTCACCTTCGGTTTGCTGACGATATAGTAGTCTTGGCTGAGACCATGGAGGATTTAAGTACAATGCTCAATGACCTCAGTAAAGCCTCCGAGCGAGTTGGTCTAAAGATGAACATGGACAAGACGAAGATCATGTCAAATGCCCATGTCGCACCTACTCCCGTAACAATCGGACACTTTACGCTCGAAGTTGTAGACGATTACATATACCTAGGACAGACTGTCCAGTTAGGTAGGTCCAACTTCGAGAAAGAGGTTAATTGTCGAATCCGACTCGGCTGGGCAGCGTTCGGGAAGCTAATACGGCACATCTTTTCGTCCAATATTCCGCAGTGTCTCAAGACGAAAGTCTTTGACCAGTGTGTTGCCAGTGACAGTGATGACATATGGCACTGAAACGTGGGCGCTTACTATGTGCCTCATAAGAAGGCTCAAAGTCACCCAAAGAGCAATGGAGAGAGCTATGTTGGGAGTTTCTCTGCGTGATTGCATCAGGAATGAGGCCATCCGCAGCAGAACCAAAGTGACCGATATAGCCCTCCGAATCGCTAAACTTAAGTGGCAGTGGGCGGGGCACATAGCACGTAGAACCGATGGCCGTTGGGGCGGAAAGGTTCTCGAGTGGCGATCACGTACCGGAAGGCGTAGCGTGGGCAGGCCCCCCACACGGTGGACTGATGACCTGGTGAAGGTCGCGGGTGTCCGCTGGATGCAGGTGGCGCAGGACCGGTCATTGTGGAAGTCTTTGGGGGCGGCCTATGTCCAGCAGTGGACGTCTTTCGGCTGACAGGATGATGATGATGAAATAAATATACAAATGTTGCTTCTTTAATAGTAAAGTACTTGGGCGACCGAGCTACGCTCGTGTTTTCCCGGGGGGTAAGAGTTCTCCCGAAGATAAGACCAAGCTAGATATTTTTTTCGTTCCCGAAAACCCCTATATTGAAAATTATTTGGCGGCCTGTTTAGACTAGTTGGTAGTGACACTGACTCCGAAGCTAGAGGTCCCGGGTTCGGATCCCGGCTAGGGCATTATTTGTGCACTTAGCACGGATATTTGTTCTTGGCTCTTGGATGTTTTCTATGTATAAAAGTATGTATATCGTCCTCTAGTACCCATAGTAATTACAAGCTTTGCTTAGTTTGGGACTAGGTCGATTTGTGTAAGATTGTCCCCCTATATTTATTTATTATTTATTTTATTTATTTATTTCATTAAAATCGTTAAAGCTGTTTTCGAGATTTCAATTACAAACAAATAAAAAAATATACAAATGTTGCTTCTTTAATAATAAATAGGATGATTTGGCTACATATTGTCTTGTAACAGAGGAGCCAAAACATATAGACATTCTTTTCTTCGACCGAGTGAAACGAAGGTCTCCGTTTCAGCTTCGGAAAAAAATATTTCGTATCTCCGAATTTCCGGTTGTTCGCTACGGGTCGCATTTCTCAGCCGATTCTCGTGAAATTTTGTGAGCAGGTTCGATGATTTTATTGAATTTTTTCGTCGAGTCAGTTTTTTGAAATTATTAAAATTAAAAAAAAATCGCTATGTCTACAGTTCACCGAGCCATTAGTATATTTAATAATTTTTGTGTTTTTTGTCGGCCTGTTTAGCCTAGTTGGTAGTGTCTTTGCCTCCGAAGCTAGAGGTCCCGGGTTCGATTCCCGGTAAGGGCATTTGTTCCTGAGACTTGGACGTTTTCTATGTATTTAAGTATATATCTATTAAATATATCGTCGTCCAGTACCCATATTACAAGCCTTATTGAGCTTACTGTTGGACTAGTTCGAATTGTGTAAAAAATGTCCCCTAATATTTTTATTTTTTTATTTAATTATAATAAACACCGACTTCATAAATAAAAATGCATTTTGGTCTTATTTATCGGTACATGAGTTCCAAAGTGTAAAAATATCTTCGTCGACGGTACAATACAATGCCATATGTAAGGATCACATTAGCTACACTATTTACTTCGGAAGGTCGACAATCGACATAAAAACACAATGCACAGCTGTTTCAGCCTCTTAAAGGCAGCTGACTACCCTTAGAATTAGGGTTGTCAACTTCTCACTAACAAATTAAAAGATATTCGCTTTGGAAAATCTAGTGTAACTTTGAAATGTGTTCTCTAGGACTCTGTCGTTATCAAAATTCCCATAGAGAAGGAGTTAAGTTATTCACTTTGGAAAAATAAGTAAACTTTGTGTTTTTAAGGACACTGCCGTGCCGTCAACAAAATTCACATTGATGGTGTTAAGTTATTCGCTTTGGAAAACTGCGTAAAATTTTAAATTTGCATGTTCAAGGACACTATCGTCATCAAAATTACCATAATGGAGATGGATTTAAGTTATTCGCTTTATAAAAATGAGTAAAATTTGAAATTTTTGTTTTCAAGGAAGCTGCGGTCATCAAAATTCTCATTGAGATGGTTTTAAGTTTTTCGATTTAGAAAATAACAGTAAAATTTGAGATTCGTTTTCAAGGACACTGCAGTCGTCAAAATTCCCATAGAAATGGATTTTAGCGCAAGTTATTAAAAGATGCTATTTTTTGTTGTGTTTTACGTACTTAAGTTACGTTAGACAACGAACAAGAGATGTTAAATGATTAAAGCATGTTCAATTGTTCAGATAGCTTGGAGAACCCTTTCAATGTACAATGTCATTATTCATTAAGCTAAAAATCACTTTTTCCTTGAAACTATCTTAGAACACACTTTCTATACATTACTTGTCGTACAGTCATTAGTAAATTATCCATTATACCGCTTCTTATAATTATAGTTCAAGAAAACCATTAGGGATTCATAGAAGATTGAAAGGTTTATCGGTGACGTCATCACAGTTAAAGATTTATAGCTGTGACGTCATTGTAGCTTCATCGGTTAAATACACTTAGTCATGTTAAATAATTTTTATGATTGGTTCGCCATTCATCATTACTTAAACCTACATCGTAATGTGCATAATGTTATAATTAAATTGATGACAGCATTAAGGACGAAAACAGTGAGAAAAAATTTACCAATCGATATAAAAAAAATACTGACTGAAAAATGGTACTACACTTTAGAAGATGTTTTCTTAGATAAACTTGACTAGTTATTATTCGATTTTGTGTTGTTATAAATTAATGAATTGCTGCGCCTGCGCCCCATCAGGGTATCATAGTAACTTTTATATATAGTTGATGGCATGATTAAATGAATTTGAATAACATTATAGTTAGTTGGAGCTAAACTTCACAATCCCTGATTCGCGTATTTTGTTGAAATTCTACACCTCCATACAACATAGAATAACCAAATCACCACCGTGATAAACACTAACGCCACAAAGGTTTAAAAAAAACATGAAAAAATTGATTTAAAACTATTTTGTATTTTTTAAGTCACTTTAGCGATGCATACCGTGGCGGTCTAGACTGAAGGTATAGACAATAGCTTCGCTCCATTAGGTCGGGCGCAAAATGCTACTACATAGTTTTTTTTAAGTTCAATGCAACATGTATGGTTTGATCCATTTAGAACAGCGTAGTACAGACAAAAAAGAAACATTTTTCCTTGTGATATCTAGTCTTTATGACTTTGACATACATGAGTATAATATATTTTTGGAAAAACGTTTTTTATTGTTATGTATATGCATATATATTTAATAATAATAATAAGCTGAGAAGGACAAAGTCAGCAAGTACCTAGACTTGGCACATGAGGTAACCGCCATGTGGGATGTTGATTCAACGATTATTGTCCCGATAGTCGTCTCTGTGAACGGTCTAATAGCGAAGAGTCTCGACCAACATCTCAAGAGACTCTCGTTAGATGGCTGGGTCAAGGGTCAAATACAGAAGGCGGTACTCCTGGACACGGCGCGGATAGTCCGGAGGTTCCTCTCTCTGTCGCCCTAACCACCGGTAGCTTAGGCTAGCCTCGCTGCCGGCGGCACCCTAGGTTAGGTTTTTTATAATCCTTTTATATTTTGTATGTATATTTTTATATTGTACTTGTATAAATTTATTGTAAAAAATCTAACTTAAGACGAAAAAATAAATAAGCTGAATAATAATTACTTTATGCTTGTGCAATTTTCATTACTTTTTGCAATTATTATTATAAAATTTTCGTGAAAAATAAGTTGTTACACAAGCGACAACCCTGAGTGAGACGTGCGCCAGCGCACGGTCCCGTTGCAACAGCTGACGTTTAGAAACGCGTGCGAGCGGGACAGCGCTACACAAACTTGATAGGTTAGAGACGGACAATATTTGCAGATAAGACATGGATCCTTGTGAAAAAATGTATGCTTTCCGATAAGAGATTGTTGCTCCTTAGATACGCTTGAAAAAGCGGTTTTTAGTCGACATTTTCACTATAAACAGTTTTTTCCTTATCAGGAATTGCTCGGAAACGTGCTACCTACACATATACAATGTAGCATTCTAGCTTTATCGTTTAGCAAAATTTTTTTGTAGCACGACGGTGGCAGGCAAGCATACGGCCTTTAGACGCTTGTGACTCCATAATAATCATTGTGTTGAAATTCCTTCACTCTCAACCAAGCGCATACTTACTCGGGAACTCTGAGGGCCTACCGCGAACTTCGAAAATCGAACTTCGTGTCGTGTCGTCCCTTCCACTCTCGTGTTATACACTATATGACGGAAAGGGACGGTACGATACGAAGTTCGATTTTCGAAGTTCGCGGTAGGCCCTCTGGCGACCTTACTACCACCAGGAACACAACACCACCATAAAGAGCAAGTAATTATTATGGCTGCGGTTCTAAAGTGGAGGTACTGGGTCCAGTTTACTGTTTCAAATATGTGGGAGATGATATTCCGCCTGTGCCCTCTCTTGAAACAATATGATTTATCGGTAAATTACTTCACTATGCTCCCTTAGTATAAGCGTTAGACTACGCTCAACGATGTTCAATACTAGTATATTTCACAATAAAACCTTTATAGGGAACAATTTGATCAAACCAACTAGAATCCGAAACGATAAATTCGCCCGAAGTGATGTTATTGTACAACATAGAAACAGCTGCCTTGGATAAGATACAGGCAAATATCTACCTTGTACCGAAGGAATATGTCACAAAATCGATCGTGAATAATTCTCGCAAAAGGTGTAAACGAAAATTTAAAAAGACAGTGAATTTTCAGTCTTATTCATGAATAACAGGTTTCAATTTCGTTTGTTTTTATACTCGACAAGGTGTAAGGGAACAGCTGATGATTTTTTTCTTAAAACGGCCAGTATCTTTGTATTTTTTTTCTATGATGGCCAGTATGTTTTTTTGAATATCGAAGATGCTGTCTTGAAATTGTGCAACGGATATTTTCAAATTGTGTTCTTGGAACGAAATGCATGAATGAAGGTATCGTTTGTCAAAGATTTTAGTACCTTATCGCTGTAAAATATTTGATGGTACCATTTGTCAAAGAAACTTTTATACCTACATATCTCTACGTTGTTATTTGTAAACTAATTTTTGCCTGCTACTTTGGCCGCGTAAACTTTCAAGACACGAATTCTATAGCCCCAAATTCATCTAATTGAGGGATAATAATTTCAGAATAAAAATATCCTAATACTCTGGTTGTAAACTTCATTTTCATAGTGTTTTTTACGTGACCAACATCTAAACATACAAACTGTCACATTATAATGTTACATTATATCATATCATATACTAGGAGGAAGACTAGTAATGCATCTTCATTATACTCAGCATTGTGTTCGTAAATATAATACTATTATTTCAATCGTTACACGAAACTGAAAATGAAGTTAGCTATAATATAATCCTGAGTCAGTTGAATATTTAAAAAGAAAAGTAACCGAAATTCCGAATTTGAAAATTCCTACCGGCCAACCCGCGTACAAATCAACGCTAATGATCGTGAGAAACGGCGTGGAATGGAATCTTGAGCGCTTGATTCCAAATTCAAAATTTCAATTCCATGTTCGATAGTGTTGCCGTGTTTTAATTGAAACTACTAAACTGGTAGTTTTATATTGCGTGATAAGAGTTGCTGTAATTTTACACTGATTGGTATCGAGCGTTCTATAAGTCAAGTTATTTTTTTTTCTTAATTATAGAGGGAGAAATAACGACGGTTTCCCTAATTATTAATGTACTTAGACAACATTTGACATAGTTTTATCACTCCAACCCAATGAAAACTCCAAAACGGAAGCTGTAAACTGCCATACCATTGGAATTGCAGTAAATACATTTTCATTGTTTTATTTAATAAAATAAAATAAAAAACGGAAAAGGAAATTACGTTACTCATTCATTATTGATTGAGTTGTCGTTGTCTCCTTATAAAATTTATAACATCTCTTAATCATACTTCGTGAAACCTTCAAAAGAATCTTATAAATCATATTCGTAATGTTGCATACAGTGATCATAAAGTTGTATACATCTTAGCACTTTATTCTTTAGACATAAGGTCTATGTTTATGGTGCTGACTGTATATAGTCTATGGTTGTCTATGCCTTGAGCACGCGGGTCACGGGGTCGTGGGAGCACGCAACACGTTACGGTTCCGGTATCTGGTATCGTTGAGAATCTCGTATCTGTGAGTTGTTGCCGATAGTTGTGATTGAGAATTTGAATACGAGTAAACGCCAGTATTGTCAAAAGGGGTAGGCAGAGCGTGACATTTAAATTAAAGTTGCACGGCAAATTTTGTAAAAAAAATATAGAGTAGACTTAAACTGAGATGCGCCACGAGAAATCTGTTAGAGGTTTATGCTTGGTGCAATTTGATCACTCTGTAGTTTTAAGGATGAAAGGTTGATGGCCTCCAACACAGTTACACCCCATTTCCATAGATTCTAAATCTAACAACACTCATGGGAAAAGCTAAGCAAAAAACAGCTCATGTTCTTTATAATTTATTCTTAATTTTGCCATTTTTGGTAAATAAATATGGCGCTATCCATTATATTTCCGCTATCAAATACAACCAGGAAGCAATGTTATCGTTATAAATACTGTAAATCCATAAAAATAACAAGTAATCCTTTAGCAAAACTATCAAGCAGATAATAAAGTAGGTTAAGTGTTGTATCTAATCTTGCGTATCAAGACTCAACAGAATCTTTCCCACGCAGTAAACTAATCTAATTATGGTTCTCTATAGAAAATGCCACAATACACTTATTAGGGATCCGTATTTGAGAACCCTGTAATGCGCTGTGTTGAAAATGAGGGACCTGCAATTTGTCTTTAGCTAGCGAAACTTGTTGCGACTCTGAAGTCGCAAGCGTGCATAGGTTGTAACCTATGCACGCTTGCGACTTCAGAGTCGCAACAAGTTCTATTTACTATGAAACAGGCGGCTTGTTTGTTACAGTCATGGTATATATAAAAAAAACAATACAAATCTTTGTTTTTATTTTTATTTGACTGGACTTTTATCGTATCATAATAACAGTATTTACTCATTACTTATTTTCTACTTTGTATTAGTGTCTTACTCTACTTGAAAGGAATTTACTAAGTATACGGTAATTATTTTCCTGAGTAAAATTTAGTTTATTTGGAGCCCGACTCGCGCTTAACCGTTTTTTACATGCGCCTACGCCGTAATCCGATTAATTTTGATCACGAGCGTCGACTTCTAATGATCCAACGTGACGAGGCCGAAACGCCTTTTACTTGGACATTTCTTAAATTTCAGCCTTATTGTCTTTTACCACAAGGTCGAATTAGAAAAACTGAAATTTTTGACTTAGCCCCTATTACCGGAAAATATACGTGTCTTTTGATGCAAGACCTTTCGTTCTTAACTTAACACGTTTTCAACGATGTCAAATAGGCACACGGCCTGCCAGATACTGTTGTCCTATGGACGTTGTGATTCCAGAGGAGTCAGCGCGTTAAAGATCCTTCTGAAGATTCTTTGTGTCGACGACGACTAGAGAAGAGATATCTACAGGTCTCACTCTCAACTCAACACAGCGCATCCTCGGGAGCTCTGGTGACCTTACTCACCACCAGGAACACAACACCTCATATCTAACAGAGCTAGTAGTAGTTTATATTGTGATTGTGATCTTATTTTTACTTGCTTGTACGAGTATGTCTTTACAATGCGTATTCAATCTTAAACGTCACAGCACTCAGTATTGACCTTAAGTATCAAAGTTTTGTTACAAATTGGCACTTCTAACTTTCATCATAAAGTCTATAGTCATCTGTCTTGAATATACCCACAGACGATACGCTTTTTCGAGAAAGATACGAATACAACACGTAGGATGAAGACATACTAATGAACCACTTTATTATCCCTATTAGAACTGTGAGAAATCATAAGACACCTATAAAAAAAAGTATGTATTTGTAACTGAAAAATCTTATTTTATCCGGAAATGCACTGTGGGAATTTTACCCCGGAACTAAAAGCTGTTTCAAAAACTACAAAAAAATATAGTTGAAGATTTCATTAACAATACAATATTTTCACCTGCAATTTCAAATCTACCAAACCTACTAAAATGCAATGCATCTGGCCACCAGATGTTTTGTGGCAACCCTTTTAAATTTCGAAAATCGAATTTCTTCGAACGGCGTGGGAAACAATTGTCCAACATATTCTTTAAACTTTGACTAAACAAAAATGAACCTTATTTGATTGCGTTAGAAGTGTCAGTGACAGTAAATTATAATTTAGTTTTGCTGAACACACATTGTAAATTGATAATCGATACTTTCGCGAGTTGTAGTTTCCGTGTCAATTTGAAATTGATCTTTAATTTAATTGCCTTTAGGTTGTTCTTGCGATAATTAATTATGCGAAATGAGAGCTTTTGAGAATGATTTGTGTTCATTGAATGTTCGAAATTTGGCGAATCCTTCCGGTTTTTTTAAACTGTCACCTGTCTTTCTGGAAAGGCAGGTTGTTCGGCCAGTATTGTAGTCGACGCAAGGTGCAAATTACGAATTTCAAGTGCCATTGTGGACATAAGTACATTTTTGGCATTTCCTGTTGTCATTACGCGACTTTTATTTTTTTGTTTGGACATAAACATAACATACATATTACATACATAAATATGTATCGTTTTTATGTAGAATTTTAGATAGACATTTTAGATAGGTATGTTTAACAGGTTTGTGTGATGTAGCTTCATTAAATATTTTTTGTTTTGACGGTGCGATTGATTTTTTGTATAAACCACGACGAAATGGCAAACAAGCATACCTGCCAGAAGATCCCGTAGCCTATGGACGCTTTCCCGGCTTGAATCTCATGATCGTGAATCGTGATTAAAGGAGTAGTCGTTTGACATAGTGTTACCCATAGTGTAGTGTAGCTATAATTTAGACCTAAATTGACTCAACCAGGAATCGAACCCTTATCTCAACTTTGTATGTAAAATTGTATGGGATCATGAAAGCCTAGTTTGGCTCCCAAATCGACATATAAATCCTAAATCAAATCTCATTAACTGGGTCTGTCGCAACGGTCTCACGCTTCGTGGGAACCTCACCTTTCGTTGTCAACGTGTATGAACAAAATACAGCTAGTGCAAGCAAAAACCAACCTTAAGTAAACTGTATACGACCGTTAACGGCCGCAAGTTAACTGTGTTACCATTCGATGGTGTACAATATTAAAGAAGCGCCAGCACAAGCTAAAATAAACTTTATCTTTATTGCATTTAAGAACGGTGATATACGCAAGTTTAAAATGGTTATGAAGGCACGGTGTACAAGAAAAGAGAAGAGCCAGCGTAAACTAAATTAAACTGTATTACAGTGTATGAAAAGCGACGACAAACGTAATTGTTCAATTGTCGATATGCAGTGTACAAGAGTTAAGATTGAACAAGCGCTTTTGAATTTTATGTTCAAGGAGGAAGAGAGATGTTGTACGTATTTCGGTGTTGGTTTTATACGGGCATAGACAATTGGAGCGTTCGATTTGGATGTTTGAATTTGAATTTAGAATTCTGATACATTCTGAAGAGATTAGAAGTAACTGGCCACTCAGTGTTTTATCACGGTAACCTAACAATATTGATTCAGTTTTCAGCTTTAATTCCTGATGTGACAAGATACTAATGCTAAATCGATTAGTTAACCAATATTCGGTTTTCAGAGATGCTTTCAAAGGTCACTGGCTTAGTTGTACCATGTTGTACGTTGATATCATATCAAGCCCACAATTCTGTATGTATACTATAATGTCTATGATGCATACACAACTAGCAATATTTATCTTTTGCAAGAGAGCGTTTTCCGTACTGAAAAATGTAAACAAACAACATGCCAATTGACTTTCAATCTTACATTTACGTAGCCAAGGTCTCTTCTACATCTTTAAAACCAAAGCGCTGTTCGAAATTTAAATAATCCAAATTTGAATTTTATTTTACATTATAAGCTCTAAATTGTAAAGCCTGCGTCTACGTAGCTCGTACTTCGAAGTGTAGTAATTAAATGTTGAAATTTATTAAGTATCCACACAGTTATTAAGATTAATGGTTGTTGGTGCAACTGCAACATAACAGTGTTAAAAACATGTATGTTAAAGGCAATCCTAAGCTTTATTAGGTAATTAAAAGACTGTCAAGGTCATTTAAAGTTATTTTAATTTTATTTTATTTTATATTATTATATGTCCAGCTGTGGACTTTCTTCGGCTGACATGATGATGACGATTATAATGATAAAAGCGCAACGCAACAGCAGCTCTTATGACTCCTAGAATCTCATGGCGTCCGTAGATTCGTAGGCTACGGAATAAGCTCTCCATCAGGCAAGCCGTATGCTTGTTTGCCACCGCCGGCCGTTCTGGTATAAAAAATAATAGACATCTAGGCGCTCTTTTATCATTTATGTATTATAAATTATTAACTTAGTACTTTAACTATGGATATACATACCTACTTGTAATACTTCCAACACGTCTTCGGTCGTTCCTAAAATGGGTCATATAATTGAGTACTACTTCAAGTATTATCCTCCATTAATTACATAAAACTAGGTCATAATTAACAGAGTGAATAAAAGCTACCACACCTATAAAAAATATAAACAATTGGCTGTATGGCTGTACGATCGATTTCCCACGCCTTGAGATCGCAAGTTGCGAATGCGTTTAAAAAAGAACAACCTGTCATACTGGCTGAAATCGAGTGCACCAGGCTACCACCTTATATGATACCTCCGGCGAAACACAAAGTTAAATTTGTCAACTATTAAATACTAGGGCAATCAATCACTGAGCGACAGTTGCGACCGCAAATATAAGTTTGTACTAAATTGTTCCTTTTGGTGCCCGTTTTTAAAAATAGAACAAAAGCCTCCCACGGATGCGTCGATTAAAAAAATTGTAACCGCTTTTAAAAAGTAAAAACAAAGTGTGCGCGAGGTGAATTAATTGTGGGAAACGGGATGTGGACCGTTATACAGCGAAGGGCTAGTCCATTTTTGCTTTAAAAATACATAATTGCAGATCTATAAAGATGGCGAGAGATAAGAGATGAGAACTGGCTGGCTGAATAGAAGCTCCAGAGTTCATTAGCCGTTAAAAGTTGTTTATGGTTTTTATGTTGCCGTGTGAAAATATTTTCCCTATTTTTGGGGTAAATTGGTAAAGTGATTTCTGGTAGTAAGTGTTGTAGTTATTTCTTTTTTACATAGAACGCTTACATTTATCAATATCATACAGTAACGTGTTTTGTTATTTTATTTAAATTAAAAGTAATAAACTACAGCGTAGTCGGGAATATGAATAACGTTATTTAAATATGTTAACATACCCAATAGTTATTTATTCATAAATAAATTTACGATGATTGTGTATCTGTTTGTAAACACAAGATGCGATCATTAAACAACATCAACTGTGAGAACAAACCCACACGGCAGACCCTATTACTATTGCTCTATGGTTTTAATTGGCATTAAATATAGTCCTTAAATGGATCTGTTCTGAGGTACCTTATTACTACTTAGTTTTTATATCATACAAAAATTGGCCTACAGAAGCTTCATCGTTTTATATTCAACAGTAACTTTTCGGTGACGGAAAGCATCGTGAGGAAACCGTTTTAATCTTAACAAAGATAAGTTGTCGGAAGACTATTGTTTGTAGAATAAGTAATATAGTAGAATATATATAGTAGTATGTAGAGTAAGATATGATCACCTATGTGAGAAGTCCCTGAATAAATAGAAAAAAAAGATAAGTTTTATCTCTGGGTGGGAAGTGGATAGGTCAGATGGAATGGAAGTCGCTTTCGTAAAACTGTGGCTACGCCGTTTTGGTGTAAGTGGTGTTTAGGTCTAACAAATAGTGACGCACAAAATGTTTCGAAAAGATACGGCTGTTACAACGTGGATATTATCTTTATACATAGTTGAAAATGAACGTTATGTCCTTGAATGTACTGAATGCTTGCTTCTGAACTCATACTATGCGTTGCTCCATTGCGTTAATTGCACGTTAATTTAAATCAAAAGGTCTTAAGTTTGTGTGAATCATGCATGAATACGGTTTTTTTTCTATTTGTATGACAGAATACTGTCACACTGTGAAATCGTTTTTTTTTGTATTGTGGTTTGTTTAATAGTTTTAGTTGGTTTTTAACCTAGTTCTAAAAACTATGTTAGGTTGCATGTTATACGATTTATATTACATATTTATTGATACAATTCTCCCGTCATCGTTTCAGTTTGTTGGGATTGTTATTCACAATGACATTATATCAATTTCTTATTTTAATCTATAAATAACGATATTATATGTGTATTTGCTAATTTTTTATTTAAACTTACGAAGTTTGTTTTTCCCATTGGTTTACCTGTTTAAGGTAATAATTCTTTTATTACTTTTTTATTTAATGTCGCTAGTTAATTACTTAATATACATTTTAATTACTTACCTCATTCCTGTAATACCATCGTTTCCCCGTTCCACAGATTATATAAGGAAAACTCGTTTCCTACTTTGTGGTTCCCACGCCATCGACAACACAGATAATGATGGATTAATTCCAACCGTCCCGCCAACTTACCAATACACTTATCGACAACCTTATTCTACTCAAATTAAAGTCTAATTTCGTTAAAATAAATACAAGAATTAATTTTGTAAGCTCGTCAGCCCTACCAATTTACCGCTTAGCTCTAAGGACTGTATTTAATGGTAATAAGAGTGATAATGGTTTGGTTTAGGTCTGAACGTTGATTCTGTGTGGCCAGCATCATTCTTTTTAATGAGCCGGTCACGTTTTGTTTTCAAAATTGGAACGTTTGAATTTGGAGGTGTGATGACTGTGATGAGCCCGTGAGAAAGTGAAGAGTGGTTATTTAATTATATATTATGTAAGCTTGAACCTTTATGTTCAGATAATAGCGTCGAAAAGTTGTAGTACTTGTGATTGTTATGTCGAAGAAGCGCCTATGGATATGGACAAACTAAAAACAAAGTAGGAGACAGTGAGAACTTAAAGAAGTTCTAGACCTTAAAGAAGACCGCAGTCCTTTTAACACCACTACTTGCTCCGTCGCCAGAGTTCCCTGGGATGCCCTCTTGTGAGAGTGAGATACCTGCATATTTCTTTCGCTGTCAAACGAATCCACAAATCAAAAAAGGGTTGGCAGTGCGCTTGTGATTTGTTCTGCAATAGCAAGCGTCCGTATAGGTACGGTGTCTCTTTGTCGGCCACCGTCTTAATAGTATAAAAATATATCGAGACCATAAAAAAGAAGTATTTCACTTCGTACAAATGTATGGCCGTCTCGCCACTAAGTACACCAATGTAACATTAAAAAGTAAGATAAACAGGAATCGCCGCCATTGACCACAGCGGAAGCGCCCGAGTCTCCCGGATGCAGTGAAACCTACACGTTCAAGTTTCGAATGCGTTTAAAAATCTTGTCTATGCCTCGTGATAAACCTTGACCGTAATCGTAATTGAATGTAAAGTTTTATTATAGCGCTTTCCGACTGTTTGGAGATTATGCTAGACCGTTACAGTTTTCAAAACACAAAATTGTATGTATTTTTGTCACTTTGTACATTCATTCACTATGTAGCAATTTGTAGCACAATAGCGAAACAAGTTGCGGGCGTGAACCTTGATATGGCTTGCGAAACTGACCTTACTTAAAATCTAAACAATCGGTTGCAGATGACACAGACTACTGACAATATTGTTCATTTTAAAGTTGCTGAAATGATAAAAACAGCTAAAGCCAAATGCTTTTGGTAATTGTAATGTAACTGATTGCCGTTCACGTGTTAGCTTCGAAGAAAAGAAGTCACTGCATATTCGAGAAATGCAAAAGAGTGGGTTGTTATTAATTATTGGTTCTGGACTGAGATTCTTGGACAATCCTGTAGCCATACCTAAATACGCTCATAATTTGAGTGACATCTAAGAGGCGAGGCCCAAATAATTGTTTTTCTCCACAATAAAACTTCTATAACGTAATAAAGTAATCATTCCCTTCAGTTTACACTTTATCAAAACAAAGACACGAGAAAATAGACAACGCGTGTGTTTACTGTAAATAGTGCGAGGCTGCCCCCATGGGCCATGGGTAACGCCATGTGCGACAGTTGGCTTAGCCCTCCCCCGCGTATATTGGACTTTAAATATAATCCCATTATAAAGGGCCGAGACGAGAATATTTCAGGCTTAAATACTTACATTTACAAGCTTTTGTTCACTGTTATTGACAATTCTAGCTTTCTAAGATAGGAATTGTAAAAATATTAGTATACTGTTAGATAAATAGCCACTACAAAATAAAATCATAAAAAAATTCGCAGCACTAATGCCATGTTAAAATACTTAAAACTCTTTGAATTTTAAATTTCGAACCGAAGAGCATTCGTATTACAAACTTCGTTCTAATGTTTCGTTCAGAAACTGTTCCACAGACAATTCTATGACTTTTTGCGAATTGCCAGCTCAGACATCATCTCCCCATATTACGCTACTTCCTTATAAGCAAAAGGACGTAACTAGCTAGTTTTTTCCGTACATAAAAGTCATTTGAGGTACTGAGAGGGCATAATTTCCAAGCTACAGGTGCGTGATCTTCTGTCACGCGCCACGGCTTTTTAGAACGCCACGCTTTGCTGAGCAACATTCATTCATATTAATCCTTATTGCCTTCAAGTTAAGGTTTGTTTTGGGTTACGTTAAATACATTTACAATTTTGTCGTTTTCATTGCTTAGCAAAATTATTTTCGTAAGCTTTGTCCCTATTAGTTTAACTATAAGGTTTATCTTTGCGTGCTTATAGTATATTGTCACGTTGGTACTTATCATGCATTAGATCGCTACATATTGCTGAAGAAATAAGCGCATACTTACATTACACATATGCCTTATTTGTATGATTTTAAAGTTTGTTTTTACGTGGTTTATTTTTGCCGTTAACGTGCATATGCGTTTGCCGTGTGTTTATGTATATAAAGGTCATATTTACAAGTTTTACCAGTATTTGTTTTATGTATTTTGAGTTCATTTTACTTTTTCTTAGTTACGTGATTGCTATGTGTAGCTGCATACATACAATACAATGATCGAAATCCCTCATAGATGGCACTATCGTTTTATTTTCTGAATTGCGCTTCTTTCTTCAAGAGTGACATTCTTGCGATATTATTATTTTTATAGGGTAGGGTAAGGTAAAACAAACTTTTATTTGCATTGTAAGATTTAAGATTATCGCTGCTTTGAAGCAAATAGTGACCACCAGCCAAATTTGGTATAAAATGCCAGTGTAAATAATTTTATTTACGTAACACCCGCGGACCATCATATAAATACACAAGGGAACCGACTGAGGGTCAGGAACACTTCGGACCCTTCAAAAAATTCCACCGCTTTTAACAAACAAAATGAGATCACTCAAATGGAGTCAAAAACCCTTTTAAAACGAGGCTCTTTGAAGTTTAAAGTATCAAAATTTCTAAATATTTCTTTGTTTTGTTTTGTTTTAGAGAAATGTGCCACTTGTGTTAATCGGAGAGTTGTAGCTAAAATAATGTACTTAACGTGCTTTTAAAAGGACGAACTTGGTGTTCAATAATTTAATTAGGTCCTATATTGATTTAAAGCTCAAATAGTATGAAAAAAATGAAAATAGTTTATTGTTCACAAGAAGTAATTACAATACAAGATATATGTCACGACCCCGTGCCCTGAGCTAGGAAACCCTGTGTTACAGGACTTTTGGTTTCACTTAAGTATACAAGTTATACAGAAAAGTATTTTGTATATTATATCTGACATTTAGTTATGTTCACATATGTATTTTAGTATCAACCGTCAAAACGCTTATGATCTTCTACAAAAACAAGTCGATATTTCATCTTATTACAGATATAAATCTGGGTCCCCCTTTCTTCCCTTGGGTGTCGTAAGAGTCGACTATGGGAACCAGGTTAAAATGTGTTGTGGGCGATAGGCTTAGCAACCTGTCACTGCAATATCACATTTTCTCCATCTATTCTATACCTCCAATTGCTACAAGTGGCACTGAAATTCATTTTCGTGTGCTCTGCCTACCCCTTTTGAGAATAAAGGCGTGAGTTTATGTATGTATGTATCTGGGTTTAAAAATGGATACATCTCTGTATAGTCTGGAGGCTAACTGGTAGAGAATGCCTGGCATTAAGTCCGCCGTTTGTACGTTAAGATTTATTTCTGTACAATAAAGAATAAATAAATAGTAGACTGTACAATTTGTTAAATGTGTCACGAACAGATAAATGATCTAAGCCCTAAGGATTTAAGGACAAGGACGCTTATAATAAGTTAACATAAATCATCCCTTTGTTACCCCTTTTGTTTATGGAGCTTACAATCGTAACGTATATAGGGCATCTTTGATTTCTTTGTTTATGACTCGTTTTGTTTCAAACATTAATGCAAATCAAAACAATAAAGACCTTGCTTTCATAAGAGTGTACTATATAAAGAACAGTGACCTGAAAATCAATAATGTTATGGTTATAATGATAATAAGGCCGTTGTTAAAATCATTTCATACACATATTCGTTCGCCTTTCTTTTAGTTTATAACAATTTTTGATTCATAAAACACATCTCTATCTTCGAGATTCGTTGCAGTAAATGGAAATAACAGTAACATAATCTTTTTTAAAGCTGTGGTCTTTGTGTGAACGGATAACGTGCGATATTAAAGGTATACGAGTTACAAAGTGGTAATAGACAGAAAATTTGATATTCTACTTAGAACTTTAACTTCTTTCAGCAAGGTAGTCTTTTGTCTGCACAAGACACGCACGTAATACTTATATCTTTGAATATCGAAGTTAGTTTCGCGGCCGTTAACATTGTACTTTTAAAAATCACTTTTCACGTTCTATATTCAAAACGTTCAGTCGCGCTCCATTACAAAGCGTTGCCAACGTTATAATTTAATTGTGATTTCGAAAAAAGAATCTGAACGTTTGTCCGTCACGGTCTTGAAACAACGGTCGACGACCCGGTGTTGCTAGTTGTGAAAAAAGCTCCCCGTTTAGTGGAGTTTATGGTCATGTGTTATGGTTGGTGTTTTAATTAGTTTTTTAGTGAGTGTTATATTGAATTATTGTTATGTTGTAGTTATAGTCCACTTGACAAAACTTACTTCTGTGTTTTGTCAGCTTAAGGGACAGATGGAGGTCTATCGCTGTCAATATAGCGCATCCTACAGGAATCTAATATCAATTAACTGTAATTGCAGCTTAACATACATGGTTTGAACCATGTCGATTGTTGAAACTGTTTGTAAACCATAGCGTCATCCATGGTCGCGTCATAATTGTTTATAATGACTGTTTACTAAACACACACGGTTCCGTCAAATACCGAACTGGGTACGTCATCACAACATTGCTGATGCTTGGCTAGTATTCACAATGCTAAGAAACGCCTCAGGCAACCCAGTACAAGTTTATAGCTACGAATGTAAAGTTTGAGTCAAGTTATACTTAGTGACATGTGGTAAGTCGATTCAGGTTGTGAGTAACATATGTTTGAAGGTAAAATGACCCCGAAAGAGACCGTATCGATTCGGAAATAGACTTTACCTTCAGAATGTTGGTACACCAATAAACACAGCTTAGACTAAACGTTCTAGAAAAAGAACATTGCACATATTTCATAGTACTTATTTTTTAAATTTATTCATTAATTAGAAATTTAAAGTGCAGTAAACGCAAGCGGTTTGATATTTATTAGTAACGTGATCTATATTTACGTACCCTTAAGTTAAATATCTTTAATATCAACTTTTGAATTTCTGTTTTCGGTTAAGTAGTTTACTATTATGGATAAAAATAACCATAATATCTGTTGTTTATATCAAGCCACGTGAGCTTACTCACTAAACAATATTTTAGAACATAAACACGTCTATTTTAAACTAAATATTAATACAATAATCCAATGCACTTGGTAAGCGCCGTTTAGTTTTTCAACTATTTTACATTTACCTCAAATCTCAATTTAACGCAACGGTACGAAAGTACCGTCTTTAATGTAACATAAGTTAAGAGGGCGCAGTACGCTTGGTTCTCCATACAAACGTATTTATGGTCTCATTTTAAAACGCCATGCTAGAATAACATGAAACTTTGTATACACAATGGGATCCGGCATATCTAGGTCGGAAATTAGTTTTTGTTGCTAGAAATTGTAAAAGGAAAAAAATACAGCGGGTTTTTGAGTTTTTTACGGCTTGTATGAAAACCTTAATAATCGTTGTATTTTTTCTCCATTATAATTTCAAGCAACAGAAACTAATTTCCGACCTAGATATGCCGGATCCCATTGTGTATACAAAGTTTCATGTTATTCTAGCATGGGGTTTTGAAATGAGAGCCTAAATACATTTGTATTTAGAACCGAACGTACTGCGCACTCTTAAGCCTAATCGACGGTCACTAAACTTGAAAGGTATCTACTAAAATCCAATGTCCCGAAATGTTTTGGAGCAATGGCGGCCGTTCTATTATTTATTTAAGACAGGCATTCGGGTCAGGGATTTACGACTTTACTAGGGGCAAAGGTCTGAAGCAAATCCTGTTACGACTAAATAATACAGATAATTTACTGGCATCATGCTGGTTCAATCGTTGCCAATGAAATTGGTTATTCGAGTACTTTATTATAAGTAGTCAAATTTCATTCGCTACGGCTTACCATCAGACAGGCTATATGCTTGTCGGCCACCGTCGGGCGTCTTGGTATAAAAAAAATAAAACTTCTATAAACTATATAGTATCTATATATGCAAAAATATCAAGTCGATACGATTTCTGGGTACGACAAAACTAAAAACCTTATTGTAATTTGCTATTGCTCACTTTAGTGTTGATTTTATAATGTAATAAAATTATCAAGATCCGTTATTTTTACGATAAAATTATATTTTGTCTTTTATATAGTACAACCATAAAGATCATCACCATGACATGTCCTATATTTAGTACACAAGGGACAAGATGAAATCGGTAACAAACCACGTTACATTAACCCACTAAGGAAAATCAAAGACCCTCCTGCCTCCAGGGTGTCCCTCGGGGGTGGATTCGATTTACTTTTAATAAGCACAGATGGCGAGGGTAGTTTCACGCCTGAATGCATTTTTAGGTTAATTTGGGGTGAGATGCAAAGAAAATTTAGAGTAAAATGGGAATTTTGATGTTTTGTGGTGTAAGAAGTTGTTTTAATCTTAATTGTAATATGTAATTTGATCCAACCTACGTTCTGGACACCCTTTTCTGTCCCCAAATTATGTATATTTTTAATACCACGTCGGTGGCAAACAAGCGTACGGCCCGCCTGGTGGTAAGCGGTCCCCTCAGCCTATGGACGCCTGCAACTCCAGGGGTGTCACATGCGCGTTGCCGACCCTTTAAAAATGTATACACTCCTTTCGTGAAGAACGCCATACTGTAGTCCCTCGGAAAAACCTTGGCAGGGAGCTTATTCCACAACTGGAGCGTCTACGCGTACGCGACCATTTAGGTTATGTGACAAATACAAACTTATTTTTAACCGACTTCAAAAAAAGGAGGAGGTTCTCAATTCGTCGGAATATTTTTTAATTTTTTTTTTGTATATTCTCCGATTATTCGGTGACTAGTGGACCGATTTCAAAAATTTTTTTTTTTTTAAAACGGTGTGTTTTGTATTTGGTCCCATTGTCACCAAGTCTTGGATCTGATGACGGGATCTTGTTAAAATCGAAGGAACTCCTCATATTATAAACTAAGAGGATGGGGTAAGGCAAAAAATAAGGTACTCAAATTACCAAGAGGATGGGGTCTGGCAAAGTTTGGAGTCGGTGTGTTTTTGTTAAAAATTTACTTGTTATTTGGTTATCAAACGCGTATTTTTTTTTATGAAACTCCGTGTATGTCGTCAAGTGTTATCGTGTAGTTCAATTCAAACATCAAGAAAAATATCGATCCTAATATAAAACCAATAAAACACGCATCTCAAAGTTCCAAAGTACTAGGCCGCCATGATCGCAAAGAGCTCTTAACAATGGGTATTTCATTACGCCAATCCCCTTGAGATATTCGACACATGCACACAGCTGCAGGGAGGGCCGAACACCCTTAGTTGAGCGCTAAGAATATAACAGTTAATAGCGTTATGTCTACAAACCTAAATTCTGTTTCTATACAGGATGGTTTTACACTTGTTTTGAAACGGCAATAGTCAGTCTAGTTGATTTTGTCCTATTATCGGATAGATTCACTCAAAATTAATTTGCGTTAGTGGATACAGGAAAACGCTTAGACCATGCCAAAATTAAACAACTTATTTAAATACAGCTTAATAAGAAATTGGCTATTTGTTTCTATTTCAATGTGGAATTGTTTTATAAAAGCTTTTGGTAATAATTGAACATAGCCTTGCAAGTTGCTGTTTTTTTTGTTTACACAAACTCCTATTTTTTCAGGTATTCGAGCTAATAACCCAAGTAACACAACATTAAATCGCAAAGTCTTATACAGTATTGCATCATTCATTGACAAAACAATGCATACACTCCCATTGGTCTCCTCTCCACAGTCTCCACCAATCACAGGCTCGTCCGTCGGAGATGCGCGTGGTTGCGCCTGTGCATAGTTCCTTTTTCGAAAAAGGAAACCTGATAGTTCACTTTAATTACACTAGGGGGAGTTTATTCGACCGTTGAGTTAGAAATTCTATAGATAGCACGGGTAAACCTTCGTTTCCGTTTTGTTGTTTATAATTATTTTTAATAATAGAAAGATATTTTAAAGTAGGTACGCATCATACGCAGATACGGCTTAACCTAACCCTAACTACTTATCTACTCTCTATCTGCTTATTCTCTATGTTCTGAACTGTTTTTGTACTTATATTGAAGTGTGCAATAAGTATTTCTTTAGTTCTTGGCGGAGGCTGAATTAGATAAGAGTATGATTTTATTAATAGTCAAAGTTTTTCAATATCCTGACAAAAGATTGCGCTTGTCTAGGAGCGGTAATCTGTTTTCTACCATATGATATGTATGCTAATTTACCTATTCCCCAACTTATACCATTGTATCAACCCACCCCACCCTGTATACTTTGATTGCGTTTCGTTCCACGATTAGCACAACAAAGGTTCTATTTTCAAATGAGATCGGTTTTGACGTCACCGCTCTAACATTAGTCTAGGGATTGCACCAGGAAGACGTCATGACGCACGAGGTGACATTTGCAGTGCGCGTGCGCTTCTAGGAATTGCGTTTCGTTACTGCGTTTATAAATGTTTTGGCTTGAGTGTCATTTGGTGTTGCAAAATTGGTGAGATTAACGTATGCGTACATTTATTATGTGCGTGGATTAGTATAAATATGATTGGGATATGTATTTACAGTTGTAATTCAATATTACCGTAAATAATAATTAGATGAATTTGCCAAAATGCAATGTGTTTTATACTTGTGGATAGGTCTATACTTTACTGAACAAATTCTCCGAGTCTAATAATACCCAGCCCACCCCTATATTTGCGCCCTACAGTAATTAGCCAAGGGTATTAGACAATATTTACAACGGTGTCGACATTAATTGACAGCACGTGACTGTTCTATAATTAGATTTACGGAACAGATGTTCGGATTTGCGGTATTTTGACAGTTTTTGACATTATTCCGGAAAACATTGAAATTTTGGAGCGCGCTAAACTGACACTATTAATCAAAATACTTTTTATTCTTACATTTAGGTATTAAAAAAGTCGCTTTTTCTTTAATTGAAGCCTAGAAAATAAACGAGCAACAAAAACTGTTGTAATTACTAATTAGCCTACAATTTATTGATGGGTCTCTCCGTATTTTTTTCTTAAAAAATATCTTTTAAGCTTCGTTCTTAAACTATTTCGTATACTATAACTAGTACACGGGAAAGTACAATATAATTGAAGGGATGTTTACAAAAACAACATATCTGCTTAGACCGGTTGACACTTCTGGAGGAACATTTATAATGGGCTCAGGAGTCGACCAGTGTAGTTAGTTATGTTGTTTTTGTAAACATCCCTTCAATTGTCATTTACTCGTATATCAAGTGATCTTTAAGGTAACAGCTGAAGCGCAAGGTGTGTTAGGCACAAAGAAACAAAGATGGCTACTTAATTGGGAATTATTATTAATTCTGTACCGCAGCTAGTCAATGTGACGCCTTACTAAGACATAATATTGTAGAAATTAATAATATAATTGTGTGTCAAACTTTGACGCTTTGCTCTGGCATTCAGTTACCGAATTTTAGTATATGTTTATATTGTTTATTTAGTCACCGTCCTATGACATAAAACACATTTACACTTATATTGTGGTATACAGGGTGTGGCCTGTAATAGGAGCAATAAATTTAAAGGACGCTTCCTTAGAGCATCTGCAGTAACCTCTTGTGTCCAAAACAAAATATCTTTTTTCAATTGGGAGAAATTTTGATCTAAAGTTATGAACTCCAAGTAATGGATCTTGGCGCCCAGAGATTATAGCGCGGCAGTCAATGCTGATTTTGAGGTTGCTTCAAGTTATGACTCATAATCGTTGTCGTCAAAGGATATTTTTGGGATTTTTAAAATATTTTTTATATAGTGTTTTTTGAATAAATAGTTATTGATATCACTCCAGTAGAGTAAAAAAGTACAGATAAGCTACTATTGCCAAAAAAAGATATTTTTTTTTTTTTTTTAATTAAAACCATTTAATAATTGCTGGAGAGCTCAATAGTGTATTAGTATTTAGTATCACAACCAAAAAGAGCATTTCGATTACGAGAAAAGGGCATTTCGATTACGATTACGAGAGACAATAGTAATTAAAACATATGATATGGCTCACGGTATAAATAATTTCAATTTCAATTACGTTGTTTTGGTACTAAAAAACTATTAATAAGTAAATACGCAATTCGCACGCTCAAAAATTACTTTTTAATTTCCGTTCCGACTCCTACGCTATTTCCGATTCCAACCCTCGATTCTAAATTTGAAAGAAAATCCCGAGATCTACTTCCGGCGGATGCCACTAAATTCAAAATGGCCGACCCTTCTGTAACCGCCACCTGGCACAAGTACCCTCGTAGTTTTTGTATTATCTTAAAGCGATAGGGCGTTTAGCGTGTTATATTTCAATATTAGATAAGTATTTGATCGATTTTACTGTTAACAGTACCTACTACAGAGCAATATTATATCGCCTTTATGTCCGAAATATCATGAGGATTCCCCAAAATAGAATAACATCAGACCTTCTGGGTCTTCTGGCCACCAACTATGGTGGGAAGAAGTATTAAATGGTTTTAGGTTTGAATATTAAAAAAGTTACTTTAAACAACATGAAGGTGATGGTTTTTATTTGGGTTATTATAAATATATTCAGCTTTGAACTCGGATAATGTCCTTTAGCCTAGTAACGCGTAAGAAACGGGGAAATTGTCGCGTAATTGAATTTAGAATCTTTATTATTGTAATTTGTACTTTTACAAGTACGCGAAGACTTACTAGCCTAGACTTTGGGCAGAAATTTCTATAGCACAGTCAGCACTCAGCAGTCATAAGTAGTAATTGAGGCAAGCTGGGCGCGCATCTGCCGCGCAGGTGGCCATCTTGTGGGGTGCGCCTGCGCCGGGCAGGGGCGCGTCTTGTGTGACTTGGGCTTTGTCATGTCACGAAAGTTCCTTTCGAAGTAAATATTTTACTATGTATGTGTGTCCACTTTAATTTTAGTATTTTTTGTAGGACGTTGGGTAATTCGATTTTTTTAAGTAATCACCTATATAGTCAACTTGAAAATATCCGTACGCATTCAGTGACTAAATATGCGAACAACTTTATGACTAGTGGGTCTGAGCTGTAGACCTCACAATATTTTTTTTTTAATTCTAAAAACTGATTCGACAAAAAAATCTATATAATTATAGAACCTGTTCACAAAATTTCACGAGAATCGGTTGAGAAATTTGTCGAAAGCTGAAACGGAGACACTTCGCTCGCTCGGTCAATAAGGACGTAAAGATGTTTTTGTCACTTAGGAATTTCTGTACTTTATCAGTTTTATGTATGTATGTATGTAAATACTTTATTGTACACAAAACACAGGTAGAAATACAGACAAATTCGGTTATATCGGTACAAAGGCGAACTTATCCCTTTAAGGGATCTTCCAGTTAGTTTAGTTCTTTATCAGTTTTATTACCGATCCTGAGTTCTGAGGAGTGTCGTCTGTTAATATACGTCTGCTTAAAAAGTATACACATTGCCGTTACTCGACGTTAAACAAATATTGTCCGAGTCTCACTCGAATGCAAAAAATGGTGTCAACCAGTCCATTTGACCAAAGCAAACTAATTAATAACTGAGTTAAGTAATTACAAGTAATATTAGTGTTGTGTTTGATTACAGTTATAAACGATTACTAGCGTGTTGTGTTATTTGCAGGCTAGCAGCAAACGTTGAGCCCGAGTTTGGTTTTTTATATACCTGCTTGGTTTTTTTTTGTATATAATTTTTTATTTTTGCAATCTTGTGACGACATTTTTTTTATGTCTACTATCGTATATATTGGTCTCTCTATTTCTATTAAATAATAACTCAAACTAGTACCATAGTAAGCTCAATAAGGCTTGTGTTGTGCGTACTAGACGACAATATATGTATATATACTTAAATATATAGAAAACATCCAAGACTCAGGAACAAATGTATCTGCTCACCACAAAAACAAATGCCCTTACCGGGATTCGAACCCGGGACTTCTATAAGTAGCTTCGGAAAGTGTCACTACCAACTAGGCTAAACAGGCCGACAAACATAGGCTAGACGCTGGAAAATAAATAATATATCTCCTTTACCCGAATCATCATCACCCTGGCGTTATCCCAGTACAGTTGCATCCAAAAGGATGCCCAGGGTCCGCTACCTAATCCAAGAATTGGCTTAAACACTAGTTTTTGCGGAATCGACTGCCATCTGACCTTCCAACCCAAGGGGGACACTAGAAGCGGTAGTGGGAAATAAGTTGCAGAGCTTAGCACATCGACGCAAAGTAGCATGTCTGTGCGTCTTCTACAAACTGTACTTCGGTGAGTGTGCTCAGGAGCTCCATGAGCTCATACCGCCTTCCCCCTTCTTCCATCGGACATCCAGACGTACGGCTGGCTACCATCCTTACCTGGTCGAAATTCCTCTAATTCGAACCAAGCGCTTTGCATCTTCTTTTATAATGCGCACTTCTAAGGTTTGGAATTCTCTGCCGGCGTCTGTATTTCCGAGTTCATATAACCTGGACCTTTTTAAGGCACGAGTGAATAGGCATCTTCTGGGTGAGCTCGCTTCATCGTCGGCCTCATCTTTGCCCCCTGGCTAGATGCTGGCAAAGAGCAATCCCATTTTTAATATAAAAAAAAGACCTTATTGGGATTAGGCTTAGCAACTTGACTGTTAGTTGTTCCCAACCGCCCGAAGGCCTGTAACTTGGCTTAACGACTATTAAATACATTTTCTACAACTCTCCTTTTCTCAAATATTCAATATAAATGCTAGTGCTAGGTACAGTGTTCTTAGCGTTGTAATTTTTACTTCAATATGTATTTTCTCTAATATCTATAGGACAGGATAGACCAACTAGCGCATAAATATCGCGCAAACTCATCAGTTTGCGCAATAAATATTACCTGTTTTACAAAACCCTTTACATAACATCGTTGTGTAATAGAATCCCGTGCCCCCCAATAGTTCACGCCATTAAACAGGAGGAAGTGCGCACGTGCACGAGGGTGTTCCGGATCGCCGGCTTGTGGGGGCAACTTGTTGCTTTTAGTTCATGGTAACTGGTATATTGTGCTTTATAAAGCACATTTTGTTATGCTAGTAAAATATTGTCCTTTAAAAAGTAAATGTCCTTTAATCTTTTTTCTTACGAGAATCATGTTTTATGATCATGATTTTTATTAGCTCATTAATTATTATCAAGTATTATTGTATGAAATAACTACAACTTAGAAAATTTGAAAAACCCCCGACATTTTCATTTCTAAGCTAAATATCTCAAAAACGGCTGAACAGATTTTCATGAAACTCTTGAAACATGGCTAAGAACACTCGGGATAAAATTATCTATCACACAAAAAAAAATACACAGACAGACACGTTAAACTTATAACATCCCTCTCTTTTTGCGTTGGGGGTTAAAAAAAACAACTTTGCAGGATTTATTGATTTAAACATAAGTGTAAATTAGATAATTACTACTACCTTTACTTCTATCTCTTTATTAAACTATCAACACAGCGAATGCACGTATATCTTAAAGGGCCGGTGACGTTACCACATTGGTCAGGCTGGTTCAATATACCATCAAGGTTAAGGAAAAAAACGCATCTAAATTTTGATTTCTTTTGTTCCAGCGCCCCGCACGTCCTGCACCGGAGGCGCCCCGAACAACCTCCCCCCACTAGGCTTCCACAGCGTCCACGGGGAGAACATCAGGATATCGAGGGACGGATCCGTCGCGCGACGCGTCGAGAGCTTCTGCAAAGGCGTCGCGTTCAGCGCGAGGCCTGTTAGGGTCAATGAGAAGGTACGATCACACTTCTGATGTCATCCCCCTTCTGATAATGATAAGTGTTTTGGACCATCTGGACCTCAGGACCTTCAGAGACGGTGTAACGTGGTGTGGTGAAAAGGCGTCGGGTTCAGCACTATGCATGCTATGCATATCTTAAACAATCCCACTCTGATATCATCTGGTATATTAGAGAAGATGAAGGTCTTCTGAGACGGTTCTGTAGGACAACATGGAGTCCAAAGGCGTCAGTGTTTTCCATGTATGCCAATACATCAGGGAGGAATATGTTGTCGGCTCGGTATAAAAATCTGGCTATGTGATCTATTCGTCAAATCAATTAGGAGCTCCTAAATTTTGTCACTAATTAATTATTTATTAAAAAAAACGTTTGTCATTCCAGGTCTGCCTCCGCTTCGTCGAGATCTCCAACAGCTGGAGCGGCGTAATCCGCTTCGGCTTCACCACTCACGACCCCACAACTCTGTCCCACGCTCTCCCCAAATACGCCTGCCCGGACCTGACCAACAAACCAGGCAACTGGGCCAAGGCTTTGGGCGAGAGATTCTGTGAGAAAGACAATATATTGTACTACTATGTGAACTCCGCTGGTGATGTACACTTTGGTGTCAACGGAGAAGATAAGGGCTTGTTCTTTTCGGGAGTAGACACGAGATCCCCACTATGGGCTCTAGTAGATGTCTATGGAAACTGCACAGCTGTTCAATTCGCGGATCCCAGAGCGCCAAACCAAGCCAGGAGACCGAATCAAAGCCCTGTGGAAGAGGAGAGACTTGTCAGTAGCATGCGATCTCTTTCTGTAGAAGATCCGCTACCTCAACCGAGATATCAAAACCCGCTTGTGCCCTTAAGTCTTCACAGGACTAAAGGGAGGAACGTCCAGTTTATAAACGATAGGGGAGTCGCAGCGAGAATCGAAGCGGAGTTCTGCCAAGGTTACGTTTTCACTGCCCGCCCCATGCGTCCGGGCCAAACCATCGTCGTACAGATCCTCGCAACTGAGACGGCATACGCTGGCAGCTTAGCTATCGGCCTGACGTCTTGCGACCCAGCCACTTTAAGACCTTGCGATCTCCCTGACGATGCGGAGCAGCTCCTGGACAGACCTGAATACTGGGTCGTGCGTAGAGACGCCGCCAACGGCTTGCGCAGAGGCGATGAGCTCGCTGTAACGTTGACCTTAGACGGTGAAGTTCGCGTGAGCCGAAACGGGTCCAACCCTATCACGGTCATGCACGTGGACCATACTTTAAGATTATGGGCGTTCGTGGATATATACGGAGCGACGCAGAAAGTGAGGATGCTGAGCTCTCAAACAGCTCAGACGCCGCCTCAGCAGTTGAGAGTGCTGGCTGGCTCAGCGCAGCCGATTTCGACTGGAGCTGGAGGCACAGTGCTGGTTGTGAGTCTGCCGCCGCAAAATGGCGCACAGAACTCCGCGAACCAGCAGATGACTTTGGCTAGCGCGCATTATATTGAGGTGAGTTGAACTCCTTAGTGTCCCTTTCGAGTATATAACTAATCCGAATTATACTATATATATAGTTCATTCAGGTACTAAGTTGAATTGACTTGATTTTTACAGAAATTAAACATTATCCCTAACAGTTTATTTTCATGAGATTAATTCAGGAATCCCGTAGATTCCCTTTAATGTATCCTAAGTCGCGATGAGGTCACTATTTCATCTCTCATGTAAAATTTGTTTTAGTTTACACTCTTGACTAACATAACCTGTCTTTTTCTTCCAGCCGATCCAGTCGTCACAACTGTGCCTCACCAACATCGCCCCAATGTCTCCCCCGTGCAACCCGCAACCATACCCTCGCCGGAGCGACAACCAGTGCTCCGCCAGCCAGAACAGTTGCAACGAACTGGTCCAGATCCCTGAGAGGATCGAACGGCCCTCGACCAGCCGACAGGCGCATCAGCCCCACCAAACGGCACACCAGCCAATCTACTCCGTCATCGGCGAAGGACAGAACTTAACTGGCACGGAGTGCACAATATGCTACGAAAACCCCATAGACAGTGTGCTATACATGTGCGGACATATGTGCATGTGCTATCGTTGTGCTGTGCAGCAGTGGAGGGGGAAAGGGGGCGGCCAGTGTCCGCTATGTAGAGCGCAGATCAAAGATGTTATTCGCACATATAAGTCTTGATTTAATGTAATTTTTAGGGCGTATGGTGTTGCCAGGTGAATATTGTATAGCGTTGTTAAAGTTAGTGTCAAATGAGATTAAAAATAAATTACTTTGACACAACGTCTGACAATCCATACGTAATGTGTCTATTAGTTATAGGTCGATTCTCAAGAGCTGGCGCGGAAAATGTATGCAACTGTCATTAATTTCATAGACATTTCGCGCCAGCTCTTGTGAATCGACTTATATATATTGTACTGTTTATAAATTCGGTATAGAGATTGCCAAATATTGACACTTGACGTTATTTATTTTGACATTTGCACTTAACAGCTCAAACTTATCTTTGAATTTAACGGCCGCTGTCATGTTTAACTATCAAGAATAAGTTTTTGCTGTCATTTGTAGTTAAGGCACTGACTTAGAGTAACCGCCTGACATGACATTGATATTGATATATTAAGCACCTTATTTCGTCCACTTAAGAAATTATACATTTCTCCAAAATATTGAATGTCGAATTTTGGAGTTTTGTTATCTGTACACTATTTGGACTTATAAAATGAATATATGACAAAAAACTATTTATAATAATGAAAAACGTAATATATAACCTAAAATATGTAACTATTGGTATTTTAGTTGCTTTTAATATCAAAATTATTTCAAATTGATAACTGTTTTGTTTTTGACTGTGTAATATCCTATGTTTAACGGCTACTGGCACTTAAAATTACTGTCAGTGTTTTTAAGCAACCATAGAGCTTAGTCAAGTTGGCAACCAGAAGAATTAACTGTCAAATTGACAGGATATTCACAAGCACATCTAAGTTCAATTAGGAACTATCTTGCGAAGAGATTCTGTTGTTAATATTGGATTTTTTTAGACTGTCAAATATGTTTCATACAAAGTGGAATATAGCTAATTCAAATGTATATTTGATAGTCTAATACTGTAATGTATGAAATCGACAGCGACATGTAATACAATATGGAATATATTTGAAAGCAAAATAGCAGTTCAACAATGCTAGATTTAATTAAGAGTTTTACTTTTATTTGATATTATTATGTTTGTTTACAATTCTAAACATACATACAAACTTTATAGTTTTATCAGACTAATGAAAGTTCCGTATAGTTTTACACGTCGGTCATATAAATATGTATGTATGAAAGCGATAGTAACGGCTAGGTATTAAAATAATCTGATAGGGTTCCTAGCGTACAATATTGATTCAAAGTTTTTACGTGCATCGGAACGTATCTTGACCAATAGCAAACCATGGAACACTTAGAAATATAACCTGGTAATGAAGTGACTGTCATCGACTGGTTAATTAACCGATTAATGTGTCAAATTGACATGACACTCAGGTCATGATAGTTATATTAATTTAAAAACTCTCTAAATATCCCTGACCAGTAATTACTAAAATGTGCACTTTACATGGATAATTTTGAATATTCCATAGACAATACCATCCGCATTTTATACTTTTTTTCGTTACGTTCCGATGCACGCACAGACGCAATGGCTACGAAAATACGTACGTCCATAATATTATAATTGTTAATAGACGATAATTGCATTTAATGATCATATCATTGTTTCTACATGTTACCAGGGTTGTTCATTTACATTTACTTTAGTAGAATACCACGGTTGCTAAGAAGGACACGGCCCATCTAATGCTAAGCGAGCGCTAGGGGTGTTCGTTGTTGATAAGTACGTCACAAAATTCTACATTAGTAATTGTCATATGGACAAGACCAGGTGGTAGGGAGTTCCTATTTACAGTTTCTGGTGAATTTTCCCTTTTAACGCTCGAGGAATACTTCAAAGTGACATTTCCATTTGTAACTAACTTCACAGTAAAGGTTACTGGGTGAGTTATTCATTTTTGTTCTAATGCGCTCTACAAAAAGTGATAAACGCAGTTATCTGTTGCAATGAGATAGTAATTTGCATCATATCAGATCTCATCTGATCTCAAAACAGAGCTGCGTCCTTATCGCCCTTTGCAAGAGCGTTAGGCAGTTTGGTGTTAGCTTACGTCAAAATGACAGTTGAAGTAACAGCGCGTTGTCAGAAAAGCGGAGTTGCCAGTAGATAAAAAGCTACCGCGCATTATTGCCAGTGCTATAACTGAATGGGGAAAATTTACGGGAAATTCTCTTCAAGACAATAGCTAACCTGTAAGCTTTAAAATTGGTATCATTCCTTTCTTGCTCAAATGATTTTCTTCATGTGGCAACACATATCTAGATTTTGACATATCTATCCTTTTTAATTGTACGTATATTTGAATAATCATTCCTTAGTGTGATTCTACTCAGAAATTCATATTTACATTAGCCTTTTAATTATGTGTATCAGTATACATACATAGTTTGCAACATTGACATAATATACTTTTGACAGCTATAGATGTATGTGTTATGTGGCTGTGGCTGCTGCTGACCAATATAAAGGTCATCGTCATTTAAAGGGTTAATTATTTTTGAATCTCTAAGTAGAGTCGCGCGTATTTTTAGATTACCATTAATTTTGTGTAGACCAAACTTTTGCAGCCAGTTTTTTATAATTGATTTAATTTGTAATGTTTAATTTATTAATTAATATTTTTTAATCAGTGAAATTCTAAGTTAATGGAGACTGAATATGTTAGAGTTTCACGATGCAATTTTTTCTGAGTTGGCGGCAGCTCTTTACAGGCGCAAGCGCAGCGCGCTAAGTCAAAGTCAATCTCGTGTGTAGAGGGAAATTGGTCTATACGCGAGTGCAGCATATATCATGCGCATTGAAAGGGTTGGTTACTTCAATAAAACTAATTTTACCCTTTTTAAAGCTGCTGCAGCGCGCTTTTCTGTTTGTACGGTTGTCAGCAATACTGTATATACAGTATTCATCACTTTATGTTAACATATCTATCCTGGTTTGGAGAAATACGGCGCTCTCGAGCTGACGCATACTAGAGATGCGCAGATATTTTGAGCTTTTATTGAGTTTACAAGGAAAGGGATGGAAGACTGCCGCCGTCTCAGACATTTTTGTGTGGCAATACTATGATAAGCTGATTCTACATACCAAAACAGTGTGACCAGTTTTCGATTACAATATCACAGTTTCAAGCCAAATCTTTATATAAGTTAGTGTTATGATATGTAAATAATTATTGATATTAAGATGTTTAGATGTTGGTACATATTTGACTGTTTAATTTTTCTTATTTATTTTTCCCTGAAATTATTTATTGCGATTATTTGGCAACATTGGATTGATTTGGCTGTCAAATCAAATTAACGGCCTTTATGTAGGGTTGCCAAAATTGCTAAATAAGTGATTCTTCTGCTTTGATCATTTGAAATGCTTTTGTATCGATGATCTTTAGGGGTTTCTTCAAATTTTTATCCTAATCTTCTTCTTCTATTCATTTGGATATGTACCAATATCAGGCCACCGAAGCTTTCTAGAATACAAACTTCAAAATCTCGCATTTTGTGTGGTATCTACCTTTCTCGTTCTGTTGCACTGTAACTGGTAGAGGCCGGTAAATAACACTTGTGTCGAAGTTGTACACGTACTTCAACTTGATTTGAGGGTGATGTTATGTACGAGTAGGAAATAATAAATAAACTGGAGAATATAGAGTTGTAATACTGTAGTGTTTGACAAGCGCTTGCCCAATAACGACTGGCCATTTGGCCATTGTTGCTGCTTTAATCTTAAACATCTGTAACTTGAAGGTTCTTGACGGGCAATTGGAAGTATTTCGGTCTCTTTAAGTATATCGGTTGACTATTAGGGCCGTTGCACCAACTCACGGTTACAGACCGATCAATGTTAATAATGGCGCCAGCAGCTGTCATCCCATTGAAACTTGTCAAACTTACCATTCAATCAGATTTTAACGAACACCGCTTACGATTACAGACGGTTTGGTGGGAACCCTTGGATTTTTTGGAGTTTGTGTACTAAAAAGCGAGGTGTATGTGATATGATTTCTTTTGCGACAGCCTCTCGCGTACATCTATCGTCTAGTCGTTAGTGTATTTATTTTTACTGCGTTCTTGCTACGATGTTGGTTAGATTAAGTTTTCGAATAAAAATGATTATTGAACAAAGCTTTGCATTTTTGTGACCCAAAAACCCTCTATACAAAGAAGAAATGTGAAAAATTAATCGCCAGGAATTCCCATTCCCCCAAAATCCTTTTCAAGCCATGACTATCATGTCATGCCATGCATGAGCTATCGCGGAGACCCCTCCGCCCTCGTGAAGACTCACGTCACACACAAGATCACAGATTAGTATCACATCTAATATTTTAAGTTTCAACTGGGGAGGCTGCCACACGGTGTGGATAATTTATCAATATTTGACTTTGATTGGAAATTATAATATCCTTACCGGAAGGTTCGACTTCGTAATAAATAAAGGTCAAAAAAGTCAAATCTTGATTTTCCTTATTATCAATGACAACAGGAAGACTAGTTACAATTTCGTTTATCGTCGACTTTATATATCATTCCTCGCAACTATTATGTAGTATGAAGTAAGCGGAAGCGACAACAAGCGAAGCGAGCAGGAGTGTTAGGAAGAACTGCGACCCTACAGCCGCGCGCTGTAGGGAGCGGATCGAGTGTGCCAAAGCACGTAATACAAAACGGCTCTATTTTGTAAGACTGCAGATTATACAATTCGCCTGCGACATATATACGAGTATTATAAATCAAAAGCAATATTATGGGTACATTTTGTATAGATCTTCCACACAACCCGACCAGCTTTCATTGCTCCTGAGTTTATAGAGGATAGCTCACGTCCACGCTATAAGGAAATATTTCGCCGAACGGAAGCATGAGGTCGACAACCCTACGTGGTTAAAAACATTTATGGTCAAAGATCAATGACTAAGGAAATTCTATGGACGCGAAGTGTCATCATTACGAGCGTGTTCATTTTGCGGCCATATTGGAACTAATCATGGCGGATATGGTGCTGTCCCGCTAATCAACATTTTTATCGATATTATAGACAGATCTTAAAACGTATTGATTTCCTAGGATGTTAATAGTTATACTATATGAATAAAAGTGACCTTTTTTAGGGTTCCGTAGTCAACTAGGAACCCTTATAGTTTCGCCATGTCTGTCCGTCCGTCTGTCCGTCCGTCCGCGGATAATCTCAGTGACCGTTAGCACTAGAAAGCTGAAATTTGGTACTAATATGTATATCAATTACGCCGACAAAGTGGTAAAATAAAAAGGGGAAAAAAAATTTTTATTAGGGTACCTCCCCTATATGTAAAGTGGGGAGTGATTTTTTTTTTTTTTCATTTTAACCCTAACGTGTGATATATTGTTAGATAGGTATTTAAAAATAAATAGGGGTTTACTAAAATCATTTTTTGATAATGTTAATATTTTCGGAAATAATCGCTCCAGAAGTTAAAAAAAATGTGTCCCCCCCCTCTAACTTTTGAACCATAAGTTTAAAAAATATGAAAAAAATCTCAAAAGGAACTAAATAAAAACTTTGTAGGAAAATTATTTTGAACTTGATAGGTTGAATAGTTTTTGAAAAAATTACAAAAATAATTTCTGAACTAAGTTTGTAATTTAACCGTATAAACAGGTGTTTATTGTACCTGTCATTTCTACAAAATCACAATAAAATGACGTGCTTTCAAATAAAGTAAAACCGGTGAAAATCAGTTCACGCAATAAAGAATTATTCCATAAAAATCATCTTCCATACTTTAAGCTCGCGCGCAATAGTTTACTTAATTTGCCGATAGATGTCGCTGTACGTGGAACGCTCATTTTTAGGGTTTTGTGTTTCTGTACTTAATATTTCAACTTAATGTGACGGACGGAAAACTACGGAACCCTACACTGAGCGTGGCCCGACACGCTCTTGGCCGGTTTTTTTTATATGCAGTTTTCTTTGATATAAAACAAGCATTTACTTTACGGGATTTCATGATTAATGTTACTAGTAAAGAGTTCCTTTACTCTTTCGCTAAATATCGCGTATTAATTACATGCAGTCAATAACGGCATGTAGCATAAATAGATCAGTCCATCACCAATAATAAAAACCTACCAGACACCCTCAAGTATGCTGGATGTATCCCATTAGTTTAATTTTGGAATATACTAATTATATTATATACTTTGTATAGATGTTCTTTCGTCTTAATCGCAAAAACTACTGAATGGATCTTGAGCAAACTCCAGTAACATGGTTCGGATGCGTATATTTGATATGGGACGTCAAATAATAGGGGTTGAAGCCATACATACAGTACCGGCCAATAATACCTAAGTATTATCATTTCACCACCACCACAGATTAGGGGAGAATTAACCAAAAGATAACCAAAATTAGGTATATTACAAGGTTACTATTAAAACAACGTGAGATCAGGATAATATTTTAAATTAATAATTTTCACAGGTCTTTATTTTTCAATTCAAATAACTACCGCTAGTTACGTTCTCAGTTCCAATAGCATCTAACCATTTTTTCTTCTGAAATTCACTTTAAAAATATAAATCACCGAATCAATGAGACTATAGTAAGTCATCGCAATTCTTTATCGATGTATTCAGGAACAACCCTACCTACTGCTTCAGGGTAACTTTTAGTACGAAAATATTGAAAGAAAAAGCTGAATCCCACTACAAAATATAAATTATCTTAATCAGTGCACTAATTATGATATGATACGAGGCCTACGAGGGGCGTCTGAAAAGTAACCTCCTTGGTCAGAAATATATACAAAAATAATGCTGGCTGGTATGGATTTATATTCGTTTATTATTATATTTTCAAAATGTATTACATTCATTTGTTTATTGCATCACGTTTATTTGTCTCCTACAACTGTTTCGAACATGTCGTAGAAAAAGTGAAAATGGATAAAATCGAGCAGCGTGCGGTGATTAAGTTTCTGGCTAAAGAAGGGAATACTCCTTCGGAGATCAGACAGCGTATGTTACGTGTGTTTGGCAGTTCGTGTTCCTCCGAATTTGTTATAAAGTTTTGGTCAAGGCAGTTTAAATTAGGTCGTAAGAGCCTGGATGATGATCCTCGTAGCGGAAGACCAGTTTCGGCCGTCACCGATGAAAATGTAGCCAGGGTGAAAAAAATTATATTAGAGGACCGACGAGTTAAGCAGTGGGAGATAGCTAGAGATAAGGGCGTCAGTAACGAGCGAGTCAATTAAATAATTCATGAGCATTTGAACATGTCCAAGGTTAGTGCACGTTGGGTCCCCAGAATGTTGACAGCATTTGACATGGAGAGGCGTGTCAAATGTTGCGAAGAGTTTTTGGACATGAGTCGAGGGAAAGAGGAAGAAATAATTTCTAGAATTGTAACATGTGATGAGACATGGATTCGACAATGGGACCCGGAATGTTAGCAAGAGTCGTTACAGTGGAAATTTAAGGATAAGAAGCCGCTTTGGAAATTCAAGTTCTGTCCATCGGCAGGTAAACTTATGGCTACAATCTTTTGGGACACAGAAGGGATTTTGCTCATAGATTATTTACCGAAGAAAACTACAACGAATGCTGATTATTACTCAAACTTACTATATCAACTAAGAGAGACAATAAAAGAAAAACGGCAAGGTAAACTAAGCAAAGGAATTTTGATTTTGCACGATAACGCACCAGTGCATACCGCCCACACAACGAAGCTAGCAATTAAAGACAATGGCTACGAAACCATTTACCACCCTCTTATAGTCCAGATCTAGCCTCCTGTGACCATTTTCTGTTTAGACTTCTCAAGAAGGACCTCAGGGGACGAAGTTTTATGACCGACGACGAAATAAAGACTGCGGTTACTGACTTTTTTGACGACAAACCTAAAGACTTTTTTAAAATGGCTTAAATTCAATATTTGGAAAATGTAATAAGTGTATTTCATTATCAGGGGACTATATAGAAAAATAAATAAAATTTAGCCACGAGTCTTTTGTTTCATTGTTACGTAGATTACTTTTCAGTCGCCCCTCGTACATATGCCTTGTTCTCGACAATGTTCAAATCATTCAATATTTCAATAGAAAAACATTACAAAGCTATGCAACGACAAACTTTTCTGTTTCTGGCTTTGTCTTAAGCCACATCCTGTTATGCTACACTTAGGCATGATCGCAGTATTTCTCTTCACACTCCTTTAAAGTCTTTTGCGGTTTTTACTTTAATAACACTCTTTATTTTATAACTTACCAATTTTTATTCTACTCACTGACAGATCGTGTACTGCTCAATTGACGTACCGGGGAACATAATATGGCGATTTTGAGCCTCAGAAGCTTTGGTACAAATAGAACAATATGCCCGGTCCATAGAATTTCCTTAGTCATTGTCAAAGATTCACCACTTTTTTCTAAACCTACTCCAATAGATCAACATTTTTTTTTAAATATTATTTCTAAATATAGTATACCTAAAAAGTATAAAATATTGCTCAAATAGTGTCTTAAAAATCGAAATCTCAGTAAGTTACAGTAATGATTCATAACACAGTTGTAGTATTTGAAGAATCACGGATCCAACAAATGAGTCATAAAAATCATTGCGAAATTGGGTAAATATATTTTATGACATGCCACCCTAAACGTCAAACAATAGGACAAGCAATCGAGTTTCTTTTGACGTTAAAAAAGTTTAAAACTAATATAATTAACACAATAAATTGAATTTTAATACAATGGTATAAGGTGTAAAACAGCTTAGCCGTTTTTAGTTTTGAGGTTAGTGTTAGCATGATTAGTACCAACATAACAATTTTAAAACGTAGCGTCTGATTGAACGAACGAACGATTTGTTATTATTATAAGTGGGCATAACCTTTATTCTTGTTTCGCTTTTATTTTAATCAAGAATCAGTGCAAATCCTTACAAATTAATCATTTCTAGTTAATCCTAATGTTGAATTGAATAATTGTGCCGCATAAAGTGTGTAAAGGTATGTTTTTCATTCAATATAAAAGACATAATCGGTACGAGATAATTAGATCAAGTAGTACGCGTAGCTTTTTAGTGGCATGTGCAGTTATTTCATGTGATCCTCATTGTTTCGTACTTTTACAATTTATAGCGCCATTTTGTCGTTTCTGAAGCTTTTATGTGTGTTTTCAACGTTCGATTCGATTTAAAAGACCGTTTGGGAGTTCGTATGGTGTTTTAATTTTTTAATTTGGAATCGTAAGTGGTGTTTTGTTTTTATCGGTCGGGATTTTGAGGGACGGCAAACAGCCAAAATTTTAAAGAATAGACTCTTTTTAATCGTGTTTGCTGTTATTAAGCTACATATTAATATTTCAAATGTTATTGAACTCTGCTCTGCCTGATCAATAAGTCAAACAAAATTAACAGTTATTTATACAATTCGTATGTAAATTTCGCTTCATTCACCATGTGGCATTTTTGTTACCAGCCAGTTTTAAGCATTTGTTTTAAATAGATAATATTAGGAATGACATGTCTTTTGGTTTTTGTTCTTCAACATTTTTATTTACATACATACATACACATACTAAAATATATAAATATTACTAAATTACTATGTATAAACATGGTAAAGTATTGCAATGTCCTTGCCACAAAATAACTAACCAAGACACAGCTATTTAATTAGTAATATCCAGCTAGTAAATGTTATCAGCTTGGATTTCTTTTACCTTTGTAGTAGTGACTTTTCGGCTATAGCAACACCACACCTAAGTCCCTTGAATTTAGAATTCAGAGCATACTTAATTCACTTGGCTGAAGGCTGTAGGGACTCCGAAACACAGATTTTGGGGTGTATCTAGTCACAATCAAGTATTCCGCGGAGACCCATACTGATTTTGCAACCTGTCTCTGCCAAAAAAGCAATGAGACATCAATCAATCTATCTTTGTGTTTTATGGCCCCATCGGTATTGTTGATGATTCCGCCAACATCAAGGTTTAAAAAGACAGGTGTTTAATGATAAGGATTTGGGTGACTTCAGATTGCACGGTTCACTTAGAAAAATGGCTAATAACTTAATGGAGTGTTTTTATGCAACTAAAGAGCTCTGTACGGTCAACTGCATAATTACATATCGATTGAATCCTCTCACAAATACGTACCGCAACCTCAATTTGTTGACGTAAGAGCTATAGAACATATTTTTGAGCAAGTTGTATGCACCTATATTATTGCAGTTGACAGTAGTTTAGTATTGTTACTTTAGAATCAGAAAATTATTATACTTAAGCCTTATTTACACACAAGATTCATATGAGAGTTCCACTACATTGTGCGGTTTGACAGATCGATTATACTCATTATACCCCGGTAACCCACAATGTAATGAAACTTGCAAATGACTCTCATATGTGTGTATGGCCTTTATACCATTCCAAACCAGAAACCAAATGCATGTAACTGCCTTTTTTTGTATCTATTGTGTGATAGTAAATATTTTTCTATTGTTCTATTCTATTCTATTCATTCTAATGTGTCACAACACTCATTACAGATGTTCTGTATCCAAGAAAAAGATTCACACACTGACCCATTCTCCACAACGGAGAAGGACCCGCTAGCCGCCCAGTCTTCCAGCGATGATGAACCAGCCCCGAAGCGCCTCAAGACATTCACACCGTCCCTCAATCTCCAAGTTTACCAAATACCGGCCTTCAACAAGGGACTATCTATATTCCCGACACCAGATGTCACATTGCCTAAGTTTGTGAACAACCCGTTGAACTTGGCGAATCCACTGGCATTGCCAAGTATACAGGTATTGTTTTGTTTAATAATTTTTTTCAAATGAAAGTACATTTCGTATTTTGTATTAATAAAAATAATAATAAATATCTGTGGTCTTACACAAAATACCATCTGCCAAGAAATGGAAATCTGGTTGTATAGACAAATGCACAAAGCACAATATATATACTGAGATAGAGATATCAGTGAAATACTCTACATATATCGTAGCGCCGTTGTGTATTTAATAAGAACTAACCCCACGACTGCTGCATCTCTGTCACTCCAATATTCAAGTGCGATAGAGATAACACCTAGTGACATCTGACTGTCATCAGACCAGACTGACAGTCTGGTGCAAACAAGTTAAACTAACATTTCCATAGAAAAAATTGTACTTAAGGCTGAAAGGCCCCTGGACAAATGTTTGTTTAACACTGTTTTGAAGGCGGCGGCTGAAAGGCTTTTTTTTACTTGATTTTGTGCATCTTTTTTTCTTTGGCGACAATAAAACTTGAATTTCATTTTTATATTCAATGTCAATTATTGAATTTTTTACTCTCTTTACAGGCTGCAAATGTGGTGAAGTCTCTGCATAGCAGATATTCTCTGCCAGCGAAGCTGAGTATAACACCAGTGCAGACTCCGAAGAGCTGTGATTCTGGTGGAGTTGTCAGGTAAACTTTATTTCTGATATGTTTAAGCCTTACACTGAGAGAGCTAAACCCAGAAAAGGCACAACAAAATATCATCTGACTCATACATATTTGGACCAACCAAACTGGGGAATTATTTCAGGACAACATAAAACATTATGTAAAGTTATATTTTAATTATTGTAACACATTTGTACCGGGATATGGATGTTTTCAATGTATTTAAGCATATATCTATTAAATATATCGCCTTCTAGTACCCACACCATAAGCCTTATTGAGCGTAATATGGGGCTAGTTCCATTTGTGTAAATTTGTCCCCTAATATTTATGTACGAGGGGTGATTAATAAGTTTTGATAATCGGTATGAACCACCCTGTTAATGACATTCGATTATTTAATTATTTGCTTTTTATTTACTTTATTTGGGGCATCAACAGCAATACAATATGAAAAATACAAAACTTAAACTACAATAACAATAGCCAATGACAGATGTCCACAAAAAATGCAAAACACAAATCCAACCTTAGTGGTAACACAGAAAATAAGAATAATAATAATGCACAAGTGTGTGTGAGTGGGAATGCGTGGATTATAGTATAGTGAGTGTTTGTGGTTCATGAGGTGTGTGTGTGTATGACAGTAAAAGACAGTATGCGGTGCATAACTTTTTTTAATCAACAGTATATTCACTTTGCATCGATACTGAACAAAAGACATCTGAATGGAAAAAATAACAAGATGGCAAAAATAAGAGTTGGTTTTATAATTATTTGGAGTGGTGTGGAAAAAGTTCTGATGCACTAATAAAGAATATTGTAATTGAAAATAAAACCATGGTTTATCATTATGATTTAAAAAATAAGCAAGTTATCTGTGCCGTGGTTTTTTTATCTCCAGCTCTGTCACCAAAATTAGGGTGTATTTTTCGACTACTTCCTGGACTATTGAGGCCTACCAATAAAAATTGCGAAATTAGCTTTCACCAGTTGAGCTCAGATATTATTGGGGAGTTGTATAACATTATTCTATCAGAGTTGTAAAAAAATATTATAATTATTTATATAAAGCTAAAGAAAAAAAATCACGAATCTTCGGCAGGAATTGTACTTCAGAGTCTTCTAATTGACAAGGGTGCTGCTCTCCGAGTAAAGATCAGAACTGATAACCGTTCCCATTGTTATTTAGTCCTAACTTCCGACTATTACTTCTCATTCACATATGTTCAAAACCAACTACATGAAAATCACGAGCTGGGACTCAGTGAAGGTATAAAATTTGACCTCAAAAAGTTTTTTTTTATTGGGGTAAAAAAAAAACAATTGAATGACGTTAATAAGTATTTTAAAATATAGAAAGTGTATATATTGTAATTAAAATATAACGATTTACGTATCTCCTATATTTAATACTGATTATCAAAACTTATTGATCACCCCTCGTACGTAATATGTCGCAGGTAAATTGTTTGATTCGCCGTTTTACATCTAAGACATTTAAGGGCTAGCCGTTGTGTCTTACGGCGGGTGAAAGATTAGCCGATTGTTATTGCGATACGTACTACAATATGGCGGCTCACATGTGCAAACACAACATACACACACACACACACAAATTACAAATATGTTCCTTAACCTCTAAAAAATAGGATGAAATTTAAGTAAGCAAAAAGAAATCTGCTCTTTCAGAGTTCCGTGTTTCAATTGCCTGACCACAATATCTTCTTCTTCTTCCTCGTTTCCTCATGAAAGAGGGTCGCGACAGCAATCGCCAGTAGCTTTCTTCACCAAAGCTCTCCATGTAGTCCTATCCTCAGCTTTTCGGATAGATGCCTGAAGGGTGATGTGATGTCCTCCCAGACGTATCCGTCGACGGCGACACCCTTAGCTCGTCTTCGCCTGGGCTCTTGCATGAGCGCGAGCATGACTCGCAAAACCAAATTTTGTTTTGAAGGTCCTATTGCAAGAAGCGCAGTAAAGAGACCCACTTGAATTGCGAGTATAGTTGTAGGAGGGCTTGGGTCGAGTTTTTCGGATCAGGCGTTTGGCGTCAAGGTCTTCAAGACGGGAACGCTAAAAGTTTTCTATACCCGTGTTGACAGCAGTTCGCCACTCCGACCTCTGCGTTGCAAGCTCCTCCCATGACTCACTAGACATGCCAATTGCAGTCAAGTGGCGTTTTAAGACATCCCTGTAACGCAGAAACTGTCCTCCTGGCTTTCGTTTACCTGAGCTAAGCTCAGAGTAAAATACCTTTTTTGGTAATCTGGAAGACTCCATGCGTACAAGGTGTCCACACCAGCGTAGTTGGCCTTTCATTAGCATACACTCCATTCCATTTTCGGATAGATGCCTGAAGGGTAGTACGAGGGCCACAATATATGAAATACCGTTTTTTTGGGCACGGACAAGATGATCCAAGACTTAATCATCATGTATAAAGAGCAGAAGAACAGCCAAATCCATACTGATATTATAAATGCGAAAGTAACCTTGTCTATCTGTCTGTTACCTCTTCACGCTTAAACCGCTAAACTGATGCAGATGAGATAGTTTGAATGCCGGAAAAGGAAATAGGATAGTTTTTATTCCGGAAATCATTTCTTAGGCGTTGAAAAGGGGGGTAGAAGTTTGTACGAGCAAACGATATTTGCACGTAGAACCGATGGCCGTTGGGACGGAAAGGTTCTCGAGTGGCGACCACATACCGGAAGGCGTAGCGTGGGCTGCGTGGGTGTCCTCTGGATGCGGGTAGCGCAGGACCGATCATTGTAGAAGTCTTTGGCTAGGGAGGCCTATGTCCAGCAGTGGACGGCTTTCGGCTGACATGATGATGATGATTTCTATAATACAACGTGTTGCACGTGGACAAATGCTGTATTTACTGTTGGATGTTTCAGATACAAGAAAAATGGCGAGATAGCAAAGAAACGCGGTCCGCCCAAAGGGTACAAAAGGAAACCTAAAGTGGATCTATCACAGAGCTTAAACAACGGAGCACTATTACAGGTACGCATAATTTATATGGTAATATGGGGTAGTGTCCTGGGTAAAAAAAAATTAGTCCATCATTTATATTATGTGTTCCGTTCAACATCCGAGATCTGATGTTTGAGAGGGCGCCACTGCGCACGATCGGAAGCAACGAGTCGCCCAACCCAACCGCATCCGCCCACGTGGCATCCGCTTCCGCCGACATGTCAACAGCCGCCATATTCCTCATTGTTGCTTCGTGATCATCGTGTTTCGTGTTGGAGCGGGGGGCGGCGCTGGGACGATAAAAAAATGACAAAGATAAAGCGCGTCAAAGTTCGGGGGTAGCTTGTGACGTCACGCCGTGCTAGACTACACCTAGCTTGTCAAGTGAGTGGGCAACTTGATTGTTAAAGTTGTTAAGTATACTAATTTTACTAAATTCTTTTCAGGCACAAAACACCATACTGACGAGTCTCCTTGCCGCGACCAACACAACTTTGAGCGTCAGCAAGCCGCAGCCTCCACCCATAGCGCCTAAAATAACTATAGCGCCGAAGATCAAAGTGCCTGATGGTAAGAAAGAAAAATATTAAAGGGACCAATAGGGTAGAGACTAATACAATTTATTTCTTTATTTATTGGATCCTAAAGTCGGCCGGACGGTAAGTTGTCGGCCTGTTTAGCCTAGTTGGCAGTGACACTGCCTCCGAAGCTAGAGGTCCCGGGTTCGAATACTGGTAAGGGCATTAGTTTCTGTGGTGAGCAGAAACATTTTGTTCCTGAGACTTGGATGTTTTCTATGTATTTAAGCATATATCTATGAAATATATCGTCGTCTAGTACCCATAACGCAAGCCTTATTGAGCATACTATGGGACTAGTTCGATTTGAGTAAAAAAATCCCTTAATATTTATATTTAAAGTATCAATACATGGATGGAGCGCTCGTGGTCCAGCGGCGCCCGCGTACCGCGTGCGGTATGCGAGGTTAAGCAACGTGGGCCCAGGTCAGTTCTGATGGGTGACCGCTTTTAGTGGTTACTAACTGAGCCCTTCCGTGGTTTGAAAGCCACGTTAAGCCGTTGATCCCGGCTACTATCTACGATAGCAGTCGTTAAGCCAAGTTAGAGGCCTTCGGACGGCTTGAGAACTTCTAACGGTCAAGTTGCCCACTCACTTGACAAGGGGGGTCGAAGTTGCATCACGTCCGTAGGGAGTACCCACCGTTACGTTTACGTGACCTCTGGGTGGTGCTAAAACTGTAACAAACTGGCAAGCGTACTGTCTCTTCCAAGGAACCCCCTGTCAAGTGAGTGGGCAACATGACTGTTAGATATTCTTAAGCCGCCCTCTAACTACTTGGTTTAACGACTGCTGTCAGACAACAGCCGGTATCAACGGCTTAAAATGCCTTCCGAAGTACGGGAGCGCTCAGTTAGTAACCACTCAAAGCGGTCCATGAACTGACCTGGGCACACGTTACTTAACCTCGCATACCGCAAGCAGTACGCGGGCGCCGTTGGGCCAAGAGCGCCCAGTACAAAGGTTTTTTTTTATTTAAACAACTTACACAGTACAATGCATACACACAACTTTTCGCCAAACTGCATGACAGTTTGTGGGCAGTAAACCTATCTCTTTAAAAGATCTCTTCCAGTCAACCTTTGTGTCTGTTTTAGGTGTGGAGCTTGTGGAAATGAACCTGGACCCAGAGGACTGGTTCCCCGCAGAGCCATACCGGATGGTGTTCAGTCGCAAGAAGAATCCTAAATGGAAGAACTTTCCCTATAGATGCGAGCACTGCTTTAAGGTAATAAAAGTACAGTTTTCCATTAAAACATATTTAATATGCAAGAGTTCTTTAATGTAAATAGGCAGTGGCGGTACGGTCTTAAAAGCCCAAAAGCCTGGCTTGTGTTACTAAAATTAGCAAAAACCAAGTATATGTATGACTAAATTTCTTTTTCCATTTCAAACTAACTTAAAATCCGCGCGGCGGCGCCTGATCTGTATATTCTATTCATCTTGGTCGGGGTAGTAGTACAAAATTCGACCGTAGCAAGTAAGTGGCGCTACTGCCGCGCGAAATGAGCGGTCTACGATAGAGTTGAGACACAAGCTAGTCATCTCGCTCGCACGCGCGGGCTTGCAAGCGGGCTTAATGCTGATATCTATTTTCTCTTTCTTATCTATGAAAACTGCTACAAAACGAGAGATACGTATCTATAGCTAGATCTAGCAAATAGTTTGTGACTAGAAGCCCGGCTTTCGACGTGAAGTTATCAACAGATGTTAGTCAAATGCGAATTTCGCGCGTGCGTCTTCATGACTGGATGGATTATGATGCTAACTTCATTGATTACAATTATGTACATTACTTGAAACTGAACAATTTGTTTGAGCGAATAGTGTTATGTATTAAAAAGTTTATTAAAGTGGAAAGTGACGATTTAAAATGTGCACAAGTTATCGGCGCAGAAAAGGTAGGCACGTTAAACTTTGCACAAAAAAGCAATTATTTTTTCACCGAAACCTACGCCTGACTTGAGTATTTCTCAGATAAGCAAGTCACATAAACGACAATTTCAAAGATCGATGCGATTGCTGATATGTCTGTACAATTTTAATAGCATGCCTTCAGTGTGTTGTTGGTCTGTCCTGTCTACGCCACACCAGTTAGTGATAATGAAGAGTAAGATTTAATAGTATGTTAATATGGCAAGGTATCAAGGTAGAAGATAGATTTATTGATATTGTGTGTGAAAAAAATACAAAAATGTATCCCTCGGCTTGCCCTTCTCTGCAACCCTAGGCACGCCACTGTAAATAGGTACATTAGGTACCATAAATATATATAGTTTGAATATGTGATACTATATATTAATACATGTAAATTTCTAATTTACCTTTAGGATATAAGTTAATTTTGCAATACCCTTACAGGGTGTCATTGTCATGTTGTATTCTTACGTTAACAGTTATTTAAGACTTGCTTTATACCAATAACATAAATGCAATAAAGTTTTTTTTTTAATTATTATTTTTAATATTAGGGGACATTTTTACACTAATCGAACTATTCCCACAGTAAGCTCAACAAGGCTTGTGTTATGGGTACTAGACGACGATATATTTAATAGATATATACTTAAATACATAGAAAACATCCAAGTCTCAGGAACAAATGGAATCGAACCTGGGACCTCTAGCTTCGGAGGCAATGGCACTACCAACTAGGCTGAACAGGCCGACGATATTATTATTATTATAAGGGGCTGGACAACTGTCCCAACTAACACAGACCAAACAACCAACCAACCAACCAACCATGACCAACTGGTGGCAATTTAAACACCTCTGTGTTTTGAATAACCCCACTGCTCTAGCAGTACAATTGTTGTTATAGGTCGATCCACAAAAGCTGGCGCGGAAAATGTATGAAACTGTCATTAGTTTCATAGACATTCCGCGTCAGCTCTTGTGAATCGACCTATACAAAGTTAACATTAATGAATGAATGAATAAACAATTTATTTCCCTATAATAATATAAGCCTTTATTTAACGAATATCTTAGTTACATATAAATGTTTTATAGGTAAAAAACTTAAGAAAATGGTCTGTTGTATGAAGTTGTGACGTGTTCGAATAGACATCTTTATACTGACCCATTTGGATTGAACACCCTGTATTTGGCTTTGGCTTTACTGTATTCACACTCCCACTCCCTCTCGTCTATGTTGTTACCTAGTCTAGCCATAAGTTCTGTTACAAATGAAATGAAACATATTTTTAAAAGGATGTAATTAATTTACCATAAGTAAATGTTTATTTATAGGTAAGTTAATAAGGTTTCTAAACAATATATTTTTTATTCAAAATGCCCGCCTTTAGCTTTAATACACGCCCTCAAACGATCCGGCCACACGTCTATAGATTCACGCATTGTATCCATTGGGAAATTTGCCACTGCTACCTTCAAAGATTTTTTTAGAGAATCGATATTGGCATGGCGTTTAGAGCAGACCATGTCCTCTAACACTGACCACAATTTATAGTCCAGGGGATTTAAGTCGGGACTGGAAGAGGGCCAATCATCTGCCTTGATGAAGTCCGGAACATTCCTTTGCAGCCAAATCTGGGTGGTGCGAGCTTTATGACCCGGGGCTGAGTCCTGCTGAAAGGTCCAGTGTACATTTTTGAACATTGTGTCGTTTAGTGGTTTAACTACTGTTTCTAAAATCGTATCCTGATACACTTTAGCTGAAATTTTCACTCCTTTTTCGCAAAAATGGATCTCAGAGACGCCTTGATACGACACACCCCACCAAACCATGACGTAAGCGGGATGATGACCTCGCTGAATCCTTCCAACTATCTCTTTAGCTTCTCGAGAGTTGTGTGCGTACACTTTATCATTTTGTTTGTTGTAGTGCTGCTCGATAGTAAAAATTTTTTCATCCGTGAAAAGATAATTTTTATATTTCCCATGTGCGTATCGAGATAAAAGGCTTTTTGATCTTTCAACTCTCTTGTCCTTTAGTGACTGATTTAACATATGTCCTGTATATCGTCGGTAAGCTGCAAGACTCAAGTCATCTTTGATTATACGCGAAAGTGTCCTAGGTGGTATTTTCATTTCCTTAGAAAGGATCTTCTGTTTTCTTATGGGATTTCGGCGAATTCTGGCCCTTACAGCATTAACGGCTTGTTTTGTTCTAACAGTACGTGGTCGGCCAGATCTTTTACTGTCATCGACAGAGGACGTTTTGGTGTATCTTTGAATGGTACGATACACAAACATTCGACTGATCTCTAACTTTTTTAGTGTCTCAAAAATGTGGGACGGCTCCATTCCTACCTTATGCAGAGCAATCACAGCAATTCTATTTTCTTTGACACCCCACTCCATTATTAATTTACTTATTTTAATATTATATTGTATATAAATGGTGGCAAAAACATCCAAGTACTTACGTCAAAACACAACATTCGAAATTCGAATTATTATTTTTCTTAAAATCATTGTTAACTGCCAGTAACAGAACTTATGGCTAGACTAGGTACACTTTTTCAGGGTTATAGGCTTAGTGTTAACGTATATAATGTTTATAGCTTAATAATTATTATTGTTCATTTTAAGCTAAATATTTGCATGCCTGCTGCAAAAAAAGTAGTGCCTACGCCAATTCTTGGGATTAGGTAGCGGACCCCAGGCATCCTTCAGGATGCAACTGTACTGGGAATAACGCTAGGAGGATGATGGATTAATAATATTGGGGGACAATCTTACACAAATCGACCCAGTCCCAAACTAAGCAAAGCTTGTACTATGGGTTCTAGACGACGATATACATACTTATATAGATAAATACATAGAAAACATCCAAGACCCAAGAACAAATATCCGTGAAAAATGCACAAATAAATGCCCTGGCCGGGATTCGAACCCGGGACCTCTAGCTTCGGAGGCAGAGTCACTACCAACTAGGCTAAACTGGTCGTCAAGTCATAATGATGATTTGCATGCCTGCTGTTGGCTAAACATGTGAAACTCAGTAATACCTCTGTTAACTTCAAATTTACCATGTTTAAGCAAATAAATCATTCATTCATTCATTCAATGAATCTCACATACCAGCCTTGTATTCTTTTTCAGGGTTACCGGGTAGCCTCAACCCTGCTCCAGCACTCCGGGGAACGCCACGGCTGCGTCCCCAAGTCCCTAGCGATACCCTGTCCCTGCTGTCCCCACGTCAGTCCCCGCCGGAAATTGCACAAGAAACACCTCGAGACACACGAGGGCAAGCGCAGGAGGATATTCTGTGTCTACTGTCTACCGCCGAGTGAGTATACCCTGTCCCCGCTGTCCCCACGTCAGTCCCCGCAGGAAATTGCACAAGAAACACCTCGAGACACACGAGGGCAAGCGCAGGAGGATATTCTGTGTCTACTGTCTACCGCCGAGTGAGTATACCTTGTCCCCGCTGTCCCCACGTCAGTCCCCGCCGGAAACTGCACAAGAAACACCTCGAGACACACGAGGGCAAGCGCAGGAGGATATTCTGTGTCTACTGTCTACCGCCGAGTGAGTATACCCTGTCCCCGCTGTCCCCACGTCAGTCCCCGCAGGAAATTGCACAAGAAACACCTCGAGACACACGAGGGCAAGCGCAGGAGGATATTCTGTGTCTACTGTCTACCGCCGAGTGAGTATACCTTGTCCCCGCTGTCCCCACGTCAGTCCCCGCCGGAAACTGCACAAGAAACACCTCGAGACACACGAGGGCAAGCGCAGGAGGATATTCTGTGTCTACTGTCTACCGCCGAGTGAGTATACCCTGTCCCCGCTGTCCCCACGTCAGTCCCCGCCGGAAACTGCACAAGAAACACCTCGAGACACACGAGGGCAAGCGCAGGAGGATATTCTGTGTCTACTGTCTACCGCCGAGTGAGTATACCCTGTCCCCGCTGTCCCCACGTCAGTCCCCGCCGGAAACTGCACAAGAAACACCTCGAGACACACGAGGGCAAGCGCAGGAGGATATTCTGTGTCTACTGTCTACCGCCGAGTGAGTATACCCTGTCCCCGCTGTCCCCCACGTCAGTCCCCGCCGGAAACTGCACAAGAAACACCTCGAGACACACGAGGGCAAGCGCAGGAGGATATTCTGTGTCTACTGTCTACCGCCGAGAGAGTATACCCTGTCCCCGCTGTCCCCACGTCAGTCCCCCGCCGGAAACTGCACAAGAAACACCTCGAGACACACGAGGGCAAGCGCAGGAGGATATTCTGTGTCTACTGTCTACCGCCGAGTGAGTATACCCTGTCCCCGCTGTCCCCACGTCAGTCCCCGCCGGAAACTGCACAAGAAACACCTCGAGACACACGAGGGCAAGCGCAGGAGGATATTCTGTGTCTACTGTCTACCGCCGAGTGAGTATACAAAATCCGGTGTTGTCTTTCGTTTACTATTTCATGTTTAAATCAGGTAATCAGGGATACGAAGTAATAGCCTAAATACATTATTGAGTCCTACATAAAAAGCATAAACTTATTCAAAATAATTGGCTATTTCGTGATTTTGAGATTAACCGCGTGCAACTCGTTATATTATAGAAATAATTTCTATGAAATTGTTGTAGGCACAAACTTCTACCCCCCTTTTCACACCCAAAAGAGTGATTTCCGGAATAAATCCCATCCTATGTCCTTTCCCGGGACTCAAACTGTCTCTATACCCAATTTCATCTAAATCGGTTTAGCGGGTTAAGCGTGAAGAGGTAACAGACGGACAGAGTCACTCTCGCATTTATTGCAGCTGAGCGAAGCGAAGCTCATTCTTAGGCGACAGATGTATTTCGTTTGAGTTCGTACTCCTAGACGTTTCAACCGATCACGCTCACTTTTACATGTCGATAGGTGACATCATGACGATGGTTTAGATTTAAAAAAAAAAATGAAAATCGGACATACCACGTCGGAATAATCACCAAGAACTGAATTTCCGTATATTTCAATGCTAAGCGAGTAATTGTCAGGTAGTTTGAGACCGGTTAGGGTGGTATTCCACTCGTCCAATATCTTTGTCAAATCTTTGATCAAAGTTCTTTGACGTAGGCCCATTCCACTCATCCAATATCTTTGTCCAAGTTTTATTTTTTTCATGCGTAGCCATATTGATTTAACTGTCATCAGAATCTTTGATCAAATGTCGGGGTCCCAACCAAGTTGGATGAAATCATCCAATTTCTTTGATCAAATTTTAATTTTAATTTTATTTTTATTTTATTAAATAGGCACACAAAACAAGTATCAATCATTAATACACCATACATAATTTTTCTTATATAAAACTAGACTGATGCTCTAAACTATGTGTATACAGTGAGATAGAAATTTCTACATTAGTTGAGGGACATTATAGTCGTGTAATTGAGTTATACAATATAATTATAGTCCAAGACTTGATTTTCTTCTTATAAAGAGTAAGTGATAAAGGAAGTATTAGTAGAGTACATAAATCTGAGGTAAGGCAAGATTATTCACCTAAAGATTTTGGTTATTTGTCTCTTAAAAACAGGAAAACTACTGTTAAATATGTCCAGTGAAGAATGCTCCGCTACAGTGTCATTGTATAGTCTACACATTCTGGTTATGGGGTTGTAATATGAGGTATTGTTAATGTATGTTTGGAGTACAAATATATTCGAGGTGGGATTACGCGCTCTGAACCTGGCTCTGAAAGTGAGTAGTGCTGTGTATAATGTATATTGGACAAAGATATTGGATGAGTGGAATACCTCCCTTAGACGCGCTCAGCTCAACAATTTGCAACCAGCAAACTGCATTGCACACCTAGTAATATTAGTATGGATATTCACTTCATCTGCACTAGAATCTGACTGTACACAATTCACTATTTTCCTTATATATTCTTTTTTCTTTACAGGAGATCCCTCGGAGCCCTACGTCAAAGAGTCAGAAAAATACCCGTTCGACAAATTCCCCCAATACTGGTACGCCTCCGAAGAGTCCCTCCGGCTGCACAAGAAACGAAAACATCCGTACTCCGGTATGCTACACTACAATTGGTTCAATACATGGACTGACAATATGCCTAATAGCTAATAGGTTAGTTAATTAGGTGGGGAATTCTATGACTTACTAAGGATATAGGGTGAAATTGTATTTACATTCCGCTCCATATAAGTTCTGCAGCTACAACATATAGGTGAAAAACTTAACTTAACTTACTCCGCAGTAAGCTCGGTTCTCCATACCCACGTAGTTTCGCTCTCATTTTAATAATAATAATAATAATAATGCTTTAATTCAGGCTTAGCCCATATCATATCACATTACACAAAGACAGAACATAAAAAAAGATATAAATAATACTTAATTCATAAGCCGGAAAATATTTTCTCTGGACTCCATATGAATGGAGTTCCAGTGTCTCCATAGTGGGCTGTTGACATTTTCCGCAATGGCTATAAGGAGGCTGTTGGGACTGTCACGTATGCGGCGCATCAGGGAGGCCACGCGCTTGCGTATTATCGCACAGAAACCGTCCGTGCGTGCGCGTCGTGTGATTTTAAAACGCCATGCTAGAATAACATGAAACTTTATATACGCAATGGGCAGAGGCGTATTTAAAGATTTGGCGCCCCGGGCCAGTTAGCTTTGCCGCCCCATATTAAAGTGAAAACCAGCAATGGGTATAGTCTATGTACGGCTTTGCCGCCCCTCGCAGCCTGCCGCCCCGGGCCATGGCCCCCTTGGCCCTAGGGTAAATACGCCCCTGGCAATGGGGTCCGGCATATCTAGGTCGGAAATAAGTTTGTGTTGCTTGAAATTATAATGGAGAAAAAATACAGCGATTATTAAGGTTTTCATACAAGACGTAAAAAAATCAAAAACTCGCTGTATTTTTTTTCTATTACAATTTCTAGTAACGGAAACTAATTTCCGACCTAGATATGGCTGCTCCCATTGTGTATACGAAGTTTCATGTTATTTCAGCAAGGTGTTTTAAAATGAGAACGAAACTACGTTTGTATGGAGAATCGAGTTCCGCCGAGCGTACTGGCGACGATGACATGTTGTATGTAGTAGTGACGTGTTCGAATAGGCGTTTGTTTTGTTTGTGTTGCACATTTTAAATATGTAACGTCTATTCGAACACGCTACAACTACATACAACATGTCATCCTCTTAAATTTTTCATCTATACTCGTACATATCGCTATCGATTTATGTGGCATATTAAATATAGAGTGTAACAAAAATTCCGTGGATCCCTGTAAAGCCGTGATATCGTATTCTGACTAGAAATAAGTATGTAGGTTAAAGTTGTTTTTTGGATCGAATTTTTTTTTTGGTTTTGTAGTGGTTTTATATTCCCCATACAAAACCAAGAATAATTTTGGATCAAAAATTTGTTTTTACACATTACAGAAACTACATGTTAAATGATACACAATATATTGATAAACTACGCAATCATGTTAAAATTATAGCATTTTATGGTTATTTGGGGGCGTGGTTTACAGAAACGAGGCGTTCTCATAAAAAAATGACAGTGAATAAGTTCCTCACGCGATAAGTATATGATTTTTGTCACGCTATTAACGGATCCTGAGATGTGTATAAATTATCCACGACATATTTCTTGTACATTTTGAGGTAACAATATTATTTGAAGCGAAGTCCTATAAAGTGGTCATAGAATTTGCCTATATTTTAGTAGAATTTCAGTTGACATACAACATTGGCAATGGTCTTAATACTGGGAAGCATTCACACACTTTTACCTTTACGTTTCGGACGTGTCGAAACTTCGCGAGAATTTGTACATTTTTATTTGTTTTAACTGTACATAGTCGACATTTTCCATTATTTTTAAAATGGACAAAACTGGTGACTATTATAGGTGAAGAACTTAAGCACCAAATATTGTATGTAGTTGTGTACGTGTTCGAATAGACATAATGTTTATGATTTGTAACGCAAACAAAACTAATGCCTACCCAAATAGCCCGCAACTACATGTAAGAGGGGCCTGACTTATACCCTGTGAGATCTACGAATTCACATTTGACACAGCGTAACATCCAATAATCTATAACTCCCGTGGGAAGTAAATCGGCAATAACTGCCCTATATCTACGCCTGCGTACAATAGGACCCTTTACGTTAGAGGTTACGTGCTGTATCTCTATTATTGAATTAGTGTAGTAACTAAATCTTTCGTATCGATTCAGATGTTATTTCCTTAAATTGATATAAATCGATCAAAATGATAAAAACACGTTACAAAAAAATATTGAAAAATTCGAATAAATCACAAATGAATGAAGTGTGAAATTAGCTTTATTGCGGAATTTGGGAATACAGTAGCGATTTGCCAATAAAATCGATTTGATTAATCATTCACCATTCATTACTTATTGCCTTTTCCTCAGACATTGTCTGGTTGGCTCTAGCATGGGCCTCCCCCAAAGTTCCCCAATTGGTTCTAACCATGACTTTTGTCCTCCACATCGGTCCAGCAATATCTTTAAACAAATATTTGGGGTCATCTTTTACACAAATCGAACTATCGTCCTAACGTCCCATACTAAGCTCAATAAGGCTTGTGTTATAGGTACTAGACGACGATATATTTAATAGATATATACTTAAATACATAAAAAACATCCAAGTCTCAGGAACAAATGTTTCTGCTTACCACAGAAACAAATGCCCTTACCGGAATTCGAACTCGGGACCAGCTTCAGAGGCAGTGTCACTAACAACTAAACTAAAAGGGCCGACAAATTAAATTAATTAATAATCGCTAAATATCACTACCACCACCACAACAGCTCAAGAACGTCCACTGTTGGACATAGGCCTCCCCCATTAACTTGGGGGGGTTAATGCCATAATCGCCACGCTTGGCATGCGTTGGCGATCGCAGTATCTCTACCGCACTCCATGGATATTTTGCCCATCCCACGTAAATATCACCATTCATTAATAATCGCTTAATACGACAAACAATCGTCTTAGCCTCGTCACAGGTGATAGATGAGATCAAAAAAAGTAAACAAGTGAGTTGCCACCATAAAAAAATAATGTATGCAGTGGGTAATTGAAAATCATTGGATTACTTGAAAAAAAAAAATACCGCGTTCAAAAACGCGAAATAAATTTGAATTAATACAAAAATTAACCACTTTGAATTAAATAGCGTTTTTAATAACGTTGGTGTTGTTTTAATAAAATATGTGGAGATATGATTTATGCTACTGGTAATGACAAGGGATTTAAAAAGGAAAGTCATGTCAGATTGACAGTTGTTTGTTTACATTTTTGATCTCTAATTCCATCTCAGACTTAACAAACGTCAATATGCAACTGTCATATGTGAATCCGTACATCTCACAGAGAATTAAGTTTTTTACCTACTATGATTATACATTATACTATTTATGATTATACATTTGTTTTTAAATATTAAGGGACATTTTTTTAATTTTAAAGTACCAATTTTCAACTGTAAATCCAGTATTACGATTAGTGCCTTCAAAGCAAGTATTTTTATTTATTTTTAATTTTGACACTTATTAATTATTAACGGGAGCTGGCAACACAGCTCGATAGTAATGTTGGCGATACTGATCCTTATTATGAAACTCTTTAGGCAGCTGTTATAAAGTGGTGTACTGATTCGTTAAATATGTGCACTGGCAATCCGATAAAAAAATGTGGACACTACTTTATTGTCATTGGTACTAGTAGTTTATGCAACTGTTAAATAATAAGAGGCATTAAAACACGAGTGCGGTTTTATGAAGCGAGCCGGAGGCGAGTGCATCATTAAATAATAAATAAATCATCATCTTCATGTCAGCCGAAAGACGTCCACTGCTGGACATAGGCCTCCCCCAAAGACTTCCACAATGACCGGTCCTGTGCCACCCGCATCCAGCGGACACTCGCGACCTTCACCAGCGCGTACCAGGCGTAGCGTGGGCAGGCCCCCCACACGGTGGACTGATGACCTGGTGAATAAATAAATATTGGGGGACAATCTTACACAAATCGACCTAGTCCCAAACTAAGCAAAGCTTGTACTATGGGTACTAGACGACGATATACATACTTATATAGATAAATACATACTTTAATACATAGAAAACATCCAAGACCCAGGAACAAATACCCGTGTTAAATGCACAAATAATGCCCTGGCCGGGATTCGAACCCGGGACCTCTAGCTTCCGAGGCAGTGTCGCTACCAACTAGGCTAAACAGGCCGACGAGAAAATGAGAGCGAAACTTTGATTGTATGGAGAACCGAACTTCTTGCGGACTCTTAATGGAACGGTTGTTGAGTTTCTGCTTGAACTTGTAACGGAAGCTTGCCTGGTAATAAGTACAATGCGTAATGCTAAATCGGCAGTCTATAATTGAATCTATAGGGAATGTCTGAAATTTTTAAAAGTCCTTGAATATTTTTCTAATGGTAGGAATAACCGTCGCCATTAAAAGAAAAAAAAATCTGATTTTTCGGTTGCGCCATATATTTTACAAAAATACAAACATTTTATTTCACCTCGCGTCTACCCCGTATCAGACTACTAGGACATTTCTAAGTCCAACAAATATAAAAAAAAATGCTTGAATCTGTGGTACGCAATGGCATTGACAGTTCAAGTCATACGACCAACCTATGATGAACTGTCAATGTCATTACGTACCACAGATTCAAGCAGGTGTATCTTTTTAAAATACTTGACGGACTTAGAAATATGTTAGTAGTCCGATACGGGGCAGACGCGACCTGATATAAAATGTTTGTATTTTTATATAATATATGGCGCAACCGAAAAATCTGAAACTTTTTCCTGTTAATGACGACGGTTATTCCTACCATTAGAAAAATAATCAAGGACTTTTAAAATTTTCAGGCTTTCCCCATTATTGTCTATGTTTCTGTTATCGTCAACAGCTCAACCCAGAAATGCATGGTAGAATTTATTTGTATATTTTTTGAACTATGTAGATAACTAGGTGTAGTAAGGTCGCCTTAGATTTGTGAAATAACTTGTAATGTTTCGAAGTATTTATATAAATATGCATATTTTGTGTGAAAGCAGAATTAGAGGTAAAAATAGAACTTTAATCTGTTTGGGCAAAGTTGGCAATGTTGGCAGCCATATATAAACACGTTTGAAAATGAAAATGAGTATCGGAGGAGTTTAACCTGTTCACCGCCACAATAGATTCCGTAAGTTGTGCCAGTCTTTCTAGCAAAAAATTGAAAATGAACCTAGCTTGACAGCACGTAGGTTGCTTTTACATCACTTGACATGACTTGATACGAAGTCACGGCGTGTGGTGCACAAAATTTACTGACTTTATATAAAGTCAATGGCGGCGAAAGGGTTAAAACGGTAAGGTACTAAAGTGTAGGTACATAGTCTATCAGTTTAGCTATTTAACTTATAATTATAATTAAACCAAATCATGTGATATGTTATTTTTGCCAACGGGTAAATGGAGAAAACACATTTCTGTCAATCCGATACGGATTAAGTTTCTTTTTTAGAATAAAAACTTAGAAAACATTAACATTAGAAAAGTTTCCTCCATTCCTAATGGAGATTTCATATTAAAAAAATTAATTAAAAGTTTCTTTTTTAAACCCGACTGCTTTTGGGTTTCCATATCAAAAAACTACCACCATTTACACACACACACACACATACACACACACACACACACCACACCACACACACACACACAATTAATACAAATTTAACGACACCTTTGAAGCTAAAATCCATCGAGCCGTTCAGGCCGCAGAGCGTACCAAACAATTATACATACATACTCTCGAAAAACATAACCCTCCTACTGGCGCAGTTGGGTAAAAAATATGTTTCATTTTGTCCTTATCGTACAGCGCAAAAATACTGCACTGAGAATATCCTTTCTTCGTAAGATAGCAAACATCACTTTTATTTTCTGGCCAAGAGCAATCCCATTTTTAATACGTACTCATCCACTAGTCGGTTTAATTTAGCTCTAGTTGAATATAAAAGGGCAAAGTATAGACAAAGGTAAAAAAGACAGCGCAAAAAATACTGTAATTTGGAAACACCTTTTCTTCGTAAAAAAGTAAACCTCACTTATATTCTGACGTACTCAACCACTAGTCGGTTCAATTTAGCTCTAGTTGAATATATAAAAAGGTAGACTAATGCATGGATGGAAAGTCTTCATTCCTTAATAATAACTAAATGTGCCTTCGAATTAAAATGACATAAACATTCCTCAGGCTTCTTATGATAATTGCCTTGTACTCTTATTATGTAAACGTAGAATATTCTTAATGTAACCTCGTAAAATATACTTACAGTGAGATATAGTAGACAGCAATATTAAGGCGTACATTTTATGTATCGTGAATATGTATACAGGATGTTCTATGGCTCCTGTTACTTGGGTTGGCAAAGTTGTCACTACTAACGATATTTATAGTTGAAATTATTTGAAATGTCATAGCAGTCGTCAAGCCAAGTTAGAGGCCTTCGGGCGGTTTGAGAACTTCTAATAGTCAAGTTGCCTTCTCACTTGTCAAGCCTAAATCCCAGTAAGGTCTAGTTTCCAACTTGGGTTGGAAGGTCAGATGGCAGTCGCTTTCGTAAAAACTAGTGCCTACGCCAATTATTGGGATTAGGTAGCGGATCCCAGGCATCCTTCAAGATGCAACTGTACTGGGAATAACGCTAGGAGGATGATGAGAAGTCGAACATTTTACATAATTTCAACTATACAATATTGGTAACGGTATTGTATCTAACCAATCCGGACATACAAGGTGGAATTTAAGACGAAACTCCACCTTATATAACACTTGAGTAACGCATATGTATTTTTGATAACGTGTAACGTATAAGCAGCTTTGTAACAGTATTGGATTGTACGCATTTAATTAGTATTATACGATAATAGACCGTAAGTCTTCGCAGTAGAGACCAAAACCAAACAGTATTATGTTCCACGACCATTTTAGAGATATCACTAGTTTTAAATAGGTAATTTTTATTTAATTGTAGTCCATTTTAATTTTTACATTTTAATTCGTAAAATTTACCGTTCCTAGCGAAAATGGACCTTATTTATTTGGTTCATTGGTTACATTTTCTCGTTGAACCGGCAAGACAGTATATAATCGTGACTAAGTTACTTCGAGTAATAATTATAATATGGACTCTTTGCATGTTTAAAAGATGGCATACTATAAAATGGGATTGGAATCATCACAAAAACACATGTTTAGTAGAATTAATTCCCATAAATTATTGAGTTTGCCAGGAGATGTAACTATGGCAAAGGCAACAAATAATCTTTGATTGGACTTTATTGCACTAATACAAAAAAGTAGTCAACCATATTACCACAGGGTCAAACGGAAACACAACGAATTAACGATACAACAATACAATTGCGACGCTTTGTAACAACTAAGGTCCCTTTTCTCTAAGAACGTCACAATCAATGAGTAACAGTTGAAGTGTTTAAAAACTCCATTGAAGTGTTTAAAAACATTTAATTACATAGTAAATTTTATGAGTACCTTCATTATTGACAAAATTGCAATCATTTTAATCTTTTTACTTTTATCTTATTTACTTAAAGTATTAAGATTATTGTATTATATAATTTTAAAGAAATTACTGTATATATAAGTCAAATTAAAAGAGTGCAGTCGCCTTCAAAGATATAACTACAATTTTGGCGAAAATGTATTATAAGTACTTCAGTTGCCCTATTCTATTATCAATGCATTAAAGACGAGATGTTTAATAAATTAAATTATTCAATGACAAAAATAGGGATACGATTTATTAATAAGGGCATTAGTATAAACAGTAATAATTGAGATTATTTTAAGACTTATTTTTACAAAGTAACTACAAATAATCAATATAAAAAAAAGTATTTTTATTTCACAAACTACGTATTGTAACAACTACAGACTTCTCAGAATGCGGGTTGGAGAATCTAAAAATATGTTGTTCACTCGGGCGACATCACAAACAAAAACATCTATCATATTAATATTTAAATAGATACTGCTAACGTAAATTTGCCCATGATTTTTAATGGGCAATTTTGCCAACAATGTAGTGCGCGGCAATGTTGCCTAAATGAACGACAGACCTTGCTGTACATAAAATAATTTTAAAGTTGTTTTACGATTTACGCTAAGTTTTTTAAATGTATATATTTAGTATGAGCCATTTTAAAATAAGTTTGTCGCGAAATGGAATGATCAACGTATATTTATGATTTTATAGAATTTGTTTTATTAAAATCGTTAGATCTAAGTTTTCCGAAACCATTAAAGTGTGTCACAATTTGAGCAATACTAAGTTGATAATAAGTATAAGTAACGCCTGCTAGACGTGCCTTACGCGTCTATAGATTAAGGCCTTGTTCAGACTCGCACCTACGGTCTATTGCGTACATATGTACCTAGTGAGTAATGTTTTCTCATTGGCTTAATTTGAAATACGACTAGATCCGAAGAAGTGTCAATCAATTACCATAATTATTTAACATCTGTCATGTCAAATAGCAAAATACTACCAGTTTTCATTCTGACATTAGACATTGACTAATAAAGTTTCACATTAACAGACATGAACTTGACAATCATTTAAGAGGGCGCAGTACGCTCGGTTCTCCATACAAACGTATTTACGCTCTCATTTTAAAACGCCATGCTAGAATAACATGAAACTTGTATACACAATGGGATCCGGCATATCTAGGTCGGAAATTAGTTTCTGTTGCTTGAAATTATACTGGAGAAAAAATACAGCGATTATTAAGGTTTTCATACAAGCCGTAAAAAACTCAAAAAACCGCTGTATTTTTTTTTTCCATTACAATTTCTAGCAACAGAAACTAATTTCCGACCTAGATATGCCGGATCCCATTGTGTATATTAAGTTTCATGTTATTCTAGCATGGCGTTTTAAAATGAGAGGGTAAATACGGTTGTATGGAGAAACGAGCGTCCTGCGCCCTCTTAATACGATAATTGGTAGCCACTCCGGGTCAAGTCGTATTTAGAGTTGAACCGAAGGGAAAGCATTATTCACTACATCTTCAGCTATGCTACAGAAAAAGGGTAATGCCAACTTGTTACCGGGCAAATCCCCGGCGTTTTGAAACGCTCGTCTCTAACGTTATTGTCGGGTACACGATCTACAAACCGCGAGATTTATCAACTAAGACACCTATATTGGTTTAGGTTTTTACGAAAGTTGACTGGTGGCTGTTATTCTCTTTTTACAATATTTAAGAGTCACCAGTACGCTCGACTTAACTGGATTCTCCATACAAACGTAGTTTCGTTTTTATTTTAAAACGCCTTGCTGAAACAACATGAAACTTTGTATACAGAATCGGAGCCACCATATCTAGGTCGGAAATTAGTTTCTGTTGCTAGAAATTGTAATAGAAAACAAAAATACAGCTAGTTATTGAGTTTTTTACGTTTTGTATGGAAACCTTAATAATCGCTATATTTTTTCTCCATTATAATTTCAAGCATTAAGACACTAATTTCCGACCTAGATATGCCGGATCCCATTGTGTATACAAAGTTTCTAGTTTTTCTCGCATGGCGTTTTAAAATGAGAGCGAAACTATGTTTGTATGGAGAACCGAACTTACTGCGGACTCTTAATGAGGCGACAACGACGGAACGATCTAAGATCCCTTAGACCAAATGTCAGATAAATTTCAGTAAGAGCTGGTTCCCACTTGTCGGATGTCGGGTCCGGATTTTAATCGGATGGTCCAGTGGCAGAACATTTTATATGAAGCTGTTCACATTTGTCGGACACCAATTTGTATGAGCCGCCGACACCCGATAAAAATCCGAATCCGACATCCGACAAGTGGGAACGAGCTCTAACTCATTTTTGACATGACTTACGGACATAATATCTTGTGACCAAATGTCAGATAAATTTCAGTAAGAGCTGGTTCCCACTTGTCGGATGTCGGGTCCGGATTTTAATCGGATGGTCCAGTGGCAGAACATTTTATATGAAGCTGTTCACATTTGTCGGACACCAATTTGTATGAGCCGCCGACACCCGATAAAAATCCGGATCCGATATCCGACAAGTGGGAACGAGCTCTAACTCATTTTTGACATGACTTACGGACATAATATCTTGTGATAATAATTTGCTAACTGATCTTTATAAAAACCGAGCCTAAATGTAGCTAATATAATATTACACACAAGTAAACATCATCATCATCATGTCAGCCGAAAGACGTCCACTGCTGGACAAGTAAACATACATTTGAAAAATTATGAAGTTCATTTTAAAACATCTTGAGAAAGAACTCCCGAAGAGTTAGAGACATTTCGTCCGGAGTAACAGCTTATACTTGAGTTTTAACGGTTTTAGTTAGTGGTATAGTTTGAAACATCACTTATTTCATTTGGATGTCCTTAAGTTTTTATAACTTTACAATGATGTAGATCTCTGAGTATGGTGCAAAGTTAAAACCATGTAGAAACAGCTGTTTTCTACCAACTTCTATTTAGTGCCACAAATGTATAATGAAAATTACCATAGTTATTGATGATATGGTAAAATCAATTTTGAGATGAACACTTGTATCCGTCGTTGGCGTCCAAAAGGTTAACCTTTTCGCCGCCAGACGTCAAAGTAATTCGCCGTGGCCCTGACGCCACAACGGTAAAAAAATGATGTGTAAAGAAATAATGCCAATATAAAATTGGGCAGCTTCTCAGTAGTTTTTCATTAAAAAAAAAATTGTCGGCCAGTGCCGTCGTTGGCGTCGGGGTGACGATTTTACGTTGTCGGCTATGGCCGACCGTGGCGTTCAAAAGGTTAAAAGGGGTTTCATTTAATTTTGAATAGTTGTATGCATGGCAAAGTTACCCTCAAAATTGTATGATCCTGGGAAATGTTGCCCTAAATTTCATTGACAAGGTTTTACAATAATAGACTAGATTGTAATATTCTGCATTTGAAATAAATTACATTTTATACAAGTACTTTTGTAAATAAACAGTATTTTAATATAAACGTTGTTTTCTTTATATGAATTACCTATAATAATAATAATAAATATTAGGGGACAATTTTTTACACAAATAGAACTAGTCCCAAGCTCAATAGGGCTTGTGTTATGGGTACTAGACGACGATATATTTACTAGATATTATACTTAAATACATAGAAAACATCCAAGTCTCAGGAACAAATGTCTCTGCTCATCACAGAAACAAATGCCCTTACCGGGATTCGAACCCGGGACCTCTAGCTTCGGCCTACCTACCCCTACCTATATGTGACAACATACTATTTGAAATTCTTGTAACGCTACATTATTATTTTTACTTATTTGTGGTGTAAGTTAGGTTTATTAAAATCTATATAAGATAAAATAAAATATATACACTGGCCTGCAAAAAAAAGGTATAACTGTTTTTATATTCAATTTTCTCCTAAACTATTAAACTTGGAGACTTGAAATAAAAACAACAGAACAGTTAAAAAAGATTTTTAGGCATCTTTTAAAAGGAGGTTGACAACAAGTAAATTTTTAACAAAAAAACACCGACTCCACACTTTGCCAGACCCCATCCTCCTGCTACATAATTTGAGTTCCTTCGATGTAGCCTTACTTACCCCATCCTCTTGGTATATCATTTGAGGAGTTCCCTCGATTTTTCCAAGATCCCGTCATCAGATCCAGCCTTGGTGACAATGGGACCAACTAGAAAACACACCCTTTCAAACAAAACAATAATTTTTGAAATCGGTCCACTAGTCTCCGAGGAATCGGTGAACAACAATAAAAAAAAATATTCCGACGAATTGAGAACCTCCTTTTTTTGAAGTCGGTTAAAAAGGAGTTTATATAACTTAACTAAATTTTCTACATAATGCTTTTTATTTCAATTTTCTAATTTAAATAGCACAGAAGTTATCGTCTCGTTTATGAGTGTTATTCCTTCTTTTGCAGGCCAGTCTATATAAAACAAAGTCGTGTGAGTTACACCATTTATAACTCGACAACGGCTAAATCGGTTTTTATGATCTTTGAATTTCTGGATTTTTCTTCGCTCCGAATAGCAGAATAACTTTTTAAATATAGGTAAAATATGCGTAATAGTACATTAGGATACAAGTGCAGAGAACAGGAAACTCGCAACGAGTGGTGATAAATTGAAACACGACCGAAGGGAGTGTTTTAAATCGACACGAGTTGCGAATTACCTGTTCGCACGTGTATCGTACAACGTTTTACAGTACATATGGCTCTTTAAAGCGACATATGCACGTAATCTGCTGATTACCGCACTCGTGCGGTAATCTAGCACCATGTCATTCATTATTTTCATTCATCCTTTATTGTTTTATTTATACTCATTTGTTTCGACATTGATTTTCTGCGTACAGTTAATATTATTATTATTATTTATGTGCCGCAAACTATAAATTATTTTCCATTTTTAAATTTTTAAGACAATTATTGCAAATTATTATTGTAAAACGATCGCTATATGACCAGTAGTATAAGCAAAATGTGTTGTTTTATATGAAAATTGTATAATGAGATAAATAAACTAAAACTAAAACCATGTGTACAGTAAAAAAACATTTTGTAAGGAACGAATCGGGGGCGGAACGAAGTTCGCCGGAACAGCTAGTAAATGTATAAATAGTGAAAAGTAAAAAATACACGTAAAAAATTTAAGCCCCACGGCGCCGCTGGCAGATCGGTCCGATTGTCGATTACTGCTTCATATGCTGTCAATAAATAAATATATATCATACTCCGTGCTCATGGCCCAGCGGCGCCCGCGTACCGCGTGCGGTATGCGAGGTTAAGCAATGTCAGGTGGTCAGTCCTTGGATGGGTGACCGCTTTGAGTGGTTACTAAATGCGCGCCCGTGCTTTAGAATAAAATAAATAATAATATTGGGGGACAATCTTACACAAATCGACCTAGTCCCAAACTTATGGGTACTAGACGACGATATACATACTTATATAGATAAATACATACTTAAATACATAGAAAACATCCAAGACCCAAAAACAAATATCCGTGAAAAATACACAAATAAATGCCCTGGCCGGGATTCGAACCCGGGACCTCTAGCTTCGGAGGCAGAGTCACTACCAACTAGGCTAAACAGGTCGTCAAGAAGAAGAAGAAGAAGGCACGTTAAGCCGTTGATCCCGGCTGCTGTCTATGATAGCAGTCGTTAAACCAAGTTAGAGGGCCTTCGGGCGGCTTGAGAACTTCTAACGGTCAAGTTGCCCACTCGTCAAGCCTAATCCCAATAAGGTCGAGTTTCCCCCTTGGGTTGGAAGGTCAGATGGCAGTCGCTTTCGTAAAAAACTAGTGCCTATGCCAATTCTTGGGATTAGGTAGCGGACCCCGGGCATCCTTCAGGATGCAACTGTACTGGGAATAACGCTAGTATGATGATGACGATGTGTTACACTTCGCCCCCGCTCTACAACGCGGTTTTTTTGCTGCGGAGCGTCGCAAAAGCTCGCCAGGATGCCCTGCGCTGATAGTTATAAAATGAAAAAAAGCAAGTCATACAATTCACTAATTTATTTTCATACACTGCCTCAAGTGTCGAGCCAAGCCACCCTTCCGCTCTGTCGTCGTGAAATTGCACAAATGACACCTGTGAAACAAACAACACTGTTGTAACGATAAGTTTAAGGCCCAAATGGTCAGAATTAGAACAGGTAGCCAAATAAATCGCCACACATCTAATAAGAGTAAGGATGTTTTTCGATAAATCGGTAAAAACAACGGGTAATTATAATTAACGGCACCAACGTCTCAAATTACATTGAGAAATCGTCAGTAACGATGCGCCATCCCATACTAAATTAATTTTTCCCTTTAATTTGTAATTTGATGGAATAAGTGTTAAGTTGGAACTTTTGGATTATCTTAATCAGAATCGTTCATACATTCGAACCTCATGCAAGAAGTGTAAGTAATAATAAATAATAAATAAATATTGGGGGACAATCTTACACAAATCGATCTAGTACTAGACGACGATATACATACTTATTTAGATAAATACATACTTAAATACATAGAAAACATCCAAGACCCAAGAACAAATATCCGTGATAAATGCACAAATAAATGCCCTGGCCGGGATTCGAACCCGGGACCTCTAGCTTCGGAGGCAGAGTCACTACCAACTAGGCTAAACAGGCCGTCTATTTTAAAACCATTTTTATAATAATAAATAAAGTTAAAATGAACGCTCCTCCTATTAGACATTGTTTCAATGTGCGAGTGTGAGTCACAGACAGGTCTCTGGTGTGTCTTGGAGGGGCATTCAGTTTAAGATTTGTTTTATTCTATAGGTGAACATAATAATTACAATTTATCTACACCTATAGTATAGTAAATCCTCTTGAATGCATTCAAAAACCATTCGTAAAGTCTAGCTTTCCAATATACACCACCCCCCGAGCGCGGGTCATAACAACATCAAATATCATGTAGTTATGAGATCACGTACAACTTTACCGTACAGACCCGGGCACACGCGCGGGGGGCGGAGAGGACCGCGCTGGATTATATCGGTAACATGCTTCCGCCGGCGCAATATATGATATGATACTTCATGTGTTTAGAGCAAAATGTGATCTGATAACATGATAAAATTGATAAGAGGATTAACATATGGATGAACTAGTGTAAGTGTATGCAACTGTACATAATCAGGCCTTAAAACACTGTGTGATCATACTATCAAACTCCCCTGAAATCACACTCGTGTTTTAAAGCCTCTCAGTAACAGCTGCATAAACTACTATATTTGACGTTAAGATACACAATCAAAAGAAAATTAAACATATGGATGGAACAACACTCAGTCAAGCCGAGGCGATGGGGTGTGTGAGGCTGGCATATAGAATAAACAAAATTGGTAGTTACCTATATTTCTCGAAGGTCTTGTGCCCCTCCTTGTAGTGCCGTATCAAATCCTTTAAGGTTTTCTCCCGGTGGTCACATTCTGTACATTTATATGGCTTTTCCTTCATGTGGATTCTGCAATCAAATAGTGGAGAAAGAAAAAGAGTCCATTTATCGATTGCCATGTAGATACAGTACAGGGCGGAGGTGGGTCCAAGTGCAAGGAAATTTTGCGACCGGTCGCTACTTGCGTTGGGTCTGTCTCTATGGTAACTGCCTGTCCGGCAGTTAACATGGTGAATGGCCTCGGGGGGAGCTCAAAGTTGCCAAGATCCCCAAGGCAAAACTGATTGTGCTCCTTCTCGAGGTTACTGCCTGTTAGCTGCCTAGTTCTACCGTTAGAAACAGGCAGAACGGAAACAATCAGTTGAGCCCAAATTGTTATATCCCAACCTATCCTATCCCGCTTATCCCCTATAATCAGCCGTAAGCGATGACGTGGCATGTCGCAGCGGGCTCTCCATCCGCAAAGAAGGATGGTTAGCGGTAAAATGCCACCCACGTGTTTGTGCCGTGCGTGGGGACCCGTACCGATGGAGAATGTCGTCCTGGTAGCTGAGCCGATCAGCAGTCGGAATAGATACTGCTGTGAGGCAACACTCTACTTTGGGTCAGGATTCATTTCACACGGGAGGTCTTGGTCCAGCCAACTGAGATCAATCGGCTGCTGCGTTGACAGTAATCTGGACGCGAGGCGAGTTTCCTGGGGTGTGGGGTCTGTAGTCGGCGGAGCACGAGTCACGAGTCGTCTGAGGAGATGACGAGTGTCTTGGCGCCGTGCGGACTCATAGATAACACACTTTGGGGGGCTATGTCAGATTGGTAGCCCTGGTGCATTCATGCATCCCCGAGTGAGGGCTCCGTGGTGGGTGGGGAGCCAATCTGATGAAACAAGGTCGATGGCTACATGGATACCAATGTACCTAAGACGAAAGGAGGAGAGAAAGCCGTACCCGAAAGGGATGAGGCCAAGGCGCCTAGCGCACATGCTGCACCGGCGGTACGCAACGCTGTCCCAGACAGTGGTGCGAGAGCGGGTAGCAGTCAAGTAAGGGGGTCCGTAAGGACGCAGAAGGCGCCTAGCGCAAATAGAGGCAGAGGACATGGTGGAGCGGTCCGAACCGGAGGCACCGTCCGACCTTTTCCCCTAGGGTCGAAAAGAGGACGCGCCCAGCAGGTCCCCGAAAGGAGACCGACTGGTGCGGGTGCCGGAGGAACGGTAAGCGGAACTGTGTCCATCTGCAACCGGCCGGCCGGAATACCTCTTCCAAATCCTGCTGGCGTACCGGTCGCCGTTGATAGCGTGTTTGCACCCCAGGGCGCGGACGCGCGGTCCGGTGGAGGAATAGCCTCAAGCAGGAGGCAGAAGAGGCGAGATAACGCCAAGGCTAGGGCTCGACTCTCGAGCGAGGGCACCTCCCAAGATGCACCCAAATCGGGGCCCAAGGAGGTGCAGAAAAAGAGACCACTGGGAGCCAGTGGGGACTCCCCTCTGCCCGCCAGTGACCCCAAGCGAACGAAGACTACGACATCGTTTGCTGAGGTGGCTGCGAGTGAGAGGATGGCCATCGTCCCAGTGGCCTTTCCAGCCGAAAGAATTGGGGTGGGGCATCTGGGGGCCATCCAGGGCTTCATACTGGAGCTCCTGGCTGATGCTCCTGATCCCTTGCCCCGAATTACTTTCGGCAACATAGTGGCGGGCGCTCTCCACGTCAATTGCCAAGGGAGGGAGTCCGCCACCTGGCTCAGTTCAGCAATCGGGGAGGTGGAGATCGCTGGACTGCGCCTAAAGGTCGTGCACGCCAAGGATCTTCCTAAACCAGTCAAAATGGCCTGGAAGACGAAGATCATTGGTGGTCACGACATAAAACTGCTCCTCCGTGTGTTGCAAAGGTATAACCCTACGCTACACACGGAGGAGTGGAAGGTAGTCGACACCATGACGTCGGCAATGAACACCAGGCGCATCATACTGATGGACCGGGTGTCTGCCGACGTCATTAAGGAGGCTGGCTACCAACTGCACTCGGGGGTCGATCTCAGCACCTTCAAGCTCCTAGAAGACGCCGAAGAGAGGGGGCTTGGAGAGGCTGAGGATGGCGCTGGTGCGGGAACGGGCGAGGGGGGACAGACGCCTAGGGAGGCCCAGGAAGGAGGGGCGCCAGTAGTGGAGGCGCCACCAACCAGGGGCGAAGAAGCCGAGGCGGCTGAGGCAGCCAAGGAGGAGGGACAATCGGTGTCGGAGGCGGGGGATGGGGTGGGATCCAGTGGGGGGCGCGCCGGATCTCGTATGACCCGAGAGTCATCGCCGGTATCGGCGATTGGCTCGGAGGACTTGCGAGGTATGGCAGAGCTGTACCTGGAGAACTCCCTGTCCCCCATGTCCTGCGACGAGACTGTCCAGGAGGCGGCTGCTGACCTCAGCATGCCCAAACATTAAAAAGGCCAATGGCGGGTATAAGGTGTGTACAAATTAACTTACAACACAATAAGGCAGCCACTGCCCTTCTGGCACGGCAGCTTAAATGCGACAAGTTCGATATTGCTCTTATTCAAGAACCATATGTATATAAAAATGAAATAAGAGGCTTAGGTGGTACAGGAGGAACGATTGTTTACCTGTGTCCAGACAATGATATGAGGACATGTATCTATGTCAGAAACGGCATCAATGCTATGCCTTTGTATGCTTTCTGTTCCAGGGATCTCACCACGGTGATGATCCAGAATAAGGGGGAGGGTAGAGAGCTCATCTTCTCATCAGCCTACCTTCCCTATGAGGCAGCGGATCCCATCACACGACAGCTGCGGGATCTGGTTGCATATGGCAGCCGGGCGAACAACAACCTGGTCATCGGCTGCGACGCAAACGCGCACCACGTCGTCTGGGGCAGCTCGGACGTCAACAGGAGAGGAGAGAAAGTACTGGATTTCCTGGTGAGCTCTTCTTTACAATTATTGAATAAAGGCAATGAACCCACTTTCGTCAATTCTAGACGAGGAGAGGTAATTGATATAACGTTGGCTACTAACAACACTAGCAATAGTATCAACTCATGGCATGTATCTGATGGTATTTCCCTTTCGGACCACAGATACATTTGCTTTAGGTACCAAACTAAAATACGAATAGCTACGGTACGTAAACGGAATCCCAGGAACACCGACTGGTCGGCTTTTAGAAGTGACCTGAAGTTGGACCTAGGTGACCCAAAAGGTAAGCTAAACTCTATTATTGACATAGAATTTGAAGCAGACAAGATCGTAGAAGCTGTATATACGGCCTATACTAATAACTGCCCGGAGAAAAGAACTCTGGCCAAAAAGGTACCCTGGTGGAACCCAGAGATAGCAAAGCTCAGGAGGGAAACTAGGGCAGTATTTAATGACGCAAAGTCAGCTAATGACTTTGGGTTTTATGCACAAAAGCTCACAGAATATAGTAAAGCTGTGAGAAAGGCTAAGAGGAAAGCATGGATAAACCACTGCGATCAAATTGAGTCCATACCAGAAGGAATGAGACTGACAAAGGCGCTAGCTACTACGAAGTCGGCCCCGCTAACAACCATTAGAGGTTGTGACGGAAACATGACAAAAACGGGGTTAGAAACCCTTAAGGTGATGTGTAACACACACTTTCCGGGCTCGGAAATACACCAGAGCATAACGGACGGGGAGACAATTAGTGCGTTGGAACAAACCACAAAAACAACAAGGCACAATTGGGACACGTCCAAAAAAGTAGTAGATCATAAAAAGATAAAGTGGGCACTCTCTACATTCCAACCGTATAAAGCCCCGGGACCGGATGGAGTCTACCCCATTCTACTACAAGAAGGCGCTAATGTACTAATCCCGCATCTAAGTAGATTGTACAGGGCGTGTTTAGCCTTCGCACATGTACCGCGTGTGTGGAGGATGGTACAAGTAACCTACCTACCCAAACCAGGCAAGGCGGATTACAGCGAAGCCAAATCATATAGGCCAATTAGTCTATCATCATTCTTCCTAAAAACTTTAGAGAAACTGGTAGATAGACACATAAGGGATGGCCCTTTAAAAAGGCATCCACTGCACGAATTACAATGTGCATATCAGCCAGGGAAGTCAACAGAAACGGCACTGCACCTGGTAACAACCCGAGCTGAACAGGCTATAGAGAATAAAGAACTATGCCTGGCGGCTTTCCTAGACGTGGAGGGAGCGTTCGATCGTACCACGTATAAAGCTATTAGCGAAGCGGCTGCTGGACACGGCATAGAGCCAACCATATGTAAATGGATAGGCAATATGCTAAACGGCAGACTAATAAAGTCATCTCTTCTAGGAGATGAGATAATAGCCACGGCCACAAAGGGGTGTCCCCAGGGTGGGGTACTGTCGCCGACTCTATGGAGTCTGGTGGTGAACTCACTCCTGGAAGAACTCAATAGTGGTCCTATTCGCACGGTAGGATATGCGGATGATTTAGTGATACTAGTTAATGGAAAATTTCCAAGCACAGTATCAGGAATCATGAATGAAGCACTGAAGAAGGTGGAGAAATGGTGCAACTGTCACCAATTGTCCATCAATCCAGGCAAAACTGTAGTAATACCATTTACTAGGAAAAGGACCCTTCGAGGCATACAGTCTTTAAAACTGTACGGGAGGGTGCTAGAACTGTCCAATGATGTGAAATATCTAGGCATCACACTGGATAAAGAACTGAACTGGAAAAAGCATACTGATCTCACCATAACGAAGGCACTGAGAGTGTTTGGGATGTGTAGATCGGCATATGGCAAAACATGGGGTTTGAACCCAAAGGTACTGAAATGGATTTACACCATCATGGTGAGGCCCATTCTACTGTACGGAAGCCTGGTATGGTGGCCAAGGACTTTAAAGAGCACATGCAGGAATGACCTAATAAAGGTGCAACGAACAGTATGCATGGCTATAACAGGGGCGTTTCGAACCACGCCAACGGCGGCGCTAGAAGTACTACTGGACCTACCGCCGCTTCATATAGTGATTAAGTCGGAAGCGCGCAAATCCCTCTACAGACTGAGGCTTCTTGGGCTGTGGAGCGATAGCAAGCCGAAGACGAAACACACAAACATGGAAACGGACAGTTTCTTAGACAGAATAACAAACATGGGGTGCGACAAAATGCAACCCAAGTTTGTGTTCCACAGGAACTTCAATATAAAAGTTCCCTCGAGGGCAGAGTGGGCTGAAGGTCTGGAATCACTAGATACTGGTGGTGAAGACAATATCTGGTACACGGATGGATCAAAAATGGGATCCGGTACGGGAGCAGGCATCTATGCAAAAGACTATAAAAGTAGTGTAAGCATGGGGCAATTCGCGACTGTCTTCCAGGCGGAGACATATGCCATAGTTGCCTGTGCACAGGAGAATATAGACAGACGAACTAAAGGAGAGTCTATCTATATACTCAGTGACAGTCAAGCAGCCCTCAAGGCGCTTACAGCGCCGAGAGTGGACTCTAGACTAGTTTACAATGGCGTACAAGCTTTGAATAAGCTTGGAAGGCATAACAAAGTGCAACTAGTATGGATACCAGGGCACGAGGGGTTCATCGGCAACGAAAAAGCAGATGAACTGGCAAGAATGGGATCTACAGGCCATTTTGTAGGTCCAGAACCGTTTGTGGGACTCTCGCAGAGAACCATAACATCGGCCTTAAAGGATTACGCCAAAGCCAAACACCAACAGGAGTGGAGGATTGAGGCGGGCTTAAGGCACTCAAAGCTCTTCATCGAAGGAGTGGACCCAAGCTGGACCAAGAAGCTTTGGAAATTCAGCAGAAAGCAACTTAGAATTATAACTGGGGTGTTTACAGGTCACTTCGGGGTCAAGGATCTCTTGACCAAGATGGGACTATCAGACAACATAGACTGTAGAATGTGTGGCGAGGATGACGAGACAATGGAACACCTATTGTGTGAATGTCACGCCCTTGCCAGACAAAGAATGAATGACTTTGGTAATGGCTATCCAGAACCAAAGGAATTCAGAGTGCTCCCGCTGAGCTCCATCATCCGGTTTGTGGAAATGTTGGAGAGCAGCTTGGAGCAACTATAAAGGAGGGGGCAATTGCACAAAAGATCCCATTGGGTCGAAGTGCATCCGCAAGGGCCCTCATATAAATAAGATAAGATAAGATAAGATACAGTACAGTCACGAACTTTAATTTGAGGTCCCCTTATGAGTCCGCAGTAAGCTCGGTTCTCCGATCTCCATACAAACGTAGTTTCGCTCTCATTTTAAAATGGCATGCTGGAATCATTTGAAACTTTGTATACACAAGGGGATCCGGTATATCTAGGTCGGAAATTAGTTTCTGTTGCTTGAAATTATAATGGAGAAAAAGTACAACGATTATTAAGGTTTTCATACAAAATCTAAAAAATTCAAAAACTCGCTGTATTTTTTTTCTATTCCAATATGTAGCAACAGAAACTAATTTCCGACCTAGATATGGCGGATCCCATTGTGTACACAAAGTTTTATGTAATTTCAGCATGGTGTTTTAACCTTTTCGCCGCCAGACGTCAAAGTAATTCGCCGTGCCCCTGACGCCACAACGGTAAAAAAATGACGTGTAAAGAAATAATGCCAATATATAGTTGGGCAGCTTCTGAGTAGCTTTTCATAAAAAAAAAATTGTCGGCCAGTGCCGTCGTTGGCGTCGGGGTGACGATTTTACGTTGTCGGCTGTGGCCGACCGTGGCGTTCAAAAGGTTAAAAATGAGAACAAAACTACGTTGGGAACTCTTGAGGTTGACAGCCCTGTCAAACCGTGTAGAAAGATAAAGATTTTTTTTTGCGAAATGGGTCACAAATTAACGGGCGTGACTGTACGAGTCCGCTGGATGCGGGTGGCGCAGTACCAGTCATTGTGGCACTCTTTACGGGAGGCCTATGTCCAGCAGTGGACGTCCTTCGGCTGATATGATGATGATGATTTGGGTGAGCTCGCTTCATCGTCGGCCTCATCTTTGCCTCTTGGCTAGATGCTGGCCAAGAGCAATCCCATTTTTAATAAAAAAAAGAGGCTATATTTAGGTATTTACGATAATGTGAAAAAATAACGCATAACAATTTGCAAGGCATATTTTCCCTTTGTGAAGTATTCTTTTAGTATTTAATGAGTCAATGGTGTCTCCAGTGAGTCTTTGGGGCCAATTACAGAATTAATATTTGAATTTAGAATTATACTTCTAGGTTGCACCAAACCGTCTGTAATCGTAAGCTGTGTCGTTAAAATTGGAACGTATGGAAAGTTTGACAAGTTTCTATGGGATGACAGCTGCCGGCGCCATATTTAACGTTGACCAATCTGTGATCGTAAGTTGGTGCAACTCGCCATTACAATCATTGGAATTGACCGAATTGCAAAACGCAAACGAAAACAGTCCTTTCAAAAAGCTTTTTACTATCCAAGCAAGGATTATAAAATCCAATGAAAGTATTGTTTAAAGTCGTACATAATAAATAATTTCTATTTGCTCTTGTGATGTTATTAACATTACTGTGCTAAATACATCGCGGGCCATAATAACCCGAAAGATTTTAACCACGTATTTTTGACGACACTACGAGTAAATATTTCAGCACAAAATAAATCAAATTGACCGCTTCTTTGTGAACAAATCTTTACGTGACTTGCAAATGTCTTCAAGACAAGAAGTGTCAATTAAAAAAAGTAGTAGGTGGCTACATCATGCCATTAGGGTGTGTTAGACTATTATTTTTAAATAATTAATATCTCTGGCTACATGTCAAAAGGCGATGGAAAGGAGCATCCTTAAATTAAAGAAAATAGATAAAATTAAAAGCATAACAATAAGGAAACGAACAAAATTAACAGATGCTCTACATCAAGCCTTAAAACTAAAATGGATGTGGGCAGGTCATCTAGCACGTTACAAAGATAAGAGGTGGACTTTAGTAGCGACTCAATGGATGGGGCCCTGTAGAAAAAGACTAAAAGGACGACCAAGGAAACGTTGGGTCGATGACATTGTAGCCACTGCTGGGAAGAAATGGAAGGATATAGCCAAAAACAGAGATGAATGGCAAAGGCTGGAGGAGGCCCATACCCAAGAAGGGGTTCCAACTCAAGATTAGAAGAATAGAAACTCTCAAACATTTACTTATTTATGTACAAAAATAATTAAATAAGAAAATGAATTTTGTTAGAAAAAAATGTAAAGTTGGATATAAATAAAAGGCTTTATTATTATTATTATTATAATATCTCTTAAATTATGGGTTTTTAGACTAAACGAGTATGTTATACTCTAATTAAGCTCTAGAATCTTTCGAGTAATTAAGGCCCACAGTGTATAATCCTACTACTACTAAATTCTAATGTATATTCCCTTACCTCATATGTATCTTCAGACTTGTTTTTTTCTTCGTATAATAACTACACTCCGTACATCTCTCAAACTGCTCCTTGACATTACAACTCGGGCACGGTATACACTGCCGTTGCACTGTTTCCCTCTCCGTCTCTTTGTGTGTGAGCAAGTGAGCCTGCATGGAAGCCTTGTTTAACGTAGCAAAACCACATTTACTGCAGTGGTACAAGGCTTTCAGTTCCCGTATCTTGATGTTGTTGGGTATGAGGGATGGCTTCCTTGGTTCTGTTAAGCTGTTATTAAATTGGAAATGTGTTATAAAATATCAATGCTTTTAATTAACCGAGTGAAACAAAGGTCTCCGCTTCAGCTTCGACAAAAATGCTTTCGTATGTCTGGATTTCCCATTGTTCTCCCCTACAGGTCGCATCCCCCCCCCCCCCCCCGCACATGACGAAATTTTGAAAGTTAAGTAATATTTAGTAAAATGGCACACTCATTTATTTCTTACATAGAATTTGTATGGCATAGTACCTACTTTATAGTTAAAAAAACAGCAACAAACGGCAATAAAATAAACTCTTTATAACATCATCATAATTGAGGAAATAAAATAAAGTAAAGATAGGTAGGTTTTTCTATCATCAGTATTGCAAAAATAAAGATAAATTTAAATTAGGACACAACTAAGGTGACACAACTAAGGTGAACAAACAGTAATGTGACTACAGAATTTGCTAAACACTCAAGAATATAGTTTATACTGTCATGTCTACATATTTAGAACTTCGAACAGTCAAATTTCTCACTCATTTGACCAGCCCAATAAGGTCTAGTTTCCCCCGTGGGTTGGAAGGTCAGATGGCAGTCGCTTACGTAAAACCTAGTGCTTACGACAAATATGACAGTTCTTGGGTTTAGGTAGTGGACCCCGGGCATCCTTCAGCAATGTACTAGGATAACACTAGGATGATGATGTCATGTCAAAATGTTTCGACTGATACTTACTTATAGTTGTGATCTAGTAAAGGATCTAACAAGAAAGTCTCACTCGTCTCTACTTCCACTTCAATCTGGTCAGGAGAAACCTCTTCAAAGAATAATACAGGGTTGTCAAAATTCATGACGAAGTAGAACTAACTAAAATCGAGATATCTAATACTAAGTAAAATTGTAAATATCGCACTATAGACTTGATTTCAAGGATAACAAACAAAAGAAGTAATATATAAAGTAATTTGAAATGTTAAGATTCTTTGGTTCTTAAAGTCTAAATAAATAATGACTCCGCTAAAAACAAAATTATTATGAAAACACAATTTTGATGATTAATGACTTTGACATTTTGGTTCAGGTAGCGTTCGGAATCTGTATTCTTATAAAAATATGAGTAGTGGAGTGATTTTCCTAGTTATCCTGTGTCGATATTTCGGAAAAGAATTATCAACATGTGCTTCTGTTTTTTTACGTCTGATTATTATGTTATTATTAGGGTGACATACTGCATAAACTTTCTTTAATATAATTATTCGCTATGTGAAAATCTACATAGCCGGGCAGTACTTGAACACTTCACCTGTGTTGCCAGCTTTTAATTTCCTACCATATTAGTATCTATTAGTTGGCCGAAACCGAAACTTTTACTGACGTGTTAAAATCCTTGAATAACATATCAGTAGGCCATTCTTTTTAGACATATGAATCATATGATCAATGAAACACCTATAATCGGTGTAGGTGCGTTGTTTAAACAAGTTTTTTTAATACCACGTCGGTGGCAAACTAGCGTACGGCCCGCCTGATGGTAAACGGTCACCGCAGCCTATGGACGGCTGCAACTTTAGGGGTGCCACATGCGCGTTGCCGACTCTTTAAAATTTTATACACTCCTTTCTTGAAGAACCCCATACTGTAGTCCCTCGGGAAAACCTCGACAGGGAGCATTCCACAACCGGAGCGTCCGAGGGAGGAATTCCTTTGGAATCGTACCGAACGTGATCATTTAGGTGTGAGGGTGAATGCCCTGCGGACGGCGAGCTGTGCGATGGTAGAAAGCGGCCGTATTCAACAGTTCTTAGGAGCACAACCCATTAAACAAGCCGTAGGACACGCACAAGGAGGCAAATTTTCTCCTTAAACTTAACGGTTCAATATCGCTCGTCAGTTTGGGATCGTCCACGATTCGCACAGCACGTCTCTGAAGCATTTCAAAAGGTCCAAGCTGGTATCCAGGTGCTCCCGCCCAGAGGTGGCAGCCAACTCAGTGGGGACGGGCTTGTGACTTATATTATACAAGTCTCTGTCCAGGGGTGATGTATCGCTTCGCTCTATTGAGCACAGCTTTTTGGATGCCAGCCTGGCTTTGTCTTCGAAGTGGCTACGAAACTAGACGTCGCTGGAAATGTCGACACCAAGGATCCCAATAACTCTCTAAGATGGAGAGGGCTGTGTCTTGGATTGGGCAACAGTGAATGGGGTTTTTTTTCGTAGTGCACGCGTATACTTGTGTCTTGGTGGGGTTGAACTGGACCAGATTATCCTGGCTCTTTTTTACGCTTTTTTTGAAGAATCCCATGCTGTAGCCCTTTGGTAATACCTTGGCAGGTATTAGCTACTAAAGTGTTCTGGGTATAAAGTACCTATTGAAACGTACTGTATGAGAACGCAATGGCTCTAAGGTGTGGGGATGAGCTCGATGGCGAGAGGTGCGATGATGATAGGTAACCGCGGGCATCATGTCATACATAGGCCTCCCCCAGAGAATGCCAAAACAATCAATTAGGGGCTACCCGCATCCAAGCGGACCCACGCGACCTTAATCAGGTCATCAGCCTACATCAAGCCTCAGCAATCTTGTGGGAGCAGCTCAGCAACATTCCTTGTTCCTATACTACGTCATCCGGTACGTGGTCGCCACTCGAGAACTCGCTTGCCCCACCGACCATCGGTTCTCCGGGCAGTATGGCCCGCACCTGCCAATTTAGTTTGGCAAACCTTCAGGCTATGTCAGTTACTTTGATTCGTCTGCGGGTATCGTCATTTTTTAGATCTCGCAGAGTAAGTTCGAGCATAGGCCATAGCCCTCTCGATCGCTCTTTGAGTGACCTTGACCCTCCTTTTTCGGAGCCACAGGTCATCAATGGCAACACGCACTGGTCAAAGACTAACTATTGACGAGAGGATAATCGATTCATGACAAAAAGATATTGCGTCACCCGAAGGCCACCCAGCCAAGTCATTATTGAAAAATGACCTCCTTCTCGAAACTGAACTGTTTGTCCTAGGCTCAGGGACAGTACACAAATTTGTGGAGAACTTTGAGCGTTGAGTCTCTGATCTTAACTGGAGTACGTACTACATAGGTACATGGACGTTAGTTATGATCTTCGTTTGGTGCATGTTCATCTTAAGCCCAACTTCTTTAGAAGCCCATTAGATCATCGAGCATATTACTTAAGTTCTCCATCGTCTCAGTTTTGAAGAAGAACAACCAAACTACTGTCCCATGCCTTTGAGAATGACTAAATCGAACAGTTTCTAAACTAGATATAAAATTAACTTAAATAATATTTTGATCTTAATGTTAACAGATCACAATCAGCCAGCCTCGAAAGACTAATTAGAATTCACGATCTGAAAGTAGGTACAATGTTGTAAGTTTCAGCACGGCCGAAAGGTTCGGCATTTTTTTGGCCCAAACCGAACCTTCGGCCGAAACTGAGGGCCTACTCCGAACATCGAAAATCAAACTTCGTATCGTGCCGTCCCTTTCCGTCATATAGTGTATAACACGAGAGTGAAAGGGACGGCACGGCACGAAGTTCGGAGTAGGCCCCCTGAAACCGAAACTTCGGTCGGACACTAGTATCTATAAATAGTAAGTATTTTCGCCGTGCACCGTTTTGAAGTCCGCTATTCGACACTATATGGCGCTAGCAGTATCGAATTCTTAATAAATTTACTTGCAGGTGCTTGCAGTCTACTTACATTACAAACATATTTATTTTCTTTTCATTTATAGCCATTAAGGCATGAACTCCCGTCTTTTGGCGTTTGCCTAGTTTAGGGTTGAGGTAGCAAACAGATCACCCATTCGCCCCATCCTTAAAAAAGCCATTATCCAGGTCTTTTAGTAAGACTTTGATTGTTTTGTATTTAAATGAAAATGAAAAATATATTTATTTGTACCAAAGTTGTAGCCTAAACATAATAATTACAATGGTAGCTTATAGTAAATTGACTTGTAGAATAGGCTTAAGAATGAGGTCTAGTTCCCTAAACTAGGTAAACCTGTCTTATTATAGGAAACCGGATTTCAAATATAGTTTGAATTATTAAATAGATCAAAAATAGAATTTAGTAAAAAACAGTCGATAGCCAAACTAAGTAACTAGCACTATTTTGTATGGATGACAAAACCCGTTGACTACAGTTTTTAAAGATATATACCTATTTGGTTATAGACAGTAAGATGAAATAATCAATACCTCCGCAAAATAAATTTAATTCCTACTGTAAAAGCCTAAGAGGTCTATAAGAACAGTAAAAGTGCTCCTAATACGTTAGTACAATTCACAGACATCAGAGAAAAGCAGACTCGCAGTATTAAGCCAGATGATTTTCCATATAGTTGTCTCTTTAATCCTTATGGTGCACCAAAATGAGTTAGAATGCGACAGATAATACAATCATTTTCGGCTGTTAACAAGTTGTCTCGATTTGTGAGCACACCAGTATGTTAAATCCCATATAAACTTAACACACCATAACGTCAGTTCAGTACAATTTTCAGTTATGAAGACGGAGACACTGACAGGTCAAGACGTGTCAGATGTCACTTGTCTGTCTCTCTCAAACTTTCTGATTTGTACATTAGTGAGAATAGATCAGACGTACAAAATCGTTCAATTTAAATGCGCGGGTCTGCTTTACTCTGATATCTGTGGTACAATTAGGTACTACTAGCGCCATCTAGCATCGAATAGATAAAACGTCTTTAAGCGAAAAAGGGTTAAACGAACTTCATAGACTAAAAAGAAAAAAAACAATCTATTTTTATTTTTTATTGTATTTACAATATTTAACTATGTTTACAATTCTTTCACATAAATTTTACTTCATTTAACGCTTAAATTATTGAGATACGTAAATAAACATACAATTTAAAGTGTATTAATACACAAGTTAAATAAATGAATAATATACAAATCCCCTCTCATCCACAAGATGAGGCCTGTGCCCAACAGTGGGACGCATATAGGCTGATACTGATTATACAAATACCATATACAAGTCATACTCGGAACATACACGGCAACTATAAGTAGTCGGCGGTTAAGAAGTCAATCCTGACACCTGTCATTTCCATGTTGTTTATTGTAAGCCGCCATACGTTTAAGACTAGTTCTCAATTTAGCTGCATAATACTTTAACTGTCCCCCTTGGTGAAACTCCTATAGGATCTCTATAGAAATCCTTACTCTGAGGTTCATACATACACGCAGATATTGCATCACACAGACACGGATGCGTGTAATGTGCGTGTATGTTCATACATACACGCAGATATTGCATCACACAGACACGGATGCGTGTAATGTGCGTGTATGTTCATACATACACGCAGATATTGCATCTGTAAGGATTTATTCACTAACACGTGCCGTCCCGTTTCCTGTAGGAGATAACAGTGAGTTTTTAAGAAAAATCATATGTAATAGAGTAAAATTTAAAACGAAGAGCCCTTCGCACAGACATTTATAAGAATTATAAGGTTGACTTACTCATCACATCATTTATCTGTTAAGGAATCTTGTCGGTGCAGATCGATGCAATTCTTTCCATTTCTGCCGGTACGAAACACACACACACACACACACGCACACACGCACACACACACACACACACACACGATTCCGATTAAAGATTTAAAGATAACACCAGTTTAGGTTTCTTAGGTACACCTCCAGATGCCCAGAGGGAAAACCAGCAGAAGACATAGGAGCCACGGCAGCAGGACTCCGTCGAAACTGTTTGACGTTTCATTAAAAGTTGCTGATTTGACTATCAGTCAACATCCCTATTGTGAAAATAACTGTAATGAGGGCTATAGCTTATGGATCCGCCGCTAGTGTCAGGTGAGGTCTCCGAAATGTCAAATGTCACTGTTTGTGGGCGGGCTAGAATAATGTGGTGAACATTTTGCAATACGTGACATTAACTATGGTAAATATGAGAAACGGGCCAGTGAATGTCAGTGCTATGTGACATTTACCTTCGGAAACTTATGTCTTCTTGATTCCTTACAAAACGGAACTGCGTGACACAGGCATGCTCGATATTTTGACGGTACGGTTTTAAGGTAACTATTAAATATAAAATGCCAGCATCTTCTGGGTGAGCTCGCTTCATCGTCGGCCTCATCTTTGTCCTCCGGCTAGATGCTGGCCAAGAGCAATCCTATTTGTAGTAAAAAAAATGTAATTTTAGTTTTCACGCCCGTAATAACTAATAGCAAACTTTGACAGCTGGACGTCACGCGACAGTGGTGCAATCTGCTGAGCAACAACTGTAGCCCTCATTGGTTTCGTACGAAGAATCATCGATTGCAACTAGTTTCGTTCGAAGAAAAAAGTATGCATGTTCAGAGTAAAATACATCTTAAATTAACTCCCCACATAGTGACACATTGTTTTATTATTTGAGTTTCTGTGCACTTTAAGCCTAGATTTACCCTAAAAATCTGCGGCTACGTGATCGGCCAAAGATATCAACATGTAACCTGATTTAATGGACGGTACTGAAACGCTACAAAAATCGCCTATGGCTCTACCGAGTCCACATTTTAATATCAATTTTTATCTTTAACAGGTCTACCAGACCCACGACATTGTAACCGTTTCACATGCCTAAAAAACGTATCTTTCCTGGAAAACTCCGCCATACACTTATAACACGAATATGGCTTGCCTTCGCCATGAGACCACATATGCTCCTTCAAATCAGTAGAACGTATAAACTGCTTACTACATATTTCGCAGGTGTGAGGCTTTAACCCAGTGTGCTGAATAATATGGCATTTTAAAGTATATTTATGTTTAAATTGCTTATTACAAAAGTCACATGTGAAAGGTTTCTCTACACTATGTACTCTTCTATGCTCCTTTAAATGATTAGGGATAGCGAACGTTCTTCCGCATATTTCACAAGAGTAAGGCTTTTCACCAGTGTGAATACGCCTGTGTCGCGTCAAAACGTATAATTCCTTGAAGTCCTTCTTGCAGATATCACAGGAGTATGGCTTGGATTCTGAATGTATTCTTTTGTTGTGAGTATTTAAGTTGCTTTGGCGCCCGAATTCTTTTTTGCATATTTTGCAGTATGGCGGCTTCCGTCCATGCTTTTTTAGGTGAGCTTTCAAAGAGCTGGTTCTTGTGAATTCTTTTGGGCATATTTCGCATTTATGCGTCGGTTTCGGGTTTGTTTTTGGTTTTGCTTTTTTTACGAATCCTTGTGGTATGTGCCGCGGGGCTGCTTTTTGGGCGCCATTTTCTTTTGGTTCGCAAATGGTTTTTCCTGTCCTCAATTTTGCTGTAAGAAATAAGTTATGTTTTAATATCATTTAGAAATAAGAGTACACAGTCACAATATCTGTGCATCTCACTATCATTATATCGGGTACAGTCGACTACAAATATATCGATCCACCCTAATCGACGATTCACACCAAACGCCTGGAGTCGGCACGCAGGCCACCAGAGTCAAAGGAATTCGAACCCTTTATACAGAAGTTAGATTTCATATTTGAATGGGTTGCGGGCAGCCGGTCGGCTGGCGCCGGCTCTGCCGCCGCCCTTTAGATACGTAGTCTAGCTTCTGTATGGAGGGTTCGAATTCCTTTGACTCTGGTGGCGTGCGCGCCGAGTCCGGCCGTTTGTTGTGAATCGTCCAAAAGTTACAAAAATATCCGCGACCTTTATGTTAAGTCATTAAAACACGGATACATATTTTTGTAACTTTGAGTGGATCGATCTATTTGATTTGCGTTCAACTGTATCACTTCATATGGCGAACTATTTTTACATATTTTTCATTTCATACAAGTTTAACTTCCCAAACGAGTAAATCGTCAACTTTTCAGGGTTCAAATATCATGTTATCATCATTCGCGTGCCCTTTTCCCATTTACTTGGGTTCAGCGCAGCATGTTTTTTTCTTCCATAACTCTCTATCGCCCGTCATCTCGTCACTCACACCCTTCCTCTTCATATCGTCTCTCACGCAATCCATCCACCTTTTCCTTGGTCTACCCCTCCTCTTACATCCCTCCACATTCATGCCTAATACCTTGTCACATGACTTTCATCCCTCCGCATAACATGCCCATACCACCGTAGACGATTAGCTCTCAACTTATCATCTATGGGTGCCACTTTCAGGCTTCCTCATAACTAATATCATGTTACAGCGGGACCAAATGGCTCACAGCAAGAAACGTAACTGAATTATCTATTAATAAATTTAAAAATTATGTAAAGCGTCAACTCATATCGAAAGCATATTATAGCACACATGACTACATGAATGATAAAACACCGTGGGATTAATTGTGACTGAAATATTAATGAATTAATCATTATGGCATTAAATATTAATATGATCTTTTTTTTTATTTTGATTTTATTCTAGAAACTGTCTAGATTTCTATTTTTTATATATTTTTTTATTATTATTATTATTTATGTTTTGACGATCCTATTGTGAATTTTACTACAAAATAATTTTAAAGAATAATAATAGCATCAATAAATTGCTCTAAATAATTAATTAATATATATGTTAATACATGTTATAACTGACGATTCGAAAGTGCTTGTTGCTAGGCCTATTTGAATAAAGAATATTTTGACTTGACTTTGACTTTGAATAGTTGGTGTATCTTTGTCAACAGTCCAGCTCAGCGTTTTTGTCAGCGGTTTCTAGAAAGTGGTTTGAACTGCGTAGACCAGGAGCAGGCAGGCTCGGGTGGAGGATCGATATCTAATCAACATGCTTACAAATCAATATGCTTTTAAATTGAGACAATTCATTAACAGCCGAAAATGATCGTATTATCTGTCATTATGGTTAGCCATAAGATAGAAAAATCTTGCTTAATACTGCGGAACTGTGGGTATTATTAATGTAGGGTAATTATACTGTAAGTGGAGTCTATGACACAATAATACAATGTATGACACTCCGGGGAAATTTCGTTGTGCGAGTGACACAAGCCTACGTCATCACTGCTATCGAGCCTATCGGTGGTTGGCGGTCGTAGCGTGAGTCCGTGTGTACAGGCTGTACAGTGACGTAGGCTTGTGTCACGATCCGGAGTAGCAGACCTCGTTTCCTTAGAGCATGGTGGAGTACAGGAAACTTACTGCATGTAGGTTGCGGCTTCTCGCGGGCATCCTGGGCCTCAGTCTCATCCTTCTTTCTGTCCTCCAACGGGGGCTGCTGTTCCACACATTCTGGTTCTTGCTTTATAAACACCGTCTCTAGTTCTGGTTTACCACATTCTGCAAGCAACAATAAAGTATAATCACGCCTGTTTCCCAGAGGGGTAAGCAGAGATCGCGGATTTCCATTTGCTACGATACTGACGTACAAATTTCGCTTCATGAACTCTCATAACATTCTTCATGCATGCACGCCGATTTTGGGTAGGTACTCTTGACCTGGCCTTTCTGCAGAAAGTCTAACTATAAGTATTACCGCAGAGTACATGCTGATGAGAAGGCTTAGAACTTTTGGGTGCATACCGCGGTTCTAGAATCCATAGAGTCGTATACACATTTAACATCATCATCCTCCTAGCGTTATCCGAGTACAGTTGCATCCTGAAGGATGCCTGGGGCCCGCTACCTAATCCCAAGAATTGGCGTAGGCACTAGTTTTTACGGAAGCGACTGCCATCTGACCTTCCAACCCGAGGGGGTAACTAGACCATATTGGGATTAGGCTTGTCAAGTGAGTGGGCAACTTGACTGTTAGAAGTTCTCAAGCCGCCCGGAGGCCTCTAACTTGGCTTAACGACTGCTATCATAGACAGCAACCGGGATCAACGGCTTAACGTGCCTTCCAAAGCACGGGAGCGCTCAGTTAGTAACCACTCAATGCGGTCACCCATCCAAGGACTGACCTCGCCCGACATTGCTTAACCTCGCATACCGCACGCGGTACGCGGGCGCCGCTGGGCCACGAACGCTCCCGTATACACACTGTTGGGAAACAAAATAAACTAAAACAAATACTTTTAAGTGACAATGTTTCTTCAATTGTCTAATATTACTCGCAACTTCTAAATATCTGATGAGGCTTACTACGCTGGCTTTTGGAATAAGTGTGTCAGAATCATCGTCAATTTCTATTTCGTGTTCATCATTGCAATAGTAGTAAGAATGGATCGTTATTATATATATATATATATATTTTAATGGGAAACAAACAGCATATATTACACAAATGTATAGGAAATTTTGCGGGATTAAACGACTTAGAGTTCAAACACTTTAGATCAGACTTTAGATTGATCAAAAACTCTGTTGTGTATGACTTTTGTGTGTTGAGAACGATCACTCCACGTCCACTGACGTTACAACTACTTCCACTAACTTACATTCTCGAGAATGTTTGCCCATACGTTATTTTCGTGGTGTATTGTGGTCAAATTCCGTATAACATCGAAATCGGATTTCCGATCTAACACTTATTCTAATTTAAGAAAGTTGTCAGTAGTCTGCCAAAACACAAACAAGTATCACAAAGAGGATGCATAATTAGATAAATCATTATACAGGTGATTCAGGAGACGTGAGCAGGACCAACACTACATACGTAGTAAATGGCAATGAATCGTTCGCCATTTTATTTAAGTGAAACACCATACCTTTTTCCTGTATTTTAACTTTTGTTCAGTTAAAGTTTAATTCTCTACAATCATGGTCACCCTACAACAACTGGTTTATAAAGATTAAACCTCTATCTGTACTGACAGCACTTTGATTACGAAGAAAGTAAATTGTCACATTGAGTGAGATACGATATTTCAAAAGTAATCGGACTCGGATGACATTCAATTTGACACGTATCACTTGACTGACGTATTCTGATTGTAGAGTGACCATGAATTTCGTAAATAATTTAAAACATTTTGTTTTCAACACCAAAGATAAATGAACGTTAATTTCACTAATAGTGTCACGAAGCAGTAGCTTATGATCTACAGAATCTGTAGTGTTGATCTTGCTCACGTCTCCCGAATCACCCTGTATATTGCGTTACCTATGGGCTGTGACTAATAAACTATGTAGGGTAAGCTGTAGTAATGTTGGCCCCGCTCCAATCATTGGCCTCTTGAATGTTAATTCAATGTATTAAGCGCAATCCACAACACAACATACAAGGACAAAAATAAAATTCATATTTTTCTTCGTTCTCTAAAATTTATTAGGTCGTTTCCAAACTTGACAGGTAGAACACTTGAAATAAAAACTTTAGCAGCGACTACAACTTCGAGTGTGATTTGCTATGAAAATCTTAAGGATTAAGTGTTTTCATTTAGATTTTTACCTACTTTCTTTTTTTCGGGGCTGCGAGGTGTTTTCATATATTAATAACCATTCCATTTTAATTTATATACTATAATTGGTGGGAAAGGGCCCAAGATAACGTAGAAACGGGTAGGCCAAAGTTAGTACCTATGGTTTATATGAAGGATTAATTTATTGGCCGGGAAGCCAATACAAAAAAATTGCTATGTGATGTGCATAAATATATATAATAAGCTGCCACCTGATATTAAGAATTTGCCTCTTAACAAATTTAAAAAAACACTTCACGAGTGGTTACGAAATAAGATGTTTTACTCTGTAAAAGATTATTTGTATACATAATAACTATTAATAAAGCAATGTATAGATAGATTTTAATTTAAATATTTGCATGCTGTTTGTGGACGGTTGATTTAGGAGATACTTAAAACTAATGTATTATATTTATGAACTGTAATCTGACCCTATTCACGCAAATAAATTATTATGATTTATTTATGATTTAATAATAGTATTTAGTGCTTTAAATCAATCACTCTATTTTAGACTTTTAATCAATGATATTACCAACTCTTTTGTGAATAATTTTAATCAAAAATGCATAACATCACCGCAACTAGATTTTGGCAGGGCCAATAATTATACTTTTCACGTCATTGGCCATGCCAATCACTGTACAATGCCTATGCCAATAATCAAAGTGATCATGTAGTGATGTACCAATTTCGATACTATTTAAATCCATTAATGGCGCGAACAGAGTTTTTTTAAGGATAGCAAAAGAAATGATGTAACGTTTCGCATGATGTTACGTTTGATATACTGCGATTTATTCGACAAAATATAAACTCAAAATATAATGAAACGGGTCACTTTTTTTTATATAGAAAACTCCCGTGAATTTGGACATATAAAAATATAATGAAACGACATGTTTCACACCGATTCGCGGTTCTTAATGATGAGTACTTACTGCGGCGGCGGTTTTGTGAGTTCCAAAAGAACCGCCGCCGCGATAAGTACTCTTGATTAAGGATAACGAACCGGTCTGAAACATGTCGAGCGATATTCGACCTACTTTTTCATGATTTTTCCTAGCATATCAAACTGGTAGCTTATGCCAGATCATATTATATTTTATAACAACGCGTGATATTTCAAACATTACATTTGGTAAAATATTACATTAGGCGAAAACATATATTCTCTGCGGTTATTATTATTAATCGTATGGCATTTGTTTTTCGAACAGTGAGATCTTCGAGAAGACAAGTACGGTTGCCAGTTTTGTTGCACTTTTAGCACCACCCAGGGGTCACGTGTAGGGTAACGGGGGGTACTCCCTACGGACGTGGTGCAACTTCGACCCCCCTTTGTCAAGTGAGTGGGCAACTTGACTGTTAGAAGTTCTCAAGCCGCTCGAAGGCCTCTAACTTTGCTTAACGACTGCTGTCATAGACAACAGCCGGGATCAACGGCTTAACGTGCCTTCCAAAGCACGTGAGCGCTCAGTTCTCAAAGCGGTCACCCGTCCAAGAACTGACCTGCGCCCATGTTGCTTAACCTCGCATACCGCACGCGGTACGCAGGCGCCGCTAGGCCACTAGCGCTCTCTCTGCTTCTTCTCTGCGGTGACCGCTTACCATCAGGCGGGCCGTACGCTTGTTTGCCACCGACGTGGTATAAAACAGTTACAGAAAACATTACACACCCCTGATCGATATACCAAGATAGTCCATAAATATAGCATTTTTTTAGTATATTGATACATATACAATATTGTATCCAACGTTACATAATTAAGTCTTACAATTCTCGAGTCTTTAATAACAAAACTCACTACGTTCGTTTTGTTACAGCGACTGTCGAATTTTAAGAACCCGTATTAAGTTACTGTTTCATAATAGTATGTACATTACGATACAAGGGTATGTCCTAAAACTACGACCAAGACCACCGGGGGATGGGCAGCAGCATCCCTGGAGTGCGGTGGAGATACTGCGATCGCCAACCCGCATGCCAAGCGTGGCGATTATAGCATATACCCCCCGTGAATATGGGGGAGGCCTATGTCTAGCAGAGGACGTTCTTTGGCTGATATGGTGGTGGGTGATACAAGGGTTTTAAAACAAAGAAAGGCCGATATCGCAGATGTTGGAGGCCCGAGCCGCAGGCGAGGGTCATAAATATGCGAGAGAGGGCTTTCTGTTTTACGAACCGTGTTTTGTACACAATTTTACGTCACCACTTGGGCAAAAAGCGGGGTTTTCCGGACGCGCAGCGTGCGGAAAAACGCGCTATTTGGCAAGGTGTGGTGTAAAATACTATTATAGTGACATTATTAATTATTAATAGCCTTTTATTCGGACTTATGTGTTTTAGTACTCTACTATTTGCGTCTTCCTCTTCCGTTGTATGTCCGTTTGGCCTTCGGCAAAGGCCTCCTCTAGCCATTTCCACTCCTTTATATATATAGTGATATATTAAAATAGCCTTATAGTGAAAACTAAAACAGATATAGTCGAGAAATTAATGGTTATTTGCTCCTATCACAATAAAAAATAAAAAGTTGAAGAAAAAATTGCGCCTAGTTTTATATAATTTTATACAAAACCATAAAGACCCCTCACATAAGATTTTCTTTTTTTTTTCATTAAGACGGTTTATTTTAGTAAACAATATCTTTAGTTAGTTAGTTTTACTGGGCATTTTCCGCAAGTTGATATCTAGCGTGCCTATTTTGCGTGGAAACAATACCTTTATCAATAAAACATGTTTCAGACACTTTAGATTGCACCATAAGCAAAGGAAATTTAAATGAACACCTCTCTATCCTAATAGACATTGTAACAATGTTTTGGTGAAGTGGATGAGGGCAGGAGACACATATAAAAGGGGAAACATTGATCATATTCAAACATGTAAAAGCAAATTTAAATGAACACCTCTCTCTCCAAATCTCTCTGAAGCATAAACTCATATATCAAAAGCATATTATAGCACACCACACACAATACATGAATGATAGATAAAACACAGTGGGAATAATTGTGACAGAAATATTAATGAACTAGATGAAAGCCCGGCTTCGCTCGGGTGAAATAAATAAGAAAGAAATAAACAAAACATTTATTCGTGACAGTTATGCAAACGACGAAAGAAATAGTGTACAAAAATTTATAAAATAAAAACATTACAACAACGGATTATGATGAAACTTCGAATCGTATAGAAATATAGTCTGTAGTCTGGATTGGGAATAAAAGTATGGAATGGAATTATATGGAATTGGGAGTAAAAGATTACGCAAACGACGTCACGGGCAAAGGCTAGTATCTTTGCAAGTTAATCCTAAGCATTTTTATAAGGGTAGTATTTAAAGGCACATAAAAAATTTGACACCGTAATCAGTACTGATTTGTATAGCTAAAATACTAATCGTTCATTAAAATTCAATTCAGATGTGCATTGTTAAATATTGATGTGCCAGTCAGTATTTTTGGTGCGAAGTCAGAGCTGCTAACGCGAAAAACAAATGAAGTTCGTGTATCTCCCTCTCTGTCGCACTTGCAAATTCGAGCGACACAGAGGGAAATACACGATGTTCGTTCGTTTTCGTTTCGCGATAGCAGCTCTCTATTGGGGCCTGTTACATGGTTATTATTATCACGCGATACACTCATATCATGATCCGTATCACGTGCTGTTTAATGAATATTGACGCAAAATCCAAACAATTTTGACACCACGATAATATTGACACACCAGTATTGTGATAATATTAAGCGTGTAACAGACCCCATTCTCCGCCAAATTCTATTCAGTGGGGCCCTTTACTCTCAATATTATCGCGATTTTTAAAATTGTATGGGGTCTGTTAAACGCTTACTTATAATACTATCACAATACTGGTGTGTCAATATTATCGTGGTTTTCAAAATCGTATGGATTTTTCTTCAATACTCATTGCACGTGATACGGATCGTGATATGAGTATATCGCGTGATAATAATAACCATGTAACAGGCCCCTATGGATGTTGCTTCAATATTCAGTGTTTCACGTGATAATAATAACAGTTGGTAATATTTTCTCCAATTAATGAAAGCTATTTAACAACTTGTTCCGTTTTGCCAAAGGTATTTCACATTCCGATACGCGCACCATCCAGGAATAGGAGCCGTCAGACCAGAGGGCCTACCACGATCTGAAAACGAAGTATTTCCCTCTCCGCGCTCGAATATGCAAGTGCGACAGAGAGGCATATATATTTAGTTTTCGGTTGGTAGCACCTTAGTCCGAGCGTGGCGGACGGTCGAAGAAAGTCAAAGAACATTCCGTGTGTTGTCTGTCACACATATAATTTTTTAGCTTCCCATCGACCTATGAACTTGAAATTAAGTGATAATGTTTATTATGAAGTATATTTTACCAAAAATATCAATATATTGATAAATCACATTTGTTTTTTAGTTGTACGGAACCCTCAGTGTGCGACTCCGACGCACTTGGCTGGTTTTTATTACATTTTGAATTTTATTTCTCTTATAGTAAAATACTCTATTCGTTTTAAAGTTGACGCCTGAGGGCCTACCGCGAACCAAAAACGAACTATCTTCCTCTCTGTCGTTCGAATATACATGTGCGAGAGAGGCAGATACTTCGTTTTCGGTTCGCAGTAGCGCCTCTAACGTCCGAGCGCGGCGAACGGCATGAGCTGAGGGTCTACTCCGAAATTCAAAATCCTAACTTCGTATGGTACCGTCCCTTTCACTCTCCTGTCATAGACTATATGAGTGAAAGGGACGGCACCATACGAAGTTCGGATTTCGAATTTCGGAGTAGTCCCCCAGTACCACTAAGTTATAAGATAGAGCGAGATAGAGATAGAATTTTGCTAGACGTTTAAAAGCCATAAGTCACCTAGTAGTTTGTCACAAACAAAATAGAGACGCAGCTTTAAGATGGCGGACAGACTCAGCAAACATTCAAGTGGTGTCCTTTACACGATTAATATTATCACAATACTGGGGTGTTTATATTATCGCAGTTTTCAAATTTGTATGGATTCTGCTTTAATATTCACGTGATACTTATCGTGATATGAATCCATGTAACAGGCCCCATACATTCGCTTTGAAGGCGGTTGTTGTGACAATCAGTCTAGCTAGCACGATAGATTATACCGTTACGTTTTATGTGACGTTTTAATACATTTCGCCCATATAACGTGACGGTATAAGTTATCGTGCTAGCTAGGCTGATACGTGTATAGAACGCTTGAAAACTACAAAAACAAAACGCTGCAGACGCGGCTAGCCGAATCCACACAATGGGCGATGATGGCCCATCACCCAGAACGCAGCCCAGCAACCTGGCCAACATACCGGACGCAAAAATAGTTCACGATTTTCGAACGTAGCCGACACTGTCAACCAACAAATTTAATATAGCAATATAGTCTGTGGGCAATATGGCCGACGTTTTGTCATCAAATTAACACTTTTAAATGCAAAATACGCGACAATCCGAATTTTGCGGATACATATGTTCAACTCAAAAATCGTTATTTTTATACGTTCTTCAATTTGAGACAGGTCTCGTTCGGGTCTACCGTACCCCTGCACGAAATTATTAATATAGATTATTATAATGTTTTAATAATTATGGAATGAGATATTATTGACTTATTATTTTCTATTCAACATTTTGATTTTATTCTATTTTATAAACATTTATTATTTTAATGTTTTGACAATCCAATATATGTGAATTCAACTAGCTAATAATTTCGTCATTTTGACATACCTACAGATATTAAATATTTTTTAAAGAATAATAATAGCATCAATAAATTATTCTAAATAATTAACTAAATATAATGTTTTAAACTGACGATTCGAAAGTGCTTGTTGCTATGCTTATATTAATTAAGAATATTTATACTTTGACTTTGAAAATTTTGAAATAGACAATGTACCAAAAATGGCGGGGATGTCTAGAGACATAATACAGTCCATTGTTACCATTCATATCTATACAGAATGTTAACTACTAGACGGCCTTTGGCTGCTAAAATGTTACCAACCCCTGACTAAGACACTTACTCAGTCTGCGATCTTACCTTGATTAAGCATCAGAGATTGTACATCTGGCTCTATCACAACTTCGATCTTTACAATCTCCACATTTTGTAGGCTATCCTGCCGACTGTCACACGGGACATTACACCCTGGATTTTGAAGCCCATCTTGCTGACTTTCATACGGAACATTCCACACTGGATTTTGAAGCCCAGGCTGCTGACTGCCATACGGAACTTTCCACACTGGATTTTGTAGGGCATCTTGCTGACTGCCATACGGAACTTTCCACATTGGATTTTGAAGGCCAGCCTGCTGACTGCCATACGGGACTTCCAACCCTGAATCTTGCAGGCCATCCTGCTCACTGTCAGACGGAACGTCCCATTCTGGCTCCTCTTTCACCAGCGACATGATGCCAACGCTTTTTTAATTGTTTTTTTTTTTATCACGGAGTTTACGCAGTGGCTTCAGCAATATAATGCCATGCCAATGTTGTGTAGATACGATAGTTCATTGTAATTTCGGAGACGAAGCGTAGTTATGAGAGAAACTTGCTGAGGAAATACGATGAGTACAGAATAATCATAAAATGAGATAGATATGATAACTGTGGTCGATGTGAACTGTTTATTTGTTCATATTGTTATTGTATACTTTTATAAAGTAAGAAAACACGGATTTATTCAATAAAAGCTTCAACAACGGTAAAATAATACACAACTCCACAGACCAAACGACTAATTGCAGTGATTGACAGTGACAAATTCAGTGTGACCAGCTTCGAATTAAAAAATACTACCATTATAGCGTCTATCTTGTGTCTGTCCTCTATCAACCACATTATTTATTTCATTAACTATGTAAGGCTCCTATTTTGCAGTGGCCCGTGGCCTTTAAAGTAATATGTATTTACTGCGGCGGTAAGTGATGGATGTTGTCGTCCACGGTAAATTATAAAATCAGCCGTTGACGATATTTTATTAGCATTAAATAAAAACAAAACTATTGTTTTGTAGAACATTTAATTACATTTTTGTTACATTCTGTATAGATATGAATGGTAACTTGTAATGGTACATAGTAACTACAACACTTATATATTATATGTTTAGTTATAATAAGTACAAAATTAATTAATTATTTGCAATACATTTACAACAAGTCCATTTTTAACTTATATGTACATAAAGTACTGACATCACAACACAATATTAAAATATAACTATAAATATAAAATATACCTTATTTCTTGGACAGAGAATGTTGATTAAATTTATGATAAGATTGATAAAAGTAAATATTATATGGTGCATATAATTTTTAATAATTTATATATTTCACAAGAGTAAATAGAGTAGAGCAAATTTGTTATAGAATGTCGAACATCTATGAATTTAATCTAGTATTGGTCGACTCGACACTAGTGTTGTATGTGTACACATGGGCAATTATGCGCTATCTTACTGATCAAGCTATGTGCACTTACATTTGGATACATGCTAGTCTATAAGCTACTGAACACGTGCGAATGAACAGCATCATGTATTGTAGTATGATGTCTGTAAAGTGTACCTTCATAATAAATAAATAAGTATTTAATAATAAAACTAAGTGTATTTTATGATCAATGAGGATATTAATAATAACAATTCTTACTCATTAAATGAAAAGATTATCTATACAAACACCTGCGCTTCTGGTCAAGACCACAAGTGCTGTAAAATGTTGTAAGAGATCAAAACTTCCGAACATATTTAATCAGTTTACAGTGCTTGAATGACAAGACTAACTCATATATTAAAATGAAACAGGAGTATATTTTAGTAAACTGTATTCATTTTAATTGATTAATCGACATATTCATACATAAATAAACTCACGCCTCCCAAAAGGGGTATGCGGAGTACGCAAAGTTAGTGCCACTTTTAGCAATTACAGGTTTATAGATGGAGAAAATGTGATATTGCAGTGAGAGGTTGCTAGCCCATCGTCACACAACATACAGGTTGAAGTGTGTTCCCATAGTCGACTCTTACGATAGCCAAGAGAAGAAAGGGGGATCCATCTTCAAAAAATAATTTCTAGCTATACGTTTCATTACGTTTCGGTCGTATAGGGATTAAAAAATATGAGATTGCTTTTATACATAGTATAAACCTTAGAAATATATACATAATGTGATTTCTGACTACAACTATCTTGCTACTGCGTAGTCACTGTATCTGTATAATAAGTAATTTGTTACAACTGTAATATTAGTATATTTTATAACGTCTAATTCAATCAGGATGGATTGTCGAAGCTTGAGCTAACACTATGTATATATCTACGCGGAAATTTTAGCAGCAGCAGCGGCGGCTAGGGCTGCGGCCTTCTTCTTGACAGCGAGCGCAGTCCGCTGTTTCGCCTGGAGTTTCGCTTTCTGGCTCTTCGATAGTTTCCGTTTTTTGTTCGCCTCGTTTGTGGCCGCTGTAAAATATAATATTTTTTTATTTATTGCAAAAAATCAAACACAACAGAATGTCACCTTGGTCAAACTTGGAGTACTCCAACTCGGGAAGGCTTTGCAAAAACCGCGGCCATATACCCTAATTGCTCTATATTTATGTGGTGAGTAAAGTCAATAGAGCTCCCGAGGATGCACTTCCTTGTGAGTGAGGGGCATATATTTGTTTCTACATAGAAATAATATAAAAAATATATAAACTCACGCCTATATTCCCAAAAGGGGTAGGCAGAGCACATGAAAATTAATTTTAGTGCTACTTTTAGCTATTGTAGTTTATTTATAGATGGAGAAAATGTGATATTGCAATGACAGGTTGCTAGCCCATCGCTCGCTCCACAACACACTTCAACCTGTTTCCCATAATCCAGTAGTGGTTCTCAAAGTTTTCTGGGCTACGACCCATCTAATACAAGTTTGCAAACTCGGAACCCAACTCTATATAAGAAATTTAACCGTTACCAATATGAATAAAGGACTTTTCAAATAAAAAACAATTTTTTAATACATTTTTTTAAGAAGAACGAAATTGTTTCCATGTTTCGCATTACAGTTTTGACATCAACTCCAATTACTTTTAATCGTAGTGAGTTTGATAAGTCCAATTTATTTCGGTATTTACTTTTATGGCATAATCGATCTTACGACACCAAAGGGAAGAAAGGGGCCTCCTCCAATCTTCCCTTGCTATTCTAACCCGGCACCACACAGGGAAGATATTTGTTTCTGGGTAACGATAATCCACAAGTTAGATATTGATTCTGGTCATATGAGGGTGTGGGAAGAATAATAAAGTTCTTGTTTAGAAAGTATTCCGACTCATAGTGACGGGCCGATTGCGGACCATGATGATATAAAAATATTTTTATGTTCTGTCTTTTCGTGATATGTGATATGATATGGGCTAAGCCTGAAATAAAGTATTATTATTATTATTATAAAACTTACCTTGGTTGAGCGCGTGTCGGTTAGCAGCAGTACGAGCAAGTTCACCGAACGTGTTCGCGAGTGCCAAGCCGAGCCGCGAGCAGTCTCCGCGCCCGGCTGAGTGCGCGTGGAGTGCTAATGCTGCCAATCTAGACAAAACATTTAAATCGTTGGATGTATTAAATACAAAACTAGTCTCAAGGATGAATAGAACTAAGCCTAGGCCTACGCGGCCAGATACAGATTGTATTGTGGAAATGAACAAGACGCTACCTTGGATAAGTTTTAGACCATGCTTTATGCTGAGCATTGAGTGACACATACCGAGTATTATCTGACCAACTCAACTCAACTTATCATTAGCTTGCTATCCGGTTGCATTCTGAACAAACCCGAAAAATGCTACTTAACTATAGCTGTTCGATTTGAACGAAACTAACTCAGACCTTACAACTCAGAAAAAAGACTAAACTTTACTGCTCTTGCCTGTTCTGCCAGGAGTCTCTAGTCGTCTGAAAGTCTCTACCTCGTCCTTTAGTTAGGATATTCTGTACTTAAGTATAAGTAAGAACTACTACAAGATTGCATTTATCCTTTTCACCGCCACAGTACATTCCGTAAGTTGTGTCACACAAGCTACAGTCTGTGTACTGGTTAGTTATGCTACACAGACAAGACATAATGAGAGGAAATAATAATAATAATAAGCCCGCAAGGCAGCTTGTGGCGAGCTGTTTGGGAGTAACAACCCCACGGACCCGAGTGCTCCAAAGAGTCGGTCAGGGCCTCCGTCTCCGGCGTGTCTTCGTCGGTCGGAGTGGAATCCCAAGGGGGCCCGCAGGACTCTCAGCTCTGGCTTGCCTTCATTGGCCGTCCAGAGAGGAGTCGTTAGAGCTATATGCTCCAGGGAGGAAGTGTTAAAGTGCATAACGCCGCGAGTAACTTCGGAGAAAGGCCAGCACACCTCTAGACACCTCTGAGCCGTTCATACCGGTGTTACTCCTGGCCGTCTTAACGACGGCGTTTTCAGGGGCCCATCTTAGGAGCGGCTAGTCACCGCCTTCCTAGATAACGTTGTAATTACAATGTTCTGGCAGGTGTCCGGAACTCTTTGCAATAGCCGAATCTTATTTTCCATCCAAACTTCATCACCATAGCCCAGTTCATTCTCTTTCCACTTTACATACAATAGCCCCAACGCCTATTGGGACCTAATAGGTGTACTATTATCAAACTTCGTCTCCCAAAGGCCTCTGCGTGTTGGATCTATATCCCTAAGCACGCCGACCAAATGACCGGGCTGTAAAGACCCGAGAGTTTAAAAACGGAGAGACAAATAATAATAATAATGTCATTTATTTCAAGTAATATCCATATGTGTTAATTATTAATAAAATGTAAAAGTATACAAATTCGTCATATAAGATAATGTAGAAAAAATAATATAAAAGTAAATGTCGGGGAAACTTAGAAAAGTTGAAAAACCCCTGGCATTTTCATTTGAATAAAACATGATTTTGATGAAACGTGTCTAAGAACCATCGCTAAAAAACAGGCAACCGTCCTACTTGTCTTCTCGAAGATCTCACGGTTCGTAAATAAATGCCATACGATTAACCAAACTTATTATTTACATAACTGTTGTTTTGTTCACGAATAAACGGTTTATTACTATTATGACTTTACCTTATCTGGGGAACATGGGGTCCCGGACCTTTGGTAGGCGTACGTGGGGTCAAAGCCAACAGCGCAGAGGCCCTTTTAGACAATTCAATCTAAAAGCAAAGGGATACACATGGCGGATACCATCCCCGAACGCACAATATGATACATCCAGAGATGGTCCGCGCCAGGTGCAAATAAGACTATCATTATTATTATTTGTTCTGTAACTCTGGCAAGAGGATACGTACCTGCCTGCGAGATCCTGTTGCTCCGTGTCGAGGTCACACGTGGGCGTGGTCGCGTTCTTCAGTTTGTTGGCCAGCGGCATCTGAGAAAGAAACTACATTACACAACGTTATTTATCTCTACTGAAGAAGTGTAACACAAGTGTAAAGTTCACTACAATAGAGATTGCTTCTGTTTACTACAGTCAATCAAGCATGACAGCGTTTATGGTCACGTTTTGGGCAAATATATTTTTTAATTTCTGATATTGTGGCCATAAAACGTGTCGGGCTAGCTGAGCTGAAAACTTACTCACGAAAGTTAAGGGTTCATTTACACTGGTCGGTACAGCGACAGCGTTACATTCAGCATGCGTGAAACTTATGTTATCTTGTTTTCTTCTAACAAATTCTCCTGCTTAAAGTAAGATTTGGTCCGAAAGGACTCAGATGTAGGGGGCGTAGCTTGTTTTCCTTAACCCCTAATCTAAAGCTACTGATTTAAAAACCCTATATATGCAATTGCTATTTGCAGTCAGAGTTTAAGGTGCTGATTGGTAAAATTAAACAGTTATTTTCAAGATGTAACAGAGCATTAGGCAGATTGCCAAACGACTAAGGTGGGCTGATAAGGTCGCGTTTATGGACTGGCGACGCGTACAACATCGTGGGCCCCGAACGCTAAGGGCCCGGCTACGACTTTGAGCACCAACGGTTTATCTAATACATTGTGTGTGATCCCAAACAATCGCAGTGCGTTGCACGTCTCGACCGTAAAATGAACAGATAAAACGTTTACCGTGTCGCAATGTTATATGTGCCGCCCCTAATATCTTAAATCCGCCACAGTACAAATGATAACCCCTATGTCGCGTCCCCTCACCCGCCACCTCATGCATCGCCCAAAAAAATGTCTTAGGCAAAACAAAGTCAAGTTTTGGCCAAATTTATAATTTCTTACGTCCATTTTGTTTGCTTTATTTTGTTTAGTAATGAAAGGTAGCTCTTATGCTTCATTACTTTTTGTATTGAACTTTTAGATATACAAAAACAAGTACATATACTACGTACAATCGAATAAGGTTACCCTGTATTTTAAGTCGAGTAAATATAGGTTAGTGTGGAAAATAGTATTGACCCAGCTATTACATGGCCATAAAATGTGGGAACGTTTGAAAACACTCCTGACTTCTGAGCGACCACAAACGATAAATTACGGTGTTAAAGTGATTTTATTACTAGCGAATTGTGGCAATAATATATTCTTGTGGCACGTGCACCGACTGGACTGGGACACGATGGATTGTGTTGTCAAAAAAGTGCAGGCCATTTTTCAAGACATGCAACGCTTAATGACATAATCTGCCGGTCTCTTGCCACCGTCAATATGCCTGCTCTTCTTGAGCTGACTGGCATGGTCAGAGAAGATGGTAAGAGACCTGATGGGGTGTCCTTAGTTGCTAGGAGCTTGAGACGGAACGAAAATAAATAGGAAGGCAACGTAAGAAAGTATCCACTTAATACTATTTACGGTTGTACGAGTATGTATCCCCGATACAAACCGCTGCTTTTTCAATATATTTAATACAATATATATAATGGTAAACCTGTCGTAATGTATGGATCAGAATGTTGGGCAACGAAAGTGACGGATGAAAGAAGAGTGTACGCAGCTGAGATGAGAATGCTGAGATGGGTATGTGGAGTGACGAGGAAAGATCGGATTAGAACTGAATATATTAAGGGGAAGTTTGAAAGTGGCACCCGTACCCGTACATGACGGAGAAAATGAGGAACAGTAGGTTAGCATGGTACGTACGGGCATGTAATGAGGAGAGATGAATGTCATATTGATAAAAGAATGGGTTGAATGTCGAAGGACGAAGAGGATTGGAAGGCCCAAAACGCGATGGATGGATTGTGTGAGAGAGGATATGAGAAAGAAAGGAGTAAGTGCTGAAGTGGCGAATAATAGATAGAAATGGAAGAAGAAAACATGTTGCGCTGACCCTGCATAAGCGGGATAAACGCAGGGAGATGATGAAGTTGTATATGTCATTTTAATAGAGGTGAACAATAGGTATCCATAATTGGGTATACTATAAAAGTGAGTAAAGTGACTAAATTAGGTAATAAGGTTACAAAAATTGGGACTTAGATTAAAAGGAAAGAAACAAAAAAATTATTGTATGCCTATTACCATAGTTCGCATTACTTGTAATAGGTAATAGGCAGTTGCTGATGATACAATTTTGCATAATTAAAAGAATGTCATACCTTGTAGCCAGTAGGGCACATTCCGAAAAGGTATTTCTCTAATGTCTGCTTCAACTCATCGGCGAACATCAGCGGAGCCCCATTGTTGACCTGCAAATGAAAAAACTCCTCGTAAAATAAGCTTAGAAATAACGTTATTGACACGATCTTATAACGCTTACAGTAACTGTATTTCATCATAGTTACCAATTCAAAACACTTTAAAATCTCGTCCTTTGTACAAATGTTAAAAGATTATTATTTACGGATTTAACGGAATAATACTCGTATGTATTTACCTTTAATACCCACAATGAATCGTCGGAAATAATGGTGAATAAATATCACTTTAGACATATATAATCCGTATACCTATTTTTATTTCATGATATGTCCATTTTTACATTTTGTTAATATCATGATGATATTCATATATGGATAAATTTAACATGCTCTAAGGTGCATCATTGCATATAGTAAATCTTGTATAGGTTAGAAGATCCTCTGTCGTTGTGAACAGTTTTTGCCTTCATCTGACTAGCTCCATAAAAGCATTGCATTGCATTGTCATTCAACGTATTATATTTCTACTAAAAAAGTTAAAAATGTATACGCGGTTTGAATTCTCTAATCTATACTATACATACAATTTTTTTACATTTTCATTTTTCAAAAATACATATTTGAAGTGTCTCTAAACAAGACATGTAACAGTTGGGGTGACAATGTTATCAGAGGGTTTTGACCCTGCAGAAAACTGATCTGCCTGTCGTTATTTCGAAATTTAAACCGGAAGTACGGTAAACCGGGAAAAGTGCAGCCCATGCATTGCATTTGAATTTAAATGAAATATTTTTTTTTCTAAAAGTTAAAATTACGTGTAAATGTACACGGGGTTAAAATAAGATCTAGACATAATTCTACTTGTACATAAATCTAAACAGCCATTTACCAGACCATTAAAAATTTTAACAGACATATTCATTCCGCGCGGGAAACATAACTTCACCTAGATAAAAAATAAACTGTACACAAATAATTTTATGTGGATTTCTATTTCCTGCGGGCCAATCTTTTAACAGGTTTTATTGCGTAATAGTAGATTTTACCTATACATGGTATTATTATAGTGTTGTTTTAATTTCAAAATATATTCAAAACAAAGGGCGAGTATACAGCTGTCATCCCGGTACAATAAACGTCAACTCAGAGTAAGGATTTCTATAGAGATCCTATTTCTATAGTTTCACCAAGGGGGACAGAAAAGCTCTTTTACAGCTAAATTGAGAACTTTGGCCGGGTAATCGTTTATTTCATGCCTCATGCATTTGCCTCTTAAACTATTTGACTTGACGTTTAGATGACATTGAGGCAAATAAAGAAAAGCGGAACCATGACAAGGTCAACAAATGATATATCCCTCTCTGTCGCTCTTATTCAATTTAGTATATGATCTTATCGCTCTTGCCGGACTTATTATTTGACGTCTACTCTGGGTACTCTGAGAACGTCAATGATGACATGACATAATTTGTACTGGGATGACAGCTGTGTCAGAATGCAAATACTGTAGTAATGCCCATCCTATTATATTTAAAACATAAAATCAAAACACAACATGTATTCATGTCACACGTGAAAGAATATATGTACCTCAATCTAAACAACAAGATTTAATCTTCAGCTATTTCATTACTCTATCTTAAAAAACAAACATTTTAATTTTGGCGGGAAACATTTCGTATGTATGCACAAATAACCCCAAAATTGCAAATTTAGGTTACTGAATCATTATAATTTGTTTTCTGTACACTAAAAAAGCAGTAACGTGTTTAATTCCGCGCCACGGACACGCGTAAATATTAATAATGTTTCTGGCGTTTCGCCAACAGATCGAATATTGGAACACTGAAATTATCGAGTAGGGTTAATTTGATATAAGCCAAGCATATATGTCTAGGGAGTCTAGGGATAAATAGAAATACAGGTTCTGAAACATTTTCAGACATAGCGATGATCTAATTTTAGTGTAAGTACTTCTCATTCACTAATTTTGCCGAGATGGCTTATAGTGTTGCGTGTGTTTTAAACCCTTTGAACGCCAAGAACCTATAAAGTGGTCGTGTGTTGTCGTGCCCCCCACGCCAACAACCACTAAAAAGGTCGGAGTGAAGGTGTACTTTAATCATGAAAAAAGCTATTATGAACTGTTATTATTGGTTTAAACCAGGTATTCCCAATTTTTTTTTCTCATAGACCTCTATCAAAATTTCAAAAGTTAACTGGTGGTAGACCCCCTAAACCACATTTCTACCATATTCCAAAACCCCCATTTTTTTGTCACGCCAACGTAGACTCCCGTCGAGTCTCCTGTGGACCCCTGGGGTCCACCTGGACTGCTTTGGGAACCCCTGGTTTAAACGTTACATCAATTTTGATAACTTGGCGACTGCTTCGTTCAAATATGTAAGCGTTCAAACGATTAATAGACAACTAAATCCATGACTAAATATACTGAATTCCTCTGTTTATATATTATTTTAGTATTTAAGTTATATTATTTTAAATATCCTCTTTTCTTGTTTGTTGAAAAAATATATTGTTACTCAAAAAAAAAAGTTTTATTATTTGCAGTAAATTCTCTTAAATGAATTGAAATTAATTTATGGAACTGACTGGGTGGTGTACCTACCTATCACTTATTGTTTAGTGACATACGAATCCTGCTGCCGGAGGCTCGAAAAAAAACCAAAATGATTTAAAAACTAATTTTAATTAAGGTAAATTACAATAAAATAGATATGACGATAGTTCGAAGTCTGAACGTAAAGTGAATTGTTTTAACATTATTCTATTTAAGGTAAACGCGGGCCACGTTCTGCTGATGCGTTGCCTCGTGTTCTTGCAGTTGACGTTCGTGCATTTTCCAGGTCAGGTTGGTAGGTGCTAGGTTGGCGATTCCCGTACTGGAGCGTTGCGTAATTAGTGTGTAAGCGACTTGGTTATGTAATGTTATGCTTACATACGTAAATAAATAAATAGTGACAACGACAACGTGCGTAGTCGTTAGGTATGTCTCAACTGGCTAAGCGTCCTTACACTACGGGGTCTAAGAAGAAATATACTACGCCGTGTGCGCATCATCAGCCCGGCTAGTATGATAGCTTATACCGTCACGTTTTATGTGACGTTTCAGTACATTTTGGCCATATAACGTGACGGTATAAACTATCATACTAGCCGGGCAGGAAGGCCGCACTACGCAAATTACTTAACTCCCGAGGATTCGCTTTGTCGAGAGTGGGAATCCTACATTTATCTCTAACGAACGAATTCTCAAATAAATAAAGAGTCGGTTACGTACTGAAGCGTATACGTTATAAATCTTCCGTAAGCTTTTTAGGGTTCCGTACCCAAAGGGTAAAACGGGACCCCATTACTAAGACTTCGCTGTCTCCGTCCCGTCCGTCTGTCACCAGGCTGTATCTCAAGAACCGTAATAGCTAGAAAGTTGAAATTTTCACAGATTGTGTATTTCTGTTGCCGCAAAAACAAAATAATAATAATAATTTAGGTGGGCTCCCATACAAAAAACGTGATGTTTTAGCTCTTTTTCATGGCTACCACTCGCCGAGCTAGATCTCAAGAACCGTAATAACTAGACAGTTGTAATTTGGACAGATTATGTATTTTTATTCTGGCTAAAAGAACAAATACTAAATAATAATAATAATAATTAAGGGGGCTCCCATACAACAGAGTAGTTGTTGGCGCTTTTTTGCTGTATCTCATGAACCGTAATAGCAAGGAAGTTAAATTTTTCACAGATGTTGTATTTTTTGATTAAATGTATTGTATAGGAGTTTTAAATGTAGATTAGGAGGTGTTGGTACGGAACCCTTCGTGCGCGAGTCCGACTCGCACTTGGCCGGTTTTTTTATATAGGTAATACTTAAACGTTTAAATATAATGTACCTGTATTTATAATTTTATCTTCCTGACCCATTTGGTTTTGACCCTGAAATGAGATCTTCAAGACCTTAGGTATAAACCATTTTGGATGTAAGGCGAGGTCTTTCCCTGACCTAGGTAGCTTGGAATTTGGAGCTCCGGTTGCATGAGATTGCAGAATTCAGTCAAAAGCTTCAGGTCATATCAACAGCAAATGTAGATTATCATTTTAGTACTTTGTCGCACTAACGATAACGTAACAAACAATACTGCGACAGTTGTGACGCGTCAAAGGAGTGAAGTGCCAAGGTACTAAAATCTAAAATCATCATATCTAAATTTCTTTTTCTTATGTGTTAGATATGATGATTTTAGATTTTAGTACCTTGGCACTTCACTCCTTTGACGCGTCACAACTGTCGCAGTATTGTTTGTTACGTTATCGTATCGTATATATGTAAGATTGTGTATGTATGTTTATATATAAAAGTATATAAGTATGAATTTTACAAATTAATTTAAATGATTCATATAAATCTCTGCACCTACTGCATATATTATTTTTCTCTTTTCCCGCTACCCAAAGGTTGTCTGGAAGAGATCGCTCGTTAGCGATAAGACCGCCTGTTGTCTACCTCTACCTACTTACATGTTGCTGTTTTTTTTTTCTTCTGTTTGTAACTAATTCATTTGTGTGAGGTGTGCAATAAAGAGGATTTGTATTGTATTGTATCTAGTTTTGCTGTTGCTTTAGACGTGCTTTAGGCCGAGAATGAGATGTCCAAGTGTTCGGATTTCCGGTTGTTCTAAAAAAAGTAAAAATTATAAAATTCTATTATTACTCGTATCATGTATCACCGTTTGTAATTCTTATTATTCTACTCTACATTTGGCATTTATCAACCGATTTTCGTGAAATTTTATGAGCAGGTTCTATAATAATATAGAATTTTTTGTCGGGTCAGTTTATGGAAATATTGAAATTTGAAAAAATAAATAAATTAGAAAACAAAAAAATCGCGAGGTCTACTGCTCACAGAGCCACTAGTATAAATAAATATATACAATTATTCTCAACTAATCCATATTTCTTTAATTCAGTACAAAATTTTAATATATGTAATTTTAATCCTCAATGTAGGCTTTCGTCAGGTGGGCACAACTATAAATCAGCAACAGGCGTCGTCATACACAACAATAAAGCAATCCGCAACAGGCTTCGTCAACTAACCTGAACTTATCAACTAAATAGGACCACCCCGAACCGTAGCCGGCTCAAAAGTACCCATTATGCTAGCAGAATTACCGCGCTGTATAGCCAACGAAATCTGTTGAACCAGATACGATCCGGAGCGCGGATCACAGCCCCTCTCCCTAAGCCGGCGACCCAAATCCTTGATATTGGTTTTGGCCTCTATCCCCCAAGGACCCGCAGTCTCCACCGCAATCGGCACGAAATCGTACAATGGTTTCAGGCCACTGTACTTCGAATGCTTAAGCCTAGCCGCATGCTCAGCAGCCGACCCAGTAGCCCTGACCGTATTGTTCAGGTGGGACGGTGCTAACGTACTGACGCACGTAGCGTCCCACAAGAGACACCGACCCTTCTGCCACGGAACCAGTGCTACGCCATCTGGCCTCTTGCCATCAGTGCGGCACAACCCCGGTGGCTCCAAGACACAGGGAATGTTAGCCGACACCAAAGCCCGACGAACTGCATCATTGATACTGTGATGCCTACAAAACCGCCCCGCACACCTCTGACAGCTAAGGTCATGGTGGCCGTCCTCCTCGACCATGACCCCGCAAATGCACCGATGTCGCTCACAAACTTTACATCCCAAACGCAAGGCAACTGCGATTCTCAACGAGTCATCATCAAGCAGTGTACCTAGCTGTGGTGATGGCAAAGCCTGCAGCCACGCTCCTGATTCGGGCCTAGTCGCAGCTTTGAGACGCGCTAAGTTGGATTCCGCCGCACCGCCTAGCAAAGTTGTACAAATATTCCAGCACAAAATATCATCCCATAATCTCTGGGAAACAAGGTTATCAGGACGCTCATTACTCTGGCAAATAGTGAAACACTGTGAAAAAGCTCCCGCCACAAACGGTATTTAGGGATCGCCGCCATTACAAGACAATATGCGAGCGACGAGACCCAAAGTCCCGTGAGCTGAGGCAAGGAATGCTACCACACCAACCTCCCGACACCGACGTATACCCAGTCCGCCATGGCGAACTGGAAGAGAAGCCTGGCACCACTGTGACTCGTTAAGGTGCACATTCAAAATGGTCTCTAAAGACAATTTAAGCGTATCGTCCAACCTTGTTACATCGTCCCTAAATAGCCAGGTGGGGGATGTTCTCAAAATATACAACACGCGTGGCATGGCTAAACAGCTACGTAGTAGAGTAAGCGAGACATGTGCTGACAAATTCCCTAAATGTACTTGAGCCCCAACCAATGCCAACCTTTTCTCCTTAAGTGCAGAACCAACTCCCTCAGGGAAAATGGGAGCACCCAGCAAACATAACGACGACTTATCAAGAAGACGCACATCCGGCAGCAACAACCTAAACGCTGACATCACATCATCGTCCATGGTATAACAACAAAACAGCTCACACTTGCTAGGGTTTACCTCCAGACCGATTGCCTTTAGACCCGGCAAAATCCGTCTCAAATCTTCCAGCACTACATGGGGCTCACCACCTAACGTTCCGTCGTCCAAATATTACACATTTAGTGGAGAATTCAGCGAAGAAATAACCTTTTGTATGGCCAAACAAAATATTAAGGGCCCTAAGGATCGCCCTGTTGAGCTCCGACTTGTGAAGTTATTGGAATGTTGCAATAAAATAAATTGCTAGACGTGTGATAACATTGGCGTAGAAAAGGGTAAAGAGATGGCACTTGGTCCAAAACTTCTTCGAGAATTGTGTCCCTCTCAACGCTATTAAACGCATTTCTACTGTCAATCTTGAGAATTACGGAACCTGTACCTTCATTCCCAAGAGCAACAGCTCTAGTTGCATGTATGGCCGCCTCACAACCTCGCACAGTTCCAAAACCTATCTGAACTGGCTGCAGATAATCCGCCATTGCCTCCCTGACCATCCGGCAGCCTATCTTAGCCGTCAGGCGACGCAGTGTGCAGCCGATAGCTATCGGCCGAATTCCGCCATCCTTTTTTGAGAGCGCACAGAGGGAAGCCCCTTACAAGCAGGGACACACCAATGGATTGAGCGAACCGTTCAAGAGGAAATTACAGAGCTTCGTTAAACAATCCATTAGTCGAGAACCATTGTTGCCCGCCGAAGACGACGTCAGCTCCTTAAGATGCTGTGGCCGCAAACCATCTAAACCAGACGCGGACCCATTGTAAAATGAGCCCAACGCCTCGCTCACCTCAACAGGTGTAACACAAATTGAAGGACTGGAACCATCAGGCTCCGGCGGGAACATGAGCGGCCTAGAAGGGGCGGATGTTTCTCTCGCAAAGACCCAATAGTCTCATCATCTCGGTGAGCTAGTGATGAGTCTGACAATAGGAGGCGAACTGCACCATCATTTAACTTGCTCTCTATGTGTTTATACAACGGCCTCGGTTTACGCGAAATGTCGTCTGGAAAGTACAAACTAATTAACTATTGTGCTAAACAGATGTACTTATACTCATATATGTATATTCCTATAGACTTGTAACTAGCTATCGACGCAAGAAATCCTCAAATCAATGGAAGTACGGTAACGGACTTGTGAATATTGGAGTCCCTACGTCCATTGGTTACGGTGTCTGCTTACCACCGGCAGACCGTGGGCTTGTTTGCTACCATCGTGGTATATAACAAATATAGTTTAAATTATATTAAGCAGAACAACTCCAAAATACAGGGTGTCCAGAACACATTTTCGTTATTATAGAATTTATAAAAAAAAATTGGTTGTTTGTAAAGTAGGTTTACGATCGAGATGTTTACGTGATAACGTCTTACTTCACTTGCACTTCACTTATACCTGCGATCGCGCTCGTGAGGTTTTGGTGTGACACAAGTTTCTGAACATGTCACCCGACTAAAACGATTTTAAAGACGTTATCACGTCAAAAATTAGACCGAAATTACTGTATTTGGTATTTTAGTACCTTTAAAATACATTAAACCCGTTATTACGTTGTTAGAATCGTCAATATACAAGTCGAAACTAAAAACAGCCGTTTTATTTTTGAACTCACAGATCGATAAATCTCGCAGCGTAATAACTAGTGCGATGCATTCAAACGGTACTTAAATACAAAAATTACAAAATACGGTACATAGCAGTTGCCTTTTGTAAATATGTTAAATAAACAATCACATTTTTTTACGAGTGGCGCTCGTGTAGCCGTTGATACCCTCTTGTTGCAACGACTTACGATCACAGTTACGACAACGTTAAATATGGCGCCGACAGCTGTCAATGCTGTCATCCCATAGAAAGTTGTCAAACTTTCCACACAATCAAATTTTAACGAGCACAGCGGGCGTATGATAGTTGCCATTTTATCACTTATCGTCGTGGATAAGACGCCCGTCACTCTCGCACTCGCGTACTTGTCGGAACGTGACGAATGTCTTATCCACGTCGATAAGTGATAAAATCGCAACCATCATAGGCCCAGCCTTAAACTTTTTTTTTACACTTCTTCGTGTCTAGTCGATTTAGAATTATCTGATGGAAAAGCATTATTCACTACAGCCCGGCTAGTATGATAGCTTTATATGGCCAAAATGTACTGAAACGTCACATAAACCGTGACGGTATAAGCTATCATACTAACCGGGCAGATGACCTACTTTAGTTCATTACGATACGAGTGCAGATAACAGGAAATTCGCAACGAGTGGTGATCTAGACACGCGGCCGCGTGTCCAGCCAAGTTCACCCCAGGAACTGGCGGACAGCAGCCGTGTGTTATATTAAACGAACCGTTTGGAGCAACTTTTGACCCCCCAATAACTCCAAATCTATCTTACATAAAAACATGAAATTTGGTACATATATTAAGATCCTTCAGAACAACTAGAACCCCAAATTTCGTAAATATAGGTTTAATAGTTATTGAGATATTAAATTCCAAAAAACGGCATTTTTACCACTGACTGACTGACTGACTGACTAGTAATCAAAAACCTAACCCACTTCCAGATGACCTTCCAAAGCTAAAATTTGGCATGCAGCTTGGTAATTATGTGTTTACACCAGAAAAAATCAGAAAAAAGTGATTTTATTATTAGTTTTATTATTATTATTTATGCTAGTTGCCTCAGAACTCCGTCATTTATTAACCGATTTGGAAAATTCTTTTTTTGTTTGAAACGGTATACTTCCGGGGTAGTCCCATTGTCATCGGGTCAGAATCTGATCATAGGGTCCTGGAGAAATCGAGGGAACTCTTCAAATATTTTAGGTGCCCCTGCACCTATAGCGGTTTGGGTATTTTGTATAGTAACTCGTGCATTCGCTCTGGGAAAGCACCATTGGATGAAGTTTGACAAAAAGTAATGATATCCCATCAAAAACATAAATGTGAAATTGGCAGTCAACACTGCCAAGCAGTAAATTAGTTTTACTGTAAACAATCTACGGAACTTGGCGCCCTTTTAGATCTCAATTCTTTTGTCGGTGAACTTGGCTGCCATTTTCACATTTATGTTTTTGATGGGATAAATTAAAACACGACCGAAGGGAGTGTTGTAAATCGACACGAGTTGCGAACGCTTAATTACCTACCTGTTTGCACGTGTATCGTTACAACGTTTTACAGTACATATGGCTCTTTAAAGTTCCGATATATGCACGTAATCTGCTGATTACCGCACTCGTGCGGTAATGTAGCACCATATGTACTGTAAATTTCTTTATTTCAATTTAGCTGCATAAGAGTTTTTCCATCCCTTTTTTTCCTTTTGACAAAAAAAAAGTATATTTATTAAACACAATAACTTTTTGGTGCGTATGATCTCTATAGAAATCCTTACTCTGAAGTACGACTCTTTCATCTCGCTGAAGCTATAAATTTCTATGTTTACAGTGATGGCTATTTACGTAAACTGTTTACACATCCATCACACGCAGGGAAGGTATTAATGAAGTTATTTGTAAACATTCGGTTAATCTAGCTTCCGAGATGACGCAATTGCTGTCGAGTGTATGTATCTATGTATTAGACATACTGGCTAGGGACTGAATACGAACATTCGTCCGAATAATCGGTCGCGCTGCAGCCGAACCTTGTACTATTCCTTATTCTGTGGCCGAACCGAAAGTTCGCTAGAATTATTCAGTTTAGAGCAATGCCTTGTCAAGCTGTTATAAAACATACTTACAAATTTTTTTTTGTTTATTTTCAAAGTGATATATTGATATGACTACAAACATAGATACCTACTACAAGAACGTTAAATAACAATAACAATTTGGTCGGAAAAACATTATTTCACAATGCAGCCTTCACATTCGATTAAAATTGATCGGTACAATTAAACCGAACAATTCAGTCGAAAACCGAACATTCAAAAATACACCGAATCTTAACGGAATATTCGGCGCATGTATTAATAAAAGACCTACGCAGAGAATCTGCTCAGCCGTCTACCCCACTGTCTTTTTGGCGCGAAATGACGATTTAAGAAGTTTGCTGGCAGTTTGTATAGCTGCCCTAATACACTCGTTTAAAATTTTAAATACATTAATTACTAACGCTCGAAGTGATGGTATCGGCACAGAATAAACAATAGTACTACTACTACGTGATTATTAAACAAATACTATGTTTGGGTTTATTTTACATTGATATTTGATAGATATTTTATTTAGTGATGAAAATAATATTTACGGTTGTATCCCTGATACAAGCCACTGCTTTTTTAAACAGTTTCAAATAAAATAATATTCGATTGTAATAAAGAATACTCCATAATTAGAATGAAGAGATTGGCTCCCCGATTAATGTAAACAATAAAAATATTTTAGTCGCGTAAGGTGACAAGTTTAATAATATTTCAAATATATCGAAAGTTTTGTCATGGAATTCGTTTTCCGGGCAGATCGGACGTTCAGTGACCTAATGAATTGATTGGAAGAAACAGAGTCACTCTTCTTTGAGGCTGGGTTAGTCGTATAAGTACTTTCCCATTTGGGTTGGTGTTATAGCACAACAGCCACCGGAGTCTCATTCATCCATATGCTACGGTATCAGCTTACGATCAAGCAGGCCGCTACCGTGCGTGGTATTAAAAAAACAGGAGTTTAATAAGAAATATCGGTGTATCATAGGTCAGTGGCATCTTAGCTTCCAAATAATAATAATAATAATATTGGGGGACAATCTTACACAAATCGACCTAGTCCCAAACTAAGCAAAGCTTGTACTATGGGTACTAGACGACGATATACATACTTAAATACAAAGAAAACATCCAAGACCCAAGAATAAATATCCGTGAAAACGTGCACAAATAAATGCCCTGGCCGGGATTCGAACCCGGGACCTCTAGCTTCGGAGGCAGAGTCACTACCAACTAGGCTAAACAGGTCGTCGAAAATGATTCCTAATATACTGGAATTGAGTGTTTTGATGACTATGATTCGTTGCCGTGTCGATATTATAATAGTCAAGTATTTAAAGTTTCAGTTTTTATCATGGGCCCTTGCTCTATTTACTTTTAGTTTACTTTTTTAAAAAATCACTCGTTTTCAAACGCCCCCTCAGGATATGAAATTGTCATCGCTTCACGTCACATTCAACACGCAATTTATCGGTAAGTATTTTTACGAGCATAAAACTAAAATAGTGTCCAATGTCAAGCGCTTTTTTGCTATGACGACAATTGGACTCCTAAATAACGGTTGTAAAAGTCGACAAAGTGTGTTATCGTCTGTGTACGCCACAGGCCACTAGTAAAGTGTGTGACACATAAGTGTATTTACTATGATTTTAAACTCAGGTTGGTGCATTAGTCATACAAAAAAACGTGAAGGGAGCTTCTTGAGACAGAGCTATAGATAATATTTACATATATTAGGGTAAACGTGTACAATTGTAGAATTTCTATAGGATAGAAGTGTTGGCTTGCTATGGGATAGAAGGGTCCCGGCAAATGCCAAGTTCTACTTTCGTAAGAAATTGTAAAATGTTTGGAGCGACTGATAATTTTCGTCTAAGACTAAGAATATACAAAATGTTAAGTAATTACTCCGGCAATAAATATACGTGACAACATGCGGCTTGCGACATATTGCTGCAGAATAGAATAGCTATGGTAAATCGCAAGTCGCGTAGTTTTCAGACAAAAAACTTGCCAAAAAGGCCGAGTGTAAACGGCATTTTAGACTAACGAAGTGTGAGTACAGTCGGTACAGGTGATTAAAATGTATTATTATAGTACAAGGATCAAGCTATTTCATTGCTGACGTCATGCTGAGAACAGAAATGTTGTTCTTGGCACTCCAGCGTGATATTTGCCGGATTAATCGCTCACTGCAGGCCTGCAGGGCTGTTATTCATAACACTTACACAAGTCATCAGCCTAAGTAGCATAATCTCGTTACATACGTATAACTGACGTCCGTATCCTATTGGGGTAGACACTAGAAAGAGACCAGATAAATTCCAAATATTAGGGTCCTCTGAGGCTTAGCTCAGTAACCGCTACTACTAAGAAGCGGTAATTTCGTATAGGTACATATAATATTCATATTAATTACGCCAACAAAACGGTAGAATATAATATTGAAAAAAAAACTTTTTCTTACCTCCCCTTCAGGTAAAGTGCGGGTACAATTTCTTTTTCATTCATCTACTCTGAAAGTAGGACATATTTGACTTCAGAAGCAGGTTGAAAGTGAGACATGTCGACCCTAGGATTGAAAAGTAATGAACAGTGGCATGGCACATAAGCATACGATACAAGCTGCGTGATGGTTTTTATTGAATAAAATTTATGGCTATGACAGTTTTTGAGTCACAAGGCCCATCATTGACAGAACCTTGAGAAGGTTTGTGTGCCGATGAGGAGTTCTACATCATCATCATTATGTCAGCCGAAAGACGTCCACTGCTGGACATAGGCCTCCCCCAAAGAATTCCTCAATGACCTGGTCCTGCTCCACCCGCATCACCCGTTCTACATAATTGAATTCTATTTATTGTCTAGTAAGAATGAAAACGGCCCCCCGGTAAGACACGTACATGTCTCCATTCCTTCTGCTTAAGACTTCAAAAAATACATATTTTTTAATATATTTTTTATCTATATTAATAATTTCGTGCAGGGGTACGGTAGACCCGAACGAGACCTGTCTCAAATTGAAGAACGTATAAAAATAACGATTTTTGAGTTGAACATATGTATCCGCAAAATTCGGATTGTCGCGTATTTTGCATTTAAAAGTGTTAATTTTACGACAAAAGGTCCGCCATATTAAATTTGTTGGTTGACAGCACAGACTACTAAGAAGATACTGTTGACAGCGTCGGGTTGGGTACGTTCGGAAATTGTAAACTATGTTTGCGTCCGGTGTGTTGGCCAGGTTGCTGGGCGTGAATTCGGCTAGCCGCGTCTGCAGCGTTTTGTTTTTGTAGTTTTCAAGCGTTCTATACACCTATCAGCCTAGCTAGCACGATAACTTATACCGTCACGTTATATGGGCGAAATGTATTAAAACGTCACATAAAACGTAACGGTATCATCTATCGTGCTAGCTAGGCTGATTGTCACAACAACCGCCTTCAAGCGAATGTATGGGGCCTGTTACATGGTTATTATTATCACGTGATACATTCATATCACGATAAGTATCACGTGAATATTGATGCAGAATCCATACAAATTTCAAAACTGCGATAATATTGACACCCCAGTATTGTGATAATATTAATCGTGTAAAGGACACCACTTGAATGTTTGCTGAGTCTGTCCGCCATCTTAAAGCTGCGTCGCTATTTTGTTGTGACAAACTACTAGGTGACTTATGGCTTTTAAACGTCTAGCAAAATTCTATCCCTATCTCGCTCTTCTTCTTATATCTTATAACTTAGTGGTACTGGGGGTCTACTCCGAAATTCGAAATCCAAACTTCGTATGGTGCCGTCCCTTTCACACATATAGTCTATGACAGGAGAGTGAAAGGGACGGCATCATACGAAGTTAGGATTTTGAATTTCGGAGTAGACCCCACCCCCAGCTCATGCCGTTCGCCGCGCTCGGACATTAGAGGCGCTACCGCGAACCGAAAACGAAGTATCTGCCTCTCTCTCGCACATGTATATTCGAACGACAGAGAAGAAGATAGTTCGTTTTTGGTTCGCGGTAGGCCCTCAGGCGTCAACTTTAAAACGAATAGGGTATTTTACTATAAGAGGAATAAAATTCAAAATGTAATAAAAACCAGCCAAGTGCGTCGAAGTCGCACACTGAGGGTTCCGTACAACTAATAAACAAATGTGATTTATCAATATATTGATATTTTTGGTAAAATATACTTCATAATAAACATTATCACTTAATTTCAAGTTCATAGGTCGATGGGAAGCTAAAAAATTATATGTGTGACAGACAACACACGGAATGTTCTTTGACTTTCTTCGACCGTCCGCCACGCTCGGACTAAGGTGCTACCAACCGAAAACTAAATATACATGCCTCTCTGTCGCACTTGCATATTCGAGCGCGGAGAGGGAAATACTTCGTTTTCAGATCGTGGTAGGCCCTCTGGTCTGACGGCTCCTATTCCTGGATGGTGCGCGTATCGGAATGTGAAATACCTTTGGCAAAACGGAACAAGTTGTTAAATAGCATCCATTAATTGGAGAAAATATTACCAACTGTTATTATTATCACGTGAAACACTGAATATTGAAGCAACATCCATAGGGGCCTGTTACATGGTTATTATTATCACGCGATATACTCATATCACGATCCGTATCACGTGCAATGACTATTGAAGAAAGTATTTTAGCTATACAAATCAGTACTGATTACGGTGTCAAATTTTTTATGTGCCTTACTTACCTTAAATACTACCCTTATAAAAATGCTTAGGATTAACTTGCAAAGATACTAGCCTTTGCCCGTGACGTCGTTTGCGTAATCTCTTACTCCCAATTCCATATAATTCCATTCCATACTTTTATTCCCAATCCAGACTACAGACTATATTTCTATACGATTTGAAGTTTCATTATTTTTATTTTATACATTTTTGTACACTATTTCTTTCGTCGTTTGCATAACTGTCACGAATAAATGTTTTGTTTATTTATTTCACCCGAGCGAAGCCGGGCTTTCATCTAGTATTATTTATTTCCGTTAACATAGGTATTTTGATATTTCAGAAAAAAATATTTATAATAATTATAATAATAATCTAATAGTTTCTGCGAACGGTTTAATAGCGAAGAGTCTCGACCAACACCTCAAGAGACTCTCGCTAGATGGCTGGGTCAAGGGTCAGATACAGAAGGCGGTACTCCTGGACACGGCGCGGATAGTCCGGAGGTTCCTCTCTCTGTCGCCCTAACCACCGGTAGCTTAGGCCCTGCCTCGCTGCCGGCGGCACCCTAGGTTAGGTTTTTATAATGATTTTATGTTTAGTATTTATAGTTATATATTTTACTTTTATAGAAATATTGTAAAAACCAACCTAAGACGAGAAATAAATAAAGTGAATAATAATAATAATAATAATAATAATAGCCCATGACCTTAGTTTCCATCGCAGCACAGTGATGCACTGCAATAGTCTTTGCACCTGGCGGGGACCATCTCCGGATGTATCACATTGTGCGCTCGGAGATGGTATCCGCACTGTGTATCCCTTACTTTTTGATTATTTTTGTCTTAAGGGGCCTCTGCGCTGTTGGCTTCGGCCCCACGCACGCCTTCCAAAGGTCCGGGACCCCATGGTCCCGAGATGTGGAAAAGACGTACAATAATAATAATAATTGTCGGGTGGCAATAGGGTGCGCGCATTCAACGCCTGGGTTATGCCCTTGCTCACATACTCCTTTGGCATACTAAGGTGGACTCAGACTGAGCTGGATGCCCTGGATCGAAGGGTGCGTGTACTGCTCACTGCTCACCGCATGTTGCACCCACGCTCGTCTGTTATGAGACTGTACATCCCGCGGAAGTGTGGAGGTCGCGGCTTTTTAAATGCCAAAGACCTCCACAACCGCGAGGTGTGCAGTCTCAGGGATTATTTCCTAAACAGCGAGTGTGGGATGCATCGTGACGTAGTGGCAGTAGACGCATCTTTCACCCCGCTCTCCATGGCAAACGAGAACTGGCGCAGATTTAAAGTACTGAGCACCGAGGACCGCAAGGCGGAATGGAAGAGTAGGGAGCTACACGGGCGGTTCTACAAGGCCCTTACGGGGCCCGACGTAGACCTGCTCGCATCGGTGAACTGGCTACGTTTCGGGGATCTCTTCGGGGAAACCGAAGGTTTTGTCTGTGCAATTGCGGACGAAGTTATCATGACGAACAACTACCGGAAATATATCCTGAAGGACGGTACGGTCGACATTTGTCGGGCATGCCGCCGTCCCGGAGAGTCACTCAGGCATATCATTTCCGGTTGTGGTCATCTTGCTAACGGCGAGTACTTGCACAGGCATAACTTGGTAGCCAGAATTATTCACCAGCAACTTGCTCTTTCATACGGTCTTGTGAACTTCGAAGTGCCCTACTATAAATACTTACCTGCGCCAGTTCTCGAAAATGGTCGTGCTACGCTCTATTGGGATCGATCTATCATCACGGACAGGACTATTGTAGCCAATAAGCCCGACATCGTGCTGATAGATCGATCGAAGCGCCAGGCAGTGCTCGTCGACATCACCATCCCCCATGACGAGAACCTCGTGAAGGCCGAGAAGGACAAAGTCAGCAAGTACCTAGACTTGGCACACGAGGTAACCGCCATGTGGGATGTTGATTCGACGATCATTGTCCCGATAGTCGTTTCTGCGAACGGTTTAATAGCGAAGAGTCTCGACCAACACCTCAAGAGACTCTCGCTAGATGGCTGGGTCAAGGGTCAGATACAGAAGGCGGTACTCCTGGACACGGCGCGGATAGTCCGGAGGTTCCTCTCTCTGTCGCCCTAACCACCGGTAGCTTAGGCCCTGCCTCGCTGCCGGCGGCACCCTAGGTTAGGTTTTTATAATGATTTTATGTTTAGTATTTATAGTTATATATTTTACTTTTATAGAAATATTGTAAAAACCAACCTAAGACGAGAAATAAATAAAGATAATAATAATAATATTGGGGGACAATCTTACACAAATCGACCTAGTCCCAAACTAAGCAAAGCTTGTACTATGGGTACTAGACGACGATATACATACTTATATAGATAAATACATACTTATATACATAGAAAACATCCAAGACCCAAGAACAAATATCCGTGAAAAATGCACAAATAAATGCCCTGGCCGGGATTCGAACCCGGGACCTCTAGCTTCGGAGGCCGAGTCACTACCAACTAGGCTAAACAGGTCGTCAAATTCATAATTTTGCGCAGTAAATATGTATAAATTCGAGATCCGATACAGAAAAATTTTTGGCTAGGTAACTTGCTTTGACTATTACACCTTTTATTTTCTTGTTGTAATAACATTTGTTCTTCAAATAAGATCGCTAGTTTTGATTTATTTTGTACAGGAAGTGAGTTGCAGTATGTAAATAGGGTTGCATTAATTCAATAAAATATATATATATATGTGTCTTATAAGTCTTACCATACATAGGTCTTACCATACAGAGTATGCGAGTGCCAAAAGTGGTAAAAAGACAATGCAGTGTCAGTGTCTAAACGTGCTACCGGCGGTTTTTCGATCTTAGGAGTTATGTGTTGACAGCTATTTAGTGACAAATGCAGTTCCGTCCAAGCGTGGCGATTATGGCATATACCCCCCGTGAATTTGGGGGAGGCCTATGTGCAGCAGTGGACGTCCTATGGCTGATATGGTGGTGGTGGTGGCAGTTTCGTCATGATCGAGACTCGCGAGCACTGGAGACCTGACTCACCACCAGAAACAAAACCATACCACACCACGCCACAGAGCTACTAGAGCTGTTTAGAGATCAGGTTATACTAGGGATGTGTGGGAGGTGGTGTTGTGAATGGCAAAACAGGTGTCAGAGTTAATTTCGCCTGCACTCAACACTATCCATTCATGTTTACGAATGTATTTCGACACATTTGTTCACACCTTGCTTGATAGCATGTTGCCAAAGCCAATCCAAATTACAATAGTGAGTAGTGAGTACTTATTAAGAGTATGCAATGCAGTTTGCTGGTTGCAAATGTTGAGCTGAGCGCGTCTGCGCGGTCTCAAACTCCCTGACAGTTACTCGCTTAGCATTTAAATATACGGAAATTCAGTTTTTCGGCGACTATTCCTCCGTGTTATTGTCGATTTTGACGTGATAACGTCTTTAAAATCGTTTTAGTCGGGTGACATGTTCAGAAACTTGTGTCACACCAAAACCTCACGAGCGCGATCGCAGGTATAAGTGAAGTGCCAGTGAAGTAAGACGTTATCACGTAAACATCTCGATCGTAAACCTACTTTACAAACAACCAATTTTTTTTTAAATCTAACTTAACCATTGTCATGATCTCATGATGTTACCTATCGACATGCAAAATGTGAGCGTGATCGATTGAAGCGTCTAGGAGGGCTACTAACTCAAACGAAATACAACTGTCGCCTAAGAATGAGCAGTGTCTCTTTATAATCAGTTTAGGTAGGAACCCTAGTTTTCGGTGATCCAACGAACTGATCCTGCGTTCGAATTCCCGAAAAGTAATTTTTGTGTGATAATAATAAGCACTATATGAATGCCTGGTTGTTCTCTGTGCATTTTTGTACTTATAAGTAAATTCAAGGAGATAAAATGAGTTACTGTCAAATTTCGCTATTCCAAAACACATGGTCATAGTAAGCTGACATGTCATGTTACAAGTTGGAGTTATGGCGGTATGAGCGGTCAGAAGTGGATGAAATTTGGCAAACGTTTGCGCTAAACTAGGTCGTAATGCAGGATTCATCTGTATGTGCGTTTCTATTAAATATGAGGTCAAGTGCGAGCTCATAAAATGTTTAATTTTCTCCTTGATGCTCATAAATAAAGTTACATAGGTAAGTGACATAGACAAGTTATTATAGAACTGGTTTCAGCCGAAACCAGTGTGAATATGTGTTTAGATCTGATTAATGATCACATTTCATCCAAATATTGGAATTTGGGATGAGTGGTGGAGTAAGTAAATATAGTTCAATATTCGTATAAAGATAGGTATATTTTCAGAATTTTCTGGAAACCTTCATATTTGCAACTTAAGGATGGTTTTCATTTAGGAAGTTCCTTTTATAAATAAATGATGAAAACGCTCTAATATTACCGAGAACTTTCCACGGAGATTCAATGCTAGTCAAGGTGCAATCTTAATTCTATGAGATTTACTAATTACTATGGGTAACTAATAACTATAGGTAATGGGAGATGAAGACCTCAACCTTTACGCTACGAGTTCAGGGGTCAGAAACATATTGGTCTATCAACAAGGAATTAGATACTTTGTGAAATATTTCAGCATTTTCCCAGTCATTCATAGGAAGAAAAAAGTTTATGATTAGATTAGATTAGATTTATTTCATGATATAAATTGCTATACAAATTTTCCTATGTCAAAATCGTAAGAATTTACATCACATTCGTCAAATACATATACAAAGTAATAATAATTCAAAATTCCAAATACAAACAAACAAATTATCTTTTCGTATCTCCCAGTGACTACTGGGATCGTCAAGATTTTAATTAAAATTGAAAATAAACAATATTGATATAGTCAAATGTAAAACAATTCTTATTAAACTACAATAAAAAGAACAGAGATAATGTCAATAAAAAAATCAGTAAAAATAAAGCAATGGCAAATTAATTAAATTCAAGTAAATGTCAATTCCATAAATTCCTTATTCGAATACATTGGTCCATCAACAAGGAATTATGTATAGTAAATTACGTCAAGAGATGCATTTCGATGAAATTAATTCATAGTGAGGTAGGGGTTGAGGACGGTTATAAGTACTTATTGCCACTAGGGGCGATATTGTTTCCATTGTGGGCGACATGTTTCGAATCAAACCTTACAGCGATGGAATTTTTAATAGTAGATTATACACTAAGGGGATAAAGCACTGTTTTATGTCACGGGAGCGAATTGAATCCCGAACGTAACGAAGGACTCATAATTTAACTCCTGAGCGTAGCGAGGGAGTTATAAGTTAATTCCTGAGCGAAGCGAGGGAATTAAGACTGAGTCCTGAGTGCAGTGAGGGGTTCAACCGCCCAAGACTAAAACAGTCTTACCCCCGAGGTGTATACTCTACTTTTCACACCTTATGCGAGACAAAAAAACAGGCTCAGTAGATAAATAATGTTTATTTAGCAAATTAAAAGTACATAGTAACATTAGACACGTTAGTCCAATTATGGAAAGATAAGGTAATGTTTTTATTTGGTACTCGATTTGTTCGTCACGCGTGAACAAATGAAGGCGCGCGACGTTCCAAATTCGAAAGCACAAGCCGTGGTCCTAGATTCGAAATTCGAATTTCGAACACCGCGCTCCTCCGGACCGGGGTTCACACGGAGGCAAACTTCATTTATTTTGTCAAATCAAGTAGGCCATGGCCTAGGACAAATTGTGTTTAGCAAAATTAAACTTTATGCATATAGTAATAAGAATTATGAAAAGTGAAATCATATTATTAACCAGCGGGTTATAATGAAATTCAGTACAACATTATAACCCGGCTAATACCAAGGGATTTAATGTCTTGCTTTCGGTAGGGTTTACATGACCTATAATTCGGCATTGTCGAGCATGTGGTTTGAAAAATATTATAATGTATGAAGCTGAATAAAAGTAGCTTCGTACTAGTACGTACTAAAGTCTCAAGGTTTTTGCTTTGTTGAATAGTATTATTTTGCGAGTGTATTTTAGTAAATCTTCAAATAAATGAGTTTCACTTTATTTACGTCCACATAATTGTCATAAACCAACGAAACACGTAATAAAAGTATTTTTTATTCTGCAAGCATAATATAGTAATGATTTATGATTCGCGTAGGTAGGAACGTTATAAAGGAAATTCTACCTATAATGTTTTGTAGCAGAAATATGATACTCGGCTTTGATGTACTGTCGATGGCAAATATATTTCTATATATTTATTATCAATCTTTTTCCATTGTAGTGAATCTATTGCTTAAAAATCTTTTTTGTTGCTGTAGTGTAGGCGTTTTGCGTAACTTTTTAGTTATAATACAACACAATAGGAAAATACTATTTATTGCACTCCTCACTATAGGAAAATAGGACAGAACAACTTCAAAATATGTGGAAACAAAATGCGGTTGTAGTAAGACAATCTCAATGACATCTTCCAGACAACCTTTGAGTTTTAGGACAAAATTCAAAGGCAATTCTATTAATTTTGTGTGTCTCTGTTTGGCTCTGTGATTGTAGGAATGGTAGAGAATGCCATTTGGCGCGAAGTTTACCATTTGTACATTTGTTAATTCTGTGCAATCTGTATACTTAGCTCAAAACTAACAATTGTCATTTTATTTTGTTATTAAACTGTTTTAATAAAAAATATAATGTAAACATTTGCAATTTATCCTTTATTAGGTAAGTATGTCCTTTAATATACATGCGTTTATTTTTTTTAAATTATAACTGATATTGAAACTAGGTTTTCTAATAATTTATAAGTTATTTGCAGAAATTGCGAAGCGTCTTGTTGACGTAACTGGTGACCGAAGAGCTGGCGGTTTCCTCGCTCAACGTATCAGCATTGCGATACAGCGAGGAAATGCCGCCAGCATCCTCGGTACAATGCCTCAAGGGCCCGTTTTAGATTATTTTGCTTAAGTATTCTTGTATATATTTTCGTTGTACATAAATAAATGATTTCTCATTTATTTGTAATATGCATAATGTTGTAGAAAAATACAAAAAAAATACCTTAATGGTTTGTTTAGTCTCTCCAACAGGCTCTGTCACTTCCGCCGAATCCTTCGCCATTACCGCACAAATAAATACCAATAAAATCAGAGGGGGTAATCTCATTCCTACTTTTGACGCCATTATTTAAAAAAAACACTTAAATTTTACAAATCAAATACAGTTTTAACACTTATCTACAATATAAACGTTTTTAAAACAAAAAAATGTTTATTTTGTTTTTGCTAAAGCGCGGGAAAGCGCAATGGCTGCCTCCAGCGAACTGGAGGAACGTTCGAAAACTGATAGACTGCAAGACGCGGTTATTTTTAGAAGCATCGACGGGGCGTGATTGTGCGTCAATAATCTTTGATGTTAAACGATATTTATGTTGGTCTGGATAATATGACTAATGCTAGACAATTGAGGTGGTACTTGTTATTTAGAATATTTATGAACCGATATTTATTAATAAACACCACCTGTTCTAGGGGTTTACGTTACTACAATGTAAAACAAGTCAGAAGAATACGGCGAAGTTTAAATGCGAGAATCAAGAATGAAGGAAGCCTGAGGGGCTACCGCAAACCGAAAACGAAGTTCATATAGCTCGATCTCAATCATTAGTATTTCCAAAGAACAACAAGTCGAACTAGCTCATATAGCATAGTGAGCTGAATGAGGCCTGTGCTATGGGTACTTGTTTACAAGATGGCGATATATTTATAAGTAGATATAATAATTAATTCGATTTACTTACAGCTAGCAGTATGAATACTTCAATATTTACCCAGAAAACATCCAAGGATCAGCCCGGCTAGTATGATAGCTTATACCGTCACGTTATATGGCCAAAATGTACTGAAACGTCACATAAAACGTGACGGTATAAGCTATACTAGCCGGGCAGAAACAAATATTTATGATCGTCATACGAATATTCGCCTTGATCGGGATGCGAACCCAGGACCGTCAGCTTCGTAGCCGGGGTCACTAACTACAGGCTAAACTGGTCGTCAAAAACACAAACAAAACGAAAAAAAACCGTGTTGGAAACTTTGAAGCAGTGAACTTGTTATGTTCCTGTGCTTATTTACGTAAACAAACACGGTTTGCATGGTTATATTTAAAAATCTATAAACCAGGCTGCCAACCCACAAGTATCGATATCAAACGGTATTTTATGACGGTTTTTTTCCCGCCAACCGAGCTGTCAAACTGTTTACGTTCTAAACCGCGACGCAATTTATTTGCCTTCCTTTTTGAAACGATTCGAACGTCTTTTTAACGATCTTTTAGACTACATTGACATTTTTATGGTCGTCGATACAAATTTATGTTTAACCTAAACGAAGTACGAGTATCACAAATATACGTTTAATTTACCAACTAGCGTTTGCCTGTGACTTTGTCCATTAGTTGCTATTCCTATATATTATTTCCGGCGCAGGCCTAATTATCGCTCTCCAATCTCTCCATCCATCATGACAAAATAAGTTACTTTCGCATATATGTATAATAATGTTTTTGACAGGAAAACTCAAATCTATTTTATTGCTTACATAAGGCAAAAGGACGGCTTATCGAGTTTTCTGCTTGAGAAACATGTCACATAGAATAGAACCGGACATCGTGTCAAGTTAGAAGGAAACATTTTTAGGTCACCCCACAAGGTCACCAAATTTAACTTCTTCTGAATTTTTCTAAAGCAACGCGTGTAAGGATGCGTATTAAAGTATCTGTAGGATACCCTCGGAATTGCGAAATATCATGAAAAAGGGCTCGCATTTTCCAACACAGAAAGGTGTAAATACCTATACATTTGGCGGATTTTACTTTTATTTCCATCCATATTTGCCAAGTCTTGAGAATCCTTTCATATAAAATTATTTTGCATTCCATACTGTAAAACTTTATTTCCATTTAATTTCAAAAAACAAGTGAATGTATTTCTTAAATGAAAGTATTCTCAAGACTTAGAAAATATGGATGGAAATAATGTATGCACATATTGTACAACTTATTTGCCCACCCTGTAGTTTCAGTTTCAACCACTGACGTTAACTATAATCTTTGCGCTTTCAAAATGGTTTATTTTTCTTGCGTCGGAAAGTAAACTGTATTAGTAGGTATTGTTTGAATTTACTTCGCATTTCAAACAGGTGTCCACCGTAGACTAAACTGTTACCTGCCATTAATGTAAGACGTAAATAGCGATGCAGAAGCTATAAATTGTTTACGATCCAGATTTTTGCAACGACATTTGATTATTTTATACACGGTGGTTGAAGGTGGGTAAAAATATAGCTTGGGACGTTCTCTAATGCTCGCGACGCCACTGCCTGATAATAAGCAGACAGCAGTCACAGAGTTATTGACGATGGCTACTCCTGAGGATTTATCGTCGCGTTCATCATCAGCGTATATGCATGCCACTGCTGGGCACAGGCGTCCTCTCACTGACTCCGCGTTGGTGACCCTTCATTGATTTGTATGTTCGTTTGCGTTGACAGCTAGAAGTAAATGTAGTTGCAGGTCTCTAACGCCCAGCAGTCCCAGCGCAGCGCATCGTCGGAATCTCGGGTGACCTTAATTTCTACAGGGAACACAGTCGATTTATGACCCAAAAACGGCAAAAACAAAATCAACTCTTGAAGATTAGAGGTTTGAACATTGTTGCCTCTGTGGTTTTAACATATCCAATCTTCATCTTAGTTATTTACATACAACTCATAAGATAAGCTGTAGGTACGGCTTTTTGCTAACAAAACTACTATGAGCTCTGTAGGATTGTAGTCTTGTTCCTGATAGTGGGTTAGGACACTCAGGTCGCCATAGTTCTCGGAGCTTTCAACACAACGAATCCTTAGATCTCTGAGGGGTTGGCAACGCTTGGTTAACTCCTCAGGAGACGCAAAGAGTTAGGCAAGTGTTACACCGTCACTATCGTCAGACGCCGTATGCTTGTTTGCCACTGTTCTGTATAAGAAAATCGTGGATGATTAAATCAGGAAAATACCGACTACTCTAAACCCTGTTTATTTGCTAGCAAGTTTAATTGCCAGCGCTATTTCTGGCGCGTCTGTGTTCTGTCAATGTTCACATAAAAGTGTCAAGTGGTTCCAGTGGAGTGGGTGGAGTGGGGGCACGGAAATTAGTCCAGCCGGTACTGACAAAGTCAAGCCCCCCCGCCCCTCAAATCAAAACCACCTATGTTATTAAGTTATTATTGTATTACTGCAATCCATTTTTTAGCTACTTGGCGGTATCCGATTGAGCTGAAATTTGGCGTACGTATAAAACTTTGATAAGAATGCAATATTATGGCACAACCGAGCTGATTTGATGAGAGAGACAGAAGGTACACAAGAAAAACCCGACACTTTTGGGCTCATTGGAAGTATCTGAGCGAGCAGTTGATGGTTGTCGAAAAACGACGAATAAAAGCAAGTACCAAAAATGTTTTTTTTTTTGTAAATTAGTTTGGATGGAATACAAAATTGTACAGTCGAGGAATTTGAATGTTTGTCACTATTGGACTCTATTCCAATGAAATAGAGACCAAAAGTTTAGCCTAGTTGTTCGTCGGCCTGTTTAGCCTAGTTGGTAGTGTCATTGCCTCCGAAGCTAAAGGTCCCGGGTTCGATTCCCGGTAAGGGCATTTGTTTCTGTGGTGTGCAGAGACATTTGTTCCTGAGACTTGGACGTTTTCTATGTATCTAAGTATATATCTATTAAATATATCGTCGTCTAGTACCCATAACACAAGCCTTATTGAGCTTACTATGGGACTATACTGTTTTTCACGTAAGAAGAGTCCGGTGACAGCTGACAACCCAGTACAAATTATGTCATTTTTGACGTATAATGACATAATTTGTACTGGGTTGACAGCTGTCACCGGACTCTTACGTGAAAAACAGTGTAGTTCGATTTGTGTAAAAATTGTCCCCTAATATTTATTTATTTATTTATTTTATATGGCTGTTTAAAGTTTCGAACTTTACCGCACGAGTGCGGTAATCAGCAGATTACGTGCATATGTCGAAACTCTAAAAAGCCATATGTACTGTAAAACGTTGTACGATACACGTGCGAACAGGCAATTCGCAACTCGTGTCGATTTAAAACACTCCCTTCGGTCGTGTTTTAATTTATCTCCACTCGTTGCGAATTTCCTGTTCTCTGCACTTGTATCGTAATGTACTAATATAGAAATTTTTATTACTATTGACTTCCATTAAATTTTTAGAAGAGGTAGGGCAAAGCGAAACGTCATCTCGCTCAAATTTGGAGCAGCTCAACTGGGGAAGTACCTCCGCCTTACAGAAGACCGCAGCCATAATAGCATCACTACTTGCCCCTTGGGTAGGTAGGTGGTGTTGTGTTCCTGGTGGTGAGTAAGGTCGCCAGAGCTCCCGAGGATGCGCTGTGTTGGGAGTGAGGGGCCTGCATATGTCTCTAGCTACAAAGCTGGAGACATCTGTGGGTCCCTCACTCTCAACACAGCGCATCCCCAAGTCAATAAAGGGTCGGCAACGCACTTGTGATTCCTCTGGAGTCGCAAGTGTCCATAGGCTACGGCGCCTGCTTACCATCAGGCAGGCCGTAAGCTTGTTTGCCACCGTCGTAGTATAAAAAAATATCGAAATATCATTGACTCATTGCTAGCAAGTAGATTTAAAAATACATAGTAGATTTTTTTGTACACCTGCATGCAGGTTGAATACGCGTGAACTGTTTTAGATTTAGGATCTTTGTAACCGTGTTCGAGCAAATAAACAATTTCGATTCTGATTTCTGCATTCGATTTGATCACAATCTCACGGACACCCTGTATATTTATGAAGGAAAACAACAAACGTGGTTTTAAATTACGTAATAAAATGTTACATTTATCTTATCAGTAATGACAAACTTATTTTTGCAGCTGAAATTGACCAAGACATGACAGCTACTCAACAATCGTGATTATGGTTGAAGTTGTTTATGTCCGACCGTTCTTATAACTTTTATTCAATTTTGAATCTTCTAACCGAGATATTAAGTTGGATTTAGAACGGATTACTTTAAGATATAATTTGGCCAACTGAAATCATTTTCAGATTCTTAAGTATGATCAAGTAGGATATTTTCAATTAACCAATAGTAGAAATATGTTTGTGTGTTGCTATGACGGCGTACTTGTTTTTATTATAGATTGTGCTAATTATAAACTCTTGAAACTAGTAGAGCACGACGACTTTTCTCGGTTGAGATTGCTATAGTAAATTTATTAGAGATTACTGAAAAATAAGTTTTTGTTAAAACAATCATATTTGGTCACAGACATCACATTACTCTGATATCTGTGTATTTGGTACAGGATTATTTTGCCGATTGTACTTTTATCGACAATCATCAACTAGTCGTTGAGACGGTTCGAATGAGCCCAAACACGGACTGGTTTATCTTGTCTGCGTGCCACCTTCTGACTCCATCATCAGATCAGCTCGATGATACCATAATATTGCATTGTCACCGAACTTAATATTATTCAGTTATGCCAAATTACTTCATACATGTAACCGGGAGATGAAACAAACAATGCACGTAGGCGTGTGCGGTATAGAACTTTAAAAATGATATAAAGGATTCTAAAAACTAGGCGAGTTATTTTATTAGCTGTCAAAGTCGTAAAAACATTAATAAGTATTCGTACTTTCGAGGATTTTTGGTTTCAACAAGATGGGTCGGATGGTCGAACCGAACGGTTTATTGCCAGAGCTCCCGAGGCTGCTTTGTCAAAATAACGAATCCTCAAATTAACCTATCACGAGCACAATCAACAAGGCTTGAATTTTTAAATAGTCCGCAAATTGGACAACTAGGTATGTTGTTTAATATAATAAATAAATAAATAAATAACGGTGGAATGGTTGAAAAACAGTCATACTAACAGATTATTTATATTTAGTTATCTCTATATTGATAACGGAAACCGTGAGATAACTCGAGTGGCTGTTCACTTCTCGTTCCAGTGCCCGGCGTGTCGGTTGTGCTAATTAAAAATGGTCAAGGTTCCGGTCGTTACGTTCAACAATGGGAAGACCATTCCCACCATCGGTCTAGGGACGTGGAAGGTGAGTTAAATACATGTTAAATATTAAAATGTCTTACTATAGCAAGAATATAAATTATTTTAAGAATAATCCATATTTGACATCTTTTAGGGTCGCATCGGTATCGCGTCTGTATGGCATCATATTGGACAAAACTTTGCCATTCGTTTTTAAAGCTAGTTTCGCTACTGGACGATAGATGGTGCTGGTCTAAATAACTAATATCTTCAATTATTATTATGTATATAAATTATGTACGTATATAAAAATCTATTACTTACTTTTATTAAACTTGATCTATTGAACTGGTATTCTATAATTTATACAAATCTAATCTGATAGTAATATTAATAATACAGTTATAGTAGCAAATAGTACTAATAAATTGCCATGTACCGAAACATGGCCCAAAGGGGCCCATTAGACGATTAATATTATCACAACACTGGGGTGTCAATATTATCGTGGTTTTCAAAATTGTATGGATTTTGTTTCAATATTCATCAATAGAGACGTGATATCATGATATGAGTGAATCGCGTGATAATAACAACCGTGTAAACGGCTCAAAACAATCGAAACGTCACGTCACCTCACCGGCATTTTCAGTGTTGCCAGAAGGTTACATTTCTTACATTTTTCGTAACTTTTGACCCCTTCGCGTAACATGTAAGTAATTTCTATACTTAAGGCAATTTTCGTAACTTTTCAGAACAACGAGATTTGTCATACTAGATTTCTAATGCAAACCGTTTACGAACGCATCCAAACTGACATACTTAAAACTGGCACGTCTTTCACTCCATATCACACTCAGAGATGGCTCTCAATGGAACGCACTACGACAAAATGATTAATATGGCTTTTAGAACAGAGCCCGTCAGTGCCTCCGCTTTCATAACTGTAAATAGTACGTTTGTGACGTTTTGGATCATATGGGATTTGACATTTTGGTGTGCTTTTAAATGGAAACAATCAGTTAACAGCCGAAATTGATCGTACTATCTGCCCCATTCTAACTCTACTTGGTTAACCATACGAATGCAAGGAGACAACTGTATGAAAGTTATCTCTTGCTTAACGCTACGGATCTGTTGAAATTATTAATCTATGGGTTGGGAAGGTTGGTTGATATAAAGAACTAAGTTATTTTTTTTTAGTTAAAAAGTTAGTGTGTTGTGATTGGTGGATCCGCTACGGTGAAATGCATTGACCGGTCAAACTTAAATATCTTGTTAATCATGATCCAATGCACCACCCTGGCCTCGCCCGACAAGACCAATATGAGTCATGATTCATGATATACTTTTCGAGAATCAGAAGTGAAAAAGTAAAAAAGTTTGACTTTTTTGTACTTCTATTCGAGAAAGTTAGGTGTTAGACTAAATAGTAACAACAGTGAATATGGCGTTGTGTACAAATTAACCTAGAGTCCGTTTTATCATAATATTACTGCATAGATTCCTGTATATTCCGCGATATCGCTGACATCAATGGGGCCTTTTGCATAGTGATTATTGTCATGCGATACACTCATATCGCGATCCGTATCATGTGGATATTGAAGCGGAATCCATACAGTTTTGAAAACCGCGATGGTATTGGCAAACCGGTATTGTGATAGTATTGATCGAGTAAAGGGCCCTAATTTGCCTCCGACCTCCGACCCCAAAAACACGTAAATTAAAAACAACACCATAATGTAACTTTTGCAGCAAAAATGTAACATTTCAGGAAACGAAACGTAACTTACGACTCAAGTGCCCTGGCAACACTGGGCATTTTGTGATTTGTGTTCACGTCATTGTCAAACAAAACAAACTCAAAAAAGTTACCTTACCTACGACTTTTTGCGTTCTGTTTAATTTTCACGTACAAATTAAAGCCTGTCGGTAAACTAAGTTATTTCAAGACGTTTCTGACATTATTTAGTTCGAAAATGGTCTCTAAAGTGCCTAAAGTAGCCTTCAACAACGGCTTCGAATGTCCTATACTAGGCATTGGTACATGGAAGGTAATGTTGCATTTAATATATTCCACAGTTCATAGGAATCATGTCTTTTAGATCTGTTTATTCAGTACATATGAACAAATTAATATATATGTATTAATACATCCGGTATAACTTAACCTAAAATAACTGATATTTTTACTATTTTAATTGAATATTTCGGACGCATACTGCATACTGGAATGTTTTTGAGGTGAAATTGATACAACCCTGTTTAAACATGATTAATGTATTATTTCACAATAATAAAGGAAGGACTTTAGAATATGCAACACCGAGTTAAGCGTTCAATTTTTTTTTATAAATAGTACTTACTATTAGAAAGCTTTCCACAAAATTTCAAGTTGCGGAGACGTACGAGAAAAAAAAATAGGAAAGTTGAAAGTTTCTATACTAAAATCGGTAAATAATACTACGCCATGACAGTCCGACTCCGCCTTAGCTCCGGCGCTGCGGGACGAGCAGCCCTTCCGCCCTCGCGTAACAAAGCACGGTCGTCCATGCTCGGCTCCGCAGCTTCGCCTTGCTGGTCGCCGAAGGCTCAGCCGCTCCACCTCGCACGGTTCCCGCGCTTTGTCACGGCGAGCGAGGGCTGCTCTCCCTTCGCGCCTCCGAATTTTTATATACACTCTAGGGGTAGGGCAGACAAGACCACGTAGATAGTACGGTTTTTGATATACCTAGGCCCCAGTAACGTGAGTGACGTAATCATCTGACCGTCAGTGTTTATTACCGATTTTACTATAGAAACTGTCCAATTTTTTTTTACGTTTCCGCAACTTGAAATTTTGTGGAAAGCTTTCTAATCATGAGTACTGTTTATAAAAAAAATATGAACGCGCTAAACTCCGTGTTGCATTTTCTAAAGTTGAGCCATAATAAAAATTATACTTGGAATCCAATTACTCAATTTATTTGAAAATTTCTATCAATTTCTTTGAAAAATTTCCTATGAACAGAGCAATATCAATGGTTGCATGTTTACATTGAATAAAAATACTAATGGGAGTTTATTAAATATAAAATCATGAACTCCTTGTAATATTTCAACATTTGTGATGTCTGCTGTGCAAGCGTGGCGATTATGGCATTTACTCCCCATGAAAGTGGGGGAGGCCTATGTCCTGAAGTGGACGTCTATGGGCTGATATGGTGGTGGTGGTGGCTTGGCATGCGGGTTGGCGATCGCAGTATGTCCACCACACTCTAGGAATGCTGCTGCCCATTCCCCGGTGGTCTTGGTCGTAGTTTAAGGACATACCCGGGTCCAATGCAAGGCATATAAACTGTTAATGGGATTTTCAACTTTTTCTTGTTGTTATTTTGTCCTGTTAAGTGATGAGATCATAGTTTTAAGAAAAATCATTTAACCAAATGAAACTAGTGGCTCTGAGAGCTGTGTAGACTGCGCAAAAAAAAAATACAAATTACAAAATTTTCAAAAACTGACTCAGCAAAAAAAGTCTATATAACTATCGAACCTGCTCGCTCACAAAATTTCACGAGAATCTGTTGAGAAATTCTACCTGTAGAGGAGAACATCCAGATAGACATACTAAAGAATCTTTGACGAAAGCTGAAACGGAGACGCTGCACTTGCTTGGTCAATCATCAAACTAAATAACACCGCTTCTTGCTCTTTAGGTATGTGTTGTTGTATTTCAATTCTACACCATAAATCCTCAAAACAATAAAAGATTAGGCAAAGTGCTTGTAATATTTCTGGAGTCACAGTCATCATTGTATGGTGTCTGCTTATGATGAGAAAGACTATGTACTCGTTTGCCACTGTTATAGTATTATAAAAAAATAGGGTTGTTAGGCCAGTACGCGACCAGCGTAAGTTTGCGGCCACCTAAAGATAAAGTTTTTTCAAATAAAGATACTACAACTTTTGATTGGTGTGGTTGTATGAAACTTGGGTTTTTCTGCCTTTTGTAGTTATTTATTTCCTCGCAAATGTGATGAAAAACATTAAGTATAACATGGGCGTAAGAATATTGCAAACTCGCAATTTTCCGCTTACACCCCTGGTTAAAAAGTGTACTATTAGATTCCGTAAAGAAACTGAGCTGCATGTAATTTATTTGGTAGTTATTGAATGGGAATTCAAAAAGCAAGAAAGTATCCTTTCAGTTCATTAACTCATCCAAGTGGTATGTAAGCAGATTTCAAATTTTTGGACCATAAGCTTCTTAATTCATCTACAATTTAATTCATTCTGAACATGGCAATATGACGTACGATTTATATAGGTAAGTTTCGTGTCACAATGGAATTAATTAAATTGTAGACAAATTAATAGCCTTAACCACAGAATATAGTACAATAGTATTACATACCTTAACTATGATCCAAAACTTGGATCCATGTTATACCTAAATCTAGTTAAAATATTTTAAATTAAAACATGTAACCATTTACAAATGGCACTTAACAGATATCACTTCCCATGAAGTGGCAGCATATCACTTTTAGATAATTTGTGTAAATATTCCATAGATAAATATACTGAAGTATCTGTTTACAAGTATTGATAAAGTTGACCCCATAATTAAAAAACTAAACACGACAAAATATAAAAACAAATAATAAAGATGAAGTACAAAGGTAAGTTTATCCCTTTAAGAGATCTCTTCAAGCTAACCTTTGATTAATTAGCTTAACATAAATAATTGGAAGATGGCAATAGTCTGTGTATTATGCACCAAACAGATTAAAAGAGAATAAGTACACATTTACTTACACCTGCCCGGATAGTATGATAGCTTATACCGTCACGTTATATGGCCAAAATGTACTGAAACGTCACATAAAACGTGACGGTATATGCTATCATACTAACCGGGCTGTTTAGCCTAGTTGGTAGTGACACTGAATCCGAAGCTAGAGGTCCCGGGATCGAATCCCGGTAAGGGTATTTGTTTCTGTGGTGAGCAGAAACATTTGTTCCTGAAACTTGGATGTTTTCTGTGTATTAAGGTGTATTAAGGGCATCTATTAAATATTTCGTCGTCTAGTACACATAACACAAGCTTTATTGAGCTTAATATGGGAATAGTTTGATTTGTGTAAAAAATTGTCGCCTAATAATAATTTTTTTTATTTTTATTTATTTAAATATGAAACAAACGGTCACACAACAGAAATTGTTACAATCCCTTTACTTAATTCTAGACCTATAGTTTCCATTATTAATTAGAAACACATATTATTGTCTAAGCGATGTAGCACGAGAAAAACAATGTAAGCGATGTAGCACGAGAAAAACAGAGTTACATCTTCTAATGAGCAATATTCGAGAATACATTTTTAATTGAGCCTATGGTACAGTTGAATATGTCTATGTTTTTTACTGTGTCATTATCGTTATAGAATGCACATGCACGCTTAATAAACATATTTTTGGAATAGTTTGTTCTACTACGTTGGATGGAGAATAAATGTTTATATCTGAGACGACATCGGCGCTCTTTATTACCTGGGACTCTTATAAAGATCTCTTTTAACAAGCTAGGGGCATCAATATGGCTATTTATTATTTTATATAATAAAACAGAATCAACGCAGTCTCTCCGACACTCAAGGGATTGCATTTTATGATGGTTTAAAGATTCCACATAATCTTTGTGTTCAATACCGCATTTGAAATCAAGGGATTTCACAAACTTTTTTTGCAATCTTTCTATCCGGTCAATATGAGTGCCGTAGTGAGGTTTCCATACTGCACATGCAAACTGAAGCCGACTACGTACATAAGTATTATAAAGAATTTTAAGTGTTAAAGTGTTCCTGAAAGGTTTACCAATTCGCAGTATCATACCTAATTGCTTAAAAGATTTAGCCAAGATCGAATCAATATGAGGTATAAATGTCAATTTGTCGTCCATCACGACCCCAAGATCACGAATCTCCTTTACTCTTACCAAAACCTGATTACATAATTTATAATTAAAGTATGACGACGTTTTTTTCCTGGAAAAACTAATTGTATTACACTTGTCTGTGTTTAAAAATAAATTATTCTGTTTACAGAAGGCCTCAAAGTCACATAGATCATTTTGTAATAGTACACAATCTGCAGAACTACGAATAACTTTATAAATTTTTGCGTCATCTGCATAAAGAAGAACGTATGAGTGGGAAATAGATTTTACAATATCGTTTACATATAAAGTAAACAATAGAGGCCCCAAATGGGAGCCTTGGGGGACGCCAGAGCTGATATATTTACTGTGAGAGGTAAACCCTGAGACTACCACTGACTGTGTGCGATTTTCTACATATGATTTTATCCAACGAAACAAATCACCGTGTATACCGAGTTCCCAAAGCTTACATAACAAGGTATAGTGACAAATTTTATCAAATGCTTTAGAAAAGTCGGTATACACGGCGTCCACAGAGAATCCATCATCCATAGCCTGTAGTATATCATTGGTGAAAGTTAACAAATTTGTATCAACTGAACGGCCTCTGTAGAAACCATGTTGATTAGGTATTATATGGTGTCGCACAACAGCAACTAATTGGTCGGTAACTATTTTTTCTAGGAGTTTGCTAAATTGACATAATTTGGATATAGGTCGATATTTCTCAATGTTAGGACTAACCGGACCCTTTGGCACAGGAGTTATCCAGGCTTTTTTCCAAATCCCTGGTACACAACCTTCCCTCATAGATTTTTAAAAAATTATAGTAATTGGAGCTGTTAGGGCAGTAGAACATTTTTTAATAAATAGTGGATGCACCCCGTCTGGTCCTGCGCCTTTATTAATATTTACAGATTTTAGATATCTTGTTACAATATTTTCATTTATTTCAATCGAATGCATATCTATCAGGGGATTAGTTGGTGCAGCCAAATTGTCAGTATCAGCAGGACTCCTGTCATATACCTCAAAAACAGAATGGAAGTAGCTATTAAATAAATTACAAATTGTCTCACCGTTAGATGTGACAGTGTCTTCATACGCCATGGTCTGCGGTAGCCCGTTACTTGAAAAAATGGATTTAATATATGTCCAAAAATGTTTAGGATTATTCTTTATATTGTTTTCTGAGAGAGAAATGAAATCACGATAGCATTTTTGATCCATTTTTTCGGCACGTTTCCGCAGAATTTTAAAACTGTCATAATCAAGTGGATTTTGGTATAGCTTCCAACGCTTGTGAAATTTACGTTTTTCATTAAGGAGTTTTTTTAAAGATTTATTATACCAAGCTGGTAATTTTGACAATGAACGTAGTTTACGTCGAGGAACATACTTGTCAATTATGTGATTTAATAAATTGTAGAATTTTTCCACTGAAGTGTCACAACTAAGATTATAAAAATGAGCACACCAATCTATATCCATTAATTCCTTATTAATATCTTCGTAATTAGCCGAGTGAAAATTGTAAATTTATTTTACAAGAGGCGTTAATTGTGGTACATATTTAAGTTCTAAATTAATTTTTAGTGCCTTATGATATAATTCATCCTCAGCTACCAATGGTTCATCACATGCAGATACTCTACAACATTTATTACATAATACTAAGTCGAGTAAATTATTGTGCGATTCAAAATATAATTATACTGTTTTAGGTCAGTAAAACATAAGAAGTCGGCTAAATTTCGCGTTGCAAAGTTGTTGCAAGATGACAGCTCCATTGCACTTGTCGATGTTAGTACCCATTGCGCTTGAGATACATTAAAATCTCCCATTATAAGAAACACTTCATTAGAATGTTCTACTGTCAATTGGCATACTATATCAAAAAATGATGTTAATGATTCCCTATAATAGGGACCATGTGGTATGTAAACACAAGCAACATTCAAATGACAGGTATTTGTACGAATTTCCGGTCCCACGGTAGTATTATTACTCTGCGAGGCTGATAGAGGGACTGATGCCCACACACACTCACAACCAGCCGACGAAGGCACGGGCCAGTCGCGTCGCACCGGACCATAGTCGGCCCGCACGGCCAAGGCTACTCCTCCGCCACGCATAGCACCACTATCTGCTATAGACCGGTCACAACGAAACACACTATATCTTTTATCAAAATACTCACGGTCATAAAAATCCTCTGTTAGCCAAGTTTCGGATATACCTATGAAATCATAGTCGGATTGAGCAACATGTGATAAGAAGATGTGAGACTTTGTGCGTAAGCCCCTTGCATTTTGGTAATAACCATCAAAAGATTGCACTGACACGGTATACTAGTAAAAACAAACAAAATATAAAGTAATTTAATGCCGACACGTTAAAATTATTAACGAAAAATAATATTATTCGAGCACTGGACTCCCACATACTTTCAGTAAACAAGTACAACTTGCCATCCCTTTCCTTCTTGTATAAAGAGTTACTATTCGCAGTAGAAAGGACAAATTCTAAGTTAATTTTATAAATAGCAAGCTCATTACATAACAAAACCACCAAGTACATTGAGATAAAAACCCAATATTTACATAATGGATATTTTTTTCCATTAAGATCGCATAAGGTAGACATATAAATATACAAAAAAGTGCAGAAAAAGTCAGATACATTATGAATCACGCGTGCAGTACCATTCAAAAACATTTTCACAACATCGTAAGTGAACAAACACGTTTGTTTATGAGTAAATCCCGATAATAAACAAAACAAGAGTCATTTCAGTTTGTCTAAATCGCCGTGACTATTTATATAAATTACCCTACTGTTATCTTTCTTTCGCATTAGTATTCTACAGTCACGTATCCACAAATACGAATAATGTAGTTCATTTTTAATTTCCCTAGCCCGTTTTAGGAGAAGTTTATTGTCCGGGGTTAGGTGATCGCCGACGTAAACGCTGGAGGCTGGCCCCGGGAGCTCGATGTCTGCAGTGGTGATTCCGCGTCTAGCCCGAACAGCTGATAAGAGTTCATCCTTGCGTTTTCGTTGGGTAAAACGTACAATAATTGCAGGTGGCCGTGGAGTTTTTTGTGTACTATTCTCAGAACTTTGGTAGCGACGAACCCGGTGAATCGAGTCAACATCGTGATCCCGCAATGTAAATCCAACCTTAACGCATATGTTACGTAAGATTGTTAGCAAATTCTCTCCTTTGTTGAACGGGATACCAGAGATTTCCAAATTATTTATCATCGAAAACTGTTTAGAGGCATTGTTTTCTTTTAGAAGCTTCGTTATGGTTTCGTTAGCCTCATTTAAACTCTTCTTATAATTACACTCATCCATACTCTTACGAAGCTGCTGGTTCTCGGTGCGTAGCTCGACCGTCTCCGAGCGTAGCTCGACCGTCTCCAAGCGCAGCTCAGCAGTCTCCGAGCGCAGGTCGGTCAGCTCAACCCGAATCTCGTCATTATTGCTGGAAATGCCATTAATGTCTTCCCGCATGCTCCTAATAATTTCCTCGAGCTGTAAGAACTTGGATGACCAGTTTTCAATTTTTTCAGCTATAATATAATAATAATAAGAGATTATTTCTTAAACAGCGAGTGTGGGATGCATCGTGATGTGGTGGCAGTAGGCACACTCCTCACCCCGCTCTCCATGGCAAAAGAGAACTGGCGCAGACTTAAAGTGCTGAGCGCCGGGGATCGCAGGGCGGTGTGGAAGAGTAAGGAGCTACACGGGCGGTTCTACAAGGCCCTTACGAGGCCCGACGTAGACCTGCTCGCATCGGTGAACTGGCTACGTTTTGGGGAAACTGAAGGTTTTGTCTGTGCAATTGCGGACGAGGTTATCATGACGAACAACTACCGGAAATATATCCTGAAGGATGGTACGGTCGACATTTGTCGGGCATGCCGCCGTCCCGGAGAGTCACTCAGGCATATTATTTCCGGTTGTAGTCATCTTGCTAACGGCGAGTACTTGCACAGACATAACTTGGTGGCCAGAATTATTCACCAGCAGCTTGCTTTTCTATACGGTCTTGTGGATTTCGAAGTTCCGTACTATAAGTACACACCCGCGCCAGTTCTCGAGAATGGTCGTGCAACGCTCTATTGGGATCGATCTGTCATCACGGACAGGACTATTATAGCCAACAAGCCTTGATATCGTGCTGACAGATCGATTGAAGTGCCAGGCAATACTCTTTGACATCACCATCCCCCATGACGAGAACCTCGTGAAGGCTGAGAAGGACAAATCTAGCAAGTACCTAGACCTGGCACACGAGGTAACCGCCATGTGGGATGTTGATTCAACGATCATTGTCCCGATAGTCGTCTCCGCGAACGGTCTAATAGCGAAGAGTCTCGACCAACATCTCAAGAGACTCTCGTTAGATGGCTGGGTCAAGGGTCAGATACAGAAGGTGGTACTCCTGGACACGGCGCGGATAGTCCGGAGGTTCCTTTCTCTGTCGCCCTAACCACCGGTAGCTTAGGCCCTGCCTCGCTGCCGGCGGCACCCTAGGTTAGGTTTTATATAATGCTTTTATATTTTGTATAAGTTGGATTTCAAAAGAATTTAGGGACCACTGACGCTATTGATACTCTTGTAAATGATATAGTGAAAGAGCTTAATAAGGGAAAAAGAGTGGCGAGCCTTTTTATTGACCTAAGCTCTGCTTTTGATTTAGTCGACCATGGGATTCTTATGAAAAAACTCGAATTCTATGGAATCAGAGGCAACGTCTATCGGCTTCTGTTAAATTATCTTCAAAATAGAAAACAATTTGTAGAAATACTGAATGTTCAAAACTTTTACGAAAAATCTATTGCTTCTAGGGTCACGGATGTTAGGCGGGGTGTCCCTCAGGGTTCAATTCTGGGTCCTTTATTATTTCTCGTATTTACTAACGACCTCATACATTTTATTAATAATACAACAAAAAATTGCAAGTTGACGGTATATGCAGATGATACCAATGCGACTATTAGTGCTGATAGTATTGATGAATTGAATAAAATTATGAAGGATGCAGTCTTAGCTTTCAGCAATTGGTTTTCAAAAAATAATTTACTTGTTAACACTGATAAGACTAAATTAGTATTGTTTAATTATAATTCCAAAAAGACTGATAAACTTGAAGTATTGATAAATGGAAAGATCATAGACGTAGTAGACCATGTTAAATGTCTTGGCGTACGTATTGATTCCCATCTAAATTGGAAACCTGAGCTGGAGTTTGTCGAAAGCTCTATTGCATCAGCGTGCTATGCCTTACGGTGTCTCAGGGAGGTCATGGGAATTGATCAGCTCAAGACAGTCTATTACGCCTTGATAGAATCGAAGTTAAGATATAGCATCAAACTCTGGGGAAACAGCTATCAGTATAATATTAACAGAGCACTTATTATACAAAAGAGAGCAGTTCGTACTATGTTTCGCATACCTCCATGGGTCGTGTAGACATTATTTTAAAGAATTAGGAATTCTCACGGTACCCACTTTGTATGTCTTGGTGCTGCTCATAAAGTTCCACAAGAATGAATCATGTGAGGATAGATATAATCGCTTACTCACGCGCACCAAAAACAGTAAACTCAAGTTCTATCCCAGACTCAAGGTCGTTGCGCATTCCGCTGCTCACCAAGCCATAAAACTGTTTAACAGGTTGCCTACTAAATTAAAAATCATCACGGATAACTCTTTGTTTCATAGGGAATTGAAAAGTTTTTTATTGAGAGGTTGCTTTTACACAATCGATGAAATATTTGACAGTGTTTAATTTTAATTATTTTTGTAGTTTACTTTCCTTGATATTTGACATTTTTAATTTGCTTTTGTGACTTTCTTTTTTCTTCTCTAATATTATTATTATTATTCTTAGTATGTAACTATGTAATGAATTGCAAATGTATTTCAAACACAATACCTGTATTGTTATATGAATAAATACTATGACTATGACTATGACTATGTACTTATATGTTTATATATTTTACTTTTATAAAATTATTGTAAAAAACCTAGCTTAAGTACGAAAATAAATACAGAGATAATAATAATAAATATGCTTTATTGCACCACACAAGAGAAACAATGTTACACAAAAAAAAACTTACATTATTAGTAATGGCGGTCTTATCGCTTAAAGCGACCTCTTACAGACAACCTTTGGGTAGCAGGAAAAGTTTTCAAAAAAAAAATATGAACAGGTAGTGCAAGAGTACAGGAGGAAGAGTCATACATACATCTCACAACAAATAATAAATAAATACATATTAACATAATATATATAGACTTATATATAAATATACATAAATACATACTTATATAAATATATATAATAAAAGGCAACTTAAGGGAGCGACAGGTAATATTGTTTCAGCTGTATAATAATTCTTTGATTGTTTTTAAAAACTTTTTATCACATTCTTCTTGTTTTATTTTCTCTGGTAGTTTTTTTTTTTTTATGGCCATAACGTAGGTACTATTTGAATGCATTTTGAGCCTTGATGCCGGCAATAAAAGATTATTTCGGTGTCGAAGTGTATGTGTTGTGGGGAGTTCATGCCTTTTTTTAAATAAGTCGATGTGTTGTCTTGCGAATTTGCACATTTCAAAGATGTAGATGCTTGGCAGTGTCAGAATTTTAAGTTGCTGGAAGTGTGGTTTGCAAGAATCTCTATTCCTAATGTTGAGTATGACGCGAATTAGTCCTTTTTGTTGCGTGAATATGGACGGTACATCTGAACTATTCCCCCACAATATTATGCCGTAGGTCAACCATGCGTTTGCATATGCATAATATGTAGCGAGTGCTGTCTGCAAGTTGATTGTTTTTTTTAATTTCTTTTAATTTCTTCACACCAAACGGGCGGAGTCGACGCGCTCGCCACCAGAGTTAAATTCGAACTCTCCATACAGAAGCTAGACTTCGTATCCAAACGGCAGCGGCAGAGCCGGCGGCAGCCGACCGGCTGCCCGCAACCCATTCAAATATGAAATCTAACTTTTGTATGGAGGGTTCGAATTCCTTTGACTCTAGTGGGGTGCGCGCTGACTCCAGCCGTTCGGTGTGAATCGTCCATTATAGTATAAAACTTATAGTTCGATTTCTGTAAAGAAAAACTTATTTTTATACCGCAACGGTGGCAACTAAGCATACGGCTGATGGCACGCGGACACCGTAGTTCATGGAAGCTTGCGATTTTAGAAGAATTAAGACGTCGCTGACTCTATTGATTTGAAGATTTGTTGAGAGACAAATGCAGGTCCCTCGCTCTTTTATTTAATCGTATGGCATTTATTTACGAACCGTGAGATCTTCGAGAAGACAAGTACGGTTGCCAGTTTTTGTTGCACTTTTAGCACCACCCAGGGGTCACGTGTAGGGTAACGGTGGGTACTCCGTACGGACGTGGTGCAACTTCGACCCCCCTTTGTCAAGTGAGTGGGCAACTTGACTGTTAGAAGTTCTCAAGCCGCCCGAAGGCCTCTAACTTGGCTTAACGACTGCTGTCTCGACAGCAGCCGGGATCATCGGCTTAACGTGCCTTCCAAAGCACGAGAGCGCTCAGTTAGTAACCACTCAAAGCGGTCACCCATCCAAGAACTGACCTGCGCCCACATTGCTTAACCTCGCATACCGCACGCGGTAGGCGGGTGCCGCTGGGCCGCGAGCGACTCTCAACACAGCGCATCCTCGCGAGCTCTGGTGACCTTACTCACCATACCTACAGAACAATTAGGGGTGTTATTATGGCTACGCACTTCCCCAGCGGGGCCATTCAAATATGAGGAAGATGACATTCGGCTGTGCCCTACCACTGTAGTCTCTATTATGAAATGTTTGCTTTGACGCTTTCAGTCGAAACCCGGCGAAGTGACTCAAGCAGTGAAGGATGCTATCGACATCGGTTACCGCCACATCGATTGCGCCTTCGTCTATGGCAACGAGCCGGAAGTAGGCGCTGCGCTGAGCGCCAAGCTCAAAGAGGGCGTCGTTAAGAGGTATGGACGTGTATAGACGCCGTTGTATCATAGGTATTGTCCTTGCTGGTCGAAGGCGCTGCGCTGAGCATCAAGCTCAAAGATGGCGTTGTTAAGAGGTAAGGACGTCTATAGACGTGGTGGTGGCACAGGTATCGTCTTTGCTGGATGTAGGCGCTGCGCCATGCTTAAAGAGGGCGTTGTGAAGAGGTAAGGACAGCTCTAGAAATCGTCATTTCCAGCTGAAACCCGGCGAAATGACAGAGGCAGTGAAGGATGCTATTGACATCGGTTACCGCCACATCGACTGCGCCTTCGTCTATGGCAACGAGCCGGAAGTAGGCGCTGCGCTGAGCGCCAAGCTCAAAGAGGGCGTTGTTAAGAGGTATAGAAATGTATAGACGTCGCTGTGTCACAGGTATCGTCCTTGCTGGTTGTAGGCGCGGCACTTAGCGTCAAGCTCAAAGAGGGCGTTGTTAAGAGGTATGGACGTTTATAGACGTGGTGGTTTCTCAGGTATCGTCTTTGCTGGATGTAGGCGCTGCGCCATGCTGAAAGAGGGCGTTGTGAAGAGGTAAGGACGGCTCTAGACATCGTCTTTTCCAGCTGAAACCCGGCGGAGTGACTCAAGCAGTGAAGGATGCTATATTGACATCGGTTACCGCCACATTGACTGCACCTTCGTCTATAGCAACGCCTACTTCCGAGGCGGTGCGCTGAGCGCCAAGCTCAAAGAGGGCGTTGTTAAGAGGTATAGGTCGATTCACCAGAGCTGGCGCGGAATGTCTATGAAACTAATGACATTTTCATACATTTTCCAAGCCAGCTCTTGTGAATCGACCTATAAGGACGTGAATAGACGTCGCTGTGTCACAGGTGTCATTGCTGGTTGTAGGCGCGGCACTTAGCGTCAAGCTTAAAGAGGGCGTTGTTAAGAGGTATGGACGCCTATTGACGTCGCTGTGTCACAGGTATCGTCCTTGCGTCCTTTAAACGGGTGAACCGATATAAATGCGGGTTTTTTTTATTTGAAAGCACGTTTTCCAGCGATGACTCTTAGATATGTTTTATCAAAATCGGTTCAGCCGTTTGCGAGATATTGCACTTTGAAATGAAAATGTCGGGATTATTCAACTTTACTAGTCAGTTTGAGAAACACATGTTTATCTATTACAGGGAGGATCTCTTCATCACCTCCAAATTATGGAACACATTCCACCGACCTGACTTGGTGCGGGGCGCTCTCCTGAAGACCCTGGAAAACCTTAACCTGAAGTATTTGGATCTGTACCTCATCCACTGGCCTCAAGCTTATAAGGTAGGAACTTAAGGTGCTGAATAGAGCTAATATGCCATTTTTAAATGGTGATTCAACAAAAACCTTTTGTTATGCTAAAAAAATAAAAATACACGTTAATATTCATTATATTTCAAAGGGTGAAGACGATTCCAAAACACTATTTAAGACAATTGGCTAGATTGAAAAAAATCGCAAAGCTACGTCTTAAAATAATCATAATGTCTTTTTTTAGGCTTCCGCTTCCGTACCTCGAAAGGAAAAAACTGAACCCTTATAGGATCACTTTGTTGTTCGTCCGTCTGTCTGTCAAGACCCTTTTTCTCAGGAACGCGTGGAGGTATCAAGCTGGAATTTATATCAAATACTCAGGTCTACTGTCCCTTGGAGCTGTGAAAAAATCAAACTTCTAAGCCAACGCAATCAAAAGATACAGTCGTTTATGCCGCAAATTTTCGACACTAGCAAAGGAATCAAAACCTACAGGGTACTTCCCGTGAACTCAGAATCTTTAAATTTGGTACGAAGCAACGTCTTATAGCACAGATAAAGGAAAAATTGCGAATACCGTATTAGTTATATCATATAAAACATTTTTTTTGGAATCCTCGGTACGCGAGTCCGACTCGCACTTGGCCGGTTTTTTTTTTCAACTGAAACATGTGTAATTAAAAACAACCCTCTTTCTGGCGTAGTTGGGTAAAAACACAGTTCCAACATACTCAAACCGAAAGCATAGACGATTTATATTACACATTACACATGTGGTGAATATATTTAATTTTATGATTACATTTCTGATTATCTGATTGTATAGCAGGTATATAAATAAATAAATAAATTAACGTTTATTTCAAGCTCGTGGCTCATAAAGTTTTAGTTACAATAAAGCTTAAAAAAAAAATTGGTTGTTTGTAAAGTAGGTTTACGATCGAGATGTTTACGTGATAACATCTTACTTCACTTGCACTTCACTTATACCTGCGATCGCGCTCGTGAGGTTTTGGTGTGACACAAGTTTCTGAACATGTCACCCGACTAAAACGATTTTAAAGACGTTATCACGTCAAAAACTATGTTAGTAATAATATTATAACAGTTATGGTTCACTACTACTAGGCCTGTGAAGTCCACAACAATGTGTAATATACGGACAGTCAATCCTGTCCGCAATCATCTTTAGGACGGTGTTGGGGCTGGCCCGCACACGCCCCACCAGCGATGCGGCTCGCAAGCGCATTGGGGGACGTCGCATCAAAAACCCGCGTCGGATAGCGGAGCGGAGGCGGCGCGTGTGACACATGAAGCAGTAATCGACAGTCGACAGTTTCGGAAAGATCAAAAACGCGAAACCGCCTCCGCCCCGCACCGCGCCGCGCCCGCTCTCTGCGTTTCGAGCTTTAGACAGGTAGATTGAGACCAATCTTGAGGGACTCCGAGCTCCCAATGACCTATCTGTAACTCTTAGTCGTATTTTTATGGCTTCTCGTATTTAGAGGGCGCAGTACGTTTGGTTCTCCATACAAACGTATTTATGCTCTCATTTTAAAACGCCATGCTAGAATAACATGAAACTTTGTATACACAATGGGATCCAGCTTGTCTAGGGCGGAAATTAGTTTCTCTTGCTTGAAATTATAATGGTGAAAAAATACAGCGATTATTAAGGTTTTCATACAAGCCGTAAAAAACACAAAAAACCGCTGTATTTTTTTTCTTTTTCAATTTCTAGCAACAGAAACTAATTGCCGACCTAGGTATGCCGGATCCCATTGTGTATGCAAAGTTTAATGTTATTCTAGCATGGCGTTTTAAAATGAGAGCCTAAATACGTTTGTATGGAGAACCGATCCACACCGATCGTACTGCGCCGTCTTAACAACAACGAGGTTTACCGAAATATTCCGAATTAACTTCAAAACTCACTGTCTTCGATATAAACATGAAACTTTTGCAATTTTAGTCCAAAGAAACAGTTTGTTGGACGTAACTTTTGTGAAAATGAATTAAAAACAATAATCTCTCTTCCGTTGTTAGAGATGCCAATGAGGAATATGTAGATTTGATATATATTAGTGCATAAAGAACATAATAATATCGAACATAGAGCTATTTTGGGTCATACAATCTTTGAATAAATCATAAAAATATAAGTATTCACTTTTAGAGTTTCATACCTCAAAAGGAAAAAAACGGAATCTTTATAGTACTCGTGTTTCTGTCCTTCTCCGTCTCTCATACCTAAATTACTCCAAAACTACTCGACCGATTCAGTTGCAATTTGGTACAAATATGTAAGTTGGTGACTCAATCACAACACTAAAACGTAAATGAAAGATGTTTGGGGGGTCACTTAAAAAAAGTTTTACAAACTATTTCGTGTGACACTGTCACGTAAAAGGGCTCGAAAGAATTTAAAAATATTTTTTATAATTTTAAATAAATAGATTTGAAATTCTTTAAGAATGATTTTGCATGTTTCGCATTTTTTCCAAGATTCCTCGTATGTATTCGAAATGAAAAGCGGAATGCTTGGTGGTCTGGTGAAACCTCCCATGGCAGCTTCGAACTCTCACTTCGTTCGGGCGCCAAAATATGTCGTCAAAAATGGGTACAGGTGTAGTGCAAAATGATTTTCTTCCGGGAAAACTCGGATCTGAATCGGAATACGATGTCACCCGAACTGTCAATCAATGATTGTATTAAATGAGTGACGTTTTCATATCCATTATTATGGAACTTAATTGTTTAGTGTCAAAGTGAAAAAAAAATCACATACATCTGTAACTTTCATTTCAGCCCTCGGTTAACAATCTACTATTGATGGCATTACAGGAAGATGGCGAGCTGTTCCCCGCGGATGCTGCAGGCAAGATCCAGTTCTCGGATGTAGACTACGTGGACACATGGAAGGCTCTAGAGCCGCTGGTGGCGGAAGGCCTGGTGCGCTCGCTCGGGCTCTCCAACTTCAATTCTAAACAGGTCGCCCGCGTGCTGGAGGTCGCTAAAGTCAAGCCTGTCGTTAACCAGGTAATCCACACATTCTCCACGTAAAACTCACGTTCTCCGCACAAAAGTCACACTTTCTCTACCCAAGTCATTTTTTAATTATCATAATTATTTACCAACTATCATATTTTTTACTCAATTATCACATTTTTCACCCAAATCTCTCATTTTTCATTTAAATATCTAATTTTCACCCAATCATCACATGTTTCACCCAATTATCCGTCAATTATCATATTTTCCAACCTAATTCTCACTTTTCTTTAAACTATAGTTCTCCGCACAAAAGTCATACATTCTCTACCCAAGTTATTTTTTAATTATCACAATTTTTCACACCATTATCATATTTTCTTCACACAATTATCATATTTTTTACTTTCACACTAATGTCACAATTTCCGCTCTTCATAAATTCTCATTTTTCAACCAATTATCACATATTTTTCCCACAATTTTCATATTTTTCACCCATAAGTTCACTTTCCACCCTAATGTTACAATCTTTACTCAATAATCACATTATCCAACCAATTATCACATTGTTTCACACAGTATCATATTTATCTCCCAAATATCTCCCATTTTTAACCAACTTCAAAAAAAGGAGGAGGTTCTCAATTCGGAAATTTGAATGTATGTACGGCAATTTTAATGTATGTTCACCGATTACTCGGAGACTAGTGGATCACTTTAATTATTTTTTTATGTTTGAAAGAGTATGTTTTCTAGTTGGTCCTATTGTCACCAAGTCGGGATCTTGGGAAAATCGAGGGAACTCCTCAAATTATATAGCAGGAAGGGCCGAGTGTGAGTATGGAAAAGTTGGGAGTCAGTGTTTTTTTTTTGTTAAAAATGTACTTGTTCACCCAATTATCACAATTTTCCCTCAATTATCATATTTTTCAACCAAATTTTAAGTTAAATAAATGGCAATTCGTGGTCGCGTATCTATTCAAATCAACTTGTCCACGAATTGCTCTTTCCCGGCCTGCGCAATAATGTACTATTTCTCGATTCCAGGTTGAATGCCACCCGTACCTGAACCAACAGCGCCTGAAGGACTTCTGCGAGGCGCGAGGCATCAAGCTCACCGCGTACTCCCCCCTGGGGTCTCCGGACAGGCCCTGGGCGAAGCCAGGAGAGCCCCTGCTCATGGAGGACCCCAAGCTTAAGGCCATCGCCGACAGACTTGGGAAAACACCGGCACAAGTCCTCATCAGGTAATTATGGGAAAATTATAACACTTTATTATTATTAAGCTTCTTTATTCAATTTTTTTACAGGTATATGTTTATGTTTAATGTTTAGTTATATATTTATTTATTTATGGACCCTTAATAGGTTGAAGCCTCCTTTTCCATCTTTCTCCAATCTTCTCTGTCTTGTGCTTTTTTAAGCCAGTCACTTCCGGCTATTTTCGCTATGTCATCAATCCATCTCTGCATTGGCCTTCCTTGGGTGCGTTTTCCATCCGGGCCAGGCCATTTAGTTGTCTCCAGCGCCCACCTTTTTTCTTGATATCTTGCGGTAGGTCCTGCGCATCTCCATTTCTGGTGAAGAGCATGTTTTAGTGCATCTTTAATTTTTGTTCTCCTTCTGATGTCATCACTTCTAGTTTTCTGAATTTAACGTAGTTTTAGGATGCTTCTTTCCATTGAGCGCTGGCAGGTCGTGATTTTATTTTTGATTCTATTTGTATAGGGAAAATTATAACACTAAGAGCGCTTTAAAATGTACCAAGTTCACTGGCGTAACTCGTAAATAATTGTGATTATTAAAATTTAACGATAGATATTGAAAAAAGGCGGCCACTATGTAAAGTATTTCGTATTTAAGTACCTTGAATACATCAAACTAGTTTTTACGTTGCTGGATTCGTCGATCTGTAAGTTCAAAAATAATTAATAATTACATATTATATTTTGATAAGTACGTTTTACAATCATACGATTTGATACATTGTGTATGTAATAGAGCACATTTAGTGTTAAAGTAGAATTTTCATTGGTATAAGAATATATGTCAGTGGCATATACCTGTAGATTGTTAAGGCCAGGGGCCTTTCAGCTCGAAGTACGAGCTTTTCCAAGGAGATGTTAGTTTAAACTGTTTTCGAACAGATGACTCGGTATGTACTGTTTCACCTGCCTCTCTATCGCACTTGCACATTTTGAGTGACAAAGAGGCGCACCTTTCTTCTTCTGTGATGTAAAACTCTGATGATGTGTTTACTACCTAAATTTATAGTTCAATATTTTTTTCATGTTTAAATTTCGAGCGGTCCAATGTACGCAAAATAATTACATAATTAGGTAATGTACACAACAATGTGACAACGACACTTGTTCTAATTTAGCCTCGTCAATCATTCGTGCAAATGTATTGGCTATGTGCACGTCTGAAACGTCAAACGTCAAAGGTCCCGAGACAATGTCTAAACTCAGATATGTCAAATAATGACACATGAATATTTTATTTACTTTAGTAAACGAGAAAGACCCCGTATTGGAAATTTTACTAAAATAAATAACAGAATAAATAAATACGAATCGTAGGAAACCGTTAAGAAACCAATAGAAAACGTGAAAGTAAATTTGACAGTGGTCCCCGGTAAGTACACATTTCTGCCATGGTGTGCGCTACGATAGCCTAGCTTACCCCCACCACCTACTTCACACATAGCCAATAGTAGATCAGAGTGCTAGTAAAATGCTCCATGGGAAGACAAGGCACATACATAATATAATACATTTTATGCCACGAACATAATTTTTCATTCGTGTACATAACAAGACTGTGAAGTCAAAATCAAAATCAAATCAAAATCAAATATTTATTCTGCAAATAGGCCACAAGGGCACTTTTACATGTCAAAGCATGAATTTATACAATTTAAAAAACTGACAATCTTACTTAATAATAATGATACAAAAAAAATATACTGATTGACAATTCAATGAAAATAAATTTACAAATATTAAGGACGTATTGAATACGATCTGTGTCCGAATAAACAAAAGGAATATAAAATTAATTTAATATCTCAGAGATGTATATGGTCTCTGAGCGTCCAAATATGATTAATAACAATGATTTCAAAGTGCTTAGAGATGTAAATGATCTCTAAGCGCTAAAATTAAAATAAGTAAACTTAATATTGTTAGAGCTGTATAAGGTCTCTAAGCGTCAATAATAATAAAACTAATCCAGAACAGGATCATGTCTCTCGTCAATCTACATACAATAAAATAACACTAGTATTAAGGTATTTACTATGCCCTTGCAAGCATGAACAGACCGGACTCCACAAACAGCACCCGATCACGAGTATGACGCGTATCTCAGCCATCGCCTCCCTCGACCATCTGTTAGGGAAGGTGGCGACCCGATCAACGACGCCACCGTAAGCAAAGCCCTTTAAGCGAGCATGACATATTCAGGCTGCCGGACATTAATAAAATCAAAGATTAAAATTACTCTTCGGCGAGAAACAGCATCATGTTTCATAAAATGCAACGACAGAGATAAGTATTTATACAAGGAAATATGCTAAGTGAAGCATAGGTATATTAAAAGTAACAGGATTTAACTATCACTGGCTTAAAAGCATTTTTGTCATTTAAGAAATCGTTGACATTATAATAGGCCTGGCTTAACAAATAACGTTTAATATGAGACTTAAATTTACTAAGTGGAAAATTAACTATATCGATGGGTATTTTATTATAAAATCGTATACAGTTCCCCACAAACGACGTGCTAACCTTCCGGAGACGACTGGCCTTCACTGCAATCTTGTGTTTACTTCTAGTGTTGTAGTCGTGGATATCACTGTTAAGTTTGAATTCTTGAATATTTTTTCGAACATACATAATGTTTTCAAGAATGTATTGACATGCCACAGTAAGAATATTTGCCTCCTTAAATTTTTCTCTGAGAGATTCTCTGGCCTTAAGTTGGTAGATAGAGCGTACAGCTCGTTTCTGTAGCACGAAAACGGTCTGGATGTCAGCCGCTTTTCCCCACAACAGGATTCCATAGGACATAACACTATGAAAGTAACTGTAATATACCAGCCTGGCCGTCTCAACGTCAGTTAACTGTCTAATACGTCTTACTGCATAGGCCGCAGAACTAAGTTTGCCGGCCAGAGTGGCAATATGCGCATGCCATTGCAGTTTTGAATCTAAGGTGACACCTAAAAACACTGTTCTATCTACAAATTCCATTTCATCCGACTTTAATTTGATCTTAGAGTTGTTTGCCTGCTTGACATTAGGCATAGTGAATTTGATGCACTTTGTTTTCTTGGAATTTAAGAGCAAATTATTTGCTGTAAACCAGTTCACAACAGTACCTAGTGCCTCATTAATACCGTCAAAGTTTTTGTCTTTGCGGCCTACCTTGAAGATAAGCGACGTATCATCTGCGAATAGCACTATATCATGTTTATCTTTTACAAGGTTTGGTAAATCATTAATATAAACTAAAAACAGAAATGGACCCAAAATTGATCCTTGAGGAACTCCAAGAGCAACCGTTGTCCCTGCAGATTGAATCCCGTTGATGACTACCCGTTGAGTTCTCTCTGACAGATACGATGTAACAAGGTTCAGGGCACCGTTTTTTATCCCATAATGGCTTAACTTTCTAATTAAATTCTCGTGATTAACGCAATCGAATGCCTTTGATAGATCACAGAACACTCCAATAGCATCTTGAGCCTCTTCCCAGGCATCAAAAATATGTTTAATTAGTACCACACCGGCATCAGTGGTAGAGCGACCTCTAGTGAACCCGAACTGATTGCTATTGAGTAGTTTATTGCGATTAAAATGGGACATCAGCTGATTAAGAATGACTTTCTCAAAAACTTTGCTTAATGCCGGTAGTATTGAGATTGGTCTGAAGTTGGTAGGGTCAGTTTTTGATCCTGATTTAAACAACGGGATGATTTTACTGTGTTTCATCAGGTTAGGAAAAACTCCAGTATCAATACATTTATTGAAAATATCAGCTAAGAAAGGTGCGATTGATTCTACAATGGAATGTAATACTTTTACTGAAATACCCCAAAGATCTTCAGTCTTTTTTAAGTTTAATGATTTAAATGCTGTAATTACAATATGTGGGGTCACGTAAGTGAAGCTAAAGATTTCTTTACATTCTGTTACATTTTCCTTCAATAACGATTCAGCGACATCTGGTGATGAATTCAAAGACTTCGTGGTATCGACGGGTACATTAGTAAAGAACCGCTCAAAATGATCTGCCACTTCGTGGTCAGAACTCACTAGAGTGTCATCGACTCGCAGGCTGAAGTGCGCATCTTTTAACTTACTTTTCCCAGTTTCATGAAGCTTTAAAATATCAAAGATTTTACAACAAATATCATGAAAATTTTGAAAAACATGCGGTTCTGTCGGACGTGATACGTGAATAATATTGTGAGCTGGTGTTCTACTCGTCCTCGCAATTTCTGTTTTTGACCATAAGTAACCGCTTTTCCGATGTATTTAGTGACTCCCCTACCGCGTGCTGAATTGGCCCTCAAGCTAAGAGGAAGATTATTTTCGTCCGAACTCTCATGTTCACTTGTAATGGAGCCATCACTTACTTCTTATAAAAGCCAAACTACAGCCACGAAGTCCGGGTCTTCAACTGAGTCGTCTACGTCGCTAAAATTACCTTCTTCGGTCAATTCTTCCAGCCATTCACTAATTTGTTGATCAGTAGCGATCACTGGAAACCCGCTGTGATTTCGTTTTGGTGGTCTGGACTCCCGTGATCCTCGATCAGCCATCTAAAATATAATTATTTATGTGGTGAGGTCTCTGAGACACTATAGAAACATTACTATTTTTCTGAGGTGAGGTCTGTTGGACACTATGGACATATAGATGATTTATGAGGTGAGGTCTGTCAGACTCAGAACTTGTTGCTGTACTCACGTCTGTGGGACCCCGGCAGCTCGTACCTCCAAGCGTGTGCACCGCGTCGCCGTTCGGGCGTCACTCGTCGCTGACCGAGGCCGCGAGTCGTTCGCGGAAGGTACTGAGCGAGACAGAGCTATATCAAACGAAACGGCGAATTGTAAAGTTTATTTGCCGGTGTCTGATAGACCGCACATCAGTCGCAGAGGGTTAAAAATGGTCTGAAATTGATGCAAAAATTGCCAAATAAAATATTTTATTGAAATGTATTTTAGTATACGTATCACGGCCAGACATGAACCCTATGACACTGACAGTGTTATTTCTGATAGTGTTGTGCAAGTTTCGATACTTCTATTTTTCGCCCATCTTATTCTGTTACAAAATTGTAAATTATGTCGACACCATGTCGACATGTAACTTAAAGTAGTAACAAATCTACAAAATTTCCAAAATGCCGGCATGTACTTTTTTCTTTACTTTAGTAAAGTGTACGAACGTAACATAACGACACTTATAAAATGTTGCGACGCAAATGTTTAAGTAACATGTGGACACAGTGACTACACTTAATTACTAGAAGTAGGTGTGTAAACTGTTACTACACATAGATACCAATCCCAACACAGTCGCAGTGCATCGTAACAGTTACGAAACTAAATCGACTTGTAACTACTTTAAAAAAACTGCGACCGAAAATGACTGTAAAGACTTATATGTAAAACCTAATCTAAAATAAAACAAAAACTGGTGTCCCCAGAACTATCCATAATTTGAGTGAAATGAAAACAAATTAATGTAACTTTTTTAACATTCAGCATCTATAAGCATTTTACGTCACGCTCGACGAATGTAAGAATAAAAATTTCATCTTCTTTATTTTATTATCGCAGACAAATTAAATGATTATAAATCGGACACTGAAAGCGTACTATGTTAATGTATTTTACAGTACTTATGGTGCTACTTTACCGCACGAGTACGGTAATCAGCAGATTACGTGCATATGTCGAAACTTTAAAGAGCCGTATGTACTGTAAAACGTTGTACGATACGCGTGCGAACAGGTAATTCGCAACTCGTGTCGATTTAAAACACTCCCTTCGTTCGTTTTTCAAATTATCACCACACGTTGCGAATCTCCTGTTCTCTGCACTTGTATCGTAATGTACTATTGTACACTTTCCATTGTTGAGATTTGTATATCGATACTTTGCCGCACTAGTCGATATCTTCCAATCGAAGTAAGTTTTGCAGGACGTAAAAGTAAAGTCTGATTGAGATAATGTCTTGTAAATGTTAAGAATTGTTATAATTCCAACGGAATATCATTGTAATGGCATATTTCTACCTAAAATTAATAAATGTCATTTTTAGACGCCTCCAATTCGATTCTAATGTAACGGTGACGCTGCTACAAGGTTGTGTCGTGGGAATAACTGTCAGCGTCATAGGGTTCATGTCTGGCCGCGATACGTATAGTTATTGCCTGCCGCCGAGCGGTCGTGCGGTCAGTTTTGTACTAATACCACAGTGGCGCTACGATCTACGTTGAGTATTTCACTGATATCTCTGTCTCAGTCTATATATTGTACTTTGTGGGTAGGGTAGAGCACAAAGTACAATATATATATACTGAGATAGAGATACCAGTGAAATACTCCACATAGATCGTAGCGCCGTTGTGTATTTAGTAAGAACTAACCGCACGACCGCTGCATCTCTGTCACTTCAATATGCAAGTGCGATAGAGATAGCACCCAGTGACATCTGGTACAAACAAGTTAAACTAACATTTCCATAGAAAAATTCGTACTTCGAGCTGAAAGGCCCCTGCCTTTCAGCTCGAAGTACTATATCAGTATATATATATATTGTACTTTGTGCTGAAAGGCACCTGGGGTGGAGAGGTAGGTCCATAATAAAAGGATGCCCAAAGGGACTTCCTCTTCAAAAATTATATTATTTCAGAGACAGGACTCATTAAGAACCATAATTTAAATACCTCAATCTCTAGTAAAATTTTACCCGTGATGTCGTTATCTAGTTTATTCAAGGTACAGCGCCATCTTGCGGGGAATTGGGACAGCCAGGTCTATATAGTTGCGCGGCATACACGGGAGTTATTCAGTACTAGCTCTTTTGGCATTACCATACACCTGTGTATGACTTTGCCAACTGCTTATACGAGTATATATTGTACTTTTACACTTATGTAATAGGTTCTATTACATATACACTGTCTATAAGATTCTGTCAAAAAACTAACAAAGGAAATATTACATACAGCCAACCGCCACTAGACTGACTAGACTCTGTAAGCCTACTTGCAACATTATTCAGGCTCATCGAGCGACATGTTTCGGATTCATCGAGCGACATGTTTCAGATTCATCGAGCGACTTTTCAGATTCCTCAATATTACTTTCAACACATTAGTGTATATATATACTTATGTTTTTTGCTGTAACTGACGAGGAACAAGATAACCCCATCGTGTTTGGGCTCATTCGAACCGTCTCAACGAGTTGATGATGATTGTCGAAAAAGTACAGTCGGCATTAAAAGCTCGTACCAAAAATGATATTTTGGAGCGTTCGTGGCCCAGCGGCGCCTGCGTATCGCATGCGGTATGCGAGGTTAAGCAATGTCGGGCGAGGTTAGTCTTTGGATGGGTGACCGCTTTGAGTGGTTACTAAATGAACGCTCCCGTGCTTTGGAAGGCACGCTAAGCCGTTGAACCCGGCTGCTGTCTATGATGGCAGTCGTTAAGCCAAGTTAGAGGCCTTCGAGCGGCTTGAGAACTTCTAACAGTCAAGTTGCCCACTCACTTGACAAGCCTAGTTTCCTCCTTGGGTTGGAAGGTCAGATGGCAGTCGCTTCCGTAAAAACTAGTGCCTACGGCCAATTCTTGGGATTAGGTAGCGGACCCCAGGCATCCTTCAGGATGCAACTGCACTGGGAATAATGCTAGGATGATGATGATGAGTATGATGACCAAAAATGTTTTTTTTTTGTCAGATAACAAAAATGAATGATATTAATAGTTGCTCCTGTATATAATTATTAATTATTTAAACCAATTTTAATTTTACAATAGATTTTGATTTCAATGTTAAAAAAATATATTTATACCAGTTCATCGTATTTTGTTTTTCAAAATTATTATAATGTATTAACATGTAGCTTTAACGAAGGATACCAACAACATTTTATGGATTCTTAATAATCTGAAATAAAGATATTTTATCTATACTAATATTATAAAGCTGAAGAGTTTGTTTATTTGTTTGTTTGAACGCGCTAATCTCAGGAACTACTGGTTCGAATTGAAAATTTTTTTTTGTGTTGGATAGTCCATTTATCGAGGAAGGTTTTAGGCTATATGAAGGGTCCACGGAAAAAACATGTCCAGTCCACTTAAATTTCATAACAAAAAGGAACCTAACTGACCACTCATCCAATATCTTTGTCCAATATACATTTGATCAAAGAAATGGGATGATTTCATCCAACTTGAATGGGACCCCGACATTTGATCACAGATTCCGATGACAGTTAAATCAATATGGCTACGCATGATAAAAAATAAAACTTGGAAAAAGATATTGGATGAGTGGAATGGGCCTACGTCAAAGAACTTTGATCAAAGATTTGACAAAGAAATTGGATGAGTAGAATACCACTCCGTATTAAACTCATCCAATATCTTTGATCAAAGAAATTGGATGATTTCATCAAATTTGGATGGGACCCCGACATGTGATCAAAGATTCCGATGCCAGTTAAATCAATATGGCTACGCATGAAAAAAAACCTGGGTAAAGATATTGGATGAGTGGAATGGGCCTCTGTAAAAGAAATTTGATCAAAGATTGGACAAAGATATTGGACGAGTGGAATACCACCCTAAGGTGCAAATTGCTTTTGAAAGTTCAAAGGACTAGACATGTTATTTTCGTGGACCCTTCATATAACATCACGTTGCGACCAATAAGAGCGAAGACGCGGACGAAGTCGCGGGCAACAGCTAGTTTATAATATATATTTTTTTCAGATTCCAGATCGATCGTGGTGTTATCGTGATACCAAAGTCGGTGACGAAGTCCCGCATCGCGGCAAACTTCGACGTGTTTGACTTCAAACTGTCAAAAGAGGACCTCGATCTGATCAGCTCTTTCGATGTCAACGGCCGCTTCGTGCCCATGACTGCGTAAGTATAACCCATAGTGATAGGAGACATTCAACTTGTGGCTCTGCTAGCTAAAGACATCGCATTTTTTTTTAATTCCAAAATTGCCAAAAACTGTCTCGACAATAAAAATCTATATAATTATCTGGAATCGGAAATTCGTTTAGACCTACAACCAGCAAAATCCCGGAAAAAGCTAAGCAAGGGGCCGTCCACGTATTACGTCACGCAAAATTTCGACTACTTGAACCTGTACTGCAACGATCAGTAAAATCCCCCATCCCTCCATCGCTGTGAGGTAATATGTGGATCGCCCCCAAGTATGGAGGCGGCTTCTTAAAACTTCTATTAATTTATTAGTAAAATTAAATTGAGTCTGCCTCCATGCTACTCAACAACAACGCGGTGTAGGTACTGAGGCCGAATTGTATATATTGCATAAAAGTATCCGAATTCCCGATGCCTGATAATTATCGAACCTGCTCACAAAATTTCACAAGAATCGGTTGAGTAATGCGACATGGAGAGGAGAGCATCCAGACAAACAGACGTTCGAAAGAAATTTTGTCGAAAGCTGAAACGGAGAAGCTTCGCTTGCTCGGTCAGTAAAATATTTTTCACCTCAGCGGCTCGAAAATGGTGGTTTTGTTGCGTGAAACCAGTGAACAAAATGAAATTTTGCTGCGAGCGTGAAAACGTCTTTTCCGGCTTGAAACCAGTGAGCAAAATGCAATTTTGCTGCGAGCGTGATAAAAACTAACTTTTTAATTTTTCATATCGTAGGTTAGTTTAAGTAACTTCATTCTCTCTATCACTATTCCTTTGCGTTATATGTTCTCGCCGCTGAGGTGAAAAGTTGTCTGTATCACACGAGAGCAAAGATAATTGCATCTCGTGTCTTTGAGTCCCTCGCTACGCTCAAGATTCTAATTTTAAATCACTCGCTAAGCTCGTGATTCAATTATAGAATTTTTCGCTTGGACGGGACTCGACATCAATACTCGCAGCAAAAATCTACTTTGCTCTCTTGTTGAACAAATAATTATTGTTTTATTTATACTCATTTGTTTCGACATTGATTTCCTGCGTACACTTAATATTACTTATTTTATGTGCCGCAAACTATACATTATTTTCCATTTTTAATTTTTAAGACAATTATTGCAAATTATTATTGTAAAACGATCGCTATATGATTTCCAACCGAAAATGAAAAATTGAGAAATTGATCACCCCGGGCGGGATTTAAACCCGCGACCTCGGGAATCCGTCTATCGCTCTTACCAACTGAGCTACCGCGGGTTATCCCGAGGCGACGAATCTTTCAATCAGTTCACTCTTTAATTAAGCCTTAGGAAGACTTCGCTATATGACCAGTAAGTAGTTTTAGTCGGCCTGTTTAGCCTAGTTGGTAGTGCCATTGCCTCCGAAGCTAGAGGTCCCGGGTTCGATTCCCGGTAAGGGCATTTGTTTCTGTGGTGAGCAGAGATATTTGTTCCTGAGACTTGGATGTTTTCTATGTATTTAAGTATATATCTATTAAATATATCGTCGTCTAGTACCCATAACACAAGCCTTGTTGAGCTCACTGTGGGACTAGTTCGATTTGTGTAAAAATCCCCTAATATTTATTTATTTATTTATTAAGTAGTATAAGCAAAATGTGTTGTTTTAAATGAAAATTTTATAATGAGATTAATAAACTAAAGTAAACTATTGGGAATTACCTCCCACGGACGCTTCGGTTGTGGAATGGGAGCTGCCTAGGTGTTCCCGAGGGACCACAGTATGGGGTTCTTCAAGAAAGGAGTGTATACATTTTTAAAGGGTCCGCAACGTGCGTGTGACACCCCTGGAGTTGAAGGCGTCCGTAGGCTGCGGTGACCGCTTACCATCGGGCGGGCCGTACTGTTGTTTGCCACCGACGTGGTATTAAATAATAAATGAATTTTTCTCAAACATGCAATGAAATATTGATGTTATGTTCCTTATAATAGGCTGCGAAGTGTGACGTTTCAGGTGCGGCTAGGACAAGAGCTCGTTAATGCAATTTCATACAAATGTTGCAGGCCTAGGCCGGCAAAGTCCTCTTTTTTAATTTCTATTCCACATAAATTTGTGGCAAAGGCATCATGACATTCTGCCACTATGCGTATTAAAAATAAAACTTTGATTTTTTTGTTGTTTATTTCATTGCATGTTTGAGAAAAGCACTGTACATACCTCGGCGGGAAATATGGGGCTGCCGGCCTTAGACCTATCCGGCCTCGCTTCGCTCAGCCGTCTATATGTCTTCGGCCGGCAACCCCTTTTGTCCCGGCCTCTGTAGTAATGTACTATTGTTTTGCAATATGGCCACAATGCCACTTTACAAGTCACGTTCACCGTCACCCGTTAGTTTTTAAATCATTTTGGTTCACCATAAGGATTTAACATTTATCACGAATTTTGTTCCTGGGTCTTGGATGTTTCCTATGTATTTATTCATATAAGTATGTATATCGTCGTCTGATGCCCATAGTAGAAGCTATGCTTGGTTTGAGACTAAATCGATTTGTGTAAGATTGTCCCCCAATATATATATTTTTTACCTATATGAAAAGTCATCTGGCTTAATACTGCGAGACAGCTTTTCTTTGATGTCTGTGGGTGAATGTGATTATAGGTGTTTCCACTTAGATAAGTGGATATAAATTGACAGCCAGTCCCAAACTATAGTGGTCGGCGGTTAAAAAGTCAATCCTGACACCTGTCATTTCCATAGATTTTATAACCTAAAATTCACTTTGAGCATAGAGAAAATAAGTAAGAATAGAGAGCTAACTCCATACATCATTGTTTACTTATTATTTCGTAGTCGACATCTAGCGTCAAATAGCGGAATTATCAGTACTGCTATAAAGATACTAGATGTCACGTATGTCGCTAAAGATGAAAAGTGTATTTCTCAACAATTTACTACTAATATTTAAAGCAGAATGAGTTCAAAACAGAGTTCCAGATAATCCGGTTATAATATTAGCTAAAAATGGTTGAGCATTCGATTATTCGTTCGTCACGGCGTCTATTGTCGAGTAGCAGTACTGATAATTCCGCTATTTGACGCTAGATGTCGACTACGAAATAATAAGTAAAAAATGATGTATGAAGTCATATGGAGTTAGCTCTCTATTCTTACTTATTTTCTCTATGCTTTGAGGTTATAAACTGTATGGAAATAACAAGTGTCAGGATTGACTTCTTAACCGCCGGCCACTATAATCGTAGTCTTTACATAGGAGAGTTAAAAAAGTACATAGACATATGAGTGAAATACTCCACATAGATCGTAGCGCCGCTGTGGTATTTAGTAAGAACTAACCGCACGACCGCTGCATCTCTGTCACTCCAATATGCAATTGCGATAGAGATAGCACCCAGTGACATTCGGTACAAACAAGTTAAACTAACCTCTCCACAAAAAAATTCCTACTTCGAACTGAAAGGCCCCTGGGAGAGCTTGGCTCGAGTTTGCCGTTCACAAGACTCGCTTACACTCGGCACCTATAGATGGCGCTGTCCCTAGCGTGAACTAGCGAATGCTGCTCCGTCGTAGCTTTATCAGATTAACAGTAGTTCCATTTGCAGTCCTATTATTGTTACAAACGTGTATATTTGTTTCTTTTTGAAGCCCTCGCCCCTCTTTTGCAGTAGGGCACTTCAGTGTTTTTACACAGACATGGGCAGCTCATGAGTGCAGAGCAGCTGACATACAGACAATCTTTCTGTTACAAAAAAGAGCCATTCGCTCCATATACAACCTGGGCTAAGAGAACTTTATAAAGAAATTAACATTTTAACTGTAGCGTCCCAATACATTTATGAGAATATTATTTATGGCATTACTTTTTCTTGGTTTAACATTAGATTCCAAACTCCAATGGGGTCCCCCATATTGCTAATCTCTCGAATAGACTGAGTTCTGCAGCTTTTGCAGTGAGCAAGATCCGCCAACTGACAGACGTGAAGATAGCTCGATTAGTATATTTTAGTTACTTCCACAGTATTATGTCGTATGGTATTTTACTATGGGGCAGTGCTTCAGAGATTAATACCATTTTTGTTCTGCAGAAGAGGGCTATTGGAGCAATATATAAAATGAACCATAGATACTCACTTAGAGATAAGTTCAAGAACATTAATGTAATGACATTGCATTGTCAATACATCTATGATAATACTGTGTATGTACATAAACACATTGTAAATTTCAGGAAGAGCTGTGACATACATAATATTAATACTCGAAATAAACACAAGCTCGCGGTGCCCACAACTCGCCTCCAAAAAATTAGAAAATCATTCATGGGTAATGGTGTGAAGTTTTATAATAAGCTTCCAAGAAACCTAACTGGATTATCTATAAATAAATTCAAAAATTATCTAAAGCGTAAACTTATATCGAAAGCATATTATAGCACACACGACTACATGAATGATAAAACACCGTGGGATTAATTAATTGTGACTGAAATATTAATGAATTTTAATCATTATGGCATTAGATATTAATATTATCTTATTATTTTCTTTTGACATATTGATTTTATTCTAGAGACTGTCTAGATTTCAATTTTTTGTACATATTTTTTTTATTTTTATCATTATTATTTATGTTTTGACGATCCTATTGTGAATTTTACTACATAATTATTTCTTATTTTGAAATGTCTACAACAATACAATATTTATTGTAAAGAATAATAATAGCATCAATAAATTGCTCTAAATAATTAATTAATATATATGTTAATACATGTTATAACGAACGATTCGAAAGTGCTTGTTGCTAGGCCTATTTGAATAAAGAATATTTTGAATTGAATTTGAATAAGAACCTAGGTTCGTTCTGTAAAAATTCTGATATCCATCATTTTAATACTATAAATAAAAATAAAATTGCCACTAAAGACTAGGCTTAATCAATGGCTCACAGAAAAAGCATTTTATGGTATTAAGGAATATCTAGAGTGGACCAAAATTGAATAAGATTCCCTATTATATATTTGCATGATATGTTGTTGGCGAGATATGCTGTACCTATATCGACATGTAAACACCTTTTTAAACCATATCTTATGCAAATAAATTTCATTTCATTTCAAAAGTTACGTGTTCGCAAAGTATACAAGTCTTTTTTCGGTCAATGTATCCGTTTCTATAATAATTTACCTGATGAAATTTCAAATCTACCCTTTCCATCCCTCAAAAATTACTAGAAAAAATCGTTGATGTCAAAAGGCTTATTACCAGGGAGTGAAACTTTGGTGTCGATGACCGACGTATGACGTCAAGTTACATTAAGAGTGTTTTTATCTGGATTATTGAAGGAATCGATTTTGATGATGAAAGGTTAACTTACAACAATAATTTTGTTTTAGTTGCGATTACAGGCATTATGTACAGTAGGTATGTATTTAAATTAGAAGATGCGATGTTGTGTTTGAATTTCAAGCGTTCTGCCTATTTTTCGACAACCCACGAAATTTAATTTGTTGTTTTTCATTTATCCGAATATATTTTTTACAATTACTTACTAAATATATTTTTTTTTCTTATTGTTTTTGTAATTATTTTAATATTTACATTATTTTAAATATAAATAGTCATATCTTATTAATAAAAAATAAAATTTACATTACCATTATTGCATTATTAATAATCATTGGAGTGTCGCAATATTGTTTATATAAAATCATCCTATATGTGAATTTGCGTCATAATGATGTCACCGGCACCAAAGTTTCGCTCCCTGCTTATTACAGGGTCGAGGACTATCTAACTGACAGAAATGCATGGCTCAAACCAGAGACTAAATAACATTAATATTCATATTATGTATATTTTCATTGTACCACGTCTAGTAAATTGGTAAACACATGTTGTCTTCTTGAACTATATACATTGTAAATATTCTTTCCTCTTTTGTTTCCATGCTCAGATTTATTTATATTAAGTACGTTAAGTATTAACATTGTAATAAGCATATTTTTTGGGAAAAAATGACTGACTGTCGAGTTTCATTCGGCGTTTCTTCTCGGCAGTGGTCTTCTTTTTCAGAAACGCTAGTAGATTTTGACTTGTAAAAGTGCCATTGCGGCCTCCTTGCAGAATAAGGTTCATTTATTACATTTATTTATTTCATGTCATGTGCATTGAGATGTGCCTCTTTAAAAAAAACAGTTTTGTGTATAATAATGTATGGAAATCGATTTTCAGTCTCCCAGCAGTCATAATAATGACTTGTCTATGGGTGGTATTCCACTCGTCCAATATCTTTGTCGAATTTTTGATCAAATTTCTTTGTTGGAGGCCCATTCCACTCATCCAATATCTTTGTCCAAGTTTTATTTTTGTTCATGCGTAGCCATATTGATTTAACTGTCATCGGAATCTTTCATCAAATGTCGGGGTCCCGTCCAAGTTTGATGAAATCATCCAATTTCTTTGATCAAATGTATATTGGACAAAGATATTGGATGAGTGGAATACCTCCCTATGGTATAGACTTGCATTTGCATAAAACATTTTTGTTTTTAGTGTCCCCAGTACGCTCGGCTGAACTCGATTCTCCATACAAACGTAGTTTCGTTCTCATAAAACGCCTTGCTGGAATAACATGAAACTTTGTATACAGAATAGGAGCCGCCATACCTAGGTCGGAAATTAGATTCTGTTGCTAGAAATTGTAATAGAAAAAAATACAGCGAGTTTTAGAATCAAATCAAGGGTGGATCCGTTGATTTGATAGCGCCAGTCGTTAAAAATGAGATTATTTAAATTTAACTATACATATTAAAAAAATGGGGACTGCTATATTTTGTATTTTACTACCTTTTGAATACATCAAACCAGTTATTACGTTGCGAGATTTGTCGATCTTTGAGTTCAGAAATAACGGCCGTATTTCTTTCGAAGCATGGATTGACGAATCTAGCAACGTAATAACTGTTTCAATTTATTCAAAAGGTAGTCAAATACAAAATATAGTACATAGCAGTCCCTTTTTTTAAATATCGTCATTTTAAATCAATATTGTTTGTTAAATTGTTAGACTTTTCACGCACCATGTTTTTTACCTAGCTATTGTACAGTCGGTGAGTGTGCTCAGGAGCTCCATGAGCTCATACCGCCTTCCCCCTTCTTCCATCGGACATCCAGACGTACGGCTGGCTACCATCCTTACCTGGTCGAAATTCCTCTAATGCGAACCAAGCGCTTAGCATCTTCTTTTATAATGCGCACTTCTAAGGTTTGGAATTCTCTGCCGGCGTCTGTATTTCCGAGTTCATATAACTTGGACCTTTTTAAGGCACGAGTGAATAGGCATCTTCTGGGTGAGCTCGCTTCATCGTCGGCCTCCGGGCTAGATGCTGGCCAAGAGCAATCCCATTTTTTATAAAAAAAAAGTCGAGGAATTTGAATGTTTGTCACTTTTGGACTATTCCAATACTTACGCAACTTCTTCGGGAGTGCAGTATTTTTCTTCTTCGAGTTCGAGCATTTTTAAAAGAATTAACGAACACTTTATTGTTCACGAACACAAATAAAAATCTTTTTATATAACTAACTTATATAAATAAGTAGTTTATCAGCTTGAATAATTTCGTTATCAATTGGAATTTTGGTGGAAATTCAAAAAAATGACACGTTTGTTTTGTTTTTAATTTGCTGCACTTGACATCCGAACCAAACTGAATCCGAACTGTGTTGCTACCGCGAAACAAACACGAAGTTCGATTACCTCCCTCTCTGTCGCTCGAATATGCAAGTCCGACAGAGAGGGTGGTAGCAGCTCTGTGATAAAACTTGATAACTAACACAATAGTAGATAATACACCGAAGGGATAAAGCACTGTTTTATGTTTCAGGCGCGATATTGAATCCTAAGCAAATGAGGGACTCCAGTGTTACGAGTTAATTCCTGAGCTAAGGGAGGGAATTAAAACGGGAGTCCTGAGAGCAGCGAGGGATTCAATATCGCACCTGTAACAAAAACAGTGCTTTATTAAAAAAAAAAACGTAAAAATTGTAATTTTTCATACGAATTAGGAGAAATTGTTTTGCGTATATGAATTGTAGTGGCCAGTTCGATTTTAAAATAAGTTTTTTTTGCTGTAGGTCCCTATGGGACAATTTTTAATACAATTCAAATCTCATTATTAACCAGCGGGTTATAATGAGATTCAGTACCATATTATGACCCGGAGGGTTATAATGAGTTTACTACAACCTGGCGAAATTCTTATGGCTATAATGACTTGGTTTGCATGATGGTTGGGCAATGTCGAGCATGGGGTGTGAAAAATAGATTGTGAATGTGTTTGTGTAAATAATATAACTTACAACTCTTTGATTTGAAAACTATAAGTATTATTTTGTTTGTTGTTGGTACCACTGTAAGTATTGAAGAATAATTAGGACTGACAACTTACTTTAAAAAAAGTTAACAGTGCTTTAATGAAAAATGTATGAACTATAAAAGCACGCTAGACAGTGATTTTATAGACTAGAGAGCATAGAGTTTTCACCGACTTATTATTGGTGTCATTATATATGAGTCAGCGACATGTAAATGACAGATGTATATCTGTCATATCAGGAGTAGAAAAATGGTTTAATGGCCAACGGTGCGGGTGTCACGGAAGTTTTGGCGGAAAATATTGACAGCTTACAAATATTGAAAGTAGTCTTTGGCTCAAAATTCATCGTCATCATCCTCCTAGCGTTATTCCCAGTACAGTTGCATTCTAAAGGATGCCTGGGGCCCGCTACCTAATCCCAAGAATTGGCGTAGGCGCTGGAAGCGACTGCCATCTGACCTTCCAACCCAAGGGGGAAACTAGACCTTATTGGGATTAGGCTTTGTTAAGTAAGTGGGCAACTTGACTGTTAGAAGTTCTTAAGCCGCTTGAAGGCCTCTAACTTGGCTTAACGACTGCTATCATAGACAGCAGCCCGGGTACAGTGATAAAATAAAAACAAAATGGCGGATATAATGTGTCGGCAAATTTTTTTTTCAAGACCTAGGGTCCGCGACTGGGGTATCGAAATAAAGGGCTTTAAAAGGCGAGTTACGAAAATCATACAATCAGTCGGGTTAAAAAAAGTTTTAGTACGGTTATTCAACTGAATGAGATGTTCCTTTCAGATTATTAATTGCGGCAAATTACAAGCAATTATATTCTCATTTCAAGATTTGTTTTTAAACTTACGATGCAATTACTCAAAAATTGACGAATTAAATTGCAAGAAGACGAAACAGCAGGCTCTTTGTATCTATCAACTATGTAGGTTTAACGGCCACTTTGGCTTAGTTGGTATTGACCCTGCCTACGAAGCCGGAGGTACCGGGTTAGAATCCAGGTCGGGGCATTATTTGTTCACTAGCTGTTGCCCGCGACTTCGTCCGCGTCTTCGCTCCTATTGGTCGCAGCGTGATGTTATATAACCTAAAGCCTTCCTCGATAAATGAACTATCCAACACAAAAAGAATTTTTCAATTCGATTTAGTAATTCCTGAGATTAGCGCGTTCAAACAAACTCTTCAGCTTTATAATATTAGCATAGGTTTATCACGAATATTGTTCCTGGGTCTTGGATGTTTCCTATCTATTTAAGTATGTATATCGTCGTCTAGTATCCATAGTTCAAGCTTTGCTTAGTTTGGGACTAGGTCGATGTGTGTAAGTGTTCCCCAATATATATTTATTTAGGTTATTTCTATACCGAGCCACCAACCACGCTGGGAGAGACGCTAAAGCTTGCTGTAGCATTAAATTCCACCTAGCTCGTTCAAGGCGCTCGGGCAATCAGGGTATCAACCTGACTTTGATACGCATACAGCATACACCTTATTGCTTGAACCTTCTGCTGACAACCGAACCAGACCGGTACCGAGTGACGATCTCGTCACCCTTAGGTAATTCCGATTCAGATTCAGAATATTTGCTTGCTTTTTGTACAAGTACGTATATGCAAATACATTCATAGGTACAATTAATAATAATACATGTTTTATAGTAGATTACGATACAAGTGCAGAGAACAGGAAATTCGCAACGAGTGGTGATAAATTAAATCGACACGAGTTGCGAACGCTCAATTACCTGTTTGCACGTGTACCGTACAACGTTTTACAGTACATATGGCTCTTTAAAGTTTCGACATATGCACGTAATCTGCTGATTACCGCACTCGTGCGGTAATATAGCACCATATGTATGTACTGTAAAAGCTATTATTGAAGTGTAAGTTAGATTTCATTCGTGTCAATTTATATGTATTTCTAATATTAAAGTTTCATGCATTTCGCCACTTGTAGGGTACTGATTACTGTTTAGACAGACATAAATACAATTTCGATATAGAAACATTAAAGCAATCATTGTCTGGTTGTCTATATCCGTATATTCGCCAAAAAAAAATCAACTCTAACCGTGTTGTCATTCTGCCCCAATAGATGGCGCTGTCACTAGCGCAAACTAGCGAATGCCGTGTCGATACAGTTTCTGTAATTACCGTGTCCATTTCGTATCGTGTTGCAGTCTTCTAGTAAAAACTAGTAATTTTTTCTGTGTAACCCCATGTCGTAAGGCGTTTGGGGCAGTTGATTCAAATTCGTAAATCGGAGCAGTAAGTACAATATACAGGTTGTGGCATGTAATAGGAGCAATAAATTTAAAGGACGCTTCCTTAGAGCATATGCAGTAACCTCTTGTGTCCAAAAAAAAATCTTTTTTCAATTGGAAGAAATTTGATCTAAAGTAATGACCTCCAAGTAATGGATCTTGGCACCCAGAGATTATAGCGCGGCAGTCAATGCTGATTTTGAGGTTGCTTCTAGTTATATGACTCATAATCGTCACATTTTTGGTTTAAAAGAATATTTTTGGGTACTTTAATTTTTTTTTATAAATTTTTAGTGTTTTTTTGAATAAATTGTTATCTATATCACTCCAGTAGAGTAAAAAAGTACATATACGAAAAAAAAAAACTAAAAAATTTTTGCTCCTGTTACAGGCCACACCTGTAATACTGAGATAGAGATACCAGTGAAATACTATACATAGATCGTAGCGCCGTTGTGTATTTAGTAAGAACTAACCGCACGAACGCTGCTCACTTCAAAATGCAATGGTACTACTTATAGTTCGAATTGTGTAAAAAATTGTCCTCTAATATTTATTTACTTATATACGTATTACTTATATATTATACTTATATAAGTATACGAGAGAATTTTTGTCGAAAGCTGTAACGGAGACGCTTCATTCGCTTGGTCAATAATACGGTAATTAATTGCCAATTCTTCAGATCTACTCGTATTCCGAGTTTAGCCGAATAATTATTATTATTATTCACAACATCTGTACCGACAATAGGATAACCACAACACAAAATAGTACATTACCATATGTACTGTAATAGTACATTACGATACAAGGGTTGTAAAACAAAGAAAGGCCGATATCGCAGATGTTTGAGGCCCGAGCCGCAGGCGAGGGTCATATCCTCCTAAGGCCCCGCGTACAATTTTTTGTACAAATTCCAAAATTGATTTGAACTTAAAACGAATAACAAAAGAATTCCTAATTCAAAAACACAATATTTTAGGATAAATATGCGAGAGAGGGCTTTCTGTTTTACGACCCGTGTTTTGTACACAATTTTACGTCACCACTTGGGCAAAAAGTGGGTTTTTCCAGACGCGCAGCGTGCGGAAAAACGCGTTTTTGGCAAGGTGTGGTGTAAAATTATTTTTGTGTTAGATAGTCCATTTATCGAGGAAGGCTTTAGGCTATATAACATCACGCTGCTACCAGTAGGAGCGAAGACGCGGACGAAGTCGCGGGCAACAGCTAGTATTATATAAACGTGAAACAATGGGCGCAGTATGACCATAGAAAATTGTGACGTCATTATCATTAGGCACATTTCCCTACTGTGTACTGTTTTCGTTGTTTTAATACTATTTATTTATTGTTTCAGTTCCCTGGGCCACAAGTATCATCCGTTTGAAAACGACGAATTTTAACTTTTATCTCAGTGGTCTTCTTATTTATAGCTGTTTACTGGTTCGTGTATATTTTATTGGTAATAACTAATAAATTGTTATAAATACTGTTTGTATCATTTTAAAGGCGACACACACAGTTACCACAGTAATCAATTTAAGTCTAGGATTCATTAGGATGAACTGTATCATTCGAAATTATTATCATTCATCATACGAATATACAGGCTGATTCGGGAGACGAGCAAGGTCAACACTACGGATTCAGTAGATCATAAGCTACTGCTTCGTGCCACTATTAGTGAAATTAACGTTCATTTATCTTTGGTGTTGAAAACAAAATGTTTTAAATTATTTACGAAATTCATGGTCACTCTACAATCAGAATACTTCAGTCAAGTGATACGTGTCAAATTGAATGTCATCGGAGTCCGATTACTTTTGAAATATCGTATCTCACTCAATGTGACAATTTACTTTCTTCGTAATCAAAGTACTGTCATAACAGTTAGAGTTTTAATCTTTATAAACCAAATAATTAATAATTTATTTCTTGGCCATGGATACAAAGTCCTTCAGCCGTTTATAAACCAGTTGTTATAGGGTGACCATGATTTTAGAGAAACTTAACAAAAAATAAAATACAGGAAAAAGGCATGGGTGTTTCACTTAAATACAATGGTTTTTTTTTTATTAAAAATTGGATTGCTCTTGGCCAGCATCTAGCCAGGGGGCAAAGATGAGGCCGACGATGAAGCGAGCTCACCCAGAAGATGCCTATTCACTCGTGCCTTAAAAAGGTCCAGGTTATATGAACTCGGAAATACAGACGCCGGCAGAGAATTCCAAACCTTAGAAGTGCGCATTATAAAAGAAGATGCAAAGCGCTTGGTTCGAATTAGAGGAATTTCGACCAAGTAAGGATGGTAGCCAGCCGTACGTCTGGATGTCCGATGGAAGAAGGGGGAAGGCGGTATGAGCTCATGGAGCTCCTGAGCACACTCACCGAAGTACAGTTTGTAGAAGACGCACAGACATGCTACTTTGCGTCGATGTGCTAAGCTCTGCAGCTTATTTCCCACTACCGTACTGCCGCCAATGAGCCTCCTGGCTCTGCGGTCCACCGAGTCGAGTGCGGCAAGTTGGTACTTAGCCGAGCCATCCCAAAGGTGACTACAATACTCCATGCAAGACCGGACTTGGGCTTTATATAAAGATAGAAGCTGCCAAGGGGTGAAGTATCGCTTGACCTTATTTAGGTTGCTCAGCTTTTTGGCCGCTGTTCCGGCTTTGGACTCGATGGTAGTGCCGAAGTTAAGGTTTGAGCTTAACGTCATGCCAAGCAGCTCGAGATCGTTGGCTACAGACACGGTTGTACCTCGGAAAGTAGGAGCCAGATTGAATGAGCTCCTTTTTGCGGTAAACAGACACGCTTGCGTTTTGGTGGCGTTGAAACTAACCAGTGGGGCTAGTATGATCGCTTATATGTCGGACATATAGCATTCGTCCCTCTCGCACTTACATACTTGACAGTACGGGACGAATGCTATATGTCCGACATATAAGCGATCATACTAGCCCCTCAGATTGTTATCACCCCATTGGGAGACGAGACTTAAGGTTGAGTTAATTCGCTCTACCATTGTCTCTCTCTCAGACTGAATTTCATCACGACCAGCCCCCGCGCTGGACAAATATCTCTCATCTGCGTATGCGACCACTCCTGGCAGAAGAAGGTCGTTAATATGAAGCAGGAAAAGGGTCGCGGAGAGAACAGATCCCTGAGGAACACCAGCATCAATGGCCATGAGGTCCGACGAGCAGCCATCAATGACTACTCGGATCGACCGCCCACCCAGGAAATCGGTTATCCAGCTACAGAGGCCAGAAGGGATACCGTATGCAGGCAGTGGCGTGCACTTCATAAAGACAAAAAGACACTGCCTACCCTGCTGTAATTCCCATATCTATCCTTTTAAATTCATATTTCATAGTAGTATAGGTACATAATCCATTAACCAAAATCAATTATTCAAATAAACAAAATAGCTCCATCTATCGGTAAATCGTTGTCACTATCGTACCGCGACGACAGAGTACACTGGCGACGATGCGATGTGCGAACGATGACGCGGCACTAGCGCTGCTACGTGCCTTTCACGGCGAAGACAGAAAACATTCGGCTCTAAAGCGTTATTGTGTGCGTGCGTTAGAGCGCTGTAGTTACGCCTATACAGTGTTGTGTGTTTTCCTATAAAAACATGCACACATTGATATAAGTAACGCACACAAACAGAGGCATAAGCCACTGTCTAAATCCTTACGCGCGTAGACGACGACGGCCGAAGGTTCCCGAATGGTTCCGAAGATTACGCGACCACTTTAAAAAGTAGCATTACGTATGGTAATGAGTGCAAATACGAAGCAATTTTTTTTGTCTCTCATATCTCATATTAGTTGGGCAGGTTTGGGTTTGTTTACATTTTAATTTTTTATGCATCCGCCATTGTTTCGATGTGATAACGTGTGCCGGTGAATTAGTGTTTTAAAGTGAATTATTCAAAAAATTATGGATGATTTAAGCTTGAATTTTTTTTGTCTACCCTGTCTCAAATCTCTGTGCACGCCACTGTATGCAGGAAGCTTGCGAAGCAGACTAGCATGCCAAACCCTGTCAAAAGCTATGGTGAACGATTCATTGCCATTTACAATGTATGTAGTGTTGGTCCTATTCTAATACTTGATTTAATTGTACTCCGTATATTTATTTATAAGATTGCTGTGCCCTTGCAGGGTTCATGTTCCTGGAATTGATAAATAATCTAAGCAATAAATGAAATTGACTTCCTGATTTGCCCAGTACGGAGGCGGTACGACATGACAAAAAAAATTGGTTGTTTGTAAAGTAGGTTCACGATCGAGATGTTTACGTGATAACGTCTTACTTCACTGGCACTTCACTTATACCTGCGATCGCGCTCGTGAGGTTTTGGTGTGACACAAGTTTCTGAACATGTCACCCGACTAAAACGATTTTAAAGACGTTATCACGTCAAAAAAATTGGTTATTTGTAAAGTAGGTTTACGATCGAGATGTTTACGTGATAACGTCTTACTTCACTTGCACTTCACTTATACCTGCGATCGCGCTCGTGAGGTTTTGGTGTGACACAAGTTTCTGAACATGTCACCCGACTAAAACGATTTTAAAGACGTTATCACGTCAAAAAAATTGGTTATTTGTAAAGTAGGTTTACGATCGAGATGTTTACGTGATAACGTCTTACTTCACTTGCACTTCACTTATACCTGCGATCGCGCTCGTGAGGTTTTGGTGTGACACAAGTTTCTGAACATGTCACCCGACTAAAACGATTTTAAAGACGTTATCACGTCAAAAAAATTGGTTATTTGTAAAGTAGGTTTACGATCGAGATGTTTACGTGATAACGTCTTACTTCACTTGCACTTCACTTATACCTGCGATCGCGCTCGTGAGGTTTTGGTGTGACACAAGTTTCTGAACATGTCACCCGACTAAAACGATTTTAAAGACGTTATCACGTCAAAAAAATTGGTTGTTTGTAAAGTAGGTTTACGATCGAGATGTTTACGTGATAACGTCTTACTTCACTTGCACTTCACTTATACCTGCGATCGCGCTCGTGAGGTTTTGGTGTGACACAAGTTTCTGAACATGTCACCCGACTAAAACGATTTTAAAGACGTTATCACGTCAAAAATGTCGGCTGTCTGTGTCAACTCAGTACCGCTTTTTACTGCGACTGCGACTCTACATTTAAGATAACACACAGAGCGCGGCGCAGCGTCGTTGCGGGGCGGAGGCGGTTTCGCGGTGAAGCGAAGGTCCGGAGCACGTCGCACCTTAAAACCGCGCGGTATTCGGTAGCGCGGTAGAGCGGAGGCGGTGTGTGACATGAAGCAGTAATCGACAGTCGACAGTTTCGGAAAGATCCAAAATGCAAAACCGCCTCCGCCCCGCACCGCGCCCGCTCTCTGCGTTTCGAAGTATAACGCATTCATTGCCGGCAACGCATATATGCGTTTTCGTTACATTCTCCATTATAATTTCAAACAACAGAAAGTAATTTGCGACCTAGATATGCGATTGTGTATAAAATGTTTCATGTTATTTCAGCATGGCGTTTTAAAGGCACGCTCGACTGAACTCGATTCTCCATACAAACGTAGTTTCGTTCTCATTTTAAACCGCCGTGCTTAAATAACATGAAACTTTATATACACAATGGAATCAGCCATATCTAGAGGGGAAATTAGTTTCTGTTGCTAGAAATTAAGATGAAAAAAAAAATACAGCGAGTTTTGGAATTTTTTAGGTCTTATATGAAGACCTTAAGACTGCGCAGTACGTTCGGTTCTCCATACAAACGTATTTATGCTCTCATTTTAAAACGCCAGGCTAGAATGACATGAAACTTTGTATACACAATGGGATCCGGCATATCTAGGTCGGATCATAGTTTCTGTTGCTTGAAATTATAATGGAGAAAAAATACAGCGGTTTTTAAGGTTTTCATACAAGCCGTAAAAAACTCAAAAAGCCGCTGTATTTTTTTCTTTTACAATTTCTAGCAACAGAAACTATGATCCGACCTAGATATGCCGGATCCCATTGTGTATACAAAGTTTCATGTCATTCTAGCCTGGCGTTTTAAAATGAGAGCATAAATACGTTTGTATGGAGAACCGATCCACACCGATCGTACTGCGCCCTCTTAATAATGGCTGTATTTTTTCTCCGTTATAATTTCAAGCAACAGAAACTAATTTTAGACCTAAATATACCGGATCCCCTTGTGTATAAAAAGTTTCAAATGATTCCGGCATGCCATCTTAAAATGAGAGCGAAACTACGTTTGTATGGAGAACCGAGCTTACTGCGGACTCTTCAACGCATTTACTTCCGGCAACGCATATATGCGTTTTCGTTACGTTCCCCATTATAATTTCAAGCAACAGAAACTAATTTCCAACCTAGATATGCCGGATCCTATTGTGTATACAAAGTTTCATGTTATTCCAACATGGCGTTTAAAGGGTCCCCGGCACGCTCGACTGAACTCGATTCTCCACACAAACGTAGTTTCGTTCTCATTTTAAAACGCCTTGCTGAAATAACATGAAGCTTTTTATACACAATGGGACCATATCTAGGCCGGAGATTAGTTTCTGTTGCTAGAAAATGTATTAGAAAAAAAAATTAGCGAGATTTTTAGGTTGTTAGATTTACCCCCCCTGAAAGTGGGGGAGGCCTATGTCCTGCAGTGGACGTCTATGGGCTGATATGGTGGATGGTGGTTAGATTTACGTTACTATTTTTTTTTATTGTAAATGGGATTGAGTTTGACCCTAGTCTAATCTAATGGAAAGTTAAGACAAGGTCTAATATGGAACACACTCACCCAGATCTGGGATTAAAACGCAGATTTGCGGTAGAATTATGGCAGTCCATACAAAAACACGCATTAAGTACTTTTGACAATTTAATCCTTATAACCCCCACCGTATTTACACTTATTTACCTTAAAAATAAAAACTTAACCCTGTACAGTGCAACACCTTAAAATTAACCCTCTGACTGCAGCGACAATGTATACTCAAAGTAAACCCGTGGAAATCGTTTGTATCATACTTATTCCCATATAAATTTCTATCAAACCATTTTTTTTCTAATCGGTTCAGTAGTTTAAGCATGGAAAGGAAAGTCAAACAGACGGAGCTACTTTTGCATTTATCGACAGCGTGAAACGAGGGTCTCAGTTCCAGCTTAAGCAAAAATGCTTTCGCACGTCCAGGGGTCTACTCCGAAATTCCAAATCCGAACTTCGTATGGTGCCGTCCTTTTCACTCTCCTATCATACAATATATGAGTGAAAGGGACGGCACCACACGAAGTTCGGAGTAGACCCTCTGATTTCCCACTGGTCTCCTGTACATGTCGCATTCCTCAACCGATTCTCGTGAAATTTTGTGAGCAGTTTTTTGTAGGGTCAGTTTAAAAAAAATTGCAAAAAATATCGAGACGTCTACAGCTCACCAGTAATATTGTATAATTACATTTGCATTTACGCGGCAGACAAAGGGTTGAAACAACACAGACATCAATGATAAAAGACAACCGTTTATAGACTAACTTAAAACATAACTTTATACTATTTACACTTAAGTCAACATTTTTCACGATTTCATTTGTAAACATCCCAAATTACAACTTTTGTGACACACGTTTTGTGCTCTAAAAACAATTCTCACAAAGTGAATTACCAGTTATAATAATAACCCTAATTAGAATTAGGGTGGTATTCCACTCATCAAATATCTTTGTCCAATATACATTTGATCAAAGAAATTGGATTCAGGTTATTGACGTTCATAGGTGCATGTAATTATGCCTAATTTGAAGAATAAATTACTTTTACTTTTATTATCAAACTTGGATGAAACCCCGACATTTGATCAAAGATTCTGATGACATATTAAATATAATGAAACGGGTCACTCACGTCTTTAAGGTCGAATATTGCTCGACATGTTTCAGACCGGTTCGCGGTCCTTAATCATGAGCACGTATCGCGGCGGCGGTTTTCTTAGCACTGCGTGCCCGTGCCCTGTCCGCTCGGTTGCTCGGCGCGGGCGGAGGCGGCGAGAATTTACATACCCTCGTTTTCTTCACAATTCTTCAATGCCGAGCTACACACAACACTCAAAACGTCACGCGAGTGACCCGTTTCATTACATTTAATATGTCTCAAACTCACGGGAGATTCTGATGACATTTAAATTAATATGGCTAAGCATGTAAGTGTACATGAAAAAAAAAACTTCGACAAAGATATTAGATAAGTGGAATGGGCCTCCGTCAAAGAAATTTGATCAAAGATTTGACAAAGATATTGAACGAGTGGAATACCACTCTGAGACAAATCTCAATTAAAAACCATTTAACCCTTTCGCCGCCATCGACTGATATAAAGTCAGTAAAAGTGCCCCACACGCCGTGACTTCATATCAAGTGGTGTAAAGGCAACGTGCTGTCAACGTGTTACGGAATCTACTGTGGCGGTGAAAAGGTTAAAGGTCAGGACCAAATTTTTGGACCACCCGGCCTATGATACGTCTACAAAATACGTTTTTTAGGGTTCCCTACTCAAAGGGTAAAAACGGGACCCTATTACTAAGACTTCGCTGTCTGTCCGTCCGTCTGTCTGTCTGTCACCAGGCTGTATCTCAAGAACCACGATGGTTAGACAGTTGAAATTTTCACAGATGATGTATTTCTGTTGCCGCTATAACAACAAATACTAAAAACCGGCCAAGTGCAAGTCGGATTCAATCGGAATCAATTGAATTTTAGACGAATTAAAACGCTTACCTATCTATGGTCCAAAAGGGCCCTTATCCTCTTGAAGAGTTAAAAATAATAATTTGATTTTGATTGAATTTGAGAAATCGCACGCTCGACGGAACTCGATTCTCTATACAAGCGTAGTTTAGTTCTCATTTTAAAACGCCGTGATAAATGCACAAATAATGCCCTGACCGGGATTCGAACCCGGAAGCATCGGTTTAGTAGGCAGGGTCAATACTAACTAAGCCAAAGTGCTCGTCAAAATTTGGAGGGGATGGGAGACGATCGTTCAGTGAAGAGCGTATGTGGGTCGGCCCAATGGAAAACGTCCGGTTGGTCCCAGATACCGCTGGAGTGACGAGGCCCTCAAAAACCAACCTCGGAGTACCCAAATGGCGTGAGCTGGCGCAGAATAGAGAAAAGTGGCGTTCTCAAGAGTCAAAGGCCAAAATCCTCTTAGGGCAATCGAGCCAGCGTGGTAAGTATAGTTTATATAGTGTTAAAATAATTTATACAAAAAAAAAAACCGACTCCAATTTTGTACTTCGCTATGCCACAATTTGTGGTTTCCGTGAGCCAATGCTTGGTTACCTACAGAAAATACCGAAATCGTCATATGCGTGCCTATCAAATTCGAGGAGTTCCCTCGATTCCTCCTAGATCCCATCAGACCTTCACCAAATTTATATGGGACCATCTTGGGGGCAGCTGCTTTGAAACAAAAAAAGAATAATCAAAATCGGCCAACGTGGTCAAGAGTTATCGGGGAACATTAAAAAAAAAGCAAATATGCAGACGAACTGAGAACCTCCTACCTTCTATTGAAGTCTGTTAATAAATTAATTTTAAAAGTTCGTAATTACCGCCAGCCAAACGCGGGTCCGACTCGCACACAGAGGGTTCTGTACCATCGAAGTACGGACCGAAATTATCACATGTCTTGTATTTAAGCAATTATATTTTTATTTGTAAAAAAATCTACTATTTATCTATTACGGTTCACGAGATACAGCTCGCCGAAAGACGGACGTACAGATAGACAGCGGAGGCTTAGTAATAAGGAACCCTAAAACGTAACGTAGGAGGCAAAAACTGTCTGTATAAAAGTTGTACCGACATAACGTAGCCTGAGAAACCTTCATTAATGGTAAAATTATTTACATCGTGTAAATTCTAGTGAAAAAATAACATACCTTAGGCAAGATCCAATTATTACTAACTTTTGATCCATATTAATGATAATTTATTTATAAATCCAATTAACAATTGACATTTTAAAATTGCATACCAATTACAAAGGACAAACTTTATAGTGGTACACCTGTACTAGTGAATAACAGTTTCACATCGGCTAAAGTCGGCCGGGATTCGAACCCGGGACCTCTAGCTTCGGAAGCAGTGTCACTACCAACTAGGCTAAACAGGTCGTCAATATATAATTTCTTGTCCTTGTCATAGTCCCGCTTTTCTTTATTTGCCTCAATGTCACGTTCACGTCATGTCAAATAGCTTGAGGCAAATAAACGATTACCCGCCCAAATTAAAGAGGTTGTTTATGGGAACCCGCCAGCCGTTAAAGACAAGTTCTCAATTTAGCTGTGTAAGAGCTTTTCTGTCCCTCTTGGTGGAACTCGTATAGGATCTCTATAGAAATCATTACAGGTAAATTAGACGTTTTTGCATTTGTAGTTGTGACCTCTGTAGCCAGCCTCACACACACGAAGACGTGTGTCTGTGTACGTCAACGTGTGCGTGTGTCCCTGTAAATATACAAATACTACTACAGATGAAAAAACGTCTCGATTGTAATTTACCTGTACACTGAGTGTCTTTTAATGTGAAACTTTATTAGTCAAATGTCAGAATGGAAAGATTTTTGCCATTTATCATGACATATTATAAATAATAGGGTTATTATTTGACGCTTCTTCAGAAGGCCAATTCTCGGGCCGTTGGAGATGATGTCCATTCAAAATGATCTCGATTGACGCAATGTCTATTGAAAAATCTCACCAAAATGTCGAATACAGCGAAATTTCTCATTCTAGGGCACGATCGAGATTATGTCGAACGACGATCTCAATGTCTATTGTAATACGCGTTCCGTTTTTTCGATTGTGTTAGTTTATAATCGAGTGTATGATAATGAGTCAATTTATATTTTTTTCCACTTAATTAAATATATCTTATGTCATAAACAAAAGCATTAATAATTTACAATAATCTAATAGATAATTATGGTGATTTAACACCTCAAACATATTTACGACTATATGCTCGTTTATGTACTTATGTGAAATGGAACGCATAAAAACTATTTTGACTTGACAGTTTTGAGTCAAAGACAACTTGCAATATTTGAGTGCTGTCAATAGTTTCCGTCAATTGCCATTTCACCACTGAAAGTATCAAAAATATTTAAAAGTCTTTAGCCATTAAATAATTTAAATCAATCGAAATATCTTTCGCAAATATGTTCATTTTGTACTGCTGTAAACAGTCGATCAACTACTTAAATTGTCAATATTTACGAGGGCTGTTCCGAAAGTTTTTAGCTGCTCTCACTCTATTCATGCGATGTATTTTTTATTTATACCATTATGTGGGTAATTTCAATAGTTATGAGCTGGGATAAAATCGTTAGTAAGCAGCAAGTATTTTTTTCACAAATTTTTTTTTACCAAAAGGCCTTTTGTATGGACTTTTAAAAATTTGCGAAAATAGTACAATTTTTGATACCTAAAATAGTTTCGACATCTAAATCCCTAACAACTGTGGTGGAAAATGCCCGGGATGACTTCCTAACTTAGTTTTGCTGATTTTAATGTAAAATCACTAAATGATTTTATTTAATTTAAGTTTTTTTGTGATGATGACCAGTCCCTAGTCTCGCGACCTAGACTAATATTCGACACACCTGCTCATTGTCGCTGATTTTCATGCAATCGAAACAGATTACGTGGGTAGAGACAGGGAAGATTCATAGTTTGTGGTGTATACAATTTCGTTAAGTTGTAGTGACGTATTAATGAATATTGGCAAGCAACACAAAATTGGTATTGTGACCCGTTCAACGCATATTCGATAGGGCTGTTGACACGTCGTACTTAAAACACAATAAAAAAAACCAAGCGACTTTCATCAACAGTTTCACCCCAACACATATGTATCGAAATTACCCGCATAATGGTATCATTAAAACATATATCGCATGAATAGAGTGCGAGCAGCTAAAAACTTTCGGCCCTCGTACCACCACTGGCAGATCAAATGTCAATAAATCGTGATAAAACCATCTCGATCGCTACCGATCACTCGTTGCATCTCGAACGCTGGGAGTAGACATATCTCAAGTGTGAGATTTTGAGAATACGCAAATGGGTTTTCGATCGACATCCGCCATTTTTTATCGAGATATGTCTAATAGACATCATCTCTAACGGCCCGAGAATTGGCCTCCAGGTCTTCTTGTATTTCGAGTTTAGCCGATGGTAAAGCATTATTCAATAAATCTGTAGCTGCTTTCTGCTTTCAACTTATACTTAAAAGTAACTTTATATCCATTATTCATAAAACATCACAACAATGTGTTTTATCCCTATCACACAAACGCAAATTTTAATGTGAAAGATAGAGAAAAACGACTTTCAACGGCATTTCAGTTAAAATAGGTTTGATGTTTATGAATAACGGCCTTATTGTCTAAAGAGACCTTCACCAGACACCCGTTGCTTGGAGGTATTAGACTATTCTCACTTGATAATCGGTAAAAAACAACAATTTTGGTTATTTGCTAAAGTGACTTAGACTGGCCTGTACGCGAGATATTTAGGGAAATTGAAAAATGACGAATTTTTTTCTCGGAATATCGACTTTTTACGTTCATTCGACTCAAAATCAATAACGATATCGATTCTAGAAGAAGAACAGTTTTGTGACTGCATGCATTTATGTACATCGGTAACAAAACTAACATCGAAATGCATAACGTAAATGTGGGTACACTTTTTTTCTTTTTCTAGAATCGCATGAGGGCTCATCATCATCTGCCCAAGTCAATCTTCAGACAAAATATAGGGATGCCCCAATACTTTTGAAATTCCCTGTCTAAATATGGGGTGGAGGGGGGTCTATCCAAATCTCACCTAAACTCACGCGGACTCGAGATTAGGCGAGATTCACGTATTACCGCGGTAAATGGGTCAATCAACTTTTGTACCGACACTTCTATTTATACCGGATTTCGACAAACATTTTTTAAAATATAAAATCAGTGCTGGTGTGCAGTGGTGTTTTAATTTTTGATGATGTAGTGAAGTTACCAGATTATCAATCGATCTTTGCCAAGCACTGTGAATAAAATTTTAATTTCCGAAACGTGTGGCAATCGGGTAAAAGTTTCCACTGACATACCATATTTTTATTGGATTTAATTTTGAATAATAGATAATAATGTGAATTATAAAATAATGCCATAGGAGTCCGCAGGAAGCTCGGTTCTCCATACATACGTAGTTTCGTTTCGGCCTAGATATGGCGGACCCCAATGCGTATTTAAGTTTCATGTTATTTCAGCACGGTGTTTTAAAATGAGGACGAAACTACGTTTGTATGGAGAATCGAGTTCAACCGAGCGTGCGGGGGACCCATAAGGTAATGATATTATTACAATGTAAAATTTCACTAACAAGTCCTCAGTTTTTTTGTTTTATAAAATCCGAATGGTGGGCACCGGATAAAAATGTGTCGGTAACAAAATATTGCCGTATTTACCTTAAGGCCAAGGGTAGGGCAAGGCATTCTCCATACATAAGTTGTGCAAGTTTTATTCGTTAGTTTTGCCACTACAGCATTTAAATTTAATTTTTGCCTGTACATATTGGATATACGCAGAACTTGAAGTTGAAATTTTGCATTATTTGAAAAAAAAAAGTACAAAAGAGTATAAAAAAAAATTAAGAAATAGCTAACAGAAATAAGTTTTTGGTCAAAATTTTCATTTTAAGTACAATCTTTTATTGCCGACTATACTTTTTTCCACAATCATAAACTACTTGTTGAGCCGGTTCGAATGAGCCCAAACACGATGGGTTTATCTTGTGTAGTTTAGGAATTGCTATGACCACCTTCTGTCTCCATCATTAGAGCAGCTCTATGTCATAATAATATTGCATTGTCATCAGCGTTATACATGCAAAATGTCAGCTCAATCGGGAACCGGGAAGTGGATCAAATTTAATTTGCAAGATTTGATTACAGACCGACAGACAGACAACGGGACAGGTGAAACTAAATAAAAGCTTGTAAAATAAGCATATTGATAAAAAAAAACTGTAGCGCAAACACAAACGAAGAAAAACGTACACAATTATCTGTTAATAGCTTGCTCAAAATTATTATTATGTATGTATCTAGTTTAGTGTAGTTTTAGTTTTACGCTCGCTGTTACTTTTAATCATGCTATGCATACATATTTTGGATAGCATTCAATCCTATTTTTCTGTCAATGAATGTTGTCTGTTTTATGTGCCTATTAAATAAATACAAAGTTTGTATGGAAAGAGCTTGCCTACCCCTTCTCCTTAACTACCATATTGCGTCATTACCGAAAGCGCATTCAAAGGCGCAGCTATCCCAAACTCCTTCCCGACCCTAAAATTATAATCCTGATTCCCGTGTATAGTCCTTACATGTATCCTCAAATAACTAGGTCTCGTGAAGAACTTATAACATATATGGCATTGGTACTTCTTCAAGCCGGAATGAGTCTCCAAATGCCTTTTAAGTTTACCTTTAGTAATGAACCCTTTCCCGCACTGCTGGCAAATGTAAGGTTTCTCCTTTGTGTGCGTAAAACTGTGTAGTTTCAAGTAGTAGTGTAGTTTAAAGCTCTTGTTGCATACTTGGCAGACGTGTTTCCGCTCTTCCGGTTTGTTCTCGTCCTCTATAGCGATGCGGGAGCCGTGGCTTTTCAAATGCTCCTCCAGGTAGTAGAAGTGTTGGAATACTTCGCCGCATATGTTGCAGACGCGACTTCGCTCGTCGGCCGGGATCAAGTCCGCTAGGTTGGTTGGAGCGTCGCCCTGTAAAACAAACATAATATATGTCGGCCTGTTTAGCCTAGTTGGTAGTGTCACTGCCTCCGAAGCTAGAGGTCCCGGGTTCGAATCCCGGTAAGGGCATTTGTTTCTGTGGTGAGCAGAGACATTTGTTCCTGAGACCATAGAGAAAATAAGTAAGAATTGAGAGCTAACTCCATATATAATTTTTTACTTATTATTTCGTAGTCGACATCTAGCGTCAAATAGCGGAATTATCAGTACTGCTACTCGACAATAGACGCCGTGACGAACGAACAATCGAATGCTCAACCATTTTTAGCTAATATTATAACCGGATTAACCGGAACTCTGTTTTGAACTCGTTATGCTTTAAATATTAGTAGTAAATTGTTGAGAAATACACTTTTCGTCAGTAGCGACACCCGTGACATCTAGTATCTTTATAGCAGTACTGATAATTCCGCTATTTGACGCTAGATGTCGACTACGAAATAATAAGTAAAAAATGATGTATGGAGTTAGCTCTCTATTCTTACTTATTTTCTCTATGCTGAGACTTAGATGTTTTCTATGTATTTAAGTATATATCTATTAAATATATCGTCATCTAGTACCCATAATACAAGCCTTATTGAGCTTACTGTGGGACTAGTTCGATTAGTGTAAAAATGTTCCCTAATATTTATTTATAATAAAAAATTAGAAGAGGTAGGGCACAGCGAAACGTGTTGTGTATATTTTTGGTCAACTGTTCCTGCTACCACAAAGGTTGGCCGGAAGAGATCGTTTGAAAGCGATAAGACCGCCTATTGCTACCATTTTTTTATTAGTTGGTCGCTAACCGGAGCAGTGACCATACATACATGCTTATTGTAATATGCTCACCTGTTTGGGTATCTTGCGCGCGTTCTGAAGAACCATGGCTAGGATGTCGTTGCGATTCTCTTCCAGGATCCTGTAATTGGGTATTTTTCCACATATTAAAATTTATTATTATAAGTTATTATAACATGGTGTCACTCTATGCATAGTAAACGAAAGTATCACAATAAATTAAAAAATACATTAATACAGTAGCTCAAAAAACCAGCCAAGTGCGAATCGGACTTGCGCACCGAGGGTTCCGTCAAAAAAAAAATGATTACCTAAACATTTATTGTCGGCCTGTTTAGCCTAGTTGGTAGTGCCACTGCCTCCGAAGCGAGAGGTCCCGGGTTCAAATCACGGTAAGGGCATTTGTTTCTGTGGTGAGCAGGGACATTTGTTCCTGAGACTTGGATGTTTTCTATGTATTTAAGTATATATCTATTAAATATATCGTCGTCTAGTATCAATAACACAAGCCTTATTGGTCTAGTTCGATTTGTGTAAAAATTGTCCCCTAATATTTATTAATATTATTTATTTATTTACGGATTTCGCAATTTTTCCTTTATCTGTGCTATAAGACGTTGCTTCGCACCAAATTTCAAGATTCTGAGTTCACGGGAAGTACCCTGTACGTATTGATTCCCTTGCGAGTGTCGAAAATTTGCGGCATAAACGGCTGTACCTTTCGATTGCTTTGGCTTAGAAGTTTGATTTTTTCACAGCTCCAAGGGACAGAAGAAGAAGAAGAATTATTTTATTTGCTAGAATACTTAAAGAAATAATAGTACAGGGTGTTGAGGTACAGTAGTACAGTTTTCAGTCGTGAACGACATGCAAAATTTATACATATAACAAGTCTTAGCCTAAACGATTAGTGGCATTATTAGTGTGATTGTATTTCAAAAGCGCAAAACAAAAAAAAAGGTACACTTATCATAACCTATTAGATGTATTAGTTGTCTAAAAATTCTTTAACACTATAAAAACATTTTTTCTCTAACCAACAAGTAATTTCTTTTACAAATTTATTATATTCCATTTGTCTAATGTCTGCTGGAAGGTTGTTGTAGATTACAATAAATAAATAAATATTGGGGGACAATCTTACACAAATCGACCTAGTCCCAAACTAAGCAAAGCTTGTACTATGGGTACTAGGCGACGATATACATACTTATATAGATAAATATATACTTAAATACAAAGAGAACATCCAAGACCCAAGAACAAAATCCGTGCTAAATGCACAAATAATGCCCTGGCCGGGATTCGAACCCGGGACCTCTAGCTTCGGAGGCAGTGTCACTACCAACTAGGCTAAACAGGCCGTCAACATTACAATGCACATATTATACGCGTTCTTGCGATAAATCGCAGCGCAGCAACGAGGCTGGTACAATAGATCGTTGTATTGAGATGAGATCTCTGCATACCTAAAAAAACATCCGACCTGCTTCTAAAAAGTTCACGATGTTTTTTTACAAACAAGCATGCTTTTTTTGTTTAGTCGGCCTGTTTAGCCTAGTTGGTAGTGTCATTGCCTCCGAAGCTAGAGGTCCCGGGTTCGATTCCCGGTAAGGGCATTTGTTTCTGTGGTGAGCAGAGACATTTGTTCCTGAGACTTGGACGTTTTCTATGTATTTAATTATATATCTATTAAATATATCGTCGTCTAGTACCCATAACACAAGCCTTATTGAGCTTACTGTGGGACTAGTTCGATTTGTGTAAAAAATGTCCCCTAATATTTATTTATTTATTTATTTACATACAGGGTAATGCCAGAATCTTCAGCTTTTTAAAGAATGGCCTGCAACTGTCTGTGGCTGTAATGTTAGCTATTGCACGAATGCACTTTTTTTGTCTAAATCAGGGGTTCCCAAAGTGGTCCAGGTGGACCCCCAGGGGTCCACAGGAGACTCGACGGGGGTCTACGTTGGCGTGTCAAAAAAATTGGGGCTTTGGGAATATGGTAGAAATGTGGTGTAGGGGGTCTACCGGAACCAGTAAACGTTTGAAAGTGGTCTATAAGTAAAAAAAAGTTTGGGAACCCCTGGTCTAAATAGACCACTTGTGGTAATGAAATGATACTCACAAGCCCTCCTTCTGGTGCGTGGACAGATGCATTTGCACGTGATATTTGGTGTTGAACATGTGCGCACAGACGGGGCACTCGTATCTCAGCACGAACTTGTCGGCGCGGTGGCTCACAATGTGCCGCTGCAGCTTGCACGGCGCGTTGAACGTCTTCGAGCAAATGTCGCAGATGAACTTCTTCTCGGACTTGTGGTTTTTGCGGTGGTACACCTGGAGAAACAAAAAAAAATATCACGTGATTGATGGACGACCCCGTATGGAAAAATACTTTTATCGAAAATTACCCTAGTTGGTAAATATATTTAATAATAAAATCGGCCAAGAGCATGTCGGGCCATGCTCAGTGTAGGGTTCCGTAGTGACCTAATGAACTTAATTAAAAAAAAGGGAATATCTTCGCAGCGTTTGATACGTCTTTAACTAAAAAGGGAAGACGCTTTCGATAACTCAAAAACTTTATTAAGCTTCACTTTTATGGGTTTTTTTAGTTCAAAAGTTAGAGGATAGCATTTTTTTCTTTTGGAGTGATTATGTACGAAAAATATTTACTTTATCAAAAAAATGTTGTATGAAGACCTGTACTCATTTTGAAAAACCTATCTAACAACACCCCACGCCATAGGGATGAAGCAAAAAAAATCATCCCCACTTTACATGTACTCTTAAATTTTATATTTTTTTAGATTGTATTTTACCATTTTGTCAGGTTTATTGACTAGGGAGCCAAATTGCAGCTTTCTAGCACTTACAATCACAGACAGACAGGCGTATATACATACATGGCAAAACTATAAGGGTTCCTACCTAGTTTACTACAGAACCCTAAAAAGATGGCTAAAAAAACCGGCAGAGTGCTTGTCGGGTCACGCACAGAGAAGGGTTCCGTACCGCCACCTCCTAATCTACATTTAAAACCACTATACAATACAGTAAATCAAAAAAGGTCGTATCTTTATAGGGAAGCCACGGCACTTACGCCCTTTTGTTTGGGGAAGACAGTTTTTCAGCAATAACTCAAAAACCGTTAAACCTATCTTGTTCAAACCAAAAATAGTTGAAAGGATTTTATTTGTACATCATCTTGATTTTTTTCAGAATTTTAAGCTTAATAGTTAGGAAATTAGAGGGGGGGGGGACACACTTTTTACGACTTTGACAGCTAATATCTCACCAACGGTTGACTTAAATGGCATGATCACATAGTGGCATCAATGGTTTTTTAGAAACCTCTATGCCATTTTTCCTATGCATTGTTGAAGGCCTATCCATTGATACCTATGTGCGCCTATGTGCATTGCTTTTTTTTTGATATGTTTTCGTAATTTCGCATCATATTTCTGTAGCGGTTCATAGCATACACCTTCCTACCAAATTTCATAATTGTAGTGCTCAGTCTCCGAGTAAATCGGCTGTGACATACGGACGGACGGACGAACGGACAGACACAACGAATCTATAAGGGTTCCGTTTTAGCCATTTTGGCTACGGAACCCTAAACAGCATCAGTGATTGATGTATGGAATGAAAAAATACTTTTACAGTGCGGTAATCAGCAGATTACGTGCATATGTCGAAACTTTAAAGAGCCAATTTAAAACACTCCCTTCGGTCGTGTTTCAATTTATTACCACTCGTTGCCAATCTCCTGTTCTCTGCACTTGTATCGTAATGTACTATTAGCGATTTTTACCATAATTAGTAAATAGTGTAAATACATTTAAAATCAGCACCTTTAAAGTATAACGATGCTGAATCCAAAAATAGGACGTATGAAATCTCATACTAAAATCAGAAATGTAACCTAACAACAACCTTACGTGTTGGTATTTATATGGAAACACACCGTTACCCAGTTTGTGTTAGTCACAGCGACATCTAGCGGGTTTTTGGAGAAACTGGTCGCACACATACACTGGTGGCTTAGAGAACTTAAGAGCTCAGAGCATTGTGAACTTAGAGCTCAATTTTGTTTTGAGTTGATAATTTCCAATAACTGACTTGACAAAAAATCGATATAATAATCAAACCTGCTCAAAAAATTTCACTTGAATCGGTTAAGAAATGCGACCAGCGATGAGAACAGCGGGAAATCCGGAAATCTGCCGGCCGGACATATGAAAGCATTTTTACCGAAGCTGAAACGGAGATCTTCGCTTCACTCGGTTAATAATTAGATCACTAGTCAACGACTTACAAAATACAAATACATATACTTTATTATTGGCCAAAAGAAAATAAAACTGGTCTTATCATTTTATAGCGATTTCTTCTTCACAATCTTTCCTTCCAACCTTCTTGGCGGCGAACTCGCCGCGTGATCGCCTCCATACAAAACTCCCTCGCAAATCGCAAGTGTGATAAGGCCCTTAACTCTACTTCATCAGCAGGGGTTGGAATTCTCGTAGCACTTTTGAGCTGTCATGTCATAGGGACTTCTCATTAGTCGACTTACGATCTACATATTATATCGATACATTATAGAACACAACATGTTGATGAAGATTAACATTAGAGATAAACAACAGGCGGTCTTATCGCTAAAAAGCGATATATTTCAGATAACTTGAGTAGTTGAAAATGTGAAATAGAGATATGCAATGAAAACATTGAAAAGTTAATAGTTAACAATTTCACATTTAATTAGTTCAGTTCAGTGTTTGTGTTTGTTTGCATATGTCTATAAAACTATTAATCAAAGGTCATCAGATTGATGGCCAGTACCTACATAACATGCTATCGTTAGGTACGATGGCAATTCTTGTTTTGAAAAAAATGACTAAAATTAATGCCTCGTAATAAGAAATTCACAAATTATTTATAAGGAAAAATATCCTCGGTACAATGCCTCAAGGGCCCGTTTTAGATTTAAGTTAGTTTTAATTTTCTTTATATTATTTTGGTTAAGTATTCTTGTATATATTTTCGTTGTACATAAATAAATGGTTTTCCAGGAACAATAAAATATTATTATAATAATTCCTATTTAAAATTTCCAAAAAGTTGGCATCCAAAGGTTATCACGAAGAGATCGCTGATCCGCGATAAGACTGCCTGTTGTTTACTTTACACTTTTAATACTCTGCATTTATCGACATGTATTTGTAAATCGGAAGTCGATAAATGAGAAGTCCCTATGACAGCTCAAAAGTGCTACGAGAATTCCGACCCCTGTCCCCCTCCGGTCGCAAACCGGCACACTCAATTAGCTAGTCGCCAACTGGCGCGTTGGCCGTATTCAAACTCTACTCACCAGTCTCCTAAGTGGACGTAAACCGCCACATTTACGACTCTCTTGAAACTTCCTGGGAACTTGCAACATCTCCAGATGCAAGGGTAAATAGAGAGATAAGACATTTATTTGCTTGCTTCAAGTACAAACACTACAAACATACAGTTAACAGAAAATAATACAAAAACAGAAAAAAAACATTTGACAAAAAAATACAATAACAGAAAAAAAACTACAAAACAGAACAGACAATTGAACAGAAGTAAATGTATATAAAAAAAATTATATAATAATACTATTACAAAGTGCATTGCACACAGACCATATAGTCTTTCTAGATAAACCTAGATGCCCCCAATGTATGTACTTCGCGTGTATCTAAATGGTGCGGTGCACCACTTGCCGCTCAATCGCGCTCCTGTCGTTCTAACTGTCAGACGTTTGTTGCTGCACTAGAAAAGTCCACACTGCGCCGTAATTGACTGTTCAAATTCAACAAGAGTGGTTAGTCGAGTAAACGGTGACGTTTCCTTTCATAAGTAAGTATATTTTGTAATAAATTTCGCCGTATTTAATTTAAATATAATTATTTTCAACTTGGAGTGATGTCGTGTCGTTTCTACCAAAATATTTACACGCATTTTGCTTTGCTGCAATGTCTGTGGCATTGCAGCAAAGCAAAAGGGTTCTGACTCAGTAGTCTTTGACGGAGCTAGCTCGCGTGTACCCTTGCCCCTTTTTTCGTGAAAATGACACATTGTATAAGTTTTTTTTTTGAGAATGACATTATTAACATTAACTCTACTCACCATAGTCTCCCTCCGCTTGTACCCCTTCCCGCAAAGCGTACACAGGAACGGCTTAGGGCCGGAATGCGTGGCTTCATGCTCCTTCAACACCGCCTCGTCCTCTATATCCGCGAGGCAATAATAGCACTTGAGCGAGGCACTCTCCCCCTCGTGCGACTTTTTATGAACTTGCAACATCTCGAGATGCAAGAACCGTTTCTGACAGAACTCGCAAGCGTGTGGGCGCTTTTTGTAGTTGCGTTTCTGCTTCTCGCCTTTTTTCTTTCTTAGCTTCATTTTTGGTTTTTTCCTGGAAAATAAATAGAATAATATTGGTGCCCCCAATCTTATACAAATCGACCTAGTACCAAACTCAGCATAGCTTGTACTATGACGATATACATACTTATATAGATAAATACATAGAAAACATGCAAGACCCAGGAACAATATCCGGGATTTGAACCCGGGACCTCTAGCTTCGGAGGCAGTTTCGCTACCAACTAGCCTAAAGAGGCCGACAAATATTTCTTGACATGTACACAAATCGATCAGGTCCTGAACTAAGCAAAGCTTGTGCTGTGGGTGCTAGGTGACGATATATTTATTTAGATCTTTCATAGATTCCAAGAGAAACATACGTCTAGAATTGGCTTTTTAAGACCTGTTGTATGGCTGGTAGCAGGGCTCGGAACCGGTATTCTGTCCATAGAAAAATACCGGTATTTTTTTAGTTCTTATCGTTCTTTCGTCTACTATTTCATGTTTAATCAGGCAATCTAACAATATGAAGTAATAACCTAAATACATTATTGAGTCCTACATAAAGTCCTAGCCTTATGGGCACCCTACCAAATGGCAGCGACTTAGGGGATATTTGTAGTTTTAGCTTAGGCGCCATAGGTTAAGGTAGGTTTAGTTTATTAGTTATAGTCATTTGTATAGTTATTGTATATATCCCTTTGTAACATTTTCATTAAATAAAGAGCAAACATAAAGAGCATAAACTAATTAAAAATATTTGGCTATTTCAGGATTTTGAGATTAACCGGCTCCGAGCCCTGGCTGGTAGTTCTTTTTAAAAAATTTGGAACTCGACCAACTAACCAATTTACCTATATATGTAACATTGTAGTCGTGCGGGGCGAGCCTGCAATGTTAGTTTTTATTTTTATTTTTAAATTGACCATAAGCTGTACACTTCGCCTTCCAATATATAGCGAGTAACGTCCACTTTACGGTCATTTCTGAGAAAATGTGATTTGTATACACGAACTGTAATGGTATAACAAAACTCACTCTGTCTGCTCTCCATCTCCCTCTTTCTTCGTGTCGTCTTCTTCTTTCACGTCAACGCCTTCCGTCTTGACACCGTCTTCTGTAAGTTATGTTCGTTTCTATATTTATCTATGCTTTAAAGTTTTTCTTAGGATATTCAAAGTACGATACTGATTAGTATTTTGTGTTGTGTACAATCTACCAAAAAACCTGTCAAGTGCGAGTCGGACTCGCGCACGAAGGGTTCGCTACTCACTTGTCTCCTCATGCGTCAACACGTGCCGGTGCATCTTGCTGGACGTAATAAACCCTCTCCCGCATATGTAACACTTGTACGGCTTCTCCCCAGTGTGCGTACGCATATGTATCCTCATGTAGGAGTGCGTGCTGATCTTCTTGTCGCATATCTTGCAGGCCAGCGGGCCGTCGTGCTTGGAGCGGCGGCCGCGGGGCGGGGACTGCGGCGCGGGGGACATGTTGGGAGGCTCCGCCCACGTGTTCGACGGAAAGTAGTCCTCGTCGGATACACTGGAAGATGGGACATGGACTGTGTAAGTGTTTAACCCTTAAATGCATAGTGTACGATGCAGCCTACATAACAAAATAAATAAAAATTATAAATAAATAATATTGGGGGACAATCTTACACAAATCGACCTAGTCCCAAACTAAGCAAAGCTTGTACTATGGGTACTAGACGACGATATACATACTTATATAGATAAATACATACTTAAATACATAGAAAACATCCAAGACCCAAGAACAAATATCCGTGAAAAATGCACAAATAAATGCCCTGGCCGGGATTTTAACCCGGGACCTCTAGCTTCGGAGGCAGAGTCACTACCAACTAGGCTAAACAGGTCATCAAATTTTATTCAATGTGAAAACATGATGAACTGTTCTTACATATTATTTCGTCAGGAAAACTAAATGATTTTTATATTTATCATATCATTCAGATTTGTACGGTTTTGAATAAAACAAATAATAACACTTGTTTTTAAGCATAAGGGTGGCAATTTTGCTAATAGTAGTTAGTTGTCGATTTTCGGTGAGTGATTTAAAAAAAGATATTTAAAAGATTTTTATTTTTTAAATAATTTATCCCTGTGTCAGTAAACAATACTGTATCACATATATCAATTTCAGGCAAAAAAAAAAAAAACATGCATTTAAGGATTAAAAATGCCTACGAATCATCTACGTCGTGTCGATTCAAATATACACATAATTGTTAAAGTACTTGAAAATAGAACCGTAGTCTATGACGTACTGTTGTCTCTCTCTAGCACTTGTCACAACCGTCACTCCGAAAAGTTCACACGGGAAACAGGCGCTCCGTAAATTATAATTGATTTACCTAATATATCGTGTTCAGAGCGCTCGTGGCCCAGCGGCGCCCGCATACCGTGTGCGGTATGCGAGGTTAAGCAATGTGGGCGCAGGTCAGTTCTTGGATGGGTGACCGCGATTGAGTGGTTACTAACTGAGCGCTCTCGTGCTTTGGAAGGCACGTTAAGACGTTGATCCCGGCTGCTGTCTACGACAGCAGTCGTTAAGCCAAGTTAGAGGCTTTCGGGCGGCTTGAGAACTTCTAACAGTCAAGTTGCCCACTCACTTGACAACGGGGGGTCGAAGTTGCACCACGCCCGTAGGGAGTACCCACCGTCACCCTACACGTGACCCCTGGGTGGTGCTAAAAGTGCAACATAAACTGGCAACCGTACTTGTCTTCTCGAAGATCTCACGGTTCGTAAATAAATGCCATACGATTAAATAATCGTGTTCAGTTGCTCGTGCAGCAATTGTTTAAGAGTCCACAGTACGCTCGGGCTTACTTGATTCTCCATACAAACGTAGTTCCGTTCTCATTTTAAAACGCCATGCTGAAATAACATGAAGCTTTGTGTATACACAATGGGAACCGCCATATCTAGGGCTAAAAATTATAACAGAAAAAAAAAATACAGCGAGTTTTTGAGTTTTTTACGTCTTGTACGAAAACCTTATTAAGGTTTCACCGGTATCACCGGACCACCACCACCATATTATATTGTACAATTTTTTTTTATTTAATCGTATGGTATTTATTTACGAACCGTGAGATCTTCGAGAAGACAAGTACGGTTGCCTTGTACCATATATTCTGATAAATAAATTATGACTGATTGATTGACATACCCGGGTCCAAGAAATATGGAAGTTTTCGAATGAACATCTAACTCACCTCTCATCTTTCACGTCGTCACGATGATCCGCGTCAGGCAGGTCGTCCTGCGCATGATCCATACCAGGGTTATCGTCGTCCTTCTCCTGCTCCACCTTGATTTCTATTTCCATCTCTGTCTCCATCGTTTCCACGGGCACCTGAAAGGAAATATATTAGGTTTTGGATCAAATATACCATCAATATCATCAAATCATCATACTCAGTTATATAAAATAATCGATTAACATCAACAGGCATGAGACATTTTTTGACAAGATTAGTTTTGCTGTCTGTACATTTATTCAAAAATCCGTGTCCGAGTCAATTATTTTGTAATACTTTGACGTACCTGCTACGCAAACGACAACTCGATTGCGGGATTACCATTACTTACACTCGCTATCATCCGTCGATTAATAGGTAGAAACAGTTTGTACCTTCTGCCTAGTGTTAGTTTCTTTAATCTGTGTCATACGTGCGGTAATTGGTGTTCCGGGTAAAGGCTGTCTCTTTCTTATGTATTATTTTGATAAAGCTATCTCTTTTACGCTTTCGATGAAGTGTGCGTATTGTAAACAATAAAACAAAATGCGAATGTGTGATGCCGCGATGTTGGAAGCACTTTTTGCGCTTGTAATGTTCGAGCATAACCTATCTATACTTAAAATATCATTGTCTGGACGTTTATGCCCAGGTTTGTGCAGAAATACGCAAACGTGGCGCTTTGAAGCGTACAGTATTTCTAACAAAACGTCACGTGTCAACGGTCAGAAGAATCATAATAAAAGGCCGCTCGACAGTACGCAAAACAAATAAAGAAAAATTTGAAAAAGTTGACAGTTTTACCAAAGATGTCATTGTGAGGATCATTCACGAATACCTATACAACGCTTTATCATAAATAACCGTGTTTTATTTTTAACACCACACTAAGTATCAAAATAATATGAGTGCCGTATGTATTGCCGGGCGGTCTACAGTCCTACACTACCAAAACGTAATATCTAGAATATCAGTGACATTCAATTTGAACCTTAAGACTATGACGATACCGGTTGTTTTTCAATATGAATGTTGTACTGGCACGTGCTAACTAGGTAGCCAGCGGCTTTGGGATATTAGAGACAATGGCCTTTGTTTGAAAGCTTAAGGCTCGAAGCGAAAAGTTCACCTGAGAAGAGCCGTACTATAGGTATATTTGCAATGACATTACACGTTAAGAATCCGCAGTAAGCTCGGTTCTCCATACAAACGTAGTTTCGCTCTAATTTTAAAACGCCATGCTAGAATAACATGAAACTTTGTATACACAATGGGATCCGGCATATCTAGGTCGGAAATTAGTTTCTGTTGCTAGAAATTACAATGGATAAAAAAATACAGCGATAAGGCTTCATACAAGAAGTAAAAAACTCAAAAACTCGCTGTATTTTTTTTCTAATACAATTTCTAGCAACAGAAACTAATTTCCTAGATATGGCGGCGCCCATTGTGTATACAAAGTTTCATGTTATTTCAGCAAGGCGTTTTAAAATGAGAACGTAACTACGTTTGTATGGAGAATCAAGTTCAGCCGAGCGTACTCTTAAAATAATTTCAAAATAATATATTAAATCATAATAGTATGATGAAAATAGTTTCACAAATATACTTAAAGGTCTAAAAAATTTACCGATAAAATATGTCAGTGGCTCTTACAATTAAAGTTAAATTACAAATTCAAATATAAAATTAAATTTGCTATTTATAATTATTGGTTCGGTTAAATGACAAAAAATGCGGATATATTATTGGCTATGTGCGAAGTAGGTGGTGGGGGTAAGCTAGGCGATCGTAGCGCACACCATGGCAGAAATGTGCACTTACCGGGGACCACTGTCAAATTTACTTTCACGTTTTCTATTGGTTTCTTAACGGTTTCCTGCGATTCCTTTTGTTTGTATGTATTTATTTACCCTCTTATTTATTTCAGTAAAATTTCCAATACGGGTTCTTTCTCGTTTACTAAAGTAAATAAAATATTCATGTGTCATTATTTGACATCTCTGAGTTTTCACATTGTCTCGGGACCTTTGACGTTTGACGTTTCAGACGTGCACATAGCCAATAATGAGCTTTTTTCAATATAGACGAGAACTATGCGAGAGCATGTACTTTTTTTCGCTTCTGTCATGCCGGTGCCGCACTTACAAGCCGTCGGAAATATCTGCGAACCTGGCTGGGAACAATTTGTTCGCAGCCAGGTTCGCAGATATTTCCGACGGGTTATACGTCTGCAGTCCGTACGTATGTCACGGCCGATTTTCTCGTAGACTATAAGCACTACTATTATGAAACTATGTAGGACGGTGTAATCTATGAACCGCTACATAAAAGTGATGCGAAATTACGAAAAAATATTTACTACTTTTTTTTTTTATCGTATGCCATTTATTTACGAACCGTGAGATCTTCGAGAAGACAAGTACGGTCGCCAGTTTTTGTTGCACTTTTAGCGCCACCCAGGGGTCACGTGTAGGGTAACGGTGGGTACCCCCTACGGACGTGGTGCAACTTCGACCCCCTACTACTTTTTAAGTTACCTTTAAATTTAAATTTACTACTTAAGGCAACTGTTGGTGAGATATTAGCAGTCAAAGTTGTATAAAATGTGTCTAATTACAAACTATGAAGTTTAAAATTCTGAAAAAAATAATGTTGCGTACAATACCAACGAATTTTGGTTTCAACAAGATAAGTCGAAGTTTTTACGGTATCGCTGAAATAAATTAATATCATTAATGACTATATATTATGCAGAGTTTAGTGGTGTTATATAGCTGCGGTCTTCTGTAAGAATGAGGCAGTTAAACTGCTCCAGATATGAGCGAGATGACGTTCCGCCGTCTCTCTTACTCAGAATGATATTGGGGGACAATCTTACACAAATCCACCTAGTCCCAAACTAAGCAAAGCTTGTACTATAGATAGTAGACGACGATATACATACTTATATAGATAGATAGATAAAAACTTAATTAAAATACAGAGCAGTCCATCTGTTAAATGCTTCCCAAAGTAACCGCTAGATGGGGCTGTCACTAGCGCAAACTGGGTAACAGTATGTTCTCGTGAAAACGACTAAAGCATGGCCACATATTACCTCTGGAATCCTTAAATCAATAAAGGGACTTTTTGAATCAGCTACTTTATTGAAAAATAAAGTGCTGTATATACTCCTTTAACTATTAGCCCGAGAGCTATACGGTTTCACTGTATGAAAAAACAACAATATATCGGTATCAGCAAATTTTGTGCATCAAAAATTAGGTTAAGTTATTATACTAAGTATTCTTAAATAATACACCTACATTTATTAACGCGACGGTAGAAAATATTAAAAACAAATTATAAAAAATCCCTAAAAATCTAGCGAAAGTACTATAAGAATAATTTTCTTTATGATATACTACTTCTATTTATCTTCTTTGTAATACATGAAAATCAACTTATTTTTGTTACGGTAACTTAATAATACAATTAATTATTAATATCGTAAAACATAAAAATGCATTACGCTAATGGCATATAAGGTATCATTACAGTTAGGGTTTTTAACTGCCTTTATTATATTTCTTGACACTTTTTATACTGAATCAACCCAAAATACCCAAAGCTGTAATAACTTTGAATAAGTCTTTTGAAATTAATGTGGCAGCCGAATGCACTATGTAGACTATTCGTGAAGGTCAAATTGAAACAGATATATTGATAATGGACCATAAAAAGTTATTAAGTGTTTTTACATACATTTTTATAAATATAAGGCGCGAGAGGGGAATACGCGGGGTGAGCGGAGGTGAACGACGCGGCGCGAGGCGCGCGGGCGGCTGACAAGTATTGAAACGCGCGCTCAATTCCGGATCGATATTATTATATCCTGTGACGCGTGCGCTTTTCACTTTGCTAATTCTTTTTAAAGTAAATAAGTGTATTTATTGCCTTTTATATGAGTCAAACTAATCATGGAGGGCAACGAGCAGAACAAGTGTAGAATATGTAACTGTACCTTGTGCTTTGATGTCGTTCAAGTGGGTGAAAAAGGGTTACATAAACTATACGAATCTAGTGAAATAAGACTCGATCAATTGTTTTCAAGATCCGAAAATTTCATTCCAAAATTGTTTTATTTTAAACTTTTCATATAAAAATAATGGTTATAGGCATCACTACACTCTTATACTTCTTGAGCGAGATGTAAGTTAGAATACCAAATGAATATTTTATTACATCTAGACACGCGGCAGCGTGTCCAGCCAAGTTCACCCCAGGAACTGGCGGACAGCAGCCGTGTGTTATTTTACACGAACCGTTTGGAGCCACTTTTGACCGCCCCAATAACTATAATCCAATCTATCTAACATAAAAAAATGAAATTTGGTACATGTATTAAGATCCTTTAGAATAACTAGAACCCCAAATTTCATAAATATAGGTTTAATAGTTATTGAGATATTAAATTCCAAAAAACGGCATTTTTACCACTGACTGACTGACTGACTAGTAATCAAAAACCTAACACACTTTCAGGTGACCTAGAAAGCTGAAATTTGGCATGCAGCTTGGTTGCCGTTAGCATGCCGTTTTTTGGAATTTAATATCGCAATAACTATTAAACCTATATTTATGAAATTGGGATTCTAGTTGGCCTAATGGATCTTAATACATGTACCCTTTTTTATGTTAGATAGATTTGGAGTGATTGGGGGGTCAAAAGTGGCTCCAAACGGTTCGTGTAAAATAACACACGGCTGTCCAGCAGCAGTCCAAATCCAAAACCCCGAGAGCTTTCAGCTGGAACTCCAAAACCGTTTCGATTGTCTAGGCGGCGATGTGGACGAATTCAACGACGGCTTTGTGGAAGCTGTCCATAGCATTGGGTCTCAGTTCTTTAAGGCCAAACGAACTCAAAGAGCCAAAAGGCTCTCTATCTCCACTCAGAGGCTCATCGAGCAAAGGAATGAGATGATTCTGCAGTCTTCAGCCGATGCAAAATTATACAGACAGGTCAATCAAAACAGATCTCTAAGTCCCTTACCCGCGATCTGCGCGAATTCAATACGAATCGTATTGAAGAGGCCATCGAGCAGAATAAGGGCTCTAAAGTTTTCTCAAGAGATGTCTATTGGGCAGAGCCAGCTCGCCAAATGAAAAACTGAAGATGGTAGAATCGTTTCGTCCAAACCTGAGCTTCTGAGTGAGATAGAGTGCTTTTATGGACAGCTATACACGTCAACTAGCAGACCCGAAGTTGGTCTGGCGGAAGACCCTAGAGCTAGATTAACCCGGCACTATACCGAAGATATCCCGGATATCAGCCTGTACGAGATTAGAATGGCTCTTACGCAGCTGAGGAACAACAGGGCACCCGGTGAAGACGGAATTACAGCTGAACTCCTGAAGGCGGGTGGAAAACCGGTCCCTAAGCCCTTTAAAAATTGTTCGACTCCGTCTTACTGGAAGGTAAAACTCCAAAGGCATGGAACAGAGGTGTGGTGGTGCTGTTCTTCAAAAAGGGTGACAACTCCTTACTGAAGAACTACCGACCCATCTCACTTCTGAGCCATGTCTATAAGCTGTTTTCAAGAGTCATTACGAACCGTCTCGCACGCAGGCTAGATGACTTCCAGCCTCCCGAACAAGCCGGTTTCCGAAGAGGCTTTAGCACCGTAGACCACATCCATACGCTCGTCAGGTTATACAGAAGACTGAGGAGTATAACCTGCCCCTCTGTTTAGCGTTCGTGGACTACGAGAAAGCCTTCGATTCGATTGAAACGTGGGCTGTACTACAATCTCTCCAACGGTGCCAAGTGGACTACCGCTATATCGAAGTGCTGAAGTGTTTGTACGAGAATGCCACTATGTCAGTCCGACTCCAGGACCAGAACTCAAAGCCTATTCCGTTGCAGCGGGGAGTCAGGCAAGGAGATGTTATTTCTCCTAAACTGTTCTCCGCTGCACTGGAGGATGTTTTCAAGACTCTGGACTGGAGAAGGCTAGGCATCAACATAAACGGCGACTACCTCACTCACCTTCGGTTTGCTGACGATATAGTAGTCTTGGCTGAGACCATGGAGGATTTAAGTACAATGCTCAATGACCTCAGTAAAACCTCCGAGCGAGTTGGTCTAAGGATGAACATGGACAAGACGAAGATCATGTCAAATGTCCATGTAGCACCAACTCCCTTAACAATTGGACACTTTACGCTCGAAGTTGTAGACGATTACATATACCTAGGACAGACTGTCCAGTTAGGTAGGTCCAACTTCGAGAAAGAGGTTAATCGTCGAATCTGACTCGGCTAGGCAGCGTTCGGGAAGCTACGGCACATCTTTTTGTCCAATATTCCGCAGTGTCTCAAGAAAAAAAGTCTTTGACCAGTGTGTGTTGCCAGTGATGACATATGGCACTGAAACGTGGTCGGTTACTATGGGCCTCATAAGAAGGCTCAAAGTCACCCAAAGGGCAATGGAGAGAGCTATGTTGGGAGTTTCTCTGCGTAATCGCATCAGGAATGAGGCCATCCGCAGCAGAACCAAAGTGACCAATATAGCCCTCCGAATCGCTAAACTTAAGTGGCAGCGGGCGGGGCACATAGCACGTAGAACCGATGGCCGTTGGGGCGGAAAGGTTCTCGAGTGGCGGCCACGTACCGGAAGGCGTAGCGTGGGCAGGCCCCCCACACGGTGGACTGATGACCTGGTGAAGGTCGCAGGTGTCCGCTGGATGCGGGTGGCGCAGGATCGGTCATTGTGGAAGTCTTTGGGGGAGGCCTATGTCCAGCAGTGGACGTCTTTCGGCTGACATGATGATGATTATGATGATGAACATACGGCTGCCGTCCGCCAGTTCCTGGGGTGAACTTGGCTGGACACGCGGCCGCGTGTCTAGATAGTAGTAACTCGTGCATTCGCTCTTAAAAAGGCATTCGGCGAAGATTAACAATATGTAATGATAACCCATCAAAAACATACTTAAATGGGAGCCAAGTTCAATATTAAGAATATAAGATGCTTGTTTGTCGTCTTCACCGACAAAAGAATTGAGATCTAAATGGGTGCCAACTTCCGTAGATTCTCTGAAATGGTGCCAAGTCCGGCACTACATTGTTTACAGTAAAACTAACTTACTGCGGCTTAATGCATTTTGAGCCTTAACTTGGCAGTTTTCTATGCAGTATGTTATAATACCATAAAAGCTGTTGGGTTTTTAAGAAAACTGCCAAGTTAAAGCTCAAAATGCATTAAGCCGCAGTAAATTAGTTTTACTGTGAACACTGTAGTGCCGGACAGGGCACCATTTCAGAGAATCTACGGAACTTGGCAAACATTTAGACCTCAATTCTCTTGTCGTTGAAGACGACAACCAAGGATAGCATATTCTTAATATTGAACTTGGCTCCCATTTTTACATTTATGTTTTTGACGGGATTTTGTATACATAAGCCCGCTACACGCTATCAGTAATAATGACAAGTATTTTGAACCTATCTTAAGCCCGCCAAACAATCAGTAATAATGTCAGTATTTCGCTACCCATCCCTTTCTATCATATCAAATGTGAGTAAAATAGGTACTAAATAGTGTAAATATTACTGACAGTGTCTGGCAGGCTTTATTCTCATTTCATACGATAGAAAGGGTGACAAAAGTCCTTTAATTTCCTACCTTAACATTGCAACAAAAGAAATCACAGGTTTTGTTTTATATTAACATCTATACACCTAAAATAAAAGTCCGTTTCATTAGCACTGAACCAAAACTGAACAATAACGCTGTTTTCGGACAGGCGGTAGCTTATTTTAAGTAGTACGATGCAAGCCGACTCCAGCCTTTTGATCTGAATCCTACATTATTGAAAACTAGGTAAGTACCTATGCAATGCAGAATGCAGGCTGCAAATGAGCGGAACTTTGTCATTTTGCCTTTGCATTTGAAGCAGATCGGTTAATATAAGCCGTTTCGGTGGAATAGACACACAAGCGATTTCCATCTGCGCTACGCGCAACTAGTAGGTAATAAATAATAAAAACACCACCGGGGCGAGGCGGCGGCGTAAGCACTCGCCGCACGCGTTTTAAGATACCTACCTATGCTATGCCTTCCCCATCTCGCCATGCGTTCTAAAATAATCCTTAATAAACAGGCAATAAAGTCCAAATCAGATTGCATATGTATGCTGTAATTGAGTATAATAACGATACTAAATAAAATTTGGGTCATTTCTATTCGATAGATATTCTGAGGCATTAAATTAAAAGTCTATGGAAACAATTCCACTGCCCTTTTTTTGATGTCAAAGTTATTACGGTATTAAAAGAAATGTATTTACCACATATATATGTCATTCCATTTTAAATGATAATTTTGAGGAACAATATTTGTGTTTCAAGTGTGGCTAAAAAAAACTTATATTTATATTTCCATTTAGTAAATTTGCCAAAACCAGAAACTACCTATTAGATATTTTTTTTCTCATTTCCCGTTGCACATATTGTTCGATTCTGGTCGTAAGTATTAAAATAGACATATACATAGAAGTACACATCATAAAAATACTGATACCCTGTTTGCTGCAAAAATTCACCAGTTTTCGGGCACATATTTTTTTTCCAACTTCCGGTCTTCAGATTCGGAAATTATAAAAATATAGGTTCTTAAAATTACATAATAGGACCGTATAACAAAAATTGGCCAGTTATTGAATTATTTCCAAAAAAACCGTATCTTTCTCGGGCTATATGGAAACTCTGGACGCGAACTGTCAACATTACGAGCGTATCCATTTTGCGGCCATGTGTAAATGCCTGTTTCATAGAATCATTAAAGAAAACTGCATAGAAAAGAGGTCACTATTATTCATATATATCTAATAATATCCTAGGAAACCAATACGTTCTAAGATCTGTCTATAATATCGATAAAAATGTTTATTATCGGGACAGCGCTATATCCGCCATGTTTAGTTATAATATGGCCGCAAAATGGACACGTTCGTAATGTTGACAGTTCGCGTCCAGAGTTTCCTTAGTCAAAGGCGGTTAAGAAGTCAATCCTGACACCTGTCATTCCCATACAGTTCATAACCTCAAAGTGACCTTTAGATTATAAACTGTATGGAAATGACTGGTGTCAGGATGGACTTCTTAACCGCCTACTACTATAGCATGGTATTGTACAAAACGAAAAAAAAAAATTACGATATTAATAAACTAATCTTAGGAAAATACTCGTAAAAAATCAAACTTCAGCTTATTCATGCAATGTTAAACATTTACATAAACAAACATACAAAAAGGATGCCGTTTGAACACTAACCGAACGTTTTTGACGTTTCGTAAAAAGTTGTTGATTTGACTATCAGTATTATATTTCTGATAAGGCTTAAGATTCATGTTTTTAATTTTAAAAGCGTAATAAGTATCTTATTAAATTACTGGGGGCGATTTTGATCAAAACTCCCCAATTTTGGGGGGAATCTGAATACGGTTTGGGGGTTATTTGACTACGCTATCTTGATCGGTGAAATCTCAGAGTAATAGAGATAACACGCAGTGATTTCTGGTACAGACACCTCATTAGAAAATTTCGTATATTTCTAAGCCATGCTTCATTGGCTTGGCAGTGTATGATGTCTTTCTTTCATTTATCTATTTTTATTATCCTCATCTCTTCTTATTGTTGTGTATGTAATTTGTAACTCATTTAAACTCGCTGTCCCATGGAAAATTTTATAGATTATAGGAAGGCACGCGTTCAGCATGTTTATTTTTTGTTGACGAATTGCGCAATAAGCTGTTAATGTACGGCAAGTGAATAAAATCACTAATGTACGGCTGCGGTAATGCCCGATTCGTTACTCCGCGCGCACGCAGCGATTGGACGCGTTGTTGGATTGCTGGGTCGGGCAATGTCACGCTGTAAATTACCCGCTTGATTTTTGTTTTTGTATTATACATATGTCTTGTTCTTTTTTTTAATGTCCGTATTGTATGTACATACTTTTTTTACGCTATATGCTCATTTAAAGCCTGTCACAAACTGGCGCGCCCTAGGCCGCGCGGTCAATGGTAAGCTTGTCATTTAGCTGTCAAATTTACTATTGGCCGCGGCCGCAGGCCGCTCCCGTGTGTGACACGCTTTACTATCAATGTGTGATTGGTTTTATGTGTTACCTGCTGGGAAATCACTTGATGGTTCCATCGGAAGATCAGCGCTGGTAATCGCGCCAGCAACACGCTGAGATGGAACCATTTCGTGTAATACCCATTGTGACTGTTTTTGTTTTCTATTTCTCTTCTGTTGTATTGTATTGTCACGAATAAATATTTTCTATTCTATTCGTATATCATTTATCTCCATTATATTATTATTATCCTTTATTTATCTCCATTATAATTTCAAGCAACACAAACTTATTTCCGGCCTAGATATTCCGGATCCCATTGTGTGTACAAAGTTTCATGTTATTCCATCATGGCGTTTTCAAATGAGAGCGAAACCGAGCTTCCTGAGGACTGTTAATGTGTGAGAATTACCTTAACGTCGTCCATGACGATATCCAAATGGTTCATAGCAAAGTCCTTCCTGTCCTCTATGTCCGTTCTGTCCTGCAGACACGCCTGGTCCACTTCCGGCCAGTCGCTCCACAGCTCTTCCGTCTTCGGTTTGCTCTCCGCTTCCGCTTGCGCTTTCTCACGAAGTTGCTCTTCCAGCTCTTTTAGATAGGGGAGGATCGCGTTGTAGTCTGTAAGGATGAAATAGTTGATTGTTAACCGAGGGCTGAAAAGCATCAATTTCTGACGATATATTTTAACTCGCCAATAGTTCGGGGCTGAAATGGGTGGGGTTTCACCCGAGTTAAACACTCTGCTGTCGCCATTTTGGCTACGGAATCCTACAAGCTCAGCTAGTAATATATCGGTTACTTTGGTTCTACTGCGGATGGCCTCATTTCTGGTGCGATCGAAAAAAAACATATAATTAACAAAATCACAGATTTACACAAGAATCGGTTTTAAACAAGCAAATAATTTTAGCATGTATATAATTCATCATCATCATACCAGCCGAAGGACGTCCACTGCTGGACATAGGCCTCCCCCAAAGAGTGCCACAATTACTGACTCTGCGTCGCCCGGTTCCAGCGGACTCCCGCGACCTTTACCAGGTCATCAGTCCACCTTGTATTTATGTATAAGATCGTAAAGAATAATTTCGCTAGCGAACGCTTCGAATAATAATAATCGTATGGCATTTATTTCCGAACCGTGAGATCTTCTAGAAGACAAGTACGGTTGCCAGTTTTGTTGCACTTTTAGCACCACCCAGGGGTCACGTGTAGGGTAACGGTGGGTACTCCCTACGGACGTGGTGCAACTTCGGCCCCTCTTGTCAAGTGAGTGGGCAACTTGACTGTTAGAAGTTCTCAAACCACCCGAAGGCCTCTAACTTGGTTTAACGACTGCTGTCGTAGACAGCAGCCGGGATCAACGGCTTAGCGTGCCTTCCAAAGCACGGGAGCGCTCAGTTAGTAACCACTCAAAGCGGCCACCCATCCGACAACCGACCTGCGCCCACGTTGCTTAACCTCGCATACCGCACGCGGTACGCGGGCGCCGCTGGGCCACGAACGCTCCATCCGATTCCAATTGATAAAAAAAATACAGTTGACAAAGTTCTTCTAGACTCACAAGCGTCCATAGGCTACCGTGTCTGTTTACCACCAGGCAGGCCGTAAATTGTTTTGCCACCATTGTTATATATAAAAAAACTTAACTAATTTTTAATAATTTACACCCGAATAAAACCAACTCAAATTAACAACTGAAAATACCGAAATCGCCATACTCGTCAAATTTGAGGAGTTCCCTCGATTTCTCCTGGATCCCATCAAACCTTCGACAAATTTATATGGGACAAACTGCTTTGAAACAAAAAAAGAACTATCAAAATCGGCCAACGTGGTCAAGAGTTATCGGGGAACATAAAAAAAACAAACATGCAAACAAACTACTGAGAACCTCCTTCCTTCTACTGAAGTTGGTTAAAAATATCATGCATCTCTTTTGGAAAACCTCGTATGTACTGAATCGATCCCTTCAGCCGCGTACGCAACCGGAGCGTCGTAACCAGTAGCGAAAGAAAACTATTTTGTTCTTGTAACGAGCTTTTTAAAGTCAAACTAACCGTATGGTTCGCCCTCCAATTTGTCTTCAGCGTGTTTTTTATCGAAATGCCGCGTGAGATACTCGAACCTGAAATAAAATAAGCGTCAATTAACAACAGTAGTTTATGGGACTGCAATTTAGTGCAAGGCATTAAAATATGAGTGTAAGTTTATGAAACGAACCAAAGGCGTATGAATGAATAAATCATTTGTACCTTAACTTTTAAAAGTTGGTAACATCCTACTATAGTATGTTGTTTAACGAGGTGCGTAAGTGGGAACTAGTGGTGGGGTTCTTAAGTCCCGGGGCAATCACAATGTTTTCATCACATTTGCGAGGAAATAAATAACTCCAAAACTAATCAAAACTGAAGAAATCGACCGCTTCACCTCCAGTATCAATGCATGGATGCCGAGAGGAGCGCGCAGCTTCAATATTGCGACCAATCAGAGAGCAGTATTCTTGAGGAGCGCGGCCAACTAGATTACTTTAAACCAATCAGATCACAGAGAAAATCCTTAACTCCCGCGGGAGCTAAATCGGCTATAACTACTCTATAAGCCTGCGTACAATATAGTACATTACGATACAAGTGCAGAGAGTAGGAAATTCGCAACGAGTGGTGATAAATTAAAACGCGACCGAAGGGAGTGTTTTATATCGACACGAGTTGCGAATTACCTATTCGCATGTGTATCGTACGTTTTAAATTACAGTACATATGGCTCTTTAAAGTTTCGACATATGCACGTAATCTGCTGATTACCGCACTCGTGCGGTAAAGTAGCACCATATGTACTGTAAAGACTCTTTACGAGCAAGTGTGATGAAATAGTACATTACGATACAAGTGCAGGGAACAGGAAATTCGCAACGAGTGGTGATAAATTGAAACACGACCGAAGGGAGTGTTTAAAATCGACACGAGTTGCGAATTACCTGTTCGCACGTGTATCGTACAACGTTTTACAGTACATATGGCTCTTTAAATTTTCGAAATATGCACGTAATCTGCTGATTACCGCACTCATGCGGTAACTTAGCACCATATGTACTGTAAATAATATTATAAACGTGTGTGTGTGTGTGTGTGTGTGTGTGTGTGTGTGTGTGTGTGTGTGTAAGTATTTGTTACTCTTTCAAGTAAAAACTACTGAATGGATTTTAATGAAACTTTACAATAATATAGCTTATACATCAGAATAACACATAGGCTACAATTTATAATGATATTGTGTGAATTGTCCAAATACTGATCCTGCGCAGACGAAGTCGCGGACACCAGCTAGTTTTACATAAATTTTGTGGGAGATAGAATCTCCGCTTCACGTAAAATTATGTCGAGTAATAATAAAGGTCGTATCAGTCCGGAAATAACGCAGGCGTCAGTTCATTTAACAGTTTAGTGTAGTATTCAGTCGGGAGTCGGGATGGCCGTGCTAGCTACTTAGCTAGGCGCATATACAGGGTGGGCCCTGTAACAGGAGCAAAAAATTAAACGGTGGACTATTTAGCGGGCCAGCAATTATTTCCAAGTGGTATCAGTTGAAAAAAAAAAATATATTTTTCTTCAAAGATGGCTTACGTGTATTATTGCTACTTTTCTGAAGTGATATTAATTTCAATTTATTTTCAAAAGACAAAAGACTGGTTTTTTATTTACCAAAAATATCCTTGAAATCTAAAAATGGACTGGATGGATGTGACTCATAACTTGATACTACTTGTTAAGAAATAAGCTACTACGGGACCTCCGAGGGGTGAGGCGGCGCGCGCGGGACGCAGCTGCATCAATTTTGCATGTCACTCTTCGCCGTTCGCTGTTACCGGGCGCACATAGACTTACGCCCTTTTAAAGTTGCAAAATCAGTGTTCAAGTGGTGTAGTCATAGCCTAGTTATATCTCATTGTAACGTTTTCTGCATTAAAAAACATTCAAAGTTAACAGACTACTGTTATTCTTCAACATCCGAGCTTCATCACCATCACAAATACAAAATTTAAGCATTTTGACGCCGAAGTCTACACTACTTCAAACACTGCATTGACTGATGCGCTATAATCTCGTGGTGTCAAGATCTATTACTCGGAGGTCATAAATTTAGGTCAAAATTTCTCCGAAACTATAAATTTTTGAGACAAAATTGAACATCAGGTGTTAACTGCAGGTGCTACTCGATTCTCCATACAAACGTAGTTTCGTTCTCATTATAATATAATAATAATATTGGGGGACAATCTCACACAAATCGACCTAGTCCCAAACTAAGCAAAGCTTGTACTATGGGTACTAGACGACGATATACATACTTATATAGATATATACATACTTAAATACATAGAAAACATCCAAGACCCAAGAACAAATATCCGTGAAAAATGAACAAATAAATGCCCTGGCCGGGATTCGAACCCGGGACCTCTAGCTTCAGAGGCAGAGTCACTATCAACTAGGCTAAACAGGTCGTCATTATAAAACGCCATGCTGAAATAACATGAAACTTTGTATACACAATGGGATCCGCCATATCTAGGTCGCAAATTAGTTTCTGTTGCTAGAAATTGGAATAGAAAAGAAATACAGCAAGGATTTGATTTTTTTAGGTCTTGTATGAAAACCTTAATAATCGCTGTATTTCTTCTCCACTATAATATCAAGCAACAGAAACTAATTTCCGACCTAGATATACCGGATCCCACTGTGTATAGAAAGTTTCAAATAATTCCAGCATGCCATTTAAAAATGACAGCGAAACTACGTTTGTATGGAGAACCGAGCTTACTGCTCTTTTAATTAATTGCTTCAGTTAAAGGGCCCACCTTTTTTTTTTGACGTGATAACGTCTTTAAAATCGTTTTAGTCGGGTGACATGTTCCGAAACTTGTGTCACACCAAAACCTCACGAGCGCGATCGCAGGTATAAGTGAAGTGCAAGTGAAGTAAGACGTTATCACGTAAACATCTCGATCGTAAACCTACTTTACAAACCAATTTTTTTTTTTTTTTAATACCACGTCGGTGGCATACAAGCGTACGGCCCGCCTGATGGTAAGCGGTCACCGCAGCCTATGGACGCCTGCAACTCCAGGGGTGTCACATGCGCGTTGCCGACCCTTTAAAAATTTATTACCTTTATTACCTTATTTACACATATTTCTTAGTCCAATGTGACAGAGGTTATATTGGCTATGTGCGAAGTAGGTGGTGGGGGTAAGCTAGCCGATCGTAGCGCACACCATGGCAGAAATGTGTACTTACCGGGGACCACTGTCAAATTTACTTTTACGTTTTCTATTGGTTTCTTAACGGTTTCCTACGATTCGTTTCGTTTGTATGTATTTTATATTCTCTTATTTATTTCAGTAAAATTTCCAATACGGGGTCTTTCTCGTTTACTAAAGTAAATAAAATATTCATGTGTCATTATTTGACATCTCTGAGTTTTGACATTGTCTCGGGACCTTTGTCATTTGACGTTTCAGACGTGCACATAGCCAATAAGGCCATCGTCTAAAAGGACGATTGACACCAAAAATTAATAAACAGTTCTCAATAGGCTTCCGCCGTACTGATCAACTGTAGCAAGGTTCCGCTTGGTGTTATATGAAGTTGCGTCGACAAATCGTTAGCTTGTCTTCGTTGGTGACAGCGCCATCTAGCGGGGCGGAAAGTAAACTCAGCCGGAATTTGACATAGGTTTTGATGTATCTAGGTGGTATCTAGTCAGTCTCACTAGATGTACTGACACCATGTACAATCAACAGTAAAAGCTGACGATCATTTTAGTACTTTATCGCACTAACATAACAATACTGCGACAGTTGGGATGCGTCAAAGTAGTGAAAATAGTGAAAGTGACAAGGTACTAAAATGATCATCTACTTTTGCTGTTGACACTACTATGAAGGAAGTGCAAAGTAAAGTAAGTATAATAGGAGGGAGGGATTATTTGCAGAGTATGTTACAGACAGCTGACATAAGCGAGGCCGCCTAGCAAAACGAGGCAGGCAACACCCCTGCGGCAGGGGGGCGACACGGCCTATCGGTGTGAGTCGAGCGCCGGTGACCTTGTAACGGCTTGTAGCTGCCTTGGCAAGAGGAAATAATGTTTATTCAATGATCATGATATTCATCAATCAAACACCGGGAAGCTAGTCAAATTTAATCTGTAAGTTTTGATTACAGACAGACGCACTGGGTCAGGAGAAAACTTACTAAAAGCTCGTAAAATAGGTACCTACAAAACTTCTCATAATATGGAAACTTACTTTTCTTGTGTAAATCTAAGCTTCACATGAATATAAAAATAATAACAATATTTTTTTTTTAAATCTCAATCCATAGAAAATAAGTGACCTTGTTAACCCGCGTTAAGTATAATTTGAAAGACTCAATTGACATTTCATCTATTTCGCCATTTCATTATAGTACATTACGATACAAGTGCAGAGAACAGGAAATTCGCAACGAATGGTGATAAATTAAAACACGACCGAAGGGAGTGTTTTAAATCAACACAAGCTGCGAATTACCTGTTCGCTCGTGTATCGTACAGAGTTTTACAGTACATATGGCTCTTTAAAGTTTCTACATATGCACGTAATCTGCAGATTGTAGCACCATATGTACTGTTTTTTTTTTTAATTTATTCTGAAGATGTAGGTGCTTCTTAGTGTATTGCAAGTCAAAATGCATCCATACTCATACCAACCTACCCATATCAATTCTTTCGAATAAAAAAACGGATTTTAGGTGAAGTCTTAATTCTAAATGTAGGGAAGGACACAACATATAAAATTTTATAACTCACTTATCTGGATCGGTAGGTAGCCTAAAGTAGCTTTTTCCTTTATGGCTTTTGGTATTACTGTTACATTGAATTACAAATGATAAATTTTAACGAATTTCAAATAAAACTACACGCCCGCTACCGGCCGATCGATCTGTTGTGTGAGCGCACGTCACGCGAGCGAATGTTGAAGCGAGCGGCACCCCTGCCATTCATCTTGCCGCGGCTAGCTGTCCACACACCGCGCGCCCCTCGCGCACCCCCGTTCACGTCCGGTCACGCACACATAGCCGCGAGACGGGTTTACAGCACACATGCTTCGGTGTCGCTTCTTTTTACGTTAGTATATATCTTCTTTGCCTGCGGCGTATGATGGTTGCCATTTTAGCACTTATCGTCGTGGTCGTCGCATTCGCATACTTGTCGGAACGTGACGAATGTCTTACCCACGATGATAAATAATAAAATGGCAACCAGCGTAGGCCCGCTGATCCGGCCATGGTATGCAAAAACAGCAAGCTGTTTCAGACACTAATAAAAACATACAGAATTCAATAAATAAAAAAAAACATTTATAAATGATACCACCACCATGGCGATTATGGCATTTACCCCCCATGAAATTGGGGGAGGCCTATGTCCAGCAGTGGACGTCCGTGGTGATATAAAAGAGATATATCTGAATATTTTAAACTGTAATTATGATATCATATCAAATTAAAGGGAAAAATTTAATGCTCCGAGCAGGATACGAACCTACGACATCTGGCATACGCGGCCAATCGCTCTAGCCTCTGAGCTATAGGAACAGCCAAGCTCGTCCACGAAATTAAATTTTTAAAATTTTCCCTTTAATTTGAAATTTTCGTTAGCAGCGTTACTGGTTTAGTACAAAATCAATGATATCATATGTTTAACAGAGACTAACTTAAACGACAGTGTCTACGACGCCGAGTTCCTGGATTCTCGGTACAGCATTTTCCGCAGAGATCGCGCGTCCACCACAATCAGCAAAACTGAGGGAGGTGGGGTAGCAATAGCAATAAAAAAGCATCTAGTGGCTGATCGCATGTATACGTGGGAGAGCGAGGTGGAGGATATTTGGCTTCGAATTGATTTAAATTAGTCATTGGTCTTTGCTATTTACCACCTGACATGAAAGTAGAGAATGCTTTATGGCATTAAGTCCGCCTTTTGTACTATAAGTTTTACTTTTGTGCAATAAAGATTAAATAAATAAATAAAGTACCTAAACTTGGGAGAGCGAGGTGGAGGATATTTGGCTTCGAATTGATTTAAATTGTATCACTTTAGTCATTTGTCTTTGCTATTTACCACCTGACATGAAAGTAGAGAATGCTTTATGGCATTAAGTCCGCCTTTTGTACTATAAGTTTTACTTGTGTGCAATAAAGATTAAATAAATAAATAAAGTACCTAAACTTGGGAGAGCGAGGTGGAGGATATTTGGCTTCGAATTGATTTAAATTGTATCACTTTAGTCATTTGTCTTTGCTATTTACCACCTGGCATGAAAGTAGAGAATGCTTTATGGCATTAAGTCCGCCTTTTGTACTATAAGTTTTACTTTTGTGCAATAAAGATTAAATAAATAAATAAAGTACCTAAACTTGGAAGAGCGAGGTGGAGGATATTTGGCTTCGAATTGATTTAAATTGTATCACTTTAGTCATTTGTCTTTGCTATTTACCACCTGCCATGAAAGTAGAGAATGCTTTATGGCATTAAGTCCGCCTTTTGTACTATAAGTTTTACTTATGTGCAATAAAGATTAAATAAATAAATAAAGTACCTAAACTGAGGTCCTTTTATTCTAATTTACAGAGCAATTTATCACAATTAATTTATTTTAGTAGGTGTTCGAAGTGACCACCGTTACAATACTCAACAAGTTCAGACATGTAAACTAAAGTATGTGATAACAATGCATTTTATTCATTTTAGACATCATGTTTCATAGAGCCATTTACTGCTTAAGACCTACACAATCGATATCTAAATAGAAATAGTGTTTTTTTTTAAAACCGGGTGCGATTCCCGAGCTGAGTACAGGTTTTTTTTTTAAATGTATGAATGCAGTTGTTCTTCTTCTTAAAATCGATAACATGGTTCTTAAGAACAGATCTTCGTATGTATTATAGTTTCAGGCTTTCCCATACTGACCAATTTAAATGAGACACCTGTATAACTATTCTGTGAATATTTCAAGCGTCTACCTGTTGCTGTTATCAATATCGAGCAAAACATCACGTTTGTTGTATGGGAGCCCCCTTAAATATTTATTTTAGCTGTTTTTTAGTATTTGTAACAGAAATACATCATCTGTGAAAATTTCAACTGTCTAACTATCACGGTTCATGAGATACAGCCTGGCGACAGACGGACGGACAGCGGAGTCTTAGTAATTCGTTATACCCTTGGGTACGAAACCCCAAAAACGTCACGCACGAGGCACGTCAGTGCGTTTACGCAATACGGTGCGTCAGTGCGTTTTTAAACAGGTGTGGCCGGAGCTTAATGTAACATTTCAGACGCGTCGAGCGAAAGAAAACTTTAGAAAAGTACCTGTTGTATGTAGTTGTGACGTGTTTGAATAGGCATTTATGTTGTTTGTGTTACACATTTTAAATATGTAATGTACAGGGAGCGAAACTTTGGTGCCGGTGACATCATTATGACGCAAATTCACATATAGGGTGATTTTATATAAACAACATTGCGACACTGCAATGATTATTAATATTGCAAAAATGGTAATGTAAATTTTATTTTTTATTAATAAATAACTGACTATTTATATTGAAAATATATTCGGATAAATGAAAAACAACAAATTAAATTTCGAGGGTTGTCGAAAAATAAGCAGAATGCTTAAAATTCAAACACAACATCGCATCATCTAATTTAAATACATACCTACATACATATACTGTACATAATGCCTGTAATCGCAAATAGAACAAAAGCCACCAAACTCCTCCACTAACAAAATCGATTCCTTCAATAATCCAGAACCTAACCTTCGATCATCAAAATGGATTCCATTAATAATCCAGATAAACACTCTGTATGTAGCTTGACGTCACACGTCTGTCATCGGCACCAAAGTTTCGCTCCCTGGCACAGATATCAGAAAAGAAAAAAAACAGATAAGCGCTAATAAGTTGAACGTTTTCTATACTTCCGATCTATTCCCACTAACGTACTTATCAGTAAGTAAGAAAGAAATAGATATCATGTAATCTGACAGGTATTCAACTGTCATTGTCTCAACTATTCAACGCTTCGTGACGAGAGTTAGTGCAGTGAAAGATAATTTTCTACGAAATATCGACATCGATATTCAATTACTGTTGATATTCTTACGTCGTATATCTTACTCCTATACTTTGTTGAAATATTTATTTAATTAAAAACACAAACTGCATTCAATATAAATAATAAATATAAATAAATATTAGGGGACATTCTTATACAAATCGACCTAGTCCCAAACTAAGCAAAGCTTGTACTAACCATGGGTACTAGACGACGATATATATACTTATATAGATAAATGCATAGAAAACATCCAAGACCCAGGATAAATGCACAAATCGCGATAAATGCACAAATAATGTCCTGACCGGGATTCGAACCCTGTCGTATGCAGGGTCACTACCAACTAAGCCAAAGTGGTCGTCAAACGTCAAAAGTTTCTAATATATCCTACAAATTAAAATTATGTAGTTATGTAGGTAATGACTAATGATTTTAAGCATTTTATACTAAAATGTTTATTTGAAACTTTAGGTTATGGTATTGGCTATGTGCGAAGTAGGTGGTGGGGGTAAGCCAGGCGATCGCAGCGCACACCACGGCAGAAATGTGTACTTACCGGGGACATCTGTCAAATTTACTTTCACGTTTCCTATTGGTTTCTTAACGGTTTCCTACAATTCGTTTCGTTTGTATTTATTTGTTTATTTTCTTATTTATTTCAGTAAAATTTCCAGTAAGGGGTCTTTCTCGTTTACTGAAAGAAATAAAATATTCATGTGTCATTATTTGACACCTCTGAGTTTGACATTGTCCCGGGACGCTTGACGTTTGACGTTTCTGACGTGCACATATCCAATAAGAATTGTACTTTTTTGGGTTCGGTACCTTAAATGAAATAAATGAAGAAAATAAACTTTATTCTGCAACTAGGCCGCAATAGCACTTTACAAGTAAAAACCTAGGTACTAGCGTTTCTGAAAAAGAATACCACTGCCGAGAAAAAACGCCGAAACTAATTAGACAGTCAGTCATTTTCTACCAAAATATGCTTATTACAATGATAATACTTAGCCTACTTAAAATAAGTATATCCGAGTATGACCAAATTTGAGATAGGCAATAATAGAAATGGAGTAACAATAATTGAAATTAATTCCACTAGCCTGTAAATTAATCTCTCGTATACGTAGAGACGTATCCGTGCCAAACATTGAACCCTATTGTTTTATATCCCAAGGTTATTAAATGATTGGACAATTTTGACATCCACAAACGAGGGGTTAAATCGTTCCCTCAGAGACAGCAGTAGTACAAATGATACACCCTAGTAAAAGTATTAAAGGTAGGTCAGGTATCTACAGATGCCCGAAGGGCCAACAAACCAGAAATAGGAGCCTCTGCGGGGCTCCGTCAAAACTGTCGAAATACCAGGAGACCATACATTAAGAGGTGGTAAACCTAACCTAAACCAAACCAACTCATCTGAAGCGGTCTCTGAAAATTCAGTAAATAAATATTGCTCTTTCGCAACTTACCTCAAGGGGCCTCTGGAATATTGTAGCTATTGCATCTGGCAATAATAATCTTTTATTGTTCTTAGTAATATAAAAGTCACTTTTAAAATGTTTGGAGCAGATTCTGTGATGTTTGGTCGGCGTCCAATTATTGCGTCCTACTGCGTCAATCCATTTTTGAAGTAAATTATTATTCGGAAATCTAAAGTTGACAAATAACCATGTAATTCATAATTTAACGCAATAATATCTCGTCTAAATGCTTACGTAAATAATTCATATCGATAAATTGTCGACATATTTTATTTTCATTACGTAACAGCACTAGCCTAGTTCACGACAGATGAATTTTTACCAAAAAACCATTCTGAAATGAATTTGGAACTACGCAAAAGGTACATTTTGTAGTATCCAGCATCTGTAGTCTCTCTTAGACTATTATGTTGCATAATGTTCGTGCAATTTTTGAAATAATAGCAAAAGTTTCTTACTGATGAAAACTGATATTTTCTCCGGACTTTCTCACTGATTTTAAACTGCTCCGGCACCATGTGTGTAGTGCACACACCACATTTCTGCTTACTTGTAAATAAAGATTGTTGAGTTTTGATACATATATTTTCGTAATTTTCACAATATCTATTGCACTTTCGGTACCGTTTTGTTTTTGACGTATTGTTGTGATGTTTACTAAATTCACTGTGGTGTGCCATGGTGTGTTTTTAAATCGGGACAATTCGTTAATATCGTACTAGTTGTCCCATTCTAACTCATTTTGGTGTGCCATAAGGATTAACGAGACAACTATATGAGACATCGTCTGGCTTAATACTGCGAGTCTGCTTTTATATGATGTCTGTGCTCCCTGGTAATGTATATTCGAACACGTCACTACTACCATAGAGAAAATAAGCAAGAATAGAGAGCTAACTCCATACATCATTTGTTACTTATTATTTCGTAGTCGACATCTAGCGTCAAATAGCGGAATTATCAGTACTGCTATAAAGATACTAGATGTCACGTAGACGTCGCTACTGACGAAAAGTGTATTTCTTAACAATTTACTACTAATATTTAAAGCATAATGAGTTGAACTCAGAGTTCCGGTTAATCCGGTTATAATATTAGGTAAAAATGGTTGAGCATTCGATTGTTCGTTCGTCACGGCGTCTAGTGTCGGGTAGCAGTACTGATAATTCTGCTATTTACGCTCGATGTCGACTACGAAATAATAAGTAAAAAATGATGTATGAAGTCATATGGAGTTAGCTCTCTATTCTTACTTATTTTCTCTATGCTACTACATACAACAGGTTTTTTAAAAGTTTTTTACCTATACACTTGACCTTCCATTATATGTCTACTATTCCCGCCGTTAAAGAGAAAAAAAATGTATTAAATATTTACCTAGTCAAGCCAATCGTGATCAAATGGAAATCCGGATTGGAAGGTCAGGTGGGATGCTTTCGTAAAACTAGTGCCTGCGCCAAAACATGGGAATAGGTGTCAAAGCGGACCTCGGGTACTTTAGAATGCAACTGGGACAACGCTAGTCGGATGAGTTACCTGGTGAAGATCTTGTAGCATATCCGACACTGGTATTTGATGGCCAGATGTATCCTCTTGTTGTGCCGCCCTAGTTTGCTCGCCGTTATGAACGACTGCCCGCATTCGGCACATGTGTAAGGTTTTTCATCTGGAAATAGAATGGAAAAAAGTTGTAGTATATTTAAAGCACCCGGGCGCTTTAAGCGGACCCGGGTATGTCCTAAAATAAAAATATCCCTGGAGTGCGGTGGAGATACTTCGATCGCCAGCCTGTTTGTAGACTATGTGTCATTAATAAAAATTCCACAAAAAGACCAATAAACAAAAGTTAAACTTTTTTTGTATGTTTACAAAAGAAATTTTGAGCTAGAACTAGCCTTTCAATCAAACTCACCTGTATGAGATCTGACGTGTAATTTCAAGTAATAACTTAAAGAGAACTGCTTTTGACATGCAGAGCATTTGTAAATCTTCTCCAAATCCTTATTATACTCCTCCTTCTCCGCTTCTCCAACCTTCGCATCCTTATTTACACTCTCATTATTATCATCACTTTTACTTACAGTTTCCGAATTACTTTCAGTATTATTTACATGATTATTTACAACCTTATCATTAGTTTGGGTAACATTCTCAACATTCCCAGTACCGTCATTCAATAACGAGTTCTCAACGAAATCCGCTGCTTTCTCACTTCCTATATAACCGTCTTCTGGTTTAATCTCTATCTCTTCTTGCTTCACTTCTTTCTTCAGCTTTTTTAACTTCTTCTGTTCCTTTTTCAACTGTTTCTTCTTCTGCTTATTCTTGATCCGTAAGTCATAGCTAGTAAGTCTTTCTTTGTGATCGACTAAATGTGCATCCAATTCTCTCAATAACTTATAGCTTACATTACATAAAGCACAAGCATAGAATGGGTAGTTCTCATCGGTAATTTTTTGTGACCAGTAATTACTTTTCTTACCGCCTTCCTTTTTCACTCTATTAAGGTCAAATAGAGGTATTTCCTCTTTTTTTTCTTGACTGCCAGTTGGTATTGTTGGTACATTAATATTACTACTATCTTTGAATGTATCTTGAGGTATGGGAGGTAATTCGACCGGTTGTGTTGTTTGGTTCTGCTGTATGTTAGCTAGGTTAGCGTAATGTGAGAGTGGTTGCTCAAGTTTTATGTCATAAGGGTAGGTATAGGGCAGGTGCTGGTAACTGTATTGGTAGTCATATGTGCTCAGTGGATCCATCTCCATATGTTGGTCCATCTTGTTTGTTATCTGTAAAGGAAATTCATTACTTCGTCAATTATTATATAAGAAATATAAAATTATTTTGTTAATAGTGTAAGACCCGAGCCACGCTGCTGCGTTGCATTGCGTTTATGAATTCCCATGGTATCGTCATCCTGATTCTATTCATAAACGCAACGCAGCAGTGTGCCCTAACGTCATTGGTAGTAATTAGTGGCATTAAAACTGTGATAGGTTTAAATCCACCAAATTTAAGATTTATGTGGCATTACTTCAGAGAATTTTGTCCTGTATAAACAGAACAACAATAACAACAGCAAATAGTTAATAAGATACAATTTTTTATTATTTTCCTTTTATATCTTTTATTTTGTAATATAGTTTCACCATGTTTTCTAGAACTGAGAAAAAATTACTGACTGTTAAGTTTGTTTCGGCATATCTTTTTACTTTTCACAGTAGTCTTTCTTTTCAGAAATGTTTGATCTTGAATTGTAAGTGTTATTGCAGTCTACTTGCAGCATAATAGTACATTACGATACAAGTGCAGGTAACAGGAAATTCGCAACGAGTGGTGATTAATTGAAACTCGACCGAAGGAAGTGTTTTAAATCGACACGAGTTGCGAATTACCTGTTCGCACATGTATCGTGCAACGTTTTACAGTACATATGGCTCTTTCAAGTTTCAACATATGCCCGTAATCTGTGCATATGTACTGTAATAACTATTTACGATACAAGGGTTGTAAAACAAAGAAAGGCCGATATCGCAGATGTTTGAGGCCCGAGCCGCAGCTGAGGGTCATAAATATGCGAGAGAGGGCTTTCTGCTTTACGACCCGTGTTTTGTACACAATTTTACGTCACCACCAGACCAAACCCACTTTTTGGCAAGGTGTGGTGTAAAGTATATTTATTTATGTATAAGGACAACAAGTGTAAAAATGCGATGTATTCATCAAGAAGTATCACAGATACAATGAAGTTAGAGGCAATCTTAGATAAAAAAACTTGAAAAAATAACATAATTCATAAAAGTGATAATATAACAGTTCTTATTTTAATCCCCAATTAATAGTGTTATAAGTTTGACCACTATGTGTGACTCTGTCTGTGGCACCTTAGCTCTTAAACAGGTGGAACTATTTGAATGTGTTTTTATATTTGAAAGCAGGTATTCTAGTGATGTTTCTCAGATGTTTTATCAAAATTGGTTGGACCATTTTTGAGATATTGCCCTTTGAAATGAAAATGTTGGGGGCTCTAGGGGGGGGTTGACTTTTCTAAGTTGGTTATGTCAAAACTTTAAAAGCAAAAGCGAGATTTCCTATGTTTACCGAAATATTACTAAGTTTATTCGAATACAATTATTCATACAATGTCAAGGTAATGACAACTACAGTCAAGGGCATAAATATATATAGATTTTTTACCTTATTTCTACGGTATAAGGCAAAAAAATGTATACATATTGGTCCCCTTGACTGTACCATTACTAAAGAGTTATCTGTATGGGTGAAAAGCATGTTTTAGAGCAGGGATCGGGAACTCATACAAAAATTCTCTCCAGACAAAAATACCGGTAGTTTTTTCTGTCGTTTTCTATGTCATGTTTATTCAGGCAATCTAGTAATATGAAGTAATAACCTAGAGTCCTACATAAAGAGCACAAATTGCTACAACATTTATGAGTTAATTAATTTTTCTCAATTTTCTATTGATTCCTATTTAATAACTAACGAATACAATGTGTATGACTTTTTAGGGTCTGTAGAAATGGTAGTACATTTAATTCAAAAACCTTGTTCTTTCGGTGGTTGTAAATTGAAACTTTAGAGCCCTATAGTTTACTAATTAAGAACAAATTAGAATATATGTGAGGGCGAATTTTCTTAAAATGGTATTGAAATAACTTGTTGATTGCAGACATTGCAGTTGTGACAATAATGTAGCTTGATCGTCATTCACGCCATTGAATATCAACAAAGAGCATGCATCTGAGTACACCTACACATTTTACTTACAATAATATGCTTTATTACCTACACAATAAATACCAAAATACCATACAAGTAGTAAATATAAGAGATACACGCACGGCTTGTAATTATAAAAACGTTTTCATTTGTCCTCGACAATGAGTGGATAAGAACAAAAATCACGATTTAAACGTTACAGCCACATCAGCAATAACATTATTACACTGATATTGTTTACATACAGCCGAAAAAGTTAACGAATTTTGTAAACAAAGACTTTAAAAAGTCAGAATAAGCTCATAGAGAGCCGGGAGAGTCGCTGTAAGGCTCAGAGCGTTAATCGATATCTTATGAAGGTAAAAAACGTACCTATGACGGACATTTGATACAAAAAAACACACTTTTTTAACAACACAGTATGCGTGGAGAATAAACTCGCGGTTTCCCTCCAAAACTCACTCGGTCCTGCTCACATAACCTAAAGTATACATCTTGGACAGTCCATTGCATGAATAATCCTGATTAAAAACTAAATTGTTTGGTTAAAACAAAGAAAAATTTAATCACAAATTCACATTTTTTTCGCGTGACCGAACTACCATGGCCGTAATTTTAATGTTACCATTATTAAAAAAATATTTTTACTCTATTCGCATTATTATTGATTTTTTTTTAATAAAGTCGTTACTATGGGTGTTGTATCCTTCAGACTCAACTCACAGCTGACTCACTTAGGCTCGGTTTTATATTCGTTATCGTGACCTTTTTCGGTAAGTAATATCAAAAACTTTATGTTACCGAAATTAGATCGGTCATTTTGGTCTGACGGATCTATGTTAAACCCAGCCTATTTTAACGGTTTACGATTGTATAAATAATACTACCCGGAGTTCGGGGCTGCCATCCGGTTGGATTTTTGTTACGTCAACAAACGCCACTAAAGCTTTATGAAAGAATTTATTTATCAAGAAGCTTGCCTTGTCATTTTTTTCAGTGTACATAGGCGTGTGGGATATTTATAGATAGGCATTTAAAAGTTACATAGAAGTTTCTAAGAAACTTTTCCATTTAAGTCAACCGTTGGTGAGATATTAGTTTTCAAAGTCGTAAAAAGTGCCCCCCCCCCCTTCCCTCTAATTTAAAAGCTATGAAGTTTAAAATTCTGAAAATATTAAGATGATGTACATTAGTAAATACATTCAACGATTTTTAGTTGTAACTAGATAGGTTTAACGGTTTTTGAGTTATTGCTGAAAAACTGTCTTGTCAAAACAAACGGCCTTAAGTGACGTAAGTTTATGAGGATACGACCTTTTTTGATTCAATGTATTGTATAATGGTTTTAAATGTAGATTAGGAGGTGTCAGTACGGAACCCTTCTTTGTGCATGATCCGACACGCACTTGGCCGGTTTTTTCAATGTTAATATTCCGACTTGTTTTTACTGAATACAAAGAGGCCACTCAACTGAAATCTTAAAATATTATGCATATTTGGTGTGATAAATTTTTTAAGTACGTGTAGTAAGAATAAAATCGAAATAAAAGGCAATTTTTTATTTAATTTTAGTAAGTCAATGGTAGTTTACTCATAGTAAGGGTCCGTTCTTTTACACTGGCAACATTGCAACATTGGTTTTACGTCAACGCTTCAAGGTCATGTCCCATTTTTTACGGCATTAAATTTTTAAATATAAACTTAAAACATACGGATTTAATATAATATAATTATAAATGATATAACTAACATTATATCATTTATAATTGAATGAGATGCAACCAAAAGAAATAATAAACCAAATCGCTAGCGTCAGCTAGCCGTGTACGTAGTTTGCGAGGAAGATTGAAGATGGCGCTGTTGTGAGTTATATAAATTCCATAAAATGCCTATTTTAATAATTTTAAAAGTTTTACATTATTGGCGAGGATATTGTAGAAAATGATATTAATGATATAATGTGTGATAAATGACAACAATGCGATCAAATACACTAGGGTAGTAGGTATACCACACTAGTATAGTCTACTTTCATGCCCGTTGCTACGTTCTCTTCGTCCTTACGTTCACCGTTTTTTACTCTTTGTTGTCCTGGACTATGTGCTTAAATGCGTAATTGTAGCATTTGCCCGATAAATACCCAATTGATAGCGATTGAAGTACATGTTATTACTCAGCAATACAGAGTCCAAACTCATATTTTCTGCATCTGAGTCACAGGAATGTAGATAAACTGTTAGAGAGCACACAATCGGCTTTGTTTAGCGCAATAAACTAGGTAATATAAGATACGCGAATACGACAAACTATAATAATGTATTAGGTCGAATATCATGGCTGATTATTGGACATATATACATATATATATAAATACAGTAAGTAGGGTAAAACAACCTTTCTTTGACATATGTATACATACTCTTCACTTCTTACGTTGTCTACCTATTTATTTTCGTTACTGACTAGAAAAAAAACATCAATGTAAAACCCACACATAATCTATACTAATATTATAAAGCTGAAGTTTGTTTGAACGCCCTAATCTCAGGAACTACTGGTTTGAATTGAAAAATTCTTTTACACCACACCTTGCCAAAAAGCGCGTTTTCCGCACTCTGCGCTTTCGGAAAAACCCACTTTTTGGCCAAGAGGTGACGTAAAATTGTGTACAAAACACGGGTCATAAAACAGAAAGCCCTCTCTCGCATATTTATGACCCTCGCCTGCGGCTCGGGCCTCAAATACCAGCGATATCGGCCTTTCTTTGTTTTACAACCCTTGTATCGTAAATAGCTATTACATTACATATGGTGCTATATTACCGCAGGAGTGCGGTAATCAGCAGATTACGTGCATATGTCGAAACTTTAAAGAGCCATATGCAGGTCGCATTTCTCAACCGATTCTCGTGAAATTTTGTGAGCAGGTTCGATAATTATATAGAATTTTTTTAGCGAGTCAGTTTTTGATAATTTTAAAATAAGATTTTTTTTTTATCGAGGTCTACAAACAGCTCATAGAGAGCCACTACCTATAGTATTAGGCTGGGTTGCACCCTCAGATCATAGAAAGAATGATCTGAGGTTGCACCAAACCGTCTGTAATCGTAGGCTGTGTTCGTTAAAATTTCAATGTATGGAAAGTTTGACAAGTTTCTATGGGATGACAGCTGTCGGCGCATAGAAATCGTCAAACTTTCCATACATTCGGATTTTAACGAACACCGCTTACGATTACAGGCGGTTTGGTGCAACCCAGCCTTAATCTAAGAAACTCACCAAGCTGGCCACAAAGAAGTATCCACTTCATAAGTTATGAGTGCTATATGCATTGTGTTGCCAGCTGACAAGAATCCCTCGAAATCACTTTTATTCAAGTTTAAGTTTTTTTTTTCACAAATCGACGGTAATAATAATAATCGTATGGCATTTATTTTCGAACTGTTAGATCTTCGATAAGATAGTACGGTTGCCACTTTGTTGCACTTTTCGCACCACTGAGGGGTCACGTGTAGGGTACGGTGGGTACTCCCTACGGACGTGGTGCAACTACGCCCCCCCTTGTCTAGTGAGTGGGCAACTTGACTGTTAGAAGTTCTCAAGCCGCTCGAAGACCTCTAACTTGGCTTAGCGACTGCTGCCATAGACAGCAGCCGGAATCAACGGCTTAACGTGCCTTCCAAAGTACGGAAGCGCTCAGTTAGTAACCACTTAAAGCGGTCACCTATTCAAGAACTGACCCGGGCCCTCTATTGTTTCCAAATGATATTTCGTACACAACACTAAAATATTTTTTACGTTAATACCAATAAACAAGTCATACGGTAATTCAGCTTATTTATGCAATTTAAAATATTTTTAAATACATGAACATGAAAAAAAGGACGCAGCGACCGTAGAAAACTGCCACGTCATTAGGCACATTTCCCTATAAACGTCATACTAACCTAGAATTTTTGACGTTTTTACTTCCAGAGAAATACTGTATTCCGAAAAATCTATACTTGGAAATTGAGAGAAATGCGCTGGCAACATTCCGAGCGAACACAAACCAATCAAACCAAACCAGTTTCCCGCGAAACACCGCAGCGGTCGGACGCGCGCGTATTTAAAAAAACTTGGAAGAAATTCAAAACAAAGCGTTCCATTTTACGAAATACTGTTAATTCTTAATCGATTGTTGTGTGCATTGTTAACCGTTGTGTATGTAATGTTTGAATTTGGAATGTACATAATGTAAAGGTGAGTTTCCTAATCGGATTTTTATTTGTTGCGTCAATGGATTTAGTGTTTAGGAAGACTTATGTCGTAATATGTCAGGCGTCCGTTAATTGGGATTATCAACATTAAATAGCGTTAAATTGCCGTAATTTAACTTTATATTTTGGTGTCTTCTCAATAGTTCGCAAGATAATTTATGGTACATAGAACTTACTTTTTACTTCAAACGCAGTCTGGTAAGAATAGTTATTTGTTATACAAGGGTGCAAAGTTGTATTTTACCCGCGAGTGTGGAATTGAAACACGAGCCAGCGAAAGGATTCTATAGTTGAACCACGAGCGAAGCGAGTGGTTCTAAAATAGAATCCTGAGCGTACCGAGTGTTTCAACACACGAGAAGTAAAATACAACTTTGCACCAGTGTGTAACACAAAACTTTTCTCCTCACTATAGCGAGGAAAGTGCAACATGCAAAAAAACAGTTCCACAGGCATGATTTTCATCACTGGAATCACTGATTTTTTTACGATATTATAACAGAAAACTCTGAGAGTTGTGTATAATATTTACGCGAGTCGGAGTCGGTGACAAGTTGTGTATATTTTAGTTGACATTGACAATGATGACATTCCTGACGATGCGTTTTGAAATTGCATCGACTCAACTTGTGCGTTTACAATTATACTCAAAGTCATTATAAAAAAAATGTTACTTATAGAATTTTAATGTTTACGATAAAGCTAAATTTGGTATTTTTTATTAAATTCTCAAACCAACCATTCCCGTTTTCACGCAGTTTTTTTTTAAATTTAGGTTTTTAGTTTAGGTTTTGTTTTTATTAGGTTTAAATAGATTTTAGATTTGTTTGTCACTTTGTATTTGTTTGTGTATATACCTTTGTTATTTTAGTTAGTTTAAATAAATAAATTACCTAATTTATTTAATGATAATTGATATCAAACGAACCATTAATATGAGCGTTTTACTTTTTGTTATCTGTCAAAAGCTACTCAAACACGCTCCAAGGTCAAATTACTTTCCCCACTTGTGGATAAAATGCGTTTTTACCCGCTTGTTTCAAAGGATAAAAGACGGCTTTCCGAGCTAGTGAGGGGAAAACATAATTTAACCTTCCTTATTAACCGACTTCAAGATTTCAAAAGAGGAGGTTATCAATTCGGTTGTATGTTTTTTTTTAATGTTTGTTACTCCAGATCTGAACCGATTTTGAAAAATTTCTTTTTTTTGTAAGGGTATGTATCCAAGTTTGTTCCGTTCTTGTCAAAACGCAGTTCTGATGATGGGATCCATGAGGAATCGAGGGAACTCCTCGAATCTTAAGGCAAACATATAGTGGATTTTATGTTTTTATCAACAACTCAAGCATTTTCATACAAAAATGTTACATTTGATGAAGTGGAACTGCTGATGATGATCAGAACAGAACTCTTCAACGACGAAAAGTTCACGTTTGGCGATTTATCCTCCTAACTGTGTTTGTTAAGCAAGTTCTATTTCCACGATTAATTTGTGTCAGGCTCGAGTTCTGATGATGGAATCCATGAGGAATCGAGGGAACTCCTCAAATGTGAAAGGCACACATATAGTGATTTTAGTTTTTCATGAACTAATCAAACATTTAAATTTAAATAAGTGACATTTGATGAAGTGAAACTGCTGATGATATTCAGAATGGAACTCTGAATGAACCAGCATTATGCGTCCCACAGCCAGCTAGGCAGAGGCCTTCTCTCATTGACGCAAGGTTTTGGGCATAGGGTTGCCAGGTATTAAACTTCAAAAGCCGGACATAATGGCCAAAAAGCCGGACATTTTTACCAGACGCTAAACTTCAAAAGCCCATGTTGACGTTATTTTTTTGATTGTTTTGGTGTTTGTAATGTAGATACTTTTAGTCGAATGGTTAATTTGCAAAAGCCGGACAGGCCGGACACGTCATAATTTGGCCGGGCAGGATCGTGAAAAACCCGGATATACGGTTAAGCCTGACACCTGGCCCAGGCAACCCTATTAGCCTCGACTCGCTAACGAGTGCGGATTGGGAACTTCACATATACCTTTGGATTTCGTCACAGTTGTATACAGTCCTCACGATGTTTTCCTTCATCAAAAAATGGCAGTGTCACTACCATTCTAGGCTAAATATAAAAGTTCTGACGAATTGACAACATTTAATTTTTTTAAGCGCGCTTTTTTCTGATTAAATCAAATAGAGGATAGAAAATTAAACAACACAACATTTTCAATATCTCGAAAATATCAAAATTTCATATTAAAAAAATAATTTCAAAAGTTTCTCATTCTAAAAGAGAGTAAGTGACAAGTAAGGCGTCACAGCGTACAAAAACGTACCTAGATGCACTATTAATAAGGCGGATTAAAGAAAGTGTCCTGCTGTTCTCTTTGTGTGTTGTGACTGTCACAATTCAGCCTTGTGACGTCATATAGTCGATGGTAGGCTTTCTTCACATTTTCGTGAATATCTTGAAAACGAATAGCTATAAAAATACAAAAAGTATTTTTGGGTTTCTTGTGGACAAGTTAACGAAATGAGTTAATATTTCATACTACTTGAAAATTTTAAAAGGTTGTCAATTGACAGCGCCTTTTTAAAGTCGGTTAAACAACAAACAAGTAACTAAACTTCTATTTGACCAAAACCAAAGACTCAATTGCTCAAAGGTTAGCTGGAAGAGATCCCTTATAGGGATAAGCTCGCCTTTGTACTTTAACGCTTTGTGACCTCTTTATGTTTCAACCTGTAATTGTGTACAATAAAGTGCTTACGTACATACATACCAAAGAAGATATATACTAATGTACAAAACATTGCTTACTATAATTATGTATTGTATGAATAATTCAAAATGGCGACACAGGTAGTTGCTAACCAAAATAAGAATTTGGGGCTCAATCTGACGCACATATTTCGTATTCTAATTTTGTTCGTTCTGACGTGGCTTGGCGTGCCTCGGTGGCAAATAAGAATGCGTCCTTTGATGGTAAGTGGGCACCGTAGCCTATGGACGCTTACAATAACTCCAGTGGAGTTTACAAGCGGGCTGCCTACCCTTTATTGATTTGGGAATTCGTTGTGTCTTCAGCCAGAGACAAATGCAGGCCGTTTTCAACACAGCGCATCCTCGGGAGCTCTGGCGTCCATACTCACCACCAGGAACACATCCTTCCACCACCACTACCATATCAGCCCAAGGACGTCCGCTGCTGGACATAGGCCTTGCCCAAGTTAATGAGGGTTAAATGCCATTAACGCCACGCTTTGATTGGACCCGGGTATGTCCTAAAACTACGACCAAGACCACCGGAGGATGGGCAGCAGCATCCCTGGAGTGCGGTGGAGATACTGCGATCGCCAACCCGCATGCCAAGCGTGGCGATTATGGCAATTACCCCTCATGACATACACAAACAGGCCACGGCCCCGAGGTTCCGGCGACCCCCGGTACCCTGGTTCTGGTAGCGGCCAGGGTACTAGCGGGGTCAGGGGTGCGAAGAATCTCCGGTTAAGATCCGGCTACCACCACCGACGACTTCTGGCCCTGGCAACATACAACACACGAACACTGCGGACCGACGAAAAGATAGCGGAACTGGAGGAAGGATTGAGCTAGTTGCGTTGGGATATCGTAGGGTTATCTGAAGTCCGAAGAGAGGGGGAGGACACGATAACCCTGAAGTCCGGCAACTTGCTCTATTTCCGGGAGGGCGACCAACAGTCCCAGGGAGGTGTCGGGTTTATCGTCCACAAATCCCTCGTGAACAACGTGGTGAAGATCGAGAGTGTGTCGGCTAGGGTGGCGTACCTTATACTCAGAGTATCCGAGAGGTACTCGTTGACGGTCATACAGGTGTACGCGCCGACCTCGGCACACTCCGACGACGAGGTGGAGGCTATGTATGAGGATATATCAAAGGTCATGCATAGTTCCAAAACCTACTTCACCGTTGTTATGGGGGATTTCAACGCAAAACTGGGCAAGAGAGACGGCGAAGAGCCGAGAGTGGAGCAATTTGGAGTTGGAAGTCGGAACCACCGGGGCCAACTACTGGCTGGTTTCTTGGAGAAGGAGGGACTCTACATGATGAACTCCTTCTTCAAGAAACGCGAGCACAGGAAGTGGACCTGGATGAGTCCCGACGGTGCAACAAAAAACGAGATTGACTTCATCATGTCGACGAAGAGGCATATATTCAATGATGTCTCTGTGATCAATGCGGTTAAAACCGGAAGTGATCATCGTTTGGTAAGAGGCACATTGAATATATGCGTCAAGCTAGAGCGCTCTCGACTGATGAATTCCACGCTCCGTCCAGCAGCAGTCCAAATCCAAAACCCCGAGAGCTTTCAGCTGGAACTCCAAAACCGTTTCGATTGTCTAGGCGGCGATGTGGACGAATTCAACGACGGGTTTGTGGAAGCTGTCCATAGCATTGGGTCTAAGTTCTTTAAGGCCCAACGAACTCAAAGAGCCAAAAGGCTCTCTATCTCCACTCAGAGGCTCATCGAGGAAAGGAATGAGATGATTCTGCAGTCTTCAGCCGATGCGAAATTATACAGGCAGCTCAATAAACAGATCTCTAAGTCCCTTACCCGCGATCTGCGCCAATTCAATACAAATCGGATTGAAGAGGCCATCGAGCAGAATAAGGGCTCTAAAGTTTTCTCAAGAGATCTGTCTATTGGGCAGAGCCAGCTCGCCAGATTAAAAACTGAGGATGGTAGAATCGTTTCGTCCATACCTGAGCTTCTGAGTGAGATAGAGTGCTTTTATGGACAGCTATTTACGTCAACTAGCAGACCCGAAGTTGGTCTGGCGGAAGACCCTAGAGCTAGATTAACCCGGCACTATACCGAAGATATCCCGGACATCAGCCTGTACGAGATTAGAATGGCTCTTAAGCAGCTGAAGAACAACAGGACACCCGGTGAAGACGGAATTACAGCTGAACTCCTGAAGGCGGGTGGAAAACCGGTCCTTAGGGCCCTTCAGAAGTTGTTCGACTCCGCCTTACTGGAAGGGAAAACTCCAAAGGCATGGAACAGAGGTGTGGTGGTGCTGTTCTTCAAAAAGGGTGACAACTCCTTACTGAAGAACTACCGACCCATCTCACTTCTGAGCCATGTCTATAAGCTGTTCTCAAGAGTCATTACGAACCGTCTCGCACGCAGGCTAGATGACTTCCAGCCTCCCGAACAAGCCGGTTTCCGAAGAGGCTTTAGCACCGTAGACCACATCCATACGCTCCGTCAGGTTATACAGAAGACTGAGGAGTATAACCTGCCCCTCTGTTTAGCGTTCGTGGACTACGAGAAAACCTTCGATTCGATCGAAACCTGGGCTGTACTACAATCTCTCCAGCGGTGCCAAGTGGACTACCGGTATATCGAAGTGCTGAAAAGTTTGTACAAGAACGCCACTATGTCAGTCCGACTCCAGGACCAGAACTCAAAGCCTATTCCGTTGCAGCGGGGAGTCAGGCAAGGAGATGTTATTTCTCCTAAACTGTTCTCCGCTGCACTGGAGGATGTTTTCAAGACTCTGGACTGGAGAAGGCTAGGCATCAACATAAACGGCGACTACCTCACTCACCTTCGGTTTGCTGACGATATAGTAGTCTTGGCTGAGACCATGGAGGATTTAAGTACAATGCTCAATGACCTCAGTAAAGCCTCCGAGCGAGTTGGTCTAAGGATGAACATGGACAAGACGAAGATCATGTCAAATGTCCATGTCGCACCAACTCCCTTAACAATCGGACACTTTACGCTCGAAGTTGTAGACGATTACGTATACCTAGGACAGACTGTCCAGTTAGGTAGGTCCAACTTCGAGAAAGAGGTTAATCGTCGAATCCGACTCGGCTGGGCAGCGTTCGGGAAGCTACGGCACATCTTTTCGTCCAATATTCCGCAGTGTCTCAAGACAAAAGTCTTTGACCAGTGTGTGTTGCCAGTGATGACATATGGCACTGAAACGTGGTCGCTTACTATGGGCCTCATAAGAAGGCTCAAAATCACCCAAAGGGCAATGGAGAGAGCTATGTTGGGAGTTTCTCTGCGTGATCGCATCAGGAATGAGGCCATCCGCAGCAGAACCAAAGTGACCGATATAGCCCTCCGAATCGCTAAACTTAAGTGGCAGTGGGCGGGGCACATAGCACGTAGAACCGATGGCCGTTGGGGCGGAAAGGTTCTCGAGTGGCGACCACGTACCGGAAGGCGTAGCGTGGGCAGGCCCCCCACACGGTGGACTGATGACCTGGTGAAGGTCGCGGGTGTCCGCTGGATGCGGGTGGCGCAGGACCGGTCATTGTGGAAGTCTTTGGGGGAGGCCTATGTCCAGCAGTGGACGTCTTTCGGCTGACATGATGATGATGATGATGATGATGAACGCCACGCTTGGCATTCGCGTTGGCAATTGCAGTATCTCCACCGCACCTAGGGATGTTTTTGGTCTTGGTCGTGGTTTTGGGATATGTACCCAGGTCCACACACATCCTACCTATGGTAAGCAGGCTGGCTACCATCCTTACCTGGTAGAAATTCCTCTAATTCGAACCAAGCGCTTTGCATCTTATTTTATAATGCGCACTTCTAAGGTTTGGAATTCTCTGCCGGCGTCTGTATTTCCGAGTTCATATAACCTAGACCTTTCTAGGGCACGAGTGAATAGGCATCTTCTGGGTGAGCTCGCTTCATCGTCGGGCTCATCTTTGCTCCCCGGCTAGATGCTGGCCAAGAGCAATCCCATTTTTAATAAAAAATGCAGATGCCGTAGCCAAAATAGACGCTTACCCATTATTGATTTGGGGAATTGTTATGCCGTTAACTAAAGATAAGTATGCATGTCCCTCATCATCGTCATCATCAGTCGTTTCCTCAATGTTGAGGATCGTGACATCATGTCCTTTTATTGCTGACCAGGCTTCTCCATAGGCTCCTATCACCCGCCTTATGCATGGCCTCGGGCAGATGTAGTTGCAAGGGTGCAGTGATTTGGGTGCTCCATCTAGCGGGTGTTCTGCCCCGTGACATCCGGCCCTCAACTTTTCCCGTCATGATAATGGACTCCAGGCTATCCGAAGAACGAACTATGCATGTCCCTCACACCAGCTTAAATACTTAGAAATCATCCAAGTCTCAGGAACAAATGCTTCTGCTCACCATAGAAACTAGGCTACACAGACCGACAAATACGCCATCTGAGGGTTTCTTTATCACCGCCTGTGGTAAGTAGTAAGTACCAATTTTACGTCTCCCCCTGCCCAGGAAGTGGGATTTTCCGCAGTATATTGGCCAGGTGCGACGTGTATTGTATTGTTTTAAGCGTACTGAAAATTTGCATGAGTCAAATGCACGGTCGGCCTCATAAATTAATTACGACCTTTTCACCGTCTCGATAACGTCATGTTTTTTTTTTTAAGACAGGAGGCGACCGAGCAGACGAATCGCCTGATGGTAAGCGATTAGCGCCGCCCATGGACACTCGCAACACCAGAGGGGTTGTAAGTGCGTTGCCGGCCTTTAAGATGGGAATACGCTCTTTTCTTGAAGGTTTGAAGGTCGAATCGGTCCGGAAATACCGCAGGCGACAGTTCATTCCACAGTTTAGCTGTGTGAGGCAAGAAGTTTCTGGAGAAACGCACAGTTGAGGACTGCCAACCATCTAAGTGGTGAGGATGGAAATTTTGTCGCGTTGGACGATGGCGGAAGGAAGCGGCAGGGATTAATCCGAATAATTCCTCGGAGCACTCCCCGTAATAAGCAAATATGCGCTAAATTACTGATCAAGCTGTGTGCACTTAGTTTTGGATATCATGCTAGTTTATAAGCTACGCGTGCGTGTTCAGCACGCGCGAGCTAACTGAACCATGTGTTGTATGATGTCTGTAAAGTTTACCTTCCTAATAAATAAATAAAATAAAGTAATACATGCGGTAGAAAATGCAGAGCGAGGCTACATTTCTACGCAGCGCCAAGGAGTCAAGCCGTTCCGAAACCCGCTAAAATGTTAAAATTGCTATATTAAATTTTAAGTAGGCAGTAACGTAACCTGGCCATACTCTGAGTAATAGGAAGTAGATGGTTGGGAGCACAGAAAACCCGTGCAATGTTGATTTAAATTCGTCATCCTGACAGGTCAGCTTACTAGCCGGTGGGCCTTCCGCCCGGACGTACGCGGTCGAATGCCAAGCGATCCTGCGGCGCCCCAATACAAGGCAGAGCCTGACTTCGTTGGTGGTTTTAGACGGTAGTCCAAGGCTCTCTCGCCATGGTTAATAGTCCGTCAAACTCATACCCGTCCTCCCCGACAGGACGATGCGTAAATTTCCCCAACGTTAAAGAAAAGGTCAGCAAAGTGTGGAGTTGTGTATTAGAGGGAGCATATCAGAGTCAGCGGGAGGGACAATATCAGTCACCGGGACGGGCACTTTTTACTGTTAAAAAAACCCGCTAAGTGCGAGTCGGACTCGCCCACCGAGGGTTACGTACAAAAAATATTTTGTTGTTATAGCGGCAACAGAAATACATCATCTGTGAAAATTTCAACGCTAGACCGTTGAAATTTTCACAGATGATGTATTTCGGTTCTTGAGATCTAGCTCGGCGAGTGGTAGCCATGAATAAGGGCTAAAATATCACGTTTTTTGTATGCATGGGAGCCCCCTTAATTATTATTATTATTTTGTTTTTAGTATTTGTTAATAAATAATAATAATAATAAAATGATTTATTGTCGCAAGAAAGCAAAAAACAAAACAAAAGTACAAATGCACAAAGGAAAAATAATAATATTTTGTTGTTATAGCGGCAACAGAAATACACAATCTGTGAAAATTTCAACTGTCTAGCTATTACGGTTCTTGAGATCTAGCTCGGCGAGTGGTAGCCATGAATAAGGGCTAAAATATCACGTTTTTTGTATGGGAGCCCCCCTGAATTCTTATTATTATTATTATTTTAGTATTTGTTGTTATAGCGGCAATAGAAATACACAATCTGTGAAAATTTCAAATGTCTAGCTATTACGGTTCTTGAGATCTAGCTCGGCGAGTGGTAGCCATGAATAAGGGCTAAAATATCACGTTTTTTGTATGGGAGCCCCCCTGAATTCTTATTATTATTATTATTTTAGTATTTGTTGTTATAGCGGCAACACAAATACACAATCTGTGAAAATTTCAAATGTCTAGCTATTACGGTTCTTGAGATACAGCCTGGTGACAGACGGACGGTCGGATGGACAGCGAAGTCTTAGTAATAGGGTCCCGTTTTTACCCTTTGGGTACGGAACCCTAAAAAGAGTAGGTACATACATACCTAACTACTCTACTTAAATCTGCTTCAGGTTTTTTTTAATATGCCTGGTTTTTAGACCTCAAAGTAAACCCCTATAGACATAAATCACAATATTTAGTAGCGCTTGATAATTGCCCCGGAAATGACGATGGACGTTGTTTCAGGCGGATCCAAGATGGCGGTTTCCGGTGAGGTGTACGAGCAAGACGGAGGAGTCAAGTTGCATCCATACCTCATTGCATTAGCGTGAGTAACAACTCATTGCACATATCTATCTTCAATAACAATTTGAAATTACAAACTCCCGTAAGTCACAGACATATTAAAATCAAAACATGTCAAGCGATATATATATTGCCAATAGGTATGTAAAAACATGGTAGCAGTACATATAAGGAATTTAAAAGTAAAATTATCACAGTTTAGTAGACATTGTTAGATAACGAGTAATAACTAATAACCGATAAATCAAAAGGTACAAAGAAACTTCTTGAAAGAAACAAAATGAAATCTTCTGAATTATATATATGAAAGTATGTATTCATTATGTCGGGTTTTATTGATTACGACATTATCGATTTATACATGCGGATATTATATCTTAAATCCAGATCATGTTGAGTTTTAGTACTTATGTAATTAAAACCATTAAGGTAATTGTGTTGCTTGCTTTATAACCTTGAAATTGCCCCTGGTCCCCGGCGCGCTCGACTGAACTCGATTCTCCATACAAACTTAGTTTCGTTCTCATTTTAAAACGCCGTGCTGATATAACATGAAACTTTGTATACGCAATGGGATCCGACATAGCTAGTCCGGAAATTAGTTTCTGTTGCTAGAAATTGTAATAAAAAAATACAGCGAGTTTATTAAGGTTTTTAAAACCTCAATAATCGCCGTATTTTTTCTTAATCATAATTTCAAGCAAGGGAAACTAATCTCCGGCCTAGACAAGCCATTGCGCATACAGTTTCATGTTATTCCAGCATGCCGTTTTAAAATGAGAGCGAAACTACGTTTGTATGGAGAACCGAGTTATGTCGAGCGTGTGGGGACCCTTAAACAAAATAAGATTAAATTAAAATGAATTTGACTGGTATATGAATATGGTACAATCTAATTATTCTGTGAGGCTGCCAAAAGGTACCTTTTAAATAAAGTTGTATTACATAGAAGTAGCGCTTAGTAGGTTATATTTACATTGCATACATGCGGCGATAAGTATTAGCTAATAATACGGACACGTGACGCCTTATCGGCGCGCGCGCAGGGTTCAGTGACCCCGCGCGTGGCTCTAAGCCAACTGGAGGCCTATTTTTATGATTCGCTTCGCATTTCGCATTGCATGTTTCGAACACGCGTACGCGAGCGCGAGCTAGAAAGCTAGCTTACTAGCAAGTATGTTTAAGTATGTATGTGTGTAAGTAAGTATGTATGTGTGCTAGCTATCACGCGGCAGCGTGTCCAGCCAAGTTCATCCCAGGAACTGGCGGACAGCAGCCGTGTGTTATTTTACACGTACCGTTTGGAGCCACTTTTGACCCCCCAATAACTCCAAATCTATCTAACATATAAATAATTAATTTTGTACATGTATTAAGATCCTTCAGAACAACTAGAAGCCCAGATTTCATTAACATAGGTTTAATCATTATTGAGATATTAAACTCCAAAAAACAGCATTTTTACCACTGACTGACTGACTGACTAGTAATCAAAAACTTAACCCACTTCTAGGTGACCTAAGAAAGCTAAAATTTGGTATGCAGCGTGATAATTGTGTGTGTACACCAGAAAAAAATAGAAAAACAGTGATATTTTTGTTAGTTTTATTATTATTATTATTTATGCTAGTTACCTCAGAACTCCGTCATTTATTAACCGATTTGGAAAATTCTTTTTTTGTTTGAAACGGTATACTTCTGTGGCAGTCCCATAGTTATCAGGTAAGAATCTGATCATAGGGTCCTGGAGCAATCAAGGGCACACTTCAAATATTTGAGGTGCACCTATAGCGATAGCGATTTGGGTATTTTGTAAAGTAACTCGTGCATTCGCTCTTAAAAAGCACCATTTAGCAAAGATTGACAAAAAGTAATGATATCCCATCAAAAACATAAATGTGAAAATGGGAGCCAAGTTCAATATTAAGAATATGCGATGCTTGGTTGTCGTCTTCACCGACAAAAGAATTGAGATCTAAATGGGTGCCCAGTTCCGTAGATTCTCTGATATGGTGCCAAGTCCGGCACTACATTGTTTACAGTAAAACTAATTTACTGTGGCTTAATGCATTTTGAGCCTTAACTTGGCAGTTTCCTATGCAGTATCTGATAATACCATAAAAGCTGTTGGATATTTAAGAAAACTGCCAAGTTAAAGCTCAAAATGCATTAAGCCGCAGTAAATTAGTTTTACTATAAACAATGTAGTGCCATCAGACTTGGCACCATTTCAGAGAATCTACGGAACTTGGCACCCATTTAGATCTCAATTCTTTTTTCGGTGAAGACGACAACCAAGCATCGCATATTCTTAATATTGAACTTGGCTCCCATTTTCACATGTATGTTTTTGATGGGTGATGCTTTAGTCGATAGAATGAACACACGAAACATGTTAATAACACGGTGGTAAAGGTAAACAAGCATTTAGCCTAATGGTAAGCAGACACAGCCTATGGACGCATGCGCGCCGCCGCCTGCCTCACTCCACCATCCACCACATCAGCCCAAGGACGTCGATAGGCCTCCCCCAATTTCATGGGGCGGGTTGGCGATCGCAGTATCTCCACCGCAGTCCAGGGATGCTGCTGCCCATCCCCCAGTGGTCTTGGTCGTAGTTTTATTACACACCCGGGTCCGTGCCCTGTCTCACTCGCACCGTGCTAATTGACAACATATCAAATTTTCAAGTAGTATGAAATCTTAACTCATTTCGTTAATTTGTAACAAGAAACCCCAAATTTTTTTTTTTATATTTTTACAGCTGTTAGTTTTCTAAATATTCACGAAAATGTGAAGAAAGCCCATTTCGTAGTAATGACGTCATTACCACGAAATTGTGACAGTCACAGCGCACAAAAAGAACAGCAGTTCACTTTCTTTAGTAGATTTGTCTTAGTAACAGTGCTTCTGTATGATTTGTTACGGTGTGACGCCTTACTTGTCACTTACTCTCTTTTAGAATGAGGAACTTTTGAAATTGATTTATTTATATGAAATTGGGATATAATCGAGAATTTAAAAATGTGGTTTTACTTAACTTTTTATCCTCTATTTGATTTCATTTGAGAAAAGTCTGCTTAAAAATATGAAATGTTGTCAATTAGAAAGAGAATGTTATAGGTTACCTCGTCTCGCGTTGACTCGCGACGCCAGTTGTACAGCTGGCGAACAAAGAATATATTACTCACTATCTGAGGAATCTCAAGAAAATTGCGTAGATGCCAATATGGCCGCGTTATTTATAATAATGTCCACAATTATGCACCTTACGCAGTTGAAATAAGGAAAGATGTGTATACGTATTTGTGATTGACAAAACACGCGCCGCTGAATACGATAGCGAAGTTTTATAACGTCGTATGTTAGTATGAGACTAGTACAGAGATACGACTTTGTTGAAATAAGATATGATCAAATGAGAATTGGGTATTTTATTTTAGACATACTGTATGAGATGTGATGTGATATTTGAGACGTCTTTCGGGCCTCTTGTGACATTCCGTTCCAGTTTTATTTCTGAATTCTGCTGAAATCGTTTTTTTTTTTGTTTTTTTTTTTCAGTGTATACTCGTAAGTACGGTCGGTCTGACCACACTTGCGATTTGCGTTTTTTATGTACAAAGAAAATATATAGGTACAAGAACACTTAACCAGAATCTATACTATATATAATATTATAAAGCTGAAGAGTTTGTTTGTTTGTTTGATAACTCTCTCAGGAATCACTGGTTAGAATTGAATTTTTTTTTGTGTTGGATAGTCCTGGGTTTTATCCGAGGAAGACTTTAGGCTATATAACATCACGCTGCGACCAATAGGAGCGAAGACGCGGACGAAGTCGCGGGCAACAGCTAGTAATATAAATAAGATTAAAACTAACTTAAATTTAAAACAGGTCTTTGTACAAAGGTAGTAATTAAGTATGTAGGTACATCAATCAATCAATCGATCATAATTTGTATTTCTTTAAACAAGAGTTGCCATAAAGTGGCATTCAAATGGTAAGTAAAATACAAAAAAAAAATCCCCTCACTAGCTCGGAAAGCCGTCTTTTATCCTTTGAAACAAGCGGGTAAAAACGCATTTTATCCACAAGCGGGGAAAGTAATTTGACCTTGGAGCGTGTTTGAGTAGCTTTTGACAGATAACAAAACGTAAAACGCTCATAATAATGGTTCGTTTGATATCAATCATCATTAAATAAATGGTTTGAGTCTTTAATAAAAAATACCAAATTTAGCTTTATTTAATGATTTTAAGTTAAACCTTAAAATTCAATAACAATTTTTTTTTATAATGATATATAGTATAATTGTGAACGCACAAGTTGAGTCGATGCAATTTTAAAACGCATCATCAGAAATGTTATTATTTTCAATGTCAAAATAAAATTTTAGTTGACATACTTACACAATTTCTCACCGACCACAAACCAATAAGAGATACTACGTATCATCGACTCCGACTCACGTAAATATACACAACTTCCAAAGTTTTCTGTTATAATATCGTAAAAATATCGGTGATTCCGGTGATGTAAATCATGCCTGTGGAACTGTGTTTTTTGCATGTTGCACTTCCCTCGCTATAGTGAGGAGAAAAGTTTTGTGTTACACACGAGTGCAAAGTTGTATTTTACTTTTCGTGTGTTGAAACACTCGCGGGTAAAATACAACTTTGCACCTTTGTATAACAAATAACTATTTAAATATAGAGAAAAGGAATAACTGACTTACGATTGCAATTGGCAAGTTGGCAAAGCGCCAGGGTGGAAGTTTGTATCAATGGACAAAATTGTTGCCAAAAGGTTACATACTCGTATCCACCAGACTAGGTAAAACTTCTGTATCATTGCGGTATTTGCGGTCCGCACAGTATCGCCCGTATCAAATTCGCTGCACGTGCGAGACACGTTTGTCTTTGTCTAGATACGTATGCCAGTGATATAGATAAGACATTTAAAAGGCATATTACTCACCACTCTCAATTTTTAAAGGGTCGGCAACGCGCATGTGAGAACCCTGGAGTTGCAGGCGTCCATAGGCTGCGGTGACCGCTTACCATCAGGCGGGCCGTACGCTTGTTGGCCACCGACGTGGTATATAAAAAAAATATAATAATAATAATACATGGTCGTTTATTTATTCCTTACTTACCCATCCAATCGTTTGTTATCTTCCATCATATATACCACTTTTCTCGTCTTTTGCTTCCAGTATCGGATCCTGGAGAAAGATTCGGACGAGGTACTGTCGCGGAATGAAATGTCTGTCACTTTTTCGACCTTAATTTCATTGAAATAAAGTCGATAATTGGTAAACCCTTTTATTTATAGACTACCTAGCCCGATATGGCCACAACCTGTCAAAAGTGAACAAGTAAAAGATTACTTTAGTTATTTGTTATACAAGGGTGCAAAGTTGTATTTTACCCGCGAGTGTGGAATTGAAGCACGAGGCAGCGAAAGGATTCTATAGTAGAACCACGAGCGAAGCGAGTGGTTCTAAAATAGAATCCTGAGCGTACCGAGTGTTTCACCACACGAGAAGTAAAATACAACTTTGCACCAGTGTGTAACACAAAACTTTTCTCCTCACTATAGCGAGGAAAGTGCAACATGCAAAAAAACACAGTTCCACAGGCATGATTTTCATCACTGGAATCACCGATTTTTTTACGCTATTATAACAGAAAACTCTGGATGTTGTGTATAATATTTACGTGAGTCGGAGTCCGTGACAAGTTGTGTATATTTTAGTTGACATTGACAATGATGACATTTCTTTCTGACGATGCGTTTTGAAATTGCATCGACTCAACTTGTGCGTTTACAATTAAACTCAATATCATTATAAAACAAATGTTATTTATAGAATTTGAAGGTTTAAGACTTAAATCATTAAATAAAGCAAAATTTGGTATTTTGTATTAAATTCTCAAACCATTTATTTAATGATAATTGATATCAAACTAACCATTATTATGAGCGTTTTACGTTTTGTTATCTGTCAAAAGCTACTCAAACACGCTCCAAGGTCAAATTACTTTCTCCACTTGTGGATAAAATGCGTTTTTACCCGCTTGTTTCAAAGGATAAAAGACGGCTTTCCGAGCTAGTCAGGGGAAAAATATTTTACTAATACTTTATATTATACTTATACCTAATTAATATTGTAACTATTGTAATATGAGATTAAAAATATTCTTATATTGAATTAAATTCAGTTAAGAAAACCGGCTAAGTGCGAGTCGGACTCGCGCACCGAGTGTTTCGTAAGAAATATTTTTATTATATCATGTAACTAAAAAATTTGTAAGAGGAGGGGTAGGCCAAGGAAAAGGTGAAAAATGTGAGTGACGAGATGACGGGCGATAGAGAGATATGGAAGAAAAAAAACATGCTGCGCCGACCCCAAGTAAATCGGAAAAGGGCACGCGAATGAATGAATGATGTAACTTAAAATTTACGGTTTTCGCAATTTCTCCTTTATCTGTGTAAGACGTTGCTTCGCACCAAATTTCAAGATTCTGAGTTCACGGGATGTACCCTTAAGGTTTTGATTCCCTTGCGAGTGTCGAAAATTAGCGGAAATTTGCGGCATAAACGGCTGTACCTTTTGATTGAGTTAGCTTAAAAGTTTGATTTCTCACAGCTCCAAGGGACAATAGACCTGAGCATTTGATATAAATTCCAGCTTTCCTGATCCACGCGTTCCTGAGAAAAAGGGTCATGACAGACAGACGGACGGACGGACGGACAACAAAGTGATCCGTTAAGGGTTCCGTTTTTTCCTTTCGAGGTACGGAACCCTAAAAAGAAATTTTGTTGTTGTGAGAATGTTGAAAATTGGGTTTAAAAAAGAAATGCTGGAGGTGCGGTTAAGACGCTCTACAACATCATTGGGTTGAGGACGGTAGTTTTTCAAACAATAAGAATTAGCCTGACCTTGTTCGTTATCTAATGAAGTAATGACTACACGTTTATCATTAGCGTTATCGGCTTAACCTACATCCTTTCAGTGATGTTCTATACTGTTACTGACCGACACAATACAAGTAACTTTTTGATGTTGCGACGTAAGTACTTATTCATTGTAAGGGGAAGAGCATTGGCCACGGGGACAGACGGGACAGTGCAGAGGTTACGTCGGACTTGCACCGACTAAAGGATGATTCACAGTAGACCATACCGTGTCCGGGCCGGCCCGTTTAATATGACAGCAAACGCAACGGCCGGCGTATTTCTCTAGAAAAAAACGGGCCGGCTCGGACATGGAACGGCCTACTGTGAATCATCCTTAAAACTCCTCAACTCATTTCGGACGGTTCTGGGATCTCCTTAGGAGCGCACCAGCGCCGCCCTAGAGTCACACCACTGTGGGTCCCATCCTGTTTCCATGGACCATCGCAGCCCCCGACTGACTGACTGGACCCCCTTTTAGTCGCCTTTTACGACAGGCAGAGGATACCGTACTACTGTAGCCGTATTTTATGCCCGGACTAGGGCACCTAGTTAGTCTTAACTGCTGTGACCTTCTTTTTATCTCTTCCATAGGCAAATCAGTCTCCGAATACGCAATAGTAAATAGCCAAGACTATTATATAATAGAGCGACCTTCAGCCGAAAAAGAATCACGTTTTAAGACACGTGTGACCAAGCGTTATTACATGCCGCTGATAATATGGTGTCTAAGGGAAAAGGGACTTTATCTTGGTGGCATAAGGTCGGGTTTTAAACAGGGCGATGTGTGTAACGTCCCAGTTTTTGTGAGGAATTTTTAATAGATGAAAAGTGGATAAAAATAAGAGGTCAGTTAGTGAATAATTTAGATTTTTATTGAAAATTATCTTTTAGGTTAATTTGCCCTATAGTATTTTCAACCGACTTCAAAAAAGGATAAGGTTCTAAATCCGGTTTTATTTTTTAAATTTTTGTTGTCTAAGAACTCCGTCGTTTATAAACCGACATACCTACTTAAATTGTTTTTTCTTTCAGAAGTGGTACTCTTTAATTTGGTCCCATATAATTTGGGTGCAGATCTAATTACGAGATACATGAGGAATAGAAGGACACATACCTACATATTTACATATATAAACTCACGCCTAGATTCCCATAAGGGGTCGGCAGGGCATACGAAAATTAATTTCAGTGCCACTTTTAGCAATTGTAGGTTTATAGATGGAGAAATGGGATATTGCAGTGACAGGTTGCTAGCCCATCGTCCATAACACACTTCAACCTGGTTCCCATAGTCGACTCTTACGACACCCAAGGGAAGAAACCGGCACCATACAGATTAGGAATAGAAGGAACTCTTCAAATACTATATGCACATCTTTTTTTATTATTAATAATAATAAAAGGTTATTATATAAAATTGTCAAGTTGTCACCGTCGACGGATACGTCTGGAAGGACATCATCAGCTCTTACATACATACATACATGCATATCATCACGCCTGTTTCCCAGAGGGGTAGGCAGAGATCACGGATTTCCATTGCTACGATCCTTCCATACAACTTTCGCTCCATGAACTCTCATAACATTCTTCACGCATGCCCGTCGATTTAGGGTACTCTTGCTTGGCTTGGCCTTTCTGCAAATAGTAGCTCCTTCAAGTAAATTATTAACAAAAAAACACCGACTCCAAACTTTGCCAGACCCCATCCTCCTGCTATATAATTTGAGGAGTTCCTTCGATGTAGCCTTACTTACCCCATCCTCTTGGTATATAATTTGAGGAGTTCCCTCGATTTTTCCAAGATCCCGTCATCAGATCCAGACTTGGTGACTATGGGACCAACTAGAAAACACACCCTTTCAAACAAAAAAAGAATTTTTGAAATCGGTCCACTAGTCTCCGAGTAATCGGTGAACATACATAAAAAAAATATTCCGACGAATTGAGAACCTCCTCCTTTTTTTGAAGTCGGTTAATTAAAAAGAGGGAAAAGCGATTTCATTTGAAAGCAGGATTTTCAGCGATGGTTGTTTCGTTTCACACAAGTTTTATTAAAGTTTGGTTCAGCCGTTTTTGAGATATTGAACTTTGAAATGAAAATGTCGAGAATTTTTTTAAATCTTTTAAGTTGTAAGTTATTATAAATATTTTACTGTTCTCTTCAAATATTCATTTCCTGGAAAAAAATTAATAGATCATATATTATTGCAGCTGTGCGGCACCTAATGCGCAGTTAGGCCGCCGTACCTAAATGCCCTTATAAGCTTGCGCAAGAGTAGAACCAGTTTCCACGATCTAAGTAAACCAGCCAGTATTTTAACTTAACAAAATTAGTCAATTGTGTCTACTCGTATTACTTATTCTGTGATTGTGTCTCAAGGGTGCAAAATGATATATTTACGGTGACGGCGTAATATTGAATCCTAAGTGAACCAAAAGATTCTATAAAAAATCCCTATCGAAGTGAGAGCTTCTAAAATATAATCTTGAACGTAAGGAGTGATTCAATTGTTTGCGCCCAAGACGGAAATAATACAACTTTTCACACCCGCTATTCAAAAAAGAGTCTTTGTTGTCGCTTTCTAGAACATTTTCCTTTGATATTCTGCTAAATAACGTAATTGTTCTAGAGATCTGCAAAGTAACGCCAGAATTACTCCCTGATGTTCCCTCAAATGTGGGATGAAAAGCACAACTTTAATCCCTCATGTTATGTTTCGTTTTTTTATATTGTAAATAAAAGTATGTCTTTAGGTACACCACTAATTCATAACTTCAAATGTTGATATCAGTTTTAATAATTATACTCAATGTATATTATATAAAAAAAGTAGAATATTATACGTTAAAGAAAATGTGGTGGTGACAAATGAGTATTATTTAAAAAAAAAGTATTTTTATTTTATCTGAGTATATTTAAATATTTTACCCAATAAAAATATAATAAAAAATAAATTATGATATTCGGACGTTTGAAAATATGTATTCTGTTTTTATAGCGACTGAACGGCACCCGGTTATTTAGGTACCTAATTATAATACTGGCCATAAATAATGAACTGTGGGTTTGACTTTTTATTAACGTGACCACTGACCAGTAGGTCGACCTTATTCTGCTATTCTATTTGATTTTATAATTCAGTATAAAACCTTGTACTTATAAATGGTTTTATTAATATGTCAATGAATGGTAATTTTAATATTTTGTATGTTTTTATGACTGACGAAAACCTGCTCTTTAGAATAAATACCTAAGGAAATTGAAACAAAATTATGATAATCTTCATAAAATAAGTTTATTCTCGTTTGGTGTTGGATTAGAATAGACTAGGACCATACTATGAACACAATTTTTTAAATGTACCAGTGATTAACTATGGGTGCAAATATTTTCAACAATAAATGAATGTAAAGTAAACTATATATACGTGTCTGTATCTCTTTACCTTTACCTGTAACGACTTCCGGGATAACGACGAAATTAGAGTGGTCCCTTCATTCGTCGTAATACCCAAAATCCATTGTAGTTATAAGTAGGTATAATTTAGGTGACGTAATTATCACTTCGGTGACCACATATTTTAATCATTTCTGCCACTCCAAATCATTTCAGTGAGTTAAGAAAGAAAAAATATATCTCCGTACTAATTTATATTATAGGACAGGGCCCACACAGGGCCGTTAACACAGTATATACATATACAGCGTGGAAAAATAAGTAGGGCCTGGGAGAAAACTACCTTAAATCCTAAACATATATTATTTTACTAAAAGGAAACATTGTTTTATTTTGAAAAATAAGTATAACTGCATTCAAAGTTTCTTTTAAGTTTTCCTTTTTATATATGAAATTTTTTTAAAAAAGCAGCGTTTTCCGGTAATTACAGATACAGGGTTTTATAACAAAATCTTTACAACTTACACTATCAATTTACCTAATAAAACGCCTTCCGGTTTTTTAATAGACTTGAACAGGTTCGATTTCCGGTTGTGTATGAAGGTTTTTTGAAAATGTTTGAATGCAATTATTCTTATTTATAAAAATAAAACAATGTTCCCTTTAAGTAAAACGAGGTATCTTACGGATTTAAGCTGTTTGTCTGTTAGTTTTTCACGCTTAAACCGCTAAACAAACTTAATAGCAATTATATTTCTATAAGCTAACGAGTTGCACGCGAACGGAGTCGAGGGCAAAACCTAGTAGCATATATTAGAAAAGCGTATAGTAAAGTGTGGTAACGGAATTACATGAAACTGAGAACGCAGCACATAATAATATCCATACATACATCAGCCATACACGAGTCATGCAAGCACTGTCAAGGTCTAGAAACCCTACACGCCGCCACCGCTAAGTACATTACACCTACGCCGTACTGTATTCTACAGGGTGATTCAGGAGACGTGAACAGGACCAACACTACATACATAGTAAATGGCAATGAATCGTTCACCATTGTATTTAAGTGAAACACCCATACCTTTTTCTTGTATTTGAATTTTTGTTAAGTTAAAGTTTAATTCTCTACAATCATGGTCACCCGACAACAACTGGTTTATGACATCACTTTGATTACGAAGAAAGTAAATTGTCACGTTGAGTGAGATACGATATTTCAAAAGTAATCGGACTCTAATGACATTCAATTTGACACGTATCACTTGACTGAAGTATTCTGATTGACCATGAGTGACCATGAATTTCGTAAATAATTTAAAACATTTTGTTTTCAACACCAAAGATAAATGAACGTTAATTTCACTAATAGTGGCACGAAACAGTAGCTTATGATCTACTGAATCTGTAGTGTTGATCTTGCTCACGTCTCCCGAATCACCCTGTATACATTGTAGCGCTAGGCACCTATTAACACGAGTGCAATGAAGAACATGGTACTTTATTGAGGTGAATCTTAAATGATGACTTTGTTCATGAATACAGCTATAATTGTGTAGGTACATAATACTTGGAAGTTTTTTATTCACATATTTAACCAAAACAAAATCTTAATGGTAATGAAACTAAAGATCTATATCTAATTAAAACTAAATAAATAAAAATTAATATATTTACAAATTGCCTACAAAATAGTCCCCCAGGTCGGCACTCTGCGGTAGGGTGCCCATAAGGCTGGCTACGTTTCCTCGCTGAATGGCGATGCCAATTCTTTGACCGAGGAACAAGCCAGCCCTATGGTCAGCCGTGTGCTCGAAGAGCCGTTTTTTCAGGTCCCGATATAATTTCTGGGCGTCTGGACCCCACGGCCCAAGCGTCTCTACCCCGAAAGCCGCAAACACATGGTTGCCTGCGAGGCCCGTGTATTTGCGGTGTTTAGCAGCTTCTGCCGAAGCTGCCGCTGCGCCCGCCCTCTGCGAAGTGGTGGACAGGTGGGACGGAGCCAATGTGTCCACGCAGGTGGCGTCCCAGACTAGGGGTCGTCCCACTTGCCACGGAATGAGCGTCATACCGTCGGGCCTCTTGCCATCGTCGCGGGCGAGGCCAGGTGGCTCTAGGACGGCTGGAATGTTTATGTTGGCAAGGGCCCGACGGATTATGTCGTTCATGCAGGCGTGACGGGCAAAGCGGCCTGCGCTTTTTTGACAGGAAAGGCCGTGGTGGCCCAGACGATCCACTTCCACGCCGCAGGGGCAACGATGGGGGACCACTATGTTGGAACCCAGGCGGAGGCCGACAGCTAATCTCAGTGAGTTGTTGTCCAGTAGTGTCGCGCAATGGGCCGAAGGGTAGGCGTGGAGCCAGAATCCAGACTCTTTCTCTGAACAAGCCAGGAGCCGGGCTTTTTCGGAGGCTGACGCGGCGGAGTCCAGTAGCCAGTCGTGGACCTGGCGGCAGAGTGGTTCATCCCAGGTTCTTTGTACACCTTTGCTGAATGGAAGGTCTTTACCGGGACAGGCCGTTTTCCATGCATTCTCTGCCTCGGTCAAGCACGATACCTCAATATCACGAAGTGATGGAGCGAGGATTTTTCCGATGAGGGATATCGTACTGTGGACCGAGGAGAGAAAGGCTGGAAGAACGACGCTTGAAATTTGCCGGATACCCAGGCCGCCGTAACGAATTGGGAGACTAGCATGTAGGAATTGTCTGTCGTTCAACTGAATGTTAAGAGTTTTTTGGATTTGGGAGTGTAGGATGGAATCAATTTTTTGACAAGATACGGGAAATTTCCATAATGGACTACAGCGCATCAGATAGGTGAATTTGGGGGCAAATAGACAAAAACGGAGGATAGAAAGGGCCATGTGTGAGTTAATTTTGAGTAGGCGGTCGGAGTATTCAGAAAAACGGTTGATTTGGCTGTCAATAAAATCTGGGATTGAATCTTCAAATATTGGGGCTCCAAGGAGGTGAAATGAGTTTTTAGTCATAATTTTGATATCTGGGCAAATGTTTTGAAAGTCGTTGATAATTTTGCATTTGTTTGTGTTTTCCTGGCTTACATACAGCTCGCATTTGCTCATATTTAGGTCCAAACCGATTTCATGAAATTTTGCTATTAGGAATGACAGGTCGTCCAATACGCAGCTCGCTTCACCTCTGAGGCTGCCGTCGTCCAGGTACCAGATGTTAAATTTTGACTTTAGGGCCGAAATGATAGGGTGAATAGCAAGGCTGAAGATGGCTGGGCCCAGGGGGTCGCCTTGCTGACCACCAACTGCCGAAAATATGCTATGGTTGTTGTACATTAAATTTGAAGGCGAGCTGTAGCACTGCCAGAGATACGGGTATAAATTAGGAATCTCTTTTTGGATTTCTGTCAGCATGGCTACTCTGCTGACAGAGTTGAACGCATTTTTGACGTCAACCTTTAGAAGTATCTGATCTTTGGAGTTACAGAGGAAAGTACGGCAGGCGTGGACGGCGGCTTCGCAGCCTCCTTTTGAGCCAAAGCCGAGCTGGGTTGGCTTGAATTTAGGTTCCAGATCTTGGACTATGTATCTGCAGCACACTTTGGAGGTTAGTCTTCTATATGTAGCTCCTATTGCAATTGGGCGGATTCCGCCATCTTTTTTACCAAGTGCACGGAGGTTGGCACCGTACAGGGTGGAAGCTATCCCGGTGTCTACCTTGCCTGCAAGCATAAAGTTGACGAGACGAGTGATGCTAGACAGAAGGACGTTATTCAGGCTACCCGGTACCCCGACGATAAGATCCTTTAGGTGTTGAGGTGTAATGCCATCCAGGCCCCCGGCAGAACCATTCTTGAATGACATCAAGGAAGCCATTACTTCATCTTCGGAGGCTTGCAGGCATGGCATAGCTGAGCTGGGCGGGTCAGGATAGTTAAGTACTGCGGGTGCTGGTGGATGCTTACCCTGCAGGGTGGCAAGCGTGTCTGGTGTATCGGGAGCTGAAATGTCGCTGGAGAAAAGAATTTGTGCAGCGCCCTTCAGGTCACCGTCGTTAACTTTCCCCTCTACTACCTTAAACACATCCCGAGAGTAGTGTTTTGGGTGGAAATCGATACAAGAAGCGTCGATGGTGCTAGAACGGGAACAGTTGGATTTTATTTTGGAAGTGAGAGACTGGCGGTTGTTATTTTTTGCAACATGGAGGGTATTGAACGCAAATAGAAGAAGGCTTTCCCAGCTTGACGCTGAATTAACGCTTAAGCAATTATCAATCAACTTCGCAAGACTGGATGCGACAGCTGGTCTCGCGCCTCTCGGGATTCGTTTAATAACCGGAAAAGCCTTCTTATAACTGCTTAAGGTAGTGGAGAGGGGGGAATTAAGAGAGTTGGCAGAGGTTGACGCATGGCTGATAGGGATATTGTTGCTGTTATTTAATTTATGTGACTTGCCAAGATGGATCTGTAGACCACGCCTTCCCTTCAGTAGTTTTGGGTACGTGCAGTGCGGGCATTGTATGTATTCTTGCGAACACTGGGCAACGGGCTGGCTGTCGGTTAGTGTGGGTAGGGTCGACATTTACCTTACTTTAACTTAATCTTAATATTATACACAACCGGGAAAAAAGGCTATTAATAACTAGAAAGATAAAAAGGATATATAAAGAAACAACACAAAAAACACTGCGGTCCATTCCGGCTCGATTGAAGACATTTTCGATCCCATAGCAAACTAATCAACGGCTTTATAATGTAGGCGGCGGATTAATACGTAGATTAGACTTTCCAGGCAGTAAACTTGATAGAACTTATTAAAACACTGAAGAAAACGTTGTAAATAAACACGCGTGATTAAATTTTCACTACGATGACAGATGTCACATAGGCCGGGTGCCTTGCTTCGCACCGAAGTTGCCCGGGCTGCGGTCTCCGCAGGAAATAAAACCTCTGTGGACTCGTTGCTTGTACCATGTGCTTGACTTTCTAAAGATGCAACTGTGTATGAAATTGTGGGATAATAATTCCGATGAAAAACATTTCAGATGCTTGTTTATCTGTTGCTAGGTAACATATCAAACATAACATAATACTTAATTTTGCAATCATTGTTTGTTACGTTTCGTACCGTTCGTTCGTAAGAACATGGTATGTTATTCAGATGAATCTTAACCTTTTAAGCGCCAGGTGGCGAGGTAGTACGCCGTGCCCCTGACGTCTGAGCAATAAAACAAAGATAAGCTAATAAATTAATAATGCCGAAACATCATAAAGGGTTGTAGGGGTGGTATTTCATAGTTTTTGAATGGAAATCCATTGAACTCGGTGGCGTCGGTGGCGGCGATTACCGATGGCGTTATTTGCCGTCTTTAGCGGTCATAAGGTTAAATGAAGATTTTGCTGATACAGCTATTATTGTGCAGGTAGATAAGAATACTTATATTACCTTTGAAATCATTGTTACGTTACGTACCCTTTCAACCTTTCGTTTCGTTACATAAAAACAAGTAAATAATTATTCTAAAAACAAGTTAACAAAGTAGTCGATTGTTTTATGTAATTATGTGACAACCACTTTGGCATCACTAGTGAAACTTCCTATTGGCTATGTGCGAAGTGGGTGGTGGCGGTAAGCTAGGCGCACACCATTGCAGAAATGTGTAGATTCCGGGGACATCTGTCAAATGTCCTTGCTATATTATGAACATGTCTACAGTGAAATAAAGAATAACTTTCACGGGCGCGGCGCGGTGCAGGGCGAAGGCGATTTTGCATTTTTGATCTTTCCGAAACTGTTGACTGTTGATTACTACTTCATATGTCACACACGCCGTCTCCGCTCTACCGCGCGGTTTTTTGGTGCGATACTATACTATACACGTTAAGCATGCACAGTAGACCGTTCCGTGTCCGGGCCGGCCCGTTTTCTATGACAGCAAACGCAACGGCCGGCGTATTTCTCTAGAAGAAAACGGGCCGGCCCGGACACGGAACGGCCTACTGTGAATCATCCTTTATTCCTAGCATGACAGGATGATAATATTGATGATGCGTGGCTTCAGACCGCGCAACCTACGCCAATATAGTTATCTCAATAGATCAATTGCCTCAATTGACTGCTTGCGGACACTGATAGCACTTGACAACTAGTGTTTATCATTTGTTACGTGGGTAACGTGGGTGAGAAAATGTCATTTTCAAACCACATGCTCGACAATGCCGAATTATAGGTCATGTAAACCCTACCGAAAGCAAGACATTAAATCCCTTGGTATTAGCCGGGTTATAATGTTGTACTGAATTTCATTATAACCCGCTGGTTAATAATATGATTTCACTATTCATAATTCTTATTACTATATGCATAAAGTTTAATTTTGCTAAACACAATTTGTCCTAGGCCATGGCCTACTTGATTTGACAAAATAAATGAAGTTTGCCTCCGTGTGAACCCCGGTCCGGAGGAGCGCGGTGTTCGAAATTCGAATTTTTTAGGACCACGGCTTGTGCTTTCGAATTTGGAACGTCGCGCGCCTTCATTTGTTCACGCGTGACGAACAAATCGAGTTCTTGTAGGTGCCTATAGAAGATTTAATTTCAAAAACAATATTGAAAATGTCGAGTGATGAAAGTGTTTTGACTCCTGAGTTTATCAAATTAGATGCCATAGGCATTGTCAACAATCTGCTGCCAGAGAAGTCAAAGGAAAAATACCTAAAAGCCTACAACGATTTTGACAAATGGAAAGCTGTAAAAGGCGTAAAGTCTGTGTCTGAATCAGTGCTTCTGGTCTATTTTGAATATTTGTCAGCTACAAAGAAGCCAAGTAGCCTGTGGTGTATATCTACTGAGCCTGTTTTTTTGTCTCGCATAAGGTGTGAAAAGTAGAGTATACACCTCGGGGATAAGACTGTTTTAGTCTTGGGCGGTTGAACCCCTCACTGCACTCAGGACTCAGTCTTAATTCCCTCGCTTCGCTCAGGAATTAACTTATAACTCCCTCGCTACGCTCAGGAGTTAAATTATGAGTCCTTCGTTACGTTCGGGATTCAATTCGCTCCCGTGACATAAAACAGTGCTTTATCCCCTTAGTGTATAATCTACTATTTTCTACTCCAGCATTATAATCTGTCAATTAAATGACTGACAGAGGTATCAAAACAATGAACATTTTTATACAAATGCGAATCTACAGGTGACATCGGAGACGTGATCAGAAACAATTTGACTCGATGAAGTATTGAAAGACAAGCTCAATAAAGATGAAATCACAGTTACTACTTGCAATATTGAATATTATTTCACAAATTATTAACAGAAAAAATAATGTTACATACAACTTGGTCACCACACAACACGACGTCTTGTCATCCCTCATACGACGTGTGTCAAAAGTGATAGGGTGACCATGATGTAAGTATGGCGTTATTATTTTTCTAGTAAAAGTTTGAAAAAATTAACTTGTTTTATTCGATGTAACAACTATTGCATTTAAAACGCAATCATGTGTAGAGTCTGAATAATTAGCTTCTGATTACGTCTCCGATGTCACCCTGTATACCATTTAGACAAGTTTATGACTGGTGGGAGAATAAAACTGGATTTCCTTACATTTTACATTATTATATTATCTTTTATTTTATTTTTAAAAAGAGGTAACGCGCATGTGACACCCGTGGGAGTTGCAGGCGTCCATAGGCTGCGGTGACCGCTTACCATCAGGAGGGCCGTACGCTTGTTTGCCGCTTTGGGTGAAAGACCCAACGCTATTTTTGGGCGGCGGAGGTGATAATTGCACTGAGGACTTCATATAATTTCAATGTTCTATTTTTTTAAATGAAATCTATTCCATTTCTTTACCTTGAGCCATAATGGAAATTATTTAAAACCTTTTGACTTGCCATAAAAAATCTAACTGTGGTCTGTGGTGACGTGTCCTGTACTTGCTTTTTATAAATAAATAATAAATAAATAAATAAATATTAGGGGACATTTTTTTTAACACAAATCGATCTAGTCCCACATTGAGGCTTGTGTTATGGGTACTAGACGACGATATATTTAATAGATATATACTTAAATACATAGAAAACGTCCAAGTCTCAGGAACAAATGTCTCTGATCACCACAGAAACAAATGCCCTTACCGGGAATCGAACCCGGGACCTCTAGTTTCGGAGGCAATGACACTACCAAGTAGGCTAAATAGGCCGACAATTCCTTAACACCTTTTTGTAACTAAATTTCGTTACTAAGTGTACTATCCATTCCTTGAATCAAAGTCACAAATTTCAACATAAGGTAGAGTTAATAATATTAATTATAGATTTTACAAGGTAAACTAAAAAACAAATTAAACGGATCCCAGGACGCTAGCGGCATTACCCCTTTGGATCGCGAGAGTGATCCGTTGGCAGAGGTATCCGCCAGCCCTGCGATCCCCCGATGCGTTGATCAGCCGCGACGACAAAGCCTTGATAAAGCTTTTCATGTCGGCTGACCAGGGACCCAAAGTTTCTACCGCAAGCGCCGCAAATTCGTAATCTTTCATTAAAGATGAGTATTTGCGGCGTTTGAGGGTTTGGGCCTGATCAGCCGCAGCGCCGGCCTGAGAGCGGGTACCCTGGATGTGGGACTGAGCCAAAGTATCGACACATGTGGCTTCCCAAACCAGAGCCCTGCCAAGCCGCCACGGCACCAAAGTGACTCCGTCCGGGCGCTTGCCATCGTCTCTCGCCATACCAGTGGGTTCTAGGGTAGATGGCACCGAGGCGGTGGCAAGCGACCGACGTATCAGGTCATTTATCGTGCTATGGCGGTAAATGCGACCGGCGCTCTTGTAGCACGAAAGGCCGTGCCGTCCCAGCTGATCCACAGCTTTACCACACACGCAGCTGTGGGGGGCACATATCCTGGCTCCGAGTCTGAGGCAGATCGATATCCTCAAGCAGTTCGGTTCCAGGACAGTGCCCACATTACGCGAAGGGAGCGCATTCAGCCAGTAGCCGGACTCACTTGTGGAAACAGCGAGAAGTCGGGCGCGTTCCATATCATTCTGGTTTTGCAGGAGAGCAGCGTGGGTGCCTTAAGTCGGGGGGTATCCCACGCCCTCTGGTTGTGTTTGGCAGCCGGGGCGTCCTCTCCAGGGCAAGACTCGCACGAGGCTTTCTCGGCTTCCGCCAAGCTCGCTATGTCAAAGACGGATATCTGTAAGGATTTTAAAATGATACCGACAAGAGACAGCGAGCTGTAGGCGGAAGACAAGAAAGCCGGCAGCGCCACGCTCGACGAGGAGCGAACACCCAGACCACCAAACCTAACGGGGAGAACCGCTTGGACCCAGGAATTTGATTCTAAATTAATATTTAAAATTTTGGTTAATGTTGCGTGAAGGGTGTCGTCGATTGATGAAAGGATGGATGGAAATTTCCAAATCGGACAGCTTCGTAGTAAATAAGTGAATTTAGTGGTGAATAAACAAAAGCGAATAATGAAAAGGGTCATATGGGGGTTTAGTTCGAACAAAAGGGAAGAAGTACACTTAAAAACGTTTAATTTGCAATTAATAAAAGGGTTGATAGCTTCGTCAAAAATTGGAGAGCCTAAATGGGTGAGCGATGATTTTTGATAAACCGAAATATTAGGCAACAAAACGTTAAAATTGGTCAGTATTTCTATTTTTCTATCCTGGGAAAGGTGGTCGGATAGAAAAATTTCACATTTGGTAAAATTAAGAGCTAGGCCTATGTCAGAGAATTTGTCTATTATTATTTTCAAATCTTGTAGAACGGTTTCAGCGTCCCCACCGAGGGAGCCGTCGTCCAAATACCAAAGGTTAAATTTAGAATTTAGAGTGTAGGGTTTGTTCGTCTATGTTTGCTTTATTCGCGCACATAACGCAATAAGCGCGAATAGCAAATACGCGTGTCCGTCGATTTATCGGTTTTGGGCGTTTTGGCACACGTCAAAGGAAACGCATGTGCATACCGACACGAAGGGTGAACGGGCATGTTTGTTGTTCGGACACATAAGGGATGATTCACAGTAGACCGTTCCGTGTCCGGGCCGGCCCGTTTTCTATGACAGCAAACGTAACGGCCGGCGTATTTCTCTAGAAGAAAACGGGCCGGCCCGGACACGGAACGGTCTACTGTGAATCATCCTTAACATAACAAATATTTTCGCAAATAAGGCGCAGTCATATAACGAATAGCGTATACCGAAGTGCGGTTTCACCATGAGAGGCAGCTTTTTTGTGTGCCTTAGGCACATTACTTGTGGCAAGGTGAAAAACTGTCTTATTTCTGCTCTTGGCCAACGGTGTATTGTCATGGTCAAAATTTGTGAAATAGCCGATAACTGTAATTTAATGACACAGGGAATAATATAGGTGGTGGTAAAATAATTGACCGAGCGAGCGAAGCGTCTCCGTTTCAGCTTTCGACAAAAATTCTTTCGTATGTCTGTCTGTCTGTCCAGATGTTCTCCTCTACAGGTCGCATTTCTCAACCGATTCTCGTGTAAGCAGGTTCGATAATTATTAGATTTTTTCGAGTCAGTGTTTGGAAATTTTGAACTTTTTTTTGCGATGCCTACAGCTCACAGAGCCACTAGTAATATACAGGTTGAAATTTTATTGACTTTTCAAATTTTTCCCAGGCATTAGGTATCAATAAAAGATGCAATTTCTGAAAAAAAAACTTAGGTAATATTTTCACAATAAAATGTGCTGTCCGAATAAATAATTAGTAACGTGTGGATAATTGGGAGCTGAATGACGCTCGGGGTTAGCGGTGCGGGGGGAGGGGCGCGCTCACCTATCTTACCTCGACCAAAATTGCAAATTAGTCTCACGCGCATCTCCGGATGCCCGGTCGTGCACTTCCGTGTTATATCTCTCGTAAAGACGCGCGATCGCGAACGTGACTGACAACAATGTTTACGAACCGGGAGTATCCCGTGAATGAAGAAAAATGTGCAACTTATGTTTTTTTTACTAGTTTCCAATGATATTTTAATATTATTGTAGCGTTCATAAAAAAAAGTTTTTCGTCGCGTATGTCTCGGCGTTACAAGGTGGGGGCGGGGCGAGCGTTATCACTGCCTCTCGCACAACACGCACTACCGCGGTATCCATGAACACATGGTTTTTTAGGATATCTTTCAGCTGCTCTGTCTCAATATTTTAGTACTGAAAGGTACTGAAAGAAAAACCACGTACTTTTCATTTTTCGCTAAGGAATCCACTGTGAAAATTTGAACAGTGAATATTATTTCACCCTGTAGAATTATCAATATAGGTGTTCGATGCGAAACTTTTAGATCTAGAAATCGATGATCGGACGCACTCAGTGAAAAAAAGGTTACTCGTCGTTATTATGTCGTTAGACAAAATTCCAACTGACCCTAGTATTTCAGCTTGTCTGTATAGAGGCTATTTGAGCATATAACGCGACTTATTCAGGTCTAGATGACCTTACCGCTTGGGTCAGGGCCCTGCCGCGTCCGGTGCGCTCCCCATACAACTGTTAGTGGAAATAGACACACTGGATCAGACAGGTTCCTTTGTACGGTAGTGGGCTAATAATACTTAAGAGTCCGCAATAACCTCGGTTCTCCATATAAACGTAGTTACGCTCTCATTTTAAAACGCCATGCTAGAATAACATGAAACTTCGTCGGAAATTAGTTTCTGTTATTTGAAATTATAATGGAGAAAAAATACAGCGATTATTAAGGTTTTCATACAACACTTAAAAAACTCAAATACTCGCTGTATTTTTTTTATTACAATTTCTAGCAACAGAAACCAAATTCCGACCTAGATATGGCGGCTCCCGTTGTGTATAAAAAGTTTCATGTTAGTTCAGCAAGGCGTTTTATAATGAGAACGAAACTACGTTTCCATGGAGAATCGGGTTCAGCCGAGCGTACTGGGGACTCTTAAGTATTGAACGCGTAATGTGGGTCGCTTTTTGTATCGGCAGATGGTGGATTCATGACATGATTAATGCTCGAAACGCACAGAGCGGACGCGGCGCGGTGCGGGGCGGAGGCGGTTTTACATTTTTGATCTTTCCGAAACTGTCGACTGTCGATTACTGCTTCATATGTCACACACGCCGCCTCCGCTCTACCGCGCTACCGAATACCGCTCGGTTTTTTGGTCCAGACCACGTTCGCTTTACCGCAAAACCGTCTCCGCCCCGCAAAGACGCTGCGCCGTGCTCTGTGCGTTTCAATCTAGAAGTAGGTACTGTAGAGATTGATACAAAATTAAAACATAGCGCTTCCAAGCGTTGCTCAAACGATAGCATCACTTCTTTAATTATTATCAAATAGTGACTAACAGGGAAGGGTACCCAACTGTCCGGCTCCGATTTGATTAATTTTTATATATGTTATAGAGTAGTCAAAAATAGCTGACACGTATTTCTTTTAAACTGCCCAATTTCAACCTGTTCGGAGGTCCTCCAAATACTGAAAAGAGACGAAACCCTCTAACTTCTGTACAGAGTTTTGTTCAAGCAAACTGCGTTGTTATTACTTTTTTTATAAATGTTGTAGAACATGAAAAAATAATGGACAAGTGTTTTGCTATTTATGCTATAAACTCATATTTAAAAAAAACCCACTTCAAAGTTCCATACTTTTCATCGTTTCACTCACTTTATCTTTGGTTATTTGTTTAGCTTGAAAACTGTTTATGGTCATCTTTTATTTACTTTAAGCTTCGATCAATAATATTATTGACCGAAGACTTTAAGTAAGTTTGTGTTGAAATTGAATGAATATAAACAGCATTTTTTTTACAATATATGAAACCGCCAAATGTTTTTTTGTCGGGACCATGAACCATGAGATCATGGACCAAACAGTTTTCGAGCTAAACAATAACCAAAGTCAAAGTGAGTGAAACGATGAAAAGTATGGAACTTTGAAGTGAGTTTTTTTTAAATATGAGTTTCTAGCAGCAATAGCATAACACGTGTCCATTATTTTTTCATGTTCGCCAACATATATTAAAACTAGTATAACATAAAGTAGATAACAACGCAGTTTGCTTGAACAAAACTCTCTACAGAAGTTAGAGGGTTTCGCCACTTTTCATTATTTTGGAGGACCAGTTCTCCGAAAAAGGAAGAGGTTCTCAATTCGTCGGTTTTTTTTATTATTAAAAATGGGATTGCTCTTGGCCTGCATCTTTTTATGTATGTTCACCGATTAGTCGGAGACTAGTGGACCGACATCAAAAATGTTTTTTTTGTTTGAAAGGGTGTGTTTTATAGTTGGTCCCATTGTCACCAAGTCTGGATCTGATGACGGTCTCTTGGAAAAATCGAAGGAACTCGTCAAATTATAAACCAAGAGGATGGGGGTAAGGCAAAAAATAAGGAACTCAAATTACCAAGAGGATGGGGTCTGGCAAAGTTTGAGTCGGTGTTTTTTTGTTAAAAATTTACTTGTTAACTACTCTATAACATATATAAAAATAATCAAATCGGAGCCGGACAGTTCCTGGGTATACCCTTCCTTGTAAGAAAACGTAACGTTTTGACTTGTACTATTATTTAATCTGTTGTTTGATTTTATTATACTCAATCATCACTTTTTGGTTTATGATTTGTAGAAAGTAGTGCGCTGGTGCGTGCAAAGAGCTCGGCATATAGCTACCTAGTGAGCGAACAGGACAAAAATTTAGGTCCAGTCAGCGTCATATAAATGCATATATATGTATAATGTTTATAAACTGGTTGTTTCAGACGATGGTGTGTCTCCTGCCTTTGGAGTACGGCGACTGCCATGCTGTATCGAATCCTGGCTAATCCGCTACCACAAATCACAGGTGCATATTGGCAATATAGCTTATACAAAAATACAAATATGGGCGCATAATGCAAGGAAAAAATAGAAAGCACACGCGCTTATGCCCCGCTGCGTGGAAAGATGATGCGTGAAAGGAGTTGAAATATAAAAATAAACGTACTTCTTCGGACAGACTTCCCTGATAAAATCCGGTTCGAAGGACCATGTACCCCGTACATACGTTGTTATATCTCATGTCATGTTCGACGACACTCCTAGTTCCTGGGATTTCATTCATTTAATGGTGGGCTCATTAGAGATTATTATATTCTTTGATGGTGGGTTTACGAGTACGTTCTGTGTTCTTAGGTATGTATAGTTATGTACTGTGACATCCGTCTTTCGCCGAAATACAATTTTTAAATAACCTTGTTACTAATTGTTAAAATTGTACTGATGAATGGCAGCTAAAACAAAAGGTGGAATCGTAATCATCATCATCATATCAGCTGATGGACGTCCACTGCTGGACATAATCCCCCCTAAAGAGTGTCACAATGACGGGTAAAGATGTCTGATTCTATTGAAAACGAAGACAATTTTCACTGATGCCGCGTGAAGTAGGATCGCTACGCCGGTTTGGCGACCAGCATCTGGTTGGGACCACCTAGAAGATGAAGTTTTTACAGACTTTAAAATTAAAACAGAGCGTCGTGTGCATTTTATTTGGTGAAGGAGGGGACGGGTGCTAACGACCTGCGTAGACACGCTGGCTCCCTCCCATCTAGAGGAGGCGGCCGAGGCAACCAAAAAGCGCAAATCCACCCCTCGACCCCAACTACCACTTTGTTCCTTTTGGTGTCGAGACCCTTGGTCTGTGGGGCCCAGCGGCACATCACTTGTTTCGCTTTTTGGCCAAACGTTTGGTCGACGTGACCGGGGACAGGAGAGCTGGCAGCTTCCTCGCTCAACACATAAGCATTGCGGATCAGCGAGGAAACGCTGCCCGCATTCTTGGCCTCGCCACAGGGACCAATTTTAGAATTGGACAATTAGTTATCATAAATAATAAATAAATATTAGGGGGACAATTTTTTACACAAATCGAACTAGTCCCATAGTAAGCTTAATAAGGCTTGTGTTATGGGTACTAGACGAAGATATATTTAATAGATATATACTTAAATACATAGAAAACATCCAAGTCTCAGGAACAAATGTCTCTGCTCACCACAGAAACAAATGCCCTTACCGGGATTCGAACCCGGGACCTCTAGCTTCGGAGACAATGACACTACCAACTAGGCTAAACAGGCCGATTTATATATAGATATATATTTGTATACTAAGTTAGTTTTAAGTTTGTTATACATATAGTTTATTTATAATTTGTCTTTTATTTGTTAGCTATTGAATTAGCTGGTTGCTAACCGACCTATGGATCCTGCTAGTACTAATAGAATTGTTTTTTCGCAGCCCCAAAGCACAGTAAACCGCGGCCAGCGGGCAAGGAACACCTACACCCAGAACCCAAGGTTGAGTGTGTGGTGCTGCATGAACCAGCGACGCCCAAGGTAGACGTCATCTTCGTACATGGACTGTATGGTGAGTCTCCTGGTGGTTTCTGCTAGCCTAGTACCCGTGGTCAATGTCAACGACGTCCAAAGTTAACATGCACTGGTGGTTTCTGTCCACCTAGAACATCGCTATGGTCACATGTCCGAAACTGTGTCACAGTTAGCAAGCAAAGAACACCTCCACCCGAACCCAAGATTGAGTGTGGTGCTGTACGAACCAGCGACGCCCAAGGCCGACGTCATCTTTGTACTGGTCAGTATAGAATATCTCCTGGTGGCTTCTGATCACCTAGTGCCCATGGTCAAAGCTCCGAAGTCAGACATGGAACACCTCCTCCCAGAAGCCAAGGTTGAGTGTGTGGTGGGTGCTCGAACCAGCGACGCCCAAGGTCGACGTCATCTTGTCTGTATATGGTGGGTGTATGGTGAGTAGGCTTTTGCTAGCCTAGTACCCGTGGTCAAAGCTCCGAAGCACTCGTAGATGGAGCACACCTCCACCCAAGGTTGCGTGTGCGGTGCTGCGTGAACCAGCGACGCCCAAGGTCAACGTCACCTTCGTACATGGGCTGTATGGTTAGTCTCCTGGAGGCTTCTGATCGCCTAGTACCCGTAGTCAAAGGTTAAGGTAAATCATGCCCAAGATTGAAGTCTTCTCCTGCATGGACTGTAGGTATAGTGGAATCTCCTGGTGGCTTCTGATATTCGGATATAGAGGTAGGAGCCCGCGCGGAGACTCGAGTGTGTGGTGGCTTTTGTTAGCCCAGTACTTACTCGTAGTAAGACAGAGAATTGACAAAGGAATATCACAAGTTCACAACCCATAATTTGCCGCGCCGTCGCGTAGTTAGGTAGGTACAGTCAGCGTCAAAAGTAACTGGAAAAAACAAGCTATCAAAAGTAATAGTCATGTATAGTGTCTAAAGATACACATCATTTAACAATTGAGAATTATCTGAGATTTTTAGTGTTCATAATAAATGATCATGGCAATGATGCAAAAGTAAAATACCAGACATTTCCCAAAAGAATCGAAAACAACGAACTTTCAAAATTAACGAATAGTGCACAAATTCACAATAGAATGAACGCATTTGACGCCTTACAATATTTTCTTTTGAAATTTGACATTCATCGAAAAGAGATCAGTAATGTCATGCGATACATTCGTCCCTTTCATTTCGGCTCCGTCGTCATGGCGTCTTCATTTGTTCATTTGGGAGTCGCTTATTACAAATTTGACATTCATCGAGAAGAGATCAGTAATGTCATGCGATACATTCGTCCCTTTCATTTCGGCTCCGATGTCATGGCGTCTTCATTTGTTCATTTGGGAATCGCTTATTACATATGTTTTCACTTTACTAAACCAAGTGTAGAGTAAGTTGTGACAGATAATTCAATGTGGTACCAAAATAGTTAAATATTCGCTGAATGTTATGTGACATGATAAGCATGAAATGAGCGTCGTAGTTCAGTTCCTTTGCTAATATGCAAAAAAAACTTGTATGCGGCGGCAGCCCGAAGGTTACCATGGAACCTCGGAAATTGAAGAAACTTTTCAGATAGACTTGTTTAAATTATCTTGTGTATTGAAATATCCAAAAATATATACAAATTCATACGCACAGTCTACAATTTTTCACAGCTTACAGGTAAACAAAAATATTTATTTTCTTGTTTATCTGACTGCTCCGTTATAAGCTGTGATAGTCTGTAGAACTAATTTGACTTGATAAATGTGCACATATTTCTCATCGAATTGGCGCACGGATATTTTTGGCTAATAGATCGTACATATATTTATGAACTCGACTGAACAAAAATTACGATACCACTTGACAGCAGTTGAGACTACGAAGTTCGGAATTCGTGGTGGCCCTCCTGTACAGACATCTCTATAAATATATAAATATTTCCGAATTTAAGTGTGAAATATAAGATACAAAAACACATACACATTTCTAAACGTGACCGTATCTTGTGTTTGTTCTTTTAAAAAACCGGCCAAGTGAGTGTCGGACCACGCACAATAAGGGTTCCGTACCGATACCTCCTAATCTACATTTAAAACCACTATACATTTAATCACAAAATGTTGTAATAGGAAACTTACGACACTTACGCCCTTTTGTTTTGGCAAGACAGACAATAACTCAAAAACCGTTAAACCAATCTTGTTCAAACCAAAAATAGTTGAAAGGATTTATTAATGTAAAATCATCGTGATTTTTTTTTCAGAATTTTAAACTTCATAGTTTGGAAATTAAAGGGGGGGGGGACACTTTTTACGACTTTGACAGCTAATATCTCACCAACGTTAGATAATTTTTTTTTTAGAAACCTCTATGTCATTTTTGAAGGCCTATCCATAAATACCCCACACATGTACATTGAAAAAAATAATATTTGACCTTCTGTTACATGTATGGGGTGCCCCCCCTAGTTTAATATTATATTCATAATTTCATATCATATTTCTATAGCGGTTCATACCATACACCTTCACACCAAATTTCATAATTGTAGTGATCATATTTTCCGAGTAAATCGGCTGTGAGATACGGACGGACAGACCGACAGACATGACGAATCCATAAGGGTTCCGTTTTTTTGCCATTTAGCTACGGAACCCTAAAAAGGTAGAAAGAATAAATTATACGGCAGTCAGCGTTATTAACTTAAATAAATAAACACACAAATCAAACGTACAAATTATCATGCACGAAATATAAAAACTGCCTCGACAAAAAAAAAACCTGTACAATTATCGAACCTGTTCACAAAATTTCACGAGAATCGGTTGAAAAATGCGACCTGTAGAGGAGAGCATCCGGACAGACAGACAGACAGACATACGAAAGAATTTTTGTCGAAAGCTGAAACGGAGACGCTTCGCTCGCTTGGTCAGTAACCAATTTGATTTGATAGCTTCAAGAAAATCAAATTGAACAAAGTTTTTTTTTAATTTTAGAACAATGATTTATTTGTATGTATACCAAATAGTTTTTAAATCTTTCAAGTACTTATGAAACAGTTTTTTCAGATAATTATGAAATGACACATGGTCAAATAATTATGACAACTATGAAGTGATCAATTTTTTAAATTGTAATCATTTATTTATGTACAACGAAAATATATACAAGAATACTTAACCAAAATAATATAAAGAAAATTAAAACTAACTTAAATCTAAAACGAGCCTTTGAGGCATTGTACCGAGGATGCTGGCGGCATTTCCTCGCTGTATCGCAATGCTGATACGTTGAGCGAGGAAGCCGCCAGCTCTTCGGTCACCAGTTACGTCAAGTTTATTTTGAAGTTAGCGCTCGTCATATATTTTTGACTCAACGGTTGTGTCAGACAATTCTGGCAATTTAAGCCGTCACAAAGTCACAATCATTTGATAATTTCATATGCCAAACTACTTTTGATGCTAACAGCTGACTGTACTCAAATGTTTAATTGTATTTGTCGGCTCGTCGATTATTGTAATGTTATATAATGTACCTAAGATAGTTGATAAAATTATTCCACTTTTTACCCGATGAATGAAATAACATTGAAATTACCTTCCAAACTCCGTGCTAAAGAAATGCGTCAATTCAAATTTGACGAAAGGTCAGCACAACTACGTAAGTAGACATGTAGACAATTGCTTTTTCTAGTCTTGTTTTCTTCATTAAATTTTTGTATTACATATTTAATTTAGGAGCGTAAGTCGCGGTAAGTTATTTTATGTGTAACCGTTTTGAATGGCTACCAATGCACTCTTCCGGACCAGAAAATGGTCCTATAACTTTAACCAAATACAGTTTACGAAACGATCTATGAATACGTACACAACTAGCTTTTGCTGGATTTATTCCGTACTCCCAAAGAACAGGGAATGGAATCCGTATCTTAGTCTCGAAGTGGTCTCTGTGTATCAAAAAATCAAAATCAAATATTTATTCTGCAAATAGGCCACAAGGGCACTTTTACAAGTCAAAGCGTGGATTTATACAATTTAAAAAAACTGAGAATCTTACTTAATAATAATGATTAATAAAATATACTGATTAACAATTATATAAAAATAAATTTACAAATATTAAGGACGTATTGAATACGATCTGTCCGAATAAACAAAAAGTACATAAAATTAATTTAATATCTCAGAGATGTATATGGTCTCTGAGCGTCCAAATACGATTAATAACAATTATTTAAAAGTCCTTAGAGATGTAAATGATCTCTAAGCGCTAAAATTAAAATAAGTAAACTTAATATTGTTAGAGATGTATAAGGTCTCTAAGCGTCAATAACAATAAAACCAATCCAGAACAGGATTATGTCTCTCGTCAATCTACATACAATAAAATAACACTAGTATTAAGGTATTTACTTTGCCCTTGCAAGCATGAACAGACCGGACTCCACAAACAGCACCCGATCACGAGTATGACGCGTATCTCAGCCATATCCATATCGTAGTGAAAATATGGGAGGGATTACATAAATGCATGTAGGGCAGAGAATCCGTGTCGATATGGCGGATCGTTCCAGCCCATGATCGCGTTTAAATCAGTTTAATGTCGGATATACTCGTAGTATTCGTTCGTAGAGAGAAGTGTAATCAGAGTAAGAAAAAAATATAAAATAATCTAAAACAAAATTTTAAATGTAACTTAATTTAATAATGTGAATAAAGTATCCAAAAAAATTAAATAGAAAAAACATGTGTTAATTTTTTTTACCCTGTGTAGTCAGAACGCGATACCAATTAACGCCTTAAGGGTGATTCACAACAGGCCGTTCCGTGTCCTGGCCGGCCCGTTTTCTTCTAGAAAAATACGCCGGCCGTTGCGTTTGCTGTCATAGAAAACGGGCCGGTCCAGACACGGAACGGTCTAGTGTGAATCAGCCTTTAAACGGATGTAGGGCATTTTTGTTACATCCTGTATAAGCGTGAAGCTCGAAATGCACAGAGCAGGCGCGGCGCGGTGCGGGGCGGAGGCGGTTTTGCGTTTTTCCGAAACTGTCGACTGTCGATTACTGCTTCATATGTCACACACGCAACCTAACCTATTATTAAGACTTCGCTGTCCGTCCGTCCGTCCGTCCGTCTGTCACCAGGCTGTATCTCAAGAATCGTAAGTGTTTAATGGCACCAGCTTTTAGCCTTTTTTCTGGTACGGAACCCTTCGTGCGCGAGTCCGACTCGCACTTGTCCGGTTTTTTTGGTGCGATGTCCCCCGGACGTCGTTCCCGTTTCCGGAAAACCGCCTCCGCCACGCAACGACGCTGCACCGCGCTCTGAGCGTTTCAAGCTTTAGGGCCGGTTGCACCAACCTACGATTACAGGCCGGTCAACGTTAAATATGGCGCCGGCAGCTGTCATTCCATAGAAACTTGTCAAACTCTCCATACATTCGAATTTTAACGAACACAGCTTACGATTACAGACGGTTTGGTGCAACCCAGCCTAAGTAATAGAATAGTTATTAACTCTAAGTACGTCCTCAACATACTTAATTGATTAAACACAGGTCAGGAGTCATCCATTGTGATGGAACAATACTTAATTGTGTTCCTTCCTCGCGTTCCACATCTAGTTCTAAAGGGCTCTGAAACTGCTACATGCTGATAATAATGACAGGCATTTTGATTAAGAATTACATAAGTCACTACAGAGGTCGTAGGTTTGAACCCGGTTCGTAAATACCAATAGGTTTTTCAAAAAGACTACGTTTCAACTCACATAGCGCGGTCCGGAACACGTCGCCCCAAAAAACCGCGCTGTATTTGTCTGCGCGGTAGAGCGGAGACGGCGTGTGAAAGTGTCTGACATACGAGTATGAAGAAGTAGTCGACAGTTTCGGAAAGATCAAAAACTCAAAATCGCGCCCGCCCCGCGTTGCCTCCGCTCTGTGCATTTCGAGCTGAAGTCGGGTTCGTCGTTTTAGGTCAGGTCAGTAGAGTATTGTATCGTCTCGAACGCAATGGTGCACAAATCGCCGGAAATGCTTTGTTGCGTTTGATATGCGGAGCAAAGTTGACAAAGGTCTTACTAATAATAGCACTAGGTACGTGACGTGACAATAAACTGTGTTATCAGAAGTTAGAACTTGGACCTTGCGTAATGAACGGAATTCTGACAAGAATAGGTAGTACCTAAGTACATTATTGCTGAGGCCCGGAAAAAGCATTTTCTGGAAAAATTTATTTTGACGTCAATAGATAAGATACGCGTCCTCGAATTGCCATACCCGCCAGGGCGTATACAGGGTCTGGCCTGTAATAGGAGCCAAAAATTTAAAGGGCGCTTCGTTAGAGCATCTACAGTAACCTCGTGTGTCCAATAAAATTTCATCATTTTTTAATTCGGAGAAATTTTGGTCTAAAGTTATGTATGACATCCAAGTAATGGATCTTGGCACCACGAGATGATAGCGCGGCAGTCAATGCTGATTTTGAGGTAGCATCAAGTAATGACTCATCATAGTTTTTACATTCCAGGGTTTAAAGGATATTTTTAAGTTTTTTTTACAATATATAGTGTTTTTTAAAATAAAGAGTTATTCCACTCCAGTATAGTAAAAAAGTACACGTAAGCTATATTTGCATACTAAAAAAACATTTTTTTAAATCAAAACACACACCACACAAATTATTTCTGGAGAGCTCAATAGTGTACCGTTTAATTTTTTGCTTCCATTACAGGTCACACCCTTATGCGTTATTCATTATTAAATCGATTTATTTCAAATTTCAATGCATTTTCTTTTACATTTTCTCAGAAATGCAATATAATTTGAAAATCAAAAGAGAAATCCAATGAAATTCTCAGGATTTAGTAATAAAAACACGCGCTGCAGTAGCCGGTTCGCCGGGCGCGGGACAAAAGACGGCCACTTTGCCGGCCTTGGCTTCCAATTTTATATGAAAATCCATTATGGGTTGCTCAGGCAGGAGACATGAAGATCTCTCACTCTCAAGGAGGAATTTGTGCACTTAAGTACATATTCTACTAAACGCGCCGAAATCGCCGGTATTAAGAACCGCGTACCGATTTGAAACATGTCAAGCTAAGATATTCAAACTTAAAGACGTGACTGGCCGTTTGATTAGGTATGTTTTAGAATATTCAGCAGGCTATAATCAAATTATTTATTTTTATTTCTAGGTTCCCTGGGCAACACTTGGAGGCAAGGTGAATGGAGATCAAAATACAAAATAGAACCAAACAAAATATCCCTTCGACGACCCAACTCTATCCCTAACTGTGAATGCGACAAACAAACAAACAAAGACAATGTATTTAGCGATGATTTCAAAGACACGAACAAAATAGAACGTATAAAAGACAGTATAAAGCGAGAAAACGAAAATATACTCAATTTTAATGACAAAGAAATCACATTTACGAATATAGATGAGTATTATAAAATGAAAAGGATAACTGATGACGAAATGTTCATTACTGAGAAGTTTTACGAAGACCAGTGTGAAGTTATTGATAATTACGATACTCAAGCGAAGTTCGTTAGGGATCTGTTCAATATGGAGAATTTGAAAGTTGAGAAGAAGGAGAATGATAATTGTAGGTGCCGAGCGGAGGAGAAGCGGTGTGAGGTATGTAAATACGTCTATGTAGTATTTGTAGTCAATATCAGATGATACAATGCATGCATATTTTGACGAAGCACGTTGCTGATGCTGGCTGTTTTGAGAAATCGATGAAGCCTGCGTTGTGGATAGGTTTTGTACCAGTTGTGTTTAATAAAGTTCATACTTGTTACCATAATAAACATCAGATGGTTAAGACACAAGCACAAGGAGTCTTATTTTAAAATGGGGAAGACACAGATTTGCTGGAGTTCTGTATTCTTGATTCCCCAAAGTTGTACGAGTATAAGAAAAATTATATGCTTAACTACGGCGCGTCTCATGATATAGAGCGTGTGTTGCATGTATGGCAACGTAAGCGAGAGAGGGTGGGCATCGTCGTTCCATTCCTCGACCAACAGGTTTAGGCCTGTCGCGCCCCCGCTTCCCCTGTAGACGCTGCGGCCTCAATATCAGAAATTTTATTTGTAATCGTTTTCTTGATTTCCGATGTTTGATGAAATATTATCATTTTGAACACATTTCCGTCCAGTATTATATCTATGACTTCCTTAGTCTCTTCCATGGCACGTCTTTTGTTCCCATCTCTCGCTCTCTGGTCCTCTGTCTTCTCTGCAATTGTTAACGCATCTGATTGTGAGGTATGCCTTTTTAGATTCATCTCTAGTTTTATTTAATTCACTAGGCATATATGTATTATTAATACGTACATGATTATTATTAGTATCAGGTCAGACTATGAATTCGATACTAAATGTCAATACTTTTTTAACTCCACGTATTGTTACTTTTAACCCCGTGTGGCACCTCCTTTCTTCCCTTAGGTATCGTAAGAGACTAGTCTATCGACTGATGACTCGACTATCAGAACCGGGTATAAGTGTGTTGCGGGTAAAAATCTAGCATCATATCACTGCAACATCACATTGTCTCCATCTTTACCAATTGCTAAAATAGAACTGATATAATTTCATGTTCTTTGCCTGTCTCTTGTACCATAACGCAGGCGTGAGTTTATGTTATTGTTGATTGCAGGTGGGCTGCGGGTGCATCTGCGACGAGTGCTACTCCGCCTGCTGGCCCCGCGACTGGATAAAGGAGGACTACCCTCACGCGAGGGTCATCTCCATTAATTATACCAGCGACCCTCATTTGTGGCGTCCGCTGTGGATCAAACAGTGCAAGCGGTATGTTACTGCCATTATACCCTCTGTACCCTCTGTTACTATCATTCACTGGATGAATTACCCTCTCTCTATAGTAATATCCGTCAACTATACAAGCGACCCTCACTTGTGGCGTTCGCTGTGGATTAAACAGTGCAAGCGGTAGGTCACTGTCATCATTATCATTCACTAGATCAACTACCATCACTTGATAGTCATTTTCATCAACTATACTAGAGACCCTTTCTTGTGGCGTCCGCTGCGGATCAAACAGTGCAAAAGGTATGCCACTATCATCATTATCATTCACTGGATCAACTACCCTTATGCGAGTGTCTCTATCAACTACACCAGCGACTCTCACTTGTGGCGGTTGCTATGGGTCAAACAGTGCAAACGGTATGCCATTCATTTGTTAAAGAGATCAAAATTAGGAATAAGCCATCATCAGATTTGTGGAAATGTTGGAGCGGTCTTTGGAGTAGGTACAAAAGAAGGGACAATTGCACTAAAGATCCCATCTTGGCGAAGTGCAAGTGTCCTCAACTCAATAAGACAAGATGACCTCCAAAATATTGATAAAATAAATATAAAAAATATAAATATAAGGGGGACAAATTTTACACAGATCGAACTAGTCCCATAGTAAACTCAATAAGGCTTGTGTTATGTGTACTAGACGACGATATATTTAATAGGTATATCTGGTATATACTTATACTTAAATATATAGAAAATATCCGAGTCTCAGGAACAAATGTCTCTGCTAAGTACAGAAACAAATGCCCTTATGCCTGTCTTATCCATTGATAGTGATAATAAAACCATCCTGTATAAAGGAAGCCTTTGATTTCAGATTACATCTTCACGAGCGAGCGGAACAGATGATTTCTAAACTAATCGCCCTAGGAGTGGGTGAGCGTCCCATCGTGTGGGTTGGTCACTCGAAAGGAGGCCTCTTCATCAAGCAGATATACTGTGAAGGTATCATCCTACTAGCTTTTACCGGGTTGTCCTGAACGATTCCTGAGTCCGATTTGGCGTAGGCACTATTTACAAAAGCGACTGCCGTCTGATCTTCCAACTCACAAAACTTAGACCCAGTTGGGATTATCGGTTTCCTTACGAGGTTTTCCTTCGCTGTGAAGCTAATGATTTGTATATTTAAAACATATTACACATTACAGTGGGACACCAAGGCACTGTGAAATGTATTCAACGCTTTTAAAGTACTAACATAGTGTCCTTTTGTTTTCAGCTTATGAAGCCTATAAGAGACTAAACGGAAACAACAATATGGAGGAAATGATTAATAATATAGAATTGAAACAAAATTGCGACGAATTCGACAGAGACAACGAAATGAATCACATTACTGATAGAAATTATGAGCAAATCGAGGACTATAAGAATACAAATGACACATGTACAAGCGAAAGTGAGTTAGAAGCGTATAAAGATAATAAAGACATTTATGAACAATATAACGAAGAAAACATAGAATCTAAGGATGTATATGTTGAAGATGATTCCAGGGATATAAATGATAATTGTAATAATAGTTTAGAGTTAAAGTATGATGAAAGTAGTTATGACAGCTCAGCTAGTGAACATTTTTGTAATATGAAACAAGCGAAAGATGGAAATGCTTTGGAGTTTTCAAACGATGAAGGTGAGCATACTTACCTTCAAACTAAGTAAGGCGGGCGAATTTCATTTAGATTTTGCTAATAATTTTCAAATTTAATTGCATTATTTGAGAAAAGCATTATACAGGTTGTTTGGCAGATGGACGGACATACGTGTATAGTGGATAGATGAGGTCATCTGCTACGTGGTCAAGCACAAACAATTTTCCCTGGGCCCAAAGATTTTTATTTATCTATCCCCTATATAATTTTTGATTTGCTTGTTAGAAAACCTATCCCTGCGCGCTTCGCTGTGGTCCCTGAGTTCGGGCTTCATGTTCTACTCCGTCCCGCACCGCGGCTCTCCTCTCGCCGACATCAAGACACCCTTTACTGCGCGCTCGGTAGAACTGCTTGAGATGGGACAAGGTAAGGGACCCATGAAATCTACTTTCAGACTGTAAAAATCTGTAAGGTATTGTATCGGACCTCTAAAAGTGTTCGGAAAGGAGCACAGTATTCCTCTACTAGTTTAGACGCCCCGACTCCAAAAGCCAAAACACCCTTTGGGATCGTACATTAATCACGTAAGCCTCAAAAGGGGGAAAAAATTAGCAAATATCACAAGGGAGGGTTTAGTGAGATATCACGTGTATTTATTATTCGTTGAAGCTCCCTCTTACTGGCACCGGCACCTTTTACTGCGCGATCGGTATAGGTAAAAAACTTAAGTAAAGGACCTGGTATGTAGTTGTAGCGAGTTCGAATAGACATTACATATTTTAATGTGTAACACAAAAAAAATAAATGCCTATTCGAACACGTTACAACTACGTACAACAGGTTCTTTACTTAAGTTTTTTACCTGTAGAGATATTGAGATGGGACAAAGTAAGGGACCTATAAAATCCACTCCTTCGTTTTAGAAAGGGTACTTGAACGGTACAATGTCTTATATTTCATGATTTCTTGTCTTACAGTGCGACACAAAAGAGTAGAAATTAAAGCCCCCCACACGGTGGCTGATGACCGGGTGGCGTAGGACCGGTCATTGTGGAAATCTTTTGGGAAGGCCTATGTCCTGCAGTGGACGTCATTCGGCTGACATGATGATGATGATGATGAACACTGTAGTGTCGTCCCTGTTTTTCCTAGATCATATTTTTTTTATTTAAACAACATGTATATTAAATATAATGAAACGAGTCACTCACGTCTTTAAGGTCGAATATCGCTCGACATGTTTCAGACCGGTTCGCGGTCCTTAATCATGAGCACCTATCGCGTGCTAAGAAAACCGCCACCGCGATAGGTGCTCATGATTAAGGACCGTGAACCGGTCTGAAACATGTCGAGCGATATTCGACCTTAAAGACGTGAGTGACCCGTTTCATTATATTTAATATGTCTCAAACTCAAGGGAGTTTTCTATATAAAACATGTATATTATTAAATTGGCCCCTGTGGCACGGTGCCGAGGATGCTAGCACCATTTCCTCGCTGGACCGCAATACTTATGCGTTGGGCGAGGAAGCCACCAACCAGCTCTTTTGTCCCCGGTTACATCGACCAGCCGTTTAGCTAACTCTCGAAACAGTTTCTGCGCTGCAGGGCCCCACGGACCAAGAGTCTCGACTTCAAAAGCAACGAAGTTGTAGTCGACGTCGAGACTCCTGTATTTGCGTCTTTTGAGGGCCTCAGCCGCCTCCACCGCCGCGTCTACTTTGTGTGTGGTACCGTGGAGATAGGACGGCGCCAGCGTGTCCATGTTTTTTCCTAGATTGATTTGAAAGGGGTGACACGACAGTGTTGCCACTATTTAATTTCTACTCTTTTTACAAGAAATATATAAATTTACAATGCCAGAGTTTACTGGACTTTATGGGTTTTGTGTCGCACTATAACAACAGTGGCGGAGTTTTAACAAACTTCATTATTGCTGTAGACTGTTCGCTGGTGAGGCGGCTGCACGCGCGCTGGCTGAGCGCGGCCGCGCGCGCGCCGCCGCTCGTGCGCAGCTTGGTGGAGACCACGCGCACGCTCATGGCCGTGCTGTGGCTGAGGATAGTCAGCACGGATTCTGCTGGTGAGAACTTCCCTAAAAACGTTATGTAAAGTCTAATACTCGATTCCAAAGTATATCGCACAATCAACATGTTTTATATTCACGCCTTACTTGTCACTTCCTCACTTTTAGAATGAGGAACTTCTGAAATTGATACGAGAATTTAAAAATGTGATGTGTGTTATTTGACGACAACTTTGGCTTAGTTGGTAGTGACCCTGCCTACGAAGCCGGAGGTCGTGGGTTCGAATCCCGGTTCCATTATTTTTGCATTTACCCGGAATATTGTTCCTAAATCTTGGATATTTCCTATGTATTTACCTATATAAGTATATATATCGTACCCATAATACAAGCTTTGCTAAGTTTGGGACAAGGTCGGTCGATTTGTGTAAGATTGTCCCCCAATATTTAATTTATTATTTTTTATCTTCTATTTGATTTTATCGGAAAAATTAGGTATGTAAAGGTGTAAATATGCACGTGAAGATATAGTTATTACCTATATTAGATATAGGGACACACTAAGACAAAGCGAGTATCTTTCAGCCACAGATAGGCACGAAGTACAGGTAAAATACTCAAGTTATAAGTAGTATCTCCTATCTCCATGCATAAACGTAAGCTACTGATAACAACTACTTTGAACTGCGACGTATTGTCCATCGTGATCTTCTTGATATCTTCCAAATTGATTCTCAAATCATGCAATTTGCTTCAGATGCTGGCATCGGCGCTCTCTGCGGCGTATCAGTGGACCATCGGGAGATCTGCAAGCCATCCAGCCGCCGCTGCATCCTCTACACGGAGCTGAAGGCACTCATTCACGCGGCTTTAACCAAGTGCCAACAGTGACATCTAGCGGGCAGTAGCTGAATAATACTGGACTTCAATTAGTGGCGCCATCTAGGAGATCTGCAAGCCATCCAGCCGCCATTGCATCCTCTACAAAGCTGAAGCCACTAACCAAGTGCCAGCAGTGACATCTAGCGGGCGATAGCTGAACTAAAACGATTGTTAATGTAGCCAGTTGCGAAATTTTAATATGTAGCTTCATGAAAACGATAAGACTTCAGAAGGCCTACCGCGAACTGAAAATGAAGTAGTTTCCCTCTCTGTCGCTTGAATAACCAAGTGCGACAGAGAGGCATATATTTCGTTTTCGGTTCCCGGTAGCAATTCAGGCAATTGTTACATTACACGGTATTGTAAAAATTGCCTGAAGTCTTGTCGTTTTCATGAATAAGATTTTGATACTGGCTATATTTAAAAGCTTGATTTTAATTCATAGCTTAATAAAACGGATTAGCTAAACTATATGAAATATAAAGAGGTAGTATTGCCAGTATTTGACAATTTGGTCGGATTGGTAGGTTCTAATTCTTCTAATGAATAAAAATTAGAATATATTAATGCCATGAGGATTGCCACAAATAAGTAGTGGCTGTGTTTTTGTGATAACAATTGATAACTTTAATAAGTTACTGGCTTCTATGATACTATGATCTGCCCAATGTATGGGGGTCCCACGAAGTAAGCGTGACAACCCTAACAAGACGACAAAGCACGTGGGTCGTAACCGCTTCGGCCGCGCACGTAACCGCGTTTTCGTAACCAGTTACGATTTAAACCTTTTTGTCCTCGTACAAAACCAGTTGCGATCAAAGATTCTTTGTTCTTGGTACGAAACCTCTTGAACCCGTTTTTTTAATAGGACGGTTTCGACAGCGTCCCGCTTAGTGGGGCTCCTATTTCCGGGCAGTTTGCCATTCGGGCCTTTTATTACCTAACGACTCTAACGTACCTGTTCTGCGACCGGGAAATAATTATACACAACTGGTTTCGTACGAAGCGATATAAATATTAGATCGCAACTGGTTACGAACCTGAAGTTACGTACGCGGTGAAACGTGCTAAGTAGAACGGAATGCCATAATTTGAGTTAAACAGGTGTCATCGGTTATAGATATTTTTGATAAGTAAGAAGGATTATGATTTTGATTCAATGGGATTCACTATGAGAGTTTAAAAAATAATGGTGTAGATATGTTGTACACATCAGTGATCATCGAAATGTGAAACAGTTTTCTTCAGTGTGTTTTCGTATTTGTTTTAAAAATGCATTATGTACCTGCGATGTTCCAATGAACGCCTGAAATGTAATTCAGATGATATTTTATTTTTTGATGCATTGTTTATGATTATGACAATCATTCCATAGCAAATAACCACGCCTGTCGTTTTAATATATACTAGTTTTTTTTAAACTGTACCTGTCATAATTTAATGACATGTATTTAGCTGGATACTAAAAAATATTGTCCGTATGAAAATCCAGTTTCATACAGTGAAATTCAATTCGTCACTAAAGGTGGGTTGCACCAAACCTAATTGTATGCATAGAGAAAATAAGTAAGAATAGAGACCTAACTCCATATATCGTTTTTACTTATTATTTCGTTCGACATCTAGCGTCAAATAGCGGAATTATCAGTACTGCTATAAAGATACTGACGAAAAGTATAATTCTCAACAATTTACTACTAATATTTAAAGCAGAATGAGTTCAAAACAGACTTCCGGTTTATCCGGTTATAATATTAGCTAAAAATGGTTGAACATTCGATTGTTCGTTCGTCACGGCGTCTATTGTCGAGTAGCAGTACTGATAACTCCGCTATTTGACGCTAGATGTCGACTACGAAATAATAAGTAAACAATGATGTATTTAGTCATATGGAGTTAGCTCTCTATTCTTACTTATTTTCTCTATGTTGTATGGAACATTTTTGTATTTTTTGACAAGTTTGTTTGAGATGACAGCTGCCGAAGGCATATTGTAACGTCAATCGCTCTGTAATCTCAGATTAAGGATTTCTATAGAGATCCTATACAAGTCCCACCAAGAGAGACCGAAAAGCTTTTACGCAGCTAAATAGAACTGGTCTTAAACGTCTTGCGACTTACCCTGAACAACCTCTTTAATTTGGGCGGGTAAGAGTTTATTTGCCTCAAACTAATTGACATAACTTGGACATGACACTTAGGCAAATAATAAAGGCTACAAGGACAACAAATGATATATCGCTCTCTGTCTCTTATAAAATTTAGTATATGACCATCTCGCTCAGTAGCGGTATTATTTGACGTATCCTCTGGGGTACTCTTGAGCTATGTAAATTATTATAATTACCAAGAGCTATCATCCCATAGAAACTTGCTATCTTTCTCAAAATCATTTATATTATTGACACTGATTAAATTAGTCTTAAATTTTTTATTGAACATAACATAAACTCACGCCTATATTTCCAAAAGGGGTAGGCAGAGCACACGAAATTTATTTCAGTGCCTCTTAGCAATTGTACCTAAAAATAGTATAGAAAATAGGGGTTTTCTCTTACACCAAAAAGTTAAAAGCTAGCTTTGTATAAAATAGCATAGCTATATAATTTTTATTTTTCAAATCAGTGATATTATGATATAGTGAATGGTATATTATATTCTTGTTATTGTACAGTTATGTTATGAAAACACATCGTTACCTGTAAATTTATTTTATTATAAATAAAATAACCTGCCAAAATGTGGTTTCATTTTTAACCCTTTAGTGGATTACGGCAAAATATTTTTCTCGAACATGAAATGAAATATTGATGTTATGTTCCTTATAACAGGCTGCGAATTATGACGGTTCAGGTGCGGCTAGGAAAAGAGGGCGTTAATGGAATTTATTTATTTATTTATTTAAACTTGATTGCACAGAAAACAAATGTACAAATGGCGGACTTAGTGCCAAAGGGCATTTTCTACCAGTCAACCACAGGGCCAAACAGAGACACTTAAAATTAGTGCTGGGTAAATGTAGAAACGTAGAGAATGTAACACAGACGTTAAATAAGATATAAACGTACATAGACCTAATAAGCATAATTTCATACTAATCTTGCAGGCCTAGGCCGGCAAAGTCCTCTTTTTTAATTTCCATTCCACATAAATTTGTGGCACAGCCATCATGACAATCTGCCACTATGCGTATTAAAAATAAAACTTTGATTTTTTTGTTGTTTATTTCATTGCATGTTTGAGAAAAGCACTATACATACCTCGGCGGGAAATATGGGGTTGCCCGCCTCAGACCTATCGGACCGATATGTCTTCGGCCGGCAACCCCTTTCGTCCCGGCCTCTTTGGCCTCTATAGTAATGTACTATTCCGTCATAGGCGTCAAAACATTTAATAATTATTTTCTCAGTGAACATATTGTTAGTTAATATAAATTGTAGTTAGTATTAGAGAATATACTCGTACCAATCTATAAAAAAAAGCCCTTAAAAGTTGTTCCATCTCTTGTAAAATGTTAATTCTTTGGCTAGATCTAAGATTTTTTTATATTATATTAGGTACATTTGAATAAAAATATCTACCTAAAAAAATTGTTACGCGTTATTTTGTTGATAATATTAATTCTCATATTTTAAACGTCAAACATTATAACTTATTTTAGAAAAAAAAACTAAAATAGCCTACAAACTTTCAGTCGCACTATGAAAATGGGTAATTTATGTCATTCATTTGGAAACATTGCCGCCTAATAACTTTCAAATGACAATAGAAGAAAAAGATAATCCCCGCTTAAAATTAATAAAGAAAACTACGTACATTGTACGTGCTTGCAAACTATTAAATAATGGTCAAAGGGTTAAATGAACCTAGTACAACTTTGGTGTTGTGTTCCTGATGGTGAGTAAGGTCGCCAGAGCTCCCGAGGATGCGCTGTGTTGGGAGTGAGGGACCCGCATATGTGTCTAGCTGTCAACAACGAATTGATAAATCAACCCGATAGAGTTTAGAAGTAGAAAAGCTTTATTATTCATGGCAAACAGACAAAATGTTAAGAAGTTATACAATTATTTATAAATTATACCATGAAATGGTCCCGCCTCAGCATGGTGCTGACTCAGGAGTCAGCGCTGATCTTCCGGCAGGACCATTGATGGGTCACGATTTGTGCGGCACAGCCAAGTTTAAGGCCCAAATGCGTGTACACAGTAGCGCTATGATCTATGTGGAGTATTTCACTGACATCTCTATGTCTGTTTCTTTTCTGTGTAATCTCTGTGTATATATTTTAATTTGTGCTATATTCTATTCTCTTCGAACACAATAAAACATACACAAGAATTACATTTCAGTTTTTAAGGCAAGAAGAATATAATCACTACGTTTTAGGGACAGGAAACAGGTAAGTAACACTTATAAAACAGATAAATGATAAAATATTGCGTCACTTATCTATCTATCAAAGCAAGCAAGGCAACGAATGTATAAGTGAAATGAAAAACTTAATTAAGTCACCTGTTGTATGTAGTTGTGACGTGTTCGAATAGGCGTTTGTTTTGTTTGTGTTGCACATTTTAAATATGTAATGTCTATTCGACCACGCTACAACTACATACAACAGGTGACTTACTTAAGTGTTTCACCTATAATTACTATAATTAGATGAAGTTTAGAGACACTTCTTTCAAACCAATGTATAGGTACATTTATTTTCTAATGTAATTGAATTAGGTTGGCAACGCAGTTTGCTGGTTGCAAATGTTGAGCTGAGCGCGTCTACCCGGTCTCATACCTACTCCCTGACAATTACTCGCTTAACATTGAAACCTACGAAAATTATTGTCCGCTGCTCTAACTTTTTAAATTTGCTTATTAAAATCAACTGATGAAGGAAATATTACATAGAGCCAACCGCCACGATTTTGTATATATATTTTTAATTTGTTATGTAATATGGTATTTTTTTAGGTTTTTCCGGTTTTTTTTATCGTTCGTTATTTTTGTATTTTTTTTTTCGAGTATTTATATATTTTTTTAGTTATTTCGTGTTATTTTGTAGCGTTTTTTGTTTTTTGATATTTTTGGACTTTTTAAAAGCTTTTTCGTATTTTTTTGTACTTTTCGACATTTTTTTTTGTTTTTCAATGGTTTTGGTTTTTATTTAGTTTTTACGTGTTTTTTGGTATTTTTTAGTTCTTTCGTGTATTTGTAAATGGTGCTTGTATTTTATAGCATTTTTCGTGTTTTTATTCAATTTCCGTTATTTTTCGTGATGCTTTACTATTTTTGGACGTTTTGTATTTTTTTTACATTGTAGTTTGTTTATTGTTTTTTTCTAACATGTTTGAGAAAAGTACTATACAAGCCTCGGCCGGAACAGGGATTGCAGGACTCTTTTTATCCGGCCTGGTCCGGTTATGCGACTCGGCCGTTTATCCCAAACTCGTCCAGCAATCCCTTACTTCACGGCCTCTGCAGTAATGTACTATTTTCGGTGATTATTTCTCCATGGTATTTCCGATTTTCATTTTTTTTTAATCTATACCATCGTCATGTCACCTATAAATGTGAGCGTGCTCGGTTGAAGCGTCTAGGAGTACGAACTCAAACGAAATAGATCCGTCGCCTAGTAATGAAAGAAGAAAAAAAACACAAGGGGCGGTAAATAATCGAGGGTCGCAAGCGTTCACATCTGCTTATTTGCCATCGTCTTGGTAAGAAAAAAAAAAGAATTCAATAGAAAATTGTAACATTCTTTATTAATGAAGGAACATTGACATCAAAGTGAACTTACTTATATAATCCCAAATCTGAATACAAGCTAATTTTTTAAATTTTGTGCATTATTTCAATTGGTAATTAATACTGATTAAGTATACTTTGTTGATTAATTATAATGGGTATAGAAATATCACAAAAAGTCAAAAATGTTGAATATTTTACGAGCAAGATTGCTTAAATACAAAACATTTCCATATTATTAATGTTCTTCTAGGCCTCTGTCAGACACTACTGTCATTCATTCAAGAGCAATTTCTGCCTACCCAATCATCAGGGCTCAAAATATGGCAATTATCCATCCATTTTTCGAGTCGCCGTCATCGAAATAGATGTATGTATAATATTTTGACGATAATAATATATATAAGGATGGAAAAGAAATATGGGCCCTGGAGGGGATTTGTTTTTTAATATTAAACATGGTTTCCTACAAGAAAAATGAGCTATCTTAAGGATTTTAGGTGGTTTCCCTTAAGAGCCCATTATTCCCAACCTGAAATCGTCAGGTCACAAGAAAGTCACTAAAATATCCGTCACTGTTCTTTAAAACCTCGTATCTCAGTACTACATCCATATTGAGATACGAGCATTATCTTAAGTAGGTATTTGTTAGTTGGTGACTTTTGCTTGTCAGCCGACCAAATATGAATTATATTTCGCAGTATTCGTGATGTATTATTTTTAGAAATTTTATGAATTTTGACAATTTCGCGGTAGTTACATGAATAACTTAAATATATTATTTAATAATAACATGAAATTGTTTTGTAATTAAATGAAATAAATCTGAAATTGTTTGATATTAAAACTTATATGTATTTGACTGTGTATCCTTATTATGATTATTTACTATACTAATATTAATCTACAATTGTACATCGACATTTTTACATATTAAGACATAACAAATACAAAAAACCCTTTGGTACTTATCTATTACTAATTGACACAATAATAAATTACAAAGGAATCTTATTTTAACCATAGAAAATAATTAAGTCTTACGTGAATTTAACGCTTGATGCCCAAGTGCGAATATAAAGGGTTAGGTTTAATAAGCGGTAATCCTTAAAACAATAGTATATTACTACAGAGGCCGGGACGAAAGGGGTTGCCGGCCGAAGACATATAGACGACCGAGCGAAGCGAGATCGGATAGGTCTCAGGCGGGCAACCCCATATTTCCCGCCGAGGTATGTATAGTGTTTTTCTCAAACATGCAATGATATAAACAACAAAAAAAATCAAAGTTTTATTTTTAATACGCATAGTGGCAGAATGTCATGATGCCTGTGCCACAAATTTATGTGGAATGGAAATTAAAAAAGAGGACTTTGCCGGCCTAGGCCTGCAACATTTGTATGAAATTGCATTAACCACCTCTTGTCCTAGCCGCCCCTGAAACGTCATACTTCGCAGCCTATTATAAGGAACATAACATGAATATTTCATTGCATGTTTGAGAAAAAAATATTTCTTACAAGATCTCAACAAGAATAACAAAACAGTTTGCAGACATCGCGCAGTCCTTAAGTAAAGATGCTCACTGGGTATGGTCGTTACAGAAATGTCACTGTTAGGTACCCACAGGGATATTGAAAGAAAAAGGCCACTATGTAAAGTATCTCGTATTTAAGTACCTTTTCAATGCATCAAACTAAATAGTTTTCGCGTTGCTGGATTCGTCGATCTATGCGTCCAATGTAAAAAAGGCCGTTTTATTTTTGAACTCACGACATCAACGAATCCAGCAACGCGAAAACTAGTTTGATGTATTCAAAAGGTACTTAAATACGAGATACTTTACATAGTGGCCTCTCTTTTTTCAATATCTATCGTTAAATTTAAATAATCACAATTGTTTACGAGTAGCGCTAGGTGGACCTGTTACATGCGCCGTTAAGATGGCTTTAACATATCCATTAGCGATACTAGTAAATAATTGTGATTATTATTTAACGATATTTAAAAAGGGGACTGATATATAGTGTATTTAGTATATTATTACGTCGATAGATTCGTCGATCTATGGGTTCAAAAATAAAACAGCCGTTTCTACTTTCGACGCATAGACGGACGAATCAAGCAACGTAATAATTAGTTTTATGTATTCAACAGGTACTTATATGACCTTCCAATCACCGGGACGCCATGCCGACGTTTTACGTCACCAGGGTTGTTATTCACAAGTCGACTCGTCCTCACCTGTCACCTTACACCTCACCTTTTTATGGGTGTGTGTGTTTTATAAGTGTGCATGGGCACTAATAGCAGAAGGCAACCTTTTTAACATTGTATTCTACTAACACTCAGTTCCATAAGCTATCGATTGTATTTATTGCTACCGCGAAAAGGGTTCTATGCCTGAAAAATAAAAATTAAATCGAATTAAATATATACAGTTTCCATATAAAAACGGGTGAGGCGACAGGTGATGGATGACGCTTCGGTTTATCAATAAGAGGGCAGGTGAGTGAGCTATCTCAACATGAGTTTATGGCGCCCCGGTAAGTACAATGACTAATATCTTCTTCTTCACGTGCCATCTCCGTCCAGGAGGTCGGCGACCATATGTCTATATGTCTCTCTGTAATGACTAATATGGAGTGGCTCTAATGCCCGGGATACACGAGGCTAGTTTTTCAAGCTAGGATAGCAAGCTAGTTTTTTACTAAACTGTCCTGGCTTGCTGACCTAGCTTGGAGCATGCTAGTTCTGTTTGCATGAGGCTTCTATTTTTTAAGCTAGTATATACTGGAGTGTTGAGGTGACCATACGTCCAACTGTTTACTAGCCAACTGCAAACTAGCTTCGCCGGTCACTTGAAGCTAGTAAACAATTCAATTTCTATATTGAGACATTTAATTTTTTTTAAAAATTATAATTTTTATTTTGACATTTATTAATTTAAAATTTATTATTAATTTTACTGACCATCTTTGGAACTTTTTATCTCCTAAATAATATCACGTTTTATTTTTATTTATATTCTAATACATTTTTAATTTCGGAAGTATATTTGTGGACTTGTCGTTTTATTATTATTGTTCTTTTAGATTTTTCATTGTGTGCTGCTTCTGTTTAGTTAGTTAAGTATGATTTTAGCATGTATCTAGATTTATGTTCATTTTAATATTATTTTCAACACAATTTAATATTCTTATTGAAATAAATAAATAAATAACAAGCCAGGATAGTAAAATCAGTGGTGGGGGGACGCTACTAGCCTGAAAATAGAACTCCATCCTATCAAAAACTGTTCTGGCTTGTACTAGCGTAGAAATGAAGATAGTTTTGTCTACACGAAGCCAGAAGTACTAACTTGCTGTCCTAGCTTGAAAAACTAGCCTCCTGTAGCCCGGGCATAAAAGAAAACTAATACTCGGACAATCAATTGGTTCGATTTGACAATTGACAAACGGTTTTAATCCATTTAGTTTTCTAAGTTAACATATCATCGGTGCGGTGTCCACATAACTAAATTCTAACCTACCAAAATCAGCTATGAACACCACGACACCGATGTTCATAAAATCTTACTACCAGAATTATTGGTTGGTATTTTGTACTCGTAATAAAGATTTTATGATAGTCAAGATAGAAATCAAATGGATTACGTCGGTCAGTGGTCAACTCGAAGTATGTAAGGTCCTAGTAACTTATATATAATTATAATAATAACATAATTGTCTGGAATTTATATGTCTGGAATATATATTATGATTCGGGAGACGTGATCAAGATCAACACTACGGATTGAGTAGATCATAAACTACTGCTTCGTGCCACTATTAGTGAAATTAACGCTCATTTGTCTTTGGCGTTGAAAACAAAATGTTTTAAATTATTTACGAAATTCATGGTCACTCTACAATCACAATACTTCAGTCAAGTGATACGTGTCTAATTAAATGTCATCTGAGTCGGATTACTTTTGAAATATCGTATCTCACTCAATGTGACAATTTACTTTCTTCGTAATCAAAGTGCTGTCATAACAGTTAAAGGTTTAATCTTTATAAACCAGTTGTTGTAGGGTGACCATGATTGTCGAGAACTCAACTTTAACCTAACAAAAATTAAAATACAGGAAAAAGGTATGGGTGTTTCACTTAAATACAAGATTCATTGCCATATACTAAGTATGTAGTGTTGGTCCTGCTCACGTCTCCTGAATCACCCTGTATTATACGAAAATCAATGATAATTATATGATATTTGGGTAAATCAACTTTTCCTTGTAGCTCATTACTATATTTGCATCTCCTGAGTCACTCTTTAAAACCGAGTTGGTACCAAACATGAGTTTTATCGATGACTCATTCAGAAGTGGGTCAATATGGGTCTTGCTAGAAGTCTAACATTTTTCTTAGAAACATAGTTACTTTTGTCTCTTCGCTGACGAGACCGAATAACAACAAGGAAAAGTGCATTGACCAATTTAACAAGACAACAATTTTGGTACTAAATAAATCGTTATTAATCACGTTTTGTCACAATGAAAAACAAAATAGTCTCACAGTTCTACATCAAAAAAAATGGTTGAAAAACCTTATACAAAAACCTTCACGCTTATAAAAGAGAAAATATACCTGACAGAGATCGTTTCTAATTCTCAGTACCAACACAAACATTAAATATAGCTAAAAATAAAACTAAAAAACAATGCCTACAGCTGTATACAATACAATTATTCGTTAAACACAGACACCTAACATGCAACTTAATTCTTACATGTATACATATTTATGGAACGCAACACGCGCACATATTTTTGCACGCGACCGTACGTGACCCCCTTTCGTCTAGATTTGGTCACACTCTATCGTAGCGCGATGCAGCGGGCGGAAAAGAGAAGGAATATAAATAACTACGAGAATCAGCTTCCACAAACAGCGATCGATCATCCATTCATAACATAACCGTAGATATAATCGTACAAGGCGTAAAACAATAAAGCTATATATATTTTTTCTTCTATGGCTTGATATTAATCTCTAGGTACCCGCTGGCTCCACAGGGAGCCACTAAAAGATACTGAAATTGGTCAGAAGATTCAAAACCCGCCTGCTCTCCAGAGAGCCGGTATACCTGAGAGGTTAAAGGTACGATACGCATATGCAACAAGTACTGTCCATTTTCCATGTACTATAATGTTTTCATCACACTTGCTCGTAAAGGGTCTTATTTCACCTCCCGTGGGAGTTATGAAAATCATGAGTCAGATGAGATCAGTTATGAATTTGTGTCATCTGATTGATAAAAAAAATCTAGTTGGCCGCGCTCCACAAGAGTGCGCTGTGATTGGTTGAATTGAAATATTGAAGCCGAAAAATCTACTTAGCCTTAATAGAGATAATTGAAGCTAAGCGCTCCTCTCGCAAGGACTATCGATCGGGCGACTAGCGATCATCGACTGATACTGGAGGTGGAGTTTTCGATTTCATCAATTCGGACTGGTGCTCAAGTTATTTGCTTCCTCGCAAATGTGATGAAAAACATTGTGATTAACTCGGGCGTAAGAATATTGCAAACTCGAGTCATGAAAATTTGAAACTCTCATTTGCAATTTTACGCTTACGCCCCTCGTTAAACAATGTACTATTCTTTTATTTCAAGATGGTAGGACTCCATATCTATCACAGAGTTAGACAAAACTGAGGAAAGTAATAGAAATACGTGATAAAATAATGTTTAAGTTTGTTTATTGTGAAGATCGGTCAAGTATCCACATGAGAAAAAAAAATCTTTACATTTCTTAATGCCTGTCATTACTCATTAATTTTAGTTTTTTATTATAAACATGCTGTCGGATTACAAGAGTGTCTGTCAGAGCAAAAAAAAATGTCGTTTGTCATGTAATCAATGTTGGTGTGTGGCAAAAAATACCTTTTTTTTATGCTACTTTCTGCTTTTCTGCAATCACAAAAACTTCTTCAAAATGCCACTTTGTAATTTTTTACCATCACTTTGCTTACAATCATTACCCTTATTAAAATGTCTGCATTGTTCTGAATTGAATCTATCCAACCCAGTGCCTGCTCTAGCGTCATTATTAGGCAATAACTTATTTTCTTTATCATTTATATCATGTATATGCATTTCTTTAACTCTCGCTATCAATCTGTTTATATCTTGTTCTGAAATTTCGTTTTTTAATTTATCAAGACCATGAATCGTTAAAACGTCATTTTTAAAATTCTTTTCATGTCTAATTGCTTCATCTGTTGTCATTTTAGTCATATAATTTTTTTTATACATTTGTTGGTTATAACCAACATTTACGTCTCTTTCTTGGATATTGTTCAGTTCAGCATTGTACACTCTAATGCCTTTTTCGGAAGCCAACCTTGGTTGCCTCTGTTTAACACTAGTGTCTTCATATCTATAATCATGTTTATGATTCTCGTTATCATTTGATCTAGATAGATGCTTCGTGATCGTTAGATCTTCACGTCTATAGTTTTCATCATTCAAATCATCATGTAATAACAGTTGACGCTGAACAAAATCTTTTTTATTTATATCATCAACTTTATTCTTAGTATCATAAGTTATTTTGAGTCGACGCACTTCAATCATTGCTTCTACTTTTTTATCATTTTTTTCCTTCGGGTCATCATTTACTTTCCACTGACACAGTCCTGTACTCGTGAGACCTTCATTTCTATTAGCGTCAGTATCGTCAGTTAATTTCGGTTGGCGCAGCTTAGTAATTATTACATCTTCATTTTTATAAGAATGTCGTTTCCATAACTGTCTTAATTTGTTAAAACGTGAATCTGAATAATTACCGTTTTGGTCATGAAAAGTCGCATTTCCAGTACAGTAATTGTATTCTTGACAAACTTTCATTTCCAGACATTCATTAGCATCATTGTTCGCCTCTAATTGTCCTTCACCATTAGTACAACCATAATTAACTTTGCAATTGTCAATATCTCTAGATTTACAATGAACTGTTTCATTCAGTTCGCTATCTCCCTTTTGAGTCCAATTATTGGTCCTACCATCTTGAACATTTCCTGCTATGATTCTATATTTTTGCAATCTGTTTTGAACGCTACTGGTACGTTGATCGTTTCTGTAATTATATTGGTTACTTTTGTCTCTAGCAGAATCATTTTTAAATGTACTTGGATATTTTCTGTCCCAATCTTGATATCTTTTATCCTTACCTAGGTCATTAACGACCCAGCCTGAATACTTTTTCTCTGTAACTTGGTCTTTATTATTTCTGCCCAGACAATTCGGGCCCCAACTTTGATATTTTTTTTGCCAACTCGGATCGTTTTCATTTAAACATTGTGAATTTCTATCTTTACCTTGGTCATATACGTTCCAACGTTGATCATTTTTTTGTCTACCCTGATAGTCTTCATCCCTACCACTTTCATTTCTAACCCTACCTGGATAATTTTTGTCAATACCTAAATCATTTTTGCCATTACCTTGTTTACTTATGACCGTACCTTGCTCATTCAGACTCCTACCTTGCTCATTTACACCCCTACCTTGTTCATTTACATCCCTACTTTGCTCATTACCATCACTACCTCGCTCATTTCCATCACTACCCCGCCCATCCCCCCTACCAACCTTCCTACCTCCCAGCTGATCCCCGTCCACGGTCCGCTGCACGGCGCTACCGTGAGCATGGCCCGCCTAGGCGAAGAGGGCCTCTGGTGCGGCGTCTACGATCTCGCACACGAATTGGTCCTGTTCTATCGGCTTCTTGATCCAGCGCCCGAGCTTCGCTTTGTCGAACGCCTCAATTAGGCGCTCTTTCGCCGCCTGGGGAAATACAAACACTGTTATCATTTCTAATAGTCTGAAAGTGGATCATCGTTCATCTGAAGTGCTGATGATTCCTAAATCGGTAGAGAAACTTGACAAGTTGCCAACTAATGTTTTTATTAAGGAAATGAGCAAGTGATTATCAGAAGAATGTTTTTATTCAGTCCAAGGATTCTTAGAACACAAATATGCTAATTTAATGCCAAGTGACGATATAATTATAACTTCAATTATAGACCACTTGTTAAGATACCACTCAGTGAATTTAATATTGACATTCCATTTCTTTTTAATATTTTATTGATGTGACTTATGTAATGATCAGGGGTCGTACTTTTCGTGCCGGTGACGTAAAATTTACGTCACACTGCATATAGGATTATTCCAATCGATGTTATGGTAATTAACAATATTTAATCATGCATTTATGATGGTCTTTTTTTCAAATACTGCCCATTGCATTCGAAGATTATGAAGGATTTCTTTTTTTTTAGAATTTCAATTTATAAGCAGGTGAGGAACTTATAGTCTTTCAAGTTTTATAACCGGTTATAGGAATGTTGAATCTTAATATAAACGTAAACTCTCTATGACGACTAGGTTTGTTTAATTGTTGGTAATAACTAGTATTACACACTTAGAGCATACATAATGGGGAATGTCTGAATTTTTTAAAAGTCCTTGATTATTTTTCTAATGGGAGGAATAACCGTCGCCATTAACAGAAAAAAGTTTCAGATTTTTCGGTTGCACCATATATTTTATAAAAATACAAACATTTTATATCACCTCGCGTCTGCCCCGTATCGGACTACTAAGACATTTCTAAGTCCGTCGAATATTAAAATCGAATAAAAAAAACACCTGCTTGGATCTGTGGTACGCAATGACATTGACAATTCATCATAGGTTGGTCGTATGACTTGAACTGTCAATGTCATTGCGTACCACAGATCCAAGCAGGCGTTTTTTTTTAAATACGACGGACTTAGTAATGTCGTAGTAGTCTGATACGGGGCAGACGCGAGGTGATATAAAATGATTATATTTTTAAAAAATATATGGCGCAACCGAGAAATCTGAAACTTTTTTCTGTTCATGGCGAGGGTTATTCCTACCATTAGAAAAATAATCAAGTACTTTTAAAATTTTCTGACATTCCCCATTATGTGTGCTCTATGATAGTTATGTATGCTCTAAGATTACACATGAACTAGTCACAAAAACTGGCAAGTAGTTTATATATAAGTTGTGATGTGACAGGCAAATTGTATATATAACGTCATTGTGATGTAACGTCACACGGCACGAAAAGTACGAGTCCTGGTAATGATAAATGCTAAATTAATATAAATTCCTTTATATGTTGAGTTACAAATTTAAAAACAAAAAAAAACAGCTATGCGAAAGATGGCACAGGTCGTATACAGTCAATTCGACGAAACACGACGTTTCTGTATGTGTCTCAATATATATTTGCTATTTTCGGTGATATTTACCCTTCCGATACTGTATTAAAAATAGCGGGAGAGCATGAACATTTTAACATTTTAAGGTTATGCTTATCAAAACTTAATTCCAATTTAGTCTCTTATTTCCCCATTTTTGAGAAAAACACTATATTAGCCACGGCTGGAATGTCAATTGACAACATTTCATTTTTTAACGAAATCAAATAGAGGATGGAAAGTTAAGTAAAACCACATTTTTAAATTATCGAAAATATCCCAATTTCATATAAATAAATCAGTTTCAAAAGTTCCTCATTCTAAAAGAGAGTAAGTGACAAGTAAGGCGTCACAGCGTAACAAATCATACAGAAGCACTGTTACTAAGGCAAATTTACTAAAGAAAGTGAACTACTGTTCTTTTTGTGCGCTGTGACTGTCACTATTTCATACTAGTGACGTCATTACTACGATTTAGGCTTTCTTCATATTTCCGTGAATATTTAGAAAACTAATAGCTATAAAATTATAAAAAATATATTTTGGGGTTTCTTGTTAACAACTTAAGAGGGGGCAGTACGCTCGGTTCTCCATGCAAACGTATTTACGCTCTCATTTTAAAACGCCATGCTAGAATAACATGAAACTTTGTATACACAATGGGATCCGGCATATCTAGGTCGGAAATTAGTTTCTGTTGCTAGAAATTGTAAAAGAAAGAAATACAGCGTTTTTTGAGTTTTTTACGGCTTGTATGAAAACCTTAATAATCCGTGTATTTTTTCTCCATTATAATTTCAAGCAACAGAAACTAATTTCCGACCTAGATATGCCAGATCCCATTGTGTATACAAAGTTTCATGTTATTCTAGCATGGCGTTTTAAAATGAGAGCGTAAATACGTTTGTATGGAGAATAGAACATACTGCGCACTCTTAACGAAATGAGTTAAGATTTTTTTAAATTAATAATGGGATTGCTCTTGGCCAGCATCTAGCCAGGGGGCAAAGATGAGGCCGACGATGATGCGAGCTCACCCAGAAGATGCCTATTCACTCGTGCCTTAAAAAGGTCATAGGTCAATTTCATACCATTTAAAAATTTGAAATGTTATATAACACTATAAACTCTCGCGCTTTGTACACATTCTTAAAATATTCGTATACGGGTCAACATGAAATTTGTTTATTTTAATTTGTTTGTTTGTTTGTGCAGCCCGTGTCGAAACGACGGTAATTAAGGTAAATAAACAAATTTCGTGTTAGACCCGTATACGAATATTTTAAGAATTTGAAATGTTGTCAATTGCAGGCTGAGTGAGTGAGTGAGTCTAATAAGGCCTGCGATTGCGTCTCTCCATGCCTCGACAATAATGTACTATTTTTTACCTGGTAAGCGGGACAGAGTAGCTTAGCCTCGTTGTACAGCAACTGGTCGACGTCGGGCGGCAGCGGTGTAGGCTCCGCGCCGTTCGGGTCCTGGAACATGACGGGAATCTGAGCTGAACGTGACGCTGTTCGAGTGTAGGTGGCCAATGTCCGAATGAAACCGAAAGTCGCCTTGCCGAAACCATGCTTGCTTGCTTGTTGGAACCGAAAGCTTGTTTTGGCCGAAACTGTTAAAGAGGCATTTAACGTGTCCACTAGCGCCACTCGTAAATAATTGTGATGATTATTTAAATTTAATGATGGTTTAAAAAATTATTAAAAAAAGAGGCCTTATATTCTAGGCTAAGTAAATTCATAACAAGTGAAATCAAAAATGTCTTTAAAACCCGACTGCTTTTAGCTTCTTTAGTTCCGTACCCAATGGGTAACTCCGCTGTCCGTCCATCTGTCCGTCTGTCACCAGGCTGTATCTCATGAACCGTTATAGTTAGACAGTTGAAATTTTCACAGATGATGTATTTTTGTTGTCATTATAGAACAACAAACAATAAAAAACTGAATAAAATAAATATTTAAGGGGGCTCCCATACAACAAACGTATTTTTATTGCCGTTTTTATAGGTACGAGGCTTGCACTGAAAGTGGCGGGAATCGAATACTTATTAATTTATTTTTAACATGTATTATACCTTTTTATAATCTCTGAAGTTTCCTTATCTCAACACACTGGCCACTTAGAAAAAAAAAAGTATGGTTCGGTTTCAATTGTTTATTGAAGTCGTCGAGTCACTGCTTAAAATGGAATTGTGCCGTGATAATTTCAGAGCTATGATTTATTATGACTTTAAAAGTAGACTAACACAAAAACAATGTGAAGAGCGGATGGTTGCTGCTTTTAATATTGAAGCTCCTTCAAAGACTACAATATACAGGTGGTATTCAGAATTTCAACGTGGCCGTGTATCCCTCACCGACGAAGTGCGTGAAGGTCGACCAAAATCGGCAGTCACGCAAGAAAACGTCGATGTTGTGCGTCGTCTGATAAATGAAGACCGACATGTGACATATCGGGAAATTCAAGAGCACCTGGGTATTGGAATGAGTCAAATACAAATTATTTTAAAAGAAGAATTAGGCGTGAAAAAGTTATTTTCCCGTTGGATACCTCACCTATTGTCTGACGAGCAGAAAATAGTCCGTGTCAATTGGTGCCGCAAAACTTTGAAAAGATTTAACAAGGGACGCTCAAATGCTGTTTTTAGCATAGTATCAGGTGACGAGTCGTGGATATACGCTTATGAGCCTGAAACTAAAAACCAATCCCGAGTATGGGTCTTCGAAGACGAGCTCAAACCCACAAAAGTTGTTCGTTCTCGCAGTACGGCTAAGAAGATGGTGGCTACGTTTATCTCTAAATCTGGTCACGTAGCTACTGTGGCTCTTGAGGATCGTAGAACAGTCAATGCTGATTGGTACACCACTATTTGTTTGCCGAACGTCTTTGCTGAACTCCGAAAAACAAACCCTAGTCGTCGCATCATCCTTCACCACGACAACGCCAGCCCACACACCGCTCGGACAACAACTGAGTACCTGGACGGTGAAAAAGTCGAAATATTGGACCACCCTCCATATAGCCCTGACTTAAGTCCCAACGACTTTTTTACATTCCCCAGAATCAAGGACAAACTGCGTGGTCAGCGGTTTCAGACGCCAGAAGAAGCAGTGGAGGCCTATAAAATAGCCATTTTGTCGACCCCTACTTCAGAGTTCAAAAAGTGCTTTATGGACTGGTTTGAACGCATGCATAAGTGCATGAAATACAAAGGAGAATATTTTGAAAAACAATAAAAATAAATAAACTCACTTATACTGCATATTTTCTTCTATTCCCGAAACTTTCAGTTTTACCCTCGTAAGGAGCCCTTTGTGCGTGAGTCCGACTCGCACTTGTTTTACAAGTATTATACCCTATGTCACTCCCACAAGACATGCACGTTATTGTTTAAACTTCTGTTTTGGAAGCAAATCGATCCGAGCAAACATTAAAAATAAATATATGTATTTTCTGTGGGTAACCAAGCATTGGCTCACGGATACCACAAATTATGGCATAGCAAGTACAAAATTGAAGTCGTTTTTTTTGTATTAATTATTATTAGTACTGACATGTTACATAAGTACAATTTCCAAAGAGTTAGGTTTGCTATATTTGCTACTAGGTGTCGCTACCGCGGGGCGCAAGCGTTACGCGGTAGCTGTAAGTAGTTAAAATATTGTTATTTTTGTACTTAGAATTATTAGATTCGTACCGATTTAATAATATATTGGCAGGCTGTAAACTCTAAACGATTGGATAGGTCCAGCATTAAATTTAAAAAGAAAATGTCGTAGAGCGTAATTGTTCGGGTAGAACGTACATTTCTGCACAAATATTCTTTAAGAAATAATATATTCATTACATAAGTGCTAAAAAAGAGTTTGCATGGTGATTGTACTTATTTTTGGCACTCGTAAACTGCTGAATCTTATTTTTTAATACAGTTGCTCAAAAAGTGCTACTTTACGTAGCTGTTTAGCGTGCGGAAAGTTGGTTTTCGCGCACTAGTGCTTTTCACTTTTCCAATTTTTTTAAATTTATGCTTGTTCCAATGCATGACTCCTTATTGCTGGGTGTTAAATATTAGTTTCCTTTAAACGTCGTAATCAACATAAAAACCTACTGTTAATATCAGAATACGAAAAATATACACATTTCATATTTTATTACTTACCTCTTCATCATTATAACACGTTTATTTTTTAATATTGAATATTGAAAAACCGTTCTTAATAAGTTGTCTGAGTGGAACGGAATAGCTGCCGAAACGCCTGTCAAAGAAGAGGCGTTTTTACTTACTGCAAGCATGTTTTAAGTTTCTAAAGGCAACATTCGATATTGTTTTATAAATATTACTTGTTGTTTTTCTTATTTTTTCGCAACTGTATTAAAAAACGTCGTTCAATACAGGTGCGGAAATGTCATTCTTCACTCGTCCCGAGTCTTGCCACTCGCCTGCGGCTCGTGGCATCCCTCGGTACTCGTGAAGAAATGACATACTTTCCGCACTAGCATCGAGATGTACTATTATTATTTCGAAGAGCAGTGCCAATTTACATTGTATGGGTATTATGATGTGTCAAAAGACCATCCTTATTTCTCGTAATCTATAACGTCAATGCAATATTTCTGTTTCGTTTTAAATGAACGTTGGCAGGACTGATGCAAGCACATGTCGACTTTAAGGTGATGAACCTCTTCTTACCCCGACATACATACCTGCGGTAGCAACGGCAGTCGCTTAACAAGGTACTGCCAGCGCGCGAACATGCTCTGCTTGCAAAGCAGCGACGGCTGACCGCTCTCGAGTTTGCCCGTGGTCGCATTTATCACCTCCGGCAGCTGAAACAAGTTCGCTATGAGAACATATATTTATTTACAAACATACTAAAATCTATACTAATATTATAAAGCTTAAGAGTTTGTTTGAACGCGCTTATCTCAGGAACTACTGTTCCAATTGAAAAAATATATTTGTGTTGGATAGTCCATTTCTCGAGGAAGGCTTTAGGCTATATAACATCACGCTGCGACCAATAGGAGCGAAGACGCGGACGAAGTGGCGGGCAACAGCTAGTTATTTCATAAGTGCTGAACGGTGTTGGTCACACGTATTGTAAACCTCAATTTTAAGAAAATCTACCTAAACCTTTTTGTAGTGACTGTTTGTTTACCTAAATACATAATTTAAAAAAATATGTTTTATTTCAGACATAATTACAATATGTACCAGTATTCTATAATCTCAGATTAACTTCGCACTGATGAACTGATGACCTGGTAAAGTCCGCTGGATGCGGGTGGCGCAGGACCGGTCATTGTGGCACTCTTTAGGGGAGGCCTATGTTCAGCAGTGGACGTCCATCGGCTGATATGATGATAATGAACCTCGCACTTCTTTTTCTTCTTCGCCAATTGGCAAAGGCCTCCTTCAACCTTCTTCATTCTTTTTCATCACACTTGCTCGTAAAGGGTCTTATTGTACGCAGGCGTATAGAGTAGTTATAGCCGATTCAGCTCCCGCGGGAGTTATAGCCGATTCAGCTCCCGCGGGAGTTATGGATTTTCATAACTCCCTAGGGAGTTATGAGTTTCTCTGTGATCTGATTGATTTAAAAAATCTAGTTGGCCGATCTCCACAAGAATACTGCTCTTTGATCGGTCGCAATATTGAAGGTGCAAGCGCGCGCTGCGCGCTCCTCTCGGCATCCATGCATTGATACTGGAGGTGAAGTGGTCGATTTCTTCAATTTTGATTAGTTTTGGAGTTATTTATTTCCTCGCAAATGTGATGAAAACATTGTGACTACCTCGGGACGTAATAAAATTGCAAACTCGAGTCATCAAAAGCCCTCCGCCTTCGGCGTTGGGCTATTGATAGACTCTCGTTCGCAATTTCCCACTTACGCCCCTCGTTAAACAAAGTACTTCCGAGCTACTCTGCTCCAAGTTTTACCAGCCACTTGGCGTATGTCATCGTCCCACCTTACATATAAAGTCGCTTTATATGCTCTAGAGCATAACGTACAAACCGTCCTCGGTGCGCCCGCGCGCGTGCAGACGAGCACAGAAGTATAAATTTAATAACGTAACCTTAATCATATTAACTATTTGTTTAATTACTACTACTACTACCATTAAAAGCAGAGTGTACTCGTGTATAAAACCTATTTTATCCTCTACTTTATATCGACCCTCGCCTGCGGCTCGGATCGATAAATTTTCTCGGATAAAATGGCTTGTTTTATGCACTTGTTGTAAAAATTTAACCTGAATTGACGACCTGTTTAGCCTAGTTGGTAGTGACTTTGCCTCCGAAGCTAGAGGTCCCGGGTTCGAATCCCGGCCAGGGCATTTATTTGTGCATTTTTCACGGATATTTGTTCTTGGGTCTTTTTTGGGTACTAGACGACGATATATATATCGTAGTATGTATATCGTCGTCTAGTACCCATAGTACAAGCTTGCTTAGTTTGGGACTAGATCGATTTGTGTAAGATTGTCCCCCAATATTATTATTATTTGTTTCTCCTTCGAGATTCACGGGCCATTACATCCCGGCCTTTTGGTAGGCTTGCGTGGGGACACAGATCCAACACGTAGAGGCCCTTTGGAGAGTTTGACTATGTAATACACCTTTTTTTTTGTTTAGGGGAGGAAAATGCATTACGCATACCACTCGGGTGCAGGGGGTGACCCGAGTGGTTATGTGGGACTCCCGTAAAGGCTGATGAGACCCACGGTGTACCCACTAAAAACCCCCCCATCTGCCGCCTCGCCGCCTTGTGGCGAGGTCACGGGAACGCTTGCGCACACATCCGCGACCCCGCCGGCGACAGCCGCTCCCAAGCGGCTCCATCGCGGATGCCCGGAGGCCCTCCACGTCAGGCACACCAGATCTTTTGGCGTGCCTTCCTCCTCGACCTCCATCTTGTACAGTAGCGGACCCCCCTGAGTCCGCCACTAGGAAGTCATGGGTGCCGAAAATATTTCCGGCACCCGGTGGCGGAGCAGGTCGGTGGTTCCGCCACGAACCACACCTCGGCCGCAGAGGATAGGGAAAGCATTTCTCTTCCTCTGCGGCCCCACCAACACCGTTACCGCGGAACGGCCCCGCCAAGGTCGCAGGGGGTAGGGAGAGTGGCGCACCGAAATACCAACACGCCTCTCCCCCTGCGATCCCGCCTCGGCCACAGAAGATAGGGAGAACGGTGAACCGCAATACCGGCACTCCTCTTCTTCTGCGGCCCCTCCTCAACGCATCCTCAGCGGGCTACCCAAGCCCGCTGGGAGCGCCCTCCTCGGGCCAGCCGGCAGCCCAAACAGACCGGCCCTGGGTGCCTCTTAGCTTCACCGTGGATGACCAGTCCACGGTTACTAAGCCCCCCCGCCCCGACAAGGCGGGCACCCTCGAGGGGGACTATGTAATACACCTGCTACAACCCATTCACGGGTACATCAATGGATACCCGTGAACCGGTCCCAGCAGGCGTTGGGACTATTGTAAATAAAATGAAAAGATTACTGGGCTATGGTGTTGAAGTTTGGCTGGTCAAGAAATTGGGCTATTACTAAGGTTCCGGACACCTGCCATAACAATGCTTAAACAGTTATCGAGGCAGGTGGTGACTCGCCGCTGCCTAGATAGGCCCCTGAAACTGCCGTCGTAAAGACGGCCAGCAGCAACATAATTATTACTCTGCTATTGTACACGAGACTCGCATGCTAGTTTCATTATATTAATGGGTACCGAGGTATAATGAGTTCAATCTATCTGTCAAACCGCGCAATATACAGGGTGATTCAGGAGACGTGAGCAGGACCAACACTACATACATAGTAAATGGCAATGAATCGTTCACCATTGTATTTAAGTGAAACACCCATACCTTTTTTCCTGTATTTTAATTTTTGTTAAGTTAAAGTTTAATTCTCTACAATCATGGTCACCCTACAACAACTGGTTGATAAAGATTAAGGCTGGGTTGCACCGACTTACGATCACAGACTGATCAACGTTAAATATGGCGCCGGCAGCTGTCATCCCATAGAAACGTGTCAAACTTTCCATACATTAAAGTTTTAACGAACACAGCTTACGATTACAGACGGTTTGGTGCAACCCAGCCTAAACCTCTAATTATCTCATTGAGTAAGATACGATATTTCAAAAGTAATCCGACTCAGATGACATTCAATTTGAAACGTATCACTTGACTGAAGTATTCTGATTGTAGAGTGACCATGAATTTCGTAAATAATTTAAAATATTTTGTTTTCAACACCAAATATAAATGAACGTTAATTTCACTAATAGCGGTACGAAGCAGTAGCTTATGATCTACCGAATCCGTAGTGTTGAGCTTGCTCACGTCTCCCGAATCACCCCGTAGTGAAACTCGCGTACGAGTCTCGTACAGTCAACCAATTTAATATCTGGGCCTCTGTACCTTGTCACAGTGACAATTATATGAGATCTCTAGCAGCTTTCATATTGATATTCAATGTGACAAGGTACGAAGGTGCCCAGAAATCAAATTGGTGGACCTTACGTGTGTATATAAGGCTCACAAAGTACCAGTGAAATACTCCACATAGATCGTAGCGCCGTTGTGTATTTAGTAAGAACTAACCAAACGACCGCTGCATCTCTGTCACTTCAATATCGATGCCTTAGTTCACAATCGTACTAATAACGAGGAAAAATTTGCTGTAATTAGAACTATGGTGCACTAATCATAAAGTCGATATGCAAGTGCGATAGAGATAGCACCCAGTCACATCTGGTACAAACAAGTTAAACTAACATTTCCATAGAAAAACTCGTACTTCGAGCTGAAAGGTCCCTGATAAGGCTCAAGTCGCGCCGTACGCGAGTTATCAACTTCCGTCTCACTCGCACAAGGCATCAGGGTAGACTTGGTCTTTCGCTTATCTCACTGACGTCACGATTTTTGTAAAAATCTCGATAGCGCGTTTCAGGAGCGGCCGCAGCCGGTACAGTGCCATCTAGCGGGCAACACTCACCGGTGACGTGGAGCACCAACACACGCTGAACGACGGCGCACGCGCAGGGGTGCGCGCCTCGGTGCTCATTATCAACTCGCATTACGTTGCAGTGAAGCCATCAAGTCCCGTCTTACTCGCATCGCACTGTGCGAATTAGAAGGAACAAGGAAGACTTTCGCATCCCAAATCGCGACTTGCATGTTAGTGTTCTCGAAAAATCTTAATAGCGCGTTTCAGGAGCAACCGCGGCTGGTAAAGCGCCATCTAGCGGGCAACACTCACCGGTGACGTGGAGCACCAACACACGCTGAACGACGGCGCACGCGCAGGGGTGCGCGCCTCGGTGCTCATTGTCAACTCGCATTACGTTGCAGTGAAGCCATCAAGTCCCGTCTTACTCGCATCGCACTGTGCGAATTAGAAGGAACAAGGAAGACTTTCGCATCCCAAATCGCGACTTGCATGTTAGTGTTCTCGAAAAATCTTAATAGCGCGTTTCAGGAGCAACCGCGGCTGGTAAAGCGCCATCTAGCGGGCAACACTCACCGGTGACGTGGAGCACCAGCACACGCTGAACGACGGCGCTCGCGCAGGGGTGCGCGCCTCGGTGCTGGCCGCGCGCGCCAACAGAGGTCGCTGCAGTCGGAATGGCGGCGGGAGGGACTGCAGTTGCGTTTCTATGCGACCGCATATGGCGCTGCAACAAGGGTGTTTATAAGTAAGCTAGAACACGATAAAAAAAACTGATCGGCTAATTGTGGCGCTGTTAGGTTAAGTTACACAGGAGATAGGAAGTGGTTGGGTGTCGCCGTTCGCCAACAAACTGTCATGCAATTTGGCGAAAAGTATGCATTGTATAAGTACTGTGTAAATTATGTTTACTTAAATAAAATAACTGAAAGGGTGAGAAAACTAAATATCAACAGGCCTTTAAGACAAGTTGTAAAAGCTTGCATTGTACCAAAACCAGCAAAGTCTCTGCTAATATCTCACTATGCTAAGTTTCTGAACTGTTTTGTATTTTTATTAAGGTGTGCAATAAAATAAATAGTATTTGTATCAACAGGCATTTAAGGGCGTGTCGGGCGCAAGGCACAGGGTTGCGTAGTTCCCTACCCGTTACATGCAGACTTAAAAGTTCACAAAATATGTGTTTGACACAACCGACAACATTATGTAAGTAATCAATGGAAATTGTACGAAAGATTGCTTTTCCAAGTACAGTTACCCAATTTTATTTCTGGGCCACTTCGTACCTTGTCAAAGTGACAATAATATGAGATCTCTAGCCGCTTTCATACTGATTTACACTATGACACGATACGAAGTCAAAAATCATCCTCATCATCCCAGAAATCAAAATTGTTGTCCGAACATTTTTCAAGTTCGGCTCCTACTCGTTAACTAGTAATTTCTACTTAGCTGTGATAGTTTTCCTTTTACATTCGCTTTGATTTTTTTCACATACTCGGTAGCAACCGTTTAGCTGTCAGAGGGGGAGGAAGGGAGACACCTGACTCGAACAAGAATTTGCACTACCTATAGAAATCATTTATTGTACAGGCATAAGACAATAGTAGGTAAACTAAATAAAATAATATTTAACGTTCAATATCACGCATACGAATAGCTGAACCAAGAAAATGGTTAAATTCAAATTTAAAATAATTTATTTCAGAAACATGGTTCCATTTAAATGACATAACAATTATTCTTACGAACACTATTTCAGTAAAGAAGTAAAATTTGACAAAAATAATTTAAATTGATTGTTTGACATCGCCGCAGTATCGGTTTGTTAAAGAAAACTCACAGTATTTTTAAACGAAATGAAAGAGAAAACAAAATGCATCCCTACTGGATACACCCACTGGGTCCTTGGGGTAAGGGTGCGCTGGAGCTCCACAGGGAAATCAGCAGAAGGTTGAGGGAGGCGACAGGCGACCCACGCGCCGGCGGCTTTCTCGCACTGGGCACACTGCCAAGAGGCCCAGGTCTCATCTTTAATTAATTATTTTATTTATATTTTCTTTTAATTAATTATTTTATTTATATTTTCTAAGTTTAAGGTTTAGTTTTAGTTATTTTAATTTAATAGTATATTTATTATAGGTATATGTTTTTGTTTTAGTTTTTTTTTTAACAAAAATTGAATATTTATATGTGTTACCATTAATAATTAATATGGTATTATAGCACATGGTAATCCGCAACGCAGGCTTCGTCAAATATTATATATAAAAAAACACATAACAGCAACTAGCTTCGTCACATACACAAAATAAATTTACTTATAGACAAAAAACCCCTTCCAAATCGCTGCCTGTGGGCAGTGTGCCCAAAAGGCTGGCCGCATTGCCACGTTGTATGGCAATGCTTACCCTCTGCGCGAAGTATTGGCCAGCCCTTTGATCACCTGTAACGTCTATGAAACGGGCCGATAAATCCTTATAAACGCGGCGCGCACTCGGCCCCCATGAACCCAGCGTTTCGACCCCAAACGCCTCAAATATGTAGCTACTGCCAAGAGTAGCATATTTACGACGCTTGAGATCCTCAGCTGATGACGCCGCATGACCGGCATTCACGCTGGTGCCCGGAAGGTGAGACGCCGCGAAAGTATCTACGCACGTAGCATCCCAAACTAAGGGCCGCCCCATGCTCCAAGGCACCAGTGTCATGCCATCAGGCCTCTTTCCATCGTCCCTCGCCAGCCCAACCGGCTCCAAGATAGCCGGCACTTTCACGATTTGTTTTAGTCTTTAATCTTTTATCTGAATAAATGATTCACTTCCTTGGAGGAACCCTAAAAAATGATTCTTCATGATTTTATTCTAGCGTTTTGTCCGCGTGACCATTGCCAAATTACAGCTTTCTAGTAGTAGCGGCTAGTGTTAGCTCATACCGCCTTCACCCTTCTTCTTCTTTGTTTAGGAAAATGCGTATATTGCCATTGCCCTGTTTGTACATCAGGGACGCATGTATGTTTGTTAACACACGTCTAAGTGATTTCCGAACACGAGGTGAAATGATGCACAGACAGACCAGAAAAAAGATCATGGACCTGCTGTACAAAAATGTCGTTAGCGAGGCAATATATGGTAAAAATGTGGCCAATATGTGCCTTAAATTATATAATAACTTGCCTGAGGACATTAAGGTCCTCCGGGGAAACGGTTTTAAAAATAAGTTGACGAGTTGGCTTCTCGACAGATGTTTTTATAGTGTTAAGAGTTATTTAGAGTATAAGTGACAGACATTGGTATTAGGTATTATTATTATTATTTAATGTATATTGATTATGAAATTGATAATTTTTATTTTCACTAAATTCATCGCCTCTCTGTAAAATATTTGCACGCCTGCATGCAGGCTGAATACACTGTCATCTTTAATTATGTTATTTCACCTTCCTTTACTGTATTCTGGAAAATAAATACTTTTGTCTTTTTTCCATCGGACATCCAGACGTACGGCTGGCTACCATCCTTACCTGATCGAAATGGCCTAATTCAACCAAGCGCTTTGCATCATCTTTCATAATGCCCACTTCTAAGGTTTGGAATTCTCTGCCGGCGTTTGTAATTCCGAGTTCATATAACCTAGACATTGTTAAGGCACGAGTGAATAGGCATCTTTTGGGTGAGCTCGCTTCATCGTCGGCCTCATCTTTGCCCCCTGGCTAGATGCCGAACAAGAGCAATCATTACTAATAAAAACCGGCCAAGAGCGTGTCGGGCCACGCTCAGTGTAGGGTTCCGTAGTTTTTGTATTTTTTTCAAAAACTATTCAACCTATCAAGTTCAAAATAATTTTCCTACAAAGTTTTTATAAAGTTCTACTTTTGAGATTTTTTTCATATTTTTAAAACTTATGGTTCAAAAGTTAGAGGGGGGGGGACACATTTTTTTTTACTTCTGGAGCGATTATTTCCGAAAATATTAACATTATCAAAAAATGATTTTAGTAAACCCCTATTTATTTTTAAATCCCTATCTAACAATATATCACACGTTAGGGTTAAAATGAAAAAAAAAATCACTCCCCACTTTACGTATAGGGGAGGTACCCTAATAAAATATTTTTTTCACTTTTTATTTTACCACTTTGTCGGCGTAATTGATATACATATTAGTACCAAATTTCAGATTTCTAGTGCTAACGGTCACTGAGATTATCCGCGGACGGACGGACGGACAGACGAACGGACAGACATGGCGAAACTATAAGGGTTCCTAGTTGACTACGGAACCCTAAAAAGGTTAAGGACCATGTAACGGTCCCCTAAGATGAACAGTAGATAGACCAATAGTTCGTTATGATCGCATTAATAGTAATCTTAACGCGTAATATTTATAATAGGTAATTTGCAGGGGTCGCACTTTTCGTGCCGGTGACGAAAAAATGAACTTAACACTGCATATAGGTGATTCCAATTGGTGTTATGGTAATTATTAATATTTAATCATCAATCATTTAATCATGCATTTATAATGGTAATTTTTCTTATACGGTCTTTTGCATCCGAAGATTATTAAGGATTTCTTTCCATATTTAGAATTTTAATTTATAAGCAGGTGAGGATCTCATAGTTTCTAAAGTTTTATAACTTATAACAGGTTATAGAAATGTTGAATCTAAATATAAACGTAAACTCTCTGATGACGAGGTTTGTTTAATTATTGGTAATAACTGGTATTACACATGAACCAGTCACAAAAACTTACAGTATTACCTAATGTTGTACTTTATAAGTTGTGATATGACAGGCAAATTGCGTTTGTAATGGGGACATAATTGTAAAAAGTGTATGAATACATAAATAAAATAATATTGGGGGACAATCTTACAAAAATCGACCTAGTCCCAAAGTAAGCAAAGCTTGACATGATTATTGATTAATGAATGATGATTGATTGATTACAATAAGACTAATTAAAATCACCTATATGGAGCGTGACGTCACCGGCACGAAAAGTACGACCCCTGGTAATTTATCTTCTACACAGATATCAGAATAAAGCAGACCCGCTCATTTAAGTTGAACGATTTCTGTACATCTGATCTATTCTCACTAATGCACAAATCAGTAAGTTTGAGAGAGACAGATAAGTGATATCTGACAGGTCTTCAGTCTTCACCTCAATACTCAATTCTTTATTGCACATAATGGTTACACATAGTTGGAATTACATGCTCATATTAGAGAAGCGTTCAATAAATTCTCGGTATTGACATCTTTTAAACCTCTTTGGTAAACTTTTTAATACTGGCCGGTAAAAGTCATTCATTAATATTAAAAAAAGTAAAATTAAAACAGCGATGTTCTTTTGTTTTTTTGTAAGTACCGAACAAACGTGATCACTATGAGCGTTATTTCAATGTTGGTTAAATTAAAGCACCGAGCGGTAATAAAATTCTTGACCAAACACGTAAAAAATCAATAAGCTATAAAAAAGAAATGGATTATGTTTACCGTGAGTCTGCTCCTTCTTTATCAACAATTCAGAAGTGGTCAAGTCAATTTAAGCATGGGGCAGAGAGTATCGAAGACGACCATAGAGCTGGTCGGCCCGTCGAAGCTTCTTCATAAGAAAATTTAAAATGGTGGAGAAAATTATATCTGAAGATGGTTGAGTAAAGGTGAAAGCAATAGCTCAAAGAACTAACCATTCTATTGGTACTAGACACGATATAATTCATGACCATCTTAATATGTCAAAAGTCAGTGCGATATGGGTACCGCGAATCCTGACACCGCTTCAGAAGAATACGCGTGATGCTCGTTGTTCCGAATTTCTTGAGGTGTGCGGTTAAATTCCTGATAAGATACTGCAAAATTTTGTTAGTAGAGATGAAACGTGGGTTCATCATTATGACCCTGAGAGCAAACAAGAGTCCATGCAGTGGCACATTAAAGGAACTCCTCACCCCTAGAAGTTCAAGGTCGTGCCTTCAGCTAGCAAGGTCATGGTCACAATATTCTGGGATTGTGATGGAATGTTGCTGATCGATTATAAAGAAAAGGGTGTAAGTATTAAGGAGAGCGCTACGCTAATATTATATGCCAAATAAGGGAAGCAATCAAACATAACAGACGGGGAAAATCAGCCAAAGGTGTTCTGCTTCTACACGACAACGCCCCTGTGCATAGTGCTCATATTGCCAAGGCTGCTGCTCTTGAATCTGGACTCGAAACTATTACATACCCACCGTATAGTCGAGACTTGACCCCGAGTGACTTAAATTTGTTTCCCAGTGTCAAAAAGAATCTACGTGGAAATTAATTTTCTAACGATGAAGCATTGAAGACAGTAGTGTAGGAGCATTTTGACACCAAAGACAAAAAATATTTTTATGAGGGGTTAAAAAAACTATTTGACCGGTCTTATAAGTGCATAAACATAGGAGAGGAGTAAATTGAAAAATAAAAATAAAACACCTATAATGTTCTTTTGTTTTCATTCTAATACCGAGAATTTATTGAACGCCCCTCGTATGTACCCTGTTGGGCGCAGCAATTTACCTGTCAGTGTCTCCGTCTTCATAACTGCTAATTGTACTGAACTGACGTTTGTGGTGTGTTAGTTTATCTGGGTGATGTTTTCATTTTACATTTTGGTGTGCTTTTAAATGGAGACTATTCGTTAACAGCCGAAAATGATCGTACTATCTGTCTCGTTCTAATTTAACTTATCTTGGTAAACTATAAAGATTCAAAGAGACAACTATATGACAAATCATCTTACTTAACACTAGGATCTATTGGTATTATTAATCTTAGGTCTTCCATAAGGACTATAAGACAAAATATGTCATAATTGTCATTAATAAAAGGCAAAGGAAGTGTTGTTGCCTACATTGCAAAAAGATGATAATTGGCTATCCAATTATCATCATTTTGCAATATGCATTTTGCAAATACCATAGGGTCTCAGATACTTAACCTTAGTATGTACCGATTTACAAATAGGCATAGTTAGTTGTGATGATTGTATAGGTACCTAACCTTAATACGACGAGTATGTACTGATTTATAAATAGGCATAGTTAGTTGTGATGATTGTATAGGTACCTAACCTTAATACGACGAGTATGTACTGATTTATAAATATGCATGGTTTTTATAAAAAATGGGATTGCTCTTGGCCAGCATGTAGCCAGGGAGCAAAGATGAGGCCGACAATGAAGCGAGCTCACCCAGAAGATGCCTTAAGGATGATTCACAGTAGGCCGTTCCGTGTCCGGGCCGGCCCGTTTTCTTCTAGAGAAATAAGCCGGCCGTTGCGTTTGCTGTCATAGAAAACGGGCCGGCCCAGACACGGAACGGTCTACTGTGAATCATCCTTTAAGCGTTGTCTCCGACAATAAACTATTCTACAGTCTGGCGGGTTCTAGGCTAAGTGTCTTTATAATTATTCGCAATTAATCATGATATGAAATATTTTAAAGGCACGTTGCGCGAGCGCACCCGATAAAGCCGCGGAACAACATTTCCAACGGCCTTACTTTTCCAGCCACTTTTCACTCACTTGCGACACGGCTGAACTGGTTCCTAATGAAAATGAACGTGTTTCGCTGCCCTACTGGCTGTATTACTAATATTATCCTTAGATTCTAGCTCGTTTCAAATCTACACGAACGCTCATAAGTATACAATATAATACACAACAAATATTATTTTTTATTCCAGCACTATAATCTGTCAATTAAATGACTGATTCCAGTATTAAAACAATATTTTTTTTATACAAATGCGAGTCTATACCATAGACAAGTAATATGACTGGTGGGAGAATCAAAATGGATTTCCATACATTATTATATATTTTACGATTTCTCTGATTTTCTAGGGGAGGTCCCCTACACGTAAAGTAGGGATGCATTTTTTTTTTGCTTCAACCCTATGGTGTGGAGTGTTGTGGGATAGGTCTTTCAAAATGAATAGAGGACGACTTCATCAAACATTTTTTTAAGGTGAATATTTTCGGAAATATTCAGTCAAAAAGAAAACCTGATGACAGATGGACAGACAGACAGACGGACGGACACCGGAGTCTTAGTAATAGGGTCCGTTTTACGCTTTGGGTACGGAACCCTTAACAATTATACAATATAGGACATTAAGATTTACAACAACAACGTCAGTATGTAAGAAAAAATTGGCCAAGAACATGTCGGGCCATGCTCAGTGTATCAAGCATAAGGGAATACTTTCGTAGCGTTTCATACGACTTTTACGATAACTCAAAAACAGCTTAACTGATCATCTCCGCTATAGTTTTCGTTGAGTCTTTATTAAGCTTTACTTCCCTGATTTTTTTCATATTTTTTAACCCGCAGTTCAAAAGTTAGAGGGACACATTTTTTTCTTTTAGAGAAAATATTTATGAAAATATTCACTTTATCAAGAAAGGTTTGATGAAGACCTCTATTCGATTTAAAAGACCTATCAAACAACACCCCACATCATAGGGTTTAAGCCCTTCAATTATATTTTTTAGATTGTTTTACGACTTTGTCATTTTTATTGATTTGTATATCCATACCAAAACTGCAGCTTTCTAGCACTAACAAACACAGAGCAAAGCCTCGGACAGACAGACAGACGGACATGGCGAAACTATAAGGGTTCCTAGTTGACTACGGAACCTTAAAAATACAAAAAAGAGTAAATAATAAACTTAACAAAAAAAAAACAATACAATAAACAGGAAAAACTATTATTGTCGTTGTGGTGATGTTCTATTGAAATCTGATAAATAAGCTTCTATAACAATTAATAAGTTTTTTATAATTATGTCTTGCAGCAGGTATTACGTATTTATAATCAACAATTACCTTATTATCAAGGAATTGTAATTTTAAACAATACGTTATAATTAATCCGTCAGGTAGACAGACTATCAGAAAATATAGGACACTCATTCATCATGATTCAGGAGCGCGAACCGGTTTGAAACATGTCGAGCGATATTCGACCTTAAAGACGTGAGTGACATTATATTTTAATACATATTTTAACGTGCCTTCCAAAGCACGAGAGCGCTCAGTTAGTGGTTACTAACTGAACGCTCTCGTGCTTTGGAAGGCACGTTAAGCCGTTGACCCCGGCTGTTGTCTACGACAGCAGTCGTTAAGCCAAGTTAGAGGCCTTCGGGCGGAATGAGAACTTCTAACAGTTGCCTAACAGAGTCAAGTTGCCCACTCACTTGACAAAGGGGGGTCGAAGTTGCACCACGTCCGTAGGGAGTACCCACCTTTACCCTACACGTGTCCCCAGGGTGGTGCTAAAAGTGCAACAAAAACTGGCAACCGTACTTGTCTTCTCGAAGACCTCACGGTTCGTAAATAAATGCCATACGTTTAAATAAAAATTATTTTATCAATTATACAAATGCCACATGCCATGCCACACACATTGAGATTTCCACATATTTATCCCACTTCACGTCATGTACTGCTTTCCGATAGCAAATAAGGTGGTACTACAGAAATACTCGACTATACCATTTTTGGGTTCGTTAGTAAACAAGGAACCCTTATAGTTTAGCGTTTTTTTTGGTCCATATGCTTATTTTTTTGTTAGCTATGTCTTGATGTTTTTCTTTTTTAATTTTAATTATTTTTTGTATTTTTTTTTTAATAATGCAAAATTTCAACATCGAGTTCTGCGTATATCCAATATGTACCAACAAAAAATAAAATAAAATGCTGTAGTGCCAAAACTAACGCAAAAAAACTTGCACATCCTTTGTATGGAGAATGCCTTGCCCTACCCTGCGCATTTAAATACCTTAATACTAGTGTTATTTTATTGTGGATTAACAAGAGACATCATCTTGTTCTGGATTATTTTTATTGTTATTGACGCTTAGAGGCCATGTGCATCTCTAAGAAATTAACAATAATAACTATTAATTGCATTTGGAGGCTCAGAGAACGTATAGGTATTTATTTATTTATTTTAGGGATAAAAAACAACCATACAGTATAAGTTACAACGAGGTATAAGGTATGAAATAAATTTTATCTAATATTACCTTCTAATTTTGATAATGTCCGTAAGTTTATTTTCATTTAATGAAATAAGTATGTTAATTATTGTAGTTTTGAAATCATTAATATTATTGTCAGTTTTTTTTAATTGTAAAACCAAATTTCATTATTATTAATATATAAGTGCCCTTGTGGCCTATTTGCAGAATAAACTTTTGAATTTTGTTTCGCCATGTCCGTCCGTCTGTCCGGGGCTAAGCTCAGTCACCGTTACTACTAGAAAGCTGTAATTTAGCACGGGTATACATATCAAGTGGACCCGGGTATGTCCTAAAACTACGACCAAGACCAACACCACCAAGATCCCTGGAGTGCGGTGAAGATACTGCGATCGCAGATCCAGCAATAGACGTCCTTCGGCTGATGTGGATACATATCTAGCAAACTTTCGTACAATTTCCATTGATCAAAGTTGTGTCACACACACATCGTCAATACAAGTTTGTGAACTATTAAGTCCTCATAATGTACCGATCGGAGAACTACGGAACACTTCATTGCGCGTGCCCCTACACACACTTAGCCGGTTTTTAGAGGATAAAGGTTTTAAATAAGGACTTGAAGTAGTAGGTGTACGGAACCCTTCATTGTGCGTGGTCCAACACGCACTTGGTCGCTTTTTTTTCACCAGAGTGACACGATAGTCCTACCACAGTCCCACCCCCACCTCCGACCACCCCCTAACACTAGCAAAGACCGTTAGCGACCAACTCACGCGCACGTTCGACGGCATTCTACATTTTCAAATTTAGAACTTCTACAACAGTTTATTAAAAATTAAGTATTTTATGAAAAAAAAAATAGTTTTATACTAAGAATATATTCAACAGTGTTTATTAACTTTTATGTTAGGTTAGTTTTTTTAGTTTTATAGGCAGTGAATTTAAATTAGGTATTTTTAGTAAATTAGTGATAATGATCAACTCTATACCGCTCGCCTGCTTCCTGTCAATGATACGTGAGTACATTCGCAAGTTATTAAGTAACATTTCTGTTTACCCGACTGCGACGAAGCCCGAAAGGAGGGTTATCTGTTTGACCTGTATGTATTTCCGTTCCTCTTAGCTACTCAACGGCTCAGCCGATTTTGTTAAGAGATACGGGTATAATAAAAATGTAGCAAGTAATCAAAGATTAACCAGAAACAGAGATGCTTATGCTACTGATACCTAGTTTTAAGAATTATAATGGACAAAGATGTAGGAATGATGTTATAACGATTTACCTACAGACTTAAAAAGAAGGGCATCACAAAGCACCAATTTAAAAAGAGAGTTAGTAATGTCTTAATAAGTAAAATAAAACATGCAATACAATAATTTTAATACCTACATTCTTTAAAAAAACTATAGTATTGTGGGTTTTTACTGTATTGGTTGGTTCTGCTGTATTGTACTAAGAAACTTAGTCTATCTATTTTTTTCATGTGTAGAGTACCTGGGTTATTGTGATTCGTATTTATGTATTAATTGGAACCTTGACTGCTAAAAAATCACATTGTGGTTTGGCAGAAGTATGTAATTGCTATTTTTTTTTTGGCGTGAATAAAAACAAACGTTAATTTTTAAAGAAATCTAATAAATGGCGGATTTTATGCGCTTTAATGTGCGGGCTACAGTGTACCTCGAGTGGGGTGATAAAATAAACTTACCGGGATTCGAACCCTGGCCTTGCATTGCAATGCATCATGCATGCATGTAATATTATCTGAAAACTCCAACATCAAAGAAAGAGAAGTCACAAATTCTACCCAACTTCTAGTCTGGCTAGAATACAAACACACTCCACCCAAGTGGCATAAAAAATCTCTCGATTATTTTTTACAGACAATAATTATTAATCATTAGCAACAGTATCATGAGTACAAGTATTATGTTCATATAACATTGTACATAAAAACCTCAGTGTTATGGAGCTAGGTGATCGGTTTAATGAAGCGCGTGCGCATTTATTGGGCTGATGTTACGGTAGCGTTCTTTTCTTTATTTGTCAAATAATAGGCCCCCTGCCAACCACATAATAAATAAAAAAACCGGTTAAGTGCAAGTCGGAATCGCGCATTTCCGAACAATTTTAGTTGTTGATTTATCAATATATAGGTTGGTAAAATATTAGTAATAATAACATTATCACCAAATGAAAAGGTCAATGGGAAGTTAAAAAAAATATTTGAAACAAAATGTGTAAATGCTAACAACGTTTTTTTTTTTTTTTTTTTTGAGCTAGATAGATCTAACGGTTTTTGAGTTATCGCTAAAAAAACTGTCTTGCCCAAACAAAATTGATTTAATGTAATGTAACATACATTTTTGGTTGGTTTTAAATTTAGACTAGTAGGTGTCGGTACGGAACTCTTCTTCGTGCAGAATCCGACACGCACTTAGCCGGTTTTTTTTACGTTGGATCCTTCTTAGCGCCTCGCAATACATCCGCAACTATGCATCGAATTTTGAGAACGCGGATGTTGATATTGATGTGGATGTTCCGTGGTGCGGAGGCGAATATCTGCAAAATCTCTCGTGTGAACGCAGCCTAACTATATATCGATACATAACTGCGATGCGGTCTAGTGTGACGACATTAAGTGTTATAATACCTGTACGGTAATAGAGTACTAATATAGATCGAATTTGTCTTGTCTTTGGAGTATTATATACCCTTAATCATGGTCTAAGGAAACAAAGGTCTGCTACTCCGGATCGCGACACAAGCCTAAGTCACTGTACAGCCTGTACACACACGAACTCACACTACGACCGCCAACCACCGATAGGTTCGATAGCAGTGATGATGCAGGCTCGTGTCACTCGCACAACGAATTTTCCCAATGTCATATCTTGTATTATTGTATCAGCAAGCCCTTAATAAGCAAGCTAATGGCCTATTTTTTCGATCTCATTCGAACATTTTTAGGGAGCCTCTATACAATGTCTGTATGGGACTAACTACAATTGACAAGTCTATACCTATTGTAAAAGTTGGTTATTAATCTAAGCTACAATTTAAACGATTAGCTAATTAATGAAGTTTAGACACCAGAAAAATAAAAAATTGGTCAGCAAGTAATGTATATTTTTTTTTATGAGATATTAGGCAAACGAGCAGACAAATCGCCTGATGGTAAGCGATTAGCGCCGCCCATGGACACTCGCAACACCAGAGGGGTTGTAAGTGCGTTGCCGGCCTTTAAGATGGGAGTACGCTCTTTGAGCAGCTCGTATATTGAGCAGCTTTAAAATTTAACGTCATAAGATATTACTAAGTACTAAAAACATACCGTTCTTTTCTTATTTATTTTTTACCTAATTTGTTTTTATACGTAATCCAGATGCTGTAAGTAGTAAGTAGTTTCTTTGTCCTATTTATGTATTATATTCACCTGCTTCTTTTTCTATAATAGTCACTTATTTATTTTTTGTGTGATCTCTTTTATTATCATGTTGAAGGTTTTTTTATGTTATATATTTGTATGGCGTTCCGTGAGTCACCGACGGTACTGGCTGAAAATCAGCGCTGTAGGTGTCCTGCCCCTCAGCATAATGCTGAGCCAGTGTCCGTTTCACTGCCGCGGGGACACACATTATATATTATTTGTGTGTACCTACGTTTTTACTTTGTGTTCTAATTTTTGTCATGTAGGTATGTGTGTCTTCTGTGTGTCTGTGAATAAATGTTTCTTTCTTTCTTTCTTCTTTCTATATTAAATATATCTGCCAGCGCAGCAATATTACTCATAGTAAATGAGCAGTAAATCATGAAGCGGATTCTATTAAATATTGGCAATCCGTATAATTAATGGAGCTGATACTAGTGGTGAGAAAAAAAACGTAGGGCTTCATCGACCTTATGGCGGGACCTATTTTGCCATTGAATAAGTAAGTACTTTTCGGTACAAAAACTGACAAATAATTCGGAACTTAAATAAGTGTCTAATAGAAATCTTAGCGAAATAAAATTGCAACGGAGCATTGGGAAAATAATAATGTGGGAAATGTAATTACGGGCAAACAAAATTTAGGCCAACAAAAAAAAACCGGCCAAGAGCGTGTCGGGCCACGCTCAGTGTAGGGTTCCGTAGTTTTTGTAATTTTTTCAAAAACTATTCAACCTATCAAGTTCAAAATAATTTTCCTACAGTTTTTATAAAGTTCTACTTTTGAGATTTTTTTCATATTTTTAAAACTTATGGTTCAAAAGTTAGAGGGGGGGGGGCACATTTTTTTTTTACTTCTGGAGCGATTATTTCCGAAAATATTAACATTATCAAAAAATGATTTTAGTAAACCCCTATTTATTTTTAAATACCTATCTAACAATATATCACACGTTAGGGTTAAAATAAAAATAAAAACACTCCCCATTTTACGTGGGTAGGGGAGGTACCCTAATAAAATATTTTTTTCCACTTTTTATTTTACCACTTTGTCGGCGTAATTGATATACATATTAGTACCAAATTTCAGCTTTCTAGTGCTAACGGTCACTGAGATTATCCGCGGACGGACGGACGGACAGACGGACGAACAGACATGGCGAAACTATAAGGGTTCCTAGTTGACTACGGAACCCTAAAAAGGAAAACTTCATCGGGATTTTAATATTCGTATTACATTTTTCGAGTTTATGATAGGTGACCATTTAAATATAGTAAAATAGTAAAAATAGGTTGAAGCGTGATACATTCCGAAGATTTTTGTGAATTTTTGTTTGTTAGTGAATAAAATTATAATTTATATTGAATGTTTTTTTTATACAACGACGGTGACAAACAAGTTTGCGGCCTGCCTGATGGTAAGCAGACACCGTAGCCTATGGACTGGACACTTGTAGTCAACATCTCAATTGGTTGTAGGAGTCAGTGTAGTAGGCATTTTTTTAATGCGGGCTTCCCCCCCCCCGTATAATCCCCTTTTGTAATCCTGCCTATATGATGATTTTAAGGCCCGCCGTGAACTTTTTTGGGGAGCGCGTCAGAGCGTCTACATACAATGCAATAAAAAAAAGTATGTAGCCTCAGGGATTGCACTCAGATGGAGGCGAATAAACTCCTTTTCAAACTCTTGCACTCACAGAGTTATGCCGAGACAGAAGACTTATTTTATTAGATAAAATTATTTAGTCGCAACATTCTGTTTTGTATAAACCTTAGTTTGTAGTTAATCAATTTTTAAAATTTGCAATTGTAACTAGTTCTGGAACTCAAATTGTAACTGGTTCCCCGCGATACAGGCGTAGCCTAGTGCGGAGACCCCTGGCATACTCTGTTAATAATTTGGAAATAAATGATCTTTATTATTATTATTATTCTCATCATCATCATCATATCAGCCGAAAGACGTTCACTGCTGGAAATAGGCCTCCCCTATAGAGTGCCACAATGACCGGTCCTTCGAGAGATTCTCATTAAGGCTGGTTTGCACTGACTTACGATCGCAGGCTGATCAACGTTAAATATGGCGCCGGCAGCTGTCATACCATAGAAACTTGTCAAACATTCTATACATTGAAATTTTAACGGACTCAGCTTACGCTTACAGACGGTTTGGTGCAACCCAGCCTAAGTGTGTAATATCAATTATCAACAGGGCTCGTACTTTTCATACCGATTGACGTCTCGCTCCATATAGGATTATTTTTATTGGTCTTATTGTAATCAATTAATCATCATTCAGTAATCAATAATAATGTATACACTTTTTTACAATTATCCCTGTTACAACTGCAATTTGCCTGTCACATCACAACTTATAAAGTACAGCATTAGGTATTACTGCAAGTTTTTGAGACTGGTTCGTGTGTAATAACAGTTATTATGAGTTCCTCATCTGCTTATTGATTAAAATTCTAAATAGAAAAAGAAATCCTTTATAATCTTCGGATGCAATAGGCAGTATTTGAAAAAAAAAACATTATAAATGCATAATTAAATAATTGACGATGCAGCGCGACGTCAATTTTACGTCACCGGCACGAAAAGTACGACCCCTGATTATCAATTTATAAATAACCGTTGCGTGAACTCAACTCCCGATTACAGACCGCTAAAAGTCAAATATGGCGCCCGCAGCTGTCATCCCATATAAACGTGTCATACCTTCCATACAATCAGAATTTAAAGAACCTCGCTTACGATTGCAGACGGTTTGGTTCAAACCGCCCTATGAAAGCACCATTCTGTTATTCCCGCTCTAGATATTCATAATAAGCTTAGATTGTTAGTATGATTAAAACCGCAGCATATGCGTTGGTAAAATATTGCCGCGCTGCACTGAATGCGTTGTGTGTGACGCAATTTTTCACACTTGTGGTTTGTAATCAAGTGCCAATTCATATGAATCACGACATGTTTACATGCAATATGAAATTGGGTGAGGACACAATTTTACAAATGACTTGCTTTTGCCCGCGACTTTTCTATTAAATTATTGTAGGTGCTGGCTTAATTATCACTCTCCCATACAAACTTCCACCTCCCTCTTCACCCCCTAATGAATGATTTCTGGGATTAAATCTATCCTATGTCCATTCCCGGGACTCAAACTAACCTCCACATCAAATTTAATCTAATCAGTTCAGCGTTTTAAGCGTGTAGAGATAACAGACAAATAGATAGTTCTTTTTAGTCAAAGACCTGGTCCTGTTCATTCAGTGACCATACGCTGTAAAGGAGCGGCCACACCGTCATCATCATCATCATCATCATCCTAGCGTTATCCCTTATGATATGCTTTTGAAATAAGTGATTTGTTTTACTACCGATTGAATTTAGAATTGGGAAGATCAGTAATGTGTTTATGATTTTTTTTTGTAAAATTTGATACAATTTCCCAGGAACGACTTGTTTGCCTAATACTAATCTGTAAAACGTCATTTTGAGTTTCCTAGTTTATCATTATCAGTGTTCGTTGGGAATTTGTACACTATATTCTTCTGACATACATTATTATTATTCCAAATACGTACAGCGATAGAAGTGTTGAAATATCTATTCCCTTGAAGAATTCTCTTAATGACTCACGCGACCCCAATTTATAAATTGCTCGGATAGCCCTTTTTTGCAAAATAAAAATAGTTTCAATATCTCGCACCGGTGCAAGTCCTTCCTTTTGCGCTGCGCGCCACGAAGGAACCGCCCGAGTAAAGCCCTAGATCTATAGTTGTACGAGGGGTGATCCATAAGATTTGATAACCGGTATGAACCACCCTGTTAATGATATTATTTTAATGTGGACTATACCATGGCACTAATCAACATTAAATTAGAGTAAAAAAATATAAATATTATTCATATGTTTTTCTGTAATTGCTGAACAAAAAACATCTGAATGTAATAAATAACAAGATGGCAAAAATAAGAGTTGGTTTTTTAAATATTTGGAGCAGTGTGGAAAAAGTCCTGATGCACTAATACCGAATATTCTGATTGAAAAAAAACCTCGGTTTATCATTATGATTTAAACAATAAGCAAGTTAATCTGTGCAGTAGAATTTTTTATCTCCAGCTCAGTCACCAAATTTAGGGTGTGTTTTTCGACTTCTTCCAGGACTATTGAGGCCTACCAATAAAAACTGCGAAATTAGCTTTCACCAATTGAGCTCAAATATTATTGGAGAGTTGTATAATATTATTCTATTAGAGTTGTAAAAAATATTATAAATAAGCAGAAGAAAATAAGTTTTTGGTCAAACATTTCATTTGTGGTACAAGGTTTTATTGCCGACTGTACTTTTTTCTACAATCATAAACTACTTGTTGCGGTTCGAATGAGCCCATACACGATGCGTTTATCTTGGTAGTTTAGTACTTTGTCATAATCATTGCATTGTCATCCGATTTATACATGCATGCAAAATTTCAGCTCAATCGGAAACCGGGAAGTGGATCAAATTTAACTTGCAACATTTGATTACAGCCCGACAGACAGACAACGGGACAAGTGAAACTAAATAAAAGCTTGTCAAAAAACACGAATTTTCGGTAGAATTTGTACTTCAGAGCCTTCTAATTGACAAGAATGCTGCTTTTCGAGTAAAGACCAGAACTGATAACCGTTCTCATTGTTATTTAGCCCTAAATTCCGATTAGTACTTCTTATTCACATATATTCAAAACCAACTACACGAAAATCACGACCTGATGATGACTTATATTGTATGGAAATGACAGGTGTCAGGATTGACTTCTTAACCACCAACTACTATAGTGAAGTAATAAAATTGGACCGTAAAAAGTAAAATTATTTTTATAGGGATAAAATAAAACAATGACGTTAAGATGTATTTGAATATATAAAATAATAAAATAAATAAATATTGGGGGCCAATCTTACACAAATCGACCTAGTCAAAAACTAAGCAAAGCTTGTACTATGGGTACTAGACGATATACATACTTATATAGAGCGCTCGTGGCCCAGCGGCACCCGCCTACCGCGTGCGGTATGCGAGGTTAAGCAATGTGGGCGCAGGTCAGTTCTTGGATAGGTGACCGCTTTGAGTGGTTACTAACTGAGCGCTATCTTGCTTTGGAAGGCACGTTAAGCCGTTGATTCCGGCTGCTGTCTCGACAGCAGTCGTTAAGCCAAGTTAGAGGCCTTCGGGCGGCTTGAGAACTTCTAACAGTCAAGTTGCCCACTCACTTGACAAAGGGGGGTCGAAGTTGCACCACGTCCGTAGGGAGTACCCACCGTTACCCTACCTACACTCTGGGTGCTGGGTGGTGCTAAAAGTGCAACAAAAACTAGCAACCGTACTTGTCTTCTCGAAGATATCACGGTTCGTAAATAAATGCCATACGATTAATTAAATAAAATAGCTAAATACATAGAAAACATCCAAGACCCAAGAACAAATATCCGTGATAAATGCACAAATAATGCCCTGGCCGGGATTCGAACCCGGGACCTCTAGCTTCGGAGCAGTGGCGGCTGCTGACTACAAGAATCGGTGGTGCACTGAATTATGGATTTATGTAATAATATATTATATAACTCAAAAATTGCAATTAAACCACATTTTCCTACTAATACATTTATTTTTTATATAATAACTCAATCCGACGATTTTTGTCCCTGGCAAAATGTTCAATGACTTTTTTGTTGAAGTCTGGAATGGAATTGATGCACTTTTTTTCAATGCTTAGCACAGAAAGTGCATTGAGTCTATCCTGAGACATAGTATTTCTAAGAAATGTTTTCACTCTCTTAAGGGTCGAAAAAGATCTCTCACTTTCGACTGATGTCATTGGAATCGTGCAAAGTATTTTTATAAGTTTCGTGCACTCTGAAAACGCTTCAGTGACATCGGCTTCGTAAAATAGTTGCAGTATTGCTAGTGCACTGCTTGCGTGGATGAAATCGTCACGGTTGTAGATAGCTGAGAGTTCGTTTTTTAACTTGAATTTGTTTAGCATGGTGTAAGTTGATACAGTTGTGTTGAAATCAGCATCGGGAAAACTATTGCGATATATCATGAAATTCTCACAATAGAATAATTTGGCTGCAATCAGATGGTCACAGAAATTAAACCGGTCTTTAACTTGAGTTATAATTATGTCGCAGACTTCTTTGGCTAGTGTGGAACTGGACGATTTAATCCTTTTTTGAGGCGGTTCTTCAGTTTGATCAATGGAGTCTCGTATGTTTTGTACACTTTTTTCAAAATGTTTAATATTATTTTTTATGGAAATTAAATCTATATTTCTTTTCTGCATTTGTTGAAACAGTATCTCGCTGTGAGGCAGAATTGCCTGAAAGAAGTCGAGCCAATATATAAACGTTTTGTCGTTTAGGTATCTTAATAACATGTCAGCCTGGTTTATAGTACTGGCATCATTTTCTGTTTCTATGATGGTGGTCATGCACTCTTTTAATGGCTCTTTATAACAATGAACCGAATTCACTGTTCGTGAATTGAAATTCCACCTCGTTTGCGGAGCCGATGGAATTTTCTTCGTTACAATCGTTTTCAAAACATCTGTGCGCTTAGGCGACCGAGAGAAAAATCTTGGAAATGCTTGAAGATTTGCAAAAAAATTTTGTATAGTTTTGTTGTCAGATACACTTTTTTCGATTATTAAGTTTAACTGATGCGCGTAACAATGAACGAATTGAGCATTTTGATACTGCATTTTTATTTTAGCCTGCACGCCACCAATATTCCCGCTCATTACAGCGGCACCATCGAAACATTGTGCTATGAGTTGTTGCGTAGTTATTTAAAGCTCCTGTAACTCTGTTAGTATAGCTGTACTCAGTCCGACAGCGGTATGCGATTGCGGTGTTAGGTATTTCCAAAATCGTTCATGCACCTGTCCGTGTTCTTCGTATCTTAAAATCATGACCATCTGCATAATTGTGGATACATCGGTAGTTTCGTCTGCTTGAATAGCTACATAATCACATTTTTTTATCGTATCAGATAATTCCGTGTGGTAGACAAACAAAATCGAGTCCAAAATATAATTTTGAATGGTTTTCGACGTACATTTGAAAACCGTTGACTTATCGAGATGCTCTTTCATGATAGCGTCCAACTCTGATGCAAAATTCACTAACCCGCGGTAAACACCGGCATTCACTGACTCACTTGTTTCGTCGTGTCCTCGCAAAGCCAATTCAAATGCACCACAAAACTTGACACAATCTATGAGACGTGATACTATATACCTATTTTTATCAACCTGTTCATTAAACTTTTGGATATTTGCCTTATAGACAGAATCCAATTGATTTCGTATGTCGATAGTGCCTAACACAGATAAACTCATTACATTTTGTAAATGTATTTGAGAGGCATCATGTTTTTTTATTTTTTCTCCTAAATGAGTCAAATCTTTAACTCCTGTTTGCGTCCAAAGCGGCTCTCCGCCATAAATGAGGCAAGGAAAGCAGAAAAATGCATTTAGGCATTCACAGCCGCACAACCACTTATTTTTATCGTATAATTCACCTTTGAAACTTCTCGTAAATTTTTTAGTTTTTGTTTTACACTCTTGTTTTAAATTAAGGCATGGCCTTGGCGGTCCAGCCGATTTTATTTCTAATTTATCACTAAAACTTTTATTATTGTTTTTGATATACTCTACATTCAAGTTCACACTCATTTTTTCAATTACACACAGTTCATAAATAATAAGACAGTCACACTCATGTTACAAAAACAACCAAAACAAGAAACGAATAATGGCGCGAAACGAACAAGTGCACAGTACAATGTTTATATTAAAATATTACCCGACTAAGCTAACTTGATAATTAGCGCGCAAGAAAAGCTGTATATTTTGTTTGTAAACTTCGCTTGGTCGGGTAATACGTGTGCCATCCGCTGGGCCGGGCGCCTCGTGTCTAGTCGGGTATTCTCGGATATCTTCGGTTACCAGAGCTCTGTGTAGCCACGTGCGCCGATCCAAGCTCACCTATTTCTTCATAGAGTTTGTACGGAGTATCTCCCGTCTCACGCGCCCGGCGTTTTAACGCGATTCTCATACAATTTGTACTGGACTAGCTCGTGCGCTTCACAAAGCGCACGGGAAGGTCTTTTTTTTAAAGATTGAACGAAAATTAGTTTTACTACGACGTACTACATAGTGTACATACACATGTATGGTGATGGTGGTGTGTAGTGGTTTGTTTGCAATTTATTTAATAAGTAAATATGTAATGTATGTATTTATATTTCAGATAATTGAGATTGTTTTATTGATGATAATGGTATTGATGGCGTTCTATTTTTGGTAGTGCAACGCACGAGCGCACTTAAGGTACAGCCGCCACTGCTTCGGAGGCAGAGTCACTACCGACTAGGCTAAACAAGCCGTCAATATACGTAGAAAGAGCGCATATTGTAATAAAAATATAACGATTTACATATCTCTCATATTTAATACCGATTATCAAAACTTATGGATCACCCCTCGTATATAAGAACGCGGCGCCAACAGCCGCATCAAGTTCTCAGTAAAACTCGTTGCATAATATAATAAATTGCCCGCATCCCTGCAAGCTAGGAATTTCCTCGTTTTTCCAGTTTGCGCGTAACCACTGGTTTGACAGCTTGCGTCATAGGTCCTAACTGTGTGACAACATCAAGAAACATTCAGATATAATGGGCTTGTCCTGAAAAATGTAACTCGACGATCACTTAGGCTTAGTTGGTAGCTTACTAAGCCGGAGGTCCTGGGTTCGAATTCCGGTCAGAGTATTTATTTGTGTGATGACCACGAATATTGTTTCTGGACCCAGGTATGTCCTAAAACTACGACCAAGACCACCAGGGGACGGGCAGCAGCATCCCTGGAGTGTGGCGGAGATACTGCGATCGCCAAACCGCATGCCAAGCGTGGCGATTATGGCAAATACCCATGAAATTGGGGCAGGCCTATGTCCAGCAGTGGACGTCCTTTGGCTGATATAGTGGATGTTTTATATGTATTAAGTATGTATTTACGTCGTCGTCCAGTGCCCATAGGTACAAGCTTTGCTTAGTTTGGGACTAGGTCGCTTTGTGTAAAATTGCCCCTAAATTTTTACCGATTTCAATAGAAGGAAGGAGGTTCTCAGTTCGTCTGCATGTTTGCTTGTTCATTTTTTAAATTTTTTTTATGTACATATGTATGTTCTCCGATAACTCTTGACCACGTTGGCCGATTTTGATAATTCTTTTTTTGTTTCAACAACCCTGACGTTGTTCCTATTTAAATTTGGTGAAGGTTTGATGGTGGGATCTAGGAGGAATCGAGGGAAATTTTCGAATTTGACAGGCACGCATGTCCCGATTTCGGTATTTTCTGTAGGTAACCAAGCATTGGCTCACGGACACCACAAATTGTGGCATAGCAAGTACAAAATTGGAGCCCGCTTTTTTGGATAAATTATTATTTATTTATAAGTTCGTCAGTTCATCATCATCATCATGGATGGACATGGTCTCGTGAGCCTTTAATGACCAGGGAGCGAAACTTTGGTGCCGGTGACGTCATTATGACGCAAATTCACATATAGGTGATTTTATATAAACGACTTTACGACACCCTAATTATTATTAATATGTAATGCAAGAATGGTAATATAAATTGTATAGTTTATAAAAATGACTGTTTATTTATACTGAAAATAATGTAAATATTAAAATAATTACACAGACAGTAAGAAAAACAGTTTACTGAGTAAGTAATTGTAAGAAATAAAATCGCGGATAAATGTAAAACAACAAATTAAAATTTCGTGGGTTGTCAAAAAATATGCAGAACGCTTAAAATTCAAAAATAACATTTCATCTTCTTATTTAAATACATACATAGTACATACTGAACAATGTAACTCTCGCATCTCCCACCGGTTATAAAATTTGACGTTGTACTGATCATAATGTCTGTAAATGCAATTAGATGGATGCCTACGTCATAAGAGCAATACGGCTAATAGACTAGGGCTTAATTATCAAAAAAGAAATCATTAATATCTTCGGAATTGTACGAATTAGGTCAATAGTGTCTTGGAGAAATTACTTTATTTCACATCAGGAAAGAGCCTCGCAATTAACGGGATTCAATAAAAAACATCCTGTATAATATTTTAAGTACACACAGAAGTCTATATATTTTATTAGTCTGCTAATACGTAATCACTATATTTACCAACACGGTCCGCTTCGCTAGACAAGTATTTGGAGCGATGAATTATTCACGGTTGCATATAGACCGACTAACCAGAGACAGAGAGTTACAGTTAATGAAACGTAGATAATAAATGTAATGACTTCTTTATTATAAAGGTCGAAACGCACAGAACGGGCGCGGCGCGGTGCGGCGCGGAGGCGGTTTGGCATTTTTGATCTTTCTGAAACTATCAACTGTCATCACTGCTTCAAATGTCCGAAATTCAAAAACACCGAAATTCCAAAACTTTAAACATTTTTAAAATACGTCTAAAACAATACTTACTTAATTTGCAGCTCTCCTAGTCCGTCTCATTAACTTTCATTAACTAAATATAAAATTAAATTAAGGTTGATTAATCTCCCAAGCATTCATGAATCATGAAATCTCGGCCGGTATTTATTACAAAAAAGGCAACGCCGCGATAAAATTATAGTAGGTACCTAACTAGCCTATATAATAACTAGCCTAAGGTTAACATTATGTATAGGTATGTAACTGTCATCTTATCATATATATCTAAGTTACAGAGCTTGGAACACCGCCGTCGAGTCGCTTGATTGAGTTGTTTGTCTCTGTTCTATCGGATACATTTTGGAGAGTGTGCACTGGAATTACATGACTTAGTTCTGCCTTCCCCGTTCCATCACTGGACGTCCAGACGTAGTGACTACCATTTATTCGCACGAAGCGATTTGCTTCTTCTTTCCTAATGCGAACCGCTAAGGACTGGAATTTGCTGCCGCCGTCTGTATTTCCTGATACAAACAATCTGGGTTTCTTCAAGACAAGAGTGTATAGGCTATTACTGAACCCGCGAGCAACATCTTAGGCCTTGTCATCGCTTTCCATCAGGTGAGACTAAGGCCAATCGCTGGTCAGTCTATCATCTCTTAGAATCCGATAGCCACTCCTCACCAAAACTATTATTTATGATTGTTTTATGTTTTGTTTGTTTTATTCACGGACATGAAGATAACTTAAAATAAGTCACATCTATTTTGTATTATGTATTTATGTAGTCAGACGTTCGTAACATTTAGCTGTTTTGAACTACCTTACAGCCCTGGGCTCCACGGAAGACCAGCGCTGTGGCATTGTTTGATGCCAGAGCATTATGCTGAGTGGTGTCCACTTGCGGCCTCTATAGCACCACCACTATCTAATAATAATAATAATATCGGGGGACAATCTTACACAAATCGACCTAGTCCCAAACTAAGCAAAGCTTGTACTATGGGTACTAGACGACGATATACATACTCATATAGATAAATACATACTTAAATACATAGAAAACATCCAAGACCCAAGAACAAACATCCGTGAAAAATGCACAAATAAATGCCCTGGCCGGGATTCGAACCCGGGACCTCTAGCTTCAGAGGCAGAGTCACTACCAACTAGGCTAAACAGGTCTCTATCTGTTAGTGTTTTTCTTTTGTAGTCTTGTTATAGCTTTAGTTCTATTTAAGTAGATTTAAGATTAAAGATTTTCTGTTATTGTTTTGATGTGGTGTAATTTTGGCTTGCAATAAATTATTTTCTTTCTAAATGTCACACACGCTGCCTCATCTGTACTGTAAGCGGATTCTTTTGGTGCGACGTCCCCCGGACCGCGTTCGCTTCACCAAAAAACCGCCTCCGGCACGCAACAACGCTGCGCCGCGCTCTGTGCGTTCCAAGCTTAAGGACTTGTGGCGTGACCTGTGTCATCCGTCAAATCTGACATGTTCTGCAACGCGCTATCGAAGTTTCTTAAATCAGTTGCATATATATAACTTCTAACCAACTCTCAATGGACTTCGGTCCCAGAGATAGAGTCCGCTCTCTATTGTCGTCCACAGACTTTTTGTTCCGTAGCTAACATGGCAAAAACGGAACCCTTATAGTTTCGCCATGCTCGTCTGTCTGTCCGTATGTCACAGGTAGTTTACTCAACAACTATAAGATGTATTAAAGAAAATTGGGGGCATTGCATACATGAAACTGAAAGTCCAACATTTTTTTTTGCGTAATACGTCTTAAACACATATGTAAGGTCTCTCAGAGAAAAAAATGTTATGACTATGTTCGGAGATAATCGCTCCGAATGTCACAATAATTGTGCCCCCGCCTCCCTATCCCCCTTAACTAAGGGGAAAGTTAAGGGGGATACCCCTTAACTTTCGAGCCGTGAAATCGAAAAATATGAATACATTCAAGCATTCTAAATACTTTCAACGAAAAATGTTTTGAACAAGATAGGTCTAACAGTTTTTAAGTTATCGCCGAAAAACTGACTCGGCCAAACAAAGGGACAGAGGTGCCCTTTTTCTCAGGTACGCGTGGAGGTATCAAACTGGAATTTATATCAAATACTCATGTCTACTGTCCCTTGGAGCTGTGAACCAACCAACAAAAATTTAAGCCAACGCAATCAAAACTACAGCCGTTTATGCCACAAATTTCTACAAATTTTCGACACTCGCAAGGGAATTAAAACCTACAGGGTGAACTCGTCAGTATCTTGAAATTTGGTACGATGCAACATCTTATAACACAGATAAAGAAACAATTGCGAAGACCGTAAATTTTTAGTTACACCATATAAGAAAAATTTATACCAAAAAAACCGACTCCAATTTTTTACTTGCTATGCCACAATTTGTGGTTTCCGTGAGCCAATGCTTGGTTATCTACAGAAAATACCGAAATCGGCATATGCGTGCCTATCAAATTCGTGGAGTTCCCTCGATTCCTCCTAGATCCCATCATGAGACCTTCACCAAATTTATATGGGACCAATGTCGGGGTACCTGCTTTGAAACAAAAAAAAATTATCAAAATCGGCCCACGTCGTCAAGAGTTATCGGGGAACATACATACATAAAAAAAAGGACAAGAAAACATGCAGACGAACTGAGTACCTCCTATTGAAGTCGGCAAAAAAAGTTTTCAAGCAACCCTCGGTGTGCGAGTCCGACTCGCACTTGGCCGGTTTTTTTAATACTACGCCGGCGTAATCACACAAATAAATGGCCCGACCGGTATTCGTACTCGGGACAGCCAGCTTCGTAGACATGGCCACTACCAACTTGGCTAAAGTGGTCCTGAATAAATAACCAAGACGATAAATAACGATAAATAACGATATATTAGGGTCATTTTTTACACAAATTGAACTAGTTCCATAGTAAGCTCAATAAGGCTTGTGTTATGGGTATAGACGACGATATATTTAATAGATATATACTTAAATACATAGAAAACATTCAAGTCTCAGTACCACATGTTTCTGCTCACGACAGAAACAAATGTCCTTACCGGGATTGAATCCCGGGATCTCTAGCTTCGGAGGCAGTGTCACTACCAACTAGGTTAAACATGCCGATAGATTAATGTATTTTCTTTCTCCCTTTCTTAATAGTTCAATTTAGCCATAAAACGGATGTAAGCGCGTAACATTTACATAATATCATTCCGTTTCGTAGCCGGAGCGTATAATTGCTGGTTAGTGAATAGCCAATACATACACTATAGATATTATAACCGATCTAGTATCGCTACTAGACAGACTGATACTTCGCATTTTATATTATAATAATTTTTTCTCAAACATGCAATGAAATATTGATGTTACGTTCCTTATAATAGGCTGCGAAGTATGACGTTTCAGGTGCGGCTAGGACAAGAGGTAGTTAATGGAATTTCATACAAATCTTGCAGGCCTAGGCCGGCAAAGTCCTCTTTTTTAATTTCCATTCCACATGAACTGTGGCACAGGCACCATGACATTCTGCCACTAAAAAATAAAACATTGATTTTTTTGTTGCTTATTTCATTGCATGTTTGAGAAAAGCACTATACATACCTCGGCGGGAAATATATATGTCTTCGGCCGGCAACCCCTTTCGTCCCGGCCTCTGTAGTAATGTACTATTACGTCACACCTGGCCAAAAGATCGGAGTGTAGTGGAGTGGTACGCGTACGGAAAACTCCACGCCCTGGTCAGGGCGAGACAAATTTATCGTCAAATCGAGACGTTCTTAGTATAACCTCTCTAGGTAAGTACAGATGTGCGCCCTGTAGCCGGGGCATAAAATACGGCTACGGTATCCTCTGCCTGTCGTAGAAGGCGACTAATAGGGGGTCCTTGGGGTCGAAGACGGTCACAGTTGGTGGCTGTGATGATGGGATCCACAGGCGCTAGGGTGGCGCTGGTGCGTTCCGAAGGAGATCCCAGAGCCGCCCGAAATGAGTTGAGGAGGACTATCGGGGGGTTTTTAGTCGGTGCAAGTCCGACATAACCACCGCACTGTCCCCGCGGTGCGGTGGTATCCATAATAGATTTTCCCCCCGGAAAAAAAAGGTAAGTACAGTAGTATAAGTTTTTTCGAAACATAAACACAAACGAACGCGTTTGCGTTTAGTCTCAATTTGTATGGTAACGTGAACAGCGCCTCTGGTGGTAACTATTAAAAACTAAAACAGCGAGTATAAAACTTTATAGCTAACTGATTAACGCGCGTATTTCAAACTCAGTGAGCGCGTTTGAAAATCGAATCGTATTTTCTTTGTTTATGCGAGTATAAGATCCTGTAAAAGATCTAAGTGATGTCGAATTTCGGTAATAATACCGCTTAACCATAGAATTATTAGAATTCCTTTATCAGGAGCTTCAAGAATTGGCAAATTAAAAGGAACTCGGCTAGTAAGATGGAATAAAAGGTTTGTGATTACGATCCTTACAGTGTCTGTCATATTGTAACAATGTTACCTAGTTACTTAAATATAATATTGTAGGTATTTTTGTAATTGTTAACTGCATTATTTTTCTATGCATGCGGCTCATATCAGCGTCCTGTAGGTGTGGTTAAAAATGTATGTCAAAAATTATGCAGCACCTACTAACAACCAGAGTAGGTAACCCAAGCCCTGATTCATCCAGCAATGTTAAATAAATATATAAGTTTTCCAAAAACTCTTACTGCCCGGCCAGCTGTAAGACAAAAATAAGCCTAACTTGTTATTTTATTATACTTGTAAAAATACAAATTTCAAAGGCATATTTTTTGTGATGTGCGTTGATACACATTTTGATTTTCAGATTTTATGGTAAGTATGGTATACCAGGCATTGTAGGATGTGTGGATGGCAACCACTTTAAAATATTTACAAAATCACTGGAAATAGAACACCTTTTTACTGTACAAAACATTACCATTAATTAAATGTTCAAATGGTAAGGATTACAAAGAAGAAATCCATGTAAAATCATATTATTAGATAATAGAATTTCGTATTTATTTTAAACCAACATTGACATAAGATATAGAAATAGACACACAATGCCGAACATAAATAACTAAAAACGTGGCGCAAGATGACACTGACAGTTACATTCCAATAGCTGATAATAACGCTTCTTTATAGTCCGAATCGAGATAAAAACTTCATACAAATAAGCACTTACAGACATTAGCGTCAAGTGTCAAATTTGCAAACATAAGAACCAACATGGTAAAAACTTTTTAGTAAAATGCCACTGTCGTATACTGGTTATTTACTTTATAAATGTCAAAAGTGAACAGTGAAAGTACCTAATGGAGTCGCTTTGGTTATTTAAATTATTTTTATATTAATAATTTTTTGAGCAAAAAAAAATATGAATGAAACATTCCATTACAACATTCACACACATTCTGTGATTGTTCTTTTTCTGTGTTAGACATTAAGATGTTTAACTTCATGAAACTCTTGAGCAAGACTATAGGTAGTTATTTCAAAAGTACTGACTTCTGCCATTGGAGCAGCATTTGTAGTTTTACAACTTTTGCTTTGCAAGTCATCGTAATCTATCTCTTACATCTATAAAACAAAGATACCGACTATGAACTTGAAAGATAAATTATTTAAATACTAGATGAAAGCCCGGCTTCGCTCGGGTAAAATAAATAAGAAAGAAATAAAGTAACATTTATTCGTGACAGAACTGACAGTTATGCAAACGACGAAAGAAATTGTGTACAAAAATGTATAAAATAAAAACATTAAACCAACGGATTATGATGAAACTTCGTATAGAAATATAGTCTGTGTTAATCTAAACATATGGAATGTGGAGTAAAAGATTACGCTGACGACGTCACGGGCAAAGGCAATCTTTGCAAGTTAATCCTAAGCATTTTTATAAGGGTAGCATTTAAACGCACATAATTTTTTTTACATCGTAATCAGTACTGATTTGTATAGCTAAAATACTAATCGTTCATTAAAATTCAGTTCAGATTTGTAATTATTAAATATTGATGTGCCAGTCAGTATTTTTGGTGCGAAGCCAGAGCTGCTAACGCGAACGAAAACAAATGAAGTTCGTGTATCTCCCTCTCTGTCGAACTTGCAAAATCGAGCGACACAGAGGGAAATACATGATGTTCGTTCGAAAATTTGACATCGTAATCAGTACTGATTTGTATAGCTAAAATACTAATCGTTCATTAAAATTCAGTTCAGATTTGTAATTATTAAATATTGATGTGCCAGTCAGTATTTTTGGTGCGAAGCCAGAGCTGCTAACGCGAACGAAAACAAATGAAGTTCGTGTATCTCCCTCTCTGTCGAACTTGCAAAATCGAGCGACACAGAGGGAAATACATGATGTTCGTTCGAAAATTTGACATCGTAATCAGTACTGATTTGTATAGCTAAAATACTAATCGTTCATTAAAATTCAGTTCAGATTTGTAATTATTAAATATTGATGTGCCAGTCAGTATTTTTGGTGCGAAGTCAGAGCTGCTAACGCGAACGAAAACAAATGAAGTTCGTGTATCTCCCTCTCTGTCGAACTTGCAAAATCGAGCGACACAGAGGGAAATACATGATGTTCGTTCGTTTTCGTTTCGCGGTAGCAGCTCTCTATTCTCCGCCAAATTCTATTAAGTGGAGCCCTTTACATTCAATATTATGTGTCAATATTATCCCGATTTTTAAAATTGTATGGGGTCTGTTACACGCTTAATATTATCATCACAATAGTGGTGTGTCAATATTATCGTGGTTTTCAAAATCGTATGGATTTTTCTTCAATATTCATTGCACGTGATACGGATCGTGATATGAGTATATCGCGTGATAATAATAACCATGTAACAGGCCCCTATGGATGTTGCTTCAATATTTAGTGTTCCGCGTGATAATAGTAACAGTCGGTAATATTTTCTCCAATTAATGGAAGCTATTTAACAACTTGTTCCGTTTTGCCAAAGGTATTTCACATTCCGATACGCGCACCATCCAGGAATAGGAGCCGTCAGACCAGAGGGCCTACCGCGATCTGAAAACGAAGTATTTCCCTCTCCGCGCTCGAATATGCAAGTGCGACAGAGAGGCATATATATTTAGTTTTCGGTTGGCAGCACTTTAGTTCGAGCGCGGCGGACGGTCGAAGAAAGTCAAAGAACATTCCGTGTGTGGTCTGTCACACATATAATTTTTTAACTTCCCATCGACCTATGAACTTGAAATTAGGTGATAATGTTTATTATGAAGTATATTTTACCAAAAATATCAATATATTGATAAATCACATTTGTTTTTTAGTTGTACGGAACCCACTTGGCTGGTTTTTATTACATTTTGAATTTTATTTCTCTTATAGTAAAATACCCTATTCGTTTTAAAGTTGACGCCGAGGGCCTACCGCGAACGCTCTGTCGTTCGAATATACATGTGCGAAAGAGAGGCAGATACTTCGTTTTCGGTTCGCGACTTCGCGGTAGTGCCTCTAACGTCCGAGCGCGGCGAACGGCATGAGCTGGGGGTCGACTCCGAAATTCAAAATCTTAACTTCGTATGTTGCCGTCCCTTTCACTCTCCTGTCATAGACTATATGAGTGAAAGGGACGGCACCATACGAAGTTCAGACTTCGAATTTCGGAGTAGACCCCAGTACCACTAAGTTATAAGATAGAGCAAGATAGGGATAGAATTTTGCAAGACGTTTAAAAGCCATAAGTCACCTAGTAGTTTGTCACAACAAAATAGAGACGCAGCTTCAAGATGGCGGACAGACTCAGTAAACATTCAAGTGGTGTCCTTTACACGATTAATATTATCACAATACTGGGGTGTCAATATTATCGCAGTTTTCAAATTTGTATGAATTTTGCTTCAATATTCACGTGATACTTATCGTGATATGAATGTATCACGTGATAATAATAACCATGTAACAGGCCCCATACATTCGCTTTGAAGGCGGTTGTTGAGACAATCAGCCTAGCTAGCACGATAGATCATACCGTTACGTTTTATGTGACGTTTTAATACATTTCGCCCATATAACGTGACGGTATAAGTTATCGTGCTAGCTAGGCTGATAGGTGTATAGAACGCCTGAAAACTACAAAATCAAAACGCTGCAGACGCGGCTAGCCGAATCCACATAATGGGCGATGATGGCCCGTCACCCAGAACGCAGCCCAGCAACCTGGCCAACACACCGGACGCAAACATAGTTTACAATTTCCGAACGTACCCAACCCGACGCTGTCAACCAACAAATTCAATATGGCCGACCTTTTGTCATAAAATTAACACTTTTAAATGCAAAATACGCGACAATCCGAATTTTGCGGATACATATGTACAACTCAAAAATCGTTATTTTTATACGTTCTTTAATTTGAGACAGGTCTCGTTCGGGTCTACCGTACCCCTGCACGAAATTATTAATATAGATATTAACGTTAAATTGATTTTTATTACATCAATTCATATAACTATATGAAAATGTTTTCCTCTGCATGATTTTTCACGCTAAAATTATATGTTAAAACAGAATTTGAATAATGTAGTTTGAGTCGGGAACGAACGGACTTACGTTCAAGACAGGTTTAGCAGTTGCAGTTAGTCGATTTAAGCCTTTGTTGGTCCTGTATATGTCGGAAATAGGGAAATAGGCCGAACACACAACACTCGTGTGGCTTGGTTTATAGAGTGTGTCACGTTTATTTTACGCTAAAATAGCGGTCCATTCTGAACGTCGCTGAGGATGTTGTGGAAATCTTGAATTAAAACTTAAAAAAACACAAATGTATTCCTTATAAATTTAATTAAAAAAAATATTGACCTAATAGCGACTCCTTACATTTTTGTTCCTTGATAATCTTTCATTTGAACTAACAAAATTATTTACTCAAAACCATGAATTTACCAGGATTTTACTTAAATTTTGTAACGTTATCAAAATAACTAACCTTAAGAAGTATATTCCGTCTTTTCCCTTGTTTTTTTGTAGCTATTAAAGCAGTTTTTCACAGCAGATTTCGTCATTGTTGGACAACTGTCACTGACCGCGGTCCAAACACGACTAAACAGGAAAGTACCGCCCGAGTCGTGCGGGCGGTACTTTCACGGGGGACATTTTTGTGGGCTGATTGTGAATATAGTTCTATAATAGTACATCGATGTAAACCAAGAATGAAATTGTCTTTTATACATTAATATCATTAATGTCCCTGTTGTTTAATAAAATCGAATTAATAATTACTATGTTTACCATTAACTATGCTACACTTAAATTAAGCAAAACAATGCGAATTACATGAATCCACTTAAACTCATAGGCAAACAACACACAAAAATACACAGAAGCCTAAGGAACTTATAGGTATTGTATTGAGATCCAACTCAAAATTAATGATACCATTTTTTTTTATTTGGGATATAGAATACCGAATTCTGAATGTTAACCCAAAATTTGGAGATGCAAGTTGATATAATGGATTTAGGATTAATTTTGGTAGTAAATGTAACAGAGTTCTGATTTTTAATTTTAGGAGATTCTGGCTAACCGCATCCCACAGCATACTTGGGTAATGACTCCTTTTTTGGTGGTGATTCCTGGCTTCCCGGCTCCCCAGATTATTAAATGCCCGGGGTCCGCTACCTCATCCCAAGAACTGGCGTAGGCCCTAGTTTCAATATCAACAAGATATGTTATTCTTAAATTAAATAAAACAACTTTACAGTACATATGGTACTACTTTACCGCACTTTTATTGACGTTCATAGGTACATGTAATATGCCTAATTTGAAGAATAAACTACTTTTACTTTTTTACTTTACCGCACGAGTGCGGTAATCGGCAGATTACGTGCATATGTCGAAACTTTAAAGAGCCATATGTACTGTAAAACGTTGTACGATACACGTGCGAACAGGTAATTCGCAACTCGTGTCGATTTAAAACACTCCCTTCGGTCGTGTTTTAATTTATCACCACTCGTTGCGAATTTCCGGTTCTCTGCACTTGTATCGTAATGTACTATTAAAACATGCATATGCAATTTTAATTCTTTATAATTATATCTTATGAATAGACACTGAAGTTATTTAATACATATCAGTCATCTAGTGTATCATTATCATTATCATTGATAATAGACCTGTATGTTATTTAGCACAATAGCATAGGAATATTGTTCTAGAGACTGAAGTTTTATTGGCCAATAGAAACCAAACCACATACCTATAACTTAAAAATCAAAGTTGAAGCTAAACTTTGATTCCTTACCTTATAAGCTACCTATAAGATAAAATATTAAAGTACATTGTGACATCATGTTTAACCCATTTTTACCGACTTCAATAGAAGGAAGGAGGTACTCGGTTTATCTGCATGTTTGCTTGTTCTTTTTTTTTGTATGTATGTTCCCCGATAACTCTTGACCACGTTGGCCGATTTTGATAATTCTTTTTTGTTTCAAAGTAGGTTCCCCGACTTTTGTGCCATATAAGTTTGGTGACGGTCGGTTTGATGATGGGATCTAGGAGGAATCGAGGGAACTCCTCGAATTTGATAGGCACGCATATGCCGATTTCGGTATTTTCTGTAGGTAACCAAGCATTGGCTCACGGAAACTACAAATTGTGGCATAGCAAGTACATAATTGGAGTCGGTTTTTTTTGGTATAAATTATTTTAATTCGAAGAACTTTTGATCTAGTCATAACTCATAACTTTAGACCGATTTCTTTGGAGGTCATAACCTCCAAGTAATGGATCTTGACACCACGAGATTATAGCGCGCCAGTCAATGCAGTTTTTGATGTAGTATCTAGTCGACTCCTAGGATAGTTTTCGCATTTTTTGTTTTAAAAGGTATTTTTGGTAATTCTACAACTTTAAAAATAAATAGTTATTAATATCACCTCAGAAGAATAAAAAGATACACGTAAGCTGTCTTTGACGAAAAAAATAAGAATACTTATTTTTCAACCGGCATCACTTGGAAATAGTTGCTGGCTCGGTCCATTGTGGACCGTTCAATATTTTCGACTTCATGTCTGCCTACCCCTTTTTAGTAACATACGTGAGGTGTATGCTTATGTTGTTTACAGGGCCTCCCGGAATCCAGTTTGATAACGCCCTGCTACAGGTGGCCCCCGTGGACAAGACGAAGTGCCCTCTCGTCAGGGACTCCAGCGATGTCACCTTCCAACTCTTTACCAGGTTCGTTATATGCATAAAATAAAATCGGGCCATGCTCAGTTTAAGATTCCGTAGTTGCCCAAAGAACTTACTTTAAAAATAATCAATAACAAGAAAAAATGAATACCATCGCAGCGTTTAAAAAAAAGTAAAATTTCTTTATTCTTCGATTTAGGCATATTAAATGCACCTATGAATGTCAATAAGCTACCACCGGTTCGGATAATATAACCTCTGCCACGAGAAGAACCGGCGTAAGAAACTCGGCGAGGTGTCATTTTTATTTATTCAAAACAATCGTATAGTTTAATATAAAAATACAGTGTCAGGTGCTACAAAACTACAATGCTACAGTAGAAAACCTATTTTCGCGCTATCACTGCCAAACACCCCTATCCATGATGTAATCGTTTACCTTATACGACTAGTATGCTTTTGAAATAAGTTTTTATTTCACTACAGATTTGAATTTAGAATTCCTAAGTTCAGTAATTTGTTTAGGAATTTTATTGTATAATTTAATACAATTTCCCAAGAACGACTTTTTCGCGTTTACTAGTCTATAAAACGTTATTTTGAGCTTCATACGTCTTTTACTAAGAAAGGAAGACTTTTTACGATAGCTCAAATCAGCTTAACTGATCATGTCCGCTATGGTTTTTGTTTGAAATTTTAAGCAAGCTTTACTTTCATAGTTTTTTCATATTTTTTGGGGTCATAGTTCAAAAGTTAGAGAAGGGGACAGTTTTTTTTGGAGCGATTATTACCAACAATATTCACTTTATCACAAAATGTTCGTTGAAGACCTGTATTCGTTTTGAAAGACCTATCCAACAACACACCACACCATAGGCAACAGGCCATTTTTGTTGTTTATTTTTAATAAAATAATTCATTTAAGCATAACGCATTTGTTCTAAGGTACAACCCGACGGTATATCAAGAGCTGGTAATCGGAGACGACGATAAGCTGCTAGCATCACACATGAACTTCCACGACAAGACAGTGATATTCTTCCACGCGTTCATGGAAATGCCTCAGGACGGGAGCGGCGTGCTGATCCGAGAAGGTACTATAGTATATTACAGGCATTCCCTGCCTCGTATTAATAGTCGGCCTCGCTACGCTCGTCCGTTTAAAACACACTCGGGGGATTTCCTAATCCGTTTCTTTCCGAATTATGTAGTAATGTATTATTTATTTATTTATTATAGGAGTTTCAACAGCTTTATAAATAGTTAACATTTTAAATAGAAGTATAGAACCAGTTACAGAAACTCACCAATAGACAGAAATTCACCAATATTATTGCACACCTCTCATGTTATCGCTAAAGAGCGATCTCTTCCAAGCAACCTTAATGTTACCTTATCTGAATAAACCTAAACCTTAACCTTATGTGAATAAACAACTATTGTGACTTTTATTTTGGAATATGTATGTATGTATGCATTGCTTTATTGTACATAAAACACGACAAAATGAGAATAGAACAAAAAGTAGACGTACAAAAGCGAGCTTATCCCTTCAAGGGATATCTTCCAGCTAACCTTTGAGCAAATGAGTTCATTAAAAACAAATGGAGGATGAGGATAAACAACCTGTGAATTATGCACCGAACCAAATAAATATATTCGCTTAGTCAAATTTCTTTCGGAGAAACCTTACATTCGTATTTTATTTGTATTGTATTGATTGACGTGCCTGCATGTTAAATTACGTAAAAAACTTTTACAGAACATATGGTGCTATATTACCGCACGAGTGCGGTAATCAGCAGATTACGTGCATATGTCGAAACTTTCAAGAGCCATATATACTGTAAAACGTTGTACGATACACGTGCGAACAGGTAATTCGCAACTCGTGTCGATTTAAAACACTCCCTTCGGTCGTGTTTCAATTTATCACCACTGGTTGCGAGTTTCCTGTTCTCTGCACTTGTATCGTAATGTACTATTATTGACTTTCCGTTAAGTACATGTATGGACGGAGTGCACGGGGTCCCTTATTTTCTTTTAATAATTTGAAAGTTACATAACCGCATAATAATAAAGCAGATAGACAGACGAACGTGACGAAACTATAATGGTTCCGTTTTTGCCATTGTAGCTGCCGAAGACTGCTCTGCTCTGTTTCTATCTAAAACCTTTATTTATTTATTTATTTATTTGGAGAACAAACAGAGAGATGGATTTACATAAAAGACTTAAAACTATATAAACTTATACTAAACATGCATCGACCTCCTCACTAGTTCCCACTAAGTACACACAATATTAGGTGTTGCCAGGTTGGAATATCTTAAATCTATACATATAAAAGAAGAAGTCCTGATCTACCATTAACGCACAGCCGAAACTACTGGAACTAGAAACTTCAAATTTGGTCCAGAGCTTACTTTTATGACGTATGCAAGCGATAAGACGGGATTTTTGGAAATTCCACCCCTAAGGTGATCAAATAGGGGTGCAAAGTTTGTATAACAAATTTTTTGTTTTGAGCTGAAGACGTAAAAATTCGTAAAAAGGTTACGAACTTAAATCCAAAGAATTGCAAAATTCTAACCCTAAGAGGGTAAAATAGGGGTGCACAGTTTGTATGGGAGAAACTTCTGTTTTAGAGTTAGATACTTAAAACTTTAATAAGTTTATTAGGATTTGAAAACGTTTTAAAATTTGTAAGCACTCGTTAACCTACTTTTGCAGCGTACATGATCCGAGGCGACGTGAACATGATAATGGTAGACGCGTCGATGCTAGAGGCGGGCCCTTGGTACTTCACGGCGGCCGATAACACGTGGTACATCGGCCGCTTTGCAGCTAAACTCATCGACTATCTAGTCTCCAGGTGAGATGCCTTCTCCTTCATCAATGTTTTTTTCAGGAATATAATAATAGCGATGGGGAGTGGCTCGCGTCTGTGCTGACCTTAACCGGTCGGCCAGAGTCGAGTCGTAAGAGCGGGACCTATGCTCCAGGTTAGAAGTGTAAAATGTCACCGCCGGCGGTCGGATGAAAGGATTACTAGCTACCGCACTCTCCGACGCTCACAGAGCAACCACTCAGAACAAACTGAGACGATCGCCCCCAATTGCGAACGTCTTCAACCCCAGGAACCCCCTTTAAGTCGCCTTGAATGATAGGCAGAGGATACTATAGCCGTATTTTATGCCCGGGCTATTCTTCTGAATTGTATTTTGGAGGCTAAGGGTTTTTTGGAGCCTAATCCACATCAATCGTTTGAGTACTTATTAATAATAATAATCGTATGGCATTTATTTTCGAACCGTGAGATCTTTGAGAAGACAAGTACGGTTGCCAGTTTTTGTTGCACTTTTAGCACCACCCAGTCACGGTCACGTGTAGGGTAACAGTGGGTACTCCCTACCGACGTGGTGCAACTTCGACCCCCCTTTGACAAGTGAGTGGGCAACTTGACCGTTAGAGAAGTTCTCAAGCCGCCCGAAGGCCTCTAACTTGGCTTACCGACTGCTGTCATAGACAACAGCCGGGATCAACGGGTTAACGTGCCTTCCAAAGCACGGGAGCGCTCAGTTTGGAACCACTCAAAGCGGTCACCTATCCAAGAACTGACCTGCACCCACATTGCTTAACCTTGCATACCGCACGCGGTACGCGGGCTCCGCTGGGCCACGAGCGCTCCAGCGTGAAGAGAAAATAATTTCTTCTGAATTAGAAAATAATAATACAATTTATTTCAGAGGTCTGGATTTGTCCAAGACGCATTTAATCGGGCACAGTCTTGGCGCGCAGGCCGCGGGCGTAGCCGGCGCATATATAACCTCAGGTAAAACTGCATTTCTTTCTGAGACTAAAATCTCCAAGCGGCTCTCGAACATTTTATTCAAAAGAACTCTCAAATTCTTTAGGCATAGAATGCGTTCTGACCAGCACCATGTTGAAAAACGAATTATAATGTGCCGAATCTAGGGGGAACGCGCCCAACGTTGAATTATAACAAGGTGGTCTGACATATCAAATTAAAATGAAAGGGTCACTCACGTCTTAAAACGAGCATTCGATGACGTTCACTATATTTTAATATGTCTCAGACTCACGGGATATTTCTGTATCATAAATAATTGGCCAATTTTTTGCACAAATCGATCTAGTCTCATAGTAAGCTCAATAAGGCTTGTGTTATGGGTACTAGACGACGATATATTTAATGGATATATACTTAAATACATAGAAAACATCCAAGTCTCAGGAATAAATATTTCTGCTCTAGATTCTTTTTATATAATAAGGTGGTCTGACATTATCAAGGAGATTTGTGGTTCTATGCATAAAGCAGCTCACATTGCTGACCGCGTCGTAGGGAAAGACATCGTGACCAGACCTTTAAAACGTTATGAAAATAAGCGATGCTATAACGATATATTTCGTTAGTGTTTAAAATTTCGTTATAATCATAATCGATATTCCTCATAACGATATTTCATATTATAATGTTATTATAACGTTATAATATCGTTTAAGATGGTGACGGTGGCGACAATGACGTGCTCGAGTTTGACGTAAATGTCACAGCGCTCGTAAGAGCGAGACTGTGTGCGAGACAGAGATAGCCTATAACGTTATTATAGCGCTTCACAAAATATCGCTATATATATAGCTTTTTATTTATAACGATATAATGATAACCGCTATAAATCCGCGCCAAATATCGTTTTAGGTAAAGCGTTTTATTGACAAAGTAGCGTTATGAATCATAAGGATATGCGAAAATAGCGCTATTTCAAGGCCTGATCGTGACCACGATATAATGACATACACTGTATTGATTTAAACTTGCACGATATTTGCGCTGACACAGCTCGTGACCACGGATGTTACGGTATATTCGAAACGTCGGGAAAATCTTAAAAAAGGTGAACAAATTTCAGTTGTACGCGATTAAGTCCCTTTTACCAATAATAATGACACCGTGATTGGCCACGATCCTCAATCAATCAATCATTTATTTCTGAGAATATGGTACAATATAGGTTAGTTAAAGTGTTATTTCAGCATATTCTGCCAGCATCGGAGTAGAAATATTTCGGAGAATGGTCATGGCTCGGTCGCGAAGGAATAAAGAAGAAGTATCCCCCTGCTGCTAAAGACCTTCCCCTAACTTCCATTAGTCCCGGTTCTGGGCCATTTGTAACCCCGCATGAAATGTTTTTAACGGTTTCTTATAATCAGGTCGTGTCTCAAGAATAACCGGTTTGGACCCCGCACTGCCCCTGTTCGCGAAATTGCCTTTAGAACAGCGTTTGGATCCCTCGGACGCTGATTTTGTGGACGTTATACACACCGACGCCGGTATATTTGGTAAGTTGGAGGCTGTTTTTAGTCAGACCGTGTCTCAATAATAACCGGCTTGGACCCCGCACTTCCCCTTGTTCGCGTAGTTGCCTTTAGAGCAGCGTTTGGATCCCTTGGGCGCTGAATTCGTGGACGTTATATACACTGACGCGGGTATATTTGGTAAGTTGGAGGCTGTTTTTAATTAGACTGTCACAGTAATAACCGACTTAGACCCCGCCCTGCCTCTATTCGCGAAGTTGCTTTTAGAATAGCGTTTCGACCCCTCGGACGCTAAATTCGTGGACGTTATACACACTGAATCCGATATATTTGGTAAGTTTGAGGCTGTTTTCAATCAGCACGTGTCTCAACAATAACCGGGTTGGACCCCGCCCTGCTTCTGTTCGCGAAGTTGCCTTTAGAGCAGCGTTTTGATCCCTCGGACTCTGAATTCATGAACGTTATACACATCGACGTTAGACACAACTAACCAAATATACCGGTATATTTGGTAAGTTGGAGACTGTTTTTAGTCAGACCGTGTCTCAATAATAACCGGCTTGGACCCCGCACTGCCCCTGTTGGAGAAGTTGGCTTCAGAAAAGAATTCGGATCCCTCGGACGCTAAACTCATGGACGTTATACACACTGACGATGGAATATATGGTAAGAATAATTTAATAGCTCAATCTCCAGGTGAGCAGGACATCTATGTATATATGTAAAATTACGTCCGAAATACTTAATTGAGGTGTTGCGAACGAAATTGTTAGATAAAGATAATTTATTTGATACACATACATAAAACTCACGCCTATATTCCCAAAAGGGGTTGGCAGAGCACACGAAAATTAAGTTCAGTGCCGCTTTTAGCAATTGTAGGTTTATACATGGATAAAATGTGATATGTGATGAATTTATTTGTTAGGTGATTGGAATTCGAATATTTAACTAATTAGTAAAAATAACCTTCTAGGAAGGCTATATTTCATCACACGGCTCTTTCCGTATTATTTGCAATCGCGCTGATACGGCGTCACAAGATGGCAATACTCCTAACCTCAACCATACCATTTCCAGGTGTCAACTTCCCATCAGGCCACGCAGACTTCTATCCTAACGGGGGCATCAGCCCGCAGCCAGGCTGTGAGCTAGAGGTAGTACTGCATCAGCAGCAGTTCTTCAATAAATGTACGTATATCTCAAGCCTACGGTTTTAGGGTATCAACTTCCCTTCAGGCCACGCTGATTAATCCAACGGAAGCATCAGCCCGCAGCCAGGCTGCGAGCTGGAGTTAGTACTGCATCAGCAGCAGTTCTTAAACAAATGTACGTATATCTCAACCGTACGGTTTTTGGGTCTTAATTTCCCTTCAGGCCACGCTGACTAACCCAACAGGGGCATCAGGCAGCTGGGCTGCGAGTTAGAGATATGGTACTGCATCAGCAGCAGTTGTTAAATAAATGTACGTATATCACAACCATACGGTTTTTGGGCCTCAATTTCTTTCAGGCCACACTGTAGTTAGCGTGATGCTCCGGCATCAGTCAGCCGGGCTGCGAGTTCGAGGTTGCAATGTATCAGCAGCAATTGATCTACAAATGTGCGTATATCTTAACCGTATGGTTTTAAAATCTCAATTTCCCATCAGAGGATGCGGTCTTCTACCCTAACGGGGGCATCATCCCACAGCCAGGCTGTTAGATGGACGTGGTAAGTACTACATCAGCATATATTGGAAATTAGGTTAAAGAATTACAAATGGAGGGAAGAAAATTTAAAGCTCCTTGTGATTTCTGAACGTCAGTATTATTTATTGTTGTTGTTTTTCTTAGAATTTGTTTTATAACTTTGAACACTGAAATATAATATATTAATAGACTAAAGTTAGCAGCAGAAGTAGCAACACATCAGGCCAAAATAACTACACATAAATAAAAATATGTAAGGCAGCAAACACATGTGTAATCGTTATGATCCATCGCCCGATTAACTACTTCTGTTGCTACTATCTTCCAAAATACCCTAGTTTTAAAGACCTACGCTTAGCTAACTAACTAATTAACCCAACTAACTAACAACATTCCAGTCTTCTGCTCCCACTGGCGTTCCTACATGTTCTACGCCGAGTCGGTACTCCGGCCCGAAGGGTTCGTGGCGTCGCCGTGCGAATCCTGGCGCGGGTACAAAACCGGCGCATGCGCATTGCAAGGACGCAGAACCCATATGGGCTTCTCAGCTGAGCCCACGTAAGACCAGATCTCTTCATCAAAAATCATCCATTCAATCATCATCAGTAGTTCTTCCTTTTTGTTTGCACCACCCACTGATCATGTTTGATTATTTTTGTCCGGTACCCAAAGGTTGTCTCGAAGAGATCGCTCTTTAGCGATAATACCGCCTGTTGTTTACCTCTGCTTGTATCTCATTCTGCTGTTTTTGATCTGTATGTAATAAAAAAGTGGAACCAAAGTGTATAATAATCACTAATCTATATTCAGGCACTAGTCACTTATTGACTATAATGATATCACTCGTCAGTCACTTGTCAATCATTTGTCAATGTAACTCGTTAATCACTGTCAAACCGATCATTGAGCACAAGCAAGGCACCATTTGAGCAAACAGGCGAGCCGTGTTTGCCTCAACCTGAGGCAATTCAGGGTAAATATAATGAACCTTCGATATCACCCTCGAAGTCACAAGTAAAACGCATTCAATATGTGCATTGTTATTTATAATCGGAGGAAGAGGAAGACGTATTTCGAATACTGATACTATTAGAATTAGTAGTATTTATTTATATTGTCATAGCCTAACTCCGTTACCTAGATACCCTTGTTGACTTGTCTGATTTGTCACTTGAAAAATATATTGTTATGGTCAAATGACGCGTATACATTTCGTTATTTATCTAATAAATTGGCGACGATTCGTTATTTATCTAATAATATAATTGTTATTTTCTATGGATTTAATATGATTTTATTGTGCCTCTTTGATATGCCTATTATGTTAACTTCTTTTATTTCAATTTGACATTTTATTTTTATTAATTTATTTTTGTCATCTCTTGAAATTTTAATTTGCTACTATATATTTGCACGCTTGCATGCGAGCTAGATACACGAAACATGTACAGTAACATCCCTATAATATGTCTATCCACCATATCAGCCAAAAGACGTCCACTGCTGGACATCAAACAAATGATCTCTGATTGATGTCTCAAATGCGTATGCATCTTTACAGTTTCGCCCAAAGCGTTACACAGATTGGAAACTAAAACTAACATCTACAACTAACTTAAAACTGTGGGATACTTGTCTTGCTTCATCTCAAGCACTCTCATCAATCTAGCTAACCCTGTCACAAACAAATCTCATTCAGAAACTGCTGCAAGCAAAGAGTTGATGACCGCAGACGCGAGACGGAGGAGATGTTTGCTTCTCCGGTAAAATTGACCTTGGGGCTTACGTCGTGCAGGCAAATTTTAATGGGGCGTCTACCCTCTATAATGGTGCAAGCGCATTTTCCCGTGGGACTATAGGATCGGGTTCTTCAAGAAAGTAGTGTATAATTTTTTAAAGGGCTGGCAACGAGCATGCGACACCCCGTTAGTTGCAGGCGTCTATAGGCTGCGGTGACCGCTTACCATCAGGCGGGCATTACGCTTGTTTGCCACCGTCGTGGTATTAACGCAAACGGCACTAAGGTCTCTTTTTTCCTGAAAACGACACAAATCATCACGTCACGATTCACTCAGATTTTCAGATTTCTTCTGCACATAAATCTGCACTCATTGCATATTTCGCACTTTCAGGTGACAGCAGCATGAAACCGCACGGCTTCTACACATTCGAATTACAACCAGTCAAACCTGTCAACAAACCGACAGACACACACAAACATAAGAAACACACCGAGGCACAAGATTTAGACTCAGCCGGCCATAATATGCAAAAGCCCTCTCAAGAATCAGATTTAATTCTAAACAATTTGAGAAAACACTTGACATCATATGACAAGAAAACGATGGAACATGAAAATAAAGTTAAAGATAAACACTCAATTAAAGCAGAATACTCAACATTATCTGCCAAAAGCCGAATAAATACAAAGTCCATGTATGATGTAAAAGATTTAGACTCAACAGACACAATTCAAAATATGAGAAAGCACTTAATACATCTTGGTAAGAAAACGAATGACCATAAACATAGCATGAAATCGAAAGCCTCAAGATACTACATTGATACAACGTATGGTGTACAACATTCAGACTCAGACTCAACATCTGAAGAATTGTACTCAAGTTTAGATTTAACAGCAGCTGAAGCAGATTTGGAAACAACACTTACACGTATTAAACTCAGAAATACTGACAAAAAGAACATACAAGAAACAAAGCTCAAGGAGACTGCAGATTTATTAAAAACTGAAACATTATTGGAGTCATTTCCTGCCACAAACACAGACTCAAATCTAAAAGAATCATACTCAATTCCCGATATAAAAACATTAGAACCAGATTCAACAACAAAAAATACAGAATCTCACGTGAAAAAACGCCAGAAACGTTTCCTAGGCTTCTTCCAAAAATCCGAAGCTACTGAGAACGAAAATTTCCTATTCAAAATGTTGGAATTCCTTAATAAGAATCGTAAGAACGTCATACCAGTGTTCACGGTAATGAGAGAGATAAATACTTTAGTCAAAAGTGCGAACGGGGAATTGAATCATTCTACGAAGGAAAGGAACAACTATATTGGGCAAAATCCACCAATATTGCCGGTAGCGACATATAATTTGGAGTTGGGCAGCGATTCTAAAGTCAAAGCGTTTGTAAAGAGATTGCTCGGTTTAAAGGTGGAAGGAGATAGATTATCTATTACTGGGAAATAAGTACAAATACTTATTCAGTAGAATCATTATCATCATAGAAACTAATATTTTATTTGCAAATTTTGCGCTTCTTAAACTTTCTTGCGGGATTCTGCGTAGTCGGTTATTCTATTTTTTTAGTACCTACTTTTGATAAAACTGCAAGTTATTGTTATTCCGAGAATGTATTAAAGCAAGCATTGACAACATTAATTTTTTTAAGCAGGCTTTTTTCCGATTAAATCAAATAGAGGATAAAATATAAAGTAAAACCACATTTTTAAATTCTCAAAAATATCCCATATTCATATACATAAATCTTTCAAAAGTTTCTCATTCTAAAAGAGAGTAAGTGATACATTGTAAAAAATGAAATGTCACAGTGTAAAAAATCATACAGAAGCACTAAGACAAATTTACTAAAGAAAGTGAAATGCTGTTCTTCTTGTGCGCTGTGACTGCCACAATTTCATAGTAGTGCCGTCATTACTACGATATGGGCTTTCTTCACATTTTCGTGAATATTTAGATAACTTATAGCTATAAAAATATAAAAAAAAAATATTTTAGGGTTTCTTGTTACCAATTTAACGACATGAGTTAAGATTTCATACTACTTAAAAATTTGAAATGTTGTCAATTTCGTCTTACGGTCTTAAGCCCGATACTACAAAACATTTTCTCACAAAAAATCTTATTTAGAAGTCTATACTGAAAAAACAATGTATTTTTTTTAATTGTTGTTTTTTAATTTAATGCAGAAAATACACCACAATTTTATTGCATCTACTGATACACTACCGGTCCATCGGTATTACAAGCACACTGGGTTCCATTCTCGGTCTGCTGCGCTGGAGTGCGCGTTCAAATATTTTCTGTATGCTTAATCTTCGTAATTGTGTCAGTAGGTACGGTCGGCCTCACAAGGGGGCTGTACACCTTTGTACCTTGTCGCTTTAACGTCATGTTTAAACTGTCATACTCAATGTCTAACGGGTGATAGCGTTAAAGTCCCTAAGTGTCCCTAAGTGTCCAGCAAGAAGATACTGTAAGTTTTTTATGCGTATTTTTTTATTAATAGACGTAATATGTGTTTCTTACAGGCTACGGGGCACATTTTACTTGATGACGCGACGTCAATCCCCATACTCCATAGAATAAGTTAAGTTACCATAATAGTTAATTGCTTACTCATACTTTTAGAATAATGAAGATATGTATAATTATTTATAATAATATACGTTTTAGAATTGCATCTGTATTTTTCAAACATATAATCCCAAATACGTAGTAAGGGCATCTAAGATGAAATCGCGAGCGTAGCGAGGGATTCTAACATGGAATTCTGAGCTTATTAGTGGCTCCGTGAGTCGTAGACCCTCACAAAGTCGATAATTCTATGGAATTTTATTTGCCAACTCAACCCAATAAATCCATATAATTATCGAACCTGCTCACAAAATTTCACGAGAATCTGTTGAGAAAGAAATGCGACCTGTAGAGGAGGACAATACTTTTGCTTTTTATTTTGTGTTAACTTCCCCGTTATTCCCCCCTTTTAGAAAATTTATTGATCACAACAACCAGTAGGGTTAGGGTATCAGGTACTAGCTGTTTGTTTCCTCCGAATACAATTTAAATCCTTTCATAAACTACGCAACAGCCAACTACCCTCTTTTTGCCCCATTATCCTCAATCGAAAAAAAAACACAACAACTTGTGAAGAACCAGGTACCTACTTGATATTTCCTCCGAATTTGATTGCAATCCGTTCATTAAGTAACGCTACAGCACACTTCCCCCATTTCCCCCTAATCGTAAAATGCTCTCGACAATAAAATACAAAAGATTTTGTTTGCAGTTTCTTGAGGATCAGTCCAAAAATGCGACCTCTAGCCCGAAACAAACATCTGGAATAAAGCAAAATCGGCCAGTGCTAAAATGTGTCGCCCGGTCAATTCTTCACATATAATAGTACATTACTACAGAGGCCGGGACGTAAGGGGTTGCCGGCCGAAGACATATATAGACGGCCGAGCGAAGCGAGGTCGGATAGGTCTGAGGCGGTCAACCCCATATTTTCCGCCGAGGTATGTATAGTGCTTTTCTCAAACATGCAATGAAATAAACAACAAAAAAAATCAAAGTTTTATTTTTTAGTGGCAGAATGTCATGGTGCCTGTGCCACAATTTATGTGGAATGGAAATTAAAAAAGAGGACTTTGCCGGCCTAGGCCTGCATGATTTGTATGAAATCCCATTAACGACCTCTTGTCCTAGCCGCATCTGAAACGTCATACTTCGCAGCCTATTATAAGGAACATAACATCAATATTTCATTGCATGTTTGAGAAATAGTACATTACGATACAACTGCAGAGAACAGGAAATTCGCAACGAGTGGTGATAAATTGAAACACGACCGAAGGGAGTGGTGATAAATTGAAACACGACCGAAGGGAGTGTTTCAAATCGACACGAGTTGCGAATTTAACCCATGCTTTTTTTTTTCAGAAATGTCATTTCTTATACGATACCGATACCTAATGCCTGGGAAAAATTTGAACAGTCAATAAAATTTCAGCCTGTATAACAATAATTAAAACTTATTTATATACCTTAATTACCGACGTTTCGACACGGGCTGCACCGGTCATAGACACGGCAGCTGACGTTACAGCAATTTGAGAACGGAACGGATTTCAAAAAATCCTGAACTTAGTGAGAAATTCAAATGTAATTCAGTAGTCCACCACCAACAATATCAGCAACAGGGAACAAAATCCTGAGCGTAGTAAGGTATACTAACATGAAATCCTGAGCGCAGTGAGGGATTATAACATGAAATCGTGACCGCAGTGAGGGATTCAAACATGGAATTTTAACGTAGCAAGGGCTTCTAATATGAAATCACGAATGTAGCGAGGGATTCTAAAATGGAATCCTGATCGTAGAGAGGGATTTTAATATGTGATCCTCAACGTAGTGAGAGATTTTAACAAGGAATCCTAAGCGCGGAGAGGGATTTAAATATGAAATCCTAACGTAGCGAGGGCTTCTAAGATGATTCTAAAATGGAATCCTAAGCGTAGTGAGAGATTTTAATATGTAATCTTAAGCGTAGTGAGTGACTCTTGACGTGCAGCACTGACCGGTACATGTGGTGCGGATGCAGCAGCGAGCCAAGCACGAGCGAGCTGAGGTAGACGGGCCGCACGAGCCGCGACAGCAGCGCCCCCTGCATCCCCACCACGCACCAGCGGCACACCTTGTCCGAGCACGACATGGTTAGGAGACGCTCGCCCTGAGAAAAAGTAAATAAATAAATAAATAAATATTGGGGGACAATCTTACACAAATCGACCTAGTCCCAAACTAAGCAAAGCTTGTACTATGGGCACTAGAGAACGATATACATACTTATATAGATAAATACATACTTAAATGCATAGAAAACATCCAAGACCCAGAAACAAATATCCGTGCTAAATGCACAAATAATGCCCTGGCCAAGATTCGAAACCCGGGACCTCGGAGCTTCGGAGGCAGTGTCACTACCAACTAGGCTAAATAGGCCGTCAAAATATTAATGCCTTAGTTCACAATCGTACTAATTACAAAAAAGGGTAGTGAAATTAAGACTTTATGATTAATGCACTTAGTTAGTTCTAATTGCAGCATATTTTTCCTCGTAATTGGTACGATTACGAGGAAAAATATGCTGCAGTATACTAGGGCATCGATATATAGTATTTTCTACGCTCAAAACTGCACAAGTTTCTTGGCATTCAACAACGCCTTACAAACAATTTTGCTACTGAATGGCAAATACTGCTTTTCACACCTTCTATGAGGAAAAGTCATTGTTGCCCTCAGATGAGGGAAGGAAAGTTCTACTTTGATCCCTCATTCGACGGCATTCTGAATAGCAGGTATGAAAAATAATTAAGTAAATCAATACCTGCATAACTCCATCCCAGGTCTGTATGATGTTGCTGCAGTTCTTGACCGGGATCGTGCCCTCGCCGGATTCTATCTTAGTACGAAGTTGACCGCGCGCCATTCTGAAAAATAATTCCATTGTGAGGTCTGGTTCCAGGGGCCTTTCAGCTCGAAGTACGATTTTTTCTAAGGAAATGTTAGTTTAACTTGTTTGTAACAGATGTCACTGGGTGCTATCTCTATCGCACTTGCATATTGGAGTGACAGAGATGCAGCGGTCGTGCGGTTAGTTCTTACTAAATACCACAGCGGCGCTACGATCTATGTGGAGTATTTCACTGATAACTCCATCTCAGTATATATACTTTGTGTCTAGTGGAAAAGCCCACAGAAAGCTCGGTTCTCCATACAAACGTAGTTTTGCTCTCATTCTAAAACGGCATGCTGGAATAATATGAAACTTTGTATACACAATGGGATGGGAAATTAGTTTCTGTTGCTTGAAATAATGGAGAAAAAATACAGCGATTATTCAGGTTTCAACAAGACCTATAAAACTCAAAAACTCGCTGTATTTATTTTTCTTTTACAATTTCTAGCAACAGAAACTAATTTCCGGCCTAGATATGGCGGATCCCGTTGTGTATACATACTTTCATGTTATTTCAGCACGGCGTTTTAAAATGAGAACGAAACTACGTTTGTATGGAGATGCGAGTACAGTCGAGCGTGCGAGGGACCCTTAATGCTATCGAATCGAATAAATATAAAAAGGAATAATTACAAAATTATGAATTTTAAATAATAATGTCAAACAAATAACTTTCTGTCAAAAAAAATTACAGAATTTTTTTAATTTTTGACAGAAAGTTATCTGTCAAAAATTTCATTTTTGGTACAAGTTTTTTGCCGTGTGTATGAGTGAGTCTATCTACTTATGTAAAGATCATAGAAGATGGTTTTCTTGCCATCGCCATGATGGTGTGCTAACAGAATATGGAGCGTAGTGTTCTATGTATTAAAAAACAGGACAAACACAAACTATCATACATTAGATCAAAAACCAAAGTAAAAGATGTCACCACAAAAAAAGTGTGACCTAAAAATTAAATTATTGACAGATACGTGTCGGCCTGTTTATGGATCCCCCATTACATGTATGGGATGCCCCCCCCCCAGTTTAATATTTTTTTCGTAATTTCACATCATATTTCTGTAGCGGTTCATAGCATACACCTTCCAACCAAATTTCATAATTGTAGTGGTTATAGTCTCATAATTTTTATTTTGTGTAAGGGAGGTAGTCCACTCATCCAATATCTTTGTCCAATATACATTTCATCAAAGAAATTGGATGATTTTATCCAACTTGGATGGGACCCCGACATTTGATCAAAGATTCTGATGACAGTTAAATCAATATGGCTACGCATGAAAAAGAATAAAACTTGGACAAAGATATTGGATGAGTAGAATACCACCCCGTATTAAACTCATCCAATATCTTTGCTCAAAGAAATTGGATGATTTTATCAAACTTGGATGGGACCCCGACATTTGATCAAAGATTCCGATGACAGTTAAATCAATATGGCTACGCAAGAAAAAAAAAACTTGGACAAAGTATTGGATGAGTGGAATGGGCCTACGTCAAAGAACTTTGATCAAAGATTTGACAAAGAAATTGGACAAAGATATTGGATGAGTGGAATGGGCCTACGTCAAAGAACTTTGATCAAAGATTTGACAAAGAAATTGGACAAAGATATTGGATGAGTGGAATGGGCCTACGTCAAAGAACTTTGATCAAAGATTTGACAAAGAAATTGGACAAAGATATTGGATGAGTGGAATGGACCTACGTCAAAGAACTTTGATCAAAGATTTGACAAAGTAACTGGACAAGGATATTGGACGAGTGGAATACCACCCTAAGAGTGGTAGATTTTGTGTGTAAAAAAATTGTCTCATATTATTTATCTATACTTTTTTTGCGTCTACACTCGTTACCTGTTGGGATGCCGGTCCGGCGCCGGATCCGTTTGCTCGTGCGGGCTGAAGATGCGTCCGTCGCCGCAGGGCGCCGTGCTTACGTATAAGTGTAATTGCCGGTCCGGTTTTAACCGGTAGCCGCCTCCCGGGACCGGTTCTAGGTCCGACTCCGGTATGGGTTTCGTTGGATCTGTGGAAGATGTACAAAATCAGTCCTGCCCACGGGTTGAAGTGCATATTTACATTGCTTTAGTCAAACTTTTTTACAGGAGTGAATTTTCAACTTAAACAGGGTAATTACAGACGTAGTGAATAATGCTTTCAAGTTGGCTATACCATAGAGAAAATAAGTAAGAATAGAGAGCTCACTCCATACATCAGTTTTTACTGGTTATTTCGTAGTCGATATCTAGCGTCAAATAGCGGAATTATCAGTACTGCTAGTCGACAATAGACGCCGTGATGAACGAACAATCGAATGCTCAACCATTTGTAGCCAATATTAATAATATTGGGGGACAATCTTACACAAATCGACCTAGTCCCAAACTTAGCAAAGCTACTATGGGTACTAGACGACGATATACATACTTATATAAATACATACATACTTAAATACATAGAAAACATCCAAGACCCAAGAACAAATATCCGTGAAAAATCCACAAATAAATGCCCTGGCCGGGATTCGAACCCGGGACCTCTAGCTTCGGAGGCAGAGTCACTACCAACTAGGCTAAACAGTACGTCGATATTATAACCGGATTACCGGAACTCTGTTTTGAACTCATTCTGCTTTAAATATTAGTTGTAAATTGTTGAGAAATACACTTTTTGTCAGTAGCGACATACGTGACATCTAGTATCTTTATACCAGTACTGATAATTCCGCTATTTGACGCTAGATGTCGACTACGAAATAAACAGTAAAAACTGATGTATGGAGTGAGCTCTCTATTCTTACTTATTTTCTCTATGGCTAAACGAGGAATACGACTAGACCCGAAGTGGCTATCAATTACCGTATTAAATGACTGACTAGTTCGATTTGTGTAAAAAAATTGTTCCCTAATATTATTTATTTATTTATATTTATTGAATACCACCACCCTACTACACTACACTTTTTTTAACGCAGAGGAAATGCATTTACGCATCCCCTGGGTCCGGGGAAGACCTGGGGGTATGTGGGACTCACCCTTCCTTACGAGAAGGAAATGCCCACTAAAACCTCTGCGGCGTACTGTTGACAGGCAATAATTGCTCAAAATATTGCCCGTGTAAGAGCACCTTTAGAAGTGCGCATTATTATTACGAGTACCTTTGGCATCAGCATACATAAGAAGTTGTGCGTAGAGATGTCTCTGCAAGCAGCGTCTCGCTGCCACCTGTGAGAAAAAAAAAACAATTTATTTAACGCACGTAAAACGTGATTGAGAGTTTGGTGTGGAGATAGTTTTAAATCCTGAAGGTTTTGCTAAAGACAATAGTATAGTATAGTAATAAAATTTATAAAGTGCCATTCAAAACTGCTTTTCTTTATAAAAATATTTTTGGAATGGCGTCAAAAATTTATAATAAGTTGCCAAACTATATAATTAAACTAGAAGAGATAATTTAAAAAGAGACTGTATGATTTCCTAAAAGAAATAGTATTTTATGGAACAGTTACATAATAATTTGTACCAAAAAAAAAACTCCAATTTTGTACTTGCTATGCCACAATTTGTGGTTTCCGTGAGCCAATGCTTGGTTACCTACAGAAAATACCGAAATCGGCATATGTGTGCCGATCAAATTCGAGGATCTCATCAAACCCTCGATTCCTCCTAGATGCCATCATCAGACCTTCACCAAATTTATATGGGACCAATGTCGGGGTACCTGCTTTGAAACAAAAAAAAAACAAAATCGGCCAACGTGGTCAAGAGTTATCGGGGAACATACAGACAAAAAAAAAAACAAAAAAGAACAAGCAAACATGCAGACGAACTGAGTACCTTCTTCCTTCTATTGAAAATTCGTGAGTAGCTGTACCAAAACGAACGTAGTGAGTTGAAAGACTGGAGAATTTTAAGATCAAACTGTAATTATAATTATGTAACGTTGCATACAATATTATTTCTAGGAAGAAAAATAATTTAGTTTACATTAAAATCGATATGGAGGCGGTATGGGAATACGGGCATTGACGTGTGCCTCTGTACATATTTGGACGTAGTTATGGGAAAAGGATCCAACCCACGCGATGTAAAATTTGAAATTTGAACCTTCTGCTTAAAACAAAAGTCATACATTTCATTGGTGATCTCTTGTGGATTGGATGGATCCTTTTCCCATAACTACGTCCATTTATGCCCTTGACTGGACAGGCATAATATTAATCCTATAGGCAGCTGCATAATGGCTGCCATACGGCGATTATACTCGCCGCGGCCAGACATGAACCCTATGACACTTTTGGTAAGGTACCTAATTAGTTTATGTACAATTGTAACATTTACTTAATAATAATACGAAAGAAAATTGTTTTGACCATTATTTCCATAAATAGGCTTAAGCGAATATATTTGGTGACGTACTGTAAAAGTTATATCATTAGTCTGTATCGACTACGGAGCGGGTGATTTGATAAACAGAGGTCGATAATTGAACTGACTGTAATAAGATGCGTTTTTAATCAATTTTATTCTTTCAAGATTATGTAAAAAGAAGACTACGTTGAATTCTATGGTCGTCATCATCAGCCGTTTAAGACAAATTCGGACACGTATAGGAATCTCTATAGAAAGCCTTACTCTGAGTTCAGATATTATAATAATACCTATACTCTACCTTATTTATATGTGTATTAGATACAATAAAATGATAAACATGTCAACCGACATGGGTGCATAAGAAATTAAATCTAAAAAATTAAAGTATCGAAACTTGCACAACACTATCAGAAATATCACTGTCAGTGTCATAGGGTTCATGTCTGGCCGCGGCGGGTAACGATTATATGCGGAAAAGTCTTCGGCAAAAGCAAGCGTTATAAATAAGTGGGCCTCACCTCTGCGTGACAGTCGTTGACAGCGCGCCCCCTCACTGACATGTGTTCTCCAGACACACATTTAGTGCCCGTAGTCACTGCTATCACCTGCCCCAAACAAAACATAATTTCTAATGGACGATTCACGTCAAACGGCCGGAGCCGGCGCGCACGCCACCAGAGTCAAATGAATTCGAAGCCTCCATACAGAAGCTGGACTTCATATCCAAACGGCAGCGGCAGAGCCGGTGACAGCTGACCGGCTGCCCGCAACCCATTCAAATATGAAATTTAATTTCTGTATAGTACCGTAAAATGGGGTGAGTAGGGTTCGCGGGGAGAGTTGGGTTATGAATGGGATGAGAAGGGCTGAAATGGGGGTGAGGTGGGATTTTAAGGCTACTGCTACAAAAATAAAGTATTCTAATTTAAAATGGAGCTATAGTAATACTTATAAGTAAAAAAAAACGATCCAACAATCTTCAAAAATCACCTTTGTATGAAATCCCATCTCGCCCCAATTACGAGGGACTACGGGGTGAGGTAGGATTTCCAGTTTATCGTCAAAGTTATGAAATGGACCTACCGAAAATAAAATAAAAACTAAAATACAAACGTCCGGAACACTCATTATATACACCATTCAGTTTGCATATGTAATAATAAAATGTTATCGAGGTTTGAATGTCAGTTTTGTCCCTACTCACCCCATTTTACGGTAGTCGGATGCGCGCCGACTTAAGCCGTTCGGTGTTAATCGTCCATAAGGGGTAGTAATAAAATCTCCGAACATAAACTAACCTAACCTTAGCGAATGAAAAAAACATAGAAGCACAACTAAGGTCGCAAAATGACACCATCAAACTTGTGTCCACTAAGGCGGGGCGTCAAAGTTGTGTCCAACGGCTGTCTAGTTTGAACATGGCGGCGCAACGTAACAGTTGTAGTAACTGAAATCTCAAATATAAAAAATATGCCTTTTTGTGCAGTGAAGTGGTGCGTTAATCACTTTAGAAAACATAAAAAAAAAAATGGAATCACTTTTTATATGTAAGTAAAGCGGTAAACATATTTGTTTAACTTTTTATTCGGAACCGATTTTGTATAGGGATGGTGTTATGCCACCTTACATCATCAAAATGTTAATAGGTGAATGAAAATGTACCTAAGATACATATTAAACATTTTAATTTTTTGAGATACATGCTTTCATGCACATAACTAATTTTTGTATGAAAGCATGTATCTCAACAAATTAAAATGATCGAAAAAGGTATTTAATTCCATAATAAATAAATATTACGGGACATTAAGTACAATTACAACTAGACTATTGATTCTAATTAGACTATAACTATATGAGGGAAGCGAGAATTGAAATATAATTTTAAGAAGAACTAAAACCGAAATAAAAATAAAAGAAAAAGTGTGTAACTACGGTATACATACAATATATAAAATTATTATCAACTATTCAAAGAGTGGATTTAAAGAGCCCAAACTCAGTATGATTGTGTTAACTTATTACAGAGTTCCTACGACCACTTTCCGGTTCCATCATCAGATCAGCTCGATAATAATATTATCAATATATTGCATTGTCACTGAATTTACAAACGAGTATATGCAGTAAGCTCGGTCCTCCGTATAAACGTAGTTTAGCTCTCATTTTAAAATGTCATTCTAGAATAACATGAAACTTTGTATACACAATGGAATCCGGAATATCTAGGTCGGAAATTGGTTTCTGTTGCTAGAATTTATAATGGAGGTAAAATACAGCGATTATCAAGCCTTTCATAAAAGCTCAAACACTCGCTGTATTTTTTTCTATTAAAATTTCTTGCAACAGAAACTAATTTCCGACCTAGATATGGCGGTTCCCATTGTGTATACAACGTTTCATGTTATTTCAGCAAGGGGTTTAAAATGAGAACGAAACTACGTTTGTATGGAGAATCGAGTTCAGCCGAGCATACTGACGTCAAAGCTCAATCGGAAATCGAGAAGTGGGTCTAATTTAGCTTCTAAGATTTGACCCACACAAACAAAAAAGACATAAGTTACTGACACGGCAAGTTAAATAAAAGCTTGTAAAAAATGAGTTAACGTACGTATGTTAAATGTTTGCGTTGTCTAAATATACTATAAAGTTTCGATTACGCGTGGTTGCTGTTCTCTATGTCTAACAGTGTTTAGCAAGCTATAAATTATGTACATGGTCGTCCAATATGCATAGTATAAGTCTGGTACAGCTTAATTAGCGACTAGTTAGATTTTCGTAAAGTTATCCTATATAAAATAAAATAAAGCTTAAATTCAAATTTCAATAATACGGCGGTTTTGTGTATGAAGATGACTTTTTGTTGCATGCAACCATCCACCCGCTAAGCGTTGTCATTGTCGCAGCCATTTTGACACATAAAACGTCAGCGCTAGGATACCAAACACAGCCAGTCATTTTGAAATTTACCTATCACGTTTATTTGTTTTGGGTAATAGAAAATCGGCTGACATTTTTTTCAATTCTTATTGGTACAACACTGCGCGTGCGTATTACGAATAAATGCCCCGTTTCAAAGTGGACTTTTGCAGGAAGCTCGTGTTCTATGCTTTTTTCGTTCACTGCCTAACCTACAAAAAACTTAACGTACTTTTTTTATGACATGGGAGGCAAACGAGCAGACGAATCGCCTGATGGTAAGCGATTAGCGCCGCCCATGGACACTCGCAACACCAGAGGGGTTGTAAGAAATACTAACTGTGCGAATACTCCATGAGCGTATAATTAGGACAGTTAGTATTTTAGTCGCACGTTGAGTTTTTCTGTCTACTGGTTTATTATTACTCATTTCTAACGGTTGATGTTGATACCAGAATAAGATTAACTGAAGTGGTGTATGGCAGAATCATTGAAATTGGAAATATGAAAAATCGGTCAAGTGCAAATTTGACTCGCGCACCACGGGTTCCGCACAACGATCGTGTACCTGTCCTGATCCCATTAATTCAGGAGAAATATGAACTATACATATAATCTACATAGAGATATCATTATATATTTTCCATGTATGATTTAGATTGATATTAACGTTCTGTAATAATTTCAATTCTTTTCTTGGTAAACTGCGGAGATAGGGGTTGCAATGTTCTTACGCCCGAGTTAATCTCAATGTTTTTCATCACATTTGCGCGGAAATAAATCGACAACATGACCTACAGTACCAGTGCATGATCGCTGGGGCGTCCTTGCGGGAGGAGTGCGCAGAAATATTGATTTCAACCAATCACAAAACACTATTCTTGCGGCGCGCGGCCAGCTATATTTTCTAGCTTCAATATTTCAACCAATCACAAGGAAGTATTCCTGTGGAGCGCGGCCAACTAGATTTTTTTTAAACCAATCAGATCACACGCAAACTCAAAACTCCCTAGGGAGGTAAATCGGCTACAACTGCTCTATACGCCTGCTACAATAAGACCCTTTACGAGCAACTGTCATGAAAAATCCATACCTTGGACTCGTTGGGTCTGTTGTCGATGGTCATCACGATGCCAGCAAGGACCTTCCTCTTGGAGTGCACCAGATCACCCTTCATGATTTCGTGGAACTTCTCATTCACCAGCCTGGGGACAGGAAAATAATACAGTACAGTCTGGCCAAATATTCTTGTCGCTAAAAAACTGACAAACTTAGAAAAGTTGAAAAAACCCGGCCAAGTGCGAGTCGGACTCGCACCCGCAGGGTTCCTTACTATCTGTACAACCAACAGACACTTTATTATAACATTTTTTAATTTAATTAATAATTATTTTACTATACTTAACATGAACGTTAAATAATATCAAGTAGAATTTTGGCCAAATGCGAGTCGGATTTTAGTTTTCCGATACATTTTGGGACCCAGCGCCTGATGAACACAACGAGCAACTTTGTAAAAGTTTTTTTTTCATTTTGTATGAGAGCTCTCTTAAACTGTATTTATTTTATTTTATTTTTAGTATTCGTTGTTATAACGGCAACAGAAAAAATACATCATCTGTGAAAACTTCAACTGTCTATCACGGTTCATGAGATACAGCCTGGTGACAGACGGACAGACAGACGGACGGACGGCGGACTCTCAGTTTGATGCCCACGGCTGCTTTCTATCACCGCACTGCTTGCCGTCGGCAGGGCATTCATCCTCACACCTTAGAACCTAAATGGTCGCGTACGGTACGGTGTCAGAGGAACTTCCTCCCTCGGACGCTCCGGTTGTGGAATGAGCTCCCTGCCGAGGTTTTCCCGAGGAACTACAGTATGGGATTCTTCAAGGGATGTATACATTTTTAAAGGATCGGCAACGTGCATGTGACACCTCTGAAGTTGCAGGCGCCCATAGGCTACGGTGACCGCTTACCATCAGGCGGGCTGTACAATAGTTCGCCACAGACGTGGTATAAAAAATAGAGTCCCGTTTTACTCTTTGGACACGGAACCCTAAAAACCACCGACATATTAAGATCATCATCATCATCCTTTTCAGCCTGTAATCCCCCACTGCTGAGCATAGGCCTCTCTTCGAGTACGCCACTCACCCCGATCTCGTGCTAGTCTCATCCACGTGTGACCCGCGGTGTTTTTGATGTCGTCAACCCCGTGGACGGCCGATGCTTCTTTTGCCTGCAAGTGGCCACCAATCTGATAGCGCTTTGGTCCTGCCACTAATATGCCCTTTTCTTTAACGTTGGGGAAATGCGTTTGCGCATCCCGTCCTGTACGGGGAGGACGGGTATGACGGGCTAACCGCGGCTAGAGAGCCTTGGACTACCGTCTAAAACCACCAACGAAATCCGGCTCCGCCTTGTATTGGGGCGCCGCAGGATCGCTCTTGGCATTCGACCGCGTACAACCATCAATATGCCTGCAATATGTCCCTTTTTTTCGGGGTAAATCCATTATGGATACCACCGCACCGCGGGGACAGTGCGGTGGTTATGTCGGACTTGCACCGACTAAAAACCCTCATTTCGGACGGCTCTGGGATCTCCTTCGGAACGCACCAGTGCCACCCTAGAGTCCGTGGGTCCCACCATCTGCTTTCATAGGCGATCACAGCCCCCAACTGTGACCATCTTCGACCCCAAGGACCCCCTTTTAGTCGCCTTCTACGACAGGCAGAGGTTTCCCCGAGCCGTATTCTATGCCCCGGCTACAGGGTGCTGGCAATATGTCCTGCCCAACTCCATTTAAATTTTGTAATGGCTTGTCCGACGTCAGGCACCGTAGTGCGACGTCGGGTCTCAACGTTCCTCACTCCGTCTTGTAGCATAATGCCGAGCAAGGCTCGCTCCATGGCTAACATATTAAGATAAGATAATTATTTGACAAAACATGAGTCATTCACAGTTTCTGTTAAGTATACATACATGTTTGGCTGTAAATCCAGCATTCAATTTTTCCACGCAATTAACATTTGCTAATGTGTATGCCCTATTAATAATAAATAAATATTTTTTAAACCCCTGGAGTTGCGGGCGTTCAAAGGCTGCGGTGACCGCTTACCATCAGGCGGACCCTAAGCTTGTTTGCCACAGACGTGGTTTTAAAAAATGTATGGGTAAAATTTTGCAGCTGTATTTTAGACAAGTTGTCCTCAACCGATTTAGCTGAAATTCAGTTTACTTACGAGTACGTAGTGACAATGCAATTATGGTACCTACCACCCACTCTGAGCTGATCTGCTGATGAAGACAGAAGGAATTCCCTAGTACCAAAAATGAAATGCCGCGGACAGGTTGAGCAGTTAGTTCATACTACAACCACACCACAGAGGCGCTACGATCTGCGTGGGCTATTTCACCATTATCTTTCTCTCTCTCTATTCCCGTTTTAATCAATATAATATTGCACACTGAGGCTGGGTTGCACCAAACCGTCTGTAATCGTAAGCTGTGTAAGATTTTGACAAGTTTCTATGAGATGACAGCTGCCGGCGCCATATTTAACGTTGATCGGTCTGTGATCGTAAGTCGGTGCAGCCCAGCCTTAGTGATATTACAGCGCTTTATTTCACAATAAAGCCACTGATAAAAAAATTCCCTTTATTAACTTTAGGATTACTGCTAACAGATGTTGTGTGGCTTCTGTTGTTTTCAAGAGAACACACCGTTACCCAGTTTGTGCTAGTGACAGCGACATCTAGCGGATAATTTGCGAAACTACACTTCTAGCCATTTGTCGGCCATGGCCCGACGCCCATTATCGGCACGGCACGGCAAGGGATCCTTCGGCATGCCGACGCCAAGGTGCACACTAACGGCAATTACTGCCGATGGCCCCCACGCGTGCTGAGGTGTGCTCGGAAACGCTGAGGCATCCCTCAGGCGTTCTCAGTCACATCGATGAGTCTTAGACCTGATGCCTGGGCGTCTTTAGGTATGTCAAATCATCCTTAGGCGTGCCGATGCGTCCATAGTGTAAGCCCTCGGTTGAGGCAGGCAGCCGGAACGGCTTCGTCAGCGGCGTCAGGGGCATTATCCTCATTTAAGACTGCTAGAGCAGCCCTAGTGGCCGCTAGCTTGGCTAACTCCTTACTGTGTCATCTGTGGTATAGAAGAAGTATGTAAGTGTGACTCACTTGCCAATAGTGTCAGCCCTCGGTTGAGGCAGGCAGCCGGGTTCGTCAGTAGCGGCCGGGGCTTTGTCCTCATCGAAGACTGCGAGAGCAGGCCTAGCGGCCGCTAGCTAGGCTAACTTCTTACTGCGTCTAATCTGTAGTATGGACGAAGTATATATGTGCCTTCATGCGTGACTCACTTGCCAATAGTGTCAGCCCTCGGTTGAGGCAGACAGCCGGGTTCGTCAGCGGCGGCCGGGGCTTTGTCCTCATCTAACACTGCGAGAGCAGCCCTAGCGGCCGCTAGTTTAGCTAATTTCTTACTGGACCCTGTTGAGAATGATAACAACTCTTAAAATATTTCACGGTTACAACAGCAACTATATACTTATTTTTGACGGCCTGTTTGGCCTAGTTGGTAGTGACACTGCCTCCGAAGCTAGAGATCCCGTTCTCGGCCAGGGCATTATTTGTGAATTTAGCACGGATATTTGTTCCTGGGTCTTGGATGTTTTCTATGTATTTAAGTATTTATTTATCTATAATATGTATGTATACCGTCGTCTAGTACCCAACACCCAATAGTACAAGCTTAGCTTAGTTCGGGACTAGGTCGATTTGTGTAAGATTGTCCCCCAATTTTTTTTTATTTTTTTTTTTCCACTACAACGGTTGGTTCGATAAATTGCGCGTGACGTCATAAGCAAATGTCAATATGCAGGAGCGTTTTCGGGGGGCCGCTAGCGTTAAGCTAGATTTGTCATTAATTTATAGCCTTTATTGTGCTCCAATAGGTTAGTTTCCAAAAAATATTAACGATACCATTATATTAAAGGGGATTAAACGTTCGCAAGGGATGTATTCCACTCATCCAATATCTTTGTTCAATATACATTTGATCAAATAAATTGAATGATTTCATCCAACATGGATGGGACCCCGACATTTGATCAAAGATTCTGATGACATTTAAATCAATATGGCTACTCATGAAAAAAAATTAAACTTGGACAAAGAAATTGGATGAGTAGAATTCACCCCGTATCAAACTCATCCAATATCTTTGTCCAATATCTTTGATCAAAGAAATTGGATGATTACATCAAACTTGGATGGGACCCCGACATTTGATCAAAGATTCCGATGACAGTTAAATCAATATGGCTACGCATGAAAAAAATTAAAACTTGGACAAAAATATTGGATGAGTGGAAGGGGCCTCTGTCAAAGAAATTTGATCAAAGATTGAACAAAGATATTGGACGAGTGGAATACCACCCTAAGGGACCAGCTACGATTAAAACACAACAAAAGCCGCAAATGAAGGTCAAAGGTGGATATTGTTCCCGGACACCAAAAACGCTCCATACTAATTGACAGAAAATTATGACGTCACTAAGCACGAGCCCTGTACTAACGATGTAAAGAAAAAAAAAGAAAATGCTATTTCAATAGTGAAATACTGCGTTTAAGGACATAGTTGTCGTACAATTTCTTTTGTTGAATCATTTAACTTTTATTGGTAGCCTTTATTTAACTTTTGAATGATATAAAATAATACATATTTTTTAGAAGTCTCATATTTTATTATTATTCTGATTTTATTTTGTAATTTTCATTTTATTGTGGTAATTTGATGGTATACAATCCATATAACGGCAACATGTTATAAAGTTTGACATGAGGAAACTACCCTATTGTAGTTATTAGCATTTGACCGTCTCAGGCGCAATTTCATTAGTCGATAGGGCCCGCATGCGGGGTACGAGATTTCTGGAACGCGTGCCACGGGGCCCGCATTTGGGGAAAAGTTTTCATTAGTCGACGGGGCCCGCATGCGGGGTACGAGAGATTTCTAGAACGCGTGCCACAGGGCCCGCATGCGGGGAAACGTTTTTTATCTGACTGGTTTGCTGCCAATAACTTAGTATTGAACCCAAAAAAACGAAATGTATGAAATTCTCTCTAGCGAACTCATCAAACAGAAACTTAGATACAAATATCTATATATATATTACGCGAAGCCGATCCTTACAACGCCCATCAGATCTACAGTTATGGACCGATTTTAATAAATTATATACCATAGGAATCGTCCCATGCTGCAGATTTGCAATAAGGTCTTAGTTTTTTGATTTTTATCCTGGAAAATTTATTAAATTGATATTTACGAAAAATCCTGGATGCCCCGACAAATATAAGCCTCAAAATCGTGTTCGATGACGCCGCATACAAGCGACGGGTCAGCTTACCTTGGTAGAATTGTACGCGGTGTCAAAATTTAGCTTGGTTAACACGTGACTTGGGAACTGGCTATTGTATGATTCCGGATGACATAAAATCAAATATGAATTAAAATGTTCCTGTAAGAAATATCTGGTACAGCATTACAAAATAAAATCTTTTGAGTCGAGAAATACTCAATATTATTAACTATAAACGAAAGTAAAATTACTAATTTGTTTACAAGACAATACATAATATTAGGTGTATTCGGTCTAAGTATTTACAGTTTACATGAATGCCAGACGTTTTGTGTCAACATTTAACTTATTTTTTATTGTGGCCCTTTACACGATTTTTATTTTCACAATACTAAGGTGTCAATATTATTGCGGTCTATAAAGAAAATACAAATTTTAGTGATCCGTTAATTTGATGGGGCCTTTTACACGGTGATTATTATCCCGTGATACACTCATATCACCATACGATTAACGTGAATATTGATGCATATTAAACCAAAACACGAACTATTTGGAAAAACGCGATAATATTGACATCATATTAATCGTGTAAAGGGCCCCATTCATTTCCTAACTTAAGACCCTGTTCACATTATCCGATTTGATGAAGGTTTCGGCTCCGACAAATGTATGGAAATGTGACCGATATCGTGTCGAGCAATGTGAACAGTGACCAGTTTTCGTAATTAATAATACTAACAGATCCGCAGTGTTAAACCAGACGATTTTTCTTATAGTTGTCTCTTTGGATCCTTATGGTTAAGCAAGATTAATTAGACCGGGACAGATAGAACGATCATTTTCGGCTGCTAACGAATTGTCTCCACTTAAAAGCACACCAAAATTTCAAATCCCATATAATCCAAAACGTCACAAACGTCAGTTCAGTACAATTTGCATATAAACAAATATATTTGAAAGCAGATGCACTGACAGGTGAACACCTGTCAGATATCACTTATCTGTCTCTCTCAAACTTACTGATTTGTGCATTAGAGAGAAGAGATCAGATGTTTAATGACCCGGGTATGCCCTTAAACTACGACCAAGAGCACCGGGTAATGGGCAGCAGCATTCCTAGAGTACGGTGAAAATACTGCGATCGCCAATCCGCATGCCAAGCGTGGCGATTATGGCATTTACCCCCCATGATATTGGGGGAGGCCTATGTCCAACAGTGGACGTCCTAGGGCTGATGTGGTGGTGGTGTGGATCAGATGTTCAGAAATTGTTCAACTTAAATGAGCGGATTCGATATCTGTGGCAGTTTTCTATACATATAGGGATAAGCTAGCCTTTTTACTTCCACTTTTTGTCTGTTTGTCATTTTGCCGTGTTTTATGTACAATAAAGCCATACATACATACATACATAACCGTGTCGGCTCCAACGCCGATATCGGATCGGATAATGTGAACAGGGCCTGTTCAGTTCTGTCGAATAGAGCAGAAAATAAATGAAATGTTTACATAAATGACATACGTATTGTGTCACTTTTTTTATTGTGCTCTATTATGTCAATATTATATTGTCATGGTTTAAACAAAGAAGTTGGTATACAAACCAATGACGCTTCAAATATACGTTCCGTATATCTTGACTGATATGATACCTGCCAAAACAATGACAAACCAAATTAAACTTTACGTTGTGAGTTACAGAACTGTTTCTGAGTTAATCATAGATAAGCTGCAAAACATTTTGAAAGAGAAGAGATTCGCTGTGTCTAAGTGTGTCTCTCTTCCACCTATTGCCATACCAGTAGGGTGATCAAGAGATCATAAGCAAAGAAGTTCTCATTGGAGTAGACGTTACTTATTGGTGGATTTAGATCAAACGAACGAGAAAACAATGTTGCACTAATTAACCTTTACGACACCAACAACGCATTTGAAGTATATGCGCACCATCGATTCAATACAACGACAAATATATCCGTCATGGCGACGGCATCCAATGCGATATTAACCTACATGCATTTCTATAGATAATGCGCTTAAAAGGTTAAAAAAATAATTACAACCTTTAATTGCCGAGATCATAGGTGTTATGATATATGAAATTTACCTTCGTACTTTATACTATGTACTATTTACTTATTCTGTGATACTATGGTTTATATTCTATCTCTTATGAAAAATGAGTTGGCGTGTAAGTGTCACTGTGGTTCATAAAGTATGGCGTTCAAAAGGTTAAAATGCTATTTTTTTTTCAATATTTGTCTGAGGATGTCAAGCCCTACAAAGTTGAACCCTACAGAAATGCATTTAGGTTGATATCTCATTAGCCCATCATGGCCCACGTACAAGGCCCAGTTATGCGGTGGATCGGGGTGCAAATATGTTTTTTTATGATTGACTGTGACACAAATGTTTTTAAATCAACTTTGTAATCGAGAGCGAAGCCACGGGATAGAATATAGATAGGCTATATTCTATCCCGCGGCTTCGCTTGCATTCTTCGTAGTACGTCGACGCGGCGGAGCCGCGCGGGTAACTAGTTAAACTTAATGGTCAAACATTAGAATTTGTTACTTCAACTGTATTCTTAGGTATTACATTGGACTCAAAATTGCAGTGGGGTTCCCATATAACAGCGATAGGAAGTAGGTTGAGCTCTGCTGCATTTGCAGTCAGGAGAATAAGGCAGCTTACCAATGTGGCAACGGCACGGTTATTTTACTTTGCTTATTTTAATAGTATAATTACTTATGGTCTTATCTTGTGGGGATCAGCTGCAGATATTGAAACCGTTTTTATTTTGCAAAAAAGGGCTATCCGAGCAATTTATAACTTGGGGTCGCGTGATTGATTAAGAGAATTTTTCAAAGAAATAGATACTCTAACCCTGCCGTCCCTATACATATTTGAAATAATAATGTATGTTAGGAAGAATTTGGGCAATTTTCCAACGAACGCTGATAAACCAATAGCCACGAGAAATAAAGGGAAACTCAAAATAACCTTCTATAGACTAGTAAAGGCGAAAAAGTCGTTCTTGGGAAATTGTATCAAATTCTACAATAAAATTCCTAAACACATTAGTGAATTTAGCAATTCTAAATTCAAATCTGTAGTAAAACAAACACTTATTTCAAGAGCTGCCGAGTTTCTTACGCCGGTTCTTCTCGTGGCAGAGGTATATTTTTCCGAACCGGTGGTAGTTTATAGACGTTCATAGGTGCATGTAATATGCCTAATTTGAAGAATAAACTACTTTTACTTTTTTATTAGTCGACCGGGCCCGCATGCGGGATACGAAAGATTTCTAGAACGCGTGACACAGGGTATCTGCTAGACTTTCATTGGTTGCTATCTCGCATGCGGGGACTCCCCGTATGCTGCATACCGAACGAGTTAACGACCAATTAAATTGCACCACTTTCACTGGTCGTTATACCGCCTGCGGGGAGTCCCCGTATACCGTATATCGACAGAGTTATCAACCAGTGAAATTGCGCCATAAAAAGTGTTTCGAATTGCACCGTAAAAATAACTCAAATACCACGTATTTGTCAAAAACACAAATTATATTTTGGATCCACTTTTTTATTTCCAAATTACATTTTGCATGTGCCACGGTCCACTTTTTAACCGACTTCAAAAAAAGGAGAAGGTTCTCAATTCGTCGAAATATATATTTTTCTTTTTTTTATGTATGTTCACCGATTACTCGGAGACTAGTGGGCCGATGCCGAAAATTCTTTTTCGTTTGAAAGGATATGTTTTCTTGTTGGTCTCATTGTCACCAAGTCTGGGTCTGATGACGGGATCTTGGGAAAATCGAAGAACTCCTCAAATTATATAGCAGTGTTTTTTTGTTAAAAATTTGCTTGTCATGATATTGGATGATCGTGAGCTTGTCAATATTTTATACCCAAATAAAATCGACTCCACTTAATATAATTACAGTAAATACCGAAATCGCCATACGCGTAGTAATCAAATTTGAGGAGTTCCCTAAATTCCTCCTGGATCCCATCATCAGACCTTCACCAAATTTATATGGGACCTACATGGGGGTACCTGCTTTGAAACGAAAAAAGAATTATCAAAATCGGCCAATGTGGTCAAGAGTTATCGGGGAACATCCATAGCAGCCCATAGACGTCCACTGCTGGACATAGGCCTCCCCCACTTTTCATGGGGGGTAAATGCCATAATCGCCACGCTTGGCATGCGGGTTGGCGATCGCAGTATCTCCACCGCATTCCAGGGATGCTGCTGCCCATCCCCCGGTGGTCTTCGCCATCGAAGTCGGCTAATAACATAGTATTACCGTATCCTTCGAAAGTCTGGTCCTTGATCTGGCACACGACTTTAAAACGCATGCTGTGGCTGAGCTGTTGAGGAGCTGCGGACAAAACATATAAAATGTGCATTTATTGGTTAATATTGAATGCAATTGAATGCAAAAAGACTCTTTACATCTCTCTGTATTATAGGATAAGTTCATCGAAAGTGTGCCCAGGTATTTATTTGTTGGTTTATACTGCTTTGTATTTATGTCACTAAATGATTTGAATTGAACTGTAATTTTATATTTAACTATACAATGTATAATGATTTGAAAAAAATGACACCTCGCCGAGTTTCTTACGCCGGTTCTTCTCGTGGCAGAGGTTTATTTTTCCGAACCGGTGGTAGTTTATTGACGTTCATAAGTGCATGTAATATGCCTAATTTGAAGAATAAACTACTTTTACTTTTACTTTTAAACATGCACTATGCATTCAATATTATCTGTCGTGTTGAGGGTTTCTTCTCGAGTTGTCACGAAAAAATGTCTAGAACTCGAGAATTCTTCCGAGACTGGGCTGGAGATTTCTCGAAACTCGAGAATCTAAATGGGTCGAGAAATGAGAAACACTAGTCGTGTTTCCACTTGACCGTCAATATTAGCAATAACCGCAGAGAAGATCTCAAACAATAATACCGCTACCGACTCTTCCGAGCGAGATAGCGAGACAGGTGATCTAGACACGCGGCAGCGTGTCCAGCCAAGTTCACCCCAGGAACTGGCGGACAGCAGCCGTGTGTTATTTTACACGAACCGTTTGGAGCCACTTTTGACCCCCTAATAACTCCAAATCTATCTAACATAAAAAAATTAAATTTGGTACATATATTAAGATCCATTAGAACAACTAGGACCCCAAATTTCATAAATATAGGTTTAATAATGATTGAGATATTAAATTCCAAAAAACGGCATTTTTACCACTGACTGACTGACTAGTAATCAAAAACCTAACCCACTTCCAGGTGACCTAAAAGCTGAAATTTGGCATGCAGCTTGGTAAATGTGTATGTACACCAGAAAAAAGGGGTAGTCCCATAGTTATAAGGTAAGAATCTGATCATAGGGTCCTGGAGAAATCGAGGGAACTCTTCAAATATTTTAGGTGCACCTATAGCGATTTGGGTATTTTGTATAGTAACTCGTGCATTCGCTCGTGCTCTTAAAAAGCACCATTTGGCGAAGATTGACAAAAAGTAATGATATCCCATCAAAAACATAAATGTAAAAAGGGAGCCGTCTTCACCGACAAAAGAATTGAGATCTCAATGGGTGCCAAGTTCCGTAGATTCTCTGAAATAGTGCCAAGTCCGGCACTACATTGTGTACAGTAATACAACCATAGGTAGATAAGCAAACTTACAAAGTGCACAAAAACGCACGAAAGAAGAACAAGACAAAATGAATATTTACCTCCATATCTCAAAGTTAAATATAAACATGCAATAGTATACTATTGGCTCTGTAAACATTTTTCTAATTCCAAAAACTGACTTGACAAAAACAATCTATATAATTATCGAACCTGCTCACAAAATTTTACGAGAATCGGTTGTGAAATGCGACCTGTAGAGGAGAACATCCGGACAGACTGACAGACAGACATACCAAAGAATTTTTGTCGAAAGCTGAAACGGGGACGCTTCACTCGCTCGGTCAATTATAGATTCCTAATCACTGAATTTGAAAAAAAATTGTCCACCTGTTACATGCATAATATTTTTTTCGTAATCACATTTCTATAGCAGTTTATAGCATACACCTTCTTACCAGATTTCATAATTGTAGTGCTCATTATCTCCGAGTAAATCGACTGTGACATACGGACGGACGGACGGATAGACATAACGAATCTTGGGTTGCGTTTTCGCCATTTTGCCTACGGAACCCTAAAAATGTGTGGGAACACCGAAAAGTCAAATTATGCCAGCTGTCAGAACTCCACGGAATCAAAAATAAGGGCTTATACTCTGTAATCTCTTATTTCAAAAATTTGACTCATCACAATACAACACCCATAGAAAGTAAACACGCACTACTCATCGATATTATAAATAAAATCACGTAATAATATTAGGGTCCTCAAGTAAATCAAAACAATATTTCGCTTTCCTTAAACATCATTTAATTTATGTTACAATTTTTTAGATGGTTGTTGTTGAGTATTTTACGTTAATAATTCACCACCCAAACAGTTAAGTGTTATAACGATATTTTTTTTAAACCAGTGTTGTGACTTGTTACCAAGTCCTTCGTTTCGATTCACATGGCATTTTGATTTCTGAACGAAACAAAGATGATTTAAAAAAAAATCGGGCAAGAGCATGTCGGGCCATGCTCAGTGTACCGTAGTTGCCAATTAACTTACTTTAAAAAAATCAATAACAAGCAAAAGGGAATACTTTCGCAGCGTGTCATAAGTCTATTACTAAGAAGGAAAGACTTTTTACGATCGGCTTAACTGATCATATCCGCTATAGTTTTCGTTCAAAGTTTAGTCTTCGTTAAGCATTACTTTCATAAATTTTATTTCATATTTTTTGGACCCCTTGTTCAAAAGTTAAAGGCACATTTTTTTTCTTTTGGAGTGAATATTATCGAAAATATTCAGTTTATCATTAAATGTTTAATGATTTAATGAAGACCTTTATTCATTTTAAAGACCTATCCAACAACACCTTACACCATAGGGTTGAACAAAAAAAGACATTCCCACTTTACCTACCCTTAAAAAATATATTTAGAGATTTTATTTTACGACTTTTTCAGTTTTATCGATTTATTTTTCCATACCAAATTAGAGGTTTCTAACAATTAAGGAGCAAAACTGACAGACAGCCATGGCGAAACCATAAGGGTTCATAGTTGACTACAGAACCCTAAAAAAGGTCAAATATTTGAAGTAAGAAATTACAAAGTATAGTCCGTATAGATATTGACTACAAGTGAAAGTTGATAAAGAATGATATCAATTTGTACTTACAGGGAATACTCGAACCAACGCCAGACATCACGTCGTCTGGTATACATAGCACTATCGAATCGCTGCTTGAACACGAATGACTTCTCAGAGGTTCCGTGGCTTTTTATATACAAACACTTTAGCAATAACTAGTTGAATAATTAGCAGCTTTTTCAACTGTGACTCACCATCCAAAAAATAACTACAGCACAAACATGAAAATTTTATAATATTGCCGTCATTATCAGGAATCGGTAAATCCGATCTCTATTTGCCTACAATATGGCGGCGACCTTAAATGGCAGCCGCCAGAGTGTAGGTATATACACTACCGCTCATAAATATTTAGGCACCCATACCTTTTTCCATACATCTGTATACAAAAAGGACTTTCAGAAATACACTGCCAAGTCCGAGTCCCTTGACAGTTTTGCGTGCATTTTGCATTTTTTATTTAGCTGACTTATTGAGCCTTAAATCGGTGCCAGAGACTCCCCTTTTAAAATGTTAGTTTTCTTTTTGCAGTGACTTAAATAAGTACAAATTGCTGGTTCATACAAACACACTACACTTTTCTATGAACCACCAATTAGTAGTTATTTAAGTCATCCGCTGCGTAGTTTTAAAGATTTAAGCATACATAGGGACAAACAGCGGGAAGTGACTTTGTTTTATACTATGTAGTGAAGGTAGGTAAGGAACCAAATAGTTAATAGGCCGTTCCTTCAGTTGATGTATATCGTATGCGAGTTTAGTAAGCACTGATATATTTTACTTCATAATGTCATATCATAGTGCGGCCTAAACTAGGTCGCAACGTAAACGGGAAAATGTAGTATTGAGACTGTACAACAAAAAACGTTCGTCCATGAATGACGCCTCTTGTAAAATACAAGTGGCTTTTGTTTAATCCATTTCGTTTTTACCTTGTGACTGATCCAGCGAGGAACCATCCCCAAAGGTGCAGTGGAATGTGAGCCCTGGGCAGGTCTCGTATAGCGAATTGATAGGGCTCTTGTGTGCGGAGGAGACCCCTGAAGCCCCGAACAGGGCTGTTGCGGCCGTGGGGGGAGGTGGAGCCGCTAGAACAGTGCAAATTAATAATTGACATTTATTTAAACGGGCTTGTTCCGATTAAATCAAATAGAGAACAAAAAGTAAATATAACCAGGTTTTTAAATTGTCAAAAATATCCAGATTTCATATTAAAAAATCAATTTCAAAAGTTTCTCATTCTAAAATAGAGTAAGTGACAAGTAAGGCGTACGTGACGTGTAACAGCGTAGAAAATCATACAGAAGTACTATTAATAAGGCGAATTTACTAAATAAATTTGTGCGCGTTGTGACTGACACTTTTTCGGCTTTTATAACGTTTTCGTGAAAATCTTGAACACTAAGGCTGGGTTGCACCAAACCGTCTGTAATCGTAAGCTGTGTTCGTTAAAATTTGAATGTATGGAAAGTTTGACAAGTTTCTATGGGATGACAGCTGCCGGCGCCATATTTAACGTTGATCAGTCTGTGATCGTATGTCGGTGCAACCCAGCCTTATATAGAAAAAAATTTTTGGGTTTCTTGTTATCAAGTTGTGAGTTAATATTTCGTACTACTTGAAAATTTGAAATGTGGCTAACTATATTGGGTAATATTGACTAGGCATTTGCTCCTATGAACTAGGATCTAGACCTAGGAATCGATGTAGCTTGGTCACGTTTTCTGGGTCCAAAAAAAACTCGTATTATATAATAATATTGGGGGACAATCTTACACAAATCAACCTAGTCCCAAACTTAGCAAAGCTTGTACTATGGGTACTAGACGACGATATACATTCATATATAGATAAATACATACTGAAATACATAGAAAACATCCTAGACCCAAGAACAAATATCCGTGAAAAATGCACAAATAAATGCCCTGGCCGGGATTCGAACCCGGGGCCTCTAGCTTCGGAGGCAGAGTCACTACCAACTAGGCTAAACAGGACGTCAAATTATATTTATTTATTTCTTTGTTTGTAATCGAAATCTAGAAAACCGCTCTAATGAATTTAATGAAATTCACAATAAAGTGGTTTACGAGGGTGAAAACTCGATCTAACTAGGTCTCATCTTCGGGAATACTGGTTTTCTACGGATAAATACGAAAGATGCCGAGCAAGGCTCGATCGCTCCGGTACTAAGTATCTATGTGACTTACCTGGCGGGGTTTCTGGCTTCACTTCTATCTCCACCGGTTTCGCCTGCGCTTCCAGACACTGGAAATCTGACACTGAAACAGAATATACGTACACAAACAAATTAGAATAAGTTTTATTTAGACCCATGTATATTTATAACAAAACATCTCCAAAAGCTTAGAACCTGCCAAAGAGGAATAGAAAGAAGTATGATAAACATCACATTAAAACATCGTAAAAGAGCAGAAGAAATAAAATCAAAAACAAAAGTAGAAGACGTAATTAAGAAAGTAAGAAAGTTAAAATGGCAATGGACAGGACACATGACACGGGATAGTAAGGAAAAATTGACCAAAATAATTACAGACTGGCAATCACGAGACGGTAACAGAAAAAGAGGTAGACCAATTAAAAGGTGGATGGATGACATCAAGTCTATAGGGGGTGCCACCTGGACCAGGAAAGCCATTAATAGAGAGGAATGGAAACAGCTGGGAGAGGCCTATGTGTCAGAAGAGACGCTGAACACTAATCCAGACAATCCGATGTGTTAGATTTTAAGTAAATTGTTTATAAATTAAATGTAATAAAGTTTTAGTTTCGGCAATAAAGGCTATTATGATTATGATTATGATATTTATAATGTATGTTTATTAACGATGTAACAACATAAATCATGACATCCAATATGACGTTAAAATATACTTCTAACAATAAAAATAATAGATGTAAAACTAAACGTTATCACTAAAATTAAAACTTAACTAAATATATAAGATAAACTAGTCCTTCCTCCAGAACCTAGACTACAAATGTTTAAGAGTATATTATAATAATAGAACCTAAGAACATAGTCAATGTAGAAAATGACAAAACTTTTCGTACTAATGTAAGAAACCTACTATTTAAGAAATGTTACTATACTGTCGAAGAGTTTATGACACTATCTCAATTTAATATGCATGTTTTAGATTTAATGAACTTGACATTATTATTTACTTATTAAATTAGTATAAATATTATGAAATAGTTTATATAAATTTGCTATCTCCTACCAGGGCCCATGTGACACTGTATTAATTTTTAAGACCTTATGTAAATACCATGGCTGCAATAAAGATGATATGATATGATATAAAAAATATTATTGGGGGACAATCTTACACAAATCGACCTAGTCCCAAACTAAGCAAAGCTTGTACTATGGGTACTAGACGATGATATACATACTTATATAGATAAATACATAGGATAAATCCAAGACTCAGGAACAATATTCGAGTGCATTTACGCACAAATAATGACCTGACCGGAATTCGAACTCGGGACCTCCGGCTTCGTAGGCAGGGTCACTACCAACTAAGCCAAAGTGATCATCAATAAAGCTAAGTTAAATCTAGAAGGGCATTGTGCCCAACATGCTGGCAGTGTTTTCACGCTGGATGGCTAAGGGCCTAAGGGAGCGTTCAAGTATTACGTAACGCAATTATTGGAGATTAGTAAAACGTTACGTAACCACCAAGTGACCATTTTTACCTAAAGTGGCCATTCCATTTGAAATTTTGAAAAAAATAACGTTTAATAAAATGCGTGTGAGAATCTCTCTAAGCAACCGTTCTGAAGGGTTAAAAAAAAACAATGTTACGTAACGCATTGTTCAAGTTCCGCCCCTGTAACACATCGTAACGTTGTACAAGATTGTAAGTCGGTGACTCAAAAACAAAAGTGGCGGCGATTCGATACAGAATGTATAAAATAAAATACGTTTATTATCAGATAACTTGGTGGCCGATAGTTTGTTAGTAAACAAAGAGCCTTAGGCTGGGTTGCACCGACTTACGATCACAGACTAAGGCTGGGTTGCACCGACTTACGATCACAGACCGATCAACGTTAAATATGGCGTCGGCAGCTGTCATCCCATAGAAACTTGTCAAACTCTCCATACATTCAAATTTCAACGAACACAGGTTACGATTACAGACGGTTTGGTGCAACCCAGCCTTAGGCTGGGTTGCACCAAACCGCCTGTAATCGTAAGTTGTGTTCGTTAAAATCTGAATGTATGGAAAGTTTGACAAGTTTCTATGGGTTGACAGTTGCCGGCGCCATATTTAACGTTGATTAGGCTGAGTTGCACCAACTTACGATCACAGACCGATCAACGTTAAATATGGCGCCGGCAACTGTCAACCTTTCCATACACTCAAATTTTAACGAACACAGCTTACGATTACAGACGGTTTGGTGCAACCTAGCCTAAGGCTGGGTTGCACCAGGTCGTCTGTACAATTACACCGTCTGTAATCGTAAGCTGTGTTTCCATACATTAAAATTTTAACGAACACAGCTTACGATTACAGACGGTTTGGTGCAACCCAGCCTAAATATATGTTAGTAAAAGTATTTTAGTTGTAACGAAACAAATCAGACAATCCATCCTCATCTGTATCAGCGAGGCGCACGCGTACTTGGGGCGTGCAAATCGTTGAACCCGCCTTCCCGCCACGACCTGCAGGAGACTGTTGGGGCTTCCCATCACTCGGCGTAATAAAGAGGCGCTTTTATTACGCATGAGCGCAAAAAAAATCGTCTGTGCGCATCTGCAAACATGCCTGACGCACTGCAGTGTCGAGGAAGCCCCACCATCGCCCGGAACAGGTTATTATACAATATGCGCAAGGCATTGTACACTTTTTGGGTAAACGCAAACGTAAATAACTAGAATAGTTTACTCTTTCCCGCTTTCACGTGTGCCTGGTAACAGGAACTCACCTACTGGTTTCGGCTCTTCGCTAGTAAAGACCTGCAGCTCCCGAGCAACGCCGCGAGGCAAGCGCGGGCGGCCAAAGCACGCGCCTCGCGCTTGCTGTGGCCCCAGCCTTAACTTATCTACCAACTAAGTAGCTCCACTTAACCAACCCAGTTTTAACAGTAAATCAATCCCAGATGTGTCCTTTTTTCTCTCTAAAAGAAACTAAAAAATTAAAAATGGCGGCGATTCGATATCGATTGTATAAAGACAAACGAAAAGAATTATAACAGCTGTGTTTACGCGTTCCTGTTTTCATGTGTGCCTGGTAACAAAAACTCACCTGCCGGTTTCGGCTCGTCGCTAGTAAAGTCCTGCGACTCTCGCTTGGGCAGCACGCGGCCCGCGCGAGCGAGCAACGCCGCGAGGCACGCGCGGGCGGCCGAGGCACGCGCCTCGCGCTTGCTGTGCCCCCAGCCTTCGAATTTCATGTCCGCCACCTGAGAGATTGGTCAAGTGACTGAAAAGTTCTGAATTGGGTGTCTCGTGTTAAAATGTATAACACGGTGTCACTCTATGGATATTAAATCATCAACATAAAGGGGGAATACTGTGCTTTCTATTTTCAAAAACACTAAAGAAATAAAGCAGGATATCGTATTACGACGGAAAATGGTCACATATCAATCGAATAGCCCAGGCTTTCTTAAACTGTGGTCGACGGACCCCTAGGGGGTCAGTGTAATAAATTCCAGGGGTCCATGAGAAAAATATAAAAATTGGTACTTATTTCCGAATGGGTACGTGGGCTCTTTGAAATTTTCAAAAGGGGTCCATGACATGACTACAAGGATAAACCTTGAAATATCCAATTTCTAGAAACTTATGAAATAACCGGGTAAAAACTGATTACCCGGTTTTCGGGCTTTGGGAACGGCTAATAACCGGATAACAAATTTCACCGGTTTCTGCATTCGATAAAGAAAATCGGGAACTATGACATGGACAACAAAATGATACATCACTCTCCGTCGCTCTTATTCAATTTAGTATGTGTTGAAATATAGACATAAAACCTCATCTTAGTGTGTCTACGCCACTTGGACATCTGTCGTACATATAATGTAAAAAATAGACTATCGACCCGTTTGTTGTTGTCGTACGTTTTTCCTTCCAAATAAACTAGAATATTTATTGATATAAATTATTGTTTCCATTAGGTTATGGGCATATGACCCGATAAATAATTCGTAAAGTCAACCGTAAACGTAATTCCGATATCAGTAAACTCGGTCTAGTTCCGCGAGTGAAGTTTTGATTTTTAGGTTTGCCGTTAAGACACCGTAAAATTTGATTGGCACCGATATAATGGCCATGTCTAACGTGCAAATAGAGAAACTATTGGGAAGAGAAAATTACAGCACCTGGAAGTTTGCTGTACAGACGTATTTACAACACGAGGACTTATGGGACTGTGTCGAGCCTCCGAAAGATTATTCAGTAAATCCGAAGCAAGACCTCAAAGCTAAGTCTAAAATAATTTTGCTTGTGGATCCGGTAAATTATATACACGTCCAAGATGCAAAGACTTCTAGTGAGGTATGGCTTAATTTACAAAAGGCGTTTGAAGACTCAGGTTTGTCGCGTAGAGTTGGGTTACTCAGAGATTTAGTAAACACCACATTAGATAGTTGTCTGAATATCGAGGAGTACGTCAATAAGATAATAACTACCGCACATAAGCTCCGAAATATAGGATTCTGTGTCGATGATGAATGGTTAGGTACTCTGATGTTGGCTGGTTTGCCGGCGCAATACAAACCGATGATTATGGGGCTGGAGAGCTCTGGTGTAAAGATAAGTACAGATTTCATCAAGATGAAATTACTCCAAGAAGTGAAGGAGTCAAATGTGTCCGTTCTTTATGCAAAGCATAATAAAACCTTCCCTAAGAATAAGAAACCGACTGGACCTCGTTGCTACAGCTGTAATAAGTATGGACACTTGAGTAAGAACTGTAACAACAAGAAAAAAAATAATGATAAAGGTTTTGCTGCAGTTTTTTCAGCCGCTGGTCAACACTTGGGCAGCACAGAGTGGTTTGTAGATTCGGGTGCGTCTCAACATTTGACAAATAATCCTGACGGGATGTACGATATCCGGGCACCTCCGATTCAACATATAATGGTTGCCAACAGTACATCAGTCACCGTAAAGCAGATGGGTAACGTTAACCTGGACCTGCTGAGTGGAGATGGTAAGACAAATCACATACAGGTGAGAGATATTTTATATGTTCCTCAATTGAGTACTAACCTGTTGTCAGTTAGTCAGTTGATTAAAAATGGCTGCCAAGTTGTATTTAATAAGTTCGGCTGTGAAATATACAATGCGCAGAGGCATTTAGTAGCAACAGCAACACTCATAAATAACATGTATAAGCTAAACACCTATAAAGGGAATGCATTTACCTCGACTGTAGACAAACAAACTTTGGACATTTGGCACAGGAGAATGGGACATCTCAACTACAATGATGTCAACAGATTGCCTTTATGTACTGAAGGTGTGAAGTTGGTAAGCAATTCAGATGCAAACAACGGTTGTATTCCGTGTCTGAAAGGTAAGCAAACTAAATTTCCCTTTAATAATGTTGGCACAAGGGCTACTGCTAAGCTCGAGATTATACATTCTGATTTGTGCGGTCCGATGGAGGAGCCGTCTATGGGTGGAGGAAGATATTTCATTACATTTGTGGATGATTACTCTAGAAAAGTGAATGTCTATATTTTGAAAAGTAAAACAAATGTAAAGGAAGTGTTTGAGATGTACAAAAAGGAAATGGAAAATCAGTTGGACTGCAAAATTAAAATTCTTCGTTCAGATAATGGTACGGAATATACGAATAATGAAATGAAAAAATTCTTGACAGTTTCAGGCATCAAGCATCAGACGACAGCACCATATACGAGTGAACAGAACGGGTTGGCCGAACGTATGAACCGTACGCTGGTCGAACGTGCCAGATGCATGCTGATGGATGCCGGACTGCCGAAGAAATTTTGGGCTGAAGCACTGGAAACAGCTGCTCATATAATTAACCGTTCTCCGACTCGAGCCCTTAACTACGTAACTCCACTTGAGAAACTGACAGGCATAAAACCGAACATTTCTCATTTGCGGATTTTCGGCTGTAAAGCCATGATGCACGTGCCGAAGGAAAAGAGGTTGAAGTGGGACCCAAAATCCTCAGAAATGATATTTATCGGATATTGCGAAAATACCAAAGGATACAAATTGATGGACCCACGCACCAAGAAGGTTACAAAGAGCAGAAATGTGATATTTCTTGAAGACTGTAATGGACATGACACCAGAGCTCTCCCAGACGCAAACATTAATGTTTCGTTACCGATACTTGTGCCGTTAAATGATAAAACCCCGGAGAATCCAACTAACGAACAGAACTGTAGCTCCGCTGAAAGTGACCGGCATGACTCTACTTTAGAGGAAAGTTTCGATACTATGATGAGTTTGACGGATCACGATACAACCTATGAACCAAGCACTGATTGCACATTTGAGACTCCCAACCGCTTCATAAACCTGAGGCCCCGAGGAGGGCAATTTAGACAGACAGAAGATGAAGTGAACCTCGATAAGGAAAATGAGGCAGATGAGGTCAAATTTGCTTGTTTGGCTTTGGATCAAGACCCGTTAACTTTAGAAGAAGCTTTGTCTAGCCCAGAGTCTAGTCACTGGAAAAAAGCTATGGAAGAAGAATTTAACACTTTGAAGAAAAACAATACCTGGACATTATGTAACTTAATAATAATATAATAATAATAAAGCCTTTTATTTATTTCCAACTTAACATTTTTTTTTCTTACAAAATTTATTTTCCTATTTAATTATTTTTGTACATAAATAAGTAAATGTTTGGGAGTTTCTATTCTTCTAATCTTGAGTTGGAACCCCTTCTTGGGTATAGGCCTCCTCCAGCCTTTGCCATTCATCTCTGTTTTTGGCTATATCCTTCCATTTCTTCCCAGCAGTGGCTACAATGTCATCAACCCAACGTTTCCTTGGTCGTCCTTTTAGTCTCTTTCCACAGGGCCCCATCCATTGAGTCGCTAGTAAAGTCCACCTCTTATCTTTGTCCTGCCCACGTCCATTTTAGTTTTAAGGCTTGATGTAGAGCATCTGTTAATTTTGTTCGTTTCCTTATTGTTATGCTTTTAGTTTTATCTATTTTCTTTAATTTAAGGATGCTCCTTTCCATCGCCTTTTGACATGTAGCCAGTTTTGTTTTTGTTTTTGCAGTGTAAGTCCATGTTTGGCATCCGTAAGTGAGAGTGGGAAGAATGCAGGTGTCCATTACTACTTTCTTTGAATGTAGATAGAAGTCTCCCTTCAGAACTTCTTTCAGAGCCCAGTATTTTTTCCAGCCTATTGCAATACGGCGATCGATTTCGTCATCTTTATTTGTATCTTGGAAAGAGACTTGTTTTCCGAGGTAAATGTATGTGTCGACATATTCCAACGGTTTGCCTTTTAGATGAATTGTGCGAGGTTTGCTGTTTGTCATCACTTTTGTTTTGCTTTCATTCATTTTTAACCCTAAAAGTTCACTCTCTATATTTAGTTCTTCTGTCATCTGTTCTAAAGCTCTGCTGGAGTCTGCAAAGAGGACTATGTCGTCGGCAAACCTTAGGTGGCTTAAGTATTTGCCAGCCACTATAATTCCTTTCTTTTGCCAGTTCAATTTATTAAATATACTTTCGAGCACGGCTATGAATAGATTTGGTGACAAAGGGTCCCCTTGTCTTACTCCTCTTTGGATGGCAATTTCTGGTCCTCTATTTTCCAATTTTACTCTGCTGGTACTACCTTCATATATGTTCTTAATAGCTAGTATGTATTTTTCATGGATTTGACAACTATTTAGAGCGCTCCAGATAGCCTCGTGTGATATGCTATCGAAGGCTTTTGCAAAATCAATGAATGCTATATATAAAGGTTTCTTGAATTCATTATATTTCTCCAGGATTTGTGTGATGACTTGTAGGTGATCTGTTGTGGAGTAGCCTGACCTAAAGCCAGCTTGTTCTATTGGTTGAAGTTTGTCTATTGCAGCGCTGATCCGATGTTGCAATGTAAGTGTGAACAGTTTGTAGACGCTTGACAACAGGCTTATAGGTCTGTAGTTTCCAATGTCCTTCGGATCGCCCTTTTTGTATAGTAGGATGATGTCTGACTTTTTCCATTGTTCTGGTACTTGTCCAGTATCTAGAACTTTATTAAATAGAAATGTCAATGGTTTTGTCAGAAAAACAGCACCTAGTTTTATGGCTTCATTCTGGATTCCGTCTGGCCCTGGGCTTTTGGCAGATTTCAATTATTTTATTTGTTTAGCTAATTCGGTTTCATTTATTGGTACTATGGTTTCCTTGTCTGAGTAATCTAGTTCGCTTCTATTTGTGTTGCAGTAAACATAGGTTGTATCATCTTTTTTGTATAAGGTTCTATAGAATTCCGTGGCACAACTTATTATTCCTTGTCTTGAGTTTATTTCTTTCGAGTTAGATTTTAAGTTTGGTATCCAGTTCTTATGTGTAGATAGTTCCTTGTACGCTCTTTTTGTACTTCTGTATAATTTTATATTTCTATTTATTATTTTATTTCTATGTTTTTGATAATCTTGCTTTATGGCCTTGTTCGTTTTTTTGAATAAATTTCCCAGTTCTAACTTCATTTCCTTTGTTTTTTGCTTTTTATTTATAAGCTCCGTTTCTCTCCGGTTTAGAAAAGCACCACCCCCTTTCTTTCCTTGGATGGTCGTAAGAGTCGACTATGTAACTAGGTTCAAGTGTGTTGTTAGCGATGGGCTAGCAACCTGTCACTGCAATATCACATTTTCCCCATCTATACCTGCAATTGCTAAAGGAGGCACTGAAAATTAATTTTCATGTGCTCTGCCTACCCCTTTTGGGAATATAGGCGTGAGTTTATGTACGTATGTGTGTGTTCTCTGGGGTACTCGGAGACTTACCGTAACAGCGACAGTGAAGCTGGGGCAGTGGGCGGGCCCGCCTTGTCGTAAAACGCTATAGGCGACCTTGACTCCCAGCTCGTTTAGAGCTGACACGGGCGATTTGCCACCGGTTTCCACCGCGTTGGCCGCTTGCGCGAGCGCCTAGAAGTTTATTATTTTTAAATGTAAATATTTACCCGCATTTTTTTTATTAACCCAAGCGTGGCGATTATGGCATTTACCCCCCATGAAATTGGGGGAGGCCTATGTCCAGCAGTGGACGTCCTAGGGCTGATATGGTGGTGGTGGTGGTGGTAAATATTTTACAAGTGGAAACGTCCACTTAACGGAATTATAATTTCCAATCGAAAATGAAAAATTGATCACCCCGGGCGCGATTTGAACCCGCGACCTCTGGAATCCGTCCATCGCTCTTTCCAACTGAGCTACCGCGGGTTATCCCGAGGCGACGAATCTTTCAATCAGTTCACTCTTTAATTAAGCCTAAGGGAGGTATTCTACTCATCCAATATCTTTGTCCAATATACAATTGATCAAAGAAATTGGATGATTTCATCCAACTTGGATGGGACCCCGACATTTGATCAAAGATTCTGATGACAGTTAAATCAATATGCCTACGCATGAAAAAGAATAAAACTTGGACAAAGATATTGGATGAGTGGAATGGGCCTCCGTCAAAGAACTTTGATCAAAGATTTGACAAAGAAATTGGACAAAGATATTGGATGAGTAGAATACCACCCCGTATTAAACTCATCCAATATCTTTGATCAAAGAAATTGGATGGTTTCATCAAACTTGGATGAGACCCCGACATTTGATCAAAGATTCCGATGACAGTTAAATCAATATGACTAAGCATAAAAAAAAATTGGACAAAGATATTGGATGAGTGGAATGGGCCTACGTCAAAGAACTTTGATCAAAGATTTGACAAAGAAATTGGACAAAGGTATTGGACGAGTGGAATACCACCCTTAGGGAGACTTGTAGCGACATCAGTTAGTCAGTGTCGGCTCTTTCTGTTGGAAAGACCGATGGACGGATTCCAGAGGTCGCGGGTTCAAATCCCGCCCGGGGTGATCAATTTTTCATTTTCGATAGGAAACTTATTTTTATAAAAAAAAAATCCGATCAATTCAAAAGAAATTTCAAAAGTTCCTCATTCTAAAAGAGAGTAAGTGGCAAGCAAGGCGTCACAGCGCTGCGCTGAATCGGCCGAGTTGTATCAAATTAATATGTACAGTCAGATGCAGAGAAACGTGACCTCCTGCATAGAAGTTTGTATGCAGCGGGGGTCAGGTTTCTCTGCAGCTGACTGTACAAAAAGCGACTTTACCGTCCAAGCATAAAGATTCAAAATCTAATGACAGTTTTATAAAAAACATTTCAAGCATACCTGCAAGTTCCATTTGAAGCCGGCTCCAACTCGTATGGAGGGCGCCCGTTTGGCGGGTGGAGCGCCATCTAGTACAGAAAACACGTAGTTCAGACAACGTACAACGTCAAAACTATTGATGTTCATCAATAGTTTTGACTTACCAAGTATATACAGTATTCAAAAATCTATGGGTCCTGGACGGAAACTACCAGAAATCCTTAAGAGTTCCCAGTACGCTCGGCTGAACTCGATTCTCCATACAAACGTAGTTACGCTCTCATTTTATGTATGTATATTGCTTTATGCTTGCTTGGACCCGGGTATGTCCTAAAACTACGACAAGACCACCGGGGGATGGGCAGCAGCATCCCTGGAGTGCGGTGGAGATACTGCGATCGCCAACCCGCATGCCAAGCGTGGCGATTATGGCATATACCCCCCGTGAATATGGGGGAGGCCTATGTCCAGCAGTGGACGTTCTTTGGCTGATATGGTGGTGGTGGTGGTATTGCTTTATTGTACATAAAACACGATAAAATGACAAACAAACAAAAAGTGTAAGTACAAAGGCGAGCTTATCCCTTTAAGGGATCTCTTCCAGCTAACCTTTGAGCAAATGAGTTGAAAGAAAACAATTGAAGATGAAGATAAACAACCTTTTAAGGCGAAGGGTAGGGCAAGGTCTTCTCCATACAAATGTCGTGCAAGTTTTATTCGTTAGTTTTGGCACTAAATCGTTTTATTTTATATTTTGCTTGTACATATTGGATATACGCAGAACCTGAAGTTGAAATATTCAAAAAAATAAAAAATAAACATTAAGTCGTAACTAACAGAAAAATAAACATATTGACCAAAAATAATAACTATAGCGCAAACATAAACGAAGAAAAACTTGCACAAAGTTTGTATGGAAAGAGCTTGCCTACCCCTTCGCCTTAAAACGCCATGCTAGAATAACATGAAACTTTGTATACATGATGGGAGCCGCCAGGTCGGAAATTTGTTTCTGTTGCTAGAAATTGTAATACAAAAAAAATACAGCGAGTTTTTGATTTTTTTATGTCCTGTATGAAAACCTTAATAATCGCTGTATTTTTTCTCCATTACAATTTCATGCAACAGAAACTAATTTCCGACCTAGATGTGTTTTTTAAAATGAGAGCGTAACTACGTTTGTATGGAGAACCGAGCTTACTGCGGACTCTTAAGATAGCTCAGTCATTTTACTAAACCCTTAAATGCATGGTGTAGGCTAATTTATGTATAGTCAACAGCAAAACTAAATGATAATACCATGGATACGGTCAACTGCAAAAATACATATCGATTAAATAAAAAGCTAAACATACTCCCATTACCCTGTTTATGTATAAGAGATGTGTGTATTTTTGTCTGCAACAACCGGTCATACTTCAGAAAACGTTCTGAAATCATGCACAGGCAAACCAGACCAAGGGTTATGAATCTGTTGCATAAACCTCGTGCTCGTAAGGCGATGTACGGTAGAAATGTGTTCAACATGTGTATAAAACTATTTAATATCTTACCTGACGAAATAAAATCACTACGAGGTAATAGTTTTAAACACAAATTGTCCACTTGGCTTCTGGACAAGTGTTTCTATAGCGTAAAAAGTTATTTAGACCAAAGTTGACATAGAAAATTGAATTTTTACTCCGTTATATTGACATTTATTTTATAATTATTACCGACTAATTTTGTGATTTCTAATATTCTGTTATTGTATTGTTTGCTTATTTGTTAATGTTGACGTAACGTAGCACTCTGAAATGTTTGCATGCCTGCTTGCAGGCTGAATACATGGAACTGTATTTTAAAATTTAATGTATAACACCTGTTTGTACCTACTGTATTCCAGCAAATAAACAATTTGATTGATTGATTTAATCCTCTCCGAAATACGTACTGCAACATAAGAGAGGACATATTTTTGAGCAAGTTGTATGCAACCATATTTTTGCGGTTGACTGTACCTTGTCAATTTCACTACTTTGACGCATCCTAACTGTCCCGACCTGTTACGTTAGTACGACAAGGTACTAAAATGATCATCTACATTTGCTGTTGATTGTACAAATCAATATTTATTAAAAAGGTAGAATTTTTGATTTTAATAGTATAGTATTTTCCTCTAATTCGAACCAAGCGCTTTGCATCTTCTTTTATAATGCGCACTTCTAAGGTTTGGAATTCTCTGCCGGCGTCTGTATTTCCGAGTTCATATAACCTGGACCTTTTTAAGGCACGAGTGAATAGGCATCTTCTGGGTGAGCTCGCTTCATCGTCGGCCTCATCTTTGCCCCCTGGCCAAGAGCAATCCCATTTTTAATAAAAAAAAAAAAAAAAAATTGTTCTTTTGAGTGATTGCTGATTGGGCTAAGAAAATTTCACTTTTTTCGTATTTATTAATAACAGATTGATTTTAGCGAACCTGTATTTAATAAAAGTTAGAAGTGTTTATGTACGAAGAGGCGGAAATGTAGGAAAAGTATAAAGCAGGAGGTTTTTTTTTTCAAGTTTCCGGATGTGTTAACTAAGTATTTATTTTTTATTACAATGCTGATACAGATTATCGTTAAATGTGTACGTTTAATAAAGTTCTTAGAGTAGGTACACGTAGACAATATTTGTATGTATTCGATCATGCATCCTAAATTTGATAATAGTGCAAATTTCACACAGGTAAATCTATTCATGTAGTTATTACGCCATTAGAGTTCATATGTATTTTTCAATAACAAAAAAAAACTGCGTATAATGGTTAAAGGAAACCATGTTTTATATTTATAAAAAAGAATAACTGGATTCAAAGATGTTCTCAAAATCTTCATACAGAACCGGGAATCGAACCTGCTCAATTCTACTAAAAAACGTACAGTGTAAATAAAGAATTGATGTGGTAATGAAACGGGTTCAAATCCCGGTAAGAGCATTTGTTTTTGAGTTGAAACCTTCCTTCCTGAGACTTGGATGTTTTCTATGTATTTAAGTATATATCTATTAAATATATCGTCGTCTAGTACCCATAACACAAGCCTTATTGAGCTTACTATGGGATTAATTCGATTTGTGTAAAAAAATGTCCCCTAATATTTTTCATTTATTTATTTATTTATAACTGTATCTGCAAATACCAGAAAATGCTATAAATTAAGTCATATTTTTTGGAGGTTATTTTTATATGTTTGGTAGGTTACCTACCCGCCCACCTAGCTCCCCCTTAAGTTTCTCGTGCTACTTACAGGACATCCAGTAGGTTATATTTATATTAGAGGACAATTTTTTACACAAATCGAACTAGTCCCATAGTAAGCTCAATAAGGCTTGTGTTATTGATACTAGACGTATATTTAATAGATATACAGGATGGGCCCTGTAACAGTAGCAAAAAATGTAATGGTAGACTATTTAGCGGGCCAGTACTTATTTCCAAGTGGTCTGGGTTGAAAAAAAAAGTTGTTTTTTTTTCTACAAAGATTGCTTACACGTATTTTTATTAGTCTTTGGAAGTGATATTAATGTCAATTTATTTTTAAAATCAATAAAATTGAAAATATCCCATAAATATCCTTGGAAACAAAAAAAATGCAAAACCAATTATGACTCATATAACTTGATACTACCTCAAACACTGCATTGACTGATGCGCTATAATCACGTGGCGTCAAGATCCATTACTCGGTCATAACTTTAGTTGTGAATTGAAAAATTAAAATAAGGAAATACTGCAGATGCTATAAGGTAGCGTCCTTTTCAATATTTGCTCCATTTACAGGGCCCACCTCGTTATATACTGAAATACATAGAAGAAATTACGCCCAAAAACCATGCATCCTGAGACTTACCTTCAGAGTACAAAGATTCCAAATTTCCAATTTCCATCACACAAATATAACATTCACATTAAAACAGATAACTAAAAAAACACACTCTGGATCCCTAATATTAATAATTACTTCTTGAAATAAAATTTGGTAATAAACATTTAACATGCACAAGGACACTACACATATGACATGACATGTAGGGTAGGTGATGAAAAGTAGACTACCTTCTTTTTAATTATTTTTGTAAAGGAACAAAGGATGTACGATATACTGCCAAAGTAAACGTAGGAAAATGGAAAAGGACTGAAGGATATACCTACTATAACTACTAAAGATATTTTGGAAAACAATGGCGCCCTTTATACGATTATTATCATAATACTGGGATATCAATTTTATCGCGGTTTACAAAATTGTTTGGCTATTGCTTCAATATTCGTCAGTATTTATGTGATACGTTTTGTGATATGAGTGTATCGCGTGATAATAATTACTGTGTGACAGGCCCCAATAAGAGGACATTGTTTCGTTCATGGTGACCTACAGAAAAGAAAACGAAACGCCTTTATTTTTAAACAGATCATTATTAATGTTAATGTCTTGGCAAGTGATTTAACTTATTATATTTTTACTCATACAAAACTTTATTACAAATTGCATGTTTACAGAACTGCCTACAATTTATTTTTTAATTTTTTTCTTGGCCGTGGAACTGCCTACATTTGGTTCAATGTTGCCATCACACTTGAAAATACCGTGGATTGGCGGTTGAGTGTCAAAAGCTTTATTGGGTTATTTTTGGCATAATTCTGGTAAGTGTGACGTAATTAGTAACTATTCCTTTCTTTTATACAGGGTATTTTTATTGATTTCCGTTCCTTTAAGCATATTGCCGTGTATAGCCATAGAAACAACGTTGCATATTATATGGCGGAATAGGAAGCTTACTTACTTTCTTTACAAGCTTTTAAGAGTGCGCAGTACGGTCGGTTCCCCATACAAACGTATTTATGCTCTCATTTTAAAACGCCATGCTAGAATAACATGAAACTATGTATACACAATGGGATCCGGCATATCTAGGTCGGAAATTAGTTTCTGTTGCTTGAAATAGTAATTGAGAAAAAATACAGCGATTGTTAAGGTTTGTCTTGTATGAAAACCTTAATAACACTGTATTTTTTCTCCATTATAATTTCATGCAACAGAAACTAATTTCCGACCTAGATGTGCCGGATCCCATTGTGTATACAAAGTTTCATGTTATTCTAGCATGGCGTTTTAAAATGAGAGCGTAAATACGTTTGTATGGAGAACCGAGCGTACTGCGCCCTCTTAATGTCTTACTTTTAACTTGTATGTACCTATATGTGTGGGTCAAATCTTGCAACTGAATTTTATATCAGTTATGGTCAACCGATTGAGCTGAAATTTGGCATACTTAGGTAAGTTCGATGACAATACAATATTATTGTATCATCAAGCTGATCTTGAGTTATGGGGCACAGCAAAAAACTCTAATGTTGAGATTATACAACGGTTCCAGAACAAAGCACTCAGAATAATCACAGACGCACCACTGTTCATCAGAACAGGGGAATTACATGAGTATTCAGAAATGAAAACTGTCAAGGAGGAAGCCGAACACAGAGCTAAAACCTACAAAGACCGTATAAAGGCTCACACTAACACTCTAGCATCAGCATTATGTGAACCAATAAGCGACAGAAGGCTGAAAAGACAACACATCTGGGATTCTGCTAACTAACGGTCCCTTGTAAATAAGAGACGGCTTCCTCGCTGGAGGAACAGTCTCCACTGACACTGCTTGTAGAAGTACAACAAATCTGTTAAGGGCTAGTAAGCCGATCGCAAGATACTTATTAGAAGAAAAAAAAAATCAAGCTGATCTGATGATGTCTCCATCATCAGAAGGTGGCCATAGCAACTCATGAACCACAAATAAAGTTTATTTGTAGTTTAGGGTTTATTTAATAAACCCATCGTGTTTGGGGTCATTGGAACCGTCTCAACGAGAAGTTGGTAACTGTGGAGAAAAAGGTACAGTCAGCAACACTGGCTAATTAACCGCTAAAAAACGTGCCTAGCTCACTCAGAAAGCTTGGTGATTTTGGCATGGCCGAGTTTCGGCTCTTATGTTTATACCTACTGTACCGGTAAGGCACATAATGTTAATTTGATTAGACTATCTATACTACCTAGTATAGTATAAAAGATTCTTAACAATTAAACAATGTTGACGTGCGTGTCATTCGAATTTCGAATTGTCATACTTGACATTACTTTTGCTTAACTCCACGTTAACTCTTAAGGCCGGTTTTCATTTACCCCTAGTGATATACGCAATTATTATGTATGAAAATGGGAAAAAATTTTTTTCTTAATTTTTGAAAAACTAAATATGCTACGTCGTTCGTATATACACGGCTATATACTAGAAGGAACAAAAATCAATAAAAACACCCTGTATAAGGGAATTGAGCTGTTGAATAAATGGTCAGTTATCCATAGTCAAGTCATTGTTCAGAGTAGTTCTGCCTCTCACTGAGTGTGGACTTTCATAAGCCCATCTGCTCCCCCATCAACTAATGTTGCCAGGCGTGTGGCCACTACCCTTAACCACCACACGGCCTGGCAAACCTAGTAACATGTACCAAAAACTTTTTAGTTAGTATTAATACATGAAAAAAAAATTTAGAAATATATTTCTTTTGAGAATACTGTAGTGGACGGCGGTTAAGAGGTCAGACATCATGACACCTGTCATTTCCATACAGTTTATAACCTCAAAGTGACTTTTAGGTTATTAATTGTATGGAAATGACAGGTTTCAGGATTGACTTCTTAACCACCGACTACTATAACTGTCCGGTCTAGTTTTTTTTTTTTTTTTTGTAGAAAGTCTAGTGTAAAGATAATGTCCTCTTCATGGTATTACCTTCTCGGTTCCTCAGGTACATATACAGCCTGTGCAAGTTTCTTTGGAAGCGGGTTGGGGATTGGTGGGAGTAGGGTACTGGAAAGGAAAACGTTAACAACAGGAGACTGGTCATGCATTTAACCTTTTAACCGCTACATATTCCCTAAGTGCAGGGCAGGCCCTAAGGTACAGGGGCGGGTATAGTCGTTAGTTTTTAGTTTTGTCTAAATGAACAAGGGCTTTCTTAACTAAAACACCAAAATGACTATATTGTTAAAAGTCGTTACAATTGACCATCGACCATTTGTTTATATCATACCTTTGCTTGCCCTTTAGGGATGATTCCCATTTCCCGGGACTCAAACTATCTCTATACCAAATTTCATCTAAATTGATACAGCGGTTGAAGCGTGAAGAGGTAACAGACAGACATACACACTTACGCATTTATAATATAGGGTGATTCGGGAGACGTGAGCAAGATCAACACTACGGATTCAGTAGATCATAAGCTACTGTTTCATGCCACTATTAGTGAAATTAACGTTCATTTATCTTTGGTGTTGAAAACAAAATGTGTTTTAATTATTTACGAAATTCATGGTCACTCTACAATCAGAATACTTCAGTCAAGTGATACGTGTCAAATTGAATGTCATCTGAGTCCTAATCGGACTCAGATGACTTTTGAAATACCGTATCTCACTCAATGTGATTTACTTTCTTCGTAGTCAAAGTGCTGTCATAACAGTTAGAGGTTTAATCTTTATAAACCAGTTGTTGTAGGGTGACCATGATTGTAGAGAATTAAACTTTAACTGAACAAAAGTTAAAATACAGGAAAAAGGTATGGGTGTTTCACTTAAATACAATGGTCAACGATTCATTGCCATTTACTATGTATGTAGTGTTGGTCCTGCTCACGTCTCCTGAATCACCCTGTATAAGTATGGATTTTCTAAGAAATTCTTATCACTACCATCTCCTGGCTTACCAGGACAGTAAAATAAAGTAATAAACAATAAGCCTTTAAACAAACTAGCAGAAACATCAACTATATCATGTATATACTCACACCGCAGTCCCGGGTACTGCCTCTTCTGTCCGATGGTCTCTTCTACAGGCATCACGAAGTCGGATGTCGAACTTATGTCTTCACTAGATGTCTGCAAATTAATCATTGAATTTTTAAACGTTCCTTCCTCAAAACCTCATGATCATAACTGAGGATTGTGATGTGATTGTGTCGTCTACAGTGCTCTCCTAACAGACTTCCTGCCTGCCTTTTGGAAAACTTCCTATTGCTCACTCAACAAACATTTATGTTCTAGGTACGACCAACAGCCCCCTATGCAGGGGATGCCTGTCGGCCGATGAAATAGCTCCACACATCATCCTGGAATGAGGTGTAGCTATACAAGGGGCTCAAATCCTCAACACACTAAGGTTACTCCGAAAAGCCTGTGGACAACCAGGAGGATCTTGCGCTTTTGGTCGGAGTTATGCTGGCTAGATCACTGGCGTTCGTCACGCACACAACTTTCACGGATTGCGACCAGGAGGATCTTGCGCTTCTGGTCGGAGTTATGCTGGCTAGATCTCTGGCGTTCGTCACGCACACGACTTTCAATGACTAAGTGCGGAAAAAGGAGTCCATATAACTTCCTTGATTGCATGAAAACAACGGGTGGGCGGCCTCTGCTTGCCCTTCACATCTCTGTCTTATTATCATTTTAAACATCATCATAAGGCAACACATATAAATACTGCTGGGTCAGGCCTCTTCGCATGGCAGTACTGACTACTGTAAGTGCTTACTCACTAATAGTCAGCGTGCAAGCAACAGCAAAGTAATCTTCAGATCATCACCAGTATGCAATTTTTTGAAAAAGTGGTGCAAACTTGTCTTCAATTACGATGATACTGCAAAAATCATGAAGTCTTCATTTTGATAAATTTTTTCCCATAATTAGTATGATTGTGAACTAGTACTGTTAAATTATATTTCTAAATAAATAAATAAACTGTAAATGCTATCAGCTATCGATAGTAAAATTCTAATAAAAATGGTTACAAACTTGGCACTCACCCAACTATCAAAATTATCTGCAAATAAAAATAGGTTTTATTAACAGTTGTAGTGACATTATTTTACAACAGTTCTTAAAATATTTATTACGTACTATTCAAGATTAGCCTGTCGTACAAAAACATAAATTACACGACGTTTTCTCTATTTGCTTTGCAAGTTTGCACTTTACTTCAAATCTACAACAAGTAACAAGTCAATTATTGTTTTGAAAAAATTGGCAGCTAAGCAATAAATGACAAGGGAACTGATAGAAATCCACTCTCGTAATGTAATTTTGCGCAGACGATATTTTATTCGATATTAATATATTCTTATTCGATAAAATTTGGGGTCAAATCGCCTGCACAATGGTGCTTTTAGAGATACTTTGCAATGTAATTAGAATACAATGGGACATTTTTTAATCCTTATAGATATGAAACATTGTAAGTATACTAATTTCGAATTAGTACGCGGTATAGCGGTACACATGTTAAGAGAGGTTTTTGGTAGAATACTGCTTTCGTTTAAGGTATTTTCAATTAAAAATGTATTAAAAACATGCGACTAGCTATTTTTTGTCGAATATCAGCAATTTACTTAATATAGTCTGGTAAAAATAACAAAAACCGTTTGAAACCAAGGTTATGTTTACTAATAATAACTCTTCAATTCTAGTAAGTATCCAAGTTTACATACCGTTATTAGTGAAATCTGTTGCATTATCGTCCATTACCCGTTGGTTTTGTAAAAATGCGCCTCAAAATACTCAATTTAAGACAAAATTTCAAATTATGAGTTCAGAAGAAAATCTGCTAACTGCAGCAGAGTCAAATGCGCTATTTTCGTAAAATTTGTCACCAATAGACTACAGACGATAGCTATTTTTCTTAATGTTGAAGTAATAAAGCTTAATTTAGAAGATTTCTGAAAAAACAGCTTTTTATATAATAGAGGAATTAGCGTCTAGTGAAACGTAGTTCCTTACTATTTTAAAGCGCCATCTAGTGCTAAATATTAGAACAATTGAGCTACCGAGTGATGCAAAATTTAATTGCCATCTAGTGTCGAATAGCTGTCTGTATCCAGCGGGGTAAGTTGTCCGGTCACGGACTTTAATTTTATTGTTGAGCCATTTAGAGCTCACTTTGGACTCTTTATAGTTAACTATTATGCCCAGCATAAAGTGAGCTCTAAATGGCTCATGTAACAATTAAAGTCCGTGAGTGTACTACCACGTACTAGGATTTTTCGCTGACCCACTGTCTGTAGTGATATAAAAACGGCCAAGTGCGTGTCGGATCACGCACAAGGAAGGGTTCCGTACCGAAACCTATTTAACTAGTCCACATGTAAAGCCACCATACAATACATTAAATATATTATTATTTATAATTATTCCTTTTATTTTATTTTTACATTACAATACACTGAATCTAAAAAAAAATCGTATCATCATAGGGAACTCACGGAACTTACGTCCTTTTTAGGGCAAAACAGTTTTTCGGCAATAACTCAAAAACCGTTAGATCTGTCTTATTCAAACCAAAAATCATTCAAATTATTTATTAAAGTACACCACCTCAATTTTTTTCAGAATTATAAACTTTATAGTTTGGAAATTAGAAGGGGCCCACACTTTTTATGACTTTGACAGCTAATAAATAAAAGGTTGATGGAAAAGTTTACTCGAAATCTCGATATCATTCTTAAAGGCCTATCCATTAGATACCCCACACTTACTAATTCTGTGCCCACACGCCTATGTGCATTGAAGTTTAATTTTCTATCCCCCAGTTACATGTATGGGGCGCCCCGCTAATTTAATAGTTTTCCTAATTTCACATCACTTTTCTGTAGCGGTTAATAGAATACATCTTCCTACCAAATTTCATAATTGTAGTGCTCATAGTCTCCGAGCACAGAAGATATACGAGTATACTAACTCCGAGTAAACCGGCTGTGAAATACGGGCGGACGGACAGACATGACGAAACTATAAGGGTTCCGTTTTCGCCATTTTGGTTACGGAACCCTAAAAACAGCAGCATTCAGCAGTATTTCGCTGCTCGTCACCTCATGACCTCACCTGACCTCTAGGGACGGATCAACTAGAAAGTGTGGAATTGGGAGCCAGAGGTGGTAAAAGTATTTTTTTTTTTACAAGCGGTAACGTCCTCTTAGCGGAATTATAATTTCCAATCGAAAATGAAAAATTGAAAAATGAAAATTTGTTTTTTTTCAATTTCTTTTGGAAATTATAATTCCGCTTAGTGGACGTTTCCGTTTGTAAAAAAATATATTTACATTTACCACCTCTCGCTCCCAATTCCACACTTTCTAGTTGATCCGTCCCTAGAATGCTATGTCTGAAATCGATCATGGGAGGAGGGAGGATCTATGCCATGGGATGGGAGGTTATATGCAGAGATAATTATGGAATAAAACTCGATAATTTAAAAAGTACACACATTTATTCTTTTGTATGATAAAGTACAGACTTAATTGTATTATGTAGACACTCATGTGTCCGAATGCTGAGCAAAAGGCTCCCTCTTCTTACATTTATCTTGGTTTTTGACTTCTATCAACTTGGCCGCTTTCCTAGCTAAGTCTATTATTTGAGTTTGTGAGTGCAGTAACCATACTGTACACCACATGCACACCAAAAAGCACACTAGTGCTTTATTAAAATTACTAGCTTTTGCCCGCGACTCCGTCCGCGTGCAATTCGTTATATTATAAAAATAATAATAGATATGATTAATATGATACTATAGAAATAATTGCCATTAAATTTCATTTATTAACCATATTGTAACGTGATCGTTACATGGTATGTCAGTAAATTTATTCAGATTTTATTTTGATTTCATCATCTAATTACAAAACTTTATATAACTACATATGGATAAAACAAAAAACGTAACTAAGAACTAAAACTAATCAAAATAAATTAAAGCTATAATAAGGGGTCGCCCCGAGGCATGGTTCCGAAGATGCTGGCAGCAATTCCTCGCTGAATTGCAATACTGATGCGTTGAGCGAGGAAGCTGCCAGCTCTACGGTCTCCGGTGGCCAGCCATTAAATTGTTGTATGCGCGCGCAGGCTTAAATATCACTCGCCCATACAAACCCCCTAAGGAATGATTTCTGGAATAAAATCTATCCTATGTTCTTGCCTGGGATTGAAACTATCTGTATACCCAATTTCATCTAAATCGGTTTAGCGTTTTAAGGGTAAAGAGGTAACAGACAGACAGAGTCATTTTCGTATTTATAATATTAGTATGGATTATAATTACAAACTAAACTAATTATTAAGTACAAACTAAATAAAACTTTGAAACACCTTGGGGGTGATCTAATTTAGGAAACAGATCTTTACTTACAATTCTTTGGCAAAATATTATGGCATATTAAATTAGAGTATTTACATTTATTTACAAGCCAGTAACAATGTACATGCATGTAAAATTAGGCCCTAAATTAATTATGCTTGCACATCATACAGTCATCTAAAATATTTTGATATGAAATCCATTCAAATTCAAAAACAGTACTTATGTGTACAACCCAGTTAACTGACCATTTGACCTTTATTACAATCCGCACAAAGCATAAAATATTAATGTACTATAGTCCACTTAGAAGGCTTCTCACACTTTCCTTTATCAGGACAGAAACGGTTAAAAGTAGTTTTACTGTCAAACCCTAAAATCTCCCGCTCCTCTTGAATACGGAATGTAAAAGTGCTTTCATGTGTTCCTATGAAATATGCACTACGGGAACATATGATTTGCTCTATTATCGCCAAACCACCATCTCCATGTAACTCTATATCTGTTTTACTCGGCTTGTATATAAAAGGTTTATAATTCAACATTTTTAACTGTTCCTCAAGTTCTTCTATTTCTGATTGCGATGCGTCAGTAGCTATGAAGACTTTATCAATCTTGAAATTATTACTTTTAAGTGCTTTGTTGATTTGTTCTGCTGTACCTTTTGTAGATGGGACGAAATCTTTTCGACCATAAACAAAATCCTTTCGTCGCCAATGTACACTCAAATATGATAAGCATTTCGATGTATCACAATTAAAATTCTCCACTATATACTTTAATGCAATTTGGATAAGTTTTTCATTGAACCTCATGCTTCGTCTACAATCCCAATAACTTTTAGTACCGTAAGTATCATGTAGTGGGATTTCTCCATGCGAAAACATTATCTTAGTATCCTGTGGATGGAGATTTACAAGCTCCCATAACTTTGAGATTTTCCCTTGAAATTTGACGCAAATTTTCTCCTTTACAGTTATATTATCGTAGCCCCAAAAGCCTTCATAGTAGCAGTCACCTGAACTAATCTCCCATTTTTCTTTGAATGTACCGCCTTCAAAGGGATCTTCAAAGTTTTGAAGGACATACAACCTATCTATAGTTAGTTTAGGAACTTTACTCAACGCCTCGTACATTTCGGTAACAGGGGCATAGGATTTAAGGGAGTCTAAGTCAAAAAAAGAGCCCCATGGAGTCGGTTTTCGTGATGTTTTCCAATGGTATAGGTTGTACCATGGCGGCAGGACTAATCGCCAATCCTTCCGTTTCCCATGCTTTTGAACTTCAGTGAGCATTATAGCGAATCTCATGTATACGTCCCGACGTAAATTAAAGCCTTCAGGGGGATTTACATCGTAGAATATGAGTTTTTGGTTGTTAACGTGGAGGTCACAAGTTTTTGTGGAAGCATCACAGTAGCCGTTGTCTTGGGCAGCTACAAACAGCAGATTTATCAGGAAAACGCATATCAATGCCATTTTAAGTGGAAAACAACACTCGTACAAAATAAAAACAATAATTAATTTGTGTAAATAATCAAATTAAGAGGTTATGATTGACTGATGACATTTACCAGATTTTACTTGTTTCGTTTAGAAATCAAGATTGGAAATAAATGTCATGAAAACGCTGGAAATATAAAAAAAACCATTGTCTTTATCTGTACTGTGGCAATATTCAGTGGCAACACCGTTATTCTGATGTCATTTCTGTCTGTTGAAAGCTGCTCGAATGTGGATTTTCACAGAACAAATCAATAAATAAGACTTTAATTTAGTTATAAATTAGTGAAAATGGAGTTAAACGACGTCATAGTCAACCAGCCCGTCGTTATAGATAATGTAACGACTCTTATTATGCTACTTTCACACCTTTTTTCCCCACGAACACATTTCGTGTATTTTACGTGTAACTTATCCAAATCCTTTTAAAAACCCCTTTAATCACAATGAACCATCTTCAAATGTCCCTCAGCACTTAACAATTTAACTTCCAATTCGTTTCCATCAGTTTACAGCACTAAATGAGTCATGTTGTAACGTTGTCATGTCCTTATGTGTTTGATGTTAATTTGTATGCCGGTTGTCAGGGCTCGGGAGTCATCAAAGCTGGCTTCGCGGGAGACCAGATACCGAAATGCAGATTCCCGAATTAGTAAGTAAATGTATTATACTTTTAATTTTAGTAGTGTGAAGGAGATTAAAAAAAAATCGTCAGATTCTGTGCGTATGAAAACAAAAGGAGCTCCGAGCTCTTTCCCTCGCAAATGACTCATCATCATCAGCATAAGAGCTAGGCTCTTGTTGCTGGAGCTATTTAATAACTGAACCAATTCAAATTTTACCGAAATGCAGATTCCTGAATTAGTAGGTAAATGTATTACACTTTTCATTTTAGTAGTATGAAGGCAATATAAAAGACATTGACATTCTGTGCTTATGAAAACAAAAGGAGCTCTGAGCACTTTCCCTCGCAAATGAGATCATCATCATCATCATCAGCATAAGAGCTAGGCTCTTGTGGCTGGAAAAATCAAATGACTACACAAATTAAAATTTTGCTTACTCTCTATGTGTAGATTAGTAGCATTTCAAACAAAAGTTGAAAATGCTGCATATTATGTGTAATCAGAAATTTATTCACTCAAAACATGGTTCAAATAGGTGGGTTATATGAGAACTACAAGCGTCGTCATTTGGACATGCAAATATAATTTACTCAATGTTTATCACATGCATAAGTTATTACTTATTATACTTAAGATACAATGTCCTATAAATATTCTTGTATTGTGTAATAAGCCTTAGAGCTAAAAATTGTATAGAATGTTTTCTTAAACTCTATCAATTCATCTTACTTAAGATCGATAAACATTGGATTAGTAATATATAAAATAACCGGAATGCCATTCCAAAAATCACTTGCTAAACAATACATTGTTTCATTAAGATTAGAATTTTAACAGTCATCCATCACCATATCAGCCAAAGGACGTCCACTGCTGGACATAGGCCTCCCCCAATTTCATGGAGGGTAAATGCCATAATCGCCACGCTAGGCATGCGGGTTGGCGATCGCAGTATCTCCACCGCACTCCAACGATGCTGCTGCCCATCCCCCGGTGGTGTTGGTTGTAGTTTTAGGACATACTCGGGTCCTTAACAGTCATAATCATCCACATTTATTCATTTTTCTAATATATGAGAGGATAATATTAAGTAAATATGTAAGTAAGTGGCGATTATGGGGGTCCCCCCCATGCATGGCAATTATGGCTTTTACCCCCCATGAAATTAGGGGAGGCCTATGTCCAGCAGTGGACGTCCTTCGGCTGGTGGATGTAAGTAAGTTGTCATCAAATCGACCTATAAACACCCAATCCACTCACTCAATGTCCTTTGTAATTATGTTTCAGCAATTCTTGAAGGTGATCCAAACCTTTTCAAAACTGATGCAATTTTTTTTAAGGAATGTCATTTTACAAGCCTGTAAAGTTTATTATGTTATATATGTGTATATATAGTCATTTATATGGAACCATGTTTCTGAAATAAATTATTTGATTTGATTTGATATATTTAAGTGATCAAGTCAACCAATACAATATATCAACCAACCAATATTAGTTTTGTTTTAGCAGTTCTCGAAAGTGATTCAAACGTTTTTAAGACTGATTAAAAAAAAATAAGGGTTGCTAGCTTATCTACCCATAGATTTTATTTATATTATGTATTTAAGTGATAAAGTAAACCAATACAATACATTATGAACGATTCACCCCAAACGGCCGGAGTTGGCGCGTACGCCACCAGAGTCAAAAGGAATTCGAATCCTCCATATAGAAGCTAGACTTCGTATCCAAACTGCAGCGGCGCAGCCTGCCCGCAACTCATTCAAATATGAAATCTAACTTCTGTATGGAGTGTTCGAACTCCAGCTGTTCGGTGTGAATCGTCTATTAATCAACCAACCAATACATTGGTCATCAGCAGGGGTCGTACATTTCGTGCCGGGTGACGTCACGCCTCCATATAGGTGATCTTAATTAGTGTTATTGTAATCACTTAATCATCATTCATTATTCAATAATTATGTATACATACACTTTTTACAATGATGCCCCTGTAACAACCGCAATTTGCCTGTCACATCACAAGTTTTAAACTACAACACTGAGTATTACTGCAAGTTTTTCTGACTGATTCATGTGTAGTACCAGTTATCAACGATTAAACAAACCTCGTCGACATAGAGAGTTTATGTTCATATTTAGATTCAACATTCCTATAACCTGTTATAAAACTATGAGTTCCGTGTTAGTAACCGTGGACTGACCACCTTCATCCACGGTGAAGCTAAAAGGCACCCAGGACCGGCCCAGGGCGCTCCCAGCGGGCTTGGGTAGCCCGCTGAGGATGCGTTGAGGAGGGGCCGCAGAAGAAGAGTGCCGGTATTGCGGTGAGCCGTTCTCCCTATCTTCTGTGACCGAGGCGGGATCGCAGGGGGAGAGGCGTGTTGGTATTTCGGTGCGCCACTCTCCCTACCCCCTGCGAACTTGGCGGGGCCGTTCCGCAGAAACGGTGTAGGTGGGGCCGCAGAGGAAGTGAAATGTTTTCCCTATCCTCTGCGGCCGAGGTGTGGTTCGTGGCGGAACCACCGACCTGCTCCGCCACCGCGTGCCGGAAGTTTTTCGGCACCCATGACCTCCTAGTAGCGGACTCAGGGGGGTCCGCTACTGCACAAAGTGGAAATCGAGGAGGAAGGCACGCCAAAACATCTGGCGTGTCTATCGTGGAGGGCCTCCGGGCGTCCGCGAAGGAGCCGCCGGCGGGGTCGCGGATGTGTGCGCAAGCGTTCCCGTGACCTCGCCACAAGGCGGCGAGGCGGCAGATGGGGGGGTTTTAGTGGGAACACCGTGGGTCTCATCAGCCTTTACGGGAGTCCCACATAACCACTCGGGTCACCCCCTGCACCCCGGTGGTATGCATGCGTAATGCATTTTCCCCCCATAAACAAAAAAAAAGTCAGTCCTTGGATGGGTGACCGCTTTGAGTGGTTACTAACTGAGTGCTCCAGTGCTTTGGAAGGCACGCTAAGCCGTTGATCCCGGTTGCTGTCTATGATAGCAGTCGTTAAGCCAAGTTAGAGGCCTCCGGGCAGCTCGAGAACTTCTAACAGTCAAGTTGGGATTAGGTAGCGGACCCAAGGCATCCTTCAGGATGCAACTGTACTGGGAATAACGCTAGGAGGATGATGATAATGAATAATAATCGTATGGCATTTTTTGTTAACCGTGAGTTCTTCGAGAAGACAGTGCGGTTGCCAGTTTGTTGCACTTTTAGCACCACCCAGGGGTCGCGTATAGCCCCCCGCCGGGACGTACGCAGTCGAATGCCAAGAGCGATTCCGTGGCGCCCTAATTCAAGGCGGAGCTGGATTTCGTTGGTGGTTTTAGACGGTTGTTGTTGTTGTTGGGGGTGGGGGGGGACGCCTGGCCGGTCAGGCGGGCTGTCGATCACTCCAGGCGTTCATTCAGTCCAATTCCCCTTTCTTGGAGCTATGGGTTACTGTTCCGGCAGCGCTCCCGTACCGCATTCTTCTTCAAATCTTCCTATGCTCCTGCAAAACAGAAGGACATCTTTAAGGTTTTAGACGGTAGTCCAAGTCTCTTTAGCCGCGGTTAGTCCGTCATACCCGTCCTCCCCGTTAAAAAAATGGGGCCACGTATAGCCCGTATAGGGTAACGGTGGGTACTCCCTACGGACGTGGTGCAACTTCGACCGCCAAATAATAGAATGCTATTGTGCTATTTTCCAACGAACGCTGATAAACCAATAGCCACCAGAAACACTGGGAAACTCAAAATTACCTTCTATAGACTTGTAAAGGCGAAAAAGTCGTTCTTGGGAAGTTATATCAAGTTCTACAATAAAACTCCATAACACATTACTGAACTTAGCAATTCAAAATTCAAATCTGTAGTAAAACGAACATTTATTTCAAAAGCATATTATAAGGTTAACGATTACATCATGGATAGGGATGTTTGGCAGTGATAGCGTCATGCACAGATAATCTATCACGAAAATGGGTTTTCTACAGTAGCACTGTAGTTTTGTGGTAGCTGACACTGTAATTTTATATTTTATATTAACTATACAATGATTTTTTTTTAAATGACACCTCGGCGAGTTTCTTACGCCGGTTCTTCTCGTGGCAGAGTTTTAGTTTTCCGAATCGGTGGTAGTTTATTGACGTTCATAGGTGCATGTAATTATGCCTAATATGAAGAATAATTTACTTTTACTTATAATGAAATTTTACACTTTCCAGTATCGGTCGACCGAAGCACATCCGTGTGATGGCCGGAGCGCTAGAGGGCGAGTTGTTTGTAGGCCCTAGAGCTGAGGAGCACCGGGGTCTTCTCAGCATCAAGTACCCAATGGAGCATGGTATCGTCACCGACTGGAATGATATGGAGCGAGTGTGGAACTATATCTATAGCAAGGTGAGTGTTTTACATATTTCATCCATCCTGACGACCTGTTTAGCCTAGTTGGTAGTGACTCTGCCTCCAAAGCTAGAGGTCCCGGGTTCGAATCCCAGCCAGGGCATTTATTTGTGCATTTATCACGGATATTTGTTCTTGGGTCTTGGATGTTCTCTATGTATTTAAGTATGTATTTATCTATATAAGTATGTATATCGTCGTCTAGTACCCATAGTACAAGCTTTGCTTAGTTTGGGACTAGGTTGATTTGTGTAAGATTGTCCCCCAATATATATCCATCCATCAATTAGGCGATTCGTCTGCTCGTTTGCCTTTTATGTCATAAAAAATCATATTAGCCGAAGACAACCACTGCTGGACAAAGGCAGTCACCAAGGATCTGTAATATCTGTATAACGTCTTTTTTTTATTCAACGGTGGCAAACAAGCATACATTTGTATAAATCCTTTCTCTGTGAGTAGAAACAGGAGAGTGGTAACTGGTAAAAAAATATTTTCATACCTGCTATTCGAATGAGGGATCAAAGTCGTACTTTTCTTCCCTCTTTTTCCTCAGAGAAGCTGTGGAAAGCAGTATGTGCCACTCCGTAGCAAAATTATTTCTGTCTGGGCAACGGGCATGACCCTTTACACTCGGATTGCAACGATTGTGAGCTCCTAACTACATTGTCATTTTTTTTTTAACAAATGTCATTAAATTACATTTTAATTTGCACCCTAAACACTTGAGTCCCTCGGTACGCTCAATTCGACTTTAGAATTCCTCGCTGTGCTCTGGATTCTATTGTCGATTCTTGAGCGTAGCGAGGGAATCAATATACCGCCCTCGCCGTAAATATATCAGAATCAGAATAATCTTTATTATATCATTACGATTTGAGACACAATCTACTATAATTGCCCCTTTTTAACTCCCGACGCAAAATAGGGGTGTTATAAGTTTAACGTGTCTGTCTGTGTATAATAGTTCCCAAACGGATGAACCGATTTTCGTTTACTTTTCTTTGTGTCATAGACAATTTTAATCCGAGTGTTCTTAGCCATGTTTCATGAAAATCTGTTCAGCCGTTTTTGAGATATTGAGCTTTTAACTCTTTTTTTTAAGTTCTAAAACTGCTAAAGCCATCAGTGGCTTATTTACAGCTAGAGCTCGGATTACATATCTGTTTCAAGTTATATATCTGTTTTATGTTACACAATAATCACAATATATTATTCACAATGAAAATGTCGGGGGTTTTTCAACTTTTCTAAGTCGTAGTTATTGCTTTCAGGACCAACTATCGACATTTTCTGAGGAGCATCCGGTACTGCTCACGGAGGCACCGCTGAACCCTCGACGGAACCGCGAGAAGGCGGCGGAAGTGTTCTTCGAGACATTCAATGTTCCCGCGCTGTTCTTGAGCATGCAAGCCGTTCTCAGCCTGTAAGTACAATGATATTCGATGTAATAACGGATTAAGGCTGGGTTGCACCGACTTACGATCGCAGACCGGTCAACGTTAAATATGGCGCCGACAGCGGGCATGCCATAGACAATTGTCATACCTTCCATACAATCAGATTTTAACGAACACCGCTTACGATTACATACGGTTTGGTGCAACCCAGCCTAAAACTCACATATAAATTGTCCTACCGGGCGACTTGTTCGAACTCTTTGTTGATGTTCTATGGGAGTTCTTCCTCAGGATGAGTGCATCGGCATGCATGCAAAATATGGAACCAACCAGTTACTTCAAAATGAGATTAATTATTAATTATCACGTGGGGCTCTTTTTAGCAAACCAATTCGCTGCGTGTTCGCTAATAACAGAGTACCTAGAGTAGACGTCAAATAATAATACCGCTAAGAGCGAGAGTATCATATATTAAATTGAATAAGAGCGACAGAGAGGGATATGTTATTTGTTGTCCTTGTCATGTTTCGCTTTTCTTTATTTGCTTTAATGTCATCTAAACGTCAAGTCAAATAGTTTGAGGCAAATAAACGATTACCCGGCCAAATTAAAGAGGTTGTTTATTGTAAACCGCCAGATGTTTAAGATTAAAGTAAGCACCCGTTGAAAACGATAAAAATGTAAACAAACAATGCTGCATAAGAGCCTTTCTGTCCCCCTTGGTGAAACTCCTATAGGATCTCTATAGAAATAAATCCTTACTCTGAGCTAAAAACTTTTACAATACTACGTCAAATCTGACAGCTGTCTATTCGCAGTCTCAAACCAGGTGCGTTCAAGTCAACTACCATTTAAAGGTAAGACGTTTTAAAATAGGGCCCGTCTGGGCCGGAACAATCGGAAAAGCTATTGCTGTTTTTGAAGAAACCTCTTGAGGATGCTTATTTTGTGAATGGACAAAACCTGCCTAATCTTAATGGTGTGTAATACTAGTTTTTTTGTTGAAATAAATTTTTGTTGTATATATATCAGAAAAACAAATCTTGGTATGGAAAAAAATGGGCCAAGTTTCGTAGAATAAGAATTAAAAAAATATATATTTAAACTTGGAGCTGACTACTCAGCAAAAAGTGATGATATTCCATCATAACATAAACGCGAAAAAATAGCCAAGTTGGCATGTTCCATCAAGAGTAGTGGTATCTGAAAAGGTGCCAATTTTGCTCACAGTAAAACCAGACTTTTCAGTAACTTGGCTTTTTTTTTCACATTTATTTTTTGGTGGGATAACTGTCAGCAAGTAGATGTTAATCAGTCAATGTGAGGGCCATATAAGACACAGTTACATTTAAATTGGGATGTTGACACCAATAAAAATAACTTACTCTTACATTACCAATAAAGACATCTTACGAAAATATTCAGAATATATCACGCTTCTACTTATTTTTGCTATTTTAAAGATTTTTAAATACATAAAGAACAATAAAGGGACGCTATTTGATCATACAAAAGGCGTGACGTCACTTGTTCCTATTTCCTTACAAACTTCATTCATACTAACAGAGCGTTTTTGAAGTTTCATTAAAAGTTGCTGATTTAACTATCAGTCAACATCCCTATTAAGAGGGCGCAGTACGCTCGGTTCTCCATACAAAGGTCTCTCATTTTAAAACGCCATGCTAGAATAACATGAAACTTTGTATACACAATGGGATCCGGCACAATGATATCTAGGTCGGAAATTAGTTTCTGGCTAGAAATTGTAAAATAAAAAAAATACAGCGGTTTTTTGAGTTTTTTACGGCTTGAATGAAAACCTTAATAAGCGCTGTATTTTTTCTCCATTATAATTTCAAGCAATAGAAACTAATTTCCGACCTAGATATGCCGGATCCCATTGTGTATACAAAGTTTCATGTTATTCTAGCATGGCGTTTTAAAATGAGAGCGTAAATACGTTTGTATGTAGAACCGAGCGTACTGCGCCCTCTTAAGTATGACACTGATATATGCTCTTATTCCATTGAAAATTCCACTTTAACACTAATGTAATAGAGTTTATATTACATAGACACTATTAAAATTGTATGTTTGGAATAGAAAGTTTATTACATAAGCTTTAAAGTAGACTATCCAGTGGAATAAAAGCTGATACACCTCCAAGTGTTTAATATTAATGGTGCTAGTTGTAACTTCAGTCTTCTTCAGTGGCGTACTTGCCCTAAGGCCAGGGTCTTGGGTGACCAAGCGGCTAATCAGCTGGGAAAGGGGTGGCTGATACTTGGCTGGGGCTTAATGCGGCCAAGACTTCAAATCACCCACTTTTCTTTCTGGTCTTGAATTCTTTTTTCTTCCGCTAAAGAGAAAAATGCTTTGTAAACAATTGATTGACGTCTGAGAGAAACTCAGAAATATTTGACGGGCTCCGAAGAACCCCGGGATAGGGATAAAGGATGGGAATATTGGATTGGGACAGCTCCAGTCCAACAGACTTTGATTCCGGGGTGATATGCAATCCTGGTTAAGTTTCTTCAGCTCTTGAAAGCTTGAAGATTTATCTTTTTTGTTCAGCCTTGAGACTTCAGTCTTCCTAGTCTTCTTTGGGTTTAGTAGGATGTCCGAAGCTTCGTGGGTAGAAAGAGGCCCGAAAGCATGCCGGCTGCAGCCCTAGGAGGGAAAGGGAGATGACGCCGCGACCGAGCACGCGTTCACGAAATGAAAAACTTAGCACGAAGTACGAACGGCGGTACGCCCCTATTATTGCCACTCGTTGAGTAGCATGGGAAGTAATGAGGAAAGTAGGCAGAGACGTAGTGTGGCAACATTACTCGTCATGCCCACTGCTCCCTGTTCTGTTGGTTTTCAACGTCGCGATTAATTGCGCGAGTAGAGCAGGGTGTGGGCAGAAACGGCAGCGAGAAGGGCAGAGCAATGAGCACTAGTAAGTCCCGCGGTCTAAGCTAAGCCACTTTGAGTACCTTCAGGGGTAGCGCGCGGTCGGTTTCGGGGCGACAGCGCTCGCCGGCGCGCCAGTGCTTGGGTGGCGGCGGTAAAGCGGTGGGGGCGGGCGCGCAGGTCCACTTGCCCGCGGCGTACCGTTCCCCCCGGGCCTTCGTCGCCTGGCGCTCGCGGCTCGCCCACCTCTGCTTCTGACCCTTGCAGTTCATCGCGACTACGGTTTTCTTTAATAACTCACGGTCCAACTGGGTACTCACTGTAGCAGCTGAGCTTTGTTCACTACGGCTCGCGTCACGCTGATCTTTTGAAGCACTCCCGTTTTGGATTACACGTCTAAGCACTGAGATTCACTTTTACGACTGTGTCGGCGGTCTCGACGGTAATTATGGACCTCTCCACACCTTAACCTCTCGATTTCGACTGCGTTACGGCGGCAGCGTCGCGGTATTTATGCCGTAATGGCGGCTTTGTGAATAAGCTGCGGGGTGGGGGAGGTAAAGCGTACTAGACGTCGGGAGACAATTGTAATGGCTGATGAGTCAGTAATGATGGGCATTGACAGATTTTTACTAACTTATTTATTTTTACGTGGTAAATAACAGTAGTTGGAAACTGTTTGGCTTATGCATGTTTATTAATATTAACTAAATGAATTGTTTAATGCCTGTTTGTTTCCCGAATAAATAAATAAATTAATTAATTAAAATGTCAGTAAACCTTTTATGTAATTTCAAAACTGGCGGCTTTTAACCCAGATATAACTATAAAAAAAATGCCAACGTAATGTGATACTATATTGTAACTGCGTAAAGTTCACATTTCAAACAGGCATAGGGGTGTTATAACACCTGGTCGCGCTAATTGCGTTAAACATAACGATATTTAAATGCATTTTTGAAATATACATATAAATGTCGCTTCGAAGTAAACCAAGACTCACTAAAACTAGCTAACATTAACTTTTCAGTTTATAGTTAAAATTATTTAATTCGTCCGAGTCTTATCAAAGTACAAGAAGCTACTTTATGGTCCTAGCTAGAAGATTCTAAGTCCAATTAACACTTATAAAAAGTTGGACATAATTATATTACAATTTCAAATATACTTGTAATTGCATTTGGGATGATTTCTGTATCATTAATTTTAAGAGGACCGAGCAACTGTACTTGTCTTCTCGAAGATCTCACGGTTCGTAAATAAATGCAGAAACTTGGCCTATCTTTTTGTTTTTTTTTTTTGTATATGTAGTACCAGAGTTGTTGTGATTCGTACTTATACCAAACCGCATTGTGGTTTGGCAGAAGTGTGTAATTGTTCTTTTAAAAATTTTTGGCGTGAATAAAAACATTATTATTATTATCTTATTTATTTCTTTTTCTTGGGTTAGATTTTTTACAATAAATTTATCAAATGTAAAATATAAAAACACACGTACAAAGTATAAAAGCATTATAAAAAACCTAACCTAGAGTGCCGCCGGCAGCGAGGCGGGCCTAAGCTACCGGTGGTTAGGGCGACAGAGAGAGGAACCTCCGGACTATCCGCGCCGTGTCCAGGAGTACCGCCTTCTGTATTTGACCCTTGACCCAGCCATCTAACGAGAGTCTCTTGAGATGGTGGTCGAGACTCTTCGCTATTAGACCGTTCACAGAGACGACTATCGGGACAATAATCGTTGAATCAACATCCCACATGGCGGTTACCTCATGTGCCAAGTCTAGGTACTTGCTGACTTTGTCCTTCTCAGCTTTCACGAGGTTCTCGTCATGGGGGATGGTGATGTCAACGAGCACTGCCTGGCGCTTCAATCGATCTGTCAGCACGATATCAGGCTTCTTGGCTACAATAGTCCTGTCCGTGATGACAGATCGATCCCAATAGAGCGTTGCACGACCATTTTCTAGAACTGACGCAGGTGTGTACTTATAATACGGCACTTCGAAGTCCACAAGACCGTATAAAAGAGCAAGCTGCTGGTGAATAATCCTGGCCACCAAGTTATGTCTGTGCAAGTACTCACCGTTAGCAAGATGACTAAAACCAGAAATAATATGCCTGAGTGACTCTCCGGGACGGCGGCATGCCCGACAAATGTCGACCGTACCGTCCTTCAGGATATATTTCCGGTAGTTGTTCGTCATGATAACCTCGTCCGCAATTGCACAGACAAAACCTTCAGTTTCCCCAAAAAGATCCCCAAAACGTAGCCAGTTCACCGATGCGAGCAGGTCTACGTCGGGCCCCGTAAGGGCCTTGTAGAACCGCCCATGTAGCTCCTTACTCTTCCATACCGCCCTGCGGTCCTCGATGCTTAGTACTTTAAATCTGCGCCAGTTCTCGTTTGCCATGGAGAGCGGGGTGAAAGATGCGTCTGCTGCCACTACGTCACGATGCATCCCACACTCACTGTTTAGAAAGTAAGCCCTGAGACTGCACACTTGGCGGTTGTCTTTATTATTATTATTATTGTTATGCCATACGATTAATTAATTAGAGGACCTTGTCTATCAACACACATAATAATTATTGAAAACTGATCTCATGATATCTTATCGGTTTTTTAATACCCTGTTTTTTTACCAGTATAAGGTATTTGTAAAATCCTGAAAATTAAATAAAACTTCTTAAATGTATTTAATGGTATATATTATGAATTAAAATATTTAAAAGACCAACGTTTTGGGCCCTTTCCAGCACTCATGGTCAAGCGCTTAAAACTAGAAAATTGAAAATTGTCTCTGTCAAATTTTATTGTGCATACACTCTATAAATATTTTTTTAATACAAAATTCTTATTTTTATACATGCCAGATGGGCTCTTAACCTTTGCGCCGCCATTGACTTGATCAATCAGTATTTTTTTTATCGAGTCAGTAAATTTAGTGCCCCCACTCGCCATGACTTCATATCAAATCGATGTATCGTAATGTATGTAACATGGCAAAGGCAACCTTCGTACTATAGAATAAGGTTCATTTTCAGTCTTTTGCTACAAATACTTTGGCATTTGAGACACAACTTACGGAATCTGCTGTGGCGGTGAAGAGGTTTAGGTAAGTTACACATGCACATAAGGGTTTACTAATTCTAATAATGACAAAATATAATTTTGTTTCATTTAATGAATGAGTTTAAATAGCGGAAATCGAACGCAATTTATTACTACGGATACACGCACCCGCACACTACGCACACACACGTTGTTGTACAGTCAGCTGCAGAGAAACCTGACCCCTCCTGCGTACAAACTTCTATGCATGAGGGGTCACGTTTCTCTGCAGCTGACTGTACATTGTTTTGAACATAATAATAGTTAGAAACGTTTAACAATCGTTACATATGAAAATACAACACATAAAACTGATAAGATTTTGCCAATACAATATAGCACGTGTGCTTTTTAGTTTCAACCTGAAATTTCATTACGACTTGCATCATAATTACACAAAGAACATAAATTAATAATAAAGCTCGATAAATAGGGCTCATTACAATTGGGTATCTAATTTGTTTATGTTAATGATACTCGCTGTCCATTTTGTAAGTGGTCATTTAGTGATCAGATCACTGATCACCAGTATATAATAGGATTTGCCTAAATTGTGGTAGTTTTAAAAATCCGCTAATTACTCATTTTCATTACATATGTCTCTGATAAGTTAATATGATTGAAATACCACGATTCTACAATAAAATATTTCGGAATTAATGGCACATGTGGTACATTAGCACGCATAACCGATGGCCGTTGGGGTGGAAAGGTTCTAAAGTGGCGACCACGTACCACGTACCGGAAGGTGTAGCGTGGGCAGGCCCCTCACGCGGTGGACTGATGACCTGGTAAGGGTCGCAGGTGTCCGCTAAATGCGGGTGGCGCAGGACCGGTCATTGTGGAAGTCTTTGGGGGAGGCCTATGTCCAGCAGTGGAGGTCATTCGGCTGAAATGATGATGTGGTACATTTCCATTTTAATTTGGTTGTGTGCCTCCTATTTGTATTTCTTTTCGCGACAGTAATTTTTTTTTTATTGGTGGCCTTCCTTTCTCTGTTTACAGGTATATAATAGGGTTTACCTCAATACGGTATCTCACTGATAGTCAAATCACCAACTTTTTACTTAAAAATCTTTAAAATTGCATAATAAAGCTGAAGTTTGATTTGATTTTTCCGAGTATTCTCGTATGATTTGTAAAGTAATAGTACATTACTACAGAGGCCGGGACAAAAGGGGTTGCCGGCCGAAGACATATAGACGGCTGACCGAAGCGAGGCCAGATAGGTCTAAGGCAGGCAACCCCATATTTCCCGCCGAGGTATGTATAGTGCTTTTCTCAAACATGCAATGAAATAAACAACAACAAAAAAAAAAGTTCTATTTTTAATACGCATAGTGGCAGAATGTCATGATGCCTGTGCCACGAATTTAAGTGGAATGGACATTAAAAAAGAGGCCTTTGCCGGCCTAGGCCTGCAAGATTTGTATGAAATTCCATTAACGACCTCTTGTCCTAGCCGCACCTGAAACGTCATACTTCGCAGCCTATTATAAGGAACATAACATCAATATTTCATTGAATGTTTGAGAAAAAAATATTTTTTCAAACATGCAATGAAATTTTGTCATTACGCTCGTTATAACAGGCTTCAAAGTATGACGTTGCAGGCGGAACAACTCGGGAGAACGGTAATGGAATTTCATAAAAAATTGAAGGTCTAGGCCGGGAAGTATTTTTATTTTTTATTTTTATGTCAAACATGGCGTCTGTTTTGTTTGTGAATCTGTTTTTTGAGTGGTGTATTTTTTATTTCATTGCATATGTTTGAGAAAAGCACTATACAAATCTCGGCGAGAAACGTTGGGCTGCAGACCACGAATCCCTATCCGTCTATAATCTATATCTACTTGGCGTGCAAACCTTCGTTTCCCGGCCTCTATAGTAACGTACTATTTTTAGTGTTGTAGAATATAGGTCGATTCACAAGAGCTGGCGCGGAATGTCTATGAAATTATTGACAGTTTCATACTCAGAGTAAGGATTTCTAAAGAGATCCTATACGATTTTCACTAAGGGGGACAGAAAAGCTCTCTTGCAGCTAAATTGAGAACTAGTATTAAACGTCTGGCGGCTTACAAAAAATAAAACTTAAATCTCGAAAAATATAACTTACTTACTAAGGAACAAAAAGGCTTCCGGAAAAGGAAAACCATCAATATGGCGATTTATGATTTAATAAATCCAATTATCTCGAAAATGGATAGACGTGAGCGGATCTGTGCCATTTTCATGGATATGACGAAGGCATTTGACTACGTAGATCATTCGATCCTAATAAAAAAGCTTGGCGCTTACGGTATCCGTGGAAATGTTATGGATTTGCTCAAGTCTTATTTAAGTAACAGAGAACAACTCACTGAACTCACTCAGATTTGTGTAAATTCGAAAGAACAAAAGACATATAGATCGGATAGGCGTGTGTTGATGTATGGGGTTCCCCAAGGTAGTGTTTTAGGACCCCTTTTATTCTTACTCTACATAAATGACCTTCCCAGATGTGTGGAGTACCCTATGGTCCTGTTCGCAGATGATAGCACGGTGATAATCGAGTGTAATGATAGTAACAATTATGAAACTGAAATCAATCAAACTCTTACTAAAATAATAGACTGGCTAGACGTTAACAATTTAAAGATAAATTTGGATAAAACTAAAATTATGCATTTTAGGCAAAGATCACTAATAAACCCAATCAATTGTAAATATCAAGGACATATTATTGAATCTGCTAAATCAACAAAATTTCTAGGTATAACTATTGATAATAACTTATCATGGAAATCACACACTGATGAAATCTGTACCAAACTTAACAAGTATGCATATGCTCTACATAGACTGCAGAAACAAACAAGCATTGATGCAGTCATGTCAGCTTATCATGGATATGTTGGATCAGCTCTTCGCTATGCTATTATTTACTGGGGGAACTCTACGAATAGGGAAGCGGTCTTTAAGGCGCAAAAAAAATGTATTAGAGCCATGTGTGCCTTGAAACAGACAGACAGTTGTGCTTCCTATTTCAAAAAACGGAAAATTCTGACAGTGCCGTGCTTATATACAGTTAGTAGCATAAGTGAGTCAATATTCGTATGTTAGTAGGATTCGATTTAATAGATGTCAAACTATATAAAAATATAAATGTTTTATATATAATATTACTCCTAGAAATGAGCAACAAAACTGCTGTACAAATGTATTACTTACGATTTATAGTTTTTTACCTACTGAAACCTAAAAACTGGAATTTTTAACCTAATTTATTTTCCTAATAATTTTTTTTTTTTTTTTAAGTCAACCCATAAAACTGAATCCACCTAAAATAGGCAATTTCAGTCTCTTAAGAGTGATTCGGAAAGTATGTTGATGAGATATATTTTAGGTGGTAATTATTGGCTACAAAGAGTTCGGTGCGAAAGTGAGTCAATGTAAATAAGTATGGAAACTGAATGGTGGACACCTTATTCAACTGAGTACACAACCCTACAATAACTACAAAAGTACGTGTCTGATTCAGGCGGTTGCGTGCTCATTTTAAGGAAGCTAGAATTAACTGTTATAGACAATTAAATAATTTGAGGTCGTCATATAAAAAAAATATATTTTTCGTTAAACAAAAACATATAATTGACACGTTTCTTGAGGACTAAACTTTTTTTTTCTCCTCTTATGTCGTTACTCAAAGGTGTTACAGTTTTGTTATTGATTCTTGCTGAACACAGCTGACTGAATTAATGTTAATTTATTGGCAATTTCCTAAGATACAGCCGATAGATCAGACAAACTTCCATAGAAAATGGTCGGTGCAAATTTGATTCAATGCTAATGTCACCCTTGAGACAAAATGCAATATCTTGATCTAAAATTAAATAACGGCAGATTATCCCTACAATGCATGCTAACGAATAATGTTTCAATGGAAACATTATTCTTAACCCTTTTTGTTTTAATTGACGATACTTATCAAAGTAGTGGACATTGGTTCAGTTGTGCTACTAACTGTATTTTCGAAGTAGCCATATTTGTTAGAACTAATTCTGCACTATTCGTAAAAGTATCAGATGTATTTAAGCGTAGCACCTATCGCAGTCATAACCTTTGTTCTGTATTTTCACGTACCGCACTGATGCGAAAGAGTGTTTTTTGCATGGCAAATAAATTTTTTAATAAATATCCGTTAGCTATAAGAATGTTACCTTTACAGGAATTTAAAAATAAGTTATGCAAATTACTTATTAATCTATATATATATTACGCGAAGCCGATCTTTATAATGCCCATCAGATCTACAGTTATGGACCGATTTTGATAAATTATATACCATAGGATTCGTCCCATCCGGCAGATGTGCAATAAGGTCTTAGTTTTTTTATTTTTGTCCTGGAAAATTAATAAAATGATATTTACGAAAAAACCTGGATGACCCGACAAATATAAGCCTCAAAATAGTGTTCGATGACGCCGCATACAAGCGAGGGGTCAGCTTACCTTGGTAGAATTGTACGAGGTGTCAAAATTTAGCTTGGTTAACACGTGACCTCCACGTGACTTGGGAACTGGCTATGGTATGATTCCGGATGACATAAAATTAAATATGAAATAAAATGTTCCTGTAAGAAATATCTGGTACAGCATTACAATATAAAACTTTTGAGTCAAGAAATACTCAATATTATTAACTATTAACGAAAGTAAAATTACTAATTTGTTTACAAGACAATACATAATATTCGTTCTAAGTATTTACAGTTTACATAAATGACAGACGTATTGTGTCAACTTTCTTTTTATTGTGCTCTAATTAAGTCAATATTAAATTGTCATGGTTTATACTTCAAAGAAGTTGATATACAAACCAATGACGTTTCAAATACACGTTCCGTATATCTTGACTGATATTGATATCTGCCAAAACAATGACAAACCAAATTAAACTTTATGTTGTGAGTTACAGAACTGTTTCTGAGTTAATCATAGATAAGCTGCAAAACATTTTGAAAGAGAAGAGGCTAGCTTTGTCTAAGTGTGTCTCTCTTCCGCCTATTGCCATACCAGTAGGGTGATCATAAGTACAGAAGTTCAATCAGTAGACGTTATTTATTGGTGGATTCAGATCAAACCGACGAGAAAACAATGTTGCACTAATAAACGTTTACGACGCCAATAACGTATGATTCGACGTATATGCGCACCATTGATCCGATAAAACGACAAATATATCCGTCATGGTGACGGCGTCCAATGCGATATCAACCTAGATGCATTTCTATTGATAGTGCGCTTAAAAGGTTAAATACTTTAACAAAATTAAGACGTCAGATAAATAATTAAACCCTTTAATTGTCGACAACATGGGAGTTATAACGTACGTTGTCAAAATCACCTTCGTTCTTTAGTTGACGTGTAAGTGTCACTGCCGTTCATAAAGTATAATACTCGAAAAGTTAGAGGACATGTATATTTCTCTTTGTTACGTTTCAGTAAACATGTCCAAAATAAGGGGGATAATGGTCACGTTAAACTGCAATGTTCTAAAAGGGCGTAGGTACATTGAAAGGATGAATGAGATTACCACAATTGGTAACATGTTCAATTAAAAGTTAAAATTATACTGTATCAGTGTCACCTGCAACAGTGACAGTGCCGGTTTTTAGGGGGTCTACCCGAAACACCCGAAGATCGAAGTTCATTATATTTCCTTCTCTATCACACCAATAAGCAAGTGTTATAGAGATAGATATAACGAAAGATTTTAACCCAGTTACTTCACTTGACAAAATAGACCTCACAACTGTCATGCCAAAACCACACGATTGGCCATGATGGGCCACGTACGAGACGCAGTTATGCGATGGAACGAGATGCAAATATGTTTTTTTATGATTGACTGACTGGCGATTGGCCTTAGTCTCAGCTGATGGAAAGCGATGGCCTTTAATGCATAACTGCGACCTATACGTTGGCCCATAATGGCCCATTGCGTGGTTCCGGTATCAAATGTTGCCAATGTCGCATGCATTGTTTTTTTTTCTAGATTAGATAGAATAGGTTATGAGGATACTTAGAGTATTTCTAAAGAGATTCTATACGAGTACGAGTTCCACCAAGGGGGACGGAAAAGCTCTTACCCACCTAAATTGAGAATTTGTCTTAAACGGCTGGCGCCTTATCATAAACAACCTCTTTAATTTGGGCGGGTATGACGTGGACATGATAATGAGCCAAATAAAAAAGTGGAAATATGACAAAGACTACAAATGATGTATCTCTCTCTGTCGCTCTTATTCCATTTAGTACATGACCTCGGTAGTGGTATTATTATTTGAAAATTTCTCAGGGGTACTCTAAGGGAGGGTAGGATAGGAGTCATATCACAGAACATTCTTAATTGCGGAACTATGAGTATAGCGGAAATAAGGCTGACATTTACTGTAAATTTGACGGCTAGCCTTGGACCCTAGACTTGGAACCGGGTATGTCCTTAAACTACGACCAAGACCACCGGGGAATGGGCAGCAGCATTCCTAGAGTGCGGTGGAGATACTGCGATCGCCAACCCGCATGCCAAGCGTGGCGATTATGGCATTTACCCCCCATGAAATTGGAGGAGGCCTATGTCCAGCAGTGGACGTCCTAGGGCTGACATGGTGGTGGTATGGTGACGACTAGCCGTGATAATCAAGCACGAATGTTTTTAAATCGACTTTGTAATCGACCTTCCGAATACGCATATTCTATCCCGTGGCTTCGCTTACATTCTTCGTAGTACGTCGACGCGGCGAAGCCGCGCGGGTAACTAGTAAGTCTTATTATTCAATATCGGATTTTATAATAGACGACATTTAACTTAATTTAGACATATAAATTGGTTTGTAATTTAAATGGATTCAATTTATAATAAAATATATAAAATATATATATATAAAATAGATATAATAAAATTTGACTAAAAACTTTAAACTTGACATGTACTGAAATTAGACAATACAGAAAATAGTTAGTTACCAATAAATTACATTATGGTTTTGATATCATGTATACATTTATTAATGTATTCCTGTATATATTGACAATTCATACTAACTATTTAAATGACCATGTTTTTTTTTAATTATATTTTTTGTAATATAGTTATGTTTTAGCGCATTAAAAAAAAATAAGTATAGTATTAATCATGCTACTGATTTTGTACGCCTAAAGGCAAAACATAGTGTTACACAACCCACTATTTAACCACCATGTACCGCACCTATGTTTACAAATAAATCACTATGACTATGACTACAATAAACAACCTCTTTAATTTGGCCGTGTAATCGTTTATTTGCCTCAAACTATTTGACTTGACGTTTAGATGACATTGAGGCAAATAAAGAAAAGCGGAACTATGACAAGGACAACAAATAATATGTCTCTCTCTGTCGCTCTTATTCAATTTAGCATATGATCTTCTCGCTCTTAGCGGTATTATTATTTGACGTCTACTCTGGGTACTCTGAGGTTTCATACATTTCCCGCGCCATCTCTTGTGAATCGACGTATACCCTACCCTTTTGTGGTAGTTTTAAAAATCTGATCATTACTAGTTTCAAATCTCACTGATAAATTAATACCATGATGTTAAAATACGACGATTCTATACTTAAAATCATTTGAATGGACTGCATTGTAACAAATTATTCGGTGCAAAAAGCGACTTTATTATCCAAGTTAGAAAGTTCAAATTATAATAGCATTTTTTAAAGTCTGGCATTTTGAATAAGTTTAACTTAACAATAGAATACTTTGGATTTAGTGGTACGCGTGGTATATTTCCATTGGTGGCCTTGCTCTGCCATATTATAGGGTTTTACCTCAATGTGGTAGTTTTATTATTTGTGAGATCTAACTACAGTGGATTTCATTTATTACGACCTTGGTTATAGCTAAATGGTCGCTACATTTAGCTATAGCAACGTTAAACCTAAGTCCCTTGATTTTACAGCATACGTACTTTAGTACAAAATTCATGTGGCTATTGGCTATGTGCGAAATAGGTGGTGGGGGTAAGCTAGGCGATCGTAGCGCACACCATGGCAGAAATGTGTACTTACCGGGGACCACTGTCAAATTTACTTTCACGTTTTCTATTGGTTTCTTAACGGTTTCCTACGATTCGGTTCGTTTGTATGTATTTATTTATTCTCTTATTTATTTTAGTAAAATTTGCAATACGGGGTCTCTCTCGCTTACAGTAAATAAAATATTCATGTGTCATTATTTGACATATCTGAGTTTTGACATTGTCTCGGGACCTTTGACGTTTGACGTTTCAGACGTGCTCATAGCCAATAGCGACTTTGGATGTAACGCCGAGTTCGGGTGTAGCGACTGTTTTCAATTAATCATTTTTAAGAAACTCCTAGATAGCCCATGCAGATATTGCGACCGGAGTCGGGCGTCAAAGACACAAAGGGCTTTCTTATTTTTTGTTTACATCCACACAGATGGTCAGCAACTTTGCCTTTTCTTTATAGATACATACATTGTATTAGCTAAGTAGGTAGTTAAACGAGTACGTATCGGAATTAAAATGGTTCAATTACAAAGTGATATTCTGAGTAGCCACTGTGTTTAGTAAACTTTGGAATAAGTATGGCTGCCAGACTCTCGTTCACTGTTAAAAAAAGGCTCTTTCCCTTTACCTGCGGGCCTATGATGGTTGCCATTTTATCACTTATCGTCATGGATAAGACATTCTTCACGTTCTGACGAGTATGCGAGTGCGAGTGTGACGGGCGTCTTATCCACGACGATAAGTGATAAAATGGGAACCATCATACGCCCGCTGTAACGACTTCCGGGTATAACGACAAAATTAAAGTGCCTCCCTTCATAGTCGTTATACCCGAAATCCACTGTATTCCCTTTCGACAGTTTTCTATTGAAGTTTGTAGCAAGGTGCTTCCGTGTATTGCCGGGTGAGATTAGCACCACCCTCTTTCTTCCCTTGGGTGTCGTAAGAGTTGACTATGGGAATCAGGTTAAAGTGTGTTGTGGGCGATGGGCTAGCCACCTTTCACTGCAATTTCACATTTTCTCTATCTATGAACCTGCAATAGCTAAAAGTGGCACTGATAAGTATTTTCATGTGCTCTGCATACCCCTTTTGGGAATATAGGCGTGAGTTTATGTATCGTATGTATATGTTGGTAGTGATGACGATGAGGCGAATCGTTTGTCATATATTGGCTATGTGCGAAGTAGGTGGTGGGGGTAAGCTAGGCGATCGTAGCGCACACCATGGCAGAAATGTGTACTTACCGGGGACCACTGTCAAATTTACTTTCACGTTTTCTATTGGTTTCTTAACGGTTTCCTACGATTCGTTTCGTTTGTATGTATTTATTTATTCTCTTATTTATTTCAGTAAAAATTCCAATACGGGGTCTTTCTCGTTTACAAAAGTAAATAAAATATTCATGTGTCATTATTTGACATCTCTGAGTTTTGATATTGTCTCGGGACCTTTGACGTTTGACGTTTCAGACGTGCACATAGCCAATAGCGATTATTGATGAATGGTGAATGATTTATCGAATCGATTTTAATGCCAAACCGCTACTTTATATTTGAAGCATTAAAAATGGCCAGTTTCTTTTTCTTTTTTCAAAATATGGACTTTTTGGACTCATTCCACTCAGAACCAGTAATGCTGTCGATTTTAGATGACTAAAAGTGCCCCCAAAAAAAAATGTTACTTTCCATATATTTATGTATACCGGTAACAAAACCATCGTCGGCATTTTGTATGTAAATCTGGGGATACTTTTTTGCTTCTTCTCGGGTAGATGGCGTCTGTAAAAAAATAAGTATTCACTTTTTCCAAAATCGGCTCTTGAAAATGTACATAAATAAATAAATAATAAATAAATACTAGGGGACATTTTTTTTTTTACACAAATCGAACTAGTCCCATAGTAAGCTCAATAAGGCTTGTGTTATGGGTACTAGACGATGATATATTTAATAGATATATACTTAAATACATAGAAAACATCCAAGTCTCAGGAACAAATGTTTCTGCTCACAGCAACAAATGCCCTTACCGGGATTCGAACCCGGGACCTCTAGCTTCGGAGGCAGTGTCACTACCAACTAGGCTAAACAGGCCGACTAGGCTATAAAGGATTGAAGAAGCGATAATCGTTGGTGCCATAAATATTTCTAAAGCTTTGACAGAGACTCGCAAATCGATGAAGAGCCCCTGAGGCAATATAATAATACGAAGTAATAACACAAAGAGCGTTGAGTCCTACACAAAGAGCATAAACTAATTCGAAATATTTGGCTGTTCCGGGATTTTGAAATTAACCGGTTCCGGTTAAAATACCACCAGTAGTCTACAATAGAATACTTTGTATTTAATGACACAATGCGTAGTATTTTCATTCGTGTTAATTCTTCCAAGTTTATGATAGGGTTTGTCTTAATGTCGTATTTATAGAAATACGATCTTTACTCATTTTTAATCCCTCTGACGAGTTAATACATTCTCTAAAATAACGTTGTTAGTGTAAGGTGTAAGATGGTATAGGTAAAAAACTTAAGAGGGCGCAGTACGCTCGGTTCTCCATAAAACGTATTTATGCTCTCATTTTAAAACGCCATGCTAGAATAACATGAAACTTTGTATACACAATGAGATCCGGCATACCTAGGTCGGAAATTAGTTTCTGTTGTTAGAAATTGTAAAACGAAAAAAAGACAGCGCTTTTTAGAGTTTTTTACGGCTTGTGTGAAAACCTTAATAATCGTTGCATTTTTTCTCCATTATAATTTCAAGCAACAGAAACTTATTTCCGACCTAGATATGCCGATATCTCATTGTGTATACAAAGTTTCATGTTATTCTAGCACGGCATTTTGAAATGAGAGCGTAAATACGTTTGTATGGAGAACCGAACGTACTGCGCACTCTTAATACATTCTCTAAAATAACATTGTTAGTGTAAGGTGTAAGCTGGTATAGGTAAAAAACTTAAGAACAGGACCACTTGTATGTAGTTGTGACGTGTTTAAAAAAAAGTATTTTTTGGATTTTTTTTTCGCAAATCTATCTTATATGTACTTTTTTACTCTACTGGAGTGATATTAATAACAATTTATTCGAAAGACACTAAAAAATTATTGAAAAATTAAAAAATTAAAAAATTCCAAAAATATTCTTTTAGAGTAGACCAAATTTTTAATCATATGGAAATAATTGCTGGAGAGCTCAATAGTGTACCGATTAATTTTTTGCTCCTATTACAGGCCACACCCTGTGTTATGTACACTATACATAACCTTACCACCTAAATATATTAAGACATGTTGTAAGGTTAAATAAGTTGTAGTAGAATAAAACTTCTAGGTATAAGTGCACCAGTGTTCTAGCGAGCGAGCCAAGCTTGCAAATTCCGAACGATAAGCGACCCGCCGCGGTGACATCCGCTCGGCTTGAGCCGGCCGTGAGACCACCGATGATAATTTAGTCCTAAGATATTATTTGATTGAGTAACATGTAACTAAATTGTGTTAATTAAATGTAGTTACAAAAGGACTACATTTTTATTTAAAATGCTCCTTATAAGAGCATAATTCCTGTATGACGGTATTTTACCGACTCGTATTCTTTGTCCGCGAGGGTATTTAAAATGTGTACCACAAACAAAACAAATGTCTATTCGAACACGTCACAACTACATACAACAGGTCCTTTTCATACGATTTTTACCTGTACATACCGTACCTAATTATTAATTAATAACGAAACAAAGAAAATTAATAGGTCCTAAGACTCAGGTTTACTAAGCTAGGTAGTAATTCTAGAATAAATATGTTATTGTCAACCTACATCATTAATATCATATTTCATTTATTCGTAATCCGCGACTACTAAATTTTATTAGAAGGTAACATGATTGTTCATTAATCAATGGTATAACAATACAGGTGGTTTTTATTAGAAGGTATGGTAACATGATTATTCATTAATCAATGTTATAACAATACAGGTGGTTTTTATTAGAAGGTATGGTAACATGATTATTCATTAATCAATGTTATAACAATACAGGTGGTTTTTATTAGAAGGTATGGTAACATTATTATTCATTAATCAATGTTATAACAATACAGGTGGTTTTTATTAGAAGGTATGGTAACATGATTATTCATTAATCAATGTTATAACAATACAGGTGGTTTTTATTAGAAGGTATGGTAACATGATTATTCATTAATTAATGTTATAACAATACAGGTGGTTTTTATTAGAAGGTATGGTAACATGATTATTCATTAATCAATGTTATAACAATACAGGTGGTTTTTATTAGAAGGTATGGTAACATGATTATTCATTAATCAATGTTATAACAATACAGGTGGTTTTTATTAGAAGGTATGGTAACATGATTATTCATTAATCAATGTTATAACAATACAGGTGGTTTTTATTAGAAGGTATGGTAACATGATTATTCATTAATCAATGTTATAACAATACAGGTGGTTTTTATTGAATTCCGTTAATTGCGAGGGTACAATCCTGAGATGAAATAAAGTAATCTTCTCTAAAACACTAGTACCACAATTCGTACCATTTTGAAGATATTCAAGAATTCATTTTCGTTAATTAACACTCCTAGTATAGTTTAAAAATCTTGAACAATTAAAGAATGTTGACGCGCGTGTCATTCTAATTCCGAATTGTCATACTTGACATTAACTTTTGCTTAACTCCACGTTAACTCTTAAGGCCGCTTTTCATTCATCCTTGGTGATATATTTTTTTTTATTGAAAACGAAAAAAAAAAATGTTTCTTGAATTATGAAAAACTAAAAATGGTACATCGTTTCAATGGCTATACAGGACTATATGCTTGAAGGAAACCAAATCAATAAAAACACGCTGTATAATGACTCTTATTATATCTATAGTAAGTTATAAACATCCCAAACCTAATTGAAAACGTATTTCCCTGTAGACTTTCATAAGTATAAATCTCTGTTTAGCCAAATGTTTAGCGGGTAGAGAACTCCCTTTGGCATTGAGCCCGCTTTTTGTACATTTCTGTTTTTTTAAATAAATAAATAATTTTGGTTCCGTCATTGTGGTACTCTTTGGGGGCCTATGTATAGCAGTAGACGTCTTTCGGCTGATATAATGATAACATAAACTACCGCTCATAATTATTTAGGCACCCTTACCTTTTTCCATACATCTTTATATAAAAATTACTTTCAGAAATACACTGCCAAGTCAGAGTCCCTTGACAGTTTTGCTTGCATTTTGCATTTTTTATTTAGCTGACTTATTGAGCCTTCAATCGGTGCCAGAGACCCCCCTTTTGAAATGGTAGTTTTCTTTTTGCAATGACTTAAATAACTACTAATTGCTGGTTCATACAAACACACTACACTTTTGTACGAGTATGAACCAGCAATTAGTAGTTATTTATGTCATTGCAAAAAGAAAACTACCTTTTTAAAGGGGGGGTCTCTGGCACCGATTTAAGGCTCAATACGTCAGCTAAATAAAAAATGCAAAATGCACGCAAAACTGTCAAGGGACTCTGACTTGGCAGTGTATTTCTGAAAGTCATTTTTGTATACAGATGTATGGAAAAAGGTATTGGTGTCTAAATACTTATGAGCGGTAGTGTATATAATTTGTTGTACCACAGATACGCTACCGGGCGCACAACGGGCGTGGTATTGGACTCTGGCGATGGTGTGACGCACGCTGTTCCCATATACGAGGGTTTCGCGATGCCGCATAGCATCATGCGTGTGGACGTGGCTGGCAGGGACGCCACCAGATACCTGAGGTGAGGCTGCCAATAAAATACTTTTCAATATAAAATATAAGGGCATTCTTACACAAATCGATGTGTACTACAGATGCAACGGATAGTTGTTTGCCTGGATACCGGATACCGGTATTCGGCCTGACCATTCGGCAGGCGGACATTTTGAGTTTTGCAGCCACCATATACCAAAGGTGAGACTTCCAAGAACAGACTTTACAATATAAAATTGAAGGACAATCTTACACAACTCGATGTGTACTAGAGATGCAACGGATAGTTGTTTGCCTGGATACCGGATACCGGTATTCGGCCTGACCATTCGGCCGGCGGACATTTTGAGTTTTGCAGCCACCATATACCAAAGGTGAGACTTCCAAGAACAGACTTTACAATATAAAATTGAAGGACAATCTTACACAAATCGATGTGTACTAGAGATGCAACGGATAGTTGTTTGGCTGGATACCGGATACCGGTATTCGGCCTGACCATTCGGCCGGCGGACATTTTGAGTTTTGCAGCCACCATATACCAAAGGTGAGACTTCCAAGAACAGACTTTACAATATAAAATTGAAGGACAATCTTACACAAATCGATGTGTACTAGAGATGCAACGGATAGTTGTTTGGCTGGATACCGGATACCGGTATTCGGCCTGACCATACGGCCGGCGGACATATTAAGTTTTGCAGCCACCAGTTACCTAAGGTGAGACTTCCAAGAACAGACTTTACAATATAAAATTGAAGGACAATCTTACACAACTCGATGTGTACTAGAGATGCAACGGATAGTTGTTTGGCTGGATACCGGATACCGGTATTCGGCCTGACCATTCGGCCGGTGAACATTTTGAGTTTTGCAGCCACCATATACCTAAGGTGAGACTTCCAAGAACACTTTTCAATATAAAATTTAAGGACAATCTTACACAAATCGATGTGTACTACAGATGCAACGGATAGTTGTTTGGCTGGATACCGGATACCGGTATTCGGCCTGACCATTCGGCCGGTGAACATTTTGAGTTTTGCAGCCACCATATACCTAAGGTGAGACTTCCAAGAACACTTTTCAATATAAAATTTAAGGACAATCTTACACAAATCGATGTGTACTACAGATGCAACGGATAGTTGTTTGGCTGGATACCGGATACCGGTATTCGGCCTGACCATTCGGCCGGTGAACATTTTGAGTTTTGCAGCCACCATATACCTAAGGTGAGACTTCCAAGAACACTTTTCAATATAAAATTTAAGGACAATCTTACACAAATCGATGTGTACTACAGATGCAACGGATAGTTGTTTGGCTGGATACCGGATACCGGTATTCGGCCTGACCATTCGGCCGGTGAACATATTAAGTTTTGCAGCCACCAGTTACCTAAGGTGAGACTTCCAAGAACATTTTTCAATATAAAATTTAAGGGCAATCTTACACAAATCGATGTGTACTAGAGATGCAACGAATAGTTGTTTGGCTGGATACCGGAATTCGGCCGGACCATTCAGCCGGCGGACATATTGAGGTTTGCAGCCACCAGATACCTAAGGTGATACTTCCAAGAACAGACTTTACAATATAAAATTGATGGACAATCTTACACAAATCGATGTGTACTAGAGATATAGATACCGGTAAATATAACCTGCAAAACTTTTCTCCCAGTGTCTGCCAAATTTCAGCTCAATCGGATACCGGCAATTGGCTGAAAAACGGATCGTAATTGTTTCAGATAACAACAGCATACATACATATTTACATACACATATACGAAGAGGGATAAGGGGCAAGGGTCGCTGTAACAAATCGAGCGTAGCGAGTTTTCTTATTAAAGACTCGAGAATTTATGACCTAAATATGTAAAGTTGCATACAATAATTTTTGTAAGACAGCAAAATCATCATCATCCTCCTAGGATGCCTGGGGTCCGCTACCTAATCCCAAGAATTGGCGTAGGCACTAGTTTTTACGGAAGCGACTGCCATCTGACCTTCCAACCCGAGGGGGAAACTAGACCTTATTGGAATTAGGCTTGTCAAGTGAGTGGGCAACTTTACTTTCTAAGACAGCAAAATAATTTGATTTAGATAATAACTCGATATTTTAGCAGAATACGGGCATTGACGTGTGCCTCTTTTAAACGTTAAAAAATAATCTATGGAAATCCATTTTGATTCTCCCACCAGTTATTATTGACTTGTCTATGACAGACATCATCCTGTTTTGGATTAATTTTATTGTTATTGACGCTTAGAGACCTTATACATCTCTGAGAATATTAAATTACTGAAGTGCTATTTTCATTTACTACTTATTTTAATTTAGACGCTTAGAGACCATGTACATCTCTAAGGACTTATGAATAATAGACGCTCAGTAACCATATACATCTCTGAGATATTAAATTTATTGTATATACTTTTGTGTATTCGGACAGAGACCGTATATATACGTCACTAATTTTTTATTTTTTATTTAATGTATTGTAATTTAATTTTAATTGAATATTGTGAGTTTGTTAATCACTATAGTTTTAAAATCATTATTATTATTGTCTACTTTTTTTAGTTGTGCAATTCGGTTTTGAAAACTTAATTATTATTATTGTCAATTTATTTAATTGTATAATTCATGTGTTGACTTGTAAAAGTGCCCTTGTGGCCTATTTGCAGAATAAAATTTTTGATTTTGATTTTGATTATGGTATAGACTTGTGTTTGTATAAAAGTTAATAGTTTTAATATTGCCGTCAGTCATTTAATTGACAGATTATAATGCTGTAGTAGAAAATATCTTAAAAAACCGGCCAAGTGCGAGTCGGACTCGCGCACGAAGGGTTCCGTACCAGAAAAAAAAACGCCAACCTCTACTATGTTGTACGGGAGCCCCCCTTAATTATTATTATTATTATTTTAATTTTAGTATTTGTTGTTGTAGCCACAATAAAAATACATAATCTGTGCAAATTTCCACTGTCTAGCTATTACGGTTCTTGAGATCTAGCTCGGCGAGTGGTGGCTATGAAAAAGGGCTAAAATATCACGTTTTTTGTATGGGGGCTTAATTATTATTATTTTGTTTTTAGTAATTGTTGTTATAGCGGCAACAGAAATACACCATCTGTGAAAATTTCAACTGTCTAGCTATTACGGTTCTTGAGATACAGCCTGGTGACAGACGGACGGACGGACAGCGAAGTCTTAGTAATAGGGTCCCGTTTTTACCCTTTGGGTACGGAACCCTAAAAACAGATGTATTCACGATAAAGGTCTAAAAAATAGCTTCTTATTATACTGTAACTTGAAAATAATGTATAAATTTCAGATTACTCCTGCGAAAAGAGGGCGTGAACCTCCGGACCTCCGCTGAACTGGAGATAGTGAAGGCCATCAAGGAGAGGGCGTGTTACCTGTCGCCGAACCCTCTCAAAGAGGAGACGCTAGACACGGAGAGGGCTCAGTACACGCTGCCAGATGGCACGCAACTTGAGGTGAGGATAATGAATGAATAACATTTATTGCAGGCGGAAAAGCGGTGCAGCCGCCAGGCTGTAGCATCATGCTGAGCCTGATCCTTTTTGCTGGCACTTACTCCTCTGGCGCCGCGACCCAAAGTGTGTCTTGGCATTCAATACGAGTGCACGCCACTGATCCCGATCCTGCGTCATTTCCTTCCATGAGTCAACTTGAAGGCCGCATAAATCGATCTCCACAGCATCGGCCCAACGGTATCTAGGGCGTTACCCACTCGGTTTGCCCAGGTAGGCTCGTTTGACAGCACGGTCGTCGCCCATTCGCTCTAGCTGACCAAGCCAACGAAGTCGACACGCTTTCGTTACCCCGATGACATTCGGTTCCGCGGCAAGATCTTCAATTTCGGCATATTTGCCAATTCTCCAACACACACACAACTTTTTTTTTGCTGGTTATATATCCTAAAGTCCGGGTTATATAACCTAAAGCCTTCCTCGCTAAATGGACTATCCAACAAAAAAGAATTTTTCAATTAGCACCCGTAGTTCCTCAGATTAGCGCGTTCAAACAAACAAACAAACTCTTCAGCATTAAAATATAGTATTTGGATTCCTATTTGCATTCTGACACAGCTGTTATCTCGGTACAATAAAAGTCAATGATGACATAATTTGCACTGGGATGACAGCTGTCTCAGAATGCAAATACTAGATGCTAAATACCCCCCGGCTAGATGCTGGCCAAGAGCAATCCCATTTTTAATAAATAAAAAAAACTATATATATTTTTGTTAGTAAGGACACAATGTAAGATTTCAAGCTAACATCGTCCTTAGCTTAATAAAACACGCAGCGCGTCAGTTAATCCTTCAAAATGGTGTTTGCAACAGCGCCGAAATATCGGGAACTCAATAAGTCAATATTAGGGGCAATTATACCCAAATCGAACAAGTCCCATACTAAACTGAAATAAAGCTTGTGTTATGGGTACTAGACGACGATATATTTAATACATATATACTTAAATACATAGGAAACATCCAAGTATCATGAAGAAATGTCTTTGCTGACCACAGAAACAAATGCCCTTAGCGGGTTTCGAACCCGGGACCTCTAGCTTCGGAGGCAGTGACACTATCAACTAGGCTAAACAGGCCAACAATAAATAAATGTAATGAGCAGTGATCGGAATTAGGTGAGCTAAAATACCTCTATTCTTCGGAAGAGGACATAATATAGAGTGGTAACAACCGGGTAGAAAAATATTTATTTTCTTTAATACCGGCTATTCTATATTTATCCGGGTACTAGTCCTAGTTAAATACATAATTAGGTTTCGAAGGTCCCTTTTATTAGAAGTGACGAAAATGTTACCAAATATAGCTAGAAATAGTAATAAGTTTTAGATTAACATAAAACATCCCGTTCTGTAAGTAAAAATAGGTATGTTTAACATGATGACTAGTACCCAGATAAATATCGAATACCTGGTATTCAAGAAAAAATATGTGTACACAACACCTTGCCAAACAGCGTATTTTTCCGCACGCTGCGCGTCCTGAAAAACCCACTTTTTGGCTAAGCGGTCACGTAAAATTGTGTACGAAACACGGGTCGTAAAACATCTGCGATATCGGCCTCTCTTTGTTTTACAACCCTTGTATCGTAAATAGCTATTTTCTACCCGGTTGTAATCACTCTATATTATGTCCTCTTGCGAAGAATAGGTATTTTAGCTCACCTAATTCCGATCACTGGTAATGAGCCAACGAAGTTGATACGCTTTAGCCGCGCGTTTCCCGATGATGATGATATTGATGATTGTCTGTCATATCATACCATACAATCATTATTACTTTTATTTAAGAATTATATTACTTAGTATTTGAATTTACTCTAGGACGATTTAAAAACGTCGTACTTAGGCTGGGTTGCACGGACTTACGATCACAGACCGATAAATATGGCGCCGGCAGCTGTCATCCCATAGAAACTTGTCAAACTTTCCATACATTCATATTTTAACGAACACATCTTACGATTACAGACGGTTTGGTGCATCCCAGGCTTATTCTGAGGGGTCTGCAATATTTGTATTGTATTTTTTTGTTATTCACAGATCGGTCCCGCACGGTTCCGGGCGCCTGAAGTGCTTTTCCGACCGGACCTCATTGGAGAAGAGTGCGAAGGTAAGCCCAGGAGACGAGCGAAGGTACCTCATCATCATATCAGCCAATGGACGTCCACTGCTGGACATAGGCCTCCCCAAAAGAGTGCCACAATGACCGGTCTTGCTTCACCCGCATCCAGCGGACACTCGCGACCCTAACCAGGTCATCAGTCCACCTTGTGGGGGGGGTCTAGTCCACTCGAGGACCTTTCCGCCCCAACGGCCATCAATTCTACGTGCAATGTGTCCCGCCCCCTGCCACTTAAGTTTAGCGGCTCGGAGGGCTATATCGGTTACTTTGGTTCTACTGCGGATGGACCCATTTCTGATGCGATCACGCGGAGAAACTCCCAGCATAGCCCTCTCCATTGCTCTTTGTGTGACTTTGAGCCTTCCTTTGCCGGTGTCCGCTGGATGCGGGTGGCGCAGGACCGGTCATTGTGGAACTCATTGGGTGAGGCCTATCTCCAGCAGTGGACGTCCTTCGGCTGATGATGACATGAAAGATGTTAAATAATACAATAATAGATTAACACTTTTTCGGGTCTAGTCGTATTAAAGTAAAAAGTAAAAGTAATTTATTCTTCAAATTAGGCATATTACATGCACCTATGAATGTCAATAAACTACCACCGGTTCGGAAAACTAAACCTCTGCCACGAGAAGAACCGGCGCAAGAAACACGGCGAGGTGTCATTTTTTAAAAATAAATATACATTGTATAGTTAAATATAAAAACAACAATAATATATACAATATTTGTATTGTATAGTTAAATTACAGTGTCAGCTACCACAAAACTACAATGCTACAGTAGAAAACCCATTTTCGTGATAGATTATCTGTGCAGGACGCTATCACTGCCAAACATCCCTATCCATGACCGGTATACATACAGGGTGTGGCCTGTGATAGGAGTAATAAAAAAATTAAACGGTACACTATTGAGCTCTCCAGCAATTATTTCCAAATAGTTTTAATTGAAAAAAAAATTGGTTTATTTAAAAAAAAATCACAAAAGTAGCTTATATGTACTTTTTTACTGTACTGGAGCTATATTAATAACTATTTATTATAAAAACACAAAAAAAATTATAAAAGAAAATTTAAAAATCCCAAAAATATCCTTTTAAACCAAACATGCGACAACGATTGTGAGTTATAACTTGAAGCAACCTCAAAATCAGCATTGACTGCTGCGCTATAATCTCTGGGTGCCAAGATCCATTACTTGGTGGTCATGACTTTAGATCAAAATTTCTCCCAATTGAAAAAAGATACATTTTTTCTGGACACAATAGGTTACTGCATATGCTCTAAGGAAGCGTCCTTTAAATTTATTGCTCCTATTACAGGCCACATCCTGTATATTCCTAATTTATCTGTTGGGAAAGCATTATTCGCTCCACCTGTACATCCCAAGCACAAGTCACCGCTTTTTCAACAGTTGCTGCCGTTGTTGGCATAATGATTTTATTACAAATAATTTTTTAACAAAAAGAACACCGTTTTCCGTACTCACACTCGCCCCTACTTGCTGTATAAGTTGAGGAGTTCGCTCGATTTTCCCAAGATCCCGTCATCAGATACAGACTTGGCGACAATGGGACCAACTAGAAAGCATACCCTTTCAAACAAGAAAAGAATTTTTGAAATCGGTCCAGTACAAAAAGTTGTTCCAATTGTCCGTTAGATGGCGCTGCACGCAAGTTAGAACGCGCTAACGTTTAGTCAACGTAGGAAGTACGAGTAGTTTTTGGGTCACAGCGATCCTCTGACAGACAGACGGATTAAGGGTTCCGTAATTACCTTAAAGTTTTTGGGTTGTCCTACTAAAAGGACTTCTAAACATTGAAATAAAATCGCTAAGTACATTAATACACCGTTCCTCTAGGTCAGCATGCTGCCAATAGGTTTGAGTTTTAATAAATGAAAACCGGCTTATTTACTTCCGACCTATCTGCAAATCTCATAAAAGTGATATATTAGTACATTACGATACAAGTGCAGAGAACAGGAAATTCGCAACGAGTGGAGATAAATTAAAACACGACCGAAGGGAGTGTTTTAAATCGACACGAGTTGCGAATTGCCTGTTCGCACGTGTATCGTCGTCGTGGGTGGGGTCGCTTTTTGGCAAGGTGTGGTGTTATAGTACATTACGATACACGTGCAAACAGGTAATTCGCAACTCGTGTCGATTTAAAACACTCCTTTCGGTCGTGTTTCAATTTATCACCACTCGTTGCGAATTACCTGTTCGCACGTGTATCGTACAACGTTTTACAGTACATATGGCTCTTTAAAGTTTCGACATATGCACCTAATCTGCTGATTACCGCATTCGTGGGGTAAAGTTGCACCATATGTATTGTAAAACTTATTAACTTGGTAAGAATATATTTTTTATATCAGTAAATAATATAATATACAGCTGTTTGATCTGAAAAGTGAAAACTATAATATTACATTACGATACTCGTGTCGATTTAAAACACTCCCTTCGGTCGTGTTTCAATTTATCACCAATCGTTGCGAATTACCTGTTCGCACGTGTATCGTACAACGTTTTACAGTACATATGGCTCTTTAAAGTTTCGACATATGCACCTAATCTGCTGATTACCGCATTCGTGGGGTAAAGTTGCACCATATGTATTGTAAAACTTATTAACTTGGTAAGAATATATTTTTTATATCAGTAAATAATATAATATACAGCTGTTTGATCTGAAAAGTGAAAACTATAATATTACATTACGATACAAGTGCAGAGAACAGGAAATTCGCAACGAGTGGTGATATATTAAAACACGACCGAAGGGAGTGTTTTAAATCGACACGAGTTGCGAATTACCTATTCGCACGTGTATCGTACAACGTTTTACAGTACATATGGCTCTTTAAAGTTTCGACATATGCACGTAATCTGCTGATTACCGCACTCGTGCGGTAATGTAGCACCATATGTACTGTAAATATTATTTTGCTTGTTGTTGGTAACACTGTAAGTATTAAAGAATATTAAGCTTCACTTAAAAAAAAGTTAACAGTGCTTTTATGAAAAATGTATGAACTATAAAAGCACGCTTAACTAGACAGTGATTTTATAGACCAGAGAGCATAGGGTTTTCACCAACTTATTATTGGTGCCATTGTATATGAGTCAGCGACTAATAAAAGTACAGGAGTAGAAATACCATTATATTCAGTTATTTAAATTCAATATTTTTACCGACTTCAATAGAGGGAAGGAGGTACTCAGTTCGTCTGCTTGTTTGCTTGTTCCTTTTGTTTTTTTTTTATGTATGTATGTTCCCCGATAACTCTTGACCACGTTGGCCGATTTTGATAAACTTTCTTTTTTTGTTTTAAATCAGGTACCCCGACATTGGTCCCATATAAATTTGGTGAAGGCCTGATGATGGGATCTAGGAGAAATCGAGGGAACTCCTCGAATTTGATATGCACGCATATGCCGATTTCGGTATTTTCTGTAGGTAACCAAGCATTGGCTCACGGAAACCACAAATTGTGGCATAGCAAGTACAAAATTGGAGTCGGTTTTGTTTTTGGTATAAATTATTGACCATTATTTTCAATAGAAGTTTTCAAACAAAAAAATCGGGTTTTTTCGCAAAATGCATAATGATGGCCGGATCACGGAGTAACAATATTCATTGATAAGATTGCATACTAACTAATCTATTGGACTGTTATAAGAACGACATTGTCAATTGATCAGCAAACATTATACTGTAAAGCTTTTTAATAGACTTCAAAAAAAGGAGGAGGTTTTGTATTCGTCGGTTTTTTTATGTATGTTCAGTGTTCACCGATTACTCGGAGACTAGTGGACCGATTTCAAAAATTCTTTTTTTGTTTGAAAGGGTATGTTTTCTAGTTGGTCCCGTTGTCACCAAGTCTGGATCTGATGACGGGATCTTGGGAAAATCGAGGGAATGTCAAATTATATAGCAGGAAAATTATCACTTGTTGAATCAATCTGTATTTAGTCATTTTGTAATGCACATATAGACGATTTTCGTTCACTCATTCAATCCATTCGTGCCAGCTCTAGTGAATCGACCTATACCACTACCACCATATCAGCTCAAGGACGTCCACTGCTGGACATAGGCCTCCCCCAATTTCATGGGGGACGAATGCCATAATCGTCACGCTTGGCACGCCGGTCGGCGTTCGCAGTATCTCCACAGCACTCCAGGGATGCTGCTGCCCATCCCACGGTGTACTTGGTCGTAGTTTTAGGACATCGGAATCGACCTATAATATTAGTATAAATAATTACGTAACACATTATTTCCAACCCGTGTGGTACCCCCTTCCTCCCCTTGGGTGTCGTAAGAGTCGACTATGGGAACAAGGTTGAAGGGTGTTGTGGGCAATGGGCTAGCAACCTGTCACTGCAATATCACATTTTCTCCATCTATGAATCTGCAATTGCTAAAAGTGGCACTGGTTAATTTTCATTTGCTCTGCCTACCTCTTGCGAATATAGGCGTGAGTTTATGTATGTACATAATTTCCAGGTCTCCACGAAGTGCTGATGTTCGCGATCCAGAAGTCCGACATGGACCTCCGGAAGGTGCTCTACCAGAACATAGTGCTGTCTGGAGGCTCCACACTCTTCCGGGGCTTTGGAGACCGCCTCCTGGCAGAGATTAGGAGGTTGGCGCCTAAAGACATGAAGATTAGGGTATGTCTCATTTTTTGTACACAAAGTGAGGCTAGGTTTGTTAACCCGTCAAGCGCGCTAGTATCACACGTGTGTTTCTAACGAATTTTGAATTTCGAACTTCGATCTCTTATATTAATAGTTGAAATTACAATACATTTTTTATTGACATGTCATTCCACGGGTTAAAGAAGATGGTACATTCTAGAGAATAAGCAAGTTAACACATTCACCTTATCAAGTTATCTCTATCTATCTATAGAATAAGATGCAAAAGTGTTAACGTACTTCTGCTCAAGAGCAAAATCAAGACTGTACGACAGTCGTACTATGTATTCAATCAATCAATCAATTTTATTTGCCGAGAATACAGTCTTATAAGATTTTTTTTTAGCCATGTAAGGCGTGCAAATATTTTACAAATTATATAAATTAATATTAGAATTTAATTAATTACAAAAATATAATCTAATACTATTATTTAAATCTCCATTGTTCGAGAAAATAACTATGGTGGTTATCCACTCTTCCAATATCTTTGTCAAATCTTTGATCAAAGTTCTTTGACGCAGGCCCGTTCCACTCATCCAATATCTTTGTCCAAGTTTTTTTTCATTCGTAGCCATATTGATTTAACTGTCATTGGAATCTTTGATCAAATGTCGGGGTCCCATCCAAGTTTGATGAAATCATCCAATTTCTTTGATCAAAGATATTGGACAAAGATATTGGATGAGTTTAATACGGGGTGGTATTCTACTCATCCAATATCTTTGTCAAATCTTTGATCAAAGTTCTTTGACGGAGGCCCATTCCACTCATCCAATATCTTTGTCCAAGTTTTATTCTTTTTCATGCATAGCCATATTGATTTAACTGTCATCAGAATCTTTGATCAAATGTCGGGGTCCCATCCAATTTGGATGAAATCATCCAATTTCTTTGATGAAATGTATATTGGATAAAGATATTGGATGAGTGGAATATCTCCCTTACTGTCACCGGAATCTTTGATCAAATGTCGGGGTCCCATCCAAGTTTGATGAAATCATCCAATTTCTTTGATCAAAGATTGGTCAAAGATATTGGATGAGTTTAATACGGGGTGGTATTCTACTCATCCAATATCTTTGTCCAATTTCTTTGTCAAATCTTTGATCAAAGTTCTTTGACGCAGGCCCATTCCACTCATCCAATATCTTTGTCCAAGTTTTTTTTTTCATGCGTAGCCATATTGATTTAACTGTCATCAGAATCTTTGATCAAATGTCGGGTTCCCATCCAAGGTGGATGAAATCATCCAATTTCCTTGATCAAATGTATATTGGACAATGATATTGGATGAGTGGAATACCTCCCTTACCCGATAGAAGTGCTTCGCCATGAGCCAGCTATTTAATTATATGATTACAGGTGTTTACAGTATTTAATTGTATGTTTACAGATCTCAGCACCGCAAGAACGCCTGTACTCCACATGGATAGGGGGTTCGATTCTGGCCTCGCTCGACACTTTCCGAAAGATGTGGGTCTCCAAACGGGAATACGACGAGGAAGGACATCGCGCGGTGCACAGGAAAACATTCTAAATTCGCTACTCGACGCTAGGTGGCGTTAGCTGTATAGAGGGGTCGTATACAGATTTAGATTTGCGCATATATATGAAGTTTTAACCCTTTGACCGCCAATAATTTTTCATGGAACATGCCCGGGTCGCTGCCGGTACGAAGTTACACAATCTTTTATGTATACATTAATCAAATTATAACCAGTGAGAGAGATAAATATCTTGTTAATAAACATACCAGACATTTGACTTATTTATCAGACTACAGCGTAATGGGCTGCATATTTTGTCTTATCTCACTACAGCGGTTAAAAGGTTAAGTGGCAAAAAAGTCTAATTTTTGGTTGGAATCATAATCAGCATTAATGGCGCCTGATTATATATAAGTCTATATAGAAAAACATAAATTGTATGCACATTTAAGGTTCAGTTAAAAATTGGTTGTTTGTAAAGTAGGTTTACGATCGAGATGTTTACGTGATAACGTCTTACTTCACTTGCACTTCACTTATACCTGCGATCGCGCTCGTGAGGTTTTGGTGTGACACAAGTTTCTGAACATGTCACCCGACTAAAACGATTTTAAAGACGTTATCACGTCAATAAAACTGCTCGTCTAAATAGGCTATTTTCTTTGTGAGTTGACACGATACTTGACATTTACAGTATATAATAGTCCTGTATAAGTATATTACAGGACTATTACAATCTAATAGCATAGATTTTACATGTACTTATTGGATTTTTCTCCAAGTCGAAATTATAACCTAGATAACTAGCTTTTATTACTATACATACCCCGAGAAACATTTTCAGAGTTGCGCAGCACATTAGCTAGGGGCGGCTACTCGACGCTAGATGGCGCTAGTCGTACACTAAAACAAAACTATAACTTAGCTATTCATCGACAGGTGGCGCTAGTAGTCTTCAGTTTGTGTCATTCCCATTGATATGCATGTTTGAGAATGAGGCAGGTCTCCTCTAAGTATTTTAACTACGTAAATAAATTAGTAAATATTATAATATAGGAATATATATATAGTCCCATAATAATATAGGACTTAATTCAAAAATAAATAATTTTCGTAACTGTAAACCCATTTTGCCTCTGGTCCAACAGACGAGTGGTAAGACACAGGATATTCATTCTGGAAGTCCTGTATTCAACCCTTTGTTATTAAAAAATGCTACTTGTGTATGAAATATTTTAATGTTTTACAGTAGCTAAAGGGAAACCTAGTTGTCGGCCTATTTAGCCTAGTTGGTAGTGTCACTGCCTCCGAAGCTAGAGGTCCCGGGTTCGAATCCCGGTAAGGGCATTTGTTTCTGTGGTGAGCAGAGACATTCGTTCCTGAGACTTAGATGTTTTCTATGTATTTAAGTATATATCTATTAAATATATCGTCGTCTAGTACCCATAACACAAGCCTTGTTGAGCTTACTATGGGACTAGTTCGATTTGTGTAAAAATTGTTCCATAATATTTATTATTATTATTAGGAAACCGGTCCTATCTCTGATCCCACGTTGTTGGAAGGAGTAAGTGAGGCTATAGTAAATACGGCCCGGGCACATCAACTGAACTACAAAAACTAGAGGAATAGTTCATATAAACAGGTTGAAAACTCTGTACAGCTAGCGCCATCTTTTGACGAATAGTGAAACTTAATAGGAAATGTATGTTATAATAACTGTTGAAAGACACTATTCATAGCTTAACAAGAGTATATTTGTAACATATGCTATCTCTTTCTTAGCTACACATATGTGAATGTGACAGATAAAAATGAAAGATTTTTATCGCCTTTTTAACTTAACCGAAATAAAGAAAAATCTATCAAACTGTAAAATAATTGCTCAGAACTATATTATACTCTTTAATATAATCTAAGTCACGCATATAAACATATAATATTTCAATCAATATTTTTACTAAATTATTTTTGGGAATATTCTCAGATAAGCTTAAAAATCTATCATCTTATATAGAAATTCCTGTGAGTTTCTCACGTCTCTAAGGTCGAATATGATTCGACATGTTTCGAACCGATGCGCGGTTCTTATTCATGACGAGCTATTCACAATATCGAGTAAAAACCCTTACAGAAGACCGCAGCCATATTAACAATGCTGATTTTTCTTAAATACCACGTCGTTGATAAACAACCATACGGCCTGCCTATTGGTAAGCGGTCACCGCATCCTACGGACGCCTGTAACTCCAGGGGTGTTACATTTGCGTTGCCGGCCCTTTAAAAATGTCTACACTCCTTTCTTGAAGAAACCCATACTGTAGTCCGTCGAGAAAACCTCGGCAGGGAGAGCTCATTCCACAACCGGAGCGTCCGAGGGAGGAAGTTCCTCTGAAACCGTACCGTACGCGACTATTTAGGTTCTAAGGTGTGAGGATGAATGCCCTGCCGACGGCGAGCGGTTCGATGGTAGAAAGCGGCTGTGGGCATCATGTCGAACAATTATTATTTATTTTTTATTATTATATTTTATTTATTATTATAGTTTATTATTTATTTATGTTCCTGGTGGTGAGTGAGGTCACCAGAGCTTCCGAGGATGCACTGTGTTGAGACTGAGGGGACATACATTTAGCTCAAGCTATCAACACGACGAATCCTCAATTTTATAAAAGGTTGGCAACATGTTTGGACACTCTGGAGTGAAAAGCGTCAGTGGGCTACGGTATCTGTTATCTACTCATAATTGGTACTAGTCGCATGGCATTTGTCATGTTGATGAAAGGGCTTCGTCAATGTACAGTAAGCATCATAAACATGTATACGTTCTGGAACGTTATTGCTTGGAGATAAGGTCGAAAAGTGTATACATGTTTATGTTTCTGACTGTACGTCATATACACTACCGCTCATAATTATTTAGGCGCCCATACTTTCCATACGTCTGTATACAAAAATTGCTGGTTCATACAAACACACTACACTTTTGTATGAACCAGCAATTAGTAGTTATTAAGTCATTGCAAAAAGAAAACTACTTTAAAAGGGGGGTCTCTGGCACCGATTTAAGGCTCAAAAAGTCAGCTAAATATAAAATGCAAAATGCACGCAAAACTGTCAAGGGACTCTGACTTGGCAGTGTATTTCTGAAAGTCATTTTTGTTTACAGATGTATGGAAAAAGTTATGGGTGCCTAAATACTTATGAACGGTAGTATATATCAATTTGCCACAGAAATCAGAGTAAAGCAGATCCGGTCATTTAAGTTGAACGATTTCTGTACATCTTATCTGTTCTCACTAATGCACAAATCAGAATGTTTGAGAGAGACAAGGGACATCTGACAGGTCTTCACCAGTCAGTCTCCATCTTCATAATTCATAACTGAAAATTGTACTGAACTGACGTGGTGTGTTAAGTTTAACAACCTGGTGTGCTTTCAAATCGTTAGCATTTCAATTCGTTAGCAGCCGAAAATGATCGTACTATCTGTCGCATTCTAACTCATTTCGGTGCACCATAAGGATTTGAGGAGACAACTATATGAAAAATCATCTGGCTTAATACTGCGAGTCTACTTTTCTCAGATGTCTGTGCAATTTGCGCACTTAGATTGTTCTAAATAATTTTCCTTAACCCCAAAGTGCTGCAAGCATTAGTTATCACTATCACACAAATATGTAGGCAAGCTTTCACGCCTTAGCGGTTTTAACTGTTGACGATCGAATATATCCGCCATTGCATTGTGATGTGTGTGAAGTATCGGAAGCTGCTAAAATAATGTGCTAATATTTCTTTGCATACACAAGAATTATGGTATCTATAGTTAGTTTTAAGCATGAGTTTTAGTATTTAACGTTAAACGCATTTTTTGTATTTGAATTAAATTATTTTCTCGAAAGCTGTGTTTCGTTTTCTTGTATATTCTAATAAAATATTATATATATTATTTTATAAGAATACATAAATGTATTTTTTTTATTTCAACAATCACGTAGTTGTCAGATGGCAGTCGGTTCCGTAAAAGCTAGTGCCAGCGCCAATTCTTGGGACCCCAGGTATCATTCAGGGTGCAACTGTACTAGGAATAACGCTAGTAGCCCGAGAGCTATTACGGTTTCACTGTATGAAAAAACAACAATATATCGGTATCAGCAAATTCTGTGCATCAAAAATTAGGTTAAGTAATTATACTAAGTATTCTTTAATAATACACCTACATTTATTAACGCGACGGTAGAAAATATTAAAAACAAATCTATAAAAAATCCGTAAAAATCTAGCGAAAACACTAAGAATTATTTTCTTTATGATATACTACTTCTATTTATGTTCTTTGTAATATATGAAAATCAACTTATTTTTGTTACGGTAACTTAATAATACAATCAATTATTAATATCGTAAAATATAAAAATGCATTACGCTAATGGCATGTAAGGTATCATTACAGTTAGGGTTTTTATATGCCTTTATTATATTTCTTGACACTTTTTATACTGAATCTACCCAAAATACCTAAAACTGTAATAACTTTTGGAATTAATGTGGCAGCCAAATGCACTCTGTAGACTATTCATGAAGGTCAAATTGACTACTACTACTACCTATTAGATATTTTTTTTCTCATTTCCCGTTGCACATATTGTTCGATTCTGGTCGTAAGTATTAAAATAGACATAAACATAGAAGTACTCATCATAAAAATACTGATACCCTGTTTGCTGCAAAAATTCACCAGTTTTCGGGCACATCATTTTTTTTCCAACTTCCGGTCTTGAGATTCGGAAATTTAAAAAATATAGGTTCTTAAAATCCCATAATAGGACCGTATAATAAAAATTGGCCAGTTATTGAATTATTTCCAAAAAAAACTTATCTTTCTCGGGCTATAGGAGGATGGTGAATCACCTAGAATTGACAATTGCAATAAATCGTTTCGGGGTCTAAGTAATAGCTAATACGCTGCCTAGCATACTGATGACCGACCGGTTTGACGAAAGGGCTTCGTGCTGGTAGCTTGCCGTAAGGTACAGAATGGTTCAGAGCAAAGAGCACTTTTGTATATCATCAGCCGAAGGACGTCCACTGCTGGACAGGTCTCCCCTTCCGTAAAAAATCCGCAATGACTGGTCCTGCGTCACCCGCATTCAGATCATCAGTCCACCTTGTGGGGGCCTGCCCACGCTGCGCCTTCCGGTACGTGGTCGCCACTCGAGAACCTTTCCGGCCCAACGGCCATCGATTCGACGTGATATGTGCCCCGCCCGCTGCCACTTAAGTTCCGCGATTCGGAGGGCTATATCGCTTACTTTGGTTGTGCTATGGAAGGCCTCATTCCTGATGCGATCACGCTGAGAAACTCCCAGCATAGCCCTCTCCATTGCTCTTTGAGTGACTTTGAGCCTTACTTATGAAGCCCATACATAGTAAGCGACCACGTTTCAGTGCCATATGTCATCACTAGACAAAGACTCGCCGGAATATCAGACGAAAATATGTATATATTAGGGACATATCATTCGCTTAACCTTCAGTGTACCCCAAAGTAGACGTCAACTAATAATACCACAACCGAGCGAGATAGTCATATTCTAAATTGAATATGAGCACAGAGAGATAAGAGATCCACTTTTTTATTTGTCTCGAACTTTTTGGTATGACAGTGAGGCGTAGAAATAGAAATATAAAGTAGAAGCCTTAGCGTATCACCGAAAGGGTTAGAGAGAATTTGACAGTTGTTCTGGGGATATCACACGAAGAATGATGTCCCCAGTTTTTACTGACAAAAGTAGGTCCCCATTGTGTTCTGGGGTGCCAACAGTGGAGTAGGTAGGACGCCGGCTTTCTACCACATACGTGGGCCCGCGAGGGCAGTGCTGACAGGGTTCCGGATGTGTGCTATAGCGTTCCCGGGACCCTGTCCAAATGCGAACACCCCAGGGGTTTTAGTCTGTGCGAGTCGGACATATCCACTTGGTTTCTCCCGGGCCGGGTGGGATCCATAAAGGATTTCCCCTGGGTAAAAAAGGGGGGTGTCAATACCGTCGAGCAGCAGCAGCGTCGCGCCTGCAACTCCTGAGAGGAAGCCAGAAACTCTGTACCCGCCATTGAACCTGTACAACAGCATTCTGACTGCATCTAACATCATTATAACTCAGCTATCCAACGACAGGTGGCGCTAGTAGTCTCTATTATTGGGTTATGCATATTAAGAATTAATTAGGTCTGAGTCTTTTAGCTACGATAATATAGGGCTTAAATCCAAAATAAATTTATTTTGTAAGTACTTCAAACCTATTAATCCACTGAGCCTAAAGACGAGTGGTAACATACGCGATTTCTAGAATGAGTCGTAAATTCGAAGTTTTTACCCCGGCTTTTACAAAAAAGAGTTTAAAAGAAGAAGAAAATGGTGAGGGACTTAAAGATATGTATGAAATATTTTCATATTTTACAGTAGCTTTTTAGCAAAAGAAAACCTAGTGAGTAAACCGATCTAATACCAACAAGGTCTAACGAGGCAACCCCGGCAAATCAACCGAACTACTGAAACTATGCTAGAGGTATAATTCATATGAATATACAGTATGTTTGGTAGCTAGGTGCAAAGACTTTCAGGGATGGCAGAGGAGGTAATTTGGAATATTTTAGACACAACATGCGTTAGTACAAAGTCTTTTAGTTTCCATGATATGCACCATTTTATTTTGAAAATTATATGTTTTCTATACTACGATGCATTTGGAAAATGTTTAGATTATTTCATGTTCCCTTTTTTCTGGCTTATCGTAATTTTTCAATAACTGTAGGAACTAAGGAAGATTTTTAATTCAATTGAGTAGGGACTAATGCCTTTTTTCTGCTTGTATTCACATGGTATTCAGATGAGAATTTTTTCTTTATAAGTTTTCATAGAAACGGAAAAAGAAATAAAAATATTCAAAATCTTAATAACTCCAAAATTATCTTTAGTGATTAGGTTCTTACTTCGAACAAGAAGAAATTGGAAAGTAACGGGTTACTACAGCTACTGAAAAATTACTATAACCCAGAAAAAAGGGAACATTTAAAAAATCTAAACATTTTCCAAATGTATGGCAGTATGGAAAACTATTTTCAGAATAAAATGGTGCATATCATGGAAACTAAGAGACTTTGTACTAAAGCAAGTTGTGTCTAAAAAATCTAAGATGACCTCTGTCATCCCTGGAAGTCTTTGCATCCTGTTACTACCCTGTTTATATGAGGGACTCATAATATGTATGAAATATTTTCATATTTTGCAGTAGCTTTTTATCAAAGGAAAACCTCGTGAGGAAACCGATCTAATACCAACAAGGCCTAACGAGGCAACCCCGGCAATTCAACCGGACTACTGAAACTAGGCTAAAGGAATAATTCATATGAATATATGTTGAAAACTCAGTACTACTAGCGCCATCTATCGACGAATAGTATTGTACTGAACTACTGACCCTCGGTGCTCGAATCGGGCTCGCACTTAGCCTGTATGTTTTTATTTGCCACAAATAATTTGATATGACATAGAGGCAAATAAACGATTGCCCGGCTAAGTTAAAAAGGTCTATGGTAAGCTACCAGCCGTTTAAGACAAATTCTCAATTTAGCTGCATAAGAGCTTTTTCTTCCATCTTGGTGGAACGCGTTAAGATTAAAAAACTTAAAAATGACGTTATGTTATGTAACTGTTGCATAAAATACGATTTTTTTCATATTAAATAGTATTTTTCATCACACTTGCTCGTAAAGGGTCTTATTGTACGCAGGCGTATAGAGTAGTTATAGCCGATTTAGCTCCCGAGGGAGTTATGAGTTTCTCTGTGATCTGATTGGTTTAAAAAATCTAGTTGGCCGCGCTCCACAAGAATACTGCTCTCTGATTGGTTGCAATATTGAAGCTGCGCGCTCCTCTCGGCAACCATGCATTGATACTGGATATGAAGTGGTCAATTTCTTCAGTTTTGATTAGTTTTGGAGTTATTTATATCCTCGCAAATGTGATGAAAACATTGTGATTACCTCGGGACGTAAAAAAATTGCAAACTCGAGTCATCAAAACTCCAATAGACTCTCGTTCGCAATTTTTCACTTAAGCCCCTCGTTAAACAATGTACTATTATGTAACAGTTACATAATAATGGTTCTTAAAATTCAGGCAATGGATCTGTTATTGTTAGGGAATGAAATAATAGGCACTTCTGTAGACAATTACCTATAATTCATTAAATAACTTTACAACATGATTGCCTGATGTTCTGGCGATGGACTGCAACCGTGTAGACATCTGGTACTTAAAACTAGTTTACTTCTTGTTCACCATCTCTTCTAGAGACTTGATTTCAGCTGAAATTAATATAAATTCGTTAAAATCTTGTGAGAAATGTAATGTAAGTAGAGTAATTAAATCACAACTAATACATAAGTCAGTCAGTTGGCAACGTGCTTGCGAGTTTTTCTTGAGGCACAAGCCTTTATAGGCTGGTGTCTGCTTACCATCAGACAAGCTGTAACACTGCATGCCACCCTCAATGTATAAAAAAAATACCTATTACTGGTCACTCCCCAATGACTGGGCATCTATCTATATATATTACGCGAAGCCGATCTTTGTAACGCCCATCAGATCTACAGTTATGGACCGATTTTGATAAATTATATACCATAGGATTCGTCCCATGCTGCAGATGTGCAATAAGGTCATTTTTATCCTGGAAAATTAATAAAATGATATTTACGAAAGTTCCTGGATGCCCCGACAAATATAAGCCTCAAACTCGTGTTCGATGACGCCGCATACTAGCGAGGGGTCAGCTTAACTTGGTAGAATTGTACGAGGTGTCAAAATTTAGCTTGGTTAACACGTGACTTGAGAAGTAGCTATGGTATGATTCCGGATGACATAAAATTAAATATAAATTAAAATGTTCATGTTACAAATATCGGGTACAGCATTACAAAATAAAACTTTTAAGTCGAGAAATACTCAATATTATTAAGTATAAACGAAATTAAAATTACTAATTTGTTTACAAGACAATACATAATATTCGGTCTCAGTATTTACATTTTAAATGAATGCCAGACGTATTGTGTCAACATTTAACTTATTTTTTATAGTGGCCCTTTACACGAACTATAAAGGCAATACTAATTTTAGTGATCTTAATAGTGTTCCGTTAATTTCATGAGATCTTTTTACACGGTGATTAGTATCCCGTGATACACTCATATCACCATAAGATAAAAGTGAATATTCATGCATATTGAATCAAAACACGAACTATTTGGAAAACCGCTATAGCATTGACATCCCAGTTTTGCCATTATGTTAATTGTGTAAAGGGACCCATTCATTTCCTAAATTAAGACCCTGTTCACACTATCCGATTTGATAAAGGTGTCGGCTCCGACAAATGTATGGAAATGTGACTGATATCGTGTCCTCAGTGTGTCAGGGACCAGTTTTCTTAATTAATAATCAGTGATAGGAATAGGCAGAGTATAAATACCTAAACTTAGTAGAACAAAGTCATGAAGTGGAGACTTCCTTGCGATAACATTTTTTTCCAGATTTAAAAGTCAGTAAAATAAAATATAAAACATTATTTTGTCCCAAAGGTATTCAAAAGTCAGTAGTTAAACTAGTAAAACTTGTAGTGATATAATTGCAGAATTTGTGTGTTCAAACTAAACCATTTGTTTGTAATTCTGCAATAGGCTAGCTTCCAAAAAATATTAACGATGCCATTCGAACCAATTCTTAAAGGAGATTAAATGATTGTACTATGGGACCGACTGTGATTAAAACACAACAAAAGACGCTAATGCGGGTCAAAGGTGGTGTTCCTGGATATCAAAAACACTCCATACTAATTGACAGAAAATAATGACGTCACAACGCAAGAACCCGTACTGACGTTGAACGTTGTATGGAAAAACAAGAAAATTGCTATTTAGATCGTTAAGTACCTAGGTACTATGCTCGTTTGCCTCCTATGTCATAAAAAAAAAAGTACATAGTTGTTGTACAATTTATTATTTATTGATACACGTAAATTCTATTGGTAGCCTTTATTTAACTTTTAGATCATAAAAAAAATCATATTTTTTAGAAACCTTCAAGTCTCCTATTTAATTAATGTATTATTTTAATTTGATTGTGTTAATTTCATGGTATAAGAGAAGCGAGGGACCTTTTTAAACTATTGGGTATACCATCGAAATATAAAGACACTTCACCATAAATGATGCAGAAGAGATCTAGACACGCGGGAGCGTGTCCAGCTTCAGCCAAGTTCAAAGAAAAATTAACTGGCGACGCAACAGCCGCGGGTAATAAATGAACCACTTTGAGCTGGTTTTGACCCCAAAACAATTTGAAACCTATTTAAGACTGCGCAGTACGTTCGTTTCTCCATACAAACGTATTTATGCTCTCATTTTAAAACGCCAGGATAGAATGACATGAAACTTTGTATACACAATGGGATCCGGCATATCTAGGTCGGATCATAGTTTCTGTTGCTTGAAATTATAATGGAGAAAAAATACAGCGATTATTAAGGTTTTCATACAAGCCGTAAAAAACTCAAAAAGCCGCTGTATTTTTTTCTTTTACAATTTCTAGCAACAGAAACTATGATCCGACCTAGATATGCCGGATCCCATTGTGTATACAAATTTTCATGCTATTCTAGCATGGCGTTTTAAAATGAGAGCATAAATACGTTTGTATGGAGAACCGATCCACACCGATCGTACTGCGCCCTCTTAACCACATCATCATTATCATGTCAGTCATAAGATGTCTGCTGCTGGACATAGGCCTCCCCCAAAGACTTCCACAATGACCTGTCGCGCTCCACCCGCATCCAGTGGACATCCACGACCCTTACCAGGTCATCAGTCCACCGTGTAGGGGGCCTGCCCACGTTAAGCCTTCTTATTTAACCTATATACATGAAATTTGCCAAATTTATTAAAACCCGTTAGCTTGTCTACAATCCCAAATTTCATGAATGTACCTCAAATAGTTGACGGTTAAAGACCGCCATTTTTATGACTCACTCACTGTCCTCACTGACTTTAAGGGGCTGGACTGAGTAAAAATTGATTTTACTGTAAAAAATGGAGCGCCAGACTCTGCGCCTTTTCAGATACCACTCCATTTGGTGTAACATGAGAACTTTGCTAATTTTTTATGTTTTGGTGGGATTTGATTAACAAGATCAATCTATACTAATATTATAAAGCTGAAGAGTTTGTTTGTTTGAACGCGCTAATCTCAGGAACTACTGGTTCGAATTGAAAAATTCTATTTGTGTTGGATAGTCCATTTATCGAGGAAGGCTTAGGCTATATAACATCACGCTGCGACCAATAGGAGCGAAGAAGCGGACGAAGTCGCAGGCAACAGCTAGTTTATGATAATCACCTTCCTAAAGATCCTAAAAAGAACTATAAAGTGTATGGAAATGTTTTGGTAGTTGTTAATAGTGTAATAGGAATCTATTAGAGAAACAAGTGGTGGCAAACCAGCAAAGTTTAAAACACATGATCCTCATGCTGAACTGATGCTTGTGTGATGGAACACATGCTCCGGCTGTGTGCTCCGACCCACCAATGTTAGCTAGTTTCTTTTTACTAACACTAGCTTCAAGTTTTTTTAATACCATGTTGGTGGCAAACAAGTGGTAAGCCGTAACTGCAGCATATGGACACCTCCAACTCCAGGGGACCAGGGGTGTCACATGCGCGTTACCGATCCTTTTAAAATGTATACACTCCGCTCTTGAAGAACCCCGTACTGTAGTCCCCCGTGAAAACCTCCGCAGGGAACTCACTCCACAACCAGAGTGTGCGAGAGAGGAAATTCCTCTGTAACTAAGGTGTGAGGATGAATAACCTCCCGACGGCGAGCGGTGCGATGGTAGAGGATGATAGTACATAAATTGTTATAAAAATTATGGATCCAGTGTCCAAAATAAACCATTTTTAATTTAACTTGATGATCACTAACAGGCACAATGACCCTAGTGTTCTCTACTCTATGATTATAAAAATTACCCGCAGCAGCAGCAGCCTTCTCCGCCGCAATCTTAGCGTCCCTGGCGGGCTTCTCCTTAGCTTCGATCTCTCGTAGCTTGGCCTCCTTCTTGGAGAGCCTGTTCTGGTGGAAAGCTCCGTAGACGACGCCCACGGTGAGGAACGACCAGCGGCCGAACTGAAATGGAGAATGCATGTTGAATAGATATAATAGTGCTAGTTGATATTGTTATTAAAAAATATAGTTGATATTTTATTGAAGTAAAAAGAGCTAAGTAATAATCAGGTTTGTATTAATCAGGTAACAACAAATAGTTATCGTAATTATTGACCTTATTAGTCATAATTTATACTAAAATTCTATAAACTAAATCAAAATTTGATGTTTTAGTCTAAAATGACATAACAGACAAAACCAATAAGAAGGGAAGAAACAATTCATATGAAAGAAACAATACCCATAATGATCTAATTGAATGATAATTAAGTAACAGAAAAGCTAAAACAAAAAATATTCGACGGTGCAAAGTAAAAATTGACCGTCGACATTGACGAAGAGGTTAGAATTTATTGACATTATTATAACTTCAATTTATGACTGGCTGAAAGCTGAAATGCATGAAAAACAATAGTAGAACACAAGCTATTAAATCTTCGACGAAATTTAAAAAGAATAGAGATTACGAATTTGGAAAACTCGTTTAAAAACATAATGTTACATAATGATGAAGGTTGTATATATATTTCATAAAAGATCTATAATTACCCTGATCAGAGGAGATACTCGCACGGGGGGTCCGTAGGGAAGGCTGGACATTGTGATTTTATAATCGGGAGTGAATTACGAATCCAAACAGGATTTTCGTGAAAATCCCAAGAAGATTCTCCTTTGATAGTTCTGTAAAGTCGTGATACCAGATCAAAAAAAGAATAACAAAGGGAACTAATCTCAGGAGTTCATGGAAAATATGAAAAAAATATTTATTTACAAAGAATATCTACATAATAAACCTTAAAACGTAAAAATATTAAAATAAGGTGTAATATTCTGTGTTTTGTAAATATTTATAATAGTTTTTACGTTTCCGAACGAACTATTACTGTCAAACTCTATTCAGCAAACGGCTTTTAAAGTTATAATTATTGAGTTTAATTTTATCGAGTATGCGACTTTTATCCTTCTACCTTTAAGTTAGGTATTATATTTGTGTAGAAGTTCTAAATAAATTTTAAAAAATAGGTAGCAATGAGATAATTTTTGACAGTCAGCGGGTGCTACGCTATGAGCTATGAATGACGGTGGAATGACGTCGAAATTTAGTCAATCATCAATTCATCAGTCGTCAAAATGGCGTTAATCATGTCGTTTGTGTCGGTCGCGGTATCTATACTTTACACGCCGTTTCTACTTTTCATTTTGTGCATAATATTCCTAGCTTCTATCGGCAAATCCTTGGGCGTGCGTCGGCTGTACGTGAACATATTACTCAAACTTTTCGAGGTAAGTGTCCGTGCCATTGCCGTGTTTTTAAAAAGAAAATATTGCGGTGCGTTTTTAATTTTCTCGAGGACGCTGGAATTAACGTCCGGTTAAATAGACTATGGCGTGTTTTTATTTTTGAATCGACGCTTATGGCGCAGTTATTGCGTTTTTGTTACATTTCGGTGTCGTAAAGTGCCTGCAGGTGTTACGAAAGGTTAGGTCAGTACCTGGCCCCTCTCTGACTCATGATTCAAATCCTTTATTTAAATTATCGTTTGCGGTATAGTGGCTGTAGATTAAGGATTCCTTTGCCTTGTTTATCTTGCTTGGTTTACGGAGGCTTAAAAAAGATTACGATTTTACTTTATTATCTATCGGCTTTATTTACAACCCAGTTGGATGGAACATTATTTTTATGAGGATGTGTACGTAAACAGTGTTGCCTTTTTCTTAAAAAAGATCATGGAATGAGAGAATGAATTAAGAATGATGGTACATCAAAACATAATCCTTATCTTTTAGATATTATGTCTCTAACACAATATCATATCAAATACAGAATGAGGTTGTTATAAAAAAATCAATTGTGTTGATAAATTCATAAATAGCATAAGCTACTATATCATCCTAGTCCCAAATTAAGCTAGGTTTGTGCTAAGTTGGACAACTGAAACTTATGTAGAATACAAAAACATTTAAGACTTAAACAAAGCTCTCTGAAAAACAAAAACAAAAATGACCTCTCTCTCTCTGCCATTGCCAGGATTCAAACATAGAATGGCTAGCTGTGTAGGCAGTGCTACTATCAGCTATGCAATAAAAAATAGTCATTTATTCCACTACATAACTAAATACATTCAGTTAACTAAATTAAATCTACAGTCTAAAATCAGTAATAGTCTCCTCTTTGGTGTAGGTGACTATCAACTATGATAAGGTATTTAATAAATGGACAAAACTGCCTGCCGCTTTAAGAGATTACAATTAAGCCCCTCAAGATGGAAAATATTTATGGGACAAATCAGCTGAAACAATATTACTTGTCGCTCCCTTAAGTTGCCTTTTATTATATATATAAGATAAGATAATAGATAAGTATGTATTTATGTATATTTACATATATATAAATCTATATATATATTATGTTAATATGTATTTATTTAATATTTGTTGTGAGATGTATGTATGACTCTTCCTCCTGTACTCTTGCACTACCTGTTCATAATTTTTTTTGAAAATTTTTCCTGCTACCCAAAGGTTGTCTGTAAGAGATCGCTTTAAGCGATAAGACCGCCTTTTGCTACCATTACTAATTATGTAACTTTTTTTGTGTAACATTGTTCTCTTGTGTGGTGCAATAAAGCATATTTATTATTATTATTATTATGGGCCCCGGAGGGGAACAATCTTAAAACATTGAGATAGCTCAATTCGCCGAAAGGAATATTTTTTCAATTTCTCCTAAGCAATAAAACTGCATTCACAGATTTTTGAGATCATATAAGACGGAAAAAAATGTACAGACAGCAAAACAAACCTATTTTTTTGTCATTAATGTCAACAAAAAAATTCGGTGCCAATCAATCCTATGTCTATCAAGGGACAATGAGCGTACCAACAGAACGGGCTCTTTACGTAACTCTGAGGGCCGAAGGCCCTAAACCGAGTAGTAAGGCACGCAAGGCCGTATTTTGAGCATCCCAACAGAGCGGGCTCTTTAATTAAGGCACGCGAGGCGGAAGATCGAGCATTCCAACAGCGGGCTATATAAGGCTGAGGGCCGAAGGCCCCAAGCTGAGAGGTAAGGTACGCGAGGCCGAAGGTCGAGCATTTCAACAGAGCAGGCTTTTCATATAAGGCTGAGGGCCGCAGGCCCGATGGGCGCGCCAAGTCAAGCCAAGAGTTATACGCGATAATGAAGGCGTGGTGGAGGCCGGCAAGGCACGCGAGGCTGACGCCAGAGCGTAGTTATACACACTATGTATAGGTTATTTAGGACAAAATCATGTGTCTATCTTTCTTTCTTTAGCTTTTTGGATTACAAAGTTAGTATAGAAGTGGAGAAAACTTCTTAGAGAGCAACCTAGTCTAGGATACAAGAGAGGCCACAAAAAAAGTGTACAATAGTCTGAATAAAGATTTTTTTTTTCAGAAATTTGTGAGTTCAACTTTATTGCTTAGGAGATATAAAATAATGTTTCAATTCAAGAAATTGAGCTATCTCAACATTTCAAGGTAGTTATCCTCCGGAGCCCATAAATAATTTCCACCCTGTATAGTCAAAACCTCACAACAGACAATAGGCTCATTTTGTCAATAATACCATATTACAATAACTAAACATACAAACTCTAGCTAAATGTCTGCGTAAGATTGAAAAGAAATAAAATTTGATGTCTAAGCTCTAATCATAATCAATTATTACAAACCTATCAAACTAATTAAGTATGTTGGTTAAGTGTTTATCTCAAGCAAACAAGGTACCTTTTAGTGGCGGCACTAGAACGGCTTTCATTAGAAAATTTCATATCAATAAAATCCATAATCACTCTGAATGGATATCTATGAAATAAATTCAAAATCATTTTTATTACATACTGTATATGCACTCTGTACTAAAATTGTGTATGTTTTCACCCACTTCCATTAGTTGTATCAATTTGTAACTGCAACTGTGTGTATTGATGACAATGCATACAATATTTGTACTTTGTTTTTAAGCTTAAAAGAGTTTTGATCTAACCATATATTCAGGGATAGTGATTTATTTATTTGTCGTATGGCATTTATTTTCGAACCGTAAGATCTTCGAGAAGACAGTTCGGTTGCCAGTTTGTTGCACTTTTAGCACGCCGTGTAGGGTAACGGTGGGTACTCCCTACGGACGTGGTGCAACTTCGACCCCCCCCTTGTCAAGTGAATGGGCATCTTGACTGTTAGAAGTTCTCAAGCCGCCCGAACGCCTCTAACTTGGCTTAACGACTGCTGTCGTACCCAGCGGCTGGGATCAACGGCTTAACATGCCTTCCAAAGCTATCACCCATCCAAGAACTGACCTGGGCCCACGTTGCTTAACCTCGCATACCGCACGCGGGCGCCGCTGGGCCACGAACGCTTTATATTCAGTGATAACAAGGTAATGAAAATGTTCATATTTTTACACTGCCTTTTTTATTTACATTGTAGTATGCAGAATATATGAATATATTTTATTGTGACAAGGGCTATTAACATTTGTGCTAACAGATGTTTATGAATCATACTTATATATTTATATTACGTTCAGTCTTTTTGCGGAAATAAAAGTCAATATGACAAGTTACTTGTACCATGTTCATATATACTCCTATATATGTGTGGAATTGAATATGAAGTAGTATATCTATTCTTGTATGTATGTAACTTATATACCTTGAATTTATGTATGTTTATTTGTAGTGTATATATTGATATTGTCTACGCTGCGCATTTTTTTAGTAGAAATTATGAAAAAAAATTTTTTTGCACCTTTCATCTCTGTTTTGTGCAATGGTTGGTTGTTAGAAAATGCCATTTGGCATTAAGCCCGCCATCTGTACAATTACGTTTTGTGCAATAAAGTTTTAAATATACATATAAATAAATAAAACAAAATATACTAGTATGTATCTATAATAGCTTCAATAATAAATAACCACTTTTTGTGAAGCATCGTAAACATTTAAATTTATACTAACGTGAAACATATTACCACTTAAAGAAATCAACGAAACATGTCGCAAATAGTGTTTAAAACGTATTTTTTTTCTTTAATCTTGATCACTTTTTTTATTGTGAGGTTTTTAGGTAGCGTCTCGATAGTAATTTACCTACATACAAGTGACGTCACGAAGTCACATTGTGAAACAGCGTAAATTTTCTTAAAATAGTTGAAAAACCCCCGTCATTTTATTTTCTAAGTTCAATGTCTTAAAAAGAGCTGAACCGAAGAACCATCGCTAGAATAAAACCTCATTCAAATTGGTTCACCCGTTTCGTTTAAGAGATACAATGCCACAGACAGACACATGGTTGATGGTTTCTGAGTATTTTCGTAAATTCAAAAGTAACTTTTTTAACGATAAGTGACCGTACGAGCGATGCGTCTCCGTTCCAGCTGGGCAAAAATGGATTTCCGGCGGGTGTCCAGCGATTCACCTCAACAGGTCGCATTTCTCAACCGATTCTCGTGAAATTTTGTGAGCGGGTTCGATAATTATACGGGCTTTTTTTGTCAATAAAGTTTTTGAACATTTTTCAAAATGGCGTAGCCATGGGGGTTGAGAACGTTACGTACAATCGATCATATTAATTATATAATATAGCTATCCTTTTGAAAGCCGACCTTTGTCTTGTTGATATGATATCGTCACATTACTCTTCACGTGGTTAGTCTCGTAACCTAATGGTCTTTGCTCCTTTGATTTTACACACACAGATATACATATACGCCGGTATTCACAAAAGGGCGGGGGCTTGGCAGGCATCAGCAAGGGAGGCAGTGGCCTTTTTCTGATGCGAGACTCTCGAAGCGAGAGCGGCAGAACAGAGCTGCAGTGCATGCATATAAAAAAAAAAACCCGTTGTAGGGCCACCGGTTTGGAAACCCACCTTAAACGTCTGGGGGGAAGGTAAGAGCGTTTCTAACCTCCCCCTACATCGGCGCGGGGCTATATTGGGCTGGGACTCCCAGGGGTGTAGTGGTAGAATGTTCGCGATCCCATGGCGCCCCCATTCACAGCCAAGAGGGGAGACGCTGTGGTTTTAGTGGGTAGGCTCCCCACCGTTTCGTTAAGAGATGGCGCGAGAGAAGAGAGTCCTATATGTAAACCGTACTGGTTTACTCTTCAGGATGTAACGTTGGATGTGAAAATATACACAGAAGGTCTACGAACACTATTTATTGTACAACTGAATTTATGGCACAAATTACACAGTATAGCACAACTGTCGGTTACAACTGCCGAGGAACGAATGCCCGAATTCCACTGTCAAATAAAAACGAACCCCGCCAGAATGATACTTGTCTGTGATTGGTCGTTGTCGACAACTCTCGACATCGAACGATCTCAGACAGTCAATACACCTTCTTTTTAGATTTAATTAGTATAATTCCATTTATTCGTCTCTCTAAAACATTAGGGTTGTTTTAATATTTATTACAACTCGGCCATCCGCTCTCCAACGAGTCCCTCGTTGTTAACTGTGATTATACATTATTATTATTTTTATGACAACTTTATTCACATAATAATAGTATTAAACAACAAAGAAAAGAACAGTTTGATCTATACATTATCATTACACGGGCCTTGATAAAAATAACTACTCTTGCGCTCATTATACATCTATATTATTAGCTCTAAAATGATTAAAAAGCCCATGAATTTATATAATAAAATGTAATGACTTAAGATGTTTGTAATGTTACATCTTTTTTTTTGAATAAATAAATAATAACAATTTAATTGCTTAGTAGGTATTTTAACAACATCATCTGGGCGTTAATTGTCGCACAAATCCAGTTCATCTTAAATAATTAACTTTGTCAATATGTCTATTGGAACATTACCTTAACCAATAGACATGTTGCAATCACTTCATGTCCTAATCGCCAAAGCGCAGAGCATCTGTTACCTGACGCTCCGCACTAATCCACACGGACATTACTTTACCAAGTGGATTAGTATTTGCTGGTCCATTACTTTGACAAGCAAATAATTTGACTACTAGGTAATTTAATTAAATAATATACAAATAACTTATTAGGGTGTCTGTTACCTGACAACCCATATGTACTTCTTTAACACATGTTGCTTTTGCCAGTATATCTATTGGAACATTACCTTAACCAATATATATACTGCCATTGTTCTTTACACTAACCGCCAAAACGCAGGGCATCCGTTACCTGATGCTCCGCGCTAATCCGCAAGGACATTACTTTACCAGGCGGATTAGTACTTACTGGTCCATTACCTTGACGAGCAAGTATATTGGCTATTAGAATTATTAAATACATTATATTCATTGTCTTAATATTCGGCACGTACAAGTCTTGCATTTCAATTTGTTCTTATTTAGATAATTCGTTACGAACATCATTTAATCGGATATTTGATACTTAATATACTTATCCAGAATCAGACGCTCTATCACTTTCAGACTCGGTTGATACGGGTTCTTTAAAACAGACCCACGGAAATATTTTGTCTATGGCTACTATAGCTTCATACTTTTTACTGCTCCTTGTGAGGGGTGTGTCTTCAATTACGAACCTATCGTTAGGAAGCACCTTCTTAATTCTGTAAGGACCCCTACATTTAGGTTCGAGTTTCTTAGACTGGCCCTCTATCCCTATAGGTGCTCTTATGACCCTAACTAAATCGCCTTTTCTAAAACACGTCCCTACCTTCCTATGCTTATCATACCGTACTTTATCTCGGTCCTGTTGTGCTTTGATCAGATTATCAGCACTCGACCTTATATCATCAAGAGTTTCCCCGGTGTCAGGAGTGACATCATGTATTATATCATTCATTAACCCTTGGGACGGATTAGTTACATTGCGACCAAAAAGAAGCTCCGTTGGAGTCTTTTTAGTAGTGGAATGTACGGTGGTGTTTATTCCCAACTGGATATCAGGTAAGTGCTCATCCCATAACCCATTTGCTTTATCGTGGTTCATTGCCCCGAGCGCAGCCAAAATGGTCCGGTTGTATCGTTCCACTTGGCCGTTCGCTCTAGGTGTGGCCACTGCATTGAGTACATGCTTTATACCCGTTGACTGTATAAAGGATTTAAAGGTCTTGCTAGTAAAGCTCGTGCCTTGGTCCGTTATTAAACGCGTTGGTGTGCCAAAGTAACTAAAATGATGTTTGAACACTCTAATGCTCGTAGCTGATTTTGTATTGTGCACCGCCGTGAGATCAACAAACTTAGTGAACGCATCGACGATGACGAGAATGTACGTATTACCACGCTTGGTACGTATGAAAGGGCCGAGATGGTCTGCGTGTATAGTGTGAAACGGCACACTAACTTTGGGTATTGGGTGTAATTCACCAGGCTTGGCCCCACTCGGAAGCTTATGATGCGCACACTCTAGACAGGCCGAAACGTATTTTTTTACAAATCGTTTCATCTTCGGAAACCAATAAGTGGCTCTTAAGCGTGCCAGGGTTTTGTCAAACCCAAAGTGTCCGACATCGTCGTGGTTTGCCTTTAACAACTGCCACCTAGTACCTTTTGGCACGACCCAACGGATAGTATTTTCATCCATAATACGGTATACACGACCATTTACTAATTTGTAATTCTTGAAAATGTCTATCGCCTCTTTACATTTAGGGTCACTTAACGTATCTGCTATATTTTTAATATCTTCGTCAGATTGTTGTACGGTTGCCAGCCAGTCATCAGTACCAATCGTGAGGATATCTAAGACATGATAAACTTCGTGGTCGTCGTTTATAGGGCCCCTACTTAATGCATCTACGTGTGCCATTTTATCTCCTGGGCGGTATTCGATCGAACAGTCATACTCCAAAAACTGCAACCACCAACGAGCAATACGAGGTATTAGGTCGCGTTTGCTCATCGTGGTACGTAAAGCGTTGCAGTCGGTGACTATAGTAAATTGAACACCGAGCAGGTAGTGTCTGAACCGATTTAACGAAGCAATGATAGCAAGGGTTTCTAGTTCGAACGAGTGAAATTTTTGCTCATCAGAGCTAGTTTGTCTACTATAGTATGCGATGGGCTTCAGTGCGCTAGATTTATCTTGTTGTAATAGAATCCCGGCTACCCCGTACTTACTCGCGTCAGTGTGAAGTTGTGTTGGTGCATCAGGGTCATATAATGCCAGGACCGGTCTTTCTGTCAAAATTTGTTTTAACTTCTCAAATGAAGCCAGTTCTTCACTTCCCCATTTCCAGGTAGACTCCTTCTTCAGGAGGTTGGTCAATGGGCGAGCAATCGTGGCAAATCCAGCAACGAACCTCCTAAAGAAGCTTGCCAATCCTAAAAACCTCCGAACTTCGTGCACATTCCCTGGTGTGGGAAACTTGGATATAGCTTCAGTCTTAAGAGTACCAGGTCTGACACCTTCTACGCTAACTTCGTACCCCAAATATTCAATTTTACTATAAAAGAAATTGCATTTATTCATTTTAAGAGTAAGGCCACTTGCGGCTAGTAAACGCAACACCTCCTCCAGTCGTGACATACCTTCATCAAATGATTTAGCCGGAATTAATATGTCGTCCATATACACCAACGCATAAGCGGATGCAGGCGACTTTTGAATAATCTTATTCATGGTTCGCTGGAAAACAGATGGTGCGTTTACCAGCCCAAATGGCATCCTATTATACTCGTATTGGCCTTGAGGGGTCACGAATGCAGTTTTGTGTCGAGAGCCTTCCGCGATAGGGATCTGGTAGTAGCCAGATGCTAGGTCAAGTGTAATAAATAAAGAACTCCCGGCCAGCACGTCCAACTGGTCTTCAATCCGTGGGAGAGGGTAATGTTCTTTCTTTGTTTTACTATTTAAGGCGCGGTAATCCACGCACAACCTTTTCTCCCCGGACTTTTTGTTGACGAGCACTATCGGACTAGCGTAAGGGCTACTAGATTCGCTTATAATACCACTCTCTAGCATTTCTTTGACCATATCTTGCACTAGATGGCGTTCGGAGTAGGACAAACGATATGGGCGATAGACAACAGGTTCAGGGTCCTCGAGTTGAATCACCATTTCAGCTTCCGTCGTAAATCCTAGATCCTTCAAGCTAGTAGAAAAGCAGTGTTTATATTTATCTAACAAGATATTTAAGGAATCTTTTTGTTGGGTAGTTAAATTTTCCCCACAACTGATTGGTGATTCATCAGACGACAACCCATCACATGTGCCTACTCTTCGAATTAGCAAACTCTCGACCAGTGTCTTACTTCGAGTTATTAAGCTATCCTTTTTTATAACTAGGTCTTTACTACTGATATTTTGAATCAACAGTTTGCCCACCCCTTGTATAATTTTATACTCTCCTGGCAACAAGTAATGCTCATGATTAGCAACATTGCGTACTGTTCCGTTAACATACACATCACCCGTAAACTTATTAGGAGAACTGACTGGAATTGCCTTTAATTCCCCACTACCTATGATCGTATCTTCAATGCAAAAGAGGGGACAAATTACAACAGGCTCTTCATTTACCCTTTGGAAAATAACGTCTGATTCTGTCTTGACTATTTTTACTGAAGGCCTTTCAGTAAACGTGTGACCCAGTAGTACGGAACAGTTAATCAGATAATCATCTACCACTAGTACTTCAACATTATTTTCTACCACGCCTTGTACCTCAATCGTGACACTGGCTTTACCAAGTGGGTTGTATGGTATGTTACCTATACCTCTCAACATTGGCACTTCTCCTACCGTCCAGTTTAAGGCCAGTCTCTGGGCATCGCTGAGACGAATCAAAGTACCTTCGCTTCCTAAATCAACTAGACATTCAGATAATGCACCATTTATTTTGATAGGCATTCGGTACTTAGCACTTGAATCGCCGGTGCTTTCCAGTTTTAAGACTGTTTTTGGCTTAGCGTCGGTACTTTGTTTAGTCCCAGGACACTCAGTATCCCTATGCCCTAAGTAGTTACATTTACTACATTGAACTCTTGGTTTTGGGCATCTGAAAAATGGGTGCCCAGTTTCTTTACAGTTATAACAGGTCACGGATCCCGTTGGTTTCTGTAGGCTAGCACCGCTTTTACCATTTGCAAATGTATTACTTGGTAAGCGTCTATCCTTATCTTTAATCCTTTGCTGTTCATTAGCATTCCTATCTTGCCCTACTTTGACTGTTTTCAAAAACTTGAGTACAAATTCTGGCTCTGTAAACACCGCTCCTTGTGCACCTAACCTAACGCCGCGGTCCTCAATACCCGCAATAATACAATCGACCGCGCGTTTCCCGGATATTTCGCAGCGATTAAGCAGATTCATTTTTGCGTAGTAATAAATTTCCAAAGACTCCCCGTAGCGCACTTTCTTGTTAAGCATTTCCATTAACAAATCTGCATAGTTATCTCTAGTTGGAAAAGATTCCCTTAATTTTACTTTCCATTCTTGCCACGTAAATAACAGCGATGGCAAACCCTGGTACCACGTTTTAGCTACCCCAGTTAATTTGGGCAGGGCATAATGAACCACTTGCTTATCACTCCAGCCATAGATTTGTGCACATTCGTCTACTTTGTGAAGCCACGTATCAACCGTCTGTTCCTTGCATAGAGGGTCAAATTCAGGAATTACATTGTTTAGAACTGGAAATTTATCGCGATCGTTATTACTAGTACTTTTTATATCTTTAAGCGCATCAATAAACTTTTCTATAAGCAAATTATTTACTGACTCACGGTTCGTTGCGTCTGGTGCTGGCGCCGGTGTCGGTAGGCGCGAAGCTCTGCGCTCGCGAGTCGGGGTACGGAGATGCGAAATTCTGCGCCTCGGCGGGTCTTCATATCCGTCGCGGTGTCGCGTCGAACCACGAGAACGTGACCAGGAGCGCCTTGCACCCGCACGCCTCGAGCTCGAATTTGATGGTCTTGTATGGCGTGATCGGGATCGTGACCGCGTTAGTCGCGATCGCCTTCCTCTCGAGCGCCTCGACCTCGAACGGCGACGGTGACTGTCACGTGTTCCTTCACGTGAACGCCTCCGCCCACGATGACCACTACGGCTTCGATTTCGGGAACCACCATGAAGTTGTAGTGGCGGCGTCATTGTCTCACGTAAAACAGCTCGTCCTTCACGCCTTTGTCCAGAGCCATCGTCAATATTTTCCATATTATCGTGTCCTCAAAATAAGAAAGATACGAGGGTGTGTTAATAAAAAGAAAAAAAACCAGTGCAGGGATACCTACCCATCAGTTATTTCAGAAATTTATTTTACTATCGTAATGTAATGATATTGTATGTTAACGTAAAAAAAACAGCGAATATTTAATTATACATGATTCCCACATGAATACGACTTGACGAGAAAAATACGATAGCACAGTACAAATGATACGATAAATAAAATACCCTAAGTATAATTTCGATATCACGCATATAAGCTTTATAGACCTATTAATTATTGACGCTCACATTACATCATGTTATAGCGAAGGGATAGTATATTAATTATCTAATAACGTAATTGGAGTATCAAAAAGCGACACTAAATTAATTTTGTTACTCGTGGGTAGTTCATTAAAATTAAAAAGAGAAGTTGACGAAGAAGGAAAAAAAAATACCATGCCATGTCGGTAATCGTTGGAGTAACATGTTAATAGGACACATACTTTGAAGTTTCATACAAAAATAACTTATAATCTTTCACCACAATAAAAGGTATATTCCATTAAACTAAGTTTACCAAGCATAAACTATGCATTCTTTAAATTTTAAACTTGAGATTTAGATTTTGACTTGTAAAAATGCCATCACGGCCTATTTGCAGAATAAAGTTCGTTTATTCAGAACATCAGGAATTATAAAATGAACAAGAAAACACTTACGTTTCTCTTCCACATATACGAGTGTATATACTTCTTCACAATCGTTTTGTGGGCTTGTGTATTCGATCCCACTTCTGATATGTAAACCGTACTGGTTTACTCTTCAGGATGTAACGTTGGATGTGAAAATATACACAGAAGGTCTACGAACACTATTTATTGTACAACTGAATTTATGGCACAAATTACACAGTATAGCACAACTGTCGGTTACAACTGCCGAGGAACGAATGCCCGAATTCCACTGTCAAATAAAAACGAACCCCGCCAGAATGATACTTGTCTGTGATTGGTCGTTGTCGACAACTCTCGACATCGAACGATCTCAGACAGTCAATACACCTTCTTTTTAGATTTAATTAGTATAATTCCATTTATTCGTCTCTCTAAAACATTAGGGTTGTTTTAATATTTATTACAACTCCTTATCAGGTAACGCATTTCCACATCATCATCATCATCATATCAGCCGAAAGATGTCCACTGCCCCCAAACAGTGCCACAACGACCGATCCTGCGCCACCAGCATTCAGTGGACTCCTGCGACCTTTACCAGGTCATCACCCCCACAGTCTACCTTGGGGGGCCTACCCACGCTGCGCTTTCCAGTATGTATTTCCATTTTTAACCGACTTCAAAAAAGGAGGAGGTTCTCAATCGATTACTCGGAGACTAGTGGACCGGTTTCTAGAATTCTTTTTTTTTGTTTTCTGGTTGGTCCCATTGTCACCGAGTCTGGATCTGATGACGGGATCTTGGTAAAATCGAAGGAACTCCTCAAATTATAAACCAAGAGGATGGGGTAAGGCAAAAAATAAGGAACTCCTCAAATTATATACCAAGAGGATGGGGTCTGGCAAAGTTTGGAGTCGGTGTTTTTTTGTTAAAAATTTACTTGTAATGTGAATTGTTGAGACGACTAATGTGTGTGACATTTCTTACGGTTGTTTGTCTGTCGATAAATGCGGACTTCGGACGGCGCCTTAGTAGCAACAACAAACGAACTTGCGTGTACGCAAACTCGATTACGAGAATTGGAAAAATTATTAGACTTTGGCTTGTCTTACTTTACACTTAGGGTGAACTGTTCTTGTGCACCTCCGAGCTGACCTGACACCACGATTGACAGTGATACTCACGTGACAACCCTAAATATATACGACTAGCTGTCAAACATGTGTTTTGTTAGACAGTATACCTTCTGTACGTAACTAAATACTATTCTGTGCCCTTGACATTTCAAATGTGACATTATTTCTAACGGTTGTTTGTTGATAACAGCGGACTTCGGATGGCGCCTTAGTAACAACAAACCTGCGTCTGCGCATAAACAGACACGGTCGGAAAAATAATTCTTCTTCGTGGCGATTTGAAAAATACCTTTTTTTACATTGGATATTAACTTGTTGACTCCATGTTCTGATCTTCATTTTCATGTATTTCCATTAATTAAAATTAAATAAATAAATAAATATTGGGGGACAATATTACACTAATCGACCTAGTCCCAAACTAAGCAAAGCTTGTACTATGGGTACTAGACGACGATATTCATACTTATATCTTATATATTGATAAATACATAGGAAACATCCAATCCAAGACACAGGAACAATATAAATAAATATATAAATAAATATTGGGGGACAATCTTACACAAATCGACCTAGTCCCAAACTAAGCAAAGCTTGTACTATGGGTACTAGACGACGATATACATACTTATATAGATAAATACATAGAAAACATCGAAGACCCAACAACAAATATCCGTGAAAAATGCACAAATAAATGCCCTGGCTGGGTTTCGAACCCGGGACCTCTAGCTTCGAAGGCAGAGTCACTACCAACTAGGCTAAACAGGTCGTCAAATATTCGTGATAAATGCACAAATAATGCCCTGACCGGGATTCGAAGCCGGGACCTCCGGCTTCGCAGGCAGGGTCACTAGCAACTAAGCTAAAGTGGTCGTCATTGTAATCATGTTCTAATAATACATTATGATCTTATAATTAACACATTCGGTGCCGGTGACACGAAACTTGTCGGCGCCGAATGTGTTAAGGTAAGAGGGAGCTAGTGAAGGATTTCGTGCCTGAGCTTGGTTGTTCCGATAGCTCAGTGGCTAGAGCGATTGGCCGCGTATGCCAGACGTCGCAGGTCCGAATCCTGCTCGGAGCACTGAATTTATAATTTTTTACCTTTAATTTGAAATTTGGAATTTTCGTTAGCAGCGTTCCTGCTTAATCTTAATAGTAAATTAGTTTAGTAAATATAAGTTTGTGAAAAGTCCGCATAATGTACCGGGTGGCCAACTTCGGATGTATGGAACTCTACACAGCGCGTGGCCCGACACGCACTTGGCCGATATTATTTTTATATAGACGGAACGCTGACTATTTGTCCATTTCGTATTATCACCATTTCATACGAAAATCACGACCGAAACATTCTGTTTTCTGTTATGTTATGGACGTTATGGTCAATTGGACACTATCTATAAAAAAACAAGCGATATTCTTCTTTATTGCTTTCAAAATAAGATCGTTTCAAGAACGCACAAGACATTAATTACAAGTCCTTAAAATAAACGATTCTCAACTCTGTTGCTTTAAAAATAAGTTTATAGCTCCATAATCATAAAAGATATTTATTAGGATAAATTTGATCTTTACAACTATTGTAATAAAGATCCATTTTGAACTCAACAGTTCAAAGTTTAATGATTCTCGTGAAATAGGAACAGTGATAAGTCCAATGAAAGCGTAGAAGCAAAATTAACCTTTTTACAAATACGTAAGGTTTAATTTGTAACGCCGTTACAAATGACTGACATGTTTCTTAGGCATCTATATTAATAATTTCGTGCAGGGGTACGGTAGACCCGAACGAGACCTGTCTCAAATTGAAGAACGTATAAAAATAACGATTTCGAGTTGAACATATGTATCCGCAAAATTCGGATTGTCGCGTATTTTGCATTAAAAAGTGTTAATTTTATGACAAATGGTCGGCCATATTAAATTCGTTGGTTGACAGCGTCGGGTTGGGTACGTTCGGAAATTGTAAACTATGTTTGCGTCCGGTGTGTTGGCCAGGTTGCTGGGCTGCGTTCTGGGTGATGGGCCATCATCGCCCATTGTGTGGATTCGGCTAGCCGCGTCTGCAGCGTTTTGTTTTTGTAGTTTTCAAGCGTTCTATACACCTATCAGCCTAGCTAGCACGATAACTTATACCGTCACGTTATATGGGCGAAATGTATTAAAACGTCACATAAAACAACGGTATAATCTATCGTGCTAGCTAGACTGATTGTCACAACAACCGCCTTCAAAGCGAATGTATGGGGCCTGTTACATGGTTATTATTATCACGTGATACATTCATATCACGATAAGTATCACGTGAATATTGAAGCAGAATCCATACAAATTTGAAAACTGCGATAATATTGACACCCCAGTATTGTGATAATATTAATCGTGTAAAGGACACCACTTGAATGTTTGTTGAGTCTGTCCGCCATCTTAAAGCTGCTTCTCTATTTTGTTGTGACAAACTACTAGGTGACTAATGGCTTTTAAACATCTAGCAAAATTCTATCCCTATCTCGCTCTATCTTATAACTTAGTGGTACTGGGGGTCTACTCTGAAATTCGAAATCCGAACTTCGTATGGTGCTGTCCCTTTCACTCATATAGTCTATGACAGGAGAGTGAAAGGGACGGCACCATACGAAGTTAGGATTTTGAATTTCGGAGTAGACCTCCAGCTCATGCCGTTCGCCGCGCTCGGACGTAAGAGGCGCTACCGCGAACCGAAAACGAAGTATCTGCCTCTCTCTCGCACATGTATATTCGAACGATAGTTCGTTTTTGGTTCGCGGTAGGCCCTCAGACGTCAACTTCAAAACGAATAGGGTATTTTACTATATGAGAAATAAAATTCAAAATGTAAGAAAAACCGGCCAAGTGCGTCGGACTCGCGCACTGAGGGTTCCGTACAACTAAAAAACAAATGTGATTTATCAATATATTTATATTTTTGGTGAAATATACTTATTATTATTATTATTATATTATTATTATTATCACGCGAAGCACTGAATATTGAAGCAACATCCATAGGGGCCTGTTACATGGTTATTATTATCACGCTATATACTCATATCACGATCCGTATCACGTGCAATGAATATTGAAGAAAAATCCATAAAATTTTGAAAACCACGATAATATTGACACACCAGTATTGTGATAATATTAAGCGTTTAACAGACCCCATACAATTTTAAAAATCGCGATAATATTGACACATAATATTGAGTGTAAAGGGCCCCACTTAATAGAATTTAGCGGAGAATAGAGAGCTGCTACCGCGAAACAAAAACGAACGAACATTGTGTATTTCCCTCTGTGTCGCTCGATTTTGCAAGTTCGACAGAGAGGGAGATACACGAACTTCATTTGTTTTCGTTCGCGTTAGCAGCTCTGACTTCGCACCAAAAATACTGATTGGCACATCAATATTTAACAATTGCACATCTGAACTGAATTTTAATGAACGATTAGTATTTTAGCTATATAAATCAGTACTGATTACGGTGTCAAATTTTTTATGTGCTTTTAAATATTACCCTTACAAAAATGCTTAGGATTAACTTGCAAAGATACTAGAATTTGCCCGTGACGTCGTCAGCGTAATCTTTTACTCCCTATTCCATATGTTAATCCAGACTACAGACTATATTTGTATACGAAGTTTCATCATAATCCGTTGTTGTAATGTTTTTATTTTATACATTTTTGTACACTATTTCTTTCGTCATTTGCATAACAGTCACGAATAAATGTTTACTTTATTTATTTCACCCGAGCGAAGCCGGGCTTTCATCTAGTATTTTTATAATATCATGCGAACAAGGGTCAGGTATTGTTATGCCACGTGGGTACGATTGTTTATATTTACATTTATTATAAAATATTGCGTACAAAGGTGTGATAAAGTTTGTGTACATAAATAGAGTGTGACTTCTACCGTATGCAGTAATCAAGGATTTCTTCGATTGAGTCAAGTGAAAGTCTTCAGCTTTTCGGTAAAAATGCTTTCGTATTACCGGCCGGCGGTATTCTTTTTTTATCGTAAATGGGATTGCGTTTGACCTTAGTCTAACCTGATGGAAAGATTTCCAGATGTCCCGTTCTCCGCTACAGGTCGCATTTATCAAACGAAAAATGTGACGAAATTATTTCAGTCGAGTCAGCTTTGGAACATTTTAAAATTGGAAAAAAAATGTTTTTGTTGCGTGGCACTAGATTATTTTTATTGGCTATGTGCGAAGTTGGTGGTGGGGGTAAGCTAGGCGATCGTAGCGCACACCATGGCAGAAATGTGCACTTACCGGGGACAACTGTCAAATTTACTTTCACGTTTTCTATTGGTTTCTTAACGGTTTCCTACGATTCGTTTCGTTTGTATGTATTTATTTATTCTCTTATTTATTTCAGTAAAATTTCCAATACGGGGTCTTTCTCGTTTACTAAAGTAAATAAAATATTCATGTGTCATTATTTGACATCTCTGAGTTTTGACATTGTCTCGGGACCTTTGACGTTTGACGTTTCAGCCGTGCACATAGCCAATACTTAACTAAATAAGTTTCTGTCAAAAACTTCATTTTTGGGACAAGTTTTTATTGCAGACTGTACATTTTTCCACAATCATTAACTACTCGTTGAGACGGTTCCAATGAGCCCAAACACGACGGGTTTATCTTGTGTAGTTTAGGAGTTGCCATGGCCACCTTCTGTCTCCATCATCAGATCAGCTCGGTACCATGATAATGTATTGTCACCGAACTTACATAAGTATGCCAAATTTTAGCTCTCGGATAACGGCAAGCGGCTGTAAAAATGTTTGCTAATTTTGAAGACAGGGGCGAATTGACGACCTGTTTAGCCTAGTTGGTAGTGACTCTGCCTCCGAAGCTAGAGGTCCCGGGTTCGAATCCCGGCCAGGGCATTTATTTGTGCATTTTTCACGGATATTTGTTCTTGGGTCTTGGATGTTTTCTATGTATTTAAGTATGTATTTATCTATATAAGTATGTATATCGTCGTTTAGTACCCAAAGTACAAGCTTTGCTTAGTTTGGGACAAGTCGATTTGTGTAAGATTGTCCCCCAATATTATTATTATTATTATAACACCCCGCCCCAGTGGCGTGTAAGGGCTTAGTTTAGCAAAAAGTCCCCTCTCCTCTGCCTATCCCTTTTGGGAACACCGGCGTGAGTTTATGTACGTTTGTAATCACATCATCGCCTTAGCGATATCCCAGTACATCAGATGCATCCTGAACGATGCCCGAGGTCCGCTACCTAATCCTAAGAATTGGCGTTGGGACCAATTCTTACGGAAGCGAGTACCGTCTGACCTGCCCAAGGGACTAGACTGTTAGAAGTTCTCAAGCCGCCCGAAAGCCTCTAACTTGGCTTAACGACTGTTGCTCATAGCAGTCGGGATCAACAGCTTAGTGTGCCTTCCAAAGCATGGAATCAATTAATAACCACTCAAAGAGTCACCCATCTAAGAGGCACGGTAGAAATAATCCATTAAAACTGTCGGCTTGTTTAGCCTAGTTGGTAGTGACACTGCCTCCGAAGCTAGAGGTCCCGGCTTCGAATCCCTGCCAGGGCATTATTTGTGCATTTAGCACGAATATTTGTTCCTGGGTCTCGGATGTTTTCTATGTATTTAAGTATGTATTTATATAAGTATGTTTATCGTCGTCTAGTACTCTAGTAGTTTGGGACTAGGTCGACTTGTGTAAGATTGTCCCCCCATATATATATATTTATTAATTTATTATTTAAAACGTCGATTTGACGCACCCATACAGACATACGTTATTACAAAGCTTTTCGCTTACGTGTGCCGCACAAACCCTGCCCTATTGCTCCAACGGACCGCAGGTCCAAAAAGGTCTTGAGTGCCTTAGGCTAAACAAGGTGGGCCCACTGTTACAGGAGCAAATATTAAATACTAGCTGTTGCCCGCGTCTTCGCTCCTATTGGTCGCAGCGTGATGTTATATAGCCTAAAGCCTTCCTCGATTAATGGACTATCCAACACAAAAATAATTTTTAAATTCGAACCAGTAGTTCCTGAGATAATATTAGTATAGATAAAAGGAGCATCTGCAGTAAACTCCTTGTATCCGAAAATGTTTTTTTTTCATTTCGTAGAAATTTTAATCTAAAGTTATGATATGACCTCCGACACTCTTCTCCTCTTGACACCACGACATTATAGCACATTAGTTAATGCAGTGTTAGAAGATGGTATCAAGTTATGAGTCATTAATTGTTTTTGCATTTTTTTGTTTTTAAAGATATTATCGGTGTTTTCTTTTTCTTTATTAAGTTTTTAAAATAAATTGACATTAATACACCCCAAAAGAGTAATAAGAGTACACGTATGTAAGTTATCTTTAAAGATTTTTTTAAGAAAAAAACTTTTTTTTTCAATTGAGACCACTTGGAAATGATTGCTGGTTCGCTAAATAGTCCACCGTTTCATTTTTTGCTCCCGTTACAGGGCCCACCCCATCTACTGTGCAAGAGTTGACCCCGGCTGACGTTGCTTATAACCGCATACCTTACGAGCGCTCCTTAGTTTAGATTATGTATTTACACCACACCTTGCCAATAAGCGCGCTTTTCCGCACGTTGCGCGTCCGGAAAAGAACACTTCTTCTCTCGCAACTTCTCGCAATCATTACTCAGAGTACATCTTATCGTCTGTCAAATTAAACCAACTTGACAGAACTGGCTTTCCACGACCAAGTGGCCAAGTGGTGACGTAAAATTGTGTACAAAATATGGGTCGTAAAAAAGAAAGCCCTCTCTCGCATATTTATGACCCTCGCCTGCCGCTCGGGCCTCAAACATCTGCGATATCGGCCTTTGTTTTACAACCCTTGTATCGTAAATAGCTATTAACTATGTGAAGTACCTACATATGTGTTGAAAACTAAAGGAGCAAAGACCATTAGGTTAGATGACTAACCACGTGAGAGCAGTGTGAAGATATCAAAGGCCAAAGGTCAGCTTGAACAAGGATAGCTATATTATTTAATTAATTGGATCGATCGTAATTACGGTAATTAGTAATTAAGTAGGAAATTATTAGGGCCTTCTATTTCCCCTGTGAAAACACAAATTATCTATAGGAATAGGATCAGTAACCTTTTCGTTCGGCTCCCGACCCGTTCCAAACTAAAAGTACTTATGTTTTTTTTTTACCCGACAGCGCCAGACAGAGGGTTATGTTTTTCGAGAATATGTATGTACGTATAATTGTTTGGCACGCTCTGAAGCCTGAACGGCTCGATGGATTTTAGCTTGAGAGGTGTCGTTAGATCCGTATTTACTGTGAGAGTGACACTTATTTGAAATAAATAAAAAAACAAAAAGGCGGATTTTTGGCGCCAAATTCCAAATTACAAAGAAACGCAGTCGGGTTTTTTAGTTTTTTAATTAACGAGTCTGTTTACATATACTTTACCGATATTTTAATAGTTATTCTGCTAATCAAAAACCATGAAAATCGGTCCAGCCGTTCTCGAGTTACAAACCCAACTTTGTTTTATATACATATAAAGATGTCATGTCAAATAGGTATGGTCATTGGGTTTTAGTGTTGTCCAATCCACCTAAAACCGCAAAACACCAAATTGACTAAATTGTAAAAAGTCTTAATACCCTCCTAGAAAGTTCAATTGATTATCGACTCTATCTCCGTAAGCAATAGATTAAGAGTGCACTAATAGAAAAATGGCGATACATATGTCTTTCTAGTTGTAGTTTCTCAGGTGTTCAGAAAAATGGCGGTCATAAAATGCAGAATGCGTCTAACGTCACATTTCGATTAAAGCAATTTGTACTTTTGGCAAAGTAAGTTGATAATCCGGTAAAATGTTAATGCATGCAGCTACAGTATTTTGTGTACGAAGTATGGTTATCTTTTATGGCACACGTTAATGGGGTAGCAAGATCGCACAATAGGACAATGAATTGGACACAACCAAACCCCCACCAACTTTAATAATGTGAGAACATGATGTGGAACATGCGAGGGTTAATGGATCGGGAGACGGAACATAATATGTTTTTTACGATTTCTGTATCTACTGATCGATATAATAATTAGCTTATCTAATTCCGGTTTGTATTATCTTAGCTCGGATATAAATGTTTTATAAATAACTTGTGCTCTATATTAATCATGCATACATGGAGGTTTATGTTAGGCTATTTTTTTAAATACCACGTCGGTGGCAAACAAGCGGGCCCGTCTGATGGTAAGCGGTCATCGCAGCCTATGGACGCCTATTTTAACAGATTTAGTTCAGGTCTATGACTACGTGTTATACAAATACAGGAGAATAGATGCCCAATAAAGGAGCGCTCGTGGCCAAGCGGCACCTGCGCATCGGCTAAGCGTAAGCTACGTCGGCCCAGGTCATCTCTTGGATGGGGGACCGCTTTGAGTGGTTACTAACGGATACATACAAACGGAACTCCTGCAACATTTTGCGAAGAAATTTTTAATAAGCCACCTGACAGCATCAAGTTATTGCATGGTCTAGAATTCTAAGAAAAAAAATAACAAAATGGCTACAAGAACATTGTTTTTACTCCGTAAAGGAATACATGAAAATTAAATTGTGATAAATAATAATAATAAATAAATAACATTCCTGAACATTTGCATGCTGTTTCGGCTGAATATTGTAACTATGCTATTGGCTATGTGCGAAGTAGGTGGTGGGGTTACTAGCTAGGCGATCGTAGCGCACACCATGGCAGAAATGTGTACTTACCGGGGACCACTGTCAAATTTACTTTCACGTTTTCTATTGGTTTCTTAACGGTTTCCTACGATTCGTTTCGTTTGTATGTATTTATTTATTCTCTTACTAGCATTTGCCCGCGGCTTCGCCCGCGTACTAAGCGAAATATTTAACCGTCTACAAAAAACAGGTTCGTATGTTTGTCCACGATTATCTCGCGTTTGGCTGAACCGATTTAGATGCGGTCTCCAGAAAAGTAGTTGTTACATTCTGGGGTTTCGCTATACGAAGTTTGGTGATTGTGATTCATTAACAAATGAACAGATAAAAAGTCAGTATACATTCTGAGAACCGGCAAACTGTTGAATTTCATTTGATTTTGGCAAAAATAAGGATCGAAAACTATTATCATACATTTCCGAGAGGCCGAAGGGGAAAGGGCCGATGAAATAAAAGCATGTCTTAAATGGCTCTTAGTAAAAGTATCTGTGTACTACAGTAACACCAATAGGTCTGTAAACGACCTAACAGCGCGCAGCGGCCATAAACTCTGGTCCTTTGAAGTACAAAAATACGGCTAATTCAATATCATGTGTAACATTTATTTTTCCTACAATTAAATTTATTAGGTAGGTTTTGCCAGTTACCATTGGAGCATCCAAAAAGAAAATTTGGCCTCACTTCCATTCGCACTCCTTACTGTCAGTCCGTCTGTTACAACCAAGTTGCTTTTACTGGACCTATTGAATTTTACCTCGGATTCGTGTTAAGAGACCTCTCCGACACTCAGATATCGATTTTGAACGAAATCGGGACGAAAATGAAGAAAATCAATATGGCCGCCACTTTCACAAATTTTACCTCGGATTCGTATTAAGAGACCTCTCGGACGCTCAGATATCGATTTTGATCGAAATCGGGACGAAAAAAAAAGAAAATCAATGAGTGCGACTTTTTCCACATTTTACCTCGGAGTCGTATTAGGGACCCCTCGGACGCTCAGATATCGATTTTGAACGAAATCGGGACGGAAATTAAGAAAATCAATATGGCCGTTACTTTATTCAAAGTTTAGGTACCTCGGATTCCTATTAAGAGTTCTCTCGGACGCTCAAATATCGATTTATGTCGAAATCGTATCGGACGGCACTGATCAATAAAACCATCTACAATACATTGAATCAATAAAAGGTCGTATCTTCATAGGGAACTCACGGCACTTCATGCACCTTTAGACCTTATAAGGAACTTACATGCCAAATTTGGTATCTTTCGAACCACCAGTTTGCGCTGTGCGGTGATATGTCAGTCTCTCAGTCAGTCAGTTATTTCTTGATATTTGGCACAATTTTTCAAAAGTTTTCATGACCACTATATTAAATTTCAAAACCGATGCCATTTTCGTAACTAACGTCCTAAAAAACCATAAAAACGACACCCATATTAATATTTAGACATTTTATCCCCCTCGGACCCCAACAGAGGGGATGGTATTTCACGTCCTCCACGTGGGATTTTAAAATCATTGTTGTTTTCGTAATCAGCGACCCGGTATATCATAAAAACAATACCCATGTCGATTTTCAGTATTTGTCACCAGATTTCCCCCTTTTAGGGGTTGATTTCTCAAAAAACCTGAAACACGTATTTACTCATTTATCGTTAGAAATACTCCTGTGAAGTTTCGAATAAAATAGTCCAACTAATCTTGTTTCCCCATACAAACTTCGGACCCCCATTTCACCCCCTTAGGGGTTGAATTTTGAAAAATCCTTTCTTAGTGCACCCCTAGACCTTAGAAGGAACCTACGTGCCAAATTTGGAATCTCTAGGACCAACGGTTTGGGCTGTGCGTTGATATGTCAGTCAGTCAGTCAGTCAGTTTCTTCTTTTATCTATTTAGATTTATTTCAGTAAAATTTCCAATACGGGGTCTTTCTCGTTTACTCAAGTAAATAAAATATTCATGTGTCATTATTTGACATCTCTGAGTTTTGACATTGTCTCGGGACCTTTGATGTTTGACGTTTCTGACGTGCACATAGCCAATAATATGAAACATCTTTGTACCTACGTATTCTTGCAAATAAACATTCCTGTTCTATTCTAGTTTTAAGTTTTATACGTTGTATTAGTAAGCTATGTAATTTATTGAGGTGTGCAATAAAGAGTTTTTGTATTGTAAGTCATCAACAGCCAATAGTAGGCTGATCCCATCACTGGGAGGCACAGGATATGAGGCTATGGACGTCCCCAGCCCCACACTAGCTCAGTGCAGACGAAGATTGTCGATCTAATTTATATTTGTGGTCGCATTGTACATCTGTGAAGAAATTAGGTGTATGTTAAGTCCCCAACCCGTAGTGGGCTAGCGTGGGGACTACTCTATGTGTACTCATAGTTAGGTTCTTAAATTTATAATCTTTGTTCATAAACATCATCTATGTTATAGGGGAGGAGCACTGCTTATCCTATTGGCTATGTGCACGTCTGAAACGTCAAACGTCAAAGGTCCCGAGACAATGTCAAAATTTAGAGATGTCAAATAATGACACATGAATATTTTATTTACTTTAGTAAACGAGAAAGACCCCGTATTGGAAATTTTACTGAAATAAATAAGAGAATAAATAAATACATACAAACGAAACGAATCGTAGGAGACCGTTAAGAAACCAATAGAAAACGTGAAAGTAAATTTGACAGTGGTCCCCGGTAAGTACACATTTCTGCCATGGTGTGCGCTACGATCGCCTAGCTTACCCCCACCACCTACTTCGCACATAGCCAATAGTTTCAGGTATAATACCTATTTAGGGAGTAGAGTTCTACTTTAAGGAAACTTTGTAAAAGATGTTTTCTATAAAAAAAAATACTGCCCATTCCATCTCAGTGAAGGCCCAGCGGGACGGGCTAGTGAGACGTACACGGGCTAATGATGATGATGACATTGATGCGATTTCTACAGGCCTGGTGTTACCAGTATTACCACACATGGCAATGCACTCGTTACTGTGAAACGATAACGACTATCTTATCTGTTAAAGTATTAAAGTTCGTTAATCTTTGTATTAACACAATCTTGAAAACAAAAAAAAAACACTTAATTGACAACATTTTACTTTTCTAATCGGACTTTTTTTTCATCATCATCATGTCAGCCGAAAGACGTCCACTAGGCCTCCCCCAAAGACTTCCACAATGACCGGTCCTGCGCCACCCGCATCCAGCGGACACCCGCGACCTTCACCAGGTCATCAAAAAAAATCATGAATCATGTACTACTTTTGTATCATAGATTTTGGCCAGTAAATAAAAAAAAATAAAAAATAAAAAATCAGTCCACCTGCCCACGCTACGCCTTCCGGTACGTGGTCGCCATTCGAGAACCTTTCCGCCCCAACGGCCATCGGTTCTACGTGCTATGAGCCCCGCCCACTGCCACTTAAGTTTAGCGATTCGGAGGGCTATATCGGTCACTTTGGTTCTGATGCGGATGGCCTCATTCCTGATGCGATCATGCAGAGAAAAAAGCCTTTTTTTTGATAAAATCAAATAGAGAATAGAAAATAAAATATAACCACATTTTTAATATCTCGAAATCGTCCCGAATTCAAATTTAAAAAAAAAAACAAAAGTTCATCATTCTAAAAGAGAGTAATGGACAAGCTATTTTGTCATACCACGTCGGTGGCAAACAAGCGTACGGCCCGCTTGATGGTAAGCGGTCACCGCAGCCTATGGACGCGATGACAAGTAAGGCGTCACAGCGTAAAAAATCATGCAGAAGTACTACAATGAGGAACTTTCGAAATTGGTTTTTGTATATGAAATCGGGACAATTTCGAGAATTTAAAAAAACCGTACCAGAAATATTGTGGCAAAAAAATACAACATTGTGAAAATTTTAACCTCCTTGCTAATATTACGGTTCATGAGATACAGCAAAAAACACCAACAACTTATTATTATTTTGATGTTAGTATTTGTTGTTGTAGCCACAATAAAAATACATAATCTGTGCAAATTTCAACTGTCTAGCTATTACGGTTCTTGAGATCTACTCGTAACTCGGCGAGTGGTAGCCATGAAAAAGGGCTAAGATATCACGTTTTTTGTATGGGAGCCCCCCTTAATTATTATTATTATTTTGTTTTTAGTATTTGTTGTTATAGCGGCAACAGAAATACACAATCTGTGAAAATTTCAACTGTCTAGCTATTACGGTTCTTGAGATACAGCCTGGTGACAGACGGATGGACGGACGGACAGCGAAGTTTTAGCAATAGGGTCCCGTTTTTACCCTTTGGGTACGGAACCCTAAAAATGTGATCATATTTAATTTTCTATCCTCTATTAAATTTTATTTTTTTGTAGAATTTAAAAATGTGATCACGGTTAACTTTTGATCTTCTATTTGTATGAAATGTCAATTCGCAATGGGAGACTCTTCTAGGTGTATCTCTTCTATGTATGTGTGTGTGTGTCATTGCTTTCCATTAGGTGAGACTAAGACCAATCGCTGGTCAGTCTATCATAAAAAAAAATTGGAGCCATATTTTTCGTTATATTCAAAGAATACGGAATGATACGTCATACAAAGGATTTCCGAACGCGTCTATTTTTAGTGCCCATTATATTAATGAAACCTTTGTCGCGAATATTCAAGTTTACAAAGATAGTTTGTATGTGTGTGTCATTGATAATAACCGACCAAACTAAATAGACAAACGAAATGTATAGCATTTCGTCTGTGGCAGTTGTGTATTTCACTTGGTCAGGTTATATGATTCAACTTGAAAAAGGACCGGTCAAAAATGACGTTGTTATGGCAGTTTGCCAATTCAAACCAATGAAAGGTCCTTAAATGTATGTAGAAGTACAAACTAGTAGATATATACATAATTATATATTACGTACATAAAGTTTGAAGTGGCTTAAGAGTCCCCCGTACGCTAGACCGAACTCGATTCTCCATACAAACGCAGTTTCGTTCTCATTTTAAAACGCCTTGCTGAAATAACATGAAACTTTGTATACACAATGGGAGCCGCCATATCGAGGTCGGAAATTAGTTTCTGTTGCTAGAAATTGTAATAGAAAAAAAAATACAGCGAGATTTTGAGTATTTTATGTCTTGTATGAAATAGAATAACGCTGTATTTTTTCTCCATTATAATTTCAAGCAGCAGAAACTAATTTCCGACCTAGATATGCCGGATCCCATTGTGTATACAATGTTTCATGTTATTCTAGCATGGCGTTTTAAAATGAGAGCGTAAATACGTTTGTATGAAGAAACGAGCTTACTGCTGACTCTTAATAGTGTTCAGTTAGATAAGTGAAATAAATATTAGTTGTAAATTTTTTACCCAAATCGAACTAGTCCCACAGCTCAATAAGGCTTGTGTTATGGGTAGTACACGACGATATATTTAATAGATATATACTTAAATACATAGAAAATATCCGAGTCTCAGGAACAAATGTTTCTGCTCACCACGGAAACAAATGCCCTTACCGGGATTCGAATCCGAGACCTCTAGCTTTGGAGGCAGAGTCACTACCAACTAGGCTAAACAGGTCGTCAAATCGGGAAGGAAATGAAGAAAATCAATATGGCTGCGACTTTTTCCAAATTTTACCTCGGATTCGTATTAAGAGACCTCTCGGATGCTCAGATATCTATTTTGAATGAAATCGGGACGGAAATGAAGAAAATCAATATGGCCGCCACTTTTTCCAAATTTTACCTCGGAGTCGTATTACACCTCTCGGACGCTCAGATATCGATTTTGAACGAAATGGCTAAACAGGCTGATAAAGGCCGAAAAACGTATACCGGGTGTCCCAAGGATACGCCGCATGGAGGGGAAGTACCTTAAATATTGTGATGATGATGATGATGATGATGAAAACTTACCTGCCTTAACCAGGAATAGAACCCACCAAATATTATGAAAAAAAAACTTTTTTATGGTTACGATACTGATCGAAAGCGTTCGTTCATTAGGATTATTTTTTCTTGAGGATGTTAAACCAGAGGCCTTCCTCTAAAAACAAAAAAAAAACTGTAAAATGTGAAAAATGAAATGTGTAAAATGTGTCTGTAAAATTTAACATTTGAATTTTAATTATTATAAATAATATATTCACGTCTACTATGAAGTTGTCGACAACCTTGCTATTGAAATAGAATGTCAACAATACCTTTGCACCTATTAGTGCGTGTATGCTAATAGGGTAGCCTCCTCGTGTTAAATTATTGTATACCATCAAATTAACACAATAAAATGAAATCACAAAATAAAATTAAAAATATTTTTTTCAATTCAATCCATTTATTTACAATACAGAGGTACTTATAATTAATTACACGATTTCTTACATTTAGATCGTAACCTACCGCTGTATATGATTATATTTTTTATTCACAAATTTGTCATTTTCCTGTGTCCCTGTCCCATGCACTAGGCTTGGCCTGAATCGCAGGTTGACACTTAAGAGGGCGCAGTACGCTCGGTTCTCCATAGAAACGTATTTATGCTCTCATTTTAAAACGCAGTGCTAGAATAACATGAAACTTTATATACACAATGGAATCCGGCATATCTAGGTCGGAAATTGGTTTCTGTTTCTAGAAATTGTAAAAGAAAAAAAATACAGCGGTTTTTTGAGTTTTTTACGACTTGTATGAAAACCTTAATAATCGTTGTATTTTTTCTTCATTATAATTTTAAGCAACAGAAACTAATTTCCGACCTAGATATCCCGTTGTGTATACAAAGTTTCATGTACAACAATTAATTACTTAACGATTAGAATAGCAATTTTCTTGTTTTTCCATACAGCTTTAGGACGGGGCTTGTGCGATGTGACGTCATAATGTTCTGTCAATTAGTATGGAGCGTTTTTAGTGTTCGGGAACAATATCCACCTTTGACCCTCATTTGTGGCTTTCGTTGTATTTTAATCGCAGTTGGCCCCATACAAACATTTGACTCTGTTTAAAACTGAGTCGTCTGGCATCGTTTTTTTTTTTTTTTGGAAACTAAACTACCTATTTGCTGAACATTTATACTACAGTGGCTATATGTGTGTCTGGGGTTTTACAATTTTTCTAAGTTGTAGTTATAACAACAACTTAGAAAAATTGAAAATCCCCCGACATTTTCATTTCAAAGCTCAGTATCTCGAAAACGGCTGAACAGATTTTCATGAAATATGGCTAAGAACACTTGGGATATCATATCATTATCTATGACACAAAATCGGTTTATCCGGTTGGGAGCTACGATACCACAGACAGATACACAGACAGACACGTTACACTTATATTATATTGTAATACCCCTCTTTTTTTGCGTCAGGAGTTAAAAAATATCTGCTTCCATTCCTCAAACCATGACATACGGCCAGCGCTCGTCCTCGGATAGTCAAGGTGTATGTAATCTCTTTTCTGAGTATTTTGGATCAGTCTTTGGACACCATGGTCTGCCTGATGTTTCTAACCACGCTGCGGAATGCAGTAACAGGGCCTCCATTTCTAGTGTGGAGGTTAGTCGTTTGGATCTAGTGGAGAAAATTAAATCTCTAGACATTAATAAGGGGGCAGGTCCAGACGGTATTCCTGTCTCTTTCGTCAGGGAATGCTGTGAAGAACTTAGCTTTCCTCTATGCCTGCTCTTCAACCAGTCTCTTGGCACCGGGGTATTTCCAGCGTTGTGGAAAGTTGCATATATTGTTCCGATATACAAATCTGGCAATAAATCGTGCGATGAAAACTACAGACCTATAAGCATTCCTTCCTGTATTGCCAAGCTGTTCGAATCCACAGTGCATACTTTTCTTTATAATCATGTGAAACCATATTTGTCTGATAAGCAGCATGGCTTTGTTAGCAATAGGTCCACTGTTTCCAATCTACTCGAATACAAGCACTATCTATGCAATGTCTTCGCCTTACAGGGTCAAGTTGATGCCGTGTACACTGATTTCTCTAAGGCGTTCGATAAGGTTGACCATTTTATCCTTTGCCACAAAATTAAAGTCCAATATGGAATACACGGTAACCTCTTTCGCTGGGTTCAATCCTACCTTCTTAATAGAAGTCAACTAGTGGCCTTCAATGGATACACTTCTCCGGAACTTATTATAACGTCAGGCGTTCCTCAGGGATCCCACCTCGGCCCACTGTTGTTTGTGCTGTTTATTAACGATCTAGTTGACCGTTTAATTTGTCCCTGCTTGCTTTACGCTGATGATCTTAAGGTTTTTAACACTGTAACCAATATTAATGATTGCTTATTGTTGCAGAATGATCTGAGACATACATATATCTGAATGGTGTTCCCTCAACCATATGTATCTTAATGTTGCCAAATGCCACGTTATATCTTTCTCAAATAAAAAGAATAAACACGTATATAATTATGATTTACAGGGTCAGGCTCTTGATAGAAAATCTGTTGTTAGGGACCTTGGGATCCTCTTTGATGATCAGCTTAGCTTTCGTCCTCACTACGAATACTTGGTTGGCAGAGGCAGACAATTACTGGGCTTTATCTTTCGAACTACCAAGGGTTTTAAAAAACCTAATAGTTTACTGACACTATTCTTTAGTTTAGTCAGAAGTGTCCTTGAGTATGGTTCCCCGATCTGGACTCCACACTATTCTGTACACACCAATAATATAGAGCGTGTACAGAAATATTTTTTAAAGGTTCTTGCTTACAGGTTCAACCTTGGTCGCACGTATAAGTCATACCTTAGTAGACTTAAAAAATTTGAAATTCCCACACTGGAAGCCCGTCGCAAAATGTGCGACCTTCTATACTTACATAAAATTTTACATTCCAAAATAGATTCAGCTGCTCTGTTGCCAACTAACTTTTAACACGCCTCGTTTTAGAGGTCGTACATGTAAAGTTTTTTCTCTGAAGATGTACAAAAACAATACTTCCTTCTATAACCCAATCACCAGAATGTGCAGACAATATAATGACTTGGCTGTGGTCAATGTTCGTGTCGACATATTTGATCCACGCATTACTAAATTCAGGAGGATCTTGGCGGTCATCCTCCTTTCTGCTCATGCCCATCGTCCTCTCCCCCCCCGTCCTCCCCGTCCTCCTCCGTAAGTAACGCGTGATTTACGCTTAACGCCTAAAACTGAACCCTCTGTAGGTAAGTTCGTTCCTAAAGGTCTATAATTCTCAAATTCACAGTTTATTAGTAGATAAAAAATTTGTATATCCTCTGATCATGCTTGTCACTTGTGTTAAATCGAAACGTAGATTGTAGATGCATCATTGGGTCGACTTGGCCAAAATAGATTAGGACAAAGCTGTTATAGAATGTTGAACATGTATGATCTTAATCTAAAACCCTGGTCTGTGTTGGTCGACTTGACGCTAGTGTTGTACGCATGGGCAAATATGCGCTAATTTACTGATCAAGCTGTGTGCACTTAGTTTTGGATATCATGCTAGTTTATAAGCTACTGAACACGCGCGAGCTAACTGAACCATGTGTTGTATGATGTCTGTTAAGTGTACCTTACTAATAAATAAATAAATAAATAAAAGATGTGTCTAGACAATCAGCCTTCACATTCCGTAAAAACTATTATGATATTGATTGACAGCCAGAAACAAATGCAGCCTAATTGGCACGATAGCTTATACCGTCACGTTTTATGTGTCGTTTAAGTACATTTCAGCATATAACGTGACAGTGACGGTGACTAGGCAGAGGCGCTACCGCTAGCCGAATACAAAGAATCTCCCTCTCTGTCACTCGAATATGCAAGTGCGACAGAGAGGCAGATGTTTCGGTTTCGACCGCACTCTATTCTCAATACAAACGTAGTTTCGTTCTCATTTTAAAAAGCCATGGTAAAATAATTTGTGTATACAATTACAAAGTTTATACAATTACAAATGATTCCAGTGTTACGGATTGTCCTAAGTAACCCGTTCAGCTCGACAGCTGAACGGGAAGCCAAAACACATTACTGAACGTAGCAATTCTAAATTCAAATCTGTAGTAAAACAAACACTTATTTCAAAAGCATATTATAAGGTAAACGATTACATCATGGACAGGGATGTTTGGCAGTGATAGTGTCCTGCACGGCTAATCTATCGCGAAAATAGGTTTTCTACTGTAGCTTGTTATTTTTGTAGTAACTGAGACTGTAATTTTATATTTAACTATACAATGTATATTGTTTTGAAAAAATGACACCTCGCCGAGTTTCTTACGCCGGTTCTTCTCGTGGCAGAGGTTTATTTTTAGAGGTTCGGTGGTAGTTTATTGACGTTCATAGGTGCATGTAATATGCCTAATTTGAAGAATAAAGTACTTTTACTTTTACTTTAGCTCTCCAAAGAATTCCCGTTCCCCTGAAAACTACCAGCTAGCCGCCATGTCAAATGGCGGGAAAATATCCATCGCCGATTGGTCGTACCGAGAGCACCAACAAGGATTGAGCAACACTCCTATTGGTTACTTTCCACCAATCCCAATCCCTTGTACAACTGCAAGGAAAGTCTGCAGGGTTGCTAGCACAAAATTATCAATTCCTGGCATCTTAAAGCTACATAAAATTAGCATGACGTATAATGTGACCAGTAAGTATGACATATGAAGATATATGCCATTTTAAAGACTAATAACAGCTTCCTGCTACATGCACAAGATATTCGTAGAAAACCAGCCGTTTCTAAACACATAAATCATGACACAGGCATGCCATTTTAAAATCTGAGCGAAACTACGTTTGTATGGAGAACCGAGAACTCTACAGTTTATCGTCTTACTATAATTTTTGTAAACATTGTATTCAATGTGTTATAGTTTAGGTACTTCCTTTGGCGACCTTCAACGACCTCACATAAATTACCTTATTCGACTATTTACCTTAATCGTAGGTAACAGAGGGTCAACAGTGAAGGCCTGTTCGTAAATATACGTCTCGCAGAATAATGTTGTATGTTATTCCGAAGCGAAAATGGCAAAAACGGAACCCTTATAGTTTCGCCATGTACGTCCGTCTTGTCTGTCTGTCGGTCTGTCCGTATGTCATAGGCTCTTTACTCAAAAAATATAGACTGTATTAGTTCTCGCTGAAAAACTTCCTCGTCCAAGCTACAAGAATTAGTAGTAGGTACGGAACCCTTCATTGTGCGTGGTCCGACACGCAAATGGCCGCTTTGTTTTTAGAAGGGTCGATGAACTTTTTCTATTGTCTCGTAAGGCCTTGCGTCAATACAACAAATCCTCAAGTCATTAATGGGTTCGCAACGTTTGACATGAAAGAAATTGTTTATTCGTGACACAACATACTGAATTAATTAATACGAAATAGAAATTGGGCACAGAAAACTTACATAATTTGTCACGAAATGGTCACAACTCAGCGTGACGCTGGCAGCGCTGATCTTCCGTTGTGACCATTTGGTGAAGCCCCGGCGCCGTGACGCCACGATCGCACACACATCAACGTAAACAACATTTACAAAAACACTAATAAAATACATAAATGAAAATGATTACAAAAAAAGAAACTTGAAGTATACCATGCAAATTTATAACGCCGTTGTGCAAACATGGCTTCACACAGCTTTATGCAGTCTGCGGTTTCAAAAAATAAAACTAAATAAGGCCTTATCATGATAGAAAGATTATCAAATAACTACATAATTTGCATCAAAAATAGGTCAAAGACCATTAAAAATACAAGATTTTCTTAGTACAGAAAATTTACACGAGTCTACAAAAGCCACACGTAACTTCTGGCTGTATTTTAGACATCTGCGTGTGCGGAAGTTTCAGGGCTCACATCCGCGGGTGAGGATGCGGATTTTGGGGAGAAGCACACAATACATGATAACAAATAGTAATCATTAATCGAACATCATCATCGAAAGCAAAAAGTTTCAGAAACGCTATAAAATTTTACACTAACAAATCCTTAACTTATTTTTTTATTGTGAAATAAACACGTTATTTTTTATCTATATGATATCGAATATGTTAGGATAGAATTATGCATTGGAACAAAACAATTACACGTCAGTTTTTATCGAACGAACCGAATGCGTTGAATCGGCATATTATAAAAACAAAAATGATAATCTTATTAGCTTTTGGCGCAAGTAAGTACGGTCGATTTTCTTGTAATAAGGTGAAAAATGTATACATCTCTGATGTCGACTATGCACGACAGTCGGTGCCTAACATAAAGGATGAATTCCACAAAGTCCCTATACACAATACATGTGCGCGCTCCGACCAATATACGGTATTTTATATCCGGATTCCCCGTTCTCCTCTACAGGTCGCATTTCTCAACCGATTCTCGTGAAATTTTGTGAGCCGGTTTGATAAATTATATACATTTTCAGTATTTGGAAATGAAAAAGAATTCGCTGGATCTACAGCTAGTTTATTTTGTATTTTACTTTTTCTATCCTGTCGTACTCCTGCTATGTCCTCCGAATCGCCAATCTTAAGTGGCAGTGGGTGGGGCATTTAGAACCCATTGCCGTTCCCGTTGGGGCGGAAAGGTTCTTAAAAGCCGACCACGTACCGGTACATTGTGGGTAGACATATTGATTTGATACATGTCAAAAATATAGTCATAATTATAAAATATAAATTTACATAAACCTTATTCATAATATCCATACTTAGAAGGTGACTTAGTAAATGGACTGGATGTTGGTGGCGCCAGGACCGGTCATTGTGGCATTCTATGTCCGGCAGTGGCTGATATGACGGTGATAATAATGATCCATTTGTAAAAAAAGGCCTGAAATAAACAAAGTGAATAACATACTATTATCTTCATATCCTCGAAACAACGTGATTTTCGTAATTTTATCAATACGACTATTCAGCTGACAACGTTTGTTTCTATGTCAATTATCTTCGTGTAAATAAGATTGTCCGATACATTTATCGCCGTAATAATTGTGTAAGTTGATGGTATTATGGTATTAATTTTCAAGTGCGTATAGCTACTTAAATATCTTGAATTAAAATCTGTACTCAAGTGCAATTAAGTACAAATGTACTTATTTCAAATATTTTTAGGATTCCGTATAATATTGGGACATTTTAAGTCCGCATAATGTTGCGGGTGGACACTTCGGAACCCTAACATTGCGCGTGGCCCGACACGCACCGTTTGACCGATTTTTAGGGTGCCGTAGTATATTAGGAAGTTTCGCCATGTCCGTCAGTCCGTCTGTCCGCGCTCAGTAACCGTTACTACTAGGAAGCTGTAATTTGGTTTGTATACAGGGTGGTTCGGGAGACGTGAGCAAGATCAACCCTACGGATTCAGTAGATCATGAGCTACTACTTCGTAATGCTATTAGTGAAATTAACGTTCATTTATCTTTTGTGTTGATATCAAAATGTTTTAAATTATTTACGAAATGGATGGTCACTCTACAATGAGAATACTTCAGTCAAGTGATACGTGTCAAATTGAATGTCATCTGAGTCCGATTACTTTTGAAATATCGTATCTCACTGAATGTGACAATTTACTTTCTTCGTAACAAAGATAAGCTTCGTAATCAAAGTGCTGTCATAACAGTTAGAGGTTTAAGTTTTATAAACCAGTTGTTGTAGGGTGACCATGATTTTAGAGAATTAAACTGTAACTTAACAAAAATTAAAATACAGGAAAAAGGTATGGGTGTTTCACTTAAATACAATGGTGAACGATTCTTGCCATTTACTATGTATGTAGTGTTGATCCTGCTCACGTCTCCTGAATCACCCTGTATAAACACCATATAAAACCACGACGACAAAACGGTGTAATAAATTTTTGAAACATATATTTTCTCGTGTATCTCCCTACACTACACGTAAAGTCGGGATGCAATTTTTTTTTTCACGAACGCTTTCTGTTGGAAATATTTTTTTTTAAATAGAATATGATCTTTTTTAATCCATTATTTTATTTAGCTGTTCGTTTGCGAATTTTTGTCGATATCAAGTGCAGATTTGAGAAATTCCAATCATGAACATTGAAAATGGGTTAATTTTGTATTGAATCTCCATACAAATTTGCCCATATTTTAACGCTTGCTTACTTATGCTCTGAGCTGTAATCAGACTGTATGACAAATTGACAAGCTAAAATCTCTAGATTCTAGAACATCCTAGACTAATTGGCAGTTATTAAGTAACGTCCTATATGGAAAGCAATAAGTACTCATTTGCATATTCTTCGGATCAAGCGCAGATAAGATATAGTTAAGGATCATGAGGTCACTCGCTCGTCGATAATGAATAGTTGTAGGTAAACAAGTACTTACATACTTTGTACATAAGTCGTTTATTTTACATTGAAATGTCGTTATTGCAAGGTAGACAAAGTAGTGTTTCCCTATCATCTAGTAGCGAAGGCCTGTCCTCGGCTGGGTCTTAAATAGGCTGATGTGATGATGATGAATTATTTTTGGTAAGGTCCATTATGTGACGTCACGTGATATGATTTGGCGATTTTCGACGTCTTGAGATAGGGCTCCATTCCCTCACCCCGATGAGATTTTTCTAAAGGCGTATTTTAAACTTAAATACTTTTTACGTCCTGGGGTTTTATTTACCTGTCACCTCACACGTCAGCTGTTTTTATATGAAAATTAACATTTGACAGTTTCCATATAAAAGCGGGTGAGGTTTTTATTCGAATTTCATCGGGAATTCTCTTATAATCTACAAATATCATTGTATTTTTTGAGAAAAACACCATATATGCCTCGGCGGGAATGGCAATTCGTGGACGCGTATCTATTGACGGACTCTGCTTCGCGTCGTCCGTCAAAATCAACTTATCTACGAATTGCTTTTTTCCAACTGCTGCTCAACTGAGACAATGGAACACTTGCTGTGTGAATATCACGCCTTTGCCAGACGAGGAATGACTAACTTTGGCAATGGTAACCCAGAACCAAAGGAATTCAGAGTATTCCCGTTGAGCTCCATCATCCGGTTTGTCGAAATATTGTAGAGCAGAGTAGTTACAAAGGAAGGGGCAATTGCACAAAAGATCCCATTGGGCCGAAGTGCATACGCCAGGGCCCTCATCTTTGGGTCAAAATGCATCCACCACGGCCCTCACCTAGATAAGATTCCGGTCTCTACAATAATGTACTATTAATTCCAGTATGGCCGACAACACATCGAGGTGGCGAAGAAACTTCGCAGCAGTGACAGTTCCGACGACGACGAACCACCACCGGACAAGCCGCCATCCGCCATCTTTAAGGAGAACGGGATCAACGGTCAGTCACCTCATTGTCATCCTATTCACATTCGAACCATGAGCTGTTTCTTACATTTCATTTCATATATTTCAAAAAGGTAGATAAAACTGACAGTAATCAAAATTAACAAAGAAATACATATACGAAGACACTTACGAGTATAACTAGATTACAGTCCAAAACATATGTACACATCATGGCTTTGAGTTACAATTTAGAGATAAAGTTATATGTATGTATTTATGTGAAAAAGCAGTTTTTTTACATAGGTATTAAACTTCAAATCAATTTCCATTACAAAGAGAGTGATAAAAGAAGGCAAACAAATACCAGCACACTTAACAGTTATTGAAATAATCTAAATTAATTATTAGTTGCTAAATATAGGTACAGACTTTTTGAATTGAGATATTTTGGAAACATAAACACATCAAGATCCTTACATACGCGAACCAAATCATCAAACTCCCGACACATGCGAACAATTTGATCATAATAAGAAGTATTATTTCGGTATACAGCTAGAGTAAAAGTTTTCGGAGAACGAATCCTATAAACTACGTTAATATTCAGAAGTGACAATAGATAAGGAGAATCAATATGGGAATGGATAATTTTATGTACCTATACCTACCTAGTCACATCATCCTAGCAGGTTCTACTACTGTACTTAGTTTATTATTGACATCTTATCCTGAGAATATGAACTATCTGGTACATCGGAAACCAACTTTATGAGGGTTTAAAAAAACGACGATACACTTCGAGAAAAGGTAGGTAGTGCCCTTATGCTTCGCTTGGCTCGTCTTGGCAGGGGCACTACCGTGCCCCCAGATTATTTTGCCCCAGCGGCGCCCGCGTACCACGCGTGGTATGCGAGGGAAATCATAGTGGACACAGGTCAGTTCTTGGATGGATGACCGCTGTGAGTGGATACTAACTGAGCGCTGCCGTGCTTTGAAAGGCACTTTAAGCCGTTGATCCCGGCTGCTGCATGTCTACGACAGCAGTCGTTAGGCCAAGTTAATAGAGTCCTTCGGGCGGCTTGAGAACTTCTAACAGTCAAGTTGCCCACTCACTTGACAAGGGGTGTCGAAGTTGCACCACGTCCGAGAGTACCCACCGTGGCCCTACACGTGACCCCTGGGTGGTGCTAAAAGTGCAACAAACTGGCAACCATACTTGTGTCCTCAAAGATCTCACGGTTCGAAAAAAATGCCATACGATTATTATACAGGGTGTCCCAAAAACCAACGCCAAAACGAAAAAGGGAGATAGTACAACCCATAAGCATTCAGATTGAGCAAATATGACCTTAATGAAAAGTTCATGGTTTTCGAGATATTGGCCGTTTTAAAAAACTAGTGACTTTTGATACCCTGCGTCACTGTATCCATTGCCATCACTGCAAATTTAAGTATTTTGTAAATCGGTTTTTTGCAGGATGTTACCAAAAACATACCCTATCGAATGTCATTTAAATTTATTACATGCCATGGTGCTATAGTGGTAAAAATAATAATCAAAAAATAAATCAATCAATTTTATTAATTTAATCTGCGGGTTTGATCGAGTTTAATTTCAAAAAAGTATACTAAACTAATTTGACACAAAATGTTAAAAAAATGCAATTTTATTGCAGTTTTCAAAATGGTACTGCATATTCTAATGTACCCAGTAGTTTACGAGATAATACTATTTTACACCAGAAGGAGCTTAAACTGCAATTATTCCATACTTTGAAGCCCCTACCACCTACGAGGATCAGAAATTGAAATTCGAATAAAAAATCGATTTGAAATTGGAACATCATTCAATATTTAAGTTCAAGTCGGTTTAGGATTAGTTTAGTAACTTCAGTACATTTAGTTAAATTCATTTGTATCCTCTTAACGTTATTACTACTGGTCGTGCCCCCTAAGGAGCCTTAGTTACTTAGTTTAATTAATCTTTCATACAAAAATAATTCTGGTTGTCATTTACCTTTAAAGTGAATAAAAATAATGAAAAAAAATTTTATCACTTATCGTTGTGGATAAGACATTTGTCACGTTCTAACAAGTATGTGAGTGCAAGAGTGACGGATGTCTTATCAACAACGATATGTGATAAAATGGTTAGCATCATAGGCCCGCTGCTTTATTTATTTAAATCAAATGTTCAAATTGTCGGCCATTTACTTGAATACAAGCTCGGCATCTCCTTAAAAATGCTCGACTGATGCGACGTGCACTTCATGTGACGTCGTTTTGTGCCTCTGCGTAAATGCGTTGTCTCAGCTCCGCTATACTGTTAATCGGATTATTGTACACTTTTTCTTTGATGTAACCCCAGTAATAGAAATCCAGAGGATTTAGGTCTGGAGATCGAGGAGGCCACAAAATAGGACCACGACGCCCGATCCATCTCTGTGGATAAGTTTGGTTTAAATGTTCTCGTACTTGCCGAGCATAATGTGCTGGACAGCCGTCATTTTGCAGCCACATTGACCTTCGTGTAGCTAAAGGCACGTCCTCAAGAAGATTTGGCAACTCATTCTCTAAGAAATGTAGATAATTTTGGCCATTTAGTGTTTCTGGTAATTCAAATGGGCCTATTATTTTTCCATCTAATATTCCAGTCCAAAGGTTCACTTTAAATTGGTACTGCGACCGATCTTCCCTCATTAAATGAGGGTTTTCTAATGCATAACTGTGTAAATTGTGCATGTTCATGAATCCATCTCTTTTAAAAGTGCTTTCATCTGACCATAAAACCATGTTTATGAAATTTGGATCCTCTCTGTGTTTCTGCAGCATTGTCTGGCAAAACTGTACTCGAAGTGGGTAATCACGGGGCAGCAATGCTTGAACACGTTGTATGTGGTATGGATGATATCCATAACCAAGTAATATTCTATTGGCAGCAGATTTTGATACCCCTATGCTACGTTCAATGTTACGTGTCGAAGTAGATGGGTCATTTTGAATCTCTTGCAAAACATCTTCATCGTAATCTGCTCTAGGTCGTCCTACTCCGCCACGATTACCAGGCAAAACGCCTTGTGAGTATGCGAGATGAACATTTCGAAATACTCGATGGTCCGGATGCCTTAAATTTGGATATCTTTCGCGATAAAGTCTAGCTGCAGCACTAGAGTTACCCCGACATTCCCCATAGATGAAATGCATGTTTGCATATTCTTGAGGAGTATAATTCACTGGCATAATTTATGTAACAAACACACTACACTTAGTATCAACTAAATGAAATAAAATTACTAGGCAGAACACGAGTTCGAGATGCACAGAAAGTTAATTTTTCTAGTTAAAATCCAAATCACAAAGCAAACACGAATCCAAGATAAACAAAGCAAAGTTCATTAGTTAGACAAAATCGAAATCACTAGGCAATACTTAAGTCCTGGTAAAGCAAGCCCATTTAAGAAAATAAGAAATCGAGCCAAATGATGCACATCAAACGGATTAACGAAGTGTACTGAAATAGCTAAAATTTGATGTAACCAGAAAACCGAATTGAGTTCGAATTTTGAATTGTGTTCCATTTTCAAATGAAGTAATCTTCAAATCGGATATGTTCGAAATTCAACCTCTGAACCTGGTAGGAGCTCTGGTTGCAAACTATGGAATAATTGGAGTTTAAGCTCCTTCTGGTGTAAAATAGTATTATCTCGTAAACTACTGGGTACATTAGAATATGCAGTACCATTTTGAAAACTGCAATAAAATTGCAATTTTTTAACATTTTGTGCCAAATTAGTTTAGTATACTTTTTTGAAATTAAACTCGATCAAACCCGCAGATTAAATTAATAAAATTGATTGATTTATTTTTTGATTATTATTTTTACCACTATAGCACCATGGCATGTAATAAATTTAAATGACATTCGATAGGGTATGTTTTTGGTAACATCCTGCAAAAAACCGATTTACAAAATACTTAAATTTGCAGTGATGGCAATGGATACAGTGACGCAGGGTATCAAAAGTCACTAGTTTTTTAAAACGGCCAATATCTCGAAAACCATGAACTTTTCATTAAGGTCATATTTGCTTAATCTGAATGCTTATGGGTTGTACTATCTCCCTTTTTCGTTTTGGCGTTGGTTTTTGGGACACCCTGTATGTTGACCTCGAGTTTCGCGACAACTATGTCCATAATAATGGGAGATCAGGCTTATACTGGTTTATTAGGACGAATTTTCCGTACGTCTGTAGGCATTGAGAATATTTAAAACAAAGGTGTTTTTTGTACAAATTTAACTACTAATTTTAATTATTATATAAAAAAATGAGTTAAGGAGCCTTGCCGTTAATTTTAATTGCATTACGTCACGTGCCTTGAAAACCCCGGAGGTATGAGTCCGGAATCGAACCCACTACCTCCAGATTAAAAGTCACGTTCCTTACTGCTCGACTACTGTGGATTCCTATGCAAATATTGTAACTAAGCACTTATGTAACTGAACGATTTACTATTCAGCCACTTAACTAAACAATGCTACATCGTTATGCAACCACGATGATAACATAATGTTCTCATGCATTAGATGAATTGAGATCACGTGTAGGTATATGGTCAGAGGACATGTACGTACAGTCACCGGCACCAATATCTGCCACAACAAAGCGCGCATAAATATCTGACACGACTCTATTTGTAGGGCCGTTAGGACGTGTCAGATATTTCTGCCGCCTTTGGTTAGGCAGATATTAATGCTGGTGACTGTACCTAACGATTGCGTATGTTGTTTATCGATGTACAGTCAATCAATATGGACTGTCTGTTTAAAAGTCCTTGATTATTTTTCTAATGGTAGAAATAACCGTCGCCATTAACAGATAAAAGTTTTAGATTTTTCGGATGCGCCATATGTTTTATAAAAATTCAAACATTTTATATCACCTCGTATCAAACTACTAAGACATTACTAAGTCCGTCAAATATTTAAAAAAAAACGCCTGCTTGAATCTGTGGTACGCAATGACATTGACATATCAAGTCATACGACAAACCTATGATGAAGAATCAGACATTCCCTATTGATTTCTGGGCCACTTGGTACCTTGTCACAGTGACAATAATATGAGATCTCTAGCAGCTTTCAAATTGATTTTCACTGTGACAAGGTACCAAGTGGCCCAGACGTCAAATTGGCAGGAGAATGATGATAAAAGTTCCCTTCTTCTAACCGAAGTACACTATAATATATAAGTATTTAGGTAAGTACACATTTTTTTTAATCGATGGTATGTTTTGGAATCAGACTGCAAGTTGGAGTCACTTGCATGTTTTCGGTGCAGTTTGCATTTTTTATCTAGCTGACTTAAGGCTAGGTCGTCAAGCGAGTTAGCGTTTTCGAGTTTTCTAAAAACAAACTGAAACGCAGAATAAGGGTTTTAAAAATTTGAAAAAATTATATGTTTTACTTAAGGATCTAGTCTAGTCAAAGTTGCACTCAGTTACACGATCTAATGAACTTCGCTCGATAGAAAGAGACCCCAAAGTTACTCCTTTTTGTAAAGCATTTACAATCTGACGACTAAACTATTGATGTTTTAAATAAAGTTTTTGAACTAAACTAAAGCCATTCAGTATTTCTAGACATTTTTGCAGAATTTAAAAAGATAAAATGATTGTATTAATTAATATGTTTAAATACCTACAAAATGCCGAGCGCGGAGGCTCGGCAGGCCCGATCAGTCGCGCGCTGGCGCTTACGGACAACGGACCTGTGTCAGTTTTATCCGCGACAGTTTCGTGCACCAAACAAGCAGTTTTTGACGAATTTATATAATTGTTGCAAGTTATTTAATAAGGGCAATAAAAACCCAAACGAAAAACGTCGTATTTATTAACAAATAAATTATGGTCATAGTGCCACAGTATAGAAATAACAGTATAAGAACTAAACTGAACCCCTGCAGAAATGGAACCAAACATGGTAAAATTATAAATGAAATGTTTATTACCAGAAATTATAGATATACTCGTAGTAAGAGAGCTACTGCTTTGCACATGAATATTTTTATCAAGCTATGAGCTTCACCACATTTATTCCGACCGTCTTTTTTTTTAATACCACGTCAGTGGCAAACTAACAGCCCGCCTGATGGTAAGCGGTCACCGCAGCCTATGGACGCCTGCAACTCCAGAGGTGCCAAATTCGCGTTGCCGATCCTTTTAAAATGTATACATTATCTATCTTTCTAGCTAATCTTCTTTTAATAAATCTACCCATTCCCAGGTAGCTACCGTGGCAAGTTTGGTATCATTTCATATACCAATTGATTCTTTTATCATCTTTATGTAAAAATCATTTCTGTTATTTATTTTAAAAGAATACAGTTTATTATGCTTTGAGAGCTAATAACTTTAGACGAATAAATTTAACCACCAAAAAATATCTGTATAATATTAAATTAAATTAACGTTTTTTCCAAGCTCGTGGCTCCTAAAGCGTTAGCTGTTACAATAAAGCTTAAAACTAGTGGCTCTGTGAGCTGTAGACCACGCAAATTATTATTTTTTTATTTCAAAATTTACAAAAACCGTCTCGACAAAAATATAATTAAACCTATATAATTATCGAACCTGCTCACAAAATGTCACGAGAATCGGTTGAGAAATGCGACCTGTAGAGGAGAACATTTGAACAGACAGACATACGAAAGAATTTTTGTCGAGAGCTGAAACGGAGACGCTTCGCTCTCTCGGTCAAAAAACTATGTTAGTATAATTTTATGACAGTCGTGGTTCACTACTACTGGGCCTGTGTATATGAAGAGTCGAACATTATCAACTTATATCCATACGCTTCGTCCGGTTTTACAGTAGACTGAGGAGTATACCCTGTTGCCTGTGCCCTCTGTTTGCCGTTTGTGGACTACGAGAAGGCCTTCGATTCGGTTGAAACCTGGGCTGTACTACAATCTCTCCAGCGGTGCCAAGTAGACTACCGCTATTATCGAAGTACTGAAGTGTTTGTACGACAACGCCACTATGTGAGTCCGACTCCAGGACCAGAACTCGATACCTATTCCGTTGTAGCCGCGAGTCAGGCAGGGAGATGCTATTTCTCCCAAACTGTTCTCCGCTGCACTGGAGGATATTTTCAAGACTTTGGACTGGAGAAGCCTAGGCAATAGGCATCAACATAAACGGCGAGTACATCACTCACCTTTGGTTTGCTGACGATACAGTAGTCTTGGCTGAGACCATACAGGATTTAAGTACCATGCTCAATGACCTTGGTAAAACCTCCGTGAGAGTTGGTCTTAAGCTGAATATGTACAAGATGAAGGTCATGTCAAATGCCCATGTAGCACCAACTGTCGTTACTATTGGACACTTTATACTCGAACTTGAAGTTGATTATGGTATACTAGCGACCCGCCCCGGCTTCGTACGGGTGCAATGCTGATACTAATTATATTTATATACTACAGCATGTATTTATATACAACCCGGCCGATACCGCCGCAACCGCTATGTTCCTGCATTTTAAATCAGTAATATCTTCAAAAATATTCATTTAAATTACATGCTGTCAAGTGCCATATTGATCTATATAAAATGCAAAATGTATTTAAGGTATTTTATTGGAGAAGAATTAATGCTGTATTGCTTAAAATCGCTTCGTAAATAAGCCATTATTTTTCGTAAAAAGTAAAGGATAAAAAATGGTTATTGTGGGTTATCCCTAAGAGATAGACATATAACATAATCGACTTTTTTGTAGACCTTTTTAAGTTGTACAATACTTTAGTACATTATTATGATTTATCTCGTAGGGTTCAGCCAGCGTTTGCAATGTAACCGCAATAAAATATGTTTATTTACGACATCACAATAGAAACCTATTAAATTATCTGTGTTTCTCTACTATACACCTGTAACCAAGAGGAAAGAGCAATGGAGAGGGCTACGCTGGAAGTATAAAGTATCTGCGCGATCGTATCAGAAATGAGGCCATCCGCAGAAAAACCAAAGTAACCGATATAGCCCTCCGAATCGCTTAAATGGCAGTGGGCGGGGCACATTGCACGTAAAACCGATGGCCATTGGGGCGAAGACGAAGGTTCTCGAGTGGTGACCACGTACAGGAAGGTGCAGCGTAGATAGGCCCCCACAAAGTGAACTGATAACCGGGTAAAGGTCGCGAGAGTCCGCTGGATGCGGGTGGCGCAGGACCGGTCATTGTGGCACTCTTTAGGGGAGGCTTATGTCCAGCAGTGGACGTCCATCAGCTGATATGATGATGATGATGATATATTTACATGAATAGTTGTTATATTGTATACAAGCTTATTAGTTTTACGTGTATTCATAATCTGTCATTACTTTCTTAAATATCCGTGTTTGTGCAAAATTAGTTTGTTGCCTTGTGTACTATATTTATTTTTCTCATTTTCTCGAAGGTTAGCTGGAAGAGATCCCTTATAGGGATAAGTTCGCCTCTGTACTTTTACATTTTGTTATTCTGTTTCGATTGTTGTTGTTTTTTGTGCAATAAAGTGTTATACATACATACATATATATGATGATGATAACACGCACACGACAAATAAATATAACACCCTGTATAATATAACACAATTAGATAAAAAATTGCATGACCTATTAAACAAATCGAGTAGAAGGGTATAAGACATATTTCTTAGGTTCTTAGGTTTCATAGATTAAAATAACGAATTTCAGGGTTGTAGGTATGTACTACGAATTCTGTTTTTTTTTCATTATAATGGATCTTTCAATTATTTATTTACTACCTTATTAAAAAATATATCAATTACATACTAAAGTTTAATCATAATTAATGCATTTCTTAAGTCAAAATACAGTTATATTTCTATACTGTGACCAGTATGAAGCTAGCGGGGTCATCCGAGTTCACAGTCGCTTCGTCCGCGCGGGCTTGTTCACGCACCGCCAGGACAGCGCTAAATACCTACTCTCGCAGAACTAGAGGGCCTTAAAGCCGAGACACACCGAATGCGTGGCGTGCACGTGCGCGTGATGTCACAAGCGGTGTGTCATCTACTATGACATTTCATACGATACAACGCGCACGCTACGCACACGCGCACGCGCACGTGCTGCGCACGCATCGGTGTGGCTCGGCGTTTAATGTTATGCAGAATATAATTGTAAATATTCCACTTACCAGCAGACAAGCGTTCCAAAATCCATAAACCTATGTATTTCTAGTACAAAACTGTCTCATGTAGTATGAAACACCTTTTTTTTTTTAAATCGCTGTAAAAAGAAAACATTAAATTCAAAAAGCTTGTCCCAGGTGCCAATTTCAGGCTCTAATTCGACAATATTAATCTGAAAGTAATAACTTTCAGATTAATAAAAATAAAAAATAAAATAAAAATAAAATATATATAAAAAAATATATATATAAAATATAAAATATATAAAATATAAAATAAATATATATTTTAAAAATAAATATATATTTTATATTATAAAATATAAAATATTATATACAATTTTTCGAACCGTGAGATCTTCGAGAAGACAGTACGGTTGCCAGTTGTTGTTGCACTTTTAGCACCACTCAGGGGTCACGTGTAGAGTAACGGCAGGGTACTCTCTACGGACGTGGTGCAACTTGAGACCGGGTAGTCGCGCTCAGCTCAACAATTGCAACCAGCAAACTGCATTGCATACCTAGTATTAATATGGATTTAATTGTTCCAGGCACTAAGATGACGGTCATAGAGCGGGAAGAGATACTAGGTCCATCGCCAGAGCTCAACTACAAAAGGAGTACCAGCCAAGAGAGGGTTTCTAACGGCGTGAAACCTGACAGCGCTGAAAAGGGCGAGGGGTCCAAAGAGGTAACTATATGAATCTCTTTCCTTAAATCCAATTCATAAGTCTCAAGTTTCATAAGTCTCTTAAAATAGGTACTGAACTAGAACCGTGTCACAAATTAAAAAACATACTCAATGAAATTATTATAAAATTGCTTTCTTGGGGTTAGATATGAAGATACCACGTATTATTTGTGGTACTGGTATATTGTACAAGTAAATCAGCTATATCGTGTCTAGAGGAGCCCAAAATTAGTATGTTTTGAAAATTATTGTTTGTTTTAATTTAAAAACTATGTCTGGAATTTAATGATAAGGTATATTTTGAGAATCGCTTTAAAAAGCCCTTTTATATGATAACACAAACGATAGGTTTCTGAAAAACAAATTCCATACAAAAACTCCTCCTAAGGGATTTTTTTAAGACCTGCGGGTCAAAAATTTTGTTTCGACCTCTAGTATGCGTGTGCCAAACGGCTAAACGGTACATTGACTTACGGGTTTTTTATAGGGGTTTTTACGAACCGGTGGTATGTATATTGACATTCATAATATATATTTTTTTTTATTAAAAATGGGATTGCTCTTGGCCAGCATCTAGCCAGGGGGCAAAGATGAGGCCGACGATGAAGCGAGCTCACCCAGAAGATGCCTATTCACTCGTGCCTTAAAAAGGTCCAGGTTATATGAACTCGGAAATATGCATGTAATATGGCTAAATTGAAGCAAGATTTTTGACTTTGGTTACGATGATGTGTTCCGTTGTGATGATGATGTATTTCAACCTTATATTCATATCATTCGAAATGTTTCAAACCGGTACGCCCTTAATCATGAGCGCTCGTCCTAGCGTGGCGGCATGTTTAGCACAGGTTTGAAACATGTCTAACGATACTCTACCTTAAAGACGTCAGCGATCCGTTTCATTGCATTCTAATATGTCTTAAACTCATGGGAGTGTTCCATTGATCCAGAACAACCTGGAGTTCCACCTCCATCACTGTATGGACCTCGTGAAGGCCGGAATGGAGTCTATCATAGAAGACCAGGTCACCTCCGTCTTTGAGGCCGAGGAGTTGAGGAGCTGGAATCTTCTCACCAGGACCAACATGTTAGTATGATTAGTTTCAATATTAATATTCATGTATGTATATTTTCATTGTATCACGTCTACGAAATTAGTTAACACAGTTCTAGCTAGAAAACATATCAACCTCAGAACATAAAAAAGGGAGAAGTGCTCTACTGCTTCCTTTCAACGAAAACCAATGTCTCCAGTTTTCTCCCACCAAGTCCACACACACACACACACACACATTGAACCGTGTAAAAACAAAACCTCGGGCGGTGCCGCCGAGTTTACGACATCATGCAAACAAGCGCTGCGATTGGCCTTACGCGCCCCTCAAAACAGGCAATGAACACTAGAGGGAGACAAACGTTAAGACTGCGCAGTACGTTCGGTTCTCCATACAAACGTATTTATGCTCTCATTTTAAAACGCCAGGCTAGAATGACATGAAACTTTGTATACACAATGGGATCCGGCATATCTAGGTCGGATCATAGTTTCTGTTGCTTGAAATTATAATGGAGAAAAAATACAGCGATTATTAAGGTTTTCATACAAGCCGTAAAAAACTCAAAAAGCGGCTGTATTTTTTCTTTTACAATTTCTAGCAACAGAAACTATGATCCGACCTAGATATGCCGGATCCCATTGTGTATACAAATTTTCATGCTATTCTAGCATGGCGTTTTTAAATGAGAGCATAAATACGTTTGTATGGAGAACCGATCCACACCGATCGTACTGCGCCCTCTTAAATGATGTTGTATCAACACCGATCTTTAAATTATTATGTTAAGATATTGATGACTATTGAAATGGCCAGTTAAGATGGTTTTCATATAATCACCACAGTTGTATAACATAGTAAAGCAATATAGCGGTACATACATAAAAAAACATGAATACGAACTGAGAAGAGTGAGAACCTTCTTTCTTTAAGATCAAGTTAGAAGTTGGTCTGCAGTCTTTTGAAACAAAGTTATGTTTGTTAAATATTGATTTGTGAATTTACCGTTGATATGAAATTACTTGTTCAACATTCTATTCCTATTTTATCGATGACGCATAAACTGCAATTTTAACCGGCACCACTCTAGTAGGCGGAGCCAAACAGCGGGCCAGCGGCTGCGCACAACTAAATAATTCACGCAGCGAGCAAAGCTACAGCGGTATGATACATTGCGCCGTGGCTTAGCACGGTACGGTGTGAATATTGTACATAACGTTCAATGTACAACTCGCAGAAATATAACGCTTTTTCATATGTTATCATTTACACTGCTTTTTGACCATGTCGCGGCGACATGCGCCACGCCCCCGTTTCACATCTATTTCTTTCTATGATCTGAGATATCAACCTATTTAATTTATTGTCTAGTGGAAGTAATTTCCATAATATTGTATCTCTTATTTCAATTATTGCTTATACAGTACTTGGTACAGTTTCGACATGTTGTCTTGTTGAACTACGCATTTTAAATATGTTTCCTCTTTTTGTATCCATACTCACTTACTTATATTAAGTAGGTTAAGTATTATCATTGTAATAAGCATATTTTTAGGAGAAAATGGCTGACGGTCGAGTTTGTTTCGGTTTCTTCTCGGCAGTGGTCTTCTTTTTCAGATACGCTAGTATAGCTATTTTGACATGTAAAAGTGCAATTTTTTTTTATTGGTGTCAACATTTGCCGCGCTGCACAATGAGCTTCATCGCGCTAACTGTGTTTTTCCGTAGATTGTATAAGTAGTCGTAGTGTTAATTCATAAAATCACATAAATGGTAAAGCATAACACTATACACCTACATACATATAAATGATATAAAACATACGTAAACGCTAGTAAATACTATTTATTTTCTTCATTTGCAGGCAATATGAATTCTTGTCTTGGCGGCTGACAATCATCTGGATGATGGGCTTCGTCGTCAGATATTTCTTCCTTCTACCTCTTCGCATCATGATCTTCGTTATTGGGGTAAGTGTTTACTTTGTCATTTGCACTCTTCCTTTGAAATAAAACTCCAATATTCATTTATTATCGTGGGAAATCTTGTATTGAATATTGGAAAGGTCTGTAATGAATGACTGTAATGAGTTTAATTTTGCAAATTTATAAATATTTTCGTAATAGTCTTAAATTTGTATATGTATCTAATTTATAATGATACGATACTTATATTCTTCACCATACGTCATTAATTTCTTGCATATATTTGCACTATTTCGTTATTTCACTTTTTGTTTGTGTTAATAATATTCAATTTAAATGTTTTATCTACTAATACTCTTTTCTGATGAATATTTCTTTAAATTCTGCTTCCTAATATTCTTGTCTTTATCTTATTAGAATATATAAAGAGGGATATAAACGTACCAATAATTTGTAAATCGATTCCGATTTTTAACCGATAGAGTAGACATAAAGACGTATAGCTGTCTCTATTCACTCGATGGTCCCATCGGAAGATCAGCGCTGGCAATAATGCCCGCGACCGTTTCGTGGCAATACAATATATGCGACTTCCGAATATTATACTGTTGTAGTTTAGTTTGTTTTTGTCACGAATAAACGGTTCTTAGTCTTATTCTATTGGCTACAGCTATCAATTACTATTGTATAGCAAAAATAAAGGCCGTGTCGACTCTCACTTGGCGATGCGACTTTGATTTTGAGCTTTACTCAGATTTTGTCGTATTTTATCGGAGAAGGCTAGTTTTCCCAGGGATGAGATCAGCTGAGAAGATCTGAGAGCACCTGAGAACCCCTATGTATCGTAAAATTCAATATTTAAATCTCATCATCAAATCGTTCGAGTCATTTTCGTTAAATCAATTACAAATGAATATACAAATATTGATTGTTTAATACTATTGGCTATGTGCGAAGTAGGTGGTGGGGGTAAGCTAAGCGATCGTAGCGCACACCATGGCAGAAATGTGCACTTACCGGGGACCACTGTCAAATTTACTTTCACATTTTCTATTGGTTTCTTAACGGTTTCCTACGATTCGTTTCGTTTGTATGTATTTATTTATTCTCTTATTTATTTCAGTAAAATTTCCAATATGGGGTCTTTCTCGTTTACTAAAGTAAATAAAATATTCATGTGTCATTATTTGACATCTCTGAGTTTTGACATTGTCTCGGGACCTTTGACGTTTGACGTTTCAGACGTGCACAGCCTATAGCCTATAGTAAAAATAAAGTGTGAGAATCGTGAAATCGTAAATAAGTACGTCTGTAGTCCTTTTAACTAACTTCTTTCACATACAACCACAGATAACATTCATGCTGACAATGACAACACTAGCAAGTGTGTTGCCAGCTGGGAGGATACAAAGGATCGTCGGCATGATGTCGTACATGATATCCATAAGGATAATGATCCGTTCCTTGTCTGTGGTCATCAATTATCATGACAAACAGAATATGCCGAAAGGCGGAATCTGCGCTGCCAACCACACAAGTTTAATCGACGTGGCTGTTTTGAGCGCGAATCAGTGTTTCTCTATGGTAGTATTTTTTTTCGGGCTATTGGGTGTGTTGTCTGTTTATGGTCTATGCTTTCATTTGTGTTTGTCCCGATTTCATGATTTTAGCAATGAATTTAGCAAAATGGGTGGTTTTATTGGCATGAATACCGTTGGTCTCGATAAATGTTAGTCGGAATGACGGTTGCATCTATCGATAAAAGCTATTAGCCATTGTTATGTATGGGGTTAGCACAACCGACCACATTTTCGTGACCTTTGACCCCATTTTAATTCGTTTTCTTCGGTACGGTGAAGCTGTCATTTTTTTGCTAGCGCGATACAGTTTATAACCTTAAAACGTCAAAGATTACATAGTGTCCTGAGTAAATAAAATATATAATGCGTCAGTCAGGCAGATTATCAAAAAATATTGGACACGTATATTTTTTTTAAATCAATCAAACAAAAAATGACAAAGATAAAGCGCGTCAAAGTTCGGGAGTAGGGGCTCGTGACGTCACGCGGAACTTTAACGTGCTTTATCTTCATCATTTTTCGTTTAATTGAAAAAAGAAATAAAATCGACCAAGAGCATGTCGGGCCATGCTTAGTGTAGGGTTCCATAGTTGCCCAATGAACTTAAGAAAAAAAAAACAATAACAAGCAAAAGGGAATATCATACCTTCGCAGCGTTTCATACGTCTTTTACTAAGAAGGGAGGACTTTTTACGATAGCTCAAAAACAGCTTAACTGATCATGTCCGCTATACTTTTCGTTGAAAGTCTTTATTAAGCTTTACTTTCAATTGAAAGACCTTTCTATTCATTTTGAAGGACCTATCCTACAACACCCCACACAAAGGCAAAAATAACATCCTAACTTTAATACATGTAGATACCCTCAAAAATATTTAGATTTAATCTTACCACTATCAGATTTATTGCTGTACACATAAATAAATCCATGCCAAATTGCGGCTTTCTAGCACTGACAATCACAGAGCAAAGCCTCGGACAGACAGACGGACAGGCGGACGTGGCGAAACTATAACAGTACTAAAAACACGCGTGTAAATTTTTTTTATCATCTATCTGACGGACTTATTATGTTTCTTTACGACACTACCCTATTGCGCCGAGATGACAGCTGTCCCCGCAACTGTAAAATGGATAGTTTAGTAATAAAGTCACAACTGTCACAATGGTCATGGTATTTTGTGGTCACAGATATCAAAGTAAAGCAGATCCGCTCAATTAAGTTGAACGATTTCTGTACATTTGATCTATTCTTACTAATGCACAAATCAGAAAGTTTGAGAGAGACAGACAAGTGTCATCTGACAGGCCTTCACCTGTCAGTGTCTCCATCTTCATAACTGAAAATTGTACTGAACTGACGTTGCGGTGTGTTAAGTTTATATGGGATTTGACATCCTGGTGTGCCTTCAAATGGAGACAATTCGTTAACAGCCGAATATGATAGTACCATCTGTCGCATTTTAACTGATTTTGGTACACCATAAGGATTTATGGAGACAACTATATGAAAAATAATCTGGCAATACTGCGAGTCTGCTTTTCTCCGATGTCTGTGATTGTGGCACCCCCGGGATTGCTCTCTATGTGTCGCATCATTACTGGGCTAGGTGTGGTGGCTGGTGGTCTGCACCGCCTGCGTCGGCACGCTCCCCGAGGGCAGGTTGAAACAGCGCGTCAACTACTTCGTGTCCATCATGTGCTTCAACTTCCTGTCGCGGTGCATCAGCGCCGTCATCACGTACCACGATGAGGACAATAAGCCGAAGGGGGGGATATGCGTCGCGAACCACACGAGCCCGATTGATGCGCTCGTGTTGATGTGCGACAACACATATTCCTTGGTGAGTTGTTTACGTAACAGATTGAGGATTTTGAGACTTAAATGCAAATCTTACGTTGAGGGTCCCGCACGCTTGATGTGAACTCGATTTTCCATAGAAGCCTAGTTTCGTTCTCATTTTAAAACGCTGTGCTGAAGTAACATGTAACAGATTTTTTTGAGAAAGAGTTTTTTAGGTCCTGAATGGAAATCTTAATAATCGCTGTATTTTTTTTCTCCATTACAATTTATAGCAACAGGAACTAATTTCCGGCATAGATATGCCTGATCCTATTGTATATACAAAGTTTCATGTTATTCCAGCATGCAGTTTTAAATTGATAGCGAAACTACGTTTGTATGGAGAACAGAGCTTCCTGCGGACTCTTAAGGGGATCCTAACTCACAGACTGACCTTCGATTTATGACTCTCCTAAATTTGATGAAGGTCTGATGATGGGATCTAGGAGGAATCGAGGGAACTCCTCGAATTTGATAGGCACGCATATGCCGATTTCCGTATTTTCTGTAGATAACCAAGCATTGGCTCACGGAAACCACAAATTGTGGCAAAGCAAGTACAAAATTGACGTCGGTTTTTTTTTTAAATAAATTATTTACTATTATCGTATTAATAACAACGATCCGAAATAGTAAGCCATAAACTATAATTATTGTTCTTAGTGAAATTAGTAGTTTGATTCCAAACACGATAATAATGATTAACTACACTTTTTAAACATCGATATTAACAGCGCTAGCCAAACTGTGGCAACATTACATCTTTGCCCCCTGGCTAGATGCTGGCCAAGAGCAATCCCATTTTTAATAAAAAAAAAAAATTGGGTAATTCTGGACTCTACTTTAGTTACTTGAAAACCCACTTTCTTTAAGATATATGGCATCAAACTTTGGCGAATTTTGGCCATAAAACTGTTTTTTAGACCAGGGCCACCAGGAGTTCCCAAAGTGGTCCAGGTGGACCCCCAGGGGTCCACAGGAGACTCTACGGTGGTCTACGTTGGCGTGACAAAAAAAATTGGGGTTTTACCAGAACAAGTTAACTTTTGAAAGTGGTCCATGAGAACCAAAAAAATAGGAACACCTGTTTTAGACGTAACGTTTGTTGAAACGAGTTAAAAATAAAAATCTAACTTACTTTGTCAGAGACGTGAATAAGAAACAGTTATATGTAGAATTTGATATGTGTACGTAAGTGCATAAACAACATACTATTATCGAAAGTAGAGCTTTTTGGACCATATTTGAATAAATCACCCAAAAATAAGCTTTTATTTTGATAATTCGGCTTGTGCAAATGCAGATAAAGTATTGAAGAATCGATACACGTTTGTGCCATAAATATATCTATATAAGTAGTTATAACATGACGGAGGAATATCAACTCGAAACTCGTCATAAATCGATGATAAAGCATGGAGCCCATTAAACTAAACTTTTACCTCAGTGGGGTCAAGCTGTGGGAGGTATACCAAATTCCTGGGTCTGTCACTGATTTTTTATACTATTACAATGGAAATCAAGCACACGGCCTTGCGCTGGTAAGTGTGGAGTCGACAAGAGTGTCATCATCATTAAGTCATCCCACATCATGCCATCATCTTATCAATAGGGAAAGTCCTTGATTATTTTTCTAATGGTAGGAATAACCGTCGCCATTAAAAGAAAAAAGTTTCAGATTTTTCGGTTGCGCCATATATTTTATAAAAATACAAACATTTTATATCACCTCGCGTCTGCCCCGTATCGGACTACTAAGACATTTCTAAGTCCGTCAAATATTAAAAAAAAACACCTGCTTGAATCTGTGGTACGCAATGACGCTGACAGTTCAAGTCATACGACCAATCTATGATGAACTGTCAATGTCATTGCGTACCACAGATTCAAGCAGGTGTTTTTTTTAAATACTTGACGGACTTAGAAATGTCTTAGTAGTCCGATACGGGGCAGACGCGAACTGATATAAAATGTTTGTATTTTTACAAAATATATGGCGCAACCGAAAAATCTAAAACTTTTTTCTGCTAATGGCGACGGTTATTCCTACCATTAGAAAAATAATCAAGAATTTTTAAATTTTCAGGCATTCCCCATTATATCCTAATCATGATTCAATCAGTAAACATACATTAATATGGTGAGTACGTCATCATTCGTAGAACCGATGGCCGTTGGGGCAGAAAGGTTCTGAGTGGCGGAAAACGCAGCGTGGGAAGGCCCCCAGCAAGGTGGATCGATGATCTGGTCAGGACCGCGGGAAGCCATTGGACGAGGGTGGCGCAAGACCGGTTAATGTGGAGATCCTTGGGGGAGACTAGTCCAGCAGTGGACGTCTGTCGGCTGATATAGGGATGATATTATCATGAATCATACCATGAATTTATTGACGGGTATTTCAATAATGCCCTACATATCAGATTTCGTCAATCATACCATCGAATCGACACATCTATGACGTAAAACCGTTAATCAGTTGTAATTTAAGAACTGGAAGGTCAGTTGGTAAGTGGAACGTATTCAGAGAACAAAATTTGGGTATTTGGATAAATACCCTACATTGGATAAATGTGGGATTAGATATAATAAACTGCTTGGGATGATGTAATAGCTTAATAAATAATTAAGATAATAAGAGTGATATTTATTCCTGTAACATAAAGTTAAACAACTTTTTAGGTTAACTTTGTTGTATTATAATCCATTAAAATTGACTGTATAATTATTAGGTCAAATGAAACTTTCAACCTAACGATACATTCAGTCAAAAGTTAAACCACAGACTAAAAGTATTAACTCTCGTCGAAAGGGCCACCGGGTGCCACATTTCGAATTGTTAACCATAAACTGTCTAAGTTAAGGTTTTAAAAAGGTATGAACCCGGGTGCCATCCCACTGACGAAGATGTGTTTGATATTTCGTTATGATATTTTGACAGCTGCAATAGATGGCGCTGCTCAGGCCCATATCAAAGTATTGGACGATTCACACCAAACGGCCGGAGTTCTTCGAACCATTTGAATGGGTTGCGGGCCGCCGGCTCTGCCGCTGTCTAGCTTCTGTATTGAGGGTTCGAATTCCTTTGACTCTGGTGGCGTGCGTGCCGGCTCCGGCCGTTTGGTGTGAATCGTCCATATAAAGGTTTTTTTGTTATTTTTTAACGATAATGTTATACATTTTCAGATAGGCCAACGGCACGGAGGGTTCCTTGGTATACTGCAGAGGGCACTGGCTAGGGCCTCTCCCCACATATGGTTCGAGCGTTCTGAAGTCAAGGACAGGCATGCTGTTGCGAGGAGGTGAGAGCATTGCAACTAACACAAACAGTGCTCATAACATTTATTTCAATTGCTTTGTGTGTATGGGCTTGCAAATAAATTGGTATGTTACAAACCCTGTGAGGGCACCACCACCACCATATCAGCCCTAGGACGTCCACTGCTGGACATAGGCCTCCCCCAATTTCATGGGGGGTAAATGCCATAATCGCCACGCTTGGCATGCGGGTTGGCGATCGCAGTATCTCCACCGCACTCATGGAATGCTGCTGCCCATTCCCTGGTGGTCTTGTGCTTGTGCTCGTGAGGGCACTGCAGTAATATATTACGTCAATAATTTAATTCTATTTTTTTTAATACCACGTCGGTGGCAAACAAGCGTACGGCCCGCCTGATGGTAAGCGGTCACCGCAGCCTATGGACGCCTGCAACTCCAGGGGTGTCACATGCGCGTTGCCGACCCTTTAAAAATGTATACACTCTTTTCTTGAACAATCCCATACTGTATGTAGTTCCTCGGTTAGTAACAATTTAACATTTCATACATTGACTGTAATAATTTAGTATTTTTTAAATATGTACCATATAATATGATATGATTTATTTATTTATTTATTTACAAGAACGGTATCAACCAATTACCCTTGTAACAGTGATTGTTTAAAATACATACCTGTTTAGCCTACCTCCGGTAAGGTAGTGACCCTGCCTCCGAAGCTAGAGGTCCCGGGTTCGAATCCCGGCCAGGGCATTTATTTGTGCATTTTTCACGGATATTTGTTCTTGGGTCTTGGATGTTTTCTATGTATTTAAGTATGTATTTATCTATATAAGTATGTATATCGTCATCTAGTACCCATAGTACAAGCTTTGCTTAGTTTGGGACTAGGTCGATTTGTGTAAGATTGTCCCCCAATATTATTATTATTATTATATACCTATATAATTATTAGATAGTCTTAAATCTATACAGAAACCTCTCTTTTATTCTCGCCATTCATCTCATAATAAGAGAGGCACCTGGACGCGAGCATGGGCAGGCTATCCACAAAAATTTCCACGTGTGGATCAGTGGATGATGTGGTTTCGGCTCACAATGTCAACCAATTCAAAAACAGATTTGATAAGCACATTTCGAATTTAGCTCAACAATGATATTGAACTTAAAGATAACTGGATCCAGGTTACATCGGTTGTGTTAACTGCCTAGCTGGTAAATAAATAATGATAATATGTAAGTAGAGAAATCTAAGTAAAAGTACATTACGATACAAGGGTTGTAAAACAAAGAAAGGCCGATATCGCAGAAGTTTGAGGCCCGAGCCGCAGGCGAGGGTCATAAATATTCGAGAAAGGGCTTTCTGTTTTACGACCCGTGTTTTGTACACAATTTTACGTCACCACTTAGCCAAAAAGTGGGTTATTCCTTACGCGAAGCGTGCGGATAAACGCGCTTTTTGGCAAGGTGTGGTGTAAAATATTTACAACACTTAATCGCACGGTGAGGCATATGGAAGGTTGATGAGAGAGGCACACTCCAGTTGGCTTTTATGCTTACTTTACCTTTTGTTAGAAGACATAGACTTTAAGTACCTTTTGAAACCTATTAATATAGCTATAAATATTTTTACAAGTGGAATTGTCTGCTTGGCAAAATTATATTTAGTTTAAGCAAAGGTTTTTGCATAGTACGAGGTCGGGGATCTCCTTTTAAGTAAACAATGACACCTGTGTCAGGAGAACCCGCTCTACCATTAACAAGAGATGTTGTATTACCATTTTTATACAAGTACATTATTAAATTTATAAATAGACTTTACGGTCTGTTTACTTTTACAAACTCTTTTTTTTAATGACCTTTGCAAGAGTTCCAATTAGTACAGTATATTATGATCAATAATAACTGCAGTATCGCAGTGTTATTTGGAGGCGCCTTTGAGGGGCGCGGAATGAATCGCTCTAACCTGGTCAGATGCGAGGCCGACGCTGTCCGTAGGGTTGTTTACCACCATATAAAACTTTAATAACATGTCCGCAGACTGAAGGAGCATATATCAGTGCCAGACAATCCGCCGATCCTCATCTTCCCTGAGGGCACTTGTATCAACAACACGTCGGTGATGCAGTTCAAAAAGGGCAGCTTCGAGGTCGGCGGCCTCATTTACCCCGTGGCCATCAAGTGAGTGCGCTCAACACAACACACGTCTCAACGTCGCTCAACATTACTCAACACTAACAAACACGGCTCAACATTACTTCACTAAACACAGCTCAATATTTCTCATCCTCAACAGTGCTCTACAGGAGTTATAACGGCTCAACACTGCTCAACATTACTTAACTAATAAACACAGTTCAACATTTCTCATCCTCAACAGTGCTCAACAGGAGTAAAAACGGCTCAACACTGCTCAACATTACTTAACTAATAAACACAGTTCAACATTTCTCATCCTCAATAGTGCTCTACAGGAGTTTATAACGACTCAACACTGCTCAACATTACTTAACTAATAAACACAGTTCAACATTTCTCATCCTCAACTGTGCTCTACAGGAGTTACAACGGCTCCACACGGCTCAACATTACTTAACTAATAAACACAGTTCAACATTTCTCATCCTCAACAGGAGTAAAAACGGCTTAACACTGCTCAAAATTACTTAACTAATAAACACAGCTCAACAATTCTCATCCTCAACAGTGCTCTACAGGAGTTATAACGGCTCAACACTGCTCAACATTACTTAACTAATAAACACAGTTCAACATTTCTCATCCTCAACTGTGCTCTACAGGAGTTATAACGTTCCCACACTGCTCAACATTACTTTACTAATAAACACAGTTCAACATTTCTCATCCTCGTCATTGCTCAACAGGAGTAAAAACGGCTTAACACTGCTCAACATTACTTAACTAATAAACACAGCTCAACAATTCTCATCCTCAACAGTGCTCTACAGGAGTTATAACGGCTCCACACTGCTCAACATTACTTAACTAATAAACACAGTTCAACATTACTTAACTAATAAACACAGCTCAACAATTCTCATCCTCAACAGTGCTCTACAGGAGTTATAACGGCTCCACACTGCTCAACATTACTTAACTAATAAACACAGTTCAACATTTGTCATCCTCAACAGTGCTCTACAGGAGTTATAACGGCTCCACACGGCTCAACATTACTTAACTAATAAACACAACTCAACAATTCTCATCCTCAACAGTGCTCAACAAGAGTTAAAACGGTTCAACACTGCTCATCGTTACATACCACTACAGTCTATGCGACCCGACATGACACTGCTCAATATGACTCAATGTGTCTTACAACTTACAACATGAGTTAACACCGCTCAATACGACTTAAGTAATACCGTTCAACACGATTTGGAAATATTTAAAAAATTTGTGCTCCGAGCAGGGTTCTAACATGCGATATCTGGCATACGCGGCCAATCGCTCTAGCAACTGAGCTATCGGAACAATCTAGTATTGGAATGTGGTTTGTGGTTGTGGTTGTGGCCAATGCTTGGTTAACTACAGAAAATACCGAAATTGATAGGCACGCCTGTCAAATTGGAGGAGTTCCCTCGATTCCTCCCATCATCAGACCTTTGCCACATTTATATGGGACGAACCTGGGGGTACCTACATTGAAAGAAAAAAGAATTATTAAAATCGGCCAACGTGGTCAAGAGTTATCGGGGAACATACATACAAAAAAAATCAAACATGCAGACGAATTGAGAACCTCCTTTCTTCTATTGAAGTCGGTTAACAAGGAGATGTCTGGCTGAGCCTGTACTTGGGGCCATTTAGTATTTGTATTTTTTTATACCACGTCGGGCAAACAAGCTTACGGCCCGTCTGATGGTAAGCGGTCACCGCAGCCCAAGGACGCCTGCTTTTTTTAGATTAGAAATCCCCCGGACCCGGGTATGTCCTAAAACTACGACCAAGAACCACCAGGGGATGGGCAGCAGCATCCCTGGAGTGCGGTGGAGATACTGCGATCGCCAACCCGCATGCCAAGCGTGGCGATTATGGCATATACCCCCTGTAAATTTGGGGGAGGTTCATGTCCAGCAGTGGACGTCCTCTGGCTTATATGGTGGTGGTGGTGGATTAGAAATCGTAATTTCTCTTCTATACTATAATATTATAAAGCTGAAGAGTTTTGTTTGTCTGTTTGAACGCTCTAATCTCAGGTACTACTGAAGTGTATGTCGTTGAGGGTTGTAATTGACAACTCAAAAGTCGGGTGAATACTAACTCTTTATTCAAAGGTTACATCGTCTTATATAGGCTGTTACAGTTGTCCTTACATATTATAGGTAAAACCTAATACATTATCTTTATGGCTATTGATTAGTATCGAGTGTTGTATTACAAGGTTTTATTGGTAATAAAATGTGCAATGAAATATGATATTAATCAAGTGTTCTATTCTAATACATGCTCATGTAAACGCACACAAATAATAATAATAATAATAATAAATATTAGGGGACATTTTTTTACACTAATCGAACTAGTCCCACAGTAAGCTCAATAAGGCTTGTGTTATGGGTACTAGACGACGATATATTTAATAGATAGATATATACTTAAATACATAGAAAACATCCAAGTCTCAGGAACAAATGTCTCTGCTCACCACAGAAACAAATGCCCTTACCGGGAATCGAACCCGGGACCTCTAGCTTCGGAGGCAATGACACTACCAACTAGGCTAAAGAGGCCGACAAATGCGTGTGTTCATATACACACTACACTACTGGTTCGAATTGAAAAATTATTTTTGTGTTTTTATAGTCTATTTATCAAGGAAGGCTTTAGGCTATAAAACATCACGCTACGACCAATAGGAGCGAAGACGCGGACGAAGTCGCAGGCAACAGCCAGTTTGTTTATAAAACGACACCTCGCTTTCCAGATACGACCCCCGTTTCGGCGACGCGTTCTGGAACTCGTCCCGCTACGGGATGCTGCACTACCTGCTCAACATGATGTCCTCGTGGGCGATCGTGTGCTCGGTGTGGTACCTGCCGCCGATGCGGCGCGGAGAGCGTGAGGACGCCGTCGCCTTCGCCAACAGGGTCAAGGCGAGGATCGCGGCCCGCGGCGGGCTCGTCGACCTGCAGTGGTGAGTCATGACTCAACAGTCTCAACAAGACTTCACGCTCTCAACTAGACTCAACTTGACTACACTCTCAACCAGACTTCAAACTTTTTTGTCACTTCATCTTAAGGGTGGTATTCCACTCGTCCAATATCTTTGTCCAATATACATTTGATCAAAGAAATTGGATGATTTCATCAAACTCGGAAGGGACACCGACATTTGATCAAAGATTCTGATGACAATTAAATCAAGATAGCTACGAATAAAAAAAAAACTTGGACAAAGATATTGGATGAGTGGAATGGGCCTCTGTCAAAGAAATTTGATCAAATATTGGACAAAGATATTGGACGACTGGAATACCTTCCTAATTTCCACTAAGTTAACCGAAACATTTGTTTTTTCTGTGATGTACTGTGAAATATCGTTAGACGACGTTTGCAAGTTAACATTGTATACAAACAATGGTATGTTTATGGGTGCCGCCATAAATTTACCACTACACCCCTATGATTGCCCTTGTCTTGCAATAAAACATCCTGTTTAGCTCGGGTTCGAATCCTGGCCAGGGCATTATTTGTGCATTTAGCACGGATATTTGTTCCTGGGTCTTGGCTGTTTTCTATGTATTTAAGTATGTGTTTGTCTATATAAGTATGTATATCGTCGTCTAGTACCCATAGTACAAGCTTTGCTTAGTTTGGGACTAGGTCGATTTGTGTAAAATTGTCCCCCAATATTTATTTATTTATTTAAAACGATTTTTCAGTCGCTTTCTTTTGATTTTCTTATGTTCATCATCCACATTGTTTTTAAAAGCACCACCCTGTCTATACTCAACACTTTCAACTTGACTAAACTCTCAACAAGACTCCACGCTCTCAACTAGACTCAACACTTTCAACGAGCCTCCACGCTCTAAACCAAACTCAACAGTGTCAACAAGACCACACACTCAACTAGGTTCAACATGACTACGCTCTCAATTAGACTCCACCCACTCAACTAGACTCAACACTTTCAACATGACTGACGACGAATCATGTTTGCTGATACTTTTCGTGTTAACGTTAAATAATAAGGTACAATTTTGACGACGCCTGTGCAGATAATATTTGTGTAGTATGAAGTAAGTTGACGAAGCATGTAGTGGACTATTATTTGTCGGCATGTTTTCAGTTATTATATTTGATTTTAATAAATTCCCACCAACACGACCAACACTGTCAACATGACTACAATCTAAACAAGACTCCACTCTCTCTACTGGCCTCAACATGAAAAGACTCCACGTTCTCAACTAGATTCAACACTTTCAACTTGACTCAACATAGTCAACACTCAACAAAACTCTGCGCTCTTAACTAGACTGAACACGACGATCAACGTGACTACACTTTCAAAGACTCCGCGCTCTCAACTTATCACAACACTGTCAAAGTGACTACACTTTCAAAGACTCCACGCTCTTAACTTGTCTCAACACTGTTAACGTGACTACACTTTCAAGGACTCCGCGCTCTCAACTTGTCACAACACTGTCAAAGTGAATAAACTTTCAAAGACTCCACGCTCTTAACTTGACTCAACACTGTTAACGTGACTAAACTTTCAAAGACTCCGCGCTCTCAACTTGTCTCTACACTGTTAACGTGACTACACTTTCAAAGACTCCGCGCTCTCAACTTGTCAGAACACTGTCAAAGTGACTACACTTTCAAAGACTCCGCGCTCTCAACTTGTCTCAACACTGTCAACGTGACTACACTTTCAAAGACTCCGCGCTCTCAACTTGTCTCAACACTGTCAACGTGACTACACTTTCAAAGACTCCGCGCTCTCAACTTGTCTCAACACTGTTAACGTGACTACACTTTCAAGGACTCCGCGCTCTCAACTTGTCACAACACTGTCAAAGTGACTACACTTTCAAAGACTCCGCGCTCTCAACTTGTCTCAACACTGTCAACGTGACTACACTTTCAAAGACTCCGCGCTCTCAACTTGTCTCAACACTGTCAACGTGACTACACTTTCAAAGACTCCGCGCTCTCAACTTGTCTCAACACTGTCAACGTGACTACACTTTCAAAGACTCCGCGCTCTCAACTTGTCTCAACACTGTTAACGTGACTACACTTTCAAGGACTCCGCGCTCTCAACTTGTCACAACACTGTCAAAGTGACTACACTTTCAAAGACTCCACGCTCTTAACTTGACTCAACACTGTCAACGTGACTACACTTTCAAAGACTCCACGCTCACAACTTGACGCAGCACTTTCAACATGACTACACTCTCAAGAAGACTCCACATTCTCACCTAGACTCAACATGGCTATACTCTCAATGACTCTACGCTCTTTAACTAAACTCAACACTTTCAACATGACCAACACTGTCAACATGACACCACACTCTCAACAAGACTCCACTCTCTCAACTAGACTCAACATGACTGAACACTCTCAACATAACTCAACACTGGTTATTTTTACAAGCCAAGTTGGAAACTAGGTCGATTTGTATAAGATAGTCCCTAATTTTTTTTTATCATTATAGGGACGGGCAGCTAAAACGGATGAAGGCGAAGAAAGAGTGGCGAGAGATGCAGCAAGAGGAGTTCAGCAAACGGTTAAAAGGAGAATGAAAAATACCTGTTACGAATAACAGGTAAAAATATCGAAACACCTGGAACAGGGAAATGTACTGAGTGTAAATACTTGTGACTTAAAGTGAGTGAGTTAAATTATGTATAGTATAGTACGTTTTGTATGAAATACCTGTTAGTATTTTATCACGTGATTACGCTCCAAGCGTATTTTTGTGTATATTGAAGCCATTTCGCTTAGGTGGTATGTTAGTAGAGGCCATTTTTATCTGTCCCTGTAACAAATAAAACAAAACCTATTTTAACTAAAAGAGGCTTAATATGAGATTAGACGTAAGGTTATTATTATAAAAAAATAGGGCCGATTTTTAGGGTTCCGTACCCAAAGGGTAAAACGGCCCTATTACTAAGACTCCGCTGTATGTCCGTCTGTCTGTCTCCAGGCTGTATCTCATGAACCGCTATAACAACAAATACTAAAAACAAAACAAAATAAAATAAATATTAAAAAGTTGCTCTTCTGCTTGCCTTTATCAGGCGCTGGGTCTCAAAATATATGGGAAAACTTAAATCCGACTCGCACTTGACCAAAATTCTACTCGATATTATTTAACGTTATTACTACTGTTAAAAAAATATTTAAATTAAATTAGAAAGAAGGTTATTATAAAGTGTCTAATGTTGTCCGACTCGCGCTGGGCCGGTTTTTATTTTAATGGTGGCGTTACTAGTTCTCAACAATATTTGCACAATATTCTACAGCATTCTATAGTTCATTATAAGTATGGTCGAGACAAGGAAGGAGGCAATTGCAGGTTGTAGTTTTTTGTTTAAAATGTTTGGAACTCTACAAATATATCAATTTATATGTAACATTGTAGTCGCGCGAGGCGAGCCTGCAATGTTTGTTTTTTTTTTTTACTGTGTACTTCGCCTTCCCATATATAGCGAGTAACGTCCACTTTTACGGCCATTTTTGAGAAAAATATTTTTTTCCATCGACTGATAAAACTTATTTTCGTAAGTAAGTGGATAAATTCCATACAACATTATTGGATTTTTATCTGCCAAACGCGCCGGCATCGCGAGCGCTCGTGATTGAAAACCGCGTACCGATTCGAAACATGTCGAGGCATTTTCGTTCTTAAAAATGTGTGTGACTCGTCTGTCTAGTTGAGTATGATATCCTCAGAATACGCCATAGAGAGGACGTCAAAAAATAATACCACTACCGAGCGAGATGGTAATATTCTAAATTGAATAAAAGTGACAGAGATATCATTTGTTGTCCGTTCCACTTTTTATTTGTCTCAAACTATTTAATAGGTCATCGAAGCGAATAAACGATTAACCGCCCAAATTAAAGAGGTTGCCTATGGTAAGCTGCTAACCGTTTCAAACAAGTTCTCAATTTAGCTGCGTAAGAGCTTTTCCGTCCCTCTTGGGACTACGGAACCCTAAAAACCTAAGCTAGAGTGCCGCCGGCAGCGAGACGAGCCTAAGCTACCGGTGGTTAGGGCGACAGAGATAGGAACCTCCGGACTATCCACGCCGTGTCCAGGAGTACCGCCTTCTGTATCTGACCCTGACCCAGCCATCTAGCGAGAGCCTCTTAAGATGTTGGTCGAGACTTCGCAATTAGATCGTTCGCGGAGACGACTATCGGGACAATGATCGTCGAATCAACATCCCACATGGCGGTTACCTCGTCTGCCAGGTCTAGGTACTTGCTAGCCTTGTCCTTCTATTATTATTATTTTTTGCTCTTAATGGACACAATCTACCATATCACCCAAGCTGTATGGCGTGTGACCAGGGCCTAACATTAACTTAATCATAGTTCAAAGATGAAAGTTTCGATGCACTTTTCATACATTTTTATACTAGGTATGCAATGCAGTTATAATAATAATAATATAAACCTTTCATTCAGACAATTGTTTACAACATTTTTTTCTTATGATTTATATTCTATTGACAGCATCGGCTCTGTCTGTTTGCCGTTTGGCAAAGGCCGTCTCCATCCCTTTCCATCTATCTTTGTGTCTCGCTAGCCTTGTCCATTTTCTACCCGCCACTTTTATTATTTCGTCGTCCCATCTTATTTTTTGTCTACCTTTTTTCCTTGTTTTGTCTCTGGGGTACCACCATATTATTCTTTTGCTCCACTTCTATTTATTCCTTATTATGTGTCCTGTCCATCGCCATTTGAGTGTTTTCACCTTAACAGCACAACTATGCAATGCAGTTAGCTTGTTGCAAATGTTGAACTGAGCGCGTCTAACTGGTCTCAAACTCCCTGTATTACCCATTGTTTACATCAAGCACGACTTTTTACATTGAAATATACGGAAATTCAGTTTTTCGGTGATTATTCCGACGTGGTAAGTCCGATTTTATTTTATTTTTAAATTTTAACCATCGTCATGATGTCACCTATCGACGTGCAAAATGTGAGCGTGATCGGTTGAAGCCAAGCCTTGAAATAGCGCTATTTTCGCATATCGTTATGATTCACAACGCTACTTTTTCAATAAAACGCTTTACCTAAAATGATATTTGGCGCGCATTTATAGCGGTATCCCTTATATAGTTATAAATAAAAAGCAATATATATATATACCAACCAACATGCCAACCCCACCAACCCGCAACCCGCATGCCAAGCGTGGTGATTATGGCATATACGCCCCGTGAATTTGGGGGAGGCCTATGTCCAGCAGTGTACGTCCTTTGGCTGATATGGTGGTGGTGGTGGATATATTTAGCCTAGTTGGTAGTGACTCTGCCTCCGAAGCTAGAGGTCCCGGGTTCGAATCCCGGCCAGGGCATTTATTTGTGCATTTTTCACGCATATTTGTTCTTGGGTCTTGGATGTTTTCTATGTATTTAAGTATGTATTTATCTATATAAGTATGTATATCGTCGTCTAGTACCCATAGTACAAGCTTTGCTTAGTTTGGGACTAGGTCGATTTGTGTAAGATTGTCCCCCAATATTATTATATTATTATTATTTATATATATATATATATATATATATATATATACGCTCTTACGTACATTTACGTCAAACTCGAGCACGTCATTGTCGCCACCGCCACCATCTTAAACGATATTATAACGTTATAATAAGATTATCATATAACGTTATGATTTTCATTTTGTTATGATATGAAATATCGTTATGAGGAATATCGATTATGATTATAACGTAATTTTAAACACTAACGAAATATATCGTTATAATATCGCTTATTTTCATAACGTTTTAAGAGGGCGCAGTACGATCGGTGTGGATCGGTTCTCCATACAAACGTATTTATGCTCTCATTTTAAAACGCCATGCTAGAATAACATGAAAATTTGTATACACAATGGGATCCGGCATATCTAGGTCGGATCATAGTTTCTGTTGCTAGAAATTGTAAAAGAAAAAAATACAGCGGCTTTTTGAGTTTTTTACGGCTTGTATGAAAACCTTAATAATCGCTGTATTTTTTCTCCATTATAATTTCAAGCAACAGAAACTATGATCCGACCTAGATATGCCGAATCCCATTGTGTATACAAAGTTTCATGTCATTCTAGCCTGGCGTTTTGAAATGAGAGCATAAATACGTTTGTATGGAGAACCGAACGTACTGCGCACTCTTAAAGGTTGGTTGAAGCGTCTAGGAGGCGTACGACCTCATCTGTCGCCCAAGAATGAGCTTCGCTTCGCTCAGTTCAACGGCATCGGTGGCAAGGAAGCCTATGGCCCATATAGGAACAGTATATGCTTTGTCAGCTTTCCGCGCGCCTCAGGAAGGTCCGACGCGTGGCCCGCTCCTTTAGTTGTCTCCCGGTCGTGTGCATATACGTCTTAATTAAGACATCGGTTCTTGGTCTAAAATAATTTTTTTGGTACAAGCTTTTATTGCCGACTGTACTTTTTTACACAATCTTGAGTCGGTTCGAATGAGCCCGAACACGATGGGTTTATCTTGTGTAGTTTAGGAATTGCTATGACCACCTTCTGTCTCCATCATCAGAGCAGCTCTATGTAATAATAATATTGCATTGTCATCAGCGTTATACATGCAAAATGTCAGCTTAATCGGGAACCGGGAAGTGGATCAAATTTAATTTGCAAGATTTGATTACAGACCGACAGACAGACAACGGGACAGGTGAAACTAAATAAAAGCTTGTAAAAATAGTATCACTTCTAGAGCGCTCGTGGCCCAGCGGCGCCCGCCTACCGCGTGCGGTATGCGAGGTTAAGCAATGTGGGCGCAGGTCAGTTCTTGGATGGGTGACCGCTTTGAGTGATTACTAACTGAGCGCTCTCGTGCTTTGGAAGGCACGTTAAGCCGTTGATCCCGGCTGCTGTCTCGACAGCAGTCGTTAAGCCAAGTTAGAGGCCTTCGGGCGGCTTGAGAACTTCTAACAGAGTCAAGTTGCCCACTCACTTGACAAAGGGGGGTCGAAGTTGCACCACGTCCGTAGGGAGTACCCACCGTTACCCTACACGTGACCCCTGGGTGGTGCTAAAAGTGCAACAAAAACTGGCAACCGTACTTGTCTTCTGGAAGATAACTTCGGTTCGTAAATAAATGCCATACGACAAAAAAAAACAAAAATCACTTCTTACAAACTGATCGTTTTTATTAGAGTTCCGTTCCCAAAGGTTATTCATATTAATACTTAAAAAATATTTAACTTTTCATGTTTTCTTTTATTTTACTCAATGCACCCACTTTTACAAGTTTCTGTTTGGCCCTATGGTTGACTGGTAGAGAATGCCTCATGGCATTAAGTCCGCCTTTTGTATTAATATGTGCAATAAAGTTTAAATAAATAAAGGGTCCAAACGAAGCCCTATTGCTATCACTCGCGTGTCCGTCTGTCGGCTGTCCCACATTTTGTTTCGAAGAATTTTTTAACTTTGCATTGACCTATGAACTTCAAATTTGGTGATAATGTTTATTATTACGTATATTTTACTAACATAAGTACTAATAGTTTAATTTCATTTTTTTGTCGTGGTTTTGACGTATTTTATTTGTTTGTGTTGATACGAGTGCGACCGTGGCGTCACAGCGCCGTGTCTTCACCAAATGGCCACAACGGAAGATCAGCGCTGGCTCTGCCAGCATAACGTTGAGTTGTGACCATTTCGTGACAAAATTAATTATATGTATCGGTCTATGTTTTTAGTTATATGTATATAGTTTTGTTTTTTTTTGTCACGAATAAACGATTTCTTTTCTTTTTTTTCTTTTCTTAATATATTGATTAATAATATTTGGTGTTTAGTCGTACGCTACCCTCGGTGCTCGAGTCCGAATCGAACTTGGCCGGTTTTATTATTGCTCCCGAGAGTGTAATTCAAGGCAATTTTGAATCTTTTGTGGCGATTAAAATCAAACAAACATGTTTCATGTGGTTTAGGAAAAGAATAATTACGTGAAAAATTCTCTGAAAAAAGTTTGTATGAAAAGTGCACTTAATTTTCACCTTAAGAGTCCGCAGTAAGCTCGGTTCTCCATACAAACGTAGTTACGCTGTCATTGTAAAACGCCATGCTAGAATAACATGAAACTTTGTATACACAATGGGATCCGGCATATCTAGGTCGGAAATTACTTTCTGTAGCTTGAAATTATAATGGAGAAAAAATACAGCGATTATTAAGGTTTTCATACAAGACGTAAAAAACACAAAAACTCGCTGTATTTTTTTTCTATTACAATTTCTAGCAACAGAAACTAATTTCCGACCTAGATATGGCGGCTCCCATTGTGTATACAAAGTTTCATGTTATTTCAGCAAGGTGTTTTAAAATGAGAACGAAACTACGTTTGTATGGAGAATCGAGTTCAGCCGAGCGTATTGGCGACTCTTAATGCTCTAAGATTGTTAAGCATGACATTGTTTATCGTCGACACACGTCCCTCTCGCACTTGTATCTTAGCTAGAACGCTAGAGCGAGACAAATGCTTCGGCCATAAACTGTATCATGCTATGGTATGTATTTTAAATACTACAACTAATATATTGTGAGTATTGTGACGATAATGGCGAGTAGCCTGACGGGACACTGTAGCCTACTGACGCTACAGGGACTTAGGACATTTAGGCAGGAGACGCCATCAGCGCATCTTACCGATCTTCATAGTCCGTCAGTTAAATTATCGAAATGTATTGTACAAATGTACAGTCGAGTTCTAAAATATGTGCACAGAAAAATGATCAAAAGTATGTGAACACGGCTTTGTTAAGGGCATATGGTTGTATAGATATTTTTGAACCTTTGGGAACGTACATATATTTATGAACTCGACTGTACGCGTACTCGTATTTTTTTTGTTGTCAACAAAAATGAGTTGACCCTTTTAAGTACTCAAATATGATTTATGTACGTGAATTGTACAGTCAGCGTCATATATCAACTAGCAGCCAAAGTGGCCAAATATCTTTGTCCAATATACATTTGATCAAAAAAATTGGACGTTTTTATCAAACTTGGAGGGGACCCCGACATTTGATCAAAGATTTGACAAAGATATTGGATAAGTGGAATACCACCCTTAGACCATAATGGTGTTATGGTTATGCCATAAGGAATTCATATTTGAATTAGAATGCCTACTTCGTATAATGTACCGACCTATTTGGCCTCTGGCTGCTACGTACTGCGTACGTGCGTACTTACGTTTGGACGCTGACTGTACTGGTATAATGGATATGGTATAGTAAGCTACAGTCAAACGCAAAAAATGTACCGAAACCCTAATTAGCCGACATATTTTTGAGTAAGTTGTATGTGTCCGTATTCGCATATGACATGGCTCTAATTATAATGCAATGGCCATACTTATTTGTAAAGTATGGTTTTATATGGAAGTGCGCACATGCTGCGTCACCGTTCCGCTGCAAAAACGCACGTGCGGTAATGCCCCTTACGCTGCGGCGTACAATTCAGTCATTTAGAATGTATTTATTTATTATTAGGTTTTAACAGTTATTAAGTGATTTTTGAAATATTTGTACTGTTTTTTTTTAACTTGTAGACATTTTTGTTAATAAAGCATTCCTATAGAATTGTTTTTTTTTTTACAGTAAATAAGTAAATATTGAGGGACAATCTTGCACAAATCGACCTAGTCTCAAACTAAGCAAAGCTTGTACTGTGGGTACCAGACGACGATGGACATACAGGTCGCGGCCAGGGATTGAAACCGGTACCGAAAATACCGGTAACATACCGGTATTTATAGGTTTTCTTCGTTTCGGTTCCAGAGAACCGGTTAAGAAAAAATACCGGTATTAGAACCGAAAAATACCGGTTTTTTATAAAGGTTCCTACACTTGTATTACTTAGCGCTTAGCTTAGCGCTGGCCGTTTATGCGCAGAAGTCGAAAATAAGGTATCTCGGGGGAGTGCAAGGGCGTGCGCAAGCGCTGATTGGCTCTCCCGTCCTACTCTGTCCCGCGCACCGATACGACGCCCCGCTCACTTCTGGTGTACAGTCGCGTTCTAAATTGTATTGTTGTTACTGTTGTTGTTTTCTGTTAAGTTTGAGTTTGTGTTTTATTGACTGTTTTAATTAAGTTTGTGGTTTGAAACAGTGCATATGACTAGAAGAAATACTGTTTTGTGAAGACAGGCACGGAAACCGGTATATGACGTGCATTCTTTTTTAAAGACAGAGCTTATGAATTAATTGATTCTTTGAAACATTAATGCGAAGGGGTGGGCAAGCTCTTTCCATACAAACTTTGTGCAAGATTTCTTCGTTTGTGTTTGCACTCCAGTTACTATTTTTGGTCCATATGCTTATTTTTTTGTTAGCTATGTCTTAATGTGTTTCTTTTTTTATTTTAATTATATTTTTGTATTTTTTATTTTTATTTTGTTAGAATTAATGCAAATTTTCAACATCAAGTTCTGCGTATATCCAATATTTACCAACAAAAAATAAAATTAAATGCTGCAGTGCCAAAACTAACGCAAAAAACTTGCACAACCTTTGTATGGACAACGGCTTGCCCTACCCTGCGCCTTAAAAGTCTGATTGACGAAACTACGAATCCAGATCCGTTCAGCCGCTTTGGCGTGATTGAGAAACATCCATCTATATGAGACTAGTTTAAACGAACTAGCTTAGATATAAAAGAAGGACAAACAAAAACACGTTCTTTATTAATGAGTATTATTGTAATCAATTTGTAGACATAACAATTGCGCGCGCGACAGTACCTACGCGCAGCTATCCCCTCCACGTTTCGTTCACCGCTAGACTTACGTGCCGCGACCTGTACTTATACAAATAAATACTTTTCTCAAACATGCAATGAAATATTGATGTTATGTTCCTTATAATAGGCTGCAAAGTTCAGCCGCCCGTTAGGGTGCGACGTTTCAGGTGCGGCTAGGACAAGAGGTCGTTAATGGAATTTCATACAAATCTTGCAGGCCTAGGCCGGCAAAGTCCTCTTTTTTAATTCCATTCCACATAAATTTGTGGCACAGGCATCATGACATTCTGCCACTATGCGTATTAATATTTTTTTTTTTGTTGTTTATTTCATTGCATGTTTGAGAAAAGCACTATACATACCTCGGCGGGAAATTTGGGGTTACCGCCTTAGACCTATCCGGCCTCGCTTTTCTCGGCCGTATATATGTCTTCGGCCGGCAACCCCTTTCGTCCCGGCCTCTGTAGTAATGTACTATAAATATATAGAAAAAATCCAACCTGGGACCTCAGGTTTCATAGGTAGGGTCACTACCAGCTAAGCCAAAGTAGTGGTCAAACTGGTGGTCAAAGTGGTGGTATGGTGACCGCTTACCATCAGGAGGAAATAAAAATCGTGGTACAAGAATAAGTCGTCACCTCACCAGCTCGTAAATACTTACTTTATCGACCAAAATATGCACCCAAAAGTCCACTTTATCCACTAGCCGATAATAGATATTTGTTCAAAAGAGCAAAGTAAGTTTTTGCTGCGAGTGTTGATGTTGAGTCCCGAGCAAGCGAAAGATTCTATAATTAGAATTTCAGCGTAGCGAGGGACTCAAAGACACGAGATGCAAATATCTTTGCTCTCGTGTGATACATACAACTTTTCACCTCAGCGGCGCGAACATATAACGCAAAGGAATAGTGATAGAAAGCAGAAGAGAGAGATAGTGAGAAGTTACTTAAACTAATCTGCGATATGAAAAATTAATAAGTTAGTTTTTTTCACGCTCGCAGCAAAATTGCATTTTGCTCACTGGTTTCAAGCCGGAAAAGTCGTTTTCCCCTCACTAGCTCGGAAAGCCGTCTTTTATCCTTTGAAACAAGTGGGTAAAAACGCATTTTATCCACAAGTGGGGAAAGTAATTTGACCTTGGAGCGTGTTTGAGTAGCTTTTGACAGATAACAAAACGTAAAACGCTCATATTAATGGTTCGTTTGATATCAGTTATCATTAAATAAATGGTTTGAGAATTTAATAAAAAATACCAAATTTAGCTTTATTTAATGATTTAAGTCGTAAACGTTAAAATTCTATAAGTAACATTTTTTTATAATGACTTTGAGTATTGAGAGCAAGTTGAGTCGATGCAATCTCAAAACGCATCGTCAGAAATGTCATCTTGTCAATGTCAACTAAAATATACACAACTTGTCACCGACTCCGACTCGCGTAAATATTATAAGTACACAACTTTCAGAGTTTTCTGTTATAATATCGTAAAAAAATCAGTGATTCCAGTGATGAAAATCATGCCTGTGGAACGCACTTTCCTCGTCGCACTTTCCTCGCTATAGCGAGGAGAAAAGTTTTGTGTTACACACGGGTGCAAAGTTGTATTTCACTTCTCGTGTGTTGAAACACTCGCTACGCTCAGGATTCTATTTTAGAACCACTCGCTTCGCTTGTATTTCAACTATAGAATGCTTTCGCTGGCTCGTGTTTCAATTCCACACTCGCGGGTAAAATACAACTTTGCACCCTTGTATAACAAATAACTATAACGCTCGCACTGGTTTCACGCAACAAAACCGCCATTTTCGAGCCGCTGAGGTGAAAAGTGGTTTTCAAAATTCGAACGTGATGCTGATGCAGATGCACTATCATGAGTTCCAACTTTTTTTTAAAGTAGAATGAGCGGTATTTATTATGCTTTTAGAAATATATGATAATTATAATGGGTATTATTTATTGATATAAAATTAAATGAGTAGACTCATTCTAGCATAATTAAATAGGTACCTTATAATTGCAGATTTCAGTGCAGAAGGAATTCATATTTGAATTTTAATGCTTGTTAAGTTGAAGAAAAAAAAATGAAATATGCTTATTGAGGCTACGGTGTCTGCTTACCATCGGGCATGCCGTAAGCTTGTTTGCCACCGTCGTATAAAAAAATGTAGGAAATGAAACTATTTATTTTTAACCGACTTAAGAGCGCGCAGTACGTTCGGTTCTCCATACAAACGTATTTACGTTCTCATTTTAAAACGCCATGCTAGAATAACATGAAACTTTGTATACACAATGGGATCCGGCATATCTACGTCAGAAATTAGTTTCTGTTGCTTAAAATTAATATGGAGAAAGAAACAACGACTATTAAGGTTTTCATACAAGCCGTAAATACTCAAAAAACCGCTGTATTTTTTTTCTTTTACAATTTCTAGCAACAGAAACCAATTTCCGACCTAGATATGCCGGATCCCATTGTGTATAAAAAGTTTCATGTTATTCTAGCGTGGCGTTTTAAAATGAGAGCATAAATACGTTTGTATGGAGAACCGAGCGTACTGCCACGTACTGCGCCCTCTTAAAGAAAAGGAGGAGGTTCTCAATTCGTCGGAATATATTTTTTTTTATGTATGTTCACCGATTACTCGGATTACGCAAAAATTTCATTTTTTTTGTTTGAAAGGGTGTGTCTTCTAGTTGGTCCCTTTGTCACCAAGCCTTTTTTTTTTAACGTTGGGGAAATGCGTTTTCGCATCCCGTCCTGTCAGGGAGGACGGGTATGACGGACTAACCGCGGCTAGATAGCCCTGGATTACCGTCTAAAACCACCAACGAAGCGTTTATTCCCAGTAGTCCCGTGGAAGTATTTCCGTGGCGGAACTAGTGAGACTTTTTTTCCCAATAGTTCCGTTCCCAATGTTCAGTTGTGGCGCTTCGCCGGCCGCTGCCGCGGCACGCTCGCTTCGCTCGCTCGGCTCGCGCGTTGTAGGGTCACAGTTCTACTAACACTCCTCCTCGCTTCGCTCGTCGTCGTACCTAACTACCACTCTGCACCGTTGACGGAACTATTGGGAAAAAAAGTCTCACTAGTTCCACCACGGAACTACTTCCACGGGACTACTGGGAATGAACTCAACGAAGTCCAGCTCCGCCTTGTATTGGGGCGCCGCGGGATCGCTCTTGGCATTCAACCGCGTACGTCCCGGCGGGCGGCCCACCGGCTAGTAGGCCGCATTTGTCACCAAGCCTGTATCTGATGACGGGATCTTGGAAAGATCGATGGAACTCCTCAAATTATACCAAGAGGATGGGGTCTGGCAAAGTATGGAGTCGGTGTTTCTTTTATTAAAAAATTACTTGTAATGTCAAGAATTTATGAAATGCTTTGATTTAGATGAGATTTAACAAGTCTTTATTGAAAATTAGTACAACTTACATACGACTTGCATTCAAAATATTTTGCTCGATGAAAAGTTGTTTATTACGCTCGGCAACTATGTTGTTTGGAGTCTCGTGCCTGGAAAGCCTCGCTACGCTTAGGATTGTACTTTCGAACAGTCCTTCGCTGGCTCGGCTCTCAATACAAGCACTCGCGCCAAACAACAACTTTGCAGCTTAGCATAACTAATAACTATTTCTAGCCCGTGGAAGGAGGAAAACTCGTGTTTGCTCCCTGTAATTTGGCAGGGCAAAAATGAATAAAAAATACATTGAGCAAAAACGAGTATGGCTCCCTCTAAACAGGGTAGAAAAGACTTTTAATCTAATAGAAGTGAAAATATTATAAGATTAGTATAGGTAAATTACTTTCGAAACGTTTTTGCATTTGTAGTTGTGACCTCTGTAGCCAGCCTCACACACACGTTGACGTGTGTCTACATACGTCAAGGTGTACGTGTGTCCCTGTAAATATGCACATAGTACTACAGAAGAAAAAACGTCTCGAAAGTAATTTACCTGTAATAATGATAAAGACTGCGTAACAATGGGTGTATGAGGTGCATCCGTAGTGCGATTCTTCAATTGTCTACTAGATGTCGCTGTCACTTGCGCAAACTGAGTAACGATATGTTGATAAGAAAAAATAGGTACTAAGTTAATTTATTAATTAATTTGACTTCCTTGATTAAATTACTCAAGTTAAAAGAATTTTTGAGACCCGGCTTCATTATTGAAGAAGCTGGAGCAAGTGTCGGGAAGTCATCACGTTAACTTGCTAATAAACCGGCGAAGTGCGTGTCGGGCTACGCGCAATGTAGGGTAGGGTTTTGCCATGGGATAGGCAAAATGTGTACATTTAAAGAAAAAATTAAATATGTTCATCTTTCGGTTCTCAGGACATGACACAAAGTACAATATATATACTGAGATAGAGATACCAGTGAAATACTCCACATAGATCGTAGCGCCGTTGTGTATTTAGTAAAAACTAACCGCACGACCGCTGCATCCCTGTCACTTCAATATGCAAGTGCGATAGAGACAGCACCCAGAGACATCTGGTGCAAACAAGTTAAACTAACATTTCCATAGAAAAATTCGTACTTCGAGCTGAAAGGCCCCTGGGACATGAATCACTCTTCTATATCTACAGGCGGGCCCTGTAACTGAAGCAAATATTTAAAAGGACGCTTCATTAGAGCATCTGCAGTAACATCTGGTATACATTTTATGTTCAAAAATTATCGTTTCGGAGAAGTTATGATCTCCGAGTAATGGATCTTGTCACCACGAGATTATAGCACATCAGTCAATGCAGTGTTTGAAGTAGTATCAAATTATGAGTCATAATTGTTTTTGCATTATGTGTTTTAATAGTACATTACAATACAAGTGCAGAGAATAGGAAATTCGCAACGAGTGGTGATAAATTAAAACACGACCGAAGGGAGTGTTTTAATTCGACACGAGTTGCGAATTACCTATTCGCACGTGTATCGTACAACGTTTTACAGTACATATGGCTCTTTATAGTTTCGACATATGAACGTAATCTGCTCATTACCGCACTCGTGCGGTAAAGTAGCACCATATGTACTGTAAAAGAATATTTTTGGTACTTTTTTATTTATTTTTTTCAATTCTTTTGACTTTTTAAATTAAATTGTCATTAATTTCACTTCAGAAAAGTAATAAAAAGAAACTTAAGCCATCTTTGAAGAAAAATATTTTTTTTTTTCAACTGAGACCACTTGGACATAATTATTGGCCCGCTAAATAGTCCACCGTTTGATTTTTTGCTCCTGTTACAGGGCCCACCCTGTATATCTAGACCCCGTTATCAAATTCAAATTATTAAATTAAATTAAATTTTCAGGTAAACTCAATATCAAGAATAACTCAAATGACTCTCGTGATATACAGGGCGTCCCACGGCTATGCCACATGGAGGGAAAGTACCTTGAATATTGTAGATGGAACATTTTAATGAAAGAAGACATCGTTTTTATTTAAAAAACAATTTGAACTGCATTCATAGATTTTTTAATAATTATTTTACATGGTTGAACCGGGAATCGAACCCACTACACTAGAAAAAAAAATACCCTCTTTTTCATGCCGATCGAAAGGCTACCCCCTCCTCTCTCCTTCCTTCCATTTGGTCTTCCTTTTATTTCTGACACTATGTTATTTAGCAAAAAATAGTCCTTATGAAGAAGCCTTTCGATCGGCATGTTCGCAGGCTATCATGGTATTCTCGTGTAGCTACAGGCTAATTTTTTTTCGCGTGTAGCGGGGTCAATAGGGAATGTCTGAAATTTTTAAAAGTCCTTGATTATTTTTCTAATGGTAGGAATAACCGTCACCATTAAAAGAAAAAAGTTTCAGATTTTTCGGTTGCGCCATATATTTTATAAAAATAAAAACATTTTATGTCACCTCGCGTCTGCCCCGTATCGGACTACTAAGACATTTCTAAGTCCGTCAAATATTTAAAAAAAACACACCTGCTTGTAGTACGCAATGACACTGACAGTACAAGTCATACGACCAACCTATGATGAATGTCATTGCGTACCACAGATTCAATCAGGTGTTTTTTTTTTAAATACTTGACGGACTTAGAAATGTGTCTTAGTAGTGCGATAGGAGGCAGACGCGACCAGATATAAAATGTTTGTATTTTTACAAAATATATGGCGCAACCGAAAAACCTGAAACTTTTTTCTGTTAATGGCGACGGTTATTCCTACCATTAGAAAAATAATCAAGGACTTTTAAAATTTTCAGGCATTCCCCATTCCCGGTTCAACCATGTAATTATTAAAAATTCTATGAATGCAGTTTTAATTTTTTTTTAAATTAAAAAGATGTTTTCTTTCATTAAAATGTTCCATCTAAAATATTCAAGGTACTTTTCCTCCATGTGGCATAGCCGTGGTACGCCCTGTATACACGAAATCTGTTTAGGACACCTAGGCGTAAGACTTCGTCTCCTACTTGAAAAAAAACCATTTTAGAAGTATGAAAATGAATGCTCTACTTGGTAAGTAGGAAAGCTTTTTTATTTATTTCTTCGTCTATGATGCATTCTTTTCCGTGTATTAACTTATAAATTTCGGTTATTGTTTAAAAAATCAAAGTCAATTTAGTATGCACATGATTTCCTTTTGGATGGAGACGAAGTAACGAAAATTGTGGAGGTACGGTTGTATGGAAAGTACAGAAACGCCACTAGATGTCGCTGTTTCACGCGGAAACTAGCTAACGCCATGTCAATTTAGTATTGTAGACCTTCTTTATGCCATTGCATTCGTCAAGGACGCGTTTATACGCAAGAGTAAAACTGTTGGATTTTTGGCGCCTTGAAGTGCTTGCTGCTCCACAAGGCGAATAAAATAACCCTGTTATGTTAAAAGGAGACGCCAAATACGAGGGCTGCCTTTTAAGTTCTGTCGTTGGCAAACCTCCCGTGATTGCATAAAAAAGAACTAGTGTTATCTTTAAATATTTGAATTTAGAATTCGAAAAGGAAAGAATGACTCGAAATCGGGCCAACCGTTTTAGTACAGCGTTCGCTCAAAGTTGACAAGTCAGTTGTGAAAATGGAAATTTCGAAGGAAAATTTACGTGCGATAATTAATTACAACTTCAAAAGGGGGTTAACGCGACTTCAGTGCTTCGAAGAGTTGACTACGGTTTTCAATGATAAAGCACCATGCCTCCGGATTGTGGAACGCTGGTATTTAGAATTTCAACGTGGTTGCTCTAGTCTTGGTGATAGACATCGTGAAGGTCGACCAAAAACAGCCGTAACCCAGGAGAACATTGATGCTGTACGGCAACTGATCGTCGAAGATCGCCATGCGACATACCGTGAGATAGAAGTTACCTTAAGTATTTCAGGGACCAGTGTTCAAAGTATTTTGCATGATCACTTAGGCATAAAAAAGTTGATCTCACAATGGATACCACATTTACTCAGTGAAGACAAAAAAACGGCTCGCGTTCGATGGTGTCGCAAAACTCTGCGGCAATTCAACCGAGGAAACTCGAAACATGTTTACGACATTATCAGTGGTGACGAATCTTGGATATATGCCTACGATCCCGATTCTAAACAGCAATCGACTGATTGGGTGTTCCAAGATGAGCCAAAACCGTCCAAAGTAATACGCTCACGGAGCACTTCGAAAAAAATGGTCACAACAAAAGTGGACACGTTGCCACCATCGTGCTCGAGGATCGTAAAACGGTTAATGCTGGCTGGTATACCACTGTCTGTTTACCAGAAGTCATCGGCGAGTTTCGAAAGAATAACCCAAGACGTGGTATAAGACTGCACCACGATAATGCGAGCTCGCACACCGCCCGGCAAACAATTGCGTTTTTAAAAGAGCAAAACGTCGTAATTCTGGAACACCCGCCGTACAGTCCCGATTTAAGCCCTAACGATTTTTTTACTTTTCCAAAAATCAAGCAACGACTTCGTGGTCAACGGTACCAGACGCCTGAAGAAGCGGTTGAGGCATACAAAACGGCCATTTTGGAGATCCCGACTTCGGACTGGAATAAGTGTTTCGTTTTTTTTTCAATCGAATGAAAAAGTGTATTACATATCACGGTGATTACTTTGAAAAACTATAAATACCATTTAACACTTAAATTATCTTTAGTTTTTCCAAACGACACAACTTAAAAGGCAGCCCTCGTACTATGGCTGGGTCATGATACAAGGTATGGCACTCCAGTACAGACGAAATACAAGTTACTTCGTAACAGATACTGCAATTACATAGGAAGGGGGCGGGTCGGCGCGGAGATTATGCCCGTCTCGCTTTAACGTTAAGAAGGCCAGCGTGACGTCATTCGACGCTGCGCTAGGGCTACCTGCGCCCTCGCGGCGAAATGTAAAAGATCTCGGGCCACTTAGCGGGCCGTGCCGCGGGTCAAATTCCGGGAATGAGAGACGAGTTATTGTTTGTTCAAATAACCATTCTAACGTGACCGCAATAAGCTTCCGTTTTCTTTGATAAAACTCTTTGTTTTGATGTGGTGCATACTTGTTTACTTCGAATAGGCAATTTTAAAAACAAACAGTTGCTAGGCAAAAACGTGTTGACAAAGTGACGTGTACTTTGCAATAAGCTTCGAAACTCACGTTCATAAAATATCTCTATACCTATATCTACACAGAAATCAATCTTGTTCAAGAGAATTCAATAACTTTCTTATCAATATTTAAACTGGGAACCTACTGTTAACAATAAATAAGACTTATTAATAAGTATGTATGTATGTATGTATGTATGTAAGCACTTTATTGTACACAATAACAGTTTAAAACGTATACATGTCACACAGGATCAGAGTACAAAGGCGAACTTATCCCTATGAGGGATCTCTTCCAGCTAACCTTTGAGGGACTGAGAGATTTTTAAAAATAATGAGATAGACAAACTTACACCGTGTACAACAACGTTACAATGAGTGAATATAATTTGTAGCTAAACCATAACTAAATAAATACCCATAAATACATATGTAATTAGTAAATATGAATAAAAAATACATATACCTATAATAAATACATAAATACAGAATAATTATATTCAAAATTACAATATATAAATAATTATAGTACTCAACCAAATCACAGGTCGTAAGTACGTCTAAGTCGTATAAGTTACGTCTTTACCAGTAATTAGTTATTTATTGCGACTAAAAATACCTTGATAATTGTTTATGCTAAATCATTAAATTATTGGTACCATATACCATACTAATCAATAACTACCTACTAATGAAATAAAGGGATAATTATATCTGTTTATATACAACCCGTATCGTATATGAGTAGAAAACAATTTTCATTTCATTTTAATTAAGAAATAATATCTAAGTTGATTTCAACATTTTTATAATTTGAAATTATGAATAATAGTAAATAAAAACTTACCTTTCTATCTCTTTAGGCAACTGAAAAAATTACAAAGTGGTATTGCGCTGATTATTTGTACAACGTACGGAAATAATTATTAAGCTCGCGGCCGCTCGCAGCAACGTACGCCAGCCCACTGACTTGTTGCGCCGACTACACACTTGCGTGGTACGAACGACCGCGGGCTGGTAGCCTGACTCCGGGGAAAAATCGTTGTGCGAGTGACACAAGCCTACGTCATCACTGCTATCGAGCCTATCGGTGGTTGGCGGTCGTAGTGTGAGTAGAGGGTGTACAGTGACGTAGAGCGCTCGTGGCCCAGCGGCACCCGCCTACCGCGTGCGATATGCGAGGTTAAGCAATGTGGGCGCAGGTCAGTTCTTGGATGGGTGACCGCTTTGAGTGGTTACTAACTGAGCGCTCTCGTGCTTTGGAAGGCACGTTAAGCCGTTGATCCCGGCTGCTGTCTACGACAGCAGTCGTTAAGCCAAGTTAGAGGCCTTCGGGCGGCTTGAGAACTTCTAACAGTCAAGTAGCCCACTCACTTGACAAAGGGGGGTCGAAGTTGCTTCACGTCCGTAGGTGGTGCTAAAAGTGCAACAAAAACTGGCAACCGTACGTGTCTTCTCGAAGATCTCATGGTTCGTAAATAAATGCCATACGATTACATTTAAAAAAAAGTGACGTAGGCTTGTGTCAGGACCCGGAGCAGCAGACCTATGGGCTGGGGTGTACCAAACCGCCTGTAATCGTAAGCGGTGTTCGTTAAAATCTGTTTGTATGGAAAGGTTAACAAGTTTCTATGGGATGTCAGCTGCCGGCGCCATATTTAACGTTGATCGGTCTGTGATCGTAAGTTGGTGCAACTCAGCCTAAAACCACCTTGACAACGACCCAGGAGTCGGATATAACGAGTCACCACCGAGCGGTGATACACACAAAGCACAATACCTACTATTTATATACTGTGGTTACTCACATTTGCGTTCGAAACATATACAAAAGTGCGGCATCTGGCGAATGTACAGGAAAAAGGATTGGCGGCAAAACTACAACTCTCAGCTGCTTGTAGGCCCGTCATATTTTACATAAATGGCTAAAATCGCAGACTAACGGGTAGTTCCGATTTTTTAACATGTTGTTAGGATCACTGCCAGATACCAGTAACGTATATCCAAGTTTGCAGCTCTCAAAACCCTGTGCTAACTTTGAAGGACTCAAAAAACCGCGAAGTTTTTGACTTTTTTGGCATTCTCAATGTCACTCTTAAGCTGTGCGGGATGCGGATTGATTTTTTAAAATCATTCCAAAATGCTAATTAAACTAGAACCAGCTATGTAGGTTCAATACTTACCGAGATATAGCTTTCCAAAAATTGCCATTTTGTTCAAAAAAGTGAAATTTTAAGATATTTTCAATTTGCGACTCCTATCCGAGCAAAAATAGTATGTTTTAATTTCAGCACAGAACGACATCTGTAGGTCGCTTCGCTTACCCACGAAGTGTGAAGAATGTTTATTTCTAGAAAAGTGGCAGTGGTAACTCGCAGTTTACAATATTCTTCAACCTCATTCAATCTTAGACGTTTGGAAGTCCCCCTCAGTCAGATTTCGAGTTGTTTCCCAACGTTTTCACTGGGTGCGACACCACATCTGCCCTTTTCTGGCATGCGAAGAACAAACTGTGGAGCACACTTGAGAAAAACGTTAAATTCATCACCACAGTTGAAAGTGTTCCTCCAGTCTAATTCAGCCTACCAAGCCATCGCAGATGCCGGAGAGAAATGCCTAGTAGCTCTGTATGCAGGAGACGACAGTAAAGATACCCTGCACAGCCTGCGCTACAAAAAAAAATTAAAAAACTGCCTCTGCTAAAGTTGACCTCGCCGGTTTGCCGCCAACGGAAGATGGTGCAAAATTGCACGCTTGCCGAAGTTACCACCAAGTTCAGAAGTGGTTGGGTGTGGAAAAATATCCCACTAAATGGGGATGGGTAAAGACCGAACAGAGGCTCATTCCGATAAGAGTGACATGCGAAGCGGCACCTGAAATTTCTGAATTCTTTATGCGGGTGCAAGAAGGGATGTAGCGGAACCGGCGTAAAAGCAGGCCTCAAATGCTCGGCACTCTGCACATTTTGCTCATGTGTCTCGCGCCAAAACATCGCTGCGCTTCAAATTGCCGAAGAAATAGAAGACGATGATGTCGACATGACGATTTTTCAGGCCGACAATGTTTATCAACCGCCTACGAAGCGTATTCGTAGTCTGTTCGGAAAGAGAAGATCGATGAGATCTATGGGAGCCTATACATTTTACGACGTTTACGAGTACGAGTCATCTATTTCCGCACAGACTCTACCGAAAATGTAATGGCTATAATAAATAATATGTGAATAGTTTAAATATATATTTCTTGTGCTGGATTTTCCTTAAAAACCAAGGTGAGATATTTAAAAAAGCAAATTTGCTAAATGCGGTTAGGTTACCCTCTTTTTTAGGGTTCCGTAGTCAACTAGGAACCCTTATAGTTTCGCCATGTCTGTCCGTCCGTCTGTCCGTCCGTCCGCGGATAGTCTCAGTGACCGTTAGCACTAGAAAGCTGAAATTTGGTACTAATATGTATATCAATTACGCCGACAAAGTGGTAAAATAAAAAGTGGAAAAAAAAATTTTATTAGGGTACCTCCCCTATACGTAAAGTGGGGAGTGATTTTTTTTTTCATTTTAACCCTAACGTGTGATATATTGTTAGATAGGTATTTAAAAATAAATAGGGGTTTACTAAAATCATTTTTTGATAATGTTAATATTTTCGGAAATAATCGCTCCAGAAGTAAAAAAAAATATGTCCCCCCCCCCTTCTAACTTTTGAACCATAAGTTTTAAAAATATGAAAACAATCTCAAAAGTAGAACTTTATAAAAACTTTGTAGCAAAATTATTTTGTACTTGATAGGTTGAATAGTTTTTGAAAAAATTACAAAAATAATTTCTGAACTAAGTTTGTGATTTAACCGTATAAACAGGTGTTTATTGTACCTGTCATTTCTACAAAATCACAATGAAATGACGCTTTTTAGGGTTTTGTGTTTTGGGTTGTGTGTTAATATGTCAACTTAATGTGACGGCCCGACACGCTCTTGGCCGGTTTTTTGGATTCTACAGATTTGGGAGTTAGCAGCCTACACAGATGTCATTCTATGCTTAAATTAAATGTTATTAGGTACAGTTGCTTCAATATATCGTTATGATTTTACCTTTAAAATGAGTATATTCCCCAGAGAATATGATGGACTGATGGCTAGCCTATTGAGTGAGACAACGGACGTCTGCCTAATAAAACAGCCTCTCATTTTTATATCCGGCAGACGGTGACTCGGGTCACTAGTGCACTGACTATATCGCAAAATGTCCACATCACTCTTAGTCCACATCCAATAATGACAAACTCGTAAAATGACTTCATCTCATCTGGTCAACATTGTATAATGTCAGAGTCGCATAATGATCACTTCGCTACTAGTCGACGTTTTAAAATGTCAAAATCGTGAATTGCCTTTATCTCGTCTAGTCCAATTCTCACAAAGTCCAAGTGGCAGAATTAACACATCGCTCTTGGTCAAGGTTTAAAAAAGTGCAAATATAAAAATAGCTAAGTCGTAAAATGACTACATCGTCGAAAGTCGGGACAGTCATGCTCAGTATATATATATTATACAATACCCAAGTATTATATTTTGTTTTTTAGTACTTATGTTATAGCCGCAACAGAAATACATCAACTGTAAAAAAATTACACGTTACTGTCATGGTTCATGACATGAGATACAGACTGGTGATAGACGAATGAACAGTTGAAGTATTTTTTGAAAACTCCCATGTCTCCAGCTTTCGCGGCTGACGTGCTAACCGGACGACGTGCGTGACTGGGTGGTATACAGGATGGAATTAGATTTTGGGTCAGTGAGGGCAGCTACCAAACGAAAAAAAAAAACGTGTATTTTTTATACATTAACGAAAGTTGATCCCAAGGAAACAATTAATACCGGATAAAAATGGAATCGATTGACATCATAAAAAATACATGTAATTTTTTTTTTCATTTTCATACAAATTGTATGAGGGAAGTTTTTCTCGATTTATGGCTTTTCTAGCCGGAAATTGTTTTTTGGTCCCATACAAGCTTTTGATCCTTGACGGGAATGGAGTCGGTTGGCATCAAAAAAAAGTTTGTCAAAAGTGACCATTTTCTCGCATCCTGTATGTTTTTTCAAAAATCTTTAAACGCCAATCTTCATTAATTTGAAATCAAAGGAAGGTCTCCTTATACCATTTTCGCCTAGCAATACGGGATCTGGTAGCTGCCCTCACTGACCCAAAATCTATTTCCACCCTGTAGAGGTTAGCACGTCAGCCGCGAAAGCTGGAGACGAATCCCACCTCAGACACCGGAGGACTTGGTCACTTTTTCTGAAGTATATGGTATCTATTTCAGTTTATAAAAATAGTAGTGTTACTACTTTAAAAATAACAAATCAAATAAAAAATACAAAAAGATAATTTGATTATATATGTGTGTGTGTGTTGTGTATGTATTACTTCATATGCAATCCTGAGCTCTCAGTAATTTATCTATGTTGAACGGAGGTTGCAAAGAGGTTGCACCAACAAAGGATATTTACATAGATACTACAAAAGGTACTTCTTTTAAATAGGTAGGTTACATACTCATTGCATACTTCATACTGCTTGATAATGATAAATGTCTGGCCACTTGAAATAAACACTGATAATTTGAAAATGAAATGTAACAATCGAAAGATGCATCATTCGATTTTTCGAGTTGTATCGTCATATTTCTGTGCTTATGCATGATGAGTACTAAAGAAATTATAATTATTGCTAATAATAAAAACAGACCGGCAGTGTTATGCGATGGTTTCCGCTACAATTGGGTTAAAGATAATATGTCGGGAAAATCATTTTGGCGATGTGCAAATCGCGGAGAGTGTAGTGCGTCAATTACGTTGAATGCCAATAAAACTGAAATAGTCCGAGGAAGTCTTCACAGTTGCATGCAAAATCATTACAAAGCCGTAGGAGACGTTGTTGTAAATGCGGCGAAAATAAGGGTTTGTGAAAATATGGCACCAGTGAAGAAAATATATGAAAAAACTATACTGAAACACGTTAAAAATGATGAGATGATTGAAATGATGCCATGTTTTGAATCAGTGCGCGATACATTGCATAGAACACGAAAACGTTTTCTGGAAGTAAGTGCAGCAAAATTTTCTAAAAGTATTGATGTTGAGATACCAAAGATTTTCAGACTGAGCTTCTTACTCGCTGAATACGAGTTAGATTCAGATAATAAGATTTTCTTGTTTGGCACTGCCACATGCAAATTGCTTGCCAAAGCAGCTAGTAGTCGCAACAAAGTTTTTTTTGGCGATGGTACATTCAAACCGGTGCCCGACCCTTTCTGCCAGCTCTTTTCGATTCACATAGATGGGGCGAGTGATGAGAGAAATACGAACGTTTTCCCTATACTATACGCTTTACTCCCAAATAAGATGCAAAAAACGTATGTAGCGTTATTTACCTTGATACGAGATTTATTACAAATCGAAATGTCTAATTATAAATGCGACTTCGAATTGGCTCAAATAAATGCGTTCCGAAAAGTGTTCCCAAATGGAAAAGTTACAGGATGCTATTTCCATTTTACAAAGGCTGTCTGGACTAATGCAGATGATTTGAAGTTTACAAATTCTGAGCAAGGAAAACGAATTGTACGACTTGCATGTAATTTGCCATTGTTACCATCGTCGCTTATTAAGGACGGCTGGGGTTCGATCGCCAACTATGGGAATACTTGTGCAGGAATGAGTGCGTTCACAAAATATTTCGAACCTCAGTGGCTTAAAAACACGTCATTAATATCGTGTTGTAAAGAAAGGCACAGGACTAACAATGCTATGGAAGCTTGGCACCGGCGTCTCGGTTTATGAGTGGATTCAACGACCACGTTATTTGGTTTCTTGCACAAATTGAACAAGGAAGCGAAGTACCAAGACATGAGAGTGAAGGGGTTGTTAACGAAAAAAGACAACAGAAAGAGGAAGTACGTAATGTTTGATAAAGAGTATACAAGAGAATTAAAAAAACTCGTACAAAAAAAACGTCGACTTTGAGTTTCTATTAAACATTTCATTTTTGAAGTACAGGCTCAACCTTCTGTAATTTTTACAATGCGTAAGCCTATAGGAGTATGAAATAACTGTTTTGTTTTCAGAAGATTAGGTTTTGTTGAATTTGGATTTAATTAAATAATATCTATTGTTAAAAACTGCGTCGAAGTTTTATTCTTATGTCATTAAAAATAAGCTATATTCGGTTCTAAGAAACGAGAAAATTGAAATTGACGTTTCTTGTTTATCATTTTAGTGCTGTCAGTGTGTCTGATTTTTTGGAACAGAATATCTCAATGCGTCAACTAATTTGATTTCTGACCCACTTTGTACCTTGTTTCAGTAACAGTATGACGGCCATAAGTTGTCTCAGAGTATTCTTACTGTGACAGGGTACTGTGCTCACAGGGAAATGGCCTAGAAATCAAATTGGTTGAATGTACCTATTAGGGGAAACAGAGGTGAGTTGAAGTAAGTCCCCTCTGTTATAAATACTTATAATGGTGCGACCACACCGCAGCTTAAAAAACGGTGACGCTACGGAATCGCGGTGATGCGTATCGCGGCGGTGTGGGGAGCGTGCGTCTAAAACGGTACGCATACGACGCATCACCGCGATTCCGTAGCGTCACCGTTTTTTAAGCTGCGGTGTGGTCGCACCTTAACTAGTTATAACAATATCCGGCTAGTTATAACAATATCCGGTCTAACTGGTCCGTGGTAGCAAGGAGAGATACAGATGTAGTGCAAAATGAATTTCCTTCGTATTTTCACGGAAACGTACGAACGTATCTTGCTATTTCGTTCAGTCTTGGTACAAAAAGTACGGAGGTTGATTGAAATAGCAAGTCTCGTTCGTGCACTTCCGTGAAAATATGAGGGAAAATAGTTATGCACTATGTCTGTATATTAGATATCGAGCTCCATAAAATGAAGCGGTGGTATTGAAGTCTAGTGGCAACTACCGGAACTATTTAAAACATCTACTGATTGCCCTAGGCTAAGCAGTTCAGTTCAGATGGAGCTACACTAAATACTATCTAACAATAAACACGTCGTCACGTGTTAGTCTGGATACATTTCTGGTACATTTCATTATACGGAGCTTGACACTTCATATGTGTATACTCCTTGTTGATAGCATCACGACTAGATAGCAAAATGACTACATTGCTAAAGTCTTATCTAACCGAGTGTACATTATTAGGTAGAAATTTGCGACTAAGACTTTTTTCGACCTAGACTTTCAGCAATTTGTTCATTATACGATGTCGTCATAATGCGGATCAAGGCATTTTGAGATTTTGACTTTTTGCGACCTCGTCAAATTATGAGGTAGTCATATGACAATCCCGATATTCTGCGACAAAGCACATTTGCGATGTAGCCGCTACGCGAAGTGGTCATTTTACGATTTTGACATACTAAGATGTATCCAGTTAGCGATTTACGCTTTCTGCGATGAATTCTTTTGCGATGCAGCACTTATGCGATGTGGACATTTTGCGATCTAGTCAGTGCACTAGTGACCCGGTGACTCGCCCTCTGCTAGATGGAACCCTATAAATAGCGACATTAGAAAATGGCCTAAGGGCAAAACCGGTGCAGAGGGCTGGTGGTAGAGAGGTAGCTGACTTTAAGTAGGGACAGTATATGGAAGGGGTAGGGTTTTGACATGCCCAAAGGTGTGTCCCTTAAAAGTAATGATTAAAATATATCTTTCGATGCTCGGGATATGAATCACTCATCTATATCTTTATATCTATAGCTCTCGCCTCGCAACGCAACACGCGCGGCCACTCAATCTATGTAAGTATTGTACTTTGTGGACCGCTCAACTTTACTTCGTATATTGCCGATCTAGATTGATTCGAATGAATAGATTAGTAATTGACTAAGAAATATAGGGGGTTATTTGGGGCTCTCTTTTTGTTATTAATATTCTTCTTTAGCGTTTAGTTAGGTATATTTTAAATTAATATTTATTTCGTTTGTTTCTCTTGTATATTTTTTTGTTGAGAAATATAGATTGTATTTGTTTTTATTTATTTATTTAATAACTCACATGTATGATGATACATGTTATGAGAGTTCATGAAGCGAAAGTTGTATGTATATCATTATTGTCAGGATCGTAGCAAATGGAAATCCGTGATCTCTGCCTACCCCTCTGGGAAACATATGTCTGTCTGTTAGAGTGAGACAGTGAATTGCGATTGGCGTTGGTGCGACCGCAAACGCTTTAGCAAACGACGCCGAGAATGAGAGAGATGCACGGATCTGTAGCCCGGGTATAGAATATGGCTACGGTATCCTCTGCCTGTCGTAGAAGGCGACTAAAAGGGGGTCCTTGGGGTCGAAGACGGTCACAGTAGGGGGCTGTGATCGTCTATGAAAGCAGATGGTTGGACCCAGTCTCTAGGGCGGCACTGGTGCGTTCCGAAGGAGATCCCAGAGCCGCCCGAAATGAGTTGAGGAGGACGATCGGGGGGTTTTTAGTCGGTGCAAGTCCGACATAACCACAGCACTGTCCCCGCGGTGCGGTGGTATCCATAAAGGATTTTCCCCCCGGAAAAAAAAACTGATATACAAGCAGTTGTACTATAAGGATTATTATAGGAAGGATATAAAGAGTGAATCGTAAGAACGGGGAGATATACAGGGTATCCGGCAGATGGATGCAATGGACATACGTTTATTGGGAATAGATGAGGTCATTTGCTACGTGGCCACTCCAGAAGATCTCTCTCTACCTATGAATCAGTTTAAAATACAGCTTCATCGATGACTCAAAGAGCGAATGTTCTATACAAAAGACGCATTTTTGAAATGTATAACTACTTAAATACTTAAAGAAAATCAATATAGCCGGTACGTTTTTCAATTTTTACCTTGGATTCGTTAGAAGAGTCCTCTCGGACGCTCAGATATCGATTTCGATCAAACTTGAACCTTAAATAAACAAATTAAAATAGCAACTACCTTTTTCAATTCTGATTTCGGATTCATTTGGGGTCCAGGTATCGATTTTTTTATTAAATGAGATCATATCAAAGTTCAATTTAAAAATATAAGATAATGAAAGTTAATACAATTAATAATCTACTCTTCTCATGTGCCCCAAACTAACAGCAGCATTTCGTGGTAGTTTTAAGTACACCGCCACGAAATGCTGGAACAACATAACGCCACCTTATAAGCAAGCCACTTCGTTACAGTCTTTTTAATTTAAATTAAAGAGCTACCTTCTCACTAAGCAAAAAATAACTTCAGGGTAATGAAACTTTTACTTAGTACTTTGTTCATAGTTGCCAATTATCGTATTATATCTATTATTACATTTTCTATACTATTCATGATATTTATTTTGTTATTACATTTCATTTGCTTCATTCTGCTTCGTACAATACAAAACACAAATGAAATTCACTCGTCGATTATTGTCGTAATTATTAGCACCAGTAATTGTGTAAGTACCTAGCAGCTGCGCGCAACTGCGCTCCCTACAGCTGTTCACGGAAGACCAGCGTCGGGTAGTTTAGTAGTACCGGGCATTATGCTGAGTGTTCACCTTTTTCAGTATATGTAGTCAATGTACAACTTAGCCAATAAGTTTTTCCATTGTTTTGTGTTGTTTCCTTTTTTTGTATACCCATTGTATTACTGTGTACTTTTATACTGAAATAAATTATCTTCTATTCTATTCTAAACACTCCCTAGTTTCTTTGACAACCCTCCTGGTCCTAGAACGCGAACGGGAGTTAATCGCGTAAAACTGAAAATTATTAACTTGAGGTGTGCCCGACGTTCGAATGTATCACAACATCCGTGGTCACGAGCTGACTGTGAGCTGGCTGTGAGTAGTGTTGTGATACATTCGAAAAATCGGGCACACCTCAGGTGAATAATTTTCAGTTTTACGCGATTAAGTCCCGTTAAGACTGCGCAGTACGTTCGGTTCTCCATACAAACGTATTTATGCTCTCATTTTAAAACGCCAGGCTAGAATAACATGAAACTTTGTATACACAATGGGATCCGGCATATCTAGGTCGGATCATAGTTTCTGTTGTTTGAAATTATAGTGGAAAAAAAATACAGCGATTATTAAGGTTTTCATACAAGCCGTAAAAAACTCAAAAAGCCGCTGTATTTTTTTTCTTTTACAATTTCTAGCAACAGAAACTATGATCCGACCTAGATATGCCGGATCCCATTGTGTATACAAATTTTCATGTTATTCTAGCATGGCGTTTTAAAATGAGAGCATAGATACGTTTGTATGGAGAACCGATCCACACCGATCGTACTGCGCCCTCTTAAGCAATAATAATGTGTAAAAATCGTGCAAGTTTAAATCAATATTATACTGTTGTATGTAGTTGTGACGTGTTCGAATAGGCGTTTGTTTTGTATGTGTTGCACATTTTAAATAAGTAATGTCTATTCAAACACGCCACAACTACGAGTACATACAACAGGTAATTTTCTTAAATTTTTTACCTATACACCTGTTGGTGATCCACGCCACGTGGTTTGGCTACCACTTGGTGGCTACCAGCACGTCACCATGCCGTCCCGGAGACGCAAAGGTACGATTGTATAAAAAGTACAGAAACGCCACTAGATGTCGCTGTTACACGCGGAAACTAGCTAACGCCGTGTCAGTATAGTATTGCCTAGTTAGTACGACCGTATACGCAAGAGTAAAACTGTTGAATTTTTGGTGCCTTGAACTGAAGTGCTTGCCGCTTCAAGTAAAGGCCATTAAGAATTAAATAACTTTGGTGTAATTTGCGGAGACCACAAGTACTGAAACCAAGTAAATATACTTACTATATAACTAGTGGCTCTGTGAGATGTAGTCATATAATGTACTCTTTGGATGTAGTAGACCACGCAATAGCTATTTACGATACAAGGGTTGTAAAATAAAGAAAGGCCGATATCGCAGATGTTTGAGGCCCTATATATTATAAATATGCGAGAGAGGGCTTTCTGTTTTACGACCAGTGTTTTGTACACAATTTTATGTCACCACTTGGCCAAAACTTGGCTTGGGTATTTTTAATAACTGACTTGCCAAAACAATTCTATATAATATAATTATCGTACTTGCGGGCGTATGATAGGTGTCATTTTATCACTTATCGTCGTGGATAAGACGCCCGTCACTCTCGCACTCGCAAGCTTGTCAGAACGTGACGAAAGTCTTATCCACGACGATAAGTGATAAAATGGCAACCATCGTCCATCATAGGCCCGATATCTCAAAATTTCACGAGAATCGGTTGAGAAATGCGACCTGTATATAGAGGAGAACATCCGGACAGACAGACATACGAAAGAATTTTTGTTGAAAGCTGAAACGGAGACGCTTCGCTCTCTCTCAATCACTTATTTCTAAACTTAAATCTAAAACAAGCCCTTGAGGCATTGTACCGTCCTCGGTACAATGCCTCAAGCATTCAACAAGCAAGGTATTGCTGGCAGCATTTCCTCGCTGTATCGCAATGCTGGTACGAAACGAATGAGTAACGAAAACGCATGTATGCGGCCGGCACTGAATTTGATAAGGAGAATCGGTACCGATAGGGCGCTTAGAGAACATAAATATGTATGTTAAATAATGCAGGTTAAAATAGATTATTGACTCTATTTCCATGGTCAAGATTACAAGATACACTAACAGAATAGTCGGTCAAAAGTATTTTTGCAAGACTACGGGATACCAACTCCACTTCAACAAGGAATAAGGTTGAAAATCAAATGTACAATGTACGTCTAACCTTTTTTGTGACTGGTTGGCCTTTACGAGAAGAAAAGCAGGTAATTGTACAGATACTCGTACAAAACAATTGCGAATTCAAGTGAGTGGATGAGCTCTGTTAAGAAAGTTTCAAGTATAAATTATTATTTTTTTAACTTTATTTCACAGTAACAAGTTACAGATAGTAAAGGTGAACTTTCAGGCCAAACAGAATATTCAGTTGGTGCGAGACATGTCTACAACCAAGAAACGAAGAAAGCCGACAAATTATTGGTCTTTTTTATAACTAAGTACGCAAAATAGTTTAAAATACAACATGAAGAACCTTAGGCTGGGTTGCACCAAATCGTCTGTAATCGTAATCGTATGTATGGAAAGTTTGACAAGTTTTTATGGGATGACAGCTGCCAGCGCCATATTTAACGTTGATAAGCCTGTGATCGTAAGTCGCTGCAACCTAGCCGTCTCGAGAGGTTTCTAATAGATGCTTGCGCAATATGAGCTTGAATGAAGATTTACTCTGAGCCTGCCGCGTGGTTAGGAGAGCATTCCACAACCGAATAGCCTGCACGGTGAAAGAATTGGACATGCAATTGGAACGTTGATAAGACTGATCAGGTACATAAAGACTCAGTGTGCTCAGGAGCTCCATGAGCTCATACCGCCTTCCCCCTTCTTCCATCGGACATCCAGACGTACGGCTGACTACCATCGTTACCTGGTCGAAATTCTTCTAATTCCTTCTTAATAGTACGGTCCCCAAATCTCAAAAGCCGTCTAGAAACACGATTTAATTTACTCGGCTCGGCCTTACCTACTACCGGTATCATTGTGTTCGGGCTGCTCTCCTTAACACCGTACATGCGGTAGTAAAACGGAAAAATGGTGGAGGGGATAGTAATGACGTCACAAAGATGGCGGCCGGACCTATTCTTTTTGGCGGTGTACCTCGAGAATGAATGAATTTCGCAAATTTTGCATAATATTAAGTATATTGCCCCATTATCAAGAAATATATAATGAGCCTTAAACCATACAGATCGAGTGATAAACAACGGAGCTACACTCATTTCTTTGGGCATGGGTAACGATAACTTGCTTGTACCGGTCGAAAATTGGTGACTGTTACGATACGTATTGAATGGAATTTATGTATAAATTATCAGTTTTAATTACTAAAATTATCATGACAATAATAAAAACCGGCCTAATGCGAGTCGGACTCGCGCACTAAGTGTTCCGTGTCTTTATCTATAAAAACTGCAAAAAATCTCGTGTGTTGTATGGGAGTCCCCTTAAGTATTTATTTTATTGTTTTTATGACATAGGTGGCAAACGAGCAGACGAATCGCCTGATGGTAAGCGATTAGCGCCGCCCATGGACACTCGCATCACCAGAGGGGTTGTAAGTGCGTTGCCGGCCTTTAAGATGGGAGTACGCTCTTTTCTTGTATTTTTATTATAGGGGCAACAGAAATACATCATGTGTGAAAATTTCAACCATCTAACTACCAATATTCATGAGATACAGCCTGGTGACAGACGGAAACCCCGAGAGCTTTCAGCTGAAACTCCAAAACCGTTTCGATTTTCTAGGCGGCGATGTGGAATAATTCAATGACGGGTTTGTGAAAGCTGTCCAAAGCATTGGGTCTAAGTTCTTGAAGGCCCGACGGACTCACAAGAGCCAAAAGACTCTCTATCTCCACTCAAAGGCTCATCGAGGAAAGGAGTAAAATGATTCTACAGTCTTCAGCCGATGCGACATTATACAGGCAGCTCAATTAACAGATCTCCAAGTGCCTTACCCGCAATCTGCGCCTATTCAATACAAATCGAGACCATCGAGCAGAATAAGGGATCTAAAAATTTTTCAAGATATCTGTCTATTTAGCAGAGTTAGCTCGCCAAATTAAAATCTGAAGATGGTAGAATCTTTTCATTCAAACCTGAGCTTCTGAGTGAGATACTGCTTTTATGGACAGCTATACTCATCAACTAGCAGTAGGGAATGCAAGGCTAGGCTATACCGAAGATATCCCGGACATCACACTGTACGAAATTAGAATGGCTCTTAAACAGCTAAAGAGGGGCACCAGGGCACCCGGAGAAGACGGAATTACAGCAGAACTCCTGAAGGCGGGTGGAAAACCGGTCCTTACGGCCCTTCAGGAGTTTTAGACTCCGTCTTGCTAAAAGGGAGAACGCCAAAGACGTGTGGTGGTGCTTTTCTTCAAAAACGGTAACGACGCTCTGCTGAAGAATTTTCGACCCATCTCACTTTTGAGCCATGTCTATAAGCTGTTTGCTAGAGTCATTACGAATCGTCTCGCACGTAAGCTAGATGACTTCCAACCTCCCGAACAAGCCGGATTCCATAGAGGCCGGTCAGGTTATACAGTAGGTAGGTCGAGGAGCCTGTCCCTCCGTTTAGCGTTCATGGACTACGATAAGGCCTTCGATTTGATCGAAACCTAGGCTGTATTACAATCTCTCCAGCGGTGCCAAGTAGACTTCCAGTATAACGAAGTACTGAAATGTATGTACGAGAACGCCACTACGAGTATGTCAGCCCGACTCCAGGACCAGAACTCGAAGCCAAATTCCATTTCAGCGGGAAGTCAGGCAAGGAGATGTTATTTCTCCTAAACTGTTCTCCGCTGCACCGCAGGATGTTTTCAAGTCTCCGAACTGGAGAACGTTAGGCATCAATATAAACGATAAGTACATCACTCACCTTCGGTTTGCTGACGATATATAGTAGTCTTGGCTGCTGAGACGAGGGGGATTTAAGTACAATACTCGATGACCTCAGTCAAGCCTCCGAGCGAGTTGACCTAAGGATGCACATGGCCAAGACGAAGATCATGTCAAATGCCCATGTAGCACCAACTTCCGTAACAATCGGACACTTTACGCTCGAAGTTGTAGACGATTACATATACCTAGGACAGACTGTCAATTAACTAACTTTAAGAAAGAGGTTAATCGTCGAATCCGACTCGGCTGGGCAGCGTTCGGGAAGCTACGGCACATCTTTCCGTCTAATATTCCGCAGGACAAGAGTCTTTGACTAGTGTGCGTTGCCAGTGATGACATATGGCACTAAAATGTGGTCGCTTACAGGCAGGCAACGTGGGCCTCATAAGATGGCTCTAAGTCACCCAAAGAGCAATGGAGAGGACAATGCTGGGAGAAGACTATGCGGTGGAGATACTGCGATCGCCAACCCGCATGCCAAGCGTGGCGATTATGGCATTTACCCCCCATGAAAGTGGGGGAGGCCTATGTCCTGCAGTGGACGTCTATGAGCTGATATGGTGGTGGTGGTGGTGGATGCTGGGAGTTTCTCTGCGTGATCACATCAGAAAGGAGGCCATCCGCAGCAGAACCAAAGTTTACCAATATAGCCCTCCAAATCGCTTACTTAAGTGGCAGCGGACGGGGCACATAGCACGTAGAACCGATGGCCGTCGAATCGTTCGAAATCGGTTAAGTGGTTATCGAGATACACCGCCAAGAAGAATAGGTCCGGCCGCCATCTTTGTGACGTCATTACTATCCCCTCCACCATGTTTCCGTTTTACTACCGCATATATAGTGATCAGGAGAGCAGCCCGAACACATTGATACCGGTAGTAGGTAAGGCCGAGCTGAGTAAATTAAATCGGGCCTCGGAGCGACTTGGGGACCGTACTATAATGCGCACTTCTAAGGTTTGGAATTCTCTGCCGGCGTCTGTATTTCCGAGTTCATATAACCTGGACCTTTTTAAGGTACGAGTGAATAGGCATCTTCTGTGTGAGCTCGCTTCATTGTTGGCCCCATCTTTGCCCCCTGGTTAGCTGCTGGCCAAGAGCAATCCCATTTTTAATAAAAATAGAATAAGATTACTGGTGGAGCGGAGTTCACAGCCTGGACGGGGAGTTACAATACATATATGTATGTTCGCTAATCGCCCTATCGGTACAGACTCCCCTTAAAACATGCGTTTTCGTCACTATCATCCAGTACTTTGAAGCGAGTTCATTATATTTAGCGAGCTTCGCCCAGCGCCTTCAACGCATATGTGAGTTCTATTCGTTTTGAAATTTATTTGCAAATTATAATTCCGCTAAGTGAACGTCCCCGCTTGTATAAATATTTACAATAATTTTGCAGTGTTCTAATTATATCTTACTTATTACCATGAACTCATACTAATAAGTAAGATATAAGCTTAGCGCGTAGTGCGTTTGTCGCAGTTGACGTCACGCATTAAGAAACTCGGCGAGATGTCATTTTTTCCAAAACATGGCTACCGTAGAAAACTTTCTTTTGTTCAAGGTAGATAAAAAAAAGAACAGAATTTAAACTAATAATTTATTTCATTAAAAGTACAATAAAATTGCAATGCCGGTGTCAAATGTAAACTACAATCACTCAAGAGCGCCATTTTTAAATTTCATTATAAAACACTAGTGTGTTCGCGACTCCATCCGTATTTTACAAAAAATTCTGTATTTTTAAATGCTTGCAAACGGCAATATAGCTGGGCAACATATACATTAATCTTCAATACTACTAAGTTGTTGTCAAAAGTTGCTGTGACTGCATACCAGTTGGGCCGTACGGTCATTTGCCACATTGGTATAAAACAAATGTAGATCGATTGTTTTAATAATTTGACGACCGCTTAGGCACTAGTAATGAACAAGGCCCCACTGATGGACATACATTTTGTTTAAAAGTAACTAAGAGTTTTTCGTAGTTTATACAACAATCAATTTAAAACCGTATGATCTTTGAATTAGGAATGAACTGTCCATTACTGGTGCTTATCAGCTTAAAGTGTCCAACACTGGTGACATTACCCTAGTTGATAGAGACCAGCTTAGAAGCCGGTTGTCCTAGGTTCTAATCCCGGTAGAGGCATTTATTTGTGTGAAGCTGTTGACCATATTTTTTTTATTTACTCTTATATTACCATCATTATATTATTATCATCATCTTTCATCATGTTTAATTTTTATTCCCAGAATTTATTATAGCAAGCATATATCTGATTTCAGCAAACAAGTTATGAAAAATTATTTCATTTAACAAAGCACTTAAAAATGGCGTCTCGACCGAGCTTACGCATACAGGTGCGCACATTAGCACCTCAACAACCAACTTGTCATTTTACAAACTCTAGAACAATCTAGGTAATGTCAAATTGATTATGACAGTATGAATATCTGAAGTGTTAAAGAAGAAACAGGTATTCTTAAGGAAAGGTCCCTAATTGTCATCAAGGTGGATTTTTGTTTGAGTTCTGAGCCAAATAACGACTATACTTCTGCTTGACATTGTCAAAAATACTTAGCTTCATAATTATGTGATCATAATTCTTTTTCTTCTTGCTAATGGACAGGGATGTTACATATTAGTAGTTTATGCAACTATTAGATAAAGAAAGGCATTAAAACACGAGTGTGGTTTTACAAAAACGAGCCGCAGGCGAGATCATAATAATATCACACACGTGTTTTCATGTCTGATTATGTACAGTTGCATACACTAGTTTATCTACGCACATATATTAAATCCTGTTTCATGTGTTGTATATGCAACCATCGTGCCAGCAGAAGCATGTTTACCGAGACAACCACCGCCTTGCCTGTACTGTAAAATTGTACGTGATCTCATAACTACATGATATATCATGTAGTTATGTCGCGCGCGGATGGAGGAGGGCGGTGTATATTGTTAACACATTCGGTACCGGTGACACGAAACCGCGTCATTTCTGTATGTAAAATTGCCTTGTCGACGCCGAATGTGTTAAGCTGGTATTTATGATTTTTGGACACATTAAAGATGATTTACTATATTGGTGTAAGTAAAATTACGCAAACCGGTTATATGTGGAATTAATCTGTATTTATACTGTGTCAGTATACTAACTTTTACCAAACTATGGCATCGGAATGAAAACCACCTCAGTTGCTAATGCCAAGACGTTGAGAGTCGAAAAATGATTAAACTGATTATTTTTGCTTCATTTGAGACAAAACAAACACACCACCACACCGATATCAAGATATATAAATAATTGAACATGCAACATATCAATAGTTTAATTAACACTAAACTTAATAAGTAGAAAAATAAATCTTATATATATTACGATTTAGCTGTAAATGCCATTATATTTTACTCAGATATTCATACTGCCTGCATAAAAAATAAAAATAATAAAAAATATAGCTTTAAATGATCTCCTTAGAACAAAATGTACCATCTCTTGGATGTACTTAGCAAGCGAACGTTTAGGTTTCTGCACCGAGTGGGTTAGGTTGGACCAAAGTCGTGACCATTTGATGACGGGAAAATACATCAAAGTAATGTGACGAGTAATATTATCGACCAACGTTGATGTTGTCACTAGGTCGTACTGCATGGCAACTAACTATCGTTCGCCAAATGCTGTCGACTACCATCGTCTTAGGAAGATCAGCGGCTTCCGTAAATCGCTTTAAGTGACATCGCTTTTAATGTCTATGCTTTTGTTTATTATTACGTATAATGTTTGTTACATCTGTTTGATTCTTTTGAATTTACTTTGCACTGTTGCGTTCGCATGTTTTCGGCGATCGAATTAATATAATACCCCGTTTAATGGTTGAGGCAACAATTTTCGACTGTATAGCACAGCATTGCTCGTAATCGAGACTATGACGTACACACCAAAATTATCTTAAGTGCAAATTCAGATATTTTACGAGCACCCTTAATGAAGAGTATGATGGTGTTACATGTGTCCGACGAACAAGAGATATATAAATAAAAAATTAAACACTTATGTAACTTGGTGTATTTCTATCCGTCCACCTGTCAATTTAGTCGTCATTGACATGGTCCAGCCTTTACATTATTTGTGACACTTAAGGAACCCTAAAACCTGTCAAAATAATATTTACGTCCCAATTTACTGGAAATAATTTAAAAAAAAGGTGTAGGCGAGTATACTTAACTTTACATAAGTAGCTAACATACATTATAATATTTTGTTTGATTACCTAATAATAATGTATATTTATAACTGTGTGGGCAGTTCAAAAATTAGTCAGTAATTTTACTTTTTGTAAGCTTCCGAAACGCTTTTTTATTAAATTAACAAATTCAAAATTGTGTTCATCAATATTTACACGCTGCAGCGAATGCTTACGTAACCTTATTTGCTAAAAACGTAGTTAAAGATGTAGCACAATATTACGAAATAGGGATACCGCTAGTTTTTACTATAACACTATTCACTAAATAGCGTCCAAAACCATCTTCAATAGTATTTTGAAGCCATTTCGAATTTGCGCATTAGTAACGCCATCTGTTAGAAAGTTTAGTATTCCCTGCGCTGTCTACGTATTCATCTCTTTGTACGTCCAACGGTATCAATGTAAAATACTGATCAATACTTCGATCTCAGAGTACCCCAGAGAAGACGTCTATTAATAATACCGCTACCGAGCGAGACGGTCATATACTGAATTGAATAAATGCGACAGAGACGAGTATTTCACTTGTTGTCCTTGTCATAGTTCCGCTTTTCTGTATACGTCATGTCAAATAGTTTGAGGCAAATAAACGATTACCCGCCCAAATTAAGGAGATTGGTTATGGTAAGTCGCCAGACGTTTAAGACCAGTTCTCTATTTAGCTGCGTAAGAGCTTTTCTGTCCCTCTTGGTGGATAGGATCTCTATAGAAATCCTTACTCTGAGCGATTGTTTGCTTGTTAATCGACAAATATAAAGCGGTCATTCTACGAGCATTTCAACCACCCTTATTAACGTGACCCCATGGTTGTCGAATTTTCTATACAGTTTATTTTGTAATAGTCCGGGAACCCTACAATATGACTAAACTGCCACCGAAACAGAAACTCCGACAATATTGGGGTCACGGGAATGAGGGCGTATGAAAAACTCGTGGAATGACCGAAAGGAGTCAATGTGTTCAAAAACATCTAAACACTGTCAAGCTACAACTGGGCCGAAGTTTTGAATACTATCTGCTTATGCTTGGCGCTTTATTCATTATCTAATGTGCTTTTAATACGTACGGGCAACCAATTGGATATCTGCGCCACTTCGTACCCTGTCACAGTGAAAATCAATATGAAAGTTGCTAGAGATCTCATATCTTTGTCACTGTGAAAAGGTACGTAGTGGCCCAGAAATCTAATTGGTTAAGCTTGGGAAGATGATTGTCATATCATACCAGTACAAATTATGTCATGTTTTGACATTTTTAGGTGCTTCCATGCGGTGTACCAAAACCACAATAGTTTATATATTCCAAGTCTACCCACATAGTTACAAATAAAATATCAATAATTATTTTTAAAAGCACAGGTGGCTTGGGCCTAAAAAAGAAAGATGGCCCCCTAACACGAAAAGCATTACATGCCGGTACGCACCAAAACGACCGGTCCGAAGAACAATAATACCCGAACGAATTATATTACATCTCGCAACTTGTAGATAAAAACCTTTAAAATTATCTGGTGTATATTCGTCTGTCGAACTAAATAATTCGACCGAATAACAATTAATAAAAATATGTAGACTACTGATTAATTAGCCAATATTCGGGGCATTTCTAGAGTCACAAGTCACAGAGCTCGATATAGAATAAGTGGGAAATATTTTTCCATGGCAAAGTTTTTATGACATTTATATACGAAAGTTTATTTACTTCTGGTAAAGATTTTATCACTATACGTGCCTTACGATTAAAATTTAGAGTAAAAATAAAAATCTAACATACTCATGACTAAATGCATATTGTTTAAAATTGAAAGTATCGATATACAACAATCGTATATTAAAAATTTATATAAAATTTTAAAATAAGAATACATAGATATACATTGCACTTTAATAAAAACGGTGGGCTTCAACAATGGCCTTAACCAATGTAATATATTATATAAATGTATTTCTTAAATTACAGCTGTCAAAGTACTGACGCCTTCAATACAATTGAATTATTCAGGGTTCTAAAACATCAGCAAACTAACTCCTTGACAATAGTGTTCAGATATTTATGAATAGAATGTTAGCTTCGATATATCCGATGGCAACTGTACAATTCATCATCGTTCCCGAATATATATAATATGTATATAATTCTAAGATATCGGGAAGATGTGCAAATGTTTTCGACTGCTCGTATTTCAAAATGGCTGCACGTGCAATTTATTAAAAAATAACTATTATTGTTCTTCAAACCGCATCAAGAAAGGACCATAGATTGGCAAGTGAAAAGTCAAATGAATTCGTCCAAATAAATAAAACAACGGGCTTTGGATCACTTTTGCAAACACAGATGTCGCTCGACGCAAAACCGGTTTAACAAAACCAACCGGTTCGGTTTTAGTGTCGCAACCGGTTTCACAATATGTTCTGCTTCTATTTTTATGGAACCAGCTTTTCAAACTAAACCCGTTCAGTTATTTAAAAAGGTTTTGCATACAGACTTCTTAACAGGAATCAAGCCTTTTCGCAAAAGCTTTGAATGTCATTATCATCTCCCATACAGCTGTTACAAGGATTGACATAACTGTCAAGACACGACAAGTATATCTACAGAAGTTGTATCTAGTTAAAACAATTTGACATTTATTTTAGGCAGTGATATATCTGTATTTTACAAGATTTTTCTAGCATGCATTACAAGTAATTTGTCAAAATCTTGCTCTGCTTTCTAGAAGTTCGTTTTAAAAGCAATGTAGATAATTTTATTGTCAAATTGTTCACACTATAACATGTCGAAACTTAAACGAAAGCTCCCGAATAACATTCATAATTTCCAACCCACTATCTCCTCACTGGTTATCATCAAATATAAACATTATACATAATTAGTTACTTAAATTAAACCACGAGCCAAAATACAACTTGGCTAAACTTGAGTTAAAATGCCTTTTGAAACTCGTTTATCACTCCACTTCGATATTTGCTTGTGGGTGACAAAACACACTTTAGTTACTAGCAGTTTTATGAATAACGATGGTAGTTTTTAATAGTTTTTATCAAACTGAACTCATACGTAGACAATCGAGTCACCTAGATAATTGTAAGAAGACTCCAGTTGTTCCTTAGCTCGTGTTTTAATTATCCCTTATAAGAGGCGAAAGTGAGTAGTTGTTGCCTCCATAATAATATAAAAAATAGGTACCTTAACACGTACCTCTAGCGGTCTGACACGAATGCATAACCGGTTTCATCTTTCTGAGAAATAACCGGTTATTTTTGTCGATTAACCGGTTTATTTCTTTTCAATTGAGGCTTAGTACCGGTGTTGAGTGAGAAACCTGCATTTGTCAGTCGTTAACTCAACAAACTCAAATTAATAAAAGGTCGGCAACGCTTGTGTCGCAAGCGTCTATGGACTACAATGTCCACATTCCAAGCTCACCGTATGCTTATTTGCCATCGAGTTATAAGAGAACCAAATTCTAACAAATAACTGATTTTTCACTCGTATCCCCACCCAAATAAATTCGAAAAAATAATTGCATACGAACTGCTGTATTATAGGCCTCGGTACACACATACGAGAGTCGCATGTGAGTTTCATTACATTGCGGGTTACCGTGGTATAATGAGTTCAATCGATCTGTTATACCGCGCAATGTAGTGAAACTAGCTTAAGAGTGCGCAGTACGCTCGGTTCTCCATACAAACGTATTTATGCTCTCATTTTAAAACGCCAGGCTAGAATAACATGAAACTTTGTATACACAATGGGATCCGTCATATCTAGGTCGGACCATAGTTTCTGTTGCTTGAAATTATAATGGAGAAAAAATACAGCGATTATTAAGGTTTTCATACAAGCCGTAAAAAACTCAAAAAGCCGCTGTATTTTTTTTCTTTTACAATTTCTAGCAACAGAAACTATGGTCCGACCTAGATATGCCGGATCCCATTGTGTATATAAATTTTCATGTTATTCTAGCATGGCGTTTTAAAATGAGAGGGTAAATACGTTTGTATGGAGAACCGAGCCAGACCGAGCGTACTGCGCCCTCTTAAGAGTCTCGTACGAGTGTCAATAAGGCTTTATGGAGGTTCTAATGTCTTCGGGAGCTCCGCAGCCCTCTGAAGCGGAAGCCACTAACAATGCCGTCAGGCTCACGCCTTACTTTAAAAAATTACAAGTATTTTGAAAGCGAGATGGCAGTGATTTGTAGTAACATTATCTGGAACAAAGATTATATAAGTTAATGATTGCAAAGTACCATGGGCAACTTTAGGAAGGAAGGAGGCAGGCGTAGCGTTGGCTGGCCCTCCACACGGTGGACTGATGACCTGGTAAGGGTCGCGGGTGTCGGCTAGATGCGGGTGGCTCAGGACCGGTTATTGTGGAAATCTTTGGGGGAGGCCTATGTCCAGCAGTGGACGACTTTCGGCTGACATAATGATGATAATAATGGGAAACTTTGTATGGGGTCTGGTCCTAAAACCAACAAAGCTGAGAGTTTGGTCATTAAATCTAATTTAATTCGTTCTATGAGCAAGTTGAATTCCATTGCAGAACTGAGATTCATATTGTTGTCAGAGTGAATAAAAATTTTAAATATACTCAAGTCGACCTAGTCCCAAACTTAGCAAAGCTTGTACTATGGCTACTAGACGAATATTTACATACTTATATAGAAAAAATACATAGGAAACATTTAAGACTCAGGAAGAATATTCGCGATAAATGCACAAAAAATGCCCTGACCGGGAATCGAACCCGGGACTTCCGGCTTCGTAGGTACCCTACCAACTAAGCCCCAGTGGTCGTCATCCGAGCTAATATTAAATTTAAAGACCTATTTACTCTCTGCTTCGTTGGTTTTAGGACCATTATGACTAGGCTTAGGACTTTTGGATGCTCGCCGTGGTTCTAGAATCCAGGGAGTCGCCATTATGTTAAAATATTCTTTTCGAAGTCAATGTCAAAGTACATATATATTAGACTTATGGACCGGGATATTGACCGTGATTACCTTTTTATTATTTAGCATTTGTTTTTGTCTAGTGAAACCTTGTATGTATATAATTAATGAATTATACTAAAAACACTACTATTAGTAAACAAAATAAACTATTTTAAGTAAAAATAACAAAAATCTCTTCTTCAGTCTAATATGTAAGTATTATTCGGCACTACTGAATCTCTGATGAAGTACTGGCTTTCGGAATCAGTGTATCGTAATCATCATCTATTGCTATTTCGTGTTCATCATAAAAATGGTAGTAAGAATGGATTGTTATTATTTTTTCCATATTTTCGGGGTTAAACGAGTTCAGGACTTATTAAAAAATCCTTTTGCGTGTTGAGAACGACCTTTCAACGTCCACTGAAGTTAAAGTTGTATTAACCAGAAACTTTTCAGATAAGTCATATTTGTGGTGCGTAGTGCTAAAATTCCGTTTAGTATCGTAGTCGGGATTCCGATCTAACACTTTTTCTAGTTTATCTAGAACGGTATCGGTAGCACAACATCGTAAAACAATACGTGCTTAAAAATGACAAACTCAAGTGTTTTCTTTTACTTTTTATGTATAAAATTGTTGTCAGTAGTCTGTCACAATCACAACACAAGTATCAAAGAGGATGCACAATTAAGTAAATCATATAATTATATGCATATCGCGTCACCTGTGAACTGTGACTTGTGTAGTAGAGTTATGACAAAATTGATTGCAGTTATAATAACGTGTTTATTACTGATATACCCGCATACATCATGACATCTAATATAATGTTCTATTTTTACACTTTGACTTTGACTTCAAAAAAATATTTTAACATAATGGCGACTCCCCGGATTCTAGAACCACGGCGAGCATCCAAAAGTCCTAAGCCTAATTATGACGCACTGTCCTTCATGTTACAAGAACGGACAGACAGAATGGCATTCCTCTACAAGAAAAAATGACAATTAAATTTTCTATCTCAAACTAATCTACTGAAACAGTAAAAAGGGTATTGTGTGAATTAATGTTGTATTAATCAGTAACGCTGCCAACGAAAATTCCAAATTTAAAATTAAAGGGAAAAATTGTAAAATTTAATGCTCCGCGCAGGATTCGAACCTGCGACATCTGTCATACGCAGCCAATCGTTCTAACCTCTGAGCTATAGGAACAACCAAGCTCGTGCACGAAATCCTTTACTAGTTCCCTCTTACAACGCCCCAAGTACTGTACGCCTCCCCAAGGCGTTGTAAGAGGGAACTAATGAAAGATTTCGTGCAAGAGCTTGGTTGTTCCGATAGCTCAGAGGCTAGAGCGATTGGCCGCGTATGCCAGATGTCGCAGGTCCGAATTCTGCTCAGAGCATTAAATTTTTCCATTTTTCCCTTTAATTTGAAATTAGGGTATTATGTGGTTTTTGATATCGTACGAAACATAATAAATGCGACACTATTTCTGTTTTGAAAGAAATAAATTCTATTGAAGAGGATACCTTTTAACAGGCGGCCTTCGGGCGGCTAGAGGGTGAGAAAGAGATAAAGATAAAGCCATTTTCAGTAATACATTTAGGGGTCAATTTTCCACTTTCTAAGGCACAGTAGAGGAATTTGGATGGTTGTTAATTTTGGACAGTATTTCAATAGTAATAGAGGCCAAAAGTAGCTAGGTAAGAAAAGCAGTTTGCTGGTTACACATGCTGAGCTGAGCGCGTCCACCCGGTCTCAAACTCCCTGGCAGTTACTCGCTTAGCATTCAAATATACGGAAATTCCGTTTATTCGGTGATTATTCCTCCCTGGTATGACCGATTTTCAATTTTTTTTAAATCTAAACCATCGTCATGTTGTCACCTATCGACATGCAAAGCCTGCATATATGCTGAGTAGGTTCCCTTTCGTAACTACGGCTTTGTTTGTGTGTTGTCTATGCATTTATCTAATGTTAATATTGTGCTTGTTACGAATAAATTTTTGAATCTGAATCAAAATGTGCGCGCGATCGGTTGGAACGTCTAGGAGGAGTGCGAACTCAAACGAATTACATCTGTCGCCTAAGAATAAGTTTCGCTTCGCTCAGCTCAACAAACATTTAATTCCTCGCCTTACAGCTAATGCCGAAATCGAAAGGAAGCTGGTCACTGAAATATCATATTTTCTCCATCTCTAAACCTACAAATGATATACATATATTAAATATATGCAGGCATCGGATATTCGGACACTTTTATACCTACAACTAGCAAAATCCCGAAAAAGCTAAGCAAGTTGGAGTGCCGACTCCTTAAAATTAATATTTCTAATATTTAGTTTCCACGATTCCGGGATTGTATAAAGCATAACGAAAAGGTTTTTTAGGTAAAGCATAACGAAAATGTTTTTTAGGTCATGACTATCTTCAGTAGATTTTAGCAACATTCACGTTGGTAAACAGTTTTAACGACATACTTTATATTTCTTCTTTCTGTATTGTAAACGAGCGACAACGGCGGCAGATAAACCGTACACGGTTTTCGCTCGCTGTTTTTATTAAAAAATGAAATAGTCTTAAGTGTTTTGGATAAATAAAAAAATAAAACAAAAAAATATGTGGTGGTCCGTTTAAGAGCTCCATAGGTATTGTGTATTGATTAGGGAATATGTATGTGTTTATGTTATCCTAATTTTCGGTATTCCGGGAAATCCTGGCAAAGGGTCTAGCAGGCTAAGCTAACAAGAGTGGCCCCCGCAAGGGATTTGGTTGTAATTTGAGGTGCAGTAGTGGCAGGACCTAAGAAAACTGTATGCGTAATATCAGCCTTCGATCTTCTTTTGTTTCAGACTTATTCACGAAAATGAAAATAATTCAAGGTAATTTTTAAACTGTTAATTTAGCTAAACCAAGCAAGCGAAAGTAACCAAATAAATTTAGAATTAAGGAGCATAAAATGGGGTTCATAATGCATATTTTTACAGACATTCATATCCTTGAACTTAGATGACAAAAAAATAAGTTATTTTTTTCGCTTCATTTTTTGCCACCTCTCGCGGTGACACAACTATCAAAAAAATTACTTAATAAGCCACAATTGTCAACTACGTACACATTTAAAAACATTTCGAAAAACCATGGAGCGTCATGTCAAAAAAAAACATTTACGAACGTATGTTTACCATATCATATCATATCAATAGAGTAATAGTGGCAAATCAGTCTGTAGTACGTATAACATCCTCTTTCGTTCATTATGAAATAATTAATTAACATTGATCAATAACGTATGTCAAATATTTAAATAAATAAATAAAATTAAATATTGGGGGACAATTTTACACAAATCGACCTAGTCCCAAACTAAGCAAAGCTTGTACTATGGGTACTAGGCGACGATATACATACTAATATAGGTAAATACATACTGAAATACATAGAGAACATCTAAGACCCAAGAACAAAATCCGTGCTAAATGAACAAATAATGCCTTGGCAGGGATTCGAACCCGGGACCTCTAGCTTCGGAGGCAGTGTCACTACCAACTAGGCTAAACAGGTCGTCATTTACAACTACACATTGATCAATGTCAATTAATTATTTCATAATGAACGAAAGAGGATGTTATACCTACTACAGACTGATTTGCCACTACTACTCTATTGATATGATATGATATAGTAAACATACGTTCGTAAATGTTTTTTTTTGACATGTCGCACCATGATTTTTCAAAATGTTCTTAAATGTGTACGTAGTTGACAATTGTGGCTTATTAAGTATTTTTTTTGATAGTTGTGCCTCCGCGAGAAGTGACAAAAATGAAGCGAAAAAAATAACTTTTATTTTTTTCATCCTAGTTCAAGGATATGATTGTCTGTAAAAATATGCATTATGAACCCCATTTTATGTTCCTTAATTCTGAATTTATTTGGTTACTCTCGCTTGCTTGGTTTAGCTAAAATAACAGTTTAAAAATTACCTTGCTTTTTTTACATTTTCGCGAATAAGTCTGAAACAAAAGAAGATCGAAGGCTGATATTACGCATAGTGTTCTTAGGTCCTGCCACTACTGCACCTCAAATTACAACCAAATCCCTTGCGTACGCATATTGTTCTTAGGTCCTGCCACTACTGCACCTCAAATTACAACCAAATCCCTTGCGTACGCATATTGTTCTTAGGTCCTGCCACTACTGCACCTCAAATTACAACCAAATCCCTTGCGTACGCATATTGTTCTTAGGTCCTGCCACTACTGCACCTCAAATTACAACCAAATCCCTTGCGGGGGCCATTTTAGTTAGCTTAGCCTGCTAGACCCTTTATTAGTAAAATTAAATTGAGTCCGCCTCCATGCTACTTGGTGTAGGTAATGAGGCCGAAGTGTAGGTATAAAACTATCCGAATTACCGATCCCTGATTATATGGGTATTTTATAGGGGTATTTGATGAGTTTGTTACCTCTAGGCTGGCTGTGCCTTGTCCTTCTTCTTTTCCTTCTTCTTCTTGAGGAAGGAGGGCGTCCGCAGGCCCTTCTTCTTCTTTTTGTCCTTCTTGGGGGACTCCTCCGTCGACACCTCCTTCGATGGAGAGCCCTGGAACGTTACATATTAGTATTAACTTTTCCTCCTTGCGCGTGTTCTATCACTTGTATAATGGGTTGTGCTCCGAAAAACTGTTCGACATGATCGGCCGCTTTCTACCATCGCACCGCTCACCGTCTGCAGGGCATTCATCCTCACACCTTAGAACCTAAATGGTCGCGTACGGTACGGTTTCAGAGGAACTCCCTCCCTCGGACGCTCCGGTTGTGGAATGAGCTCCCTGCCGAGGTTTTCCCGACGAACTACAGTATGGGATTCGTCAAGAAAGGAGTGAGTGTATACACTTTTAAAGGGTCGGCAACGAGCATGTGACACCCCTGGAGTTGCAGGCGTCCATAGGCTGCGGTGACCGCTTACCACCAGGCGGGCCGTACGCTTGTTTACCACCGACGTGGTATAAAAAAACAGTATTATTAACTCCAGGCAGAACGTATAACCTGATTTAGAACTAAAGACGGCGATCTGCACCATCGTTACGGAATGCTAATCGGTTTTAACAGTAACCGAAGAAACCTGTAAGAGAATAAGTTTTTCACCTATATATATTATAACAGCAAAAGTAGATGATCGTTTTAGTACTTTATCGCACTAACATAACAATACTGCGACAGTTGGGATGCGTCAAAGTAGTGAAAGTGACAAGGTACTAAAATGAGTGACCAGGTACTAAAATGATCATCTACCTTTGCTGTTGACTGTCCACGAATTGCTATCACTCGAATTAGGCAAGTGCCATTGAGATAGAGATATCTAAAAGATTTAAGTTAAAGACTAGATTACGGACGGTTTGATCAACCGGCCCAATATATTGGGGGACAATCTTAAGAGGCTCAAACTAAGCACAGCTTCATATAGTACGTAGCAGCCAAAGTGGCCGAATAATTCAGTACACCGTATATTTTGTATGGTGTACCGAAATATTTGGCCACTTTGGCTGTTACGTACTATACGACGCTGACTGTACCAGGCGACGATATGCATACATACTACTTATACATATATGTAACGTACGGTGACAAACAATCTGACGGCCTGCCAGATAGTAATCAGGCGTCATACTTAGAAGCGTCCCAAGCGCGTTGCCGACCCATTATTGACTTGAGGATTCGCTGTGTATACAAATTAAATTTAAAAAATGTACCTCTTTACTGCTGTGCGAGAAGGTACTCTGGTGGGCGTCGGAATGGTCCCCGTTCACAGTGTGCTCGCCTGTAAAACAACACTAATTTTAAGTACTAGCTCATCAAACTCATCAATACTCATCATATATCATTTAGCCCACTGCTGGACATATCCTGCAGTGTAATAAGACGTGGAGTGGATAGGCCTCCCCCGAAGAGTGCAAAAATAATCGGTCCCAAGACCAGGAAAAAAAAAGTATTTGTTTTAAAGTGACTTTGTCTGTGATTTTTCAACGTATAAAATACTAAAACCAATTTTGATGTAAATTGACATGTATAGAGCTTAAAGCCTTGGGAAGGCTACTTTTTTAATCCAAAGAAAAATATTTTGACACAGACCGTGAAGAAATGACATCTCTCAGCTTTGCGAGTAAAAGGTAACAAATGCTACTTATGCATTTAAAGTATTAATTTCAAATTAGATACATTAAGGAGTTATGATCAAATATTATTATTTCTCCAACATATATCGTTAATAACGCAAACAAAATTAAAATAAAAGACACAAAATTAATAATAAAAAAGCTTAAGGGCCATACAAACTTGAAAGCCAAGTCTGAAGGAAGACTGCGTATTAGGATTCCAACGAAAAAATCTTATTCTAGCCCTTAATTTTTGACATGTCCACAGAAGTGAGGCCAAAGTAAATGTGTATGAGCCGTAAAAAAAATAAGCAAGCGAAACTCACCTCTAAACGTTGTTAGTGTGAACCGCCTCTCCCGAAACGACCCAAACCATCCGAACGCTTCATGCATAGAATGTGCAGTGTCAAGAGTGCTAACTAATGCTTTCATACGACTATGGGGATAATAAATAAATAAATAAATATTAGGGGACATGTTTTACACACATCGAACTAGTCCCACAGTAAGCTCAATAAGGCTTGTGTTATGGGTACTAGACGACGATATATTTACTAGATATTATACTTAAATACATAGAAAACATCCAAGTCTCAGGAACAAATGTCTCTGCTCACCACAGAAACAAATGCCCTTACCCGTAATCGAACCCGGGACCTCTAGCTTCGGAGGCAATGACACTACCAACTAGGCTAAACAGGCCAAAATAATAATGTATCAAAGTCAAACCCACAACTTTTAAGAAAACGGCATTTTGACGTTTGACACACAGATATCAGAGTAAAGCAGGTCCGCTGATTTAAGTTGAACGATTTCTGTACATCTCATCTATTCTCACTAATGCACAAATCAGAAAGTTTGAGAGAGACAGACAAGCGACATCTGACAGGTCTTCACCTGTCAGTGTCTCCGTCTTCATAACTGAAAACTGTACTGAACTGACGTTGTGGTGTATTAAGTTTATATGGGATTTAGCATCCTGGTGTGCTTTCAAATGGAGCCAACTCGTTAACTGTTAAAATGATTGTTCTATCTGTCGCATTCTAACTCGTTTTGGTGCACCATAAGGATTAAAGAGACAACTATATGAAAAATGATGTGGCTTAATACTGCGAGGCTGCTTTTCTCTGATGTCTGTGGTTTGATACGTACGTTCCGAAAACACATGTAATAAATAATATAAGATAAACTATGGTTTTTATGAAACTTAACTTTCAAACATAACAAAATATGTAACGATTAACCGGTTAATTTATTTGAAACCTATTACCAAACTCAAGTACTACTATTAACTAGTATTTATTACCACCCTATTAGTAAAGTACCTTTGTATGAAAGCATTGTTAACAATCTTATTAAAAAAGAATCACAACAAAAGCAGAGTAGTATGACTTGGAATAAGGTCAAAGTAATTTGTACAGTCAATTGCAAAAATGTGGGTGTACCTATAATACTAATACAAAAAGTCCCCTAGCTGTATCGGCGACAGGCCTATAAAACGTTATGAAAATAAGCGATATTATAGCGATATATTTTGTTAGTGTTTACAATTTCGTTATAATCATAATCGATATTCCTCATAACGATATTTCACATCATAACAAAATAAAAAAATCATAACCTTATATGATAATGTTATAATAACGTTATAATATCGTTGAAGACGGTGGCGGTGGCGAGAATGACGTGCTCGAGTTTGACGTACATGTCACAGCGCACGTAAGAGCGAGACTGTGTGCGAGACAGAGATAGCCTATAACGTTATTATAGCGCTTCACAAAATATCGCTATATATATATATTGCTTTTTATTTCTAACTATACAATGGATACCGCTATAAATGCCCGCCAAATATCGTTTTTAGTAAAGCGTTTTATTCAAAAAGTAACGTTATAAATCATAACGATATGCGAAAATAGCGCTATTTCAAGGCCTGATCGGCGAATTAAGGTCAACAAGTCAATCGATCCATTTTTTTGCATTTGACTGTATTTTTTAATGATAAATACTAAGGTGGGGTGGGTTTAAGTAAGATGCAATGGCGGAAAGAGAAAATGTGTCACTTAAGACCATAAGTTTCATAAGTTTTCATCTTTCCCCAATATTCATCTTATCCCCAACTCACCTTAGTTAACCTCGTAAGCCCCTGGTACCAGTACAAATTGACGATAGGACTTCAGACCTGACATTTTAACTGCATAGCAGAAATAACTGCCTAATGTACTTCACCAAGTACAAATTAAGGATGCGCTAAAAACCATAGACACAATGAACAATGAACATAACCAATGGCAAGAATTTATACAAAATCGAAAAAAGACACGTCTGGGTCTGAAGCACTACTATTAGTTTGTACTTGGTGTAGTACATTGGGTAGTTAGGACTACAGTTCAAAAAACAAAGGACTTACGAGAGTAATTGTAAAAAACATACAACATAAAACACAAAAGCGTTAAAAACGTTTTAATAAAAATGGAGTATATTTACATGAAACGAAACAGTTACATAGCAGCATTCAGTAATCTTATAAAAATAGGACAAGATTCAAAAATACCTATACACATTATTGTGTCAATATTTTTGAATGTCCGGCAAGCTTACACATGTAAATTATTTAACAAAACAAACACTCAGTAATCCATAGAAACCAGACAAAACATCACATAAAATTAATAAAATAATAAATTGAATATTTTCATCGTTTACTATCCAAATTTGTGCGGATACTTTACCATTAAGAATGATGAAATTATTCAATTGACTCACAATTAACAGAAAGCTAAACAAACATACAAACCACAAAACGTTGAACAAAAAAAAACATGCATTGTAAATATTAAAAAAAAAAACACGACTATTCCCGAAAACTAACGAGCTAATCTTCGGATCATTCAATGCCTACTGACGTAGTAATTTATTAAAATATATAACATATTCCATTATGTAAGCCTATCAAGAGATGTATGTTTTTACGTCATCCATGACGACAAAACTGAAGATACGGTACAATACGCGTACCACACATCTCACTTTCTGAAGACGTAAAATCTACCGGTCTTTTACCAACGCTCTCAGGCATACTTTGTTTTACCACCCTAGGTGAATAACAAAACTAGTTGCAATGACAGCCTACATGAAAAGTGACAGTTTTTAACATAGTACGTTTAATAACGGCGAACATTCCTAAATCACACACGTTGATAAACATTAGAGACAGTTAGATGAAAGATTTTTTTGGTTAAAAATTGACGATATTTACTACCAGAATTCTTACAATTATCTCTTAACATCGCAAGCGTACTACTAAAGCGTAATACTAAAGCGTGTTATCAGTTTTCTCCATATTCTCCAAATCGCTAGGATCAAAGCTCTCGGACATCCTAAACTTGGATATTATCCTGTAAAACAACGTTTGTTCGAATGGTGGCCAGGTAGAATACAGTCTTTTGCTTGTTCTGTGCAATTCGGACTGAGTATTGTACAATAGCATTTTTTGTGGCATATTTTCTATTAGATCCGAATCACAAGTGTCGTAGTTATCTGAATTGAGAGCCTTAGCTGATATGAAGCTTTCCTCCATACCTACGTTACTTTCTTCTGTGTTATAACCATCTAAAAGAACACTAGACCGTTTAAAACTGCTCTCATAACTGTCGTGTAGGTCGTCGAAATCCACAGTGAAAAAACTAGGTATTTTGTTTTCAGAGAATTTCTTTACCGGTCTTTCTCTGTTAATATCAATTTCTGTTAAACTATCATCAAATGACAGCCAGTATTTGACGCCTCCTCTATTTTCTGTTTGAGACATGGAAATAACTGACGCTCTTTTAATGAATGGGGAACCTAAAATTGAGTCTTCTTTCTCATATAGTACGCTCAAGCTACTTGTAGTTATCGGAGATTCTGTGCAAGCCTCAAATTTAGTTTTTTGTTCGTTTGGTGATGAAGTTATACTGTTGAAATAATCATCTTGTACAAACGCTGTGTTCATGTCAGTAGCTAGGCCAGAACTACAACATGCCCCTACTATTACGAACGTTTCATTTAGATTATCTACGTCTTCGGTGTCGGTAACATCATCCTGAGACATATTCTCATTCAGTATTTCTACTTCGGCGTCAATATGATCATATTCAGTACCTGTATGTATTTTAAACAGTATTTCTTTGTCAATATCATTAGATACACTATTATCATTGTGTACATCATGTACTTTCATATCATAATATCCAGATCCAGTATCAGCCTGTATTTCCGTGCCATTAGACTCGCCATCTTTATCAGTATACGTTTCATTTAAATCTACAAAACCATGATATTCGTCTTCTTTTTGCATTTCATTTAACACCTGTGCATCAATTTCAATGTTATTATGGAAATTATCTTTGACAGATTCTTTTTTTTCAGCACAGGTTATTTGATCATCAATGCTTATTTCTCCAGATTGTACGTCATTGTCACCATCAATGTTATTACTCGAATCGTTGAAAGATCGTTCTTTTTCCGTAACAAAAATATTACGAGGTTCATAATCAACGGGTAGATAGTCATGGAATTCTTGTTCAACTAACCCAATATTATTATTCAGATTGTCATAGATGGATCCTTCATAATCAATATCACTTTCTTGTGGCAACTTAACGTCACTAGGTAACATGCCTAAATCATCACGTATTTCTTCTTGTATACCTATATCATTAATTTCGATCCGTTTTTCTTTGGGTTCCGGAGGAGTTTCTTCGTTTAAGTATTGGACAAACTGATCAAAGGCTTCTGTTTCTGTGCTTACTGTTTCTGATTTTGCCTCCACAATGTTTTCATTTACGGGAGTTTCACATGAAATAATTTCCGTATTCGATGTGGCATAATTTAAAGTCTGCAGTTCCGGTTCGAAAACTATTGCATCAAGTAATTCGTTTATAATTTCCGATCCCACCTTTATGTTATCAAAATCATCAACTACCTTATTACGGGCTTCCACGGTGTCGGGACTATCATCTAGGATTTTCTCTGCCAGTATTTTCTTGCAGTCCGATTTAATGTCGTTTTCGTTCAGTGCTTTATTTAAATCAGTCATTTCAGCCCATAAGTTGACAGCTGTAAAAAGTATATCCTCACAGTCAACAACAGTTACCACTCGTTTAACAATCCTAGCTTTACTTTTTTCTTTCTGTGCCCAAAGAGTACATGCTCTATCAAATATGAAGTATACAATAGCTTCGGCTATTTTGTGGGGCTGACTGTCCACTTCGCTGATTTCAGTCGATACAGATTCATTAAATTGTGCAGTGCCTTCAATTTCTTGAATTATTTTGGTTATAGAAAAGGTTCCAACTTGACCACTATCTACTGAAGAAATGTCTGATGTTACTTGATCTGAGACGTAAGACACATTTTCGTTAATTGGATTTGTATAGTCAAAGTGAAGTTCGTCGCTTACTTTCGCAAAATCAGGTACATTGGCCAATAAAACATTATCAGTTTCCATATCAACCCAATTTAATATTTTGCTTAAAATATCAGTAACGACTTCGTATTTCTCGAATTCGGCGGTAGAATTGAAACTCGTTCGTTCGGTGCTAGAAGCAATACTGTAGTCATCAGACTTCCTCACATCATTATTTTCATGTTTAATATCTCGTGGCGGAATTGCATAAGGAATTTTAAAAACGGTTTCTTCGCTTTTGTCAGAATTATCACGTGTTATCGACACTTCGTTTTCTTTTTGTACAAGGTTCTGGACTAACGTTAGATCTTTAAAGGTTATTTCATCTTTGACCTGTTCGGTAATTCGTTCTGTTCCCTTACACTCATCAACAGTTTCATGTTTATTGACTTCATTCGAAATTTCTGTGTCTTTTTGCAAAAAATCTTCTGACTGGCTATTTTCAACGCAAACGAAATTATTTTCAGACTCACTAGGGCCAATAGTTTCCTTGCTTGCTTCGTTAAGCTCTGTAGATACACTCCCTACATCAGAATCTCTTTTGACAATATTACTATCATTATTGAAACTACCAGACTCTTCATAAGAGCTCTTCGATTCTTCAAGAATTGGTTCTAGGATTAAATTATCCTTAATCACGGCAATTATTTTCTTCGGCGACTTTTTTGGACTTTCTTTCTTAGCATAATCTTCACAATAGAAATTGATCGGTACTGAGTAGTCCCTAATGTCTTTCTCTACTAAATCTTTCACGGGACTCTCGTAAACCTCTTCGAAGTCCATGTCATCTGAGAAGCTGTGGTATTCACCTTCATTAGTATCCGGGTTGTCGCATAAACCTTCAGAATCAATTTGAACAACCTCAGCTTTGTAAGTCAAGTCATCGTTAGTCACTTGTGCACTGTCTTCAACAACATTGGCTTCAGTGATAGTGACATCATTATCATCTTTCTCAATCACCGTTTGGTTTTGAGAAGTAAAACTGTTCAAATCAGTCAGATAATTGTCTTCGTTGAACTCCTGGCTTTCAACAAACTCATCCTGTAAATGAGCTACTTTGAAAACAGGCACTATTTTCTCTTTGACTTTTACTATATCTGGCATTTCTTCCTTTTGACACTCCTGGTGTATGTTATCTACTGAGAAATACAAAGAATGAGGTTTTTGGCCTTTTCTTTCTTTAGTAAGCTCCCAAACGAAAGAGTTTGTACAGGATCCGCAGGATTTACATTTGGGTATATGGAAGTGATTTGGCTCTGGATCCCTAATGTAAGAATTGAGAAATCCACTGTGAGATCTGGTCCTGAAGAGATTGCTAGAGGATTTAACCTTTTGCCGCGGCAAGGATTGAGTTCGCAATATATAATCAGATTTAAAACGTCCGTCCCATTCTATAGATGGAATGGAATAAAGGCTAGATCTGCTGCTTAAGTCACCCTGGTTGCTCTTCCTATCTACATCTACAGGATCTTTAGTAGCGATTTGGTTAACTTGTATGCCCCCAGCTAACGCAGTATTTGGTTTGAAATCATCAAATTCCTTACTAACATCATTGACTACATTTACTGCCCTAACCTCATTACCTAGCCTATCATTAAGGCTGACTTTGCACTTAGGATGTTTTTTAACATCGTCATTATATTTCTGAATAATCCTTTCAACATTACTGTTTCGGGAATAGTCATGCAATGATCGCTTGTTAGAGGACAGTGCTTCATTAGCTTCTGGTGATAGCTTAGTACCTGGAATGAGATTAGGAAGCGTGCAGACCAGTTCTAAAAAACACTAAACAACATGTACTATACGATTCAAATAGCATTAGGATTAAAATTGCAGACAACTATACTCTCTACCTGTTAATTTTAGAATTTCTAGCTACAGATGAGTTTATTATGAGAATATTGTTTTCTACCATCAACGAAATATAATAAACTCATTCTGAGCAATATTTTTGTCAACAGAGGTGTTTTCTTACGCATATAAAACGTTATTAAAAACAACGATATTGTGGTCGTTTTTGTTTGTGTTTAATATTTCGTTTCAATTCAGTAAGACAAGATCGAAAGGTACAGAAATATGTTAAAAAATAGCAACAATACTTATGAAGTTGGCGAGCAATGAGAAACAAGATGGCGTTTTGAGAGTACTAATGTTCTTTGAATCGCATAGTAAAGACCATGTACCGATAACACGGCCAACTGCACATTAGTGAATGTAGAGAAAGCAGATTAATTGCGCAATATTTCGAACGCGCGTTCAGACAAACCATCTGTCATTATTTTAAAGGTGAATGACAGTTGATATGTCAAATTGCACGTTGGAAAAGTTAACTCAATTAACTTGCTGGTTGTACAGCAAAGAATTTAAGATATAATATGGGCTAGTGATTTATTAGAACTGAATCTTTGTTAAATGTTGCGAATGAAAGTGGGTTGCACCAAAACGCCTGTAATCGCAAGCTGTTTTCGTTAAATATTTAATTGTATGGAAAGTTTGACAAGTTTGTATGGGATGACAGCTGCCGGCGCCATTTTTTACGTTGGTCGGTCTGTGATCTTGAGTAGGCGCAACCCACTCTTAGCCAATTTGAATTGACTAATTCTTAAGAAAAGCAAATGAAACATAAACAATGTGCAAAGGATGCAAAGAAATAATTTTAAGAATTACAATTCCTATATTATAATAATAATACTTTATTTGCGGAAAAAGGGTACGTTTACTAATAAATATTATTATTTATATTCTATATTATGCGTTTTAACTTAATGTGCGACATCAATAATAAATAGTCATCAATAATCAATATCAAAGCAAATAGTAACTTCAGTTTCATACACACATAATAAATAATACATATACGATGAGGTTGACGAACAAAACAAAAATCCAATTAACAAAAAATGAAAGGCTTTATACAACAACGGTGGCAAACAACTGTACGGCCCGCCTGATGGTAAGCATACCGTAGCCTTGGGTCTCCAGAACGATCACAAACGGGTTTGTGATCGTTCTGACGGACCACTTGTTCTGACGATTGAAATACACAAAAGGACATACACAAGAAAATAACGAACACAATGTGATGACGTCACAATCTCGGAAGCCAGATGACAAGGACAAAATCCCAAACGAGCTGTAGACGACTTAAGGGGGCCTACTGCATAATTACTTATTATGCCGAGAAGGGTGGTATTCCACTCATCCAATATCTTTGTCCAATATACATTTGATCAAAGAAATTGGATGATTTCATCAAACTTGGAAGGGACCCCGACATTTGATCAAAGATTCTGATGACATTTAAATCAATATGGCTACGCATGAAAAAAAAAACTTGGACAAAGATGTTGGACGATTGGAATACCACCCGAATACAAGGCGGGAGGGGCAAGTAGACCCTAAGTACTCTTCTTATAAGTATTTTAAAAAGAAAAGAGACTTCCGGTCATAATATAAGTTATGAGTGATTATGCAATAGGCACCAAATGTCGAGAACAAACAAAATATAAAGACAAGTTCGAATAGGACAGACATGGCAAGCCTACAACGCCACAAGATCCCTAAAAGACTGAAAATAACAGTTTTCATTCAATATTGTTCATAACATTTCGTCTTTGCATGCTTATATACTTTAACTTTCATATAATTCAATTTCAAAAGATTCATAGTCAATTATTCAAATATTTAACCTGACATGTTAATTATGTTACCAACCGTTTATCAATCAATTTCCAACAATATACAGAAAACCTTGTAGTTAGTTCAAAAGTGGTTTATTAACAGAAAAACGGTAGTAAAAAATATAAAGAAATTAGATTCCTCAAAACATATGCGCACATCTTTTTACTCATGACTTGGTCAAACGGCATCATTACACGTCTCACGCTTCCATGTCCACATGTCTTACACCGACACAGCCACACCGAGACCCCTCACGGCCCTCACCCCTAATCATCATCGCTTGCACACTCACAACCGTCACTAGTGTTCCCTCTCTCATTTTGACCCGTATCTTAACACAGCCACACTTCTATTCTATATATTATACCTTAGACTATCCAGCTTAGTATTTTAGACCAGCTCCCTAAAATCTGACTAACTCTGAAAAAACGGACCACTCAAACACAGCCAGACACCTTTCATCGCAAATCCCAACCAGCCAGCTAGCGTGTAATGTTATGGCCAGTTGACCATAACATTACAAACTTTTAACTTCACAGCTCCCCTAAGCTTTCCCTTCCTCAACCCGTAACATCCCCACACGTTTCGTCTCACACCCACCCTCACCTCTAACCACCCCCGCCTGCACCCTCACCACCGTCACCGGAGTGACAGGGGTGACGGGCGGTGCGGGTGAAGTGACAGCTGACGACGCGGTAGACCCCACCGGCGAATCCAAGAATACTTCGTCGTCGGACAGCAGGTTCGGATCACGGGGCTCGACGGGAATCGAGCCTGGATTTAGAAGGAATCATCAACCTCATTTGACACGCGCTTCGAAGATCGTACAACCACATGTCCAAGCAGGGCCTACGCTGGCAATCTGCCGGTAGAAGACGACCGGGGCGTGGACCACATGGAGGCGATCAGTTGAGAAGGAGGCTGGCTCAACTGGCCTCGGCTGGAAAGCGTTGGAAGAAGCCGCGCAAGATCGAGACAAATGGAGAACTATTCTGCGAGCCATATGTCCTTAATGAAGGACAATAGGAACAGATCATCATCATCATCAACCTCATGGCTTTCTCATAAGCCACTCCAACTCCTTCCAACTCATTCTAAGAGTTCATAAATATATGTATGTAGTTGTAGTGTGGACGTTCGAATTGGGTTTGAATTACTTTGAAATGGCGAAGTGACGGATGATGTGAAAGTAGAGTTGGATTTTATAGTAAGTATGCCATACTTACTAATCTATACTATATTTTAGTGGATATGACAACAAATTCGACGATAAAACGAAAACAAATTCAGACAATATCAGAAATAAAAATTAATATACATAGAAAAGGGGTCAAAATCCTGAATAATTTATTTATTTATGGAAATACAATGAAGTTAAGAGGAAAATAAATCAAAACACCAAGGAGAAATTAGTAAGAATTAGTGTGATAGCTTGGAGAAAGATTTTTACAAGCCATAGTTAACTGTCGAAAACTATGATATACAAAAAATAATCCGCCAAATGTATAAACAATCATTTTTATAATTACTGTAAACCCTATGACAGCTAAATCTGACATGACAAAATTATCAACTCGTTTGTAAATAATCTTTCTCAATATATTCTCAACACAACACCAAATCAAATCGTGCACAGAAGTATATTTTAACATATAATTATAGATTATTCAATGTACGAGATAAGGCCCCACTACAGCCTACATCACGCCTATATTCACAAATAGGGTAGACAAAACATAAGAAATTAAATTTTCAGACGTGACGCGACCACGCATTTCAAAACGCCGTGCTGAAATAACATGGAACTTTGTATACACAATGGGAGCTGTCATATCTAGGTCGGAAATTATTTTCTGTTGCTAAAAATTGTAATAGGAAAAAACTACAGCGAGTTTTTAATGTTTTTACGTCTTGTATGAAACCCTTAATAATCGCTGTATTTTTGCTCCATTCAAATTTCAAATAACAGATACTTATTTCCGACCTAGATATGTCGGATCACATTGTGTACACAAAGTTTCATGTTATTCCAGCATGGCGTTTTAAAATGAGAGAGAAAATACGTTTTAATGGAGCACCGAGCTTACTGCAGAATCTTAAGATCAAGTCGTGTTTTATTAGAAAGATAAAGATAGATCAAATTTGATATGCTTCGAACAAAACGCAAACCAATAGGCAGTAAGGTAAGGAGTGGCACGTAACTTCGTGCATTGAACGATCTATAGATTAGTAGTCTTAAAATATTGAACTGAAAACCTCACTAACCTCGAGTCCTGTCGGCATGGGCCCGCTCCGCATGCAGAAAGTCTGTCGTGTCAACTACGAAGACAAATCAAAAACATGCATGGAAAACGAAAAAAAAACCGAACCGTTTCGTTGGCCCGAAACGGTACACGTTCGCTGACACGGATGGTGTAGCATTCGAGTCATCTTTTAGACATTACTGATACCGCTTATAAGTATATAGGCTCTTATTTCCATACAATTGTATACAAAAATTACTTTTAGATTAATATTGTCGAATCAGAGCCTCTTTTCGATACTGGGGGTCCACTCCGAAATTCGTAATCTGAACTTCGTATGCGGTATGGTGCCATCCCTTTCACTCATATAGTGTGACAGTCGACAGGAGAGTAAAAGGGACGGCACCATAAGAAGTTCGGATTCCGGATTAGACCTCCTGGTCGAAATTATAACCGAAGATATATTTTTTATGTCTGCTGGTAAGTAGAATATTTACACGGATATTCTGCATAGCATTTCGAAGCTCGATAAGTGAGCAAAATAAGATATTCAAACTGCACCGAAAACGACTCCGACTTGGCAGTCTAATTCCGAAAATGTTTTGTGTGTACAGTCTGCCTAAATACTTTCAGGCGGTAGTGTAAAATCCGGTTTACATGGTGTAAGGACTTGCATGAGATATTGAAAAGCCAGCACACGCAGTCCTTTTTGTGACTTTGCCTTTATTGTGGTTGTTTTTGATAATTATTTATTTATTTAATTTTTTTTATTTTACCAAAAGTATGACGCCCAAACACAACAATATAATGCAATGTAAGTTCTTGCACAGTGTAAACGGGCCTTAAGTCTAAGACATGCACTGTCACTTACTGTCGGCGAACGTGTTAAGAAGTTACCAATAAAATATTAGAACTGATCACTCTCGATGTGATGTTTTTGATGTTTATGTAAAAAAAACATACATAAAAATGTTAAATACGATACGTAAAGTTACAGAGTTATTATAAAGAAGAAGTGTTAGCTTTGGGATAGCGAATGAAAACAAAAAGAAGGTGACTTTAGTCAAAATCAAATCAATCAAATATTTATGCTGCAAGCCACAAGTGGTCCTTTTGCATGTCAAATAGAAACAAAATACAAAAATACCGGTAATTAGCTCTTTAAACCGGTTTATGCGTTTGATATACTTACTATTGCTATACCGGTTAAAGGATTTACCGGTTTTTTTGCTCGGCCGCCTGTGTAGGGTGCCTCTGGCTTTGTTTACCAAGTGTGTGCAACGGTTTTTGAGGTTCACTATACCTAGGCCATAAATAAATAAAATATACATTATACATACATAAAACTGAATAAACAAATACATAAAATAAATATAACAAGTATGTAAATAGACATTATTTTGAAAATATATTCAATCATTACATATTACACAATAATATGTTATTGGTAACATCAGTACACCTATCTATTAAAAATAAAGAAGAAAAATCATGCACTCTATGCAAAATATCGTGTCGAAAACTTTGCAAAAAAAATGCGGTAAATTTAAAAGTCCGTAGGTAAAGCAACTATTGTACCCATGACTTGAACTGTCAATGTCATTGCGTACCACAGATCCAAGCAGGCGTTTTTTATTTTAAATATTCGACAGACTTAGAAATGTCTTAGTAGTCCGATACGGAGCAGACGCGAGGTGATATAAAATGTTTGTATTTTATAGTTGTTTAAAAATTATATCTCCTGGTACGGCCTTCGTATTATCTATCTGTCATGTGTACACAATAAACAAACACACTTCACTTGTTACTTTACACGCCGATTATTGGCTATGTGCGAAGTAGGTGGTGGGGGTAAGCTAGGCGATCGTAGCGCACACCATGGCAGAAATGTGTACTTTCCGGGGACCACTGTCAAATTTACTTTCACGTTTTCAATTGGTTTCTCAACGGTTTCCTACGATTCGTTTCGTTTGTATGTATTTATTTATTCTCTTATTTACTTCAGTAAAATTTCCAATACGGGGTCTTTCTCGTTTACTAAAGTAAAGTAAATATTCATGTGTCATTATTTGACATCTCTAAATTTTGACATTGTCTCGGGACCTTTGACGTTTGACGTTTCAGACGTGCACATAGCCAATAATTGAATAATATAATCCTAAAGCTAAGCTTTAATAATTGTAAAAAATAAAACTAAAATACAACGCGTGTAAAATTTAATCCTTTGAATGCCAAACGCCACCAAAAGTAATACAAAGTTTTTTTAAGAACTCCTATCCTACATAATTAAAAACAAAATAATATTACGAGAGAACGAAACTGGTTTCATATATTTATGGTTAGATTCTAGTTCATCTGACGGGCTCTAGCGTGACAGCGACTGTCGGGTATTAGCAGAGATCCAATTTTTTGCAGCAAAACATAGCTAAATTTTAAGAAATAAAATATTATGTATTTAATGTGTTTGTAATATGGGCTTTTAATTAACGATGATGATTATTAGTGATCGAAATTATTTTTTATCTATTTCAATAATTGAAAGTTCATTTACTATTCATAAAATGGCTGTACTCATAGAGTGAAAAACGAAACATACCAACACCAGAAAATTTTGAAAAAAAAAAGTGGTTATTTATTTCTACCACAAAACAGACAAAATGTCATTTGCTGTGTACGACATGGCGTTTGAAGAAGAAATTGTATTCGTTTCTATATAATTAAACCAATCTGTTTCTATATAATTAACGTTCGCAAGGTTTCGTATAAACAAAACCCTGCGTACGATATTCAATTTAAAATATTTTTAAATTTGGTGGACCGTCGTTGTTTCTTCTATTACACAACTATCGATATCGATAAGAAATGTTTCTCAGTCTTATGTTTTGCCGCGATTCCGATTTCTGCGCATCGGTAAGCATCACGTCAGCTTGTATGCCATGGGACTTGTAATATACTTTAAGTCAGTTAGCTTGGCGCTCAAAAGGTTGATATACTAAGGGTGTATATAGTATGGTATAATGTGAAACTCACCATCACTCAAGACGACCTCTGGCTGACTCCTCACCGGAACTTGTTTCGTCTCTATTCTTAGCACGCGGTGCTCTGGAGAACAAGTATAATTTCATTAGATTTACTGTTAAAGGGTTGTCTGGAAGAGATAGCTCTTTAACGATGAGACCGCCTAATGCTACCTTTTAGTTTTAAAGATTCGTTGTAGTAGTTTTGTTTTGGGGCAATCATCATCATCCTCATCATCATCATCAATCAGCCGAATGACGTCCACTGCTGGACATAGGCCTCCCCCAAAGAGTTCCATAATGACCGGTCCTGCGCCACCAGCATCCAGCGGACACCCGCGACCCAATTGCGACACAATTTGGGGCAATAATAGTACATTACTACAGAGGCCGGGACGAAAGGGGTTGCCGGCCGAAGACATATAGACGGATAGGTCTGAGGCGGGCAACCCCATAATTCCCGCCGAGGTATGTATAGTGCTTTTCTCAAACATGCAATGAAATAAACAACAAAAAAATCAAGTTTTATTTTTAATACGCATAGTGGCAGGATGTCATGATGCCTGTGCCACAAATTTATGTGGAATGGAAATTAAAAAAGAGGACATTGCCGGCCTAGGCCTGCAAGATTTGTATGAAATTACATTAACGACCTCTTGTCATAGCCGCGCCTGAAACGTCATACTTCGCAGCCTATTATAAGGAACATAACATCAATATTTCATTGCATGTTTGAGAAAAAGATATTTGCACATTTTAAACACGTAAATTTTTAACAAAAAAACACCGACTCCAAATTTGGCCAGACCCCATCCTCCTGCTATATAATTTGAGGAGTTCCTTCGATTTTGCCTTACGTACCCCATCCTCTTGCTATACAATTTGAGGAGTTCCCTCGATTTTTCCAAGATCCCGTCATCAGATCCAGACTTGGTGACAATGGGACCAACTAGAAAATATACCCTTTCAAACAAAAAAATAATTTTTGAAATCGGTCCACTAGTCTCAAAGTAATCGGTGAACAAACATAAAACAAAAAAATATATATTCCGACGAATTGAGAACCTCCTCCTTTTTTTTAAGTCGTTTAATAAGTAATGTATTTTTTTTATACTACGTCGGTGGCAAACAAGCGTACGGCCCGCCTGATGGTAAGCGGTCACCGCAGCCTATGGACGCCTGCAACTCCTAGGGAATGTCTATTCGAACACGCTACAACTGCATAGGTACAACAGGTCCTTTACTTAAGTTTTTTCCTATAGGAATTTTAGGACGAAAGTGTAAGATGGATGAGACTTAATAATGTATACATTGAAAATTGATTATACATATTTTGTTATCGAATGATAACGATGAACTATCGCTTAACAATTTCGCACCGCACACGCATGTTGTAGTGGAGATTTCAAATTAAAGGGAAAAAATTTAAAAGTTTAATGCTCCGAGCAGGATTCGAACCTGCGACATCTGGCATACGCGGTCAATCGCTCTAGCCTCTGAGCTATCGGAACAACCAAGCTCGTCCACGAAATCGTTCAATAGTTCCTTCTTACAACGCCTTAGGGAGGCGTACAGCGACATCTACCGTAGAAGACTTAGGCTTCTATTAACGGCACCAACGTCATTCAGCATTTTCGTTAGCAGCGTTACTGCTTTAGTACAAAATTAATTGTATTGGAAAGGTAATTTTCTTTACATAAATGAATCATTAATGTTAAGAGCGTTCGTGACCCAGCGGCGCCCGCGTACCGCGTGCGGTATGCGAGGTTAAAAAATCTCGGGCGAGGTCAGTCCTTGGATGGGTGACCGCTTTGAGTGGTTACTAACTGAGCGCTCCCGTGGAAGGCACGTTAAGCCGTTGATCCCGGTTGCTGTCTATGATAGCAGTCGATCAGCCAAGTTAGAGGCCTCCGGGCGGCTTGAGAACTTCTAACAGTCAAGTTGCCCACTCACTCGACCTAGTTTCTCCCTCGGGTTGGAATATCTTCGGAATGGTACGAATTAGGATACTAGTGTCTTAGAGTAGATTACTTTACTTCATCTCATGAATGTGTCCTCGTAATTAACTGAATTCAATATCATCGTCTTCATTGAATCATTACCACCATGGCCTCTGGACTCCTTCCATGAAGAAGTAATGAGCAGTACTCCTCACGCCTTTCCAGTGCGGATTATGGACTTCATACACGCCCTAGTATTGAGAATATGGATATAGTACCGTCTCGTGACTCCTCCTCAGTCTCGGTGGCGCTCGCCGGAGACGTGATCTGCGCCGCACTCACAGCCTCCGACTCAGACAGGTCCGTGTCGTCTGGAATATTACAAATAATACATATATGACGGCCTCTTAGCCTAGTTGGTAGTGACGCTGCCTCCGAAGCTAGAGGTCCCGGGTTCGAATCCCGGCCAGGGCATTATTTGTGCATTTAGGACGGATATTTGTTCTTGGGTCTTGGATGTTCTCTATATATCTAAGTATGTATTTATCTATTAAGTATGTATATCGTAAGTATGTATATAGTACAAGCTTTGCTTAGTTCGGGACTAGGTCGATCTGTGTAAGATTGTCCCCCAATATTTATTATTTATTTATATACAGGGCCCTGTAACAGGAGCAAAAAATTAAACGGTGAACTATATATATAGCCGGCCAACAATTATTACCAACACTTTTTCAAAAAGAATATTCTTCAAAGATGGCTGACGTGTATTGTTATAACTTTTCTGAAGTGACATTAATGTCAATTTAGTTTCAAAAATCAATAAAATTGAAAAAAAAAAAAACCAAAAGTATCCTCGAAAACAAAAAATGCAAAAACAATTATGACTCATGATACTGACTTGATACTACCGTAAACACTGCATTGACTGGTGCGTTATAATCTCGTGGTCTCGGAGGTCATAATTTATTAACTATTTATTAACTATATATTAACTATTTTGCCAGATTTGATAAACAAGCTCCCTAAAGAATGTAAAGACAATATTACACCGACCAATATTGCGAAGTTTCTTAAAAAAGAAATGTTAAATAAAATAAAAAGCGGTATTAAGGCGCGTGGTTAGTACCTTGTACGTAAAACGGGTAGCAAAATTCGTTCACTATTGGATCATTCTGTACGGACGCAAACCGGTACGCTTAGCGCGGCACGCTTAGATTCAGTGCAATGTTTCACTTATTGGATGTAACGCGGGATGTTATTGGATGAAATGTTATATTATATTATACGATGCATAGTGCAAATAGATATGTAACGATTCACAATATTAATACCTATAGTTATGTATAACACTGTTATTGTACTAGTTTTTTTAAGCTGTTGTGGAATGGTGCGTCGGGACAAACCAAACTTTGGTTTAACGGTGCAGTTTTAACTAATTGTAAATGTGTTTTTTAACTACTTTAAAAAAAAATAAAAAAAAATACATAAATAAAGATAGAAATTTCTCCGAATCGGAAATTTTTGAAGCAAAATTACACCAGGTGCTACTGCAGATGCTCTAAGGAAGCGTCCTTTTAAATATTTGCTCCAGTTACAGAGCCCACCTTGTATATAAGTTGTTAAAAAAAATTAACCCATTGCCAAAAGTGGCACTGAAATTAATTTCGTGTGCTCTGCCTACCCCTTTTGGGAATAAAGGCGTAAGTTTGTTATGTTATGTTTTTTTACAAAACCCATTTTTGGTACAAGCTTTTATTTTTGCAGTGTCCCAAGACGAGAGTTCTTGACCAGTGCGTGTTGTCATTGATGACATATGGCACTGAAACGCGGTCGCTTACTACGGGTCACCCAAAGACCAATGGCTATGCTGGGAGTTTCTATACATGATCGCATCAGGATTGAGGATATCAGCAATAGTAAAAATGCTCTGGCTATATAGCTCTCCGGATCGCTAAACTTAAGTGGCGTGCAATGTTCCCCAATGTAACCGGGTGATCAATTTCTGTGGACAATTAACCGGTTACATGTAAAAAAAGTAATTTAGTCTTTAAATTAGGCATATTACATGCACCTATGAACGTCAATAAACTACCACCGGTTCGGAAAAATAAACGTCTGCCACGAGAAGAACCGGCGTAAGAAACTCGGCGAGGTGTCATATTTTCAAAACAATATACATTTTATAGTTAAATATAAAATTACAGTGTCAGCTACTGTACTAAAAATGCTACAGTATTCCTAATTTCGCGATAGATTAGCCGTGCATGGTCCGCAGAAGGCGGTGATAAGCCGAATTTTCTGTAGACAAAACAGGTTCTGTAGACGAACCCCCTTCCTGACAGACACCCAGTCAAGACACAAAACAAAACAGGTTGGTTTCCTGTGGACAATACCGGTTCTGTAGACGAAACTCGTTCTTAAAAGACACCCGTTCAAGATACTAAATAAAACAGGTTTCCTGTGGACAGGACAATACCGGTTCTGTAGACGAAGCGGTAGATGAAGCCCTTCCAAGGCACGAAACAAATCAGGTTTCCTGGGGACAAAACCGGTTCTGTAGACAAAACCTGGTCCTGACACTAAATAAAACAGGTTTCCTGTGGACAGGACAATACCGGTTCTGTAGACGAAGCCCGTTCAAGGCACTAAACCAAACCGGTTTCCTGTGGCCTAAACCGGTTGCACTCACAGTCGGGCCTCGCGCGCCGCTCAACCAGCCGGCGGTACTCGTCGATGTCGCTGTCGGTGACGTGCTCGAACGGGTTCCGGGCGTAAGGCGCGCTGTACATGGTCGCGTTGTGCTGGTGGCCGCGTTGTATGATGCCCTTCGACGCTGCGCCCATTAGCACCTGGATGTAAAACGATACATTAGGTACCGGCCAATAATATATCACCTCCAAGTTGTTTTTGACTATACTACATGATGATGAAAGAGTCGTTTCACACGGAGAAGAACCTAACTAGATAAGCGTTTTTAACTTATCATCATCATCGTTCTCTTAAGAGCTGGGCTCATGTCTGTACAGCTTAATGCAATTCTCTCCCCCTTTGCCAGCTTCTTGACGTCCTGATACGACACAACCTCCACACCCTCCTTTATGTGGTTCATATAACTTCTTCGGTCTTTATTCTGTTTATTTTTCAAAAAGGACAAAATACCTACAAGAATACAAATAAAAAACTAAATTAGATCCCCCAGATCGGAACCCCCGGGAACGCAGCCAGGGTACCCATAAGGCTGGCTGCGTTCCCCCGGGAACTTCAACTCATAATTTTGAATTTTTATTTTTTTCCTTCTCTTCCTCTGTTCACATTTATTTTCCTTTCAATTGTTCCTAATGAACTTTTCACTTATAAGGGCCCTAAAACTGACTCACCACATGGTCTCCCGTGTGCGTGTTGACCGCGTCCTCGCCAACAAGCTTGCTCGCCTCGTCCCAGGTCACTCCCTCCAGAATGTGCGACTGCGGCCCAGCGCTGATCTTATCCGCTCGGCGGTTATCCTTGATCTGGTGACGTTAGTTCCGTTAAAATACACCGCTTATATACAAAACGTTATAATAGCTGTTATCAAGTCCAAATTATAAAAAAACCGGTTCATGTCCACAGAAAAATAACCGGTTTTGATTAAGAAATAACAGTTTTTTTTTCACTAATTTCGCTAAATGGGAAATATTATGAGAATGATCAAGTTGCTTTCGTGAAGTAAAACATCTAAAATAACTAGTTTTAATATACCAAGGTTTGATTTGAAATAGAGCATATATATTCTAGTTAAAATTACAAAATGATTAAATATTAGCTTCTAAAGGCTCCTGGACGCCACCATCACCACAGCATATGTGCCATATGACATATGACACCTAATGGAAGTCATTATTCAAAAAATAATATACATAACAGATTAGACTTCGTATTTTATAAATTCCACAAATATTGTAATTTTCCTGTAGACGTAGAACTAGTTAGTTTATTTATTAATATTATAAAAACAATAATTAAGTATGGTACATACCTGCTGCTGCAGTGCCTTAAACTCCTTAGGGTTCGTGTTCTTAGGCACAAACTGTAGGGTGTCAATTTTGACGGGCGTGCTCGAGTGCGCGGGCGAGCCATCCTGCACCCACTGCCGTACGCCATAAGGTCCAATTCAGATCACCAACGAACACGCGAGTGTGGGGAAAAGAAAAAAATCATGAGTAAAAATGTTGCCAAGGTAATAAGTAAAGGTTAGAAGGATAGGATAAATATATTGAGAAATAAAAGTGTGCAAATATAATTTATGTGCTAAATAAAAAAGATGGCTCAAAATTCTCTTTTTACCTGGTTACATCGAGCATGTACAGTTTTTTTTCTTAAAATCGCCAGATGCCATGCAAAAACATTCATGCTTGAAAAAATCGAAATTAAATAGGTTTTTTTTTCTGAAGAATTCTAATAAGACAGCACCAAAATTAATAGAACAATATCTGTTGAAAAAGTCCCCTTTCTGACACACACTGATTTCTAAAGAAATGAAAACATAATGAGATTTTCTTATTTACCAATATTTCCAAATGAACTAAATATGTACAGTGAGTATTAAAAATCTTGAATATGCAAATTTGGCTTTCAGTTAAGACTGATACAAGTATCAGTCTTAACCATGACTTCCATTATTAGTTTAACCAATATTGAACTTTTTAAACAACGGTGGATGATTTAAAGCCAAGACAGCAATTGACTTGTCATGTCTCAGTTCATGAGTTCTAAACCGGTTTTATGTCCACAGAAAAAAAAACCGCTTTTTAATACTGTAATATTTTTAGTTTTTAAATATTCTAAAAATAAAACGTGCAAATAAAACATAAAACTAGGAAAAGGGCGTGCAAGGACAGGATAATTGTGGCAACACTTTTACCAATCGAACCTTTTCAATTTCCCTACACTGTACAAACTCGATGTTACCAGGGTAAATATGAAATGCTGTTGATATATTTGAATAACTTAGTACAAGCTATAATATGTAATAATGTTAATATAAATATTTTATAGTCTAATCTGGTTCTTCTTTATACGAATACACCTATTTTAAAAATTATAATTTGGCTAACGGAAAATTCCAATGTCCTTTTGAAGTAACATGTAATTGACCCGATCACAATACGTCAATTGTAATCTAGATAAAACTAATACAAACATTCTCTATTAGAATGATCCCTAGAGACTCCTAAACTCATTCTTTCTCCTTTCTTACAAAGGGCAATTTTTAGAAAGCATATTTCCTGCAATTTTGATAAAAACTTTAACCTATTAGGTTAGGTTATCTATATATCCTATATCATCAATTAACAAAGTTACCTGCAACAGAAAAAAGGCTTTCGGTATGGTTTTTGAGAAATAAGCTTTCTGTGAACTTATTCGTGTGTCTGTGAACCGGTGTCCACAGAAAAAAAACCGGTTTTCAGTTTTCTATGTAGAATAACACTCTTTTTTGCACACATAATAAATATACAAAAGAATTAACAAAGACCTACATCAAATAAAAAATTATCGACGTATCCCTAAAAATTAGAACCAGATAGACTAATTACATATAAATAAAAAATATGTAGAAACCCATTCGATGCCCAGAATCGACGACCAACGTGTTAGAAAAGCGAGATGGAGAAAATAAACCGAGTGATAGAAAGAGAAAGAAGTACCCGGAAAATAAAAGAAAGGTTTTTTTCTAAATACTTTTATACACACTTGCGTACATGTTCTTTGGTTAAAATGTGATGGTTTTGTTGCACTTTACTTATTTAGTTATTGAAGAGAGGAATTGCATTAGAGCGAGTGGGGTGTTGTACTTCTCGCCCTAACGTACTGTCCCGTCCGTCACGTCAGAGCCTAAATTGGAATTTGTAAGATGCCCTTTACATACTACCTTTCTTACTAGACGTATGAGTATAACCCCCTTATTCATAAAACTTAACAAACCTATGTTAACTAAAAGTTGTTTTGTCCCTTTTTCACAAACATAAATGTCAAAGTGACAGATAAGGACAAACCAACTTTAGCGGCTTGTTAACTAATCGAGGCTTGATAGACGTTTATGAATAAAGGGGTAAGTGTAGAGTAAAATATCCGCTACCTATCAAAGTCACATTTCATTTAAAAGTATGTGATACGTAATTTGTGGGTTACAAGAAGTCAAAACTTAGATTTCAAAATATAACTGATATTAATATAAATATCATTCAAAATAATTGACAAAACCTTAACTGATTGTATACTTTAGAAAAAAAATATATACGCAAATTAGCAATTAAAACGCAAATTAGAAGCTTTTTACAATAAACGACTTCAACTGTGAACCAATCAATTTTGCATAAATATATTTCCTAGAAGAAACGCTGCCCATGTGTTACCATTTGTGCGATAAAAGTTTTTAGAAAAAAAAGTATAAAAAAATTTCGGACACTAAAATATTACCTCTTCGTTGTTAGCGTCGACCCACTGCAAAACATTATTACATTAGTCACAAAAACATTTATAAAAAAAAACTATTATTAAAAAAAACATCAAGTTATAAAAACATCTCAAAAGCATTTCACAAGTGTGAGAAGCGAGTGAAAGATTATTTTTTCGTATATTTTATTGATTTGTAAACATATATATATAACTCTATAAGCACAATTATATGTAAAGCGAAATACAATATTATATCCCAATTTGTACAAAAAAGCATTTATTCTGGTGACAACCCTATTTTGATAAATAGGGTGACAAAATGCTCGTAAAAAATCGGGATACTTTTTTTTAGAAAAACCTCAAATTATACACACAATAGCAATAAGCATTAATATAAGAAACACGTTATATATTAATATCTGATTAAAATATCTCTCTACTTAACTAAAATAACTTCGATGACTATTTTTGAAAGAAAAATTGCACGTCAAAAAACTTTTAATAAAGATTTTTGAGCCATTTTGAGCGAAACTGCTATTACTTTTCAATTACTTTCCTATTTATTTATTAAATATTTACTGATTTAAAAGGAATGTAGAAGGATAACATTTTTCTCTAATTCTTATTTCCTTAATAGCGATAAAAAATTAGAGTAAAAAATAAACCATACTATTAAGAAAAGCAAAGACCCGGCCCCTTAAAAAGAATAAAAGTACAAAAAATAAAAATAAAAAACAAACATTTGGAATGTCCTAGAATAAAATAAGCTTAGTAGTAACCATATTTGTGACAATAGAATGACAAAATTACGTATCTTTAAACATCTTAGAACGAAAATATGAATAAACTGTGATGGTTGTATCATTTTTTTTGCCAGACATCACGTTTATTTTCATTAAAATATCCAATAATATCATTTACTCACACACAAAGCGTTACAAATTCAAAATTTACACTATAATTTTTGCCAAAAATATTTTTTTCGTACTACCAATATTCTCCCCTTCACTATTAGAGTGACCCAACATTCTATATAGACCGAGACTATTCCTAATTATAACCAAATTATACAAGGTATATAGTCCGTTAGACGCATATTTCCGTCAGAAGTAAATATCCAATCGGACGTATATACCTGTAAAACAATTTCGTAAAATGTACTTATCCGTCATACATATAAATCCGCCAAACTTATAATGCCGGCAGACTTATGATATGATTCTTATAATTTATTAATTTCCGACAGATATACGGATATACGTCCCGACAGATATATACGTCAGAGGACGAGGACAGGAGCGAGGAGGAGTATGCTTCCTTCGGGACAAATTTCCCCAGGACGCATATATCCGCCAGACGTAAATATCCGTCGGACGTAAAAATCCGTCGTCATTCAAACGACACCCCCGGTCTACTCGGCCTCCCCCCGCAGGTATTCTACCTTGGTGATCTTCTTGGGGTTGTTGATACCCGTCTCGAGCACCTCCACACTTCTGGTACACGTTGGGCGAGTTGAGCCAGCGAGTGCGCTCGTCAGCCTTGCCCGTGCCTTTGTGACGAGGTATGTGCTATGTTGGATATAACCGCTGCTTGTTTGATCAACGCGCGTACTAGGGCTAACTAGGCGACTTCTCATGATGACGGATTAATTCGTCCAATGGATAAATACATCGGACGGATAAACACGCACGGCGAATAAATACGGAGTCGGATTGATATGTCTGACGGATATAAACGTCACGACATATATACGACAGAGGAGTTTACGCTGCCTTCAAGGCAACCCTGGACGGATATATCCGTCGGACGTAAAAATCCGTCCTCATTCAAACGACACCCCCGGTCTACTCGGCCTCCACCCGCAGGTATTCTACCTTGGTGATCTTCTTGGGGTCGTTGGTGCCCGTCTCGAGCACCTCTACCTTCTGGTACACGTTGGGCGAGTTGAGCCAGCGAGTGCGCTCGCCAGCCTTGCCCGTGCCCTTCTTCCAGATGCTATGTACAAAAAAACATCAATTATTCATCCTAAATTTAGTGACATGGTTCCTAAGTTACAGCATTTTTTTTTGTTTTAATAAAAAAGGGGTTTCTCTTGGCCAGCATCTAGCCAGGGGGCAAAGATGAGGCCGACGACAAAACGAGCTCACCCAGAAGATGCCTAGTCACTCGTGCCTTAAAAAGGTCCAGGTTATATGAACTCAAAAATACATCTTGCTCGTATTGGGTCTATTCACCTCGGCAAGTAATAAAATACAAAAATAAATAATGGTGCTTCAGGTAGTTCGAAACTAGCAGTCGCGTGCCTCCCAATAGTAGTAGTGGAAACAGTTACGTAATGAGAGGCATTAAAACACGAGTGTGATTTTATGAAACGATCCGCAGGAGAGTTCATTATAAGATCACGGAAGTGTTTTAATGTCTGATTATGTACAGTTGCATACAATAGTTTATCTACATCCATATATTAAATCCTCGTTCATGTGTTTTATATGCAACCATTGAAATGGCGGAAGCATGTTTACCGACAACGCGGCACCGGCGCCGGTCCCCGCGCGGCCCGGACCTCACTGTACAATGTACGTGATCTCAATAACTGCATGATATATCATGTAGTTATGGCTGATATTTACGGATGGCTTTCGAACACATCAAAGAGGATTTTGACATACCTAAAGCAATTAATTTTTTTTTTAGAATAATAATATCATAAATAAATTGCTCTTAATAATTAACTTAATATAATGTTTTAACTGACGATTCGAAAGTGCTTGTTGCTAGGCCTATTTGAATAAATAAATAGTTTGACCTTGAGGATTTATTAAATTTAATAAAAAAGGGTGTAGATAATAATATTTTACAGTACATATGGTGCTACATTACCGCACGAGTGCGGTAATCATCAGCAGATTACGTGCATATGTCGAAACTTTAAAGAGCTATATGTACTGTAAAACGTTGTACGATACACGTGCGAACAGGTACTTCGCAACTCGTGTCGATTTAAAACACTCCCTTCGGTCGTGTTTCAATTTATCACCACTCGTTGCGAATTTCCGGTTCTCTGCACTTGTATCGTAATGTACTATTATGCAACCGTTACATGATAGCGGTTCCTAAAATTCGAGAGTCACTGTAACAAAACGAACGTAGTGAGTTTAGTTATTAAAAACTCGAGAATTTTACGACCTAATTATGTAACGTTGCATACAATATTTTTTTAATGTCGGCAAATAATATTATTTAAATTACAAATCAATATGGTGGCAGAATACGGGCAATGAAGTGTGCCTCTATTAAAAATAAAAAAATATAAACAGTTGTACACTAATGTATGAAAATCCATTTTGATTCTCCCAACAGTCATATAATGACTTGTCTATAGTATATACTTGCATTTGTATAAAAAGTTTATTGTTTTAATTTTACAGTCATTTAACTGACAGATTATAATGCTGGGAGTAGAAAAAACTTACCCCTGTCGATACAACTCCTCCTCCTCAAGCAGATATCCCAGAGAGGACACCGCCGGCGGTACTTCCACATCGTTCTTGGGTTTCGGCACTTCGTTCTGAAAGTTTTATATATTAAACGGTTAATATTTCTTTGTATAGAGTACCTTTTTTTTATTAACAATGGGATTGCTCTTTGCTAGCATCTAGCCAGGGGGCAAAGATGAGGCCGACGATGAAGCGAGCTCACCCAGAAGATGCGATCACCCAGATCGCCTAGTCAAACGGGCAGCCTTATCAGAGAATACGGTATATTTGCCAATTTTGTTTGCGATGACAGCTGTTGGCGACATCTGGTCTGGCAAATATCGTTGATGCCCTCTGTTATTGTGTACAGTCTGGTCAGCCAGTGATAATTTAAAGCAAAGTATATTTTGGCAATAAAATGCTTATCATTTAAGAATGCTAGCGACGGTCGATGCTTCATACAAGGTTCTCATTTTACAACAGCATGCTGAAATAACATTAAACATTGTATCTTGGTTGGAAGTTTCTGTTGCTTGAAATTATAATGGAGGTAACAGTGATTATAAAGGATTTCATACAATACCTAAAAAACTCAAAAACTAGCTGTATTTTTTCTCCATTATAATTTCAAGCAAAAAACTTATTTCCAACCTAGATATGCCGGATCCCATTGTGTATACAATGCTTCATATTATTTCAGCAGAGCGTTTTAAAATGAGAAACAAACGACGTTTGTATGGAGAATCGAGTTCAGTCGAGCGTGTGGGGGACTCTCAAATTTTTGTCTCATACCAATCTTCGCAAGAAAAAATCAAGTTGCCTTATCCTTGTTTGGTACGTCATTAGTAGTATCTTACTCTTTTTCCCTCTCATACCATTATTTATTTTGTCATAATGGCCTTATTCTAGGCTAAAGTTTACCTTGACGTCTACGTCAAGTGTCACTGGGTTTTGTTTGACGTATACAGGTTGTAGCCTGTAATAGGAGCAAAAAATTTAAAGGACGCTTCCTTACAGCATCTGCAGTAACCTCTTGTGTCCAAAACATCTTGGCACCACGAGATTATAGCGCGGTAGTCAATGCTGATTTTGAGATAGCATCTAGTTATGAATCACAATCGACATAATCTTTGTTGCATTTTTGGTTAAGGTTTTTTTGGGATTTTGAAACTTTTCTTTATATATTTTTTTGTTTTTGAAATAAACAGTTATTAATATCACTCCAGTAGAGTAAAAAAGTACACGTAAGCTATATTTGCGTAAATAAAATAAAAAAAAAAACTTTTATTTTAACTATTTGGAAATAATTGCTGGTCAGCTCAAGAGTGTACCGTTTAATTTTTTGCTCCTATTACACGCCGCACCTTGTATATCCGTCGCTTGCAACATTACCTTGATGAGCGGGTGGCGGTAGATGTAGCCAGTCCTGAAGCCAGCATTGTCCAGCATACGCATGAGCGCTTCAAACTCCTCTCCGCCCACACGCCACTTGGCGTCGCCCGCCGGTGCCGCGCGGGATTGCTCGTAGATCTGAAATAAATACAATTGTCAAATAGGGTATTTAACTAAAGAAAAATTTCGGAATTACGAGTCCGCATTAAGCTCGGTTCTCCATACAAACGTAGTTTCGCTCTCATTTTAAAACGTCATGCTAGAATGACATGAAACTTTGTATACACAATGGGATCCGGCATATCTAGGTCGGAAATTAGTTTCTGATCCCTGAAATTAGAATGGAGAAAAAATACAGCGATTATTAAGGTTTTTATACAAGACGTAAAAAACTCAAAAACTTGATGTTTTTTTTTCTATTACAATTTCTAGCAACAGAAACCAATTTCCGATCTAGATATGGCGGCTCCCATTGTGTATCCAAGGTTTCATGTTATTTCAGCAAGGCGTTTAAAAACAAGAACGAAACTACGTTTGTATGGAGAATCGAGTTTAGCCGAGCCGGGGACTCTTAACAACATTTAAAATTTTCAAGTACTATGAAGTCTATGAAATATTAACTCATTTCGTCAACACGTCCACAAGAATCACAAAAATGTTCTTTTTATATTTTTATAGCTATTCGTTTTCAGAATATTCAAGAAATTGTGTAAAAAGCCTACCATTGTCTATATGACGTCACAAGTCTGCATTGTAACAGTCACAACACACAAATCAAATCAAATCAAATATTTATTTGCATAGAATACAGTACAAAGGGATGTCACAGTATTACATAATATAGTGTCATGTATTCAGCCGGTCTAGGCGTGCAAATATTCATTAAAATCTAACATTCAATTCAAATAATAAATAAATTCAAATAATTATTTACATTACACACATTGCTTAATGTCAATTGAAAATAATAATAATACAATCATAATTAATTCTATACTAGGTTCTAGGTCTATAACTAAACAATTTTATATTGCTCCAGAAAACATCTAACACTATAAAAACATTTATCCAACAGCCAGCTATTTAACTTTGATCTGAACAAATTACCATCCAACGTCCTTAATTCCTCGGGCAGACGGTTGTGGATGGCAATACACATATTGAATGCATTCCGCTTGTAAATATCTTTGTAACATTGCGGCTTCAGAAGAGGTTTTTTCCTTTAAGTCTAGTCTGCCTTTGCGAATTTTCCCCCCACAAAGAGAACAGCAGGTCAGTTTCTTTAGTAAATCCGCCTTAGTAAAATGCTTCTGTATGATTTTGTACACTGTGAAGCCTTACTTATCACTTACTCTCTTTTAGAATGAGATACAGTTGAAATTGATTTTTTTATATGAAATGGGGATATTTTCGAGATATTAATAGATTTGGTTGTTTAATTTTTTATCCACTATTTGATTTAATCGGAAAAAACCCTGCTTTTAGCTTGCAGTGCAAAAACTGCCTCCATTTTAAATTTGGGGATTTGGAGTTTTCGAGTAGCACTATGTTCATCGTGCTTCCGTATATTTACAATGCCCACTTCTCAAACGTCCGTAGCAGTGTTGGGCAAAAAGTAATCGAATTACAAATTAACAATTACAAATTAAAAAATGTTATTGCAATTACCAATTGCAAGGAAAAAGATATTGTACCTTCAATAGGGTATTTCACGACACATTTTTTTTTACGTTACCAATAAACAAAATACCTAGTCTAGCCATAAGTTCTGTTACTGGCAGTTAACAATGATTTTAAGAAAAATAATAATTCGAATTTCGAATGTTGTGTTTTGACGTAAGTACTTGGATGTTTTTGCCACCATTTATATACAATATAATATTAAAATAAGTAAATTAATAATGGAGGGGGGTGTCAAAGAAAATAGAATTGCTGTGATTGCTCTGCATAAGGTAGGAAAGGAGCCGTCCCACATTTTTGAGACACTAAAAAAGTTAGAGATCAGTCGAATGTTTGTGTATCGTACCATTCAAAGATACACCAAAACGTCCTCTGTCGATGACAGTAAAAGATCTGGCCGACCACGTACTGTTAGAACAAAACAAGCCGTTAATGCTGTAAGGGCCAGAATTCGCCGAAATCCCATAAGAAAACAGAAGATCCTTTCTAAGGAAATGAAAATACCACCTAGGACACTTTCGCGTATAATCAAAGATGACTTGAGTCTTGCAGCTTACCGACGATATACAGGACATATGTTAAATCAGTCACTAAAGGACAAGAGAGTTGAAAGATCAAAAAGCCTTTTATCTCGATACGCACATGGGAAATATAAAAATACTAGTTACCCGCGCGGCTCCGCCGCGTCGACGTACTACGAAGAATGCAAGCGAAGCCGCGGGATAGAATATAGCCTATCTATATTCTATCCCGTGGCTTCGCTCTCGATTACAAAGTTGATTTAAAAACATTTGTGTCACAGTCAATCATAAAAAAACATATTTGCACCCCCATCCACCGCATAACTGGGCCTTGTACGTGGGCCATGATGGGCTAATGAGATATCAACCTAAATGCATTTCTGTAGGGTTCAACTTTGTAGGGCTTGACATCCTCAGACAAATATTGAAAAAAAATAGCATTTTAACCTTTTGAACGCCATACTTTATGAACCACAGTGACACTTATACGCCAACTCATTTTTCATAAGAGATAGAATATAAACCATAGTATCACAGAATAAGTAAATAGTACATAGTATAAAGTACGAAGGTAAATTTCATATATCATAACACCTATGATCTCGGCAATTAAAGGTTGTAATTATTTTTTTAACCTTTTAAGCGCATTATCTATAGAAATGCATGTAGGTTAATATCGCATTGGATGCCGTCGCCATGACGGATATATTTGTCGTTGTATTGAATCGATGGTGCGCATATACTTCAAATGCGTTGTTGGTGTCGTAAAGGTTAATTAGTGCAACATTGTTTTCTCGTTCGTTTGATCTAAATCCACCAATAAGTAACGTCTACTCCAATGAGAACTTCTTTGCTTATGATCTCTTGATCACCCTACTGGTATGGCAATAGGTGGAAGAGAGACACACTTAGACACAGCGAATCTCTTCTCTTTCAAAATGTTTTGCAGCTTATCTATGATTATCTCAGAAACAGTTCTGTAACTCACAACGTAAAGTTTAATTTGGTTTGTCATTGTTTTGGCAGGTATCATATCAGTCAAGATATACGGAACGTATATTTGAAGCGTCATTGGTTTGTATACCAACTTCTTTGTTTAAACCATGACAATATAATATTGACATAATAGAGCACAATAAAAAAAGTGACACAATACGTATGTCATTTATGTAAACATTTCATTTATTTTCTGCTCTATTCGACAGAACTGAACAGGCCCTGTTCACATTATCCGATCCGATATCGGCGTTGGAGCCGACACGGTTATGTATGTATGGCTTTATTGTACATAAAACACGGCAAAATGACAAACAGACAAAAATTGGAAGTAAAAAGGCTGGCTTATCCCTATATGTATAGAAAACTGCCACAGATATCGAATCCGCTCATTTAAGTTGAACAATTTCTGAACATCTGATCTCTTCTCTCTAATGCACAAATCAGTAAGTTTGAGAGAGACAGATAAGTGATATCTGACAGATGTTCACCTGTCAGTGCATCTGCTTTCAAATATATTTGTTTATATGCAAATTGTACTGAACTGACGTTTGTGACGTTTTGGATTATATGGGATTTGACATTTTGGTGTGCTTTTAAGTGGAGACAATTCGTTAGCAGCCGAAAATGATCGTTCTATCTGTCCCGGTCTAATTCATCTTGCTTAACCATAAGGATCCAAAGAGACAACTATAAGAAAAATCGTCTTGCTTAACACTGCGGATCTGTTAGTATTATTAATTACGAAAACTGGTCACTGTTCACATTGCTCGACACGATATCGGTCACATTTCCATACATTTGTCGGAGCCGAAACCTTCATCAAATCGGATAATGTGAACAGGATCTTAAGTTGGGAAATGAATGGGGCCCTTTACACGATTAATATAATGACAAAACTGAGATGTCAATATTATCGCGTTTTTCCAAATAGTTCGTGTTTTGGTTCAATATGCATCAATATTCACGTAAATCGTATGGTGATATGAGTGTATCACGGGATAATAATCACCGTGTAAAAGTCCCCATCAAATTAACGGATCACTAAAATTTGTATTTTCTTTATAGACCGCAATAATATTGACACCTCAGTATTGTGAAAATAAAAATCGTGTAAAGGGTCACAATAAAAAATAAGTTAAATGTTGACACAAAACGTCTGGCATTCATGTAAACTGTAAATACTTAGACCGAATACACCGAATATTATGTATTGTCTTGTAAACAAATTAGTAATTTTACTTTCGTTTAGAGTTAATAATATTGAGTATTACTCGACTCAAAAGATTTTATTTTGTAATGCTGTACCAGATATTTCTTACAGGAACATTTTAATTCATATTTGATTTAATGTCATCCGGAATCATACAATAGCCAGTTCCCAAGTCACGTGTTAACCAAGCTAAATTTTGACACCTCGTACAATTCTACCAAGGTAAGTTGACCCATCGCTTGTATGCGGCGTCATCGAACACGATTTTGAGGCTTATATTTGTCGGGGCATCCAGGATTTTTCGTAAATATCAATTTAATAAATTTTTCAGGATAAAAATCAAAAAACTAAGACCTTATTGCAAATCTGCAGCATGGGACGAATCCTATGGTATATAATTTATCAAAATCGGTCCATAACTGTAGATCTGATGGATGTTGTAAGGATCGGCTTCGCGTAATATATATATAGATTCTTTTCACGGATGAAAAAATTTTTACTATCGAGCAGCACTACAACAAACAAAATGATAAAGTGTACGCACACAACTCTCGAGAAGCTAAAGAGATAGTTGGAAGGATTCAGCGAGGTCATCATCCCGCTTACGTCATGGTTTGGTGGGGTGTGTCGTATCAAGGCGTCTCTGAGATCCATTTTTGCGAAAAAGGAGTGAAAATTTCAGCTAAAGTGTATCAGGATACGATTTTAGAAACAGTAGTTAAACCACTAAACGACACAATGTTCAAAAATGTACACTGGACCTTTCAGCAGGACTCAGCCCCGGGTCATAAAGCTCGCACCACCCAGATTTGGCTGCAAAGGAATGTTCCGGACTTCATCAAGGCAGATGATTGGCCCTCTTCCAGTCCCGACTTAAATCCCCTGGACTATAAATTGTGGTCAGTGTTAGAGGACATGGTCTGCTCTAAACGCCATGCCAATATCGATTCTCTAAAAAAATCTTTGAAGGTAGCAGTGGCAAATTTCCCAATGGATACAGTGCGTGAATCTATAGACGTGTGGCCGGATCGTTTGAGGGCGTGTATTAAAGCTAAAGGCGGGCATTTTGAATAAAAAATATATTTTTTAGAAACCTTATTAACTTACCTATAAATAAACATTTACTTATGGTAAATTAATTACATCCTTTTAAAAATATGTTTCATTTCATTTGTAACAGAACTTATGGCTAGACTAGGTATACGAAAATACTCGGATACAGATCATCCTAAGGCGCAGAAGCCAGGCGTAGCTGGACCTCGCAAGCAGCAGTGACCTGGTAGACCTGCAGACTAGCGTTAGACCTCACCTTATGTCTAGTCTCCTCGTCCAGGAGATACAGATCATCCTGAGGCACAGAAGCCAGGTGTAGCTGGACCTCGCAAGCAGCAGTGACCTGGTAGACCTGCAGACTAGCGTTAGACCTCACCTTATGTCTAGTCTCCTCGTCCAGGAGATACAGATCATCCTGAGGCACAGAAGCCAGGCGTAACTGGACCTCGCAAGCGGCAGTGACCTGGTAGACCTGCAGACTAGCGTTAGACCTCACCTTATGTCTAGTCTCCTCGTCCAGGAGATACAGATCATCCTGAGGTACAGAAGCCAGGCGTAGCTGGACCTCGCAAGCGGCAGTGACCTGGTAGACCTGCAGACTAGCGTTAGACCTCACCTTATGTCTAGTCTCCTCGTCCAGGAGATACAGATTATCCTGAGGCACAGAAGCCAGGCGTAGCTGGACCTCGCAAGCAGCAGTGACCTGGTAGACCTGCAGACTAGCGTTAGACCTCACCTTATGTCTAGTCTCCTCGTCCAGGAGATACAGATCATCCTGAGGCACAGAAGCCAGGCGTAGCTGGACCTCGCAAGCAGCAGTAAGCTGGCGAGCGTGGTGGAAGGCCTCCTCGAGGGAAGCCCCGCAGCAGAGGGCCCCGGAGCCGCTTAGTATGAGGACCTTGGCCGAGGGACCGAGGGCGCGGACCATTTTCTCATGCTCCTCGTTATCAAGAAGACCTGGAGACAAAGATCACGTAAGTATAAGTATGGAAGCACTTGTGACACCCCTGGAGTTGCAGGCGTCCATAGGCTGCGGTGACCGCTTACCATCAGGCGGGCCGTACGCATGTTTGCCACCGACGTGGCATAAAAAAGAACTTTTCTCAAACATGCAATGAAATATTGATGTTATGTTCCTTATAATAGGCTGCGAAGTATGAAGTTTTAGGTGCGGCTAGGACAAGAGGTCGTTAATGGAATTTCATACAAATCTTGCAGGCCTAGGCCGGCAGTCTTCTTTTTTAATTTCCATTCCACATAAATTTGTGGCACAGGCATCATGAAATTCTGCCACTATGCGTATTAAAATTAAACTTTGTTTTTTTTTTTGTTGTTTATTTCATTGCATGTTTGAGAAAAGCACTATACATACCTCGGCGGGAAATATGGGGTTGCCCGCCTCAGACCTATCCGGCTTCGCTTCGCTCGGCCGTCTATGTCTTCGGCCGGCAACCCCTTTCGTCCCGGCCTCTGTATTACTACAGTACTATTATTGTACACAATAACAAGTGGAAATATACATGACACACAAGATTAAAGTAGGAGCGCTCGTGGCCCAGTGGCACCCGCGTACTGCGTGCGGTATGCGAGGAAAAGCAATGTCGGGCGAGGTCAGTCCTTGGATGGGTGACCGCTTTGAGTGGTTACTAACTGAGCGCTCCCGTGCTTTGGAAGGCACGTTAAGCCGTTGATCCCGGTTGCTGTATTTGATAGCAGTCGTTAAGCCAAGTTAGAGGCCTCCGGGCGGCTTGAGAACTTCTAACAGTCAAGTTGCCCACTCACTTGACAAGCCTATTCCCAATAAGGTCGGTTTCCCCCTCGGGTTGGAAGGTCAGATGGCAGTCGCTTCCGTAAAAACTAGTGCCTACGCCCATTCTTGGGATTAGGTAGCGGACCCCAGGCATTCTTCAGGATGCAACTGTACTGGGAATAACGCTAGGAGGATGATGACACAAGATTTTAGTACAGAGATAAAATTATACCTAAAGCTTGAACCGCACAGAGCGGGCGCCGCACAGAGGCGGTTTTTTCATTATTGATCTTTCCGAAACTGTCGACTGTTGATTACTGCTTCATATGTCACACACGCCGCCTCCGCTCTACCGCGCTATCGCATACCGCGCGGTTTTTTGGTTCGACGAGCCGCGGACCGCGTTCGCTTTACCGCAAAACCGCCTCCACCCCGAAAAGACGCTGCGCCGCCCTTTGCGCTTTTCAAGCTTAAGAGGGACCTCTTCCAGGTACCCTTTATGGAATAATAAGTATCTTACCTAGATCAACCGATGGCCGTTGGGGCGGAAAAATCGTCGAGTGGCGACCACGTACCGGAAGGCGTAGCGTGGGCAGGCCCCCCACATGGTGGACTGATGACCTGGTAAGGGTCGCGGGTGTCCGCTGGATGCGGGTGGCTTAGGACCGGTCATTGTGGAAGTCATTGGGGGAGGCCTATGTTCAGCACTGGCTGATATGATGATGATGACAATTCGTGTATAAAACCAATTTTATCCTCTATAGGTACTTTATATCAACCCTCGCTTGCGGCTCGGATCTATAAATTGTCTCGGATAGAATGGCTTATTTTATCTCGGATAGGCCGGCGCGCGCCGTGCAGGGAGGAGCCTGCGGGGACACAGTACATACCCGGCGGCACGCTGTGGTAGGCCAGCGGGCCCAGCAGCGCGGCCTCGTGGCAGACGGGCAGCAGGCCGCGGCGCGCGCTGGACACGGCCAGCGCGGCCGGCGCGCGCCGTGCAGGGAGGAGCCTGCGGGGACACAGTACATACCCGGCGGCACGCTGTGGTAGGCCAGCGGGCCCAGCAGCGCGGCCTCGTGGCAGACGGGCAGCAGGCCGCGGCGCGCGCTGGACACGGCCAGCGCGGCCGGCGCGCGCACGTGCAGCACGCAGCGCAGGTCCGGCCGCGCCGCGTGCACCGACGCGTGCAACGAGAAACCTGCAACAACATATCACCGTCAATACTACATCACTGCAAAGGCTGGGAAGGGTTAGCCCGCCGAGTAAGTTATAGTTCGTCTAATAATACGAGGCGGGAGATCCCTGTTCCAGCCGAAGCTTTTCTCAAAGATTATAAGAAAAATCCAGATGAAATTGTAAGGATTCAGTGATAAAAGCTCGCCGGCAATTTCCGATACATCCCATTAAACAACACGAATTAGCGAGACCCGCAACGATGGGTTTCGCAGTCTATTATCACGTACGTAACTTCTACTTTTCCGCGAATATTTGAGAAAATTCAATTTTGGGTACAAGCTTTTATTATTGTACCCCTTTTTCCCCTCAGTCATCTACTCGTTCAGAACGTTCCACTGAACTCAAAACTCCAAGTCTATCTTGCGTTGTTTTACAGATGTTATGGCTACTTTCTGTATCTATCATCTGATCGGCTCGGTGGTAAAATAATATTGCATTGTCACCAAACTTACATAAGTATGCCAAATGTCGGCTCAATCGTTTGAAGATAACAGCTATAAAATTCAGTTACTGAGATTTGACCCGAACAAACAGATACAAACATTGAACATTGCAAGTTAAATAAAACCTTGTAAAAAAATACACAAAATACATAGAAACTTATACGTGGTGAGGACTTGTTCTACGGCGATATTAAGACCGGCGATGCTAGTCCGTGTCTGAAGGACTGTCAGTTGAAAGTAGGTTGATCTTACCCTCAACGTTGACAGGGAAGTTGGTAGTCCCCTGGTCCTGCACAACACCCTGCATGTCGACCTTCACAAGCGAGGACGCCGTGACCTCGTGAGGCAGGAGGCCGCGAGGCGTGGTGAGGACTTGTTCCAGGGCCGTGTTGAGACGGGCGGTGATTTGGCCGTTGATGCCGGCTGAAAAACAATACACATACATTTAGTATGTTTCCAGAAGGTCACAAATATCAGATGCACATGAAGGTACAAATGGCAAATGGGTCATTCTACTATTTAGTAACCACTTTTCTATTGCGAAAACTGCTTGGACAAGTGGTCAACCGATCGTCGAAGCGTGTCTCCATTCCATCGCCATTTCCGTTCCATGATTCCGTGCCTTCTGGTCAGTTACGAGTTTCTGCGAGTCTCGCGTTAAGACATGGTTCGCGGCCAGAATACCACAAGAATGCGCCGCAGAGACATTCGCTGCCAAACACCTGCAAGCGATTGGTGAGGTCATATCTTACGAACCATGTTCTCACATCCGTACAGTAGGACTAACTTGACGTGGAGTTAAACACTCTGATCTTGGTGCGTCGGTTATTACATATTACGATTTGAGTTGAGCGTCGCCAAGAAGATGCGCGAAAAGGATCGGCATTCCATAACCTGGCAAGGAATTAAGGGAAGCACAAGGCCGGTCATTGTGGCACTTTGGGGGAGGCCTCTATCCAACAGTGCGACGTCCCTCGGCTGATATGATGATAATCATGATACTCACTTTGCGTCCAACCGAACAGGTCGACGAGACGGTAGCACGCGGCCAGTTTGCAGCGGAGGATCTTCTCTCCCTTCTCGTAGCCGAAGCCCTCGATGCCGCGGATATCGTTGATGGGAAGCACGCAGCTGGGGCTCTGAAACATATAATTCAATATTGAGTATACGCGTATTGTCCATATTCTGATAAACCATCATAGGTTGTAGCACTGGCAGAAACCACTGGTATCTGTCAGTGGTATTACAAGCCGGGCGCTTGTGGTCTTCAAGCCAGCTGTTTGTGTCGAGCCGGCTAATATTAGTCCTTCGACTCGGATTGGTCCTTCAGGCTGGACGCTTTTGTTCCTATAAGCCGGCTAATATTAGTCCTTCGAGCCGGATGTTATTGGTCCATCGGGCCGGATGTTTTGGTCCATCCGACCGGATATTATTGGTCCTTCAAACCGGACGGCCACCTACTAACTGTGGTAATCGAAGCCCTTACCCTGAAGGTACCGGTGTGCAGCCGGCCGCCGACCATCTCCCTAATGCGCTGCAGCAGCGGCGCGTCCCCGCCCTCGTGCATCTGCTGGTCCAGCACCCGCTCTAGCTCCTCGCGGAACAGTTTGGAGGACATGAGCGCTTCGACGCGCTTGCGGCGCTCCATTTCGCGGACATCCTGGAAGAAATTGAATAATTCGTTATGAAGTGCGGTATATAACGGTTCAAAAGACGTATACCTAGACAGATGAAAGGTCTGGCTTGTTGCGCCGCAATAACATATACTACTTCTCGAACAGGGGGGAGGCAGGGCCCCACTTTTAACTGCCTTTACTGACCTGGCATCCACTGATCATGGAGAACTCCATACACTCTTAAAGCCAAAATATTTTTAGAGGTAGAGGAAGGGTTTTTAACGAAGAGCCTTCGTCGCAATCTAACTAGAATGGGAAACATTTACGATATTGATAGTCGTGAAATACAAAAGAAAACGGTCTGCCAAATGAAAAAATATATATATAACACAGAATCTTAATTTGTAATTTTTTGTAAACATATATAAAAATATGTGCATTGTTTTCGTCATCACTTTATTACAGAGGGAAAGACAGGCATATAACCACTAGTTTAAATCAATTAATTTAATGTACTTGAACTTTAAATTGTTTTGCATGTTAAGTGATTAATTTGTGATAAAGGGGATATTATTAAATTCTCAACATTATCTGGATTTAGTCCGTTTTGTTTTTCACTACAAAAGCAATTTATGTATAATAAAAGAATAATTAATATTAAAATGTTATAATTTAATAATAATACAATCCCGTAACCTACCACTTCTCACGCAAATTTTAAATGAATTAACACGAATGATTGATTATAAACTTTACCGACTGCTGATAAGGACTATCCCGACGACTTGAACAAACTGTAATGAAGACTTCATGTCATAATGTAAACTTCTTCAATGTAAAGTGCGAGGGCAAAATCAAGTCGCGGGCGTAAGGGTGGTATTCCACTCAAATCTTTGCCCAATATACATTTGATCAAAGAAATTGGATGATTTCATCAAACTTGGATGGGACCCCGACATTTGATCAAAGATTCTGATGACATTTAAATCAATATGGCTACGCATGAAGAAAAAAAAAACTTTTACAAAGACGATGGATAAGGGTGGTATTCCACTTTTCCAATATATTTGTCCTATCATTGATCATACTCAAATGACGTACATATCATACTTAAATAACGTGTAAATGAGATGTACATTTATCAATAAATAATCTGAATCTGAATCTGATCAAATTTCTTTGACGGAGGCCTATTCCACTTTTCCAATATCTTTGTCTAAGTTTTTTTTTTCATGCGTAGCCATATTGATTTAACTGTCATCAGGATCTTTGATCATATGTCGGGGTCCCTTCCAAATTTGATGAAATCATCCAATTTCTTTGATCAAGTGTATATTGGACAAAGATATTGCCCGAATGGAATACCACCCTAAGCTATCTATAAGCTACCTATAGTATCGTCTAGTACCCTACAGCACTCTACTTCCCTCGACAAATATTAACACACACTTAGAGCTCGCCGTCAACTTAGCGTGTCGATAAACCAATCAGCACCCGGTAAGAGGGTGCTAAAGCTAATGACGATTATGTGATTTAAGTGCGGACAGCTGGACATTAGTATCGGTTGCGGTGAATCAGTGCCCTTCGGCCGCCGACGAAACCATGCTACGTAACCGGTTACGTGAGAAGAATTGTTTTTCTTGCTACGAAACCAGTTACGTACAAAGAAGTTTTTTCTTCCTACGAAACTAGTTCGAATTGAATTAAATTTCATAAAGTTCAAAGTATAATATTTTTTCGTCATATAGGTTTACAAAAGTTTTAAAAACAAGTTATTCCGCTCTTTTATAAAAAAAAAACCTCGAAGACGAAACCAGTTACGTACAAAGAAGTTTTTTCTTCCTACGAAACTAGTTCGAATTGAATTAAATTTCATAAAGTTCAAAGTATAATATTTTTTCGTCATATAGGTTTACAAAAGTTTTAAAAACAAGTTATTCCGCTCTTTTATAAAAAAAAACCTCGAAGACGAAAGTCTTCTAACCTATCCGCGATCTGAGTCGGTTTCGCCATTACCAATTCCCCGTGCCCTCTCATATCTACCGCATGCTGGCTATGCGTTAAAAGTATTCGGTTGTTTGCCACACATTACACTATCGAGTTTCATTTCAATTCGAACTAGCTTCGTAGGAAGAAAAAAACCTCTTTGTACGTAACTGGTTTCGTAGCAAGAAAAACAATTATTCTCACGTAACCGGTTACGTAGCATGGTTTCGTCGGCGGCCGAAGCCAATCAGTGGAATGATAATAATTGAGTAGTTTCCTCGTTTGACATGCGGTTTGGCTATCGTAGTATTTATTTATTTATTATTGCAATCCATGCTACATATAGACACAGGTGTTACATTTAGATTAGAACAGCATGGACCCTGAATAGGGCATAGCAAATAAGATATTAAGTACTACTTAAAACTATTTAAAACTATCTCCGCCGCACTCCAGGGATGCTGCTGCCCATCCTCCGTTGATCTCGGTCGTAGTTTTAGGACATGGCCCGGGTATATGGATAGTATACCATGTCAAATTAACACAATAAAATGAAAATTACAAAATAAAATCAGAACAATAATAAATTACGAGACTTGAGAGCATCTAAAAATATGTATTTTATATCATCTCAAAGTTAAATAAAGCCTACCAATAAAATTTACATGATTCAATAAAATATAAATTGTACAACAACTATGTACTTAAGAGTGCGCAGTACGCTTGGTTCTCCATACAAACGTATTTTACGCTCTCATTTTAAAACGCCATTCTAGAATAACAGGAAACTTTGTATACACAATGGGATCCGGCATATCTAGGTCGGAAATTAGTTTCTGTTGCTTGAAATTATAATGGAGAAAAAATACAGCGATTATTAAATTAAGGTTTTCATACAAGACGTAAAAATTTCAAAAAACCGCTGTATTTTTTTTCAGTATTTCACGATTAAAATAGCAATTTTCTTGTTTTTCCATACAACGTTAGTAAGGGGCTCGTGCGTTGTGACGTCATCATTTTCTGTCAATTAGTATGGAGCGTTTTTGGTGACCTGGAACAATATCTACACTTTTGACCCTCATTTGCAGCTTTTGTTCTGTTTTCGTAGTTGTACCCATACAAACGTTTTCCACTTTGAAAACTGGTTCGAATGGCATCGTTAATATGGTTTTGGAAACTAGCCTATACACACAGGAATATAGCCTTTGTCCCCAGAATTCACCATTTCCATTCTGCAAATCTGATTAGTTGAATCATATCATATCATATCATATGGGTCTACAACATTTAGGCACAACAAAAGGCAAAAATAGGCGAAGCCCTCGCAGACCGCTGGAATAAATCACTGAGTACGATACTGGGTTGGCTTAGAACAAGGATATGCACTGCCATAATTCGAGCCACCAGTATGTGCATACGAGGCACACGCCACAAATTCAAACCTGCAGCGAAACTGTTGGGGTTTGACGACGGAGCAGCCGTTCCAAGCACTACCTAACTAAACTTCACCAGACTGTGCATTGCAGAGACGTGATTTATTATTATTATTAATTGTCATATATCATTATTATCAGTAATAAAAATAAAAATAATAAAAACCGGCCAAGAGCGTGTCGGGCCACGCTCAGTGTAGGGTTCCGTAGTTTTCCGTCCGTCACATTAAGTTGACATATTAAGTACAGAAACACAAAACCTTTGAAAGCACGTCATTTCATTGTGATTTTGTAGAAATGACAGGTACAATAAACACCTGTTTATACGGTTAAATTACAAACTTAGTTCAGAAATTATTTTTGTAATTTTTTCAAAAACTATTCAACCTATCAAGTTCAAAATAATTTTCCTACAAAGTTTTTATAAAGATCTACTTTTGAGATTTTTTTCATATTTTTAAAACTTATGGTTCAAAAGTTAGTGGGGGGGGGACTCATTTTTTTTTACTTCTGGAGCGATTATTTCCGAAAATATTAACATTATCAAAAAATGATTTTAGTAAACCCCTATTTATTTTTAAATACCTATCTAACAATATATCACACGTTAGGGTTAAAATGAAAAAAAAAAACACTCCCCAGTTTACGTATAGGGGAGGTACCCTAATAAAATATTTTTTTCCACTTTTTATTTTACCACTTTGTCGGCGTAATTGATATACATATTAGTACCAAATTTCAGCTTTCTAGTGCTAACGGTCACTGAGATTATCCGCGGACGGACGGACGGACAGACGGACGGACAGACATGGCGAAACTATAAGGGTTCCTAGTTGACTACGGAACCCTAACGAGGAAAAAACAAAAGGCAAAAATTAGCCCGCCACTAAACTAACGCACTAATGTCTCACAGTTATGACTTATGACTTCACAACTAGATATTAATGAAACCGGCCGTTGTACGGGAAAATTAATAAATTGCTTTTGAATGAGTTATTCAGAACATTTGTACGGAATATCATTTGATATTTACTTATGTTATTTGATAGTTGATGATGATGCTGTTGCCGGAAACCACTGTACGAAGACGTAAGTAGAAGATTGAAAATGTACTCACAGCATCGATGTCGGCTGGACGCTGCTTCATTCTCTCCTCCTCCTCTGCTGACACCGCATTGCCATTCGGCAGCGGCTCTGTGGCAGTGTCCGCCATCGCTCTGGAGACAAGGAAACAACAGTTTAACAACACGCTCATGTGTGTGGAAAACATAGAACACAAGCACATACAACACAACATAGTTCGGTTTTTCCCCAAAGAAGCGCAACGATCGAGACATTGTGTTGCTAAGTACTAGATATGGGGGCCAATTCTCTGTCCGATCGAGATGCATGTCTATCGTGACATTGTATAGAATGGTAGAGTCACTTGTATGGAATCTCGAATAGAGATCATCTCGATCGAACCCGAGAATTGGCACCATGAGCGCCGTCGCCGCCGCCGACATAGGGCCATCGGCGCGCCGATCTCTGTCTCGCGCGCGTTTGGGATAGAATGTAGCTTATTTATTTCATTTATTGTGACACTAGTTTGCGAGTTTAATATTTTATGATTACGTGGGCATGTTTATTTTTAGGGTTCAGTACTAACAAGGCAAAACAGATATAAATCTGCCCACACCTGTTAAATCTCAAATAGCTCAGAAGCTACTAATGCTATATAATGTTTAAAATTTAAAATACTTGAAAAGTAGGCAACCGCCGTGTCCCCTGTGTGTAATTACCGGAGTAAAATTTCATATATTATCGCAATCGCTTGTGTTACTGCATATGCTACCGCGTGTACACTCTCCTTCTCACTCATATAAGGAAAAATATGATATCTAACTTTGTATTCCTATCATATCGAAAGAAGTAGGTTTACAACTTCTCCACTGCGTTGTATATGATGGGAATACAAAGTTAGCTTTCATATTTTTACTCATATGAGTGAGAAGCAGTAGCAAAACTTTTCCTGTCCCGGGTGTTGCGCTTTGAATTTCTGACTACGCTCAGGATGCAATGTTAGAACTGGATTGCTTCCCTTCGTTTAAAACTCAAGAGCGTCCTCGACGGAATATGACAGTTTGCTCCATTGTAATACAATCTTCTATACTCACCTTATTCAGTAATTTATTTATTCATTGTAATGTCATGTACATGAGATGATATATTTTTACAGAAAGGCTTTTATGACACCCTGTTAGGGCACACAAATGATCTTATAACTAACTTAATTCTATATTTCAGTATATATAATTTGACAGAGAATATTTTATGTGTCATATGGGGTTACAGTTGAAATAATTTATAATGTCTAAGTTACATAATTTACTTACTCAATTTCAATTTACAATTTGTTATGTACATAGTTACCTACTTTTATGATGCGACAAGGTTTCATCGTGTAAGAACTCCTCGACTTTTATTAATGAGAAAGGTTTTCAATTTCTTGTGAAACAGTTTTTCATTTGGTTCCAGTTTTGTCTCGTCGGGTATTTTGTTCTCAACTCGGATGCATACAAAATGAGGTCCGTTTCTATGGATGGCTAGTTTAGAGTTGGGTATTTTTAGTTGGTTCCTATACTGGTTCCTGGTTTTATATGTATCCAGCTTAGTTTCAAATAGGTCGGGGTATGCATACATAATAAGCTGTTGCATTTTCTATTAGAAGTCAAACCATTTTCATCTTATACAATTTTCCCGACTCATTTACAATTAAAACAGTAGTCAATTAAGGTGTATATCAAACAAGTAAGGTGGTTCAGTTAGTTACTTCACTATTTTACAATTTTTACCTACATTGCTAGAATTTTTTCATCGAGGAATGTTCCTTGTGGCAGTGTTCTATTAGTTAGTATAATAAATAAACTTAAACATAATTAAAATAAAGAAGTCAGCCGTCAAATTTGAACAAATTTGAATGCAAGATCGATATGGTTAAGACTCGTTCAATTTTAGTTTTACTGGTTATAATATGCGTGTTCGTATATTCTACAGATGTGAAGTTCAAAGTTATACCACGCAGTTCAACGGCCTTATTGAATATAAAACGAGTGGGCGGTAATTACACGCTACGGTGTTTTAGAGCCATGACTCATAGAAACTAATTGCACATATAAAATATTACATATCGTGCTATTCATGTCGTGGAACTCGTCGACATAGCCGGTACGAGTGTTTATTTTTTATTTTTTTGAATACCACCTCGGTGGTAAACAAGCGTACGGCCTGACGGATGGTAAGCGGTTACCGCAGCCTACGGACGCGTGCAACTCCAAGCGCAGGGGTGTCACATGGGTGTTGCCGACACTTTTTAAAATGTATACACTACTTTCTTAAGAACCCTATACTGTAGTCCCTCGGGAAAACCTCGGCAGGGAGCTCATTCCACAACCGGAGCGTCCGAGGGAGGGAAACCGTACCGTACGCGAACTTAGGTTCTAAGGTGTGAGGATGAATGCCCCGCCGACGACGAGCGGCGCGATGGTAGAAAGCGGCCGTCGTCGGCATCATGTCGAACAGTTTGAGCACAACCCATTATACAAGCGATAGAACACGCACAGGGAGGCAAAGTTTCTCCTTAAACTTAACGGATCAATATAGCTCGTTTACCTATGTAGCGGCAGTTTTATACAATCCAGCTTAAGATATAATCAAAATTGACTCATATCCAAGTTCAACTCAAGGTGGGTTGCACCAAACCGTCTGTAATCGTAAGCGGTGTTCATTAAAAGGTATGTATGTATTGAAAGTTTGACAAGTTTCTATGGGATGGCAACTACCTGGGCCATATTTTTAACGGTGAGGCTCTTGCCGTGTCTCTTGACATCTCGAAGGCTTTTGACAGGGTTTGGCATGCTAGTCTGCTTCGCAAGCTTCCTGCATTCGGTATTCCTTCTGGCCTCTGTAGCTCGATATCTGATTTCCTGAGTGGGCGGTCAATCCGAGTAGTCATTGATGGCTGCTCGTCGGACCTCATGGCCATTGATGCCGGTGTTCCTCAGGGATCTGTTCTCTCCGCGACCCTTTTCCTGCTTCATATTAACGACCTTCTTCTACCAGGAGTGGTCGCATACGCAGATGACAGTACGGTCATGGAGAGATATTTGTCCAGCACGGGGGCTGGTCGTGATGAAATTCAGTCTGAGAGAGAGACAATGGTAGAGCGAATTAACTCAACCTTAAGTCTTGTCTCCCAATGGGGTGATAACAATCTGGTTAGTTTCAACGCCACCAAAACGCAAGCATGTCTGTTTACCGCAAAAAGGAGCTCATTCAATCTGGCTCCTACTTTCCGAGGTACAACCGTGTCTGTAGCCAACGATGTCGAGCTGCTTGGCATGACGTTAAGCTCAAACCTTAACTTCGGCACTACCATCGAGTCCAAAGCCGGAACAGCGGCCAAAAAGCTGAGCATCCTAAATAAGGTCAAGCAATACTTCACCCCTGGGCAGCTTCTATCTTTATATAAAGCCCAAGTCCGGTCTTGCATGGAGTATTGTAGTCACCTTTGGGATGGCTCGGCTAAGTACCAACTTCCGCACTCGACTCGGTGGACCGCAGAGCCAGGAGGCTCATTGGCGGCAGTACGGTAGTGGGAAATAAGCTGCAGAGCTTAGCACATCGACGCAAAGTAGCATGTCTGTGCGTCTTTTACAAACTGTACTTCGGTGAGTGTGCTCAGGAGCTCCATGAGCTCATACCGCCTTCCCCCTTCTTCCATCGGACATCCAGACGTACGGCTGGCTACCATCCTTACCTGGTCGAAATTCCTCTAATTCGAACCAAGCGCTTTGCATCTTCTTTTATAATGCGCACTTCTAAGGTCTCTGCCGGCGTCTGTATTTCCGAGTTCATATAACCTGGACCTTTTTAAGGCACGAGTGAATAGGCATCTTCTGGGTGAGCTCGCTTCATCGTCGGCCTCATCTTTGCCCCCTGGCTAGATGCTGGCCAAGAGCAATCCCATTTTTAATAAAAAAAAAACCCCCGACGCAAAAAGAGGGGTGTCATAAGTTTAACGTGTCCGTCTGTGTATCTGTGTCTCTGTGTATCTGAGGATCTGTTAGCACAGACAGATCCTATCGTAGATTTTCGTTTAGTATTTTTTATGTCATAGATAATTTTATCCCCAGCGTTCTTAGCCATGTTTCATGAAAATCTGTTCAGCCGTTTTTGAGATATTGAGCTTTGAAATGAAAATGTCGGGGGTTTTTCAACTTTTCTTAGTTGTAGTTACTAGTTATACCGTCTGTAATCGTAAGTTGGTATGCAATACACAGAGCTAAAGAAAATCAGATGCAACTGTTAATGTAGGTCCCGATTAAATCTGTATAATGGTTGCGCAGTCATCCCACGAGGTTGTGCAAAACCCGCCATTTTAAGTTGCGAAGCGCTAGAAGTTTGGTGAGGTTGTGACGTTGTGAGGCAGGAGCGACCAGCGTGCATGGCATATAGTGCATTGCATGTGGCCTGTGTGTTCACTGTTTGAGATCTCAGGTTATGAAAAAAAGAATGAAAAGAGTTTATTGTTTAAGGGCAACATTACAATACAAATCACGACCCTGTGTCCTGATCCTGAGCTAGGAGACCCTGTGTTGCAGGACCCAGTTTCGTCGTTTCAATTACTTAACCTACGTACGTATCTATACAAGTGTAGGTACAGAGCGCAAGATATAAAACTTATAAATGTGGTAGATGGCTAAATGGTGTGTTTGTGTGTATGTGCATGTGAGTGCGTGTACGTGTGTGTGATGTGACATTGAAGTAGTAGTCACAAAGTACAATATATATACTGAGATAGAGATACCAGTGAAATACTCCACATAGATCGTAGCGCCGTTGTGTATTTAGTAAAAACTAACCGCACGACCGCTGCATCCCTGTCACTTCAATATGCAAGTGCGATAGAGACAGCACCCAGAGACATCTGGTGCAAACAAGTTAAACTAACATTTTCATAGAAAAATTCGTACTTCGAGCTGAAAGGCCCCTGGTAGTAGTTACTGCAAGTGTTTCCTTAAGGAATGATGGAAACTATTGGATATGAGAAGATAAGTTAAAATATAAATAAAAAGGCCGAATTTTATAAGTATGAAATCTTGCACGATATTCACACGGCTACGCATACTTTTCTACTACAGAAATAAAGATCAAGTGCGGATTGTTCGAAAAACCCATGCGGCTAGATATTGTTATCCGCTTACACATCCGAAACGTCGCGCGACGTCAATGAGGTAAATAAATTTAATAATAAGCCCGGTTTACTCCTAAAAGCGTGAAATTATACATATTCTTTAATCATGTTAGATTGTCCACAAATATTTATTATTAACTGACTGAGTGAGCGAAGCGTCTCCGTTTCATTTTTCGACAAAAATTCCGTCGTATGTCTGTCTGTCCGGATGTTCTCCTCTACAGGTCGCATTTCTCAACCGATTCTCGTGACATTTTGTGAGCAGATTCGATAATTATATTTTTTTTTTGTCGAAACACTTTTCGGAAATTTTAAAATTAATAAAAAAATTACGAGGTCTACCTACAGCTCACAGAGCCACTAGTATTAATTGACTTTGATGGGATATTTTGTTTTAAATATACCCGAAGTATAAAGCATTGTCTACACGTCTAAGGCGACTTCCTGATTTGTCTATATGATATGAGAAAACTGTCAGCTGTCAGTGTCAACAGTCAGTTGAGCCATATTACCACTTTTTACTGCTCCACTACATTTAAATGAGTGCCGCAGAAGCGGGACCGGCGGGACGTTACGAGTGCGATACTGCTCAGCTTCTGGGCATTACCACTGCGCAAACATACAAGTTTTTCGCCAAACTGTAACCAGTTTGATGGCGAATAAAGCGCTCAATTCCTTAATCGAATCATGTACCAAAACAAAACGATTATTATCTTAAACAACAATACTATATTATACTAAAAATTAACATGCACTCGACCCTAGTAAATAATTAGAACATATTTAGTTTTCTAAAAGGGCCCTTGGTTATATAATTACAAACGCTTGTGTGTTGTACCACGCCCCAATATTGGGAAATGAGCACTCATCAACTCCGCTGACTCAGCGGTCTGGGTACGTTTACACTTAGTTCTACATTTGTACTACAATGGGGCCTTTTACAGTGATACACTCGTATCACGATACGTATCATATGAATATTGAAGCAAAATCCTAACAAATACGAACACTGCGATAGTAATATTTAAAAGCCATTATTGTGATAATATTCATCGTGTAAACGGCCCCAATTGGTTGAAATGAAAGATTAGAACATAATTGTTAATGGCGTTTCATATAGAAAAAAAACCGGTCAAGTGAGACTATACTCGCGCGCTGTGGGTTCAGTGCAAATCTATCTAAACAATAGAATTATTGACAAGTAAAAAATCTAGTGATACGGCTCTAACGATTTCGGTGAAATTTGGTGTGTGGGGGTTTTCGGAGGCGAAAAATCGATCTGGCTAGGTCTCATCTTCGGGAAATTTCTCCAAAAAAACACGAAAAGCAAGCATAAGCAAGCAAGGCACCGTCACGTAAGTAATAATTACTAGTTTTCTCTTTATTTATATTCTAATACATTTTTAATTTGGGTAATTTATTAGTTGACATGTTTTTTTAATTATTACTGTTCTTTTAGATTTTCCATTATGCGCTTGCTTCTGTTTAGTTTTTTTAAATATATTTTTTGCATGTAGGTACCTAGATTTACGTTAATTTTAATATTATTTTTAAAAAGCAATGTAATATTGTTATTGAAATAAAATAAATAAATAAATGAATATGCCCTTGTTGAATTTGTTTACAATGTCGGTTTGTGGCTACAACGTTTTGACAGATCAGCAACAACATAGTTGTAGGAATTCCATTAACCAATGTTGCGAAAGGATGTTTATATTTATGTATTAACTAGCATACGGATTTACTGTTGATGTTCTAAGAAACTATTATACCTACACTACCGCTAATTAATTGCTGGTTCATACAAACACACTACTCTTTTCTACGAACCAGCAATTAATAGTTATTTATGTCATTGCAAAAATAAAACTATCATTTTAAAAAGGGGGAAGGTCTCTGGCACCGATTTAAGGCTCAATAAGTCAGCCAAATAAAACATGCAAAATGCACGCAAAACTGTCAAGGGACTGACTTGGCAGTGTATTTCTGAAAGTCATTTTTATATACAGATGTATGTAAAAAGGTATGGGTGCCTAAATACTTATGAGCGGTAGTGTACATATTTATTCAGAATATATTGAATAAAAGAATAACATTATATATTCTCTAATCTAATACCTATATTTAAAAAGGAGCAGATAGTATTATCGATATTTATTTATTAAATAAATAAATATTGGGGGACAATCTTACACAAATCGACCTAGTCCCAAACTAAGCAAAGCTTGTACTATGGGTACGAAACGACGACATAAATACTTTTATAGATAAATACATACTTGAATACATAGAAAACATCCAAGACCCAAGAACAAATATTCGTGAAAAATGCACAAATAAATGCCCTGGCCGGGATTCGAACCCGGGACCTCTAGCTTCGGAGGCAGAGTCACTACCAACTAGGCTAAGCAGGTCGTCATTTATTTAAAGTTTAATGCAAAAAAAGATGCCAAATGGTATCTCTACCAGCCAAACATTGGGCTAAACAGAAATTTATTAATAGGTGCAATGAAAAAGTATGATGATAAATAATATCTATCTATTAATAAACCGCGAAGACAAAAGCAAAGTATTATAATTACACCACATATAATAGTACATTATACACTGAGGGGATAAAGCACTGTTTTATGTAACGGGCGCGATATTGAATCCTGAGAAAATGAGGCACTCCAGATTTAACTCCCGAGCGGTGGCGAGGGTGTTACCACTTTGATTCCTGAGCAAAACGAGGGATTTTAAACGGAGTCCTGAGTGCAGCGAGGGATTCAAGCTCGCCTTAGACGAAAACAGCTTTATCCCAAAGCAGAATACTCTACTTTTCTCGCCTTTTGCGAGACAATAAAATTCAAAGCAAGGCTACCTACTAGAAACAACGTTTTATTAAAACTTAAAAGCGTCTTTTTTAATGGACTCGTACAGATTATAATGATCACCATGCCCGCTCCGATGTATGATGGTGCCTGTCCCGAAAGAAACAAATAGAACGCAGGCGCAACAATGGGCAGTGAAATTCAAAGATGGCCGGCGGTCAGTGACCCCTGCGTGAACTGGCGATATTTGCTGACTATACCACAATACCGTATTGTTTGTATAGTAATCCGGTAGCGACTAGGCTCCTAGTTTTCGTAGTTGGTGGTGTCGATAACGCATTATATTTGATCGCACTAAACTTTTTTTTGCTTAACCTACTTCGGTACCTAAGGGTGGTATTCCACTCGCACTCGTCCAATATCTACCTAAGGGTGGTATTCCACTCGTCCAATATCTTTGTCCAATCTTTGATCAAATTTCTTTGACAGAGGCCCATTCCACTCATCCAATATCTTTGTCCAAGTTTTTTTTTCATGCGTTGATTTAACTGTCATCGGAATCTTTGATCAAATGTCGGGGCCCCATCCAAGTTTGATGAAATCATCCAATTTCTTTGATCAAAGATATTGGATGAGTTTAATACGGGGTGGTATTCTACTCATCCAATATCTTTGTCCAAGTTTTTTTTCATATGTAGCCATATTTATTTAAATGTCATCAGAATCTTTGATCAAACGTCGGGGCCCATCCAAGTTTGATGAAATTATCCAATTTCTTTGATCAAATGTATATTGGACAAAGATATTGGATGAGTGGAATACCTCCCTAATACAGATGTAGTGGAATAATGCTTTCCAATCGGCTAAACTCCGAATAAGGCTACGAAAAGTCAATCGATTATCTTACTATTTAACATCTGCCATGACAAATGGCTAAATACTACCAGTCACAGACACCAGAGATAAGCAGACTCGCAGTACTGGCTATGTGCACGTCAGAAACGTCAAACGTCAAGCGTCCCGGGAGAATGTCAAACTCAGAAGTGTCAAATAATGACACATGAATATTTTATTTCATTTAGTAAACGAGAAAAATCCCTTACTGGAAACTTTACTAAAACAAGAAAATAAATAAATAAATACAAACGAAACGAATCGTAGGAAACCATTAAGAAACCAATAGGAAACGCGAAAGTAGATTTGACAGATGTCCCCGGTAAGTACACATTTCTGCCGTGGTGTGCGCTGCGATCGCCTAGCTTACCCCCACCACCTACTTCGCACATAGCCAATAAAGCCGGATGATTTTTCATATAGTTGTCTCGTTAAATATTTATGGTGCACCAAAATGAGTTAGAATAGGACCGATAGTACGATCATTTTCGGCTGTTAACGAATTGTCTCCATTTGAAAGCAAACCAGCAGGGCTAGTATGATCGCTTATATGTCGGACATATAGCATTCGTCCCGTACTGTCAAGTATGTAAGTGCGAGAGGGACGAATGCTATATGTCCGACATATAAGCGATAATACTAGCCCCACAGGATGTTAAATCTCATATATAAACTTCCACAACGTCAGTTCAGTACAATTTTCAGTTATGAACACGGAGACACTAACAAGTGAAGACCTGTCAGGTGTCACTTGTCTGTCTCTCTCAAACTTTCTGATTTGTACATTAGTTTGTGTGTGTTTCTGATAGGCATCTTCTGGGTGAGCTCGCTTCATCGTCGGCCTCATCCTTGCCCCCTGGTTAGATGCTGGCCAAGAGCAACCCCATTTTTAATTGAAAAAAAAATAGTGAGAATAGATCAGATGTACAGAAATCGTTCAACTTAAATGAGCGGATCTGCTTTACTCTGATATCTGTGCTACCACTTTACATTCTGACATTTGACATTGGCTAATAAAGTTTCACATTAACAGACATGAATGTATCATTTAATACGATAAACGATAATAGTTAGCCACTTCGGGTTCCGTCGTATTCCGAGGTAAGCCGATTGGGTAGCATTATTCGCTACATTTGTATGTCAGTTAGGTATTCTAATTTCACATAATAAAGTATTATGTTGTGTTCCTGTTGGTAAGTAAGGTCGTCAGAGCTCCCGAGGATGCGCTAGGTGGGACCTGTAACTGGAGCAAATATTTAAGACGACGAATTGAAAATATTGGCGACAGAGATTATAATTTTTCTCCGCAACCAAGAAACATACGAACCCGATTATTTTTTATATGATCCATAGTATCTTTGGCTTTACTTTTGTAAAAGCTTTACATGATTGGATAACTTTCATAACACAAAAATAATTCTCTTTTAAACCTCTTTAAAAACAGAGATTTGCATTTTACAGATCAACGGCACTTGTTAAAGTCTCTTAGTTTTCCATTTAAATTTGTCTAAACAAACACTTCAATATTGTAAAAGGATTTTATGAAATTACCAATGGTATTTATTTAAACTGAAAAAGACTGTTTTGTCGCATACGCCCTTACGGTATAAGCTAGCCGCCCGCGTGTTTTCTATGCAATCAGTGCCCCCTCAGTCCGCTACCGACTATTGTCAGCGTTGGGCCTGTGCTAGGCGAGCTCCCACGCGTTATGGATACTGTTTGATTTAAAGTGGTATTTTATTCATTTAAAAATAATGAAATAATTGGTGAAGATCTCTAAAAAAAAGGAAGGCTTGTCCAATTGAGCAATGTAATTTTTTTAAAGTAATTTTCCCAAAATAACTTTATTTGCCAAACTAAATAATGTTCCAATTATAAAATAAATCGTTTTTTTAAACTCGTGTATACTAAACCGAGATGTTTTTACTGACAAAATATTCTTTTAAATTTATAAGTAAAGCAAAAATAAATTTTATTTGCCTATTTTAGAAAACAATAATTAGAACAAGGCAAAGCCATGGAGTCGTCTCCGGATTTAGGCGAAATCGAAACTATGTCAGATAAGTCCTTAGAAAGGTTAGTATTTGGGAGATAGGTAGGTACTTATAAACTAATTTAAAGGTATTATAGTACCTACTTATATTACAAGCTTTTATTTAACTTGCAATGTATGTATGTATGTTGGACCCGGGTATGTCCTAAAACTACGACCAAGACCATCGGGGGATGGGCAGCAGCATCCCTGGAGTGCGGTGGAGATACTGCGATCGCCAACCCGCATGCCAAGCGTGGCGATTATAGCATATACCCCTCGTGAATTTGGGGGAGGCCCATGTCCAGCAGTGGACGTGTTTTGGCTGATATAGTGGTGGTGGTGGTATGTATGTTGGTCGGTCGGTGTTGTTGGACCCGGGTATGTCCTAAACCTACAACCAAGACCACCGGAAGATGGGCAGCACCGCAGCAGCATCCCTGGAGTGCGGTGGAAATACTGCGATCGCCAACCCGCATGCCAAGCGTGGAAATTACAATACAATACAATACAATATGCTTTATTGCTCACCTCAAAAAAGAATTAAAGATAGAAACAGCATAAAGATACAAGCAGAGTTAAACAACAGGCGGTCTTATCGCTAAATGAGCGATTTCTTCCAGGCAACCTTAGGGTAGCGGAGAAAAAAAAAGTAAACAAACATGATAAGTGGGTGGTGCAAACAAAAGGAATAACTAGTAGAAATAAAAATAAATATAATAATAATAATAAAAACCACATAAAGCACTATATATAAATATATATACAATAAACATACATAAATAAGTAAATAAATAAACATAAATATATACCACAAACTTAAGTGAGACCCAAAAGTAAACTACAGACAAGTATCGAAAAATATTATGGAAGAGACAAATAGTGCTCTTTCAGACTAGATTTAAAAGACGCACTAGATTTAGCCCGTCTTACATCAAGGGGCAGAGAGTTCCATAGTCGGACTGCTTGAAAAGTAAATGAACTGTTATAAAATTTAGAGGAGGACGAAAGCACAGCAAGAAGAAATTTATTAGAGGATCTAATTGAACGCAGATAGTTAAATCGTTCCTTGAGGTAGCGAGGGGTTGCCGGATTAAAAAGTATATTAAAGAGAAGAGAAAGAATGTGAGAGTTACGACGAAGACGGATTGGGAGCCACTTGAGTTTTAAACGGAAACTAGAGACATGGTCATACTTCCGTAACCCAAAAACTTGAGCGTATTCAAACGTATGCATACGGTTCATGTATGCATACATTTGAATACGCTCAAGTTCATTGAGTTGCTCCTCAGTGATATCAAGATATGAGATGTCCGCGTAATTGAGAATAGGGAGAAGGGTTTGGGCAAGTGCAATTTAAGTGGCGATGGGAAGGAAGTTACGAAGGCGGCTTAGAGAAGCTACTACAGCAAACATCTTCCTGCTGACCTCGCTCACTTGCGGCACCCAGGATAGAGTGCGATCCATAATAAAAATAATCCCTAGATTTTTCACCTGGGTTGAGAAAGGAATCTGAATACCATCGAAATATACAGAAGGGAGATTGGCGAAGTCGATTCTGGAAATCATATTACTACTGCCGATAATAATAACTTGGGACTTTGTTGGGATTAACTTTCAGCCCAAAACTCTCGCTCCACTTTAGAATGCGTAGTAGATCCTCATTAGTCGACTTAATTACAACAGGTAGATCCCTAAGCACGAACGCTAAGAACGAACACTATTGCATATATCTCCCGTGAATTTGGGGGAGGCCTATGAGCAGCAGTGGACAACCTTCGGCTGATACGATGGTATGTATGTTTGTTCGGGTGGAATCTTGTAACTCGATTTTGAAATAGATATCTTAAACCGATTGTGCTGAAATTTGGCGTACTTGTGTAAGCACCACCACTAGGTATATCAGCCCAAGGACGTCCACTGCTGGACAGGCCTCCCCCAGTTACATGGGGGGTAAATGTCATAATCACCACGATTGGCATGCGGGTTGGCGATCGCAGTATTTTCACCGCACTCCAGGGATGCTACAGCTCATCCCACGGTGGGCATACTTATGTACATACAATATTATGGTACCATCGAGCTGATCTGATGATGGAAACAGAAGGTCGCCATAGCAACTCCTACACTATAGAAGATAAACCCGTATTTGGGCTCATTCGTCAAACCGTCTCAACAAGTAGTTGATGATTATGGAAAAACTAGCCAAGTGCTTGTCAGACCACGCACAAAGAAGGGTTTTGTACCGACACCTCCTAATCTACGTTTAAAACCACTATACAATACATTCAACCAAAAAAGATCGTCTCTTCATAGGAAACTCGCGGCACTTGCGCCCTTTTGTTTGGGCAAGACAGATTTTCGGCAATAACTCAAACACAGTTACACGACTCTTGTTCAAACTAAAAATCATTCAATGGATTTATTAATGTACATCACCTTGATTATTTCTGAATTTTAAACTTCCAATTCAATACAAACCGTATAGAAAAGGGCCATCGAGCAAAATAAGGGCTCTAAAGTTTTCTCAAGAGATCTGTGTTTTGGGCAGAGCCAGCTCGCTAGATTAAAAACCGAGGATGGTAGAATCGTTTCGTCCAAACCTGGGCTTCTGAGTGAGATAGAGTGCTTTTATGGACAGCTATACACGTCAACTAGCAGACCTGCAGTTGGTCTGGTGGAAGACCCTAGAGCTAGATTAACCGGGCACTATACCGAAGATATCCCGGACATCAACCTGTACGAGATTAGAATGGCTCTTAAACAGCTGAGGAACAACAAGGCACCCGGTGAAGACGGAATTACAGCTGAACTCCTGAAGGCGGGTGGAAAACCGGTCCTTAGGGCCCTTCAGAAGTTGTTTGACTCCGTCTTACTGGAAGGGAAAACTCCAAAGGCATGGAAAAGAGGTGTGGTGGTGATGTTCTTCAAAAAGGGTAACAACGTCTTACTGAAGAACTACCGACCAATCTCACTTCTGAGCCATGTCTATAAGCTGTTTTCAAGAGTCATTACGAACCGTTCGCACGCAGGCTAGATGACTTCTAGCCTCCCGAACAAGCCGGTTTCCGAAGAGGCTTTAGCGCCGTAGACCACATCCACACGCTCCGTCAGGTTATACAGAAGACTGAGGAGTATAACCTGCCCCTCGGTTCAGCGTTCGTGGACTACGAAAAAGCCTTCGATTCGATTGAAACCCGGGCTGTACTACAATTTCTCCAGCGGTGCCAAGTGGACTACCGCTATATCGAAGTGCTGAAGTGTTTGTACGAGAACGCCACATTGCAGCGGGGAGTTAGGCAAGGAGATGTTTTTTCTCCTAAACTGTTCTCCGCTGCACTGGAGGATGTTTTCAAGACTCTAAACTGGATAAGGCTAGGCATCAGCATAAAGAGTACCTCACTCACCTTCGGTTTGCTGACGATATAGTAGTCTTGGCTGAGACCATGGAGGATTTAAGTACAATGCTCAATGACCTCAGTAAAGCCTCCGAGCGAGTTGGTCTAAGGATGAACATGGACAAGACGAAGATCGTCTTGCGTCTTCTACAAACTGTACTTCGGTGAGTGTGCTCAGGAGCTCCATGAGCTCATACCGCCTTCCCCCTTCTTCCATCGGACATCCAGACGTACGGCTGGCTACCATCCTTACCTGGTCGAAATTCCTCTAGTTCGAACCAAGCGCTTTGCATCTTCTTTTATAATGCGCACTTCTAAGGTTTGGAATTCTCTACCGGCGTCTGTATTTCCGAGTTCATATAACCTGGACCTTTTTAAGGCACGAGTGAATAGGCATCTTCTGGGTGAGTTCGCTTCATCGTCGGCCTCATCTTTGCCCCCTGGCTAGATGCTGGCCAAGAGCAATCCCATTTTTAATAAAAAAAAAAAAAAAACATGTCAAATGCCCATGTCGCACCAACTCCCGTAACAATCGGACACTTTACGCTCGATGTTGTAGACGATTACATATACCAAGGACAGACTATCCAGTTAGGTAGGTCCAACTTCGAGAAAGAGCAGGTTAATCGTCGAATCCGACTCGGCTGGGCAGCGTTCGGGAAGCTATGGCACATCTTTTCGTCCAATATTCCGCAGTGTCTCAATGCGAAAGTCTTTGACCAGTGTTTGTTGCCAGTGATGACATATGGCACTGAAACGTGGTCGCTTACTATGGGCCTCATAAGAAGGCTCAAAGTCACCCAAAGAGCAATGGAGAGAGCTATGTTGGGAGTTTCTCTGCGTGATCGCGTCAGGAATGAGGCCATCCGCAGCAGAACCAAAGTGACCGATATAGCCTATATAGATAGGCCTATGTCCAGCAGTGGACGTCCTAGGGCTGATATGATGGTGGTGGTGGTACTTTTTTTCCACAGCCATTAACTACCCGTTAAGACGGTACTAATAATCCCAAACACGACGGGTCTGGTGGTTTAGGATCATCAAAAGAAGAAGTCTGTCAAATTTCAAGTCGTTCCGTTGAAGGTTGGTCTAAAATTCAGTTGCAAGATTTGTCCCACACATACAGACTCACTAACAGGGTAAGTTAAATGAAAGTTTATAGATATGTAGTCAACAATAAAAGTAGATTGATCGTTTTAGTATCTTGTCACTTTCACTACGTTCACGCATCCTAACTGTCGCAGTATTGTGACGTTAGTGTGACAAATTACTAAAATGATCATCATTTAAAACCAAAGTAACCGATGTAGCCCTCCGAATCGCTAAACTTAAGTGGCAGTGGGCCGGGGCACATAGCACGTAGAATCGATGGCCGTTGGGGCGGAAACACTACTACACGAAAAGACTACTTGGGCACGAATTCGCTTGTTTACAAGAAAAAAGAAAACATCAAAATCCCAAAGAAAATACCTGAGGGGGTATCGGCAATAAAATCATCAAATTTGTGTAGTTACAGTGGTGACGGCACATTCAAAACAGCTCCACGTCCTTTTAGTCAGCTTTATATTATTCATCTAGACATATATTCGGACCAAACAACAGTAAACATATTCCCTGTTATATACGCATTTCTGCCAAATAAAACACAAAAAACGTACATGAGATTATTTAAATTAATAAAAGAAAAACTGCCTGTCGTCATGAAGTCCTTTAAGTGTGATTACGAGGTTGCCCAGATCAATGCCGTCAAATCGACTTTTCCAAACGTTAAATTATCTGGATGTTATTATTTAAATTATCAACACTTTAATAAAGCCATCTGGAGGAAGGCAAAGTGCTGAAAATAGCAAGGGATTGAAAACCTTCTAGTGATGATAGGAGTACAAGAAACATTGCAAGAATTTGCTCTAATTTTGTTATACTTCCACACACTTTTATGTCACAAGCTTGAAAGGCTATTAAAAATGTTGCTCCTGCCACGAAGAAAATGAAATTATTTTTTGATTACTTCCATGAAACATGGTATAACAGGAACCACAATTTGATAAGTTGTGCGGTTATCCTCTGAACCCAAACTGGTATTTGGTGTTCAGTATACTTTTGATAGAAATACAACATTACGACAGAAAAATGGAAAAGTATATGCTGTTCGTGCCATTTAAAAAGAACAGGCGGACAAGAGACATCCTTTTCGGTAAACAACATTCAGCCTTATTGAAGGAGCTGAAAATAAAAACAATATCGCCGCTAAGTTTCCTTAAAAAGATTAATTTTCTTAGATTGAAACTGGGTTTTAAAAAAGGGAAGGGAAATAAGGTTCGAATATAAATAAAAGTGTATGCATATTTATGTAGCTGACCGTGAGATCATTTAATTTGTTATTATAAGTTATTGTTTATTATTATAAGTTACACCTAAAGAGTAAGGATGTTTTTTGTTGCAATTTACCCTACCGCAAACTAAATCAACTTTTGGATTCGACAATCAAAAAATTATCAATTAGACTTATACAACCTAATCCGTACCAGCATTGTAAATTCCAAAAAGTAATGTATAGTTAAAAAATATTTAAATAAATGTGAAAGCATAGAATCTCCTTGGACGTCTATGTTCCAGCGCGCGGCCGCGCAGCGCACGAGTCGAACGACCGGGCTCTGTCCGGCCGGCGCTCCGCGAACGCAAGCCGCGTGAAAATACAGGGGTAGATGCGGGGAAAGGGTAAGAGGGCTCTATTCGAGTTTAATTGTTTATCAATGCGTCGCCTTAAAAGGTCGCTTACTTAGGGCATCTGTGGCAACACCTGGTATACAATTTTTCTTCAAAAAGTTCCGTTTCGGAGAAATTTTGATCTAAAGTTATGACTTCCGAGTAATGGATCTTGACACCCCACGAGATTATAGCGCATCAATCAATTCAGTGTTTGAGGTATTATCAAGTTATGAGTCATAATTGTTTTTGCATTTTTTGTATTCATACATATTTTAGGCATTTTTAATTTAATTTTATTTTTTCCATTTCATTGGCTTTTTAAAATAAATTGACATTAATGTCACTTCAGAAAAGTAATAAAAATACACGCAAGCAATATTTCAAAAAAAAAACAGAATATCTAAAAACATTTTTTTATTTCAACTTAGTCCACTTGGAAATAATTGGACCCGGGTATGTCCTAAAACTACGACCAAGACCACCGGGGGATGGGCAGCAGTATCCCTGGAGTGCGGTGGAGATACTGTGATCGCCAACCCGCATGCCAAGCGTGGCGATTATGGCATATACCCTCCGTGAATTTGGGGGAGGCCCATGTCCAGCAGTGGAAATCTTTTGGCTGATATGGTGGTGGTGGTGGTGGGAAATAATTGCTGGCCCGCTGAATAGCCCCGTTTACTATTCCACCGTTTAATATTTTGCTCCTGTTACAGGGCCCGCCCTATAAACTACAACTATCACGCCAACTGTGCAACTGCCTAAGGGTCCCCGCACGCTCGGCTGAATTCTCCATACAAACATAGTTTCGTTCTCATTTTAAAATGCAGTGCTGAAATAACATAAAACTTTGTATGCACAATGGGAGCCACCATATCTAGGTCGGAAATTAGTTTCTGTTGCTACAAATTATAATAAAAAAACAATACAGCGAGTTTTTGTGTTTTTTCGTCTTGTATGAAAACCTTAATAATCGCTGTATTTTTTCTCCATTATACATTCACGCAATAGAAACTAATTTCCGATCTAGATATGCCGGATTCCATTGTGTATTCAGTTTCATGTTATTCCAGCATGGCGTTTGAAGGTGAGAGCGAAACTACTTAATTTGCCCGACCTAGTGCGACATGATTGAGCTGTCAAGCTGTCATACCTGTCTGCAATGTCACTCATATTGATGTGAATAAAGTCCTTATTCCAGTTCGGTAAAATCAGGTCTTTAGAGAAACATACAAACGGCTAAGCAAAGGAAATAAACGGGTATTGGTTACAATGGATCGGAAAGTGTCAGCGTGTATGGCTTCCGAGTCAGGGGCACAAATCAAAGGGGTCGTAACGAGTGGGTATAGATGATAGCCTGCTTATCTGTATAGAGTTTCATGCATAATAAACTCATGCATAAAAAATTAAAAATCCTTAAGTTTACTTTATTACAAGCTTTTATTAAACTTGCCCTGTTAGTCGTGTGACTCCCTCCCACTCATAAGTATTTATAAATAAATAAATATTGGGGGACAATCTTACACAAATCGACCTAGTCCCAAACTAAGCAAAGCTTGTACTATGGGTACTAGGTGACGATATACATACTTAGATAGATAAAAACATACTTAAATACATAGAGAACATCCAAGGCCCAAGAACAAAGTCCGTGCTAAATGCACAAATAATGCCCTTTTAAACACAGATTTAGACACAGATTATTTTTTCCATACAATTAAATGTAATAAATGAACTTTATTCTGCAAGTACGCCACAATGGCACTTTTACAAGTCAAAATCTACTAGCGTTTCTGAAAAAGAAGACCACTGCCGAGAAGAAACGCCGAAAAAAACTCGACAGTCAGTCAATTGGATACAATAATAACATTCAGATTAATACTGTCGAGTCAGAGCCCATGAAATCTTTCAGATGCTGGTTTTAGTTTCAATTATTTAATATATTCAACAAGAAGAAAACAAAGAGAAAAAAGAAAATAAATATATTAATTTATGTATTGAGCCTAAAAGTAACACCGGAGACATCTTTTTTTAGGGTTCCGTACCCAAAGGGTAAAAACGGGACCCTATTACTAAGACTTCGCTGTCCGTCCGTCCGTCCGTCTGTCACCAGGCTGGTATCTCAAGAACCGAAATTTTCACAGATCGTGCCGCTATAACAACAAATACTAAAAACAAAATAATAATAATAATTAAGGGTAGTAATGTAGGGTAAAAAACGTGATATTTTAGCCCTTTTTCATGGCCACCACTCGCCGAGCTAGATCTCAAGAACCGTAATAGCTAGACAGTGAAAATTTGCAGATTATGTATTTTATTTGTGGCTACAACAAATACTAAAATTAAAATAATAATAATTAAGGGGGGCTCCCGTACAACATAGTAGAGGTTGGCGTTTTTTTTTCTGGTACGGAACCCTGCGTGTGCGAGTCCGACTCGCACTTGGCCGGTTTTTTTAAATCTTTATTTGAATAAAAAAGGGAATTTTGTTACGCAGTGAGTTATAGTATACTTTTGCTTAATTCTACATTTTATTTACTACAACACTTTGGAGTATAGTTTGCATAACATCCTTTTCATATTTAAAGTTTACTTTTAACGGCGATAATATAAGCTACTATTTTATGTTTCATACAAAATGAAACAATTTTATTCGGTAACAATGCAATATTATTAATACATATATACTTTAAATACATAGAATACATCCAAGTCTCAGGAACGAATATTTTTGCTCATCACATAAACAAATACCCTTACCGGGATTCGAATCCGGGACCTCCAGATTCGTAGGCAGTGTCATTACCAACTAGGCTTAACAGGCCGACAAATACACCCATGTCAAGCATATATTTTTGAACTCGACTGCACTTGCGTTCTGATTTATCCCACATTCCAACGCACCTATGTCTTGATCCTTAAATAACACCAACGCTTGAGATCAAAGTTCAAATAACTATCATTTAAAACATTTCGTGGCCTCCTAACGTCCTTTTAGCCTGCACGGTAAGCATATTGTGGCCAGTATCGTAACTTTGTAAAAATGGAGGTCCCCTGGGATCGAATCCCGGTAAGTAAGGGCATTTGTTTAAGTGGTGGGCAAAAACATTTGTTCCTGTGACTTGCATGTTTCTATGTATTTAAGTATTTATTTATCTATATAAGTATGAATAGTATCCATAGTATAAGCGTTGCTTAGTTTGGGACTAGGTCGATATGTGTAAGATTGTCCCCCGATATTTATTTAAATGTACAATAATATTGTGAAAATGATAAAAAATACCATCAAGATACCGCTCAAATTTTATCACAGCGATTGATGCAATAGTGCACGTTACCTATTTATTTACCAGTATGATGGTGAACTTATTAAATGGTCAAAATATCCAGCTGGTTTAGCTAGGATACATCTGTCCTTACACAGTTCTGTACAATATTTTTAAATATTTTTTATCTATTTATTTATTCTAACTGCGTGCAAAGCAAACCTCCGTTAGTCATAATAAGATAACCCTAAATTTGACAGACAATTACAGAGATCAACTAATTTTACTAATAAAATTAGGTACTACGTATCTCTTTCTGTTTACTTACCATTAAGACGCCTTACAATTTTTTAAATGTTTTTAGTCGTAACTTATCAAACAATATGGATCAAACTTATTTATTCAATCGTTAGATTACTGTCTCTAACTGGAGCACAGAATTGACAGAATTCACGTTTTGTTGCGATTGACATGAGTCAAAGTACTTGTTATATTAACTGTGGCTAGACAACCATTATTTGATTGTTACAAATTACTCCTTCAGACTTAGGGTCACCAGATTTCCCGCATTTTTCGGGAGGTCCCGATTTGCAGGGTTGATATTTGGCCATGTCCCGCAATTGCGAACCCGGGACGTAACACTGTCTCGAATTTTGAGCATCAGAGGGCCTACGAGGGGTGATCCATAAGTTTTGATAATCAGTATTAAATATGGGAGATATGTAAATCGTTATATTTTTAACACAATATGCACACTTTCTATATTTTCAAATACTTATTAACGTCATTCAATTGTTTTATTTTACCCCAATAAATATAATTTTACTTTTTGAGGTCAAATTTTATACCTTCACTAAGTCATCACCAGCTCTTAATTTTCATGTAGTTGGTTTTGAACATAAGTGAATGAGAAGTAGTAGTCGGAAGTTAGGGCTAAATAACAATAGGAACGGTTATCAGTTCTGATCTTTACTCGAAGAGCAGCACCTTTGTCAATTAGAAGGCTCTGAAGTACAATTTCTCCCGAAAATTAGTGTTTTTTTTTCTTCAGCTTATTTATAATATTTAACACAACTCTGATAGAATAATGTTATACAACTCTCCAACAATATTTGAGCTCAATTAGTGAAAGCTAATTTCGCAGTTTTTATTGGTAGGCCTCAATAGTCCAGGAAGAAGTCGAAAAATACTCCCTAATATTGGTGACAGAGCTGGAGATAAAAAAAACCAAGGCACAGATAACTTGCTTATCCTTTAAATCATAATGATAAACCAAGGTTTTATTTTCAATTACAATATTCTTCATTAGTGCATCAGGACTTTTTCAACACCGCTCCAAATAATTACAAAACCAACTCTTATATCCGCCATCTTCTTATTTTTTCAATTCGGTTTTTTTTTTGTTCAGCAATTACAGAAAAACAAATGAATAATGTTTATATATTTTTACTCTAATTTAATGTTGATTAGTGTCATGGTACAGCCCACATTAAAAGAATATCATTAACGGGGTGTTTTATACCGATTATCAAAACTTATAGATCACCCCTCGTACTTCGAACTTAGAAAATGGAACTTCATGTGGTGCCGTCCCTTTCACTCTCGCGTTATGCACTATATGACGGAAAGGGACGGCACGATACGAAGTTGGAAGTATGTGTAAAATAACGTAAATGAAAGATACGGTTGTTATGGTTGATTGCTATTACATTTAATGTTAAAGTATGTTTTATAAAAAAATGTTTAATTTACAACGTCTCCTTCCCCTAGAGTTTCTTCGTACAATTGATAGTTTCATTGTTTATTACAAATATTAGAGAAACGTTAATTTAAAGACAAACATGAATTAATGACTTGTCCCGAATTTTAAACTTATATCCCGAAATTTGTATGCTGTTTTCCCGAAAATTAGGAAGTCTGATCTGGTAACCCTACTTCAGACTTACATTGTGATGCATATGAGTCCCCTCGTTATTTCATATCTCCATATTATCTTTGGTTATTCGTTCTTTATTAGAATTGACGGTCTGTCTGTTACAATGAATGCACTTATTCAAATGTATTACTGAATTGTACTTATATAATCGAACATTCAACCTTTATCAATGTTGTGGCCCCCACGTCCATTATTGACCGTGCGAGCGAAGCGTCTAAGTTTCAGCTTTCGACAATAGTACATTACTACAGAGGCCGGGACGAAAGGGGTTGCCGGCCGAAGACATATAGACGGATAGGTCTATGGCGGGCAACCCCATATTTCCCGCCGAGGTATGTATAGTGCTTTTCTCAAACATGCAATGAAATGAACAACAAAAATATCAAAGTTTTATTTTTAATACGCATAGTGGCAGAATGTCATGATGCCTGTGCCACAAATTTATGTGAAATGGAAATCAAAAAAGAGGACTTTGCCGGCCTAGGCCTGCAAGATTTGTATGAAATTTCATTAACGACCACTTGTCCTAGCCGCACCTGAAACGTCATACTTCGCAGCCTATTATAAGGAACATAACATCAATATTTCATTGCATGTTTGAGAAAAAAATCTTTCGTAAGTCTGTCTGACCGGATTTTCACCTCTGCAGGTCGGATGTAACTATACTGGGAATAACGCTAGGAGTGTCACCTCATGTGTATGGCACGGCGAAGTACAAAAATTGGAGCCGTTTTTTTTTTGTGTATATAATTATTTTACAACAACGATCAACGACGACCGCAATTTTATCTTTCCCTTTTGCTGTAGGTACGGGATGTTTTTAAGAGCCTCCCTTAAAAATATTTATTGACATTTGTGTATGGCTTTGGGTCAACAAGATGGTTATGCAGTGTAAATTTGAGGACTATAGCTCCAACCGTTCGGCTGTAAAACCTGTGTGACAGAAGACAGACAGACACGCGCGTGACGGCAATAGGGCTCCGTTTGGACCCTTCGGGTAAGGGACACTAACTAGCTGTAAATATACATATTTAGTAGATCCACTGCATTTTACACACACCCTATAAAACGGTTTACATTGTACGCAAAAGGTCACATAGCAGTATTCCTCCAATACTCGCTCAAAAGCGGGTCATGCGCAAGCGCAGCTTGTTACGTCGGTGCTTTTATGAGCTTTCGACAACTATGACGGACGGGCGGTGCAATAATAAACAAGCTCGCGGCTTTTTGTAAAGCTTTTCGTATTACGTAACTCTACTAGTACTATAACAGTTTTAACTCTCGCGCTTATATACATCTTAAAATATTTGTATACGGGTCTAATGTGAAATCATGGTGTCGGCCGCGAACCAGAGGGCCTACTCCGAACTTCGAAATTCGAACTTCGTGTCGTGCCGTCCCTTTCACTCTCATGTTATATACTATATGACGGAAAGGGACGGCACCATACGAAGTTCGATTTTCGAAGTTCGGAGTAGGCCCTCAGACCGGTGCAACCCGCGTTAGACCCGTATACAAAATATTTTAAGAATTTGTAATACTATTAGCCTGGTATACTTTACCTTTTAACCGCCATGGTATCATGGTCTTGTAGTTAGTTAATTACGTTACACTGTTATTAACACGTTGTTAACTTCAATCGTTCTTTTTCTATCTAAGTAGTTAGTAAAAGAAAATATACGAATAAACTATAAAGACGATAATATTTATTTTTTGTAACTTATGTTAACTTTTTGTAACTGTTTGTATATTTTTTTATATTTCTAAATACTTATTACCAGTATTTTTTTTGTAACTTATGTTTATTTTTTGTAACTATTTGTATATTTTTTCCTACTTCTAAATACTTATTACCAGTGTATTTTTTGTAACTTATGTTTATTTTTTGTAACTGTTTGTATATTTTTTTCTATTTCTAAATACTTATTACCAGTATATTTGTTTGTAACTTATGTTTATTTTTTGTAACTGTTTGTATAATTTTTTCTATTTCTAAATACTTATTACCAGTATATCTTTTTGTAATTTATGTTTATTTTTTGTAACTGTTTGAATATTTTTTCGTCTAAATTGTCCCAGTACAGTTGCATCCTGAAGGATGCCTGGGGTCCGCTATCTAATCCCAAGAATTGGCGTAGCCACTATTTTTTACGGAAGCGACTGCCACCTGACCTTCCAACCCGAGGGGGAAACCAGACCTTATTGGAATTAGGCTTATCAAGTGAGTGGGCAACTCGACTGTTAGAAGTTCTCAAGCCGCCCGGAGGCCTCTAACTTGGCTTAACGACTGCTATCATAGGCGGCAACCGGGATCAACGGCTTAACGTGCCTTCCAAAGCACGGGAGACAAAATTACTTAAGTGGCAGTGTATAAATGACACCTTCTTGAGATATGTCAGAGTAGGAAATTGGGAGTACAGATGTATTGAATAATGCATTCCCAAATTCCCATAGATTAAACTCGGAATGCGACTACACCCTGTAACCGTATTTGGTTAAACTTGGTAGTAAGAACTGTGAGAACAAACACCCAGTATGAATTGGAATATATTTTATTACTGGAATACAGCACTATAATTTAAATGGGTTAACCAACAGCAATACTATTAAGAACAAGTGATTATCACCGCTGCCGAGAAACGAATGCCGCTTAATCGTCAAGAAATTGTTATAGCATTAAGACTTCGTTCTGGACACATTCCACTGAATAACTTTGGTTTTATGATGCACAAAGTAGCCTCTCCACTTTGCTCAGAGTGTGATACCGTTGAAGACGTATACCATATATTAATGGAATGTGTGCGGAACGAAGCGTTTAGGAGTCAACTTAGGATAGTATATAATACTTTCTCAGGAATGGGCGGATGCAATAGCGCACTGGCTTTCCCATTATCGGACGAAGCCAGGGCGCTGTTCAAATTAGTAAAAATAGGTCTCACTAATCGTAGTTAAGGAGAATGATGTTGTTGACCAAATGGAGCGCCATCATCGCTAAGCAATAAAGCTCTTTAATAAAGATTTAAAAAAAAAGTACTCTCAATCACGCAACTCTATAGAAACGTTTATTAATATTTATAACTATAATTTAATTATTTATAACGACCCGAAGTGCCTATCAATTATCGTATAAAATGATTGACTATTACATATCTGTTAATGTGTAATTTTTAACCCCCGACGCAAAAATAGGGGTGTTATAAGTTTAACGTGACCGTCTGTTGTATGTTGTATCGTAGCTCCCAAACGGATGAAACGATTTTCGTTTAGTTTTTTTTTGTGTCATAGTTAATTTTATTCAGTGTTCTGAGCCATGTTTCATGAAAATCTGTTCAGCCGCTTTTGAGATATTAAGCTTTGAAATGAAAATGTTGGGGGTTTTTCATTCAACTTTTTTAAGTTGTAGTTATATTAGTCAATGTCAAACGTCGGTATGAAAACTGGTAGTATTTTACTTTTTGACATGATATATGTTAAATAATACGGTAATTGGTTGACGCTTCTTCAGGTCTACTTTGTTTTCCGAATTCACTTTTTAATACTTTTTCCTTGACATGATGTGTTATTAACGTAAAACTTGGTCTGTGGTTTAGCTTACAAGTCACCCAACCGAAACACACCGTGCTAGGGGTGAAACAGTAACATAAGAACGGATTATCCTTTAAGACTATTATACGATAGGACGGACAGGCTGACGGCTTGTCCATTATCAAATATAGTTAAATCGAGGGACACTGGACACTACATATGACATGCTCGGCAAGATGGGAGTAAGATTTATGTTTTTTTTTTATTAATAACGGGATTGCTCTTGGCCAGCATCTAGCCAGGGGGCAAAGATGTACATGCAAGTTTACTAGAATAAAAAAAAAAAGTCATGTGTGAGTGTGGTTGAAAAATGTGTGTGCGTTAAATGTTTTATTATTATTATTAAATGATTCTGACATTGTTGTATAACACAGTCCTTGCAATCATTAATCAAAGAGTACATCTGATCGTCTGTCAAATTAAACCAGCTTGACAGAACTGGTTTTCCACGATTACTTTAATACTACGTTGACCATGATCATCATCATCTTAGCGACATCCCAGTGCAGTAGCATCTTGAAGGATGCCCGGGACCCGCCCGCTACCTAATCCCAAGAATTAGCATAGCCAATAGTTTTCACGGAAGCGACTGCCATCTGACCTTCCAACCCATTTTTTTATTAAAAATGGGATTGCTCTTGGCCATCATCATCATCACCACCCATGGGGGAAACTTGACTGCTAGAAGTTCTCAATCCGCCCGAAGGCCTCTAACTTGGCTTAACGACGGCCGACGAAGACAACAGCCGGGATCAACGGCTTAACGTGCCTTCTAAAGCACGGGAGAGCTCAGCGCTCTCAACTTCATGTGAACGAAAAATTCAAATCGCTGATCAAGTGTATAATGTTATGATCACTTCAAAGGTGTTAAACATTTAAATAGTTCATTATTTCAGAGGTCGGGAAAAGCAACTTGTGGACAAGTCGATTTTAAAGGACAAAGCGAAGCAGAGTCCGTCAATAGATAGGCGTCCATGAATTGCCATTTCCGCCGATATAATGCTATTCTCAAGAATACAGGCCTTATTGAGCTTACTATGGGAAAAAATAAAAAAATATTTTTAAACGTTCGGCAACACGCCTGACACCCTTAGAGTTGTAGGCCTCCATAGGCTGCGGTGACCGCTTACCATCAGGCGGGCCGTACGCTTGTTTGCCACCGACGTGGTATAAAAAAATATATATCAAAAAAAAGGAGATCGCCTGAGATTGAATACCACGCGTAAGTCGCGAGAAAAAGCCAGTGTTAAATATGGACATACTTGTATTCAATGACCGATATATTCCCAAACATCACCTACATCCCACGTGAGAGCCCGACCTATAACAAGTTTATATTTAACCGTACCGTGACCGGCGTCACGTCACGTCACGCGTCATAAGTTGACATATCCGTGAATAGGCATGTCAACGTCAGGCGTACGGGCGGTCCTTGACCTACCGTTGTAGATAAGAACGCTTTCTTTGTAAACAAACAGGCATCAGCTTCACGCCCCACTGCTGGGCACGGATCCTTTCATAGATGAGAGGGAAGAGGCGTTACACTCCTCCCACGCACTGTACTGTGTGCTGGACGTGTACGAGCGCGGCGTACGAGCCCAATTCCAAAGAAAAAACCGCAAATCACGTTAGTCTTTTAGCACACACGCATACTAGAGGTAATAACAAAATTTTTGACCAGCAGTTCTTTAAAAAAATCCTTAAGGAGGGGAGAGCTGAGTCATTGTTTTTTTTTGGATGTCACCCATTTTTTTTATTAAACAAAAATAATTATCAAAACACATCAAGTTTGGGCTACCTCCAGATACGATATGGCTGTTTTTTTTGTATAATATACCACAAATTATTATTATTATTATTTTAATTACAAATGGGATTGCTCTTGGCCACCATCTAGCCGGGGGACAAAGATGACGCCGACAATGAAGCAAGCTCACTCAGAAGATGCCTAGGTTATATGAACTCGGAAATACAGACGCCGGCAGAGAATTCCAAACCTTAGATACGTTATATCCTCATATCTAACCCCAAAAAGCAATTTGAAAATAATATCAATAAATAAATAAATATTGGGGAACAATCTTACACAAATCGACCTAGTCCCAAACTATAAGCAAAGCTTGTACTATGGGCACTAGACGACGACGATATACATACTTATATAGATAAATACATAGAAAATATCCAAGACCCAAGAACAAATATCCGTGATAAATGCACAAATAATGCCCTGGCAGGGATTCGAACCCGGGACCTCTAGCTTCGGAGGCACCAACTAGGCTAAACAGGTCGTCTCATAATATTATTTATAAGGGAAACTAGACCTTATTGGGATTAAGCTTGTCAAGTGAGTTGACAACTTGACTTTTAGAAGTTTTCAAGCCGCTCGAAGGCCTCTAACTTGGCTTAACGACACGACTGCTGTCATAGAACGCAGTCTGGATAAACGTCTTGATATGCCTTCTAAAGCATTCCTCTACAGTTGCTTCCTAAAAATGGTACACACTCTATGTTAAACGAACACGACATGCTTGTACTATTGTTTACTAAACCAGAAAGGTTACATTAACTTGACAGACATTTTGGTGCCGAGACCAGGGCAGCCATCACTTGCAATCAATCAGAAACGTTTTAAAAATCCGATTCCTTTAATACGATAAGCCGGCCCATTATCCTGGCGTCCTTAACTACTGTCAAAACAAACGCTCCAAGTGTGCACGCGACTTTGAACCTTATCCTATTGATATACGTGATAAAATGTGGAGTATTGGAGGATGCTGCAAATGGAATTTGTGGCGAGGGTCTATTTATAGAGAATAGGGAAGAGTCATGCGTGAGACTGTATTTGTTAGGGTTCCGTGGCTGCTTACATATACATAATATTTTTTTAAGATTCAAACATGGATTGTGACATCAAAATACATTTTGTATGCAAAATTCGTTACTGAGTCATGTCAACGTCTGTTCATATACACTTGAGTAAGAGTAATCCCATTTTTATTTAAAAGAAAACTTTATCTTGCACTGAACTGACATTCTACAAATGCCATCTATTGAATTGAAATGCACACGAATAGGGTTTGCAGTCCCGGTCCCGGTCTCGGGAATTCCCGGGAGTTCGCATGCCCTACATACGAACAAGGTTAATCACCTGTGTGAATGCTCGTTAGTTCCGTCGTACGGCAGCAGAGGGCGGTTGAAAGAAAAGACGATTAGAGAACAAGAGACGGAAGAGTTCTATGTCATTGAAGAAAAAGTCATGACGAAGGTTCCTGTGGTTGTGAATTTGAGTTGGCGTGACGGTGAAGGATAGAAATAACTATAGTTAATTTTTTTCACTCTTGCCTTGAAGCTTGAAGAGACCCAGATTGTATGATCTGGAATTACAGACAAATATATAATATTTTCTTCTAACAGCAGTTTAAGCGTAAAACTTGACAGAGACGCATTTATTTTCGCGTTTATAATAATAGCAGATAGATAAATTATGTTTATCTAACTTATGCGCGTTACTCGTTCGTATATCACCATATGTATGTCAGACACGCCTTATGATCTAATGATTCACGCATGCGTAAACAAGAATACGTAAACAGATTACTATAGATCACCTTGACTTACAGCGTGACTTATTTACATTGGACATAATGAGTACACATGTTTGAGTAAACGAATGTATGTAATTTACTAGTGCTTGCAGTCCCGGTACCGGTTTGTACGAAAATTCCCGGGAATTTGTACGCCCTATAATTTACAAGTTACGTCTGGATAGAAAGAAAAACTAGTTTTACTTTTCAGCTTTGTCCCTGTTAGGTTAATTGCACAAAACTCGCAGACCACCGCCGGCCGTAATTGACTATCCCAGACGCCTCAGCAGTACGCTAGATCAGCGTCTCGTGTGTTGAGGACACCCCACGGCGGCCTGTCAGCAGCACCCGCGCATTAGTGACGCCACCGCAACGTTTACGCAATGTCAACACGACGCCAGCGGCGTTTATCAGCGTCTCATCAGCGCCCATTTTTCGTTGCGGCGTCGCAGCGTGGGCGTTGGTGTGACGCTGACGGTATATAAACGCCGCTGGCGTCGCGTCGACGTTGCTTTGACGCTGCGCGAACGTTGCGTCGCCGCTGCGAGTGCGCTGACAGGACGCCGACCGTTAAAAGACGCTAGAATGAGGTGTCTCTAGCTCGGCCAAGCCTTAACGAGTCTAAGTCACAAAGCGTCGCTAACGCAAGTGGTACGCCGCGCAACGCGACTGCTGCGGGCCGGATTGTATGATAACATTGATAACGTTCCGCTCGCGTCGCGCAGTCTGTGTGGTGTCACTAACCTGTTACCTTACATTCCAGTGCGCAGAAGTCGCGATGCGCGGACGCCCCGCTTGCGTCGCGACCAAGCCTCTAGTCCGCGGTTTTTCCGCATCCCCACGGATCTACATCGGTTTATAGAGCGCCCCGCGACCGAATTAGCGCGCGCCGGAATGCGCTTCCGCCGTTCCAAATTTGAAATTTCACACACTTTTTAATTTTATTCCTAAACGGCGCGTGCGCGCGTGAAAGCTTAAAATGGGGATGGGGCGTCCAACAAAAATGACGGTATAGTTAGCAAATAATTACTTGTACAGTCCTGCATACAAACAAAGATACTTATATCTTATATGCAGAAAGCACTAGGCATATTGTGCAGGTTGAAAATGGTTTAAAAATATAGGTCGTTGAGGATTCCATATTTTTACCCCATTGCGGCGAAGTTATGGAGGGATATATAGGAGGGATATGTATGACCTTCATGTATGATGTATGTCGGTTCCTATATGTCCGCTCGTAACTACTCAACGGCTCAATCGATTATGATAAATGATACTTCATTATGGATTCGGCTTGATATGGCGCGTGTGGTTAAAGTTTATTTCTCCATACTACAGTGGAATAAAACAAGGAAAACTTTACTACAGAACATTTTTTTTACGTGATACTAAAAAGCTGTATAAAAATAAAACAGGCAAATGGGGTTCACCACTTCACTAAGTTCTCAACGATTCCAACAGTGAAAGTACGACAAAAAATCTCTTAAATAAAGTTATCTAATAAAATAATAATATAATTTCTAAAGTTGTAAAATAAATAAAGTGAATAATAGTAATAATAATTCGAATTGCCGTACGTCAGGGCCAGTTCTCGAAAAAGTCTAAAATGGTCGTGCAACGCTCTATTGGGATCGATCTTTCATCACGGACAGAACTATTATAGCAAACAAGCCTGATATCGTGCTGACAGATCGATTGAAGCGCCAGGCAATACTCGTTGACATCACCATCCCCTATGACGAGAACCTCGTGTAAGCCGAGGACAAAGCCAGCAAGTACCAAAACCTGGCACACGACGTAACCACCATGTGGGATGTTGATTCGACGATTATTGTCCCGATAGTCGTCTCTGCGAACCGTGTAATTGCGAAGTCTCGACCAACATCTCAGACTCAAGAGACTCGCTAGATGGCTGGGTCAAGGGTCAGATACAGAAGGCGGTACTCCTGGACACGCTAGGTTATGTTTTTTAAAATGCTTTTATATTTTGTATGTATATTTTTGTATTTAACTTTTATAAAATAAATCAAGTACTAACAATAACGTTTATTGTGGTAATAAATGATACATTGATTATGATTTGTTTACCCTTGATTGATTCAATGTATTTAAGGAGATGCCAAGTACGGTCAGCTGCAGAGAAACGTGACCTCCTGCATAGAAGTTTTGTATGCAGGGGGATCACGTTTGTCTGCAGCTGACTGTACATTTAAATTTCTTTTTATCTATTTTTGGTAGGTAATGACGACCTGTTTAGTCTAGTTGGTAGTGACTCTGCCTCCGAAGCTAGAGGTCCCGGGTTCGAATCCCGGCCAGGGCATTTATTTGTGCATTTTTCACGGATATTTGTTCTTGGGTCTTGGATGTTTTCTATGTATTTAAGTATGTATTTATCTATATAAGTATGTATATCGTCGTGTAGTACCCATAGTACAAGCTTTGCTTAGTTTGGGACTAGGTCGATTTGTGTAAGATTGTCCCCCAATATTAATTAATATTAATTAAATATGTTTTTGGATTTATTTTAATATCTGACATCATACAGGCGTCATTGACTTTTGAATGCTATACCGGTCTCCAAAGAAGGTCAGTTTTTTTTTATATGTTGGCAAAACAGTAATCACCTTAAGGCTAGGTCGTCAAGCGAGTTAGCGTTTTCGAGTTTTCTAAAAACAACCTGAAACGTAGAATAAGGGTTTTAAAAATTTGAAAAAATTATATGTTTTACTTAAGGATCTAGTCTAGTCAAAGTTGCACTCAGTTACACGATCTAATGAACTTCGCTCGATAGAAAGAGACCCCAAAGTTACTCCCTTTTGTAAAGCATTTACAATCTGACGACTAAACTATTGATGTTTTAAATAAAGTTTTTGAACTAAACTAAAGCCATTCAGTATTTCTAGACATTTTTGCAGAATTTAAAAAGATAAAATGATTGTGTTAATTAATATGTTTAAATACCTACAAAATGCCGAGCGCGGAGGCTCGGCAGGCCCGATCAGTCGCGCGCTGGCGCTTACGGACAACGGACCTGTGTCAGTTTTATCCGCGACAGTTTCGTGCACCAAACAAGGAGTTTTTGACGAATTTATATAATTGTTGCAAGTTATTTAAGAAGGGCAATAAAAACCCAAACGAAAAACGTCGTATTTATTAACAAATAAATTATGGTCATAGTGCCACAGTATAGAAATGACAGTATAACAACTAAACTGAACCCCTGCAGAAATGGAACCAAACATGGTAAAATTATAAATGAAATGTTTATTACCAGAAATTATAGATATAGTAAGAGATCTACTGCTTTGCACATGAATATTTTTATTAAGCTATGAGCTTTACCACATTAATTCCGACCGTCTTTTTTTTAATACCACGTCAGTGGCAAACTAACGGCCCGCCTGATGGTAAGCGGTCACCGCAGCCTATGGACGCCTGCAACTCCAGATATGTCAAATTCGCGTTGCCGATCCTTTTAAAATTTATACACTATCTATCTTTCTAGCTAATCTTCTTTTAATAAATCTACCCATTTCCAGATAGCTACTCGTACCGTGGCAAGTTTGGTATCATTTCATATACCATATTGATTCTATTATCATCTTTATGTAAAAATCATTTCTGGTATTTATTTTAAAAGAATACAGTAATCTTTCGCATAAATAGTAAAACAGTAAAAACTTCGCAATGTTTTTTATGCTTTGAGAGCTAATAACTTTAGACGAATAAATTAAACCACCAAAAAATATCTGTTTTTTATTAAATTAAATTTACGTTTTTTCCACGCTCGTGGCACCTAAAGTGTTAGCTGTTACAATAAAGCTTAAAACTAGTGGCTCTGTGATGTAGACCACGCAACAAAAAATATTTTTTCAAATTTCAAAATTTACAAAAACCGTGTCGACAAAAATATAATTAAACCTATATAATTATCGAACCTGCTCACAAAATGTCACGAGAATCGGTTGAGAAATGCGACCTGTAGAGGAGAACATTCGAACAGACAGACATCCGAAAGAATTTTCGTCGAGAGCTGAAACGGAGACGCTTCGCCCTCTCGGTCAAAAAACTATGTTAGTATAATTTTATGACAGTCGTGGTTCACTACTACTGGGCCTGCGTATATGAAGAGTCGAACATTATCAACTTATATCCATGCGCTTCGTCCGGTTTTACAGTAGACTGAGGAGTATACCCTGTTGCCTGTGCCCTCTGTTTGCCGTTTGTGGATTACGAGAAGGCCTTCGATTCGGTTGAAACCTGGGCTGTACTACAATCTCTCCAGCGGTGCCAAGTAGACTACCGCTATTATCGAAGTACTGAAGTATTTGTACGACAACGCCACTATGTGAGTCCGACTCCAGGACCAGAACTCGATACCTATTCCGTTGTAGCCGCGAGTCAGGCAGGGAGATGCTATTTCTCCCAAACTGTTCTCCGCTGCACTGGAGGATGTTTTCAAGACTTTGGACTGGAGAAGCCTAGGCAATAGGCATCAACATAAACGGCGAGTACATCACTCACCTTTGGTTTGCTGAGGATACAGTAGTCTTGGCTGAGACCATACAGGATTTAAGTACCATGCTCAATGACCTTGGTAAAACCTCCGTGAGAGTTGGTCTTAAGCTGAATATGTACAAGATGAAGGTCATGTCAAATTCCCATGTAGCACCCACTGTCGTTACTATCGGACACTTTATACTCGAACTTGAAGTTGATTATGGTATACTAGCGACCCGCCCCGGCTTCGTACGGGTGCAATGCTGATACTTATTATAATTATATACTACAGAATGTATTTATATACAACCCGGCCGATACCGCCGCAAACGCTATGTTCCTGCATTTTAAATCAGTAATATCTTCAAAAATATTCATTTAAATTACATGCTGTCAAGTGCCATATTGATCTATATAAAATGCAAAATGTATTTAAGGTATTTTATTGGAGAAGGATTAATGCTGTATTGCTTAAAATCGCTTCGTAAATAAGCCATTATTTTTCGTAAAAAGTAAAGGATATAAAATGGTTATTGTGGGTTATCCCTAAGAGATAGACATATACCATAATCGACTTTTTTGTAGACCTTTTTAAGTTGTACAATACTGTAGTACATTATTTTGATTTATCTCGTAGGGTTCAGCCAGCGTTTGCAATGTAAGCGCAATAAAATATGTTTATTTACGACATCACAATAGAAACCTATTAAATTATCTGTGTTTCTCTACTATACACCTTTAACCAAGAGGAAAGAGCAATGGAGAGGGCTACGCTGGAAGTATATCTGCGCGATCGTATCAGAAATGAGGCCATCCGCAGAAAAACCAAAGTAACCGATATAGCCCTCCGAATCGCTTAAATGGCAGTGGGCGGGGCATATTGCACGTAAAACCGATGGCCATTGGGGCGAAAACGAAGGTTCTCGAGTGGTGACCACGTACAGGAAGGTGCAGCGTAGATAGGCCCCCACAAAGTGAACTGATGACCGGGTAAAGGTCGCGAGAGTCCGCTGGATGCGGGTGGCGCAGGACCGGTCATTGTGGCACTCTTTAGGGGAGGCTTCAGTGGACGTCCATCAGCTGATATGATGATGATGATGATATATTTACATGAATAGTTGTTATAGTGTATACAAGCTTATTAGTTTTACGTGTATTCATAATCTGTCATTGCTTTCTTAAATATCCGTGTTTGTGCAAAATTAGTTTGTTGCCTTGTGTATACTATATTTATTTTTCTCGAAGGTTAGCTGGAAGAGATCCCTTATAGGGATAAGTTCGCCTTTGTACTTTTACATTTTGTTATTTTGTTTCGATTGTTATTGTTTTTTGTGCAATAAAGTGTTATACATACATATAAGTACATATACATGATGATGATAACACGCACACGACAAATAAATATAACACCTGTATAATATAACACAATTAGATAAAAAAATGCATGACCTATTAAACAAATCGAGTAGAAGGATATAAGACATATTTCTTAGGTTCTTAGGTTTCATAGATTAAAATAACGAATATTAGGGTTGTAGGTATGTACTACGAATTCTGTTTTTTTTTTTCATTATAATGGATCTTACCGTAAGTTCGACTTTCAATTATTTATTTACTACCTTATTAAAAAAATATATCAATTACATACTAAAGTTTAATCATAATTAATGCATTTCTTAAGTCAAAATACAGTTATATTTCTATACTGTGACCAGTATGAAGCTAGCGGGGTCATCCGAGTTCACAGTCGCTTCGTCCGCGCGGGCTTGTTCACGCACCGCCAGGACAGCGCTAAATACCTACTCTCGCAGAACTAGAGGGCCTTAAATTACATATAATCGGCAACGTTTATCTCACACGAGAATAAAATGAATAAAAAGTATGACAAAGCTGCAAAAAAATTGTAATTATCAAGAACCGGTATCCGATTTGGCACCTTATCATGAGATTTTGTATAGATTTTACTGCAACGAGAAGTGTGTGTACACTTCGACATTATCTGGCTGTTTATACAGGGTGTTTTTATTATATTCCGTTCCTTCAGGCATATAGCCGTGCATACCTATAGAAACAACGTAGCATATTTATTTCATCATCATAATCATCATCATCATTCAGCCGAATGACGTCCACTGCTGGACATAGGCCTCCCCCAAAGACTTCCACAATGACCGGTCCTGCGCCACCCGCATCCAGCGGACACCCGCGACCCTTACCAGGTCTTCAGTCCAGTTTATTTATTTAGTCTTCCCTATTTAACCTAGACCTTTTTAAGGCACGAGTGAATAGGCATCTTCTGGGTGAGCTCGCTTCATCGTCGGCCTCCTCATTGCCCCCTGGCTAGAAGCTGGCCAAGAGCAATCCCATTTGTAATTAAAAAAAGTTTATAAAATTTTAGAAAAAAATATTTTTTATTTTCATACAAAATAAGTAATTATATCAACAAGGGTGAATGCAAAAGGGCCTTAAGGCCCTCTAGTTCTGCGAGAGTAGGTATTTAGCGCTGTCCTGGCGGTGCGTGAACAAGCCCGCGCGGACGAAGCGACTGTGAACTCGGATGACCCCGCTAGCTTCATACTGGTCACAGGATAGAAATATAACTGTATTTTGACTTAAGAAATGCATTAATTATGATTAAACTTTAGTATGTAATTGATATTTTTTTTTAATAAGGTAGTAAATAAATAATTGAAAGTCGAACTTACGGTAAGATCCATTATAATAAAAAAAAAACAGAATTCGTAGTACATACCTACAACCCTGAAATTCGTTATTTTAATCTATGAAACCTAAGAACCTAAGAAATATGTCTTATTCCCTTCTACTCGATTTGTTTAATAGGTCATGCAATTTTTTATCTAATTGTGTTATATTATACAGGGTGTTATATTTATTTGTCGTGTGCGTGTTATCATCATCATGAATATGTATGTATGTATAACACTTTATTGCACAAAAAATAATAACAATCGAAACAAAATAACAAAATGTAAAAGTACAAAGGCGAACTTATCCCTATAAGGGATCTCTTCCAGCTAACCTTCGAGAAAATGAGATAAATAAATATAGTACAGAAGGCAACAAACTATTTTTGCACAAACACGGATATTTAAGAAAGCAATGACAGATTATGAATACACGTAAAACTAATAAGCTTGTATACACTATAACAACTATTCATGTAAATATATCATCATCATCATCATCATATCAGCTGATGGACGTCCACTGCTGGACATAAGCCTCCCCTAAAGAGTGCCACAATGACCGGTCCTGCGCCACCCGCATCCAGCGGACTCTCGCGACCTTTACCCGGTCATCAGTTCACTTTGTGGCCTATCTACGCTGCACCTTCCTGTACGTGGTCACCACTCGAGAACCTTCGTCTGCGCCCCAATGGCCATCGGTTTTACGTGCAATGTGCCCCGCCCACTGCCATTTAAGCGATTCGGAGGGCTATATCGGTTACTTTGGTTTTTCTGCGGATGGCCTCATTTCTGATACGATCGCGCAGATATACTTCCAGCGTAGCCCTCTCCATTGCTCTTTCCTCTTGGTTACAGGTGTATAGTAGAGAAACACAGATAATTTAATAGGTTTCTATTGTGATGTCCTAAATAAACATGTTTTATTGCGCTTACATTGCAAACGCTGGCTGAACCCCACGAGATAAATCAAAATAATGTACTACAGTATTGTACAACTTAAAAAGGTCTACAAAAAAGTCGATTATGGTATATGCCTATCTATTAGGGATAACCCACAATAACCATTTTTTATCCTTTACTTTTTACGAAAAATAATGGCTTATTTACGAAGCGATTTTAAGCAATACAGCATTAATCCTTCTCCAATAAAATACCTTAAATACATTTTGCATTTTATATAGATCAATATGGCACTTGACAGCATGTAATTTAAATGAATATTTTTGAAGATATTACTGATTTAAAATGCAGGAACATAGCGGTTGCGGCGGTATCGGCCGGGTTGTATATAAATACATTCTGTAGTATATAATTATAATTAGTATCAGCATTGCACCCGTACGAAGCCGGGGCGGGTCGCTAGTATACCATAATCAACTTCAAGTTCGAGTATAAAGTGTCCGATAGTAACGAAAGTTGGTGCTACATGGGCATTTGACATGACCTTCATCTTGTACATATTCAGCTTAAGACCAACTCTCACGGAGGTTTTACCAAGGTCATTGAGCATGGTACTTAAATCCTGTATGGTCTCAGCCAAGACTACTGTATCGTCAGCAAACCAAAGGTGAGTGATGTACTCGCCGTTTATGTTGATGCCTATTGCCTAGGCTTCTCCAGTCCAAAGTCTTGAACACATCCTCCAGTGCAGCGGAGAACAGTTTGGGAGAAACAGCATCTCCCTGCCTGACTCGCGGCTACAACGGAATAGGTATCGAGTTCTGGTCCTGGAGTCGGACTCACATAGTGGCGTTGTCGTACAAACACTTCAGTACTTCGATAATAGCGGTAGTCTACTTGGCACCGCTGGAGAGATTGTAGTACAGCCCAGGTTTCAACCGAATCGAAGGCCTTCTCGTAGTCCACAAACGGCAAACAGAGGGCACAGGCAACAGGGTATAGTCCTCAGTCTACTGTAAAACCGGACGAAGCGTATGGATATAAGTTGATAATGTTCGACTCTTCATATACACAGGCCCAGTAGTAGTGAACCACGACTGTCATAAAATTATACTAACATAGTTTTTTGACCGAGAGAGCGAAGCGTCTCCGTTTCAGCTCTCGACAAAAATTCTTTCGTATGTCTGTCTGTTCGAATGTTGTCCTCTACAGGTCGCATTTCTCAACCGATTCTCGTGACATTTTGTGAGCAGGTTCGATAATTACATAGGTTTAATTATATTTTTGTCGAGACGGCTTTTGTAAATTTTGAAATTTGAAAAAATATTTTTTTTGCCTGGTCTACAGCTCACAGAGCCACTAGTTTTAAGCTTTATTGTAACATCTAACACTTTAGGAGCCACGAGCTTGGAAAAAACGTTAATTTAATTTAATAAATTACAGATATTTTTGGTGGTTTAATTTATTCGTCTAAAGTTATTAGCTCTCAAAGCATAAAAAACATTGCGAAGTTTTTACTGTTTTACTATTTACGCTAAAGATTACTGTATTCTTTTAAAATAAATACCAGAAATGATTTTTACATAACGATGATAAAAGAATCAATATGGTATATGAAATGATACCAAACTTGCCACGGTAGCTACCTGGAAATGGGTAGATTTATTAAAAGAAGATTAGCTGAAAAATAGATAGTGTATACATTTTAAAAGGATCGGCAACGCGAATTTGACACCTCTGGAGTTGCAGGCGTCCATAGGCTGCGGTGACCGCTCACCATCAGGCGGGCCGTTAGTTTGCCACTGACATGGTATTAAAAAAAAGACGCTCGGAATTAATGTGGTGAAGCTCATAGCTTAATAAAAATATTCATGTGCAAAGCAGTAGATCTCTTACTATATCTATAATTTCTGGTAATAAAAATTTCATTTATAATTTTACCATCTTTGGTTCCATTTCTGCAGGGGTTCAGTTTAGTTGTTATACTGTCATTTCTATACTGTGGCACTATGACCATAATTTATTTGTTAATAAATACGACGTTTTTCGTTTGGGTTTTTATTGCCCTTCTTAAATAACTTGCAACAATTATATAAATTCGTCAAAAACTGCTGGTTTGGTGCACGAAACTGTGGCGGATAAAACTGACACAGGTCCGTTGTCCGTAAGCGCCAGCGCGCGACTGATCGGGCCTGCCGAGCCTCCGCGCTCGGCATTTTGTAGGTATTTAAACATATTAATTAATACAATCATTTTATCTTTTTAAATTCTGCAAAAATGTCTAGAAATACTGAATGGCTTTAGTTTAGTTCAAAAACTTTATTTAAAACATCAATAGTTTAGTCGTCAGATTGTAAATGCTTTACAAAAAGGAGTAACTTCGGGGTCTCTTTCTATCGAGCGAAGTTCATTAGATCGTGTAACTGAGTGCAACTTTGACTAGACTAGATCCTTAAGTAAAACATATAATTTTTTCAAATTTTTAAAACCCTAATTCTACGTTTCAGATTGTTTTTAGAAAACTCGAAAACGCTAACTCGCTTGACGACCTAGCCTTAAGAGTTAACGTGGAGTTAAGCCGAAGTTAATGTCAAGTATGAGAATATTCGAAATTGGAATGACACCCGCAGGTCAATAAAACCACATATACCATAGGCGGTTTTGACAGGTACACAGATTTGTCACCTTCACGTAGGTACTTACGTTTTGAATGATATGTCAAGCAAATGTGTAAGAAAAGTTTCGTATAAGAAGGAAAGAAGAACCTACAATTAATAGAATGACACCGTTTTGAACCTTTGCTCATGTAGCTGGCCACTTAGGAAATTAGAACTTTATGCAATTACGGGAATTAAAAAAAAACTTCCTGTATATGATGCTGTACGCCAGCATAAATCTAGATATGCCGCCAATCTAATCTAAACCCTATTCCATAGACTTTAGATTGGTATTCGAGTGATCTGCGTTCGATTTAACGATTCGATTGTGCCGCATAGGGTTGCCAAGTTAATGTTTTTGTTATAGCAATTTAAGATGGTAAGTGATTGAATTGATGGCACATTTTCATTTTATAAGTATTTACACATACGCACGTGTTTGAGATAAAACTCTGAATAACTTTATTTAATTTGAACTAATTCCAGCTATTGCCCTCGACTTCGTCCGGGTAGGACTCGTTATCGCCTTAGAAAATAATTGCTATTAAATTATTTTTGACGCATGCTTAATCGTCGTTCATCCGTACAAATTTCCATGCCTTCCACGACTAAATATATATAATCAGTAATAGGGTCCCGTTTTACCCTTTGGGTACGGAACCCTAAAAAGGTAACATATTCATTATCGTCATTATATGTTGGTATAGCAAATTACAATAAATTTTTTTTTTTAAATCGAAATGGCAACCCTAGACACATTTTTTATGCATGTCGTACGACCCAGTTTATGAATTTATGGGAGAGTACGCGTGGCGTGACCGACTGTACATACAAGTGCTAATCGACGCCCTAGCGGTCAATGACCCGAGTATGTTACAATAGGTTTATATTCTATATGAACAGTAGTACGGTCTGACGTGATGTTGAGTCATGAAAGTCACTGTGGATTTTATTACCTATCAGTGATTGTTATTTTTACGGGTTAGATTAAAAATAACTAGGTATAAAGAAAGAGCCGGGGCATAGAATACGGCTACGGTATCCTCTGTAGTAAAAGGCTACTAAAAGGGGGTCCTTGGGGTCGAAGACGGTCGCAGTTGGGGGCTGTGATCGTCTATGAAAACAGACGGTGGGACCCACAGAGGTGTGACTCTAGGGCGGCACTGGTGCGTTCCGACGGAGATCCCAGAGCCGTCCGAAATGAGTTGAGGAGGACGATCAGGGGTTTTTTTGTCGGTGCAAGTCCGACATAACCTCCGCACTGTCCCCGCGGTGCGGTGGTATATCCATAATGGATTTTCCCCTCGGAAAAAAAAAGGTATTAAGAAAGACGAAGTAAACAAAGCGGCTTTAATGATAAAGACAAATGTTACTTTATTTCAATGCGTTGGCGGCAAATAAGCGTAAAACGAGACTGCTTAATGTGTTCCCGATAAAAAAAATTATCAAAATTTCTCCAAGAAAGTTTTCTTTCTCATGGCCCGAAGACATAAGCGTGTCCCTTAACGGAGGGCGTGCCTTACAAGAATCGAAACATCCACGATCCATCATAAAATATTGTACATACATACATACATTAACTCACGCCTATTTTCCCGAAACGGGTAGGCAGAGCGCGCAAACATTAATTTCAGTGCCACTTTTAGCAATTGTAGGTTTATAGATGGAGAAAATGTTATATTGCAGTGACAGGTTGCTAGCCCATCGCCCACAACACACTTCAACCTGGTTCCCATAGTCGACTCTTACGACACCCAAGGGAAGAAAGGGGGTGGTGTTATTCTAACCCGGCACCACACGGGGCAAATCATAATTATTACACAAAAAACAACAACGCAATATTGCAATATTGTGCAAATCATAATTATAGCGATTGCTCTTTCATAAAATAAGTCAATCAAAGAGCCATAGTCTAAAAGACATAAATAGGATAAGAGATAATAAAATCCCCGTCCCGGTGCGTGAGTAGAGTATCGATTGGCAGCCCAGTCGAACTGGCGCCCAACGTGGGGCTACCCCAAACTATGAGATGTCGCGATCTACCTAACTTATTATCTTAATACTCATCAATCAGTAATATATATACACCATCGTGGCAATCTTGGCGAGAAAAAATATTACAGTACAACCACAAATATAAGTTAAATCGGCAATCTTCGTCTGCGTAGAAGAGTGCTGGTAAGTGCTGAATAAAATCATACATACATACATACATACATATAATCACGCCTGTTTCCCATAGGGGTAGGCAGAGATCACGGATTTCCACTTGCTACGATCCTGACATACAACTTTCGCTTCATGAACTTTCATAACATTCTTCATGCATGCGCGCCGATTTAGGGTACTCCTGACCTGGCCTTTCTGCAGAATGTCTCCGATTTGGTCGGAGTACGTTCGCCGAGGTCTTCCCCTTCCAACTTTTCCATCCACTCTTCCTTCATACACTCGTTTTGTCAATCTTCTTTCATCCATCCTCTCTACATGTCCAAACCATCTTAGCATACCTTTCTCAATTTTCGTCACTATATCTTCATTCACTCCACACCTCCGTCTTATAACGGAATAAAATCAGTAAGCAACAATTTAAAAAATTACCTTATTACATCATCACTCTTCTGCGCAGATGAAGACGAAGATTGCCGATTGCGAACGATTCGATTGCCACGAAGACGAAGACGATGTAACTTGTATTTGTGGTCGTACTGCAATAACTGTGTTAAGGAACTCGATATCTTTCATGGCTAGGAAAATTGTGAATGCCAGTAAAGGAAAGGCAAGCTTCGAGGATTTACGACATAAAGCTTGCGTCAGCCTTTCAACTTGTTTGAGTGTGTCCTAAACTGAGGTCTCTACTGGTCAAGCATTTAAATAAACTCATTTTGTATCGAGCAGTACCGCTGCTAAACAAAATTTCAAATTCAAATTAAAGGTTAAAAAATAAGGAAAATTGTGCTCGGAGCACTTTTTTTTTTAATTTTCTTTTTAATTTGAATTTGGATGTATTTCAATGGTTATTGACTCGACTAATTCACAAGGAAGCGCCACAAACTCACACTATGGTCAAAACAAACTAGTTTCTGCAATAAGATATGGGACACTTCCTCGTGAACTAAAGGAACACTGAAAGCCCCAAAAAACCGTCGTCTAGACTTTAAAATGCTCATGAAGCCTGGATATTTCATTCCATTACTGAATTTCATCACAATAAGCAAACAATCTACTAATGGGTATGCATTCAGAAGTTAACCTGCCAAATTGACTCGCAGACGGCATGTAAACTTTTTGGCGATGTGCCCAGCGTAACTCAAATAGAGTAATCTATGTCTGTTTCGTTACTGTATTATATATAGCAGGGCCATTGACATTGGATAGTGCTAAAGTATCTATCGGATATGTGATATGTATGCCGAAACGGCGCCAGGGAAAATCATTCTATTCATTGATTTAGAGACAAAAGGTCGAGCACTCTTTCACTTATGGACGATTCTCACCGAACGGCTAGAGTCGGCGCGCACGCCACTAGAAACAAAAGGAAATCGAACCCTCCATACAGAAGTTAGATTTCATATTTGAAAGGATTGCGGGCAGCCGGTCGGCTGCCGCCGGCCCTGCCGCTGGCGTTTGGATACGAAGTCCAGCTTCTGTATGGAGGGTTCGGATTCCTTTTGACTCTGGTGGCGTGCGCGCGCACTCCAGTCGTTTGGTTGGTGTGAATCGTCCACTACGGAATAATAATCGAAATTCCAAAGAACCTAGAGTTATCCTTTCACGTAAAACCGCTGAAATGATTCACATTAATTTGGACAGGGATTATAAAGAAATGTAGATAGTTTAGATACCGTCCCGGAGAATCACACAGAGTATACCTAGTCTGTACGAAGCAACATTACCACAATCAAACACAGTCTATGATTTCGATTTAACCCAGCTATACACTGAACTGGGTAACGGCACATCCTGGAAACGCTCGCCCTTCCATTTAGTCAAAACCGCGATAATTCGGTCAGCACTTGGTCACTTTTTTAAACCATGACATGACGACATCAAACGAACATACAGCCTACTTAATTTCAAATTTCAAATTATTCATTAGATTAACCACACAAATATACAAAAATATGTCTGGCGGACCCCAAACTAGGCTGAGCCTGTCTTGGGGCCCTGGAGTGCAAATATGTGAGACAGACATGATAAACGAGCATGATAATGGATCTAATCAGACACGGACACAAAATGTTGTACCTAATAACGCTGAAATTATATACTCAACTGAGAGCACTAATTCTCTAATCCACAGTCAAGACTTCGGTTGACGGGTTCCGAGAAATTATTTGGCAGTACTTACGACTGTCCAATTTGAGTGATAGATTCAGTGGGCAACATTCAATGATGACCGCACTGATGATATCATTTCGCACTTCACGAGGGTCGGGTATAAAGTCACCGGATATTTCAGCTATACGATTCACTATTTGTCCCGACTCGACTCATTTTAATTACTCGTCCCCGTCGCCAGTGATTTGAATCCGAGTTTCGTAGCAGTTGTATGTAATTCACGGACAGAGTTATAATGGAGCACCTAATGCGAATTGCTTTTCGTGATTGTTGTGAATAACCAGTCCTACGGGTGTCAGTTTTCCTACTTATAAAAGCTATAATTTGTTGAAATAAACAGTAGATGACTAACTTGACATGATTGACTTGATAAAGTGACAATAAAACTGTCTTAGTCTTTTTAATTTTACATTTCTGTATATTAGTGCGTGACTCATTCATCTCATTAGTGTCAGCGAATGTTTTTTTTAATACCTTTTAAATTTGTGGAACCTCAACAGTGCTCACCTTATTACTCGCCCCAAAAACCGTTACAACTACGCTTTATCCAAGGTTAGACTTGGCCTATGTATGGCCCATGACGAATCTGTTTGAAATAAACCTGAATGGCCTTTAAATCATTGGATTTGCACCGGCTTATTTTTCGTAAATATGTTTATTTTGTTCTGCAGTAAACCCGTCGATCAACTACTTTTGTCAATATTTACCGCCGATGGCAGATCAAAAATTAGTGATAAAACCATCTCGATCGCTACTGACTGACCGCTCGTTGCATCTCGAACGCTGGGAGTAGACAAATCTTGAGTGTGAGATTTCAACAATACTCGAATTGGTTTTCGATCGACATCCGATATTTTTTGTTAAAGGTATGTTTAATAGACATCATCTCGAACAGCAAAAGAATTGGCCTCCAGGTGTGTTAGTAAGCGTTGTCAACAGTCGACACCAAAACCCCTATAACACCGAATTGAAATTTGTCACCTCACCTGCCATGATAATTCGACGTGCATTGCTGTGTCGACAAGTAGCGAGCTAACCCACCACCACCATATCAGCCGGAAGACGCCCACTGCTGAATTTCACGGGGGGTATATGCTATAATCGCCACGCTTGGCTTGCGGGTTGGCGATCGCAGTATTTCCACCGCACTCCAGGGATGCTGCTCCCCATCCCCCGGTGGTCTTCGTCGTAGTTTTAGGACATATCCGGGTCCGGGGAGCGAGCTAACAATCTAAGTATATTATGGTTTTCGCGCGACATTTGTCAGGTTTGTGAAATAGGGGCTAGAACAGGTATTACATTACAATAATTATTTGAGACGCGTCACTTCTGACTTGAGCCATAGACCATTTTCAGCAAGAGAACAAAGGAATTCCTTGTGAACGATTAGCACAAGTTCCGACCATTTTAGCAGGTTAAGCACACGGAAAGTTAATTACAGAACTTGACAAATGCAAATAATTACGGGAATCTTTCTTATCCAATCAGTTTGGTATTAATGCGATAATAATTGTCTGCTCGTCAGTTTTTAGGGTTCCGTACCCAATGGGTAAAAAACCGGCCAAGAGCGTGTCGGGCCACGCTCAGTGTAGGGTTCCGTAGTTTTCCGTCCGTCACATTAAGTTGACATATTAAGTACAGAAACACAAAACCCTAAAAAGCACGTCATTTCATTGTGATTTTGTAGAAATGACAGGTACAATAAACACCTGTTTATACGGTTAAATTACAAACTTAGTTCAGAAATTATTTTTGTAATTTTTTCAAAAACTATTCAACCTATCAAGTTCAAAATAATTTTCCTACAAAGTTTTTATAAAGTTCTACTTTTGAGATTTTTTTCATATTTTTAAAACTTATGGTTCAAAAGTTAGAGGGGGGGGGACACATTTTTTTTTACTTCTGGAGCGATTATTTACGAAAATATTAACATTATCAAAAAATGATTTTAGTAAACCCCTATTTATTTTTAAATACCTATCTAACAATATATCACACGTTAGGGTTAAAATGAAAAAAAAAATCACTCCCCACTTTACGTATAGGGGAGGTACCCTAATAAAATATTTTTCCACTTTTTATTTTACCACTTTGTCGGCGTAATTGATATACATATTAGTACCAAATTTCAGCTTTCTAGTGCTAACGGTCACTGAGATTATCCGCGGACGGACGGACAGACGGACGGACAGACATGGCGAAACTATAAGGGTTCCTAGTTGACTACGGAACCCTAAAAACGGGACCCTATTACTAAGAATTCGCTGTCCGTCCGTCCGTCCGTCTGTCACCAGGCTGTATCTCAAGAACCGTAATAGCTAAATAGTAAAATCAAAATAATTATTATTATTAAGGGGGGCTCCCATACAACAGAGTAGTTGTTGGCGTTTTTTTTTTCTGGTACGGAACCCTTCGTGCGCGAGTCCGACTCGCACTTGGACGGTTTTTGGCTTTCTCTAGTAAACTGTATATTTAAGCATAGTAATTGTTTTCGCGACGACGATGCCAAACAAGTATAGCTACCGCCTACCTGATGGTAAGAAGAAACCGTGGCGTAAGTTGTATGTGTCCTTGGAAGATTTTTTTTATTTTCTGCACTTCTGGACCTTTTTTTTATGAAGTAGGAGGCAAACGAGCAGACGAATCGCCTGATGGTAAGCGATTAGCGCCGCCCATGGACACCCGCAACACCAGAGGGGTTGTAAGTGCGTTGCCGGCCTTTAAGGCGAAGGGGTGGGCAAGCTCTTTCCATACAAACTTTGTGCAAGTTTTTCTTCGTTTGTGTTTGCACTCCAGTTACTTTTTTTTTTGTTAGCTATGGCTTGATGTTTTTCTTTTTGAATTTTTAATTATTTTTGGAATTTTGTTTTTTTTTTTTTTTTAATAATGCAAAGTTTCATCATCAAGTTCTGCGTATATCGCGTATATGTAGCAACAAAAAATTAAATTAAATGCCGTAGTGCCAAAACTAACGCAAAAAACTTGCACAACCTTTGTATGGAGAATGGCCGGCCCTACCCTGCGCCTTAAGATGGGAGTACTCTCTTTTCTTGAAGGTTTGAAGATCTCACCTGAACTAAAAACTTTATCAAACAAAGTCTAAACAGAAAATTAGAGAGCGAACGAGTGAATCAGCGGTATTTCAAAATCAATATTGAATATTTTCGCAATTCGCGAGTTGAATGAGTCAGACGAGAGAGGTGTTCATTGAGTTCTTGCCAAATGTACAGTCAGCAACGTCAGCGTCAGAAGTAGCTATACGCATACGCAGAAACCTAGATAAATAAATTAATAAATATTGGGGATAATCTTACACAAATCGACCTAGTCCCAAACTAAGCAAAGCTTGTACTATGGGTACTACACGACGATATACATACTTATATAGATAAATCAATACATACTTAAATCCATAGAAAAAGTCCAAGACCCAAGAATAAATATCCGTGCTAAATGCACAAAATAATGCCCTGGCCGGGATTCGAACCCGGGACCTCTAGGTTCGGAGGCAGTGTCACTACAAACTAGGCTAAAACAGGTCGTCAATAATGTTTATTAAGTTCTTATTTCCCTGGCCGGGAAATAAGAACTTAATAAGAACTTTTGAGCATATGCGTAACTACTTTTGATAACGACTGTACCCTTGCAGGTGTGTGTGAAATATAATGAACTTTTCTCAAACATGCAATGAAATATTGATGTTATGTTCCTTATAATAGGCTGCGAAGTATGACGTTTCAGGTGCGGCTAGGACCAGAGGTAGTTAATGGAATTTCATACAAATCTTGCAGGCCTAGGCCTGCAAAGTCCTCTTTTTTAATTTCCATTCCACATAAATTTGTGGCACAGGCATCATGACATTCTGCCACTATGCGTATTAAATTTTGTTGTTTATTTCATTGCATGTTTGAGAAAAGCACTATACATACCTCGGCGGGAAATATGGGGTTGCCGGCCTTAGACCTATCCGGCCTCGCTTCGCTCAGCCGTCTATATGTCTTCGGCCGGCAACCCCTTTTGTCCCGGCCTCTGTAGTAATGTACTATTATTCAACAAGTAGGCCGCAATGGCACTTTTACACGACCGAATCTAGTAGCGTTTCTGAAAAAAATTGGTTGTTTGTAAAGTAGGTTTACGATCGAGATGTTTACGTGATAACGTCTTACTTCACTTGCACTCCACTTATACCTGCGATCGCGCTCGTGAGGTTTCGGTGTGACACAAGTTTCTGAACATGTCACCCGACTAAAACGATTTTAAAGACGTTATCACGTCAAAAAAGACGAATGCCGAGAAGTAACGCCGAAACAAACTCGACAGTCATTCATTTTCTCCCAAAACATGCTTATAACGATCATAATACTTAACCTACTTAAAATAATTAAGAGGGCGCAGTACGATCGGTGTGGATCGGTTCTCCATACAAACGTATTTAGGCTCTCAATTTAAAACGCCATGCTAGAATAACATGAAACTTTGTATATACACAATGGGATCCGGCATACCTAGGTCGGAAATTAGTTTCTGTTGCTAGAAATCGAAAAAGAAAAAAAATACTGCGGTTTTTTGAGTTTTTTACGGCTTGTATGAAAACCTTAATAATCGCTGTATTTTTTCGCCATTATAATTTCAAGCAACAGAAACTAATTTCCGCCCTAGACAAGCTGGATCACATTGTGTATACAAAGTTTCATGTTATTCTAGCATGGCGTTTTAAAATGAGCGCATAAATATGTTTGTATGGAGAACCAAACGTACTGCGCCCTCTTAAATCTGAGCATGAATACAAAAAACAGAGGAAAAAGATTTACAATGCGTTCAACAAGACTTCATGTCGAAACTGTATTACCTAATTCGAGATAATAATGGAAATTACGAGACTATTAAATCTATCTTGTCCGCCTTTTTCAGCTCTTTCCAGCCGAGACCAGGTAAGCCAGCATCCTCCTCAACTGATCGCCTCCACGTGGTCCGAGGACGCCCCGGCCGTCTTCTACCAGTAGATTACCAGTGTAGACCCTGCTTGGACAGGTGGTTGTCCAATCTCCGAAGCACAAAACGCAATGACGCAACGCAATAAGAAATCCTCCTTATTGGCACCGACACAGATAGCTTTAGTTAAGGACACATTATTTTTAGACTTAATTAAAAGCACGTAATTCCGAATAAGAGTATCGTAAATATCTTGCTGGAAAGTATCTAAAACTGTACGTGTAATAAGCTCACACACAGCATAAATATTTACCTTCACTGAGACCACCTGAGTGCTCATTTCCTGACTCATAAAAACCTAGCCAATTACTTTCTATAGACACGTAGCTGGTATGTATGTCTGTAATGGTTGCTAGGGATCGATTATGGATGAATTGACATTAAATGTAGTTTGTGTGTTGGACCCGGGTATGTCCTAAAACTACGACCAAGACCACCGGGGAATGGGCAGCAGCATTCCTAGAGTGCGGTGGAGATACTGCGATCGCCAACCCGCGTGCCAAGCGTGGCGATTATGGCATTTAACCCTCATGAAATTGGGGGAGGCCTATGTCCAGCAGTGGACGTCTTAGGGCTGATATGGTGGTGGTGGTAGTTTGTAGTGAAGTACAGTAGTTGGTGCCCATTATAAAGACCGAAAAAAACTTTATGAAATGTCGTGACTAGAATTACAAAGACTTTATTACACTAAAGGCTTTGTCACACTCGAGCGCGATGCGGGCGTGGCGTGAGCGGGACGCGACCGCGGCGCGCCGCCAGCGTGGTGCAGCGCCGCGCCGCGCTTCCGTCGAGCTCACAATACGCTCTCAAACCGCAGCGCCGCGCGTACGCGCCGCGCGCCCGCGCGGACAGACACAGCCCAGCGTTCGGCGCAAATGTAGTGGAAGTGCGACCAAAATTATTTGAATTCATTATATAATGATATACCTTTATGTTAGTGTTTACATTGTTCTTGCGTATACATAGTAGTGTAGATAAGCTCATTTCAATAGTAAAAAAATCATAGATTATATTATACGACCTTATCTATACAAATTATAATAATGAGACTATGAACGATCTTGTTTGGGCGGAGATATGGCGGGAGTTTATAGAGCGAGCTTGCTGAGAGTGCGATGGGAACGCGACGCGAGCGCGATGCGTGCCGGCCGCGAGCGCGACGCTGGCGGGGCGCGCGTGGGACAGTGTGACCGCGCGCGCCGCGCTAGCGTCGCGCCCCGCCGGCATCGCGCTCGAGTGTGGCGAAGCCTTAATCGTATAGTTAACGTATTAACTTTCAGGTGTTGACTTGGAGTTATATAACTCCCATGTTTCTGTCAAATAACATTTTTGGTTCACATTTTTATTGCCGACTGTACATTTTTTCTAGTAACTACTCGTTGTGAGGGTTCCAATGAACTCTAACAAGACGGGATAATCTTGTGGCAGTTAAGTTGCTATGGCCACCTTCTGTCTTCATCATCATTCATCAGATCAGCTCGGTAGTAATATTGTATTGTCACCGAACTTACAAAGTATGCCAAATTTCAGCTCAATAGGCTATGTGCACGTCTGAAACGTCAAACGCCAGAGGTCCGGGCCAATGTCAAACTCAGAGATGTCAAATAATGACACATGAATATTTTATTTATTTTAGTAAACGAGAAAGACCCCTTACTGGAAAGTTTACTGAAATAAATAAGAAAATAAATACAAACCAAACGAATCTTAGAAAACCGTTAAGAAGCCAATAGGGAACGTGAAACTAAATTTGACAGTTGTCCCCGGTAAGTACACATTTCTACCATGGTGTGCGCTGCGATCGCCTAGCTTACCCCCACCACCTACTTCGCACATAGCCAATAGGTTGAGGATAACTGCTTTAAAATTTAGTTGCAATATTTGACCCGAACAAACAAACTTGTAAAAGCTTGTAAAATTATAGTAAAAAATCTATTTTGCTATACTTAAAGGGATCGGAGGGTGATTATGTTGGTGACAGTTTAGAGCGTCCGTAACGGAGATGTCTAAATGTCATGTTTCATGCTAATAATGTCAGTTAGATCTACCTAGAGCAAGTTAGACACGTGACGTAATCCACAAGGAGGTTTACACCGACTACAATTGTACTGGTGTGCACAAATAAACGGTGCGACCTTTAAAAATACCTTGAGATAGCGTAATTTCACCCTTCCATTTTCGTTTTTCCTTTTTCTTTGTTTTCATTATAATTTTTATACGTTACATTATCACACACTATTTCGGCATGTTCGTTCTTTTTATTTATGTATGTTTGTCCGTATTCATTTCTACATACATATATGTTTTTGGGTTCTGACAGAATACCAGTGTTTTGCTCGGTTGCGAGCAAAGCTTCGACAGTCTTCACACTGAGTTGGAACCTTTTTGTTTTACTGCAATGCACACAATTATTATTCCTTCGTACATTTAAAAAATTACCTGTGGAAACGATATTGTTTCTTTTAATTTGTGAGTTATTTTTAAGTTTTGAGTTTGATGTGTTATTATTATTTTTTGTAACTTTATTTAGTTTTACTTCTATCTAAATATCAGAAACCCCAGTCCCAAGATTTGCTACCAATTTACCCTATCTATTCTCATCTTAAATAATGACGTAATAACCCAAAATTAGACGCAGTAGCAAACAAAGAAGCTACATTTGGGTCACAGTGTACTACCGAAATAGAAAGGACGGCCCCAAGTTGGGCGCCAAAATTATCGACCGGTTTCCCTTCCGTGCGAAGTGATGTGCAGTGTACTAATAAAATTATCTGTGCTGTGAGCTTGTTTCTAGAACAATTAGAATCAGAACCTTAAATTCATAATAATAGGAAGAGATCCCTTAACTCCTACTGTAATAACCGAATTAGTCTGTACTTATTTTTATCCGTGTCTGTATTATTACTGACAACAGCATCAATGTCAGCTCTATTTATAGGGCCGTTAGATTGTGACAGATATAAATGTGCGATGCTGGTTTCTATGGTATGGTAGTGCATTTTTTTGACATGGCGACAAAATAATGATAACCCGGATGACATTCCGTCTATCGCGGCGCGTGATGACGGAGACATTTAAGTAACATTTCGTAAGTGTGTCACAGTGTGGGAAAACAAAAGGTAACATTATGTGTGTCATACTGCAAAAAGCCCCTCGGTTGGGCGCCAAAATAACAATATCGATCTGTGCCCGTTTTCCTATTAGCATGCATTGCGGACACCGTGTCAAGGTGTGTCGAATGAAGTTTCCGACTTCCTTGTCAGACACGGGAGAACTATATATACGTCTCTCTTTCAATACTAGTTTTTGTGGGTATATCCAAGGTCTATTTCTATCGGGCCATTGAATTTTATGAACTTAAAATACCAAGTCATTGATGCATCTTTTTCTATACCGAATAGTTTGTATTTTGGTATTTAGTACAGGAGGTATTTAGTCCTGGTCCAGTCGGCAATGCACTGGTGGAAACGGGTTTTCGTAGCGCAGCTTTCACATCCTCGCAGCATAGCTGCATATAACATCTCTGGTGGAAAGGCACCCTTAATATCCGCCATAACAAAGCCGCGCAGAAAAATCTGACACAACTCTATTTGTAGGGCCGTTAGGACGTATCTGTACTTCTGCCGCCCTTGTTTTGGCAGATATTGTTGGTGAGTGTACTCAAGGTCATAACAATTGAGTGAGGATTCTGTACAAATCTAAGATCCATTTACGATAAATAAACGGTGAAATAACAACTTCGTGAGCCTAAAATGTCATATGACAATTATGTTTCGTATCGTGGTTCCCACAGACCCTTCTCGTCTGAGTGTTAAATGATCAAGTTCTATTATTAAAAAAATATTACTAGTTCAAACAAATCAACTCATCACACAAATCAATGCCTCAATCCGGATTCGGACCCGGGACCACAGTCTTTTTAGTGGTCGTCCATATTGGCTAGTAAGGGACGAACGCTGTGCTTTCTTTGTTCGAATCTAAATCCAACCTAAAAACAGTCAGTGTTAACTAGGTACGTATATTTAGGTTTAACGGAGTATTCCGTTTGTATAAAGGCATGTGACTGCCTAAGTACCATTTTTCCCGGCCCTCTCCGTCAATAATAAATGTCCCCGAAACAAGGAACTATAAAAACTTTCCGCCTCTCCCCTATTACGCTGAGTTTTTCCACAACGCGTCACCCCAATGTGAACCTTAATCCCGGTTCATAAAGCTGTATCTGGAATGTTTAAGTGTGGGTGTCATTTAGTATTCTGGGTACATGGGAAGGGGCGTCTCAAGTGAGGAGTTTTTTTTTATTTGGCAATGTAATGGAAAACTAATTGAGATGAAAATGCTAGGCAGCAATTAGGTATAGTATTTTCCTTTATCGTTTATTTTAAAACAAATAACTGTGAGTACTGTGACGTCTTCTAGGTTTCTATACGACGCAGTTATTATTGATCGCAAAAATTACAAGAGATAATATTGACACGGACATTAAATATACTTGTCGGCCTGTTTAGCCTAGTTGGTAGCGACACTGCCTCCGAAGCTAGAGGTCCCGGGTTCGAATCCCGGCCAGGGCATTATTTGTGTATTTAGGACGGATATTTGTTCCGTGTATAAGTATGTATTTATCTATATAAGTTTGTATATCGTCGTCTAGTACCCATAGTACAAGCTTTGCTTAGTTTGGGACTAGGTCGATTTGTATAAGATTGTCCCCCGATATTTATTATTAGACTAGGTCATTAAAAAGTTATGATGTTGATATGAAACTAGATATAGAGAGTTGTATACTATTTTGACCCTTGATCTCATATTTAGTAAGTTTAATTTTATAATTATGCACTTGTCCACTTAGTACTTTGGTTGCGAAAAGTACTTAGAGTCTATTACTTTATAAAGGAATCAATTTATTAAATGACGAAGGTTTTCGTACCCTGCTGTATAGGTAAAAAAACTTAAGAAGATGACATGTTGTATGTAGTAGTGACGTGTTCGAATAGGCGTTTGTTTTGTTTGTGTTGCACATTTTAAATATGTAATGTCTATTCGAACACGTCACAACTACATACAACAGGTCATCTTCTTAAGTTTTAAACCTATACGCTCTTTAGCCAGTGGTGTAAAAGGAACCGCACCATTGTCTTAACACAACAGCAGTAAAAATAACGGCTCGCAGTATAAAGATAAAGCAATTTGTAAACTGGGGCCAGAAATCTCGGCGATTACGGCAATTAGGCGGTCGATAGGTCGGCGTACTCTCGAACGCTTGGAGTCGAAAAGATGCAAGTCATATGTAGACAACTCTATGGCACACGCATTTCGGCGTCAAATACATATGAATAGTCATAGTAACCTTCAAATATGGTAAATAAAGTACTCTTTCCGACGAATCAAATTATTTTGATAAGAGTCCGCAGTAATCTCGGAACGTAGTTTCGCTCTCATTTTAAAATGACATGCTGGAATCGTTTTGGAAAAAAATACAGCGAGTATAAAGGTTTCCATTCAAGACTTAAAAAATTCTAAAACTCGCCGTATTTTTTTCCATTCTAATTTCTAGCAACAGAAACTAATTTCCGACCTAGATATGGCGGATCCCATTGTGTATACAAAGTTTCATGTTATTTCAGCATGGCGATTTAAAATGAGAACGTATATAACTACGTTTGTATGGAGAATCGAGTTCAGTCGAGCGTATGGTATGGGCGACTCTTAAGTAGCTCGTTTCCTAGCTCCCATCCCAATGACCTTCGATCTGTAACACTCCGTTTTCTCGTGTTTGGCTTATCGGATTAACAACAACGATATTTACCAAAATAGTATCCCATATTGACTTCGAAACTCACTGTATGCGAGATATATGGCAACAATTTTAGGCCAAAAAACCAGTTGGCACCGCAAAAACTTCTCTCTACAACCCATGCTCGCGAATACGCGACCCCATTTAAAAAGAAAGCCCAAAGTTCATCGCCCAGCAGTACAGTCGGCCATTGATAAAACTAATTGCCATAATGAGGCTAATATTCGTATGGCGTCAGTGTTGAGTCAGTGCTCTGTTATTATAGCATGTGTTAGATATAATGTCTTATGATTATGATTTTATGAATATGGGTAGTATTGGTATGCACCGCGAAATGAAATCTCTGTCACTGTCGCACTAGCTTATTCGAGCGACAGAGAGGGAGATAAATGAAGTAAAGTAGTAACTCCACCTTACTGAAGGAAAGCTGTTTTGTTTTTGCTAGCTTGCTGTTCTTGGTGGTGAGTTGGGTCATCAAAACTCACGAGGATTGAGACCTGCATTTGTCTGCAAATAGACAAAATGGTTCCTGAAATTAATAAGGATCGGCCATGCGCTTGCCTCCTCTGGAGACCTCGTCTGCTCACCATCAAACCGAGCCAACCCAAAGCTTGTTTACAACCTTTAAATAACTCAAGCTTAGACTGATAAAAATAATAATAGTCGTATGGCCAGGGTTCGAAAGGATAATTATCAATGATAGTATAAATAAATATTAAATATATTTTTATTATTATTGTATGTCTTTTCCGCTCACGGGACACTGGTGTCCCGGACCTTTGGAAGGCGTGCGCGGAGCCGAATTACCATCCGAATACAACATAGCCAACACGAAGAGGCCTTTTTGATAATTTAATGAAATGCATGGGGTACACCGAACGGATGCTGTCCCTACCCGTGTCATGGGACGCACACAGAGACAGCACCCGCCAGGGTGTAAGGGACTATTGCTGGTTGATGGAATCTGAATGAACCGGATTATTGGGTGAATATGATGGACTAATGTCTGGGCTATTGAGTGAGACAACGGACGTCTGCCTAATAAAACTGCCTGCCTTATTATTATTAACTAGATTTTTTTTCTTGATCAATGAAAATTATCGTGATTTTTATAGTTTGATAATTATCTATTTGATAATACCCTAAAAAAATGATGTTTCCGAACGTCAAAGTCACAGTCAATTTCCGGAGGGAGTTCCAGGGATAATTATCCGATAGTTGTCAGATAATTATTAGACCATAATTATCTTGATAATTTCGGACCCTGCGTATATGGCATTTATTTTCGAACCGTGAGATCTTCGAGAAGGCAACGTGCGGTTGCCAGTTTGTTGCGCTTTCAGCACCACCCAGGGGTCGTCACGTATAGGATAACGGACGTGGTGCAACTTCGACCCCCCTTGCCAAGTGAGTGGGCAACTTGACTGATGAAAGCACTGCATAGCGGCACGTTACGCCCTAGGTCGCCGTAAATATGTAATTACAGTTATGGCGCCGCTATGTCTAGACTCTTTGGCAATTTACTTTTCATATTAAGGCTGTAATAACATGGGTTTTATGACCCCAGGTTTTAATGTATTCTCGGTATTGTTATTGCAGGGGTATTAGTTTAATGGCTTGTTCGAGGTAAATAGCAATTTATTGTGGCACACATAGACATCGGGATCCATTCGTAGTTTTTCTCGCTCTGCAGCACAAAAATTTCACGAGAATCGGTTGAGAAACGCGACCCGTAGCGGGGAACAGAAAACAGCAAATACGAAAGCATTTTTGCCGAAGCTGCAACGGAGACCTTCGTTACACTCGGTCAATTATTATGCTGTCTTGGTCAGGCTGCACCAAGGCTACTGTAATTTAGTATACAATATCACCAAGGACCTTAACCTAGGTCTAGGGTGTGCGCCCACGCAGTCATCGACCCGGCGAGTCACGGAGCGTGGGTTTGGTGCCGGTCGAGACCTGCTCAGGCAGTATTAAGATTTCTATAATCAGTATTAGGGAGGTATTCCACTCATCCAATATCTTCGTCCAATATACATTTGAGCAAAGAAATTGGATAATTTCGTCCAACTTGGATGGGACCCCGACATTTGATCAAAGATTCTGATGACATTTAAATCAATATGGCTACGCATGAAAAAAAACTTGAACAAAGATATTGGATGAGTGGAATGGGCTCTGTCAAAGAAATTTGATCAAAGATTGGTCAAAGATATTGGACGAGTGGAATACCACCCTTAGGTACAAACACAGACCGCTTGGTACAAAACATTTTTACTACAGTATGAGGTTCATATCCAAAGTGTATATAAGTACATTTTTTTAATGTAGACAATGCGCATGTGACACCCCTGGACTAGCAGGCATCCATTAGGCTGCATAGCTCATTCGAAGGGAAACCTCTCGCTGAGTGAATGATGACTGGAATAACTGACTGAATGTATCTGTGTATCTGTGTCTATAGCATCGTAGCTCGTAACCCTTAAATGCATAGTGTACGATACAGCCTACAAAACAAAATCATGAAATTTTATTCAATGTGAAAACATGATGAACTCTTCTTAGATATTATTTCGTCAGGAAAACTAATTGATTTTTATATTTATCATATCATTCAGATTTGTACGGTTTTGTATACGATAGAATTACACTTGTTTTTAAGCATAAGAGTGGCAATTTTGCAAAAAGTAGTTAGTTGTCGATTTTCGGTTAGTGATTTAAACGAGTTTTTAGGGGTTTATTTATCATTTTATATTTAAATGATTTATTATAGGTAACTCACAAATATAGTACCTTAATGATTAAAATAAAAAATGACATACTCATGTAGTGTACAATTATATAAAGGGTGAGTACTATTAAATTGTCGCATACATTTTTGCATTAGTATTCACGAGAGTGAAAGAGAAAGTTATACAAACTCCAAGATAGAGCAGGACGTAGGATTTGTTTTTGTGAATTCCAACACGGAAAACAAATTCCTTGACTGTACAAAAAACAGTTTTTTTGACAATAAACTTGTTTTAAATACTAGGTTGTGTACAAATTGGACACTAACCACGTTACCGGCACAGGTGGGTTCCGGATGCAGCGTTCCGCAGGACGCGTGCAATTGAGGCCGCGGCGGAAGCGGCGGAGCGACTGTTTTCCAATTTGAATTTCGAATCTAGATGGAAATTTTGGATTTCGAATGGATGGGGTATTCGCGCCAAAGATGGTGAAGGGAGAGGAAGCGCAAATGATGCATACATTAATACATTAATTAGACTAGCAAATTTGTTGATATTTTATGGTTCCGGACCTGGCAAGGAAAAATCATATCTTATAGGATCACTCAACTTCTTATATTTAAAGTGTCATTTGGTAAATTTACACGCCTGTATGTGGGATGAATGCTCGATATAACAAAAATGTATTTTACCATCTAAGCTAAACTGTTTTCTAGAAAATAAATTATTTGATTGTATGAAGTGTCTGTCCGTCCGTCTGTCACAGCCAATTTGCTCCGAAACTAATGGACGGATTGATTTGAAATCAAGTACAAATGAATCGGTGACGCAAAGAGGGAAGTGTAACGTAAATAAATGATTTTTAAGCATGGCGACCACTTTTGGGGGTAAGTAAATTATATAGAACAACTTTTGCAAACTATAACGTATGACATCGTCCATGGGTATGGGTACCCGACGACGAAATATACTTAAATACGTAGAAAACATTCCAGTGTCGGAAACAAATACCGGGATTCGAACCCGGTACCTCCAGCTTCGTAGGCAGGGTCACTGCCGACTAGGCTAAACAGGCCGACTATTCATATGCGTACTTGCCACTCTAATGGTAGAACTTATATTAGTTGGGATAAGGTTCAATACGGTTCAGATTGTTACGTGACTCTAACGAATGAACCACGGTTATAATAAGTTTAAACGGTGGTTAGCTGGTTAACATTATTAGCTGGTGTTAAATATAATGTGACAAAATTTTAGCCACTATCTTTGGTCGCTATTTATATTTATGGGGCTTTACGCGCTATTTATTGGCTTTTGAATATTCCTCCGTCAAAACTATAGATATATTTATGGAACATATCTATAGTTTATATATAGTCAAGTTGCCCACTCACTTGACAAGCCTATTCCCAATAAGGTCAGGTTTCCCCCTCGGGTTGGATGGTCGATAAGATGGCAGTCGCTTCCGTAAAAACTAGTGCCTGCGCCAATTCTTGGGAATAGGTAGCGGGACCTCAGGCATTCTTCAGGATGCAACTGTACTGGAAATAACGCTAGGAGTATGATGATTATTTCACGATTTATTCAAACACTGTCCGAAATAACACCATTTTCGATATTAGTGTCTACATATAACTGTTCCTTATTAACTTCTCTAACCAAGTAACAGAGATTTTTATTGTCAAGTCCGTTTTATTAAAGTCCGGAAAACTGGTATACTGGCCTAAAATAGGCCAAGTTTGATGTCAAATATCTCGCAAACGGTGAGTTTTGAAGTGAATATGAGATTCTAATCCGGTGAACTTCGTTTTATTTAGTTAAAAAGATAAGCCATAAAAAAACACGAGAAAACGGAGAGTAACAATTCGAAGGCCATTGGGAGCTCATCATCATCATTTCAGCCGAAGGACGTCCACTGCTGGATATACTCGTAGGCCTCCTCCAAAGGGTGCCACAATGACCGGTCCTGCGCAACCCGCATCCAGTGGACTCCTGCGGCCTTTACCGGTCATCAATCGACCTTGTGTGGATTGAGAACTAATAGGAACCCTTAAAAAGTATATTAAGCCATAAAAAAACACGAGAAAACGGAGAGTAACAATTCGAAGGCCATTGGGAGCTCATCATCATCATATCAGCCGAAGGACGTCCACTGCTGGATATACTCGTAGGCCTCCTCCAAAGGGTGCCACAATGACCGGTCCTGCGCAACCCGCATCCAGCGGACTCCTGCGGCCTTTACCCGGTCATCAGTCGACCTTGTGTGGATTGAGAACTAATAGGAACCCTTAAAAAGTATGTTAAGCCATAAAAAAACACGAGAAAACGGAGAGTAACAATTCGAAGGCCATTGGGAGCTCATCATCATCATATCAGCCGAAGGACGTCCACTGCTGGATATACTCGTAGGCCTCCTCCAAAGGGTGCCACAATGACCGGTCCTGCGCAACCCGCATCCAGCGGACTCCTGCGGCCTTTACCGGTCATCAATCGACCTTGTGTGGATTGAGAACTAATAGGAACCCTTAAAAAGTATATTAAGCCATAAAAAAACACGAGAAAACGGAGAGTAACAATTCGAAGGTCATTGGGAGCTCATCGTCATCATATCAGCCGAAGGACGTCCACTGCTGGATATACTCGTAGGCCTCCTCCAAAGGGTGCCACAATGACCGGTCCTGCGCAACCCGCATCCAGCGGACTCCTGCGGCCTTTACCCGGTCATCAGTCGACCTTGTGTGGATTGGGAACTAATAGGAACCCTTAAAAAGTATATTAAGCCATAAAAAAACACGAGAAAACGGAGAGTAACAATTCGAAGGCCATTGGGAGCTCATCGTCATCATATCAGCCGAAGGACGTCTGCTGGATATACTCGTAGGCCTCCTCCAAAGGGTGCCACAATGACCGGTCCTGCGCAACCTGCATCCAGCGGACTCCCGCGGCCTTTACCCGGTCATCAGTCGACCTTGTGTGGATTGAGAACTAATAGGAACCCTTAAAAAGTATATTTTTAGCAAGCGGATTGCCCTGACCCAGTAGATAATATAATAAAAATAATATTGAGGGACAATCTTACACAAATCGACCTAGTCCCAAACTAAGCACAGCTTGTACTATGGGTACTAGACGACGATATACATACTTTAGGTATATACAGGGTGATTTCGGGGTCGTGGATCAAGAATAAGTTTTACGACTTGGTATCTGTTAGCCATTTAAAAAAAAAATTGTGACACGAAACAAACGTATTTCTTTTTTCATTTATTTTGATGACAAAAATACAAAATCTCAAAAAATCATGGTCTCTCTTTGACGGATAGTATGGAGAGTTGACAGTGGGATAGGGTGACCAAGTTGTATGAAAAAGTATTATTTTCCATTAGAATTCGAAGACAGAGTATTATTTGAATTATAAACCGTCATACCAACTGTGATGTTGTCTACTTTGAATTCTTGACCATGTACAATCATTCCGGATCACGACCCCAAAATCACCCTAGATAAATACATACTTAAATACATAGAAAACATCCAAGACCCAAGAACGAATATACGTGAAAAATGCACAAATAAATGCCCTGGCCGGGATTCGAACCCGGGACCTCTAGCTTCGGAGGCAGAGTCACTACCAACTAGGCTAAACAGGTCGTCAAGATGAGTTTTTATTTTTGTGTCGATAATTAGGGGGCGACCATTAACTGACATTTCAAATTTCGAAGAAGTATGAAATCTTAACTCCTTTCGTTAATTAGTTAACAAGAAAGCCAAAATATTTTTGAAATATTTCTATTGCTATTACTTTTTAAGGTATTCACGAAAATGGGAAAAAAGGCTACCATCGTTTATATGACGTCACAAGGCTGAATTGTGACAGTCACAAATGATTTTTATCACTGTGACGCTTAACGTAACGGCTAACTTGTCACTTACTCTCTCTTAGAATGAGGAACTTTTAAAATAGATTTTTTGATATGAATTTGGGATATTTACGGCCGGAGTCGGCGCGCACGCCACCATAGTCAAAGGAATTCGAACCCTCCATCTACATACAGAGCCTAAGTATACTTCGTATCCAAACGGCAGCGGCGGAGACGGCAGCGGCAGAGCCGGCGGCGGCGGGAGGCGACCGGAGCCGACCGGCTGCCCGCAACCCATTCAAATATGAAATCTAACTTCTGTATGGAGGGTTCGGATTCCTTTGACTCTAGTGGGGTGCGCGCCGACACCAGCCGTTCGGGGAGAATCGTCACTACTTCTTTAAAATAATGACTTACTTTTTTTAAATCAATGTTTCCATTGATAAAAACCTCTTATCCTCAATGTTGAAGGCACTTTCCTTTATGTCACTTAGTCGTGGGACACTCGCAGCTTAATTAATCACCATCATCATCATTATCATCAATTAAAAGTAACTTACTCTGTAGCTTTTCTCTTTTGTCACTCCTAAGAATGTCTTCTTGGCACCATGCACAATCTGAAAAAGAAATATGATATTAGAAAAGGTTCTTAATATTGCATTGGTTTTTCAGTCAATTTCTCCTAAGCAATAAAACTGCATGCACAGATTTTTGATAAAAAAAATACTTTTTCGATAGTCGATACTAGCTGTACCAAATTTCTTTTTTTTAATTTGTGGCTCTTGGACATCCTAGACTAGGTCGGTCTCCTAGAAGTTTATGTTCCTTGATAAAAATAGGATCGATGGGCACCAAAAATATTTTTGTCAAAAGTGACAAAAAAAACGAAAACCTTAGGAGAAATAAAAATTAGTTTGCTTTCAGCAAATTGAGATATCTCAACGTTTAAGGCAGTTCTCCTTCAGGGCCCATAAATAATTTCCACCCTGTATATCTAGAGAGAAGATTTAATTTATGCATAAATTTATACACTATGTCACAAATAATTAAGACAAATTTAAATCAAGTGCCAAAATTTATAGACCGTCTGACCTACAGAGCGTGCCAACGAAATAGGCAGGCATACATTTACACATTTTCATTTCAAAGCTATATATCTCAAAAACGGCTGAACAGATTTTCATAAAACATGGCTAAGAACACTCGGGATAAAATTATCTATGACACAATAAAACTAAAAGAAAATCGGTTCATCCGTTCGGGAGCTACCCCTCTTTTTGCGTCAGGGGTTAAAAATGGTATGATTAATTGTATTATTTTGACGTGTAATGTATAAAATCACTGCAAACAAAAGCCGTGCTTAGTTTGGGACGTCGATTTGTGTAAGGTAATAAAATACGTCCTACAATGTGTACGTCCTTACATCTACGAGTATATCCGGCGTCCCACAATAAACATAAACGTCATACGAGTATATAATAGTACATTACGATACAAGTGCAGGGAACAGGAAATACGCAACGAGTGGTGATAAATTAAAACACGACCGAAGGGAGTGTTTTAAATCGACACGAGTTGCGAATTACCTGTTCGCACATGTATCGTACAACGTTTTACAGTACATATGGCTGTTTAAAGTGATAGCTGAGCGGTGGGATTCTGATATTCTCCGCCGTTACACCGACCTTCATGTCCTACGACCTTGTAGTTAAGTAGTTTAAAATGTAACCTTTAAATTTTATTATCCATCAATTTACTAACGTAGTCTTTATAAGTATTTTGTAACTAACAATTTATGGATCTATGTAATCTGAAAATAAATAATTTTTAAAAAAATTTTAAAATTTTAATTTTAAAGTTTTGACATATGCACGTAATCTGTTGATATGTACTGTAAACATATTACCAGTTGCTGTAACTATACTACCAATCCACATGCTAAGTAAATAGTTAAATACAAAATGAGATCACTCACAGAACCTAAATCCGTTGCTAAGTGTACAGATACATCTACAACGGTCGCATGTCATTCCAAAATAAACCTAATCATATCGTGATAAAGTCCAATTTTGAAGAAGACTTCATTCGACAGACAAGCATGTTGTATCACACCAAAATAAACCCAATCACACTTTCATAAAGTACAATTTAGATTAAAATACTTCATTACACAATGTTGCGTTACTAGACTAAAAACTCCTATACAAGTCTAGCGTGTCACACGAAAATAAACCTAATCAAACTACGATAAGGTCCAATTTTGAAGACTTCATTATACTCGTTGCTCTAATTTCGTCTCGCGGAAATGGTCTTTATATGTGAGTTGATAAGGAGTGTTATTGTGTGAGTTCGAGCTCTATTAACTGAAATAGCTGGCAAGGTCGCAGTCCATGGGCGTAGGCCAGTTGATACGAATTAGGTGTGGATAAGCTTAGGTCACTGTTCCGTGGGTTTTAGTAGGGTACAAGTATGGTAAGGTAAAAGGACTAGTTCAAAAAATGACAATAGGATTAACAGTTTTAGCATACTCTCACGATTTTTGTCACTCGACAAAGAGACATGTTTAGGAATATTGTGGAACTGATGAATGATGATATTAAAAGGAGGTAGACGATATTTTGCGCACTACTTCATACGACGTCACTATACCGCCGCCTCCCACCATCAGCCTATATAAGAAAACGCAGCCTCTGAATCGCCCTCTTTTCACATCGAGTCTTCGTGGCGTAAGGAGTTCTTCGCTTGTAACCCGACTTTGTCCATTCTTTAGTTCTATGGTGTATTTTTGAATATTAAATTATTGAGTTAGTCTATTAGGTTAAATTAATTAAGCGCTTGATTATTGTGGAAATTGTAATAAATAATAAGTTGATCTGTGTTTTATCTTTTTACTTAGTACAAATCCTGGCCATCGCTAAAAATATTGAAATATAAATGTTATTGTTTTAGTAAACCTGACCCATCCTCCTGACACCCAGCGTCCTACACATAGGACATAGGACCCAAATAAGTTTTGACTTTTTGTCAATTTGACAAAGTATAATTTATTCTGGCAAATTTTGATACCCAGGACTCAGGAGGATAAAATTGATATTACCAATAAATTGAATATGAATAGAGTTTATAGAGTGAATATAGGTGGACTGATGACCTGGTAAAGGTCGCGGGGTGCACGTGGTGCAGGTCGGTCTAGGGGAAGCCTACGTCCAGCAGTGGACGTCCTACGGCTGACAGACATAATAATGATGATGAGTACGAATAAGGCGGTCAAATGGGGGTGGAAGTTTGTAGGTACGATATAAATAAGTTCAACGCGGACTAGCTAGTTAAAAATAAATATCAAGCAATAATACCATACAATGGTTTAGTAATCACGCAATATAGCCCGAAAGCCGTTTAAATGAAACGTTAGGCGCTACAAACGGTTAAACCCATCACAGTCTATACTATTAACCTTTTCAACGCTCTGTCAAATACAAAAGCTGTCACAGACACGCCTGACATCGAAATGTCAAACGCGAAGTTGATCCCTAATAGAAATTATTAAGGTTGATATTGCGCTGCACGCCGTGACGGATATATCCGTCGTTGGCGTCCAAAAGGTTACCGTCTATAACGTTTATAGCTGACAGTTGACAATAGCTCTCGGAATGGCCGCGCGCGCCATTAAAATTATATTTAGAACGACGCTTAACGCTTGTTTCGATGTGTTTGGGTGGTCGGGGATTTAGCTATGGGATTCATTAACCATTATTAAAATTACTTGTGGCGAGCTGTTAAGGAGTAGCGACCCTACGTGCTCCTGGGGTTGTTCTGTGGGTTGGTTGTTTGGAGAGGACCTCCGCCTTTGGCTTGCCTTGATCGGCTGTTCAGAGTGGAGTCGCTCGAGCTGTTGCTCGAGGGTGGATGTGGTCACCTAAGTGGCGAATTATATTAATATTACTATTTTCTAGCGGCGGGCGAGTCACCGTCTGCCGTAGATAAAAATGAGAGACAATTGTCTCACTCAATAGCCCAGCCATTAGTCCATGATAGTTGAGATGGCAACGTGATATAGGTACCTAATTTCCGTAGAAGTGTTTATTTTCTACGAAGGAACAATATATTTTAGGATAATAGAATACTGAATTTATGATCGGAGTTACTTCACGGAATTGGTTGATTGGGGTTAACAGCGGGTAATAAGTGCTTGTCAGGAATTTCTAGTAAAACAAAAACGAAGTGGTCAAAACACACCGTAATTAGCTATTTTGAGCTCTGTTATGGAGCTGTAACGCATATTATCCCATACAAAGGTTACGGTGGTGTATGTTCTTTCCAGCCAAACAGTGCGGAGTCTGCACAACAGATGTGTTAACTATTCGCTACGGCGCCCGGCGGGTAGACATACCAAACGGACCTGCAGTTGAAAAATCCCTATGTTGTTGTAATTAAGTCGGGAATAATTATAAGTGACACTAGAATTGTATTTGTAACGTAGACTTTCGTTGAATAACTTAGAAGAAAAATGTGGACACTTGATTGGAGACACCGACGCTGTGCGGGTGATTTTAATAAAACGCTGAGATAGAGTATTCCAAAAATATCCTGAATTTAGTGAATCATATTAAGTACGAGATTATAATTGTATTTTATAACGAGTGTGGAATCGGTGAAGTGTGGCTGTGGAGCCTGTTGGCTAAACCAAGTTAAGTAATTATTATATTAAGACAGCCTTTTCATTCGGGGACAGATCTATATTTTAAATCCCTTCATTTTATCTATTTCCATTCCTGACTAAATAAAATACGTAATCGTTAAATAACGATTACACGAACTTCATGCAAATACTGGATCAATTCGAATGATAAAGCAGTTATTTTAAATGTCAATGTTAAATTAACATTGAATGTGTTTTATGTGTGCTTTTGAATTTTGGTTTGTGTTATATGAATTAACAGGCGGATTCGATTTCCACCTTATCAAATTATTCAGTGAAGTTTATTGGCAAGAGGACGAAGTAAAATGATAGACTGTAAATATGTTGCATGTAAATTAGATGGGATGTAAATTATGTGACATACCTACGTGGCCAGTAACAGATTGAATAAATTACATATTACGCTGCTATTTAGAACTTGGAGTATGTGACTTGCCGGCGTGGATGACGAGTTCAAACCTCGTACCAATTGAAATTGGGATTGTAAATTGTGTGGTTTATGCGAGGGTTCAAATCCTTGGCGAGAATCAAATTTGTGTGAGCGGCCAGAAAGCAGCTACTGGCAGTAAATACAAGTGCTTTTCTAAAGCCTCATATTTTATAAGGCTTATATGTTGTTAATTAACGTGCGTACAATGTCTTGTGAATTTGGTTCGTTTGTATCCTAACGGTCTGAAGTCGGCATACGGACTTAGAAGTTTTGATGTAATTAATTTTATTGAATTTATTTGAAATAGTTGACTATGATGTATATAGCATTAAAGGCACGGGGTTTTTCCGTTTTATCTGTTTCGCTTTTTACCTCGTAACAGGAAATTGGCCTTAGTGAGCGGAAACAGATATTGGAGAAAGTTCTAACCGACTTTGTCCAATTAAATAATGAAAAGTTTCGATTTAAATTACAAATAAATACGAATTAATAAACCAGCTTTAACTTCCATTCTAGCCTATTGTTTTCTTTACACACCCTCCTCTACAAACCAGACCTGTATCTTATTCAAGTAGGTACCTAGCTACAGTTCAGTTATCATCCAGATGGTAAGTAAGCTAGGTACAGCCTAGGTACCAGCCGATACCGTTTCACCTGGCGCACGTGACGCAGGATTCTAGATTTTGTGTCCAAAATCAATGAAGCACAACTAGTAAAAAGAACCTTTATACAAAAAAATAACAATAACACAACGTAGGAAACTAAAATTTTATTCGATTATGACGATCACAGGTTCAATCTCACATTAGAAAGGTCTGAGAGGGGTGTTTTAAGATGAATATAAAAAAAAAAACCCACTTATGTATAATTCTCTAATATAAAAATATATTTATTAAATCGGTATTTAATATGTTTTATAAACATAGTCGTAAGGTTTGAGAGGGGTGCATTATATGTTCTTCGTAAATGAATAAATACTTATTGTTATAATTGTTTGAGGAGTATATGAATGAAAATTCCAAGACTTTGTACTGTTGTTTTAATCTTTTATGTGTGTGTTTTGACCAAATATCGTTTATTATCGTAAAATATTTGTGTACTTTAAGCGGTTTTTTCACCCGTCTGCCAAATCGTACAGAAATTAGCGCATTGCTTTTACACTTAAAATGTCAGGACGAGATAAATCGTGTTATGGTTTAAAACGTTGTAGTGAGACAAACACTGACCGGCTTACACGTAAGAGAAGCCGGGGTAGTCAATTGAGTGGTGTGACGGTTGATAAATTAGGGTCGGCCGGTGCAGAGCTTATGGCGATGCAGCAACGTGGGCTTGAAGTGTTGCTAAGCAAGGCGGACATGCTGTCTAAGCGTGTTGAGTCTTTAGAGTCACAACCAACGTGCTCGATAGGTATTCCTAAAGTTTCGGCGTCACAAACGGACACGACTAGTGAACCATGTCCTCCACAAGAATTAGAGGCTCTCAGGAACGAGTACTGTGCTTCTGTTAGGCCTAATGTTTACATAATGCAGCCAGCCATGGCTAAGCCTCTTTTTAACGACAGGAAAGACCTTAACCCCATAAAGTTTATTACAAGTTTACGCAAATATATAAAATCTTTGAATGCGCATGATACAGCTATCGATATTGCAATGGAGTGTCTAACAGAACCAGCTCGTACAGTATTGGGATTGCGTAGTAAAAACTGGCGAACTATAGATGACTTTGAGCACGAGTTCAGACGTATCTATTGGGGTGAACAGCAGCAACAAGCCGCTGTGTACAATATTATAAATGGCTCGTATAATCCCAATGGAGAATTAGAAATGAGTGAACATTTTGCTAGCCAGATGGAAACTGTTAGCTTATTAACAATACCGTGTGACGAAAATATGTTAGTTACTTGGGGAATGAGACATTTTTCGGAGCATGTGCAGCAACTGTGGTTTACTAGCAACAACGAAGCAAATATCAAAACGGCAGTTGAATTTCTTACGAAAATTGATCTTAATGTCAAGTGTAAGAGTAATAAAAGTGTTATAAATTCAGTACGTTATGTTAATAATGTGCCACAACTACAAACTAGAAGTATGCACGATATAAGTGATCATACCTTACCAATGGCGCCAGCAATCGAACATAAGAAAACCTATCGTAGACCTAGATGGATGAAAAGGCTGTGGCGTAAACCGAGTAGTAGCTTAAAAGGAGGCCACGTTGATAGGAGTAGTTTCTCGTCGCCAAATCGGGAGACGCTTTCACGATCGCATCAAAATTAATCTATCTGTGTAGTGTAGAACTAAAATATACCGGATGTAATATCGATAATAATTGAGTTTGGTCGGCGAGTAGTTTGACTTTATATTCGAATTGAAATTTGATGAGAATTCGATTTATTGTAATATTTGTAATAAATAGTAACTAGGTGAATAGAACTGAATTTGACTGCAAGACGACACATAGTATTGGATCCAATTAATTGCTGAATAAATTGTCTTTGTCAAATTTACATAATTGGTACTAAGCACTTCTGGCGACGAAAAAAAAAAAGAGGCTAATTTACATTAATACTTACTTATAATATGTTTATGGGTTTAACTACAATTATGTAGTGTACCTAAGTACGTAATAACCTTTCAGTGAACACTGTGTACTTCACGAACATGTCATGGATCTGATGGATCATGATATCATTACAGAATAATATTACAATTAAACGTGATTATAAATATAGAAAAGGGGTTAAATAATGAGAGCCAAACGTTGACGTTTGTCAACAAGTTATAAATACTGAAGCAAATGCATTGTTTTATGCATTGGGTTTTTGCATTTAAACGAGTACATACAGGTACAGGATTTTAATAATATTAGAGGTACATATATGATGAATAAATGATTTGGATGTTATGATGGCTGTAATTTGGAAGCCGTACATGGATTTTAGGTGTGGTGAATGAATTTCAGGTATGATGTATGAAAGTCTGGCCAGACTTAAAAAAAAAGTTGTAAATGAATGAATATTAAATATGATGAATGATGTGATGTGTTTCTAGAGACGATGAGTGGATTAAGTTGTGTATATGAGATGAGTGTATAAAAATGACTATTTTCGTGTTCATATAAACCCGATCTATAGATTGTGCGGTAATCCACATATAAACCCGATCCTCTGGATTGTGCGGTAATACTCATATAAACCCGATCTCTGGATTGTGCGGTAACTCTAATACAAACCCGATCTATAGATTGTGCGGTAATCCACATATAAACCCGATCCTCTGGATTGTGCGGTAATACTCATATAAACCCGATCTCTGGATTGTGCGGTAACTCTAATACAAACCCGATCTATAGATTGTGCGGTAATCCACATATAAACCCGATCCTCTGGATTGTGCGGTAATACTCATATAAACCCGATCTCTGGATTGTGCGGTAACTCTAATACAAACCCGATCTATAGATTGTGCGGTAATCCACATATAAACCCGATCCTCTGGATTGTGCGGTAATACTCACTCATATAAACCCGATCTCTGGATTGTGCGGTAACTCTCATATAAACCCGATCCTAGATTGTGCGGTAAACTTTACATGTATATGCCCGGTTACTCGACTGAGAGGCACACCTATAGTAGCCCGGTCTGAACTGTGCGGCAAAAATTCAAAGCATTTCATGATCTCCATGCTAAAAGTCAAAACAGTACATAGTGTATATACTAAATGGCTCTTTAAACTAAATCTATAATACATGCAAGGCGTATTAATGTAATTAATTGTATAAGAAAAGGGGACACATCGTTCACAGTACAAGAATCTAACTAGACTATTCTGATTCAATCACAAATATTCATTATGGAGAATATCACGCCTTATTTTCGTATATACCTAAAGGTTGATGTATCAGGAAGTTGCTTTCCTAAAAGTACCTTAAGCTTATGGTATTAAGGTCTTAGTACCAATAGTGAGTGGTTTAGCAACTTGTTTTCTTAAACATGTACTGTCCTGTGCGAGTTATAACCATCCGTCTGTCCGTCAATAACAGCAGGTAGCCATCGAGAAGTGTTAGCGCCAGCGCTAAAATTTTATTGCTTTATTAACCACTTCAGTACAAGTGTACAGCAAGTATAGTTAAAATATTGGACAGAGACATACAAAGGAAACAGTGGATAGCGCTGGTGCTAAGTAATAAAAGAGGTTCACTACCCACTTAGAATACAATGCGTAGTCGAGTAGCACGATCAATGCCATAGGTTTGAAGAATGAATAGATTAATTTTATTTTTCATATCGTTACGTTATTTATATCCATGTTAGTTGCCGTTTAAGGTGTTGAAAGCGAAAACCTGTGTTTTAGCTCTCAACAGAGAGGGGGATGAGATGGCAACGTGATATAGGTACCTAATTTCCGTAGAAGTGTTTATTTTCTACGAAGGAACAATATATTTTAGGATAATAGAATACTGAATTTATGATCGGAGTTACTTCACGGAATTGGTTGATTGGGGTTAACAGCGGGTAATAAGTGCTTGTCAGGAATTTCTAGTAAAACAAAAACGAAGTGGTCAAAACACACCGTAATTAGCTATTTTGAGCTCTGTTATGGAGCTGTAACGCATATTATCCCATACAAAGGTTACGGTGGTGTATGTTCTTTCCAGCCAAACAGTGCGGAGTCTGCACAACAGATGTGTTAACTATTCGCTACGGCGCCCGGCGGGTAGACATACCAAACGGACCTGCAGTTGAAAAATCCCTATGTTGTTGTAATTAAGTCGGGAATAATTATAAGTGACACTAGAATTGTATTTGTAACGTAGACTTTCGTTGAATAACTTAGAAGAAAAATGTGGACACTTGATTGGAGACACCGACGCTGTGCGGGTGATTTTAATAAAACGCTGAGATAGAGTATTCCAAAAATATCCTGAATTTAGTGAATCATATTAAGTACGAGATTATAATTGTATTTTATAACGAGTGTGGAATCGGTGAAGTGTGGCTGTGGAGCCTGTTGGCTAAACCAAGTTAAGTAATTATTATATTAAGACAGCCTTTTCATTCGGGGACAGATCTATATTTTAAATCCCTTCATTTTATCTATTTCCATTCCTGACTAAATAAAATACGTAATCGTTAAATAACGATTACACGAACTTCATGCAAATACTGGATCAATTCGAATGATAAAGCAGTTATTTTAAATGTCAATGTTAAATTAACATTGAATGTGTTTTATGTGTGCTTTTGAATTTTGGTTTGTGTTATATGAATTAACAGGCGGATTCGATTTCCACCTTATCAAATTATTCAGTGAAGTTTATTGGCAAGAGGACGAAGTAAAATGATAGACTGTAAATATGTTGCATGTAAATTAGATGGGATGTAAATTATGTGACATACCTACGTGGCCAGTAACAGATTGAATAAATTACATATTACGCTGCTATTTAGAACTTGGAGTATGTGACTTGCCGGCGTGGATGACGAGTTCAAACCTCGTACCAATTGAAATTGGGATTGTAAATTGTGTGGTTTATGCGAGGGTTCAAATCCTTGGCGAGAATCAAATTTGTGTGAGCGGCCAGAAAGCAGCTACTGGCAGTAAATACAAGTGCTTTTCTAAAGCCTCATATTTTATAAGGCTTATATGTTGTTAATTAACGTGCGTACAATGTCTTGTGAATTTGGTTCGTTTGTATCCTAACGGTCTGAAGTCGGCATACGGACTTAGAAGTTTTGATGTAATTAATTTTATTGAATTTATTTGAAATAGTTGACTATGATGTATATAGCATTAAAGGCACGGGGTTTTTCCGTTTTATCTGTTTCGCTTTTTACCTCGTAACAGGAAATTGGCCTTAGTGAGCGGAAACAGATATTGGAGAAAGTTCTAACCGACTTTGTCCAATTAAATAATGAAAAGTTTCGATTTAAATTACAAATAAATACGAATTAATAAACCAGCTTTAACTTCCATTCTAGCCTATTGTTTTCTTTACACACCCTCCTCTACAAACCAGACCTGTATCTTATTCAAGTAGGTACCTAGCTACAGTTCAGTTATCATCCAGATGGTAAGTAAGCTAGGTACAGCCTAGGTACCAGCCGATACCGTTTCATAGTCACCCTTTAATAATATTCTATTAAATTATAATTAATTGGATCATATTTAATTACATATGTTACAATCATATTTAACCGGTTCATTTAGATTCCATCAACCAGCAATAGTCCCTGTACACTGGGGGTGCTGTCTCTGTGTGCGTCCCATGACACTGGTAGGGACAGCATCCACTCGGTGTACCCCTTGCATTTCATTTGTCAAAAGGGCCTCTACGTGTTGGCTATGTGGTACTCGTTTGGTACTTCGGCTCCGCGTACGCCTCCCAAAGGTTCGGGACAACATTGTCCCGTGAGCGGTAAAGACATACAAATAACAATAAGAAGTTATTTTAGGCCCAGACTTACCTATCGCTTGGGAGTTGGGATTTGCCGATCCCCAGAGGGGGGGGGGGGGGCTACTCTATGACATGTCCTATGTTTTCCTAACCACCCGAGTTAATGTGGTACACAGTCTACCGCAGACCTACCGAACAGAAGGTCTGGCGCATACCTATAGTTAAATATATAGTCAAAGGTGATCCAGGGTATTAACGAAATGGCTTTGCTAACCATCATATTTTGCAATCATCTGAACTTGATCCATTTTCCATACACATAGGAAGGTCAGTGTATTGTTGTATCTGCCTATCTCCATGCTCTGATAGTTCCCATACAATGAGGGAACTGAATAGTCTACACATATGTATTGGTATATGTATAATGATTAATGATAGCAAGGTTAATGGCTAAAAACCAGAGTCGACATCAAATAATAATACCACTAGCGAACTAGAGAGATACCTATATTTGGTTGTAACAATGAGAGGTATTCATGATCACATGGCCCCACGTGTCCTCTCTATAGAAGAAGGAAAAAGAGGCCCTGGACGACCCTCAAGACTGGAAACAGACCATCAAGAAGGCCCTGAAAACTGTCACCACCAGAGACAACCCACAACCGTGTGATATGGCGCAAATATACTAAGAGGGCTACCCCAAATAAAATGGGGTAAAAGCTAAGAAGAAGAAGAATGAAGGGATTCATTGCATCAGGGATGAATAAGGAATAATTACTATGGGGTGCAAAGGACACCAGAGTTATTGTTGCATGTTATACGCGACCAGGAGAAAGGGAAGGCAAAGAAAAAGATGGGAAGATGAAATTAGAGAAATGGCTGGACCAATGTGGAGAAGGAAGGCCATTGATAAAAAAAATTGGAAAATTCTAGGGGAGGCCTTTGCCAAAGGGCAGACTGACACAAATGAATACATCCCAGATGACATAAACACTGGGAAATTGGAAAAAGTAGAATAAGTTAAATACAAATAGTTATTTTTTATTTGTAAAAAAAAATCAGGCCTTTGGCAGTAATAAAGGCTTTATTATTATTATTATATGCCAGATACAGCATTCACGCCTGTGTTCCCAGAAAGGGTAGGCACAGCATATGAACTTTAATTTACCTACTTTATTTTAGGAGGAAACATATATTGCAGTATCAGGTAGCTAACATGTCGCCGACAACTCACTCAAATCCCATCCAGTATTGACACTTACGATAATAATAATAATGGTATGGCATTTATTTTCGAACCGTGAGATCTTCTCTCGATATCACGGGACGAAAGGGGCTGGTGTATTCCAATGCGGCACTACATAGATGAAAAGCTTTATTTCGATTGCAACGAAAATACATAGATAAAAAATATATTCTCATGCCGCTACCTAAATACAAAAATGTTTTCAGTACACGAGAAAAACCGCTTACTTTCCTTTCCTCATTGAGTGGATTAAGACGAAGTAAATTGTATTACGAGGGATGAATGAGATTAAAAAGGGGGAGGCGAACTTATGTAAATTGATGTGCAAGATGAAATAAGAAATCAAAAAATGTGAGAGAACCGCTGGGTTTACTAATGTTTGCCATAACATTTTTACTGATACTATCGCAGCGCACACCATGGCAGAAATATGTAGCTACCGGGGACAGTGGCTGCCTTAGGGGGTGGCAAGCAAGGCAACCGCCCGGGGCCTCGCTCTTACATTACAGGGGCCCCGCGCAACCCAGGTGAAGGCCTCGCAAAGATTTGATGCACCGGGGCTGCCCGGAGCCTCGCAATGTCTAAGGCCGCCGCTGACCGGGGAGGTACTACATCTGTCAAATTTACTTCCACGTTTCCTATTGGTTTTCTACAATTCGATTCGTTTGTATTTATTTATTTCAGTAAAATTTCCAGTAAGGGGTCCTTCCCGTTTACTAAAATAAATAAAATATTCAGGTGTCATTATTTGACATCTCTGACTTTGACATTGTCCCGGGACCTTTGACGTTTGAAGTTTCAGACGTGCACATAGCCAATACCGGTAATTTTTGTTAATTCAGTGTTGATTCATGCGTACTGTCTGATCTTGAACTTAGATATACTATTGGTACGGTACTACATCACATTGGTAATGCAAACTGACAATTAAGTGACGTCATAGCCAGACAATAGGCTTTCATCGCGCCACAACCATTGTCACTGTCGCGAACTTAATGTTGGATTGTGTTCAAGTATGTTCAGAGTGCAACTCAATTGTGTCTAGGGTTGCCAGATGTTCCGTATTTTGACGTCCCGTATTTAAAACTGTTAAAATTAAATATTTACTTGGATAATAGTAATTTATTGTTAAAAAATCAAGCAATAACATTGGTAAAAGGTCCAGATATGATTTTTACAGAATTTTTGGTCGCTGAAAGAAATGCGACATGTTAAATGGATGAAGAACATCCGAAAATCATCCGGACTGAAATACGAAAATATTTCTGCCCAAGCTGAAACGGAGACGCTTCACTCGCTTGGTCAATAATAATTAATAACACTGGTTTTTTTCACATTCTGAATATATCGTGTGTATGCTGCGTGCTATCTTTGAAATGTAAGAATTTACTGAAAGTATATAAATTAGTACAATATTACCCTCTGATATCTAAAGGAAAGGAAACGAAGAAAGGTGTATGGCCGAAAATAACCGTTATAATTTTTACAGTACATATGGTGCTACATTACAGCACGAGTGCGGTAATCAGCAGATTACGTGCATATGTCGAAATTTTAAAGAGCCATATGTACAGTAAAACGTTGTACGATACACGTGCGAATAGGTAATTCGCAACTCGTGTCGATTTAAAACACTCCCTTCGGTCGTGTTTTAATTTATGACCACACGTTACGAATTTCCTGTTCTCTGCACTTGTATCGTAATGTACTATAATCTAAAAAAAATGGCATAGAAATCGGCGAACAATCCTTGCAGTTAGCCAAGCGTGAACCCACTCATTCATAAGCAGAATCGTATCAATAATTGTAATGTAACAAATAACCAGTTTATAATAGCTGTTGATTGATGTGTGTTAACCTTAACGCGACCCACGATAACGAATAATTCGAACATAAATACAATGAACATGGCAGTTACTCTACAGTAACTAAAGACTGGGCACACTGATTTAGCGCGTGAAATTGTAATACCTTTTTCTCTTATGTAATATCTTTTTCTGCTTTGCCGTAACGTGAGGCCGCACGAGCGTAATTTGAGTTGGACTGTAGGGTTGCCAACCGTACCGTACAACCCTAGAGGAAGCGTGCGGGACGCCGATTGTCCCGTTTTACATAACAATGTATACGTATGCCAAATTACAGCTTTCTTCTAGTAGTAACGGTTACTGAGCTAACCCGCGGACAGACGGACGGACATTGCGAAACTTAAAGGATTCTTGGTGGACTACGGAACCTTAAAAAGATTAAAAATTATTGGGTTAAAAGTGTGTTACACGTTGCACGAAACCGTCTGTAACCGTAACTGTTTGCCAGTTTAAAAAGAAAGTTTTTTTTTTCGAACGAAGTGAATTTCAAACCTCGTCAAAAATCGATGATAGCTGATTGTATGGAAAGTTTGAGCAGATTCTATGGGATGGCAGCTACCGGCGCCATATTTAGTTTTGGTCGATCGGCAATAATAATAAACGTTTTTTTTAACCGACTTCAATAGAAGGAAGGAGGCTCCCAGTTATGTGTGTACATTTCCGATAACTCTTCACCACGTTGGCCTATTTTGATAATTGTTTTTTTTTTTGTTTCAAATCAGGTACCCCCAAGTCGGTCCCATATAAATTTGGTGAAGATCTGATGACGGGATCTAGGAGGAATCGAGGGAACTCCTTGAATTTGATAGGCACGCATATGCCGATTTCGGCATTTCCTGTAGGTAAGCAAGCATTGGTTCTCGGAAACCACATATTTGGTGAAGCGGAACCGGTGATGATGACCACAGTAGTCATATGGAACTCAATGATGTAGGCACTTCACAGATTCCGATGAAATTTCGTTGAAGTAGCAACTAATGCTCGTAAAAATATACATTCTGAAGTGGAACTTATGATACCTAAGGAACTGAAGGTCAGTATGGCTTCCCTGAGGAATCGACGGAACTCCTCAAATATCATCGGCCCATATTAAGTGACTAGGCTGGGATCCGCAGTAACCACCTCATCTGCTATCGGAAAGCAGTACCTACATGTGGTTAAGTGGCAAGGATGTCTAAAATGTCATGTGTGTGGCATAGCGAAGTAGAAAATTGGAGGTTTTTTTTGGTATAAATTATTAAGTGTCTCGGTTGACCAGACCAGATTTGATTTGTTTTTGACGTTTGATATATTTGATTACCGCGTCATGATTAATGACGAACGATCTAGCGTGTGATAAAAATATTGATATCATAATTCATAATGTTAGATCTGGAACAGTCATAATACTGACAGTGGTAGTGACGCGGCTGCGGTATATTTTTAGGGTTACGTAAGTACCCAAAGAGTAAAAACGGAACCCTATTACTAAGACTCCGCTGTCCGTCCGTCTGTCTGTCACCAGGCTGTATCTCATGAACCGTGATAGTTAGACAGTTGAAATTTTCACAGACGATGTATTTCTGTTGCCGCTATAACAAAAATACTAAAAAACAGAATAAATTAAATATTTAAGGGGGCTCCCATACAACAAACGTGTTTTTTTTGCCGTTTTATAGATACGGAAACCTTCGTGCGCGATTCCGACTCGCACTTGGCTGTATTTTATTTTATGTGTGTATGTTCGCCGATAACTCTTGACCACGTTGGCCGATTTTAATAATTCTTTTCTTGTTTCAAAGCAGGTACCCCCAAGTGGTCCCATATAAATTGGCGAATGTCTGATGATGTGATCCTGGAGGAAACGAGGGAACTCCTCCAATTTGACAGGCACGCGTATTCGGGTATTAAATATTATTTCTAGTCCTTTTGTTGAATTCTCATTCCGGAGGGTTTAAGATTATACAAGAAAGAGCGTACTGGCTTTTAAAATCCGACAATGAACATGCATTTGCAGGCATCCATAGACTGCGGTAACCACTTGCAACAGGCGGGTCGTAGCCTTGTTTGCGACCGAATGAACATTACAATTGTACACGTATTTTATTATTTAACTGATCTACAAAACACATTGTCTAAAGCAGGTCAATTAATATTAATATCAAGACAGACTGAAATTATCAACGCAGATAATGGGAGGTCAGTGACCGGACGGCAAAAACTGTTGATGTCAAATATCTAAACCCTTAATACTATACACGCTTACATAATTAGGGTACCTTCTTTGCTGAATTGAAATACATAATCGTTTTTTAGTTCTGAGTTGGTGCAGTTTTACTTAGTCCATATATTGGCTATGTGCACGTGAAACGTCAAACGTCAAAGGTCCCGAGACAAAGTCAAAACTCAGAGATGTCAAATAATGACACATGAATATTTTATTTACTTTAGTAAACGAGAAAGACCCCGTATTGGAAACTTTACTGAAATAAATAAGAGAATATAAAATACATACAAACGAAACGAATCGTAGGAAACCGTTAAGAAACCAATAGTAAACGCGAAAGTAAATTTGACAGTGGTCCCCGGTAAGTACACATTTCTGCCATGGTGTGCGCTACGATCGCCTAGCTTACCCCCACCACCTACTTCGCACATAGCCAATAGTCAACAGCAAAAGTAGGTGATAATTTTAGTACCTTGTCCCTTTCACTATTTTGACACATCCAGCCATCGTAGTATTGTTATGATAATGCGACAAAGTACTAAAATGATAATATAAATCTAAATTTGCTGTTCACTGTACGAAAGCATTGTAATTGAAAGAGCGCGGAATTGAAACAAAGGCAATTTTTGAAAACAGTATAATTTTCGTTAACTGTGAAACATGTCAGCCATAGAATCATTTGCAACATTAAGGAAAGAAATGTTACATGTCAACCTTGAATGAATGAATGAATAAATAAAATTTATTTTGAAACAACAACAATACAAGAAAACAGTTTACAAAAATCATAGATCAAAAAGGTATCAGTTGTCTCAAAAAAGGAGCCCACTCAGCATGAGTCGAGGCCGGGGGCCACGACGCTGATTTTCGGTGGGTCCTATAATGACTAACCTAAAACTAAGACTAAGAAATCGTTTAACTTAACGGGCTTATAACTGTATTTCATTATTGAGTTTGTACAATCAAAATTATTTATTTATCTATCTCTGCGAAAACCAAACCAGAAGGTGAACCAATGACATAATACAAAAATATGGCGGACCTGCGTGATTATACGTGTGCATTTTGTGTGTATGTATATGTATGCTTACTCCAAACCTTCAATTAAGTATGACAAGTGTGAAAGAATTCAGAAGTATCATGCCAGTATACTAATTACATTCAAGTATTACGGTAACTGGTAATGGTAACTGACACCTTAGAAACATAATCAGATAATAGCAACTTCCGGAACTTCCTGAACATTTGAGGGAATAGAAAATATCACATTGCAAAATTACAAAGTGCTCACCACAATTTGTAAATTGTAACCATGAGCATGTGAGAAATATGTAGATAGTAGAGATAATCATCTGTTTAATACCTATGTACAGTCAGTCAGGGAGGGTACTTTTCTCTGCAGCTGAGTGTACCTTGGGACCCGGGTATGTCCTAAAACTACGATCCAGACCACCGGGGGATGGGCAGCAGCATCCCTAGAGTGCGGTGGAGATACTGCGATCGCCAACCCGCATGCCAAGCGTGGCGATTATGGCATATACCCCCCGTGAGTTTGGGGGAGGCCTATGTCCAGCAGTGGACGTCCTTGGGCTGATATGGTGGATGGTGGTGGTGAGTGTACCTTGCGTGAGTAGAAGTTAGATGTCTTCTTCGCGGATCTAACTATGTAATAGATATGTTAGCTAGTCTAGAGATTCGTAAAAGGATATAGGAAATTTATTTCAGAAAACATCTGCAAAGGGAAATTTGTATAGGAGTGCAATTAAGGAGTTCTACGCGGGTGAAACCGTGAACAAGCTAATTATTAAATAAAGAGTCATCGCTCAATTGAATATAGGTATAGAATGATAATCCCATCAAAAACATAAATGTGAAAATGGGAGCCAAGTTCAATATTAAGAATATGCGATGCTTGGTTGTCGTCTTCACCGACAAAAGAATTGAGATCTAAATGGGTGCTAAATTCCGTAGATTCTCTGAAATGGTGCCAAATCCGGCACTACATTGTTTACAATAAAACTAATTTACTGCGGCTTAATGCATTTTGAGCTTTAACTTGGCAGTTTTCTTAAATATCCAACAGCTTTTATGGTATTATAACATACTGCATAGAAAATTTGGTACGCATACATGTACCAATTTTTTTTTTATGTTAGATAGATTTGGAGTTATTGGGTTGAGTTCGTTTGTGTAAAATAACACACGGCTGCTGTCCGCCAGTTCCTGGGGTGAACTTGGCTGGACACGCTGCCGCGTGTCTAGATAAACAATCATTAATTTAAAACAAAATTTCATTTCAAGTGCACATATGTTTAAAACTCACTCAAGTGCCGACGGAACCCACGCACCAAACACGGCACTTCATTTCTGTGTACACTTTTTTTGGCACCAAACTGGTCACGAGTCGGACCGGTCCTTCGAAATCCTGATTAGAGGGAGACGGATGCGTCGATACATTGGTGGGAGCGGGATGGAGTCGGTTGGCGCCTTTTGGTTGTGATATAGGAATGTGTGATGTGTGGATGTTAGTTTTTCAGTTAGGTACCCTTATATTTTTTGACAGAGGGAGCGCAAAACGAGAACAAAGCGTCTCCGTTTCACCTTGGACCAAAACGCTTTCGTGCTACACTTTTTTTACAGAATATGTATATGTCGTCGCTATAGCCTATAACAAACAAATGATGAAAATAAGCTTCTGACAAAAAATACATTTTTGGTACAAGCTTTTAGTACCGACTGTACTTTTTCCACAATCATCCACTCGTTGACACGGTTCCAATGAGCCCAAAAACGATGGTGAATTGTCACCGAATTTACATTAGTACGAGGTGGTACGAGTGAATATTATATAAGTATGTCAGCTCAATCGGATACTGGCAAGTGGCTGAAAAAGGCATGGCACATTCTGATGACCAGGCAGCGAAACTTTGGTGCCGATGACATCATTATGACGAAACTAAATTGGCATATAGGATGTTTTTATAAATTATACACAACATAGTTATTAACCTTTACCACGCTTTGACAGATGCAACAGTTGTCACTAGCATGCCGATTTAATAGCAATGTCAAAGATTCATTGTATTATAATAGAAATTTGTTAAATCCATATAAAAGTCTTGATGTGTCATTTTTGATCCTTCTCTTTCAATGTGCTTTTTAGTTTTTAAATGTTTTTCTATGTTACTTGGTTTAGCTGTTAAATTTTGCTGACAGCAGGAGCAAAACATTTTTTCATTTTTAACAACTGAAAAGGAAACGTCTGCAAATACGGCTGCATAGACTCCATGGCGACTACGGTCAAGCGATACCTATAATGTGTGCCTTATAAATGTTGTACCTTATCAATTCACATTTCTTAAATTCACGAATAAAAATACTAAAACGATGTACAATATTGCCTTCGATAATTTTCTGATGAAAATGACAAAGACAGTTAAGTAATGATGTTTTTATAAGTACTGGCCGTCTCAAGTGTCAATAAAATATCCGTGTACTAAAGAGGCCAATAAGTTGTAAGTGATTAATGATTATCTATATATCATCTAAATAAAAACACTCTGTATGAAGCCGCTACGTCATACGTCTGTCATCGGCACCAAAGTTTCGCTGAATGCTGATGACAACTTACAAATTTAGAACAGTGGAAGTTAGTGCTTATAATAGGAAAGCAGTGGAAACCAGTCCTCGGCACCATTTGTGCACAATACTTATTGATTAACGTAAAATCTTCAATCCCCCATGTACACGCGGTTGGTCTCTAATAAGGACATACAATACAGCATCTGAGTGACCCCGAGTACCTATGGCACATATGACACACATCATAAACTGTCTCGTAATAGGGCAATTTGAGCGTGCTGTCATAATGACATCAACACTTTAGAGCGTCTGCCGTTCTAGCCGACTGGTTATCAAGGATTCCTAAACGCTAGCAAGGTTAGATTACAATAGCCCCGACGCGATAGCGACTTGTACTGATTTTACGAGTAACATCCTGAATAGGGGAGAAGAGTTGAAGCCTCCCGTTTTAGCTAACTCCTTTACATTGTCCTGAATACATACGTCCTAAGTTGCGAGGGAGGGATAGGAAGGAAGCTCCTGATCACACTACACTGAATTCTGTCACTGAAGCTTGAAACAGTTGAAACGCACAGAGCGCGGCACAGCGTCGTTGCGGTGCGGTGCGGAAGCGATTTTTCGGTAAAGGACGAGCCACACCGAATGCGAGCGCAGCACGTGCGCGTGGCGTGCGTGTTCGGTGTGTCTCGGCTTTTAACCCTTTCGTTCCGGATGACGAGTTAACTCGTCTTGTGCGATGTGCTCTCAGATCCGGTAGACGAGTAAACTCGTTTTGAAAAAATTGACATTACATCCTGGATTAGGGCAATTGACAGTCGCTTGCAGAACCGGACACGTTGCGTCCTGTACTTTTGGTCTTGAGCCATATCTATTTGCTGCAGTTATTATATAGCCAACGAGTTATCTCGTCTACCGGCTCTGAAAAGTGTTTTACATAGTCGGACGCACATCTTTCGGACGTAAGAGCATCATTTCTGTGAACGAGTTAACTCGCCTACAGGACTGAGGAGCAGGTATCAATTCACTGAATATGGAAAACTGGGTAGATTTTGTGTATGGCTTTGCCGGAACGAAAGGGGTGAATGTCAGTGCTTGCGATGTGACAGTTTTATCTTTCGGAAACTTATGGCCCTTTTTTAGACCAAACGGGACTGCGCAACAGTTCGGTACGTTCGATATTTTTACGGTACGAAGACTGTTTTGCGTTTTTGATCTTTGGGAAACTTTCGACTGTCTATTACTGCTTCTTATGTCACACACGCGGCCTCCGATCTACCGCGCTACCGTATACCGCGGGGTTTTTTGGTGCGACGTGCCCCGGACCGCGTTCGCATTACCGAAAAACCTCCTACGCCCCGCAAGGACGCAGCCCGCAGCGCAACGCTCTGTGCGTTTTAAACTTTATTTATGTATGTTCCCTGATAAAAGCCGAGACACACCGAATGCGTGTGCAGCACGTGCGCGTGCGCGTTGTATCGTATCAAATGTCATAGTAGATGACACACAGACACACCGCTTGCGTGGCCTGCACGTGCGCGTGACTTGCAAGCGGTGTGTCATCTACTATGACATTTCATACGATACATCGCGCAGGCCACGCACACGCGCACGCGTTCAGTGTGGCCCGGCCATAGCTCTTGACCACGTTGGCCGATTTTGATAATTCTTTTTTTATTTCAAGGCAGGTAAGTTGATCCCATATAAATTTGGTAAAGGTCTGATGATGGGATCCAAGAGGAATCGAGGGAACTCTTCAAATTTAATAGGCACGCGTATGGCGATTTCGGTATTTTCTGTAGTTAATTGGAGTCGGATTTATTTGGTGTAATTTTGTTTTAAAACAAAACAATGTAATTTTTATTACTTATGTTTGACTAAATATGTAAGGATTCTTAAGATTATAGAAGGGCATGCACTCGTTTATTTTCTGCACTGATACGGTTACTTATCATGCGATAGTGACGATAAATCTTTATTTGTACGAATAACTATCAGTTTTGTTATCACCGTTGCGGTATTTGTCACCGTTTTGCCGGTATCCGATTGGAGCTGTTTGGCATACTTATGTAAGTTCAGTCACAATACAATATTATGATACCACCGAGCTGATCTGATGATGGGGACAGAAGGTGGATATAGAGAAACTTATTAATGAAATAGATGCCGCTGTAGCCGAGTAAGGCAAAAGTCACATGCGCGCCGACCCTTTAAAAAAAATATAAGTGCACTCCTTCCATGAAGAACCCCATACTGCAGTCCTTCGTGAAAACCTCGGCAGGGAGCTCATTCCACAACCGGAGCGTCCGTCTTGTTTTGTGTGTATTGCAATCGCAATGTAATTATCGGTGCTGTGCTACGAATTAATGTTTTCTTGCTCCAGCATTATAATCTGTCAATTAAATAACTGACAGCGGTATTTAAACAATAAACTTTTTATACTAGAGGCTCTGTGAGCTGTAGACCTCGCAAAAAAACTTTTTTTTTTCAAATTTCTAAAACCTGACTTGACAAAAAAAACTATATAATCATCGAACTTGCTCACAAAATTTCACGAGAATCGGTTGAGAAATGCGACCTGAGAACATCCGGACAGATAAAGTAAAAAAAAAAATTTTTGTTTCAAATATCAAAATTTTCAAAAACTGACTACGACAAAAAAAACTATATAATTATCGAACCTGCTCACAAAATATCACGATAATCAGTTGAGAAATGCGACCTGTAGAGGAGAACATCTGAATAGACAGACAGACACAGTCAGACATACGAAAGAATTTTTGTCGATACCTAAAACAGAGACGCTTCGCTCGCTCGGTCAATAAACGCAAGTCTATACCATAGGCAAGTCATTATATGACTGATGGGAGAATCAAAATGGATTTCCATACATTATTATAAAACTGTTATTTATTTGTCAATGCATATTATGCCACCCTATCGATTATTAATTTAAATCAAATAATTTGCTGTCATAGAAAAAATATTGTATGCAACGTTACATAATTAGGTTGTAAAATTCTTAAGGTGCTCTTAGACGCGCAAAATTTTGAGCAATTATTGCCCGTCAACAGTACAGGCGTCCTTCTCTGGCCTGTAAGTAAAAGTGAGACAACCGTACTGTTGACGGGCAATAATTGCTCAAAATATTGCCCGTGTAAGAGCACCTTTAAGCGACTCTCGAATTTTAAGAACCCTTATTGTGTAACTGTTGCATAAAATACCATTTTCTTTCTTGCAAACCTATTCTCATCTGGCCTCGCCAATGGATCCCCTCCATAAGTAGTTTTCCAATATAAAAGTAACATCATATAACACATTGTTACAGATTTAAAACGTAGTAACCAAGAACAGTCAGTTCTTTATCGTAAAAGCTAAAAATAACCATGAACGAACAAGGGGACAGAGGAAGTTCTAATGAATTGAATTTCATAAAAACTTGTCTTATCATGAGGATAACTATTCCTGTTTTGTGGTTTACATACGTATTTACAAGTTTTTATTTAACTTGCAATGTTGTTTTTTAGCGGAATAGCAAAGAAATATTGTTCATGAAGCTTGTCATGGATTTCCGCAAAGTAACGCCTGATTCTATCAATTACCTACCTGGAGAAGAGTCACAAATGATAGACAGCAATGGAAGGAGGCACACTGCAGGAGGCCTTTGCCAGGAGGCACACTGTGCTCAGAGATACTATAATAAAGATGGTAAAAATACACAACATAAATAAATAAAGAAAATAAATATTTACGATACAGAAAGAAAAATACACCTTGAAATGTCAATGTTCGGCCTTATACAGATAGATAGATATATGTACGTTCGGGTTAAGTCTAGCAACAGTTTTTTTTATACAACCACGGTGGCAAAGAAACTAAAGGCCTGCCTGATGGTAAGAAGCTACTGTCGCCTATGGACGCTTGTGACTCCAGAACAATTACAAGCGCGTTGCCGACCCTTTATTAACTTGAGGATTCAGTGTGTTGATAGTTAGACGTAGATATGCAGGTCCCTCACTCTCAACACAGCTTAACCTCGGGAGTAGACGTGTGTGCCGCGTCGGTGGGAGCGTTCAGTTAGTAACCAGCCACACAAGGGTTGACCACGAACGACGTTGCTTTTTTAATCGTATGGCATTTATTTACGAACCGTGAGATCTTCGAGAAGACAAGTACGGTTGCCAGTTTTTCTTGCACTTTTAGCACCATCCAGTCACGTGTAGGGTAATGGTGGGTATTCTCCCTACGGACGTGGTGCGACTTCGACCGCCCTTGTCAAGTGAGTGGGCAACTTGACTGTTAGAAGTTCTCAAGCTGCCCAAAGGCCTCTAACTTGGCTTAACGACTGCTGTCGTAGACAGCAGCCGGGATCAACGGCTTAAAGCCGAGACACACCGAATGCGTGCGCAGCACGTGCACGTGCATGAAATGTCATAGTAGATGACACACCTCTTGCGTGGCGTGCACGCGTGCTGCGCACGCAAGCGGTGTGTCATCTACTATGACATTTCATACGATACAACGCGCACGCCACGCACACACGCACGTGCACGTGCTGCGCACGCATTCGGTGTGGCTCGGCCTTTAACGTGCCTTCCAAAGCACCGACGTTGCTTAACCTCGCATACTGCACGCGGTACGCGGTTACGAGCGCGTTCGTTATCCGATATTATTTATGTCCATATCATAGTTAATCTTGCTCTGCAGACCATTCTTAAAACCGGTACCCGGCGTCTGTCATCACACGTAACGGTTCGCGAATGACTTTTATTATTAAATTATACGACTTATGTAATTAATTACTCATAGATTCCTTTCACTGACGCACTATGGAATACTAATATTAATAACACTGTAGATAGTGTGGTAAAACGGGCAACAATACGTTTAGGTCCAAAACAAATAGAAATAGAAATATTTATTGTATAACTGTGAACATATTTCTGTGTACATAGGTGTAAAGTTAATACTAAGTCATCACAGTTACCCGCAGCGGGCATACAATATTAGTGCTGCTGGACATAGGCCTCCCCCAATTTCATGGGGGGTAAATGCCATAATCGCCACGCTTGGCATGCGGGTTGGCGATCGCAGTATCTCCACCGCACCCTAGGAATGCTGCTGCCCATTCCCCGGTGGTCTTGGTCGTAGTTTAAGGACATACCATTACAAATGAATTAAAAAGAGTGCAGATACCTATTTCTTGGAAATTAACAAAACAAAAGTATAATTATATATATTATTAACAAATTCTCACTTAAAACATACTCATTTAAGTTATAAAACGCTTTCTCTAGTAGCCAATTTTTAACCTTTGTTTTAAATTGATTGCCCTCTAAGGTTTTGATTTCTAAGGGTAAATGGTTAAATACCTTTATGGCCATAATGTAGAAACTTTTTTTAAACATGGATTTTGTTACTTTAGGTTGTATTTATACTGATGACGTACATTTTGTCGTCGAGTAGATTCCTTTATAAAGCAATCTGCGTTATTTAGCACTAATAAACACAACTCAAAAATGTATATCCCAATTAATGCGAGAAAAACAGGGACCAAATACTTTTTTAAGAGACAACTTACTTATAACGACCTGACAACGATGCTGTACGGCTAGCACAAGACGGCGCGCGAGATAGACTATCCGTCTCTATCTAATGAGTACAAACGGAAAGAGACGTATAGTCTATCTCGCGCGCGATATAGCTCGCGCGCCGTCTTGTGCTAGCCGTGCTGGAGGTCTCAGGTTCGATTCCCGGTGAGAGTATTTATGCATGTTATGAGCACGAATAATTGCTCAGAGTCCTGGATGTTCTCTATATATTGAAGTATTTGTCTATCTATATAACGTATGTATATCGTCGCCTAATATCCATAGTACAAGCTTAGCCTAGTTTGGGATTAGGTCGATTTGTGTAAGATTGTCCACATTTTTTTTAATACCTCGTCGGTGGCAAACAAGCTTACGGCCCGCCTAATTGTAAGCGGTCACTGCAGCTGGACGCCTGGTACTCCAATAGATTCGCGATTTTAACTGATAAGAACCCTTGAGTACCTAAAAATACGTTCCAATTGGTAATTCCTTTTACATATGTACAGTCGGGTTAAGAAAAGGTTCGCCACCTTAAACTCTACATTTGCTTGCACCATGGCAGTTATCAGTCCTGCAAACGTTTCATTTCTAACGAAACAGAAATACTTATCGCATTAACGTTTGCAATAACAGGCTAATTGACTGATAATGTCAGGTCAACTAATAAAATATATTTCACTAAATGGGGGACCTGATGGGGTGTCTTTAGTTCCTTGGAGCGTGGGACGGATGTTGGTGTGGGATGCTACCTGTGTAGACACACTGGCACCGTCTCACCTCCAACGGACTACAGTAAAAGCGGGTGCAGCGGCGGAAAACGCCGAAATTCTAAAGCGTAATAAATACAAGGGCCTCGGCAGAGAGTACATGTTTGTACCTTTTGGCGTCGAAACTCTAGGTCCATGGGGTCCCAGCGCGCATAAGTTATTTGCAGAAATTGCGAAGCGTCTGGTTGACGTAACTGGTGACCGAAGAGCTGGCGGTTTCCTCGCTCAACGTATCAGCATTGCGATACAGCGAGGAAATGCCGCCAGCATTCTCGGTACAATGCCTCAAGGGCCCGTTTTAGATTTAAGTTAGTTTTAAAGTTGTACATAAATAAATGATTTTCACACTTTCACTAATATTATAGCCAGCTTCATGAACTGCAATAATTGCAGCTCTTTCATGGATATTTAAAATCCTAGGCAGTATCAAATTTAATACGACGCAGAGTTATGATATTGATCGCAAAAAATACGAGAGAAAATATTGACACTGACCAGTAGAACATATTTGATTGGAACTCTTACGAAGTTGTTTATTTGATGTTGATATAAAACTGGATGTAGGTCAGATGTGTTTACTAATTTTGACCCTTTTTATCATAAGTATAATTTTATATGCACCTATCTACTTAGTACTTTGGTTTAAAAAAAATGTTTCTAATGGACGATTCTCACCGAACGGCTGGAGTCGGCGCGCACCCCACTAGAGTCAAAGGAATTCGAACCCTTCATACAGAAGTTAGATTTCATATTTGAATGGGTTGCGGGCAGCCGGTCGGCTGCCGATGCCGCCGGCTCTGCCGCTGCCGTTTGGATACGAAGTCTAATAGCTTCTGTATGGAGGGTTCGAATACCTTTGACTCTGGTGGGGTACGCGCCGACTCCGGCCGTTTGGTGTGAATCGTCCATAAGAGTCTACGACTTTAAAAAGGAATGACTTTAACCTCTTTACCGCCCCAGTCATCTAACAAAGTAGTCTATTCGTGACAGCCAATGGAATGCCTCACACGGTCATCAATACATGACCATAATATACTAGATTGTCAGTTCCGTGGCGTACAGAGCACACGTCACTTCATTCGTAGTGTGGCGGCCATGACTGTCATGAGGTTAATAACTGACGAAGGTTTTCGTACCCAGACTGTAACTGTACATTACATAATAGGATTTCCCTCCATTAACGTTTTGGTAATATAATATTACAAGGATCAAGGCCGAACAGAAACGTGAATGTTTTCTAAACCCCTCGAACGATATTTCCCGATGTTATGACACATCTGGCCAGCTGCCAGATGACATCAGACGTCGGGAAGCCGGTACATACTTACGTTTAGTGTATGTATAGATAGTGTGACTGCAATTGACATGGATCATTTTACTTTAACATAGTAGAGCTACGAGTAGGTATATGAAAAATCGCAAATGTGATTATTTTTTACCTTGACATGTTTGTATCGCTTAACAGATATCGATTGCTCTCTACACACTATGAGTCCTGAAGAAGGAAATGGGATATTTTATTTCCGTAATCATGCCTTTGGTAGTGAAATTTAAGTGATTTTTATGGCAGTGTGATTAGATAATAGTATTATATGCGAATTTGTAGACGAAATGCGTTAAATATTTGACTAGATTAATAATAAATTAATAAATTTTAGAGGGACAGTTTCACAAATCCAATAGTCCTATGATAAGCTCAAAAAGGCTTGTGTTATGGGTACTAGACGACGATATATTTTAAAACATTACGATAACAAAAACGATACATTTTGATTTCAACCAATTGGCATGAGGATCGAATTACTGAAACTGAACACAAAAATGGACGAGTATTTCTAGTATACATTTCTACTTGACAGGCATTCCCCATCGCACCACTATATTGGCTAGAAATAGTAGAAAAACATGTCGTGCTAAGCACTCCCATGTTAAACGAGACAAAAAGCTGTCACGCCCAAACGCGGTGATCTATTAAAAAGACACTTTCCTTTCCACCGAAGCGCGGTCCGTTTTACTGCGCATGCACATACATATACGTATACGAGCCCCGATGCATAATGGACGATTCACGCCGAACGGCTGGAGTCGGCGCGCACCCCACTAGAGTCAAAGGGATTTGAACCCTCCATACAGAAGTTAGATTTCATATTTGAATGGGTTGCAGGCAGCCGGGCCGGCTCTGCCGCTGCTGTTTGGATACGAAGTCTAGCCTCTTTATGGTGGGTTCGAATTCCTTTGACTCTGATGTCGTGAGCGCCAACTCCGGCCGTTTGGTATGAATCGTCCATAAGTTCTCGTCTAGTCAGAGTCAGGACATTTTCTTAGGTTCTGGACAACCTATTTGTATGGAAAAAGCAATAAGTGTGTCATAGAATTGGTGAATATTTAAACTACGGCCTTTTTGTCCTGTGCTACGTAAAATTAGGTACTATTCTTACAATTAAATACTAAATAGATACAAGACGAAATCGGAATAAAGCTACAATACTTATATACCTTTATTGTATATCACCTGACATAATATAATGAAACACATGTACAAAAGAATAAGTTGTTCGGATTTCATCTACTTGGGACATCTTTTTAATAATTAGTCCAATCTAAAATCAACAGTCTGTGGTTGCAAAGTGACTTTTTGCATAGTATAATATATATTTAAAATTGTTATTTAAATGTGTGTCGACTCGACAACGTCTGGGGCCACAATGGGGCGTGTTGCTTTATCCATCAAGAAGTAAAATGATGTACAGTTGGACGCAATATTTATAAACTAAATGTTTTCGTAGTACAAGCCTCAATACTATATCGACTTTAATTATTATGGAATCCAGTTATAAGTAAATGCTAGCGAAAAACACATCAGTCCTTTATTACAAGCTTATAAGTAACTTGCACTGTTCGTATGTAAGTTGTCATTAAAATTTGCAGTACTTTTTTGACCCACTTGCCGGGATCCGATTGAGCTGAATGGCATACTAATGGAAGTTTGGTGACAATGCAATATTATGGTACCACCGTGCTGATGATGGAAACAGAAGGTGGCCATAGCAACTCCTAAACTACACAAGATAAACCCATCGTTTCGTTGCATTCGCACCGTCTCAACAAGAAGTTGATGACTGTGGAAACAAAAGTATAGTCGGCAACAAAAACTGGTAACAAAAATGATTTTTTGACAGACGCTTAATATATCACCTGACATTGTCAGTATTGTGAGTGACTACACTGACAACCCTAGCGTACAGTCGAAGAACAAAATGGTTTGTTAATATCAAACTCTATACGCGCTATCATCGATTTTTGACTAGTTTTGAGTTGACATTCCTCCGTCAAAGCTATATACCACGTCGGTGGCAAACAAGCGTACGGCCCGCCTGATGGTAAGCGGTCACCGCAGCCTATGATCACCTGCAACTCCAGGGGTGTCACATAGCTATATATTACATATATTTATGGCACACACGGTTATCGGTTCGTCATTTCTATATCAACATTTGCACGAGCTGAATTAAAAAAAATAGTACATTACTATAGAGGTCGGGAAACGAAGGGCTGCAGGGCAAGTAGATATAGACGGCCCAGCGTAGCGAGGCCAGATAAGGATACGCGTCCTGCAACCCAGTTTCTCGCCGAGATTTGTATAGTGCTTTTCTCAAACATATGCAATGAAATAAAAAAATACACCACTTAAAAAAACAAATTTAACATATACCATGTTTGACATTCAAATTAAAAAAAAATACTTCCCTGTCCGACGTGCCCGTCCTACAACGTGGCGCGTAATGTCTGCGGCCCTCTAACCTGTGGGCTGCCCGCTGGGACGCACGCGGTAGAATGCTGATAGCAATCCCGCGGCGTCCTCGACAAGCAATAAAGTATTTACATACATAAATACATACAAGGCGGAGCCGGCACTCTTTGGGGTTTTAAGACGGTAGTCCAAGGTGTTAAAACAAAAAAAGGCCTTCAAATTTGTATGAATTTGCTTTACAGTTCTCCCGAGTTGTTCCGCCCGACGTGATACTTTGAATAATTGAAGCCTATTATAACGCACGTAATGACGAAAATTCATTGCATGTTTGAGAAAAATATAAATAAATTACCTTTATACGATTTATTTAAACATGGTACAAAAAAGCTACAGTCGTGTTAAGTATGTTGTTTATACACGTTATATATAAAATCTACATAGAACTATTTTTAATTGATATCTCTAACAACGTAAGAGAGATTTTTATTATTATCTCGGTCCCAACCCAAAATGCCGGCTTTGCACAGTTTTTGTTAAAAAAACATTAACTCTGATCAATAAACGAATTTTACTTAAAATAAGGCGATGAAAACCTTAGATTACAAGCCGACTGTACGTACGCTTAGTATAATAACACACTATAAAAAAGGCCCAAAAAAACGCGACAAAAACCAGCCCGCCATGGCCTACGGTCCAAATTACCATACTCCGCCCGATGTTACGCAACTTTAAATATGGCGGGCCATTTGGATGGGGCCTGTCAGCAAAATGACCAGTTTTAGGTTCGTTCAATAAGGAGTCCTACAAGAATAATATTAGGACATAAAAATTCAGCCTTATTTGGAACACTTTATTGGGGCCTTTATAGCTATCGCCCGCTAAGGCGGGTTGTCGCTATTGGCTATGTGCACGTCTGAAACGTCAAACGTCAAAAGGTCCCGAGGCAATGTCAAAACTCAGAGATGTCAAATAATGACACATGAATATTTTATTTACTTTAGTAAACGAGAAAGTCCCCGTATTGGAAATTTTACTGAAATAAATAAGAGAATAAATAAATACATACAAACGAAACGAATCGTAGGAAACCGTTAAGAAACCAATCAGAAAACGTGAAAGTAAATTTGACAGTGGTCCCCGGTAAGTACACATTTCTGCCATGGTGTGCGCTACGATCGCCTAGCTTACCCCCACCACCTACTTCGCACATAGCCAATAGGTCGCTACAACGGGTTCTGGGGTATATTAAGATTTAAATCTGGCAGTGAGTGTTAATGATATACTTTTATAAAGCCACTAATTCAGAAACAAAAAGGTAAATTTAACACAAGCAGGCAGCATAAACTAAATAATTTCATTATTAATTAATTTACACATATAGGAGAACTACCACTAGTGACTGTGAGCTAAACCTCGGTTTTTTTTTTAATTGCAAAAGTTCCAAAAACTGACTCGTCAAAAAATTCTATATAATTATCGAGCATGCTCACGAAATTTCAAAAGAATCTGTTGAGAAATACGACTTGTAGAGGAGAACATCCGGCATACTATACGATAAAATTTTGTATTTTTTGCAAATTTAAAAATTTCCAAAAACTGACTCGACAAAAAAACTATATCATTATCGAACCGGTCACAAAAATTCACGAGAATCGGTTGAGAAATGCGACCTGTAGTGGAGAACATCCGGACAGACATACGAAAGAATTTTTGTCGAAAGCTGAAACGGAGACGCTTCGCTCGCTCGGTCAATTAAATGGCAGGGTATGTATGTCCATGTTATAAAAACCCTCAAAACAGCACACCCTTTTAGAGCTCTGATAATAATACAGACCCATTTGTCTTTGGATTAGATAAGACAAATATTTATTTAATAATACTTCACCATAGATAACGCTGAGCTTATGATAACATTGACATTTGGGCCAGATTTGAAGCATAGACAAATAGTGTATTTTTTATATTGTTTTAAAATTAAGAAAATGACATTGCTCAAAGTGCCATATTTGTGTTGTGGATTCTATAGTCATGATGAGGATTTGCTGTATAAAAAGCTTGATTTATTTTTTTGAACAAGATTGTGGCAAACAGGCTTAAGAGGGCGCAGTACGATCGGTGTGGATCGGTTCTCCATACAAACGTATTTAGGCTCTCATTTTAAAACGCCATGCTAGAATAACATGAAACTTTGTATACACAATGGGATCCAGCTTGTCTAGGGCGGAAATTAGTTTGCGCCCTCTTAAGTAAGCAGACACTGTAGCCTATGGACGCTTGTGAATACAGAAGAACCACGAGCGCATTGCCAACCCTTTTGTTGAATTGTGGATTCGTTGTGTAGCCAGCTAGTAGCGGTTTTACACTTGTCACATCTCGCACAAAGCATGGGCTCGCATGAAAAAATCACGAGACACGACGTTGTAATGTTAACGATAAAAACTAAAATTTGCAAAGCCATACAAAAAGCAGACAATGCAGCGTAAATACATGATGAGACGTAACGGTCCGGCGGTTAAGCGCAAAAAGTGGCAGCGGCGCGTAACGCGTTAACGCGAAACAGATGTCATAAAATTACGTATACACAGTACTTATACAGTACATATACAGTACGTATACAAATACATACAAATCACTACAAATGGGGTTAGGCACAGGCAGACCAAATGAAATTAATTTTCAATGCTACTTTTAAGGGCTCCGTACCCAAAGGGTAAAAACGCCAAAAACGGGACCCTATTACTGAGACTTCGCTGTCTATCCTAGCGTCTGTCCGTCCGTCTATCTGTCAGCATAGGCTGTATCTCAAGAACCGCGATAGTTAGACAGGTGATGTATTTCGTTGCCGCCATAACAACAAATATATAAAAACCGGCCAAGTGCGACCGTCTTGCCGTTTTTATAGATCCCGCCCCGCGCGCCGCGGTTTTTATAGACCGTACGGAACCCTTCGTGCGCGAGTCCGACTCGCACTTGGCCAGTTTTTTAAGTATAAACCGTTTAAGCACGGGAAAATGTTATATTGCAGTGATATGAAGCTATCATCCACAACACAACACAGTCCAATTCAAAAATATTAAAAAAAAAAAAAAAAAATAGAGAACATGGGAAGAGATGGGGTGGTGCTACTCATATTTAAACCCAAGAACAAGAGATAAACCCGGAATACAGAATAGTATAATAAGTATTAAATACCTGGAATCCACACAGAGATCATAAAATTGCAAAAACATAAACACAGAAGAAAGGACTGCACTTAGTAAGTTTCTGTCAAAAAAGACATTTTTGGTACAAGTTTTCATGACTAACCACTTTGGCTTAGTTGATAGTGACCCTACCTACGAAGCCAGAGGCCCCGGGTTCGAATCCCGGTCAGGGCATTATTTGTGTAAGAAGCACAAATATTAGTTCCTGAATCTTGGATGTTTTCTACGTATTTAAGCATGTGTGTATTTATCTATATAAGTAGGTATGTATATCGTCGACTAGTACCAATTTGCTTAGTTTGGGACTAGGTCGATTTGTGTAAAATTGTCCCCAGATATTTATTTATTATATTATATTATATTGCCTATTTTACCGTTTTAGCATAGTCTTTAACAAGTCGTTAACTGGGTACCAATGAGCCCAAACATAGTTGCTATGGCCACCTTCTGTCTCCCATCATCAGATCAGCTTGGTGGTGCCATAATATTGCGTTGTCACCGAACTTACATAATTATGCCAAAGGACTATGGTCCACTTTGTATGGCGTCTGGTCCTAAAACCAACAAAGCTGAGGATTACGTCATTAGATAGGTCTTTAAACCTACTTCATTTCGTTTTATCAGAACTGAGATATTCATATTTTAGTCAGAGTTACAGTGAATACAAACCAATAGAGGATTTAAAGACCTATTTCATGACCTAACTCTCAGCTTTGTTGATTTTAGGATCATTTTGACACATGGTACTTTCAGCTTAATTGATAACATTTCAAACAAGAAACCCCATAATATTTTTTATTTTTATAACTATTAGTTTTCTAAATATTCACGAAAATGTGAAGAAAGCCCATATCGTAGTAATGACTTCATTACTATGAAATTGTGACAGTCACACCGCACAAAAAGAACAGCAGTTCACTTTCTTTAGTAAATTTGCCTTAGTAACAGTGCTTCTGTATGATTGATTACGCTGCGACGCCTTACTTGTCACTTACTTTCTTTTAGAATGAGGAACTTTTGAAATTGATTTATTCGTATGAAATTGGGATATTTACGAGAATATAAAAATGTGGTTTTACTTAACATTTTATCCTCTATTTGATTTCATCCGAAAAAAGCCTGCTTAAAAAAATGAAATTTTGTCAATTGCAAATTTTGACGACAACTTACATAAAACCGTGTGAGTTAAATATAATGGGTTGTGCTCCGAAGAACTTTTCGACATGATGCCTACGGCCGCTTTCTACCATCGCACCGCTCGCCGTCGGCAGGGCATTCATCCTCACACCTTAGAACCTATATGGTCGCGTAGGGTACGGTTTCTGAGGAATTTCCTCCCTCGGACGCTCCGATTGTGGAATGAGCTCCCTGCCGAGGTTTTCCCGACGGACTACAGTATGGGGTTCTTCAAGAAAGGTGTATAAATTCTTAAAGGCTCGGCAACGCGCATGTGACACCCCTAGGAGTTGCAGGCGTCCATAGGCTGCGGTGACCGCTTACCATCAGGCGGGCCGTACGCTTGTTTGCCACCGACGTGGTATGATAAAAAAAAATTGAGCTATAATAAAATGTAAAAAAAAGGTGGACCAACATATTCTTACCATAATGTATAAAATAAATGAACAATATTACACCCAGTTAAAATAATCATTTCACTGTTAATATAAAACCAATGAACCACGCTTATCAACAAATAAAACATATAAAGCACATAATTTAATCTTTCCTTATCGGCCGCCTATCAACTGATATGTATTGCGGTCACTTGCATGGTTTCATTTAATTTACCTTTCTGTGGTTGGGAGTTTTAACCTGTGGGAATTTAGCACTTTTACAGGATGTCCTATAAACCGAGTTATCTGTGGACACCTAAAAGGGCTGCTAAATATCAAATTTCATGTTTATTTATTTATTTATTTGAAGAACAAACAGAGATGGATGTACATAAGACACTTAAAAACTATATAAACTTATACTAAACATGCATCGACCTCCTTACTAGTTCCCACTAAGTACACACAATATTAGGTGTTGCCAGGTTGGAATATCTTAAATGATGACACAAAAAGGAATACTATTTCCACACTTACAAAAAGAGGATACTACTTTCAAGAGATAATAAAAAAAAAGATTAACAATTTTGGGAACATTCAGTTGAAAATAAAAGAAGATGGAAACAAATATTAGACAGTTTGCGACACTTATTCACATTCAGAAAGCACACTGAGAATTTCTTTTCTAAATTGTTTGTTAACATTTAGTTTAGTATAAACGCCTTAGTTTAGTTTAGTAAATAGGGGGCAAATCACCAAACAATAAAACTAGCCCAAAATAGAGGGGTCCGGAGAACAGTGGTGAAGAACTGCTCCTCTGATGGTTACGAATTGGTGAACTATACTATTTATGATTACAATAATGCCTCTGCTTCTATTCTGAGAGGTGTTTCGATGTCTGATATTAAAAGGGATAACATATCTCATTAAATTTAAATGCAATGTGAATCAGTTCAATGACATTAAAGTAATGCCCACCATAAAAATAATTACATCAAGGATTGTAACACTTTAAAATGACATCATATATAATTCTTTAGTCATTGGAGAGGCAGTATTACAATTACTATTAAATGGAGACAGACAGAATATATACCATGTGTACATTGTGTATTTGTTTTTGTGAGTTGAAAGCTCCATATTCAATGATTAACTGACATACTGTTTTTAAGCAAGTTATTTAAGTTGGTATTTGGTGGTAAGACATATTCTATTCACCTCAGTTTTGTGTATTTTAAGAACTAACAAGCATTTCTTTAATAGTTATGATTTAGGGTGAGGCCACACGAGCGTAATTTATTATTAAGTTGTTAAATCTGTGAGTTGTAAGCGGCGTAATTTCGGTCATTGCCATACTTGTGACATGTTCATTTAGGTGATAGTCACAAATATGATACCGACCGAAATGATGCCACTCACAGATCATAAATTTACGCTTGTGTGACCTCACTCTTAGTTCTTAGTATAGAATAGAAGAACTTTTACATCTGTATAAGATTGTCAAAATAATACCTAATTGCTAGCTTTTTTTTTTAAATTAAACTATACATTCTTCTAATTGACTTTTAACATGTCAGAATTTTGTTGTGCCTCTACATAAACACATAAATGTAATTAACTTCCACCATTACTGAAATAAAATAAGTACATGTATGCGTGGAAACAAACAAACCCAGACATGTAGGTCCCCTCTATTAGGCTAATAATAAAGGTAAACTAGTTCTCTAGGTCAAGTCTAGGGGGGTATTCGATTTCGTTTCAGAACAAAATAATTTAATTAAATATTTTCAAAAATTGAATTCATTTTTGATTGGAAATTATAATTCCGTTAAGTGGATGTTTCCACTTGTAAAATATTTACATTTAGAATGGGGTAGCACATTGTTACTAATGATTGTCAATGTAACTTGAGACATTGGTGCCGTTTCAAAAAAGTTGTAGTTAATTTTGACGGTAGATGTCGCTACAATTCTCCCTAAGGCTTAATTAAAGAGTGAACTGATTGAAAGATTCGTCACCTCGGGATAACCCGCGGTAGCTCAGTTGGTAAGAGTGATGGACGGATTCCAGAGATTGCGGGTTCAAATCCCGCCCAGGGTGATCAATTTTTCATTTTCGATTGAAAAATAATAATTTCAAACTTCACAAATCACTTTAGTTAGGTTAAATAGTTTATTATTTTACTGTTTTTTTATCATTGTTTATCTTGTAAATAAGTTTGTTTAGTCACACATAAAATAAAATAAAACATGAAACCTATTCTAATTTGCATGTTGAGAATACACCTCACAGCTAGTAGTTTTTCACAAGTTCCATGTTTTGGCAAAATATCTATATGGAACAGAATTTCAAACCTGCTATACCCGCTAAAACTGTAAACGGTTGGGGTGTAGCAAAGGGTACGCAGGACTTAGAAAAAAAAAACATTGTCGCGATGTCATATTGACACCATATTTTTGTGATTGCATCTTATAGAATACGTTAAAATAAACATGTTTTATTTGAAAATTTTTTTTCTTAAATTAATAATTACCGAGATATTGGACTCCGAACACCGATCATTAGGTACACACCCGTATACTGCCTTCTCAAGGAGAAAAACCATAAGTGTCATTGTTTTCAATAGACTTATGGTTTTTTTCCTTGAGACGCAGTATAGATATTTATGACGCGTTGGGTGTATAGATATTTATGACGCGTTGTGTGTATAGATATTTATGACGCGTTGGGTGTATAGATATTTATAAAATTTTGGCTTTTTTTTAAGATTTGTAATTTTTTATGCTTTTTTTATGTTTTTAAGGCTTTTTTTTATTTCATTATTAATTTATGAGCGGTTCCAATACGATGGGCGGCTGATAAGTTCGCAGCCTAACGTATAAAAAAATTTGCTCAAGGTTTATGGCATTAAGTCCGAATTTCCATATATACATATTTTAGATAGATTTCGGTTTGGGAGAGGGGGCGGGGGGAATTATTACAGCACAGCAGCAAAAATCTCCCCCCCCCCCTGTGGCGAGGGCATTTAGACCGGCATCTGCCTGTTCTATTCTAAGGCAGGTCCGTGTAGGTACGACGACGAGCGAAGCGAGGAGGAGTGTTAGGTGCACTGCGATCCTACAGCGCGCGAGCCGAGCGAGCGAAGCGAGCGTGCCGCGGCAGCGGCCGGCGAAGCGCCAGAACCGACTTTTTTAACGGTTACTCTCCTTTTTATTGGAAACGTAGCTCAGGTGACCGTGTTTTGACAGACACGCAAGGGCGGAAGGCTGCGCTTTCCGCAGCGTCGAACCTAAGGCGGAGTCAGACCGCGGAGGTCGAAGGTTCGCGGAGTAGGCCTGAGGTCAGCGAGCAACGAGGCCAAAGAGCGAAGCGCAGGGGGGGAGGTGCCGAGCGTAGCGAGGCGGCGACGTCCCAAGCGAGCGATGGCCTCGTTAAGCGAGCGACCGGGCCGACGAAGCGGACCTTCGGGCGAAGCTCGCCCCCCCCCCCCCCCCCTCCCCCCTCCCTCAACCCCCCTCCCCCTCAATATGAAATGTTCAGATTTATGTAAACGGCCAAAGTATTCAAAATTATGTATACGGCCAAAGTATTCAAAAATATGTATACGGCCAAAGTATTCAAAAATATGTAAACGAAATTTTCTAAGTCCAAATTTACAACCACATGAATTTCGCACTTTTCGTCAAAAATTTTCTAAGTCTTTTACAACTCCTATGAAATTTGCACTTTTCGTCAAAAAATTTCTAAGTCTTTTTATACTGCGTACCCTTTGGTACACCCGGACCCTGTAAACTAATATATGATGTCAGAAATCTTGTGCATCAACACCAATTCCTTTTATGTACAAAGACACACCTATTGCAATTTTGCAATAAAAAGCTCAATCCTTGATTAAGTCATTGTAGAATCTAAGTGAGTGCAAGTTCAATAGCGTTAAAGCACTATCTGTGACCTATCCAAACCCATTGCATGACCCAAGGGTCAGAGGAACGAGTCTCATTGTTATTACCCTCCGGAAATAAAACGTTACGCATTCTATATCCCGTCGAGTACATAGGTGTGTTAATTCCAACACGGTCGGTTAGCACTACGCCCACACCCGCCGATGATGTCATAGTCTTATTGAGGTAGATAACATGCAATTGATAAATGGCACGCCCAAATATATATCACATACACCTCTTCGCTGTCTTCTAAAGTGATATTTTGATCCTATTTTTAAAGAATTGCCACGCAAAAATCGGATAATATCATATAGAAAAAAAGGTGTTTTATCATGTCAACGAGATAAAAAAGCTCCGCGGACGTCCCTATAAATCGGCGGCTTGGCCGCAAATACCATCGTTCCTACAATAAATGACCCATTTCGGACCAAGCACCAGACACACCCTAAACGTCTTGGAGCAAAAGAAACCATTTCCTGCATTAACAATAGCGGTCCTATTAGAAATTAAATCATTTTCATGTCCAATGAATGCTAATCGCACGTCGCACGCAATACGCACCGGCAGTCGACTCCAAAGGCGTTAAGTCAGGTTTTCCAGAGAACACTACACAAATCACTTCACTTTTTGCGAGTAGCTATTTTTCTTACACTAAGCACATAAACGAAGTAACATTATAATATCTAGTTACACAGAACGTTATTCGGTATGTTTTAATGCACTAGCACCACCGACATTACGCATCAACGCGTTTATTTCCGTAATTCGCTCGCACAGACCCGTCAACCAGCCGCCGCCAGATCGATGTCGTAGTTTCGTTTCGTTGCCGCACGCCCGCAGCGTCGCTGCTGTCTCGCAAATTAGTTCCATTGCAACCACCTGACGAGCCAGGTGGCGCTGTGATCGATAAAATAATACCACAGCGAATTTTAATTTACCTTACAACAAAAAATACATATCCCAAGTGTGCTTTTTAGAGTTCCGTAGCCAAAATGACAAACACGGAACCCTTATAGATTCTTCATGTCTGTCCGTCCGTCCGTATGTCACAGCCGATTTACTCGGAAACTATTGTAAAGTATGGAGTCCAGGGACGAGAAATAAGGCACCGGAATGTGGTAGAGCAGATCTGATTTATTTGGCAGAATTTCGACTGACATATGATATGACAGTTACTTTCTAACCAGCCTACACTACAATTATGAAGTTTGGTGTAAAGGTGTATGTTATGAACCACTATAGAAATATTAAAATGGCGGGAGGGGGGACATCAGGGGGTCAATTTTTTTTTCAATGCACATAGGCGTGTGGCGTATTTTTATGGATAGGCCTTCAAAAATGACATGGAGGTTTCCACAAAACTTTTTCAATTAAGTCAACCGTTGGTGAGATATTAGCTGTCAAAGTAGTAAAAAGTGTCCCCCCCACCCCTCTAATTTACAAACTATGAAGTTAAAAAATTCGGAAAAAAATCAAGATGATGTATATTAATAAATCCTTTTAAAGTTTTTTGTTTTGTACAAGATAGGTTTAACGGTTTTTAAGTGATTGCTGAAAAACTGTCTTAGCAAACAAAAGGGCGTAAGTGCCGTAAGTTTCCTATTAAGATACGACCTTTTTTTGTATAGTGGTTTTAAAAGTAGATTAGGTGTCTGTTTTTTTGCCAAGTAATATTATAATGTATTGTCAAGTTCGAACATATGTGCCCGGACAATTTGATAAAAATAATGTAAACACTATTTTTTTCAAAGGTTGTAAGGTTGCACATACATTTTTGAACCTTTATGATATTAACACGACTGAACATCGTAGTTCATGGATACTGATACTGACCAGCCCGTCGAAATTATAAAGAATAGCTGAAGATTGAATCCCATCACTTTATCTAACGTGACAATGAGAGCACTATGAATAATGGGTCCGTCTGTATCTTAATTTTTTTATTTTATTCATTCATTTTTGCTCTCACTCATTAACAGTGCAACCCTGATAGGGTATTGCAAAATTTTATGAATAATTACCTATGTAGGTCATGCACGTGCATTTTAAATTTTATAAAGTTTACTTAACTATAATTATTAACTAGGTCACAATATTAAAGAAAAAAAAATATTAATAATGTCAATACCTATATCTAAACAACATTTTTTGATAAATTATATATAAATATGTATTTCTATCTCAATTTATTAGAACTTGTAAATTAAACTATTTAATGGTGTCTGTCATAAATTCCTTATATGAGTAATATGATTTACTTATGAGCCAATCTTTAAACTTACTGCGGAAACTAGTATACTTTTCCTCGTTTTTTATGAAGTCAGGGATTTTGTTGTATATTTTGATTGATTGGTAATAAGGTCCACTTTTGAACATATTGAGCTTAGGTTCCGGAAGGGCTAATTGGTTATTTCGACGAGCGCTTTCCACAAATTTGTATTGAGATAACTGTTTTTTTACAAGCAGTGCAAGTTCCAATACGTATATGCACGGTAGGGTTAACAACTTAAATTTGACAAAGTGGTGTCGGCAACTTTCCGGGCGACGTATGTTAGCAATTATGCGTATGCATTTTTTCTGTGCTACAAACAAGTCGTGGGCGTCAGTGCTATTTCCCCATAAGATAATGCCATAACGCAGCCATGCATATGCATACGCATAATATGCCGACAGTGCACATTCAGTTTGAGTGTTACGCTTTAGTACACTTAGCGCATATATGAAACGAGATATCTTGTTGTTTATAACTTCAATATGCTTTTTCCAGTTTAGGTTTGTGTCAATTGTAATTCCTAATAAGTTGAATGTACTAACTCCTTTGATACCGATTTTGTTTGATACATCCGCCAAGTCCAAAGGTACTTTTTGGTATGGCCTGAATTGTATTAACTTAGTTTTGTTTGTATTAAGTTCCAAACAGTGTTCGCGCAACCAGTTATTAAGGTTTGTTAACGTGTCCTTTACTTATATATCGCTGCTGATGTTGTAATGGTTCGGGCATATGAATAACAGAGATACATCGTCCGCAAATAGGGTACAGTGGTGTTCCGTAGTTTTTGGTAAATCATTTATATATATTACAAACAGGATACATGCGAGAACGCTCCCCTGTGGTATTGAGCTATTAATTATTAGAGACTCTGATAAGATATTAGCAAGTTTTCCCGTTTTTCTATTGTAGTGTTGTATCTGAACGCTTTGTACTCTGTTTTCTAGATATGATTTTAACCAATTGTAAGCTTCACCTCGTATACCTACGCCATATAATTTTCCTAAAAGTACAGTGTGTGAGACTTTATCATATGCCTTTGTCATATCTACCTACGGCATATTGCTTATCTCTGAGGTAATTAAGGATTTCATTAGTATATTTATATACCGCGAGGGTAGTCAAATGTTTTTTATGGAAGCCATTCTGATTTGGATCTAAGATATTAAATTTTTCTAGAAAATTGTAAATTCGGTTTGCAATCGTTTTTTCAAAAATTTTTGATGTAGTGGAAAGTAAGGCGATTGGCCTATACTGACTAGGGTTTTGTGGGTCACTTTTGTCCTTAAGAATTGGTTTTATTATAGCAATTTTCAATTTATCCGGGAAAATAGATTGAATATAGGATTGATTTATAAGTTTAGTTATGTACGGTGTTAGTTCTGCACTACAATGTTTTATGAGGGCTGCCGGAAGGTTGTCATAACCCGCGCTGTGTTTATTCGGTAGTTTACTTATTATCGTCTTAACTTCACTTTCTGTCACAGGGCTAAGAAACATGGAATTTACAGCTGGTTGTATGACCGGCCGCCCGGTCGAGCGGTTGAGTGATGATGATTTACCCATGGCGGAAAAATATTCGTTGAATAGATTGGAGACTTGATGTGGACATTCCACGCTAGTGTTATCGTGTGTATTAAATTCCTTTAGTTTTAGGACATAACCGGGTCCAAACGACACATCTAATGACAATTATATCTACATCAGAATTCAGGAGTAGCATGAACTATCAACAAATTGTCAAGCACTTTGGCAATACTTTTATAATGTAGTTTTAAATGTATTTTCAGCATAAACGATACATAAATAAATAATAATAATTGGTGATGAACTTACCTTCAGTATAAGCCTTCAGGCAATTTCAACAAAACGCTTTTTCCGTTTGATCAAGAACAAATGTGTGAAAGGTGAATCCGCCAACGCTTACCCTCGGTCCTCATGATGTGTTATTCATATCACTATCTAACACTAAAGGCATTAGTTATGAAAAGCTACAAGTTACAAATACAATACAAGGTGGGTCCTATAACTGGAGCAAATATATATATATTTTTTTAAATAAATATTGGGGGACAGTCTTAAACAAATCAACCTAGTCCCAAACTAAGCAAAGCTTGTCTTATGGGTACTAGACGACGATATACATAATTATATAGATAAATACATACTTAAATACACAGAAAACATCCAAGACCCAAGAACAAATATCCGTGAAAAATGCACAAATAAATGCCCTGGCCGGAATTCGAACCCGGAACCTCTAGCTTCGGAGGCAGAGTCACTACCAACTAGGCTAAACAGGTCGTCGTTTATTTAAAAGGAAGCTTCCTTATGGCATCTGCAGTAACACCTGATGTACAATTTTTGTTCAAAAATGTTCGTTTCGGAGAAATTTTGATCTAAATTCAATGCAGTGTTTGAGGTACGTAGTATCAATCAGTGTTTGAGGTACATCAGTCAATGCAGTGTTTGAGGTACGTAGTACCAATTTATAAGTCATAATTGTTTTTGCATTTTTTGTGTTCAAGGATATTTTTGATATTCCTTTTTTTTTTTCTCAATTTTATTGACTTTTTCAAATAAATTGACATCAATGTCACTTAAGAAAAGTAATAAAAATACACATTAGCCATCTTTGAACAAAAAAAGGTTTTAGTTGCGTGATCTAAAATGGACAATTTGACCGCTATCGTCAGTTGAGTTAAAATTGTAACTGTGTAGCTCCGTAAAATGGACCACGGGGTTCACAGGTTTAATAATTACATGATTGAACCACTTTGCTACCATAGCTGCTTAGCTGGAGTTCAATTAATATACTTTGCGGATTAGAATAAATATCAAGAAAAAAAACAAATACCCTAACATTTTCTTGATTTTTATATTTGCAACATTATAAGTCCGTTTTACGCAGTTGTATGTTTACCAAACACTAAACGCAATTTCAGTTTCAGTTAGTGCGTGGAATGGGGCGTGTAACGTTTTGTTAATGCTTATTAGTAAAATGTTCATTAAAAATCATATAATAAAGTAAAAAATCCTATAGGATGTGTTAATGCAATATAACAATTTTGTGACTAATATTATTAATGATTATTAGCAAAAGATATGTAAATAAATGCGTAAATGTAAAGTAAAAATATGTTAGTCTCTAAATTTCGAAAACCGTTTGACATTTTGAATTTCACAATGCCTAACCTTGTAACAAAACGCTGCACCACATTCTTGCAAAAATGGCGTTCGTTTAGGTTGTGCGTTACTGTTATCTTTTTGTTTAATTTCAAAATTTTAAAACTGTTGACTTAAAACTAAGGTAAAACAAACACTTCTAACATTTATTTTCACATACCTTCAATTAAGAATCTTAATCTTTATCTTATTAAGAATTTTAGCTGTAATCTTGTAATTTCGCAGAGAAATATGGGTCGGTCGCCAAGCCCCAGGCGACGGGAAGATCGGTTAGATCGGCGGAGAAACAGAGACCACGATCGAGACCGGGACCGCGAGAGGCGGAGGCCGCGCACGCGGTCCAGGTCTCGCTCCCTAGACCGCCGACGCCGCTCCCCGGACCGCAGAAGATCCCCCTCGCCCATGAGAAGACGCCGCTCGCGATCTATCTCACCAGGCCCGTCTTCGTCATTTTTAGCCAAAAAGAAAACATTCGGGGAGCGGCCGATTGTCACGCCCGCCGATCTGGAGGGAAAATCTCCAGAGGAACAAGAAATGTTGAAAGTTATGGGTTTCTGCGGCTTCGATACCACAAAAGGTAAGAAAGTAGAAGATAACGTCGAAGGCGAGGTCCACGTAGTTTTAAAACGAAAATACCGACAATACATGAATAGAAAAGGCGGGTTTAACAGGCCCCTGGACTTCGTGGCGTAGCACCGACCCGTACACGGTTCCACACAATCTAATTTCTGTACAATTTTGAGTTTTTCAACGTTTTCTCGACATGAACGTCAATGTGATATTACTATATGAACACACTTTGTTATATTGTTTTATAGCCATTTATTGAAGCAACATGTTTTTTAATGTTCTTCACATGTCTTTCTTAGAGACGCTGGTGTTTGCTTTGTGCTGAATTAAGCGGGCATTACATTGTCCTGAATTTAGCATCCTGAATAGGGGAGGGGAGTTGAAGCCGATCTAACATATGTATTCATGTAAGGGTTACTTTGTTAATGCTCTGAATATGTTGTCAGTGAAAGGTTAATGTACTAGTGGACCGTAACTTCCTTGGCCAAGGTGATCTACAAGAAAAATAAGCGGAATTAACCCAGGAGTTGATATTAAGTGGGTGGAGGACTGCTGGCAGGGGGTGCATTACTTACTAGCCATGAGCTATTGTGAAATGCCTAGTAAGCACTTGTGTCCCCACAAACTGCACTGAATGATTGATTTCCATAACTGACCTATATTATTTTTCCTGAAATTTTGTGGACTTAGCACAACATTGTAACCGAAGGGCCTACTCCGGACTTCGAAAATCGAACTTCATATTGTGCCATCCCTTTCCGTCATATAGTGTATAACACGAGAGTGAAAGGACGGCACGACATGAAGTTTGATTTTCGAAGTTCACGGTAGGCCCTCAGCTCAAAATGGCTCCCATACAAAGTGTGTTCATGTATAACTTGTGTTGATTCCATTTTTTATTTAGCATAAGTGTTGACAGTCTACCATGTTTTACTGAAAGGAGGTCTGTGTCTATTCTTTATAATAGCATTTTTAGATAATCCAGTTTCAAAAGAATTCAGATTTGTTATGCAAATACCATCCAGTCTATGAGAGATCACCATTGAAATGCTTGAATTTTGTTTTCAGAAGGTTCTAGTTTGAAATTTTAGTGTAGGTTTGATGTTTTCTCAACTATCCACATTATAATCATAGGAGAATTTGACCAGAAATCCACAGTATTTAGATAATCAAAATTAAATTTTTAGTGTTAAACAGGTTAAACTAGCAATCTCATCATAAATAAAGTAATTTGACACAATTATCTTGTGATCACTGTTATTTCATAGGGAATTGCTAAAGAGGGCGCAGTACGCTCGGTTCTCCATACAAACGTATTTATGCTCTCATTTTAAAACGTCATGCTTGAATAATATGAAACTTTGTATACACAATGGGATCTGGCATATCTGGGTGGGAAATTAGTTTCTGTTGCTAGAAATTGTAAAAGAAAAAAAATACAGTGGTTTTTTGAGTTTTTTACGGCTTGTATTAAAACCTTAATAATCATTGTATTTTTTCTCCATTATGATTTCATGCAACAGAAACTAATTTCCGACCTAGATATGCCCCAATGATCCCAATGAATGAATGATGATTGATCCCAATGTGTATACAAAGTTTCATGTTATTCTAGCATGGCGTTTTAAAATGAGAGCGTAAATACGTTTGTATAGCGAACCGAACGTACTGCGCACTCTTAATTTATGATGAATTTGCTATTTGAGCCTAAATTATTCCATTTACTAGTCAAGTTATTTATGCACAAGATTCAATACAAATTATGTGTGGTTCCTAAAAAACTCATAATCCAAGCTATATTTGAAATCTGTTCAAGCTTTTTGTGATAACATAGTACTTATTAGAGCCTCTCCTTCATAATAAGTATGATTTCCAAGAATTTAACTTAGACACAGCCTCCTAAATCATTTGTTTTGCCAAGTGCCTTAATAAATCTAATTCAGAAATATCTCAGACAAGGAAAGTCCATCTTGATAAAACTAGTCATTTATCCTCATTGGAACTTGCAATTTAGACTTCCCAAAATGTAATCCATTATATCTAAAGCCATGTATAGATTTATCAAATCAATGAAGTCTTTGTCCATATGATTTGCTCAGTAAAACTTATTCGGATTTGTTACAAAATATCGTAATTTAATTCTTGTGGCTCATTTTCATTAGGTTGTCAGGTGTATTATACAGTTGACAACTTCACTGTTGTTTACAGAAGTTAACTGTTGAAACTGCCAACCGCCTGTCAATCAAACAATCCTAACCTACTACTTGTTAAGGCTCTTGGCAAAACTATAGTTGTAAGCTAGTCATAAGCCCGCTATACAGTCCCAGTGCGCAGCTGCGGCCCGCACTGGTCCGGTCCACTGTGTACCCGGTGAACTGTGCACCGGGTACACACACCAAGAAGCGCTACGAGTCGAATTCGCCACTAATAACATGGTCTGTGTATATTCCTTTGATTTCCTAGTATTATTTTGATGAGATAAGAGTTACTGGGAAGCTTGGCTTGACAATATTGTCATTTTAACTTTTAAGCGCTGTCAATAATTGTCACTGTCACAATTAAATCCGAATTTTCTCATAGCAACATGCACACCTTGAAAGTTATTATCCTTGTCATCAAAAGGTTAAAATGAGAATCAAACTTTTTTTGTAGAGTTTTCAAGCTTCTTGCCAACTCTTAACAGAATTATTCTTAAAGAAACAATGCAGAGTTATTGTTGACATTATGGTCATGTAATGTACTGGCATGATAGTGATTACGTCACATAAAGTATGACCCTTTCACACTTGTATACTTGCTACGAATGCTTTACGTTGGACATAACCGCGATCATATGCTACGCAGATTTTATCTGTCATTGTACTGTCAATGTCAAATAATATGCCTAGCATCATTTATAGCCGTATATACAAAGTGTAGCCAAGTATATTGCAGCATGTCTATATTACTGTAGAAGTGAGGATGTGTTACAATATATTTGGCTACTTGACTGCTACTTTTCATATGATGCATTGTACATTACTAAAATGACTAAAATATATCATGTCTTTAATAGGACAATGTTCTAATGTTTTGTCACACAGATATTTTATAACTGAAGAACTGACTGTAATGCTCAGTCGCCATCAAATATATCTGTACTCTTCAGTATGGTCAAAAATATGTGAACACACACTAACACCTTGACAATAGTCGTGTTCAAATATTTGTGGCAACTGTACTATTCTGTATAGTCATTGGACCGTACAACAGACTGTTTATAAGACTGAACGCTGCCTACCCCAGTTGCGTTTCCCGCGCGGCGTGACACACACATAGCCTTATACAGAGTTATTTACACTCACTTCCCCCTATCCTCCACATGTACAATAGTCACATCTGGTTTGCCAGAGCGCAATGTCAACTGGTCACGTAAGATGCCAAAAAAAATTATTGAGACAAAAACTAAAACCACATTTTGTTTAAATTTTGTTCTCATTTGTCTGGTAAAAAATATTGATGTTTAAACTTTGTCTGCAACATTGACAATTCGTCTTAACTTGACATTACTGGATTGATTGCAAAAATGAAAATTGTTGCCAATACTCGTCAAAAAGAAATGTCATTGTTTAATGAAAATTGATTGTGTTCTCTCTTTTGTTTTCGATTTTTCAACCAAACACGGTATCTTTACATTTTGGATTGTTTTTGCAAAATTTGTGTAGCTTCCAAACCTTATCGCTGGCATAATTGTCGCAATGGACAGTAGCTATAAAACCAAAAAATCGATCGTTAAAAGTGACAGTTGTCACACTATATATAATAAATTAGTGTTGCGGTTTGCCAATTTTCGTACAGAACACTAAAAATAGTGTCTCAAGTCACTTAAATAAAGATATCTTGATTGGTATTGTTGACACAAATGTCTCTATAAAGCAAATACTGATTTGTTGACACTGTACTTTGTCAAAACAGATTCCATAGCCGATAATATACAATTTTATACAATTGTTGATATTTTTTACTGATATATTAATGCACACACGCCTCGCGGGGGGTTAGGTCAGCAATATGACATATATGTCGTTATACATTGGTGGCAAATCCGACTCTGACGCGCTTGTCACGACATCTACACTTTCGAATGAATCTAAAATACAAAACTGCCGAACATGACAAAAATTGTCATTAGTATTACTAATCATCTGACCAAATTGTACACCTTATATTGCATAAAGGTTAAAAGGTTAACCTTGCTCAATCTTTACCCTAAACTTCAGCTTTATGAAAATAAAGATTGTAAAATGCAAATTAAATTGCATTGTAGGTTATTTTCGATTACATGAACCTTTTTTGTTAAGAATATAATATGTCAGGACATTACATTTTCCTTGAGTAGAAAAAATTTCATGATTTTATTAGTTTCTAAATAATTTTGAAAAGGCATAGAGTTGTAATACAATTATAAGAAAAATCTTATTATAAAGAAAATGGTGAAACCCATTATTTTCTTTATTGTGTTTTGCATCTGTCTAGATATCACATTTCAATCTCTATATTGAGATGAAACCAGATTCTAAAAACGATCTATGAGTTTTTTTTTGTAATGTAAGTGAAAGCAACATCCAAATATATCTGTTAATTTATTGTTCTAGTCTTCAATGAAGCATTAATTGTAAAAAATATTGTTTTGTTAGAATAAGATGTTCATGTTCATGCAACAGGACATCATTTAAACTTCTATTGTACGCCAGTATGTTATATATAATTAATAACCTAAATTAAAGTTGATTCATAATTTTTGACCAGGTCAAAAAAAATGAAATACATAAATAAATTTAAAAAATCTGGTTTCTTTTTTTATTTTAAGTATTGGATCTAAAGTTACAGTTCTGTATTTTTTTTCTCATTTAATATTGATCTTATTCACAATATTTAATGCTTTTTAATAAGTATCCTAAATTGATCTGTTTAATATTAGTAGAAACTCTTAAAAAAGTTGATTGTAAAAGTTTTTCTGAGTTTCACAGTTTTTAACTTATTGGTCAAAAGGTTAAAATCTTATTTTTAAATAGATTAAAAGTAACATATCAAGTTATATGTGAAAGATTCATTCCCACTTGTATATACCACGAACTATTTATACTTATTTTAAATAAAATAGATTACCTTCGGTTAAAATTGTATAAAAAATACTTTAAGTCGTTAATTTTGAGCTCTTGGCATTTTTGGATTTAGGTATAATTATTAATTAAGTTAAAAATAATTTAAAAAAACTTCCTTTATTGTATAAAAAAATTAAGTTGCATTTTGAAAACGCTCACCTTTTTCCTTAGTCACGTATCGCCAGTATCATCAACAAGTAAAGTTTTAGTGTCAGCTGAATGGTAAAAAGATAAAAAAATTAGGGAATTCTCAAAATGCAACATCTTTCTTCATTAATATTTTAACACATTTTCATTGAAAATGAATAAGTACTAAATTTAATAGTACATTACTACAGGGGCTGGGACGAAAGGGGTTGCCGGCGGAACATATATAGAAGATAAGAGATATATAGAGATAGGTCTGAGGCGGGCAACCCCATATTTCCCGCCGAGGTATGTATAGTGCTTTTCTCAAACATGCAATTAAATAAACAACAAAAAATTCAAAGTTTTATTTTTTAAAACGCATAGTGGCAGAATGTCATGATGCCTGTGCCACAAATTTATTTGGAATGGAAATGAAAAAAGAGGCCTTTGCCGGCTTAGGCCTGCAAGATTTGTATGAAATTCCACGACCGCCTGAAACGTCGTACTTCGCAGCCTATTATAAGGAACATAACATCAATATTTCATTGCATGTTTGAGAAAATAATATGTATACGGCAAGCAATTATTTAAAAATTTTACTCTTAAAAAAATATGGTGTTGTAAATTGTAGTGACACGATTGTTTTGATGGCTCGCCTTTTTTCAATGGCATCATTATTTATTTGTATCTGTAAAATTCAAAAGTAGGTTTTTTTATCATAATGTGTTAAAATATTTTCTTATCGTTTTTTATGAGTGCTTTAAAATCATAATTATTTTATGTACAAGGGCGAATTAACACCATAATAAATGATTTCGGATCAAAGACTATTTTATTTACTAAACTGAATGCACTTTAAGTGTGTTTCCGCTCACATTGAAAGTGTCTTAACTAATAGAGTTAATTTTAACTTTTTAACCCTTTGAACGCCATGAACACTTAAAGGCGTTGCGTCTCGTGCCTACTGGCATGACGAACGCTGTCAAAGCGACGTTCGTGCTTTACACTAAGATTCATATTGTCTCTTATAAAAAATGTGTTAGCGCGTATGTGTCAATGGCGTTCAAAAGGTTGTAGGCGCTATTACTCGTGACGCAATTCTATTCCTCTTATCACTTCGCCGCAACTCTGCTTTCCAAAGAGAGCACTGCTCTGTTGCGTCGCGTCGCGTCGTCGCAACGAATTTAATGTGGCATGTCATAAAATATATGTAAAACGTAGTGACGCTGCGACGACGCCAACGCAACGTAAAGCGTGCACAGGCCCGCATCGGACGCAATGGATTCTAGTATTCTTTGTATCGAAAATAACACAGGTGCGTCCACTGATCCGCACCGTACGTCAGTGGACGCACTTGTTACTTTCTGCAGGGGCCTTTCAGCTCGAAGTACGATTTTTTCTATGGAAATTTTAGTTTAACTTGTTTGCATCAGATGTCACTGGGTGCTATCCTTATCGCACTTGCATATTGAAGTGACAGAGATGCAGCGTTCGTGCGGTTAGTTCTTACTAAATACACAACGGCGCTACGATCTATGTAGAGTATTTCACTGGTATCTCTATCTCAGTATATATATTGTACTTTGTGACTTTCTGTACAAAGAATTGCTACTAGAATCCGTTGCATGCGAATCGTGCGGTGTGAACACTGACCACTTAACCCTAGGTTAAGTGGTCTGTGGGTGTGACTAACAACGTACGTAACGCCGCCGTAGGCACGACAACACCTGCCCGGCTAGTATGATAGCTTATACCGTCACGTTATATGGCAAAAATGTACTGAAACGTCACATAAAACGTGACGGTATAAGCTATCATACTAGCCGGGCTGGTGTTATTGGCTTTCAAAGGGTTAAGCACAGCCCGTTCAAGGTACGTACAGTCGAACTCATAAGTGGACACTGGTACTTTATCGCTTTCAAACCCTTCAGACCCACCGTACCCCTGGTGGTGCGGTGGGTCTTTTAAAGTTAAACGATACCACCGAGTAATAGTGACGTGCTGTTGACATTTATACCCATCAAAAACATAAATGCGAAAATGGGAGCCAAGTTCAATATTAAGAAAACATGACGTTAAAGCGACAAGGTTGAGTCGCTGAATGCAAAGGGTAATGGAGTTGAAAAGTGACGAACCTTTTCATTCTTTTGTCGGCCTGTTTAGCCTAGCTGGTAGTGACACTGCCTCCGAATCCAGAAGTCCCACCCGGGTTCGAATCCTGGTAAGAGCATTTGTTTCTGTGGTGAGCAGAAACATTTATTCCTGAGACTTGGATGTTTTCTACGTAATTTAAGTACATACCTATTAAATATAATGCTTATTAAGCTTAGTATAGGACTAGTTCAATGTGTCTAAAAATTGTCCCCCAATATTTATTTATATATTATTTTGCGACTGTATGTACAAAGGTTAGGGTTAAGGCTAAGTAAAATAAAACCAGTTGTAATTTTCAATTATTTACTCGCACGGAGTCTCCACATTAATATTTACAACGCGATCAAAACATTAACCTAAAACACTTAAGAGATGGAATCTATTAACTCTAATATTAAGTTTCGTCTCCATCTGAGCAGACTAAAGCGATAGTTTAGTGTCGAACTGTGCCAAAAAGATACATCGAATAACCCACAGAGGAATAAATTCTAGGTGACCGCTTACCAGTGGGCCGTACACGCATTAGCCACCGACATGGTATTAAAAAAATCTAAGCATTGGACAATCGAGTAGTTTTTGAGCGGATCGTATTTTTAATATATGGGTGAATTGAAAAAAAAAAGGTACTCATACCATAGATAAGGCCTTTATTATGTCTAGATTTTATTTGATTCCTTTGTGTTACGAAAGTTACCCATATAATTTGTATGAATAATTTTCGTAACACAAAGGAATCCAATAAAATGTAGACATAATTAAGGCCTTATCTATTGTATAACTAATTTTCGTAACACAAAAAGGAGTACATAATTAAGGCCTATTTAAAAAATTTTGCAATTCACCCATAGCTCTTAGCTGTACCGACATCGATTTAAATTTACTTTAGTATTCTTTGGCCTTGAAGAAAAAACATTCAGTATTGTAGCGAATATATTTTTTTAAATTAATCTATTATTTAGGCTGCTCAGATGAGGACACACGTTTAGAGCATTACTTGTCCGAGACGGAATTAATGACTATGTTTATAATAATATAACATTTATTTGAATCTGAACGTGTCACATCGTGTGTGTCATGTTTTTCCGTTGTGTGATGGCCAATTTGGTACAGACCCACTTCCTTTCACCAATTCCTTTAGGCTCGGTCAGGTCTCGGACAAGTCAGCTACAAATGTGGAGAACAAACAATGTCAAAGCATTTACTTGTTATGAACATTTCCAAATACAACGTTTTATCTAGCTATCAAATACACAGTATACACAGTGTTCTTGCTCATAATTTTCTATCTTGACAACATCTTACCAAAACAAAAACAAACAAGATAAAAAAAAACATGGATTTGGAAATGTTATTAACTCAGGAAAAACAATGGAAATTATCATTCGCCACATTTTCAATTAAATTAAAAACAGTTATCACTATATTTATTATTTACAAAACGCCCAAAATGAAAAGAAATCTAAATTGTTCCCACATTTTTCGTTACATTTCTGCGATAGGGAAGGGCGTTACAATTTGGTGCCCGCGACCAGGATATTATACCACTTTCACGACTGGTCATTTGATAACGATAATTTGACATGCACTGCTGGCTCTTGAGTAACGATGATGACGTTTGCTTGCCGACCCAGCAATGCACACCGATTGTCATTTTTCAGGAGATTGTCAAGTTGGTGAATACGGGCTTTGTATAGTAAGGATTATTTCAACGAACTAATAACTTCCATAAGTATGATAAGTCGTTAGTTTGGGAGTAATGAGGTAAACACCTTATCACAAAGTGGCTGTGACAGCAGGGGGCCAATTCTCGGGTTCGATCGAGATGATCTCTATTAGAGATTCCATACAAGTGACTCTACCATTCTATACAATGTCACGATAGACATGCATCTCGATCGGACCGAGAATTGGCCCCCAGGCCTATCCGACTGACTTTAAGCGCGAAATGGGCCTTATCTATGCCGGAGCGCGATTTCGCGACATATTACATGGTAAGGGTGGTATTCCACTCGTCCAATATCTTTATCAAATCAAAGTTCTTTGACGTAGGCCCATTCCACTCATCCAATATCTTTCACTTAGTTTTTTTTTTCATGCGTAGCCATATTGATTTAACTGTCATCAGAATCTTTGATCAAATGTCGGGGTCCCATCCAAGTTTGATGAAATCATCCAATTTCTTTGATCAAATGTATATTGGACAAAGATATTGGATGAGTGGAATACCTCCCTAACCTCTGGTTAGTTATCGCAAACCGCTGTAAGCATATATTTTTTTACTAAAATGGAGAAAGTAAAATAATTGAAGAATATTCACTTTATTTACTTTCACTACCATTTATTGATTTATATTCTAGGTATTTTTAACACAACGTAAGAACGAAAATAATCCCATTGAATGTTGATTTGATTTGTCGATGACTCAATTACTCTAGTATTGTTTATGCCGAAAATTTGACAGCTAAAATACTTAGGGCTTCTGTGCCTTTAGGTACAAACTATTAATTATTCTGCGGTGACAGTTAACTCATGTGACAGCCTCCTCATGACAGGTGAATATCAATGTAAAACCTCGGAAAGTACCCACAACCCAACGATAATAGTGCAAGTAATATATAATGATTTTCATCTGACGAAGATATTCGACTTAAGAGTGCGCAGTACGTTCGGTTCTCCATACAAACGTATTTACGCTCTCATTTTAAAACGCCATGCTAAAATAACGTGAAACTTTGTATACACAATGGGATTTGGCATATCTAGGTCGGAAATTAGTTTCTGTTGCTTGAAATTATAATGGAGAAAAAATACAGCGATTAGGTTTTCATACAAGCCGTAAAAAAACTCAAAATACCGCTGTATTTTTTTTCTTATACAATTTCTAGCAACAGGAACTAATTTTCGACCTACATATGCCGGATCCCATTGTGTATACAAAGTTTCATGTTATTCTAGCATGGCGTTTTAAAATGAGAGCGTAAATACGTTTGTATGGAGAACCGAGCGTAGTGCGCCCTCTTAAATGATCTTGCGATGACTAATACATTCTAAGCATAAACGTCATTGTAAAATATAATGATCTTAATCCGTTGAAATGATTCTAACTATTCTAGTGTACAGTCGACTAAAGTTTTGTCACTTTGTTCTAATTTTTATTGACATTTTTCTGATTCAGTTTCGTCGACTGTACATACCCTATCGTCTTGGGCATTTTATTATTGCAAGTATAACACAAACAGCAATTTTGTATGTATGTCCTTCCCATCGCCTCCCGAGATCAACTGGCATAATAGCCGAAGTCCTTTCGAGGCAATACCGTGCTTGTGGCGTTGTTGCGTGTAGCATGCCACAAACGTAAGAAATAAACATGAAAATAGCATGGCACCACCTCGATTGACCCATAAGATGAAAGCCAACGTCAGTAAAAATGTCAGTTCAGTTTTAAAAATTGAAATCTCGTTTATAACCTCAAAAACTGTTTTTTTCTATCTTCTCCCATCTACCTAACTTAAGTACATATAATATACATTTTGTTTTGGCCATCAATATACAACACACATTTAAATTCAACAAGATAGAATGAAAAACAGGTCAAGTGGTTATCCATGTGAAAAATATCTTTAAATATAGATTTTTTTCATGTATCACAAAAACAAATATATAGTTCTAATTTCCTACTGATTAAAATAAACAAAACATCGTAACATAATCAGTAGCAGAAGTAGTCACGCATATAAACTTAACACGTTCCCTGTCCCCATACAAAATTGTCCTTCAATGTCACAAGTCCAAGTGACAGTTGTAGGTCGTAGCCGTGAACAACCCGTGGACCCACAGTGGGGACACGGACTCCTGAAAAAAAGCTTCATGTCCCCACATTGGGGGCCTTCGGACAGGGAACGTGTTAAAGATAATGTGAGATTCCAAGCAAAATGTACCCTTTGGGGACGTAAATAAATCTTTAATTTCCTTTGTCCTTATCCATCGACAAGGCACCTTTTAGTTTGAGAAGACACATATCTATCTTAAATCCTGGTTCTATGTGCAATGATTTCAAAAGTAAGGATAGGGCCATCTCAACATTTTGGACTGACTCTTACCCCCGTAACAGGTAGCGCCATCTTTTATCTCGGATACACATCAAACGACCGGGGTCAAAAGAATATGAACCTCCAACGCAGTTACATTCCATAATTAAATGACAACGTCGCGCCACGACAGATCGCAACCAATGCTACCATTTAAATAGGAAATCTAACTTTATCCTTTACACATATACGTTAATGCGTATAAGTGCTCAAAATTTGCACCACAGCTACTTTCGCTACTGACTGACTGACAAATTTACCGACGCATAAAGACTAGACTTAATTCTTCGTTGTGGGTGTGACCCCTAATAGACCCGAATATCCTCTGAACTGATTTGCCATGAAGTCTCTGTACATGGCTAACTGTCTCCGGTCCATACTGCCAGCGAGACTGCTGTACAACGCGCTCATGTAAGGATCCACGTATGGCATTGTAGGAACATTTTTCTGCATCTCCATCATCTGTTGCAAGCTGCTTTGACCCTTAAATACGTTCTGCAGCAAGTTGTTTTGGAGTAAATTCGTCTGGGAGTTTCCTGAGCCAGTAGACGACGTGGGAGAGACATCGTCTCGTTGGTTGACTTGGTAGTTAGGTACTATTATTGGTGCTTTCTTAGCCCCTGACTGTGAAGGGCTGGTGTACGTTTTAGGATAGTCTTTTGGTGGTGTTGGTGTTTTCGCTGCAACGAATTTACCGTTCGACGACCGTTTCTGCTGTCTAGACTTGGTTGGCGTCTGTGTTTTTGGGTTTACAAGCGTTATTTCAAGGTTTGAACCGACGATGGCCTTGCCGTCTGCCAGAGTGTAGTTTTTAGTTAGATTCTGAGCGGGGCTGACTTTGGATGGCGATGGGACGCTTGGGATTCGGACTATTTCTACAGCGGGTTTCTGTCCTGGCGGTAGCGTCTTACATGTCAAATCTAGAATATCTTGCGGGGGTGTTGACGGCATTGGTACTGAGCTATTCCTTTGGGGTTTTAACGGGGTTCCTAGTAGGACATGTGGGGGAGGCATGAAGGGGTCCTTAGGGTTCCCGTAGACGGTTCTCTCAGGTCCTGAAGATCCGAAGGCGCTGGTAGCTTGGATGACTTTAGGTGGCGCCCCGTTGGGGTAGCTGGGTGGGATGATGTTATACATTTGGAATATCTGCGCTTGCGTCATGATTTGATGTTGAACGGCGGGCGATAACACTAGGGGGGCAAGGGACGCCCCTGGTACTAGGGGGGTGAGGGTGGTGGGTGCGGGGGGCCAGGCAGCGGTGGTGGGGATGGCGGTTACTTCGAGTCCTCGTTCCTTGAGGATGTCTAGTTTTTTCTTCTTGATGGCTTGTGGGCTTTCTGGATATTCGTCCAAGTCTATGATCTCTGGTGTTTTAGGTTTGTACGGGACCTGTGAAAGAAAAAAAAAGCAATTAGTTCTATAAATGTGATGGTGAATGATTAAATGCGTCGTGTGATTGAACTTTGCCTGTTAGCTGACATAATTTTTTTTTTCACACCTGCTTTATTCAGAATAGAGGCATTGTTGCCGTCGAATGAGGGATCAAAGTCGTATTTTTCTTCCCTCATTTGAGGGCAACAATGACTTTTTTTTCATAGATGTGCAGTATATGCCACTCGGGGCACTCGCTAGCAAATTTATTTGTAAGACATTTTAAGTTTTTAATAGCTATTGTAGTTGTAGAATCTTTCGCTTTCCTCAGAATTCAATATACCGCCCTCACCGTAAATATATCATTTTGCTCCCTTGAGACACAATCTACTATTTCGAGTAATTATATGATGTAAATTCGAATGAAAATATAACTTTTTTGCAATATTTGGCTCAGCCTAGTTTGGTCTCTGATGGAATCTCTACTTATGTATTTACCTATTTTTGAACAATAAACCATTTGTATTATGTATAAAAATGTATATATAATACAAATATAATTTTATATGTCACTACAAAAGGGAACGTTTTGTAATGACAGTTAGGACAATTAGTTGCATTGTAACATGATTGTACCCCTTTTAGCTATGTATACATTTAGTTGTTAGTTTGGCGTGTTTTAAATTCGTCGTTTTATTGTTGTGACCCGAGTAGTTGGTCTACACCAACTGGTTGGTGGTGGTTGGTTGAGTTGGTTGGCGGTTGGTTGAGATGGTTGGTAGTTGGTTGAGTTAGTTGGTTGGTTGAGTTGGTAGGTGGTTGGTTAAGTTGGTTATTTGTGGTTGGTTGGTTGAGTAGGTATGTAGGTGGCTGGTTAGTTGAGTAGGTGGTTGGTTGAAATTGTTGGTGGTTAGTTGAGTTGATAGGTGGTTGGTTGAAATGGTTGGTGGTTAGTCGAGTTGATAGCTAGTTGGTTAGTTGAGTAGGTGGTTGGTTCAGATGGTTGGTGAATAGTTGTGGTTGGTTGGTTGAGTTGGCAGGTGGTTGGTTAGTTGAGTTGGTTGGTGGTTTGTTATTTTGTTAGCTGGTGGTGGTTGGAGCTCCACAATGCGGGCATAAGTTACCGTGTATCGTACGTGTGTTACCTCGACGATCTCGTCATCGCTGTGTGTGGGCGGCGGCGGCGGGTGGTGGATGCCGAAGTTGGTGACGGCGGGGGCCGCGGGGGTCGCGGGGGTGGTGGGGGCCGCGGGCGGGGACGACGACGCCGAGTCAGACCGAAGCGGTGCGGGAGCTGTAATAAGCAAACATTGACTTTCACATGGTTTTCAAATTCATAATTCATTTTTTTCTTTTATTTTATTGCACAAATCACATAAAAACCAAGGGCGGACTGAATTCCACGAGGCATTCTCTACCAGCCAAAACTGTAGAGCCAAATACAAATTTACAAACGAGAGTAAAAGAAATATTAGATGATAAACATCGTACGTGGTCGAATGCCAAGAGCGATCTTGCGGCGCCTCAATACAAGGCGGAGCCGGTATTCGTTGGTGGTTTTAGACGGTAGTACAAGGCTATCTAGCCGCGGTTAGTCCGTTATACCCATCCTCCTCGACAGAACAGGATGCGTAAACGTACCCAACGTTAAAAAAAGGTAAGAAATATCAAATGATCATTCATAACTTACGTGTGAATAAATAAATAAATGAATAGGAGCCATAACATTATCAGCCTAAGGGTGGTATTCCACTCATGACTCATCCAATATACATATGTTCAAAGAAATTGGATGATTTCATCCAACTTGGATGGGCATCCGACATTTGATCAAAGATTTTGATGACATTTAAATCAACATTGCTACGCATGAAAAAAAATAAAACTTGGATAAAGATATTGGATAAGTCGAATGGGCCTCCATCAAAGAAATTTGATCAAAGATTGGACAAAGATATTGGACGAGGGGAATACCACCCTAAGTACACTGCCGTCAGGAAGTTTAAGACCAAACACAAAATATGAAAATGATCAACATTGATTGATTATTCATTCAACCTTGATTCATCTGTCCGTAGTACTCTCCACCAGTTTGCATAAGTCCAATCCTCGTGAGAAACAGCCCATTGCAATCTTTTTCCCTCGTTTGGTTTGAGTAATAATTAGGGTTAGGATTCTGGTGGCAGTTTATCACAAGTAATGCAGTAGAGTCGCCATTGTATTTTATTTTATTTGAATAAATGAATAACTGAACTATAAATCTATATTACAGTACCGGACAGTAATATATCACCTTTGCGTTTTATTGTATAAACATGTATAGAGTAAACAATTCAGGTTTGTTGATACATCACATATTTTACTAGTTACATATTTTATATAAATTTCTGAAGACAACTGCCATGCAATACTGTAAATTACAATGTTGATTTTATAATATAACATTTAATTAATATTACATTACTGCAGAGGCCGGGGCGAAAGGGTTTGCCGGCCGAAGACATATATACGGCCGAGTGAAGCGAGGCTGGATAGGTCTGAGACGGGCAACCCCATATTTCCCGCCGAGGTATGTATAGTGCTTTTCTCAAACATGCAATGAAATAAACAACAAAAAAATCAAAGTTTTATTTTTAATACGCATAGTGGCAGAATGTCATTGATGCCTGTGCCATAAATTTATGTGGAATGGAAATTAAAAAAGAAGACTTTGCCGACCTAGGCCTGCAAGATTTGTATGAAATTCCATTAACGACCTCTTGTCCTAGCCGCACCTGAAACGTCATACTTCGCAGCCTATTCTAAGGAACATAACATTAATATTTCATTGCATGTTTGAGAAAATAACTTTATAATATTTAATTATTAACATTCACTTGTTTGCTAAAATGTTTATGTATTCAAGAGCTTGAACAACTTGCAACTGGAATTTAAAGTTTCAAAATCTTGCATATTATCCAACTTATATGAAATCAATCAAGTTAATTATACATTATTGATAGAATTATTTATTCATTCATTCATTAATTCAATCAAAAAATATATAACAACGACTCCATCGCTCTTTGTTCACCCCAATGCCAGCAAACATTCCAACTCTAGTAATAATTTATGAAAATGAAACTAAAAATTGTGTTTTGGGCCTAACTTTTTGACGGTAGGGAGTATGACAGTGAAATGCTGGTAATACTGACTTGTGGTTCCGGCGGTGGCGGTGGCGGTGGCGGTGGGGGTGGTGGCGGGGGTGGGGGCGGCGGGCGCGCGCTGCAGGTGGTGCGCGTGCGCGCGCGCGGGCTTGACGCGCACGGCGCGCAGCGAGCTGCGCGTGGGCGGCCGCGCCTGCAACACACACACACATCTACGATCTCTATCCCACATTATGGTGCACCACACTTCGGGTTGCGTGTACGCCTCCCTCTTTTTTCGATATTAAAAAAACCGGCCAAGTGCGAATCGGACTTGCGCCCGAAGGGTTCCGTACCGACGCCTTCTAATCTACATTTAAAACCACTATACAATACATTTAATCAAAAAAGGTCGTATCTTCGTAGGAAATTTACGGCACTGGGGCCCTTTTGTTTGGGAAAGACAGTTTTTCAGCAATAACTCAAAAACCGTTGAACCTATCTTGTTCAAACTAATTATCGTTGAAAGTATTTATTAATTTACATAATCTTGATTTTTTTAGACGCAGCGAAATTAAAACTCCCTCTGAAAAAGGCCGTCTTGTGCTTGGGAGTCACAAGTGTATGCATCGTCTTAGCGACTTATTGCGGGAGTGTTTGGCCCAATTCAACAGTGTCATACAGATACTTTGGCTTCTCGAACTCAAGCACTTTCCGAACTGTGTATGCTAGATGCAGTTGCCTTCGATTTTCCATATTTAGCAATTTCCTGTCGCTGAGAAAGGGTGTGATATGAGCTCGTTTAGGAATCGTGTAACAAAAACGTACACACGCGTTTTGCACGCGCTGTATAGCCTTTTTTGTTTTGGCCAGAAGTCTTGGGCCGTATACTATATCGGCGTAGTTGAACTGCGAAAGCACCAAGGATTCCACAAGTATTTCTCTGACTCTTATTGACAGGTACTTGCGAATCCTGTACAATACCTTAAGTCTGTAGAAGGCATTTCTGATTTTTGAGTTCACGTGTTCAATGTATCTCAATTCTTCATCCATGATTAAACCCAGGTTTTTCGCATTTTCTACTCGCGAAATAGGCTCAGTTCCGATTGCAACGCTCGGATTCAATTCTTTAATTTTTGTACGTTGCGATTTGTTCCCTATTACAATGAACTGAGATTTTGCTGCATTTAAAACAAGGTTGTTTTTGATTGACCACTGCGATACAATTTCTAAGTCTTTGTTTATTTGAAGAAGCGCCACGTCCAGTTTCTCCGCTGCAAATGAGTGGTATATTTGAGTATCGTCTGCGTATAGGTGTGCATTGCAATATTCTAAGTTTTTTATTAGATCTGATGTGTACAGAATAAACAACAAGGGGCTTAAAATTGATCCTTGTGGTGTACCGCGACTGATTTTCTGAGTCGTGGAGTTCTTATCGTCTTTATAATTATTTTCATATTAACATTATTTTAAATTTAATTTAATAGAAATATTTTTTTTATAAATAATCTAAATTATATTACCATTATTGCATTATTAATAATCATTGGGGTATCGTATGTTGTTTATATAAAATCATCCTATATATGAATTTGCGTCATAATGATGTCACCGGCACCAAAGTTTCGCTCCCTGGTTATGACAGCACTTTGATTACGAAGAAAGTAAATTGTCACATTGATTGAGATACGATATTTCAAAAGTAATCGGACACGGATGACATTCAATTTGACACGTATCACTTGACTAAAGTATTCTGATTGTAGAGTGACCATGAATTTCGTAAATAATTTAAAACATTTTGTTTTCAACACCAAAGATAAATGAAAGTTTCCGTAGTGTAGGTTAATTCCACTAATAGTGGTACGAAGCAGTAGCTTATGATTTACTGAATCTGTAGTGTTGATCTTGCTCACGTCTCCCGAACCACCCTATATAAATTTTTTTAAATTCAAAATGGAATTGCTCTTGGCTAGCATCTAGCCAGGGGGTAAAGATGAGGCCGACGATGAAGCGAGCTCACCCAGTAGATGCCTATTCACTCGTGCCTTAAGAAGGTCCAGGTTATATGAACTCGGAAATACAGACGCCGGCAGAAAATTCCAAACCTTAAAAGTGCGCATTATAAAGAATGACACAAAGCGCTTGGTTCGAATTACTTTCCACTTCAAAATTAAGGCCACTTTTCCGTAATTTATTCCTTACCTGTTCCTTAGGCAGCGTGTGGCCGTTCACGAGACTGGAGAGCGAGCTGAGAGCGCTGCTGGACACCAACTCCTGCTGTGCTGTCGCGATGTCGCTCAGGAATTTGCTGTCGGCATTGCCTGCGACTGAAAGACGCGAGAATATTACTTTCTCTTGTTAATTTATTAACTCAAAGTATCATCATCCTCCTAGCATTATTCCCAGTACAGTTGCATCCTGAAGGATGCCCGGGGTCCGCTACCATATCCCAAGAATTGGCGTAGGCACTAGTTTTGGCGTAGGAAGCGACTGCCATCTGACCCCCCAACACAAGGAGGAAACTAGACCTTATTGGGAGTAGGCTTACCAAGTGAGTGGGCAACTTGACTGTTAGAAGTTCTCAAGCCGCCCGAAGGCCTCTAACTTGGCTTAACGACTGCTATCATAGATAGCAACCGGGATCAACGGCTTAGCGTGCCTTCCAAAGCACGGAAGCGCTCAGTTAGTAACCACTCAAAGCGATCACCCATCCAAGGACGGACCCTGCCCGACATTGCTTAACCTCGCATACCGCACGCGGTACACGGGCGACACTGGGCCACGAACTTATTAACACAAAGTTCACAGGAAATAACTTTTTTTACTCTGGATAGGTTTGCAACAACATAGTTTAACTAAACGCCAGTGCAATGCTCTTACAGTACAAAAACATGTATACATATTCTAGCACTTTATTGCTTAGGAGTTAAGATCGAAAAGTGTACATGTTTATGATAATGGCTGTACACATACTTTGATCGAGCAGCCAATGCAGCATCGAGTTACATTGTTATAATTATGCAGGGTGTAACAAGAATGGCGTGGATACGTTTAAGACGATAATTGATATCGCATTGTGACTAGAAATAAATTGGTAAAAAAATATATATTTTTTTTAAGGGGAACGTCGTCAAAATTTGCAAATTCCCCATACAAAACCAACAAAATTTAGAGTCAAAAAACATTTTTAACTACTCATTTCAAGTTACCAATTAACGCCTTAAACGGATCCACGGCATGTTTGTTACACCCTGTATTAATTATATTATCTAGCTATGTCAATTATCAAGTTATTGTTTCATCTGGTAATGTAATTTCTACTTACCCAGATTAAGTTTGGTTTTTAGCTCCGAGTAGAACCCTTCTCGTGGCTCTTCCTTCTCCTTCTTGGGTTCTTCTAGAAGCTTCTCCACCGGCTTCACGCTTATTTTCACCTGCGACAACACAATGTCACGTTGGATGCGTGTACAAAGTATTTTGAAACTAGAAAGTATCTTCAGGGTGAGCTCGCTTCATCGTCGGCCTTATCTTTGCCCCCTGGCTAGATGCTGGCCAACAGCAATCCCATTAAAAAAAAGGTCCTTGACATAAGAGTCACGCAAAGAAGAATTCATTCTTCTTGAAATTTTCAGGTAGAAAACGAGGAGCTTACAATGTTCCCTTTCTTAACAAGTTTGCCTGTGGTATCTACGGTTAAGGCCGTACTGTCAAATAGTAAAGTTCAAATTTGAATGGCGACCATGTACGGCTATAGCCGTTACCGCCGGAAAACGTTTTAAGTGGCAGGGACTCTTGAAATTCTCTAATTAGATTCTGCGCCGGTTCAGAAGTTAGTCTAACTAAAGTGCTTCACGTCAAAGTCCCATTGCGGAACTAGTTCTCCTTCAACTAGGCGTTCTAGGAAAGACAATCCACCTTTTATTTCCTTTGTGAGTGACTAAGAACTCTCTATTCAATTCAATTCTCCAGCTGGTTTCGAAACCACAGTAAAGTCCTTGACAGTGGTGTCCCGCAGTGCGGGGCTCCTCCCATTCAACCTTACAAGCGTTTAAGAAGGGCACGAGATCAGTAAGCAAACTCACCTTGTTCTCTTCTTTAGGTGGAAGCGACTCTAGAAACTCCCTATTTAATTCTTCAGCTGGTTTCGAAGTCACGCTAAAGTCCTTAACATCGGTTTCCCTCGGTGCGGGGCTCGGTTCCCTCGAGTCTGGCAGCTCGATGGTCACCGTTGGTTGTTCCACTGCGCCGTTCAGCTTGGGCAACTTTCGAACGCCGGTGGAGACTTCGTGTTTTTCTAGGGCTAGCAAGAATCTGGAATTTAATTAAAGAAAAAATTTTTTTATATCTACATACGTCAATCGTAATCGGCTAGTGATTAGAAAGTACAATATGGCAGCCACTTTTGGAATGTTCCAACAAGGAACATTGCAAAAGTGGTGTTTGCTTTGTTCCTTGTTGGAACATTGCTCACATTATGTCGGGATTATTATTGGCTCTAAAATCGCGTTCGTCGCGGCGTGGTTATAACAATAATATGTTTTGTGACTTGTAAAATGATACATTTTATTAACAAAGTTAAACTCGTACGTCTTTCTTGTGAATTGGGAGGGGGGATGGGGCTTCGTTCTAATGGGACGGCTCGGCCTTCGGCCTCCTTAGGCCTCCTGTGTGTCGTGTCTCTAAAATTTTGATTCTGATTGGGGCGTAACGTAAACTAAACATATACAGTGATTTCTATGCATAGTTTAGATTTTAATTTTAGTTTTTAAGTGTATTTTTTATCTGTAGATATATTAAAGTTTTCACTTATGCTTGTAATCGAGTAAGCCCCAACAAAGATCGGAAAGGGTCACTGGGAGCGTATAGGTATTTTCGATGTTGACCATACAGTCTCTTTGTGCTACTGAAGTTCCGACACGAGCATGCATGTGGTAAACAAGCACACGTACCTCTCGTAGTGTCGGCGCGCGGTGTTGGGCTGGGGCGCGTGTATCTGCCGCCACAACTTGTGTCGGCAGGCCGCTTCGTAGCCGCCAGAGTTGATCACAGACTGGTATAGTGAGCGGAGGGACACTGTAACACAGGCAAGTAACTCATATTAAAATATGGCCAGATTGTTTGAATCCTGATTCAAAGTATGGTATCTCGTAGCCTCAGATTTATTGACGTAATCGGTCCAGTAACGAAAAAGTTCAAAATGGCATCCATTTCTTCCCATAGACGCGGACTTTCACATAGTTTGCAGTACTTTTTCAACAAGTATGCTATGCTGGCTCCTACGAGCTGTTGGAAGAAGGTTCAGTCTTCACAGTATCGATATAACTTAAAGCTCTCCCAGTTTTTAGTTTCAATTGGTTCAGGAACCTAATGTTTCAAAATGGCGGCCACTTTTTTTCCAAATCTGGTGTATTATAATATAGACTCGCGGTGATGAGAGAGTAAGACTTCTCCTTTCTCTCCTTGGAGAACTGTTTGAGCTGCTGGACTAAAGCGTTCACAAACGCAATTGTTACGGTAGCAAAAAGTTCAAAATGTCGGCCGCTTTTTCCGTGTCAGGAGAATTATATATTACTTACGGTTTATAAGCAGTGTGCCAGTTTGAAGTTCTGCTTCTTCTAAATAAAGAACTGTTTGAGCTGCTTGACTAAAGCGTCGTAACACCATCCAGTAACAAAAAAGTCCGAAATGGCGGCTACTTTTTTCTTGTCGAAAGAAGTTAATACACACGGTCTTTTGATGAGTGCGCGGGTTTGAATGTCTTCTTCTCGTTAAAGAACTGCTTGAGCTGCCTACTAAACAAAAAAGTCCAAAATGGCGGCCACTTGTTTCTTGTCCGAAGCACTACAGTACTCACGATCTTTCAACGAGTGCGCGGGTTTGAAGGTCTCCTTCCTCTCACTGAAGAACTGCTTGAGCTGCCTACTAAACAAAAAAGTCCAGAATGGCGGCCACTTTTTTCGTGTCTGAAGTATATAGTACTCACGGTCTTTCAACGAGTGCGCGGGTTTGAAGGTCTCCTTCCTCTCCCGGAAGAACTGCTTGAGGTGGTGCAGGAAGGCGCGGTCCTCGCCGCACTGCTCCTTGTCCTCGTCATCGCTGTACCGCGGCGCGCCGTTGCGGAGCGACAGGCGGCGCGGGGGCTGAGGATACAAACATCGTTAGCCTATAAACAACATTGCAAACAAATTTAATAAGAATAATGAAGTTGAGTGATTGTTCATCTTTGTCAAATCAACGTCTTACGTTGATTTTGACCAAGTTCAGGGCAAATTTGGGTATTAATTTAAATCTGGGGCAAGTTGACGGTAGTTGAGGATAAAAGAAGCAGAGGTAAAGTCTCTTTGGAGAAGGAAGAACACCGGTATGTTCGGAGAGCACTGCAGACTAAAGCGACCTATTTATTTATTTAAACTTAATTGTACAAAACAGAAATGTACAAATGGCGGGCTTAATGCCAAAACCAGCAAACCATTGGGCTAAACAGAGATTAATAAAAGGTCCTAAAAAGTAAACTATTATATAAAGAAAACGCGAAGATAAAAACTTACGGTGATGACCGTCAGTCATAGGAGGATTTTTTTTTTAATTGTTAATGGGATTACGTTTGACCTTAGTCTAACCTGATGGAAAGTTAAGACAAAGTCTAAGATGGAACACGCTCACCCAGAAGATGCCTATTCACTCTTACCTTGAACACATCGAGGTCATATGCTTCTGGAAATACAGACGCCGGAAGAGAATTCCAGACTGAAGCAGTGCGAATGATTTGATGATTTGATTGATTTCAATGATTTGTTAAACCGCGAGGTGCGGCATGGAGGGAATTCGACTACATGTGGGTGAAATCCCATACGGCGCCTAGTACTCCGATAAAGAAAAGTCGAAGGGGGGATAAGGTCATGGAGCCCAGCAGCACACTCTCCAAAATACAACCTATAGAAAATTGCCAGACAGGCGACCCTGTTCAACGCGTTTCTACGAATCACTGGACCTGTCAGAGGGAGGAAGGCGAATGTGGACGCGCGCCTCACACGCATCTACTCTGTTTGTGATTTCGTCGTCGTCTTTTATAATCATCGTCATTAGTTGTTTCCTAATGATACATTAAGTCTTACCTCAGCGGGTTGCTCGACGCGTTTTTGCGAATCACTATCACTGGAACTGTCCCAGGCAAGACGAATGTTTTGGAGACGCAGGCGCGCCTCCGACATCTACCTTTCAATATTAACCTACTGTCTTTGTGCTGTCTTCGTCCCCGTCATCTCCTATAATCATCTCCATGAGAAGCATCTCAAGGAGACCTATTGGATACATCAAGTGTTACCTCAGCGGGCCGCTCGACTCGTTTCTGCGTGTCGCTGTCGCTGGACCGGTCCGAGGGGGAGGGCGAGTGCTTGTCGGCGCGCCGGCGCCGGCGCCCGCGCGGCCGCCCCTTCAGCTTCGGCGCGAGCTGGTTGCACACGAACTCGTGCCCTTCCAGCTCCGGGTACTCGAATGTGTCCTGGAAGATGTTGCAGGTTAGAACATACATGTGATGTGATGTCTTCTACGGTAGATGTCGCTGTACGCCTCCCTAAGGCGTGGTCAGCGGGCACTAGTGAAGGATTTCGTGCCTGAGCTTGATTGGTTCCGATAGCTCAGTGGTTACAGCGATTGGCCGCGTATGCCAGATGTCGCAGGTTCAAATCCTGCTCGGAGCAGTTTTTTTTTCAATTATTCCCTTTAATTTGAAATTTACATGTAATGTGTTCAACCCGGGTGTGGACCCGGGTATGTCCTTAAACTAGGACCAAGACCACCGGGGAATGGGCAGCAGCATTCCTAGAGTGCGGTGGAGATACTGCGATCGCCAACCCGCATGCCAAGCGTGGCGATTATGGCATTTACCCCCCATGAAATTGGGGGAGGCCTATGTCCAGCAGTGGACGTCCTAGGGCTGATGTGGTGGTGGTGTTCAAAATGAAATTAAAGGTACCGTTGGCAAGTATTTACAAAGTTACGAGTCTTTGTGTACATATAGATGTAAGAATGAATGTGTGTATGTACTGAGTGGTAGACGATTGACTGGAAGAGTGAATAAGAATAGAATGAACAAAGGAATAAGAGAGAATGATGAACAGGATTAGAATAAACTGTGAGACGAGTATAGCTTAGCATGAATCAATAATTATAAAGTTTTAAACTTGTTTTGGGTTTAAAAATAATAGCAGAAGTTGTTTCATTGAAGAGAACTCTACATAGAAGCAAAGTTTTCAAGCTAAGCCACGGAGTTATCCCAAATCTAGGTTACCTCTTTTTTTCTGGAGTTCCACGTTATCAGGTTATCATCCTAGATCCTTACAGCCCCTTGGCGGCCATTATAACTTACTTTACCAGCTTACTGATATTCTTGGTAGCTGTAAGCTAATATTTTTGGTAACTTCTACCTTGAGGCTACGTGTATGGATATTCTCCTACCCACATTACATCAAAAAGCAATCAAAGTTAATCGTGAGATGATCAAGGTTCTAGTTACCAGCTCTCTTGTTGCTCTATGTAAGCAAGTGAGCTATCTAAAAACTGCACACACCATTGCTAACTGACACCACGGATCTAGTACGGCCCCTGGATCCCTCCAATCAGCAGAGTAACGAGACCACTGACCTTGCAGTACAGTATCCTCGTGTTCCGAGTGGGAGCCGCGTAACCACCGAGCGCGCACACCAGGCTGTCCCGCAACCAGTCGCCCTGGATGCCCTCCAGTCGCGCCACCAACGCCCGGTAGCGGCAGTAGCGCGGGTAGGAGAACACCACCACGCCGGGGCTGTCTGCGTCCTCGTCTGCAAGAAACATGACACATTAGTCACACGGCTCACTCCGTGACTACTTCGCGCCGCTGCAAGTACATGTCGGGCGCCCGCATTGCGCGCGTATAGCCTGGAGCCTTAAGTAACGCTAGGCCAGAGCCGAAAGAGCGCGTTGCGTGCGATAGAAAGAGATGGCCACGCTTAGGCACGTTTGGAATACCTAAACGGGGGATTTGTTAACGGTGGGCCTTCTGTACGTAGTACTATTACATATTCTGTGACTTATACATAAGGATAGAGGAAAGTATGTCGCAAGAAATATCCAGGAGTGCTGCCATGCAATTCGATTATATCCATCTTAGTCAGTCAGGTATTATAAGTCGAATGCCTGAAGGTTATGATTGGAATCAGCATTCCCCGTAGCTTAAGGTGCTGATGTTCCTATTCTTTGTCTGGTTTTAATCCAGTTTGATTCAATAAATTAGAGGTTAGTGTTATAACTCATCAGCGCTGAAAATATGCAAGGTTGGATGAGATCGCTACCATACACGACCGAGAAAATACTTACTGACACTGTTTTATACTTGAAGTGATAAAAATCTGTGCCTTAATTTAAAAAAAAAAAACAACTGCCTGCTCTGTGGAAGTGTTTTAGTAAACCTGTTGATAGTTGTTGTCCAGAAGCCACGCATCGCCATCCGCAGCGAAGATACCTCAAACTATAAAGAGTGTCTGAAGGTCGTAGATTAATTCACTATGAGTTTCAGACACTCCTCGTGGCTTAAGGTATTGGTATACACCGTACACGTCGAGTTCGCGTCAAGAATGAATCAGAAAAACATACAGTCGAGGTTTCCGAGGCGCTCACAGTAACGTATGAAAACGGTACCGAATCCATGCAGATCTCAACGAACGACGGGTCGTTGAAGTCTGCATGAATTAGTTACAATTTTCAATTCCTTCAGACGTGTCACCAGTTTTGCTTGACGGCGCTGTGAATATGCGCGGCACGTAAAGGAATTTAGGCTACCATTTTTAAAATACAAAATCAACTGAGTGCCGTATCTTGAACCCAATGTACTGCCGTGTCTTCAAGGTACTTGTTTACATGGGATATCTTATTATATCATTCACACAAACTCAATTTTTACCGACTTCAATACAAGGAAGGAGGTACTCTGTTTGCCTGCGTGTTTGCTTGTTCTTTTTTTTTGTATTTTTTTAATGTATGTATATTCCCCGATAACTCTTGACCACGTTGGCCGATTTTGATTATTCTTTTTTTGTTTCAAGCAGGTACCCCGACATTAGTCCCATATAAATTTGGTGAAGGTCTGATGATGGGATCTAAGAGGAATCGAGAGAACTCCTCGAATTTGATGGGCATGCATATGCCGATTTCGGTATTTTCTGTAGGTAACCAAGCATTGGCTCACGGACACCACAAATAGTGGCATAGCGAGTACAAAATTGGAGTCGGTTTTTTTTTGGTATAAATTATTAAATTACTCGTGTACTGGCTACATCAGCCAAAAAACTAAGGAGTACTTACATGAGTTTGTGCGATGGGATCATTTCGGAGGCCTTCAATCCGGAAAGCAAACCTGAAGCTATGGATACCATTTTCAAGTCAACCTGTAGACCCGCCATTTCCAACACTTGGCTAGATCGAGACAGTACAAAATGGCGCCCGCGAAAAAACCTACGCGCGATTGATTTACGCCACTTTAGAAATACTGGCTATTACATTGACTATTTAATTCACCAGCTAATGTGTTCATTCAATATAAGAGCCCCTTAAAGACAGGGTTATACATGGCACTTCGCTCAAAGAATCCCGGACCCAGACAAATAGTGCAAGGTGCATTTGGTAATGCGTTGACAAGAATCGGTATCGAATACAACCATGACCAAAAAATTCACGAAAACTTGCGCGGAAAATAAATTGTCGAAATCCCAGTATACTAAAATACGTATTTACGAAAAGCTGGTGGAGAACAATCCAAAACTCCTAACTGCAAATGATATTTAAAGAAATCTGTACTTAGAAGTGTTAGAAGGTAAAGCATTACTCCTTGGTAAATACATGGTTTAATACATTTAAATATGGAAACAGACAGAGCTAAGGTTAATCTTCATTAAGACGCGGCAATTCATCTGACAGCCGACATGACGCCGTAGGGATGTGTCACGTCGCTAGTGTTGTACATCGTCACACGGGTCACCATGCTTATGGATAATGGCTAATAGTTCGGCCATCCTGGCAAGACCTTCGGCCTCGAAGGTTGAAGTTCAGCAACACCACCCATATTTCTATACTTCCGTATATGCACCTCGTATTGACTTGAACCTGTAGGGGAATCAACAACAATTCCAACAGACGCTGGTAGGTTTGATGACGCTTAACACCAAAATTAAACCAACCGACGTCTGTCAGTCTCGCGATCAGTATTGTAGCATAATGTATTTTTTTTTCTCCAAGAATCATTTTGCAACATTAGTGCTTAAAACTCTCTTGAAATATTATTGTAGGATTATATATTTGCTTGCTTTCTCAAAGTAACAATTTAGAAATAGCTCTTCAAATAGTTGTTCTTTTTTTTTTTTTTTGTGTCCACCATCCTCTTTTAACTTAAAGAGGTATTTAAGTCTTACTAGTTGTGATAATTGTCAGTCAGCTCGTCTCTTTAATGAACATTTGGATGTGTAGATTTTGACAAATCTTCTACACGGCCAGTGCTCTCAAAATTATGCTACCATACAGAAATCTCATCCCACATCTACAGTGTGTCCATGGTATATCGTCAAGCGACTTGGGTGTGAGCACATTAAGCGAACAGTGCGAGTCAAAACGCTTGTTAACCACATCGAATACTCGCTAAACTAATAGCTCTTTCAATCAACTTCACGTACTCAATACACATAAATGATCTCAGAAACCAACTTTTAATGCACGTTAACACCATGAGCTCGTAACCAAAGTCAAATGTTAGGTAAGCATAACTAAGAGCTCCTCAAACAGCATCTAATGGACACTAAGCAAACTCACGAGCGAAAAGTGTGGACCCCCTTCCGGGCGATCATGTTTAGCTCGCAAATATTTTGAGCCCCTTCCGGCAATCATATCTAGCTCGCTAAGCTGATAGTGTGAGCCCCTTCCGGCGATCATGATTAGCTCGCTAAGCTGTAAGTGTGAGCCCCTTCCGGCGATCATGATTAGCTCGCTAAGCTGTAAGTGTGAACCCCTCCCGGCAATCGTATCTAGCTCGCTAAGCTGATAGTGTGAGCCCCTTCCGGCGATCATGATTAGCTCGCTAAGCTGTAAGTGTGAGCCCCTTCCGGCAATCGTATCTAGCTCGCTAAGCTGATAGTGTGAGCCCCTTCCGGCGATCATGATTAGCTCGCTAAGCTGTAAGTGTGAGCCCCTCCCGGCAATCGTATCTAGCTCGCTAAGCTGTAAGTGTGAGCCCCTTCCGGCAATCGTATCTAGCTCGCTAAGCTGATAGTGTGAGCCCCTTCCGGCGATCATGATTAGCTCGCTAAGCTGTAAGTCTGAGCCCCTTCCGGCGATCATGATTAGCTCGCTAAGCTGTAAGTGTGAGCCCCAACCGGCAATCGCATCCATCTGTGAAGCAGCTAACTTGCTTCACGCAATTAAGCTCGTGGCCGACCTTGCACACGGCCGCACGAACACGCATATGCCGACAACGCACAACTCCTTCCTCTCCGGTTGGCCAAATACATACAACATTAACTCTCGCCACTCTCTATGAGCATATTCAATCGGGCTGCCAACACAAAGGCAACCCAAAATTGTAACTAAGCTGAAATATCTCAAGTCCCTTTGTTCCCTTTTTTGTTCACACAATTGTACACAATTGGCGACTAAAGATACGTCGTTAGCATTAGAAAACACTACGAATTTTCTCTCAATGTTGAAGTTGTAAATAGTAAATCCAGACATTATATGTTAAGATACTCTAAATATTGGTACTGACTTTTACATTTTACTTTTACGCATACCTGTACCTCGTCCTTCTTGAGCATAAATACCACACATTGGCTCTTTAAGCACTTGTACCACAAGCTCTTCAAGGAAGCACCAAGCAGTGTCATATCTCAGGTGCATACCGCTCCTGCCTCAGCGCGAATTTTCCACTTGTTTCGCTTAAGGTATATCCTCGCCCGGGCTTGCATTACTTAACCACCAGTGTTAACTTTCACCACATCACAACAACCTGAAACCACAATCACACCACCGCACACGGAGCGCTTTACTTGTGCACAACATACCACATTTGGGATTATTCATTCCAATATTCTAATCCCATTTTTCATGATAAAACGAGAGAGAAGCCTTAGAATCAATCAAACATCATGAGTTTTCAATCATCTGTATTAGATCTCAGAACTAGTTAAATCATATATGTGCCATTCAACATACTACCCAACTCATTCATGCTATGAAATTCATGGAATCTTAATTATCTTATTTTGGTGTACTAAAAACAAAGTCCTCTTGTAAACAAGTATTTGAAGCATTAAATTAATCTTAACTTTGAGACATGAATGTTGCATGAATGCATGGTGCATATACCATACCAATAAAGTTTAGGATATTACCTAATTGTCAAACTAGACTTGACACCATCAATAACTAGCACCTGATAACACACAAAAACTATTTTATTCTATAAATATTATTTTAGCTTTAGTCAAGATACTTATTGTCATCTACTGCATCCTATCCCATCTTGCTACTGCAGTACAAATTTTAATTATATTTGATTAATACTTGCAGTCATGTCTCACCACACATTTAACTATACCTACTTGCAGTTCCTTGAATCATCAACAAAGTCTTTGTTCTCTCTTTGTTTAGGTGCATCACTCATTCATGAAGATGTCATTTCAAGGTATCATATCATTCACAATCTAATACACACATTTAACATTCAACATTGCATAGCATATCAACATGTCAATGTGTGTGTGTCTGAATATCATCATCAGTATGTCCCCACCCGCTGCTGGGACAGGCATCCTCTCATGAAGGAGATAACAAAGAATCTAAACCATGTCAATCAATCCTGTCTCATAGTACTTAACGAGCACATATATTTATTTTAAAGTACCATTCAACCAACATGTACAATCCACATCCACCATATCAACAGAAGGACGTCCACTGTTGGACATAGTCCTCCCCCAATTTCATGGGGTAAATGCCATAATCGCCACACTTGGCATTCAGGTTAGTGATCGCAGTATCTCCACCGCACTCTAGGATGCTGCTGCCCATCCCCCGATGGTCTTACAATCCAATCAATCATCATAGACATAAAAAAAATATATATAATAGGTAATTAAACACTTACAGTTTTCCAAATGCAAATTAACAACCATACCATTCTTCTATATTATTTTTTGTTCCATTAATCAACTCACACTCTGGTTCTCACTCTCCATGTCATGTCTCTGACACCACCATGTGCAACAAATCAACCCCATAATGACACTCCATATACCAGGTCCAAGTAGCAGACATATTCTAATGTTCAATGATCCTTGCTTGTCTATATTTTTCACCTGTAATAATACCTCCAAACATCTTTCATCAATTAGTATTCACATTCATTTATTTGCTGTATCATTGGTATTAAATACTGTATTGGGAATAACGCTAGGAGGATGATGATGATCATTGGTATTAAATATGTAAAATTGAATATCACAAAATTCCTTATGTAACAATCACATTACATGTGGCCGTACTTGACCTCTTTTTGCAGAATGAGTGTCTATGAATAGTCAAAATACACACTCATCTACCTTGGTTTAGTATATTCTTACAATCATTTTTTTTTATATAAGAATAGGTACCAAGATTCTATATCAACAAAAACACAATATTATTAAGTAGTCATGTTTATCAACACAAATATTGTACCATGGCTAAATGTTGCTCCCATTTAAACAATATTTAATATTAATCATGTTAGTTTTATAACACAGAACATAAGACAATAATGCATGTCATATGACATTAATGGATAAAACTCCAATTTATAGCTTTATTTACCACAGTGCTATAAGCAACATGTATACTGCATTAAATTTAACTTGTGTATTACACATATTATGACCATATTTTTTTTAGCAATGAATTCCACTCATAAGAATTACTCTGCCATATTAATTCTACTATAAATTCCTAACACTTTCTTTTACATTGACCCAATTCAACAATAAATGAAAAGTATAAAATTGTTTCAGAATAAACTGTGGTTTAAATGTCATGTAAAATATGTTAGGTACTTAATCCAATCATTATTCATCCCTGTACATGTATTACACCAAATATCTTCATAAGCACCAGTTTACTACTGTAGTAATTACTCTGATTATTAATCCATGAACACTGGCAATAACTGTCTACTTAAATATTCATCGATATATAATAATATGAAATTAATACCAACGGGTCTTATTTTAAAATATTGTTTAAGGAATGTCTAGTGTGTACTTTCACAATGATGTTCGATAATTTAAAACATTTTCACACAAGCTTTAAAGCTTAAGTGTAACACATGCCAGAGATAAATGTATCTACTTGGTTGTTCCATAGTGTTTCATAATATTCAGTTATTACGACAGAAGGATATTAACTAAGGCTTATTAAAAATAATGAAGCTATTTCAATAATTGCTCTTTCATGTCAGTTACAACATTGGTCAGAATTGGCCTATTGTTTTAAGCACCCTTTGCTTAGTGAAATACATAACTATATGAAACTTGGTTGAGTTTCAAGAAACAATACTTCTTCTCTTAACAGGCATATCCCCATTGCTGAAGGTCGTGACTACCACAGACGTCAAGTTAAGTACTCTTTGCCATTCGTAAGGAATCAGGCTAGACTAGATCCCATTGCTACCTTTAGAGTGTCTATCCACCGGGCAGGCGTTCTGTATCGACTTCTCTTCCTTTCCACGTGACCGATCATAAAACGCTACAGCTTACCATAAATTAGTGCATAGTTCATCCAATTTACTTGCATTGCCTAAGAGTCCTAAGACAAATGCAACACCACAGCTATTACGTCTCGGTCAACTTATGGAGTACGTATTTCTTTGTAATTTTCTACCTTATTCTGCGTCAATCCTTTGTAAAAAGGCATTTTGTCTTAATTGGTGCAATCCTTTGTTATAAACACGAAACACATTATCTTCCACGACAAAACAGCTTCTCAATTACGGAACAATAATAAATATTTCGGCCAAATAATATGCAGGCGTAAGTAAAACATTCCGCTTCTGAAATCTGTTAGAAGGTAAAGCATTACTCCTTGGTAAATACATGGTTTAATACATTTAAATATGGAAACAGACAGAGCTAAGGTTAATCTTCATTAAGACGCGGCAATTCATCTGACAGCCGACATGACGCCGTAGGGATGTGTCACGTCGCTAGTGTTGTACATCGTCACACGGGTCACCATGCTTATGGATAATGGCTAATAGAAGCTAGCGTCCATTGCCAGCTTCGCAATGACTAGAACGTAGGCCAAACCGCGCATGTGTGGGGAAAATCAGCGCGCGCAACTTTTGTCTGCATAACAACACGGAACTAGGCCATCCAGCTTTTGATCTAGACTAGGATTCTAGACTTCACTTGTTGGGAAGTAACTTCGACTATAAACTAAACTAAATATAAAATAACGAACAAGTACTTTATTGTTATCATCATCATCAACCTAGCGTTATTCCCAGTACAGTTGCATCCTGGAGGATGCCTGGGGTCCGCTACCTAATCCCAAGTACTTTATTGGTATAATTACTTCAATTATCTTATGTTTGTGTATGAAATTCGTACTTTTCTTAAAGTACAAGTTTTTTAAAACAATGACTGATAAAATCCAAAGGATGGTGAAGTGCCACAACTTCTACGGTTCCACCTAGACTCGAGTAGATTTACTTACCATTCGTAACTTGACACCGAGTTTCTTAACAGCTATGAGTAATAGGAGTTTCGATTTAGTCTGGTCTGGTACGCCTGAATGACTTATCTCAACATTCGCAACGTAGTAAACACCAAACCCTGGAACAGAATATCCACGATCCCCAGAACCAGAAAGCGATTGAGGAGAAAACTGTACATTTTACTCGTAGTGATACAAAGTTTTGATTGTACTCCAGCGGTGCGAAAGTTATGACAGTGACAGCATTATTCCGTCAGCATTATGGTATTTATTGTCTTTGTACCATCGATTTGCGGGGATATCTATTTTATTACATTTTAATTTACTTATCGCAATCTTCTCACTCGTCTCACAAGATAATACAGAGCCCTCAGGGCCATCCAGCGTCATACACCTAGAAGAGGAGGCGCTCTGCCTTATAACCAGCAATGGTGCACTTAAAAAAAACGTAATTTCCGAGATGAATAGTAAATGACGTTTCCGCTCTAATCCTCCTCTCTAATGCGTTGCCAAAATTATTGATACAAACTTACCGATGTTACTTTTCTCGCTTGACGTAGCTCCGGCGCTCCCAGCGCCAGTCGGCGCCAGACACCAAGAAGATGAGGCCCTCTGCCTGGTAACAGACCATGGTGCATTTGGTATGCCAAATGGAAAGACGAAAACGTATGATGGAAGACGGATGGATGGATGGAAAGTCGAAATTTCCGAATTGAATGATAAACGCAGTTTCCCCGCTAATGGACTGCCAAAATCGATGATTTAAACTTACTGATGATTCGCTCGCCGTCGAAGCAATATCAGCAGGCAGCAACTGTCATAGTTGTTTCATTCGTTAGACCCGATATAGTGGAACAACAACTTACTTATCGCACTCTTCTCGCGGTCCACGTCACTGAAGTCCAGCTTGGTGTGGTGCAGGGGCTGTGTGCGGAACGGGTTGACCGGGGGGGCGCAGGCCCCGCGCCATACCGCCCGGAGCCCCCAGCGCCAGTCAGCGCCGCAGCACACCCAGGAGAGAAGGTCCTCCGCCTTGAGGACGACCTTGTCGCTTATCGCTAGGACCTCGTCCTGAAATAAAGGGAGAAGGGTGGTTAGTTTGTACAAAAATATCTCTAGTGGCAATTAAATAGCAAAGGAAAGTGATATACTTAGAACGGTTAGGTGTTGTAATCGAAGAGGTTGCAAGCATAAAGCTCCAAAGTTCACATATCTTGTAAAATAATACTTTACAGAGTTTTATGGAGGTGTGTCCTCAATTATATAAGGTTTCCAAGTGGGTGACTTAAGTAATGTGACATCGAATTAGAGCACCACCGACATTTTCCCCCTGGATCTCACTAAAGTCAGTTATGTGCGATATCCACCACCACCAACACCATATCAGCCAAAGGACGTCCACTGTTGGACAAATGGCCTCCCCAAATTTCATGAGGGGTAAATGCCATAATCGTCAAGTTTGGCATGCGCGTTGGCGGTCGCAGTATCTCGACCGCACTCCAGAGATGCTGCCCATCCCCCCCCGGTGGTCGTGGTCGTAGTTTTAGGACATACTCGGGTCCAATGTGCGATATGCTATCACTTGAGTGAATAGGCATCTTCTGGGTGAGCTCGCTTTATCGTCGGCCTCATCTTTGCCCCCTGGCTAAGCCTCTTCTTTGGTTCAAAGTACGCATAGATTTTAGTTTTTTTTTTAATACCACGTCGGTGGCAAACAAGCGTACGGCGCGCAATGGTAAGCGGTCACCGCAGCCTATGGACGCCTGCAGCTCCAGCGTTATTAGTGTTCTTAGTATAGAAAGTCACACAAGTGCGTCCACTGACGTACGGTGCGGTTCAGTACCCTTGTTTGCCACCGACGAGGTATATAAAAAAAAATACGTTGCGTGCGATGTGGGCCTGTGGACGCCTAACTTTATCGTATACAGGGTGTGGCCTGTAATAGGAGCAAAAAAATTAACGGTACATTATTGAGCTCTCCAGCAAATATTTCCAAATGGTATTAATTAAAAAAAATAAAAACTTTTTTTTTATTTTTTGTTCGCAAAAGTAGCTTATATGTAGTTTTTTACTCTACTGGAGTGATATTAACAACTATTTATTCAAAAAAACACTAAAAATTTATTAAAAATTAAAAAATCCCAAAAATATCCTTTTAAAACAAAAATGCGACAACGATTATGAGTCATAACTTGAAGCAACCTCAAAATCAGCATTGACTGCCGCGCTATAATCTCTGGGTGCCAAGATCCATTACTTGGAGGTTATAACTTTAGATCAAAATTTCTCTCAATTGAAAAAAGATTCATTTTTTTGGACACAAGAGGTTACTGCAGATGTTCTAAGGAAGCGTCCTTTAAATTTATTGCTCCTATTACAGGCCACATCCTGTATAACATAATATGTAAATTATGTAATGTACTTCGTACGTAACTGAACTGACATCCATTGTTCATGCGTCACCTATATACAGACTAATTCGAGATTTGCAACAGTACGGACAGATTAGTGTTAGGCTCGTGTTAGTGCCGATTGAATGCACACACAGACATCTCTACACGTGGTTGGGATACAGCAGGCCAGCGGAAATGAGAACAAAGACGTTTATACAATTTTTTTTTATTTTTTTTTATTTTTTTATTTATGGTCTACAAACTAGATGTTATAAGTTTAGTACATTTATGGGGTTTTAAAATTACATAGGGCTAGGTTCACTCTTGTACATCCTAAAAAAGTAGACACATCTTGCTTAGAGTACGTGCAGCATTTACAAAATAATGGTTATACTAATTTATGTTTGAATATACTCGCTCTTCGTCAAATCAATGTTCACACATCATCATCCTCCTAGCGTTATTCCCAGTACAGTTGCATCCTGAAGAATGCCTGGGGTCCGCTACCTAATCCCGAGAATTGGCGTAGGCACTAGTTTTTACGGAAGCGACTGCCATCTGACCTTCCAACCCGAGGGGGAAATTAGACCTTATTGGGATTAGGCTTGTCAAGTGAGTAGGCAACTGGACTGTTAGAAGTTCTCAAGCCGCGCGGAGGCCTCTAACTTGGCTTAACGACTGCCATCATAGACAGCAACCGGGATCAACGGCTTAACGTGCCTTCCAGAGCACGGGAGCGCTCAGTTAGTAACCACTCAAAGCGGTCACCCATCCAAGGACTGACCTCGCCCGACATTGCTTAACCTCACATACCGTACGCGCCGTTCACACATGCTTTTATTTATTCCTCTAACAATAAAAATAACAGAATTCTAAAAATAAACGTTATCACTAAAATTAAATTAACACAGAACTAAACAAAATTAAATTTTTATTTATTTATTTAAACTTTATTGCACAAATAAATCGGTACAAATGGCGGACTTAATGCCTCAAGGCATTCTCTACCAGTCAACCGTGGGGCCAAACAGAAAATAGGTAGCGAAGGTAGGTGCAAGAGACAAACTAGGTGAGAAAGCAAAAAAAAATCCTAAGGTACTAACTAAGCTAAGGTGTGAAAAGCAGTACGTGCCATTCGGCAGTAAAATTATTACCGTCTTGGGCGTAACCACTTGAATCCCTCGCTACGCTTAAGATTCTAGTTTAGAATTTTTCGCTACTCTCAGGATTCAATATATCATTCTCCCTTGAAACACAATCTACTATTGTTGTCGGAGCCATATAAGCAGCGTCTTAACTTAACAATAAAAAAAGTACCTTAGCGGAAGCGTTAATGAACTTATAATCTCCTAACTTGCCTACCTAAGGCGTAATTAGAAGAGTGTCAAGGTTTAAAGATTCGTCACCACGAGTAATACCCCCGATAGCTCAGTTGGCAGCGATGTAAGGAATCCAAAATTCTAATCCCACTCGTGTTGAAAAACGATTAATTTTTCCACTTTGATTGGAAAGTATCACGATGCATTGGATAACTAACGTCTAAATCATAACATTCATAAAAAATTGGTTGTTTGTAAAGTAGGTTTACGATCGAGATGTTTACGTGATAACGTCTTACTTCACTTATACCTGCGATCGCGCTCGTGAGGTTTTGGTGTGACACAAGTTTCTGAACATGTCACCCGACTAAAACGATTTTAAAGACGTTATCACGTCAAAAAAAAAAACATATCCATTACATTATAGGTACCTGCCGCGTACCTTTCTGCGTATCTTTTTAGTAATTCTTATCTATATATATATATTTGCCAGTTGTGTTTAATAAATGCTAGAGACTGAGATCCGCAGACAAACTGCAGTGCAGTTTTGCGGATCTGATGACTAAGTAACAATGTTTGTGATTCTCTGTATTTAATATTTATAATAAATAAATAAATAAAATAACCCAAATGGCATATAAGAAAAATCAAATTTCGCATCGCTGAAAACATGACATCGCATGACGCCTATTGTTCATACAGCACCTATATACAGATAGACTGATTCGAGATTTCCAACCGTACGGACAAATTAGAGTTAGGCTTGTGTTAGCGCCGATTTAATGCACACACAGATATCGTACACGGGTTAAAGAGACAGCGGGCCAGTTGAAATGAGAACAAGGAAGGCTAGGATATAATTTTGGATTAAAGTAATTTACGAATTAACAATAATTAACAACTCAATAAGTGAAGCGGGACCTTCGAAACATTACATCCGATATCAATAATTTTAAGAAATAAAATTCTGGTTATATCATCACTATCGTCATCAGATTAAATTGAATCTACTAGATATGTATTTATCATCTAGGTATAGTATACATAGGTGCATGTTATGTTTCAGATCGAAGCGATTAGTGGGTTTGGGTGAAAATGTTTTAATATTTGAATATAATATTGTTGTACATTGAAAATATATACCTGATATAATACTCAGTTACGAAATATGCCAACATTAATAACAAGGACGTAATGTTAATAATAATAATTTGATTTATTACGACCAACTGGGATAATAATAATATTATATAGGAGTAACTGAAAGCTGTAGACCAAACGAAAAAAATTTTTTTTTCAAATTTCTTTTTATCCAAACAAAACCTGACTTGGCAAAAAATATCTATATACTCGTAAGTAATTATAGAACCTACTCACAAAATTTCACAAGAATCAGTTTAGAAATGCTACCTGTAGAGGAGAACAACAAAGTATGGGGTTCTTCAAGAAAGGAGTGTATGAGGGCCGGCAACTCACATTGGAGTTCCAGGCTGCGGTGAACTACCATCAGGTGGGCCCTACGCTTGTTTACCACCGAAGCGGTATTGAAAAAAGATACGTCCCCAAGAATGACCTGGGTACCTACCACCAGCTCTTAATTCCAGGCAGTTCAGTTTACCTGGAATTAAGAGCTGGTGGTAGGTGCCCTGAACATAAATCTGTATGGCTCAGGTACATACCAGCCAGAAACCATAAATGATACGTCAATTCAAGACGAATGTATCCGTCTTAGATTAATAATACTCGTACCAACAGATCCGTAGTGTTAAGCAAAATGATTTTTCATATAGTTGTCTTTTTGAATCCTTATGGTTAACCAAGATGAGTTAGAACTAGAAAAGAAATTGTCTCCATTTAAAAGCACATCAAAATGTCAAATCCACTTAAACCAAAACGTCACAAACGTCAGTTCAGTACAATTAGCAGTTATGTAAACGGAGACCCTCACAAATGAAGACCTGTCAGATATCACTTATCTGTCTCTCTCAAGCTTACTGATTTGTGCATTAGTGAGAATAGATCAGATGTACCGAAATCTTTCAACTTAACCGTGCGGATCTGCTTTACTTTGATATCTGTGGTATGCGTGAATGGGCCTGCTGTGCCTGGTCCGCTAGCGCAGCCCTGCGAAATTACCCAGCGGGCGGGGAGGCGCCAGGGCCGAACTGCGTTCGATACTACAATTATGTGCAACCGGAATTGCCTGCATTAAATAATAAGTAGCTTATGTAAAAAAAAAGGCCAAGAGCGAGTCGCACTCGGAACTAAAAAACAAATGTGATTTATCAATATATTAGTATTTAAATAAATAAATATTGGGGGACAATCTTAAACAAATCGACCTAGTCCCATAGTAAGCTCAATAAAGGCTTGCGTTATGGGTACTAGACGATTTACCAAGTTACTTGATTAATAAATGAAGGTGTACCTTAAATTGTCAATAAATTACTAGACGACGATATATTTATTAGATATATACTTAAATACATAGAAAACATGTTTCTACTGCTATTATTGAGCTAACTATGGGACTAGTTCAATAATCAATTTATTTAAAAAATTGTCCCCTAATATCTATTTATTTATCTATCGAGCGGACTTTATGTAACCACCATGTACCTACAGTTAGCATCAAAAGTAGCTACGCATATGAAGGGGTCAAAAGAAGTAAGTAAAGAAGCTACTTCTGATGCTGACTGTATTACAGTTACGAAATCGGAACTTCATCAAGCGAAACTACCTAATACCTACACGACTATATAAAGTCTGCTCGATAGAAAATAGAACCGAAAACTCCACAAGTCTAAACTCAACAGTCGTATGATTCATCATCATCATCATCATCATCAGCCCACTGCAGTCCACTGCTGAACATAGGCCTCTCCCAAGGCGCGCCACAAAGTGCGGTCCTCTGCTTTACGCATCCAGTCGCTTCCCGCCCTCCGACATACGTCGTCTCGCCACCTGGCCGGCGGGCGACCCACACTACGCTTGCCTAGGCGCGGCCTCCACTCTAGGACACGCTTACACCAGCGGTGGTCAGATCTACGACAAGTGTCGTCGTATGATTACTGTCTAATAATTAATAATAAATATGTTCTTTTCATTCTCCAACGGTCAGTTTGAATAACCTGGTAAAGATCGCGGGTGTCCGCTAAACGCGAGTGGCGCACGCCCGGTCACTGTGACACTCTTTGGGGGAGGGCCTATGTCCAGCAGTGGACGTCCTTCGGGTGATATGATGATGATGATGATGATCATGATCATGAAATGTCACTTACAAATACATTCACTTGGCAACTTTCACGACAACATAAGAGCCAGCTACCAAGTCCGGCCCTGCCGGCATTCTAAATGAAGGGGGGCAACTAAAATTGCTTTCAAATAAGTAACCAACCCGCGCCCCTATTCTGGTGCAGAAAGCCATCTAGCTTTCTCATCGCTTCCATATTGTAAGTTAAGTAATTCGATATAATCGACTGACTTTAAAGTATTCAAACGCGTTCTACATAAAAAAAAAACGGGTAAAGCGCGGACTCACGCACCGAGGGTTCCGTGCAACTTAAAAACAAATGTGATTTATCATTATATTGGTATTTGTTGGACGTTGGTAAAAATATACGTAATAACAATAATAATCATCAAATTTCAAATATATATAGGTAATATATAGGGCAATGCGAAGTAAAAAAAAACTTTGGAACAAAATGTGTGTCAGACGACAGACGGACGCGCGAGTGACAGCAAATAGCGCTGCTCCGTTTGCACCCGTCGGGTACGGAACCCTAAAAATGCACAAGCACACCGCTTGGCTACAAAGTAGACACCGTAACACTTGGGACTCCAGACAAGATACCGGCGTTGCCTACCTTATTATTCTTATTATAGAGGATTCATTAAGTGTCGTAAAAGTTAAATAAATACATATTTAAATAGAAGAGAATCTTAAAGATAAAAAAAAACAAGCTAATCGCATAACCTCAAATGGCTTCAGGTATGTGTACTTGACGGGGATATCTATCTCATCATCCTCCTAGCGTTATTACCAGTACAGTTGCATCCTGAAGGACGCCTGGGGTCCGCTACCTAATCCCAAGAATTGGCGTAGGCACTAGTTTTTACGAAGCGACTGCCATCTGACCTTCCAACCCGAGGGGGAAACTAGACCATATTGGGAATAGGCTTGTCAAGTGAGTGGGCAACTTGACAGTTAGAGGTTCTCAAGCCGCCCGGAGGCCTCTAACTTGGCTTAACGACTGCTATCATAGACAGCAACCGGGATCAACGGCTTAACGTGCCTTCCAAAGCACGGGAGCGCTCAGTTAGTAACCACTCAAAGCGGTCACCCATCCAAGGACTGACCTCGCCCGACATTGCTTAACCTCGAATACCGCACGCGGTACGCGGGCTCCGCTGAGCCACGAGCGCTCCAACGGTGATATCTATCTATTATAGAAATGTATGTAGGTCCGCGCATTCGCGCATAACTTCAGAACGGCCGCTCCTATTTGGTTAAGTATTTCTTTTGTTTGCGTTTGTAATAAATCTGGACAAGCTTTATATGAAAGATGTGTGTAAATTGTACGAATAATTAGTGAAAGACCATTAAAAATGAGAAAAACATAATTTTTTTTTTAATAAAATAAAATAAATATTGGGGGACAATCTTACACAAATCAACCTACTCCCAAACTAAGCAAAGCTTGTACTATGGGTACTAGACGACGATAAACATACTTATTTAGATAAATACATACTTAAATACATAGAGAACATCCAAGAACCAAGAACAAAATCCGTGCTAAATGCACAAATAATGTTCTGGCCGGGATTTGAACCCGGGACCTCTAGCTTCGGAGGCAATGTCACTACCAACTAGGCTAAACAGACCGTCATTTTAAGAACTGCGGGTCAAAAATTTCGCTTTTACCTCTAGTATGCGTGTGCCAAATGGCTAAACTGTACATCGATTTGAGGTTTTTCGTTGGAATTGTCGTTTCTATTGGCTATGTGCATGTCGGAAACGTCAAACGTCAAAGGTCCCGAGACTATGTCTAAACTCAGAGATGTCAAATAATGACACATGAATATTTTATTTACTTTAGTAAACGAGAAAGACCCCGTATTGGAAATTTTACTGAAATAAATAAGAGTTTAAATAAATACATACAAACGAAACGAATCGTAGGAAACCGTTAAGAAACCAATAGAAAACGTGAAAGTAAATTTGACAGTGGTCCCCGGTAAGTACACATTTCTGACATGGTGTGCGCTACGATCGCCTAGCTTACCCCCACCACCTACTTCGCACATAGCCAATAACCATACACGGCTATATGCCTGAAAGAAAGTAAACCAATAAAAACATCCTGTATATAAATAATACAAAAAATAGGGCATCAGGTATGATGTGTACATACACGCTCTATGGATGATTTATTGCCGGCCTGTTTAGCCTAGTTGGTAGTTCCACTGCCTCCGAAGCTAGAGGTCCCGGGTTCGAATCCCGGTGAGGGCATTTGTTTCTGTGGTGAGCAGAGATTTGGAAGTTTTCTATGTATTTTAAGTATGTATCTATTAAATATATCGTCGTCCCCATAACACAAGCCTTATTTGAGCTTGCTAAGGAACTAGTTCGATTTGTGTAAAAATTGTCCCCAAATATTTATTTATTTGGCTATTTTACTATCTATAACTATATGAACCTGAGTGTACCACAGTAAGGTCAAACGGAATTGCATAGCGAGCCGGAGTGCACTAGTACAGTCGCCATGGAGGCATTCCGATACGATCGATTTTGTATTAATAGAGTACACTAACCGCAGTAGCAGCTGCCAGTTTCGTACGAATGAATAATAGCCTTTATTAATGTCTAACCAGCATTCACTAGGAAGTTCATCAAAATCCGTTCAGTAGATTTTAAGATTTAAGTGTCTCGAATGAACTCGATTCTCCATACAAACGTGAGTTCTAGTAGTTCTTATTTTAAAGCGCCGTGCTGAAATAATAATAATAATAATATTACATAGTAAAACTCTCCAAAGGGCCTCTACGTGTTGGATCTGTGTCCCCACGCAAGCCTACCAAAAGACCGGGATGTAATGGCCCGTGAATCTCGAAGGAGAAACAAATAATAATAATAATAATATTGGAGGACAATCTTACACAAATCGACCTAGTCCCAAACTAAGCAAAGCTTGTACTATGGGTACTAGACGACGATATACATACTTATATAGATAAATACATACTTAAATACATAGAAAACATCCAAGACCCAAGAACAAATATCCGTGAAAAATGTACAAATAAATGCCCTGGCCGGGATTCGAACCCGGGACCTCTAGCTTCGGAGGCAGAGTCAGAAATAACATGAATCTTTGTATACACAATGGGATCCACCATATCTAGGCCTGAAATTAGTTTCTGTTGCTAGAAATTGTAATAGAATAAAAATGTAGCAAGTTTTTTAGGTCGTGTATGAAAAATTTTAATAATCGCTGTATTTTTGTCTCTATAATTTCAAGCAACAGATTCAAATTTCCGACCTACGTAGGATCCCATTGTATATACAAAGTTTCATGTTATTCCAGTATGCCGTTTTAAAATGAGATCGTAACTACGTTTGTACGGAGAACGGAGTTTCCTGTGGACTCTTAAGATTTAATTCATGTATTATGTGTATTCTACGTGCTATGTGCCCCGCCCACTGCCACTTAAGTTTAGCGATTCGAAAGGCTATATCGGTCACTTTGATTCTGCTGCGGATGGCCTCATTCCTGATGCGATCTCGCAGAGAAACTCCCAACATAGCCCTCTCCATTGCTCGTTGGGTGACTTTGAGCCTTCTTATAAGGCCCATTGTAAGCGACCACGTTTCAGTACCGTATGTCATCACTGGCAGTATATACACACTGGTCAAAGACTTTCGTCTTGAGACACTGCGGGATATTGGACGAAAAGATGTGCCGCTGGATGCGGGTGGCGCAGGACCGGTCATTGTGGAAGTCTTTAGTGGAGGCCTATGTCCAGCAGTGGACGTCATTCGGCTGACATGATGATGATGATGATTATGTGTATTCACTGCGACGTTACGTTCACCCTAAAACGAATCCCACAACCCACAATTTGTCTGCTTTCCCCAAATTTAGTGGTAGACAATTCTTATGGCATCAAGCGTAAAATTAACGTTTTTATACGATAAGTACCACTTTTGTGCAATAAAGATTAAATATACTTATATAATAAACATACATAAGGCAAAATAATACGAGTATATAGGAAAATAAAGAAAGATAATGCATTTTATATAACGACATAATTTACATTATAGAAATACAAATACAAGAAGAAAAAAATACGAAGAAATAAAACAGGATCCCCATTCAGCATGAGTAAAATAAGTATATGAATAATTATATAAACAAACAGCGGAACCAATATCCCAATAAAAGGAACGCTAATAATAAAATATAGTGCGGAACCCTTTCCGGCGCTGACCGCGGGCACCCCGATTTCTGTTTACAATTAAACTTAACATATAAATACGGTGCGCGTGTGTGGGTAATAGGGTTGTCGACGGCATTTATTTTGGTTAATTCAGCAATTTTATGTAGAAAACTCCGATAGTACCAGACATTTAAATATTGTATAATGGAATGAGTCACTCACGTCTTCAAGGTTGAATATCATTCAACGGTCATTCTCCTGATTTGTTTCTGTGTCTAACTACCACGACTGAAATGTTCATAAAACATCTCGGTAATTATATACAACCGCAGACGTCAACATGTTATAAACTGACTTCGTTCTTAATCATCAAGCGATCTTAAGACGTCAGTGACATGTAGAATAAATAAATATCTGTCAAAAATGAATGTTTTGATACAAGCCTTTATTGCAGACTGTACTTTTTTCCACAGTCATCAACCACTCGTTGAGACGGTTGCAATGAGCCCTAACACGACGGACTTATCTTGAGTTTGCATTGTCATCAAAGCCAAATTTTAGTTCAACCAATTCAGTTGTAAGTTTTGACCCACCACCACCACCACCACCACATCAGCCCTAGGACGCCATAAATGCCATAATCGCCACGCTTGGCATGCGGGTTGGCGATCGCAGTATCTCCACCGCACTCTAGGAATGCTGCTGCCCATTCCCCGGTGGAAGTTTTGACCCACACAGACATAATATAAGGGAAGTAAAAAAAAAAACCTTGTATAAATATAATTCCTGGGCTGTTGATAGAGATCGGTAAATAAAGGAAATATGTTAAGTGTTTTGTGGGCGATGGGGTAGCAAGTCTAATAACAAATTAATTTAGCTAGAAAATTTGTGCTAGTGAAACAATAAAATAAAAACACTCAAAACTATTTATCTCAGTGATTCAAACAAAAAAAGATAGTCATTCTATTTATCAATTGTATTATTGAAAAATATGCAAAAACAAGAACTCCTTAAGGTGTGATGCAGCCCTATCGCCATCCGCCGTCTGTGTGCGTGTTCCGAACAAGGTGAAGCTAGAGGATGTTGTTTTTCGCTCAGGATTAAAATGAGCATGATTAACTTAGTGATATACAATAAGGAATTATATTTGTTATAATATTATTAAGGTGGAATTGTGTTTCAATTGTTTTAAAGGTCTCCGCTATTAGGTTTAAGTCTGTAGATGTAAATACAATTCAACATAAACATTATTTGTTGCTCGCGACAAACAATCACAAAAGAAAAGAAAATAATATCCGTGTAATACCTCTTATGCCCACCTATTTTCTCACTAAATACAATAGCCATCAATGTAATATAAACCCAAAAGTGATAGTATTATTCTTTCGTATTTGGTTGATAATCGGGTAAGGACCAAATTATCGGACCATAGTTAAGTTAATTCGTCTACAATTTAATTGATTCCACTGTGACACGAAAAAAAATCATATAATTTATATAGGTAACTTTCGTGTCACAGCGGAATAAATTAAATTGTAGACGAATAAAAACCCTTAACGATGGTACGGTCGAGGAATTTGAATGTTTGTCACTATTGGACTCTATTCCAATGGAATAGACAATTTGGAATTCAAATCCTCGACTGTACAACAATTGATGGTATGGTATAATATATGGTAAAATTTTAGTTTGATGTTCATCTAATTATACGTAACCACAGCTTAAGTGGTTACGTATAATTAGATGAACATCAAACTAAAATTTTACTTAAGATAAGTAAGTACTACTGGATTTTGTATGATATACACTACCACTCATAATTATTTAGGCACCCATACCCTTTTCCATACATCTGTATACAAAAATGACTTTTAGAAATACACAGCCAAGTCAGGTTTCCTTGACAGTTTTGCGTGCATTTTGCATTTTTTATTTAGCTGACTTATTGAGCCTTAAATTGAGACCTCCCTTTCAAAATGGTAGTTTTCTTTTTGCAATGACTTAAATAACTACTAATTGCTGGTTCATAGAAAAGTGTGATGTGTTTGTTGTCGCGATTAAGTCCCGTTTACCAATAAAACTGTGCAAAATCGTACATACAAGTTTAAATTTACAATTTATTAAATTAATTTAATTTAATTCTATAAATGAACGCTGTGCAATTCTTCATACATATTACGTACATACATTTACGTCGTACCGAATACGAACACTACAAACTCATGGTAATACGTCTCTTAATCACAAATCTGTTTTTCGTCAGTATAAGTCAAAACGTCAACCGCACAAAACATCACGCTGTATATGCACATGTGACACACTCACACACGCGCCGGGCACACAGCCGCGCGGAATTGATAGCGCGCGTCGGATCTAGTCGGTGCAACGCCCCTGGGCTAAGGCTGGGGGCACACCGGCGGCACGACCTTCGAATTTTTTTAATCCGGACATTCAAATTAATTGAAAATAACAATATGCAATAGTTATTTTTATTATTATTTTGCAAGTACTTTAAGACTAACATGGAGCAGGGTGGCACAGAATAGAAAGGAATAGAGGGAAAACTTTGCCGACTGACAAATTTATTTTTAATTTTTTTTTAATTTTACAAACAATAAATAAATGAGAAATAATAGAGAGTAAATGTAACTAATAATTTTACAGTACATATGGTGCTAAGTGCGGTATTCAGCAGATTACGTGCATATGTCGAAACTTTAAAGAGGCATATGTACTGTAAAACGTTGTACGATACACGTGCGAACAGGTAATTTACAACTCGTGTCGATTTAAAACACTCCCTTCGGCCGTGTTTCAATTCATCACCACTCGTTGCGAATTTCCTGTTCTCTGCACTTGTATCGTAATGTACTATTATGCACTGCATTTCTGATAAAATATTTTAAGACAGCAATTTATGTGTGTGCTATAGTGGACGGCGGTTAAGAAGTGGACACCTGTCATTTCCATACAGTTTATAACCTTAAAGTCACTTTTAGGTTATTAATTGTATGGAAATGACAGGTGTCAGGATTGACTTCAACCGCAGACTACTATAATTTCCAACCGGAGTGAAGTCTCTTACCAACTGAGCTACCGCGGTAATCGCTCGTGGCAAAGAATCCTTCAGTCAGTTCACTCTTCTAATTAAGCCTCAGGGAGGCTTGTAGCGACAACTACGCAAAGTTGCTACAACTTTTGAAACGACGGATGGACGGAATGGGTTGAAATCCCGCCCGGGGTGATAAATTTTCAACACTGTGTGGAAATGATAACTTCGCTCAGCGGACGAGCATTTTTAGAAGGTACCCTTACCTTGATTTACTTGGTAAGGGTTGGTCAAAATTAAGACGACGGAATACTCATTATGTTTTTTTTTTTAAATTGATATTCGGTTAAGTTCACAACGGTAATAATAATAAAATAATTTATTCAATCACAATTATTACACATTATAAAACAGTCGTTAATGTCTCTTTTTAAGTAAGTTATACCTGTGTTAAGTAAGAGGCACCGCTCTTCATTGATACAATACAACGAATTTTCCAAAAGAAGGATGTAACTATATATATACATCCAAAGTTAGAATTACATTCTCCTATACGCATGCGCCCATGAGGGACGAAAAAGCTCCTATGCAGCAAAATTGAGAACTTGTTTAAAAGTTTAAAAGAAAAAGTTTGAGGTAGTACCGCTCACGGCTCACCATAAACAACCTCCTTAACTTGGGCGAGTAATAGTTTGTTTGCCTCAAGGTCATATCAAATAAATTGAGACAAACAAACGAAGCTTAACTATGACAAGGGCAACAAATCACTCTAATTCAAATTTGAATATGATCATATCGCTTGGTAGTGGCATTATTATTTGGTTACTCTGAGAACGGATAAATTCAACTTAATAAATAATTGACTTACCTCACTTGTTATTTCTGGTGTATTTTTATCTACAATTTAAAACAACGTTGGACGTGGGGGATACAATAACAAAGTAGGAATTATTATTTAATAACTACCTAGTTTTTTTATAATTATTATGCATTATATTTCTGTAAACTATTTTGCGATTATTTTTGAAATGTTTATTTAATGATGTCACAAACAAAAGCAACCGAACACCTGGCGCGTGCCTTATTCAATGTGGTTCTGGTTATACCAATAATTTGGAACTGCGACCAGTGCGACCTCGTGTTCGCCTGTACAGTTGACTAGCAAATTTATTTAAAAAAATATTATTTTATCAAATAAAACTATTTACTGTAGACATTGTACAGTCAAGTGCAATCGCATATGATATCTAATTAACAGTCTCATCTCTCAGCAATATGAGCCTAAATATTAATTAACCGACATAAAACCCATAAGACATATTTTTGTGTAAGTTGTATGCACCCATATTTTTGCACTTCACTGTACCTCGAAAGAGAGGCATGGCACAGCGAAACGTGATCTCGCTTCTATAATCGTAAGGAGAAGTACAGCCTCCACCTTACAGAAGTCCGCAGCCATAATAATTCCACTACTTTTGCTCTTGAGGTATGTGGTGTTGTGTTCTTGTGATGGTGAGAATGAGATCGCTAGAGCTCCCAAGAATGCGCTGTGTTGAGAGTCAGATAAATGCATATCTCAAGCTGCCAATAAAACGAATCCTCTAATCAGTAAAGGGTTGACAACGAGCTTGTGATTCGTCTGGAGTTGCAAGCGTCCATAGGTTACGGTGTCTGTTTACCATCAGGCAGGCCGTAAGCTTGTTTGCCACCGTCATTGTATTAAAAAAACCTGCTGCATACAAGTGCTCCCGTACAGCGCGGCATTCCCGTTAGTAAAAATTAAACCGTCATGGAAACAACAATAGCTTACAACAGATCTTGAAACTAGGAACCAGATTGTTGTTGAAAGAACAGTTTTTTTTCCGGTTGTTTTCGTAGAAATAAAGTTATTTATTTAAAAAATTCCCCAAATATTTTTCAATTATTTTATTATTATTATTCAATTATTTTTTTGATTTTATTAAAAAAAACCCTTGAATTTGAAATTTTCGTTAGCAGCGTTACTGCTTTAGTACAAAATTAATTTAGTATGGGATGGCGCATCGTTACCGACGATTTCTCAATGTAATTTGGGACGTTGGTGCCGTTCATAGAAGCCTAAGTCTTCTACGGTAAATGTCGCTGTACGCCTCCCTAAGGCGTTGTAAGAGGGAACTATTGAAGGATTTCGTGGACGAGCTTGGTTGTTCCGATAGCTCAGAGGCTAGAGCGATTGGCCGCGTATGCCAGATGTCGCAGGTTCGAATCCTGCTCGGAGCATTAAATTTTTCAATTTTTCCTTTAATTTGAAATTTTCGTTAGCAGCGTTACTGCTTTAGTATAAAATTAATTAATTTATTTAAATGAATGGATTTATGACGCAATGAATTTAAGAGCCTTGTTTGTAACATATAATCACAGCAGACTGTAATATTACACGCGCGAAAAAAACATCCTCACGACAATGCCATACCATTATAATACATTTGCGTAAATATAGCAAGACAATAATAATTCACAAGTATTTACACAGAGAACAAATTTAAAGTTGTTTTTAACAGAGCTCGTACTTTACGTGCCGTGTGACGTCACGCTGCATATAGGATGATTTTAATTAGTCTTATTGTAATCCACCACCTCCACCATATCAGCCGAAGGACGTCCACTGCTAGACATAGGCCGTCATTAATTTCTTGAGGTGTAAATGCCACAATCGCCACGCTTGGCATGCGGATTGGCGATCGCAGTATCTCCACCGCACTCCAGGGATGCTGCTGCCCATCCCTCGGTGGTCTTGGTCGTAGTTCTAGGACATACCCGGATCGGGGTATTGTAATTATGAATAATTAATCATGTATGTATACACAATTTTTTGTGACTGGTTTTTATGTAATACAAGTTAATTACGTACCGGCGCCGTAGAGTTTACGTTCATATTTAGATTCGATATTCCCATAATCTGTTATAAACCTTAAAAAATATGAGTTCCAAACATGCTTATTAAGAAAATCCTTTTTGATTTTCCGATAGATCCTTTTAGAAAAAATACAATGAATTAAATGCATGATTGAAGATTGATAGTTACTATAACACCAAGTGCAATCATCCTATACGCAGTAAGGTATAAGTTTTACGTCCCTGGTACGACCTCTGATTATTATGCTGTCTTGCAATTTTTTCATATACGTACCTATCAAATTAATCATTATTTATGCTTATATGATATAAAAGCTACTGTAACCACGGACTAATAATAAGTTATAGCTTATGTCCTATTCCTTATAACAACTGATGTTAGCAATAAATAATTGAATCCAAATAAATACCTAAACCATAAACTTTTGTCAAGCGGAACTAAGAATAATTGTATTATATAATAAAACAATTTAAGTGGTTTTAATCGCGTATATATTACGTATGCTTAAAATTATTTGAATTAACCGAGTTTTATCAAATTAGCTCGTTCAAAAAGCGTCTTTCCAAGATTCAAAATAATTTTATTTCAAGTCGGATATTTTAAATAATTTCAACTAAATATGTATTAAATATTTAAATACATCCGTACCTTTCGAGTCCTTTTCAGCACTCGTGGTCAAACGGATCGTTTTATTTAATGAGCAACAATCGCAGAAACCGAAGACAGGATAATTGTATGTATAATTTAAATTGTTGCACCGCAGTGTGTCCCCGGCTTAACCGACATAAATTCTCAATAACACGAAATGGCGGCGCGGGGCGCGGGGGCGCGCGGGCCCGGACTCGGCAATGCGGGTTATTATTATTATTACTTTTCACTAAACACTACTTGGGACGTTTCATTTGTTTACGGTTTATTTTTATGGGAGTTAGGTTCTTGTAGACAATTTTTGTCGACAATAAATATGTATGCTGTAAATATGACACTTTAAAATTTCGCGCTTTGTACCTAGGAACATATTCAAATTTCAGGTTTACATCTAGAATACATTTTAAATAATTACTTTTCACTGGCCTAATGCGGTAACGGGACGGAAAGGTAGTTAATAAATATTACGTTAGCCTCAGAAAAGGTAATAGTTTATTAATATGAATGTTGTTTTAGAACTAATACCTGATCCTGATACTAAGTCTACTTACAAAGATAATAATGATGTTTATTTCATAGATATTTATTAATTTTCTATTAATGTCAAGCAATAATGTTATTCGCAAAAAGTTCCTTTGTTATTTGTTGTTGTTTGTGTGTTGTGGGTCGCGGGTGTCCGCTGGATGCGGGTGGCGAAGGACCGGTCATTGTGCAAGTCTTTGGGGGAGGCCTATGTCCAGCAGTGGACGTCATTCGGCTGAATGTTATTTAGCTAATTTTCAGTTATTTTAATTGACATATAATGGCGATTATAATATAATAAATATCATCATTCTATTGTTTCACGTAATAATTCGTTCGCTGAAAGTTAAAACACATATTATGAGACGGCCTGTTTAGCCTAGTTGGTAGTGACACTGCCTCGAAGCTAAAGGTCCCGGGTTCGAATCGCGGCCAGGGCATTATTTGTGCATTTAGCACGGATATTTTGTTCTTGGGTCTTGGATGTTTTCTATGTATGTATGTATGTATTTATCTACATAAGTATCTATGTATATCATCGTCTAGTACCCATAGTAAAAGCTTTGCTTAGTTTGGGACTAGGTCGATTTGTGTAATATTGTCCCCCAATATTTATTTATTTGTTTATTCCTTATAAACGCTAGGACAGCAAGCAAAGCTACAAGTACATATAAGTACCTACAATGTACTTGTAGGCACTTATATGTACTTGTCTATAATTATAAACAAACATGAAAACAGGATACTCATTATTTTATTTGTTTTATTTTTTTAATTATCATAATATCTAGTAACGCTATCTCTCATTTATCAGCAACTAGTCAAGTTAGGTTATTTATCAATAATAGTGACTATTAAATGTCAATCATTGCACACCTGCATGCAGTTTTAATACGCTGGACTATTATTTTTATCAAGATCTTGTTACCGCATTCTTGCAAATAAATTATTTCATTGCTCATCATCCTGCACTTATCTTTCTTTTATAAAAAAAAGTTTTCTACTTTTATTGAGGCACGCAATGAACAGTACTTGTAAAAATAAATGAAATCTCCTCATTAACCTCATGCTATGCCATACCTGCTATGATATTATGCTATGTTTCTAAACTGTTTCATATATTAATAGAGGTATGCAGTAAACAGTATTCGTAGTGTATAGTAACCTAACTTCCAATTACCGTGAATAAGAAATAGTCGACAAATCAATTAAATTACCGATCGCCCGAGTCCGGCCCTGCGCCAGTGAAAGATGAGAGCGCGCGACCGCGCGATCTTGACACTTGTATTACGTAACATTTGTTTGTTTGAATACTTTATTTGGGAAATACTTGCTATTAAAATGTAATGAACCGGGGCACTCACGTTTAAAGGTCGAATATCGCTCGACATGTTTTGAACAGGTTCGTGGTCCTTAATCTTGAGTACTTATCGCGGCGGCGGCTTGTTTAGCACTGCCGCTGCCATCAGTACTCATGATTAAGGAACACGGACCGGTCGGAAATATGTCGAGCGATATAAGACTTTACAGACGTGAGCTTCCAGTTTCATTATATTTTAACATGTCTGAAACTCAAGAGTTGCTATGTTGTCTATGACGCTGATTGATTATAGGTACGGTGTCGGCCTCACAAGGGGCTGAACACTTTTGTACCTTGTCGCTTTAACGTCATGTTTAAACTGTGTAACTAAATAGCCAAAGGGGAAAAGCGACAAAGTCCCAAAGTGTTAGCTACTTATGAGGCCGACTGTACACAGATTTAGGTACAAGTATTTCCTGTGGACGTCGCGAAAGGGCTATAAAGCCCAATTATTAGTTGGACTTTAATCTCATTATTCATAAAACTTTAATCCTCTGTTAACTAAATTGTGTTTTACCCTTCCCATAGACACAAGTGTCAAAGCGACAGATAAATACAAACAAATATTAAAGACGTTTTAGGTAAAATATTTTTAATGAACGTTCATTAATAAGGCTATAAATCCACATTCACATAAATGGCGTCTCTTGGGTTGTATCTGGGATATAACCGTAAATTATATTAAGTGGATACTTCTTACGTAGCCTACCTATTTATTTTTGTCTCTAAATAGGATAACCATCAATGTAAAACATACCCAAACATTATATGTAGTATTATGTTTTACTATGTGGTTGATAACTTTATTGAAACTTCCACTTAATAAATTTTTTAACGTATGATTAGTGTAATAAATAAGAGAGCAACTATGAGGGTGGCATTTGTAAAACCCTCGTTAAATTGATAAAGATAAAAAATCTTTAATTGCCATCTATTTCTGCGAATAATCTAATCACCGATACCGTCACTCTTATATTAGCGCCAACTATTAGTTCTGGTACCGGAACTGAAATTGAAAACGTTTAATATTTGTTTATTTTACGTAGAAACAAAGTCTTACATAGTTATATTGAACATTTGTACTTATTAAAGATTTACAAACTATAAACTTACTTAGACTTAATAAATAATAAATAAAACGTTAAGTATTAGTACAGCTAATTTAAAAAAAAGCTACCAACAAAGAAATATCCACTTTAAATTACAAGTATCAACCCCGTCCATTCGCAGTACACAGCGATCCACGAAGTTTTGAACGTTTAATGAATTCAAAAAGGGTATATGTACCCTACCTACCCGTTTCCGCACAAACAAAAACTAACCTTGAGCCCAAGTAACAAGGCTGTTTTTAGATTGCAAATGGTTGCTTATTAATATATTTAGGTTTATATACAATTTAGAGATTAGAAAACCGTGTTTTTTTTCGTCCTGCCTTTTTGCTTATTGTTCAAATATAGTTTTTTGTTAAGTGATAACAGTTTTGGGCACATATTGGGTTTGGTGGCCATGTGGTTGGATATTGTATTGCATTTTTAAGTTTTTAAAGCTTAAAATCAGAAAAAGGTAGGCAGTGCGCTTGAGAATCGTTCTGGAGTCGCATGGGTCCATAGGCTACAGTGTTTGATTACCATTAGTCCGGGTGTAATGTGCGTAAGCACACATATACTAGGTCTACTATGAGCGCGCTTTCATTTTAGAATTGGAAACGCTTACTTATTCAGTAAAGGTTGACATTTTTTTTATCATTGCATGAAGCACGAAGTTTGAGGTCAGTGTAGATTAAGATTTTTTTGACAGAACTAGCTTAGGAAGGCAAGTCAAAGTTAGAGGCTTTCAGGCAGCCTAAATCATTTTGCAGTCAAGTTGTCCGCTCGCTTGACAAAGCCTAATAATGACTAATGTAATGGACGAACACTCTGGCTTAGTTGGTGGTGACCCCTGCCAACGAACCCAGGTTCGAATCCTGGTCAGCTCATCATTTGTGTGATGAGTACGAATTTTGTTCCGGCGTCTTAGATGTTTTCTATGTACTTATAAGTACTTATCTGTGTAAATCGTCGCCTGGTACCCTTAGTACAAGTTATGTTTAGTTTGGGACGAGGTCGATTTGTATAAGATTGTTCCCAAATATTAATTTATTTAATTAGGTCTAGGCAGTCGTTTCGGTATAAACAAGTAACTCTTGGTAATAGGTAGCGGTCTGAAAGAACACCGCGCATCCTGCAGGATGCAACTGAACTGAGAAAACGCTAGGATGATGAATTGATGATATTATTGACAGGCCACCCAGAATTAGACGCAGTGTTGTGTCATGATTTCGTCCTACATACATTTTGCTGCGTAAACACAGCGTCAGGAAATTTAACGCTTCGGTGACTCTTTCAAACGTAACCTTTGTGTTCCGTCCGCATAGACGTTAGCTCAGCGTAAGCTCGAATTTAACCCATTAGCGCCTCCTGTACTTACACAGGTACAGCAGTAAGTTACATAAAGCAATAAAATTTTTTTTCTTTGTATATGATCAAGGTCGCGGGTGTCCGCTGGATGCGGGTGGCGCAGGATCGGTCATTGTGGAAGTCTTTAGGGGAGGCCTATGTCCAGCAGTGGACGTCTTTCGGCTGACATGATGATGATGATATGATCAATTTTGTATTTAATAAATAACATTAACTCCTTGGTATTAATAGGTTAATCAACGCTCGGCATCGAGCATAAGTTTAATTTTGTATCATGTTCTTTTTGTGTCATCTTAGAACCGCAGCAGGGAAAAAATTCCGTACATAGTAGGGAATACCGGTTTTACCCGGTTTTTTTAGGCAAAATTTCGAAAGCGGTTTTTTTTTATATTTCAAAAAACGGGTTTTGTACAAAACCCAAAATTGATTTGAACTTAAAAAGAATAACAAAAGAATTCCTAAGTCAAAAACACAATAATTTTCTGGGCCTCAAGAGGCTAACTTAGCTATATTGTTATTAAATAATTAAAATACCTTTTTTCATTACTTACTAGTCTTACTTAAGCGGTAAATGTAAGTAATCTATCTACAGCTTCCAATCAACAGACACAGATAAGACACAAGTATCGAAAAACAACAACTTAGAAAAGTTGAAAAACCCTCGACAATTTCATTTCAAAGCTAAGAAACATGGCTAAGAACACTCACGATAAAATTATCTATGACACAAAAAAGACTAAACGAAAATCGGTTCATCCGTTTGGAAGCTACGATACACAGACATCCACGTTAAACTTATAACACCACTCTCTTTTTTCGTCGGGGGTTAAAGACATAGTAATACATGTAAAATGTCCGCCCCGCCAACTCCTGTGACAGACGCCGCGACTGTCCGATTCTATTATTAGTCATCAATCGATAGAGGGCATAATGTGACAGCCGTCCTATTTGTCCAGTATCCAGTGGGTATCGGGTCTTCACGGGCATTCTGGGGGCATTTACCCAGTTCCTATAATAACCAATAGGGAGTGGGGTGACTTCCTTAAATGTCATTACCGATATCATAATGAAAAAAAAAACTTATTCATCAAAAGTAGAAACTATCTGCAAACGCAGAATTGATGCCATTATTAACCGACTTCAAAAAAGGAGGAGGTTCTCAATTCGTCGGTTTTTTTTTGTTTTATGTATGTTCACCGATTACTTGGAGACTAGTGGACCGATTTCAAAAATTCTTTTTTTGTTTGAAAGGGTGTGTTTTCTAGTTGGTCCCATTGTCACCAAGTCTGGATCTGATGACGGGATCATGGAAAAATCGAGGGAACTCCTCAAATTATATACCAAGAGGATGGGGTTATAGCAGGAGTCCATCCTCCTGCTATGACCCCATGACCCCATGGTCTCACAAATGTCATGGTGTGTGTGGTGGTCATGGTCTGGCAAAGTTTGGAGTCGGTGTTTTTTTGTTAAAATTTTACTTGTTAATTATTTACCGCTGAAACTTAACGACGTAAAATCTGATAGGCGTCCATTTTATAAGTCTCTGTCAAGAAAAACTTGAGTAGTTTAGGAGTTGGTATGGCCCCCTTCGGTACCCACCATCAGTACAGCTCGGTGGTTACATAATATTGCATTGTCACCGAACTTACATAAGTATGCCGAATTGCAACTCAATCGGATACCGGCAAGTTGCTGAAAAAAAAGGATTGCAAATTTTGATGACAAGGGGCCATCCATATATTACGTCACGATGGAAGGGGGGGGGGGGGGTTGGGGTTTACTGAACGTGACAGTACATGTTAAAGGGATAGGAAAAAGCGTGACTAGGGGGGGGGTTCAAGTAGTCGAAATTTTGCGTGATGTGGACAGCCCCCAACTTACATACGAACAGTGCAAGTTATATAAAAGTTTGTTAAAACTCATAAAAGCTTGTTAAGATTAAACGTAGTTTCGTTCTCATTTTAAAACGCCGTGCTGAAATTACATGAAACTTTGTATACACAATGGGATCCGCCATACTCGTATCTAGGTCGGATATTAGTTTTTGTTGCTAGAAATTGTGTGAAAACCTTAATAATCGCTGTATTTTTTCTCCATTATAATTTCAAGCAACAGAAACTAATTTCCGACCTAGATATACCGAATCCCCTTGTGTATACAAAGTTTCAAATGATTCCAGCATGCCATTATAAAATGTGAGCGAAACTACGTTTGTATGGAGAACCGAGCTTACTGCGGACTCTTAAGAGTAGTTTTACTCTAAGAGCAGTAGAAAAGAGGCTTCAGCTATTACTACCAGTATTAATTACTAGTTATTAAAAATAGACCCCGGAAAGCAAACAATGTCTCTAAATCTATGGTTATATGTATATGTTTTATTTTTAAATTGTTATTACTCTAGTTAAGAATTAAGACCCATCATTGATGGCCTGTACTTGAACAACTGCTGCATGATACATGCACGCAGGAACAAGTAGGTAGGAAATAATAATAATAATGTATTGTACTAACACTAGTTTCATAAGTAATTCAATTGTTACTAACACCATGATCCAAGTTGGTCGTAAATAAACGGATTTATTATTATTATTATCAAGTATCAAAAATTGCCAGTCGGCGTGTAATCCGGAATGGCTCCCATTACCAAGCAAACGCGGTATAATAACAAAATCGGTACTTGCAGACCTGCAACCGAATGTGTGCTGAATCTTGCTTTCCTTTAGTATTGTTTGCATCTGCATCTAATACTATATACCTATTAATTAGGCAATTATTCGTGCATTTAGCACGGATATTATTTGTTCTTGGGTATTCGATGTTTTCTATGTATTTAAGTATGTATTTATGTATATAAGTATGTATATCGTCGTCTAGTACCCATAGTTCAAGCTTTCCTTAGTTTGGGACTAGGTCGATTTGTGTAAGATTGTCCCCCAATATTTATTTATTTATTAGTTACACCATTTACAAATCGAGAACAGAGAGGCCGAGTATTATCAAATTTGTTTTTTGGGCTTGTCGTCGCCTCGAATAGCAGAAGAACTATTAAAATATCGGTTAAGTATACAAAAAAATAACAGAATTTTTGTATGGAACGCAACGGGTCGGGGGCCGAACGAAGTCGAATCAATATCATCAATCGTAAAGAGTATGGCTAGTGAAAGTTGAGACTGGGATTTTTTTAACTTTTTAATCGGCAACCATTATATTCATCTCATATGTGTCAAACGCTGTTTGTGGAGACAAACACTGCTTGAATTGATCCTTCGCGGGTCGGCCGAGGTAAGAATATGTATAAGTAAGGACCGTAGTATTTGGCGTTCTCTGGTCTAGCTCTGCCTACCCCAGTGGAATGCGGGCGTGATTATATGTATTTATGTACATATGTATGTTTATGAATGAAGGATTTCTGAGGTAACTATTAAAAAAAACCCGAATCGCGAACCTCCTCCTTTCTTGTAGTCGGTTAAAAAAACATTATTCAACCAAATTTGGACAGCCGCTTAACTTAATTTTGTATTGAGCAGTAACGCTGCTAACGAAAAACCCAAATTTCAAATTAAAAGAAAAATTTAATTAAATTCTTCAATATTTCCTTCAATTTTGGAGCCTTTAAACTATTTAGTTTAAATTATTTTAATTTAATTATAATTAGTTTTAGTGTTTTATTTATCAGTATTTATTGTGTATTATCTTATCAACCTGTTTAATTAGTATAAGTATTATTGCTTGAATAAGGTTTTTAATAAACTATTATTGACTATGAACGAGTGCAAGTATCAAGTCTGCGCGAGCGCGCGCCGCTCGGAATCCGGCGTCGCGCGTCGCTTACGAAATGTTACCGCGCGCGAAGCGAAGAACAACGCTACTGCAACTTCCACCTCATTATTAACTCACTTATTACTAGCGATCGTTGTAACCCTTTCCTGTTTGAAATGTGAACTTTACGCAGTTACAATTAAGTATCACATTGGCATAAATCATCGTTATATCTGGGTTAAAACGGCATTTTACTGATAGTCAAATCAGAAACGTTATTCGAAATGCTAAATTTCAAACTTTAGGTTGAAAAATTTTGTGCCCCGAGCAGGCTTCGAACCTGTGACATTCCACACGGCCAATCGCTCTAGCAACTGAGCTATGGGAACAATCATATTTTCTACCTAGAAGACTTAAGCTTCTTTTAATCTCCTTATAATTCATTCAATTTTTACCTATAATTTGAAATTTAGAATTAGGGGTTACTGCTTAATGCAAAATTAAGTTTTACGAAATGTCAAAAACGCTCGGTTAGTATGAAGTTTGTAGGGAAGACTAATGACGTCACAATTTTCTATGGTCAAACGCGGCGAGCTTTTTGTCATGTTTATTACAAACTTTTATTAAGTTCACCTATCCCCTTGTGTCTGTCGGTCTGTAATCAAATAATAATAATAATAATACATTTATTCATGACATAAAACAAACATAAAAGAAAAGAAAAATAAAATTACAACAAAAATATGCAAAATAAATAAAATAAAAAAAATTTTAACAAAAAGAATAAATCTTATCTTTTTTTTTCTTAATTAATCTTATCTTATCTTTTTCTTTTTTATTAATAAATCTTGCAAGTTAAATTTGATCCTCTTCCCGGTTTTCGATTGAACTGAAATTTTGCATGCATGTATAAGTCGAATGATAATGTAATATTATTAATATTATTATGACATAGAGCTGATCTGATGATGGAGACAGAAGGTGTTCATAGCAATTCCTAAACTACACGATGGGTTTATACCCATCGTGTTTGGGCTCAGTCGAACCGACTCAACAAGTAGTTTATGATTGTGAAAAAAAGTACAATACCAAAAATGAAATTTTAGGGAAAAAAACTTATGTATTTACAAATCTTTAAAAGATCATAAATACTCTGTAGTTTGATGTTTCCTGAGTATTTCCGTAAGTTTTGTTTTTATTCGTTAATTTATGTTAGTGTCAATAAATTATTCTCAGTTTTGCGGAATTCGTTGTCAAGGTAGCGTTAAACAATAATAAATAAATAAAAATAAATAAATAAATATTAGGGGACATTTTTACGCAAATCGAACTAGTCCCACAGTAAGCTCAACAAGGCTTGTGTTATGGGTACTAGACGACGATATATTTAATAGATATATACTTAAATACATAGAAAACATCCAAGTCTCAGGAACAAATGTCTCTACTCACCACAGAAACAAATGCCCTTACCGGGAATCGAACCCGGGACCTCTCGCTTCGGAGGCAATGGCATTACCAACTAGGCTAAACAGGCCGACATCAAAATCATTAATAATTTTATTAATGTATACAGAAACGTCAGCAATAAGCATAATACGATTATGTTGCGGTTTATTTTAAATTGATTGTTAATATAGTTTTCTCAAACATGCAATGAAATATTGATGTTATGTTCCTTATAATAGGCTGCGAAGTATGACGTTTCATACAAGAGGTCGTTAATGCAATTTCATACAAATGTTGCAGGCCTAGGCCGGCAAAGTCCTGTTTTTTTAATTTCCATTCCACATAAATTTGTGGCACAGGCATCATGACATTCTGCCACTATGCGTATTAAAAATAAAACATTGATTTTTTTGTAGTTTATTTCATTGCATGTGTGAGAAAAGCACTATATACTAAATATGGGGTTGCCCGCCTGAGACCTATCCGACCTCGCTTCGCTCGGCCTCTCGGTCTATATGTCTTCGGCCGGCAACCCCATTCGTCCCGGCCTCTTTAGTAATGTACTATAGTGACGAAAATAAATAGGTAGGGGACATAAGAAGTATCCACTTAATATAATTTCCGTTTGTACCTTCGATACAACCAGCTTTTTGTGTGAAATGCCAATTGAAAAAATTAAGCCCATAATTGATATTGAATACGTGTATCATACCGAGTAAGATAAACCAATAAATTTCTAATTACTGAAAACGAAAGTGGAAGGTACACTTTTAGTGAAAGCTTACTCCTGAAAATATATATTTTTTTAAATAAATAATATTCACTTTTTTAAACAAATTTATTGACCAAATCCTGCCACGTTTATGCTTTAAAAAAACAAAATGGCGTCGGAAGTGAAAAAGTCAGGAGCGGGTTTCTGCGGCGCGCGCGCGCTAAGTAAAGCAAGCAAACGAAGCAAACTGGAGGGCACAGGGCTGGCACATCGATACATTATTATTTTTAACAAGCTTATGTTATGTTTGGGTCAAATCTTGCTACTGAATTTGAAGCAGTTATACGTTTACTGACGTAGCTTAGGAATCATTGTTACTTAGCCGTAAGCTACTGAATACGTAAGATAAGAATGAACGTATCGTATGATAAAATAAACCGTTAGAGGCTTTGCCATACTTACGTTCGGTGACAACGCAATATTATGGTGCCGCTGAGCTCTTCTGACAACGAAAACAAAAAGTGACCAAAATACAATTTACAAAAGGCCATATCTCATAAACTACACAAGATAAACCTGTCGTGTTTGAGTTCATTGGAAGTATTCGACCCTCTCAACGCGTAATTGATGACAGTGGAAAAAAAAACCGGCCAAGAGCGTGTCGGGCCACGCTCAGTGTAGGGTTCCGTAGTTTTAGTAATTTTTTCAAAAACTATTCAACCTATCAAGTTCAAAATAATTTTCCTACAAAGTTTTTATAAAGTTCTACTTTTGAGATTTTTTTCATATTTTTAAAACTTATGGTTCAAAAGTTAGAGGGGGGGGGGACACATTTTTTTTTACTTCTGGAGCGATTATTTCCGAAAATATTAACATTATCAAAAAATGATTTTAGTAAACCCCTATTTATTTTTAAATACCTATCTAACAATATATCACACGTTAGGGTTAAAATGAAAAAAAAAAAATCACTCCCCACTTTACGTATAGGGGAGGTACCCTAATAAAATATTTTTTTCCACTTTTTATTTTACCACTTTGTCGGCGTAATTGATATACATATTAGTACCAAATTTCAGCTTTCTAGTGCTAACGGTCACTGAGATTATCCGCGGACGGACGGACAGACGGACGGACAGACATGGCGAAACTATAAGGGTTCCTAGTTGACTACGGAACCCTAAAAAGGTACAGTCGACAGTAAAGGTTTGTAAAAAATTTTTTTTTTTTTACAGAATCTTTACCTTACGAAAAATGTAGCTATTTAGTAACCTTAAACTTAAATATTATTTTTTCTGTCATCAAATGTGTTGTTAGAAATAAACTTTTAATTTAGTGTGGTTGAAAAAACATTTTTTTTTGTTGTTTTTTCTTATATGCTTACGTCAGATGTGAGTTGAAATACAATGGAGGGGCATTCAGTTTAACATTGCTTTAACTCCAGTAATTTGTATGTTCGCGTTCACAATTAATAGTTCTATCATGTCAGTATTTAACTTTGTACAGTAATCAATCTTAAATGAAACGCCCTTCCTAAATATCAAGTGATGTTTCGTAGGTACATAGGTTAAAAACACCCAATGGGATGGAACCGGCACGACCTCCAGATAGAAAGTCGCGTGCCTTAACCGCTCAGTTAGTTCTAAACTTATAACGTACTTATAACCTCACATTAAAATAACAGGTAATAATAATAATAATAACGTGTCGCGACAACCCTGGACTGGCAAGTATGCGCGCAGCCGATATTTTTTCACTGGAGAACAAAATACGTGGAGTGGTCTTGTTTTATCTATTTTTTCTTCTTTTTTAATAGTTATTGGCTCTCTAAAGGAAATTGCACCTTTTTGTAATTCATTCGCTATTATTTTAGTTTGACATGACATGCCTTTTGCCAATTCACTTTTTAGGGTTCCGTACCCGAATGGTCCAAACGCAGCCCTATTGTTATCACAACTTAGTTCCGAAGACTTTTTTTATTATTCCATTGACCTATGAACTTGAAATATGGTGATAATGTTTATTATTATGTATATTTTATTATCAAATACCAATATTGATAAACTACTTTTGTTTTTTGTTGTACGGAACAACGGAACCCTCGGTGCGCGAGTCCAACTTGCCCATGGCCGGTTTAAAAAAAATCGTCTACAGTCTAATTGATTCCGCTGTGACACGAACAATTTTATGCGTTACTCGTGTCACAACCTTTTCAATTTAATGAGCCCATCTCGTATGAATTCGCCGCTAGAGGCTCTAAGTGTAGCCAATTATAGGGAGGCAGCAGTGGAGGAGATAAATTATAGTCCGATGGCGAATAGGTAAAGTCTAATTAATAAACTAGTAGTTCAGTAACCCGTAGACAACTAAAAATTATTATTTTTCAAAATGTTCATAAATTTACTACTAAAATTATCAAATCTGCTCACAAAATTTCACGAGCATCGGTTGAGAAATGCAACCTGTAGCTGTAGAGGATACGAAAGCATGAAACTGAGACCTTCGTTACACTTGGGTCAATAAAAGTTACGATAATAAACTTTGCAGTACATATGGCGCTACTTTACCGCACGAGTGCGGTAATCAGCAGATTACGTGCATATGTCAAAACTTCAAAGATTGTACTGTAAAACGTTGTACGATACACGTGCGAACAGGTAATTCGCAACTCGTGTCGATTTAAAACACTCCCTTCGGTCGTGTTTCAATTTATCACCACTCGTTGCGAATTTCCTGTTCTCTGCACTTGTATCGTAATGTACTATAATCTAACACGATCAATTTCGTGTTCTCCTCAAAACCCGGGTGTCAAAAAGGCGTGGGGCGAACGTGTGCTGTCTTTTTATTAAAGCGACCAGAGTGAATGCCCAATATCGATGCTGCGGTACGGCAGGAAACGTAAGGCTGTGACGTACATAGGCGCATACGTAGAAACAACGCGGAGCTGATGACGTAGCATGGTGACTTGGTGACGTATGCTGACGATATACCGAAGACATAACCGTGCGGTGCTGTATGTGAGGTGCGTAGCTAACAAGTGTGAGGTGTCCGAAATGTCAAATGTCACTGTTTGTGGGTGGGCTTATTTATAATTTATACCTGGAATGAATTAATGCAATTATGAGTTACGGGTGGATGTCAGTGCTTTAAGACAGTTTTAAATGTATGTCCTACTCGTATATGGGACTTGCTCGCCTCTTACGAGCCCCACGCGATTAATACGAGATCGTACATACTAGTAAATAAAAATTCTTGACATTTATAGGTTTTACGTAATTGTTATTTGTGTTTTTTCATATTTCGATTAAGTTTATTAGTTTTTAAATGGACGATCTTTTGAGATATCTCCATTTTTTGTAAAATAATTTAAAATGACATAATTAATTGTGACTTTATATTATTACATAATTATACCTAATGATTAGTTTTGACATTTTGATTAAATTTAATACTATAATATTCTATTAAGTAATCAAATTTTGACGATCATAGTATATATTCGTATAGATTAAGCTAGTGTTAATTTATATTGTAATCATATATTATGAAATAAAAAATCTAAAAAATCTAAAATAACATACGAATTAAAAAAATAAATTAGTCGACTCCACAGCATCTCTGTGCGACTGCTATCTCGCTCGCACTCCGAAGGGTTTATTACGCGCTGCGGTAAGTAGCCTCCGCTATATTATATTTATTATACGACTATTTATTTATTATATTATCTATACTTCACTTATTGGGTATATATTATTATGAATTTGTAATGTATCAGAAGTCGTTTCTGTGGCAATTTAAATTGGAAACGAATGAGGTCCACGCTTGCTGTACGAGGTTAAGCAACGTCGGCCGTGGGCTCTTGGATGGGTGATCGCTTTGAGTGGTTACTGAGCACTCCCGTGCTTTGGAAGGCCCGCTAAGCCGTTGATCCCGGCTGCTGTCTATGACAGGCGTCGTTAAGCCAAGATGCCTTCGGGCGACTTGTGAACAGTCAAGTTGCCCACTAACTTGACAAGTCTAATTAATCCCAATAAGGTCTAGTCATGGCAGTACATAGTATAGCTTTTCTTCTGAAAGTCATCCCTTAAGGAGGTGAAATGTGAGTAAAAGATGAGACAATTTTTGGACTACAATTTAATTGAATAAAATGAAACTGGTCACTCAAGTCTTTAAGGTCGAGCGCTTATAGCTCTAGAGCTACGAAAACCGCCGCCGCGGTAGGTGTTCATGATTAAGGACCGCGAACCGGTCTGAAACATGTCGAGCGATAATCGACCTTAAAGACGTGCAGAGTGACCCGTTTCATTATCTATAGTATAATATTATAAAGCTGAAGAGTTTGTTTGTTTGAACGCGCTAATCTCAGGAACTACTGGTTCGAATTGAAAAAATATTTTTGTGTTGGATAGTCCATTTATCGAGGAAGGCTTTAGGCTACTTATATAACATCACGCCGCGACCAATAGGAGCGAAGACGCGGACGAAGTCGCGGGCAACAGCTAGTATTTAATATGTCTCAAACTCACGGGAGTTTTCTATATCAAATTACAATTTAATTGATTCCATTATGACACGAAAGTTACGCCCATAAATTGTAGGAAACATTTTCGTGTCACAATGGAATCACTAAAATTGTTGACAAAATAAAAGCATTAACTATGGTTTAAAATTTTGCTTCTCACCCATAAACGGACACCTAAGTGGACGAAGTCGCGGGCAAAAGCTATATAATATTTTCCAATACTCTTGTACTCAGTGGCCTCATACATTAAAATTAGGACACTAGCACCTGAAATAGACGTTCTATTCTCATACTGTGCACTTTCATACATAAACTCACGCCTGTATTCTTAATAGGGGGTAGGAAGAGCACACAAAATTAAAATCAGTCCCGATTTACATACTTATCGCTATTTACTACTTCTATTTTCTACTTACGGCTCGATGGATTTTAGCTTGAGAGGAGTCGTTAGATTCGTATTTACTGTGAGAGTGACACTCATCAAAATAAAATAAAACATAATGGCGGACTTATGGCGTCAAATTCCAAATTAAATTACACAGTAACGCAGTCAGGTTTTTTTAGTTTTCTAATTAATTAGTCTTGTTTTGTATATTGTTATGGTTCATAAAGTTATCTGTACAAAAAAAAATGTTTTACTCATAACTATATTTGATGCACATAGCATATAGCGGTATCCATTTTAATTATCGTTATAAAACAAACAACAATATATGTATAAAGTGATACTGGTTTAAGCGTTATAATCATGTTTTACTTCTAATATTTTTAATCATAATCAACTTTGACAAGCTTCATTTTCATGACGTCAATATAAAAGCAGTATTATATCGTTATGCGGAGTATTGATAGTGATTTACTCATACATACAACTAATTTATTTAACAAAATGCGATTTGTTCAAATAAGTATTATATATCAGACTCCAAACTGTGCTGAGCCTGTATTTTAGACGTCTGCTCGAGGAAATAAAAAGTTAAATTGTTGATTACTATTGAACGTAAGACCAAAACTAAGTTACGTATATGGATATTTTAATAATTAATGGAATTTTGTATATCGTTATGTTATGATGTCGCTATTTTACAAGCTTTTATTCAGTTTCACCTGTCCCGTTGTCTGTAATCAAATCTTGCAAGTTGAGTTTGATCCACTTTCCGGTTTCCGATTGAGTGAAATTTTGCATACCTGTATATATCGAATAACAATGCCACAATTTTATTATGACATAGAGCTGATCTGATGATGGAGACAGAAACTGGTCATAGCAATTCCTCAACTACACAAGATAAACCCATCGTGTTTGGGCTCATTCGAACCGATTTAACAAGTAGTTTATGATTGTGGAAAAAAACACAGTCGGCAATAAAAGCTTGTACAAAAAAATGAAATTTTTGACCAAAAACTTATTTCGTAACGTTTTAAAAGCCTGCCAGACTCACTCGTCCAAGTCGTCCATCACAGGAGTTTAAAATACTTCCATTGTTTTGCTGACTGTACTAGTAATTACAGGTTAATGCATCGAACTGTACCAATTAGAGAGTGTAATTAAGAATTATGCTAACGACTCAATGTCCTAATGGGGCAGGATAATGGGTTTGGTTAATTACTTAGTACTGACAGTCACCATCTAAAATATCTGTACGCAACGCACTCAGCAAATTATGCGAATGAGTTGTTACCAATTTTTTTTTATGATATAGGAGGCAAACGAGCAGACGAATCGCCTGATTTTACCATTAGTCAAGGCTTTTAAATTCGCCTAGTAATTTAATTGATTCCGTTGAAAATAATACTGGTCTATGTTTTTAGTCGTCGCACAACGGAAATCATTCCTTGGTGTCACAGCCAAAGTTATTTCGGACATAAACTACGAATTATCGTGAAAATGCAGAAAAAAATACATTAATAGATTTTATTAGTCTAAAATTTCGATCGTGTCACATTGGAAAAAATTGAAATACTTGTATAGTCAACAGCAAAAGTATAATATACCTACACCCTATATCCTATCTATCAATATCTATTATATCTTTGCCCCCTGGCTAGATGCTGGCCAAGAGCAATCCCTATTTTAATAATGAAAAAAAAAAACATGGTAAATAAAATACCCCGTTCCTAACAGTAATTCTAATGTTAATGACCAATTGACCATGTTAGCTTGAAATCTTATAATAGAAAAAGTAGATGATCATTTTAGTACTTCGACATTTTCACTACTTTGACGTATCCAGTAACGCAGTATTCTTACGTTAGTACGACTAAGTACTAAAACGATCATCTATATATGCTCCAGACTATACTTCAGCGTTTATTCTGTAGGACGTAGCACTGTATGAATGGTACCACTGTGATATTATTGCATAACGCAGCGTTGCTGTCGAAAAACACAATGTCTCAGTAAAATACAAAACAACAAAAAAACGCTGCCACTTTATTTTATTCACACGAAATTCGCTTTACATATATTAAACCTTGAGATTACGTTATAGAGTTTTTCGATAGAATTCAGTAAACCAAATGTGAGCATGCCTGACAAATAAGACAGAGAGTGGGCATTTTAGTGATTATGAGCTAGGAAAAAGTTCTTGCCCAAAAGTTAAGGGTTTTAACTGGTCTACAATTTTATTTATTCCGTTGTGACACAAAAATAACCCATATAAATTGTATGACATGTCGTGTCACAGCGGAATAAATTAAATTGAAGAAGAATTACAAGTTTTGACTGTGGTCCAAATAGTACAGTCAACAGCAAATGTAGTTGATCATTTTAGTACCTTGTCGTACTGACGTCACAAAACTGCGACAGTTGGGATGCGTCAAAGTAGTGAAAGTGATAAGGTACTAAAATTGTCATCTACTTTTGCTATTGACTGTACTCACCCTTTTAGGCATGCTCTCCTTTTCTAGTAAACCCTTTGATGTCGAAAAATTTACATCGATATTGATATCTATTTCATATCACCAATTTAGACAAAATTAGTAATTGTCAACCCTGGCACGAAATAAAAACATACATACGTCGGATTGAACAAGTGTACGCCACCGCCTTACGCCAAAACGACGTAAGTACCGTTTTCGACTATATTTAATTATGACATTATTGTCATACAGGTTGTTGTGTGAGATCAGCGGGCGGTTCAAGGTGGTAATATAATAACAATGTAGGTATTACATGTTACATGGCAACCGTTACCTATGCTGACGAATAATACGGTATTATTATAGTCATTGGCTTGGGACTCAATTCTATTAACGAATATTTTTTTGAAATAAGAAATACCTACTTATTGAAAATGATGTATCGTTTACGATGAGGTTATGTGAAAATATGAGTAGATTAGAAACCGTAGGAGATTTTAAATTAAAACTTTTTAAGACAAAACAACAATGATACTTGGGCAACAAAATATACAATAAAAAACTAAAAAATGTTCATTTACTTCACCGCAAAAAATACAATGGGTGGGTATGTTCAAAAGGTTCTCTTAAGAGTGCGCAGTACGTTCGGTTCTCCATACAAACGTATTTATGCTCTCATTTTAAAACGCCACGCTAGAATAACATGAAACTTTGTATACACAATGCGATCCGGCATATCTAGGTCGGAAATTAGTTTCTGTTGCTTGAAATTATAATGGAGAAAAAATACGACGATTATTAAGGTTTTCATGCAAACCGTAAAAAACTCAAATAACCGCTGTATTTTTTTCTTTTACAATTTCTAGCAATAGAAACTAATTTCTGACCTAGGTATGCTGGATCCCATTGTGTATACAAAGTTTCATGTTATTCTAGCATGGCGTCTTAAAATGAGAGCATAAATACGTTTGTATGGAGAACCGAGCGTACTGCGCCGTCTTAAGTGTAATTATAATTTTTCTATGTAATGTAACTTGGTGCCAAAGGACTAGGCAAAATATATGTATCAGATGACCACTTCTACAAATCTCAGAAGACGTCTTTCAATCAAAATGATGGCGCACACACAAATTTCATAACTCTTTTCGTACTGTTAGTTTGTATACACTATGCGATTACATTACCAAAATCAGGATTCATGATATTTAAATATTCCGAGTCAGATATAGAAGTAGGTAGCCATTCAAGCGGAATAATGTACTACGATGATGCGATTTTCTATACCCACTTTGTTGTAAAAGATATTTAGATATTTTTCTCCATTGACACGACAATTAAGTGACGTTTGTCACATTCGACGTAAATATTACAGTTGCGATTTAAAAACACAAAGTACAATATATATACTGACTGAGATAGAGATACCAGTGAAATACTCTACATAGATCGTAGCGCCGTTGTTTATATAGTAAGAACAAACTGCACGAACGCTGCATCTCTGTCACTTCAATATGCAAGTGCGATAGAGATAGCACCCAGTGACATCTGGTACAAACAGGTTAAACTAACAGTTCCATAGAAAAATTCGTACTTCGAGCTGTTTAATTTTTTTAAATAAATCTCAACCTCATCTCAACTTCAACTACATTAATCATTTATTTATATTACAAAGTAAATAATAAATAATAATAAACATAAGATAACTTAAAACTAAAAACCCCAACTATATAAGTAGAAAGAATACGCCTTCTAAAAGGTCCGCCTGCGGCATGGTCCCCATAACGCTGGCCGCGTTACCTCTCTGTATCGCTAGAGAAATTCTCTGTGAGAGGTAAACGCCGGCCTTGGGGTCTCCTGAGATTCCAAAGTAAATATATACAAGAATACTTAACCAAAAAATAAAAATAAAAATTGATATTAACTTAAATCCAAAACAGGCCCTTGAGGCATTGTACCGAGGATGCTGGCTCGCTGTATCGCAATGCTGATACGTTGCACGAGGAAGTCGCCAGCTCTTCGGTCAACAAATAAAGACTTTATTAGCCAGACTCTAATATATTTTAGTAAACTTTCATGAATTACTAGTTCAAACCCGTGATTTCATCGTTTAACGCGTCGCCTTTGAAAAATAATTGCTATAAAATTATTTGAAGCGCTAGCTTAATATAATTACACATAAACTTCCACCCTTTTCACCCCCTTAAATAATGATTTCCGGGATAAAAAAACATCTCCAAGCAAAAGTTCATCTAGTTCAAATTTTTGGAGCATATTTTAGGCTTTTAATTCATCTACAATTTTATTGATTCCGTTGTGTCACGAAAATTTGTCTTGCAATTTATCTGGGTAAATTTCGTGTCACAACGGAATCAAATAAATTGTTGACGAATTTAAAATGAAAACTATCACTGCTTAGTAGACATAATTAGTTAACGAGTAATAGCCGAACTTAAATTATATATTATTTCCATTAATTACATTTTAAAGGGTCGGCAACGCGCATGTGACACCCCTGGAGTTGCAGGCGACCATAGGCCACCATCCACCACCATAGGTTCGCTTACCATCAGGCGGGCCGTACGCTTGTTTGCCACCGACGTGGTATTAAAAAAAATGAAAATATATTACTAAATAATATTCGTTACAGGTCCACGTTAAAAATGTTGTTTGTTGTAATAGCTTTATATACATATATACATATTGCTATAAGTTAAAATGATTGTTTGTTCGAATTTTATCACCGGGACCATTTCTAGAAGTTTAAAAATCCGTCAGTCTGTCTGTCTGTTCAGACCCTTTTTCTCAGGAACGCGTGGAGGTATCAAGCTGGAATTTGTATCAAATACTCAGGTCTACTGTCCCTTGGAGCTGTAAAAAACTCAAATTTCTAAGCCAACGCAATCAAAAGATACAGCCGTTTATGCCGCAAATTTTCGACACTCGCAAGAAAAATTGCGAAAACCGTAAATTTTTAGTTACATCATATAATAAAAATACTTTTACGGAACCCCCGGTGCGCGAATCCGACTCGCACTTGGCCGGTTTTTTTTTAAATCTTCGCAATGATTGTGCGAGGACAGTCCCCAAGTCCCCACAGTTTTTCACCTACACATGTCCACTGCTGGACATAGGCCTCCCCCAAAGACTTCCACAATAACCGGTCCTGCGCCACCCGCATCCAGCGGACACCCGCGACCCTTACCAGGTCATCAGTCCACCGTGTGGGGGGCCTGCCCACGCTACGCCTTCCGGTACGTGGTCGCCACTCGAGAACCTTCCCGCCCCAACGGCCCTACACATATGGATGGGATGAGGAATGAGGATAAGCTTCAATAAGTGCGTGTAGTTATATTAGGTACATATATGGCCGAAGGACAATATTCCCATTCGTGCAAGTGTGTCGAACGCGTAAATTTCAATTGATATTGGCTCTTATCAGAGCTGTAAGCCGTTATCAGTGGCCTGGAGAAAAGAAACTAGCTAGAACAAGAGAGAACAGAGCATTGTTGTTAGGTTTTAGTTCTTTCTGATAAAAAGTATATTCAGTTCAGTTCAGGTGACTTATCCAGCCAGCAGTTCTGCTTCAAGGACTCGGAGGAGCTGGCTACGTTACGGAGGAGGTGTTAGGGCAAAATGGCGGATATGGCTCGCGTATCCCTCCTAGTTTCGCGTATGGGGCAGGAAGTTAGTGGGGTATATGAACCCGGGACCCGGGTATGTCCTAAAACTACGACCAAGACCACCGGGGAATGGGCAGCAGCATTCCTAGAGTATTTATTTAATCGTATGGCATGTATTTACGAACCGTGAGATCTTCGAGAAGACAAGTACGGTCCTAGAGTGCGGTGGAGATACTGCGATCGCCAACCCGCAATCCAAGCGTGGCGATTATGGGATTTACCCCCCATGAAATTGCGGGAGGCCTATGTCCAGCAGTGGACGTCCTAGGGCTGATATGGTGGCGGTGGTGGATGATCTTTAACCTCACAACGACTTAGCCACAAACGCTAAAATAATCCGGATAAATCCCTAATAAACCGGCCAAATGCGGTTCGGACTCGCCGAAGGGTTCCGTACCATTATCTTTAAAACCGGCAAAAAAAATAACGTTAGTTGTATTGGAGCCCCCTTAAATATTTATTTTATTCTGTTTTTAGTATTTGTTGTTATAGCGGCCACAGAATAACTCATCTGTGAAAATTTTAAACGTCGAACTATCACGGTTCATGAGATACAGCCTGGTGACAGACGGACAAACAGACATACGGACGGACAGCGGAGTTTTACCCCCTTATACATAAAACTTAACAAACCTCTGTTAACTAAAAAGTTGTTTTGTCCCTTTCTCACAAACATAAATGTCAAAGTGACAGATAAGGACAAACCAACTTTAGCGGCTTGTTAGTATAAAGGCTTGATGGACGTTTATGAATAAGGGGGTTAGTAATTATGTCCCGTTTTACCCTTTGGAGTTAGGGTACAGAACCCTAAGAAATATTCATTCTTACAGGGATACGAGTCTTTTAATCTTATTATTTAAGTATTTTTATTTTTTTTAATACCACGACGGCGGCAAACAAACATACGACCCGCCTCTCGGTAGGCAGTCAACGCAGCCTATGGACGCCAGCAGCACCGGGAGTGTGTCATGCGCGTTGCCGTTTTAAAACCACGATATTAGCAAACAAGCATACGGCCGCCCTGATAGTAAGCGGTCACCGCAGCCCATGGACGCCACGTACAAAAATAAAAAAATCAATACATACTAAAACTTCGTTGATCTGAAATTCAAGAACTATCAAATTAGTATTTTAGTATGCGCACGACAAAAAACTTAAATATTGCTCACAGAATCTTTAAACAATAGAAAAACACAAATATATGTATTGTACAAAAGAAAAAAAGTAACAACACTAGTATATTCTAGAAACTCAGTACGAAGATACTGCGGCGCGACCCGTGGCGTTGCAACTCGGTTTCGGTTAATATTTAACTCGCCGAGGAATATAATATTTATATTCTAATATGGATGCTGCACAGAGCAGTCGTAATATTAGATTTGTCAAAGATTTTTATAAAATATAGTCCGTAGTAAAGCTGGGTTTATCATAAGCAAATTACAACAATCACAGTACCTTTACCAGCGAAATAAATAGATTACACTATTATTTCTTCAGAACCAAAGCAGAACCAAAGTGACCGATATAGCCCTCCGAATCGCTAAACTTAAGTGGCAGTGGGCGGGGCACATAGCACGTAGAACTGATGGCCGTTGGGGCGGAAAGGTTCTCGAGTGGCGACCACGTACCGGAAGGCGTAGCGTGGGTAGGCCCCCCGCACGGTGGACCGATGACCTGGTGAAGGACGCGGGTGTCCGCTGGATGCGGGTGGCGCAGGACCGGTCATTGTGAAAGTCTTTGGGGGAGGCCTATGTCCAGCAGTGGACGTCTTTCAGCTGACATGATGATGATGATGATGATTATTTCTTCCCTCGGACGCTCCGACTGTGGAATGAGCTCCCTGCCGAGGTTTTCCCGAGGGACCACAGTACGGGGTTCTTCAAGAAAGGAGTGTATAATTTTTAAAGTGTCGGCAACGCGCATTTAACAACCCTGGAATTGCAGGCGTCCACAAGCTACGGTGACCGCTTACCATCAGGCGGGCCGTACACTTGTTTGCCACCGATGTGGTATAAACTTAAATTTAAATTTGATGATCTCGTTTATTTTTTTTAATGGGAGAATATTAAAAATAACCAAACGAACTTTTCAGATAAATGTTTTATTTTTATTGAATATTTGAACATCTATTGTCACTCAAAACTATAAATAAAATACCTACATAAAGGCATTCGTATTCCATGAGTAAATACAAGAAAGTATCCCTTTATTGCATCTTCCCCTACGCAGTTGCAATACTACATTGTATTGACATGACAACAAAAAGTAGTTGATTAAAATAAGTGCTCAATTTTTCAAAATATTTCGAAAAAGTAAACCAACATTTACGAGTTACAACAGCATCCCACTCAACGAACAACCTTTTAATATACGCACACATACACGTCTAATTTTATGGTCACACATCATAGATCTACTCACACAGGCGAATATCAACCATATCAGTACGGAATAAAACTTAAAATCCCATAACGGAAACGGAGCTTAAGCCATTTCGTAATGGAAACCAAAACGATATTTATACAGAAGCGTGGAACGAATTCGTTAAAATATATCTCTTTGAATATGAACCTTTTTACGTGCGCATTAAAGATCAATTTAATACATTACCTTCCGCAGGTAATTCCAACGGTATTTCAACTTTATATCTAAGAGGATTAGGTCGAATTTAGCGTGGTTTTGCTTAAAGTGTGATATATTGTCGCTAAGGCTTGTGACGTGTACAACGAACCAAGATTTTTGTTTTAAACGCCTATGCACAATTTGAGGGGATTTTTTTAAAAAGTTTACTTTAGATCGAAATCTCTGTAAGTACATAAAATGCTATATCTCATTTCATTATAATTTCTATAGACATACTCGTACTTTAGTTTAGTATATCAATAAAATAAATCTATCTTATTAATTGACAGAGCGAGCGAAGCGTCTCCTTTTCAGCTTTCGACAAAATATCTATCGTATGTCTGTCTGTCTGTCCGGGTGTTCTCCTCTACAGGTCGCATTTCTCAACAGATCCTCGTGAAATTTTGTGAGCAGGTTCGATAGTTATATAGTTTTTTTTGTCGAGTCAGTTTTTGGAAATTTTGTAAAATGTAAGGTCTACAGCCCACAGAGCCACTAGTTTATTTTACGTCAATAAATAATAAGTCTGTCAAAAAATCATTTTTAGTACAGTCAACAGCAAATGTAGATGATCATTTTAGTACTTTGCCGCACTAACGTAACAATACTGCGACAGTTGGGATGCATCAGAATAGTGAAAGTGACAAGGTACTAAAATAAAATTATCATCTCCTTTTGACTGTACTATGGTCTATGGGTACTAGACGATGATATACATACTCTTATATATAAAAATACATGAATAATAAATAAATATTGGGGGACAATCTTACACAAATCGACCTAGTCCCGAACTAAGCAAAGCTTGTACGGTACGTACTATGGGTGCTAGACGACGATATACATACTTACTTATATAGATAAATACATACTTTGCAGAAATTGCGAAGCGTCTGGTTGACGTAACTGGTGACCGAAGAGCGGGCGGTTTCCTCGCTCAACGTATCAGCATTGCGATACAGCGAGGAAATGCCGCCAGCATCATCGGTACAATGCCTCAAGGGCCCGTTTTAGATTTAAGTTAGTTATAATTTTCTTTATATTATTTTGGTTAAGTATTCTTGTATATACTTTCGTAATACATACTTAAATACATATAAAACGTCCAACAGTCAGGAACAAATATTCGTGCTAAATACACACAAATAATGCCCTGACCGGGATTCGAACCCGGGACCTCCGACTTCGTAGGCAGGGTCACTACCAACGAAGCCAATGTGGTCGTTAAAAACTTACAAGTTAGGTATACGTACTAACACTTAAAATTGTTCAAACTCGTCTTATGCACTTTACCATCTGGGCCAAGGCCGCTTCGCTTGATCAAGTGTCTTCATACTTCATACACTACAAAAAAACACTTAAAACGCTAGTTTTTATGACAAATACGTTGAATTGGATACACGTGGCCGTCGAGGTTTAATTTAAATTAATTTCGTCGCACAGTGGAAAAAAGTTCCGTTGTGACACGCGTTGTAACCTTTACTAGAGGTGTTTTTTTAGTCGTAGGCTCGGTTTTTGACAACAAACACATACAAATATAAACTAGTAATTGTGATCTGAAAACCTCACGAAAAAAAAAACCATGAATTGACTCGACAAAACAATACTAAAATTATTGAGCCTGCTCACAAAAATTCACGAGAATCGGTTTATACATATATGCGACCTGTAGAGAAAAACAACCGGAAATTTGGTTCCAAAGATTTTTTTAACTTCCCATAGACTTGAATTAACTTATTTCATAAATTTGAAAATTGGTGATTATGTTTATTATTATATTACGTATATTTTTCTAGCTAATACCAATATTTTAATAAATCACATTTGTTTTTCAGTAGTACGGAACCCTGGGTGCGCAAGTTCAGAAAAAACCGGTCTGAAGTCGCAAGCGTCCTTAGGCAACGGTGTCTGCTTATCTAGGCAGGCCGCAAGCTTGTATGCTAGTCAATATAAAAATAATTTATACAAAAAAAAACCGACTCCAATTTTGTACTTGCTATGCCATAATTTGTGGTTTCCGTGAGCAAATGCTGCTGCTACTGCTACTGAAGAACATAGAAAGAAAAGAACAAGCAAACATGCAGACGCACTGAGAACCTACCTTCTATTGAAGTCGGTAAAAAAGTTTTTTTTTATTGTAAAAGTGGGGTGGTTAGGAACGCTCACCACTGCCACTGGAAAGTGGCCGGCGACCCGTGACGACCGGTTTCACTTCGGTCGCTATCTTTTTAATCTGTTTGACTTGTTGTCACAGCTCATAATGTTAACTGCCGTTGAGATATAATATGTATGTATGACATTTTCCCACGACTTATAAAAGCGTGCCGTGTACGCTCGTTTGCCACCGACGTGTTATTAAACAAACGTCGCGTGAGCTCCCCCGTGAAATTGGGGGCCTACGTCCAGCAGTGGACGTCCTTTGACGGCTACCGCTGATATGGTAGTGTAGTGCTGGTGGTGGCATGAGCTCCCGTGGTGTCCTGTGAGATTTTTCCTTGGGAGGTTAACACATTTTTTTCTATTTACTAACTTAGGTACTAATCAAATTATCCGGCAATTCTCCATCATTTCTCAGTATGTATAACAAACGTGAACGAGGAAAATCGATTTACACATATTAGGGTGGTATTCAAGTTTTTAGAACAAAGTTAAGACTTTTAATTCGTCTACAATTTAATTGATCCCGTTGTGTCACGAAAATTTGTCACACAAATTAAATGGGTAACATTTGTGTCACAACACAAAATAGTGTCACGAATAGTGTCATCAATTGTGTCACATAATAGATGTTGTGTTTATTTTGTTTTAGTTATTGGAGTCCCATGTTTCGTTACATGGCAAATAGGAAGCTAATTATATACAATTCTATACAAAATCAAATAGGTTCAAAATAAGTTAAAATTAAAAAAAAACTCCTTTCCTATAATTTTTTTCGGTCGCCAGTTGTATTGCCCCCTGGATGCCGACGCCCGTGGCATCGCGGATTGCATCCGACCATCGTGTTGGTGCTCTACCTCCGCTCCTCTTTCTTTCAACGCAGCCAACCATTATCAGCTTTTCAAAGCTGGACGGATCCTCAAAATAGAGGGGTCTGGAGAACGGTGGTGAAGAACTGCTCCTATGGTGGTCACGACCCTCAGCCTTGAGGAACCGACGAAGAAGAAGAATATTTCTCCCGTTACGGATAAGCCCAGTCTGTTGTCATGCCACAAAATGATCGGGACTACAGAAAGTGGTTCTTCAAGAAGGGAGTGTATACATTTTTCAAGGGTCGGAACGCGCATGTAACACTCCTGGAGTTGCAGGCGTCCATAGGCTGAGGTGATCGCGTAACAACAGTACGCTTGTGTGATTTATTTGTAAGCTTTAGTAATTCAATAAATCATCATTCTCCTAGCTTTTTTTACGAAAGCAACTGCCAACCTCCCAACCCTGAGGGTTGGGATTACACCGGTTTCCACACGGTTACAACGGTTTCCTTCACCGGAAAGCTACAGTTAAAATTCTACTAAAATTTCATACATATTTTTTCCGAGCCGAGATTCGAACCCACGACCTCTATATTGAATGTCGCGATTGTCGCGTGCCTAACCGCTCGGCTGACGTAGCTTCGTATTAGCAAATGGACAAATAACAGTATTAATTCTAGTAAATATCGGTTAACGTTCGACGCGCAAGAAATCCTTCAATGCATGCCAGCGTCCTTTGTCCGCCATTTTGAATGGCTACGGACAACAAAACAGCTTGAAATGAATTATTTTTATACAACGACGGTGGCGAAAAAGCTTACGGCCTACCTGATGGTAAGCAGACACCGTAGCCTATGGACACTTGCGACTACGGAGGAATCACAAGTGCGTTAATTATCTTTTTTTTCTGTTTTTTCAGATAGGTATATGTGGTTTGTAAGAAAGTTTAATAATAGAAGTAGTGAATATGTAGTATAGATAAACATTTTTATTATGATATAGATGAATACATGTATAATGAATACATGCAATAGAAAGAAAAATATAACAAGAAACAAAAATATGCTTGAAAAAAAAAACAAATGAAATATTTTCCCGTTGATTGTTGTCTTTTGTTTCATACTCATAATTTAAATTATTCACTTATTAAGCTTAATTGCACAAAAACAGCATAAATTGTAGACTTTATGCGCTGGGGACTCTACCAGTAAAAAATGAGATTTTTCAAATTTGTCGCATTTTTCTTGTGACACGAGTCGCTAGTCAAACTCTAACTTAAACACGTAAATAGTGTAGTTTTTCTCCAATGTGTCAATGTGTGAGTTTATTAACTTTATTGTCCACGATTGCCGTGTCCATACAAACCCGATAAGGCGTAACGACACTTTACTGTCAAACCAATGTATACATTAATTTTTCTATCTATATGTACTAATATTATAAAGCTCAAGAGTTCGTTTGTTTGAACGCGCTAATCCCAGGAACTACTGGTTCGATTTGATTTTTTTTTTTGTGTTGGATAGTCCATTTATCGAAGTAGGCTTTAGGCTATATAACATCACGCTGCGACCAACAAGAGCGAAGACGCGGACGAAGTCCCGGGCAACAGCTAGTTGTAAATAAAAATAATGTCAATTAGCTCCGTTGCCGACCGTACGGAATCGATCGCGAGAAGCTACATCCGTTGTTTTTCTTAGGCGCGTCGCACACTGGACATAGTACAACGTCACGGTATTATGAGCGCATACCTTACTTATCTAAGACGTCCACTGCCAGCCACGCCTCCCAGGAACAAACCTGCATAGAAGTGAACGCACATGTGCGTCGGCGACAGTGAATGCTAACTGCCACATTCTAGTAGGTTAAAAAATCAGAACACAAGATTTTTTAATTATTATTTCAAAAAACTGCGTATTGTATCGGAGGTACAACCGTAAACAATATTAAGTGGATACTGCTCACGTTATCTACCTATTTATTTATTTTCGTCACTAAATCCATACTTAATATTATAAATGCAAAAGTGTCTGTCTGTCTGTTACCTCTACACGCTTAAACCGCTAAACCGAATTAGATGAAATTTGGTATAGAGATAGTTTGAGTCCCGGGAAAGGACATAAGATAGTTTTTATTCCAGAAAGTATTCCTTAGAGGGTGAAAAGGGGTGTAGAAGTTTGTATGGGCGAGCGATATTTAAGCCGGTGGCTACAACAATTTAATAGAAATTATTTCTATAACATAACGAGTTGCACGCGGAGAGAGTCGCGGGCTAAAGCTAGTGTAAAATAAACCATAGTATATTGATAATCATCGATCCATATTTTAGCACCATTGAACCGTGGACTCAAAAAAGTGAAAAAAACCGGCCAATAGCGAGTCGGACTCGCGCACGAAGGGTTCCGTACCAGAAAAAAAAAACGCCAACAACTACTCTGTTGTATGGGAGCCCCCCTTAATTATTATTATTATTTTGATTTTAGTATTTCTTGTTGTAGCCACAATAAAAATACATAATCTGTGCAAATTTCAACTGTCTAGCTATTACGGTTCTTGAGATCTAGCTCGGCGAGTGGTAGCCACGAAAAAGGGCTAAAATATCACGTTTATTGTATGGGAGCCCCCCTTAATTATTATTATTATTTTGATTTTAGTATTTGTTGTTGTACCCACAATAAAAATACATAATCTGTGCGAATTTCAACTGTCTAGCTATTACGGTTCTTGAGATACAGCCTGGTGACAGACGGACGGACGGACGGACAGCGAAGTCTTAGTAATAGGGTCCCGTTTTTACCCTTTGGGTACGGAACCCTAAAAATCATAGACATTTACATTAAATTAGGATATACAGGTACGGATCCCTTCGCACATTCGACCGCCGTTTTGTATGGCTCACTATCGTAGATTCTGCAGCTGACATAACATATACATATCTACGTCTATGTATAAATATGTATACGTCTGTTGGTACAGCAGCAGCACACAAGGACGCCAATATACAAAAGAATATGTAATGGAATATTTAAATGCTGATCGTTTCACAATTTGAACGTTGTGCTTGGAAATACAAAAAACTGTAGATCTTAAACTTAAATAATTTTTAAGAAAAAAAACCGACTTCAATGGGGGAGGCCGGTAAAAGATTTTTTTACTTAGATGGTGCACTCTTAGATAGATATACAATAAAATAAAAATGGCTATAATGTATGTTTATAATGGAAGAAGACTAAGTACCCTCAATTCCTCATGGAATCATGAAAAAACCTTGCTTGCTTGACAAACAAAACGAAGAGAACAAATCGCCAAACGTGAACTACGCGTCGTTGAAGAGTTCCGTTCTGATCATCATCAGCAGTTCCACTTCATCAAATGTCACTTTTATGAATGAAAATGCTTGATTACTTCATGAAAATACTAAAATCACTATTTGTGTGCCTTTCACATTTGAGGAGTTCCCTCGATTCCTAATGGATCCCATCATCAGAACTCGAGCATGACAAAAATTAATCGTGAAAATAGAACTTGCTTAACAAACACAGCTAGGAGGACAAATCGCCAAACGTGAACTTTTTGTCGTTGAAGAGTTCTGTTCTGATCATCATCAGCAGTTCCACTTCATCCAATGTCACATTTTTGGATGAAAATGCTTGACTTGTTGATAAAAACACAAAAATTACTATATGTTTGCCTTGAAGATTTGAGGAGTTCCCTCAATTTCTCATGGATCCCATCATCCGAAATGCGTTTTGACAAAAACGGGACCAACTTGGATATATATACTTACAACCAAAAAAAGAATTTTCCAAATCGGTTAAGAAATGACGGAGTTATGGACTAACAAACATTAAAAAAAAAAAAAAAAAACAACCGAATTGATAACCTGCTCTTTTGAAGTCGGTTAAAAAAAACTGTTTGCGCTTGGCCCGTTCATTACCTTAAAGTGTTACTTGTCACCTTGCGCGAATATTCCTGTGTCTTGGATGTTTTCTATGTATTTATTGACCGAGCGAGCGAAGCGTCTCCGTTTCAGCTTTCGACAAAAATTATTTCGTATATCTGTCCGGATGTTCTCCTCTACAGGTGGCATTTCTCAACCGATTTCCGTGAAATTTTGTGAGCAGGTTCGTAATTATACAGTTTTTTTGTCGGAGTCAGTTTTAGGAGATTTTGAAAATTAAAAAAAAAATTTTTTTTTGCGTTCTAGAGCTCACAGAGCCAATAACTCTACATAAGTATGAATATCGTCGTTTAGTACCCATAGTCTTAGCTTAGTTTGGGAGTAGTCGAATCCCGAGTTCGTCCGATTTCGAAAAACATTATCCACTACACCTGTAAGTTAGTAACCACTCACAGCGGTCACCCATCCAAGAACTGACCTGCGCCCACATTGCTTAACCTCGCATACCGCACGCGGTAGGCGGGTGCCGCTGGGCCACGAGGGCTCTAATATTATTTTTAATAATATACTCGTACCTACAATTTACAAGAAATAAACTGTTTTTATGCAAAAAACGGTGGTAAACAAGCTTACGGCCTGCTAAGCAAATACCGTAACCTATGGACGCTTCCGACTCCTGAAGAATCACATGCGCGTCGACAACCCTCAAATGACTTGAGCATTCGTTGTACTTTTAATACTTCAAGATACCCATCTTATTATCGTTGCGGTGAACGGGACACGAAAGAAAAGTGTAGAAATCTCTGGCTGTCGATATTCAAAATGGCGTCATTAAAATATAAGCTCTGCCAACCCTGTGCTGGTAAATAATTGCTAAAACGGAAACGAGTGGAGACGTCTGGCTAAAGAATTTTAGAAGACAAAGAAAATTTTCCGTGAATTAAATCATACTAATTATTTGTAGCATGCATACATTATCAAATTGCTGTCTATAATAGCAGTCGTTAAGCCAAGTTAGAGGCCTCCGGGCGGCTTGAGAACTTCTAACAGTCAAGTTGCCCACTCACTTGACAAGCCTAATCCCAATAAGGTCTTGTTTCCCCCTCGGGTTGGAAAGTCAGATGGCAGTCGCTTACGTAAAAATTAGTGCCTACGCCATCTCTTGGGATTAGGTAGCGGACCCCAGGCATCCTTCACAGGATGCTACTGTACTGGGAATAACGCTAGGAGGATGATGATGATACATTATCAAATTATCATATTTATCATACAAGTACATCTAGTGCTTACTAGGCGATTCCAAACACGATGTATTCTATATGGAACCATTTAAACTTTTTTTTCATCCTTGCACCACTTACTTCCAACTTCCGCATGATTTCCCCTACCCTAAGGTTGTCTGGAAGAGATCGCTTTTTAGCGATAAGACCGCCTGGTGTTTGCCTCTAGTTATTGTGATCATAACAGATTATAGCTGAGTTTGATTTTCCCTTTTGTTGTGATTTGTTGGTCCCTTAAAAACATTAGATCCTCTCTAATAACTGGTTCGAATGGCACCGTAAAAGAATCAAGTGACTTTTTTTTAAGTAATATGTATTTTTATTGAGTTTTATGAGTCAAGGGGTATACATATTATGATATTCTACGATCTAATAGGCATCTTCTGGGTGAGCTCGCTTCATCGTCGGCCTCATCTTTGCCCCCTGGATAGATGCTGGCCAAGGGCAAACCCATTTTGAATAATAAAAAAAAGAGTCAAAATTAAACGGGATTTAAATATTTACGCATTTTATTTTCGGCTTCAACGACGCGGCAGCTCTACCTAACATCGCCCACTAGCCCTTGTCTACATACAACTGTCTGTTCTTTTTTATATCTACTTGTTGTTAAAGATTTATTAGCTTATTGAAAAATAAAGATTCTCATGTAACTAAAATGTTTTTTAACCTAAAAGTACTGCCTATAGTAAAATGTAGGTCACGCTCGTCTGTTTCTTACATAAAACTTGTATGGCATAGTACTATACTCGTATACATAAAAAAAAACTAGTTCTAATAGTAAGAAATAAAAGTTTGACAACCCGTTCTAATTCTAACCAATAACCTGAGTATTTATCCGGCTAAGTTTGAGCAGCGCAGGCCGGCTTATCGCTGGGGACATTAAAAACGTACAGCGGGCGACATACGAAATGGCGTTATTATTACTTCTAAGTACACTCGCGACGCAAAGTGGCTTATTATAAAGCTTTTAACATAGCATGGGTACGATGATTTCTTCAGTCGTTGACCGAGTGAAACCAAGGTCTCCGTTTCGGCTTCAGCAGAAATGCTTTCGTATGTACTGCTGTTTTTTCTCCTCTACAGGTCGCATTTTTCAACCGATTCTCGTGAAATTTTGTGAGAAGGTTTGATAATCATATAGAATTATTTTGTCGAGTCAGTTTTTGAAAATTTTTTAGTTATTGATAAATAACGAGGTCTACAGCTCACAGAACAACTAGACTAGATATGATACGAGTACAATATAATTGACCAAATGCAACGAAGGTCTCCGTATCAGCTTGGGAAAAATATCAGGTCAGGTCATTTCACAACTGATTCTCGTTAAATTTTGTGAGCAGGTTTGGTAATTGTATAAGTACAATATATAGTTATTTTGACAAGTCAGTTTTTATACAATTTTGATATTAGAAAAAAAATGGCTGAATTGTATGTAATTAGTCTGTTCAAAAAGCGACTTCACTATCCAAGAAGGTCCAAAATCTAATGACAGGTTGCTTAAAAAGTTCGTCATTTGGAACAATTTCAAATTAAAGGTACCTAATCCGGTCCGTACGACGTTTCATAGTACGCATAATTATCCAAGGCACTTAACTATTTTGCTGTACCGGTCAAAATGGTAAGATTTACGATGTGTATGGAAACACTTGCGCGTGCGCCTGTACAGCGATAGCTTATCAGCTATTTACACAGAATGAACCCGCGGATAAGATACCGTCCGAATAACTCCAGCACTATTATTACTTTAACATTTATTTCTATGCACAAAAATCTGTACATGTCAAAAAAGGGGCCAAAATTTAAAAACAGGCCGTAAGAATACATAAATGGAATGTTAATTACGACTTTAACTACTTATACATATATATTTGTGGACATTTCTCACACAATTCGAGCTAGTCCCAAACTAAGCAAAGCTTATTCTATGGGTAATAGACGATGATATACATAATTATATACTCGTAAATAAATAATAAATCCTACTTATATTATAGTAAATGCAAAACTATTATGACATTATCGATGAATACGTGCAGATATTTACTTTTAAACCGATACCATGATGACTTTTAGTAATTTATACTATTTTTGTATTAGGGTAACTGTATTTCTTTATTTTATTAACTTGAAATTGTCCCTTTAAAGTACTAGAATGTGATTTGTTTACATGAATTATACTGGTATTAGGAATATAGTATAATCTATTTTTTTTAACAAAAAGAACAAAGTAATAAAAAACTAATATTCCGTCGTCTCCACAGCTCTCGCTGTGCTCAAGTCGTCACATGGCACGTCGCAGCGAATGTATTGTGTATAGCGTCGACTCCACTTGATACTTGCCGTTATTATTATTATTATTGTCTTTATTTGTCATTATACTTACATTAGGATCTTTATACTTTATCTTTGTATAAAACAAAGCTGCTAGCTAGTGCTTTCATAAAAAGGTTAAAAAATATACATACAAAATATAAAAGGCATTGTAAAAAACCTAACCAGACGACAGAGAGAGGTTCCTCCAACTGAATATCCGCGCCGTGTCCAGGAGTACCCGCCCATCCCTGCACTGCCATCTAGCGAGACCCATTATTATTATTTTATACCACGTCGGTGGCAAACAAGAATACGGGCCGCCTGATGGTAAGCAGTCACCGCAGCTTATGGACGCCGATATTAAAAAGGCAGGATATTCCTCTGAAACCGTACCGTACGCGATCATTTAGGTTTAAGTATTATTATTAGATACTTATGTTTCTGACCTCAGGCATCCTTCAGAATGCAACTTTACTGGGATAAAGATGATGACGATTTGTAATAGTGTCTGAGAAAACTGATCTAATCCTAGGTTTAATTTCCCTCTAAGTTGGAAGGTCCGATGAAGGTTTCTTTCGTAAAACTAGTGCCTACACCATCTCTTGGGATTGGGTGCTAATGTGGAGCCCGGGCTACTCCAAGACACAACCGGCAAAACGCTACAAGAATGATGATGATGAATTTGTTTCGATGTTTTTGCTCACGATTTGTTCTATAATTATTTAAACCCAACTTTTACTTTGATGAGATATACAAAGATTTCCTTTTTCTTCAGAAGTAAAACATAGTGAGAAAACATCGGCGAAGTAATTCAAGACCCCAAGTGCGCTGGGACAGTGGGGGGACTACTGCCAATTCTCTCTCATCCAGAAAAAGCCGGAGCTCATCAGTGGGACGTATTATACATTATACTAATCTGATAATGAAGATTTAAACTCACTCACTCTCGATACTGTATTAAAATGACATCAACATTTTCACAATAGTATTTTATGCAATTATTATATAATGTATGCTTTTTTAGTCGAGTACCGAGGCTTGGAAATTTTCATTATAGGCGACTAAAGTGTTGTCTTATGACTCTTATGAGTTCCACAGAGAAAAAGTATGTGATTATAGTTTGGTCTACGAAGTCTTAATTCAAACATTAAAGACGACTAGAAAAAAAAATTGAGAGTAATAACACTTTAAACTCTCGCGCTTTGTACACATTCTTAAAATATTCGTATACGGGTCTAACAAGAAATTTATTTATTTACCTTAATTACCGACGTTTCGACACGGTTTGCACCGGTCACGGTCGCGGCAGACTGATGTCTCAGCAGCTACCCGCTCATTATGCTACTAATTGTCTAGGGCACGACACTCAACACTCACAGTATCCGCGCACAATTCCGAAGATTTATCCCGAGATTTTAGATTCTGTATCACTGGTTTGGACTTTTTGGACTGGATTGGAGACTTGGATTCTGTATTTCGTGTTAGACCCGTATACGAATATTTTAAGAATGTTTGAAAGTGTCAGAAACCGGAGTGCTTAATCATTATATGCATTAATGAAAGAAGCAGTAAATTACAATACTTAATGATAGTAATTAGAATATAAATATAACTAAAAAAATATATTATATAAAATCAATAACGTTTCTAAATAAACGTTCAATAATTGAACGAAAACGTGAATATTTAATTGCATATTTTCCTGAGGCATTGGAAAATATTCTCAAACATCCAAACATGTTTTCCCCATAACAAGATGATTCTGCAGCTAATCCACCTACGCAATTGCAAAGAACTTAAGCGAAGCCGCGGGATTACATATAGCCTGTGTTTTTATACCATGTTGGTGGCAAACTGGCGTACAGCTCGCCAGTTGGTAAGCGGTCACCGTAGCCTATGAACGCCAGTAATACCAGAGGTGTCACACGTATGTACTTTTTATTGTGTTTTGTGTCCTTTTCAAAAGAAATCTTGAAATCCAATGATTACCTCCTTCATGTTGAACTCGCAAAACTTTACCTTTATACATTATAAAATATAAAACAACATCGAACTCACCGTTAAAAGTAACAAAAGAAAACCATATCAATTAAATATTAAAAAAACGACGCAACTATCAATTCCTCTTCATCCAACTAGAGAGCCATAAAGTACTACAAAGATACTATACGGCCCAGCCATTCGAAACTCACGGTTATCCTCTTGTAATAAGGACTATGCCGACTGTACGGTTAAGTTTGAGCGCCTAGGCAGTATTGGGGTGTGGTGCAAGTGATTAAGGGAAATTATGTGCATTTTAAATTTGTGGGAATGAATTTTTGTGAATTATGAAATTTATGTAGAATCGGGTATATTAGATTAGAGTTTGCAAAGTGAATTGATGTGACTGTTTATCTATTGTGGTTTATTCAGTCTTGTTAACCAGGAGAAACTTTGGCAGTGTTTCATAGAAAATCGTTACAAAAAAAGTCAAAAACATAAGTAAATTCATGCCTAAACTTTTTGATAGTCAATAGTTTACATTATTTATTTATTTTATTTTAGTTCTTATTTAACAGCTATATGTAGGCATCATTTAAGGAGCGCTCGCGGCCCAGCGGCGCCCGCGTACTGCGTGCGGCATGCGAGGTTAAGCAATGTCGGGCGGTGTCAGTCCTTGGATGGGTGACTGCATTGAGTGGTTACTAACTGAGCGCTCCCGTGCTTTGGAAGGCACGTAAAGCCAACTTATAGACATACGGGCGCGCTTGAGAACTTCTAACGGTCAAGTTGCCCACTCACTTGACAAAGCCTAATCCCAATAAGGTTTAGTTTCCCCCTTGGGTTGAAAGGTCAGATGGCAGTCGCTTCCGTAAAAACTAGTGCCTACGCCAATTCTCGGGATTAGGTAGCGGACCCCAGCCATCCTTCAGGATGCAAACTGTACTGGGAATAACGCTAGCACGATGATGATGTCGGCATCACAGGTAATGGTAACAACATTTGACCATTATGTCCCTGTATCTTCTATATTCGTCTAACCTAACTAATCTGTAATTCGCTCTCTTTTTTAATGTTTCCTTCACAATCACCTTAACCCTTTGAACGCCAAGAACCTATGAAGTGGTCGTGTGTCGTCGTGCCCACCACGCCAACAACCACTAAAGAGGTCGGAGTGAAGGTGTACTTTGATCATGAAAAAAATCCATTATGAATTGTTTTTATTGGTTTAAATGTTACATCAATTTTTGATACCTTGGCGTCTGAGTGATCACTTCATTCAAATATTTCAAAAAATTTAATTTGGTTTCTGACATACTTACTTATTTAAATAAAATAATATCTGGTAAGTTATTGTAATAGCGTGTACAGAGCCCACAAAAGACTTTTGAACTCAAATTAACCTGGACATAGCTACCACAAGGACTTCTAACATGATTAAGGACCGCGAACCGGTCTGAAACATGTTGAGCGATATTCGACCTTAAAGACGTGAGTGACCCGTTTGATTATATTTAATACTTCTAACAAGCTTATAAGAAGCCTCATATAATCGCAAAATGCGGTTAAAAATGACAAATAAATCCTATATTTAGTGGATTAATTAAAAAGTAGATACTTACAGAAGATCATAAATCTAAATCAAGTTAATAATTAATTTAATTATCATGCGAATCAATAGATTCAGTGCATTTAAATAATTCTTATTGTATATGATGATTTAATATGTGAGGTGTGCAATAAAGCGTATTTGTATTGTATTGCATTTTACACACACTTAAACAATTATTATACTCACTTGGTATATCCTAATGTGCGACGTTCGCCAACCAAGATCTTGCTTTGCACCTTTTTATTTAAATATATTATGTTGTATAAGTACTTATTATTGAGCCTCAAACCAATATTGCTGTTACTTTGAGTATCAAAATAACATGTGGGTAGGGGTAGACAAGAGGTGGTGTTATCGCTAAAAAGATATTTTTTAAGCCAGGTTTAGACGAAGCCAATGGTGGATTGTTATTTTATGTAAAGCACTGGCTGCCAGCGCTGGCGGGACTAGAGCGCCGGCCTATTTTTCAAGCCAGTCAGTGCTGACTAGCACTGGCTTCGTCTAAAGCTGGCTTATAGATGTAGCCAAGTATCTCTATCTCTCATATATATTAAAGTTCATATATTATTAAAACTCGCTCCCGCTACCTCTCACACTCACACCCCAACCCTACCGTAATTTCATCCATGAAATAGTTGGCGTTACCAAATAGGGATTAGAGCGAGACGGAGCATCCTCGCCGCGCGTGCGAGCGGGACGGCGAGGGCCACTCGATTTTTGAGGTTTCCGTGCATTGAGTTTTTTTTTTAATTTGACGTTTAGATTACGTTTTAGGGTCGGTTAAAAATGTTATAATTGAGTTATTTTCAATAGCGCGAAACATGGAACATTACAATATAGTTTAGGAGTGGGTCATATGTATACATATTTAAGGGAAAATATGTGTATAATGATCAATGGTCATGCATAATCTGTTTGTGAGTCTTGAGTTTTTTATGTATTTTAATATGTATGTCTATCACGTATATTGTCTATAACAGGAGCGTTTGCGGCCCAGTGGCGCCCGCATACCGCGTGCGGTATGCGAGGTTAAGCAAAGTCGGCCGGGGTCAACTCTTGAATCACTGACCACTCACTAACTGAGCGCTTCCGTGCTTTGGGAGGCACGTTGAGCCGTTGATCCCGACTGCTGTCTATGACAGCAGACGTTAAGCCAAGTTAGAGGCCTTCGGGCGGCTTGAGAACTAACAGTCAAGTTGCCGGCTCACTTGTCAAGCCTAATCCCAATAAGGTCTAGTTTCCCCCTCGGGTTGGAAAGGTCAGATGGCAGTCGCTTCCGTAAAAACTAGTGCCTACGCCAATCCAATGTGTAGCTCACTTGACAGAAAGTGATAACTATTGTCAGGTAAATGTACAGGATGATTATGTTTGGGCAAAATTTTAACAGAATTATTTTGTTCGGAAAATGAAATCAAATTTCATATAAAGTATATTATTTTGATAAAAGCAAATATAAGTTAACATCTCTATAAGTATAGGCATCCATCACCTCCTAAATTTCCTACATCATTATTCCGAACATCCTGTATTCTGGAATCCTTCGTTTCGTTCGGAATTTAACGCGCTAACCCTCGCTGAAATATTGCATTTTGTTACCTAGTAAAACAATCTACTATTCTTTCTTTACTTCTGTAGAACGACACGAATATCGGATGTCCATATAAACCTGTCATGATTCGTGTTAGATAACTAGGAGCAAGGTCGAAGATGATTATTGGCTTGTTGTGATGACGAAATCATTTAAGGTCAGGTACATAGCGTAGAATGCTATGTCATTAGTCATTAAGGGCCGTGGTGCTTCTAAATTCTCTTCTCTTACCCCGCGTACGGACTAACTTGCGATTATATTTATAAAAATCATTGTTAAAAAACCCTAACCAGATGTTTATTTTAGAATATCAAATATTCAAATTTTAGACAAAATAATTGGCAAGCTTTATTGAAAGAACCGTTAATATATCACTTATGGTTTAGAAGTAACAGGATATTTTAATTTGAGTATCAAACTTAAAAACAAAACATACACACGAATTCCAATTAAATATATTTTATATTTAATGTTGTAGAAAAAATTCAAACGTTCATATTATATTATATAATAAGATTAAACAGACAGTAACTTTTAAAGTATATATTTATTCTTTCTGAATGATTTGCTAGTTAAAAATCTGTCTGGCGTTACTACGCTGGTTTTGTATTCCTACCCCAGCTTACGCCACTGCAAAGAGGGACGGAGGGAGGAAGCACAAATACAAATACAGTCTCGTCTTAGATTTCTTCTGTCTAACTAGAGCTTAATGGACCTAGTACGCGGCAGCATTCGAAACGATCTATGACCAACCGTCGTAGGCTCAGATAATGTTCTGAGGTCGTAGGACTCGTAGGCTCGGGCAAGAATATTAAGGTCTACGGTCTCCACTGCCTGACACAAAATGCAACTAAAGGGGTTATTGGGGTTGCGAAGTGCACCATGTGGCGGGCCGCCTGACTATATCCACCACAAGGAAGATGACGTGGATCGCTAAGAGGAGCTAATATGAGTAATGCGCGAGGAAGGCTCTAGTGCGTTCAGTATTGAGATCCTGGACTCCTCCGAATTAGAGCGCAGATGGCGGTCACCATAGAGTAATTGGTGGATAGAAATATCGCATAACCTAGTCATTCCCCGATAACTGGGTGCCTGGTCCACAGGTTTAATCCACGCTAAAAAAAAGATAGCCTATGCTATGATTATATGGAAGCTTCTGTACACAGTTAACCATGTTTCGTGGTGAAGTTAATTAATATTTTGTTCTTTTTTATTAAAATAGTATATATAGCCTGATAGGAACGTCACTGACCTGTCCATGCTGGTTCCGTCCGTCAGGTGTGTTCTCGGGCAGAAAGTACAGCCTCAAGCTGACTAGCGTCTGGTCTGACACTCGATCCGTCCAGAGCAACTGCAGCTCGCCTGCGGGAGAAATAGACTCTAGCACTGTGGTTATAGAGGCGGGTTGGCGTCGGCCGGGGCGAGTTGCGGGGAAGGAGCTAGAGCATTTAGACTGGTTTATTGGAGTATATCTGTTGATTCTGTTGTCTTCACGTACTTCTTCTCCAATCCCATCTTCACTATTCTGAAGAATGACGATTGCATTAATGTTATTGACAGAAATAGCGACAAAACAGGACCATCGTCTTCTAAAAGGTGAGAAGCTGCATAAAAAAGGTAAGGATAATTTTTATATTCATTGATCATTTATGTAATATGTATATCTTTACGTCCTTACCCCGCAAAGAACAATGTTTCTTTTTAGCCCACCGTTGAACTGGTGGAGAATGCCTTAAAGCATTCAGTCCACCATTTGTACATTGTTTTATAGTGCTTAAGTTTAAATACATAAATAAATAGACTCTTACTCTTCATCAGCAGATTTAATTAACAACAGTATGGTTGCCAGAGCGGCTTGGAAAAAAAATAAAAATAGCCGCCCCGTCCTTCGTCGCAACTCGAGCTGTGTAACCTGCCCATAACTCGCACTAGACGTAGTGTTTCTTGGCCAAACAGTGGTAGTCTATATAGCATTAATTATATTTTTACACTGTAAAGTTGTTCTACCAGGCATGCGGACAGATGTCGTGTCACTTCGTTATAAAAAGAAAATCTGCACTTAATACAATGAATAAAACTTACTTTTGTAGTAGTATTAAACTAAGACCTAAAGAAGAGTCCCAGACATTGAAGAATACTAGTAATAATATATAAGATGTTCTAAAACTGTGCTTTTGTGCGATATTATGTTAGACATACGCGTTTTGAAATTAACACGGTATCAAAAAATATAAACGAATAGGCAGCGACATCTATCGGCGAATCTAGACCTTCTCAAACTAATGCCGCATGCTGAAAAAGCTCACAAAATACGATATTAGTATATCAGATACAATAAATGTCCGATACGTAGAGGTATTTCATGCCCGTAGAAATCAGCTGAATTCACTTTAGTGTATTAAATTAAACATGTTTAAAGAAATCTCTTGTGTTTACAGGAAAGAAAATTTAACGTGTTTAAGCACACGTAACACAGGCACCAGGGGCGTGGCGTGACAGGAGGAATTACTGCAGTACCAATTTATTAATAAAACAATATTTCTGAGGGCTTACCGTGAACCGAAAACAAAATTGTCTTTCTCACTCTCGCACTTGCAAATTCGAGCGACAGAAAATGAGATACACGAACAAACTTCATTTTCGGTTTGCTGTTACATGGATAATATTCCCATAAACACGAATGTCAAAGTGACAGATAAAGAAAAACGTTTATATGTACAAAGGACATGAATTTCTAGGGGCCTGAAACTTCTAAAAATACAAGATTAAATTCATCGGCGTGTTTTTCAAACTGAATATTACATAAGGACAAGACAACTACCAATTAATTATTATTTATTTATAGCTACTATCACCAAAAAAGCCTAATACAAATAATTGCTAGATTATATTACGATTTGCATGCATACAAAGTTTTAAAAGACACACCGTTAATCGAAATAATGAGTTTAACCAGTGAAAAATACCATACCCTTTTTGAAAACCGACCAGCCCGCATTGGCTTACACATCATCCGCGAAAGACGTTGTCTCCCTACTGCTTGTAATTGTAGTCTGTAATAAGACTCCGAGGCCATTGATGATGACGAGAGGAAAGATGACGTATGGCACTTTTTCACTGAGACTCAAAATGACTATCGGATATTTATTATGACTCTGAAAATTTAGTAGATACCTATGATTAGTTGATCATGGAGTGGAGGCAGCCATTCGGGGTATTTTTTATCTGTTGGACATTTTATGAGTTTAGTAGCAGTTGGACTTTGTAATGAACTTATTAGCTAGACAAGACACAGTGTAAGTATGCTGTGGACAATTCCAACCTTACGCTGTGTGACTTGCCATTAACACAGTAAAATTGGTTATTATTTGCAAACCACAAAAAGAGACCTTAAAGCCGGTAACTTTAAGGTGCCTTTTCCAAAACAAATCGCGTGATTCTAAGGCCAAAACCAAAACCCCCTCAAAGGTGTGATTTAGACTAAACGTTCCCTCGTCTTTTGTCTGCTCTGCGTTCTGTATAAGCAACGCCTAAAGGGCTCGCTTTTAGAGGAAAGTGCTTACTTGGCTTTAAAGAATCACACGACACTGTTATTCAACCCATCCATTGCCGTCGCTATAAAGTTCCGTACAATCCTATCGATAATTCGCCACGGCAATGAAGGTTAAGGTCCCGTCGATCTTGCAGCGAAATGAGACGGAGCAGTGTGGTCGGTGTGACATAGCTCATACGTTCCGTACTTTCAGTTTCGCAATGGTCAGCGCGCTGCTCCGTCCCGCTCCCGCGCCCAATCTGACGGGGTCCTTTGACATTTAACATTTAACCGACTAGTGAAAATAAATAAAGGATGTTTTTTGACATATAGTTCTGTAACACAATACAGAATTTAAAGTAGGTCGAACAATAATAATAAAAAACGGTTCAGTTAATTTGTGTCATTCAGATATAAAGGGGCCTTTTTGTCGATGTCAATGACGAAGATTTCTCATTGCTTTGGAAAGGAAATGGCGCTTCATTAACGCCGCCGACGCCAAAAAGGTACCCTTATACATTAAAAAATTATACAAGTCAAGTGGTCAGATAAATGCAGTGGGTAAAGTGTAAGGCGACTTCCTGATTTGGCGGGGCGGGAGCAATATGTTATAATTACTTTGTTCTATGACCTTGAGTTTACTGATGTGAGATTTCCTCACCTGACGAAATACTGTCAGTATAACGTTTACGCAGTAGTAATACCATGCGCAGAAGCGGGTAAGTACTGCATTCGTAACGGTTGACACTGACACAGCTGACAGTTTTCTCATATCGTACCGCCTCCGCATCGACAAATCAGGAAGGCGCCTAAAACATGAATAATATTGACATGTGATAGGCAAAATGGAATAAGCGACAAAGGTATGCTTTTTTTCTTGGGTACAGTGACAGTGACAGCTATCATTTCAGTACAAATTACGTCATGTTTGTCGTTTTAAGGGAATACATTTGGGATGACAGCTGAATGACAGCCATAACAGGTGTCATTGTACCAAGCTATATTAAAAGCACCATAGGTTAGTTTTCGTTTAGATGTTGCAATGATAATAATATGTGAAGGCTCGGTTGATTGACCTGATTTCCGTTATTATAAAAATTCGCACTTATTATTATTCGATTAATATAGGAACAAGAGTGACTTTTAAAAGAGGACTATAAATTTCTCTCAGTGATTACTTTTGTGTTCAAATTTTGTCGACTACACCATTTTGACATGCAAACATCGTTTACAAACATCATGAAAAGGTACATTAATCTCATATCCATAAAAAAAAACATGTTAAAATCATCGTTTATGTTATGCTATCGTAACATTGCTACTGTAAAGCTTTCGCCACACACAAATGAGATCGATGCTGGCGTTACACCCAAATTATTATAAACGACACAAGAATAGCATCTAAGTTCCATTACATTGCAGGTCACCCATACATTGGTATGGTTCAATCGATCGTTCAAACCACACATCGCTGACATTCTAACGGTCTTTACACCATACGTACCTTTCTATGAAACTTGTAATATTGATCTGTCAGTAAGATTTTGGGTGTAGTTAGATATTTCAGAAAAATCAAGCTGCGACGCGACACAAAGTCAATATTACATAATAAAATGCCCCGTCTTTGTTGAAATGTCGCCTGTGTATCCTGCCCTTAAAGCTTTTCGCCAGACATTATTAATTATAAATAAATTTACGATGAATTCAGTGTTATTTTTATTAAATGACGAGTTGAGACGCCTGTACCCAAAAGTTGGACGTGCATAGGCTGATGATGAATCGTCAGCTTAGGCGGTTCTTACTGATATTGATCAGCTCGGAATCCTACCAGATCCTCACAAAGAAGTCAAGACCCGTGTTTATCAATCTTACTTAATCCTCTACGAGTTAAGAGAAGGTACATATTGTGCCCAACAGGTACTTAAGCAGGTCAGGATACTTAGGCAGTTCTTACCGATGGAGAGCAGTACGGAGTCCTGCCATATCCTCACAAAAAGTCCCCGATGGCGTCGTGGTTATCAATCTTAATTATCTGAGTTGAGAGGAGACCTATGCCCAATAGTGGGACGTATATAGGCCGAAGATGAATCAGCTTAGGCTGTTCTTACCGATAGAGACCATTTCGGAGTCTTCGATGGCGTCAAGACCCATCTTTATCTATGAGTCGAGAGAACGCCCTGTGTGGCTAGTCTCTAGAAAAATATTTCTTTGCTATTCCGCTAAACGTGTCAGTCTATTAGTGTTAATGCAATGTATCCACCAATAAAGAGGATTTTTAGGTTTTGCCTTTATTGGTGGTAGTTTTTTGTATTTGTTGGTGCGTGCGGAGGGAGGGTGGAAACCACATGCAATACGCAAGTGGTTACATTGCATTAACAATAGACCTACACGTTCTTTAGCAAATAAATATTGTTCTAGAGACTTGTCATGGATTTCCGCAAGGTAACGTCTGATTCTATCCATTGCCCTGTGTGGCTGTTTGTGTAAAGGCTGCATAGGCGGTTCTTACCGACGGACACCAGTTCCGAGTCCTGCCAGATCCTGACGAAGAAGAAGTCCCCTATGGCGATGATGCGCTCCTTCTCTCCTGTTATGCGGAGCGCCTTGTAGAACGTGTACTGTCCGTGCTGACCGCACGGTGCTCCGACCAGCTGTTGACAAGGAAATGATGTTAGTGAAACTGACGAAAATCTGTCCACCTTGATCACAATAGCGCTCGCTCCCAGCCGGCTGTGTGACCGGAGATTTATATAAACTGGGGCACTGATTAACCGCATTATTATAGTTGTTACCTAACGACATTTTAATCCTGCGAACCAGCTGACGGAATTCGCGCACCGAGGGTTCCGTACATCAAATAACAAATGTGATTTATTAATATTTTGGTATTTGTTGGTAAAGTATACATAATAATAAACATTATCACCAAATTTCAAGTTCAAAGTCTCTCGTGACATTTTGTGAGCAGGTTTGATGTCTCTAGATTTTTTGTCGAAACACTTTTTGGAAAATTTTAAATTAAAAAAAATTCGCGTATCTACATGTCACACAGCTACCAGTTTATATTCTTAGCACCTATTTAATACTACCGCACGTAGAACCGATGGCCGTTGGGGCGGAAAGGTTCTCGAGTGGCGACCACGTACCGGAAGGCGTAGCGTGGGCAGGTCCCCCACACGATGGACCGATGACCTGGTAAAGGTCGCCGGTGTCCGCTGGATGCGGGTGGCGCAGGACCGGTCATTGTGGAAGTCTTTGGGGGAGGCATATGTCCAGCAGTGGACGTCTTTCGGCTGACATGATGATGATTTAATAATAAGGTGGTTGGGTGGTATCTGGTAACAAATGAATTAAGTACCTACTCGTTGGGAAGCCGCTATCCGCTCGGATATGGCGCAAAGCGCAAACTTGGCAGCGTCAGCATCGAAAAGCCTTGGAATTAATTATGTATATATACGACGGTGCAAATAAGGTTACGGCCTGCCTGATGGTAAGCAGACACCCTAGCCTATGGACACTTGCGACTCCAGAGGAATCACAAGTGCGTTGCCGACCCTTTATTGACTTGGGGATGCGCTGTGTTGAGAGTGAGGGACCCGCAGATGTCTCCAGCTGTCAAGCTAGAGGACATATGCAGGCCCCTCACTCCCAACACAGCGCATCCTCGGGAGCTCTGGCGACCTTACTCACCACCAGGAACACAACACCAGCACGTATATGTATTGTGAATATCATAAAGAGGTCAGTTTGTATGTCTGAATTTAACGTAAGCGAATCGAACTTCTCGGAATCCTGGTGTGTCTTAAAACTACGGGGGATAGGCAGCAAAAGTGGGGATGGTTTTTTTTTCCTTCAAAGCTATGGGAGCGTTCAAGTATTACGTAACGAATTTGGGGGGAGGGGGGAGTCTTGTAAAACGTTACGATGCGTTACAGAGGCGGGAGGGGGTATTTTGAACTAGGCGTTACGTAACATTGTTTTTTTTTAACCCTTCAGAACGGTTGCCTAGAGAGATTCTCTCACGCATTTTATTAAACATTCTTTTTTTCAAAATTTCAAATGGAATGACTACTCTAGGTAAAAATGGTCACTTGGTGGTTACGTAACGTTTTAAGAGGGGGGAGGGGGGGTACAGAAAAACGTTACGGCACGTTACAAGGGAGGGGTGGGGGGTCAAAAATCTCCAAAAATTGCGTTACGTAATACTTGAACGCTCCCTATGTTGTGGGGTATTGTTGGATTAGGTCTTTGAAAATGAATAGAGGTCTTCATCAAACATTTTTTGTTTAAGTGTATATTTACGGGAATAACTTTTGAACTATGGGTCCAAAAAATATGAAAAAAATCATGAAAGTAAAGCATAAAAAGGCTTTCAACGAAAACTAAAGCGGATATGATCAGTTAAGCTAAGCTGTTATGAGCTATCGTAAAAAGTCTTCCCTCTTAGTAAAAGACGTATGAAACGCTGCAAAGGTATTCCCTTTTGCTTGTTATTATTTGATATTTTTAATACAGTTCATTGGGCAACTACAGAACCCTACACTGAGCACGGCCCGACCTGCTCATAGCCGATTATTAAGAAACTCATAACAATGACAATATTACAAATGATAAATAGCTATTTACGATACAAGGGTTGTAAAACAAAGAAAGGCCGATATCGCAGATGTTTGAGGCCCGAGCCGCAGGCGAGGGTCATTAATATGCGAGAGAGGGCTTTCTGTTTTACGACCCGTGTTTTGTACACAATTTTACGTCACCACTTGGCCAAAAAGAGGGTTTTTACGGAGGCGCAGCGTGCGGAAAATCGCGCTTTTTGGCAAGGTGTGGTGTAAACATCTTTTCATGTTGTAGATAACTCGAGTACCGGGAAAGGACAGGATGTTATTCTATCGTAATTAGCAACATATCGTTTTCCTCGCTCATTAATTTTGTTTACGTATCTAAGTAGTCGAAATGGGCAAGATTTTTTTGTGTGATCTTCCCTTATTTTTGGTCATGCCACTGCCGCGATCTACAAGGGCGTAGATAAATAATAATAATAATAATAATAATAATAATAAGACATTTATACGTGTAAAGGATGAATAAAGAACAGCTTTGAATAAAAATAAAAGTATTCTGTATCACTGACACTTGACTGACACTTGTGAGTCTTGTGGCACTGACAGTCTCTGTTGTCAAAAGACTCCGAACGAACACCCGAAGATAGGAAGTACGTATAAGGCGACTTCCTGATTTGGCGGGGCGGGAGCGACATGTCATAGGTATTTTGCTCTTTGACGTGAATTTACCGATGTGAGATTTCCTCACTTGACGAAATACTGTCAGCTGTCAGTAATACGTTTGCGCAGTAGTAATACCATGCACAGAAGTGGGGCAGTACTGCATTAGTATCGGTTGACACTGACAGCTGACAGTTTTCTCATATCGTACCGCCCCGCATCGACAAGTCAGAAAGGCGCCTAAGGCTACTCTCACTCGAATAAGCAAGTGTGACAGACAGACACGGAGAGCAAAGGGATCCTATAAGGGTTCCGTTTTTTCCTTTTGAGGTACGGAACCCTAAAAATACGGTTATAAAATATTCACAAGACAAGTGTTATAACGTAAGCGGCCGTAAGGAATGTCTAGTTTTTTCGACACCAAAAAATAACGTGTTTCCCCATTTTACTTATGAAATTCTCATTTTAGGGTTCCGTACACTAGGGTAAAACGATCCGAGAGTATCTAAAACTCCGCTGTCCGTCCGCTTGTCTGTCTGTCTGTCACCAGGCTGTGTCTCATGAACCGTGATAGTTAGATAGTTGAAATTTTCACAGATGATGTATTTCTGATGCCACTCCCATAAGGGAGCTCCCATACAAAAATACTTTTAAAAAGTTGTTCGTTGTGTTCATCAGGCGCCGGGTCTCAAAATGTACGGGAAAACTAAAACCCGATTCGCACTTGACTAAAAAAAATTCTACTTGATATTGTTTAACGTTCTTATTACTGATAGAAAAAATATTATTAATTAAATTAAATTAAATAAGGTATAAAGGTAAGGTAAGGTAAGGTATAAAGTGTCTAATGTTGTATAGATAGAGTACGGAACCCTTCGTGCACGAGTCCGAAACGCACTTGGCCGGTTTTTTCATCCTAACAACTACAAGCTATTAAGTGACTATCAAAAATTTCATTTATGGTACAAGCGTTTATGAATGAATGAATGAATTATTTAATCATAAGAACATAAAATGCATGCACTTACAATTTACATGTTACCTATACATTCAACCATTAGGTATGTGCATTTTTTTGGTGATTGTGGATTTAATAATAACTAGATGAAAGCCCGGCTTCGCTCGGGTGAAATAAATAAGAAAGAAATAAAGTAAACATTTATTCGTGACAGTTATGCAAACGACGAAAGAAATAGTGTACAAAAATGTATAAAATAAAAACATTACAACAACGGATTATGATGAAACTTCGTATAGAAATATAGTCTGTAGTCTGGAAACCTTTTGAACGCCACGGTCGGCCATAGCCGTCAAAGGAAAATCGTCACCCCGACGCCAATGACGGCACTGGCCGACAATTTTTTTTAATGAAAAACTACTGAGAAGCTGCCGAATTTTATATTGGCATTATTTCTTTACACATCATTTTTTTACCGTCGTGGCGTCAGGGGCACGGCGAATTACTTTGACGTCTGGCGGCGAAAAGGTTAACATATGGAATAGGGAGTAAAAGATTACGCTGACGACGTCACGGGCAAAAGCTAGTATCTTTGCAAGTTAATCCTAAGCATTTTTATAAGGGTAGTTTTAAAGGCACATAAAAATTTTGACACCGTAATCAGTACTGATTTGTATAGCCAAAATACTAATCGTTCATTAAAATTCAGTTCAGATGTGCAATTGTTCAATATTGATGTGCCAGTCAGTATTTTTGGTGCGAAGTCAGAGCTGCTAACGCGAACGAAAACAAATGAAGTTCGTGTATCTCCCTCTCTGTCGGAAGTTGTAAAATCGAGCGACACAGAGGGAAATACACAATGTTTGTTCGTTCTCGTTTCGCGGTAGCAGCTCTCTATTCTCCGCCAAATTCTATTAAGTGGGGCCCTTTACACTCAATACTATGTGTCAATATAATTGCGATTTTTAAAATTGTATGGGGTCTGTTAAACACTTAATATTATCACAATACTGGTGTGTCAATATTATCGTGGTTTTCAAAATCGTATGGATTTTTCTTCAATATTCATTGCACGTGATACGGATCGTGATATGAGTATATCGCGCGTTAATAATAACCATGTAACAGGCCTCTATGGATGTTGCTTCAATATTCAGTGTTTCGCGTGATAATAATAACAGTTGGTAATATTTTCTACAATTAATGGAAGCTATTTAACAACTTGTTCCGTTTTGTCAAAGGTATTTCACATTCCGATACGCGCACCATCCAGGAATCGGAGCCGTCAGACCAGAGGGCCTACCGCGATCTGAAAACGAAGTATTTCCCTCTCCGCGCTCGAATATGGAAGTGCGACAGAGAGGCATATATATTTAGTTTTCGGTTGGTAGCACTTTAGTCCGAGCGCTGTGGACGGTCGAAGAAAGTCAAAGAACATTCCGTGTGTTGTCTGTCACACATATAATTTTTTAACTTCCCATCGACCTATGAACTTGAAATTAGGTGATAATGTTGATTATGAAGTATATTTTACAAAAAATATCAATATATTGATAAATCACATTTGTTTTTTAGTTGTACGGAACCCTCAGTGTGCGACTCCGACGCACTTGGCTGGTTTTATTACATTTTGAATTTTATTTCTCTTATAGTAAAATACCCTATTCGTTTTAAAGTTGACGCCTGAGGGCCTACCGCGAACCAAAAACGAACTATCTTCCTCTCTGTCGTTCGAATATACATGTGCGAGAGAGAGGCAGATACTTCGTTTTCGGTTCGCGGTAGCGCCTCTAACGTCCGAGCGCGGCGAACGGCATGAGCTGGGGGTCTACTTCGAAATTCAAAATCCTAACTTCGTATGGTGCCGTCCCTTTCACTCTCCTGTCATAGACTATATGAGTGAAAGGGACGGCACCATACGAAATTCGGAGTAGACCCCCAGTACCACTAAGTTATAAGATAGAGCGAGATAGGGATAGAATTTTGCTAGACGTTTAAAAGCCGTAAGTCACCTAGTAGTTTGTCACAACAAAATAGAGACGCAGCTTTAAGATGGCGGACAAACTCAGCAAACATTCAAGTGGTGTCCTTTACACGATTAATATTATCACAATACTGGGGTGTCAATATTATCGCAGTTTTCAAATTTGTATGGATTCTGCTTCTATATTCACGTGATACTTATCGTGATATGAACGTATCACGTGATAATAATAACCATGTAACAGGCCCCATACATTCGCTTTGAAGGCGGTTGTTGTGACAATCAGTCTAGCTAGCACGATAGATTATACCGTTACGTTTTATGTGACGTTTTAATACATTTCGCCCATATAACGTGACGGTATAAGTTATCGTGCTAGCTAGGCTGATAGGTGTATAGAACGCTTGAAAACCACAAAAACAAAACGCTGCAGACGCGGCTAGCCGAATCCACACAATGGGCGATGATGGCCCATCACCCAGAACGCAGCCCAGCAACCTGGCCAACATACCGGACGCAAAAATAGTTCACGATTTTCGAACGTAGCCGACACTGTCAACCAACAAATTTAATATAGCAATATAGTCTGTGGGCAATATGGCCGACGTTTTGTCATCAAATTAACACTTTTAAATGCAAAATACGCGACAATCCGAATTTTGCGGATACATATGTTCAACTCAAAAATCGTTATTTTTATACGTTCTTCAATTTGAGACAGGTCTCGTTCGGGTCTACCGTACCCCTGCACGAAATTATTAATATAGATAATAATATTGGAGGACAATCTTACACAAATCGACCTAGTCCCAAACTAAGCAAAGCTTGTACTATGGGTACTAGACGACGATATACATACTTATATAGATAAATACATACTTAAATACATAGAAAACATCCAAGACCCAAGAAGAAATATCCGTGAAAAATGCACAAATAAATGCCCTGGCCGGGATTCGAACCCGGGACCTCTAGCTTCGGAGGCAGAGTCACTACCAACTAGGCTAAACAGGTCGTCGAATTTTAATCTAAAAATTCACTAATATTTTGCGTTTCAATGCTGACTGTACCATTTTTTCCTAATTCGTCAACTACTCGTTGAGACGGTTCCAATGAGCCCAAACACGACGGGTTTATCTTGTCCATCATCAGGTCAGCTCGGTGGTCAGTCGTGGTCGGCTAGCACAACGGGTTCGTCTTCTGTCCCCATCATCAGGTCAGCTCGGTTGTTCCATAACATTTCATTGTCACCGAACCCACATGCGTATGGCGATATCAGCTCTATAGCTTTCAAGTCTTGAAACGCACATATAGTCCATGTTTGGCTCAGTTTGGGACTAGGTCAATTTGTGATAGATTGTCCCCACAATACTAAAATTACACCTAACGAAATATCACATCACTTAAAAGGGATACCCAATTAACCATCACTTTAATTTTATTGTGTCAGTACATAACTGCCATGATAAGAGCATCACAGAGCACGGTGCAGCGTCGCTGCGGGGCTAGGGTTTGCAGTCCCGGTCCCGATTTGTATGAAATTTCCCGGGAAATCCCGGGAAATTTACATGCCCTATGCGGGGCGGAGGCGGTTTTGACGTAAAACGAAAGCAGTCCGGGGCACGTCGCTCCAAAAAAACCGCGCGGTGTTCCGTAGCGCGGTAGATCGGAGGCGGCGTGTGTGTCATGTGAAGTAGTAATCGCCAGTCGACAGTTTGGTAAAGATCAATAATAATTTATACAAAAAAAAAACCGACTCTAAAATTGCACTTGCTATGCCACAATTTGTGGTTTTCGTGAGCCAATGCTTGGTTACCGAAAATACCGAAATCGGCATATCACATTCGAGGAGTTCCCTCGATTCCGCCTAGATCCCATCACAGCTTCACCAAATTTATATGGAATCAATGTCTGGGTACCTGCTTTGAAACAAAAAATAATTATCAAAATTGGCCAACGTGGTCGAGGGTTATCGGGGAACATACATACAGAAAACTGGCCAAGTGCGAGTCGGGTTCGCGCACGAAGGGTTCCGTACCAGAAAAAAAACGCCAACAACTACTCTGTTGCATGGGAGCCCCCTTAATTATTATAGTATTTGTTGTTGTAGCCACAATAAAAATACATATTCTGTGCAAATTTCAACTGTCTAGCTATTACGGTTTTTGAGATCTAGCTCGGCGAGTGGTAGCTATGAAAAAGGGCTAAAATATCACGTTTTTGTATGGGAGCCCCCTTAATTATTATTATTAATTTTTAGTATTTGTTGTTATAGCGGCAACAGAAATACACAATCTGTGTAAATTTCAACTGCCTAGCTATTACGGTTCTTGAGATACAGCCTGGTGACAGACGGACGGACGGACAGCGAAGTCTTAGTAATAGGGTCCCGTTTTTACCCTTTGGGTACGGAACCTTAAAAAAGAACAAGTAAACATGCAGACTAACTGAGTACCTCCTTCCTTCTATTGAAGTCGGTAAAAAATGCAAACCGCCGCCGCCCCGCACCGCGCCGCGCCCGCTCTGTGCGTTTCGAGCTTCTCGGTTGATGATGATGATAATTTCTTTAAAATTCAATTGCAAGATTTGACTCGAACACACAATACATACAAACATTACAAGTTAAATAAAAGTTTGTAGAAACAAAATCACCACCACTTTTTTTAATAAGGCGACCTCCCGTCTTGTCGGCGCGGGACCGAAATGTCATAGGTATGTTCTTTGACGTAAGCTTACTGATGTGAGATTTCCTTACTTGACGTAATACTGTCAGTATTACATTTGCGCACTAGTAATACCATGCAGAAGTGGGGCAGTACTGCATTGATATCGGTTGTCACTGACAGCTGATAGTTTTCTCATACCGCCTCCGCATCGACAAGTCAGAAAGGCGCCTAAGAATGAAATACGAGTTAATAGTACCGTAAAATATAACAATACCGATTCCTGAAAACCTTATCCAAAGGGAATAGTACTTCTTTAAGTAAGTCCGTTTCATATTTAGGTCAGGACCGACTTTAGTACTTTGTACAGGTAATTCAAATAAAGCAAATTCTGGAAATATGTCTGCGAATAAAATATTTAAAAGGCCAAAGTACAATCAGCACCACATTCATATTAATAACTAGCTGTTGCCCGCGACTTCGTTCGCGTCTTCGCTCCTATTGGTCGCAGCGTGATTTTATATAGCCCAAAGCCTTCCTCGATTAATGGACTATCCAACACAAAAAGATTTTTTCAAATCAGACCAGTAGTTCCTGAGATTAGCGCGTTCAAACAAACAAACAAAAAAACAAACTCTTCAGCTTTATAATATTAGTATAGATTTACTCATATGTTTATGATTGTTTTTTTAGCTAAAAGCCGACTTTAGTACTTTATACAGGTAATTTAAATAAAGCAAATGCTGGAAAAAGGTCCATGAATGAAATATTTAAAAGGCCAAAGTACAATCGGCACCACATTAATATTAATAATTAACTCACATGTTTATAATTGATTTTATGATTTACTCATATAGTTAGCTGGAAAGAATCCCTTATAAGGATAAGCCTGCCTTTGTACGTACGTATGTCAATTGTTCCTTATTTCTTGTTTTGTTTCTATGTTCTACGTTCTACTCATACATTTTACATGGTCGCATACTCTCAATCGATTTTTGTGAAATTTTGTATGCAGGTTCGATAATTATACAGGGTACAGCACAACATACCTAAGTAAAAAAAATACGCAATTAAACATGTGGCACATCAATCGACAGATTTAGAAACGAAGAGGTTTCTCAAAAAATACATTACTGAATAACGACAATAATTTGAAATTTAGAACTACTCCAGAAGGTCACATGCGCGTTGCCGACCCTATGACTTGAGGATTCGTTGTGTAGAGAGTTAGAGACATATGGACCCTCACTCTCAACACAGCAGCCTCGGGAGCTCTGGCGACCTTAATCACCACAACACAACACCGTATGCCTAAAGAATGATATGATACATTTTTAACAAGAAATCACTTCTGCCGACGCTATACCTACGACCTTTGAATCAATAAGTATAAAATTGAAACAGCCCCGGCGAGCGAGACAGCGCATAATCCAATCAATGGGGCGCATTACTTCTACACCTTTTTCTAAGTGTTGTGACATTCGTTGCTATGCTCTTATCATGACAGTTATGTACCGACAGTAAAATTAAAGTGATGGTTAATTGGGTATCCCTTTTAAGTGATGTGATATTTCGTTAGGTGTAATTTTAGTACCGTGGGGACAATCTATCACAAATTGACCTAGTCCCAAACTGAGCCAACCTTGGACTATACGTAGTTGGGTTACATTACGGTGTATACATATAACATAAGTTAAAATACATTTTAGTTTATTGTATCTTTGTATGTACAGGGTGTTTGGCAGATGGATGGACATACGTATATAGGGGATAGGTGAGCTCATCTGCTACGTGATCAAGCACAAAAAAATTGACTTGGGCCAAAACATTTTTTTTAAGGTTTTGTATTATTAATTTATTAAGTTTAATACTCTGTTTTATAAAATAATTGAATTCGTAAGATACTGGAGTTAGTTTTGATTTAAATAAAATAAAAATGTTGTCCGCTTTTAAACAATTTATTTTATTTTATTAAGCTGCAGTAACGTCTGCTCTGCTAACGAAACCCTCCTAAGGCGTTGTAAGAGGGAACTGTTAAAGGATTTGATGAAATGATGACTGAGTATGATCGTTCCTATGGCTCAGTTGGCTAGAGTTCGAATCTTGCTCGGAGCAAAAATTAAAAAAAAAACTTTGCTCCGATTAAAAAACAAAATATTAAATTTAACCCTTTAATTAGAAATTAAACAAAACGATATCTGCATAGGGATAAAGCATATAAAATAATCCTCATTGCATAAACATAAATTTATACTAACGGTGAGACATATTAACATTATTAACACTGAAAGAAAGAAATACGATTGAAACTATACTGTTTTTCACGTAAGAAGAGTCCGGTGACAGCTGTCAACCCAGTACAAATTATGTCATTATACGTCAAAAATGACATAATTTGTACTGGGTTGACAGCTGTCACCGGACTCTTCTTACGTGAAAAACAGTATACTACGAAGCCGGAGGTCCCGGGTTCGAATCCCGGTCAGGACATTACTTGTGCATTTATCACGAATATTGTTCCTGAGTCTTGGATGTTTCCTATGTATTTAGGTATGAATTTATCTATACAAGTTTGTATATCGTCGTCTAGTACCCATAGTACAAGCTTTGCTTGATTTGGGACTAGGTCGATTTGTGTAACATTGTAACCCAATTTTATAAATAAAAAAAAAATATTTACTTAAATAGTGACTTTACAAGCGATCAACCGCAAACCTCATTGATTGAGCTAAGGTGGAAAGAGACGGCATGTTGTTGATAATCAGCAGATTTTACCGTGTGAACGGGTACATAATGGCTTAGGGGCCGCGCACACTGGAGTTACTAGCGCCAAAAACAAATGAAATCTGTAGGTATTTGGTGTTGTGTTCCTGGTGGTGAGTAAGGTCGCCAGAGCTCCCGAGGATCCGCTGTGTTGAGTTAGGGATAATTATGTCTCTATAATAAATCAATATTAGGGACTTTTTCTCATGATCGCGTGGAGGTATCAATCTGGAATTTACATCAAATACTCAGGTCTACTGTCCCTTGGAGCTGTGAAAAAATCAAACTTCTAAGCCAACGCAATCAAAAGATACAGCCGTTTATGCCGCAAATTTTCGACACTCGCAAGGGAATCAAAATCTATAGGGTACTTTCCCGTGAACTCAGAATCTTGAAATTTGGTACGAAGCAACGTCTTATAGCACAGATAAAGGAAATATTGCGAAAACCGTAAATTTTGAGTTACATCATATAATAAAAATATTTTTACGGTACTATCGGTGCGCGAGTCCGACTCGCACTTGGCCGGTTTTTTTTACATAAATCGAACTATTCCCATAGTAAGCTCAATAATGCTTGTGTTATGGGTACTAGACGACGATATATTTAATAGAAATATATACTTTAATACATAGAAAAAGTCCAAGTGTCGGGAAACAAATGTTGTCGCTCACAACAGAAACAAATGCCCTTACCGGGATTCGAACCCGGGACCTCCAGCTTCGTAGGCAGTGCCACTACCAACTAAGCTAAACAGGCCTCTATAGCTGTCAACATAACGAATGGGATCACACAGTTAATATTATCACAATACTGGGATGACACTATTATCGCGGTATTCAAAATTGTATGGATTTTGCTTCAATATTCAACAATATTTAAGTGATACGGATCGTGATATGAGTGTATCGCGTGCACAGAATAACAGTAATAACAGTGTAAAAGGCTCTAATGACTTAAGATTCTTAAGAAAGTCTGTAGTTATTAACGTCCGTAGGCTAAGGTGTCTGCTTACCACCGGTTTGCCGTGACTTCTTTTTTTTTTTACTAATAAGAGTTACGTCTGAATTTTCATATTTCACAGATCCAGATCGGTCGGCAACGCGTTTCCGATTCTTCTGGAGTCATAAGCGTCCATAGGCTAAGGTGTCCGTTGACCATCAGACAGGGCGTAAACTTGTTTGCCACATTTTTTCAGGAATCGGATTTACGTCCGGTTTTGTTTTTTTTTCTCGGATCCGGATCGGACCCGTTGAGTAACCGTTTCGAAACACCCCAATTATGTGTAACTTTGACAATGTTGGGCTGGAATTGTGAACACCTACGGTTTTTATAGGGGTTTGTACCCCACAATTGGACGAGTAGGGTTGCCAAACGTTGAAATGTTTGAAAAAAAATAATAATTTATTGTAATCCAAAAGTCACTGGAGTGAATATTAGAAAAAAATAAGGTTTGAAAGCCGTATTTAAAGAAACCATAGCGAAGATTTTAGAATTTTTAAAAACTATCAAAATTTAAGGTAGTCCTGATTGTAAACCGAAAATGAAAAATTGATCACCCCGGGCGGGATTTTAACTCGCGACCTCTGGAATCCGTCCACAGGTCTTTCCAACTGAGCTACCGCGGGTTTGCCCGAACCCGAGGCGACGAATCTTTCAATCAGTTCTTCAACTCTTTTGAATTAAGCCTTAGGGAGACTAGTAACGACATCTACCGTCTAAGTTGCTACAACTTCTGAAACGGCACCAACGTCTCAAGCTACATTGAGAATCGTTAGTAACAATGCCCTACCCGATTCTAACTGTAAATAAACATCAAGTGTGATCAATTTTTCATTTTCGGTTTTAAAAATATTTACAGGTAAAGTCCTAATGTTGAACATGTGAATAACCAATAGTTGAAAACTATTATTCACTAATTATAAATAAGTCATAAGTTTGAAGCTGTCAAGTTTTTGAACAATGTCGGGCTCTGTGACGTTTACTTCATCGTTGTCTTAATTAACTTTAATTGGCTGCTTATCACCACGACAAAAAAACTTTATGATCTTCTTTGTAAAAATAATGTAATTTTATGATTTATCCCAAAAATACCTTTCACAGCAAAAGTTATCTAAAGTAACTGTTCATCATCATTATCATCATATCAGGTGAAGGACGTCCACTGCTGGACATAGGCCTCCTCCAACGAGTGCCCGAATGACCGGTCCTGCGCCACCCGCATCCAGTGGACTCCCGCGACCTTAGTCCTACCTCCTCCCAAGTGTCAAACTGTTAAACACCCTCTAAATTAATAACACGTTAAATAAAAAATACTATATGAATGTGCTTATATTACTGCCAACTGACAACCCTAGCGTGAAACCCTATTCTCTTAATGTAACTACGTTCACCAGCAGGGTCCCCGCGGCAGCGCGCGCGAACCATACGGACACAATAAACTTGTGGGTTCTGTACACTTAAAATTGAGCCATAGTTGATATGAAGTTATGAAGCAATTTCTCGATTTTCAAAATGCTATGTAACAAGTGACAATGACAACCCTAGCGTATAACCCTATTGTCTTAATGCAACTACGTTCACGGGCAGGGTCCCCGCGGCAGCGCTCGCGTACCATATTGACACATTAAACTTGTGGGTTCCGTACGCTTATAACTGAGACATACTCGATACGAGAAAATTTCTTGATTATTTTTTTATGCTACGTTACAAGTGAGAACCCTAGCTATAAACCCTGTTCTCTTAATGTAACTTCGTTTACCGGCAGGGTCCCCGCGGCAGCGCGCGCGAACCATACTGACAGATTAAACTTGTGGGTTCCGTACACGGCTATTCAAGGCATCGATGCAACAATTTCTTTCAATTATTTTTATTTATGGGATTTGACAACCTTACTGTGAAACCCATTAAAATGAAAGTTTCGGTGTGAGGGGCATTAATTAAAAATTGAATTACAGTCACCCGCAAATGTAGATGATCATTTTAGTACTTTGTCGCACTAACGTCACAATATTGCGACAGTTGGAATGCGTCAAAGTAGTGAAAGTGACAAGGTACTAAAATGATCATCTACTTTTGCTGTACTTACATTACAATGTATAAGTACATACAACGGGCTGCTATACTGACTACGCGTTACACAGGTACGAGACTCGTACGCGAGTATCACTTCATTGCGCGGTTTGACAGATCGATTGAACTCGTTACATCACAGTAACCCGCAATGTAATGAATGAAACTCGCCTTTAATGATAAATAACTTGCCTAAAACAACCAATGTTGTCTGACCCCTCAATACACGTAGTTGTTACTGGTCACAGGGCCAGGTTATAATGGACATTTCGAGTCGAGAGTCCATTATCAGATCAGCTCGGTGGTACCAATGTATTTTCACCGAACTTACGTAAGTATGCCAAATTTTCAGATACCGGCAAGTGGCTGAAAAAGGGATTGCAAATTTTGATGACAACTTACATACGTACATATTTATATACGAACAATGCAAGCTAAATAAAAGCTTGTAAAAACGTCTACAATATTACATGTAATAAAGAGGCATTTATTTCATAATTGGTTTTTCCCTACCCAAAACGAATAAATTTTCTCTCTTTTGCAGTACTGTACTACATGGTTGGTGGAAAAGGATACGAACGTTACTAACATAACAAAACAACGCTGCCCTACTTCAAGCGCCGTAGCCATATTGAAATTCAAGATTAACCCAACATTAAAATGGCGGCGACATTACATTTCAATTCGATAACTACTTCAACGTCGTAAAGCTACTTTTGGTTAGATCCATCCATCTCTTTCTTATGCTAGCACTATTACCACAAAGAAAGAGATGACTGTACGTTTCCAGATTTCAGTTTTCACGTTAAAAACGTTTTATTAATCAAGGTCAAAAGATTTACGCGGGATGTTTTTTTTTCTAATTCTTCGCTCATTATTGTGGCACTACTGAGTCTAGGTGAGTTTTTCGATAAATACTAACACACCGGATACGTGACGTTGGAAACGAAAAAAAATACGCCGTAATGCCAACGAATGGTTATGCGACGCGAGCAGTGTTGTGACGAAAGTCGGTGGGTGTTATCGATTGTTGTACCGATACCGACTTGGAAAATGAGAACAAAGAATATTCGTTACATACTCAGACAGTTCGTTTACTCCCACTAGTTCTGTGGATCAGTTCTGTTAACAGAACTACTGGGATTAACTTTATTGAATAAAGACTAAGCGAAAATACAACGTACATACTTTTGTTATATTTTAGAGATTCTGTTGTTTGCATTTTTTTATCGTTATTTATTTCATTGAAATTGATTGATAAAATATTTATATAATTTTTGGATATTCATAATAACGTGACGAATTGTGTCATATAAGTGACTTGCTTGAAAGTCGATATTTCATTTTTTTAAACGTAAACGCGTGTATCATACTTAGGCTAAGAATTTAATCATTGTATGCCCGGAAAGGGTAAAACTGTTGGAACGCATAACATGTACATACCTACTAATACTAACCTTTCTAACTACACAGTTTTATACAATAAATTTTCTGTTTCTGTAACGAAATTTGAAAATATAATAGCTAATAATAATAATACATGGGAATAGTTAATATACGTAGAATAATAGTTAAAAAAGTAGTATAGGCCCGAACCTAATACGAGGACGAAAATTTGGCGCTATACTTTCTGGAATGAAGTAAAATTATAATAATTATAGATTAGATTTAGATTTATTTATTTCATAATTTAAATTTACATTATAACTTAACTTAAGCTAATTTACACGAAATTACATCATGATAGTCAAATATGGAATATAGTAATAATTATGTCAAGTAATACAACTAATTGTCACAGGTACACGGCAATATCATTATGAAAATATATTATAAAAAATCTGAATAAGGAATTAAATATAAATAACATATGATTGTTTGAGAAGAAAACCATAAGAAGTTATCATAATCTAATTCAATTTTGTACCTGACATACCGTCAGTTAATCATATATTAATTACGTCATTAGAGTGATATACATGAATGGGCAATCTATTTGATTAAAAATGTAGATAACGTTGGAGAATTTCATAAGCATATCTGTGTATGTATACAGATATAAATTACGTTTACGTACTACCGTGTGTAATGAATCGTTACACATATTAATATTATAATGGCGAAAGTAACTCTCATCTGTCTATTTTCTATAATGGATTTACATTTCTATCCAATTAACATTAGAAAATTGTTACAAAAATTGTTTGACTTGGGAAATAATCATACTGTTTTTTCATCCTTTATGGGGAATGTTGGAAGAGGGGAGAATGGATTTGGTATATAATTAGAAAGTTCTAAACAGAAACAAACATCGACGCGAGCACACTTAGTTAGTTAAAATATTAGGTTTTCTTAGTGCTACGAAAACCGCTGCCGCGATAGGTGCTCATGATTAAGGACCGCGTACCGGTCTGAAACATGTCGAGCGATATTCGACCTTAAAGACGTGAGTGACCCGTTTCATTATATTTAATATGTCTCAAACTCACGGGAGTTTTCTATATAAAATCATACTAAATAAGGATTATACTAATTGTTTATAAGAAAAATACACTCAAATCAGTAGTGCAGTGGAAGTGTAACTACGAGTCAATAACGATAATAGTATTGGATTTTTCCGAGTCGGAAAAAAGTTTGGGTAGGTTTCCTACATATAAACTTGAGGATAAAGAACATACACATGCAGATATAGCGTTTTCGTTGTATCTTATATGTTAATACTTTATACTAGCGATTTAGTAAGCTTATAAATTATAGCCTACGTTCTATCGATACCCTAGTTCACAATCGTACTAATTACGGGAAAAAAGGGAGCGAAATAAAATTTTAAGATTTGTGGACTATAGTTCCAATTACAGCAAATTTCCTCGTAATTAGTTACTATTGTGAACTAGGATATCGCTATATCCTATTTTTCTGATGTTAAAGCTACATTACTGAAAAGTCAAAATGGGTTCAGTATTTTTGAGAGAAACAAACATCGGCACAAACATTCTCGATTATAAGTAATATTGATATGTGCAACGAATCTTTGGGGGAGGCCTATGTCCAGCAGTGGACGTCCTTCGGCTGATATGATGATGATGTGCAATGATTCATTAGACACGCTTAACGTAACTTATATCTGGAGGCCTTGTCTGAATGAAATAAAACGAATAAACACAATTTTAATACTAAGTAGGTATTGATAGTGATCAAATCGAGAAAATCCTGTTTGGTACCTATATACTAATTAGTCATTAGCTGAGTACAAATTACGTGCAACTAATCACTGAGATATAGCAACGTAGTAAAAACTTTGAACTAACATTATTATTGAAAATTAAAGAACTATTTGGATTCGCCCCGTATCATGCCTAGATCGTAATCCAATGTTTTGATACACACATTCATTTTAGGGAAAGAGATAGTAATCTGTCAATAACACAACAATATAAACAAAAAACCATGGCAACTAATCCAACATTTTTTTTAAATCGCTTACCATCACACGATTCGTCTGCTCGTTTGCCACCTATATCATAAAAAAAAAATCGGAATGAATGACTGTGGGAGCAACTGGCGAGTCCTTATTGTAAGGAGACATATATGGGTTCATGACCTCACCGCCGTTATGCGGGCGTGCGAGAGAGATAGCGACATATTCTCACCATAGGCTATGGTGAGGGTGATTTTGACAAAATCATCCTCAATTAGAATAAATTAATTACAATTTCGATTTTAATATTGTATGTAATGTTTAAATTTAATAAACTTGAACATTTATTGATACATTATTACAACACTAGTATTAACATATGTTACAATTTATTAAAAATGATACAATGAAATTATGTAGAATACGTTATTAATTATGATTTATTTATATTTACTACTTATTTTTATTTATGAATGGCCTCTCCTTCGATCAAGGAAACTCCGTAATAAATGATACTTATTTATATTTTTTTCGTATAATAGGATCCCATTCTGGTTTAGTATAATTGATGACAAAGATGTCTTCGGAAGAGATCGCTCTTTAGCGATAAGACCGCATGTAATTTCTTCGCCTGTGATTAATTAGATTTCATTTTCGTATTTTCGGTGAGCTAAAGAATATTCGTATTTTAATGTGTGTTATTCCTTTTTTAATTTTCTACTATTGATACCTAATACCAACACACACACCACCATATATAAGTGATTATGATTATCTTTAAATTATATTGTTTTTGAGAAATGGAGTTCTTATGATCATTTAATCCTTGAAATAAGTACAGCAATTACAATATCACACGGAGAGGAAGGAAAACAATGTCCTAAAGTTTATTTCTTGCTATATCAATTTGAATAACTTATCCAATCCAATACATAATGTGTATGTTATACTTACCTATTATGAGTAATACCATTAATACCAATGCATTACATCACATTTAACTGTGCACAGTCGACATCGTATACATGTTTACAACATTGTATGTTTATAATTTATGTGTACTTAAAATCATTTCATCATCATCATAGGGAGCGTTCAAGTATTACGTAACGCAATTTTTGGAGATTTTTGACCCCCCACCCCTCCCTTGTAACGTGCCGTAACGTTTTTCGGTACCCCCCCTCCCCCCTAGTAAAACGTTACGTAACCACCAAGTGACCATTTTTACCTAGAGTAGTCATTCCATTTGAAATTTTGAAAAAATAATGTTTAATAAAATGCGTGAGAGAATCTCTCTAGGCAACCTTTCTGAAGGGTTAAAAAAAACAATGTTACGTAACGCCTAGTTCAAAATACCCCCTCCCGCCTCTGTAACGCATCGTAACGTTTTACAAGACTCCCCCCTCCCCCAAAATTCGTTACGTAATACTTGAACGCTCCCATATCAGCCGAAGGACGTCCACTGCTGGACATAGTACTGTCACAAAAAAATAAAAAAAAAATCATTTGAATTGACCGAATTATATGAAATTAGTCCGTTTAAAAAGCGACTTTTAATATAAAAGCAAGAATGTCCAAATTCTAATGGTAATTTGTATGAAACGTCGGCCATTTTAAATAAATTTTACAGTACATATGGTGCTACTTTACCGCACGTGCGGTAATCAGCAGATTACGTGCATATGTCGAACCTTTAAAGAGCCATATGTACTGTAAAACGTTGTACGATACACGTGCGAATAGGTAATTCGCAAGTCGTGTCGATTTAAAACACTCCCTTCGATCGTGTTTTAATTTATCACCGCTCGTTGCGAATTTCCTATTCTCTGCACTTGTATCGTAATGCACTATAATTATACACATGGCGGCCTTAATGCCAAGCATTCTCTACCAGTCAACTATAAGGCCACGTAGAAAATTGCAAAGGTGGGTGAATCATCAGCGAGCGTATGATGACGTACTGACGACTTGTTTAGCCTAGTTGGTAGTGACTCTGCCTCCGAAGCTAGAGGTCCCGGGTTCGAATCCCGGCCAGGGCATTTATTTGTGCATTTTTCACGGATATTTGTTCTTGGGTCTTGGATGTTTTCTATGTATTTAAGTATGTATTTATCTATATAAGTATGTACTTATATATCGTCGTCGAGTACCCATGGTACAAGCTTTGCTTAGTTTGGGACTAGGTCGATTTGTGTAAGATTGTCCCCCAATATTATTATTATATTATGATGGTTGATATTTTATCACTTATCGACGTGGACAAGGCAACCATCACTCACACACTCGCATACTTGCCAGTACTTTATCCCCGACGATAAGTGATAAAATGGCAACCATCATAGGCCTGCAGTGAAAGACAACCATTTTTGCACGAAAAAGTCTTAAGAGGGCGCAGTACGCTCGGTTCTCCATACAAAACGTATTTATGGTCTCATTTTACAACGCCATGCTAGAATAACATGAAACTTTGTATACACAATGGGATCCGGCATACCTAGGTCGGAAATTAGTTTCTGTTGCTAGAAATTGTAACAGAAAAAAAAATACAGCGGTTTTTTGAGTTTTTTACGGCTTGTATGAAAACCTTAAAAATCGTTGTATTTTTTCTCCATTATAATTTTAAGCAACAGAAACTAATTTCCGTCCTCGATATGCCGGATCTCATTGTGTATACGAAGTTTCATGTTATTCTAGCATGGCGTTTTAAATTGAGAGCATAAATACGTTTGTATGGAGAACCGAACGTACTGCGGAGTCTTAAAGTGCAACAAACTTAATGTTAAATCAGCAGTGACGTCAGAGCCGGTTACATTCTAATAACACAAACAGGTGACGTCACGCACAGACACTGATACTTTGTGTGAATGATAAGATTGTCATGGGTTTTATCACCACACCAGTGGTCTATTTGAAAAAGTTGTAATTTTAGATGTGAACGAATGTAGAACTTATTACACAAACATTAAGCATCGATGCCTTAGTTCATAATCGTATTAATTACGAGAAAAAAGATAGCGAAATGAAGACTTTATGATCAGTGCACCATAGTTCTAATTACAGCAAATTTTTCCTCGTTATTAGTACGATTGTGAACTAGGGTATCGGTATATCTCTCCGTGTGAGTATTAAAAGGAAAATATGTATAGTATTTAAGGTTAAGGGTCCCCGCACGCTCGACTGAACTCTATTCTCCATACAAACGTAGTTTCGTTCTCATTTTAAAACTCCGTGCTGAAATAACACGAAACTTTGTATACACAATGGGATCCACCATATCTAGGTCGGAAATTAGTTTCTGTTGCTAGAAATTGTAATAGAAAAAAAATACAGCGAGTTTTTGAGTTTTTTAAATCTTGTAATACCTTAATAATCGCTGTATTTTTTCTCCATTATAATTTGCTAGAAACTAATTTCCGGCCTAGATATCCCATTTTGTAAATAAAGTTTCATGTTATTCCAGCGAAACCACTATTACTTATTCTGTGGCGAAACTACGTTGGTATCGAGAACCGAGCTTCCTGCGGACTCTTAAAGTAGTGACTAATGTATTGTTATTTAACCTCTAAACACCACATTGTCGTTACCTAAAGGCTAGTCAAGCGGAATTGAACCTTATATCAATTAGCTTAGGGCGTATATAATTAATGGGGGGTGTGAAAAGTGACATTAATTTGTAATTAATTAATGATAAATGATGAAACAAGTTAAGATTCATTTAGCACTTGACCGGTTTTTCTGTTTTATTACATACTAGCTCTGCCCGCGTTTCCACCCGCGTCTGTCTCAATTGGGTACAGATTTACTCATAAAACTTAACAAACCTCTGTTAACTAAAAGTTGTTTTGACCCTTTCTCACAAACATAAATTTCAAAGTGACAGATAAGAACAAACCAACTTTAGCGGCTTGTTAACTAATAGAGGCTTGATGGACGTTTATGAATAATTTTAATAGTGAATAATCCATTCTTAACATGAAAACTCGGAATACAACTAGACCCAAAGAAATGTTAATGTCAAACAGTTCATATAACCTAGACCATTTAAGGCACGAGCGAATAGGCATCTTCTGGGTGAGCTCGCTTCATCGTCGGCCTCATCTTTGCCCCCTGGCTAGATGCTGGCCAAGAGCAATCCCATTTTTAGTAAAATAAAAATATACCGTATTGTTCAGCATCTATCATGTCAATTGGCAAAATACTACCAGTTTCATTATGACATTTGACATTGACTAATAGAGTTTCACATTAATAGTTCACGTCTATTGATATGAAATATAATATTCGGTTCTGCAACAGCGGGACCGAATATTCGGCCGAATGTTCGTATTCTGTGAAAACCGTATTCGGCACATCTCTACTAAGAACCATCGCTGAAAAACCTGAAAAAAAAATCGCATTCAGATCGGCTTAGCCGTTTAAGAGCTACGATGCCACATACAGACACACATACAGATACATAGAGACACACATATTAAACTAATAACCGTTTCGCATTGGAGGTTATTAAACACCCCTTTATTATGAATATTATGATGATTACTTGCCACCATGCCGGGCGCTTGTTTGCCACCGGCATGGCATAGAGAGAGCTTTTTACGGAACGTCCATACAACAATTTACATGTTTTCTTAACTGTCGGGTATGACAATATTCAAAAGATTTCACCTGTGACCTTTGAGCTGACTTTAAAACAGCTGTTTGGAATACGTATTAAGAATTCTGAAGAATATAATAAGAAATGTCCAAGGAATATATTTAATATATTTAAGAAGATATTTTGCAGTTTATACAATATCTGGTCGTCTAGAGGTGCTAATTAGGGTTCTGTAGCTAAAATGGCGAAAAAGGAACAATAGTTTCGTCAATTTGGTAAATATTCTATGAACCACTACATAAGTGATGTGAAATTACAAAAAAAAAAAATTAGGGGGGGGGGGCCTTTTGGTTTCAACAAGATAATTCGGACAGTTTTTATGTTATCGCTGAAAAACTGCCTCGCCCAAGCAAGAAGAAGTAAGTGCCGTGAGTTTCCTATGGAGATACGACCTTTCTTAATTCACAGTATAGGATACTGGTTTTAAATAACGATTACTAGTAGTAGGTACGGAAGTTTCGTAACGGAACCCTTAATTGTGCGTGGCCCGACACGCACTTGGCCGCTTTTTTTACTTATATTCGTTACTTTAATTTATGCTTCTTCAAATGTTTCTTTCTTAAGTTTTTTAACAGTAAAGTACACTTGCAAATGTCGAATTCATTATTTACCAAGGTTCTTACATAAATTACCAGTTACCACGTATCTGGCATCTAAGACAGTTAGTTCACATGTCTTGAAATCTCGAAGAATCAATACGTGGTCACAAAGAAAGATATAATAGTATTTTATGCAACAGTACATAGAAAACGTTCTTAAAAATCGAGATTCGCTGTGACAAACAAAGCTAGCGTACTTATATACAATATTTTTTCAACGACAGCAAAATAATTTGATTTAAATTAAAAGTCGATGTGTGAAAAAAATAATTTTCTAAGGCAAATTTCAATGCCCATATTCTGCTGCTTTGATGTTTAATAAAGTATAGACTTGCATTTGTATAAATAGTTTATTGTTTTAACACCTCTGTCAGTCATCAAATTGACAGATCATAATGCTGGAGTAGAAAAACTATTTCTAACCTTCGAAGCGGAACGCAAAAGAGGCGAGGGGTAAGGGGGAGGGGATAAGTTTAACACGTGTATCTGTGTATGCGTGTGTCTGTAGCATCGTGGCCCTTAAGCGGGTAAACCGATTTGAATGCGGTTATTCGGCACTAGCTGTTGCCCGCGACTTCGTCCGCATATTCGCTCCTATTGGTCGCAGCGTGATGTTATATAGCCTGAAGCCTTCCTCGATAAATGGAGTATCCAACCCAAAAAGAATTTTTCAATTCGAACCAGTAGTTCCTGAGATTAGCGCGTTCAAACAAACTCTTCAGCTTTATAATATTATAGTATAGATTTGAAAGCAGGTTTTCCAGCAATAACAATTAAATTAAACAAAAAAAATTATTTCGTGTAACAGGAGACACATAAAAGACATTAAATGAAAAAATAAATTGAATCCTAGTGCATACACAGTCCTACCATTTAATTATTTTTTCTTTCTTTTCCAATGAACTTTATTTCACAGACCACAATATATATATATGGTAATGTAACAATACAACAGTTACTTACAAATTTTACGTTAAATTAAATACTTTATCAGATTTAGGCACCTATAAAATTTACGGCAACTATTTTTAATAACATATTTTAACAATTTTTTAGTATAATTTATACGGATGAGTAACATACACTATCAATTGTGAACTTATTAGTAGTAAATTCACTACCATTTAATAACACTGGTGGAAGTATGCAGCCCCGCGCAGTGTCACATGTTAATAATAATCGTATAGCATTTATTTTTCAGACATTAATCTTCGAGAAGACAGTAAGATTACCAGATTCCAGCGATAATTCTTAAACATATGTTGTAACAATCGGTTTAGCCGTTTTTGAGATATTGAACTTTGAATAGAGAATGTCGGGTGTTTTTAAACTTTTCTATGTTGTCCGTTTAAGTCAAACAACACATCATATCCCGCCTCTCTTATGTCTTTTACTAAACAGAAAGAGTGAAATTCATCCTGTGATAAAGTGATAATGATAAAATTAATAACTAATAAGGTAGATAATAAAATTGCAAAACTTTTGATGTTGCTCACAGATACATCCCAAAATGCCTAAACGGATTAATGATTAAGAAGAAAATCTTATAATTATAACCAGGATGAAAACATACGATTATTTTCATCTCGAAAATACCTCAAAAGTGCAGCCCCGGGACCCGACAATCCCGGGATTTTCGGGAAAATACGTACAAGCCAATCCCGGTACTGCAAACCCTACTCAAAGGTTGATACGGAAATTCACGCAAAGTCGCAGTCTAATGCTAAAATATAAAGTATAATATAAGGTGTATGTATGTATGAAAGCACTTCATTGTACAACTACACAATAAAGGATAAAAGCATATACAGGGTGACTGGAAATTCGACGTATTCCTTGAAAGGGGTTATTCTTTAGCTCATTTGCAATTGTTTAATCAACCAGGAACAAAATCATTGTTTTCATGTTATTGGAAATATTAGATTATTTTGAAAAATACCCGCGATTGGACATAAAACTGGTAATTGTTAAAAAAACTACTTCAGTTAGGAATTTAAAAGAGCATTTTCCTTATAGCCAATGAGCCATTGATTACGTAAAATAAAAAAAAACCATGCCAGAACATGTCACTCAAGATCGAAGTACTAAGGGGAACTAACTTAAGTGTGATCATAATCTCAATCTTTGTTTGTACATACACCATATGCACTCAGCACTAAAATGAACTAGCGAAATTCGTTCATGACATGACACAGCGATTTGTACGAGCCCTATACACATTCGCACAAAGTATTGGTATGAGTATGATGACGTCATCGCACGGTAGAGCGGGCGCTGCGTTTTTATAAATAGCGCTCTATTTTTGGTTTTTATGGGTTAATGATTACATATTTAGCCACCGCGTTGGTACAGACAATTCATATACAAAGCTTTTCCGTGAAAGAAAACATCGTGAGTAAACCATTCTAATCCCAATGTCTATTGCTTGCAGATGGCAGTTGCTTTCGTAAAATTAGTTACGCTAATTATGGGGATAATATGACAAAGTGGACTACGGGCTTAGGATAAAACCGGGAAAACCCTAGCCTCCTACAAAATACTAGTAGAGATAATAGACAAACTTACTAGTTAAAATTATTTAAAACGTCCAAAGGGAATCAAATTAGGCAGTTCAAAAAGCGACCTTAGTTTCCATGCAAGAAGGTTCAAATTCTAATGGCAATTTTTTGAAAGTCGGACATTTAATCTTATTGCAACTTCTCTTCGACTCTTTAATAAGGACATGTCGATTTCGATGGAATTCGAAGGGATGAATACAGTCGTGTTCGTTTGCTCTTATTTAGAATAAAAATCTGTAGGTAAACAAGCTTTATGCATGTTCTGTTCTGCTGATGTTTACCTACAATTCTGTACAAAAACGGAATACCCGTCTACTGTATTGTTAATTTCCACGTATGCACTATTTGATCGCGTTTGGTCAAAGCAGTTAATTTTCCATACTGTTGAATTGACTAAATATTATAATTTTGTAAAATGAACCATGTATCTACTTGTCTATTTATTTAATATTATAGAAACAATACATGTTTAATTTAAACAATTTGAAATATAAAACTAAAACTAACTACAATTGTATCTACTTTGGAAAAAATACGAAGGACTTCTTTAAATCTCGTAAATTTTATGTTTATTAAAAATAGTATGTATTTATGAACTAAGCTGTAAACAGTATAAAGCAGTATTCATACAATTTTATGAACAAGAGGTATTGTATTAAAGATTAAGCTATTAATAGGTATACATATATATTGTATAATATGAACATTAACTTATTTAATCCCAACTGCTGGATGCCACTATCTATGTTTATAAACAAGTATTAGCGAGAGTAAACCATTATTAAAACAAACTCCTTCCAGTATTTCCGCTGATATCTGACGTAATCATATTATAAGCTCAATGCTTAGAAACAAAACAAAGTTTATTATAAGGCAGGCATTCATTTTTAAATTGGTTTCTCTTAAAAATGAACAGTTTGGATAAGTGACAAAATGCGTGCTTGAAAAATAGCGGTTCAAACGCCGCGTTTTTTAAACGATCGTTTGTTAAACGTGTTTTTTTGTAATAAACGCTGCGTTTTTACTACTAATTAACTTACTAGCTACTACTTAATAACGAAGCTTAGAGGTCAACGGGAACGCTACAGACTACAGAGGATATTGGTAGTCAAAATTAACAAATTACAATTATAGTATGTACGTTCGCGTTAAGAAAATAGAGAGTCACCAGTACAACGGCAGGGTAAGGGCGCATTCACAGTGAAGCACAAAAAAAATGTTTACCGCTGGTTTTACGAATTGGTGAGGTACTCTTTTTTATACGTGACGGGCCAAGGACACCGCCGTTAAATACGAAAGCTAACTTTGAAGTGGTCAATGTGAACTCGGCTTTGTAATTTATTGCTGCCTAATTGGCCAGGGGGCGTGTCTAGGCCGAAGGACAGTGATAACTCACTATTTTCTTAACGCGAACGAGCTATAGCCCGTTACTAATTTGAAAAGATTATTGAATAGATTACTCTCTTGTGATTTCGTAATCGGATTTATCGCATAGAGTTCAAGTCGTACAACCGATCTGGGGTGCTACCGCGAACTTCGAAAATCGAACTTCGCAGCGTGCCGTCCCTTTCACTCTCGTGTTATATACTATATGACGGAAAGGGACGGTACGATACGAAGTTCGATTTTCGAAGTTCGCGTTAGCAGGCCTGATCCCTCAATGCACAGATACTCACACTTAGACACAAAGTCGGGGCGTTTATTTAAAAAATAGTTGAGCACTACCTATTAACTATTAATATGGAAAATGAGCATTTTTGAATACCACGTCGGTGGCAAACAAGCGTACAGCCCAATTGATGGTAAGCGGTCACCGCAGCCTATGGACGAATGCGAATACAGGAGCGTCACATGCACATTGCCGACCCTTTAAAAAAATTATACAATCCTTTCTTGAAGAACCCCACACTGTAGCTCTCGGATAAACCATGTCATCAAAACAAATACAAAAGCGTAAATACCTTACACCTGTCTAAACAACTGTTCATCGTCCACGTTCTTGATAAATGATAGTTGAACATACGTAAAAACAATTGAAATATCGATAACGAATAGTTACATAAATATTGAAAGAAAAACAACTAATAAAACCTAATAGTTCAACTTACGCGTACAAATTAAATTCGAACTATCGATATCGATAATTTGCAAGCATGGTCACATCACTAGCGCTGATACGGCGGGCAGCGCCAGCCGAGTCGCTCTCAATAATTACTCCTTAATGCCATAATGCCCTCCCTATCTCACTTTAGGGTTAAAAACACTAATAAACCACAGCAAATCAATAAATACGACAATTGCGGGTTTTTTTAAATTGCAACGGCGAACAAGGTCAATAATAGAACGATCCTTATTTCATTCATAGCCATAATTACGAAAAAAACCGCTTAACTGGCTAGTCTTTCTAGCTTAAATGCAGTTTGTAATAAAGTAAATTAATACTAATCATTAATTACCGGAAGTAACGAAACGTTACTTTTTTGAGAAGCTGTTTTAAAATCATAACTGCTAATGGCTTACCTTGAATGAAGGTTTATCCATGTTTAATCAAAATCCAGACAAAGGAGACACGTAACACAAATCACATCACAATATCGGAGAAAGTATTTACTAATTAGTCACATCCATTGTAAATTCACACAGCATAGATATGCACTATTTTTAAACAGTTTTTCACACTATTTATAGCACAGCTCAACACGAAATATCGAATTCACACGGCTAGATCGATAATTTTAGATAATTTAAAATCGCCGATAACAAATAACAATACTAAACGCTTAGCATAATGTCAATAGTCTTTAAAAAAACTACGCCGTGGCGTAATCAGCGCGCGTACTTTTATTTTATAACTCGTGTTTATATAACAATTGGTTGTTTGTAAATTCTAATTATGATTATTGGAGACAATAAAAACAATATGGCGTAGGTTTAACAAAAATATCCGAAATACGCGCGCTTCGCTTCCGCTGCGGCGTTGAAGCGGCCATTTTCGAGCGCGCTCTGGCCGTATCTGTCCACGATTGCTCCGTATTTTCTTGCCCGCTCGCACGATCCAGGGCTGCCAACGGGATTTTTGGAAACAAAGAAATTTGAATTTATTTATGATTGCTCATTTGGATGTTAGAAAATGATTGTAATTTAGAATATATTAGTATTTATCTATTAGAAATAAATTATTTTATACTTTACACTTATACTAGATATATTTGTAGGATTTATATTAATTTGGGAATATAGTTATTTACGATTGATGATTATTATTAACATAGGTTTATACTTGACTAAACTGCAAATTAGGTGTTACTAGGAAAATCATCACATATTTTTATTATTTTCCTGTCTATTTAAGTACTTCGCGCAAAAACAGAGCAGTTCATAGTAGATAGCAACATACAAAAAACTTCCCACAAAAAAATTTTTGTTCAATTTACTACAAATATTTCCCTTATTTGATAAATAATCAAAATATATTTGTATACTTAATTAAATATTTTTAGTCTTATAATTCAATTGGAGTAAAATGAAATAGAATTAAATATTCCATTCATAATTATTTTTTATACCACATCGGTGGCAATAAAGCTGACACCCCACCCCACTAGCCCACAGTAAGTGGTCACCGTTGCCTATGGACGCTTGCAACACCAAATGCTTGAAAAAAGAAACCTCTTCACGCCTTTTTTGAAGTCCCGTGCTGTGTAGCCCATACCACAATCTTCGTGTTCTCGTCTATAAAAGAGTATTCATTTTATTTACAACAAATATTATCTCTATAATATGACAAACCGCACAATACAAGGTTTATCTAGAATTCTATATCCATGAAATTAACTCCTTTTCAACAAAAATCAGTGTCATAAAACAACTTTAATTTTTACTCGCACTCAACAGATCGTGTCGGCCCTGCGCCGACCCACACAGGCACACGTACATGTATACATTTTTTACGTAAATATAAATGATTGGCACAGTAAACGGGCGGACGTGAGATTCTTTCAAAAACCGTCCAAATTACAAACTTAAGGCATGCTAATTGATATAATTTGATGTTTTGTGTTAGTGTTTTATTATTTTTTATATTTTTTCCGTCTTATGAATTTTATTTTTATTAGTCTTGAAAATGAAAAATCATTTAATCGATAATTTATATATAGGTTTGGGATTATAATGACTGTGCTGCCCGGCTAGTATGGTATGATAGCTTATAAGCGTCACGTTTTATGTGACGTTTTAGTACATTTTGGCCATATAACGTGACGGTATAAGTTATCACACTAGCCGGGCTGGTGCCTCTTTTTAACTATTCTTTATACTTGTACTAAGAGAAAACCGTATTTAAAACGTAAGGTGATATAATAATCTTATTCTATAGTTATCACCACCACCACCATATCAGCCGAAAGACATCCACTGCTGGACATAGGCCTCCCCCAATTTCACGGGGGGTTGAATGCCATAATCGCCACGCTTCGCATGCAGGTTGGCGATTGCAGTATCTCCAACGCACTTCAGGGATGCTGCTGGCCATCCCCCGGTGGTCTTAATCGCAGTTTTAGGACAATATATTAACACTATCGCTGACAGACTAGAGTTAGCAGATGAAAACGGAATTAAATGCGTATAATATAATTTATTTAACTATTTGAGATCACTCTACGTTTCGGACGTGTCACAATATCATTTGCGATCAGGCTTTATAACAATAATAATGTGTGAAAATCGTGCAACTATAAATCAGTATAATATATATTGTGAATCTATCAACGTATTGTATGCCAACGATCGTAAATCAATTACGATGATAACATTCGTTTCAAATATTTTCTTCAAATAATAAAACTACTTTAAAGTAACACGTGTATACTGTGCTGAGAAGTAAAAGCATTTATTAAACACATGGGTCTGTGAGTCAAAAGTGCCAAATTTCATTTCAAATGTAAATATTTCCAATAACTGAATCGACAAAAAACCTTTGTAATTTCCAAGAATTCCTCTCAACCTAAGATGAGACTTGTAGAAGAGAACAACCGGATATAAGAAAACATCTTTGTTTAAGCTGAAGCGGAGTCATAAAAAAAAAACAATTTTCGATTATCAGTACTATATATATTTATAAAGGTGCTGATCAATCAATAACCATAAAAGCTATCCATTTTGGTATCAGGTCAATGGCGAAAACGGTTAAAAATACCGGCAATAAGACCGCCAATTGTCTACCGTTATTTAATTATTTTAATTACTGTTTAACTGTTTTTGTTTTTGGTGAACAATAAAGAATAATTGTATTGTATTGTATTGTATCCAACCCCTGGATCAAAAAGATGCTGACTGTACTTAGTCATATTTTGATAATTTTATAGGTACAGCTATCTATAATATCTGACATATCGATTTGATAAGCTACGAGAGATAGTTTATACAACTTATTAAAGCGATACTAAGGATAATACTGATACTTCTTCGTATTGCTTTATATGAATAACAGCTAAATAAATATAATTAACCTACTATTTAAATGACAGTTTACACATTATGTTACTATTACTGTTTCATTATACATGACATTAATCTGAACTTTTCACCAACACAATGATGAAAACCCATTTTTAGTAAAATAAGAAACAAAGTACATAAAAACTAATATGCAATGCGCATGTGACTCCCCGGGAGCTGCCGGCTTCCTGTAAGCTGCGCTACGGTAGTTTAAATTATTTAAAATGTCTTATTTTTTATATATTTTTTATATATTCTTGCTGCATTTTCAACCTTCTAGCTTGATCTATAAAGTCGCTTTATAACTGGTTATTTGATATCTTGGCTGTGCTTGGTTGTGCTGAAGACTTGGCTGTGATAGCATCGGCCAACATATTATTTAGATATAATCTTATTGTAACTAATATGATACGGATCATATTCAGATATATTGTTTTTAAATTTTCAATTTAATTCATATTCAATAATCGCTTACCGTCAGGTGAGCTAGGTGCTTGTTTGTCACCGATGTTATATAATAATAATAATAACAATTATTTATTTCACGCATCTGAGGTATAATTTAATACTATACTTTCATCTATCCTCGGTTCCTAAAGAAAGAACAATATTTTCATGAATGATAAGTAAAATTTCAAAAAAGAGATTTTTTATTTATTTATTTATTTATTAACATACACACAACAGATAGTAGCATTTATTTTGTTTTGTTTTGTTTTGAGAACAAATGAATATCAAATCTATTACCTAATTTGAATGACTTGGTTAAATTTCCATAAATTAAAAGGAGAAAGTCATTTGTTTTAAAATACCTGTTTTAATCTGTAAATATACGTATGGCTATTCGTGTAGCTAAGAGCGGGTTGTACCAACTTACGATTACGGATCGATCTACGTTCGAAAAGGCGCCGGCTGCTACCATCCCATAGAATATTTCTATTAAGTAAATTTTTCTATAGTATCAAATCTAAATTTTAACGAACACTGCCTACGATTGCAGGCGGTTTGTTGCAACCCACCCTAAGCTTCATGTCAGCGCCCTACGTATACTGCACCACTGTTTCGGTATTTTAGTTAATTTATTTTTAGCTTACTCGGTTTGAATTTCCGCAAAAAACCGAAATGACTGCTAACGATTTCTAATGTTTCATTTAAGTGCCAACCCTAGACTGTCATTTTAAGTTTTTAAAATTGCCAGTACTGTCTGAAAATTTATAAGTCGTTTTTGTACTGGCCACTTTTAAAAATAACGCGATCATTTAACTTAAAATTTGAATTCGGAATTCGGAACAGTCTGGTACTGAGTGGTTTTACCGTATGTATATGTTGATACAGATTTATGTCCTTATTCATACACGTGCATCAATAAATAGTACATTACTGCAGAGGCCGTGAAGTAAGGGATTGCTGGACGAGTTTGGGATAAAACGAGTCCTGCAATCCCTGTTCCGGCAGGGGATTGTATAGTACTTTTCTCAAACATGTTAGAAAAAAATACAATAAAAACACTACAATGTAAAAAAACTAAAAATACAAGACGTCCAAAAATAGCAAAGCATCACGACTAATAACGGAAATTAAATAAAAACACGAAAAATGCTACAAAATCCAAGCACCATTTAAAAAAACTCGAAAGAACAAAAAATACCAAAAACACGTAAAAGCTAAAAGAAATACCAAAAAACATGGAAAAACAAAAAAAATGACGAAAAGTACAAAACAAAATACGAAAAAACTTTTAAAAAGACCAAAAATATCAAAAAACACCAAAAACCCTACAAAATAACACGACAAAACTAAAAAAAATACATAAATACTCGAAAAAATACAACAAAATACAAAAATACAAGAACGATAAAAAAATACCGGAAAGACCTAAAAAAATAACAATTTACATAACAATATAAAATATATATACAAAGTCGTTGCGGTTGGCTCTATGTAATATTGTTTTTATCATTTGATTTTAGTAAGCAAATTTCAAAAGTTAGAGCAGCGGACAATAATGTTAGTTTTACACATTCTACATACATTACTTCTTGGCCGCCAGCCAAGGAAATTCGTAACGAGTTGTGATAAATTGAAACACGACCGAATGGAGTGTTTTAAATCGACACGAGTTGCGAATTACCTGTTCGCACGTGTATCGTACAACGTTTTACTTACAGTACATATGGCTCTTTAAAGTTTCGACATTTGCACGTAATCTGCTGATTACGAGTGCGGTAATATAGCACCATATGTACTGTAAAAATATGTAATTATAAACCCCATTGAAATTCGTTTGTCCTTCTTTGTCTCTGTCACTTTGATATGTATATTCCTGAGAGCGGGACTAAACTAATGATATTTTATAAAATATCATTGGACTAAACACTATTGAGGAAACTAGGTACTTATTTCATAATAGTCATAGATAACCTAGTTAACTCGAAATGAAAACTAAGCTGGTTCGTACATCTCCTCTTGTCGCACTTGTTCGAGCGAGAGAGAGGAAGATTTTATTTTATCTAGTTGGCTTGGTTAATAAATCAATATTTTTTTTAACAATGTCATGACAATTAAACATAATGCTGCCAATACTTTGCTTCAAACTGGTTAAGATCTATTAGTTACGCAACGATACGTTGACGATACGAGGTTCCGGTTCCATATGGGTTCCATACAAGCGGTTATTTTTATAAAATACATATTTAATTTAATCCAAGAAAAACCCACGATATTCTAAAAACGGCACACAACTTGTTATATTTATACCAGATACCAGGCGTCTCCGTATCGGACTCGAGTGTCCATAGGCTTCGGTGTCCGCTTACTTAAAGGCCGTGTGCCTATTTGCCACGAAAAGCAAGGGGTAAGAATTTACAAGTTTATGACGTAATAGGGTTACTTTGCATTGTACGGAACCCTAACAGTGCATTGCCTGTTCCAAATTTGAATTGTCGTGATGTGACGTCATCAATCGATGCAGCTTACGGTACGGGTAATATACCTATCCCCTTTCATATCACACGTTGCTGACCCAATATGTACTTTATCGTAAGAGCTTAAGGTAAATTATTGTGTGTCGTGTGAAGAGCGTGTGTATATGTTTAGATGTATATGTTGTTTACTTAACTTAAAGGTAATTCTGTGGTGATTTACTATCAGCATATGGTGGTTATGTAATGAGTATATGAATGTCAGATGTGTGATGTACAGTACAATATACAATTAAGTAAGTATTTCATATTGTAGGTTCCAAAATAAATGGACGAGCAAAGTGAGTAAAAATATGAAACCACGACTATTTGTTAAGATAACGTTTCTTGGGAAGGTATAGATAGGTACATATAATATATGAACTTAAATGTGATTTGCAGTTAAATAGATCATCTTATCTTAAATAACTAACCAACTTAGAAAAGTTGAAAAAACGACATTTTCATTTTAATATCTCAAAAACACCTGAACCGATTTTGATGAAACATCCACAGGAACCATCTCTAGGAAACCTGCTTTCAAATCAAATTCACATCGGTTCACCCGTTTAGAAGCTACCGTGCCACAGACAGACAAACACACATAGCGATCAAACTTATAAGTTTTATAACATAACACCTCTCTTTTTGCCGGTTATTAAAAAAAAATAACAAATGACAATTCATAATGAAAGAAAGTATTATACTTAAGTACAGGTTTTTAAAAGGTCGCGGCCCAATAGCAATTGTTGTTTTAAATATTGTAAAAACTTAAGCCAATTACGGGAATTAAGAAACAAAATAAAACAGGAGTCTAATTTGGCCACGTATGCTGAAAAACACTGTAACGTCACAATGTACTTAAAACATAAAAACATTTATTGAAACATAAAAACATTTAATCGTTGCAGAAAAACATTACAATTATAACAACACACAACACAGCCACAAAATGTCCCTGAATCATCATTTAATACGAGTACATAATATACGCGTTCAATAGTTTTGTTTAACAAAATTATACAAATTACACAACAATTAAATATGTATAAAATCCAAAACCGACTAATGTGTACCGGCGCTACGCACACATTGAAGACGTGTTCGTTTTTCAAATAATCCAAACTTAGCGCTCAAGCGGAACTAGACCTTGTTCACTTATGTTAAGGTTGAAATTGGATTGGGATCTATTTTTATTATTAGGTGTGTGTACAATATGTGTACTTATTGAGATTATGGAAGTAAATATTATTATTATTATTACTTTATGTCGTTTTTAACGGTTTTAGGGTTACAACAATTTTAAAATGACTGCAGTATAGTAGATTTTATTTCTGTGTTGCATTTATTATGCATACCTACGTGATTTATGAGTGGAAGTACTTGAGGCGTATTCAGTTTAAGATCCACTGGTTTTTATTTGTATTTAACCTGATCTATAAGCATTATTACTGTTTAATGTAGGTTAAATGATTAGGTATTGCAAAAAAATTGTTTACATGTAGTTTTCTATAATTTTACAATCAATTTATGCACATTCATCAAGTACTCATCTAAGTAAATGCATAGTTTTGTTAAATAACTAGCTGAAAAAAGGAGTAAGTTAAGTAATAAATAACTAATGTAAAAAGTGTATTCTACTATAAGGCTTATAATATTCCTTAAAACTCTAAAAAATACTAAAAGGTATAATGTACACGGCAGTTAATATAAATAGAAGTGTCTTAGTGTGTACGCGACCTAAACAGCAATTTCAGCCAAATGGATACGACGCGGGCCGGCGCACACGGGGGGATGCTAGGCGAATTTTAAATGTGTAATTATTATTGTACTTCTGGAAAAAAATAATTTTTTGAAGTGGGTATTTTTTTATAGGCATCTTCTATGAGTTAGCTGTTCTAACACCATTAACAGTTTTAGTTCCGTTACTAATTCTAGATGGTGAAAAGTGAAGGTATCGGGGATTATCAAGTGTTTGCGTTTATTTTACATTGACGGTGATTCTGCTTATAGTGGTTGGCGTTAAAGAAGTCAATCCTGCCACCTGTCATTTCCATATAGTTTATAACCTCAAAGTGACTTTTAGGTTATAAAATCTATGGAAATGACAGGTGTCAGGATTGACTTCTTAACCGCCGCCCAATAAAGTGACGAAAATAAATAGTTAGGCAACGTAAGAAGTATGCACTTTATATTTACTTCCATATATTATTTGCGGCTGTATACGCGATACCACCGGAAGTTTTTTTAATACTACGACGGTGGCAAAACAAGCACTGTTACGGCCTGCTGGTAAGACTCACAAGAGCGTTGACGACACTTACTTGACTTGAGGATTCGTTGTTCGCTTGTTGATATTGAAACCGCAATTTTAGGTAAAGCGTATTCGTCTAATTGCGGATGACGGATAACTTCGATAATCACCAATTGCTACCAAACAGGGCAATATTTGTTTATGTAGAATTTTTTTTTCTTGTTGCTAGATTAAACATAATGGCTGCGTTAGACAGAAAATTATCAGTTTTCGAATTCTCCAAGATTATAATAGGAGTTACTTGAAGATACCTTAAGAGTCCGCAGTAAGCTCGGTTCTCCATACAATTGTAGTAACGCTCTCATTTTAAAACGCCATGCTAGAATAACATGAAACTTTGTATGCACAATGGGATCCGGCATATATATGTCGGAAATTAGTTTCTGTAGCTTGAAATTATAATCGAGAAAAAATACAGCGATTATTAAGGTTTTGATACAAGACGTAAGAAACTCAAACCTCGCTGTATTTTTTTCTATTACAATTTCTAGCAACAGAAACTAATTTCCGACTAATATGGCGGCTGCTGGCGGCTCCCATTGTGTATACAAAGTTTCATGTTATTCGAGCATGGCGTTTTATAATGAGAGCGAAACTACGTTTGTATGGAGAATCGAGTTCAGCCGAGCGTACTGGCGACTCTTAAATTGATACAATGCGGCAGTTTACGTTTGATCATTGTTGTAATTTTCCAGGAAGTTTATTGAAAGGCCTTGTCAAGTTGTCATAGCTTTCTATCGGGTGCTCGGGTGAGACTAGGGCCAATAGCTGGTCAACCAATCATAAAAAAAGTAGTTCTAAATAGTTATCTAGTCTATTTTAGATTATTTGCTTCATGTCATACATACGAGTAAGGTAACCAACTCTGGATTATAGACTAAAAGAACTTAGATCATTCAATTAAATTCATAAAAAAAAAACAATTAATTAACTACAATAGCATTGCTTTCCGTCACAAAAACCACAAAAAACTAGAAAATGCTTATGGCTTTTGCACGATAAGTACAATAAAGCAATAAAGTCGGCATAGTTGGTAGTGTCACTGCCTTCGAAGCTAGAGATCCCGGGTTCGAATCCCAGTAAGGGCATTTGTTTCTGTGGTGAGTAAAGACATTTGTTCCTGAGACTTGAATGTTTTCTATAAGTATAGTTAAGTATATATATATCTATTAAATATATCGTCGTCTAGTACCCATAACACAAGCCTTTATGAGCTAGCTATAACTAAATCGATTTGTGTAAAAAAATTGCCCCTATTTTTTTTTTATCAAAGCTTTGTTTGTGTTTAAATAAAAAAAAACTCAAAAGAAATCATAGAAAAATGCACTAATGCGAAACAAAGGCATTAGCGCTAAAATTTCCCCCCGTGTGGTCCCCGTGACCCGCTCGCTCCAAATGAATGTGCGCGGCCCGCACTACACGGGGCGGTTTTGCGTAATTGTGTTATTTTACATTTTAACTCTTTGTTTATAAAGTTTAGAAAAAATAAATGAAAATGAACATACAGACAGATTTTTTTTTTGCGTATTACAAATATACTAGAGATCATTATTTCTAACTACAGTCAACATCGAGGATCTTATATACCGTGTTTTTTGGGATTATAGAAAATCGCGCGTTATCCGTCACGATTTGAAGGAAAAGAATATTGAAACGGGAATATATGCGGCGTCCTAACTTTGAAACGTGATAAGTTAGTGAAATAGCTGTAATTAGAAGAATATTATTCTCTTATATCCTAGGAATTAGAAGAAACGTGGGCGAGAATGATTGGTTAAATTCTAATCTACGTACGGTACGGTTTCAGAGTAATTTCCTCCCTCGGACGCTCCGTCTGTGGAATGAGGTTTTCCCGACGGACTACAGTATGGGGTTCTTCAAGAAAGGATTGTATAAATTCTTAAAGGTTCGGCAACGCGCATGTGACACCCCTAGGAGTTGCAGGCGTCCATAGGCTGCGGTGACCGCTTACCATCAGGCGGGCCGTGCGCTTGTTTGCCACAGACGTGGTTTAAAAAAAAAACTTAAAAAACATGGGGTTGTATCGGGAATACATTTTAAAAGTAACACTAACTCGACTGAACCAGGTTTTAGACCGTGTTAGACCACACATGTGCGATTTATCAATCTATAAGTAATATATGTTATCTTATCTATGTATAATATATTATGTTATCTATCACGATCACGTAATATTTGTCATTGTCGAATGACAGATGATGGTATAATTTCATATACATATCTTCGAGTACCTAACACCGCATCTCGGAGAATTCCGTAACTTACCCGTTATTCTATGGAAACTGTCAAAATTTGACAGTTTCCTTTGACAGTTGAGGACGAGTCGGTTTGTGAATAAGAGGGCAGATAAATCTGTCTAACGGGGTCATTTTGTTAAATCTAGCATAAGGAAAATTAAAAAAAAAACTCCAAAAACAAATATTCAAATATTGTCCTGTTTGGTAGCAATCGGTGATTTTCGGAAGTTTCCGTCATTCGCAATTGGCGGAATACACTTTGTTGTTTTATTGTATTAAAAAGTATACATTTGCAACTTACAGCTAAACGCCAAAGTATCGAAAGAAGCTGCTCTTGTAGCGTATCACGGTTTCGTTGTGTCCATTCTGCGTTACGGGTTGATTATATGGGGAAAGATCCACAGATAATTCCAAAACGTTTGTGATATAAAACAAAATGCATTTATTCTGTTTGAAGACCCTTGTCTCATGCAAACCCTGACGGCCTGTTTAGCATAGTTGGTAGTGACTCTGCCTCCTAAGCCAGAGGTCCCGGGTGTGAATCCCGGCCAGGAAATTATTTGTGCATTTATCACGAATATTTATTCTTGGTTCTTGGATGTTTTCTATGTATTTAAGTATGTATTTATCTATATAAGTATGTATATCGTCGTCTAGTACCCATAGTACAAGACTTGCTTAGTTTGGGACTAGGTTGATTTGTGTAAGATTGTCCCCCAATATTTAAAAAATAAAACCAGTATATTTAAATTTCACAAAATGTTTTTGTTCGCATAAACCATCAATATTTTAGAAAAAATTGTGGTGTCTTAAAATATGATTTATAACCGTTGTCAAGGCAATAGACTTAATCTGTTATGAATAGTAGATACATAAAAGAACTAAAACAATATAAGAAGAAACTATATGCGTGTTTTCTTAAAAATCAAAACTAGTGATAAGTAATTTAGAAATAATAACTGATATTGCTGATCTAACCGACTCCAAAATTTAAATCGTACTATATTTGCATGCTTGTTTAAGAGTATGTTGGACTATAAGTCAATGCTGACTCTGTATCAACTTAATATGACCCATATTCCGCAAATAAACTTATTTCATTTCAGTTCAAAACTTCACAGATATAAGTACTTCTACCTATATACAAATTAAAAACATATCGGATCTTCGACCAATAGTCTACTTACTTACTTCCTTAACACAGTTAATAATCGATAAGTAAATACGTAATAGTCTAATAATAGAGCCAGGTAAAGCTCAAACAAACAAGCAACTCCGCGCACCCGGTTAGAGGGTATAAACGGAATTCATTGAAATATATTCCAGTAAAAAGGGAACAGGGGAAACTGTGGAGCCGAATCGGCTGAACAAACATTTTATAATGAAATGATTTTATTCCAGACAATGCCCATAAATTGAGATTACATAAAAATAGAAGTTAAATAACTAAACACTATTTGGGAAATTGGGACTTTCTTTCTTTTATTGGAGGAGGCTTTTACACGTAGGGGGTCCATATAGTATAATAATTATATATAACATAGTAAACAGTTAACGAACTTATAAATATTGCATGGTTAATTCTGTTGACTGTATTTATATAACTTAGGAAAAAAAAACAAGTTATAAAAAATACATATATATATACATATGATTTAAATATATATTATAGGTTTAAATATATATACATATGATTTATTACAATTATTACTATGTATTAAGTAATTTATAATTCAGCATATGCAATTAGGTTATCTCTGTACTATGTGGAATTTAATAAAGCTTTATTATTATTATTATTATTTGGGACTTAGACAAGGCATAGAGCCTACACACTAGCGGGTCTGGGGAGGGGGGAGGGGGTAATAAAGGGCTCAAGTGCTCCCTCCCCCAAAGTCATCCAAATCCATACACGTACATAGGTCTAACACCTTAGCGGCGTCATGATTGCTAGAGACAAATGTAGGGTACGATTTTTTTTGGGTTCCGTAGCCAATTGGCGAGAACAGAACCCTTATATTTAGTTTCGTCTTTATGTCGCAGCCGATTTAGGGACTCGGAGAATATATATAAGATTATTATTGGTAAACGGGACTTAATCGAGTACAAAAATCATTCACCTGAGGCGTGCCCGACGTTTCGAATATATAAAAGCAGAAAGAAGTAAGTGTCGTGAATTTGCTATGGAGATGCGACCTTTTTTAAATCACAGTATAGTATAGTGGTTTTAAATCAGGACTAGTAGAAGTATGTACAGCCTTCACACACACGTTGACGTGTGTCTGTATACGTGAACGTGTACGTGTGTCCCTGTAAATATACAAATACTACTACAGATGCAAAAACGTCTCTACGTCTCGATAGTAATTTACCTGTACGGAACCCTTCAATGTGCGGCACGCACTTGGTCGCTTTTTTACAGTGGATAGGTTTGCGCTGTTGGCAAGCGATGTTGTGGTCTAGGATGGGCTATGACATAATATTTATTTTAATAACTACAACTTAAAAAAGTTGAAAAACCCCCGACATTTTCATTTCAAAGCGCAATATCTCAAAAACGGCTGAAGAGATTTTAATGAAACATGGCTAAGAACACTCAGGATAAATTTATCAATGACACAAAAAAAAATTAAACGAAAATCGGTTCATCCTTTTGGGAGCTACGATACCACAGACAGATACACAGATACACAGACAGAGACGTTACACTTATAACACCCCTCTCTTTTTGCGTCGGGGGTTAAAAACATATTTTTCGTATCTACCGCCGCCTCTGTTCCACCCATCCTTTCCCTCCAAAAGCCTCGGCGACAAAAGTTTTAATTATATCTCGCGCTCGCTCGCTCCCCCTGCGGGGCCGTAGGCCGCCTCGCTCGCACCCCAGACCGCTCCTACATTTTGTATTCGGAGTTTTTACAAGATTGTGTTATTGGGGATAGAGCATGATTTTACCGACTTCGGTATTAAAGAGGTTAATGTTTAGTAATGAAATGTTTTATTTATGACCATGCACCGAGGGACAAGTGTGACTAGCTGTCAACACAACGAATCCTCAAGTCAATAAAAAAGGTCGGTAACGCGCTTATGATTCTTCTGCAGACGTAAGCGTCCATAGGATACGGTGTCTGTTTTCATCAGGCAGGCTGTCTTAGCTTTTTTGGCGCCGTCTTTCTTCGTATATTCAGTTTTAAATTAAATACGTTTCGTGTACATTACAGCACTTGAGGAAAAACCGCCCGTCTGACTATAGTTAACTTCATATTACAATTACGCGACTGATAATGGATGACTGACATTTGCCACACACCGAATTGTTTATTTTTAGTAATAATTGTATATACCCAATGTTGATTTGGTCAAAAAATACAAAGGTTGGGCGTCAAATAAACTTGTATGGCAAAACCGACTCGGATCGCGGATAGGTTAGACGGAAGCGGGAGCTTCGCTCGAGGCCAATGTCTTTACCACAACTGCTGTAAAGTACTCGAAACATATTTAATTTAAAATTGAATATACTCGATTATATCCTTTTAAATCATTTATTTAACGAGTTAATACATTGATTGTAAATACAACCAACCATTGTTTCAATTTTAAAATTGGCTTATATTGAAGGCTATCTCCAAATTGTATTATATTGTGTTCACAACACTTACCAACCAACACGATGTTACCAATATAAGTTGAACCATCTACATGACCCAGTTGTTAGAAGACAGAGTTTAAGTAAAATTGGTGATTATTTAACGAGTTGAAATCGTTTTTGTGAAATAGAATAGCTGATAGCGTCGGCCATTTTGGCGAGAATACATACTATATACAGGTAACTGCTGAATAACTTTGTCGCTTTTTATTTTTGATATTGGTTTGAGACCGCAGGTCTAATATAACATATTTGAATGAATATGAACTTTAAGTAAGCCTTCTTAATTAATTTATTTAATATGGAGTTTTGTGTGATCCGAAATAAATGATTTTTGATTTTATTTATTTTTTCATTGCAACGCAACTGTTAATTCAGAGTTTTTTTTATAAAATAATAATAGACGGATGAAATTTTTTTTTATACCACGTCGATGGCAAACTAGCGTGCGGCCCTCCTGATGGTAAGTGATGGTCAAGTCAGCCTATGGACGCCTGCAACTCCAGGGGTGTCACATGCGCGTGGCCCCTATTTCCAACTAGTTAGAGGGTAGAGGTACTGTAATAAAATTTTACTATTGGATTTTAACGTGTTTTAAAATCATCTCAATCACTATAGTAATTTTCTACGTACATATATAATTTAACTTTTTTTACGTCCAAATAATTTTATAGTTGAGAATGTAGAAATCTTAAAATGGCAGTCTTTTTAATAAACTGCCATCCGATATTGAACCTACTTGCTTGGACAGTAAAGTCTATTTACGAACGGACTAATTTGACGCAATTCGGTCAATTAAAATGATTTCAAGTATATTTATTTGTACCAACCGTATTGTACCAGTTTTAATTTTATTGACATCCATTTTTCATCATCACAAATTTCAACTAATATCCGATACTTATTAAAAACTTACAAAAAAACTAATTTAAAATAAGGGGTCACCCCGCGGCATCGTGCCAAAGATGCTGGCAGCATTTCCTCGCTGTATAGCAACGCTGATGCGTTGTGCGAGGAAGCTGCCAGCCCTTTGGTCACCAGTGGTGTCCACTAGCCTCTTTGCCACTTCTTTAAAGAGGTCATGGGCCCAGTTTTAATTGTTCGTGTTACATTTAATATCAATTTGTATTCTTATATCATTGACGTAATAAGTATAATTACCTACTAACGTCACATTGGATATAGTTAACATGTTCTACTTAAGAGGGCGCAGTACGTGGCAGTACTCTCGGTTCTCCATACAAACGTATTTATGCTCTCATTTTACAACGCCACGCTAGAGTAACATGAAACTTTGTATACACAATGGGATCCGGCATATCTAGGTCGGAAATTAGTTTCTGTTGCTAGAAATTGTAAAAGAAAAAAAAATACAGCGGTTTTTTGAGTTTTTTACGGCTTGTATGGAAACCTTAATAATCGTTGTATTTTTTCTCCATTATAATTTCAAGCAACAGAAACTATTTTCTGACCTAGATGCCGGATCCCATTGTGTATACAAAGTTTCATGTTATTCTAGAATGACGTTTTAAAATGAGAACGTAAATACGTTTGTATGGAGAACCGAACGTACTGCGCACTCTTAAGTTAAAAGCCAAGCAAACTGTACAATATCATAAAGAATTAATAATTTCCCCCGCTACCTTCTTTTGGTGCTAAATCGGATGAAGTTTGACTCCGCATTTATAGTTAAATAGTCTTGATACTTGTGTTCATTTTCGAGTATATTTGTGTCACTCTACAGAAGGGTATGGGGAGTATCGAGTTCTTCAACAGCCCACCTGATTGTGAGCGGTCACCGCAGTCTTTGGACGCCTGCAACCCCAGGAGTGTTACATGCGCGTTCGTAACCCTTTCAAAATGGGTAATACTAAAAGATCCGAACGTTAATTAACCTAACCTCGTCATCCTCCTAGCGTTATTCCCAGTACAGTTGCATCCTGAAGAATGCCTGGGGTCCGCTACCTAATCCCAAGAATTGGCGTAGGCACTAGTTTCTACGGAAGCGACTGCCATCTGACCTTCCAACCCGAGGCCGAGGGGGAAATTAGACCTTATTGGGATTAGGCTTGTCAAGTGAGTGGGCCACTTGACTGTTAGAAGTTCTCAAGCCGCCCGGAGGCCTCTAACTTGGCTTAACGACTGCTATCATAGACAGCAACCGGGATCAACGGCTTAACGTGCCTTCCAAAGCACGGGAGCGCTCAGTTAGTAACCACTCAAAGCGGTCACCCATCCAAGGTCTGACCTCGCCCGACATTGCTTAACCTCACATACCGCACGCGGTAGGCGGGCGCCGCTGGGCCACGAGCGCTCCTTAATTAACCTAACCTAACCTTCAAAAAACTAAAACGTACTGACTGAAATACCAAACGTGCGAATACTCATGAGTGAATAATTCGGAGAGAAACCCCCTTATTCATAAACGTCCATCAAGCCTCTATTAGTTAACAAGCCGCTAAAGTTGGTTTGTCCTTATCTGTCACTTTGACATTTATGTTTGTGAGAAAGGGACATAACAACTTTTAGTTAACAGAGGTTTGTTAAGTTTTATGAATAAGGGGGTTAGTATTTTAGTCGCAGGTTCACTATTCCTATCACCTGGTATATTATTTCTCTTTAAAAAATGTATACACTCCTCAAACTTAAATAAATGTTTGTCAATCTGTGATGTTGAATTGTAATGAAAAAAAAAAAAAATGTATATTTAAAAGAAAAACTGTTCACGCACGAAAGTAAGTGTTAATTGTTGGCAAACCTTAAATACGTAAAATATGTATGCCCAAATGAAAGCACACCCGGCTGTCAACACTAAAAATCCCAAATTAAAAAAAGGCAAAACGCTTGTGATTGCCTTCGCAAGCTCTGCTTACCATCAGGGGTGCTACCGCGAACTTCGAAAATCGAACTTCGTATCGTACCGTCCCTTTCCGTCATATAGAGTATAACACGAGAGTGAAAAGGACGGCACGACACGAAGTTCGATTTTCGTAGAAAATCAAGCAAATTTCAGCAAAAGTAGATGATCATTTTAGATAACCGACGCAGTATTGTTACGTTAATACGACATTGTACTAAAAAGATCATCCTCATTTGCTGTTGACTATACTTTGCTTGTTTGCCACCGTGTTAGTAAAAAAAACCTAACTAATCTTTTATCGTTATAAAAATGCAACTATTGCAAGGTTGCAAATATCAATACACATCTATCGGCGTACACAGCAGGTCAATATTGTGTCTATGCCAGCAGTGCATGTCCCTAAATACAACACACATGCTGTTTTCCAACAACGCACACTGTGTCTACCGAGTCACGCACATTAGAGCAATAAAATACAATAACAGTATTAAAATCGACGCAAATAATAATTATATATTGTAAAATTAGGCGAAGTAATGCTAGGTTTAACTAAATTCTGTAGCCATAATTTATAAATCTATAAAAAACAAAACACGGCGACACAGTGTCAAGAATAGTTGTAAACGGAGTGAAGCGTACGTCAATCGCAAATTTATATTTGCCGCTCGTTTTATTGGCTTTTACTCTTGTTATCTTTGCACTAGGGTTGAATTTATAATAGATTTAAGTTGTGGAGTTGTGTTAGTACGTTGGCAAGACGGTACACATTCAAATTTTTTATGTGTGCGTGCGGTGTATAAACTGGAATGTCTTCGATTTGTTTGTTGGTTTAGTGTGGATGTGACGAGATCGAATATCGAAACAAAGAAATTTTCGTTTAATAAATAGTTAGATCGTATAACGTAGGTCATTTAGTACTATGCAAGTTATACGTTTTATTTTGCTTTCATCACAATGTTTATTATGTTTGAAAGATGTGTGACCCGCTATACAAGAACCAACTATTTTATTATTACTTAAATGACAACAAAGGGTTTCATAATGAGATGAGTTATCGAGATGTAGGAAATACATATTAAGTTGAATATTTAAAATATTCATGTGCAATCCAAATTAAAAAAAACCGGCCAAGTGCGAGTCGGACTCGCGCACGAAGGGTTCCGTACCATAAAAAAAACGCCACCAACTAATCTGTTGTATGGGAGCCCCCCTTAATAATAATAATTATTTTAATTTTACTATTTGTTGTTGTAGCCACAATAAAAATACATAAGCTGTGCAAATTTCAACTGTCTAGCTATTACGGTTCTTGAGATCTAGCTCGGCGAGTGGTAGCCATGAAAAAGGGCTAAAATATAACGTTTTTTGTATGGGAGCCCCTCTTATTTATTATTATTATTTTGTTTTTAGTATTTGTTGTTATAGCGGCAACAGAAATACACAATCTGTGAAAATTTCAACTGTTTAACTGTTACGGTTCTTGAGATAGAGCCTGGTGACAGACGGACGGACAGCGAAGTCTTAGTAATAGGGTCCCGTTTTTACCCTTTGGGTACGGAACCCTAAAAACTGACCTTCTTACTCATAATATTATTTGCCATTCAACTTAAAGTATTTACTACCATAGAAATTATTACTTAGACATTTATTATGGCTGTAGTTCTGGTAGAAAGGACCATTCGTCAAAATTGTCCTCAAACCAACAAAACGTATAGTTAGATCATTAAATCTACTACTAAAGTATGAATATCTCAGTTCTGCAATTGAATTCAACTTGGTGCGCTTACAACGAAATGAAATAGATTTAAAAAAAAACTATCTAACGACCTAACTCTCTCAGCATTAGGTATTGGTTTTAGGACCAGACCAGGTTTTGGTTTTTGGATGTTTAACCCAGATTTCAACAATGAGCTTCTTTTTTGGCATAGTGACGTATATTTTTTTGTTGTAATTTTATATTTTCTAAATGTTTCCATGGGATTTTAATTTTATTATGTAAATCAGGGGTTCCCAAACTTTTTTTTCTCATAGACCACTTTAAAAAATTTGCTGGTTCTGGTGGACCCCCTACTCTACAGCCTACACCATATTCCCAAAAAATTACAAAAATGTGACTATTACCTAACTCTGGTGACGATATAACTATGAAATAGTATAGTATATTATATGTACACCTAGGGAGATAATATAAAGAAAGGCCGAGATCGCAGATATTTACGGCCCGAGCTGCAAGCGAAGGACGCAAATGTGCGATCAAGGCTTTCTTTATTATCTCCCGTGTTGTATACATCATTTTATGTCAACATTTGGCGAAAAAGCGGCTATTTCCGCACATGTATCGGGCGAAAAAATCCACTTTTAGCCAGGTGTGACATAAATGTTCTTTACAGGTTTAGAAAAAAAAGTGAAAAATGATTGGTTAATATGCTGTCAATAATAAATACTTTACTTTTTTGACATCTACTCACAACCTATCTATTCCAGCATCAAATAAAATAAAATCAATCAAATCTAAATCTCGGAGTGGTGAAATAAAATTAAATATAGTATATTTTGCTTGTGTTGTGTTTATTCGAGTACTTTATAATATTTATGATGATAATAACAGCCGTAAAATAATTAAAATTAAACATTGTTACGTAACTTCTAAGTACAATGACACTCAAAATTAATGGGAGGGATGAGCTTGATGAATTGACAACAAATTGTCAATATTTGGGTTCAGTTTTGTCAGGAATAATCGCAAATCTCCTCGTTCTGTGATATTCAGTCTGTTCCTATTTTTCGTTAAAAGGTTTGTAACGGTGCTGAAACTTTTTTCCACAAGATATGACGAGGGAAATGATATCAAAAGCTTTCTCGCAATTTTCCACAGTCCAGGATATTTTTCGGGTATTTCTGCTTGCAGCCAAAAAGTTTGATACCCTTTTTTATATTTCACCTTCAGCTCCTCATTAGTGCTAAGCTCAAGTAGCTCCTCTTGCAATATCACGTTCTCCACTTCCATTTCATCAAATGGATTTATAATCCATGGTGGTATTTCCATCGTGAGAATGTCTTCAAATCTGGTTTTGAAATCATCATGCAGGGCAATCAAATGTTGAACATATGTCTGAATATTATCATCCTCGCATTCTACCTGTGACAAGCTTGAGAATTGGGAAAATTCGCGTCGACTAATGTTTTGCTTCATTAACTTCAATTTTCCAAGAAAAGCGGAAATCACACTCTTTGTTTTAATTAAATTGAGGTTGTCCCCTTGCAGTTGTAAGTTAATATCATTAAACTTTTTGAACAAATCTGTCAAATACGCGATATCTGCTTTGAACTTGATCAGGTTTTCTTTTAAATCTGGAGCTTTACTATCCAGAAACTCCAAGACAGACTCAAAAAGTGAGTAAAATCTTGTTAAACATGCACCTTTCGACAACCAGCGTACTTCAGTGTGTAAGAGCAATTGTCGGAAGTCTTCATCATTTTCATCGCACAATTGGGCAAATAAACGCGTATTCAAAGCATTGCTTTTTATTTTATTAACCGCGTTAATCACAAATTGGAGCGATTGGTGCAGTCTAGCACTCAAATTTTTTGCTACTAAGTGTTGTCGGTGGATGACACAGTGAATTGCAGTTAAATCTGGTATCATTTTTTTTAGATGGCTTATGAACCCACGATATTTCCCGACCATTGCAGGAGCTCCATCTGCTGCCGCCGATGTAACGTTTGTGAACGGAATTGATTTTTCTTTTAAAAAATCGCTCAGGATGTTAAATATCGATTCACCTTTAGTGTCAGTCTTCAAAGTTTTGGCGAATAATAGCTCTTCATGAATTTCTTCGTCCATAACAAATCGCACAAATGCTAATAATAATGCCTCATTATCAGGTAAAGTTGACTCGTCCAGTTGAATAGAAAAATGAGTTGTTTGCAGATAATTACACAAGAAACTTTCAATATCAGAGCTCATTTCCTCAATACGTCTTTGTACAGTGTTGTTACTCAAAGGATTTTTTTTCAGTATGTCAAATGGAGGTTTGTGCACAACAGTTTTTAAAACTTCTTCAACAGCGGGTAAAATTAACTGTTCACCAATGGTGTGGGGTTTTCCAGATTTCGCTATGAGTAATGAGATGTTGTAAGATGCCCGCAAGCCATCATCGTTACTTTCAGATGTTGAAGCGAACATACCTTGCAGGGTGGGTCTCTTTTCATATTTTTCTTTCAATGATTGAAAATATTTCAAATCTTTACCTGTTTTATCAGGGTGGCACCTTTTTAGATGATCTTCGAGCTTCGATGGTTTCATAGAGTCATTGCTCAAAACTTTATTGCATAAAAGGCACATGGGCAATCGCTTGTCTGCGTTTGATGGAAGAAAGCCAAATTTTAAATATTCCACACTGTACTGTCGACACTTAATTTTCTTCTTTGGCTCCGCCATGTTTCAAATTAGCTACCTGTAAGTATAAAAAAGTTTTTGTGATCTTAACATTCTTACTTAACTTCTTCTTAGTCTTACTTAACAGGATATGGCTATTTTATAGAACAGAATTTATAATTTTTCGCTATGAATCAAAAAAAGGATACTAATAAACTTTTTTCGGCTGTCTGTTGTTTTATGGAAGTAGGTAGGTAATAATCGTAATGTTCATTATTTCATATTTCATACATGTCTATCATACACAAAGAAGACAAATATATTAACTACAAAAAGAGATACCTATAAGTTGTATAGCAAATAAACAAATAATGTACTTACTTTTCCGACACGATTCTGGCAACCAGGAACAGCAATTCACTTTACTTTTGTAGTCGAAATCCGGAAACAAATGAGTAACGTTTGTTCTTAGCATTCGTATTTATTGGTGAAGAATCAAACAAGTGCATACAAGCACAGCACATTACCGTAAGTCATAGGTATTTCGTCCCTTTGCACGTCCGAACAAGCGTTTTGGTCGGCGCCGGCGATAGCGACGCGACGGTGCTTCGCAAGCCTAGACTTGTTCGTTTGTCCAACAGCTCGTTCGCGATATGTTGCAGACTTGCAGTCGACAAGTTTTGGAGCCGAAAGTTGTAATTTTAATAATATAGTATTATAGTATAGGTAGTTTGATTCACCGAAATATTTATCACGGAGGAACGCAATATTTTTATTATATATTTATCAGTCGTGCAGGCTATAAAAATAATACAAAAATCATTATCTGTTTCGTTATTTACCATCGAAACCAGATAAATTTTCGTGGACCCCCACGTACAAACTGTGAACCCCTATTTTTTTGCCACTCTAGCGTAGACCCCTGTCACATCGTTCGTGGACCCCTGGGGGTCCACCTGGACCACTTTGGGAACCCCTGATGTAAATGATAACTTAATAATAAGTACGCTAAAAGGCACCTCATAAAACTGCTAGCTATTTGTACTGTACATCTATTTTATCACCTATGATGACGAAATAAAGATATTTGTATTTGTATTCGTTTTGTCATGCCCGTTGCAGTTTAAATATTAAATAATAATAATAATAACGTCTTATCTATGTAAGCTAGCGCTCGGTGCACGCACACAGAGATAACTTGTATGTGTGTGCACATAAATGATGGTTGGATGGTGCAGGGTTAGGAAAATACAGATTTGGCTACTGTTTATAATTGCATTTTGGTCTAAAATTTAAATCCTGAAGAGTTTGTTTGAACGCGCTATTATCAGGAAGGTTCGAATTGAAAAAAATCTTTTTGTGTAAAAAGACTTATAGTAAACTAAAAGTAAAAATAAAACTCAACTATAACAAAATAAAGTTAAACTAAAACTAAACTAAATCTAAACATGGCCCCTGCGGCATTGTGGCGAAGATGCTGGCGACGTTTCCTCGCTGAATCGCCAAACTGATTCTTTGAGCGAGGAAACCGCCAGCTCTCTGGTCGCCAGTATCATCAGTAAGCCTCTTCGTGTCTTTGAAGAGGCTAAGGCTGGGTTGCACCAAACCATCTGTAATCGTAAGCTGTGTTCGTTAAAATTTGAATGTATGGAAAGTTTGAAAAGTTTCTATGGGATGACAGCTACCGGCGCCATATTTAACGTTGATCAGTCTGTGATCGTAAGTCGGTGCAACCCAGCCTAAGTGCGCTGCGGCCCCACGGACCTAGGGTCTCGACGCCAAAAGGTATAAAATTGTATTCAGCGCCAAGACCACTGTATTTGTTAAATTTTATGCCTTCGGCCGCTTCTGCCTTCCGCCTCTTTTTAACCGACTTCAAGATTTCAAAAGAGGAGGTTATCAATTCGGTTGCATGTTTTGTTTTTTTTTTTTTTTTTTTTTTTTTTTTTTATGTTTGTTACTCCGTAACTCCGTCATTTCTTAACCGATTTGGAAAATTCTTTTTTTTATTGTAAGTATATATATTCAAGTTGGTCTCGTTTTTGTCGAAACGCAGTTCTCATGATGAAGGCCATGAGAAATTGAGGGAACTCCTCAAATCTTAAAGGCAAACATATAGTGATTTTTATGTTTTTATCAACAAATCGAGCATTTTCATCCAAAAATGTGACATTTGACGAAGTGGACTCTCTCTTCAACGACGAAAAGTTCACGTTTGGCGATTTGTCCTCCTAGCTGTGTTTGTTAAGCAAGTTCTATCTTCACGATGACGAATTGAGGGAACTCCTCAAATCTTAAAGGCAAACATATAGTGATTTTAGTGTTTTTATCAACAATCTTGACAAACAAAACGTTCTCTTCGTTTTGTTTGTCAAGCAAGCAAGGTTTTTCCATGATTCCATGAGGAATTGAGGGTACTTAGTCTTCTACCATTATAAACATACTTATAGCCATTTTTATTTTATTGTATGGAATTTAAGAGTGCACCATCTAAGTATAATAATCTTTCACCGGCCTCCTCATTGAAGTCGGTTTTTTTTCTTAAAAAATATTGTGTTGGATAGTCCATTTATCGAGGAAGGCTTTAGGCTATATAACATCACGCTGCGACCAATAGGAGCAAAGACGCAGACGAAGTCGCGGGCAACAGCTAGTTAAATATATTTCTCCAATGAGACAATGCAATTTGTGAATGAGTACGCAGTATTCGTTTCATTTTAAACTGGAGTTCAGTAGCTTAGTTATAAATGTTATAGTTGTATTTATAACTATTGTATTTAGTACTTATATTATAATTCATCTTATACCTAATCTAAAATGATTTATCTAAAAATGTCTCGTTTATACAAGCTTTTAATTAACTTGCACTTATCTACTTATCATCAAAATTTCCAACTCTCATAGGGTTCCGTTCCCAAAGGGTAAAACGGGACCCTATTACTAAGACTTCGCTGGCTGTCCGTCCGTCTATCTGTCATAACTGCCATCAGGCTGTATCTCAAGAAACGCGATAGCTAGCCAGTTGAAATTTTCACAAATTATGTATTTCTATTGCCGCTATAACAACAAATACTAAAAAACAGAATATAATAAATATTCAAGGGGGCTCCCATACAACAGACGTGATTTTATTTCCGTTTCTAAAGATACAGGTACGGAACCCTTCGTGGGCGAGTCCGACCCGCACTCGGCCCGTTTTTTTCAGCCACTTGGCTGTACACATTGTTGTTAGCGACGTTATACTATTGAAAACATTTCGTGTCTATCTGTTCGTCAGTCTGTTCCCGCGTACCGAATGTTAAAAACATGATAATTCACGACGCAAACACTAAACTGACGATTTTACTGCACCACACTTAAATACACGCCAACATGACGCTTGATATATATAGCATACACGTCAAAATAAGGATTAGGTACCCTGTTAATTATAAAACTAATCAATATCTCCATGACTCTTCTACCTATACGACATACTGAGGACATGCCACATTTGTCACCGACGCGTTCTGTTTCTGATATATTTTTTCTGTGTTGGCAACATAACATCTTAGCATAGTTAAGATTTAGAAAATAAGGTACTTTAAATATGTACGTTTACCCTGTTCTGTGTTGTTATCGCCGGCCGGAGCAGTCCGCTACTAATCGCGAGCCACGATGATGATGATGTGTGTAGGGACGCCCGGCCGGAAACAGGCGGGCTGTCGATCACTCGTTGGGATCATTCAGCCCATTTCCCCGGAGTTGGAGCTTTAGGTTACTGTCCCGGCGACGCTCCCACAGCATCTTCCATTCTTCTCGTTTTCCTGCAGAACAGAAGGACATCCTTAAAGTTGACATCCTTCAATTCGCTCTCCGCTAGTGTATCTCGGCCGAATATATCAAACCGCATTGCTGCGTACATGATACACTCCGCTAGTATATGCTGGCTAGTTTCTTCCTCCCCACAATGTGGGCAGGAAGCATCAGTGCTGATACCTATTATCTTTAAGTGTCTATTCAGAGTATTGTGCCCGGTGATGATTCCGGCCAGCAATCTCAGATTACTCTTACCCAGTTTCAGCAGATACCTGGTTCTTCTGTGGTCGATACCTCTTAACATCATCTTTGCCGCATTCTCTCTCCGCTTCTTTCTCTTTTAGCCTTTCAATGACCCCCTTTGTGACATCAGCCGAGAAAGGAAGGGCCGGTTCTGGACCCATAAATTCCCTTTCCGCCCCTTCCTCTGTCAGCTCATTTGCTTTCTCGTTTCCCGTTACTCCCTGGTGTCCAGGCACCCATGCCACCGTAACACCTGGGTGTTCTCCTATCTCATTGAGCTCTTTCTTGCAATCTCTCCCATGTCGTGCGGCTCTGCTATCTAATTTGCGAATAAATACCTCATATACAGTTTTCAAAGTCTTTAATTCTTCGAGTCAGTGCCTACATCCAACAACATTCTTATACCAATACCATACGGTATTTCACTGATAGGCAAATCAGCAACTTTTCACGAAACGTCAAAACCGTGCGGTTAGTATGATGTTTATAGGGAAAAGTGCCTAATGACGTCACAATTTTCCATGGACAAAATGCGTCCTTCTTTCCATGTTTATGTATTTTAAAATAAGCTTAAGTACTGACGACCTGTTTAGTCTAGTTGGTAGTGACTCTGCTTCCGAAGCTAGAGGTCCCGGGTTCGAATCCCGGCCAGGGCATTTATTTGTGCGTTTTTCACGGATATTTGTTCTTGGGTCTTGGATGTTTTCTATGTATTTAAGTATGTATTTATCTATATCAGTATGTATATCGTCGTCTAGTAGGTACCCATAGTACAAGCTTTGCTTAGTTTGGGACTAGGTCGATTTGTGTAAGATTGTCCCCCAATATTATAAAAAAAAAATTATAAAAAAAAGGATTTTTCCGAGTTTTCGTATGATTTGTTTATTGGTAACGTCAAAATAGTTATTTGTTCAACAAGAGAGCAAAGTAGATTTTAACTGCGAGTGTTGATGTTGAGTCCCGAGCAAGTGAAAGATTCTATAATTGAATCACGAGCATAGCGAGTGATTCACAATTAGAATCTTGAGCGCAGCGAGGGACTCAAAGACACGAGATGCAATGCAAATATCTTTGCTCTCGTGTGATACACACAACTTTTCACCTCAGCGGCGAGAACATATATCGCAAAGGAATAGTGACAGAGAGAATGAAGTTACTTAAACTAACCTACGATATGACAAATAAAAAAGTAAGTTTTTTTCACGCTCGCAGCAAAATTGCTTTTTGCTCACTGGTTTCAATTAGGAAAAGTCGTTTTCACGCTCGCAGCGTAATTGCATTTTGCTCACTGGTTTCAAGCAACAAAACCGCCATTTTCAAGCCGCTGAGGTGAAATAGTTATTTTCCCCTCACTAGCTCAAACACGCTCCAAGGTCAAATTACTTTCCCCACTTGTGGATAAAATGCGTTTTTACCCGTTTGTTTCAAAGGATAAAAGACGGCTTTCCGAGCTAGTGAGGGGAAAAATATATTTTTTATAGTGTGAAATACCCTATTCTAGTAAACGAATCATGAGTACTTTAAAGGGACAACTTCTAGTTAGTAAAATTTATTTTGCGTATGGCAAGTGCACAGTTTTGCTACAGAGTAAAAGGCAGTCGGTCCAACCACTTTGAAACCTCCGAGTCAGCTTGGTGGACCTTGGTGATACCACCCTCGATGGCAAGCTGTGGGCAGTCCTCGGTGATATGGGACATCGACTGGATCTGGCCGCAGGCACAATTTGGGTCCGACCTGAACCCCCACTTATGCATGAGTTCGGCACACCTACCCTGAGAAGCTTGGAACCTATTAATTTGAACCCAGTACCTACGAGGCAGATAAAAGCCAGGCACGCGGGCAGTGTCGGACACGAGATGCCGGTTAGGCAGATTTGTAGAGCTCCAGCGATCCTGCCATTTCTCCGTCAATGTAAAATAAATACGATTACTTTAATTGTTTGAATTACAAAAACTCCTCAAGGATAAATATCCGATAGTATAAATCGATAATGTTCATAATCAATCAAACCGTACATGATGAATTCAAAAATAATTCATAAATTTTGGTCTGAAACAGCTAAAGTTGACCGTTTTTTTATCTGACCAATTTCCGGAGTCACGAACTTTAATCTTTGCCCCCCGGCTAGATGCTGGCCAAGAGCAATCCCATTTTTAATAATAAAAAAAATAAGTTAGGTACTGTCCTTTTAAAGTTTTAAATACTCAAATGTGAATTCTACTGGTATGTAATTAATATGGTATATTGTATAGGGAGTAGGTAGGTCCCCCACAAGCTAATCATCATCATCATCATCATTTCAGCCGAATGACGTCCACTGCTGGACATAGGCCTCCCCCAAAGACTTCCACAATGACCGGTCCTGCGCCACCCGTACAAGCTAATATAATAATAATAATGAAGATAAAAATGTGAGACAGTTTTATTAGGCAGACGTCCGTTGTCTCACTCAATAGCCCAGCCATTAGTCCAACATATTCACCCAATAGTCCGGTTCATTTAGATTCCATCAACCAGCAATAGTTCCTGTACACCCTGGCGGGTGCTGTCTCCGTGTGCGTCCCATGACACGGGCAGGGACAGCATCCGCTCGGTGTACCCCTTGCATTTCATTAAATCGTCGAAAGGGCCTCTACGTGTTGGCTATGTGGTACTCGGTTGGTACTTCGGCTCCGCGCACGCCTTCCAAAGGTCGGGGACACCATTGTCCCGTGAGCGGAAAAAACATAATAATAATATTGTGGGACAATCTTACACAAATCGACCTAGTCCCAAACTAAGAAAAGCTTGTACTATGGATACTAGACGACCATATACATACTTATATAGATAAATACATTGGAAGCATGCAAGACCCAGGAACAATATTCGTGACAAATCCGCAAAAAAATGCCCTGCCCGGCATTTGAACCCGGGACCTCAGGGTTCGTAGGCAGGATCACTACCAACTAAGCGGCCGTCAAGTGGACTGATAACCTGGTAAAGGTCCGCTGGATGCGGGTGGCGCAGGACCGGTCATTGTGGAAGTCTTTAGGGGAGCAGTGGACGACCATCGGCTGATATGATGACGATGATTGTATAGGGCCCCGAAAGACCCTGGATTGTCGTTTCACGCTCTACTGCTATCTGACCTTCCAACCTAACAGCAAAACTTAGACCTAATTGTAAGCTTGTCAAGTAAGTGAGCCTTGACTGTTTAGAAGTTCTCAAGCCGCCCTAAGGCCTCTAACTTTGTCACTGACAGCAGCCAGAAGGCCTTGCTACTCCGAACTTCGAAATTCGTGTCGTGCAGTCCTTCACTCTCGTCAGAAAGGGACGGCACGATACGAAGTTCGATTTTCGAAGTTTGGTGTAGGCCCTCAGGGTCAAAGGTTTAACGTGCCTTCCAAAAGCATGGGAGCGCACAGTTAGTTACTACTCAAAGTGTTCACCCATCCAAGAGTTGACCACGGCATTACTTGACCTCTCATACCGTACATTATATAAATTAACAATACAAATGAGCATCGACTTGCATTTGGCTGCTTTCCCCAGTTTAATCTTCAAAAAAATCTAAAATGCACATTGGCAATATTCCAAATATTCGAAGTTACGAAAACATTGGCAATAAAATAATACTTATTCTTGTCAATATGGCTGAGCTAGGAACACATCCAATTTCCCACTTACAAAACTAGCAGAATTCCAATTATCAATATGTTTATTGAATAAAATATTTGTTCATTCTAAAATTAGCATTATGCGCGCAGTTTATAAACGAACGCCTTTTAAAAATGAAAATGCTGTCTTAATCATTTTGGCTTTGCTTTGGCATTTGTGTTTGTGTGAAAAAGGAACACAATTTAATATAGATATATGATTTTTATTAAATTGGGATTGCTCTCGGACAGCATCTAGCCAGTCATTTGTGTAAAAAATACCTTTAAAAATACTAATTTACCAAAAGACTTAAACAGCCTTAATTCTTAGGAATTTATTTGAAAAAAAAAACAGTAATAGTTGATTAGTAGAGAATGACATTCAGGCCACCTATTGTTCTTTTTTATTTGCTAAATGTATATTTTTTCACATATAAACAAGATAGTAGGTAAATACTAGTATATAATAAATATGCTATATGCGTAAATATTACAAATTCATTAATAGTACATTACGATACAAGAGCAGAGAACAGGAATTTCGCAACGAGTGGTGATAAATTGAAACACGACAGAAAGGAGTGTTTTAAATCGACACGAGTTGCGAATTACCTGTTCGCACGTGTATCGTACAACGTTTTACAGTTCATATGGCTCTTTAAAGTTTCGACATATGCACGTAATCTGCTGATTACCGCACTCATGCGGTAATATAGCACCATATGTACTGTAAAAACATTTATATACTTAATTAAATATAAAACAACTAATACGTAAAAAAACTTAAGTTAACCTTATACAAAAGGCGCCCTGTGGCATAGTTATTACATATATATTATATATTTACGATAATCCCTAAGCAAATATATACTAGTGAGAACAATATCTATAACAGTGGAAACTGGAGCTATTATTAGTTTATATTATGTCTAAATACCCCCACGTGGCGTAGTTAGTAAATAGTTCCAATATTCCCTCATCCTCAGCAAATATATGCTATAGAACATTGTCTATAATAGTGGACCTTGAGTCACGGCCTCGGCGTGAGTAGCATCGCTTTTTTTAGTTATTAGTACAAATAATTAGTATACAGGTTTGTAATACTTAATCCATGGCGGATTAAGTGTTTTATACCATAATTAAATGATTTAAAATAGTTTATTCCTGAAAAAAGTCCATATTAGCTAACATTAATATATTATTATTCATTAATGATTACATAACTACCTAGGCAGCTAGAACAATAGGTTACACAGTGTGGAAGTCTGGGTCTTCTTGTATATGTAGTGGACTGTAGTTTTAAATGATATGTTCACTGGTCTGTACTGAATATATTTGCAGCAAACATTTTATCAGAGGTCACAATATTATACGTCCGTCCGCTGGATCGGATGAAAGCAGAGAGAGATAATAACACACTATGTAAGTTTAAATTATGTAGCCTATGATGGAATTAAATGTCAGGGATGCCAACGTAACTCTATCCATGTTGTGATGTTGGCAGTGATGTCAACACACAGTCATGTTTTATGTTAAGTATTAGTATATTTATGCCATGTGACAATATATCGTGCTAGCTGGTTGAACCCCTTCACATTACGTAAAAAGTTAAAGATGTGTGAAGAAAATTAGGTCTAACATTTATTAGCTGAACAAAATGTTACATATATAAGTAGTAAATTGTTACTAAATGTCATGAAACATACAATTTTTTTTAATTGTACTGTAAATGATAGAAAATATATTATACTGAAAAAAGTTAAAACAATAATATAAAACTAATAAATAGCTTATTAATCATATATTTTTCTTCAACATTGATATAATAATAAAAACATATTCATAACAATTTGACTAAAACAGTAACTATTTTCGAGAATTGATATGCTAGAAAATATGTAAACCAAATATTTTCTATTTAAAAAACACACTGTTTATAAACATAACTTAACATGATATCATAACCATCACAACAGACAAACACATATTTGAAATGCAACTTTAACATGATACACATAAGGTTAAATATAAAATGGACCTCGGTTAATTCTGTCACTGTCTTACAGTGAGATGTGCCGTTACATGAACGATTCGCCCTTGACTCGTGATCTGGAAAAAACTGGTTAAAAAAAACTCGTTCAAAAAACGAGAAATGCTAATATATAAGTAATGTTTGTCGTTTAATTGGATTAGTAATTTAACATGTGCATTATTTGGTTATTTGCGAATATAATCGGTGAAAGTGCGTTTGAGGCAGTTATAAGCGAATCTACTCGTACAATATCTACATATTTCTGAATTGTAACAGAATTGGTAGATCCCGATAGTTCCTCAATATTTGTTTTGCCGCTTGTGGATATCCGCGAAGGAATTTTATATTGAAACAGATTCTTCAGAGGAGTCTCTGTTTATAGTCGATAGTCGAGTTTTACAGAAGACCTCTGGTGAAACCATACATGGTCGCGTACGGTACGACTACAGTATGGGATTCTAGTGTAATGTGTATATTTATTTATTTATTAAAAATGTTTATATGACATTACAGTGTAACCAATGCGTCACGAAACTTAGACTAAACAATTTTGTTGACACAATAGCATGTAACAAATAAATTATATTGGAACAGTTGAGCTCCTAGCATCCATCGCCTCACAGAATCTCAAGCATTCGCTACACACTGCCGCCCATCGCCACGCAAACAAATCGCACTCCGGTGTTGATGCCAGGAGCGCATTGAGCAGTTGCAGGGCGCGGGGCAGCGGCGAGTTCCTGCACGACACGGTGCGCGCCGGCGGCACGGCCAGCAGGTCGCGTCGTCGTGGCCTGAGGGGTATCCTAGGAACATCTGGGATAAACAGTATAGACATGTTTAAAAGGTCGGCAACGCGCATGTGACAACCCTGGAGTCGCAGGCGTCTATAGGCTGCGGTAAGTGTAACCGCTAACCATCAGGCGGCCCGTACGCTTTTTTGCCACCGACGTGGTAAAAAAAAGCAATTTTAAAGGGTGTTGATCTTTTCAACTTTAATACCGTCATAAGAATCGTACCTTATTAAATAATGAAATGTAAGAAACTTTATAAGAATGTTTTTATTTGATACTTATACGGGAAATCTCTTCCATTTTAGGTAAAATGGAAAAGTTCGTTTTATATACACGGGTTGACTTAATTAGATGTAAAAACCTTTGACATATGGTTTCTTTTGTCCTAACACCTTTTCCTTAAGGCACGTGCTGACGCAGCCATATGATTTTTAGGATGTGTTCTTATAACGTATTATGAGTCATTGACGCAGGTAAAAAACTTAAAAAAAGGACCTGTTGTATGTAGTTGTGTGTTCGAATAGACATTACATGTTTAAAATGTGTATTGTATCTATTCGAACACGTCACAACTACATACGACAGGTCATTTTCTTAAGTTTTTTACCTGTAGCATCACATAATAGTATAATAGTATTACATACCTGTAGTAATAGTAAGTACATTACTACAGAGGCCGGGACGAAAGGGGTTGCCGGCCGAAGACATATAGACGGCCGAGCACAGCGAGGTCGGATAGGTTTGAGGCGGGCAACCCCATATTTCCCGCCGAGGTATGTATAGTGCTTTTCTCAGACATGCAATGAAATAAACAACAAAAAAATTTTTTAATATGCATTGTGGCAGAATGCCATGATGCCTGTGCCACAAATTTACGTGGAATAGAACGTGCAAGATTTGTATGAAATTCCATTAACGACCTCTTGAAACGTCATTCTTCGCAGCCTATTATAAGGAACATAACATCAATATTTCATTGCATGTTTGAGATAAAATTATAAAAGTATTTCGTTCGTTTATATCACACAGTTAAGTACAGTTATGTCACCAAAACACTAACACAGCAAAGTCATATTTATAAAAAGTTTCATTGAAAGGTATTCTAAGTATACCTACCTGCTTAAAAAGAGGTATAGGAGAACCCAATTAATATGGCGCACGTCGAAGCTCTTAAGCAGTTGACCGAGAGACCATTATTGCTTAATCCGCGCGCCTTATTACTTGGGTCTTGCTATACAGCAAAAGTTGATGATCATTTTAGTACCTTGTCACTTTTACTACCTTGACGCATCCCAACTGCGCATTATTGTTACGCTAGTGCGACAAAGTACTAAAATGATCACCGACATTTTCTGTTGATTCCATCAACTGACTATTGAAAGCTAGTAATAGATTACGTAACTCATTATTTCATAGTAGTTTTTTTAAATAATAAGATGGTTACAATCAAGCATACACCTGAAGCCCATGGATGCTCACGACTAAACATTCTCATGACATTTTTTTTATTTGAGTATTCATCGTTTCAATTGCCGGAAACAAATGAAACTACTTAATCTGGTTGATATTATTTACATACTATATTAAACAGATTAACATTAAGATAAATAGAACAAATACTTATTTCATTCACACGAAAACTGCGTTTTTTTTTCATGTAGGTATATACAGTATTGGTGTTATTATGAACAGTCGAGTTTATTTTTAATTTGCGATTAAAGGTCAATTTGAAAATAAAAATTTAAAAAAAGAATATGTTAAAAATAAAAATGATAGTGAAATATTACGAGCGTTCAGTGTGCGCCGGCCTTAACTCTGCTAATAATAATACGAGGTACATACCTCGTGCGCGACTCTGGTGCCGTTAGGGTTGCCACCCTGTCGATATTGTTATCGATATTCGAGTTTTACTGAATGTGTATTTTATATTTTCCCGTTTGTAATTTTACTGTAAAAAACCAAATAATGACAGAAATTACTAGAAAATATACTTAAGAAGTTTTAACTACTCAGTATGGGTATGGGGTTCTTCAAGAAATGAGTATATAAATATTTGAAGGGTCGACAACGAAAATGTGACATCCCTAGAGTTGCAAGTGTCCATAGGCTGTGGTGACCGTTCATAATCAGGTGGGTCGTACGTTTGTTTGCCATCACGTATACCACATGTAAGAAACGTTAAATATGACATAAATAATGTGACATAAATTGTACTGGCATGACAACCGTCAATAGAACAGTCTTAAATATCGTAGATTGTAGGCGCATGTACTTTTTTTCACCTTATGTCATTCATAGAACAAGCTGCCTTTTTAGAATCTATTATTAACTGCCACCGCTTATTTCGTATTAAACCAAAAAGCACATATTATAATTTAAACCAATTCAACACAAAAATATATTCCAAACAAAAAACGAAGAAATGAGGACAAAGGATGTACCATCGATACATTTAGCAGTGGTGTGACAACCCTAGCTACCGTATCCATTTAGTTTGACAAGCATTCGGTTTCATATATCCGTCATAGCGCTGTGTGCCATCGCTATACCCGCGACTGTGTGCGTGCGGTCAGGGTTGGCAATGCATTGTATTTCATTAATTTGTTTATACTATTGTTGTGACTTATTTTGTTCTTGTTATGCTATTTATAGTAAGTAAGAAAATAATAAAGTAACGGTAGAAAATTGGCGGTCCTATATTATCGCTAAAGAGCGATCTCTTCCAGATAATCTTATTCGGGGGATTATTAGGAAGTCAATAAGAATGAATGAGTATGGGACTGATAATAGTCTTTTTGTTGGTGATGATGGACAAAGAAATATTGAATGTGTTTTTAATATACCATAGTTTTAATGGTACAGGAAAAGCAAAGGATAATCAACGCCTATTAAAATGTTCTGCCATTATAACGGATGCCCAAAAACAAATTGGGGACTAAAAAATGAATTAATTTTTGCACAACCGTGTAAGAAAATGGAGTTAGTATAAATGTTCATGAAACTTATTTTGGCATGACTGCCGTTAAATTATGTTATCACTTTGACATTTGTGTTTCAGCCTACATTGCGAAGAAACTTAAAGACATAAATAGAGCATATATAAATGTAGTAAAAAAAAACCGGCCAAGAGCGTGTCGGGCCACGCTCAGTGTAGGGTTCCGTAGTTTTCCGTCCGTCACATTAAGTTGACATATTAAGTACAGAAACACAAAACCCTAAAAAGCACGTCATTTCATTGTGATTTTGTAGAAATGACAGGTACAATAAACACCTGTTTATACGGTTAAATTACAAACTTAGTTAAGAAATTATTTTTGTAATTTTTTCAAAAACTATTCAACCTATCAAGTTCAAAATAATTTTCCTACAAAGTTTTTATAAAGTTCTACTTTTGAGATTTTTTTCATATTTTTAAAACTTATGGTTCAAAAGTTAGAGGGGGGGGGACACATTTTTTTTTACTTCTGGAGTGATTATTTCCGAAAATATTAACATTATCAAAAAATGAGTTAGTAAACCCCTATTTATTTTTAAATACCTATCTAACAATATATCACACGTTAGGGTTAAAATGAAAAAAAAAATCACTCCCCACTTTACGTATAGGGGAGGTACCCTAATAAAATATTTTTTTCCACTTTTTAACCGACTTCAAGATTTCAAAAGAGGAGGTTATCAATTCGGTTGTATGTTTTTTTTTTGTTTTTTTTTTTTTTTTTTTTTTTAATATTTGTTACTCCATAACTCCGTCATTTCTTAACCGATTTGAAAAATTATTTTTTTGATTGTATGTATATATATCCAAGTTGGTCCCGTTTTTATCAAAAGACAGTTCTGATGATGGAATCCATGAGGAATTGAAGGAACTCCTCAAATCTTTTAGGCAAACATATAGTGATTTTTGTGTTTTTATCAACAAATCAAGCATTTGCATCCAAAAATGTGACATTGGATGAAGTGGAACTGCTGATGATGATCGAACAGAACTCTTCAACGACGAAAAGTTCACGTTTGGCGATTTGTCCTCCTAGCTGTGTTTGTTAAGCAAGTTCTATTTTCACGATTGATTTTTGTCATGCTCGAGTTCTGATGATGGGATCCATTAGGAATCGAGGAAACTCCTCAAATGTGAAAGGCACACCAATAGTGATTTTAGTATTTTCATGAACTAATCAAGCATTTTCATTCATAAAAGTGACATTTGATGAAGTGGAACTGCTGATGATGATCAGAACGGAACTCTTCAACGACGCGTAGTTCACGTTTGGCGATTTGTTCTCTTCGTTTTGTTTGTCAAGCAAGCAAGGTTTTTCCATGATTTCATGAGGAATTGAGGGTACTTAGTCTTCTACCATTATAAACATACTTGTAGCCATTTTTGTATTTTATTGTATGGAATCTAAGAGTGCACCATCTAGGATTAATAATCTTTCACCGGACTCCCCCATTGAAGTCGGTTGTTTTTTCTTAAAAATTATTATTTTACCACTTTGTCGGCGTAATTGATATACATATTAGTACCAAATTTCAGCTTTCTAGTGCTAACGGTCACTGAGATTATCCGCGGACGGACGGACAGACGGACGGACAGACATGGCGAAACTATAAGGGTTCCTAGTTGACTACGGAACCCTAAAAAGACAAAAAAAGATGTTATATTATAGGTAGTCGTACTTTAGCTGATAAGTTTTTGTTGTAGAACCTACTAACAATACTTACGTTATACGTATCGGTATTTGAGTGTATCGCGTGATAATAATAACCGTTTATGAGACCCCATTGGTTTCTCTTTTGTATTTTTTTATATTTTTATGTTTTACCTGCTAGGAAATCAATTGATGGTTCCATCGGAAGATCAGCGCTGGTAATCGCGCCAGCACACCGCTGAAGTGGAACCATTTCGTGCAATAGCTACCAATTATTATTACTATTTTTACTGTCACTCTTTTGTTGTGATGTATTGTCACGAATACACTTTCATTCTATTCTCTGACGGCTGTAGAAATCGCAATTTTATTTTCATTTTTTTTTATAATTATAAGCATTTTTTTATTCAGACTTCAAATTATTTTATAGAAATTTAAATTTCCAAAAACGGTCACGGCAAGAAAACTATATAATTATCAAAACTGGTCAGAAAATTTCACGAGAATCGGTTGAGAAATGCAACCTGCGAATACGATAGCATTATTTCCGGAGCTGAAACGGAGACCTTCGTTTCCCTCGGTCAATTATAAAGCTGTGGCAGCCCTGAGTGTTTTCAGATCAGCCGCGCATGTGAGCGTAGACCGCACACCCACACACGCGAAACGGTAATACGATAATTTTTATGAGTAGGTAACCTAGTGTTGCTTCTCGGGTCCGCTTGCAATATTTTTTTAAATCTTAAGTAATGACTGGCAAAAAACTTTAAGTTACATATGAAAAGCTCAATTGTGTTCGGTTTCCCCATATAACGTTTTAAAGGGATTTTTGAGGCTTTAATCGCATGATCTTGTTTTTTTAATTTTAGATTTTTGTCCAACCGGGATATTTGTAAGAGTGGGATGTGATGTCGACTCGTCCATTAGGGCCGAGGCGAGGCCTGTCGCGGAACATCCCGATGATTTGACTTCTTTTCAGGACTCGTGGGGAAGCGGGTAGACTCCAGACAATAGAAACTTGAATCAATTCATTTAAATCATCTTTACAAGGTTCGATGATTTATTATTCATAGTTTCCCAAAAGTTAGTTCGGTCGACACGTTCAATATCTAACATTATGTATTTTTTTGTAATATCCAGTCTCAAAACGGCATGCTGAAATAACATGAAACTTTGTATACACAATGGGATCCGGTATATCTAGGCCGTAAATTAGTTTCTGTTGCTTGAAATTATAATGGAGAAAAAATACAGCGTTTATTAAGGTTTTCAAAAAATTCGCTGTATTTTTTTTCTCTTATAATTTTTAACAACTATAACTAATTTCCGGCCTAGATATGGCGGATCATATTGTGTATACAAAGTTTTTTGTTATTTCAGTACGGCGTTTTAAAACGGGAACGAAACTACTTTTGTGTGGAGTCGAGCGTACGACTACTACTAGAGAACCCGTAGGCTACGATGTCTGCTTACCATCAGGCAAGCCATGAGGCCCATGAGCTTGTTTGCCACCGTCATAAACTCATTTCCTCACATCAGAATACAGAATCACTAAGCGTATAAATCTGCGTACATCTGTGCATGATTTCCAATCGAAAATGAAAAATTGAAAAATTGACCACCACGGGCGGGATTTGAACCCGCGACCTCTGGAATCCGTCCATCGCTCTTTCCAACTGAGCTACCGCGGGTTATCCCGAGGCGAAGAATCTTTCGATTTAAGCCTTAGGGAGACTTGTAAGTGGTATATATGTAACTTCCGCTAAGTGGACGTTTCCACTTGTAAAATATTTACATTTATGATCGCATGCGTTCTGGACGAGCCCTAAAGGGCATCAATGTGATCTAGGTTACATTTAGCATGGCATACGCTAAACACCTCACGTGTTAGTGTTAAATTTTCTTTTCTCAAACATGCAATGAAATATTGATGTTATGTTCCTTATAATAGGCTGCGAAGTATGACGTTTCAGGTGCGGCTAGGACAAGAGGTCGTTAATGGAACTTCATACAAATCTTGCAGGCCTAGGCCGGCAAAGTCCTCTTTTTTAATTCCATTCCACATAAATTCGTGGCACAGGCATCATGACATTCTGCCATTTTGTTTTTTTTTGTTGTTAATTTCATTGCATGTTTGAGAAAAGCACTATACTTATACATACCTCGGCGGGAAATTTGGGGTTGCCCGCCTTAGACCTATCTATGTCTTCGGCCGGCAACCCCTTTCGTCCCGGCCTCTGTAGTAATGTACTATACTTAACTCTAGTTGCTGAAGACCGCAGCCATTATTGGCTATGTGCACGTCTGAAACGTCAAACGTCAAAGGTCCCGAGACAATATCAAAACTCAGAGATGTCAAATAATGACACATGAATATTTTATTTTTACTTTTGTAAACGAGAAAGACCCCGTATTGGAATTGTTACTGAAATAAATAAGAGAATAAATAAATACATACAAACGAAACGAATCGTAGGAAACCGTTAAGAAACCAATAGAAAACGTGAAAGTAAATTTGACAGTAGTCCCCGGTAAGTACACATTTCTGCCATGGTGTGCGCTACGATCGCCTAGCTTACCCCCACCACCTATTTATTTATTTATTTATTAGGATTGCCAACGGTCGATACAATACACATTCATAATAAACTATACATTAACAACATTCATAACTGATCCCCCACTTACAGGCAATCACAGCATGCACTATTTTCAATTACAGCTTTCCATAATATGCTACATATAAAGACAGAAAAAAAAAAAAAGAAAAAAAAAATAAATAACAAAAACCAAGTAATCAAGTGACTAAATAAATTAAACTTACTACCTAACTGAAATCGTCAACAGAAAGTAACTTCTTTTTAAATTCTGACTCACTGTCGTGAAACACATCTAACGTCGGTAGTCTACTAGCGAGTTTGTTGTACAGGCGAGACAAGCGAGTTATAGGCGCATGAGTCCCAAGATTTGTTCGGCTGCGGCGCACATAAAGCAAGGCACATGGGTATCGTGGCAAACGTGACGGCACTCTAATTCCAATTCGTTTAACTAACTCTAAACAGTCGATTTTATCGTTCAGCAGCTTATGTAAAAACATCAAGTCTAACACACTGCGTCTACTGATTAAGGATTTAGACCTCAATTCCTCCTAGCGCTGTGTTGTGACTGAAAACTTAGCACTTTAGGTTGGTACTATGATAGTCAATTGACAGTCCCGTCGCCAGTACGCTCGGCTGAACTCGATTCTCCATACAAACGTAGTTACGCTCTCATTTTAAAACGCCATGCTAGAATAACATGAAACTTTGTATACACAGTGGGAGCCGCCATATCTAGGTCGGAAATTAGTTTCTGTTGCTAGAAAATGTAATAGAAAAAAAAATACAGCGAGCTTTGGAGTTTTTTACGTCTTGTATGAAAACCTTATATAATAATCGCTGTATTTTTTTTTCCATTATAATTTCAAGCAACAGAAACTAATTTCCGACATAGATATGCCGGATCCCAGCGTTTTAAAATGAGAGCGTAACTACTTTTGTATGGAAAACCGAGCTTACTGCAGACTTAAATATTGCTATTCACGACACGGCCAAACTGGCTGATCACGCGTCCTCGCGTGTACCGTGTACCTGAAAAGACCAGACAAGAATGTAGGGTTAGCTGTACAAGTTGTTGAAATACAGAAGAGTATAATGTTTTACAAAAAGGTTATTTAACAAAAAAAAGCTAACCTGTACATGTTTAGCTGTTCACACAACGAATTCTCGAATTCAACAGAGTCGGCGTTTGCGATTGTTTTGTAATCACAAGAGTCCATGGGCTACGATGTCTGTTTACCATCAGATCGTTTGCCACCGTCATAGTATTTAAAAATCTCAGTGCAAGATTTTATGCATACTTAATAAAACCAGATATGCTTTAGCGCACGTGGCGCAGCGGTATCTGCGTACTGCGTGCGGTATGCGCAGTTAAGCAACGTCGGCCGAGGTCTTTTCTTGTATGGATGACCGCTGTGAGCTTAAGCGCTCCCGTGCTTTGGAAGGCACGCTAAGCCGTTGATCCCGGCTGCTGTCTATAAGAGCAGTCCTTAATCCAAGTTAGAGGACTTCAGGCGGCTTGAGAAATTCTAACAGTCAAATTGCCCACTCACTTGACAAGCCTAATCCCAATGAGGTTTAGTTCCCCCCTTGCGTTGGAATATCTTCGGAATGGTACGAATTAGGATACTAGTGTCTTAGGGCATCCTTCAGGATGCAACTATACTGGGATAACACTAGGATGATGATGATGAACATGGGTTAGAATGATCAACACAGATCCATTATTCTCTTGACATCAGAGTCCGTGTGTATATAATTTTGAGTTTTGGGCGCGCTATTTCTGCTGCTGATTGTAAGTACATCTACTTATTTGTCGTAAGTAAACTGTTTTTTTGTGAATAAGATAAAGTTCTCCGATAACCGTTATCGGGACATAAGCGATAAGTTATCGAGCGTGTACTGAGAAAGGAATGTCTGTCTGTCCGTAGTGAGTTAAGAATATTTTGACTTATGTCTGGTTCTTCCAAAATGAAACAATAGTTTAATAAACTATACAAATTGGGAAATTTCAATTCATTTTCTGTCCTGTTTGGAGCTTATTGGAACCTTTTTAATGAGTAACATTTATTATTATTATTTCGATTGATTATTGATAAATGTAGGTTAGTATTTACTATCGTTATATTTCTAACTTTCATGTAATGACGATCGATATACTCGTAAGAGTAGCAATTAGCAAGATAAGCATAAATATTAAATATTTAATGTAATTGTATATGGAGATAAATAAACTAAAATTAAAGACTGCTAGTAATGTCGCCACTTAAAACTTCTCCCAAAAACGATTTTTAACAGAAATGTATTTATAAAGAATAGAAATATTATAACATTTATGACGTGCTGACGTGACATACACTATTAGCTAAGTAGGTAACAGAAAAAAAACATCATCATCGTCATGTCGGAAAAGAAAAATGTTACGAAATAGTTCCAAACATGACCAGCACTGGTCTTCCGTGGGATTAATCTTCAGTGAGATCACGGCTGGCAGCGCACAAATAAACAATAATAACAATCGAAAATTTCAACAAAAAAAAACCGACTTCAACAGAGTTATTCGTCCATTTATCGTGCACATACTTAATGCAAATTTAAGAATTATATGGTTATCTCACCGATGCCATTGTCAGAATTGGACCAAATTGAAACGGGACCACGCGGAAAGCACCAGCTTTCGAATAAAAACAGAGTGATTAAATTAAAATCGGTTCATCCAATCGAAAGTTCTAAGATAAAAAAACATTTTAATAAATACAGTTGATTTGAGAACCTCCTACTTTTTGAAGTCGGTTAAAAACCAAATATCTGGTTAAAAATCTAACAATAATTTCTAAACATCTAATATAAGTATACCATTCGTTCTCTAGCAAACATGCAAGTGTGAGAATGACAATCGCATGCTCGACATAAACTAGATCGTGCTATCAAGGCTGATGGACGCCGTAGCCTATGTCATCTGTGCTGCATGAGTGAGGTTACGTTGTATTGTGACCGTCGCGGTGACCGGAACACGGACAACGCAAGGAAGCGAGCAAGTAAAAAATATACGGAATATGGGGATAAATGCGTAAGTAAGGATTTTGATTTTGTATGGGATGGAATAGTTGGGTTTATTTTGTTTAATTTTTAAAGTTGGTTGTTATTGTTATATTTATTCACATAATACATTATTTATTTGGTTATTTGTATTTATAATTAAATAAATAAATAAATATTAGGGGACAATTTTTACACAAATCGAACTAGTCCCATAGTAAGCTCAATAAGGCTTGTGTTATGGGTACTAGACGACGATATATTTAATAGATATATACTTAGATACATAGAAAACGTCCAAGTTTCAGGAACAAATGTCTCTGCACACCACAGAAACAAATGCCCTTACCGGGAATCGAACCCGGGACCTCTAGCTTCGGAGGCAATAACACTACCAACTAGGCTAAACAGGCCGACAAAATATAATTAACAATCGATCAAAAAATCAACATTATAAATAAAAATAAAATAAATAAATAAATATTGGGGGCCAATCTTACACAAATCGACCTAGTCCCAAACTAAGCAAAGGTACAAGCCATGGGTACTGGCTATGGGTATTATACTATATAAAATGAGAATAAACTAAATTAGATCACCTTGATCGGAACCCTGGGGATTACCCGTAAGGGTGGCTGCGTTGCCCCTTTGGATGGCTATAGCAAATCGCTGGGCAAGGGGCTTACAACCCCTCTGGTGTTGCCATGGGCGGCGCTAATCGCTTACCATCAGGCGATTCGCCTGCTCGTTTGCCACCTATGTCATAAAAAAAAAGGAAAGTGCTAGCCCTACGGTTCCTATATACTCTATTTGTTATTTCATTTAATAACATTATTAAAGAAATTGAATACTAGCCATAAACTTATGTCAATTGTGTAACAATAGATATAGGATTCAAATAAGGTTAGTTTTAATGAAAAATATACATTTATAAATCGTAACTTAGTTGTATTGTAGCGTAGTGGTGGAGTAAAACTAAAGTTAAACTGAACGCCCCTCTACTGATTTGACTTACATCTGACTTAAGCATATAATTGAAACACATTGAAACTCTTCTATCCTAAAGTATATTTTTTTCAAGGTAAGATATCTTAAAACAATGTTTTTTAGGTAAGGGGCCGCCATTGTTTAAAAAATATTTTTACTCTTTTGAGTTAAATTGATACATATTACACTGTCACGATCTATCAATACAAATTTACTATAAAAAATGTTTCTAATCATCTTCTGTATATTATGCAAAAAAAACAAACATTACTTAAAATCTTAAAAATACGACCTACCGCATTTTACCACGCCGCCGCTAGAGCCGACCCTAATTCGTTACCCTGATATGTGTGTGTGAACGCGCGTGTGTGAGTGCTGATAAACTCTAGGGTTGTCGACGATACAACAATAAGCCACAAAATATTGATGGGTTTGAAACACTTCTTAAGATTAAATACAATACAAATATACATTTTCATTCTCTGTCGATGTCAATAGGACTTTTTTTATAAATGTTATAAATGTTTTATGACATAGTGTAACAAGGATAAGGCTATGTAACACTCTGATGTTAAAGAGATATAGTTGCTCTTATATAATGGTATATAACATTTATAACAGCCAGTGTGGGAGCACCATAAAAGGGGAAATGGGGGTGAGAAGGAAGTTAAATACGGACGATATAAGAGCGTTTGCAGAAAAACTGCATTACATGGACTTTTTTATTTCCATTTTAGGGTTTCGTACCTCAAGAAGAAAATACGGAGCCCTTATAGGATCACTTTGTTGTCTGTCTGTCTAACTGTCTGTCAAGACCCTTTATCTCGGGAGCGCGTGGAGGTATCGATTACTCAGGTTTACATTTCCCCGAAGCTGTGAAAAAAATCAAACTTCTAAGTTAACGTAAAAAAAGATACGGCCGTTTATGCTGCAAAAAAAAACGTATATTTCGACACCCTTGGGAATCAAAATTTAAAGGGTACTTTCCGTTGATCTAGATCTATTAAATTTGGCAATATCGTCTTTTACTACAAATACAGGGACAAATCTAAAAACTGTACATTTGTAATTAAATTACAAAAGATAAGTCTTTATATAAAGTACATAATACTTATAAATTTATGTATACGTGTCCCTCGGTGGGCTTGTCCGACTTGCACTTGTCCGATTTTTTCGGATTGATACTTTAAGGATCGTCATACATAAAAAAAAATGATTCAAATATTCATTGATTGTATTGGCGTGACGCACTGGAAGAAAAAAAAGGAGTTCCACGACCAATGTTCTACGTGAGGTGTCGGCGAAATAAATATACATACATACATAAACTCACGCCTATATTACCAAAAGGAGTGGGCGGTGCCCACGAAAATAAACTTTCATCTTTCCACTGCTGCCACTTTTAACTATTTTTTTATTTTATGGAAATAATGTGACAGGTTGATAGCCCATCACTCACAACACACTTCAACCTAACGTGACTACAAAATATAATTCATTATAAAAAAATGGGTTTTTTCTTTATTATTATTATTATTACTAGCAGACAGTGGCAGCCCTGACCGTTTAGTTTGCATTCCGCTCGCCGCCGAGCCACAATCAAGTGTTACGGTACCACTAAGTGGATACGACTCTATTTTCATCACATTAAATTATCCGCAAAAAAAATATATACAAAAAATCAATTTTACACAAAATCAAATCATTATCATCAGCCTAGACTATATGCGTTCCACTGCCGGGCACACTCCTTTCAATTAATGGACGAAATATCATTTTGTTAATCGAATAGTAGGTTCTTCTTGAAGGAAAACATCGTGAGGAATCTTGGTTAATTCCAACAATGTCGTTTTTCCCTCAGGTTTCGAAGGTAAGTATGTGGCTTTTGCAAAACTAATACCTACGCCAATTTCGGAGGACAATCTCACACAAATCGACCTGCTCGTAGTTCCAAACTAAGCAAAGCTTGTACTATGGCTATTAGACGACGATTGTGTATACATATTTTATCTGTAGCTAAAGCTAACTGACATAAATAAATAAATAATTATTGGGGGACAATCCTACACAAATCGACCTAGTCCCAAACTAAGCAAAGCTTGTACTATGGGTACTAGACGACGACATTCATACTTATATAGATAAATACATTCTTAAATACATAGAAAACATCCAAGACCCAAGAACAAATATCCGTGAAAATGCACAAATAAATGCCCTGGCCGGGATTCGAACCCGGGACCTCTAGCTTCGGAGGCAGAGTCACTACCAACTAGGCTAAACAGGCAGACATAATGTTTTATTTTTATTATTACTTTTGATTTTGAAAAATAATGTATTTAGACTAGAATTATTATGTGTACACGATTGTGTCCTATTCATGTGTGCAGTGTCTGACACTAAAATTTAGTGTGTACGCCAATTTGAAAGAAAGAAAGAAAGAAAGAAATAAAATACATTTGTTTAACGTCGCACAAGAAATAAAAAATACCAACACATAAAATAACATAACAAGACGTTAACAAGGATCCCCACTCAGCATGAAGCCACGGCAAGACTCAACAAGCAGAGGCGCTGATTTTCGGTGGGGACCACAGACTAGTAAGGGTTCAGACCGCCAACTCACGAAGAAAATATATAGACCGTAAGCAACTATATTTAATCTTTACCCGCTGGTAGATTTGTGACGTTTCTTTTTTTTAATTATTTAATGGCACTGTGGCAATGGAACTTACTGTGAACATCCATATATAGCTCATTTAAATTTAACTTTGTGTAGAAGCTCACGGCATTTCCAATTGAACACCACTGGTGTTCAATTGAAATACCGTGAACTATGTTGAGCCATATCTTAGTTAAATGAAATTAAACAAACATTTTACTTATCAGCAGATTTATTTTTTAATGTATCTCATCTCATATCCGGGAAAACGATATATCTTCGTCCTTTCACAGAGTTCTACGTTTTACAACCACAACACTCGTACATTTTGCAAATTGAGAACTTGCATGCCTTGCCACATACGATGCACTTCACTATCTTCCATTTGTTGTCCAAACAATGGTTAATACGCGCTTCCAGATGAATTTTCGATTAGCTACACACTGTTTCGTTTGTTTACTGCATAGTAAACTATCAATACTACAATTTAAATAACAACATTAGAAAAAAAATAAGAAAATGTTCAGAGACGACTAGACGAAATTCCGAGAAGACGCCATTTTATTTTTATTTGTCACTTTATTTTGACGTTTGACGTAGGCAGTAGCCAATCAAAGCTCAATATGTCGTCAAAATCTTTTGACAGAATATGGACGCTATCGTACACGTTTCGTTCTACGTAGATAAACAGCCGTGGTGGGGACTTTACTTAAATCTAAGACCAGAGGCGACACAGACGCCAACGACAGGATTACCATATAATAAAAAGTTAAAAACCATAAAAATAAACATAAAGAAGAAGCTACATCGGATGACAATCATTTTTAAGAAATCAAAAGTAAAAAATAAACCTGAAACTAGAACATAACAAACAATTTGCTAATATTTTAGATTCATAGTTAAAAAACTGCAACATGAAAAATAGTACTTAACATCTTGTGTATAAGTACCACATCTAGAGCAAATAAATAAATGTCTAAATAAGCACTTATAAAAATCGCGAAAAATATTCGTGTTCATAACACAAATAAATGCCCTGACCGGGATTCGAACACGGGATCACCGGCTTCGTATGCAGGGTCACTACCGACTGCTAAAGTGGAAGTATAATTATCATATTATTCTCCAAAATAATAACCTTATCCACACTAACTCTTTCGTCATCCACACACGCGCGTCCATGTTTATCCATTATGTAACGCACACACACACAGACAAAGCAAAGTTTTTAATTTTAAAATCGTACCAACATTAAGTAGCGAGTGATTAGAGAAGGCTTTACCGACTTGGGATTAAAGGTTATGCGTTATGTTTTAGGGTTCCGTGGGAATGAGACAGCATTACAAGTATTACAACATGCCTTTTATTCGAACTAAACTGAACTGAAACTGTTGTTGCCATTTTTTTTTTATTTTATAAATCTCAGTCTCAACTTTCATTGGCCAGACTCTAGCCAATAGGATCTCTATAGAAATCCTTACTCTTGAGTATAGAATCACAGTATTAAGACTGTGGTAGAACCAAAACCGGTTTTTGACAGCTAGGGGTTGAGTATATACATACATGTTTGAGGTACATATTTGAGGAAAGAAAAACTTTTTTTCAATTGAATCCAATGAAAAATAATAGGCGGCTAGCTCAATAATGCAATGTTTAATCTTTTGCTCCTGTTACAGAGGGCCTACTCCGAACTTCGAAATTCGAACTTCGTATCGTGACGTCCCTTTCCGTCATATAGTGTAAAACGCGAGAGCGAAAGGGACGGCACGACACGAAGTTCGATTTTCGAAGTTCGGGGTAGGCCCGGTTATATGTATAAAAGATGGCATAAAAAATCTACCTCCATTGTTCGTAAAGTTCTATGTGCGACATTAAAAATGTTAATACACACAGGGCCAGACCTTCATTCATATTTAAGCGGCAGTATTATGTATTAAGAACAAAATACTGTAGGTTCCTAATATTATACTCATTATTCAGTCAACAACATGGGGCTAGAGTGCTCGTGGCCCAGCGGCGCCCGCGTACCGCATGCGGTATGCGAGGTTAAGCAACGTAGGCCCAGGTCATTTATTGGATGGGTGACCGCTTTGAGTACTAACTGAGCTTGAAAGGCTCGTTGATTTCGGCTGCTGTCTGTGACGGCAGTCGTTAGCAAGTTACCTATAGAGGCCTTCTGAAATTCAAGATCCCTTGGAGGTATTACAATGAAACCATGGGACTCTGGCAGAACTATAGTTTATTTCTGGAGATACACAACTTTGTATTTATATAATTATATTATCAAAAACATCCTTTCAGTAAGAAAAAGTCAACAGGAGTGAGTAAAACAAACCTGACACATGACATGTGCAATATCGATTGTAAAATTCAAATATAGAATAAGGCCAGTCCGTCACAGTAAAACCTTATTCCAACAGGAGGTCATAACTTTAGATCGAAATTTCTCCGAATTGAAAAATAGAAATACTCCTTTCGGACACAAGAGGTTACTGCAGATGCTCTGAGGAAGCGTCCTTTTAATGTTTTGCTCTACGTATTATATAATATTTAAGTAAATACATAGAAAACATCAAAGACACAGTACCTAACACATATTCATTCGTGCTCATAACACAAATTAATGACCTTACCGGGATAGCGGGTCTAAAGTACTTTAATATAATGACAAATTAATTAGAACGAATGCAGACCGACAACTTCATCGTACACATGTATATGTTACTCATACAGATATGTACATAAGTAGTTCCACGTTTATATTATATGTAATGTCTTTGCTGTGTGGAGATTTCGGAATACGGCGATATGGGAAATGGCTAAAGAAGAGCTTGGCGGATAAGATGTACAATGAAAGAATATGGAGTTATTTGAAACGCCTTTCTGATGAGATTAGGTAAAGTTTTCTTTTTGTAATTTGTTTTTTTTTTTTATTTTTATTTATTTAAGTAGTATAGTAGTAGTTATAGCTTTAAGTGTTTTCATACTTTTCCTATACATGTTAATTGTTGTTATATTTAGTCTGTAAATTTCTTGTTGCTTTAATAAAACATTGTATAGGTAAAAATATGAACTGATTATCAGATATATGATATGATTCGTGACTAGGTATATATTTGATTGTCTGACTAGATAATATTCTGACATTGCTTTTCTTAAATATCCGTGTTTGTGCATAATTAGTTTGTCGCCTTTGTGTGCTACATTTATTTTTCTTATTTTGTCGAAGGTTAGCTGGAAGAGATCACTTAGAGGGATAAGTTCGCCTTTGTACTTTTACATTTTGTTATTTTATTCCGATTGTAGTTGTTTTTTGTGCAATAAAGTGTTATACATACTAGAAAGGAAACGTATAAATTCCTAAAAAAAATCCTTGGCCTACTCAATCAATACCTTATTAAACGTCACTACCAAGTCAATAATTTTTAAGAAAAAAAAACCGACTTCAATGGGGGAGGCCGGTGAAAGATTATTATACTTAGATGGTGCACTATTAGATTCCATACAATAAAATAAAAATGGCTATAAGCATGTTTATAATGGTAGAAGACTAAGTACCCTCAATTCCTCATGGAATCATGGAAAAACCTTGCTTGCTTGACAAACAAAACGAAGAGAACAAATCGCCAAACTTGAAGTACACGTCGTTGAAGAGTTCTGTTCTGATCATCATCAGCAGTTCCACTTCATCAAATGTCACATTTTCGGATGAAAATGCTCGATTTGTTGATAAAAACACAAAAATCACTATATGTTTGCCTTTAAGATTTGAGGAGTTCCCTTAATTTCTCATAGATTCCATCATCAAAACTGCGTTTTGATAAAAACTGGACTAACTTGAATATATATACTTACAATAAAAAAAAGAATTTTCCAAATCGGTTAAGAAATGACGGAGTTATGGAATAACAAATATAAAAAAAACATACAACCGAATTGATAACCTCCTCTTTTGAAATCTTGAAGTCGGTTAAAAAGAAGGTATTTTCGGTTTGATCTGAAAGTGAAATCTCACAAAAGACAACATGTATAAAACTTCACAAAGTCAGATATTTATCGAAATATGTCCAAAACAGCCATTCGCGAAGAATTGTGCATCCCCTTGTCTTATGCGCGGAAGACATGGTTCACCGAATCGTAAGTACTAAACTCTTTATCTAAGCGATAACAAAAAATCGACAAACATTCAAGCATACAAACCTATCCTTCTTCTTCCAGCCTGGAATAAATCCCTAATAGAGATAAATTCGTTAATTAAATGTCGTTTAATCTCATCTGACATCTATATTGTTTTAACCCATAATCGTGAACAATAAAATGCTTTTTTTTTTAATCTTCCCATGAGTGAGATCAAGTTATAGTATAGGTACTCTTGCTTAATTCTACATTTACTTTTACTACACTACTTACTACAATACTTTGGAGTATACATACTTAAACAGCACAACGTGTCCTCAAATCAGTAAAGGGTCGGCATCGCGCCTGTGAATGTCCTGAAGCCGCAAGCGTCCTCAGAGTACGGTGTCTGCTTAACAGGCATGCCGTTTCAGTGCGGTAGAGAAAAAATGAAATTTAAATGGACAAAGGAAGTTAGTCAATTCACAGAAAACCTTATACGTAGTAAGTGCCAGCGACGTACGTAATACCTAACAATGACTATAGCGTTATACAGGGTGATTTCGGGGTCGTGATCCCAACCATTTTTTTCTGACTCAGTAAATGATTGCGATGCTACCTGTATTTATTTTAATTGAAACAAAGATGATTCGTTATTTACGTATTTTTATTTAAAAAAATATTATTGACTCAAAATGCGTGGTCACCCTACTTTTAATATTACACCTTTTTAGAAAACAAACTCTCTGATAGAATACTTAATAATTTATGAGTAATAATGTCACAACACGTCAAAGTCAATAAACGTGTCAAAAAGATTTAAAATAAAATAAATTAATTATGCCTCCGCCGTACCCATTTTCTAATATCGAGCGATCAGATATGGTTATGTTTTACTATCAAACACACAACACTACTAGAGCAAGTGAAATGTTTCATCAGCGATATCCCAATTTGCCAATACCAACTAGACGTTTGATTAATACAATGGTGCATAATCTTCGAGAATACGGGCAGTTCAGCGTTCCAACCCACGCCCAAGCACGAGGTGGCGACAGGCCAGCAAGGCGAAGCAATCCCGAGAACCTGGATCAACGCATACTCAGATATTTTCTCCGAGATCCGCAACGCAGTACCCGACAGGCTGCTAGAAGGTACAATGTCAGCCAAAGTTTTGTCTGGAAACTGCTCAACGCTTCTGGATTGCATCCATATCATTTTCAGCCTGTCCAGGATATCTCCGCCCCTGATCTTCCCTTACGAATGAACATGTGTCGATGGATTTTAGAAAATGAAGAAACGAATATCTTGTGGACTGATGAGAGTACATTTATGCGTATTGGTTTGTTCAATGTGCGCAACGAACATTTTTGGAGTGCTGAAAACCCGCATCTTACTCGGAGAAACGCATATCAGACTCGATTTTCTTTAAATGTTTGGGCGGGAGTTACTAACGATGTTGTTATCGGACCTCATTTTATTGAAGGTAGATTGAATGGTATGGATTACCTTGACTTGTTACGTGAAGTTGTGCCGGAACTATTGCGAGGCGTCCCGGAACATTATTTGGAAAACCTGCATTATCAACATGATGGTGCACCTGCTCATTTCCATAACCGTGTTCGTGATTATTTGAATGAACAATTTCCGCGCCGATGGATCGGTCGCCTTGGACCTGTTGCATGGCCACCTCGCAGCCCCGACCTCACACCGTTGGACTTTTTTCTCTGGGGAGAGGTGAAACGATTGGTGTATGAGCAAGAATCTAACACCGTAGAAGAGCTACGCCAGCGGATTGTTTTAGCCTTCGAAACGGTTAAGCAAAACCGCTTTGCTCTGAACAGATTAAAGGCCAATCTTAGGCGACGGGCGGAATTGTGCGAACAGGAACAGGGTTCACATTTTGAACAACTTTTGAAGTACGTTTAGCGTTGTTTTTGTAAATAAAGTTTAAATTTTTATTCAGTCTTTTCCTTCTAAATACGACAAAGTAATCGACGTAATCGCAGTAGGCATCGAAGAAATTTCTTATTTGTCTATCAATATCGTCATAACAACCTTACTGCAACGATTGTTAATTCCATGCACTTGACATAAGTTTTCTTGGGAAATAGTAGGGTGACCATGATCACGAATTATCGCAGTTTTTTTTTTGCTGACTAAATTAAGTCGCTGGTGTACTGTTAGTCCTAACCCATCGTGATCCTTAGGAGAAAGTAAGTTAAATGCTTCTTTCTTGCTCCACGACCCCGTAATCACCCTGTATATACACGTAGTGTCGTAGCTATACATCTATATACGGCGCGTGGGAATTAGATTAATAATTTTAATCTAAGTAACGTAGTGACAGTGAGCTAGTCGCCGGCAGGTGTTGGCAGGTATATTTATTTAATACTGCATGAACAGGCGATGCCCACACAGTATATATTTAATTGCAAAATATTAATTAATTTGACACCAAAAATAAATTTGTATATTCCAAAATTACATTAAATTTAAATTTAGCTTTGAGGATGACTTGTGTATTTTAGCACCTACCCACCAAACACATTCAATGTTGGTAATGTTTATTTATTGCGGTTTATTGACCAAGTGAAATGAAGGTCTCCGCTTCAGCTTTAACTAAAATGATTTCATATGTCCGGATTTCCGGATGTTTTCCTCTACAGGTCGCATCTCTCAACCAATTCTCGTGAAATTTTGTGAGAAGGTTCGATGTCAACTTATATAAAAAAAATTGTAGTCAGTTTTTGGGAATATTAAAACAAAACAATGTTTTGTTCTACTCTAACGGGTCGCATTTTTAAAGCGTACCTCGTGAAATTTTCTGAGCTGGTTCTATATTTATATTTTTTTTTGTTAAGTCAGTTTTCTGCGGGCGGATTTCGGTTTATTCCTTTACAGGTCACATTTCTCAACCAACTCGTGAAATATTGTGAGCAGGCTCGATAATTATATAGAAATTTCGTGTCGAGTCCGTTTTTAGAATTTTAAACACATTTTTTTTCAATGTTTTGTTCTCCTCTACAGGTCTCATTTTTAAACCGTATCTCATGAAATTTTGTGAGCAGGTTCGATGTAAATATCGATAGTTTTTTTGTCAAGCTAGTTTTCAGAAATTTTAAAGTTTTTGAAGTTTGAAAAAATATCCTTATCGCGAGGTCTAGAGCTGACACAGTCACTAGTAAATATGTATATACACAACAAATATCATAAATACTAATAAAAGAAACAGTGAATTACGTTTGTATGGATAAACAGTCATTTCTCCTCTTCCCGATGTTCTTTCAAATTTCAAAAGTCCTGAAAGTCAATCTACAAAATACTATATAATTTTCGAACATGCTCTCAAAAATTCATGGGAATCGGTTGAGAAATGCGATCTATAGAGGAGACCAGCGGGAAATCCGGAAATCAGCGATTCACCGGCCGGACATACGAAAGAATTTTTGACAAAACTGAAACGGAGAACTTCGCTGGAGTCGGTCATATATTTTACTGGCCGAGTGTAACGAAGGTCTCCGTTTAAACTTAGTAATTAAATACTCGTTACTAGGTGACGGTGTGACGCGCAGAGACAACGCTAACTAGAGTCCGACTCGCACTTGGCCGGTTTTCTAATATTTGTTGTTATAGCGACAATAGAAAAATACATCATCTGTGAAAATTTCAACTGGGTAACTATCGCGGTTCTTCAGGGTCTTGAGATACAGCCTGGTGATAGACAGAACCGGACTGGACCCGGGTATGTCCTAAAACTACGACCAAGACCACCGGGGAATGGGCAGCAGCATTCCTAGAGTGCGGTGGAGATACTGCGATCGCCAACCCGCATGCCAAGCGTGGCGATTATGGCATTTACCCCCCCATGAAATTGAGGGAGGCCTATGTCCAGCAGTGGACGTCCTAGGGCTGATATGGTGGTGGTGGTGGTGGTTAGACAGACGGATGGACAGACAGCGAAGTCATGGTTCATTTGCCTCTAATCAAAAATACTTAGCTTTAGGCAAATAAAATAAAGTGACATATACCTGATACACCTCTCTGTCGCTCTTATTCAATGTAGTATATGACCAACTCGCTCGGTCGTGATGTTATTATTTGACGTCTAACCTTGTGTACGCAGAGGTTCGATATGCTTGAATGAGATGAGTGTTCGCGTTGGCATGGCAACCGCCCGCGCCATGTAAGCCGCCACTAACGAACCAATACGCAGTTTGTCAAACATTTGAAACGATCCGCTTCCACGAATTTGGATCAAATCAATAAACAGAGAGCTTGCCGCCGCCCGGCGTTGCTTGCGTTTAGATTACATTTGGATATCGTTTTATTAGGTATTAACCATGTCAATTTATGACTTGCTGGTGACTTTGCGACATTAATTCATGTAATGTCATGTCATGTCAATTGACTGAGTTATAATGACATGATTATTAGGTTGCACCAAAGACTACTATGAATATGGTTGCACCTACGTTATAGTTAAGGTACATCACCATATAAGACCCTAATTTTTTTTGTGCAGCTCGATGTGCTGTGCTTTTGTTTCGCTCACGACAACTTTCTTCGTGTTCACCAATGACGCCGAGCGGAACCCGGTCTCCCAAGGAATTTAAGTGATGTGTGATCATACTGATCATTCGGTTACATATCTGCAAGTTTATAAAATCTGTTTAAGTATAAATAACGTGCGATTGTACTTAAATTTTATCCTGAAGGATATCACAGGATTTTTAAAGTATTTTATTTGTCTATTTTGATAACTATGCCGGATTCACAACCGCAAAGTTTTCGTATTTTTATGCATCGAAAAGAATAGTAAAACGTAGTGATTATAATATGTATGCTCAGTTAATATTTTAATAATAGAGGGAACGTTAAATCTAGTGAAATATAACCACTACTACCGCCATCTATTCCGACATTTGCAAAACTGAAACAAAAGAATTGTCAAATTTAAGTACAACGACATCTATAAACTAACTGGCTTACTATTAAATTATTACATGAAGGTTTCCAAATAGCGACATCAGTAGATATTTTCCGAGCTACTAACCGGGGTTTTGTAGTTATTATTTGCTGAGCTAGTAGTGTGGTAGTGAGCATGTTTTTATTGCCTAAATCGAATAGATGGCGCTAAATTCGTATCATACATTATACTTCTAAAAATGGAGAGGAAAGTTACAAAGTAGATAAACGATGATCGAAGGGTCTTTTTAAATTTAGCCGGTTATTACTGCATCACGATGTTGCCAGAAGCCAAAAATGATATAATTGTCTTATCATTATCATACTGGAGCGGACCGGATGTTAAGTTAATCCTGAACGCATCCAGGGGTTTTGATTTTTGACCGGCCTGACATTTTAGGCCGAAAAAATTGTCAATATTGCGAATTTTCTCATAAGAATAATTGTTTACATAATATAAACAGTGATTAGTTATAAAATTAGATCGTTTTGTAGTTTTTTAACAGTGTTAAAAGTTAATTATTCACCGTGGATCCTGAAGCGAGCGGTTTGTATTTGTTTATTTTAGCCTCCAGAATTCGGTACGCAGAATCACTTTAGGTCCAATTTCAGTGCCCTATTTTTATTTTCGTGCTGAAAATCAATACGTTACACTACATTTATTTTTAAATTACGCTTTGAATAATTACTTTAGCTTGCGGAGAATGCGGAGTTTAGTTTTGCTCAAATATATTGATAGAATATATTTTCGTGTTTTTGCGAATTTAGTGACTTACGAGGTTTTTGTAATTTATTTAATTTATTTGTCCTTTTTATCGCGATTTCTGTTACAGTGTACTTCGTCTAATTACGAAACTTTTTTTTTATTGTAAAAACTACATAACAATTTTGCTTTTAAATTTCTGTCTTTGGCTTCACGATTATATCTATTTACATGTTTATTCATGTTTTTATTGAGTTCCGTTAATTGAGTTGAGAGGGCACATTCCTGAGATAATATAAAGTAATCTTCTGTAAGACACTAGTATCTCAATTCATAACACTTTAAATATATTCAAGAATTATTTTTCATTAATTAACCCTCCTAGTATATTATAAAAGAAACTTAATAATTTAACAATCCTGATTTTTAAAAATCCTTAATGACATAAAGTTGTAATTTTCTAAGTAGCTACATGAAAACAGTTTCAGTGTCAGTCTTAAGATCTCATCATAATGTTAATTATACATTTTATATAATTTGAATATAGCTCTGCATAATTTCTGTACATATAGTAGTAAGTTTAGCATAATTGACACTAACAAATATGTTGGTAAACATAATTTATTGACTAAAGGTAAGTTTTACCTTTGTAATTATTATAAAAGACAAATAGCTTTGTCACTATCCTATTTATTTGACATTTCTGCCAAGAATTTGGCACATAACTCTGCTCCTATTGAGCAGTTCAATATACAGTTGGAATTGGTTCCAGTTTTAACCAATCATTTAAATTAGATTTTAAGACAAAGGAGTACTCAAACTCTGGCAATTTAGTTATTAATAAATTTAATGAAAGATACTGCCATCATGGAAAATATATGCACCTGGTTCACCAAAATATTCAGTCTATTAGAGGAAAAGACTTACAGATTGAACTCTTTTTGAATGATTATAATATTGAAATATTGTGTGTAACTGAACATTGGTTAAAAAATAATGAATTAATGCCTCAATTTAATAACCACCAGGTGGGAAGTTCGTTCACCAGACTCAGTTCCATACATGGTGGGTCATTAATAATATTACATAATAAATTAAAATTTAAGGAACGTAAGGACATTGTATCCTTGTCTGTTGAACGGACCATAGAAATAAGTGCAGTAGAATTAGAGCAATTTATTGTTGTCTGTGTGTATAGGCCGCCATTAAGTAATTTTGACCTTTTTGAAATCATAATGGAATCCGTGCTACTTAAAATATCACTCTCTAGTAAGAAATTACTTATATGCGGAGACTTCAATGTAAACATTTTAGAAAATTCAACAACAAGTATCAGATTGTTGAATCTTTTCAAATCTTGTAATTTGAGTCATATATTTACGGAGCCTACTAGAGTCACTGCTACAAGCGCCACCTGTATAGATAACATTTTCACTAATATTATTCCAATCACTAAAAGTGTAATCAGTAAATTAGAATCAGATCACTTAGGTCAATTAATGGTATTTGAGACATTAAGAAGAAATACCCTGAGGAAACAAATAACTATTGTACCAGTAACCACGGGCCGTATGGAACGAATGAAGCAAAGTCTAGTCCAGGCGCTACCCTTTCTGTCTTCCGATATGAGTCCAAACGAAATGTACAATTCATTTTTTCACACTTTTATGAAACATTATAATGCGATTTTTACATCCAAATCGGTCGTGGTTGGTGGGACATCAGTTTTTAGTGAGTGGGCTACTGAGGACTTACATAAACGTAGACAAGCACTGTATGCTTTATATGAGGAACGCCGGTTTAATATGAGTGATGAATTTAAGGAACATGTCAAACAATATTCTAAGAAATTTAAAATAGATTGTCATATAGCTAAACGTAATTTTATAAGCCAGAAAATTACAAATAGTTCGGACATTATCAAAACAACATGGAAATTAATTAATGTGGAAACTGGTAGATCAAAGCACAAAATGAATGATCTTAAACTAAAAATTGATGGCAAAATTATAGATTCAAGTTTAGAAGTAGCAACAGAATTTGAAAAATTTTTCACTGAGATACCAGTATCCACAACAAAGACATTAAATTCTTCACCTTCGTCTGCCGTTACATTGTTACAAGATAACGCCTCAGAATGTAGTGGAAATCTTCATTTTGAATATGTTAGTACCCCAGATGTAATAAAGGCGTTTAAATCAATTAATGTCAAAAAAACTGGTGATCTCTGGGGAGTCTCTGTCCATGCTGTCAAATCTCTAATAGAAGTCATAGCGCCTGACTTGGTAGTTGTATTTAATAACAGTATTGACTGCGGTGAGTTTCCTGATCTGATGAAACATAGTAAAATAACTCCTTTATTTAAATCAGGTAGCACTTCTGACCCTACTAATTTTAGACCAATATCTGTGCTACCAACATTTAGTAAAATTTTTGAAAAATTAGTTTTGTCCCAATTAATAAGACATTTTAATACAAACAATTTAATGCATAATAAGCAATTTGGTTTTACGCGGGGTCGCTCGACAACCGACGCGGCTGTTGAGCTAACTAAACATATATTCGATGCCTGGGAAGAGTCACAGGATGCCTTAGGTATTTTTTGCGATTTGTCCAAGGCCTTCGACTGCGTATGTCATGAAACATTAATCAGGAAACTGCACTACTATGGAGTTAGAGGATCGGCACTGAATTTGCTAAAATCTTATCTATATGGTAGAATACAAAGGGTCGATGTGAATGGACAGCGATCACCGGGATCAGTGGTCTCGATGGGTGTACCGCAGGGATCAATATTGGGACCTTTCCTATTCCTTATCTACATAAATGACTTGCCATACCTCGTAAAGACCCACCATGATATAGTATTGTTTGCAGACGATACCTCTCTTATATTCAAAGTCAAACGACAGCAACAAGCTAATAATGATATAAACAATGCTATTGCTAAAGTAGTTAATTGGTTCAATGTCAACAATTTATTGTTAAATGAGAAAAAGACCAAATGTATCAAGTTTGTCACGACTAACGTTAAGCACAATAAAACAAGTGTCATTGTGAAAGATGAGGAATTGGAACTAGTGGATAGTACAGTTTTTCTTGGATTAACATTAGATTACAAACTCCAATGGGGTCCCCATATTGCTAATCTCTCGAATAGACTGAGTTCTGCAGCTTTTGCCGTGAGCAAGATCCGCCAACTGACAGACGTGAAGACAGCTCGATTAGTATATTTTAGTTACTTCCACAGTATTATGTCGTATGGTATTTTACTGTGGGGCAGTGCTTCAGATATTAATACCATTTTTGTTCTGCAGAAGAGGGCTATTCGAGCAATATATAAAATGAACCATAGAGACTCACTTAGAGATAAGTTCAAGAACATTAATGTAATGACATTGCATTGTCAATACATCTATGATAATATTGTGTATGTACATAAAAACATTGTAAATTTCAGGAAGAACTGTGACATACATAATATTAATACTCGAAATAAACACAAACTCGCGGTGCCCACCACTCGCCTCCAGAAAATTAGAAAATCATTCATGGGTAATGGTGTGAAGTTTTATAATAAGCTTCCAAGAAACGTAACTGAATTATCTATTAATAAATTTAAAAATTATGTAAAGCGTCAACTCATATCGAAAGCATATTATAGCACACATGACTACATGAATGATAAAACACCGTGGGATTAATTGTGACTGAAATATTAATGAATTAATCATTATGGCATTAAATATTAATATGATCTTTTTTTTTATTTTGATTTTATTCTAGAAACTGTCTAGATTTCTATTTTTTATATATTTTTTTATTATTATTATTATTTATGTTTTGACGATCCTATTGTGAATTTTACTACAAAATAATTTTAAAGAATAATAATAGCATCAATAAATTGCTCTAAATAATTAATTAATATATATGTTAATACATGTTATAACTGACGATTCGAAAGTGCTTGTTGCTAGGCCTATTTGAATAAAGAATATTTTGACTTTGACTTTGACTTTGACTATAAGAAACTTTGCTAACATATATATATATATTTGACGACCTGTTTAGCCTAGTTGGTAGTGACGCTGCCTCCGAAGCTAGAGGTCCTGGGTTCGAATCCCGGCCAGGGCATTTATTTGTGCATTTTTCACGGATATTTGTTCTTGGGTCTTGGATGTTTTCTATGTATTTAAGTATGTATTTATCTATATAAGTATGTATATCGTCGTCTAGTACCCATAGTACAAGCTTTGCTTAGTTTGGGACTAGGTCGATTTGTGTAAGATTGTCCGATTATTATTATTATTATTATTATATTTCGATGCCTTAGTTCACAATCTTTCTAATTAAGACTTTATGATTAGTGCACCATAGTTTTAATTACAGTAAATTTTTCCTCATAATTAGTACGACTGTGAACTAAAGCATCGATTTGCTTGATATTTCATTCAAAACTTAAGTACAGATGCATGAATAATACTTCTCTCAAACATGCAATGAAATATTCATGTTATGTTCCTTATAATAGGCTGCGAAGCATAAATTTGTGGCACAGGCATCATGACATTTTGCCACCATGCATATTAAAAATAAAACTGTGTATTTTTTTTGGTGTTTATATCATTGCATGTTTGAGAAAGCACTATACATACCTCGGCGATAAATAAGGGGTTGCCCGCCTCAGACCTATCCTCGTCTATATGTCTTCGGCCGGCGACCCCTTTCGACCTGGCCTCTGTAGTAATGTACTATTACAGTACATATGGTGCTACTTTGCCGCACGAGTGCGATAATCAGCAGATTACGTACATATGTCAAAACTTTAAAGAGCCATAATGTACTGTAAAACTTTGTATGATACACGTGCGAATAGGTAATTCGCAACTCGTGTCGATTTAAAACACTTCCGTCGGTCGAGTTTTAATTTATCACCACTCGTTGCGAATTTCCTATTTTCTGCACTTGTATCGTAATATACTATTCCCATTGACTAAACTATATTATACGAATACGATTATTATATTTAACCAAAACGGCTATCAATTATTTTACTAAAAGATTGACAAGTTCATGTTTGTTAACGTGAAACTTTATTAATCAATGTCGAATGTAAGAATGAAATCTGCTAGTATTTTGCCGTTTGACGTGACAGATGTTATACTGGGTGGAAAGATAAATCGGGCCCTGGAGGGAAACTGCTGAAAGGAAACATTATTTTATATCTCCTAAGCATTAAAACTGCATTCACAGATTTTTATAAAAATGTACAGTTAGCAAATACAAGCAATTGTTTGTTTTGTCAAAAAACTTTTGGATGCCAATTGATGCCAATAGATCCTATTTTTATCAAGGAGCAAAAACTTATTAGAGATAGACCTAGTCTACGATACAAGAGAGCAAAAAAAATAAAGACATTTTGCACAATTAGTATTGAAATAAAGGTTTTTTTTTTTCAAAAATCTGTGAATGCTGTTTTATTGCTTAGGAGAAATAAAATAATGTTTCCTTTCAGCAAATTGAGCTATCTCAACGTTTTAAGGTAGTTTCCCTCCAGGGCCCTACTTATCTTTCCACCCTGTCTAATATGGTAATTGATTAACAATTCTTCGGGTCTAGTTGTATTCAGAGTTTAGCCGATGAAAAGAATCAGAATCAGAATCTCATGTTAAACATTATAATTATAACATATTGCCGTTATATGGCCACCGGGGAATGGGCAGCAGCACTCCTAAAGTGCGGTGGAGATACTGCGATCGCCAACCCGCATGCCAAGCGTGGCGATTATGGCATTTACCCCCCATGAAATTGGGGGAGGCCTATGTCCAGCAGTGGACGTCCTAGGGCTGATATGGTGGTGGTGGCCGTTATAAGGATATGGATAGTCATCATCCTCCTAGCGTTATTCCCAGTACAGTTGCATCCTGAAGAATGCCTGGGGTCCGCTACCTGATCCCAAGAATTGGCGTAGGCACTAGTTTTTACGGAAGCGACTGCCATCTGACCTTCCAACCCGAGGGGAAACCGACCTGGGAATGGGCTTGTCAAGTGAGTGGGCAACTTGACTGTTAGAAGTTCTCAAGCCGCCCTGAGGCCTCTAACTTGGCTTAACGATTGCTATCATAGACAGCAACCGGGATCAACGGCTTAACGTGCCTTCCAAATATGGGTATGGATAATATGCCATCAAATTAACATTGATGATGCAACCGATTCTTCGTATGTATACATAGTTTATTTATGTTATTGAGCGTTTGATGAACTTTGAAACATCTGCATCCGTATCCATTCCGCGGATCCACATCGCAACATCCCCTCTTTGAGCTAAATCTCCACACACTGGAGCAAAAGCTCCACCCACCACCACCACCATATCAGCCAAAGAACGTCCACTGCTGGACACAGGCCTCCCCCATATTCACGGGGGGTATATGCCATAATCGCCACGCTTGGCATGCGGGTTGGCGATCGCAGTATCTCCACCGCACTCCAGGGATGCTGCTGCCCATCCCCCGGTGGTCTTGGTCGTAGTTTTAGGGATCCCGGACACATTCGTCACTTTTCGACTAAGTTCCTAAAAACGCATTTATGTATTTTTTGTGCACTTTCGTCAGTAGTGACGAATCTGTACTTAAGTTTAATTTCTGTTTGTTTTTGCCACTAGTGACCAAAACGAACTTATAATAAATTTGAGTACATATTCGTCTGCAACGAAAAAAAGTAATTTTAACCTTTTCGCCGCCATGTCAAAAAAATTAAAAAGCGTGCCACCTACACCAAGCAACAAATTGCACGTAAAGAACTGTTAACTTCGTAGTGTCAAATGAAGGTACAATTTATTTTGAATTTTGTGACTTGATATCAAGTCGTGGCGTGTGGGGCACGAAATGCTCTGACTTCATATCAAGCCATTGGCGGCGAAAGGGTTAAAGTACTTTAGGTAGGTAGATACTAGTCAAGGTGGTTATTGGTTATAATACCATAAAAGCTGTTGTACCTCATGGCTTGTACCCATAAAACTAGAGTGTATGCAGCCGCAGATACCCAATCTCAGTTAACCTGAGTAACGGATTCGCCACCTAGTAATGATGTGAGGGAGTGTTCGCATATCTGTAAGGAAATGGGTTCACAGCGTGTACTCATACAACGCGGCGGAGGGAACTCTGTCAACATGAGCTCTCAGGGGGGGGAGGATGCCCCACTGGGGCCACTGGTTGGCTACGGTGCCTCCCCCGATTGGCGTCGGCTTCTGAGGGGCTTCTGTTTCGTGAAGTGCTGATAGGGTGATCTTGGGAGTCTGTTGTGACATTTATGTCGCGCATACTCTTAGGAAGGGGGGGTGGGTCGGGAGGGCGATCCATCTATCCCCGCCTCTCTACCTGGGGGGGGGGGGGGTTAAACTTCCAGTGAAGTAGGTAGAGGGGTCCGTGCTGCCTGCGGTAACATCTCAGGCACAAGTGAGTTTGTAGTACCGGTTCTACTGGTCCTCTACGTTCGAGGTGAGGGAAGGTCCGGATGTAGGTGGTTGACCCCCGTCCCTACATTGTAATGGGCGAAGCCCACGGTTCCCAATCTGAGTCTAGCATGTGCAGGATACCGGTTGATCCGCTTCCGACGTCTCACACGGCGATCGTAACTACGACTCTCCTAGGTAGATACTAGTCAAGGTGGTTATTGGTTATAATACCATAAAAGCTGTTGAATATTTAACCCTTTATTTGACAAAAAAATGCTTATGCCCCATATTCAAGCCTCGGTGGCACTAAATAGTCCAAACAATTTCAGTAAAAAAAAAACAGAAAGATAGTCATATAGTTTGTATATCCTAATATACATTGCCAAATAAAGGGTTAAGAAAACTACCAAGTTAAAGATCAAAATGCATTAAGCCGCAGTAAATTAGTTTTACTGTAAACAATGTAGTGCTGGACTTGGCACCATTTCAGAGAATCTACGGAACTTGGCACCCATTTCGATCTCAGTTCTTTTGTCGGCGAAGACGACAACCAAGCATCGCATATTCTGAAGATTGAACTTGGCTCCCATTTTCACATTTATGTTTTTGATGGGATTTTATTAATAGCATTAGACATCGCGATCTCAAAATCAAGTTTAAAATTTGATGATAAAGTGATGTTTATTTTATTAATTACATAATAAGGATTAGCTTTAAAAGTGTTTCATTATAATAACCACCTTCACTAGTATCTATCTAAAATACTTTAAAATGACTTTTTTGGTTGCAGACGAAAATGTACCCAAATTTATTATAAGTTCCTTTTGGTCACTAATGGCAAAAACAAACAGAAATTAAACTTAAGTACAGATTCGTCACTACTGACGAAAGTGCACAAAAAATACATAAATGCGTTTTTCGGAACTTAGTCGAAGAGTGACGAATGTGTCCGTGATCGTTTTAGGACATACCCGGGTCCACAGCTCCACAGTTTCACACGAAACGCGTGCGCTTATTCCCAGTTATTTTTAAACAAAACAAAGCGCCCTATTTAGGACAATGCGGTATTCAGTCGCGACCTCCATTTCTATTGTGAGGTCACTATGTAGGCTTTTTAGGGTTCCGTAGCCAAATGGCAAAAAACGGAACCCTGTCTGTCTGTCCGTCCGTATGTCACAGCCGATTTACTCGGGCACTATGAGCACTACAATTATGAAATTTGGTGTGAACCGCTATAGAAATATGATGTGAAATTACGAAAAAATATTTTTGAATGCACATAGGCGTGTGGGGTATCTATAGATAGGCCTTTAAAAATGACAAAGGTTTCTAAAAAAAAATCCATTTAAGCCAATCGTTGGCGAGATATTAGCTGTCAAAGTCGTAAAAAGTGTGTCCCCCCCTCTAATTTCCAAATTGTGAAGATTAAAACTCTGAAAAAATCAAGATGATGTACAATAATAAATCCCTTCAACTATTTTTGGTATGAATAAGATAAGTTTAATGGTTTTATAGTTATTGCAGAAAAACGGTCTTGCCTAAACAAAAGGGCGTAAGTGCCGTTAGTTTCCTATAAAGATACGACCTTTCTTGATTCAATATATTGTATAGTGGTTTTAAATGTAGATTAAGAGGTGTCGGTACGGAACCCTTCTTTGTGCGTGGTCCGACTCACACTTGGCAGGTTTTTTATTACTACGGTGACAAACGTATACTTAAATTTCCAACCAGAATTACAAATTTATCACCCCGGGCGGGATTTGAACCCACGACCTCTGGTTCTGTCCATCGCTCTTTCCAACTGAGCTACCGCGGGTATTGCTCGAGACGACGAATTCAATCAGTTCACTCTTCTAATTAAGCCTTAGGGAGACTTGTAGCGACATCCACCGCAAAGTTGCTACAACTTCTGAAAGTATACTTGTATGGCCTGGCGGTAAGCAGACACCGTAGCCTATTAACGCGACTCCAGAACTAATACTAGCGCGGTGTCAACCCTGTTTTTATTAGGGTTTCGTTGTGTTGACATCTAGAGACAAATGCAGGCACTCTCGACACCTCGCGAGTTCTGGTGACCTTACTCACCACCACACCACATACCAGAGCAAGTAGCAAGAGAGTAGCGCAAGTAGTACTAGTGGCTCTGTGAGCTGTAGTCGGCAAATTTTTTTTTTTTTTAGTTTCAAAATTTCTAAAAACTGACTCGACAAAAAAAAAACTATATAGTTATCGAACCTGCTAACAAAATTTCACGAGAATCGGTTGAGAAATGCGACCTGTGGACGAAAACATCAGTCATACGAAAGAATTTTTGTCGAAAGCTGAAACGGAGACGCTTCTCTCGCTTCGCTCGCTCGCTCGGTCAACTACAGTAAAAGTATACCATTATAATGGCTGCGGACTTATTTACGTAAAGCGCTGCTTCTGCGGCTCTGGCTACGAAAGTCCGTCCGTATGTCACAGCCGATTTACTCGGAGAAGACGAGCATAAGCACTACAATTATGAAATTTGATATGAAGGTGTATTCTACGAACCGCTACTGAAAAGTGATGTGAAATTTTAACTTGCACTGTTCGTATGAAAGTTGTCATCAAAATTTGCAATAGTTTTTTCAGTCACTTGCCGGTATCCGATTGATCTGAAATTTGGCATACTTATGTAAGTTCGGTGACACTGCAATATTATGGTACCACCGAGCTGATATGATGATGGAGACAGAAGGCGGCCATGGCAACTCCTAAACTACACAAGATAAACCCGTCGTGTTTGGGCTCACTAGAACCGTCTCGACGAGTATTTGATGACTGGAAAAAAAGTAGTCTGCAATAAAAGCTTAAACCAAAAATGAAAATTTTGACTACAACTTATTGACTGACAGGGACTTTATATTTTTCTTTGGTTTTAAGCCAGATTATTCACAATATGTACATAAAAGTAAAATAAAAACAAAAGGTATGAAATAAATACAAACACATTATAATAAACCTAACCTGCCCCCGGCAGCGAGGCGAGCCTAAGCTACCAGTGGATAGGGCGACAGAGAGAGGAACCTCCGGACTATCCGCGCCGTGTCCAGGAGTACCGCCTTCTGTATTTGACCCTTGACCCAGCCATCTAACGAATCGAGACTTTTCTTTCGCTATTAGACCGTTCGCAGAGACGACTATCGGGACAATGATCGTGGAACCAACATCCCACATGGCGGTTACCTCGTGTGCCAGGTGTAGGTGCTTGCTGACTTTGATAGGGACTCTTATTCTTAACATTTCTCTCTTGTTACAGAGGTGGCGGGGGGCGAAAGCTGGCGCGGCGTCGCCCGCTCCCCCTCCCGCGAGAGCGTGACGACCGACCTATCGCTGTTTAGCGTCTCCAGTGCAGCCAGCGACGCGCGAGCGTTACGCCTGCTAGCTTGCAAGGTATGGATATGCTGGGCATGACAGTATTCGCGCTGGTCACTACAGTACATATGCTGGGCACTACGGTACCCACGCTGGACACTACAGTACCCGCGCTGGTCACTACAGTACATATGCTGGGCACTACGGTACCCACTTCTAGTCACAACCGGCCTGTTGCGGTTGAGCGTCAACAGTGCAGCCATCGACGCGCGAGCAAGGTACAATACAATACCCATGCTGGGCACTACAGTACCCGCGCTGGCATTACATTACACTGCACATGCTGAACTCTAAAGTAAGTACCCCGTCCAGTTGGCGTCCGGTGGCGCAGGACCGGTCAATGTGGAACCCTTTGGGGGAGGCCTATGTCCAGCAGTGGACGTCCTTCGGCTATGATGATGATGAATATGATGATAGGAATCCCTTGTATAGTCGCCTGCGCAAAAATATCTGACACGGCCATTCGGCTCTGGAAATGTGTCAGATTATTTTGCGCAGTTTGTCGTCGCAGTTGTTAAAGGCCGAGCCACACCGAATGCGTGCGAACGCCACGCACACGCGCACTCGCACGTGCTGCGCACGCATTCGATGTGTCTGGGCTTTTAATGTTGGTAAATGTGTGTTGTTTGTTGGCAGGCCGGTCAGGGACCCGACCCCAACTTGCGAGTGGCGAGCCCGCACCCCGACAGCAAGTTACAGAAGTAAGTCAATATTCACGATAGCTGGCAACTTAGAAGAGTTGAAATACCCCCGACGTTTTCATTTCAAAGTCCCAAAAGCGGCTGAACCGATTTAGATAAAACATGTCTAACAACCATCGCTGGAAAGCCTGCTTTCAAATAAAAGTAAACCGTATTTAAATCGGTTCACACGTTTAAGAGCTACGATGCCACAGATACACAATTAAACATGTTTGACTTATAACTTACTAGCTGTTGCCCACTACTTCGTCCGCGTCTTCGCTCCTATTGGTCGCAGCGTGATGTTATATAGCCTAAAGCCTTCCTCTTTTATTTAATCGTATGTCATTTGTTTACGAACCGTGAGATTTTCGAGAAGACAAGTACGGTTGCCAGTTTTTGTTGCACTTTTAGCACCATCCAGGGGTCACGTGTAGGGAAACGGTGGGTACTCCCTACGGACGTGGTGCAACTTCGACCCCCCTTTGTCAAGTGAGTGGGCAACTTGACTGTTAGAAGTTCTCAAGCCGCCCGAAGGCCTCTAACTTGGCTTAACGACTGCTGTCATAGACAACAGCCGGGATCAACGGATTTAATTTTTTAAATTTCCTCGATAAATGGACTATCAAACACAAAAATATTTTTTCAATTCGACCCAGTAGTTCCTGAGATTGGCGCGTTCAAACAAACAAACTCTTCAGCTTTATAATATGAGTATAGATAACACTCCTTATGCGTTCTGCGTCGGGGGTTAAAAACAAAGCTCACGCATTCACGCTTTTAAAATATTTCATTTTTCTTTGAATTTCCATACAGATAGAATTGTAAGCCTTAGGCGCTCCATATTGAAGTTCGGGAGTGTACTTAAGAGTGCGCAGTACGTTCGGTTCTCCATACAAACGTATTTATGCTCTCATTTTAAAACGCCATGCTAGAATAAGATGAATCTTTGTATACACAATGGGATCCGGCATATCTAGGTCGGAAATTAGTTTCGGCTTGAAATTATAATGGAGAAAAAATACAACGATTATTAAGGTTTTCATACAAGCCGTAAAAAATCAAAAAACCGATGTATTTTTTTTTCTTTTACAATTTCTAGCAACAAAGACTAATTTCCGACCTAGATATGCCGGATCCCATTGTATATACAAAGTTTCATATTATTCTAGCATGGTGTTTTAAGATGAGAGCATAAATACGTTTGTATGGAGAACCGAGCGTACTGCGCCCTCTTAAGCTGACGAATTTAGTTTCATTACAATTAGTCTAAGGGTGGTATTCCACTCGTCCAATATCTTTGTCCAATTTCTTTGTCAAATCTTTGATCATCAATTTGGAACTGCTCGATTACTACAGACCAAGCTAATACAAAAAAAAAAAACAGCAGGATGCCGGATGCCTGCGTTGTTTGTACTCATATAATGTACACAAGTAAAAGATGATCCCACATTAATAAGTTAGACACACTGCTCGGAGAACCTCCTTGGTTTTGTAGTAGGAACAGCAATTTCTTTGTCCAAAACCGGGTCATGTAGGAAGAATATTTACTTCTTTGTACATAACTGTCAATGTGAGTGGTAATGTGCAAGGAACGAAGGTTTCTTGGTACATTACCCGGTTTTGTACGAAGAATATTTTTTATTTATACATAGCTAGTAATGTAAACAGATGGCGCTGCCGTCACGTAAACATTGAGCTCCGAGTTTTATTTAATTAAAAATGGCTTTCTTCGGAATTCTAAGTGAACGTTCAGTTAAGTGTGCAGATAACCACTCAAATAATCTGTGAAAACGTTATCTAAGTGAAATTTAACTTTTTAACAATCAAAGCGTGCCGAAACTATCAATGACTTACATCTTCCAAAACCAATTATAAACAAGACATCTAAGATATTGAAGTGACTGTGTATGTGATAAGTGTACATTATCCGGAAAATAAATAGATTTAAACTGTGTTTTCAACAAAATCAAAACAGAAACTCGAGTGCAGTGACCGTTTCATACTTTTAAATTTTTGGACTTTGAACCTAACACGAACTGTCTTATCCGAACGAGTTTTTCGTTGTTCTTATTACAACGCCACCTAGTGTAAAACCGCGGAATCACCATAAGACACTATCAATTAAGCGCACATCTCACCTGCTCCACGAGCGTTTACGTTGTCAAACAGTACTGAGCGAATCCGTAAGGTGGCGCTATACTGTAATAAAATAATAAACAAAAATTTACAATCACCTATTACGAAATACAATCATGCCCACGAGCAAAATTACGTGCGCTGGGTGCCTAACCGTAATTGACGATGAACGTTTCCTGCAATGTTGCCGGTGTAAAGGATTGTATGATCTACTATGTGCGAACATCCCGGACAAGGACCTCGACAGCATCATGTCAAGCGAACATAAGTGGAAGTGTCAGCTATGTATCTGCAGGCAACCAAAGGGAGACAATTCAAACACTCCTGTCAGGGGCGGCACAATTGATGACTATTTCCAGCAGACGGTGCACGATCGATCCTTAGATGTCTCATACCCTATCCGTTCAGCGACGGATCAGTCGGACAATATCACGCTACGCCGGCACAAGCCGGTGCATATCCCTAATGCGTCACACAATGAGCTAGATGAATCTGTCTGTCTAGAAGAACTGCTACTGTCTTAGCGAGCGCCTACCAAATCTAATGGGCAATGCGGTGGCAGGACAAATTGCAGTTCTAAATAATACAGTTGCCCAACTAAACACCAGAGTAACTATACTAGAAGACAAGCTAAAGACGATGACAAATCAAAGTAACACTATAACCCCATCAACGAGTTACTCTTCAGTGACAGTCAAGCGAAACAGAAGCAGACCCAACCGCAGAAAACTGGGCGGAACCGAGTAAAACGACCGTACCATCAAAACCGGCTAGCAAAATTACCACCTCAGAAAAAAGGAAAAAATAAAGCCGTTAGCGATTCATCAGCCACGGCCCCGTCGCAAGCAATGGCGCAAATCACTGCAAAAATTAGCCCAAAGGTCTAGTTTTTGCTAGACCACTAAGCCATATTTTCAACCTTTCATTGAAAGTAGGCGTGTACCCAACCGTATGGAAACTTTCTAGAGTCACACCTATTCCTAAAACGGGGGATAGGAATAAAGTGGAAGAATATCGTCCAATTGCTGTACTTAATTCCGCGGTGAAAACCTTCGAGAGCTCCTGCATAACGAAATATACCACCAGATAGAACAGAATCTATGCGACGCTCAGCACGCGTTTAGGTCCGGCCGGTCTGTTGATACTAATCTACTTATTCACGTAGATTACATTAGCAAATGCATTGACAATGGAATACAGGCCGATGTCATATACCTCGATTTTCGCAAAGCTTTCGACACAGTCGATAACGATGTACTGTTGGTTAAGCTTAGCAAGATCGGATTTAACTCTGAGCTGCTTGTATTTTTTGCTAACTATCTCAAAGATAGGATGCAATTCGTCAAGTATGGGTCATTTATTTCCTCAACTTACCAAACTCGTTCCGGGGTGAGTCAGGGCTCGAGCCTCGGACCTCTGTTATTTTTAATTATGGTCAATGACTTAGTAAAAAGCATTCAACACGCTAAGTGTATATATGCGGATGATCTTAAATTAGTAATGGGTATACATAGTGAAACTGACTGTCAAAAATTGCAGGAGGATTTGAAGCCAGTGCATCGCTGGAGTAATGAGAATAAGCTCTACTTTAATTATGCCAAATGTCAAGTTATGACTTACACACGTAGTCAACGTCCTATCGAATATGACTATATTTTAGACGGAAATTCGGTAACCCGCGTCGTCTCCGTTAAGGACCTGGGTGTCAAATTTGACCGTGAACTGACGTTCCGGGATCACGTAAGCTGCCTCGCTAAGGAGTCGTATCGGCGACTGGGGTTTGTGACGAGAAACGTCAGGGACTTTTGCAATCCCGGTGTCATCAAACTCGTTTATACGGCACTGGTCAGAAGTAAACTGGAGACTAGCGCCTGCGTCTGGAGACCTAATGACGCTAAGTATGTGCTTATGCTTGAGAAAGTGCAGAAAACGTTTCTTCGCTTTCTGTACAAGGAGACTGCACGGATACTATCCGTACCTTTACCCAACCAAATTCCTACTTGGCGTGTTGGGGCTAAATTCCCTCGAAGTTCGTAGACATAACGTGCAAATGTTGACGGGGTGTAAGATACTGAGAGGTAAAATTGATAGTATAGATCTCCATAACGCACTCAACCGCATTGTTGTGCCTCCTAAGAAGTCCCGAAGGCGCGCGCGCCTGCAGCTGGCCGACGAGAGGCGGGCTCGCGCATGCGTGGCGCGGCGGCACTCGCCACTGTGCGCCATGCGCAGCGCAAATAACGGGCTCCTGCGCTCTGATGGGGATGTCGACCTGTTCGCAGACTCCTGGTCCGGGCTAACGTCCAGGTGTCTCACATATTGCGAGAACGATGAATGAATGTGGTTGTTTTTGTTGCAGATCTTTTTTTAATTATTATTTCTAGATGTTTTTTTTAATGTGTATTTCACCTAGTAGTATACCTAGCTAATATTTGTGTTCAGTTGTGTGTACGTATGATTAACAGGTGTAAGTGGTGTAAACCGTTCTTCTTATATTAATAATAAATAAATGTAACTCAGTTATGCACGAAGAACAAGAGAAAATTTTATATGCTCCGAGCAGGATTCGAACTTGCGACATCTGGCATACGCGGCCAATCGCTCTAGCCACTGAGCTATCGGAACAATCAAGCTCGGGCACGAAATCCTTCACTGGCTCCCACGCCTTAGGTTTTAATACAAAATTAGTTCACTTCTCCTATTCGAAAAAAAGTCCTTTCACCTCAGCGGCACGAACATGGTTTTGCTGCTTGAAACTAGTGAGCAAAATGCAATTTTGCTGCGATTGTGAAAATAGTAAAAGAGACGAATACTTTATTTAATAGAAAAATTACTAGATATTTGTTAGATAACTGTTTTTACCCATTGCAAGGGTTTTTGGATAGTAAATGTAGGTATATGATTGTAGCCCGGGTATAGAATACGTCTTCGGTATCCTCTGTCTGTCGTAGAAGGCGACTAAAAGAGGGTCCTTGGGGTCGAAGACGGTCACAGTTGGGGGCTGTGATCGTCTATGAAAGCAGATGGTGGGACTCTAGGGCGGTGCTGGTGCGTTCCGAAGGAGATCCCAGAGCCGCCCGAAATGAGTTGAGGACGATCGGGGGGTTTTTAGCCGGTGCAAGTCCGACATAACCACCGCACTGTCCCCGTGGTGCGGTGGTATCCATAAAGGATTTTCCTCCCGGAAAAAAAAGGTATAATATGATGTATTTAATATAGTTGATTCAATACTACATGTAAAAATATTTGTTATGATTTTAAAATATGTGTAGCAGTTAAGTTAGATATAAGTTGTATTGCAGTGCCCTACAGGGTGTCATAGCTGACTAAATATTATAATTTATCATTTGTGTAACCTATGAAAGCAATAAACATACTGATTACTAATTATAAATAAAATAAATAAATAAATATTGGGGGACAATCTTACACAAATCGACCTAGTCCCAAACTAAGCAAAGCTTGTACTATTGGTACTAGACGACGATATACATACTTATATAGATAAATACATACAAACATAGAAAACATCCAAGACCCAAGAACAAATATCCGTGATAAATGCACAAATAAATACCCTGGCCGGGATTCGAACCCGGGGCCTCTAGCTTCGGAGGCAGAGTCACTACCAACTAGGCTAAACAGGTCGGCTAATTAGTTATATGTTTAACTAGAGAGCAAAGTAGATTTTTGCTGCGAGTGTTGATGTTACGTGCCGAGCAAGCGTCTATAATATTTGTCTAATATTCGTCTATATAATAGCAATGAGTCTATAATATTCAAAATTAGAATCTTGAGCGTAGCGAGAGACTCAAAACTCAAAAAAAGTATTTTTCACTCTCGTAGTTTGCTCACTGGTTTCAAGCAGCAAATCCGCCATTTTTGAGCCGCTGACATGAAAAATATTCTGTTCGTTAGACGGCCGTCGTCAGGGCTGCCGCTGCACAGCGCGGACGCGTGCAAGTCGCTGCTGGCCGGCTGCGCGGCGCTGTGCGCGGCGCTGGGGCTGCGCCGCTCGCTGAGCGCGGGCGACGTCGCGGCCGAGGCTGAGCGCCCGCGACGCAGGTACCACCACCATATCAGCCCTAGGACGTCCACTGCTGGACATAGGCCTCCCCCAATTTCATGGGAGATAAATGCCATAATCGCCACGCTTGACATACGGGTTGGCGATCGCAGTATCTCCACCGCACTCTAGGAATGCTGCTGCCCATTCCCCGGTGGTCTCGGTCGTAGTTTAAGGACATACCCGGGTCGACGCAGGTACACACGTCTGTAATAAGTATACAAGAAATTCATCACCATCATCATCAAATTTGGAGTAAGCATACATACACACATAAAATGCACACGTATAATCACGCAGGTCGTCGCCATATTTTTGTATTATGTCTTATGTCAATGGTTCACCTTCTGGTTTGGTTTTCGCAGAGATAGATAAATAAATATTTTTTATTGTACAAACTCAATAATGAAATACAGTTATAAGCCCGTTGAGTTAAGCAATTTCTTAGTCTTAGTTTTAGGACCCACTGAAAATCAGCGTCGTGGCCCTGCTGAGTGGGCTCCTTTTTTGAGACAACTGATACCTTTTTGATCTATGATTTTTGTAAACTGTTTTCTTGTATTGTTGTTGTTACAAAATAAATTTTATTCATTCATTCATTCACTAATTGGAGTTTGTTAGACGGCCGTCGTCAGGTCCTTTTCCGGTTCAAAGGTTCCGTTGACAGATCCTTTGAACTCTGCAGTCTTCCATTTGAAAATGGCAATATGCTTTATTTCTAAAGTTTTGTACACTAAGTTTTTTATATATATTTTCAGCGCCACATCTGAACTGGGTTTGTGCGCGGCGTTAGAAGCGCTGACCCTCAGCTCGGCATCCCGCTCTTGCAGCACGTGGGTCGCAGGTTCGGTTTTTCAAGCTTTACGGTTTAGCCTAGTGGTTAGTGAGTCTGCCTACTAAGCTGAAGGTCCTGGGTTCGAATCCCGGTCAGATCAATTATTTATGTAATGAGCATGAATTTGACGACCACTTTGGCTTAGTTGGTAGTGACCCTGCCTACGAAGCCGGAGGTCCCGGGTTCGAATCCCGGTCAGGGCATATTTGTACATTTATCGCGAATATTGTTCCAGAGTCTTGGATGTTTGGTATGTATTTAAGTATGTATTTAACTACATAAGTATGTATATCGTCGTCTAGTACCCATAGTACAAGCTTTACTTAGTTTGGGACTAGATCGATTAGTGTAAGATTGTCCCACATTAAAAATAAATTCTTGTCGTTGTAGTGGGCGGTTCTCAGCTGCCGTCGCCACAGCGAGCAAGTGTCCAACCCGCACAGAGACTGCTCACTGACAACAAAAAGGTAAACTTGCCACCAGGTTGCGTATTATGTGTAGACCCCGATATCGGCGATGCAAATTGGTAGCTGTCAAGTTCTTAGGGATGGGTATAAATATTTATGATGTCGATATCGATTCTCTTGCTTTTTCTGTACCATTAGTTTTATATGTATACCTTTTTTTGTATTTAGAATTTTATCTATTTCAGTAACAAAGCTAAAGGATTCAAAACGTTTAAAGGAATCCTTAGATGTAATACTCGAGGTTAAAAAAATCTTTCACTATTACGTTTGCATCAAACAGGAATATTTAATTATTTAAAAATACGGAAAGTGATACATAATAATCCTGGATTCACAACTATACAAATTATACAAAGTTTGTTGGAGGTACACAAAGTAAAAAATTACGCCAATTGTAAATTTTTGGCTATTAAGCAGTATGAAGTAGGAAAGTCATGTTCCTTCTTAAAATTGATTTTTAGCAACAGAAGACGAAGTCTAGCGCCCTTTAACTTAGAAAAAATGTTGGTAATATATTACGAGACATATTTCTAAGTTATATTGGGTTTAATGTTGAATATATTCATCGCGACTTCACTAGATTACTAAGTGAAGGCTACTGAAAAAACTGATCGTTCATTAAGAATACGAAATCGCTTTTTTTTTTCGATTTTTAAGGATACGATTTTTTTCTTTTGGTGGAAATAAAACTGAGGTATATAAATTATTAAACTTTTAATTAATTTGTGAATGTTTCGTGCTATGAAGATAACGATAATTTGTTAGTAATGATGAATAATTGAAGATTTTTATTTGTAAAAAAATATATTTAACCCACATAATATTTACTTTTTAATTATATAGTCCTGTTGTATAAAATAAACACGTTTAATTGAAGTCTTAGACTCTCATTGTGGTGAAGAAAATTTATCGACATATAGCTATAATTATCGAGATACCTCTAGTATTTTAAAATAATTTTTACCCATCCCTAAGAACTTGACAGCTACCAATGTGCACCGCCGATACCGGGGTCTAATTATGTGACTGAGTACCGTATTTTACAACTCTTGGAGTACCAGTTTCATGTAGGAGTTTTCGCTAAAAAGTTTACTCCAACCAAGTGGACGTCCACTGCTGGACATAGGCCTTCCCCAATTTCATCTTTCTTTCTCTTCTCTCTTAGTCTTAGTTTTAGGACATACTCGGCTCCAGAGCCTACAAAATGTGCGAGAAATTCGGGACATGTTTATTAAAATTTATATTTAATAGTGTGTACATATGATTCTGAGCAGGAAAAAACAAAATTTTCCAAATTTGGAGAAAAAAAGTATTTGTTTTATTTTTTATTAAATAGTATTTTAAGACAATACTTCCTATCATCATTATCCTGAAGGATGCCCTGGGTCCGCTACCTAATCCCTAGATTTGGCGTAGGCACTAGTTTTTACGTAAGCGCCTGCCGTCGTATGTTAAATCCCATATACACTTGACACACCACAACGTTAGTTCAGTACAATTTTCAATTATGAAGACAGAGACACTGACTGGTGAAGACCTGTCAGATGTCACTTGTCTGTCTCTCTCAAACTGTCTAATTTATGCATTAGTAAGAATAGATCATCATGCCAGCCGAAAGACGTCCACTGCTGGACATAGGCCTCCCCCCAAAGACTTCCACAATTACCGGTCCTACGCCACCCGCATCCAGCGGACACCCGCGACCTTTACCAGGTCATCGGTCCACCGTGTGGGGGGCCTGCCCACGCTACGCCTTCCGGTACGTGGTCGCCACTCGAGAACCTTTCCGCCCCAACGGCCATCGGCGGCTACGTGCTATGTGCCCCGCCCACTGCCACTTAAGAATAGATCAAATGTACAGATATCGTTCAACTCATGATACGAGAATACAAGGTATTATGTAAGTAAATTCAGTAGTGTGAGTGACGCAAGCCTACGTCATCACTTGTATCGATGGTTCTGCCGGCGTAAGTGTGAGTTGCTGTTTTGCCAGTGTTGTATTATGACACTTCCCGACCGCCATGTATATCTGTGAGTGTTTTATGAACTTATTACGTTAATTCAGGTTTAACTTGACCTATTTTGTGTGATTAAACAAACAAATGACAATTGTAATGCGTAAATAATATATTTTGCATGATTACGGCAGAAAAAACTCCTTCATGAGTTGTTTCGTTACTATAAAGTGGCAAGACGACGGTGACGTAGGCTTGTGTCACGATCCGGAGTGGCAGACCTTGTTTCCTTAGACCATGGTCTGAACCATGGTTCAACTTAAATGAGCAGATCTGCTTTACTCTGATAAAACATCATATCAAATAGCAAAATACTACCAGTTTACATACTGACATTTGACATTGACTAATTAAGTTTCACATTAACAGACATGAACTTCTCAATCATTTAATATGATCATTGATAGTCAATTCATCTATATATTGTTTGATTTTTTTTTGTTTGTTCAACAGATACGTCAAAACTACATCAAGCGGCGGTTGCTCACAACATACAAGGCTCTCGAGAGAATGTCGCAATCCGAATTTAATTTGGATAAGTTAGAGGTACGTGTTAGGGTGGTATTTCACTCGTCCAATATCTTTGTCCAATCTTTGATCAAATTTCTTTGACGGAGGCCCATTCCACTTATCCAATATCTTTGTCCAAGTTTTCCAACAACATCCAAGACCCAAGAACAAAATCCGTGCCCTGGCCGGGATACGAACCCGGGACCTCTAGTCTAGTCGGGCTTCGGAGGTAGGGTCACTACCAACTAGGCTAAACAAGCCGTCATTATTTTCTTACTTGTAATTTAAAACATTTATTCTAGTCGCTTTGTGAGCAGTAGACATTGCAAAAAAAAATTATTTTTTTCAAATTTCAAAATTTCCAAAAACTGACGCGACAAACTATTATATATAAGTATCGAACCTGCTCACAAAATTTCACGAGAATCGGTTTGAGAAATGCGACCTGTAGAGGAGAACATCCGGACATACGAAAGAATTTTTGTCGAAAGCAGATACGAACAGAGGCGCTCGCTCGCTCGGTCAATTACCAAATTTCATTATTCTAGGTCAACAGGAAGTACCCTTGCGAATGTCAAATTATTTATACTAAAACTTTTTTATTCAAATTTCAAAAACTTTAAAAACTGGCTCCGACCAAAAAAATTTATCTAATCATCAAACCTGCTTACAAAATTTCACGACAATCGGTTGAGAAATGCGACCTGTAGAGGAGAACATCCGTACATACATACGAAATATTGTTGTTTTTTTTTTCAAACCTCAAAATTTTCAAAAATTGACTCGACATAAGAATTTTATATAACATTTCTGATGAGAAATGCGACCTGTAGAGGAAAACATCCGGACAGAAGTACGAAAAAAAAAAATTATTTTTTTAAATTTCTAAAATTCTAAAAACGGGCTCCGACCAAAAAATTTTATCTTATCATTAAACCTGCTCACAAAATTTCACGAGAATCGGTTTAGAAATGCGACCTGTAGAGGAGAACATCCGTACATACATACGAAATATTGTTGTTTTTTTTTTCAAACCTCAAAATTTTCAAAAATTGACTCGACATAAGAATTTTATATAACATTTCTGATGAGAAATGCGACCTGTAGAGGAAAACATCCGGACAGAAGTACGAAAAAAAAATTTTTTTTTTTTTTTAATTTCTAAAATTCCAAAAACTGGCTCCGACCAAAAAATTTTATCTAATCATAAAAACTGCTCACAAAATCTCACGAGAATCGGTTGATAAATGCGACCTGTAGAGGAGAACATCCGGATTCCGGACAGACATACGAAAAAAATTTCGTCGAAGCTGAAACTAAGACGCTTCGCTCGCTCGGTCAATTATAAAGCTGAAGAGTGTGTTTGTTTGAACGCGCTAATATCAGGAACTGCTGGTTCGAATTGAATAATTCTTTTGTGTTGGATAGTCCATTTATCGATAAAGGCTTTAGGCTATATAACATCACGCTGCGACCAATAGGAGCAAAGACGCAGACGAAGTCGGGGGCAACAGCTCACTGCCGTATATTATATACCTACATGCGCATTTTTTCATTACGTTTACTTAGAAGTTTGTTTTTTTGCAGCTTCAGGGGATTGCGGTTCTAAGTATTTTATTTGTATATCTACCTCATACCTCCACGCGTTCATGAGAAGCTAGTATTAATGGTCTAGCTTTTGCCGTCGACTTCCTTCGCGATCTAGTGTCGTCCCAATTCCCCGGTAGATGTCGTTATGCTTACCGCGAGCTAGGTTTTAGGTATAGCCCACAGACTAGTAAGGGTTTAGACCGCCAACTCACGAAGAAAATATATAGACCGTAAGCAACTATATTTAATCTGTACCCGCTGGTAGATATTTGACGTTTATTTTTTTAAATTATTTAATGGCACTGTGGCAATGGAACTTACTGTGAACATCCAACAATGAATATATATGTATATATATAGCTCATTTAAATTTAACTTTGTGTAGAAGCTCACGACATTTCCAATTGAACACCAACGTTGTAAAATGTAAAATGAAACTGGTGTTCAATTGAAATACTGAACTATGTTGAGCCATATCTTAGTTAAATGAAATTAAACAAACATTTACTTATTAGCAGATTTATTTTTTAATGTATCTCATCTCATATCCGGGTAAACGATATATCTTCGTCCTTTCACAGAGTTCTACGTTTTACAACCACAACACTCGTACATTTTGCAAAATGAGAACTTGCATGCCTTGCCACATACGATGCACTTCAGTATCTTCCATTTGTTGTCCAAACAATGGTTAATACGCGCTTCCAGATGAATTTTCGATTAGCTACACACTGTTTCGTTTGTTTACTGCATAGTAAACTATCAATACTACAATTTAAATAACAACATTAGAAAAAAATAAAAAAATGTTCATAGACGACTAGACGAAATTCCGAGGAGACGCCATTTTATTTTTATTTGTCACTATATTTTGACGTTTGACGTAGGCAGTAGCCAATCAAAGCTCAGTATGTCGTCAAAATCTTTTGACACAATATGGACGCTATCATACACGTTTCGTTCTACGTAGATAAACAGCCGTGGTATAGCCTGACCAGTGCCTATTTCGACCTGAGATAATGTCACTGCAAACAGCATGTTATATGGCAATAATATACATACGTCATGTATAGTCGGGACTGTGTGTATTGGCTTTTTTAAACGTCTACCTTTTTTTTTAATGTTGTATTGGGTCTTTTTAGGGTTCTGTAGTCAACTAGGAACCCTGTCTGTCTGTCCGTATGTCTGTCCGAGGCTTTTCTCTGTAAGTGTTAGTGCTAGAAGGCTGCAATTTCGTATGAATTCATATAGATATCAATAAAACTGAGTCAAGTCAAAGTCGTAATAAAAGGTGGGGTTGAATTTTTTTTGCTTTAACCTTATGGTGTGTTGTTGGATAGGTCTTTCAAAATAAATAGAGGTCTTCATCAAACAATTTTTGATAAAGTGAATATTTTCGGAAATATTCACTCCAATAGAAATAAAAATATGTCCCCCCTCTAACTTTGAACTAGGGGGCCAAAAAATATGCAAAAAAAACCATGAAAGTATAGCTAAAGACTTTCAACGAAAACTATAGCGGATATGATCAGTTAAGCCATTTTTGAGTTATCGTAAAAAAACATCCTTTCTTAGTACCTAAAAGACGTATGAAACGCTGCGAAAGTATTCCTTTTTGCTTGTTATTGATTTTTTTAGAGTAAGTTCATTGAGCAACGACGGAACCCTACACTGAGCATGGCCCGACATGCACTTGGCCGATTTTTATTAATGGTCTAGCTTTTGCCATCCATATGCAGTGTCGTCCCAATTCCCCGGTAGATGGCGCTGTGCTTACCGCGAACTAGGTAACGCTTGGTCGTTTCAGAGATACTAAGGCTGTGTTCCGAATCACGCCTACAACGCTTACAACGCTCACAACGCTCACAACGCTCACAACGCTCACAACGCTCACAACGCTCACAACGCTCACAACGCTCACAACGCTCACAACGCTCACAACGCTCACAACGCTCACAACGCTCACAGTGCTGGCGGCCGGTCCGAATCAGTTAGCGCGCTCAAGGCCGTGTAAGTGGTGTTTTGTTTCGGACCAGTCATGAGCGTGTTCACTGTCATGTTCATGTCAACGTCAACTGAATTTGAATTTTGAGTTCGTCAATTAATCGTAGTAGGAAATTCTGGGCTGGGTTTTTGATTTGTAGATAATTAAAATTAATCGCAATCTGCAACTAACTAATATAAAACTAACTAACTAGGCTGACACGGCGACCCAAAATGAGTATTGGCTTCCGAGACAAGAGCACGCCACTTTTCTCGGCCCTGCGCTATTTTTCGCCAGCGTGCACCGGCTCCAAGCTCACACAGGTCCTCGTCCACCAAATCCTTGCAGCGGTACTTGGGGCGATCCACAGGACGCCGTCCGGTCGGTCGGCCCAAGTATGCTCTCTTCACCTGTCGATCTTTTCCTATCCTCCCGAAGTGACCAAGCCAGCGAAGACGATGCGCTTTGGTTTCACCCATAATATTTGGTTCGGCCACCAGCTCTTCTATTTCAGCATTTTAACGTATCATCCAACTCCCATAGTCTCTTTTCACTGGTCCCAGGATTTTTCGAAACACCTTATACGTTTTCCTCCTAACAGGCTGTGCTCCTCCCTAACTGTTAGCGTCCAGGCCTCACACCCATATACATTAAGATGGGGCAGATTACGATCTTATATATCCGAGGTTTAGATTGTTTACTGAGGAGCTTGGACGCCAACACTCTGTTCAGAGCAACACTGCAGCGTAAGGTGTTCTGGATACGGGTGTTAATTTCATTCTCTCTAGCATGCGTATCAGTGACAATGCATCCGAGGTATTAATTTGGACACTCCCTTGTAAGAGGTTTCTTTCCCCTACAAGTAGGACTTCTCGTTTGGCACGACTGTTTCTGAAACGCATGCGGAGGTATTCCGTCTTCCATGATTAATCCTGAGCCCCACTTTTGCTGCTTCTTGATCCTACATTCTCGAGCTGACTTTTCCACCTTTTCTCGGTTTTCGCCTAGCAAACCAAAGTCTGCGTAGACGCGTAGAAAGCATGAAGTGATAGGGTCAACACTATCAGCCTATGTTTTCTGTTTAGTTCAATTCCGGAATCCTGTGACAGCAGTTTCCGAACGACATGTTCCAGTACCAAATTGAGATTGATCTCGTAGCATAGGAGATGGTGAAAGAAATGATTATTATTATTATTATTTTTATACCACGTCGGTGGCAAACAAGCGTACGGCCCGCCTGGTGGTAAGCGGTCACCGCAGCCTATGGACGCCTGCAACTCCTAGGGGTGTCACATGCGCGTTGCCGACCCTTTAAGAATTTATACACTCCTTTCTTGAAGAACCCCATACTGTAGTCTGACGGGAAAACCTCGGCAGGGAGCTCATTCCACAATCGGAGCGTCCGAGGGAGGAAATTGCTCTGAAACCGTATATTATAGTAATAAATAAACTAATATAACCTGTGAAGTTTTGTTTTTTCGCGCCTATAATGAAATGTCATAACGTGTCAAACGTCAACTTGACGTTTGCGCTCAAGGTGCTTACGGCTGGGAGTGTGAGCACCGTGAGCGCCGTCCATGACGTCATCAATGACGTCACGTAATCTCGTGTAAGCGCTGTGAGCGTGAATCGGTCCGACCGTGAGCGCGCTCAGAGCGCTGTGAGCGTGATTCGGAACACAGCCTAACTATGTAGTTGCTGACTTAAGATTCAGTTTGTTGTTTATAATATTAAATCAAGAGAGAATTTTTGAACAACTGAACGTTTTTTGCGGGTCAGTTCAATCGGAGTCTCTTCATACCTTTTTGGGCTGCGCTCATCTGTAATACAAAGTATAGAAGAGTACCTATCGTGTTACAAAACTGACGTAGAGACATGACCCATTTTCCACGATTTTGAAACAAAGAAGTAAAGAAGTCGTATGTATCATTGGCCAATCCAATATTCATACACAAAGCACAATATATCGTCACTACTTTTAAATATCTCGTATCTGATTTTTTGATTTTTTTCGTTTATTTTTGCATTAAACTAATAAAAATACACCTCGTATGATGCACAAACTCCAACGAAGATAAATCGTCAATATAGTAAGTATTCGTTAGTTAAAAAAAATCGTATCTAAACAAACTATAGTCACTGCTTTGAAAAAAACTCTTATCTGATTTATTTTTCCTTTCTTTGCCGCAATAAACTATGCCGCACTTATTAAGCACTACACATTATAAGACCTGGAAAGAGAGCAGGTGACCCATATATGGTAAATTTGAGGGCATTAAAATATACACCTCACAGTCCTATTGAGTTTAAACTTCGCTTTGATGACATCTGGGCTGTTCTACCTCAAAGATTCCATGATATTTCCGAAGATCAAGCGATTCCTCAGCTATATTCTGGACCCGTCCCCATTAAAACACGAAAGTATGATGATTTGCAATCTCCAAAGCCGATTTGGCCAAACGACTTTCATGCATTTTACAATAGTTTATTGCATGTATAGTAGAGAAAAAATAATTCGACCCGATCTTTTTTTACGTTGTTATTTAAGTTCGTCTATTGTTACTCGAAGAGAGTTTACTTAGTTCATTTAATAAACATAAAAACGTACATTTCGTTTCATTTTGTAGCATAAAATTCAAAGCAAAATTATCGTAACTTAACAACTTTCAGTCAATACTAAAACAAAAATCTTGTATCTTACGAATAACTGTAAATTTTATAAAAAATGTTTGAGTGAGTTATTCGAATATTTGTGAAATGAATGACTGGCTATCAAAGTATCTCATGAAACTAACAAGAACTTTTTTGATCAATCGCAATAATTTACAGAATGTTTATTGTTCCTCCTACGAGTAGAAAGTTGATGATTTTCAGATACGAGTTTTTTTAAAAGTAGTGACGATATGTATAGGTATATACTGAGATAGAGATACCAGTGAAATACTCCACATAGATCGTAGCGCCGTTGTGTATTTAGTAAGAACTAACCGCACGACTGCTGCATCTCTGTCACTTCAATATGCAAGTGCGATAGAGATAGCACCCAGTGACATCTGGTACAAACAAGTTAAACTAAAATTTCCATAGAAAAATTCGTATTTCGATCTGAAAGGCCCCTGTATTCATACATAACATAACAGTTTAATTGTGAGTAACTATTTTTGAGTAGTATTTACGGCAGGTTTTTAGCTCTAAATTGTGTGTTCATAAAAGGTAATTTTGTCCAAAAAGACTAATCAATTCAGGAGTATTTAGAGCCAGGCTCGAAGAAAGTTACTTCTATTGATTAATAAAAGACAGATATTTCTCTTTTAGCAGTTTTCTTGTGAAATTTAGGCTGGGTTGCACCGACATACGATCACAGACTGATCAACGTTAAATATGGCGCCGGCAGCTGTCATCCCATAGAAACTTGTCAAACTTTCCATACATTCAAATTTTAACGAACACAGCTTACGATTACAGACGGTTTGGTGCAACCCAGCCTTATTTAGTAATCGTGATTGCGTAGTTACCGCCTGCGAACATCCTTTAACACCGGAAGACGCCTATCATAGGTCGCTTGCTTTTAACTTAGCCCTAAGCTGTGCACGATGTCCGATTAAGCCTGTACCTAGTTTCGCTTATAACTTTCATTTGGCCGATTTCAAAAATATGAACATAGAATTATCTAAAGTTGATTGGTTGGGCCTATTTGATAATATAAATCTAGATAAATGCATCGAAACATTTTATAACATCATTAATGAACTTTTCGCTAAGTTTGTACCTCGTCGAAAATTACGCGCATCCACCACAGTGCCTGCCTGGCATAGCAATGCACTCAGAAAAGTTTTGAAAGAAAAACGCAAGTACCATAAGCTGTGGAAAACTTTTTCCAACCCTCTCGACTACCATAATTTCAAATTGCTACGCAAACGAGCTGAAAAGATGGAGTCTCAATGCTATAGAGATTATATATCTTATTCCGAACAAAAACTAAAAACTCACCCTGATTGCTTCTGGTCCTACGTTAAATCAATATTTTCTACAAATAGACTTCCCCAAACGATGTCATACAGAGGATTGGAGTCCTCAGATGCAGAAAAAAATCGTAATTTCTTTAATGATCATTTCCATTCTGGTTTTGAAAACTTTAACGCTGATTTGTCCACTAATAATTTAGAGCCGATTAGAAACCCTCTTATAGATATGAACACTATAGAAATTAATATTAATATTGTACTTAAACATTTAAATTCTATTAATATTCACAAAAGCTCTGGCCCTGATGCTATTCATCCGCTATTTATTAGAAATTGTTCAAATTGTTTGGCAAAACCGCTATGTATTCTTTTTAACAAATCTCTAAGGGAAGGCTGTGTTCCAAAAATCTGGAAAAATGCTTGGATTACCCCAATACCTAAAGGAACAGTTACTAAAGAAGTAGAAAAGTACCGACCTATTTCCAAACTCTGTCATTTTAGTAAAATTCTCGAGAAAATAATTAAGGAACAGCTTTTTGAAGTTGTTAAACATCACATCACCCCATGTCAACATGGTTTCTTAAAAGGGCGGTCTGTGGAGACTAATAATAAATAAAATATATAAATAAATATTGGGGGACAATCTTACACAAATCGACCTAGTCCCAAACTAAGCAAAGCTTGTACTATGGGTACTAGACGACGATATAAATACTTATATAGATAAATACATACTTAAATACATAGAAAACATCCAAGACCCAAGAACAAATATCCGTGAAGAATGCACAAATAAATGCCCTGGCCGGGATTCGAACCCGGGACCTCTAGCTTCGGAGGCAGGGTCACTACCAACTAGGCTAAACAGGTCGTCAAATTTATTGACATTTACGGGAGTAGTGCTGGGCGCCATGGATGATGGACACACTGTAGATGCCGTGTATACCGATTTTGCCAAAGCATTTGATAAAATCTGTCACAATACATTATTAAACAAGCTTTGGCGACTCGGTATACATGGCGATCTATTTCGCTGAGTAAAATCCTACGTGGAGAATAGAACCCAGGCTGTTGTCTTGTCTGGATACACATCACAATATAAGACTATAACTTCCGGAGTACCACACGGCTCCCATTTGGGCCCATTACTTTTTATGTTATATATAAATGATATCACAGAATATATAAAATTCTCGAACGTATTACTTTATGCTGATGACACTAAAATATTTAGACTAATCAAGAATCCCTCTGACTGTGACCTATTACAACAGGATTTACTCAATCTTGAAAGATACTGCCTTGATAATAATCTTTTCCTAAATAATGATAAATGTAGCAGTATAACTTTCTCAAGAAAAAAGAAAAATATAGATTATTGCTACACTCTTGGCGATGTAAATTTAAACAGAGTATCTGAAAGCAGAGATCTTGGTGTAACAATGGATTCAAAACTTTAATTTATCCCTCATATAGAAAATATGCTAAAAAAGTCTTTTAAGCAGTTAGGTTTTATTTTACGTGTCGCAAAACCCTTCAAAAATGCGTCAACTTACAAAATATTATACAACAGCTATGTCCGTAGTCGTCTCGAATTCGCTTGTGCCGTTTGGAAGCCTTTCCATTCTATCCATATCGATAGAATTGAAAGGCTCCCAAAGAAATTTATGAAGTCACTTGATTTTAGAACTTGTCATAATTATGTTAGTTACGCCAACTCTTTACAACGCCATAAAATGCAGTCACTGAGTGATCGGCGTGACTGCGTAGACTCTGTTTTACTCTATAAAATACTAAATTCAAAATTAGAAATTCCTTCCTTACTTCATATGGTTTATCTCAGGGTCCCTCGTGCCCGGTTTCGTCAATGTCGCAAAAAGGAATTGTGTTCTATCCCTTCTAGTAGAACATGTTACGCCCGTAATATGTTTATCAGACGTGCTTGCAGACTTTTTAATGAATGCTTAAAATTAACTAATTTTGATATATTTAATAGTAGTATAATATCTTTGAAGAAATTGTTCCAATGATTGGTAATGCAATACACCATTGTTTCTAAGCTTATAACTGTAGCTATACCTAGATACTTAGTTTACAACATATTGTGTAATTATATAAGTACTTCTTCGTCTTCGTCTTCGTCTTCTCGATAATAATAGTATGCATCTTTGTGCATATGCATATGTATATATATAATGTTGCATGTAATGGGTTTCTAAATGTGTGTACTTATACTTTAAAAAAAAACCATAATAAGATGTCGGAATCCGTATCAAAATAATACTTGCTAAAACGTACACTGACTTTCAAGATTTCAAGGTTTGATATACAATAACATCTTTACTAAAGTATCCGACATTTTAAAATAAATCTTTTCTTTTTAGCACATTTACAGTTTAAGGAAACTGTAGGTCTTATGTTAATAACAACAATTTCTGTACACATTTTTGTATAAGTATGACCGTTTGTTTCTCATAATAAATAAAATAAAAAAAGAAATTTAATTTTCTCTAAAACTTTGTCAAAAAAACAATTATTTTGACAAATAAACGTGTCAAATAAACTTTAACAAGTGATTCCAATATTCCATCTGGTAAATAGATAGCGTGGGCAGGCCCCCCGCAAGGTGGACTGATGACCTGGTGAAGGTCGAGAGTGTCCGCTGGATGCGGGTGGCGCAGGACCGGTCATTGTGGGAGTCTTTGGGGGAGGCCTATGTCCATCAGTGGACGTCTTTCGGCTGACATGATGATGAAATGGATAATTTTAAGGCATGATATGAAGTGATAAGGTTGCAGTACGTTCTGTGAGTAGTTGGAACATCTATCGACATTTTGGTTTACAATTTGTCGTTCCGCTGCCTTAACTTTCTTTCCACCATAGACATTAACTTGTCAATGAAAAAGGCGTTTTTCGTTTCGTGCCGGCACCTAAGAGAGACCACCGCATTTAAAGGCTTAAATCAAAAATACTGAAAGCCAATTTAAATAAACTCTTCACTTTTATCAGCTACAGTACAGTGATTCACAGTACAGTGGCCTAAAAATACATAACATAACACAACATAAATCCTTATAACCATAATAACTAAAATATCTACAATTAACATTAAAAATAAAAATACAGCACATTAAACAATCACCTTTTTTAATACAAATAATATAAAGCATATACACACACACACACACACACACACACACACACACACACACACACACACGCTGTCATACAAATAGCACTCTTATAATCATAATATACAGCATATATACGCACATAATTAGTATTCTTGTACAAATACATAATACAGTCGCACAAACCACACCCTGGAATCTCGGGTAGTGTCCACTTGGGAATCTTGGGATGGAAATAATGTCAGCCCAAACAGGGCCGACCTGGGATTTATAAACGGGGCCAGGCTGAAAATCAGCGCTGGATATGACCATCACACTCCAGCACAAGCTGAGACTGGTGCCCATTGCCCACAACAATCACAAATTTTGCTCCTTTAGTTATGTAAGATTTTATATGTACAATTTTTACTTTTGTTTTTTTTTTTCTTTTAACATTCTCCTTTTTTTTTATTGTAAATTATACGTTTTTCTTTTCATCTCTGTTTTGTATGTAATGTAAATGTAAGATTTAAGTTTGTGGCAATAAAGCTTTTTATTATTATTATTATTATTATTCAGTGAAAATAATAACCTTGACAGAAATATTTTCTGTAGTTGATTAATTCAAAACAATATTCGTCTTAAAACTTATGACCAAACGAGGTAAAATTGGATGGTACAGTCAGCATCAAAAGTAGCTTACCATATGAAATTATCAAATGATTGTGACGGCTTAAATGGCCAGAATTGTCTGACATAACCGTTGAGTCAAAAATACATGACGAGCGCTAACTTCAAAATAAACTTAATTTTTAATTTCAAAAATAGATCACTTCATAGTTGTCATAATCTCATAATTATTTGACCATGTGTCATTTTATAATTATCCGAAAATACTGTTTCATAAGTACTTGAAAGTTTTAATAACTCTTTGGAATGCATACAAATAAATAATTGTTGGAAAAAAAATAAAAAACTTTGTTCTATTTGATTTTCTTGAAGCTATCTAATCAAATTGGTTACAGACCGAGCGAGCGAAGCGTCTCCGTTTCAGCTTTTGACAAAAATTCTTCCGTATGTCTGTCTGTCTGTCTATCCCGATGTTCTCCTCTACAGGTCGCATTTTTCAACCGATTCCCGTGAAATTTTGTGAACGAGTTCGATATTATACAGATTTTTTTTGTAGAGTAAATTTTATATTTCTTGCATGATAATAAAAATTAAAATTGTAGGTTTGATTTGTGATTTTATTTAAGTTAATAACGCTGACTGCTGGATAATTAATTCTTTCTACCTTTTTAGGGTTCCGTAGCTAAATGGCAAAAAACGGAACCCTTATGGATTCGTCATGTCTGTCTGTCTGTCCGTCCGTATGTCACAGCCGATTTATTCGGCGAATATGACCACTACAATTATGAAATTTGGTGTGAAGGTGTATGTTATGAACCGCTATAGAAATATGATATGAAATTATGAAAATAATATTAAACTGGGGGGCACCCCATACATGTAATAGGGGGGTAAATTTTTTTTTCAATGTACATAGGCGTGTGGGGTAATTTTGGATAGGCCTTCAAAGATGACATTTTGTAAAAAAAAATTCATTTATGTCAACCGTTGGTGAGATATTACCTCTCAAAATCGGAAAAAGTGTCGTCCCCCCCCCCCCTGTAATTTCCAGACTATAAAGTTTAAAATTCTGAAAAAAATCATGATATTACATTAATAAATCCTTTCAACTATTTTCGCTTTGAACAAGATAGTTTTAACGGTTTTTGAGTTATTGCTGAAAAACTGTCTTGCCAAAACAAAAGGGCGTAAGTGTCGTAAGTTTCCTATGAAGATACGACCTTTTGTGATTCAATGTTGTACCGTTACACGTACATATTTACTTAAATAAACCTTAATTCTAACTATTTACCTACTTAAAAATAACATACACAACTTACTTATATATTACACCCTACAGCACATTATTAATCTATCCTAAACACAAGTTATTTACATATATAGATTCATCAATACGCTGTTTGTTTTGAATATGTCGCGGCATCGATATAACGTTCAATTGTTCTTACTTCATTCGCGCTCGAACGAATGCACGCATGAGTGAACTGCGCGAGCGTTCGTCACCGCGCGCGGCCACTCACTCATTAGCCAAAAGACATTGAGAAGAACGCACGTCGCCTGAAGTCGATCTCTGCTACGGTCTGCGTCATGGAACCGTAATCGATCTTCTGGTGTTCGTCCCTACGTGTTCCTCAACCCGTATAAAATCACTGTGGTGTTTTATAAGTGCTTTTAGTGTACCCCAAATTGGGTAAGTGGATATATTTATTTGCGCATAGCATAGAACTGTTTAGTGCTGATTAAGTGCTTAATTATTTTAACCTGCCAATCGATTTCTTTACTATTTCACTCTTATTTTAACTTCAGAATATAAATACCAATTGCACATAATAGGTTTGCTCATAATTAGCACTCACAAAAACTTGTTAAATATCGTGGTCATTTTCAAAGCCACCCTCATATTAAAAATTAAAATTATAAAATCATTTGGTTTCATCAGACATTAAATCAACCTAATTTCATTGTAATCTCCGTATCTGAATTGTGAACTTCCACGGCATCACAACTACCAAGTGCTTTCCCATATGCCGTTGGCGTTCACCGAAACTGGCGGACCGCTTCTAACGCCTTTGTTCGATGGCGCGTTCCAGGGTCCAAGGTCCAGAGTGACCATTTTTTACTGGCCGACTGCTTGCCGCCTGCTTGCGCTTCGCTTCTGGCCCTTTAGACGACAGCGGAGCAGTTTTTCCGGACGGCGCTGAACTCAGCGCGGATGAGAAATTTCCCACAGCGCAGTCAGGGGAGTACTTCGACTGCAGAGGAAGTAGCGGAATCCGATCTTAAGCGTATTCGCCCGAACCCACGAATTCTACGTATTTTTCTTATCGTGACCCGATTGAGCTAGTAGAAAATATATTTTTATTGACCGAATTTCTGACTCCTCATTTTAAACCTTCCCATACTTAGGGACCATAAGGAGGTCAGAACGCTCAAGACGGGACACTGGCGCCTTACACGTGGTTGTAATACACATCGGATTCTGTTATTTTTCTTTGTAGTAGTAGTTAGTGTTTGTTCGTGGTCTATTTTGTGAAACGTTTTTTTTTCACTTGCTTTTTTTTCTGGTTTTTTTCCTGCTGCTAAGGTGTACGAGGTTTAATAACGTAAAATAAGTTTAATAATATTGTATTTTGGCACTTTAATAAAAAAAAAGAACATTATTTCGGAGTTTATTGTGAACTGTTGCTTGTTGCTGTTTTATCTGTTCAACATTTTGCTACAAATATATTGGATAATTACTGTTCTTAGGCAAGTAATATTGTATTATTGTAATTTCGTAACTGAGTACACATTAGTAGTCCTTAATTTTTTTTGTTGCTGCTAACAAATTTATTTTTATTTTTACTAATTTCAATCAAAAAAAAACCAAACGTTCATCTTCATTAATCTGATTTGTAACAGATCGGAGAACGAAAGTTGATTATAGTTTTAAGTAGTTGCTTTTGCTTTCCACCACTTACCCAAACGTTATATTTGGTTCACCATGCTGTCCGTGAAGTACTTGTCACTTCAAAAGTCGGAGTTGGAGTATGAAGTTCGCATTAGAGGTGCCACTCCTGCGACATCCGTTGAGGATTTACGTAAACAAATCGTACAGTTGGCCAAAGACTATCCTTCAGAGCACATTTTAGAATCTCCACTCGAAGCTAGACAGGATCTTCAGGGCTGTTGCGAGGTTCTTACTAAAATTCAGGCAAACTTAGACTTAGCTGACCCTTCTGCCCCTGTTCTTCTTAGAACCCAGAACATGCTGAACCATTTATACAATCGTATTGCGAGGATAACACGTAGCGGCGACATTAAGAAAGAATATGATGAAGTCACGAAGGAATATAATCTTCTCTCGAAAAAATTGAAAGCCCTTCAGGCAGCTAGACCTATTGCGAGCACTTCGGGTTTGGCCTCCGGTGGAGAACCCGAATCTTCAATGCCTGACATTCAGAACGTGATTTCGGTGACGTGCGATCGTGGCTCAGCTGACCTAGCAAAACTTAAGTTTAACGGCAAGACTTGCGTGCGCTCGTTTATACAGCGTGTTGATGAATTTATAGAAGCTCGTAATATTCCCGCCAGTAAGGTGCTGAGTTTTTCTACTGAAATTTTCCAGGAAGACGCCTTACATTGGTATCGGTCCGTGAAGGACAAGGTTCATTCTTGGTCTGAATTAGCAGCCCTATTGAAGAAAGACTTCGACCAGTCGGATTATGACTACCGGCTCATTTCCGAGATACGTTCTCGTACTCAGGGTGAACGCGAAAACATCACTATTTATCTCTCTATCATGAATGGGATGTTCTCGCGTCTATCCAAGTCCCTCTCCGAGGCGGATCAATTAGAAATCCTTCTTCACAATATTAGGCCATGCTATGCAAGCACACTGGCATCAGTAGCTTCCATATCTGATATAGAATCTCTACGTACATTGTGTCGTAACTATGAGACTATTCAAGCACGCCTTTCGCAGTTTCAAGAACCGCCTAAAGTTACTACAGATACGGTTGCACCTGAATTTGCATATACGAAAGATTCAAATAAAACAAGTAATAAATGTAACAATAATTTCAGTAAACACAATTTTCCAAATACAAGCAACTACAATAAAAACTACAACTACAAACAACAAAGTTATAATCAACACACACAAAATAAAAACCAGCAACAAAACTATGTACATACAGTACAAGCAGTTAAAAATCAACCATACTGTCCAAGGTGTCGTAACAATTCACATCACATCCGTCAGTGTCAAGCTAAACGTGACATTTTTTGCTTCAAGTGCGGTATGAAGGATGTGAAAACACCCGATTGTCCTGTTTGCTCTCAAGCTAATATAAATTCAAAAAACTAGCGAGGCAGAATTGTAGTAATTTTAATAAAGAAGATTGGGAAACTTGGCTTAACTTTATTAAAACTTTTACCTCTTCATACAAAGTTTCTACAATTCTGCAAAGTAAACCAGAACATGATACTAGGCCTTATATAAACATAAAGATTAATGATATTGACGCGTGCGCTTTGTTGGATTCTGGAGCTGCAGTAACAATTTTGGGTAATAATTGTCATCATCATTTAATTGACTGCACTTTGCACCAGGATCACAGCATTAATATGGTTGCAGCTGGCGGTCAATATTTAAAAAGTATTGGATACATAAATTTACCAATAACATTTGAAGGACAATATCATTTAATTAAAGCATATGTTGTTCCTGAAATTGAAACCTCCATAATTCTTGGCGTAGATTTTTGGCGAGCGTTCCAAATCTGTCCTAAATTCATCGGTAGCGTCAAATTGTCAGAATGTTCTCTATCAGAAATTAAAATTAACCCTAGTGACACTTTTATTCACTCATATGACAATTTGACGGAACCTCAAAAAGTAATAGCGGACACCATAATTACTCAGTTCAACTCAATATCGACCGAAGAAAAAGGTTTGGGTCGTACAAATATAATTTCGCATCGTATAGATACCGGTGACGCTCAACCGATCAGACAGCGATATTATCGAATGTCACCTGAGAAGCAGCGAATCTTGACCGAGCAGGTTGACGAGATGCTAGCTCTTGATGTGGTGGAGTATTGCGAGAGTGCTTGGTCTTCTCCCGTACTCATCGTTAACAAAAAGAACGGACAGCCTCGGTTTTGCCTCGACAGCCGTAAGCTGAATGCTATTACCAAACGCGACGCATACAATTTGCCATATGTCTCGGAGATCTTAGATAGTCTCCGTGATGCAAAATATCTTTCGAGCATAGACTTATCTAAGGCATTCTGGCAAATTCCTATTGTGCCTGAAGATCGCGATAAGACAGCTTTTTACGTACCAAATAGAGGGACCCTGCGCTTTAAAACTACAGCGTTTGGTTTGACAAATGCTCCTGCCACACAGCAACGCCTGGTAGACATGTTATTTGGGGATATGGAGTTTAAAACCTTTGCATATCTTGATGACATTATAATCATCAGCTCAACGTTTGAGGAGCACGTTTCACGTCTGTTGCGCGTTTTGGACAAATTGAAGCAAGCTAACCTCACAGTAAATTTTGAGAAGTGCAAGTTCTTTAGGAGTGAGCTTAGGTATTTAGGATACGTAGTGGATGCTCGTGGCTTGCGCACAGACCCCGAAAAAGTCGAGGCCATTATTAATTTTCCCACTCCTACAAATAGGAAGGAACTTAAACGTTTTCTTGGTACTGCCACTTGGTACCGACGTTTCGTACCCAATTTTAGTACGGTAGCTGGTCCCTTGAACAAGCTCACTTCAAATGGCAAAAAGTCGCCACCTTTTGTTTGGTCACAGGAAGCTGACGCGGCTTTTAACGCATTAAAAGAATCCTTGGTTTCCGCGCCAGTCCTTGCCTGTCCAGATTACTCATTGCCATTTGAAGTGCATACAGATGCAAGTAATTATGGAGTTGGTGCCATGTTGACGCAGACTGTAGATGGTAAAGAACACCCTATCGCCTACATGAGTAAATCCCTTACCAGTGCCGAGAGAAACTACAGCATCACAGAACGGGAAACCCTTGCTGTGCTGACTGCTCTCGAGCACTGGCGTTGTTATCTGGAAAACGGGCAATCTTTTACAGTGTACACTGACCATTCTGCTTTAAAATGGTTCCTATCTTTGGACAACCCTTCTGGACGCTTAGCACGATGGGGAGTTCGTCTGTCGTCGTTTAATTTTGAAATTAAGCATCGCCGTGGAGTCGACAATGTAATACCAGACGCTCTTTCCCGTGCTTTTCCAGTGAATGCAATTTCACTGTCCGATGCAGTAGCAAGTACAAACGATGCTTGGTATAAGAAAATATACAATGGTTGTCTTAATGCTCCAAGTAATTTCCCTAATTTCATAATCAAAAATAATTCTCTGTTTCGGCTATCAAAATCTAAACACTCACAACTCACTTCGGAATTTGACTGGAAGGAAGTAGTGCCCTCTGACTTTCGTGAACAAGTAATAGAACAAAACCATTCTGAACCAACAGCCGGACATCTTGGTATTTTTAAAACCTATAGGCGCTTAGCTTTAAACTATTATTGGCCTGGTATGCACCAAGATGTCGTTAAGTTTGTGGGCTCTTGTTCCGTCTGCTTGTCATACAAAGCGCAAAATCACACCACGCTAGGAGAAATGGGACGGCCTAAGCAGTGTTCTCGCCCGTTCCAGATGATCTCCATCGATTTTATCGGACCTTTACCCGTTACTCGCAAACAGAATGCCTACATCCTGCACATAATCTGTTGTTTCTCTAAATATAGCGAGATATTTCCCTTACGTCGTGCAACTGCAGACGCAGTTGTTAAAATTTTAGAGGAAAATATATTTCTAATTCATGGCATTCCTCAAACCATATTTCTTGACAATGGTAGCCAATTCATTAGTGCAACTACTGATGCACTTTTCAAGAAATACAAGATCCCAAACGTGTACTTCACGCCTAAATATGCCCCCCAGATTAACAGTGTTGAACGGGCTCATAAGACACTTATCACCTGTTTATCAACATTTGTCCAAAACGACCACCGGACCTGGGACACTTTTATTCCCAAAATAAAATTTGCCATGAACAACTCCGTTAGTGAGGCCACTGGTTATACACCATCCTTTCTTGTATTTGGCCGTGAGCTTGTTTTGTGTGGATCGCATTATACGGATTCAGACCTAGGTGATGAGGTATTATTCCTACCGCGCGATGTTTACGCTGAAAACCGAGGGTGTCTGTCTTCTGTGTTTAACGATGTGCAAGCTTCATTGTGGCAGGCACATGTAAAAAACACTGCTCAATATAATTTACGGCGGAAACCCGCTGAATTTAATGTCGGCGACTTAGTCTTTAAACGCACTTACATACTAAGCGATAAAGACAAATATTTTAGTAAAAAGTTAGCGCCAAAATTTATAAAATGCCGTATAACGGAAAAACGATCTCCTCTAGTGTACGTTTTAGAAGATATGAGTGGAAAATCTTTGGGAGTCTGGCATATTAAGGACCTGAAACTGGTCAATAGTCTTAAGTAACGAGTACGCTCTGTAGTTTAAGTAAGATCTTGTTGTCAGTATTTGGTCATATGTGCAATTTATCACAGATGCCTTTTGAATGCAAGGATGCGTCGTCAGCTTATTGAAGCGATGTTTGCTTTTATGTTTTCTAGATGAAGTATGAATGAAAATGATAGATGATGGAATGAAAGTGTAATACTGTTAACAGTACAAACGGGTTTTCTTTAAGAACAAAACCCTTTCACTGGAGCGGGGGGTAATGTACCGTTACACGTACATATTTACTTAAATAAACCTTAATTCTAACTATTTACCTACTTAAAAATAACATACACAACTTACTTATATATTACACCCTACAGCACATTATTAATCTATCCTAAACACAAGTTATTTACATATATAGATTCATCAATACGCTGTTTGTTTTGAATATGTCGCGGCATCGATATAACGTTCAATTGTTCTTACTTCATTCGCGCTCGAACGAATGCACGCATGAGTGAACTGCGCGAGCGTTCGTCACCGCGCGCGGCCACTCACTCATTAGCCAAAAGACATTGAGAAGAACGCACGTCGCCTGAAGTCGATCTCTGCTACGGTCTGCGTCATGGAACCGTAATCGATCTTCTGGTGTTCGTCCCTACGTGTTCCTCAACCCGTATAAAATCACTGTGGTGTTTTATAAGTGCTTTTAGTGTACCCCAAATTGGGTAAGTGGATATATTTATTTGCGCATAGCATAGAACTGTTTAGTGCTGATTAAGTGCTTAATTATTTTAACCTGCCAATCGATTTCTTTACTATTTCACTCTTATTTTAACTTCAGAATATAAATACCAATTGCACATAATAGGTTTGCTCATAATTAGCACTCACAAAAACTTGTTAAATATCGTGGTCATTTTCAAAGCCACCCTCATATTAAAAATTAAAATTATAAAATCATTTGGTTTCATCAGACATTAAATCAACCTAATTTCATTGTAATCTCCGTATCTGAATTGTGAACTTCCACGGCATCACAACTACCAAGTGCTTTCCCATATGCCGTTGGCGTTCACCGAAACTGGCGGACCGCTTCTAACGCCTTTGTTCGATGGCGCGTTCCAGGGTCCAAGGTCCAGAGTGACCATTTTTTACTGGCCGACTGCTTGCCGCCTGCTTGCGCTTCGCTTCTGGCCCTTTAGACGACAGCGGAGCAGTTTTTCCGGACGGCGCTGAACTCAGCGCGGATGAGAAATTTCCCACAGCGCAGTCAGGGGAGTACTTCGACTGCAGAGGAAGTAGCGGAATCCGATCTTAAGCGTATTCGCCCGAACCCACGAATTCTACGTATTTTTCTTATCGTGACCCGATTGAGCTAGTAGAAAATATATTTTTATTGACCGAATTTCTGACTCCTCATTTTAAACCTTCCCATACTTAGGGACCATAAGGAGGTCAGAACGCTCAAGACGGGACAATGTATAGTGGTTTTGAATGTAGATTAGGAGGTGTCGGTACGGAACCCTTATTGTGTAAATATTGTAAGGCGTCAAATGCGTTCATTCTATTGTGAATTTTTGCACTATCCGTTAGTTTTGAAATTATGTTGTTTTCGATTCTTTTGGGAAATGTCTGGTATTTTACTTTTGCATCATTGCCATGATCATTTATTATGAACACTAAAAATCTCAGATAATTCTGAATTGTTAAATGATGTGTATCTTTAGACACTACACATGACTATTACTTTTGAGAGCTTGTTTTTGTCCAGTTACTTTTGACGCTGACTCTACACTACCGTCAGAAAGTTTAGGACCAAACAGAATTTTTAGTTTCAATTTCATAAATTATTACGCAAACCAAACAAGGGAAAAAGATTGCAATGGGCTGTTTCTCACAAGGATTGGACTTTTGCAAACTGGTCGAGAGTACTACGGACAGATGAATCAAGGTTGAATGAATAATCAATCAATGTAGATCATTTGTATATTTTGTGTTTGGTCTTAAACTTTCTGACGGCAGTGTAGGTATTAATAGTTTGAAAACGAAGAATAAATTAACCAGTAAAACCACGGCTAGACCTTCCTCTCTCCTAAAGTACACCATCGAGATGGAACCTCTATTGCCTCGAACACAGGGGCCTAACGCGAAACAGTCTAACTAGCATTATCGCGTTCATGTCGAAAGACTGAAAGCAAGAAAGAAAAGCGTTAGGGAGTACCCAACTACCCACCGTTACCCTACACGTGACCCCTGGGTGGTGCTAAAAGTGCAACAAACTGGCAACCGTACTGTTTTCTCTAAGATCTCACGGTTCCAAAATGAATGCCATACGATTATTATTATCAAGATAGCAAGTGGATGACGAATGCGTTATATCCGACGTCCTGTCGGTCCTGTTATAATATATTGATTTAAACTTGCACGATTTTTACACATTATTATTGGTAAACGGGACTTAATCGCGTACAAAAATTAATCACCTGAGGTGTGCCCGACGTTTCGAAACCACGGCTATGTGTCAGCTCGTGACCACGGATGTTGCGATACATTCGAAACGTCGGGCACACCTCAGGTGATTAATTTTTGTACGCGATTAAGTCCCGTTTACCAATAATAACGATCCTGTTATTATTGCAGGTCGTTGCCTTCTTGAGTATATAAGGTGCTTCCAAATTAGACGCCAATACTTTAAGAGATGTTAACTTACATTAATATAATTTACGTTAAATAGGAATTAATAAAACTTTTTATACAGGATGTGGCCTGTTATAGGAGCAAAAAAATATTTAAAGGCTGCTTCCTTAGAGCATCTGCAGTAACCTCTACTATCCAAAAAAAAAACTGTTTCCACGTGGGAGAAATTTTAACCTAAAGCTATGACCTCCAAGTAATGGATCTTGGCACCACGAGATTATAGCGCGGCAGTCACCGCTGATATTGAGGTAGCATTTAGTTATGACTCATAATCGTTGTTGCATTTTTGGTTTAAAAGGATATTTTTGGTATTTTATTTTATTTTTAATTTTTTTGTGTTTTTAAAAAAAGTAGTTATTAATATCATCATGTCAGCCGAAAGACGTCCACTGCTGGACATAGGCCTCCCCTAAAGACTTCCACAATGACCGATCTTGCGCCACCCGCATCCAGCGGACACCCGCGACCTTCACCAGGTCATCAGTCCACCGTGTGGGGGGCCTGCCCACGCTACGCCTTCCGGTACGTGGCCGCCACTCGAGAACCTTTCCGCCCCAACGGCCATCGGTTCTACGTGCTATGTGCCCCGCCCACTGCCACTTAAGTTTAGCGATTCGGAGGGCTATATCGGTCACTTTGGTTCTGCTGCGGATGGCCTCATTCTGCAACGGAATAGGTTTTGAGTTCTGGTCCTGGAGTCGGACTGACATAGTGGCATTCTCGTACAAACACTTCAGCACTTCGATATAGCGGTAGTCCACTTGGCACCGTTGGAGAGATTGTAGTACAGCCCACGTTTCAATCGAATCAAAGGCTTTCTCGTAGTCCACGAACGCTAAACAGAGGCGCAGGTTATACTCTTCAGTCTTCTGTATAACCTGACGGAGCGTATGGATGTGGTCTACGGTGCTAAAGCCTCTTCGGAAACCGGCTTGTTCGGGAGGCTGGAAGTCATCTAGCCTGCGTGCGAGACGGTTCGTAATGACTCTTGAAAACAGCTTATAGACATGGCTCAGAAGTGAGATGGGTCGGTAGTTCTTCAGTAAGGAGTTGTCACCCTTTTTGAAGAACAGCACCACCACACCTCTGTTCCATGCCTTTGGAGTTTTCCCTTCCAGTAAGACGGAGTCGAACAACTTCTGAAGGGCCCTAAGGACCGGTTTTCCACCCGCCTTCAGGAGTTCCGCTGTAATTCCGTCTTCACCGGGTGCCCTGTTGTTCCTCAGCTGCTTAAGAGCCATTCTAATCTCGTACAGACTGATGTCCGGGATATCTTCGGTATAGTGCCGGGTTAATCTAGCTCTAGGGTCTTCCGCCAGACCAACTTCGGGTCTGCTAGTTGACGTGTATAGCTGTCCATAAAAGCACTCTATCTCACTCAGAAGCTCAGGTTTGGACGAAACGATTCTACCATCTTCAGTTTTTAATCTGGCGAGCTGGCTCTGCCCAATAGACAGATCTCTTGAGAAAACTTTAGAGCCCTTATTCTGCTCGATGGCCTCTTCAATACGATTTGTATTGAATTGGCGCAGATCGCGGGTAATGGACTTAGAGATCTGTTTATTGAGCTGCCTGTATAATTTCGCATCGGCTGAAGACTGCAGAATCATCTCATTCCTTTCCTCGATGAGCCTCTGAGTGGAGATAGAAAGCCTTTTGGCTCTTGGAGTTCGTTGGGCCTTAAAGAACTTAGACCCAATGCTATGGACAGCTTCCACAAACCCGTCGTTGAATTCGTCCACATCGCCGCCTAGACAATCGAAACGGTTTTGGAGTTCCAGCTGAAAGCTCTCGGGGTTTTGGATTTGGACTGCTGCTGGACGGAGCGTGGACTTCATCAGTCGAGAGCGCTCTAGCTTGACGCATATATTCAATGTGCCTCTTACCAGACGATGATCACTTCCGGTTTTAACCGTATTGATCACAGAGACATCATTGAATATATGCCTCTTCGTTGACATGATGAAGTCAATCTCGTTTTTTGTTGCACCGTCGGGACTCATCCAGGTCCACTTCCTGTGCTCGCGTTTCTTGAAGAAGGAGTTCATCATGTAGAGTCCCTCCTTCTCCAAGAAACCAGCCAGTAGTTGGCCCCGGTGGTTCCGACTTCCAACTCCAAATTGCCCCACTCTCGGCTCTTCGCCGTCTCTCTTGCCCAGTTTCGCGTTGAAATCCCCCATAACAACGGTGAAGTAGGTTTTGGAACTATGCATGACCTTTGATATATCCTCATACATAGCCTCCACCTCGTCGTCGGAGTGTGCCGAGGTCGGCGCGTACACCTGTATGACCGTCAACGAGTACCTCTCGGATACTCTGAGTATAAGGTACGCCACCCTAGCCGACACACTCTCGATCTTCACCACGTTGTTCACGAGGGATTTGTGGACGATAAACCCGACACCTCCCTGGGACTGTTGGTCGCCCTCCCGGAAATAGAGCAAGTTGCCGGACTTCAGGGTTATCGTTATTAATATAGCTCTAGTAAAATACATACAAGCTATATTAGCGAAAAAAAAATACAAAAAAAACTTTTTTTTTTTTTCAATTAAAACCATTTGGAAATAATTTCTGGAGAGCTTAATAGTGTACCGTTTAATTTATTGCTCCTATTACAGGCCACACCCTGTATAAAATTTTTGGTTTCATTTTCCGAACAAAATAATTAAATTAATATTCTGCCCGAACGCAATCATTCTGTGCATTTAATTGACAAGGTGGTAATATTTTTTTGTCAAGACATTGGATGCTTGTTGAAGTGGCCAAAAGGTTTCCTACTATAATCAAAGAAGTCCTAATCATTGAATACTGATTATGTTGTTAACGGGATGCAGTTGTTTTCCTAATTTTCTCCAAAAACTAACATAAACTTAAATCTAAAACGGGCCCTTGAGGCATTGTACCGAGGATGCTGGCGGCATTTCCTCGCTGTATCGCAATGCTGATACGTTGAGCGAGGAAACCGCCAGCTCTTCGGTCACCAGTTACGTCAACCAGACGCTTTAACGGGATGCAGTTGTTTTCCTAATTTTCTCCAAAAACTAACATAAACTTAATTCTAAAACGGGCCCTTGAGGCATTGTACCGAGGATGCTGGCGGCATTTCCTCGCTGTATCGCAATGCTGATACGTTGAGCGAGGAAACCGCCAGCTCTTCGGTACAATGCCTCAAGGGCCCGTTTTAGATTTAAGTTAGTTTTAATTTTCTTTATATTATTTTGGTTAAGTATTCTTGTATATATTTTCGTTGTACATAAATAAATGATAAGAAGTACATAAACTTTAAATTAGTTTTATACTTAAGTCTACATCTAACGACGAGTATTATCAGCTCTGAAAGTATGGGCGTCTAATTTGGAAGAAACTTATATTGTGTCTCGCGATATACGATTACTTTATGTCTTATCTGCTGCATCTAATACAACAAATACAAATAGTTTATTTGACAAAAATAAGTTTAAATAGTTACATGATATAGGCTATGTGCGAAGTAGGTGGTGGGGGTAAGCTAGGCGATCGTAGCGCACACCATGGCAGAAGTGTACTTACCGGGGACCACTGTCAAATTTACTTTCACGTTTTCTATTGGTTTCTTAACGGTTTCCTACGATTCGTTTCGTTTGTATGTATTTATTTATTCTCTTATTTATTTCAGTAAAATTTCCAATACGGGATTCTCGTTTACTAAAGTAAATAAAATATTCATGTGTCATTATTTGACATCTCTGAATTTTGACATTGTCTCGGGACCTTTCACGTTTGACGTTTCAGACGTGCACATAGCCAATACTGATCTCCACACTAGGCATAGCCTGTCTCGTGGAGGAAATAATAAGATTGACATATCTTTAAACATTAGGGGCTAGTAGCAACAGTGTTCTAAAAGTAACAATACATACTCTTTTTTTTCATATATTTAACATAACGTAGGTAAGTAACTAACATGATACAAAAATGAAGTGTATAAGTGTGTGTGTGTGTGAGTGTGTCTGCTAGTAGTTCTTGGAATAATAGGCTCCTCATACTATCAACGAAATTGTAATCAGATCTGGTTTTATAATTTTATACTCACATCAAATATTAAAATCGATTTAGGTCCATAAATCACGATTGGTCAAAATTGAATTAAAACACCCACCATATCAGCCAAAGGACGTCCACTGCTGGACATAGGCCTCCCCCAAATTCACGGGGGGGTATTTGCCATAATCGCCACGCTTGGCATGCGGGTTGGGGATCGCAGTATCTCCACCGTACTCCAGGGATGCTGCTGCCCATCCCCCGATCGTAGTTTTAGGACATACCCGGGTCAAATTAAAACACATTTAGCAGGATAAATGTCCATTTATTATCCTTCTAATTTTTTTATCTATGGCAGTTTGAAGAAAGTCTGTGCCTTCAAATGACCTGTTGTATGTAGTTGTGACGTGTTCGAATACACGTTTGTTTTGTTTGTGTTGCACTGTTTAAATATTTAATGTCTATTCGAATACGCTACAACTATACAACAGGTCATCTTTTTAAGTTTTTTAACCGACTTCAAAAAAAGGAGGAAGTTCTCAATTATTACATTTAATTACACAGCATTACAGAAAGACTAAAGCACTGTGAAATTACAATATTTAAAGGTGAAAAAACCATAAGCAAATAAAAACTCCTATCTTATAAATCAGACTGACGAGACACGCACATCCATCCTCTCACAGAACCTCTGACATTCATCACGCACTACTGCCCATCTGCTAGCAAACACATCACACTCAGGTGCTGATGCAAGGAGAAGGTTCAGGAGGTGCAAAGCGCGGACCAACGGGGATTGTTTGCGTGACACAGTTCGTGACGTCGGTGCCGCAAGCAGATATCGATCACGGGGCCGGAACTCGAATTTTGTCAGTGATGGTACAAACAGTCGGACCAATGGCTCCACTAATTCTATACAGTCCGACTCGCCGCGCAAGAAGAAGTGCAGGTAGTCGTAAGAAGCGAAAAATTACGTCTTACTTCCAGGGAGTTAAAGCCCAAGATACCAAGCAAAAATTTGGTTGGGTACAGGATTCCAAACAACACAGGCTGCCTCCAGCTTACTTCGCACTAATGCATTATAAAGCAACTTTATTGTTCTGGGGTCATTGAAATCCCTGGCATTCCTTATAACGAAACCCAACCTCTTGTAGCAACTTCGGGTTAGAGTAATCAGATGCTCGTGGAAGTTGAGGTGGGTGTCAAGGATGACGCCTAAATCCCGAATTGAGCCCACACGTGCAATAGTATCAGAACCGAGAAGATACTTGTAGAAAAGCGGATTTTGCGACTTAGTGAAAGATATGACTGCACATTTTGAGACGTTGAACGCTAGTCCATTTTTACTGCTCCAGTGTTGCACTCTGTCGATGTCTTCTTGGAGTGATGCACAGTCTGAGACCTCCTGCACACCATAAATAAGCTTCAGATCATCTGCATAAAGCAAACATCTTGCAGATCTAAGAACTGAAGCCAGATCGTCGATCATAATACCAAAAAGCAGAGGACCCAGTAAGGAGCCCTGACTGACTCCTGAACGAGTCTGGTAAGTCTTAGAGAGAAAGCACCCATGCTGCACGTACTGTTTCCTACCGCGTAAATAACTAGCAAAAAACCGTAGTAGTTGCGGGGAAAAACCGATATTACACAACTTGCTCAGTAGCACATCATTATCTACGCGGTCGAATGCTTTCTGAAAGTCAAAGTACAGGACGTCTACCTGTATGCCCTTATCTAAATGGTCCGAAATGGAATCTACCAGGGTTAGTAGGTTGGTATCAACCGATCTCCCTAGCCTGGATCCATGTTGGGAATCACATAGAAACGGCTGAATTTGGGGAGCTACTAGTCTATTAATAATCGACTCAAATAGCTTAGCTGTTGATGACAGGATTGCTATGGGTCGATAGTCTTCAACCTGGGTCAAATTATTCGATTTGTGAATAGGCCTCACCCTAGGGACTTTCCAACGCTGTGGATATTGCCCAGTATGTAACGCTAAGTTAAAAATGTGCAGTAAAGGAGATATAAGCCACTCTTTACAGCCTTTTAAAATGTATGCCGGAAGATTGTCAGGACCCGGAGAGCTTCGAGCCTTCAGACGGTTTATACAGTTTTCGACATCCGGCCGAGATATCTGGTAAATGTGGACATAGTTAGCATTACGAGTTAAGTCTTCACGTAGTATTTTACCAGAGTCTAGGTGAGGCTCATTCGGCAAAAAAAACAGATGAGAAAAAATCAGCAAAAGCTTGAGCTGCCTCACAACCTCTCTCGCCAACAAACTGTTTTGCAGTTTGGCGAAACTTTAACCATAGTACCTACTGTACATCACGTTTTCTTAAATAAAAAATACCTTCAAATTCATTTCCTCTGTAGGTAACTTGAGGCTCGAAGCCTCCTTTGGCTTTCAGGTTTGCAACATGTTGCCAAAATGTTCGAGGATTGGACGTAAGATTGGACTGCATCCCGCTGATATAGTTATCATAAGCAAGCGATATACGGGTTTTAATGTTCGCCCTAAGATTAGAAAATATGCCATACACAAAGCTGTCTCCAGAACGCTTCCAGTCTCGATGCAGAGAAGCCTTCCGCCTAATGTCTTTTATTATGTCGGGCGTAAACCAAACCGGATAACGCCTGCATGTTTTATTGGGTCTAATCTTTCCAGGTATAGATTTATCAAATACATTATATATCAACTTGTAAAAGCATTCAACAGCAGTGTTGACATCACAAGACTCGAGAACCTCACTCCAAGACACCTTGGAAAATAATAAATAAAGTAGTTCATAATTTCCCTTGGCGAAATTCCAGTCACGGCTGGGGTCTACATTACTGGGCGCGACTAGTGGACCGATTTTAAAAATTATTATTTTTTGTTTGAAAGGGTACGAGTATGTTTCTAGTTGGTCCCATTGTCACCAAGTCTGGATCTGATGACGGGATCTTGGAAAAATTGAGGGAACTCCTCAAATTATATAGCAAGAGGTTGGGTAAGGCAAAATTGAAGGAACTCCTCAAATTATATACCAAGAGGATGGGGTTAGGCAAAATCGCAGGAACTCCTTAAATTATATAGCAGGGGAATTGGGTCTGGCAAAGTTTGGAGTCGGTGTTTTTTTGTTAAAAAATTACTTGTTACCTTTACTGGGGTTTTAAAACAAATGACTAGATAATCTTTAAGTATGCATATGCAGTGTCGTCCCAATTCCCCGGTAGATGGCGTTGTGCTTACCGCGAACTAGGTAACGCATGGTCGTTTCAGAGATACCAAATACTTAATGATTTGAACTATGAATACTTTATAATTTATAATTTTATATCGTTTGTCGTTTGTCGATAAGTAATTTTTTAGGGAACTGACTGTCTTTTGCGGGTCAGTTTCAGTCACGGTACAACATAATATACTGAGATAGAGGTATCAGTGAAATACTCCACATAGATCGTAGCGCTGCCGTGGTATTTAGTAAGAGCTCAACGCACGACAGCTGCATCTTTGTCAATGCAATATGCAAGTGCGATAGAGATAGCACCCAGTGACATCTGAAAAAAAAAAATTAAACTAACATCTTCATAGAAAAATTCGTACTTGGAGCTGAAAGGCTCCTGGAGTAGACCTCGCGAATTCTCACCGGGACCCCGCACAACTGACTGACCATTAGTGCACTTTATGTGCATTGTAATAAGGGTCACGTATGGTCAGTTAACAGTTTTGGCGTTTGTACGCCGCAAACTGTCCCGCTGCCCCCTGCTGCGGGGATAAATAAGAAATATTGATGTTATGTTCCTTATAATAGGCTGCGAAGTATGACGTTTCAGGTGCGGCTAGGACAAGAGGTGGTTAATGCAATTTCATACAAATGTTGCAGGCCTAGGCCGGCAAAGTCCTCTTTTTTAATTTCCATTCCACATAAATTTGTGGCACAGGCATCATGGCATTCTGCCACAATGCATATAAAAAATTAAACCTTTGATTTTTTTTGTTGTTTATTTCATTGCATGTTTGAGAAAAGCACTATACATACCTCGGCGGGAAATATGGGGTTGCCCGCCTCAGACCTATCCGACCTCGCTGCGCTCGGCCGTCTATATGTCTTCGGCCGGCAACCCCTTTCGTCCCGGCCTCTGTACTAATGTACTATTACTAATCAGTGTTTGGGCAAAGTTGACACCTTTTATTAATTATTATTGTATGTTAAAAAAGATAGTGCGGTACCAACCCTTGCGGTTTCATTGAATTATCATTTTTCACCACTGGTCCGTGTAGTGGTCATTATATTATCCAGGTTTTTTTTACTATTTATTTACAAAACTTAGCGCTAATGATACAAAAAAAAACAATAGGTGATAACAATACCTAAAAATTATTAAAAGTAAAAATTAAACTAATAAAACACTAAAATAGGTCCCTGCGGCATGGTGCCAAGAATGCTGGCAGCATTTCCTCGCTGTATGGCGATGCCAATCCAGTGTTGTCCCAATTCTCCGTTAGATGGCACTGTGCTTACCGCGAACTAGATAACGCTTGGTCGTTTCAAAGACATCAGTGTGCAGTTGCTGCATTGAGTCATCATTACTGAGTAAATTAGTTAATTCAACTAAAGAATTTTTGTGAATTGACCTTCAATTGAGGGTCAGTTTACAGTGTTGAGTTTGTTGACTTTGTTGCGGGGGCTCCCGTGTTCAGGTACTGAGGGTGTCAGCTCAGGAGGCCAATTCTCGGGTCGTTCGAGATGGTGTCTATCAGACATATCTCAAAACAAGTTTTTGGACAAAAATTTCATTTTTGGTGCAAGCTTTTATTGCCGGCTGTACTATTTTCCACAATCATATTGCATTGTCATCCGATTTATACATGCATGCAAAATTTCAGCTCAATCGGAAACCGGGAACTGGATCAAATTTAACTTGCAAGATTTGATTACAGACCGACAGACAACGGGACAGGTGAAAGTAAATAAATGCTTGTAAAAATAATGCCGGATGTCGATCAAAAACCAATTTGCGCATACTCGAAATTTCACACTCGAGATAGATACGTATGTCTACTCGCAGCATTCGAGATGCAACGAGTAGCGATCGAGACGATTGACGAGGGTCATAATTATGCGAGAGAGGGCTTTCTGTTTTACGACCCGTGTTTTGTACACAGTTTTACGTCACCATTTGGCCAAAAAAAATGAGTTTTTTCCCGGACGCGCAGTGTACGCAAAAACGCGCTTTTTGGCAAGGTGTGGTGTAAAATGCATTACAGTAGTAGTGGTCTCCTTTTTTCAATATCTACCGTTAAATTTAAAAAAAATCCAAAAAATGTGGTCCTCACCCGCACCTTTTCTAGTTTTTCTGCAAAAAGGAATGTATTAATTTTTAAAGGATCGGCAATGCGCAAGTAACACCCCTGGAGTTGCACGCGTCCATAGGCTGCGGTGACCGCGTACCATCAGGCGGGCCGTACGCTTGTTTGCCACCGACGTGGTATTAAAAAAAAACACTGAAAAAAAGAACGCAGTTTTTTTTTTATTATTATTTTGCTTATTGTTTTTAATTATGTACACGAAAATAATGTATTACACAAATAATAGCTAGTATCTAAGCCAGTAATATTAGCTAGAACCAGGCCTTGATATAGCGCTATTTTCGCATATCGTTATGATTCATAACGCTACTTTGTCATTAAAACGCTTTAGTAAAAACGATATTTGGCGCGAATTAATAGCGGTATCCATTAAAACGCTACAAATAAAAAGCAATATATATATAGCGATATTTTGTGAAGGCCTATTAGTACATTACGATACAAGTGCAGAGAACAGGAAATTCGCAACGAGTGGTGATAAATTAAAACACGACCAAAGGTAGTGTTTTAAATCGCCACGAGTTGCGAATTACCTATTCGCACTTGTATCGTACAACGTTTTACAGTACATATGGCTCTTTAAAGTTTCGACATATGCACGTAATCTGCTCATTACCGCACTCGTGCGGTAAATTAGCACCGTATGTACTGTAAAATAACGTTATACGCTATCTCTATCTCGCACACAGTCTCGCTCTTACGTTCGCTGTGACATGTACGTCAAACTCGAGCACGTCATTGTCGCCACCGCCACCATTTTAAACGATATTATATATCGTTATGAGGAATATTGATTATGATTGTAACGAAATTTTAAACACAAACGAAATATATCGTTATAAAATCGCTTATTTTCATAACGTTTTAAAGACCTGGCTAGAACCAACAAGTTTAGGGGTCGCTGCCCCCTCGCCTCCGCACTTGTATTCGTTACGATACTTACGATGTAAGTTTCTTATAAAAATAGAATGAAACGGCTCACTCACTCTCGTCTTTAAGGTCGAATATCGCTCGACATATTCCAGACCGGTTCGCGGTCCTTAATCATGAGTACCTATCGCGGCGACGGTTCTTTTAGCACTGCGTGCCCGTGTCCTGCCCGCTCGGCGCGGGCGCTGGCGGCGGCGGCGAGAAACTACCCTCGTTTTCTTCACAATTGTTCAATGCCGAGTTACATACAACACTCACAACGTCACATGCTTAAGTCTTTGAAGACGTGAGTGACCCGTTTTATTACATTTTTAACCAACTTCAATAAGAAGGAAGGAGGAACTCAGTTCGTCTGAATATTTGTTTTTTTTATGTATGTATGTTCCCCGATAACTCTTGACCACGTTGGCTGGTTTTGATTATTCTTTTTTTGTTTCGAAGCAGGTACCCCGAAATTGGTCCCATATATGTAAATTTGGCGAAGGTCTGATGATGGGATCTAGGAGGAATCGAGGGAACTCCTCCAATTTGATAGGCACGCATATGCTGATTTCGGTATTTGGTGAACCAGAATTGGCGATGGTGATCAGTTGTCAGTGTTGTCACTTCACAGATTCCGATGAAATTTCGTTGACATAGCAACCAATGCTCGTAAAAATACACACTGAAGTGGAAATTATGATGAAGTACTGAAGGTCAGTATTGGTTCCTTGAGGAATCGACGGAACTCCTCAAATATCATCGGCCCATATTAAGTTGGGATCTGTAGTAACCACCTCATTTGCTATCGGAAAACAGTACAGGTGGTGAAGTGGGAAGGATGTGTAAAAATGACATGTGTGTAGCATAGCGAAGTACAAAACTGGAGTCGGTTTTTTTTTGTATAAATTATAATATGTAAGTTTCTTGTCGGCAGGCGGCGGCAGTGGCTTCCGCTCTGGCGGGAGGGCAGGGGCAGGGTGGGGCGGGCCCCACGACGCTTCCGGTGCCCACTACAATGCACACGCGATTCGTGCATCCAGGTAAAACTAACTTAATCGAATCAACGTGCTTGGGAACCAAAACCCCATCCGCTTTAAAGTACCTTAGCTAATATTAGTACATACTAAGTATACAAAGCAAAAAATTAAAATAATAAAACTATATCAGTACCTAATTACGTGTGCATAGGCCTTTATTACCAATAAAGTGAACGCAGCCATATATTGCTACTATTAAATGTATGTATGTATAATTGTTTGGCACGCTCTACAGCCTGAACGACACGATGGATTCTTCGAGCAAATGAGTTCATGAGTGAATGAGTATGTAGGTAGATAAAGTAAGCACCAGTTGAAAACGAAAAAAATGTAAACAAACAATGTATTGAATTTGACATATTAAATGTATGTATGTATAATTGTTTGGCACGCTCTACAGCCTGAACGACACGATGGATTTTAGCTTGAGAGGTGTCGTTAGAATTGTATTTACTGTGGGAGTGATCAATATAAAAAAAGGCGGTTTTTTGGCGCCAAATTCCAAATTACACAGAAACGCAGTCGGGTTTTTTAGTTTTTTAATTGATTTTTAACGTTGGGGAACTGTCGGGGAGGCAGTCCTCCCCGACAGTTCCCCAACGTTACCCGTGTATGTCGGACTAACCGCGGCTAGAGAGCCTTGGACTACCGTCTAAAACCACCAACGAATACCGGCTCCGCCTTGTATTGGGCGCCGCACGATCGCTCTTGGCATTCAAACGCGTACGATTAATTAATTAGTCTAACAAGTGTTTTATCTTTATATTTTCACAATTACAGAGGCGTGTGCGCTGGCGCTGACTGCGGCCGATTTGGAGCGGGAGCGCGGGCGGCCGCTCAGCAAATACGAGCGAAACATGATGATCTTCAACTGGCTGCATACGCTCGATGACCAGGCGCCATTTTAGGTCTGCCGGTAGGTCGGCGGACGCCCCTTAGTCTCCTTATAGCGCAATATGATCTCAAGCCTAGCGTAGTAGCACAATGTCAAATTTTAAGCTCGAAACGGTGCGGAGCGGTTTTGCACTCTAAATTTCAAATTAAACGGAAAAGCCGGCCAAGTGCGAGTCGGACTCGCGCACCGAGGGTTCCGTAAAAAATATTTGTATTATATTATGTAACTAAAAATTTACGGTTTTCGCAATTTTTCCTTTATCTGTGCTATAAGACGAGCGATTTATTTACTTATTACGCGAAATTGAACCGTTAAGTTTAAGGAGAAAGAAGCCTGCCCACGCTACGCCTTCCGGTACGTGGTCGCCTCTCGAGAACCTTTCCGCCCCAACGGCCATCGGTTCTACGTGCAATGTGCCCCGCCCACTGCCACTTAAGCATCATGTGCTAACATGATATTCACCGTATAAGCCCAAGGACGTCCACTGCCGGACATAGGCCTCCCCCATATTCACGGGGGGTATATGCCATAATAGCCACGCTTGGCATGCGGGTTGGCGATCGCAGTATCTCCACCGCACTCCAGGGATGCTGCTGCCCATCCCCCAGTGGCAAAATAAAAACCATCATATTCGTCATGGACATAAATATATGTAGGTTACTCGGGAGCCCACTTAAAATTTAACATTATGGCGAATATTGCCAAGTGGTTTGGAATCTCCACAAATGATCTGAATCAAAATTTTGGGTTGTCATATTATTGCGTTTGAGCTATAATAATATGATAATTTCCTCCGATAAAAATTCAAAATGAACGAATGTAAATCGTTTGTACCAGTTGACTTTTATAAGATAAATTTATGTTGCAACATTAGCATGACAGATTGAGATAAAATCTCCGCTGTACGTAAGGGAGGTATTCCACTCATCCAATATCTTTTTCCAATGTACATTTGATCAAAGAAACTGGGATGATTTCATCCAACTTGGACGGGACCCCGACATTTGATCAAAGATTCCGATGACAGTTAAATCAATATGGCTACGCATGAAAAAAAAAACTTGGACAAAGATATTGGATGAGTGGAATGGGCCTCCGTCAAAGAACTTGATACATACAATCTGAGGCGCTACCGCGAACCGAAAACGAAGTATCTGCCTCTCTCTCGCACATGTATATTCGAACGACAGAGAGGAAGATAGTTCGTTTTTGGTTCGCGGTAGGCCCTCTGGGTCTCTTCAAGACAAGAGTGAATAGGCTGTTACTGAACCAGCGAGCAACATCTTAGGCCTTGTCATCGCTTTCCATCAGGTGAGACTAAGGCCAATCGCTGGTCAGTCAATCATAAAAAAAAAAAACTTTGATTAAAGATTTGACAAAGATATTGGACGAGTGGAATACCACCATTAAATTGTGGCGTTTTTTTTTTTTTTTTTTTTTTTTTTAAATTACGCTTATTACATGCACCTATGAACGTCAATAAACTACCACCGGTTCGGAAAAATATACCTCTGTCACGAGAAGAACCGGCGTAAGAAACTCGGCGAGGTGTCATTTTTTCAAAACAATATACATTGTATAGTTAAATATAAAATTACAGTCTCAGTTACTACAAAAGTAACAAGCTACAGTAGAAAACCTATTTTCGCGATAGATTAGCTGTGCAGGACACTCACTGCCAAACATCCCTGTCCATGATGTAATCGTTTACCTTATAATATGCTTTTGAAATAAGTGTTTGTTTTACTACAGATTTGAATTTAGAATTGCTAAGTTCAGTAACGTGTTTTGGAATTTTATTGTAGAATTTAATACAATTTCCCAAGAACGACTTTTTCGCCTTTACTAGTCTATAGAAGGTTATTTTCAGTTTCCCAGTGTTTCTGGTGGCTATTGGTTTATCAGCGTTCGTTGGGAAATTGCACAAATTCTTCCTAACATACTTAGTCGGCTCATAAGTTCTGTCATATACATAGTATCAAATAAAAACAAAAGTTTAAGTTTATTCCGTATAATTTGTACAGCGTTTGAAAGCTTATAAACTAGAGAATCTAAATGTATAACATTTATTCAAAATGACCGCCATAATTATCTACACAGGCTTGAAGTCTGCGTGGCCAGTCGTCAATGGATTCACGCACCACTTTCATGTCGATATTGGCCACTGCCGTAGCAAGGGATTTTTTCAGCGAGTCTAGATTTGCATGAGGTTTTGAGCACACCTTTTCCTCTAAATACTGCCATATTTTATAGTCTAACGGATTAAGATCTGGGCTAGAGGAGGGCCAATCTTCATGCCGTATAAAGTCGATTTTATTGGAGGCGAGCCAGGCTTGTGTAGACTTTGCCTTATGGGCTGGAGCAGAGTCCTGCTGGAAAACCCAATGCTGGTTTAGAAACATCGTATGGGATAGTGGTTTCACAATATTAGTCAACACCGTGTCTTGGTACACTTTGGCACTAGTTTTTACTCCTTTCTCACAAAAATGCATACTAGTGACGCCTGCATAAGAAACTCCCAGCCAAACCATCACAGATGAAAGGTGATGACCTCTTTGAATACGGAGAATGCTATTAGACGCTTCTTTACTATTGCAAGCGTACACTCTATCATTTTGTTTATTACAGTTTTCTTCTATGTCAAAAATTTTCTCGTCCGAAAACAGTATACAACGATGCTTATTTTTACCGTACTTCTTCAATAAAGCTTTAGATCTTTTAAGCCTTAAAGCTTTAAGCCGACCATTGAGAAGATGGCCAGTTTTTCGTTTATAAGCACGAAGTCTCAGGTCTTGATTAAGCACTCTTTTCACCGTGTTTCTGCTCAAACCCATCTGGAGGGCCATAACTTTTTGTTTCCTAGCGGGATTTCTGGCAATGCGTGCCCTAATTGCTTGTACAACCGCTGGAGTCCTAGCTGTACGCGGACGACCGCTTCTTTTCTTGTCATTTAAACTAGAGACCTCACTGTATCTTTCTATGGTACGATACACAAATCTAAGAGAGAATTTTAAAATTTCAAGTAGTTTAAAAATTTTAGTCGGCGAGTGTCCACAACGATATAGTGCAATTATTGCGGTACGGCTATCTTTAAGCGTCCACTCCATGTTAAAGAAAACAGAAAATTGCAAAATTATACTACTCAAATATTTAAAAAAGATTCGAAATTCAAATGCACAACGGTTTTTGTTTTAGGAGTTCCAAATTTAAATTTTAAAGGCCAGTGACAGAACTTATGAGCCGACTAAGTACATTATTATTTCAAATACGTATAGGGACGGCATGGTTAGAATATCTATGATGTCGGGTATGTTATGTCGGGGCATATAAATGGTCGGGGTTAGGTTAAGAGCTAGTTCGAGATCATATTCCGTTCATATAATTCGGCGGCGGCGGCCCTTACCCACGTAGAAAGTCGTATTTCTGCACATTCGTCTATCACTAAGTTAAATGATCTCATGAATACAATATATATGTTGATATTGACTTACTATGCATGTATGGGAGGCTGGCATACACTGCTTAGTCGATAAGTAATGATGCTGTCAAACAACCAATTTTTCTTAAGAGGGCGCAGTACGCTCGGTTCTCCATACAAACGTATTTATGCTCTCTTTTTAAAACCCCATGCTAGAACGACATGAAACTTTGTATACGCAATGGGATCCGGCATATCTAGGTCGGGACATAGTTTCTGTTGCTTGAAATTATAATGGAGAAAAAATACAGCGATTATTAAGGTTTTCATACAAGCCGTAAATAACTAAAAAAAAACCGCTGTATTTTTTTTCTTTTACAATTTCTAGCAACACAAACTAATTTCCGACCTAGATACGCCGGATCCCATTGTGTATACAAATTTTCATGTTATTCTAGCATGGCGTTTTAAAATGAGAGGGTAAATACGTTTGTATGGAGAACCGCGCCAGACCGAGCGTACTGCGCCCACTTAAAGAACCAGCAATGTACACATGTAGGGAATAATCCGCATAAATCGTGAAAACTCGGAATACTATCAATGGTTATTGGTTATTACATAATGTGAAACTTAATTAGCCCATGTCAAATGTCAGAATGAAAACTGGTATAGTGGTCGGCGGTTACGAAGTCAATCCTGACACCTGTCATTTCCATGCAGTTTATAACATCAAAGTGACTTTTAGGTTATAAAATCTATGGAAATGACAGGTGTCAGGATTGACTTCGTAACCGCCGACCACTATAGTATCACAGATATCAGAGTAAACCAGATTCGCTCATTTAAGTTGGACGATTTCTGTACATTTGATCTATTCTCACTAATGCATAAATCAGAAAGTTTGAGAGAGACAGACAAGTGACATCTGACAGGTCTTCACCTGTCAGTGTCTCCGTCTTCTTAACTGAAAATTGTACTGAACTGACGTTGTGGTGTGTCAAGTTTAAATGGGATTTAACATCCTGGCGTGCTTTCAAATGGAGACAACTCGTTAACAGCCGAAAATGATTATACAATATGTCTCATTTTGGTGCACGATAAGGATTAAAGAGACAACTATATGAAAAATCATCGGGCTTAATACTGCGAGTCTGCTTTTTTCTGATGTCTGCGGGTAGTATTTAACCATTTCACATGATAGATGTTAATAATTCTGAGTTTTTACGATGGGAACGGATTATTCGTTTATGCCCAGTAGTCCCGTGGAAGTAGTTCCGTGGTGGAACTCAGTGGCGGCCGTACCTTGAGTGCGCTCGTGCATTGCACTACCAAAAATTTAACACCATCAATACCATCGTCATCAATAAAACAATCTCAATAATCTGTAATATACATACATAAATTACATTAAAAAAATGCAAAGAAACCACTACGCTATGTCGTAGTCTATAAAATTATTTTTATCTCAGACTCAAAAAACCTCTCCGTGCGCTTCGTGGAGCGCACGCACTAGCCAGTACAATTTCTATGAGAATCGCGTTAGAGCGCCGGGCGCGTGAGACGGAAGATACTCCGTACAAACTGAATGAAGAAAAAGGTAAATCTCGTGTGGCGCACGGAGCCCACACGAGGGACCGGCGGCGATATTACCCGACCAAGTGAAGTTAACGCTCAAAATATAAACCTTTTCTTGCGCTTCAATTGTCAAGTTGGCTTAGTTGGTTAATAACATGGCCTGCACTTCACTTTTCTCGTATCGCGCCATTATTCGTAATTCGTGTTTATTGTTTGTTTTGTAAAATGAGTGTGACTCTGTGTTTAATGGAAAAAATAAGTGTGAACTTGAATATCGAGAATATTAAAACTTTTAGTGATTGATAAATTAGAAATAAAATCGGCTGGGCCGCCAAGGTCATGCCTTAATTTTAAACCATTTTCCAGGAATCAAAATCGACGGATTGAGGTACTTAATACATATAAAATTTGATGGTTTGTAGGAAAATGTAGTTGTATTGCAATTTTTGAGTTATATATTATTTCATAAATCCATAAATTAGCGCACCACCGGTTCTCGTAGTCAGCAGCCGCCACTGGTGGAACTAGTGAGACTATTTTCCCAATATTTAGTTGTGACGCTTTGCCGGCCGCTGCCGCGGCACGCTCGCTTCGCTCGCTCGGCTCGCGCGTTGTGGGGTCACGGTTCTACTGACACTCCTCCGCTTCGCTCGCCATTGTAGGTAACTACCACTCTGTACCGTTGACGGAACTATAGGGTAAAAAGTCTCACTAGTTCCGCCATGGAACCACTTCCACGGGACTACTGGGAATGAGCTGGATTATTTACTACACGTACGCTGTTTAGTCGATAAGTAACGATGTCAAAAACCAACTTTTCTTAAAGAACCAGCATTGTACGTCGAATTGACATTAACAGATGACAATAGACTTTTTACATCAAAGAAAGCAAAAGGATTTAAAAAATAGTGAAATTATTAAGAGAAAGGTAAAACAATGAAATAATCACATAGTTATATGTATCCTAAGTTTATAGAGGAGGGGGGGGGGGGGGGGTCTGTTCCTTTTCCGCCCGAATGTCGTTTACTATGTGTCGCTGGAGGTTTGTGACAACGCGTGTTTTTCGGGATTTTCTTTCTATTAGAGTAGTAATAAAATTTGAGAGGACTATCCTATTGTCAGGTTGGTTAAATAGGTGCCAGTCGGCACGATTGGTTATACAATCCCGATGTGTGACGGAAATGTACTAAAATGTTACAAAAAATGAACTTCGGGTCTCATTCCTCTGTGTTACGAAAGACCTTTTGAACGCCACGGTCGGCCATAGACGTCAACGTAAAATCGTCACCACGACGCCAACGACGGCACTGGCCGACATTTTTTTTTAAAGAAAAACTACTGAGAAGCTGCCCAATTATATATTGGCATTATTTCTTTACACATCATTTTTTTTACCGTTGTGGCGTCAGGGGCACGGCGAATTACTTTGACGTCTGGCGGCGAAAAGGTTAATCATACAAACTATATGGGTAACGTTCGTAACACAAAATAATCTATTAAGTTTTGTTAACTAAAGCCCTTAACTATGTACAGTCAGCATCATAAATATGTATACAATTTTGAACCTTATTTCCCAGACATTAGTTCCGAAATGTATACATATTTATGATGCTGACTGTACAATTTTTTTGCAATTCACCCATTATTGTATTACATTACATTATTGTATTGTGAATTGTGTGAAGGTTTGATCATGAGCTCAGATATTTATGGAGCGTTGGTGAATGATGTATTTAATAACCATTACTCCCTTTTATTTTTAATTTATGAATAAATCGACCAGACTATGCCCATAGTGTATGGTTATTATACTTATATATGTATTAAATGCGGCAAAACTATGAACCAGTGCCGGATACATATGCCCCCCCCCCCCCCTACGTGTCACGCACATGTGGCAGCACTGCGCGCGCGCATGGTTCACGGCAACAGCACGCGAAACGGGGGTATGTATGCGCTCCCCCCCTTGAGTTTTTTTTTGTATCCGCCACTGCTATGAACCCACCTATTTTGAAGTTGGTTAAAAGTAGAGATGCACCGAATACGAACATACTCGATCCAGGGGTCTACTCCGAAATTCGTGTGGTGCCGTCCCTTTCACTCATATAGTGTATGAGAGCAGAGTGAAAGGGACGGCACCATACGAAGTTCGAATTATACCCCCAGCTTTAAGCGAACAGATTATTTGACCGGATTGGGCCCTGTTATAAAGACTGCAATTTTTTAATATTTTAATTTTGTACTAAAGCAGTAACGCTGCTAACGAAAATTTAAAATTAAAGGGAAAAATTGAAAAAAATTATGCTCCGAGCAGGATTCGAACCTGCGACATCTGGCATACGCGGTCAATCGCTCAAGCCTCTGAGCTATCGGAACAACCAAGCTCGTCCACGAAATCGTTCAATAGTTCCCTCTTACAACGCCTTAGGGAGGCGTACAGCGACATCTACCGTAGAAGACTTAGGCTTCTATGAACGGCACCAACGTCTCAAATTACAATTTATCCAAGATTAAAGAATATAGATTTTTTAGATTTATTATTTTTTAATATTTATCCAAGAGTAGGACGTCCACTGCTGGACATAGGCCTCCCCCAAAGACTGCCACAATGACCGATCCTGCGCCACCCGCGTCCAGCGGACTCCCGCGACCTTTACCAGGTCATCAGTGCACCGTGTGGGGGGCCTGCCCACGCTGTGCCTTCCGGTACGTGGTCGCCACTCGAGAACCTCACCTGGCACTGAAGTCATAACGCTCGACATGTTTCAAACCGTGACGCGTACCTCAACCATGAGCGCTCGTCCTGACGACGGCACGCGTCGCACTGCGCGCCCGCGCCTTGCCGAGCGGCTGATCGGCGAGGGCGGAGATATTCTTGTAATTTGCAGATATCTCTTAAAATATTTGGTACATAATATGCTGAATACCAAATAATTACCGGTACATAAATAATTACAAATAAGTAGTCGATGCATCTCTAATTAAAAGCTTGCGTCTTAAAATTGATGTAATATAATATATAAATAATGCTTAGATAGAAATATATGAAATAACACTTTGATGTATTATAATAAATCACTACTTTCAAATAAAGATTTTCATTTTATCGGCCTTCGGATTTTTTTTTGTCGGCCTGTTTAGCCTAGTTGGTAGTGTCATTGCCTCCGAAGCTAGAGGTCCCGGGTTCGATTCCCGGTAAGGGCATTTGTTTCTGTGGTGAGCAGAGACATTTGTTCCTGAGACTTGGACGTTTTCTATGTATCTAAGTATATATCTATTAAATATATCGTCGTCTAGTACCCATAACACAAGCCTTATTGAGCTTACTGTGGGACTAGTTCGATTTGTGTAAAAAATTTCCCCTAATATTTATTTATTTATTTTATTTTATGTTATATCGTTTAGTTGCCACTTCATTTCAGCCTTACGCTACTGGACATTTAACCCCCCCCCCCCCATTTCATGGGGGGTAAATGCCATAATCGCCACCATTGCCAGAACTGGACTTACGCCATTTTAGAATAAGTATGTTTAAGTTTGTTATGTATTTGTTTCTGCACCACCTACTGCGAATTGTAATTATTTGCTTTGATTTCCGCTACCCAAAGGTTGTCTGGTAGAGATCGCTCTTTAGCGATAAGACCGCCTTTTGTTTGCCTCTACTTATTGTTATTACGTACTGTACTGTGTCCTTTAATTGTGGTGTGCAATAAAGAGTATTGTATTGTTTTAACCTCCTGACGCCCAGCGTCCTACATATATTACATAGGTCCCAATTAAGTTTTGACTTTTTGTCAATTTGACAGAGTGTAATTATAAAGTAAATATTAATCACAGTGAAGACTTTAAACTATTGGTGTGTTACTTGGAACAACTAGTCAAAGAGAATGTAATCACTACGTGCAACTAGTTATATGTACATATAACTCTAGAAGTGTGATTTTGGGGTTGTGATCAGGAATGATTATACATGGTTAAGAATTCAAAGTAGACAACATCAAAGTCGGTATGAAGGTTTATATTATAACTCAAATAATTCTCTTTTTATTTTACTAGGAAATAATACTTTTTCATACAATTTGGTCACCCTACCCCACTGTCAACTCTCCATACTATCCGTCAAAAAGAGTAGGGTAACCATGTTTTTTTGTGATTTTGTATTTTTGACATCAAAATAAGTTAAAAATGAAATGCGTTTGTTTCGTGTCACTACATTTTTTTTGAAATGGCTAACAGATACCAAATCTGAAAAGTGATTCTTGATCCACGACCCCGAAATCACCCTTATATAACATCCACTACCCATAAAATCTTGTTTCGTCCACCCGCGGCCAAAAAAGGGGGGCGCCCCCCCTGATTTATTTAATTACCGGCCCTGGCAAACAGAGGAAGTAAAATTTCGAGAGGTCTGGTATACGTTACGCCCACAGACTTGTTATGGCATGTTATAATTGTTAATAACGATTTCCTTGTTCTAAACCGAACAACGAAATCGTTGCAAAAATTTGTCAATTTGAAAATTGAAATGTCAAAAAGTAACATGTTCGATGAGAAACCTAACATCTGTAGAACTTAGAGGAAAGCACCATTAGCCAGTTTGCGTTAAGTACAGCGCCATCTATGGGAGAATTAGAATTACATGGCTTTTTCTTGCTCTGTATGTATGTGTTGTGTTCCTGTTGGTGAGCACAAACTACTAAGATATAGCTCCCGAGGATGCGATGTATTGAGTGGGGACCCTGTATTTGTCTACCTGTCAATTCAATGAATCCTCGTATCAAAAAAGTGTCGGAAGCGCCTGTGGTTGTTCTACGGCTGTAGAAGCAAGCGGTTATAAGCTACGGTGTCTGCTTACCACCAGACAGGCGTATATACACAAAACTTTACAAGTCTACAATTCTACAAGATATTAAAATTTGCGTAGAAAAAGTTTTGTCGTACAGTCAACAGCAAAAGTAGATGATCATTGACGGCCTGTTTAGCCTAGTTGGTAGTGACTCTGCCTCCGAAGCTAGAGGTCCCGGGTTCGAATCCCGGCCAGGGCATTTATTTGTGCATTGTATTTAAGTATGTATTTATCTATATAAGTATGTATATCGTCGTTTAGTACCCATAGTACAAGCTTTCCTTAGTTTGGGACTAGTCGATTTGTGTAAGATTGTCCCCCAATATTATTATTATTATTTTAGTACCTTGCCACTTTTACTACTTTGACGCATTCCAACTGCCGCAGTATTGTTACGTTAGTGCGACAAACTAAAAATGATGATCTGCGTTTGCGGTTGACTGTACAAGCCCCAGCTTTTGTTCAACCTGCGCTGTTCGCATGTAAGTTGTCATCAAAACTTGCAATCCTTTTTTCAGCCACTTGCCGGTATCCGGTTGAGTTGAAATTCGGCATACTTATGTAAGGTCGGTGACAATGCTATGATGCCACCGAGCTGATCTGATGATGGAGACAGAAGGTGGCCATAGCAACTCCTAAACTACACAAGATAAACCCGTCGTGTTTGGGCTCATTGGAACCGTCTCAATTAGTAGTTGATGACCGTGACAAAATGTACAGTCGGCAATAAAGCTTTGTAGCAAAAATGATTTTTTGCCAAACTTATTTTACATCCCGATATTACTTGACACTGTAATGTAACCACCACCACCACAATATCAGCCGAAGAACGTCCACTGCTGGACACAGGCCTCCCCCAAATTCACGGGGGGTATATGCCATAATCGCCACGCTTGGCATGCGGGTTGGCGATCGCAGTATCTCCACCGCACTCCAGGGATGCTGCTGCGCATCCCCCGGTGGTCTCGGTCGTAGTTTTAGGACATACCCGGGACCCTGTAATGTAAGGAGTCTTTCATTTCGGATGTAAAACTTGTGAACGATGTAATATTCAATTTAAAGGTAGCTTTTCGGTGAAGGAGAACATCGCGAGAAAACTGGTCTAGTTTCCCTCTGGAAGGTGGCCCCTATTTCACCACGGCGACAATTGTCAGTGACATATGTCGAGCGACAATTGTCAAGCGACAGGTGACATATTACATATTATGTCAGCGTGGTGAAACCGATAATTCTACATATGTCATATTTTATGACAATTGTCGCACCTGTCACCGTGGTGAAATAGGGGCCAGATGGCAGTCGATTTGTAAAACTAATGCCTACGCTAAATCTTTACTTACATTGAAGTATATGCACAATGTGTGACCGGCTAGAAAAGGTTTAAATAATACCATAAAATGTTACACTTCGAAATGTATTTATTTCTTTAACATAGGTGCATGGGCACTAGTTGTCAGTTTATGACTAAATAAAATTATAACGAGGGCAAATTCATACAGCTTCATACACAATGTATAGAAAATATTTTACACATAAACGTGTTTATAAATTTTTGGTTGATTATCAGACAATAATTCGTTCCACAAACTCACGATACAAGAATACAAGGTACGGCGCTCCGGGGAGAAATCGTTGTGCGAGTGACACAAGCCTACGTCACCACTGCTATCGAGCCTATCGGTGGTTGGCGGTCGTAGTGTGAGTCCGTGTGTACAGGCTGTACAGTGACGTAGGCTTGTGTCGCGATCCGGAGTAGCAGACCTCGTTTCTTAGAGCATAAATAACTGGAGTAGCCATCAGCGCATCTTACCAAACAAAATATTATTTCATTTTTTGCGGGAGGCGAGGTAATACACATGTAAAAAAAACAACCAAAAACATACAATATATTGTTCCATTACTACGCACCAAAACAATCATCTCACGCACATTCAAAATACTAAAGTTAATAAAAGTCGACCTTATTCTCGTTAACGTTAGATCCATTATTGGGTTACTATCCGATGGCCAAATTGACCAAAGTCGATAAGGAGCATGTTTCAAAGAAATGCTCATAAACAGTAGTCCTTATTTCTTTAAATATGGTGACGTCAACGTGACGTTTGACAGCTAGGCCCTAATGGTCAAGCACGAATGTTTTTAAATCGATTTTCGATTTGTAATAAGACTTGAATTGCGCATAAAATTATAAATAAAGCAAAAATATGCTTACAGTATGTGAAATTATCGTCAATCTTTTCGTAAATTTGATAAAGTACAAAGTACAGCGTACTAAACAGCAGATAAAGGTATTTTCACGGAGCTCTTCACACGCCGAAAACGATTTCGAGACTGACTTACAATCGATTAATGAAGTAGTTTTTTTAATCATTTTTTGCACATTGTGCCTAGTTTTTGGCAGAGGGTAAAGTATACTAATGGCGTCTCCTGTCATGTATGCTCTAAGCCCTGTTTCCTTAGACCACGCACAAACTTAATGATCGCGTATGAATTCGCCGCCGGAGGCGCTGGTGTAGCGTGTGTCACCGAAATGTCAAATGTCACTGTTTGTGGGCGGGCTACGCAGATTTATTTCCATTTAGGATAATGTGGTGAACACTTTCATTGCCAATATAAGTCACAGTGCGTGAGTCAGGATTCCCTTTTGGCAGTTTTCTATTGAAGTTTGCAGTGATGAAGTTAGCGATTGATGAATGGTGAATAAATCGAATCGATTTTAATGACAAACTGCTACTGTGTATCCTAATTTCGCGACAAAATTAGTTTTGACAATTCATTCGTTTGTAAAATGTGTCAATATTTTTTATCGTTTCAGAGGAACTTCCTCCCTCGGACGCTCCGGTTGTGGAATGGGCTCCCTGCCGAGGTTTTCCCGAGGAACTACAGTATGGGATTCTTCAAGAAAGGAGTGTATAATTTTTTAAAGGGTCGGCAACGCGCATGTGACACTCCTGGAGTTGGTCCGTAGGCTGCGGTGACCGCTTACCATCATGTGGGCCGTACGCCAGTTTGCCACCGACGTAGTATTAAAAAAAAAACTATTTTATTATGGTTACAAATTTCATCAACTTGATCGATTTATATCAACTCACGGAAATATGACCAGAATTACGTAACTGTTTTCATTGCGAATTATTGTCATAAATGATAGTGATAGAATAAAAAACCGGCCAAGTGCGAGTCGGACTCACGCACGAAGGGTTCCGTACCAGAAAAAAACGCCAGCAACTACTCTGTTGTATGGGAGCCCCCCTTAATTATTATTATTATTTTGATTTTAGTATTTGTTGTAGCCACAATAAAAATAGATAATCTGTCCAAATTTCAACTGTCTAGCTATTACGGTTCTTGAGGATCTAGCTCGGCGAGTGGTAGCCATGAAAAAGGGCTAAAATATCACGTTTTTTATATGGGAGCCCCCCTTAATTATTATTATTATTTTGTTTTTAGTATTTGTTGTTATAGCGGCAACAGAAATACACAATCTGTGAAAATTTCAACTGTCTAGCTATTACGGTTCTTTAGATACAGCCTGGTGACAGACGGACGGACGGACGGACAGAGAAGTTTTAGTAATAGGGTCCCGTTTTTGTACGGAACCCTAAAAAACGACTATTCATTTCCCGCACACTGCCACTTAAGTTTAGCGATTCGGAGGGCTGTATCGGTTACTTTGGTTCTACTGCGGATAGTCTTTTTTTATCCTAAACCGATTGAGCTGAAATTTGGCATGCTTATGTAAGTTCGGTGACACTGCAATATTATGTTACCACCGAGCTGATCTGATGATGGATACAGAAGGTGGCCATAGCAACTCCTAAACTACACAAGATAAACCCGTCGTGTTTGGGCTCATTCGAACCGTCTTAACGAGCAGTTGATGACTGTGGGAAAAAGGTACATTTTTCTAATAGGTAGTTACCTCGTTCGCGGATCCACGATATGAAATATTAATAAGGAATCTAATGTCTGGTTTGTATTTGTTTATAACCGACTTCAATAAAAGGGAGGAGGTTCTCAGTTCGTCTGCAAATTTACTTTTTTTTTATGTATGAATTAATGTTCCCCGATAACTCTTGACCACGTCGGCCGATTTTGATAATTCTTTCTTTGTAATGGCAATAAAAGCTTGTACCGAAACGGAAGTTAGTGTTTTGGATAAAATACAGGGCTGTGCCAGGACTTGCTTTAGGGAGGTATTCCACTCATCCAATATCATGGTCCAATATACATTTGATCAAAGAAATTGGATGATTTCATCAAACTTGGATCGGATCCCGACATTTGATCAAAGATTCTGATGACAGTTAATATGGCTACGCATGAAAAAGAATAAAACTTGGACAAAAATATTGCATGAGTGGAGTGGGACTCCGTCAAAGAACTTTGATCAAAGATTTGACAAAGATATTGGACGAGTGGAATACCACCCTTAGATAGAAACGGGTCACTTTCGTCTTTAAGGTCGTATATCGCTTGACATATTTCAGACCGGTTCACGGTCCTTAATCATGAAAACCGCCACCGCGATAAATACTCATGATTAAGGACCGTGAACCGGTCTGAAACATGTCGAGCGACGTTCGACCTTAAGACGAGAGTCGTATATTTTAATGTCTCGGGAGTTTTCTATATAAAATTCAGAACATAAGGTTCGTATGTAAGCCAGAGGAGGCCTAGGGCTCCTCGTCGGCCCCACCGAGTACCGCGCCGCTGTACGCCAGGTCCCAATAGTGTTCCACCCCGTGCTTCTGGAACAGCTCACGCGCCTGCTTCTCTGTAGGCAGCACCTGCAAATATACATCAAAGCGTTATTAAATAAATGGAGGGTCGGCAACGCGCATGTGACACCCCTAGGAGTTACCATCAGGCGGGCCGTACGCTTGTTTGCCACCGACATGGTATAAAAAAATTAAAAATATGTATGTATTGGGGGATAATCTTACACAAATCGACCTAGTCCCAAACTAAGCAAAGCTTGTTACTATGGGTACTAGACGACGATATACATAAATAGATACTTAATTAAATACATAGAAAATATTCAAGACCCAGGAACAAATATCCGTGCTAATTGGGACGGGACCTCTAGCTTCCGACCAACTAGGCTAAACAGGCCGTCCAAAACAACATAAATTTTAATATCGACGAAATAGCTTTTTCGTCTTATAATTCTAAAAAATTTCTGACGCCTGCTTATATTTCTCCCTTACCTTGAACTTGATATCGCCGAAGGCGCGTTGTTTGGTGGTCCCCTCCCACACAAGTGTACAGGTGTTGGGCACTTCGGCACCTTCCGCGTCTTTCACCATATCGTCTTCCCACTTTATACGTTGCAGCATTAATCTGAAAATAATTTAAGAGGGTCGTCAATCTATGCGTCGAAATTAAAAACGGCCGTTTTATTTTTAGGGCTCCGTACCCAAAGGGTAAAAACGGGACCCTATTACTAAGACTTCGCTGTCCGTCCGTCCGTCTGTCACCAGGCTGTATCTCAAGAACCGTAATAGCTAGACAGTTGACATTTTCACAGATTGTGTATTTCTGTTGCCGCTATGACAACAAATACTAAAAACAAAATAATAATAATTATTAAGGGTGGCTCCCATACAAAAAACGTGATATTTTAGCCCTTTTTCATGGCTACCCCTCGCCGAGCTAGATCTCAAGAACCGTAATACGAGTTGCGCTCGAGTTGCGAGCTGTTGCGTTGAGTTGAGTTGATGAGTTGCGGACGTGTTCAAACACTCTTAAATAAATATAAATAAGAGGAAATTTTTACACTATACGAACTAGTCCCATGTAAGATCAACAAGGCTTGAGTATAAGTAAGTAAGTAATAAGTAATGGGGGGACAATCTTACACAAATCGACCTAGTCCCAAACTAAGCAAAGCTTGTACTATGGGGTATATGGGTACTAGACAACGATATACATACTTATATAGATAAATACATACTTAAATACATAGAAAACATCCAAGACCCAAGAACAAATATCCGTGCTTAAACAAATGCTTGGCTCACCATTAAAAAAAAGGTCGAAACGAACGAAGGCAAGTGCTATAATCACGTATCGGAATTAATAAAGTGTACATACCGCTTATATTTGACGTGTTGCTTGGCCCACCATTGGAAAAGGGGTGAAATGTACTTCGAACGAGCGAAGGCGAGTGCTATAACCACGTATCGGAATTAATAAAGTGTACATACCGCTTGTATTTGGCGTGCTGCTTTGGCCCCCCCTCAACGACGACGACACAGCAACCCCGATGCAACACCACGCAGCCGGTCATGTGGAGTTGTTGCGCGTTCACTTCCACCTTAAACTTGGCTGAGGCGCATTCAAACAAGTCTCGCACTCTGAAATCGGACAATATTATTATGTACACTTCAAATAGTTTGAATATACAGGGTGTTTTTATTGAATTCCGTCAATTGCGAGGGTTCAATCCTGAGATAAAATAAAGCAATCTTCTCTAAGACACTAGTATCCCAATTCGTACCATTTCGAAGATATTCAAGGATTCATTTTCGTTAATTAACACCCCTAGTATAGTATAAAACATCCTTAACAATTAAACAATGTTGACGTGCGTGTCATTCGAATTCCGAATTGTCATATCATACCTGACATTAACTTTTGCTTTACTTGATGTTAACTCTTAAGGTCGTTTTTCATTCACCCTTGGTGAAATACTATTTTGTATGATTATGAAAAAAAAACTTTCTTGAATATCGAAAAACTAAATATGCTACGTCGTTTCTATGGCTATATACGCTATGCTTTTAGGAACGGAAGAAAACGATTTAAAGAAAAAAAAATTTTTTTTATTTTCATAAAAAGTAATGAATTATATCACCAAGGGTGAATGCAAAACGGCCTTAAGAGTTAATGTGAAATTAAGCTAAAGTTAATGTCAAGTACGACAATATTCGGAATTCGAATGACACGTACGCCAAAACTGTTTAATTGTTAAGGATCTTTTATACTATACTAGGAGTGTTAATTAACGAAACTTAATTCTAGAATATCTTCAAAATGGTGCGAATTGGGATACTAGTGTTTAGAGAAGACTTCTCTATTTCGTCTCAGGAATGCGCCCTCACAATTAACGGAATTCAATAAAAACACCCTATACAGGGTGTGGCCTGTAATAGGAGCAAAAAATTAAACGGTACATTATTGAGCTCTCCAGCAATTATTTCCAAACAATTTTAATTGAAAAAAAAAAAGTTTTTTTTTTTGGATTTTTTTTTCGCAAATGTAGCTTGTGTATTTTTTTACTCTACTGGAGTAATATTAATAATAATTTAATCAAAAAACACTAAAAATTTATAAAAAAAAAAATTAAAAAAAATCCCAAAAATATTCTTTCAAACCAAAAATGCGACAACGATTATGAGTCATAACTTGAAGCAACCTCAAAATCAGCATTGACTGCCGCGCTATAATCTCTGGGTGCCAAGATCCATTACTTGGAGGTCGTAACTTTAGATCAAAATTTCTCCCAATTGAAAAAAGATAAAAAAAATTTGGACACAAGAGGTTACTGCAAATGCTCTAAGGAAGCCTCCTTTCAATTTATTGCTCCTATTACAGGCCACACCCTGTATAATAAACATACAAAATAAGTATATAAATAATAATACATATACGGGATGTGGCCTGTAATAGGAGCAAAAACTTTAAAGGACGCTTCCTTAGAGCATTTGCAGTAACCTCTTGTGTCCAAAAAAATATCTTTTTTCCTTTGGGAGAATTTTTTATCTAAAGTGATGGTTATGACCTCCAAGTAATGGATCTTAGCACCACGAAATTACAGCGCGGCAGTCACTGCTGATTTTGAGTTAACATCTAGTTATGACTCATAATCGTTGTTGTATTATTGGTTTAAAAGTATATTTTTGGGACTCCATTTTTTTTAATCGATTTATAGTGTTTTTTTTTTTAAATAAATTGTTATTAATATTGGTCCAGTGGACTAAAAAAGTACAAGTTAAGGTATATGCATTAAAAAAGTCCAATTTTTTTTTCAATTTTACCCAATTAGAAATCATTGCTGGGGCGCTCAATAGTGTCCTGTTTCATTTTTTGCTGCTATTACAGGCCACACCTGTATACCACAACTTTAGTGAACACCTAAAGTACACTACAGACCAGTATCGGAAAAATAAGTATAATGGAAGAGACACATAGTGCTCATCATCTGATCATGATGATTGATGAATAATAATAATATAATAATAATAATAAATATTGGGAGACAATCTTACACAAATCGACCTAGTCCCAAACTAAGCAAAGCTTGTACTATGGGTACTAGGCGACGATATACATACTTATATAGATAAATATATACTTAAAATATATAGAGAACATCCAAGACCCAAGAACAAAATCCGTGCTAAATGCACAAATAATGCCCTGGCCGGGATTCGAACCCGGGACCTCTGGCTTCGGAGGCAGTGTCACTACCAACTAGGCTAAACAGGTCGTCAAATATATATATAATACCTGTATACTGCTACGTTGACGCCCATACTTGTGTCTTCTCTTATTTTCCGATCGACCTGTAACGATAAAAAAAAACATGTTATTTTACTGGACATATCGCCAAGCAGATTGATGGCAGGTGGACCAAAACGGACCCGGGTATGCCATAAAACTACGACCAAGACCACTGTGGGATGGGCAGCAGCATCCCTGGACTGCGGTGGAGATACTGCGATCGCCAACCCGTGTGCCAAGCGTGGCGATTATGGCACTTGCCCCCCATTCCCCAGCATTTCAATAATTATTTTATAGAATAATAAATAATAATAATAATAAATAAATAAATATCAGGGGACAATTTTTTACACAAATCGAACTAGTCCCATAGTAAGCTCAATAAGGCTTGTGTTATGGGTACTAGACGACGATATATTTAATAGATATATACTTAAATACATAGAAAACATCCAAGTCTCGGGAACAAATGTCTCTGCTCATCACAGAAACAAATGCCCTTACCGGGATTCGAACCCGGGACCTCTAGCTTCGGAGGCAGTGACACTACCAACTAGGCTAAACAGGCCGACAAGAATACTAATAGCAAAAATAAATTGCTATTGACGATTCGAAAGTGCTAGGCCTATTTTCACTTGACTTAAGACATTAAATTGAGGGAGGCCAATGTCCAGCAGTGGACGTCCTTGGGCTGATATGGTGGTGGAGGTATGGTGGACCAAAACGGTGCCACACTAGTCATGTTCCCGGAGTGCCCGCGGCCTTTTTAAAGCTGTCATTACATTGCTGATTCATCTGTATTTCCGGAAAATTAAACCTCTGCCTTCAAGGTATCTTTTATTTGATTTATCACACGTATAATAATTTACCCCCCCCCCCCCCCCCAAATTTTAATTTTTATACGTTCCACGCCCATCCTTGGGTCACCGACTTACAAATGTGTACCAAATTTCAACTCAATCAGTTCAGTGGTTTCCGAGCATGGTGTTGTTTTTTCCTTATGAGGCACGGAACCCTAACAACCGTTACCTTCTCCCTCTTCTGGTCTTTAGTGAGCGCGCGAGCTTTGTTCGCGTCGAGATGCGTCTTCTGTCGCTTGGCGATTTGCTCGCGGACTTTGGCCTCTATAGCGGTAGGGTCTTGCACCGCTTCTGTGCCTAGCGCGCGCATCAGGTTCGATATCCTGTTGAGAAATTTTACAACTTAATTTTGCATGAAGCTTTACGGTTTGTTAACGAAAAAAAGGGTAATAAAATTTATTTTCTTCAGACCTGGTTAACAATAAGAAGGAACAACTTTGTACGGATCAGCACATCTCATTTAAAAAATATAAATTAAAGTGAAAAATACGCCTCCCTAAGAACATAATAACAGGTTAGTGCACAAGATACTTAAAGTTTAATTACAAGACTGAAACTACTATTAAATTAAAAAAAACTACCGAGCTGGGTTTTTTCTGATGACTGTGAAGTTCGGGTATTTTGGATACGCGCGGCCCAGAACCTGTTATGGTAGCGTTGTTTGGGGAAGGCAACAAGTATAGTTCACTTACCTGAGCTTAGGTTCTGGCGGAGCTTCAAGTCCAAGCCTGACCCTCTCTTGCTCCTCCTTCCAAGCCTCGCGACGGCTCTGCCGGCGTAGCTTCTTCCTCTCCTTCTTGGTTAGGAAGACTGGCATGTACGTGGGTTTCAGAGGTTCCGCTGTTGACAAGATTCATTAATTATTTTTCGTTTGTATTCTTTAGGATACAAGCCACGGAATCCGGGCCCCGTTGAAACCAGTTTTAAGTTAAGTACTATCATTGTAATAATTATATTTTGGGACCAAATTTCTGATTGACGTTTCTTCTCGGCAGTGGTTTTCTTATTCGGAAATGCAGATTTCGAATTGTAAAATTGTCATTGCAGGCTATTGCAGAATAAGCTTAATTTATTTTATTTCTTTTGTTTATTCAAAGGTTGACATTTCTGAAATACGTAAAGGGCAAAGTCAGCGCCGACCCCAGGCGCTGGTCAGGGTAGAGCGATTCATCCCGCGCCACTCAAAAGGCGCCTCCAAAATTTCCCCTGTTTTTTCTCATTCTGTATTTAAGCGCTCCTTAGAGGTGATTAGAGGCGACGGAAAATGGAGCAAAAGAGTAACTCTGTGGCACCCTAGAGGAAACAAGAGGAGAAGAAGCAGCCCCCTGAAAAGGTGGGATGATGACATCTGCCAAGTTGCTGGACCAACATGGAGCAGGGTGGCACCGGATAGAAAGGAGTGGAGAAGGCTGGAGGAGGCCTTTGCCGACTGGCAAACAGATTTGCAAAAAATAAAAAAAACGTGACATAATAGACACTAACTAACGATTATATGCAATGAATTTCTGACAAAAAGGCTATATAAATATAAAAATAAATAAAAAGTATTTAGGCGCTCCTAGGCATCTGGCCGATGGCCGTTGGGGCGGGAAGGTTCTCGAGTGGCGACCACGTACCGGAAGGCGTAGCGTGGGCAGGCCCCCCACACGGTGGACTGATGACCTGGTAAGGGTCGCGGGTGTCCGCTGGATGCGGGTGGCGCAGGACCGGTCATTGTGGAAGTCTTTGGGGGAGGCCTATGTCCAGCAGTGGACGTCATTCGGCTGAAATGATGATGATGAGGCATCTGGCACCTAGAACGGTTGTTCAATCCGTTAACCGCTTTACCCTAAACCAGCCCTGGGCAAAGTACATCAACTAACACAGCACGACATCGACTAAACTCACCGTTTCATCGCCAATTGGAATGTATTTAAACACAATGGCGTCCAATGTAAGACAGTTTATTGTAAAGGTGGCGGCGGATAATAAATCCTATTATTCCTATTTTAGACGTACCTACATTTATTATTTATTTATTCAATCACAATTCACACAGTATAGTACACACAACTTTTCGCCAAACTGCATGACAGCTTGTTGGCGAACGGCGACACTCAACTCACTTCGTATCTACTGTGCAACATACCCAACAGCGCCACAGTTAGCTGACCAGATGCTAGACGTTATTTCACTGCAATAAGGTTTATAAGTGGTCAGGTAACTACTACATATATTACACAGATAAACCTGACCCCCTGCATAGAAGTTTGTATACAGGAGGTGTCACGTTTCTCTGCAGCTGACTGTACATAAACAATACCTATAGTTTAATTAAAGACGTCGCTATTTTTCCGGAATGGGATAAACACGAGCACGACAATACTAAATTTTCCTGGAAATCCCAATTAATATTAATGAGTTCCAAGTGCCAAGAAATGATACGAAATATAATAAAATATACCGGAAACAAGTACTAATACCTCGAGTTTCTTAATAGCTCATTAGCAAACATTGCTTCTAAGAAACTTTAGTGAGAAATATATCTTATGAGGTTGTTTATCTGATTTACCTTTATATATTTTTGTCTTCAGTTAAACTAAGTTCATTTTTACCCGACTGCGCTAGAAGGAGGGTTATGTCTTTCGAGAATATGTCCACACACGACGGGTTTATCTTATGTACAGTAGCGAGAAAAAATCTATTATATTGTGATTTTTCTGTAAAATATTTCAAATTAGATGAAACCAAGAACTGAATTTGTTGATAACTAATCAAAAAAGGTTACATTGATTTATTTTCAACCAATTATACCCTAACAGACCGGTACATATTACGAAATTCAATATTAATTCATTTTTCTGGAATTTAGCGTCCGTCACTTGTAGTATTTAAGTCATTAAAACACGGAATATCGTGCTAATTCATAATCATATTTGTAAGAAATATCAGTTCCGTCATGGGGAGACCTCGTGGAAATAAAAACTTAACAGTAGCTATACAAGAAGCAATTATAAATGGCTATAGAAATGGCTTTACACAATCGACGCTGGCTGAGCAATTTCAAGTTCATCAGTCTACTATTGTAAGGATAATGTATATATTTTAAGACAGATTTACTCATGTTTAGACCTCTTGTTATATTTATTAAAGTTAATAATATATTTAAAAGTAGTTGTAATGATTGGTCACGTGATTTGAACACGTGACTACCCCTTCCACCTCCAGTAATAGCAACGGCTCACTTAACTGCTAGCAGCACATTAACTGTCGATCGTCGGTGACGAACAGACGTGAGTCGAGCTGTTACTGAAGGTGGAAGTGAAGTGCTTTACCCGTAGTTATACCAGGTGGAATTTAATACAGGTCAGTGTCATTCCCATATCGAGTAAGAATAATTTAAGGTGCCTATTCAAGTACGAGACTAGATTATGAGTTGTATTCATAGTGTTAATAAACGCCATATATTATGAACTACCGTTGTTTATCTTAACACTTCAGCCCTCTTTTACTATATTGAAGGTTTTGAAACGGGAAAAAGCTCACGGAGGTGTCAAAAGGCCCAACAGACCTGGTCGCTCACGCTGCACATCAAGTTTGGTAGACCGCAACATTTTGCGAATATCAAGACACAATCCACGACTCACGGCGAGCGACATTATGCGGGAAATATCGAGTAGAAATTCAGTTTCTGTGTCCGTACGTACTGTAAGAAATCGCCTGATGGATGGTGGACTTCGTGCTCGTCGTCCTGCAAAGAAACCACTGATTTCCAGGAAAAATCGAGCAGCTAGAAAAAAATATGCGAAAGAACATCTTTCTTGGACTGCGGAAATGTGGGAAAAGGTAATCTGGAGCGATGAATCCAAGTTTTTACTGTTCGGAACAGATGGAATTACCTACGTACGACGTCCCGACAATGCTCGCTATGACCCCAAGTATCAGCTCCCTACAGTCAAACAAGGCGGCGGCTCCCTTATGGTGTGGGGCTGTTTCAGTGCAAGTGGAGCTGGTCCTTTACATCGAATAAACGGCATTATGACGAAGGAAGTTTATGAAGGAATATTACAAGATGTGTTTCTTCCCTGGGCACGCGAATATTTCGGCAGGGCGTTTATGTTTCAGCAAGATAATGACCCGAAACATTCATCTAATCTTGTTAAACAATGGTTCAAAAAACGTAGAGTGAGGGTTTTGGAATGGCCCAGCCAAAGTCCGGACTTGAATCTTATAGAAAACCTATGGAAGGGGCTAGGTTGTCGTGTGAGTGCAAGAAATGTCAACGAAAGATTTGAACAATTAAAGGAAGAGTGGGAACGCATTCCAAGTTCTTTTCTCGCGAAGTTGTTTGCGTCACTGCCCCGAAGATGCCAAGCTGTTCTTGATGCAAAGGGTTTCAGTACCAAGTACTAATCTAATATTTTGATTTTCAGTGCAGAATCTGTAACAAACGTTACAGATTCTGCACTCTTTCTTCATTAATAAACCACTTTTACCTATATTTCGAGTATTAGTTATTTTATGCACTTTTTAATAAACTCGTACAAACAAATTTCTTATATGGTGTCATACAAATGTAGTATATGATTTTACTTTCCATCTAGAGGACTTTCACATGATAATCGTTTAGGCAGCCTTAGTCGTTCTCATAAAAAAAACTAAAAAAAAAAAAACACAAATATGATTATTATTTTCCGCTACCGTTTAGGAGTCGCTATGACCACCTTCTGTCTCCATCATCAGATCAGCTCGGTGGTACCATAATATTGCGTTGTCAACGAACTTACACAAGTATGCCAAATTTCAGCTCAATCGGTTGAAGGTATCTGCTTCAGAGCAAGATTCCATCCGAACAAACATAGTTATATACGTACATTGCAAATTAAATAAAAGCTTAAAAAACCGACTCCAATTTTGTACTTGCTATGCCACAATTTGTGGTTTCCGTGAGCCAATGCTTGGTTACCTACAGAAAATACCGAAATCGGCATATGCGTGCGTATCATTCCTCCTAGGTCCCATCATCAGACCTTCACCAAATTTATATGGGACCAACTTCGGGGTACCTGCTTTGAAACAAAAAAAGAATTATCAAAATCGGCCGACGTGGTCAAGAGTTATCGGGGAACATTAATTCATACATAAAAAAAAGTAAACTTGCAGACGAACTGAGAACCTCCTCCCTTTTATTGAAGTCGGTTATAAACAAATACAAACCAGACATTAGATTCCTTATTAATATTTCATATCGTGGATCCGCGAACGAGGTAACTACCTATTAGAAAAATGTACCTTTTTCCCACAGTCATCAACTGCTCGTTAAGACGGTTCGAATGAGCCCAAACACGACGGGTTTATCTTGTGTAGTTTAGGAGTTGCTATGGCCACCTTCTGTCTCCATCATCAGATCAGCTCGGTGGTGTCATAATATTGCATTGTCACCGAACTTACATAAGTATGGCAAGTTTCAGCTCATTTGGTTGAAAATATTTGCTTCAAAATTGATTTGCAAGATCTAAATTTATCTTAATGCAGTGCAGTGTATCTAAGTGCAGTATTTCTCTCGTATATGTTTTAGTGAGACAATATGAGCTGGGAATAAGTAATATGTTTACATCGCATGCCAGAAACCTTACCTCTTACTCACACATTTTTGTTTGCTTTCCAAATAAATAAAATAAAAATAAGATTCCATCCGAACGAATATAGTTACATACAAAGCTTGTAAAAATGCTTTAGGTTTAATCACAACAATAGGGCCATAACTTTGCTGGTATAACTAGAGTGACACCATGATAACAACGCTAAACTAAGAAACATGAAAAGTTATATTTCCTAGCATTCAACGACAATAACATTACCAATAAAATCCGAGGCTGAAGGCCGCGGTAAATATATTATAACCAGTATATGAAGACAAGACCAAAGTTTCGGATGTGGGGATACGCTTAGTCCAACTTAAGTGGTGATGAGGGACACATGGCAAGGCGATACGACGGCAGATGGTCAAAAGCGGTCACAGAGTGTTAGCCAAGGTTCGAAGATAAAACACAGATCCGTACCATAGTGTTTGCAATACATTTACCATTTGTGTATGAATAAGTGTCGTGTTTAGTTGCAGTCGCGGCGTATTTCAAGGTCAGTTTTGATTTTGGGAATAGGTATTCTTTAAATACGGATTTCTTTAGTCTATCGCTTTTGTTGTATATCACTATTTGGTAACCGAGTCCTCGTGTGCAGATGACATCATTATTTATGCTAGTTAATTTGTTGACGTTAAATCTTACGACTCAAATTTGACCAATTTCCCTATGTTTGATCGAGTTCAAATTTTCGACATTTGTGTAAGCCAGATAAAAATGCAATAGTATGGTGCATTGCTAGTACTATACAGCCGTTCTGATGATGGAGACAGAAGGTGCCGGTAGCAACTTCTAAATTACAAAGATAAATCAGTCGCGTTTCGGCTCACTAGAATCCTCTTTCAATCAGTAGTTAAAAAAGTAAAGTCGGTAATAAAAATTTGTACTTGCAAGAAAGTGCCAAGTACTCGTATTGATAGAAACTTATTTTTGCTTCGGTTTTCCTAGCGAAAATTGTCACGCGCCGCCAGTGGTGTACATAAACACTTGTTTTTAACACCTACGCATCTCAAAAGACGAAACGAGAAAGACAAGATAAAACTGGTGCGGTTTTCTTTATTTGAAAGCAGGTTTTCCAGCCGTGGGTTCTAAAACTTTACTTTTATAAGTTGATTAGTTATGCGCTATGTGCATGTGCACATAAATTCTTCTACTGCTACGATGCGCCCTTAAACGTGGCCTATGTCCGCACGAGTCTAAAAGTCTAGATACTGCGTAATTTAACTGCGACACAGCATCACAATGAATCATTGATAACACGTACTGAAGTCCAAACAAATCATTTACGTACATAGTGTCAACTCGTTCACACCTGCTAGACATACATGAAAAAAAAACACAAGTGGGAAAAAAAGACAGTTTTTGCGACCAGTTGGACGACATAGACTGTTGTGAAATGTACGAGTAGCTACTTAAGTCTTGTATAGAGTTAAAGTCTGAAATAGTGTGCAAAGAAAAACAATCGAAAGCGACTGAAAAAAATTAATGAAAAAAAACAACAACAGAAGAAATACTAATAAGTGACTTTTCTCCATTTGTAGTGAATGATAGTGTGAACTGGCGATTCCCAAGTGACTTCAACACCCGATGATAGACAGAGACAGCAATCGACTGACTAGTAGTGAAAAGAGTAGAATCATTAAAAGTGAAAGTACTCAAAGTGAAGTTGGATATTTATATTAAAAAACCGTCGAAATCCAAGTGTAATTATTATCAGGAGGTTAAAAGTCAAGACTAAAGCTACGATATGACGATAATGAACAGAACAAACAACATATTTTAACTCGGTAACTATAAATCGAAACGCTATTTAACCCAAATAAAGAATAGGGATATTTTTGTAAAGTACACTTATTTTGAAACATTCAAACCTGTGTATCAAGAATACGAGCTGTTAGAAGACACAGACAGAAGATAGTAGAAACGAAGCAATTGGCGACATGGAATTGAGTTACAGAAAAACTTTTAATAAACAAAAAGTCTAACAGAGCAGAAAACAACAACATAAGAAGAAACAGAGATACAAAGAAAGATGCAAAAGACTATCATTTTTCTTGGTCTGCTTAAGAACTAAAAAATTGAAAATATGCTGTGTGTGTGACGTGTTGTAAGGAAAAAAGTCGAGAATTACTAACACAACGACTAAGAAAAGGAAATAACGCTGGAAATTGGTGACATATATGTTGAGGAAATAACAAATAGTAGTCAAAGTAAACGTCAGCCAGTAAGGAAGTTACCTGTAGTGACAGTCAAGTTAAATCTCATAGACCTAAAAGCTACTTTACACAATTAGAGTATCTTGAAGGAAACGAGACTGAGATCCGTGTGTCTATATAAGCCTCCACTGCAAGAGTAGAATATTTAAAAATAAATAAAGTAACAACGGAAGAATTATAGTAAAAGAAATAGCAGACTATTGGGCTCAAGATCAACTCGAGAAAACAACAAGTTAAGCAAGCAAGGAAGTTTTTAATAGCGACAAAAAACTGACGGAACTAGAAGGACTACAATTCACACTTACGAAGGAAAGGAAAAACCAGAAGTTGTTTTGGCTTAATGGTAAGAAGACTAGAAGACTAACCTTCTCTGCAAACGTAGAGCAGTCAAAAAGGAATAAAGTACCAACGGAAGAACTGTGATAAAATATTTCAAAATATAACATATCTGACGCAGCGTTGAAGTTCAAACATCCAAAATGATAACAGCACCAGTATATTTGCTAGTAGGTATAATTAACTTATTTGCCAAAAAGCATAACTACAATATAAACATAGAAGACACTCCTGATTTCCAAATAAGAGTGAAGAGAGATGTAGGAACTGTTATAGGCGATGTACAGGATAGAGAATATGTACTAAACATGTTGAAGGATCATAATATACAAAGAATGAAAAGGAACACCCCTAAATATAATTTCAATCAATTAAACATGCCTTATACGAATGGTAATTCACAGAAAGTAGCAGATTATTCGTATAATAAAAATTATAACCCGTATGAAACTAATTATATGTACGATAATAGTACTAATAATCTTAGCCCTATTGTAAAAAGAAGCAGTGATAATTATGGTTATAATAATCCGACTACAAATTACTACGACCGTTATAATTATGACCCATTTTTTAATGTCAAATATAATAATAACGGTAATTATTACAACAATAATTTAAATAGTAACACTTATTATAACAGCAATAATCCAAATAATAATGGATATTATAGCAATAATAATCCAAATAACGGCTATAATAACAATAGTCCGAATAATGTATCAAATATTCAGAAAATCGATCGCAATAATCGTAATAATTATTTCGGTTACAATAATACGTTAACGACAGAAAAAACAGAAACATCTACGATTACCATATTAGACGGAAGTATATTTAGTTTTGGAATATCTTGCCCGATAGGCAAGACGAGAATAAATGGGAGGTGTGTGCCAATCAAGGATTATGACTACTGACTATTTATTATTAAAACATATGACAGGAAGGTTCAGCAGATTAAGTATAATTATACCGGCGAGATTGTATCCTTATAATAAAGATCCGTTAGATATTAAGTCAGGTCAAATATTAAGAATAAGATTAATTGAAAAAGCACATAAATACTTGTACCAGCCGTAAAGCTGGCTTTGACTTCCAAAAACACCTATGTCATGTGTATATCTATAATAAACTACCGGATGTGTTTAAGGATAAGAATTTAAAGGTATTTAAAAAACTGGCGATGCAATGGTTAAGTAAGAAATGGTTTTTATAGTATACGTGAGTTTTTTGATAGTTAAATGTTTTAATTAATAATAATGTAATAAATGTAATTATATATTTTGTAAGCCAGTTTGTAGGCATAATGTGGAGATCGTATGGCAGTATAATTCTAGAACCTTTCTGTAAACCCACTATTAACAAATAAATATTCATTTCATTTTATTTCAAAAGAAACTAACATAAGTGTAAACATGTAACAAATGTTTTGACATTGGTTACCGACATAGGATAAAAAAGATTCTTTTAAAACCTTTACAGGTTTTAGAACCTTACGGTGTAAGAATGCATTGACTTGTATGGTTGTATGTTGTTTGCTGTCTATGTATGTATGCACTTTATTTATTGTACACAATAACAGGTTAAAACAATATTCACGTCACATGAGATTAAAGTACAAAGGAGAACTTGTACTTAAACTCTTTTCAACCCCTCGACGCAGAACGCAAAAAGAGGCGTGAATTATAATTATAATTATAACCAATTTGAATGCGGTTTTTTATTTGATAATAGGGTATCCAGCGATGGTTCTTAGATATGTTTGAGATATTGAATTTTGTAATGAAAATGTCGGGGGTTTTCAAGTTGTCAGTTATTTGTAATGTATAATTTGTAGGGAGAATTAAATCATAGGGGTTCATGTTAATTGAAAAAAAAACGTTGTTGATATATAAATTAGTATACTGTTAACTGTTGTACATATAGTATTACTTTTTAATGCTATTTGAATGGTTTGAAATGTGTTATATTTTATCTTGTGTTGTAGGGGCGTTCCATGAGAATGTCGCTTACGCTTTTCTTCACTTTTGACAGTGCTAGGGAGCCGATTTTTGGTCTGATCATATTTCAAAGCTTGACCTATAGATTTACAATATTTTCTCCAGATTTACTCATTTTTCTAAGGTAGCGATACAATGCACACGCCATACATAAGCGTCATTTTCGTGCAAAATATCGCGATGATTATCAATAGTCATTTGCATCCAGGTCAAAATATTTGTGTCCCGCGGAATGCGACGCCGCGCAAGCTCCGTAACGTCGTCACGAACTGAGATGTACATATATTCACGTGGTAGTATATACAACGATAACAATTCAGAGACGTGGGTTTGATGCCGGCCTGAACGACTGTCAGTCGTAATTATTTGTTAATTGTACGGATGACCTGGTAAAGGATGCGGGAGTCCGCTGGATGCGGGTGGCGCAGGACCGGTCATTGTGGTACTCTTTTGGAGAGGCCTATGTCCGACAGTGGACGTCTTTCAAGCAATATGATGCCTAGAGTAGCTAGACTTGACTATATGATAGTATTTATTTGTGTTCTTAAACATTAAAATGGAAACCACCAACACCACCATATTAGCCGAAGGACGTCCACTGCTGGCCTCCCCCAATTTCATGGGGGGTAAATGCCATAATCGCCACGCTTGGTATGCGGATCGGCGATCGCAGAATCTCCACCGCACTCCAGGGATGCTGCTGCGCTGCCCATCCAAAATGGAAACAAAACCTAATAAAAAATAATGATTTGAGAAAATCTTTTGTTATATGTACGTATAAGTATAGTAAATAACTTAGCATTTTGTCTACATTTTATTTTATTTAGTAGGCAGCCAGGCATTGTAGTTTATTGTATAACAAAAAAACGCCGGCTCCAAACTTTCCCATACTCACACTTAGCCCTTCCTGTTATATAATTGTGTTGGACCCGGGTATGTCCTTAAACTACGACCAAGACCACCGGGGAATGGGCAGCAGCATTCCTAGAGTGCGGTGGAGATACTGCGATCGCCAACCCGCATGCCAAGCGTGGCGATTATGGCATTTACCCCCCATGAAATTGGGGGAGGCCTATGTCCAGCAGTGGACGTCCTAGGGCTGATATGGTGTGGTATGGTGGTGGTGGTTATATAATTTGAGGAGTTCAATCGATTTTCCCAAGATCCCGTCATAAGATCCAGACTTGGTGACAATGGGACCAATTAGAAAACATACCCTTTCAAACAATCAAAAACAATTTGAATTCGGTACACTAGTCTCCGAGTAATCGGTGAATATACATAAAAAATATCTTCTGACGAATTGAGAACCTCCTCCTTTATTTGAAGTTGGTTAATAACTAGAAAAAAATAATAGTTGAGCCGAGATAATATAGCTTCGCTATTTTAATACAGGGCTAGGCGTCCACGTCCATAGAACTAGCAGCTGTTTTTACACCGTAATAGTGTACTACTGACTCTCTGACATACTTACAATGTAACTATTAATATATATTTTTTGTAATAATGTACTGTATCTGATAAGTGAAATTTAGATTAAATACCTACCTATTTATAACATATATTTGTACGCCTAACGGCAAAACATAGCTGGACATGACACTGTAATCTATGAATACCTACCTGTAAAACCTATGTTTTAAAAAATATATTAAATTTAAATTTGAATTTATTTATTTCAAGATTCGTTGAGTTAACAACGAGAAAAGATCCCTCACTTAACGCAGCGCAACCTCGGAAGCTCTGGCTACCTTACAAACCACCAGGAATAGAACTACTCGAGAAATGTAACCAAACTAAGCTCTAGCATTTCCAGATAAGTTTAACTCCACTCACTGACAAGCATTCCTACACAAATTATGCCTTAAGATAAATTATGTGGCTCTAGTGAAAAGGGGTACAAGGCCTATACAATTGTACGGCACTTATACCCTTTTCCACTAGGGTCACAACATTTCAAATTTTTAAGTAGTATGAAATCTTAACTCATTTTGTTAATTTGATAACAAGAAATGTTTTTCATATTTTTATAGCTATTAGTTTTATAAATATTCACGAAAATGTGAAGAAAGCCCATATCGTAGTAATGACGTCATTACTACGAAATTGTGACAGTCACAGCGCACAAAAAGAACAGCAGTTCACTTTCTTTAGTAAATTTGACTTAGTACAATACAATACAATACAATAATTTATTGGTAACACCATAGTTACAAGTCAAGTGCAAGTTATGCCATATCAAATCAATACTTATAGTAAGTACACTTATTGCCAGTTATGTGCACGGTAATTTAAAAAAATCCTCGACGTTGTACAGTGTTAGATCTATTAGCCACTTTCGTAGCTTATTATTAAACGCAGCGGTGGAAGTTGCATTTCTAACCGTTGCGGGTAGTCTGTTATAGATCGATGGACCCATAATGTAGACAGATCTCGCGGACTTTGCCAGTTTATGCTTAGGTGTGAGAAGTCGGTAGTGATGTTTATTACTACGAAGGGCATGAGTAGTATTTGTTCCCTGCCGTCTGAATATATCAATGTTTGTGTGTGAACAACGCTACTTGATACACGAGTTCACCAGGGATTGTCAAAATTCCGAAGTCTTTAAATAAACTCCTACATGAAGTGTCACTGGGTGCACCTATCATTGCGCGTAACGCCCGCTTTTGCATGACGAATTCGCGCTGAGTGTCGGCCGCGCGGGCCCACAGCTCCGTGCCGTACGTGAGTAGGCTGTGGACTGTCGCGAAGTAACAGGACCGCACTGGATTAGCCGCAGTTCCAGTTGTCTATGCCGAAAGTATGCTCTACGCTACCTAGGTAATATTCACTAACGTCACGCTCGCGCCCGGATCGCCAATCTATTTTCTCTCCGCGCTACCGACCCCAACCCGTCTAGCCGTCGCTAAGCCTGGCCTCCCACCAGCGGGTCTCACCGGGCGAAGCCTTGGCGAAACGGGAAAGGGCGGACTGCGCCGCTGCGATCGCGCTAAACTGCACAGCACAACACCCATGCTGACACACCTGCCGACATCATCGGCAGCCCAAGAATAACCTCCTCCCCCCGCCTTTGAGCAATCAAAGGTGGGGGTAGAGTGAGAAAACTCGGGAGAGTTTCACCCCCGATTTCAAACACCAACCATCATGCCGCCGCCCTCTAGAGATCCTACGGCCCGTGCCCCCACTCGGCCGAGAACCTTCCGCCGCACACGCGGACTAGAAGAAGCGTCAAGAGCTGCCCGCGACCCGCGAGTACAAAACGCTTTCCGCAGCGCTCTGCGCGCATCCGCGGCGGCCTTGCGCTCTTCACCATCCGCCAGCCCGAGCATTCCGGGAACGCCTACCAGTGAGGGAGCTGGGGAAGCGCCGTTCCCACCCAAGCCAGCCCCCCTCACCTCCCGCCGCGGGCAGACTATCGCCCAGCCAAACGAGGTGAGAAACGAGGAGAACGCCGCCAACTCCCTGATGGCGAGGGCGAACGACGCTGCGCCCCACCGCCGCCGTCAAAGAGGGAGGGGGAAAAGGCGTAGGAAGGACACGCCCACCGACCCGCCACAGCCGCCACAACCGGCCCAAACGGCAACAACGGACGCCCCACTCCACAGCTCAGACCCGCCCCAACGTCAAGACGCCGGCAGGAATAAGGGGATAGCGGACTGCATCGCCATCCTGCAAGATGTCTTGACCGCAGTCCAGACCGGCAACAACCCCGTCCCCATCATCCTTAGGGGACTAGCCGCCCTATACCAGGACGGCTAACATAAGGACACAAGAACGGAAGTACCTGCAGTGCCGTCGGCTCGAGTGTCGCTCGCTGGGCCTCCCCTAACGGGGACTCACCCGGCAGGGCTCGACCTCGCCGACGGACGAAGCGGACGATCCCATCACCGGACCTGACGAGCTCAGCTCACCCCAACTACACGTCCGTAGTTACGGACGGCGCCCGACCCCGCTAAAAGCGGCCCAGCCGCGTACAGCTTCCCCGGGCCCCACAAAGGCCTGAGAGATGACTCGAACGGCGAGGACCGCACTACGCTACGCGACGCAGTGTTAGCCAGCCTGCCAAGTGCGAAACACGGTCGCCCGAGGTTCGAGCTCATTTCGTCGATATGGCCGTCCCAGGCGAGTGAACTGTCGATCGCGAAGCCCAACAATTTTGTTTTGCGTACTTGCTGTAATGGTGTATTGCCGGCGTTAACCCTTATCGTCTTCAGGTCTTTACCGTTTAGGTTAAATGACATGAAGCAGGTCTTGTCTCTGTTTAACGCGAGGCCATTCGACGCGAACCACCCCTCGAGTTGTCGCACCACAGCGTTTAGCTCACGCTCCAGCAAGGTGTCAGAGGGAGCCGCTATTAGCGCAGCGACGTCGTCTGCATACATGTATATTTCGGCACCCTTGTCGGCCGCGGGTAGGTCATTTAACAATAGGCTAAAGAGTGTATTCGACAGACATGACCCCTGAGGGACGCCGAGTACGTTCTCCAGCTCCGCGGACATAACTTGCCCCGCCCATCCCACCACCACTTGATTCCTGTTTGACATGAATGAAGTGAGTAAAGACAGAGCTGGACCTCGGACCCCACAGAACTGAAGCTTATCCGCGATAAGGTTGTGGTCAGCGGTGTCGAACGCGCGCGATAGGTCGCAGCATAACAGTGCTACTCGCAGGCCTACTTCGCGCGCGCTCAGCACACGCCACACCACTTCCCGCACCAGGTCGGTGGTCGCGCGCCCCGTGCGGTACGCGTATTGCCGGTCAGACAGAATTTCACGCTCGTACATAAATTTAAGAAGTCTATTGTTTAGCCCCACCTCGAGAATTTTACTAATTGCCGGCACGAGTGATATTGGTCGGTATGATTTAGCGTCCGATAGGTTGCCTTTCCCTTTGTACAACGGGCTTATTTTCGCTTTTTTAAGTGCAATAGGGAAGACCCCTTGTCGTATGCTCGCGCTGCACATGCAAGAAAGAGTAGCCGCTAACGGCAATGCAACGGATTTCAATAGGCTTGCTGATAGACCATAGTAGTCGGTACTGTTTTTGGAGACGATTCGACATTTAAGAATATTTAATATTTCGTTAGGTGTGAAAGGTACTAGCCTCAGCGATACATCGCTCGCTCCCGACCCCGCCGCGGCGCGGCGCAGGCAAGCGGCCGGTTGGCCGCAGGGGCGCCGCACTTGTTGCCGCGTTTATGAACTCCGCTTTTAATGCATTTACCAGTGCTTTTTTAGTTGGGTACGGTTTCCCATTGGGATTTTTTAATCGATCCGTAAAATCAATGCGGTCGCATGAAACTCGACCTAACTCGGCGTTGACGACCTTCCACATTCGTTTTGACTTATTAGGTTCGAATCTGGTCGGAATAGAACTGGCTGCGCTTGCTCTTTAGTAACCGGTCGTATCTTATATTCAGTTCTTGGGCGAAATCAGATATGCCAGAATTATTGGGGAACGTAAGATTTAAATTGACAATATCGTTTAACAGATGTTTTAAATTAAATACCTCTTCGTCGACCCAGTTGCTCGCCGTGAACGATGTAGGCTGTTTTTTTAATGGGAAGCAAATATCAATTTTGCTTACTATAATCCTAAGAAGGGCTTCAGCTAACACGTTACAGTCGTGATTGGACTTTTTTATAACGGCGTTCCAGTCCACTGACTCAATTGCGTATCGGAAATGGGCTGTATTGGCTGAATTGAAATTACGTCGCCAGGTGCCAGTAACAGTGCTTCTGTATGATTTGTTACGCTGTGAGTGCTGTGACACCTTACTTGTCACTTACTCTCTTTTAGAATGAGGAACTTTTGAAATTGATTTATTTATATGAAATTGGGATATTTTCGAGAAATTAAAAATGTGGTTTTACTTAACTTTTTGTCCTCTATTTGATTTCATCGGAAAAAAGCCTTAAAAAAATGAAATGTCGTCAATTGTATCTTTTGAGTTTGACCTACGACGGTCTCCCGCGTTACCAAATTTTTTTTTTATTTACAGTAATGCATATCACTTTTTAACTGACCGAGTGAAACGAAGATTTCCGTTTCAGCTTCGGTAAAAATGCTTTCGTATGTCCGGCCGGCAGATAGCGGATTTCCCACTGTTCTCATCTTAAAATGCGCCATGAGAATTAAATCCATAAACAATTAAATATCATTACATAATACTTTTTTTATACCACGTCGGTGGCAAACTAGGTACGGCTAGCCTGATGATAAGAGGTCACCGCAGCCTACGGACGCTTGCAACTCCAGGGGTGTCACATGCGCGTTGCCGACCCTTTAAAAATGTACACACTCCATTCTTGAAGAATCCCATACTGTAGAGTCTACAATTTCGGCAAAACAAATCGGGAAATTAGGGCAAACCTCGGCAGGGAGCTCAATCCACAACCGGAGCGTCCGAGTCAGAAATTTTTACGCATTTTAGCTTTATGAATTAGGGGACAAATTTTAGCTTTATGAATTAGGGGACAAATTTTAGCTTTATGAATTAGGGGACAAATTTTAGCTTTATGAATTAGGGGACAAATTTTAGCTTTATGAATTAGGGGACAAATTTTAGCTTTATGAATTAGGGGACAAATTTTAGCTTTATGAATTAGGGGACAAATTTTGTCGAACTAGTCCCATAGTAAGCAATAAGGCTTGTGTTATGGGTACTAGACAACGATATATTTAATAGATAAATACAACATCCAAGTCTCAGGAAGAAATTAATTAAAGAAAATAGTACATTACGATAAAAGTGCAGAGAACAGGAAATTCGCAACGAGTGGTGATAAATTGAAACACGACCGAAAGGAGTGTTTTAAATCGACACGAGTTGCGAATTACCTGTGCACGCACGTGTATCGTACAACGTTTTACAGTACATATGGCTCTTTAAAGTTTCGACATACGCACGTAATCTGCTGATTACCGCACTCGTGCGGTAATGTAGCACCATATGTACTGTAAAACATATTAAAATGTCAATTACCTACGAGTAGCAATATAACATGAAACTCAACGTAAGTACTTAAGTATATTAAGCACCTTTATCCTTAAGCCACGCCGACATTAAATAGAATAATTATTAACAAAGTGAGCCGACGCCATAAAATTGAATAATTACGAGACGAGCGTTGGACGAGTCGATAACCCGTTTTACAAACACGCTGAAATATATAATAGACTTTAAAGCCGTGGCAATAAGGCAATAAAAGTGTTGTGGATATATAAAAACATCTGCATAAGAATATACAGTTAGAACCTGTTATCATCTTTACGAACCATTCTCAATATATACGTTCACAAGTTCACATGTTAGGGCATCTATTAATATTCTCGAGCGATATAAAGGAATTATAGAGAGACAACTCAGTTGTAACAAGATATTAAGTTTAAAGTGAAGTGGTGTGTACCATTTGTTGACAGTACTTGAGTAGCAGTTGCAATTATTAATATATAATATGATATAAGTTCAAGGAGACAGTTGGGGTTTATGTTTTGACGTGGAAGTGAAACGTTTTGCTTTCGCCTACAATCCCCTGCCCTACCTTTAACATATACAGAAAAGGACATTTAAAGAGACAAAGGAGATGGATTATACATATTGTTTGTGAATAAGTGAAGTTTTCTGCTTTTTTATAAACACGGTAAATGTAAAGTATCGTGGAATAGACGATTAAATTTGAGTTTTACAAAAACTGAAAACCCTGAAGAATGCAAGTGAATTAATGAATATCCATTGAGAAGAGACGAACTACGCCAAAACATCTGACGTTTTAAAAGAGGGAAAAGTAATAAAAATCAAGATGATTCGTGTAATAATATTGCTTGTAAGTAGCACCTTCATACTAGGAGCAAAATTGGATGTAATTAAACATGAGGAAAATAATAGCAAAGATACGTCTATAATCAATATTCTAAAAAAAACTTTCCATACTGAAGAACGAGGCAGCTTAAGCAACGAATTAAACTTCGACAAAACGAATTCTGACAGCAATAAACCATTTAATAAAAAATATGAAAATAATAATGCATATTACAATTATGACTCAAATTCTGGCGCTAATAATGTGCACAACTCCAATTCTGCGCGCAATAATATCGATTATAATTCAATCAAAAGAAGACATAATAGGAATGTTGAAGATAAGACTGAGATGGCTACTATAATAGGCGGTGCCTTGAATAAATGCCCGAAGGGCAAGGTAAGGCTTGACTGGAGGACGTGTGTATGGCCAGAGGAGTTAGAATATTACTACGAGGGGTGATAACAATGAAAATAATGAAGATTTATGTAAAAAGGGCTCCAAAAGTAAATTTACTTCTCAACGTAGTCTCCGATCGTCATCAGCCCACTGCATCCACTTCTGAACATAGGCCTCTCCCAAGGTGCGGCACAAAGTGCGGTCCTCAGCTTTGCGCATCGTCGCTTCCCGCCCTCCGACATACATCGTCACGCCAACTCGGCGCGTGCGACCCACTACGCTTGCTGAGGCGCGGTCTCCACTCCAGAACACGCTTACACCAGCGGTTGTCAGTTCTACGACAGATATGGCCAGCCCACTGCCACTTCAGTTTTCTAATTTTAAAAGCTATGTCGGTTACTTCGGTTCTCTGACGGATTACTTCTCCGACTACAGTCTATGATCAACTCTACACATTTATTCTATTTTCTCCAGTCCGTGAATAAGGCATCGAGATGAAAATAACATAATAGAACATAAGTATTATCGGCAATTATGCGACATCCAGTTTTAAATGTTGTGTCTTACTTAGTGACCTATGTTTTATTTTAATTAAATAACATTTATAAAGCACTTATTTATTCCGTTTTGAATTGTTATTACAATTTATTCCCAACAAACAGTAGTCCAGTCAGAACCCTAAAAAATATAAGCCTTCCTTCATCGGTAGTCGAGCGATCACACACACAAATACAGGGTTACTAGTAACTCGCCTTATTCCTGACAGGGAGGCGTTAGAGGAACTAAAATGCAACAAATTTGACCCGCTATATGTATCAATAGTTTTCTAGATTGTTTAATGTCAAGTTTATTTCGGTTTTCACCCAGAATTTAACCTGTAACTTCAAATGAAACATAACCACCTACTAATAAAATGGGTATAATTAATTGATTACATTCTCCAACGAGAAACTCGTTTTCAACAAAACGTGTAAATTAGTTTGTAAAACTTTATGTATTTAGTTGAATAACTAATCTTACTTACGAGTAAGTTCATGCAAATAGTTTCTTTAAGTGTAACTTAGTTTGGCTCCAGTAGCCGTCTGATAAGAATTACATGTTTTTACAATAACATCAATACCTTTTTGAATAGCTGATTATATTGGAAAGTTTTTAGCGTAACTAGTCGTGGATCAAGAGTTGGACTCGCTCGGGATGAAGTGGGAGGAAGTAACCCAAACTGCCCAAGACCGAAACGAATGGAGGGAGTTGATTCGAGCCCTACACCCCAGCAGAGGGTAATGGGACGAAGAAGAAGAAGAAGTATTGTATAGATGGAGTCATGGACTTTTTTAACCTAGACAACATTGTTTGAAACATAACATGTAAATTACCATTTTTCTTGTTGTAGTTCATATCACATATATGGGGCCGAAGAGTACTTCTGCCAAAATACATCGGTACTTTAAATTGTACAAATTGTAGCAGTCATGGATTCGTCACTAAGCCTCGGATTAGGCTGAAAAAGTATTTTACTGATGCAAGTTCCCTACGTACTTCGAGGCTTTGGTATCTCACCATCCCCAGTACAAACGGCGTGGGGTACATGTAGGGATTTTGACCTGTCATCTACTAACTCTGTCCACTTTTAAAAGCAAGAAACATTTAGCGGTAGATGACGGGGCTAGAGATCGGCGGCTTAAAGATTGACTTTTTGTTTGTTTATCGTTTTGTCGTGTTTTATGTACAATAAAGTAATACATACATACATACATACTTAACGAGTCTTCCAAACAAATTTAATAATGACAATTTTTTTATTCTAAATTTAAATTTGGCATTATTAAATTTGTTTGTTTAAAAAATTATATAATTTAAATATTCTTGCGTGATGTCTACTTGATTGAAGTTTCCATTTCTTACTATGTATATATATTTAAGTTGCTTATATTGTTTTTTTATTATAATTTTTGACATTTTGTACTCAATATCTTGCTTGCATTTGACGATACATTAAATAAGATTTCAATTTTCACTTGCCTGTTGAGGCTAAACATATTAAGGAATTGATCATTTTTGTAACACTCATGTTCCATATGTTTAAAGTGAATAAACGACATTCATTAATTCACGAAACGGCTCATTTAGTAAACGCTCGAAGAGAAAAACTTTAATATTCACGTTGTATTATATTTTATCATTTATTTATAGTATGCAGTTAACAAAGGTGAAATGTCAAATGATAAGGTGTCTGAAGATGGCCGTTCATGTAAGCATTTCAACTATTAAGAACTCATTCGCTTGCAGGAGTACACTTATCATCAACATTTACAGATACAATATAATTTAACTGAACTTTTAAAGTGGAAATACAGTGAAAACAAAATGATTCGAATAATAACATTGGTTGCGTGTTGTGTCTACGTGTTAGGAGAAAAAGGTACGGCAGTAAAACTAGATATAGTGAAAGATTATACAAAAAATAATGGCCATGAAATAACAATAATCGATATTCTGCAGCCACCTTTTAGCCCCAAAGAAGATAATTATATGAACTACGACTTAAATTCTGACAATAATCATTATAATAAATTCGATTATGCGCGCAATAATATAGGATACACTTTTGATCCGGATTCCGGAGTTATTAATGAAGATTATGAACGCAATAATGGAATAATGAAGCCGATGGTGAGGAAATATAGGAATATCGATCAATCTACAGAACGAATTGACTCTTCGTTGATATTTGGTGGCGAGTTATCGAAATGCCCTAAGGGCAAGAAGAGGATTGGTGCAGGCTGTTATTGGCCGGAAGAGGTTGAGGAATAAGTATGGAAAATCAGCGGACATGTTACAGTGGCGTTCAAAAGTGCATGGACATGTTTCAACCCTAACACTACAGCAATACGGTCGACATCTGTCCATTCAGTATTGAACTCGAATGTACAAATCATATATGAATACCTTGAGAAGACGATAATCAATTAAATATTAAAAAAACCATGAAATACTGAACGTCTACACGAAGCTAACTAAACAAGATCACATGAAATACAAATTTCCATCCTCACCACTTAGATGGTTGGCAGTCCTCAACAGTGCGTTTCTCCAAAAATTTCTTGCCTCGCACAGCTAAACTGTGGAATGAACTGTCGCCTGCGGTATTCCCGGACCGATTCGACCTTCTAGAAAAGAGCGTACTCCCATCTTAAAGGCCGGCAACGCACTTACAACTCCTCTGGTGTTGCGAGTGTCCATGGGCAGCGCTAATCGCTTACCATCAGGCGATTCGTCTGCTCGTTTGCCTCCTATGTCATAAAAAAAAACTACGTAACAGATGCCGCGCGAACCTGTGGGGCGTGAAGGCGAGGTGAAATCTGTCGCTTCGGTGACCAGCCTCAGCCGCTACTGTGCATTGCTACGGCTTCCCCTCCGCGCCTTTGTGAACGTCCGCGGGCTTTGTGCAGGCAGCCGCACTACACCCGTGATCCAAGGAACCAGGTATCCAGTCCTTGAATCCAGTTTTACTGACTAAAAAATCCACGGCAATCGCGATTTGTGTTTTCATGAAGACTTTCTCACGAGGCCACAGTTCGATATCTTCCTTAAAATCTTTATTCCTAGCACAGAACCAGACGAGAAAGATCTTTAGTAGAAATATCCTCACTTATATTAGACCTTTTTTCTTGAGATCGTGAGTCGAATGCGGCCCCTAACCGAGACTTACTTCTTGGGGTCGTTTTGAATACTGAAGCCAAGGATCTAGATAACACTAGCACTGAACAAGTTTCCTAGACAGTGAAAAGGATATCTAGAATTTTAAAGGAAGACCCATATACGATAAGACAATAAATACTTTGAGGTTACGACATGAATTGCTTTGTTTTAACAGTTAACACGTTCCCTGTCCCCATACAAAATTATCCTTCAATATCACAAGTCCAAGTGACAGTTGTAGTTCGTAGCCGTGAACAACCCGTGGACCCACAGTGGGGACACGGACTCCTGAAAAAAAGCTTCATGTCCCCACATTGGGGGCCTTCAGACAGGGAACGTGTTAAGAATCAGAAGCTGCAATAAGGCTAGTTCAAGTTGTAAGATAAATACTTTTTAGATTACGACATGAATTGCTTTGATTTCAACAGTTAAGAATCAGAAGCTGCAAGAAGGGTAGTTACAAGTTGTAAAATAAATAATTAAGGACTTAACGTTCTATATAAATAAAATAAATAGATATTAGGGGTCAATTTTTTACACAAATCGAATTAAGCCCATAGTAAGCTTAATAAGGCTCTTGTTATGGGTACTAGACGACGATATATTTAATAGAATAAATCAGTAATATATTCAGTAGGAAGTATGTAGTATGTATGGAAGTCTCAGGACAGGCCTATGTCCAGCAGTGGACGTCTTTCGGCTGCCATGATGATGATGATGATGATATTCAGTGAATCTGTAATTATATTTATATTTAATCGCTAACAGTTTATAATAATATTGTATGAATGTAATAAGTATAATTTAATTTGAGTGTTGAGATTTCATTTCAAAATGTCCATTCCTATCACTTCATGTTACTGAGTAGTAGATTTTCGAACGCTAATAGTGCATAGTATTGTTCTAATGTAAAATATTTTATTTCAAGAATACGGTATTGCACTGATACTGAAATCGGAAAGTTTTTACGAAACGTCAAAAAGGCTCGGTTAGCATAACGTTTGTAGGGAAAAGTGGCTAATGACGTCACAATTTTCTATTATTAACTGAGTCCTTTTTTAGGGTTCCGTACCCAAAGGGTAAAAACGGGACCCTATTACTAAGACTTCGCTGTCCGTCCGTCCGTCCGTCTGTCACCAGGCTGTATGTCAAGAACCGTAATAGCTAGACAGTTGAAAGTTTCACAGATTATGTATTTTTATTGTGGCTACAACAACAAATACTAAAATTAAAATAATAATAATAATTAAGGGGGGCTCCCATACAACAGAGTAGTTGTTGGCGTTTTTTTTCTGGTACGGAACCCTTCGTGCGCGAGTCCGACTAGCACTTGGCCGGTTTTTCATGTGTATATTTATGAGAATGATACGATTCAATGTATTATTTTGAAATTATTTTGACGTGTAAAGCATACAATCATTGCATATAAATGAGTGTGAGCATGAGTAAAAATCTTTAATACTGCAAAAATAAGCTAAGTTTGATTCTTTCCGAGTATTTTCGTATGATATGTTTAATGGTAACGTATAAAAATATTTTAGTGTTGTGAAATACTCCATTAAAATTTCATGGTTCCTATACTACATTTCATCTTACCACTGAGTAAGTAATAGTACTAAAGTTGAGTCCAGAATTAGGCGAACTAACTTGACAGCCGAAAATGTTGCCAGACATAGGGAAAAATAAATAATGATAGGTTTAAGTCGACACAAATATGTCGATATAAACTTGTACCTTCTATAAATCTGATTCTAATTATATTATATCAAGTAATTGTCGTGTAAGTATTGTCAAAAGCCGAATGGCTTGCTTTGTTTAGCTAATGGTCCAAACTGTCAACAAAACAAAAGGGCGGAGAGATCCTTAACGATGTCCAAAATTATGTTCGATGTATTTTTAATTCCAACCCATTTTTATTATTATTATTTTGCTTAGTAAAATAATTAGTTTATTAGATTCCAAACACAATATTAATGATTAACTAGACTTTTTAAACATCGATATTAACAGCACTAGCCAAACTGTGGCAACATTAGTGCACAATGAACTGTCAAGTTAGTTCGCCTAATTCTGGACTCGACTTTACGTACAGACGGCCCAGGCCCACCGTAACAAATCCCTTATTTAAGTATAGCCAAACGTGCCAAGCGTGGCCATCTCTTTCTATCGCACGCAACGCGCTCTTTCAGGGGCGGGGACTTAGCGCTAGGCCGGCCTATAAGCCCGCAATGCGGGCGCCCGACATGTACTTGCAGCGGCGCGATGAAGTCACGGAGTGAGCCGCGCCTAATCTTACTGAGAAGGAGTGTATATATAAATGAGTATTAAATATCCACATATGTATAGTTCGCAGATGAGTATGACATATCCGTATGTATGAGTAAGCATGTAGATGTAAAAAAGTAAAAGTAAAAGTAGTTTATTCTTCAAATTAGGCATATTACATGCACCTATGAACGTCAATAAACTACCACCGGTTCGGAAAAATATACCTCTGCCACGAGAAGAACCGGCGTAAGAAACTCGGCGAGGTCTCATTTTTTCAAAACAATATACATTATATAGTTAAATATTAAATTACATTACTACAAAATAACTTAAATAACAATGCTACAGTAGAAAAATATATTTTCGCGATAGATTACCCGTGCAGGACGCTATCACTGCCACACATCCCTATCCATGATGTAATCGTTTATCTTATAATATGCTCTTGAAATAAGTGTGTGTTTTACTACAGATTTGAATTTAGAATTGCTAAGTTCAGTAATGTGTTTAGGAATTTTATTGTAGAATTTGATACAATTTCCCAAGAACGACTTTTTCGCCTTTACTAGTCTATAGAAGGTTATTTTGAGTTTCCCAGTATTTCTCGTGGCTATTGGTTTATCAGCGTTCGTTGGAAAATTGCCCAAATTCTTCCTAACATACATTATTATTTCAAATATGTATAGGGACGGCAGGATTAGAATATCTATTTCTTTGAAAAATTCTCTTAATGAATCACGCGACCCCAAGTTATAAATTGCTCGGATAGCCCTTTTTTGCAAAATAAAAACAGTTTCAATATCTGCAGCTGATCCCCATAAGATAAGACCATAAGTAATTATACTATTAAAATAAGCAAAGTAAACTAACCGTGCCGTTGCCACATTGGTAAGCTGCCTTATTCTCCTGACTGCAAATGCAGCAGAGCTCAACCTACTTCCTATCGCTGTTATATGGGAACCCCACTGCAATTTTGAGTCCAATGTAATACCTAAGAATACAGTAGAAGTAACAAATTCTAATGTTTGACCATTAAGTTTAATATTTGTATCTAAGTTTCTGTTTGATGAGTTCGCTAGAGAGAATTTCATACATTTCGTTTTTTTCGGGTTCAATACTAAGTTATTGGCAGCAAACCAGTCAGATATCATGATGATTGTGTATGTAGGTGAGAATGGTTATGTAGCATCGTGTGTGTGAATATTTGTGTTTTATTCATGAACATGCGTGTGAAGTGGAGAGATTAAGATAATTTGTTCGTAAATGTATATGTACAATACAATACACAATACAATAATCTTTATTGCCCACCTCAATTAAAGGACACAGTACAATACGTAATAACAATAAGTAGAGGCAAACAAAAGGCGGTCTTATCCCTAAAGAGCGATCTCTACCAGACAACCTTTGGGTAGCGGAAATCAAAGCAAATAATTACAATTCGCAGATTTTTAATGTACATTCTATATGTCAAACAATACTACTACGGGAGTACTGCCCATCTCCGATAGATAGTTTTTAGGGTTCCGTAGCCAAAGGGTAAAAACGGGACCCTATTACTAAAACTTCACTGTCCGTCCGTCCGTCTGTCACCAGGCTGTATCTCAAGAACCGTAATAGATAGACAGTTGAAATTTTCACAGATTGTGTATTTCTGTTGCCGCTATAACAACAAATACTAAAAACAAAATAATAATAATAATTAAGGGGGGCTCCCATACAAAAAACGTGATATTTTAGCCCTTTTTCATGGCTACCACTCGCCGAACTAGATCTCAAGAACCGTAATAGCTAGACAGTTGAAATTTGCACAGATTATGTATTTATATTGTGGCTACAACAACAAATAGTAAAATCATAATAATAAATAATTAAGGGGGGCTCCCATACAACAGAGTAGTTGTAGGGCGTGTTTTGCTGTATCTCATGAACCGTAATAGCAAGGAGGTTAAAATTTTCACAGATGTTGTATTTTTATTGCCACAATAATAACAAATACTATTTCTGGTACGGGACCGTTCGTGCGTGAGTCCGACTCGCACTTGGCCGGTTTTTTTATACAACGTGCTTGCCACCGGACAAGCTTACGGTTTGCCTGATGGTAAGCAGACACCGTCGCCTATAGACACTTGCGACTACAGAGGAATCACAAGTGCGTTGCCGATCCTTTATTGACTTGGGGATGCGCTGTGTTGAGAGTGAGGGACCCGCAGATGTCTCCAGCTGTCAAGCTAGAGACATATGCAAGCCCTCACTCCCAACACAGCGCATCCTCGGGAGCTCTGGCGACCCTACTCACCACCAGGAACACAACACCACATACCTACCTAAGGGGCAAGTAGTGATGCTATTATCTGTCTGTCTTCTGTAAGGTGGAGGTACTTCCCCAGTTGGGCTGATTGAATCGTAGTAATGTTAGTGGCTGCCACACTCACCTTCCCCGCGCCCACCACTTCGCGTGAGGTGGAAGATGTTCTTGGGAACGTGCTCCCAGTACCGTAGGTATATATATTTTATTTTATTTTTCATACGTATAATGGCATTGTAAATTAATTAATTATATCTTAATTTTGCATGTCCCTGCGTGACGAGATAGATGATTCTGTATAGCATGTCTTAAGAGTCCCCAGTACGCTCGACCGAACTCGGTTCTCCATACAGACGTAGTTTCGTTCTCATTTTAAAACGCCATGCTGAAATAACATTAAACTTTGTATACACAATGGGATCCGCCAAATCTAGGTCGAAAATTAGTTTCTGTTGTTAGAAACTGGAAAAGAAAAAAAAAACAGCGAGTTTTTGATTTTTTTAGGTCTTGTTTGAAAACCTTATTAATCGCTATATTTTTTTCTCCATAAGAATTTCAAGCAACAGAAACTAATTTCCGACCTAGACATACCGGATCCCATTGTGTATACAAAGTTTCAATAGATTCCAGCATTCCATTTTAAAATGAGAGCGAAACCGACCGAGCTTACCGCGGACTCTTAAAAACAGCTTTTGTACCTACTCTATCTTATGTGAATAAATATTATTATCATTATTATCGTATACTACGACCAAGACCACCGGGGAATGGGCAGCAGCATTCCTTAAATGCGGTGGAGATAATGCGATCGCCAACCCGCATGCCAAGCGTGGTGATTATGGCATTTACCCCCCATGAAATTGGGGGAGGCCTATGTCCAGCAGTGGACGTCCTAGGGCTGATATGGTGGTGGTGGTGGTATTATCGTATACGAAAATCTTCAACTATAGCCGCTTCCCTCAATAAACTCACGACAAAGGGCAATATTAGTCTGTGATTGAACTTGGTTGGATGCATGGCTTGGAACAATAGAAAATTAAAAAAAATGGAAAAGTTAAAAGCACTAGTGCGAGAAATCCAACTTTCCACACGATATATAGCAACAAAAAGTACCACTCTTCGAGAAACTGTATTAAAAAGATATATTTAGAACAAATGATGTAATATAATTTCTCTTATTATTTTTTAGTACCTGTTGACTGCGACTTCATCCGCGTCTTCGTTGCTATTGGTCGCAGCGTGATGTTATATAGCCTAAAGCCTTCCTCGATTAATGGACTATCTAACACAAAAATAATTTTTCAATTCGAACGTGAACGCGTTCAAACAAACTCTTCAGCTTCATAATATTAGTATAGATAAATAAAGGTTTTGAGGAAAATGACGTTATGTCCTGCAGAATATATATATTTTTTTCAAAAACTATTTATTTTTACCAATGAGGAGCCTTAATAGGTAGTTTTGCTCACAAAATAACGTTGTCTCAGTTGCACGCTAGATGGCGCTGCGCGTAAGATAGAACGCGCTATCGTTTGTCGATCGTAGATTCACCTACACCCAACATCACCATCATACAGGTATGCTAAATTTCAGTTTAATCGGTATTTTTGAATGTGGGTCCGGGTGTCTAGTACACTCAATAGACTCCATATTGATTATTTTAATTATTATCCAGTCACATGCTTACCGCAACTGTAGTTGCGAGGCGTCACCTTTATGTCAAGCAAGACAAGTTCAATCAAATATTCAAAGCACTCAAGTGGTTATCTGTTCTCCGTGTCAGGGGCCTTTCACTCCTTTCAGCTCGAAGTACGAATTTTTCTATGGAAATGTTAGTTTAACTTGTTTTTACCAGATGTCACTGGGTGCTATCTCTATCGCACTTGCATATTGAAGTGACAGGGATGCAGCGGTCATGCGGTTAGTTCTTACTAAATACACAACGGCGCTACGATCTATGTGGAGTATTTCACTGGTATCTCTATATCAGTATATATATATTGTACTTTGTGCTCCGTGTGGTGCTGGGTTTGAATAGCACCACTCCCATTCTTCCCTTGGGTCTGGGACCTTTCAGCTCGAAGTACGAATTTTTCTGTGGAAATGTTGTCTATGACAGCAGTTTAGAGGCCTTCAGGCGGCTTGAGAACTTCTAACAGTCAAGTTGCCTACTCACTTGACAAAGGGGGGTCGAAGTTGCACCACGTCCGTAGGGAGTACCCACCGTTACCCTACACGTGACCCCTGGGTGGTGCTAAAAGTGCAACAAAACTGGCAACCGTACTTGTCTTCTCGAAGATCTCCCGGTTCGAAAATAAATGCCATACGATTATTATTATGGAAATGTTAGTATAACTTGTTTGTACCAGGTGTCACTGGGTGCTATCTCTATCGCACTTGCATATTGAAGTGACAGGGATGCAGCGGTCGTGCGGTTAGTTCTTACTAAATACACAACGGCGCTACGATCTAGGTGGAGTATTTCACTGGTATATCTATCTCAGTATATATATTGTACTTTGTGCCTTGGGTGTCGCAAGAGTCGACTATGGGAACCAGGTTGAATAAGTGTGTTGTGGGTGATGGGCTACCTGTCACTGCAATACCACATTTTCTCCATGACTGCTTGGGGGTGCTCGAGCGCTGTGCTTATCGCGCCTCCGGATTCATGAGGATGGCGTTGTCCCTCATCTCTATCTCCCTATTTATCTCCATACGTCTCCTTCTGACCCGGACCCGGGTATGTCCTTAAACTACGACCAAGACCACCGGGGAATGGGCAGCAGCATTCCTAGAGTGCGGTGGAGATACTGTGATCGCCAATCCGCATGCCAAGCGTGGCGATTATGGCATTTACCCCCCATGAAATTGGGGGAGGCCTATGTCCAGCAGTGGACGTCCTAGAGCTGATATGGTGGTGGTGGAGGTGGTGGTCTCCTTCTATCTGTCTCTCTATATATATCTCTCTTTCTCTCCCTGTCGCTCTCTTTTTCTCACTATCGCTCTCTCTTTCCCACCCTATCCCTCTTCTTCTCTATCTCTTTCCCTGCATATCTCTACTTCGTCCTCCTTCCTCCTATCCTATCCCTCCTCTATCTCTCTTCTTCCCTATAACCCTCTTCCTTTCTCTTCCTGTTTCTCTCGCTTGCGACTAGAGACTGCTACTGAGCCACCACTATAATGTTATTTCACTTACTTGGGGGGCGCAGTCTCTGCGGATGCTCCACAAGATTAGTGACGGCCTGAATGTAGAGGTTCCGCACGTCATTGTTACACTCGGCGACGATTTGTGATCTGGCGTTTTAATGATCGTGCTGTCCTTCAGCTCTATTTATCTCCGTACTTCTCTCTTTCCTTTCCTCTAACTCTCTCCCTATCGCTGTATTTTCCTTCCTAACTGTTTGTTTCTCTTCCTCCCCTCTCTCTCTTTCTCTTTTCCTAGCTATAACTCTATTTCTCTCTCTCCCTGTCTCTATGGCAGCTTGCCAGTGAAACCGTAGCCCGTGGTACTTGCCACTGAGCCACCGTAGCCTGCGGCCGCCTGCTACCCTAGTGAAGTATATTGTTACATCACTTACTTGGCGGGCGCAGTCTCTGCGGGTGCTCCACAAGATTAGTGACGGCCTGAACGTTGAGGTTCCGCACGATGTCATCTTCGCCCGTGTTGCACTCCGTGACGCTTTGCTGAGACTGCTCGGGGGTGCTCGAGCGCTGTGCTTATCGCGCCTCCGGCTTCAAGAGGATCGCGTTGTCCCTCATCTCTATCTACCTAATTATCTCCATACCTCTCCTTCCATCCGTCTCTCTTTCTCTCTATATCTCTATATCTCTCTTTCTCTCCCTGTCGCTCTCTTTCCCTCCCTATATTTCTCTCACTATCACTCTGTCTTTCCCACCCTATCCTTCTCCTTGTCTCTCGTTCTCTACATATCTCTCCACTTCGTTCTCCTTCCTCCTATCCTATCCCTCCTCTATCTCTCTGCCTCCTTCCTGTTTCTAGAGACTGCTACTGAGTCACCGTAGCCTGCGGCCGCCTGCTACCCTAGTGCAGTATATTGTTACATCACTTACTTGGCGGGCGCAGTCTCTGCGGGTGCTCCACAAGATTAGTGACGGCCTGAACGTTGAGGTTCCGCACGATGTCATCTTCGCCCGTGTTGCACTCCGTGACGCTTTGCTGAGACTGCTCGGGGGTGCTCGAGCATTGTGCTTCTCGTTCTTCCGGCGTCATCAATATGACGCTGTCCCACCTGAAAAACAGACATAAAAAGTTAAAGTTGTTATTCTTCAACTAAGGGAGGTATTCCACTCATCCAATATCTTTGTCCAATATACATTTGATCAAAGAAATTTGATGATTTCATCCAACTTGGATGGGATGCCGACATTTGATCAAAGATTCTGATGACAGTTAAATCAATATGGCTACGCATGAAAAAAAAAACTAAGACAAAGATATTGGATGAGTGGAATGGGCCTACGTCAAAGAACTTTGAGCAAAGATTTGACAAAGATATTTGACGAGCGGAATAGAACAATGACTCAAATTATAGTTACCATTCAATATCCGGAACGATGTCCGTGTCCGCTTTGTCTGAAGCGAGCAGAGCGAGTTTTGTCGCTGAAGAAATGCCAGTTTTCCGCGCTATTTGAGATATCTCGTTCTGTAGCTTCTCTAGTTGGGCCTGAAACAAAAGGTGTTTTTTAACCACATCATCATCAGCCCAGTGCAGTCCACTGCTTTACGCATCCACTCGCTTCCCGTCTTACGTCGTCTGACCACCTGGCCGGCGGGCGACCCACACTACGCTTGCCGAGGCGCGGCCTCCACTCTAGGACACGCTTACACCAGCGGTTACAAGTTCCACGACAGATGTGGCCGGCCATTTTTTTAACCACGCCGGCGGCAAACAAGCGTACGACCCGTTTGACGAAGCATTGTACTCCCACACTGGTTCTTTGGGAGGTATTCCAATCATCCAATATCTTTGTCCAATATACATTTGATCAAAGAAATTGGATGATTTCCTCCAACTTGGATGGGACCTCGACATTTGATCAAAGATTCTGAGGACAGTTAAATCAATATGGCAACGCATGAAAAAAAAAACTTGGACAAAGATATTGGACGAGTGGAATACCACCCTTATAAATCTTATATAAGCAGCAACTATCTCTTTTCAACATCAGAGTGTTAGATAGCCTTATTCTTGCTACACTATGCTATATAACATTTATAACAGTGTGGGAGCATCATAAGGACGCTCGCGGGTACAAACTATGGGTCCAAAAATCATGAAAGTAAAGCTTACTTTCAACGAAAACTATAGCCTTAATACGAAAGTATCTTTTAAATATAACTTTAAAAAATATTTATTGAACAAACAGAGCGCAGGGATACCGTCCAGTTATTTGGTTGACGATCTAAAAATTTAGTGTTGGTGGGTAGTTGCCTCAAGGTGACATTATATCAACCTTCGATAAGGCCTTAGTATATATATATATATATATATATATATATATATATTTTTTTTTTAGGCTTTTAATTATTTAATTAATTTACAAGATTTAGTTCGCCTGGTCAATCCAATGACAATGATTTTTAAGTTTACTTGTAACTCATCTGGTCGTGACTCGGGTTCTGGCAGAATATCAGTGCTTCGCTCGAAAGAGCGTAGCGTATCACTGAGTCAGAACCCTTTTGTTTTGCTGCAATGCACTCAGTAATTGTATTTTTATTTTTAAGTTTTTGTTATATTTTATTATGATGCTATGTTTGTTTTATTTTTCTGTTCGTGTTTATTTTTTGTTTACTGTGTGACTTGTGGCAATCAAATAATTTTTTTATCTATCTATAGCGGACATGATCAGTTAAGAAGTTATTGGGCTATCGTAAAAAGTCTAACCTTCTTTGTAAAAGACGTATGAAACGCTGCGAAGGTATACCCTTTCGCTTGTTAATGATTTTTTTTAACTAAGTTCATTGGGCAACTACGGAACCCTACACTGAGCATGACCCGACATGCTCTTGGCCGATTATTCTTATTTGTCCTCACCTTCATCCTGAGCCTCTCGGCCTGCTGCCGGAACTTGCCCGGCTCGTGGAAGCGCAGCGCGCGCCGCGTGCGGGTTGGCGGCTTGACGGTGACGCGGGGATCCATCCATGATGCGTCGGTCACTGGCTCGGAAGTGGCCGCGCCTGAGAGCTGAGCTTTGAATTCTTCGCGCCGTTTCGCTCGGATGTTGGCCTGAAAGAAGAGAATTGGAAATAGTCAATTGTTAACCAAGCGCGCGATGGTAATATTGAATTCTGCGCCGGCGTCTGTATTTCCGAGTTCATATAACCTGGACCTTTTTAAGGCACGAGTGAATAGGCATCTTCTGGGTGAGCTCGCTTCATCGTCGGCCTCTTCTTTGCCCCCCGGATAGATGCTGGCCAAGAGTCCCATTTTTAACCGACTTCAATAGAAGGAAGGAGGTACTCAGTTCGTCTGCATGTTCACCTTCTAGCTTTATACTCAGCAAGAACGCATATCTGTCTGGTATTCATATATTTAATCATTTGCCTGAATGTATTAAGTCGCAAGACAGGATCAAATTTAAGACTAAGCTCAAGAAAAGTTTCTACAACATGAATGAATATTTCAGATGTTTAAATACCTAATATTATTATTATTAACTTTCTCTGTATACAAAATATATTATTAATTTATTAGCTACCTATTGTACGCCCGAAATGGCAAGCTGTTGAACTTTTTCTATCTATAAAACATCATCTTAATGTACACAGTTACTGACAGTAAATTATTCTTATTTGTTTGTTCTTTTTTATGTATGTTCCCCGATAATTCTTGACCACGTTGGCCGATTTTGATATTTTTTTTTTTTGTTTCAAAGCAGGTACCCCGACATTGGTCCCATATAAATTTGGTGAAGGTCTGATGATGGGATCTAGGAGGAATCGAGGGAACTCGAATTTGATAGGCACGCATATGCCGATTTCGGTATTTTCTGTAGGTAACCAAGCATTGGCTCACGGAAACCACAAATTGTGGCATAGCAAGTACAAAATTGGAGTAGGTTTGTTTTTGGTATAAATTATTAATAAAATATATATATAAATTGGTGTTCTGCGGGTTTAGTAAAAACGTTTTGTTCTTTTAAGTGGTTTGGATAAAACTATAACCCAACGACCATACAGATTTGCTCCCGTCAAACCGGGCTTCGCTCATGGCCCTTGTTCCAACTACCGGTGCCTACAATAACCGGTACAATAACCGGTGCCTCGTACCTTCAGCGTGGGCGCGACGTGTGTCAGCTGCACTCTCTTCCCGGTTGTGTCCACGGTCCGGCCCTCGCGGTCCAAGATGAGGGGCGCCGGTCCCGTGCTCCCGGCCGCCGCTAGGGCTCCGCCTGAAACCATGAAGCCCAGTCAACAATGTCACAATCAAACACTAGCTGTTGCCCGCGACTTCGTCCGCGTCTTCGCCCCTATTGGTCGCAGCGTGATGTTATAATAGCCTAAAGCCTTCCTCGATAAATGGACTATCCAACACAAAAATATTTTTTCAATTCGAACCAGTAGTTCCTGAGATTATCGCGTTCAAACAAACAAACAAACTTATCAGCTTTATAATATTAGTATAGATTTATTCAACAGTACGTTACTATAGAGATATAGACGGCCGAGCGCAGCGAGGCCGGATAGCGCGGCCTGCAGCCCAACGTCTCTCGCCCAGATTTGTATAGTGCTTTTCTCAAACATATGCAATGAAATCAAGAAATACACCACTCAAAAAACAAATTTTACAGACGCCATGTATGACATTAAAATTTAAAAAAAATACTTCCCGGCCTAGGCCTTCAAGTTTGTAATGTTGTGTAAGAATGTAAAGTTCGAAAACTTATATTTACTTTATATTTGACATATCTATGTAGCGCTCGTGGCCCAGCGGCGCCCGCCTACCGCGTGCGGTATGCGAGGTTAAGCAAAGTGTCGGGCGAGGTCAGTCCTTGGATGGGTGACCGCTTTGAGTGGTTACTAACTGAGCGCTCCCGTGCTTTGGAAGGCACGTTAAGCCGTTGATCGCGGTTGCTGTCTATGATAGCAGTCGTTAAGCCAAGTTAGAGGCCTCCGGGCGGCTTGAGAACTTCTAACAGTCAAGTTGCCCACTCACTTGACAAGCCTAATCCCAATAAGGTCTAATTTCCCCCTCAGGTTGGAAGGTCAGATGGCAGTCGCTTGCGTAAAAACTAGTACCTACGCCAATTCTTGGGATTAGGTAGCGGACTCCAGACATTCTTCAGGATGCAACTGTACTGGGAATAACGCTAGGAGGATGATGATTTGACATATCTATGTAATCAATGGAAATTGTACGAGTTTGCTTTTCCCAGTACAGTAAACGGCAAATGTAGATGATCATCTAAGTACTTTGTCGCACTAATGTAACAATACGGCGACAGTTGGGGCGCGTCAAAGTAGTGAAAGTGACAAGGTACTAAAATTGCTGTTGACTGTACATTTCTCAAGTACGCCTATTTCTCGTTAACTAGTGATGTCTACTTAGTTGTGATAGTTATCCTTTTAAATTAATTATATACATATACTATAGGTCGATCGCATCAGGAATGAGGCCATCCGCAGCAGAACCAAAGTGACCGATATAGCCCTCCGAATCGCTAAACTTAAGTGGCAGTGGGCGGGGCACATAGCACGTAGAACCGATGGCCGTTGGGGCGGAAAGGTTCTCGAGTGGCGACCACGTACCGGAAGGCGTAGCGTGGGCAGGCCCCTCACACGGTGGACTGATGACCTGGTGAAGGTCGCGGGTGTCCGCTGGATGCGGGTGGCGCAGGACCGGTCATTGTGGAAGTCTTTGGGGGAGGCCTATGTCCAGCAGTGGACGTCTTTCGGCTGACATGATGATCGACCTGATCACAAGAGCTGGCGCGGAAAATGTATGAAACTGTCATTAATTTCATAGAGATTCCGCGCCAGCTCTTGTGAATCGACCTATATATACTACCTATACTATTTGATATATACTACCTATACTGTTTAGCCTAGTTGGTGTACTTTGATCATGAAAAAATCTATTATGACTGTTTTTATTGGTTTTTACGTTACATCAATTTTTGATACCTTGGCGTCTGAGTAATCACTTCATTCAGATATGATGGCGTTCAAAGGGTTAAAGACGCCTCGATTAGTAAAGATTCATCATCATCCTAGCGTTACGCCCTGTTTAGCCTAGTTGGTAGTGACACTGCCTCCGAAGCTAGAGGTTCCGGGTTCGAATCCCGGCCAGGGCATTATTTGTGCATTTAGCAGGGACTTTGTTCTTGGGTCTTGGATGTTCTCTATGTATTTAAGTATGTATTTATCTATCTAAGTATATCGTCACCTAGTACCCATAGTACAAGCTTTGCTTAGTTTGGGACTAGGTCGATTTGTGTAAGATTGTGCCCCCCAATATTATATATATATTTTACATACCCCATAGCAACCGTTAAGCTGTTAAATTGGGTTGACACTTGACACCAACAAAAATGAACACTTGAAAAATTAATATCACGCAAACGAATAGCTTAATCAAAAATGGTTAATGAAATCGCATATTCTCTTTTAACAAGCTATCTAACGATACACAATACGATGGGTTTTGCAAAAAAAAAAATTCATCCCCACTTAACGTGCCCAGGATACAAGAATACAAGGTATAGCACTCCGGGGAAATTCAGTAGTGTGGGTGACACAAGCCTACGTCATCACTTGTATCGATGGTTCTGCTGGCGTAAGTGTGAGTTGCTGTATTGCCAGTGTTGTATTATGACACTCCCCGACCCCCATGAATACCTGTGAGTGTTTAATTAAATTATTACGTTAATTCATGTTTAACTTGACCTATGTTGGTTGCTTAAACAAACAAATGACAATTATAATACGTAAATAATATAATTTGCATGATTACGGCAGAAAAAAATCCTTCATGAGTCGTTTTGTTACTATAAAGTGGCAAGACGACGGTGACGTAGGCTTGTGTCACAATCCGGAGTGGCAGACCTTGTTTCCTTAGACCATGGCATGGAGTAGCGATTCAAATGAGTTCCACGCTGGCGGAACCCCTGCCAAAAGTTCACATTAGTATTTTATGTAACGTTACATACTTAATAAGGGTAATTATGTAACGTCCGTCGCTTAAGGACAGACTAAAAAAGTTGTGGCTTTCGGAATCCTGACTATGGACTATGGAAAATATTGAATACTAATGTTTATTTATTATTTGCTATTTATCCTGCATTTATGTATAAAACGTATATATGTGTGTATTATACACATACTTAAATGTATATTTAAGTATATATTTACATGAATAGTTATGTTATAGTGTATACAAGCTTATTAGTTTTACGTGTATTCATAATCAGACATTGCTTTCTTAAATATCCGGAGTGTCTAAGGAGGTAAACAAGGTAGCCTAAACATACATATTTTTAATTCTTATTATACCGTTTTTTCAGCGTGATTAATATGTATAACCATACCAAACTAGTGGCTCCGTGAGCTGTAGATCTCGCCAAAAAAAAATTCAAAATTTCAAAATTTCCGAAAACAGACTCGGCAAAAAAAAACTATATAAATATCGAACCTGTCCACAAATATTCACGAGAATCGGTTGAGAAATGCAACCCGTAAAGGAGAACATCTGGACAGACATACGAAAGAATTTTTGTCGAAAGTTGAAATGGAGACGCTCGCTCGGTCAATTACAGCTTTCAAGTACTAACGGTTACTGAGCTAAGCTGCAAACAGACGGGCGGACACGGCGAAACTATAAGGGTTCCTTGTTTATTACGGAACCCTAAATAGGGCTTGTCACCAGGTGAACAACTGAACATACCGCCCCGTAAGAGCAACAAAATTTTACACAAAAGAAACTACTAAAAATTTAATCAATGCTTATTTTAGTACTTGTAGTGTGAGTTCACTGCACCAAACACTGGACCCACAATAGTACATTGTTTAACGAGGGGCTTAAGTGGAAAATTGCGAACGATAGTCTAACAGAAGACTTGATGCAATATTCTTACACCCCGAGTTAATCACAATGTTTTTCATCAAGAAAATTCGTTGTCACACACAACACAAGCGTACGTCAGCAACTCATCGCTGCTATCGAGCCTATCGTTGGTTGGCGGTCGTAGTGGGAGTGTACAGTGACGCAGGCTTGTGTCACGATCCGGAGTAGCAGACCTTGTTTCCTTAGAATATGGAATTTCTCCACGAAAAAGTGAGTTGTTTTATGTTCTAAACACTAGCCCGACCAAATATATTGCTTGAAACACTCACCAGCCAATTTTCTCTGTATACGCGCCTGCAGCTCTGCTATTTTCCTCTGCTTTTCTAATTCTTCCGCGCTCACAGCGGCTGAGACTTCTGTGAACAAATATAAGAAGACAATCACACCAGGGTTATGCCAAGTTGAAAAACTAAAGTTGTCTTTCTTGTCGTTAACAGCTTATTTGCAATGTAAGTTATGTTTTTGAGCAATGAAGAGGGCTATCCTAGGAAGCTTGATACCCCCCCCCCCCCCCCCCCCTTGGTGAAAGTAGCTGTAGTCCGCTGGATGCCGGTGGCACAGGACCGGGCATTGTGGCACTCTTTGGGGAGACATATGTCCAGCAGTGGACGTCCTTCAGCTGATATGTGCGAACCTAAATCGATGTAGGGCCCACAACTAGTTATTTTCATTTTTCATTTTCATTTTCATTTTCATTTCATTTCATATTTGTGTTCTGTGTAATTCAAGTGTATTTTAAATTTGTGTGTACGTGTAGTGTAGTTATTTATTTATCGTACGTGTAGACGACAGACCCTACCCTCCCCTAATGTACCTAGCACGTAATTTAGAAAGAAATAAAGATAAGACGTTAGCTAGGTAAATGTAAGAGTAACCCTGTTATTTAAAATGGAATATTTAAGAAATATTGTCATATTTACGTAAATATTAGAACCTTGTCGCACTAAGCGGAAGGAATAACTGTTTAGGGCGAGTTTATTCATTTCAGCAAGTATTATGACACAATTCGAGTGATTGCGCAATGATACTTGGAAATTTCCATACGCAGTAGAATGAAAGATTGCGTAATAATGTAAAATATGTCGATCGTAGATCGAAATTACGCTATGAAAATGGCATGTTTGTGAGCTAACTCACAAACAGTTGACTCTGAGACAATAAGGTTTTTATTATATAAAGTAGGCGCTGAGGCGCATATTATAAGCCCTGTTTGAATCACAGGCACTAAGAAATGGTCGCGCAGCGAATTTCTTAAGATTGAATAAATTCAGAATAGTCGTTTTTACACAACGTTCTTCCCTCTCAGAGCCAATATTAGGGAGACACTGTCCAAGTATAAAGGGTCACGTGTAACCACACCGAACGCCGACTCGATGAGTCCTAGTACAGGCCAGTGAGATAATCAAAGCCTCCGCAATCCGCGGAAAACCGCGAGATTTGTAAGATTCCCTATTTATACTCGGACAGCGCCTCGTAGCGTGCGCAACTTCGTGGTGCTCACGTTACGGTCAGCCATTACGAAAGAAAGGAGGTGAGTTCGCAACGTACTTCACTTAGTACCGAAGAGACACTCCAAGGAAGAAACCCAGAACAAGAAAGAAAAAGTGCGTTGGGAACTCAGCTCAGGAAAAGTTTAGGAATCTAGACATTGTGTCCTAGATTTAGATAAAATCAGTGTTAAAGTCATTATAAATAAGTAACTTTATTATATACAGTGTTAACTTCCAAATACGTTTTATTAAGAACATAATCTGTGATAAACAATATAAGCCATTTACAATCCGTCCGGACTTCTTATTTACTTGTTACGAATCATAAGAAAAAGCAGAACCAAGGTGGCACCAATATTAGAGTAGAGTCAGTCACTGTTATTTTACGAGAGGAACTACCAGTCATTTGTATACAGTCCACTTTAAACATTTATATTTTTGGGCCTAATCAATCAGGATTAGTGCATCATTTACATTTTGGTCCTTAGCGATCCGAATCTTTTAGGATATCAGTGCAAGTGTTAAATTCAGTGCCGAACATTCGAACATTCGCGAAGTGCGTCGTGACGCGAATCGCGACGCGTAGTAGTGAACGAATTTTTGTTGTGGAAAACTACGATTAAGGGCGTCGGGACTTAATGCGTAGTAGTGTTAAAGTAATTATTTCGAGAACAAATTATTATTTTTATACGTGATTCGTACAAGTGAACAGATTTTATTGTTGTAAACTGCGATTAAGGGCGTCGAGACTTAATGCGTAGTAGTGTTAAATTATAATTATTTAAAGAACAAGTTTTTATTTTTTTATTTACGCGACGCGTAATAGTGGACGGATTTTATTTTTGTAAACTGTGATTAAGGGTGTCGGAACTTAATGCGCAGTAGTGTTAACGTATAGCTACGGTGGTTTATATTGTTTTTTTTGACTGTGAGAACTTAATATCCGAGTGATTTAAGATCGTATACTCGTCGGAACGAGTACGAACGGGTTTTGTTTTGTATATCAGCCGAACGCTGATGCGCACTTAATATCCGAGCGATTTAAGAGCGTATACTCGTCGGAACGAGTTCGAATAGGTTTTGTTTTGTATATCAGCCGAACGCTGATGCGCACTTAATATCCGAGCGATTTAAGTGCATATACTCGTCGGAACGAGTACGAGTAGGGTTTTCTTGTGTATATCAGCCGAACGCTGATCGATCCTGAATGCGATTCAGAATCACGTGTGTCTTTCTAAAGTCGGTACTAGTCAATTAGGTCGTCATACTGAGCTGAGTCAGGGCGAATGAAGACGCCCGCGAATCGGAGAACCCGATCCCGATCTTCTCCTTCGGCGCGCGTCATGACCACGAGGTCGAGAACGTCGGACCGCGACGCGGAGGAGCGACGCCTGTTCCTGAGGGAGGGCGCGGATGCTGCGCAGCAAAGAAGAGCCGCGGCCGCTGGATCGGCTGCTGGCGCTACCACTGACGCCGCTGGCGTCACTGGCGCTGCTGCTAGCATAGCTAGCATGTCTGGCGGACCTGCTGGCGTAGCCGGCACGTCTGCTAGCATGGCTGGCAGGCTTGCTGGAAGGGCTGGCATGACCGGCACATCGGCTGGCATGGCTGGCACATCTGCTGGCATGACCGGCACATCGGCTGGCATGGCTGGCACGTCTGCCAGAAAGGCTGGCGGACCTGCTGGCATGACTAGCACGTCTGCTAGCATGGCTGGCAGACCTACTGGCGCCGCTGGCACCGCTGGTGTGGACGCTGGCGCCAACACTATGGCCCGAGAGGCCATCTCCGAACAGTCCAGGTTTCCCCTATCTGCACTCCGAGGCCAGAACGAGCGCCCGGAGCGATCGGCAGAACGGGAACAAAGGGACAGAAGAAGAACGAAGACCGCTAGCGCCGCCGCTGGCGCCGCTGGCGCTGGTGGCACCGCTGGCTTTAATGCTGGCGCTGCCGCTGGCGCCGACGGCGATCCAGCTGGCAGTGCTAGCAATGCTGCTGGCACCATCACCGGTGCTCCTGGGGCATTCTCCGAACCGACTTGGTTCCCTCCATCTGCACTCCACGCCCAGAACGAGCGTCGGGAGCGAACGGCAGAGCAGGGGCCCTCGGACAAGAGGCCCAGGAAGACAGCAAATGTGAGTAAACACCGAACTGGCACCGGGGCTGCGCCAACGGCCTTGGTGCACGAACAGCCACCAAGATCTCCGAGCATCCACGAACGGGGAAGATGGCGCCGCGAGGACGGCGGCCGTCTGCGACCACGGGAGCAACAGCCAGACGACGACGCATGGGACCGAACACGCGTCATCGATCGCGAACGGGCTGAGCATCACCCAGCGACGAGTGGCGAAGCAGCATCGAGGAATGTTGCTTTCGCGGACCTCGTCCAGTCCACCCCACACAGATCTCCGAGACCGGCGAGCACGGTTTCGCACCGAAGCAGTCGCGCCGCGAGCCACCGACTGCAAGCCGAAGCCGAGGCCGCAGAACAGCTGGCGCAACTGCGCCGACAAGAGCTGGCGGTCGATGCTGACCAGCGCCGAGAAGAGCTGGCGGTCGATGCCAACCGGCGTCGACAGGAGCTGGCGATTGAAACCGACCTAGTAAACAGGCGGTTACAGGCAAGAATTGCACAAATAGATTCTGAAAGTTCCGGTGGTAGCGACCGAATCGCCCGATGGGTGGGCGAGTCCGCGGAGCGACACGACGTGGAAGACCGTCGAGTGCTACGGACCCGGGACAACGAACCAGTCGTCTCGTACGAACGTGTACCAGTCCTCGCTCAAATGGAAGAAACGCCGAGGCGTCCAGGAGAGCGGATCCCGATCAGAACCGAACCGAAGAAGCTGGAGCGCGCGACCATGAACTACGGCCGGCGCCCCCTTTCTCCAACCCAGGGACTGGAGTACGAGTACGAAGGTGAGCATGAACCAGAACGCGTGAACGAGCCCATGACGCCTCGTTCGAGGTTCACAGCGACGACGACCCCAGAAGGTATGGTAGAGTTGTTTGAACGGATGCAGAGCGCAGCCCGTCCAGCAACCAAGGAGGTGTACGAGTTGCCACACTTCCACGGGGACGTCAGTGAGTGGCGTTGCTTCCTCAACACATACATTGAGAGCAACAAACGCTATAAGTTTAGCGGCTACGAGAACGTCGCGCGCCTGAGGGCCGCGATCAAAGGTGAGGCGAAGGCGTGCGTGCAGCACATCCTGTCAACGGCGACCACACCAGACCTGGTGATAAGGATACTGACGAAGCAGTATGGTCGCAAGGATTTCCTAGTGGACAAGGCGCTAGAAGATCTGAAGAAGCTGCCACGCGTCGGGTCGAGCGCGAACGACCTCAACACCTTCGCCATCCAGGTCATGAACATAGTAAGTACGCTTATGGATCTGGACGATGCGCACTACGCGAACAACCCGCTACTAGTGCGCGAGGTGACGGACAGATTGAGTCCGCATCTCCGATCGCGCTACTGCGACTACGCCCGAGGGCAGAGGGGCGGCGGCCTAGTAGAAATCCAGGTAATGGCAGATTTCTTGCTCGAAGAGAGTGATCTGCAGCTGGAATTCACCCACGCTAGCGCTCCCACCGTGAAGAACGTGCCACGGGGAGCACCGCCACAGTCGAACGCACCGAAGACCCAGAGCCGGAATGACAACCGCCCACCGCCGCCCCAGCAGAACCGATGGGGCCCGCCGCAGCCGTTGCCTTCAAAGGTGGCGTACGTGACCGAACAGGTACAGCCATCACGGGTCCAGGTATGCCTCTATTGTAGCGCGAGTCATCGAACGAACGAGTGCCGGAAACTGCAGGCCCTGCAACTACCGGCGAGATGGGACTGGGCGAAGCAGAACAGAATCTGCTTCAGATGTATGGACGCCAGGCATCAGCGCTCTCAATGCCGAGCGAAAGGCTGCAGTGTTCCTGGCTGCCAACACCCCCATCACAAGCTGCTCCATCAGGATAAACCACGATCGCCGACGCCGTGTGAACGAGGCACGGCACAGGGAGCGACTCGTGGACCCCGCACCGAACCGAACCTGGACAGCGGGGAAGAGCAGAGCAGCTACGCGAGTAACGCCGAGGAAGCTACCGAGGTATTACTCAAAGTTCTCCCCATAACGATATCGGGCCCCAAGGGCGACGCCCATATCTACTGCTTGCTGGACGAGGGATCGACCGTCTCACTCCTCGAGCAGAGAGTCGCTGACCTGATTGGAGCTACTGGACCACAGGATCAGCTGACAGTGCGCGGCGTTGGAGGGATCGCGCACAGTGGACACTCCGAACGAGTGTCGGCCCATGTACGGCCAAGAAATGGAGGCTTAGCTCACCTCGTGGAGGTACGAACGGTGAGTAACCTCGGCCTGAGAAGCCAGGCCGTCAACGAAGAGCTGCTAGACCGATACGAGCACCTGCGAGAAGCCCGCAGTGCAGTATGCAGCTACGGTGCGCCGCAGCTGCTGTTAGGTGCCGACCACTGGCACCTGCTGGTACCCGAGGAGATACGAACCGGACCAGGAGACGGCCCCGTCGCTATAAAGAGCGTGCTGGGGTGGGCGCTCTTCGATAAGAACCCCGGTTATCTCGGAACGAAGGAACAAACGGTGTACCACGCGACGTGCGAACATGAGTCGCACGACGCCATGAACCCAGCAGAAGATGCCACCCGCCTGCGAACGAGCCAGAAGGTGAGCATCAACGATAGATGGTCCACGAGTCCCGCCTTCTGGAGCCAGGCGGAGGACCAGTGGCCACCAGTCATATCCACCAAGAGCGTGGAGCCGACAGAGCAGCGAAAGAAGGAGGTAGTCCTCGCGACAACGCATGAACCGGCCACAGCGCTACCGGACATCGAACGGTTCAGTAGCCATGAACGCGTCGTAAGGACAGTCGGGTACATGTTGTTGTTCATAGAGAAGCTGAAGTCTCGTGACAGAAGGAGACAGCTGGAAGCGAGGCATCTACGAGCGGCGGAGCATTTGCTGGTGCAGAGAAGCCAGCGAAATAGCTTCCCAGAAGAATTAAACACATTAGCTGCTGGAAAGAAGCTAACAAAGCAGTCTAAGTTGTATAAGCTTGATCCCGAGCTCTCGTCAGACGGTCTGTTGACAATGAGGACCAGGCTGAGCCGTGCACCAGTACGGTACACGGCTGAGAAGCCCATCATTTTGGATGGTAGGGAGCCCTACACCAAACTGTTGATAAAGCGCGCCCATTGCCGGGGCGCGCATGTTAATAATGAAAGTGTTGTTAATGATTTAAGGCAGAACATGTGGATACTGCATCTGCGGCCGAGCGTACGCGCCGTAGCACAGGCGTGCGCACTCTGCCGCCTACGTCGCGCGATCCCGCGCGCGCAGCCTCTGGGGGACCTCCCGCCTGAGCGGCTAGAGGCCTACCAGCGCTGCTTCACCCACGCGGCCCAAGACTACTTCGGCCCGCTGTGGGTAACGATCGGCAGGCGACGCGAGAAGAGGTGGGTCGCCCTGTACACGTGCCTGGCGACACGTGCGGTCCACCTAGAAGTCGTGCACAGCCTGTCAACCGACAGTGCCATCAACGCGCTACGACGCTTCGCGGCGCGTCGTGGATGGCCACAAACCATGTGGAGCGACAACCAAACGTCGTTCCACGCGGCCGCCTTAGAACTAAAGGCGGCCCGAGAAGAATGGTTGCCAGCACTCCAGAAATACGGACTGCAGCATCGATTAAACTGGCGTTTCATCACCCCGGCTGCGCCATCACAGGGCGGCAGCTGGGAGAGAATGGTGAGAACCATTAAAAATGCATTGAGCTACACGCTAAAAGAGAAGGCGCCGAGTGAAGAAATCTTCCTGACACTTCTGGCGGAAGTAGAGAACGTAGTGAACGCCAGACCACTTACCCATGTACCAATAAACAATGAAGACGACGCCGCGCTGACACCGAATCATTTCCTGTTGTTGTCAGCGAACGAGCAACTAGTCATCGGTCCCTGCGAGGAAGATGACCGAAGAAGATGGCGCCAAGTACAGGCGCTCGCCAACCACTTCTGGCGAAGATGGGTAAAAGAATACTACCCACTGTTGGCCCCCCGTCAATCCTCCGGCGGTGGGAACCAACAGATCCACGTCGGCGACTTAGTGTTGGTCGCCGACCCCGCAAGCCCTCGCAACGTATGGCCGCGAGGGCTAGTCGTGGCCACCTATCCAGGGCCCGACGGAAAAGTGCGGAACGTGGATGTCCGCACAGCGAACGGCGTGTTACGTCGAGCTTCATCACGGCTGGCCGTGCTAGTGCCAGCCGCGCCGAGCACAGAGCCTGCGTCGAGCACCGAGCCTGCGTCGAGCACCGAGCCTGCTTCGAGCGCCGAGCCTACGTCGAGTCACGAGCCTGCGTCGAGCCCATAGCCCGCACCGTGTCCCGAACCAGAGAAGCCTGAGACTAGAGCTACCGTAGCCACAAAGTCTGAGTCTTCAGACGGCGGGGAGTATGTAGACGACAGACCCTACCCTCCCCTAATGTACCTAGCACGTAATTTAGAAAGAAATAAAGATAAGACGTTAGCTAGGTAAATGTAAGAGTAACCCTGTTATTTAAAATGGAATATTTAAGAAATATTGTCATATTTACGTAAATATTAGAACCTTGTCGCACTAAGCGGAAGGAATAACTCTTTAGGGCGAGTTTATTCATTTCAGCAAGTATTATGACACAATTCGAGTGATTGCGCAATGATACTTGGAAATTTCCATACGCAGTAGAATGAAAGATTGCGTAATAATGTAAAATATGTCGATCGTAGATCAAAATTACGCTATGAAAATGGCATGTTTGTGAGCTAACTCACAAACAGTTGACTCTGAGACAATAAGGTTTTTATTATATAAAGTAGGCGCTGAGGCGCATATTATAAGCCCTGTTTGAATCACAGGCACTAAGAAATGGTCGCGCAGCGAATTTCTTAAGATTGAATAAATTCAGAATAGTCGTTTTTACACAACGTTCTTCCCTCTCAGAGCCAATATTAGGGAGACACTGTCCAAGTATAAAGGGTCACGTGTAACCACACCGAACGCCGACTCGATGAGTCCTAGTACAGGCCAGTGAGATAATCAAAGCCTCCGCAATCCGCGGAAAACCGCGAGATTTGTAAGATTCCCTATTTATACTCGGACAGCGCCTCGTAGCGTGCGCAACTTCGTGGTGCTCACGTTACGGTCAGCCATTACGAAAGAAAGGAGGTGAGTTCGCAACGTACTTCACTTAGTACCGAAGAGACACTCCAAGGAAGAAACCCAGAACAAGAAAGAAAAAGTGCGTTGGGAACTCAGCTCAGGAAAAGTTTAGGAATCTAGACATTGTGTCCTAGATTTAGATAAAATCAGTGTTAAAGTCATTATAAATAAGTAACTTTATTATATACAGTGTTAACTTCCAAATACGTTTTATTAAGAACATAATCTGTGATAAACAATATAAGCCATTTACAATCCGTCCGGACTTCTTATTTACTTGTTACGAATCATAAGAAAAAGCAGAACCAAGGTGGCACCAATATTAGAGTAGAGTCAGTCACTGTTATTTTACGAGAGGAACTACCAGTCATTTGTATACAGTCCACTTTAAACATTTATATTTTTGGGCCTAATCAATCAGGATTAGTGCATCATTTACAGTACGGTACGGCAATTATTTCGAACCATGAACCTTCGAGAAGACAGTACGATTGCCAGTTTGTGTAGTGAATGCAATATATGCATGTGCCGTATGTAATCTGTGTGTTATTTGTGTAATCTATGTGTATCCGGTGTATAACGTGCACGGGTTTAATGACGCTGGGCGCCAGCAGCATTCGATGAGCACTCGCTCGCGCTAGTGTCTGGGCGTGCTCAGAGTACTTCGGAAATACACAGATGTGTGGGTTGTGAATGATGTGTATGCTCAAGTTGATTTATGTGTGGTGAGTATAATTTATATGTAATCTGTGTGTACTCTGTGTGTAATCTAAGTGTCTTGTGTGTAACCTACGTGTATTGTGTGTAATCTATGTGTGTTCTGTGTATAATCTACGCGAGTTCTGTTCATAATCTATGTGAGTTGTGAGTTATGCATGTGTGTTGTGTATATATTTTATTTTATTTTATTAAATAGGCACACAAAACAAGTATCAATCATTAATACACCATACATAATTTTTCTTATATAAAACTAGACTGATGCTCTAAACTATAATGCTCTATATATGTATACTATATGTGTTCCGTGTGTGATTTATGTATGTAAATTATGTGACGTTAGTGTTAATCTATGCGTGTTAAATGTGTAATGTATTCCGTGTGTAATCTATGTGTTTTGTTGTATATCCGTGTTTTATGCGTGCTTGTGTGCGCGCGTGCGTGTGTCTGTGCGCGTCAGTGTGTGTATGTGCGTGCGTATGTTTGCGAGTGCCAGTACTGACCTGGTTTGGAGTAGAGCATGGGCTTGATGACGCTGGGCGGGGGCATGGAGCGCGGCGGGAGCGCAGCCTTGATCTGCTGCGCGGCGGCGGCGGCCGCGCTGACGGGCCGCTCACCCTTCATCACTATGAGCGCTCGCTTGCGCTCCTCTATCTCCTTCTGAGCGTTTGCCATCATCACCTAGAAATAGAGCAAGGTGTAGGCGACGGGTGCAGGCACAGGTGGAGAGGGGCGAAATTAAATCAAGGTTTGATTTTTAGGTATAGTGCTAGAGTGCATGGGCATGCGTGTATCGCTCGGTAGCTATACGGTAACTGAACTAGGATTGACCGACAGCATATTTATTTATTTATTTGGCTCACAAAACAAGTTATGGACATGATATGAGGTACAAGTATAACATAATGGTTCAGATCTGGTCTATAACTCTAAGCATGTGTGCACAGAAGGAAAAAGAAAATTATTAAATCAGAACATGAGCGCTAGAGAGGTGAGATGTCATCTGAACGTACACACCACATATGGACAAGTGGTTTTAATGGAAAGTTGCGTTTGCTGGTATTTACTTAATCTAAATCTATAACTAAACTAAAATTTTATAACTAGACTAAACCAATAAACTATACTAAACACAGGCGATTAGGGTACAAGACAAAGGTAAGTGTGAAAGCAGCTTACTTACGGAAGACCTTTTTGATTATAGTTTTAAATGAAGGCAAGCTGCATTTAAATATGTCTATGGAGGGACATGCATATGCACACATATGCATGCCCTCGCGCACACGTTTATTGAACACATACATAGATACGGAACAGCGGCGGTAAGTACCCACATGTTGTTTTATGAAACTATAAAGTACCCACTAATTAATAAGTTTGCATTCTATTTCAGGTTTGCGTTTCCAGGTTTCAGCGTCTTCTAAACGTGGTATATTGCACTTATTGACCGTGTGAAATGAAGGTCTCCTTTGCAGCTTCGGCAAAACATATTTCTGTATGTTTGGATTTCCAGCTGTGTTCCTCTACGGGTCGCATTTCTCAAACGATTCTCGTGAATTTCTGTGAGCAGGTTTGACAATTAAAAATTATATTAAAATTTAAAAAAAAAGTGCTAGTGTCTCTGTTAAATATATACTTTTTTTTTAAATTCCAAAACCTGACTTAACAAAAAGAAACAAATCAAATAATCAAAGCTGCTCACAAAACTTCATAACAATCAGTTGAGAAATGCGACCTGTAGAGGAGAACAGCGGGAAATCCGGAAATCCGCCGATCGGACAGACGAAAGCATTATTGTCGAAGCTGAAACGGATACCGTCGTTACACTCGATTAATATATTAACGATCTAAGTAGTGAGACTAGTGAGATATTTTTGGAGCATAATTTCCAGAACTCTTACCTTATAACACTTTAAACTCTGGCACTTTGTACTACCATATCAGCCCTAGGACGTCCACTGCTGGACATAGGCCTCCCCCAATTTCATGGGGGGTAAATGCCATAATCGCCACGCTTGGCATGCGGGTTGGCGATTGCAGTATCTCCACCGCACTCTAGGAATGCTGCTGCCCATTCCCCGGTGGTCTTGGTCGTAGTTTAAGGGCATACCCGGGTCCTTTGTACACATTCTTAAAATATTCGTATAGGGGTCTAACATCAAAATTTATTTATTTATTTATTTTATGCTCTCATTTTAAAACGCCAGGCTAGAATAACATGAAACTTTGTATACAATGGGATCCGGCATATCTAGGTCGGACCATAGTTTCTGTTGCTTAAAATTATAATGGAGAAAAAATACAGCGATTTTTTGAGTTTTTTTACGGCTTGTATGAAAACCTGAATAATCGCTGTACTTTTTCTCCATTATAATTTCAAGCAACGTAAACTGATTTCCGACCTAGATATGCCGAATCCCATTGTGTATACAAAGTTTCACGTTATTCTGGCATGGCGTTTTAAAATGAGAGCGTAAATACGTTTGTTACCCTATTACCCCCTTATTATTTTGCGTTAGACCCGTATACGAATATTTTAAGGACTCTTACCTTAATCCTATCAGCACTCAACCCGGTAATCTTCGTTCCAATTGTCTCCCCAACCGCAGGCAACGGAATCAGCTGCACTCCGTTCCCGTTCCTATCTTTTTCCTTCTCTCTCTCCTCCTCTTTCTCTTTCTTATCCCTCTCCTCGTGCCTGGAGCGCTTGCTGTCTTTGTCCTTCCTGTCATCTTTCTCATCATGTTTCCGTTTGCTGGATTTAGATGAGGACACAAGTTCGGAGGCAAGAGCTATAACCTTGTCTGCTAGCTTGCTTGCTTTCTTTGAGTCTATGTGTGATGATATTTTGTCTATGATTTTGCGGCGTTCGTATCTGGAATGGCGTTGATGTTAATTGCATACCAAGCCACAATATGAATATGAATAGGTAATAAAAAAAATCGGACAAGTGTACCATACCAAATTATTAATTATACGTAATATAATAATAATAAATAACAATAAACATTATCAGCAAATTTCAAGTTGATAGGTCGAAAAATCTAAAAATTCTACAGTACAAATATTTTTAATTTTTGTCTAAAAAAATGCTCACTTCAGTTCTCATTTCTTTAATTTAGAATATTTTTAAAACAAAAAATATACATACTATTTATTAACTCAGCGAGCTTTAAACAATGGTCCCCACTCAATGGGCTTATATTATTTTTTCGGACCTATAGCCTTTTTGGAACCCCCTTAAAAGTATTAAGATTTTTTTTTTAATTTATACATGGCTTTGGGTAGACAGGTATGTTTTATTTTTGGGCCCCCCCTTAAAAACGTTAAGCAATACTGTTTGTCAATTTGTATGGGTTTGGGTTGACAAGATTCTTATTTATTTATTAAATATGTGTGTGTGCCATAAAATAAGATATACAAAAATACAAAATTCTTTATTCATAATAAACATGTCATGATCAAAGGGATGGGGCCTCCCTGTAAGCAATAGGTTGCCTGTGTTGGGAGACACCACTCTTCCTTAGGTATTATAACAATACTTATCATTACTTTGTTATCTTTAGATATCAGTTTGAGGGTTGATTAAATATCCATATATTAACCCTCAAACTGATATCCTGATAAGTAATTCAAATGATTAGGATCTTTTTCTTCTTTTCTTAAGTTGTTAATTTAAAGTAATTAAATGTGATTTCTTTACTTGAATTGTACAGTCAACAGCAAAAGTAGATGTTCATTTTAGTACCTTGTCACTTTCACAACTTTGATGCATCTCAACTGTCGCAGTATTGTTATGTTAGTGTGACAAAGGACTAAAATGATCATCAACATTTGCTATTGACTGTACTCATATAATGAATAGATTATGTAGCGATCCTGTAAAGGTGTCAGTCTAGTCTTAACACATAACTAGGGTTTGTAGTTCCAGGAGTGGCTGGTACGAAAAGTCTTGATAGTACTGGGATATTCAAGATAATTGGGCTGTTGCACCACCACCACCACCATATTAGCCAAAGAACGTCCACTACTGGACATAGGCCTCCCCCATATTCACGGGGGGTATTTGCCATAATCGCCACGCTTGGCATGCGGGTTGGCGATCGCAGTATCTCCACCGCACTCCAGGGATGCTGCTGCCCATCCCCCGGTGGTCTTGGTCGTAGTTTTAGGACATACCCGGGTCGTAGTTTTAGGACATACCTGGGCTGTTGCATTGAGAGACAGGATAATTTGGTAGCCTGACTTTTGCGTCTCAATACATTTTTGGAAATCTTATGTACAGACAACCAATTTTGATTTACCGGGCCACTTTGTACCTTGTCACAGTGAAAATCAATAAATATAAGATGCTAGAGATCTCGTACTATTGTCAATGTGACAAGGTACAAAGTGGCCCAGAAATCAGATTGGTTGACTGTACATACAGGAAAACAATATTTTTTTGCATATTTAGCTTCAATAATAGACTGGACAAATATTTCAAACAAAACAAAAAAAAAACATTATTTTAAATAACAAGTGCAGTGATATTGATATAAAGGCATCAGCTTGTAGCTACTAGTGTATTATACGGTAACGCTACAAGGAGATCGCTGGCCTAGCATCACCGACGTAAACGCCAACAGCGGGAACGTGTGGACTACGTGCGTCACAGCGCACGAGGCGCTGACCAAGCAACCTGCGGCCGCCTCGAACCCGAGCCTTCGGACGCCATTCAATTGCCAACATCGCATTGACTCAGTTCCATTAATTTAATTTTAATTTTTATTGTAAATTGTACTTTCCATAATTAAATTATTTTAAACAAATTGGTTTTTATTGGACTCTTCAGCTGCAGCTTCCATAATTAGTGTATAAATAATAATAAAAATAATGTAACATACATAAAACAACTGCTAGAAATTAAAATGAAGTTGAAGTCAATTACAGCTGACTCCATAAAATAAGTATAATAATAATAATGTCTACCTTATTATAATAAATTAATAAGAAGTATTTTACATTAGACATAGAATTTTGATTCAATCATTACATAAATTTAAATAAAAATAAATGTAATAAATAAATTGTATAATTTAATGTTTAAGAAAACCTTTATTTATTTGTATACATAGAAAATATACTTAAGTTATTCAAGCAATTTGTCAATGAATTGAAATGGCGGCAGTTTTTTTATTATTTTTGATGTCATTATGAGTTTGAGAAATCCAATTATGAAAATATGGATCATATTTCCAAATAAAGTCAAAGTCAAAGTTTATTTATGTTTTGCTGCATCTATAAATTTTGTTCTTTTTCTTATCTTGGTGTTTCATACCCTGTCTGATAGTTTCATGTTGAGGACGCTTCCTTCTATGGACCTTTGGCACACTTGTATTTTTTTTATGGTGTCTTTTGTGAGTGACCTTTTTTAACAGCCATATGTACGGCATTGTAAAATGCATGTATCAAAAGCAAGTTTTTTAAGTTTTATTAGCATCTCCTCATTAAAGATGTCATGTTCGAAATGTAATATTATGGATAAATAAATACATTATGGTAAGAGACATCCCAAGGTTGATTGAATACCTATATTTTTTCAATCGTGACATCTCAATAGGTATTCACTATATGCTCATAAGTGACTTATACAGCTGTTAGCGTACTTATAAGCCTGAATAAGCGTTATTCAAATGTTTAAATGCACTTATAAGACAATTTGACATGACTTACCCATTGGTTAGGCAGCTGGACACGGTGGACAATAACGAGCTATCTGACTTCCCAATGGTCCTGTAAATGGCGCGGTCTAGTGAAGACCGCAGCTCCTCGACTTCCCGCCGCGACAGCTGCGTCGCCATCTCTGACAACACAAAATCACCAATACACCGAACTCAAGATGATACCAATTTTTAGGTTATGTTAGTACCTTTCGATTGTCAAGGCCATTTGGGGATGTTTTGAGCAGAAATATGCTTGATGAGTGTTTGTTTGCTTGTTTCTTAATGGATTTATTGTTTTTTTTTACGTAAAATAAAATCACGACGCGTATCATTTGACGACTTTGACGTAAACAACGAACATAGAGTAAATAGATTAGAATTACCTCAGAGTAAGGATTTCTATAGAGATCCTATACAAGTTTCACCAAGGGGGACAGAAAAGCTCTTATGCAGCTAAATTGAGAACTAGTCTTAAACGTCTGGCGGCTTACAATAAACAACCACTTTAATTTGGCCGGGTAATCGTTTATTTGCCTCAAACTATTTGACTTGACGTTTAGATGACATTGAGGCAAATAAAGAAAAGCGGAACTATGACAAGGACAACAAATAATATATCCGTCTCTGACGCTCTTATTCAATTTATTATATGATCTTCTCGCTCTCAGCGGCATTATTATTTGACGTCTACTCTGGGTTCTCTGAGCCTCAGAATTACATTGTGCCATAAACAATATTTTTAGGGTGTTACACCAAGTCTGTGTGTTACACAAGGACAACAATTCCAACGATCTGAACGATCTCGGCACAAGGTCCTTAATAGTTATTGTAAAAAAACTATCAGAGCTACTTCGCTTGTCTATGCCGTTGTGTTTGACATTGACAATTTGACAATCATTTGTTGAGGAAGAGGAAACTTCACAGAAATTTATTTAATCAAATTAGTTTCTGGCGTTTTGTATACCTGAAAAGTGTTGATGTTTGCGATGGGTGCTGCGTCAGTTCTTTGATCTCATTTCTGGTAAGTATTACAATAAGTTAAGCTCTATGTTTATGCCCAAATACACAAAATTTGTTCTCTATTTCTGCGCAGAAGTTGAAGAAATATATATTGACCTCATCGGAATCCGATAATCGATGTGATTTACCCACATATTAAAATAAGATAATACTGCATTGTGTAATTATAGTATGTATTAAAAGTACTGCCCTACCCACATACTATAAAATTGATAATAAGCTGACTGTTTGACACAAACACCATAAACATAATAGAAATTAAATATATTTCACAACACTATGTGATTGTACAATATGTGAAATATTAGATGTTGCGATATGCTGAAAATGATAAAAATAACACTCAACACATACTTCCTTTTTCTAAGGACCGAAAATGTCATAGCATCCATGTATAATTAAAATAATATAGCCTTTTATTCAGATCCTCCTTTAACCTAGTAACAATATCCTAATGTATAATAGCTATTTACGATACAAGGGTTGTAAAACAAAGAAAGGCAGATATCGCAGATGTTTGAGGCCCGAGCCGCAGGCGAGGGTCAAATATTCGAGAGAGGGCTTTCTGTTTTTCGACCCGTGTTTTGTACACAATTTTACGTCACCACTTGGCCAAAAAGTGGGTTTTTCCGGATGTGCAGCGTGCGGAAAAACGCGCTTTTTGGCAAGGTGTGGTGTATAAACTTAAAACTTATTCTAGTATTTGCTGTTTGTTTATTTTCTGTAGATCCTTTCTAAAGGATTCTTTTGGTTTGAGTATTTGTTGTGCCAAATTGGGAGCAGTCTGAAAATTAATTTTATAGAGTGGAGCTCAATCACAAATGCAAATGTAAATCGCTTGTGGATCTGCTCCTCTGTAACGGCTTCACCGTTTTGCTTGAAATTTATCAAAATGACAAAGTGGATAGTACTGGGTAGCATTGAGTGCATAACTCTGAAATCATAAAAATCACACAGACAATAATTGTGAAAATAAATTCTTATTCTCTAATTTCTGAGTTTATCAAAATGACAAAGTGGATAGTACTGGGTAGCATTGAGTGTATAACTCTGAAATCATAAAAATCACGCTGACGATAATTGTGAAAATAAATTCTTATTCTCTTCTGAGTTTAACTCATATGATGTCCGCATGTTATACCCACAATCATGCCCCTCTCAACATTTGCAACCAGCAGAATGTATTGCATACCTGGTACCAATATTAGATATTAATGGGGTTATAGTCTTCCACTGTTTAGCTTTTATTGTGGCAAAAATCTAAAATGTAGGTAATTAGATACATAAGCTTTATTGCTCATAATAGAAACGTTTTCCCCCCGAAGGGTAGAAAACGCATATTTAGGTTTCAGCCGTAGCTTGAACCACTTGAGATGACGTCTTATGAATTCCTCACTCACACTGCTGTATTTTCGTGTATGTGTGTATAATCTAGCTGTCAAACCCTGTTGCTGTCTCGCTCACTCGCAAAGCAGCGCGCGGGCAGCGGCGCGATGGTGGCGCCGTGCCTGCCAGTACCTTGATGAATGAGCCGGCAAGGTCCATGAAGCGGTGGTTCAAGCTACGGCTGAAACCTAAATATGCGTTTTCTACCCTTCGGGGGGAAAACGTTTCTATTTAGGTGTTTGAGCCTTCGCTTGAACCACTTGAGAGGTGTTTATATTCTGCCGGCGCTGCTTGTAAGTGCGTACTGTGACAATTTAGGTTAATTAAAGAATATATGATGATTAAATTAAATCAGTTTTATTGATTCATTTTCTTTTATTTATTTTTAACCAAGAATGAGATCCATCATTACTTATTAGAGATCAAAATATAATGTAGTACTTAGCAAAAATTAAATTAATATCACAATTCAATCACGTTAATCATTAGGGACCAAGTTCCCTATCTGGCACCTACATTTTATAATGTAGAAAAATCATCGCTTATTCTAACAGTATCTTGATTACGGTTTGGAGTGGTAGCCTCTCTGAAGTAATGCCTGAAGAAAGTGTTTCTAGATCGCCAGTTTCCTTTCTTGAGGATTTCTTCAATGTCATATCTATTACTTGACCAGTTTTCTGAAGCCACAACGGCCCTGAAACTTCCAGATGAAGCTGACATACCCGCATCTCGGAAAAGGGTGCGAATCCATCCAGAAATTACAGCACGAGAAGCATTTTTAGCTGGTCCTCTTGTAGTTATAAACAGGTTTGTTAGACTTTTACCCTGGCGTCGTTCCTGCGATATAGATATTGATTTTCTAATCCATGATGTTACATTAAGTCTTTCTTCTCTTCGTTCTGTATTATTCTTGAAAATCCAAGCTGATTGTCTGTATCTCCCTGAATCCGTTTTAGACCCGAATTCTGGCCAAAGTATGACTTGCTCTCCAGTATCTTGCATCGATCCCTTTTTGATGCTCAGTAAAGTAAGATCGTGCACTCTTCTTCCAGTAGCTAGAAGAATTAAAGTACATGTGTGTCGAAATGTTTGAAATATACTTTTCTCGTCCAAATTGTATGACTTGAGGAACTGGAGTAGGTCGTCTATTTTCCAAGATAATGGCTTCTTGATTGGAGGATTTTGAGAATAGATGGCTTTAAGAGCGTGCTTTACTAAAAAGTGAGAGCTTAATTCGTTCGTTCGTAGAGGGTTAGCCAAAGTAGCTATGACCGATTTATGAAGATATATTGTTCGGGGAGATAGCTTTACGTTTTTGTACAGATGGCAGAGATATTTTGCCAAATCAGGTGGTTCGGGATTATCGGGAGCGATATTATTGGATGAGGCCCAACGTTTCCAACGCAGCCAAACAGGTTTGTACGTTTTAATTGTTGATTTCCGCCATGACGTTTCGATTAGATCCACATCTGGTCTTGTCCAAGTTTTCATTTGCTTAAGCCAGCCTGTACCTTCCAAACCAATAAAATCAATTCGTTTGTCTTCGGAGGAGGAAGGTTGGTCTGAAGGTCGATTAGGACTGACTGGAGATTCGGTATCGTTAGCGGTGGACACAGCGCTCGTCTCCTCAGGCTGGGTTCCCAGAATGCCCTCTTCCAACTCGGTGCAACTATTAGGTAAGTACCTTCTGAGGTTTCCAGGTGACGGAGTACTTGCGGTATTATCGCCGGTGGAGGAAATATCCATCCCAGGCTGTATCGCCACTTTCTGCTGAATGCATCCGTGAACAGGCTGTTTGTATCCCTTGCATCCTCGCTCACATAGTCTTGTACAACTGCTGATCTTGCAGAGGCAAATAGGTCTATCACTGGTGTACCCAATTTCCGAAATATTTTCGACGTGGCTTCCCGTTTGAGATGCCACTCCGGAAGATCTTTTTCTCGTGACAGGCTGTCTGCAAGACCGTTGTATACTCCTGGTATGTAACGTGCTGTCATGTAACAATGGTGGTGATGACAGAATTCCAAAATCAGTGTCGCTGTCTCGAGTAGTCTTAAAGATCGTGTCCCTCCTTGTTTCATAATATAAGCCACTGTTGTTCGATTGTCCGTTTGTAGCATGATTGTTTTCTCCCTCAGTGTCCCCTCTATATTCACCAGGGCTTCGTGTAAGGCATAGAGCTCTTTTTGGTTGCTGTGCCACGATAGTTGATGTTCTGTCCACAACCCCCAAAGTTTTTTCCCGTTTACTACAGCTCCCCATCCGCGTACCGCAGCGTCTGTAGTTATGAATACCGACGGTTCTGGTATGTGTATCGGTGAAACTTTTCGAGTGTTGTTGCGCCACCATGCTAGATCTTTTAAGACACGGTCTGAAACTGGCCTCTTCATGTGTGGTCGTGTATGCGGTAGGCGATTTGATTCGATTTGTAGAGACCGGCTGTATAAGCGGCCTAAGGGCACTACGAATGAGGCAAAGTTTAGTTTTCCTAGGACAACTTTTGCCTCGTGCCAGCCCCAGCGTCTTCTCTTGGCTAAAACATCCAATTCGTGCCTCAGGCGTATGGTTTTTTCTTCTGAGAGTGACTTTATATTGTTCTTCGTATCCCATACTATCCCCAGGTATTCTATCTGTCTTCTGGGCACTGTAGACGACTTTTCTTGATTGATGTTCCAGCCGAGATGTCTTAGGTAGTCCTTTACATAAGTAAATTGGCTTTTCAGGGTTACTGGGTCTGCGTGAGTCAACAAAAAGTCGTCCAAGTATACGATTACTCGAATGCCTTCTTGACGGAGTTTGTGGGCGATCCAGTTGGTGATTTTGGCGAACGCGGCTGGTGCGCTGGCTAGCCCGAAGGGTAGGCAAGTCATTTGATATACCTTTCCGTCGTAACTTAAGGACAGGAAGCGACGATGGCTCTGTGCTACTGGCACATGGAAATAGGCTTGGGATATGTCTAATTTCATCATATAGTCGTCTTTGTTGAGCAGTTGCGGGATCTTTAGATGATTTACGAGACGAAATTTTGGAGTAAGGACATATCGGTTCAATCCTTTCAGGTTGAAGATTGGTCGGGAAGTCCCGTCCGGTTTTTTCCTCAGGAACATCTCTGAAAGGTATCCGCTTTGATGTTGACTTATTTCGATTGCTCCGGATGTTAAGAGTGATTTGATTTGCCTGGACATCTCTGGTGTTATTCGCGTTCTGAATTTTGAAATGTTCTTTATGGAGAATCTTCTGTTTGGTGGGATAGAGTTGAAGGGAATCCTGTAATTGCTTATGAAATTCTGAATCAAATTGGGAGCCGTTTTCCAGTTTTGTGCGAATATTTTCAGACATCCTGCTCTGAAGTCATTTCTTTTTAGGTTTGAACCGTGGTTGGTGCTTGGTGGAGGTGTTAATACGGGGTGCCCCGTTTGCGGGTTTTCGATGGAAACTGCCATTTCCGTAATTGGTCTTTGGAGGCACTCGCGTACGGCCCCCTCTGCCTCTAATGTCTCTACCGGTAAATTGCTTCTTTCTTTGATTCGAGGCAGGAAAAAGCTTGATCACATCCGTGTTGGCACAATCTTTCACCGCCTGACCTAGAGCGCTGTCAGAGAACAAGTGCGTTTCTGAAGGTGGGATGGTATGCAAGATTTCGCTCAAGGTTTTATTTTTTGCCTTGTAAATATTTCTTCTTGCTTCAATTATTTCTGCTCTCCTACCACAGACGTACTGAAGAAGGTCTTCTGAGTTTTTGCGGAATTTTGAGTCAGTTGTCCAGAAAGTGTTACCAACTGTGTCTTTGAAATCTTGTGGCATTTGTTCGAATAACTCTTTAAATATTTTCCTCTGTTGGAGAAGACCGTTAGTGATAGCACCCAAGATTAAGTCGACCTTTTCTAGAAGTGCAGCGTTTTTCCAGGGTGGTGTAACGCTGGCTAGGAGGCTGTTCACTTTCAGAGCACAAAAAGCAGGAGTCGCCTGAAACTGTTTTTGGATCTCTCCGTACCTGATGTTTCGCCATCCCGGCTGTCCGAGACGCTGACATCTAATGCCCTGATCTACCAGAAGTGGGTCAGCTGTCGCAATTTTGGGGTCAGACTCCCTTGTATTTGGGCTGAAGTCGTATTCGACCTGTGAAGCTGACTGCAGTGCGGTTAGTTCTTGTTGGGCTTGTGCAATTTTGTTTTTAAGTTCCATTTCCCTGGAGCTAACCTTAGGTGGCGTCATTTCTCGAGTCGGGTGTTGTAGTCGTGGTGGGGTAGGCTGGAATGGCTCGTCATCTTGTTCCTCCCAGTCTTGAATGGAGTCGAATGACTCATCCAAGGCTAAAGAGTTTTCTTCCTGGAGGGGAGGATTTTCTTGCGTAGATGACAGGGTGACTGCTGAGATGAGCTTTTCCATCTTATTATTTTGTTCTGCCTGGCTAGCCATCATTCTATTGAATAGCTCCATTTGTTGATTAAGGACGGAGGCGAGGAGGTGCTCGCTACTTGCTTGTGTTCGTGGTCTCTTTGCCGGTGACGCACATTCTTTTGGATCCGGTGTATCACAACGCCGTGAGCTTTTTGTTCTATTGGTGTCCGGAGACGCTATGTGGCTCGATGATTCTTGCTGTTTTGCACTGAGTTCAGATGAAGCTTCCCGACGGTTTGTAAGTTTCGCTCTTATAGACCGTACAGCGTCCATGAATACCAGGTAAGGGCGTCCCGTGCCATGTATTTTCTCCATAATGCTATGAGGAGCGTATATAAGTGCTCGTCCTAGTGGCCACAGGAGTATTTTCGCTCTAATGGTTCTGTACCTTCGTTCCGATAAGGAGCTGCATTCCGGTGCGAAAGCCTTGCCCAGTTCAACGGTTGGTATTGCGAACCTTAATTTTTTATCGATGTGTTGAGAAATTTCTTCACCGAACAAGTCAGTATAGGAGAAGTTGTAGACTTCCCAGGATTTCCAGTCACTGGGGAAATTCCTCTCGATTGCTTCTGTGACAGCAAGAAAGGCATCTTCGTCCCCTGGCGTGCCACCACGGGCAGCCAGGTCACCCATCGTTGTAAGGGCCATGTTCTGAAATCAGAGTAACCAGTTACGACGCGTTCCGTATTTCAGGTTATGTCGCTTAATTGAAACGACGTCGTTAGGATTGCGTCATATGACGTGACGTTTGGTTTTGTGCGACGTCGTATGGTTCGTCGTTTGCTTCAGTACTACGTCGTATGACATTACGTCGTATGGTTTGGTACGACGTCGTCTGGTTTGATACGACGTCGACGTCGACTGACGTATTAAGGGTGGTGCTACTAGTGTAGTAGTGTCGTTCAATGCGACTGTGTCTGATACGACAAGTATGTCGTTTGATTGAGGCGACAGCGACGCTGAGATGCCAAATGTAAGTCGGACATGGGCCGATTTTTAAGTAAGTGCAAAGCACGTACATCATCGCTGGTCCGGGGGAGCCGAGCGGAAATCAGACATATTGACAAGCAAGTCAACAAAGTGGTATTTGAGACCGTTAGCTCAACCACGTGGTGGTCATTATCTTCCGATGAGACGGGTAATATAGGATTAAGAACTCATAATACAAGTGCAGGGCACGTGAAACGTCGCTGGTCCAAGGGAGCCGAGCGGTATATACTTGTTCTTAATAAAAAGCTTGATGAATACTTACAGATAAATTTCTTGATAACCTGCAATGTACTGATCCATTCGGAATTCAAAAGCGTACTGGCAGGCACGGCGCCACCATCGCGCCGCTGCCCGCGCGCTGCTTTGCGAGTGAGCGAGACAGCAACAGGGTTTGACAGCTAGATTATACACACATACACGAAAATACAGCAGTGTGAGTGAGGAATTCATAAGACGTCATCTCAAGTGGTTCAAGCGAAGGCTCGAACACCTAAATAATAGGCTTACACAATATATTTATATACATGTCACACAAGATTAAAGTACAAAGGGAACTTATTCATATAAGGGATCTCTTCCAGTTAACCTTTAAGGGATTTAGTGGGAAATTGGAAACACATGATAGACAAACTAACTTACACCATGTACAGTCAGCTGCAGAGAAACTTGATCCCCTCTGTATGGAATATTGTATGCAGGAGGGTCAGGTTTCTCTGCAGCTCATTTTTTTTAACGAGCTATCTAACAATACCACCAAGTTTTGCAAGAAAAAAAAATGCATCGCCACTTTACATGTAGGGGAGGTACGCAAAGAAATTTTATTGTACTGTTTTTTCACCATGATTATTATTATGTATACCCGTACTAAATTACAAGTTACTAGTTATGTAAAGCGTCAACTCATATCGAAAGCATATTATAGCACACATGACTACATGAATGATAAAACACCGTTGGATTAATTGTGACTGAAATATTAATGAATTAATCATTATGGCGTTCGATATTAATATGATCTTTTTTTTTTTGATATTTTGATTTTATTCTAGAAACTGTCTAGATTTCTATTTTTTATATATTTTTTATTATTATTATTATTTATGTTTTGACGATCCTATTGTGAATTTTACTACAAAATAATTTCTTACTTTGACATGTCTACAACAATACAATATTTATTTTAAAGAATAATAATAGCATCAATAAATTGCTCTAAATAATTAATATATATGTTAATACATGTTATGACGATTCGAAAGTGCTTGTTGCTAGGCCTATTTGAATAAAGAATATTTTGACTTTGACTTTAGTGACGGTGACTGAGCTAAGCCACGAACGGACGGACATGACGAAACTTGACGCGGATGAATATGAATATGTATAATAGTTTCTTGCTTACTACGGAACACTAATAAAAGTGGTAGTCACATTTGAGTGGTTCATGAATTTCATAAAATCATAAACATGCAAAATTCGACTTCATTGGACTAATAACTCGCAGTTTTTTTTTGCACTTTTAGCACCACCCAGGGGTCAAGTGTAGAGTAACGGTGGGTACCTACTCCCTACGGACGTAGTGCAACTTCGATCCCCCTTGTCAAGTGAGTGGGCACTTGACTGTTAGAAGTTCTCAAACCGCCCGAAGACCTCTAACCTGACTTAACAACTGCTGTCATAGACAGCAACCGGGATCAATTGCTTAACGTGCCTTCCAAAGCACGGGAGTGCTCATTTAGTAACCACTCAAAGCGGTCACCCATCCAAGAACTGACCTGCCCTCATGTTGCTTAACTTCGCATACCGCACCCGGTACGCGGGCGCCGCTGGGCCACGAGCGCTCCAATGCACTCTTCTCTTCTTTGTCGCGTCTTCATGACTGAGGGTCGTGACTACATGAGGCCGTCACATTTCGCACTATTGCCATCCAGGCCGCTCGGCTTCCGGCCACCCGGATAGACGTCTGCAAGTTCCCCTTGCATATTTCCTTTACGGCATCGGCCCAACGGGTCGGTGATCTTCCTCGACTTCTTTTTCTTTCCACGTGCCCCACAACGATGAGTTTCTCTAGGCTATCAGGCTCCCGTCGGGCCACGTCTCCGAAGTACTGGTGCTGGAGTAGTCATTGCATATAGTGGATAACCGAGACTTAATTCTCAATTCCGAGAGAATTGACGTGTTAGTGCGGCGCGCAGTCCAAGGAATTAATGGCATTTTACCCCCATGAAACCGGGGGAGGTCTAAGTCCAGTAGTGGACGTCCTTCGGCTGATATGGTGTTGGTGGACTAATATAATATTGGACTACCTATAATAACAATTTTGCCTCAATAAAAACGTGTATTTTTTATGTAATTTGTATGCAATGCATTGCCCACTATCTCACGTGATGATAAGTGATGAAATGTAATTATGATTAGAAAAACACAAACTTTTCAATTAAGACTTCTTTAAAACATATGTGGGTTTATCACTGAATAAATATAGAATAGAATTAAACCAGCTACACTTACATATTTATTTGTTTGTAAATAAGTCCTAGAAAATTTCCAGGCAAATTCTTGTGCTTAAATATCTATGGCCCCTATGGGACCAGTTCGCATATTTGCTGTTTGATTAGGTATAGGTGAAAAACTTAAGTAAGTCACCTGTTGTATGTAGTTGTAGCGTGTTCGAATAAACATTACTTATTTAAAATATGCAACACAAACAAAACAAACTCCTATTCGAACACGTCACAACTACATACAACAGGTGACTTACTTAAGTTTTTTACCTATATTGTCTTTTATTTCGCAGAACATTCCATCTTCAGTACTGGCCAGCAATTTAAATTCTCAAAATAAAAGAAGGAAATTGACCCTCGGCTTATTGACCCCATTTAGGACCCAAAAAATCTAGAACATGGATTCTGTAGAGAGCACTGCTGCTGCAGAACAAGCAAACTCACCAACTAACTTCACTCCAAAAAAGAAGCCCAAGAAACTTGGTGGCATTGTGAAATTGGGAGGTTCTGAGAAAAACCGCTATAGAGCACTTAGACAGCTAAAAATCCCATCTTCAGAGGCTGTAGAACTATCCAAAAAAACTTTTGCAGAGCTGCGAGAGATGGGCTACAAGTTCGGAAGCCTGCAATGTAAACCTGGTGGAAAGCCAATGAAACGAACCGGAAAAAGGTCTAAGGAAACACACAGCCAAAGAAGCCGACATGACGCTCTTAAGAAGATAGGTGTGAGATCGAATCTTCAACAACTGTCTAGAAAGAGCTTTGCAGAGCTGAAGCAGATGGGTTTCAAGTTTTCATCACAGAAGCCTGTGAAGCCGAGCTTCAAGCTACCAAAAGCAAATGAACGTCAGAGCCCAAAGGCAATATTGATTCCTATACAACAACCTCGAAAAGAGACTGAACAAGAGATTGTTCTCACTCAACCTCCTCAACAACAAGCCCATTCCGAAGGCCCAATTCGTGTTGGAATCAAGGACGCCAACCCAATGATAGACTCTCAAATGGAAACACTTAGCTGTACCATCCTGGAAAACATATTAGGCATGTCACAAGGTCAAGGACCAAAATTTAGTGGCTACTCCCGGAAACCGGGCTGGTTGCTTATCACTTGCGATGACCAGCGATCCAAAAACTGGCTTGAAGAGCTGATACCAACCCTCAAACCGTGGCCGGAAGCTAGTCTCGGGGTCATACCGGAAAGCGAGCTCCCAAAGCCTAATATAGCAGTGGTATTCATCCCTAATATAGACATCTCCATGATCGAGCTATCTTTATCTCTGATCAGAGCCCAAAACCCTCTGCGCACTGAGCTCTGGAAAGTCTTGAACTCGAAGCTTCAAAAAGGTGGGGTTATTCTAACCCTATCCATAGACAGTCAGTCTGTAGACTATCTTCGGAAAAATGGTATGAAGGTGAACCTTGGCTTCAGCGACGTCCAGTTCCGACTAAAGGGTCGAAAGGCCCACCAGTCTAGAATTGACTTCTCTGCCACAAATCCACTTACTAACCAAAGCCAGCCCGGAACATCCAGCTTTGAGGCCAACCTAGATCCTGGTCCAAAGGTCATTACACCAAAACGGGCGTTACCCTACCATATCTCAGTTGATACACGGGATACTAGCAAGGTCTGTCAGGCTCCCCCGAGGGAGAGTTATCCGAATGCAAAATCCCCATCAGACGTCGGTAATAGGGGCACAGAACACATAAAGGACCAGCGATACTCAAGCACTGGAAGTTATAGAAGAACAGAGGAAATTCATGGGGGCTTTAGAAAGGATACCAGCATGGACATTGATGTCGGCACTAGCTACAGTAGCAGAGAGGATAATAAGGGGGCTAGCTACTGTGGTGAAGAGTATATTAGAGTAGACTTTGCAGGGGGCACTAGCTGCGATGGTAGACAGGAGGTTTATAGGGGTATGGGGGACATGAGAGGGGACATCAGTGGGTGTTCTAGTTACAGTAGTAGTGATGATAAGGGCGCCAGCTACTGTAGTAGAATGGACTATAAAGGCACTGGCGACAAAAGTAGAGAGGTCATTAGAGGTGGCAATGGGTGCTCTAGTTACAGTGATAGAGAATACACTAATCGGGACGCCAGCTACAGTGGTAAAGAATACATTGATAGGGGCTCTAGCTACAGTATTAGAGAGGATATTAAAGGGGGCGATAGCTACTGTGGTGACCACGATATTAGGGGAGGCTTCGGGGGCCTTAGCTACAGTGGTAGAGAGATTATTAATAAAGGCGTCAGCTTTAGTGATAGACAGGACGTTAGAGGTGACGCTCATGGGGACTCTAGTTACAATGGTAGGGGGGATATTAATAAGAGTGCCAGCTACAGTGGTAGAGAGGATACCAGAGGGAACATGCATGGGGGCTCTGGTTACAGTGGTAAAGGGGACATAGAAAAGGGCTATGCCTACCCTGCTATGGACGACAATAATAGACCCTACTGCGGTAGGGAGGACATTGATGAGGGCTCCAGTTACAGTGGTAGAGTTTTCATTAATAGGGACGTTAGCTGCAGTCGCAGGGAGGACATTAGAGGGGACATTCATGAGAACACTAGCTACAGTGGAAAGGAGGACATGAGAAGGGACATTCATGGGCTAAATTATGGAGGCACTAGCTACAGAAACCGGGATGACACTAGAGGGGATATGTATCAGAATAATAGCTACAGGGGTAGAGAAGTCATCAGAGGCGATATTCGTGACAGTGATACAGATTATATCAGATGTAATCAGATCCAACGGTATTCCAAGAGAGATATTAATGATGACATAGGTGGCTTCATGGGAAGAAGGCATAACAGAGAGGACAGTATCCAGTTGCCTTCAAGTACTAGGTGCTCCAGGGATAGGGACATCGCACAAGATATCAGGAGGCTTAGTGGAGGTACTACCTACTTTGGGGGTAGAGAGGAGGCAGGCCAGATACATCAGCGTTTTCCTCTGAACGTTGAAAGCTACAGAAACAAGGATATGGTAGAAGATATGAGGGGGTTCAATGAAGGTCGTAGCTTTGGTGGTAAAGCCAATCAAGAGCATTTTCCTCCAAGCGCTGGGAGCAATAGAAATAGAAACTTTGGAGGAGATACCAGGAGACTTCATGACGGTACTATCGGTATTGGGGGTAAAGACAGTCAGATCCATCAGCAGTTTCATCCAAGCACGGGAAGTCACAGGCGAGACAATGAAGATATAAGCTATTGGAATAGAGTGGAAAGCAAGATTCCGCAGAGTTTCTCTAACAGGGGGAACAGTGGCATAAATTCCATGGTTAGAGGGTACACTAAAGGGGGCCAAGGGTATACCGCCGGTTCCATGCAAGGGCATACCAGAGGGGGCGCCCAAAGGTACATCGGAGGATATATTACCGGGGATTCTCAAAGATATACCAGCGGGGATGAAAGGTACGCTGAAAGAGAATAGCTAATGTTATTATAAGATACCAGTAAATAAGACACAAACTAGTGTCCTTCTCAAAGAGAAAACTAAATAGCTCAACCTTGAGGCTTGAGCTAAGCAGACATTACAACTATTTCAAAGAGGGAAGACTAAAGGTCACCGATGACCAAAAGTAAACTTTGCCTTTTGAAAATCAACTTTATAAGCGAAAATAGCTGCGAGGATGTACTGTCAAATGGCAGGCGAAAAGGGCATAATGCCCTAAGGCTTAGGGCATTACGCCCTTTTCGCCTCTACTACCTAAAGACAACCATCCTTAGGGTGGGTTTAAGCGTTGATAAACTCTGGGTGTTAGGCAAATTCGACCAGTTTTTGTGGAATGTAGTCTCCGGCGCCATATTTAATGTCAATCGGCCTGTAATCGGAAGTTGGCGCAACCCGCCTTTAGACAGCTTACAACGTAAAGTGCAGCCGCCACATAAAAGTGGAACAAACAAATGGTTGGACGACCAAATGTTAGAATGTATGTGGTAGACAGATGCAAGCGTACACATACCTATATTCTGGACAAGATTTCCATTGCCACTGCAAAATGAAAGAATAAAACTTTAAGATAGTACAGGATTCAGGAACCAGGAGGTGCTGGCCTGTTGCTTATGAATGCGCAGCAAAATTATGACTCTACTCACCGTGCATCTAAAAGGTACTAAAATATATAGTTTGGTATCCCCAATGGGGTCCTTTACACGATTCGTATTATCACAATACTGGGATGTCAAAATTGTTTAGATTTTGCTGCATTATTCACGTGATACGTATCATGATATGAGTGTATCGTATCGTGTGATAATAATAACCGTGTAAAAGGGCCCAAAGATGTATATCATATTCAAAGCACTTTAAAGGGAAAACTTCAGATTCGTGACTTCGGAAATTGGTCACTTTAGAAAATGGTGCATTTGTTGCAGACTTCTGACTATCTTATATTTTTTTATTCGTAATGAATGGTTTAATTGATTACGACATTATAGATTAAGGCTGGGTTGCACCGACTTATGATCACAGACGTTAAATATGGCGCCGACAGCTGTCATCCCATAGAAACTTGTCAAACTTTCCATACATTGAAACTTTAACGAATACAGGTTACGATGACAGACGGTTTGGTGCAACCCAGCCTAATACATGCGTATAGGTATTTTCTCTTGAACCGATATTCTAATGAGTTTTAGTCATTCAAACCATTATATTTCTTTCTTTTACTGAATTTTTTTCCTGTAAAGTACTCCAATTGTTATTTGTTTACATGAATTGTACTGGTATAGTGATCCCAAATTAGCAGTTTTAACTGAATAGTCATGCGAATTAATTTCGTAGTATAGTACATTGTTTAACGAAGGGCGTAAGCGGAAAATTGCGAACGAGAGTCTATCTCGAGTTTGCAATATTCTTACACCCGTGTTATACACAATGTTTTTCATCACATTTGCGAGGAAATAACTAAAAAAAATGGCCAAGAGCATGTCGGGCCATGCTCAGTGTAGGGTACGGTACTTGCCCAATGAACTTAATTAAAAAAAATCTATAATAAGCAAAGGGGAATACTTTCGTAGAATTTTATACGACTTTTACTACGAAAATAAGACTTTACGATAACTCAAAAACATCATAACTGATCATGTTCGCTATAGTTTTCGTTGAAATTCTTTATTAAGCTTTACGAAATGATTTTTTCATATTTTTGGACCCATAAGTTCAAAAGTTAGAGGGCTATAAGGGTTTCTAGTTGACTATATCTAAATATATAAAAGAAGAAACTGACTGACTGACTGACTGACTGACATATCAACGCACAGCCCAAACCACCGGTCCTAGAGATCCCAAATTTGGCACGTAGGTTCCTTATAAGGTCTAGGGGTGCACCAAGAAAGGATTTTTCAAAATTCAACCCCTAAGGGGGTGAAATGGGGGTCCGAAGTTTGTATTGGGAAACAAGATTAGTTGGACTATTTTATTCGAAACTTCACAGGAGTATTTCTAACGATAAATGAGTAATTACGTGTTTCAGGTTTTTTGAGAAATCAACCCCTAAAAGGGGGAAAGGTGGTGACAAATTCTGAAAATCGATATGAGTGTTGTTTCTATGGTTTATCGGGTCGCTGATTACGAAAACAACAATGATTTTAAAATCCCACGTGGAGGACGTGAAATACCATCCCCTCTGTTGGGGTCCGAGGGGGTTGGAATGTCTAAATATTAATATGGGTGTGATTATTTATGATTTTTTGGGTCGTTAATTTCGAAAATGGCTTTGATTTTGAAATTTAAAATTGCGGGCATGAAAACTTAAAAGTAGGTGCCAAATTGCAAGAAGAAACTGACTGACTGAGTGAGTGACATATCAACGCACAGCCCAAATTGCTGGTTCGAGAGATACCAAATTTGGCATGTAAGTTCCTTATAAGGTCTAAAGGTGCATGAAGTGCCGTGAGTTCCCTATGAAGATCCGACCTTTTTTGATTCAATGTATTGTAAATGTTTTTATTAATCAGTGCCGTCCTATACGATTTCGACATAAATCGATATTTGAGCGTCCGAGAGGACTCTTAATAGGAATCCGAGGTACCTAAACTTTGAATAAAGTAACGGTCATATTGATTTTCTTTTCATTATAACCTGATTTCGTTCAAAATCGATATCCGAGCGTCCGAGAGGTCTCTTAACACGAATCCGAGGTAAAATTTGGAAAAAGTCGCAGCTATATTGATTTTCTTCATTTCCTTCCCGATTTCGATCAAAATCGATATCTGAGCGTCCGAGAGGTCCCCTAATACGACACCGAGGTAAAATTTGGAAAAAGTGGCGGCCATATTACTTTTCTTCATATTCGTCCCGATTTCGTTCAAAATCGATATCTGAGCGTCCGAGAGGTCTCGTAATATGAATGCGAGGTAAAATTTGGAAAAGTCGCAGCCATATTGAGTTTCTTCATTTCCTTAACAATTTCGTTCAAAATCGATATCTGAGCGTCCGAGAGGCCTTGTAATACGAATCCGAGGTAAAATTTAGCAAAAGGAGCGGCCATATTCATTTTTATCATTTCCGTCCCGATTTCGTTCAAAATCGATATCTGAGCGTCCGAGAGGTCTCTTAACACGAATCCGAGGTAAAATTTGGAAAAAGTCGCAGCTATATTGATTTTCTTCATTTCCTTCCCGATTTCGATCAAAATCGATATCTGAGCGTCCGAGAGGTCCCCTAATACGACACCGAGGTAAAATTTGGAAAAAGTGGCGGCCATATTGATTTTCTTCATTTCCGTGCCGATTTCGTTAAAAATCGATATCTGAGCGTCCGAGAGGTCTCTTAACACGAATCCGAGGTAAAATTTGGAAAAAGTCGCAGCTATATTGATTTTCTTAATTTCCTTCCCGATTTCGATCAAAATCGATATCTGAGCGTCCGACAGGTCTCGTAATATGAATGCGAGGTAAAATTTGGAAAAGTCGCAGCCATATTGATTTTCTTCATTTCCTTAACAATTTCGTTCAAAATCGATATCTGAGCGTCCGAGAGGCCTTGTAATACGAATCCGAGGTAAAATTTAGCAAAAGGGGCGGCCATATTCATTTTTATCATTTCCGTCCCGATTTCGTTCAAAATCGATATCTGAGCGTCCGAGAGGTCTCGTAATACGAATCCGAGGTAAAATTTAGAAAAAGTGGCGGCCATATTAATTTTTTCATTTCCGTCCCGATTTTGTTCAAAATTCAAAATCGATATCTGAGTGTCCGAGAGAATTCTTACTACGAATCCGAGGTAAAATTTGGACAAGTGGCAGCCATTTTGATTTTCTTCATTTCAACCCGATTTCGTTCAAAATCGATATCTGTGCGTCTGAGAGGTCCCCTAATACGAATTTGAGGTAAAATTTGAAAAAGTGGCGGCCATATTGAGTTTCTTCATTTTCGTCCCGATTTCGTTCAAAATCGATATCTGAGTATCCGAGAGGTCTCTTAATATGAATCCGAGGTAAAATTTGTGAAAGTGGCGGCCATATTGATTTTATTTTTTTTGTTTCGTCCCGATTTCGTTCAAAATCGATATCTGAGCGTCCGAGAGGTCTCTTAATACGAATCTGAGGTAAAAACGACATACAGGTTTCGAATTTTTTTGCCATTTAAATCAACCTTTAGAGTTTTTTATCGTATGGCTTTTATTTACTAACCGTGAGTTTTTCGAGAAGACAAGTACGGTTGCCAGTTTTTGTTGCACTTTTGGCACCACCCAGGCAGGTGGGTACTCCCTACGGACGTGGTGCAACTTCGACCCCCCTTTGTCAAGTGAGTGGGCAACTTGACTGTTAGAAGTTCGCAAGCCGCTCGAAGACCTCTAACTTGGCTTAACGATTGCAGCCGGGATCAACGGCTTAGCGTGTCTTCTAAAGCACGAGAGTCAGTTAGTAACCACTCAAAGCGGTCACCCATCCAAGAACTGACCTGCGCCCACATTGCTTAACCTCGCACACCGCACGCGATAGGCGGGTGCCGCTGGATACGAGCGCTCTAAATTCTTGATAGTTTGTGCCAAATTACAATTCAATCGGTCCAGTAAAGGCAACTTGGTTGTAACAGACGGACTGAAAGTAAGGAGTGCGAATGGAAGTGAGGCCAAATTTTCTTTTTGGATGCTCCAATGGGAACTGGCAAAACCTCCCTAATTAATTTAATTTTAGGAAAAATAAATGTTACACGTGATATTCAATTAGCCGTATTTCTGTACTTCAACGGACCAGAGTTTATGACCGCTGCGCGCTGCTTGGTCGTTTAGAGACCTTTTGGTGTTACTGTAGTACACAGATACTTTTACTAAGGTCCATTTAAGACATGCTTTTATTTCATCGGCCCTTTCCCTTTCGGCCTCTCGGAAATGTATGATAATAGTTTTCGATCCTTATTTTTGCCAAAATCAAATGAAATTCAACAGTTAACCGGTTCTCAGAATTTATACTGACTTTTCATCTATTCATCTGTTAATGAATCACAATCACCAAACTTCGTATACCGAAACCCCCAGAATGTAACAACTACTTTTCTGGAGACCACATCTAAATCGGTTCAGCCAAACGCGAGATAATTGTGGAAAAACATACGAACCTGTTTTTTGTAGACGGTTATAAATTTCACTTAGTACGCGGGCGAAGCCGCGGGCAAATGCTAGTGTTTCATAAAACCGCAGCAATCAAAAATATTTCAACCAATCGCAGAGCAGCATTCTTGTGGCGCGCGGCCAACTAGATTTTTTTTTAAACCAATCAGGTCCCACACAAACTCATAAGTCTATCAAGAGTTATAAAAAACCATAACTCCCGTGGGAGGTAAATCGGCTATAAGTGCTTTATACGCCTGCGTACAATAAGACTCTTTACAAGCACGTGTGATGAAAAGTAACTTATTCGGTAACTCGTAAAATTATATGTTAAAGTATTTAATAAGTATTTTCTCCATACTAACATTTTGAGGAATATTTTGTACATAAGCAGAACCGAGCTGTTTCAAACTGTACTCAATGTTTTTTACATACTTAAATACTTAACTAGAGGCTCTGTGAGCTGAAGACCTAGTAAAAAAAACCTTTTTTTTTTCAAATTTCTAAAATCTCGCTCGACAAGAAAGATCTATATAATTATCGAACCTGCTCACAAAATTTCACGAGAATCGGTTGAGAAATGCGACCTGCAGAGCACATCCGGACAGAAATTCGAAAGAATTTTTGTCGAAAGCTGAAACGGAGACGCTTCGCTCGCTCCGTCAATAATTGATTCCTTTATGTTAGGAAAATTAGTCATACCATTTATACAGGTTACGTTCGTAACACAAAGGAATCAATTAGAAAGTAGGCATAATTAAGTCCTTTAGTATATATTTTTTGCAGTTCACCCATACATCTATAGGCTGTTTAATAAAGGGGCTCAAAGACAAAGACAAATATATTTATTTTGCTTAAAACGTGGTACAGAAGGTGGTAAAAATTTATCATAGAGACACACACATTTCACCAGCAACTGGCATGCAAAATTTGAATGAAACTACATATAAAATAATTCAATCACTTAAGACTACAACATTATAACTAAAGACTATAACATTATTCAAGATTTATAATAGTCAAAATATTCGTTAACAGAGTAAAAGGATTTCTGTATTAAAAATTGTTTCAATTTTGACTTAAATATGTTTAGTGGCAATTCTTTAAAATCATCATGCAACCTATTATAAATATTAATTGCCATCAAGCTATAACTATTTCAAAAGCATCATACTCGTACTGCTATACCTGTAGAAGCTACTAAAACCAGTATTTTCTTTCAGGCATCCAGGCGGGTCTGTTCCCCAACGTTACCCCATCCAATTCTTCAGTTCGCGAGAAAACCGGCCCATTTCAGATTATATACTTTTTATAATTAGTTCTTAGTGTAATGTGTACTTAATGGTTGTATATATATGAGTTTCTGTGAAACAATAACAAAATATATTTTACATCATTGTTTTTTTTCTCCCCAACGTGAAATTGATATCAAGACTTAATTTCATTTCATTCCAGATTAAAGTTTCACAAATAAGAGAATTTTAAATTGAAATACTTAGTTTAATACCATGCTATTATTATCATTGCAATGTCTGTCGGTCTGTTAGCCTTTTACTCTTAAACCTCTGAACTGAACCTATTGCATAATGACACAGAATAAGGAATAGTATAATGACTAATAACTTACAGGAAAGAACAAAAATAAGGGTGTGAAAAGGATGGCATAAATCAGGGGTAGGCAACCTCTTAGCGGCCAAGGTCCATATATAATACTATAGCACCAAGATAAAGAAATTGGCTCGTGTAGTACTTGTTTGTTACTAATTTGTTATGTGACAAAAGGTATCATATTTTCGTTACATACAAATATATTCAGGGTTCAGAGGCTTCCGGGCTGCAAGGAAAGGTCTCGTGAGCCGCCTGTTGCCGATCGCTGGCATAAATTATAGGCGTGCGAAAATAATTTGAATTATCCTTAATCCGTTCAAAAAGGACTTAACCATAGTAACTTAACTATCCAAGCAAAAAGGTTCAAAATCTAATACCATGTTTTAAAAATTTATTTATGTATTTAAACTGTTGCACTAATCACATGAGCACAAAGGGCGGACTTAACGCCATGAGGCATTCTCTAAATCAGAGATTTTAATTTAAGTCATTTAACTGTACCGCGCCTGTGAAAGTCTAATGGGTAAACTGGTGATATCGATAAAAGTGATGTCTCAGAAAGGACCCTATCCTTACGTGTGCTTACGTGATCCTTACCCGATCTATGCTGCCGCAGTCTTTGGTAACACCTATATAAAGAGGATTTTGTATGGGAGAAAGTCGGACCCTTACCAACTTAACAAATTAAAGAAAATTATGACAGATTTGTCAACTTCAAATTCAAAACTGACATGTTGTTGAACTGACGGATTCAATGGCGATTTTATTATTGTGTTTTTCTTTTGAGTTGAGTTCAAGTCACAGACATCAGAGAAAAGCAGACTCGCAGTATTAAGCCAGACGATATTCCATATAGTTGTCTCTTTAATCCTTATGGTGCACCAAAATGAGTTAGAATGCGACAGATAATACAATCATTTTCGGCTGTTAACAAGTTGTCTCGATTTGCGAGCACACCAGGATGTCAAATCCCATATAAACTTAACACACCATAACGTCAGTACAGTACAATTTTCAGTTATGAAGACGGAGACACTGACAGGTGAAGACGTGTCAGATGTCACTTGTCTGTCTCTCTCAAACTTTCTGATTTGTACATTAGTGAGAATAGATCAGTCGTACAAAAATCGTTCAACTTAAATGAGCGGATCTGCTTTACTCTGATATCTGTGGTTCAAGTGCAATGTAAATAAAACGTAGTGAAATTTTCCCTTTCCTTTTTTCTACAAATTTGCGTTTTGAGACTACTAAAAATTGATTATGAAAGTTATTGCGTTAAACGAAACGCAGCGAGCCAGCGATGTTGAAGTATCTTCTTTAGTAGATAAAGAAGAAGAAGATACTTTATCTTCTTTGTAGTCTGTGGATGTTGACATGCTACTGGGGCCTTTTACGCGGTTATTATCACGCGATACACTCATATCACGATACGTATCACGTGAATTTTGATGAATATTGAAGCGAAATCCAAATAATATTGTCTTCAGTGGGGCGCTTTACACCGTTACCGTACCGTTAGTATTGTGTTGAGTTGTCAATGTCAAGTCTTGTCGTATCGTATCTGTATGTCTAGTCTGTGGTATAAATTGTTGGCGTTTGTTTTGTTGTAAACCAGAATTACAGCAAGTTCTTGGTTTTTACGTATTCAGAGCGCCATCAACACAATAAATAGTCCTTCATTTAAATATCTAACTCAGATTTAGCTCCCAGTGTAAATCTAAACCATTTTTTATAACCGCTACTGATATAACCTCAAAATGTCCGACGACGACGATGTTGTATTTGTGAAAAGAAGCAAGCAGGTCCATTATGGATCCTTGGAGGAGCAGGAGAAGGCCCGGCTGGCGGCCCTGGCGGCCGCAGCCAAGGAAGGCGTGGAGGATACAGGCGGAAAAGACTTGGGGGACATTCAGGTTTCAAATGGTGAGCATTAAATATAGTTAATTTTGAATAAATTCAACTAGACACAATAACTTGCTTATTTCATCATCATTCTAACTGTTTCCCGGTTGTATACTGAAGGAGAACCTTGTTAGGAGCTACGGACGGTAGCTTTCGTTTTTCCAAATTGACTGCCAGCTGACGTTCCAACCAAGCCAGAAGGATAACTAAAACTGTGGGATAAGACGGTTTTCCTCACGATGTTTTTCCTTAACAGCTTTTAAACTAGTGGCGCTTTGAGCCATGAGATTAATTTTTTAAATTCTAGAAACTGAATCAACAATAATTTCTTTACAAAATTTCACAAGAATTGGTTAAGAAATGTGACCTGTGAACAACAGCCGGAAATCCGGTCATACGAAAATTTTTTTGCTGAAGCTGAAATGAAGACCTTTCACTCAGTTAATGATATTCCGTACATATCTTTTTGAAAAACCCAGTTGTATGTAGGTTTGAACCCAATATCTTTAAATTCAAGAAAAAAGTGTACTCCCATCTTATTAAAGGCCGGCAACCCCTCTGGTGTTGCGGGTGTCCACGGGTGGTGCTAATCCCTTACCATCAGGCGAATCATCTGCTCGTTTGCTTGTTGTGTCATAGAAAAAAGATCGAAAATCGCGTGCCTTGCTGCTAGGATACAATGGCAGATTTAAAATGTAGCTTATTAAAATGTAGCTGCTGGCAGCTAGGAGCTTATGCGTGCATATCAATGTCGACTTGTGCTTTGCACTGATAAATATTTGTCTGTAGTTGTTGTTTTTGTCTTGACTAAAGTTCATCCTTCAGAATAATTTTTCAAAAACTCACCATTATATGTTTTTTTTATGATATAGTAACCAAACGAGTAGTCAAATCGTCTGATGGTAAGCAACCATCGCCACCCATGGACACTCGCAAAACCAGAGGGGTTGTAAGTGCGGCCTTTATGATGGGAGTACACTCTTTTCTTGAAGGTTTGAAGGTCGTATCGGTCCGGTAATACCGCAGGCGACTGTTCATTCCACAGTTTAGCTGTGCGAGGCAAGAAATGCTTTAGCTTTATGTTTAACATGCTTCCTTCTACATTGTTGATTCATGGAATGTTAAGATCAAATTATATTTGTTTACATGCTAAAGTCCCACCCAGGTCCATTTTGGTTTTAAGACTTGATGTTGAGCTTCTGTTACTTTTCTTCATTGTCTTATTAGCATGGTTCTAATAATATGGGGTCTTACCAACTTAACAAGGTGGTTAAAGACTGCATTGTTGACAAAGGAAATGCTGGGTTGATGAACAGGAAATAAATAGAGGGAAATAGCCAAAAAAAGGGACTAAATACAAATAATTTATTGTATGAAAGTGCGTAATTAAAGAGGTAACAATAATCATTATTGGATCTTCACAATGAGCCATTGTATGGTGTGCAATATTTTGTTTTTATTCCATGAGATTGATAATAATAAAAATGACAAAATTAAGAAAAAAGAAAGAATAAAATTAAGTAGAAGGAAAATGTCAGGCTGGTGGAGGTTTACCCAAGGAAGCATTCCGACTTAATGTTAGAACTTGTAAGACAGAAGAAATATGAGTATTCGTAAAACAACCGTTGGAAATAATAAAGAGGCTTCAATAATAAAGAACCCCGACCCGGGACCCGGGTATGTCCTAAAACTACGACCAAGACCACCGGGGGACGGGCAGCAGCGTCCTTGAAGTGCGGTGGAGATACTGCGATCGCCAATCCGCATGCCAAGCATGGCGATTATGGCATTTTCCCCCCATGAAATTGGGGGAGGCCTATGTCCAGCAGTGGACGTCCTTGGGCTGATATGGTGGTGGTGGTGGAATAATAAAGAATAGTAATATTTTACAGAATACATGGACTTGGAGGATGAGATGTCAAAAGATAAGAAGGCCCTGCTGGAGGAGTTTGAGCGGAGGCGGAAAGCGCGTCAGCTCAATGTGTCCACTGATGATGATGAGGTGAATATACAGTTTAAAAAAATATATCATAGGGTTGGGAATGTTGTGATGCTAGTTACACGACACTTTTTACAAACCGAAAGACATTTTTTTTTTCAATGAAATATATTAGCATTACATTACTATTTATTCAATAACTAGTAATGTTCACGAATCCTTTAACCTATTCACCGCCGCAGCGGAAGTCGTAAGTTGTGACTCACACACTAAAGGCCGAGCCACACACTGGAGCGGCCTGGTGGCGGCCTGTTGTACACTATGACAATTCTAACAATCGTTCAAACACACGCGGCCTTGAATGTCATAGTTAACACTGGCCGCCACCGCGGCCGCCACCGCAGGCCGCCTCAGTTTGTGACAGACTTTAAGCTCTGTGTAGCAAAAGACCCAGGTATGTCCTAAAACTACGACCAAGACCACCGGGGGATGGCCAGCAGCATTCCTAGAGTGCGGTTGAGATACTGCGATCGCCAACCCACATGCCAAGCGAGGAGGCCTATGTCCAGCAGTGGACGTCCTAGGGCTGATATGGTGGTGGTGGTGGTAGCAAAAGACCACCCTGATGGACAGTAATTGGGCCTCATTTTACCCTGTGGGTATAGAACCCTAAGCACTGGACAGTCGTCAATAAAGCTTGTCTCTTCATCATTCGCGTGCCCATTTCCCATTTACATTGCAGCGCAGCATTATTTTTTCTTCCATACCTCTATCGCCCGTCATCTCATCACTCACATCCTTCCTTTACATACCTTCTCACTCGATCCTCATTCCTTGGCCTACCCTTACATGCCTCCACATTCATGTCTAATACCTTCTTTGTGATGACATACGTTACTGGAACGCGGTCGCTCACGATGGGCCTAATAAAAAGTCACTCAAAGGGCCACAACATGGTGGACTGGCGATCCGGTCAAGTACGCGGAAGCCGTTGGATGAGGGTGGCGCGTGACCGGTCATTGTGGGGAGGCCTTTGTCCAGTTGTGAACGTTTTTTTAATGCACAATTCAAGACGATAATATTGCCAGGCGAGAATACAATGTATTTAAAAACTACATTTCTTAACAATGACATTCCTTAATTTTTCAAATTAAAGGGAAAAAATTAAAAATTTAATGCTCCGAGCAGGATTCTAACCTGCGACATCTGGCATACGCGGCCAATCGCTCTAGCCTCTGAGCTATCGGAACAACCAAGCTCGTCCACGAAATCCTTCACTAGTTCCCTCTTACAACGCCTTAGGGAGGCGTACAGCGACATCTACCGTAGAAGACTTAGGCTGGGTTGCACCGACTTACGATCACAGACCGATCAACGTTAAGTATGGCGCCGGCAGCTGTCATCCCATATAAACTTGTCAAACTTTCCATACATTCAAATTTTAACGAACACAGCTTACGATTACAGACGGTTTGGTGCAACCCAGCCTTAGGCTTCTATTAACGGCACCAACGTCTCAAATTACATTGAGAAATCGTCAGTACGATGCGCCATCCTATACTAAATTCCTATACCGTCCTTGACATTCCTTGTCATATGACTTTCATCCCTCCTCATAACATGCCCATACCACTGTACAGATGTAGTGCAAAATGATTTCCTTTCGGGAAACTTCGGATCTCAATCGGAATACGATGGCACCCGAACTGTCAATCAATGATTGTATTAAATGAGTGACGTTTTCATATCCATTATTATAGTACTTTATTATTTGACAAGCATGCAATCTACTTATATACTAAAAAATACTAATATTATAAAATTGAAGAGTTTGTTTGTTTGAACGCGCTAATCTCAGGAACTACTGGTTCGAATTGAAAAATTCCTTTTGTGTTGGATAGTCCATTTATCGAGGAAGGCCTTAGGCTATATAACATCACGTTGCGACCAATAGGAGCGAAGACGCGGACGAAGTCGCGGTCAACAGCTAGTATATAATAAAAATAAAGAAAATCATTACGCTATTGCTATCTGTATGTGGTTTTGTCTCTTTTCATAGCATTTAAAAACTAGTGGCTCTGTGAGCTGTTGACCCGGAATTCTTATATTGAACTTGTATAACACATTGTGCTGTTGTGGTGTCTTGTTGTATTTAACTGGCTACCGTATGGTTCCAGGTGCGCAGGAGTTTGAGGCAGCTGGGTGAGCCGGTGTGCCTGTTTGGCGAGGGACCGGCCGAGCGGCGCGTGCGTTTGCGCGACCTGCTCAGCTAGTAAGTACCAAAGACCTTATACAGGGTGTTTTTATTGATTTCCGTCCTTCAAGCATATAGCCGTGTATATTTCTATAGCCATAGAAACGACGTACCATACAATACAAAACAATTACTCTTTATTGCACACCTTACATAATAAATCATCATACAATAAGAATAAATAAAACAACAGGCGGCCTTATCGCTAAAGAGCGATCTCTTCCAGACAACCTTTGGGTAATGGAGAAAGGAAATGTAAAGCTGAGTAGGTGGTGCAGAAAATTTTCGTAAAGCTGATAAAGATAGCATATTAAATTTTTCGAAATTCGAGAAGAAGAAAAAAACATTTTTTTTTCATTTTTTCTTTATACCACGTCGGTGGCAAACAAGCGTACGGCCCGCCTTGTGGTAAGCGGTCACCGCAGCCTATGGACGCCTGCAGCTCCTAGGGGTGTCACATGCGCGTTGCCGACCCTTTAAGAATTTCCTTTCTTCCGTCCACGATTCGCACAGCACGTGTCTGAAGCGAGTCAAAAAACCCAAGCTGGTATCAACGTGCTCCCGCCCAGAAGTGAGAGCAATACTCCATATGGGGACGGACTTGCGACTTGTATAATAGAAGTCTCTGTCCCGGGGTGAAGTATCGCTTCGCTCTATTGAGCACCTGGCTTTTTAGATGCCCGCTTGGCTTTGCCTTCTATACAAAACCCTGGGTGAATGAAAAACGGCCTTAAGAGTTTACGTGGAATTAGCAAAAGTTTATGTCAAGTACGACAGTATTCGGAATTCGAATGACAAGTGCGTCAACAATGTTTAATTGTTAAGGATCTGTTATACTATACTAGGGGTGTTAATTAATGATAATGAATTCTTGAATATCTTTGAGTTGGTGCAAATTGGGATACTTAGTGTCGTACCGAAGATTACTTTATTTCATCTCAGGAATGTCCCCTCGCAATTAACGGAATTCAATAAAAACGAAAAAACCTGTAAGCACGCATATGCCGATTGCGGTATTTTCTGTAGTATTTATTGGTTCTATCAAATTCGAGGAGTTCCCTCGATTCCTCCTAGATCCCATCATCAGACCTTCACCAAATTTATATGGGACCAATGTCGGGGTACCTGCTTTAAAGCAAAAAAAGAATTATTAAAATCGGCCAACGTGGTCAAGAGTTATCGGGGAACATGCATACATAAAAACAAAAAAAGAACAAGCAGACATGCAGACGAACTGAGTACCTCTTTCCTTCTATTGAAGTCGGTAAATAACTTAAAAAACGTCAACATCAAGGTGAAATTCCGAAGGGAGTTCCAGGGATAATTATCCGATAGTTATCTCGATAATTATCAAAGACCATAATTATCTTGATAATATCGAACTTTTTTTTAAATTAAAAATGACTAAAATACAAAGCTGATTCTTCCAGCCTCGGCGAGGACGCGATACACAAGAAGTTAGAAGAGGAGGAGGCGAGGATAGAGCGGGACAGAGGCAGAGAGGGCACGTGGTACCATGAGGGACCGAAGGAACTACGGGAGGCGAGGCTTTGGATCGCCAAGTACTCTTTGCCAAGGGCTAAAGCAAGGTAAAATAGTATAATAATAATCGTATGGCATTTATTTCCGAACAGTGAGATCTTCGAGAAGATAAGTACGCTTGCCAGTTTGTTGCACTTTTAGCACCACCCAGGGGTCACGTGTAGGGTAACGGTGGGTACTCCCTACGGACGTGGTGCAACTTCGACCCCCCTTTGTCAAGTGAGTGGGCAACTTGACTGTTAGAAGTTCTCAAGCCGCCCGAAGGCCTCTAACTTACTAAACAAATACTCTTAATCTATTGCACAGAACGCTCGTGACCCAGTGGCGCCTGCGTACCGCGTGCAGTATGCGATGTTAAGCAACGACGGCCCAGGTCAACTCTTCGATTGGTGACCGCTTTGAGGGGTTACTAACTGAGTTACGAGGCACGTTATGCCTTTGATGTCGGCTGCTGTCTATGACATACATACATATACGCGCCCGTTTCCCATTGGGGTAGGCAGAGACCAGGGAATTCCAAAACCTACGGTCCTTACGTACTTTTGCTCAAACACATCCATACATCTTTTCATACATGCTCGTCGATTGCGGGTACTTCTGACTTAGCCTTTTTTCAGTATCCTAGAAATATTATCAAGATACCCCCCTTGGTCGCCCCCTTCCAACTATTCCATCCATCTTCTGAACGTAAACCCTCTTAGTCAGTCTGCTTTCACACATCCTCTCAACATGCCCGAACCACCGAAGCATGCCTTTTTCAATCCTAAAATAATAAATAAATAAATATTGGGCATTGAGCTCTTATAATACCTAGAGTCACAGCCCCGAACTAAATCTGCCACAATAATAGCTCATCACAATGTTGCATTCGAGTAGAAGCGAAGTCACTCAATTCATAACCACGATCGTAAAACTAAAAAGTAATCCATGCGAAAACTTACTTTATTACAACCAAGATAAGACTCAAATTAGTACAATGTGAAAAATCATCTTCGTTAGCGACATTTGCAACAACTTCATGTCCTTCATACCTAATGTCAGCTGTCACATTGGGAACACAGTTCGAAATGGAGTCGCATTCATATTTTTATGAACAATGTTTTTATGTAAGGATTTATTATAGTTAGTCGTCGAACTATGTGACGTGGTCGAAATATGTTGATATCAATTCATAATAATGAAAATCAAGTTTTATTATTTCTTTTCAAATTACACATGTCAGAAATGTTCTCAATTTAGTTGCACACGAGCTTTTCCGTCCCTCGTAGTCGCACGGATATAGTGGCTCTACGTCATCCTTTAAGGTTCTCGGCGTGTCTTTTTAACCGACTTCAAAAAAAGGAGGTGGTTCTCAATTCGTCGGATTTTTTGTTATCTATGTTCACCGATTACTCGGAGACTAGTGGACCGATTTCAAAAATCGCAAATTGCCGATTGCAAAATATAAGGGACTCCTCAAATTATATACCAAGAGGATGGGGTCTGGCCAAGTTTGGAGTCGGTGTCTTTTTGTAAAAAATTTACTTGTTTCTCTACATATACCTGTATAATTAAATCATCATCATCGTCTTCTTTCTCTTTTAACAAAAGATACAAAAGTAAATCGCGATCCCTACTTTCAAAAACACGTCAGTCGTGTTGTCTTCGAAATCACGACCGGAGCAACATGACGCCGCGACATGTCGACGTATACCTATCGTATAACTTTACTATCTTAACTTTAATTTAAGCATCCTTCAATCACTTTATTAGAATTATCAATAGGTACTTTAGTCATAATTTAAGTTTAAAACATTTTTTGCAAGACCTTATTACCAACAAACGTCATCCCAGTAGAGTTGCATGCTGAAGAAACATAATTTCACATATTTTATTCTGGAGAGGGGGGCTCAAGGGGGTAGCTACTCCACAGATATTTTATTCTGGAGATTGTCAAATTACGCTATGATAACATAACGAGTACGAGGGTAAAACTGAAAGTTTCGGGAATAGAAGAAAATATGCAGTATAAGTGAGTTTATTTATTTTTATTGTTTTTCAAAATATTCTCCTTTGTATTTCATGCACTTATGCATGCGTTCAAACCAGTCCATAAAGCACTTTTTGAACTCTGAAGTAGGGGTCGACAAAATGGCTATTTTATAGGCCTCCACTGCTTCTTCTGGCGTCTGAAACCGCTGACCACGCAGTTTGTCCTTGATTCTGGGGAATGTAAAAAAGTCGTTGGGACTTAAGTCAGGGCTATATGGAGGGTGGTCCAATATTTCGACTTTTTCACCGTCCAGGTACTCAGTTGTTGTCCGAGCGGTGTGTGGGCTGGCGTTGTCGTGGTGAAGGATGATGCGACGACTAGGGTTTGTTTTTCGGAGTTCAGCAAAGACGTTCGGCAAACAAATAGTGGTGTACCAATCAGCATTGACTGTTCTACGATCCTCAAGAGCCACAGTAGCTACGTGACCAGATTTAGAGATAAACGTAGCCACCATCTTCTTAGCCGTACTGCGAGAACGAACAACTTTTGTGGGTTTGAGCTCGTCTTCGAAGACCCATACTCGGGATTGGTTTTTAGTTTCAGGCTCATAAGCGTATATCCACGACTCGTCACCTGATACTATGCTAAAAACAGCATTTGAGCGTCCCTTGTTAAATCTTTTCAAAGTTTTGCGGCACCAATTGACACGGACTATTTTCTGCTCGTCAGACAATAGGTGAGGTATCCAACGGGAAAATAACTTTTTCACGCCTAATTCTTCTTTATACCCAGGTGCTCTTGAATTTCCCGATATGTCACATGTCGGTCTTCATTTATCAGACGACGCACAACATCGACGTTTTCTTGCGTGACTGCCGATTTTGGTCGACCTTCACGCACTTCGTCGGTGAGGGATACACGGCCACGTTGAAATTCTGAATACCACCTGTATATTGTAGTCTTTGAAGGAGCTTCAATATTAAAAGCAGCAACCATCCGCTCTTCACATTGTTTTTGTGTTAGTCCACTTTTAAAGTCATAATAAATCATAGCTCTGAAATTTTCACGGCACAATTCCATTTTAAGCAGTGACTCGACGACTTCAATAAACAATTGAAACCGAACCATACTTTTTTTTTTCTAAGTGGCCAGTGTGTTGAGATAAGGAAACTTCAGAGATTATAAAAAGGTATAATACATGTTAAAAATAAATTAATAAGTATTCGATTCCCGCCACTTTCAGTGCAAGCCTCGTACTGAGGGAGCGTTCAAGTATTACGTAACGCAATTTTTCGAGATTTTTGAGCCCCCCACCCCTCCCTTGTAACGTGCCGTAACGTTTTTCTGTACCCCCCCCCCCCCCCCTCCCTCCTAGTAAAACGTTACGTAACCACCAAGTGACCATTTTTACCTAGAGTAGTCATTCCATTTGAAATTTTGAAAAAAAAATGTTTAATAAAATGCGTGAGAGAATCTCTCTAGGCAACCGTTCTGAAGGGTTAAAAAAAAAACAATGTTACGTAACGCCTAGTTCAAAATACCCCCTCCCGCCTCTGTAACGCATCGTAACGTTTTACAAGACTCCCCCCTCCCCCAATTTCGTTACGTAATACTTGAACGCTCCCTGACCCATTTAAATACACATTTTAATTCAATAACGATTGGTACTTACTAAAAATAAGATCACCAACCATTTTTTCTTTTTAGTTCTGCTTGAATTTCCGCATTTAAGCACTAAACATTATGCAAGCAACCGGCAATGACAAGTTGTCTTGTCAAATAGTAGGATATTCACAACCTGTTAAGACTCGCCTCACCATATGTTCTTATTATATCTGGACCTTGAGGTTCGTAACAACTATGCATAATCGGAGGTCAGGCTTATACTGGTTTTCTGAGGTGAAGTTTTCGTACGTCAGTTGGCATTGTGAATATCAACAACGCTCGGAAGTGTTCGGCTCCGCTCGTTGATCCCCGCGTAAACTATGCACATGTACCTGCTTTTACGGAGCCATTTTTACGACGTGATTGTGATTCTATACATTATAGTATTTCTATGATATTGGGGGACAATCTTACACATATCGACCTAGTCCCAAACTAAGCAATGCTTGTACTATGGGTACTAGACGATGATATACATACTTATATAGATAAATACATGCTTAAATATATAGAAAACATCCAATACCCAAGAACAAATATCCGTGATCAATGCACAAACAATGCCCTGGCCGGGATTCGAACCCGGGACCTCTAGCTTCAAAGGCAGTGTCACTACCAACTAGGCTAAATAAGCCGTCACCCGGCCGGGCGGGGGCGTGCCGGGTCGTCAGGCCGTAATAATAGGTGAAGTAATGTATTTTCACCTCAGCGGCTCGAAAATGGCGGTTTTGCTGCTTGAAACCAGTGAGCAAAATGCAATATAGCTGCGAACGTGAAGAAAACTTACTTTTTAATTTTTCATATCGTAGGTTAGTTTAAGTTACTTCATTCTATCACTATTCCTTTGCGTTATATGTTCTCACCGCTCAGGTGAAAAGTTGTATGCATCACACGAGAGTAAAGATATTTGCATCTCGTGACTTTGAGTCCCTCGCTACGTGTAAGATCTTATAATTGAATCTTTCGCTTGCTCGGGACTCAACATCAACACTCGCAGCAAAAATCTACTTTGCTCTCTTGTTAAACAAATAACTATCCTCAGGCTAAACAAGGCGCGAGCGGAGCTCCAGCTAGCGGGGAGCGTTCGAGCCGCCTCCAAACAAGACGCGCAACGACGCGCCTCCGCCATGTCCATCTACTGCAGCCAGGTTAGTCAACTTAGTCGAGCTGGTCACCATAGTCAGGCTAGTCAAGTAAAGTAACATTTAGTTAGAACAAAAATAATTAGAGAAAATTAAAAAAAAAAGAACTTGATCTTACTTAAAAAAAAATTGACGGAGGCCCATTCCACTTATCCAATATCTTTAGTTTACACACCTCAGGCACACCTCAGGTGATTAATTTTTGTACGCGATTAAGTCCCGTTTACCAATAATAATCTTTAGTTTAGTTTATTATATCTCATTATACCATGTTTATATAATACAATTACATTCGGCTTTACTTATCGTATAGTGATCATTCAAATACAAAAATATTTAATGAAAATAACTTAAAAAATAACGATGTGCATGATATATACACTATATATACCTACAAATTAAAAATATGGTAAAATTAATAAGCAATAAAAGGTCGCGTATGTAATAATAAATGTCAAAACAAAATTATAAATCAATATAGAAAATATTCAATGCTAATTTTATGTTTTATGCACATCACAGGTATAAAATCAAAAAGTCCAAGTTTTATTTTTGTTCATGCGTAGCCATATTGATTTCAATGTCATCAGAATCTTTGATCAAATGTCGGGGTCCCACCCAAGTTTGATGAAATCATCCGATTTCTTTGATCAAATGTATATTGGACAAAGATATTGGATGAGTGGAATACCACCCTAACGCTGTGTTACCACAATAAGTACATCACGATTACAGTTTTGTTAGGAACACAAAAAAGAATGACTTCACCTATGTGAGGTTTTACAATTTTTGTAAGCATAGACATAGACATAGAAATTTTTTATTTAAGCGGTGTAGTGATTTTACTTCCACCACCGTCGTGATTTGTGTCCTTACAACTTATAATTTGACGAAACAGCTGGAATCTTGAGCTGCACCTCAGATTATTGATAATGATAATACCAAACACGATACCAACAGACAGCAAGACGATTTTTCATTTAGTTGTCTAATTAAGAGTCAGCAGTAAGCTTGGTTCTCCATACAAACGTAGTTCCGCTCCCATTTTAAAATGGCATGCTGGAATAATATGAAACTTTGTATACACAGTGGGATCCGGTATATCTAGGCCGGCAATTAGTTTCTGGTGCTTGAAATTATTATGGAGCATAAATACAGTGATTATTAAGGTTTTCATACAAGACCCAAAAATTCAAAAACTCGCTGTATTTTATCTTTTCTAATATCTAGCAACAGGAACTAATTTTTGATCTAGATTTGACGGATCCCATTGTTTATACAAAGTTTCATGTTATTTCAGCATGGCGTTTTAAAATGAGGACGAAACTACGTTTGTATGGAGAATCGAGTTCGGTCGAGCGTACGGGGGACTCTCAAGTCAACCGTTGGTAAGATATCAGTGGCGGCCACTGAGATTATTTGCTGGGCAACCCGGAGCGAAAATAAGTACCTATCTATCAATAAGGTCGTTTTCTTGTACATGAGTTTATTACCGACTGTATTTTTAGTTAAATAATGTACCTTGAAATACGTCTCGATCGCAACTAAACACGACACATAATTGACATAATCATACACAAAGCACTGGTATATAGTAAATCTAAATTTCACTAGTATATATTGATTTAAACTTGCACGATTTTTACACATTATTATTGGTAAACGGGACTTAATCGCGTACAAAAATTAATCACCTGAGGTGTGCCCGACGTTTCGAATGTATCGCAACATCCGTGGTCACGAGCTGACTGGCTTCAGCGGGTATCAACATCTTCTAGCCGCACGGGTTTTCCGTACTACCCACTAGTATATTAAGTTGGTTTCTCATTAAAGATTACAATAACAATAAGCATTTGTAAATTATATGTGTTGCTTTCATATTTTATACATTATTCACCAAATAACAAAGTACCCTGTTGCGCAATCCTCCATGGATAATTAAAATAAGAGTAAACTACTAAAGTTGGAAACTAAACTAAACATACACAATATTTGATAATTATAAAATCGATATTTGATAATATTTTGCACATTCGCTCAAGACACGTTTTAGTATAATTTTAATATTTGGCGAAACAAGTCATTCTAATATAAACCTTATTGAAATACATTTAAGGTTTAAATTCCAGTGAGATAATACCAAAATAAGCCTCTGCAAAGCGGCTTGCAAAGACGCGCAGAAGGCGGCGTTTTCGCTTCGAGTCTTGGAAGCGCGTTATTAATGTGTGCGTGTAACTTCGATGTGTGCGCGCTGTACTACACGCGCGAAGGCAAGTCGGTCTTCGCCGGCTTTGCGCGCTCGGCGTGTGGATTCATACTGATAACAAGGGGCTTGCAATGGGTGGAGCGCGCCGCGTTAATAACCTAACGCTTGAAAACCCCGACGCTAGCTGTCAGTCGCGGGCCGTCGCCGTCCGAGCATGTACGTGCGCGTCGTTTTGTGATCCGCTGCCGCGCGCCGCCGACTTGATCGCGACGAACCGCGCGTTACTACGTAATTTTTGTGTGATTTAAAAAACCCACGATGAAACCGATAACCGGCCACATATGTTCTGTGTTGTTGTTTGAATACCCGAAGGAACGTTGGTGTATCTTTTTTCAGTTGCCTACAAATACGTAAGTCTTTTTTTATTTTAGTTTGGTATATGTAATAATAAGTACTTATTTAGTGTTGGTAGGTGTTTAAAATTATTGGTTGGTGTTTAAAATTATCAAGTTGTAAGTGACAATACAAATAAATACGATACGAACCACCTGGCTACTTGTTAGGTACTTATAGCTTAAACTCACCATTTCCGACGATTTACTTATTAAGTAACTAACTGTAATTTTATTCAAAATGAAACACGCGTTATTAAATATATTTTACTTGATTAGCTATATAATAGTTGTTGTATTTAGGTAGTTGTCCTTTATTGTGGCCATAGCATTTGAAACACGGGCAAAGTGTAGGTATAAGTAGCTGAAAAACATAAGAAGATGACCTGTCCTGTTGTATGCAGTTGTGACGTGTTTGTTGTTGATTTGTATGTCCGACAAAACCTGTTGGTTGATGATTTGAAATGTATTTTTTTTTATTTTAGACACAGTAGTTTCGGAGATGAAGGGGGTAATGGTAATTTTTTGGGTATTATCTTAAAAAAAATCTTAAATATTTATTTTAAAATTACAAAAAATATATTTGAGATGCACACAATGAGCTCTTTCATTTTAAATGTAACACGATATATGTAGTTTGAAGGTACTTCCCCTACACGTAAAACGGGGATGCATTTTTTTTTCTTGCAAAACCCACCGTGTAGGGTATCGTTAGATGGTTCGTTAAAAAATATGAGATTTATAATTCTTGTGAAGTAACATGTATTTATTAATATCGGTTCACTGTACTTAAGCGACATCTGGTGAGGTAGAACATTTTTTGCATCATTGAAGTATTTTTGGCGTGACAACCCTAGGGCTACACGTGCCGCTCGTGAATGAATACAAGTTATGCGATAGACAGAGATGCGGAGAGTAGGCACGTTTCTTATGCTTAAACGCCGTTTTTGTTAGGAAGTGAAATTTCTGTACTTGTACTATTCCTTATTCTGTGCTGATAGTGATTTGTTAAAATATTTTGCCATAACTCTATTTAGTAAATCGTATTGTCAAATTCAGGATAGTTTGTATATATATTTTTGATTCATTTATGGCATTGTAAGTATAGTACATGCAGCAAGAATTTTTAGGCAAACCGGTGGGAATCGTGTTGTATGGGAGCTCCTCTACTGTAAGATATTAGCTGTCGACGTCGTAAATAGTGTTCACACCTCTATTTCCAAACGACGATTTATAAAATTATGAAAAAAAGTTAGGTGAATTTATAAATACTTTCAACGATTTTTAGTTTGAACAAGATAGGGTCTATCAGTTTTGAAGTTATTGCCGAATAACAGTCTTGCCCAAACAAAAGGACTTAAGTGCCGTGAGTTCCCTATTAAGATACCACCGGCACGGAACCCTTCTCTGTGCGTGATTCGACTCGCACTTGGCCGGTTTTCTATACAACGATCTATGAACACGAGTGGAACTGTGCTAATTTCATATATGCCCCGCTAGATGTCGCTATCCTTAGCGCAAACTGAGTAACGCTTTGTTACCACAATAAGTTCATCACGAATATGTGATTTGATTTGTTCAAAGAAAGAAAGAAAGAAAGATATATATTTTTTGTACGCGGTGCGTTGATTCGTTCATCCACCGTCGTGACCTTACCACAGACAACAGAGAAAAGCAGGCTCGCAGTATTAAGCCAGATGATTTTTCATATAGTTGTCTCTTTAATCCGAATGGTGACCAAAATGAGTTAGAAAGCGACAGATAGTACAATCATTTTCGGTTGTTAACGAGTTGTCTCCATTTGAAAGCATACTAGGATGTTAAATCCCATGTAAACTTAACACACTATTACGTCAGTTCAGTACAGTTTTCAGTTATGAACACGGAGACACTGACAGGTGAAGACGTGTCAGATGTCACTTGTCTGTCTCTCAAAATTTCTGATTTGTGCATTAGTGAGAATCAGGGCTCGGAACCGGTTAATCTCAAAATCCTGAAATAGCCAAATATTAGTTTATGCTCTTTATGTAGGACTCAATAATGTATTTGGGTTATTACTTCATATTGTTAGATTGCCTGATTAAACATGAAATAGTAGACGAAAGAACGATAAGAACTAAAAAAATACCGGTATTTTTGTATGGACAGAATACCGGTTTCCGAGCCCTGGTGAGAATAGATCAGATGTACAGAAATTGTTCAACTTAAATGAGCGGGTGTACTTTACTTTGATATCTGTGGATCTTACAATGTATCATCATCATCCTCCTAGCGTTATTCCCAGTACAGTTGCATCCTGAAGGATGCCTGGGGTCCGCTACCTATAAATATAATAAATAAATAAATATTATAACTAAAGCCAGCCTAGTCGGCCTGTTTAGCCTAGTTGGTAGTGCCATTGCCTCCGAAGCTAGAGGTCCCGGGTTCGATTCCCGGTAAGGGCATTTGTTTCTGTGGTGAGCAGAGACATTTGTTCCTGAGACTTGGATGTTTTCTATGTATTTAAGTATATATCTATTAAATATATCGTCGTCTAGTACCCATAACACAAGCCTTGTTGAGCTTACTGTGGGACTAGTTCGATTTGTGTAAAAATGTCCCTTAATATTTTTTTATTTTTTTTATTTTTTTATAACTAAGGTTTGAAATTCTCTGCCGGCGTCTCTATTTCCGAGTTCATATAACCTACACCTTTTTAAGGCACGAGTGAATAGGCATCTTCTGGGTGAGCTCGCTTCATCGTCGGCCTCATCTTTGCCTCCCGGCTAGATGCTGGACAAGAGAAGACCCATTTTTGATTTAAAAAAAAAATGCATAAAAGAGTGTACTGATTGAAAGATTCTTCGTCTCGGGCGAACCGGTAGCTCAGTTGGAAAGAGCGATGGACGGATTCAAGAGGCCGTGGGTTCAATTCCCGCGAGGGGTGATACATTTAACAATTTTTCATTTCCGTTGGAATTTACAAATGCTTTTGCTCACCACATAATCATACGCCCTCATTGGCCCTAGAATCACCCTCAGACCGCGCGCTCGGCCACTGTTAGCAGTGCCATCGGCGCGCACTGTAGCACACAGAAACTCTCCGCTAGTCCGTGCCCTGACCCTACTGAATGCGCTCCTGGTGTCAGCGCCTGAGTGTGACCTGCTTGCGTGGAGATGGTCGGCCGTATGCCAGGAGTGTCTGAAGTTTTGCGAGATGATGTAAGCAATAATGTACCTATATGTGTGTTATGTATGTAATATGTTGTTATATTATTCTGTTAATTTGTCTGTTACCTATTTAAGTACACAGTGTATTGGTTTTAAGTTGTAATGCTGTGTATCCTATTGAATAAATAAATAAATTGGGACCTCTAGCTTCGTAGGCAGTGTCACTACCAACTACACAACAGCGGGCTTACGATGGTTGCTATTTTTAACCGACTTCAATAGAAGGAAGGAGGTTCTCAGTTCATCTGCATGTTTGCTTTTTATTTTTTTATGTATGTTTATTCCCGGACAACTCTTGACCACGTTGGCCGACTTTGATAATTCTTTTTTTTTTGTTTCAAAGCAGGCACCCCCAAATTGGTCCCATATAAATTTGGTGAAGATCTGATGATGGGATCTATGAGGAATCGAGGGAACTCCTCGAATTTGATAGGCCGATGTCGGTTTTTTCTGTAGGTAACCAAGCATTGGCTCACGGAAATCACAAATTGCGGAATAGCGAAGTACAAAATTCGAGTCGTTTTTTTTTGGTATTAATTATATCACTTATCGTCGTGGATAAGACGCCCGTCACTCTCGCACTCGCATACTTGTCAGAGCGTGACGAATGTCTTATCCACGTCGATAAGAAATAAAATGGCAACCATCATAGGCCCGCTGACCGACATGGATATTAAGTGTGGATTTAAATGTATAATTTATTTGTTTGTTGTCAGGTCGGAGACACGAGGCCCATCAGTTTCTGCCGCTTCAGTTCCGACAGTCAGATGTTGATTACGTCCAGTTGGTGAGTAAATGTTACAAACATAAAGTTAAACTTATACTCGTTTATTGGTAACTAGCGATCCGGCCCGGCTTCGCACGGTTGCAATGCTGATATAAAAATTAACAGGATGTCTCTTTATATACAACCCGGCCGGTACCGCCGCAACCGCTATGTCCCTGCATTTTTAGTCTGTAATATCGTCGAAAATATTCCATTAAATTTAATGCTGTAAAGGGCTATATTGATCTGTATTAAATGGACAATATATTTAATGTACTTAATTGCATAAGTATTAATGCTGTATTGCTTAAAATCGCTTCGTAAATAAGCCATTATTTCTCGTAAAAAGTAAAGGACAAATAATGGTTATTGTGGGTTATCCCTAAGAGATAGACATACCATCGCGGACTATTTTGTAGACCTTTTTAAGGTGTACAATACTGTAGTACATTATTTTGATCTATCTCGTAAGGTTGATCCAGCGTTTGCAATGAAAGCGCAAAAAAGTGTTTATTTACGACATCACATTAGAAACATCTAAAATTATCAGAGATTCTCTGCTATATTATGCATGTATTATACATATAAACTTTCCTCTTAAATCATTCTATGTATTAAAAAAACCGCATCAAAATCCGTTGCGTAGTTTTTCAGATTTAAGCATAATAAAAATAATAATTATCGTATGGCATTTATTTTCGAACCGTGAGATCTTCGAGAAGACAAGTACGGTTGCCATTTAAGAGTCCGTAGTAAGCTCGGTTCTCCATACAAACGTAGTTTCGCGCTCATTTTAAATCGCCATGCTGGAATAGCATGAAACTTTGTATACACAGCGAGATTCGGCATATCTAGGTCGGAAATTAGTTTCTGTTGCTCGAAATTATAAGAGAAAAAATACAGCTATTATTAAGGTTTTCATACAAGACCTAAAAACTCTAAATATCGTTGTTTTATTCTATTACAATTTCTAGCAACAGAAGCTATTTTCCGGCCTAGATATGGTGGATTGTGTATACAAACTTTCATTTTATTTCAGCACGGCGTTGTAAAATGAGAACGAAACTACGTTTGTATGGAGAATTGAGTTCAGTTGAACGTACGGGTGACCCTTAAGATAAAAAAATCGTATTTATATTTTTTGAATCAAATACAAATACAAATTATTGAATAACTTTATTGAATCGGTTAAATGTCACAAAATTCGGATATATTATAATGTCCTAGACCCGGATATGTCCTAAAACTACAACCAATACCACCGTGGGGTGGGCAGCAGCATCCCTGGAGTGCGGTGGAGATACTGCGATCGCCAATCCGCATGCCAGGCGTGGCGATTATGGCATTTACCCTCCATGAAATTGGCGGCAACAGAAATATCTGTGAAAATTTCAATTGTCTAACTATCACGGTTCATGAGATACAGCCTGGTGAGAGACGGACAGACAGACGGACGGACAGCGGAGTATTAGTAATAGCGTTCCGTCAGGGGGGCGACACGGCCTATCGGTGTGAGTCGAGCGCCGGTGACCTTGTAACGGCACGTCTGTTGCATAGGGTTGGCAATGTAGCTGCCTTGGCAAGAGGAAATAATGTTTATTCAATGATCATGATATTCATCAATCAAACACCGGGAAGCTAGTCAAATTTAATCTGTAAGTTTTGATTACAAACAGACAGACAGATGCACTGAGTCAGGAGAAAACTTAGTAAAAGCTCGTAAAATAGGTACCTACAAAACTTCTCATAATATGGAAACTTACTTTTCTTGTGTAAATCTAAGCTTCACATGAATATAATTGTATGCTAAAATAATAACAATAATATAAAAAATATTTTTTTAAACCTCAATCCATAGAATTTATGTGACATGAAATGAAGTCATTCACTGCGACCGCGACACCCGCGTTAAGTATAATTTGAAAGACTCAATTGACATTTCATCTATTTCGCCATTTCATTTTTTTTTTGTTTAATTTATTCCGAAAATGTAGGTACTTCTTAATGTATTGCAAGTCAAAATGCATCCATACTCATACCAACCTTTCGTCTTTCTTTAGTCTTTCTAATTAAAAAACAGATTTTAAGTGAAGTCTTAATTCTAAATGTAGGGAAAGACACAACATATAAAAATTTATAACTAACTTATCTGGATCGGTAGGTAGCCTAAAGTAGCTTTTCCCTTTGTGGCTTTTGGTATTACTGTCACAACCGTAGACACAGCAATAAAAAGCTCCAGCCATAGTTGATTACATTGAATTACAAATGATAAATTCTAACGAATTTCAAGTAAAACTACACGCCCGCTACCGGCCGATCGATCTGTTGTGTGAGCGCACGTCACGCGAGCGAATGTTGAAGCGAGCGGCACCCCTGCGATTTATCTTGCCGCGGCTAGCTGTCCACACACCGCGCGCCCCTCGCGCACCCCCGTTCACGTCCGGACACACACACATAGCCGCGAGACGGGTTTACAGCACACATGCTTCGGTGTCGCTTCTTGTTACGTTAGTATATATCTTCTTTGGTTCCGTTATTACCCTGATCATCATCTCCCTGCCCTTATCCCGCTTATGCAGGGTCGGCGCAACATGTTTTCTTCTTCCATTCCTCTCTATTATTCGTCACTTCAGCGCTTACTCCTTTCTTTCTCATATCCTCTCTCACACAATCCATCCATCGCTTTTTGGGCCTTCCAATCGCTCTTCGTCCTTCTACATCCAACCCTAATATTCTTTTATCAATATGACATTCATCCCTCCTCATTACATGTCCATACCATTTTACCTTACTTTTGGGTACGGAACCCTAAAAATCCGACTCCATATTTTGCCACGTCTAGGTAAATTGGCGCCGTAATTTCCAACCCCTGATTATGGTAATAATGGCGGGGTACCGCCTCAGGCTTCGTAAGTATTAACTATATTAACTCTATCTTGCTTATTAACTTCCAGGTCTGGCCTGAGCAAGGTCTGGTCGGTTCCAGAATGCCAGGAGTTGCAGGTGCTAAAAGGCCACACGTGCAACGTCAGCGGCGCCACTTTCCACCCCAACGCTGTGATGCCACAGCACTTTAGGGACAAGGTAAACATGGAGCCACTCACTTCGCTCGGGATTCAAATACCACCCTTGCGTCTTAGTGGATACCTCGATTAAAATTGAGATAGCTGTTACACTTCGTAGAGTCGTCCGCTTTAAAGCACGCTCTAATATTTCAAGGAAATACATGATGGAGCCCTTCGGTTTGCTCTAGATTCAAAGACCACCCTCGCACGTAGTGCTTACCTCGATATGTTCAGGACAAGGCAGATTGTTCGCTTCGCTCTGGATTCAAATATATCCCTCATGTTACACAGCCCGTGGGCTGTACTACAATGTCTCCAGCGGTGCCAAGTGGACTACCGCTATATCGAAGTGCGGAAGTGTTTGTACGAGAACGCCACTATGTCAGTCCGACTCCAGGACCAGAGCTCGAGGCCTATTCCGTTGCAGCGGGGAGTCAGGCAAGGAGATGTTATTTCTCCTAAACTGTTCTCCGCTGCACTGGAGGATGTTTTCAAGACTCTGGACTGGAGAAGGATGGGCATCAACATAAACGGCGACTACCTCACTCACCTTCGGTTTGCTGACGATATAGTATGTCCCATATGCATTGCCATGTTTGTCCTTTTGTAATAATAGTAATAGTAAGTAAATGTACAAAACCTATTAATGACCCATTTTTATCTGTAATCTAATCTCTTACAACCATGATCTATTCTGACGTTGAATGTTTTGCTATCTGTTTCCAATATTTGCCACCCACTGGCGCTAGTAGCAGTGGTACCAGCGAAATGGCTGCGTTCATGGTTTGCGCAATAGTAAGCCCTGTATAGACGTAATTGCCATCTTGTTTTTGTTCGCTAGTTTGGTAAAAAACAAACATTTCATTTTATTATATTTTGTGTGTGTTTCTCTGGGGCCCTTTGCACGATTATTATTATCGCAATGCTCCGCAGCATTATGCGTGATAATAATAGCCGTGTAAAAGGGGCCTTTGGTTTGTATCGATTTTTATTATTTTGATGTGTTGCCCGCCGTTTCATCACCTTATGGGGCCCTTTACACTCTGGTTATACAATACTCGGATGTCAATATTATCGCGGATTTTTAAATAGTGTGGATAATGCTTCAATGTTCATAAATGTTGACGTGATACGTATTGTATTGTAGTATGAGTGTATCAAGTGATGGTAATCGACGTGTAACGGGCCCCTAAGGGACCTACGGAAGACCAGCGCCGGCTATAAAGCCTGCATATGCTGAGTGGGTTCCTTTTCGCAACTTAGCCTTTGTTGTGTATGTTTTTTTACTTTTGTTACAGTGCTTGTTGTGAATAAATATTTGAATCTTGAATCTTGAATCTAGTAGTCTTGGCTGAGACCATGGAAGATTTAAGTACAATGCTCAATGACCTCAGTAAAGCCTCCGAGCGAGTTGGTCTAAGGATGAACATGGACAAGACGAAGATCATGTCAAATGCCCATGTAGCACCAACTCCCGTAACAATCGGACACTTTACGCTCGAAGTTGTAGACGATTACGTATACCTAGAACAGACTGTCCAGTTAGGTAAGTCCAACTTCGAGAAAGAGGTTAATCGTCGAATCCGACTCGGCTGGGTAGCGTTCGGGAAGCTACGGCACATCTTTTCGTCCAATATCCCGCAGTGTCTCAAGACGAGAGTCTTTGACCAGTGTGTGTTGCCAGTGATGACATATGGTACTGAAACGTGGTCGCTTACTATGGGCCTCATAAGAAGGCTCAAAGTCACCCAAAGAGCAATGGAGAGAGCTATGTTAGGAGTTTCTCTGCGTGATCGCATCAGGAATGAGGCCATCCGCAGCAGAACCAAAGTGACCGATATAGCCCTCCGAATCGCTAAACTTAAGTGGCAGTGGGCGGGGCACATAGCACGTAGAACCGATGGCCGTTGGGGCGGAAAGGTTCTCGAGTGGCGACCACGTACCGGAAGGCGTAGCGTGGGCAGGCCCCTCACACGGTGGACCGATGACCTGGTGAAGGTCGCGGGTGTCCGCTGGATGCGGGTGGCACAGGACCGGTCATTGTGGAAGTCTTTGGGGGAGGCCTATGTCCAGCAGTGGACGTCTTTCGGCTGACATGATGATGATGATGTTACGCAGACATCGTAGTCCTGTAAGAATTATGACACTTTTTAAAGTGTTTATAGGTGAAAAAATTAAAAACTTAAGCAAGTCACCTGTTGTATGTAGTTGTAGCGTGTTCGAATAGACATTACATATTTAAAATGTGCAACACAAACAAAACAAACGCCTATTCGAACACGTCACAACTACATACAACAGGCGACTTATATAAGGGTGGTATTGCACTCGTCCAATTTCTTTGTGTAATCTTTGATCAAATTTCTTTGACAGAGGCCCATTCCACTCATCCAATATCTTTGTCCAAGTTTTATTTTTTTCTTGCGTATATTTGATTTAACTGTCATCGGAATCTTTGATCAAATGTCGGGGTCCCGTCCAAGTCTGATGAAATCATCCAATTTCTTTGATCAAAGATATTGGATGAGTTCAATAGGGGGTGGTATTCTACTGAAAAAATATCTTTGTCAAATCTTTGACCAAATTTCTTTGACGGAGGCCCATTCCACTTATCCAATATCTTTGTCCAAGTTTTATTTTTCATGAGTAGCCATATTGATTTAAATGTCATCAGAATCTTTGATCAAATGTCGGGGTCCCATCCAAGTTACCTCCCTTAGGGAGGTATTCCACTCATCCAATATCTTTGTCTAATTAACATTTGATCAAAGAAATTGGATGATTTCATCCAACTTGGATGGGACCCCGACATTTGATCAAAGATTCTGATGACATTTAAATCAATATGGTTACGCATTAAAAAAAAAAATTTTGACTTGGACAAAGATATTGGATAAGTGAAATGTGCCTGCATCAAAGAAATTTGATCAATGATTGGACCCTTAGTTTTGGAGTAGGTTTATGTGTGATCATAAATCATAAATAATTTATTTGCATAAAACATGGTGTTTACAATAGATGACAAGGTACAAATTAATAATAGTCTTACATGTTTTGCCGGTTGATGACATGTAAATACTTATAAATTATGTCATTATATTCTAATTAAATAATGTCAAAGTTGTGTTTTGTAAGTAAAAAAAAAATGTAAAAAATTAAATCGATTATTTTGTTTTGTTATTTTTCCAGTTGAAGATCAAGTCGGAATCGGAACCAGACCAGCCAATGGATACTGGTGGTTCGAGCGAGGACAAATCCGAAGTATGCACAATGGCTTCCTGCGCATACGATGGGACGGTACATCTGTGGAATTTCGACAGGTAATCTAATCTTTCTGTTTATAGAGACGTGGGGCACATCAAAATATAGTATTTAATGCAATAGTTACATGATAAGGGATCTTAACATTCGACAGCCGCTGTAACAAAACGAGCATAACGAGTTTTGTTATTAAAGACTCGAGAATTTTAAGATCTAATTATGTAACGTTGCATACAATATTTTTTCTACGTCAGCAAAATAATTTGATTTAACCCTTTTCCAGTCCGCGCTCAAAATGTGATGGTGATTCATTTGACGAGTCACTTTTTACTATAATGCAATGTAATTTGAGCCTTAAATCAGAGAACTAGGATTGAAATTCTATTGACACGTATGTGGTCGATGATACGTACTACGCCTGGAAAAGGGTTAAATAAAAAATAGATATGGTGGCATAATAATGGGCAATGACGTGTACCTCTTTAAAAAAAAAAAATTATTTTTCTCAAACATGCAATGAAATATTGATGTTATGTTCCGTATAATAGGCTGCGAAGTATGACGTTTCAGGTGCGGCTGGGACAAGAGTCTATATGTCTTCGACCGGCAACCCCTTTCGTCCCGGCCTCTGTAGTAATGTACTATTAAATAATGTACGGAAATCCATTTGGATTATCCCACCAGTAATATGACTCGTCTCGTCTATAGTATAGACTTGCATTATTAGGAAACTGAGCGCGTCTCTCGCCATCAAACGTAACAGTTTGGCGAGTACAATAATAAGTGTTAAAATTGTAACTTATAATGGTCAATAAATAAAAAAAAAAAAAAAAAAAAAAATTAATATAAAAAGTTTATTGTTTATAATACTGCTGTCAGTCATGTAATTTATTCATTTAATCGTATGGCATTTATTTTCGAACCGTGATATCTTCGAGAAGACAAGTACGGTTGCCAGTTTTTGTTGCACTTTTAGCACCACCCAGGGGTCACGTGTAGGGTAACGGTGGGTACTCCCTACGGACGTGGTGCAACTTCGACCCCCCCTTTGTCAAGTGAGTGGGCAACTTGACTGTTAGAAGTTCTCAAGCCGCCCGAAGGCCTCTATCTTGGCTTAACGACTGCTGTCGAGACAGCAGCCGGGATCAACGGCTTAACGTGCCTTCCAAAGCACGAGAGCGCTTAGTTAGTAACCACAGCGGTCACCCATCCAAGAACTCTGTAATGTAATTGACAGATTATAACGCTGGATTAGAAAAATAACATAAATAATAATAATTCCCTGTATTTCATGCATATTTCACTCCTAAAAAAACTAGCAGCTCTGTTAGTTGTAGACCTCGCGAAAAACATTTTCATTGAACTAGTTTGTAAGGGTGGTATTTCAGTCGTCCAATATCTTTGTCCAATATACATTTGATCAAAGAAATTGGATGATTTCATCCAATTTGGATGGGACCCCGACATTTGATCAAAGATTCTGATGACATTTAAATCAATAGGGCTACGCATGAAAAAGAAATTTGATTAAAGATTGGAAAAAGATATTGGATGAGTAGAATACCACCCTTGGTATTCCACTCACCCAATATACATTTGATCAAAGAAATTGGATGGTTTTATCAAACTTGGAAGGGACCCCGACATTTGATCAAAGATTCTGATGACATTTAAATTAATATGGCTACGCATGAAAAAAAAAACTTGGACAAAGATATTGGATTATATTAATAATAGTAATTTAATTAATGGTTTTTTTTGACATCGAAGTCTAGTATATATTTTTTTAATTTTAAGTTTTATTGTATTTTATTTATTTATTAATAATTTAAACCAATTTAAATTTTACAATAGATTTTGATTTCATTGCTAATAAAATATTTATGGCCACTTCATCGTATTGTTTAAAAAAATATAATAATGTACTAACATGTAGCTTTAACGAAGGATATTAACATTTTGTGGATTCTTAATAGTCTGAAATAAAGATATTTTATTTTATTTTATTGGATAATACGAATGGGCCTCCGTCAAAGAAACTTAATCAAAGATTGGACAAAGATGTTGGACGAGTGGAATACCACCCTGAGTCAAAAGTTTTATTGTGTCCACAGTGACTCGCCGATGGCGTCCCTCCCGGGGCACAGCCCTCACCGCGTGTCCAGAGTGGAGTTCCATCCCTCCGGCCGCATGTTGGCCGCGGCAGTGTTCGACAGCAGCTGGAGGCTCTGGGACCTGGAGACTGGTCAGTGTACTGTAAAGGTTGTGTTACCCCCTTTTACAGATCTCCTTCCGAGACGGGGACTGGCAGTTAGATGGAATTGAATTTAGAATGTCAACTGTCTCTGTCTAATGGAATAATAGTTGAAGGCCTCAGACTAGGCGAGTCGGCACTGAAGAAAGGTCGATTATTCACCTTATTTATTTATTTTTCTTAGGTTAGATTTTTTACAATAAATTTATCAAATGTAGGTAAAATATAAAAACACGTAAAAAATATAAAAGCATTATAAAAAACCTAACCACCCTAGGTTAGGTTAGGTTAGGCCGCCGGCAGCGAGGCGAGTCTAAGCTACCGGTGGTTAGGGCGACAGAGAGAGAGGAACCTCCGGACTATCCGTGTCTAGGAGTACCGCCTTCTGTATCTGACCCTTGACCCAGCCATCTAACGAGAGTCTCTTGAGATGTTGGTCGAGACTTTTCGCTATTAGACCGTTCACAGAGACGACTATCGGGACAATAATCGTTGAATCAACATCCCACATGGCGGTTACCTCATGTGCCAAGTCCAGGTACTTGCTGACTTTGTCCTTCTCAGCTTTCACGAGGTTCTCGTCATGGGGGATGGTGATATCAACGAGTACTGCCTGGCGCTTCAATCGATCTGTCAGCACGATATCAGGCGTGTTGGCTAAAATAGTCCTGTCCGTGATGACAGATCGATCCCAATAGAGCGTTGCACGACCATTTTCGAGAACTGGCGCAGGTGTGTACTTATAATACGGCACTTCGAAGTCCACAAGACCGTATAAAAGAGCAAGCTGCTGGTGAATAATCCTGGCCACCAAGATCGATTTATTATTGTGCATGTTAATATAGAAGCTATATATATACAGGGCGTCCCACGGCCATGCCACATGGAGGGAAAGTACCTTTAATATTGTAGATAGAACATTTTACTGAAAGAAGACATTATCTAATTTTTAAAAGTTAGTAATTCTGCATTCAAAGATTTTCTAAAAATTACTTGCTTCGTCCGGGAATCGAACCGACTCACATGTGAAAAAGAAACACCTGTATTTTTATGATCCGTATCGCAAGAATGTACAAAACTAAATCATTTTTCTAAAGTAACATGGTATCCCAAAAGAAAGGCAAATAGTAAAATCTATGATTGAAGTTTCAAGATTCAGTTCGATTCCTGACAAAGTATGAAAAATTCGATTTTTTTCAAAAAAATCTATGAATACCAAATTACTCACTTCTAAAAATTAGATAATGTCTTCTTTTAGTAAACTTTCTTATCTGCAGTATTTAAGGTTCTTCCCCTTCATGTGGCATGGCCGTGGGACGCCCTGTATATATAAGAATTAAGAGTCCGTATATAGCCGTTTGCTGAATTCGCTAAACTTTTAGAGGTCATATCTCATTCAATATTCGTTTTCCTAAAGATTTTATTGTATAATATGAAAGATCGTTTCAATTCAAGTTGAATAAGTGGAAAATTTGTTTAGATTTCGCTCTCAATTTACTATATTTTGGCTCAGCCCAACAGCTGTTTTCTCAATTTTCGCTCGGAGACGTGTAAAACGAGTTAGATTTGAAGAATTATTTGATTTCAAACCGACATGAAACAATTAAATCTATATTGGATTGATAGTCTTCTTAGGAATAAGTGGAATACATTTTATAAGTTACATATTAAATTGTTGAGTAAAACCGTATTTCCATGCAACAATTTTTTAGTAAAAACACACGAAGAATCGCCAGTATTTTTGGCCATTTAGCACATTATTTCAAAAATATAAAACCATAATAAGAAACTCCAGTTCAAGCGCTACTCGTTCATATAAAAATATATGTATATGTAGAAGTAAATTTCGGCATAAAATATATTTCAAATCACCCTAAAATTCGTAATAAAACACCGTGCACGGCGCTCGATTCGGCAGTCGCCGCCAAGCGGTTCGAGGGAACGGTCACGTCGCTCGTCGATTTCAAGGTCACGTAGCTACGGGCGCATGGGCTAGCGGGAATTATAGCGCGATGAGGCAGTCTTGATCATTGGGTAAGTAATGCTTTTTGTTACATTTGACTTTTTATATGAAATTGCATTATGCATTTGTACTAACTGATGGAAATATTTTCATTGTACTATTAACATTTTTGACCTATGTTCCATAGACGGAGGTTCTTAATTAGTCTTCATGTTTTATCTTTAAGGGCGTATACTTTTTTCACCTATAGTATCAATTAATACGACTCATATAGAATAATAATTTGGTAAATAGTGTTATTAATTAGGTGTAACGATTTTTTTTAATCTGACCGAGCAGCAATGTACGCAGTCCAACTTATTTTGACATAACAAGCAAGATGTCAAAAGAGGAGGTTATCAATTCGGTTGTATGTATTTTTTTTTAAATGTTTGTTCCTCCATAACTCCGTCATTTCTTAACCGATTTTGAAAATTCTTTTTTTGATTGTAAGTATATATATCCAAGTTGGTCCCGTTTTTGTCAAAACGCAGTTCTGATGATGGGATCCATGAGGAATTGAGAGAACTCCTCAAATAATAAAGGCAAACATATAGTGATTTTTGTGTTTTTATCTACAAATCGCGAATTTTCATACAAAAATGTGACATTTGATGAAGTGGAAATGCTGATGATGATCAGAACAGAACTCTTCAACTACGAAAAGTTCACGTTTGGCGATTTGTCCTTTTAGTTGTGTTTGTTAAGCAAGTTCTATTTTCACGATAAATTTTTGTCATGCTCGAGTTCTGATGATAGGATCCATTAGGAATCGAGGGAACTCCTCAAATGTGAAAGGAACACAAATAGTAATTTTGGTATTTTCTTGAACTAATCAAGCATTTTCATTCAAAAAAGTGACATTTGATGAAGTAGAACTGCTGATGATGATCAGAATGGAACTCTTCAACGACGCGTAGTTCACGTTGGGCGATTTATTTTCTTCGTTTTGTTTGTCAAGCAAGCATTTTTGACAAGCTTGAGTTCTGATGGAGGATTCCATGAGGAATTTAGGGTACTTAGTCTTCTACCATAATAAACATACTTATAGCCATTTTATTTTATTCTCACCGGCCTCACCCATTGAAGTCGGTTTTGTTTTCTTAAAAATTATCTGTTATAACTTTTAGAAACTGTCTTTTTCCCATGATGTTTTTGTTTGATAGGAACACTCAGGACTTTGCTACTTGACTTAATTAATTAAGCAAACTAATTTAAACACTGACAAGACGCATCGGTACGTTCATTATTATGGGTGCAATACTATGCGTGCTTAATTATTATGTATGAAAAAGAAAGAACTTTATTTCCTAAATAAATTAATGTAAATAGGTTCCGTAGGTCCAATCTTAATCTCCATTATGCCCGTATAAATTTACACACTGTATATACATTAAGCAATAATTCTAAAAGTACGTCATCGAATTTTCAACATCATCAGTATATATGTCCCACTGCTGGGCAGATACGTCCTCTCATGAATTAGTTGGACTGTTCAGGTTGTTATTTTGCTGTTTCTTAATTTTGGCAGCCGTTTGGAATATTTCCGATTTACAGAATCTTATTCCCATTGCCTTTATCTGTGTGATATAAATTGCTTCCTGCTGTCCTAATACTACTTTTCTGGCCTTTTCAGTCATTTCTGGTTTTAACCATATTTATGCAATTTTACCTAACATCTGCTTCGATGACAGGTCCCAACACATATCCGTCAGCAACAATTGGTCATATTTGAAAACTTAGTCTAATGGGAGTCTGATTTTATGGGTATCAGCTTTCTTTTTAAAGGCTAAAGCTAAAATCGGCGGCCAGGATAATATCGGTTTTCCTCACAAAAAAATGACGGTATTTCTGCTTCTTCTTCTACACCTTTGATAATAATTTCTGCTGTGTTATTTCACTACTTGTATAGAACTCACGCTTTTAAAGAGCATATTGTTTTGCATCTTTTTAGTGATTTATAACCTAATAGTGATAATATTTGCTGAAGTTGTTTCATCTTTCACTTTAGTTGTGGACGGACGGTGCAACATGTTTTATCTCCATACCTTTTATCGCCCATCTTTTTCTTGCACAGATTCTTACTATTCATGTCGCTAAAGTAGTATACTATAAAACAATATTTATAAATTGATTGGTTTTATTATTTTAGATTTAAGTATGGCGCCTAGGAAGGCAAACCGTTCATTTGGTAAAGTAAAGAGGAAAACAATATTTGTGGTCCTAAAAGATTAAACCCAGACTATAAAGAAATCAACGCAACGCCGGAATCTGGAAAGGTTAAGGAATTATTCTTATAAAATGATTATTTTTCTAGGATGTGCAGTATAATGAAAATGTTGAACCCGATAAAGACCAAGGCACCACAGACCAGTAAACATGCCATATCGGATATGATGGTGAAGTTTGGCTGGTCAAAAGATGGGGCTATTGCTGAGAGGTCCGGATATAACAGTGCTTCTACACGTTATCGAGGCAGGCGATGACCATCCAATAGCTATTAACCTTATTCTAGTAAAAATAAAATGTACCTACATTTCTAAATTACCTGGTATATTATTTCAACACCTACACTAAAACCAAGAAACGAATAAGTCAGGTAAAAACTATTCACCTAGAACTTGAATACCTGGAAACTGAAAACTCTAACAGTAATTCATTATCGACCGAGTGAACGAAATCGAATAAGGTCTCCGTTTCAGCTTGGACAAAAATGCTTTTGTATGTCTGTCAGGATTTCCGGCTGTTCTCCTCTAGAGATCCCATTTGTCAACCGATTCTCGTGAAATCTGGTGAGCAGGTTTGGTAATTATATATTTTTTTCTCAAACAAGTTTAAAAAAAAATCAAAAACAACAGACAGAGTTATGCAAAACGACAGACTCGCGAGGTCTACGGCTCACAGAGCCAAATAAGAAATAATATAAATAACCTAAGTTTTAAGATGAATTAAGATAAATAATAGTAAATATTGGGCAAAATCTTAACAAATTGACCTAGTGCCAAACTAAGCACAGCTTTTACTATGGGTACTAAACGACGATATTCATACTTATACTTATATAGATAAATAAATACTTAAATACATAGAAAACGAATATCCATGACTTAGGAAGAAATAAATGCCCATACCGGGATTCAAACCTCAAGCTTCGTAGGCAGGGTCAACACCAACTAGGCTAAAGCAGTCGTCAAACAAGTAAGTACTTAAGGCGAAGGGGTAGGCAAGCTCTTTCCATACACACGTTGTGCAAGTTTTTCATCGTTTATGTTTGCGCTATAGTTATTATTTTTGGTCAATATATTTATTTTTCTGTTAGCTACGATTTGATGTTTATTAGTTTTATTTAAATTCTTTTTTGTATTTTTTATTTTTTTGAAATAAATCAAAATTTCAACATCAGGTTCTGCGTATATCCAATATATAGCAGCAAAAAATAAAATAAAATTATGTAGTGCCGAAACTAACGAATAAAACTTGCACAACGTTTGTATGGAGAAGGCCTTGCCCTACCCTTCGCCTTAAATGAATTCTGAATTTGTAGTAATTACATAAATACATTATAATGAACGATACAGTTTTAAGTTACCTGACATTTTATTTAAATATATAAACATAGAAATATTAAGAAACGAAAAAGTCTGATAAAACGGTTAAAGTATCAACACTACTCTACGCCGACCTAGCCGCCTCGCTCGACCCCCACTACAACACCTGCGCTGGCGCGCTTAGAGACTGGTAATAATACCTAGAATCGAACTTTTTCCGGGCCGATACGGACTCTTAAGACGTATTAATTCTACCCCGTAGCTCAGTCTCCCTACATGGTGGAGGCGTGGGGTAAAATTAACACGTCTCAATGCACACGTATATTTATGTGAATTTTTTTGTTAATTTCAGCAACGGAGGTGTTGCATCAGGAAGGGCACGCGAAAGAAGTATATAGCGTGGCTTTCCAGTGCGACGGCTCGCTTGCAGTCACCGGGTGAGAATTTGTACAAAATTTACAATTAATTTGACTTCCAAGTACCTACATAATAACATAACACTAGTGGCTCTGTGAGCTTTGGTCGTCGCAAAAAATTTTTTATTTTTTTTCAAATTTCAAAATTTCCTAACTCAGACTCGACAAAAAAATATCTATATAATTATCGAACCCGCTCACAAAATTAATACTAGAATCGGTTGAGAAATGCGACCTGTAGAGGTGAACATCCGGACAGACAGACATACGAAAGAACTTTTGTCGAAAGCTGAAACGGAGACGCTTCATTCGCTCGGTCAATTAATAACTGCCTACATACTAAGTAATGTTATGTGTTGTTGGCGACCACGTTGGCTTAGTTGGTAGTGATCCTGCCTACGACTGTCGGGCCATTATTTGTGCATTTATCACGAATATTGTTGCTGAGTATTGGATGTTTCCTACGTATTTATCTATATATAAGTATGTATATAGTCGTCTAGTACCCATAGTACAAGCTTTGCTTATTTTGGGACTAGGACGATTTGTGTAAGATTGTCCTCCAATATTCATTTTTCTCAAACATAATATTGATGTTATTTTTCTTATAATAGGCTGCGAAGTATGACGTTTCAGGTGCGGCTGGGACAAGAGGTCGTTAATGGAATTTCATACTTATCTTGCAAGCCTAGGCCGGCAAAGTCCTCTTTTTTAATTTCCATTCCACATAAATTTGTGGCACAGGCATCATGACATTCTGCCACTATGTGTATTAAAATAAAACTTTGATGTTTTTGTTGTTTATTACATTGCACGTTTGAGAAAAGCACTATACATACCTCGGCGGGAAATATGGGGTTGCCCGCCTCAGACCTATCCGGCTATATGTCTTCGGCCGGCAACCCCTTTCGTCCCGGCCTCTGTAGTAATGTACTATTATTTTATGCTTAATTTTTATATGTATATACACAAGATATTTCCAGGGCTCAATGGAGTCATCAAAACAAGTAACTTTATTCTTACAACTTATATAATTCGAAAAATAAATTCAAAGTTAAGTAAATAAGTTCCGTCTAAAGTTAAGACGTTTCGTCAATCTATGAACCGGACGCTTTATTTTTCAGCTCATATATCGTCGAATCTAGCAACGTAATAACCATATTGAGGTGTTCAAGGCACTTAAATACAAAATACAGTATAAGTACAAAATTATTACACCCCTTTTTCTAAACATATACAGGGTGTCTTTATTCATCATCCTCCTAGCGTTATTCCCAGTACAGTTGCATCCTGAAGGATGCCTGGGGTCCGCTGCCTAATCCCAAGAATTGACGTAGGCACTAGTTTTTACGGAAGCGACTGCCATCTGACCTTCCAACCCGAGGGGGAAACTAGACCTTATTGGGATTAGGCTTGTCAAGTGAGTGGGCAACTTGACTGTTAGAGGTTCTCAAGCCGCCCGGAGGCCTCTAACTTGGCTTAACGACTGCTATCATAGACAGCAACCGGGATCAACGTCTTAACATGCCTTCCAAAGCACGGGAGCGCTCAGTTAGTAACCACTCGAAAGCGGTCACCCATCCAAGAACTGACCTCGCCCGACACTTTGCTTAACCTCGCATACCGCACGCGGTACGCGGGCGCCGCTGGGCCACGTACGCTGTGTCGAAGGGTGTCTTTATTGAATTCCGTTAATTGCGAAGGCTCAATCCTGAGATGAAATAAGGCAATCTTCTCTAAGACACTAGTATCCCAATTCGTACCATTTCGAAGTTATTCAAGAATCGACGACCTGTTTAGCCTAGTTGGTAGTGACTCTGCCTCCGAAGCTAGAGGTCCCGGGTTCGAATCCCGGCCAGGGCATTTATTTGTGCATTTATCACGGATATTTGTTCTTGGGCCTTGGATGTTTTCTATGTATTTAAGTATGTATTTATCTATATAAGTATGTATATCGTCGTCTAGTACCCATAGTACAAGCTTTGCTTAGTTTGGGACTAGGTCGATTTGTGTAAGATTGTCCCCCAATATTTATTTATTTATTCAGTCTTTTTCAGTTTAAATAAAAACCATTAGTAATTTCATAAAATCCAATTACAATATTGAAGTGTTTGTTAAGACGAATTTAAATGGAAAACTAAGAGACTTTAACAAGTGCCGTTTATCTGTAAAATGCATATCTGTTTTTAAAGAGGTATAAAAGAAAATTATTTTTGTGTTATGAAACTTATCCAATCATGTAAAACAATTACAAAAAAAAGTAAAGCCAAAGATACTATGGATCATATAAAAAATAATCGTGTTCGTATGTTTCTTGGTTGCGGAGAAAAATTGGAATCCCTACCGCCAATATTTTCAATTCGTCGTCTTAACATATTTATCTGTGTATATGTGTGGCACCAGCTCTTTAACGGATAGATCGATATGAGTGCGGTTTTTTTTAATATTTGAAAGCAGGTTTTCTAGCGATAGTCCTTAGACATGTTTTATCAAAATCCGTCCAGCAATTTTTTAGCAATTGATTATTGAAATGAAAATTCCTGACGTTTTTGGAATTTTATTATGACAACTGCAATAGAGATAATTTGTATTGTATGACGTTTCCAGTGGTATGGACGCTTTCGGTCGCGTATGGGACTTGCGCACGGGCCGATGCGTCATGTTCCTGGAGGGTCACTTGGGCCCCGTGCTGGGGGTCGATTGGTCCCCGTGCGGGTACACGCTCGCCACTGCCGCGCAGGATCACCAGGTGAGTGTGTGGGGTTCAGTGTCAGTGGACCTTATAGGGACATGTTGGGTATCGATTGGAACTCGTACGGACATGTTAGGGGTCGATTAAGGTCCTTGAGGGTACACACTCGCTACTGCCGTTCAGGATCACCAGGTCAGTGTTGGGGGTTCAGTGGACCTTATAGGGACATGTTGGGGATTGATTGGAACTCGTGGGGAAATCTTAGGGGTTGATTAGGCTCTTTGAGGGCATACGCTCTTTAGCTTTACTGCTGCGTATGGTCGACAGGTGAGTGTGCAGGGGTCGATTGGATCTCATACAGACATGTTGGGGGACGATTGTAACTCGCAATGTTTGGGGCAATTGTGCTCCTTGAGGGTACACGCTCGCTACTTCTGCGTAGGATACTACCGCGAACCGAAAACGAAGTATCTCTGTTGCTCGAACAAGCAATTGCGTCAGAGAGGCAGATATTTCGTTTTAGGTTCGCGGTAGCGCCTCAGGTGAGTGTTGGGGGTCCATCGGACATCATACGGACATGTTGATGGTAGATTGGGCCCCATGAAGGTATCCAGGGGGTCGTCAGGACCCTGGTCTGTGTTGGACCATGAAGAATGAAACAGATTTTTGATTTTAGCAGATTTTTCATACTGTTGTTTATGTGTGCTCTGCTCACGCACACCACGCGCCATGTTGACCCACAAATACACGTCAGTCCGCTAACAGCAAGCAGTGGTTTCACTTGTCTCACCTTACGTATCTATCACATACAATTCGTGTTTAAACAAGTTTTAAAATATGTTTTTTATTTTTATTTTTCAGGCTAAAATCTGGGATCTGAGGAAGCGCTCTTGCGTATACACCATAGCGGCTCACACACATCTACTCAGCGGTAACTATCAAACATTATATTCGTGAATAGAATGGGAATAATACATAGGTTAAGATGTATTTCAAAATGATTTTCTTTCGGAAATACCATGGAGAAAATAAGTAATCAAAGAGAGCTAACTCCATATGACTTCATACATAATTTTTTACTTTATTATTTCGTAGTCGACATCTAGCGTCAAATAGCGGAATCATCAGTACTGCTACTCGACAATAGACGCCGTGACGAACGAACAATCGAATGCTCAACCATTTTTAGCTAATATTATAACCGGATTAACCGGAACTCTGTTTTGAACCCATTCTGCTTTAAATGTCAGTAGTAAATTGTTGAGAAATACACTTTTCGTCAGTAGCGACAAACGTGACATCTAGTATCTTTATAGCAGTACTGATAATTCCGCTATTTGACGCTAGATGTCGACTACGAAATAATAAGTAAACAATGATGTATGAAGTTAAAAAAAATGTGAATGATGAATCCCGGCCACATTATTTGTGCATTTAGCACAAATATTTGTTCCTGAGTCTTGGATGTTTTCTATGTATTTAAGTATGTATATATCTATATAAGTATGTATATGGTCGTCTAGTACCCATAGTACAAGCTTTGCTTAGTTTGGGACTAGGTCGATTTGTGTAAGATTGTCCTCCAATATTCAAATTCAGTTCAAAATATTCTTTATTCAAATAGGCCTAGCAACAAGCACTTTCGAATCGTCAGTTATAACATGTATTAACATATATATTAATTAATTATTTAGAGCAATTTATTGATGCTATTATTATTCTTTACAATAAATATTGTATTGTTGTAGACATGTCAAAATAAGAAATAATTATGTAGTAAAATTCACAATAGGATTGTTATTATTAAAAAAAGCTTTGCTTAGTTTGGGACTAGGTCGATTTGTGTAAGATTGTCCCCCTAAAAATATCCCTTTTGCAACAGATGTCCGCTACCAGAAAAGACACGGCCACTTTCTGATGACGACGTCGTACGACAAGAGTGCGAAGCTATGGTCCAACCCCGCCTGGCACCCGCTCCGGCCCCTCGCTGGACACGATAATAAGGTACAATACAACCGACGACGTCGTACGACAAGAGTGCGAAGCTGTGGTCCAACCGCGCCTGGCACCCGCTCCGGGCCCTCGCTGGACACGATAAGGTACAATACAACCATAGAGATAGTAGAGCCCACCAATCGGGTTTTATATTCTCATGCGACTACGGACCCGATGTCTCGGGCCGTTCCAAAAATACATATATTAGAAATACTATAATGTATAGATTCCCTAAGTATTATAAGAACTCAATGCTTAGTAAGTAATACTCAACAACCAAATATTTTTGAGACGACCAAACGTTGCCCAGTTTGCGGCAAGGACAGCACCATCTGGTGGAGAATGAGGGCAACACTTTTTAGACAATTACCAAACTCACAAACGTTCGTAGCCCAGCGACGCCCGCGTACCGCGTGCGGTATGCGAGGATAACAAATGTCGGGCGGGGTCAGTCCTTGGATGGGTGACCGCTTTGAGTGGTTACTAACTGAGCGCTCCCGTGCTTTGGAAGGCACGTTAAGTCGTCGATCCCGGCTGCGGTCTATGATAGCAGTCGTTAAGCCAAGTAAGAGGCCTTCGGGCGGCTTGAGAACTTCTAACAGTTCAGTTGCCCATTCACTTGACAAGGGGGGCCGAAGTGGCACCACGTACATAGGACTTAGTACAGGCGATGATGATAATGATTCAAACTAACAAACATTACTTATACCGGGTGTACAATCCAAATGGGTCAGTATGGAGAAGTAGGAAACTATGAGAGATAGCGAGATCTGTTCTTAGGAACCATGACGTCGATTTTAGATTTAATAATAATTACATTCAAACTTTTTTATTAACTCTCATACATAACCGGGTGGTCAAAATCAATGTGTATAAATTCTGCAAGTCGCAAGAAGCACAATACTAATGGAATCTTAAAATAATAATGGAAAAAAAAAAACCACCAATAAGATAATTATTTTATTTCAGTAAATGTTCAAAATGGTAGCCATTCTGTTGAATACAAAGATTAATTAAAAATATTGACCAGGTTCGATTCCCGGTTATGTATGAGAGTTAATAAAAAAGTTTGAATGTAATTATTATTAAATCTAAAATCGACGTCATGGTTGCTAAGAACAGATCTCGCTATCTCTCATAGTTTCCGACTTCTCCATACTGACCCATTTGGATTGTACACCCGGTATAATCTCTCGGCTAGTGGCAAACAAATGTCTATTTCTACAAATTTTGCTCATTTTCTTTTGTTGTCTGTTAATTTCCACCTTTGACGTAAATATTTTTGTCGCAGGTAATGTCGGGCGACATATCCTACGACAACAAGTACATCGCAACGTGCTCCTACGACAGAACATTCAAGCTTTGGACACCGGATCTCGCGTGATTCTAGCGATTTGTAATAAAGTGATTAAATATTGTTACTATCTGTTTTATTTACTAGAGCCGGCCTTTGACAGTTAATAACTCACCAACGGTTGACTTATGAGTGCGCAGTACGCTCGGTTCTCCATACAAACGTATTTACGCTCGCCATGCTAGAATAACATGAAACTTTGTATACACAATGGGATCCGGCATATCTATCTCGGAAATTAGTTTCTGTTGCTTGAAATAATAATGCAGAAAAAATACAGCGATTATTAAGGCGAAGGGGTGGGCAAGCTCTTTCCATACAAACTTTGTGCAAGTTTTTCTTCGTTTGTGTTTGCACTCCAGTTACTATTTTTGGTCCATATGCTTATTTTTATGTTAGCTATGTCTTGATGTTTTTCTTTTTTAATTTTAATTATTTTTAGTATTTTTTTTTCTAAATAATTAAAAATTTCAACATCAAGTTCTGCGTATATCCAATATGTACCAACAAAAAATAAAATTAAATGCTGTAGTGCCAAAACTAACGCAAAAAACTTGCACAACCTTTGTATGGAGAATGGCTTGCCCTACCCTGCGCCTTAAGGTTTCCATACAAGCCTTAAAAAACTCTAAAAACCGCTGTATTTTTTTTCTTTTACAATTTCTAGCAACAGAAACTAATTTCCGACCTAGGTATGCCAGCTCCCATTAGCTTGATGTTATTCTAGCATGGCGTTTTAAAATGAGAGCGTAAATACGTTTGTATGGAGAACCGAGCGTACTGCGCCCTCTTAAGAGGGTATCAACGGATTCACTAGAGCCACTCGTAAAAAATGAAATTATTTAAATTTAACGATACATATTAAGAAAGGGGACAGCTATGTTCTGTATTTTGTATTTAAGTATCTTTTAGGTGGCCAAGCGGCGCCCGCGTGCCGTGTGCGGTATGCGAGGTTAAGCAATGTCGGGCGAGGTCAGTTCTTGGATGGATGACCGCTTTGAGTGGTTACTAACTAAGCGCTCCCGTGCTTTGGAAGACACGCTGAGCCGTTGATCCCGGTTGCTATCTATGATAGCAGTCGCTAAGCCAAGTTAGAGGCCTCCGGGCGGCTTGAGAACTTGCAAGTGGGCAACAGTCAAGTTGCCCACTCGCTTGACAAGCGTAATCCTAATAAGGTCTAGTTTCCCCCTCGGGTTGGAAGGTCAGATGGCAGTCGCTTCCGTAAAAGCTAGTGCCTACGTCAATTCTTGAGATTAGGTAGCGGACCCCAGGCATCCTTAGGATGCAACTGTACTGGGAATAACGCTAGGAGGATGATTATGAATACATCAAACTAGTTATTACTTATTTCGTTGGGAGATTTGTCGATCTTTTGAGTTCAAAAATAAAACGGCCGTTTTATGAAGTTGAACGACGAACGACGCAATATGAAGTTGGTATGTCGTCCTAATACCCCGGTAGATGGCGTTGTGCTTAGCGCAAACTAGCTAACGATGTGTCAACTCGATTTCAATATGTGGTCAATCTTATGTCAGTAACACAGAAATTCAAATTTGTATGTGTATTTTTGAAACGGTATGTCTTCTTTAAAAGTGGACACCGTTTATATTACATACAACTTATCGCACCACAACTAAAACGATTTGGATTAAAGAAATAATACTTAACCAATTATTTAATGTGATTTGACATCACTTTCTATCCACTCTTAAATAAATAATATACAGGATGATTTTGGGGTCGTGATCCGAAATAATTGTACATGGTCAAAATTTTAAAGTAGACAACATCACAGTCGGTATGAAGGTTTATAACTCAAATAATTTTCTTTTTTTTACATATTTTAATGGGAAATAATACTTTTTCATACAACTTGGTCACCCTACCCCAGTGTCAAATCTCCATACCATCCGTCAAAGAGAGTAGGGTAACCATGTTTTTTTGTGATTTTGTATTTTTTCCATCAAAAAAAATTAAAAAAAAATTGGTTGTTTGTAAAGTAGGTTTACTGTAAAATCTTCGCAGGTCCGTAGATGGTAAATAAATAAGTGGACTGTAAATTTAGGAGCTGGTATAATCCAAAATAGAAAAATGTACAAAAATGTGAGTGTTACAGTCGCTGGGAATCGCTGAACAACGGTAAATTTTAACGTAAGTCAATTTTGAAAGCTACACATTGCCATATGAAAATTGTGCATAGTAATTTGTTTGACTTATTATGAATTTCATATTATATTATACATTGAATATTTTATTTAAAAAATATGCAATTTAGATTGGAATAATTATTTGCTGATTTAATTTAATTGTATACAATGAAATTAAACGAGTAAGGTTTATAAATATGAATCGAGTATACAATTTGTTTAAAGAAAAAGGATTGAAAACGTTTAAGTTTTTAAACGATTCTGAACATTTACGATCGAGATGTTTACGTGATAACGTCTTACTTCACTTGCACTTCACTTATACCTGCGATCGCGCTCGTGAGGTTTTGGTGTGACACAAGTTTCTGAACATGTCACCCGACTAAAACGATTTTAAAGACGTTGTCACGTCAAAATGAAATGCGTTTGTTTCGTGTCACTACACTTTTTTGAAATGGCTAACAGATACCAAGTCTAAAAACTGGTTCTTGATCCACGACCCCGAAATCACCCTGTATAGATACTTGGGGACAATTTATTTTTCCACAACTCCAACTAGTCCCATAGTAAGCTCCAGGGCTCGGAAACGAGACGACTTGTGTTATGGGTTATGGGTACTAGACGACGATATATATAATAGATATATACTTAAATACATAGAAAACATCCAAATCTCAGGAACAAATGTCTCTGCTCACCACATGAACAAATGCCCTCACCGGGATTCGAACCCGGGACCTCTAGCTTCGGAGGCAGTGACACTACCAACTAGGCTACCCACTCAATTACTTCACATTAGTTTTTTAACCGACTTCAAAATTTCAAAAGAGGAGGTTATCAATTCGGTTGTTTTTTTTTTTTTTAATGTTTGTTAGTCCATAACTCCGTCATTTCTTAACCGATTTGGAAAATTCTTTTTTTGATTGTAAGTATATATATCCAAGTTGGTCCCGTTTTTGTCAAAACGCAGTTCTGATGATGGGATCCATGAAGAATTGAGGGAACTCCTCAAATCTTAAAGGCAAACATATAGTGATTTGATTTTTGTGTTTTTATCAACAAATCGAGCATTATCATACAAAAGTGTGACATTTGATGAAGTGGAACTGCTGATGATGATCAGAACGGAACTCTTCAACGACGAAAAGTTCACGTTTGGCGATTTGTCCTTCTAGCTGTGTTTGTTAAGCAAGTTCTATTTTCACGATTGATTTTTGTCATACTCGAGTTGTGATAACGGGATCCATTAGGAATCGAGGGAACTCCTCAAATGTGAAAGGCACACAAATAGTGATTTTAGTATTTTCATGAACTAATCAAGCATTTTCATTCATAAAAGTGACATTTGATGAAGTGGAACTGCTGATGATGATCAGAACGGAACTCTTCAACGACGCGTAGTTCACGTTTGGCGATTTGTTCTCTTCGTTTTGTTTGTCAAGCAAGCAAGGTTTTTTCATGATTCCATGAGGAATTGAGGGTACTTAGTCTTCTGCCATTATAAACATACATTATAGCCATTTTTATATTTTTTTCATTATAGCCTAAGTATAATAATCTTTTACCGGCCTCCCCCATTGAAGTCGGTTTTTTTTCTTAATAATTATTTAACTAGAAAACATATTTTTTTCGTTTTCATACAAGTCAGTAGCGAAGTAACTGTAAACATACATGTTTTAATCAGCGTACAAAACGCCTCAACCAATAATTAACGAATGAAAAAAACACCTTAGTGGTTTGACAGAATAATGTGACCAGCGTAAGAGGACTATTAATACTAAATACGAGGACTATAAAAAACCGGCTCTCTTCTCCAAACTCTTGTTTTAAAAACACCGATATCGTCATAGTTGTGCCTATAATATATGAGGAGTTCCTTCGATTCCTCATCTCGCATCAACCTCTAGGTACCTCCTCTCAAAAAAACTGCTAGTATTGGGGTCGGATCCACCTCCGGTCTCCCCAAACATCTCGACTGCGAACCTACATCGAATGGGAATTCGTGCGTACGAGTACATGGCTTACTGGTCTCTTGCGCAGAAGTTGGGGCATATGGTAAAGCATGCTCGCCTACCCAGAATATTTTAGTGTTGCGGCTAAGTAGGTGCGCGGTTAAGAGTGCGCAATACGCTCGGTTCTCCATACAAACGTATTTACGCTCTCATTTTAAAACGCCGTGCTATAATAACCTGAAACTTTGTATTCAGAATGGGATCCGGCATATCTAGGTCGGAAATTAGTTTCTGTTGCTAGAATTTGTAAAAGAAAAAAAATACAGCGGTTTTTTTGCTTTTTACGGCTTGTATGAAAACTTTAATAATTGCAGTATTTTTTCTCCATACTTTTTAAATAAGAAGGATTCTATGGAGAACAGAGCGTACTGCGCCCTCTTAAGGTTCATATGCAGGAACGACATTCGAGGAGGGGAACGCGGGCCTCCTCCGTCGTTTTGCTCTAACACTTCTTCTCTATCGTAGTCAGATGATCCGAGTTCTTGCATTAGAACTAATGGTTGGATTACTCACCTGAACTGAAAGTAACGGAAGTTGAGCCCATGTGGTCTATTGTTTTCGAGTTTGGGACACCTATAAATTTTGGTATTTTCGTTCGAATCTGCATGCTTCTTAAATATAAAAAGATGTGAGAGCAAGTATTTTTAGTTTCGAAAACTGTGGTCTCTCTTCATTTCTTATATTAGAACTCTACTGCTACTACTACTTAAATTAGAACTTCCTAAATAGATTGAAACCTATTTAGGATGTAGAGTTCTAGTTTTAAGGCAACTTATATAGTAAAAGATGCTTCTTTGGAAATAAAAAATAAAATAAATGAATATTACTTCTAACTCTTATGTACCTTTTTAGGGTTCTGTAGCCAAAATGGCGAAAACGGAACCCTTATAGATTCGTCATGTCTGTCCGTCCGTCCGTCCGTATGTCATAGCCAATTTACTCGGAGACTATGAGCACTACAATTATGAAATTTGGTAGGAAGGTGTATGCTATGAACCGCTATAGAAATATGATGTGAAATTACGAAAAAAATATTAAACTAGGGGGGCACTCCATACATGTAACAGGGGGGGGTAATTTTTTTTTTATCAATTCACTAAGGCTTGTGGGGTTTAATGGATAGGCCTTCAAAAGTAGTAGTAGTGCTCATAGTCTCCGAGTAAATCGGCTGTGACATACGGACGGACGGACGAATAGACACGACGAATCTATAAGGGTTCCGTTTTTGCCATTTTGCCTACGGAACTCTAAAAATGACATAGCGGTTTTTACAAAACTTTTCCAATTAAGTCAACCGTTGGCGAGATATTAGCTGTCAAAGTCGTAAAAGTGTGCCCCCCCCCCCCCCAACCCTCTAATTTCTAAACTATGAAGTATAAAATTCTGAAAAATATCAAGATGATGTAAAGTCCGCGTCATATAGTACGTAGCAGCCAAAGTGGCCAAATAATTCGGTACACCATATATATTTTGTAGGGTGTACCGAACTTTTTTTTTTTTAATTAAAAATGGGATTGCTCTTGGCCCGCATCTAGCCAGGGGGCAAAGATGAGGCCCACGATGAAGCGAGCTCACCCAGAAGATGCCTATTCACTCGTGCCTAAAAAAGGTCCAGGTTATATGAACTCGGAAATACAGACGCCGGCAGAGAATTCCAAACCTTAGAAGTGCGCATTATAAAAGAAGAAGCAAAGCGCTTGGTTCGAAATAGAGGAATTTCGACCAGGTAAGGATGGTAAGCCAGCCGTACGTCTGGATGTCCGATGGAAGAAGGGGGAAGGCGGTATGAGCTCATGGAGCTCCTGAGCACACTCACCGAAGTACAGTTTGTAGAAGACGCACAGACACGCTACTTTGCGTCGATGTGCTAAGCTCTGCAGCTTATTTCCCACTACCGTACTGCCGCCAATGAGCCTCCTGGCTCTGCGGTCCACCGAGTCGAGTGCGGCAAGTTGGTACTTAGCCGAGCCATCCCAAAGGTGACTACAATACTCCATGCAAGACCGGACTTGGGCTTTATATAAAGATAGAAGCTGCTCAGGGATGAAGTATCGCTTGACCTTATTTAGGATGCTCAGCTTTTTGGCCGCTGTTCCGGCTTTGGACTCGATGGTAGTGCCGAAGTTAAGGTTTGAGCTTAACGTCATGCCAAGCAGCTCGAGATCGTTGGCTACAGTAACTTTAAATGTAGATTAGGAGATGTCGGTACGGAACCCTTCTTTGTGGGTGATCCAACACGCACTTGGCCGGTTTTTGGAGTGGAAATAAGTCCTCGGCATTCACACTATTACCCCACAACATTATTCGAAATTGAAGCCATGACTGGGCAAAAGCGTGATATGCACAGATAGCGGTTTTAGGTTGGTAGGGCATAAGCAAATATAGATAACTAGGCAGAAATGTTATCACCGTGGACTTTGCAATTTATATGCTCGTTGACGTTTAAACCGAGTAATAAAACGACCATAGTTCATAATCATAAACAATACACCCATATATTATATGTTTAGACTGCAGCATATTTTAGTTTAGAGTAATAGAATAAACAGCCATACTCATACTCACAAACATCCATCCTAATCTAAGTTTAAACATTACGCTTGACTTTGCGGTACTCGGATATAAAAATAATGGAACTCGCGTAAATCGTAAATTGATTATGACAACACAGAAATGTCAATGACACCTTATGCGCCGCGTTTGAGTAGCCGCTAGTTTATCATTTAACACACTTTTTATACCATTTAGCATCAATTGATTACAAACTATATTGTTGAAAGATAAGGTTTAGTTTCGTTTAAAGATAATAGCAGTAATTCGAACTAACCTTGTAAATAAATGGACGTAAATAGCGTCATTCAGTAATAACAGATGTCTGCCTTGCCTTGCCGCATCGGCCAGGCCAATCGAGGTCATCTCTTCCGTAACTGCATCCACTGATGGATTGTGGACCCAATGTATAAGAGAATTGCAGCAACAATACAGACAGTCTCTAGCGGGTGGCACGATTACTCATCTAAACGTTGAACGTACATCGTGGCGAGGGATCGTGCCACGAACCGCCACGACCAGGAAATCACGACTGGCTTAATGCTATCACAAATTCACGATAAATAATTTTTTTAATTAATTAGACGGACGCGTAATCAATTAATCTACGGATTTAGCGTTAGAATTCCGCTTGGAACTGTCGTGTTTTAAAATGGTGATTGAAAAGATTTGCTGCTTGGGTGCTGGGTACGTTGGAGGGCCTACGTGTAGTGTTATAGCATTAAAATGCCCAAATATAAAGGTAACTGTGTGTGACAAAAGTGTTGAGCGTATAAATCAGTGGAATTCGGAGAAATTGCCGATCTACGAGCCGGGTTTGGATGAGGTAGTGAAGGAGTGTAGAGGGCGCAATTTATTCTTTTCTACGGACATAACGACGAGTATTCAAGAAGCTGATTTGATATTCATCTCAGTTAACACTCCAACGAAAACTATTGGTAATGGTAAGGGGCGCGCGGCCGACTTAAAGTACATAGAAGGTGCAGCGCGTATGATTGCAGATATAGCGACCAGCAACAAAATTGTGGTCGAAAAAAGCACTGTCCCAGTGAAAGCTGCTGAAATAATCATGAAAATCTTACGTGCGAACACTAAACCTGGTGTCAACTACCAGATCCTCTCAAACCCGGAGTTTCTCGCTGAAGGTACAGCAATTGTGGACTTGGTGGAGGCAGAACGGGTGTTGATCGGTGGTGAAGACACTCCGGAAGGTCAGAGGGCGGTGCAGCAGCTGTGCTGGGTGTACGAGCACTGGATACCGGCTAAGAACATCCTTACAACTAACACATGGAGCTCAGAGCTGTCTAAACTTGCTGCGAATGCGTTCCTCGCTCAACGTATCTCAAGTATCAATTCTCTATCTGCTGTATGTGAAGCAACCGGTGCAGATGTCTCAGAGGTAGCCCGAGCAGTTGGTAGGGACTCTCGTATTGGCCCGAAGTTCCTAGAAGCCTCTATCGGCTTCGGAGGCAGCTGCTTCCAGAAAGACATTCTAAACTTAATTTACTTGTGCGAATGTTTGAATCTACCGGAAGTAGCAGCATATTGGCAGCAAGTTGTAAGCTTAAATGACTATCAGAAGACGAGATTCACTCGTAAAGTTATCGAGTCCCTCTTCAACACTGTCTCGGATAAGAAAGTAGCTATACTCGGCTTTTCGTTTAAGAAAAACACTGGTGACACAAGAGAGTCTCCTGCAATTCACGTTTGTAAGACATTGCTTGATGAGGGAGCAAAACTGCATATATACGATCCGAAAGTAGAGAAAGAGCAGATGATATATGAACTCACACATCCCTATGTCACTTCAGAGCCTGAATTAGTGAAGAAAAACATAGAAATCCATGACTCTGCATACTCAGCTGTATCAGGCACTCATGCTATCGTTCTCTGTACAGAATGGGATGAATTTAAAGAGCTGGATTTCAAGAGGATATTCGATGTTATGATGAAGCCTGCGTACTTGTTTGACGGGAGGAAGATCCTGGACCATGATGCATTGTCGGAGATTGGGTTCCATGTGCAGACAATCGGGAAGAGGCTGTCAAGAACGAGCAGCATCAGGGCTCAGGGTAGCCAGACTACATAGAAGTGAGTATCATTTTAAATTTTCTTTGTTTCAATTAATTATGTATTAACGATAACTTTAAATTTCAAATTGAAGGGAAAAATTTAAAAATATTGTACTCCAAACAGAATTCGAACCTGCGATATCCTGGCATACGCAGCGAATCGCTCTGACCAACTGAGCTATCGGAACTATCAAGCTCAGGCATGAAATCCTTCAGTAGTTCCCTCTTACAACGCCTTAGGGAGGCGTACAGCGACTTCTAACTAGAAGACTCAAGCTTCTTTTTAATGGCACCAAGGTCTCAAATTACATTGGCAGCATGTCGCAGGTTCGTCGTTCCTGCTTGGAGCACAACATTTTTAATAATTTATACCATGAAAAAAAGACTCCAATTTTGTACTTGCTATGCCACAATTTGTGGTTTCCGTGAGCCAATGCTTGGTTACCTACAGAAAATACCGAAATCGGCATATGCGTGCCTTCAAATTCGAGGAGTTCTTTCGATTCCTCCTAGATTCCATCATCAGACCTTCACCAAATTTATATGGGACCAATGTCCCTTGAAGTACCTGCTTTGAAATAGAAGAAGAATTTTCATAATCGGCCAAGTGGTCAAGAGTTATTGGGGAACATAAATACATAAAAAAAACAAGCAAACATGCAGACGAACTGAGTACCTCCTTCCTAATTGAAGTCGGTAATTTCACTTTAGTTTGGTAATTAGTGTTTCAAGCTTTCACTTTCCTGTGAACTTCCCTACCTTTGTGTGTGGGACCTTCATTTATTTCTATTCTAGAGTAGTCGGCCTGTTTAGCCTTGGTAGTGACACTGCCTTCGACGCTAGAGGTCCCGGGTTTCGAATCCTGGTAATGGCATTTGTTTCTGTGGTGAGCAGAAACATTTGTTCCTGAGACTTAGATGTTTTCTATGTATTTAAGTATATATCTATTAAATATATCGTCGTCTAGTACCCATAACACAAGCCTTATTGAGCTTACTATGGGACTAGTTCGATTTGTGTAAAAATTGTCCTGAATATTATAGGACAATTTTTATTTATTCTAGCTCCACCAAGAATCCTCAAGTCAATAAAGATCGTTAACGCGCTTTGCAATCTTCTGACGTCGCAAACGTCCATAGGCCACGGTGTCTTACTACCAGGCAGGCGATAAGCTTGTTTGCCACCTGGTATAAAAAAGTTCTGTTGAGAGAGCTGCATTTGTCTGTAGCTTACAAAACAACGAATCATCATCCTCCTAGCGTTATTCCCAGTACAGTTGCATCCTGAAGGATGCCTGGGGTCCGCTACCTAATCCCAAGAGTTGGCGTAGGCACAAATTTTTACGGAAGCGACCGCCATCTGACCTTCCAACCCGAGGGGGAAACTAGACCTTATTGGGATTAGGCTTGCTTAGAAGTACTCAAGCCGCCCGGAGGCCTCTAACTTGGCTTAACGACTGCTGTCGTAGACAGCAGCCGGGATCAACCGCTTAACGTGCCTTCCAAAGCACGGGAACGCTCAGTTAGTAACCACTCAAAGCGGTCACCCATCCAAGAACTAACCCGGCAGCGGCCCCATTTTGCTTAACCTCGCATACCGCACGCGGTACGCGGGCGCCGCTAGGCCACGAGCGCTCCTGCTTACAAAACAACGAATACTCATCAAAAAAGGGTCGGCAGCGCGCCTGTGTTTAGGCGACAGTTTCTCTTTCCCATCACACAGTCGAGATTTTAGTTTGCCACCATTGTTGTAAAAAAAATCTAATAACACCCCAATCGAAAAGAAAGACACAACAACTGGTGAAGAATCGAGTATTTGATATCTCCTCCGAATTTGATTGAAATTTGTTCATAACTAGAGGGTCTGTGAGGTGTAGACCTCGCAAATTTTTTTTTTTTTCAAATTTCCAAATACTGAATCCACATCAAAGTTCTACATAATTATCGAACCTGCTCACAAAATTTCACGAGAATCGGTTCAGAAATGCGACCTGTAGAAGAGAACATCCGGACAGACAGACAGATAGACATACATACGAAAGAATTTTTTGTGGATAGCTGAAACGGAGACGCTTCGCTCGCTCGGTCAATTAACGCTACAGCAAACTTTCCCCAGTTTGCCCCCACTTTCCCCCCAATCGAATAAAGCTATCTAGTCACGGCATGGTTGATGCTTCATACAAACGCAGTTTTGTTCTCATTTTAAAACGGTATCCTGGAATAATACGAAACTTTGTATACACACTGGGATCGGGCATATCTAGGTTGGAAATTACTTTCTGTTGCTAGAAATTGTAATAGAAAAAAATACAGCGATTTTTTGAGTTTTTTAGGTCTTCAGTAACAAATGTAACAATGCTTGAAATTGTATTGGAGAAAAAATACAGCGATTATTAATGTTTTCATACAAGACCTAAAAAACTCAAAAAATCGCTGTATTTTTTTCTATTACAATTTCTAGCAACAGAAAGTAATTTCCTGAAGATATGGCAGATCCCATTTGTATACAAAGTTTCATATTATTCCAGCATGCCGTTTTAAAATGAGAACAAAACTACGTTTGTATGAAGCATCATACATGCCGTGACTAGAGAGCTTTATTCGATTGGGGGAAAAGTGGGGGCAAACAGGGGGGAAGTTTGCCCCCAGCGTTAATTTACCGAGCGAGCGAAGCGTGGATATCGAGCATGGAGAATCGAGTTAAGCGTGCGGGGGCTTGTTAAATCGAGGTATACGTATGCCAAGTTTCGTGAGAATCAGTCCAAAAATGCGGAATCTACCCCGGAACAAACATCTGGACGAAAGCAAAATCGGCTAGTTCTGAAATGTAACTTCGCTCGCTCCGCTCGTTCGGTCGATTGTAACATTTTTATCAGCATTTTTATTACTAATTAGTTTTTATCGCTACATGTCTAATCTGCGCCGAATGAATGCTAATCCAGTTATGTTTATCGTTGTTTTATGATAACAACACAATGAACATAATTAATGATAGATTATAATTACTGAATTGAACTGCAATACCGATTTTAGAACCTACTAGTTTATGCCCGCTATATCTTTCATCCATACTAATCATCATCATCATCATGTCAGCCAAAAGACGTCCACTGCTGGACATAGGCCTCCCTTAAAGACTTCTACAATGACCGGTCCTGCGCCACCCGCATCCAGCGGACACCCGCGACCCTTACCAGGTCATCAGTCCACCGTGTCTGCCCACGCTACGCCTTCCGTACTAATCCACCACCACCACCACCATATCAGCCAAAGAACGTCCACTGCTGGACATAGGCCTCCCCCATATTCACGGAGGGTATATGCCATAATCGCCACGCTTGGCATGCGGGTTGGCGATCGCAGTATCTCCACCGCACTCCAGGGATGCTGCTGCCCATCCCCCGGTGGTCCGTACTAATATAATAATATAAATCCGAAAAATTATGTATGTAACTTGGAAACAATGATTTTACTTGTTTGCCACGTCGTAGTACCTATAAAAAAAAGTAATTAAATTAAATGAAGAAATAAAAATTTAATACTATAGGGAGATATTTTTACACAAATGGAACTAGTCCCATAGTGTCCATAGTAAGCTCAATAAGGCTTGTGTTATGGGTACTAGACGACGATATATTTAATAGATATATACTTACTTAAACACATAGAAAACATCCAAGTCTCAGGAACAAATGCTTATGCCAACCACATAAACAAATGCCCTTACCGGGATTGGAACCCGGGACCTCCAGCTTCGTAGGCAGTATTCCTACCAACTAGGCTAAACAGGCCGACCAAAACAACAAGTAATTGTTTCCTCAGAGTACCCCAGAGAAGTCTAATAATATAATAATAATAATATTGGGGGACAATCTTACACAAATCGACCTAGTCCCAAACTAAGCAAAGCTTGTAATATGGGTATGGGTAATATAGAGAAGGATGATTTTTGAAAAACTAGAAAGCAAGAAGCAAATCATGTAACAGTCTAGTTGGGGTGATAACGTTTTCAGAGTATTTTGACCCTGCTTTTTTATTTAATCGTATGGCATTTATTTACGAACCGTGAGATCTTCGAGAAGACAAGTACGGTTGCCAGTTTTTGTTGCACTTTTAGCACCACCCAGGGCAGTGGCGGTACGGTCTTAAAAGCCCAAAAGCCTGGCTTGCGTTACTAAAATTAGCAAAAACCAAGTATATGTATGACTAAATTTCTTTTTCCATTTCAAACTAACTTAAAATCCGCGCGGCGGCGCCTGATCTGTATATTCTATTCATCTTGGTCGGGGTAGTAGTACAAAATTCGACCATATCAAGTAAGTGGCGCTACTGCCGCGCGAAATGAGTGGTCTACGATAGAGTTGAGACACGGGCTAGTCATCTCGCTCGCACGCGCGGGCTTGCAAGCGGGCTTAATGCTGATATCTTTTTTCTCTTTCTTATGTATGAAAACTGCTACAAAACGAAAGATACGTATCTATAGCTAGATCTAGCAAATAGTTTGTGACTAGAAGCCCGGCTTTCGCCGTGAAGTTATCAACAGATGTTACTCAAATGCGAATTTCGCGCGTGCGTGTTCATGACTGAATGGATTATGATGCTAACTTCATTGATTACAATTATGTACATTACTTGAAACTGAACCATTTGTTTGAGCGAATAGTGTTATATATTAAAAAGTTTATTTAAAGTGGAAAGTGACGATGGATGAAGTCGTTCCGTGTGACGATTTAAAATGTGCACAAGTTATCGGCGCAGAAAAGGTAGGCACGTTATACTTTGCACAAAAAAGCAACTGTTTTTTTAACCGAAACCTACGCCTGACTTGAGTATTTCTCAGATAAGCAAGTCACATAAACGACAATTTCAAAGATCGATGCGATTGCTGATATGTCTGTACAGTTTTATCTAGTAATAGCATGCCTTCAGTGTGTTGTTGGTCTGTCCTGTCTACGCCACACCGGTTAGTGATAATGAAGAGTAAGATTTAATAGTATGTTAATATGGCAAGGTATCAAGGTAGAAGATAGATTTATTGATATTGTGTGTGAAAAAAATACAAAAATGTATCCCTCGGCTTGCCCTTCTCTGCAACCCTAGGCACGCCACTGACCCAGGGGTCACTTGACCCTGCTGATTACGGATCTGCCTGTCGCCATTGCGAAATTTGAACCGGAAGTACGGTATACCGGAAAACGTGCAGCCTATACAAAAAATATCGTCATACATTTAGTAAATCCTTGTTTCGATACCCTAAAGAGGTTATTATGGTTTTTTGATACATTGTAAAGGACAATATACTTATAGTAATGACAACCCAAGTTTTCCGCACTCCAGCTCTATATCTTTCTCCGCCATCTTGGAAAAACTGTGATATACTGTGATAACTGTGATTTCAGTTTTTGGCCTGTACTGTGTTTAAAATTCATTGTAGTGCTAATAATGGTTCCACAATATTGTATATCACATGCTGTAACTTCTGGGTTATAAATATTTTTTCTCAAACATGCAATGAAATATTGATGTTATGTTCCTTATAATAGGCTGCGAATTATGACGTTTCAAGTGCGGCTAGGACAAGAGGTCGTTAAAAGAATTTCATACAAATCTTGCAGGCCTAGGCCGGCAAAGTCCTCTTTTTTAATTTCCATTCTACATAAATTTGTGGCACAGACATCATGACATTCTGCCACTATGCGTATAAATAAAACTTTGATTTTTTTGTTGTTTATTTCATTGCATGTTTGAGAAAAGCACTATACATACCTCGGCGGGAAATATGGGGTTGCCGGCCGAAGACATATAGACGGCCGAGCGAAGCGAGGCTGGATATAGGTCTGAGAGTCTTCCGTCCCGGCCTCTGTAGTAATGTACTATTTCTACTACCTCTAGGAATGAAGATGGAATCATCTATCGAGAGTTACTGTCGAACATTGCTACCTTTGTCCTGTGATCCTCCCATATTTATGTTTAGTGCATATTAGTGTAAACTGTAGTTCGGTGATATTGTAGATCACAAAATTTGCTATAACTTTTGGGTAAAAACTTTCCTCGACCTCTAGGAACGAAGATATGGAATTATCTATGGAATCACCATTGAAAATTTCTAGCTTTTCCAATTTTTCATAGCGTATGAGAAAATGCTCATCATGCCCGACCAGTGGTTATGGAACCCGAGTCATATGCGTGGAGACTTCAACAAAACCAATATATATTCTTATTTGTTTTAAGCGTTTCTGTCCCTCTTGGTGGAACTCCTATAGGATCTTTATGCCCTACACGGACGATATTCAGTTCTTGTTTCATTTTACTTTAAGTGGTTTATAAACTAGACACAATACTGTATCTAGAGTTTATAAAACATCAACTGTAATGTCTTCGCGTGCAAATGCTGAGGACAGATAACATTTTAATATGTGTTTTGATAACGTGATATTGTGATAATATTGATGTCACCGCGACAGGAAATGACTAAGGCTGGGTTACCTACATCCGGCGAGAACGATTTCGAGACTGACTTATAATCGATTAGTGAGGTAGTTTTTATGTTTTTAACCCCCGACGCAAAAAGAGAAGGATGTTATAATAATAATACGAATGGCGACTCTTGTTTTAAATGCTTTAAACCTATATCAAACCGCCTGTCCTCTTAAGCGGTTATTAATACGCGTTCTCTTAAAGTTTGGCCTCCTGTGGGGCCAGTTACTTATCTTTTTGGTCAAGAATAAGGGAAAAGGAAAAGATTTGTAGAGGTCAAAGAGGAAGAAAAAGTTAAAAGGGGAGGAAAGAGAAGATAAATAATAAGCGGTGTTCGTTAAATATCATCATTTTTATACCACGCCGGTGGCAAACAAGCGGTCTATGGACGCCTGCTACGCGTGGCTGACCCTTTAAAAATGTATACACTCCTTGAAGAACCCGATACTGTAGTCCCTCGGGAAAACCTTCGTAGGGAGCTCATTCCACAACCGGAGCGTCCGAGGGAGAAAATTCCTCTGAAACCGTACCGTACGCGACCATTTTGGTTCTAAGGTGTGAGGATGAACGCCCTGCCGACAGCAAGCGGTGCGATGGTAGAAAGCCGTAGGCATCATGTCGAACACTTCGGAGCAGAACCCATTACACAAGCGATAGAACACGCACAAGGAGGCAAAGTTTTAAATCTGATTGTACTCGTATAGCAAGTTTGACAAGTTTGTATGGGGTTGTTGTTGTTGTATATGTGTATTGTAGCTGTTGCGGGCGGCGCCATATTTAACGTTGGTCGGTCCGTGCTTTAAAGGGGATGCGGGCGGAGGCGGTTTCGCATTTTTGATCTTTCCGAACCTGTCGATTACTGCTTCATATGTCTCACACGCCGCCTCCGTTCTTCCGCGCTACCGAATACAGCGCGGTTTTTTGGTGCGACGTGCCCGGACCGCGTTCGCTTTACCGCAAAGGTGTATGACGTCTAAAATAGCAGACGTTGAGACGGCAAGGATGGTATATTTTGCCTATTTTCATAGCGTCATGTCTTACGGTATTCTATTGTGGGGCAAAGCCGCTGACATCAATTCAGTTTTTGTTTGTACAAAAACGTGCTATACGCAGTATTTATAATTTAGGATCACGCATTTCTCTTAAAGATAAGTTTAATAAAATCAATATTCTCACCGTTGCCTCACAATATATCTATGAAAATATTATGTATACTCGCAAGAATCTTGACATGTTTAAATTAAATAGTGATATTCATAATTACAACACAAGAAATAAAAATAAATTAACTATTCCAGGATACCGCCTCCGTAAAGTGAATATGTCATATATGGGCAATTGTGTACGGTTTTACAATACCTTCTGAAATGCTGAAATTGTCAATGAATAAATTTAAGTCTAGCGTAAAACGACATCTTTTACAAAAAATCCTATTACACTATAAATGAATTTATATGTGATAAAAACGCTTTTATATAAAATAGCTATATTTAAGTAATGTATATAATGTATTTAAATGACTTGTAAAAGAGCTAGTTTAAGCCTATTTACAAAATAAATATTTGTATTTTGATTTTTGATTTTGAATAAGTAAGTTTGACTTTGAATTAATTGATGATACTCAGATAATGCAATAGTTACGCCAAAGGTCGATTGGTGTTGCGCGTAATAGCGATGAAAGATCACGCAGCTCCAAGGTACTTCCTACTAATTCATCTCGTCTTTATCTAGGAGAAAAGTATTTTTATACCACGACCACAATAATGACGTCAGCTGTCAAATTTCAGCCATATTCGGCCAAGAGCATGTAAAATCGCTGGAGTCGCAGGCGCCGATCAGCGCAGTCTATGACTGCGGTGATCGCTTACCATAAGGCGAACCGTATTAAGCTTGTCGCCACTGACGTGGTAAATAAAAAAATCGGCCAAGTGCGAGTAGGACTCGCGCACTGAAGGTTCCGTAAAAAAAATACGGTTTTCGTAATTTTTCCTTTATCTGTGCTATAAGACGTTGCTTCGTACCAAATTTCAAGATTCTGAGTTCACGGGAAGTAACCTGTAGGTTTTGATTCCCTTGCGAGTGTCGAAAACTTGCGGCATAAACGGCTGTATCTTTTGTTTGCGTTGGCTTAGAAGTTTGATTTTTCGCAGCTCCAAGGGACAGTAGATCTGAGTATTTGATATAAATTCCAGCTTGATACCTCCACGCGTTCCTGAGAAAAGGGTTCCGTTTTTTCCTTTCGAGGTACGGAACCCTAAAAACATACTAGAGTATGATGAAGTAAGCGAGGGTTGTCTACGGATTAAATTAACATACATTGTATTAAATTATTTTCGTTTTTACTTTGTGTTAAAAATACATAGAACCCACCTAAGTGGGGATGTTTTTTTTTTTACTTCAACCCTATGGTGTGAGGTGTTGTTGGCTAGGTCTTCCAAAACGAACTTTTCAAAAATAATCACTCCAAAAGAAAAAAAAACGTGTCCCCATCCTCTAACTTTAGGACTATGAGTCCAAAAAATTTGAAAAAAAAAACATGAGAATAAAACTTTCAACGGAAACTATAGCACAGCGGACAGTCAGCTTATAGTAGTCAGTTAGACTGTTTTTGAGTTAACAGTTTACGCTGTTTGTTTAGGGATATGCAATTCTGGTCTCGATTTGTATGAAAATTCCCGGGAAATTCCGGGAATTTGCACGTCCTAATTTTTTTTAATTAAGTTCATTGGGCACTATTCTGTGCATGGCCCGACATGCTCTTGGCCGTTTTTTTAAAGGATTCCTTGTCTACGATTTGAGGATTCGTGGTGTTAAAGCTACTACAAATGATGGCAAATGGCGATGTCACTCCCAAGGCTGTTGCTCTTCTAATAAATTCGTACGTGACATTTTGACGAGGTCGCGACCTCCTAGCTGCATACGTGATAATTAAACAGCCATTGGATTCGATTGCTCCAAACAATGACTGTCTTTGAATAAATTGTCTTACCTAATATTAGTTTACATATACTGCTATAAATATGAGGACGTCGACCGGAACAGTTAAGGCGCAGGCTAGGGCAAGCCATTCTCCATACAAAGGTTGTGCAAGTTTTTTGCGTTAGTTTTGGCACTACAGCATTTAATTTCATTTTTTGTTGGTACATATTGGATATACGCAGAACTTGATGTTGACATTTTTCATTATTAAAAAAAAATACAACGAATTATTAAAATTAAAAAAGAAAAAAAGCATATGGACCACAAATAGTAACTGGAGTGCAAACACAAACGAAGAAAAACTTGCACAAAGTTTATATGGAAAGAGCTTACCCACCCCTTCGTCTCAAAGAAAAAGGTTGTACCCTGTTTCACAGAAAAATGTTTCTTTGAATGTATGTTTCGCAGAATTTTCATTTTATAGAAAGAATTTATTTGACAAAGGGTCGCAGTTAGGGCATGCAAATTCCCGGTAATTTTCATACAAACAGGTACCGGGACTGCTAGCCCTTGTCGCAGTTCTAAACTAACCTATCCTATTTTTCTGGTAGATCTAAATGGGTTCTATACAATTACTTTTTGTTGTACCTAAAAAGTTAACGATTTCTGAAAAAAAAAATGGAATGAAAATTCGGCCAATCACCTTCTATGAGACATTTGTCTGCAAAACAAGGGGATACGAAAAAGGAGTAATGTATTAGGTTGGGATCAAAAAATAACTGGTATATTAGAAAAACCGGCCAAGTGCGGTGCGGACTCGCGCACGAAGGGAAGGTGCAACATTAGACACTTTATTATAAACTTTTGTAATTTCATTTAAATAATAATATATTTTTTTATCAGTTATGTGAACGTTAAATAATATCAAGTAGAATTTTGGTCAAGTGCGAGTCGGATTTTAGTTTTCCCATACATTTTGAGAACCAGCGCCTGACGAAAACAACGAGTAACTTTTTAAAAGGTTTATGTATATTTAATATTTATTTTATTTTGTTTTGATTATTTGTTGTTATAGCGATAACAGAAATTCATTATCTGTGAAAATGTCAACTGTCTAACTATCACGGTGCATGAGATACAGCCTGGTGACAGACGGACAGACAGAGAGACCGACAGACAAACAGACAGACGGACGGACAGCTGAGTCTTAGTAATAGGGTCCCGTTTTACCCTTTAGGTACGGAAACTTAATAAAAAATATTCCGACGAATTGAGAACAGCCTCCTTTTTTGAAGTCGGTTAAAAATAGAACGTTGCGTATGGTGCGTAGGACATACATACCTGTTTACCAAGTGCTGGTCCCTTCGAACGTTTTCAATCCAAGACAATATGCTTACACCACGCTCTCTCTCGGCACTGAGCATGGCCCGACATGCTCTTGGCCGATTTCTTGACCAATAGCCACGAGAAATACTGGGAAACTCAAAATAACCTTCTATAGACTAGTAAAGGCGAAAAAGTCGTTCTTGGGAAATTGTATCAAATTCTACAATAAAATTCCTAAACACATTACTGAACTTAGCAATTCTAAATTCAAATCTGTAGTAAAACAAACACTTATTTCAAGAGCATATTATAAGATAAACGATTACATCATGGATAGGGATGTTTGGCAGTGATAGCGTCCTGCACGGCGCACGGGTAATCTATCGCGGAAATATATTTTCTACTGTAGCATTGTTATTTAAATTATTTTGTGGTAGCTGACACTGTAATTTTATATTTAACTATACAATGTATATTGTTTTGAAAAAATGACACCTCGCCGAGTTTCTTACGCCGGTTCTTCTCGTGGCAGATGTATATTTTTCCGGACCAGTGGTAGTTTATTGACGTTCATAGGTGCATGTAATATGCCTAATTTGAAGAATAAACTACTTTTACTTTTTTATTATGTATCGCCAATTACAAGTCATCCTGGATATACCGTATCCGGCTTCAAACGTTCGCTCGTGAATGACTTCATTCAGACGATGTTATCACGTCTGCGTATATTTTTTGCCAATTATAATTAACCACACTTTAGTTCCACGAAATTCGCTGGGAATCCTCTATTTCAGAAGCTTATCTAACAAGATAGGAGGAAGCTCTTCACTATAGCACTATCAATTTTTAACTCCCGACGCAAGAAGAGAGGGGTGTTATAAGTTTGACGTGTCTGTCTGTGTATCTGTCTGTGGTATCGTAGCTCCCAAACGGATGAGCCGATGTTCGTTTAGTTTTTTTGTGTCATAGATAATTTTATCCCGAATGTTCTTAGCCATTTTTCATGAAAATCTGTTCAGCCGTTTTTGAGATATTGAGCTTTGAAATGAAAATGTCGGGGGGTTTTCAACTTTTCGAAGTTGTAGTTATATCATATCCAAACGGATTAGTTGTTGTGATTTCGCAAATTTTTGTACAGATCTACAGATATGTAATTCTTTCTCATCCGTACCGTACCATACCGTATTATTTAACAGCTTTCATGTTAAATGGCATAATACTACCAGTTTTCATTTTGACAATTGACTTTGACTAATAAAGTTTCACATTAACAAACATGAACTTGTCAATCATTTAATACCATAATTGATATCCACTTCGGGTCTTAGTCGTATTCAGAGTTTAGCCGAAGAAAAAAAACACTAGGTACATCTGTATATGACAAGATGGCAAAAAGACTCAAGTTTTTGGAGTCTCTAATTCAAGAACTCGACTCATACTTACGGGACTCCAAGCTTAAAAGACTTCCGAGTCTTTTGAGTCATGAGTCGAGTCCTTTTTCGAGCCTTATCGAGTCCTGTAGTCACAACTTGAGCCTTAGAAAAGACTCGAACGATCGTATCTTTAATAGTTTTTTTTTCTTTAGGCGTGCCTCAAAATACCTGTATCTAATAGGAAAGACTCACTGTAGAAGTTTTTATCCAAAGGACTGATTCCTACAGTACCTATACTTCACTGAGTAGGCCGCGTAACCTTACGTGTTTCTACAAGTTGAGTTGAGTTCTAATCAAAATGAGTTAAAAGCCTTTTGTTTACACTTAGTAAACAAAACTCTCAAGTCTCTATAGGAGACTCGAGTCTTTTTAGAGGACTCGAGTCTCTACAGAACACTCAAGCTTCGATTAGTCTAAAAAACTAAGTCGAGTCTTCAGAATGAAGACTCCAAAGACTCAAGTCTTTATTAACACAAATGGCAACCCTACCGTAGGTAGCTTATAGACCAAATTTGATCTACGATTTGATTCAAGAATGAGGAATTTCTGTTGGTAGTGTCGGTATAAAAAATGTTCAACAAGTTAGTTTCGCATTTATAATTTGTGCACGATTAAATTCCATACTGTATTTTTATCTGATAAAATCTATGTTTATTTGTTTCAGGTACATACAGCGTCACAGTCACAAAAAAGCAAAGTATGAGATTAGAATAAGTTCTGATGTGTGGAATGTTTTCTACGAAGTCCTGTCCTATCCTATATAATATAATAAAGTAAGTTTAAAATGTATACAATAAATAATATAAGAGGTACATCTATGTAAGCATATAATATGTCTTAAATTCTCGTCGATAGATGAACAATCGATGATCGATCGTCGTGGAATAGACAGGCCGACCATACATACATAATTACATATGATCGGTAGGTAAGTTCATAGGTAGTTGAGTTCATAAATAAATGCACATTACTAAAGGTTTGCCCCCTTAGCTATACAGTCGTGTTTACATATTTTTGCTCACTGTCAGTTCGCATATTTTTGAACTTGAATGTAACTAAACTGTTAACTATTATATTGTATACAGGATCTTTCTTGTGGCCGCTTAGTTTTTGTTCCTAGGGTCCTTAGCATACCGAACGTGACCGCGCAGTCGAGGTCATTAAAATGTATACATTTCAATGGAATATGGTAAAAATGTATACTTATTGGTGCCCTTAAAAAGGGGATCAAAAAGTGGGCATTAAGCGACGTATAATGTGAACAGCCCCTTTACTGTACTGGGCCATTCACTAAGTATATTCTTATTTTTTTTCTATAACTAAGCATTTGGTCACGTTTGAACTGCCAATGAATGCATTAATTTTAAATTGTGCTTTTAACGTAGTTGGGCACGATGACAGCTGTCATACCAATACAAATTGTCATGTTTGCCGTTTTAAGGTTATATATTGTAATGGGATGACAGCTGTCACCGTGGTACCGTTAAAAGCACTATAATTTATCTTTGAATGTCTGAGAGTACTGAATTAAGAACAATGTATGGAATTATTGGATTATAAATAATATTTTAATTTTCTCAAACGTGCAATGAAATGTTGACGAATATGTTCTTTTCAAACAAACATGCAATGTTATAAAGTCTATAACAGGCTTCAAAGTATCACCTTACAGGCGGAACAACTCGGGAGAACTGTAAAGGAATTTGGGAATTTCATACAAAATTGACGGCCTAGGCCGGGAAGTCATTTTTTTCTTTATTTTAATGTATAACTTGGCGTCTATTAAATTTGTTTATTGAGTGGTGTATTTTTTTTATTTCATTGCATATGTTTGAGAAAAGCACTATACAAATCTCGGCGAGAAACTTTGGGCTGCAGGTCGCGTATCCCTATCCGGCCTCGCTACGCTCTGCCGTCTATACAGTGTGGAAAATTAAGTCGAGCCCTGGAGGTAAACTAGCTTAAATCCGTAAGATAGCTCTTTTTACTTAAAGGAAACATTATTTTACTTTTTTAAATAAGAATAACCGCATTCAAAGATTTTCAAAAAACCTTCATGCACAACCGGGAATCGAACCTGTTCAAATCTGTTAAAAAGTCGGAAGTCGTTTTATTAGGTTAATTGATAGTGTAAGTTGTAAAGAATTGATGTTGTTATAAAACCCTGTATCTGTAATTATCAGAAAATGCTGTACTACATTATTTTTTTTTGAAAATATTTTTCTATACATAAAAAGGAAATATCTGAAAAAATGTTTGAAGGCAGTTATATTTAATTTTAAAAATCAAAGAATGTTTTCTTTAAATTAAAGATTACTTAAGGATTTAAGGTAGTTTTCCTCCAGGGCCCGACTTATTTTTCCGCAATGTCTATATCTACTTGGCCTGCACCCCTTTGTGTCCCGGTCTCTATAGTAATGTACTCGTCGGGAATGGCAATTCGGGGACGCGTATATGCGACTCGTATATCGATTTGTCCTCGAATTGCTTTTATCCTGGCCTCTAAAATAATGTATTATTATCTCTAATGCCCGTTCACAAACTGGATATCTAATCGGTCCATAGCGTTTAATATAACAGTTTTTAATAAAACTGGCAACCGTACTTGTCTTCTCGAAGATCTCACGGTTCGTAAATAAATGCCATACGATTAAATAAATATAACAGTTGGTATGTAAATTTAGGTTTGCCCACAGGAGAGACGCAAGTCTATATCTATGACCCAACTGCTAACATTCACTACCGTCAGCAAGTTTAAGACCAAACACAAAATATGCAAATAATCAACATTGATTATCCACTTAATTTTGATTCATCTGTCCGTAGTACTCTCAACCAGTTTGCAAAAGTCCAATCCTTGTGAGAAATAGCCCATTGAAATCTTTTAGCCTTGTTTGGTTTGCGTAATAATTTATGAAAATTAAATTAAAAAATGTGTTTGTTCCTAAACTTTCTGACGGTAGTGTACCTAAGTAAAATTCGTTCTTCACTTGTTATCGTAAAAATATTTTATTAAATGAGCCTATCGAATAGTATTATTTACATTGTAAGGTAATTAAACGTTATTTTTAATTTTTATTAGAATTATGTCAAAAGTATTGAAAAACTATTTTTCGCTTGACCGGTATTTAGTATTAAATTGAATTCGTTAAGTAACCTTAAAAACACGTTTCAGTAAAATTTTCAATCATGAATTGAAATTTATCCTCATGGATTCCATTACCAGAACTAGATTCTGGTAACAACGGGATCAAGCTGGAAGCACATGCTTTCTAAAAGTAAAATATTTTTTTGAATCGGTTCATAAATTACCGACATGCTCGGTTTTTTATGTATGTTACACATTTGTTTGAACTCGGTTAATAAGAGTTTAGTAATTGTTAAGATATTCACACAAAATGAGGGGGGCTCAATTCGGTTTTTTTTTATGTGTGTTACCCAGGATGTGGGTCATTTATTTGACGGGCTGTTTAGCCTAGTTGGTAGTGACACTGCCTCCGAAGCTAGAGGTCCCGGGTTCGAATCCCGGCCAGGGCATCATTTGTGCATTTAGCACGGATATTTGTTCTTGGGTCTTGGATGTTTTCTATGTATTGAAGTATGTATTTATCTATATATATATATATATATCGTCGTCTAGTACCCATAGTACAAGCTTTCCTTAGTTTGTAACTAGGTCGATTTGTATAAGATTATCCCCCAATATTTATTTATTTTTTAAGAACCTATTCGGTAAATTATTTTACTACTTCGACCAGCGACGATCAATTGTAAATTATCGTGGATTGTCAATCGCATTTACCTGATTGAAAGAGATTGATGAAAATATTGATTGAACACAGATTCACGGGTTCTATTGATCGTGGCGTGGTTTGGATTTGAAAATCATTAAGGTCCTCTCAGCCGGTCCCGCTGCGAGTCGGACTCGCGCACGAAGGGTTCCGTACCAGAAAAAAAAACGCCAACAACTACTCTGTTGTATGGGAGCCCCCCTTAATTATTATTTTGATTTTAGTATTTGTTGTTGTAGCTATTACGGTTTTTGAGATCTAGCTCGGCGAGTGGTAGCCATGAAAAAGGGCTAACATATCACGTTTTTTGTATGGGAGCCCCCTTAATTATTATTATTATTATTTTGTTTTTAGTATTTGTTGTTATAGCGGCAACAGAAATACACAATCTGTGAAAATTTCAACTGTGACGGACAGCGAAGTCTTAGTATTAGGGTCCCGTTTTTACCCTTTGCAAACTCGATTATTTTTAGACTTGTTTTCTAGGATAAATAACTTCGAAAATTATATCTACTAAATATTTCTAGATGTTAATATATCGTTTTATATTTTACGTCAACGTGTATTTATGTAATTGAAAAATAATAGTTTATTCATAAGTTTCAAAGGAAAATAAGGGGGTTAATACTTTTGGCCATGGCTATCTATGGCTGTACTATTGGAACTTTAAAAATTGTGTTTCTAGATAATTATCTGAATGTATCTTATACTAAATACTGGTCGACCTGCCCTTTTCTATGCTTGGTTAAAAAACTTTTTTGTCAAATGTTTTATTTTTGAACTTATTTTTTTTACGTAAGTAGTTTTTATTTTTATTGATTTTTTGATTCGTGCACCGATTGAAAAACTAAAATTATTTCTCCTTTTATATAACAACATTTATTTCGGGTTTTTGTCGGACATGGCATACGTCCCTTTTCAGCTAATATTGAAGTGCGACAGGGACAAAATGCTATGTCCGACAGCTTGCTATCAACGATCACGCTAGCTATACTTAAAATCATTTGAATTCACCGAATTGTATCATAAGCTGGTAATGCACAGGTGGTCTACTCCGAAACTCGAAATCCGAACTTCGTGTGGTGCCGTCCCTTTCACTCATATAGTGTATGACAGGAGAGTGTAAGGGACGGCACCATACGAAGTTCGGATTTCTAATTTCGGAGTAGACCTCCAGAGCGGGCGCGGCGCGTTGCGGGGCGGACGCAGTTTTGCATTTTTGATCTTTCCGAAACTGTCTACTGCTACGAAGCAGTAGACACACCACACGCCGCCTCCGCTCCGTTATCCCGCGCGGTTTTTTCGTGCGACGTCCCCCGGACCGCGTTCGGTTGACCGCAGAACCGCCTCCGCCCCGCAACGACGCTGCGCCGCGCTCTTTGCGTTTCAAGCTTAATTCGTTCGTTCAAAAAGCGACTTTACTGTCCAAGTAAGAAGGTTCAAAATCTAATGGCAGTCTTTATGAAGTCAGTCAATTTAAATATTTTTAACTATATGTAGGTACTAGCTACTTAGTGTAACATATGTGGCGTTCACAGACGAATAAAGGTCGGAGCGCACAGAGCGGGCGCGGCGCAGAGCGGCGCGAAGGTGGTTTTGCATTTTTAGTCGACTTCAAAAAAGGAGAAGGTTCTCAATTCGTCCGAATATTTTTTTTTAATTTTTATTTCTGTATGTTCATCGATTACTCGGAGTCTCGGAGACTAGTGGACCGATTTAAAAAATACTTTTTTTGTTTGAATTTGTGTGTTTTCTAGTTGGTCCGTTTGTCACCAAGTCTGGATGAATGGAATGACGGGATCTTGGAAAAATCGAAGGAACTCCTCAAATTATGAACCAAGAGGATGGGGTAAGGCAAAAAATAAGGTGCTCAAATTACCAAGAGGTCTGGCAAAGTTTGAAGTCGGTGTTTTTTTGTTAAAAATTTACTTGTTGATCTTTCCGAAACTATCGACTGTCGCATTACTGCTTCATATGTCACACACGCCGCCTCCGCTCTACCGTGCTACCGAATACTGGGAGGATTTTTCAGTACGACGTCCGGGACCGCGTCCGCTTCACCAAAAAAAAAACCGTCTCCGCCACGCAACGACGGACGCTGCGCCGCGCTCTGTGCGTTTCAAGACTTTCAAGTTTTAAGGTACTTTACACCACACCTTGCCAAAAAGCGCGTGTTTCCGCACGCTGCGCGGCCGGAAAAACCCACTTTTTGACCAAGTGGTGATGTAAAATTGTGTACAAAACACGGGTCGTAAAACAGAAAACCCTCTTTCGCATATTTATGACCCTCGCCTGCGGCTCGGGCCTCACACAGCTGCGATATCGGCCTTTCTTTGCTTGACAACCCTTGTATCGTAATGTACTATTACAGTACATATGGTGCTATTTTACCGCACGAGTGCGGTAATCAGCAGATTACGTGCATATGTCGAAACTTTAAAGAGCCATATGTACTGTAAAACGTTGTACGATACACGTGCGAATAGGTAATTCGCAACAACTCTGCACTTGTATCGTAATGTACTATTAATGGCTTCCTTCCATTTCACCACGTACCAACCTTTGTTCACGGAACGTCACATATTGCATTCACCATCTGAGTCTTTTGTTTTTAACATACAACAATTTTAAATAATAACTGTGCAATCATGTATTATTTTTTTATAAAAATAAGTACTCATGTACTCAATATAAATATAATATGTAAGAACTATTTCGAATTTAATTTATTCATCATCCTCCTAGCTTTATTCCCAGTACAGTTGCATCCTGAAGGATGCCTGGGGTCCGCTACCTAATCCCAAGAATTGGCGTAGGCACTAGTTTTTACGGAAGCGACTGCCATCTGACCTTCCAACCCGAGGGGGAAACTAGACCTTATTGGGATTAGGCTTGTCAAGTGAGTGGGCAACTTGACTGTTAGAGGTTCTTAAGCCGCCCGGGGGCCTCTAACTTGGCTTAACGACTGCTATCATAGACAGCAACCGGGATCAACGACTTATCGTGCCTTTCAAAGCACGGGAGCGTTCAGTTTACAGTAACCTCTCAAAGCGGTCACCCATCCAAGGACCGACTTTGCCCGTCATTGCCTCGCATACCGCACGCGGTACGCGGGCGCCGCTGGGCCACGAACGCTTCGAATTTAATTTATTAGTGGAAAATAAATTATTTGCAGTACTTTTATTAATTCTATTTTGTCTCTTTAGTGACCCTTCGAACTGCATGCTCTTGATGTTGTGTTCCTGGTGGTGAGTAAGGTCGCCAGAACTCCCGAGGCTCCGCTGTGTTGAGAGGGAGCTGTGTACAACGAATGCTCAATTCATTAAACAATCGGTGACGTCTGTGGTAACGTGCTGGTGAGTGGTGACTGGACTCACAAGCTTCCGTAGGCTAAAGGGTCTTGCCATCAGGCGGGTTGTATTCCCGAGTCTTGTATGGTTTCAATGCAGGGCTCGGAAACCGGTATTCTGTCCATACAAAAATACCGGTATTTTTTTAGTTCTTATCGTTCTTTCGTATACTATTTCATGTTTAATCAGGCAATCTAACAATATGAAGTAATAACCCAAATACATTATTGAGTCCTACATAAAGAGCATAAACTAATTAAAAATATTTGGCTATTTCAGGATTTTGAGATTAACCGGTTCCGAGCCCTGTTTCAATGTATTTATCGATATAAGTATGTCTATCGTCGTCTAGTATCCACTTAGCTTTGCTTAGTTTGGGACAAGGTTGATTTGTGTAATATGCCCGCCAATGTTTATTATTATTATTTATTATTATATCAAAATCAAAATCAAAATCAAATATTTATTCTGCAAATAGGCCACAAGGGCACTTTTACATGTCAAAGCATGAATTTATACAATTTAAAAAACTGACAATCTTACTTAATAATAATGATACAAAAAAAATATACTGATTGACAATTCAATGAAATATATCAATATCAATATCAATGTCAAAAAAGGAGTGCGGAAGAGAGGGAGTCCAAGAAGAACATATATTGACCAAATTAAGGAAAAAGTAAACGTCGTGTCGTATCAGGCTGTTAAAAGGAAGGCTGAGGAAAGAAACACATGGAGATTGCTCCACCGACAAGAGCCTAGCTCTTAAATAAATTATGATGTCAAAATAGTGCGTAGAACACAGTATAGTAGCTACAAAGATTTACAAAATCGCAGCATGCTAATCCACTTGGATTTGGATATGATAAAATTGATAGTGTTATAGTACTTAGTATTGCCATTGTATTGTACGTAGTAGGTAGTTTTCCTGCCTCCTATCTTTTTTGATAAGCTTCTGAAATAGAGGATTCCCAGGAAATTTCGTGGAACTCAAGTGTGGTTAATTATAGTTAGCAAAAAAAACGCGGACGAGATAACATCATCTGAATGGAGTCATTCATGAATCATGAACGAACGTTTGAAGCCGGATACGTTAATACATACCTACAGATGATTTCTAATTAGCGATACATATTATAATAAAATAATGTGATGGACCATGATTTGAACTATGGAACCACTTTGGAGCGACCCTAATAATAAATAAATAAAATCGGCCAAGAGCATGTCGGGCCATGCTCAGTGTAGTGTTTCGTAGTAGACCGATGAAATTAATTAAAAAAAATCTATTACAAGCAAACGGGAATAACTTCGCAGCGTTTCATACGTCTTTTACTAAGAAGGGAAGACTTTTTACGGTAACTCAAAAACAGCTCAACTGATCATGTCATCTATAGTTTTCGTTGAAAATCTTTCCTTGTTAAGCATTTCTTTCATGATATTTTTCTTATATTTTGGACCCATAGTTCAAAAGTTAGAGAGATGATTATTTTGGAAAATATTCTTTTTATAATTTTATTTTTTGATGAAGACCTCTATTCGTTTTGAAAGACCTATCCAACAACACCCCACACCATAGCCACAATTTGTCATATTTCTTGCTTTATACAGGGTGTTTTTATTGATTTCCGTTCCTTCTAGCATATACCCGTGTATAGCCATAGAAACGACGCAGCATAGTAGTATGTAATTTTTACAAAATTTAAGAAAAAATAATTAATTATATAACCAAGGGTGAATGAAAGACGGCCCTAAGAGGTGCCATCCGTTGAATTTCGTGGAGTTCAAAAAATTAGTGTCAAGTATGACAATTCGGAATTCGAATGACACGCACGTCAATGTTAATTAATTGTTAAGGATGTTTTATAATATTTTTTTCTTAAGACTGCGCAGTACGTTCGGTTCTCCATACAAACGTATTTATGCTCTCATTTTAAAACGCCAGGCTAGAATAACATGAAACTTTGTATACACAATGGGATCCGGCATATCTAAGTCGGACCATAGTTTCTGTTGCTTGAAATTATAATGGAGAAAAAATAGAGCGATTATTCAGGTTTTCATACAAGCCGTAAAAAACTCAAAAAGCCGCTGTATTTCTTTTTTACTATTTCTAGCAACAGAAACTATGGTCCGACCTAGATATGCCGGATCCCATTGTGTATACAAATTTTCATGTTATTCTAGAATGGCGTTTTAAAATGAGAGGGTAAATACGTTTGTATGGAGAATCGAGCCAGACCAGAGCCACGTCGGTGGCAAACAAGCGTACGGCCCGCCTGATGGTAAGCGGTCTCCGCAGCCTATGGACGCCTGCAACTCCAGCCCGGCTAGCACAACTTGGCGCGCGAGCTATCTCACGCGCGAGATAGACAATCCGTCTCTTTCTGTGTGTACCAATTAGAAAGAGGCGGATAGTCAATCTCGCGCGTGAGATAGCTCGCGCGCCAAGTTATGCTAGCCGTCCAGGGGTGCCACATGCGCGTTGCCGACCCTTTAAAAATTTATACACTCTTTTCTTGAAGAATCCCAGAATCCCAATATACTATACTAGGGGTGTTATTTAACGAAAAAGAAGTCTTGAATATCTTCGAAATGGTACGAATTGGGGTACTAGTGTCATAGTGGACAGGATTACTTTTTTTCAGCTCAGGATTGTACCCTCGCAATTAACGGAATTCAATAAAAACACTCTGTATATAGGTAGCGGCACGTAAGTCTAGCGGTGGACGAAGCGTGGAAGGGATAGTTGCGCATAGGTACTGTAGCGCACGTAATTCTTATATCTACAAATTGATTACAATCTTCCTTCTTTTATAATTATCTTAGCTAGTCTCATCCTTCACTAATATTCGTCCCCTTCACTCACCCGTGATACCTTATTTTCGACTTCTGCGCAGAAACGGTCAGCGCTAGACTTACGTGCCGCTACCTATATATCCATGCGATATTTCAGCTTTCTAGCTATAACAATCACAGAGCAAAGCCAGACGTACAGGCAGACAGACGGACATGGCGAAACTATAAGGGTTCCTAGTTGACTACGAAACCCTAAAAAGACTGAATACACTCAAAGCTTAGAGAATATGGAATTATTATATGCAAACAACAATAAAAATTAAGCATGTTTATTGTAAAACTTAAACAATCAGAAATAGGTAATCTAAAAATACTTATATAACATGGAAATATGTCTGTCTTGCATCTCCAATGGCGCGATTTTACAACTTAATTGGTTCGCCAGTCATCTGAAGTATTATATGATGCAGATCGATAGGTAGGTATTTGTTTCTCTAAGTAACAAAACACCACCACCACCACCACCATATCAGCCCATAGACGTCCACTGCAGGACATAGGCCCCAAAACAAACACAATCAAAATAACGGAAGGCCATGAAAACTAACAATTACCTTTTAATTTTTTTTCACCCGCACAACAGAACACACCTAGACACCCGTAAACAAGCGATTTTTCATAAATGCTTAAATGCAGAATTCATTGTTTTTAAAAATAAAGGAAAGTCTCCTTATACAAAATGTGCTATTTCCAATATTTAAGGTACTTGCCATCAATGTGGCATTCGATCTTTCCATCCTGTATATCGTTTGAAAAATGTTCAGAAGTGTGCAGGGACCGAGTACTAATTTACAGAAGTACTTATGTACAACCGCATGATAAGTATTATCACAATTCTGATATGTCAATATTATCGAGGTATTCAAAATTAATTTGATTGTGCCTTGATATTCATGTGATACGTATCGTGATATGAGTGTATCGCGTGAAAATATCACTTATAAAAGACCGACCGCCGTTTGACAGCCGCCGATGCGTGACCCATTAGGACACCGTAGCTTATACCGTCACGTTATATGGCTTAAATGTTAACTAACACGTAACAAGTCCCATAAAACGGGACGATATACGCTATCGTGCTAGTTACATATTTATGTCTTTGACGAGTTTTTTTTGTCAATAAATATTTCAAAGTAAAATATCTGACTCGTGTAAGGAAGAAGGAAGAGATATTAAATTTATTTTATATACTTTCGTGACAGAGACCGTATCGTCCCTAATAATACCTTCAAATCTAAATTTGTAATTTCTTGTAAGTTTATTTTCATTAAATGTTAAATGACATAAGTTAATCAGTCATCATCCTCCTAGAGTTATTTCCAGTACAGTTGCATCCTGAAGGATGCCTGGGGTCCGCTACCTAATCCTAAGAGTTGACGTAGGCACAATTTTTTACGGAAACTAGACCTTATTGGGATTAGGCTTGTCGAGTGGGCAACTTGACTGTTAGAAGTTCTCAAGCCGCCCGGAGGCCTCTAACTTGGCTTAACGACTGCTATCATAGACAGCAACCGGGATCAACGGCTTAACGTGCCTTCCAAAGCACGGGAGCGCTCAGTTAGTAACCAACCAAAGCGGTCACCCATCCAAGGACTGACCTCGTCCGACATTGCTTAACCTCGCATATCGCACGCGGTACTCGGGCGCCGCTGGGCCACGAACGCTCCACATAAGTTAATCAGTATAGTTTTGAAATCATTATTATTATTGCCGGTTTTTTTTTAATTGTATACTTTCATGTTTTGACTTGTAAAAGTCCCTTGTGGCCGAATATTGTTATTTTATTTTGGGGACCATCTTTCAAAGTTGGCATGTAAGCAAAGATTCATTTATTTAGCTTTAAGCCAGACCCTAATAGTGTTGATTTGATTTCTTATTAACGATTTCATCAAAGCTAAATTGGAAATCGTTGCAAAAAATTACATATATGACATAAGAAAATAAAGTCCTTAAGAATGTCGTTAAGAACACAAACGTTCATAAAACTTAGGGGAACTCATCGTTAGCTAGTTTGCGTTTGGCACAGCGCCATCTAACGAAAGATCCACTCACGGGACAATGGTGTCCCGGACCTTTGGAAGGCGTGCGCGGAGCCGAAGTACCAAATGAGTACCACATAGCCAACACGTAGAGGCCCCTTTGACAATTTAATGAAATGCATGGGGTACATCGATGATTTAATTTAGTTTTATTTTTATTAGCGTTTAATTAGGTATATTTTATGTTATTATATTTCGCTGCAAAGTCTCTTCAATGATAATACTTGTAGTACGTCGGAATCGTACTGCCAACAGCCACGAGTAAAGAGTTCAATGCAACACAAGAAAAAAGCACCAGTTTCCGAACGAGCCGCTGTCATCCTCGCCGCTCCCCCGCCGTCTGTCATTGTCACAGACAGTGGTCATTGTTGATTATCGTCATAGAGGAAATTATTATATTGATTCCGACGTACCGACGCACGTACTACAAGTATTATCATTTCGAGACTATGCCGCTCATATAATTCTAAGATTTGTAAATAAAGTCTATTGTTTATTTTTCATTAAAATCGAACTTCACTTACAGGTAAGTTCGTTTAATTTATAATTATTTATTTCGTTTGTTTTCTTTTTTTTACAACAACACTAATATTTGTTTCTCTGATCTTACAATTATATGTAGGTAACTATAGGATATTGAATCACCTGAATACACCTTATATAGTTTACATTTGAAAACTTAAAGCCCATTCACATAAAGCAAGAACTAGAGAAAGAGAGAGCGTGATTTTATTTATTTTTATTAATTAAATCTGTAACTGTACTTTGATCACACAGACAAAGTGTCCCGACAGTTTTGTGAAAGCCTGATAATTGTTATGTTTTTATATTAATTAATTGGCAGCTTCCTCGCACAAGTCGCACAACGTCTTGGCATCGCCATACAGCGTGGAAATGCTGCCAGCATTCTTGGCACCATGCCGCAGCGACCTTTTTTAGATTTTTATTAGTTTACCTTTTACTTTTAATAATTTAAGTTATCGGTATCGTTATTGTTATGGTGTATTGTTTTTTTTTCAAGTGTTAATTAAATAAATAATAATTTATTATGGAGACATTGGGTCCCTGGTCTGATGACATGAAGTCATTTATTAGGGCCTTATCGAAGCGGCTGATCCACACCTCAGGCGATCCCAGAGCTGGCGCTTACCTCTCTCAATTGGGGACCATGCCGCAGGGAGACCTGCTCGACGGGGTGTTCTTCTTATATATAAGGTTAGGTTATTATAGGTATTTTTTTTTTGTATTTAATTCTATTTACTTATGAAAAAGGTTGTATTTACTATTAATCCTTATATTTAATTAGTGAAGTTAATATATGCGTTTATTTGTGAGACACAGGTACATTTCAAGATCTTACGGGGTTTATAATAACATATTTAGTCTCACTCTGCTCTGCCAAGTTTTGCGTACAAATATTTTAAAATATCCTGCATGCAGCTTGAAGAGTAAAAAAAAAAAAAACGTGTTTTATTACTAAGTACCGTCGAGTTCATAAATATATGAGCACATCCAAGCTTTCAAAAATAATGGTAGGTACAAATATATCTAAACAGATTTATAATTCGATAATATATACAAATCTCATCCGTCATATTCACCTGAGCAAGCCTCTGAATAATATTTTAACAACAAATATCTCTACTTTTATTTTTACAATATTATTTAATCAAGTGTTTTGTAAACAGGTAGTGGCACATAAATATGAGTACTAACGTTTTCCAATTTGTTGTAAACAAGTAGGGGCTCATAAAAATCTGTTCAATACAGGATGTGGCCTGTAAAAGGAGCAATAAATTTAAAGGACGCTTCCTTAGAGCATCTGCAGTAACATCTTGTGTCAAAAAAAATATCTTTTTTCAATTGGGAGAAATTTTGATCTAAAGTTATGACCTCCAAGTAATATGGATCTTGGCACCCAGGGATAATAGAGTGGCAGTCAATGCTGATTTTGAGGTTTCTTCAAGTTATGACTCATAATCGTTGTCGCCATTTTTGGTATAAAAGGATATTTATGGGATTTTTTATTTATTTTTATAAATTTTTAGTGGTTTTTGAATAAATAGTTATTAATATCACTCCAGTAGAGTAAAAAAGTACATATAAGAAACTATTGCGAAAAAAAATTATTAAAAAGATATATATTTTTTTTTCAATTAAAACCATTTGGAAATAATTGCTGGAGAGCTCAATAGTGTACTGTTTAATTTTTTGCTCCTATTACAGGCTACAACCTGTACATAAATAATACATTTATTTGCTTGCTACGAGTGACACAGTAAACAAAAATTATACAAAAGCAGAAAAAATTAGAACATGTCATTGAATAGTAATAAAATAAAAATATAGTATAGGCTAGTTTCCAAAAAGATATTAACGATGCCATTCGGAGTAGTTTTTAAAGGAGATTAAATGTTTGTATGTGACCAACTACGATCAAAATGCAACAAAAGCCGCCAACGAGGGTCAAATATGGATATTGTTCCCGGACACCAAAAACATACATAAATTAACTCACGCCTATATTCCCAAGAGGGGTAGGCAGAGCACATGAAAACACTCCATACAAATTGGCAGAAAATTATAACGTCACAACACACGAGCCCAGTACTAACGTTGTATGGAAAAACAAGAAAATTTCTATTTTAATCGTGCGTTTAACTACATAGTTGTTATACAATTTCTTTTTTATTGAATCATGTAAATTCTATTAGTAGTCTTTATTTAACTTTTAGATGATAAAAAAAACATATCGTATATTATTATTATTCTGATTTTGCCTGGTAATTTTAATTTTTATGTGTTAATTTCATGATATACTATCCATATAACGGTAATACGTTATAAAATGTAACATGACGTCCATGACGAAACTACCCTGTTACTGAGTGCATTGCAGCAAAACAGGGGTTCTGGCTCAGTGATACGCTACGCTCGTTCGAACGAAGCACTGATATTCTGCCATAACTCGAGTCACGTTAGAGTTAAACTTAAATACCAGTTTATATATCACTATAAATTATTACAAAAATAACATGTACTACAAATCAACGCTTATGGAATTATCATCTGCTAATAACCATAATAAATTTAAATAAAAATATAATATGGAATTAATCCTGGCCTGCTCCATTTGGCGCGACTTTACAACTTAATTTGTTCGCCATTGATCTGAAAAAAGAATAAAAGTTAACAGTTTTTCTGTGTGTGCCCTTCTCGAAAAGCCGATTATAAAGCTGCCATACAATTAGAAACAAACATAAACTGGCGCGTTAATATAAATAAGAAGACCAGTGCAGCAATATACAGGGTATCTCATTTAAATCGGTCAGTATGGGAAAGCCTGAAACTATAATACATACGAAGATCTGTTCAAGAACCATGTCATCGATTTTAATAAAAAGAAAAACTGCATTCCTACATTAAAAAAAAAAACCTATACTCAAATCGGGAATCGAACCCGGTTGTATTGAAAAAAATAAACTTACACAATTTCTATTTAGATATCGATTGTGTAGGTCTTAAACAGTAAATGGCTCTATGAAACATGATGTCTAAAATGAATAAAATGCTGTTTTCACATACTTTAATTTACATGCCTAAACTTGTTGAATATTGTAAAGCTGGTCACTTCGAACACCTACTAAAATAAATTAAAGTATGTGAAAACAATGCATTTTATTCATTTTAGACATCATATTTCATAGAACCATTTACTGCTTAAGACCTACACAATCTAAATAGAAATAGTGTAAGTTTATTTTTTTCAAAACAACCGGGTTCGATTCCCGAGCTGAGTACAGGTTTTTTTTAAATGTATTAATGCAGTTTTTCTTATTATTAAAATCGATGACATGGTTCCTAAGAACAGATCTTCGTATGTATTATAGTTTCAGGCTTTCCCATACTGACCGATTTAAATGAGAAATTGATATGTATGCGCCCACGCCGCCCCAGGCCCTTGTCAGTAATAAACTAGCTTCGCTACAAAACGGTTGTTGTCATTCCGCACCTCAAGTACTTCTCACTGGCGACTGACGGATGCTGACCCGCGCGTGTTTACATTATTATAATTAAATATGGCTACCTCCGTCGGAAGTTTGACCGTCTTTGACCACGGTTCTCAAGATTGGGACATATTCAAAAGTAGGCTAGTGCAATATATTAAATTAAACGCGGTGAATGAGGACAATAAATGCGCTTTATTGTTAACGCATTTAAGTGATGACACATACCGTCTTGTAAGGAACTTATTGCATCCTCAGAAAATCGATGATGCCAAGTTCGACGAACTAGTTCTAGTGTTGGACAAACAATTTACACCTAAACGGTGTATTTTCGTAGATAGGGCGAAATTCTACGAGGCGACCCGTGACGTGACGGAAAGTGTCGAAGATTGGGCGGCGCGAGTAAGAGGACTCGCTGTATATTGTGAGTTCGGTGCCTCCCTGGACGAACTGCTAAGGGACAGATTTGTGCTTGGGCTGAAAGTGGGCCCAGAGCGCGACCGTCTGTTCGAGCAGAATGCTGCCACGTTGCCGTTCGCGAAGGCCGTGGAAGTGGCTCAGCAGGCAGCGTGCGCCAGGAGTGCGCGCGCACTTCCCGTGCCTGCCGCCGTCGTGCACGTCAAGCAGGAGCCGTTATATCGGGTGGGCACGAATCGCTCTGATGCCGGTGGGGCCGAAGGGGCTCGACGCTGCTGTGTGTGCGGAATGAAAAGCCACGATGCCAGCAAATGCCGGTACAAAAATTATCGTTGTCAGGCGTGTGGGCAGAAGGGGCACCTGAAGAAGGTGTGCAATGCCCAGAAGACCAAGTGCCGTGTCCACAACATGGAGGCGGAACCTGCAGCATCGTGTGAAGAGTGTCAGCTATTTAATATGAGGTACGTTCATTATGCGCCAATATTGTTGGATGTTCGTGTTGACCATAAATGTATCCAAATGGAACTCGATTCTGGTTCAGGATCAACTGTCTTAAGCGATAAATTATACAGTAAGATGTTTTCTGACACAAAACTAAAGAAATGTGATTTAAAAATGTGTTTATATAATGGTCATCAAATCACGCCAATGGGTTATTTTACTGCCAAAATGTCGTACCTTCAACAAAAGCATGATATAGATATATATGTCGTGAAAAATGGAGGTCCTATAGGACTGCTAGGTCGTGATTTTATGACCAAGTTTAAATTGTCTTTTACTGTAGACAATAATTTTGTTTGTACAGAATCGAGCCAAAATCAGTTATCGCAGTTACTAAGCGAACATTCGAGCCTTTTTGCGGGTGACTTGGGAAAATTTAACAAATATCTGGTAGAATTAAAGTTAAAAGATAATTCTAAACCTAAGTTCTTTAAACCGCGTCCGGTTCCTTTTGCTCTTAAAGAAAGAGTAGAGGAAGAAATCGACAGACTCGTCAGCTTAGGCATTCTAGTACCAGTCAATTTTTCTAAATATGCTACACCAATAGTACCCGTGCTGAAGGATAACGGAAAAATAAAGATAGCGGGTGATTTTTCGGTTACGCTCAATAAAGATATGGTGGTCGATAAATATCCCATGCCCCGCATTGAAGAAGTGTTTGCGAAACTCGGCGGTGGTCGTTGCTATACGAAACTCGATCTAAGTAACGCGTATAATCAATTTGTATTATCCGACACCTCTCAAGAGCTCACAACTATAAACACCACGAAGGGACTGTATAAATATACTAGGCTCTTATATGGTCTTGCGAATGGTCCTGCTATTTGTCAGCGGGCAATGGAGACACTTCTGGCAGGTATAGACGGAGTCAGCTGCTGGCTCGATGATGTCTGCGTAACGGGACCTACCGATGAAGTGCATCTATTGCGATTACGCGAGGTTTTAAACAGACTTCAAGACGCTGGGTTAAAATTGCATAAAGAAAAATGTGATTTCTTTAAAAATGAGTGTAACACCGAGATGGTGATGGAGGAAGAGGCAGAGAATGCCGAACACGGTTCATCGGAGGCAGCTCCGGGTATCGAACCTGCGAGCGCTCCTGCCGCGAGCAGCGCGCACGCGCCGCCGTTGCGGCTTGGCCCTACTTTAAGACCTAGACCTAAGAAAATAGATTATAGAAATCTAAGTAAGTAAGTAGTTGTTTTTAATGTTTGTTTTCATTGTCACCAGGTTTTAAAATTAAAGGGGAAGGAGTGATATGTATGCGCCCACGCCGCCCCAGGCCCTTGTCAGTAATAAACTAGCTTCGCTACAAAACGGTTGTTGTCATTCCGCACCTCAAGTACTTCTCAGAAATTCTGTATATGTTGAGCAAGGTCCATTTCGTGACACCTAGACCGTTTTTAGGGTTCCGTACCCGAAGGGTCCAAACGGAGCCCTATTGCTGTGACTCGCGTGACCGTCTGTCGTCTGTCACACATTTTTTAACTTCCCATTGACCTAAACGACCTATGGACTAAAAATTATAGTATATGATATTATATTTTTTTTTGTTGACATTTTATATTTAAATTTAATTTTATAGTAACGGAGAAACAGCTGACTTTCACGGGGCTTCATGAATCATATATAGCTTTCTAAAGCATTTTAGAAGTTATCTCCAGTTATCTGACTAACGAGGTTTGTACCCGGCTCGTTGACTATTCATATGACATTTAACCTTCCAATAAAATTAATATTAATGTTTTCTGAAACATCCGAGATCCGATGTTCCGCACCCGGAGCGTCCTCGTGAGGAAATTCCTATTGTATGTTCTATTCTACAATATACATATCTTATTACGTACTTTTTTATTTTTTTATTTATTTGGAGAAACAAACAGAGATAGATGTACAATAGTTATTTGTTTAACAAGAGAGCAATGTACATTTTTGCTGCGAGTGTTGATGTTGAGTCCCGAGCAAGCGAAAGATTCTATAATTCAGCGTAGCGAGGGACTCAAAGACACGAGATGCAAATATCTTTGCTCTCGTGTGATAAATACAACTTTTCACCTCAGCGGCGAGAACATATAACGCAAAGGAATAGTGATAGAGATAATGAAGTTACTTAAACTAACCTACGATATGAAAAATTAAAAAAAATGTTTTTTTTTCACGCTCGCAGCATAATTGCATTTTGCTCACTGGTTTCAAGCCGGAAAAGTCGTTTTCACGCTCGCAGCAAAATTGCATTTTGCTCACTGGTTTCAAGCCGGAAAAGTCGTTTTTACGCTCGCAAAATTGCATTTTGCTCACTGGTTTCACGCAACAAAACCGCCATTTTCGAGCCGCTGAGGTGAAAATTAAAGTAACTTATTTTAGTTTCATGTTATACGTGCATCTAGCTCCTCAACAGCTCTCATCAAGACATAACATTTACATTGTTTGTGCACTGCCCTATATAGAAGTATATTACATGCGAAAAAGTAAAAAGAAATGTTACAAAAACTTAACAACGAACATTAAACGAGCAGTTTAACTATAGGTACATACCATTTTTTTTATTTTAGATATTGTTAAATACCAGTACTTACCTTAAATCTTTGGTCAGTGATGCATTTTAGGACTCGCCGTGCGGTCTCGCAACCCGTTTCTGTCGTTCCATTTACTGAAACACACATACAACTCAAGCTGTATAGCCAAAATGGATAGAGTAAAAACTAGTGGCTCTGTGAGCTTTTGACCTCGCAATTTTTTTTTCAAATTTCAAAATTTCATAAAACCGACTCAACAAAAAGAAATATATAATTATCGAACCTGCTCGCAATCGCAAAAGAGGGGTGTTAAGGATGATACACAGTAGGCCGTTCCGGGTCCTGGCCAGCCCGTTTTTAACCGACTTCAAAAGAGGAGGAGGTTCTCAATTCGTCAGAATATTTTTTTTTTTTGTATGGTCACCGATTAGTCTGAGCCTAGTGGACCGATTTCAAAAAATCTTTTTTTGTTTGAAAGGGTGTGTTTTCTAGTTGGTCCCATTGTCACCAAGTCTGGATCTGATGACGGGATCTTGGAAAAATCGAAGGAACTCCTCAAATTATATAGCAGGAGGATGGGGTCTGGCAAAGTTTGGAGTTGGTATTTTTTTGTTAAAAATTTACTTGTCTATAACAGCAATACGCCGGCCGCTGCTTGGTTGGGTCGTGTCGGGGCCCGGTCGACGCTCGGAAGTGGCCCGGTGCCGGCCCAGCCACGCTCAGCCGGCATATTATTGTCGTAGAAAACGGGCCGACCCGGACACGGAACGGCCTATTGTGAATCATCCTTTATAAGTTGAACAGAAGATGTATACAATATCTGTGTGTGTATGTGTGTGTCTGTCAATGGCATCGTAGCATTCGTATCTCTTAACCATAGTTATGCCAAATATAGAGTAAATATAATAGTTTTATTCGCTGTTTTAAATCCTCATAATATCACGGGTGGACAGCTGCGGAACCCTACATTGTGCGTGGCCCGACATGCACTTGGCCGCTTTTCTACAGTAAGTCTTATATTAATGACCATGTTAGCTTGAAGAAAAGAGCGTACTCCCATATTTAAGGCCAGCAACGCACTTACAACCCCTCTGGTGTTGCGAGTGTCCATGCGCGGCGCTAATCGCTTACCATCAGGCGATTCATCTGCTCGTTTGCCTCAATTTAATTCTTCATTTATGTTCTGAGGTTACACACGTACCGGAATTACATGCCTTGGCCGTCTGGTTCACCTGCTCTTGATTCAGTTTTTCAGCGGTTGCCATATATTCGACCAGCTTGCTCTCCACATATCGCCCGTCCGTGTCTAACTGTGGAGACCAAACAATTAAATTAATAAAGGTCTTGCTACATTCAAAGGGATTTGAACCTTCTACACATAAGTTACATTCCATATTTAAATGACAGCGCATTAGCGATCATTTAAACATGAAATCTAAACACATTCACATTCGGTTTTACATTGGTGTCTCGAAAGCGCAAGCCGCGTAAGAGTCAGGGGGTCTACTCCGAAATTAGAAATCCGAACTTCGTATGGTGCCGTCTCTTTCACTCATATAGTGTATGACACGAGAGTGAAAGGGACGGCACCATACGAAGTTCGGATTTCGAACTTCGGAGTAGACCCCCAGAGTGTGGTACTATCGGCCAACGCTATACGTTCACACTTTCTTAACAAAATCGTCTGCAGGCTGGCCGTTTCTATTCTAATTTAAATAGAGAAAGATGTGAAGTGCATTCGAAAATAATCCTAGAAGTGTGAACCCGTAGTATTAGGCGATAGTAGTGTTTTAGTTTTTAAGACTTTTTTGTATTTATATGTATATATGTTATTCTATTCTGTAAGGTATTCATACGTTAATATGGGCCTTTTGTTACCTGAAGCGCATAATGATTGTGTTTCGTCGGTGTCTACTTACCATCAGGCAGGCCGTTAGCCTGTTTATCGCCGAAGTTGTATAAATGAAGTAAGTGAGTCAATTTCTAGTTTTAATTCAATAACTGGTGGTCGAAGAGCTGGCGGTTTCCTCGCTCAACGTATCAGCATTGCGATACAGCGAGGAAATGCCGCCAGCATCCTCGGTACAATGCCTCAAGGGCCTGTATTAGATTTAAGTTAGTTTTAATTTTTATTTAATAAGTAACTTACAATTCCAAAATTCTTGAAAGCCGTGCATAGCGTCATACAGAGGAAAAATGAATATTTGTCGGTGCATTGCTGGTTTACAGATAATAAATATAATTTCGTGGTAATTCGGTTCCTAGAAAAAAAGAACAGATCTTTAGATACATGTAATTGGTATTGCAATTTAACAAATTACGTCAAATTTAATTCATAGTATACAACGTATACTATACATTGAATATTTATTATCAGGAAAAACATTAAAACATACTAGCATAGCAATTAACAATAATAAATAACTTAAATATAATCCCATCAAAACATAGTGTGGAAGCTAGTTTAATATTAAAATAATGTAATGCGTAGTTGTCAAATTCACCAACAAAAGAATGAGACAAGTTCCGTAGATTATCCTGATACCTATTATATTTACTTATTAAGACCGATAATTCGAGACCATCTATTTGAATTATACAATTTAAAATCCGTGTTTGGTAATAGTAATGCCTCTTTGGCTGAATTTGTAAAACAATACTCTAAACTATTTAAAAAGGTCTGCGTAAAAGCCAAGTCAATGTATATTGGCAACTAGCGTTTGCCCGCGGCTTCGCCCGCGTACTCTAAGCATAATTTTTAACCGTCTTCAAAAAAGAGGTTCTCTGTTTGACCCGTATGTATGTATGTACTTATGTATGTATGTATGTATGTTTGTCCACGATTATCTCGCGTTTGGCTGAACCGATTTAGATGCAGTTTCCAGAAAAGTAGTTGTTACATTTTGGGGGTTTCGGTATACGAAGTTTGGTGATTGTGATTCATAAACAGATGTATGTACGTATGTATGTTTGTCCACGATTATCTCGTGTTTGGCTGAACCGATTTAGATGCAGTTTCCAGAAAAGTAGTTGTTACATTTTGGGGGTTTTGGTATACGAAGTTTGGTGATTGTGATTCATAAACAGATGAACCGATGAAAAGTCAGTATACATTCTGAGAACCGGCAAACTGTAGAATTTCATTTGATTTTGGCAATAATAAGGATCGAAAAACTATTATCATACATTTTCGAGAGGCCGAGGGGGAAAAGGTCGGGAGAGAAAGAAGATCTGTGTACAACAGTAACACCAATTGAAGGTCTGGTAACGACCAAGCAGCAGTCATAAACTCTGGTCCTCTGAAGTACAGAAATACGGCTAATTCAATATCTAGCGTAACCCTTATTTTTCCTAAATTTAAATTAATTGGTAGATTATGCCAGTTTCCGTTTGAGCATCCAAAAAGAACGATTTGGCCTCACTTCCTTTCGCACTCCTTACTATTTGCTCGTACTTATACTGACTTTTGTTCATCTGAAGTCCGTCTGTTACAACCGATTTGCTTTAAAACTACTGGACCGATAGAATTGCAATTTGGCACAAACTATCAAAAAATGTCATGTCCATAATATTAAATTAAAACCGGCCAAGTGTCGGAACACGCACACAGAAGGGTTCCGTGCCAACACCTGCTAGTTCACATTTAAACCACTCTAGGAAACTCACGGCACTTAAGTCCTTTTGTTTGGGCAAGACTGTTTTTCAACGATATCTCAAAAAATGGTAAACATCTCTTGTTGAAACCATAAGTCGCTGAAAGTATTTACTTAATATGCACAATCTCAATGTTTTTCAGAATCTCTTACAATCAACGAATTTTTGAAATCGCTTAAGAAATGACGGTGTTATGGAGTAACAAACATTAAAAAAAAAACATACAACCGAATTGATAACCTCCTCTTTTGAAATCTTGAAGTCGGTTAAAAATATAGAAACCTCTATGTCGTTTTTAAAAGTCAATCCTTTTTTTACAATCCCTGGCATGTATGGAGTGCCTAATTTTACCTCGGATTCGTATTAAGAGACCTCTCGGAAGCTCAGATATCGATTTTGAACGAAATCGGGGCGGAAAAAAGAAAATCTATGTGGCCGCCACTTTCACAAATTTTACCTCGGATTCGTATTAAGAGACCTCTCGGATACTCAGATATCGATTTTGAACGCAATCGGGACGGAAATTAAGAAAATCAATATGGCCGCCACTTTTTCCAAACTTTACCTCGGATTCGTATTTGGGGCCCTCTCGGACGCTCAGATATCGATTTTGAATGAAATCGGATTGGAAGGGAAGAAAATCAATATGGCTGCCACTTTTTCCAAATTTTACCTCGGATTCGTATTAAGAATTTTCTCGGACGCTCAGACGTCGATTTTGAACGAAATCGAGACGGAATTGAAGAAAATCAATATGGCCGCCACTTTTTCCCACTTTTACCTCGGATTCTTATTCGGGGACCTCTCGGACACTCAGATATCGATTTAGAACGCAATCGGGACGGAAATTAAGAAAATCAATATGGCCGCCACTTTTTCCAAACTTTGCCTCGGATTCGTATTTGGGGCCCTCTCGGACGCTCAGACATCGATTTTGAACGAAATCGAGACGGAATTGAAGAAAATCAATATGGCCGCCACTTTTTCCCAATTTGACCTTGGATTCTTATTCGGGGACCTCTCGGACGCTCAGATATCGATTTTGAACGAAAATGGGATGAAGATGAAGAAAATCAATATGGCTGCTAGTTTTTCCAATTTTTACCTCGGATTCGTATTAAGAGACCTCTCGGACGCTCAGATGTCTATTTTATACGAAATCGGGACGGAAATGAAGAAAATCAATAGGGCCGCCAGTTTATCCAAATTTTACCTCGAATTCGTATTAAGAATTCTCTCGGACGCTCAGATATCGATTTTGAACAAAATCGAGACGGGATTGAAGAAAATCAACATGGCCGCCACTTTTTTCAAATTTTACCTCGGTGTCGTATTAGGGGGACCTCTCGGACGCTCAGATATCAATTTTGAACGAAATCGGGACGAAAATGACGAAAAGCAATATGGCCGCCAGTTTTTCCAAATTTTTTACCTCGGATTCGTATTCGGGGACCTCTCGGACGCTCAGATATCGATTTTGAACGAAATGAGGAAGAAAATGAAGTAAATCAATATGGCTGCGACTTTTCCAAATTTTACCTCGGATTCATATTAAGAGACCTCTCGGACGCTCAGATATCGATTTTGAATGAAATCGGGAAGAAAATCAATATGGCTGCGACTTTTTCCAAATTTTACCTCGGATTCGTATTAAGAGACCTCTCGGACGCTCAGATATCGATTTTGAACGAAATCGGGAAGAAAATGATGAAAATCAAAATGGCTGCGAATTTTTCCATATTTTACCTCGGATTCGTATTAAGAGACATCTCGGACGCTTAGATATCGATTTTGAACGAAATCGGGACGAAAATGACGAAAAGCAATATGGCCGCCTGTTTTTCCAAATTTTACCTCGGATTCGTATTAAGAATTCTCTCGGACGCTCAGATATCGATTTTGAACGAAATCCAGACGGAATTGAAGAAAATCAATATGGCCGCCACTTTTTCCAAATTTTACCTCGGATTCGTATTCGGGGACCTCTCGGACGCTCAGATATCGATTTTGAACAAAATTGGTAAGAAAATGAAGAAAATCAATATGGCTGCGACTTTGTTCCATATTTTACCTCGGATTCGTATTAAGAGACATCTCGGACGCTCAGATTTCTATTTTGAACGAAATCGGGACGAAAGTGAAGAAAAGCAATATGGCCGCCAGTTTTTCCAATATTTACCTAGGAGTCGTATTAAGAGTCCTCTCGGACGCCTAAATATCGATTTTTGTTGAAATCGTATCGGACGGCACTGATTAATAAAACCACTTACAATACATTGATTCAAGAAAGGTCGTATATTCATAGGGAATTCACGGCACTTCATGCGCCTTTAGACCTTATAAGGAACCTACATGCCAAATTTGATATCTCTCGAATCAGCAGTTTGGGCTGTGCGTTGATGTCACTCACTCAGTCAGTCAGTTTCTTCTTGCAATTTCGCACAAACTCTTAAAAGTTTTCATGTCTGCAGTATTAACTTTCAAAATCAATGCCATTTTCGAAATTAACGACCCAAAAAACCATAAAAACGACACCCATATTAATATTTAGACATTCCAACCCCCTCGCACCCCAACAGAGGGGATGGTATTTTACGTCCTCTACGTGGGATTTTAAAATCATTTTTGTTTTCGTAATCAGCGACCCGATAAACCATAGAAATAATACCCATATCGATTTTCAGAATTGTCACCACTTTTCACCCTGTTAGGGGTTGATTTCTCAAAAAACCTGAAACACATATTTACTCATTTATCGTTAGAAATACTCCTGTGAAGTTTCGAATAAAATAGTCCAACTTATCTTGATTCCCCATACAAACTTCGGACCCCCATTTCACCCCCGCCCCCAGGGGTTGATTTTTGAAAAATCCTTTCTTAATGCACCTCTAGACCTTATATGGAACCTACATACTCAATTTGGAATCTCTAGAACCAGCAGTTTGGGCTGTGCGTTGATATGTCACTCACTCAGTCAGTTAGTTATTTCTTGCAATTTGGCACAAACTTTCAAAAGTTATCATGTTCACAATATTAAACTTCAAAATTGATGCCATTTTCGTAATTAACGTCCCAAAAAACCATAAAAACGACACCCATATTAATATTTAGACATTTCATCCCCCTCGCACCCCAACAGGGGGGATGGTATTTCACGTCCTCCACGTAGGATTTTAGATTCATTGTTGTTTTCGTTATCAGCGACCCGATAAACCTGAAAAACAACACCCATGTCGATTTTCAGAATTTGTCACCACATTTCCCCCTTTTAGGGGTTGATTTCTCAAAAAACCTGAAACACGTGTTTACTCATTTATCGTTAGAAATACTCCTGTGAAGTTTCGAATAAAATAGTCCAACTAATCTTGTTTCTCCATACAAACTTCGGACCCCCATTTCACCCCCTTAGGGGTTGAATTTTGAAAAATCCTTTCTTAGTGCACCCCTACACATTATAAGGAACCTACGTGCCAAATTTGGAATCTCTAGGACCAGCGGTTTGGGCTGTGCGTTGATATGTCAGTCAGTCAGTCAGTCAGTCAGTCAGTCAGTCAGTCAGTTTCTTCTTTTATATATTTAGATAGAGTTAAATCTTCAAGCAATAAGATTAAAACAACTTGGACCATTATCAATGAAGAATTGGGCAAAACAAAATCATGCAAAACGAAATTACAACTAGTAGTAAGCTAGTAGTTGATGATAAGATACTAACCAAAGGTAATGATGTCGCAAACTCCTTTGTGGACTTTTTTGCAAACATTCCTGTAGAATTGACTAAATATCTGGACTCAAGTGCTACCGTAGCTGAACACATGTTAAAGGAGAATGTTGCCGAAGGGCCTAGTTTTGGTTTCCATTACATTACTGAAGTGAACTTAATAAAAACTTACAAATCTTTAAATATGAAAAACACCAAGGATATTTTTGGACTATCTGTGAAGTTACTCGATGCAGTTATTGATATTATAGCACCTGATTTATGTATGATTTTTAATTTATGTGTTGATAATGGTTCTTTCCCTGATCTTATGAAATGTACTAAAATAATCCCGCTGTTAAAATCCGGTGACCCCAAAGACCGTACTAATTTTCGACCCATATCAATTTTGCCCGCATTGAGTAAGGTATTTGAGAAAATTATTTTGAATCAGCTGTTGTGTCATTACAATTCCAATAATCTTTTTCATACCCACCAATTCGGTTTCACTAAAGGCCGTTCCACGACGGATGCCACAGTCTGTCTCACAAAATACATTTTCAATGCCTTGGAGGAATCGCATGACGCCATAGGTGTTTTTTGTGATTTGTCCAAGGCCTTTGATTGTGTGGATCACTCAACATTGCTCGCAAAATTGAAACATTATGGCATTAAGGGAAAGTCTTTGGGTGTCCTTAGCTCATATTTAAGCAACAGAACTCAATGTGTCGATGTTGACGGTTGTAAGTCAGAGGAATTAGCGATTAAAATGGGAGTCCCACAAGGGTCTATATTAGGTCCATTCCTATTTTTAACCTACATCAATGATTTGCCTTATGAGCTGGAAGGTTTGACAAATACGGTCTTATTTGCGGATGACACGTCTCTTTTGTTTAAAGTTCAGAGAAATGATCCTAATGCTGAAACCACTATTAATTCTGTTTTGCGGAAAACTTTGCATTGGTTTTCAGTAAATAATTTGCTTTTGAATCCCAAAAAAAACAAATGTATCCGTTTCTCTACTTGCTTGCCGAACCGAAATCCTAAACTTAAATTGATTCTGGGGGAAGACGTGCTAGAGTTTTCAGACCACACAGTCTTTCTTGGTTTGACTGTTGATTCTAAATTGCAGTGGGAGTCACACCTCACTTCCTTGGGAAGCAAATTATGCTCAGCTGCCTATGCTATTAGGAAAATAAGACAAATTACTGACATACATACAGCTAAATTGGTCTATTATAGCTACTTCCATAGTCTGATGTCTTACGGCATCTTACTGTGGGGTAGATCCGCCAATGTAGACAAAATATTTGTTCTTCAAAAACGAGCAGTGCGCGCAATCTACAATTTAAAACCACAAATTTCTTTAAGGAACTTGTTTAGAGAAGCGAACATAATTACATTGCCATCATTGTTTATTTACGAGGCAATCATGTATGCAAGAAAAAATTATCAAAACTTGCCAATAAATTGTGACCTGCATAAGTTCAATACGCGAAACAAAGATAAACTAGCCGTACGACGTATCCGACTTGCAAAATTTAGGAAATCATTTATTGGGCAATCAATCCATTTTTATAATAAAATACCTTATACTATAACTAACCTTCCAGACCATAAGTTTAAGAAAGTTGTCAAACTTATATTAACTATCGAAGAAATAATCTAAAGAATCAATCTATGAAATCGTACTATAAAGTGTCAGATTATGCAAGAGACAAAGATGTTTGGAATCAATGTATTTGTAATGAATGATTCATAATAATTAGTTTTCACGATTTTATCTAATGTAATATCGACGAACATAAGTGTATCTTTGTATACCTACATGAGAAATAAATGAACTATGAACTAACTATAAGAAAACACAATTTTAAAATAAATTAAAAACACAAGTTCTTATTTATTCTACTGCTACAACAATGTTTACTAATTATAACTTCTATATGTATAAGTTCTTAAATTAGAACACTCGAATCATTTACACAAAACATACAGTAAAATAAATAAATAAATTACTTCCCGGCCTAGGCCTTCAATTTTGTATGAAATTCCTTTACAGTTCTCCCGAGTTGTTCCGCCTGCAACGTGATACTTTGAGCCTGTTATAACGCACGTAATGGCGAAATTTCACTGCATGTTTGAGAAATAGTACATTACTACAGAGGCCGGGACGAAAGGGGTTGCCGGCCGAAGACATATAGGTCTAAGGCGGGCAACCCCGTATTTCCCGCCGAGGTATGTATAGTGCTTTTCTCAAACATGCAATGAAATGAACAACAAAAATAACAAAGTTTTATTTTTAATACGCATAGTGGCAGAATGTCATGATGCCTGTGCCACAAATTTATGTGAAATGGAAATTAAAAAAGAGGACTTTGCCGGCCTAGGCCTGCAAGATTTGTATGAAATTCCATTAACGACCACTTGTCCTAGCCGCACCTGAAACGTCATACTTCGCAGCCTACTCGTATTATAAGGAACATAACATCAATATTTCATTGCATGTTTGAGAAATAACTATTTCTTTGAAAAATACAAACAGAGTGTTTTTTTAAATAACAAATATACCTATTAAAACAAAAAATTCAAAAACTTTATGACTTTTAATTTGATACTACCTCAAAAACTGCATTGCGTGGCGCGCTTTAATTTCACGGTAAAATATACCTATTACTTGAAGTCATAACTTTAGATCAAAATTACTCCGAATAGGTACTTAGAAAAAAATACATTGGGACAAAGGCAGTTTCTGCGGATGCTCTAAGGAAGCGTCCTTTTAAATATTCTCTCCTGTTACAGGGACCACCTTGTATATGCACTGGTTACTGTACCAAATACCCAAATCGCTATAGCCACTTAAAATATTTGAAGAGTTCCCGCGATTTCTCTAGGACCCTATCATTAGATTCTGACTTGATGATAATAATTTTCAAATCGGTTAATAATGACGGTGTAATAACTGAGCCGCTTTACATCCGCGAACTATTGCCATTAGGCCATCGTAGCTTACCTACTACTACTTACTGGGAGTGGTGCACTAGGTAATAGGTATCATCATCATCATCATGTCAGCCGAATGACGTCCACTGCTGGACATAGGCCTAGGTATACTTGCCTTCAAGTTTTTGTCACTTAGACATTGAAACACTTTTCGTGCGCGCTCGCAGCCGGTTTCTGTGGTTCCGTTCACTGTAATCACCATTATCATAAACTTCATAATCATCACAGCCTATGTATATCCTAGTTTAGTTTAGTTTATTATATCTCCATATATACAATTACATTATAAAACATGTTCGCTTATATTGCTAATCGTATATCGATCGTCAGAACATTGAAATTTAATTGTAATATAATAATACTAATATAAGGGTATATACTAAATATATACCTGCATTTAACAATAATCAATTGAAAGAATCTCAGAAGGCTCCTCTCATAGATGAGAGAGAACGGTCAGTGCAGAGAACAAAAAGTACTGTTCACTGTAAGTAGGAATATTACATTGTTTAACGAGGGGCGTAAGCCGAAAATTGTGAACGAGAGTGTAGCTTTTGATGACTCGAGTTTGCAATATTCTTACGCCCGAGTTCATCACAATGTTTTTCATTACATTTTAGAGGAAATAAATGACTCCAGCACCAATCCAATTGAAGAAATTGACAACTTCACCTCCAGTACCATTGCATGATCGCTCGGGCCTCTTTGCGAGAGGAACGCGCAGCAATATTTCACTTGCTAGGAAAGGGTCTTACATATGTACGCAGGTGTATAAAGTAGTTATCTAAGCGATTTATCTCCCATTGGAGTTATGGATTTTTATTATTTCCGAGGGAACTATGACTGTGTGTAAATCAGAATTCGTTTAAAAATGTAGTTGGCCGCGCGCCATTAGAATACTGCTCTGTGATTGGTTGAAATATTGAGGCTGCGGGCTTCTCTCGCAGGGACGCCCATTGTACTTTGTGCGCCCCGGCGATCATGCACTGATACTGGAGGTGAAATTTTTAATTTTGATTGGTAAGATTGTATGAAACATATTTTTTCGCAGCGTTTCATACGCCTTTTACTAAGAAAAGAAGAATTTTTACGATAACTCAAAAACGGCGTAACTGATCATATCCGCTATAGTATTCGTTGAAAGTCTTTATTAAGCTTTACTTTCATGTTTTTTTTTTCATATTTTTGGACCTATAGTTCAAAAGTTAGAGGGGGGGAGAGAATTTTTTTCTTTTGGGGTAAATATTTCCGAAAATATTCATTTTATCAAAACATTTTTGATGAAGACCTCTATTCATTTTGAACCTATCCAACAACACCATAGGGTTGAAGCAAAAAAAAATATTCATCCCCACTTTACGAGCAGGGGAGGTAACCTTATAAAAATATTTTATTTTATTTTACGACTTTCTCAGTTTTATTCATTTATATATACCAAATTGCAGCTTTTTAGCAGTAACAATCACAGACCAAAGCCTCGGACAGACAGACAGACGGACATGGCGAAACTATAAGGGTTCCTAGTTGACTACGGAACCCTAAAAAGGTTTCTATGAAATGAATAATTCTGCGAATCAATACATCTATGAAACTTTTGTCTGCGAAACAAGAGAACACCTGAAAAACATTGTGTATAAACCGAGCGTAAGAAAATTGCACACTCGGGTCATCAAAGCCTTGCTTCGGCGTCGAACTTCTAATATGTATACTCTTGTTCACAATTTGCCGCTTACGTCCTTGATGGACAATGTATGAATAAACATACCTGTTCCACATGTTTTAGCCGTCTGCATCGTTTCTTCTTGATTCAATCCTCTAGCAGTTGCCACATATTCTACCATCTTGCTCTCCACGTACTGCCCGTCCTTGTCTAACTGTGTACAAAAAGTTGATACCTTTTTTTTTGTTCTCAATAATAGGTACTTACTTAGGTACTTAGGTAGGTACTTGAGAAATTACTTCTTAAATCAATGGATCGATAACGACTTGTGACTCTGAAGTCCAAACTAAACGCACGCACAGGATGAGAGCTAGCCTGCCCCCGGATCAGGATAGAGCGATCTCCGCTCTAGATACCACCACCACCACCATATCAGCTGATGGACGCTGATCCACTGTTGGACATAGGCGTCCCCCAATTTTATGGGGGGTAAATGCCATAATCGCCACGCTTGGCATGCGGGTTGGCGATCGCAGTATCTCCACCGCACTCCAGGGATGCTGCTGCCCATCCCCCGGTGGTCGTGGTCGTAGTATTATTTAGGACATACCCGGCTCTAGATACAAGAGACCTAAAAAAAATTTCTGTCCCTTGATTAGGGTTCTGTTCTGAAGCCAAAATGGAATAAACTGAACCCTTATAGATTCGTCGTCTCTTATAAGTAAGTAGTAGCGTCAGCACAGATACATCGATTGCTAGGAATTATAAAGCTTTAATTAAGAGATGATCCCTTAACATCAATATAACTATCTGGTGTGTTTCTTTGATGCTTCTTCTCATCAGAAAGCTATAAAGCGTCAATTGGTAGATTTATGTATGTAAGGTAATATATGTACTTAAGGTATTAAAGGCTGGCTGTCACCTCTGGAGACCGTAGAGCTGGCAGCTTCCTCGCTCAACGCATCAGTATTGCAGTACAGCGAGGAAATGCCGCCGGCATCCTCGGTACAATGCCTCAAGCGTAGATTTAAGTTAGTTTTAATTTTATTTGTATTATTTTGGTTAAGTATTCATGTATATAGTTTATATTTCTAGGCAATATAGTTTCAAGTTGTAGAAGAGGTAGGGCAGCATCTTCGGAAGCATGCCTCGGGGCGATCCTTTATTTTAAGATCAATTTTTTTTATTTATATAGTCTTGAGTTACGTTTTTGTTTTAGTCATTATATATTTAGTTCCTAAGTTATGTTTTTGTATGTCAATAAGTTAAGTTCTGCGAAAAAATATATTTTAGAAATAATTAAATTGGTATTTAATATGTAGCTAGGAGGTCTGTCGCCCATCCAGGCGTAAGCAGTAGCATTGTATGATAGTATAAAAAGAACCGCACCATACAACAATAATCAAAATAATTCTCTAGGCTACAATATCACGTACCGCGTTTATGTACATTATGCACATCAAGGATTTGCCGCTTAGATTATTTAGACGTAAGTTAAAAAACTGGCTAATACAGAAATGTTTTTACTCCATTAATGAATATTTTGATTATTTTAAATATAATTATGTGAAGACTCTTTGTGATTAGGTATGGATGGACTTGATTTGGGGAAAATTATGCCTTTTAAGGAAAAGGTTTTTAGAGAAAGTTAATCTCTAAAAACCAATAGCTACTGTACTGCTACTGTTACGTGTAAACCGACCTCGTTTAGTTTGGTTGAGGATTACTAAAATAAAAACAAATAATGATTTGTTAATATAAAGAAGCATACGTTAGGTTAAGCAAAGACCAGTCCTTAATCTTATATGTCATCAAAATAGTGCTTTTAGATTAGGAAAATTAGTACTGCAATTCTGTAGGAATATTAGGCTAGGGAAACCTAGGCTATCTTTCTTTTTTCACATCATAGAATTTGAGTTATGCGGCACACAATGTAGGTGTGTTACTAGACGATCACTTGGCCATATTAAATCATTTTCATTTAATAAATTAGAGTAATAATTTATACAATTATCATTCTTAAATTATTATCATCCATTTATTTTACTTTTATTTTTTGGTTTTTACAGAAATTAGCAGGGTTTTAAGGGGTGGAATGTACCACAGCAATCGTTAAGGCAAGTTAAGGGCCTTCGGACGGCTTGAGAACCTCAAACAGTCAAGTTGCCCACTCACTTGACGAGCTTAATCCCAATAAAGTTTAGTTTCACCCTTGGGATTGGAAGGTCAGATGGCACTCGCTTCCGTAAAAACTAGTTCTTACGCCAATTTTTGGGATTAGGTAACGGTTCAGGATACAACTGTACCTGGATAACGATCCGTAGTAAGTAGTAAGGAAAGAAAAGTACGGACAGGCCAATAAAACCTCACACTTGTCTCCTCTATGGATCACATTGCAAGCTATGATCAATACTCTGCAGATGCTTTTTCTTATCATCATTTGCTTCTTTTGTCTTATAAAATTCGTCCCCCTAAAGTCAAGCCCAAAGTTCTCCTTCAGCGCAATTTTAGTCGGATGTGTGTCGAGAAACTTAGTGATGATGCCCTCAAAGTAGACTGGAATGTGATTGTTGAGGCGGATACCGTGGATGAGAAAGTCTCTCTTTTTAATTCTACTCTAACTCAACTCTATGATATTCACGCTCCAATACGTCCGGTTAAAATCAAACATCTTCCTGCCCCCTGGCTCACTGAAGATATTAGAAAGCTTATAGAGAAGAAAAATCTGGCAAAGTCAAAATACAAAGGGGAACCCTTCCGACAAAAACAAAACTAGATACCACTCCTTGCGAAATCGGTGCAGCACTATTTGCCGTGATGCTCAAAGGCGTCACATACACAAGTCCGTTGAAAATGGGGATCCCGGCAAAGTCTGGAAGTTTCTTAAATCACTCGGAGTTGGGAAATCTCCCCAAAATTCAAATCATACAAACATTGATTTCAACCAGCTTAACCAGCACTTTTCTTCTTCTGCCATCTTTTCCGGGCCAGTTAAGGATGATACTCTTAACTCTCTTTCAAGTATCCCAACTCCTGATTTTCCTCCTTTTTCTCTTGCTCAATTCACCGACAGTGATATTAAGAAGAACATATTAGCCATCACTTCCAATGCCGTAGGAGTTGACAGCGTTAGCCGTAGGATGATCCTCCCTCTCCTTGATATTCTTGTCCCAGTCATTACCAACATCCTTAATACTTCGGTTTCCTCAAATGTATTTCCTTCACTCTGGAAAGATGCTGATGTTATTCCTCTTCCAAAAAAATTCAGTCCTTCTTCTTTCTCTGACTATCGTCCAATTTCCATTCTTCCTTTCCTTTCCAAAGTTCTTGAGCGCCTTGTACATCAGCAGTTGACTTCCTTTTTAAACAGACACGAACTAATGAATCCTTTTCAATCCGGCTTTCGTCCTGGTCATAGTACGGCTACCGCTCTAGTTAAGATTACCGATGACATTCGGGCTGGCATGGACAACCGTAAAGTAACAGTTTTGTCGCTGCTTGATTTCAGCAATGCTTTTAATACGGTTGACTTCGAGATTATGCTTGGTTTACTGCGTTCTCTTAATGTATCTCCTGCGGTGATTGACTGGTTTCGTAGCTATTTAACTGGTCGCCGACAGCGTATTAAGGTTGATTCTTTCCGATCTTCATGGTGCAATACACTGGCCGGCGTTCCGCAGGGAGGTGTGCTGTCTCCTCTTCTTTTTTCGATTTTTATTAATCATATTACTGATAACATCTCCTCTTCATATCACCTTTACGCTGATGACCTCCAAATTTACTCTCAGGGGCCTGTTTCCGATTTGCCACATATAATCAGCTCCACGAATAGTGATTTGGAGTGTATTTTCAATTGGAGCAGACGCTATGGGCTTAACGTTAATCCAGCTAAAACGCAAGCTATAGTCATAGGGAGTCCTCAATTCATTTCTAGAATTGATTTTGATTTGTTGCCAGCTATTATGTTTAATGGTGTTCTGATTCCCTACTCCCACCAAGTGAAGAATCTTGGTGTTATTATGGACCGTACTTTCTCTTGGTTACCTCAGGTGGGCGAGGTGAGCAGGAAAATGTTTGCTGCCGTAGGTTCACTTCGCTGACTCCGTAATTTCTTGCCACTCTCCACTAAAGTTGCGCTAGCCCAATCTCTTCTTCTCCCGATATTGGATTATGCTGACGTATGCTTTCTTGACCTAACCGAGGAGCAGCTAAATAAACTTGAGCGTCTCCAAAATCTCTGTATTAGGTTCATATTTGGCTTGCGCAAGTATGACCATGTTTCTGACTTCCGTTCCCAACTCAAGTGGCTTCCTATTCGTCTTCGCCGTGACTCTCATATTCTCGCTCTTCTATATAACATACTCTTTAATCCAGCAACTCCTTCATATCTCAAGGAACGTTTTATGCGTCTCTCTTCCATAAGGTCTTCCCAAAATCATCTTCTTGCTCCACCACCTTCTTCCTCAAAATTCTACAACAAGTCATTTACCTTTCGTGCTGTTCGTCTTTGGAATGCTCTGCCGTTGGATTTAAGGTGTGCGAAGTCACTTCCCGTCTTTAAAAATGTTCTGAAAATGCATCTCTTGTCGCTCCCTTGATTGCTTTTTGCATGTGTAAATTATATACTTATTGTATATGTATATATTTATATATATTTATTTATATGTTGTATTCGTTTCTTACACTGTTAGTATAGTCTATTTATTATGCTATCATTGTTATTATTTATTCATTTCTTTATAGTATTGATGAATGTGTCTTCAAAGCACTCTTTTCAATTTCTGCACTACCGGTAAACTGTTGTGAGTTATGAATTTCCTGCTACCCAAAGGTTGTCTGGAAGATATCGCTCATAAGCGATAAGACCGCCTGTTGTTGCATTGTACTAGTCTAAGGTTTTTGTTTATACTGTTCTCACTTTGTAGTGCGCAATAAAGTATATTTATTATTATTATTATTAAAACCTGACGACCATAGTGACAGGTAATGTCATCATCACGCTTTATGTCATCGCGTTTTATGTGCTATTTTAGTACACTTCAGCCGTAAAATGTGACCTTATACATATAGTGCTGGCTGGGTATGTGAATAACATAGAATTAATAAAAAAATAGGTAACATGCAATAACTTACAATTCCAAGAGTGTTGAAAATGGTGCATACTCCGATACAAACGATATAGCTCTTGTCCTCGAGACACGCCTTGTTGCCATCTTTTAACGCGGTGTACAAATTTGATTCCTAGAAAATAAAAAATACATAAATCGAACTAGGGCCGTAGTAAGCTCAGTTCCACGATCCATGACATAGCGCGCTCGATAAATCCCGATCGATCCACATATCTTCGAAAGATCGTATGGGTATAAATATCGAGCGCTCCCTAGACACAATTTATATAGGCGAATGCTACACGCTTGATATTATTGGTCGTGGAACGATCCACGACACGACCCATGACATGATCATATGCTATAGACTCTGCTAAATTTCGTTCGATCCAAATATCATCCATAAATGTATCGAGTATTTCTCATTTCATTCATCATTTAAACTCACTACAGGACTATAGTGGGTGGCGGTTACGAAGACAATCCTGACACATGTCATTTCCATACAGTTTATAACCTCAAAGTGACTTTTAGGTCATAAAATCTATTATCATCCATAAATGTATCGAGTATTTCTCATTTCATTCATCATTTAAACTCACTACAGGACTATAGTGGGTGGCGGTTACGAAGACAATCCTGACACATGTCATTTCCATACAGTTTATAACCTCAAAGTGACTTTTAGGTCATAAAATCTATGGAAATGACAGGTGTCAGGATTGACTTCGTAACCGCCGACCACTATATACTTTATTTATTTATTTATTTATTATTGCAATCCATGCTACATATAGACACAGGTGTTACATTTAGATTAGAACAGCATTTTTAGTTCGATGATGTGTAAAAATGCCCCTATACTGTTTATAATTGTTAGTTGGCTTGGCTGTACGCTTGTTTGCCACCGAAGTGGTATAAAAAAGCAGTATGCCGCCTTGTTTGCCACCATCGTTGTAAAATAGGTGAGTGTTTACACTTACATTAGAAGCCGTGGCAGAGTTTTGTTTACTTGAAGGAAGGGCCACAACAGCGGTCGCTAGAAAAACCGCAAACACAAAGTGGACCGCCATTTTGAGATGTCGTCGAGTGACTACACACTCCAAATTGCAGACTGTGGCCCGCTGGCCTTATTTTTAACACCAATGATATAATAACCCCACAATGTTATCGACACGATAACATTTTAAGAGTCCGCAGTAAGCTCGGTTCTCCATACAAACGTAGTTTCGCTCTCATTTTAAAATAGTATGCTGGAATAATTTGAAACTTTGTATACACAGTGGGATCCGGTATATCTAGGTCGGAAATGAGTTTCTGGTGCTTGAAATTATAATGGAGAAAAATATAGCGATTATTAAGGTTTTCATACAAGACCTAAAAAATTCAAAAACTCGCTGTTTTTTTTTCTTTTCCAGTTTCTAACAACAAAGACTAATTTCCGACCTAGATTTGGCGGATCCCATTGTGTATACAAAGTTTCATGTTATTTTAGCATGGCGTTTTAAAATGAGAATAAAACTGCGTTTGTAAGGAGAATCGAGTTCGGTCGAGCGTACGGGGGGACTCTTAAGTAACGACAAATATCAAATTAAAATTGGCCTCTCGTACCCGTAGATATCGATTCAGTCATAATAACATAACGGCTTGCTTTGTAGGTATGTTGCTGTTCCTAACAGCGAGTTCAATCTCCAGAGCTTCCGAGGATTCACTCAGACCCGGAGTTAGAGACCCAGGGCCCCTAGGAACTTGGGGCCCCCTGCCCATCTCGAAATGATAACATTTAGGAAATATTATTGTTGCGAAAAAGTACCATTTTTTACGCCACTGGGAGCTGAGTTGACTGGGCCCCTAGGTCCGGGCCTTATTAGGGTCACGGTCAAGAGATAAATATACGACCGCTTTGAGTGGTTACCAACTGAGAGCTCCCGTGCTTTATAAGGCACTAGTCGTTTATCCCGTTTTTCTATGACAGCATTCGTTAAGCCAAGTTAAAGGCCTTAAGCGGGTTGAGAATTTCCATCAGTCAAGTTGCCCACTCACTTGACAAGCCTAATGGTAATAAGGTCTAGTTCCCCCCTTGGTTTGGAAGATCAGACGGCAGTCGGTTCTGTAAAAATTAGTCACTATTAGGTTGTGGACCCCGGATATCCTTCAGGATGCAACAGTACTAGGATAACGCTAGGATGATGATACAACAGGTAAGACAATAGGACGATGATGAGTTATAAGTCAAGTTCTTTTTGGCGTCGAAACTCTAGGTCCATGGGGTCCCAGCGCGCACAAGTTATTTGCAGAAATTGCGAAGCGTCTGGCTGACGTAACTGGTGACAGAAGAGCTGGGGGCTTCCTCGCTCAACGTATCAGCTTTGCGATACAGCAAGAAAATGCCGCCAGCATCCTTGGTACAATGCCTCAAGGGTAGATTTAAGTTAGTTTTAATTTTATTGATATTATTTTGGTTAAGTATTCATGTATATAGTTTCTTTGTACAGGGTTAAGTTATTTCCAGGCAATATAGTTTCAAGTTTTAGAAGAAGTAAGGCACAGCGAAACGTTATCTCGCTCAAATTTGCAGCAGCCCTACCGGAGAAGTACCTATACCTTACGGAAGACCGCAGCCATAATAGCATCACTACTTGCCCCTTAGGTAGGTATGTGGTGTTGTGTTCCTGGTGGTGAGTAAGGTCGCCAGAGCTCCCGAGGATGCGCTGTGTTGGGAGTGAGGGCTTGCATATGTTTCTAGCTTGACAGCTGGAGACATCTGCGGGTTCCTCCAAGTCAATAAAGGGTCGACAACGAGCTTGTGATTGCTCTGGAGTCGCAAGTGTCCAAAGGCTGCGGTGTCTGCTTACCATCAGGCAGGCCGTAAGCTTGTTTGCCACCGTCGTAGTATTAAAAAAAGTAAATGAAAGGTTTGCAAAAATTTCCTTTGTTAATCAAGAAAAATAGGTTAACACCTTGACCCATGCCACGTGATTCGCAATAATTAAAACTAATCAAACTCGTAGCAAATGTAGTAAACAAGTTTTAATATCATTTATAAATATAATCACTACTAAGGATGCATATCAAAATGGAATATGTGATGTATGTGAAGATGTGGCGTGTGTTACTAAAACTACACGAAAATTTGAAATTGCGAAAATACTTCATTTTGTTAACCGAGTGAAACAATTTTTCCGTTTCTACTTCGGCAAAATAAATATTTTTTAATTTGCATTTGCTTGGTTACCTACAGAAAATACCGAAATCGGCATATGCGTGCCTATCAAATTCGAAGAGTTCCCTCGATTCCTCCTAGATCCCATGATCAGACCTTCACCAAATTTATATCGGACCTTCTTGCTTTGAAACAAAAAAAGAATGATCAAAGTCTGCCAACGTGGTCAAGAGTTAACGGGGAACATACATACATAAGAAAGCAGACATGCAGACGAACTGAGAACCTCCTTCCTTGTTCCTTCTATTGAAGTTAGCTAAAAATGCCAACCATCATTGGCCCGCTGATAATGACTAAGATTGTGATTAATATGGATGTTAATATTACAGAAAAACGCTGACGATAAAGTTGTTTTCTTAATCATCTAACATCCTCTATAAACTAAATTGGTACGGTTCTTGGTCGGTGAGCGAACCAAACTCCCACTTGCCCGCTTTTATCCCGGGTAGTCTAGGCAGGTAGGCGAATGTGTTGCAGACAGTCTTGTTTCAGGTAAAATATCACACAATGAGATGGATTAGCATCCACACCTGCAGGTAAACTGTACGAGTATATCTACAGTTTTACAGAAAAAATGCATTAGATTAAGAGTCCCCCTGTCCGCTCGGCTGAACTCTATTCTCCATACAAACGTAGTTTCGTCCTCATTTTAAAACGCCATGCTGAAATAACATGAAACTTTATATACACAATGGGAGCCGGCATATCTAGGTCGGAAATTAGTTTCTGTTGCTAGAAATTGTCACAGTATTACTATATATTCCCTACAGTAGTTTATTTATTTATTTATTAGATACAATGTCATTTGCAGCCTACACCAAACATGACAAAGAAATATAATTTAATACATTGGTCTAACAATAAAAGTTCAGTTAATGAAAAACAGTGTTAATTATAAGGTAGTCAATACTTAAAAACTATATTGTAATGAGTAGTGAAACTCCTTTGATGTCGGGCGACGCCGCCGCTCGTGTAGGTACTTATGCCGTCACGCGCGGATGTGCCGGGGTTGTCACAAAATGGAAAATAAAACAAACATTATTATTATGCAATGATTTATTTACATGTGTTGCACATGCACAGCCAGATATTTACGTGAGATTTTGTTTTTAGATGTTTTAAGTTTCCATTATTAAATTTAACTTTGTAATTTATTCGCATGCGTATGAACAATTTGAGCATAAATGTTTGTGGGAAGCGGTAGGTTTAATGCCTACCTACAAGCTCACGCGGCGTTAGTTAGGTAACACTTGAACTTGAAACTACAAACTGCTTTATTCATCTCGCACGGCACTTCTGTTTACATTTAAGGGTTGTGACGTCACACAGCTATCTTGAAACGTTACGAAGTATAAACACAAAAATTGTATTTATAGTCGCGGAATGAAAAGGTTAATCACTTTTCAACTCTATTTCAATGTCGTTAAGGTAGAAAAGTGACGAACCTTTTCATTCCGTGACTATACCCCAATTGTTTGTGAGAATTTTGAAATGTTGACGTCTTTTTAACCGACTTCAAGATTTCAAAAGAGGAGGTTATCAATTCGGTTGTATGTTCTTTTTTTAATGTTTGTTACTCCATAAAACCGTCATTTCTTAACCGATTTGGAAAATTCTTTTTTGATTGTAAGTATATATATCCAAGTTGGTCCCGTTTTTGTCAAAAGGCAGTTCTGATGATGGGATCCATGAAGAATTGAGGGAACTCCTCAAATCTTTAAGGCAAACATGTAGTGATTTTTGTGTTTTTATCAACAAATCAAGCATTTGCATCCAAAAATGTGACATTAGATGAAGTGGAACTGCTGATGATGATCAAAACAGAACTCTTCAACGACGAAAAGTTCACGTTTTGCGATTTGTCCTCCTAGCTGTGTTTGTTAAGCAAGTTCTATTTTTCACGATTATTTTTTGTCATGCTCTAGTTCTGATGATGGGATCCATGAGGAATTGAGGGAACTCCTCAAATCTTAAAGGCAAACATAGTGATTTTTGTGTTTTTATCAACAAATCGAGCATTATCATACAAAAATGTGACATTTGATGAAGTGGAACTGCTGATGATGATCAGAACAGAACTCTTCAACGACGAAAAGTTCACGTTTGGCGATTTGTCCTTCTAGCTGTGTTTGTTATGCAAGTTCTATTTTCACGATTGATTTTTGTCATGCTCGAGTTCTGATGATGGGATCCATTAGGAATCGAGGAAACTCCTCAAATGTGAAAGGCACACAAATAGTGATTTTAGTATTTTCATGAACTAATCAAGCATTTTCATTCATAAAATTGACATTTGATGAAGTGGAACTGCTGATGATGATCAGAACGGAACTCTTCAACGACGCGTGGTTCACGTTTGGCGATTTGTTCTCTTCATTTTGTTTGTCAAGCAAGCAAGGTTTTTGCATGATTTCATGAGGAATTGAGGGTACTTAGTCTTCTACCATTATAAACATACTTATAGCTACTTTTATTTTATTGTATGGAATCTAAGAGTGCACCATCTAACTTTAATAATCTTTCACCGGACTCCCCCATTGAAGTCAGTTTTTTTTTCTTAAAAATTATTAAAATAACGATAGCAACAAGTGGGTTAGAACTTAGGCCCGTATGAACAAACAACACTAAAGTTCCGAGATCGCGCTTAAGATGCTGTTTCATATGAAAATTCCCAACTGATTAATAGATCAATTTTTGTGAACAGATACGTAACTCGCTATAATATTAATAACTCTATAGACCGTAGGTATAACATTAAAAAAAACAATTAAAAAAAATATGGTTTCCATGGCAATTCAACGCTATTCCATCGCTTACCGCTTAGTTAGGTAAGTAACGAAATTAAGTACCTATACATACTTACCTCTCATCACGGGGAAATCTATGAAATCTTTATTTAATTTTAGTTGTTGAGGTTTAATAATAAAATCACAATCACTCAACTCAAAATATGTACGCGCCTGCCTTGAATGTTAGAGAACGCAGACTGAATGAGTTTGCGTCGGCGGCCCGCGCCGCCCGTTCACCCGCGCTAGCCCCCTCAGGCCGCAAGGGGGAAACTAGATTGAACTAGTAAAAACTTATTGAGTTTAGGCTTCTCAGGTGAGTGGGCCACTTGACTGTTAAAAGTTCTCAAGGTGCCCGAAGGCCTCTTACTTAGCGGGATCAACGGTCTGACCTGCCTTCCAAAACACGGAAGCGCTCAGTTAGTAACCACTCAAAGTGGTCACCTATCCAAAAGTTGACCTCGGCCGACATTGCTTAACTTCGTATACCGTACGCAGTGGCCGTACGCTGGGCCACGAGCACTCATGTTAATTTGTATTACATATATAAATCAATATGGGAAATAATAAACCACTACACAGAAAAACTGAAATTGCTACTAAAATACTAACTCTCCGAATTATTCGCTCATGGAGTATTCGCATAGTTAGTATTTCAGTCAGTAAGTACGTTTTAGTATTTGTAGGTTAGGTTAGGTTAGTTTAGATATGTTCGGAGCTTTTATTATTAGGTACCCTTAAATATTTGAGCATCCTATCTCTTATCAGCTTACAATACAACCTACCTGCATTCCCAGATGGCTTGATCCCGGCTTTGGTTATTGTGAGACTGACAGAGTTGCACCTTGCACCATAATGATTCCTTTGTTAACTTTAGGTATGGCACCCTAAAAAGACACCTGTAGCATTTGTTTTTTTTTTTCACCATACCTGCATCGTCTTGTTTTTTTTCTATGTCTTCCCTCCCTTTTTTAAAATAAGTTGTTGTAAAACAAATCGTACGGTATAAAACGGGGCTGCATCGCATTTACTCCCCAGTCTGCAATTCATAGTGCATCGGATACAATATTACGAGAAACAATGGCCGCCATCTACGTGCTTCTGGTCGCGACTCTCGCGACTGCGTTGGCAATTGTCCTGGCCGTTCCGACTGTGAGTATTACAATTACACTGTAATCTGAGCGTCTAAGAAGACGAAGAGAGAGAACCCCACGGAAGACCAGCGCTGTGGTATATCTATGCTACCAATATGCTTCAGCATATGCTGAGTGGTGTCCTTATGTAGCCATCATAACAGCACCAGAGGGCCTACCGCGAACTTCGAAAATCGAACTTCGTGTCGTGCCTTTCACGTCCCTTTCACGGAAAGGGACGGTACGATACGAAGTTCGATTTTCGAAGTTCGCGGTAGGCCCTCAGGTATTAATAAAGTCTTTCTTTCTTTGTTATTTGTAAAGTTATGTGTTTTTTTTCTTATTAATGTTTTTTTCCTCGTGGTGCTGTATGTTGGTTTTACAATAAGTAAATGTTGTTCTATTCTATTCTAATAAGAATGTTCAGAAACGATACGAAACGAAACGATGCTACCGCGAAATGAAAACCGAACGAATACGAAAACTGTCGCTCGATCAACTTTGCAAATCGGACTGTATTTTTTAAATTTCGTTAAACTGTTAATAGCCTCGCAGGACACATTCCTGAGATGTACTAAAGTAATCTTCTCTAAGACACCAGCATTCTAATTTGGACCGAGAGAGATACCTAACAATTTAACAATGTTGATTTTTAAATCCTGTATTGGCATAAAGTTTTAATTTCCTAAGTTCCCTAAAGGTTCAGTGTGTAAACTTTTTCTAACACATTTTCTTAACATATTCTTTCAAAACCTAAGTACAAAAAAGCTGTGTGCCCTTTTGCATTCACCCTAGGTATATAATTATTTTGTATGAAAATTACAAAAAAAAACTTGAATTTTGAAAAACTATATATGCTACTTCGTTTCTTTGGGTATTGGCTATGTGCACGTCTGAAACGTCAAACGTCAAAGGTCCCGAGACAATGTCAAAACTCAGAGATGTCAAATAATGACACATGAATATTTTATTTACTTTAGTAAACGAGAAAGACCCTGTATTAGAAATTTTACTGAAATAAATAAGAGAATAAATAAATACATACAAACGAAACGAATCGTAGGAAACCGTTAAGAAACCAATAGATAACGTGAAAGTAAATTTGACAGTTGTCCCCGGTAAGTGCACATTTCTGCCATGGTGTGCGCTACGATCGCCTAGCTTACCCCCACCACCTACTTCGCACATAGCCAATACGCGGCTATATGCCTGAGGGAACGTAAATCAATAAAAACACCCTGGTCAGTTCTTGGCAATTTTTAGAAGGTCACAGAGCCACTAATTATTCTTGCATTGTTCTGTCATAAGATATGCCATCTTACATACTCCTTGTATCTGGGTTTGTCATTCCGTGATATTCTTGAAACGCTCAAAGCGCGGCGCAGCGTCGTTGCGGGGCGGACGCGGTTTTGCGGTAAATGGTACTGTCGGAAACTAATTAGTCTTTTGTTTTGTTCCAGAACGATATTTCAAACGCCGAGACAGCATGCAAACAGATGAAGGGCAATAACACATGCTTCACACATTGCACTTTCAAGCAACTGGGTGTAGTAAGAGCTAACCCTAATACTCATTCTTATTGATATATCGTCGTTTAGAACCCAACACAAGTCTCATTGAGCTTCAAGCTCAATGAGGCGTATGTCTGTGTAATACGTCGTCGAAATGTTAAACGACGATATATTTAATGGATATATACTTAAAAACATAGAAAACATCCAAGTCTCAGGAACAAATATTTCTGCTCACCACAGAAACAAATACCCTTAAGGCGCAGTGGGGTCAGGAAACAAACTTTTTGACGAAATATCATCTAAATCGGTTTAGCGGTTTAAGCGTGAAGAGGCAACAAACAGATAGACAGACGGGTGACTTTCGCATTTATAATATAGTAAGTAGTAAGTATAAGTAAATATAGTATATAATATAACGAATATAGTATATATAATATTTCGCAAGGATTAAAAACTTCATGATTGTTTTCAAGTAAACGTATAAACATACATCAATAAAATAAATAATAAAGATCATCTATTTCCAAATTAGTACATGTAAATAAATTCAATTCAACAATTGAATAATATAGGTAAGGATAAGAGAAACTATTTCCATTCACTTTTATTACAAAGAACTTTTATACAGTTTTATCGACTAGTGTTGTACTACTGTGGTAGTCGCTATACTGTGGCATTTCGACATCGGCAGCGAGCACGCGAACTGAATCATTCCGCGCGGTTGCAAGCGGGGTAACCCCGCGCCTGCTCCCCTCAAGCCCCGCACCTCACCCCGCTCTAGCAGCCGAGCGCTGAACTGACAGCGCCTTAAGGATGATTCACAGTAGGCCGTTCCGTGTCTGGGCCGGCCCGTTTTCTTCTACAAAAATACGCCGGGCGTTGCGTTTGCTGTCATAGAAAACGGGCCGGCCCGGACACGGAACGGTCTACTGTGAATCATCCTTTACCGGGATTCGAACCTGGGACCTCTAGCTTCGTGTCACTACCAACTAGGCTAAACAGGCCGACAAATTAATCTTATAATATTTCATCCTCCAGTTAGACAATGAGGGGCGCTATGTGGAAAGCAATGCTGCCGAAGTCGTCATCGTTTTGTACAAAAAGCAACTAACCTCAGAACAATCAAGGAATATCGCCAAAGCATGTAATATCGGTACGTATGTTTATACTATATATAGGACCTTTTACACGGTTATTATTATCACGCGATACACTCATATAACGATACGTATCACGTGAATATTGAAGCAAAACACAATTCTGAAAATCGCGAAAATATTGACACTCCACTATTGTGATAATAATGTAAAGGGCCCGTATTACAAGATTTACAAGTCATGAACGTTTGCCCTCAGAGTACAGTCAGAAGCAGAACTAACTACGCGGGCTTAGTGCTGACGCTCTAATGTCAAGGGAATATAAGGCTCTGTGTAGATCATTGTAAACGTGTATACTACTTACTCAGCCACTTCTGCGGCTGACTGTACCCCAGAGAAGACGTCAAATAATAATACCGCTACCGAGTGAGATAAAAAAATAAAATGAAATTTAATTTTTGGGGGACAATCTTACACAAATTGACCTAGTCCCAAACTAAGCAAAGCTTGTACTATGGGTACTAGGCGACGATATAGATAAATACATACTTAAATACATAGAGAACATCCAAGACCCAAGAACAAAATCCGTGCTAAATGCACAAATCATGCCCTGGCCGGGATTCGAACCCGGGACCTCTAGCTTCGGAGGCAGGGACACTACCAAGTAGGCTAAACAGGTCGTCTACTGCAGATGATTCTATACTAGATTGAATAAAGCGACATAGAGGGATTATATCATTTATACGATTTCGAGCTAACATGGTCAATTAACATTATAGTAGTCGGCGGTTAAGAAGTCACCTGTCATTTCCATACAGTTTATAACCTAAAAGTCACTTTGAAGTTATAAACTGTACAGATATGACAGGTGTCAGGATTGACTTCTTAACCGCCGACCAATACAGAAACTGTTAAAACGGGGTAGGTATTTACCATTGTATATAACTTTATGTGAGTTTTTGTGACTTTAAAAATGGTGCTTGTAACAATGCCGAGAAATATAGGGAACTCGCAAAAAGTAATAATAAAGACATGGTAAATACCCAATTTCAACAGTAATTCTAATGATAAATAATTTGTTGTCCACAAGGACAACATAGTGCTACTTTTTTAGTTGCCTTCAGTGGTTACTAACTGACAGTCATGAGTGGTTACTAACTGAGCGCTCCCGTGCTTTAGAACGCACGTTAAGCCGTTGATCCTGGTTGCTGGCTATGACAGCAGTCGTTAAGCCGAGTTAGAGGCCATCAGGCGGCGTGAAAACTTCTAACAGTCAAGTTGCCCACTCACTTGACAAGCCTAATCTTAGGGACTAATTGTAAGTAGTTTCCCCCCTTGGGTTGTAAGTAGGGCATGCAAATTCCTGGAAATTCCCGGAAATTGTCATACAAATTCGGACCGACACTGGAAACCCTAGTTGCAAGGTCAGATGGTAGTCGCTTGCGTAAAAACTAGTGCTTTCGCCAGTTCTTGGAATTAGGTAGCGGACCCCGGGCATCCTTCATTTTGGTCTGAAGACAAAAATAAGTGGACCAGAGACCACCGGAGGATGCGCACGGAGATACTGCTATCGCCAAGCGTGGCGATTATGGCATTTACCCTCCCTGGAATAGGGGCAGGCCTATGTCCAGCAGTGCACGTCCTTGGGCTGATATGGTGGTGATGGATATAAATAAGTGCTTATCTATTACAGTGAACCAGCAGAGGCCAGCGGAAGGTTGCAAGCGAGCCCTGCAGGTGTTCTCCTGTTTCGATGACGAGAGATTCAAGGTGCGTATATGCAGGCTTAAGCGCGCTACAAACGATACAATTTGTCACAGCAACTGGCAGGCACACGGCTGTAGGAAGTAGATAGCAATTTATTTATATAGCTGCGTGTCTGTCGGTTGTCGTGACATATTGCAAGGTGTGTGATTCGGACGCGTGTGTGACGGACTGCATAAGAAGCACGGAGCTGTAAGTTAGAGCGAGATGTCACTTAATTTCACATCCCCCATACCGCTCTACCTTAATTACTCTAGAAACGATCAATTGCAATTTGCAATGTTAAATCTATGTGATCATCAATTACAATTAACGTCATGGTTGAATTTAAGTGATTGAAGGATATTGCTATTATGTAATGTGTAAAGACAAAAGAACTTATGATATCCATAAAGATAGGAGATACTACGAAAATGCGAGTCGAAAGAGACTAACTAACATGGGCATATCTTATACGTACTTACATATGTATATATTTTAATGAGTGAGAGACGGACGTTCTATGACAAAGTGAGTCTCTTTCTGGCTCGTTTTTCAGCGTGTAGGTTGAGCGTAACCGGGAATCGAACCCAGTTAGGTTGCGTCAGATGACGGGTGGAGCGAATGCGATCACTTGCGAATAGAAAAATGCGCAGCACAATTTAAATTGACTTTAATTTAACCTAAAGCAATGAAAACAAATGCAGCTATACAATGCAAAGCGCGCGTGTAACCTAGGCAAGGGTACGAATCGCATTGAGCGGGCCGCGCCGGGCGAAATCCAACGTTCTTACAGGTGAGGGGCGCGGGAGCGGCGTGTGCGCAGACCGGTCGCGGAACAATAGATCAGGCGAGGTGGTGGCGCGATCTGCGGTTGCCCAAGCTCATAAGCGTTAGCGATTTCATTCGCATGTTGATCCGCTACAAGTTCTCCCCTGCTGAGACCGTGACTACGGTCGATAGTAGTCGGGGAATCGAACGACTCGTCCGCTCTTCGTCTTCTTCTCTGGCACCAACTCGATGATGGTATCCTGGGTTGGTGGTGGAACTGCTGGAACTTCCTCTCTTAAGACGTAGGCTGGTTTCAGTCGATCGACGGTCACTGTGATCTCCTTCCCTGACACGTCGATGTCGTATGCCTTGTCCCGACGTCTCAGTACTCTGTGGGGACCAGTGTAGGCAGCCTGCAGAGGATGGCGTGCTGGACCTTGTCTCAGAAATACATGAGTGCTTGTTTGGAGATCCTTGGGAAAGTAAAAAGGTCTGTTCGAATGCCATGTCGTAGGCTGAGGAGCTAGCTTACTCATGTGATTCCGTAGCCGACTCGCAAAATCGGTGACGTCTACTGGTTGGTCAATTGGCGTGAAGAACTGCCCAGGCAAACGGAGTGGCTCGCCGTAGACTAGTTCAGCTGCTGAGGCCTGTAAGTCCTCCTTCCAGGCGCTGCGGATTCCGAGGAGTACTAGGGGGAGTGCTTCCGTCCATTGCGCGTTGTTGTGGCACGCGATAGCAGCCTTCAGCTGCCTATGAACCCTCTCCAGGATCCCGTTAGCCTGGGGATGATAAGCCGTGGTCGTGTGATGGGTGGAGCCTGTCAGCTTCGCCATGGCCTTGAAAAGCTGTGACTCGAACTGGCGTCCGCGGTCCGTGGTGATGTGTTCAGGACAGCCAAAGCGAGCCACCCAACCTGACACGAAAGCAGCAGCGCAGGTGTCAGCAGTGATGTCGGACAGGGGGTACGCCTCAGGCCAGCGGGTAAATCTGTCGATGGCGGTGAGGCAGTACCTGTAATTATGAGACATGGGTAAGGGTCCGACCAAATCAAGATGCACGTGTCTAAAACGCGCTGAAGGTGGCTTGAACTCTGCTAGAGGTGCGGACGTGTGCCTATGCACCTTATTACGTTGGCATTGGAGACATGTCTTGGCCCATCGCCGACAGTCTCTTCTCACCCCGGGCCACACGAACCTTTGTGTCACGAGACGAACTGTAGGTTTGACCCCTGGGTGGCTAAGGTTGTGCAGAGCGTCAAACACAGTACGGCGAAATGTGGTAGTGACGAATGGTCTCGGGTCTGAAGTGGAGATGTCGCAATAAATGGGGGAGTTCGTAAATTGCGTCTGTACCTTCTCGAGCTTCAAGGTTGACCCGTTCTGTAGCAACTCCTGCAACTCCGCGTCTGCCTCTTGTTCTTGAGCTAGAGCCTGGTAGTCGAGAACAGAAGTTGAGCTGTGTACTTCTTCGATGCGGGATAATGCGTCCGCAACCGTGTTGTCTCTCCCCGCGATGTATCGGATGTTTGTAGTGAATTGACTGATGAAGTCAAGGTACCTGAATTGGCGAGGAGAGCAGTTATCTCGACGTGTGGTAAACGCGAACGTGAGAGGCTTGTGGTCCGTATATATAACGAACACGCGAGCCTCTACCATGTGCCTGAAGTAGCGTATCGCTTCGTATATCGCCAACAACTCGCGATCGTATGGACTGTACTTCTTCTGCGATGGACTGAACTTTCGGGAAAAGAAGGCCAGAGGCTCCCATCTATCTCCTTTCTTCTGCTGTAACACAGCTCCCATAGCGGCGTCCGAAGCGTCTGTTTGTATGGCCAGTTCGGCTTGTATGTCCGGGTGAGCTAAAAGTGTGGCTTGTGAGAGACTGGTCTTACACTTTTCGAAGTTCTCCAGGAAATCTGGTGTGGGTTCAATGGGATGTGAACCCTTGGTTTTCGGACCTGCCAAAAGTGCGTTGAGGGGGGCCTGGAGTAATGCTGCCCCAGGGAGAAACCGTCGGTAGAAATTCATCATCCCTAGAAAACGCCTCAACTCCTTAACCGTCTTGGGCACTGGGTATTCGTTGATGGCCGTCACCTTAGAGTCCAATGGTCTGACCCCCGCAGCAGATACCGTGTAGCCCAAAAATGATACCTCAGGACGTCCAAAAACACATTTGGCAGTGTTGATAAGGACGCCGTACTTCTGCAGGCGCTCGAAGAGTTGTCTCAGGTGCTGCTCATGCTGTGCTTCCGACTCCGAGTGAACCAGTATGTCATCTATATACCCATAACAGAAGTCGAAGTCTCTCAGCACCTCGTCGATGAAGCGCTGAAAGGTTTGAGCCGCGTTCCGTAACCCAAAGTTCATGTACGGAAATTCAAAGAGACCAAAGGGTGTGGTGATTGCTGTTTTAGCGATGTCATCGGGATGTACAGGAATCTGATTATAAGCCTTGATAAGATCGACTGTGCTGAAAATGTTCTTACCCGCCAGCTGGTAAGCAAAGTCCTGAATGTGCCTGACTGGATAGCTGTCTGGGATAGTCCTTGCATTCAGTGCTCGGTAATCTCCACACGGTCTCCAGCCGTCGTTCTTTTTACGTGCCAGATGTAGTGGAGAAGCCCAGGCACTTTCTGACCTCCGTGTCGTTCCGCTCTGTAACATGTCATCGAACTCTTTCCTGGCAATCTGTAGTCTTTGCGGATCTAGGCGACGTGGACGGCTGGAAACCGGTGGGCCAGGAGTGGTCCTTATGTGGTGCACTGTGGAATGCTTAGGAGTAATGGGCTTACCAGCTGGGCGAGTTACTTCTGGGTACTCTCGGAGCAGTCGGTGGTAAGTGGAGTCATCGACTGTTGTACGCACCGACGAGATACCTTCAGGCGCTATTTGATGCGGCACGACGAGGGCGAGAGATGTGACGCCGTCAACTAACCGATGATTGTGGCAGTCGACTAGTAAGTTATAGTGGCTTAAAAAGTCGACGCCAATGATCGGCTTGGAAACGTCCGCTATGGTGAAGCGCCATTCGAATGCTCGTCGTAACCCCAGATCTAACCGGAGGTTGAGATGGCCGTAGGTTGGAATGGGTGTACCATTTGCAGCAAAAAGTAGGTACTTCGTCTTGGTCTTCGGAGGCGCCCGGACGGATGACCGCGGATACACACACAGGTCTGAACCTGTGTCGATGAGATACTGGATCTTCGACTTACGGTCTGTCACGAACAGGCGGCCTGAAGAAACGGGGCAAGCATTTGCGGCCACCAAATGCTGCCTCTCTAGTTTAACGATGGCTTGAAGTCGCACGGTGCCTTGCAATTCTTCGCGTTGTTCCCGAATTGGTAGTGGTACCAACAATGCGGATGTCCTTCCGGGCGTTCACGGGATCTCTGGCGTGACCGTGATTTCGATCTGGAACCACGTCGATGAAAGCGGCCTCGACTGTGGGAACGAGAGCGGGAGTAAGTACCTTGGTTTCGCAATAAGGTTTCCACCTGCCGTGTGAGCTCAGCCACTCTGGCTTCCAATGCAGAGCACGACGGTGCGGGGTTGGTGTAGTGGGTAGGGACACCAGCAACTCCAGCGACATGCGCGGATGAAGTGACGTCATTGACCCGGTCGGCTAGTTCTGCCACGTCGCTCAGGTTCTGGTTATGCTGTGAAGCGACAATGGTTTGCACATTAGGTGGGAGGCGGCTCGCCCAGATTGTACGAATAAATTCGTCAGGAATGTTGGGTCCTGCTAAATCGCGTAAGTGACGCAGGAACTGGGTAGGTTTACGGTCACCCAGCTCTTCGTGCTGCATTAACTGCAGTGTCTTCTTCTCGCGGGTCGCTGAAATCCGCTTGATGAGCTCACTCTTAAATTTATCGTACCTGCCTATTCTGGGTGGGTTGATCAAAATATCCTTCATCGTCCTGGCATACTCCTGGTCCAACTGGGATGCAACGAAATTAAATTTAGTGGCGTCGCTCGTAACATTCGACAGCTCAAATTGACTTTCCACCTGTGCAAACCATACCTCGGGTTCCTCAGGCCAGAATGGTGGAATACGTACGCCAACACGAAACACGTCACTTGCTCCGCTACCGCTTGTGCTTGGACCAGCTTCTGGCTTGTTTACACCACTTAACGCATCTGCAAATTCTTGATTATCGCCAGTGCCGTTTTGCGCTCCCCGCTCTCCGGAACCACCAGGCATGTTGTCCATAGTCGGGATGTCACCAATGTAGGTTGAGCGTAACCGGGAATCGAACCCAGTTAGGTTGCGTCAGATGACGGGTGGAGCGAATGCGATCACTTGCGAATAGAAAAATGCGCAGCACAATTTAAATTGACTTTAATTTAACCTAAAGCAATGAAAACAAATGCAGCTATACAATGCAAAGCGCGCGTGTAACCTAGGCAAGGGTACGAATCGCATTGAGCGGGCCGCGCCGGGCGAAATCCAACGTTCTTACAGGTGAGGGGCGCGGGAGCGGCGTGTGCGCAGACCGGTCGCGGAACAATAGATCAGGCGAGGTGGTGGCGCGATCTGCGGTTGCCCAAGCTCATAAGCGTTAGCGATTTCATTCGCATGTTGATCCGCTACAAGTGTAATTGTAGTTAAAATAAAACAGTCTTGTCAAGTTATCATTCACAAAATGAAGTTCGTATTTATTTGGCAATTATTTGAATTATTTGATCTTGTTATAGTGTAAACTATAACAAACTACGGGTCCTTGTTGATATGGCACATAAAAAAAAAACAAAATACTTAAATTTTACGTGTTTTTTTTTTCAGATCCTGAACAAGCGTTCATAAGTTTCGTCAGACAGAGAAGCAAAAGAAAATATCTTTTTACGGAATATTATCAAGTCTTCAGCCTCGAACACTGTTATCTGCATTTTTATTATTTGTAATGCTACAAAATAAACGAAACGAAAATAAAATTAAGATTTTTATTAGGCAGTCGGTCGATTGTCTTGGCAATCTCAAGATCCCGTCAATTAATTATTTCTACCCTCTGTTGTGTGCCGTTTCTGTCTGCGTCCCTTCAGCCCCATGGCAGGCAGAGAGCGACAGCATCAGCTCAGTCCACCACCACCACCACCATATCAGCCCTAGGACGTCCACTGCTGGACATAGGCCTCCCCCAATTTCATGGGGGGTAAATGCCATAATCGCCACGCTTGGCATGCGGGTTGGCGATCACAGTATCTCCACCGCATTCTAGGAATGCTGCTGCCCATTCCCCTGTGGGTGGTCTTGGTCGTAGTTTAAGGACATACCCGGGTCCATCAGCTCAGTCACAGTAAATATATCAGCTAAAGCGATATCTCAATGCCTACCAAAACAAGAAAAAGAGCATCAATCGTCATCATCATCCTAGCGTTACAGTTGCACCCCCAATGATGCCCGAGGCCGAGGTCCGCCACCTAATACCAAGAACTGTCTTTTTTTGATGTACACACACAATTACGAAGCTGGATGCCAAATTTCACTTTTCTAGGTCACCTAGAAGTGGGTTACGTTTTTGTTTACTGGTCAGTCAGTAGTATAAATGCCGTTTTTAGGGTTCTGTACCCAAAGGGTAAAAACGGGACCCTATTACTAAGACTTCGCTGTCCGTCCGTTCGTCTGTCACCAGGCTGTATCTCAAGAACCACGATAGTTAGACAGTTGAAATTTTCACAAATGATGTATTTCTGTTGCCGCTATAACAACAAATACTAAAAATAAAATAATAATAATAATTAAGGGGGCTCCCATACAAAAAATGTGATATTTTAGCCCTTTTTCATGCCTACCACTCGCTGAGCTAGATCTCAAGAACCGTAATAGCTAGACAGTTGAAATTTGCACAGATTATGTATTTTTAATGTGGCTACAACAACAAATACTAAAATCAAAATAATAATAATAATTAAGGGGGGCTCTCATACAACAGATTAGTTGATTGTTGGCGTTTTTTTTTCCGGTACGGAACCCTTCGTACGCGAGTCCGACTCGCACTTGGCCGGTTGTTTGGACTTGAATATCTCACTAACTATTATACCTATATTTATGAAATTTGAGGTTCTTGTTGTTCTAAAGGATCTTAATACATGTACTAAATTTCATTTTTTTATGTTACGTAGATTTGGAGTTATTGAGGGGTCAAACGTGGCTCCAAACAGTTCGTGTAAAATAACACATGGCTGCTGTCCGCCAGTTCCTGGGGTGAAATTGGCTGGATGAATTTTCTTCCAGTAAACGAGCTAGGGCCAGCGGAAGGCTGTACGCGCGCCCTGCAGGTGTTCGACTGCATCGATGAGAGATACACGGTGCGTATACGCAGGATAAAGCGCGCTACAAACGATTAAATTTGTCGCGGCAACTGGTTAGCACGCGGCTGTAGTTGGAATGAGACAGTAATATAGCCACCTGGGGCAATTAGGGGCTTTTTACACGGTTATCGGTTATCACGCGATATACTCATAAAACATCATTTTTACCAAAATCTAAACAATACTGAAAACCTCGAGAGTATTGACATCCTATAGTATTGTAGCGGCAAATCCCGCTCCGCTCCGCTTATGATGCTTGTACCACGCAGCGAAATCACACCACCGGTCTTGAGACAAAGGAGTTGCGCGCAGTCCCCGACTGCGCATGCGCCGCGGCCGGGTTCCCGCCGGACAACTCACGCGCCACTAGCGATACCGCTGCTCGCGCATACACCCGCGTACTTGCATTTTATGTAGCTGCCGCTTACGCTTAAGCAATTTGTAGAAGTTTACTTTTCTTTATCGCATTATAAGTATTAATTTGGAGTCTGCATATTATTCTTCGCTTCTCTGCTATCGCCCCTGCTTTGCAAAACAACACAACGTGTAGTAACCACACTTAGTTCCTACAGTATTATGATAATTTACAAACATTATTTGTTTATTTAAACTTTATTGCACGAAAATAACAAATATACAAATGGTGGACTTAATGACAAATGGCGCAATTTGGAATTTGGCAAAACATTTGAGTCTCTAAAAACTGGTTCAAATGGCATACAATCGTGGAAAAAATAGTTATTTCTAGCCTATTTGAAATTCTACATGACTATTGCAATTGATCGAAGGATTAAAGTACTTAAAGGAGATTGATTCTAATACACTATGTAATCAAATATGAATTTGTGATATTCCACATTAAAATTACCTACATTATATTTATGTGTAACATCCTTTTTGTGTCAGATCATTTGCAATGGTGAATTCCGGTCGGCAGAGAAGCGAAACATATTATCATTTAATGGAATATTTAAAAAAAACCTGATAAGGTTTATGTAACCCGATAATCTTCATGCGTTTTGAACACCAGTTATCTGTAAAAAAAAACGTTTATGGTAATGCTATACCTCGTTTCTTTTTAGTTTATGAAATTCGTGTTTTATATCTGTCATATGATTTCAAGGAGAACCTTGAAATAGAAAAATATCAGGCGTGCTATCTTTGTAACGTAATAAGTTAATGAAACAAGTGAAATTAGTACGATATAATATGTTACAACATGTGTGTAATAAAAATCGAGTTTGAAAAAAATTGTACCTAACAATAAACACCCCGAATTATCTTTTAAATAATTAATACTAAAATACCCTAATAAATCATGGTACAATAAATGTATGATAATTATTTAATTAAATGAATAGAAAAATGATTGAATTTATTATTTTTTGATTTAATTTTGCCAAGTGATCGTCTAGTAGTAACATACCTGCATCGTGTGCCGCGTAACTCAAATTCTTTAATGTGAAACAAACAAGATCTGAACTCTTCACTACCTGACCTACAGCCTAGCCCTAGCCTAATATACCTACAGAACTGCACTACCCATTTTCCTAGTCCTAGCACTATTATGATTATAGAAAAGATTAAGGACTGGTCTTTGCTTTACGTATGCTGCTTTATATTAACAAATAATTATTTGTTTTTAATTAATAATCCCCACCCAGACTAAACGAGGCCGGTTTACACGTAAAACAGTAGCCATTGGTTTTTCAAGACAGGCAATTTTTCCTTAAAAAGCCATAATTTTCCCTAAATCAAAATTATTTCATCATTATTCGCTCATACATAAAACTGATAATTGATTTCCTAGCTAGTTAAGAATAATTTTGATTAATGTTGTATGGTGCGACTCTTTCACTACTATACAATGCTACTGCTAACGCCTGGATGGGTGACAGACCTCCTAGCTAGTAGCTACGTATTCATACCTATTTTATTAATATTGAATTTTTAATAGGTATTTTTATCTGACATATATGAATCTACCAATGCTTCGCGGGCAGGTGTAATAATAAGCTTTGCTCAAGCGAAACAACACCTTACGTCTTGCATATACGATCGCAATTCGCTTGTTTTAAATAGCAGCTTGTTTTAAATAAGAATAGGTATACTTTAGTGTTGTGCATGGCGTTTCAGTTGTGCTTACATATTATTACTTTATTTTATCCAACATCTATATAATTTTCATTTATTACTGATGAAATACTTATTATAGTTCTGATTAATATATTAATATTTATTTAGCATTCAATAAAGAATAAAGTGCTTTGACAGCATAGTTCTAGTTACAAAATCTTTGAATGTTGATTTGATCTGTATTAATGGCTAAAATTTGTGAACTAACGTCAATAGTAATGACTCATTACTAAGGCAGATGGGTTTCTTATACCTTTCTATTACCTACTTAATTAATCTGTGGATATATACAATCAAGCGTTTGTAGTAAATTGTCAATTCTTATAGACTAAGGTTAGTAAAATGGTGGTTAGTATGATGACCTGAAATTTTTGACTGCGAGTTATATTGCATCCTTAGGCGCTGCACACCCGCCTCGTATAGCTGACCCACAGGCTGCAGGTATAAAAGGATTGGCAAAACCACAGACCTAGATGGTAAAACGCTTTGCTCCCTAGTTCACCGCGCAAACCTGTGAGCCAACATATTGCAAAGGGCGGACAGCGCCCGGCGCTCACGCTCGATGTCACTATCATCGTTAGGTCCTCGGTGAACCAGTGACCCAGATATTTAAATACTTACGTGTGATTGTGTTGAATTGTGATTGAGTTTCTCTGTTTCCGCTTGGGTACAGAAACTCACTTGGCGGGCGCGCTCACATCCGGGCTCGATTTTTTCGTTCACTATAACAAGTAAAACATTTATTACAACGACGACGTGGCAAACAAGCTGATACAAGATGATTTCGGGGTCGTGGATCAAAAAACTGTTTTCCGACTCGGTATCTGTTAACCATTTAAAAAAATTGTAGTGACACTAAACAAACGCATTTCATTTTTAATTTATTTTGATGACAAAAATACAAAATGACAAATAACAGGTTACCCTACTCTCTTTAACCGATGGTATGGAGAGTTGACAGTATGGTAGGGCGACCAAGTTGTATGAAAAAGTATTATTTCCCATTAAAACTTGAAAAAAAAAGAGAATTATTTGAGTTATATAAACCTTCTAATCAACTGTGATGTCTACTTTGAATTCTTGACCATGTACAATTATTCCAGATCATGACCCCAAAATCACCCTGTAAATATAGAAAAATAGGGGCAAGAGGTACCCAATGCGCGAGTGGTTCTAAAATAGAATCCCGAGCGTAGCGAGTGTTACAACACACGAGACGTAAAATAACATTGCAGCCGTCTGTCAAACAAATCTTTTCACCTCAGCGAGGATAATACTACATATAAGAAAAACAACTTAAATATGTAATGTCAGCCTTTATTTTAACTAGTACACAAAAAAACACAAACTGTCAATAATAAATAGTAATAATAAATAAATAAATATTAGGGGACAATTTTTTCACAAATCGAATTAGTCCCATAGTAAGCTCAATAAGGCTTGTGTTATGGGTACTAGACGAAGATATATTTAATAGATATATACTTAAATACAAAACAAATCTTATGTATTATAAAATAGTTTGTTGTGTTACACACGGCTGCAAAGTTATTTTACGTCTCGTGTATTGCAACACTCGCTACGCTCAGGATTATATTTTTGAACCAATCGCTACGCCCAGTATTCTATTTCTGAACCAATTGCTTAGCTCAGGATTCTATTTTCGAACCAGGGCGTAAATTATCCTGTCTGGACTGGCCTTTACATGTTTGAAAAACTAACTAAATAATACGTTCTGATTTCAAATATTCTTTGCACTGTTGTGGATAAAATACAGTTTTGTTATCTGTTTTTAAAAATTAAATAGGGCTTTTCGAGCTAGTGTTGTGAAATAGTACATTACGATACAAGTGCAGAGAACAGGAAATTCGCAACGAGTGGTGATAAATTGAAACACGACCGAAGGGAGTGTTTTAAATCGACACGAGTTGCGAATTACCTGTTCGCACGTGTATCGTACAACTTTCTACAGTACATATGGCTCTTTAAAGTTTCGACATATGCACGTAATCTGCTGATTACCGCACTCGTGCGGTAAAGTAGCACCATATGTACTGTAAAGATATTAAAATACAAGCTTACGTGTATTGCACCGTGTGGCGACTATGTTTGACTTCTCTTCATTAAGTCCACCCACCACCCACAGCAAGTCAGCCATCCCGCTCTCCACGTAGCGTCCGTCCTTGTCTAGCTGCGGAGTCCAGCAAGACAACATTAAGACACAGTCAATCGATACTGCATGGCAATCTGCAAGTCGTAAGTTGGAACACGATAGACAGATGAACGACGGTATTCTCGTTCTATTTTGTAGCTTTCAGGAGTGACAATGCAGGATTGTGTACATGGGGCTTTCAACGTGAAACCTCATCATAGAAAGAAGGTGCGCGCCTATATAGTCTACTGACCTTATCGAGACGACACGCGCCACGCCCCCGTGCCATATCTCTGTGATTTCCGGGTCGTGGAGCAAGAGAGCAAGACATCATACAGAATTCAAAGATGAACCTAATGGTGTTGTTAATTATTGTTTATCATCAATAATGTTGATTATTTTTCAGATGACAAATAGAAAAAAAACATTTTTGAATACAGTTTGGTCACCCTACTCAATGTGACGTCTTGTCGCTTTCCATACAGCGTATGTCAAAAGTCATAGGGTGACCATGATTACTTAGTATAAGATTAATTTTACGTGAAAAATAAGAAAAAATAAACTAATTATTTTATAATCAAATACTACTACATGATAATGAGGATCATTTACAGAGTCAGAAAAAGTGGTTTTGGATCACGACCCAGAAATCACCCTGTATATACTGAGATAGAGATACCAGTGAAATACTCCACATAGATCGTAGCGCCGTTGTGTATTTAGTAAAAACTAACCGCACGACCGCACCCAGAGACATCTGGTGCAAACAAGTTAAACTAACATTTCCATAGAAAAATTCGTACTTCGAGCCGAAAGGCCCGGTACTAGAGCGGAAGCGGCGTGTATGGCATATATGTTAAGAGGCTGACAAGTGCCAATGACCTTGGCTTAAAACATGTACCTGCTATACAAGCAGATAATCAGAAATTTAATTATAAAATTAAATATATTCACCACATGTGTAATATAAATCGTCTATGCTTTTGGTTTGAGTATGTTGGAACTGTGTTTTTAATTATACATGTTTCAGTTGAAAAGAAAAGACATTATGATTATTTTAAGATGATTTTAAGACAGCCTTGCGTTTTTTTTCAATTGAGCCGATTTTCTTAAATCGTGTTTTGGTAATATATATATTATATTAGGGGGACAATTTTTACACAAATCGAACTAGTCCCATAGTATGCTCAATAAGGCTTGTGTTATGGGTACTATACTTAATTACATAGAAAACATCCAAATCTCAGGAACAACTCGCCACAGAAACAAATGCCCTTACCGGGCTTCGAACCCGGGACCTCTAGCTTCGGAGGCAGTGTCACTACCAACTAGGCTAAACACGCCGACAAAAAATATAAAAAACAAAATGTATAATAAATAATTACATGTATTTTTATTTTTTTTACTAAAACAAATGGTTTTTTCCCCTCACTAGCTCGGAAAGCCGTCTTTTATCCTTTGAAACAAGCGGGTAAAAACGCATTTTATCCACAAGTGGGGAAAGTAATTTGACCTTGGAGCGTGTTCGAGTAGCTTTTGACAGATAACAAAACGTAAAACACTCATATTAATGGTTCGTTTGATATCAATTATCATTAAATAAATGTTTTGAGAATTTAATAAAAAATACCAAATTTAACTTTATTTAATGATTTAAGTCGTAAACCTTAAAATTCTATAAGTATTTTTTTTTTATAATGTCTTTGAGTATAATTGTAAACGCACAAGTTGAGTCGATGCAATTTCAAAACGCATCGTCAGAAATGTCATCTTGTCAATGTCAACTAAAATATACACAACTTGTGACCGACTCCGACTCGCGTAAATATTGTACACAACTTTCAGAGTTTTCTGTTATAATATCGTAAAAAAATCAGTGATTCCAGTGATGAAAATCATGCCTGTGGAACTGCGTTTTTTTTGCATGTTGCACTTTCCTCGCTATAGTGAGGAGAAAAGTTTTGTGTTACACACGGGTGCAAAGTTGTATTTTACTTCTCGTGTGTTGAAACACTCGCTACGCTCAGGGTCCTACTTTAGAACCACTCGCTTCGCTCGTGGTTAAACTATAGAATCCTTTCGCTGGCTCGTGTTTCAATTCCACACTCGCGGGTCAAATACAACTTTGCACCCTTGTATAACAAATAACTATTGTTGAATCACCATTTAAAAATGGCAATTTAGCTCAATAGAGCGAACACAGCGTCTGAATACAGCGTCTTAAGCAGTAATCGTACATTGGGAGTTAAAATCGACAGTCGATAGTTTCGGAAAGAACAAAAATTCAAAACCGCATCCGGCCCGCAACGCGCCGCGCCCGCTCTGTGCGTTTTAAGGTTTAGACCTAGTTTTTGGTGGTAGGTACGACTAAGGTGCATTCGATCGGAACTAACCAGATACGCTACCCAATTCCCCAGTTGGCCCTGTGTTTTCTACAAAATGGACAAAGGGCTAAGCAATTCATTAGTAAATCCACTTTCAACACTCTGGTGAACATACTCACCACCAGGAAGTTTTAAACGGGTTAAGCGAATGAACAGGTTTTCCGGTCCCAGGTGCCTTTCAGCTCGAAATACGAATTTTTCTATAGAAATGTTAGTTTAACTTGTTTGTACCAGATGTCACTGGGTGCTATCTCTATCGCACTTGCATATTGAAGTAACAGGGATGCAGCGGTCGTGCGGTTAGTTCTTACTAAATACACAACGGCGCTACGATCTATGTGGAGTATTTCACTGGTATTTCTATCTCAGTATATATATTGTACTTTGTGTCCGGTCCCAGCCAGGAACACAACACAGGTCAAGTAGCAGTTACTATGGTAGCGCTCTTTTGTAAAATACTTCCCCGTTTATCTTGCCCCAAGTATGAGCTAGATTGGCGTGGGCTGCTCATATGAGAAAGACATTCCTCTTAACTACTGTAGAATAATCGTTCGCCTTATTGTTCCCAAGCTCTTGAAGACATATCGTGTGAAGGCCGCCTCAGGTCTACGTATCCCCGAATTATCCTTGGGAGCTGAAGCTGAGCTCGTGGCCCAGCGGCACCAGCCTACCGCGTGCGGTATGCGAGAATAAGCAATGTGGGCGCAGGTCAGTTCTTGGATGGGTGACCGCTTTGAGTGGTTACTAACTGAGCGCTCTCGTGCTTTGGAAGGCACGTTAAGCCGTTGATCCCGGTTGCTGTCTACGACAGCAGTCGTTAAGCCAAGTTAGAGGCCTTCGGGCGGCTTGAGAACTTCTAACAGTCAAGTTGCCGACTCACTTGACAAAGGGGGGTCGAAGTTGCACCACGTCCGTAGGGAGTACCGACCGTTACCCTACACGTGACCCCTGGGTGGTGCTAAAAGTGCAACAAAAACTGGCAACCGTACTTGTCTTCTCGAAGATCTCACGGTTCGTAAATAAATGCCATACGATTAAAATAAAAAAAAATCCTTGGGAGCTCTGGCGACCTTAGCACCAGAACACAACACCACATATATATACACCAACAGAGGAAGTAATGATGTTATTATAGCTACGGTTGTCTGCTAGGTACCTTGTACTTCCCTCGCCTGCTCCTATGAGCGGGATGACATTCCTGTACTTTTCAAAAATAAATAGTTTCTTACGACTCCTAAGGTCTTAAAGAGGCACATCGTGAAGCACAAGGCTGGCCCAGGCCCACGCGGTTTCAGGTTGTCTACACTGCATTCTTTCTCGGCGAGTCTAATCCTCTCCTCCAGGGCGGCTCTTCTTGTATCAGCTGGAGTTATCTGGAATAACTAACCATTAAGATATTTTTTAGTATGAACAAGCAGATTTGGCTGGTAGTAAAGAGATAAAAGTGCGAGAAATATGCTATTTTCACCTTAGAATCTCGAACAAACCTTACTGCGAGAGATCAGTGTATTGAAGGGCGGTATATTGAAACCTGGTCTGAGTGTAGAGAGGGATTCTAATGTAGAATCTTGATCGTAGCGGGAGATTCAAGTGCTAACTCCCAAGAGTCCCAAGACGGAAATCATTTTGTGTTGCATTTGACACCGTCAATGAGGCACGCTGCTAAAACATGTAATGCCATACAAATATTTTTGCTACCGAATGGCACATACCTACTTACACCACATATACATTCACACCATTTAATTAACGCAAACGTTTGACGGCCAATCGAGCTACGGCCGAGGCTTAGAAACAGCCCTGTCCCCGCCCGGCCCGAACAGTCTAGTGGGCATCATCCTTAAATGGTGCGTTAGGGTGGTATTCCACTCGTCCAATATCTTTGTCCAATTTCTTTGTCAAATCTTTGATCGAAGTTCTTTGACGGAGGCCCATTCCACTCATCCAATATCTTAGTCCAAGATTTTTATTTCTTGCGTAGCCATATTGATTTAACTGTCATCGGAATCTTTGATCAAATGTCGGGGTTCCATCCGAGTTTGATGAAATCATCCAATTTCTTTGATCAAAGATATTGGATGAATTTTATACGGCCTGGTGTTCTACTCATCCAATATCTTTGTCAAATCTTTGATCGAAGTTCTTTGACGGAGGCCCATTCCACTCATCCAATATCTTAGTCCAAGATTTTTTTTCTTGCGTAGCCATATTGATTTAACTGTCATCGGAATCTTTGATCAAATGTCGGGGTTCCATCCAAGTTTGATGAAATCATCCAATTTCTTTGATAAAAGATATTTTATGAATTTTATACGGCCTGGTGTTCTACTCATCCAATATCTTTGTCAAATCTTTGATCGAAGTTCTTTGACGGAGGCCCATTCCACTCATCCAATATCTCTGTCCAAGTTTTTTTTTTCATGCGTAGACATATTGATTTAACTGTTATCAGAATCTTAGATCAAATGTCGGGGTCGCATCCAAGTTGGATGAAATCATCCAATTTCTTTGATCAAATGTATATTGGACAAAGATATTGGATGAGTGGAATACCGCCCTTATTCAACTTTTTTTACCTACCGGAGTAAGGGCCACGGCACTCGCTAGTACTGCCGCGACGATCACGAACTTAAACGCCGCCATTTTGAATTAGTCTCGATTCACACCGGCCGACTTGCAAAGCGATTGTGGCGGAGATCTGGCCCCTTTTAAGCCGACTGCCTGACCTGAAAGTCAGGGTTATCTGTATTTTGCCTAGGTCTTATCAACGTGTTAAGTGTAAGTTAACACAACAACTCCAAGTCAATAAATAAAAGTTCGGTAACTCGTGATTCTTTAGGAGACGCAAGCGTCCATAGGCTACGCGGTGTCTGCTTACCATCACGCAGGCTATTAGCTCGTTTGCAACAGGCACAAAAAATCTTTGAAGTCATGGTTATTTCAATTAATATTGACTACAAAAATACAGAATCTCAAAAAACATGTTCTCTTTTACGGACAGTACGGAGAGTAAGTACCGTTGACAGAGGGGTAGGGTGACCACAAGTTGTATAAAAAAGTACAATTTCCCATTTCAATTTGGAGAAAAGAGAATTGAGTTATAAACCTTCATAATGTGACATGACACGCTAGCGGCGTCCTACCTCCCATTGACCAGCAGGCATGCGGGCGCGGCGGCGGACACTCGGGAGCGCCAAAAAATAGTTAAATACAGTTGTCTCGGCGCCCAATATGAGTTCGTAGCGTTTGGCGTCGAGACACTTGGCTCGTGGGGCAGTGGCGCACAGATGCTAAACAAGGTGCTTGGCAAGCGGCTGAGGGAGGCAACGGGCGAACCTCGCGCGGGCAGCTTTCTCGCGCAGTGAATTGCAATCGCAATCCAGCGCGGGAACGCTGCCTGCGTGATGGGCACCCTACCCAGGGCATTAAATTTTGATAGGTATTTTTAATTTATAGCTTTAATTATTTTAATTGTAGTTAGTTTTAGTTTTGTGTTCTTAGTTATAAATAAATAAATAATTATTAATACTATGTATAGGTATGTATTTTTATTTTCATAATGTGATTTTTTGACCATGTTACAATCACAACCCCAAAATCAGTCTGTATATGACGTTCCCAAAGCGGCATAAATATTTGTACACTCTAACGCCCCTTATCATTTAATTCATGTTAAGAGTCCCCAGTACCCTCGGCTGAACTCAATTCTCCATACAAACGTAATTTCGTTCTCATTTTAAAACGCCTTGCTGAAATAACATGAAACTTTGTATACACAATGAGAGCCGCCATATCTAAGGCGGAAATTATTAGTTTCAGTTGCTAGAAATTGTAATAGAAAAAAAATACGGCGAGTTTTTGAGTTTTTTAAGTCTTGTAAAACCGTAATTATCGCTGTACGTTTTCTCCATTATATAATTTCAAACAACAGAAACTAATTTCCGACCTAGATATACCGGAGTCCATTGTATATACAAAGTTTCATGTTGTTCTACACGTTGTTGTTATTGTGTTGCAGATATTTAAAATTGTTTGTAGCGGAAAGTCCCAGAATACACTTGATAATGGAGGTTCAACTAAACAAAAATTATCGCAAATACTCGCGTTACAGGTCTAAGTATTTACATTTCCCAACAAAATGTTTTTAGTACGTCGGTGATTAAAAATATTTATGATAAATAGTACATAAATTGTAGTCATAGAGATAATCTCTATGACTACAATTTATGTTTGTATATCTTATATAGCTTCTAGTATCTCTAAGAGATACCATAAGCGTTGCCATCATTCGTGCCACCAACATGTGCATACGCACACTTTTTATTATTGTTCATAGTAATTTTATTTACGAATATCATTTACAGGTCAGGTCAGGTTAAAAGACATGGGGCGCGAGACAGGTAACCTCCTCGAGTGTCCGGGCTCTACCAATACCTGTTGATCCGGTTGATCCGCAGGTAAGGGTAGAGTCTTGGCCGGTGCGTCCTGGAGGCACGGCAAGTGATCATTTAGTGAACCTAAGTGATCACTTGTCGGGCTACCAATAACCTGTCAGGGGGGGAGGAGGGTATCGGACCAAGGACTTCTCCACGGAGAAATCCCCAGGTCCGATGAAGGTGGGCCGCTTCGGCGGCGTAGTGCGGTTCGAGGCACCGACCGTTTGCCTCGTCAAATATAACGGCCCCGTAATCCCGACTAGGCAGAGGGCCGATGATGTCCGGACCGGGGACTGTGAAGACCCCGCTTGCGGTAGGCTTGCAGTCGCGAGGAAGAAAACCTCTATAAAAAATTACACGGCCCACTGGGGGGCCGGCGGCTTCGGCTGCGGAGGGCTGCGGGGTAGGGGCGTTTGTCCTCCCGCTGGGCGCCGGGGTAGGGGCGTTTGTCCTCCCGGTGCCGTGGCGCGGGTGGGACCAGATCACCGTGTGTCGGTACTGGTCCCTAACCTTCCCGGGGTGTAGGGAGGTCGGTGAGGGAAGGCACACTGGTCATGCTACAGTGTGCCTTTTTGGTGAGGGTTGGCCTTAGGGCGATGGTGCCGGTGATGTCGTGGTGAAATGTTCGCGATCCCATGGCATCACCACTCGGGCACGGTGGAGGCAGCATCCCAGAGTTTTAGTGGGTAGGCTGGTCCTCGTTTGGACCGGAGAGGCCCACATAACTAATGCGTAATATCTGGCTTGTCCCCGCATGCCTCATATTACGTATTGGTATGCGTAACGCATTTCTCTGGGTAAAAAAAAAAAAAAAAGGATAAAAGACATGTTCATAAAATAATATAAAAGTAAATATCTTTAATGGACCCTTTTTTGAGATCTATTAAAGCGATTCGTTTCAAATTATAAAATAATGTTCTTTATTTAGATATGCATCGAGACCCAAAAAGCGAAAACTAGTTGTCATATAAAAAAAAAGAAAAAAAAGACCAAACAAAAATTTTACTTTTTTTTACAAGTGGCCGTGAAGTAGTGACACCTCTGTTTTTTTTCTAATAATAGGCCATACATTGGCCTACAACTTGCATAAATTTCAAAATTTTCTAGGCGGTACTTCCTACCAAAAATCCGCAAAATGTGTGGTCAAGTTCTGTATTCAATAGGCGTTACTCAATGTAGTATAGGAACTCTTCGATTATTGTTGCGTTTTCTTATCAGTTTGTCGTATTTAAGAGTAAAATTATAAGAAAACGCAAAGTTCCTATACTACATTGAGTAACGCCTATTGAATACAGAACTTGACCACACATTTTGCGGATTTTTGGTAGGAAGTACCACCTAGAAAATTTGGATATTTATGCAAGTTGTAGGCCAATGTATGGCCCATTATTAGAAAAAAAAAACAGAGGTGTCACTACTTCACGGCCACTTGTAAAAAAAAGTAAACTTTTTGTTTGGTCTTTTTTTTATTTTTTTTTATTTGACAACTAGTATTTGCTTCTTGGGTCTCGATGCATCATCATCATCATAAATATTTATCACCGTAAGAGGTACTCACAAAAAAACCCCGAGTCAAATTGATTCAAGGGCTGACTTACTATGGAAATCCGACTATAGCCTTTAAAACAAGTCACATTGGAAATATTCCGACGAGATTTTTTCATGAATAATATTACCTCCGTAACTTGCAGGGTAACTATCACCAATAAAGGACAGTGGCAAATGATGCACATTAACTATTATTTAAAAGAAAGTAAGAGTTATTATTTTTTTATACAACAATAAATTTAAAACCGTATGTTCTTTGAATTAGGAGTGAAGTGTCCATTACTGATATTTGTCAGCTTAAACTGTCTAACACTGGTGCCATTACACTTCCCTCTTCTTCATAAATTTCCATCGATGTTAAAATGCCCCTAAACTTCGTTTGTCCTTGTCGGTCACATAGGCGTTTATTTTATTTAAAACTAGCTGACCCGGCGAACTTTGTTCCGCCTTAATGTCAATAAATAAGCAGATTTTTTTTATTGGAAAAAATAAAAAAAAATAAAAATTTCTACCTACATCAATCCCACTAATCCCACTAATATTATAAATGCGAAAGTTTAGATGTTTGGATGTTTGGATGTTTGTTGCTCAATCACGCAAAAACGGCTGAACAGATCAAAATGATTTTTTGTATACTAACAGTATGTAATCTGGATTCACTTATAGTATACTTTTTGTCCCGATAATCACCCTCAAAGGGATGAAATCGGGGGTGCAAATATGGTCTATGAAACCGGGTGATTTAAATCCTCATAAGCCATTATAAGCTTTAAGTTTCAGCCAATTGGGAGTATAACGGCGTGTCAATAATTTTAACGTAAGCGATAGCAGAATTTGACGTATTGTAAACAAGCTGACTTTTCGATATGTCAAAGCCGAAATATCATAATTCCTTCTGATTGATGACGTTATTTTTGAGCATAACCTTTTAGCAATTATGTCTATTATTGCGTGTAAATCAAAATAAATTTGCGATACTTTGGATTTGTTTGTTTTCATATGCTTAAATACAAAAACAGCTGCTGATGCAGTCTTTGTATCGTCAGTGTACAATTTAATTTTGTCGTGTATTATTGTTTACGTAATTGGTGACCCTTCACACTATAATAACTGTTTGATATAAGAGATCACTTGGGCTGGGCAGCTCAATCGTCAACATTGACGCACAGACTACTAAGAAGATACTACATTGACGGTTGAAGCACCTTAGATCTATACACAAATTACAATCTATATACTGAGATAGAGATACCAGTGAAATACTCCACATAGATCGTAGCGCCGTTGTGTATTTAGTAAGAACTAACCGCACAACCGCTGCATCCCAGTCACTTCAATATGCAAGTGCGATAGAGATAGCACCCAGTGACATCTGGTACAAACAAGTTAAACTAAAATTTCCATAGAAAAATTCGTACTTCGAGTTGAAAGGCCCCTGGATTTATGCTTATCCGTATACATATAATACAGCTGTAGAAGGTCGAAAATCTGTACATTGAAGATATTGGCTAAATCAATGGAGCGATTGGAGGGCCCTTAGCATCGAAACAGAACACATTTCAACAGTTTTAATAATTCGTGTGTGTTTGTCTATCGGTTTATATGTCTAGGCATTGTGACTCTCGGCCTTCAGCCTCACGTGCATTGCCGCTCTGCTTCGGGCCTTCGGCCCTCAGCCTTACACTTTACTCTGTGTGAATGATCGGCATCAGGAGCCCGCTCTGTGTGAATGATCTGCCTTTGGACTCGCATGCCTTGCCCCTCTGCATCAGTCCTTCGGCCCTACATAAGGAGCCCGCTCTGTTGGGATTCTCGGCCTTCGGCCTTGCGTGAATTGCCACTCTGCTTCAGGCCTTCGGCCCTACATGCGTGCCACACGGCTCCGAGCCTTCAGCCCTCATTCTTATATAAGGAGCCCGCTCTATTTGAATGCTCGGCCTTCGGCCTCGCATGCATTGCCACTCTGTTTCGGCCCGTTAGTCATCAACTTTACATAAAGAATCCAGTCTGTTGAGAAACTCGGCCTTCGGCCTCGCGTTTCTCGCCTCCCTGCTTCAGGCCTTGGGCCCTCAACCTTACATAAGAAGCCCGTTTTGTGTGAATACTCGACCTTTCGCCTTGCATGTTTTGCCTCTCTGCTTACGGCCTTCGGCCATCATGCTTACATGAAGAACCCGCTCTGTTGGGACGTTTTACGGAAGAACTGCGTAGCGAGACTTTTATCATTGTACATGCAATATTTGCTGGGAGTATCTCTGCGTGATCGCATCAGAAGTGAGGCCATCCGCAGGAGAACCAAAGTAACCAACATAGCCCACCGAACCGCTAAACTTAAGTGGCAGTGGGCGGGGTATATAGCACATAGAACCGTTGGCCGTTGGGGAGGAAAGGTTTTCGAGTGGCGAGTAGGTACCAGAAGGCGCAGCGTGGGTAGGCCCCCCCACAAGGTAGACTAATGACCTGGTGAAGGTCGCAGGTGTCCGCTGGATGGGGATGGCAAAGGAACGGTCATTGTGTCACTCTTTGGGGGAGGCTTATGTCCAGCAGTGGACGTCTTTCGGCTGATATGATGATGATGATGATTCGTTTTGAAAAAACGATTACTATTAAAATTTTCCGAGCGCGGTAAAGAACATTTCATATTCAATGTAATCATTTCTTAAGGGATGTAAAGAAGGGTGAAAGATGTATGGGAAAACAAATAATTCCAAAGCAAGAATGAGTTCTACGCAGACGAAGTCGCGGGCAAAAGCTAGTCATTCATAATTATTTCTGTATTTTAGTACATAGGTTGCTCTTCATTTAAGTACCTTGTGATACACGACATTTTTTGTTTTATTATCAGGCGCAAAAACAAACAACGCAGATGGTCTTCCGACGCGTGAACATGCCACGTATAATGCCATGGGAAAAACATGAATGTTCTAGATTTAAACCACAAACTTTTAAGGATTGGCCTTGTGATTTGTTGATGGTCATGGCAAATGCAAGACGTATCGGAAATTGAAGTCTTTTAAATTCAAACGGCATATCGGTTGGCATCATCGGTATCCTCGGTGGTTATTGGATATGATTTTATCAAAATCAGTTCAGCCGTTTTTGAGATATTGAACATTTGAAATAAAAATGTATGCCAGTGTTTGTGACAAATTGTGGATAGCTGAAAAAGCATATACTGAGTTAATTAAGCCATCTCTTTTTCGAGTGTAAATCTCTCACCAATATAAAAGTGGTGATAATTTTTTAGTATTTCGTATTCTTCTTGCATCACAGCTTTGTCGGGAAAGATTCGATCGTCTTGGTCGCGGCATTATTAATTAAACTTCACTTCACCTAAAAACTTAAATTTTCAACCATACCGAGTTTTATAGTTCACTTCACTGTTTATACGAATGGGCAATTGGGCAATAATGTTAATTATTTATTTAATAGAAATAGTTTTATTATTGATTTCTTACAAATATCAAATTGTCATCCATACGTCATTACATAGCTGTCATTATACGTCAATTTTGTTATTCCAAGTCTGATTCTTTTTTGTTATACCACGTTTTATAGTGACTGACGTTACATGTCAAGTCACACGGGAATGCTGTCGAACGGGATAAAAAGTATCCTATGTCCTTCTCCTGGCTCTAAACTACCTCCCTGCCAATTTTCAGCTAAATCGGTTCAGCCGTTCTTGAGTTATAAGTTATATATATAGATTAAAGTATTCAGTACAACATTTTAACAAGCAATTTTAATCCGCAATGCAGGCTTCGTCAGGTGGGTACACGTACAACTATAAATCAGCATCAGGCGTCGTCACACACAACAATAAAGCAATCCGCAACAGGCTTCGTCAACTAACCTAAACTTATCAACTAAATAGGACCACCCCGAACCGTAGCCGGCTCAAAAGTACCCATTATGCTAGCATGCAGCATTACCGCGCTGTATAGCCAACGAAATTAAAGTTATAAATGACACAAGTTGTTAGAGTAAAGGACAATTCACAGTAGACCGTTCCGTGTTCGGGCCGGCCCGTTTTCTATGACAGCAAACGCAACGCCCGGCGTATTTGTGCAGAAGAAAACGGGCCGACCTTTGTTTGTTACTGGGTCTTGCATGTTTTCGATGTATTTGGGTATGTATTTATCTATATAAGTATGTATATCGTCGTCTAGTACCCATAGTACAAGCTTTTCTTAGTTTGGGACTAGGTCAATTTGTGTAAGATTGTGTCCCACCAAATTTTATTTAATGAATATGGGATATATGTATCCTTTTTATCTCCTGATGTACCCTACAACTTTCAACGAAAACTATAGCGGACATGATCAGTTAAGGCCTTTTTGAGTTATCGTAAAAAGTCTTATTTTCTTATTAAAAGACGTACCTACCTATGAAACGCTGCAAGGGTATTTCCCTATTCCTAGTTATCGATTTTTTTAAAGTAATATCATTGGGCAACTACTGAACCCTACACTGAGCATGGCCCGACATGCTCTTGGCCGATTTTTTAAATAGAGTTGAAATGTAGTTATATTTGTAAATAATTAATTCGTATATAATAAGTTTACTAGAATAAATATAATTAATAAGGATGTAGTCTTGTTACTATTTTTTTTACATATTTACATTTTACATTTACGTAAGTAAAAACTTACAAAATAAATAATATAAAATAAAAGCTTGTAAAAATATACTATTTTAGCCCCGCTTGACAATTCTAATATGTCATTTTAAGTGTGCCTCCCCTACACGTAAAGTGGGGATGATTTTTTTTTTGCTTCAATGCTATGGTGTGGGGTGCTGTTTAGGGTTTCTCATTTCTCGACCCATTTAGATTCTCGAGTTGGAAAAATCTCGAACCCAAAGTCTCGAGCATTCTCGAGTCTCGAGTCTTTTTTTTACTGTAAAATTTCGGTAAAAGAAACAAAAAAATAATAGGCAAGTAATTATTATTGCACCACTACGATTAGAAATACGTAAAATTAATTAAAATTTTCTTTTAAACAAACAAATTCAAATTCTACAAGCAAAAATCAACTAAAAAAAACAATTATTAAAATCATACATAAAAATCCAATCAAAACATTAAAACCTATTAAAATCATATTTCCAGCATTTTAATCAGTCAAATTGGTGGTTTTCATTGAGATCATTCGTTAAAAATTCATTATCAGTTAAAGATAGCCATACTACTCCCTAGACAAATTGAATTATTTACATTATGCCAATTATGTGACTATGATCTAGATGAGACACAATTAGAATAATCATCAAAAAACACAATGTAAAATTTATTAATACTGATTGAGATATTTGTTTAAATCTAAACTTAATGGTATAAGAAACAGAAGCAAAGACTTTTAATGTGTTGAAAAATAGGCATCTATGAATATTAAAGAATTAAAAAATTATGCCTCAAGGGCCCGTTTTAGATTTAAGTTAGTTTTAATTTTCTTTATATTATTTTGGTTAAGTATTCTTGTATATATTTTCGTTGTACATAAATAAATGATTATTCCACCCACAAGCAATAATGACATAAAAAAGTAATTAAATATTCAAGTTATAGATTCATAATTTAATTTCACAGTCTTTTAATCATGTTCAATGTAATAATATATATCAATATCGATTGAGATATTTTTTATGATTGAATTTAAGACGGTGCAGTACGATCGGTGTGGATCGGTTCTCCATACAAACGTATTTAGGCTCTCATTTTAAAACGCCATGCTAGAATAACATGAAACTTTGTATACGCAATGGGATCCGGCATACCTAGGTCGGAAATTAGTTTCTGTTGCTAAAAATTTAAAAAGTAAAAAAATACAGCGATTTTTTGAGTTTTTTATGGCTTGTATGAAAACCTTAATAAACGCTGTATTTTTTCGCCATTATAATTTCAAGCAACAGAAACTAATTTCCGCCCTAGACAAGCTGGATCCCATTGTGTATACAAAGTTTCATGTTATTCTAGCATTGCGTTTTAAAATGAGAGCATAAATACGTTTGTATGGAGAACCAAACGTACTGCGCCCTTTTAACTGATTAAATAGTACCAGAATCAGAACCAAAACTTTTCAAAAGGTCAGACAGTACGCTTTGTCTCGTTCCAAGCTATGCCCCTTATAGAAGCGGCATACATATATAGACGTACCCGGGACCCGGGTATGTCCTAAAACTACGACCAAAGCCACCGGGGGATGGGCAGCAGCATCCCTGGAGTGCGGTGGAGATACTGCGATCGCCAACCCGCATGCCAAGCGTGGCGATTATGGCATATACCCCCTGTGAATTTGGGGGAGGCCCATGTCCAGCAGTGGACGTCCTTTGGCTGATATGGTGGTGGTGGTGGATACATATATAGCGGCACTTTACGTTCGAAACTCGAGAATTCTCGAGTTCCAGTCATTTATTTCTCGTCTCTAATGAAGCCAAAATGACAACTCGAGAAGAAACCCTAGTGTAGTGTGGGTAGGTCTTTTAAAATGAATAGAGATCTTCATTAAACATTTTTAAATAAAGATAATATTTTCATAAATAAGTATTCACTCCAAAAGAAAAAATAATTGTGTGTCCCACAATAATTGTCTCTCCCGCGTGTACGGGTCAAAATTCACAAGTAAATAAAAAAATGATAAATCGTTGACTTTTTGTGAGATAGTTTACGTCCATGCCTATTTGTTAGGTACACCTAAAAACAGCACTGTGATCAATTTTTTTAGGTATATTTTTAACCCCCACTTTAATAGTTGCCAAGCCGAGTCCCGCACTCCTCCAGTTTAAAAAATTGTCTATAATCTACTAATTTCTTGAGTACAGAGATTTACGTTATTTTAAATTACTTTTTAAATTAAGGAATATTAATGTATTTACTTAACGCAAACGCTAATGCCACGACATATAAAAAATATAACAAGATACATCAAACTTTGTTTCAGAAAACAATCAATAAAAGATTTGTCCATCAGTGGACTTCGGTTAATATTATGATGATGTTGATGATACTCTTGAATGTTGAATTTTTTTTCATTGTCCATTTTATTTCCGTGGGTTGCAAAAATGTTAACAGTTGACATTTTTAAATATGCCTATACTGGAAAAACTGATTTTATACGTTTAAGCGGTATCTAGGTCTGTGATTTAGGCATTATATTAAATGAACTGAAACTGAAGCTGTATTGCCGGTGAAGGGAATTTGAAAACATGATAGTCAAATATTTTTTTTCTAATTTCGTTGACTGGACTAATAACTGTTTTCTAACTGTCAGAACTATCGAATAATTCAGAACTTAATAAATCGAAGACCGCTTCTGCTTTTCAACTACCAAGTGCTTAAATTGATCAGTGATATAACGTACCCGTCGAGACCACGAAGTCATTGATACATCACCAGATGTCGCTGAATCTTTATTGAAAGAAAATGTTACGGAATGTACATAGATATTCTGATTAAAATCATTAAACTTAAAGTAGACTGAAAATTTCTGGGGCCTTTCTGTGAAAGTATTACATTCCATTGTAGAATCAATTGTACTTTTCTTAGCTAATATTTTCAATAATAAATGTATTGACACTGGAGCTTTTCCTGACCTGATAAAACACCGTAAAATTATCCCGTTGTTTAAATCAGGAACAAAAACTGACCCTACCAACTTCGGACCAATCTCAAATCTCAATACTACCGGCATTTAGCAAAGTTTTTGAGGAACTTATTCTTAATCAGCTTGTGTGCCATTTTAATCGCAATTAACTGCTCCATAGCAAACAGTTCGGAATTTCGGATTCACTAGAGGTCGCTCTACCACTGATGCCGGCGAGGTATAAGTGTTCTGAGATCTATCAAAGGCATATTATTGCGTTAATCACGAGAATTTAATTAGGAAGTTAAACACTATGGGATTAAAAACGGTGCTATTGACCTTGTTACATCGTATGTGTCGGAGAGAACTCAACGGGTAGTCATCAACTGCACTCAATCAGCAGAGACAACGGTTGCTCTTGAAGTTCCCCAAGGATCAATTCTGGGCCCATTTCTGTTTCTCTTTTTTTTTATACAACGACGGACAAACAAGCTTACGACCTGCCAGATGGTAAGCAGATACCGTAGCATATGGACACTTGCGACTCACAAGGAGTCACAAGTGCGTTGCCGACCCTTTATTGACTTGGGGACACGCTGTGTTGAGAGTGAGGGATCCGTAGATGTCTCCAGCTGTCCAGCTAGAGACATATGCAGGTCCCTCACTCCCAACACAGCGCATTCTCAGGAGCTCTGGTGACCTTACTCACCACTAGGAACACAACACCACATACCTCCGGGCAAGTAGTGATGCTTTTATGGCTGCGGTCTTCTGTAAGGTGGAGGAACCCTTCTTAAGGCACATTTGCATTTATTCTTGGTGATATACTTAATTATTTTTTATGAAATAGAAAAAAAAAAATTTTTTTTCTTAGATTGTGAAAAGCTAAATATGCTACATTGTTTCTATGGGTGTACACGGTTATATAAATAATAAAAATAAAAAGTACTTATTTCGTGTAACTATGGACACATATCATGTTATACGACTTGAAGAGAAAAAATGCTATATGCTTGATGGAATGGAAATCAATAAAAACATCGTCATCATCATCCCCCTAGCGTTATTCCCAGTACAGTTGCATCCTGAATGATGCCTGGGGTCCGCTACCTAATCCCAAGAGTTGGCGTAGGCACTAATTTTAACGGAAGCGACTGCCATCTGACCTTCCAACCCGAGGGGGAAACTAGACCGTATTGGGATTAGGCTTGTCAAGTTAGTGGGCAACTTGACTCAAGCCACCCGGAGGCCTCTAACTTGGCTTAACGACTGATATTATAGACAGCAACCGGGATCAACGGCTTAACGTGCCTTCCAAAGCACGGGAGCGCTTAGTTAGTAACCACTCAAAGCGGTCACCCATCCACGGACTGACCTCGCCCGACATTGCTTAACCTCGCATACCGCACGCGGTACGCGGGCGGCGCTGGGCCACGAACGCTCCATATAATAAAAACACCCTGGTATAAGGTGTCACAAGTTACCGATCAAAGATCGCATCTTGTTCTGTCAATTCTCGCGGACAAATATTATTTACAGTCTTATAGAAATTTAATATTTCAATTAAAATTTGTTCACGAAGTCATTAAGAGGGCGCAGTATGTTTGGTTCTCCATACAAACGTATTTATGCTCTCATTTTAAAACGCCATGCTAGAATAACATGAAACTTTGTATACACAATGGGATCCAGCTTGTCTAGGTCGGAAATTAGTTTCTGTTGCTTGAAATTATAATGGCGAAAAAATACAGCGATTATTAAGGTTTTCATACAAGCCGTAAAAAACTCAAAAAACCGCTGTATATTTTTTCTTTTTCTATTTCTAGCTACAGAAACTAATTTTCGACCTAGGTATGCCGGATCCCATTGTGTATACAAAGTTTCATGTTATTCTAGCATGGCTTTTTAAAATGCGAGCCTAAATACGTTTGTATGGAGAACCGATCCACACCGATCGTACTGCGCCGTCTTAAGAGCCCCCAGTACGCTCGGCTGAACTCGATTCTCCATACAAACTTAGTTTCGTTCTCATTTTAACATTGCTGAAATAACATGAAACTTTGTATACACAATGGGAGCCGCCATAATATCTAGGTCGGAAATTATTTTTCCCCTCACTAGCTCGGAAAGCCGTCTTTTATCCTTTGAAACAAGCGGGTAAAAACGCATTTTATCCACAAGTGGGGAAAGTAATTTGACCTTGGAGCGTGTTTGAGTAGCTTTTGATAGATAACAAAACGTAAAACGCTCATATTAATGATTCGTTTGATATCAATTATCATTAAATAAATGGTTTGAGAATTTAATAAAAAATACCAAATTTAGCTTTATTTAATGATTTAAGCCGTAAACCTTAAAATTCTATAAGTAACATTTTTTTTTATAATGACTTTGAGTATAATTGTAAACGCAAAAGTTGAGTCGATGCAATTTCAAAACGCATCGTCAGAAATGTCATCATTGTCAATGTCAACTAAAATATACACAACTTGTCACCGACTCCGACTCGCGTAAATATTATACACAACTTTCAGAGTTTTCTGTTATAATATCGTAAAAAAATCAGTGATTCCAGTGATGAAAATCATGCCTGTGGAACTGTGTTTTTTTGCATGTTGCACTTTCCTCGCTATAGTGAGGAGAAAAGTTTTGTGTTACAGACGGGTGCAAAGTTGTATTTTACTTCTCGTGTGTTGAAACACTCGCTACGCTCAGGATTCTATTTTAGAACTGCAACTATAGAACTAGTGCAACTATAGAATCCTTTCGCTGGCCCGTGTTTCAATTCCACACTCGCGGGTAAAATACAACTTTGCACCCTTGTATAACAAATAACTATTCTGTTGCTAGAAATTGTAATAGAAAAAAAATACGAGTTTTTGAGTTTTTTACGTCTTGTATGAAAACCTTAATGATCGGTATAATTTTTTCTCCATTATAATTTCAAGCAACAAAAACTAATTTCCGACCTAGATATGCCGGATCCCATTGTGTGTACAAAGTTTCATGTTATTCTAACATGGCGTTTTAAAATGAGAGCGAAACTACGTCTGTATGGAGAACCGAGTTTACCGCGTACTCTCAACAGAAAGAAAGGAAGGCTGGCTTTTACCTCGCCCAGAGGGCCAGCATTGCGATTCAACGTGGCAATGCTGCCAGCCTTCTGGGCACACTACCGCCTGGCAGGGATCGGGACATTTTTTATTACCAGTTTAACAAATCATTTCTGATTCGCACTGCTTCAGTCTGGAATTCTCTTCCGGCGTCTGTATTTCCAGAAGCATATGACCTCGATGTCTTCAAGGTAAGAGTGAATAGGCATCTTCTGGGTGAGCGTGTTCCATCTTAGACTTTGTCTTAACTTTCCATTAGGTGGAATGAACTGTCGCCTGCGGTATTTCCGGACCGATTCGACCTTCAAACCTTCAAGAAAAGAGCGTACTCCCATCTTAAAGGCCGGCAACGCACTTACAACCCCTCTGGGGTTGCGGGTGTCCATGGGCGGCGCTAATCGCTTACCATCAGGCGATTCGTCTGCTCGTTTGCCACCTAAGTCATAAAAAAAAAGCTTAGACTAAGGTCAAACACAATCCAATTTTCAATTTAAAAAAAAAACCTTTAGTTTTAATTGTTATTTCCTTAATGTAAGTTTTATATTCTCATTAATTTATTTTGTTACATAAGTCAATAACTATCCAATTAAATTTGTTTTTTTTTTATTAACAGCATAAGTAATAACAGTATTCAATTGAAAAAAATCATCTAAAACGTAGAGATTAGAAATTGTTTGTAGCGGAATTTTCCAGAATACAGTTGATAAAGTAGGTTCAACTAAACAAAAATTATCGCATTTACACGCGTTAGAGGTCAAGGTATACTTACATTTTGCAACAAACTTTTTTTTCAGTATGTCGGTGATTAAAAATCTTTATGTTAAAATAATTATATAAACAATAGATAGGTAACAGGGATACCTATGTCAAACGACATTATGAATATAGACAATTCGGAGTAACGATAGTTATTATATTAGATAACCATTTTTTTTTTATTAAAAATGGGATAGCTCTTGGCCAGCATCTAGCCAGGGGGCAAAGATGAGGCCGACGATGAAGCGAGCTCACCCAGAAGATGCCTATTCACTCGTGCCTTAAAAAGGTCTAGGTTATATGAACTCGGAAATACATACGCCGGCAGAGAATTCATAAATAAATATGAATAAAAAGTAACAGTTTAGAACATCGCCGCAAAGTTGCTAGTCTTTCGGTTTTCTATCGGTTGCATTTAGGGGATTGTGCTGAGGAACTGCACAGTATAATACCCCCCGTCCCCTTCTACCATCGGACGACCAGGGATACGGCAAAACGACATCGTTTTACGGTGGTAGGTGGACTTTAAATTTCAGATAAAAAAAAAACGTATTGTTAGAAACTTCCAAGTCTCGTATTTTATTATTATTCTGATTATATTTTATAATTTTTATTTTATTGTGTTAATTTGATGGTATACCATATAACGGCGATATGCTATAAATTTTGACATGAAGAAACTACCTTGTACAGTCAACAGCAAAAGTAGATGATAGAGTGTGTGACGCCGAGTGTACTCGTAACATAACATATCCCAGTACTCCGAGTCGTGCCGTCCCTTTTACTTTCGTATTATACAGTATATGACGGAAAGGGATGGCACGATACAAAGTTCGGAATAGGCCCTCAGGCGTGGCCGCTATCATTCTCAGAATGGAACTGGGACTCCCGCAACAGCTAAGTATAAGTAAAACTTAAGAGAAGGACCTATTGTATGTAGTTGTTACGTGTTTGAATAGACATTACATATTTAAAATGTTTAAGGGTGGTATTCCACTCGTCCAATATCTTTGTCAAATCTTTGATCAAAGTTTTTTGACATAGGCCCATACCACAATATCGTTGTCCAAGTTTAATTTTTTTTCATGCGTAGCCATATTGATTTAACTGTCATCGGAATCTTTAATCAAATGTCGGGGTCCCATCCAAGTTTGATGAAATCATCCGATTTCTTTGATCAAAGATATTATTATTGGTCTAAGGATTAACAGGAAACAAATTAACAACAAAAATGGTTGTTCGACCCAAATATTTAATTTACAAACAAGTAGTCATTTTACTAAACTAGTAGTTATCTTTCATATGATTACTGATATACGCGAAATACCAGTCTGAAGAGCCGAACGAATTCGATCACTGATTTATTTATTTTTATTTATTTATTTAAGCTTTATTGCACAAAAAACAAATGTACAAATGGTGGACTTAATGCCAAAGGCCATTCTCTACCAGTCAACCACTGGACCAAACAGATACACTTAAAATTATTGCTGGGTATTTTATTTATTTATTTAAATTATTGCTGGGTATTTTATTTATTTATTTAAATTATTGCTGGGTATTTTATTTATTTATTTAAACTTTATTGCACAGTAACAAGTTACAGATACAAAAGGCGAACTTAATGCCATAAGGCATTCTCTACTAATCAACCTGATCAGTTTTATGTTCCCAGTAGTCCTTACAGATCGTGGATGGCTGGTTCTTGGACGATTCAGTCGTTTTTGTACAATATACAAATTGCGACTTTTCGTTACATTGAAGATTTGCATTTTCCCGCTTCATACAATGAAATTACTCGTGCCTAGAGTACAAAATATTCTTTTTTTTTTTCAAATAGGCGTAGCAACAAGCACTTTTGAGTTGTCAGTTAAAACATTGTATTAAGTTAATTATGTAGAGCAATTTATTGATTTTGTTTTACAACCGCCATTTTGACATAGAATGACAATAAATCGTAAATCATTTTTTACCGACTTCAATAGAATGAAGGAGGTACTCAGTTCGTCGGCATGTTTGCTTGTTCTTTTTTTTATATATATGTATGTTCCCCGATAACTCTTGACCACGCTGGCCGGTTTTGATAATTCTTTTTTGTTTCATAGCCCCGACATTGGTCCCATAAAAATTTGGTGAAGGTCTGATGATAGGATCTAGGAGGAATCGAGGGAACTCCTCGAATTGAATAGGCACGCATATGCCGATTTCGGTATTTTCTGTAGGTAACCAAGCATTGGCTCACGGAAACCACAAATTGTGGCATAGCAAGTACAAAATTGGAGTCGGTTTTTTTTGGTATAAGTTATTTTCTTCATTAAATTCCAAATTCAAATTCTGAAACAGCGAACCAAGCTGCCAGCTGGTTCTTCTTTCAAACTAGTCCCGGCGAACTTCGTTCCGCCTCCGACCCATTCCGTACAAAATATACTTTTTTTCGTATATTTTAATATTTATTCTGCTATTCGGAGCAAAGACAAATCCAAAAAATCGAATATCATAAAAATCTGCCCAGCCGTTCTTTAGTTATAATTTATAAATGGTGTAAATAACACGACTTTGTTTTTTAAATATATATAGAGAGAGGAGAGATAATAATACTAGCTCCGAGCCCGACCCGTTCGGTACAATATGTATGAGAAAATTATTATTGTTTTTACGGTTCCGTCCCTCGAAAGGAAAAATCGGAACCCTTATAGGATCACTTTGTTGTCCGTCCGTCCGTCTGTCAGTCTGTCAAGAACCTTTTTCTCAGGAACGCGTAGAGGTATCAAGCTGTAATTTATATCAAATACTCAGGTCTGCTGTCCCTTGGAGCTGTGAAAAAAATCAAACTTCTAAGCCAACGCAATCAAAAGATACAGCCGTTTATGCCGCAAATTTTCGACACTCGCAAGGGAATCAAAACCTACAGGGTACTTCCCGTGAACTCAGAATCTTGAAATTTGGTGCGAAGCAACGTCTTATAGCACAGATACAGGGAAAATTGCGGAAACCGTATTTTTTTAGTTACATCATATAATAAAAATATTGTTTACGGAACCCTCGGTGCGCGAGTCCGACTCGCACTTGGCCGGTATTTTTTTCGTATATTTTACCGATACGCTAATAGATGTTTTGCTATTCGGACCTAAACAAATCCAATAAGTCAAAAAATGTAAAAATCGGCCAAGCCATTCTTGAGTTACAAATTGTGTAACTAATACCACATTGTTATATATATATATAGAGAGAGAGAGAGAGAGAGATAAGGCGTCTTAAAACTTATGAACACATGAGGTATTAGCGCGTGCTCTTTCGTTTAGCACGACTGGCTATTGGCTATGTGCGAAGCATGTGGTGGGGGTAAGCTAAGCGATCGCAGCGTACACCATGGCAGAAATGTGTAGCTTCCGGGGACATCTGTCAATTTACTTTGACGTTTCCTATTGGTTTCCTGCGTTTGTATTTATTTCTTTTCTTATTTATTTCATTCAAATTTCCACTAAGGGCTCTTTCTCGTTTACTGAAATAAATAAAATATTCATGTCATTATTTGTGAGTTTGACTTTGCGCCGGGCCGGGACCCGTGACGTTTGACGTTTCTGACGTGCGCATAGCCAATAGCGACACCTCAGGGGTGCTACTGCTAGACCCGAGTTAGGGTGGTATTCCACTCGTCCAATATCTTTGTCCAATCTTTGATCAAATTCTTTGACGGAGGCCCATTCCACTTATCCAAGTTCAAGTTCTTTGTCCAAGTTTTTTTTCATGCGTAGCCATATTGATTTAAATGTCATCAGAATCTTTAATCAAATGTCGGGGTCCCTTTCAAGTTTGATGAAATCATCCAATTTCTGGTCAGTGGGTATCATTGACATAAGATATAGAAATAGACACACAATGCCGAACATAAATAACTAAAAATGTGGCGCAAGATGACACTGACAGTTACATTCCAATAGCTGATAATAACGCTTCTTTATAGTCCGAGTCAAGATTAAAAACTTCATATAAAAAAGAATTTACAGACATTAGTATCAAGTGTCAAATTTGCAAACATAAGAACCAACATGATAAAAACTTTTTAGTAAAGTGCCACTGTCGTATACTGGCTACCAATGTTTACTTTATAAATGTCAAAAGTGAACAGTGAAAGTACCTAATGGAGTCGCTTTGGTTATTTAAATTATTTTTATATTAATAATATTTTTGAACAAAAAAAAATATGAATAAAACATTCCATTACAACATTCACACACATTCTGTGTTTGTTCTTTTTCTGTGTTAGAGATTAAGATGTTTACCTTCATGAAACTCTTGAGCAAGACTATAGGTAGTTATTTCAAAAGTACTGACTTCTGCCATTGGAGCAGCATTTATAGTTTGCAAGTCATCGTCATCTATCTCTGACATCTATAAAACAAAGATACCGACTATGAACTTGAAAGATAAATTATTTAAATATATTAACGTTAAATTGATTTTTATGACATCAATTCATATAACTACTCGTATATGAAAATGTTTTCCTCTGCCTGATTTTTCACGCTAAAATTATATGTTAAAACAGAATTTGAATAATGTAGTTTGAGTCGGGAACGAACGGACTTACGTTCAAGACAGGTTTAGCAGTTGCAGTTAGTCGATTTAAGCCTTTACTGATCCTGTATATGTCGGTAATAGGGAAATAGGCCGAACACACAACACTCGTGTGGCTTGGTTTAGAGTGCGTCACGTTTATTTTGCGCTAAAAAAGCGGTCCATTCTGAACGTCGCTGAGGATGTTGTGGAAATCTTGAATTAAAACATAAAAAACATTAAACTTATATTCCTTATAAATTTAATTTAAAAAAATATTCCTTACATTTTGTTTCTGGATAACCTTTCATTTGAACTAACAAAATTATTTACTCAAAACCATGAAATTACCAGGACTTTACATAAATTTTGTAACGTTATCAAAATAACTAACCTAAAGAAGTATATTCCGTCTTTTTCCTTGTTTTTTTGTACCTTATAAAGCAGTTTTACACAGCAGATTTCGTCATTGTTGGACACCTGTCACTGTCTGCGGTCCAAACACGACTAAACAGGAAAGTACCGCCCGAGTCGTGCGGGCGGTACTTTCACGGGGGATATTTTTGTGGGCTGATTGTGAATCTAGTTCTATAATAGTACATCAATGTTTGGTATCTTAGTAGAAGGCACGCATAATTTGTTTTAACGCCATCTAAAATAACTTTTAGGAATAAAACAGCTAGGACTAAGCGATGCGTAGATTTTAGTTAGTTAAATTTCAACTAGATGGCAGCACTGGTGGTGACAGTATTAGACGCGGAGTTGCTGATCTATTTCAGTATATTTGTCGGCCTGTTTAGCCTAGTTGATAGTGCCACTGCCTCCGAAGCTAGAGGTCCCGGGTTCGATTCCCGGTAAGGGCATTTGTTTCTGTGGTGAGCAGAGACATTTGTTCCTGAGACTTGGATGTTTTTCTATGTATTTATGTATATATCTATTAAATATGTCGTCGTCTGGTACCCATAACACAAGCCTTATTGAGCTTACTGTGGGACTAGTTCGATTTGTGTAAAAAATTGTCCCAATATATTTATTTATTTATTTATATTACACTCTTATTTATGGTGTGAAGTACGCCCACAGCCGACTATAGTTGGATGGAGTTATAATATTGGGGGACAATCTTACACAAATCGACCTAGTCCCAAACTAAGCAAAGCTTGTACTATGGGTACTAGACGACGATATACATACTTATATAGATAAATACATACTTAAATACATAGAAAACATCCAAGACCCAAGAACAAATATCCGTGAAAAACGCACACATATAAATGCCCTGGCCGGGATTCGAACCCGGGACCTCTAGCTTCGGAGGCAGAGTCACTACCAACTAGGCTAAACAGGTCGTCAAGTTATGCGATCTTGCGACGACATATCGTGTCGGGCTCCGGCGGCAGTCCGTGTATCCTTTGCACGTGGCGCGCCACGTTTCTGCAAAAAAATACACATTATTAGACATGTGAAATCTTAAGAGTCGCCAGTACGCTCGGCTGTACTCGATTCTCCATACAAACGTAGTTACGCTCTCATTTTAAAACGCCATGCTAGAATAACATGAAACTTTGTTTACACAATGGGAACCGCCATATCTAGGTCGGAAATTAGTTTCTGTTGCTAGAAATTGTAATAGAAAAAAAAATACAGCGAGGTTTTGAGCTTTTTACGTCTTGGAGTGCGGTGAAGATACTGCGATCGCCAACCCGCATGCCAAGCGTGGCGATTATGGCATTTACCCCCCTAAGTCCAGCAGTGGACGTCCTTCGGCTGATATGGTGGTGGTGGTGGATTTCTAAAACGATTTCTTAGTAATTCGTTTGTTTTGTTTCGCTATGGACGCTGTATGTATGTATAACACTTTATTGCACAAAAAAACAATAACAATCGAAATAAAATAACAAAATGTAAAAGAAGGCGAACTTATCCCTATAAAAACTTATCCCTCTTTGTCGGCCTGTTTAGCCTAGTTGGTAGTGCCATTGCCTCCGAAGCTAGAGGTCCCCGGTTCGATTCCCGGTAAGGGCATTTGTTTCTCTCGTGAGCAGAGACATTTGTTCCTGAGACTTGGATGTTTTCTATGTATTTAAGTATATATCTATTAAATATATCGTCGTCTAGTACCCATGACACAAGCCTTGTTGAGCTTACTGTGGGACTAGTTCGATTTGTGTAAAAAATGTCTCCTAATATATTTATATTTATATGTCCCATAATATAAGGGATCTCTTCCAGCTAACCTATACCTACCTATATGGTCAGATATTTCTTATCAGAGTTAGTTAGGATGTTTTACATAGATCTTTTGTGTGACGATGCAACCGAAAACAAGTGCTACATGGAACTACTTTGTTGCAATTGGAGTGAATACAGCTAAGTGTACAATTAGCGAGACGACGACTACTCCGTTAAAAACCATTTAAAGTACAATTATGCAATGGAATGCGAATAATTTATACCAAAAAAAAAACCGACTCCAATTTTGTACTTGCAATGCCACAATTTGTGGTTTCCGTGAGCCAATGCTTGGTTGCCTACAGAAAATACCGAAATCGGCATATGCGTGCTTATCAAATCCGAGGAGTTCACTCTCCCCTAGATCCCATAATCAGACCTTCACCAAATTTATATGGGACCAATGTCGGGGTACCTGCATTGAAACAAAAAAATATTTATCAAAATCGGCCAACGTGGTCAAGAGTTATCGGAGAACATACAAACATAAAAAAAAAAACAAAGTAAACAAGCAAACATGCAGACGACCTGAGAACCTCCTTCCTTCCATTGAAGTCGGTAAAAATAGTTCTCGCTGCCTCAGTCTTCGCCTCTTGTTTCGGTTCCGGATTCGGTTTCGGTAAACTAAATTTAAAAGCTTCGAATTCGGTTTCAGTTCCGGGTAACATCCCTAGTAGCTAGAACACCGGTTTTTTACATGTGGGTATGTAAGAGTTAAATGAGAGCAGAAAAGAGAAGCGATTCAAATGAGTTCCATTTTCAGAAGTTCATATAATTAAACTAGTAACTAGTAGCCTGCGCAGGATTAGTATTTGGACAATTCACACAATATCTTTATAAATTATAGCCTATGTGTTATTCTGATGTATAAGCTATATTATTGTAAAGTTTCATTAAAATCCATTCAGTAGTTTTTACGTGAAAGAGTAACTAACATCCATCCATACTTACAAACTCTCACGTTTATAAATTTTATAATATTAGTAGGATTTTTTTCCCTATAAACCAAAGAATATAATACTCACTCTATAAACTGGTCCCAATTGTGATGGCCAGTTGCCAAAAATTTGATATTAATTCAAATTGTATTTTGTAATTAGTGTAACAAAATAAAATCAGCAACTTGATGTCTCTGAAACGACAAAGCGTTACCTAGTTTACGGTAAGCACTTTTGTTGTACTAACTGGATTCTATGAATAATGTTTTTTCGATATGAACGATATGGTTCGAAATAAACTAATGTCTAGACAAGGGGCAGCGTGTCCAGCCTAGTTCACCCCAGGAAATGGCGGACAGCAGCCGTGTGTTATATTACACGAACCGTTTGGAGCCACTTTTGAACCCCCAATAACTCCAAATCTACTTAACATAAAAAATGAAATTTTGTACAAGTATTAATACCTTGTAGAACAACTAGAACCCCAAATTTCATAAATATAAGGCTTGTTCACGAAATAAAGTAGCCACCTAAAATTGAGCCTTCACAGGTATATAGAAACTTTTTACCATGCTAATATCTGTCATTCTAACATAGGTATCATCAAGTTCAAGATAAATAAATATTAGATGTCATTGACTAAATCAGGGGTTCCCAAAGTGGTCCAGGTGGACCCCCAGGGGTCCACGAACGATGTGACAAGGGTCTACGCTGGAGTGGCAAAAAAATAGGGGTTCACAGTTTGTACGTGGGGGTCCACGAAAATTTATCTGGTTTCGATGGTAAATAACGAAACAGATAATGATTTTTGTATTATTTTTATAGCCTGGACGACTGATAAATATATAATAAAAATATTGCGTTCCTCCGTGATAAATATTTCGGTGAATCAAACTACCTATACTATAATACTATATTATTAAAATTACAACTTTCGGCTCCAAAACTTGTCGACTGCAAGTCTGCAACATATCGCGAACGAGCTGTTGGACAAACGAACAAGTCTAGGCTTGCGAAGCACCGTCGCGTCGCTATCGCCGGCGCCGACCAAAACGCTTGTTCGGACGTGCAAAGGGACGAAATACCTATGACTTACGGTAATGTGCTGTGCTTGTATGCACTTGTTTGATTCTTCACCAATAAATACGAATGCTAAGAACAAACGTTACTCATTTGTTTCCGGATTTCGACTACAAAAGTAAAGTGAATTGCTGTTCCTGGTTGCCAGAATCGTGTCGGAAAAGTAAGTACATTATTTGTTTATTTGCTATACAACTTATAGGTATCTCTTTTTGTAGTTAATATATTTGTCTTCTTTGTGTATGATAGACATGTATGAAATATGAAATAATGAACATTACGATTATTACCTACCTACTTCCATAAAACAACAGACAGCCGAAAAAAGTTTATTAGTATTCTTTTTTTGATTCATAGCGAAAAATTATAAATTCTGTTCTATAAAATAGCCATATCCTGTTAAGTAAGACTAAGAAGAAGTTAAGTAAGAATGTTAAGATCACAAAAACTTTTTTATACTTACAGGTAGCTAATTTGAAACATGGCGGAGCCAAAGAAGAAAATTAAGTGTCGACAGTACAGTGTGGAATATTTAAAATTTGGCTTTCTTCCATCAAACGCGGACAAGCGATTGCCCATGTGCCTTTTATGCAATAAAGTTTTGAGCAATGACTCTATGAAACCATCGAAGCTCGAAGATCATCTAAAAAGGTGCCACCCTGATAAAACAGGTAAAGATTTGAAATATTTTCAATAATTGAAAGAAAAATATGAAAAGACACCCACCCTGCAAGGTATGTTCGCTTCAACATCTGAAAGTAACGATGATGGCTTGCGGGCATCTTACAACATCTCATTACTCATAGCGAAATCTGGAAAACCCCACACCATTGGTGAACAATTAATTTTACCCGCTGTTGAAGAAGTTTTAAAAACTGTTCTGCACAAACCTCCATTTGACATACTCAAAAAAAATCCTTTGAGTAACAACACTGTACAAAGACGTATTGACGAAATGAGCTCTGATATTGAAAGTTTCTTGTGTAATTATCTGCAAACAACTCATTTTTCTATTCAACTGGACGAGTCAACTTTACCTGATAATGAGGCATTATTATTAGCATTTGTGCGATTTGTTATGGACGAAGAAATTCATGAAGAGCTATTATTCGCCAAAACTTTGAAGACTGACACTAAAGGTGAATCGATATTTAACATCCTGAGCGATTTTTTAAAAGAAAAATCAATTCCGTTCACAAACGTTACATCGGCGGCAACAGATGGAGCTCCTGCAATGGTCGGGAAATATCGTGGGTTCATAAGCCATCTAAAAAAAATGATACCAGATTTAACTGCAATTCACTGTGTCATCCACCGACAACACTTAGTAGCAAAAAATTTGAGTGCTAGACTGCACCAATCGCTCCAATTTGTGATTAACGCGGTTAATAAAATAAAAAGCAATGCTTTGAATACGCGTTTATTTGCCCAATTGTGCGATGAAAATGATGAAGACTTCCGACGATTGCTCTTACACACTGAAGTACGCTGGTTGTCGAAAGGTGCATGTTTAACAAGATTTTACTCACTTTTTGAGTCTGTCTTGGAGTTTCTGGATAGTAAAGCTCCAGATTTAAAAGAAAACCTGATCAAGTTCAAAGCAGATATCGCGTATTTGACAGATTTGTTCAAAAAGTTTAATGATATTAACTTACAACTGCAAGGGGACAACCTCAATTTAATTAAAACAAAGAGTGTGATTTCCGCTTTTCTTGGAAAATTGAAGTTAATGAAGCAAAACATTAGTCGACGCGAATTTTCCCAATTCTCAAGCTTGTCACAGGTAGAATGCGAGGATGATGATATTCAGACATATGTTCAACATTTGATTGCCCTGCATGATGATTTCAAAACCAGATTTGAAGACATTCTCACGATGGAAATACCACCATGGATTATAAATCCATTTGATGAAATGGAAGTGGAGAACGTGATATTGCAAGAGGAGCTACTTGAGCTTAGCACTAATGAGGAGCTGAAAGTGAAATATAAAAAAGGGTATCAAACTTTTTGGCCGCAAGCAAAAATACCCGAAAAATATCCTGGACTGTGGAAAATTGCGAGAAAGCTTTTGATATCATTTCCCTCGTCATATCTTGTGGAAAAAAGTTTCAGCACCGTTACAAACCTTTTAACGAAAAATAGGAACAGACTGAATATCACAGAACGAGGAGATTTGCGATTATTCCTGACAAAACTGAACCCAAATATTGACAATTTGTTGTCAATTCATCAAGCTCATCCCTCCCATTAATTTTGAGTGTCATTGTACTTAGAAGTTACGTAACAATGTTTAATTTTAATTATTTTACGACTGTTATTATCATCATAAATATTATAAAGTACTCGAATAAACACAACACAAGCAAAATATACTTTATTTAATTTTATTTCACCACTCCGAGATTTAGATTTGATTGATTTTATTTTATTTGATGCTGGAATAGATAGGTTGTGAGTAGATGTCAAAAAAGTAAAGTATTTATTATTGACAGCATATTAACCAATCATTTTTCACTTTTTTTTCTAAACCTGTAAAGAACATTTATGTCACACCTGGCTAAAAGTGGATTTTTTCGCCCGATACATGTGCGGAAATAGCCGCTTTTTCGCCAAATGTTGACATAAAATGATGTATACAACACGGGAGATAATAAAGAAAGCCTTGATCGCACATTTGCGTCCTTCGCTTGCAGCTCGGGCCGTAAATATCTGCGATCTCGGCCTTTCTTTATATTATCTCCCTAGGTGTACATATAATATACTATACTATTTCATAGTTATATCGTCACCAGAGTTAGGTAATAGTCACATTTTTGTAATTTTTTGGGAATATGGTGTAGGCTGTAGAGTAGGGGGTCCACCAGAACCAGCAAATTTTTTAAAGTGGTCTATGAGAAAAAAAAGTTTGGGAACCCCTGGACTAAATAAAATCAACATGCCGAGAATAAACGATAATATTCGTAAATTAATTATAGTCTCTTATTGTACAGAGAAGGGCATTTCGATGAGACATCTTGCAAAATGATACAAAATATCAAAATAAGGTGTGCGAAAAGTTACAAAAAAGTTTGGGGAGTTTAATATTCTAGGTGATCTGCCAGGACGAGGTCGCAAAAAAGGCTGCGTGAAGCCGAAATTGGACTCGGCAATAGTTGCCTCGTTCCGCCACAATCCATCGGCCTCTACCCGAGATATAGCCAAAAAATTAAAGACTTCGGTTGGGAACGTGCAAAACGCTAAAAGGAGAAATAATTTACAGACCAGGAAGAAACAGAGAATCCCGAAAGACTGCTGCCCAGCTCGAAAGAGCGAGATCTCGAGCTAAAACTATGAACAAGTTTTTAATTAAAAATCGCGACCGATGCATTTTAATGGATGACGAAACATATGTAAAAAAAGACATGAGAACCTTACCAGCGCCTCAGTTTTATACGTGTGCGGCAGGCGAGCATGTGTCAGAAGAGCATAAATGCGTGGCTTTTGAAAAATTCGCCCAAAAGATCCTGGTATGGCAAGCTATTTGCTCATGCGGGCTGAAGAGTTCGAGCTTTTTCACTACCCGCACAATCAACGGAGGTGTCTACCGACAGGAATGTGTTAAAAAGCGAATATTGCCCTTATATAGGAAACATGCACGCCCTCCAATATTTTGGCCTGATTTAGCTTCTGCTCATTATGCTCAAGCCACCTTAAATTTGCTTGATAACGAGAATATTAGTTATGTAGCGAAAAACATGAACCCGCCAAATTGTCCAGAACTTCGCCCGATTGAGAGGTACTGGGCAAATATCAAGCGATACCTGCTCAAGAAAGGTGCAGTGGCCGACAGTGAAGCTGACTTCAAAAAAATATGGAACACAGCCGCTCGTCAGTTTACTAATATATCAATACGTACACTGATGGCAGGCGTTCGAACGAAAGTCAAACAATTCGCGAACTCTTAGCGTTTCTACTAAAAAATGCATTGTATTTATTTTTCTAAATGTTTATACATAGAATTAACTTTTTTTGTTGTCAGTACCGTTAGAAGTAAACGATTTATTTATATTTTATTATGGCTACTTTATTTCGTGAACAAGCCTTAGGTGAAACTAAACACAGTGAAAATAATTTACTGCGGCTTAATGCATTTTGAGCCTTGACTTGGCATTTTTCTATACTGTATGATACCATGAAAGCTGTTGGATATTTAAGAAAACTGCCAAGTTTAAGCGCAAAATGCATTAAACCGCAGTAAATTAGTTTCACTGTAAACAATGTAGTGCCGGACTTGGCACCTTTTCAGAGAATCTACGGAACTTGGCACCCATTTAGATCTCAATTCTTTTGTCGGTAAAGAGGACAATCTAGCATCGCATATTCTTAATATTGAACTTGGCTCCCATTTTCAAATTTATGTTTTTGATGGGATTATTATTAAACGAATGTGTATCTGGGGGCTCGGTGTCGGATGCCGGATGTCGGAAGATACGATACGAATACTCTTTATTGCACACCTCACACAAATGAAAAGTTACAAACAGAAAAAAAAAGAAATATGTAGGTAGAGGTAGACAACAGGCGGTCTTATCGCTAAATAGCGATTTCTTCCAGACAACCTTTGGGTAGCGGAAAAAAGAAAATAATATATGCAGTAGGTGGTGCAGAGATAATATGAAACTTTAAACATAATTTTATATATAAACATACATACACAGACCACTTAACCCTATAGACCCCGCTTACCAGGGCACCCGCGTAAGCCAAGCTTAAGCTCAAAAATCGTCAAGTGGCCACCACGCCCCCAAATATGCTCTTAGTTCGCGGTCGACCGTTGGCGAAGTAACATGCAATATTCGACTCACTTCTTGACGTATAAAGTGTTCAAAATATGCCTTTTTGTATGGTCAAATTGTGTGGAAAGTGTGGCAAGATATCTAGTCTTTAAAATGATGGGATTTCATTTCACAGTAAGCTATTATTTTACTTTTTTACCACGATAAAACAATAATAATTAAAATGTCAAAGTTATCAAGTGAAGGTTTTAAACCTGGCGACGCGTTGATGTCTTTCAACGTCTGTCTCTTTCTTTCGCTCACAATTATTTTGTAATTCCGTCTTTGTCTAACCATTGCAGTCTTAAGTAGTGATGTGACTGATTGATTACTTAAACTTACGTACGAGTACCTACGTAACCGATAAATTACCAAATAATTGAGCATCACGATGCTCGTGACATAATATTAAACTATTGTGGAATATACGTAGTGTAAAGAACAAACTTATATAATTGAAGTAAATAATGGAAATTTATGTTACCTACATATGTACAATTATGAAAACATAAATGTGTGTTCAAATTTTATATCCTAACTCCAAACTATAATACTATAAATGTGAAAGTCACTCTGTCTGTATACTGACTAGTGTGTGTGTGTGTATATAGATAAATTAATAATTTATAGACATTGGTTTGGATGTTTAGACGAGCAGAGGCAGAAATTATAGAATACAGATAGTTGGAATCTTAGAGAAGGACATCGCTACTTTAATATCCTGTCCGTCCCTGCGTCAATCCGTCCGTCTGTATGTCACAGCCGATTTACTCGGAGACTATAAGCACTACAATTATAGTTCTTATACTTTTATTCCTATTACCATACCATAGGATAGATAGGAATAACGTATGAACTGTCTCAAGTCGCCGTACTGTATACACAGTCGAGTAATTTGATTTCTGGGCCACTTCGTACTTTGTCACAGTGAAAATCAATATGAAAGCTGTTAGAGATCTCATATTCTTGTCACCGTGACAAGGTACGAAGTGGCTCGGAAATCAAATTCCTCGACTGTACATGAAACAATAAGAATTTATATTTAGCATCTTTATATTAAAATAAATTAATAGGTTTTTGTATTTTTATTGGTTCCAATTAAATACATTTAGACTTATATTTTGTAGTATCTGTTTCGAGTGTCCCATCACTACACAAAACAGCGCGCGTCACGCACCGCACACGTGATTGCTTGTTTACCTTGTACTAGCCAATCACAGTGCACTTGTCGCCCCCCGCGCCCCGCCAATTTGGCAGTTTGAGATTCAAGACCAAGTTCTATGAAGCGGTGTCTATAGGGTTAAGTGGTCAGTGCATACATACAAAACCATACATATATACCAATACATATTTGACGACCTGTTTAGCCTAGTTGGTAGTGACTCTGCCTCCGAAGCTAGAGGTCCCGGGTTCGAATCCCGGCCAGGGCATTTATTTGTGCATTTTTCACGGATATTTGTACTTGGGTCTTGGATGTTTTCTATGTATTTATCTATATAAGTATGTATATCGTCGTCTAGTACCCATAGTACAAGCTTTGCTTAGTTTGGGACTAGGTCGATTTGTGTAAGATTGTCCCCCAATATTATAATATCACAAAACAAATAAGAAATAATAAAACAAATATATGGTCAGCCAAAAAAAAAAAAAACTGGGAGTCGATATTAAGGAAGAGACAGATAATGTTTTTTTAAGTAGGGATTTGAAACTATCAATCGTTTTTGCCCGTCTTATGTCAAGAGGGAGAGAGTTCCACAGTCGAACAGCTTTAAAAGTGAATGAACAGTGGTAAAATTTGGAAGAGGAAGTTGGCACTGTTAAAAGCAAATTATTAGAAGATCTGAGAGAATTAAAATAGCTAAAACGCTTTTTCAGATAGCGGGGAGTCGCAGGGTTGAAAAGGACACTATTGGCTATGTGCGAAGTAGGTGGTGGGGGTAAGCTAGGCGATCGTAGCGCACACCATGGCAGAAATGTGCACTTACCGGGGAAAACTGTCAAATCTACTTTCACGTTTTCTATTGCTTTCTTAACGGTTTCCTACGATTCATTTCGTTTGTATGTATTTATTTATTCTCTTATTTATTTCAGTAAAATTTCCAATACAAGGTTTTTCTCGTTTACTAAAGTAAATAAAATATTCATGTGTCATTATTTGACATCTCTGAGTTTTGACATTGTCTCGGGACCTTTGACGTTTGACGTTTCAGACGTGCACATAGCCAATACATAAGAGTGAGAATGTGAGAGTTACGACGATAACGGATTGGGAGCCACTTGAGTTTAGAACGGAAACTAGAAACGTGGTCATATTTGCGTAACCCAAATATGAACCGTATGCAGACATTTTGGAGACGCTCGAGCTTATTAAGTTGCTCCTCTGAAAGGTCAAGGTAGGAGAAATCGGCATAATCAAGAAGAGGAAGAAGTAACGTTTGGGCAAGCGCAATCTTAGTGGCGATGGGTAGAAAATTACGAAGCCGCCTTAGAGACCCCACTGCAGCAAACATCTTCCTGCTTACATCACTCACATGGGGCACCCAAGATAAAGTACGATCCATAATTCCAAGATTTTTGACTGTGTTAGAGTAAGCAATTTGAATTCCATCAAAAACTACAGGTGGGAGATTAACAAAATTAATTCTGGAAATCAGTTTGCTGCTGCCAATTACAATAACTTGAGTCTTCGCTGGGTTCACCGTCAGACCATATCTTTGACTCCACTTTAAAATGCATGCCAAGTCCTCATTCGTTCCCTCAATGGCAGAAGGAAGATCGCCAAGCATGGACTGTGAATAAATCTGAAGATCGTCGGCATAAAGATGATAATGAGAGGAGATGTTGTGGGTAATGGAATTAATAGAAAATAAGAGCGGTGACAGCACTCCGCCTTGCGGAACGCCGGCCAGCGTATTGCACCAAGAAGAGCGAGGAGAATCCACCTTCATTCGTTGCCGATGACCAGTTAAGAGTGCGCAGTACGCTCGGTTCTCCATACAAACGTATTTATGCTCTCATTTTAAAACGCCAAGCTAGAATAACATGAAACTTTGCATACACAATGGGATCCGGCATATCTAGGTCGGCCCATAGTTACTGTTGCTTGAAATTATAATGGAGTAAAAATACAGCGATTTTCATACAAGCCGTAAAAAACTCCAAAAGCCGCTGTATTTTTTTTCTTTTACAATTTCTAGCAACAGAAACTAATTTCTGACCTAGATATGCCGGATCCCATTGTGTATACAAATTTTCATGTTATTCTAGCACGGCGTTTTAAAATGAGAGGGTAAATACGTTTGTATGGAGAACTGAGCCAGACCGAGCTTACTGCGCCCTCTTAAATAGCTATGAAACCAGTCGATTACTGCAGGAGATATGTTAAGAGAGCGTAAAACTGCGAGCAGAATATCAAAATCGACAGTGTTGAAGGCGTTACTGAAATCAAGTAGAGTTAACACAGTAAGCTTCCTATCATTCATGCCCAACCGAATGTCTGTGATCTTGACAAGAGCTGTAGTTGTACTGTGTCCGGAAGGGAAACCCGATTGAAGCGGGTTTAACAGATCGTTTTTGTTCATGAAGGAAGTTAGCTGTTGATGCACCAGTCGTTCCAACACTTTGGATAAAAAAAGAAGAATGGAAATGGGGCGATAATCGGAAAAGGAAATATATATATAATTTTTGGTAAAGGAATAATATCAGCGTCCTTCCACTGAGCAGGATACACACCAGTTCAAATAGAGGAATTTGGGATGCCAGTAATAACAGGGGAGTAGTAGATCAAGGAGAGGAACTAGATACCTGCGTCTGGCGAATCTCTTGTCGCAGAGGGCGCACTGGAACTTGTATCTGGGGGCTCGGTGTCGTATTTCGGACGCCGGATGTCGGATGATACCTGCGTCTGGCGAAGCTGTTGTCGCAGAGGGCACACTGGAACGTGTATCTGATGGCTCAGTGATGGATGCCGGATGTCGGATGATACCTGCGTCTGGCGAAGCTGTTGTCGCAGAGGGCACACTGGAACGTGTATCTGATGGCTCAGTGATGGATGCCGGATGTCGGATGATACCTGCGTCTGGCGAAGCTGTTCTCGCAGAGCGCGCACTGGAACGTGTATCTGGGGGCCCGATGCCGGGCCGCGTGGATCCGCATCAAAGTCACCGATTTGAAGCGCGCTGGACATACTGTGCACTGAAAAACATACGTACATAAGCTCAAGCGTGTATTTCCGAAGTGGTAGGCAGAGAACATAGAATTAAATTTTAGTGCCACTTTTAGCTATTTAGCAAACCGCGGTCATTTTTAGGGCTCTGTACCCTAAGGATCCAAACCCAATGCCCCAAAAATAATTTGTTAAACCATGTCCCGGATGTTGACTTTTTTATTGATAGATTGAGTAAACTCATTAATGTTGTTATATTAGACTTGAATGCCATCTTATTAAGTAATTAGAAATGTATAATTTCATGTATATTCTAGTTTATTGAAATGAAATGAAATGTTTATTTTGCAAAAACATCATCATCATCATCATCATGTCAGCCGAATGACGTCCACTGCTGGACATAGGCCTCCCCTAAAGACTTCCACAATGACCGGTCCTGCGCCACCCGCAACCAGCGGACACCCGCGACTCTTACCAGGTCACCAGTCCACCGTGTGGGGGGCCTGCCCACGCTACGCCTTCCGGTACGTGGTCGCCACTCGAGAACCTTTCCGCCCCATCGGCCATCGGTTCTACATGCTATGTGCCCCGCCCACTGCCACTTAAGTTTAGCGATTCGAAAGGCAAAAACATACACAGATGTTGTAAATTTACATGTCAGTAGAATTAAATTACATGTTCATGCATGTTCCGCCATAATTTGGCATGCAAAATCTAAAATCTAATTTAAAACGTCATAATACTATTATCTATTTATACAATTTATCAAAATATTCATTTAAGTTATTAAATGGTCGAGTTGTCAAGTACGATTTTAATTTTCTAGAAAATTCACTTATATTATCGCATTGCTTTATGTCGTCGCATAAATTATTATAAATTTTTATACCATTATATTCAATACCTTTTTGAAACGCACATAATTATTAGATTTAGGTAACAGAATGTCAAAATTGTCTCTGCATAATCTACGTGGTCTACTGTAACTATTACATGCAAAACTGGACTTATTTTTGTAAACAAAAATGCAGACCAAATATATGTAAAGCGATATCACTGTTAGTATTCTGTGTTTTACAAAAAGTGGACGGCAATGTTCAAGAGGCTTTGCTTTTTCGACATACCTAAGAGCCTTTTTTTGTAGTATGAGAACACGGTTCACATGAACATTCGTGTAATATTTACCGTATAAGCGTGTTGGCGCCATACTTCAAGCTTATCATTATCCTCCTAGCGTTATTCCCAGTACAGTTGCATCCTGAAGGATGCCTGGGGTCCGCTACCTAATCCCAAGAATTGGCGTAGGCACTAGTTTTTACGGATGCACCTGGCGCCATACTGTAAGCTTATATGAGAAGAAATAAACGTATATTATTATTTTAATGGCTGTCATTCTCGCGTCCGTCGGTCTGTCGTCTGTCACACAGGTCTTACAGTCTTCAAAGAAGCAATTATTTAAAATGACCGGCATTTTTTAAAACTGTCAGTTGATTTTGTTTCTTCTTACTTGGACGGTAAAGTCGCTTTTCGAACAGTCGGATTCAGTACAACTCGGCCAGGTCAAATAATTTCAAGTACGTATATCTGAACTGTTAAGCCGTTGATCCCGGCTGCTGTCTATGATAGCAGTCGTTAAGCCATGTTAGAGGCCTTCGGGCGGCTTGAGAACTTGTAACAGTCAAGTTGCCCACTCACTTGACAAGCCTAATCCCATTAAGGTCTAGTTTCCCCCTTGGGTTGGAAGGTCAGATGGCACTTGGCAGTCGCTTCCATAAAAACTACTGCCTACGCCAATTCTTGGGATTAGGTAGTGGGAAATAAGCTGCAGAGCTTAGCACATCGACGCAAAGTAGCATGTCTGTGCGTCTTCTACAAACTGTACTTCGGTGAGTGTGCTCAGGAGCTCCATGAGCTCATACCGCCTTCCCCCTTCTTCCATCGGACATCCAGACGTACGGCTGGCTACCATCCTTACCTGCTCGAAATTCCTCTAATTCGAACCAAGCGCTTTGCATCTTCTTTTATAATGCGCACTTCTAAGGTTTGGAATTCTCTGCCGGCGTCTGTATTTCCGAGTTCATATAACCTGGACCTTTTTAAGGCACGAGTGAATAGGCATCTTCTGGGTGAGCTCGCTTTATCGTCGGCCTCATCTTTGCCCCCTGGCTAGATGCTGGCCAAGAGCAATCCCATTTTTAATAAAAAAAAAAAAAAAAAATGCTTCAGTATGCAACTGAACTAGGGATAACTTTAGGATGATAATGATGATGATACCTGAACTGTCTTCTCAGGTAGATGTATAGCCACATGTTGCAAGTAGGAACTCTTGCGATGGAAACCAGCACCACATTCCCCACAAACGTACGGCTTCTCTCCCGTGTGTAGTCTTTCGTGAATCTGAAACAGATTGCAGGATATATTAATTTTTGTTTTATTTAAGATAAGAGGTAGTAGATTGTATTACAAGGGGGCAAAATGCAATATTTCATTAAGGGTGAGCGCGTTGAGTCCCGAACGAAACGAAGGATTCCATCCTGAGCGTAGTGAGGGATTCAAAGCGCCACGCCCGAGTTAAAAATAATTTTGCTACTCTTCTTTTCACTTCTCCTAGAGAAAGAATATTAAATCAATAAGTAAATAAAAGACCACACATTACCAAATAAAAAAATATAGACATATGAAACTAAATATTTTTATCTTTTACCGACTTCAATAAAATAAAAGTGCAACAAAAACTGGCAACCGTACTTGTCTTCTCGAAGATCTCACGGTTCGTAAATAAATGCCATCCACCACCACCACCACCATATCAGCCCAAGGACGTCCACTGCTGGACATAGGCCTCCCCCAATTTCATGGAGAGGTAAATGCCATAATCGCCACGCTTGGCATGCGGATTGGCGATCGCAGAATCTCCACCGCACTTCAAGGACGCTGCTGCCCATCTCCCGGTGGTCTCGGTCGTAGTTTTAGGACATACCCGGGTCCCGCCCATAAATAAATGCCATACGATTAAATAAAAAAAATAATAGAAGGAAGGAGGTTCTCAGTTCGTCTGAATGTTTGCTTGTTATAGATATAAGTATTCCACATATTATAAGGGACACACTTTGTCTATGTAGAATGTGTCAAATAGTATTTTGCTCCCTGTCAGCACTCAGCAGGGTAGGAATGAAAGAAAAAAAAACACAGGGGGCAAAATCGAGTTTTGCTCCCTCTAAACGGGCTAGTAAAGACTTTTCGCATAGGACAAGTGAAATAGAACATTACGATACAAGTGCAGAGAACAGGAAATTCGCAACGAGCGGTGATAAATTGAAACACGACCGAAGGGAGTGTTTTAAATCGACACGAGTTGCGAATTACCTGTTTGCACGTGTATCGTAAAACGTTTTACAGTACATATGGCTCTTTAAAGTTTCGACATATGCACGTAATCTGCTGATTACCGCACTCGTGCGGTAATATAGCACCATATGTACTGTAAAGTACTTTATACCATTACCACCATCTATTGTTTAACTGTTATCTTCAAGTAGTAGTTGTTAAACTACTAAGCAGGTTTGTATTGTCTACATATGTTTACAATACAGTACACGTATGTGTTTATTGTTATCTTTGCCTTTCACATTTAGGCAACAAAAGGTGTTGTAAAATCCAGCTTCAAGTGCTGTCATCTTAAATAAACTATAGATAGATATATGAAACATTTTTCATACCTGCCATTAAGAAAATAGTCACTGTTGCCCTCGAATTAGGGATCAAAATCGTACTTTTCTCGAGTAATCGAGGACAACAATGACAATCCATATTAATATTATAAATGCAAAAAGTAACTCTGTCTGTTTGTTACGCTTAAACCATCTTCTGAGTGAGCTCGCTTCATCGTCGGCCTCATCTTTGCCCCCTGGCTAGATGCTGGCCAAGAGCAATACCATTGTTAATAAAAAAAAACCGCTAAACCAATTTAGATGAATTTGAGTCCCGGGAATGGACATAAGATAGTTTTTATTTCGGAAATCATTTCTTAGGGGGTGAAAGCGGGGGTAGAAGTTTGTATGAGCGAGCGGTATTTATTACTGCGCCTAAATTATTTCTAGCCCGGAGGAGCCGGGCTTCCAGTTACAGGTATTTTATACCTAAAGGGAAGTCCCAACCTATTTATACGGTACAACACATATTTATAGTAATTCAATATTTTTTCATTGGAACGTTCGTGGCCCAGCGGCGCCCGCGTACCGCGTGCGGTATGCGAGGTTAAGCAATGTCGGGCGAAGTCAGTCCTTGGATGGGTGACCGCTTTGAGTGGTTACTAACTGAGTGCTCCCGCACGTTAAGCCATTGATCCCGGTTGCTGTCTATGATAGCAGTCGTTAAGCCAAGTTAGAGGCCTCCGGGCGGCTTGAGAACTTCTAACAGTCAAGTTGCCCACTCCCTTGACAAGCGTAATCCCAATAAGGTCTAGTTTCCCCCTCGGGTTGGAAGGTCAGATGGCAGTCGCTTCCGTAAAAACTAGTGCCTACGCCAATTCTTGGGATTAGGTAGCGGACCCCAGGCATCCTTCAGGATGCAACTGTACTGGGAATAACGCTAGGACTATGATGATAATGCAGAGAGTTTACGTTCATATTTAGATTCAACATTCCTATAACCTGTACCTTGAAAGAATATAATTCCTCACCTACTTATAAATTAAAATTATAAATAGAAAGAGAAATCCTTTCTAATGCAATTTCAAATACGGCCTGTGTTGGAAAAAGACCATTATAAATTCATGATTAAAGATTGATAATTACTATAACACCAATTGAAATCATCGTATATGCAATTTTACGTCATAGGCACGAAAAGTTCGAGCCCTGTTCATAGTAAATAAATATTTTTTCCCCTCACTAGCTCGGAAAGCCGTCTTTTATCCTTTGAAACAAGCGGGTAAAAACGCATTTTATCCACAAGTGGGGAAAGTAATTTGACCTTGGAGCGTGTTTGAGTAGCTTTTGACAGATAACAAAACGTAAAACGCTCATATTAATGGTTCGTTTGATATCAATTATCATTAAATAAATGCTTGAATTTAAACTTTCGTGAGTCATTTCAAAATTATATTACGCAAACGGTTAGAACTCACGTATAAATTGTCACTCCTGGCGACATGTTTCGAACTCTGCTGCTCTGCTGGGTGTGCGAGGCGCGCTCGTCGCAGGTGCACTCGTCCTGAGGAAGAACTCCCGAAGAGTTCGAAACATGTCGCCAGGAGTGACAATTTATACGTGAGTTCTAACCGTTTGCGTAATATAATTAAATAAATGGTTTGAGAATTTAATAAAAAATACCAAATTTAGCTTTATTTAATGATTTAATAAATATTTTACTTCTCGTGTGTTGAAACACTCGCCACGCTCAGGATTCTATTTTAGAACTATAGAATCCTTTCGCTGGCTCGTGTTTCAATTCCACACTCGCGGGTAAAATACAACTTTGCACCCTTGTATAACAAATAACTATTTCATTCGAGGGCAAAAGCTTGTGTTATATAAGCGAACATTACCTTGACTTGCTCAGCGTTGGAAGCCCTGTAGTCACAGTAGGAACACTTGTCCGTTTTCTCGTAGCCATGCTTCGCTCTACAGTGCATAAGTAGCAGCCGCCGGGTTATAAACTTTTTGCCGCAATGCTGGAACAAAAACACACCATTTTCATCTAACAAGTTAGATATAATAATAACTCTGCCTCGTTAAGAGTTAGAGCTAGTTAGTTATTGCTCTCATTTTAAAACGCCATGCTAGAATAACATGAAATTTTGTATACACAATGGGATCCGGCATATCTAGGTCGGAAATTAGTTATTGTTGTTATTATGTTATTAGCTATAAAAAGTAAATGAAAAAAAAATACAGCTGTTTTTTGAGTTTTTTTACGGCTTGTACGAAAACCTTAATAATCGTTGTATTTTTTCTCCATTATAATTTTAAGTAACAGAAACTAATTTCCGAATATCTAATGCCGGATCCCATTGTGTATACAAAGTTTCAAGTTATTCTAGCGTGCCGTTTTAAAATGAGAGCATATACACGTTTGTATGGAGAACCGAACGTACTGCGCACTCTTAACTGATCACGCCACACATGGTCAATATTGGTCCGTTAAGCAGCCCGGAGAAAGAGCGCACTGGTCGTGCTGACATATTGGGGCAAACTCCATTATAGCAGCACGCCCCAAAACCCCCAGGGCTAAAGTTGGAGGACGTGCCGAGGGCCCTCACAGGACACTGTGGGCAACCCTTACTAGCGGAATGTGTCATGTACGCGGCAGCGCGATATGAACATTCGGCAGAGATGAGTTAGGATGGTATTCCACTCGTCCAATATCTTTGTCCAATTTCTTTGTCAATTCTTTGATCAAAGTTCTTTGACGTAGGCCCATTCCACTCATCCAATATCTTTGTCCATGTTTTTTTTTCATGCGTAGCCTTGATTTAACTGTCATCGGAATCTTTGATCAAATGTCGGGGTCCCATCCAAGGTGGATGAAATCATCCAATTTCTTTGATCGAATGTATATTGGACAAAGATATTGGATGAGTGGAATGGGCCTACGTCAAAGAACTTTGATCAAAGAATTGACAAAGAAATTGGACAAAGATATTGGACGAGTGGAATACCATCCTAACTCATCAATCTCATCAACCTAAAAGATGTCCTTCTGTTTTGCAGGAGCATAGGAAGATTTAAGGAGGAATGTGGTGCAGGAGCGCTGCCGGAACAGTAACCTTAAGCTCCAGTAAATGGGAACTGGGCTGGATGAACGCCAGGAGCGATCGACAGCCCGCCTGTCCGACCGGGCGTCCCCACCCCAACAACAACAACCAACAACAAAATAGACATAATAATTATCATAATCGTTAAAGCGCTCGTGGCCCAGCGGCGCCCGCGTACCGCGTGCGGTATGCGACGTTAAGCAACGTGGGCCAGGTTCTTGGATGGGTGATCGCTTGGAGTGGTTACTAACTGAGCGCTCCCGTGCTTTAGAAGGCACGTTAAGCCGTTGATCCCGGCTGCTGGCTATGACAGCAGTCGTTAAGCCAAGTCAGAGGCCATCGGGCGGCCTGAGAACTTCCAAAAGTCAAGTTGCCCACTCACTTGACAAAGGGGGGTCGAAGTTGCACCACGTCCGTAGGGAGTACCCCCCGTCACCCTGCACGTGACCCCTGGGTGTTGCTAAAAGTGCAACAAACCGGCAACAGTAGTGTCTTCTCGAAGAGCTCACGGTTCGAAATGATTGCCATACCATTCATCATCCTCCTAGCGTTAATCCCAGTACAGTTGCATCCTGAAGGATGCCTGGGGTCCGCTACCTAATCCCAAGAATTGGCGTAGGCACTAATTTTTACGGAAGCGACTGCCATCTGACCTTCCAACCCGAGGGGGAAACTAGACCTTATTGGGATTAGGCTTGTCAAGTGAGTGGGCAACTTGACTGTTAGAAGTTCTCAAGCCGCCCGGAGGCCTCTAACTTGGCTTAACGACTGCTATCATAGACAGCAACCGGGATCAACGGCTTAACATGCCTTCCAAAGCACGGGAGCGCTCAGTTAGTAACCACTCAAAGCGGTCCCATCCATGGACTGACCTCCCCCGACATTGCTTAACCTCGCATACCGCACGCGGTACGCGGGCGCCGCTGGGCCACGAACGCTCGTGATGATTGCCATACCATTAATACATAAAATAAATAATCAGCATCAGAGAACGTCCCATTGCCGGGTATAGGCCTACTCATAGAGGCCATCGGTTCTCGAGCCAAGTGGCCCGCCCACTGCCACATAGCTTGACAATTCTTCGGCGTAAATCGGTTATCCAGGTTCTTCTGTGGATTTCGTCGTTTTTGATTCTATGCCCCGCGTCTTGCCCCAGACCGCCTCCGCACTGCAACGAGGCTGCGCCGCGGTCTGAGCGTTTCAAGCTTAAGAGTGCGCTGTACGCTCGGTTCTCCATACAAACGTATTTATGCTCTCATTTTAAAACGCCACGCTAGAATAACTTGAAACTTTGTGTACACAATGGGATCCGGCATATCTAGGTCGGAAATTAGTTTCTGTTGCTTGAAATTATAATGGAGAAAAAATACAACGACTATTAAGGTTTTCATACAAGCCGTAAAAAACTCAAAAAACCGCTGTATTTTTTTTTCTTTTACAATTTATAGCATCAGAAACTAATTTCCGACCTAGATATGCCGGATCCCATCGTGTATACAAAGTTTCATGTTATTCTAGCATGGCGTTTTAAAATGAGAGCATAAATACGTTTGTATGGAGAACCGAGCGGAGATTTTCCAAAAAGATTCATGCGGTCCAATAATTTCTGGACATTTTGGGCCTATACATAAATGTAAACAAACATACAACAAAGTAACAAAATTGTTGTGCTGAGTACACTTTTTAGGGTATGTTAGACCCTATTACTAATACTAAGACTTCGCTGTCTGTCCGTCCGTCTGTCTGTCACCAGGCTGTATCTCAAGAACCGCAATAGTTAGACAGTTGAAATTTTCACAGATGATGTATTTCTGTTGCCGCTATAACAACAAATATTAAAGACCGGCCAAGTGCGAGTCGGACTCTTTGCCGTTTTTTTTTGTACGGAAGCCTCGGTGGGCTAGTCCGACACGCACATGGCTGGTTTTTTTTTCTTCTAGAATCAATAGTGTTATTGATTCTGAGTCGAATAAGCCCAAAAAGTCCATATTACATACATACATAAACTCACGCCTATATTCCCAAAAGGGGTAGGCAGACAGAGCACACGAAAATTAATTTCAGTGCCACTTTTAGGAATAGATGGAGAAAATGTGATATTGCAGTGACAGGTTACTAGCCCATCGCCCACAACACTCTTCAACCTGGTTCTCATAGTAGACTCTTACGACACCCAAGGGAAGAAAGGGTGTGGTGCTATTCTAACCCGGCATGACTTGGGGAAAAGTCCATATTCTGTGAAAAAAATTGGCAATGTTTTTGTAATTCCTCATCAACCAAAATATACTGTATGTTTGTATGTACTTACCTCACAAACCACATCAAACCCTGTATGTATCTTATAATGATTTCTTATAGACAGTTTGGAAGTCAGTATTTTATGACAATATTCACACTCTATCTCTTCTTTCACCTTTTGCCCGTTTTCCTTCTTTTTACTTCTCCTTTTAACTACTTTCTAAAAATGAGAGATGTATATATTAATGTAGGGTCCTAAGATAAACAACAGAAATATTTAAATAGTATATCTATAGTATACAAAAGAAAATAAGGGCCACTAAGTATTTTGATCTTTACATGAAAACTATATTGAACAGTATGACCGAGTAAAACGAAGGTCTCTGCTTCAGCTTCGACAAAAAATCTTATATATTCGAATTAACGTTTGTTCTAATCTACAGGTCGCATTTCTCAACCGATTCTGGTGAAGTTTTGTGAACAGGTACGATAATTATATAAAAAAAAAAATTAAGTAGGAAATAGTGAATTTTGAAAGAAAAACAACTTTTCGCGACGCATTTCGAACAGCAACTAGTTTTTTTTTTTAATAACAGTAAAACAAGGCTTTTGTTTTTATTTTTTTATAACCATTTAATTAAGTAGTCAATTGTTATACTATTTTATTTAGTTTATTTCCAATTAACAATAAAACATAAACATGTAAGCAGCCCCGATTTTGTTTTGAGTGATACAATAATGAACAAATTAAATTAAAACCAAACAATTGAGAAATATGTATTAAAATTCAAATACCTCTTTCTTGACTTTATCAAAAATAACTTTATTTTCTGTATCTTGTACTTTATCATCTTTATTATCACTATTATTAGTATCTAATTTAACTTTTTCACATTCTATATCATTTTTACTATCTTTTTCTGTACTTTGTAGGGTATTTAACGTAATATTGTCATCATAGTCTTTAAAGTCATCGTCTATATATTCTGATATGTCTATAGATACTGTTTCCGTTTTATTAAATTCTTGTTTGACTTGTACCATGCCGTTTAGTCGATTTCTGAGTGTTAGTTGTGCGAGTTCGCATTTTTTTCTGAATTTCATAGATTCATTTATAAATGTGATGCAACTGTGGCAGATTTCTTGTGGTAGAGAGTCGTTCAGTTCAACCTGGAAATTTAATACAAGAACTACTTTAGCTTAGTCGGTAGTGACACTGCCTATGAAGCTAGAGGTTCAGGGTTCGAATCCTCGTAAGGGCATTTGTTTCTGAAGTCAGCAGAAACATTTGTTCCTGAGACGGATGTATTCTGTGTATTTAAGTATACATACTCGTATATCTATTAAATATATCGTCGTCTAGTACCCATATCACATGCCTTATTGAGCTTTCTGTGGGACTAGTTAGATTTGTGTAACAAAAAATGGCAAAGGTCTACCATGATCTCCAGTAAAATCGGTCTTGGGCTGACCTCTGCTAATTCACACCAGCTATTTGCTTTATGTCATCAAGCCATCTTTAGTTTGGTCTACCTGACTTTCTAGACCCTCTCTTGGATGCCACTTGTGGTCTAAGGAAACAAGGTCTGCTACTCCGGATCATGACACAAACCTACATCACAGTACAGCCTGTACACACAAACTCACACTACATCTGCCAACCACCAATAAGCTCGATAGCAGTGGTGACGTAGGCTTGTGTCACTCGCACAACAATTTTTTTCCCCGGAGTGTCATATCTTATATTCTTGTATCACCCGGTGCCACTCTCGGAAGTCTTTGAACCATTCCACTTTGTTATTGTCTATATATAATAATAATAATTGACATCACCATCCCCCATGACGAGAACCTCGTGAAGGCTGAGAAAGACAAATCCAGCAAGTACCTAGACCTGGCACGCGAGGTAACCGCCATGTGGGATGTTGATTCAATGATCATTGTCCCGATAGTCGTCTCTGCGAACAGTCTAATAGCGAAGAGTCTAGGTCCGGTTTTTACTAGGCAAGCGCGCTCCATCCTAGACCACAATATCGCTTACCATCAGGTGATTTGTGGTCAAGCGCAAACCTATCCGGAGTAAAAAAAAAGTCTCGACCAACATATCAAGAGATAATACGGAGGTTTCTCTCTCTGTCGGCCTAACCACCGGTGGCTTAGGCCCTGCCTCACTGCCGGCACCACCCTAGGTTAGGTTTTTTATAATGCTTTTATATTTTGTATGTATGTTTATATATTTAACTTTTATAAAGTTATTGTAAAAAACCTAGCTTAAGGTGGCTTAGGCCCTGCCTCGCTGCCGGCGGCACCCTAGGTTAGGTTTTTTATAATGCTTTTATATTTTGTATGTATGTTTATATATTTAACTTTTATAAAGTTATTGTAAAAAACCTAGCTTAAGTAAGAAAATAAATACAGGGAATAATAATAATAAGACATTTATTCAAAGTTAATTAGTATTCCTATTACATAGTATTTCCAGGAACTAAAATACAACAGAAAGTATAGGTACAAAAACAACAATTGAAATGGTAGGTGGCTCAGCTACATACTTATGTATAAAAATAAAAATAAAAGAAAACTGCCAAGACACAAGGTTACAATCATTACTTCCCACTTCTATGCTAACCCACATTTTACTCCCCGTAATTCGAACCTAGGACTGCGAGCTTTACAGGCAGGGGAGGATAGCAATACATACACATGACAGTATTGCCGAAATATGTAGGCAGAGCACAAAAAGGTTTTTTTTTTCATGAAACAAGAGGCAAACGAGCAAACGAATCACAAGCAAGTTGGTTGGTGAGTTCTTTTAAATATAAAATACACATTATAAATATAATAAAAGTTGTTAAGTGGCGATTACAAGCTACAAATGCTTGCCAAATTTCAAGAGAATACGATCATTGGAGACCGGGTATAAATCGATCTCAAAATCCATAAACACTTGACTTGTTACAAACAATATTAACATAAAACTGACTTGTTCAGGTTACTTTCATAACACACTTGTTGTCCAATGTTTAACGTCAATATATGGCTACACAGACTCACCTTAACTCCCGTAGAAATAAATAAAACATTAGTATAATGTTCACTATGCTCTACTTGAGAAAATATGGGATTCAGAGACGCGGTGCCAAGACAAGTTCTACAGCAGTTCCAGGCCATATTAAACTTTAGTCACTTAGAAGTACATTTAAAACTCCTCAGAAAACCATTATAAGTTATCATAAACTTGTGAGTGAATTGTGTAAACAAAATAAAGGCAAAATAATAAGACGCGAATGCCTCTAGCTTTTTGTTTTCATTTCTACTTTGAGTATTATGCGTTGACACTGACAGCCATAAAGTTGACAGCTGTGCTGTACCTTACTTAGGTTGGGTTGCACCAAACCGTCTGTAAAAGTTGGTGCAACTCAGCCTTAGGCTGGGTTGCACCGACTTACGATCACAGACCGATAATCGTTAAATATGGCGCCGGCAGCTGTCATCCCATAGAAACATGTCAAACTTTCCATACATTCAAATTTTAACGAACACAGCTTACGATTACAGACGGTTTGGTGCAACCCAGCCTTAATCATGGAACCAATGAAGATACTGCAAACAAATTTTACTGATTTACTTTACTAATGGTTAAAAATCCAAAGGCGTTTTTAATACTTGAACTTTACGATTGCTGGATAGTAAGATGAAACGTGTCAACACGGCTTAATTTTGTTAAAGCGCCATCTCTTGTCAAGTAGATTAACTTTAATTGTAATGGTACATACTAGATACCATAGATGGCGCTAAATCTTGTCAAGTAGATTAACTTTAATTGTAATGGTACATACTAGATACCATAGATGGCGCTAAAATCAAATATTGCGGAGTATATAGATAGGGGTGTAGGCAGAGGAATGTAATCGCTATAAAGATTTTCTGCCTCAACCACACCACACCCTTCAACAGGGCCGTATTTTGTACTCATGTTTGTACTGTAATAGATAAAAAAATATCGACCTAATTCTCCAGTAGATGGCGCTGTCCTTACTGTAAACTGGGCTAAGTTTAGTTGACCACGAAAATATTACCTTATCTTAAAGAGGTTTCTTTGGTGGAATGTATTTTTTCCTTACTCGATTCGACTATTAAGTATATGAATAGTGCTGTCAGGATTCTTAAAAAGTTTAACGCAGCGGGAAATAATGTGTTTTGGTAGGATTATTATACTTCTAGGCAGAGAAGAGCTTTATTTATTTTTATTTGGGCGGATAAAACTTAGTCACTTCGCGTGATTGTTTTTGAAACGAAATACGACCATTACCGAGCATGTTAAAGAATAGAATATTACTAACCCACTATATAAGAGCGTAGAACATAACCCTTACCTTAACATCCGAGTAATAAAAACAAAAATAATACATCACAATTTATTAAGCATTATGAAACACGCTTTTAGCTTTCTTCTGTTTCTTCTTCTTCTCCATTTTCCTTTTCTGCTTCTCGGTGCTTCTTAGCAACTTCTTTATGGCGTCTTCTTGATCAACTTCTGTCGTCTCATCTAATTCTTCGGCACCATCTACTATTATAGTACTACCCTCCAAGGATGGCTTGATTTTCTTTGCTGGACCTACTACCAGTGGCATCTTTTTCTTTTTATTAGGTTTTTCTCTGTAAAAAAGAATTTCAAATAAATATTACACAAGTCGAACTAGCTCCATAAGCTCAATAAGGCTTGTGTTATGGGTACTAGGCAGGTAATATACTTAAATCAATAGAAACATCCAAGGCTCAGAGATGAGAGATGAGGGAGAGTATGTGTAAGGGTGGTATTCCACTCGTCCAATATCTTTGTCCAATCTTTGATTAAATTTCTTTGACAGAGGCCCATTCCACTCATCCAATATTTTTGTCCAAGTTTTTTTTTTCATGCGTAGCCATACTAATTTAACTGTCATCGGAATCTTTGATCAAATGTCGGGATCCCATCCAAGTTGGATGAAATCATCCAATTTCTTTGATCAAAGATATTGGATGAGTTTAATACGGGGTGGTATTCTACTCATCCAATATCTTTGTCCAAGTTTTTTTTTCATGAGAACCCATATTGATTTAACTATCATCGGAATCTTTGATCAAATGTCCAGGTCCCATCCAAGTTTGACGAAATCATCCAATTTCTTAGATCAAATGTATATAGGACAACGATATTGGACGAGTGGAATACCACCCTAATACTGTACAAAAAGCCTTGTCACTTATCATCCTCTAAAAGTTCGTATTTATGTAGGAATTAATGTGTTTACCGTACCGACTGATAGAAGATTGACTGGATGAGTGAGTATGAACAAGAATAGAACGAGTGAAGGAATGAGAGGGAATGATGAACGGGGATTGACTAGGACGGATTAGGATAAACTGTTTTTTATAGTATTGCTTGCAAATTATAAAAAAACTGTTATAGTTGGTTTTGGGGTAAATAAACGAAAGTTTTATTAAAATAAGTGTTTTCGTTGAAGAGGACGCTACATTTATGCTGTGCATAGGCGACATAAAGTCGCTTTTTACGCTCTAGAACAAAAAGTAAAACCCGCCCCCTTAATAACAACATAATTATAAATTATGTGTATTCAAAATTAATTTGTTTTGTTTTAAATTTGGTTCGGTGCATAATTCACAGGTTGTTTATCGTCATCCTCCATTTGTTTTTAATAAACTCATTTGCTCAAAAGGTTAGCTGGAAGAGATCCCCTGAAGGGATAAGCTCGCCTTTGTACGTCTACTTTATATTTGTTTATCGTTTTGTCGTGTTTTATGTACAATAAAGTAATACCACCACCATATCAGCCCTAGGACGTCCACTGCTGGACATAGGCCTCCCCCAATTTCATGGGGGGTAAATGCCATAATCGCCACGCTTGGCATGCGGGTTGGCGATCGCAGTATCTCCACCGCACTCTAGGAATGCTGCTGCCCATTCCCCGGTGGTCTTGGTCGTAGTAAGTAATACATACATACATAACTTTACCTACATTATTTTTTCTGGTACACGAGTTTATTGCCAACTGTGCCTACCCGTTCTCCAGTCATCAACTTGATGGGACTTCGAATGAGCCCAAACACGACGGGATTATCATGTGTAGTTTAGGAGTTGCCATGGCCACCTTCTGTGTCCATCATCAGATCAGCTCGGTGGTACCATAATATTGCATTGGCACCGAACTTACATGCCTACTTTTCATCTCAATCGGTTGAGCATAAGGCTGGGTTGCATCGACTTACGATCACAGACTGATCAACGTTAAATATGGTGCCGGCAGCTGTCATCCCATAGAAACTTGTCAAACTTTCCATACATTCAAAATATTACGAACACAGCTTACGATTACAGACGGTTTGGTGCCACCACCATATCAGCCCTAGGACGTCCACTGTTGGACATAGGCCTCCCCCAATTTCAAGGGGGGTAAATGCCATAATCGCCACGCTTGGCATGCGGGTTGGCGATCGCAGTATCTCCACCGCACTGTAGGAATGCTGCTGCCCATTCCCCGGTGGTCTTTTGGTGCAACCCAGGCTAACTGGCGTAAAATTCACTTGCAAGATTTGTCCCACACACATAATAGCAGGACAAGATAAAAGTTTGTAAAAATAATTGAAAATTTTAACAAAAAAAAAACCCGACCTTAACTTACTTTTTAATCGACTTCAAAAAAAGGAGGAGGTTCTCAATTCGACTGTATTTTTTATGTTTGTTACTTTAGAACTTGCCACTGGGTGAACCGATTTTGATAATTCTTTTTTTATTTGAAAACTGGTGCTTCCCGTGTGGTGCCATATTAATTTGGTTCAGTTCTGACAATGGCATCCATGAGAAAACCATGTAAGTCTTAAATTTGCATTACCTCAGGGTAACAAACATTAAAAAAATACAGTTGAATTGAGAACCTCCTCCTTTTTTGAGTCGGTTGAAAATCAAACTTTAAGGCTTACCCGACTGTGTCCATATGTTCGAAGAGTACATCCATCTCATCAATATGTTGCGGTTCCTCTTTAACTTCGGGCGCGCAACGCAGCGGTGTGCTGCCCTCTGTCTGGACCAGCAAACCAGACAGCTTGGACGTCAGGTATTGCTGCAAAATTACAAATAAATTAATAATAGTGTCACTAAGGGTAAGAAGTTACCCTACTGATGGCACCAGAAAAATAATAATAAATAATAAATAATAATATTGGGGGGACAATCTTACACAAATCGACCTAGTCCCAAACTAAGCAAAGCTTGTACTATGGGTACTAGACGACGATGTACATACTTATATAGATAAATACATACTTAAATACATAGTAAACATCCAAGACCCAAGAACAAATATCCGTGAAAAATGCACAAATAAATGCCCTGGCCGGGATTCGAACCCGGGACCTCTAGCTTCGGAGGCAGAGTCACTACCAACTAGGCTAAACAGGTCGTAATAATAGTGTCACTAAGGGTAAGAAAAAAGTTACCCTACTGATGGCACCAGAAAACAGCGTCATCTCGCTTATATTAGGAGCAGCCCAACTGGGGATGTCCCTCCACCTTATAGAAGACCGCAGCCAGTGGAGAGGTAGGGCACAGCGGAACGTTATCTCTCTCACATTTGAAGCTGCCCAACTGGGGAAGTAACTCCACCAAAGACGCAAAGTTGACACTATACACACACATCGACCATATCCTCACAAAAACATACCGAATGTTGGGCTTTGTTGTGCGTGTCACCAAACCCTTCAAACAGGAGCTCAGCCTGACTTACCCTTTTAACCGACTTCAAGATTTCATAATTTTTAAGAAAAAAAAAACGACTTCAATGGGGGCGGCCGGTGAAAGATTATTATACTTAAATGGCGCACTCTTAGATTCCATACAATAAAATAAAAATGGCTATAAGTATATTTATAATGGTAGAAGACTAAGTACCCTCAATTCCTCATGGAATCATGGAAAAACCTTGCTTGCTTGACAAACAAAACGAAGAGAACAAATCGCCAAACGTGAACTACGCGTCGTTGAAGAGTTCCGTTCTGATCATCATCAGCAGTTCCACGTCATCAAATGTCACTTTTATGAATGAAAATGCGTGATTAGTTCATGAAAATACTAAAATCACTATTTGTGTGCCTTTCACATTTGAGGAGTTTCCTCGATTCCTAATGGATCCCATCATCAGAACTCGAGCATGACAAAAATCAATCGTGAAAATAGAACTTGCTTAACAAACACAGCTAGGAGGACAAATCACCAAACGTAAACTTTTCGTCGTTGAAGAGTTCTGTTCTGATCATCATCAGCAGTTCAATTTCATCCAATGTCACATTTTTGGATGCAAATGCTTGACTTGTTGATAAAAACACTAAAATCACTGTATGTTTGCCTTAAAGATTTGAGGAGTTCCCTCAATTCCTCATGGATCCCATCATCAGAACTGCGTTTTGACAAAAACGGGACCAACTTGGATACATATACTTACAATCAAAAAAAGAATTTTTCAAATCGGTTAAGAAATGACGAAGTTATGGATGAGAATCTAATTTCCGACCTAGATTTGCCGGATTCCATTGTGTATACAAAGTTTCATGTTATTCTAGCATGGCGTTTTAAAACGAGAGCGTAAATACGTTTGTATGGAGAACCGAACGTACTGCGCCCTCCTTATACAGCACGCTTCATATTATAGTGTGGATGAACAGTTACATTGTCGCCCATGTCTAATAAAAGCTTCCTATATCCTAACCTTGTACAACAACTCCTTGGTGTCATAACAGTGCACGCGCAGATGTCGGTCTAGACTTGTGCTATAAACGAGCCCCTGTGCCACGGAGACTGCTGTGACGGCCCCGGCGGCACCCTTGAAGCCCTTGTCGAGGCGCGAAGCCCTAAAGTCTGCCGCGTGGAGGTGGCCGCGAGCGAAGCCCACCATCACTTGTCTGAAGCAAAACATTGACTTGGTAAACAAAAACACCGGCGAAGTGCGTCGACTCGCGCACCGAGGGTTTATTTATTTAATCTTTATTGCACTAAAGAAACCTTATAGTACATAATTTTTAAGAAAAAAAAAACCGACTTCACTGGGGGAGGCCGGTGAAAGATTATTATACTTAGATGGACTCTTAGATTCCATACAAAAAATAAAAATTGCTATAAGTATGTTTATAATGGTAGAAGACTAAGTACCCTCAATTCCTCATGCGTTGCCTCATGCGCATCTGCGTTTTGACAAAAACGGGACCAACTTGGATATATATACTTACAATCAAAAAAATATTTTTCCAAATCGGTTAAGAAATGACGGAGTTATGGAGTAACAAACATAAAAAAAAAAACAAAAAAAAACATACAACCGAATTGATAACCTCCTCTTTTGAAATCTTGAAGTCGATTAAAAAGGCGGACTTAAGAGTGCGCAGTACGCTCGGTTCTCCATACAAACGTATTTATGCTCTCATTTTAAAAGTCCAGGCTAGAATAACATGAAACTTTGTATACACAATGGGACTCGGCATATCTAGGTCGGACCATAGTTTCTGTTGCTTGAAATTATAATGGAGTAAAAATACAGCGATTATTAAGGTTTTCATACAAGCCGTTAAACTCAAAAAGCCGCTGTATTTTTTTTCTTTTACAATTTCTAGCAACAGAAACTAATTTCCGACCTAGATATGCCGGATCCCATTGTGTACACAAAGTTTCATGTTATTCTAGCATGGCGTTTTGAAATGAGAGGGTAAATACGTTTGTATGGAGAACCGAGCCAGACCGAGCGTACTGCGCCCTCTTAATGCCATATGGGGTTCCGGAAATTCAATTCAAATTCAGAATTATTTATTCGTTAGCATACAAACTTTTTACAGTAACAGGGTAGATGTCTCTTTTTAAGTATTCAGAGATAGTTGTGATAAGAGACACCGCTCTTCCGTAGTAAAGTATCTTAACTAACAAAGGTGATACAGATTAACTTAAAGTACAGAAAATGCTATAACCTAAATCATTACCACAAGATTAGTACTGTATTAGGGGAACGCTAAAAACAAATGTGATTTATCAATTTTTTTGACGGCCTGTTTAGCCTAGTTGGTGGTGACTCTGCCTCCGAAGCTAGAGGTCCGGGGTTCGAATCCCGGCCAGGGCATTTATTTGTGCATATATCACGGATATTTGTTCTTGGGTCTTGGATGTTTTCTATGTATTTAAGTATGTATTTATCTATATAAGTATGTATATCGTCGTTTAGTACCCATAGTACAAGCTTTGCTTAGTTTGGGACTAGGTCGATTTGTGTAAGATTGTCCCCAATATTTTTTTTTATCAATATATGGGTATTTTATTGGACCCGGGTATGTCCTAAAACTACGACCAAGACCTCCGGGGAATGGGCAGCCGCATTCCTAGAGTGCGGTGGAGATACTGTAATCGCCAATCCGCATGCCAAGCGTGGCGATTATGGCATTTACCCCCCATGAAATACACAAAAGTACAGTCACAAAAGTATGTACAGTAAATTTAATATCTCAGAGATGTATATGGTCTCTGAGCGTCCATTATTCCTAAGTCCTTAGAGATGTACATGTTCTCTAATCGTCTAAATTAAAATAAGTAGTAAATTAAAATAGCACTTATATTAGTAAATTATAATAGTAATTTAATATTCTCAGAGAGGTATAAGGTATGTTAAGGCGATAACCGCCTCTCTCACTTCTATTGCTATGCCCTTGCGGGGTGTCACATGAATACCTAATTATAAGTTCCACCTGTTAAATGTTACTGTGGTCTGCAATAAATAAATAAATAAAATCGGGGGAGGCCTATGTCCAGCAGTGGACGTCCTAGGGCTGATATGGGTATTTTGTATGAGCGTTTCAACCGCTTTAATTTCGGTGGTCGCATTATTGAAGACATCTGTGTAGAGTAGGGTGAAGTATGGTCATAAGTCACCTTTAGAGTTTAACAGTAACTTCATAGTTTCATCATGTCAGCGGAAAGACGTCCACTGCTGGACATAGGCCTCCCCCAAAGACTTCCACAATGACCGGTCCTGCGCCACCCGCATCCAGCGGACACCCGCGACCTTCACCAGGTCATCAGTCCACCGTGTGGGGGCCTGCCCACGCTACGCCTTCCGGTACGTGGTCGCCACTCGAGAACCTTTCCGCCCCAACGGCCATCGGTTCTACGTGCTATGTGCCCCGCCCACTGCCACTTAAGTTTAGCGATTCGGAGGGCTATATCGGTCACTTTGGTTCTGCTGCGGATGGCCTCATTCCTGATGCGATCACGCAGAGAATTTGAGCCTTCTTATGAGGCCCATAGTAAGTGACCACGTTTCAGTACCATACGTCATCACTGGCAACACACACTGATCAAAGACTTTCGTCTTGAGACACTGCGGAATATTGGACGAAAAGATGTGCCATAGCTTCCCGAACGCTGCCCAGCCGAGTCGGATTCGACGATTAACCTCTTTCTCGAAGACCATCGTCAGTCACAGTCGAAAACAGCTTATAGACATGGCTCAGACTTCATAGTTTACTGTAGCATAAACGCATATTTCTTGTATATGCTAAACCTAACGTGTATAAAATAGGGTGTCTCTTTAAATAAAGTGTTCACTTTATACTTGGATCTTGAATTTCCACCATCTCCGACTCAACCCTGCAGGCTCAACCCCAAAACAACTACATATATTGCAAGGGCACGATTTCAGGTTGTAGTATAGCAGACCGAGAATGCTATAGTTATTTTCAAAATGGGCCACAGAAACCTAAAGGCATCGTCGATAATACAATCACAGAAAATACAGTGGTTGAAACGCTCGGAGCAATGCACTTATTGGTATTTGTTGGTAAAACACAAGTCCTGTAAGTGGAGCAAATATTTAAAAGGACGCTTCGGTAGAGCATCTGCAGTACTCCTTATGCCCAACTTTTTTTTAATTTATCAATTCGGAGAAATTTTGATCTAAATTTACGACCTCCGAGTATGTTATGTTACGAGTAATTTTTTTTATGTGTTCAAGGAATAATTGTTTTTGTTTTTTTAATTTCATGGAGTTTTTAAAATAAATTGTTATTAATATCACTTCAGAACAGTAATAAAAGACACGTAAGCTATCTTTGACAAAAAAAAAAGGTTTGTTTCGTCTGAGACCACATGGAAATAATCAAATCCGCTAAATCCACCGTTTAATTTTTTGCTCCTGTTACAGGGCCCAGGGCCCACTCTGTATACGTAATATTACATTATAACCAAATTTCAAAATTATAAGGTGAAGTTTCCGGGGACCGTATGGCTGGCTCGTTCCTTGCCCAGCGGATTGGCATAGCCATCCAGCGGGCGAACGCAGCCAGCCTTATGGGTACAGTCACCGGCAATAGTATCTTCCTACACGAAGGCCGCTTAAATATGTGACACGCTCTTATGACGCTACAAATAAGAGCGTGTCACATATTTTTGCGGCCTTCGCGTAGGAAGATACTATTGCCGGTGACTGTACCCTCCTCCAAGGGTCCGATCTGGGGATCTAATTTAGTTTATTTTTTATTTTTATTTGTATTCTTTTACTTATATTAAAAATGTTTTCAATAAAAACAAAAACAAATATCCCTGTGGATATTACACGCCTAAAAAAAATTCAAGTTCATAGGTCAATGGGTAGTTAAAAAATGTGTGACAGACGACAGACAGGCGGACGTACATCGACTGAATCTTCTTTTTATTATTGTTCATAATTGTCCATATACATTTTGTACCCACTTTATTTAAAATAAATATCCTACCTTCCAGATGTAAACAAATAATACAGGTGGTTATACAACATGATTAAATTGTGTTTTTTTTTCAACCGACGGTAAAAGTTACTGGATTTGAATAAATCAGGTACAGTCATACCACTTTGTAAATACATACAGTATTTGGTAATTTCGACTTTTGGTTTGGTATGAGTGAAAAAGTTAGGACCCGGGTATGTTAGGGCCCGGGTATGTCCTAAAACTACGGCCAAGACCACCGGGGGATGGGCAGCAGCATCCCTAAAGTGCGGTGGAGATGCTGCGATCGCCAACCCGCATGCCAAGCGTGGCGATTATGGCATTTACCCCCCATGGAATTGGGGGAGGCTTATGTCCAGCAGTGGACGTCTTTCGGCTGATATGGTGGAGTGAAAAAATCGATGTATTCGCAGCCATGTCATGTTGTACACTCACAGACTTTAATTGTTGAGCCATTTAGAGCTCCTTTCAGACTGGGCATGTTAGTTAGCTATAAAATGTCCAGTATAAAGTGAGCTCTAAATGGCTCAACAATTAAAGTCCGTGACCGTAAGTGCGGCCTTGGGTTCGTTCGGTTGTACAACAACTCCTTGGTGTCATAACAGTGCACGCGCACATGTCGGTCTAGACTTGTGGTATAAACGAGCCCCTGTGCCACGGAGAATGCTGTGACGGCCCCGGAACCTTAAGAGGGCGCAGTACGCTCGGTTCTCCATACAAACGTATTTACGCTCTCATTTTAAAACGCCATGCTAGAATAACATGAAACTTTGTATACACAAATAGTCTTGCCACCTTGGTGACCCGGTAGATGTTCGCATATTTCACTTGTTCTTGTTTTTGTTTAGTGTATTCTCTTACTTTTCAAATACCTTCATCTCAATAAATATAATTCCGTGTTTATGCTAAAGTCGGACGACGGTGTCACTTTGACATTTAACTGACGTTTGATGTTGCGTTTTGTTATGTCAACTTAGAGTCGTATTTTCCTGACTAGAAAGAACACTAAACTTATTCTAGTTTATTAGTATCTCTGTTGGTTTAATTGTTTATTTCATCTATTTATGTTAACTGTAGGCGAGCAAATGAGAAAGTTTTTTAGTTTTAATAGTTAAACTTGTAACAATTTGCATACACGTATATTAGTATATTTTATCTATCTATATATTTTCGTATAGTATATCGTATATTTATTTATATTACAGTATTCAATTTCATTGTCGATGTCCGACGTTTTTAATGAAAGTGTTGATAGTGAGTTTTTTTCTCTCTCATCTTCTAGTCACTATGACTCGTTGAGCGAGGCTTCAGACATGCCGGATTTGTGTGATCGGCTACACACTACGTTTGTCTCGTCTACCAAGCAATTTAATGTTGTTCATATAAATGCGCAAAGTGTGCCTGCTCACTACCCGGAGTTTCTCAATTCTTTTAGCTCTTGTAACATTGATGCCATACTCATTTCAGAGTCATGGCTCAAGCCCTCTCTACCCTCGACTCTTTATCCTCTCCCTGGGTACCGTCTGATTCGCAACGACAGAACATGTGAGGTTGTAGGCGGGTCAAGTATGATGCGTGGTGGTGGCGTTGCCATTTATATAAAAAGTGATTTAGCTTGTCAAGTGGTGTGTCAGTCTTCTAATACGAACTCGAACTCCGCAGAATATCTTTTTCTTGATGTGTCGTTGCATCATTCTAAGGTTCTTTTGGGTGTTTTTTACAGCCCAAATTCCCATGTAGACTTCTTTGACAACCTCGAAAGAACCTTGGTAGATCTAAGCCCGCAGTTTGATCATCGAATAATAATGGGTGACTTTAACACGTGTCTTATAAAAAAAGATCATCGGTCCCTCAAACTCGAAACACTTGCGGCTTCTTTAAATTTTAGTATTCTGCCTCTTGGCCCAACTCATTATCCACACAACGGCCCTCCTTCACTTTTAGATCTCGTTTTAACTTCCTCCCCAGATTTAGTTTCTTTTCACGGACAGTTCAATGCCGCTGCCTTTTCATGTCATGATCTGATTTATTCCTCTTTTAAAATTCGCCCACCCAAACGAAGACACAAAATATTATTGCGGCGTAATTTAGGTGGTATTGATATACAGGCGCTTAAAGATGACCTCTACAATATTGACTGGTTGTGTGTCGAGAGTGCTGGTGATGTGGATCTCAAGGTGAGGGCCTTCAATGCCACATTGCTTGCGATTTTTGATAAACACGCCCCGCTGACACCAATGCGTGTAAAACATTATCCTGCGCCGTGGCTTACACCTGAAATAAAAGGTCTCATGGCAAAAAGAAACCGAGCTCGCATTAGACTCAGATCTGACCCTTCGGAGTATAACCATCTCCTTTACAGCTCACTGCGAAACCGCTGCAACAGAGTTTGCCGTGATGCTAGGCGTCGGTACATTCACAAGTCCATCGACGATTGCCCTCCCGCTAAGCTTTGGAATTTTTTTAAGTCGCTTGGGGTAGGCAAAGCCTCTCAGGATCCCTCTGGTGCTCTGGATTTAGACGCCATTAATGTGCATTTTAGTACCTCTCCCGTCACTCTAGACGCCTCCGTTAAACAGCTAACACTTTCTTCTCTTGCCAGTACCCCACTCTCTGTCTCATCTACTTTTGAACTAGGAAATATTTCACCGCAGGAAATCCTTGCCATCTTGAAAACTATTAAGACGAAAGCCGTTGGTGAGGATGGCCTTAGTTTGGGAATGGTTATGCTCGTGGCGGATAACATTGCTCCTATCCTTTCACACATTATCAATTATTCTTTTACCTCGGGTACTTTTCCGTCCATTTGGAAAAACGCCCACGTCATCCCGCTACCCAAAATCTCTAGTCCTGTATCTTTCTCTCATTACCGTCCCATCTCCATTCTTCCACTTTTGTCCAAGGTTGTTGAACACTTTGTCAATCGTCGCCTCCTATCACATCTGAATAGGCACAAAATGTTCAACCCTTTCCAATCTGGTTTCCGTCCCGGGCATAGCACTGTCACGGCTTTGGTTAAGGTCACTGATGACGTTCGCTTCAATATTGAAAACAAAAAACTCACACTTCTTGTTCTCTTAGACTTTAGTAGTGCATTCAATACTGTTGATTTTGATATTCTTTTAGGTATACTTGGTACACTTAACTTTTCTCAAACGACTTTATCCTGGTTTCATAGCTACCTCTTTGGGAGACGGCAGAAGGTCAGGATCGACGATCGGCTTTCTGAATGGTGCGATCTTTCCGCTGGTGTCCCTCAGGGAGGGGTGTTATCTCCTCTTCTTTTCTCCATTTTTATTGAAGGCATTACTAAATCTTTAAAATCGAATTATCACCTTTACGCCGACGATTTGCAAATTTACTCAGCAGCATGTGTTGACGACCTCCCTTCTATATTTAGAATTATAAATAGCGACTTAGAAACAATTCGTATTTGGGCCTCCAATTTTGGACTACAGGTTAATGCAAAGAAATCGCAAGCGATTGTCATTGGTAGCCCTCATTTTGTCTCCAAATTGTCTGATATGGTGTTGCCTGATGTTATTTTTGATGAAACAACAATCCCTCTCTCCTCTACAGTCAAAAATTTGGGCATCATCATTGACCAGACACTGTCCTGGTCATCTCACATTGCGGAGACTAGTAGGAAGTTGTTTGCATCACTACACTCTTTGAGGCGATTGCAGAGTTTTCTTCCTCTCCCTACAAAAATTTCAATTGCTCGTTCCCTTTTACTTCCTCTCCTTGATTACGGCGATATTGCGTTTGTGGATCTTACAGAGGAGCTGCTTGACAAGCTTGAGCGCTTACAAAATGTTTGCATTCGTTATATTTTTGGCCTGCGAAAGTACGATCACGTGTCCCACTTCCGTTCGCAACTTGGTTGGTTACCAATTCGCCGTCGCAGAGATGTACATGTTCTGTCGTTGCTTTTCAACGTGTTATTCAATCCTGCATCACCACAGTACCTTTCCGAAAGATTTAGTTTTATGGCCGCCGCCAGCGGTCACCGCCTGCGGTCTAGTGCCAATCTCTCGCTTGCCGTTCCATCCAGAAAATCGCGAAGTTATTCTAAATCCTTCACTGCCTATTCTGTTACATTATGGAATGAGTTGCCGGTATCTATCAGGCAATCACAGTCTGTTGCCTCGCTTAAGGACAGACTAAAAAAGTTGTGGCTTTCGGAATCCTGACCATGGACATATTGAATACTAATGTTTATTTATTATTTGCTATTATCCTGCATTTATGTATAAAACGTATATATGTGTGTATTATATATATATATATTTATATATTTAAGTATATATTTACATGAATAGTTATGTTATAGTGTAAACAAGCTTATTAGTTTTACGTGTATTCATAATCTGACATTGCTTTCTTAAATGTCCGTGTTTGTGCAAAATTAGTTTGTCGCCTTTGTGTACTACATTTATTTTTCTCATTTTCTCGAAGGTTAGCTGGAAGAGATCCCTTATTGGGATAAGTTCGCCTTTGTACTTTTACATTTTGTTTTTTTGTTTCGATTGTTATTGTTTTTTTGTGCAATAAAGTGTTATACATACATACATACACAATGGGATCCGGCATATCTAGGTCGAAAATTAGTTTCTGTTGCTAGAAATTGTAAAAGAAAAGAAATACAGCGGTGTTTTTAAGTTTTGTATTTTTTCTCCATTATAATTTCTAATACTAATTGCCGACCTAGATATACCGGATCCCACTGTGTATACAAAGTTTCAAATTATTCCAGCATGCGGTTTTACAATGAGAGCGAAACTACGTTTGCATGGAGAACCGAGCTTAGTCCGGACTCTTAATCTATGGTATAATATTATAAAGCTGAAGAGTTTATTTGTTTGTTTGAACGCGCTAATCTCAGAAACTACTGGTTCGAATTGAAAAATTAAAATTTTGTGTTGGATAGTCCATTCATCTAGGAAGGCTTTAAGCTATATAACATCACGCTTCGACCAATAGGAGCGAAGACGCTGACGAAGTCGCGGGCAACAGCTAGTGTAAACTATTAGTATACCTCTCATCTCGGCCCGGCGCTATGCATGTGGCGGCCATTTTGTCAAGCTCGATATTGCACACAGGTCGCCGTTGCGCTCGGGTGTCATACAGCCTGTAAACACAAATATAGTACATTATTATTGACCTGCGGGCCTATGATGGTTGCCATTTTATCACTTATCGTCGGGGATAAGACAACCGTCACTGTCGTACTCGCATACTTGTCAGAATGTGACGAATATCTTATCCACGGCGATAAGTGGTAAGGGACGTTTGGCAGTGACAGTGTCCTGCACGGCTAATCAACTGTAGCATTGTTATTATTTTGTAGTAGCTGAGACTGTAATTTTATATTTAACTATACAATGTATATTATAGGCCCTCTGCTTTATAACGCGTACTTATTTGACATCACAGACTCATTTACAAAAGCTAAACATTTAAATTGATTTAATGTATGCCGACGATAAAAAAATATTTTCATGTTATTAGGAGCCTAGACGATTGCCTGGCTCTTCAAACAGATCTGCAAAACTTACAAAACTAATACACTAAAAATAAAATTACTGTTAATGTCGGAAAAATGTCAATGCATCAGCTATACGCGAAAAAAACAACCACTTTTTTCTCGTACATCTTTGAAGGCACGACAATCAACAGAGTTGTACTTTGTGACCAAAGGTTCTAAGCACGGTTGTTACAGTTTCCAAGGGATCTTATGCGCGACATCTACCATGTATTTGAGTAATTAGACTAGTGTCGCTACTCAGTCAGGGATGGCGTTAGTAGTGATAATTTTTCACGGATTGCCTAAATAGGGAGGGCAGATGGCGTTAGTAGTCATCATTTTTCGCGGTTCGCCTAAGTAGCGATGGCAGATGGCGTTAGTAGACATCATTTTCACGGTTTGCCTAAATAGGGATGGCAGATGGCGTTAGTAGACATCATTTTTCGCGGTTCGCCTAAGTAGCGATGGCAGATGGCGTTAGTAGACATCATTTTCACGGTTTGCCTAAATAGGGATGGCAGATGGCGTTAGTAGACATCATTTTCACGGTTTGCCTAACTAGGGATGGCAGATCGCGTTAGTAGTCATCATTTTTCGCGGTTCGCCTAAGTAGCGATGGCAGATGGCGTTAGTAGACATCATTTTCACGGTTTGCCTAAATAGGGATGGCAGATGGCGTTAGTAGACATCATTTTCACGGTTTGCCTAAATAGGGATGGCAGATGGCGTTAGTAGTCTTCATTTCTACGGTTCGCCTTGGTAAGGGTAGAGCTGTCCGTAACAGATATACTTACTGTCACCAGCACCAATATCTGCCATAACAAAGCGCGCACAAGTATCTGACACGGCTCTATTTATTGGCTATGCTATGTGCACCAGGGGCCTTTCAGCTCGAAGTACGAATTTTTCTATGGAAATGTTAGTTTAACATGTTTGCACCAGATGTCTCTGGGTGCTGTCTCTATTGCACTTGCATATTGAACTGACAGGGATGCAGCGGTCGTGCGGTTAGTTTTTACTAAATACACAACGGCGCTACGATCTATGTGGAGTATTTCACTGGTATCTCTATCTCAGTATATATATTGTACTTTGTGATGTGCACGTCTGAAACGTCAAGCGTCAAGGGTCCCGGGACGATGTCAAACTCAGAGATGTCAAATGACACATGAATATTTTATTTATTACAGTAAACGGGAATGACCCCATACTGGGAATTTTACTGAAATGTATAATACGAATCGTAGGAAACCAATAGGAAACATGAAAGTAAATTTGACAGATGTCCCCGGTAGCTACACATTTCTGCCATGGTGTACGCTGCGATCGCTTAGCTTACCCCCACCACCTACTTCGCACATAGCCAATAGGGCCGTTAGGTAGGAGGTGTCAGACATTTTCGCCGCCTTTGTTTTGGCCATTATTAATAATGGTGACTGTACATGAAAGAAGAAGTATATAACGCTGACTGTAGGTACATGTTAACAATTAACATTAACACGCTATCCTGTGAAAGATCCCACAACGGCCCGAATTCAAGCAGGACGTTTCATCATCATCATCATTTCAGCCGAATGACGTCCACTGCTGGACATAGGCCTCCCCCAAAGGCTTCCACAATGACCGGTCCTGCGCCACCCGCATCCAGCGGACACCCGCGACCCTTACCAGGTCATCAATCCACCGTGTGGGGGGCCTGCCCACGCTACGCCTTCCGGTACGTGATCGCCACTCGAGAACCTTTCCGCCCCAACGGCCATCGGTTCTGCGTGCTATGTGCCCCGCCCACTGCCACTTAAGTTTAGCGAGCGACGTTTACAAAAAAATATTTTTTAATAGGGATTTGACAATAGAACAACAACGAAAATTAAAATATCCAACAACTAGAACTTTCTGAAACGACCAAGCGTTACCATAGAGAAAATAAGTAAGAATAGAGAGCTAACTCCATACATCATTTTTTACTTATTATTTCGTAGTCGAAATCTAGCGTCAAATAGCGGAATTATCAGTTTTGTTATAAAGATACTAGATGTCACGTATGTCGCTACTGACTAAAAGTGTATTTCTCAACAATTTACTACTAATATTTAAAGCATAATGAGTTCAAAACAGAGTTCCGGTTAATCCGATTATAATATTAGCTAAAAATGGTTGAGCATTCGATTGTTCGTTCGTCACGGCGTCTATTGTCGAGTAGCAGTATTGATAACTCCGCTATTTGACGCTAGATGTCGACTACGAAATAATAAGTAAAAAATGATGTATTCAGTCATATGAAGTTAGCTCTCTATTCTTACTTATTTTCTCTATGCTTAAAACCGAACTACAGAAAATACCGAAAAGTCATACGCGTGCCTATTAAATTTGAAGCGGTGCTAAAAATGCAACAGAACTGGCAACCGTTTTCGAAGATCTCACGGTTCGAAAATAAATGCCATACGATTATTATTATTATCAAATTTGAGAAGTTCCATCGATTCCTACCTTCACCAAATTTCTTGCCTCGCACAGCTAAACTGTGAAATCAACTGTCGCCTGCGGTATTTCCGGACCGATTCGACCTTCAAACCTTCAAGAAAAGAGCGTACTCCCATCTTAAAGGCCGGCAACGCACTTACAACCCCTCTGGTGTTGCGGGTGTCCATGGGCGGCGCTAATCGCTTACCATCAGGCGATTCGTCTGCTCGTTTGCCTCCTATGTCATAAAAAAGGGACCATGCGTCAAAATGGTCCTAAAAACAACAAAGCTGAGAATTAGTTCAATAAATAGAATCTTTAAATCTACTATTAGCATCGTATTCACTTAAAAAACGACTAAAATATGAATATCTCAGGCTCTGCAATGGAACTGAACTTGGTGCCCATAGAATGAAATGAAGTACACGTAAATACCTATTTAATGACATAACTCTTAGCTCTGTTGGTTTTTGGTCCACTTTCCCCATGGTCCCCAAGCGACCTCCTCTAAGGCTGGGGCTGCGGCTGCCACGGCAGAGCAACACAAGCGGCGCAAATATGCCGTCCTCAGCGAGGGCTACATGTTTGCGCCGTTTGGTGTGGAAACACTGGGGCCGTGGGGACCGGGCCCGAAAGCACTATATAAAGAGATTGCGGGCCGTCTCATTGAGACGTCAGGTGACCAGAGGGCTGGCAGTTATTTTGGCCAGAGGATAAGTTTATCTATCCAAAGGGGCAACGCTGCCAGCCTTCTGGGCACCATAGCGTGTGATGGAGACCTGGGGGGCATTTACTTTTTATAGGTATAGTTATTAATTTAGATTTAGGCCTTAGTTAGTAATCATATTTATTTTTGTTTCTTTAAACCTGTCATGTATATTTTGTGTTTTATGTGTTAATAAATTTCTAAGAACTATCAAAATCGGCCAACGTGGTCCAAAATTTTCGGGGTCCATACATAAATAAAGACAAGCATGCAGACGAACTAAGACCCTCCTTCCTTCTATCGAAGTCGGTTAAAAAGACACCTAATAAGTAATATTAAACCATTATTAACCATGTATTCAAAAAGGGGCTTAAATACAAAATACAAGTTCAGGGTTAAATGATCACAATTATTTACGGGTAGCGCTAGTGGACACGTCAAAGGCCTCTTAACGTTACTAAGGTACTCTTGCTACCGACTGTACTTGGGTATAGAAGATTCACTCTCTAACTAACGCTATGTTTGACCGGGGTCATGGGTGGTCATGGTCCGTTAGGGTTGTCAAGCTGGGTGACAACTTTAAAGTGCACGAGAGCGTTCTGGTTTGAAAGTTGATCCCAGTTATCTACTGACCTGATGTAGCCATGACGGGAGCACACAGCCGCCGTATGGCCACCCTGTGCAGTCCAGCATAGATCTGACACCCACACTCCGCGTCTTAATTGTAGCCAGTCGTGGGCGAGGTTCTTCGCGCTAAAGATGGGCTCTGGTTCCCCAATGCGGTAGATCTTCAGGTCATTTTCTTCGCCACCTGGAAATTAAGAAGATTTATTGAGACAACTCCCCTTTTACCTCTTTTTGTCTCTTCCAGACAGCTATTAATTCACTTCTTTTTTTGAGCTGTGAAGCAGGTGCGGGCTGAAAATTAGCGCTGTACAGCCGACCAGGCTCGCAGCAAGCGCTGAGCCCGAACCTACTGTCGCACCGTATTTGATATTTTTTTCTTTTTGCTACAGTAAATCTTTCTTTTTATGTACGTCTTGTTGCTCGTATAAATTGGGTGACCGTATCCTATCCAGCTTGCTGCCAGTATCCGCTAAGACAGAAGACGGAGACACACACCAGAACACCACATACACACTTACAGATCTGTATGTGGTGTGGTGTTCCTGCACTGCTAGCACAAGACGGCGCCCGAGATAGACTATCCGTCTCTATCTATTGGGTACACACAGAAAGAGACGGATAGTCTATCTCGCGCGCGATATAGCTGATGGGATGCGCTGTGTTGAGAGTGATGGACCTGCATGTCTCTTAATGTCAATTAAAAGAATCCTCAAGTCAACAAAGGGTCGGCAAGGCGCTTGGAATTCTTCTGCATTCGCAAGCGTCCATAGGCTACGGTGTCTACAAGCTTTTATAAATTTGTGTCCACCATCAGCTCTTAATACTTGGTACTACTGGTTTCGAGTTTTAGTTTACTTTATGTTGTGATTCTTTTTTCGTACTTGTAATGATATTTTGTTGTATTTGTTTAAAAAAGATAAATAATCTAGTCTATAGTATATAATTATGTATGTATATTTAATGTATATATATATATATATATGTATTCAGGTATATATTTGGTTAAGTAGTTTAAACACCTTTTTTGTAATTAGCTCTACCTTAGGATATTTTTTGTATTCTCTCTTAGTTTGTCTCTTGCACCTACCTTCGCTATTTTCTGTTTGGCCCCGTGGTTGACTGGTAGAGAATGCCTTGGGACATTAAGTCCGCCATTACCAATTTATTTGTGCAATAAAATTTTAATAAATAAATAAATAATTTGTAAATAGTGACACCTAGATATACTACCTACCAGAATGTATTTACTTGTGACCTACAAAACTCAAAGGCTCAGTCTGAAATTGACTGAAAACCAGCGCTGGGCTTTCTGCTCAGCACACGCTGAGACTGAGACTTATTGCTTCACAACGGTAATTGTTATATTAATAAGTTACGTCCATATGTATTAGCTAGTATAAATTTCGTGGCAATAAATATATCACTACTGGACAGCGGAGCAACCAGGCATATAAGGAACCGTTGCACTAGCAAACAGACAGACAGTACATGTAGCAGACAGTTGCTTCTCAGCACACACCCACATCCTATCTTCCCCACATCCTCATTCCTCCATATCTTGACGCCAGTACATGTAACAGACAGACAGTACATGTAGCAGACAGTTGCTTCTCAGCACACACCCACATCCTATCTTCCCCACATCCTCATTCCTCCATATCTTGACGCCAGTACATGTAACAGACAGACAGTACATGTAGCAGACAGTTGCTTCTCAGCACACACCCACATCCTATCTTCCCCACATCCTCATTCCTCCATATCTTGACGCCAGTAGATGTAACAGACAGACAGTACATGTAGAAGACAGTTGCTTCTCAGCACACACCCACATCCTATCTTCTCCACATCCTCATTCCTCCATATCTTGACGCCAGTACATGTAACAGACAGACAGTACATGTAGCAGACAGTTGCTTCTCAGCACACACCCACATCCTATCTTCCCCACATCCTCATTCCTCCATATCTTGACGCCAGTACATGTAACAGACAGACAGTACATGTAGCAGACAGTTGCTTCTCAGCACACACCCACATCCTATCTTCCCCACATCCTCATTCCTCCATATCTTGACGCCAGTACATGTAACAGACAGACAGTACATGTAGCAGACAGTTGCTTCTCAGCACACACCCACATCCTATCTTCCCCACATCCTCATTCCTCCATATCTTGACGCCAGTACATGTAACAGACAGACAGTACATGTAGCAGACAGTTGCTTCTCAGCACACACCCACATCCTATCTTCCCCACATCCTCATTCCTCCATATCTTGACGCCAGTAGATGTAACAGACAGACAGTACATGTAGAAGACAGTTGCTTCTCAGCACACACCCACATCCTATCTTCTCCACATCCTCATTCCTCCATATCTTGACGCCAGTACATGTAACAGACAGACAGTACATGTAGCAGACAGTTGCTTCTCAGCACACACCCACATCCTATCTTCCCCACATCCTCATTCCTCCATATCTTGACGCCAGTACATGTAACAGACAGACAGTACATGTAGCAGACAGTTGCTTCTCAGCACACACCCACATCCTATCTTCCCCACATCCTCATTCCTCCATATCTTGACGCCAGTACATGTAACAGACAGACAGTACATGTAGCAGACAGTTGCTTCTCAGCACACACCCACATCCTATCTTCCCCACATCCTCATTCCTCCATATCTTGACGCCAGTGCCGGGTTAGAAGAGTACCACCCCCGTTTCTTCCCTTGGGTGTCGTAAGAGTTGACTATGGGAAGGTTGAAGTGTGTTGTGGACGATGGGCTAGCAACCTGTCACTGCAATATCACATTTTATCCATCCAATAAATATAAATAAATATTGGGGGACAATCTTACACAAATCGACCTAGCCCCAAACTAAGCAAAGCTTGTACTATGGGTACTAGACGACGATATAAATACTAAATACATACTTAAATACATAGAAAACATCCAAGACCCAAGAACGAATATCCGTGTTGAATGCACAAATAATGCCCAGGCCGGGATTCGAAACCGGGACCTCTAGCTTCGGAGGCAGTGCTATAAACCTGCAGTTGCTAAAACTGGCACTGAAAATTAATTTTCATGTGCTCTGCTTAATAATAATAATAATAATAAGCCCGCAGGCCAGCTTGTGGCGAGCTGTTGGGGAGTAACGACCCCACGGACCCGAGTGCTCCCGAGAGTCGGTCAGGGCCTCCGTCTCCGGCGTGTCTTCGTCGGTCGGAGTGGAATCCCAAGGGGGCCCGCAGGACTCTCAGCTCTGGCTTGCCTTCATTGGCCGTCCAGAGAGGAGTCGTTAGAGCTATATGCTCCAGGGGTGGAAGTTTTAAAGGGCATAACGCCGCGAGTAACTTCGGAGAAAGCGCAGCACACCTCTCGACACCCCTGAGCCGCTCACACCGGTGTTGCTCCTAAGACGGCATTTTCAGGAGCCCATCTAACGAGTGGCTAGTCACCGCCTGCCTCGATAGCATTTGACTATGTTATGGTAGGTGTCCGGAACTCTAGCAATAGCCCCATTACTTTCTCCATCCAAATTTCATCCATAGCCCGATTCTTTTTTTTTTCAATTTACCCGCAATAGTCCAATCGCTGGAACTGATTCACGGGTATGTATTGATGTACCCGTGAATGGGTTCTAGCAGGTGTACTATATCACATTAAACTTCATCTCCAAAAGGCCTCTACGTGTTGGAATTATATCCCCACGCACGCCTACCAAATGACCGGGTTTCACCCCGTGAATTTCAAACGGATATAATAATAATAATGTCCTGTCCTTGGCGTAGGGATGTGACGACCCTGGCGTAGGGATGTGACGACCCCATCGCCCACTGGATTTCCAGTGCAGTCAGTCAACATAGGGCAGCTTGTGGCGAGCTGTTAGGGAGCAGCGACCCTATGTACCTGAGTGCTCCTGGGGGTGTCCCGTGGGTTGGTTGTATGAACAGGCCCCCCGCCTCTGGCTTGCCTTAACCGGCTGTCCAGAGTGGAGTCGCTAGAGCTGTTGCTCGGGGGTGGATGTGGTCACCTAAGTGGCGAGTTGGCTATATGTTTAAAGTCCAGTGCCACCTCTCTACCCCAGCACTCTGCACCGGTGTTGCCCTTAGGCCATTTTTAATGTCGCTATTTTTAGGGGCCCATCTAGCAGAGGGCGAGTTACCGTCTGCCTGAGATAAAAAAAATTATTAGGCAGACGTCAGTTGTCTCACTCAATAGCCCAGCCATTAGTCCATCATATTCACCCAATAGTCCGGTTCATCTAGATTCCATCAACCAGCAACAGTTCCTGTACAGGAAGGCGGGTGCTGTCTCTGTGTGCGTCCCATGACACGGGCAGGGACAGCATCCGCTCGGTGTACCCCTTGCATTTCATTAAATTGTCAAAAGGGCCTCTACGTGTTGGCTATGTGGTACTCGGTTGGTACTTCGGTACCTCGGTACTTCGGCTCCGCGCACGCCTTCCAAAGGCCCGGGACACCATTGTCCCGTGAGCGGATAAGACATAAAATAATAATGTCCTAGCCGATTTCGGCCTCAGCGACTGCGTGTAATAGAATTAGGTATCACCTTTTATACTCATGCACTAGATATTAGAGCGATGTTGTTCCACTCTTTGATGCGCTCTCAGATGCCTAACGTACCCGATATTCCTTAGAAAGGCACGAGCGCATTTTGAGCACGTCAATACTCCACCGACGTTTTTTTTTAAATACCACGTCGGTGGCAAACAAGCGTACGGCCCGCCTGATGGTAAGGGGTCACCGCAGCCTAGGAACGCCTGCAACTCCAGGGGTGTCACATGCGCGTTGCCGACCCTTTAAAAATGTATACACTCTTTTCTTGAAGAATCCCATACTGTAGTCCCTCGGGAAAACCTCGGCAGGGAGCCCATTCCACAACCGGAGCGTCCGAGGGAGGAAGTTCCTCTGAAACCGTACCGTACGCGACCATTTAGGTTCTAAGGTGTGAGGATGAATGCCCTGCCGACGGCGAGCAGTGCGATGATAGAAAGCGGCTGTGGGCATCATATCGAACAGTTCTTCGGAGCACAACCCATTATACAAGCGATAGAACACGCACAAGGATGCAAAGTTTCTCCTTAAACTTAACGGTTCAATATCGCTCGTAATTGTAACGAATGGCTGCTGGTGGACGAGCCTTGAGCTCATCTCGCTTTCCATCAAGCTCGTTACGGCGGTCAATCTCAAAAGCATTAACCTGCTCATGAATGAGCTGTCGCCATTCGGGTCGTCGTGCTGCCTTCTTGTCCCACTCAGAAGAAGAAAATATTTATTCGTGACCAAAAATAATTAATATATATAATAAAAAATAAATTAAAAAACGTATTTCGTCACGAGAAGGCTCCAACTTGCATCGCTTCACGTGTCTTTTCATATTGGTAATATAGGCGTGACTCCAAGAAAATTTGAAGCCCGCGACGTGCCCGGAGTCATGGGCAGAGGCGTCCATGAAACTAATCACTAAATACCGGAGCAAGCACAAGCATGCATATAAGAGTGGGATGTACCAACTGCAGACCGATCAGCGTTAATAATGACGAGCTGTCATTCATGGACAATTGACAACATTATTTTTTTAAGCAGGATTTTTACCGATTTCAAATAGAGGATGAAAAGGTAAAATAAAACCACATTTTTAAATTCTCGAAAATATCCCTATTTCATATAAATAAATCAATTTCAAAAGTTCCTCATTCCAAAACAGAGTAAGTGACAAGTAAGGCGTCACAGCGTAACAAATTACACGGAAGCACTGTTACTAAGACAAATTTACTAAAGAAAGTGAACTGCTGTTATTTTTGTGCACTGTGACTGTCACAATTTCATAGTACTGACGTCATTCCTACGATGTAGGCTTTCTTCGCATTTTCGTGAATATTAAAAAAAACGAATATCTTTAAAAATATTTAAAAAAAGTATTTTGGGGATTCTTATTCACAAATTAACGAAATGAGTTAAGATTTCATTACTAAATACGGAGCAAGCATGCATATTGAAAAAAAAAAACTTAATGAAATTATGAAATTAACAAAATTGCTTTCTTGGGGTTAGATATGAGGATATCAGGTATCATTTTTGTAAAAACAGGTATATTGTACCACATAAGAAAATCAGCCATATCGTATCTGGAGGAGCCCAAACTTGGTCAAAAAATCAAAATCAAATATGTATTCTGCAAATAGGCCACAAGCACCCACAAGGGCACTTTTACATGTCAAAGCGTTAATTTATACAATTTAAAAAAACTGACAATCTTACTTAATAATAATGCTTAAAAAATATACTAATTAAGAATTCAATGAAAATAAAAAATATACTGATTAATAATTTACAAATATTAAGGACGTATTGAATACGATCTGTGTCCGAATAAACAAAAAGTATATAAAATTAATTTAATATCTCAGAGATGTATATGGTCTCTGAGCCTCCAAATGCGGGTATGTTGTGAAAATTATTTTCGTTTTAATTTGAAAAAGTGGCCGTAAACGTGTGCATAACGGCTAAACCATACATCGATTTGCGGTTTATTTTTGCGTACACCTTCCACTGAATGGGTTGTGCTCCGAAGAACTGTTCGACATTATGCCCACGGCTGCTCTGCCAGCGCACCGCTCGCCGTCGGCGACATTTATCCTCACACCTTAGAACCTTAATGATCGCGTACGGTACGGTTTCATAGGAGTTTCCTCCATCGGACGCTCGGGTTGTGGAATGAGCTCCCTGCCGAGGTTTTCCCAAGGGTGGCACTGGCAGCGCGCAAATGACACCCCTGGAGTTGCTGGCGTCTAGAGGCCGCGGTGTCCGCTTACTATCTATAGACCAATCCCCAGCTGCTTGATCTTATAGGACTCAGAGTTCCACGTCTTTCCGCAAAGCACCTACGTCCTCGTCGCCGCGATCTCTTCGCTGTCCCCCCTACAAGAACTCGCGCACTAGCCTCTTCCCCTCTGCATCAAGTACTAAAGCTGTTAAACAATATACTGGACAGTGACAGCCAACTGGACATGTTCTCAAGCTCGAAACCAAAGTTTATGGCGGCTGCCTATCAATATCTAGAGAAAGTTGTCACTCCTAGCTCCATAACTGCTTAATTTGTATTGTTAAATTATTAAATACCTTGACCTATTAATATTGCATAATTTATCATTTTCACTTTTGTATTGACATTCCGTATTTCTGTATTCCTTTGTAATTTTAACTTAATTTTGTAATTTTAGCTGTATCATATTGTATTGACTTTCTGTATTTCTTTGTATTAATCGCAATCCAATTCCACTGACTTTTGTAAATTATTTATTTAGTTATCTCTTGTTGTATTATAAATTTGACGTGTACATTTTTTTTAATAAGTAATTACTTATTAGCATATAAGGTATAACTGTTAGTGCTAATATTAATGGTAATAATAAATAAATAAATAAATAAACTATCAGGCTGGCCGCTTCTTTGCCACAGACGGGGTATTGAAAAAAAGATTGAAGCAACAAAGTACCTGTAGCAAATAGCTCTTCATCAGCACACACCCGCATCCTATCCAACTTGCCACCAGTATCCACCAGGACTTCCTCCTTTTTCCTCCATATCTTGACGACGCCAGTGCTGAGAGCGGTCAGTAAGCGGCGACAGCGACCGACGCCCACGACGTGACCTGAGCCGTGGTCAGCAGTGTAGGTGCGGTGGAGGGTTCCGTCGGGGGAGTGGATTTGGACCTGGAAGTGCAAGGTACACGTTAAGTTCAGGTGCCTCCTGTATGATCATCATCAGACAGAGGGGCAAGCAGGTATTAGGGAGTTCCTATATCGACTCAATTATTGATATGTAGGAATGAATGTGTTTACTGAGTGATAGGCGATTGACTGGAAGAATGAGTATGAACAAGAATAGAACGAATGAAGGAATGAGAGAGAGTGATTAACGGGGATTGACTGAGAGGGTGGATTAGGATAAACTGTCTATTAAGTATCTTAACTTACATTTACTTATAGTAGTCGGTGGTTGAGAAAAGAACATTTTATAACCTCAAAGTGACTTTTAGGTTATAAACTGTATGGAAATGACAGATGTCAGGATTGACTTCTTAACCACCGACCACTGTATTTCGATTTAAAATTATATTTTTTATAATTATGGTTGGGAGCTTCACATAGACCTTTGAATTTATTTCCAGATAAGATATAGGTTTAAGCATGCTGGGTTTCCGCTACCCAACATCATATGCGCCTATTTTGCACAATATTTTCCTTCACTGAATAAATCATCGCACTGCTCGCCGTTGGCAGAGCATTCATCCTCACACCTTAGAACCTAAATGGTCGCGTACGGTACGATTTCAGAGGAACTTCCTCCCTCGGACGCTCCGTTTGTGGAATGAGCTGCCGAGGTTTTCCCGAGGAACTACCGTATGGGATTCTTCAAGAAAAGAGTGTATAATTTTTAAAGGGTCGGCAACGAGCATGTGACACCCCTGGAGCTGCAGGCGTCCATAGGCTGCCGTGACCGCTTACCATCAGGCGGGCCGTACGCTTGTTTGCCACCGACGGGGTATATAACAAAAAAATGGCTTTGCCATATTTTGAGATATCTTAATAGGGATGTTGACTGATAAACTTTTAATGGAACAACAAAAACGCTCTATTAGTATGAAGTTTGTACGGAAATAGCAACAAGTGAAGTGACGCCTTCTCTATGATCAAATAGCGCGTAGCGTCCATTTACTGTTCTTCATGTATTTAAAATTCTCTAAAATAGCAAAAATGTAGAATCGTCAATTTTTCTGAGTATTTTCGAAAGATTTATTTATTGGTAATTAATAAATAAAAATAAATAAAATAAATATTGGGGGACAATCTTACACAAATTGACCTAGTCCCAAACTAAGCAAAGCTTGTACTATGGCCATGGGTACTAGACGACGATATACATACTTATATAGATAAATACATACTTAAATACACAGAAAACATCCAAGACCCAAGAACAAATATCCGTGAAAAATGCACAAATAAATGCCCTGGCCGGGATTCGAACCCGGGACCTCTAGCTTCGGAGGCAGAGTCACAACCAACTAGGCTAAACAGGTCGTCAATAATGTAAGAGTAATTTATTTTTATTGTTGTCAACATCCCAATAGTATTTCCATATTCACAATCATACTAATTACCAGAAAAAAGGTAGCGAACAATTACGAGAAGAAAGTAATTAGTATGATTGTGAACTAAGGCATTGATTTATGGTTTTCTTTTTTTTTCGTGAAAAAAAAAACAAATGGTACCAAAGGTTATAACCTGCTGATTTTTTTTTCCAATTATAATTTCCGTCTGCTCCTTATTACCCCACTCTATGCAAGTGATGCCCTCGTCCTTCTGCAGCGACTTGATGTCCACCAGGTTCTCTATGCACTTCTTACTGTTGTTTGTTATGTCTGTGTGGTATTTCACATCTATGGACAAAAAAGGAGCATTTTTAGGGTTACATACCCAAAGGGTTAAACAGGGCCCTGTTACTAAGGCTTTGCTGTCCGTCCGTCTGTCTGTCTGTCACCAGGCTGTATATCATGAACCATGATAGTTAGGTAGTTGAAATTTTCACAGATGATGTATTTCTGTTGCCGCTATTACAACAAATACTAAAAACAAAATAAAATAGATATTTAAGGGAGCTCCCATACAAAAAAAGCTATTAAACAGTTGCTTGTTGTGTTCATCAGGCACTGGGTCTCAAAATGTATGGAAAAACTAAAGTCCGACTCGCACTTGACCAAAATAGTACTTGATATTATTAAACATCCTTATTACTGATAAAAAAATAAGAAATATTTAATTATTTCAATTAAATGAATAAAGGTTATAATAAAGTGTCAAATGTTGTATAGATAATAGTATGAAACCCTTCGTACGCAAGTCCGACTCACTATGTATGTATGTATGTATGTATTGCTTTATTGTACATAAAACACGGTAAAATGATAAACAAACAAAAAGTCGAAGTACAAAGGCGAGCTTATCCCTTTAAGGGATCTCTTCCAGCTAACCTTTGAGCAAATGAGTTGAAAGAAAACAATGGAGGATGAAGATAAACCACCTGTGAATTTTGCACTGAAACAGAAATTGAAAACAAAACAAATTCATTGGCCGGTTTTTTAATTTTTATTACAGATCCGCCAAATATTCAGTTATTATTCGGTACTCGGAGCATTCAGTGTATTTTTTAATGTTCATATTTTAAACGAATCCTCAAACCAATAAAGGGCTGGCAGCGTGCTTGTGGTTGTTCTGGATTCACGCGTCCTTAGGCTACGGTGTCTGCTTACCATCAAACCGGCTGCATGCTTGTTTGTGAACAGCACAAGAAATAATCTTTTGTGTTTTTTTTTATTGCAGTAGCAAAGAGTTATCGTGAACGGAATATAAAAATACATATATGGAGACAAAAGCGGTGGTAAAACAGACTTTCAATGTAAATTTCATCAGATATTATGTAAAGTGAAGAGAAAATGAGAGGGTTATTTTTTTGTTGCTTATTATGTATAGGTTTCATGTTTCGCTGCATTAAACGATACTAGAGGGTTATACGGCGAAGCTAATAAAAGCTAGATTTTATGGTTAACTGCAGATAATATAGTTTTAATCAAAATAAACTTAGTGTTTGCCTCCCGATAGTTAAAAGATTAAAATAACAAGCTACTTACGTTTAAATGAACCTATTTTTGTGGCGACAAATATGTCTACCTCTGTGTCTTCTTGCTTTATTTGCATTTTAATGTATTTAACATCCAGTTTCCATTAAAATAAAATTAATTTCACAGCAACTATCAACACGTGAGTTTGTTATGAAATTATTAATATGCCAAGTTGACATGTGTTTTTTTTTTCTTTTTTTAATGGTAGTTTCATTCCACATACATAGACAAATGAGCAAACGATCAAAATAAGTACTGAGTATAGAAATCGTACTATAAAAGTAAGATTACACGTTATTTAAGTAAGAAAACTAATAGTTAGTAACGAAATCCTCTTTTTGATTTAGTTTGGTCAAAAGTCGAAACAAAAACAACAAATACAATTGCGTAGAATGGGACAAATACAAATATACATTCCGTAACAAGCAAAATGCACTTTCGTATTGATCTACCTTATATGAGACTCACACAAATCACCAAAAACAATATTTTTCCTGAAAGATGCTTGATAAAACCATAGTTCTTAATAATTCAATAGTTTCTTCAGTACTTTATTAACATTTATTCCAAAAATTATTAATTTTGTAATCTTCAACTTATTTGACCAAATAAACACGTACGCACGATTCGGACAAGAAAGTAAAAACTCGACAACAGCGCCACGTACCGGCAGAAATCAGAACTAGTTTATCGCCATATTTTGTGATGGCGACTGATATTTATAGATCGTAAGGGTGTTGTTTTTTATCAATAATAAATGCTCTAAAATGGAGGAAACAAAGGTTATTTACTACATAGACGATGAGGAGACGCCGTATTTAGTGAAAATCCCCATATCGCCTGAGAAAGTGACGTTAATTGACTTTAAAAATCAGTTGAATCGGCCGAACTATAAATTTTTCTTCAAATCTATGGACGATGATTTCGGTGTTGTTAAAGAGGAAATAGTTGATGATAACGCTCATTTGCCGTGTTTTAACGGTCGTGTGGTGTCGTGGCTGGTGTCAGCGGAGGGCTCGAACCCATCTGACGGTGCCTCACAATGTACGGACAGCAATGCTGGGAAAGCGAAGGCTGCCGCCCACGGGGCTCCGACAGCGCCCCTTACAAGGGACACTTGCACGGACACAGACAGTACGATAAGCTCCCGCCCGGGCCACAGAGCTTCGTGCGACAAATACAAGTATAGAGGCTTAAGAATCAATGGACACTCCAAATACGGGAACCATGGCTTGGAATATGAGACTGCCTCGGTCCTCAGCTCTGATCTAGACTCTACCAGCCTATTCGACAGCCAGTCAGAGATAACAACAACTACAGGCAGACACACAAACGCCTCTGTGGACCGAGCACTCACAGAATGCAGCAGTGTATCACATTTGCAAGTTAGCAATAGAAAACGGCCACAGCGACGGCGAAAACGACCACAAGTCATGTCGCGAACAAGCTCATATTCATCCATTACAGATTCTACAATGTCCATGCACATAATTACGGTGACATTGAACATGGATACGGTGAATTTTCTAGGGATATCGATTGTGGGTCAGTCGAATAAGGGTGGTGATGGAGGTATTTATGTGGGAAGCATTATGAAAGGTGGTGCAGTGGCGTTGGACGGAAGGATTGAGCCTGGAGATATGATATTACAGGTAAGAAATTATATTTGACTGTTTTCTAGAACTTAAATACATAAAAAACATCCAAGACTTAGCATGAGTATTTGTCTCTGAGTCTTCATCATTTTAATATGTATATCATTCTCTGCCCGGCTAGTATAATAGCTTATACTGTCACATTATATGGCCAAAATGTACTGAAACGTCACATAAAACGTGACAGTATAAGCTACCATACTAGGCGGGCTGGAGGACATAGCCTTATTGAGCTTACTGTGGGACTAGATTGATTTGTGTAATATTGTCCCCTAATTTTATGTTTATGTACTTCTACTTTGTTGGGTAAACAAGTTAGAGGAACACTCACTTGACAAGCTTAAACCCAATAAGGTCTAATTTCCCCCTTGGGTTGGAAGGTCAGATGGCAGTTGCTTCCATAGAAACTAGTGCCTATGCCAATTTTTGGGATTAGGTAGTGGACCCCAGGCATCCTTCAGGATGCAGCTGTACTGGGAATAACACTAGAATGATGATGATGACATAGTAATTGCATTTTTTTTAAAGTACAGTACAATAAAAACAATTGTTACAATAAAGATATGGCAGTGTGCAGCATATCCAAAAAAATAAACAAATGTACAGGGAGGTATGACAATAGGCAGTCTTATCTCTAAAGAACAAGTAATTAGAAAGAAATAGTTAGTTTTTCTTGCTAATGATTAAATTATGATATTTTATCACTATTTTATCTAAATCCTGTAGCCTATCCTCTTTTAACTATGAACTACAAATTAAATAAAGTAAATCAATGTGTTTCTTCATGTATTTCAGCTGTCAGTAGTTGCTTACATTATTGTCAAAGTTTCTGCAGATTTGGGTGCCATGCTCAAGTTTAAGGCTGAGGTTCCTATACGAGGGGCGTTCAGTAAATTCTCGGTATTGACATCTTTTAAACCTCTTTGGTAAACTTTTTAATACTGGCCGGTAAAAGTCATTCATTAATATTAAAAAAAAGTACAATTAAAACGCGATGTTCTTTTGTTTTTTTGTAACTACCGAACAAACGTGATCACTATGAGCGTTATTTCAATGTTGGTTAAATTAAAGCACCGAGCGGTAATAAAATTCTTGACCAAACACGTAAAAAATCAATAAGCTATAAAAAATAAATGGATTATGTTTACCGTGAGTCTGCTCCTTCTTTATCAACAATTCAGAAGTGGTCAAGTCAATTTAAGCATGGGGCAGAGAGTATCGAAGACGACCATAGAGCTGGTCGGCCCGTCGAAGCTTGTTCATAAGAAAATTTAAAAAAGTGGAGAAAAATATATCTGACGATGGTTGAGTAAAGGTGAAAGCAATAGCTCAAAGAACTAACCATTCTATTGGTACTAGACACGATATAATTCATGACCATCTTAATATGTCAAAAGTCAGTGCTATATGGGTACCGCGAATCTTGACACCGCTTCAGAAGAATACGCGTGTTGCTCGTTGCTCCGAATTTCTTGAGGTGTGCGGTGAAATTCCTGATAAGATACTGCAAAATTTTGTTAGTAGAGATGAAACGTGGGTTCATCATTATGACCCTGGGAGCAAACAAGAGTCCATGCAGTGGCACATTAAAGGAACTCCTCACCCCAAGAAGTTCAAGGTCGTGCCTTCAGCTAGCAAGGTCATGGTCACAATATTCTGGGATTGTGATGGAATGTTGCTGATCTATTATAAAGAAAAGGGTGTAAATATTAAAGGAGAGCACTACGCTAATATTATATGCCAAATAAGGGAAGCAATCAAACATAACAGACGGGGAAAATCAGCCAAAGGTGTTCTGCTTCTACACGACAACGCCCCTGTGCATAGTGCTCATATTGCCAAGGCTGCTGCTCTTGAATCTGGACTCGAAACTATTACATACCCACCGTATAGTCGAGACTTGACCCCGAGTGACTTATATTTGTTTCCCAATGTCAAAAAGAATCTACGTGGAAATTAATTTTCTAACGTCGAAGCATTGAAGACAGTAGTGTAGGAGCATTTTGACACCAAAGACAAAAAATATTTTTATGAGGGGTTAAAAAAACTATTTGACCGTCTTATAAGTGCATAAACATAGGAGAGGAGTATATTGAAAAATAAAAATATAACACCTATAATATTCTTTGTTTTCATTCTAATACCGAGAATTTATTGAACGCCCCTCGTAATATAGCCAATATTATAGGAACCTGAGCCCCACATTTCTTCAAAATACCTACCATCCAATTCCTGAAAAACTTGAAAATAATGCTAAAATTTAATTACTATCTTTTCATAGCATTGTGAAGGGGTCAAATATATAGATCACTATTAAAAAAGTAATTTTCGTATATAATGACAAAAAAAATATATACATATATATATATGTATATATTTTTTTTGTCAATGGGTTCTTTAAAAATGGCAAATGGTTATGATGTTATTTAAAATACAGATGTTTATTGGAGTAAAAAATTGATGTAGCAATTTCTGATTTCTTTCTGAGGTACTTTAAAATAATCAAGCTGAAACATACTAGACAGTGTTTTTAATCTGTATAGGTATGTAACCCAACCTGCGACACTAGATCCATCATTAAGCCATTACTGTCAGCAGAACAGGATGTCCTTATTATCGTCATGGGAGTGCTACTTTAGATATTATTATAAACTTAAGATAATAACAGAAAACATTATGAATTTGGATGATACTGATACGAGGGTAAAACTGAAAGTTTCGGGAATAGAAGAAAATATGCAGTATAAGTGAGTTTATTTATTTTTATTGTTTTTCAAAATATTCTCCTTTGTATTTCATGCACTTATGCATGCGTTCAAACCAGTCCATAAAGCACTTTTTGAACTCTGAAGTAGGGGTCGACAAAATGGCTATTTTATAGGCCTCCACTGCTTCTTCTGGCGTCTGAAACCGCTGACCACGCAGTTTGTCCTTGATTCTGGGGAATGTAAAAAAGTCGTTGGGACTTAAGTCAGGGCTATATGGAGGGTGGTCCAATATTTCGACTTTTTCACCGTCCAGGTACTCAGTTGTTGTCCGAGCGGTGTGTGGGCTGGCGTTGTCGTGGTGAAGGATGATGCGACGACTAGGGTTTGTTTTTCGGAGTTCAGCAAAGACGTTCGGCAAACAAATAGTGGTGTACCAATCAGCATTGACTGTTCCACGATCCTCAAGAGCCACAGTAGCTACGTGACCAGATTTAGAGATAAACGTAGCCACCATCTTCTTAGCCGTACTGCGAGAACGAACAACTTTTGTGGGTTTGAGCTCGTCTTCGAAGACCCATACTCGGGATTGGTTTTTAGTTTCAGGCTCATAAGCGTATATCCACGACTCGTCACCTGATACTATGCTAAAAACAGCATTTGAGCGTCCCTTGTTAAATCTTTTCAAAGTTTTGCGGCACCAATTGACACGGACTATTTTCTGCTCGTCAGACAATAGGTGAGGTATCCAACGGGAAAATAACTTTTTCACGCCTAATTCTTCTTTTAAAATAATTTGTATTTGACTCATTCCAATACCCAGGTGCTCTTGAATTTCCCGATATGTCACATGTCGGTCTTCATTTATCAGACGACGCACAACATCGACGTTTTCTTGCGTGACTGCCGATTTTGGTCGACCTTCACGCACTTCGTCGGTGAGGGATACACGGCCACGTTGAAATTCTGAATACCACCTGTATATTGTAGTCTTTGAAGGAGCTTCAATATTAAAAGCAGCAACCATCCGCTCTTCACATTGTTTTTGTGTTAGTCCACTTTTAAAGTCAGAATAAATCATAGCTCTGAAATTTTCACGGCACAATTCCATTTTAAGCAGTGACTCGACGACTTCAATAAACAATTGAAACCGAACCATACTTTTTTTTTTCTAAGTGGCCAGTGTGTTGAGATAAGGAAACTTCAGAGATTATAAAAAGGTATAATACATGTTAAAAATAAATTAATAAGTATTCGATTCCCGCCACTTTCAGTGCAAGCCTCGTAGTCAAAAGGGCAACTGTTTTTGATTTTAATATTTTTTAATTGTTTAATAGTTCCAAATTGTTATGAATATGATTACAACAACAAATATAATTTAGTTCTATTTTACCTATAAAGAAAAATCACTTAATTACTACGAACATTTATATACAAATTATTTTTAAAACTAAAAATTTTGGCGATGCTCTAGCAACCTGTCACTGCAATATCACATTTTCTCCATCTATGAACCTACAATTGCTTAAAGTGGCACTGAAATTAATGTTCACACAAACCTCTGCCTACTTAGCCCTTTTGGGAATATAGGCGTGAGTTTATGTATCTATGTACTAAAGATTTTTTCTCAAACATGCAATGAAATATTGATGTTATGTTCCTTATAATAGGCTGCGAAGTATGACGTTTCAGGTGCGGCTAGGACAAGTGGTAGTTAATGGAATTTCATACAAATCTTGCAGGCCTAGGCCTGCAAAGTCCTCTTTTTTAATTTTCATTCCTCATAAATTTGTGGCACAGGCATCATGACATTCTGCCACTATGCGTATTAAAAATAAAACTTTGATTTTTTTGTTGTTTATTTCATTGCATGTTTGAGAAAAGCACGATACATACCTCGGCGGGAAATATGGGGTTGCCGGCCTTAGACCTATCCGGCCTCGCTTCGCTCAGCCGTCTATATGTCTTCGGCCGGCAACCCCTTTTGTCCCGGCCTCTGTAGTAATGTACTATTAATATATTGAGATCAAATAACGGCCCCTGTTTGGCTACAGATATACTGTTATGTCACTTGTTGCAATTACCTACAAACTATGTACTAAGAGTGGTTTTGATGTTTCATACAAAATTACTGATTCAACTACCAGTCAATATCCCTATTAACTTAATGTTATTATGTGAATGCCATTTGATAAGTCCACTACTACCACCTTATCAGCTGAAGGACGTCCACTGCTGGTCATACTCATAGGCCTGGACTTGGCCCATCACCTTAAGTTAATAAAAGAAAGACAGACTTTTACTCTAATGGTTTGAATTACTAAAACTCATAATGATATCGGTTTAAGAGTAAATTAAATATCTTCATGTAATCAATAATGTCCTGATCAATAGATTAGATTACATTATTTATTGATAAAAACTTACAGAATAGATTTGCATGCCATATGTATATGTCACATCTCAAAATTTTTTATAAGAATTGTTATCATGTTTAAACAAAGAAAATTACAATACAAATAGCAAAATGTCAACAAAAGCCAACAACCATGTCAATAAAACCAAAAATGATGAATTTAAAAATAAATATAAATTAATTTTCATAGATTTCATCTATAAAAGACCAACTTATATTATGACCAATATCCGAATTCATGGTCTTTATATTATGACCAATTTCCACTTTCATGAACATGAAGTTGTGTCTTTAAAGTACTCAAATGTGTTATGTTTTCATGAATCATACTGGTAATTTTAACTATTACTGGTTAATTCTGAATTAACTATTACTGGTTAATTCTGATCAATATGCTAGGTACATTGTTTTAAATACACTACATTTACACAATCGTCATTATTTCATGACTGGTCAGATAACTGTGTTGGCGTTTATACATAAAATATTTAATAATAAAATAGTACATTTCGATACAAGTGCGGAAAGTATGTCATTTCTTCACGAGTACCGAGGGATGCCACGAGCCGCAGGCGAGTGGCAAGACTCGGGACGAGTGAAGAATGACATTTCCGCACGTGTATTGAACGACGTTTTTTAATACAGTTGTGAAAAAATAAGAAAAACAACAAGTAATATTTATAAAAACAATATCGAATGTTGCCTTTAGAAACTTAAAACATGCTTGCAGTAAGTAAAAACGCCTCTTCTTTGACAGGCGTTTCGGCAGCTATTCCGTTCCACTCAGACAACTTATTAAGAACGGTTTTTCAATATTCAATATTAAAAAATAAACGTGTTATAATGATGAAGAGGTAAGTAATAAAATATGAAATGTGTATATTTTTCGTATTCTGATATTAACAGTAGGTTTTTATGTTGATTACGACGTTTAAAGGAAACTAATATTTAACACCCAGCAATAAGGAGTCATGCATTGGAACAAGCATAAATTAAAAAAAAAATGGAAAAGTTAAAAGCACTAGTGCGCGAAAACCAAGTTTCCGCACGCTAAACAGCAACGTAAAGTAGCACTTTTTGAGCAACTGTATTAAAAAAATAGTTTTTGTCAAAAAATATTTTTTGATGCAATTTTTTAGTGCCCAGTGTATTTTTTTCCCAGTCACTCGCTGAGACGATTCCAATGAGCCCAAACATGACGGGTTTATCTTGTGTAGTTTAGGAGATTCTATGGCCACATTTTGTCTCCATCATCAGATCAGCTCAGTGGTACCATAATATTGCGTTGTCACAGAACTTACATAAGTATGCCAATTTTCAGCTCAACCCGATCCTGGGAAGAGGTTGAAAAATTTTTTTTGAATAAATTAAATAATTACATACATACAGACAGGTAAATTACTTTTGAGACGTTTTTGCATTTGTAGTTGTGACCTCTGTAGCCAGCTTGTAGCCAGCCTGACACACACGTTGACGTGTGTGTGTATACATCAACGTGTACGTGTGTCCCTGTAAATATACAAATACTACTACAGATAAAAAACATCCCTAAGTAACTTACCTGTACTTATAGGTAGCGGCACGTAAGTCTAGCGCTGACCGTTTCTGCGCAGAAGTCGAAAATAAGGTATCACGGGGGAGTGAAGGGGACGAATATTAGTGAAGGATGAGACTAGCTAAGATAATTATAAAAGAAGGAAGATTGTAATCAATTTGTAGATATAAGAATTACGTGCGCGACAGTACCTATGCGCAACTATCCCTTCCACGCTTCGTCCACCGCTAGACTTACGTGCCGCTACCTATACATATACATACAAGCAGTGTTAACTTGCATAAATGCTTGTTAAACTAGTCTTTCCTTGGTCTGTGTCTTGGTGGTTAAGAATTTAGTTAACATTTTAACTTCACATATACAAATATACCCTTTTACCTCATTGTACCACAAACCTCATTGTTCAAACTCAGGTAATATTTAGACAATGGTGCTTCACTTCCCATGATTCCATTCTTAAACTTGCGCAATGTATTCATTGTTTACCTCTATTCTTTATTAAATAAATAGATACAAGTCAAACCTCTATTCAAAAGGGGCAGGCAGAGCACATACAATTAGATTTTCTGTGCTACTTCTACAAAACCAACTACTTTGTAATGCCAGCACTTCATTTGGGGTTGTGTGTTCGCGTATTTGCTGTAATCGGCCGAAAACGGCCATGACATGTGGGAGGATCTATTAGTTTATAGTGCAATTTGCACGAACAAGACAAATACACAAAACGCGCACCCGTACGCTTGTCGGTTTATGCTATCGCATCGAAAGACGCAAATGTGTTAAATATTTGCGTTTAACTGTCCACTCATGGCTGGCTCAGTACAAAATTGAACTGCGAATATACAGGATGTTCGGAATAACGATGTAGGAAGTTTAGGACGTGATTTAACTCCGGATGGGAGGAGCGGCTTCTCGTAACACAAGTATTGTCATACTTACCTGGAGGGGTCGGCCACATTCACTTGTTACAACCAGCATGATATCAAATAAATATTTTGAATTTTGAATGATACATTGGACTACAAGAGCGTCGCCAGCCGATAGCCTGGGGGGGGGGGGGGGGCAGTCTAGAGCATTCTGAGTCTCTAGGGGCTCTTTAATATGTTTTAGTCCAATGTGTGACTCTCCCAACCACTGCTCTCCCGGCCCTTTGGTCATGAGCTTTTGTACCAGTTGCCTGCAATGTGGACCCGGTAACTTCTTTGAACGCATCTATCCACCTCCTGTGTACACGTCCTCTGCACCTCCATCCATCAATGCACCCTGAATTTATTCGCCTTTGTAGCGTATCCGTAACATCCCTTAGAATTTTTAGAGGCCTTTAAAAGAGTAGAAACAAGGTCGTTTTATTTTTGAACTCCTTGATCGACGAATCTAGCAACGTAAAAATTGGTATGAATTAAAAAGGTATTTAAATTTAAAATTGTCACTTTGGTGCCGTGGCGGCTTGGCAGGGCTCTGGTTTGGGACGCCACATGTGTCGATACTTTCACTCAGTCCCACATCCAGGGTACCCGCTCTCAGGCCGGCGCTGCGGCTGATCAGGCCCAAATCCTCAAACGCCGCAAATACTCATCTTTAATGAAAGATTACGAATTTGCGGCGCTTGCGGTAGAAACTTTGGGTCCCTGGTCAGCCGACATGAAAAGCTTTATCAAGGCTTTGTCGTCGCGGCTGATCAACGCATCGGGGGATCGCAGGGCTGGCGGATACCTCTGCCAACGGATCGCTCTCGCGATCCAAAGGGGTAATGCCGCTAGCGTCCTGGGATCCATGCCCCAAGAGGGAGAGCTAGACGCGGTATTCTTTTTATAACTTAATTTAATTTTATCTTAATATTTTATTTATTTTTTGTTTACCTTATCATAATAAAATTTTATTAGGAACAAAAAAAACTTTACATAGTGCCCTCCTTTTTACACTATCTATCGTTAAATAGATATTATCACAATTATTTACGAGCGGTGGTTGTGGACACGTTAAAGCACCCTTAACATTCGATGGAGCGTTCTTATTCGGCGTATCTCTAGTATCAACGCAACAATATATATTTGTTATTCATTAATTCACTTGTATGATTTCAGGTGAACGACGTGAACTTTGAAGATATGACCAATGACGAAGCCGTACGGGTCTTGAGGGAGGTGGTTCAGAAACCAGGGCCCATCAAGCTGGTTGTCGCCAAATGCTGGGACCCCAACCCTAAAGGGTACTTCACGATACCTCGCACGGAACCCGTCAGGCCTATTGACCCTGGTGAGTAGGTTTTAGGGGTGAAACAAGTGCCCATCAAGGTGGCGGAGTGCTGGGATGCCAATCCTAAGGGGTACTTCACTATACTGCGTTCCGTGCCTGTCAGGCGTATCGATCCTGGTGAGTTCTGTTTTCAGTGGTGCTGAAACAAGTGCCCATCAAGGTGGTGGAGTGCTGGGATGCCAATCCTAAGTGGTACTTCACTATACTGCGTTCCGTGCCTGTCAGGCGTATCGATCCTGGTGAGTTCTGTTTTCAGTGGTGCTGAAACAAGTGCCCATCAAGGTGGCGGAGTGCTGGGATGCCAATCCTAAGGGGTACTTCACTATACTGCGTTCCGTGCCTGTCAGGCGTATCGATCCTGGTGAGTTCTGTTTTCAGTGGTGCTGAAACAAGTGCCCATCAAGGTGGTGGAGTGCTGGGATGCCAATACCAAGGGGCACTTCACCATACCGCGCAAGGAGCCCGTCAGGCCGATAGACTCTCGTTAGTACTGGTCTTAGCAGTAATAGTAGTAAAACTCTGTACAAAAGCACACAATAGATAAGATATACAAAAGAAAAAAGCTGAGTACAAAGGCGAACTTATCCCTTTAAGGGATCTCTTCCAGTAAACCGTTGAGTAGAAGAGAGTAAAAATGAATAAAGGTAGACAAATGCAGCAACATGTACAAAAGGACTAATAATAAACATACAGACTCACATCAATCAAGTTTGCAACAAACTATCAGCAGCCTGTTTTGCACTAAAACGTCTAGCTCGAATACTACCTCGCGAAATGATAAGAACATGCTATTTTGCCTCGGTGCATGCACAGCTACAGTATGGAACCGAATTATGGGCCGGAGCTGCAGATTGGGAGCGAGTGTTCAGACTCCAAAAGCGTGCCGTACGTGCAATTGTCCGCATCACACAAACTGAGTCAGTGAGACCTCACTTCAGAGCTCTAGGCATATTAACCCTACCATCACTGCTGATTCTCCAAGCAGCAGAATACGCGCGTGAGCAAGCCGACAATGAACCAGTCGACGCAGCTCCCCAACGGTACGCGATGCGGTCGACCCGTGCTTGTAACAGGCTTCCGACCGTGCCGCGCAAGCTGGCAAAGTCAAACAAGCTCATACACATCATGGGTCCTAAAGTGTACAATCATCTCCCGGATGAAATTGTTTCTGCCCAAAACAAATGTATATTTAAAACTAAACTGAAGCGTTGGCTGCTCGGACAGGCCTTCTATAACCATAAGGAATTCTTTGAGTCAGAAAAGCCGAGAGTTGTGTAACGAGTAGGTATATACTATATATGCAATAGTCGAAAATTATCATTTCTTATTATAGGTATTTTATTATATTATTTGAAGATGAAATTTTATGTATTTAAAACTTAATATTGTAAACGTATTCAGAGGTACGAAGATCCAAGACATATATATGTAAATGTTATTATTATTTAACCTGTGTAAACCTGACCTGTATGTAATTGATATCACCAATAAAGTGAATATGAATAATATGAATTAGTCGTGCTGAAACCAAGAATCAAACAGGTGCTGGAGTGCTTGGACCCCAACCCCAAGGGTCTCTTCACCATGGCCTTCTTGACATCCTTGTTAGTTTTAAACGGACGAAGTCGCGAGCAAAAGTCGATTCTAAAAAGAATTTTCCCTCTGTTCCAGGCGCCTGGGTAGCCCACACGCAGGCCCTCCGCGAAGCGTACCCTCCCCCTCCCCCCTCCCTCTCCGCCCTCCCGGTGTCGTCGGTGTCGGAGCGAGGCGCGTCCGACGCGAGCACGCTGCCCGCGGGCGGGTTGGAGCCTCAGCTGTCTGTCAGCTGCGATATGGCGTTAGTTGTTCGGGCTATGTTACGTCCGGATTCAGGTAAGGATGGGTCCCGTGTCGATGGTCGCGTACGGTACGGAAAGTGGAATAGACATATGCATATCCAATTATAGTCTCATTGACTATAGTTTTTTAAGGATATTAACTGTACGCTCGAAATTAGTAACTGTTGATTCTATAACTAGATTTTAAAACCTTTATGTGCACAGTTCAAAGTGAATAAATAATTTACTTTACGGTTTTGGAGGAATTTCCTCCCTCGGACGCGCCGGTTGTGGAATGACCTCCCTGCCGAGGTTTTCCCGAGGGATTACACACTCGGCAACGCGCATGTGACACCCCCGGAGTTGTGACCTTTTACAACCAGGCGGGCCGTACGCTTGTTTGCCACCGACGTGGTATATCATTCACGTCACCAGCTAGCAATGTTGATGTTCCAGCGTTTACATCTGAGAAATATCGGACCTTGAAGCGTGGCACCTCCGGGCTGCTGACCTGAATAACAAAATGCTGGATAAAATCGCGACACTGGGCATAGAAGACTTCCACACTCCCGGGATGCGTACCTGGCGCATGGCGAATTTAACCCTGTACTAAAAACAATAGAATAGACGAAATTTTGTATACTCCGATTACTCCAAATAAAGACACGAGATGTTGGCGTCGAGGAGCAACGGCTACTCGCGCCCATAGAATAATATTCTAACCACATCTTAATTTATCGTCTGTGACTCAACACCATCATCACAGATCGTTTTTAGATGCAAGTCAGCTGACACAATCCTACGGAAACCCAAAGATGTAACACCCTAATACGCTCGCGGTCAAAAATTACCGGTCATCCGGAATTTAATAACCGCAATAAGGATTTTTATAGTTACATAATATACTATTACCAACCACCGCCCAACCCAGCTATATAAGTAATTTCCTGGATCCTATCATTAAAATATCAATATCCAAAAATGCCGTCGACGTTGTTTTATCAATTTTATCATGGGTTTTTACGAGCCCGATTTAAACCTGGAAACGTTATTTTTTTTACTGTTATATTTGCATTTTAAATGTAACATTAAATAACGATTATGACAGGAAAAAATCTGTACGACCTTGTACTATTTCAGGAATATATGATATGACGGTATTTTACCGACCAGTATTCTTTGTCCGCTAGTGTTGGTAATAAATGTATTTACTCAAACATGCAATGGAATATTGATGTTATGTTCCTTATAATAGGCTGCGAAGTATGACGTTTCAGGTGCGGCTAGGACAAGAGGTCGTTAATGGAATTTCATACAAATCTTGCAGGCCTAGGCCGGCAAAGTCCTCTTTTTTTAATTTCCATTCCACATAAATTTGTGGTACAGGCATCATGACATTCTGCCACTATGCGTATTAAAAATAAAACTTTGATTTTTTTGTTGTTTATTTCATTGCATGTTTGAGAAAAGCACTATACATACCTCGGCGGGTAATATCTCGCTGCGCTCGGCCGTCTATATGTCTTCGGCCGGCAACCCCTTTCGTCCCGGCCTCTGTAGTAATGTACTATCTCATTCATTGATATTCTAGGTCTAGAGATCCGAGACCGCATGTGGCTCAAGATCACGATACCGAACGCGTTCATCGGGGCCGATGTGGTGGACTGGATCCTGCAGCATGTGGCCGGGATACAAGACCGCCGGGACGCCAGGAAATACGCCTCCCACATGCTCAAGGTACATGATACCACCATATCAGCCGAAGGACGTCCACTGCTGGACATAGGTCTCCCCCAATTTCATGGGGTGTAAATGCCATCTACGAGCTATGTGCCCCGCCCACTGCCACTTAGCTTATTCTTAGCGATTCGGTGGGCTGTATCGGTCACTTTGGTTCTGCTGCGGATGGCCTCATTCCTGAAGCCTTAGCACGTAGAACCGATGGCCGTTGGGGCGGAAAGGTTCTCGAGTGGCGGCCACGTACCGGGAGGCGCAGCGTGGGCAGGCCCCCCACACGGTGGACCGAAGGCCTTGGTAAGGGTCGCGGGTGTCCGCTGGATGCGGGTGGGGCAGGACCGGTCGTTGTGGAAGTCTTTGGGGGAGGCCTATTTCCAGTAGTGGACATAATTAGGCTGACATAATGATGATGATGATGAAATGCCATGATCGCCAGGCTTGGCATGCGGTTTGGCGAGGCCACAGTGCCAGTATCTCCACCGCACTCCAGGGATGGTGGTCTCGGTGGTAGTTTTAGTTATTAACCGACTTCAAGATTTCAAAAGAGGAGGTTATCAATTCGGTTGTATGTTTTTTTTTTAATGTTTGTTACTCCATAACTCCGTCATTTCTTAACCGATTTGGAAAAATAAATTTTTGATTGTAAGTATATATATCCAAGTTGGTCCCGTTTTTGTCAAAACGCAGTTCTGATGATGGGATCCATGAGGAATTGAGGGAACTCCTCAAATGTGAAAGGCACACAAATAGTGATTTTAGTATTTTCATGAACTAATCAAGCATTTTCATTCATAAAAGTGACATTTGATGAAGTGGAACTGCTGATGATGATCAGAACGGAACTCTTAACCGACGCGTAGTTCACGTTTGGCGATTTGTTCTCTTCGTTTTGTTTGTCAAGCAAGCAAGGTTTTTCCATGAGGAATTGAGGGTACTTAGTCTTCTACCATTATAAACATACTTATACCCATTTTTATTTTATTGTATGGAATCTAAGAGTGCACCATCTAAGTATAATAATCTTTCACCGGCCTCCCGCATTGAAGTCGGTTTTTTTTTCTTAAAAATTATCATAGTCGTCGTTTTAGGATATACGCGTACGTAACGCCGCTGCGTCCGGGCATTGTTAAGCAATGTCGGACGGGATCAGTCCTTCGATGGCTGACCGCTTTGAGTGGTTACTAACTGAGCGCTCCCGTGCTTTGGAAGGCACGTTAGGCTGTTGATCCCGTATGCAAATGTACTGGGATTAACACTAGGATGATGATGGAAATATACATTATTGGAATGAAGAGAATGGCTTAATAAAGAAGAGGTAAACTTCTAACAGTCAAGTTGCCCACTCACTTGACAAAGGGGGGTCGAAGTTGCACCACGTCCGTAGGGAGTACCCACCGTTACCCTACACGTGGCCCCTGGGTGGTGCTAAAAGTGCAACAAAAACTGGCAACCGTACTTGTCTTCTCGAAGATCTCACGGTTCGTAAATAGAATGTCATACGAATAAAAAAAAAGAAGAGGTAGGAGTATAACTCAGCTGTGGGTAAATACGGGCTGAATAGGTAGATATTACTTTTTTGCAGAGGCAGGGAAAAGGAAATTCGTGGACAAGTGCGACAGAAACTTATTAATGATTCGATCAACTGCCCTCAGTGGCCTTAAATAATTTATACCAAAAAAAACAACTCCAATTTTGTACTACACCACAATTTGTGGTTTCCGTGAGCCAATGCGTGCCTATCAAATTCGAGGAGTTCCCTCGATTCCTCCCATCTCATACAGACAGATCCCATCGTCAGACCTTCACCAAATTTATATGGGACCAATGTCGGGGTACCTGCTTTGAAGAATTATCAAAATCGGCCAACATCGTCAAGAGTTATCGGGGAACATACATAAAAAAAAAAACAAGCAAACATGCAAAGGAACTGAGTACCTCCTTCCTTCTATTCAAGTCGATAAAAAATTGTTTGAATAACTAATACATTTCCAGGCGGGCTTCATTCGGCACACCGTGAACAAGATCACGTTCTCTGAGCAATGCTACTACGTGGGCGGGGAACTGTGCTGTGACATGGCGGCTCTGAGACTGCGCGCAGAGACAGACAGTCTCGCGAGCGACACGCTCGCGCCCCTACCCAACCCGCAGTGAGTATACACGAGATACAGTGCAGCACAGTACAGCACAGTGCAGCACAGTGCAATATAAACTATAAAATAAAACAAATTTAAAATAAAACAAAAAATTTATAGCGCTCGGTATCCTCACACTCCCGTCAATACTAATATATCAGATAGCTGTCTACGCCAGGGGGAACCTGCCGGTTTATGCAAGACGAGGTGATAGTTGTGCCTGGGTCACTCGAAACGCGAATAAGCTTAGTACGATACCCCACAAACTAAGTAAAACTGCTAAGTCAGTCCATGTTGCGGGTCCAGTAGCCTACAATAAGCTACCACTATTTATAACTACAGCTGTGAGCCTTCCAGCATTTAAAATTAAATTAAAAAAGTGGCTTATTGGTCAATGTTTTTATACATTTAAAGAATTTATAGAATATAAAGAATAAAGAATGTTATAATTATATACCTAATGCAAATGTAATATTATTTATGTGTTAATATTAGATATATCATAACTTTTGACCTGAAATGTGTTATTACCAATAAATAATGTCTATGTCTATGTCAATGCGCTACAGTACAGTCACCGGCAATAGTACATGCTTGATAATATCCTGCTCCAACACGTCTCATCTGTTCGTGATCTTGGCACATATTTTGACTCACAACTTACGTTTAATGACCATATAATTACCACTTGCACAGCTGCGAGGAAATGCCTGGGATTCGTAATCCGGCAATTCAAAAGTTTCAATTCGCAGACTGCCCTTACTATTCTGTATAATACATATGTCCGAAGCCGTCTCGAAACGAATGCGATGATTTGGAGCCCCCATGAACAGCAGTATATCCTTATCCTTGAAAGAATTCAAAAATCCTTTGTTCGTTTCCTTTTCAGTAAACTATATGGTTACTACCCATATTTATATCCGACCCTGTACATACTGGGAATGGTCAACTATACCTCCCTTGAGACCAGAAGGAATATATTCCTAAAAAAATACTTTTATAATTTGATACGTGGTAATATCTATAACCCCTCGTTGCTGGCCCTCATACCATTACGACTACCCCTGTTCCCGTCATTCAACTGCGTCCTCGCCTACCTTTACTATTCGCTGTTCCGGCGGTCTATCCTATTCACCGCTACATCGTGGGTTGGCTCTTTTGAACGAAATCCTAAACAGCGATAGCAAGCTGGATATATTTCACAGTACTGAATCCAGTTTCCTGACGCTCAGCACCCGGTACCTGGAGTCTATTACCACTCCAAGCTCCATCCAAGAAGTTTAAAGACCAATCTTTCACGCATGGATGTAGCTTGGAATCGCTCCCATCATTTTAGTTTTTAGTTTTTGTACCTTGTAACTTACCTTATAATAAATTTCACTCCTGCTGATACGTTTAGCTAGACTGTAAGTGTTAGCCTAAGGAATTCATAAATAAATAAAATAAATAAATAGTATCTTCCTACACGAAGGACGCAAAAATATGTGACACACTCTTACTTGTAAGGTCATAAGTAAAAGTAAAAGTGATTTATTTGCCAAATTAACATTCATCGCTAGTAACACAGTGTAACAGTAACCCCCACACTAGGCTGGGCCTGTATCGTGGGAGTCAGTTCAGAATAACGGGTTAACAAAATAACATTGCGGCTTTAGGGGTGTGAAAATACAAATTAAAGACGAATTATGGTTTTACAAAAATGCATGCAAACAAATGAAAAAATAACAAGTTACGTATACATATTCGTATTATCCTAACAAGCAGCTAATCAAATTAAAGAATTGAAGTAGTTGTATGTGTTTGAATAATGTGTGAAGATGTGTAAGTGTATGAGATTGTGGATGTGTGTTCATGTAATCCGGGTAACAAAAATAAGAGCGTGTCACATATTTAAGCGGCCTTCGTGTAGGAAGATACTATTGCCGGTGACTATACAACACAGTGCGTTGCAACCCAGTAAAACGTAATATAAAACGTTATTGTTTTCATGGTAAATTATTGTCATAATATTATTATGGAACTGTGATAGAAAAAAGACCATTCCTTTGATTGCTCCTCTAAAACTATGGGTAAGCTCGCTTCATCGTCGGCCTCATCTTTGCCCCTCGGCTAGATGCTGGCCAAGAGCAATCCCATTTTTAATAAAATAAAGTAAGGCACATTTACCTTTTACTATGAAACCCGGCTAGCCGGCGGGTGTGTTATTAAAACTTGAAGTATGTACAATAAAATATAATCAAAATAAAGAAATACAAACAAAATGGGATCAACTTGGCCAGTCAGTACGGAGCTATTTGTAAACTAAAGTCACTGGCCTGAGTGGTGGTCCTTAGTCCCGATGGTTGAGGTCGTAGAAGGTGATAGGCTCGGTAATTCCTTCAGAGCAGCATGCAGCTCAGACGGATATATTTACAAGAGCGGCGATGCACGGTGGAAGAAGCCGTCCGAAAAGTTGCCAAGTAATAAGGGCTGCAAACAATCCTATTTCTTAGCACAGGTTCAAACCTATCCGAGCCTCATTTAGTCTAGAGGCCAGTGACGGCTAAATGAGGCTTGGATTAGGTTTAACAAACGACAAGAAATATACACAATATCATAAACTTAGACATAACAATTACCTGCATAAGAGGCAGCCCTTGTATGAAACTAATCATAATCATTTATTCGTTGCAACCATAGTGCGTAGCAACATGAGTAACTTAAACCTAAATATAAAATAAAAACACATAATAAACACAAAAACATTATCGACCTACTTCAAATAAAAATAAAAAATAAATATACATTAAAATTCTATTTTTTCATCTTAATTAGATTAACGAAAATCTAAGGTGCAATTTGACATCTAATGTTCCATAAACTCTTGTAAAGAATATGGGCATTTTGTAATAAGGTAATTCTTAAGTTTATTTACAAAGAGGTTGTATTTTAATTCTTTTTTAATATATTGGGGAATTTTATCATACATTGTAATAGACATAGCATAGGGCCCTTTATTAAACATTCGTAAGTTGCTGGGAATTGCTTGTAATATTTTATTGCGGTGACGTAAGTTGTGTGCATGCGGTTTGGGGTACTATGTACTTATACAATATTTACACGATTAAACTTTCTGACAAGAACTGTACATTGATCATAAAAAAAAAAACAATAACTCTAGTAAGTTTAAAAGAGTGATTAATTATGATCCAGTAAAATCAAATGGATTTTGAATGCGAACAGCACATTTTTCAGGGAAACTCGGTCAGGCCAACAAAAGACGCTCGTCAAAGAATTCTACTTCTTTTTATTGCTGGCCAGTACAGAAGTAACCCAAACTGCCCAAGACCGAAACGAATGGAGGGAGTTGATTCGAGCCCTACACCCCATCACGGCTAGCACAAGACGGCGCGCGAGCTATATCGCGCGCGAGATAGACTATACGTCTCTTTCCGTTTGTACTCATTAGATAGCGCGCCGTCTTGTGCTAGCCGTGCAGCAGAGGGTAATGGGACGAAGAAGAAGAAGAGTACGCTGGCGGCTGCACCGCGAAGGTTTTGTCATGTTTCTAAAGGTTACAGGTGTAACGCTTAACTGAGTCTGTTCCTGACGTATGGGAGCAGTACAGGCGTGTTAACGGAACGTCAAACGACACGTACACTACCGTCAAAAGGTTTAGGTCCAAACACAATTTTAATTTAATTTTCATAAATTATCACGCAAACCAAACAAGGCAAAAAGATTGCATATTTCTCACACTGATTGGACTTTTGCAAGCTGGTTGAGAGTACTACGGACAGATGAATCAAAATTGAGTGGATAATCAACCAATGTTGATTATTAAGTATTTATATCATTATTCATCACCTACCTATATTTTTACGCACACTGTACATTCTGTTGTATCTCGCTTAGTGTAATTTTTGTTTTTTATCGTTTTGTGTTTGTATTTTCGTGTCAATGGGTACGCTGAAAATCAGCGTCGTAACACTTTGTGCTGCGAAACATGCTGAGTGTTATCCTATTCCGAAACACTTGCAGCATTGTAACCTTTGTTTCCATATTTTGTAGTGTATGTTAATGTTGTTGTGTCTGTGTTTCGAATAAATGCATATTCATTCATTCATTTGCATATTTTGCATTTGGTCTTAAACTTTCTGACGGTAGTGTAACTTCGGGCGTCAGTTTTGTCACCCCTCCCGCACCGCTCCCATACCTCTGGAACGGACTCAGCTATGCTTTAGGCATGTAGATCTCGCGCAGAATAATTGTATGTCTGTCTGTCTGTCTTGCAGCATGATGGGCCCAGGCTACATGCCGTACGCAGGATCGTACGGGTACCAACCGATCCCCTTCAAGTACACATCGTGCGTTACCAGCGAACACACCATTTACGGGTGAGTATTATAACTAGTCCCCCCCATTACACAATAGTACAAGGTATGCTAATCCGGGCAAAATTATCCTGACTGATTAGGTTCTTACTTCGAACTACAAGACGCACGAAAACTGAAACTCGCACGAAGCGTTTCGCTTCCTCCTTTATTGTGAGAACAGCCAAGCTGTGGAACTCCTTGCCGGAATCCTTGTTCCCTGAAAACTACAACCTTACGGTCTTCAAGACGAGAGTGAACCGGTTTTTACTAGGTAAGCGCGCTCCATCCTAGACCACAATATCGCTTACCATCAGGTGATTTGTGGTCAAGCAAACCTAATCCCAAACCTATCCGTAGTAAAAAAAAAAAAAAACTTCGAAAATAACGGATTAATTTTCATCCTTCCTACTACGAAACCGTGGGTGTACTAAGTTACAACTCATTACAACAACGCCTTCAGAATGCTGTTAAGACTCACGAAATGGTGCAGTGCATCGGAAATGCTCGCCAAAACTCACACAAATGGCTTTCCAGCGACAATGCGAAATAAAATCACATCACTGATGGGTCGCGTTAGTGAAAGTCAGAACAGCATTCTGAAGGTGATTGCGGGGCGATTTGACTGTCCCATATTGTGGCACTGAGTACATGAGGTCAGAACTACTATGAAATGTGTTAAGTAGTTCTTAGAATAAGTTAATTTTAAGAACTAACATAGATTTTAATTTAAATTGTAACTAACAATATCAATATCAGAACAAGATCACAAGATCTGAATTAAAATATTTGAATTATGCTATAGGCCCTAGACCACAATGGCTACGCAAGTGTGCACCTTCGTACATTGTATCAGGGTTGTAAATTGTTTATTTATAGGTACAATCGCGAAGAGAGCGTGCTGTCTGGCAGCGGGGGCTCCAGTGCTGGCTCCGACCATCTCACCGCCAAGGAGCACACAGGTACGTATATGCGAGGGGGTGTTGGGGTTGCCCCGGCGCTGCAGGCCTCGTGTCCACTAGAGGCAGCCTCGGGTTGAGCGGCTGCCTCGACTCGAGGCTGCCCAAATGGAGACGTTGCCGCATGAGGCAAATTCGTCGCCGCGGGCCGAGTCATATTTTGTCGGTTTTTTCGCGCGCTCAAAGGAGATAAAAATAGTAAAATTCCAGCATATACATTTTTTATTCCTCTTTATAATATAATAAAAATGCAGAATATGTTCTTAACAACAAAAGTGAAATTCATACATAAATAGATAATTAGCACTGTAATGCAAATTTCAAAAAAAATAACTTTATAATAAATGTATGTAAGTCGCCTGCTCTTCACGAATTTGCGGTGCCCAACAGGGTCCACAATTAATTTTTAATATTATTTAACCACTAAAACTTATGTTTGCCTAATATCCTGTAAACTAACATTATGGAATGCAATAAATGATTGAGTATTGAGCCTCAGTCTGAGCCGTGCACTTAGTGGAGACGGGTGGACTCAGGTCGCAATGGATGATCTCTTTTTAGGGTTCCGTAGGAAACTAGGAACCCTTATAGTTTCGCCATGTCCGTCTGTCTGTCCGAGGGTTTGCTATGTGAGTGTTAGTGCAATTTGGTGTGGATATATAAATCAATAAAACTGACAAGGTCGTAAAGTAAAATGAAAAAAGCGTACCTCCCCTACACGTAAAGTGGGGATGTTTCTTTTTCTTTAATCCTATGGTGTGGCTTGTTGTTGGATAGGTCTTTCAAAATGAATAGAGGTCTTCATCAAGCATTTTTTGATAAAGTGAATATTTTCGGAAATATTCACTCCGAACTCCACTTTGAACTATGGGTTAAAAAAATATGAAAAAAATCATGAAAGTATAGCTTAAAGACTTTCAATGAAAACTATAGCGGAAATGTTCAGTTAAACCGTTTTTGAGTTATCGTAAAGAGTCTTCCCTTCTTAGTATTAAATGCTGCAAAAGTATTCCCTTTTGCTTGTTATTGATTTTTTTAGAGTAAGTTCATTGGGCAACTACGGAACCCTACACTGAGCATGGCCCGATTTCCTCTTCTCTCCGATTTTTTAAATAGTGTAAATGATTTTAAAAGCAGCAACTACTCTTAATAAGAGTCCCCAGTACGCTCGGCTGAACTCGATTCTCCATACAAACGTAGTTAAGCTCTCGTTTTAAAACGCCATGCTAGAATAACATGAAACTTTGTATACGCAATGGGAGCAGCCATATCTAGGTCGGAAATTGGTGTTTGTTGCTAGAAATTGCTATGCCCGAAAGGGTACATGTTGAAACAAATTGTATTATGACACCAATGTAAACACACGTATATATGCAATAAATTATATGAATATGAATTGTAATAGAAAAAAATACTTCTAGTTTTTGAGTTTTTTACGTCCTGTATGAAAACCTTAATAATCACTGTATTTTATCTCCATTATAATTTCAAGCAACAGAAACTAATTTCCGACATAGATATGCCGGATCCCACTATGTATACAAAGTCTCATGTTATTCTAACATGGCATTTTAAAATGAGAGCGTAACTACGTTTGTATGGAGAACCGAGCTTACTGCGGACTCTTAAAACGGTGGGAGTACCGCTAACCGAAAACAAATCTCCCTGTCGCTCGAATATGCGAGTGTGACAGGGAGGCAGAATAGGCAGACTTTTCGGTTCGCCGTAGGCTCTCAGTCTCAGAGGAACGTTGTGGATCAAGGTGAGCGTGTCGCCTCACCTTGATCCACAACGTGCCTCGATCCTACGCCTCAGAGTGAGCAGTAGTTTGCCTCCAGCCGAGGCTGCTCGGCCTGAGGCTGTTCAAATGGATACACGGCATCCGGTTAGCCCTTATTGACAGCTATTTCAATTATCAATTAATAGCGGTTTATACCGCATATATTGCGGTGTTAGCGGAGAGGTATAACCTCAGATCATAGAAAGAAAGAGATATGCCCTAACTGCGAAATTAGTCCGGTACTGCTGTCGCCACCTTTGAAGATGTGTGCGTTTCCACTACTTGCACTACATTGTAAATATTGGGTTCCCGCACACATCCGTCCAGTTGTCTACTAGCATTCTAATCCTCTAATTGGTACTCTCACTACGAAAAGCAACAGTAGGAATACACTCGTACACGTAAACAACAGCGTCGGTGAACTCGTTAGGGATGGGCACATGCATCCATTTTCGCATTTATCGATAAAATCATGAGATGAGAATTTTACCTTTAAAACGATAAACTTCGTTTAAGGGTGAATCAATATACTGTTTATTACAGAAATACAAATTGGTAATTTTAATAAAAATTACGAGTCCAACGAACCTATGGGTCGTATTTATTGTATTGGGGGTTCGTCTATTTTGATATTATACAAACCTATGATGTGTAATGTACCTATGTGTAACAAAGAAACATCCTAAATAATAGTTCAGTTATTATTATTATTATTATTATTTCATGGCAACATCATTCATAGTCGATCTGTAGACATTTTTATATTTTAATGTGATATTCAGTTATGCAAATAACTATATTTAAAAAGAAAATGTAATGAGAACCATTCGTAATAACTTCGATCAATTATCGATAATATTGCATGCATACAGATACTGCCACTGCCTTATCCCGCGCACTCGAAGCTGCGTAAGGTGTTTGCGCTGGCAGGTCGAAGCTTTTAGGGTGAATTTTACAAAGTGAATTAAGGAGTTTTAATAATACATTAATAATAGAAATACTAATCTAAAATAGCACTTAGGATTGGTATGTTATTCCACGTATTTTTTATTTTTGTTTAGTTTACCGATTTTTACATTTTATATATAAGTTTATAGCGTGAACAACGATCGCCGCTCAAATGAGTCAGCGCTAAGAGCGGTGCGCGCCGATATGGTTTACTGACCTTATCGAGGCGACACGCGCCACGCCCCCGTGCCATATCTCCTTCTTTCTATGATCTGAGGGTATAACTGTCCCATTTTTGTCACTGGGTGGCACAGATCAGGACTTTAGAATACATTAAATAACCGCGATCTGAGTCACACCGGTGTTTTTGTCGTTTTTGTTTTAGGGTGGTATTCAGCTCGTCCAATATCTTTGTCCAATTTTTTTGTCAAATCTTTGATCAAAATTCTTTGACGTAGGCCCAATAGGCCCATTCCACTCATCCAATATCTTTGTCCAAGTTTTATTTTTTTCATGCGTAGCCATATTGATTTAACTGTCATCGGAATCTTTGATCAAATGTCGGGGTCCCATCCAAGTTTGATGAAATCATCCAATTTCTTTGATCAAATGTATATTGGCCAAAGATATTGGATGAGTGGAATACCTCCCTTAGTCTATTGATTAATTATCACAGTCATTAATATAGATTATAAGTTTTGTTTTACTAACCGGACATGGATACTCGTATTTGATCGAAATTCGAACCAAGCGCTTTGCATAATCCTACTAAACGCGAAAGTTTGTAAGTATGGATGGATGTTTGTTACTCTTTCACGTAAAAACTACTGAATGGATTTTAATGAAACTTTACAATAATGTAGCTTATACATCAGAATAACACATAGGTTACAATTTATAAAGATATTGTGTGAATTGTCCAAATACTAATCCTGCGCAGACGAAGTCGCGGGCACCAGCTAGTCATTTATAATGCGCACTTCCAAGGTTTGGAGTTCTCTGCCGGCGTTTTTATTTCCGAGTTCATATAATAATAATAATACTATTGGGGGACAATCTTACAAAAATCGACCTAGTTCCAAACTAAGCAAAGCTTGTACTATGGGTACTAGACGACGATATACATACTTATATAGATAAATACATAGAAAACATCCAAGACCCAAGAACAAATATCCGTGAAAAATTCACAAATAAATGCCCTGACCGGGATTCGAACCCGGGAACTCTAGCTTCGGAGGTAGAGTCACTACCAACTAGGCTAAACAGGCCGTCGATATAACCTGGACCTTTTTAAGGTACTAGTGAATAGGCATCTTCTGGGTGAGCTCGCTTCATCGGCGGCCTCATCTTTGCCCCCCGGCTAGATGCTGGCCAAGAGCAACCCCATTTTTATATAAAAAAAGGAAATAAAGTGTTTTTTATTTTATTTTGACACGTTCGTAGGCACGCGAGAGAACGAGGCCAAGTCAGCGTCGTCAGGGTCCGGGGCTTCGGTGACGGCGGACGGCGGCGGCGGCGGCGGGCGGCGCTCCCACTCCCACTCCAGCGGCTCCGAGCGGGCCCAGGACAGGCCCGTGCTCTTCCTATAACGGTGACTAACTAGTAAACAATAGTACATTACTACAGAGGTCGGGACGGAAGGGGTTACCGGCCGAAGACATATATAGACGGCCGAGCGAAGCAAGGTCGGATAGGTCTGAGGCGGGCAACCCCATATTTCCCGCCGAGGTATGTATAGTGCTTTTCTCAAACGTGCAATGAAATAAACAACAAAAAAGCACAGATGTATTATTTTTAATACGCATAGTGGCAGAATTTCATGGTGCCTGTGCCACAATTTATGTGGAATGGAAATTATAAAAGAGGACTTTGCCGGCCTAGGCCTGCAAGATTTGTACGAAATTCCATTAACGACCTCTTGTCCTAGCCGCACCTGAAACGTCATACTTCGCATCCCATCCTATTATAAGGAACATAACATCAATAAATATTTCATTGCATGTTTGAGAAATACTTATTTATTCAACAAGAGAGCATGTATGTACAGATGTAGTGCAAAATGTTTTTCTTTCGGGAAAACTCGGATCTCAATCGGATTGCGATGGCACCCGAATCATTGATTGACAGTTCGGGTGCCATCGTATTCCGATTGAAATCCGATTCACTAAAAAAAATCATTTTGCATTACATCTGTAAGCACTTTATTGTACACAATAATAGTTTACAACATATATAGGTCGATTCACAAGAGCTGGGGGGCTACCGCGAACTTCGAAAATCGAACTTCGTATCGTACCGTCCCTTTCCGTTATATAGAGTATAACACGAGAGTGAAAGGGACGGCACGACACGAAGTTCGATTTTCGAAGTTCACGGTAGCACAGCTGGCGCGGAATGCCTATGAAATTAATGACAGTTTCATACATTTTCGGCGCCAGCTCTTGTGAATCGCCCCTATACATGTCACACATGATCAGAGTACAGGGGCGAACTTATGCCTATAAGGGATCTCTTCCAGCTAAACTTTATGCAATTGAGTGGAATGTATGTACAACTAGATAAACTTATAACGTATACAAAAACGCACGAAAAGTACAAGTTAAGATGATATATATCTCCAAGCTAAATAAAACATGCAAATACATATATACTTGTATATATATATCACAAATAAACAATAAATAAATACCAATTCACAAGTCATTGAAATGTCACAGCTTCAAATTAGATTTAAGTAAGAGCAAAGTAGATTTTTGCTGCAAGTGTTGATGTTGAGTCCCGAGCAAGCGAAAGATTGAGATTAGCGAGGGACTCAAAGACACAAGTTCAAGTTTCGTTGTACCTATTGAGAACTGGAGAGTTCAAATCATCAAAAGAGGTTGGGCTGCGTATAATATAGGCGAAATGATAGTTTGCAGTGCATGACAATCATTCATTTATTTAAACTTTATTACATAAAAATACAAATTTACAAATGGCTTAATGCCAAATGACATTGTTTACCTGTCAACAATGTCATTGTACTAGTGGTTCTGTGAGATGTAGACATCGCATATTTTTCTTGTTTAAAATTTCAAAATTTCTTTATTCATAGTCGAAAAGAAATTCTATTTAATTATCAAACCTGCTCACAAAATTTCACGAGAATTGGTTGAGAAATGCGACCTGTAGCGAATAGCCGGAAATCCGGTAATCTGCCGAACATACGGAAACATTTTTGCCGAAGCTGAATAGAATAGAATAAAACATTCATTTATACAGCGTGTATTTTTAATATTACCTCAAACCGTAACCAAACGTAGGTTTAAGAGGGCGCACTACGTTCGGTCTGGTTCGGTTCTCCATACAAACGTATTTACCCTCTCATTTTAAAACGCCATGCTAGAATAACATGAAAATTTGTATACACAATGGGATCCGGCATATCTAGGTCGGAAATTAGTTTCTGTTGCTAGAAATTGTAAAAGAAAAAATATACAGCGGTTTTTTGAGTTTATTACGGCTTGTATGAAAACCTTAATAATCGCTGTATTTTTTCTCCATTATAATTTCAAGCAACAAAAACTATGTTTAGACCTAGATATCCCATTGTGTATACAAAGTTTCATGTTATTCTAGCATGGCGTTTTAAAATGAGAGCATAAATACGTTTGTATGGAGAACTGAGCGTACTGCGCACTCTTAAGTACTATGAACAGATATTGCAAGGTAATTTTAAGTTAGTCTTAACCACTAAAGCGTAATTAATTTTTTTTTTTTCGAGCAGCAATGTATTGCGTACACTTATTTGACACATGGAAGAGAAGGGTCTAGTACTGTTTAGTTATTATCGTTACGTATTTCCTTCATGAGACTACTTGGCGGCCAAAACCGAATAGTTATTGCGTCGAAGCATTATTTAAGTACTAGCCAAACATTAAAAGCAAAGAATTCTTATTAGAAAATAATACCCACTTACCATTTTATTACAAAACAAATGTCTTGCTCCAAAAAATCACATACATTTTCATATCATACTACCACATTTTTTTAATTCTTCTGAAATTGTTGTGAAACTCTGATCCTACTATTAAATTAGCATTATTTTAATGTAGTATATTTACAGTAAATAATCAATAATCAATTGACAAGATAACGCCAATGACACACTTCAACCCGATAGTCGATACCTACCACAAAAATAGATCCTACTATTAAATTAGTATTATTTTAATGTAGTACATTTACAGTAAATAAAAGGCTTGTCAAGTGAGTGGGCAACAGTCAAGTTGTCCACTCACTTGACAAGCCTAATCCCAATATGGTCTAGTTTCCCCCTCGGGTTGGAAGGTCAGATGGCAGTCGCTTCCGTAAAAATTAGTGCCTACGCCAACTCTTGGGATTAGGTAGTGGACCCCAGGCATCCTTCAGGATGCAACTGTACTGGGAATAACGCTAGGAGGATGATGATTTACAGTAAATAATCAACAATCAATTGACAAGATAACGCCAATGACACACTGCAACCCGATAGTCGATACCTGCCACAGAAATAGCTACGTACTTGAATAAAAAGTTTCTTCAAGGAGTATTCATTTCATTCAAAATTGATTTTAAGGTATAATACGCACTACCAACCTAATGATTACTAACCTCAGCAAACTCAGGCAGACTACGCATAACTGTTCACTGGCTGGTAAGAATAAAGCTATAGTAAATTTTACAATTTGAAAGAAACTAATTTGTTTCGAAGTAGATTGTCTAATAAATCGGTGTCATCAACTTCTGCACAATGCCAAGACCATCAATTTAGTTCTTGGGAACTAGCCGATATGATATTAATTTATGGTGAAACTGGAAAAAGTGGACGGCGAGCCATAGCTTTATACAGGGAGCGATTTCCAGATCGTTGGGCACCTCAGGACCCTCGTCTTATTAATCGTGCTTTACAGCGAGTTCGTGATAATGTGACAGTTGTGACGTCACACCATCGCCAGTAAGACAAAGTAGCGATACATTGCGTGCCGAATTATTATATAGGAGGAAAAAAAGAAATTAGTTAAGAGTTTTTTATGCAACATCGGTTCATAGCACTTATGCCTACGTCTGGTGAAAATTTGAGGTAATATTAAAAATACACGCTGTATGTCAAACACCATGTACATTATGAAGTTGTTTTTATATACAGTGGGTCTCAATTTTTAAAAACCAGCTGAAACAATATTACTTGTCGCTCCCTTAAGTTGCCTTTTATTATATATATTTATATAAGTATGTATTTATGTATAAATCTATATATATTATGTTAATATGTATTTATTTAATATTTCTTGTGAGATGTATGTATGACTCTTCTTCCTGTACTCTTGCACTACCTGTTTATAATTTTATTTTGATAACTTTTCCTGCTACCCAAAGGTTGTCTGTAAGAGATCGCTTTAAGCGATAAGACCGCCTGTTGCTACCATTACTAGTTATGTAAGTTTTTTTGTGTAACATTGTTCTCTTGCGTGGTGCAATAAAGCATATTTTCTCAAACATGCAATGAAATATTGATGTTATGTTCCTTATAATAGGCTGCGAAGTATGACGCTTCAGGCGCGGCTAGGACAAGAGGTCGTTAATGGAATTTCATACAAATCTTGCAGGCCTAGGCCGGCAAAGTCCTCTTTTTTAATTCCATTCCACATAAATTTGTGGCACAGGCATCATGACATTCTGCCACTATGCGTATTAAAATGCGTATTTTGTTTTTTTTTTATTGTTTATTTCATTTCATGTTTGAGAAAAGCACTATACATACCTCGGCGGGAAATTTGGGGTTGCCAGCCTTAGACCTATCTATATATGTCTTCGGCCGGCAACCCCTTTCATCCCGGCCTCTGTAGTAATGTACTATTGTTACCTTATAGTACGTACAGGTAAATTACTTTCGGGACAATTTTGCATCTGTAGTAGTATTTGTATATTTACAGGGACACACGCACACGTTGACGTATACAGACACACGTCAACGTGTGTGTGAGGCTGGCTACAGAGGTCACAACTACAAATGTAAAAACGTCGCGAAAGTAATTTATTTTCAAATGTTTTATAATACTACTGTCTAGATTTATAGTTAAAAAAAATATTTAGTTAATAGAAGTTTTTTTTGTGTTAGCCATTTTAACAATTGCCCTTTAACTGTCTTAATAGGTAAGTCCAACAAAACTGTAGGCAGGTGATTAGTATGTCTTGTAGCGGCCATCCTAACAACATTATAGAATTTTAAGTTTACCCTCGGAATATACTTTAATACGTGTGTATCGAACTACGACGAAACGGAGACTTTCGTTTCACTTACGCTGGGTTGCACCAAACCGTCTGTAATCGTAACCTGTGTTCGTTAAAATTTGAATGTATGGAGAGTTCGACAAGTTTCTATGGGATGACAGCTGCCGACGCCATATTTAACGTTGAACGGTCTGTGATCGTAAGTCGGTGCAACCCAGCCTTAGTCAGTTTTCATGTGTCCAAAAGATATAAAGTCTCTCGAGTTCAGCAAAATCCTGCAGTTTTTCGAATTTGCAGGGCTGGACCGAGATTTGTAGTAGGTAGCGATCACAATAGATCAGAGATGGTCGCAGTGATACGAGGGCTCAGCAGCCCGGAATAGCCACAAACTGAATAATAATAATAATAATTTACTTAGTCAAAAATTACTATTTTATTCTTGTAATTAATAAAAATTTTGAACCGATCCATAACAATCCTTTTTTTTTTTCAGGACCGAGCTGTAACCCCGCACTGCCAAATATAATTAGGACTCGAAACGCGCCCGTATAGCGCTATAAATAAGTGTCATTATCCTATACAAGTTATTGTATGGCAATAATATTATAACTAGTGAAACAATACGATTCGACTAAGTAGTGGACCGGCAAAGTCGACGCCAACAATTTAAAATGGAATTTATATTTTTCTTTTTAAATGGAAATAAGATGACTTGTTAACTTTTGCGGTTTGTGAAGGTCTGTCCAGGTCAAAAAGTATGATATATCACAGATTAACACAGGGCTCGGAACCGGTATTCTGTCCATAGAAAAATACCGGTATTTTTTTAGTTCTTATCGTTCTTTCGTCTACTATTTCATGTTTAATCAGGCAATCTAACAATATGAAGTAATAACCCAAATACATTATTGAGTCCTACATAAAGAGCATAAACTACTTAAAAATATTTGGCTATTTCAGGATTTTGAGATTAACCGGTTCCGAGCCCTGGATTAACACATTAGGTATACATAAACATAATATCACATATGCTTATTGTAGCTATCTTTTAACTATTCCTCATTGTTCAACAAAATCAAGTCAAACATACTTAAGCAATATATGCAATTACTTATATACACAACAGCCGGCTTTCAAAATTTAAATAAAAGAAAAAAAAAACAATCATTTTTCAAGCCAGATTCAAACCAGATATCATTCGGCATTTTGATAAACTAAGGCCCCATATACAGGGAACTGGTAGAAAAGGCTCGTCCATAGGCTGCGGTGACCGCTTACCATCAGGCGGGCTGCACGCTTGTTTGCCACCGACGTGGCATAAAAAAAATATTCGTTGAATCGGGTTTGGACCATTTTTTTGGCCATAAGGCTTCTAATTATGTTTTTATAATATAATAAGTACATTAATGAAGAATCATTAAGAAAAACAACATAAAAAAATAAATGATACTTAGAAATATGTTAACCTAAGGAAGATTAAATCTACTTAATTCTCCTACAGTTTAATGGATTTCGTTGGGACGAAAAAAGTCATACAAGTTATGATGGTAACAAGGTCTGCTACTTCGGTTCGTGACACAAGCCTACGTCACTCTACAGCCTGTACACACGAACTCACACCACGACCGCCAACCACCGATAGGCTCGATAGCAGTGATGACGTAGGCTTGTGTCACACGCAAACTGTACTTCGGTGAGTGTGCTCAGGAGCTCCATGAGCTCATACCGCCTTCCACCTTCTTCCATCGGACATCCAGACTTACGGCTGGCTACCATCCTTACCTGGTCGAAATTCCTCTAATTCGAACCAAGCGCTTTGCATCTTCTTTTATAATGCGCACTTCTAAGGTTTGGAATTCTCTGCCGGCGTCTGTATTTCCGAGTTCATATAACCTGGACCTTTTTAAGGCACGAGTGAATAGGCATCTTCTGGGTGAGCTCGCTTCATCGTCGGCCTCATCTTTGCCCCCTGGCTAGATGCTGGCCAAGAGCAATCCCATTTTTAATAAAAAAAAAACGAATTTTCCCTGGAGTGCCGTACCTTGTATTATTGTATCATGCAATTTATAAATAAAATAATAATAAATATTAGAGGACAATCTTACACAAATCGACCTAGTCCCAAACTAAGCAAAGCTTGTACTATGGGTACTAGACGACGATATACATACTTATATAGATAAATACATACTTAAATACATAGAAAACATGCAAGACCCAAGAACAAATATCGGTGATATATGCACCAATAAATGCCCTGGCCGTGATTCGAACCCGGGACCTCTAGCTTCGGAGGCAGAGTTACTGCCAACCAAACAGGCCGTCAATTTAGTTATATGGGTAACTTTTGTCTCAGAACGGAACCAATTTCATTGTAGTCGAATTAACCTTAACAAAGGTAACGTAAATTTGGTCCTTCCCCGTAACGGTGATAGCTTGAAGATGGTTGAGTGCTAGCTATCTGGGGCCTTTCAGCTCGAAGTACGAGCTTTTATAAGGAAATGTTAGTTTAACTTGTTTGTAAGGGTGGTATTCCACTCGTCCAATATCAATGTCTTTGTCTATGTTGTGACTAAATAAATATTGTGATTCTGATTCCAATATACATTTGATCAAAGAAATTGAATCATTTCATCAAAATTGGAAGGGATCCCGACATTTGATCAAAGATTCTGATGACATTTAAATCAATATGGCTACGCATGAAAAACAAAACTTGGACAAAGATATTGGATAAGTGGAATGGGCCTCCGTCTAATGTCTAATAAATTTGATCAAAGATTGGACAATTACTTTTAGCAGTGCCCTTACAGGGTTTATATTGGGACATAAAATATTGTAAGACCATCTTGTATAACCATATAAAGCAATAAACGATATGATTATGAAAAAAAAAAAAGATATTGGACGAGTGGAATACCACCCTAACAGATGTCACTGTGTACTGTTTCATCTGGCTCTCTATCGCACTTGTTTATGGGAGTGACAGATGCAGCGGTCGTGCGGTTAGTTCTTACTAAATACCACAGCGGCGCTACGATCTATGTGGCGTATTACACTGATATCTCTATCTCAGTCTATGTATTGTACTTTGTCGTAGCTATCAGCTTATCGAGAGATAAAAATATTTTTTTTTCTAATTAAGTGGGAATTTAAACTATTACTCCATATTTCTGATATTAATTTAGTTTGGACAGACCTAAAAATTAATTTCTCAACTTAGTTTCTAATCCAAATGTTTTCATCAATGTTAGCTGTTAAGGAGTAATACAGGTTCTGTATATAAACTTTAGTGTATCTGTAAGCCGGCTAGACCGTATTCGATGTGGTTCGTACCCTCCGTTGAATTTGGACTTGAATTGTGACATTATTTAACCTTTTCGCCGCCAGACGTCAAAGTAATTCGCCGTGCCCCTGACGCCACAACGGTAAAAAAATGATGTGTAAATAAATAATGCCAATATAAAATTGGGCAGCTTCTCAGTAGTTTTTCATTTAAAAAAAATTGTCGGCCAGGGCCGTCGTTGGCGTCGGGGTGACGATTTTACGTTGACGCCTATGGCCGACCGTGGCGTTCAAAAGGTTAAAATATATTCAACTGTAAGACAATCTATAATTCCAAGGAGTGATTTTAGCAAGCCGGAATAAGTACTTTGGGTGGGTTCCACCAAGTTAGTTATATTATTGATTCATATATAAACCACTACCTTTTCTGCAAACACGCATAAGACCCGCCTGACGGTAAGCGATCACCGCAGCCTATGGACACCTGCAACTCCAAGGGTGTCACATGCGCTTGCTGGCCCTTTAAAAATGTATACCCCATACAGTAGTCCCTCGGGAAAACCTCGGCAGGGAGCTCATTCCGCAACCGGAGCGTCCGAGGGAGGAATTTCCTCTGAAACCGTACCGTACGCGACCATTTAGGTTCTAAGGTGTGAGGATGAATGCCGCCGACGGCGAGCGGTGCGATGGCAGACAGCGCCATAGCGCGGTAGATGGAGGAAGATAAATAATAAATAAATATACATAAATATTAGGGACATTTTTTTTTTTTTACTCAAATCGAACTAGTCCCACAGTAAGCTCAACAAGGCTTGTGTTATGGGTACTAGACGACGATATATTTAATAGATATATACTTAAATACATAGAAAACATCCAAGTCTCAGGGACAAATGTCTCTGCTCACCACAGAAACAAATGCCCTTACCGGGAATCGAACCCGGGACCGACATGAAGATGGATCGTAGGAGTGAAAACTTGTTCTTTAGGAATGTGGTGTTGTCGCCAGAGATCCCGAGGATGTTTGTTGAGAAAGAGCCTGCATATGTAAATACATATTGGGGGACAATCTTACACAAATCGACCTATTCCGAAACTAAGCAAAGCTTGTACTATGGGTACTAGACGACGATATACATACTTATATAGATAAATACATAGAGAGCATCCAAGACCCAAGAACAAAATCCGTGCTAAATGCACATATAATGCCCTGGCCGGGATTCGAACCCGAGACCTCTAGCTTCGGAGGCGGTGTCACTACCAACTAGGTTAAACAGGCCGTCTCTGACAACACGAGAGTCCTCAATTCAATAAATGGTCGGCATCCCGCTTGTGACTCTTCGGGTGTTGCAACTGTCCCTAGGCTACGGTGTCTGCTTAGTGCTTACCATCATGCAGGTCGTAAGCTTGTTTGTCACCGTCGTTCTATGAAAAAATCGGCCTAATATAACTAATAAGCAAATGTGATTTATCAATATACGTAAATAATAAACATTATCACAAACTTTTTTATATAGAAAACTCCCGTGAATTTGAGACTGGTCACACGTCTTTAAGGTCGAATATCGCTCGACATGTTCCAGACCGGTTCGCGGTTCTTAATCATGAGTACTTATCGCGGCGGCGGTTCTTTTAGCACTGCGTGCCCGTGCCCTGCTGCGTGCTGCTCGGCGCGGGCAGTGGCGGCGGAGGCGAGAATCTACCTTCGTTTTCTTTCCAATTTTTCAGTGCCGAAACTTCAAGTTCGGAATAAAAATTATTCATGAAAAATTCGATAGTTTCTTCGTAAGCACAATGTCACAAGGTATGGGATATTCACAGTCCAAATTCAATAGAACGGTAATACAGATGTTGTGAATGATGCTTCGCCATAGTCTCAACTCTAAATACGACTAGACCCGAAGTGGATATCAATTATCGTATTAAATGATTGACAAGTTCATGTTTGTCATAGAGAAAATAAGTAAGAATAGAGAGCTAACTCCGTACATCATATTTTACTTATTATTTCATAGTCGACATCTAGCGTCAAATAGCGGAATTATCAGTACTGCTATAAAGATACTAGATGTCACGTATGTCGCTACTGACGAAAAGTGTATTTCTCAACAATTTACTACTAATATTTAAAGCTGGATGAGTTCAAAACAGAGTTCCGGTTAATCCGGTTATAATATTAGCTAAAAATGGTTGGGCATTCGATTGTTCGTTAGTCACGGCGTCTATTGTCGAGTAGCAGTACTGATAACTCCGCTATTTGACGCTAGATGTCGACTACGAAATAATAATTAAAAAATGATGTATGAAGTCATATGGAGTTAGCTCTCTATTCTTACTTATTTTCTCTATGTGTTTGTTAATGTGAAACTTTATTAGCCAATGTCAATTGTCAGAATGAAAACTGGTGGTATTTTGCCCTTAGATTAATAACACCAACAGATCAGTTGTGTTAAGGAGGATGATATTCTCATATAGTTGTCTCTTTGAATCCTTATGGTTAACCAAGATGAGTTAGAACGGGACGGATAATACGATCATTTTCGGCTGTTAAGGCGCAGGGTAGGGCAAGCCATTCGCCATACAAAGGTTGTGCAAGTTTTTTGCGTTAGTTTTGGCACTGCAGCATTTAATTTTATTTTTTATTTGTACATATTGGATATACGCAGAACTTGATGTTGAAATTTTGCATTATTTAAAAAATAATAAAAATTAAAAAATACAAAAAGTAATAAAAATTAAAAAAGAAAAACATCAAGACATAGGTAACAAAAAAATAAGCATATGGACCAAAAATAGTAACTGGTGTGCAAACACAAACGAAGAAAAACTTGTACAAAGTTTGTATGGATAGAGCTTGCCCACCCCTTCGACTTAACGAAATGTCTCCACTCCAAAATGTCAAATCCCAAACGTCACAAACGTCAGTACAATTTGCAGTTATGAAAGCGGAGACACTGACAGGTGAAGAGCTGTCAGATATCACTTAACTGTCTTTCTCAAACTTACTGATTTGGGCATTAGTGAGAATAGATCAGATGTACAGAAATCGTTCAACTTAAATGAGCGGATCTGCTTTGCTCTGATATCTGTGATTTTACCATTTGGCATGACAGGTTACGGTAGTTGTTTGACACTTCTTCGGGTTTTTTCTTTAGAGGATCGGAAAGCATTATTCACTACATCTATAATTAAATTACTGTCAAATTTCCCTTTTGACAGACGAGGTTTGACAGTACTAAATAAGAATAATCCCAAAATCTTTCCAATATTATAAAATTCGTATATAATGTAGATATAAATTAAAACGTATATATTTTTTTCATTTTTTTGTGTTAAATTATGGAATTGATTAGTATGTGCCATTTTTATTAAATTATTATCATTTCTTATTAATATTTTGATATTTTTTATAAATATGTTTGGTATTAAATGTTTTTACTCGAACCAACAAACGAGCCCCAAGAGTCTTAGCATATATGTAGCATTTTTATTTATATACAAAATATTAATTATTAATCGCGACTACGTGTAAACTCTTCGCTCATGTAATTTTGTATACAAGGTGTGACATAAGTTGTGATACAAATAAAAAATCGGCCTAGTGTGTGTCGGACCACACACAATGAAGAACTCCGTGCCTACTGTTAATGAACGACTTTAATGCACTGAATTGTCGTAAGTAAGTAAACTATGTTACACGCAGGCAGCGAAACTTTGGTGCCGATGACAGACGTATGACGTAGCGTCTTCATACAGAGTGTTTTTATTTAGATGATAGATAATCATTAATCACTAACAACTTATTGGCGTCTTTAGTACACGGATATTTTATTGACATTTGAGACGGCCAGTACTTATAAAAACATCATTACTTAACTGTCTTTGTCATTTTCATCAGAAAATTATCGAAGGCAATATTGTACATCGTTTTAGTATTTTTTATTCGTGAATTTAAGAAATGTGAATTGATAAGGTACAACATTTATAAGGTACACATTATAGGTATCGCTTGACCGTAGTCGCCATGGAGTCTATGCAGCCGTATTTGCAAACGTTTCCTTTTCAGTTGTTAAAAATGAAAAAATGTTTTGCTCCTGCTGTCAGCAAAATTTAACAGGTAAACCAAGCAACATAGAAAAACATTTAAAAACTAAAAAGCACATTGAAAGAGAAGGATCAAAAATGACACATCAAGACATTTATATGGATTCAACAAATTTCTATTATAATACAATAAATCTTTGACATTGCTATTAAATCGGCATGCTAGTGACAACTGTTGTATCTGTCAAAAGCGTGGTAACTATGTTGTGTATAATTTATAAAAAATCCTATATGCCAATTTAGTTGCGTCATAATGATGTCATCGGCACCAAAGTTTCGCTGCCTGGTTACACGAGTCAATATATTTGAAATAAGGCAATGTTTATACTAAATGCTTACGATGTACGATGCTAACTCGTACATACTGCGACTTATAAAGCAAAAACAATAAAGGCAAACCAAAATAATGAATTGTTCAAGAATATGTAAATACGATCAATACGTAAATCTATAAAAAGGTGCATATAAAATATAAAAAAGTACTATTTTACACATCTGTCCTTAAAACTTAATTTTTCTTCGCGGTTGTGGTATCTGTGGGATGTTTGTAATAGATGTAGATTGCGGCTGCAGTTGTGCACACGTCACCTACTACTGCTAGTCCTAATTGAAAACTACGTCCCGTCATTAGATCCCTGATGACGTTGGTACCAACTAGAAAATATACTCTTTCAAACAAAAAAATAATTTTCGAAATCGGTTTAATAGTCATCGAAAAATTTAAAATCTTTTCTTTTTCAAGTGGTTTTTGTTGCGTATCATGGTCATGACTTATGTTTTACCTTGTATTCAATGCTGATTTAATGTCAGTGCCCGCTACGAAACACGTTTTAATAAAACACATTTGATTATTACTATGTTTATTAATTTAATATGTGATTATACAAAGTTCAACGACATTATAAATCATTATTAAGAATAATTTTGATCGCCATGTATTATATTAGTGATATATTGTAAATATTTTTTTATTTTTAGTAATTTGTGCCGTTATTAACTCTTATACTGGCTACAATTCCCAATGGGGTTGGTAACTGTTGAATGTTTGACTAAATGGTGCCATTATAGATCTATCTGCCACTAGCGTTTTTCTTAGGGATTTGGCTTAAACGGCTTGATTCTAAACAAGAAAATTCCGAAAAAAAAACAAGATTTTGACAGTTTTTGTAGGACTGACAGGTTCATCCTATGCTGGTATCTGCAAATACCTTCGCCCGGCCAACCCAATTGTAACTTTGAGCCCTGGATTCATATCAAGTCCTTGTAGTTAAAGGTCACACAGCGTTGGCCAAAAGTATTTAGCACGCTCGCGTTTTTCATATTTAAGTCAAACTTTCAATGATTCATTTAATTATAATTACTGTTCAGAACGGGGTATTTAACATGTTTATTACATTTATGCCACACCTGGCTAAAAAGTGGCTTTTACCGCACGCGTACGGAAAAAAGCCGCTTTCTGACCAATTGTAGTAATATAGCACCATTTTCAAGGATTAACTGACGTGAAGCGAGTTTTATTTGCGGTCTACCCACACTCCATAGCGATCTACCCTCTTGTTTCGTTTGGTTAGAAAAACCCCGTTCTGAATATTATATCATGCATTTTACAACTTTAATTACAGAATATTCATATATTTTTTTAAAACAAGCCGGTCGATGACTGTCGTTAGAGAATATTTCACGGAAAGAATATAATTCATTTTGTATTAAGCAGTAACACTAACGAAAATTTCAAATTAAAGGGAAAAATTGAAAAACAAACTACTGCTTTATACAAAATTAATTTTGTATGGGGTGGCGCATCGTTACTGACGATTTCAATGTAATTTGAGACGTTGGTGCCGACCTTTTCGCCGCCAGACGTCAAAGTAATTCGCCGTGCCCCTGACGCCACAACGGTAAAAAAATGATGTGTAAAGAAATAATGCCAATATAAAATTGGGCAGCTTCTCAGTAGTTTTTCATAAAAAAAAAATTGTCGGCCAGTGCCGTCGTTGGCGTCGGGGTGACGATTTTACGTTGACGTCTATGGCCGACCGTGGCGTTCAAAAGGTTAATAGAAGCCTAAGTCTTCTACGGTGGATGTCGCTGTACGCCTCCCAAAGGCGTTGTAGGAGGGAACTAGTGAAGGATTTCGTGCACAAGCTTGGTTGTTCCGATAGCTCAGAGGCTAGAGCGATTGGCCGCGTATGCCAGATGTCGCAGGTTCGAATCCTGCTCAAAGCATTAAATTTTTTCCCTTTAATTTGAAAAATATAATTAATCATTTTATTGTTAACCTGTTAATTTTCTTTCAGTTTTCTAAGATGAATAAATAGCTACTTCGAAATGATGTCTACTAAAGTTTTCTAAACGTCTATATACCTTTTTATATTTTACGTCAATGTTTATATTTTATTTACAAGTTACAAAGGAAAGTAAGGGGTGCTAAATACTTTTGGCTGAAACTGTACGTGGTTGAGTGTTTTAAACATTAACAATGTATAAATCTTCGCTATATACATTGTTCATGTTATATAGGGTTGCCGCTTATCATAGACAGTGGAGAGACGGTACGTTAAATATACCTATAACTACCTATATTTAGTTAAATTTTGTTATTTTATTTTATTTTATTTATTAGGAAGGTACACTTTACAGACATCATACAACACATGGTTCAGTTAGCTCGCGCGTGTTCAGTAGCTTATAAACTAGCATGATATCCAAAACTAAGTGCACACAGCTTGATCAGTAAATTAGCGCATATTTGCCTATGTGTACAACATAGTGTCAAGTTAAATTATTGTTTATCTCCCATGACGTACTTCGGGGTTCTAGTGAGTGGATTAACGTGAAGAAAACATGTAGGAGTGCATTCTGTCGTTTGGTACGGTCGGCCCCTTGCTTACCTTTGTACCTTGTCGCTTTAATGTCAAGTATAGACTGTCATACTGAATTTCCAACGGGTAAAAGCGACAAGTTCCCAAAGTGTCCAGCTACTTATGAGGCCGACTGTACACTTATTATGTGGCAATACTATTGTAATTACGTGCCCACGCGATCTGCGTGCGCGCCTCACACATGACAAAGCTAAGCTAACCAAGTATACGTAGAAATGTTATATATAAAATTATAATTAAAATTAAATTGATGTATAATAATAAAACTACCTTTTTACCGCCACAGTCGGCAATACACGACATCGGGTCGTGATCACGACTGTTGAGTCGATAGAACTAACTAACTATATTGACTCAGTGACCCAAAACGGGTCGTGAGTCGAGTCTGCGTGAGTCGATAGAAATGAAAAGAAATTAAATGTATGTCGGCAGTTGTGCCGACAACGACGCCGCGCCCGCTCTGTGCGTTACGAACTTAAGGGTTATATACGAGAGCTGCCTTTTAAGTTGTGTCGTTTGAAATAAGTACGAGTATAAACAATCTATTAGATTATTACCATTTATTGTTTTTCAAAGAATTCTCCGCGATGTTTAATACACTTTTCCATCCGTTCGAACCATTTTTTTAAAACATTTATTCCACTCCGAAAACACCATATGTTTTTTTTTAATAATCGCGGGAGATTTGCAAACGACACAACTTGAAAGGCAGCCCACGTAGTTAGCCGTCGATCATTTAAAACAAGTTTATCAATTTAGCTGCATAAAAGCTTTTCCGTCCCTCTTTGTGGCACGCGTATATAATCTATAGAAATCCTGACTCCTAGCCCTAAGACGACGACGCAGGTAAAATCTAGCACTATTCATTGTTTCGATATATTTGAGCATTCGGGCACATACATTCGCTTACAAAGCAAGTTATAGGCAGTATAAGTACGTATGAATCTACTTTAAGCAACTGCATTTATTCGATATTTAATTTGGTTTTGCTGAGGTCTCTGTTAATGTCATAGGTTTTTGACATTCACTTCATTAAAGATGTAATTAACCCTTTGAACGCCAAGAACCTATAAAGTGGTCGTGTGTCGTCGTGCCCACGACGCCACAACCACTAAAAAGGGCGGAGTGAAGGTGTACCTTAATCATGATAAAAATGTATTATGAATTGTTTTTATTGGTTTAAACGTTACAACAATTTTTGATAACTTGGCGTCTGAGTGATACTTCATTCAAAAATGAAAGCGTTCAAAGGGTTAATAATCCGTTCTCATCGTGAAAACTAAGAATACTATTAGCCCCAAAGTGGCTATCAATTATCGTATTAAATGATTGACACAGCCATGTCTGTTAATGTGAAACTTTATTAGTCAATGTCAGAATAAAAGCTGGTAGTATTTTGCCATTTGACATGACAAATGTTAAATAATAAGGTATTGAATTGACACTTCTTCGGGTCGTCGTATTTCGAGTAAAGCCGATGGAATAAGCGTTATTCACTACGTCTGCCCATATCTTATGAATAGGGCTCGAACTTTTCGTGCCGGTGACGTAAAATTGACGTCACACTGCATATAGGATGATTCCAATTGGATTTATAATGGACTTTATTCAAATACGGCCTATTACATCCGAAGATTATAAAGGATTATAGAGAGTTTACGTTTATATTTAGATTCAACATTCCTATAACCTGTTGTAAAACTTGAAAGACTGAGTTTCTCACCTGCTTGTAAATTAAAATTCTTAATAGAAAAATAAATCCTTTATAATCTTCGGATGCAATAGGCCGTATTTGAAAAAATACCATTATAAACGCATGATTAAATGATTGATGATTAATAATCACTATAGGTATAACACCAATTGGAATCACCTATATGCAGTGTGACGTCAATTTTACGTCACCGGCACGAAAAGTTCGAGCCCTGCTTATGAATAACAGAAACCTCAGGCGAAATATCTGTAAATATGTTATGTTAATAAACTAATACTCATTTTGTGTTAAACGGTCACATTCGGTTGTCATATTTTATATTTTTGTTGTATTTAGTTTAGATTTAATTAACGTAATCTACAAATTTTACAGAGCAGCTGCAATGCAAGGTTTATTTCGAGAATCAACATAAATTGTGAGTTATTTAGTACTCAACTTTTAAATTTCAAATTAAAGGCCAAAGTCTTTTGCTGTAGATGTCGCTGTACGCCTCCCGGCGTTGTAAGAGGTAACTAGTGAAGGATTTCGTGCCCGAGCTTGATTGGTTCCGATAGCTCAGTGGCTAGAGCGATTGGCCGCTTATGCCAGATGTCGCAGGTTCGAGTCCAGCACTAAATTTATAATTTTTTCCTTTAATTAGAAATTTAGAATTTTGCAGCGTTACTGCTTCATACAAAATTACTCAAATTTTGTTACAATGTCTTTATGTTAAAGTTCAGAACTGACTCAGAACTAAGATTGAGCATTGAGTTAACCCTTTGCACGCCATTCTTCATGTACGGGAGTGACATACACGTCAACTCATCTTCAATAAGAGATTGAATATGTACTTTAGTGTAAAGCACCTATACGTGTTTCGGCGTTCAAATGGTTAACCTTTTCGACGCCAACGACATGTATATGCGCACCACCGGTTCGACGCCCACGACGGATATATCCATCATGGCGTTCAATGAGATATCAACATACATGTATTTCTATAGAGTTCAACTTCGTGTTTGACATTCTCATGGTATGGCGTTTGAGTGACAGCGTTTGTATTTGACAGAGCGCTGAAAAGGTTATATAGGACAAGGGTATGTCATTTATAGTCTCCTGTATGACTATTATAAAGCCCGCATGGCGGGAAATGGTTGATTCTAATGGAATTTTGTTTTCTGTAAAAATAATAGCCGGCGTCTAATTTTACAGTTAGCGTATTTATATTTCTTGTATATTATTGAGGTATAATTGAACAGTTATTTTTATGGATCAGTACATATATAATGTTTATAATGTGTAATTTTTATTAAATAGCATTTTGTAATGTATGTGCGTGTTGTTATTTCTTACTTAGTTTTAAAATGTCCGCCCCTCCTATACAGGGTGGAAATTATTTATGGAGCCTCTCTAACCTTTTCGACGTACCACCGCACCGGTTCGACGCCAACGACGCATATATCCGTCATGGCGTCGAATGAGGTATCAATCTACATGCATTTCTATAGGGTTCAACTTCGCGTTTGACATTCTCATAGCATGGCGTGAGTGACATCGTTTGTATTTGACAAAGCGCTGAAAAGGTTATAACGTTGAGATAGCTCAATTTGTTGAAAGAAACATTATTTTATTTCTCCTAAGCAATAAAATTGCATTCACACAATTAGTATGGAAAAAAAGTGATCCAAAACTTCAAACTTCCTCCCCCCCCCCCTGCCCCGGGCCCTTGGCTGACGACGCATAGTCACAAACTTATATTGAATAGATTTGCCTATCTAAGACGATTCTGAAAAGGTAAGGAAATGAAAGAGTTTCATATTTTATTTTTACTGACTTTATTTTCTTAATGTGTCAATAAACTAAACAGGTATAAATAAATATTTACTCGTTTCGTAAATAATCTGAATGACTACACGCCGCTTAATATATTATACACAGGAACCTGACTTGAATTGAACCATATAAAAGCATTTCTCCAAGCGTTTCAAGTTTCAACCGCTGTGATTTCGCTGGTCGCATAATTGAAGACATCTCTACAGAGTAGGACACGATTTCAGGCTATAGTATACCAGGCGGGAAGTGCTAACATTATTTTCAAAATTGACCACAGAAACAAAGGCATCGTCATTAATACGCCTACCGATATAACAGCGGTTCAAACGCTTGCAGAAATGCCATTAAACGGTTTCATTATTATATTGACCACTCAACATTTCTAATGTAATTTATTATTATTTTCAAAATACTTTCTAATGGTGATTAGTATATTTTCTATGCATAAATAGGTTCGGGTCCTTGAATATAAAATCAATTGTTAAAAAATTAAACGTGATACAATTTTATATAGAAAACTTCCGTGAGTTTTTTTATAGACACTTTAAAGTGTAATGAAAATAGTCACTCACGCCTTGAAGGTCGAATATCGCTCGTCATGTTTCAGACCGGTTACTAGTCCTTAATCATGAGTACTTGATCGCGGTGGCGGCTCGTTTAATTATATTTTAATTGTAATACAATTCAATAATGATTACCTTCTCCATACTAATTCAGTGTTGTAAATCAAACAAAATAACAGTATTCTCAAAGTAATTGCAATGTTACAATTATTTTAGATTTCAACTATAACTTGTATGTAACAAAAATGTGTCTAATTAAACAACCAACGCTGACTAACTTTATTGATACAACTGTGAATATTTTTAAAAGCGCAAACGTCCACTTAGCGGAATTGTAATTTCCAACCGAAAATGAATGAGCATAATATGGTTTTTAATGCGCAATAAAATAAATCGATTAACAAATAAAACAATTGTTACTCAACTTCTTGATTACAACGATAGTGTTCAGTTAATGTAAATTAAATACTACACTTATCAACTTCCTAGTACAATTGAATAACCTCCATTTAACTGTACAACAAAACATTTGAAATTAACGAATTCGAAAAGCACAGTAGATTACAGCGCCTCCTATCGGCGGTAAATCTGTACCTTCTCGCAAGATTGTATACTTTTGGTAAAACGTGTGATTTTGGGTATTTTTAGCCTTTCTAATACGATACAGTTTGATAACCTTCTCCATTATATAATTTAATAAATAGAACGTAATAACATTTCAACGTAACGAATTTAACTAACGAAAGTTGATTACAGCGCCACCTATCGGTGGTAAGTCTGCAGCTTTTCACAAGATGGTGTGCGCAGTTTCTGGGCTTCCGCGTATTGGCGCGAATCGCCGAAGTTGCGCGCCTTCCACGCCATACTGTCGCGGTAGTTACGCTCGCGTTGGCATGCGTGACGTAGGCCCACTGAAATTAAAGATGCATACATATAACGCACGTATTTACGAAAAGGAGTGGCCAGGGCACATGAAATTTAAAATTAGCGTCTTCTAGCGTTTGCTGCTTTAAGCTTTGTCCTGTGGAAGAAGTTCCGTGGCGGAACTAGTGAGACTTCTTCCCAATAGTCCCGTTCCCAGTGTTCAGTTGTGGCGCTTCGCCTGTCGCTGCCTCGGGCCGTTCGCTCGGCTCGTGTGTTGTAAGATCACAGTTCTACTAACACTCCTCCTCGCTTCGATCGAACTCCCTAACTATCACTCTGTCCCGTTGACGGAACTATTTGGAAAAAAGTTTCACTAGTTCCACCACGAAACTTCTTCCACGGGACTACTGGGAATGAACTGAATATTGGAATGATAAGTTTATTTCATTCTTTTGTTGTTTAGTAGAAGCCATAACTGGATTGCTTACAAATACGATACAATAAAATCCCAAGTTGGATCTAAAACAATACACTGTTAAAGCAAATGTGAATATAATAATACAACTACCGAGGAACTCTCAGTGGACTTCGTTCCCAGAGCGAGAGCTCTATATAATAAATATATACGCAGGCAGGCATTCTGGGGTGGCAGAATAACAGCGTCTGTTGATCAAGAGTCCTTAGTGGTATCTTGGTATAGACACAAGCTGAGCCACCTACCATTTCAATTGTTGTTTTTGTACCTACACGTTCTGTTGTGCCATCATTGTATTAAGTTGATGGAAATACTATGTAATAGGTATACTAGCTAACTTTGAATGAATGTCTTATTATTATTCATCATGTCAGCCGAAAGACGTCCACTGCTGGACATAGGCCTCCCCCAAAGACTTCCACAATGACCGGTCCTGCGCCACCCGCATCCAGCGGACACCCGCGACCTTCACCAGGTCATCTGTCCACCGTGTTCCAGTACGTGGTCGCAACTCGAGAACCATTCCACCCCAACTTATTATTATTATTATTATAAATAAATAAAAAATAATAATATAACTGCTGTCTATTGTATATTAGAGTATAATTTCTACATACATAAATCGTCCTGTATATATGATATGTCGCAGCCGGATTGTACAATTTACCTTAATACAAAACGGCCGCTTTCTATTACGGCAATCATTAGCCGGATTAAATATTCTATCTACGCTGGCACACCGGTGGGATTCACCCCTATTTGAGCGGTAACTACAAGCACTTACAACCTTATTAATTGTAGTACTAACACTAGATATATAAGTTATTGTATTACCCAACCCTATGGATTTAAAGTCCGAAATAAATAATAATAACACGGCTGAACGTAAGTCCGCATGAATGTGTTCGGCGCTTTACACTCTTCAATATGTTTAGTAGCCGCCTCTTTTTCGACGTATTACAGAACGGCTAGGCGTTTTACAAAACAGGGCCGTGTTCGGCGGCCCTGTCTTGGAATAGTTAGGTACGACGACGAGCGAAGCGAGGGGGAGTGTTAGGAAGAAGTGCGGCCCTAAGGCGCGCGAGCCGAGCGAGCGAAGCGAGCGGCCCGCGGCAGCGGCCAGCGAAGCGCCAGAACGGAAACGGCTAAACGTGAACCGCCATATTGAAGAACGTATCGCAATGACAATCCGGCTAATCGATGACGCGCAAAACGGCCGTTTTGTAAAACGGCTAGATAGATGTCTTATGTAATACGTCGAATTATACAATTTGCCTGCGACATACATATCCAGCGTGTCTGTTTTTACATTTATAATATATTGGGGGACAATAATAATAATATAATAATATTGGGGGACAGTCTTACACAAATCGACCTAGTCCCAAACTAAGCAAAGCTTGTACTATGGGTACTAGACGACGATATACATACTTATATAGATAAATACATACTTAAATACATAGAAAACATCCAAGACCCAAGAACAAATATCCGTGAAAAATGCACAAATAAATGCCCTGGCCGGGATTCGAACCCGGGACCTCTAGCTTCGGAGGCAGAGTCACTACCAACTAGGCTAAACAGGTCGTCTTTTTGTCACACAGGTTGTCAAAGAGGTTGTCTTTATTTGATACATACCTATATATTCCTCTTCTATAGCCATCTCTAGTCGTCTGAGTGAGCCCTGGTAGTCAGTGTGGAAGTTGTCCTTTACGTAGTACGGCACCTGTAACGAAAAGTTTATTACAATCTTAATTTAATGGTCATCATTTTTTTTTAATTTAGGTTTGCCAACAGGTGCAATACTAAAAATACTTATGATAAATGACAAGTTATAAAATAAAATAGCTTGAGTATTTACCCAATTACATCATCATCATTTTCAACCCATATTCGTACCACTCATGAGCAAAGAGGATATCTAGACTTGATAATCTATAGACTTGAGAACTATGTAGACATGGGATTCTGGAGATCTGAATTTACTTGGGAATCTGGAAGTCTACGCTTGGGAATTTGTAGACTTGTAAATCTCTAGACTAAGGAATTTGTAGACTTGGAAACTACGTATGCATGGTAATCTGGTGATCTGAACTTACTTAAAGTCGAGTCCAGAATTAGGCGAACTAACTTGACAGCCGAAAATGTTGCCAGACATAGGAAAAAATAAATAGTGATAGGTTTAAGTCGACACAAATATGTCGATATAACCTTGCGTCTTCTATAAATCTAATTTTATTTATATTTTATCAAGTAATTGTCGTGTAAGTATTGTCGAAAGCCGAATGGCCTGCTTTGTTTGGCCTATGATCCGCACTGTCAACAAAACAAAATGGCGGACAGCGTCCTTAACGATGTCCGAAATGATGTTCGATGTATTTTTAATTCCAATCAATTTTTATTATTATTATTTTGCTTAGTAAAATTATTAGTTTCATTCCAAACACAATAATAATGGCTAACTAGACTTTTTATAGATCGATATTAACAGCACTAGCCAAACCGTGGCAACATTAGTGTACAATGAACTGTCAAGTTAGTTCGCCTAATTCTGGACTCGACTTTAGGAATCTGGAAATGCGTAGACTTGGGTATATGTAGACTTGGAAACCACGTAGGCATGCGAATCTGGCGATCTGTTTTTACTTGGGAATTTGTAGACTAGTAAAATCTGTAAAAATTAGAATTTGTCAGATTGAAAATCCCCAAAGTCCTCACCTTGAAGCTGACAGTCTCCCTCGGCACGGGATACTTGGAGCTCGGCGCGAGGGTGTACACGGGCTCGCTGATGAAGAAACCGCTCATCATGGAGAGGAGTCGTTGTAGCTATAGGTACTGAATCACCAACCTTGAGGCTGACTATTTCTATATACAGTCCCATTTAGAGTAGGGTTGGATATGTGGAAAATAGGAATGGAATCATCATGGGAATTTGATTTGGGGTCAGTAGACTTGAGAATCTTTAAACTTGGGTATTACGCAGACATGGGAACCTGGTGATCTGAACTTAATCGCACTTAAGAATCTGGGCATGCGTAGACTTGGAAACAACGTAGACATGGGAATCTGGGAATGTGTTGACTTGGAAACTACGTAGACACGGGAATCTCGCGATCATTAACTTTATTTACTTGCGAATCTGGGAATGCGTAGACTTGGGAATTTGTAGACTTGTAAATCTCTAGACTTGAGAATTTGAAGACTTCGAAACTACGTACGCATGGGAATCTGGTGATCTGTTTTTACTAGGGAATCTGGGAATTTGTAGTTCGCCTAATTCTGGACTCGACTTTAGGAATCTGGAAATGCGTAGACTTGGGAATAAGTAGACTTGGAAACCACGTAGGCATGCGAATCTGGTGATCTGTTTTTACTAGGGAATCCGGGAATTTGTAGACTAGTAAAATCTGTAAAATTGAGAATTTGTCAGCTTGAATACCCCAAAAGTCCTCACCTTGAGGCTGACGGTCTCCCTCGGCACGGGGTACTTGGAGCTCGGCGAGAGGCTGTACACGGGCTCGCTGATGAAGAAGCCGCTCATCATGGAGAGGAGGACCAGCACCAGCACCGGGAGGAGCTGGAGGAGGCCGGCGTGGGCCTCGCGCTGCTCGGGGGAGCGCGCGCGGCGGCGGTGGTACACACCACCGGTGGCGCCGGGGAAGGCTGGAAAGGAAAACGGAACTTAGAGAAATGTTCTGTAGGCCTTAAGGGCTCTTTACAAGTCACTGAATAGGAATAAGTAAAAGTAACCATATACTCTAACCCTCACACCATTTCTCTCATCACTTAAAGGGACCCGGGTATGACCCTAAAACTACGACCAAGACACCGTGGGATGGGCAGCAGCATCCCTGGAGTGCGGTGGACATACTGCGATTACCAACCCGCATGCCAAGCGTAGCAATTATGGCATTTGCCCTCCATGAAATGGGAGAGGCCTATGTCCAGCAGTGGACGTCTATGGGCTGATATGGTGGTGGTGATTTTAGCGACTTACCTATTGTGACATATTTAACGCATAATTTTGCCTTTAAAACTTCCTCACGCACCATTTATCTCTCTCCCTCACTGTCTCTAGTTCTGTCTCTCTCCCACTCTCTGTCACTGTTTCTCTCTCGTTTATTTTTTTTTGGTTCAAATTAATAACTTATCTATTACCTCTTTATATTAGCCTCTCTATAAATTAGGCTCCTTACTAGGGTGTGCAATCGGTTAACTCGAAAACCGGGTATCGGTGAAACCGGCCGATTATTCACCGTTTTTGAGTTCGAATATTATTCGTCGGTTTTCAAAGATTAATTGATCAGACCGATCAGATCAGATCTAGACCTTGCCTTCAATACTATTCAACACACCACAGTATTTAGTCACGTAAAATGATTCGAATCAGTTCGATTTTCGGCTATTCAACTAAACACACTTATTTTAATCTTTTTTATTTGGTATTTATTATATTTTGTTTTTATTTTTAGAAAAGTAGAAAATTGATCATACAGGTATATTTTATGCTGTAGAGTCGTCGTGATTGCTACTGTGTCCTAGCCCCAGCTCATAATCTGGCTGTAACCGGGATAATGTCCAGACCAGGGCTAAACAAGGTCGTACCTATCTAGAGCTTATAACCTGAGATGTAGGTACCTAAATTTAAGGTCAAAAATGTGTAGGTATACTAGGTACTAGCAGCCCGCCCGGGCTTCGCACAGGTAGACTTAAGCTACGTAAAAGTGTTCAAAAATAACCGTGACATTAATTCGCTGGGATTAAAAAAAAATCGTTCTAACACAGAAGTTCCTGAAGGAATATTCACCGATTAAGAGGTAAACCTACTCTCCAGAATTCTCTATCCATTGGTGAAAACCACGCTAAAATCGGTTCAGTAGTTTGGGAGGAGTATGCGGGCGAGTATTTCGCAACTCATTTTTATACTATGTATAAAATAGATATAGATGCGGCCAAAGTGGTACCTTAACTTCGACTTTTTCTCATACGTACTAAGTCTGTATACATGGTTTTGAAACTATATATATGTATACAATAGATATTGGTAATTTGGTAACCTTCTCTGTATAAGTACATGTCGATCAATGGTTACATATTGACGATAAATGAATCAAATCAAAACACAATTTAAAAAATCATAGGTACAAATCTGTATAGGAAGTAAGCAGATGTACAATTGCTCAGAAAGATCCTTATTCCTTAGCCATAAACCCACTATAGCTGCGTAAGATGATACTAAACTTCAGTAAAATCCTACAATTTTTTAGGGTAAAAATAAAACTCGAAAGTTCCGAGTTATCACCGAAATTCGAACACGGACTCCTTACCAACAGGTAAGAATTAATAACATAAGCATGCATATTTTTTATATCTCTTCATCTTTTACTGTTACTCTGTCCTCTCTTTCTTTCTCTCTCACAGTCAACCTTTCAATCTCCAAGCCTTGGAACCCCTTATTTCTTGAACACACTCACCGGCATTTCCAAAGAACATGTTGAACAACTCCTCCGCAGTGAGATCCGACTCGAAGCCGCGCGCATAATATTGATGATGCGCCGTATGCGCCGGCGCCTCTTCGCCGCGAACATCGTAGTGCTTGCGTTTCTCAGGGTCTGTGAGGACTGCCGCCGCGTTGCCGATCGCCTAGAATAATACATTGTTTAACGAGGGGCGTAAGTGGAAAATTGCGAACGAGATTCTATCAGAAGCTTTTGATGACTCGAGTTTGCAATTTTCTTACGTCCCGAGGTAATGACAATGTTTTCATCACATTTGCGAGGAAATAAAAAACTCCAAACTAATCAAAATTGAATAAATTGACCAGTTCACCTCCAGTATCAATGCATGGATGCCGAGAGGAGCGCGCAGCGCGCAGCTTCAATATTGTAACCAATCAGAGAGCAGTATTCTTGTTGAGCGCGGCCAACTTGATTTTTTAAACCAATCGGAAATTCGCAACGAGTGGTGATAAATTAAAACACTACCGAAGGGAGTGTTTTAAATCGTCACGAGTTGCGAATTACCTATTCACACGTGTATCGTACGACGTTTTACAGTACATATGGCTCTTTAAAGTTCGACATATGCACGTAATCTGCTGATTACCGCACTCGTGCGGTAATGTAGCACCATATGTACTGTAATAGTACATTACGATACAAGTGCAGAGAACAAGAAATTCGCAACGAGCGGTGATAAATTGAAACATGACCGAAGGGAGTGTTTTAAATCGACACGAGTTGCGAATTACCTGTTCGCAGGTGTATCGTACGACGTTTTACAGTACATATGGCTCTTTAAAGTTTCGACATATGCACGTAATCTGCTGATTACCGCACTCGTGCGGTAATGTAGCACCATATGTACTGTAAATTATTTTAAGTTTATTGAACTTAATTTAAAATAGGTAATCCAAAATAACGCATGTTTTTATAACCCCGTTATTCGAACGTGCCGACTGTACAACGATATCGTGACGAAACATCCTTCTTTGGACATTTTTGATGGCCTGTTTAGCCTAGTTGGTAGTGACGCTGCCTCCGAAGCTAGAGGTCCCGGGTTCGAATTGTGTAAGATTGGCCCCCAATATTTATTTATTTCATTAATTCTTGGTTGTAACACTGAGTTGAGAACTTACACAAATCGAACTAGTCCCATAGTAAGCTCAATAAGGCTTGTATTATGGGTACTAGACGAAGATATATTTAATAGATATATAATTAAACACATAGAAAACATCCAAGTCTCAGGAACAAAAGTTTTTGCTCACCACGGAAACAAATGCCCTTACCGGGATTGGAACCCGGGACCTCTAGCTTTGTAGGCAGTGTCACTAGTACTGACTGTATATCAAGTCAACGGCGGCGAAAAGGTTAAGGACATACCTTGAAGGCCTCACTGGCTCCTGGCGCGTGATTCTTGTCCGGATGGAGTTGCAACGCCAACTTCTTATACGCCTTCTTGATGTCAGAATCTGTTGCTTCCTTCGTCACACCTGAAAGTCAATAAACGAAGAGAATAAGATTACGAAGAAGAGAATATAGTCATCAGTCTACTTTGTGGGGGGCCTACACCCACGCTACGCCTTCCGGTACGTGGTCGCCTCTCGAGAACCTTTCCGCCCCAACGGCTATCGTCCAAGGTCGCGGGAGTCAGTGTTGGTAAGTAAGTTTTATAGATTCCATTTTTTACCTTAAAATCAAGCAAGTTTATACTATCCGATATCCGGCCGGATATTAAAATAAGGGCCAGATAGTAACCGAATATTCGGTGCATCTCTAGTTAACCCATCGGATCCTCAAGTTAATAAAGGGTCAGCAACGCGTTTCCGATTCTTCTGGAGTCGCAAGGTTACATAGGCAACGGTGTCTTCTGACACTTGTTAAAACCGTCAATGCGCTGAAAATTTTGTAGCGGGCAGAGCGCCTCGCGAAATGTATCTTGCCATTATAAAATTTTGTTCCTGCTCCGCCGGCAGTACTGAGTACAGTGGATTTGTAGTAAGTAAGTAAGTATTTTTTATTTGTAAACATAGGTATTTACAGAGTGGTGGTGTAAAAGGTACAGAGTGGCACTATTTTTCGCCGGATAGCATACAAATTTATATTTTTACATTAAGTACATTAGAATTCATAACATAATTATTAAATAAGGCATTAGTTTAAGGCTGGGTGCACAAGCCGTCTGAATCGTAAGCAGTGTTCGGTAAAGTTCCAATTTATGGAAATTTTGACAAGTTTAAAATTCTACAAGTAGTTTTTGTTACGGCGACTCTAGAATTTTAAGATTGCACACAATAATTTTTCAACGACGGCAAAATAATTTGATTTAAATTAAAAATCGATATGGTGGCTGAATACGAGCATTGATGTGTGCCTCGTTTAAAAAAAAAAGATCAGTTGTATAATAATTTATGCAAATCTATTTTGATTATCCCACCAGTCAATGACTTGTCTATTGTATAGACTTGCATTTGTATAAAAAGTTTATTCGTTTTAATACTGCTGTCAGTCATTTAATGAACAGATTATAGGGTGACACGATCAGTAATGGACAAGGACCAATGATGCACCATGACTCTTAATTCTTATTTAAAAGGTAATAAGAGTTATACATTTTTTATACAAAAAACAATTTAAAACAGTATGATTGTTGAATTAGGAATTAAGTGTCCATTACTGGTGCTTGTCAGCTTAAAGTGTCCAACACTGGTGGCGTCACCCTAATGCTGAAGTAGAAAATAGTATTTTATGCAAGCGAACATAATTTAAACCGAAATAATTAAAACTAGTCCAGCGGAAACGAAGTGCAGGCCCAACGGGTCAGCTATCCTTTTGCGCAGGCGCGCGTTCCACGGCGACACGACGTCATTGTCATAGAGAGTTAACTCCATATGACTTCATACATCATTTTTTACTTATTATTTCGTAGTCGACATCTAGCGTCAAATAGCGGAGTTATCAATACTGCTACTCGACAATAGACGCCGTGACTAACGAACAATCGAATGCTCAACCATTTTTAGCTATTATTATAACCGGATTAACCGGAACTCTGTTTTGAAATCATTCTGCTTTAAATATTAGTAGTAAATTGTTGAGAAATACACTTTTCGTCAGTAGCGACATACGTGACATCTAGTATCTTTATAGCAGTACTGATAATTCCGCTATTTGACGCTAGATGTCGACTACGAAATAATAAGTAAAAAAGTGATGTATGGAGTTAGCTCTGTATGCTTACTCCATTGTTCAATTTCATTTTAGTTCACTAACGACGACACGTGATTGGTCAATTTCATTTTAGTTCTCTACGGTTGTCTTATGAGTTCCAGTATGTGATTGTAGTTTAGCCTACAAAGTTTTAATTCAAACATTAAAGTCGAGGAGTAGAAAAAATATATTGAACAAAATACGACCCAAAATGACGCAGTATGACGTAGCACATTACTGGGCTCAACAATAACAGTTCAAGGTCATACCTTTGCATAATTAAACCTGTGATATTGATTAGTCTACTTGGCCACATTTATACAAACGTATTTAACCATTTATGTAAGGCTTTCCAACGATTTGTCAATTATAAGCTAGTAACACTGTGAGCTGTAGACCTGGCGAAAAATATAATAATATTATAAAATAATCAAACCTGCTCACAAAATTTCACAAGAATCGATTGAGAAATGCCGGCCGGACATACGAATGCATTTTTGCCGAAGTTGAAACAACTTCGTTACACTCGGTCAAAAATATTTGTAGAAAATCTTATTCAAATCAACCTAGTACCAAACTTAGCAAGGCTCTAGTACCCGAGACGACGATCATCATCCTCCTAGCGTTATTCCCAGTACAGTTGCATCCTGAAGAATGCCTGGGGTCCGCTACCTGATCCCAAGAATTGGCGTAGGCACTAGTTTTTACGGAAGCGACTGCCATCTGACCTTCCAACCCGAGGGGGAAACCGACCTTATTGGGAATACGCTTGTCAAGTGAGTGGGCAACTTGACTGTTAGAAGTTCTCAAGCCGCCCGGAGGCCTCTAACTTGGCTTAACAATTGGTATCATAGACAGCAACCGGGATCAACGGCTTAACGTGCCTTCCCAAGCACGGGACGACGATATAGATAGATAAATACTTAAATACATAGAACACAGCCGAAGCGTCGGTAGGCCCCTTTCAAGGTGGACTGATGAAGGTGGAAAGGTCTCGGGAGTATGCTGGATGCGGGTAGCGCAGGACCCACAGAACAGTGGCAGGGCCGGTCATTGTGGAACTCTTTACGGAAGGCATATGTCCAGCAGTAGACGTCCTTCGGCTGTTTTTTTTATATTAAAAATGGGATTGCTCTTTGCCAGCGTCTAGCCAGGGGGCAAAGATGAGGCCGACGATGAAGCGAGCTCACCCAGAAGATGCCTATTCACTCGTGCCTTAAAAAGGTCCAGGTTATATGAACTCGGAAATACAGACGCCGGCAGAGAATTCCAAACCTTAGAAGTGCGCATTATAAAAGAAGATGCAAAGCGCTTGGTTCGAATTGGAGGAATTTCGACCAGGTAAGGATAGTAGCCAGCCGTACGTCTGGATGTCCGATGGAAGAAGGGGGAAGGCGGTATAAGCTCATGGAGCTCCTGAGCACACTCACCGAAGTACAGTTTGTAGAAGACGCACAGACATGCTACTTTGTTGTGTGCTAACATTACTTAATGTGCTAAGCTCTGCAGCTTATTTCCCACTACCGTACTATGATGATATGATGATGATCATAGGACACATACAAGACTCAGGAACATTCGTGCTCATTATTTATTTGCCCTATCTGGGATTCAAACTCGGGACCACCAGCTTCGATGGTTTTTAAAAAAACTACTAAATTTTTTTTATGACATTAGGAGGCAACTGAGCGTACGAATCGCCTGATGGTAAGCGATTAGCGCCGCCCATGGACACAATTGGGTGAGTACTATAATAATAATAATCGTATGGCAAATAGTTACGAACCCGTGAGATCTTTGAGAAGACAAGTACAGTTGACAGTTTGTTGCACTTTTAGCACAACCCAGGGTAACGGTGGGTACTCCCTACGACGTGGTGCAAATTCGACCCCCCTCGCCAAATGAGTGGGCAACTTGACTGTTAGAAGTTCTCAAGCCGCCCGAAGGCCTCTAACTTGGCTTAACGACTGCTGTCGTAGATAGCAGCCGGGATCAACTGCTTCACGTGCCTTCCAAAGCAGAGTACTCTAATTATTTATACATTTTAATCAATAGTATGTATATATTAATTATAATATGAATATTTAGACGTACTTATTTATGGATTTACGGCTCGGTTTTATATGGTATTAAAAATGATGTGTTTTCACACCCATAATATTAACAAGAAACTGTGACAACTGGCTTAATCGACAGTGGCGCCAACTAGTGTAAAAACGGTAGCCAGCCCTCATTACAAGCACATTGCCAACCTCTTATTAATTTGAGGACTAGTTGTGTCCAAAGCTAGATACAAATGCAGTTGCCTCAATTTCAACAGAGCTCATCCTCTGGAGCTCTGGTGTCCTTACTCCCCACCCGGAACACAACACCAAATGCCTTCAGAGCAAGTACTGATGTTATTAGTGGGGGTAAGGTGGAGATAGTTCCTCAGTTGGGCTGCTTTGAAGGTGAGATAAGACTCCGCTGCTACCTCTTAAAAGTCCATTTATAATAATTACTTATAGGGGCGTCCATAATTTACGTGAGGTGACTCTCCGGGGCCATAAGTATTTGGTATTTGTAGACCTCTCTCTCCTACATGGGATTAGATGAGATTTGGCTTCATCCTCCACTAATAAATAAATAATAATCGTATGGCATTTATATTCGAACCGTGAGATCTTCGAGAAGACAAGTACGGTTGCCAGTTTGTTGCACCTTTAGTACCCCGGATGTGGTGCAACTTGACTGTTAGAAATTCTCAAGCCACCCGAAGGCCTCTAACTTGGCTTAACGACTGCTGACGTAGACAGCAGCCGGGATCAACGGCTTAACGTGCCTTCCAAAGCACGGGAGCGCTCAGTTAGTAACCACTCAAAGCGGTCACCCATCCGAGAACCGACCTGCGCCCACGTTGCTTAACCTCGCACACCGCACGCGGTACGCGGGCGCCGCTGGGCCACGAACGCTCCATCCTCCACTCAATACGGTATTTCAGTGATAGTCAAAGCAGCAACTTTTTACGAAAGTCAATAGTACGGAGTTTGTAGAGAAATGTACCTATTGACGTCACAATTTTCTATGGTCAAACTGCGTTCTTTTTTCCAGGTCTATGTAATAAAAAATCTTTAAAGCTGAAGTTTCATTTTTTCGTAGTATTTTCGTAAGATTTGTTTACTGGTAACGTAATAAATATATTTTGGTGTTGTGAAATACACTATTCGCCATATACATATACACCTCACGTAATTCATGGACGCCCCTTTATACCTACAAAGGTTCTACTAATCATGCACAAATATTGAAATTATATATTTGAATAGACACAATATTGACAGCACACTAATACAAATTCAAGGTTAAACCAGACAAACTATTAGTGAATATTGCAATTCACTAATAGTGTGTCTGGTTACCTTTATTGCTAATGCCCTTGCCTCGGTTATTAAGGACTTTTTTTAAATACCATGTTGGTGACAAATAGGCATTTGGCCCGCTGGTAAGTGATCGGTGGTCACCAATGTCACCATAGCTAGTAGATGCTTCCAACTCCAGATATGCATATTTATTTGTTTTAGGCAAGAAAGTAAAGTAAAAAAAAGTAAAAGTAGTTTATTCTTCAAATTAGGCATATTACATGCACCTATGAACGTCAATAAACAACCACCGGTTCGGAAAAATATACCTCTGCCACGAGAAGAACCAGCGTAAGAAACTCGGCGAAGTGTCATTTTTTTAAAACAATATACATTATATAGTTAATTATAAGGCCCATATTAACATATTGCCGATCCTTTAAAATAGTGTAACTTCTTTTTTTAAGAGCCCGATGCTGTGGTCCCTAGCCTTACTGTTATCTAATGACATGGATACTAAATAATATAATAATAAAGCCTTGATTACTGACTTTTTTTTACAAATAATAAACTATTAGTATTTAAATTATTCTAACTATTTCCAATTTGTGTTTATTTATTTATTTACTAGATGAAAACCCGGCTTCGCTCGGGTGAAATAAATAAGAAAGAAATAAAGTAAACATTTATTCGTGACAGTTATTGCAAACGACGAAAGAAATAGTGTACAAAAATGTATAAAATAAAAACATTACAACAACGGATTATGATGAAACTTCGTGTAGAAATATAGTCTGTAAGTCTGTAGTCTGGCATATGGAATTGGGAGTAAATGATTACGCTGACGACGTCACGGACAAAGGCTAGTATCTTTGCAAGTTAATCCTAAGCATTTTTATAAGGGTAGTATTTAAAGGCACATAATAAATTTGACACCGTAATCAGTACTGATTTGTATAGCTAAAATACTAATCGTTCATTAAAATTCAGTTCAGATGTGCAATTGTTAAATATTGATGTGCCAGTCAGTATTTTTGGTGCGAAGTCAGAGCTGCTAACGTGATCGAAAACCAATGAAGTTCGTGTATCTCCCTCTCTGTCCCACTTGCAATTTCGAGCGACACAGAGGGAAATACACGATATTCGTTCGTTTTCGTTTCGCGGTAGCAGCTCTCTATTCTCCGCCAAATTCTATTCCGTGGGGCCCTTTACACTCAATATTATGTGTCAATATTATCGCGATTTTCAAACTTGTATGGGGTCTGTTACACGCTTAATATTGTCAAAATACTGGTGTGTCAATATTATCGTGGTTTTCAAAATCGTATGGATTTTTCTTCAATATTCATTAAACAGCACGTGATACGGATCGTGATATGAGTATATCGCGTGATAATAATATCATGTAACAGGCCCCTATGGATGTTGCTTCAATATTCAGTGTTCCACGTGATAATAATAACAGTTGGTAATATTTTCTCCAATTAATGGAAGCTATTTAACAACTTGTTCCGTTTTGCCGAAGGTATTTCACATTCCGATACGCGCACCATCCAGGAATAGGAGCCGTCAGACCAGAGGGCCTACCACGATCTGAAAACGAAGTATTTCCCTCTCCACGCTCGAATATGCAAGTGCGACAGAGAGGCATATATATTTAGTTTTCGGTTGGTAGCACCTTAGTCCGAGCGTGGCGGACGGTCGAAGAAAGTCAAAGAACATTCCGTGTGTTGTCTGTCACACATATAATTTTTTAGCTTCCCATCGACCTATGAACTTGAAATTAAGTGATAATGTTTATTATGAAGTATATTTTACCAAAAATATCAATATATTGATAAATCACATTTGTTTTTTAGTTGTACGGAACCCTCAGTGTGCGACTCCGACGCACTTGGCTGGTTTTTATTACATTTTGAATTTTATTTCTCTTATAGTAAAATACCCTATTCGTTTTAAAGTTGACGCCTGAGGGCCTACCGCGAACCAAAAACGAACTATCTTCCTCTCTGTCGTTCGAATATACATGTGCGAGAGAGGCAGATACTTCGTTTTCGGTTCGCAGTAGCGCCTCTAACGTCCGAGCGCGGCGAACGGCATGAGCTGAGGGTCTACTCCGAAATTCAAAATCCTAACTTCGTATGGTGCCGTCCCTTTCACTCTCCTGTCATAGACTATATGAGTGAAAGGGACGGCACCATACGAAGTTCGGATTTCGAATTTCGGAGTAGTCCCCCAGTACCACTAAGTTATAAGATAGAGCGAGATAGGGATAGAATTTTGCTAGACGTTTAAAAGCCATAAGTCACCTAGTAGTTTGTCACAAACAAAATAGAGACGCAGCTTTAAGATGGCGGACAGACTCAGCAAACATTCAAGTGGTGTCCTTTACACGATTAATATTATCACAATACTGGGGTGTCAATATTATCGCAGTTTTCAAATTTTTATGGATTCTGCTTTAATATTCACGTGATACTTATCGTGATATGAATCCATGTAACAGGCCCCATACATTCGCTTTGAAGGCGGTTGTTGTGACAATCAGTCTAGCTAGCACGATAGATTATACCGTTACGTTTTATGTGACGTTTTAATACATTTCGCCCATATAACGTGACGGTATAAGTTATCATGCTAGCTAGGCTGATAGGTGTATAGAACGCTTGAAAACTACAAAAACAAAACGCTGCCCGAATCCACACAATGGGCGATGATGGCCCATCACCCAGAACGCAGCCCAGAAACCTGGCCAACATACCGGACGCAAAAATAGTTCACGATTTTCGAACGTAGCCGACACTCATCAACCAACAAATTTAATATAGCAATATAGTCTGTGGGCAATATGGCCGACGTTTTGACATCAAATTAACACTTTTAAATGCAAAATACGCGACAATCCGAATTTTGCGGATACATATGTTCAACTCAAAAATCGTTATTTTTATACGTTCTTCAATTTGAGACAGGTCTCGTTCGGGTCTACCGTACCCCTGCACGAAATTATTAATATAGATTAGGAAGGTACACTTTACAGACATCATACAACACATAGTTCAGTTAGCTCGCGCGTGTTCAGTAGCTTATAAACTAGCATGATATCCAAAACTAAGTGCACACAGCTTGATCAGTAAATTAGCGCACAATTGCCCATGTGTACAACACTAGCGTCAAGTTGACCAACACAGATCAGGGTTTTAGATTAAGATCATACATGTTCAACATTCTATAACAGATTTGTCCTAATCTATTTTAGCCAAGTCGACCCAATGATGCATCTACAATCTACGTTTCGATTTAACACAAGTGACATAAGTATGATCGGAGGATATACAAATTTTTATCTACTAATAAACTGTGAATTTGAGAATTATAAAAACCTTTAGGAACTAACTTAAATATACCTACAGAGGGTTCAGTTTTAGGCCTTAAGCGTAAATCACGCGTTACTTAAGGGGGTGGGAGGGGGGGTTGGGGAGAACTGTTTATGACATCTGGGAAGTTTTAATTTGTGTCAGTCTGCCCTTTGGCAAAGGCCTCTCCTAGAATTTTCCATATTTTTTTATCAATCAATCAATCAATCAAATCAATCAAATTGTTTATTTGCTGGAATACAGTAGGTAGAAATCAGTCATACAGTAGGTATCAATGGCTTTCCTTCTCCACAGTGGTCCAGCCAATTCTCTAATTTCATCTTCCCATCTTTTTCTTTTCCTCCCCTTTCTCCTCTTCCCGTCATGGGGGTACCAGACTGTATTATATTTTGACGATTTATCTTTTCGGCTACGAATTGCGTGCCCAATCCATTTCCATTTCAGTTTCTTTACTGTATATGTGACGTCAGCTACATCTGGCATATTTTATGGTGTGAACAAACGATTATCTTACCGTAATAACTAAGAAAACGCGAGAAAAGTGGTATGGGGTGGTTAGCGTGAAATTGATCACCACCATATTGTTTAAAAAAAAAAGGATGTTAGAATCGGGTCCAAACGATTTAACCTACTGAGCAAACGTGAGCTAACGATGAACAAACAATACCGATATGGGTGATATGCCATTTGCGGGCAAATGATTTGGGGTGGTTGTCTTCATGGGGGTGGATACTACCACTTTTTAACTCACTTCCAAAAAATAGGGGAAGGATATGCAATACAACTGTTCTTTTTATGTTTGTTACTCCAGAATTCAATCAAAGGTTGTCAACTCATGCTCTAACCATTGAATTGAGATCTAAAGATAAAATCTAGGAGGAATTGACATTTAGGCTTCAAATGCATATAATAAATACATACATCCAAAGACTTGGAGATGTGTAGACTTGGGAATTTATAGACTTGATAATCTGTAGAATTGTGAATCTGAAAACTTGGGATCTGTAGGCTTGAGAATATGGGAATATGTATACTTGGGAACAACATAGACTTGCGATGATTCACCTGATGGTGATCCATAGACTTGGGAATCTGGGAATGTGTGGAATTGAGAATCTGTAGAATTGGGATTATGTAAAATCAGGAATCTATAGTGGAAATCATGTTCTAACCTTGAGGGTTAATAATTATCTGCTTTGCACATGCCCACTCTACTTCATGTTAAACTATTAGTCTACCAATAAACTGGGCCAAGTGTGGAAATGTAATGTTTAATTTTATCATCATCATGTCAGCCGAAGGATATCCTCTGCTGGACATAGGCCTCCCCCAAAGAGTTCCACAATGGCCGGTCCTGTGCCATCCGCAAACAATTTTATAGATGCGAAAAATAAGAGGCTACACAAAAAAAAAATGTGTGTCTATTGAATGACCGTGAAGGTTAATTAATGATTCCACTAATATATTATAATGATCCTGATGATTCTCCAGGAAGGGAAAACTCACCACAAAGCAATAATGGACATATCATTGTCAATGAATTAAAAATAACAATTCTATTTACGCACTGTCAACTTTAACATTGACAAGAAAATAGGTTCCAAAGGCTATGACATCAAACTCACCCAAAATTTCATAGTAATCCTTGCACTTTGTATTTATCCGTCGAACAGCTTCCAATTGCTCCGATGTATACTCTTTCTGCGGCGGCTGGTGACTGGGAGCTGGTTTCCTTCGACGGATGTCCTCGTTACTCGGACTTCTGGGTGGAGTTTTTCGTCCTCCAGAAATCCCTGCAGCCCGTACCCGCGTCAAAAACTCTTTAGCTCGCGCGGTAGGATATAAACGCTCAGCTTTCAATAAGAACCTCTCAGCTTTCTCCGTGTTTCCCGCAGAAAATGCTGCCTGCGCGATATCTATGCATTTCTCAGCTTCGTCCTTGTTACCTTCGATCGTCATTTTTGGTCGCGCAAATGCGTTTGAAAGTGCGTCTTTGGTAAAAGCTGGCGCGTTATGCGTCGAAGATTAAACGGCCAGCGTGTCACACAAATCTAATTAGCGGAAATATATTATATTTATAATTAAACTACGCCATTGCTATTGCTCAATCGAAGAAAGTAAAGTACATGATACATAATGCGTCAAAAACAACAATAGGGTTGTCACTTTAGGGATGTGGTTGCCGTAACGTGAGTGAAGCGTGCTACTTCGTCAAATTGGTTTTAAATGCTATTAATTCAATTTAAAAGCATGCATCAGAAGCCAATTAGAGTATATTTAATAAGTACAAGACTTTATCATTGTTAAATGTTTTAAATTCACACTAATGAAACATTAAGTGGCTTTATAGTAGTTTCATTGCCTACCTCAAAATTACAGAAGTGAAAAAGAAAACAATGGGTGGTTCATTTTACGTAAGAGGGATCTCGTCGAGAGTTAAATATTTGAATATTGTTTAGCAAATTTATGTGTACATTTATTATTATAATGTTTTTATAATTAAAGATAGAACATTGATATATCGCTTATGTCTTCTATCAATAATAATTGTATATCATCTGATTCTGACATGACGCATAATAGTGTTTAACGGAATGTTTATTTTCCTCTTACAGACCTAGAACAAACAGCCAATAGTAGTCTTGATTTAGTAATCGTTCTGCGTTCCTATTGGTTAATAGCCATCTATTATGTTAGTCCTTCCCCAATAGAAAACAAAACGCGCTGTCATATGACCATGCTATGGCAACTTAAAACTAAGCAAAAATCCGGATTTTTATTGAAAACAGTGCCATCTCTCCCGCAGATATAGCACTAAAATATCAGTGTTGTTACATTAAAATATTTTTGATGGTATAGGGAAATTTATGCGTGTTATTTAAGTGAAATTGAGGAGATTTTGATTTTCCATAATGGTAACACAATTATTTTGTCTGCATGACGTCCGTGGCTTAAAGGTCTCAGTAACCAGGCCATTATAATAAAATAAAAAAATAAAAAAGCATGACAGGCGCGAAAAATTTGAAAGTTCACAAGGAAATTTTTCATTAATATTTATTGATAAAACGGTATTTGGTAATAGTCATAGGGTCATAAATATTATATCTGCAGAGGCTATCTGAAACCTACCATCATTGGCGGCACTCGGCCGTCTTCCGCCATTTGCCTGGGCTGCTTGGGTTACTTCTTTCCATTTTAGCCCTCGAGTTCCTTACCCCACGGAACTCCGCCGAGTTGTTCTGGGACGCTAATCATGTCCCAGACATCTTGTTGTGTTCCTGGATGTCCAGTGACCTCAGGAGATGGTAAGTAAATCATTTACATGTAGCCGTAGTTTAAACTTGTGTATTTTCTTGACACAAGTTTGTACCTGTGTTGGTACAGTTTGTGTGTTTGTTTGCAGGACCGGTCATTGTGGAAATATTTGGGGGAGGCCTATGTCCAGCAGTGGACGTCCTTCGGGTGACATGATGATGAAGTTTGTTCCTGCGTAGCTAGCACGAAAGTTTATATACTTTATATGGCCGAAATATACTAAAACGTGACAGTGGAAGCTATCGTGCTAATGTGACTTATACCAGATGAAACAAAATATTAATTAAGATTTTATATCAATGGGGTTCTTTTAAACTATCAAAAAAACCTCCCTGACTGATTTGGCCTCCCCTGAAGGAACCCTAGATCCGCGCCTGAGGATTATTGTGTTGATATTTTTTTTTTTTTCAAAATCAAAAATCAAAATCAAAATAGTTTATTTATACAGTGATACAAAAATCTTCTTTTCTATAATTAATTGGTTCACTATAATGTATCACTGCTATAATGTAACATAATAAATAAATAGATTGCCCGTGTCACCTGCACTAGGCGATGCCTGTCTCGCAGGATGGCACTTTGCGTTTGATTACCCGTTATACGATTATAGCGCTAAAGAATTTACATGTTTAGGTAAGAGAACAATGATCAATTTACTATAACTAAAGACTAAAGATTACGTTTTCTAGTAGTTATATCGTTACAAATAGTTTGTGGCGTTTGGAGATCCATATGTTTGTGTGAGAATGAAGTGTGAATGTGTGTGTGTGTGTGTGTGTGTATTGGTGTCTATTGTTGTGATACTATTTTTTCTGTTTATATTATTGAAATGTGCGTTTTTATTTCCTTTTTAGGTGTGCCTCTTCACCGTTTTCCAGACCCAGAAGATATTAGGAATGAAGAAAAGTTCAAATCTTGGACTTCCAACATTGGCGGAGAGATTTCGACACTGGACCCCGTGTTCGTCTACATTAACAGGCGTGTCTGCCATAGACATTTTGAAGACTGCTATAAATATCCCAAAAATAGACTGTGCAAACTAGCAATGCCTGTTCTGCACATTCCAGGTATTTCATACATATATCAACCATTACGAGACGTGTTTTTATAACTAGCAGTTGGCCCCGTACGAAATCTCGTGATAATACGAATAGTATGTCATCGCAATCCTCGCCTCAATCCATATTTCATTCATTGACGTCTTTTCTTGCAAGTGAATGAGCCGCGAGAGTTGTAATATAGATACTTATTCGTTTGAAGGTCTAGTGATGGAATACAGTAGAAATCGAACAAAAGAATTCCTCAAATAAAATTGATACTAGATACATATAAGGCGATTTCGGTATATTTTATTAACAAAGAAGATTACACAGAAACATACATAAGAAGTAAACAATCAAATTTAGGTAACAATTTTGAATACAGTTGCTTCCATAAACGAATCTCACTGAGAACACAATTTACTTACCAATAGAAATTGCAATGTAACAATAGCAAGTCGAGTAGTTACATTGCTTACTATTATTAAGTTTTTCCAATAAGTTTGAAAATATGAATTTAAACGAAGTATCTTAAACTAACAAGTGCATGCTTATTGCTAGTGCAGATTTATGTGTTAGATTTATATATTTTAAAGATACCTGCCTTAAACTGGGCGCGAGATTTAGAAAATAGGTCAATTTCACTGAGAGATTTGTTTTGGTGGTTACAAAGTCTGTATAGGCACACGTTTTCCAACTAGGTATACATATGTATACAATTTTCTATAAAACCAAGTATTTTTTCTCGGAATACCCTAATTTGGTGATGTGTAAGTTGTGATGATGACCCATATATATAATTGATACATACATAAACTCACGCCTATATTCCCAAAAGGGGTAGGCAGAGCACACGAACATTAATTTTCATAATTAATGTCCAGAAATAACTTAAGGGATCCTTAATGACGCAAGTGCTTAACAGATGCCGATGAAATTACGCTAACAAAGCAAATTATGCTCATCAAAATAAGTACATACATTTAGGTATAACTGGTGATGTAGTGGTACCGAAGTTAGGTACTTCAATAAAAATATGAACTTATCCCTCGAGGAATCGACGAAACTCTTCTTCTCTTTGAAAATATCATCGGCACATATACAGAGTGCACTATGGCTTGGCTGATTTCTGTAATATTTGACCATCGCATTTGTTATCTAGGTTATTCTAGGTTTGTTTGTGTCTAGGTGGAGAGGCTGTGTGAAATTGACAAAATATAAATATGCATGCGTGTGGCCTGGTGAAACACATAAGTTTCTGTCAAACTTGTTATGTTTGCTACAGTCAACAGCAAATGTACATGATCATTTTAGTATTGTGTCACATTAGCGAAAACAATACTGCGACAGTTGGGATGCGTTAAATTAGTGAAAGTGACAAGGTACTAAAATAATCACCTACTTTTGCTGTTGTCTGTACAACCTTTTACTTTTGACTGTTCTTTTTTATACTTTGCCTAAGTACTTTTTTATACAATGTCGCTGGCAAACAAGCTTACGACCTGCCTGCAGACACCGTTGCCTATGGACCTTTGTGACTCCAGTAGAATCACAAGAGTGTTGCCGAACCGGAAATAGACATACATGGACCTCCCTCACTCTTCACACACCGCATCATCGAGAGCTTTGGCGACTTAACTCACCACCAGGAACACAAAATCACATAACCAAAGAGCAAGTATAGTGGCGTGGTGGCTGCTCCAAATATGAGCGAGATGATGTTCTGCCGTGTTCAGTGGCGCCCTACCTGTCTTATAAAAAAGTTGCCTTTATCGCCTCTCCTGAACATCAGAGCAGCTCGGTGGTACTATAATTGTCACCGAACTTACATAATACCTAGTATGCCAAGTTTCTGCTCAATTGTTTGAGGATATTGACACTAAATGGGACTAGTCTAAAACCTAGTTACAAGGTTTATGCCACACATACATACTTAATTTACTTAATTATAATTACTCTCTAACTAACTAAAATAGTAAGGTTAATACCGGCTTGTAAAAACGGGAGTTGTTGTTTTTCTTGAGTATAAACCCTGAAATTCTTGTTTATATTTTCAGGTGTGCTAGAACAACGAAAGGCTATTAAAGACAAAGTAACTGATTATATTCATCCTTCACCAGCAGCAGAGGCTCAATCAGATATTGATGTATCAGGTTAGTCCTTGAATTTCAGTTACGCATTGTATAGCTACTGAACCCCAGCACATACTTATATCTAAAACCGCTTCGTCCGCCGGTGGTATCCTAATGAAGACCCACGGTCTCCTTTGCTTTGCCACGTAATCCCAAGATTCGGCGTAGGCACTAGTTTCACGAAACCGACTGCCAACTGACCTCACAACGCAGAGGCAAAACTAGGTATTTTTGGGATAACACCGATGTTTTCTTTCACCGAAAACTAAGTGTTAAATTTATATGAAATAATATTACGTATTGTTATAAGCTTACCGGCACGGTACGAGACTGTGTTCGAACCCACGACCTCCAGATTGTAAGTCACGTGGCTGCTGTATTTAGCTTCTTAATGTGGGTACCTACTAAAAATTAAGTACTAACTGTTCGAATATAATACAAAAGAGCGTTCGTTAGTGGCCCAGCGGCGCCCGTGTACCGGGTGCGGTATGCGAGGTTAATCAATGTCGGGCAGGGTCAGTCCTTGGATGGGTGACTGCTTCGAGTGGCTACTAACTGAGCGCTCCCGTGCTTTGGAAGGCACGTTAAGCTATTGATCCCGGTTGCTGTCTATGATAGCAGTCCTTAAGCTAGAGACCTCCGGGCGGCTTGAGAACTTATAACAGTCAAGTTGCCCACTCACTTTACAAGCCTAATCCCAATAAGGTCTAGTTTTCCCCTCTGGTTGGAAGGTCAAATGGCAGTCGCTTCCGTAAAAACTAGCGCCTACGCCAATTCTTGGGATTAGGGAGGGGACCCCAGGCATCCATCAGGATGATACTGTACTGGGAATAACGCTAGGAGGATGATGATGACATACACTTTCTACAATTATGGCCCCGTTACAACCACAGTGTGGCTGTCACATCACAACTTATAAAGTACAATATTTGGTATTAAGCTGCAAGTTTTTGTGACTGGTTAATTCATGTGTAATACCAGTTATTACCAACAATTAAATAAACATTGTCGTCATAGAGATTTTACGTTCATATTAAGATGCAACATTCATATAACTTGTTCCGTAGTAAACAAGTAACGATTATAGTTTCACCATGTCCGTTTAGGCATGAGGTTTATGAGGAGTTATATCGAGTAAGTATATCATATCAGCAACTGTCCGTCTGTCCTTCCGTAGTTATATGGTTTAGCTCAGTACCCGTTTAATTGTAGGTTGCACAGACAATCAACTGTATATTATTTATAGTTCATATATTATAAGGTAGTACTTAAAAAAATATTTTTGACAGTAGATTATTCAACTGCTCCGGCGCTACGGGAAGTGCAGCCCCTTCGGACTTACGTAAGAAAGCGTATGCTCGCGTGTTCACCTCCGCACAATTTCGGAAAACGTACGTCCCAGTTGGATGGTAACTCTTTATACTTATTTAACAACGTATTTTTTGGAATATATCTTTTCAATAGGTTTTTTGTGCAACCAATGATATTTTACAAGTATTATTGTGTGAAACACGTTTTTAGGTATGTAAGTACAGTCAACAGCAAGATTAGATGATAATTTTAGTACCTTGGCACTTTCACTACTTTTGACGCATTCCATATGTTACTGCCCGCAATTCTATCAGCGTATCTAGTTGGAGTACGGCGACGCAAAACCTCAAACCATTCCGTACAGTAACTCGCAACTCCGTCGGCATTTCATTCACGAACATAGGCACCAGTAATGGTGGTGGGATCCGGCATATCTAGGTTGGAAATTAGTTTCTGTTGCTTGAAATTATAATGGAGAAAAAATACAGCGATTATCAAGGTTTTTATACAAGACATAAAAAAGTCAAAAACTCGCTGTATATTTTTTCTATTACAATTTCTAGCAACTAAAACTAATTTCCGACCTAGATATGGCGGCTCCCATTGTGTATACAACGTATCATGTTATTTCAGCGCGGCGTTTTAAATTAAGAGCTAAACTACGTTTGTATAGAGAACTGGGCGTCCTGCGGACTCTTAAGTTACTGCAATTAAATACGTTTTATTCATATTTTTAGGTATGCGAAAACAAGTGATGGTTGAAGATAATGTAGCAGACCACTTTCTACCTTCAACGACAGGTGCTCAAGAGGTTCAATATGATATTCCTATATCAGGTTAGTAGGTATCAGCTGAGTATGCTATTGCTAAGCACGTATTTGCCTTAGGTATACGATGTATAATAATTATATATATATATATATATATATATATATATATATATATCAGGTAACAATCCGATCCTAGGGTCCTGGAGAAGTCGAGGAAAATCTTCAAAGATTTGAAATGACTATTAATCAAAGAAAGTATTATATACGTTTCAGTTATTTCAATTTTATGTTTTTGTTACAGAATCTGGTGCAATTGAAAACAATAGTACAGACACAGCGGACTTACTTATGTTTTTTGATGACCTGTTTGACAGTGTCAATGGAAGCTATAGCCAAGTGCGGGGAGGAAAAATATATAGGGCTGCAGTAACTCCAACATCACCACACCACAAATTGTGGGCTAAGAGTCTGCCAATATTAAAATCTATGCGTTTTTTAAATGCAAATAACCAAGGACTGGTACCATCATTGACAAGCTGGGTAAAAACTATAGAGGGTTTTAGATCGATTGTAAAATATCTAACCATGAAAGGTATGAACTCCCTATTGCTTTGCAACTTTAACCAAGATGCTTTGGAAAACTTTTTTGGAGCGATCCGAGCTCATGGATACAGCAATATTATGCCCACGTCTTCCGCATTCGAAAGTGCGTTCAAAACGTTATTGGTCAATAATATTTCCTCTTCACATTCAGTTGGATCAAACTGTGAAAAAGACGACAGTGTCTGCCTGCAGTCACTGAAACATTTTTTAACGAAACCTGTAATCGACGAGACGACAACTGAAAGTGAAGAAATTGAAAGTACGCATTTATGTATAGAGCTGTTAGATACAGATAAGTTATTGCAAAACAAGGCCCCCGAGGGTGTTGAAAGGAGTGCAGCAATTGGATATTGCAGTGGGTGGTTAGCACAACTAGCGAAAAAACTTATTTACAGAAATTGTGTAACCTGTACCAATAACATGGAGGAAAGGGAAGAACAGTGTTTTCATAAATTCATAAAAATTAAGGAATACGAGGGTAAAAGGTGGTTGTGCTATCCTACAAGACAATTATTTGATTTTTTTGCCCAGGTAGAGCACATCTGTATTGAAATATTAAAAGAACACTGCCAAAAAAAAATATTTGTCACATTATATTAAATTGATAGTAAATATCAATATTAATGTGAGTTTTATATCTTGCACAGAACATAAAGAATTGCTGTGTAAGTATTTGATAAATAAGAGCACTATGTTTTTCATTCATAATTGGTGCAAAGACGTGAACAACATTCTCAGTGGCAAAATTACTTTTTGGGATATCAATGACCCAATGAAAGAAAAGGCGAATAAACACTATTTAAAAATAAAGGCAGAAAGAGGAAAACACAAAATGATAGAATGGTCAATGTATAGGTATGTAGGCAAGTAGAGCACAATTAGCAACACAAAGTATTATTTATCTACTTCAATAGAAGGAAGGAGGTACTCAGTTCGTCTGCAAACGCTTGTTTTTTTTATGTATGTATGTTCCCCGATAACTCTAGACCACTTTAGCCGATTTTGATAATTCTTTTTTTGTTTGAAAGCATGTACCCCGACAATGGTTCCATATAAATTTGGTGAAGGTCTGATGATGGGATCTAGGAGGAATCGTGAGGGACCTCCTCAAATTTGATAGGCACGCGTATGCCGATTTCGGTATTTTCTGTAGGTAAGCAAGCATTGGCCCACAGAAACCACAAATTGTGGCATAGAGAAGTACAAAATTGGAGTCGGTTTTTTTTGTATACATTATATGATGTAGTTTCACCTCTGCCCCACGTCCGAGCCACTACAGCCCAGTATCCGATTGAGCTGAAATTTGGCATGCTTATTGTAAGTTCGATAACAATATTATGGCACCACCGAGCTAATCGGATGATGGGGACAGAAGGTGGCCATAGCAACTCTGACACTACGCCAGAAAAGCCCTTCGTATTTGGACACGGTCGCGATGACGATGTTTATGCAGAAAGTACAGTCGGCAATAAAAGCCTGTACAGTCAAGAGAAAAGTAAGTTAACATTTTTCAATCTTATTCGATTGTGATATAAGGTAAAAAAGTGTTAACTTACATTTGCTCGTGATTGTAGCAAAAATGAATTTTATGACAGAAATCTGTTTCAATCAATATCTAACGTCGTATTCTTAATTTTTATAAATTTGTGATAGCACAGAGGTTCCCTTTCCTCCATATTGTTGATACAGGCCTCAAAAATACATATAAATCATTTTTTAACCGACTTCAAGATTTCAAAAGAGGAGGTTATCAATTCGGTTGTATGTTTTTTTTTTTTTTTTAATGTTTGTTACTCCATAATTCCGTAATTTCTTAACCGATTTGAAAAATTCTTTTTTTGATTGTATGTATATATATCCAAGTTGGTCCCGTTTTTGTCAAAAGGCAGTTCTGATGATGGGATCCATGAGGAATTGAAGGAACTCCTCAAATCTTTAAGGCAAACATATAGTGATTTTTGTGTTTTTATCAACAAGTCAAGCATTTGCATCCAAAAATGTGACATTGGATGAAGTGGAACTGCTGATGATGATCAGAACAGAACTCTTCAACGACGAAAAGTTCACGTTTGGCGATTTGTCCTCCTAGCTGTGTTTATTAAGCAAGTTCTATTTTCACGATTGATTTTTGTCATGCTCGAGTTCTGATGATGGGACCCATGAGGAATTGAGGGAACTCCTCAAATCTTAAAGGCAAACATATAGTGATTTTTATGTTTTTATCAACAAATCGAGCATTATCATACAAAAATGTGACATTTGATGAAGTGGAACTGCTGATGATGATCAGAACAGAACTCTTTAACGACGAAAAGTTCACGTTTGGCGATTTGTCCTTCTAGCTGTGTTTGTTAAGCAAGTTTCACGATTGATTTTTGTCATGCTCGAGTTCTGATGATGGGATCCATTAGGAATCGAGGAAACTCCTCAAATGTGAAAGGCACACAAATAGTGATTTTAGTATTTTCATGAACTAATCAAGCATTTTCATTCATAAAAGTGACATTTGATGAAGTGGAACTGCTGATGATGATCAGAACGGAACTCTTCAACGACGCGTAGTTCACGTTTGGCGATTTGTTCTCTTCGTTTTGTTTGTCAAGCAAGCAAGGTTTTTCCATGATTTCATGAGGAATTGAGGGTACTTAGTCTTCTACCATTATAAACATACTTAGCCATTTTTGTATTTTATTGTATGGAATCTAAGAGTGCACCATCTAAGATTAATAATCTTTCACCGGACTCCCCGTTTTTTTTTTTTAAAAATTATTTTGCTAGTTATGCTCTTTAGTCTTGTTTTGCAATAATTTGTCTTTATAAAACGTCACATTAATGTTGATAACTATCAAATTAATATGATTTGTAAATATTTACCAAGTCTGTGTTCTTTTGATATTTCAAACATATGATTGCCAAAATGTGTATATATGTAGGTACGAGTAGTATCGTTATGTTATGTGTGTAAAAAAATCCGACCACCGAGTTCAATTCTCGGTCTGCTACGCTCGTATGCGCGTTTAATTTTTTCTTTTTGCTTCGATCTTTGTATCACTTGTACAATAAATTGCCTAAAGCTTGTTTGTAATGTGAAATGTAAGAAGAAGCTGACATCTAAAAAGCTAGGTGTGCTCAACAGAGCGAAGCGATACTTCTCCCCGGGACTGAGACTTCTATTATATAAGTCACAAGTCTGTCCCCACATGGAGTATTGCTGTCACATCTGGGCGGGAGCACCTGGATACCAGCTTAGGCCTTCTGACTCGCTTCAGAGATCCCAAACTCTCGAGCAATATAGAATCGTTAAGTTTAATGAGAAACTTTGCCTCCATGTGCGTGTTCTATCGCTTGTATAATGGGTTGTGCTCCGAAGAACTGTTCGATATGATGCCCACGCGTACGGTACGGTTTCAGAGGAATTTCCTCCCTCGGACGGTCCGACTGTGGAATAGGGAGCGCATCAGCGCCGAGGTTTTCCCGCGGGACTACAGTATGTGAGTTCTTCAAGAGAGGAGTGTATACATTTTTAAAGCGTCGTTAACGTGCATGTGACGCGCCTGGAGTTGCAGGTGTCCATAGGCTGCGGTGACCGCTTACCATCGGGCGGGCCGTACGCTTGTTTGCCACCGACGTGGTATAAAAAAGATATCGCATTAAAGTGATAAGACCGCCTCGTCTGTTGTTACAATTTTCTTTTTTATAAGCTTTTGTCTAACCACCTGTGCCTTGTGCTTTTGTGGGTTTGTTTTGTTTGTGTAAGGATGCAAAAAAGAATATTATTATTTTTGTTATTAAATTGCAGTGTATTTTCCACAAAACATAACAATGATTCATTAATCCTATGTAAATAGAGTCCACGATGAAATAAATGTTATATATTTAAATAATACTGGTTTTCGTTTATTTTGAGTCTTCTTCTCTTCTAAGACCTAATTGGGATCATACCGGTTTCCACGCGATGATTTCCGTCACCGAAAAGCGGGAAGTCTTAAATGCTACTGATTGCAAGTCACGTTCCAGGCACGTCGTGCTTTATCACTCTGCTACGGAAGCAAATCACGTCAAATAAAGAATATATTTCACTAATAGGTTCATAAATGACTAAGTTCTGTGGTGACAAATGTTGAAAATAATTATTTAAAAAGTAATCGAAAACACATCCTCCTTTTTTTGAAGTGGTTAAAAAGTTTCGATAGCTGCAATATAGATGGCGCCCCTAACCAAGCCTTTAATATGATTGACTTGCCAGTCTATCTCAGTATATATAATTGTAGTCTTTGCATATGACGTATGACGTGCTATGACGCATACCTCAATTGAAATCGAAAACTGAATTATTTGCGCTGTAGGCGTTCCCAGTGTTTAATTTTAGGTGTAATCCTCAAATAATCGTTGTACAGTCGTGTTATATCATTACCGCCGCATACCGCTGATAATAAACTTAGAAGACCATGGCCGCTTCACCTATATACAACCCTGTAAGTTGACTTACCATTTCTACGTTTTGTAGTTCTCTTAGCTATGATATGTGTCGCATAGCCGCGTTTCGGCGTTTTCAAGGGCATCCGGCGGAATAAAATGGCAATTAGTCATCTATTTGCCGTGCAGATGTTTAATTCTAATCCAAAACTATGATGAAATGAAATTTCAAGTTTTGCAATGTTCTACTATCTTTTTAACGTAATTTTACCGTTCTTAGGTGTGCTACCTAGCTGTGAGGTCACCTTTTGTTTGGTTTACCTCTTACATTGCGTCCGATACGGCATATATTATCAGTTTGCCTTATTTGAACAAGTTTGCGTGTAAAAGACGTCACATACTAAATCAGGTCGATGTATTTTACAAATTATTAAAAATATAAGCACAGTTACATGTTTTCGTTACTTGCAAGTTATTAGTAAACTCGTATTCTTTGTTTATAGGATATTATTCTGCAAACCAATAAGATAACATAATCTAAAGATAAATATTTGAAAATAGAATGTATTCAAAATGATAAATGTGTAGTAAGTAGTGATAATTTGATGGTTAATGTAAGATATAAGTTGCATCTTGCCTTCTAAGAAATATACAATAATATTAGACACTATTTACATATTTTATTATTCAATGGCAATATTTGTTTTTAAAATAACCTCATCTTTGCCCCCGGCTCGATGCTGGCCACAAGCAATCCCATTTTTATTAAAAAAATATATATATTTATACAGTGTACATAAATTATGTAATCCTTTAAATTTGTTCGACTTTTGCATAGTTTTTGATTGGTGTGAATGAGTTATTTAAATAACATCACGCATATGCCAAAAGAGGAAACAACTTTGTACCATTTGAGACACAAAATAGTGATTCCCCACTTATCCAAATTTGTTTGTATATTATAAATATGAACATTTGGATGTTCTGCTCAATCATGCAAAAAGACTACACAGATTTTGAATTAACTTTGGCATCATTGTCATCATCAAATAATTTCATTTCATCATCATCATCATATCAGGCGAAAGATGTCTACTGCTGGACATAGTCCTACCCTCACATGGGGGGTAAATGCCATAATCCCCACGCATGGCATGCAGGTTGGCATCACAGTATCCCCACCGCAATCCAGGGATAATGATACCCATCCCCCGGTGGTTGTGGTCGTAGTTTTAGGATATACCCGGGTCCAAGCAAGTGAATGAAATTTGGCATACAGATAATTTATAACCTGATTTAAAACATAACATTCTGACTTTAAAGGGATGAAATTCCCACAGTCAATTAAACTACATATTTCTATAGTCTACTCATACCCTTGAAACTGGAAGAAATGCAGTGCTACTATTCTGAGTAATCAGTAATCAGTCAGTAATCAGTAACTTTATTGCAAATAAGGACATAATCCATGCAGTAAAAAATATACAGACAGGAAACAGACTTAAATAATAACAGTTGCAGTATCCACACAATCTTAAATATAATAGTATCTATAAGTACAATCAAAACATTATCAAGTGCTTATTAACTAAAATTATTGAATATAATAAAATAAAAAAGAGTTAAAAACAATGTGTAAAAGATATCACAGCAACAAAATTCCATTAGAAAAAAAAAGATTAATAATAAGAATAAAATTATCAAATAATAAAAAAAAAAATTGTATAACAAAGCAATAAAAGCATATAAAGTAACACAATGAGTCAATAGACAAAATAGGAATTAAAATAATAATAAAAGAGATTATACGCGTAAATAAATTGTCAGTTAATCAAAAATCTTACCAAAGTAAAAGTAAAAGTAGTTTATTCTTCAAATTAGGCATATTACATGCACCTATGAACGTCAATAAACTACCACCGGTTCGGAAAAATATACCTCTGCCACGAGAAGAACCGGCGTAAGAAACTCGGCGAGGTGTCATTTTTTCAAAACAATATACATTATATAGTTAAATATAAAATTACATTACTACAAAATAACTTAAATAACAATGCTACAGTAGAAAATATATTTTCGCGATAGATTACCCGTGCAGGACGCTATCACTGCCACACATCCCTATCCATGATGTAATCGTTTATCTTATAATATGCTCTTGAAATAAGTGTTTGTTTTACTACAGATTTGAATTTAGAATTGCTAAGTTCAGTAATGTGTTTAGGAATTTTATTGTAGAATTTGATACAATTTCCCAAGAACGACTTTTTCGCCTTTACTAGTCTATAGAAGGTTATTTTGAGTTTCCCAGTATTTCTCGTGGCTATTGGTTTATCAGCGTTCGTTGGAAAATTGCCCAAATTCTTCCTAACATACATTATTATTTCAAATATGTATAGGGATGGCAGGGTTAGAATATCTATTTCTTTGAAAAATTCTCTGAATGAATCACGCGACCCCAAGTTATAAATTGCTCGGATAGCCCTTTTTTGCAAAATAAAACCAGTTATGTGAATCTGCAGCTGATCCCCATAAGATAAGACCATAAGTAATTATACTATTAAAATAAGCAAAGTAAACTAACCGTGCCGTTGCCACATTGGTAAGCTGCCTTATTCTCCTGACTGCAAATGCAGCAGAGCTCAACCTACTTCCTATCGCTGTTATATGGGAACCCCACTGCAATTTTGAGTCCAATGTAATACCTAAGAATACAGTAGAAGTAACAAATTCTAATGTTTGACCATTAAGTTTAATATTTGTATCTAAGTTTCTGTTTGATGAGTTCGCTAGAGAGAATTTCATACATTTCGTTTTTTTCGGGTTCAATACTAAGTTATTGGCAGCAAACCAGTCAGATATCATGGAGAGGGTATTATTTGGTTCAATGAGTTCAGTATCTCTCCTATTTACCTTGAACAGTAATGAGGTGTCGTCTGCGAACATTACAATGCCTGATCGTCGGCTTACCATATATGGCAGATCATTTACATAAACAAGGAACAGGAACGGACCTAGAATAGACCCCTGAGGTACTCCCATCTCTACCACTGTCTCTGACGAAATGGCTTTATTTATCGCTACCTTTTGATTTCTCTGTGTTAAATATGACTTCATGAGATCTAATGCATGCCCTCTGATGCCATAAAACTTAAGTTTACAAATTAAAGTACCATGATCTACACAATCAAAAGCCTTGGAAAGGTCACAGAACACTCCGATGGCGTCGTGCGACTCTTCCCAAGACTGCAAAATAAATTTTAATAAACTTGCACCTGCATCAGTAGTTGACCTACCCTTCGTGAAGCCGAACTGCTGTGCGTGCAAAATATTGTGAGAATTAAAGTGAGAAACCAATTGCGTAAGCATTATTTTTTCGAATATTTTGCTAAACGCAGGTAGGATAGAAACTGGACGATAATCAGAAGGATTATCTCTATGACCTGATTTGAAAATTGGAACTACTTTACTACATTTCATTAAGTCTTGAAAAATGCCAATAATCTATACAGTTATTAAAAATGAGAGCTAGAGTTGGTGCAACGACCTCCAGAATAGATTCCAGTACCTTGACTGACACGCCCCATAAGTCCTCAGTGCTCTTTATTTTTAACATTTCAAAGGACTTCAGTACATCTAGAGGAGAAACATGATGAAATTTGAAATTAGTTAGTGATTCTAATTTTACGTTGTCATTCAGAAGGGATTCAGCTTTTGTGGTAGACGATGCTAAACTTTGAGTAGTGACTATAGGAATTTTAGAAAAGAAATTATTAAATTCATCAGCTACTTTTACTGCATCAGTTATTAAATTATCCTTTACTTTCAAAGAAATTGTGAACTCTTTATTATTTCTCTTCCCAGTCTCTGTGTTTATTATTTTCCAGACTGTCTTGGCTTTATTATCTGAGGACTTAATTTTATTATTCAAGTGCATTGCTTTTGCTTTAGTGCACACTGTTTTAAACAATTTGGAATAATCCCTAACATACTGATGGAAACATTCGTCAGTGGTGCAAGATCTCCTTTCATAAAGTTGATATAAGTTATCTCTACTTTTCCGAATTCCGGTATTCGTCAAGGCCTACATTTTAAGTATTTTTTCAGATTTACATTGAATTCTTTTACATTACCAGAGTTTCTTATGTCAGGTTCGAGATTATTATAGATTTTTTGCGCAATGTAATTAAAGTTTTTCCTGTAGTTGGCAAAATGTGCTTCGGGAAGGGCGAGTTCCACGTTGCGGCGTAAAGGATATCTATCGCATACTTTCGTAAACTGATATTCCATTATGTTTTTATACACTAACATACACACTTTGTATATATACAGGGTAGTGACAGTATAAATTTTATTATCTATGAATAAATAAATGTCTGTGAGTTTCAGGAAAGTAACCTTCAATAAAACGTAGACACTTTTTTTGCATCAGCAAAATTTTGTCGACAGTTGAGCTATTACCCCAAACTTCAATACCATAACGGCACAGTCTACACTACTCTTAACAACTATAGGTCTACCGCATATAGTCATTAGTAATTTATTCAAGAACAACATAGGGACATTGTGTTTAAATATAAGTTATACAAAGTTTATAATTATTAACATAAAAATAATTCAACTAAGTTAACTTCAAAACTACCATCAAATGTCAAATTAAAATTCATATTTATACATAATTATTAAATAAAAAAATAACAAGTGAAATTAAAAATAAATGACAATAAAAACGGAATCAAAACAATGGAACAAAAAAAAAAACAAACAATATTTACATTAAAATATTCTTGGATTTAAAAATTCCTCTATTGAGTAATAGCACTTCTCCAGCAAGAAAGCACTTAATTTCTTTTTAAAAATAAAAAAATAGTAAAGTAATGTTTATTTGCAAGAACATGTGCCTTTTTAAGGCACGAGTGAATAGGCATCTTCTGGGTGAGCTCGCTTCATCGTCGGCCTCATCTTTGCCCCCTGGCTAGATGCTGGCCAAGAGAAATCCCATTTTTAATAAAAAAAAATAAAAAAAAATGTAACTAAGATGTTAACATTAAATTATGAGACACAGTAATCAGCCTTAAACAGCATGCAAATATTAGCATTACATCCTATTATACCTAATTACAAATAAAAATATTGATGAAATAATGATATTAGGGAAAACAATTTAATGTTATAAATTAATTCAATGTTCATGTAGCCATTTTCTCAGTTGTCCTAAATACTACATTACGCAAATTACATTAAAATTCTACTTAATTATATTAAAATGTGTTAGTATTGGCTAAGGGAAAATAAATCCAATTTTGTTCCATTATTTCTGTGATGTCTCGGTTTCATATAAGAAATGGAACAAAAACTAATAATCATAACAGTTCACAGAAGACTTAGCTTGTAACAGTTTTTAAGCTAAAAAGTGTATAAGAAAATACATGTTTATTCAAATTCGAATGACGCTTCTCTGTATTTAAGAAAAATCTGCGCCTTATTCGCGTAACTTTCAATAATGTTTTGCTTGACTGAGAAAATAAAATTGTAGAATAGTACGTACTCAACTTGAAACTTTGCCTCCTTGTGCATGTTCTATCCCTTGTATAATGGGTTGTGCTCCGAAGAACTGTTCGATATGATGCCCACTCCTGCGACCTTTACCAGGTCATCAGTCCACCTTTTTGTTGTTGTGTTGAACTGAACCAATAAGAATGTGAAAGATCGAACAATGTGAGGGGTGATCATGTTGACAGTAACTTACTTCCCTTGATTTCAGGTAATACCATGCGTGCACCCGATCCCCGGGGGCCTGTTTCCGGGCCGCATGCTACGGTTCCAGGGCAGCATTCCACCAGGAGCTCAGAGGTATTTTAGTATACTATTTACAGGCTATATAAGAAAAAGAGAGACCTATCAGATGACCTTAAAAAAATTGGAGGAGCCAAAAAAATATGCTGCAAAAAGCAAGAGATCGTGACACATGGGAAGCTCTAGAAGGGGCCTTTTTCAAGGGACCAGTTGAGGTTGTTAATGGGGAGTTATAGTAGTAATAAAATAGATTTATTGAGTATAGATAAGTCTATTTTTATTTACAGAATGATCTATGTTTAGAATTTTCTTTTAACCCAAAAAGTTGTGTGTCAAAGTGTCATTTGTCTGAAAGGATTTTTTCTAAAACCATTAACTCCTCCAAAGTTTTGGAAGCAGCACAGTATAGAACCTGTTACGTTAGATTAGGTTTTTGCAACAATACTGGAAAGTTAAAGGCGACTATATAAAATAAAATGGAACAAACGAAACTTCAGTGGATCAGAGAATAACATTTTCGCGGTTATAATAGCCAAAGGCAACCTTCGCATTTCGAGAATCTTAATTCTATTTTTCTCAAAAATGGCCGTAAAAGTCGACGTTACTCGCTACATATTGAAAAGCGAAGTGTACAGTTTATGGTCAGTCACAAATAAATAGAAAACCTATCATTGCAGTCTCGCCCCGCGCGACTGCAATGTTTATATAAATACATATAAAATGCTTTATTTGTCGACTTCCAAACTTTTTAAAAAGAACAAACAGCCATACAAAATATGGCACAGATCGTATACAGCCAATTCAATGCGTAGGCAAATAATTTGCGATTTTCGGTGGAAAAAATATATTTACACCACACCCTGCTAAAAAGCGCGTTTTTCCGCACGCTGCGCGTCCGGAATAACCCACTTTTTGGCCAAGTGGTGACTGGTGACGTAGTGACGTCATTTTTCCCCCAGTTTTGGGAAATGCAGGATTTTAGCCTCGGCTGGAAGGCTTCTTACCTTTCCCACACTCTTTGACCGTTTCTTTTGTATTTTTTTCTTGGCCAGTATGAGTATGACTATTCAGCGTCACGAAGGCTAGAATTGGGGATATTCTCTATCTCTTGCCAAGTTAACCTTTTTAACGCCACGGTCGGCCATAGACGTCAACGTAAAATCGTCACCCCGACGCCAACGACGGCACTGGCCGACAATTTTTTTTTATGAAAAACTACTGAGAAGCTGCCCAATTTTATATTGGCATTATTTCTTTACACATCATTTTTTTTACCGTTGTGGCGTCAGGGGCACGGCGAATTACTTTGGCGTCTGGCGGCGAAAAGGTTAAGGGTTAAATGGACTCCCAAGCTCGTCCGTTTAAAACTAATACTCAGCCTGTAATTGCCTCCTTCCATCATCATCATGAATTTCAGAGGTTGGCTCTCGTTGGAGTAATTTCCAGCTTATTCTGCATTCAGCTTTGTCCTTCACTTCTCTGTATGAAGAAGCATTTATTCCATGCCTCCTTCCATGCCTCGACAATAATAATATTAAATAAATAATAATAAAATAGTACATTTTGCTGCTTGTCAAAAACTCATACCCCCCAGATTCGCCATCAACCTCCAATGTGGCCCCAACACCGACCCCCGCGACGACATCGCCCTCCACCTCAACTTCCGCTTCGTGGAGCAATGCGTGGTCCGCAACCACCTCACCGCCATGTCCTGGGGCATGGAGGAGACCAGTGGGGGCATGCCGCTGAGCCCGGGGGGCGGCTTTGAAGCCCTTCTGCTGTGCGAGCCCAGCTCTATTAAGGTGAGGGGACAGAGATGGGACAACATGTTTAGTAATAATTAGCAAACACCGGATTGACTGGGACAAATCTGTACATACATCTCGTCTTGTCGGCCTGTTTAGCTTAGTTGGTAATGTCACTGCCTCTGAAGCTAGAGGTCCCGGGTTCGAATCCCGGTAAGGGAATTTGTTCCTGTGGTGAGCAAAAACATTTGTTATTTTATTTATTTATTTACAATATACATACATACATAAACTCACGCCTTTATTCCCGAAAAGGGGTAGGCAGACCACACGAAAATGAATTTAAGTGCCACTTCTAGCAATTGTAGGTTTCTAGATGAAGAAAATGTGATATTGCAGTGACAGGTTGCTAGCCTATCGCCCACATTTTATAGACATATGCACACAAACACTGAACTGAACTCATTAAATATGAAATTGTTTACTATTAACTTTTCATTGTTTTCATTGTATATCTTTATTTCGCATTTTCAACTACTCAAAAGATCTAAACGAGATCGCTGTTTAGGGATAAGACCGCCTGTTGACTACCTCTACTGTTAATCTTCTTCAGTATTTTGTGTTCTATAATGTATCGATATAATATGTATATCATATTGGAAGTCGATAAATGAGAAGTCCCTATGACAGCTCAAAAGAATTACGTCCTCTGGTAATAATGATAATCGTATGGCATTCATTTTCGAACCGTGAGATATTCGAGAAGACAAGTACGGTTGCCAGTTTGTTGCGCTTTTTCCCGGAGTGTCATACCGTGTCCCGGTATATATAGTTTTTTAAATTAAAAATGGGTTTGCTCTAGGCCAGCATCTAGCCAGAGGGCAAAGATGAGGCCGACGATGAAGCGAGCTCACCCAGAAGATGCCTATTCATTCACTTCACCTGGTATAATTGTATAATGTTGTCCTCTGTCCCCAGGTGGCGCTAAACGGTATCCACTTCTGCGAGTTCCCGCATCGTATACCGTTCCAGCGCATATCGCACTTCACCGTTGACGGCGACGTGATGATGACGATGGTTGGTTTCGAGGGCGCGCAGCCGCCGCAGCAGGTGTACATGGTGCGTATAAATCGTGGAACATATAATGGAACAATTGTATAATAGATGGAACAATTGTATAATTTGTGGAACAAGTTGCCAAATTATGACTCGAGCTAAGCGGGACCCCTTTTTGTAAGTTGCCACACCGCATCCCGTTCTAGCGCATATCCAACTTCGCCGTTGACGGCGATGTGATGATGACGATGGTCGGGTTTGAGGGCGCGCAGCCACCGCAGCAGGTGTACATGGTGCGTAAAAATAGTGGAACAAGTTGTGGAACAATTGTGTAATAGATGGAACAACTGTATAATTGGCGGAACAACTATATAATTTGTGGAACAAGTGGTCAAATTATGGCACAACGTAATCGGTGTCCCTTTCTGCGAGTTCCCGCGCCGCATCCCGTTCCAGAGCCGGTGGTCGGCATCGAGGGCGCGCGGAACTATTTTATAAGAGATGGAATAACTGTCAATTTTGCGGAACCAGTGTTTAAATGATGGAGCATTCTGAATTGGCCGGCACCAGTTGTATAATTGTACCGATCTTGATCCCTTTTTAGTATCATAAAACTATATATACGTACGTATAATAAATGGAACAAGCGGATTCTCTAGGAAAATCGCCTAAAGGTGTTATTCTGAGATTAGTCTTTACAAATTTGATATTTATCTTTAGATAATAATAATAATATTCGTATGGCATTTATTTTACGAACTGTAAGATCTTCGAGAAGACAGTATGGTTGCCAGTTTTGTTGCACTTAGAATACTCGTAATTACTTGTTTTGTTTTCTTCGAATCCGGCCCTAGTTAGCTATAGTACATTACTACAGAGGCCGGGACGAAAGGGGTTGCCGGCCGAAGACATATAGACGGCCGAGCGAAGCGAGGTCGGATAGGTCTCAGGCGGGCAACCCCATATTTCCCGCCGAGGTATGTATAGTGCTTTTCTCAAACATGCAATGAAATAAACAACAAAAAAATCAAAGTTTTATTTTTAATACGCATAGTGGCAGAATGTCATGATGCCAGTGCCACAAAGTTAAGTGGAATGGAAATTAAAAAAGAGGACTTTGCCGGCCTAGGCCTGCAACATTTGTATGAAATTGCATTAACGACCTCTTGTCCTAGCCGCACCTGAAACGTCATACTTCGCAGCCTATTATAAGGAACATAACATCAATATTTCATTGCATGTTTGAGAAAAATATATTTCGCCATTTGGGTCAATCAACCTTTCCTTGTTATTCTCTCCCGTAGGGTTTCTATTCAAGGCCGTAAGCTTGTTCGCTAAAATGTACTTTTTAATATACTTATTTTTTGTGTCCACAGCAACAGAGTCCCCCGGCGTACGGCTCATACGGCGCCCCTCCACCGGCGTACGGCGCTCCCGGCTACGGCGGACCCCCCCAGGGTAAGTACCCTACTTTGAGGATACATGACATTGAGGATCGCTAATCTTGAAAACGTCGCATCTTAGCAAAGCGCAGATACTGAGATATGAGCTTTAAGCGCAGATAAAAAAAAATTGGTTTTGTATGGGGAATTGGCAAATTTGACGAAGATCCCAGAAGAACCTTAATTGGATCCACGACATTTTTGTTACACCCTGTATGAATTTAATATCTCGGTACTCGGGATAGAGTTGATGACGAGATACCATATATCAGTTACATTTTAACAGAAAATAGGATTACCACGTAAGAAAAACGCAGTTTCATTAGATGGCTCGTTTAAAGCGACAATTGCACTGATTGCTGCAGATTATTCGCATCCGTATATTTTGGGATTTTATTAGTTTTTTGGGCAAAGTTGACGTGTGGGCCAAATATAAAAAAAATATAAAAAATAAAGGATCAAGTTTAACGAATCCGTAATTTATTTATTATTATTTTTTTTTATTAAAAATGGGATTGCTCTTGGCCAGCATCTAGCCAGGGGGCAAAGATGAGGCCGACGATAAAGCGAGCTCACCCAGAAGATGCCTATTCACTCGTGCCTTAATTGAGGGTATATATGGATATTTTGGTTGTACGGCTGTGGGTTGCTGAAACTTTTCTTATTCGGGTGTATATAATACTTATAGTTTAGTTTTGTTCTAATTTTCTGTACAGCTTTTCACATATCAGAACCTACCTGTATAATTTGCCTGTGTTATAGTATTTTACACGATTTAACACTAAATGCCATATTTTATTTGTCTAAAACATAGCAAAAGGTTTTTTTTTATAAGAAAATGGGTTACTCACTGTTTAGCACTCAAACATCTGGGTCTGAAACATGTCGAGCGATATTCCACCTTAAAGACGTGAATGACCCATTTCTTTATAATTTCATTCGTGTGAAAATCACGCGAGTTTTCTATATAAAAATGTCGTTTTTATTTTTTATAATTAACAAAATTTCATTTTTATAAACGGGCTTTTTTCCGATAAAATCAAAGAAAGGATAATAAAAAAATATAACCACGATTTTAAATTCTCGAAAATATCACAATTTCATATAAAAAAAATCAAAAGTTCCTCATTTTAAAACAGAGTAAGAGACAAATACGGTGTCACAGCGTAAAATATCATACGGAGGTATTATTTATAAGGCGGATTTACTAAAGTGTACTGCTGTTTTTTTTTGTGCGCTGTGACTGACACTATACAGCCTTGTGACGTCATATAGACGATAGTAGGCTATTTTCACATTTTCATGAATATCTTGAAAACTAATGGTAAAAAATAAATTATTTTTTGGTTTCTTGTTAATAAATTAACAAAATGAGTTAAGAGCCCGTAGTAAGCTCAGTTCTCCATACAAACGTAGATTCGCTCTCATTTTAAAATGGCATGCTGTAATTACTTTGTATACACAACGGGATCCGGTATATCTAGGTCGGAAATTAGTTTCTGTTGCTTGCAATTATAATGGAGAAAAAATCAGCGATATTAAGGTTTTCATACGAGACCTAAAAAAATCAAAAACTCGCTGTATTTTTTTCCATTCCAATTTCTAGCAACAGAAACTAATTTCCGACCTAGATATGGCGGATCCCATTGTGTATACAACAATTTATGTTATTTCAGCATTGCGTTTTAAAATGAGAACGAAACTATGTTTGTATGGAAAATCGAGTTCGGTCGAGCGTACGCTCTACGGCTCTTAAGATTTGATACTCCTTGGAAATTTGAAATGTTGTCAATTAAATGTTCATGGCATAGTTTTAATTAATTTAGTTGCGTAGCTGTATCTACAATGGCTTTACCTGCATATGCTTTTTAAAGATACATTTTGATAAAAAAAACTTAGTTGCTTGTTACTTCATCAGGCGTTGGTCTTAATAAGATTAATTTGGCTTAAGTCTTTTATGTTAATTTAAAAATTATAACTGGGCAAAGTAAGCACGAGGGGGTAAAGTTGTATTTCAGCACTTGGTGGTTTTAACTATTTTAGGTCATAACTTTAGATCAAAATTTCTCCCAATTGAAAAAAGATATTTTTTTTGGACACAAGAGGTTACTGCGGATGCTCTAAGGAAGCGTCCTTTAAATTTATTGCTCCTATTACAGGCCACACTCTGTATTAAAAAAAGCGTTTTTAAAAAAAAAAACAAGAACTTACAGGAACTTGGGATTAAATACAGCATGTTAAAAATACACAACTATTTTCAACCTATTATTAAAACTTTAATGCGTTTGGATTTCTCCGGGCTACAAAAGCATGGTTTAACAAAATCGCGAGTGAAGTGTTTCCATACTAATATATTAAGGTAAGTAGATGTATAGTTATACTTATATATGTAATCTGTGTATGTCTAACTGTTTTTTGTTCACTGTTTTAGTCTGAATCGCACCTTTTGACAGTGTGTTTTTAAATTATCGTCAGTAAAAAAATAAACAAGTATATGTCTTAGCGAGACGAATCCATTACATATATTATCTCGCATAAAAAAGACTAAATTTGTTAAATTATGATTTCATTTTACAAAATTACAAGTGTTTTATTTTGATAATTGGCTGAAAATAATTATGTGTTTTTAATTGGCATGCTAAAAATTAAAAATAAAACTAATATTTTTAGGAGCTTGTGCCCGCTACTCTTGTGTGCTTATGCAGATGGTATTTACTATTTTTTTTAATCGGAATTACGTACAGTCATAAATCAGTGGCGGTACGGTCTTAAAAGCCCAAAAGCCTGGCTTGCGTTACTAAAATTAGCAAAAACCAAGTATATGTACGACAAAATTTATTTTTCCATTTCGAACTAACTTAAAATCCGCGCGGCGGCGCCTGATCTGTATATTCTATTCATCTTGGTCGGGGTAGTAGTACAAAATTCGACCGTAGCAAGTAAGTGGCGCTACTGCCGCGCGAAATGAGCGTTCTACGATAGAGTTGAGACACGGGCTAGTCATCTCGCTCGCACGCGCGAGCTTGCAAGCGGGCTTAATGCTGATATCTTTTTTCTCTTTCTTATCTATGAAAACTGCTACGAAACGAGATACGTATCTATAGCTAGATCTAGCAAATAGTTTGTGACTAGAAGCCCGGCTTTCGACGTGAAGTTATCAACAGATGTTAGTCAAATGCGAATTTCGCGCGTGCGTGTTCATGACTGGATGGATTGTGATGCTAACTTCATTGATTACAATTATGTACATTACTTGAAACTGAACAATTTGTTTGAGCGGATAGTGTTATGAATTAAAAAGTTTATTAAAGTGGAAAGTGACGATGGATGAAGTCGTTCCGTGTGACGATTTAAAATGTGCACAAGTTATCGGCGCAGAAAAGGTAGGCACGTTAAACTTTGCACAAAAAAGCAACTTATTTTTTCACCGAAACCTACGCCTGACTTGAGTATTTCTCAGATAAGCAAGTCACATAAACGACAATTTTAAAGATCGATGCGATTGCTGATATGTCTGTACAATTTTATCTAGTAATAGCATGCCTTCAGTGTGTTGTTGGTCTGTCCTGTCTACGCCACACCAGTTAGTGTTAATAAAGAGTAAGATTTAATAGTATGTTAATATGGCAAGATAGATTTATTGATATTGTGTGTGAAAAAAATACAAAAATGTATCTCTCGGCTTGCCCTTCTCTGCAACCCTAGGCACGCCACTGTCATAAATATATGTGTAATATTTATTGGCTTGAGGATAAGTTGTGTGGAATGACAGCTGTCAACATACCAAAGCAATTTGGAATGCGTTTTAACCTCCAAGTTAGCTTATAACTATGGCTATGTCTTTTCTGCTGGACAAACTGAACAATATTCAAGAGTGATAACTGATAATACTTAGACCAGCAACAAGAAAAAGTCGGTTGAGCTATAGACAGCACCAGATTTCAATGACTTGATTCCTCCTGCACCATAACTTGTACAATGGTTAAGAAAGTTATACTTGAAAGCCCCGTGAATGTCAGCTGCGATACAAGTTTCAGTCGAGAGAAAATTACAGTCTTTTTACGTATTTGGGAGGCTGCAGCTCCTCAACCTCAACCCACCAACGGATCGCCAGCTAACGTTCACAGTCCTTCATAACTACAACTTTCTTAACCACTTTACAAGTTTTCATATGCAAGGAAATAGCTAACGATTTTCGCGCCTGGCCCTGGTACTACCGTGTCCAGCAAGCTGTAAAAAGTCCTAAATATCAAATATCAAATTAAAGGGAAATGTTTAGAAGTTACTTAATAGAGGGAACCTGTGCCTGAGCTTGATTGTTGTAGTAGCTCAGTTGGTTAGGGTGATTCGCCGCGTATCCCAAGTTGTCGAAGGTTCAAATCCTGCACTCACCTCTATTTTTTCATTATTTTTCTGTTTAATTTGATGTTTAGAATTTGAGTTGGCAGACCGTTTACTTCTTAATCCATAATTAGCTGCAAAAAATCCTTCCTACTGAAGCATTCTTAATATCTTCGTACGGTCGAACTTACAAGGCACTTATCTTAACACCTTTGTATCTTGTCGGCTTAACATCATGTTTAAATAGTCATACTAAATCCCCGTGATAAAGTCGGCCTGTTAAGCCTAGTTGGTAGTGACACTGCCTCCGAAGCTAGAGGTCCTGGGTTCGAATCCCGTTAAGGGCATTTGTTTCTGGTGTCCATAACACAAGCCTTATTGAGCTTACTATGGGACGACTAGTTAGATTTGTGTAAAAAAAAATTGTCCCCTAAAAGTACCAAAGTTTTCCAGCTACTTATGAGTTCCACTTTGCAATGTAGGTGTGAAGATATTTATGAATAAATAAATATTACGGGTAAATTGTTAAATTAGGCATGTGTTATGGATACTAGACGAAGATATATTTCATAGATACATAAATAAACCCAGGAAACATCCAAGACTCGGAAACATAAAAAATATAAAATAGTTATATGAACACTTTTGAAATATCTGCATTCTCCACTGTACGCTGTAAAGCATAATAATTGTTCATCTACGAATATTCGCCTCACTCTTGCATCCTCGATCCTCGTTTGATCGATCGTATATGTGATGAGCGTATATTTCATTTTGTATGCTGTTTCGGGTACTGCTTTTGACCTTTTGTTCGACAAATATTGTTTTTTTCTTCCTGTCGCACTTACAGGTGTGTTGGCAAGTAACGAGTGCTTTTTCTCATACATAAAGCTGGTCATATTATTGTACCTGGGCGTTTTCAATAAAAAGTCTACCTTGGACTTTTTTCTCTATCCGAATCGTGAGAACGCTTGATTCTAATGAGGAAAAAAAGAGTACCCAATATTGGTTATCTATTATTATTATATATAGTTATTGTGATACATTTTCTATGGGCCATCTCCATCACATAAAGAAACCTTAAAGCTTATGGAAAATATGAGGAACTTTTTTCTTTATCACGAAAAATATTACACATGATTGTGAGCAATAAAAACCAAAAACATCCAAATTCCGAGAAAAGAATACTCTACATACAAATACATCTTTGATTCAAAAACTCCAACTTCGCCATTTATTTTAAGTGGACCAGTAGCAGACGATGGCACTGCTATATAATCTGATAATTAACATCTCGCTGGCGTTCAAAAGGTTAAAAGCTACCCACTTTATATTGTTTATTTTTAATTATTTGTTTTCTTTTTGCGCAGGTTACTATTGAGGCGTTGTTAAACGATTGGTGCTATTACAGTCATAGGTAGCGTAGACTTTTTTAAGTTATCTATTTTAATTTTATACCGTTATTTAGTTAATATAAGTCTAGGAGGCTGTGATGAAAAAATACATTAAACTAAAATTAAAAAATCGTTAACTAGAATGATCTAGAAATAAAGGCACCTAAATCTTCAGATTACATATAAGAAATAGAAAGATACACAAACTTACCGTACATTTTGTATTTATCGAATTTAATTCGAAATGAATGATATGTTCATCATAGCCTCCTTGAATAAAAAAAATCGCTTATTATCTTACAATTAGGGTTAGGATTCTGGTGGCAGTTAAGCACAAGTAATGCAGTGGAGTCGCCATGTATATTTTATTATTTGAATAAATGAATAACTGAACGATAAATCTATATACAGTACCGGCTAATAATATATCACCTTTGCGTTTTATTGTATGAACGTGTATAGAGTAAACAATTTAGGTTTATTTTACTAGTTACATATTATATTTTAAATAATTTTTGACGAGAACTGCAATGCAATACTATAAATTACAATGATGATTTTATAATATAACATTTAATTAAATTTTACTTGATTACTAAAATGTTTATGTATTCAGGAGCTTCAACAACTTGCGACTGGAATTAAAGTTACAAAATTTTGCATATTATCTTCTTCTGATGTTTAAACGGTTGTCAAGATTATGAAAAGCATATACTAAGGCAATTTGTTCCCTATTAGCTTAGAATTAATATTGACGTAGTAAGAGAGGGTTTTCCGAAAGAATGTTATATGCCACTACTGATACTGAAACTGAAGTATCAGTAGTATACTGAAACTTATTCCAATGTAAAAAAATTCACGACCTTGAATAGGTCTGTATAACATTATACATTTCAACAATATATTATTATTTTATTAATCAATTTACTTGTATGAAACCAATAAGTTTAATTATACATTATTGGTTTATCAATCATTTATTCATTCAATCAAAAAATATATAACAACCCTAATGCCACCAAATATCCCAACTCTAGTTATAATCTTAATCGGTTTAATCCACTTTCATAATCAATACCCGTGTGATGCTGGGTTAGAATAGCATCACCACCTTTCTTCTCTTGGGTGTCGTAAGAGTCGACTATGGGAACCGGACTGAAGGGTGTTGTGGGCGATGGGCTATCAACCTGTCTGTCACTGCAATATAAAATTTTCTCCATCTATAAACCTGCAATTGCTAAAATTTGCACTGTAAATTAATTTTCGTGTGCTCTGCCTACCCCTTTTGGGAATATAGGCGAGAGTTTATGTATGTATGTCAATAATCAATAAAATGTTAGTTTAGGCACAGAACAGAATAAATTAATAACATTGGTCATGGTCATAGTCTCACGGCACATAAAAAATATCCCAATGAATTTAAATGGTAAAAAATATCAGGCGAAATTGCCACCTATGGGCAAAGTTAAATCGCATCACGGTACCAGTATGGCTACTACCGGTACGATAATACTTCAAGCAGGGCTCGGAACCGGTTAATCTCAAAATCCTGAAACAGCCAAATATTTTTCATTAGTTTATGCTCTTTATGTAGGACTCAATAATGTATTTGGGTTATTACTTCATATTGTTAGATTGCCTGATTAAACATGAAATAGTAGACGAAAGAACGATAAGAACTAAAAAAATACCGGTATTTTTGTATGGACAGAATACCGGTTTCCGAGCCCTGCTTCAAGCGGTATTTATGTATATAGGCATTAAAACCGTCATTTGTATAGGTAAAAAATTTTAAGAAAACGACCTGTCGTATTTAATTATGACGTGTTTGAATAGACATCTGTTTTAATAATTTTGAACTGAAAATGAAAAATTGATCACCTCGGGCGGGACTTGAACCCGCGACCTCTGGAATCCGTTCATACTTAGTGGAATTATTTCCACTAAGTGGACGTTTCCGCTTGTAAAAATATTTACAGACGCTTGTTTTGTTTGTGTTACACATCCTAAATATGTAATGTCTATTCGAACACGTCACAACTACATACAACAGGCCGTTTCCTTAAGTTTTTTACCTATACAAATAACGGTTAAAAGCCTATATACATCAATATATCTTAAAGTATTATCGTACCGTTAGTAGCCATACCGGTACCGTGAAACGATTTTAACTTTGCCCACTGGTGGCAACTTTGCCTTTTACCTATACTGTTTTGTAACATGCAAAAAAGCTTACATTAACAAATTTCTAAGTAAATATTTACTCACCAAGCGACCATTGACAGAGATTTCAAATCACCAAACAATCTGACTTAGATTTATTTTATTTTGTTGTATTCTTCGATCGACTTAATCCTTATGAAGGCGGAGACGATTTAGCGACCACATACGTGTCAATAGAATTTCAATCTTAATAATGCGATTTACGGTTCACATTAGACTGCATTCTCGTAAAAAGTGTTTTTTCTTGAAATCAATCACCAATTCTTGTCTAGAATATATTGAATATATTGATTGTTGTATAGAATTTCAATCTTAATGCTGCGATGCAAGTTTTAAATTTGATTGCATTTTCGTAAAAAGTAACTTCTATAGAATTAAACCACCAATTCTTTAATAGCTATTTACAGTACATATGGTGCTACTTTACCGCACGAGTGCGGTAATCAGTAGATTACGTGCATATGTCGAAACTTTAAAGAGCCATATGTACTGTAAAACGTTGTACGATACACGTGCGAATAGGTAATTCGCAACTCGTGTCGATTTAAAACACTCCCTTCGGTCGTGTTTCAATTTATCACCACTCGTTGCGAGTTTCCTGTTCTCTGCACTTGTATCGTAATGTACTATTGTGTTTCGTAAAACCTTCTAGATTGGTGGTGCCTTCTTAAAGCTCGAAACGCAGAGAGCGGTCGCGGCGCGGTGCGGGGCGGAGGCGGTTTTTCATTTTTGATCTTTCCGAAACTGTCGACTGTCGATTACTCCTTCATGTGTCACACACGCCGCCTCCGCTCTACCGCGCTACGGAATACCGCGCGGTTTTTTGGTGCGGCGTGCCCCGGACCGCGGTCGCTTTACCGCAAAACCGCTTCCGCCCCGCAACGACGCTGCGCGGCGCTTTTTGCGTTTCAAGCTGTAGGGTTAATGAATGTAATTGCCGCTTCAGTCTGAACTGCTAATTAAGAATAGTCTAATATAATGGTAGAGGCTGCGTAATAGCAACTTGTGGGTAGTTGATTCAATAATACGCGTCCACGAATTGCCACTCCCACCGAGGCATACAGAGTGCTTTTCTCAAATTATGCAATGAATTACAAGAATAATCCAAATTAAATTCAAGGGGTTCAGTAATAAAAACACGCGCTGTAGCAAAAAATTGCGAACGAGAGTCAATCAAAAGTCTCAGAGTCTTTTGATGACTCGAGTTTGCAATTCTCTTACGGCCGAGTTAATTACAATGTTTTTCATCACATTTGCGGGAAAATAAATAACTCCAGCACCAATCCTAATCGAAAAAATCTAAAACTTCACCTCCAGTATCAGTCCATGATCGCTGGGGCGTCCTTGTGAGTCGAGTCAATATTTCAACCAATCACAAAGCAGTATTCTTGTGGAGCGCGGCCAACTAGATTTTTAAACCAATCAAATCACACACAAACTCAATAACTCCCGTGGGAGGTAAATCGGCTATAACTGCTCTATACGCCTGCGTGAAATAAGACCCTTACGAGCAAGTGTGATGAAAAATAGTTTGCCGAGTGTACCGTTATAAACCGTTTTGTTTATTTTTCAGGTGCCTTGTGAATCGGAATCAAGAGTTGCGTTAAGTTGAATCAATTTTTCGATACATTTTTACTTTTTTTTACTTTGCACTGAAAGTGATTTTCTAAAGCGTTTTTACTTTTTTTCCAAATTTATGAAATTCAAATAGATAGAACAAGGGCTTCTAATACATTAAAATTAGTTAATTACCACAGAACTAAGGTATCATATGATGTTGTGTTGTGGTGGGTGAGTAAAGATGCCAGAGCACCCGAGGATGCGCTGTGTTGAGAATGAGGGACCTATATTCGTCTCTAGCTGTCAACACGAGGAATCCTCAAATCAATCAAAGTTGGGCAAAGCATTGTGACCTCTTATTGGTATAAAAAAGTATATTCCTCCTTGAAAATTCAAGGGTGAATTTATACATGTAATATGTATAGCACTTGTGTTGTCTATTTGTAATCGATCGTGCAGAATGCACAGAAACATACTAAAGTATATTAGTAGTTATTAAGTATAAATGTTTGAAAAACATAATATTAGTGTAGTTGTTGTTGAAATGTCATCTATTCGGCACTGTCGCATTCGCAAAATGACACTTTTGATATGTTACGTTTGCGCGTACACGCGAGTCAGAGTCGGAGTGTCACATTCGCAAATTGTCACATTCTCATATTGTCACATTCCCAAATTGTCACTTTCGAATTTACTGTGTCACTTATAGGTAAAAAACTCAAGTATGCCTCTTGTATTTAGTTGTGGGGTGTTCGGATAGATATACATGTTTAAAATTTGTAACACAAATAAAACAAATACCTATTCGAACAATCCACAACTACATGCAAGAGAGGATTTACTTAAGCTTTTTACCTATACTATGTTTAAGTTGAAGATAGAGCTTAAAAATTGTATTGAATTTGTACACGAGTGAGCCCATTACGTAGCAAATTCCATGCATGTTCTTATGGCATTGTGTGACTAATATAAAAATTGAACGTGTCATTTTACGAAAGTGTCATGACGTGTCGTTTTACGAGAGTGACAGTGTTATTTTACGAAAGCGACACGCCTAGAAGTATCAAAATGTATAAAAAAATGTTTCCTATTTAGCTTGATCTGCATTTAATAGTATGTTTTTGATTTTCGTGAGCCATTTTAAATCTATATCTGAGCGAAATTTGTATTATACTTTAGGTATGTAAATAAAAAAAACGCATTTTTTTACGTCAATTTAATTGCTTTTTAAGAAACTGTAATTCATGTTTGTAGTTGTATTATCATGGTTAATAAAAAAATAAAGTTTATTGATTTTGTTTCTTTTTAACTCCCGACGCAAAAACGTGTTACAAGTTTAACGTGTGTGTATGTGCATCTGTCTGTGGTATCGTAGCTCCCAAACGGATGAACCGATTTTCGTTTAGTTTTTTTGTGTCGTAGATAATTTTATCCCGAGTGTTTTTAGCCATGTTTCATGAAAATCTGCTCAGCCATTTTGACATTGAGCTTTGAAATTGAAAATGTCGGGGGTTTTCAATAGTTGTAGTTATATTATAAGCTTTTGTTTAACTTATTGCCCTCTATTGGTGTGGTGAAAACTTGCAAATGAAATTTAGACCAGTTTTCCTCAACTGGTTGAGCTGAAATTTGGCATGCTTATGTAAGTTCGATGACAATGCAATATTATGACACCACTGAGCTGATCTGATGATGGAGACAGAAGGTGGCCATAGCAACTCCTAAACTACACAAGATAAACCGTCTCAAAGAGTAGTTAATGACTGTGAAAAAGTACAGTCGGCAATAAAAGCTGGTACCCGAATTTAATTTTTGACAGAAACTACATTGCCTTCGTTTCTTAAGCTAGCCGTTTTTGGATCGGCATCAAATGTCATCAGGCTACGGTCACCGCATACCATCAGGGCTGTATGCTTGTTTGCCGGCGGCGTGTTTAAAAAACCGGCCAAGTGCGCGTCGGACCACGCACAATGAAAAGTTAAAATACTATTCCAAATTTAAAACTATGCTGTGAATTAAAACAAAGGTCGTATCTTTAATTTCTTTTTCTGTGAAACCTTACATTCATTTCAGTCATTTCCCCGTCGAACCCCTTCGTAAGACCCGTCGTTTGTTATGCCGCATGTTGACTTAAGAGGGCGCTGTACGCTCGGTCTGGCTCGGTTCTCCATACAAACGTATTTACCCTCTCATTTTAAAACGCCATACTAGAATAACATGAAAATTTGTATACACAATGGGATCCGGCATATCTAGGTCGGTAATTAGTTTCTGTTCCTAGAAATTGTAAAAGAAAAAAAAAATACAGCGGATTTTTGAGTTTTTTACGGCTTGTATGAAAACCTTAATAATCGCTGTATTTTTTGTCCATTATAATTTCAAGCAACAGAAACTATGTTCTGACCTAGATATGCCGGATCCCATTGTGTATACAAAGTTTCATGTTATTCTAGCATGGCGTTTTAAAATGAGAGCATAAATACGTTTGTATGGAGAACCGAGCGTACTGCGCACTCTTAAGTTTTTTCAACTTGCCTACAGTTACATAATTGGTGTGCCTCCCTAAAAATAATTATTTTCGTAATTGGCTACGTAAGATTGTAGTGGTCTACATAATACACCTTTTTTCTTCCGGGGGGAAAATCCTTTATGGATAACACCGCACCGCGGGGACAGTGCGGTGGTTATGTCGGACTTGCACCGACTAAAAACCCCCCGATCGTCCTCAACTCATTTCGGGCGGCTCTGGGATCTCCTTCGGAACGCACCAGTGCCGCCCTAGAGTCTGTGGGTCCCACCATCTGCTTTCATAGGCGATCACAGCCCCCAACTGTGACCGTCTTCGACCCCAAGGACCCCCTTTTAGTCGCCTTCTACGACAGGCAGAGGATACCGTAGCCGTATTTTATACCCCGGCTACAGGGCGCTACATAATACACCTATAGGTAGGTACATAAATAAGTAATGCGCACTTCTAAGGTTTGGAATTCTCTGCAGGCGTCTGTATTTCCGAGTTCATATAACCTAGACCTTTTTAAGGCACGAGTGAATAGGCATCTTCCTGGTGAGCTCGCTTCATCGTTGGCCTCATCTTTGCCCCCCGGCTAGATAGTGGCCAAGAGCAATCACATTTGTAATAAAAAAAAGTGCAGTCAAACACATAGTAAAAAATATGAACTTAAGTTCGCGTTATGTAACGGGTGGGCAACTGCGGAACTCTTTTTCTCGTGGAGTAAACCAACGACCCATGTACCCAGCCATCGGGGCTATATATAATGACTGAGCTATGTGTATTTCTATCCACTAAAAACTCCACGGTGACCGCCATCTGCGGTCTAAAGCGGAGGACTCCAGGGTCTCACTACTGAACGCACTGGTCTCCGACACGTGGTGCTCGCGCAACCCCGTTGACCCCCTTTAGTCGCCTTGTACGACAGGCGGGGGAGACCGTAGACCTATTCTTACCCGAGCCTAATACACGGTTATGCAGAACCCTACATTACGTGAGGCCCGAAACGTATTTGGCCGATTTTTTAATTATGGCAACCGTCACGGAGAAATTCTCATTCTGCCAGGTATAACGGATCAGCTTAGTCGAAATAAAAACTAAAGGGAAAACGGCACGTTTTAAAAGCTTGGGTCAAAATGACGATGTCAGGCTCCAGTGAGCCTCTAAACTAGTACATCGTCCACTTTAATTAAAATAATACTTTATTGCCAGTCGAGTGCCGGCCGATATTACAGGCATACGACACTAAACGACCTTATTCGCAGAGCCCTTGGGACGGCAAACATACCATCTACCCTGGAGCCGGCTGGCTTGTCTGCGGCGGACGGGAAAAGATCTGACGGTTGCACGCTTGTGCCCTGGTTTTTGGGGCGACCTCTGGCGTGGGACGTGACCTGCGTGAACACGTTGGCACCGTCCCACGTCCGACGTTCGGCCCAGAAGCCGGGGTCTGCCGCAGATGACGCCCAATTGGTCAAGTGCCGCAAATATGCTTTTTTGAAAAGCAATTACATATTTGCGGCACTTGCAGTAGAAACGTTCGGGCCATGGTCGTCAGACACTAAAGGCATAGTGAAAATTCTGTCTAAAAAATTAGTCAGTGTGTCTGGCGACCTAAGGGCAGGTTCCTACTTCGCCCAAAGGTTGAGCTTGGCAATTCAGCAGGGAAATGCGGCCGGCGTGCTGGGGACAATGCCCCGGGCTACCTTAAGTTTTATACAATGTATTTAATGTAAATATTTGATTGTCAAATTAAATCAAATGTCTAATGGCAGTAATGGCACTAAAAAAAAAATTTTTAAAAAAAATACATTCATACCCAAAAATATAGACACGTATTGCACTAGAATACAAAAATTGTATTTGTAAATAGTTCTTGAACGATTTAGAAGGAATTCAATAGTTATTGCCGTAGAAAAAACCTGGTAAAGGGTTTTTTTTCAAACAGTTTATATGACCTGATGGCTCCACTGAGTTACTCGATGAAATAAATCGTATGGCTATATTTTCGAACCGTAAGATCTTCGGGAAGACAAGTGCAGTTGCCAGTTTCTTGCACTTTTAGCACCACGTCACGTGTAGGGTAACGGTGGGTACTCCCTACGGACGTGGTGCAACTTCGACCCCCTTGTTAAGTGTATGTATGTATTGCTTTATTGTACATTAAACACGACAAAATGAAAAACGAATAAATTAGACGTACAAAGGCGAGTGGCCAACCCAACTAACCTAACTTAACCTTTGAGCAAATGAGTTCATTAAAAACAAATGGAAGATGACGATAAACAACCACCCACAAGTGAGTGGGCAACTTGATTGTTAGAAGTTCTCAAGCCGCCCGAAGGCCACTAACTTGGCTTAACGACTATACTGTCATGGACAGCAGCCGGGATCAACGGCTTAACGTGCCTTCCAAAGCACGGGAGCGCTCGGTTACTTGATTTATGAATATTTAAAGTACTTTTAAATATTTACCAAAACTACCGAAAGTAATAGCCTAAGTAAACTAAACAGAAAATTGAAGCGAGGGCCAAGTAGGTATTCCGAAATATGCATTTTAAGCATAAGGCTGAGTTGCCCCAACTTACGATCACAGACCACAGACATCAGAGAAAAGCAGACTCGCAGTATTAAGCCAGATGATTTTCCATATAGTTGTCTCTTTAATCCTTATGGTGCACCAAAATGAGATAGAATGCGACAGATAATACAATCATTTCCGGCTGTTAACAAGTTGTCTCGATTTGCGAGCACACCAGGATGTTAAATCCCATATAAACTTAACACACCATAACGTCAGTTCAGTACAATTTTCAGTTATGAAGACGGAGACACTGACAGGTGAAGACGTGTCAGATGTCACTTGTCTGTCTCTCTCAAACTTTCTGATTTGTACATTAGTGAGAATAGATCAGGCTTACAAAAATCGTTCAACTTAAATGAGCGGATCTGCTTTACTCTGATATCTGTGTCACAGACCGATCAACGTTAACACGCCTACAGCTGTCACCTCATAGAAACTTGTCAAACTTTCCGTACAGTCCAAGTACAGTCAGATTTAAACGAACACCGCTTAAGTACGATGGCGGTTTGGTGCAACCCAGCCTGTGTCGAAAAGTTAAAGTAGAATGGCCCACTTGCTTACAAAAAAAAACCTTAGGCAAGTATACATATTTGCCAGCTTTGATAAAAGTTTCGCCAATGTTGATTAGAAGATCACAAACACAACATCCAAAACCGAAAAGCCCCAAATCCTGCTAAAGTTATCCCTCGACACGGCAGTATTTCAATTTTGCTGAGGGGTCAATAAGTTAGTCAGTAGTCTGAAGAGAACACATATTTCGACAAATCTTTGAATAAGAGTTTAACTTAGAGGAGTTTAAAGACTCGTTGAAATGGTGTAAAAACTCTGCCGTTTTATCGTAAACAAATTTGACAGTTACCTAGTCCAGGGGCCTTTCAGCTCGAAGTACGAATTTTTCTATGAAAATGTTAGTTTAACTTGTTTGCACCAGATGTCGCTAGGTGTTATCTCTATCGCACTTGCGTATTGGAGTGACAGAGATGCAGCAGTCGTGCGGTTAGTTCTTACTAAATACACAGCGGCGCTACGATATATGTGGAGTATTTCACTGATATCTCTATCTTAGTATATATATTGTATACTTTGTGACCTAGTCTGTGCGTTTAACGGTCCTGTCAAAATGTAAAACAATATGTACTGAGATATTCTATGAAAAAAATATTATTTTAAAAATGATGTGTGAAATAAAAGGTATGTTTGCAAATCAGTTTATTAGTCTTGGACTCCACAGTCCTGTGCCGGGGAAGTTCGCGTATGGAGTTTTTTTTCAGGAACTTTACTTAGTATCTTGACACGCGGCAGCGTGTCCAGCCAAGTTCACCCCAGGAACTGGAGGACAGCAACCGTGTATTATATATTACACGAACCGTTTCGAGCCACTTTTGACCCCCCAATAACTCCAAATCAATCTAACATAGCTTGATAATTGTGAGTGTACACCAGAAAAAATCCAAAAACAGTGTTTTTTTATTCGTTTTATTATTATTATTATTTATGCTAGTTACCTCAGAATGCCCTCATTTATTAACCGATTTGGAAAATTCTTTTTTTGTTTTAATAATAATAATAATAGTAAATTAATTTTAATGTAAACAATGTGGTGCCGGTCTTGCCACCATTTCAGAGAATCTACGGAACTTGGCACCCATTTAAGTAGATCTCAAATCTTTTGTCGGTGAAGTAGACTAGACAACCAAGCATCTCATTTTCTTAATATTGAACTAGGCTCCATTTTCACATTTATGTTTTTGATGGGTAGTACATTACTGCAGAGACCAGTAATTTTTCCCGGCCGAGTATGTATGTAGAATACGAGGCCAGGGAAGCTGATTACGGTCGACGCATGTTATAGTGCTTTTCTCAAAAATCGTAGAAGTTAAGGCACTGAATAGATCTAAATTGCCATTTTTAAACGGTGATTCAACAAAAACCATTTGTTTTGGTAAAAAAATAAAAATACATGTTGATATTCATTATATTTCAAAGGGTGTGGGCCATTCCAAAAGACGATATAAAAAAAACCGGCCAAGTGCGAGTCGGACTCGCGCACTAAGGGTTCCGTACCGTTTCAGTATTAAAATATAATGAAGCTAGTGACTAACGTCTTTCAGGTCGAATATCGCTCGAAATGTTTCAGACCGGTTCGCGGTCCTTAATCATGAGTACTTATCGCGGCGGCGGTTCTTTTAGTTTCTATATAAAATTGTTTCAGTATGTGAGTTTTTGTAAATTTCGACAATAATGATTACGTTAGATACGAATGAAAGTGAGATATACGCAGGGGTTGTAACCGGTTAATCTCAAAAACCCCGAAATAGCCAAATAATTTGAATTAGTTTATGCTCTTTATCTAGGTCTGTGTAATTTATTTAGGTTATGACTGTGTATTTTTAGATTGGCTGATTAAACATGAAATAGTAAACGAAAGAACGAAATTCCTAACCGGTTTTTTGTACGGAGAATTTAACCGGTTACAAGCCCTGGATATACGTAGTTCCTTGGGGTTGCTAGCGTGCAGGGTTGAGTCGGAGATAATGGAAACTCAAGATCCAAGTATATAGTGAACACTTTATTAAAAGACATACCCTATTTTATACACGTTAGGTTTAGCATATACAAGCAATATGCGTTTATGCTGCAGTAAACTATGAAGTTACTGTTAAACTCTAAAGGTGACTAATGACCATACTTCACTTCCCCCGAAAGTTCCCTTCACCCCCAGGGTGGCAGAAAAAAAATTAAACGCATGTTACTTGCTTACAATTAATTAATTATTATCAAAAAACAATTTAGTGTTATTCTTATGGGTTATGTATAACTGATACTTTTTAAAATCTTAACATTTGGTGAAATTTCTTCTATGACCTTGTAAGGTCCTGTATAAATAGGATCTAATTTGTTTCCTACTTGGTTCTTTAAAAGTACTAAATCATCTGGTTTATATTTTACAGAATACATTTTCTTATCATACATTAATTTTCTACTAGTTTTACTAGACAATAAATTATTTTTAGCTTCTAACTGTGCTTTTTGTAACCTATACTTAAATTCCTTAGGATAACTATCATAGTTATATAGTGGGTCGACATAAGAAATTAGGTTACTTGGCAAACTACACGCTTTGCCGAAAACAAGTTCATAGGGCGCATATATTGTGTCTCTGTATGTACGGTAGTATTGTATGAAAAACACCAATAGCTCAACCAACTACTCCAGTCGGTGCTATTATTGCTACATTGAATTCGGAGATATGCTCCCAGACTCTTGTGCGTGTTTTCAAGTGCGCCTATTGATTCATGATGGTACGCTGTCGAGTGTAACTTATTTATACCTAATAATATACATATTTCTGAAAATACACTAGACATAAATTCCGTACCTTGATCCGTAATGATATCTTTCGGTACTCCGTATCTTAAAATAAAATAATTTACAAACGCTCTACTTACAGATTCAGTGTATTTTCTTTCTAAGGGGTATGCCTCGACGAACTTTGTTAGTTCGCACTGAATAGTTAAAACGTATTTATAGTTACAATTATCTACTTATGTCTATGGGTCCTAAAATATCTAATGAAATTCGTTCAAAAGAAGTATTGGGGGTTGTTGTTATCGTCATTGGTTCTTTGATATATCTGTTTGTATATTTGTTATATTGACAATGTGCACATTTCTTTACATATTCGTATACATCGTGGCTCATTTTCGGCCAGTAATAATATCGTTTAATATTATTAAGCATCCTGTTTACCCCCGCGTGGCCACTGGTGGGTAATAGGTGAAAGTCATTTAAGATAACTCTGATTTCATTTCTATCACATATTCTCGTGACACATTTTGTAACTAAGATTCTAGGAATATCACATTTATAATTGGCTAAGAATGCATTCACTTCTGATTCATTTTGTTTATTTTTTATTATAATAACCTCATGTATATTTCATCATCATCATCATGTCAGCCGAAAGACGTCCACTGCTGGACATAGGCCTCCCCTAAAGACTTCCACAATGACCGATCCTGCGCCACCCGCATCCAGCGGACACCCGCGACCTTCACCAGGTCATCAGTCCACCGTGTGGGGGGCCTGCCCACGCTACGCCTTCCGGTACGTGGCCGCCACTCGAGAACCTTTCCGCCCCAACGGCCATCGGTTCTACGTGCTATGTGCCCCGCCCACTGCCACTTAAGTTTAGCGATTCGGAGGGCTATATCGGTCACTTTGGTTCTGCTGCGGATGGCCTCATTCCTGATGCGATCACGCAGAGAAACTCCCAACATAGCTCTCTCCATTGCCCTTTGGGTGACTTTGAGCTTTCTTATGAGGCCCATAGTAAGCGACCACGTTTCAGTGCCATATGTCATCACTGGCAACACACACTGGTCAAAAACTTTTGTCTTGAGACACTGAGGAATATTGGACGAAAAGATGTGCCGTAGCTTCCCGAACGCTGCCCAGCCGAGTCGGATTCGACGATTAACCTCTTTCTCGAAGTTGGACCTTCCTAACTGGACAGTCTGTCCTAGGTATATGTAATCGTCTACAGTCTACAACTTCGAGCGTAAAGTGTCCGATTGTTAAGGGAGTTGGTGCGACATGGACATTTGACATGATCTTCGTCTTGTCCATGTTCATCCTTAGACCAACTCGCTCGGAGGCTTTACTGAGGTCATTGAGCATTGTACTTAAATCCTCCATGGTCTCAGCCAAGACTACTATATCGTCAGCAAACCGAAGGTGAGTGAGGTAGTCGCCGTTTATGTTGATGCCTAGCCTTCTCCAGTCCAGAGTCTTGAAAACATCCTCCAGTGCAGCGGAGAACATGTATATTTAACTTCTTGCAAAATAGTTCTAATTCCCTCGCTAACACGCCTACGGTAGATAACGATCGGGTGATTAGATAAATACATGATTTGCTTGGTACGTCCCTAAAATTTCCTTTATCACTAATATATTCATCGTGACTTGTCTGGGATAACTTGTAATTTGCGCTTATTACAAATCTTTTGGAGGTTTGATGATATCCACAATTCTAGGTTGATCAGACCTAGGGCTTGCGGGTACATCTGGCACTAAATCGCTAGTTTGCTGTGCGCGTAACTTCCGTGTTTGTGCTCTCGTCATGACTGATACAACGTGTGCTCTAATATCTTTTAACTCTTCAATATTCCTCGGTAAACGACTTAATGCGTCTGCAGCTACATTATTTCGTCCCGGGATATATTCAATATCAAAAGTAAATTCTTCTAAATTTAATCTAAATTTGGTTAACCTGCTCGAAGGATCAGTCATTCCAAAGAGATAAATCAATGGTTTATGGTCAGTTACGATTTTGAACCTCCTACCATATAAATACGGTCTAAAATGCTTTGTAGCCCAAACAATAGCAAGTAATTCAAGTTCTATAATTGGGTATCGAGTTTCTGCTGGCTTGAAATTGCGGCTGGCGTACGCGATTACTTTTCCATTAGTATTTGATAATATAGCACCGAGACCTTGCTTTGATGCATCTGTGTGCAAGGTAAAAATGTTATCTGTTGAAAAATCTGGATAATCTAAAACTTGTGGACTCATTAGTGCCTGCTTTAACTTTAAGAATGCTGTTTCACACTCTGGGGTCCAATTAAAAATTGCGTTTTTCTTTGAAAGTTGGTTCAATGGATAAGCGGTATTCGCGAAATTCGGTATAAATCGTCTATAATAATTGCCAAATGCAACAAACCTCTTCACCTCGTCTGTGTTTGTTGGTCTTGGGTACTTACTTAATGCCTCTACTTTTGCCGGATCGGGTTCTACACCTTTTGATGTAATTTTATGACCTAAATACATAATATCCTTAATTCGCACTTCAAGGGGTTAAGCTTAAGGTTAGTGCTTCGTAGTCTTTCTAAAACTCGAGTAAGGTTCTGGTTATGGGTTTTCATGGAATTTCCTATAACAATACAATCATCTAAATATATGAAACACTGTTTGTAATTTAATCCTGACATAGCTATGGTCATCAGCCTGGAGAAGACACTCGGACTAGTTCGGAGTCCCATCGGACATCTCTTCATTTGGTACATCTTGTCAGTCGTGAAAGCTGTGTATTTACGGGAATCTTTATCTAGGGCAAGTTGATAATAACCTTGAGAAACGTCAAGCTTTGAGAAATATATGCTAGCTGCGAGAGAATCTAAAATTTCCGTGATATTCGGCAATGGGAATTTGTCATATTGAATTCTATTATTTAACTGCCTATAAACCACAACTAATCTCCATTTCTTTTCTCCTGATTTATCACACTTTTTGGGAACAAGCAAAACAGGGCTGGACCACTCTGAAGTAGCTTCTTCAATAATATCGTTATCAATCATATTCTGTATCTGAGTTTTGAGTTCTTTGCGTAAAGCATGTGGTATCCTATATGGCTTGACGTATACTGGGCTTACGTTATCTTTTAATTTAATGGTATGCTCTAGCAAGTTAGTAGTGCTGAGTTTGTCACCGGGCAGATGAAAAACATCCGCATATATTGCACAAATTTGTTCTATACTCAACTGCTCTTCCTTGTTTAAGCAAGGGGCTTGCAATGGGTGGAGCGCGCCGCTTTAATAACCTAACGCTCGAAAACTCTGACTCTAGCTGTCAGTCGCGGGCCGCCGCCAACCGAGTACGTACGTGTGTGTCGTTTTGTGATCCGCTGCCGCGCGCCGCCGACTTGATCGCGACGAACCGCGCGTTACTACGTAATTTTTTGTGTGATTTAAAAAACCCACGATGAAACCGATAACCGGCCACACATGCTCTGTGTATATGGTTGTTTGAATACCCGAAGGAACGTTGGTGTATCTTTTTTTCAGTTGCCTATAAATTTTGAACAGTTTTTTTTTGTATTTTAGTTTGGTATATGTAATAATAAGTAGTTATTTAGTGTTGATTGGTGTTTAAAATTATTGGTTGATGTTTAAAATTATCAAGTTGTATGTTACAATACAAATAAATACGATACGAACCACCTGGCTACTTGTTAGGTACTTATAGCTTAAACTCACCATTTCCGACGATTTACTTATTAAGTAACTAACTGTAATTTATTTCAAAAGGAAACGCGTTATTAAATTTATTTTACTTGATTAGCTACATAATAGTTGTCCTATTTAGGTTGTTGTACTTTATTGTGGCCATAGCATTTGAAACACGGACAAAGTGTTGGTATAAATAGCTGAAAAACATAAGAAGATGACCTGTCCTGATGTATGCAGTTGTGACGTGTTTGTTGTTGATTTGTATGTCTGACAAAACCTGTTGGTTGATGATTTGAAATGTATTTTTTTATATTTTAGACCCAGTAGTTTCGGAGATGAAGGGGGGAATGGTAATTTTTTGGCTATTAACTTAAATAATTACTAAAATAATTATTTTAAAATTACAAAAAATATATTTAAGATGCACACAATGAGCTCTTTCATTTTAAATGTAACACGATATATGTAGTTTGAAGGTACTTCCCCTACACGTAAAATGGGGATGCATATTTTTTTCTAGCAAAACCCACCGTGTAGGGTATCGTTAGATGGTTCGTTAAAAAAATATGAGATTTATTATTATTGTGAAGTAACATGTACTTAATTAATATCGGTTCACTGTACTTAAGCGACATCTGGTGAGGTAGAACATTTTTTTGCATCATTGAAGTATTTTTGGCGTGACAACCCTAGGGCTACACGTGCCACGCGTGTAGCCCTAGGGTTGTCAATACAAGTTATGCGATAGACAGAGATGCAGAGAGTAGGCACGTTTCTTATGCCTAAACGCCGTTTTTGTTAGGAAGTGAAATTTCTGTACTTGTACTATTCTTTATTCTGTGGTTTAAGTAAGTATGTAAATTTAATAATGTTAGCAATGTGGTTACCCTACTTACATTATTTTTCTCTGAGTCAAAGTTGCAAATATCAAAACTACCTAAAGTGTGTACCTGTAAACGTGATAAATCTAGACTAACTGTCTCATCTGTCGTATTTAATATTCGCACCGGAATTCGACCTTTTTCTAGTTTCGAAATAATACCTGCTACATAAACACCATCTTTTATTTCTTCCGCCAATACTACGCAGTCTTCCTGCATTGGTGCGGGTACGCGTGTGATAATTTCACATCGTGGAGAAACGGTATGCACATAGTTGTACGAATTGCCTTCAATCGGTATTAAAATAGCCTGTCCTTGGTTCTCTAAGGTCAAAGTATTGTCTTTAGAACTTATAATTGCGTTATAATGCCTAAAAAATGTTTGGCCTAAAATACCATCAGCAAAACAAGACAAATTCTTAAAAACATAAAACTTTTCCTTGCAAGAAAACCTTTTTTTCCTTGTACGATAGTGTTAATAGTTATTTGTTATACAAGGGTGCAAAGTTGTATTTTACCCGCGAGTGTGGAATGGAAACACGAGCCAGCGAAAGGATTCTATAGTTGAACCACGAGCGAAGCGAGTGGTTCTAAAATAGAATCCTGAGCGTAGCGAGTGTTTCAACACACGAGAAGTAAAATACAACTTTGCACACGTGTGTAACACAAAACTTTTCTCCTCACTATAGCGAGGAAAGTGCAACATGCAAAAAAACACAGTTCCACAGGCATGATTTTCATCACTGGAATCACTAATTTTTTTACGATATTATAACAGAAAACTCTGAAAGTTGTGTATAATATTTACGCGAGTCGGAGTCGGTGACAAGTTGTGTATATTTTAGTTGACATTGACAAGATGACATTTCTGACGATGCGTTTTGAAATTGCATCGACTCGACTTGTGCGAGTTGTGCGTTTACAATTATACTCAAAGTCATTATTAAAAAAATGTTACTTATAGAATTTTAAGGTTTACAACTTAAATCATTAAATAAAGCTAAATTTGGTATTTTTTATTAAATTCTCAAACCATTTATTTAATGATAATTGATATCAAACGAACCATTAATATGAGCGTTTTAAGTTTTGTTATCTGTCAAAAGCTACTCAAACACGCTCCAAGGTCAAATTACTTTCCCCACTTGTGGATAAAATGCGTTTTGACCCGCTTGTTTCAAAGGATAAAAGACGGCTTTCCGAGCTAGTGAGGGGAAAATAAATAAATCCCTCTAAAACTAAATCTCCACATATTCCTTTAATTGTAATTGTATCTCTCTGTATTTGCCTAAGAAGGTGAAACCTATTTTGTAAACATTCATACTTGAGTACATCTAAGCTAGCTCCGCTGTCAATCAAAAGACTTAAGTTATGCGTATTATCTATTTTACAACTAACTGTACTAAAATTATTATAACTATATATGCCATGATCCGTATTATTCACGAAAAAACTGCATGTTGCGGTTATCGGAATTATGTGTCGTAGACGTCGTAGTCGGCGTGTCAGCAGTTTGTATGCACTGTGCACGTGCTGCTTGCGCGGGGCGTGGGGACCCGTGCGGTCACTGACCGCCTCGTGCTAATCTCGCAAAATATTGCCGAGGACGCTGCACCGTATTGGGTTGCGAAATACGTCTATAATTAGAATTGGAATGATAGTTTGTTCCGTATGTATTCCTACCTCTATTTGAATTTCCTCTAAAGTTGGAATTATGACCCCTATTAGTCCTGTCGTCCTGTAATTATTACGAGGCTGGTTACGCCCGTAATACAAAATCTGGTCATCTCTTGGTGATGAGGTTTGCTCATCAATGGCTGTCCTAATCGCTTCCGGTAATGACGTAAACTGCCTAGAACTTATTATGGCACTTAGCTTCGGATCCGAGAGTCCATCAGCGAATCGCTTTATAGCTGACTTCTCGTTCATCGGACGTAGTATGTTATACCTACTGTCGTCACCATCAGCTTGAGATATGGTCAAGTTGACAAAAAGATCCTCTATCTCAGCTCCAAACATCTCTACTGATCGTCGTCCCTGTCTAGCTCTGTACAACTGAGCTTGAATCGATTCGGATGATTTTTTGGGCAGTAAAAATTTACGCATATCGGCAACTAAGGCTTCCGCGCTAATGTATGCATTTTGTAACCGAAGTTTAGCACTGGACGAAAGTCTTGTTTTCTAAACAAAATCGATTAGGGTTCCTTGTGACACAGTATCGATCAAGGAACTATACATTAAAATACCATCTATTAATTGTTTCGTGACGTCTTCCTGTCCCGTCATAGTGGGTAACAAGACAATAGCCGTTTTGACATCAAACCCTGATTTTGCCATTGTAATCTCTGTTTGAGATTGCGTGTCAACGAATGCTAATAATGTCTTAATTCTATCGTAAATGTAAATAATAATATCGTAAATCTATCGCGAAAATATATTTTCTACTATAGCATTGTTATTTAAGTTATTTTGTAGTAATGTAATTTTATATTTAACTATATAATGTATATTGTTTTGAAAAAATGACACCTCGCCGAGTTTCTTACGCCGGTTCTTCTCGTGGCAGAGATATATTTTTCCGAACCGGTGGTAGTTTATTGACGTTCATAGGTGCATGTAATATGCCTAATTTGAAGAATAAACTACTTTTACTTTTTTTACTAATGTAACTAATTTCGCCTACTAATGTATTCCTTAATTCTACTTGAGAAGGAGTTAAATTTATCCCTTGCTCTTCTAACTGAGACACAATATTCGCAATTCGGCTAATTAACTCTTTTGATTCCTCTAATTTCTTTCTACCGATTTCTTTCTGTCGCCTCTCTGGGCCTAACTTGACAATATTTTCTTTTAGCTTATTCAATTGATCCCGTAAACTTTCTAATTCTCGTAACATAATTCATATGCTTATATTGCGAAATGGCTAAAATAATATCTATGATTCCTAAATAACTCAATTACAATATAATTCAATATAGTACATAAAACTTACATTAGAAGCGGTCAATGCGCACCGATAAGTGGGTCATGCTGACGCTGCGATGGAGCGGCCGGGCACGTGTGACGTGACGTTGGCGGGCTCGTGGAACTCGACGTGGCTGCATGTGGCCTCGAAGCTGCTGCTGGTCTCGAACGTGGGCCGGGCTAACCCTGGACACCCCGGAACATGGGCCGGGATAACCCTGGACTCCTCTTGAAATGGGCCGGGGTAACCCTGGACACCTCTTGCTTTGCGAGCCGGGAAACCCTGGACAACGCTCTTCTTTCTTCTTTGTTATAATTCTTCCGTAATTTTTTCTCGTTTCTTCAAATTTTGGTTTATCTTCCTTCTTCAAAAATGCGTAACAAAATTTTCTCCAAAACGTGTCTTCATTTTAACAATGGTCTTCATTTGTCTTCGTATTTCGCAGTCTCTTCTTTAAGATTATTTTAATTTTGAGTCTTCATTCTTCGTTTCTAATTCGCGGTAATCTTCATCTTCCTTGGTCCACTGACGGTCTGGGTCGTTAGGTTTAGCATATACAAGCAATATGCGTTTATGCTGCAGTAAACTATGAAGTTACTGTTAAACTCTAAAGGTGACTAATGACCATACTTCAAAAGCACACTTATAAAATGCCAGAAACGCAGAAGGCCAGAAACACGGAAAGCCAGAAACGCAGAAGGCCAGAAACGCCGAAAGCCAGAAACGTAGAAGGCCAGAAACGCCAAAAACCAGAAACGCAAAATGCCAGCCGTTAGGTACGACGACGAGCGAAGCGCGGAGGAGTGTTACGTTACGGCCCTGGCGGCGGCGGCAGTGGCAGCAGTTTTCCTAATACCTACATTGCTTGTGATTCTAACTAACCGCAATGCGTTGCGCGTCTCGACAGTGCAATGAACAGATAAAAAGCATTGTTATTAACCGACTTCAAGATTTCAAAAGAGGAGGTTATCAATTCGGTTGTATGTTTTATTTTTTTTATGTTTGTTACTCCATAACTCCGTCATTTCTTAACCGATTTGGAAAATTCATTTTTTGAATGTAAGTATATATATCCAAGTTGGTCCCGTTTTTGTCAAAACGCAGTTCTGATGATGGGATCCATGAGGAATTGAGGGAACTCCTCAAAACTTTAAGGCAAACATATAAGTAAACATAAAAGAATTTTACAATTATAAGTAATTAATAGAAATTGCCAAATGAGTTGTATCGAACACTGTTTTGTGATTTGTTATTTTAAATTGTATTGGTATTTTATCTTAACGTTAAAATTAATTAATATTTGCCAGTTTTGTGTTAATATCGTTATCATTATTATGTATGTTTTAATGGCTTGTGGCATTCTGTATTGCATTAAATAAATGTTTTGAATTTGAAATATGGCTGCGGTGTTGGCGCCCAGTTGGGCTGCTACTTGCTACTAGTACAGTCAACAGCAAAAGTAGATGATCATTTTAGTACTTTGTCGCACTAACGTAACAATACTGCGACAGTTGGGGTGCGTCAAAGTAGTGAAAGTGTGACAAGGTACTAAAATGATCATATACTTTTGCTGTTAACTTTACCTATGAGCGAGATATGACATTGCGCTATGCTCTCTCTATAAGTTTTAATCAGTTAACTATATTGATTTGGAAACATGACTGTTATTAACAAATCATGTCTGATTCAAGTTTTTTTGCCCACAGGTACACCGACAGTGGTAAGTTATTTTAACGTATTTTCATTTTTGATTTCTCTCCCTTCCAAAATACTGGCGCACTAGCTGACGTAGATACAAACTCCAGGCTAAGTCGGACTGGACCGGCGGTTTCTGTCGCATGCATCCGGATACGTAGGCTATTAAAAGCTACTAAGTTGGTGCCATGCCACATGACGGGCGACGCAGACGGCAGGCCTAGACGGAGATGACGCGTAACCTTGATGCATATCTCAGCTACTAAAAGTAATGTTCTGTGGCTCGGACGCTCGGAACCTTCGAATTCCTCTAAAGCGCATTACGAAACATGCAATTTATCCCAAGTTATGGGATATAGAGACGCAGCTGTAGATATATTGTTATCTCGTTCCTATTATATCGGTATCTCTATCGGCTTAGCCCTCAACACTGCCATACTTACAACTCTTAGAAGTAAGGGACGAACGCTATTGTCCAACATAATCCGATCATTCTCTAGGTAGTTGTTGTGATAAATTGCATCGTTTGTAATGCGCTTAAAGCCTCATTTATATACACGTGGAGTTTTGCGCATTGTATATGAATGACGCTTCTGCACGCATATTGTTATAAAGGAACGCACAAACATGGCAGCCCGCCGCGTGATTCCGGCCCGTCTGGACACTTGCAGGTTGCAAGGCAAAACCAAGATCATACCGTACAGGATAGCAAGCTCCGCCCTTTCCTCGGCAGTCCGCCATGCTCGCCCGTGGAGATGCACTTTTAGGTCGAAATTTATGAAACGCTCAGCGCCACGCGTGCTTTTAAACATTATTACTTCATTCATTATTATTTTGTTTTGTGTATGGATCGATGTTATCCGAAATAAATGAATTATTATTATTTTTAAATGAAGTTCGAAAAAATGACCTTTTTCAGCTCGCCTCGTAAATTTTAAGCATGAAGGTTAATGATCTTCGCAAGCAACAATCTGCTGAGGCTCGCACTGCGTCTAAAGCAACAATTAGTAGATCCCGATCTAAATCTGCGAATAACGTATCATTTAAACAACTATCTGAACGCAGATCCTCAAGAGCTTCAAATTCAGATGATACAAACTCTGTTAAAAAATCCCAGGGAACAAAAAACGATGAAGATAAAAAGAAAACGGATAAAAAAGAAAAAACTTTTTTAAATGAATCAACGTCGACCAGCGAAGATGAATGGTTTTTTACGTTTGCAGACTCCGAAACATCAGACGATAGTAAAAAAGATGATAAGAAAAGAAAAACTAAAAAGAATAAAACTGATGGTCCAAAAGATAACCCATTGAAGGATTCTGAATCTTCGGACAGTAATGAGGGTAAAAATAAGAAAGTTAAAAAAGAAAAAGACAAGAATGATACTATTAAAAGTGACAAAAACGATAAAAAGTACGATAGTTCCTCAGATAGTGATATTGATCACAAAAATACGAACAACAAAAAGGAAAATGCTAAAAAATCTAACAATAAAGATTCTAAACCAGGCACCACAACTTCAGGTAGCGATATGGTTGACAAACATAAGATAAACAAAAATGTAGAAAAAGACAATATCAAAAGTGCCATACAAGATAGCGCTCCTGGCAGTGGCGGCAGTAAGAAAAGTAACCTTAGGAAAGAATCTATCAAAACGAAAAAACCTGAAGGAGACTCCAAAGATTTCAACTTGTTAAAAGATTCAGAATCATCAACAATGTCTTCCGGTCCTAATAACAAAAAGGGAAAAAACAACAGCAATGATTCACAATACGTGAGTTTTTTGAAGGATTCGGAGTCATCCGACAGTGATAAAAATGGGAAAAATAGGAGGAAGAGTAAAGAAAATACCAAATAAACATTTTACGTTGTTGATAATTATAGAAGTAAGTATAAGCTCTGAAGCAATATAGAGAACATCTTAAGAATAAATTTACGCAGGAAGTCCTTCAACCCAGGACTGATGAATTTCGAATATTTGGATCATTGACAATGCCGAAAATGAGGTTAGAAACATTGAGATGAGTCCATTGACGTGCCAATTGATGCTCATCAATCGCACTTCTATGTAGCTATCAATAACGTAAATACTACTTATATTACCGGGCGCAATTGATCGTTCCCGTTGCTATTTTAGACAAGCATCGGCATGCTTCCGACGAAACGCCAAGTAATGGTCGCTTTCCGTCAAGTCCAACGCAGCATCTTACATCTATCGTCTATGCTGCGTGCATCTAACACTTGCTTGCAGGCATCCCGGCAAATGTTTTGAGTAATATTGTTATTTTTTTACAGATGTATGATTCATACGGCCCGCCGGTACAGCAGCAGCGCAGTGGAATGGGTACTGGCGCCGCCGTAGGGCTCGGCGTCGGCGCGCTCGCCGCCGGCGGGCTCGCCGGGTACGCTCTCGGCGGTGGCTTTAGCAGCGACAGCCCGCCCAGGGAGGAGGTAGGCGTTATTACTCATACTCATACTTTATTAGTAACACAGATTACAAGTCAATATTATTATATAGGACATTTCCATCAATTCAAAAACAATTGTACACATGTCATTAAGCTTAGGATTAGGATACTAATTATCTGTAGGTATATGAATATTTGTATAAGTAAATTTTTATATGCGGTACACGACGTCATTATTTTTACCTGTAAAATACAATATTTAAGGTCATAAAATTCTTCTATGTCATAGAACGACCGCTCAACAAGCCAAGTCTTAAGTTTATTTTTGAAGCTGATAAGACTAGGAGTTATGCTCATTGGCAATTTGTTATACACGGAGGGGCCCATCACTTGTATGGTTTTAGCCATTTTGACCAGTCTTCGAGGCACCGGGGCTAGTTTGTGGCCGTAGATGTGGTCAGTGACCGGCGGTCACTTCCATCCCCCCATTTAGGATATTTGTCTGGGTTCTCCCTGCCCGGCTAGTATGCGTGGGCTGTTCCGAAAGTTTTTAGCTGCTCTCACTCTATTCATGCCATATATGTCTTAATGATACCATTATGCGGGTAATTTCAATACATATGTGTTGGGGTGAAACTGTTGATGAAAGTCGCTTGGGTTTTTTTAAATTGTATTTCAAGTATGACGTGTCAACAGCCCTATCTTAATATGCGATGTACGCGTCACAATACCAATTTTGTGTTGCGGGCCAATTTTGATTAATACGTCACCACAACTAAACGAAATTTTATACACCGCAAACTATGAATCTTCCCTGTCTCTACCCACGTAATCTGTTTCGATTGCATGAAAATTAGCGACAATGAGCAGGTGTGTCGAATATTAGTCTAGGTCGCGACACTAGGGACTGGTCATCATCACAAAAAATCATTTACTGATTTTACATTAAAATCAGCATAACTAAGTTAGGAAGTCATCCTGGGCAGTTTCCACTACAGCTGTTAAGGATTTCGTTGCCAAAACTATTTTTAGGTATCAAAGATAGTACTATTTTCGCAATTTTTTAAAAGCCCCTACAAAAGGCCTTTTGGTAAAAGAAATGTTGTGAAAAAAATACTTGCTACTTACCAACGATTTTATCTCAGCTCATAACTATTGAAATTACCCATATAATGGTGTAAATAAAAAATATACCGCATGAATAGAGTGAGAGCAGCTAAAAACTTTCGGAACAGCCCACGTAGCTTATACCGTCACGTTTTATGTGACGTTTCAGTACATTTTGGCCATATAACGTGACGGTATAAGTTATCATACTAGAAGGGCTGGTGTAGACGGCTATTTGTAGTATCAGGAGGCTTGGCAAGGTAAGAATGCCTAAGGTTATTAAGTCTAGGTGTCGGATCTTAGCGTGTTCTCCGCTGTTAGACTAGTGGCTTTGCCTAGATCTGGAGGAGCCCAGAGTGGAAAATATACTTCAATAAAGCGGAGATACAAGTGTAATTATGAACTGCTGAATACGCGCTCGGTGGAGGCTTTAGCAGCAACAAACTCCGAGGGTAAGCTCAATACTATAAGGCGCATCCAGACGCTTAATGTATGACTCATACGCCCCGATTCATACTTACGCTAAATTGGAACCAGAATAAATTCCATACTCTTTCTTAGCGTGTTCTCGGCTGTTAGGCTTCTGGCTTAGCCTGGATCTTGAGGGCCCGGAGTGTAAAATAAACTTCAAGATTATAGTGAAGAAGAAAGCGGAGTGTGTACTGAGATAACATCTATTCTCGTACCCGAGCTATGTTAAAAAGATATTAATGTACAGTCAGCTGCAGAGAAACGTGACTTCCTGCATACAAAACTTAGCTAAGCGTAATGACATGTTTAGAATTATCTACACGGAGCTTTATTCTCTTCATCAGACTCCGTAAGTAGACCATTTTGAGCACTACCCGCGAAGCTATTTCTGCTGCGCGCTGTGCCCTAAAAAATAAGTTTTGTTTTTACTCTTTACTTGTCTGTTTCAGGTGTCAGTCGCCGAGTTTGGTGGAGACGACTGGATGGATTAAATGCAAACCATACAATATTATGTAGAGTTAAGCATCAAAACAGAACAATGTTGGCGTTATGTAAAAACGGTGATCATCTACTTAGGGTGTGTTGCACCAAACTATACTAGGTCTAGACAAAGAGGGGCGTTCATTTGAAAATTAGTTTTATTTTAAGACTTGCTTGTAATCAGGTGTACAGTATTTTGGAAACGCTCATAATAGAGCAGCTCTTTAAACGTTTATACACGCATCTGAAGAAAAACGCAAAATGCCAGTTAGACAAAAGCCAGAAACGCCGAAGGTCAGAAACGCTGAAGGCCAAAAACGCAAAATGCCGGAAGAAAATGAGAGAAGCGTTTGTTTGTGAAGCTGCTATCTATATTAAGCACATAAAAAAATACCAGGCCTAAATAACCTTGGTATATTTATTTAGCATTGGTCTTACTCAGAAATAAATCTATCGATAGCAAGAAGACGATTACTTCGCCTCGATTCGATTAATTGTTTGTTCAGATGCTGATGGTCCTACAAAGGCCGATGCTCTAATGATAATGGCCCTGCTATAGGTCAGAAACGATAGGATATTAATAAAAAAATGTTAGGTTCTAGGATTCTACACAGTGGCCGGCGAAGCGCTACCTAGCGCTTCGCCGGCCGCTGTGTAGAATCATAGTTCTGCCTAACACTCCTCGTCGTCGTACGTACCTAACTGGCCTTCCGCGTTTCTAGCCTTGCACGTTTCTGGCCTTCCGCTTTTCTGGATCCACGTTTCTGTCCTTCCGCGTTTCTGGCCTTCCGTTTCTGGCTGTGCGTTTCTGGCATTTTGCGTTTCTGACTTTCTGTCTAACTGGAATTAACCTGGAATTAACACAAGCTATAACCTCGTAAGGCCCAGAAAAAATATTGTGTTTTTGAATTAGGAATTCTTTTGTTATTCATTTTAAGTTTAAATCAATTTTGGAATTTGTACAAAAAATGTATGCCTTAAGAGGTTAAAACACCCTTTTAACGGAACGTCAACTATATAACCTTCATTTATTAGTAATACTACGAAATTTAGCTTTAAAAGATGTTACAATTGGCAATTGTTAAGAGATATTTATAAGAGATATATATGAAAATGCCTTAAAGGAAGCCTTGGAAAAAACTAGACCCTATGCTTTCAAAATCTTTATTTAATAGCATGCTGGATAGTTAATATTTTGTAAATACGTAGAACAGAAATCATGGCACTTAGAAATAGATCAGGTCGCCCAATTTGATAATTCTTTTATTTGTATACTACGGCGGTTGCAAGCGAGCATACGGCCCGTATGATAGTAACATGACACTATAGCCTTCAAGAGACAAATGCAGTTGCTGTGTTGAAAGTGAGCGATATCTCTAGCTGTCAACAAAGAATCCTCAAGTCAATACAGAGCTGGTAACGCGCTTATGATTCTTCTGGATTCGCAAGCGTCCATAGGCTACTGTGTCTGCTTACCGTCAGGCAGGCCGTAAGCTTGTTTGCCACCGACGTTGTATAAAAAAAAATCCCTCAATGTTAACACAGCGCATCCTCGGGAGCTCTGGCGACCTTACTCACCACCAGGAACACAATCACAGTTGAAAAAAAACCGGCCGTGTGCGTGTCGGGCCGTTCCTCACCCATTATGAGAACTTAAAGTTCACAATCTTATACTTACTATGTGTTTCGCAACTGACAACTTTATCTAAGTAATCAAGGTTTACTACGGAACCCTAATAATCAAGAGCTGCTACCGATTTCCAGGCAGGACTTTTCATATGGAGTAGCCTAGCTAGCACGATACAGGCTTGGCCAAAAGTATTGAGCACTCCCTCGTTTATCATATAAAAGTCAAACATGGAATCAATAATGTTGAGTCGAGGCGAAACTGCCTCCATGTGCGTGTTCTATCGCTTGTATTATGGGTTGTGCTCCGAAGAACTGTTTGACATGATGCCGACAGCCGCTTTCTACAATCGCACCGCTCGCCGCCGTCAAAGCATTCCTCCTTTCTTCTTAGAACCTAAATGGTCGCGTACGGTACGGTTTCAGAGGAATTTCCTCCCTCGGACACTCCGGTTGTGGTAAAGTATGGGATTCTTCAAGGAAGAAGTATAATTTTTTGTGTGTGGCACCCCTGGAGTTGCCCCTGGCATCCAGACGCGTGTTTGCCATCAACGTGGTAAGAAAAAAATCAAGAATTTTCTATCTTTTATTATAGACAATCTTAATATTTTTCAAAAAATACTATCTCTTCGTTGACGTTAAGGATATTTGATCAGAATAAATGCAATTGGCCCTTTTATTTCAAACTTGTAGTTTATTTTAGCCCTTAGAATTGTATAGGATAATATCTACTTCGAAACAATATCTAATAAAGTTTTCTAGATGTTTATATACCCTTTTTTAACCGACTTCAAAATTTCAAAAGAGGAGGTTATCAATTCGGTTGTATGTTTTTTTTTTGTTTTTTTTTTTAATGTTTGTTACTCCATAACTCCGTCATTTCCTAACCGATTTGTTTTTTTTTTTTTTTTATTGTATGTATATATATCCAAGTTGGTCCCGTCAAAAGGCAGTTCTGATGATGGGATCCATGAGGAATTGAGGGAACTCCTCAAATCTTTAAGGCAAACATATAGCGATTTTTGTGTTTTTATCAACAAGTCAATCATTTGCATCCAAAAATGTGACATTGGATGTAGTGGAACTGCTGATGATGATCAGAACAGAACTCTTCAACGACGAAAAGTTCACGTTTGGCGATTTGTCCTCCTAGCTGTGTTTGTTAAGCAAGTTCTATTTTCACGATTAATTTTTGTCATGCTCGAGTTCTGATGATGGGATCCATGAGGAGTTGAGGGAACTCCTCAAATCTTAAAGGCAAACATATAGTGATTTTTGTGTTTTTATCAACAAATCAAGCATTATCATACAAAAATGTGACATTTGATGAAGTGGAAATGCTGATGATGATCAGAACAGAACTCTTCAACGACGAAAAGTTCACGTTTGGCGATTTGTCCTTCTAGCGGTGTTTGTTAAGCAAGTTCTATTTTCACGATTGATTTTTGTCATGCTCGCTCTCTCCTCCCCCATTGAAGTCGGTTTTTTTTTCTTAAAAATTATTATATTTTACAGTCAAAAGAAGGGGTGTCCAATACTTTTCGCTATCGTCACGTTATACAGGGTGTGGCCTGTAATAGGAGCAACAAATTTAAAGGACGCTTCCTTAGAGCATCTACAGTAACCTCTTGTGTCCAAATAAATATATCTTTTTTTAATTGGGAGAAATTTTGATCTAAAGTTATGAACTCCAAGTAATGGATCTTGGCACCCAGAGATTATAGCGCGGCAGTCAATGCTGATTTTGAGGTTGTATCTAGTTATGAATCATAATCATAATCGCATTTTTGGTTTAAAAGGATATTTTCGGGTTCTTTGAATTTTTTTTTAAATTTATAGCTTATTTAAAATAAATAGTTATTAACATCACTCCAATAGAGTAAAAAACGTACACGTAAGCTACATTTGCATAAAAAAAAACCTAAAAAACTTTTTTTTTTTCAATTGAAACCCTTTCGACAGAATTCCTGGAGAGCTCAATAGTGTACCGTTAAATTTTTTGCTCCTATTACAGGCCACACCGTGTATGGCCGAAATGTACAAAAACGTCACAATACATGACTGTATAAGCTATCGTGCTAGCTGAGTGACTGCCTCGCGAAATTCGGCGGCTCAACTCACCGAATTCGGCTTGTAAGTGTCGAGTATTGGTTAAGGCTTTTAAAACTAATAATGTGCATCCTCGTGGGGGGGGGGGGGAGATATATACCTATTCCCGATAAGTAAATCAAATAAGTACTTGTCTCGATCACAGAAAATTGCAGTATTATTTCGATGCAGGTTGATTTATATTATATGGTATAGTGAAATGAATGTCATGTTTTAATTAAATAAAGTGGATTTGTTTGTTGTGGCTCTGCCTTTTATTACTGTACTGTCAATCTTATTGCTAATGGGGCCCTTTACACGTATATTATCGCAATACTGGGATGTCAATATTGTTACGGTTTTCAAAATGGGATTTTGCGACATTATTCATCAATATTCACGTGATACGGATCGCGATATGAGTGTCTCTCGTGATAATAATAACCGTGTAAATGACCTCAATGGGTGTGGTAGCCACCGTTTTTGTGGTCACCACACAGATATCATAAAGCAGATCCACTCATTTAAGTTGAAGGATTTCTGTACAGATGTATACATCTATAGATCAAATGATCTCAGTAATGCACAAATCAGAAAGTTTGAGAGGGACAGACAAGTGCTATCTGACAGGTCTTCACCTGTCAGTGTCTCCGTCTTCATAACTGAAAATTGTACTGAACTGATGTTGTGGTGTGTCAAGTTTAAATGGGATTTAATATCCTGGTGTGCTTTCAAGCGCTAAACGTGACATGGTGTCCTTTGGGAAATTGGGGTTGACCGCTCAACCTGGCAGGAAGAGTGTCAAGATCGTAACCATTGGAGGGAGATCCTATGTAATGGAGTAGTGGAGCATGACCAAACTTGGTTTGATCTCTTATCCCACAGGCGTGAATTAAGACACCAGCGGGCAGCTCTTCCTGTTTCAACTTCGGGCGAGATATATACGTGTCAATTATGCGGTCGTAGCTGTCGCTCCCGTATCGGTCTTACGAGTCTTTTCCGGAAGCGCCGCACCTCAAATTTGGACGCTGCTTTAATCATCTTTTCATGGATGAACAAGGCCACTGATGATGTGCTTTCAAATGGAGACAATTTGTTAACAGCCGAAACTGATCGTACTGTAGATATGAGATGTGCTGTAAGATAATGTACAAGGAGGAATATATACTTATACTATATACATAATATACAATAGATAGGAGTCACAAGAAGAAACGACAATAGAGAGATCTCTCAGGGACCGAAGCCCATTGAGAGTTGGTTAGAAGTTATATATATGCAACTGATTTAAGAAACTTCGATAGCGCGTTGCAGAACATGTCAGATTTGACGATGACACGAGTGACCAAGGCAAGGGGTATTAACACGGATCTATACCTATTAGGTATAGATCCGTGGGTATTAACTACGCTAAGACATGTAGTAGTAGTAGTAGTGAAATTAAATTGTTTTCAAAGTCAAAGTCAAAATATTCTTTATTCAAATAGGCCTAGCAACAAGCACTTTCGAATCGTCAGTTATAACATGTATTAACATATATATTAATTAATTATTTAGAGCAATTTATTGATGCTATTATTATTCTTCAAAATAAATATTGTATTGTTGTAGACATGTCAAAGTAAGAAATTATTTTGTAGTAAAATTCACAATAGGATCGTCAAAACATAAATAATAATAATAATAAAAAATATATATAAAAAATAGAAAATAGAAACCAGTAATACTTTAAGGGCATCCAGGCAGTGCAACATAGCAGTCCACCTTGCAGTCTGCTGTGGGAAGCAACCTATAAGATAGAGCAAAATAGGATGATTATAGACCATGGTTGTCTCGTTCTATCTTATAGATCCTACAACTGCAATGCTGGAACGTCTGGGTGGGGCTTAATTTGATTTATCAATGGTGCCATGCATCTGAAAAATCGTTTAAATTTATGTAAAATTTGCTCTTGCATTTTAGTCGCGCAAGATATATTATTTCATGATTAATTCTGTGTATTCTGTGTTAAATTTTGTATTGTTTAAGTATTGTTATAGTAGCGCTACTGTGAAGTATAGCAAGTGAACTCTATGGTTCGGTTACCATGGAAACTTCATATATTGAAATAACACTTGTGTCAAACTACCATATCATAAATATTGTCAAAACGTATTTCAAGAAAACAAACAATTATACTTATATTTACAAACGTTCTTTTTGCTTTCCTTGTGGCATGCTGTTGGTAATAGAAATCCACAAGCATAAGTTAACATCGATGGAACATTACAGCTACTTTTCTTCTCGGTAATAAAGTTGAACGATTGAAGACCGAACACGAACAATATTCTATTTGTGGAAATTGTGTATTAAATTCAGTTTTGGCTAATATATTCTTCTTGTCGCGTTGTCTTGCCCGACAGTGACAACGCATGCAAATGCATTGCATTATATTCAGTGTTCAGTATAAAATCAAAGCAAAGAAGAGAATTATAGTTTGTGTGTTATACTGGACTTTAGTTGGGCCTTGGAAGATAGTACCCACTTGCGTCACGTTTGTGGATTATTCCACCTTCAGTTTTTCTCCAGTGGTTGTTAGATGGAAGATGTAATTAAATCCACAAATGAATACACGATGTGTGCTAAATGTGGAGGTGCTGCCCAAGATCAAGAATAAGTTCGATTGCATTATTTCCCTTAGCCTAACAATCGGGATCTATTTGCCGGAAGAGGCGAACAAAATATCTCTTTTTAAAGAGAAAATCAACAATATTACAAAATAAATATTTTTTCACACATACACAGCTGCATTTTATTTAAATCTATATAGATAAATACAATGCTACGAAACCGAAGTAAAAAAAAAAAAATATATATATATTTCTTTACCGGGATTCGCACCCGGGCCCCAATCTCCGGAGGCAACCTGCCTACCAACAAGCCACCTTTTAGTTCACTGCTCAAAAGCGATGTCGCTAGTAGTATAAACGACTTTGACGTTTCGGGAGGGTGTAATATTTTTTGTATGGAGTTATCGTTCTTCTCATTAGTGAGTATTGTATTCTTTGCGAGTGACGCCACAGTACTATGTGTCACATTCTAACGATTCGTCGATCTGCATTCAAAGTAAAAACTGCCGTTTTATTTTTGAACTCTCAGCTCGACGAATCCAGCAACGTAAAAACTAGTTTGATGTATTCAAAAGGCATTTAAGAAATACAGTGTGTAAGTCTAATACGGGCGATAAATTAAATCAGACATAGTATTCATTAGTGTAATCATGAATTTAAAAGTTTTTTTTAAATTACAGTTCATTACGACCCCATAATTATTATTTTTTAAATTTCTCAGCAGCAATGTACTGTAAACATGGTTGCGGTACCGAAATGTCAAATGTTCATTAGCAATACAACAACGTGAGCGTGTTTGCATTACATTGCGGGCTGAATTATTTTGTATGGACAAAATTATTGTTGCAACTTTAAGTAAATGTTATCTAATTACCTTTATTTTGTCCTATACTAACCACCGTTAAGAGATTCGCCCGTATTATTATTTACTAGTAGCGCTAGTGGACCTGTTACATTGTAAAAAGCGCTCTCAAGACACCTAAAGTTCCAACAAGTTTGAAGACAATTAGAGTGCATTGGACTAGGCCCGAAGCACAGACATCAGAGAAAAGCAGACTCGTAGTATTAAGCCAGATGATTTTCATATAGCTGTCTCGTTGAATGCTTATGGTACACCAAAATGAGTTAGAATGCGACAGATAGTACGATAATTTTCGGCTGTTAACGAATTGTCTCCATTTGAAAGCACACCAGGATGTTAAATCCCATACAAACTTAACACGGTAGTACGGTAGTGGGAAATAAGCTGCAGAGCTTAGCACATCGACGCAAAGTAGCATGTCTGTGCGTCTTCTACAAACTGTACTTCGGTGAGTGTGCTCAGGAGCTCCATGAGCTCATACCGCCTTCCCCCTTCTTCCATCGGACATCCAGACGTACGGCTGGCTACCATCCTTACCTGGTCGAAATTCCTCTAATTCGAACCAAGCGCTTTGCATCTTCTTTTATAATGCGCACTTCTAAGGTTTGGAATTGGACCTTTTTAAGGCACGAGTGAATAGGCATCTTCTGGGTGAGCTCGCTTCATCGTCGGCCTCATCTTTGCCCCCCTGGCTAGATGCTGGGCAAGAGCAATCCCAATTTTTAATTAAAAAAAAAAAAAAAAACACACACCACAACGTCAGTTCAGTACTAATTTCAGTTATGAAGACGGAAACACTGACAGATGAAGACCTGTCAGATGCCACTTGTCTGTCTCTCTCAAACTTACCAATCTGTGCATTAGTTAAGAATAGATCAGATAATATAATAATATTGGAGGACAATATATTTGCATAGAAATTGTTCAACTTAAATTAGCGGATCTGCTTTACTCCGATATCTGTGGCCCGAAGCCTTGTTCGCACTTAGATCTTATGGTTTGGATCTGACAAATTTCATTTCGGGCTCGGAGGACCTAATCCGAACTTCGAAAATCGAACTTCGTATCGTGCCGTCCCTTTCCGTCATATAGTGAATGACACGAGAGTGAAAGGGACGGCACGATACGAAGTTTGATTTTCGAAGTTCGGAGTAGGCCCTCTGACCCACGGATCTATACCTAAACCGGATTGAGTTCAAACGTTTATGAGCCAATCAAAATTGAACCATATTCCCGCGTAATACAGTTAATATTCTGTTATGACAGACAGACTAGAGAAAGCGGTCCGAGCGAGAGCAACCCACCGGAGGACGGTGTCCCACTCGCACAAGTTGCCAATGTAAAAATATATATGTTGTGGTATTTTAGAATACTGAGAATAATTACTTGCTCAAACTAACTAGTACTGCATGTTTATTAGGGATAATTTACATTTGACCTCATTTGTAATTGTATAAAATATCAACATTATTAACTGACTAAAACCTAGGATTGCAATATAATAAAGTAGTATTTTTCAAATATTGATTGGTATCCCCAACGTAAATCGTGTCAAATTTGAAATTATGAAAATTACCAGCTTATGAAATTAGTTGAAAATGGTGAAAACATGTTGTGCAAAGGGTTGTAAAAGTGAAAGTTTTATTAATTGTGGAATATCATTTCACAGGTAAGGAACAATTTGTTATATTTTACGATAAAACGACAAGACAAATGTCAAACTTATTAGGGTGACCATGACTTGGGCTGGTTTTGCAGAAATATTTTCTTTAGTACGTGTTTAGTGAGAAAACCTCTCAAGGTCAGTTGAAATTCAATCTTTTAAACTTTTCTTATTATTACGAGCTTTTGTTTAAGTTGGACTGTATGTGATTAAACTGTGCAAGTTGTCGTTCCAATTTTTAGGGTTCCGTAGCCAAAATGGCTAAAGCGGAACCCTTATAGATTCGTCATGTCTGTCCGTCCGTCCGTCCATGTAACAGGGAGGCCAAATTTTTTTTCAATGCCTATAGGCGTTTGGTGTATTTATGGATAGGCTTTCAAAAATGACATAGAGGTTTCTATAAAACTTTTCCATTTAAGTCAACCATTGGTGAGATATTAGCTGTCAAAGCCGTAAAAAGTGTGTCCCCCCCCCCCCTCTAATTTCCAAACTATGGGATTCAAAATTCTAAAAAAATCAAGATGATGTACAATTATAAATACTTTCAACGATTTTTGGTTTTAACAAGATAGGTCTAAGGGTTTTTGAGTTATTGCTGAAAAACTCTTGCCTAAACAAAAAGGCGTAAGTGCCGTGACTTCCCTACGAAGATACGGCCTTCTTTGATTTACTGTATTGCATAGTGGTTTTAAATGTAGATTAGGAGGTGTCGGTACGGAATCCTTCTTTGTGCGTGACCCGACACGCACTTGGCCGGTTTTTTAATTTACGCATTGCTCATCACGGAAAAAACACATTTGTTAAGAGATTTGGGAAATAAAGTACAGTTTAGAAGTTTCTAGGCAAAAATGACACAAGACTATATGTTTAACATACATAAACTTTAGCGAAAATAAATATTTATTTGAAAAATATTCTTATTTTATTTACTATCTAATTTAGTGTAAAATTTAATTTTACATAGAACCTATATTGATAATAATCCTCATATCCACAGATGTACTTGGTCACCCTAATTAAAACGAGATGCAATCCTCAAGTTTGGCTTCTCTGTCGGTCACACTTTTTCGGTCACAGTACTCAATCCGGTTTAGGTATAGATCCGTGCTCTGACCCCATTAAAACAGGCTAACAGCGCGTATTGGTTGTGCGTGACATCTACCATGAACTTGAGTAATTAAATTAGTGTCGCTACTCAGATAGAGATGGCGTTAGTAGTCGTCATTTTTCACGATTCGCCTTGGATTCTTCGTTTCGCGGTGGATTTGCGTAACAGGAATAATGGATAGGAAGTATAAGAGTGCGTTTAAAAACTGAAACAAGATACCAAACTGCTTACTTCTGTATATCTTAAGAAATTTATATATTTATGTATAAATATATAATTTTGTACTAAAGCAGTAACGCTGCTAACGAAAATTACAAATTAAAGGGAAAAATTGAAAAATTTAATGCTCCGTGCAGGATTCGAACCTGCGACACGTTTGAGACGTTGGTGCCATTAATAGAAGCCTAAGTCTTCTACGGTAGATGTCGCTGTACGCCTCCCTAAGGCGTTGTTAGAGGGAACTATTGAAGGATTTCGTGGACGAGCTTGGTTGTTCCGATAGCTTAGAGGCTAGAGCGATTGGCCGCGTATGCCAGATGACGCAGGCTCGAACCCTGCTCGGAGCATAAAATTTTTCAATTTTTCCCTTTAATTTATAATTTTGTTTATAAATTTTTCATTTCTACAAAGTTTGGATATTATTTCTACTCCAGCATTATAATCTGTCAATTAAATGTTTGACAGCAGTATTAAAACAATAAACTTTTATACAAATGCAAGTCTATACCATACACAAGTCATTATATGACTGGTGGGAGAATCAAAATGGATTTCCACCGTTATTTTTTAATTTTTATGTGGCACACGTCAATGCCCGTATTCTGCCACCATATCGATTTATTTATTCAAATCAAATTATTTTACCGTCCCGTTAGGTCTTAAAATACAGCGACTCTCGAATTTTAACAACCGCTATTATATTATGTAACTGTTCTATAAAATACTATGGGTAGTAATAAAAGCTCTAAATATAAACTAACCTAACCTAAATAATTATTAAGAAAAAAAAACCGACTTCAATGGGGGAGGCCGGTAAAAGATTATTATACTTAGATGGTGCACTCTTAGATAGATATACAATAAAATAAAAATGGCTATAATGTATGTTTATAATGGCAGAAGACTAAGTACCCTCAATTCCTCATGGAATTCCCTCGATTCCTAATGGATCCCATCATCAGAACTCGAGCATGACAAAAATCAATCGTGAAAATAGAACTTGCTTAACAAACACAGCTAGAAGGATAAATCGCCAAAAGTGAACTTTTCGTCGTTGAAGAGTTCTGTTCTGATCATCATCAGCAGTTCCACTTCATCAAATGTCTTATTTTTGTATGATAATGCTCGATTTGTTGATAAAAACACAAAAATCACTATATGTTTGCCCTTAAGATTTGAGGAGTTCCCTCAATTCCTCATGGATCCCATCATAAAAAATCGAGCATGACAAAAATTTATCGTGAAAATAGAACTTGCTTAACAAACGCAGCTAGGAGGACAAATCGCCAAACGTGAACTTTTCGTCGTTGAAGAGTTCCGTTCTGATCATCATCAGCAGTTTCACTTCATCCAATGTCACATTTTTGGATGAAAAGTCTTGACTTGTTGATAAAAACATAAAAATTACTATATGTTTGCCTTGAAGATTTGAGGAGTTCCCTCATTTTCTCATGGATCCCATCATCAGAACTGCGTTTTGACAAAAACGGGACCAACTTGGATATATATACTTACAATCAAAAAAAGAATTTTCCAAATCGGTTAAGAAATGACGGAGTTATGGTCTAACAAACATAAAAAAAAAAAAAAAAAAAACAAAAAAAAAACATACAACCGATTTGATAACCTTCTCTTTTGAAATTTTGAAGTCGGTTAAAAATACTAAAACGTACTGACTGAAATACTAACTGTGCGAATACTCATGAGCGAATAATTCGGAGTTAGTATTTTAATATTTTAATCGCACGTACAGTATTTCTGTCGACTGGTTTATTATTTCTCAAATATAAATTAGTGATGGTAAATCGCATACAAAAAACAATGACACAAACAGTTAGTTTACTTTTTAATTGCAAATTAATTAAAAACTTAACTATAACCTACCTTGCTCAGAATGCTCAGTCATTAAGAGTCCGCAGAAGCTCGGTTCTCCATATAAACGTAGTTTCGCTATCATTTTAAAACGGCATGCTGGAATAACATGAAACTTTGTATACACAATGAAGTTCATATCTAGGCCTGAAATTAGTTAGGCAGGTAGTATTCTGTTGCTTTACAGCGATTATTAAGGTTTCCATACAAGACCTAAAAAACTCAAAAACTCGCTTCTATTACAATTTCTAGCAACAAAAACCAAGTTCACATTGTGTATACAAAGTTTCATATTATTTCAGCACGGCGTTTTAAAATGAGAATGAAACTACGTTTGTATGGACAATCGAGTTCAGTCGCGCGTCCCCCCGTCCGTCCCACCCCCCCGTACAACCTTTTGTATACTTCTGTTGTTACCTCTGTGTATTGCTAAAGAAATACGTTGGGAATGGAAATAAAATGTACTGTAAAACGTTGTACGATACACGTGCGAACAGGTAATTCGCAACTCGTGTCGATTTAAAACACTCCCTTCGGTCGTGTTTCAATTTATCACCACTCGTTGCGAATTTCCTGTTCTCTGCACTTGTATCGTAATGTACTATTACACCACACTTTGTTAAAAAGCGCGTTTTTCCGCACGCTGCGCGTCCGGTAAAACCCACTTTTTGGCCAAGTGGTGACGTAAAATCGACGACAGAAAGCCCTCTCTCGCATATTTATCACCCTCGCTTGCGGCTCGGGCCTCAAACAACTGCGATATCGGCCTTTCTCTGTTTTACAGTCGTTGTATCGTAAATAGCTATTTCTTTTGCATTGTGTTATTTTAAGTTTGGGGTTTCTTGCATTTTTAGCCAAAATGGCGAAAACGGAACCCTAATAGTTTCGTCATGTCTGTCCGTCCGTATGTCACAGTCACAGTCGATTTATTCGGAGACTATAAGCACTACAATTATGAAATTTGGTATAAAGGTGTATTGTATGAACCGCTACAAAAAATGATGTAAAATTACGAATCAATATTAAATAAGGGGGGGGGGGGGGGGGGGCACACCATACATGTGTACCCCAAATTTCAATGCACATAGGCGTGCGGGGTATCTATGGATAGGCTTTTAAAAATGATATGGAGAACCCTAAAAAAACTTTTCCATTTAAGTCAACCGTTGCTGAGATATTAGCTGTCAGTCGTAAAAAGTGTGTCCCCCCTCCCCTCTAATTTCCAAACTAAGAAGTGTAAAATTCTAAAAAAAACTTTGAGGTGAACAACATTAATAAATACTTTCAACGATTTTTGGTTTGAACAAGATAGGTCTAACGGTATTTGAGAAATCGCTGAAAAACTGTCTCGCCCATACAAAAGGACTAAGTGCCGTGAGTTCTCTATGAAGATACGATCTTGTTGGATTTAATGTATTGTATTGTGGTTTTAAAAGTAGACAAGCAGATAGGTGTCGGTACGGACCCTTTTTTGTGCGTGATCAATAATTTATACTTATCTATGTATATACTCGCTGAACGTAAATAAAAGAAAACATGTTGCTTGTTTGATACTACTACCTGCCCGGCTAGTATGATAGCTTATACCGTCACGTTTTATGTGACGTTTCAGTACATTTTGGCCATATAACGTGACGGTATAAGCAATCATACTAGCCGGACTGGAGTACCTGGTTGTGGACCAAGGATCTAGATTTTACTAAAAGCGTCTGTCGAGTAGTGAGATAGCACCAAGCAACCATAGTTTTGCTATTCCATTCTCATCCAAAGCCTGCATATGCCGAGTAGGTTCCCTTTCGTAACTACGCCTTTGTGTGTTGTCTATGCTTTTGTCTAATGTTAAGAGGGCGCAGTACGTGGCAGTACGCTCGGTTCTCCATACAAACGTATTTATGCTCTCATTTTAAAACGCCATGCTAGAATAACATGAAATTTTGTATACACAATGAGATCCGACATATCTAGGTCGAAAATTAGTTTCTGTTGCTAGAAAATGTAAAAGAAAAAAATACAGCGGTTTTTTCAGTTTTTTACGGCTTGTATGAAAACCTTAATAATCGTTGTATTTTTTCTCCATTATAATTTCAAGCAACAGAAACTAATTTCCGACCTAGATATGCCGGATCCCATTGTGTATACAAAGTTTCATATTATTCTAGCAGGGCGTTTTGAAATGAGAGCGTTAATACGTTTGTATGGAGAACAGAACGTACTGCGCACTCTTAATATTGTGCTTGTTACGAATAAATGTTTGAATCTTGAATCCACTACAAAGAGTATATATATAAAGTAAGCTCGAAACACACGGAGCGGGCGCGGCGCGGTGCGGGCCGGAGGCAGATTTGCATTTATGATCTTTCCGAAAATTACTGCTTCGTGTGTACGCCGCCTCCGCTCTATTGCGCGACCGAACACCGCGCGGTTTTTTTTTTGGTGCACCGTGCCCCAGACCGCAAAACCGCCTCCGCCACGCAACGACGTTGCGCCGCTTCAAGCTTTATAGTTGACGTTATTTACCGAGCGAGCGAAGAGAGCGAAACGTCTCCGTTTCAGCTTTCGAGAAAAAATCTTTCGTATGTCTGTCTGTCCGGATGTTCTCTACCCTCCTGAGGCCCAGAAAAAATATTGTGTTTTTGAATTAGGAATTCTTTTGTTATTCAAAGTTCAAATCAATTTTGGAATTTGTACAAAAAATTGTACGCGGGGCCTTAAGAGGCTATAGGTCGCATTTCGCAGCAGAGTCGATAATTACGTATAATTTTTAGTCGTCAGTTTTTGAAAATTTTGAAATTCGTTTTTTTTTGCCAGGTCTACAGCTCACTGAGCCACTGATCTGAACTGAACAAAAATGTCATTAATTTTCTTGCTTGGACACAGTTACTGAGCCAAGCTACAGACAGACGGACATGACGAAACTATAAGAGTTACTTGTTTACTACAGAACACAAAATACAACAAGTTTTTGGTCAAAAATTTCATTTTTGAAACAAGCTTTTATTGCCGACTGTACTTTTTTCCACAATCATATTGCATTGTCATCCGATTTATACATGCATGCAAAATTTCAGCTCAATCGGAAACCGGGAAGGGGATCAAAGACTTGCAAGATTTGATTACAGACCGACAGACAACGGGACAGGTGAAAGTAAATAAAAGCTTGTAATATATAAAAAGAAGACAGAATTAGTCTATCTATTGGTCCTACCCAAACGTACCCGACATACCGGGGGCGTTCTTCAAAAATAATCCGATAGAATAGCTATCAGGGCTAAGGTTTTAATACCAGATTCTTTGTAATAGTGTAATAGAGAAAGACGCAACAACTTGTTTCTGAGACGACCAAGCGTTACCCAGTTTGCGGTAAGCATAGCGCGATCTAGCGGAAAATTGGGACAACACAATTTTCATGCACTAAAATTGTAACACGATAATATCGTGCAAAGTGAACCGGAATTGTCTCAGTTAAACGGTAGACAAATCATTCGATAGCCACTCATCTCACAAAATAATACAATATTTCATATAATTTCTCATTTTACTTTCATCATTAACACAAATTACAAACTTCTTCTAAAATTTGAAAAATATATGATCCTACGTTTGATCCATTAGCCTAATGACAGATGGGGCCCAATAACGGTCGGCCAGCCGACTTTCATTCTGTTAGGTCAAATAATCGCCCCACTAAACCAATAAATCCCACTCAAAAAAAACAATTCCTAGTCAATACCTTACAGTCCGCAGGAAGCTCCGTTCTCCATACAAACATAGTTTCGCACTCATTTTAAAACGGTATGCTGGAATAACATAAACTATAGTACATTACGATACAAGTGCAGATAATAGGAAATTCGCAACGAGTGGTGATAAATTAAAACACGACCGAAGGGAGTGTTTTAAATCGACACGAGTTGCGAATTACCTATTCGCACGTGTATCATACAACGTATTACAGTACATATGGCTCTTTAAAGTTTCGACATATGCACGTAATCTGCTGATTACCGCACTCGTGCGGTAATGTAGCACCATATGTACTGTAAATGTACTTTAAGCAGCTGTTGGATCTCCGAATGAATAAATAAACATTGTATAGGTTAATGGGATCCGGCATATCTAGGCCGGAAATTAGTTTCTGTTACCTGAAATTATAATGGAGAAAAAAATACAGCAATTATTAAGAGTTTCATACAAGACCTAAAAAACTACTCGCTTATTTTTTTTATGTTAGTAATTCTAGCAACAGAAACTAATTTCCGGCCTAGATACGGCGGATCTCATTGCGTATACATAGTTTCATGTTATTTCAGCAAGGCGTTTTAAACTGAGAACGAAACTACGTTTGTATGGAGAATCGAGTTCAGTCAAGCGTGCGAAGACCCTTAAGCATCGAAGGAACTCGAGTGGCAACCACGCAGCGAAAGACGCAGCGTGGGAAATGAAATGAAATGAAATGAAAATTTTATTGATAACAATTGTTACAGGTCTTATTTTGTTTATAATATAATTGATAAATTATGCTCTAATTATAAATAATTAGGTTTATATACTATAATTCACATGGCCAACGGTAAATTAAAAAATTCAATATATTCATAAAACATATTCTTAAGCAGCCACTTCCTTAATTTGGATTTAAATGTAGTGATGGAAGGCGCATTTCTAATGTCATCGGGCAGACGATTATACACGGAAGGGCCGAGGCTATAGACCGTTTTTGCTGCCTTCGCTAGTCTGCAACGCTCCGCTGCCAGCCTGTCTCCATGCTTATTACTACGCAAAGGATATCTGGGGTTCGTGCCCCTGGGCTTGAAACGACCAAGGTTTTCGTAAGTGTAGACCGCTACTTGGTGTATCAGTAGACAGGGTAGGGGCAGGATCTGGAATTCTCGGAAGAGGTTCCGTGCCGGGGCGTCGACCGGCTTGCCGGCCATGCCGCGGACGGCCCTCTTCTGCATGGAGAACACGCGGTACCAGTCCGCGGCCCGGGCCCACAGCTCCACGCCGTACGTTAACACCGAGTGAACCGTCGCGAAGTAACACTCTCGCAAGGCGGCCCTCCCGGTGGTACGTGCTAACCGACGCAACGCGAAACATGCCCGTCCCAGTCGATTGCACATCTCATCTATGTGCTTTTCCCACGTTAATGCACTGTCGATGTGGAACCCAAGCAGTCGTGTGCAGGACACATGCTGTAAAGGGGCATCGCCTGCGCACACCAGCAGGGTCTCGTTATGGTGACCGTTTAGTTTAAGTGTCATGTAGCAGGTTTTTTCTTTATTTAATGCTAGTCCATTAAACTTAAACCACTCGTGTAATTGCTGTACGACGTTATTTAGGGCCATTTCAAGCTCGTTCTTCGTCGGTGTACTGACCACTGCCGTGACGTCGTCGGCGTACATGTAGATGGTTGCACCTGTTATCGCCTGCGGTAAATCGTTTAGAAGTATACTAAACAAAGTATTAGAAAGGCAGGAGCCTTGCGGAACACCCATTAGGTTGGCCCGCTCCGAGGATCTCACATCACCATTGTTACCGACGACCACTTGAGCTCTGTTGGTCATAAACGAAAGCAGAAGCTTTAGAGCAGGGCCGCGGATGCCGTAGTGGTCTAGTTTGACAGCGATGAGCGCATGATCGGCGGTGTCAAAGGCGCGCTAAAGGTCACAGCACACAATGCCTACGTGGTGTCCCGCTTCACGAGCGCGCAGTGCGGAGTGTAACACCTCGCGCACCAGATCGGTAGTGGATCGGCCTTGTCGGTATGCGTATTGGCTGTCCGACAGTACGTTTCTTGGGAACCAGAAAGACAGCAGTCTCTTGTTCAGCCCTACCTCAAAGCACTTGCTAGGGCCTGGAACTAATGCGATAGGCCGGTATGACTTTATATCTTTTTTGTTGCCTTTACCTTTGTACAACGGGCATATTTTTACTTTTTTTAGACACTGTGGGTACGTTCCTAACCGCATGCAATTGTTAAATAGTTCCGATAAGACAAAGCTGATCGCTGGGCCGGCCTGTTTGAGGAGGTTCGCGGATAGTCCATAAGCATCTGTGCTGTTTTTTGCAGCTATACAGGATGACAATATGGTACCAATCTCTGCCGGTGTAAAATTACTTAATCTAATTGAGCATTCGCTCTGCGGGATTCGGCCGGTCAGTAAAGAGAGGCATCGCGAACGATCGGCAGGCGGCGCGCCGCACGCAGTGCCCGCTGTCAGGAATTCCTCGTTTACAGCGTCTACCAGCAGCTGCTTGGTCGCGAACGGGCTTCCGTCACCGTTAACGAGTAGATCCGTGTAGTCGACACGTTCGCGGGGTGCTCTCGCTAACTCGATATTAATGGCCCGCCACATAGCCTTGCTTTTGTTAAAGTTGTTATGTATTAAGGAGTTAAAGTAATTAGTTCGTTTGATCTGCAGCATATGGTTATATTTGTTAAGTATTTTCGTGGTTGTGGTGTTAAGTTCTTGATTATCTGGGTTATTTTTTGAAAACTTGATGAAATCGAGTGCTAGTAATTTTAAATCTATAAGCTCCGAGTCTATCCACGGATTGGCCTTAGCTTGTATGGTAGTTGTCTTACATGGGATATGAATATCAAGTAAATTGGTTAGTATTGTAATTATTTTACTAGCAAAGTGCTCGCAATTACCGCGGTGTCTATCAACGATCTCCTGCCAATCTATGGATGCAAGAGCAGCCACAAACGACATCCTACTTTTGCTGTTAAAAACACGTTTCGTTATCAGTTTCGTCCGCGATTGACAGGGTGGCAGCGGGGCGCGCAAGCGCTGCGCCATATGATCGCTAAGGTTGGTGGTTACGCACGTTGCGGACACACGGGCATCCCGGATGTTCGAGTATGCGTGATCTAGCAGTGTTGCACTATCGCCGTCTGTCCTAGTTACTTCTTCCACGTACTGACGAAAATGATGAGCGGATAAAATATCGAGAAGATTTCGCTTAGTAGTGGTGTTGCTGCGTAGGTCGATGTTAATGTCTCCCATAATGATCGCAGTTAGTTTATCGTCATCTATTTTGGTAAGTAGATTGTCGAACAGCTTAAGGTAATCTGAGTGGCTCGTTAAATTTGAGTGATAAATTCCAACTATTAATAGATTTTCGTCTAGTAGATGTATTGCGCATACGTCAAATACCTGCTCACATGACAGTTCGCAGTAGTCTGGTCGGTCTATAGCCTTAATATGAGATTTTGCATAAATGCAACTTCCACCACGTTCTATGTTTGGTCTACAATAATTTGATAATAAGTCGAAGTTGGTTAAAGTGACAGACTGGATTTCATGCTTACGCAAAAAATGTTCGGTTAAGATTAACACATCGCAAGTGAGGTCATCATTTAATAGCATCTCCAGTTGCTTTGTCTTGGCGTTCAGACCTCTAATATTTTGGTGACACACTGTGAGGAATTTGGTTCGCTGTGACGGTGTGTCACGACGCATCGGCGGCGGCGCCAGCGGAGAAGCGGCGCCGGCCCGAAACCACTCGCTCACCTCGGTTCCGGATGGCCAGATATCAGGGGACATAAGGCTCTCGAATTTGCTGCAGGGAACTGTAATCGCAAATGATGCGTAATGTTCGTGTTTTAGCCGTAATTTCTCAACCGTGCAATTTGTGATGCCTGTTTTTTTGTTAAGGTATGATCGGATGGCATCGGAGGTCGTGTCGTTCTTAAAGAAGCAGGCATGAATTTTCTTGGCGCGCTCAGTAGTACGTAGTTCGCTGTCTGCCGGTCCGGTTCCAGTGACGCCACTGCGTCTTGGGTTTAATTGCATTCGGCCTTTTTTATACGATACGTCGTACCAAGCGTTGATTGGATCAATATAGTATGAAGAATTAATATTTGTTTCATCTGTATTTTCCTGAGGAATATGGACGTCAGGAATAGTATCAATCGGCGGAGTTGGGTACTTGGCAGTGACAGCATTCGGCTTCGGCAACGGTCGGCTTACCTCGGGTGTTATCGGGTGCGCTACGACGTCGGACTTTCTCGATCCGCCTGCAGCTGTAGCGCTTGATTTCTTGGCGGCGCCGGCTACAGCGGTCGCGGCGGCTTTCAGGCGCGCTTGACGCACGGGGCGCTGCAGCGCTGCCGGGGGTGTAGTAATTGCGATGGACTTGCGGTTCATCGCTGCACTGATTGTGGTACCCTCCAAGTTAGTTTTAAGTAGGTTCAACAAATCACTCTGGCTAATAATTATACTGTTTTGTTCACTTATTTTAGTCTCGAGCGCACTTAATTTATTCGACATTGCAATTACTGTTTGTTGAAGCTCGCGGATGACGCCTTCGAGCGCCTTTTGCGCCATTATTTATATTTTATTTTAATAACTTTCCGTAGGAGCAGTGTTTTGTGTGCGGCTGTTAACTACCTCCTCCGGGAAGGCCCCCAACAAGGAGGTCCAACGACAGTCAAGATCGCGGGAAGCCGCTGGATAAGCGCGGCGCAAGACCGGTCATTGTGGATACCGCAGGGGAGGCCTCTGTCCAGCAGTGGACGTCTTTCGGCTGATATGATTATGATGACTGTAATAATGTGTCATCCCTGGCCTGAATCTCTACAGTAGGCACTTCAGACTGTTTAAAGTGTACACGTCTATGTTTGATGACGTATTGTCTTTTTCTAAACAGCCTGTTGCATATATCGCAAGGGAAGGGTTTGATTCCTGTGTGACCCAATTTATGCGCAGTCAGATCCGCCTTCTGCATGAACTTTTTATCGCAAATATCACAGGAATACGGCATGACACCGAAATGTGTCAGTTTATGCGCGTTCATGCGAGTTTTTCTAACAAATTGCTTGTTACATATATCGCATGAGAAAGGCTTTTCCCCTGTGTGAACAAGCCTGTGGGTAACTAGGTGATGTTTCCGCGTGAACTGTTTGCCGCATACTTCGCAGGCATATGGCTTAGGGAGATCCTTGCCATGTGTGACTTTGTGCGAATCTAAACTCGCCTTTTGTGTAAATTGTTTCCCGCAAACGTCACAATAAAACGGCTTTTCGCCAGTGTGTATCATTCTGTGCGCCATTAAATTGTTTAACTGCCCGAACTGCCTTTTGCATATATCGCAGATATAAGGTTTATGTCCAGTGTGAATTAACTTGTGTCTAGTCAAATGGCTTTTTTGTAAGAACCTCTTATCGCACATATCGCAGGCGTGGGGTCTTCTCCGCTTATGTAACTGTTCGTGTCTAGTGTACTCTGCTAATATTGTGAACTGATTCAAGCACGTTTTGCAGGTGTACGGTTTTTTTCTCATATGGACGGGAACATGATCGATTAAAGCTGATTTCTCTTTAAAACCTTTGCCGCATCCATCACAGACATATACATCCTTTATGGGATCAGCCAGGGCTTTCATATGCGATTCTTTGACGCACTTGTTTGAACTTGCATACAAGTTGTGACTGCCAGCCCTATTCGCTACATTTATATCTGTATATGTTACGTGAGATTCAATTTTCTTGCTACCTTCTATTTGTTCTACTATATGATTCTCCTGTTCGTGATTTACAAAGCGCGTATCTAGCTGAAGTAATTCTGTGTCGCCTTTCACCTCTCGACTCATGAAGTGAGGTAATTCTATATTGTTTTGTTCTCTCTTCTCTGCTTCTCTTTGATTCGGGAAATCTGCAACGCATATAAGTTACGCAATTAATAATTATCGGAGACCCGGGTATGTCCTAAAACTACGACTAAGACCACCGTGGGGTGGGCAGCAGCATCCCTGGAGTGCGGTGGAGATACTGCGATCGCCAACCCGCATGCCAAGCGTGGCGATTATGGCATATACCCCCTGTGAATTTGGGGGAGGCTCATGTCCAGCAGTGGACGTCCTTTGGCTGATATGGTGGATCGGAGACCGGTAGCAATTTTAGGACGAAAGTACGACATGACGTGGATGTGACTTGATTTTATTTCCGTATATAATTAATACATTCATAATAATTTATACAAATTACAACTCCAATTTTGCACTCCGCCATGCCACACACATGAAATATTTACATACCCTTCCCCCTTCACCACCTGTACTGCTTTCCGATAGCAAATGAGGTGGTTACTACAGATCCCAACCAAGACACTTTATATGGCCCGATGATATTTGAGGAGTTCCGTAGATTCCTCAGGGGACCTATAGTGACCTTCAGTTCCTCATTTTAAGTTCCACTTCAAAATGTATATTTTGACGAGCATTAGTTGCTGCGTCAATGAAAGTTCATCGGAATCTGTGAAGTGCCTACATCACTGAGGAGTTCCGTATGACAACTGTGGTCATCATCACCAGTTCCGCTTCCCAAATTTGTGGTTTCCGAGAGCCAATGCTTGGTTAACTACAGAAAATACCGAAATCGGCATATGCGTGCCTATCAAATTCGAGGAGTTCCCTCGATTCCTCCTAGATCATATAATCAGACCTTCACCAAATTTATGATGGACCAACTTGGGGGTACCCGCTAAGAAACAAAAAAAAAATTAATAGGCCATCACATCCCCAATAACTCTTGAAACAAACATAAAAAAATCAATAAAAATGAAAAACAAACATGCAGACGAACTGAGAACCTCCTTCCTTCTATTGAAGTCGGTAAAAATGAATTCATCTTTCGAATGATAACGACGAACTATCGCTTTACAACTTCGCACCGGACACGTACGAGGGCTGCCTTTTAAGTTGTGTCGTTTGGAAAAAAAGACAATTTAAGTGTTAAAATGATATTTATTGTTTTTCAAAGTAATCACCTTGATATGTAATACACTTTTTCATTCGATCGAACCAATTTTCGAAACACTTATTCCAGTCCGAAGTCGGGGTCTCCAAAATGGCCGTTTTGTATGCCTCAACCGCTTCTTCGGGCGTCAGGTACCGTTGACCACGAAGTCGTTGCTTGATTTTTGGAAAAGTAAAAAAATCGTTAGGGCTTAAGCCTGGACTGTACGGCGGGTGATCCAGAATATCGACGTTTTGCTCTTTTAAAAACGCAATTGTTTGCCGGGCGGTGTGCGAGCACGCATTATCGTCGTGCAGTCTTATACGACGCCTTGGGTTATTTTTTCGAAACTCGCAGATGACTTCTGGTAAAACAGTTAGCATTGACCGTTTTACGATGCTCGAGCACGATGGTGGCAACGTGACCACTTTTCGCCACAAACGTGGCGACCATTTTTTTCGAAGTGCTCCGTGAGCGTATTACTTTGGTCGGGTTTGGCTCATCTTGGAACACCCAAACAGTCGACTGCTGTTTAGAATCGGGATCGTAGGCATATATCCAAGATTCGTCACCACTGATAATGTCGTAAACATGTTTCGAGTTTCCTCGGTTGAATTGCCGCAGAGTTTTGCGACACCATCGAACGCGAGCCGTTTTTTGGTCTTCACTGAGTAAATGTGGTATCCAGCGTGAGATCAACTTTTTTACGCCTAAGTGATCATGCAAAATACTGTGAACACTGGTCCCTGAAATAATTAAGGAAACTTCTATCTCACGGTATGTCGCATGGCGATCTTCGACGATCAGTTGCCGTATAGCATCAATGTTCTCCTGGGTTACGGCTGTTTTTGGTCGACCTTCACGATGTCTATCACCAAGACTAGAGCAACCACGTTGAAATTCTAAATACCAGCATTCCACAGTCCAGAGGCATGGTGCTTTATCATTGAAAACCGTAGTCAACTCTTCGAAGCATTGAAGTCGCGTTAAGCCCCTTTTGAAGTTGTAAAAAATTATCGCACGTAAATTTTCCTTCTAAATTTCCATTTTCACAACTGACTTGTCAACTCTGAACGAACGCTGTACTAAAACGATTGGGCCGATTTCGAGTCATTCTTTTCTTTTCGAATTCTAAATTCAAATATTTTAAGATGACACTAGTTCTTTTTTATGCAATCACGGGAGGTTTGCAAACGACAGAACTTAAAAGGCAGCCCTCGTATTACTGAACCGCTATTACAATACGATTAGATGTGACAGTTTTTCCAAATACATACATCTAAAGTGGATATGAAATGACAGCAATTCCGATCATAAACTAATGGCGGTTTTTTTAATAGGTTGATGTCGGAGGGTCATTCTCTTTACATCACTTGTTCAACATATTGATTTTTGCGGATGCAGAAGTCGTTTAATGCGGATGTTCCACTGTTGCGGATGCGAATATCCGCAACACCCCTGGTTCCGTGCGTAGAGCATTTCGCATGACCCTTGACCGCATCGTATGGAGACATCATTATTGGTCCCGATACACAGTCATGAGGGTACAAAAGAACCATACATACAGAATGTTCGGCAGATGGATAGACATATGTAAATTGGGGATAGATGAGGTCATCTGCTACGTGGTCTAGCAGAAAAAAAAAATTGGGCCCAAGGATTTTTTTTAAGAAGTTTTTATTTTTATTTTTGAAATTCTTTGTTTTGCGAATAACTGAATTCGTAAGATTCTGGAATTAGTCTAGATTTAAATAAGATAATAATGTAGTCCGTTTTATATTTTTTTAATAATCTGTTTTCAATATTATAACCTAAATTACTTAAAAAAATATATAAAACGGACAAACTTTTGTTTTTCATAATCTAGACTAATTCCAGAATCTTAAAAAATCATTGGGCCCGATTGATTTTTTTTGTGCTTGACCACGTAGCAGATGACGTCACCTATCCCCAATATACGTATGTCCATCCATCTGCCGAACACTCTGTATATAGTTTGATGGCCTGATTAGCCTAGTTGGTAGTGACACTGCCTCCGAAGCTAGAGGTCCCGCTGGTTCGAATCCCGGCCAGGGCATTTTTTTTTTTTTTTTTTTATTTTTTTTTTTTTTTATTATACAAAAGTAGAATTACAGAGTACAATATGCTTATCTGCCAAACTGCATGACAGTTTGTTGGCAGAAAACTTAAGCCCTCAAATACTGTATTAACACCTATGAGTACACTTATTCTAGTCTTAGGCTAAGGTAACATAACACGGTATAGGTAACATTACTATATCTATAAGTAACTGCTGGCTCGGTTAATATAAGGCAAGGCAGCCTCACCGTGCGCTCACTATTACAAATAATAAAGAGAGAGTGATAGGCAATTGCATGGAGTGGGTAACACAGCGAGCCTGCCCTACATTATACTAGTGGCTCTGGCTGGATGTTACGATTGATACCTACTGTTATTTATTTTTATTTTTATTTTTTTCGGTTTCAATCAGGTTTTCCGTTCAAATCTTTCCATCAACGATTGTTTTAATCTTTTTTTGTAAACAATTTTCGAGACATCTTTATCACAGGATCTCACATCATCCGGAAACTGATTTAAGACTTTAGGTATTAGATATTTTCTTGTACGCTTCCCATAGTAATTACAAACTTTCGGTACCAATAATTTTCGATGTGATAGTTCCTTGGTAACACTTCTCGTTTTGTGTGGATGATTTAGGGGGTTTTTATATTTGTGCATTTAGCATGGATTGGTTCTTGGGTCTTGGATGTTTTCTATGTATTTAAGTATGTATTTATTTATATAAGTATGTATATCGTCGTATAGTACCCATAGTACAAGCTTTGCTCAGTTTGGGATTAGGTTGATATGTGTAAGACTGTCCCCCAATATTTATTTATTTATTTATATATAATAGTAATATTCTGTATTACCTTCTATTTTCTCCTCTTTCCTTGCTTTAAGAGTGATGCCTGTGTCTTCCACAGTGGGAGTCAATACTGGAGTCCCCCTCTGATCCCCACATGAAGTCTCAGCTAACATCTCAGCTTTTACTGTAACAAACAAGAGCAATTTTTTTTTTACAATGCAACTGCGTACCTGTTAGCGCAACATAAATGAATACGAGTACCGTTAGGCTAACGGTATCTATAGTGACGACACGGATACGCCGCGACCCCGTTCCCAGCAGCTCAGACTGAACCATACAGCTATAGCGGCAAAACACGTTGAGTAATATCATATACCTTCCTACCTATCTAAACTCCATGTAACTAAAGTATTTCTACAATAAAGGAATATTGTGTATTATCCTAGAGTTCATCATTAACGATCCCACGGTTCCTGGTCAGCAGCGCTTATAAAGAGGAGGTCATCCAACACTTTCCTTTATTTGCGTTGAAAGGATTTATTTATTTAAACTTTATTGCACATAACAGAAATGTACTAATGGCTGGGCTTAATGCCGAATGGCATTCTCTAACAATCATTGGACTAAACAGAATCAAAACCAAAAAAATATTCTGCACAAGGGCACAGTCAAAACATGAATTATACAATTAAATAAAACTGACAATAATAATAATTATGATTTCCGAACATGAATTGTACAACTAAAAAAGTAGACAATAATGATTTCAAAACTATACTGACTAATAAACTTACAATATTCAATTAAAATAAACTTACAATACATTATATTAAAACAAATAAGGTCATAATTAGGGATGTATACAAAAAAAATATAATATCTCAGAGATGTATATGGTCTCTGAGCGTCCCTTATTCCAAAGTCCTTGGAGATCAGAGAGTTAAAATTATAATAAGTAGTGAATGAAAATAGCGGTAAGTAATTTAATATTGTTAGAGATGTGTGTTTAATATTGTGTTGATGTGATGTTGGGTCTCTAAGCGTCAAATTGTTTTGTTGCCAACAAAACTAATTTATAAAAGATGCAACAAAACAAGTATGACAAGTATTAACTAGATTAAGGCTCGGTTGCACCAAAACGTCTGTAATCGTAAGCTGTGTTAGTTAAAATTTGAATGTATGGAAAGTTTGACAAGTTTCTATGGCATGACAGCTGCTGGCGCCATGTTTAACGTTGATCAGTCTGTGATCGTAAGTCGGTGCAACCCAGCCTAAATGTAGTTAATTCTTGTATGTGTCACAGGGGCGACACTGTCTATCGGTGTGAGTCGAGCGCCGGTGACCTTGTAACGGCACGTTTATTGCGTAGGGCTGGCAACGTAGATACATTGGCACGAGGGCACGAGGAAATAATAATTACTTAATGAAAACAATGAAATATGTTTTATTATTGTTTATTATAAAATACTTTTTCAATCAGATTTTATAAATTACTTCAATGTACTTTGTATTTTTGCGATTATTTCTGAAGATTTTATTATTCTCCTTAATTATTGAAAAAAATCTAAACCGTACGAAAAGTTTTTCAGAATAATGCTTTTATTCATTTAGCAAATTTTGACGGACAACGTACAAAGTAAAATTAAAACAACACATTTTTTGAACAAAATCTTGTTAAAATAAACAACTTAATTTACTCGTATCATCAAACGTACCTACCTATGCCTATTATTATTTTCGTCCATTTTTAACCCCCAAAGCTAAAAGTGTGTCTGTCTGTCTATAGCGCTTAAACGAATGGATCGATTGAGGCGCGTTTTTTTTCGTTTCAATTTCGTTTCATAAATTTGAGTTAGCCTTTTTGGAGGTATTGAACTTTGAAAAGAAAATGTACAAAGAAGGGTTCCGTACAGACACCAATTTTAAACCACTATACATACTCACGGCACTTAAGTCCTTTTGGCAACACAGATTTTAAGCAATAAGTCAAAAACCATTTTACCTATCTTGTTCAAACCAAAAATGCTTTAAAGTATTTATTAATGTAAAATTATTTAAATAAAAATAAAATAGCACTTTATTCAGACATTTGATTTTCACAAATTATTGCAGTAATTGTAAGTCAATGGGTTGTTTGACAATCTCCATCTGTGCCGGTCCATAGCAAGTCTTAGCCGGTCCTAGTGGGACCAGGGTATGTCCTTAAACTACGACCAAAACTACCGGAGAATGGGCAGCAGCATCCCTGGAGTGCGGTGGAGATCCTGCGATCGCCAACCCGCATGCCAAGCGAGGCGATTATGGCATTTACCCCCCATGAAATTGTCGGAGAGGCCTATGTCCAGCAGTGGACGTCCTTGGGCTGATATGGTGCTGGTGATCGATAGCAAGTCATGGCCAGGTTTTCCCAGCTAGTTGGACAATTTTGATCACCCATCTATAATATTGCAGTTCTCTTTCCTCTTTTTCTCCATTTAAAAATGTACACCACCAAATTTTTTTTTAAATTTTGTACGTCATAGTTTGAAAATTAAAAAGGAGGGACATTTTTTAAGACATTGACAACTAATATTAATATCTCACCAACGTTGACTTGAACTGAAAAGTTTTTTAGTATCCTCTATATCATTTTTAAAGGCCCATGGCCCAGATACCCCGCTAGCCAATGTGTATTGAATTTTTTTATCCCCTGATTACATGTATTTCACATTATATTTCTGTAGCGTATTACGAATTATAAAATACAACTTCCTACCAATTTTCATAATTGCAGTGCTTATATTATCATCATCCTCCTAGCGTCCTCCTAGTATCCTCCAGTACAGTTGCATCCTGAAGGATGCCTGGGGTCCGCTACCTAATCCCAACAACTAGCGTAGGCACTAGTTTTTACGGAAGCGATTGCCATCTGACCTTCCAACCCCAGGCGGTACTAGACCTCATTGGGATTAGGCGTGTCAAGTGAGTGGGCAACTTGACTGTTAGAAGTTCTCAAGCCGCCCGGAGGCCTCTAACTTGGCGTAACGACTGCTATCATAGACAGCAACCGGGATCAACGGGTTAACGTGCCTTCCAAAGCACGGGAGCGCTCAGTTAGTAACCACTCAAAGCGGTCACCCATCCAAGTACTGACCTCGCCCAACATTGCTTAACCTCGCATACCGCACGCGGTACGCGGGCGCCGCTAGGCCACGAGCGCTCCACAGTGCTTAGTTTCCGACTAAATCAGCTGTGACATATGTCCGGATGGACGGACAGACATGACGAAACTATAAGGGTTCCGTTTTCGCCAGTTTGGCTAAGGAACACCAAAAATGTGTATGTCTTAAATTGTCAATTTATAAGAAGTAAAGAGTTACGGTGTGAGAAGTAAAGCTGTAATAATAACAATTATTATGTCTATGCTAGGGAGAACCTGCCGGTGTATGCAAGACGAGGTAATCGATGTGTCTGAGTCAGGGCTCGGAACCGGTATTCTGTCCATAGAAAAATACCGGTATTTTTTTAGTTCTTATCGTTCTTTCGTCTACTATTTCATGTTTAATCAGGCAATCTAACAATATGAAGTAATAACCCAAATACATTATTGAGTCCTACATAAAGAGCATAAACTACTTATAAATATTTGGCTATTTCAGGATTTTGAGATTAACCGGTTCCGAGCCCTGGTCTGAGTAACTCGAAACGCCAATAAGCTTAGTATGATACCACACAAACTGAGTAAAACTGCAAAGAGATTCCATGTTACAGGCCCAGTAATCTACAAAAAGTTACCAATATTTGTGCACCTTCCAGCATTTAAAAATAATTTTAAAAAGTGGCTTTGTGGTCAATGTTTATAAACCTTATAGAATATAAAGAATAAACAATGTAAGTATTATGTATAATATGTTAATCTTTGATATACTATGTTAATTTTTTATTAAAGTATTTCATACATACTTCTTGACCTTGATGTGTTATTAATTACCAATAAAGGATATCTGTGTATATTATAACTAAACTAGGATTAAGACGTCAAAAATCTATGGTTATGGAGGCCATACATTTTAGATGTTGGACATTATTGTTATAGTTTTTTTTTTTTTTATTATGGTTCACCAACAATTGTTTACACTAAAGTATACAATAATCAAAATTACATTAACAGTCCACTTGCTAAGTGTAACAATCACTTAAAGGTAAACACCGCATGCATTATATGAAAAAAGCGCTTACATCGACAAATTTAACATTATACAATGGTTTTTACTTAAACAAGTCGTTTTACACTATTTAGTGCTCGTCACACTTTTCTATCACTTAAAAGTAGAAAACAGATATCGCTTTATTATTATTGCAAGGCCAAGCAGTTACCAGATAGTATTTTAAATTTCATTAAGAGGGTGCAGTACGCTCGGTTCTCCATACAAACGTATTCATGCTCTCATTTTAAAATGCCATGCTAGAATAACATGAAACTTTGTATATACAATGGGATCCGGCATATCTAAGTCAGAAATTAGTTTCTGTTGCTAGAAATTGTAAAAGAAAAAAAATACAGCAGTTTTTTTGAGTTTTCTACGACTTGTATGAAAACCTTAATAATCATTGTATTTTTTCTCCATTATAATTTCAAGCAACAGAAACTCTTTTCCGACCTAGATATGCCGGCTCCCATTGTGTATACAGTTTCATGTTATTCTAGCATGGCGTTTTAAAATGAGAGCATAAATACGTTTGTATGAAGAACCGAACATACTGCGCACTCCTTAGAATGAGAGAATGAGTCAGAGAAATTTAAATCAAAAGGAAACAAAAAGCTGTAAGACAACGGTTCATAGAGGACTCACCTTGCACCGCAGTATTTTCCAGCGTCTCCTCTTCAAAAAGTAAAGTCAAATCGCATGGCTCCTGTTTAACACATACTTCATTTTTCACATTCACCTGTGCTCTGCGCAAATCTTCCTCTTTCAACTGTACCGCTTCTTCCCGCAAACGAACAGCATTTTCCCTCGCTAGCACCGCCTCCTCTCTAATACGCAGAGATTCCTCCCTTGCCCGCAAGGCCTCCTCTATAAGGGTATCTTTTCGGGACATACTTATATTCATAACATTCGGCGATACGAAGATTACATACTCATACTCATTTATTTGCAATGATTTTACACATTACACGTCAAAATAATACATTTCATCATACTCGTATTTACATTAACATAAGTACTTAAAGGTCCAAAACTTTACCCATTAAATATGCCAGTGTCTCTTACAGTTAAAGTTAAATTACAAATTACATTACTATTATGATTATTGGATCAGATCAAGCAATTGATATTTCAGTACAAATTACGTGATTAAACAATAAGTAAGATTACTATTATGTCATTTAGTATTCGTAGAAAATGTGTCGTATAAAATGCGAAAAGAATTCAAATAAATAAATATCTTGCTTGGCTTGACAGCACGCCATTAAATTAAAGTGACATTTGAGAGAGCGTTCGGGTACTACACTATACTACACTCGGCATGAAGTATACTCGGGCACCGTAGAAAGAGTATAATAAAAGCCTGTACGATAGATTGGCGGTTGAGTGTCGATCGGGATCGGTTGTCTCTACTAAAGATATTAGTTTTGGTGTACTTTTCTAGCATTTTTCCTTGGATACAGTTGCTATTCTTTGTATTTTTGGTTGTGGTGTTGATTGGTAAGTGTTTTTGTGTATGTGATTGTATATAGAAGTAGATAATAGTTTTTTAGATTTTAAGAGGGTAGTTCTATGCCAGCATCCTCATGTTTGGGGATGCTGGCTTGGATGACCCCGGGGGTGGAAACTTTCAACCAGTTTTAAATAATGTTAGCCTATCACAACACGAGGAATTTGAGAATACCCAAACAAATTCCTACACAATGGTGAAAAGCAAAAAGAAAAAAAAATCCAATAAGAAAACGGAACCGGGGAGGGCTCGTGAGAGGGTCCCCAACCAAAATAGAAATGTAGATCGGTCACGTTCAAGGAATCCATCACTGTCAGACAGTTCAGAAGCATCAGTAGTCATAACTCAGGATTCTCAAAATTTGAATGACACCCCGCTTCCTGCCGGTCAACTATCAATGGTGCAGGATATAACACCACCGTCACCACCGGCCCATCTAATTACGGATGCCCCTCCCCCATCCCAGACACAAACCCAGACCCCTGAGTCTCCTTTTACGCCTATTGGGCGTAAAACTTATAACCATAATGACCCAGGACTATTCGTTGTACATGTACAGAAGATGGAAGAGTCCCCAAATTCAGGGACAATCTTACACCCAGTTTCTTTCGGCAAATTCTTACAGAATAGGCGGCGGGAATTTCCCAATGTCGTAGACGGAAGTGTTAAGAGGATCGGACGTAATAGAGTAGCTGTTAGTTTTCACTCCGCGGATGACGCCAATGCGTTTTTAGAATCGCCCTCGCCAACACATAACAAATATAAGGCGTTTATTCCGTCATTTAATGTAACCAGATTAGGACTTGTGCGTGGAGTACCGGCTGAATGGACTCCTGAGGAAGTGTTAGAGAATATCCAAATCCCGGTAAACTCAGGGGCTGCAAAACCTGTGAAAGCCCGGCGGCTAAACTTTAAAAAAAATAAACCTGACGGTGGCTACTCCTGGCTTCCCTCGGAGACGGTGGTGATCACCTTTGATGGACAGTCTTTACCCCAGAGGGTTTTTGTGTGCCTAAACTCGCTACCAGTCGAACAGTACCAATACCCAATCATTCAATGTTTTCGGTGTTGTCGTTTTGGACACACAAAAGAGAAATGTCGTTCCCTACCACGCTGTTATCGTTGCGGAGGAGCTCATACGGGGGACTCGTGCAATATTGATTCCTCAGAGGCAAAATGTTGTAATTGTCCCCAAGGTATAGGTGCTGGACACTCTGCTAATAGCAAGGGTTGCCCAGAATTACTTAGACAAACTAAAATAAAGAAAACCATGGCAGACGAAAATATATCTTACATAGAGGCTTCAAATTTACACCCAAAGCCCTCTCAAAAGTCATATGCCAATATAATGGCCACCCCTACGCAGTCTGCCCCTCAAGCACAAATTTGGCATAAGAAAACAATCCATCTTAGACCCAGATCACCTGTCCAGTTAGCGAAAGGCTATGACAAACAAGCCCATGATGATATTACTAGGGACCCTGTTATTCAATCAAGGCCAGTCTATCAGGAAAATCCCTCGCGCCCGTCAAATGAACTCATTATCAGGGAATTGATAAAAATATTCTCCTCTGTCGTAAAAACTTTGTCACCCTCTAGTCCCCTGGCTGACCCGTCTCTGTTATCCCACGTTGCTCCATTTATTTCTTCTCTCTTGATGTCTTTTAATAATGGATCCAGTAATCCTACAGTGGAATTGTCGTAGTATCTCAAATAAAAAAAGTGAATTAATTTTTTTAATTAATCAATTTAATCCATTAATTTTAGCCATTTCTGAAACATGGCTAAAAAGTGATTCCAACTTTTATATACCTCGGTACGTTTCTCTAATAGACTATAGAGCAGATGGACGAGCTGGTTGTGCTCTGTTTATTAGAGACCATGTACCTTTCACTTCAGTGCCCACTTCTCAACATTCAAATAGCTTCCATTCAATCTGTGCTCGAGTGGAAGGAATAACATTTTTATCGTTATATTTACCTAGCCCTACTCCTGCAATACTTCGCGAACTTAAACAGTTAATTGAAGGTCTCCCACAACCGATTATCATCTTAGGGGACTTTAACGTCCACCATCACTTATGGGGTTGTTCTAAAATTGACGCCCTTGGAGAACAGCTACTAGAAATTTTAGACTCTGTAAACTTATGTATTTTAAATACAGGCTCTCCAACCTTACGCACCTCACCCGACCAAACCGCAAGTGCCGTGGATCTGTCGCTTTCATCCCCTAATCTTGCCTCCCGAATATCCTGGGAAGTATTAGATAGCACCTATGGCAGCGATCATTTCCCCATTATACTGAGCTTACCTTCAGCATCCTCCTTCCGGAATGGACCCTCTCTTATCCAACCCCTGTTAGCATATAATATCAATGGAGCAGATTGGGATAGCTATAAAACATGCCTTAACTCAGAAGTTCAAAGTCTACCTCCAGTAACACCTAAGTCGATCCAAACATGTTCTAATGAATTAATATCTGCTATAAAAACTGTTGCTGATAAGGTGTTCCCTATAAAAAACACAGCACTAGGTAAACATGCTTCTCCTCCCTGGTGGGATAAGGAGTGCACTAAAGCTGTGAAAAATAGAAAGCAAGCTGAACGATTATATGCATCAAATATGACTAACGAAAACTACAATTTATTAATAAATGTCATGGGTGAGACGAAAGCTTTACTAAACTCTAAAAAAACAGAAGGTTGGAAGTCTTTTTGCGCCTCACTGAGCCCCTCTACACCAGATACGTTGGTGTGGAACAATATACGCCGATTTAGAAGGTCTCTTAACCCGCGTCGTTCCTCTTTCCCAACGTCGCCTCAATGGGCAGAATTGTTTCTGGCGAATATAGCTCCGTCATATGTTCCAAATGTACTCGACTCTCCTATTGGCCTGCTTAACAACAATTCATCTGATCCTTTAGACCAAGCATTCACATTCACAGAGCTTAAAAATGTACTTGGATCTGTTAAGGACTCTGCTCCAGGATATGATGGTATTACTTACTCCTTCCTTGCTAAGGCGGGTGACCCTTTCCTTAAATATTTGTTGGATCTAATGAACTGTATACTCGTCTCGGGTCACCCCCCAACCTCCTGGAAAGAACAGTTGATTATGCCTATTCTGAAGCCCTCTAAAGATCCGAACAATCCTCGATCGTATCGCCCTATAGCCCTTTCCTCTGTTCTGATGAAGATTCTGGAACACCTCATTAAAAATCGTATAGAGTGGTATATAGAAAATCGTGAGATGCTTGGAAATTCCCAATTAGGGTTTCGAAAGGGAAAAAGCACAATGGACAGTTTAGGTATTTTTACGTCAGATGTTAGACTTGCATTTGCCAATTCCTCCTCGGTGGTTGCCGTATTTCTGGACGTGGAGGCTGCCTACGACAATGTCCAGCTCCCTATTCTCAGGAATAAACTTCAAAAGCTGAGAATCCCGGTGAGGCTGGCCACATTGGTTGGCAATCTTCTCTCAGAACGGCGAATCACTTTTCGCGGGACAGACCCTGATATAAATCCATCGAGAACAGTTTGGCGAGGATTACCTCAAGGCTCCGTTCTAAGTCCTCTTCTGTACAACCTATATACCTATGACTTGGAGAGGTCTGTTAATGGGTGCCAAATTTTACAATACGCTGATGACCTGCTTATTTACTGCTCTAACAAAAATATTGTGACCGCGTGCGGGTCGATAAATAATTCCCTACAGTCAGTAGATAGGTGGCTTAACTATAACGGATTGTCACTGTCACCGAGCAAAAGCTGCGCTGTTATCTTTTCACGTAAGAGAATATTACCCAACATCACTATCTCTATTAATAATTCCACCATTCCTGTTAGTTCCTCATATAAATTTCTGGGAGTTGTTTTAGACTCTAAATTGAATGGAAACCCTCATTTTGAATATTTGATTAAAAAGTGTGAACGGGGCCTCAATACTCTAAGATGTCTTACAGGAACTTGGTGGGGTGCCCACCCAACCTCTCTTAGGTTGTTGTACAATGCAACAATCAGGAGTGTATTGGATTACGGTACATTCCTTCTCGAGCCTGCGAGCAAAACTGGTTTCAGAAAACTGGATCTTATCCAATCAAAGGCTCTGAGATTGATAGCAGGAGCAATGAGATCCAGTCCAACTAACGCCTTACAGGTGGAATGCGCTGACCCCCCCTTTCAACTGCGGAGACAGTTTTTGGCTGATAACTATTTTTTCCGATGCTTACAATTCTCTCTTCATCCCATCCTTTATCGCGTATATGACTTAAAAGATACTTCCCGGGCGAATCACAAGCGCCCTTGTCTTGTTAATAGTTTAGCCAAGTTTCAAAGTATCAAAGATCCTGTATGTCACTCTCGTAGACTCCCTCTTTTTGAATTCAGTTACGAAACTATTACTTTCCAACCCCGAGTGATCCTAAACTTCGATATATGTCATGATGATCCCCATGCAGATGAATACCTTCGTCAGATCCTGTCTCGTGAATGGCATGATTGGAATACAATCTACTGCGATGCATCGAAGCTTTCCGAGGTCGGCTGCGTGGGGGTGGGCGTGTTCCACTCTCAGAGCAATACAACCCTTAAAGTAAAATATCCTCCAGAGACCTCTGTATTTACCGGCGAATGTATTGGCCTGTTGGAAAGTGTAAAATATATCTTACAATATAATCTACGTAAAACAATAATTCTCTCTGACTCGCGTAGTGGTTTACAGGCCCTACTTGCTAATCCTTTTGCCGTTAAATCTCATAATCCAATTGTTTATGAAATTAAGGACCAACTTATAAATTGCAAAGAAAAAGGATACGAAGTCGCTCTTGTATGGATCCCTGGTCACGCTGGGGTGACGGGTAATGAAACAGTCGATCGCATAGCTAAGGAGGCGGTGGTGAGTGGCAATAAAACTTCTTTCAAAAACTACTCGCATGATATAATTCCACTAGCGTCAAAATTCTTATACCGGGCGTGGTCCTCCTCATGGTCCAAATCAAGTAAAACTCGTGGGAGGGTCTTCTCCTTGGTCCAACCTACAGTATCAAGAAAACCATGGTTTTCAAAATTTTATATTCCAAAACAGTTTTGTTCGACTATTATTCGAATGAGATTAGGTCACTGTAGTACCCCTTCTCATTTAGCAAAAATTCGTATTCGAGACTCCTCTCTTTGTGAATGTGGGATGGATGAGGGTGACCTAAATCATATATTCTTGGCGTGCCCCCTTTATGATAATTCATATTTATATAAGGAACTGATTGGGTTGAAGGTTCCATTCCCAGTACGTATTTTAGACTTGTTAAACAGCAAAGATAGAGAAATTTTCATAGCGTTATGTTCTTTTTGTGAACGAAATAAATTAAAGATTTAGTCAATGTAGTTTAGTCTATTTTATTTATGTATCTGTAATTTTTTGTACTATATTGTCGTTCAATGTTTAAAAAAAAAAAAAAAAAAAAAGATATCATAATAATACTAACAATGTAGTTGTGTTTTGTCTTATTAACCCTGGGGATTCTAATTTTTTCTTTACAGGAATAGCAACTTGTTTTCAATATTCTTCGCCCGTTCGTACATTCAAAATCGACATGACACTGGCTAATCAAATGTTATAGCCATAAAAAAAAAAAAAAAAAAAAAAAAAAAAAAAAAAAAAAAAAAAGCCTGTACGCTTAGAGCATACATAACTGGAGTAGCCAGTATACTTACCCCTCTGCTAAAAAATAGGCACGATGTGCAAAAAAAATTATCAAATACTACTTCATTAATCGATTTTAAGTCAGTCTCGAAATCGTTTTCGGCGTGTGAAGAGCTCCGTGAAAATACCTTTATCTGCTGTTTGGGGTAATAAAACGTTGTACTTTATGAAATTTACAAAAATATTGATTACTAGATGAAAGCCCGGCTTCGCTCGGGTGAAATAAATAAACAAAACATTTATTCGTGACAGTTATGCAAACGACGAAAGAAATAGTGTACAAAAATGTATAAAATAAAAACATTACAACAACGGATTATGTTGAAACTTCGAATCGTATAGAAATATAGTCTGTAGTCTGGATTGGGAATAAAAGTATGGAATGGAATTATATGGAATTGGGAGTAAAAGATTACGCAAACGACGTCACGGGCAAAGGCTAGTATCCTTGCAAGTTAATCCTAAGCATTTTTATAAGGGTAGTATTTAAAGGCACATAAAAAAATTGACACCGTAATCAGTACTGATTTGTATAGCTAAAATACTAATCGTTCATTAAAATTCAATTCAGATGTGCATTGTTAAATATTGATGTGCCAGTCAGTATTTTTGGTGCGAAGTCAGAGCTGCTAACTACACTAACGCGAAAAACAAATGAAGTTCGTGTATCTCCCTCTCTGTCGCACTTGCAAATTCGAGCGACACAGAGGGAAATACACGATGTTCGTTCGTTTTCGTTTCGCGATAGCAGCTCTCTATTCTCCGCCAAATTCTATTTAGTGGTGCCCTTTACACTCAATATTATCGCGATTTTTAAAATTGTATGGGGTCTGTTAAACCTTAATACTATCACAATACTGGTGTGTCAATATTATCGTGGTTTTCAAAATCGTATGGATTTTACTTCAATATTCATTGCACGTGATATGAGTATATCGCGTGATAATAATAACCATGTAACAGGCCCCTATGGATGTTGCTTCAATATTCAGTGTTTCACGTGATAATAATAACAGTTGGTAATATGTTCTCCAATTAATGGAAGCTATTTAACAACTTGTTCCGTTTTGCCAAAGGTATTTCACATTCCGATACGCGCACCATCCAGGAATATGAGCCGTCAGACCAGAGGGCCTACCACGATCTGAAAACGAAGTATTTCCCTCTCCGCGCTCGAATATGCAAGTGCGACAGAGAGGCATATATATTTAGTTTTCGGTTGGTAGCACCTTAGTCCGAGCGTAGCGGACGGTCGAAGAAAGTCAAAGAACATTCCGTGTGTTGTCTGTCACACATATAATTTATTAGCTTCCCATCGACCTATGAACTTGAAATTAAGTGATAATGTTTATTATGAAGTATATTTTACCAAAAATATCAATATATTGATAAATCACATTTGTTTTTTAGTTGTACGGAACCCTCAGTGTGCGACTCCGACGCACTTGGCTGGTTTTTATTACATTTTGAATTTTATTTCTCTTATAGTAAAATACCCTATTCGTTTTAAAGTTGACGCCTTGACCGCGAACCAAAAACGAACTATCTTCCTCTCTGTCGTTCGAATATACATGTGCGAGAGAGGCAGATACTTCGTTTTCGGTTCGCAGTAGCGCCTCTAACGTCCGAGCGCGGCGAACGGCATGAGCTGAGGGTCTACTCCGAAATTCAAAATCCTAACTTCGTATGGTGCCGTCCCTTTCACTCTCCTGTCATAGACTATATGAGTGAAAGGGACGGCACCATACGAAGTTCGGATTTCGAATTTCGGAGTAGTGGGGGACTACTCCGAAATTATAAGATAGAGCGAGATAGGGATAGAATTTTGCTAGACGTTTAAAAGCCATAAGTCACCTAGTAGTTTGTCACAAACAAAATAGAGACGCAGCTTTAAGATGGCGGACAGACTCAGCAAACATTCAAGTGGTGTCCTTTACACGATTAATATTATCACAATACTGGGGTGTCAATATTATAGCAGTTTTCAAATTTGTATGGATTCTGCCATGTAACAGGCCCCATACATTCGCTTTGAAGGCGGTTGTTGTGACAATCAGTCTAGCTAGCACGATAGATTATACCGTTACGTTTTATGTGACGTTTTAATACATGTCGCCCATATAACGTGACGGTATAAGTTATCGTGCTAGCTAGGCTGATAGGTGTATAGAACGCTTGAAAACTACAAAAACAAAACGCTGCAGACGCGGCTAGCCGAATCCACACAATGGGCGATGATGGCCCATCACCCAGAACGCAGCCCAGCAACCTGGCCAACATACCGGACGCAAAAATAGTTCACGATTTTCGAACGTAGCCGACACTGTCAACCAACAAATTGAATATAGCAATATAGTCTGTGGGCAATATGGCCGACGTTTTGTCATCAAATTAACACTTTTAAATGCAAAATACGCGACAATCCGAATTTTGCGGATACATATGTTCAACTCAAAAATCGTTATTTTTATACGTTCTTCAATCTGAGACAGGTCTCGTTCGGGTCTACCGTACCCCTGCACGAAATTATTAATATAGACTAGATGAAAGCCCGGCTTCGCTTGGGTGAAATAAATAAGAAAGAAATAAAGAAAACATTTATTCGTGACAGTAATGCAAACGACGAAAGAAATAGTGTACAAAAATTTATAAAATAAAAACATAACAACAACGGATTATGATGAAACTTCGTATACAAATATAGTTTGTAGTGTGGATAAACATATGAAATAGGGAGTAAAAGATTACGCTGACGAAGTCACGGGCAAAATATCTTTATAAGTTAATCCTAAGTATTTTTATAAGGCTAGTATTTAAAGGCACATAAAAAATTTGACACCGTAATCAGTACTGATTTGTATAGCTAAAATACTAATCGTTCATTAAAATTCGGTTCAGATGTGCAATTGTTAAATGATGATGTGCCAGTGTCAGTATTTTTGGTGCGAAGTCAGAGCTGCTACCGCGAACGAACACGTATGAAGTTCGTGTATCTCCCTCTGTCGCACTTGAAAATTCGAGCGACACTGAGGGAAATAAATACACGATGTTCGTTCGTTTTCGTTTCGCGGTAACAGAAAGTCTACTACGAATTTCGAAATCCGAACTTCGTATAGTGCCGTCCCTTTCACTCATATGGTATATGACAGGAGAGTGAAAGAGACGGCACCATACGAAGTTCGAATTTCGGAGTAGACCCCCAGCTCTCTATTCTCCGCCAAATTCTATTCAGTGGGACCCTTTACACTCAAGATTATGTGTCAATATTATCGCGGTTTTCAAAATTGTAGGGATGTTGCTTCAATATTCATCAATATTCACATGATACGGATCGTTATATGAGTATTTCGCGTGATAATAATAACAGTTGGTAATATTTTCTTCAATTAATGGAACTTATTTAGCAACTTGTTCCGTTAATTTCGCCAAAGGTATTTTGCATTCCGATACGCGCACCATCCAGGAATAGGAGCCGTACGCGCACCAACCAGAGGGCCTACCGCGATCTGAAAACGAAGTATTTCCCTCTCCGCGCTCGAATATGCAAGTGCGACAGAGAGGCATGTATTTCGTTTTCTGTTCCCAGTAGCACTTCAGTCCGAGCGCGGCGGTCGGTCGAAGAAAGTCAAAGAACATTCCGTGTGTTGTCTGTCACACATATAATTTTTTAACTGAACTTGAAATTAGGTGATAATGTTTAATATGACGTATATTTTACCAAAAATACCAATATATTGATAAATCACATTTGTTATTTTAGTTGTATGGAACCCTCGGTGTCCGACGCACTTGGCCAGTTTTTCTCACATTTTGAATTTTATTTCTCATATAATAAAATACCCTATTCGTTTCAAAGTGGACGCCTGAGGACCTAACGCGAACCAAAAACTAATTATCTCCCTCTCTATCGTTCGAATATGCATGTGCGATGGAGAGGCTACTTCATTTTCGGTTCGCGATAGCGCCTCTAACGTCCGAGCGCGGCGAACGGCATGAGCAGTACTACTAAGTTATGAGATAGAGCGAGATAGGGATAGAATTTTGCTAGACGTTTAAAGGCTATAAGTCACCTAGTAGTTTGTCACAACAAAATAGAGATGCAGCTTTAAGATGGCGGACAGACTCAGCAAACATTCTAGTGGTGTCCTTTACACGATTAATATTATCACAATACTGGGGAGTCAATATTATCACAGTTTTCAAATTTGTATAGTTTCTGCTTCAATATTCACGTGACACGTATCGTGATATGAACGTATCACGTGATACTAATAACCATGTAACAGGCCCCATACATTCGCTTTGATGGCGGTTATTGTGACAATCGATAGGTCTCTAGAACGCTTGAAAACCACAAAAACAAAACGCTGCAGACGCGGCTAGCCGAATCCACACAATGGGCGATGATGGCCCATCACCCAGAACGCAGCCCAGCAACCTGGCCAACATACCGGACGCAAAAATAGTTCACGATTTTCGAACGTAGCCGACACTGTCAACCAACAAATTTAATATAGCAATATAGTCTGTGGGCAATATGGCGGACGTTTGGTCATCAAATTAACACTTTTAAATGCAAAATACGCGACAATCCGAATTTTGCGGATACATATGTTCAACTCAAAAATCGTTATTTTTATACGTTCTTCAATTTGAGACAGGTCTCGTTCGGGTCTACCGTACCCCTGCACGAAATTATTAATATAGACTAGATGAAAGCCCGGCTTCGCTCGGGTGAAATAAATAAAGTAAACATTTATTCGTGACAGTTATGCAAACGACAAAAGAAATTGTGTACAAAAATGTATAAAATAAAAACATTACAACAACGAATTATGATGAAACTTCGTATAGAAATATAGTCTGTAGTCTGGATTAAAATATGGAATAGGGACTAAAAGATTACGCTGACGACGTCACGGGCAAAGGCTAGTATCTTTGCAAGTTAATCCTAAGCATTTTTATAAGGGTAGTATTTAAAGGCACATAAAAAATTTGACACCGTAATCAGTACTGATTTGTATAGCTAAAATACTAATTGTTCATTAAAATTCAGTTCAGATGTGCAATTGTTAATATTGATGTGCCAGTCAGTATTTTTGGTGCGAAGTTAGAGCTGCTAAGGCGAACGAAAACAAATGAAGTTCGTGTATCTCCCTCTCTGTCGAACTTGCAAAATCCAGCGACACAGAGGGAAATACACGATGTTCGTTCGTTTCGCGGTAGCAGCTCTCTATTCTCCGCCAAATTCTATTAAGTGGGGCCCTTTACACTCAATATTATGTGTCAATATTATCGCGATTTTTAAAATTGTATGGCTCTGTTAAACGCTTCATATTATCACAATACTGGTGTGTCAATATAATCGTGGTTTTCAAAATCGTATGGATTTTTCTTCAATATTCATTGCACGTGATACGGATCGTGATATGAGTATATCGCGTGATAATAATAACCATGTAACAGGCCCCTATGGATGTTGCTTCAATATGCAGTATTTCGCGTGATAATAATAACAGTTGGTAATATTTTCTCCAATTAATGGAAGCTATTTAACAACTTGTTCCGTTTTGTCAAAGGTATTTCACATACCGATACGCGCACCATCCAGGAATAGGAGCCGTCAGACCAGAGAGCCTACCGCGATCTGAAAACGAAGTATTTCCCTCTCCGCGCTCGAATATGCAAGTGCGACAGAGAGGCATATATATTTAGTTTTCGGTTGGTAGCACTTTAGTCCGAGCGCGGCGGACGGTCGAAGAAAGTCAAAGAACATTCCGTGTGTTGTCTGTCACACATATAATTTTTTAACTTCCCATCGACCATAACTTGAAATTAGGTGATAATGTTTATTATGAAGTATATTTTACCAAAAATATCAATATATTGATAAATCACATTTGTTTTTTAGTTGTACGGAACCCTCAGTGTGCGACTCCGACGCACTTGGCTGGTTTTTATTACATTTTGAATTTTATTTCTCTTATAGTAAAATACCCTATTCGTTTTAAAGTTGATGCCTGAGGGCCTACCGCGAACCAAAAACGAACTATCTTCCTCTCTATCGTTCGAATATACATGTGCAAGAGAGAGGCAGATACCTACTTCGTTTTCGGTTCGCGGTAGCGCCTCTAACGTCCGAGCGCGGCGAACGGCATGAGCTGGGGGTCTACTCCGAAATTCAAAATCTGAACTTCGTATGGTGCCATCCCTTTCACTCTCCTGTCATAGACTATATGAGTGAAAGGAATGGCACCATACGAAGTTCGGATTTCGAATTTCGGAGTAGACCCCCAGTACCACTAAGTTATAAGATAGAGCGAGCTAGGGATAGAATTTTGCTAGACGTTTAAAAGCCATAAGTCATCTAGTAGTTTGTCACAACAAAATAGAGACGCAGCTTTAAGATGGCGGACAGACTCAGCAAACATTCAAGTGGTGTCCTTTACACGATTAATATTAACACAATACTGGTGTGTCAATATTATCGCAGTTTTCAAATTTGTATGGATTCTGCATCAATATTCAAGTGATACTTATCGTGATATGAATGTATCACGTGATAATAATAACCATGTAACAGGCCCCATACATTCGCTTGAAGGCGGTTGTTGTGACAATCAGCCTAGCTAGCACGATAGATGATACCGTTACGTTTTATGTGACGTTTTAATACATTTCGCCCATATAACGTGACGGTATAAGTTATCGTGCTAGCTAGGCTGATAGGTGTATAGAACGCTTGAAAACTACAAAAAACAAAACGCTGCAGACGCGGCTAGCCGAATCCACGCCCAGCAACCTGGCCAACACACCGGACGCAAACATAGTTTACAATTTCCGAACGTACCCAACCCGATGCTGTCAACAGTATCTTCTTAGTAGTCTGTGCTGTCAACCAACAAATTTAATATGGCGGACCTTTTGTCGTAAAATTAACACTTTTTAATGCAAAATACGCGACAATCCGAATTTTGCGGATACATATGTTCAACTCAAAAATCGTTATTTTTATACGTTCTTCAATTTGAGACAGGTCTCGTTCGGGTCTACCGTACCCCTGCACGAAATTATTAATATAGACTAGATGAAAGCCCGGCTTCGCTCGGGTGAAATAAATAAGAAAGAAATAAAATAAACATTTATTCGTGACGGTTACGCAAACGACGAAAGAAATAGTGTACAAAAATGTATAAAATAAAAACATTATAACAACGGATTATGATGAAACTTCGTATAGAAATATAGTCTGTAGTCTGGATTAACATATGGAATAGGGAGTAAAAGATTACGCTGACAACGTGACGGGCAAAGGCTAGTATCTTAGCAAGTTAATCCTAAGCTTTTTTATAAGGGTAGTATTTAAAAACAGATAAAAAAAATTGACACCGTAATCAGTACTAATTTGTATAGCTAAAATACTAATCATTCATTAAAATTCAGTTCAGATGTGCAATTGTTAAATATTGATGTGCCAGTCAGTATTTTTGGTGCGAAGTCAGAGCTGCTAACGCGAGCGAAAACAAATGAAGTTCCCTCTCTGTCGAACTTGCAAAATCGAGCGACACAGAGGGAAATACACGATGTTCGTTCGTTTTCGTTTCGCGGTAGCAGCTCTCTTATCATTCAGCCGAATGACGTCCACTGCTGGACATAGGCCTCCCCCAAAGACTTCCACAATGACCGGTCCTGCGCCACCCGCATCCAGCGGACACCCGCGACCCTTACCAGGTGGGGGGCCTGCCCACGCTACGCCTTCCGGTACGTGGTCGCCACTCGAGAACCTTTCCGCCCCAACGGCCATCGGTTCTGCGTGCTATGTGCCCCGCCCACTGCCACTTAAGTTTAGCGATTCGAAGGGCTATATCGGTCACTTTGGTTCTGCTGCGGATGGCCTCATTTCTGATGCGATCACGCAGAGAAACTCCCAGCATAGCCCTCTCCATTGCTCTTTGGGTGACTTTGAGCCTTCTTATGAGGCCCATAGTAAGCGACCACGTTTCAGTACCATATGTCATCACTGGCAACACACACTGGTCAAAGACTTTCGTCTTGAGACACTGCGGAATATTGGACGAAAAGATGTGCCGTAGCTTCCCGAACGCTGCCCAGCCGAGTCGGATTCGACGATTAACCTCTTTCTCGAAGTTGGACTTACCTAACTGGACAGTCTGTCCTAGGTATATGTAATCGTCTACAACTTCGAACGTAAAGTGTCCGATTGTTACGGGCAGCAGCTCTCTATTCTCCGCCAAATTCTATTAAGTGGGGCCCTTTACACTCAATATTATGTGTCAATATTATCGCGATTTTCAAAATTGTATGGGGTCTGTTACACGCTTAATATTATCACACAACTGGTGTGTCCATATTATCGTGGTTTTCAAAATCGTATGGATTTTTCTTCAATATTCATTGCACGTGATACGGATCGTGATATTAGTATATCGCGTGATAATAATAACCATGTAACAGGCTCCTATGGATGTTGCTTCAATATTCAGTGTTTTGCGTGATAATATTTTTTTGGTAATATTTTCTCCAAGTCAAAGAACATTCCGTGTGTTGTCTGTCACACATATAATTTTTTAACTTTCCATCGACCTATGAACTTGAAATTAGGTGATAAATTGATAATGTTTATTATGAAGTATATTTTACCAAAAATATCAATATATTGATAAATCACATTTGTTTTTTAGTTGTACGGAACCCTCAGTGTGCGACTCCGACGCACTTGGCTGGTTTTTATTACATTTTGAATTTTATTTCTCGTATAGTAAAATACCCTATTCGTTTTAAAGTTGACGCCTGCGGGCCTACCGCGAACCAAAGACGAACTATCTTCCTCTCTGTCGTTCGAATATACATGTGCGAGAGAGAGGCAGATACTTCGTTTTCGGTTCGCGGTAGCGCCTCTAACGTGCGAGCGCGGCGAACGGCATGAGCTGGGGGTCTACTCCGATATTCAAAATCCTAACTTCGTATGGTGCCGTCCCTTTCACTCTCCTGTCATAGACTATATGAGTGAAAGGGACGGCACCATACAAAGTTCGGATTTCGAATTTCGGAGTAGATCCCCAGTACCACTAAGTTATAAGATAGAGCGAGATAGGGATAGAATTTTGCTAGACGTTTAAAAGCCATAAGTCACCTAGTAGTTTGTCACAACAAAATAGAGCCGCAGCTTCAAGATGGCGGACAGACTCAGCAAACATTCAAGTGGTGTCCTTTACACGATTAATATTATCACAATACTGGGGTGTCAATATTATCGCAGTTTTCAAATTTGTATGGATTCTGCTTCAATATTCACGTGATACTTATCGTGATATGAATGTATCACGTGTATAATAACCATGTAACAGGCCCCATACATTCGCTTTGAAGGCGGTTGTTGTGACAATCAGCCTAGCTAGCACGATAGATTATACCGTTACGTTTTATGTGACGTTTTAATACATTTCGCCCATATAACGTGACGGTATAAGTTATCGTGCTAGCTAGGCTGATAGGTGTATAGAACGCTTGAAAACTACAAAAACAAAACGCTGCAGACGCGACGCCCAGCAACCTGGCCAACACACCGGACGCAAACATAGTTTACAATTTCCGAACGTACCCAACCCGACGCTGTCAACAGTATCTTCTTAGTAGTCTGTGCTGTCAACCAACAAATTTAATATGGCCGACCTTTCGTCATAAAATTAACACCTTTTAATGCAAAATACGCGACAATCCGAATTTTGCGGATACATATGTTCAACTCAAAAATCGTTATTTTTATACGTTCTTCAATTTGAGACAGGTCTCGTTCGGGTCTACCGTACCCCTGCACGAAATTATTAATATAGATAATTTCACATACTGTATATATTGTACTGTACATATTTTTGCTTGTTTTATAATTTTATGAGCATTTCAAGTTTTATTTAAAATCTTAAATCCTGCATCCATTTGAAAACATTAAGTCATGGTAACCTGAGTAAATTGAGAAGTATCAGGTGATTGATACATCGTTTAACACATTTATGATATCTCATCTTTAGTAGTAGACAAAGATCATTCAATTTAGAAATTATAAAGCCGTCCCTCTTACCCTTAGCATAATTGAATCAGGCATACCCTGTAGAAGAAGTTGACAACATAAAGTTTCCAGGCGTCAACATAGATACCCATCCACCTAAACTGGAAGTCTCATATTGAATATATTAACAAAAAAATTCAAAAGCCTGTTATGCTATGTCTATACTTTCAGAAACATGTTCCGATGGTGTAGTACTAAATTCTTATTACAGAAGTGTATTTCCTTTACTTACATATGGAATAATATATTGGGGTCGTTCGGTCGATATCGATAACACATTTAGGCTACAGAAGAGATGTCTAAGGACCGTATTTCGGATGAGCACTAGGGACTCGCTTCGGGATGTACTTCGGGAAAAACGTATCCTAACATTAACCAGCATCTACATTCGAGTTGTGTCTACTAATACGTAATCAACCGGATTATTTTATACAAAAAGCCTCTTTAAAATATAATATAAGGGAGCAATACAAATACGATATACACCTTCCTAGGGTAAATAATGCCATGTATAAAAAGAGTACCTTTATAATGGCAATGGGGAATGTCTGAAAATTTTAAAAGTCCTTGATTATTTTTCTAATGGTAGGAATAACCCTCGCCATGAACAGAAAAAAGTTTCAGATTTTTCGGTTGCGCCATATATCGCTACGCCTCAATACTTGGGAATGTAACTCATTGCTGATCATACAATATATATATGTATGTTATAATGTCATATGAATCTATATAGACTGCGATAAGCTTTGAGGACGTAGCGAGAAAGGAGTTAATATACAGACATACCTGATTCTCAACACAGTCTATGGAATCTGCTTCGCTCTTATATGCTCCATTTGCCTGCACCATCTGTGGGGGAGGATTATGTGATAACCTCAAACACTAAATAGAACTACCTTAGCAAACATGAGATCAAGCTATCTAAACTATATATTCTCCTTATAGAGTCCAAGATCTCTAAGAGTTAAACAAACACTATCATGTATATTTCAAATAGCTATAATGGTTTTCTCTAGCTCTTATATATCTTCTCTTATTCCCACTATGGTGGGCAACACAACTTCTCATATTAACCAATCGGTTAACAACTTGACCGTACCTCGGTCAATGTAACATATATATATATAGTTATACTAATACACTGCCGGCTTGGTAAGTGTTATCCTTCCTCTGTACTGAATGCCACCAAGGCTGGTTACATGTATTTATGGATACTTAGGCTGGGTTGCACCAAACCACCTGTAATCGTAAGCGGTGTTCGTTAAAATCTGAATGTATGGAAAGTTTGACAAGTTTCTATGGGATGACAGCTGTCGGCGCCATATTTAACGTTGATCGGTCTGTGATCGTAAGTTGGTGCAACTCAGCCTAAATCTGTCTTGAGTGCCATAAAGGCCTGTCACTTGTATCTATGGATACTTTAACTGTGGTCATATATGAGTCAGGTTTGTATGTCATGGTTTACGAGCTCCCTTGCTGGGGACGTCCTGGAGACAGATTATGTGGATAACATGGCATTTATCCACATAATCTGTCTAAGTAGATAACACATCATTCAGGTCGATACACGACCAATGGCGTACTGCGCCTCACACTGGCGGCCTTACTGGGCCATAAAGACTAGCTGCAAGCAGCTGGGTACCCTTACTGGTGGCATACTGTGCCAATGCATACTGTGCTCTCTCTGGTGGCGCATAGCGCCTTGATTTCAACCTTGCTGGGCCAAAGACTCGCTGGAGACAGCTGAGTACCTTTACTGGTGGCATTACTGTGCCACTACACACTGTTGACTGACTCGTATTAGGATAGAGAGGAACAAGCAAGTGGTACTTCATATATAATTACTCACTCTAAGGGGTTTCTCATGACCATGTCTAATTGTCGATCATTACCTTCTCTGGTGAAGATAGAATAATGATACTGTGTAATTAGTTAATATAAACTTAGCGACTTGTGGGACATCTTGTGTCATATCAAATACTGGCAAATAATAAATATAAATTCCTTATTACATAGGGTTTTGATTACTGATATGAAACATCTTAACATGCATACAAATCTGACAGAACCTATATCGGTCTTATATATGCTAAGGATCATTATACTTAGCTTTTATCTAGATAAGCAGCGTAACTCCAGAAATCTCCAGTTACACGAAAACACCTCAACACTCAACTTTATATTATTTCTTTACGAGGAAAAGTTAGCGAGGTAAAATTAGCGAGCGTCCGTGCGCGCTGCTAGGCAACGTAACACTGCGCCAGTCAACGACGCCAGACGCCAATCACACGCATACTACAGACAATAGATGCGAGCTTCTGTCAAATACTTTGCCCGACTTGCCAACTAAATAATCTCACACGATCTAATACTGGTATCAATAACATCGCGATATTGTCATTTCGCGACACCATATATTTTTTAAAAATATAAACATTTTATATCACCTCGCGTCTGCCCCGTATCAGACTACTACGACATTACTAAGTCCGTCGAATATTAAAAAAAAAACGCCTGCTTGGATCTGTGGTACGCAATGACATTGACAGTTCAAGTCATACGGCCAACCTATGATGAACTGTCAATGTCATTGCGTACCACAGATCCAAGCTGGTGTTTTTTTTTTTAAATATTTTACGGACCTAGAAATGTCTTAGTAGTCCGATACGGGGCAGACGCGAGGTGATATAAAATGTTTGTATTTTTATAAAATATATGGCGCAACCGAAAAATCTGAAACTTCTTCCTGTTAATGGCGACGGTTATTCCTCCCATTAAAAAAATAATCAAGGACTTTTAAAAATTTCAGACATTCCCCATTCGTGTCTACAATCACCTTCCGCTTGACTTGAAATCTCTTGAAGGAATTACTTTCAAACGGAGGCTTAAAACCTGGCTAATTGATAAAGTTTTTTATAATCTTAATGAATATTATGCATATTAGAATGTAGGTAAAAATGTAGTAGATTAAGTAACGAAATATTGTACGCCCGCAAAGGGTAACTGTTGGTACCAATATTCATTTGTAATGACCTTTTATGTACACAGTTCTACAATAAATCATTATTATTATTATTATTGGTCGTGTTATATATGGTGACGGTTCATCGATAACAGTCCGGTGACAAACAATAAAAGCCTGTACGTGCACAGACTAGTAAGGGTTCAGACCACCAAGTCACGAACCAAAAATATAGACCGTAAGCAACCATATTTAATCTGTACCCGCTGGTAGGTAGATTTTTGACGTTTATTTTTTATATATTTAATGACACTGCGGCAATGGAACTTACTGTGAACATCCAACGATAACATCGGACGTTGGTGTTCAATTGGAAATGCCGTGAGCTTCTACACAAAGTTAAATTTAAGTGTTAGTGTATAAACCCGGGACCCGGGTATGTCCTTAAACTACGACCAAGACCACCGGGGGATGGGCAGCAGCATCCCTGGAGTGCGGTGGAGACACTGCGATCGCCAACCCGCATGCCAAGCGTGGCGATTATGGCATTTACCCCCTATGAAAGCGACACAAAGGCCACGGCCCCGAGGTTCCGGCGGCCCCCGGTGCCCTGGTTTTGGTAGCGGCCAGGGTACTAGCGGGGCCAGGGCTGCTAAGAATCTCCGGCAAAGATCCAGCTACCACCACCGACGACTCCTGGCCCTGGCAACGTACAACACGCGTACACTGCGGACCGAAGAAAAGATAGCGGAACTAGAGGAAGGATTGAGCAAGTTGCGTTGGGATGTCGTGGGGTTATCTGAAGTCCGAAGAGAGGGGGAGGGCACGATAACCCTAAAGTCCGGCAACTTGCTCTATTTCCGGGAGGGCGACCAACAGTCCCAGGGAGGTGTCGGGTTCATCGTCCACAAGTCCCTCGTAAACAACGTGGTGAAGATCGAGAGTGTGTCGGCTAGGGTGGCGTACCCTTTACTCAGAGTATCCAAGAGATACTCGTTGAAGGTCATACAGGTGTACGCGCCGACCTCGGCACACTCCGACGACGAGGTGGAGGCTATGTATGAGGATATAACTAAGGCCATGTATAGTTCCAAAACCTACTTCACCGTTGTTATGGGGGACTTTAACGCGAAACTGGGCAAGAGAGACGGCAATGAGCTAAGAGTGGGGCAATTTGGAGTTGGAAGTCGGAACCACCGGGGCCAACTACTGGCTGGTTTCTTGGAGAAGGAGGGACTCTACATGATGAACTCCTTCTTCAAGAAACGCGAGCACAGGAAGTGGACCTGGATGAGTCCCGACGGTGCAACAAAAAACGAGATTGACTTCATTATGTCGACGAAGAGGCATATATTCAATGATGTCTCTGTGATCAATACGGTTAAAACCGGAAGTGATCATCGTCTGGTAAGAGGCACATTGAATATATGCGTCAAGCTAGAGCGCTCTCGACTGATGAAGTCTACGCTCCGTCCAGCAGCAGTCCAAATCCAAAACCCCGAGAGCTTTCAGCTGGAACTCCAAAACCGTTTTGATTGTCTAGGCGGCGACGTGGACGATTTCAATGACGGGTTTTTGGAAGCTGTCCATAGCATTGGGTCTAAGTTCTTTAAGGCCCAACGGACTCACAGAGCCAAAAGGCTTTCTATCTCCACTCAGAGGCTCATCGAGGAAAGGAATGAAATGATTCTGCAGTCTTCAGCCGATGCGACATTATACAGGCAGCTCAATAAACGGATCTCCAAGTCCCTTACCCGCGATCTGCGCCAATTCAATACAAATCGTATTGAAGAGGCCATCGAGCAGAATAAGGGCTCTAAAGTGTTCTCAAGAGATCTGTCTATTGGGCAGAGCCAGCTCGCCAAATTAAAAACTGAAGACGGTAGAATCGTTTCATCCAAACCCGAGCTTCTGAAAGAGATAGAATGCTTTTATGGACAGCTATACACGTCAACTAGCAGACCCGAAGTTGGTCTGGCGGAAGACCCTAGAGCCAGATTAACCCGGCACTATACTGAAGATATCCCGGACATCAGCCTGTACGAGATTAGAATGGCTCTTAAACAGCTAAAGAACAACAAGGCACCCGGTGAAGACGGAATAACAGCTGAACTCCTGAAGGCGGGTGGAAAACCGGTCCTTAGGGCCCTTCAGAAGTTGTTCGATTCCGTCTTACTGGAAGGGAAAACTCCAAAGGCATGGAACAGAGGTGTGGTGGTGCTGTTTTTCAAAAAGGGTGACAACGCCTTACTGAAGAACTACCGCCCCATCTCACTTCTGAGCCATGTCTATAAGCTGTTTTCCAGAGTCATTACGAACCGTCTCGCACGCAGGCTAGATGACTTCCAGCCTCCCGAACAAGCCGGATTCCGAAGAGGCTTTAGCACCGTAGACCACATCCATACGCTTCGTCAGGTTATACAGAAGACTGAGGAGTATAACCTGCCCCTCTGTCTAGCGTTCGTGGACTACGAGAAAGCCTTCGATTCGATTGAAACCTGGGCTGTACTACAATCTCTCCAACGGTGCCAAGTGGACTACCGCTATATCGAAGTGCTGAAGTGTTTGTACGAGAACGCCACTATGTCAGTCCGACTCCAGGACCAGAACTCGAAACCTATTCCGCTGCAGCGGGGAGTCAGGCAAGGAGATGTTATGTCTCCTAAACTGTTTTCCGCTGCACTGGAGGACGTGTTCAAGACTCTGGACTGGAGAAGGCTAGGCATCAACATAAATGGCGAGTACATCACTCACCTTCGGTTTGCTGACGATATAGTAGTCTTGGCTGAGACCATGGAGGATTTAAGTACAATGCTCAATGACCTCAGTAAAGCCTCTGAGCGAGTTGGTCTAAGGATGAACATGGACAAGACGAAGATCATGTCAAATGCCCATGTAGCACCAACTCCCGTAACAATCGGACACTTTACGCTCGAAGTTGTAGACGATTACATATACCTAGGACAGACTGTCCAGTTAGGTAAGTCCAACTTCGAGAAAGAGGTTAATCGTCGAATCCGACTCGGCTGGGCAGCTTTCGGGAAGCTACGTCACATCTTTTCGTCCAATATCCCGCAGTGTCTCAAGACGAAATTCTTTGACCAGTGTGTGTTGCCAGTGATGACATATGGTACTTAAACGTGGTCGCTTACTATGGGCCTCATAAGAAGGCTCAAAGTCACCCAAAGAGCAATGGAGAGGGCTATGCTGGGAGTTTCTCTGCGTGATCGCATCAGAAATGAGGCCATCCGCAGCAGAACCAAAGTGACCGATATAGCCCTTCGAATCGCTAAACTTAAGTGGCAGTGGGCGGGGCACATAGCACGCAGAACCGATGGCCGTTGGGGCGGGAAGGTTCTCGAGTGGCGACCACGTACCGGAAGGCGTAGCGTGGGCAGGCCCCCCACACGGTGGACTGATGACCTGGTAAGGGTCGCGGGTGTCCGCTGGATGCGGGTGGCGCAGGACCGGTCATTGTGGAAGTCTTTGGGGGAGGCCTATGTCCAGCAGTGGACGTCATTCGGCTAAAATGATGATGATGATGATGATGATGATATATATAAACATAAAATGAAACTGGTGTTCAATTGAAATACCGTGAACTATGTTGTGCTGTATTATATGAAATTAAACAAACAATTTACTTATCAACAGATTTATTTATTAATGTATCTCATTTCATATCCGGGAAAACGATATTTCGTCCTTTCACAGAGTTCTACGTTTTACAACCACAACACTCGTACATTTTGCAAAATGAGATCTTGCATGGCATGCCACATACGACGTACTTCACTATCTTCCATTTGTTGTCCAAACCATGGTTATTACGCGTTTCCAGATGAATTTTTGATTAGCTACACACTGTTCCGTTTGTTTATTGCATAGTAATCTATCAATACTACAAATTAAATAACATTTGCAAAAAATTACAAAAAAATGTTCAGAGACTACTAGACGAAATTCCGAGGAGACGACATTTTATTTGTCACTTTATTTTGACGTCTGACGTCCATTGGCAGACAAGGCAGTAGCCAGTAGCCAATGAGAGCTCATTTTACGTCGGACGTTGGTGTTAAATTGGAAATGCCGTGAGCTTTTACACAAAGTTAAATTTAAATGAGCTATATATATTTATCGTTGGATGTTCACAGTAAGTTCCATTGCCGCAGTGTCATTAAATAATAAAAAAAAATAAACGTCAAGAAATTACCAGCGGGTACAGATTAAATATATTTGCTTACGGTCTATATTTTTGGTTCGTAAGTTGGCGGTCTGAATCCTTACTAGTCTGAGGTGATGAGGGACATGATATGTGACGTTGTATCTCGTTCCTACGTGTGTGCTTGTCAATGCTTTAATTTCTTTCGCCACCTTTTGTATGTGTACAATGCGGACCCCTTATTTATCCTTACTTCATGACATCTAACGATATAAAAGGTGAAATGACTTTTGACATTAGCATACTTACCCCTCTGCCAAAAAAACGACACACTGTGCACAAAATTATTAAAAACGTACTAATTATAAGTAGAGCGCCTTTTCCATAGAGCACAGGTTTGATTGACAATGGTTTGACAGGGAAGGAGACAGTGACACTGACACTTCAGTGACAGCACATTTGTCGGTGATCGTGACGTACCAATCGTAGAATAGAAAATATCGAAGGAGCTTTAGGGGCCCTATATACAATTAATATTATCACAATACTGGGATATCGAGGAGCGTTCGTGGCCCAGCGGCGCCCGCATATATTAAGCAATGTTGGGCACACAACGTATACTCTCGCAATAGTAGAAATTACGTAACTACGAATATAGATGAGTTTCTGTCAAAAATGATAGTTTTGGTCCAAGTTTTTATTGCCGGCTGTATCATTTGTTCCACAGTCATCAACTACTCATTGAGACAGTTCCATGAGCCCAAACACGATGGGTTTATCTTGTGTGTTTTAGGAGTTTCTATGGCCCCCTCCATCATCCATCCATCTATCAGATCAGCTCGGTGGTACCATAATATACAATACTAGAACTTACATAAGTATGCTAAATTTCAGCTCAATCGGATACCGGCAAGTGGCTGAAAAAAGGATTGCATGATGACTATGTACTCGTACGCAAAGTGCAACTTAAATAAAAATGAATAAAAAAAAGCTTTTAAAAATATGCACCGTTTAAACAAACTTTTACGGGCCTACCAAGCAAATTTTGAATGTTGAGAGCAAAAACTGTTTTTCACTTCTCCTGTTCAAAAAAAGTCTTTTCTAGCCCGTTTAGAGGGAGCAAAACTCGATTTTGCTCCACGTGATTATTTTTTTAATTTTGTGCCCTTTTTGCTTGCTCCCTGCAAACACGAGTTTTGCTCCCTGTAAACGGGCTAGAAATAATTATTTGTTCAACAAGAGAGCTATCTAGCTAGCCACTCCTCAATACTTGGGAATGTAACTCATTACTGATCATACAATATATATATATATATATATATGTATATATATATATATGTATATATATATATAGTTGGGAATGTAACTCATTACTGACGCAGCAGCACTCAACTTTCTATAATTTCTTTACAAGGAAAAGTTATGCGAGCGTCCGCGCGCATTGTAAGGTAACGTAACACTGCATCTGTCAACGACGTTAGACGCCAATCGCACGCAAAACACAGACAATAGTGATGCGAGCTTCTGTCAAATACTTTGCCCGACTTGCCAGCTAAATAATCTCACACGATCTACTTAATACTCGTATCAATAACATCGCGATATTGTCGTTTCGCGACAAGAGCAAAGTAGATTTTTGCTGCGAGTGCTGATGTTGAGTCCCGAGCAAGCGAAATATCGTATAATTGATATTAAATTAGAATCTTGATCGTAGCGAGCGACTCAAACACACGAGATGCAAATATCTTTGTTCTCGTGTGATACATACAACTTTTCACCTCAGCGGCGAGAACATGTAACGCAAAGGAATAGTGATAGAGAGAATGAAGTTACTTAAAGTAACCTACGATATGAATAAATAAAAAGTAATTTTTTGTCACGCTCGCAGCAAAATTGCATTTTGTTCACTGGTCTCAAGCAGCGAAACCGCCATGTTCGTGCCGCTAAGGTGAAGTAAAAGTAAAAGTAAAGTAAAGTAAAAGTAGTTTATTCTTCAAATTAGGCATATTACATGCACTTATGAACGTCAATAAACTACCACCGGTTCGGAAAAATAAACCTCTGCCACGAGAAGAACCGGCGTAAGAAACTCGGTGAAAAGTTTTTTTTTATTAATTCGATGGTAGCATATAAGCTTACGGTCTACCTGATGGTAAGCAGACACCGTAGCTTATGGAGACTTGCGTCCCCAGAAAAATCACAAGTGTGAAGCCGATCCATTATTAACTTGAGGATTCTTTGTGTTGATGGCTAGAGAACCAGAGGGCCTATTCCGAACTTCGTATCGTGCCGTCCCTTTCCGTCATATAGTGAAAGGGACGGCACGACACGAAGTTCGATTTTCGAAGTTTGGAGTAGGCCTTCAGGTCCTTCACTGTAAACACTGTATACTCGTGAGTTCTGCCGACCTTACTCGCCACCAGGACCTCTACACCACAAATGCAAAAGAGACATTCTACAAAGACAAATTGTGTCCCTTTCTAATATGTAGGTATTACACACCATATGTATGTACCTACACATACATATGTGTAGGTATATACTTTATTTGACAGTCTGGTCTTTTATTTACTTATTGATTTAATATTTTTTTCTCTAGAAGTGAAAAGAAGAGTGTATTACACGGTAGCAAAATTATTTCTAACTCGGGCGTGCCGCTTTGAATCCCTCACTACACTCAGGATTCCACGTTAGAATCCCGAGCGTAACGAGGATATTCTGGATTCTTCGTTTCATTCGGGATTCATCGCTATAAAATATTGCATTAACCCTCGATGAAATATTGCATTTATACAATCTACTGTTAAACGCCTACCAATCCCTGTGCACTTGCAGAAGGAAAAAGAGTCATTAGAGAAGCCGGGCGGTCCACATCAGAGTTTGTTCCCAGAATTCTAAACTCAACCCACTTCTTTCCGACGGCATCTGTCATTCGCGAACCGCGTTCAACATCTTGACATATTTAAAAAAAATACGGTCATAATTGAAAACATAAGTCCATCTTGGCAAGCGTCTGGACCCCTTAAGGACAGGGGGGTCCCTGTCCTTAAGGGGTCCAGACTCTTGCCAATGGCCAGATAAGACAATACCCAATACCCAGTGTGGCTGAGTCAATATCCACCTGCAACGTGATATCTAAGATATATCAAAGGTACCACAACCACAAGGAAGGAAGGAAATAAGGTACTTCAACCGGCATTATATACATACAAGAAACGAACATGAACAAAAAAAAACAAAAAAGTTTACATTAACGTCTTTAATTTTGTAGCATAGTTGTTGTTTTGGGCTATAAATGACAGGTTTTACGTATATGAGTTCGTTTATGCCCATTCAAAATACATTGTAGCGCAAATCGCTTACCGCATATATCACAGGCATATGGTTGCTCTCCCGTGTGAGTTCGTATGTGACCAGGCAACTTCTTTTTACAGTGAAACTTCTTTTTACATATGTCGCAAGAATATGGTTTGTCTTTGGTGTGAATACGCAAGTGATTAATTAGGGATGTTTTATACGTAAACGCCTTTTTACATATATCACAAGTGGGTTTATCTCTTTGTGTGTGCGTGCTTTTATGGCGACTGAAATTCCCTTTATTTACAAATTCCTTTTTGCATATGTCGCAAGAAAACCTTAACTCCCTAGTGTGCACTCGTTGATGGCTAATTAGCTGATACTTAAGTTTAAAAACCGTACTGCATATTTCGCAGGTATACAGCTTTTCTTTAGTGTGAACTCTTTCGTGGGTTGTGAGATATGATTTTCTCAAAAACTTCTTATCGCATATTCCGCATGAAAAGGGGTAATTCGCTATGCCACCGTGTCTTTCTTTATGTTCTTTCAAATTACTAAATTCTATAAAACTCTTATTACAAATTTCACATGAAAATGGCCTCTCTCCAGTATGAGTCATTATATGTTTCCTAAGATTGTTTTGAGTCGAAAACGCCTTATTACATACTTCACACGTTATTTTACCCAAGTGTATCACTTTATGCTTAGTCAGCGCGTCTTTTTGTTTAAAAAGTTTTTGACATACGTCACACAGGAACCGTTTATTATTTCGATGGACACACCGCATATGTTTATTCAGATAATTCTTCAGAGCGAACTGCTTGTTACATATTTCGCAACGATAAGGCTTCGCAGTCGCCACATGTATTTTGTAGTGACCGGTTAAATACATTTTTTCTCTGAAACTCTTTTTACATATATTACACTTGAAGGGTCTCTCCCCTGTGTGAATACGTATATGTTTAACTAGAAGACATTTGAACTTGAACCGCGTTTTACATATATCACACATCCAGCGGTTGTCCTCGTGCTCTTGAATATGACTTGTGAATGTTGATTCAAGTGTGAAACGTTCGCCGCATATTTCACAATCGTAAGTGTTCTTGATGAGAGGTTCAGGCACTTCCTTTTTCGACTCGATTTTTTCAATATAGTGTTCATGCTTCACGGCAGAGTCTCTCCATTCCGAGCTGCTTGTAGTATCTGAAAAACAAGAGAACGAATTCCAATGAGCCCACACACATTATTAAAAGACTTCGATTAGTTTAGGAATGTCAGCATGCAGCTATTCCATTATAATGCGCACTTCTAAGGTTTGGAATTATCTGCCGGCGTTTGTATTTCCGAGTTCATATAACCTGGACCTTTTTTAAGGTACGTACTAGTAAATAGACATCTTCTGGGTGAGCTCGCTTCATCGTCGGCCTCATCTTTGCCCCCTAGCTAGATGGTGGCCAAGAGCGATCCCATTTTTAATAAAAAAAAAGGATTTTCCGGTCATAATTAGGTGTATTTGTGTATGAAAAAAATAGTTTAAATATGTTTAACACCATTTATTTTTTAACTGTTATCTTCATGTAGGGTTGTAACAATCCCAAGCAGGGGCCTATTGCATAATGACTTGTAACTTATATTACAAGCGGCAGTCTCTTTTCAACCCCTTCCATTGGAAAGAGTCTTCCGCGTGTAATACATGCTCGCGCGACTACATGAATGATAAAACACCGTGGGATTAATTAATTGTGACTGAAATATTAATGAATTAATCATTATGGCATTAGATATTAATATTTTCTTTTGACATATTGATTTTATTCTAGAAACTGTCTAGATTTCTATTTTTTATACATTTTTTTTTATTATTATTTATGTTTTGACGATCCTATTGTGAATTTTACTACATAATTATTTCTTATTTTGACATGTCTACAACAATACAATATTTATTGTAAAGAATAATAATAGCATCAATAAATTGCTCTAAATAATTAATTAATATATATGTTAATACATGTTATAACGGACGATTCGAAAGTGCTTGTTGCTAGGCCTATTTGAATAAAGAATATTTTGAATTTGACGAATATTAGTCACAACTTCACAAGTCATTATGCAATAGGCCCCAGGTGTGTATTGCTTAATAGTACATTACTACGGAGGCCGGGACGAAAGGGGTTGCCGGCCGAAGACATATAGACGGCCGAGCGAAGCGAGGTCGGATAGGTCTCAGGCGGGCAACCCCATATTTCCCGCCGAGGTATGTATAGTGCTTTTCTCAAACATGCAATGATATAACAACAAAAAAATCAAAGTTTTATTTTTAATACGCATAGTGGCAGAATGTCATGATGCCTGTGCCACAAATTTATGTGGAATGGAAATTAAAAAAGAGGACTTTGCAGGCCTAGGCCTGCAACATTTGTATGAAATTCCATTAACTACCTCTTGTATGTATGTATGTATGTAAATACTTTATTGTACACAAAACACAGGTAGAAATACAGACAAATTCGGTTATATCGGTACAAAGGCGAACTTATCCCTTTAAGGGATCTCTTCTCTTCTTCTTGTCCCAGCCGCACCTGAAACGTCATACTTCGCAGCCTATTATAAGGAACATAACATCAATATTTCATTGCATGTTTGAGAAAATATTATTTTATTTACTATACAGTACGAGGGTAAAACTGAAAGTTTCGGGAATAGAAGAAAATATGCAGTATAAGTGAGTTTATTTATTTTTATTGTTTTTCAAAATATTCTCCTTTGTATTTCATGCACTTATGCATGCGTTCAAACCAGTCCATAAAGCACTTTTTGAACTCTGAAGTAGGGGTCGACAAAATGGCTATTTTATAGGCCTCCACTGCTTCTTCTGGCGTCTGAAACCGCTGACCACGCAGTTTGTCCTTGATTCTGGGGAATGTAAAAAAGTCGTTGGGACTTAAGTCAGGGCTATATGGAGGGTGGTCCAATATTTCGACTTTTTCACCGTCCAGGTACTCAGTTGTTGTCCGAGCGGTGTGTGGGCTGGCGTTGTCGTGGTGAAGGATGATGCGACGACTAGGGTTTGTTTTTCGGAGTTCAGCAAAGACGTTCGGCAAACAAATAGTGGTGTACCAATCAGCATTGACTGTTCTACGATCCTCAAGAGCCACAGTAGCTACGTGACCAGATTTAGAGATAAACGTAGCCACCATCTTCTTAGCCGTACTGCGAGAACGAACAACTTTTGTGGGTTTGAGCTCGTCTTCGAAGACCCATACTCGGGATTGGTTTTTAGTTTCAGGCTCATAAGCGTATATCCACGACTCGTCACCTGATACTATGCTAAAAACAGCATTTGAGCGTCCCTTGTTAAATCTTTTCAAAGTTTTGCGGCACCAATTGACACGGACTATTTTCTGCTCGTCAGACAATAGGTGAGGTATCCAACGGGAAAATAACTTTTTCACGCCTAATTCTTCTTTTAAAATAATTTGTATTTGACTCATTCCAATACCCAGGTGCTCTTGAATTTCCCGATATGTCACATGTCGGTCTTCATTTATCAGACGACGCACAACATCGACGTTTTCTTGCGTGACTGCCGATTTTGGTCGACCTTCACGCACTTCGTCGGTGAGGGATACACGGCCACGTTGAAATTCTGAATACCACCTGTATATTGTAGTCTTTGAAGGAGCTTCAATATTAAAAGCAGCAACCATCCGCTCTTCACATTGTTTTTGTGTTAGTCCACTTTTAAAGTCATAATAAATCATAGCTCTGAAATTTTCACGGCACAATTCCATTTTAAGCAGTGACTCGACGACTTCAATAAACAATTGAAACCGAACCATACTTTTTTTTTCTAAGTGGTGTAACGAGTAAAATGAGTGATTGTTCGTATAATGTCGCTACAAAGTGTTAAAGAAAGTTGCTCGGATTTCAGCCGGACCAAGTCATTGAACCATTAGTTCAAGGGTCCTCTTGGTTCCGCCTTGGGTTGGTGTACTTGCAAGGAATGAATTAAAAAGGCCAAAGAATTTAACATACAATACTTATAATATCTCAACTTTGCATCTTATTAGCCCGCGCAGAGGCTCTATAACGACTACTTATGACAGGACTACAAATAGTTAACCGCAACGCATACGAACGTGGGAGCTCCCGATAGTAATCGATGAACACGAGAAACGCAGCGCGAAATAATCTTGGCCAAGACGTATAAAGAAAGTCACTTACGCAGGAAGTCCGTCGCGACCAGATCGCACGTCACTCACATCAGTCCATCAATACGCCGGAGCCGGTGGTAGTGTCATCGCTTGTCAGTTCGCCGAACTGACAGGAGGCAGGAAAAATGGCGGGAAGCGTCGCGTCCCTGTGCTGTCCTGTATTGTGGGACCTTGATGTCACGGCCGACGCAATTGCGGCCAGGCGGCGATGCTACGGTGCTGCCCCGTCGCAACTGCACCGAACCGCGCCCGGAGCCGGAGACGAACTCGCGGGTCCTTCGGTACCCGAAGTTTGGGGAGCTCGTGTGAAGCACCTCGGCCTGCTGGCCCACGCGGGTCGCTCCGAAGGCGCGCGGTCTCCGGGGCGCCTCCAAAGCAAGCGCGTGGACGAGTCACAAGCCCACGAGCTCTGAAGCTTGTAACCTACGGTGGGCTAAAGCGCATGATCACTGCGCCATTACGGCGGCGCGCACAAACACCTTGCACATCGTCACACGGTTCACCTCACTGACACAGTTTAGGAACAACTACTAAAAATAAATGCCTATTCGGCAACCATGGCGGACAAGCTATAACATTTTTATTTGCAAGCGCGACGCGCGCGCGCGGAAGCGGCGAGAACGCCAAATCACAACGTCCGTGCTCTAATCCAGCTCTTATCGATCTGTCAGTTTCGTCGATCAGTCTCTAGAAAAAGGAAAAAATACAAGGCGTCGTTCCGAAACACGCTCACGCGTAAACGCTGCTACCGTATTTCAGTGTCGCAAATCGCCGCACATTCGATTAGTTTTTAAATTACTTTAAATATAAACTTCTTCAAACAATGAACTTTTTCAGCTATTCGTGTTTTAATATTACGACTTTTTAAACTGCGACGTAAACGAAATCAACTTGTATCGCTTGCGCGAATCGGAACTGTCACTTGACATTTGTTTTTAATCTACCGGCTGACATGCGTCATAATTATTTATTATCAACCGTGTTATTATTCTTAAGTGCATTTCTTCCAATTCGCGTTAATGAGCGTAATTACTAATATAAATTAATGGGCCGTGTCACGACGAGCATTTTGATGTGCCACAACCTATGTTTTAGTGTTGGCAAAGTGTCTAAATCAGCTAGTGAAGTTTGTCGAAAGTGCATGGAATTTCTAGGGCTCCAGCGGCAATTGTATGCTTTGCTGGTTGTTGAAAAGGCGTTAGACTAATAATTTATAAGGTCAGTAATCAGTTCCTACATACTACTATGTGCAGACAATGTTATTTCGCACGAAAATCTATGTTACAGAACATGCCTTAACCTTAAGCTCAACTATGCCTATAATCGTGCTTTAAAATCTAAGTAGCATCGCTACAATACCCCTTTTTTCGGGAAAAAAGGTTAAGTTCCACTTAACCGCCACGGCCGGGTGAGCCGGGTAAAATTTATTTTCCCTTGCTAGTTGTAATAAAAGTAAGCTAAATTAAATTACATCTAGCAGCTTTTAATATCTATAAAGCTAATTTTTAAATACACTAATATTATTCTATGAGTTAAAATAAAATGAGACTAGCTCTCGGATTATGTTTTCTATGACATGCCCTATCCACTATTGGTTAAGCTATTCTTAATATTCTAAAGTTGTCGACAACCTAACTAACTTAAAACTTTTGATGCTGGTAAACCTGCGTTATGGCATGGTTTGACTATAAACTTATTTATAAGTACCTATAAGTGTATGTATAATGTATCATGCCTTATAATTAGACATAAATTCCTATTCCACCGCAGTGCATCCGCTGTGGTGTTATTTGTTATCATACCACTTGAATTAGTGATATGAATTTTTTTTATTTAAATTTTTAGTCTTTTATGTTTTGTAAGAGAAAACTTAGTTTTCCTTGTTTTAAGAAAAGTTGTGGACTTATTTAAGTTCCACCTGTACTCCCTGGTACCTAAGGTTGTACAGTTATCGAGAAATTTTAGATTCCTAGGAATAAATAGGTTTTGACATTTTTTATGTCAGTGTGCACACAAAAAAAATATAGAAATATTAATTTTTAATATTTCCAAGTTTAAATGAATGTTAGCTGGGAACACACCTTATGGCACTTTTATGATGTCTTTGACATGATATTTTCCTATTTTTCCAGTGCTAATCTCCTGAAGGTCATAAACGACGTCCGAGTGCTTCTTAATGACTTTGCACTTTACGAAGCGCGGAGCCAGTTTAGCGGAGAAGAAGTGAGCTGCACTTGACTGTACAAAGTTACGCCTCCATACGGTATCGCCTACGCTTAGTCGTACTTGCCGACGGCGCAAGTTATACCGCATCGCGTTCTGTTTGTACGCTTTGGTCAAAGCATTTGTAACACGTTGGAAAACATCTGCCAATTCTGTCAAAGCTTCCGCATTGTCAGATCGGCCTGAGAGTTGGAGATTGTCTAACGAATTTGGTGCGCTATCACGTATATAATGTAACGCGCCATCCGTTACCATCTCACGGCCTTTTGCCAAGAAGAATGGTGTGTAGCCTGTCGCTAAATTAACCGTGCTATTCAACGATAGCTGGATTTGTGGTAAATATTTGGACCAGTTTCGCTGATCCTCACCCACTAGTATTGCGAGGCAAGTTTGTATGGTAGAGTTGTAACGCTCTATCGTGTTAGATTGAGGGCTATATAAAGCATTATAGAATATCTTTGGAATTGAGTATCTCATGCAAAAGTCTTTGAATTGTTTGCTTTGGAAAATTGTCGCATTATCGCAGATTAATACACATGGAATGCCTTCCTTTACGAATATCTCTGACTCTATAAATGATGTTACTGTCTTAGTCGTGGCAGTTCTAAGTGGGTGCATCCAACAATATTTAGTGAAAACGTCTACTATAGACAGTATGTAGATGTGGCCAGAATAGGACTTAGTTATTGGACCTATCAAATCGATGGATAGTGTATGCATCGGCTTGTCTAATTTTTTTTGGTTTGTCATGTGACCATGTGGAGGCTGGTTTGAGTGCTTATAAGCCTTGCATTTGTCACACATGGACACATAGTTCTTTACATCTTCATACATGCCTTTCCAATAATAAGTTTCTTTAATTTTTAACAAGGTTTTATGTGTACCAGGATGTACTGTATACTTTTCATGGTTTTCTTGGATACACTCGTGTGTGAGTTCTTTTGGTAAAACTATTTTCCATTCGCTTTGGCTGTGCAATTGTGACGTTGGTTTACTATACCTAAACAACATTTCATCTTTTATAATGTAATTTTTGTGGAATGCTGGGTTTGTCTCTACATTTTTAAACAATTTATTATACCAATCGTCTTTAGAACTGTCGCGACCTTTGAAAGTGACTACTTTCAGTTCGATTCTAGAGAGTACATCGGGAACCACATGTGTAGAACCCTTTCTATGTCTTATTTCAAAGTCAAAACAGGAAAGTTGCATCGCCCATCGCGCTAAACGACCTGAAGGGTTGTTTAGTGTTTTCAGCCACTTGAGACTCATGTGGTCAGTTACTACGACAAAATGACTGCCCTCTATGTATGGACGAAAGTGATTGATTGAATCCACTAGGGCAAGAAGCTCACGCTCCGTTGTACTATAATTTCGCTCTGTTTTTGTTAGCAATCGTGAGTGAAATGCTACAGGATGTTCGATACCGTCGATTTGCTGAATAAGAACGCTTCCAATGCCGACGCTGGATGCGTCTGTATGGAGTTCGAATGGTTTTGTAAAATCAGGGCAGGCGAGTACTGGAGCCTGAGTGAGGGCCTCTTTTAGCGCTAAAAACGACTTTTCTGCCTCCTCACCCCATGCTACAAGTTCTCTTCCCTTCTTTTTTCCTAGCAGTGCGGTCATTGGTGCTATTATCGTTGAAAAATTTGCAACAAATCTGCGGTAGTACGAGCATAGTCCTATAAATGCACGCAGCTGTTTAGCTGTCGTTGGACGTGGGAAATTCTTTATGCAGTCGAGCTTTCGTGGATCTGTTTGTAAGCCTTGCGAACCAATCACGTATCCGAGATATCTTAATTCCTCCTTACAAAACTCGCATTTACGAAAATTGATGGTTAAACCTGCCTTGCGTAAGGTTTCGTATACCTCATTCAATATAGTAATGTGCTCCTCAAATGTACTAGTGGCTATCAGTAAGTCGTCACAATACGCGAATATTTTTTCGCCGTATTTGTGATGGAACAAAGAGTCAACCAGACGCTGTAATTCGCATCCCCCATTACTGATTCCATATGGAACACGTTTAAATTCGAATAATCCCCTCTGTTGAACCACGAATGCGGTTTTCTGGCATGAGGTGCCAGAGCCGTCCACATCATCGGAATCGCACAATGAAATCTGCCAGTATGCGGCGGAAAGATCTATTGATGTTAAGTAACGAGAACCGCGTAAATTATCTAAGATGGAGTTAATATATGGGAGCGGGTAAGAGTCTTTAACTGTTACTTCGTTTAGTTTCCTTGCATCTAAGCAGAAACGTAGCGAGCCGTCTTTTTTTGGGGTCATAACAACAGGGTTGGACCAAGGAGACTTAGAAGGTGCTATCACGCCCAGCTGTAGCATTCGGTCTACTTCCTCATTTAGAGCTTTCAGTTTTACCGGTGAGAGTGGATAGTACCTTTGCTTTATGGGTGGGCCTGTTGTTATGATCTTGTGCTCGACCAAAGTCGTCTTACCTAAACCTCGCTCCTCCGCACTAATATTTTTAAATTTATTTATTATTTTATTAATTTCTATTAATTGTAATGGACTTAAGTCTTGTTTTGGAATTATTGCACAAATTGAGTCTTCATACTTTGAATTATTTATTTGATTGTTATCGGGAGGGTCTGTGCTTGTTAAATTTAATGATTTTAATATTTCGAATGTATGAATAAAATCCATGCCTAATATAAAATTATCTGTTATGGATGGTATTACCATAAACATTATATTATGTACCTTATTTCTGAAGCTAACTGGTAATAGTAATCGTCCTATAACCTTAACGACAGAACCATTGGCACAGATGGCATTTGAATTGTCATGGATTAATTTACATTGTGAAGATATTATATTCATATGGTAATTATTACCTATAATACTCAAATTTGCTCCCGAATCCATTAAACCTTTATACTGGCTTTGTCTGATACCAAAATTTATGAATACTCTATTATCTCCTTCTACAATTGCTATACCAGGAGTCACAGTGCCTAAGTGTGGAGATTTCGAACTGTGTTTGGTGACCCCCGGTGTACCTCGTTTTTTGGAGTACTGTCTGCTTCCATGTGTGACCTGTTGACTGAAGGATTACATTTCTGGCATGTACTTGTTAGCACTCCTCGCTGTCCGCACTGGAAGCAAGCAATACCTGGTATGGTACGGCATTGTCTATAAGAGTGGCCATTTTTCTTACATTTTTTACATGTGACTAGGCTAGCACTATTGTGCGACCTATTTTTATTACTATTATAAAATTTTCTCGGTTGCTGTGCTTGTACAGCTGAAATTTGTTTTGGTTTTTTGTTAAAATTTGTGTTATTGGTATCTGTGAACGGGCCAGTATAAGCCTCGAAACGTTTACCTAATGCAATAAGGTTCTGTATACTACTGGAATCACTGACAGCCAGCAGGTGCCCATAATTTGGCAAAATATTATGCTTTATAATGTCGAGTAATGTTGATTCTGACAACGGAGATGTTAATCTTGCATTCATGGTTTGCATTTCTAATATATAAAAATGCAGTGACTGACCTGCTGTCTGTCGGTGCTCCCTAATTGCTTTTTCCAAAACATAGTCACTATCGATAGACGTGAAAAATGACTTGAATTGTTCTTGTAATTCCGATAATGTGGTGACTTCATCGCGTATGTGCCTATAATAGTCTAGGGCTTTACCACTTAATAAATCTGAGAAGCATTTAAGTATTTTATTTTCTGGCGTGTCACGACTACGCATGTAATCCTCAATCCGAAGAAAGAATTCGGCTACATCCGAATCTCCAGAGAATTTTAAATTCCACGATCGCAAATTATCTTCACGTAATACATGAACAACACGCTCACTACTGTCGTGTCCTTGACCCCGTTCGCGTCTATCCAATAACTGTGCGTTGACCTGCGAAACCAAATTCGGTGCTCCTAAATTGTACCTACTGCCTAAAAGTGTGTTCTCCTGTAGGCCAGAAGTAGATGGAGCAGATATTGGCGTTTTAAAGTTTCCTCGTGGTCTGGTGTTAACAAAAGATGGGTCAATTCTCGTCAAGTCCTGAGTCGTTGTCGTGGCTTTAGTCTCTGGGTCTCCGGTTTCATGATATTCCTCCTCCTTGTCCGACATGATGGTAGGTAAAGTGTGCTTTTGCGAATCAAGGAGAGTGTTAATTAATGTAACTACTTCTCCAGTGAGAATATGTTAGCAATTGAATAATAAAAAAATTAATACAAGCAGCGATGCATTCAGCAGATGCTGTTGTCAATTAATGGCAGTTGCTATGCTATATATTCATAGCACTGGCCTAATATTAATTATAAATAATATTATTTTACTCTCCCTTATGTGCATGAACACACTTCACATTAATACTACTAAAATACAAGGATTCATATTTGCCTTATTATTCAAAAGACATTTATATAGCCTGAAATGCTCAATTGGCATGAATTATTCAGCATAACATTGCTTACATCTACACCAATCCAAGTGTACTGAGAAAATACCAATATAAATATGCAAACACTTATTTTCATTCGGGCGCCATATTGTAACGAGTAAAATGAGTGATTGTTCGTATAATGTCGCTACAAAGTGTTAAAGAAAGTTGCTCGGATTTCAGCCGGACCAAGTCATTGAACCATTAGTTCAAGGGTCCTCTTGGTTCCGCCTTGGGTTGGTGTACTTGCAAGGAATGAATTAAAAAGGCCAAAGAATTTAACATACAATACTTATAATATCTCAACTTTGCATCTTATTAGCCCGCGCAGAGGCTCTATAACGACTACTTATGACAGGACTACAAATAGTTAACCGCAACGCATACGAACGTGGGAGCTCCCGATAGTAATCGATGAACACGAGAAACGCAGCGCGAAATAATCTTGGCCAAGACGTATAAAGAAAGTCACTTACGCAGGAAGTCCGTCGCGACCAGATCGCACGTCACTCACATCAGTCCATCAATACGCCGGAGCCGGTGGTAGTGTCATCGCTTGTCAGTTCGCCGAACTGACAGGAGGCAGGAAAAATGGCGGGAAGCGTCGCGTCCCTGTGCTGTCCTGTATTGTGGGACCTTGATGTCACGGCCGACGCAATTGCGGCCAGGCGGCGATGCTACGGTGCTGCCCCGTCGCAACTGCACCGAACCGCGCCCGGAGCCGGAGACGAACTCGCGGGTCCTTCGGTACCCGAAGTTTGGGGAGCTCGTGTGAAGCACCTCGGCCTGCTGGCCCACGCGGGTCGCTCCGAAGGCGCGCGGTCTCCGGGGCGCCTCCAAAGCAAGCGCGTGGACGAGTCACAAGCCCACGAGCTCTGAAGCTTGTAACCTACGGTGGGCTAAAGCGCATGATCACTGCGCCATTACGGCGGCGCGCACAAACACCTTGCACATCGTCACACGGTTCACCTCACTGACACAGTTTAGGAACAACTACTAAAAATAAATGCCTATTCGGCAACCATGGCGGACAAGCTATAACATTTTTATTTGCAAGCGCGACGCGCGCGCGCGGAAGCGGCGAGAACGCCAAATCACAACGTCCGTGCTCTAATCCAGCTCTTATCGATCTGTCAGTTTCGTCGATCAGTCTCTAGAAAAAGGAAAAAATACAAGGCGTCGTTCCGAAACACGCTCACGCGTAAACGCTGCTACCGTATTTCAGTGTCGCAAATCGCCGCACATTCGATTAGTTTTTAAATTACTTTAAATATAAACTTCTTCAAACAATGAACTTTTTCAGCTATTCGTGTTTTAATATTACGACTTTTTAAACTGCGACGTAAACGAAATCAACTTGTATCGCTTGCGCGAATCGGAACTGTCACTTGACATTTGTTTTTAATCTACCGGCTGACATGCGTCATAATTATTTATTATCAACCGTGTTATTATTCTTAAGTGCATTTCTTCCAATTCGCGTTAATGAGCGTAATTACTAATATAAATTAATGGGCCGTGTCACGACGAGCATTTTGATGTGCTACAACCTATGTTTTAGTGTTGGCAAAGTGTCTAAATCAGCTAGTGAAGTTTGTCGAAAGTGCATGGAATTTCTAGGGCTCCAGCGGCAATTGTATGCTTTGCTGGTTGTTGAAAAGGCGTTAGACTAATAATTTATAAGGTCAGTAATCAGTTCCTACATACTACTATGTGCAGACAATGTTATTTCGCACGAAAATCTATGTTACAGAACATGCCTTAACCTTAAGCTCAACTATGCCTATAATCGTGCTTTAAAATCTAAGTAGCATCGCTACAGTGGCCAGTGTGTTGAGATAAGGAAACTTCAGAGATTATAAAAAGGTATAATACATGTTAAAAATAAATTAATAAGTATTCGATTCCCGCCACTTTCAGTGCAAGCCTCGTACACGTTCCACACTTCTGTCAGTTTTATAATGTCTCTTTGTTACCTTTGCCTTTCATATTTAGCCAACAAAAGGTGTTGTAAAATCCTGGTTCAAATGCTTTTCTTCTTAAAAATAATATAATCTATACTAATATTATAAAGCTGAAGAGTTTGTTTGTTTGTTTGAACGTGCTAATCTCAGGAACTAATGGTTCGAATTGAAAAAATCTTTTTGTGTTGGATAGTCCATTTATCGAGGAAGGCTTTAGGCTATATAACATCACGCTGCGACCAATAGGAGCGAAGACGCGGACTACATATCATACATTTAATTTTCACTTGGTTCATAGCAAGGCCTACTTGTTTACTTTATGTGCTAAGTTCTTGCGTAGTATCCCTGAGTTCGGTTGCACTATGGGTTTTTTGTATATTAATAAATAAATAAAATAAAAAAAGCCTTTTTATTCCTACTCATCTACGATATTTACTATATATATAATATTTTAACTACTTTTAAATATTTGTGACTTATTAACTAAAACTTAATTCAATGAGAGGACCTCTTTACGCGTAAAGGCCTCTCCCAGTTTGCGCCAGTATTCTCGGTTTTGAGCTTCTGTGTGCCAGTTTTTTCGGATTAGTTTTTTAATATCGTCGACCCATCTCGACTGTGGCCGACCGCGACTTCTGTATACTAACTTTTGTATATTTCTAAAATTTAGAACAATAATAAATAAATATTGGGGGACAATCTTACACAAATCGACCAAGTCCCAAACTAAGCAAAGCTTGTACTATGGGTACTAGACGGCGATATATATACTTATATAGATAAATACATACTTAAATACATAGTAAACATCCAAGACCCAAGAACAAATATCCGTGAAAAATGCACAAATAAATGCCCTGGCCGGGATTCGAACCCGGGACCTCTAGCTTCGGAGGCAGGATCACTACCAACTAGGCTAAACAGGTCGACAATGTAAAGTATGTTTTAGAATCTAAAACATACTTGCCTACATAATTTCATGTAAAATATCATGACATTTCGCATTACTACAATCACATCATCATCATCATGTCAGCCGAAGAGTGTCCACTACTAGACACAGGCCTCCCCCAAAGAGTTCCACAATGACCGGTCCTGCGCCACCCGCATCTAGCGGACACCTGCGACCTTTACCAGGTCATCAGTCCACCTTGTGGGGGCCTTCTAACGCCATCCCTTACGTGGTCGCCACTCGAGAACCTTTCCGCCCCAACGGTCATCGATTCTACGTGCTATGACACAACCACATTATTACTATTAAAATTAATTTCACCTGTAAAGCATGGCATTCTGGTATTTTATAGTTGAACCGCCTACAGTCTTTCTGTTTTGCCCGAAGGTTGACTGGTAGAGAATGCCTCATGGCGTTAAGTCTGCCTTTTGTACGTTAAGATTTCTTATTGTGCAATAAAGATTAAATTAATTAATTAAACCCGCATTTTTTTGCAATAAGTTCAATATAAGTACTTTACTGTTAAAAAGTAATTAATTTATTCATTCAATCATAAGAGTTAACTTTGTAACAGCAACTCCACTGCTCTCTATGTTTAATTGCCCACAAATGTCCAGCCCCTAGTTATCAGTTGTAATAATAATAGTAACGTAGGGCAGCTTGTGGGGAGCTGTTAGACAGTAACGACTCTACATACCTGAATGCTCCTGGGGGTGTTCTGTGGGTTGGTGGTTATGGACTCCTTTTTCCGCACTTAGTCCGTGAAAGTTGGACCATTGTGCGTGACGTAAACGCCGGCTAGAGATCTAGCCAGCCTAACTCTGACCAGAAGCACAGGATCCTCTTGGTGTCACCACAGGCTTCGCGGAGTGACCTCGGTGCGTTGAGGATTGGAGTTCGTTGTGTAGCTACACCTTCGCATTCCAGGATGACGTGGGTTGGTTGTACGGATAGACCCCCTGCCTCTGGCTTGCCTTTACCGGCTGTTTAGAGTGGAGCTGTTGCTCGGGGGTGGATGCGCCTAAGTGTGGCGAGTTGGCTGTATGTTTAAAGTTCAGTGCCACCTCTCTACCCCCAGCCCTCTGCAATGGTGTTGCCCTTAGGCGATTTTTAATAGTGCTATTTATAGAGGCCCATCCAGCAGAGGATTAAAAATATTGGAAAATACATCTAACAAATCAGGGTGAGTCACTGTCTGCTGGAGATAAAAATTAGAGTCATTTTTATTAGGCAGGCGTCCCTTTTCTTATTCAATAGACCAGCCATTAGTCCATCATATTCTATTCACCCAATAATCCAGTTCATTTAGATTCCATCAATCACCAATAGTACCTGTACACCCTGGCGGGTGCAGTCTCTGTGTGTCTCATGACACGGGCAGGGACAGCATCCGCTTGGTGTACCCCTTGCATTGCACTAAAGTGTCCAAAGGGGCTCTACGTGTTGCCTATGTTATGTGCAAGTACTCATTTAGTACTTTGGCTCTGTGCACACCTCCCAAAGGTCTGGGATACCATTGTCCCATGAGCAGAAAAGACATACAATAATAATAATGAGACCTTTATTCAAAGTTAGTTACTATACCTATTACATAGTATTTCCAGGTACTTAAGTACAATGGCACAACAAAAAGAATGGGTACTGCACAGTCACAAGCTGGATAACGCACCCCTGGGTGGGGTGGCGAGTAATTGGTATAAGGTACCCAGGACGGGTCGGTAAATTACCCCAGGATGGGGAGAATGGAAGTAATTAGAAGTATCCCTAGGTTCGGGATTTAACTTATCCAGCGTGCGGCTGCACAGACTGCGTAGAATTGAGGGGTGGATTTCAGCAAGGGAGCCTAACGCCCTAAATCCCTAAGTCCCTAACCTATCCTCAACTTACGACCTTGAAGTACACAGGGATACCTGTTACCATGAGACCTAAGGCAACAGGTGGATTCCTACGGGGAGGAAATTGGGTAGCGGAGGGTGATTTTCTCACAGCCAATCAAGCAGGCTCTTTTGATCGATTGAGGGCTTGAAGGTGTCTTCGCCACTGTGGGACAATTGGTAAGTGAGCTTTAATACATTTTTCTTATTCTATTTATACAATGTTTACCTGCAGCACACTGCTACGCAAATTTCTTTGTATGCTGTAGGTGTAAAGTACAAGATGTGACATTAGGTAAAATGAAGAGTTGACTATATATTGCTCTTTAGACTTGTTTATGCTAATTATGCGGAATCTTAAGATTTACTTAATACTAGGTCGATGTCGCCATCGAGGGCGCCTTGGGAGGCGCGTGTTTCTGTTCTCTGAACAGGTACAAAATCAACAATTGAAATAGTAGGTGGCTCAGCTTGTTTCTGTACCAAGAGATCACTAAGGACTCTTGGTCTACAGACGCTGTTATTCTGCTACCCCAGTGGCTTAGAAACGAAACTAAATAAAAGTAAACCATTAAAGAGTTACAGAAACTAACTGACTTACAAAGGAAAGAATAATAAGATGTTTATACTTACATAGTAATTTACAGGAACTTAGTATGGCACAATAAACAGTGTAAATACCTAAACAGTAAACTGTAATGTCTGAAAACTCACCAGAATCATGTTTCAGTCGCTGCCGCTTCTCGGGGCCGAGCACCAGTGGGCCCCGCACCTCATCCTCAGCGTGCCGCCCTCGCGCCGCCTCACTCATGTCACTCTCCTCCTCTGTTTCCAGCTTTATACTCGTAATTACGCGTCCTTCCATCATATACTTCTCTATCTCACTTATAGGCTCTTCATTTACAGGCTCTATCTTTACATAAACTTCTTCCAATAATATAGGCTTCTCGATTTCGTTTATACGTACAGCTTTCTCGTCCGTGCACACAGATGCTTCCTTTACGAAAACATCTTCTTTCACTTTCTGGCATGAGAGCTTGTCTTGCACATGTTTGTCGAGTTCTTTATCTTTGGGCGGTATAAGCACATCTACGTTTACGTATCCTGAGTCATTCTCTAGCTTTATCTCTTTGTCGCAAGACATAGTGGAAGCTTCTATTGAACTATCACGACAGAATGGCAGTTATTAAAATTATATCCTATCAATGTGCTATTGCAAAAAAAGAAACGTCGGTCTGAGAGTAAGTTAAGTAAACTTACGGTCACAGACTAGTAAGGGTTCAGACCGCCAACTCACGAAGAAAATATATAGACCGTAAGCAACTATATTTAATTTGTACCCGCTGGTAGATTTTTGACGTTTCTTTTTTTTAATTATTTAATGGCACTGTGGCAATGGAACTTACTGTGAACATCCAACAATAAATATATATATAGCTCATTTAAATTTAACTTTGTGTAGAAGCTCACGGGCCTCACGGCATTTCCAATTGAACACCACTGGTTTTCAATTGAAATACCGTGAACTATGTTGAACCATATCTTAGTTAAATGAAATTAAACAATCATTTTACTTATCAGCAGATTTATTTTTTAATGTATCTCATCTCATATCCGGGAAAACGATATATCTTCGTCCTTTCACAGAGTTCTTCGTTTTACAACCACAACACTCGTACATTTTGCAAAATGAGAACTTGCATGCCTTGCCACATACGATGCACTTCACTATCTTCCATTTGTTGTCCAAACAATGGTTATTACACGTTTCTAGATGAATTTTCGATTAGCTACACACTGTTTCATTTCTTTACTGCATAATATACTATCAATACTACAAATTAAATAACAACATTTGCAAAATTGAAAAAAATGTTCAGAGACGACTAGACGAAATTCCGAGGAGACGCAATTTTATTTTTATTTGTCACTTTATTTTTACGTTTGATGTCCAATGTATGACGTCCAAGTAGTCAATCAGAGCTCGGTAAGTTTTCAAAATCTTTTTGACACAATATGGCGCTATCATACACGTTTCGTTCTACGTAGATAAACAGCCGTGTTTATTTGCAGTAATAACAGCCACAGCCCGGCTAGTATGATAGCTTATACCGTCACGTTATATGTGACGTTTCAGTACATTTTGGACATATAACGTGACGGTATAAGCTATCATACTAGCTGGGCAGGATTACTAAATAACAGCGACGTTTTAAGCGTGTCACACACGGGCGCGGCCTGCGGTGGCAGTACGCTGCTGGTGGTGCAACTATGAAAATCAAGACCGCGTGTGTCTGAATGATTTTTAGAATTGTCTTAGTTAGTGTACATGTACAACTGGCCGTCAGCGCAAGTCGCTGTGTGACACGCTTAACTCTGCCAGATATCTAAAAAAGTTTCTAAAGTAGCATTCAGGCCATGTTCCCATTATCCGATAAAATATCGGTGTCGGAGCCGACACTAACATTTATATTTTCACTCTGTCGATAATATCAGGCTATCGGCCCGATTCGATAATAAGTTAAAGATAGAGGTCCCGGGTTCGAATCCCGGTAAGGGCATTTGTTTCTGTGGTTAGCGGAATCATTTGTTCCGGTGACTTGGATGTTTTCTATGTATGAATAAGTATATATCTATTAAATAACTAACAAGAGCCTTAGGCACTGATCCCGCCGCCGGCGAGCATGTGATAAGCTCATACAAAAACACTCGCTTCTCGCCCACTCGTTCTAGTATTAAATTCTACTCGTTTATAGCGGTGGGACAAGTCAAGTGCCTTAGTGAGCTTACTTTTTTTTTATATACCACGTCGGTGGCAAACAAGCGTACGGCCCGCCTGATAGTAAGCGGTCACCGCAGCCTATGGACGCCTGCAACTCCTAGGAGAGTCACATGCGCGTTGCCGACCCTTTAAGAATTTATACACTCCTTTCTTGAAGAACCCCATACTGTAGTCCGTCGGGAAAACCTCGGCAGGGAGCTCATTCCACAATCGGAGCGTCCGAGGGAGGAAATTCCTCTGAAACCGTACCATAGTTTTTTTTATTTATTTCATAATATAAAAAATACAATATAAATTATCCTAAGTCAATTTATACGACTTTATATTATGATCGTCAAATCATTAATGCGATGTCAAAATGATAATAATCAATTATACAGATTTCTCACAATATTTAAATAATAATCATACTAAAACCAAATAAATTATAAGAATAAAAATACAATTACGCGACCATTTAGGTTCTAAGGTGTGAGGATGAATGCCCTGCCGACGGCGAGCGGTACGATGGTAGAAAGCGGCCGTAGGCATCATGTCGAACAGTTCTTCGGAGCACAACCCATTATATAAGCAATAAAACACGCACAAGGAGGCAAAATTTCTCCTTAAACTCAGCGGCTCAATATTGCTGTGGGACTAGTTCGATTTGTGTAAAAAATTGTCCTATTATATTTATTTAATACGTATTTCTAATAATACTAGTTGCGGTCTGCGAAATTCGGTGTGGCAATGACCCTAACAACTTACACCGACACCGGGAGGTTACCAATGTTAACATTGACAAGCGCCATTTTACATAGGCGGACATTGCAAGGCTCTTGGCGCGTAGACAAACGCCAACACATTAACTGACCATTCATGATCCTTATTACAATGCGTATGACCAGTTAATTGTGTTGACGATGATATATATTATTATTCAATTCATTATACCTAATATTTTTCACGGGTAGATGCGCGAGTGCGCGAGGCCTACTGTAAGAACGAGGGCACGGACGGCTGCCCTGCTCGCCTCCCCTGCCAATTTGCGCCAAAATTGGGATAGACCTGGATCCGAGCCATATCTGATAAGATAACCCGTACGGGGGTGAAAAGTAAAAAATTGTTCATATTACCCTACGCCTTTATTACCACGTACCGGAAGGCGTAGCGTGGGCAGGGCCCCCACACGGTGAACTGATGACCTGGTAAGGGTCGCGGGCGCGGGTGTCCGCTGGATGCGGGTGGCGCAGGACCATTATATACCATTATGGAAGTCTTTAGGAGACGTATGTCCACCAGTGGACGTCTTTCGGCTGACATGATGATGATGATGTACATATTAAGGGCTTTAGTTAAGAAAACTTAAATAGTATGTATGACTAACCTCGTAACACAAAGAAATCGTTACACAATGGAATTAATGTACCTAAGAAATAAGGTGTCAATTTAATGTAAAATAAAACAAATTACAAAATAAAATATAAATTTTAATATAACATATTCAATTTGTAACTGTGATGGGTTAAAACCTAAATAAACAATTATGTTACTTTATTTTTCGGATACGTTTAACTCCCATATGAGCTCGTTTGTGCTCGTTCAACCCAGATTTTCGCGCGAATCGTTTATTACATATATCACACGCATATGGTTTATCTCCATTGTGAATCCTCATGTGACCAGGTAGATTCTTCTTACTCTTAAACTTCTTGTTACATATTTTGCACGAAAATGGTTGCTCTCCTGTGTGAACCCGCAAATGATTAATTACAGATTGTTTATTACAAAATTGCTTTTTGCATATATCGCATGTGGGCTTGTTTTCCGCGTAAACTACTTTATTATGTTTTTGCTTGTGTTGGGTCAAAGTACTAGTAGTCCTAAAACTCTCATTACATATTTTGCACGTATACGGTTTCTCACGAGTGTGTATCCTCATATGATCAATTAAATACCTTTTAATCTTAAACGGTTTTTGACATAATTCACACGAAAACGGCTCCTGGCCCCTCACAACGTGTATTCTTAAATGAACAGTCAGTTTCCTTTTATCTTTAAACTGCTTGTCACATATTTTGCATCGAAAAGGTTTATCAAATGAGTGTGTGTTCATATGGGAGATAAGATATTTTTTATCGCTATAGTTTTTTTTACATATGTCGCAGGTGAACGGTTTTTCTCCTGTATGTATACGGGAATGGGTGACTAGACGATATTTGTGCATGAATCCCTTGTTACATACTTCGCACACAAAGCGAGCGTCTTTACTATGACTTGTCAAAGGTACGGTGGAACTATCTTCGCATTGTTCATCGACAGTTTCCTTCTTCACGCGAACATTTCTGTAGTTTTTAATGTGACTTGTCAATTTTGATTCTAGTGTGATTCTTTCTCCTTTTTTCTGGTTCTTGACGAGAAGGGCAGGCACTTCACTCGTTGTTCCGGTGAGATCTTGAGGATCACGTTTCGGAATCACGGCTCTTTGTCCGGCATTGGATATTGGTGGAACTGAAGCAAAAAAAAAATTATTATTATATGTCTCTCGATTACCTGAGACGGAAGACTTCTAGAACGATATTCTTTTGTCAAACATGCTCTAGCGATAATAGACTGCGAAACAAATCGTTGCGGGCGTAGCGAATTTATTATTATTACTAGCATTTGCCCGCGGCTTCGCCCGCGTACTAAGCGAAATTTTTAACCGTCTACAAAAAACAGGTTCGTATGTTTGTCCACGATTAACTCGCGTTTGGCTGAACCGATTTAGATGCGGTCTCCAGAAAAGTAGTTGTTACATTCTGGGGTTTCGCTATACGAAGTTTGGTGATTGTGATTCATTAACAGATGAACAGATAAAAAGTCAGTATACATTCTGAGAACCGGTAAACTGTTGAATTTCATTTGATTTTGGCAAAAATAAGGATCGAAAACTATTATCATACATTTCCGAGAGGCCGAAGGAGAAAGGGCTGATGAAATAAAAGCATGTCTGAAATGGCTCTTAGTAAAAGTATCTGTGTACTACAGTAACACCAATAGGTCTGTAAACGACCTAACAGCGCGCAGCGGCCATAAACTCTGGTCCTTTGAAGTACAGAAATACGGCTAATTCAATATCATGTGTAACATTTATTTTTCCTACAATTAAATTTATTACGTAGGTTTTGCCAGTTACCATTGAAGCATCCAAAAAGAAAATTTGGCCTCACTTCCATTCGCACTCCTTACTGCCAGTCCGTCTGTTACAACCAAGTTGCTTTTACTGGACCTATTGAATTGCAATTTGGCACAAACTATCAAGAATTTAGAGCGCTCGTGACCCAACGGCACCCGCCTACCGCGTGCGGTGTGCGAGGTTAAGCAATGTGGGCGCAGGTCAGTTCTTGGATGGGTGACCACTTTGAGTGGTTACTAATTGACTCTAGTTCTTTGAAAGGCACGCTAAGCCGTTGATCCCGGCTGCAATCGTTAAGCCAAGTTAGAGGCCTTCGAGCGGCTTGCGAACTTTTAACAGTCAAGTTGCCCACTCACTTGACAAAGGGGGGTCGAAGTTGCACCGCGTCCGTAGGGAGTACCCACCGTTACCATACACAGAACCCCTGGGTGGTGCTAAAAGTGCAACAAAAACTGGCAACCGTACTAGTCTTCTCGAAAATCTCACGGTTCGTAAATAAATGCCTTACGATTAAAAAAGAATTGAAGGTTGATTTAAATCGAAAAAATATCGAAACCTCTATGTCGTTTTTAAAAGCAAATCCATAGATACCCCACACGCCTATATAGTAACCTCTTTTTTGCATATAGGTATGAATGGAGTGCCAAATTTTACCTCAGATTCGCATTAAGAGACCTCTCGGATGCTCAGATATCGATTTTGAACGAAATCGGGACGAAAAAAAAAGAAAATCGATATGGCCGCCACTTTCACAAATTTTACCTCGGATTCGTATTAAGAGACCTCTAGGACGCTCAGATATCGATTTTGAACGAAATCGGGTTGGAAATGAAGAAAATCAATATGGCTGCCACGTTTTCCAAATTTTACCTCGGATTCATATTAAGAGACCTCTCGGACGCTCAGATATCGATTTTAAACGAAATCGGGACGGAAATGAAGAAAATCAATATGCCGCCACTTTTTAAAAATTTTACCTCGGATTCGTATTAAGAACTCTCTCGGACGCTCAGATATCGATTTTGAACGAAATCTGGACGGAAATGATAAAAATGAGTATGGCCGCCACTTTTTCTATTTTATACCTCGGATTCGTATTACGAGACCTCTCGGACGCTCAGATATCGATTTTGAACACAATCGGGACGAAAATGAAGAAAATCAATATGGCCGCCACTTTTTTCAAATTTTACCTCAAATTCGTATTAGGGGACCTCTAGGACGCTCAGATATCGATTTTGAACGAAATCGGGTTGGAAATGAAGAAAATCAATATGGCTGCCACTTTTTCCAAATTTTACCTCGGATTCATATTAAGAGACCTCTCGGATGCTCAGATATCGATTTTGAACGAAATCGGGACGAAAATGAAGATAATCAATATGCCGCCACTTTTTCCAAATTTTACCTCGGATTCGTATTAAGAATTCTCTCGGACGCTCAGATATCGATTTTGAACGAAATCTAGACGGAAATGATAAAAATGAATATGGCCGCCACTTTTTCTATATTATACCTCGGATTCGTATTACGAGACCTCTCGGACGCTCAGATATCGATTATGAACGAAATCGGGACGAAAAAAAGAAAATCAATATGGCCGCCACTTTCACAAATTTTACCTCGGATTCGTATCAAGAGACCTCTCGGACACTCAGATATCGATTTTAAACGAAATCGGGACGAAAATGAAGAAAATCAATATGGCCGCCACTTTCACAAATTTTACCTCGGATTCGTATTAAGAGACCTCTCGGACGCTCAGATATCGATTTTGATCGAAATCGGGACGAAAAAAAAAGAAAATCAATGACTGCGACTTTTTCCACATTTTACCTCGGAGTTGTATTAGGGACCTCTCGGACGCTCAGATATCGATTTTGAACGAAATCGGGACGGAAATGAAGAAAATCAATATGGCCGTTACTTTATTCAAAGTTTAGGTACCTCGGATTCCTATTAAGAGTCCTCTCGGACGCTCAAATATCGATTTATGTCGAAATCGTATCGGACGGCACTGATTAATAAAACCATCTACAATACATAGAATCAAAAAAGGTCGTATCTTCATAGGGAACTCACGGCACTTCATGCACCTTTAGACCTTATAAGGAACTTACATGCCAAATTTGGTATCTCTCGAACCACCAGTTTGCGCTGTGCGGTGATATGTCAGTCTCTCAGTCAGTCAGTTATTTCTTGATATTTGGCACAATTTTTCAAAAGTTTTTATGACCACAATATTAAATTTCAAAACCGATGCCATTTTCGTAATTAACGTCCAAAAAAACCATAAAAACGACACCCATATTAATATTTAGACATTTCATCCCCCTCGGACCCCAACAGAGGGGATGGTATTTCACGTCCTCCACGTGGGATTTTAAAATCATTGTTGTTTTCGTAATCAGCGACCCAATAAACCATGGAAACAACACCCATATCGATTTTCAGAATTTGTCACCAGATTTCCCCCTTTTAGGGGTTGATTTCTCAAAAAACCTGAAACACATGTTTACTCATTTATCGTTAGAAATACTCCTGTGAAGTTTCGAATAAAATAATCCAGCTAATCTTGATTCCCCATACAATCTTCGGACCCCCATTTCACCCCCTTAGGCGTTGAATTTTGAAAAATCCTGTCTTAATGCACCTCAAGACCTTATATGGAACCTACATACTAAATTTGGAATCTCTAGAACCACCAGTTTGCGCTGTGCGGTGATATGTCAGTCTCTCAGTCAGTCAGTTATTTCTTGAAATTTGGCACAATTTTTCAAAATTTGTCATGTCCACAATATTAAATTACAAAACCGATGCCATTTTCGTAATTAACGTCCCAAAAAACCATAAAAACGAGACCCATATTAATATTTAGACATTTCATCCCCCTCGCACCCCAACAGAGGGGATGGTATTTCACGTCCTCCACGTGAGATTATAAATCATTGTTGTTTTCGTTATCAGCGACCCGGTATATCATAAAAACAATACCCATGTCGATTTTCAGAATTTGTCACCAGATTTCCTCCTTTTAGGGGTTGATTTCTCAAAAAACCTGAAACACGTGTTTACTCATTTATCGTTAGAAATACTCCTGTGAAGTTTCGAATAAAATAGTCCAACTAATCTTGTTTCCCCATACAAACTTCGGACCCCCATTTCACCCCCTTAGGGGTTGAATTTTGAAAAATACTTTCTTAGTGCACCCCTAGACCTTATAAGGAAACTATGTGCCAAATTTGGAATCTCTAGGACCAGCGGTTTGGGCTGTGCGTTGATATGTCAGTCAGTCAGTCAGTCAGTCAGTCAGTCAGTCAGTCAGTTTCTTCTTTTATATATTTAGATTTGTTTATCAGTAACTGTGTAAGTATATTGAAACAACGATGAAACCTGTATCCAATTATCTTCAAGTACAAGTTCAGTGTTGAGCTAAATTTAAATAGTGCTTTAGAACTTGTTTTTGAACTGGTTGACATTGTGAGCTGAAACCACAATTTACATGTCATTACCTGTTAAATGAATGTTTTATTATTGTTGCCCAAAATTAATATATATGTGATACATGATTGTTTACATATACCGGGAAAAATAGCTTCCAGCTCTCAACAGCCAAAATTTCAAAATTTTGAATCTAAACTGTTAACAGACTTAAGCTTTATAAAATAAATATTGGGGGACAATCTTACACAAATCGACCTAGTCCCAAACTAAGCAAAGCTTGTACTATGGATACTAGATGACAATATAAAAAAAGTCCCATAATATTTAAAAAAAAATTAAAAAAAAATTAAAATTATTTATTTCGTAAAATCTACACGTGTTTATAATCTAGGGGATGGTGCCGCCCGGTAAGCAAAATATTGCCTGTGTTGGGAGACACCGCTCTTCCTTAGGTTATCAGATTGTTACAAGAAAATTACACTACTACATAAGATCCTAAAACAAGTGCATGCAACTAGAAACATGAAAATGATAAATGCAATTGTATATAAAACTATGTAAGTATCAAAGTTATCACGTTATCAGATATGTATTATTCAGTAATGGTTCATACCAGTATTTGTGTGTGCGTGCGTGTGCGTGTGTGTGTGTGTGTGTGTGTGTTAGTGCGCGCGTGCGTGTGTGTGTGTGTGTGTGTATGTGTGTGTTTAATAAGTGGATATGTGAATGTCGCGTGTTTTTAATTATTTAAATTATTTTGTTAACCTTGCAAGTTTTCTATTTCCTGGTAATTTTTTGATTTAAGCCACTTTATAATTATTCTTTTGCAATCGTAGTATGGTTTTGGGTATATGTTTAAGCATTTATTGAGTTTGTTGTATATGTGTCCAGACTTAGCATTGTACTGTGAGCACGCAAACTTAGTGTTAGTGTTTTTTATAATAGCAACGTTAGTTATTTTTCTTTTAGAGCTATAGTTAGCATTGTACGAAAGGGTTTTATGTTTTTTTAGAGAGACTTGTAAAATATATAGTTTCCTCACTGACAGAAGGTCGCCAAGCTGGTATAATAATTCAGTGGGAAAACGGATTTTTTTAAAATACATCACTTTCAAGAGTGCACGCTGAGCTCTTTCCAGGTCAATGAATCGAGTTTTGGCCGCCCCACCCCAAACAGATATGCAGTACACCAAGACAGACTGTACCAGGGACGTGTAAATTTCTTTTAGTATGTTCCGTTGTTTCAACGAGGTCGTTAATGCTCCACCTGGTACAATATGTCTTAGCGCCCCGAAAATCCAGAGCAGCTTTCTGACCCTCCCTATTACCTGGTCAAGATGAGCGTACCAATTTAGATGCTCGTCTAAAGTGACTCCTAGGTATTTAATTTGTGATACCTTTTCAATAACTGGGCAGCTACAAGTATTGGGATTTGTTCCGTGACAATAGTGGACTTTGAGATCTACATCGAAGTTGGGTTGTGTGGATTTTGTGATGCTGAAACACGTGTATTTTGTTTTATCTGTGTTAAGTGTTAACAGATTTAGTCTTAACCATTTTGAAATCTGAGCTAAGCCCTGTTCAGCATTTGTTTTGGCTTCCATCCAAGTTTTACCAACGAACACTATGGCTGTATCGTCAGCATATGAGAAGACTTTACCATTAGCTACAGCCATGTCACAAAGATCGTTGATGTAAGCCAAGAACAGTGTAGGTCCTAAGACACTTCCCTGAGGAACTCCGTACGATACATACTCATTGTCACTAACGTGTTCACCTAATTTAACTTGTTGCTTTCTGTCAGAAAGGTAGCTTTTAAATAAGGAAAGCGGAGTACCTCTAACCCCCATTTTCTCGAGTTTTTGAATAAGGATAGGGATAGAGACGGTGTCAAAAGCCTTTTTTAGGTCTAGAAAGACTGCCAAGCATTTATTTTTGTTATCTATGTTATCTACAACTTCCGAAGTAAGAGCAGTTATAGTATCTTCCGTCGATTTCCCTTGTCTAAATCCATACTGTGATTTCGACAAAAGATTAAATTTTGTAAAAAAGCTCATCAGTCTGGCATTGAGAATCTTTTCAAAGATTTTCGATACTGCTGGTAAAACAGATATCGGCCTATAATTGCTCACATCGTCTCTATCCCCACTCTTATACACAGGAGTAATTAGAGATTTTTTTAGTGAGTTAGGGAAAGTTCCCGAGTTGATACTGAGGTTTATGAGGTGTGTAATTATCGGAACTATTTCTTGAGCTGTGTATTTTAGAAACTTTGTTGACACATTGTCCCAGCCAGGTGCGCTATTAGACTTCAGACTGGACAAAGTGTTGGAGACTTCGTCCTGGCTTACAGATAGTAGGACCAAAGAACTGGATTGAACAGGCAAGGTATCAAGGAATGCGTTTAAACTGTCTTGAGGATCAGGGGTAATTTTTAGAGCAAGCTCTCTCCCAATGTCAGCAAAGTACTTATTGATAAAATGAGCTGACTCAGACGGAGTAGTTTTAATGTTTAATAGCTCTGTGTTGAGTTTGTTAGATTTGGTAGTATACGTTAGGTTTTTTATATTTTTCCACAGAAGTTTATTATTATGTATTGAATTTGCTAATAGCTCCCGTTCATACTTTCTTTTTAATTTTTTTATCAATTTATTACAATAATTTCTATAGCGAGTGTAGGTTATTTTTATAATTTTATTGTCAGGATCATTATTTAGTTGTCGTTGGAGTTTATTTCGGTTGCGAATACAACGCAGCATTCCGGAGGAAATCCAGGGCTTCATTATACGATTTTTGCTAGGTATAGAAGTAGTAACAGAGTTATTTTTTACTGATTCATTTAACATGTCTATTAAACGATTGGTTACAACGTCGGGGTCATTACAAAACATTAGATTGGATAAGTTTTTTTCTTTTAGATATTTTAGAGCGTTTTCAAAGTTTAAAGTAGTCTTGGTTTTATTTACAGAAAGTAGGGTTTTATTGTTATTCTTTGCCAATGTCAAGAAGATTGAATAGTGATCAGATGTAGTCGTTTTTATAATAGCAATGGTAGGAGAATACTTAATCTTATTAATTTTTAACATAAAGTGATCTAAGCAGTTCTTTCCCCTGGTAGTAGGTATTTATTTATATCTTCTAATTTTCATTTTATCAGTGTTTGAATAGGCATTTGTTTATGTGAAGTAAGTGATGTGACGTGAAGTGAGTGACGTGTGAGTGATGTGTGTGTGTGTGTGTGTGTGTGTGTGTGTGTGATGTGTGTGTGTGTGTGTGTGTGTGTGTGTGTGTGGGCCTATGTCCAGCAGTGGACGTTCTTTGGCTGATGTGGTGGTGGTGGTGGTGGAAGTGATGTGATGGAAGATAGTGGCCGTTGGCATCATGTAGTCACAGAATAAGTAATAGTATGTACAAGTACAGAAATTTCACTTCCTAACAAAAACGGCGTTTAGGCATAAGAAACGTGCCTACTCTGTGCATCTCTGTCTATCCCATAACTTTTATTCATTCACGCGCGGCACGTGTAGCGTTGGGGTTGTCACTCCATGAATACATTAATACCAGATAAATAAAACCAGATATCGCTCCAGTAAAAGTGAACCGATATTTATTAATTAGGTACATATTACTTCACATGTATGTCAGTGTCATTACGAATAACACCAAAAATAAAACAGATATTCCATTTAACTCACATAACTTTAATTTGCAAGTGAGTAACACAAAAAGTAAGTTAATAAAGTATACCTACGGTTCTATTAAGATACTTTTTTTAGGGTTTCGTACCCCGTTTTATAGAAGATTATTTTGAACAGTACCACTCAAAAAGGTTACATTATCACCGGAAGACTTCTCCTTACACAAAACGACGTAAGTCCCGTAATTTTCTTATGAGGATATGTTCTTTTATATTAAAAAGGTACAAACTATTTGTTAATGTCCTGCATTTACTTACATAAGAAGATATGGGAAAGGCAAAAAATAAATAGGAGAATACTAAAAAAAAAATGTTAAATTTGACTTGAATTGGAAATTTAGAAATTAATATGATTGCCTTTTAATATAACAAAGTTTTTATACAATTAGTGACTTGTTTATATTTGATTCTCTGTAAATAAAGACATCCACATTCTGAATACGAGTTATTAACGCGATTCGTCATATTGAAGAAGGCAGCGGAGGCGGATCGCGACACGACTCACACATGTTCGAACGGCGCCGGCCCTCGCCTAACTGTTCACCCCGGAGTTTGCAAGCGACGGGTTTAAAACGCGACGCGCTCTACCCATTGCAAGCCCCTTGATGTAGTGGTTTGTGTTATTCGAAGCACAAACCATTATACAAGCAATAGAATGTGCACAAGGAGGCAGTTTCTACTTAAACTTAACAGTTCAGTATCTCTTCTCTCTCTCTCTCTTATGAGTTCTGGATCATCTACGATTCACACAGCATGTCTCTGAAGTGATTCAAAAGGTCCAAGCTGGTATCCAGGTGCTCCCGCCAATAGGTGACAGCATTACTCAATTTTAAATATGAATTGCCTATTGGAACATGTCACAACTATGTCTAAAAGGATTATTACTTTTTCTATTTATTTTTTACCACTCACCAGAATTTCTTATTGTAGGTTGCCACAGCTCCCTGGGGCCGAGCACCTCATGCTTGGCGTACAGGCCTCGTGCAGCCTCACTCGCGTACACCTCTATGTCCTCCGGCTCTTGCTTCACTAATATATGTTGATCTATCACACTTATAGGCTCCATATGTATAGCCTTCATCATACATACTGACACTCCACCTTCCTCCTTTACTGATATAGGCTTTTCGTTCACACTTATAGGCTCCGCATGTAAAGGATTCCGCTTTAAATATGCAGGCGTTCCATTCAGAATTCCAGGCATCTCATTCTCACACACAGGCTCTTCCTTTACAATAACCTCTTGTTTCACGCTCACAGGCGCAAGCGCTGTATCTTCCACGTGTTCGGATGGGTTTAGATCTTTAGGGTTCATAAGGACTTCTATTTCCACATATCCGGACTCCTCTCTCAGGTCTAAATTCCCGCACGACATAGTGGCCACTTTTTACCACTAAGACAGAATTGCAGTTGCCGAAATGGTGTGCTGTTATGCGTGAAAGGAACGGGACTATGTTATTCTATTTCTGAATAACGCTTGTTTGCCAACGATGTGGTATTAAAAAAAACGTAGGCAAGAATAACGAATAACTAATTTAACAGTACAATTATCGCATACGCGAGGCAAAACCATGGCTAAAACAACACGGTGCCATCAAGTTCAATCATCAATCATTTTTGGGCGATATGCCTCCATCACAGCCTTGATGAGTCTGCTAATCAAAGAGAATATAAACACTACGATTTACTGCCAATGTCGAGTTTGGATAAGACACGGCGCTACAATGCAACAAGACAAGACAAAATTAATTGCAAAGACTACTATTGCATTTTTAATTTGACATTCATGAATTTCATGATCATGACTTTTTTTTTTTTTTTTTTTTTTTTTTTCAATGGCTATCGTCACGAAGACATTTTGCCAGCATCACGTCAATTTACTTATTTATATCACGAGATTTGAAAAAAGGAAGAAAATTAAGAGCACCAGATTTCAGGAACACATTAAAATAATAAAAAAGGAAAGAGGGAATACAAAAACAAATTTAGAAGTCATAATTTAAGTTTGTTAATAGATAAAAAATTTGCAAGTAATCTGAAAACAGCAGGATTAGGAATCAAAAGGGATGGCATATGGGTGGGGAATGGGACTTTTTGGTAAATCAGACCGGAGTATAAATGAGCATGATTCAGGAGAGGGCAGCTCAGGAACAGATGGTTCAGGCTACCCTCGTCGAGACCGCATTCGCAAAGGGAGGAGTCTCGAATCCTCAGCCGAGCAAGATGGACAAGAGAGTGGCAGTGACCCAGCCTCATACGAATAATGGAAGAGGTTGCTTTTTTACTTAAATTAATTTTGGAAAACCAGACTTTTCGACCAACATCCGGCTGAATCAAAGCAAATTTTGAACCTTTGCTTTTACTCGACACATGCCACCGAGAATTCCAGGATTTGGACAAGTATTTAATCGGGAGGGATAGGAGGTCATAGCAGCAGTTCTTAAAAGGAGACTTGTCACCACAGGAAACTGCTTCCTTGGCTATGCGATCAGCTGCTTCATTGCCAGTTATACCAGAATGGCTGGGAATCCAAGCGAGGACAATTTCATATCCTCGAAGATAACACTGGTTAATTTTGTCCTTAATCATAAAAACTAAAGGGTTATGGATCTTAGAAGCAAATGGGTTAGATATTAAGGATTCTAAGGCGCTGCGAGAGTCTGAAAAAATTATGGAACGTTTAAGGTAAGCCACCAGGATGTATTCTAAGCATTTAAGAATGCCCAAGCACTCTCCAGTAAAAACAGAAGAATCAGGAGGACATTTTACTTTTTGAACAATGCCATATTGAGAGTGGAAGGTGCCGACTCCAACACATCCAACTGGGGATAATTTAGAGGCGTCTGAGTAAAGAGTGTGCCAATCAAACCATTCCTTTCCAAGAATTGCCTGTGAACGTTGCTTAGCGCAGATATCCCCTTTTAAAATATTAAAATCCAAGATGACGCGTGGTTGTAGAATAGTCACGTGATAAGGAAGATTAAACATTGGGAGATTAGGGAAGTGAAAAGTTGGGTCCTTGATAGAATGAAACCTCCGAAGGCTTGTTACTAGGGAGGGAGGGGATTTGTTAGCCCAGTAAGGGGAGCTGCGAAAGAGACAGTCGAGGTCAGTAATTTTAGGAGAAATTGGATGAACTGAGAATTGAAAAGTGCGAAATAGATAGCGGTCTGAAAGGAACTGACGACGTAAATCGAGGGGAGGGTCTAAACATTCAACCCGAAGAGCATTTAATGGGCTTGACTTCATGGCACCAGAAATAATGCGAAGAGCCTTGGACTGTATTCGATCGAGGCTACGAAGACCAGCTTGGTTAGCAGGTTCTAACAAGAACGATCCATAATCCAGGACACTTCTGACTGTCGCGTTATATATTAACTTGAGGGCGAAGGGATGGGCACCCCACCACACTCCCGCTAAACATCTAAGAATATTTAGATTTCGTTCGCATTTGACCTCAACATACTCACAGTGAGCCAGTCCCGTCAGTTTTGAGTCGAGGACCAGACCTAAAAACTTGAAATGGGGTTTAATAGGAATATCATGGCCATTAAGCGCTACACTTATAAAGGGGAGAGCTTTTTTCCTGGAATTATTGACACTTTCTAAAGATAGTTTAATGGACTCGGCCGCACTGGGAATAGAGGAATTGGAAGAATATAATAAAATATCGTCTGCGTATTGTAGAATATTACACTGACCACGGGAAGAGTGCAAATCAGCAGTATAGATATTAAATAATAAAGGGCTAAGGACAGACCCTTGCGGCAAGCCCTTCCAAACAGATCGCGTTGGAGCCAAATTCCTATCATTACCCCGAAGGGTGATGTGTCGACCCGAAAGCATTTCAATAATAAGACTACTCAGTCTCACTGGGGCATTGATCAGGCGGAGTTTCTTCAAAAGGATGGGCAATTGAACATTGTCGTATGCAGCCTTAACATCAAGGAACGCAGCGACAACCGATTTCTTATTGGAAAAGGCAATGCGAATGTCTGTCGTTAAAACACACAAGTTGTCCATGGTGCTTCTGCCTTTCCTGAAGCCAAATTGCGAGTTAGAGAGCCAATCATTGCTTTCCACAAACCACTCCATTCTAATTTTAATAAGGTGTTCCATAATTTTCAGTAGAACCGAAGATAGAGCTATCGGACGGTAGGAGCAGGGATTAGTCGGGTCTTTATCTGGTTTCAAAATGGGAATAATTAATTGGGTTTTCCACTGACGTGGAATAATACCGGACATGAAAATGAAGTTAATAAGTTCTAGGTAGTATGAAAGAAAGTTATCGCAAGCGTTGGAAATGAAAGAATATGGAATACCGTCATGCCCTGGGGTAGAATCTTTAACTTGACTAAGAACCATTTTTAGTTCTACCATAGAGAATGGCTGGTCTAAGGGGTCAAGGGAGACCGGAATGTAAATGGGGATCTCAGTGACATTTGGGGCATACTGAGGGGCGAGTAAGTCCATGAAAGAATCCGCCCATTCCTGGGATGGAGGGTGAGAACGAGAAGTAGTTTTTTGCATCCCCTAAATTTCCTAATATTGTCCCAAAGGAAACGGGATGGGGTGGAAGGAGAAATGGATGAGCAGAAAGATTTCCAACCCTCTCGCTTCTTTGACTGGAGGAGTAATTTAGTTTCTGCCATACATTTTTTGAGCGCAATGAATTTTGACAGACTGATATTAAAGCGGTATTCGTTTTCACATAACTTCCTCCTCTTTATTGCAGCCGTGCACTGTGGGTCCCACCAGGGCGGAGACGGAATTTTCTTCGGTGGTGGTTTTTTAAGTGGGAAGACAATTTCAGCACACTGGATAATGGTTGTGGCAAAAGCCTCGGCACATTCATTTATGTTTTCAGATGAGATCGGGGGTAATTTGCACACCGATTTATCAAGTTCAGTTTTATATTCATCCCATACAGCATTAAATAGTTGGAATTTGAGAAGAGGAGTGTTACTGATCTGAGATTTGTTCTCCAACATGAGAGGTTGAAGAAGGATAGGGAAATGATCACTGCCGAAAGAGGAGTCAAGTGTCTCCCAAGATAAGAGTGGAGCTAAGTTAGGAGAGCACAGCGAGAGATCAACGACACTAACCAGTTCCCGAGGGCGAGTTCGTCTGGTGGGTGAGCCAGTGTTAAGAACACATAAGTTGACGGAGTCAAGTACTTCCAAGAGATTATTTCCTTGGATATCCGACTTACCACTGCCCCACACACGGTGATGGCAGTTAAAGTCCCCTAAAACTAGGAGAGGGGGTGGAAGAGACTGAATAATAGCAGATAACTGAGTTAGAGTTGATTTAGTAGGGCGAGCGATATAGACAGATGCGAAAGTACAATTTTCCAATCGAGCTGCCACAATGTCAAAATCATTCGAAGGAGGGATATTGATAGGGTTAAATGAAAGCGAATTTTTAAAAAATAAGGCACAACCAGCGAAGCCGTCAGGCCTATCCGTACGAAGACATGAGAATCCAGGAATATTGAAATTTTGGTTAGGTTTGAGCCAAATTTCAGAGATGGTGAGAACTGAAAGATTGTATTTATTTACAAGATATATTAGATCAGACTTTTTATTGCTTATGCTTCTACAATTCCATTGTAGGGTTATTTGGGCCATGGTTTAATAAATCGATGAAAGAAGAGAGAATAGGGGCAACGTGGGACATCAGGTTCACTTCAGAGTGAGAAGGGGCAAATACTTGCGAGAGAGCAGAGAGTAGTTTGATGAGGATGGACAAGGAATTTTCACGCGAAGTCACTGAATGAGGGTTGTTCAGTGCGGTGCCATTACCTGTTTCGGGGGGAATATCATTAACGAGGGACATATGAGCTTTTCTATCGTATCCGCTCCGTGGTGGTGGCGGAGAACGGGGTCTGGAAAAGGTAGTTTTTTTATATGAGCGGTTCAGAGCGCGAACAGAAGTGGAGGCAGCTACGTTTGCGAACGATTTTCCTAAGATTGGATGGAGCTTTTCTGCTTCTGTATATGAGATGTTTCCCTCGGCCATTGAAGTTTTAATATTCGTTTGACGGAGAAACTCGGGGCAGGTCTTGCTTGTAGCTAAATGACTTGATTCTCCTTTGCAGTTGACGCACTTAAGGGCCTCGTCGTCACAAGAGTCCCCGGTGTGGTCCCCACCACAGCGATAGCAACGGGGATTTGACCTGCACTTATCTTTAGTATGGCCAAACCGACAGCAGCGGAAGCACTGGGTAGTAGGAAACGTATATAATTCAACTTTCAGCGAGTTGAAACAGGCAAATATCCTTTGAGGTAGGACCTGTCCGTCGAAAGTTAATACGACTGTCTCTGACGGAACCCATTTATAAGAGCCATCTTGGTAATTTGTTTTTTTAAAATTCAGTCGACGCGACTTCACTACCCGTCCACATCCCATCGGGACTTTTACAAGGTTAATTATGTCTTCAGGAGACCACTCCGTGGGAAGACCTTTAACGATACCCACCCTAGTCACGTTGAAGGATGGGATGAACGCCTTAAATTTTTTGTTAGCGAGGATCGGGGACAATAAAAAATCATTGGCGTCCTGATATGAGTGGAAGTTTACCATCACTCTATTGCGGCCTATACCTTTTACTGAACCATCAATTATATTTGGGAATTCTCTTATGTGGCTGTGTAGAAATTGACCGAAAGTAACCGGATGTAGGGTGGCCCCAGGAGATACGCTGTCATATTGGACGTGGACGGTAAATGGTCCAGGATCACTTTGTTCATATCGGGATCTCTCAGTGGTTGTCATCGAGGAAGACAATGGAGGAGTTGAGACAGCCGTAGTTGGAGGAGATGTTTGTAAGTGCACCGGAGGGGTCGACTGGCTCACTGCATCCTGAGTCATTGAGGCCTGACCAAGTGCCAGCGCCGAATCTTGGGTGTCTGTCATCACGTTAGGCTGAGGCAAACGGGACCGGGAGTTAGAGCGCGAACGGGATTTCGTAATTACACTACTTAAGATCGGAATACCGGATTGAGTCTTCGAACGGTCTTGGCGAAGTTTTCGGGCGGCAAAATCACGGGATCCGGAGTCTCGAATCGAGATGAAGGCGCCAGGAGAAGGAGGGGAATGGAGGGTCAGATTATCCGACCCTCCCAGGTCCCCAGGGGACCTGTCCCCCATATGATACAAAGCTAGGTATAATTTACAAAAACTAATCCAGAGAATAAATAAAAATAAACCTTATTGGAAAAGTAATCACTGCTCTGGTTCGCTCTGTAGAAAAATTAAATTATATTAATTTTAAAAAACCGCGATTGACGTTCCGCTGACGTTCCAAAAACTACTATTGCATTTTTAATTTGACATTTATGATCATGACATTGACGATATATATTCATAGTAGTCTTTGCATTCACGTTTCACTCTGCCACAGATACTGGACTTCTACTTAAGCTTTCTGTATATAATAATTTCCTCTATGCTTTCTATTCACTTTCATTAGGCTGAGTAGTCATGATTATAATAAAGAATTTTAAAATATTGACAATTATCATAAGCAAGCATTAAAAAAAACAAAAACGCACAGATAAGGACTTTCAATAAGAAAGTTTTAATAGATTCACTATGTTACGAGAACTAGCTATTCAGAAAAGGAACGGATAACTTTTGTGACGTGGTGAACCAAATTAGATTTCTTAATTATTTATTTATTCATAGGGGAACCAATATCATTAAAACTAAGTAACATGAATAGTTACAGCAGCAATGCTAAAATACTACTTTCATTGTTTATTTAATCGTATGGCATTTATTTACGAACCGTGAGATCTTTGAGAAGACAAGTACGGTTGCCAGTTTTTGTTGCACTTTTAGCACGACCCAGGGGTCACGTGTAGGGTAACGGTGGGTACTTCCTAAAGACGTGGTGCAACTTCGACCCCCCTTTGTCAAGTGAGTGGGCAACTTGACTGTTAGAAGTTCTCAAGCCGCCCGAAGGCCTCTAACTTGGCTTAACGACTGCTGTCGAGACAGCAGCCGGGATCAACGGCTTAACGTGCCTTCCAAAGCATGAGAGCGCTCAGTTAGTACTCATACTCATACTCATTTATTTGCAATGATTTTACACATTACACGTCAAAATAATACATTTCATCATACTCGTATTTACATTAACATAAGTACTTAAAGGTACAAAACTTTACCCATTAAATATGTCAGTGTCTCTTACAGTTATAGTTAAATTACAAATTAAGATACAAAATTAAATTACTATTATGATTATTGGATCAGTTAAATGTTACAACAATTCGGATACATTATAATGAGCTTTTTCAACGAGCCACGATTTTAATTTGTTATAAAATAACTGTCCGTTCTGCTCTTTGATGCAATCTGGGATCGCGTTATAAATTTTAGGACCTATTACGTAGGCAGTTTTGGTGGACTTGGTCAGTTTGCACCTAGTTGTGATTAGTTTGCCTATATTATTACTCCGCAAGTTTCGTAAGTTCTCCGATCTTTGGGGAAAGGATTCCATGTTGCTTCTCACGAATTTCACGATATTGAAGATGTAAAGAGATGGTATTGTCATAATACCTAGTGAAATAAAGAGTTGTCGAGCAGGTGAACCGGGCGGAGCGTGGGCTATGATTCTGACTGCTCGTTTCTGCAGCACGAAAATGCGACGCCAGTCAGCAGCGATTCCCCAGAACTCGATGCTGTAACTTATTACTGAATGAAATAGTGCGAAGTAGCTGTTACGTAATTGGGATTGTGGAAGTACCAGAGATAGTCGCTTTAGAGCAAAACACACCCCTGACAGCTTTTTACAAATACTATCTATTTGGGTGTTCCATCTCATTGCGGAATCTATAGTTACTCCCAAAAACTTTGCTGAGTTAACTTGTGGGAGGGTTGTGTGATTGACCCGAACAGTTAGTGGTCGCGGTGGTCGGCCGCCTAAGTTGAAATGTAGGATTTGAGTTTTACCTACATTAAGGACTAGTACGTTTACAGAAAACCAGTTAAGCAGTTTGTAAATATCACTAGTGATTCGTGCTTCTAAGTCTTCAATATTCTGAGCGGATATTATATCACAAGCGTCGTCAGCAAAGATGAACATATTTCCATCCACTGCATCAGGTAAGTCATTAACTTGCATTAAAAAACACAAATTAGCGAGGGAAGACCCCTGGGGTACACCTACATTTACGCTGCCCGCATCAGACTTTATTAATCCACCTTTCAAAACAATAGATTGTTGTCTATTCTTCAAATAGTCGATCATTAGTTGTAACGTGGGGCCGCGAAGTCCGAGGTGCTCAAACTTTTTTGCTAAAACACGGTGATCGCATAGGTCAAAGGCGCGTGTCATATCGCACAATAGTATAGCAACGTGTGAAGATTTTTCTTTAGCCTGCATTACATGTTGAATCGTTTCGCGAATAACAGACACGCATGAGCGATTTCGTCGGTAGGCATACTGCTTATTGTGGAGCAAATTGAAGTTTTCTAAGAAATAATATAGCCGATTGCTTAAACCTGCTTCGAACACTTTGGCTATCGCGGGAATTATACTTATGGGTCTGTAATTTTTAATGTCATCTTTTTGACCCTTGCCCTTATAAACGGGTACTACTTTAACTTTTTTAAGGATACCAGGGTAGATTCCTAATTTTAATAATTTATTAAAGATTTTCATCATTAGTGTTATGACGAAAGGTAGGCCAGCTTTAAGTAACATGGTTGAGGTATCAAATATATCGCAAGTGGTTTTAGAAGCTACTTGTTGTGTTACTATTTTATACAACTCATCGTGACTGAAAGCGGTTAACTTAATAGAAACTGGACTCGGCGTAGACGAGTTGCACATGAGTACAACAGCCTGTTCAGGGTTCGCAGTCGGCGCGTTAGTGGTACTCGCGGCCGATAAGAAAAAAGTGTTTACATCATTAGCCATTCGGTGCGGCGAAGCATATTGTTCACCGCGGGTATCTCTCAATAAGTCCAGATTGCACTGACGCTTGCCCGATGCACGTCCCGTTACTTTGTTTATGATTTGCCAAAGAGTTTTTTGATGATTGCTGCTTCGTAATAACATGTTTGAGCAGTAACCACTCAAAGCGGTCACCCATCCAAGAACTGACCTGCGCCCACATTGCTTAACCTCGCATACCGCACGCGGTAGGCGGGTGCCGCAGGGCCACGAGCGCTCTACATTCATTGTACTACCGCGAAACGAAAACGAACGAAGTTCACATATCACTCTCTCTCTCTCTGGGGCCTTTTACACGGTTATTATTATCACGCGATACACTCATATCACGATACGTAGTAGTACGTATTGAAGCTAAATCCATAAAAATTTTAACCGTGATAATATTGATATCCCAGTATTGTCATAATATTAACCGTGTAAAGGGAGGGGTCCTCGTCGTACTTGCTCATTTGGGAGATATTCGAACTTCGCTAGTTTTCGTTTCGCAGTAGCAGCCCGGCACCGCTACCGCGAACCGAAAACGAAGTATCTACCTCTCTGTCGCACTTTGCATATTGCATAGGTATGTGATTTTCAATAAAGGTATATGAATATGAGGATGAGGAATTATTGATTATTCAAAACGGTTTAGGTAATAAAAATGGCAGCCATTTATTTAATCTTAATATTGTACAATCACGTGCAATTTAATTCCACACAAGTGCTAGTTTATAATTAAAAGGGGCTTTTACAGTGATTATTATCACGCGAAGCACGCAATAATTAAGCAGTATCACGTGAATATATATTTTTAATATCGCGATAATATTGACACCGTGTTGAGATGTTAAATGTGTAAACGGGACCCAAGTTATTGGGGCCTGCTACACGGTTATTATTATCACGCGATACACTCATATCACGATCCGTATCACGAGTAGTTTAATAAATATTGACGCACAATCCAAATAATTTTCATTACCGCGATAATATTGACACACCAGTATTGTGATAATATTAAGCGTGTAACAGACCCCATTAAGATTTGATCGATTAATAAGAACTAAACTTTGCCATTGGGTAAATAAGGAAAATCTTTAAATATACGGTATAATGTACGTAGTTTATTTTGCCAGGTTATCTCCAGTTGTCTCGGTTTAGTACTCGTCATGGAAGGGGTAGTGAGGATGGTCGGTGCTGAAACAAAAAGGTCAGGTCAATTTATCTCATCACTTATTTTTTATTTAAACCATATTTTTTAAGGGTAAGGGTCGCGGGTGTCCGCTTGATGCGGCTGTCGCAGGACCGGTCATTGTGGAAGTCTTTGGGGGAGGCCTATGTCCAGCTGTAGATGTCCTTTGGCTAAGGGAGGTATTCCACTCATCCAATATCTTTGTCCAATATACATTTGATCAAAGAAATTGGATGATTTCATCAAACTTGGATGGGACCCCGACATTTGATCAAAGATTCTGATGACAGTTAAATCAATATGGCTACGCATGAAAATGAATAAAACTTGGACAAAGATATTGGATAAGTGGAATGGGCCTACGTCAAAGAACTTTGATCAAAGATTTGACAAAGAAATTGGACAAAGATATTGGACGAGTGGAATACCACCTTAGGGTGAAAATACCATCATGATGATGAAGCATATTTTTTACAAGTCCAGGATATTCTATAAACGTTACTCTGCAGCTTATCAGATAGACATGGGTATTGAAATTAGCGGCGCTGGCCTGCAGGTCTTGAGGTGTCAGCTGAAAGTCGAACACCTGGGAGTGCTGTATGATCGTTGATATGCTAAAACGTAACTCATCTAAAATACGCAGCCGTTACACTTTAGCGTGGCGATAGCCTGCAGGTCTTTAGGTGTTACCTGGAATTAGAACACCTGGAAGTCTGTATCATGTCGGACTTAGTAAAACGTTACTTACTCGCCCATTTTGCAGACGCGGCCATTACACTCTAGCGTGGCGATGGTCTGCAGGTCTTCAGGTGTCAGCTGGAAGTCGAACACCTGGAAATTCTGGATGATGCGCGATTTCGTCACAGACTTGGGGATCACGATTAGGCCGCGTTCGATCGCGTATCTGCAAAGAGAAAAGCAAAAAATGCATAAATTTTTACCGTGCGAATAGGTAATAAGTAATAGAATTTTCAATATGTGACAATAAATATCCAATACAATATCCCTGTTGGAATAACGTGAAACAAACTACGCGATTCAAATAACATTAGTACAGTCAAGAGCAAAAGTAGATGATCATTTTAGTACCTTGTCACTTTCACTACTTTGACGCATCCCAACTGTAGCAGTATTGTTACGTTAGTGCGACAAAGTACTAAAATGATCATCTAATTTTGCTGTTGACTGTACCATAAAACGCCATCTTATCTTGCGTTGCTAGCCAACTTCACACTTATTTCTAGATTCTAATATTTTCCTGCACTTTCAACGTTTCCTTACATATTGAATCATTTGTTTAAAGTAAGTATTAAGTACCCGGGTATGTCCTTAAACTACGACCAAGACCACCGGGGGATGGGCAGCAGCATCCCTAGAGTGTGGTGGAAATACTGCGATCGCCAACCCGCATGCCAAGCGTGGCGATTATGGCATTTACCCCCCATTAAATTAGGGGCGGCCTATGTCTAGCAGTGGACGTCCTTTGGCTGATATGGTGGTAAGTATTAAGTAAGTAAACGAGTAAAAATGTACCGCTACCAAGCTGTTCGCTGTTCGAGTGTCTATTTTAAAAACGTCACATTTCTGTTTAAGTATCAAGCAAATATCTTTGAATGAGCAAAATACATTTCGTAGATTCAAAAACTATTCACAACGAGAGCACGGACTGCAAAAATCGTAATGTTATTTATATGGTTGGCAGTCCTCAACTGTGCGTTTCTCCAGAAATTTCTTGCTTCGCACAGCTAAACTGTGGAATGAACTGTCGCCTGCGGTATTTCCGGACCGATTCGACCTTCAAACCTTCAAGAAAAGAGCGTACTCCCATCTTAAAGGCCGGCAACGCACTTACAACCCCTCTGGTGTTGCGAGTGTCCATGGGCGGCGCTAATCGCTTACCATCAGGCGGTTCGTCTGCTCGTTTGCCACCTATGTCATAAAAAAAATGGTAGTTATAATTCTATTCTATTATATTCTTTTCTTCCACACGGTGGACCGATGACCTGGTAAGGGTCACAGGTGTCCGCTGGATGCGGTTGGCGCAGGACCGGTCATTGTGGAAGTCTTTGAGGGAGGCCTATGTCCAGCAGTGGATGTCATTCGGCTGACATGATGATGATGATAATTCTAGATGCACAGGTTTCTTGGTTTTGTTTTAAAATGTAAATAACCACCATATTATAACTGTCTTTTACGTGATGAGAGATCGGGGTGTTCACAGGTTACTTTGGGGGTCAAAGGACTCTTGGTCAACATCAGACAATACAGATTGTAGGATGTGTGGCGAGGATGAAGAGACAATGGAACACTTGCTGTGTGAATGTCACGTCCTTGCCAGACAAATAATGAATTACTTTAGCAATGGTTACCCAGAACCAAAGGAATTCAGAGTACTCCCGCTGAGTTCCCTCATCCAGTTTGTGGAAATTTTGGAGAGCAACTTGGAGTAGGTATAAAGACCGAACCGAATCCTACACCGGAGACGACGATGCAACGGGGCAACGCCTAAATAGATATTAAATTGTGATACTCTATGTTATCATTGGTATCTTTATATATTCAACTAGCTATTGCCCGCGACGTCGTCCGCGTATTGTTCCTATTGGTCGCAGCGTGATGTTTTATAGCCTAAAGCCTTCCTCGATAAATGGACTATCCAACACAAATATATTTTTTCAATTCGAACCAGTAGTTCCGGAGATTAGCGCGTTCAAACAAACAAACAAACTCTTCAGCTTTATAATATTAGTATATATTGTTATTTGTTCAGTAAGCTTAAGTTTCATGGCGCATTGGGTTTCTGTAATGTCATGTAAACGTTTGTAATAAATAAATAATAAAAAAAATAGTGTTTTGGTGTCAAACTGTTAACTTACGTATGATTATTATTATTATTAAAAAGGAGGGGGCAATTGCACAAAAGATCCCTTTGGGTCGAAATGCATCCGCAAGGACCGTCAAATAAATAAGATAAGATAAGGTACCTGATGAGCACTTGCGCAGTAGTCTTCCCATACTTGTCGGCGACGACCTTGATCCTCGGGTCCTCGGTGAGCTGCGGATCTCCGGGCTTCGCCCACGGCCTGTCAGGCGAGCCTAAAGGCGAGTACGCAGTCACGGCGATGTCCTTCGACTTGCAGAAGTCGATCAGCTTCTGCTGGTTCAGGTATGGATGTATTTCCACCTGGAACCCAATGAAATTAGAATTAATATTACTCATTATATTTGTTTTTGTCATATGTCAGTTAAGAATTAGCCACAGTCCTCACCTTCCTTACCTTCACAGTCGAAACGCACAGAGCGGGCGCGGTGCGTTGCGGCGCAGAGGCGGTTTTGCATATTTGATCTTTCCGAAACTGTCGACTGTCATTAGATTCAGATTCAGATTATTTTATTTCTCAATAGCATGACAGTTTTCATTAAATACAAACAAAAATATGCATACGTACTGAGATCGTCAAGATTTCAAACAATTATACATTATTTCAAACTATTATACCTTTGATTTTAAATTATAGATATTAAACATTATTTTATATATTATAATTTATAATATATTTCAAAAGAGTTCATAAATAATTATTTGATTAAATTTTAATTCATATACCATTTAATTAGTTATTAATCGATTTAAAAGATAATTCGTTCAGCTTAAGGTCATACATGAATATATTAGTACTCGTTATTCAGGTATTCCTTAACGCTATACAGGGTGATTTCGGGGTCGTGAATCATGAATAAGTTTTACGACTTGGTATCTGTTAGCCATTTCAAAAAAATTGTAGTGACACGAAACAAATGTATTTCTTTTTTAATTTATTTTGATGACAAAAATACAAAGTCTCAAAAAATCATGGTTACCCTTCTCTCTTTGACGGATAGTATGGAGAGTTGACAGTGGGGTAGGGTGACCAAGTTGTATGAAAAAGTATTATTTTCCATTACAATTTGAAGACAAAGAGAATTATTTGAATTATAAACCGTCATACCAACTGTGATGTTGTCTACTTTGAACTCTTGACCATGTACAATCATTCCGGATCACGACCCCAAAATCACCCTGTATAGTGTCTTGTCAAGTAGCAGCTGTTTAACTTTGCGACGGAATGTGTTAATGTTTCAGTTTTTATATCTGCTGGCAGCTTATTGTATAGTTTCGGTCCTATTATATTGGGACATTTTTTAACCATTTGTAATTCATTACTGCTTCATATGTCACATACGCCGCCTCCGCTCTACCGTGCTACCGAATACCGAGCGGATTTATTGGTACGACGTTTCCCTGACCGCGTTCGCTTCACCAAATAAACCGCCTCCGCCACGCGACGACGCCGCGCCGCGCTCTGCGCGTTTCAAGCTTTAGAGGGACGCAGCTATTAATTAGACAGGATCAGTCCGGCAGCAGAGCAGAACGCGGTACTAGGATCTTGCTTGGATTGCAAGAGTTAAAGCCGCAGGGCTCGGAAACCGGTATTCTGTCCATACAAAAATACCGGTATTTTTTTAGTTCTTATCGTTCTTTCGTCTACTATTTCATGTTTAATCAGGCAATCTAACAATATGAAGTAATAACCCAAATACATTATTGAGTCCTACATAAAGAGCACAAACTAATTAAAAATATTTGGCTATTTCAGGATTTTGAGATTAACCGATTCCGAGCCCTGGTTAAAGGAAATCCTAATCAAGGCTTGCAGGTCTTCAGTAGAACGCGACGTCTATTCTACTTCAGATGGTGAAAGCTACGTTGTATTACTTACCAATTTTACCATGTCATTCTGTCAGCAGCTGCATCAGTAGTTTGTCTACACTCTCCAGTACAGTGTGATCTGGTCGTCCTAAGTTGTCAAGAATCACCGGAATTCTGCATCGAAACGTAAATAATTGTCCTTTAATTATCCTGTGGCATTCCTGTTCGCATCAGGAATGAGGCCATCCGCAGCAGAACCAAAGTGACCGATATAGCCCTCCAAATCGCTAAACTTAAGTGGCAGTGGGCGGGGCACATTGCACGTAGAACCGATGGCCGTTGGGGCGGAAAGGTTCTCGAGTGGCGACCACGTACCGGAAGGCGTAGCGTGGGCAGGCCCCCCACACGGTGGACCGATGACCTGGTAAACGTCGCTGGTGTCCGCTGGATGCGGGTGGCGCAGTATTGCGGAAGTCTTTGGGGGAGGCCTATGTCCAGCAGTGGACGTCTTTCGGCTGACATGATGATGATGATTCCTGTTCAAGACTTTTCCATCGCCAGAAGATTGCAAGGATGCCAGTAGATACAACAATAGTTTGTCACCAGTGTACATACAGTATGATCTGTCTACATACCTGGTCCTGTCTAAGCTGTCAAGAATTACCGGAATGCTGTAAGCGAGAGACGCAGCTATTCGCTAAGTGTACCTGGTTAACTTGCGGTGGGATGCTGGCCACCTGCAGAACCCGCTCCAGCTGCCGCCGGCTGAAGTTGGAGACGCCGATGCTGCGCGTCAGCCCGGCGGCCACGAGGGCCTCCATACTGCGCCACGTGTCCACGTAGTCCACATCAGAGTACGCGGTCTTGCCGGCGCTGTCTTGGGGGAAGAGGTCATCATCTTCCTGAAAATCACAACACAACCTTAGAATGATAGTGACCTGATACCTCTCATCATGTCAGCCGAAAGACGTCCACTGCTGGACATAGCCCCCCCCACAAAGAACTTCATCATCATCATCATCATGTCAGCCGAAAGACGTCCACTGCTGGACATAGCCCCCCCCCCCTCCCCCAAAGAACTTCATCATCATGTCAGCCGAAAGACGTCCACTGCTGGACATAGCCCCCCATCCCTCCCCCAAAGAACTTCATCATCATCATCAATTCATGTCACCCGAAAGACGTCCACTGCTGGACATAGCCCCCCTCCCTCCCCCAAAGAACTTCATCATCATCATCATAATTTCAGCCGAATGACGTCCACTGCTGGACATAGGCCTCCCCCAAAGACTTCCACAATGACCGGTCCTGCGCCACCCGCATCAAGCGGACACCCGCGACCCTTACCAGGTCATCAGTCCACCGTGTGGGGGGCCTGCCCACGCTACGCCTTCCGGTACGTGGTCGCCACTCGAGAACCTTCCCGCCCCAACGGCCATCGGTTCTGCGTGCTATGTGCCCCGCCCACTGCCACTTAAGTTTAGCGATTCGAAGGGCTATATCGGTCACTTTGGTTCTGCTACGGATGGTCATTCCTGATGCGATCACGCAGAGAAACTCCTAACATAGCTCTCTCCTCTTTGGGTGACTTATACTACAAGTTTTTGCATTAGGTCACGTAATTCTAAGGGTGCGATATCATCAATATATAGGTATACTCCACTAATTAATGGCAAAAATACAAGCTACTGAAAAACTATTTCAAAAAGCAGGGACCAATTGAAATGATAATGTCAGATATCCACATTAAATTTGACGCGATTTTAGCTAAATTTAATTCTGCTAACACGCATAATGAAACTGCTAAAAACACTTATCTATATATTCTATATCATCGGGTGACAAGCAAAAGTCACCAAGTAACAAATACCTACTTAAGATAAAGCTCGTATCTCAATATCGATGTAGTACCTACTGAGATACGAGGTTTTGAGGAGCAGTGACAGATATTTTAGTGACTTTTGCTTGTAACTCGACGAATTATATCGAATATTACGAGTATTTATATCAATAAAATATGATTCTGATTATGTGTGATTGTGTCCTACAAAAATAAAATTAGTCCGTCATTTAGATTGGCATAAAATATTTAACACGTATTTTTTCTTCAGCATTGCGATACAGCGAGGAAATGCCGCCAGCATCCTCTGTACAATGCCTCAAGGGCCCGTTTTAGATTTAAGTTAGTTTTAATTTTCGTTATATTATTTTGGTAAAGCATTCTTGTATATATTTTCGTTGTACATAAATAAAAGATTTTCCATTTTTTTTTCTTTTTCATTAAACATAAATGATAGTCAGTTAAAGTTCCACGTGAAATCACGCCGTGCTACACTTTACACACACACGGCGTGACGTAGGAACTCCCGCTCCCGAGCTTTGACATGCTTTATCTTTGTCGTAAAGGTATGCTAAGATGGTTTGGAAATGTCGAGAGGATAGATGAAAGAAGATTGACAAAACGAGTGTATGAAGGAAGTGGATGGAAAAGTTGGAAGGGGAAGACCTCGGCGAACGTACTCCGACCAAATAGGAGACATTCTGCAGAAAAGCCAGGTCAAGAGTACCCTAAATCGGCGCGCATGCATGAAGAATGTTATGAGAGTTCATGAAGCGAAAGCTGTATGTCAGGATCGTAGCAAGTGGAAATCCGTGATCTCTGCCTACCCCTCTGGGAAACAGGCGTGATTATGTGATGTATGTATGTATCTTTGTCGTTTTTGTGAGGGTGGGCCCTATAACAGGAGCAAAAAAATTAAACGGTGCACTATTGAGCGAATCACAAACTATTTCCAAATAACCTCAAACAAAAAAAGTTTTCCTGAATTATTTTCCTTCAAAGATATCTTACGTTTATTTTTTACTCTTATCTTCTTTGGTTTTTATGTATACTGTGTGTCTGTTTGTGGCATCGTAGCTCTTTTTTTTTGAACTATGGAAAGAAAATTTTGAGGGTTTTTAACTTTTTTAAGTTGTCAGTTACACATTCTTTCACAACTTTGGGTGATGTGTTGTGTCAATCACCAATAATAGTTCGCTTTGGACTCTCGGTATATATACAGAGTGTTTGGTAACTAGGTTCAAAGACTTTCAGGGATGATAGAGGAGAATTTGAAATATTTTAGACACAACATACGTAGTACAAAGTCTTTAAGTTTCCAAGATATGCACCATTTTATTTTGAAAATTGTTTGTTTTCCATACTACCATACATTTGGAAGATGTTTAGTTTTTTTTAATGTTCCCTTTTTTCTGGCTTATCGTTATTTTTAGTAACTGTAGGAACTAAGGAAGTTTTTTAAATGAATTGAATTGGGACTAACGACTTTCTACTGCCTGTATTCACGTGGTATTCATTTTCATAGTAGGAACAAAAAAATACCCGTTATTTTCGAAGTTCTTCTAGTTCGAAGTAAGAACCTAATACTTATTTAGATAATTGTGGAGTAAAATTAAGATCCCACTGTATATAATTTGTTAAAATTAACATAAATGTGATTATATTTTCATAAAATAACATAAATGTACTTATATTATAATTAACATAAATGTAAAATGCCCGATTTGAGGGAGCATACTAAAAAATTCGACATTAGTCGACCTAAAAACACTTCTTTTAATATTGCCAGGGAGTCCCGTGTCATGTAAACATGTTCCGCAAGCGTAAACCGCCTGACCCCGCCTGATAAGACCGCCTGTTGCTACCATTACTAGTTATGTAAGTTTTTTTGTGTAACATTGTTCTCTTGTGTGGTGCAATAAAGCATATTTATTATTATTATTATTAAACCATTCCAAAAAATCTAAACATTTTCCAAATGTATGGTAGTTTGGAAAACATGCAATTTTCAAAGTAAAATGTTGCATATCTTGGAAACTAAACGACTTTGTACAACACATGTTGTGTCTAAAATATTTCAAATTACCTCCTCTATTATCCCTGAAAATCTTTGCACCTAGTTACCAAACACCCCGTATATTGTACAGTCAGCGTCATATACTACGTAGCAGCCAAATAGTTCGGAACACCAAATATTTTGTATGGTGTAATAATAATAATATTGGGGGACAATCTTACACAAATCGACCTAGTCCCAAACTAAGCAAAGCTTGTACTATGGGTACTAGACGACGATATACATACTTATATAGATAAATACATACTTATATACATAGAAAACATCCAAGACCCAAGAACAAATATCCGTGAAAAATGCACAAATAAATGCCCTGGCCGGGATTCGAACCCGGGACCTTTAGCTTCGGAGGCAGAGTCACTACCAACTAGGCCAAACAGGTCGTCATGTATTGAACTATTTTGCTACTTACCATACAACGCTAACTGTACTTTGTGTTTCGAAGCAAATCGTTCTTCAAATCTTGCGCATGTAATAACAGTGCTTTATTTTATAATAAAGACACCGTTGAAAAAATTCCCTTTATTGATTTGAGGATAGGTTTCAAAAAGTGTTGTTAGGTCTTTGTTGTTTTCACGGTAACACACCGTTACCCAGTTTGCACTAGTGACAGCGCCATCTATTGGGTAATTGGGAAAACGTAACAGATAAGATTGTTGAGGTTTTAATTAGTCGTGTTCTAATAATGTGAACACGACTTAATTGTTAAATGCACAGTTTCTAAGATATTTTTGAAGTTTTTGAGAACGGATTAGGTACATATATTTATGAACTCGACTGTACGTTACTGCATCTTGTAGGATACGTAATTTGCCGTATTATTAAAAGTTACCTAGCCTAACCTAAACTAATGGCTCCTGAGCTGTAGACATCGCGATTCTCTTTTTCAAATATTAAATATTGCAAAAACTGACTCGAGAAAAAAATCTCAAAATTCGCAATTAAAAAATAACTGCCACGTAAGCTCGAAACATGCTCAAAATGCAGAGAGCGGGCGCGGCGCGGTGCGGGGCGGAGGCGGTTTTACATTTTTAGGGTTCCGTAGTCAACTAGGAACCCTTATAGTTTCGCCATGTCTGTCCGTCCGTCTGTCCGTCCGTCCGCGGATAATCTCAGTGACCGTTAGCACTAGAAAGCTGAAATTTGGTACTAATATGTATATCAATTACGCCGACAAAGTGGTAAAATAAAAAGTGGAAAAAAATATTTTATTAGGGTACCTCCCCTATACGTAAAGTGGGGAGTGTTTTTTTTTTCATTTTAACCCTTACGTGTGATATATTGTTAGATAGGTATTTAAAAATAAATAGGGGTTTACTAAAATCATTTTTTGATAATGTTAATATTTTCGGAAATAATCGCTCCAGAAGTAAAAAAAAAATGACCCCCCTCTAACTTTTGAACCATAAGTTTTAAAAATATGAAAAAAATCTCAAAAGTAGAACTTTATAAAAACTTTGTAGGAAAATTATTTTGAACTTGATAGGTTGAATAGTTTTTGAAAAAATTACAAAAACTACGGAACCCTACACTGAGCGTGGCCCGATACGCTCTTGGCCGGTTTTGATCTTTCCGAAACTGTCGACTGTCGATTACTGCTTCATATGTCACACACGCCGCCTCCGCTCTACCGCGCTTCCGAATACCGCGCGGTTTTTTGGTGCGGCGCGCCCCGGACCGCGTTCGCTCCATGGCTCCCCAAAACCGCCTCTGTGTTCGTTTAAATTTGAATGTATGGAAAGTTTGACAAGTTTCTATGGCATGACAGCTGCCGGCGCCATATTTAACGTTGATCGGTCTGTGATCGTAAGTCGGTGCAACCCAGCCAGTGTAAAGCCGGGTCCACAGCGCAATGTTTTTCGTGTTTGCAAACATCGAACATGTTTTGTTGGATTTTTGGTGCAGTGGACCGGCCTTAGCATTGAGGCCACGCCTATTTTGTGTTCGAAAAACATGTTTGATGTTTGCAAACACGAAAAACATGGCGCTGTGGACCCGGCTTTATTGTATTTGACTGTGGTCATGTTTAACAATTCAAATAGTTATTCTCAGAACATGGTTCCATACACACAATTACAATTAAAACAAAATGTTAGTAATAATAATAATGATACTTAGAGCTATGTTAGTAAGCAAAGTATAAATAGATACTTAGTCCTAATTTTAAAATAACAATTAATTAACGATGATGCTGATTACCACACTACCACCACACCACATTTTGTACTCACACTATTTTCTGCGAAAAAATAACTGAACTTTTTTTAAACATTTTACCTTGTAAGCCTGCGGCCAGTGGATGAGATACAGGTCCAGGTACTCAAGTCCAAGGTTTTTCAGCGTTGTTCTGATGGCCGGTTCCACAAGGTCGGGTCGGTGGAAGGTACACCACAGCTTGGAGGTGATAAACAGCTCCTCACTGGAAGAAAAATACGTATTTTTTAGCGTTCTGTAGCCAAAATAGCAAAAACGGAGCCCTTGTAGTTCATCATGTCCATCTGCCTGGCTAGTATTGTAGACGACAGCCAGGCACGATACAGTAAATAGTTATAACTATAAATTTAAGTACGCAGCGGCTGATCACGGCTCCCGCGTGTTGTTTCTCGAACCATCGAAGCGTGAACGGCGAGCCGTGATTGGCCAAACCGCGCTCGCTTTTGTTATTGTTACTTCTCGCCGCTCGGGCGATGCGAGCTGTTAGTTACCACCGAAGATCCGTCGCGCTAACGTATAAAGTTTTTTTTTATTACAAGTACTTGATCAAATCGATCGTAGTTTTCTTTGTTTTCCGAACTATGAAAGTGAGTACGCCGTGTCGTAGCTCCGCTAAGAATATCTTTTGCGTTTTCGAGCTCCCGGCGTACCCTCCGGAATCGTGGAGGTACGTTCGCGACCTCGAGGAACTTGATGGAGCTATCCAATGATATTTTAAGTATAGATACGTTACCCGCGTATCTAAAGTGTGCCGCTATAAAGACGCTAAACATCGCCTATTGGCTTCAGTCGCTCCCGGGCAAGCGAGAGAGGCGAATGTTGACACGAGTTCCCGCCAACGACGTAAGTGACCTTAAAAATGCCGTCATGCGTGTTGCGAAAGTGCACTAATTATACATCCAAACGTACTAAGGCAACAGGCATCACATACCACAAGTAAGTAAGTTGAAATTATGTTATTTTTTCCATTTTATCCTTCAATTTACCAAATATGACGTCATGAAGACGCTGTCTCAGAGAAAGAGACTACCTAGTGTCGTTTGCAATGAGAGTGATAAAGACAAACAGACTACGAACATAGATTAATGTAACAGATGCGTCATACTAAATCACATTCAATTCTAGATTATATGGGTTACATAGTCAACTTCAACTTTCTGCCCTATTTATTTCATCGGGTTTATTTAGAAGAAAATAATGCTGTAACTATTAAATGTTAATTTTTAAAGTATATCTCTGAGTACCAGTGACGAAAAGTGAAGAAATGTCCTTTCTTATATCCTACACGAGGTCGGTCTGTAAGAAGTTTTTGTTGCTTGATAGAAATATAATCGATTGACATCAACAGGCATGAAACATTTTTTGACAAGATTAGTTTTGCTGTCTGTACATTTATTCAAAAATCCGTGTCCGAGTCAATTATTTTGTAATTCTTTGACGTGCCTGCTACGCAAACGACAACCCGAGAGCGGTATTACCATTACTTACACTCGCTATCATCCGTCGATTAATAGGTCGAAACAGTTTGTACCTTCTGCCTAGTGTTAGTTTCTTTAATCTGTGTCAAACGTGCGGTGATTGGTGTTCCGGGTGAAGGCTGTCTCTTTCTTATGTATTATTTTGATAAAGCTATCTCTTTTACGCTTTCGATGAAGTGTGCGTATTGTAAACAATAAAACAAAATGCGAATGTGTGATGCCGCGATGTTGGAAGCACTTTTTGCGCTTGTAATGTTCGAGCATAACCTATCTATACTTAAAATATCATTGGAGCTATCGTGGATGCAAATGTTAGTGGCCGTAGTTAACAAGTATGATAGCTTATACCGTCACGTTATATGGCTAAAATGTACTGAAACGTCACATAAAACGTGACGGTATAAGCTATCATACTAGCCGGACTGGTGTCACAGGCATTTTACTCAATAACTGTAAGGTGTATTGAAATGTAGGTGTATTTTACATAGTCTATTAAATTAAATAAAAAAGGTTTTTTACAGTAAGACACAAAAGAGTAGAAATTAAAAAGTGGCAACACTGTACTGTCGTCCCTTTTTTCCTAGATTGATTTGAAAGGGATGACACGACAGTGTTGCCACTTTTTAATTTTTAATGTAGTACGTCAATCGATACTTTACTTATTTTAAAGTTAATAATGTTATTCAACATGGGTCCAATTATTTGTTTTAATTAAATTCAAAAAAATCAAAAATCAAAATCAAATATTTATTCTGCAAATAGGCCACAAGGGCACTTTTACATGTCAAAGCGTGAATTTATACAATTAAAAAAAACTGACAATCTAACTTAATAATAATGATTAAAAAAATATACTTATTAACAATTATATAAAAATAAATTTACAAATATTAAGGACGTATTGAATACGATCTGTCCGAATAAACAAAAAGTACATAAAATTAATTTAATATCTCAGAGATGTATATGGATGTAATTGCTATTTCAGTACAAAATAAATCAAATTAACTGACCACTTCTTTGTGAACAAATCTTTACGTGACTTTAAGACAAGAAAGTGTCAAGTCAACAAAGTAGTAGCCGGCTAAGACACGAATTTAGGCTGTGTTAGATTTGAGATTTTTCAAAGAATTTAATTTTTATTTAAAACTAGCTAGTTTGCCCGCGACCTCGTCCGCGTCTTCGCTCCTATTGGTCGCAGCGTGATGTTATATATCCTAAAGCCTTCCTCGATAAATTATAAGTCCATTTATCGAGGAACACAATAAGAATTTTTCAATTCGAACCAGTTCCTGAGATTAGCGCGTTCAAACAAACAAACAAACTCTTCAACTTTATAATATTAGTATAGATGAATATTATAAAAATGTATGTATTTATAAAAAAATGCTTCACTTTACGTATAGGGAAGGTAAACTATTTTTTTTTTTCAAAATTTAATCTAGCCTTCTATTCGCGCGATTAATATGTATATCTATGCCAAATAACAGGTTTCTAGTACCTACTACTAACGGTTCTTTGATAAATAATAAGTCGCGGACGGACGGATGGACGGACATGGCGAAACTATAAGCGTTCCTTGTTTACTGAACTTAGCAATTCTAAATTCAAATCTGTAGTAAAACAAACACTTATTTCAAGAGCATATTATAATTCTTTTCTCAAACATGCAATGAAATATTGATGTTATGTTCCTTATAATAGGCTGCGAAGTATGACGTTTCAGGCGCGGCTAGGACAAGAAGTCGTTAATGGAATTTCATACAAATCTTGCAGGCCTAGGCCGGCAAAGTCCTCTTTTTTAATTCCATTCCACATAAATTTGTGGCACAGGCATCATGACATTCTGCCACTAGGCGTATTAAAAATAAAACTTTGATTTTTTTTGTTGTTTATTTCATTGCACGTTTGAGAAAATCACTATACATACCTCGGCGGGAAATATGGGGTTGCCGGCCTTAGACCTATCCGGCCTCGCTTCGCTCAGCCGTCTATATGTCTTCGGCCGGCAACCCCCTTTGTCCCGGCCTCTGTAGTAATGTACTATTCATTTCTTTTAATTCTTTCATTTTATAAATACTAACCCTTAGCATAACTTATTACTGTAACTACTAACAAAATATGGATCAAGTTGTCCGAAATAAACATTTTTGAATTTTGAATAAGATAAACGATTACATCATGGATTAGGGATGTTTGGCATTGATAGCGTCCTGCACGGGTAATCTATCGCGAAAATATATTTTTCCCGTCACTAGCTCGGAAAGCCGTCTTTTATCCTTTGAAACAAGCGGGTAAAAACGCATTTTATCCACAAGTGGGGAAAGTAATTTGACCTTGGAGCGTGTTTGAGTAGCTTTTGACAGATAACAAAACTCATAATAATGGTTCGTTTGATATCAATTATCATTAAATAAATGGTTTGAGAATTTAATAAAAAATACCAAATTTAGCTTTATTTAATGATTTAAGTCGTAAACCTTAAAATTTTATAAGTAACATTTTTTATAACTATATTGAATATAATTATAATTGAGTCGATGCAATTTCATAACGCATCGGCAGAAATGTCATCATTGTTAATGTCAACTAAAATATACACAACTTGTCACCGACTCCGACTCGCGTAAATATTATACACAACTTTCAGAGTTTTCTGTTATAAATTATAATATCGTAAAAAAATCAGTGATTCGAGTGATGAAAATCATGCCTGTGGAACTGTGTTTTTTACATTTTGCACTTTCCTCGCTATAATGAGGAGAAAAGTTTTGTGTTACACACGGGTGCAAAGTTGTATTTTACTTCTCGTGTGTTGAAACACTCGCTACGCTCAGGATCCTTTCGCTGGCTCGTGTTTCAATTCCACACTCGCTGGTAAAATACATCTTTGCACCCTTGTATAACAAATAACTATTCTACTGTAGCATTGTTATTTACATGTAATTTTATATTTAACTATACAATGTATATTGTTTTGAAAAAATGACACCTCGCCGAGTTTCTTACGCCGGTTCTTCTCGTGGCAGAGGTATATTTTTCCGAACCGGTGGTAGTTTATTGACGTTCATAGGTGCATGTAATATGCCTAATTTTAAGAATAAACTACTTTTACTTTTTACTACGGAACCCTAAACAAAATAGAAAACCGAATAGATAAGGATCTCTAATCGGCTGACTCGCACTTGAGTCATTATCAGCACGTTACGTTACCATGACTAGGCCCCTTCCTAATTTACAAACAAGGTGCGATAATAATTTTACCGCCGTAATCGAATCAAGGCCACGTACTCGTGAAGTGATAAGATGCTCAAGGTTTCTCGTTATAGCGTATTCGTGATTGAAATGCCGGTTATCATCTCAACAGTTTTTTATCCCACAATTTTTACGACCTACGTGATTCTTTTTATTCAACGACGGTGGAAAATAACCATGCGATGAGTGGTTGCCGTTTTCACCGACAAAAGAATTGAGATCTGAATGGGTGCCAAGTTCCGTAGATTAGTTTCTCTGAAAAGGTGCCAAGCCCGGCACTACAATTGTTTACAGTAAAACTAATTTACTGCGGCTTAATGCATTTTGAGCCTTAACTTGGCCTTTCTATGCAGTATGATATAATACCATGAAAGCTGTTGGATATTTAAGATAGCTCGATGACACGCAAGGTCATATGATGGTAACCAGACAGTGTAGCCTAATGGCCGCTTGTGACTGTCAAGCGCATTGCAGGCCGTTTATTGAGGATTCTGAGATATATGTAGTCGTTTGGGGTAGCAGGGTTGCAGGGGTAAAGTACAAAGGCGAGCTTATCCCTATAAGGGATCTCTTCCAGCTAACCTTTGAGCAATTGAGTGGAAGGTAGGTACAATAAGATAGACAAACTTAAACCATACAAATAAAACAGATGCAATATATATGAAAATAAACTTATAATATATGCACAAATGTAATCGGTAAATATATACATTATATATATATATATATATATATATACAAATGTCGTAAATATGAGTATATTTATTAAATACAGCTTTATAAATTAATAAAATTTATAAAACTGTATTTAACCAATTCACTAGTTATTGGCGTTATCGCATTTTCATAGAGAAACTGTAGGCACTGGTTTACTTATTATCTTATTTTTTTACTTATTTATTGTTTAAGTAATGTGTGAACTTGGCTGTGCCACACAGATCGTGACCCATCAATGGTCCTGCCGGAAGACCAGCGCTGACTCCTGAGTCGGCACCATGCTGAGGCAGGATCATTTCATGGTAAACTTTTAAAAAAATGTAGCCAGGGGGCAAAGAGGCCGACGATGAAGCAAGCTCACCCAGAAGATGCCTATTCACTCGTGCCTTAAAAATTGCCTTCTAGTTTTTGTGGTAAAGACTGCCATATCCCCTTGTAAGTCAGTATAGGGTCGGCACAGCGCTTGTGATTATGTATGTATGTATTACTTTATTGTACATAAAACACGACAAAACGATAAACAAACAAAAAGTAGACGTACAAAGGCGAGCTTATCCCTTCAAGGGATCTCTTCCAGCTAACCTTTGAGCAAATGAGTTTATTAAAAACAAATGGAGGATGACGATAAACAACCTGTGAATTATGCACCGTATTGAAGGCGCTACTGAAGTCCAATAATACAAGAGCAGTCAGTTTCTTATGTTCAATATTAAAACGAATGTCGTCGGTGATCTTGACTAAAGCTGTGACAGTGCTATGCCCGGGACGGAAGCCAGATTGGAAGTTTAGTCGCAGATTATTTTAGTCGCAGGCGTACAGTCAGCATCGAAAGTAGCTACGCTTATGAAGGTGTACTCTTACTCCCTTCCCTTGTGATAAAGACTTTTAGACTTTTCAAATGCGTAGTTTAGTAGTAGGTAGGCACCGGTATCTGCTTACCATCAGCCAGCCTGTTTGCCGCTGTCGTCGTATATAAAAAAATCATTTTCCTTACCGTGTGAGGACGCCTTCCGTATCTTGGCGCTGAGCGCAGTGCCGACCTGCTCGTTCGTACACGCGCGCAGTCGACGTGCCGGTAGCCCTTCACTGCGCGTCACTCCGGCCTGTCCTTACCGTGTGACGACGCCCTCTTGTATCTTAATTCTGCGCGCGGCGCCGACCTGCTAGTTCGTACACGTGCGCAGTCGACGTGCCGGTAGCCCTTCACTGCGCGTTACTCCGGCCTGTCCTTACCGTGTGACGACGCCCTCTTGTATCTTAATTCTGCGCGCGGCGCCGACCTGCTAGTTCGTACACGCGCGCAGTCGACGTGCCGGTAGCCCTTCACTGCGCGTCACTCCGGCCTGTCCTTACCGTGTGACGACGCCCTCTTGTATCTTAATTCTGCGCGCGGCGCCGACCTGCTAGTTCGTACATGCGCGCAGTCGACGTGCCGGTAGCCCTTCACTGCGCGTTACTCCGGCCTGTCCTTACCGTGTGACGACGCACTCTTGTATCTTAATTCTGCGCGCGGCGCCGACCAGCTCGTTCGTACACGCGCGCAGTCGACGTGCCGGTAGCCCTTCACTGCGCGTTACTCCGGCCTGTCCTTACCGTGTGACGACGCCCTCTTGTATCTTAATTCTGCGCGCGGCGCCGACCTGCTAGTTCGTACACGCGCGCAGTCGACGTGCCGGTAGCCCTTCACTGCGCGTTACTCCAGCCTGTCCTTACCGTGTGACGACGCCCTCTTGTATCTTAATTCTGCGCGCGGCGCCGACCTGCTAGTTCGTACACGCGCGCAGTCGTCGTGCCGGTAGCCCTTCACTGCGCGTCACTCCGGCCGGTCCTTACCGTGTGACGACGCCCTCTTGTATCTTAATTCTGCGCGCGGCGCCGACCTGCTAGTTCGTACACGCGCGCAGTCGACGTGCCGGTAGCCCTTCACTGCGCGTCACTCCGGCCGGTCCTTACCGTGTGACGACGCCCTCTTGTATCTTAATTTTGCGCGCGGCGCCGACCTGCTAGTTCGTACACGTGCGCAGTCGATGTGCTGGTAGCTCTTCACTGCGCGTCACTCCGGCCTGTCCTTACCGTGTGACGACGCCCTCTTGTATCTTGGCGCTGAGCGCAGCGCCGACCTCTTGCTCGTTGCCGTATACGTGCGCGCAGTCGATATGCCGATAGCCTGCGTCGATGGCGTCTTTGACCGCCTGCGTCACTTCGCCGGGCTTCGACTGTCAAACAAAAAAATATATATATGAGAGGAAATGACGACGGAAATGATGATGAGTGGGGGTAGTTCTGTCTGGTGGCACTATAGTGGTGACACTTACACTGTCAGGACGCTCAGCGAAAACCAATATGAATCTGGCAAGAGCTCGGTCGAAACAAAAACCTAGAGTGGGGGTGAGCACTTGTGTAAGAAACTATTTATATTTTATTTGCATTACCAAGTTCGGGTGCACAACGTCTATTGATGTCACCAACCACCACGTAAGGCTTAATTAGAACTTAATTGAGATAGCTCGCGCGAACGTGTTAACACGTTCCCTGTCCGAACGCCCCCAATGTGGGGACATGAAGCTTTTTTTCAGGAGTCCGTGTCCCCACTGTGGGTGCACGGGTTGTTCACGGCTACGAACTACAACTGTCACTTGGACTTGTGACATTGAAGGATAATTTTGTATGGGGACAGGGAACGTGTCTTGCGTATAAAACGAGAGTGACAGTTTATTTTGCTCGGGTGTAGGGGAAATGTTGGTGAAATGGCCTATATCCTTAATTCCTTCCTAATGGTACCTATCCTTTTTAGGGTTCCGTAGTCAACTAGGAACCCTTATAGTTTCGCCATGTCTGTCCGTCCGTCTGTCCGTCCGTCCGCGGATAATCTCAGTGACCGTTAGCACTAGAAAGCTGAAATTTGGTACTAATATGTATATCAATTACGCCGACAAAGTGGTAAAATAAAAAGTGGAAAAAAATATTTTATTAGGGTACCTCCCCTATACGTAAAGTGGGGAGTGATTTTTTTTTCATTTTAACGCTAACGTGTGATATATTGTTAGATAGGTATTTAAAAATAAATAGGGGTTTACTAAAATCATTTTTTGATAATGTTAATATTTTCGGAAATAATCGCTCCAGAAGTAAAAAAAATGTGTCCCCCCCCCTCTAACTTTTGAACCATAAGTTTTAAAAATATGAAAAAAATCTCAAAAGTAGAACTTTATAAAAACTTTGTAGGAAAATTATTTTGAACTTGATAGGTTGAATAGTTTTTGAAAAAATTACAAAAATAATTTCTGAACTAAGTTTGTAATTTAACCGTATAAACAGGTGTTTATTGTACCTGTCATTTCTACAAAATCACAATGAAATGACGTGCTTTCAAAGGTTTTGTGTTTCTGTACTTCATAAAAAAGTATGTTATGACCCCTCCATTCTTAACCGTAGAAGAATTAACACAATCGTGCCTGTGCCTAAGAGTAAGTCTGTATTTGCAAGAAGACAATTCGATGTACAATCAGCTCGCATCTATAATAATGTAAACAAGAAATTAAACATCTACTCTTTGAAACCATATGATTGTAAAAAAGTGATTATGGAATGGTTAAATGGACTTAGCTATGATGAAACTGAAGCGCTGCTTCACCCAGGGAATTAAGACTTAACTGAAAAACATTGTATACTGATAAAAACATAATAGACACGGTAAAACATGCGCGCGCGGACACACACACACACACACGCACGCACGCACGCACGCACGCACGCACGCACGCACGCACGCACGCGCACACACACACACACACACACACACACACACACGCACACACATACAGTAATTCCCCTATGCTGTATTAAAATGAACAGGAAGTTAATGAATAATTAATTATTTAATTTATAATTTTATCTAAAGCTTAAAAACATAAGTAAATTATATTGTAATACTACCTAATCTAAGTTAAAACTAAATTTAACTATAGGTTTTTATTATGTACTATATTTGGAAGAGCGAGATCTCCTGATACAGGTATCTCTATGCCTACTAGGAGACCTCAACCTTACTGTAAATTATACCCCATTTTTGTTAAATGAAATAAAACATTTGTATTTGTATTTGTATTTGTACTTAATATGTCAACTTAATGTGACGGACGGAAAACTACGGAACCCTATACTGAGCGTGGCCCGACACGCTCTTGGCCGGTTTTTTTAAATCATATAGATATGACAACTTTGGCTCCCACTATCTATGCTAGTGACTGTGAGAAAAACATTTTTTAAATTTCAAAATTTCCAAAAACTGACGGCCAAAAAACTATAATATTATCAAACCTGCTCACAAAATTTGGGTAGAAAAACGCGACCTGGATCAGAACAGCGGTAAATCCGAAAATCTGCCGGCCGGACATATGTAAGCTTTTTTGCCGAAGCTGAAACGGAGAGCTTCGTTACGCTCAGTCAAATATAGTAATGGCAGCCAAAGTAGTCAAAGTACAAAGTCCTCTCTATATACTGATACCATCTACAACATGATTGTTGTTTCGTAGGAAAGCGATATTACATTCCATTGATGATAAAATCGATAAAGCGCCCCGCCTTCTCCCAGTTTATTCGATACACGTTAACTTCTAATGCATATTTAAATATTGGTAGCGGTAACCATGTTAGCTTAGTTCATCATAGTTACTTTCATAGTGTTATGTCGTACGGTATTCTGATTTGGGGTAAAGCAGCTGACATACAGACAATCTTTGTTACAAAAAAAAGAGCCATTCGCTCCTACATTGAAAGCTAGACTATGTTCCCATGTAAAGTAAAAGTAAAAGTAGTTTATTCTTCAAATTAGGCATATTACATGCACCTATGAACGTCAATAAACTACCACCGGTTCGGAAAAATATACCTCTGCCACGAGAAGAACCGGCGTAAGAAACTCGGCGAGGTGTCATTTTTTCAAAACAATATACTTTATATTTCATTACTACAAAATAACTTAAATAACAATGCTACAGTAGAAAATATATTTTCGCGATAGATTACCCGTGCAGGACGCTATCACTGCCAAACAGGGATGTTTCGTCCATCCATGATGTAATCGTTTATCTTATAATATGCTCTTGATATAAGTGTTTGTTTTACTGCAGATTTGAATTTAGAATTGCTAAGTTCAGTAATGTGTTTAGGAATTTTATTGTAGAATTTGATACAATTTCCCAAGAACGACTTTTTCGCCTTTACTAGTCTATAGAAGGTTATTTTGATCATGTGTCTCAAAAGTTCAAAACAATAGCTTATTGCGGTTGTCCACTGGCCTGTTGAAATATTGGTCGAAATAGGGGTCGTACATAAATCACGTGATGTTTTTTTTAACCCCGCACTGGTAATAATAATCATATGGCATTTATTTTCGAACCGTGAGGTCTTCGAGAAGATAAGTGCGGTTGCCAGTTATATAGATGTTATATTATAAGGAACATAACATCAATATTTCATTGCACGTTTGAGAAAATATTTATACACCCCAGCGGGTATTGCGCGAGGCGACAAATCCAGACGAATCTTTGAATCAGTTCACTCCTCTAACTGCAATTTCAGTCAAATTTAATTTTTCAGAAAAAGCCAATTTTTCATTCCAGTTGGAAATACCTACCTAACCTTCCTACCTACCTACCCTTCCTACCTACCTACCTATATATTTCAAATCCGAAATCTTGAATCGATATTTAGGAAGTTTACGGTACCGTCGGTTCGTAATCGTATTTGCGAACTCGATAAAAATAGCTTCACCTTATCTACTTATTATTCATTACATTTTACAATCATCGTAGGTACGTAGGTTTAATATCTAATACCTAATCACTGAAACTATTGCTTTTTATCAGCTTGATTACGGATACTAGACTAAATCCATTTTTACAATGCTATAAAATACTTCAGATTTATGAGTATTATTAAACAAAATAATGAAGGTTACCCTTTTTCTAAATTAGATATTTTCTATACTGCCCTCTTATTCACAATCCGACTCGACCTCACCCTGTCACCTCACACCTCACCCATTTTTTTTTAAATGGGGTTGCTTTTGGTCAGCGTCTAGCCTAAAGATGAGGCCGACGATGAAGCGACCTCACCCAGAAGATGCCTATTCACTCGTGCCTTAAAAAGGTCAAGGTTATATTTTTATATTTAAACTGTCGAATGTCATTTGTCGACCCCCTCTTGGTCACAAAAACGTGTTATCAAGACACGCGGCAGCGTGTCCAGCCAAGTTCACCCCAGGAACTGGCGGACAGCAGCCGTGTGTTATATTACACGAACCGTTTGGAGCCACTTTTGACCCCCCAATAACTGCAAATCTATCTATATCTAACATAGAAAAATTTAATTTGGTACATGTAGTCTTATCGGGAAAATTTTAGCCCCTTCCATTGGGGTCCTGGAGGCTGCGCACTGTGCCGAAGCCAAGAACGTGTGGTCTTTAACTTGCCCCAACACGGACCCGCCTGCCAATCCATGTTCGCAAAGACAATGGGATGAGCCCCTCTGTCGCCTAACAAGGAAAAACCTCCTTGATTCAGCGATTAGTCCGTCAGACCGAGCTCGTCTCATTGCCTCCGCGGAATGGGAGTCGGGTTTGTGGTTACAGGCACTCCCATCCCCATCTATAGGCACATTGCTGGACAACAACACTTTCCGGTTGGCAACTTGCCTTAGAATAGGGGCGTCAACAAACATGCCCCACCGTTGTCAATGCGGAGCTATGGTGGACACTTTGGGCCACCATGGCCTCTCATGTAGCCGGAGTGCTGGGAGGATCCCGCGGCATGCCAGCATCAACGACGTCATTCGTAGGGCCCTGGTCAGTGCCAAGGTGCCAGCAGTCCTCGAGCCCAACGGTCTGACTAGGGATGACGGCAAGAGGCCCGACGGAATGACGTTGGTGCCTTGGAGTATGGGCCGGCCCCTTGTTTGGGACGCTACTTGTATAGATACCCTAGCGCCGTCCCATATTCCAGGCATCAAAGTTGATGCTGGTGCAGCTGCTTCCTCAGCCGAAAACCTCAAACGTCGCAAATATGCCGCTCTCGGCAGTACCTACGTATTTGCGGCGTTTGGGGTTGAAACTCTGGGGCCATGGGGTCCAAGTGCTCGTCGCCTCTATAAGGTGATTTCAAAGCGCCTTATAGAGGCTTCTGGTGACCAGAGGGCTGGCCAGTATTTCGCCCAGCGGATCAGCATTGCTATCCAACGGGGTAATGCGGCCAGCCTTTTGGGTACACTACCTAGTAATATAGACCTAGGGCAAATTTTTTATTTATAAGTTTTTATTTTTTTTATTTTTATTTGTTTTATTATGTTCTATCCTTGTTCTTTTTGTTGTGTTATAAATAAAAAATTTGGTACATGTATTAAGATCCTTTAGAACAACTAGAACCCCAAATGTCATAAATATAGGTTTAAAGTTATTGAGATAATAAATTCCAAAAAACGGCATTTTTACCACTGACTGAAACCCACTCCCACTTCCAGGTGACCTAGAAAGCTGAAATTTGGCATGCAGCTTGGTTTTTGTGTGTTTACACCAGGTAAAATCAGAAAACAGTGATGTTTTTATTAGTTTTATTATTATTATTATTTGTGCTAGTTACCTCAGAATTCCGTCATTTATTAACCGGTTTGGATTCTTTTTTTTGTTTGAAACGGTATACTTCAGGGGTAGTCCCATAGTTATCAGCTAAGAATCTGATCATCCTGGAGAAATCGAGGGAACTCTTCAAATATTTGAGGTGCACCTATAGCGATTTGGGTATTTTGTAAAGTAACTCGTGCATTGGCTCTTAAAAAGCACCATTTGGCAAAGATTGACAAAAAGTAATGATATCCCATCAAAAACATAAATGTGAAAATGAGAGCCAAGTTCAATATTAAGAATATGCGATCCTTGGTTGTCGTCTTCACCGACAAAATAATTGAGATCTAAATGGGTGCCAAGTTCCGTAAATTCTCTGCAATGGTGCCAAGTCCGGCACTACATTGTTTACAGTAAAACTAATTTACTGCGGCTTAATGCATTTTGAGCCTTAACTTGGCAGTTTTCTATGCAGTATGTTATAATACCATAAAAGCTGTTATGGTATTATAACATACTGCATATTTATTTTATTTTTTTCCCCAGGGTATGAAGGGTATGCAATTTGCCGTTGATCCCGGTTGCTGTCTATGATAGCAGTCGTTAAGCCAAGTTAGAATAGCGCCCATTTCTTCCGTTGGGTGTCGTAAAAGTCGACTACGGGGGTTCCCAGGTTGAAGTGTGTTGTGGGCGATGGTCTAGCATCCCCGACACTGCAATATTACATTTTATCCATCTATAAACGTGTGCTCTGCCTCTGCCTATCCCTTTTGGGAATATAGGCGTTAGTTTATGTATAATTTTATACGTGTAACATACATTCAGAACCAAATTAGTAACTTCCTTCCAAATGTGGGTTGGTCGAAAAATGCGCTTACCGCCAAAACAAATGTAGGTAACTAACTAGAATAATTTTGTAAGCAGTAAAGCTGCTAACGAAAATTCTAAATTTCAAATTAAAGGGAAAAATAAGGCGATTGGCCGCGCATACCAGATGTCGCAGGTTCGAATCCTGCTCGAAACACATTTTTTTTTAATTTTCCCTATAAGGCGCAGGGTAGGGCAAGCCATTCTCCATACAAAGGTTGTGCAAGTTTTTTTGCGTTAGTTTTGGCACTACAGCATTTAAATTTATTTTTTGTTGGTACACATTGGATTAACGCAGAACTTGATGTTGAAATTTTGCAATATTTCAAAAAAAAATACAAAAAATAATTAAAAATTAAAAAAGAAAAACGTCAAGACATAGCTAACAAAAAAATAAGCATATGGACCAAAAATATTAACTGGAGTGCAAACAAAAACGAAGAAAAACTTGCACAAAGTTTGTATGGAAAGAGCTTGCCCACCCCTTCGCCTTAATTTGAAATTTGTAAATAACTACACTTAAAATATAACTAAACTAACCTTCCACGTTCCTAGCCCAATAATCGGGCAGGTCCTGCCATTATTGAACTTCACAACAGGCACAGCCATAATCGCAGATTTACGGAAAATAATAAATTATTAATTTAAATAGGTCTAGTTGCCTCGAGGACACAGCAGAAACTGACCGGGCGCGCGGCAATGTGATGTGTATTTATAAAGAGGTTATGGTTAGGTTGGGGTTTTCCTCGCCATTTTAATCGCGCGGTTTCCTTGCGCCGATTTGCTTGCAGTTTTTGAAATTATACGACTCGCTCCCACTAGAAATATCTGAATCACAAAACAATAGGTTGTTTGCAAACTTCTATTCAAATATGTAGATGAATTCCTCGATCTATGCGTCCAAAGTAAATACGGTCGTTTTATTTTTGAACTCCTAGATGGACTAATCCAGCAACGTAAAAACTAGTTTAATGTATTCAAAAGGTACTTAAATACGAAATCCTTTACATGGTGGCGTCCTTTTTTCAATATCTACCGTGAAATTTAAATAGTGCTAGTAGGTGCTAGTCGATACATTAAAGCACAAGCAAGCTTAATTCAAGCATTAAAGTCACTGACCACTTAACCCTATGGACACCGCTTCATAGAACTTTGTCTTGAATCTCAAACTGCCAAATTGGCGGGGCGCGGGGGGCGACAAGTGCACTGTGATTGGCTAGTACAAGGTCAACGAGCAATCAATCACATGTACGGTGCGTGATGCGCGCCATTTTGTGTAGTGATGGGACACACTCGAAAAAGATACTACAGAATATAAGTGTAAATTTAAGTTTTAAATTGGAATCAATAAAAATACGAAAAGAAATTTAAATTGTTTTTAATTCAAAGATACTAACTAAAAATAAATGCTTATTGTTTAATGTACAGTGGAGGAATTTGATTTCTGGGCCACTTTGTACCTTGTCACAGTGTCAAGTCATATGAGATTTCTAAATGAAATGAAATGAAATGAAATGAAATGAAATGAAATGAAATGAAATGTTTATTTGCAGCTTTCACATTGATTTTCACTGTGACAAAGTACGAAGTGGCCCAGAAATCAAATTTCTCGCCTGTACAGTCTGTAGAGTATACAGTAAGGTGACTTGAGACAGTTCATATGTTATTTCTATGTATCCTATGGTATGGTAATAGGAATAAATGTATAAGAACAATAATCATAATCCATCCATCCATCCATCCATATCAGCCCTAGGACGTCCACTGCTGGACATAGGCCTCCCCCAATTTCATGGGGGGTAAATGCCATAATCGCCACGCTTGGCATGCGGGTTGGCGATCGCAGTATCTCCACCGCCACTCTAGGAATGCTGCTGCCCATTCCCCGGTGGTCTTGGTCGTAGTTTAAGGACATACCCGGGTCCATTAACACATCGTGATCATAATCATTAACACATAAAATGAATGCAAATACAAATAAATAAATAAATATTAGGGGATAGAAATATTTATTGACAAAACATTTACAACAAATGATTTAAGTAATTGAGGATAAACAAAATAAAAACTGAACTATCTAATATTAAAAACTAAATTAAAAATAATTATAAATAAAAGATTTGCCCCAAATCGCCTTCTGAGGGCAGCGTGCCTAGAAGGCTGGCAGCATTGCCACGTTGAATGGCAATGCTGATCCTCTGTGCCAGGTATGATCCAGCCCTCCGGTCGCGCGTTACCTCCATCAGGCGTTTGGAGCATTCTTTAAATAAACTATGGGCGCTTTCCCCCCACGGACCCAAGGTCTCAACCCCAAACGGCACAAAATGGTAGCCACTATTTAAGGCTGTGTATTTGCGCCGCTTGAGTGTTTCGGCCGAATTGGCAGCAGAACCGGCCTTTGTAGCGGTGCCACGGAGATGAGACTAGGGGATTATTTTTACACAAATCGTCCAAGTCTCAGAAACAAATGTCTCTGCTCACCACAGAAACAAATGCCCTTACCGGGAATCGAACCCGGGACATTAGCTTCGGAGGCAAAGACACTTCATCTGCGGTTTAGCAGTTTAGACGCGCAGAGACAGATATACAGACAGAGTGACTTTCATATTTGTAGTATTATAGTTTTAACACACTTTATGTTTTTATAATTGTACACACTTTTATGTTTTTATAATTGTACATATGCATGTAACATAAATTTCCATTATTTAATTCAAAAATATAAGTTAGTTCTGTATCCTACGTATATTCCACCATAATTTAATATTGTTTCACGAGTATCAGTTAAGTACGTAAGTTTAAATAATCAATCATGGTTAGACAAAGACAGAATTACAAAAAATAGTAAGCGAAAGAAAGAGACAGACATTGAAAGACATCAACGCGTCGCCAGGTTTACAACCTTCACTTGATAACCTTGACTTTTTAATTATTATTGTTTTATCGTGGTAAAAAAGTAAAAAATAGCTTACCTGTGGAATGAAATCCCATCTTTTTGAAGACTAGATGTCTTGCTACACTTTCCACACAATTTAACCATACAAAAAGGCATATTTAGAGCACTTTATAAGCCAAGTAATGCGTCGAATATTGCACGTTACTTCGTCAACGATCGGCCGCATACTAAGAGCATATTTGGGGGCGTGGTGACCACTTGACGTTTTTTGAGCTTAGGCTTGGCTTACGCGGGCGCCCTTGTAAGCGGGGTCTATAGGTTAAGTGGTCTGTGATTAAAGTTGACGAGAAAAAAAACCGGCCAAGTGCGAGTCGGACTCGCGCACGAAGGGTTCCGTACAATTATCTATAAAAAAGAAAAAAAAACACGATTGTTGTATGTGGGACCCCTTAAATATTTGTTTTGTTCTATTTTTTTGTATTTGTTTTGTTGTTATAGGCAACAGAAATACATCATCTGTGAAAATTTCAACTGTCTAGCTATCACGATTCATGTGATACAACCTGGTGTCAGACGGACAGGCGGACGGACAGCGGAGTCTTAGTCATAGGGACCCGTTTTTACCCTTTGGGTCCGGAACCCTAAAAATAGTAATCTACTTTTTTTTTATGACATAGGTGGCAAACGAGCAGACGAATCGCCTGATGGTAAGCGATTAGCGCCGCCCATGGACACTCGCAACACCAGAGGGGTGAGAGGGGTTGTAAGTGCGTTGCCGGCCACTTAACCTATAAGGCTATATTTACCAAAACCAGTCGCACCAGTGGCACCGTATTCTAATCCTAACCTCGCACATAAGTGACGTAACTAACTATGGAATTATCAATCCCGTTCAAGGTAAGGATAGATCTATGGAAAATGGCCATTACAGCATCTACACGTAAGAACTTCGTCAGCTGAGCCACCTATTTTGCAAAGTTTTCTATGACTATAATCTTAAATAATACCTTAATGTAATACAAATACGGCTTGTATTAAATAATTCAAAACAAAATCCTAATTCTTGGTATCAATTCTCGATACTTTGTGTAACTCTCCCACGCTCGTATTGTACACAATTATGTCATTTGAAAAGTAACCTTATCTCGTAGGCTTTAAAGCTCGTCTCGAAGGCTTTTTTCTCGTGGGTTTTAAGATAAGTTTGAGGACAGATATTGCTTTGGGAAATGAATTTATTTCATTGTGAACTATGGCGGTAAATTTTGTGCCTTGGATCACTGGAGATGACAGTGACTCAATAGGTAAACATTGCATATCGATCAAGCGGGCATATCATGTAGGTAGGTAGGTATACATAATGATAATGCGCACTTCTAAGGTTTGGAATTCTCTGCCGGCGTCTGTATTTCTGAGTTCATATAACCTGGACCTTTTTAAGGCACGAGTGAATAGGCATCTTCTGGGTGAGCTCGCTTCATCGTCGGCCTCATCTTTGCCCCCTGGCTAGATGCTGGCCAAGAGCAACCCCATTTTGAATAAAAATAAAAAAATGATAATAGTTATTTGTTCAACAAGAGAGAAAAGTAGATTTTTGCTGCGAGTGTTGATGTTGAGTCCCGAGCAAGCTAAAGATTCAAAATTAGAATCCTGAGCGTATATAGCTAGGGACTCAAAGACACGAGATGCAAATAGGTATCTTTGCTTTCGTGAGTGCCTACATACAACTTTTCACCTCAGCGGCGAGAACACATAACGCAAAGGAATAGTGATAGAATGAAGTTACTTAAACTAACATACGATATGAAAAATTAAAAAGAAAGTTTTTTTCACGTTCCCATCAAAATTGCATTTTGCTCACTGGTTTCAAGCAGGAAAAGTCGTTTTCACGCTCGCAGCAAAATTGCATTTTGCTCACTGGTTCCATCCAAACAGCAAACCCACCATTTTCGAGCCGCTGAGGTGAAATAGTTTTTTTCACTTCTCATGCCCTAAAAGTGCCTCATATTAGACCTGCAGAGCGGGGCAATAATCGTATTTTAGTCCCTAGGGAAAATATGTATACATAGTTTTGATTTAAAAAACACTTCACAACAGCTAAGAGAAGAGCGTACTCCCAGGCCGGCAACGCACTTACAACCCCTTTGATGTTGCGGGTGTCCATGGGCGGCGCTAATCGCTTACCATCAGGCGATTCGTCTGCTCGTTTGCCACCTATGTCATAAAAAAAAGCTAATCATAGCACTCATCGGCACTTAATCGGAATTGTGTTTTTTTATTGGTACGTAATACTGTGGTAATTATTTAAGTATTTAAGAGAAACTTCGTATTTGGTATCAACCAATTTGAATACAGGACGGCTAGCACAACTTGGCGGGCGAGCTATCTCACGCGCGAGATAGACAATCCGTCTCTTTCTGTGTGTACCAATTAGAAAGAGGCGGATAGTCTATCTCGCGCGTGAGATAGCTCGCGCGCCAAGTTATGCTAGCCGTCCTGATATATTAAAATTCACCAATCAGAAAACGTAATTCATGTCTCAGCTCTATGCACTACTCGCCTAAAATGGTTCGTTTTATTCCCTAGTCATACAATCTACTATTTAGGGTTCCGTAATAATCAAGGAACCCTTATAGTTTCGCCTTGTCCGTACATCTGTCCGTTCGTCTGTCCGCGGCTAATCTCAGTAACCGTTACTACTAGAAAGCTGTAATTTGATATAGGTATATTCGCTGAGACGTTTCGAATGACCCCAAACACGATGGATTTATCTTGTTGAACGAGCGAGCGAAGCGTCTCCGTTTCAGCTTTCGACAAAAATTCTTTCGTAGGTCTGACTGTCGAAAATAAATGTGACTCGCCAAGACCATGTCGGGGCCTTGCTCAGTGTAGGGTCCCGAAGTTACCATGCCAAATTGCAGCTTTCTATAACCCCGCTTTTTTAAGATTAGAATTTTAACGGCCAATTTCGCCCACGTTTCTTCGTTTCCCTGGGATATCAGAGGATAATATTGTACTAATTTCACTTATTTCCGTAACTTATTAAGTTTCAAAGATAACGCACCACATATGTTCCCGTTTCAAGATTGTTTTCCTTGAAATCACGACGAAAAACGCACGATTTTGTCTAATCTTAAAAAAAACGGGGTAATAGCGCTAACAAACACAAAACAAAAGCCTCGGACAGACAGACGGATGGACATGGCGAAACTTAAGGGCTCCTAGTTGACTACGGAACCCTAACAAGGAAATTTTCTTTTCTTTTCAACTCTTAATACGTAATTTGAGTACCTTATGTTTTGCCTTACCCCATCCTCTTGCTTCATAATTTGAGGAGTTCCTTCGATTTTTCCAAGATCCCATTATCAGATCCAGACTTGGTGACAATGGGACCAACTAGAAAAAACACCTTATCAAACAAAAAAAGAATTTTTGAAATCGGTCCACTAGTCTCAGAGTAATCGTTGAACATACATAAAAAAAAACCGGCGAATTGAGAACCTCCTCCTTTTTTGAAGTCGGTTAAAAAGTGACGTAGGATACGCTAAGATGGCGACGAGAATCATACAAGGAAACACGCTCTTACTGGCAACCACAATGACACGCTGACACGCATCTGACACGCCACTGTCAACATCAAGAATAATTGTTTACAAGAATATTTCTACGTGTTTTCTAGTTATAGATTATTTATATGGAAGTAAGTAAACAATAAATATAATCCCTGCATAATTTAGTCGGCGTTAGCCTAATAAGAGCGCTGAGAAGTATGTGTGGCGTTACTTTGAGAGATAGAGTGAGAAACAGCTTTATAAGACGGAGGTGTGGACTGAATGAAGATATAGTGACGAAAATTGAGAACGGTATGCTAAGATGATTTGGACATGTAGAGAGGATGGATGAAAGAAGATTGACAAAACGAGTGTATTGAAGGATGAGTGGATGGAAAAGTTGGAAGGGGGAGACCTCGGCGAACGTACTCCGTCCAAATCGGAGATATTCTGCAGAAAGGTCAGGTCAAGAGTACTAAATCGGCGCGCAAGCATGAAGAATGTTATGAAAGTTCATGAAGCAAAAGTTGTGTGCCAGGATCGTAGCAAGTGGAAATCCGTGATCTCTGCCTACCCCTCTGTATGGTAGTCTATGTATGGTAGTCTAAAAAAATGCTTCTTTAAAGCACATAGTTCGAAGCACAGTACCTATGAGTAGTGAGTTTGCCATTCTTACTAGTAAGTAGAATTAATGATAAAACGAACATACCTTTACGTGCAGTTCTTTCGTAGCAATTACTTGATAAACAATACTACAGCTTTGAAACACACAGAGCGCGGCGCAGCGTCGTTGCGGGCGGAGGCGGTTTTGCGAAGCGAACGCGGTTTGGGGCGCCATTGCACCAAGAAACCGAGCGGTAGTCGGTAGCGCGGTAGAGTGCTAGAGTGGAGGCGGCGCGTGTGACATTATTAAGCCAACTTTATTCCATATTTCAAAGTTACATTTCAAACATTATTAGTAAGTTTTGGGTTAGTTACTTAATTAAATTACATATTACTATTATTATTAGTGATTTTATTATTTGTTGAAATATGAACCCCTTTTAGGGTAAAGGCCTCCTCCAGCCTTTTCCAAGATTCCCTATCCTTGCCTAAGTTTATCCAGTTTTTTCCTGCAATTTGTGTAATATCATCAACCCACCGTCTTATTGGTCTACCTGCTTTTCTTTTTCCCCCTGGGCCTTTCCATCGTGTACTCTATCACACATCGCGTGTGACATATGAAGGCGTAATCTACAATCGACAGTTTCGGAACGATCAAAAATGCGAAACCGCCTCCATTCCGGACCGCACAACGACCGCTCTCTGCGTTTCGAGCTTACATTTTAAGTCGGGTCCGCAGTGCCATGTTTTTCATGTTTGCAAACATCTAACATGTTTTTCGAATACAAAATAGGTGTGACCTTAGTGTTAAGGCGAGTCCGCTGCACCAAAAATCTATCAAAACATCTTAGCAAAACAAGTCAGATGTTTGCAAACATGTAAAAATGGCGCTCCGGACCGTTAACATTCGAGCAGAGAAGCATACTCGTAATGTTTTGCCCCCGACAATCTAACGAAATTTGCATCCTAGGTCTTGGAATGAAATAGGCCTCTTGATGTATTGCAGCAACGTAAATCATCCCAAAACCTTAAATCGTCGGACCCAGAAGAGCTTCAGCCAGAATCTAGCGGGGAAGTGTACCCAGTGTTACACTTCAGAAGCCGTGACACCTATGAATATAGTTTGGACAGTTTGTCGAGCCAGCTTGGCAGTCGTTTCAGCCAAACGTACACGCTAGCAAGCGGATGGAATGGTAAGGTTTGATTTTTTTTTACACCACGTCGGTGGCAACCAAGCTGACGGCACACCTGATGGTAAGCGTTCACTGTTTCCTATGGACGCCGCATCACCATGGGTGTCACATGATGTTACGGATGCTGACTCTTTAATTTTTTTTTACACCTTGCTTGAAGAACCCTATACTGTAGTCCCTCAGGAAAACCTCGACAGGGAGCTCATTCTACAACCAAGGGGCTTGCAATGGGTGGAGCGCGCCGCTTTAATAACCTAACGCTGGAAAACCCTGACTCTAGCTGTCAGTCGCGGGCCGCCGCCGCGACGAACCGCGCGTTACTACGTAATTTTTTGTGTGATTTAAAAAACCCACGATGAAACCGATAACCGGCCACACATGCTCTGTGTATATGGTTGTTTGAATACCCGAAGGAACGTTGGTGTATCTTTTTTTCAGTTGCCTATACATTTTGAACGGTAAGTTTTTTTATTTTAGTTTGGTATATGTAATAATAAGTAGTTATTTAGTGTTGGTTGGTGCTTAAAATTATTGGTTGATGTCTAAAATTATCAAGTTGTAAGTTACAATACAAAAAATACGATACGAACCACCTGGCTACTTGTGAGGTACTTATAGCTTAAACTCACCATTTCCGACGATTTACTTATTAAGTAACTAACTGTAATTTTATTCAAAATGAAACGCGTTATTAAATTTATTTCACTTGATTAGCTACATAATAGTTGTCCTATTTAGGTAGTTGTACTTTATTGTGGCCATAGCATTTGAAACACGGACACAGTGTAGGTATAAATAGCTGAAAAACATAAGAAGATGACCTGTCCTGTTGTATGCAGTTGTGACGTGTTTGTTGTTGATTTGTATGTCCGACAAAACCTGTTGGTTGATGATTTGAAATGTATTTTTTTATATTGTAGACCCAGTAGTTTCGGAGATGAAGGGGGGAATGGTAATTTTTTGGCTATTATCTTAAATAATTTCTAAAATAATTATTTTAAAATTAAAAAAATATATTTAAGATGCACACAATGAGCTCTTTCATTTTAAATGTAACACGATATATGTAGTTTGAAGGTACTTCCCCTACACGAAAAATGGGGATGCATTTTTTTTCTTGCAAAACCCACCGTGTAGGGTATCGTTAGATGGTTCGTTAAAAAATATGAGATTTATTATTCTTGTGAAGTAACATGTACTTAATTAATATCGGTTCACTGTACTTAAGCGACATCTGGTGAGGTAGAACATTTTTTTGCATCATTGAAGTATTTTTGGCGTGACAACCCTAGGGCTACACGTGCCACGCGTGAATGAATACAAGTTATGCGATAGACAGAGATGCAGAGAGTAGGCACGTTTCTTATGCCTAAACGCCGTTTTTGTTCGAAAGTGAAATTTCTGTACTTGTACTATTCCTTATTCTGTGCTACAACCGACAGACAGATGCAGACAGACGGACATGGTGAAACTATAACGGTTCCTAGTTGACTACGAAACCCTGAAAAGAGGTCATACGTTCCCGAAAGATAAAACTGTCTCAAAGCACTGACATTCATTGACCCGTAATTAATCTCAGGCATCGAAAAATATTCACCACATTATTCCAATGAGAAATAAACCCGCGTAGTCCACCCACTACCAGTGGGATTTTACCTTTCGGAGACCCCACACCCACGCTACACTAGTGCCTCTAGCCTTTGTACCGATTCAAGATACCGCTCGCCGTCAGAAGCAGCGCGGATTCATAGTCATTGGGTTACTAACGTAAGTGTTGCCCTAAAGGAACGATACCTAGAGTTAAGTAAAAAAATGAGTGACTTTTTTAAAATATAAACATTGTGTCATGACGTGACTCACATTTTGTGGGTGGGCTACGATTATACATAGTAAATAAATAGTTACCTAGAATCTAGGTCTAGGTCCTAGACAAATACAATAAATGACAAACAAATATTTCTATTCGAGCAATATATAAAATGAACCATAGAGACTCACTTAGAGATAAATTCAAGAACATTAATGTAATGACATTGCATTCTCAATACATCTATGATAATATTGTGTATGTACATAAAAACATTGTAAATTTCAGGAAGAACTGTGACATGCATAATATTAATACTCGAAATAAACACAAGCTCGCGGTGCCCACCACTCGCCTCCAAAAAATTAGAAAATCATTCATGGGTAATGGTGTGAAGTTTTATAATAAGCTTTCAAGAAACCTAACTGGATTATCTATAAATAAGTTCAAAAATTATGTAAAGCGTAAACTCATATCGAAAGCATATTATAGCACACACGACTACATGAATGATAAAACACCGTGGGATTAATTAATTGTGACTAAAATATTAATGAATTAATCATTATGGCATTAGATATTAATATTATCTTATTATTTTCTTTTGACATATTGATTTTATTCAAGAAACTGTCTAGATTTCAATTTTTTATACATTTTTTTTTATTATTATTGTTTATGTTTTGAAGATCCTATCGTGAATTTTACTACATAATTATTTCTTATTTTGACATGTCTACAACAAGACAATATTTATTGTAAAGAATAATAATAGCATCAATAGATTGCTCTAAATAATTAATTAATATATATGTTAATACATGTTATAACTGACGATTCGAAAGTGCTTGTTGCTAGGCCTATTTGAATATTTTGAATTTGAATTTGAATACTCGAGCTTATTATACACAATTATGTTCCCTTACCTGGACTAGAATGCAGGACCAATAGCTTTGTAGCTCAGGGATAGGTACTAAGATACTAACAAACTAAGTATAAAGAGATTATCAACCATCAATGTTCATTTTTCTTACTCGTATTCTTTCAGAACCGGACCAAAGAACGCAGGTGCAACCCAGCGTCATTGTAATTCAGTCGCTAACCAGTCGATCAATTTTCAATACTGAACACGACGAGACAAGTCTGGCACAGTTTGATCCAAAAACTATTCCGACTGAAGAATCGGATACTGTGAATGATACTAGCAAACTGATAAAGATACATGATCGGGGATATAGTTTTGCGAGTTATAAAGGTGATGTAGAAAACGTATCGTACCGAGAGGACACAATACTTCAAAGAGAGGTGGATGTAGAAGACACATCACACACAACTGGGAAACCTTTAAATATACATGATCAAGAATCTAAGAGCTTTGCAAGTTATAAAACTGATGTAGAAAACGTATCGTACCGAGAAGACACAATACTTCAAAGAGAAGTAGATGTAGAGGACACAGTAAATACAACTAGCAAACCGATAAACATGCATGACCGGATACTTGAGGGCTTTTCTAGTTATGAAATTGATGTAGAAGATTTAGCAAAAACTGATACAGATGATGTAGCAGATACATCCAATCAGACAGATGTAAACACAGAAGACACAATATCCGAAACTGGTAAACCGATAAACATTCAAGACCAGATATCTAAGAGCTTTTCGAGTCATAAAGGTGATGTAACAGATACATCTAATCAGACAGATGTTGTAGAAGACTCGATACATCAAATATATGTAGATGTGGAAAAAACAGAATATATAAATGGCCAACCGATTAAAATACACGATCAGATATCGAAGAGCTTTGTGAGTTATAAATTTTACGAAGAGGATTTAGCATATCTATCCAATCAAACAGATGTAAATCTAGAAGACACTATACATCAACGAGATGCAGAAGGCACAATAAATGAGAGAGATGTAGAATATATAGCAGATACATGCAAAAAGGCAGATGAAGATTTAGGGGATGATTTACACCGAAAAAATATAAATGTAGAAGATTCAATATATCAAACAAATGTAGAAGGAGAATTTGCAATACATCAAACAGACGCAGGTGTAAAAAATATGAGATATACAACTGGCAAACTGATAAAGACACATGATCAGATATCTAAGAGCTTTTCAAGTCATAAAAGCGATGTAGAAAATGAAGTAGATACATCCAATCAGATAGATGTAAATGTAGAAAATGCTATACATCAAAGAAAGGTAGATAAAGAAGATACAATACATAAAAGTGACGCACATGTAGAATATATAATACAACAAAAAGACACAGATGTAGGAGATACAAAACATCAAAAAGATGTAAATATACAAGACAACATACATCAAAAAGATATAAATGACTTAATGTTCTCAGCCAAGCAGCTGGCGCATACGAGTATGTCTAATAATGCTACTGAAAAGAAAAATATCCAGGATCAATCTAAATCAAATGTTAACGTAGCACTCGATGGTCAAAAACCACAATCTACGATAAATGCGACAAACCCTGATACTTCTGATGATGAATTCTCAATTATTGACATTAAAGTAGAACCGCGGTCATGTGGAGATGCAGAGCTGGATCTTCAAATCCCTCCTAATGATCCTAATCCAGGGAAGTCAGATGAAAAGAAGTTGGAAGTACCAGTTCAATCAATTGTTTTGAAAACTCCAGTAAGATCGGTTTTAACGCTTCATTTTTCTGAACATAATAAAGATTCAAGCGGACACCTATCCCTAAGCCACTTAAGCGCAGCTGAAGATTCTATTCTAAATGACAATATTCAAAGTCTAAGTGTGAATAATGTTAAAGAAATTTTAAGCGAACGCGTGCAATCAGCACATCGAAGAGCTTCTGAAGTTATTGATGTTAATGTTGAGCAGAATGACCAACAAGGTGTAGAAATAAGCGAGCGACATGACCAATCTTCACATATTGCCATAGCCGAAGAACAATCTATGCAACCTAATGTAAATGCGTCTCCCAATGCCACTGAAGAGCCTTTTATACCTGCACTACCAGCAGCCGTTCAAAACTACCACAGACTCTCCAATTATATAATTATAGACACCACAGCGGGCGACCCAGTCGAGGTAGATACTAATTCAAACATAAGAAAAACAGAAACGATTTCAAAAGAGCATGCAACACAGTCAACGTGTCAAGTTAAGTCAGATTATTCAGTAATTAAAGTTGAAAACTATCCACACACAGAAGTGAGTTTTTTGCCTACGGATGTACAACCAGAAGATCAACCTACAGAAACAATAGAAGCGACGCAAGTCAAACCAGAAACAAAAGAAGTTGATCGTGATCCACATGAGAGTCTTCAAATTGCACAGGAAGACTCAAAACTTGACGAAGAATCCACAAAACAATCAAACCAGTCAATAGATTTCATCGCTTTAATAGAATCAACCTCAAATATGGAATATGCGACTATTGAAGAGGATCTTGACACAGTTAGCGGAGAAACATATATAAGTGTAAGGGATCCAGACGTTCATTCAAATTCTGCTACATCGATCATGCAAAATATAATAACAGAAGAAGAGCTAAACGCATTACTACAACAAGTGAGCTTACGTGAAAACCATGACGACACGAAACAGGAATGTACAGAAAAACCTAAAGACTCCAGAACGACTCAATCAGATACGACGACTTGTAAAACAACCAAACATAAAGAGCAATCCAATTTTTTTAACAATGAAGAAGGAATATCTTCGTTGCAAACACTACCGACGCTTATATCCAATCTAAGACCATTGTTAGCAATACAAGTCTCTTCAATGAGCGACGAACATGGGAACTCAACTAGCCACCGTGGCGATAGTAATATTCTTCCTAAACCTTATGAAGAAGCATCACAGACGAGAAAAGCGCTTGACCAACTTTTGAAAAGTCAACCAACAAAGATCCCTGAACCGACTCCACGAAGCGTGACTGTTAGACAACCTTGCTCACTAATTACTCTGAATATAATAAGTGAGGCATCGAGTACTTATGAGAGTGATATCGTCGAACCAGTGAAGTCAGACCCTGGACCAGCCACGAAGTCTCCTCAAGACTATGATCATAATCCACAACAACCGCCAGGTATAGTACCCTTCGTAATTTTATTTCGAGTCAAAATCCGATCATGATACCGATTAAAGGTATACAGCTCACTTTAATTTCAGGTGGCTATCCACCGCAAGGAGGCTACCCGCCGCAGGGAGGCTACCCGCCGCAAGGAGGCTACCCACCGCAAGGCTACCCACCGCAAGGTTATCCGCCGCAAGGAGGCTACCCGCCACAGGGGGGCTACCCGCCACAAGGAGGCTATCCGCCTGGCTGGGGCTACCAGCAAGAAGGTTATCCGCAAGGCTACCCTCAGCAAGGCTATATGCAGGGACAGCCGGGTACATGCAATTATCAGCTAACTTTCGGAACATTGCGCTCGTTGGTCCATTTCAATCAGCATCAGCCCAACCAGCATGATAAAGGATGATTCACAGTAGGCCGTTCCGTGTCCGGGCCGGCCCGTTTTCTTCTAGAGATATACGCCGGCCTTTGCGTTTTACTGTCATAGAAAACGGGCCGGGCATCATTTTCGTAATTCATCATGACTTAGTTTTAATACATTTCGCTCATAAAACGTGACGGTATGCATTTCCTATCATGTCAGCTGGGTGAAGAGTTAACTCAACAGGGTGACAAATACAACTATAGCCGAAATTCATTCACAGGGCTGTCAGTATACAACAGCTTTGTGGATTTCGTCCTAGCATGAGATTTTTCAATTTTTTTTCACTTTTTGTCGTGACCAGGATTCGTGCGTCATGATTTCAATTTCAAACATCCTAGAATATCATACGAATTCATAATTCGATTATTAATTGTTTCGTGGGTTTACATTGTTTCATATAGTTACAGTGCATGATCATGATTAGCCCACACGTCCCTTTGCCGGGCACACGCCTACTCTCAATAAATGAGAGGGTAGGCAGTCTTCCCCACGCTCGCTGGCGATCCGTAGCGTAGATACAGGTGGTCTACTGCGAAATTCGAAATCCGAACTTCGTATGGTGCCGTCCCTTTCACTTATATTATGTATGACAGGGGGGTGAAAGGGACGGCACCATACGAAGTTCGTATTTCGAATTCCGGAGTAGACCTCCAGGTCCACTACAAAGCCCGTTATTAGCCTCGAGGACCTGCCCCGCCAGTGAACGGAAATAAAACATGGAACCAAGCATTCTGGACGCTCCATTACAGCACAACAAAAACTTTACCGCGGTGGGAATTCTCTGAAAACTATACGTACCGCATACGAATTCAATTCGATCGGGATGACAATGAGTGACAGATGGCTGAATGTATTTATCAAAACATGGTTTTCAGTAATTTAAAATGCCCTCATTTTTTGTGGAGTGGTCTTAAAATCATTCAGATCATTCCAAGGACAGTGAAATTACTTTCAACGTCTGCCTGCACCTGATTTAGATTTCCCGTTGTGACTTGTTCTGTTTATTTTCTCCAGGCCAACAGGATGTGGCTGGGCAAGCGGCGGCAAGCGGCTGTATGGGGGCATGCATGGGTTGCCTCGCAGCGACGCTGTGCTCATGCTGCGCTCAAGCGCTTATGGGGGGAATGGGAGGGAATTCAGGTGAGCACGAGAGCAGCCTCCACAACAGCCACTAGACCAGGTGTTCCCAAACTTTTTTTTCTCATAGACCACTTTAAAAAGTTAACCGGCTCTGGTAGGCCCTTACACCACATTTCTACCATATTCCCATAACCCACATTTTTTTGTCACGCCAACGTAGACCCCCGTCGAGTCTCCTGTGGACCCCTGGGGGTCCATCTGGACCACTTTGGGAACCCCTACACTAGACTACAGATGCAGTACAAGTTGCTACATAACAGATGCCTCACGAGGCTGGAAACGGGGCGTGGCGGCGGCGGCGCGGTGATTCGTTTCGCGCTAACACTCAAAGTCCGGCGTTCCGCATTCCGCCATCCGGCATTCGATCAGAGGGTCTACTCCGAAATTCGAAATCGGAACTTCGTATGGTGCCGTCACTCTCCTGTCATACACTATATGAGTGAAAGGAACGGCACCGTACGCAGTTTGGATTTAGAATTTCGGAGTAGACCCCATGATCCGACTATGCTGTAGCGTACATGCGCCCTTATAAAGCTCGAAACGCAGAGAGCGGGCGCGGTGCGGGGCGGGGCGGAGGCGGTTTTGCATTTTTGATCTTTCCGAAACTGTCGACTGTCGATTACTGCTTCATGTGTCACACACGCCGCCTCCGCTCTACCGCGCTACCGAATACCGCGCGGTTTTTTGGAGCAAGCTTTTATCCCTCTTGCACTGTTCTTATGTATTTTTTTTATACCACGTCGGTGGCAAACAAGCGTCCGGCCCGCCTGATGATAAGCGGTCACCGCAGCCTATGGACGCCTGCAACTCCTAGGGGTGTCACATGCGCGTTGCCGACCCTTTAAGAATTTACACACTCCTACAGATATACTGCTCTTATATTTATATACAGGATGTTTTTATTGAATTCCGTTAATTGCGAGAGTACAAAATCCTGAGATGAAATAAAGTAATCTTCTCTAAGACACTAGTACCTCAATTCGTACCATTTCGAAGATATTCAAGAGTTCATTTTCGTTAATTAACACCCCAACAGGTAAATTACGTTCGAGACATTTTTTGCATTTGTAGTTGTGACCTCTGTAGCCAGCCTGACACACACGTTGGCGTGTGTCTGTATTGGCTATGTGCGAAGTAGGTGGTGGGAGTAAGCTAGGCGATCGTAGCGCACACCATGGCAGAAATGTGTACTTACCGGGGACCACTGTCAAATTTACTTTCACGTTTTCTATTGGTTTCTTAACGGTTTCCTACGATTCGTTTCGTTTGTATGTATTTATTTATTATCTTATTTATTTCAGTAAAATTTCCAATACGGGGTCTTTCTCGTTTACTAAAGTAAATAAAATATTCATGTGTCATTATTTGACATCTCTAAATTTTGACATTGTCTCGGGACCTTTGACGTTTGACGTTTCAGACGTGCACATAGCCAATACGTCAACGTGTACGTGTGTCCTTGTAAATATACGAATACTGCTACAGATGTAAAAACGTCTCGAAAGTAATTTTACAGGTAAATTACTTTCGGGACGTGTTTGGATATAGCATAAAAGATCCTTAACAATTAAACAATGTCATTCGAATTCCGAATTGTCATACTTGACATTAACTTTTGCTTAACCCCGCGTTAACTCTTAAGGCCGTTTTTCATTCATCCTTGGTGATATATCACCTTAATCATTTTGTATAAAAAATTAAAAGTTATTATTTAATTGAATTGACGGCCTGTTTAGCCTAGTTGGTAGTGACTCTGCCTCCGAAGCTAGAGGTCCCGGGTTCGAATCCCGGCCAGGGCATTTATTTGTGCAATTTTCACGGATATTTGTTCTTGGGTCTTGGATGTTTTCTATGTATTTAAGTATGTATTTATCTATATAAGTATGAATGTCGTCGTCTAGCACCCATAATACAAGCTTTGCTTAGTTTGGGACTACGTCGATTTGTGTAAGATTGTCCCCCTATATTTATTATTATTTATTTATTATAATTTCGAAAAACTAAATGTAATACGTCGTTTCTATGGCTATACACGGCTATATGCTAGAAGGAACGGAAATCAATAAAAAATCATCCTTTATATGTACGAGTACCTAAGCTGTCCTCAAAAATTGCAAGCCCTTTCTCAGCCACTTGCTGGTTTCCGGTTGAGCTGAAATTTGACATAGAATACTTATGTTAGTTCGGTGACAATGCAATGTTATGGTACCACCAAGCTGATATGATGATGGAGACAGAAGGTCGCTCTAGCAACTCCTAAACTACACACATAAACCCACGACAGGTCTGGGCTCATTGAAACCGTTTTAACCAGTAGTAATATATTAGATATTATTAATACAACAAACATGAAAACATGATACTTAAATATAAAACAAAACAACTAAAACTAATTAAAAAAAAGGTCTCCCAGATCGGAGCCCTGTGGAAGGGTTCCCATAAGGCTGGCAGCGTTCCCCCTTTGGATAGCTATGCTGATCCGCTGGCCGAGGAACGAGCCAGCCCTACGGTCTCCTGACACCTCGGCTAGCCTTCGGGATAGTTGCCCAAAAAGTCGGTGGGCACCCGCGCTCCACGGTCCCAGTGTCTCCACAGCAAATGCCGCAAATATATGACGGTCTGCAAGTCCGATGTATTTGCGGCACTTTGCAGCCTCGGCCGCTGCGGCTGCCCCGCCCGCTCTCAATGAAGTTGCGCCTAGGTGGGACGGCGCCAGTAGTTAAAATACTACGTTAAAAGGAAAATCGGCAATAAAAAAGCTCGTACCAAAAATGATTTTAACAGAACTTATTTGTTTCAGGTTACAGTGAGGAGGATGAACCTTTGTAATTGCTCGATTTTAAGTGGTTTTACGATCATCATCACTAAGTACGATGGTTAGCTACGTATTTGTCGTATACAGGGTGATTCAGGAGACGTGAGCACGAGCAGGACCAACACTACATACATATTAAATGGCAATGAATCGTTCACAATTGTATTTAAGTGAAACACCCATACTTTTTCCTGTATTATAATTTTTGTTAAGTTAAAGTTTAATTCTCTACAATCATGGTCACCCTACAACAACTGGTTTATAAAGATTAAACCTCTAACTGTCATGACATCACTTTAATTACGAAGAAAGTAAATTGTCACATTGAGTGAGATACGATATTTCAAAAGTAATCGGACTCAGATGACATTCAATGTGACACGTATCATTTGACTGAAGTATTCTGATTGTAGAGTGACCATGAATTTCGAAAATAGTTTAAAACATTTTGTTTTCAACACCAAAGATAAATGAACGTTAAAATCACCAATAGTGGCACGAAGCAGTAGCTTATGATCTACAGAATCCGTAGTGTTGAGCTTGCTCACGTCTCCCGAATCACCCTGTATATGCTATGGATAAAACACTCCATCTTCCGTCCTCCTAGCTCAGTGGATTATTAATCTTTTTAACTCAAGAGTACCCAGAGTAGACGTCAAATAATAATACCGCTAAGAGCGAGAAAATCACATACTAAATTGAATAAGAGCGACAGAGAGATATATCATTTGTTCTCCTCGTCATAGTTCCGCTTTTCTTTATTTGCCTCAATGTCATCTAAACGTCAAGTCAAATAGTTAGAGGCAAATAAACGATTACCTGCCCGGCTAGTATGATAGCTTATACCGTCACGTTATATGGCCAAAATGTACTGAAACGTCACATAAAACGTGACGGTATAAGCTATCATACTAGCCTGGCTGGCCAAATTAAAGTGGTTGTTTATTGTAAGCCGCCAGACGTTTAAGGCTAGTTCTCAATTTAGCTGCATACTTAAGAGATTCTCTGTCCCCCTTGGTGAAACTCGTATAGGATTTCTCAAGAAATCCTTACTCTGAGCTTTTTAATATCGTTACCCTTGTGGCATATTAGGGAAACTGATTGTAAGTATACGACCCCCATTGAAAAAAACCTCTATAGCCTAGCTGTTCAAGTATTCATGCGCCTTCGGTAGGTTTTGGGGGTAACAGAGATGCTACCGCCAAATAAAAAACCTCTATAGCCTAGCTGTTCAAGTATTCATGCACTTTCGGTAGGTAACAGAGATGTTACCCCCAAATAATTGCTGTTTTACCTTCTTGGGCGGAATTATCCCCAGGTTCAGAATCAAAGCATCATCAGGAGGATCAATGGGGGAGGGTCCTGTGTCTCTAAGTCCAGGTCTGATGCACTAACAAGAAAAAACCCTAGCAACGCAAGGTGCGTTTCGGGTGCCCTAAGGAGCCCAGGATCCGCTGTTAATATTTAGCGTATGCGCTGGTTTTACATTATAATAATATTTAGTACATAAACTCTGCTAGAGTGGCTCTTCTGCGGATAAAACACTATCAAATAAATGATAAAATGGCAGCCATCTTTGCAGCGCTTCAGTGGTAGCCGTAGTGATAAATGTTTTACTTCTCGAAAGTGTACAGACAAGAACTAAAGCACAGAATAAGGAATAGTACAAGCCGCGACTGACAGCTAGTTTCGGGGATTTCGAGCGTTAGGTTATTAACGCGGCGCGCTCCACCCATTGCAAGCCCCTTGACTAAAGTCCTATTTATGTGGTCAAGTGAGTTACGTGCATATTTAAAATATTTTTATCATTATAAAAGTATATTAAGTAACCAGCTTAAAAATGTTGAAAAACCCGCTACATTTTTATTTCAATATTTCTAAACCTATTTTGATAAATCATGTCTAAGAAACATCGCCAATCTTCAAAAAAAACCGCACTCTGATCGGTTCACCTATTTAATAGCTACTGTGCCACAGACAATATACACACACATAATTTTCAGAATGGTAACACCTCTTTTTAACATTTTCTACGCTCTGTCAAATTCAAAAGCTGTCAGTCACACACTCAGTACATAAAATGATCTGAGGTCATACGCCATGACATCGGAATGTCAAACGCGAAGTTGAACCGTATGCAAATGCATGAAGGTTGATACCTCACTGTACGCCGTGACGGATATATGCGTCGTTGGCGTGGAACCGATGTTGCACACATATCGGTCGTTGGCGTCCAAAAGGTTATGTAACCCCCCACGCGGAACGCAAAGGGGGGTGGGGATTAATGACCATGACTTATGAGTTTAACATGTGTATCGGTGTATTTGTGTATGTGTGTGTGTCTATCTGTAGCCTCGTAGCTCCGGTTTGAAAGCGGTTTTTTTTGTTTCGTCGGGGGTTAAAAATAGGAGACGCCATTTTCCGGGTTAACCCTTCGAACGCCAAGAGCACCTAAGGTGTTAGATACGTGTCGCACCTACGACCCTATTTGTTTTGTTCTACGACGCCAAAAACGATTATAATAGGCGTTAAACGCTAGTAGATTTTGACTTGTAAAAGTGCCATTGCAGCCTACTCGCAGAATAAAGTTCATTTAGTTAATGGCGTATGTTGACAAAGTCAATCAGTTTACACTAACGTTCATATTCAATTCCTTATGAAAAACATGTATGACTCGACTGTACGTTTGGATGTTAGTTTGCCAAGTGGAAATAAAGATAATATTTAATCATGAAGTGTTTCATTGAGAGTTGATTGTACAGATTTCTATTAGTACAAATCCTGTTGTCTGTAGACATTTGTAGAGAATTATAAATTCATCATCATCATGCCAGCCGAAAGACGTCCACTGCTGGACATAGGCCTCCCCCAAAGACTTCCACAGTGACAGGTCCTGCGCGGCTCGCATCCAGCGGACACCCGCGACCCTTACCAGGTCATCAGTCCACCGTGTGGGAGCCAGCCCACGCTACGCCTGGAAGGCGAATAATAAATTAATTCTATTGAATACCAGCGAGGGCTATCGCGTTTGAATTTGCACCGTCATTCAATACTAGCAGATCAGACAAATGATTTTCATATTGTTGTCTCATTGAATCCTTATGGTTAACTAAGATGAGTCAGAACGGGAACGATAGTACGATTATATTTCCGGCTTTATTTCTGCATGTAAGTCGATCTATTCTTGCTAATCCACAAATCAATAAGTTTGAGAGAGACAGCTAAGCGATATCTGACAGGTCCTTACCTGTCAGTGTCTCCGCTTTTATAATTCAGAATTGTACTGAACTGACGTTTATGACGTTTTGGATTGTATGGGATTTGACATTTTGGTGTGCTTTTAAATGGAGACAATTCGTTAAGGGTGCTTTAACGTGTCCACTAGGGCAACTCATAAATAATTGTGATTATTTAAATTTAACGATACCTAGATATTGAAAAAAAGGAGGTGGTCAGTATGTAAAATATGTTGTATTTTTATTACGTTGCTGGATTCTTTGATCTGTGGGTTCAAAAATAAAACGGCCGTTTTTACTTTGGACCCATATATCGACGAATCCAGTGACGTAAAAAGTATTTCCTAATAACTATAAGTAGTTTGATGTATTCAAAAGGTACTAAAATAAAAAATATTTTACATTGGGGTCTCCTTTTTTCAATATCTATCGTAAATTTTTAAATTTAAATAGTCACAATTATTTACGGGTGGTGCTAGTGGACACGTTAAAGCATCCTTTAACAGCCGAAAATGATCATACCATCTGTCCCGTTTCAACTCATCTTGGTTAACCATAAAGATTCAAAGAGACAATTATATGAAAAATCTTCTTGCTTAACACAACGGATCTGTTGGTATTATTAAGACTGCAAAGACTGCAAATTGTGGTATCACCACATATAATACGACTAATAATGATGGGATGTCACAATCGTGCTAAACGATGTATCAGTCTTCTAATATATCTCAATTTAGTCAGGTTACCATAAGTCTGTCCCTTTTGGTGATGCGCTAATCCTCCTATAACCTCTTCCTACGGATGTAAACAATAAATCGTGTTAAGCGTGTCACACACTGGAGCAGCCTGCGGTGGTGGCCAGTTGTACCTTTGACTATGGAATTATAAAAGTTTCCTTAGTCAAAGAGTTGTACACTATGACAATTCTAACAATCATTGGGGTCTGTTACACGCTTAATATTATCACAATACAGGTGTGTCAATACTATCGCGGTTTTCAAAATTGTTTGTATTTTGCGTCAATATTCATTAAACAGCACGTGATTGACGTGATATGGATCGTGATATGAGTGTATCGCGTGATAATAATAACCAGGGAGCGAAACTTTGGTGCCGGTGACATCATTATGACGCAAATTCACATATAGAGTGATTTTCTATAAACAATATTGCGACACTCCAATGATTATTAATAATGCAATAATGGTAATGTAAATTTACTTTTTATTATTAAAGAAACTACTATTTATATTGGAAATAATGTAAATATTAAAATAATTACAAAGACAAAAAAAATATGTAAAAAATTAGAAAAAACATTTTACTAAGTAGTTGTAAAAAATCACGGATCTATACCTAAACCGGATTGAGTTCAAACGTTTATGTGCCAATCAAAATTGAACCATATTCCCGCGTAATACAGTAATTATTCTGTTATGACAGACAGACTAGAGAAAGCGGCCCGAGCGAGAGCAACCAACCGGAGGACGGTGTCCCACTCGCACAAGTTGCCAATGTAAAAAATATATATGTTGTGGTATTTTAGAATACTGAGAATAATTACTTGCTTAAACTAACTAGTACTGCATGTTTATTAGGGATAATTTACATTTGACCTCATTTGTAATTGTATAAAATATCAACATTATTAACTGACTAAAACCTAGTATTGCAATAAATAAAGTAGTATTTTTCAAATATTGATTGGTATCCCCAACGTAAATCGTGTCTAATAACCGTGTAACAGGCCCCATTCAGACACACGCGGCCTTGATTGCCATAGGTTACATGTTACAACTGGCCGCCACCGCAGGCCGCTCCAGTGTGCGACACTTTAAGAGGGCGCGGTACGCTCGGTTCTCCATACAAACGTATTTATGCTCTCATTTTAAAACTACATGCTAGAATAACATGAAACTTTGTATACACAATGGTATCCGGCGTACCCAGGTCGGAAATTAGTTTCTGTTGCTAAAAATTGCAAAAGAAAAAAAAATACAGCGGTTTTTTGAGTTGTAAAAAACTGTATGAAAACCTTAATAATCGTTGTATTTTTTCTTTATTATAATTTCAAGCAAAAGAAACTAATTTCCGACCTAGATATGCCGGATCTCATGGTGCATACAAAGTTTCATGTTATTCTAGCACGGCGTTTTAAAATGAGAGCATAAATACGTTTGTATGGAGAACCGAACGTACTGCGCGCTCTTAAGGGCCACTACGCTCACTACATTCCTGTGCTACATTCCTAGGCGAATAAATTCTGCCTTCTGCCGCGCAATGATGACGACCGCGTATGAATTCGACACTAGAGGCGCTAGTGTAGCGCGAGGTCTGCGAAACGCCAAATGTCACTTTTTACGGGCGGGCTACACGGGTATATTTCTTTCAGGAGGAATATAATAATGCAGTTGTCTCACGCGTGAGATGCCGAGCCACACGTACACACACACACACACACACACGCACGCACGCACGCACGCACACACTGCGCGGTTTTTACGCCAACACTAACCTCATGCCAAACTTAAATTCTTAATGATCGTCTATTACTTAGCTTACTCTTTTCCAAATTTATGCTTACCTATTAACTTAAACTACTGAATATCATTTCACTAATACTTTAATATTTGTTTTCATGTCAGAATACGTCTGCCCGTAATGTTTGGTTTCTTTTTGTAATTGTTGAGCAAATAAAATGTAAATCCGTAATTGGCCAATGGCAAAGTAAGATGAAACCTTTTGTAAATTTGCTGTAACTTGTGCTGTGGATTTTGTATCGTTAAATAAATAAATAAATAAATAAAATAAATATATTAAATTAAAATAATGTGGTGAATATTTTGCGATACCTGAGATTAATTGTGACAAATATGAGTTAGGGGTCAATGAAAGTCAGTGCTTTGAGACAGTCTTATCTTTAGGCCACTTATGTCATCTTTTTTCTAAAGCCAGAACCGCATGCTTCAAAATTTTTACTCGACTGCGCCAGAAGGAGGGTTATGTTTTTCGAGAGTATGTATGTATTGTATGTAGGTATAATTGTTTGGCACGCTCTGCAGCCGGAACGTATCGGTGAATTTTAGCTTGAGAGGTGTTGTTAGATTAGTATTTACTTTAAGAGTGACACTGGGTATATCAAATAAAATAAATAAAAAAACAAAATGGCGGTTTTTTGGCGCCAAACTCCAAATTACACAGAAACGCAGTCGGTTTTTTTTTTTAATTAATTAGTTCTGTTACGGTACTGTATGTCTGTTTGATTAATCTCGGGATGATTTAAATGTGACGCACTGTTCGAATTGTACACCCGGACGAATTGTTGTGGACCCGGCTATGTCCTTAAACTACGACCAAGACCACCGGGGAATGGGCAGCAGCATTCCTAGAATGCGGTGGAGATACTGCGATCGCCAACCCGCATGCCAAGCGTGGCGATTATGGCATTTACCCCCCATGAAATTGGGGGAGGCCTATGTCCAGCAGTGGACGTCCTAGGGCTGATATGGTGGTGGTACGAATTGTAGGCGATCCCAAACTCACATCAATATTGACATATGAAGCTTAAGGAGAAACTTTGCCTCCTTGTGCGTGTTCTATCGCTTTTATAACGAAAGAACTGTTCGACATGATGCCACGGCCGTTTTCTACCATCGCACCGCTCGCCGTCGGCAGGGCATTCATCCTCACACATTAGAACCTAAATGGTTGCCTGTTCGGTTGCAGAGGAATTTTCTCCCTCAGACGCCCCGGTTGTAGAATGAGCTCCCTGTCAAGGTTTTCCCGAGAGACTACAATATGGGGTTCTGTTCTTCAAGGAGTGTAATGTGTATACATTTTTAAAGGGTCGGCAACGCGCATGTGAGACCCCTGGAGTTGCAGGCATCCATAGGCTGCGGTGACCGCTTACCATCACGCAGGCCGTACGATGGTTTGCCACCAACGTGGTACAAAAAAAATGAAAACTTTGCTTTCAGGCCTGCAATATCCAACAATAAAATTATTTTGAAAGTTGTTTCTTAAATGACAGTGGCGCCAACTGCCCGGCTAGTATGATAGCTTATACCGTCACGTTTTATGTGACGTTTCAGTACATTTTGGCCATATAACGTGAGGGTATAAGCTATCATACTAGCCGGTCTGGTAACCTCAAAAACGGTAGCTCTTATTCGTCCGCCTGTTTGTAGTAGGGCCCTAGATGTTTTTTTATATGCAGCCAAAGAGTACGTTTTGCAACACCAACGGTCAGCCAGCCCGGCTAGTATGATAGCTTATACCGTCACGTTATATGGCCAAAATGTACTGAAACGTCACATAAACCGCGACGGTATAAGCTATCATACTAGCCGGGTAGGAGCGAAGTGGTTATATTATATGTTCTCTTTACCTAGTCGGAATCAGCCTGGCGGAATTCGGCAACTGAGTTCGCCTAAGCAGTTCGAACACCGAAATTCAGCCTGTGTGTGGCGAGCCTAATTTGATTAAATCCTGTTTAGGGTTTCGTAGTCAACTAGGAACCCTTATAGTTTCGCCATGTCCGTATCTGTCTGTCTGTCTCTCTGTCTGTCTGTCCGTCTATCTGTGCGAGGATTTGCTCTGTGATTGTTATTGCGGGAAAGCTGCAATTTGGTAAGGATATATAAATCAATAAATCTGACAGTGGTAAAATAAAATCTAAAAATGATAATAATTTTTATGGGTAACTACCTCCCAGCTCCCCTACAGTAAAGTGGGGATATTTTTTTGCATTAACCCTATGTGTGGGGTGTTGTTGGATAGTTCTTAAAAATGAATACAGGTCTTCATAAAACACTTTTTTGATAAATTGAATATTTTCGGAAATATTCACTCCAAAAGAAAAAAAATGTGTCAATCACCCTCTAACTTTTGAACTATGGGTCCAAAATATATCAAAAAAATGATGATAGTAAAGCTTAATAAAGACTATCAACGAAAACTATAGCGGACATGATCAGTTGAGCTGTTTTTGAGTTAACGTAAAAAGTCATCCCTTAGTAAAAGACGTATGAAACGCTGCGAACGTATTCCCTTTTGCTTGTTAATGATTTTTTTTAAGTCAGTTCTTTGGGCAACTACGGACCGCTAGACTGAACATGGCCCTATATGCTCTTGTCCGATTTTTTGATCTACCTTCTTGTAAAAAATCCGGTAGTCAAGACGCAGTTTTGGTATAGGTACAAAAGAAGATTCTAAATGAAAACTCTTTACAAAATAACTGGCAGCGACAACTTTTTCGAATTTGAATCAAGAAGAAGAAAATGTACATTTCATATCACACATTCTTCTTTTGAATCACATACACATCTGGCTTCCGACCACACGCTGTCATGGCCTTGACCCTCAAGTAAAATAGCCCGGATTATTCAAAATTTTCAAGTAACATTTAAATAATAGTATAAATTAGCAATAAACAAGTAAAACCAGCAAAAATGGCTCTAGTCCTAAGAAATGCCGCCCTGCAAAAGAACGTATCGCTGTTAAAATGTATTAAAACGAGAACTGTAGTCACAACGGCGAATAAGAACAATAACCAGGCGCCATTATGTGAGTATACTTATTGTATTTGCTTAGTACTGTAGTAGTACAATAGGTACTTAATAATTGGTTTGAGGTCCTCAGCCCTGAACCTGTAGTCTGCGGCTCTTTGTCTTCAAAGCAAAAGTACCTTAGTAGAAGACGCTAGAGTTGTCTAGGAATTATGACCTCCGGCTAGTAGAATAAATAGTTAGGACTACCTATTAGTACTTATTATTCAATTGATATTCTAGCGTGTCTATATGTGGTAGATCTGTCAAATATTGTGGAGTAGCATTAGAAAGCATAAGCGGTAGGTAATCTATTAAAGTATACTCGTATCTAGAACGAATTAAGGTTAGCTAGGTATTGGTAATTAGCTTTACCTATCCTTAACCATTATTACGTAGGTAAGTAAATGAACCTACGTTTTAAGGTAAGTTTCAACATTTTACTGTATTTAATTTCTTCGGCTTTACTTATTCCCCGTCCCTCATTTCCCATAAGATTTTTTTGCTTTAAAAACAATTGCGTTTTTCCGGTTTGACGTTGTCAAGAATTTTGATAATGGAATCTAGTGACGTTGACACTTCTTTTGACGACCGTGCCGCTGGCATGTTATTTCGGAGAACGGTGGTCGCCGAAGGACTTCCACGCTATATAACTCGTCGAGCGGATCGTTCTTCTCAAATAGCATGCCAGCCGGCGCCCGTTGGACGAGTATATAGCATGGATGTCCTTTGCAGTTGCGACTGGAGCGTTTGACGCGACCGCGGTGCCTCGTGGCGTCACCTGGCCGTCGGTATGCTCGGTGCGATGCTTTGCTGATAAGAAAAAGGGCAAAGATAGCCCGCCGTGCCCGACTTGCGGCTGTCCCTGCGGGCCTTGCGGACCTTGCGGACCCTGCGGGCCCTGCGGACCTTGCGGCTGCCCCTGCCCCTGTGGACCCTGCGGACCTTGCGGACCTTGCGGACCGTGCGGGCCTTGTGGACCGTGCGGACCGTGCGGCCCCTGCGGACCATGTGGCCCTTGCCGCTGCCCGTGTCCCTGTCCGTGCGGACCTTGCGGACCCTGCGGACCTTGCGGACCGTGCGGGCCGTGCGGACCATGCGGGCCCTGCGGTCCTTGCGGACCGTGCGGACCTTGCTGTCCCTGCCCCTGCCCGCCTAAATGCCCGCCGAAGAAATGCGAAGCGGTGGAGCTTTCGACAGAGCCAAGGAAAGCAAAAGAGGCAAAGGCTACCTGCAGCCGCGCTGACCAGGCTGCCGCGCAAGCTTGCGGAATCAAGATCGATTAAAAAGTTTGATTTTTCATAATATTTTATTACCTTTTAATTTGTTTTGGGCTATGAATAAATTCTTTGTGTGAATTGTCATTTTTATTTATTATTATTAGTTATTTTATTTATTAATATAAAACTTTAGGTACTGTTAACTACTTTAACTAGAACTTACGTTAGGTAGGTCTTAGGATTTGTCTTTTCATTTTTATTCGTGGTAACAGACCCTATGTTATTTTAGCGTGATTTATCTGGCGTTACGTGTCGTGACTTGACGATATGAGCTCCACACGGAGCATGGATAGATTTACAGATCTGATGCGCTGACAGAGCATCGCGTAAAAAGTCTTTACTATGGGTTAGTTTAGTAACCCTTAGCTGCATACCGCATATATATTTTATTTATCGTATGGAAATATTTCGGACCGTGAGATCTTCGAGAAGACAGTACGGTTGAAACCCCACCCCTCCTCCCTGACTGGGGGACAACTGACTACATATGAAGTCGGCGTGTGGGGCACGAAATGTGCGGACTTCGTATCAAGTCAATGGGCGTGAAAGGGTTAAACCAATATTGACAATTCATAATTTTATTCATGACCTTTTTTGACGGCCTGTTTAGCCTAGTTGGTAGTGACTCTGCCTCCGAAGCTAGAGGTCCCGGGTTCGAATCCCGACCAGGGCATTTATTTGTGCATTTTTCACGGATATTTGTTTTTGGGTCTTGGATGTTTTCTATGTATTTAAGTATGTATTTATCTATATAAGTATGAATGTCGTCGTCTAGTACCCATAGTACAAGCTTTGCTTAGTTTAGGTGTAAGTCGATTTGTGTAAGATTGTCCCCCAATATTTATTCTTTTTAAAAAAATTTTGTGGTTGTTGGCGTGGTGGGTACGATGACACATGACCACTTTATAGGTTCTTGGCGTTCAAAGGGTCAACCTTGCATACCGCACGCGGTACGCGAGCGCCACTAGGCCACAAGCGCTCTCCCATAAAGTATCAAAAATAAATACTACTGAAATGCCACAAGTTGACATAAATAAGTCATTTCAGAAATGTAGTATCATATTAATTTTTTTGTGCATCTAAAGTTCAAAACGCACAGCGGGCGCGGTGCGGGGCGGAGGCAGTTTTGCATTTTTGATCTTTCCTGGTTCCTTCTTCCTTCCTTCTGCCCTGGACCACGTTCGCTTTACCGCAAAACCGCTTCCGCCCCCCAACGACGCTGTGCCTCGCTCTGTGCGTTTCAAGCGTTAGGGTTAACCTTTTGGACACAGACGACTATTACATCCGCCAGCGACGAAATATATATATGTCACGGCGTGCAGTGAGTGCGATGTCAACCTCCGTTTTGCATTTAACCCTTTGAACGCCAAGAGCCTATAAAGAGGTCGTGTCGTCGTGCCCACCACGCCAACAACCAATAAAGAGGCCGGAGTGAAGGTGTACTTTGATCATGAAAAAAATCTATTGGTTTTTATTGGTTTAAACGTTGCATCAATTTTTGATACCTTTGCGTCTGAGTGATCACTTCATTCAAATATGAAACCGTTCAAAGGGTAAAATAGGGTTCAACTTCGTGTTTGATATACCGATGTCATGGCGTGTGTGCTTCTGTATTTGACAGAGCGTTGAAGGACCATATTCAATCACAAGTGTCACGGCATGACGGCATTGAAAGGGTTAATTAACCCTTAGATGGATACAGTATCAAAAATGATTATTTTTGAATGACCCTTGTTCACCGATTTAAGGTCGAGATTAGATTTATTTTTGGTTTTTGTAAAGCCTTTTGTTGGTGCGGCCTGGAAAAGGGTTAAAATAAAAAAAAACAACCGAGCGTTCCGTACAACTTAAAAAATATCAATTTATTGTAATAAAAAAAATATTAGTAAAATATTCGCAATGATAATTTATCTCCACAAGTTCATAGATTAAGTACATGTATAGTTGTCACGTTGTCTTGCACGGAGCTATAGCCTACCTAACTCCCCACGCTGTCACGTAGACGTAAGGGTGACTACAAAGTCTATTAATAGCGAACTGAGGACCGCGGCAGCTCCCAGCCCCTTACCCTAAGGCATCTTAACTTCACGTACAGAGCACGTGACTTTACACGGTAGTGTGGCGGTCATGAGGTGGTTTGGGTTCCAACCAACCAACCAACCATATCAGCCAAAGAACGTCCACTGCTGGACATAGGCCTCCCCCATATTCACGGGGGGTATATGCCATAATCGCCACGCTTGGCATGCGGGTTGGCGATCGCAGTATCTCCACCGCACTCCAGGGATGCTGCTGCCCATCCCCCGGTGGTCTTGGTCGTAGTTTTAGGACATACCCGGGTCCACCGGGTTTGGGTTCATTTAGACAAAATTGCATAATACCCTATTAACTAATTTGACTAAATTTCAAATGGCCACGGTCCCATTATGCCTAAATATCAAATTGACGCATTTTTAAAATTTACACTAGTCATAATGACTTTGACCGAAAACATCCAATTCCCGAAACAATCAAATATTGATATGTACATTTCCTTTAACACCAGAAAGGCAAAATGACTCATTCCCAAAATACCTACATGCTTTTATGGGTTGGTCTCAGACGGTCCTGAAAGCAATCTATATAAATATATTTAGGTATTATGGGATTTGGTCGTTTTGCTATAAAGGTGTTGTGATGTTTAGTTGTTATGAGAAAAAGGTGTTTTAAAATTCAGTCTTATTAAAAATCCGGTGTTTTGAGAAAAAAATATAGGTATTTTGGGAATTCGTCTTTTTGACACCAAGTTATTTTGAGATCTAGGTTTGTTGGTAATAGGGTATAATGAAATCAAGGAGATAAGTTACCTAACCCATGAGGTTAATAACACGTCGGTGGCAAACAAGCGTACGGCTTTCCTGACGGTAAGCGTCACCGCAGCCTATGGATGCATGCAACTCCAGGGGTGTCACATGCGCATTGCTGTACTGTATGCACGTAAGCATTAACACGTTCAGCACCATACAAATTTTCTCGTACGTCAAAGTAAATTACTTCAATCATACGTTACTAGGCAAATATAGCTAGCTAGTTTAGATTTAAATGTTTTTACTTCAGCCTTTCTTTTACACTAAATAAGTGAACAAACATCGTAAACAGCATTCACAAAAAATATATTCAATAATATAATTGTGTGTACCTATTACGGTCGTCTATTAGTGACCCACATAGTGCGGTACGAACTTTTGTTCGTCGTGAGTCGTGTCCCATAGATGGAGCAATGCACTGTGAAGGTGTTGTCCCGTTTACATGTCATAGGTGCATGTAATATGCCTAATTTGAAGAATAAACTACTTTTACAAATGTGTAAAAATGAAGTTTAGCCCTTTGAACGTCAATCTTAATGAACACTATGTAATTTGATATGGAAAAACCAACCTAAATCACAAGTTTCATTGTTGCACTTTTAAAACCACCCAGGGGTCATGTTCAAACTGGCAACCGTACTTGTATTCTCGAAGATCTCACGGTTCGAAATAAATGCCATACGATTACTATTATTTTTCTCAAACATGCAATGAAATGTTGATGTTATGTTCCTTATAATAGGCTATGACGTTTCAGGTGCGGCTAGGACAAGAGGTCGTTAATGGAATTTCATACAAATCTTGCAGGCCTAGGCCGGCAAAGTCCTTTTTTTTAATTTACATTCCACATGAATTGTGGCACAGGCTCCATGACATTCTGCCACTAAAAAATAAAACTGATTTTTTTGTTGTTTATTTCATTGCATGTTTGAGAAAAGCACTATACATACCTCGGCGGGAAATATGGGGTTGCCCGCCTCAGACCTATCCGACCTCGCTGCGCTCGGCCGTCTATATGTCTTCGGCCGGCAACCCCTTTCGTCCCTGTAGTAATGTACTATTATTAACCCTTATTCAAATAACGGGATATTATTTCCCATTTCATTCCAATAAATGCCAAGTGCTCCGTTAACATGGAAAATCTCGCGTGGTCTAGCTATCCCTTTGAACGCCATGAATATCTGAAGGTACGGCGCCAATATATAGGTATTCTTAGGCGTACGTTGTCAAATCACCTTCGTGCTTTACTCATATTCTATATTCTATAATTAGCGTATATGGTGAGAATCTAACCATACTAAAACACTAACATAGGTCACGACTCGCCACATCAAAGACAAATATACCGGCACGGATTGGCAATAATTGAGGAGCGAAAGGGAGATAGCAGGGGCACATCTGACTTGCGTCAGACAAGCAAACTTAGTGGAATTTTTCCAAGTTTCAGTGAATGATAATTAACCCTTCGAACGCTATCAAATACCTACGAATTGAGCTCTAGCATAGAAACGTCATCGTGCGACATATTAATAGGGCTTAGCAATTATAAAAACTTATAACCATACCTTTCTATGAATGTATCTGATATTAGTGTTTATTATTCTTAACTTTAACCCCTAACTACCGATCACGGGACCGCTCACTTCCAGCTATGCTATACGCGTGAACCCCAGCTTTTGGAAAGTTATAATCAAGGTCAATAGCGTGAATTCTTTGCAGCGACGGCTGTGAGAAGCTCTCTCACCGAAATGGATGGATGGACGAGGCCGGTGGAATCGGGAATGATGCAGGCAAGCGGCGAGAGCGTGCGAAGACGCACATCATGGCCTAAACAAACTAGCTCTGAGCAGTTACCACTCACGATCCTGAGCCCACGTTTCTTCGCTCCGATGAATCTGTCAATCCAGAAGCGCAATTATACTTGCAAGCCGTCCTGCTGCTCCCCGTGCTGTCTACCTCCGCCATGCAACACTCCGCCCCGCTGCCTGCAATACATGACCGGGTATTACTACTACCCATATGGCACGTGGTTCTGTGGGCCGTACCACGACGCTAAAGTATGCGCGATCTCGAAAGGCGCTTGCACTTGTGCAGCATGCCTTGCGGCTCAGGGGGCTGTGGCTAATGCAGCTGCTATGGGCTCTGCGGCTTTAACGTCGCCGATGTCGAGTTGTTCTCACGCAGCGATGTACAGCAACCAGGCCGCTCAGATGGCTCATGCGGCCTCGAGGGCACGTGCCCAGTCGACCCAAGCGGAAGCAAACCAAGCAGAACCGTCTGAAGCTAACGCACAGAAGCCCGAAACCATACCAGTAGAACTGCCCAGCATGACTCAACCAGCTGAGGAGGAGAAGCCGAAGCCACCTAAATCCAACCAACCTGTAAAGCCTAATTTCTCCCGGTTTTACCCATTCCCTTAAACGTAAAGGAAATCAACAAATTAATACATAAGATTGGAATAAGTGTGCAATTTAGAGGTTTGATCGTAATGGCGCGTCTACAATGATCCGGTGGTCACATATGGTTTTTTAACGTGGCTTATTATTATTTTATCCAGAATACCGAGAGTAGGTTGTCAAAATCTACGCAATCGTATATGGCTATCGGATTTATGTATACCTAAGCTTATAGACGAGTGTACCGCTCCGCTTGAGCGTGGCGGGGCGGGGCGAACTGCGAATGTAAAACGTATGCAAGTTATGCAACATATGCAACGCTGCCGCCGCACCGCCGTATGCTCGCAGCGGAGCGGGCACTCGGGGTGAATATCCAACAGATGTGCAAGGATATTTTCATATAATTAACCTCTTGAACGCCTTCCTTTATGCGCGGCAGTGACTTACATGCCAATTTATTTTCCATAAGTATAATCTTAGTGAACGCACGGTGAACTATATTAGTCTTTATTTAATGCAACACCTGGTTGTTCTTGTTGGCGTTCAAAGAGTAACACCTAACAGTCATAATTGCGAAGTGTTAAGCCGGGTCCACAGCGCCATGTTTTTCGCGTTTGCAAACATCAAACATGTTTTACAAACATGTTTTGTTGGATTTTTGGTGCAGTGGACCGGCCTTAACATTGAGGCCACGCCTATTTTGTGTTCGAAAAGCATGTTAGATGTTTGCAAACACGAAAAACATGGCGCTGTGGACCCGGCTTTAAATGTATCAAAACATGGATTCGCACGTCTGGTGTATATTCACCCTAAACAGTCATCCATGGTACAGTTAACGACAGAATAAGGCATTTTACGGAAGCCGATTTGAACATGACACCGTCGTGAAAGTTGCGTTCACACTTGAGACACATGCCGGCTAATCTCCACTAATCTCATCATCAGTCGGGAAACGATTCGCCCGACAAGTCTCGCGACACGTAGCTTTAGAGAACTTCGTGAAGTGAGTAAGTAGCGACTTCTGTTGCTGACTGTGCCAAAGTACTATACACCTGACTTAATACGTTAAGTGTCCCCATAAAAAATATTAATTCAATGACAAGTCAGTGTTCCAGATATGGGTCACTAAGCAAAAGCTCAGGTACGCTCTTGGCAATATCTCTCTGAATACTGCTTATCCATCTGTTTGAAAAAAAAAACTAATTAATGTTTTTACTTCGTTCTTTCTTCTACACTCCAGGTGGACAACAGTATTCGCAATATGAGCGCGTACTTGGTTAATTTCCCATATGTGGGACACAGAGTTAAAATATAATTCGTGACCCATATATGGGGCACAGACGGCACAGTACGTGTACTGTGAAGGTGTCAAGCCAGGGATTCACTAGGGCATGTCCCCGACACGTGTCGCCATTTATCAGTTGCACGTGTCGCTAGCGACACATGTAGTCTCAATTTGTCCCCTAGTGGATCCCTGGCTATATTGTCATAGAAAGTATAGGTACGATTAGAGACTTGCCGTTATTCCCGCTTTTATGGGGTATATTTCCGAGCAGAAATACTCTCCCGTACGAATTGATCATATATCTGGTATACGGCACATCTCTAGGTATTTTTCTCTCTAGGTACTATTCGCTTATTTCCAAAAGCTCCTTGCCAGACTACGAATAAACCAAGGATACCTATTTCTGAAACTTAACTAACCCTTAGATGCATACAGTATACAAAACAAATTTCTAAATCAACTTTAAAAATCAATATCTGTCTGTGTGTGTGTGTGTGTGTGTGTGTTTGAGTTAGTTTCAAAGTCCCAAATTGATGTTAACCCTTTGAACGCCAAGAACACTTAAGTGCCTCGTGTTGTCGTGCCAACGGCGCCAGGAGCACCTATATAAGTAGATGTTATGACGTACAGTCGACCATTTGATTTCTGGGCCACTTCGTGGGTACCTTGTCTTGTCACAGTGGCAATATGATCTCTGATCTAGTAGCTTTCATGTGTCACTACCGTACATGAAGAATGGCATTCAAAGGGTTGTGGATTTCAACGTGTTTGTGTCATTTAGTAGTATAATTTCTGTAATGGAACTAAGGGTTAAAACAAACCTAGCGGGAATATGGTATGAATCAGTCAAAATCAACAATGTTGATTGTTGTGTAGGTTAAACTTTAAACCCTTTGAACATCAACCAGGCTAAACCGCGCAATAAGGTGAATAAAAATTGTTTACTTATAACAACGCCTAAACTTGGTGCAAAATGTACTCCCAGCAGCAAGAAAAACTCGTGAAGTATCTACATATATATTCGCCGTTATTGCAAATAAGTTGGGCTATACTGGTGGTTTTTCATATGATGTTCAAGGAGTTTGAACTCTCTCACTTTCGCAGAACCTCTCTCGCATAATAATAATTTACTAATATTATATTTCCTAATCTTTTCTAATCCCAGACATTCATAAATTTCAGAATGACATTTCTTTGATTTCTCATGGGGGAACTCACTCGGGTATAGTAGCATCTCTTTCTTTCATATCGCAAAAGATAGGGAGGCAAACACGCACCTTGAAGTTTAGTTCCACCACAGATATATCAGGGTTCCACCATGACATAAGAGTGACGTACAAAAACCGGTAATGACCGATTACCCCGAAGCGAATACGAAGTATCGATGGCATTTGCCAATTCGAGTGAATTTTACATTTCGATATTCACTGGGATTAAAAAAGTTTACTGGCTTTAAATTGCACTACCTATTCCGATTACCCTTGCCAAAAAAACGGGTTCATTCTTACGTTATAGAATATATACATGCCATCAGTATATCAAGCCGAGACCTCGCAACTATAAACGAGCAATCTCGCATGTCAGTTCACAATTTCATATCTTATAGCTTATAATACAGCCCAAAGCCCACTGCGGCATACCCTACGCACCAAGGTTGTCTTGTAAAGTTTTTGACCTGCCTGCGGACCTTTGATGGACCTTTCTCTCAACCACAGTGGCCATTTTGTTTTCTGAATGAACCCGTTTTTTAAATAAAGAAACTGATACATGACACAATATTTGTTGCCCATCACTCCGTGATGGTTAGCTTGTATTGAGCAATCATTCTTTGGCCACGGTTAGGTTGCTCGTTTCCAAAAAGAAGTTCCGAAGATCGAAGAAAACCGGAAGCTCAGACCGAAGAATCGCCCCAGAGCTAAAACTGGCCCTTATTTCCTCCCAATGCTGGATTCGAAGAAGTGGTCACTCAGAGATGGCAAGAAGAACTTCATAAATCAGACATCACTTGACTCTAAATGGAGCCATCCATGTCGATCGAGATAGATGAGAGATAGAAGATTGTTCGTGCCTCGCGTGATTTGTCAGTGTTTTTGAGGGTGAATGTCAATTTATTTAGCCTTCAAGCCATGCATTTTATAATAGTGAATCCAGCGGCAGAGGTAGCGAGAGATAAATCGTATTAAATTTGTTTTGAGCACGTTTACTGCTGACTGGGCTATTTTCTCAGAAATCGAAAATCTGAGTAAAACAACACTATTTCTGAACAAACTGCTTCTGTACATACTCGTATAGACCCTTTATAATATATATTACTTACATTACAAATGTAAAAAACTTTACTCTAGCGCCTGTGTTAACTGATATATCCTAGAACTACTTAAGCAGTAAAATATTTCCATAAAGCATCTACATTATCTATCCTTACGTCTACTCATTCGCAAAATAACCTGAACCCGTTACACTAGTTTTGAGTTACATTTAGGTTAGGTTAGCCGTGTCTCAAATAGCACTCGTCGTTTCAGCGGCGGTAACGAAGAGGAGGACTTTGCGAGAAATCTTCAGAGGCACATTCAGATTTCCTGCTTTCAAGATGAACAGCGTATCGACGCCGAAGAGGTACGGGCATACGGCAGCAGTCCCGATACTCAAGAGTGCATCCTGCCCCGAATTGACCAAATACGAGTACAAGAAAGAGCATGTTCGCGACGACAGGTCGCAGTTCTTAAATGACAACTGGCTGAAGGCACGCTCGGCTACTAACTTCCCGAAGCGGTTTGACATCGATACTGAGCCGACATTACTGCCCACTATTAAAAAACCAGAAATTGTCGTCCCTGCAGTGTTTGAGAGCCTTGCTGTAGCGGCCTGCCCTTGTCCCTGCCCCTGCCCGAGCGGTCCGTGCGGCCCGTGCGGCGGGCCGTGCTACGGCAATATGACTGACTGCAACTGCGGTCGCTTGTTGCCCCCGCCGTGCAACACTCCGCCTAAATGTGTCCAGTACATGCAAGGCTACTACTACTATCCGTACGGCACGTGGTTCTGCGGGCCGTACCACGTGAACACTGGTGCAGTTCCAGTCTGCGGTCCCGCCTGCCCCGGTACCTCGTGTGGCATTGCGCCGCCTAATCCCAACCTGCTTTGCGGTAAGTGCGGCCCCTGCTGTGGACCCTGCGCGCCGTGCTGCTGTGGGCTCCTTGGGTGCACGTTATGCAACCCTCCTTCAGGAGCTCTTGGGGGAACAGGTCCTTTAGGACCTTGTGGAACGGTCTTGCCGTCTAGCCCTTGGGGCAATCAAAGCGCATACGGACCGAATCCATCGTGCTTTGGATCTTGTGGAATGCCTGGCCCACAAGGATTCTGTGGATTACCCTGCTCGCAGGAGTCTTGGATGCAGCCTCAGGGATCTATGACATCAGGCTTCCCGCCTATACCTTTCGGTGTGCCCGGAAGCACCACGCAAAGCCCTATGCCCTGTGGCAGTGGCTTCAACGTCAGCTTCAGTCCCGTACAAATGTTCAGTCCTAGTGCACCCCAAACGATGCATAGTTCAGCGAGCTTCCCATGCCCAGTGGCCCCACAATGGGCAACAGAGCATGGTCCTTGTGAATGCGCAGATTGCGTCAACAGATCAAGGAGTGCGACAAACCAAACCAATAATGTGCCACAGGTCGACACGCCGAAGGTCATGCGCAGCATCATCGAACCGATTTCGAAAGCCTTTCCCTCAGGAAAGGCCAAAAACATAGTTGAAAAGTGTAAGGAACGTTCAAAACGTAGCAAAATACTGGAAAACCCAAAAGTTAAAGCTACTTTCCACTTCCCATGAATATTATTTTAAGAAACAGATGAATTAAGACTCCATATTGTTATCAGTAAATAAACTTAAATACGATTCCTCATAAATTGTTTTATTGTATTCTTGATATTATTCTAGAATAGGTAGGATGAAGAGGCGTAGCCAGGATATTTAAGAAAGCAACTAAAGGCAAAGATACGTAAAATAAACAAGCTTGAAAGCACAACTGCCTTACTCTGCCTGATTCTGGCTACGCCTTTTAGTGGGGCAACTTCTATTCTGTTACTGAAGCGGAGAAACTACATTCCTACTGCAACTGTGCTGTTTATTACCTAACTTCCACTGATTGACTACGTATTCGTTCCATTCCATCCATTAGTCTTATTCGCTCTGGTTATGATTGAGACTACATCTTTCGCAGATTTTTCGTCTCATTTACTTCGTCCAATGTCCCGGTCACATTCGTTGCGTTGCGATATCATTTTGCTATTAATGACTAAAATGAGACGAATGTTGAAATGGGACAAGTGAAAGGGACGAGTACAGTCACAAGTATTAATATCTGCCGTGACAAAGCTGGTTTCGTCGGATATTTATGCGTGCTTTGTTGTGGGGATAAAAATGCTAGTGGCTATACACGAGGATAAAAACACGATCAAAAGTTCTTAATTCTTCATGATAAAAAGTTATCTTAAACTCTAACTACCTGACCAGAAAGCTAGGTGTTAGGCTAAATCTCAAAATAGCACTCGTCCTTTCAGCGGCTGCCGTCAAACCGAACAACTTGCCCCTTATGCCCAAGACTGGAAGCGGATTGCAGCCACTTAACTTTAAGCTGAGGCCATCTATTACAACATCTAGTCTTCCCAAGAGAGATCAGCACACGTTAGTCTGCAAGAGTTTCTCGTGTTCATCTTTACCTGACCGGCGACCAAAGATCGTCTCTACGGAGCCCTGTTGCCAGCACTGGCTGAAGGCACGCTCGTTGACAAAGTTGCACCAACCTCGGCCCAGAAGTCTAAACACCAGTGCCCGTTTAGAAGCTGAAAACTCAAGCTACAAGAGAGACCCGAGCCCTTCTATGCTCGGTAATATGATGACCGCTGGAATGTGTCCGTGCCCCTGCCCGTGCGGTCCGTGCGGACCATGCTGCGGCCCATGCGGCGGCCCGTGCTGCGGCAATATGACAGATTGTAACTGCGGCCGCTTATTGCCCCCTCCGTGCAACACTCCGCCCAAATGCATACAGTACATGCAAGGCTACTACTACTACCCGTACGGCACGTGGTTCTGCGGGCCGTACCACGTGAGCACTGGTGGCGTTCCGGTTTGCGGTCCCGCCTGCCCTGGTACCTCGTGTGGCATTGCACCGCCTAATCCGAGCCTGCTTTGCTGTAAGGGCGGCCCGTGCTGTGGACCCTGCGCGCCGTGTTGTTGTGGCCTTCTAGAGTGTACCGTATGCAACCCTCCGAGTGGCTGGGGATCAAACTCTAACAACGCGAGCCAGTGCAACATGCGAGGCTACGGTCAAAATGCATGTAATTGGCTTGGAAGCTCACAAACTGCTTACGTTCCTGTCAGCATGCCCGACTCCAACACCACAGCTAAAACCAAAACTAGTGATTCTGTAGTAACACCTCAATGGATGTCCTCTCACGCACCTAGCGAGAGCACAGATTCGAAAACAAAATATGATGCGGGTAAACAATCCTCCCCAGAACCTAAAATTGCGTGGCAGGGCATAAACACTGATATGGCCAAAAACTATCCATTCAAAAACACTGCACATTTAAAACCAGAAATCATTAGCAAGAAAGATTCTATGAAAAATATAAGCGGTTTTGTGAAACCTGCTAACGTTTAAGTCAACTGTTCATATAAAATTACACTTATGGAATATGGCAATCAACCTAGAGCTAAGGATAAAATAAGTTTTTTATTCTGAAAACTCAAAATCACAACTATATTGACAAAACTTCAAGAATTTCTCACGAAATATTGGATTAACACTGCACATTTCTTGTACAGCTCCAACACCAATTTCAGCAATTAAATGGTAAGAAGTAATTTATTGTTTTATTTACTGCATTCTTAAAAGTTTTGATCCCACTAGCTCCAGGTAACCACAGTTCTTTGTAAAAATCCGCATCCAGGTGGTCTTGCGTGGCAGTAACTGAAACGAATTTCAAGATCTTATAGCTTACAGTACACAGCGCACGACCGTCTGGACGCGCCTCAAGTTTCTCACTATCATGAGAACGGTTACCTATTCAAAATGGCTGCTTAGTCTAATTCTAAGTAGGTATTCTAGGTAGGTTAAAAGAAGTAGAACACAGCGGAACATAACCTTGCTCATATTTGAAGCAGCCCAACTAGGGAAGTACCTCACCAGAGCTCCCGAGGATGTCTTGTTTTGAGAGTGAGGGACCTACATATGTAGACATATGTAGGTCCCTACACACACACACACACACACGCATACAGACATATGAAGGTAGCTAGAGGGCTGTCAACACAATGTATTCTCAAGTAAACTGCAAGAAATGCATGTGACTCTTCTGGAGTTGCAAGTGTCCATAGGCTACGGAAAATATCATCGGGCAGGTCGTAGGCTTGATTGGCACCATCGTTATACAAAGGTTCTCGCCGGCCTTCGATACAATCTGATTCTGTACATGACTTGACATTTGGTCATAGGTTTTAGGTTATCTCAAATAACGCTTTCCTTTCAGCGGTTGCCGTCAGAATTAAGCGGGGCTGGCGAAAACTTACAAGGACTGTGGGTAACATGCCGTTTATGCTGAAGATTTACTCTCTGCTGAAAAAGATCGAGCAAACCGCAGCATTTGGACTTAATAAGAGCGCCTCCTGTCCAACTTTACGAGGAAAAACACGACAAAGCTCAAATGTTATAACTTATGATACTTGGCTGAAGACCCGGTCAGAAATAAACTTAAAACGACCAAAACCTGAGTCGTCAAAATGTAAATCTACCGCGTCACCAGACCTTGGACTATTGGATGTATGTTATGCTCCTTTCCTAGAGAGTTTTGCTTCGTACGCTGCTTGCCGTCCGTGCCCTCCTTCGCCTTCCTGCACTCCTCCGCCTCCCTGCACTCCTCCGCCTCCCTGCATTCCTTCACCTCCCTGCATTCCTTCGCCTCCCTGCATTCCTTCGCCTGCCTGCATTTCTCCATGCACTCCTTTGCCTCCGTGCCTTCCACCTCCATGCGGGCCAAAGGGAACATGCGGGCCACAGGAAACATGCGGGCCAAAGGAAACATGCGGGCCAAAGGTGACATGCGGGCCATGTTGTGGTAACATGACAGACTGTAACTGCAGCTGCAAGCTGCCTCCTCCATGCAACACGCCGCCTAAATGTATCCAGTATATGCACGGCTACTACTACTACCCGTACGGTACGTGGTTCTGCGGACCGTACCACGTGAACACCGGCGCAGTGCCAATTGGTCCTGTCTGCCCTGGAAGCTCGTGCAGTATGGTACCGCCTAACCCAAACCTATTATGCAAGTGTGGTTGTACCGGCCTCTTTGGGTGCACATCATGCTTCCCTCCAGGCTCGTGTGGAACGAACTATCCGCAGGGATCAGGATTTCCTACCTCATCTCAAATTTTTGCTATATTCGGCGTACCCAATACCTATGAAGCATCATACCAACAAGCGTCGTGGGGACAGTCAAACGGAGTTGAAACCTGTCTATCTCATAATACCTGTAAAGCATATACCCCACAGGAATCTTCAGCATTCAACTCGTCTACCGTTACTGGATTCGGCCTACCTTTAGGGACGTATTGTGCATCGTTTGGGCTCCCTAACAGTGGATCATCCTTCCTACAAGCACAGGCCGGGCACACCAGCCAAACTGCTTCGAAAACTACTTCCAGCACCGATAATGTTACAAGCCAAGCAGGCATTGACACCGTACGTCCTGTGGTTCCTAACTGGGTATCGAACCCCTCACCCTGCACATGCGCTGCATGTCTAGCGGGTCGAGCAGTCACCTTCCTCGATAAGCAAAAGAAAGCCATATCCTACAATGAAAGCGATGCAAAGCTAGCCTGGCGCAGAATCCACGCTGACTTGATCGAAAGAGGTCCCCCGAATGTTCCGAAACGGGAGAAATCAAAGACCGTGGTCAAGGAACGCCCTAACTACTGTGAGATGCTGATAAAGCCGATAGCAAAGCGATAAAGCAACTATCTTAGAGACTAGAAACTCCTTAATATTACTAGTGCCCAGGAGAGTTAACTATTTTTTAACCGTAACTTTAATACAGTGCTCTACAATCAAGTTTTAAAGTGAATATTATCAATATAATAAACTATATAACAACTTGAAACTTAATTTAATTAGAACCTAATCCTACGGAAGCACCAAAGCAGTATTTCCTAACTTTTATGTAACCTTTTGGACGCCAACGACGCATCGGTTTAACACAGACGCATATATCGGTCACTGCGTGCAGTGCTATATTAACCTCCATTCATTTGTATAGGGTTTTGTTTGATATTTCGATCTCGTGGCGTGTGAGTGCCAGCTTAATTTTGTATTTGACAGAGCGTTGAAAAGGTTAACCTTTTGGACGCCAACGACGTCTGATCTGATGAACCAGGGAATGTTAGGGAGTTCTAAATAACTTTACAAATACATTAGTTTTTCTGGGTCCCTTTGTAAGTATACATACTTAATGCTTTGACCGCCAAGAACACCTAAATGTGTTGCAGTTGTCGTGCCTATGGCTCCAATGACGACTATAGGTGTTATGACGTACGTTGTCGGTCACCTTCGTACTTCATAATAAGGTTCGTATTCTATCTGTGACTGGTATATTTTGGGTTCATCGTGTTATGTTAGTGGTTGTCCCACGGTATATCGCTCTCTCGAGCTATTGCGTGTCAAGTGTTCGACCACGCCCTAGCTCTAAAACAATTTAACCGTCCGTGAATTACATGTAATGCCTATCACAGGAGGAACCTGTGGATCCCCGGGATCCTCCTGTGATAGGCCCAAAAGGGCAACTGCTGGCGGGGTTGCGGACGCGTAATAATTCCCGTGGCCCCACCGAAATGCAGAGCGACGAACACCGTGACTAAGGGGTATATTAGACGGTACCCCGGACGGTTCCCGGGTACCGAGGGAGATTACGGGCTGAACATGAAAATGATCTAAGCTGCCAGTTAGTCAGTATAAACCTGACCTACAATAGCAGTTCATTCTCAGTAGCCCCGAATTTCTTCCACGGGGCTGCCCCGTGGAAGAAATTCCGTGGCGAAACTAGTGAAACTTTTTTTCCCAATAGTTCCTTCAACGGTGCAAATGGTAAGTTAGGTACGACGACGAGCGAAGCGAAGCCAAGCGAGCGAGTGAGCGAGAGCCGAAGCGCCACAACCGAACATTAGAAACAGAACTATTGAGAAAAAGTCTCACTACTTCCGCCATGGAACTACTTCCACGGGGCTACTGGGAAGAATAAACCCCTTCAGACCCACCGTACCCCGGGCCATACCCCTGGTGGTACGGTGGGTCTTTTAAAGTCTTCTCTAATTTACTACGGCTTACGGCTACGACTGGAAGAGATCCCTTAAAGGGATAAGTTCGCCTGTGTACCGATAAAACCGAATTTGTCTGTATTCCTACCTGTGTTTTGTGTACAATAAAGTATTTACATACATACATACATACATACATTAATGCATTTTGGGCTTTAACTTGGCAGTTTTCTTTAATATCCAACAGATTTTATGGTATTATAACATACTACATAGAAAACTACCAAGTTAAGGCTTGTTAATATTGAACTTGGCTCCCATTTTCACGTTTATTGGGGGGTCAAAAGTGGCTCCAAACGGTTGGTGTAAAATAACACACGGCTGCTGTCCGCCAGGTCCTGGAGTGAAGTCCTGCCGCGTGTCTAGATTATTTTGTTAGCATACTAAAAAGTTCTCAAAAACGCATTTGAGATACAAGTTAAATACTTTCAAGAGAAAGACATGATTAGAAACAATATCATCGATACTAGAATTTAAACTTTCGTGAGTCATTTCAAAATTATATTACGCAAACGGTTAGAACTCACGTATAAATTGTCACTCCGGGCGACATGTTTCGAACTCTTCGGGAGTTCTTCCTCAGGACGAGTGCACCTGCGACGAGCGCGCCTCGCACACTGACAGTCTCCCCGCCGCCCGCCGCAAAGTTCGCGCCGCACGCGCTGTCGGGGTGGGGGTAGGGGGGCCGTTCTGTGCTGCAGGCGTTGTTTGAGGTCGTGGTAGGAGATCATCCTCCCCGATCAAGGGCAAGCACACTGAAATGCTCAATAGCGGAGCATGGCTGCGATACAGGTGCGTCCCATTTCATTCGATTCGACAAGGCGAGGATTCTGGTACGGGAAAAGTGTTATGTACCACGCATGATTCGAGAGGCGATTGAAATTGGGCGCCGCCCTAACTTTAATCGTGACGGGGGCTGGGTATTACCGCCAGCATGGAAACCTGTTATTCCGCTTATAGAGCGAAAAGTGTGTTATGACAATCGCGTGGACACAGTGAGTTCAGTGTGCTTGCCCTTGATCGGGGAGGATGATCTCCTACCACGACCTAAAACAACGCCTGCAGCACAGAACGGCCCCCCTACCCCCACCCCGACGGCGCGTGCGGCGCGAGCTGTGGGGTGAGATGGGAAAATTGCTAGGGTTGACAATTTCGGATTAAGACAATAGCTTGACTTGTCAAGATATTTTTTTATTAATGTAGAAAAATTATACAGAAAAGGTTTCAATCGCAAAGATATGTAACATCACATCGCATACTGGAATATGCACTTTCTATTATTAACTTATGTAGATATTATCATGCGAGAGATAGGTTGGTCACATCACTAAGGTTACTACACTCGGTGGTATCGTTTAACTTTAAAAGACCCACTGTACCACGACAATAGCGTTGTTATTCTCTGTATTTATTTTCTTACTTAAGCTAAGTTTTTGAAAAACTTATAAAAAGTAAAATGTATAGACATACATACAAAATATAAAAGCATTATAAAAAACCTAACATAGGGTGCCGCCGGCAGCGAGGCAGGGCCTAAGCTACCGGTGGTTAGGGCCAGGGGCCTTTCAGCTCGAAGTACGATTTTTTCTATGGAAATGTTAGTTTAACTTGTTTGTACCAGATGTCACTGGGTGCTATCTCTATCGCACTTGCATATTGAAGTGACGGAGATACAGCAGTCGTGCGGTTAGTTCTTACTAAATACACAACGGTGCTACGATCTATGTGGAGTATTTCATTGGTATCTCTATCTCAGTATATATATTGTACTTTGTGGTTAGGGCGACAGAGAGAGAAACCTCCGGACTATCCGCGCCGTGTCCAGGAGTACCGCCTTCTGTATCTGACCCTTGACCCACCCATCTAACGAGAGCCTCTTGAGATGTTGGTCGAGACTCTTCGCTATTAGACCGTTCGCAACTTCGCAGAGACGACTATTGGCTATGTGCACGTCTGAAACGTCAAAGGTCCCGAGACAATGTCAAAATTTAGAGATGTCAAATAATGACACATGAATATTTTATTTACTTTAGTAAACGAGAAAGACCCCGTATTGGAAATTTTACTGAAATAAATAAGAGAATAAATAAATACACACAAACAAAACGAATCGTAGGAAACCGTTAAGCAACCAATAGAAAACGTGAAAGTAAATTTGACAGTGGTCCCCGGTAAGTACACATTTCTGCCATGGTGTGCGCTACGATCGCCTAGCTTACCCCCATCACATACTTCGCACATAGCCAATCGGGACAGTGATCGTTGAATCAACATCCCACACTGTGATCCCACATGGCGGTTACCTCGTGTGCCAGGCCAGGTCTAGGTACCTACTGTAGCGATTACAACGTATCGCCACATGGTTAATGTTATTTTTTTGTCTTTCCACGCCATCTATATTCTTTTCGTGGAACTAGCAAAGCCGGTTTGGTTTCCAACGAACTTAACGTAGCGTTTGTTATGTCTAATGAGTGTCACCTATATCGGCTAGATGTCGCTCGTTTTTCTCTTATCTAGAGCAAATACTTCGTTTTGATGTTGGCGTTTGTCTGGTTGGTATCTGGTCGAAGATATTTAAATTTGAAATGGATTGTTCCTTTACATTTTTTCCGTATGTCAGGTCGTCACATCAAAATAAAACTCAAAGAGAATATAATCACTGCGTATAAAACTGATTCATTCATTCAAAGCTCTTACAGTAACATTTCTTTAAGATAAATTTAAATAGGTTTTGAGCGAACCCTAACCGTGAGCACAGAATAGTATATTCTTTCTTGTTCGGAGTTGACTGTACCGGAATGAAGAACTGTTCTTTTGAAATAACCTTGTTTTTGCCTAGTTGGTTTTAAAAAAAAACATGTGTGTATTTCGCTTAATACCTCGATGAGCAAGTATAAATTTTCTCCTGTACGTGTTGTTCGGTAAATACTTATAAGAAAATAAATTAAACGTGTTATTGTGTGTGTTATTTTTTATTTACATTACACTACTTGCTGGATTTATCCTTCTCAGCCTTCACGAGGTTCTCGTAATGGGGGATAGTGATGTCAAAGAGTATTGCCTGGCGCTTCAATCGATCTGTCAGCACGATATCAGGCACATATCAGGCTTGTTGGCTACAATAGACCTGTCCGTGATGACAGATCGATCCCAATAGAGCGTTGCACGACCATTCTCGAGAACTGGCGCAGGTGTGTACTTATAGTACGGAACTTCGAAGTCCACAAGACCGTATAAAAGAGCAAGCTGCTGGTGAATAATCCTGGCCACCAAGTTATGTCTGTGCAAGTACTCGCCGTTAGCAAGATGACTACAACCGGAAATAATATGCCTGGGTGACTTTCCGGGACGGCAGCATGTCCGACAAATGTCGACCGTACCATCCTTAAGGATATATTTCCGGTAGTTATTCGTCATGATAACCTCGTCCGTAATTGCACAGACAAAACCTTCAGTTTCCCCAAAAAGATCCCCAAAACGTAGCCAGTTCACCGATGCGAGCAGGTCTACGTTGGGACCCGTAAGGGCCTTGTAGAACCGCCCAGGATGTAGCTTCTTACTCTTCCATACCGCCCTGCGGTCCTCGACGCTCAGCACTTAAGTCTGCGCCAGTTCTCGTTTGCCATGGAGAGCGGGGTGAGGAGTGTGTCTACTGCCACCATATCACGATGCTCACACTCTGTTTAGGAAATAATCTCTGAGACTGCACACCTAGCGGTTGTGGAGGTCTTTGGCATTTAAGAAGCCGCGACCTCCAAGCTTCCGCGGGATATACAGTCTCATAACAGACGAGCGCGGGTGTAACATACTGACGGCATCACATTAGACATGATTGAACTAACTCTGCCTAGAACTCTCTTTATTATTACCACAATCATTAACCAATCCATCTGTTCTAGCATTTTTCCCGATTATTGGAAATCCGCAATAGTTAAACCAATTCCAAAAACGCCTGAGCCTACCGCTTTAAAAGACCTGAGGCCAATTAGTATTTTGTGTTTCGTGTCCTAAATATTGGAAAAAATTGTATGCCTGCAATTGACTGAATTTTAGGAAACAAACAACGTATATTACAGAGTAAGCAGTCTGGGTTTCGAAGAGGTCGCAGCACAGCTACAGCTCTGCTGGACGTAATCGATGACATTCTGTCAGCTCAGGATAAGGGAGAAGCATTACTTCTTGTCCTGTTGGATTTCTCCCGTGCCTTTGACACCATTAACGTCTCACTTTTCCTTTCAAAACTTGCTTACAATGGTTTTTGCTAAGGGTTTTTGCCATAAAACAATAAAGTGGTTTGCTAGTTACCTTTCGGGGCGTCATCAGCAAGTTGGGCTACGTAATTCCTGTGGATTATTAGATTTCTCTCAAAAAACTCCTGTGAATTGCGGAGTCCCTCAGGGATCGATTTTAGGTCCAGTGCTGTTTATTTAGTACGTGGCGGACATTACAAATTGCATAAATAATTGTAACTATCATATGTATGCTGACGACCTACAAATCTATAAAACTTTCCATCCCCGAGAGACACAGGCCGCCATAGAATTGTAAAATCACTTAACTGGTCCGGTCACTGTGATTTAGTTCTTGATCCCATTAAGTCTAAGCTTCTAGTACTTGCCACCACATGCCAAGTTTACAAAGTTACTAGTTTTGACCCGCATGTAGTGCTGGGAAGCGAGCGCCTCGAGCGTGTCACCGTGGCACGCAATCTCGGTCTACTCATAGACGAGCAGTTGTGCCTTGAACAACATGTACTTGATGCCGCTAAGGTTTTTGTTTTTATAGATTGAAAGTGCTATAATAATATGGGTTCTAATAGGTGTACTATATTACATCAAACTTCGTCTCCCAAAGGCCTCTACGTGTTGGATCTATATCCCCACGCACGCCTACCAAATGACCGGGCTGTAAAGACCCGAGAGTTTAAAAACGGAGATACAAATAATAACATTAATAATCATTTATTTCGAGCGTTTAGCCCATATCACAAATTAAATTTAAAATACAACGATGGCATTACTGGGATCCATATGCATGGCGTACCATTTTCTTACTTACCATCGGACATTCTAGCTTGTCAACAATGGTGTTCATGCATCTTATGTTATAATTTACCAAAGATAATAATTTACCGAAATAACGTAACGACGGAATCGATTATGATGATTTGACAGATTTTAATTTTTATAGTTAATTGCTAGACTATGTACTATTTCTATTTCTCGTACTATTTAAACGGTAGTCCGGTTGTATTACAAAGACTAAAATATTTATAATATTTCGATACGTTTTCATCATTCTGATTGTAGAATCGATAGTCGTTAAAAACCGTCTCGTTCAACAGATTGGGTGTCACTTTGCATCCCTACGCAAGCCATCCGCCATTGTCCGCCATCTTGTAGGGGCAACGTTATTGTTGTACCGCGAGTGCGAAGAAAGATTATATGTCGCCGGAATAAATGTATCCGGCATGAGGACATGTGTTTTGTGAATTTTTAACGTCAATAGTCACAATGGAGGAGGATTATGTTGACGCACAGGACTCGGGAATGAACGATGTGTTGAATCGTGGTGGTGATGGTAACGATAATATTGGTGAAGTTTCGAAGGATTTCGGTGAAATAAACTATGATGAGAGTTACGAGGACGATGACGGAGGTAACGGCTTTCGAGGAGGCCGTGGGCGTGGTAATTTCAGGTAAATATTCGGTCTTGTAATGTAATCTGTATGGATGCATTTGGCGCGATTTTTTTCCTGCTTCAGTCTCAGCCATTTGGTAGCATGTACCTAATTATATTTAAATTTATCGCATTTGGAAATAATTATTAGGTTTAAATAACGCTCGTTTATGAGTTTCACTTGCTAAATTCCAAGACCATAGATTAAGCTCATTTCAGGCAATCATTTTAAGTAATCTAAATGAAATAAAAATAATGGTGTTAAAACAACCTCAAATGTATGAATTCTATTGCGTTGCGTTGTTATTAGCCGTGTTTTCGTAGACTGCCTTTATTATGCTGTATTTACTAATAAAATGTGTTATCATAACTTGTAACACCACTTTAAATCTCTATATTTCAATAGCCAAGCAATTATTGATAAAGTCATTAACTGCAGAAGCTTCTAGTTTCTGATCTACATGAAGCAGCTTTATTTGTAGATTAATCATTTTTATATCAAGAGCAATGCAACATATTCTAGTTCCACTGTTATGAAATGCTAAATATTACGCTTTTGTATTATAATTATATAAAATACAATTCTTAAAGAAAGCTTAAATGGATTGATACACTGTGCCACTGTTTGCATTGCAAATCCGCAGTGTAGAATACAAAATATTGCATATGGACCCGGGTATGTCCTTAAACTACGACCAAGACCACCGGGGAATGGGCAGCTGCATTCCTAGAATGCGGTGGAGATACTGCGATCGCCAACCCGCACGTCAAGCGTGGCGATTATGGAATTTACCCCCCATGAAATTGGGGGAGGCCTATGTCCAGCAGTGGACGTCCTAGGGCTGATATGGTGGTGGTGGCATAAAACTGTGTAGATACTATGATAAATTTTATAAGTTTCAAAAGATTTTAATTTGGGCATAATATTTTAAAATCTTATCCTAGGTAGAATTTATAAGTGGCATTATGCATAGTTATAACATTTGTTGAGATTATAAAATAATCTTATCTATTAGAGAGCTTTATAAACTTCTTTTGAAGCTGTTTCCTTGGAGGCATATTGTCCCTGTAGGCAGATTGGTAAAGCCCGAATGGCTGATATGGATGTACTTTTTTTATATGTGGATGTACTCACTTTTGGAAAATCATCATCACTTGTTCCCTCAATGCTGAGGATCGTGACATCATGTGGTATTATTGCTGACTACACTTTTCCATAGGCTCTTATCACTCACCTTATGCATGGCCTTGTGCAGATGTAGTTCTGGGGTGCAGTTATTTCAAAATGAAAATCAAAATCAAATATTTATTCTGCAAATAGGCCACAAGGGCACTTTTACAAGTCAAAGCGTGAATTTATACAATTTAAAAAAAAAAAACTGACAATCTTACTTAATAATAATGATTAAAAAAATATACTTATTAACAATTATATAAAAATAAATTTGGGTGCTGCATCTAGCGGGTGGTGTGCCCCGGGACCTCTGGCCCTCAACTTTTCCTGTCATGATTATGTATTTTTTTTTAAATTTCCAATTGAAAGTGAATAATTGAATTTTTTTTTATTATGATGATTATGTATTTTTGGAACTTAGTATTCCCTTCCCTTGAAGCCGGTTTTTATAACCATGTCCAATAAGTAAACACACATATTAAATATAATGCAACGGGTCACTCACGTCTTAAAGGTCGAATATCGCTCGACATGTTTCAGACCGGTTCGCGGTCCTTATTGATTAAGGACCGCGAACCGGTCTGAAACATGTCGAGCGATATTCGACCTTTAAGACGTGAGTGACCCGTTGCATTATATTTAATATGTCTCAAACTCACGGGAGTTTTCTATATAAAGTAAACACACATTTATGCACACATACAAATTTAACCCTGCACAGAACTGGAAATGTGTTATCTTGACACCATTGACACATGCATTGAAGAGTTCTGAGCATGGTTAAGGGTTTTGTGTATGTGCCTCCAGCTTACAGAAGACCGCAGCCATAATAGCATCACTACTTGCCCCTTAGGTAGGTATGTGGTGTTGTGTTCCTGGTGGTGAGTAAGGTCGCCAGAGCTCCCGAGGATGCGCTGTGTTGGGAGTGAGGGACCTGCATGTCTCTACCTGTCAACTCAATGAATTCTCAAATGAATAAATGGTTGGCAACACACTTGTGGTTCTGGAGTGTGCATAGGCTAGGGTGTCTGATTACCATCAGGCAGGCCATAAGCTTGTTCGCCACCAAAAAAAAGTGCTTAACTATATGCTTAGTTATTGTCTATGTTTATGGTTGGTTATTGTGTAGGAAATGGTTAAAAAATGGTTTCACTAAGTTGTTTGTAATGCTCTATTTATCTTTCTTTCTTAGTCTGTGTGCAAGGGCTCTTAGGTATGTTTTAAACTCATGGATGAGTGCATTCAATTCCCATTATCTCTGGTTCACTCAAAGACTTTAAATAGATAACAATGCATATTAATATCTATTACTGCACACATGCAAACTTTGAGTAAATAATTTAGTGTTATGAATATGCAAATTTACTAGTTATTACACAATTTGTAAACATCTGTGCAAATAACTCTGACTCGAAACGTCTTTGCATGCTTTAGTTTCTTTGTCGATAAGACCTGAAGTTTGGACTTGGACTTTCGAAATGTTATTACATTTTAAAGTCATAAAAAATATAGTAATCAGACCTTTTCTAGTGATGAGATACTTATTTCATCAAATTGACAATTGTCACCTGATGATGATAATACTCAGAGAAAGGATTTCTATAGGTCCTATATGAGTTTCAATTAGAGGGACAGAAAAGCTCTTACGCAGCTAAATTGAGAACTTCGACCTTCAAACCTTCAAGAAAAGAGCGTACTCCCATCTTAAAGGCCGGCAACGCACTTACAACCCCTCTGGTGTTGCGAGTGTCCATGAGCGGCGCTAATCGCTTACCATCAGGCGATTCGTCTGCTCGTTTGCCACCTATGTGGTTTAACATGGACAACTTCTTTAATTTGGGTGGGTAATAGTTTATTTGCCTCAAACTATTTGTCATGACGTGGACATGACATTGCGGCAAATAAGGACTGGTGGAACTATGACAAGGACAACAAATGACATCCCTCTGTCACTCTTACTCAATGTAGTATGTATATGAGTTATGACCATCTCGCTCGGTAGCAGTATTATTATTTCACGTTTTTTCTGGGGTACTCTGACGATGAATATGATGCATAAAATGGAATGCCACATTTTATCTCTCTCAGTCTGCGTTCGTTATTTATACGCGGGTGGACCTGCGTGGGCTGCAGAACTAAAAATACCGAGGGTTCCGTACAAATTTGTAGGTTCATTAGGTACATATTATAAATAGTGATGATGCCCACGGCCGCTTTCTATCATCGCACTGCTCACCGTCGGCAGGGCATTCATCCTCACACCTTAGAACCTAAATGGTTGTGTACGGTACGGTTTCAGAGGATCTTCCTCCCTTGGACCCTCCGGTTGTGGAATGAGCTCCCTGCCGAGGTTTTCCCGAGGAACTACAGTATGGGATTCTTCAAGAAAGGGGTGTATGAATTTTTAAAGGGTCGGCAACGCGCATGTGTCACCCCTGGAGTTGCAGGCGTCCATTGGCTGGGGTGACCGCTTACCCTCAGGCGGGCTGTACGCTTGTTTGCCACCGACATGGTATATAAAAAATAGTTCAGGAATCGAGTCTCTTTATTTTATGATTTAATTACAAATGTATGGTTTTTCCCTGTTTTTGTATTAGACGATATTGCTTGCCAAATTTTATAATTCTAGGTCAAGGGAAAGTACCCTATAAATTTTGATTCCCTTGAGTGTCAAAATATACGTTTTATGAGTATGAGGCATAAACGGCCGTATCTTTTTTTAAGGTGTTAACTTGGAAGTTTGATTTTTCACAGCTTCAAAGGACTGCAGACATGAGTATGGTTTTAATTTCAAATCGATAACTCCACGCGTTCCCGTGATAAAGGGTCTTGACAGACAGACGGGCAACAAAGATATCCTATAAGGGTTCCGTTTTTTCCTTTGAGGTATGGAACCCTGAAAACTAAATCTTAACTTTGTTCTTATCTCTTTTTTACTTTGTCGAACAGAGGTCGAGGCCGCGGCCCGCCCCCGGGATGGATGAACGGCCCCCCGCCCCGGTTCCGTGGCCGGGGCTACGGACCCGGCGGGCCCCCGATGCGGGGCCGGGGCTTCTTCCGCGGACGGCCGCGCTTCAACAACAACTTCGACAACTGGGGGCCCATGGGCCCGCCGCCGCCTGGAATGATGGGCGGCCCGCCGCCATTCGGGCCCCCGCCCGGCATGATGGGGCCGGGCGGCCCGATGGGGCCACCACCGAATATGATGGGGCAGCCCCCGTTTGGAGGGCCGCCAGGCATGCCGCCGCCTAATATGGTGAGTATGAGACTTTATTTATTTATTTATAGTTTATAGAAGAACCAACAGGAGCGTTCGTGGCTCAGCGGCGCCCGCGTATCGCGTGCGGTATGCGTGGTTAAGCAATGTCGGGCCGCCTCAGGGTCAGTCCTTAATGGGTGACCATTTTGTGTGGTTACTAATTGAGCGTTCCTGTGCTTTGAAAGGCACGTTACGCTGTTGATCCTGGCTGCTGTCTATGATAGCAGTCATTAAGCCAAGTTAGAGGTCTTCAGAGGCTTGAGAACAGTCAAGTTGGCCACTCACTTGACAAGCCTAATCCCAATAAGGTCTAGTTTCCAAGCTTGGGGCAATGCCACAAAAGAACCAATCATTTCCGAAAATGACTGCGGACTACGAGAAGACTTACGAGGGGTGTTCAATAAATTCTCGGTATTAGAATGAAAACAAAAGAATACGATAGGTGTTTTGTTTTTATTTTTAAATATACTCCTCCCCTATTTTTATGCACTTATAAGACGGGTCAATCAGTTTTTTTAAACCCTCATAAAAATATTTTTTGTCTTTGATGTCGAAATGCTCATACAGTAGTGTCTTCAATTCTTCATCGTTAGAAAATCCATTTCCACGTAGCTCCTTTTTGAGATTGAGAAACAAAAAGGAGTCACTCGGGGTCAAGTCTAGACTATACGGTGGGTATGTAATAGTTTCGAACCCAGATTCAAGAACAGCAGCCTTGGCAATATAAGCAGTATGTACAGGGGCGTTGTCGTAAAGAAGCAGAACACCTTTGGCTAATTTTCCCCTTCTGTCATGTTTGATTGCTCCCCTTATTTGGCGTAGAATATTAGCGTAGTACTCTCCTGTAATACTTACACACTTTTCTTTATGATCGATCTGCAATATTCCATCACAATCCCAGAATATTGTGACCATGACCTTGCCAGTTGAAGGCACGACCTTGGACTTCTTGGGATGAGGAGTTCCTTTAATGTGACACTGCATGGACTCTTGTTTGCTCTCAGGGTCATAATGATGAACCCACGTTTCATCTCTACTAACAAAATTTTGCAGTATCTTATCAGGAATTTCACCACATACCTCAAGGAATTCGGAACAACAAGCAACACGCGTATTTTTCTGAAGCGGTGTCAGGATTCGCGGTACCCATGTCGCAATGACTTTTGACATATTAAGATGGTCATGAATTATATCATGTCTAGTACCAATAGAAAGGTTGTTTCTTTGAGCTATTGCTTTCACCTTCACTCAACCATCTTCAAGTATAATGTGCTCCAGTTTTTTTTAATTTTCTAATGAAGTAGCTTCGATGGGCTGACCAGCTCCTATGGTCGTCTTTGATACTCTCTCCCCTATGCTTAAATTAACTTGACCACTTCTGAATTGTTGATAAAGAAGGAGCAGAGTCACGGTAAACATAATCCATTTATTTTTTATAGCTATTTGATTTTTTTACCTGTTTGGTCAAAAGTTTTAATACCGCTCGGTGCTCTAATTTAATTAATATTGAAAAATCGCTCACAGTGATCACGTTTGTTCGGCAGTTGCAAAAAAACAAAAGGACATCGCCGTTTGAATTTCACTTTTTTTAAATATTAATGAATGACTTATACCGGCCTGTATTAAAAAGTTTACTACAGAGGTTTAAAAGTTGTCAATACCAAGAATATATTGAACGCCCCTCGTATCTTGCCGCGGTGTATGGGACGCTCAGAGGGAGGCGTTATTCGATATCCGTGTTGTTGTCACCGACGCTCCTTACATCTTCAAGAAAAGAGTGTATACATTTTTGAAGGGTCGGCAACGCGCATGTGACACCCCTGGAGTTGCAGGCGTCCATAGGCTGCGGTGACCGCTTACCATCAGGCGGGCCGTATGATTGTTTGCCACCGACGTGGTACAAAAAAAAGTATAACGATTGCGGTTTAATGAACGAGCCGCAGGCGAGTTTATTATTACATAACACTAGTGTTTTAATGCTTGATTAGGTATTATTAATAACTGATCATTGTTATTATGTTTGGGTGCATTGACTAGCTAACCTACATCCTAATATTAATTTATAAACTTAAGAGGGCGCAGTACGTTTGGTTCTCCATACAAACGTATTTAGGCTCTCATTTTAAAACGCCATGCTAGAATAACATGAAACTTTGTATACACAATGGGATCCAGCTTGTCTAGGGCGGAAATTAGTTTCTGTTGCTTGAAATTATAATGGCGAAAAAATACGTTTACTAGACGACGACATTCATACTTATATAGATAAATACATAGAAAACATCGACCCAAGAACGAATATCCGTGAAAAATGCACAAATAAATGCCCTCGCCGGGATTCGAACCCGGGACCTCTAGCTTCGGAGGCAGAGTCACTACCAACTAGGCTAAACGGGCCGTATGATTGTTTGCCACCGACGTGGTATAAAAAAAAATACATCTCGCGACCCGTAACATCTGCCTTAAAATCGGCCGAAGTAAAACACCGATTAGTAAAACTTCGCAGCTCAAATGTCAACTTCAAATCAAAACACATGGGGGAAGCCATAGCAGACCGTTGGAATCGATCGTTGAATACCGTACTGGGATGGCTCAGAGCTCGATAAGCGTTGCCGTCATACGTGCCACCAGCATGTGCATACGTGGCACTCGCCACTTTAAGAGGGCGCAGTACGCTCGGTTCTCCATACAAACGTATTTACGTTCTCATAAATAATTTCGTTTCATTAAAAAAAAACGTATTGCCATTATATGGATAGTATACCATAAAATTAACACAATAAAATGAAAATTACAAAATAAAAATAATATACGAGATTGAAAGTTTCCACATAGTATGTATTTTTTTTTTCATCTAGAATTTACATGATGCCATAAAAAATAATTGTACGACGAGTATGTACTTTTAACGCAGTATTTCACGATTAAAATAGCAATTGTGACTTCATAATTTTATATAACAATTCCCACCTTTGACCCTCATTTGCGGCTTTGTTGTGTTTTAATATGAGTGAATAGAGTTTATTTCATGAGAGCCTTGTCTTCGCGACTGGTTGACGCTTCGGGTGACCCCAGGGCTGGCGCTTACCTCTCGCAGAGGATTTCCCTCGCCGTTCAGAGGGTTCGGTAACATATCTCCTTGATTTCATTACACCCTATTACCAACAAACCTAGATCTCAAAATAACTTGGTGTCAAAAAGACGAATTCCCAAAATACCTATATTTTTTTCTCAAAACACCGGATTTTTAATAAGACTGAATTTTATTGTTCTTAAAAATAAGTAAATTAATACATCGTAAGATAATAATAATAATCGTATGGCATATATTTTCGAACCGTGAGATCTTCGAGAAGACAAGTACGGTTGCCAGTTTTGTTGCACTCTTAGCACCACCCAGGGGTCACGTGTAGGGTAAGGGTGGGTACTCCCTACGGACGTGGTGCAGCATCGACCCCCCTTGGCAAGTGAGTGGGCAACTTGACTGTTAGAAGTTCTAAGCCGCCCAAAGGCCTCTAACTAGGCTTAACGACTGCTGTCATAGACAACAGCCGGGATCAACGGCTTAACGTGCCTTCCAAAGCACGGGAGCGCTCAGTTAGTAACCACTCAAAGCGGTCACCCATCCAAGAACTGACCTGCGCCCACATTGCTTAACCTCGCTTACCGCACGCGGTTCGCGGGCGCCGCTGGGCCACGTACGCTCCGAATGTAAGTAAAAAATCGTAAGATAAAAAAGTTAAACATGAGAAACTCTACCCTATTGTCTTTTTTGTCAACAGCCCGCACCAGAGATCTGGGTGGAAACTAAAACCGAAGAGGGAAAGTCGTATTACTACCACGCGCGCACCCGCGAGACAACGTGGACTCGCCCGCAGGAGAGCCCAAGCTGCAAAGTCATCTCGCAAGTCGAGATGGAAGCCATGGCCGCCGCCGGTAAGTACCACAACCCTCTATAGACCGTGGGTCAGTAATAGATCCCAATGACCGATTACCGCACCATAACTTGACGGCCTGTTTAGCCTAGTTGGTAGTTACTCTGCCTCCGAAGCTAGAGGTCCCGGGTTCGAATCCCGGCCAGGGCATTTATTTGTGCATTTTTCACGGATATTTGTTCTTGGTTCTTGGATGTTTTCTATGTATCTAGTACCCATAGTACAAGCTTTGCTTAGTTTGGGACTAGGTCGATTTGTGTAAGATTGTCCCCCAATATTTATTTATTTATAATTTTTACAAGTTGGCCGCAAGAGGCACAGACACGGGAGTCGTGGAGATCAAGGGAGAGGCCTTGGCCCAGCAGTGGGACACCCACATGGGCTAGGAAACAAAACCTTGTACAATGGTTAAGAAAGTTATATTACGAAGCCCCGTGAACGTCAGCTGCGATTCTGTTGGTGGGTCGAGGAGCAGCAGCTTCCCAACGCCGTAAAAATTATCAGTTATTTCCTCTCGACTGGAACTTGTATCAAATGATAGCTAAGCCAATAGCTCAAGAGTCCGCAGTAAGCTCGGTTCTCCATACAAACGTAGTTACCTCATTTTAAAACGCCATGCTAGAATAACGTGAAACTTTGTATACACAATGGGATCCGCCATATCTAGGTCGGAAATTAGTTTCTGATGGTAGAAATTGGAATGAAATAGTACATTACTACAGAGGCCGGGATGAAAGCGGTTGCCGGCCGAAGACATATAGACGGATAGGTCTAAGGCGGGCAACCCCATATTTCCCGCCGAGGTATGTATAGTGCTTTTCTCAAACATGCAATGAAATAAACAACAAAAAAAAACAAAGTTTTATTTTAATACGCATAGTGGCAGATTGTCATGATGCCTGTGCCACAAATTTATGTGGAATGGAAATTAAAAAAAAAGGACTTTGCCGGCCTAGGCCTGCAAGATTTGTATGAAATTCCATTAACATTAACGAACTCTTGTCCTAGCCGCACCTGAAACGTCATACTTCGCAGCCTATTATAAGGAACATAACATCAATATTTCATTGCATATTTGAGAAAAAAAAAATACAGCGGGTATTTGAATTTTTTAGGTCTTGTATGAAAACCTTAATAATCAGCCCTAAGGATCTCCATAATGAGCGGTCTTGCGCCGCCCTCATCCAACGGCTTTTTTCGACCCTAGTGGCAACATGTCTCACTTTCAACCCGCCTCCGAGGTTGCCTACTTTCAGAGTATGAGGAATGAAATGGTTATTTGTCGTTCGGCCTGTTGAGCCTAGTTGGTAGTGCCACTGCCTCCGAAGCTAGAGGTCCAGGGTTCGAATCCTGGTAAGGGCATTTGTTTCTGTGGTGAGCAGAGATATTTGTTCCTGAGACTTGGATGTTTTGTATGTATTTAAGTATGTATATATTAAATATATCGTCGTCTAGTACCCATAACACAAGCCTTATTGAGCTTACTATGGGACTAGTTTGATTTGTGTAAAAATTTGACCCCTAAAAAATATTTATTTATATTTATTATTTGTTCAACAAGAGAGCAAAGTAGATTTTTGCTGCAAGTGTTGATGTTGAGTCCCGAGCAAGCGAAGCATTCTATAATTGAATCACGAGCGTAGCGAGGAACTCAAAGATACGAGATGCAAATATCTTTGCTCTCGTGTGATATATACAACTTTTTACCTTAGTGGCGAGAACATATAAGTAATAGTGACAGAGAGAATCAAGTTTAAATGTTCCAAGTTTGTATTACACCCCGCAGTATGAAAAGATAATCTGCGAGTAACCTACGATATGAAAACGTTCTTTTCACGCTCGCAGCAAAATTGCATTTTGCTCACTGGTTTCAAGCAGCAAAACCGTCATGTTCGTGCCGCTGTGGTGAAAAAATCAAAATCAAATATTTACTCTGCAAATAGGCCACAAGGGCACTTTTACATGTCAAAGCGTGAATTTATACAATTTAAAAACTTGCAATATTACATAATAATAATGATTAAAAAAATATACTGATTAACAATTCAAAGAAAATAAATTTACAAATATTAAGGACGTATATTGAAAACGATCTGTGTCCGAATAAACAAAAATATATATAAAATTAATTTAATATCTCGCGATGTATATGGTCTCTGAGCGTCCAAATACGATTAATAACAAATTCCTTAGAGATTCTTAAGTCCTAAGAGATGTAAATGGTATCTAAGCGTCAAAATTAAAATAAGTAATTAAACAGCACTAATATAAACGTATTGTTTATTCGCAGGCCAAGTCCCGGGCATGCCGGGGCCTCAGAGCATGCCCATGAACGGCCCCCCCATGGGCGGGATGCACGGGATGCCCGCCATGCCCGGGATGCACGGCATGCCGCCCGGACCGGGCGCTCTACCGCCCTTCATGACGCAGCCGCCGCCCTGGCTCAAGGACGGTGAGTACTAAGGATTTTTTTTTTTTTTTTTTTTAATTTATTCAGAACACAAACAGTCATATAAACATTTTAAATTCACAGTACATTAAATAAAAAATGTACTAAAACAAAAATAAACAACAGACCTGGAGGTTCATTATTTTAAATAGTGGGTGTTAACTATGTATATAATAATTGTGTAAACAGAGTGTTAATTTAAGTAAAGTACAATAAAAAGGAAACATACTCATTCAACAAGTTTGATATCTAGCTACATAAGTCATTAACTGTTGTACTAAAATATCTTACGTTTTACAAGTAATTTAAGACTAGACAAGTAATAATAAAATAATAGTACATTACTACAGAGGCCGGGACGAAAGGGGTTGCCGGCCGAAGACATATAGACGGATAGGTCTAAGGCTGGCAACCCCAAATTTCCCGCCGAGGTATGTATAGTGCTTTTCTCAAACATGAAATGAAATAAACAACAAAAAAAAACAAAATTTTATTTTTAATACGCATAGTGGCAGAATGTCATGATGCCTGTGCCACAAATTTATGTGGAATGGAATTAAAAAAGAGGACTTTGCCGGCCTAGGCCTGCAAGATTTGTATGAAATTCCATTAACGACCTCTTGTCATAGCCGCGCCTGAAACGTCATACTTCGCAGCCTATTATAAGAAACATAACATCAATATTTCATTGCATGTTTGAGAAAAATCATTTATTTTCAGGCAGAAACAATACACATAAATACCTTATAACTGACTTGTCGCCGGTTGACAACCAAGTCACTATTAAATCTATCATTACTCTTAGAAACCTCGTATCTCGGTACTAAAACGATGCTGAGATACGAGTTTTACTTTAAGTAGGTATTTGTTACTTAGTGAGTTTTTGTTGTCAGCCGACGATATTTACAAACATTATAATTTAAAAAACTATCACTACAAATAATACATATATCACCTTCATGGTGTATTTGATTAACATATTTTACAACTTCCTGAAAGATTTTCATATTAAGACATGAAGGTGATATATTTGGCACCACAGTACCAGCTTCTCCCTCTGGACCGCATCCAACGGAGAGCGACTCGAATTGTCGGCTGACAGCGGGTTTCGGATCGGCTCGACTTCTTGGCGCTGCGTAGAAATGTAGCCTCGCTCTGCATTTTCTACCGCATGTATTACGGGGCGTGCTCCGAGGAATTGTTCGGATTAATCCCTGCCGCTTCCTTCCGCCATCGCCCAACGCGACAGCATTTCCATCCTGGCTGGCAGTCCTCAACTGTGCGTTTCTCCAGAAATTTCCTGCCTCGCACAGCTAAACTGTGGAATGAACTGTCGCCTGCGGTATTTCCGGACCGATTCGACCTTCAAATCTTATCGCCGGCAACGCACATACAACCCCTCTGGTGTTGCGAGTGTCCATGGGCGGTGCTAATCGCTTACCATCAGGCGATTCGTCTGCTCGTTTGCCTCCTATGTCATATTTTTTTTTAATATATAGTATATGTTTTTGGCGGCTACTAGTTTTTAAGTGCCTTGAGTATGAAAACACGACCTTTTAGCGGTTATAGGACTAGTAGTAAGTGCGGAATCCTTCAAGGTTGAAATCCACTGAGCAGGTGTTTTGCATTTTTGATCATTCCTGAACTATCGACTGTCATTACTGCTTCATATGTCACACACGGCGCCTCAGCTCTACCGTGCTCCCGAATACCAAAAAATCGCCTCCGCCAAACAACGCCGCAGTGCCGCGCTCTGTGCGTTTTAAGCTTTATTGTGCGTAGTCCGACAAGTTTCTTTTTTAATTCTCTTTCCTTATCAGTTCGACTAATTGTGATTACTTGATCAGCCGTTGACCTAATTGTTACTATGGAAAAATACGTTATACCTCTATTGATCGATAGCTTAAGAGGGGGTACCACGCCAAATTGCAGTTCGCAGATTGAATATTTACCTATCATAATCAAGTCTAAATTCCAAAAAAACCAATTACACGAAAACTAGATCATATTTGCTATTTTTGAGTTTGAACAAAACCATTAAAAACTAAAGTTGGCTCGATAGAAAAGAATCGTCAAAACATGTCTAATTTTCACCTAATTTCAATTGTGTGACATTACCTTGCATACTATCGAAGTAAAAAAAATACATAAAATACCTTTCGACATAATAAATTTTTGTTATTAGCGATTTATCAAAATGTTGTAATTTTTCTGAGTTATTGAGGTAAAACATATTTGGCGCATAAGCCCTTTTTCTTCCGCGCGATACAGTCTCTTCCGTCGCACGTTCCGCGCGGCGCAGTATATCTGCTGTTGCTGTTCACGGGCGGAGCCAGTCCCGATCGCTCCACTGAGACGAGAGGACTGTGTTGGGAGCGCTCAAGACTGCGAAGTAAATATAACAGTATCAACAAGAGTGTGTCCCAAATAAAACGTTGAGTTTATAAAACCCAACACTATAGTTTATGAATGGCAAGTAAAAGTTTGATGTAAACTTCTCAACAAAAAATCTAATATCTACCTTATGTTCCAAACTTTACAGTTCAAATTACAACGTTATCATTGCACGGCAGTCAACCTCGGTTAAACGATTGTGTGTAGTATATGCAAAAATAGACGATGAATTTCTCTTACGTATGAGTCTTACTCCAAGTCAAATTATTACACTAAATGTAAGGTTTCCGTAGTCAACTAGGAACCCTAGTAGTTTCGCCATGTCCGTCTGTCTGTCTGTCTGTTCGTCTGTCTGTCCGAGGCTTTGCTCTGTGATTGTTAGTGCTAGAAAACTGCAATTTGGCATGGATTTATAAAGCAATAAATCTGACAAATTGGTAAAACAAAATCTAAAAACAAATTTTAAGTGTACCTCTCCTACACGTAAAGTGGGGATGACATTTTTTTTTGCTTCAACATTATGGTGTGGGTTGTTGTTGGATAGGTATTTCAAAATGAATAGAGGTCTTCATCAAACATTTTTTGATAAAGTGAAAATTTTCGGAAACACTCCAAAAGAAAAAACCGGCCAAGTGCGTGTCGGATCACCTACAAAGAAGGGTTCCGTAGCGACACCTACCATATACCAGTCCACATTTAAAACCACTAATCTAGTAGCTCTGTGAGCTGTGTAGACCTAGTGAGTGTGTTTATTTTACTTTTCAAAATTTTACATGACAAACAAAGAAAGAAAATCAGTGGAAAAATGCGCCCTGATGAGGAGCGGAAACCGAAATCCGCCAGCAGAAACACACGAAATCATTGAGAATATAAATTGTTCTTGATAATTTTCATAAACTGAGGCGACAAAAACAATTCTATTTAATTATCGAACCTACTTACAAAATTTAACTAGAATCGGTTGATAAATGCGACCTGTAGAGGGGGAGAAATCGACATCCGCCCGCAGAAAAATACTTTTTTCCAAAAACTGACGCGACAAACCAATATGTGGCCTTATCAGCGGGAAGGGACCTTACTGTCGGTATTGAGTTATGTATATCACCATAATCTACATACACTGAGCTATCGAACCATATCAAACATGCATGTAGGTTTAATAGATATATTTTTTTATAATTGTAACTCATAAGTCAGAAAAGGTGATTATGAGAAAATTGAATTCAAACTTATAAACCCAATTGAAGTATGTTATTCTTGCAAGTTACATAGATAATATGCTATTTGAGGAGTAGATTGTATGGGCTTTCAGGTTTCAAGTACAATTTTGTAATTGTATATCTGTTTTCGTATAGTTTACCTTGGCAAAGTGCATAAAGTAAAAAAAAATGCTGAATTTTTTACTTAGATTCCTATTTATAGTGTATTTCCATTACATATTATAGAAGGAGTAAATATTATAAGTAATTAAACACTCAATAAGAACTACTTCGATTTGAATCAACGTTGTCTATTATAAAAATATATTTATTTAAAAAAAAATAGCTTTGTGGTTATAAATCTAATTAAACAATCAAAATCAACAAACATATATATCTACTACGCTAAAACATAGCCAAATGAGATCTAATTAACACAATAAATATTAAAAAAGTAGTTTTTAAGTCTCAAAATTCAAGATAAAGTTTAGTAAAAAGTTGGTACAACCACTTTATATTTTCTGAAAGGGACCTTATTGTTGGTGGTAAAATATTTAGTGATATCATCTGATATCAACGATTTTGATAGTTTTAATTTTAGAACACTTTAGTATTAAACTTTTACCAAAAACCTATAATTTTGGGTCCGCAAACACTAAATGATTAACGTATTTGAAAAGGGACCTTAGTGTCGGACGTAAAATGTTTAGTGACATTGTTAAGAATAAGACTTACTACAAAATACAAATTTGTTATTATCATTATTATAAACCAAACATGTTATTATTATTAAGTTACTATAAATCTCTAAGGACACGAATTGGTATAAATTGTCTATTACTAGCTTACTCCTAATGGTGATCAATTATTGATGATTTACCTTACTCTAATAACACGCATTTTATGATAATTCAGAATGACGTTTTTTACAAAAGTATTTTCCATTTCTGACTTGATTTCTGTGGCCTGTCTAACCGCAATAAGAGCATGCAGGAATTTTTCTTTTAGTCGTAGGAACAGAGGTCTCTTTTTCTGTGTCTGTATTTGCAATAGGCTTTTCTCTTTCATCATCATGAGGTTGATCATTACAGTATCAGCACCTTCCGCACGTACAAACAAAACACAAGTTCGATGACCAACTGACGACCGACACGATTGAATTCAAGCGGGTGCGCAGCGAGTGAGGGAGCACACAGAGCCGACGCCACGAGTCAATGAGAGAACAAATCCTTTGATACGCCCCGACAAGTACCGACACGTCTTTCAAACCGATACCGAGCGCACAGAAAGAATACAAGAGGGGCACTGACAGTAAAGTCCCCTTTTCACTAAACTTTAAGGGCTGTTCTAAGTCTTAAAAAATCGATTTAAAAATTTGTGTCTTTGTCGCATTAAAAGTTACAAACCATTTGTTGTGTTGTATACCTACAAGCAACCTTAGTGACCATGTTAGCTTGAAATCGTATAGAGATCCTCCTTGTTTTTGAAAGCTATTAATAACCATTTGTTAATATCATGCACAAAAACTTTCTCAAAAATGTGACAAATACTTTTCTAAAAACCGCATCAAGATCGGTTTAACCGAACGCGAGTTAATTGTGGACAAACAAACGTAAATACAAACATACGGGTCAAACTGAGAACCTCCTTTTTTATGAAGTCGGTTAAAAACAAATGTTCACATAGTGCCGAATAAAAAACTGCAGTATTTGAAAAAAAAACTGCAGTGTTTGAAAACAAAAAACTTACATCCATTATTTATCAACTAGGCCAAAAACTACACAAATAAATGTGAAGATTAATATAACAAACATGTGCATCGAATACAGAACCTTATATTTTGAAGTCGCTTACTTTTGGGGACGACTAAAACACGAGGACGATTGAAACATTTCAATCGTCCACAGGCAAGTTGTTTCTATCGTCCCCACACCACGTTTTTCACTTCAATGACAAATATTATATATAAAAAAGACTCGAACGCTGATCAACGGCCATTAAAAACATTCGTTTATTCCTAACTATAACACCAAAATAATTTGATTAGCCAAAATACAAAATACAAGAATATACGAGAGCACAAATACTTACTTTTTACCGCGAAAAACTGGCTTGGCTCGTAGATACTCCCGTCTCGTACCGGCGCTCGAGCACTCTGGCTAAGGATTCAATTATGACCGACCGCATGTTCTGAATGTTGCGTCAGACGCGTACGTATTAAAGTTTTCGAGAAATTTGACTTGTTTCAATCATGACGTGTTTCTATTGTCCCCAGTCTACCCTACTGTTCATGCCTTTACTAAGTGGGCGCTTTTTTTTTTGCTTCAACCCTATGGTGTGGGGGGTTGTTGGATAGGTCTTTCAAAATAAATAGAGGTCTTCATCAAACACTTTTTGATAAGTGAATATTTTTTGAATTATTCCTTTCAAGAGAAAAAAATGAATCCTCTTCTAACTTTTGAACTATGGGTCCAAAAAATATGAAAAAAATCATGAAAGTAAAATTTAATAAAGACTGAATGAAAACTATAGCGGACATGATCAGTTGAGCTGTTTTTCAGCTATCGTAAATAGTCTTCCCTTCTTAGTAAAAGACGTATGAAACGCTGTGAAGGTATTCTCTTTTGCTTGTTATTGATCTTTTTAAAGCAAGTTCATTGGGAATATACCGAACGGAACCCTACACTGAGCATGGCCCGATATGCTCTTGGCCGATTTTATTGTAGCCATATAATAGGTCGATTCATAAAAGCTGGCGCGGATTTTGTATGAAACTGTCATATTTTTCACAGTCATTTTGCGTTAGCTTTTGTCAATTAACTTATACTTCATTTACCTTTGTATATATATGTATAAGCATAATCCGCTAGATTCCGGGGTGGGTTGCTAGTTAAAAACGATTGTTAGTCTGTACGTACCATTTCCTAAAAGCATTTATAAATTTACTTACCTACTCGTAAGTAATAACTTTTTTGATGACTTCAAAACTATAACATATTTAAAAGAGGTTGCAATCGTTTCACCTAGAATATGGCTGCTACACGTCAGAATATGGGCGTTTGGATTGCGGAAGGACATGCAAAAGGCTGCCAGCGCTTACGTCACGATCGATAAAGACTTCAATATCCCAATCAAATACCTAACGTGGTCGCGCGGCTGTCAGGGAGACTTATCTTAATGCCCAATTGACGCCGTAGTCCATGGACGTTCTTAATTTCTAATTAACACCGTAGTCTATGGACGTTCTTAATTTCCAATTGTACCTAACAAATAAACATAACTGTCGCTTATTAAATAATCATGTTTCATCTGTCTGGATGGGCATATACTATGCGGAGTGAGCGAGGCAGCAACAGACGCATCGCCTTTACGCACAGCGGGGCCAGGCGCGGGACGCGCGGGTGAATTCAACTTTTTTCCTGGCGTTATGCCCCCTCTTAATTGGTCATGTACTCGCTACTAACTTGTTTTTGTTCCCCGTTGCCATGGTAACGTATTTGTTTGTGGTAATCGGGAGGCGAAAATTCTATGTAGTTATATTTACAGCTTCATCAGTATTCAAAATATTTTTTCTGTAAATAGTTTAATACATTGAATATTTTTGAATTCTCAGTATTCTGCCGAATTGTTCGGTTCAAGTGCCGAATTTATTGACGAATCATATTTAAGGTTTATATTTATAAGTTGCCACAATGTAATGATTATAGTCACGGCCCATACTTTTCGTGCCGGGTGACGTCACGCTCCATATAGGTGATTTTGTTTAGTGTTATTGTAATCAATTAATCGTCATTCAGTAATCAATAATCATGCATACAAACTCTTTACAATTATGCCCCTGTTAAAACCGCAATTTGCCTGTCACATCACAACTTATAAACTACAACATTATGTATGTATGTATGTATGTATTGCTTTATTGTACATAAAACACGGTAAAATGACAAACAAACAAAAAGTGGAAGTACAAAGGCGAGCTTATCCCTTTAAGGGATCTCTTCCAGCTAACCATCCAGCTAACATTAGGTATTACTGCAAGTTTTTTTGAACTGGTTCATGTGTAATATCAGTTATTAACAAACCCAACGTCATATAGAGTTTACGTTCATATTTAGATTCAACATTCCTATAACCTGTTATATAACTTGAAAGACTATACGTTCGTCACCTACTTATAAATTAAAATTCTAAATACTAAAAGAAATCCTTTATAATCTTCGGATGCAATAGGCCGTATTTGAAAAAAGACCATTATAAATGCATGATTAAATGATTGATGATTTAAGATTGATGATTACCATAACACCAATTGTAATCACCTATATGCAGTTTGACGTCAATTTGACGTCACCGGCACGAAAAGTACGACCCCTGATTTTAGTCATTGCCTTGTGAAATTATCATTCTTAACACTTTCAGTGCCAGGAACCCACTAGAGATGGGCGCTACGAAATCGTGGACACGTTTTACGTACGACGGTTTATATAACTGTAACATATTAGACAATTCGCGTAAAAGAATTACCCGAATTACTATAAAACGTGACCGTAAAAGTCTTCTTGCTATCATACTAGCCGGGCCTTCATCAGCCGACATTACGTTGAGCCGTATAATTCGAAATGTTCGTATTCGGTGTTATTGTGTAACGATAAAATTGCCGAAATGCGGGAGAACACGTGTTCATATGCACCTGACATAACCAGACTGATTTGTTGTACGAGTACCCTTATTTTCCAGTATACCATCCTGACACCCAGCATCCTACACATAATACATAGGTCCCTATTAAGTTTTGACTTTTTGCCAATTGGACAAATTTTGATACCCAGGACTCAGGAGGATACATGCCTTCCCCTCGAGATAGTCCATTAACCGAACACTAAGTTTTCACTAATCACTAAACACTGATTGTTCACTAACACTATATCGTACCATCTAAAACGATAATCAAAACTTCCATTATCTTCCTTCTCAGACTCTGACAGATTGTCATGGCATTCTAGAGTCATTATTTTGGGTTCCATCTGTTGTGGTGAAGAAGGCGAACTTAATTGTTTATTAGTTGGCGGTATGTGTTATTGGATCTTGTTAAGAGGATCTCGAAATTTAGTTATTATTTGTTTCAGGCAATAAGGAGAACAAACCGGAAGCGGGCAGTCCGGCTGAGAACGATGACGCTCCTCCCGGCGAGAGATCACCCGCGCTACATCCGCCAAATGGTAATAATATGTCCTACTAATATTATAAATGCGAAATTTGCGAATGTTTGGATGTTTGTTGCCCAATCACGCATAAAGCGCTAAACGGATTATGATGAAACTTCATATACAAATAGTGTACGCCAATAGTTCGAGGCTGGAAGAGGTGGCTTCACCCGAGTTAAACACTCTGCTTTTCATTTGAATAAAGGAAACTACAAAAATTGCAAAAAAAAATCTTTATTATAATGATAATTAATTTCGGAAATATCCATGTCTTATTATTACACCCCGTTATCTACTGCTCAGTTTGGGGGCAAGCTAAAATAGTGATGTTGCTTCACATAATTATTCGATTCATATTTATCTACATATAAAAAGTTATTTGTCCAAATAAAATTCTTCTTTTGTGAATACCTAGTATCGCAACTGCCCCATCACTTACCCCCAAATTGAGCAGTAGATAACGGGGTGTACTTATTATTAACAAAAATCCTTAAAACTATGTTAGTAAGTATGTTTAACTTAGCCTAGGTGACAGGTTCTAGGCATTCCAGGCCTGCAAGATGGATGGGGCCCCGAATCTGTCCGCTATTTTGGCTAGGAGGCTGTTGGTGCTAAATGTTTCTACTCTAGAGCAGTAATATATCACTTTGAGCACGCCACTTATGAACAATGTCTCACATTCAGAGTATGAGAAATAAAAATGTACAATTGATAACATTTCATTTTTATAAGCAGACTTTTTTCCGATTAAATCAAATAGAGAATATAAAGTTAAGTAAAACCCCTTTTTTAAATTCTCGAAAATATCCCAATGTCGTATAAATAAATCAATTTCAAAAGTTCCTCATTCTAAAAGAGAGTAAGGAACAAGTAAGGCGTTACAGCGTAACAAATCACACGGAAGCACTGTGTTACTAAGACAGATTTACTAAAGAAAGTGAACTGCTGTTCTTTTTGTGCGCTGTGACTGTCACAATTTCGTAGTAGTGACGTCATTACTACGATGGTAGGCTTTCTTTCATTTTCATTAATATTTTGTAAAGTAATAGCTAAAAAAATATTTAAGAATATTTTGAGGTTTCTTGTTAACCAATTAACGTAATGAGTCAAGATTTCATACTACTTAAAAAAAAAATTGTCAATTTGAAATGTTGTTAAATTTTGAAATGTTGTCAATTGTGATGTGCAGGTAACATGAACTTCCCGCCGGCGTCCGCGGCGCCCGGCGCGTTCCCGGCGGGCGCGCCGCCTTTCCAGAGCAACCCGCCGCCCGCCTTCGGCCAGCCGCAGCCCTTCCAGCCCGCGCAGTTCCCCAACAACCCGCCGCCAGGTGACGACCACCTTATCCCACCACCATATCAGCCCAAGGACGTCCTCTGCTGGACATATGCCACGTTTGGCATGCGGGTTGGCGATCGCAGTATCTCCACCGCACTCCAGGGATGCTGCTGCCCATCCCCCGGTGGTCTTGGTCGTAGTTTTAGGACATACCCAGGTCCAGGTGACAGTCACCTTATCCTTATCTCCCAAATTAGGGCCTATGATCATTTTTTACCGACTTCAATAGAGTGTACTCAGTTCGTCTGCATCTTTGCTTGTTTTTTTATTTTTAATGTATGTATATTTTCCCCGATAACTCTTGACCACATTATTGGCGGATTTTGATAATACTTTTTTTGTTTCTAAGCAGGTACCCCAACATTGGCCCCATATACATTTGGTGAAGGTCTGATGATGGGATCTAGGGGTAATCGAGGGAACTCCTCGAATTTGATAGGCACGCATATGCCGATTTCGGTATTTTCTGTGGTAACCAAGCATTGGCTCTCGGAAATCACAAATTGTGGCATAGCAAGTACAAAATTGGAGTCGGTTTTTTTTTTTGGTATAAATTATTAGCCAATGCACAGTATTTTTACCCGACTGCGCGACGCAAAGAAGGGTAATGTGTTTAACAGTCTATTAATATATATATAATTTATAATTTATTCATCAAAAACATCTTACAAAATCTTTGTCTTTACAACTTAAGAGTCTACTTCCTAAATAGGTATAACCTGAGCTTTAGGATAAGCAGTGTGTGTGTGTGTGTGTGTGTGTGTGTGTGTGTGTGTGTGTGTGTGTGTGTGTGTGTGTGTGTGTGTGTGTGTGTGTGTGTGTGTGTGTGTGTGTGTGTGTGTGTGTGTGTGTGTGTGTGTGTGTGTGTGTGTGTGTGTGTGTGTGTGTGTGTGTGTGTGTGTGTGTGTGTGTGTGTGTGTGTGTGTGTGTCTGTGTGTCTGTGTGTGTGTGTGTGTGTGTGTGTGTGTGTGTGTGTGTGTGTGTATGTCTGTGTGTGTGTGTGTGTGAAGTGTGAGAATTATTTCATTATATTTAGTATGGCTTCAGTATGTTCGTAATTTTTGTTCATAAGCCAGTCAGTTATAGTTAGTTTACAATTTCTCTTGTCCAGCTGGTATATACTTTTTGATTTGTTTATTTTATTGCGGTCTTATGCGGTCCAATGAAGTTAAAGAATCTTCTGGCAAAGGAAGTTTTATATTTTGTTAGTCTCTTGCCAACATTGTATCCTCGACGACTGCTTACTCTTATATAAGGAATAGATGAGTGGTACTTTAGAGCAATATTCAGGATGCAGAGCTGTCTGACGGTTAATACCTTTGCCAATTTATAGACTTCTTCTGTGGGGGTCATGAATGGTAGGAAGTGCATGACTTTAATCACCGCCCGTTGAGCTCTCTCGAGATTTATTAAAACCGATTTGTTAGCGCCACCCCAAGCTGTAGAACAGTAGGATACAAGGGATTGACATAGAGCTATATAAATTCTTTTTAGTAATATTTTGTCAGCAACATGTCTCAAATTTTTAAATATGTATATTAATTTGCGTACTCTTCCACTAAGTGTATCAATGTGTGCTTTAAAGTTAAGATGTGTATCTATAATTACTCCAAGGTATTTCATAGCGTTTATTTTGGCTATTTGCTGACAAGAGCATGCATTTTTATTTCTGTCAAGGCAATTGTGTGCTATGTATGTATGTTTGTTGCTTTGTGGCACTGAGACCACCAAACGCGTCAGCCGATTTTGAAGATTCTTTCGTCAATCGGTTCGTCTTAATTGTCCAAATTTTTTAAGTAATCGAGGTTTTTTTTTAATGTTAATTTTCTTTTCCTACAATTAGGATCCAAAATAGGTGATTTTTTTTCGAGGGAACCAAAGTGTCACCTCCTTAGGAGGTGAGATGAGGATGATGAGATACTTCAAAAAATACATTAGAGAAAATTCTATAAGCCTAACAGATATAGCGATTTTGACAGTTAATATGTCGAACAAAAGAGATATTTCTGCATTATTATACAGATTTATTGAACTGCTTCTCACACCTTCTGTGAGGTCATTGTTGTCCACAAATGAAGGAAGAAAAGCACTGATCCCTAATTTGAGGGTAACAATGGCGCTTTTTCTGAATAGTGAACACATGCTAGGTTTTTTTTTCGAGGCAAATTTTTGGTGTTGTCATAAACGCGATCATGCTAGTTAGTCTTTTTTTTTTTTTTATTAAAAATGGGATTGCTCTTGGTCAGCATCTAGCCAGGGGGCAAAGATGAGGCCGACGATGAAGCGAGCTCACCCAGAAGATGCCTATTCACTCGTGCCTTAAAAAGGTCCAGGTTATATGAACTCGGAAATACAGACGCCGGCAGAGAATTCCAAACCTTAGAAGTGCGCATTATAAAAGAAGATGCAAAGCGCTTGGTTCGAAGTTAGTCAGGCCTATTCCATTTGCCGCTCTGAGTACACTAAAAAAATGTTGTTCGCTCCTGGTGATGGGTATCTTCGAAGAGGTATGAATGTAAACTGTTTGTGCAGGTTTCAACAATCCCCCCGGAGGCTTCGCTCCGGGCGTACCCGGCGGACCGGGCGTCCCCGGTGTGCCTGGAGTCCCGGGCGGCCCGGGTGTGCCTGGAGGCCCGGGTGTACCCGGAGTCCCCGGCGGGCCTGGTGTGCCCGGTGGGCCGGGTGGACCGGGCGGGCCAGGCGGGCCGGGCGGTCCCGGCGGGTTTGGTGGCGCGTGGGGTGGGTGGGGCGGTTGGCCGCCGCCGCTTGTGGCTCAGCCCCCGCCTAATCTCGCCAACGCTAATGTACCCAATGCCGGTCAGTATACACATTCTGTCAGAAATCCTAGCCTTGCTTTGACTTATAAATCTCATGATGCCTACGGCCGCTTTCTACCATCGCACCGCTCGCCGTCGGCGGCATTCATCCTCACACCTTAGAACCTAAATGGTCGCGTACGGTACGGTTTCAGAGGAATTTCCTCCCTCGGACGCTCCGATTGTGGAATGAGCTCCCTGCCGAGGTTTTCCCGACGGACTACAGTATGGGGTTCTTCAAGAAATTAGTGTATAAATTCTTAAAGGGTCGGCAATGCACATGTGACACCCCTAGGAGTTGGAGGCGTCCATAGGCTGCGGTGACCGCTTACCATCAGGCGGGCCGTACGCTTTATTGCCACCGACGTGGTATAAATAATAATAATAATAAAAGTTAAGTTGTAAGAAGAATAAAGAGAATAATAATAGACCAGACTCAAGGAGTAACAAGTTTACAATACCAAACAAGCTAACTTTCTAAAGTCCGCATTAATCTCGGTTCTCCATACAAACGTAGTTTGGCTCTCATTTTAAAATGGCATGCTGGAATCATTTGAAACTTTGTATACACATGGGGATCCGGTATGTCTAGGTCGGAAATTAGTTTTTGTTGCTTGAAATTATAATGGAGAAGAAATACAGCTATTATTAAAGTTTTCATACAAGACCTAAAAAATCAAAAACCGCTGTATTTCTTTTTTCATTTTAATTTCTAGCAACAGAAATTAATTTCCGACCTAGATATGGCGGATCCCATTGTGTATACAAAGTTTCATGTTATTTCAGCATGGCGTTTTAAAATGACAACGAAACTACGTTTGTATGGAGAATCGAGTTCAGTCGAGCGTACTGGGGACTCTTAATGTACGCAAACTCTCCAAACACTTCAATATAGTAGATTGTACAGTCAACAGCAAAAGTAGATGATCATTTTAGAACTTTATCGCACTAACGTAACAATACTGCGACAGTTGGGATGCGTCAAAGTAGTGAAAGTGACAAAGTACTAAAACGATCATTTACTTTTGCTGTTGACTGTATTATAGAAAAAAAAAACCGACGAATTGAGAACCTCCTTTTTTTGAAGTCTGTTAATAAAAACTCCATGTTATTATTGAAACGCAGGGATCTTTTCCAAGCTTTTATTTAGTTTCACCTGTCCTGTTGTATTTGATCCTCTTCATAGTTTCCTATTGAGCTGAAATTTTGCATGCATGTATAAATCCGATGACAATGCAATATTATTATGACATAGAGCTGATCTGATGATGGAGACAGAAGGTGGTCATAAACTACACAAGATAAACCCATCGTGTTTGGGCTCATTCAAACCGACTCAACAAGTAGTTTATGATTCTGGAAACAAGTACAGGCGGAAATAAAAGCTTGCACCAAAACTGAAAATTTTGAGTAAAAACTTATTTAACCTTTTGAACGCCACGGTCGGCCATAGACGTCAACGTAAAATCGTCACCCCGACGCCAACGACGGCACTGGCCGACAATTTTTTTTATGAAAAACTACTGAGAAGCTGCCCAATTTTATATTGGCATTATTTCTTTGCACATCATTTTTTTACCGTTGTGGCGTCAGGGGCACGGCGAATTACTTTGACGTCTGGCGGCGAAAAGGTTAAAACCAATCCTTACGAGTGCTCTAGTAAATCTCGCCTAGTAAGTAATCTAGCCCTCTTATTCACAATCCGTCTTCTGCTCCTCGCCTTTCAACTGTCAAATTTTGACAGTTTCCGTATTGGCTATGTGCGAAGTAGGTGGTGGGGGTAAACTAAGCGATCGCAGCGCACACCATGGCAGAAATGTGCAATTTCCGGGGACTTATATGTCAAATTTACTTCGACGTTTCCTATTGGTTTCCTACGATTCGTTTCGTTTGTATTTATTTATTTATTTTCTTATTTATTTCAGTCAAATTTCCAGTAAGGGGTCTTTCTCGCTTACTAAAATAAAATATTCATGTGTCATTATTCTGGACCCGGGTATGTCCTAAAACTACGACCAAGACCACCGGGGGATGGGCAGCAGCATCCCTAAAGTGCGGTGGAGACTGCGATCGCCAACCCGCATGTCAAGCGTGGCGATTATGGCATTTACCCCCCATGAAATTGGGGGAGGCCCATGTCCAGCAGTGGACGTCCATCGGCTGATATGGTGGTGGTGGTGGTGTCATTATTTGACATCTCTGAGTTTGGCGTTGCCCCGGGACCCGTGACGTTTGACATTTCTGACGTGCACATAGCCAATAAAACCGGGTGAGGTCTGAGGTGAGGAGTCTGCTTGTGAGTCTCACCCCTTGTAAATATGTGACGTGAGTGTATATTGTATACAGGAGCGGCCACAGCCGTGCCGGGCGCTCAAGAGCCGGTCGTGGAACCTCCAGTAGTTCAGGCGCCACCGAAAAAGGAAGAAACGGTGAGTACCACATTGAGAAGATCGATTCACGAGAGCTGGCGCGGAAAATGTATGTACAGGTCACGAACTTTAATTTTATATTCATTGTTTTTTTTTTTTTATTAGGCTCACAAAACAAGTTACAGCCATTTATGGACTTATAAGCTAAGGATTAACAATTTGAACCGGACCATAACTCTAGGTATGTGTGCACAGAATGATCTGCTGGTATGTATGTATGTATAATGTAGATAAACAGTATAGCAATGAGTCGTTAAACACAACAAAGACATGACAACTAATGTAGTTCGACTAAATTTAAAATAATTACATTGTACTTAGATCAATAAAACGTTAAGGGGGATACGAACAGTTACTTAAGCTTACATATAACATTCTGAATTTTATTTTTGAAAGAGGGTAGGCTGTTGTTAAAAATGTCTAATGATGGATTCTCGGCAGCAGTTTCGTTATACAATCGACACATTCTTGTAACGGGATTATAGAAGGAGGTGTAGGCGTATGGAAAGTTATAGATTTTTTTTGCGAAACGGGTCACAAATTAACGTTCGTGACTAGACCTGTCATTTAATTTTATAGACATTCCGCGCCACCTCTTGTGAATCGACCTATACTTCCATTTATTACATTCACATCAGTCACATCACACACATATTTATCCGACTGCGCGACGCAAAGGAGGGTAAGGTGTTTAACAGTCTATGTATGTATGTTTGTTCCTTTGTGGCACTGAAACCAGACGCGTCGGCCGATTCTATGATTCTTAGGGTGGTATTCCACTCGTCCAATATCTTTGTACAATCTTTGATCAAATTTCTTTGACTCAGGCCCATTCCACTCATCCAATATCTTTGTCCAAGTTTTTTTTTTTCATGCGTAGCCATATTGATTTAAATGTCATCGGAATCTTTGATCAAATGTCGGGGTCCCATCCAAGTTTGATAAAATCATCCAATTTCTTTGATCAAAGATATTGGATGAGTTTGATTCTACTCGTCCAATATATTTGTCCAAGTTTTTTTTTTCATGAGTAGCCACATAGATTTAAATGTCATCAGTGGGGCTAGTATGATCGCTTATATGTCGGACATATAGCATTCGTCCCTCTCGCACTTACATACTTGACAGTACGGGACGAATGCTATATGTCCGACATATAAGCGATCATACTAGCCCTGTAGAATCTTTGATCAAATGCCGGGGTCCCATCCAAGTTTGATGAAATCATCCAATTTCTTTGATCAAAGATATTGGATGAGTGGAATACCAAGACATTTTTTTAGTCAGGTGTTTTTTTTTTTTTCATTTTTAATTTTGCTTGTTTATCACATTTAACGCTTACAAGTCTCGCGCTTTGTACACATACTTAAAATATACGTTTCGAGACAAGCACTACGCTGCCAACGAAGCTGGAGGTCCCGGGTTCGAATCCCGTACCCGTAACACAAGCCTTATTGAGCTTACTATGTAGCCCGAGAAAGATACGGTTTTTTTGGAAATAATTCAATAACTGGCCAATTTTTGTTATACGGTCCTACTATGTGATTTTAAGAACCTATATTTTTAAAATTTCCGAATCAGAAGACCGGAAGTTGGAAAAAAAATGATGTGCCCGAAAACTGGTGAATTTTTGCAGCAAAAAGGGTATCAGTATTTTTATGATGAGTACTTCTATGTTTATGTCTATTTTAATACTTACGACCAGAATCGAACAATATGTGCAACGGGAAATGAGAAAATAATATCTAACAACCACATTAATTCCGAAAGTTATTACAGCTTTAGGTATTTTGGGTTGATTCAGTATAAAAAGTGTCAAGAAATATGATAAAGGCGTATAAAAACCCTAACTGTAATGATACCTTATATGCCATTAGCGTAATGCATTTTTATGTTTTACGATATTAATAATTGATTGTATTATTAAGTTACCGTAACAAAAATAAGTTGATTTTCATACATTACAAAGAACATAAATAGAAGTAGTATATCATAAAGAAAATAATTCTTATAGTGCTTTCGCTAGATTTTTACGGATTTTGTATAGATTTGTTGTTAATATTTTCTACTGTCGCGTTAATAAATGTAGGTGTATTATTAAAGAATACTTAGTATAATTACTTAACCCAATTTTTGATGCAAAAAATTTGCTGATACCGATATATTGTTGTTTTTTCATACAGTGAAACCGTATAGCTCTCGGGCTAATGGGACTGGTTCGATTGTTTAAAATACTGGTCTGAAGCTATATTTATTTGTTCACCTTTATTACTGACGTTTTGACGTTATATGTGCCTACATATGTATACATTTTTAGGCTTCCGTAGTCAACTAGGAAACCTTATAGTTTCGCCATGTCCGTCTGTCTGTCTGTTCGTCCGAGGCTTTGCTCTGTGATTGTTAGTGCTAGAAAGCTGTAATTTGGCTTACATATACAAATCAATAAATCTGACAGTTGTATAATAAAAGTAATAATTTTTTTGTAGGGGTGCCTCCCCTACACGTAAAGCGGGGGATGATTTTTTTTTCATGCTTCAACCCTATGATGCGTGGTGTTATTCGATAGGTATTTCAAAATGAATAGAGTTCTTCATTAAACATGTTTTGATAAAGTGAATATTTCCGGAAATAATTACTCTAAAAAAAGTTGTTCTCGCACCCTCTAACTTTTGATCTATGGGTAAAAAAACTATATAAAAAAAGCATGAAAGTAAACCATCCTTACCTGGTCGAAATTCCTCTAATTCGAACCAAGCGCTTTGCATCATCTTTTATAATGCGCACTTCTAAGGTTTGGAATTCTCTGCCGGCGTCTGTATTTCCGAGTTCATATAACCTGGACCTTTTTAAGGCACGAGTGAATAGGCATCTTCTGGGTGAGCTCGCTTCATCGTCGGCCTCATCTTTGCCCCCTGGGTAGATGCTGGCCAAGAGCAATCCCATTTTTAATAAAAAAAAAAGCTTACATGACTACGAAAACTATAGCGGACATGATCAGTTAAGTTGTTTTTGTGTTGTCGTAAAAGTGTTCCCTTCTGAGTAACATATGAAACGCTGCGATGGTATTCCCTTTTGCTTGTTATTATTTGATATTTTCAATTAAGTTTATTGTGCAACTACGGAACTCTACACTGAGCATGGCTCAACATGCTCTGGGCCCATTTTTTAATATGGCAATGTGTGGGAGGGGGGCACGCTAAGGAATAACTACAACTTAGAAAAGTTTAAAAACCCCCGACATTTTCATTTCTAAGCTCAATATCTCAACATGGCTAAGAACACTCGGGACAAAATTATCTATGACACAAATAAAACTAAACGAAAATCGGTTCATCAGTTTGGGAGCTACGATCCCACTGACAGATACACAGACAGACCCGTTAAACTTATAATATTCCTCTCTTTTTGCGTCGGGGGTTAAAAATAAAGACTCCTTCAGACTCATTTTTCAGCTTATCTATGGTTAATTTAAAAACAAAAAAAAAATGTGGCAAGATTTCGTGTCCACTACAATATACTCCCGGACCCGGGTATGTCCTAAAACTACGACCAACACCACCGGGAATGGGCAGCAGCATTCCTTAAATGCGGTGGAGATACTGCGATCGCCAACCCGCATGCCAAGCGTGGCGATTGTGGCATTTACCCCCCATGAAATTGGGGGAGGCCTATGTCCAGCAGTGGACGTCCTAAGGCTGATATGGTGGTGGTGGTGGACATATAGTCGTATGTTGTGGCTGAGCGAGTGGGTGTGTCGGCCAGGTGATCCCGCCGGAGCTGGCGGCGGCGGCGGCGGAGTGGAGCGCGCACCGCGCGCCGGACGGCCGGCCGTACTACTACAACGCGGGCAAGCAGGAGAGCGTGTGGGAGAAGCCCAAGCCCATGAAGGAGCTCGAAGGTAATGAACAAGTGAATTCTTTTATCAATAACAAGTAAATTTTTAACAAAATAAACACCGACTCCAAACTTTGCCAGACCCCATCCTCTTGGTATATAATTTGAGGAGTTCTTTATTTTTTGCCTTACACCATCCTCTTGGTTTATAATTTGAGGAGTTCCCTCGATTTCTCCAAGATCCCGTCATCAGATCCAGACTTGGTGACAATGGGACCAACTGGAAAACATACCCTTTCAAACAAAAAAAGAATTTTTGAAATCGGTCCACTAGTCCGAGTAATCGGTGAACATACATAAAAAAAAATATTCCAACAAATTAAGAACCTCCTCTCCTTCATACTTTTCTACTATATAATTCGAGGAGTTCCCTCGATTTCTTCAAGATCCTGTCATCAGATCCAGACTTGATGACAATGGGACCAACCAGAAAAATTACCCTTTCAAACATAAATAGAATTTTAAAAAATCGGTCCAATAGTCTCCTAGTAATCGGTGAACCTGCATAAATAAAAATATATTCCAACGAATTGAGAACCCGTTTTTGAAGTCGGTTAATAAAAATGTCATTTTACTTTGTGGCGAAAACCTGCTAACCAGATACCCAGTCATCAGGGAACGACTGGGTTATGTGGTATTTCTATCCACTAAAAACTCCACACACAGAAGCACTATTATTAGCCCTTTATGGCAATGTGTGTCAGGATGTACAAACTATTTGACCATCTTTTTGTTTTTTTTTTCTGACTGAAATTGTTTGGCCTAACTAGTGCCACTGAGGCTTGAATTAGGGTAAATTACATTTTTCCTCAAATAAAGGGTTAAAGCGGATTTATTAACCTCATGACCGCCACACTACGAATTCAGTGACGTGTTCTGTACGCCACAGAACTGACAATCTAGTAAATTATGGTCATATATTGATGACCCTACGGTCAAAGGAATGCCAAGAGGTTAAAGAAAGTGTACTGCTGTTGTTTCAGTGCGTTGCGACTGTCAAAATTCAGCCTTGTAACTTCATATAAGTCGTTTGACGGCCTGTTTAGCCTAGTTGGTAGTGACACTGCCTCCGAAGCTAGAGGTCCCGGTTCCGAATCCCGGCCAGGGCATTATTTGTGCATTTAGCACGGATTTTGTTCTTGGGGCCTTGGATGTTCTCTATGTATTTATCTATACAAGTATGTATATCGTCATCTAGTACCCATAGTACAAGTTTTGCTTAGTTTGGGACTAGGTCGATTTGTGTAAGATTGTCAACCAATATTTATTATTATTATTGTATGTCTTTTCCGCTTACGGGACAATGGTGTCCCGGACCTTTGGAAGGCGTGCGCGGAGCCGAAGTACCGAGGTACCGAAGTACCAACCGAGTACCACATAGCCAACACGTAGAGGCCCTTTTGACAATTTAATGAAATGCAAGGGGTACACCGAGCGGATGCTGTCCCTGCCCGTGTCATGTGACGCACACGGAGACAGCACCCGCCAGGGTGTACAGGAACTATTGCTGGTTGATGGAATCTAAATGAACCGGACTATTGGGTGAATATGATGGACTAATGGCTGGGCTATTGATTGAGACAACTGACGTCTGCCTAATAAAACTGTCTCACATTTTTATCTCAGGCAGACGGTGACTCGCCCTCTGCTACATGGGCCCCTATAAATAGCGACATTAAAAATGGCCTAAGGGCAACACCGGTGCAGAGGGCTGGGTGTAGAGAGGTGGCACTGGACTTTAAACATATAGCCAACTCGCCACTTAGGTGACCACATCCACCCCCGAGCAATTATTATTATTATTATATAGACAATGGTAGGCTTTCTTCACATTTTTGTGCCATCGTTTTCGTCATCTTGAAAACTAATAGCTATAAAAATATATATTTTTCAGGTTTCTTGTTGACAAATTACCGAAATGAGTTAAGATTTCATACTATTTGAAAATCTATAATGTAATATATTGGAATTTGATGAAGATGACATTATTGTTTTATAATTTGCAGAGCTGCAAGCTAAAATAGCAGAAGAGAAGGGCGAGAAACCAGAAAAAACCAAGATGGATGTTGACAGTAAGATAGAAGGTAAGCATTGTGACTTAATTGACCGAGCGAACGAGCTTCAGCTTCATAAATGTATACTAACATGAGACATATTAACTCTTAAAGGAAGGAATACGGTTGAAACTCACCAAGACTATCGCAATCAATCAATACAAGATTACCCCGATTGATTTTCGACACTCGCAATTGAATCAAAACCTACAGGATACTTCCCGTGAATTTAGAATCTTGAAATTTGGTACGAAGCAACGTCTTATAGCACAGATAAAGGAAAAATTGCGAAAACCGTAAATTTTTAGTTACATCATATAATTATTATTTTTTACGGAACCCTCGGTGCGCGAGTCTGACTCGCACTTGGCCGGTTTTATTTATTTATTTATAGAAACAAACAGTCATTTACAAAAATTGATTAGGTTCTATTGCTTTACAATTTATCTATGAATTAATCAAATAAGAATCCGTGAGAGATTTAAATATCTTGTAAAAATATATCAGACAGTTGTCTTATTTATTAGATTGCGGCGAAACGAGCTGGATATTTTATGCCCTATAAATCAGAGTACGGCGGTTAAAAGGTTAACAAACAAGACTAATTAATTAAGAAACTAAAAAACCCGACTCCGTTTCTGTGTAATTTGGAATTTGGCGTCAAAAATTCGCCATTTTTAACCGACTTCAAAATTTCAAAAGAGGAGGTTATCAATTCGGTTGTGTTTTTTTTTTTTTTGTTTTTTTTTTTTTTTTTTAATTGTTAGTCCATAACTCCATCATTTCTTAACCGATTTGGAAAATTCTTTTTTTGATTGTATGTATATATATCCAAGTTGGTCCCGTTTTTGTCAAAACGCAGTTCTGATGATGGGATCCATGAGAAATTGAGGGAACTCCTCAAATCTTCAAGGCAAACATATAGTAATTTTTGTATTTTTATCAACAAGTCAAGCATTTCCATCCAAAAATGTGACATTGGATGAAGTGGAACTGCTGATGATGATCAGAACAGAACTCTTCAACGACAAAAAGTTCACGTTTGGCGATTTGTCCTCCTAGCTGTGTTTGTTAAGCAAGTTCTATTTTCACGATTAATTTTTGTCTTGCTTGATTTCTGATGATGGGATCCATGAGGAATTGAGGGAAATTCTCAAATCTTAAAGGCAAACATATAGTGATTTTTGTGTTTTTATCAACAAATCGAGCATTTTCATACAAAACTGTGACATTTGATGAAGTGGAACTGTTGATGATGATCAGAACAGAACTCTTCAACGACGAAAAGTTCACGTTTGGCGATTTGTCCTCCTAGCTGCGTTTGTTAAGCAAGTTCTATTTTCACGATTAATTCTTGTCATGCTCGATTTTTGATGATGGGATCCATGAGGAATTGAGGGAACTCCTCAAATCTTAAAGGCAAACATATAGTAATTTTTGTGTTTTTATCAACGAATCGAGCATTATCATACAAAAATGTGACATTTGATGAAGTGGAACTGCTGATGATGATCAGAACAGAACTCTTCAACGACGAAAAGTTCACGTTTGGCGATTTGTCCTCCTAGCTGTGTTTGTTAAGCAAGTTCTATTTTCACGATTGATTTTTGTCATGCTCAAGTTCTGATGATGGGATCCGTTAGGAATAGAGGGAACTCCTCAAATGTGAAAGGCACACAAATAGTGATTTTAGTATTTTCATGAACTAATCAAGCATTTTCATTCATAAAAGTGACATTTGATGAAGTGGAACTGCTGATGATGATCAGAACGGAACTCTTCAACGACGCGTAGTTCACGTTGGCGATTTGTTCTCTTCGTTTTGTTTGTCAAGCAAGCAAGGTTTTTCCATGATTCCATGAGGAATTGAGGGTACTTACTTAGTCTTCTACCATTATAAACATACATTATAGCCATTTTTATTTTATTGTATATCTATCTAAGAGTGCACCATCTAAGTATAATAATCTTTTACCGGCCTCCCACATTGAAGTCGGTTTTTTTTTCTTAAAAATTATGTGTTTTTTATTTTATTTTGATATACCCAGTGTCGCTCTCACAGTAAATACGAATCTAACGACACCTCTCTAGCTAAAATCCATCGAGCCGTTCAGGCTGTAGAGCATGCCAAACAATTATACATACATACATACATACCTACATACATACTCTCGAAAAACAACCCTCCTTCTGACGCAGTCGGGGGTTAAAAATGGTTTGGTGATGGATGAAGCAATTGTACAAAATTCATAATTGACGACCTGTTTAGCCTAGTTGGTAGTGACTCTGCCTCCGAAGCTAGAGGTCCCGGGTTCGAATCCCGGCCAGGGCATTTATTTGTGCATTTTTCACGGATATTTGTTCTTGGGTCTTGGATATTTTCTATGTATTTAAGTATGTATTTATCTATATAAGTATGTATATCGTCGTCTAGTACCCATAGTACAAGCTTTGCTTAGTTTGGGACTAGGTCGATTTGTGTAAGATTGTCCCCCAATATTATTATTATTATTATAATTAATGTGGTGCTCAAATTCGTACGCGTTTCAAAACAAGTTAGATTGGGCCATTTTGTCTCGCGCTCGTATTTACGTACAAATTAAGCGAGGCATGCACGCCGAGGCGCCTTTGAGCACGGGCGATTGACCGACTCCGATCGGTTCGCGCGAGGCGCGTACGCATTTTAGCAGACTGGCGAGCCGTGCGTGCCTCAAATGCGTAGAGATAAACTATGATATCAAGGCCCGCCCCTTCAAAATTCAAAACGCTTCAATGTATTTGTGAAAGTATTAAGCACCACCAAGACTCCTGTAGGTGACGGAGCAAATAAAACACGTAATTATATAAATTCAAGGCAAAACGATAGTGCGGAGCGAGTAGCCAACGCGTTGAATATGGTTTTTGGAAAATCACTGACTGGCCGATACTGGCTATGTGCACGTCTGAAACGTCAAAGGTCCCGAGACAATGTCAAAACTCAGAGATGTCAAATAATGACACATGAATATTTTATTTACTTTAGTAAACGAGAAAGACCCCGTATTGGAAATTTTACTGAAATAAATAAGAGAATAAATATACATACAAACGAAACGAATCGTAGGAAACCGTTAAGAAACCAATAGAAAACGTGAAAGTAAATTTGACAGTGATCCCCGGTAAGTACACATTTCTGCTATGGTGTGCGCTACGAACGCCTAGCTTACCCCCACCACCTACTTCGCACATAGCCAATACTATACAAATGCGCATGACTTGCGCTCGCTACCCACTAGTGTTTTTATATATCTTTAACAACCATATGTGACACGAGATGGCGTTACAAGTTCCAAAAATACTATGTTTTAGAAAACTATGACTACTATAAATTAAAAACTACTATATACAGGGTGTGGCCTGTAATAGGAGCAAAAAATTAAACGGTACACTATTGAGCTCTCCAGCAATCATTTCCAAATGATTTTAATTGAAAAAAAAGTGTTACTTTTTGGAATTTTTTTTTCGCAAATGTAGCTTATGTGTACTTTTTTACTCTACTGGAGAGATATTATTAACAATTTATTCAAAAAACACTAAAAATTTATAAAAGAAATTAAAAAAATCCTAAAAATATTCTTTCAAACCAAAAATACGACAACGATTATGAGTCATAACTTGAAGCAACCTCAAAATCAGCATTGACTGCCGCGCTATAATCTCTGGGTGCCAAGATCCGTTACTTGGAGGTCGTAACTTTAGATCAGGGGTTCCCAAACTTTTTTTTCTCATAGACCACTTTAAAAAATTTGCTGGTTCTGGTGGACCCCCTACTCTACAGCCTACACCATATTCCCAAAAAATTACAAAAATGTGACTATTACCTAACTCTGGTGACGATATAACTATGAAATAGTATAGTATATTATATGTACACCTAGGGAGATATATAAAGAAAGGCCGAGATCGCAGATATTTACGGCCCGAGCTGCAAGCGAAGGACGCAAATGTGCGATCAAGGCTTTCTTTATTATCTCCCGTGTTGTATACATCATTTTATGACTTTTATGTCAACATTTGGCGAAAAAGCGGCTATTTCCGCACATGTATCGGGCGAAAAAATCCACTTTTAGCCATGTGTGACATAAATGTTCTTTACAGGTTTAGAAAAAAAAGTGAAAAATGATTGGTTAATATGCTGTCAATAATAAATACTTTACTTTTTTGACATCTACTCACAACCTATCTATTCCAGCATCGAATAAAATAAAATCAATCAAATCTAAATCTCGGAGTGGTGAAATAAAATTAAATATAGTATATTTTGCTTGTGTTGTGTTTATTCGAGTACTTTATAATATTTATGATGATAATAACAGTCGTAAAATAATTAAAATTAAACATTGTTACGTAACTTCTAAGTACAATGACACTCAAAATTAATGGGAGGGATGAGCTTGATGAATTGACAACAAATTGTCAATATTTGGGTTCAGTTTTGTCAGGAATAATCGCAAATCTCCTCGTTCTGTGATATTCAGTCTGTTCCTATTTTTCGTTAAAAGGTTTGTAACGGTGCTGAAACTTTTTTCCACAAGATATGACGAGGGAAATGATATCAAAAGCTTTCTCGCAATTTTCCACAGTCCAGGATATTTTTCGGGTATTTCTGCTTGCAGCCAAAAAGTTTGATACCCTTTTTTATATTTCACCTTCAGCTCCTCATTAGTGCTAAGCTCAAGTAGCTCCTCTTGCAATATCACGTTCTCCACTTCCATTTCATCAAATGGATTTATAATCCATGGTGGTATTTCCATCGTGAGAATGTCTTCAAATCTGGTTTTGAAATCATCATGCAGGGCAATCAAATGTTGAACATATGTCTGAATATCATCATCCTCGCATTCTACCTGTGAGAAGCTTGAGAATTGGGAAAATTCGCGTCGACTAATGTTTTGCTTCATTAACTTCAATTTTCCAAGAAAAGCGGAAATCACACTCTTTGTTTTAATTAAATTGAGGTTGTCCCCTTGCAGTTGTAAGTTAATATCATTAAACTTTTTGAACAAATCTGTCAAATACGCGATATCTGCTTTGAACTTGATCAGGTTTTCTTTTAAATCTGGAGCTTTACTATCCAGAAACTCCAAGACAGACTCAAAAAGTGAGAAAAATCTTGTTAAACATGCACCTTTCGACAACCAGCGTACTTCAGTGTGTAAGAGCAATCGTCGGAAGTCTTCATCATTTTCATCGCACAATTGGGCAAATAAACGCGTATTCAAAGCATTGCTTTTTATTTTATTAACCGCGTTAATCACAAATTGGAGCGATTGGTGCAGTCTAGCACTCAAATTTTTTGCTACTAAGTGTTGTCGGTGGATGACACAGTGAATTGCAGTTAAATCTGGTATCATTTTTTTTAGATGGCTTATGAACCCACGATATTTCCCGACCATTGCAGGAGCTCCATCTGTTGCCGCCGATGTAACGTTTGTGAACGGAATTGATTTTTCTTTTAAAAAATCGCTCAGGATGTTAAATATCGATTCACCTTTAGTGTCAGTCTTCAAAGTTTTGGCGAATAATAGCTCTTCATGAATTTCTTCGTCCATAACAAATCGCACAAATGCTAATAATAATGCCTCATTATCAGGTAAAGTTGACTCGTCCAGTTGAATAGAAAAATGAGTTGTTTGCAGATAATTACACAAGAAACTTTCAATATCAGAGCTCATTTCGTCAATACGTCTTTGTACAGTGTTGTTACTCAAAGGAATTTTTTTGAGTATGTCAAATGGAGGTTTGTGCAGAACAGTTTTTAAAACTTCTTCAACAGCGGGTAAAATTAACTGTTCACCAATGGTGTGGGGTTTTCCAGATTTCGCTATGAGTAATGAGATGTTGTAAGATGCCCGCAAGCCATCATCGTTACTTTCAGATGTTGAAGCGAACATACCTTGCAGGGTGGGTCTCTTTTCATATTTTTCTTTCAATGATTGAAAATATTTCAAATCTTTACCTGTTTTATCAGGGTGGCACCTTTTTAGATGATCTTCGAGCTTCGATGGTTTCATAGTCATTGCTCAAAACTTTATTGCATAAAAGGCACATGGGCAATCGCTTGTCCGCGTTTGATGGAAGAAAGCCAAATTTTAAATATTCCACACTGTACTGTCGACACTTAATTTTCTTCTTTGGCTCCGCCATGTTTCAAATTAGCTACCTGTAAGTATAAAAAAGTTTTTGTGATCTTAACATTCTTACTTAACTTCTTCTTAGTCTTACTTAACAGGATATGGCTATTTTATAGAACAGAATTTATAATTTTTCGCTATGAATCAAAAAAAGAATACTAATAAACTTTTTTCGGCTGTCTGTTGTTTTATGGAAGCAGGTAGGTAATAATCGTAATGTTCATTATTTCATATTTCATACATGTCTATCATACACAAAGAAGACAAATATATTAACTACGAAAAGAGATACCTATATGTTGTATAGCAAATAAACAAATAATGTACTTACTTTTCCGACACGATTCTGGCAACCAGGAACAGCAATTCACTTTACTTTTGTAGTCGAAATCCGGAAACAAATGAGTAACGTTTGTTCTTAGCATTCGTATTTATTGGTGAAAAATCAAACAAGTGCATACAAACACAGCACATTACCGTAAGTCATAGGTATTTCGTCCCTTTGCACGTCCGAACAAGCGTTTTGGTCGGCGCCGGCGATAGCGACGCGACGGTGCTTCGCAAGCCTAGACTTGTTCGTTTGTCCAACAGCTCGTTCGCGATATGTTGCAGACTTGCAGTCGACAAGTTTTGGAGCCGAAAGTTGTAATTTTAATAATATAGTATTATAGTAGTTTGATTCACCGAAATATTTATCACGGAGGAACGCAATATTTTTATTATATATTTATCAGTCGTCCAGGCTATAAAAATAATACAAAAATCATTATCTGTTTCGTTATTTACCATCGAAACCAGATAAATTTTCGTGGACCCCCACGTACAAACTGTGAACCCCTATTTTTTTGCCACTCCAGCGTAGACCCCTGTCACATCGTTCGTGGACCCCTGGGGGTCCACCTGGACCACTTTGGGAACCCCTGCTTTAGATCAAAATTTCTCCCAATTGAAAAAAGATAAAAAAAAATTGGACACAAGAGGTTACTGCAGATGCTCTAAGGAAGCGTCCTTTAAATTTATTGCCCCTACTACAGGCCACACCCTGTATAAATTTGCGTCGCCTACAACTCCCAACGCATGTTTGCGTGCGGAGACAGCCGTCAGACGAAGAAACACTCTTTCGTAAGGATGTGATTAAACATATTGAAATAGTAATTTTTAGGGCGCGCCAGGGGCCTTTCAGCTCGAAGTACGAATTTTTCTATGGAAATGTTAGTTTAAAATAAATAAATAAATAAATATTGGGGGACAATCCAACACAAATCGACCCAGTCCCAAACTAAGCAAAGCTTGTACTATGGGTACTAGACGACGATATACATACTTATATAGATAAGTACATACTTAAATGCATAGAAAACATCCAAGACCCAAGAACAAATACCCGTGAAAATGCACAAATAAATGCCCTGGCCGGGATTTGAACCCGGGACCTCTAGCTTCGGAGGGAGAGTCACTACCAACTAGGCTAAACAGGTCGTCCAAACGCTTACCTCGTAGCCTAGTTTAACTCGTTTGTACCAGATGTCACTGGTTAAAGTGATAGAGATGCAGCGGTCATGCGGTTAGTTCTTACTAAATACACAACGGCGCTAAGATCTATGTGGAGAATTTTACTGGTATCTCTATCTCAGTATATATATTGTACTTTGTGGGGCGCGCCATGTTATCGTACCACTCGCGGACAGAATACGGGTCGGTTAAATACCCTCATATATTACTAAAATAGTACAAGGTTGTACAGTTTTTTAAATCCGGTCATAATCTTTACTTAAGAGTGCGCAGTACGCTCAGTTCTCCATACAAACGTATTTATGCTCTCATTTTAAAACGCCATGCTAGAATAACATGAAACTTTGTATACACAATGGGATCCGGCATATCTAGGATGGAACATAGTTTCTGTTGCTTGAAATTATAATGGAGAAAAAATACAGCGATTATTAAGGTTTTCATACAAGCCGTAAAAACTCCAAAAACCACTGTATATTTTTTCTTTTACAATTTCTAGCAACAGAAACTAATTTCCGGCCTAGATATGCCAGATCCCATTGTGTATACAAAATTTCATGTTATTCTAGCATGGCGTTTTAATATGAGAGGGTAAATACGTTTGTATGGAGAACCGAGCGTACTGCACCCTCTTAATTTTACATTTAAACTGTAAAAATAACACTCAGAGAAAAATCTTTAGCAGGTTTAAATCGGGCTCGTAAAAACCCGTGAAAAAAACAACGTTAACTGAGCGAGATATCGCAGAAAACGTCATTTTTGGATATTGATATTCTTGTAATAGGATCCCGGAAATTACTTATGTAGTTGGGTATGGTTGGGTTGGGTGGTGGTTCGTAATAGTATATTATGTAACTATAAAAAAATCTTATTGCTGTTATGAAATTCAGAGTGTAATAACATGTTATAACTGACGATTCGAAAGTGCTTGTTGCTAGGCCTATTTGAATAAAGAATATTTTGACTTTGATTTTGAATGACCAGAAATTTTCGCGACTGTATTTGTGAAAGTATTTATTAAGCATCACCAGGACTCCCAACGCATGTTTGCGTGCTGTGACAGCCGTCAAACTAACAAACACACTCTTTAGTAAGGATATGACTAAACACATTAAAATAGGTATTTGGAGGGGCGGGAGAACATTTTATGAATGCAAAATGCTTACTGCACGCATAATGTGCAAACAGTCAAAATGCACGTATGCTAAATCCACATCATGATAAATGTACAGAACGAGAAATGTACAATACGCTGATAGTACAAACAATAAAATGTACATATGATGATTGAACAATATGCAAAATGTACTCCACCCGGTAGTGGCAAAATGTGCAGTTAGAATGATCAACACGCAAATTGTTCATTACGGAAAAATAACAATACGCAAGATGTACTGATAAATTATAGTTTATGGTGCTAATAAGTGTCCGTTGGATTCTAACATTCGTAATAATAGGTCACAAAAAATCCATTACCTACCTATCTCTTGAATGTCCTTCGATAAATCAGCTTTTAAAAGAAAACGAACCGCATCTCAATTAGTCAATCAGTTTGGGAGCTACGTTCCACAGATAGACACATAAATACACATGTCTAACTTACGATACTTACCCTCTTTCTGACTGAGCATTATTATCTATTTTATGCGTTTTGCATTGAACAATTCGCGAAATGTAGATTTTTCTTTTTGCATATTATGCGTTATGTGCTTTCAGCGTAAATACATTTTGCGTACTGTACATTTCTCGTTCTGTACATTTATCATGATGTGGATTTTGCGTATGTGCATTTTGTTTGGTTGTACATTATGCGTGCAGTTAGCATTTTGCGTATTGTACATTATCAGCGTAAACCCATTTTATTTAATCACACAACGAAAACAGTAAAAAGAGAATTGCAATAAAAAAACTAAAAACTAAGAGCAACCTATGAATAAAAAATATCCTCTAAGTCAGTGCCGATGGGTGCCCAGAAGGCTGGCCGCATTACCACGCTGTATAGCGGCACTTATATGATGTGCAAAGTATTGGCCAGCCCTCTGGTCACCTGTAGTTTCGATTAGGCGCTCGTAAATTTTAATTTCGGTCGTGTTATTGTTATCGTAGTTTATCTCTACGCGCGTTAATGTTTGACGATGCACAGTCAAATGCGGAGAGACGTCACCCCCCGTGCATATAAGTTTGTATGCAGACGGGGTCGCGTTCCCCTGCAGCCGACCGTACTCGTCCCCGTGTGTAACGTGCATAGTGGTCCCAGTGATAGACGTGGAGGCGCACGCGGAGGCGGCGGCGGAGGCCGAGCGCCGCGCCGCCGCCGCCGCCGAGCAGGCGCAGCGCGAGCGCGACCAGGCCGAGCGCGACAAGGCCGAGCAGGAGAAGAAGGACAAGGAGGAGAAGGAGAAGGAGAAGGCCAAGAGGAAGAACAAGCCCATCTCCATCATGCCCATCTCGGGAACGCCCTGGTGAGTTATTATACTAGCTTAGCCTAGCAAGAGCGCGACCAGGCCGACCGCATCCTAGGAGAAGCGGGACAAGGCCGAGCAAGAGAAGAAGGACAAGGTGGAGAAGCAGAAGGCCAAGAGGAAGAACAAGCCCATCTCTGTCATGCCCATCTCGGGCACGCCCTAGTGAGGCTCTTTTACTTGTTACATACCATTCACATAGTTGTAAGATATATAGGTGGTCTAGCTTGGCATCAAGCTCAACGCGCCGATGAGATATTCCAATTGCAAACTCAAGTCGTCAAATGCCCTCCGCCTTCGGCGTCGGGCTTCTGATAGACTCTCGTTCGCAATTTTCCGCTTACGCCCCTCGTTAAACAATGTACTATTATTAACAGACTTCAAGATTTCAAAAGAGTAGGATCTCAATTCGGTTGTATGTTTCTTTTTTAATATTTGTAACTCCATAACTCCGTCATGTCTGAACCGATTTTGAAAATTCTTTTTTTGATAGTAAGTTTATAATATATCCAAGTCGGTCCTGTTTTTGTCAAAACGCAGTCCACGAGGAATCGAGGGAACTCCTCAACTGTTAAAGGCAAACATATAGTGATTGTGTTTTTATCAACAAATCAAGCATTTTCATACAAAAATGTGACATTTGATAAAGTGGAACTGCTGATGATGATCAGAACAGAACTCTTCAACGTCGAAAAGTTCACGTTTGGCGATTTGTCCTCCTAGCTGTGTTTGTTAACCAAGTTCTATTTTCACGATTGATTTTTGTCATGCTCGAGTTCTGATGATTTATTTATTTATTATGATAAGATCCGTGAGGAATCGAGGGCAGTCCTCAGATGTAAAAGGTATACATATAGTGACTTTAGTATTTTCATAAACAAATCAAGTATTTACATTTATATAAGTGACATTTGATAAAGTGGAACTGCTGATGATGATCAGAATGGAACTCTTCAACGACGCATAGTTCACGTTTGGTGATTTCTTCTCTTCGTTATGTTTGTCAAGCAAGCTAGGTTTTCAAGACACATTTTTGTCAAGCTTGAGTTCTAATGGAGGATTCCATGAGGAATTGAGGGTACTTAGCCTTTTACCATTATAAACATACTTATAGCCATTTTTATTTTATAGCATGGAATCTAAGAGGGCTCCATCTAAGTATAATAATCTTTCATCAGCCAATTTAATAGTACATTACTAAAGAGGCCGGGACGAAAGGGGGGCCGGCCGAAGACATATAGATATAAGTCTGGCAACCCCATATTTCCCGCCGAGATATGTATAGTGCTTTTCTCAAACATGCACTGAAATAAGCAACAAAAAATCAAAAGTTTTATTTTAAATACGCATAGTGGCAGAATTTCATGATGCCTGTGCCACAAATTTATGTGGAATGGAAATTAAAAAAGAGGTCTTTGCTGGCCTAGGCCTGCAAGATTCGTATGAAATTCCATTAACGACCTCTTGTCCTAGCCGCACCTGAAACGTCATACTTCGCAGCACGTATAAGGAACATAACATCAATATTTCATTGCATGTTTGAGAAAAAAATATAATTGAATGTAACGATTGTGTTGTGCAGGTGTTTGGTGTGGTCGGGCGACGGGCGCGTGTTCTTCTACAACCCGACGGCGCACACGTCGTTCTGGGAGCGGCCCGAGCAACTCGCCGGCCGCGCCGACGTCGACCGCGCCATGGCCTGCCCGCCCGCCGCCGTCACGCAGGTAAACCGCCGTGCTTCCCTGGTGGTACGCAGGAAACTTAGAGCTCGGCCCTGACGGAAGATGGGAAGAGATTCGTTACAGGGATAAATTCGCCTTTGTACCAATATGACCTGCTTTGTCTGGTTTTTTACCAACTTCAATAGAAGGCAGGAGCTACTCAGTTCGTCTGCATGTTTGCTTGTTTTTTTTTATGTATGTATGTTCCCCGATAACTCTTGACTATGTTGGCCGATTTTGATAATTATTTTTATGTTTCAAAGCAGGTACCCCTTACATTGGTCCCATATAAATTTGTGAAGGTCTGATGATGGTATCAAGGAGGAATTGAGGGAACTCCTCGAATTTGATAGGCATATGACGATTTCGGTATTTTCTGTAGGTAACCAAGCATTGGCTCACGGAAACCACAAATTGTGGCATAGCAAGTACAAATTGGAGTCTGTTTTTTTGTAAACATTCTTACCTTTAGAATCGCCTCAAAAAACCCTTTCATTTAATACCACACAAAATAGGTTTTTGAAAAAAAAAAATTTTTTACCTTACATAAAAAATGACTCAGCGCTCCCCTCCTAAGGGAATTCCTTTGAGAAGAATTGGGAGCCAAAATTTACCTCTAGTATGAGTATGCCAAATGTACATCGATTTCCGGTTTTTCTTTAGAATTGGGCTAGTACGCCGTCCACTATAAAGTTTAGGGCCTAAACTAATGCTTGTTGCAGTACTTCCAACGCAAAGAGGCTGCATCAACCACCCCCACAACAACCGCGAAGCCCGCCAACGGCGAGCTGAAGCGCGCCGCCGACTCTGACAGCGAAGATTCCGACCCCGAGCCCGCCAAGAAAGCCAAGCCTGAGGAAGGTGAGTCTTGACTCCTGCTGTATTCTGTGCGCCTGGTACTTTCGCAAGCCTAACGCGAAGTAATCGAGGAAGGATCTCAGGACTCCTGCTTTGCACTGTGCTCCTGGTACTTTTTCACGTCAAACGCCAGCCCGAGGAACGTTAGTCATCTTTCATAACTCCTGCTGCGTTATGCGTTTAAGTTCGCTGCTTTCTTGCATGCCTTCTGAGGAATGTGATTCTCATAAGTCACATAACTCCTGCTGTTTTCTGTGCGCCTGGTACTTTCGCGAGCCTAACGCGAAATCGAGGAAGGTGCATCTCACGACTCCTGCTCTGCTCTGTGCTCCTGGTACTTTTGCACGTCAAACGCCAGCCCGAGGAAGGTTAGTGATCTGTCATACATAACTCCTGCTGCGTTAGGCGTTTCTGCCCGGCTTGTATGATAGCTTATACCGTCACGTTATATGGCCAAAATGTACTGAAACGTCACATAAAACGTGACGGTATAAGCTATCATACTAGCCGGGCTGGTACTTTCAGATAATTAACGCAGTTTCAAGGAAAGTGAGTCTCGTAAATCCCGCTGTTCTTGCATGCCTGGAGGATGTCTCACAACTCTTGCTGTATTCTGTGCGCCTGGTACTTTTCGCAAACGCGAAATCTACTCCTGCTTGGTTGACTGTGTTTAGTGATCACTGACTTGTACCATTATTATCTGTATGGCAGTAAAGTAACATTAACCGTTACATTCCAGCAGCGAAGAAGACGCCATCATCGAGCCTGATCGACGCGGGCAAGGAGGCCCGCATCGAGGCCGAGGCGCGCGCGGCCCGCCAGCGCGCGCTGGTGCCGCTCGAGCAGCGCATCAAGGTGTTCCGGCAGATGCTGCAGGAGCGCGACGTCTCCGCCTTCAGCACGTGGGAGAAGGAGCTCAAGAAGATCGTGTGCGACTGCCGGTACCTGCTGCTCACCAGCGAGGAGCGCAAGCAGGTGTGCTAGCAACAAGATAACATTATTGTCCTAGATACTATAGTTGTTCGGTTCTGGTTGTGTCGAATCCATTGTTCTATTGTGCGGTTTTGCTATCTCATTGCGGTCCGTCATAAACGAACGGATGGATGCGGGTGGCTCAGGATCGGTAATTGTGGCACTCTTTGGGGAAGGCCTGTGTCCAGCAGTGGACGTCCTTCGGCTAATATGATAATTTATTTATTTATCTTTGCTTAGCACTATTACAATGACATATATTATACACAGTAACAGTGCAACCCTGATAGGCTATTGCAAAAAAAATATGAATAATTGCCTATGTAGGTCATGCACATGCATATTAAATTTTATAACGTCTACTTAACTCTATTACTGATTGTGATGATAAAAAGTAAGCATACTTCATACATAAAGACTGCATGCAATAACATTTTAATATAATATAAATATATAAATATTGGGAGACAATCTTACACAAATCGACCTAGTCCCAAACTAAGCAAAGCTTGTACTATGGGTACTAGGCGACGATATACATACTTATATAGATAAATATATACTTAAAATACATAGAGAACATCCAAGACCCAAGAACAAAATCCGTGCTAAATGCACAAATAATGCCCTGGCCGTGATTCGGAACCGGGACCTCTAGCTTCGGAGGCAGTGTCACTACCAACTAGGCTAAACAGGTCGTCATTTTACCGGATGATCAACTCTAGGGCCTTTGCCAATAGTTTTTACTGTTTTTTTTGCACACACAGATTATTATAACGACATTACAGATTACAGGCCGCATCAGATTTTAACGCCCACCGTACACGATTACAGACGGTTCGGTGCTAACCTAACAGCGAGCTAACGTGTGGTAAACGTTTCAGGTGTACAACAAGTACGTGCGCGAGCGAGCCGAGGAGGAGCGGAAAGAGAAGAAGAACAAGCTCCAGCAGAAGAAGAACGCGTTCAAACAGCTCATGGAGGAAGCCAAGCTGCACTCCAAGTGAGTAATAGTAGTATAAACTGTTCAAAATGAAGTGACACCAGAACTCTGCAAATTAGGTTTATTTCCCACAATCGACACAAATTACAACTTAGTTTAATTTCGACGATTGATCTAGCAAATTCCAGTGAATAATGACGCGCGCCGGTCAGTTCCACCACCACCACCACCACCATATCAGCCTTAGGACGTCCACTGCTGGACATAGGCCTCCCCCAATTTCATGGGGGGTAAATGCCATAATCGCCACGCTTGGCATGCGGGTTTGCGATCGCAGTATCTCCACCGTACTCTAGGAATGCTGCTGCCCATTCCCCGGTGGTCTTGGTCGTAGTTTAAGACATACCCGGGTCGGACATACCCGGTCAGTTCACCCTCTTTTTATTCACTCATCGCGCAGTGGTGGTACTGGTTTTTTTATGTCAGGTTCCAGTCGGTCTAGGGAGCGCCCCCCTGCTAACAGTAGTAATAGTAGTTTTATTACACGAATATATAACCAACTAAGAAAAGTTATACTTAATAATTTATTTATACAAAAAAAAAACCGACTCCAACTTTTTCCTTCGCCATGCCACACACGTGAGATCTTTACATATCCTTCCCACTTCACCAACTGTACTGCTTTCCGATAGCAAATGAGGTGGTTAATACAGAACCCAGGCTGGTCACTCTATATGGGCCGATGATATTTGAGGAGCTCCGTCGATTCTTCAGGTAACCCATACTGACCTTCAGTTCCTCATCATAAGTTCCACTTCAAAATGTGTATTTTTACGTGCTAAGTTGCTACGTCAACAAAATTTCGACGCAAAGTAGCATGTCTGTGCGTCTTCTACAAACTGTACTTCGGTGAGTGTGCTCAGGAGCTCCATGAGCTCATACCGCCTTCCCCCTTCTTCCATCGGACATCCAGACGTACGGCTGGCTACCATCCTTACCTGGTCGAAATTCCTCTAATTCGAACCAAGCGCTTTGCATCTTCTTTTATAATGCGCACTTCTAAGGTTTGGAATTCTCTGCCGGCGTCTGTATTTCCGAGTTCATATAACCTGGACCTTTTTAAGGCACGAGTGAATAGGCATCTTCTGGGTGAGCTCGCTTCATCGTCGGCCTCATCTTTGCCCCCTGGCTAGATGCTGGCCAAGAGCAATCCCATTTTTAATTAAAAAAAAAAAACATCGTAATCTATGAAGTGCCTACATCATTGAGGAGTTCCATATCACAACTGTGGTCATCATCACCAGTTCCACTTCACCAAATTTGTGATTTCCGAGAGCCAATGCTTGTTTAACTACAGAAAATACCGAAATCGGCATATGCGTGCCTATCAAATTTGGGGAGTTCCCTCGATTCCTCCTAGATCCCATCATCAGACCCTCACCAAATTTATATGAGACCAACTTGGGGGTACCTGCTTTGAAACAAAAAAAAAGGAATTATCAAAATCGGCCAACGTGGTCAAGAGTTATCAGGGAACATACATACATAAAAAAAAAACAAGCAAACATGCAGACGAACTGAGAACCTCCTTCCTTCTATTGAAGTCATTTAAAAAACTATCCTTACACAGATCGTCGTTCAACGACTTCTCAACCAAACACGGGCGCGACGAGCGCTTCAAAGGCATCGACAAGCAACGCGACCGCGTCACGTACTTCAACGAGCACATTGCGGAAGTGCGCAAGCGCGAGAAGGAGGAGAAGGACAGGAAGAGAGAGCAGGTGAGTGCACGCACGGGTGGGAGACGGACGGTTGGATGTTTCGCGGTGGCTGCTCAGTTACGGAAGTCTTGCGTGCGCAGTGCGTAATATGGATGATTACCAGTGCTTATTACAAAAAGTGGAAATGTGAATTAATTTGTAGTAAAGTTACTGTTACATAATGAGCTCCCTGCCGAGGTTTTCCCGACGGACTACAGTATGGGGTTCTTCAAGAAAGGAGTGTATAAATTCTTAAAGGGTCGGCAACGCGCATGTGACACCCCTAGGAGTTGCAGGCGTCCATAGGCTGCGGTGACCGCTTACCATCAGGCGGGCCGTACGCTTGTTTGCCACCGACGTGGTACAAAAAAAAAGTATAACGAGTGCGGTTTAATGAACGAGCCGCAGGCGAGTTTATTATTACATAACAGTAGTGTTTTAATGCTTGATTAGTTATTATTAATAACTGATCATTGTTATTATGTTTGGGTGCATTGACTAGCTAACCTACATCCTAATATTAATTTATAAACTTAAGAGGGCGCAGTACGTTTGGTTCTCCATACAAACGTATTTAGGCTCTCATTTTAAAACGCCATGCTAGAATAACATGAAATTTTTTATACACAATGGGATCCAGCTTGTCTAGGGCGGAAATTAGTTTCTGTTGCTTGAAATTATAATGGCGAAAAAATACATCGATTATTAAGGTTTTCATACAAGCTGTAAAAAACTCAAAAAACCGCTGTATTTTTTTCCTTTTTCAATTCCTAGCAACAGAAACTAATTTCCGACCTAGGTATGACGGATCCCATTGTGTATACAAAGTTTCATGTTATTCTAGCATGGCGTTTTAAAATGAGAGCTTAAATACGTTTGTATGGAGAACCGATCCACACCGATCGTACTGCGCCGTCTTAATAACTGGTGTCGGTCGAGGGAGTCCGCTGGAAGCGGGTGGCGCAGGACCAGTCATTGTGGTACTCTTTGGGGGAGGCCTATGTCTAGCAGTGGACGGTCTTCGACTGATATGATGATAATGATAAACTGAACTTTATAACTAAATAGATAAATATTGGGGGACAATCGTACACAAATCGACCTAGTCCCAAACTAAGGAAAGCTTGTACTATGGGTACTAGACGACGACATTCATACTTATATAGATAAATATATACTTAAATACATAGAAAATATCCAAGACCCAAGAACGAATATCCGTGAAAAATGCACAAATAAATGCCCTCGCCGGGATTCGAACCCGGGACCTCTAGCTTCGGAGGCAGAGTCACTACCAACTAGGCTAAACAGGCCATCAAGATCTGCATCTTTATCTCTGCAGTTATTTGAATGCTATTTTTTATTAAGTAATTGTGTTGAGCTTCATATTTAAACGTAAATTTTCTAAAAGTGCCAGGGAATTAAATTTCATATGTTCTGCCTACCCCTTTTGCTATCACATGCTTTTGGTATTGATTTATGACTACATAGTACCAATCGGTCATAGTAGAGCCTGAGATTTTGATAAAAATTTCATCAATAATCATTAATCACATATTTCCTTTCTAATACAACATTGAGAGAAATAATTATAAAAAATCTACAAAAGTAATGGAATATATATTTTTTAAATACTGGTAATCAATTCGTTTTACGCACTGAGTTATTGAATAATAACATCAATTGCACCACGACTTAGTGATATATAATTATCACGCTAAAATGACTTCTGTAATATATGAACTTTATGTCGGACAGTGTGATATTGTAATAAATATTACTGAGTTATTAGTTATTTTTAATTGTTATATAGCTCGCATTGAAGCTCGTCTCGGAAAGTACATCATTACGGAAGAGCGTAGCCATAATAAACCCATTACTTGCTCTGTATTTAGGTGTGAGTAGCGTAAAAACCAAGCGCGTAGCGTACCAAAGAAACGAATACAATCACTTCACTATTCCCCTTAAATAAGTTGAATTTTTAAGGAGGAAATAGTTGCGAGCCTTATTTGTTAATTTGCCCGTCTTTTTACGCAGAGGGCAACCCTTTTACTTTAAAAAAAATTAAAGCTATCATAAAAAAAGTAATTAAATTACAAATTGTGAACACCAAAATCTTGTGTTATACTCTAAAGCACTTTACCGCACTGCCCGATATGACGAATTACCATCGAACTCTAGACCACATTGATGAGAATAAAATTTATTATTGATTTTATTTGCAAGCAAACCAGCTTGACAATGACGAGTTACAAAGAAATCGGACTAATAGCACAAAGTTTTGATATATTTAACAACAGAGGCAATGCTTAAATTAAAGTTAAATGGGCGGTAAAGACTTCGGTATATATATTTTTTATTATTTTTATTAGCCCATTGAAAAAAGTTTCAGAAGCGAAGTTGCATGCAACGCATATTACACCAATGAATTATAGAAAAGGCTAAGAAAAACCTTAAATATATCTCTTATCCTCGGATAATTGCAGTAAAGTATTTTCATTAACATAATTAAAAATGAATTGCTTATTTCTCATCAAAATCGTCTGCTCACCAAAAGGCAGGCCGTATATTTGTTTGCCACCATCTTGGCATTGAATAACCATACAGTTTTAATAGTCAGTGCCTTAGCAAACCTTGAATTCTTCTGTAATGACTAGAGTAAAGACAAGTTGCAGATTATGCAATAATTAAAGAACCTGTGATATGAATATATATATGCAGTAGTAAATCACTTCCAAGTAAACTTACATATTTATAATGTAAAGGATTAGTCTGAATAAAGTGGGTTCGATTCCCATAATGCCTTCTTTTGACATTGCCTCGCATATCTGATGGATATGACATTACCTAATACATTATTTAATATTTTCAGCTGAAATCCGGGTTCGATCCCTGGAAACAAATCAAGTTACAGACAGACAAATATTAACAATATATATATATATATATAAAGACTATTCAGAGCATAATTCAAAAGTACATAATACAGTTTTTTCGGAAATTGGTGCGGGTTCGACTCCCGAATGAACTTGCAAGCGAATGTCATATAAATGCATTGCGAATATTTTTTTTACATTTCCATTGAATCTATTTTCTTGATATATTTGTCTCTGATATTTAAATATTGCATTTAAATTTTGAATCCTCTGAATACAGAATCTCTGATACAGTTTTGAAGTATTTGTTAGTTATTAACTGTTGGCGATGTTCCACATATGGCACAAAACTGAATCATAGACCCAATGATCCTATAGACGTGAGCGCTCGCCCAAACATGAACTTTGTACAAGTGTTTGGGCAGTGACGCGCTCGCAAGCAACGTGATAGCTGCAACGTGGTGTGTTGATAGCGGGCGTTCGGCTGAGCGGCGGCGGGCGGCGGCGGTAGTGATCACTTGACGATTGCCTTAGCTATAGGTATGATTTAATATTACTAGCAAGACATCTCAACTGCATTAGATGCGATATTTATTAACGTCTATGGAACAGCCAAGACGCACATTATCGCAAGTAAAACTGGCTTCGATTCCATCTATGTACCAGTTCGACGGAGTTTATGGCGCATTTCTAGTTTAGTCATGTACATTGTTTAAGCTTTAATGCCTGTAGTCCAACAGTTTTTTTTTTAATGGATGTTTGAACCAGTGTATATTTTTGGCCTTTACCTTTATAACGAGTAGCATTATATGGTTCAAACAATGAAGGATTCAACTGAACTTATTTCAGGTAATACCCATGCAATTGACAACGTTTTAATTTTTTTAAGCAGGCTTTCTTTCGCGTTGAAATTAGAGAAAAATGTAAGTCCTCGTTCTAAAAGAGAGTAAGCGACAAGTACAGCGCCAGCGTCACAGTGTAAAAATCATACAAAAGCACAATTATTAAGGCGGATTTACTAGGAAAGTATACTGCTGTTATTTTTGTGCGTTGTGACTGTCACAATTCAGCCCTGTGACGTCATATAGACGATGGTAGGATATCTTGACATTTTCGACTAATGGCTATAAAATATATATTTTTGGGTTTCTTGTTAATAAATAAACGAAATGAGTTAATATTTCATATTGCTTGGAAATTTGAAATGTTGTCAATTAGTTCAAAAATAGAAGTTCACAGATATTGCTAAATATTTTAAGGTATTTCATTTTTGGTACACATTTAAAGTCATATGGATGGTAAAAGTTGACGATACACTTTCTGTCAACAGCCAAGAGTCGTTGAAATCATGAGATGTTATCAAAATCGTCAAATGGTCACACCAATACTTCTCAAAACTATATAAGGTTAGACACTATTTTAAGCAGAACAACATTTTAAGAATAACATTATAATGATTCTCTTATGAAAAGGCCAAGTAACAGCATTGATTGATGATATAAGGCCTCGCTCACCTCTTGTGGTGAGTGTATCTTATTATTATATAGAGTTACAGCCCCCTATGCATGCAGGAATTGTGAGGCAGTGTTGCCAATGAAAAAAAACTACCATTTTAGTAGAAATACAACTCGGCGGTGATGGGTTGCTAGAGAAAGATTAAAAATAATGTAAATATTTGAAAAAGTGCCAAGTAAATGTTTTTGTGAATTGGCAAAAACGAAAGATATATTTTTTACTAATTATTTTCTTTTACAGGTTTTAATTTTGGTTCTATCGTTAACTGAGAATATTTAATGAATATTATATATTAAATACACACTTTTATGTAATTTAATATTAAAGTAGTTTTTACATTGGTATAAGACAAATGAATCGCAATACCATTGATAAAAACTAAATTAGACATTCTCAGTCGATCGAAAAGTATTAAGTTAGAAACAGAAACAAATTGAAATTATAAAGAATTAAAAGTTAAATTAATAAAGTAATTATTGTGAAATGACACTCAGTAGAATTCAGAATGAAATGAATAATGTAAATTCATAAATATAGCAGGGAAACTAATTTTACGGATATGGATTAAAAATCATTACTTTACGCTTTGATTATTTGTTGTCATAAAATCACTGTCAGTGTATATTGTGGTTACTCCTGTAAATTTATTTATGAAATTACGAAAACTTGTTCACACGTTACCAGACTTTATGTCAATGCAGTAAGGTTGAAGGTTGTTCAATAACAACTGAACATGCACACACTTTGTAGTGTCCAGGTGTTTGTTATACACTCTGTTAGTCAGGTATAATTTCACCTTGTTGCAACAAAGGTTGACGGGTGACATATATGACCCTAGAAGGATTTAAGGTAAAGATAAAATCATTTATTTGTCCAACATAGGTTACATTATGTGACAGGTTCATAGTCAGTCAAATTATTGAGCATGCATGTCAAAACCCTTATCATTTATAAATTCAGATTTTTCAATTTTTCAGAGAATGTTTGCATACCATAATTTACAGGAGTGGCTAAAATCGGGTGTATATTTAAACGTTAAATATTTTTGAATACTTTGTTCTACATTCAAATAGTAACGCCTTATAGAATAATAAATGTACCATATATGACACTTCATTATATTACTTATCTAAACATTGTTAAATTTCATGAAAATTATATTAATCACGCAACAGATATGTATGTATGTATGTATGTACTGTGGTAAACAGCTTATTCTTAATCACCATGACTACTCCGATGCGTAATCTATGATTAGTTTCATGTTTATTCACTGAGTTTGGGTTGAGTCAGAAAATGACATCAATAATATAGGTCTATTTTTAATTTAACGAGAACACTAGCAAGTGTTCTCGTTAAATTAAAAATAGGGATGTACCCTGTTTCGCAGAAAAATGTTTTAGCGAATGTCTGTTTTCCTGCATTTTAATTTCATAGAAAGCATTTTTATCAAAGCAGTCTTAACCTAACCTACTTCTCTTGTAAACCTAAATGGGTTCTACACCTTTTAGTTGTAGCTAAAAAGTTAACGGTTCCTGAAAAAAAGGTTTTCTTTGAAATGAAAATTCTACGAATCAATATAATCCATGAAAAATTTGTCTGCGAAACAACGGGATACGTAATAGACCTTATTTTTTACGATGCAAGTATATTACCCGATTTTGATGATACCTGACAGAGAAAGTGATATCATGTTATGTTATGATATATATTTTCATCTAAAGAAACGTTGAAACAAATCGATAAAGAACAACGTAATTTAATTTTTGATGCCGCTATATAATTTTGTTCCTTGCAATGTGGGTTCGAATCCCGCTTCTGATTTTAAAAAAGAATTACTATTCAACGTTTTGGCACATTTTGGCACACTTATAAATATAAAGACTGGCTGTTTGTGTGGGTTCGACTCCCAACGCTTCTTGTTATATTTAAAATATCAAGGCAAATCAGTTTATAATACATGTTTGAAATATTATTTTAATGTCACTTTGTGTGTAATGGCACTCATTGAGTTAATGGAATTTATGCACTGGGTTCGATTCCCGGTACACACCAATAATGCATTAAAATGCACCTTACAGTAATATGTACTTTGTACTTGTGCGGAAAACGGAAGACGACAGTAGACCTAGCAAGCCACAAGTTCGATTGTGATCAGCAGTATATTTTTTTGTAAGCAATCATTAAAAAAACTTATTTGTACTTAGTTCCAAATTTGGAACAAAGTTATAATTTGATTGTTAATTAGGGAGCTTGCGTAAATGAACCGATTAACACTTATAAATTAAACCGTTAGCTTCAGATTTGGCATGTACAAATTGGTAAAACGTATATGAGACAGTAAACTACTACTGATAGTGGTTTTGTTTAATCACTGTCGATGTCTACGCCCTGCTTTTTGTACTAGACTATTTAGTTCAAAAAGTATTGCTACAACTCTGGAACATAATATTTGATTTATATTTGTGACAAGCTTGTCACATTTGGACTCCTGGCAGGCCTTCTGATGTTTCCCGTTGGGGTCTTTACTTACCGTCTATAATATAATAAAATAACGTATATTTATTACATAAAGGTTTAAATATTGAATATTTATTTATAAGTGAAGTATAATGCGTATTATACTAGTTTTTTGTTGCAAATAGACGGTGAACAAAGACCTCTTTATGCTTGACTTGTCCTGTAATGATTTTAACATTGGGTAACACGAGAAAATATCCGTAAGGTTGGTTTTAATATAAAGTAAACTCAAAGTTAGCCAAAGATAGTTAGGTAAATAGGCTGTGATGGAAGTAAATGTATTATGATCTTGGTTAATCCTTAATTATATGGACTATCGATTTTGCGCTAATATTGCAAAAACGAACAACGTTTTTATCTGAAACTAGTGACCTGAGACTCTATTCTAAATAGCAGCGCCGCCTACCGGGTCCGATTGCGAATCTAAACCATCTATAGACATACTCAAACACAGACAGAAAATTTCCTTAAAAATCGGTCCAGTATGGTAGTTCAGTGGCATACACACGTACAAATACAAATGGTATATTTTCAAAGGATCGGCGGACTAACAGTCAGTAGTCAGGCCTTTTTCCAAATCTTAGGGCTATGAACAAAAAAATGTATTTTACACGCGAACGAAAACCGCGTACGGTTTATCTGCCGCTGACTGGTCGCTCGTACAACGAACGTTCTATTATTTCTGTACTACCCGGGTAAGAACATTGTTATTATTATATTTTTACACATATCCATATTGTTTACCAAGTTTTCACATACATCCTGCGGCCAATCATTTAATATATAGGGTAACATATTCCCAGGTTCTTTTTCCATGTGTATTTTTATATGATGGTAGTATGTATTTAGACAAATAAGGTATGTTTCTCATTTTTTGAGGTCTACATCTATTTCTTAAATTAGGTACATTATTTATTTCATCACATACCAGCATCATTTCTCTTGACACTTCAGCTACACTCGACCCACACGCACCCCAGGGATGTTAATTCTAAGAATACGATGTGGCTACCTTTAATGAGGGCTATCGCGTATGAATTCGCCGCTAGAGGCGTTTATGTATCATGAGGGCTCCGAAATGTCAAACGTCATTGTTTGTGGGTGGGCCATGCGGGTTTTTTTATTAGAATAATGTCGTGAATATTTTGCGATACCTGAGATAAATTAGCGGAATAATATAATTCGATGTTTTCTAGTGGTCAAACATTGGTTTTGTCCAATAGAAAATCTGTAACGTAAGTACTATGAATTATTCTGTAACATGCCAGAGATGTACATGGTTTGCAAGTGTCTGTAGACCGTCAAAAAAGTATATAATGCAATATTAATTTCTATAACATCGTTATTTTGCCTATACGTTGCTATCCGATTACCATTTTGTGTAGAGAACTATACAAATCATGGAAGTTTTGTATTTAGAACAGAAGTCGAGATCGAAAATGTCGAATTCTACGTATTTTATTGATTAAATTATTTGTTATAAATAGATACATTTACTTCCACACTATCAACTAATAACCCTCTTTTTCAGGGACTAATTATATTTCTCTCCACAGCTGCTAATGCGTCTCTTTTCAGCACCTAATCATTTTCCTTTGCAGGAGCGAGATGTACGATGCGTACTAGGTTAAGAGCTGGCCGTGGCGTGGTAGTTTTGGGTGGTGGCAGTTGCTGAGCGAAATTCTTTTTGGTTTCGTCCTCTATTTCTGTAATTTTACAATACTCTTTATTGCACATATCACGCAAGAAGCTGTAATAAAGAAAAAGAATAATTTATACCAAAAAAAGCCGACTGCAATTTTGTACTTGCTATGTCACAATTTGTGGTTTCTGTGAGCCAATGCGTGCCTATCAAAATCGAGGTGTTGTCCCTCGATTCCTGCTAGATCCCAGACCTTCACCAAATTTATATGGGGCCAATGTCGGGGTACCTGCTTTGAAACAAAAAAATAATTATCAATATCGGCCAATGTCGTCGAGAGTTATCGGGGAACATACATGCCATAAAAAAAAGAACAACTACAAGCAAACATGCAGACTAACTGAGGACCTCCTTCCTTCTATTGAAGTCGGTAAAAAGTAAAATTGAAGTATATTGTAATAACTGGCGGTATAATCGCTAAAGAGCGATCATTTCCAGACTTAGTCAAAAGTCACGGGTTCTCCTGGTTTGTTTAGAGATCGTTTCAGACAATCAATAAATTTGCTCTTATAACTACGATTTCGTTATTACGTAAATACCATACGATCACATTTTTTCAAGTTTGTTTGATTGCCGCGTTTTATATTTCATCCGAAATCAGCTTGCTACAAACTAATAGGTATTGGCTTAAGCACTTGTTTTTGCGGACGTGACTTACTGGATCTATAGGACCTTTCGACCTACTGGAGAAACTTTACCTTCATGGATTAGGCTGTTTTCACTCTGAACACCAATAAGAAGGTATATAAGCACGAACTGTACTCGAATACCTGTATTCTTTATCTCTAACCGCCATTCGTCATATACAAAATGTCACACAAATTTAACATAAATCTTAATTTAGAGCCAAAAAGTTATTTTGACATAATAAGTAATATTCGCACGATCTCCAAAACCACCACCATCTGAGTTGTAAATTTATCTTTAACCGTCATTCGCCATATCCAAAATATTCAAATTTAACAGAAATCCTACTTGAGAGTTATTTTGAAGGAATAAGTAAGATCCCCACGATCACCATGTAAGAAACATCATTTGATTGAAATCACCCATGGACGAAACCAGCTTTATAAACAAGAAAAACTCGCCACCTACCACCACCACCGCCCCACGCCCTCGCCCCACTAGCGACTACCTTACCCTCTCTAAACGCCAATCTCCCTTCTAGGCTAAAACCGACTTCATAGCACTGCTGAAGGAAAAGGCGATAGATCGCCACGCGCGCTGGGCCGACGCGAAGAAGAAAGTCGACAGCGAGGCGCGGTATAAAGCTGTGGAGAGTAGCACGCTCCGGGAGGACTACTTTAGAGAGTACTGCAAGATTGTGAAGGGGGAGAGGAAGAAGGATAAGGATCAGAAGGAGAAGGGTAAGTTTAGAATTGTTTAGAAATTTGTCATATGACCATGACCATACATGGTATGTGAAATTGAAGTGTACACTTACTTATAATCTAAAAACCCCTGTACACTATAAAAGCACTTTTCGTCCAGCCACCTTTTTAGAGTTTGCTTAAATTTTACGAAGCTTAATTACCCGTGCGCGCGATTTTTATCCGCGGTTTGGAAGGCACGTTAAACCGTTGGTCCCGGCTGCTGTCTACGACAGCAGTCGTTAAGCCAAGTTAGAGGCCTTCGGGCGGCTTGAGAACTTTTAACAGTCAAGTTGCCCACTCACTTGACAAGGGGGGTCGTAGTTGCACCACGTCCGTAGGGAGTACCCACCGTTAGGGAGTTACCCTGCACGTGACCCCTGTGTGGTGCTAAAAGTGCAACAAACTGGCAACCGTACTCGAAGATCTCACGGTTCAAAAATCAATGCCAAACGATTATTATTATTATATGACCCGTTAATAGTGTCAGTAAATAGTAACGGTACGCAGCCGCAGTGCAATCCGGTTGAAAACAATATCAAACCAAAAAATATATACATTTTAAATAATATAACATTTATAATGTATTTTATTAATAACATGCTACTTGCTCTGAGATAATATATTCATTTCATTATATAAATGACTACAAACATAATAGACGTTTAATTTTAACAGCAATTCACTTAACTTTTTGTATTAGTTCCACATATGGAACATTTAGTTTTTTCATTAGTTAAGTACTTTGTGATTATGATTCATTGACGCTAGTTAATTTGTTTAAAATTAATTTGTTTTCCCATTTGAGGTCACACATAATTATAATATGATACGCGATTGAAAAAATAATGTGAAAAAATCGTAAAAGTTTGATCCAATATATTCAGTATTGTAATACTGAGCGTCTATCTCCAGAACGAGACCGCAGCAGCAGCAAGAAGGAGAAGAAGGACAAAGAACGAGAGAAGGAGAAGGAGAAAGACAAGGACAAGGACAAGGAGGAGAAGCGAGACAAGGAGGGCAAGAAGGAGAAGAAAAAGGAAAAAGTCAGCGAGGTAGGTGATGCTTACACGTATGCACAAAACCGGTAGCTTGTCGGTATCGGTATTAATTCGCTATCTTCATAACGATTTAATACAGGGTGATTTTGGGGTCGAGATCCGGAATGATTGTGCATGGTCAAAAATTCAAAGTAAACAACATCTCAGTTTTATAACTCAAATAAAAATTTATTTTTTATTTTTAATGGGAAATAATACTTTTTCATACAACTTGGTCACCCTATTTTACTGTCAACTCTCCATATTTTCCGTCAAAGAGAATAGGGTATCCATGTTTTTTGGAGATTTTGTATTTTGGTCATCAAAATAAATTAAAAATGAAATGCGTTTGTTTCGTGTCACTACATTTTTTTTAATGGCTAACAGGTACCAAGTCGGAAGAACTGATTCATGATCACAACCCCGAAATCATCCTGTATAGATATACGATATTAGTTAAGTAGAAAAAAAAATACAAAACTATTTTTTTAATTGGAAATTTCTTTATATACTTAAAAAAATATGTATTTAAACGGGTCTAATGCGATATTTATTTATTATTTCTACTCCAGCATTATAATCAGTCAATTAAAGGACTGACAGCAGTATTAAAAAGATAAACTTTTATACAAATGCAAGTCTATACCATAGACACTAGTCGTTATATGACTGGTGGGAGAATCGAAATGGACTTCCATACATTATTATTTATTATACAACTGTTTTTTTAAAGGATAACACGTCAATGCCCGTGTTCTGCTACCATATCGACTTTAATTTAATTTAAATCATATTATTTTGCTATCGTACAAAAATTATTGTAAGCAACGTTACATAATTAGGTCTTAAAATTCTCGAGTCTAATGTTTTGTTACAGCGACTCTGGAATCTTAAGAAAGAATATTATGTAACTGTTGGATAAAATACTATTTTAAATATATATGAGTCTCCAGTACGCTCGGCTGAACTCGATTCTCCATACAAACGTAGTTCCGTTCTCATTTTAAAACGCCTTTGCTAAAATTACATGAAACTTTGTATACACAATGGGAGCCGCCACATCTAGGTCTGAAAGTAGTTTCTGTTGCTATAAATTATAATAGAAAAATTATACAGCGAGTTTTTGAGTTTTTTACGTTTTGTATGAAAACCTTAATAAACGCTGTATTATTTCTCCATTGTAATTTCAAGCAACATAAACTAATTTCCGACCTAGATATGCCGGATCCCATTGTGTATACAGAGTTTCATGTTATTCTAGGATGGCGTTTTAATATGAGAGCGAAACTACGTTTTTATGGAGAACCGAGCTTACTGCGGACTCTTACTCGTCGGCCTGTTTAGCCTAATTGGTAGTGCCATTGCCTCCGAAGCTAGAGGTCCCGGGTTCGATTCCCGGTAAGGGCATTTGATTCTGAGACTTCGATGTTTTCTATGTATTTAAGTATATGTCTATTAAATATATCGTCGTCTAGTACCCAGAACACAAGCCTTGTTGAGCTCACTGTGGGACTAGTTCGATTTGTGTAAAAATGTCCCCTAATATTTATTTATTTTAAAATATGCGACGGTCTTTAAAAATACAGTTAAATCTTTAAATTCAGTTTATCGTTACTTACTCAAATGACGCGACACTATGTATTTATGTATACAAAGTACGAGTATATCTATTTATATAAGTACGTATGTCGGCCTCTTTAGCCTAGTTGGTAGTGTCATTGCCTCCGAAGCTAGAGGTCCCGGGTTCGATTCCCGGTAAGGGCATTTGTTTCTGTGGTGAGCAGAGACATTTGTTCCTGAGACTTGGATGTTTTCTATGTATTTAAGTATATAACTATTAAATATATCGTCGTCTAGTACCCATAACACAAGCCTTATTGAGCTTACTGTGGGACTAGTTCGATTTGTGTAAAAAAAATGTCCCCTAATATTTATTATTATTTATTATTATTTATTATTACGTATATATTCGCCTAGTACCCATAGTATAAGCTTTGCTTAGTTTGGGAGTAGGTATATGGAATGGTATTATTGTTATTATATAGAACGGCCCTACGTATTATCAGGGGTTGTATTGCCTCGCGAATTTTTTTTAATCTTTTCCTAATACGGGAGGATTCTTTTTAGACTATATTTTTAGTCGATCCATTTAACAATAAATTTAAAATAGTTTCAAACAAAGTGAACCTGCTAGATGGGAAGAATTTAACGGACTGCGACGGTTTTTTCTTGTTACATTCGACTCCGGAATAAAACCACAATTCCACCAGTACACAATATGTACTGACAATTAGTACCAAACGGTACTCGGCCTACGTAAGTACCCGCTTATCTTTATGCGTTTATTAGCATTAGTTAAGTATTATACCAGTCATAGAGTGTCAACTCCACTTACAGCATCAGTTTTGTAGTAAAAACCGGATCGAAATTGAAAATTGCCAGGTGTATCAATATCATACCCCATTACAAGTATATCAGGTTAATCTTCAATTTCGGTGGATACCTAACGGTGACAACCAAGCCGAATAACAATTAGGTAGACACTGTGGAGTTACGTATATGTAAGATCTTTTTGTCACATTGTCTCTTAAAAGTAGGTAATCACAGGCAGATAATAGACATTGATTTTCATTTTCAAAATCTTTGTCACACTGACCAAGTATCTATCGATTAACTCGAAATTTAGCAGGCATGTAGAGTCATTTATACAGTGTGTGGCCTGTAATAGGAGCAAAAAATTAAACGGTACACTATTGAGCTCTCCAGCAATTATTACCAAATGGTTTTAATTGAAAAAAAGATTTATTTGGATTTTTTTTCGCTAAAGTAGTACTTTTTTATTCTACTGAAGTGATATAAATAACTATTTATTCAAAAAACACTAAAAATTTATAAAAAACAATTAAAACTTTCCAAGAATATCCTTTTAAACCAAAAATGCGACAACGATTATGAGTCATAACTTGAAGCAACCTCAAAATCAGCATTGACTGCCGCGCTATAATCTCTGGGTGCCAAGATCCATTACTTGGAGGTCATAACTTTGGATCAAAATTTCTCCCAATTGATAAATGTATTTTTTTTTGGACACAACTGCGTATGCTATAAGGAAGCGTCCTTTAAATTTATTGCTCCTATTACAGGCCACACCCTGTATTTGTTTTTAGATAATCAAACATTAATTAACAATGCTAAGCATTGACTGCCGCGCTATAATCTCTGGGTGCCAAGATCCATTACTTGGAGGTCATAACTTTGGATCAAAATTTCTCCCAATTGAAAAAAGTATTTTTTTTTTGGACACAACTGCGTATGCTATAAGGAAGCGTCCTTTAAATTTATTGCTCCTATTACAGGCCACACCCTGTATTTGTTTTTAGATAATCAAACATTAATTAAGAATGCTAAGCATATGCATTAATTATGAATACGTAACACGTTACTTGTAATCTTCAAAAAATAATTTCACACAGTTTCTATGCGTATCAATCTTAGTCGCCTCGCATTAAACTTTCATCAACACGAAAATTAGAAGGCAACAGTACGCATGAACCTGCTGTTAAGTCATTCTTGTGTTAGTATGGGTTCGAACCCCGAACTGAAGAAACAAATTACATTGGGATTTTTTAAATGCCGATTGTCATAATCTGCGGGGGACTAGCTAGCCCACGCTTTAAAACCCTAATTGAAACTAAGTGTTTTTGCAGTGTTTTTGATCTGGGGTGTTACCGCGGACGGACGGACGGACGGAGCGATGGTGAGGTGTTAGGAGCCAGTATAGACGGTTAAGGGAGGGATCAACGCACTTCACGCTTTGTTTGCATAATTACGTCTTGTCAAAACAGGAATTTTATGTGTTTGATTAAAATTTACATTCTGCTACTGCCTTCCTGAAAAAGGATTAATTGCTCTACAAATATACATAAAATGTAGTGGCACCATTTACGTGACATATGTCTCTATCCAGTAGGATAAGTCATATGTGATCAATATTAAATAAAGGTCAATATGTCCTTATCGTATTAAGTAGTCTGACTATTTTCAAATAGTCTTTTAAAACTGACAAATTATGCGAACATCGCGGGAACCATTAATTAACCAGAACCCAGTAGTAGAACCTGCATTGGTCCCGCAGATCATGACACACGGCCTTAGGATTTATTCTTTATCTGGGAATTATAGGAATTACATATCCTATGCCAGAGTTTATAAACAACGAGGTCGTGGAATATGTTATTAATTTTTACCTTTAACTTGGTAAAAAGCCTCTAATTTTTAATAACTCGGGGTATTCTATGGCTCCTGTGGCTAAATCTTCACTCATATGTATTTCAATTAATCCTGGTCACGGCACCAAAATGTAACAGACCTAGGGGTACAAACTTCTTGAAAACGTTATTTTAGTTTTGGAATATTTCAGAGGTTTAACGTTTGCATGTGTTATATTAACTTCGTTTTAGTTAAGTCGAATTGCGTAACTTTAAAAGGCCGTCATGTGTCGTCGCGTCCTATGCAGGTTCACTTTGAATACCCCTCGTGGGAAACTGGGGTATTATTCTACCAATATACTCGTATTATACGCTGTGCCAGACGCGAGTCATTTTGAACTTTATTATTCACAATATATGAAGGGAAGTATACAGTTAATAATAGGATGTTACGAATTAAATTGGCTTCGTACTATGTATTTTGCTTGCAAGCAAGCGTGCATATGTATAATTGATATAAGCTTGTCAAAACGTGACTATCTCATCGATTAGTTAATTAACTAAGGGCTGGTTTTAAAGACATCTGTTTTTTTTTATTAAAAATGGGATTGCTCTTGGCCAGCATCTAGCCAGGGGGCAAAGATGAGGCCGACGATGAAACGAGCTCACCCAGAAGATGCCTATTCACTCGTGCCTTAAAAAGGTCCAGGTTATATGAACTCGGAAATACAAACGCCGGCAGAGAATTCCAAACCTTAGAAGTGCGCATTATAAAAGAAGAAGCAAAGCGCTTATATCCGTTAGATCAATAGTGTAAAATTTTGGACATTGAGTACTTTTTTTGACAACTTACGGAACTTTATAAAACAGTACCTTAATGTATTCAATCTGTATGACAGCTTGTGACGGTATAAAATCCCTGTCCATCATAAAATTGTGCATGTTAAAGTATTACCTACCTAAAGCGGAGTTGACAAATCAACATTTTTACATTAGATTTTGAAGTTGTTGAGTTAAAGAAGTTGATTCGCTTTTAGCACAGTCTCGTATTTAAGGGAATAACATAGCTGGCGCGTTAATACCAATAATTATAATGGCTCCTAACAACGCTGCTGCGAGTTTAACGAATGATAACCAAGCTTTTTGAAGTGTAATAAATATAAAGGTACAAAAATCTGTCACGAAGTAATCAGAAGAATAGGTGATGATAAGTCATCACGAAAGAGTGATTTCGGACACGAATGTAAAAGTTAGTATCATACCAATACAAATTCATTACTAAGAGGAAAATTCCCATTAAGTATTGAATGGCAGTGTTGGGCAAAGTCATTGAATTACCTATTACCGATTACAATTACAAAATGTAATTGTTAATTAAATTTGTAATTATGTTTTATATTTATAATTGGTAGTTAATTACTTTATTCCATTGTAAATTACTTTTATTTAATTAAAAGAATTATGTCATGTAACTATTCATAACAGGTTTTTGATCCTTTCTTTTCTTCACCTTATTAAATTAATAGAAATTTCAATGGCACTGAAAAAAAGAAAAGCGAGATTATCATTCTCTCAATATCAAGCATCTACTACATTACACTATAGTGTAGTAGTGCATAAGGTTGCTCGCAGCGACCTCAACCACGCTCCGTTTCCACAGAAATCCGACCTGTCCACGGCGGAGGATGACCCCAAGCAGCCCACTCCGCCCCCCGACCAGTGGGCAGACATACTGGGCATCCCCGACAAGAAGAACAAGGAGGCGGAATCATCAAAGTCCTCTAAATCTACAAAATCCCCCTCGAAATCCCCAGGATCCTCGAAAGCATCCTCCCCCGAACTTGTCCGGTCCCCCAAACAACTGAGATCATCAAAGAAGGAACTGCCCACGCCGGAGAAGAAATCACCCGTGAAACAATCCCCTAAAAAAAGGAAGCCGGAAGCTTCTCCTGAGCCCGCTAAGGTCGCGAAGAAGACCCAAAAGAACGACAAGAGGAAGAGAAAGAAGAGCGAGAAAGAATAGTGCTTGCTTTACGTTTTTTTTAAAACGCCCCATCTAAGAAATAGACTTCTGTTGCATTAAGTTCAGTGTAGATACATAGACAGAGACTATATTTTAAAATCTCAACCGATGTTTTATCTGTTTTAGCGACATGGACGTTCCTTAGTGAGTTTCATAATAATATAATAGATGTTTTTATGTGAATAACTCCCGGTATGTATGGCGAATGCAGTTCTATCTGGCATGTAAGTACGACCTGCCTGTCGATTTTCGAGTGAAGCGGGGCGCTCCGCGGATCAGTAGCATCAACGCTATCTGAGCATATGCACTAGTGAATTCCATCATACCATTGCCGTCTTGGTTCTAGTTAAGTACCGGCGCAGTAAATATATTAGCTAAAGCAGTATTTCAATAAGAGCTTTATAGACGTGCGCCCCACTGGAAAACTGTTCTACACGCATGCGCGGCACACGTGACTGATATACCGCCACGTCCTGCGAGGTATGTAGAATTTATTGTCACGACGTATGTGAGTGCGTGTATATGGACGGTTGTATGGATTTACTTCATTTAGCTATACACGGTGATTTTTAAACGGTGATCAGCAGTCCAAAAAGCTTAGTAAACAATTAAAGTAGTTCCGAATGGCCGAGGTGTCATCCACCATATCAGCCGAAGGACGTCCACCGCTGGACTTAGGCCTCCCCCAATTTCATGGGGGGTAAATGCCCCGCCCCGCTTGGCATGCGAATTGGCGATCGCAGTATCTCCACCGCACTCCAGGGATGCTGCTGCCCATCCCCCGGTGGTCTTGGTCGTGGTTTTAGGATTCCTATGTAATGAGTGATATGAATTCGCCGATAAGGTCTAGATGTAGCGTGAGGTCTTCGACGCGTCAAATATCCGTCAATGTTTGTGGGTACGCGGGTTTATCTCTAACTAGCTGTTGCCCGCGACTTCGTCCGCGTCTTCGCTCCTATTGGTCGCAGCGTGATGTTATATATCCTAAAGCCTTCCTCGATAAATGGACTATCCAACACAAAAAGAATTCTCAATTCGAAGCAGTAGTTCCTGAGATTAGCGCGTTCAAACAAACAAACTCTTCAGCTTTATAATATTAGTATAGATTAGAATATTGTGGTGAATATTTTGCAATACCTGACATTAGTTATGGCAAATATGAGTTGGGTCAATGAATGTCAGTGCTTTGAAACAGTTTTAATTTCGAAATTTTGTATGTCCCCTTTATTCTTCAAAAAAAATGTTTTTAATAACTACAAATGGTTGTGATTGCCAACGATTATTGAATTATTTATATTGACTCCTGATCACAAATTAAAAATCATCGAGTAGGTATGTCTCCTGTGGTGCTCTTTACAATGTTGGATGCGTTCGTCATACAAACTTTTCCGTTTAAATGTGAAATGATGTGACTTATTATATAAATATTTACCTACTACACGTCTATATGTCAAAAAACTATAAATGTATTTTCTACAGATATTTGTCTCTTTATTTTATCATTGTAAATATCATTAAATGTATTAAATCGCGATCATCGTATTGTAAATATTGACTGAGCTTATGTTTTATATGCATTTTTTAAACATGTTTGGGCGGTACCTGATATATTGATAAATTCCTCTCGTATTTTGGCCACAAGGCAATTTATATAGATTAACGGCTAAAAGATGCCTTTGTAATTTAAAAGATAGATACTAAAAAAAACCCCTAGGTACTTTTCGCATCGTAACGTAATGGAAAAAGGAAAAAATAGACGGAAGTCCTCGTGATGCAAAATATGGATGTTTTCAATAAAGGGAGAAATACAAAAAACAAACTAAAGCAAAGACACAAACTTAAAAATAATAAAATAATCTACACTTACCAAAAACTTGAAAATAAGGGGTCCCCATGGTGTATAGCAATGCTGATCGTTGTACGAGGAACCTGCCACACGTTTGGTCACCAGTGGTGTCCACTAACCTCTTAGACACAGGGACCCATGGACCGAGGGTCTCAAACCGAACGGACCATAGATTCGGTGCCTAGACCCCTTTTTTTTTCGTGGAGAAAACCTGCTATCCAGGTACCCAGTCATTTATTTATTTATTATTACATTTAATTACACAGCATTACAGAAAGACTAAAGCACTGTGAAATTACAATATTTAAAGATGAAAAAACAATAAGCAAATAAGAACAATAAAAACTCCTATCTTATAAATCAGACTGACGAGACACGCACATCCATCCTCTAACAGAACCTCTGACATTCATCACGCACTACTGCCCATCTGCTAGCAAACACATCACACTCAGGTGCTGATGCAAGGAGAAGGTTCAGGAGGTGCAAAGCGCGGACCAACGGGGATTGTTTGCGTGACACAGTTCGTGACGTCGGTGCCGCAAGCAGATATCGATCACGGGGCCGGAACTCGAATTTTGTCAGTGATGGTACAAACAGTCGGACCAATGGCTCCACTAATTCTATACAGTCCGACTCGCCACGCAAGATAATGCAGGTAGTCGTAAGAAGCGAAAAATTACGTCTTACTTCCAGGGAGTTAAAGCCCAAGATACCAAGCAAAAATGTCATCGTGGAATGACTGGGTTATGCGGTATTTCTATCCACTAAAAACTCTACGGTGTCCGCCATTTGCGCTCTAATGCGGAGGACTCTTGGAACACTACTGAACGCACTGGAACCACCATTGCGCTTTACTCCTTTTGGCTCTTGTCAATCGACGTCACCTACCCTGGGGTTGATAGTCGGGTGCTGTGGTCCCCGCCACCCCCGCAACCCTTTTACGACATTCAGGGGAGACCGTAGACTTAATCTTGCTCGAGTCTAGTCGGTTGGGGTGCCGAGACCCCTATATTTGCTCAAAAAATCATCGATTAACTTGGTGTCCTTGTGCGTAACGATGTTATTTTTCTCTGAAAACTAGGCTACGTAAAAGTGTATCGTTATTCGTGAGCATGTTCTACCCAAATCGTGTTCAACACTTGTCTATAAAACTACGTATGGTAACTGTTTTACTACGTTGTAAAGGCAACTTTAGGGGTTGTGTCGTGTAGAATTAAAAGTAGGTATGAACAATTGTACAGGGTATCCGAGACGCCGAGACATTAGCAACACTGGTAACTGGCGGTTTCATTTATAACTGTAGACAATTTCGGTCACCTTTTGACAACTTATTTTTTTTACGTCATCTAGATATCTAGATTGTCCTCACGTAAGATCTCAAAAGAAAGCAAAATATATAATTTTAAAACTCAATTGACAACATTTCATTTCTTAAACGGGCTTTTTTTCGATGGAAACAAATAGAGAATAAAAAATTAAATATAACCACATTTTTAAATTCTCGAAAATATCCCATTGTCATACAACAAAAAAATCAATTTCAAAAGTTCCTCATTCTAAAAGAGAGTAAATGACAGGTAAGGCGTCACGGCGTACAAAATGATACAGAAGCACTATAAAAAAGGCCGATTTACTAAAGAAAGTTTACTGCTGTTCTCTTTGTGCGTTGTGTTGTGACTGTCACAATTCAGCCTTGTGACGTCATATAGACAATGGTAGTCTTCACATTTTCGTGAATATCTTGAAAACTAACACCTATACAAATTAATATTTTTGGGTTTCCTGTTAGCAAATTAACGGAATGAGTCAAGATTTCATACTACTTGAAATTTGAAATGTTGCTTACCATCAGGCGTTAATGAGAATGAGGGATGAAAGCCATGTTACATATGAGTATTTGATAATGAATGTGGATGGATTTAAGAGGCTAGGGTAGTTCGAAGATAAGGTGGATGGATTGTGTAAGAGACAATATAAATAGGAAAGAAGCGAATGACGAGATGACGTAACGGAGATGTATGAAAAAAAGACATGCTGCGCCGACCCTACATAAATTAAAAACAAAATGATTCTGTCGCAAAAAGCAAATAAATACAAATACACAATGGAGGAACACAACTATACAGGGTGTGGCCTGTAATAGGAGCAAAAAATTAAAATTAAACACTATTGAGCTCTCCAGCAATTATTTCCGAATGGTTTTAATAAAAAAAAAACTATTTTTTGGTTTTAGTTTTTCACAAAAGTAGCTTATATGTACTTTTTTACTCTACGGGAGTGATATTGATAACTATTTATTCAAAAAACACTAAAAATTTATAAAAAAAATCCCAAAAATATCCTCTTAAACCAAAAATGCGACAACGATAATGAGTCATAACTTGAAGCAACCTGAAAATCAGGATTGACTGCCGCGCTATAATCTCGGGGTGCCAAGATCCATAACTTGGAGGTCATAACTTTAGATCAAAATTTCTCCCAATTGAAAAAAGATAAAAAAAAATTGGACATAGGAGGTTACTGCAGATGCTCTAAGGAAGCGTCCTTTAAATTTATTGCTCCTATTACAGGCCACACCCTGTATTAAAATTAAAACAAAATCGGTGCGACAACTCGGGCTCAGCGTTTGCTGCGAGCCTGGTCGACTGTACACAGCCCGCACCTACTTCACAGCTCAAAAAAGATATGAATAGCTGGCCGGATAGGGAGCATGAAAATTGTTCATGAATTAAATAAACTGAAACATTCGCTTGACTATTCGACCAAACAGCAGTTTTATGTTAAATTGGACAAGGGCAAGCGAATGATGACCTGCCCGGCTCAAGTTTTATGTGACGTTTCAGTACATTTGGCCATATAACGTGACGGTATAAGCTATCATACTAGCCGGGCTGCTTACCATAGGGCAGGCCGTAGGCTTAGAATAATAAAAGACCGCTACCGCGAGACTCGGGGCGAAAATGCTTCGCGACGCAAACGTTCATCCAGTGTGTACCCGTCTTAACCCTTAAAAAGGCACCACCAATGTCGAAGGCTTTACAATAAACGAAATATATGTACAAAATAGTTACATTTTGGTGATTCATTTCAAGAAAACTCACAGTTTACGAAAATACAATCTAAATTGAACATTAAATCGCAGAAGTAAGATTGAAATTCTATTGAAACGTATGAGGTCGCTAAGTCGCGTCTGCCTTATTAAGGTTGGGTTATTATTATGGTTTATTAGTATCTGCCTCTGGTAAGAAAACCTTGTATTAGTATGTCGAAGTCTATACCCTCTAAATTTTAAAATTAAAGGGAATAATTGAATAAATTCGTGCTCAGAGTACGATTCGAAACTGCGACATCCTGGCATTCGCGGCCAATCGCTGTAGACAACTGAGCTATCCGAACAATCAAGCTCAGGCACGAAATTTTTTATAGTTCCTTCTTACAACGCCTTAGGGAGGCGTACATCGACATCTACCTAGAAAACTCAGAATTCTTTCAAATGCATCTATTTTCGGCTCTCTGCACCTTTTGGTTTTCAATTTTTCCATGTAATAAGAATTTTAATTAGTGCTGTTTGATACAAGATTAGTCCATATCCTATCGTACTGAATGTTGAGTGTTAGATCTCCCTTGATTCTCCCATAAATGTGATTATATTTTTGGAGATTTCAGATGTTTCCAGACATTATTGTAAAATATAAAATAAAACAATATATTTAGTACTTAAAAGTTTAAATGTGCAAGGTGCTGGCACCAAAGTAGGACCTACAAAAAACTCTAATTTTGGGTGTACTCGGTGGGCGCGCGTATTCATAAGGCGCATTCCCACGCTCCAGCAGACGCTATAAGATAGAACGGGATAGGTATATGAAAACAAGTTCACTCGATTTCCTATCTCGTTCTATCTTATAGCGTCGTACCGCTAATGCCCTTCGACGAACTGGTGCGTCAAGATGCGCTTGACCGCGAGCAATGTAATGTAGGACAAGATGGCGTTTTGACAATACTAATGTTATTTGAATTTCGAATAACATGGTACGCACACGCACTAGTGAACTTCCGCCATCTTGGTTCTACTTTGGTGCCTGCTATTATATCAAGTGGTTATAAATATAATATATATCAGAACACACTGCTAAATGCAATAAAACATGTATTGGACTCAAAATAACAATTCGGTAATTGTAAATATAGAAAAATTGTAAATTTCGTTATGGTTGTAAGTTAGTTTTGTAATTAATTATAATATAAAACATAATATAGTATCTAATACTGCCTATGTTGTAAGATTTGCATTAAAGTATTTAGAGGAGTAATGCGCTGTGTTGGGAGTTTTATTTAAATTGTATCAGCAATTTTAGAGACAAACGTGTTAATCCGCGTGCGGAAAATCCCACTTCTTAGCCAGAGAGAGACGCTAAATCGTGTTCTCACCACGGACGGTAATAAAGAAAGCCTCGACGCATGTTGGTCGCCCTTGACTTCTGCACTTACGTCAAATACTTGCGACCATGGTCTAATGAAACAAGGTCTGCTACTCTGGATCGTGACACAAGCCTACGTCACTGTACAGCCTGTACACACACTACGACCGCCAACCAACGATATGCTCGATAGCAGTGATGATGTACGCTTGTGTTGTGTGTGACAACGAATTTTCTTGATGAAAAACATTGTGATTAACTCGGGGTGTATGAATATTGCATCAAGTCTTCTGATAGACTCTCGTTCGCAATTTTCCACTTAAGCCCCTCGTTAAACAATGCACTATTGTGGGTCCAGTGTTTGGTGCAGTGAACTCGCACCACGACCGCCGACCACCGATAGGCTCGATAGCAGTGGTGACGTAGGCTTGTGTCACACGCACAGCGAATTTTTCCCGGAGTGTCACACCTTGTATTATTGTATCATGCTTGCGATCTGAGACATTGTCTTACCGTCCTAGGTAAGTAATCTATTACACAATAGTCTATAGACTATTGTTGGATGTGATAAATATATTGGCAAACACGATGAAGCATTGGAAAAAAGTAAACATTACTTGTGTGCGGTATAATATCTGTAATTTCAAGCAAAGGATTATCGACCAATAGACGTTTAAGATAAATTAGTGGATGTTAAATGATTTTGACGACTAAATTTTTCAACGTCTTTTGGATGAAGCACCATAATTTTTCCTATTGGGTTAAAACGAATAAATGAAGTACATTTATTATGAAAGACAAAACCAGTTATCAAACCGCAATCAATTGGATTAATCCTTTGAACGGAAAGGGCATCTAAAGGTGCCTGTTTTATACAGCGCCAACATGGACGACGATAAACTTGAAAGGTTAGCTGGAAGAGATCCCTTATACGGATAAGTTCGCATTTGTACAGTCGGGGTAAGAAGAGGTTCGTCACCTTGAAAGTCTACATTTGCTGCGCCACGGCAATTTATCAGTCCTGCCAATGTTAGGTTTCAAATGAAAGAGAAATATCGCATTGATAACAGGCTAATCGACTGATTAGTGACAGGTCAACTAATCTATACTATAATATTATAAAGCTGAAGAGTTTGTTTGAACGCGCTAATCTAAGGGACTACTGGTTCGAATTGAAAAATTATTTTTGTGTTGGATAGTCCATTTATCGAGGAAGGCTTTAGGCTATATAACATCGCGCTGCGACCAATAGAATCTAAGTCGCGGGCAACAGCTAGCAAAAGATATTTCGCAAATTTTAAGCCAGCTGACGAAGTTTTTCGTACCTCGACTGTACTTCGATCTTGTGTGACATGTATTGGCTATGTGCGAAGTAGGTAGTGGGGGTAAGCTAAGCGATAGCAGCGCACACCACGGCAGAAATGTGTAGCTTCCGGGGACATCTGTCAAATTTACTTTGACGTTTCATTGGTTTCCTACGATTCGTTACGTTTGTATTTAGTTATTTATTTCAGTAAAATTTCCAGTAAACGGTCTTTCTTGCTTAAGTACTAAATATGAATAAAATATTCATGTGTCATTACTTGACATCTCCGAGTTTGACATTGTCCCGGGACCCATGACGTTTGACTAGGGTCTGCAGTCCCGGTCCCGATTTCCCGGGTAATTTACATGCCCTACGTTTGACGTTTTTGACGTGTACAGAGCCACTATGCTTCACCCTGTTATTGTGTACAATAAAGTGCTCACATACATACGATTCATAGGTGTCATTACGTAAGATGTCAAACTGGTTTGATCTTTGGCACGTAAGTATAACCTGCTTGTACTTTGTTATCGGGACGCCGTTTCATAAAACTACATGTTACAATTTTATAATTCTTAACTGGCAATGACGTGGGTTCTGCTTCGGTGCCGGAGATTATAAACAGTATAATAATAATAATATATGTCAATAGATGTCAGTGTATTTATGATAATTCTAACCCCTGTCTCTTTAACCCTTCACAAGGCACCACCGATCTAGAAGGATTTACGAAAAAGCACATATGTGGACAGGAGTTTTGGGTCATTTCAAGACAAGTGACTTTTTAGCTAAAAACGCACAGAGCGTGGCGCAGCGCCGTTGCGGTGCGGAGGCGGTTTTTCGGTAAAGCAAACGCGGTTCGGGGCACGTGGCACCAAAAACTACGCGTTATTTGGTAGCGCGGTATAGCGGAGGCGGCGTGTGACATCCACCACCACCACCATATCAGCCAAAGCATGGTCTAAGGAAACAAGGTCTGCCACTCCGGATTGTGACACAAGCCTACGTGACCGTCGTCTTGCCACTTTATAGTAACAAAACGACTCATGAAGGAATTTTTTCTGCCGTAATCATGCAAAATATATTATTTACGCATTCCAACTGTCATTTGTTTGTTTAAGCAAACAAAATCGGTCAAGTTAAACATGAATTAACGTATTAATTTAATAAAACACTCACAGGTATACATGGGGGTCGGGGAGTGTCATAATACAACACTGGCAATACAGCAACTCACACTTACGCCGGCAGAACCATCGATACAAGTGATGACGTAGGCTTGTGTCACTCACACTACTGAATTTCCCCGGAGTGCTATACCTTGTATTCTTGTATCATGCATGAGCCAAAGGACGTCCACTGCTGGACATAGGCCTTCCCCAAATTCATGGGGGGTATATGCCAAAATCGCCACGCCTGGCATGCGGGTTGGCGATCGCAGTATCTCCACCGCACTCCAGGGATGCTGCTGCCCATCCCCCGGTGGTCTTGGTCGTAGTTTTAGGTCATACGCGGGTCCCCGGGTCCGTGTGTGACATATGAAGTAGTAATCGACAGTTTCGGAAAGCACGTCCGCCACGCGCCGCGTCGTGCCCGCTCTGTGCGTTTCGAGCTTGTACTAGAATGCAATCAAATTTGAACCATAAATCGCAGAGCTATGATTGAAATTCTATTAACACGGTGTATGTGGTCGGTAAATCGCATCTGCCTTTAAACACTTGTACATAATAACTTTCCATGAAGTGTTGAAACTACTAAGACTATCCATGTCTCTCATAGTATTAAAAAATATTGTAACCCGATGACTGCCTGCTCCGCTCTCACAAAACCAAAACGCAGACAGAGCCGCGGGATAATACAAAGCCGATGTCCAACCCGGAGGTCTGTGTAGTTAACCTCTTGACCGCCACAGTCATTCAGTCGTGACAGCCAATAAAAAGTCTCACACGCCAACGTCATCAATACATGATCATTATGTACAAAATTGTCAGTTCCGTGGCGTACACAGCACGTTACTTTATTCGTAGCGTGGAGGTCAAGAGGTTAAAATGGTCTATGTAATTATAAACTGTATAATATGGCATCCGCTACTCAAGTCCTTGAGAATCATTGAATTTTATAGTGCATAAAAGTGCAAGACGAATTCTTTGTAGCTTTTTTTTTATAAATAATACTTGATTCAACTCTACGTACTTATTTTACTAAATTTGATTAAACCGAACGCAGGTACGCCATTGCACGGTGTATGTCTTTCTATCACAGGCAGTTTTTATATAGTTTTGTGAAGAAACCTGTTTATAATCTTGTTGTATAAAATGTTACTCATTTTATTTCAATACTGTTGTGCAATTTGATTGTATAATTTAAGAAATCTTCTATCTTTACGGACTCGACTGGTGGAACTCGGCTAAATTAAAAAAGAACGGCTTTTTGTACATACTAGATTTAAAACTAAATTGCCTTTATTTTGAGATTGCTGGGTGTATAAGAGTGACACTGGACTTTAAAAATTAAGACATTTCAAAGTTCGAACGATGTCACATCTCGCTCGAATAATAAAAATTGAAATTGTGTATAATAAGTATTAGAGACCATTCGATGTAGTCTCAAAATATGATAAAATTGTGCTGGACAACGTTATATGTACAGTCTGGGTACGAAACCATCGGCACTTATTGATTGACTTATTGACCTCAAAGCTATACTCTGATTGTCATTGTTTATGCATGCCATACGATTAAATAAATAATACTTATTGATTTCATTCCTCTATAAATCCCTTTGAAACCAAAGACAAGTGCATATAAAATTATACATACGTTATATGATAACAAGAGTCGACCGTTTAGCCTAGTTGGTAGTGACACTGCCTTCGAAGCTAGAGGTCCCGGGTTCGAATCCTGGTAAGGGCATTTGTTGCTGAGACTTGGATGTTTTCTATGTATTTAAGTATTTATATATTAAATATATCGTCGTCTAGTATCCATAACATAAGCCTTATTGAGCTTACTATGGTACTAGTCGCTCTGTGTAAAAAAAAAATAGTCAAAATGGTATACACCTCTGACCTACATCTAGTTTCATATCAACATCAAACCTCTTTAATGACCTAGTTAAATAAGCAACTTTACACCACACCTTGCCAAAAAGCGCGTTTTTCCACACGCTGCGCGTATGTTCTATGTAATTAAATAAATAATATTGGGGGACAATCTTACACAAATCGACCTAGTCCCAAACTAAGCAAAGCTTGTACTATGGGTACTAGACGACGATATACATACTTATATAGATAAATACATACTTAAATACGTAGAAAACATCCAAGACCCAAGAACAACTATCCGTGAAAAATGCACAAATAAATTCCCTGGCCGGGATTCGAACCCGGGACCTCTAGCTTCGGAGGAGGAGTCACTACCAACTAGGCTAAACAGGTCGTCAGCGCAATTGTCAGCGTTTGTCAGTGTCTGTATCAGTATTTTCCTCAGAGTACCCCAGAGTAGACGACAAATAATAATACCGCTACGAGCGAGATAGTCATATATCAAATTGAATAAGAGCGACAGAGAGAAATATAATATTTTTTGTCCTTGTCACAGTTCCGCTTTTTTTTGCCTCAATCTCATCTAAACATCGTGTCAAACAGTTTGAGGCAAATAAACGATTATCCGCCCAGATTAAAAAGGTTGTTTATGGTAACCAGCCAGACGTTTAAGACAAGTTTTCAATTTAGCTGCGTAAGAGCTTTTCTGTCGCCTTGGTGGAACTCGTATAGGAGCTCTATAGAAATCCTTACTCTGAGGTATTTTCTGTTGTAATCCTGTCACTATCAGTCGATTAGCATGTTATTGCAAACGTCAATGGGATATTTCGGTTTCGCTTGAAATAAAACGTTGGCAGGACTGATAATATCCTTGGTACAGGCAAATGTCAACTTTAAGGTGACTAACCTATTCTTACCCCGACTGTACATATATAGTTGATAATTGTCGAAACGAAAACATCTGCTCCAATTGCGATATAGGCAACTTTAAGTAGGGCTCATTTTGTGTGTAGTGTTGACCTGTTCGAATAGATATTGCCATGGTCTATTGCATATTTAAAAGTAACAAGCTAAACAAAGCCTACTAGAACAGTCCACAACTACATGCATGAGGCTTTACTTAAGTTTGCACGTATAGTATAGTGTTAAAGCTGGAAAGCTCACATGCAGTAGCAATGCAGACAGTGCCACTTCTATACCCCGATAAGTTGTATCTGTGTAGCATAAGGAACTGTCCAAATTGAATGTCAATAAATTAAACTATTGTATTTTGGTGTTTGAATTATTTAGTTACAAGCTATTGACATTTTTTTTAATATCACATCGGTGGCAAACAACCGTACGGTCCGCCTGATGGTAAGCGGTCACCGCAGTCTATGGACGCCTGCAACTCCAGGTGTCACATGATGACATGAACTCCCAATTTCATCTCCTTGGGGATATAATTTTTGGAATAGAAAAGTATCCTATGGTTTATTCCTGGGTTAACTATGTACCTGGATAACAAATTGACCATGTTCAATCACATACTTACAAAGATATTTGACAAACACGCACCCATGCGCCATTTGAAGATTGACTGCAAATCTTTCCCATGGGTAACGGACAATATAACAAAAAATGATGAAATTACGTGACAGCTTTAAAACTAGCCGAAACAACAAAAAAGGATTCACATCGGCACTAGACGACGATATGTTTAATATCTATTACATACATAGAAAATATAGGTCTCAGGAACAAACATACAATAAAACTAAACAATAACACATGAAGTAGTTTACTTAAGTTATCCTTAAGGGGCAATTACACTGCGTCGTTCACCTAATGCAAAAAGAAAAGTAAAAAGTAGTTTATTCTTCAAATTAGGCATATTACATGCACCTATGAACGTCAATGAACTACCACCGCGGTACTACCGATGCGGTCGCCGAATTCATTTTAAACTATTCAGGACAGCAAACGTCGTTTTTACATTAGTCTGTCCGCCTACTTATAAGTGTTGGCAGCTGTCGATCGCGATGCGGCCACCTTACGTGTCCTTTACACTTGCGGTTAGCCGCATGTGGTGAACGACGAAGTGTAATTGCCGCTTAAGATCGTTCAATACACCGTCAGCACCCGATATTAGTTCGTATCATTGTTGAACTCTAGTATAGAGGGCGCTTTTTTGGATTTCACAGGCGTATATGGTCCTTCGAGCCGGATGCGGATGGTAGCGGAAAAATAGCGACAAATGTATTAAAAATGGGTGAACAAGGAATACTCACTCGGTACTTTGTACTGTGAACACTTAAGCTCTGAAATTGACTTCCCTGCCCAGGTATTCGCAATGGGCTACACTATAGCCCACTGCGAAGGAGGCCTTTTTAGGGTTCTGTAACCATAGGGTTTTACGGGACCCTATTACTAAGTTTCCGCTGTCCGTCCGTCTGTCACCAGGCTTTATCTTATGAACCGTGATAGACAGTTGTAATTTTCACAGATGATGTATTTCTGTTGCTGCTATAACAACAAATACTAAAAACAAAATAAAATAAATATTTAAGGGATCTCCCATAAAAAAAAAACTTTTAAAAAGTTGGTCGTCGTGTTCACCTGGGTCTCAAAATTTATGGGAAAACTAAAATCTGACTCACGCTTGACCAAAATTCTACTAAGTCCCGTGCTGTAGACGCTACAGGCTCCAGTGTTGCAAGCGTCCATAGGCGACAGTGACCGCTTAGGTAGGCTGTCAGCTTATTTGCAACCGACGTGATATACCACCACCACCATATCAGGACCTAGGACGTCCACTGCTGGACATAGGCCTCCCCCAATTTCATGGGTGGTAAATGCCATAATCACCACGCTTGGCATGCGGGTTGGTGATCGCAGTATCTCCACCGCACTCAAGGAATGCTGCTGCCCATTCCCCGGTGGTCTTGGTCGTAGTTTAAGGACATACCCGGGTGATACGTGATATACAAACAAGACTAATTATTTAAAAAACTAAAAAACCCGACTGCGTTTCTGTGGAATTTGGCGCCAAAAATCCGCCATTTTGTTTTTTTTAATTTTATTCTGATGTATCCAGTGACACTCTCACAGTAAATACGAACCTCTCAAGCTAAAATCCATCGAGCCGTTCAGGCTGCAGAGCGTGCAAAACAATTACACATACATACATACTCTCGAAAAACATAACCCTCCTTCTGGCGCAGTCGGGAAAAATATACTATCCCCCTTATTCATAAACGTCCACCACCACCATATCAGCCCTAGGACGTCCACTGCTGGACATAGGCCTCCCCCAATTTCATGGGGGGTAAATGCCATAATCGCCACGCTTGGCATGCGGGTTGGCGATCGCAATATCTCCACCGCACTCAAGGAATGCTGCTGCCCATTCCCCGGTGGTCTTGGTCGTAGTTTTAGGACATACCCGGGTTCGTATATAAACGTCCATCAAGCCTATATTAGTTAACAAGCCGCTAAAGTTGGTTTGTCCTTATGACTTTTGACATTTATGTTTGTGAGAAAGGGACAAAACAAATTTTAGTTAACAGAGGTTTGTTAAGTTTTATGAATAAGGGGGTATATTGTTATTTCACTAACAATTTCTTCCGCACATCTGTTTAGCCGGAAGCAGCGACGGGCTCCGAAGCGGAGCCGGAGGCGGAGGCAGAAGCGGAGGCGGAAGCGGAGCCGGAGACGAGCGACACGGAGTCGGAGCTGGCGCGCGAGCGGGCGGCGCGGGCGCAGGCGTCGATCAAGGAGAGGGAGCGAGAGGTGCAGCGCGCGCTCGCCACCAGCTTGCGAGACAGGGACAAGGAGCGCGAGTATCACAAGCGGGACGAGGCTGTTCAGGTGAATAAGTTACAATGTAAAATACAGGTCTCAAACGGTGTTGCGCAAAAAGTTATTGAATTACAGATTAACAATTATAATATAATAACGTAATTACAATTAGAAGGAAAAAGCAATTGCACCTTCTATTAACAATGAAAATTACAAAATATAAGTGATAATTAAATTACTAATTACATTTTGTACTTAATTAATTACAAATTACTATTTATAAAACAGTTTTGATCATCATTATTTTGCAATTCCCAGATCAACTTCTAACCTTACCTTTCGTATTGAAAACATGTTAGTCAACTTTTTTGCAAGATTTTGTACAAGAGATAATAATGAAAAATAAAATTTTCCAGGCAAAAAGCGTTTTCTTAAATTCCATTTATGGAATTCCAACCATTAACATAAAGTAATTTAATTAATTATTTTATTAATGTAATTGCAATTACAAATAACATAGTAACTTCAATTACATGTAAGTGAAATTACATGGAAACGTGGCTCAGTTCCTGAATGTCTCCATACGTTGCAGCATTTCAACGCGCTACTAGCAGATCTGGTCCGCAACCCGGACCTGGCGTGGCGGGAGGCCAAGAAACAGCTGAAGAAGGACCATCGCTACCCGCTAGCTGAGCTACTGACCAAAGAAGACAAGGTTTGCTACCACTGCTTCGTCATTTATTACCGACTTCAATAGAAGGAAGGAGGTACTCAGTTCGTCTGCATGTTTGCTTTTTTTTATGTATGTATGTTCCCCGATTACTGTTGACCACGTTGGCCGATTTTGATAATTCTTTTTTTGTTTCAATTGTCAAAGCAGGTACCCCGATATTGCAGGTGTCCCTTATAAATTTGGTGAAGGTCTGATGATGGGATCTAGGAGGAATCGAGGGAACTCCTCGAATTTGATGGGCACGCTGATGCCGATTTCGGTATTTTCTGTAGGTAACCAAGCATTGGCTCACGGAAACCACAAATTGTGGCATAGAGAAGTACAAAATTGGAGTTGTTTTTTTTTTGTATTAATTATTTGTGTTTAGGGTCATTATCTGGAGGGCTCGTGGCGTGCGGTATAATGCGGATGCGGCAATATCCTGGAAGTCGTGCGAGGAAGATTAATTAATCGTCATTTTTAATCAGTGCTCGCGACTAAGTAGTACCTAATAGGTTAATCTTAATCGTTTAGATTACATTTGCCCTTCTCTGTTTAAAACACGGTACTTTATTTAAGTAATTATCTTTTCCTTATTTTCGAATTATCTTTAAAATTTCGTCAGGATTAACGTAACGTTTCATTGTAATATAAACGTAAAAATTTCGATATGTATTTATTTTATTTTACAACATTATATTATAAACGGTTGCGTCCCATTTTTATATGTGGAGCGAGAAACAACTAAATGAATAGGGCGCCAATGTGTGTGTTTTTTTACATGTAATTTTAGGTTTTCTGTTTAAATCACGAGTCTGTACTACTCATTACTGCAAAGAAAGTGTGCGCAAAAAGAAACGAGTTATGACACACTTTTTTCGTGCAGTTTATTTATTTATTTTTATTTTATTAATAAACTCATTAAATATGTACACCAAACATTTCACTATTTCTAATTGCTGCTAAATTATAATTTGAACAAACGCTTAAAGACACAGTGTGCAGTAACTGTCCAAAAAGACCGGGGCCTGTGCTAGGGATATTTACAAATATGTGACACAATTATAGAGAGTGATCGGATTGTGGAATAGTACATTTCGATGCTAGTGCGGAAAGTATGTCATTTCATCACGAGTACCGAGGGATGCCACGAGCCGCAGGCGAGTGGCAACACTCGGGACGAGTGAAGAATGACATTTCCGCACGTGTATTGAACGACGTTTTTTAATACAGTTGCGAAAAAATAAGAAAAACAACAAGTAATATTTATAAAAACAATATCGAATGTTGCCTTTAGAAACTTAAAAAATGCTTGCAGTAAGTAAAAACGCCTCTTCTTTGACAGGCGTTTCGGCATTCCGTTCCACTCAGACAACTTATTAAGAACGGTTTTTCAATATTCAATATTAAAAAATAAACGTGTTATAATGATGAAGAGGTAAGTAATAAAATATGAAATGTGTATATTTTTCGTATTCTGATATTAACAGTAGGTTTTTATGTTGATTACGACGTTTAAAGGAAACTAATATTTAACACCCAGCAATAAGGAGTCATGCATTGGAACAAGCATAAATTTAAAAAAATTGGAAAAGTGAAAAGCACTAGTGCGCGAAAACCAACTTTCCGCACGCTAAACAGCTACGTAAAGTAGCACTTTTTGAGCAACTGTATTAAAAAAATAATTTTCTTATAATGTACTTACTAATAGACTTTATCAATGGAAAAAGCTTAATTTAACATGCACGGGTAAGATTTTGTTTTATTTTTCCTTTTCTTTTTTATTTGATTTTACAATTATGTATACCAGTTTGGTTTGATTAAATTTGTAGTAGTAGTAGTGTATAACTTATTAACTATGAAAACACATGCATGATATATATGACTATATTAAAATACATACATATGTAGATAGCCTAACCTTTACACATATGTATATTTATATATAATAAAAAATTCGGTTGGGGTAGAGGATGTGGCTCTGGCAGTAAACTCCTTCCATAGTGGGTCCGCTGCGGGTCTGGATGGTATTCGTCCAGCTCATTTAAAGGAGTTGACATCCGGCACGGCGGGGGACAGTGGGGTGCGCTTGATGGAGGCCCTGACCAAACTGTGCAATTTTCTGCTTAGTGGGAAGTTGAATCCCCTGGTGTGCCCCTATTTGTATGGGGCCACTCTATGCGCCTTAAGGAAGAAGGAGGGGGGGTTGAGACCGATAGCCGTGGGAAGCACTTTCCGTCGCCTTGTGGCCAAACTTGGGTGCCGTGCGGTGCGTGGGGATATGGCCTCGTATCTTCAGCCACATCAGCTAGGGTTTGGGACACAATTAGGCTGCGAGGCGGCGATACATGCCGTGCGCACTTTTGCATTGGACCCACAGAATGCAGGGAGTGTCATTATAAAACTAGATTTAAAAAACGCTTTTAACTCGTTGGAAAGAGATGTCTTACTGAATGAGGTTGTGGAGAATATCCCTACACTATTTCCTTACCTCCACCAGGTCTATCATCAGCCATCCAATCTTTTTTATGGATCTGACCTCATTCTTTCCCAGGTTGGTGCTCAACAGGGAGACCCTCTTGGTCCTCTCACCTTCAGCCTCGCTATTCATAAGGTAGTAACTGAGCTCAAGTCGCCCCTCAATATCTGGTACCTCGATGATGGTACCATTGGGGGCAGGCCAGAGGATGTGAGGCGAGACTTGCTTGAACTAATACCGCGTTTGAGGAATTTGGGGCTGGAGGTGAACTCGGCTAAGTGTGAGTTTTTCCCCTGTGGTCCGGAGTCATGTGCTGTTTTTTCCTCATTTTCATTATTACTTCCGGGTCTCAGAGAACTTGACACCGACACTTTTGGTTTACTTGGAGCACCCATATTTCCTTCTGCTGTTCCTGAGGCTCTTCAAAATCGCAAGAATCTCCTCCTCCTCGCTAGCGAACGTCTAAGAACAATAAATTCACATGTGGCTCTGGTTCTCATGCAGAAGTGTTTCGCCGTCCCGGTGGTGACTTACCTGTTACGTACGGCCCCAGTTTGGTTGTTCCCTAACGTTATCGACTCATTCGACGCCGCGATTAAGTCCATGATTGAGTCGATAGCAAATGTCTCCCTGAGCGAGGATCAATGGGCACAAGCGTCTCTGCCAATCCGGCATGGGGGCATTGGGGTGCGACGGGTGCGGGATGTGAGCATACCGGCTTTTTTGGCGTCGGGCCATGGGGTAGCTACTCTGGTTGCTAATATTCTATATGTGAATGGCGAAAGGGCAAGTATACCGTACGTGGCTGACGCTTTGGTAGCGTGGTCAGCTCTCAATCCGGGGGCTGCCGTACCCGAAAACCCCAAAGTTCAGCGCGCGTGGGACGACGTAGGTTGTAAAGCCACCCTGGATCAGCTTATTGCAGGCGCCGCGGGAGTAGATCGTGCGAGACTCTTGGCGGTATCACGACCGGAATCGGGGGCATGGCTGCACGCGTTGCCTTCGCCTCAGTTGGGCACTTTGTTAGACGGTGACTCTTTGCGTGTGTCCGTTGCTCTCCGCCTGGGCTGCGATGTATGTCAACCACATGTATGCATCTGCGGTACCATGGTGGGGGCTGACGGTCATCACTCCTTGAGTTGCCGCCGTTGCACCGGCAGGCACCCGCGTCACCATGCCCTCAATGAGATCATCCAGAGATCTCTCAGGTCGGCTGGCGTTCCATGTGTACTGGAGCCACCGGGTCTTAGTCGCTCGGATGGCAAACGGCCTGATGGCCTGACGTTGGTCCCATGGGAAAGGGGGCGGTGTCTAGTATGGGACGCTACGTGTGTGAGCACCTTCGCTGCCTCCCATGTCAGCCGCACTACGCGTGCGGCCGGAGCGGCGGCAGAATCTCAGGCGGAGATGAAGCGACGAAAATATGCTCTCCTGGGACAGAGCTACATTTTCGTCCCCTTGGCGGTGGAAACGGCGGGCTGTTGGGGGACGGACGCAAAAGAGTTTGTGCGTGAAATAGGCCGTCGACTTAGACAAAAAGGAGAGGACTCCCGCTCCGAGTCGTTTCTGGTGCAAAAGCTCTCCTTAGCTATTCAACGCGGAAATGCCGCTAGTGTCATGGGCACTTTTGCACCAGGAACGTTTAGGGGCGGGCTATTATGTGACTAAGGTGGTAATGGCCGAATACATATAATTTACTTTAAATAATTAAATTATATATTATTAACTGAATGTGCCAATTCTATATGTTATTTGACCAGGAATATACCCACTTAATAAAAAATAACAAAAATATAATAGAAAAATGAAAAGAATTATGATGCGGGGTATGTATCTGTCTATTAATTGGGGAAATATTTTTGTAAAGAAATCTTTAAATTCTGTAAAGGAGAAGCTCAGGAGAAATGCTTTAGTTTTTTATTTAGGCTACTGATGTAATTTTGATTATTTGCTTGTTGCAAAACTGATACATAAAATTATGTAAATAATACAAACGTAAAATTTAAAACGAATTATGTTGGTTACCATCATTTTATTGACGTCATCATCACGAAAATGCTCAACATCCAACATCTCAAAATGCATCTAACTTTTGTTATCTGTTGCTATAATAATTGCCGCTAGACTACGAGTATGGTATCGAACTTATATTGAATGTGTTTGTTGGTTGTTCGACACAGGAGCGACTGTTCTCTTCGCACACGAGCACACTGGCGACGCGGCGGCGCGACAAACTGCGCGCGCTCCTGACCGAGCTCGGCGTCGCGCCCACCGCGCACTGGCGCGACGTGCGCGCGCGCCTGCGCGCCGAGCCGCAGGCGCCCGTCTACACCAGCGCCGACAAGGTAACTGGCTGCTGCGCGAGCCCGGCGGGCGCCCGTCTACACCAGCGCCGACAAGGTAACTGGCTGCTGCGCGAGCCCGGCGGGCGCCCGTCTACACCAGCGCCGACAAGGTAACTGGCTGCTGCGCGAGCCCGGCGGGCGCCCGTCTACACCAGCGCCGACAAGGTAACTGGCTGCTGCGCGAGCCCGGCGGGCGCCCGTCTACACCAGCGCCGACAAGGTAACTGGCTGCTGCGCGAGCCCGGCGGGCGCCCGTCTACACCAGCGCCGACAAGGTAACTGGCTGCTGCGCGAGCCCGGCGGGCGCCCGTCTACACCAGCGCCGACAAGGTAACTGGCTGCTGCGCGAGCCCGGCGGGCGCCCGTCTACACCAGCGCCGACAAGGTAACTGGCTGCTGCGCGAGCCCGGCGGGCGCCCGTCTACACCAGCGCCGACAAGGTAACTGGCTGCTGCGCGAGCCCGGCGGGCGCCCGTCTACACCAGCGCCGACAAGGTAACTGGCTGCTGCGCGAGCCCGGCGGGCGCCCGTCTACACCAGCGCCGACAAGGTAACTGGCTGCTGCGCGAGCCCGGCGGGCGCCCGTCTACACCAGCGCCGACAAGGTAACTGGCTGCTGCGCGAGCCCGGCGGGCGCCCGTCTACACCAGCGCCGACAAGGTAACTGGCTGCTGCGCGAGCCCGGCGGGCGCCCGTCTACACCAGCGCCGACAAGGTAACTGGCTGCTGCGCGAGCCCGGCGGGCGCCCGTCTACACCAGCGCCGACAAGGTAACTGGCTGCTGCGCGAGCCCGGCGGGCGCCCGTCTACACCAGCGCCGACAAGGTAACTGGCTGCTGCGCGAGCCCGGCGGGCGCCCGTCTACACCAGCGCCGACAAGGTAACTGGCTGCTGCGCGAGCCCGGCGGGCGCCCGTCTACACCAGCGCCGACAAGGTAACTGGCTGCTGCGCGAGCCCGGCGGGCGCCCGTCTACACCAGCGCCGACAAGGTAACTGGCTGCTGCGCGAGCCCGGCGGGCGCCCGTCTACACACCAGCGTCTTAGGCGACAGATGTAGTTCGTACTCGTCCTAGACGCTTTAACCGATCACGCTCACATTTTGCATGTCGATAGGTGAGACATCATGACTTTATGACGATGATTTAAATTTAAAAAATTAAAAAGTTAATAAATAAAATCTGCCGTACCACCGAGGTATAATCACCGAAAAACTGAATTTATATTTCAATACAAAGCCCGTAGCTGTCAAGTAGTTTGAGACCGGATAGACGCGTTCAGCTCAACATTTCATTATATTTAATACTAGTAGATTTGGGAACTGTAGACATCGCAACTTTTTTTTTTTTCAAATTTCCAAAAACTGACTCGATGTAAAAGTTCTATGTAATTATCGAACCTGCTCACAAAATTTCACGAGAATCACGGTTGAGAAATGCGACATGTAGAGGAGAACATCCGGACAGACAGAAATTGGAAAGAATTTTTGTCGAAGCTCCATGAGCTCATACCGCCTTCCCCCTTCTTCCATCGGACTTCCAGACGTACGGCTGGCTACCATCCTTACCTGGTCGAAATTCCTCTAATTCGAACCAAGCGCTTTGCATCTTCTTTTATAATGCGCACTTCTAAGGTTTGGAATTCTCTGCCGGCGTCTGTATTTCCGAGTTCATATAACCTGGACCTATTTAAGGCACGAGTGAATAGGCATCTTCTGGGTGAGCTCGCTTCATCGTCGGCCTCATCTTTGCCCCCTGGCTAGATGCTGGCCAAGAGCAATAAAAATAAAAAATAAAACGGAGACGGCTCGCTCGCTCGGTCAATAATAACAACGTCGTTTGTAGATGGAGCGCGAGTTCCGCGACTTCCAGCGGGACAGGCAGAGCGCGGCCAAGACGGCGCTGCGGCAACTGCTGCAGGAGACGCGCTCCATCACGCACAAGACGCTCGCCAGCGTGAAGGACACGCAACTCCGGCCGGTGCACGACATGCTCAAACACGACGCCAGGTTAGATCAAAATCAACAATAGTACATTACTACAGAGGCCGGGACAAAAGGGGTTGCCGGCCGAAGACATATAGACGGCTGAGCGAAGCGAGGCCGGATAGGTCTAAGGCCGGCAACCCCATATTTCCCGCCGAGGTATGTATCGTGCTTTTCTCAAACATGCAATGAAATAAACAACAAAAAAATCAATGTTTTATTTTTAATACGCATAGTGGCAGAATGTCATGATGCCTGTGCCACAAATTTATGTGGAATGAAAATTAAAAAAGAGGACTTTGCAGGCCTAGGCCTGTAAGACTTGTATGAAATTCCATTAACTACCTCTTGTCCTAGCCGCACCTGAAACGTCATACTTCGCAGCCTATTATAAAGAACATAACATCAATATTTCATTGCATGTTTGAGAAAATGTAATTAATTATGTGACATTCAAATTCAATTCTAATATTATATTAAAAAAAAAGAAACATGTTTAATTCTTATAATTATTAATATGATTTGTAAAATATTTGCACGCCTTACATGGCTGAATACATGAAACAAAAAAAATTAAATATCTTATAAGACTGTATTCTCGGCACATAAAATTGATTGATTGATTGATTGACAGTAGATTGTTGTCGGCCTGTTTAGCCTTATCGTATGTTATCTTATTTATATGAGGGCCCTTACCCAGAGGGAGAGGGATGCACTTCGACCCAGTGGGATCTTTTGTGCAATTGCCCCCTCCTTTATACCTACTCTAAGCTGCTCTCCAACATTTCCACAAACCGGGCACGAGGGCGTGACATCCACACAGCAAGTACAAGCCTAGTACAAGCTTTGCTTAGTTTGGGACTAGGTCGATTTGTGTAAGATTGTATGTATGTATGTATGTAAATACTTTATTGTACACAAAACACAGGTAGAAATACAGCCAAATTCGGTTATATCGGTACAAAGGCGAACTTATCCCTTTAAGGGATTGTCCCCCAATTTATTCATTTATAAAAAAAAGTGTTCCATTGTCTCGTCATCCTCGCCACATATCCTACAATTTATGTTGTCTGATAGTCCCATCTTGGCCAAGAGACTCTTGACCCCGAGGTGAGCAGTAAACACCCCAGTTACAATTCTGAGCTGCTTTCTGCTGAATTTCCAAAGCTTCTTGGTCCAGCTTGGGTCCACTCCTTCGATGAAGAGCTTTGAGTGCCTTAAGCCCGCCTCATTCCTCCACTCCTGTTGTTGTTTGGCTTTGGCGTAATCCTTTAAGGCCGACGTCATGGTTCTCTGCGAGAGTCCCACAAACGGTTCTGGACCTACAAAATGGCCTGTAGATCCCATTCTTGCCAGTTCGTTCCAGCCTGTTTAGCCTAGTTGGTAGTGACACTGCCTCCGGGGTCGAATCCCGGCCAGGGCATTGTTTGCCCAATTAGCACGGATATTTGTTCCTGGGTCTTGGATTTTTTTTTTTTTTTTGTTTGTCTTTTTTTAGTTGTTATTTATAGGAGAACTAAACTGCTTTCAGAGTATGAGTGTTTTTTTTTTAAATATGGTTGCACAAAAAGTTTGTACCAACATTACCAACAGATAGTTCTCAAGATGTAAACATTTTTAACCGAATTCAAAAAAGGAGGAGGTTCTCAAAAATACAGTCGAAACTATATTTTTCTTTTTTTATGTTGGTTACCTCAAAACTTTCGACTGGGTGTAACGATTTTGACGATTCTTTTTTTTTTTTAAAGCTGGTACTTCCCGTTTGGTCCCATATGAATTTGGTCCAGTACTGACAATGGCATCCATGAGAAAACCATATGAGTCTTAAATTTGCATTATGTAATATTGTAATTGGCGGTTAAGAAGTCAATCCTGTCACCTGTCATTTCCATACATTTCACTTCTTTTAGGTTATAAACTGTATGGAAATGACAGATGTCAGGATTGACTATTTAACCGCCGACCACTATAACTCTGTTGAAGTCGGTTTTTAGGGTTCCGTACCCAAAGGGTAAAAGTAAAAAGTAAAAAAGTAAAAGTAGTTTATTCTTCAAATTAGGCATATTACATGCACCTATGAACGTCAATAAACTACCACCGGTTCGGACGGGTAAAAACGGGACTCTATTACTAAGACTTCGCTGTCCGACCGTCCGTCCGTGTGTAGATAGTTGAAATTTTCACAGATTGTGTATTTCTGTTGCCGCGATATCAACAAATACTAATAATAATTATTAAGGGGGGCTCCCATACAAAAAACGTGATATTTTAGCCCTTTTTCATGGCTACCACTGGCCGAGCTAGATCTCAAGAACCGTAATTGTAAATTTGCACAGATTATGTATTTTTATTGTGGCTACAACAACAAATATTAAAATCAAAATAATAATAATAATTAAGGGGGGGCTCCCAAATAACAGAGTAGTTGTTGGCGTTTTTTTTTCTGCTCCGGAACCCTTCGTGCGCTAGTCCGACTCGCACTTGGCCGGTTTTTTTTTTGTTAAAATGTTCGATTATTGTTCAGGTACTCGGCGTTAGACCATATCCCGGAGGAACGGGCGACTATCATCACGAATTACGTGGAGGAGCTAGCGCAGAAGGGGCCGCCGCCGCCGCCAACCGCCACGGAACCCGCGCGACGCGCCAAGCAGTGACAGGTAATGTTCTTCGCAGTTAACCTCTTCACCTTCCCAGTCGGCCAATGACAGCCAATGGAATCCCTCACGCGCCGTACCCATCATCATATCAGCCGAAAGACGTCCACTGCTGGACATAGGCCTCCCCCAAAGAGTGCCACAATGACCGGTCCTGCGCCACCCACATCTAGCGGACACCTGCGACCTTTACCAGGTCATCAGTCCACCTTGTGGGAGGCCTACCCACGCTGCGCCTTCCAGTACGGAATAAATGATACTGTCATCAATCATTATCATCATGTCAGCCGAAAGACGTCCACTGCTGGACATAGGCCTCCCCCATAGAGTGACACAGTGACCGATCCTGCGCCACCCGCACCCAGTGCACTCCTGCGACCATTACCAGGTCATCAGTCCACCTTGTGGGAGGCCTACCCACGCTGCGCCTTCCAGTACGGAATAAATGATACTGTCATCAATCATTATCATCATGTCAGCCGAAAGACGTCCACTGCTGGACATAGGCCTCCCCCATAGAGTGACACAGTGACCGATCCTGCGCCACCCGCACCCAGTGCACTCCTGCGACCTTTACCAGGTCATCAGTCCACCTTGTGGGAGGCCTACCCACGCTGCGCCTACCAGTACGGAATAAATGATACTGTCATCAATCATTATCATCATGTCAGCCGAAAGACGTCCACTGCTGGACATAGGCCTCCCCCATAGAGTGACACAGTGACCGATCCTGCGCCACCCGCACCCAGTGCACTCCTGCGACCTTTACCAGGTCATCAGTCCACCTTGTGGGAGGCCTACCCACGCTGCGCCTACCAGTACGGAATAAATGATACTGTCATCAATCATTATCATCATGTCAGCCGAAAGACGTCCACTGCTGGATATAGGCCTCCCCCAAAGACGACTGTCATCAATACATGACCATAATATATGCGCCTTCCGATGAAACTGTTATATAGATATATTAGTATTTCTATGTAACTTACTAGCCTGGCTTGTAAAACTAGTATAGCCTCGTGTATCGCGGGCATTAGGTTTTGGGATTCTTTTTACACACATTCACTCCCATTACACTTAACCCTTTCACCGCCATTGGCTTGATACAAAGTCCGCACATTTCGTGCCCCACACGCCAACGACAAAAACGACTTCATCTCAAGTCAGTTTCTTCATTAAAATAGCTACTGAAGTGCGTTGGCATGAGCTTCACCCCCTATTCCAGTCTTATCGTCTTACCAGTTGGACTACTGGGAATTTCCTTCCCAATAGACTTACTAGTAAGACCATTCGGAATTTTGTTCCCAGTAGACTTACCAGTAAAACAAAACTCCCAATAGTCCTACTCTTACATACGAGTCAACATAGGCTTAGGTTATTGATAGACAACCTACATATTGAACTTGAATTTATGACCCAAGATAAAACATTTCCTTGATAGACATCTTGTCACATAATTATCAAACTACAAACGAGTAATAGAAGAATACGTGTAATTTATTTTAAATTTAGTGAAATGTGTGATATAAATATAATAAAAAGGGGACGAGGTGAGGTAATATTGCTGAATGGATACCAGTAATATAAATTAAAGACTTATAAAGATGCAGAAGCAGGTATTATATGGCGATGTGTTCTATACCGTAAAAGTAATTGTGTCGGGTCTGTTACTATTATTAATTAACAATGTTGTGGTAAAAAGTAAACCACATCTTGTAACGTGCTGTCCTGATCATGCTCAAAACGAAATAGACATAAAGATGAATGATTGTAAAAAACAAGTTGAATCAGACACGGTATCAATACCCAGGGTCAACAGAAAATCCGTGGGCTCACTCGAAAATTCTGGAATTAATATTTTTAGCAAGTTACCAGAATTCACCAGTATACTATGAAGAAGTACATGAAGAGTGAATAGGCATCTTCTGGGCGAGCTCGCTTCATCGTCGGCCTCATCTTTGCCCCCCGGCTAGATGCTGGCCAAGAGCAATCACATTTTTAACTAACAAAAAAAAACAATAATTTTGTATAGTTTTGAAATATGAAGTTGTTGTTCCACAGTTGCTGGAGCCGGGAGCATCCCCGCCGTGGCCGCGTGTTGTCCTGACTCGCCTTCGACTCTAAGGATTCCGTAATTAAAGTGACACGTATTCCTAAATAAATAATTAATGAAATAATTCCAATAAAAAAGACTTTTATTTTCAATAACAACATTACATTACAATTACAAGTATTACAACATTTTAAATTAATTTTTGAGCTGTAGAATGTAAACTTTTGTCAAATTGTCCAATGAATTTGACCTGCTTAGCTAGTATGATAGCTTATACCGGCCGTTATATGGCAGAATTGTACTAAAACGTCACATAGAACGTGACGGTATAAGGCACTGGTCCCACCGCCGGCGAGTAAGCGATAAGCTCATACAAAACACTCGCTTCTCGCCGCTCGCCCACTCGTTTCTAGTATTAAACTGTACTCGTTTATCGCTCGTCGCCGGCGGTGGGACCAGTGCCTAAACTATCATACTAGCTACAGGCTGTCATCTACCAATCCCGAGGACATCCGTACCACAAAGTACAATACATATACTGAGATAGAGATACCAATGAAATACTCCGCATAGATCGTAGCGCCGTTGTGTATTTAGTAAGAACTAACCGCACGACCGCTGCATCTCTGTCACTTCAATATGCAAGTTCGATAGATATAGCCAGGGAGCGTAACTTTGGTGCCGGTGACATCATTATGACGCAAATTCACATATAGGGTGATTATATATAAACAACATTGCGACACTCCAATGATTATTAACCCTTTAACCGCCGATAGTTTTTCATCGAACATGCCCGGGTCGCCGCCGATACGAAGTTATTAATTTTTTTATGTATACATTAATCTAATTAGAATCCGTGAGAGAGATGAATATACTGTGTAAATCATATCAGACATTTGTCTTATTTATCAGACTGCGGCGAAATGAGCTGGATATTTTATGTCTTATATATCAGACTATGGCGGTTAAAAGGTTAATAATGCAATAATGGTAATGTAAATTTTATTTTTTATTAATAAAGAAATTACTATTTATATTGAATATAATGTAAATATTAAAAAAACAAAGACAATAAGAAAAAATATTTTACTAAGTACTTAATTGTAAAAAATATATTCGGATAAATAAAAACACAAATTATATTTCGTGGGTTGTCGAAAAATAAGCAAAACGCTTAGAATTCAAACACAACATCGCATCTTCTAATTTAAATATATACCTACATACATATACTGTACATAATGCCTGTAATCGCAACTAGAACTAAATTATTGTTGTAAGTTAACCTTTCATCATCCAAATAGATTCCTTCAATAATCCAGATAAAAACACTCTGTATGTAGCTTGACGTCGTACGTTTGTCGTCGGCACCAAAGTTTCGCTCCCTGGATATAGCACCCAGTGACATCTGGTACAAACAAGTTAAACTAACATTTCCATAGAAAAATTCTTACTTCGAGCTGAAAGGCTCCTGATCCGTACAGTCTTAAACGCTTCAGAGAAGACGTCAACTAATAATACCGCTACCGAGCGTTATGGTCATATACTAAATTGAATAAGCGCGACACGATAGAGGGGTGGGGGGTATATATTATAATTTGTTGCCCTTCTCTATAGAAATCCTTACTCTGAGGCGGTTACGAAGTCAATCCTGACACCTTTCATTTCCATACAGTTTATAACCTCAAACTGACTTTTAGGTTATAAACTGTGTAGAAATTACATGTGTCAGGATTGGCTTCGTAACCGCCAACCACTATAGTGAGGTTTGCTTGTCAACTGTCTCAACCGACGATCTCATCTGTGACAAGGCAAATGTGAGCGGACGCTCATACATTTGAGCGGGTTCAAATTTAACAATTAAAGCACTTCTAGCAAGGTAAATCACGACGACCTGGACCTTTGGCTAAAGTGGCATAATATGGCCGGTTAGAATAGCAGATCTTCAGCGATTCGTTTGCGCGCTGGCAGCTCCCATATACGCACGTTGCCGCTCGCATCACCAGCCGCTATACGCGTCGACCTACAAACAACATTGCAATAAGAAATCGTCTAACTATAAAGCTGCATTTACACATTCGAATGAATAGCGAGGCGAATAACGACTACGCATGTGTAAACAGTACATTCGCGATTCGCGTTGGGAGCGGTTTTTCGGGCGCGAATCAAAGGGCACGAATAGCGAACACGAACTCGCTGTTCACACATTAGCCATCGCCCGACCCAAAACGACGTGTACACAAACTGTAGTGGGTTGAAGTGCGAATTTTAGACATAAATGTTCTTTTTATCAATAGAAAGAGCTCATATGGATGATGTAGCGCGCATGCCGCTTTTATTTTCACGTCGTCCATGTTCGTGTGCGAATAAACCCACGAATGTGTGAACAGTAGTTCGCGACGGCTCTCGTACACGAATGTTTCGTCGAATGACGAGGCGAATAGCGAACACGATAGTGTAAATCTAGTGTAAGATAGCTGACGGACTCTCAGAGTAGACATTTAATAATAATACCACTACATACAGGGTGTTTGGAATAACGATCTAGGAACTGGAGATGATACGCTGGCCTATTAGGAAGCGTTTGAACCCTATATGTCTTAGACCAATCTGTGATGGATTTTTTATAAATCGATTTTTTCAGTGTTTTTAATTCACCCAAAATTAACTTGAAAAATTAAATTTAAAACGACCTAAGCAATAAATCAAATTTATTTATTTTAAAAATAGTTAATCTCTAAATTGTGATGTTCAGGGAGCGAAACTTTGGTGCCGATGACAGACGTATGACGTCAAGCTACATACAGAGTGTTTTTATCTATACTGTTTTTCACGTAAGAAGAGTCCGGTGACAGCTGTCAACCCAGTACAAATTATGTCATTTTTGACGTATAATGTCTTACGTGTAACGTAAATCTTCTTACGTGAAAAACAGTATAGATTACTGAAGAAAACGATTTTGATGATGAAAGGTACGACAAGATTTTGTTCTAGTTCTGGTATAGACATTATGATCAGTACAACGACAATTTTTATAACTGGCGGGAGATGCGAGAATGATATCATTTGTTTAGAATGTACAGTGTATGTATGTAGGTATGTATTTAAATAAGAAGGTGCGATGTTATGTTTGAATTTTTTTTCGACAACTCACGAAACTTTTTGTTGTTTTTCATTTATCCGTGGTAATATTATACTTTTTACAAATAATTTTTCTTATCGTCTTTATAATTATTTTCATATTAACATTATTTTAAATTTAATTTAATAGAAATATTTTTTATAAAGAATCTAATTTATATTACCATTATTGCATTATTAATAATCATTGGGGTATTCAAAATTCAAATTCAAAATAATAATAATTAATCATCAAATAATAATAATAATAATTAATCATTGGGGTATTGCAATGTTGTTTATAATAAAATCATTCTATATATGAATTTGCGTCATAATGATGTCACCGGCACCAAAGTTTCGCTCCCTGGATGTTAATTAAAAGTAAATAAATTTGATTTATTGCATAGTTCATTTTAAATTGAATTTTACATGTAAATTTTTGTGACGAAGGTGAGACCTTAGAAAAACTTGTTTTGAGAAAAACTGTCACTGATTGGACTAAGACATATAGGGTTCAAACTCTTCCTAATAGTCCAGTGTATCACCTCTTAAAGTTCCTACATCGTTATTCCAAACACCCTGTAATATAACATTTGTTGTCTTTGTCATAGTTATTTTTGCTTGCCTCAGAGTATTAGAATGATTGAGACAAACCAATGATTACCCGCCCATTTTAAAGCCTTTATCTCAGATAAGCCGTCACGCGTTTAACCCTTTGAACAGCAAGAGCCTATAAAGTGGTCGTGTGTCGTCGTGCCTACCACGCCAACGACCAATAAAAAGGTCGGAGTGAAGGTGTACTTTGATCATGAAAAAAATCTATTATGAAATGTTTTTATTAGTTTGTTGTTAAAATTTATAACGGGGTGTCACTTTATGGATAGTAAACCTGGTAATCGTCTCTAAACACTGGTTCGAATTTACAGGCATCAGAGAAAAGCAGACTCGCAGTATTAAGCCAGATGATTTTCCATATAGTTGTCCCTTTAATCCTTATCGTGAACCAAAATGAGTTAAAATGCGACCGATAGAACGAATCATTTTCGGCTGTTAACGTTGTCTCCATTTAAAAGGACACCAGGATGTTTAATCCCATATAAACTTAACACACCACAACGTCAGTCCAGTACAATTTTAGTTACGAAGACGGAGACTGACTGGCGTCACTTGTCTGTCTCTCTCAAACTTTCTGATTTGTGCATTAGTGAGAATAGATCAGATGTACAGAAATCGTTCAACTTAAATGAGCGGATCTGCTTTACTCTGATATCTGTGTTCGAATTGCACCATAAAAAATAGTCGTGACACTGCCTCCGAAGCTAGAGGTCCCGGGTTCGAATCCCGGCCAGGGCATTATTTGTGCATTTAGCACGGGTTTTGTTCTTGGGTCTTGGATGTTCCCTATGTATTTAAGTATGTATGTATCTATATAAGTATGTATATCGTCGTCTAGTACCCATAGTACAAGCTTTGCTTAGTTTGGGACTAGGTCGATTTGTGTAAAATTGTCCCCCAATATTTATTTATTTAATTTAAGCTGATGGAGAAAAGACTACCCCGCTTCCCCGTCCGCAAAATTTTGACGTCTTTCCTCACAGGCCACACGCGTCTGTGTTAGCACAGATTCCGATGACTCGAAAGTCAAATCTCCAGATCATGTAAGAATGGCCGTGTTGCGTCTTTGTCACAACCGGCATGAACAAACAATAGTTTATTTGTACATGATATTGCAGGACCCAACACGTCAGGCAAGCCTACGCCCAGCCAGAGGGCCTACTCCGAACTTCGAACTTCGTATCATGCCGTCCCTTTCCGTCATATAGTGTATAACACGAGAGTAAAAGGGACGGCACGACACGAAATATATAATGTCGTTTAAAATTATAAATTCCGTTCCTATCCGACGCGATGCGAGCAGTTTTGTAGAAATTATCCTTTAGGCTTCTTTTAACGGCACCAACATCATCGCCACGCCATCCCATACCAAACTAATTTTGTATTAAGAAGTACGCTACTAACGAAAAATCTAAATTTTGTATTAAGAAGTACGCTACTAACGAAAAATCTAAATTTCAAATTTAGAAGAAATTTAGTTTAATTTAGGGAATAAAGCGATTGGCCGCGTATACTAGATATCGCAGCTTTGAATCCTGTTCGGAGCACTAACTTTTTCCCTTTAATTTAAAATGCAGAACGCTTAGGCTTAGGCTGTCCGTCTTTCACACACACACACAGTTTGGTCACAGACAGTTTGGTGCAAACCAGCCTTAATATATCAACCACAACACTTACCCGCCGTGTGTCACTGCGACACATAGCGCCTCCCCCTTGAGTACACACGTCGCCTTATTCCGGGCCACGTCCCACACGGTCGCATCAGCGCCTGACGCGCCGCACACCACTGCCGACGGCGCAGTTGACACCCACGTGGCACACGACACAGGCACCTCCAGGCAGATTACCTAGAAACAACACGTCCCTGGCTTAGCTTTAGGGTAGAGTGCCCTTGCTCCGCAAACTGGGCGGACTCCTAGGGACGGGAGATCGCTCGCCACACAACTCGTAGCATCAAACATGCTGCGCAGTGAGAGATCCTGAAATGCCATGCTGAATGCCTAAAGTCATAAACTTCTGTGAAAAAGTAATGACGCGGTAGGAGGAATCGGAGCGGGAGCGTGAAGGAAGAGCCAATGCGCATCCGCTCCGGCGCAGGCGGAGGCGGAGGGGAACAAGGTGAATAGATTTATATCTGGTTGCCCATTAGGCCATGTTTGGTAGAGGGGTTAAAGCGTTACCAACCCTTCCCTCCATTGGCGCGAGGGTGCCCGCACTAGCGATCCCATGGTGCCCCCCTACATGGCAGAATAAGTGAACGCCGCAGTGGTTTTAGGCTGGGTTGCACCAAACCATCTGTAATCGTAAGCTGTGTTCGTTAAAATTTGAATGTATGGAAAGTTTGACAAGTTTCTATGGGATGACAGCTGCCGGCGCCATATTTAAGGTTGATCGGTCTGTGATCGTAAGTCGGTGCAACCCAGCCTAACCAGCCTTAGTGCGTATTTCCTCCCTCTTTGAACAGGCGAATCTCATATAACTCGCCCGGGGGGAGGCGTAAATGCATTTCCTCTGCGTAAAAAACACGTTTTAGAAGACTATATAATAGCTTGTCTAAGACTATATAAACGTTTGTCTTGCTAGCTGGCTAGTCGCAGCTCGATATGCCGACTATGCCGCTCTGCGTCTGTGCACAGACCAACTTGTGACATTGGAATAAAAACATATAAACCTCGCGGACGAAGCCGCAGAAAAAACCCAGTTAAGTAATTATGAAAGTAGCATAGCAGACAAGTAAAGTTGTGTGGTCCGGTCGGCATGGCGAAGATAAAATCTTTACCCTTGACTTAAAAAAAAGATTGAAGAGCCTTCCTTGATTTAAGCTAGGCGGAATGCTTCATTTCATAAAATAGCTAGCTTATTCTAAATAGTTCGAGTCGTAATCCGACCTATAACAATATGCAAGATGCTCTTAATACGAGGAAATATTCGACGTGAGTTAAAGTAAAACTGCGTACAGCTTCGAAACTTATGGGGCTAAACAACATTAAGCAAAAAGGTACGTTTAGGCAGCATCAAGATTCAAGAGGCAACATTTTCTTACTGACGCAATTTGAAATGGTCGTTATTGCTCTATACCTTTTGCTTAGAATGACATATCAAGAGAGTTTACCTTTAAAGGACTGAGTTGATTGACGTGGTACAATCTCAGTTCGGAATCCATTGACACAGACACGAAGACGCCCGGTTTCTGAGGACTGAACACCACGCTTAGAACGCAGCACTTGTGCCCCTCCAGTACTTCAAATACAGGATCAACCATCGCGCTGTCGGCGATCGCCTCATAAGTTTTAATCTTACACAAATACAGTTTCCCGCACTTTGTGCCAACAACAAATAAATCGTCTGGAATTTTCTCGTCCCATGGTCGAAGTGGATACGTTTTCACGAAGTCGAAACAGGTAATGTCCGGTGCAGCCATCTTACGTGACCCGTTTACGCTGTAGCAGTAGATATTCTCGAATTTCTCTGGATTGGAATTAACTTGCCAAACGTTTATAGTACCATCGCTGCCCGATGAAACCAACACTTGGTCGGAACCGCATCTGCGCTTACCAGTGTTAACTACATTCATGGTCAGATACGTGTTGCTGAGGGTTGAATCGGCCCACATTAGGAAAGAGACTCGTTTAGATCCGTGACAATCAGCAGGCGATGTCAGTTGTACATGTTCCTCGACCACATAAGAGCCTAATTTCGTGCTGCATACAACTACTTCACCAGAGCTCGTTCCGTAAGCTAAAAGCGACATGCTGTGGTGATATTTAACGACAGTTACGCAGTTCTTCTCAGTGATATCAAAGGAATGGATGAAGTTGTCGTTCGCCGAGCGCTTGACAGTATAAATCCGAATCAAACCAGCATGCTCGCACCAAAGTTCATGCTGGGCCTTGCCTATGGAAACAGCTAGGGTGTTACCAGCGCTGCTGAAGCTAAGATCCAAGACTGTTGAGGTTTGATGGTCGCCAGAGCCTTGAGGCGTGTCCGTATTCACCTTGATTTCTTGAAGCAGTTTAGCCGTAGCGACGTCATCTTCATCAGAATCGGACGAGAAGAGCTCATTATCGCGTTGATCTAACTGTTCTAACATAGTAGGTACGACTCTCCTTAAGAACTGATTGAGGCCTGGAGGGGGGTAATCGTGTAGCATAGCGTCCTGAGCGTTTAAATCCTCAGGAATGACTACGCAGCCAGAATCTTTGGACAAGTTCGTTTGGCATCCGGTTCCGGTCTCCCCGAATTCTGTAGTCTGCGTAGAACTGGTGGTTTCCGACCGTTTATTTGTACTCACAGAATCGAAGCCTACAACTCCGCTGTCATATCCGCTTAAATTAGACATTATTTTACCTTGTTTAACAACGTAGGTAAATTACAATCACGTGAGATACTTATTCGACGTTTTTATTTATGACATCGTTGCTATGGGAACGTATATGGCTGTCAAAAATAAAACCTAAACATGCCAGTAGGTACAACAGTAAAATGAGGTGGAATTTTGTAGTCTGACCACCAATCGTATCGGTAGAAGAGAAGCTGAAAACCATTATGTAAGTATTACAGAAAAAAGAAACAGAATGAGTTTCTTCTGTGTGATACTAATGGCTGAGTATAACAAATTTTAGTGTAATTAGACTAAATATTTAAATAAAAAATAAAACCGGCCAAGTGCGTGTCGGACCACGCACAAAGAAGGGTTCCATACCGACACCTCTCTTATACATTTAAAACCATATAGAATACATTGTATCAAAAAAGGTCGTTTCTTGATAGGAAACTCACGGCACTTACACCCTTTTGTTTGGGCAAGACAGTTTTTCAGCAATAACTCAAAAACCGTTAGACCTCTATCTTGTTCAAACCAAAAATCGTTGAAAGTGTAGCTGCCGAGTCCCGTCAACTACAAATTGATTGACCGTTCTGAAAAGAACGCTTTCGATTGACGTAGCGACAAAATGATTGACCGTTCTGAAAAGAACGTTTTTCGATTGACATCAAATATAATCGATTGACGCAGTGCTCCAGGAAACAGAAGTTTTGTTTGGCTGTGACAACAGCCGACAGACGTGCGTTCCCGCCGAAGATTCCTCGATACTGACTGCACTGCGCGCGCGACAGGGTGTATTTATTCCCTTGGTTCGCGCATGCGCCAACCCGCCGCAGTCGCTCCCGCCTGCCTTCGCGAGTTCTACGCATGCGCACTACGAATCTACAGCGCGCGTTAGTTTCCCGCCAAAACTTGTATGGCTATCCTTTTCTTGTTTATATGTAAATAGTGAAATAGCAATAGTTAAGTTTTAGTATATAAGAAGCCATACTGTAAATACAATTACATTCCATTATACGATCTTCAAGTCAAGACATCTTTTACTAGGGGAAACTCTGCCCAATCATCATCGCCTAAAGTGGTGACCCAAGAAAGAAGAGCAACAACATCAAGCAACAACATGAGCCCAAATCCAGAAAATAATGGAGTCAACCAACAAGCCGAAGATCCGTCGCGAGTCCCGTGTACGCCTGCCGCTGCATCAACGCCGGAGCCTGCACCTCGCGAAGTCGCCGGAATCTCCCTCAGTCTACGCATACCAGCCTTTTGGCGCGACAAGCCGCGTCTCTGGTTTTATAGCTTCGAGTCCGCAACCGACGAACTAAAGAAGACCCAGAACCAACTCGCACAGATGGTAATCGCGCAGTTAGACAAGCAAGACATCGAGCAACTGACCGACATCTTGTACAACCCACCTGCGCACAACTACTACAACGCCATCAAAGAACGCCTGATCGCCGTCTATGAAGAATCCGACAACCAGCAGATACAGAAGCTACTCTCGCAAATGGAACTCGGCGAACAAAAGCCTAGCCAGCTGCTAAGAAGAATGCTCGATCTCGCCCGCAACAAATTCACCGACAGCACTATCCGAATAATGTGGACGAATCTCCTGCCGCCCTACATCCGCTCAGTCCTCGTCGTCAGCGAAACCTTCAGCCAGAAAGCCACACTCGACGAAATAGCGCAGTTAGCCGACAAAATGATGGAAGAATCGCCGAATTCACATCAAATATCCGCCGTGTCCACATCTTCGCATAGCCAGCCACAACATCACCCGCAAGCACCACAACCATCAACATCACAAGCAAGCAACGCCGACATCCAATATTTAATCAGCGAGATGCGAAAGCTCGCGCTAGAGGTCGCCGAACTACGCGCTCGCCCGCATCCCGAGCCACGCCAAAGTCGCCCTTTTAGCCGCCATCGCTCGAAATCTCGTTCCCGCAGCTATTCGAAGACCGACGATAACAGAGGCAAATCACCATCACCATATTGCTACTACCACCGTCGCTTCGGAATGGACGCAATGAAATGCAACCCGCCGTGCAGTTTCCGATCTCTCCCGTCGCCGCCGGAAAACTAGAGAAAACGCTGGCTGCGGCGGAACCCAGCGTACCGCAACACTCATACCGCCTTTTCGTAACCGACAAGAAGACGAAATTATCGTTCTTGGTAGATACTGGTGCCAACATAAGCGTCATACCAAGAGCTAAAGGCACACCTGCAACGCCGCTACCTTTTCAACTGTACGCTGCCAACAATACAACTATACCTACCTACGGCGAGAAGACTTACGAGCTCGACTTCAACTTACGCCGTCCCTTCAAATGGAAGTTTATCGTCGCCGCCGTGTCGAAACCTATCCTCGGAGCAGATTTCCTCAACCATCACCAACTGATAGTCGACGTGAAGAACCGAAGATTGATCGATGGCAAGACACTTCTAACTACCAACGCACAACTATGCAGCTCAAATATACCTACAGTTCGAAGTATCGACGAGCACCAAACTTACCACGACATACTAGCCGACTTTCCTGGAATTACAAGACTCACATCGATGAAGCTCAGCCCGAAACACTCCGTCGAACACGTTATCGAAACCACCGGTCAACCCGTTCACTGCCGAGCCCGCCCAATCGCACCGCATCGCTATGAACAAGTCAGGAAAGAGTTCCAGAACATGATCGAGCAAGGCCTATGTCGTCCCAGCAAGAGCCCATGGTCCTCACCGTTACACGTGGTACCTAAGAAAAATGGAGATCTACGCGTATGTGGTGACTACCGAAGACTCAACGCTATCACGAAACCCGACCGCTATCCCATACCACGGATACGCGATTTCACCTACCAACTCGCCGGCAAGAAAATATTTTCAACACTCGACTTAAGCCATACTGTAAATACAATTACATTCCATTATACGATCTTCAAGTCAAGACATCTTTTACTAGGGGAAACTCTGCCCAATCATCATCCCCTAAAAAAGGATTTATTAATGTACATAATACAAGCTCAATAACACAAGCCCATGGTACAAGCTTTGCTTAGTTTGGGACTAGGTCGATTTGTGTAAAATTGTCCCCCAATATTTATCCCACAAAAAACATTTTATGTAAAATGTTGCCAAGACGACCACATAAGGTTTGCCCTGTGAAAAGATATCAGATCTCATGTAGAGCGAAGCTTCTGAATCTACACGGCCTAACTCTACCGACAATAACTTCAACAAATTCTACATATCAGTAAATATGTATGGCTTCGCCGTTTCGCTACCGTCGTGGAGGTGATGCGAATATTTAGTTTCTGATCTGAAGTAAGTAACGAAATAGCCAAGCCATACACATTTACTGATATGTAGAATTTGTTGAAGTTAGGGTCGGTAAAGTTAGACCGTGTAGATTCAGAAGCTTGGCTCTACATGCGATCTGATATCTTTTTCACAGGGCAAACCTGGTCTGGTCGTCTTGGCAACATTTTACATGAAATGTTTTTGGTGGGATTTCAGTTCTTTTTGAAAGCTGCTAGGCAGTCTTATTAATAGGTTTTTTTAGTTACTGTCTACAGTCTCGTGTAAACTTTCATGTCCTGATTCATAAAATTGGTGAAAGTCGCATATAAACTTCCACCCCACCATTTAAGGGTTCCATTTTGACTACGGAACCCTAATAAACGGTGAATTGGGTCATTTACACGTTTATTATTATCACGCGATACCTCATATCACGATCCCCACCTATCACGTGAATATTGATAAATATTGACGAAAAATGCAAACTTGAAAACTGCGATAATATTGACACCCCAGCATTGTGATAATGTTAATTATGTAAAGGGCACCAAGATGGGGGTATAAGGCCTATCGCCGTAGGCCTTACCTTTAGACGCACCTGTTTCAAAATTGGGTCATTTACACGTTTATTATTATCACGCGATACCTCATATCACGATCCCCACCTATCACGTGAATATTGATAAATATTGACGAAAAATCCAAACTTGAAAACTGCGATAATATTGACACCCCAGCATTGTGATAATGTTAATTATGTAAAGGGCACCAAGATGGGGGTATAAGGCCTATCGCCGTAGGCCTTACCTTTAGACGCACCTGTTCCAAAATTTGCTGTAAATACATATTTTCCGACCTCACAAAAAAATTTCAGCCGCTACAACTTGGCTTCGGCAGCAAAGGCGGCTGTGAAGCCGCTGTACATGCAGCACGCGCCTTTGTTAGGGATGACTCATGCGAGGTGCTGCTGAAAGTGGATGTCAAGAACGCATTTAATTCGATAGACAGAGGCGAACTTCTTGCACAGATTCAAGACGCTACTCCCTTGATTTACAAGTATCTATGGCAGTGCTATCATCAGCCTACGCACCTCCTCTTCAAAAGTCATCGCATGTCGTCAGCGGTGGGCTGCCAGCAAGGTGACCCTCTTGGCCCAGCCATTTTCAGCCTCGCCATCCATCCAACTATTTCAAAATTAAAATCAAAATTTAACTCGTGGTACCTCGACGATGGGACTCTAGGAGGAGACTGGAAAACCGTTCTAGAGGATTTGAAGAACCTCACTGATTCTTTTAGCGCAATCGGTCTGGAGCTAAACTTCTCCAAATGCGAGCTATTTATTAACAAGCCCCTCCCTGCGGCTGATATGCAAAACATAATCGCTTATTTGAATACCCTAGCTCCTAATATCAAAATAATAGATAAAAACTCCCTCAGACTCCTAGGAGCTCCTATCTTACCGGAATCAATACCACCACTCATCAACGACCATCTCAACACTCACAAAGCCTATTCGGACCGCCGCCTAAAAACCAATGCACACATGGCATTAATGATCATAAAGTTTTGCCTGTTCGTTCCCAAATTCACTTACATACTCCGGTGTAGTCCCATCTGGCAACATCCTCATCTTATCGAGCCCTTAGATTCCGTACTCAAAACCACTCTCTCATCCATCCTAAACATCCACCTCGATAATCGCGCTTGGACCCAGGCCTCCCTGCCTATCCGACATGGCGGCTTGGGTATACGCCAAGTCGTCAGTGTAGCCCTGCCTGCGTTTTTGGCCTCATTTCACAGAACACAAGACCTCGCTGATAAGATTTTCTGCTCAACCTCCGATAACGAGTGCACCACTACCCTGAATGAGGCCAAAGACATGTGGATGCAGTCTTGTCCTGGTGTCCCTCTTCCGGTTTGCCTAAAGTCGCAAAAACAGTGGGACGAGCCGCTATGTAAGTCAACTTTAAAAGAACTCACTGACACTGCCCAGAGTTCTGCAGAGCGCGCTCGTCTGCTCGCAGTTGCGGAACCGGAAGCTGGATATTGGCTCCACGCATTGCCTTCAGCCAACATTGGTACCCTGCTCGACAAAACGACCCTCACCTTAGCCACCTGCTTGCGACTAGGCACTAAAACCAATGAGTCCCACCGCTGCCGCTGTGGCGCTATGGTTAACGAGCTTGGCCACCACGGCTTGTCCTGCCAGAGGAGCGCAGGCCGCATCTCCCGCCACGCGTCTTTGAATGATGTCATTCGGAGGGCGCTTGCTTCCGTTAACGTGCCGGCCATCCTTGAGCCGAACGGTATCGCACGTGACGATGGCAAGCGCCCCGACGGTATGTCACTCATTCCGTGGAAGTTGGGGAGGACGCTTGTGTGGGACGCCACCTGCGTTGATACGCTCGCGCCATCCCACCTACAGGCGACCTCTGTCAAGGCGGGGGCTGCGGCGACAACGGCGGAACAGAACAAGCGGCGCAAATATGCTGCCCTCGGTGAGGGCTACATGTTTGCGCCGTTTGGGGTTGAAACTCTGGGACCGTGGGGGCCCAGCGCGAAATTCCTTTTTAAAGAAATCTCCCAGCGCCTCACAGATACCTCAGGTGACCAGAGGGCTGGCAGCTACTTCGGCCAGAGATTAAGTCTGGCCATCCAAAGGGGTAACGCTGCCAGTCTTCTGGGCACCATAGCCCACGAAGGGGACTTGGGGACCATTTTTTATTTATAAGTTTACTTATAGGTTTATTTTAAGTTTTGTTACTTTTTATATGTTATTGTTTCATAATAATTAAAATTACCTACATTAAAATTGTTATATACCATTTAGCTTTAAACAAAGCAAGCAAAATCCAAACAATTTTGAATGCCGCAATAATATTGACATCCCAGTATTGTGATGATACTGTCAGTGTAAAGGGCCCCTATAGGGATCATATTGGATACGTTTTTCATTTTATACATGGCAGCATTGAATATAGTGTCAGTGTCAAACTGAAATTTGACAATTTTGTCATTTTCCCATCCCATTCTCCGTAGTGATTATATTCTCTTTGCCCATTCTTGCGTGGTGTGGTCGATACGATACGATCAGAGGTTATTCCATTCATGTTCATTATCTCCTATTGAACGTGATCGATTATCTTTAACCCATTTTAACTTCACGTATTCGTTTATAAAATTTACGTATGTTAATCTTTTTCTGCAAGTCTGTGCTATGTCGCTCGCATCTTCCGTTAAAATAGAACTAGTCGTAGTCAAAGAAGAGCAATGCGAAGTTAAGAAGGAACCAGAATGTTCACATGAAAGCGTAGCAGTTAAGACTGAACCAGAATGTTCTCCTGAAAGCGTAGAAGTTAAGACGGAACCAGAATGTTCTCCTGAAAGCGTAAAAGTTAAGACGGAACCAGAATGTTCTCCTGAAAGCGTAGAAGTTAAGACGGAACCAGAATGTTCTCCTGAAAGCGTAGCAGTTAAGGAGCCAGATTCGCCCAAAAGCGTAGAAGTGCTTATAAAAGAAGAGCCCGTATGGCAGGATGAGACGGTGCGTGTTAAGATTGAAGTTGATGAATCGTTGCAGCCTGAGGCGCAGGAAATAGCTGAATTAGGATCTGGTAAGTGGGCAAATATGCATTTTTCGGTTATTATACCAAACTCTTAGAACCAAAATCATCGCGTACAGTACGGTTTTAGAGGAATTTCGTCACTCGTACGCTCCAGTTGTGGAATGAGCTCCCTGCCGAGGCTTTCCCGTTGGAGTACAGTATGGGGTTCTTCAAGATAGGAGTAGTGTATAGAATTTTAAAAGGTTGACAATGTGTATGTGACACCCCTGGAGTTGCAGGCGTCCATAGGCTGTGGTGACCGCTTACCATCAGGCGGGCTGATATGCTATATAAAAGATGGGTACACATTTTCATTTCATTAACCTTGTCTTAATTTATGGGTACTAGACAAGGATGCATATTAAATAGATAAATAGTACCTGGATGTCCAAGCTTTGTTGGGCATCTTTTGTGGTTTTACATAGTCCCCATAAATCCCTGTTGTTTTTTATTCATAGCCACTTGTTCAAAAAAAAAAATATTTGGGGACAATCTTACACAAATCGACCTAGTCCCAAACTAAGCAAAGCTTGTACTATGGGTACTAGATGACTATATACATACTTATATAGATAAATACATACTTAAATACATAGGAAACATCCAAGACTCGGGAACAATTATTCATGATAAATGCATAAATAATGCCCTGACCGGGATTTTAACCCGGGACCTTCGGCTTCATAGGCAGGGTCCCTATGAACTAAGCCAAAGTGATTGTCATAATAAAATAATTTACAATATAATACTTGACTGCAGTAACCATTGGATTATAATTCTGTGTGCCAGTGTGCCTTCTGGCAAAGGTCTCCCCCAGTCTTCTCCACTCCTCGCTGTCTGTGACCACTCGGGTCCATGTACTGCCGGCAATATCTATGATGTCATCCGCCCATCATTTACATTGTCTACCTCACTTCCGTTTGCAGCCTCTTGGGTATATTCATAAATAATAAAATATTAGGGGACAATTTTTACACAAATCGAACTAGTCCTATAGTAAGCTCAATAAGGCTTGTGTTATGGGTACTAGACGACGATATATTTAATAGATACATACTTAAATACATACAAAACATCCAAGTCTCAGGAACAAATGTCTCTGCTCACCACAGAAACAAATGCCCTTACCATGATTCGAACCCGGGACCTCAAGCTTCGGAGGTAGTGGCACTACCAACACTACCAACTAATTCATATTCATTTAATTGTATCAATCATACATCATCAGTTTACAGGAAAATCTTAAATACATAATGTCAACCATGTTTGGTACCATCTTGTCAGTGTTATGATTCATTTCTCAGGTTCTTTCCACTTCCGTTTAACATTTTCTATTTTTGTATGATAAATCCTTGTATTGAAGGGAAGCCTGAAAGTAGCGCCCATTGGCGAAAAACTAAGAGCCAATTGCCTGGCGTGGTACGGGCATGTACTCGTAATGAGGAGGGATGAAAGCCATGTAACCAGAAAAGTATTGGATATGAATGTGGATGGATGCAAGAAACGAGGTAGGCCAAAGAAAAGGTGGATGGATTGTGTGAGAGATGATATGAATGGAAAAGATGTGAATGAAGAGATGACGCGTGACAGAGATATATGGAAGAAAAAGACATGCTGCGCCGACCCCAAATAAATGGGAAAAGGGCAAGAGAATGATGATGAAATCCTTGTATTGTAAATTACATCAAAATCGTTAAAATTAAAGCAGTTAGGGCCTGGATAATTCAAACCCCAAAAAACAACCCGTGTCTCATAAAGTGTTCAGATTAAAGTATGTCAGAAATAACATATTGAGCATTTCGTTTACACAATGGTTGAAGTTTCATGTTTACGTTTTAGTGTAGGAACCATATGTGTTCAAATTGAGTTTGAGGTCGAGTGAATAGGCATCTTCTGGGTGAGCTCGCTTCATCGTCGGCCGCATCTTTGCACCATGGTTAGATGCTGGCCAAGAGCAATCTCATTTAAGATTCCAAAAAAAAAACAATGTATATGGTAGAAGAGTATGCAGGACCTACTTACCTTTTATATTGAACAGCCTCCCTAGACAAGTCATGGATAGCATACTAGAAAAGCCTAATAGAATAAAAAATATTGTTATGCAAGTACTCATAAAATCAGAATATATGTAAGCACCTCTACAAAAAATTAAACATACTAGTATATATATATATATATATATATACATATATAGTTTTTATACGATCTTAAATAATAAAAGATTCCTCAAACTATGTTTGCTCAATAATGTAACATTTAAAGAAATAAACAGTTTAAATTTTAAATATATATTTTTTTTAATAAAAAAAAACAGGTAGGAAAACAAATGTCGTCCATTATTCAGTTCTCTGGCTTACATTTAGATGCGAAGTTCCTTTACTTAGAGGGCCAGGGTTCACGGGCCGCAGGCACACACACAGACATAGGGCAATAGTTTTTATATACGGTGATTGGTGACGTCACAGGTGCGCGCGGCATGCACCTCACACGATTGCAAGCCAACTGTCTGTCCAAGTTGTTAGTTACGGGGAGATGTGCCGAGGATGCTTCACTAAGATAAGATGTTATAGATTGTTTGTTGAACAATATGTATAACCTCAAAAAAACACATGGCATGTGAGTAGGGTTGCCTGTCGAGTTATTGTCCGGCTAATACAAATTAGTTTCACCTGTCCCATTGTCTGTCTGTAATCAAATCTTGCAAGTTTAATTTGGTCCACTTCCCGGTTTCTGATTGAGCTGAAATTTTGCATGCATGTATAAATCGGATGACAATGCAATATTATTATGACTAAGACATAGAGCTGATCTGATGATGGAGACAGAAGGTGGTCAAAGCAATTCCTAAACTACACAAGATAAACCCATCGTGTTTGGGCTCATTTGAACCGACTCAACAAGTAGTTTATGATTGTGGAAAAAAGTACAGTCGGCAATAAAAGCTTGTGCCAAGTTAAGGCTCAAAATTCATTAAGCCGCATTAAATTAGTTTTACTGTAAACAATCTAGTGCCAGACTTGGCAACTTTTCAGATAATCTACGGAACTTGGCACCCATTTAGATCTCAATTCTTTTGTCGGTGAAGACGACAACCACGCCTCGCATATTGAACTTGGCTGCCATTTTCACATTTATGTTTTTGATGGGATCCTCATTTCTAGTGCCAAGATGAAGTTGTAAACAAAGTTTCATTGATGTACATATTTTGCCTCTAAAATATGCAATTTTTCCTGTACTATAACGCTCATCCGTCTGTAATCGTGCGTTGGTGCAACCCGTCCTGGCTAGGTTTTATAAAGATTCGTTGATCCTTAAGTCGTCGGTGAGTCGGTAAGTTATGTAGCAAAAAAATATCCAAAATATAAACAAATAAATTCATTAATTAATTTAATTATATTATATTATTTATTAGTATATTACGATACAAGTGCAGATAACAGGACATTCGCAACGAGTGGTGATAAATTGAAACACGACCGAAGGGAGTGTTTTAAATCGACACGAGTTGCGAATTACCTGTTCGCACGTGTATCGTACAACGTTTTACAGTACATATGCCTCTTTAAAGTTTCGACATATGCACGTAATCTGCTGATTACCGCATTCGTGCGGTAAAGTAGCACCATATGTACAGTAAAATTTATTTTTGTATAAATAAAGATATTACTAGACTGATACTATTAGACGACTTTGGCTTGATTGGTAGTGACCCTGCCTAAAGGGATAAGTTCGCCTTTGTACAGATATAATCGAATTTGTCTGTATTTTTACCTGTGTTTTGTGTACAATAAAGTATTTACATAAATACATACATACATTGTTCCTGGGTCTTGGATGTTTCCTATGTATCTAAGTACATATATGATGTATTTATCTATATATAAGTATGTATATCATCGTCTAGTACCCATAGTAATAGGACAAGCTTTGTTTAGTTTGGGACTAGGTCGATTTGTGTAAGATTGTCACTCAATATATGTTTTAATTATATTCTCAGTTGGGAGTTTATGCTTAATTTTTTTAATATAGGCATTTTAGCTATCGATTGAGAATACATAGACATAGAAATATTTTATTCAACATCACAGGGCATTCTTAACAATAATAGTTACATGTATATCTTAAGATTAGACCTAACATATTAATTTAAAATAGAACCGTTTTTCCCCCGAAGGGTATAAAACGGATATTTAGGTTTCAGCCGGAGCTTGAACCACTGTGAGAATAGCCTTCCTATATTCATACCTATATCTACGTCATATCCGTGAATCTTCATGTGCTAGTAGAGTACACACCGATGACGTCACTATATCTGTCTCTGTCTACCCCCTCCATAGCGGCGCGCGGTGGCTTGTGGCTTCAGTACATTTTAGCCGGCAAGGCCCTTAAAGGATGGTTCAAGCTCCGGCTGAAACCTAAATATCCGTTTTATACCCTTCGGGGGAAAAACGGTTCTATTTAGGTGTTCGAGCCTTCGCTTGAACCACTGTGAGACGTGTTTATTATCTGCCGGCGCCGCTAGTATTCTGTGTGGGGCTAGACTAGAGTAATAATTAAGCGTACTGTGAAAAGAATGTGTGTTAGCCCATTAGGATATGTGAAAGTTAGATGATAATTTAGTGAATAAAATGAGCTCCCTATTCGAAGCAATAAATTATATCCAGTAGTATTGGTCGCTCAAATGTGTTGAAGTCTCATTAGTGTGTCCATAATCACACTTAGTCATCATACTTAAAACTTTATTTTTGATATATGTTGCACAAAGAGGGTGATGGAAAGTATTTCTAGATGAAGATATCCTTATCGCAGTAAAACTGTTTACGGTCCATCCTACCTCACGAGGTAGGATGTCTCTGTTGATACATCTTATTAAATTATTCACGGGAAGTATCTCTGACTGATGCGAGTTATCGAAAACTTGACGCTTGACCTCTGGAGCTACCTGAGGTAATGCCAGAGATAAAATCACCTTTGTACCTATATGCCACTACTAGCTTAGCCACTCTTGTTTTATTCCATTTAAAATAAAAATTACAAACATAAGTCCAACATTTTGGAATCTTACAGTATTCTCAGAAGCCTACTTGATTCTTTGAGATGGTTTAAAGCCGTGACAAGACTAAGGAATACGATTCTTCATCTCTATCCTTAAACGTCTATGTACAAGTAATGTATGTGACAGCACTATGACCAGTACCAGTCAATAAACTCTTCTGCCAGACGCTAATAAAAATTGTGCTTCTGGTGTCCGTTGGTGTTACGAAGATATTTACAATCGATTCAATTCAACAATTCCAAATCAATTCCTCGTCAGGCAATTTATCGCCGGGTAAAGAAAAGGACGCAACTAAGTACTTATAATAATGTCTTCAATTACTTCAGATAGCATTAGGAATTGAGTTAATATACCTAGGTGGTTAGCCTAGTTGTTCGTGCCTGGACTTTGAGATGTCCTAGGAGTTCACACTTGCTTGGAAGGATTATGCTAAAGTATATTAACTAAGCAAACTTGAAGCAGACCCAAGTCAAACCGAACCTTTCCATAGAGTCAAGCCTTTTAAAATAGACGGGTATAGAAGATCAATACAAGTGACATAGCGCAACAGCGCCATTTGCGCTGCTTTTATGACAAGGAGAAATCGGTGGACTAGTAATCCAAATATACGAGGTTTGATTCCCTGTCTGCTCTGCTATTTAGTGTGATCCTTCAACTTTATTTGTGCCCTGACTCTCATTTAGGTACACCAAAATTTTGGTGTTTTTCCGGAATTAAGGATACTAAGACCAGCCACTTTATAACATATTTACTTATCCTGTACGTATCTATGTTACTCACCGGCTGCAACTCAGCGTAGGCATAAAACTCTTTTTCAAAATCCCAGGGCGCCTTTGCTACGTGTATGGTAAAGAAATGAGAGTAGAGAGATTAAAACAAACAAAGATACGTGTAAATTTAATACTAGATACCCAAATCGTCTTGTCATACCTCCAAAAAAGACGAAATTATATGGTAAAAACGCATATTGCATGTCTATTAGCATTTACAATCGTCTGCAAGATGACATCAAGGATTTGCCGCTTAGATTATTTAGACGTAAGTTAAAAAACTGGCTAATACAGAAATGTTTTTACTCCATTAATGAATATTTTGATTATTTTAAATATAATTATGTGAAGACTCTTTGTGATTAGGTATGGATGGACTTGACTTTGCAATTTTATATTTCTTATTATCCACTTTGTAATTATTCTTATATATATATATATATATATATATATATATATATATAAGTAGGTACAAATTAGTGGGTTGTGGAAGTAAATATGACTTTGACATTGTTATTTTAATGATTGTAAATGATGCACTAATCCTGATTGATTAGGCCCAAATAATATAAATGTTTAAAGTGGACTGTATACAAATGACTGGTAGTTCCTCTCGTAAAATAACAGTGACTGACTCTACTCTAATATTGGTGCCACCTTGGTTCTGCTTTTTCTTATGATTCGTAACAAGTAAATAAGAAGTCCGGACGGATTGTAAATGGCTTATATTGTTTATCACAGATTATGTTCTTAATAAAACGTATTTGGAAGTTAACACTGTATATAATAAAGTTACTTATTTATAATGACTTTAACACTGATTTTATCTAAATCTAGGACACAATGTCTAGATTCCTAAACTTTTCCTGAGCTGAGTTCCCAACGCACTTTTCTTTCTTGTTCTGGGTTTCTTCCTTGGAGTGTCTCTTCGGTACTAAGTGAAGTACGTTGCGAACTCACCTCCTTTCTTTCGTAATGGCTGACCGTAACGTGAGCACCACGAAGTTGCGCACGCTACGAGGCGCTGTCCGAGTATAAATAGGGAATCTTACAAATCTCGCGGTTTTCCGCGGATTGCGGAGGCTGTGATTATCTCACTGGCCTGTACTAGGACTCATCGAGTCGGCGTTCGGTGTGGTCACACGTGACCCTTTATACTTGGACAGTGTCTCCCTAATATTGGCTCTGAGAGGGAAGAACGTTGTGTAAAAACGACTATTCTGAATTTATTCAATCTTAAGAAATTCGCTGCGCGACCATTTCTTAGTGCCTGTGATTCAAACAGGGCTTATAATATGCGCCTCAGCGCCTACTTTATATAATAAAAACCTTATTGTCTCAGAGTCAACTGTTTGTGAGTTAGCTCACAAACATGCCATTTTCATAGCGTAATTTCGATCTACGATCGATATATTTTACATTATTACGCAATCTTTCATTCTACTGCGTATGGAAACTTCCAAGTATTATTGCGCAATCACTCGAATTGTATCATAATACTTGCTGAAATGAATAAACTCGCCCTAAAGAGTTATTCCTTCCGCTTAGTGCGACAAGGTTCTAATATTTACGTAAATATGACAATATTTCTTAAATATTCCATTTTAAATAACAGGGTTACTCTTACGTTTACCTAGCTAACGTCTTATCTTTATTTGATTCTAAATTACGTGCTAGGTACATCAGGGGAGGGTAGGGTCTGTCGTCTACATACTCCCCGCCGTCTGAAGACTCAGACTTTGTGGCTACGGTAGCTCTAGTCTCAGGCTTCTCTGGTTCGGGACACGGTGCGGGCTATGGGCTCGACGCAGGCTCGTGACTCGACGTAGGCTCGGCGCTCGAAGCAGGCTCGGTGCTCGACGCAGGCTCGGTGCTCGGCGCGGCTGGCACTAGCACGGCCAGCCGTGATGAAGCTCGACGTAACACGCCGTTCGTTGTGCGGACATCCACGTTCCGCACTTTTCCGTCGTGCCCTGGATAGGTGGCCACGACTAGCCCTCGCGGCCATACGTTGCGAGGGCTTGCGGGGTCGGCGACCAACACTAAGTCGCCGACGTGGATCTGTTGGTTCCCACCGCCGGAGGATTGACGGGGGGCCAACAGTGGGTAGTATTCTTTTACCCATCTTCGCCAGAAGTGGTTGGCGAGCGCCTGTACTTGGCGCCATCTTCTTCGGTCATCTTCCTCGCAGGGACCGATGACTAGTTGCTCGTTCGCTGACAACAACAGGAAATGATTCGGTGTCAGCGCGGCGTCGTCTTCAATGTTCATTGGTACGTGGGTAAGTGGTCTGGCGTTCACTACGTTCTCTACTTCCGCCAGAAGTGTCAGGAAGATTTCTTCACTCGGCGCCTTCTCTTTTAGCGTGTAGCTCAATGCATTTTTAATGGTTCTCACCATTCTCTCCCAGCTGCCGCCCTGTGATGGCGCAGCCGGGGTGATGAAACGCCAGTTCAATCGATGCTGCAGTCCGTATTTCTGGAGTGCTGGCAACCATTCTTCTCGGGCCGCCTTTAGTTCTAAGGCGGCCGCGTGGAACGACGTTTGGTTGTCGCTCCACATGGTTTGTGGCCATCCACGACGCGCCGCGAAGCGTCGTAGCGCGTTGATGGCACTGTCGGTTGACAGGCTGTGCACGACTTCTAGGTGGACCGCACGTGTCGCCAGGCACGTGTACAGGGCGACCCACCTCTTCTCGCGTCGCCTGCCGATCGTTACCCACAGCGGGCCGAAGTAGTCTTGGGCCGCGTGGGTGAAGCAGCGCTGGTAGGCCTCTAGCCGCTCAGGCGGGAGGTCCCCCAGAGGCTGCGCGCGCGGGATCGCGCGACGTAGGCGGCAGAGTGCGCACGCCTGTGCTACGGCGCGCACGCTCGGCCGCAGATGCAGTATCCACATGTTCTGCCTTAAATCATTAACAACACTTTCATTATTAACATGCGCGCCCCGGCAATGGGCGCGCCTTATAAGCAATTTGGTGTAGGGCTCCCTACCATCCAAAATGATGGGCTTCTCAGCCGTGTACCGTACTGGTGCACGGCTCAGCCTGGTCCTCATCGTCAGCAGACCATCTGACGAGAGCTCGGGATCGAGCTTATATAACTTAGACTGCTTCGTTAGCTTCTTTCCAGCAGCTAGTGTGTTTAACTCTTCTGGGAAGCTATTTCGCTGGCTCCTCTGCACCAGCAAATGCTCCGCCGCTCGTAGATGCCTCGCTTCCAGCTGTCTCCTTCTGTCTCGAGACTTCAGCTTTTCTATAAACAACAACATGTACCCGACTGTCCTTACGACGCGTTCATGGCTACTGAACCGTTCGATGTCCGGTAGCGCTGTGGCCGGTTCATGCGTTGTCGCGAGGACTACCTCCTTCTTTCGCTGCTCTGTCGGCTCCACGCTCTTGGTGGATATGACTGGTGGCCACTGGTCCTCCGCCTGGCTCGGTCGCAGGCGGGTGGCATCATCCGCTGGGTTCATGGCGTCGTGCGACTCACGTTCGCACGTTGCGTGGTACACCGTTTGTTCCTTCGTTCCGAGATAACCGGGGTTCTTACCGAAGAGCGCCCACCCCAGCGCGCTCTTTATAGCGACGGGGCCGTCTCCTGGTCCGGTTCGTATCTCCTCGGGTACCAGCAGGTGCCAGTGGTCGGCACCTAACAGCAGCTGCGGCGCACCGTAGCTGCATACTGCACCGCGGGCCTCTCGCAGGTGCTCGTATCGATCCAGCAGATCTTTGTTGACGGTCTGGCCTCTCAGGCCGAGGTTACTTACCGTTCGTAGTCTTACGGGGTAAGCTAAGCCTCCGTTCCTTGACCGTACGTAGGCCGACACTCGTTCGGAGTGTCCGCTGTGCGCGATCCGTCCAACGCCGCGCACTGTCAGCTGATCCTGTGGTCCAGTAGCTCCAACCAGGTCAGCGACTTTCTGCTCGAGGAGTGAGACGGTCGATCCCTCGTCCAGCAAGCAGTAGATATGGGCGTCGCCCGTGGGGCCCGATATCGTTATGGGGAGAACTTTGAGTAATACCTCGGTAGCTTCCTCGGCGTTACTCGCGTAGCTGCTCTGCTCTACCCCGCTGTCCAGGTTCGGTTGGGTGCGGGGTCCACGAGTCGCTCCCTGTGCCGTGCCTCGTTCACACGGTGTCGGCGATCGTGGTTCATCCTGGTGGAGCAGCTTGTGATGGGATTGTTGGCAGCCAGGAACACTGCAGCCTTTCGCTCGGCATTGAGAGCGCTGATGCCTGGCGTCCATACATCTGAAGCAGATTCTGTTCTGCTTCGCCCAGTCCCATCTCGCCGGTAGTTGCAGAGCCTGCAGTTTCCGGCACTCGTTCGTTCGATGACTCGCGCTACAATAGAGGCATACCTGGACCCGTGATGGCTGTACCTGTTCGGTCACGTACGCCACCTTTGAAGGCAACGGCTGCGGCGGGCCCCATCGGTTCTGCTGGGGCGGCGGCGGGCGGTTGTCATTCCGGTTCTGGGTCTTCGGTGCGTTCGTCTGTGGCGGTGCTCCCCGTGGCACGTTCTTCACGGTGGGAGCGCTAGCGTGGGTGAATTCCAGCTGCAGATCACTCTCTTCGAGCAAGAAATCTGCCATCACCTGGATTTCTGCTAGGCCGCCGCCCCTCTGCCCTCGGGCGTAGTCGCAGTAGCGCGATCGGAGATGCGGACTCAATCTGTCCGTCACCTCGCGCACTAGTAGCGGGTTGTTCGCGTAGTGCGCATCGTCCAGATCCATAAGCGTACTTACTATGTTCATGATCTGGATGGCGAAGGTGTTGAGCTCGTTCGCGCTCGACCCGACGCGTGGCAGCTTCTTCAGATCTTCTAGCGCCTTGTCCACTAGGAAATCTTTGCGACCATACTGCTTCGTCAGTATCCTTATCACCAGGTCTGGTGTGGTCGCCGTTGACAGGATGTGCTGCACGCACGCCTTCGCCTCACCTTTGATCGCGGCCCTCAGGCGCGCGACGTTCTCGTAGCCGCTAAACTTATAGCGTTTGTTGCTCTCAATGTACGTGTTGAGGAAGCAACGCCACTCGCTGACGTCCCCGTGGAAGTGTGGCAACTCGTACACCTCCTTGGTTGCTGGACGGGCTGCGCTCTGCATCCGTTCAAACAACTCTACCATACCTTCTGGGGTCGTAGTCGCTGTGAACCTCGAACGAGGCGTCATGGGCTCGTTCACGCGTTCTGGTTCATGCTCACCTTCGTCCTCGTACTCCAGTCCCTGGGTTGGAGAAAGGGGGCGCCGGCCGTAGTTCATGGTCGCGCGCTCCAGCTTCTTCGGTTCGGTTCTGATCGGGATCCGCTCTCCTGGACGCCTCGGCGTTTCTTCCACTTGAGCGAGGACTGGTACTCGTTCGTACGAGACGACTGGTTCGTTGTCCCGGGTCCGTAGTACTCGACGGTCTTCCACGTCGTGTCGCTCCGCGGACTCGTCCACCCATCGGGCGATTCGGTCGCTACCACCGGAACTTTCAGAATCTATTTGTGCAATTCTTGCCTGTAACCGCCTGTTTACTAGGTCGGTTTCGATCGCCAGCTCCTGTCGACGCTGGTTGGCATCGATCGCCAGCTCTTCTCGGCGCAGTCGCGCCAGCTGTTCTGCGGCCTCGGCTTCGGCTTGCAGTCGGTGGCTCGCGGCGCGACTGCTTCGGTGCGAAACCGTGCTCGCCGGTCTCGGAGATCTGTGTGGGGTGGACTGGACGAGGTCCGCGAAAGCAACATTCCTCGATGCTGCTTCGCCACTCGTCGCTGGGTGATGCTCAGCCCGTTCGCGATCGATGACGCGTGTTCGGTCCCATGCGTCGTCGTCTGGCTGTTGCTCCCGTGGTCGCAGACGGCCGCCGTCCTCGCGGCGCCATCTTCCCCGTTCGTGGATGCTCGGAGATCTTGGTGGCTGTTCGTTCACCAAGGCCGTTGGCGCGGCCCCGGTGCTAGTTCGGTGCTTACTCACGTTTGCTGTCTTCCTGGGCCTCTTGTCCGAGGGCCCCTGCTCTGCCGTTCGCTCCCGACGCTCGTTCTGAGCGTGGAGTGCAGATGGAGGGAACCAAGTCGGTTCGGAGAATGCCCCAGGGGCACCGGTGATGGTGCCAGCAGCATTGCTAGCACTGCCAGCCGGATCGCCGTCGGCGCCAGCGGCAGCGCCAGCATTAAAGCCAGCGGTGCCACCAGCGCCAGCGGCGCTAGCGGTCTTCGTTCTTCTTCTGTCCCTTTGTTCCCGTTCTGCCGATCGCTCCGGGCGCTCGTTCTGGCCTCGGAGTGCAGATAGGGGAAACCTGGTCTGTTCGGAGATGGCCTCTCGGGTCATAGTGTTGGCGCCAGCGTCCACACCAGCGGTGCCAGCGGCGCCAGTAGGTCTGCCAGCCATGCTAGCAGACGCGCTAGACATGCCAGCAGGTCCGCCAGCCTTTCTGGCAGACGTGCCAGCCATGCCAGCCGATGTGCCGGACATGCCAGCAGATGTGCCAGCCATGCCAGCCGATGTGCCGGTCATGCCAGCCCTTCCAGCAAGCCTGCCAGCCATGCTAGCAGACGTGCCGGCTACGCCAGCAGGTCCGCCAGCCTTTCCGGCAGACATGCCAGCCATGCTAGCTGCAGCTCCAGCGACGCCAGCGGCGTCAGTGGTAGCGCCAGCAGCCGATCCAGCGGCCGCGGCTCTTCGTTGCTGCGCAGCATCCGCGCCCTCCCTCAGGAACAGGCGTCGCTCCTCCGCGTCGCGGTCCGACGTTCTCGACCTCGTGGTCATGACGCGCGCCGAAGGAGAAGATCGGGATCGGGTTCTCCGATTCGCGGGCGTCTTCATTCGCCCTGACTCATCTCAGTATGACGACCTAATTGACTAGTAACGACTTTAGAAAAGACACACGTGATTCTGAATCGCATTCAGAATTGATCAGCGTTCGGCTGATATACAAAAGAAAACCCTACTCGTACTCGTTCCGACGAGTATATGCACTTAAATCGCTCGGATACTAAGTGCGCATCAGCGTTCGGCTGATATTCAAAACAAAACCTACTCGAACTCGTTCCGACGAGTATACGCTCTTAAATCGCTCGGATATTAAGTGCGCATCAGCGTTCGGCTGATATACAAAACAAAACCCGTTCGTACTCGTTCCGACGAGTATACGATCTTAAATCACTCGGATATTAAGTTCTCACAGTCAAAAAAACAATATAAACCACCGTAGCTATACGTTAACACTACTGCGCATTAAGTTCCGACACCCTTAATCACAGTTTACAAAAATAAAATCCGTCCACTATTACGCGTCGCGTAAATAAAAAAAATAAAAACTTGTTCTTTAAATAATTATAATTTAACACTACTACGCATTAAGTCTCGACGCCCTTAATCGCAGTTTACAACAATAAAATCTGTTCACTTTTACGAATCACGTATAAAAATAATAATTTGTTCTCGAAATAATTACTTTAACACTACTGCGCATTAAGTCCCGACGCCCTTAAACGTAGTTTTCCACAACAAAAATTCGTTCACTACTACGCGTCGCGATTCGCGTCACGGCGCACTTCGCGAATGTTCGAATGTTCGGCACTGAATTTAACACTTGCACTGATATCCTAAAAGATTCGGATCGCTAAGGACCAAAATGTAAATGATGCACTAATCCTGATTGATTAGGCCCAAATAATATAAATGTTTAAAGTGGACTGTATACAAATGACTGGTAGTTCCTCTCGTAAAATAACAGTGACTGACTCTACTCTAATATTGGTGCCACCTTGGTTCTGCTTTTTCTTATGATTCGTAACAAGTAAATAAGAAGTCCGGACGGATTGTAAATGGCTTATATTGTTTATCACAGATTATGTTCTTAATAAAACGTATTTGGAAGTTAACACTGTATATAATAAAGTTACTTATTTATAATGACTTTAACACTGATTTTATCTAAATCTAGGACACAATGTCTAGATTCCTAAACTTTTCCTGAGCTGAGTTCCCAACGCACTTTTCTTTCTTGTTCTGGGTTTCTTCCTTGGAGTGTCTCTTCGGTACTAAGTGAAGTACGTTGCGAACTCACCTCCTTTCTTTCGTAATGGCTGACCGTAACGTGAGCACCACGAAGTTGCGCACGCTACGAGGCGCTGTCCGAGTATAAATAGGGAATCTTACAAATCTCGCGGTTTTCCGCGGATTGCGGAGGCTGTGATTATCTCACTGGCCTGTACTAGGACTCATCGAGTCGGCGTTCGGTGTGGTCACACGTGACCCTTTATACTTGGACAGTGTCTCCCTAATATTGGCTCTGAGAGGGAAGAACGTTGTGTAAAAACGACTATTCTGAATTTATTCAATCTTAAGAAATTCGCTGCGCGACCATTTCTTAGTGCCTGTGATTCAAACAGGGCTTATAATATGCGCCTCAGCGCCTACTTTATATAATAAAAACCTTATTGTCTCAGAGTCAACTGTTTGTGAGTTAGCTCACAAACATGCCATTTTCATAGCGTAATTTCGATCTACGATCGATATATTTTACATTATTACGCAATCTTTCATTCTACTGCGTATGGAAACTTCCAAGTATTATTGCGCAATCACTCGAATTGTATCATAATACTTGCTGAAATGAATAAACTCGCCCTAAAGAGTTATTCCTTCCGCTTAGTGCGACAAGGTTCTAATATTTACGTAAATATGACAATATTTCTTAAATATTCCATTTTAAATAACAGGGTTACTCTTACGTTTACCTAGCTAACGTCTTATCTTTATTTGATTCTAAATTACGTGCTAGGTACATCAGGGGAGGGTAGGGTCTGTCGTCTACAATGATCATTCCTCCTTTTTTTATTGCTATTATTATTATTGTTTTATTATTTGAATTCCATTTCTCTTTTTCACTTTTGCATGCCAGTTGCTGGTAAAATGTGCGGTTTTATATTTAAATAATGTTGCCATCTTATGTACCACATTTTATGCAGAATAAAGATATTTGTATTTGTATATTTGTATTTGTAAATAACAATCGTCCATATACAGGCATATCAAAATTGAGGGAAGAAATCTCCGGAATACTAATGATTGTTTTCACTCATATTGAAGTCTGCAATTCTCCGAGTAATACGTAGTAAAATCCGGCGTTCGAGTGACAGTTCTCTCGGGTGGTCGGTATATAAACCCCAAATTGTTAAGTCATTCGTCGCTCAACTTGCTGTGTATTACTCAACTACGGTAGTATTCTTTACACTCACACGTCCACTGATATTGACCCAACTACTAATTAGTCCCAGTGAAAGGTCTCTGGACTCCCAGACTTTCCGAAGTAACAAATGATCCTGGGTACCTTGGTCACTATTCCTGGCGTAGCCAATATTCATAGTATCCAGTGAAGACTATCGTTCCCCGACGAGCAATCCGTCAGCGTGAGATTAGTTCGCAGACCTGAATTAGTCTTGTCGCGTCTGCTCTCATGAGGTAAAACAGATTTCGCGCCTACCTCGTACTTCAACCGGGTTATTTGGTTGTCTGATTCTAGTATAACCATTTCAAAGTATAAAGTAGGTGTTAAAGAACTTTATACACCATATCTCTGTGCTAAACCTTCGGCAGCCTCGTTGTAGATCAACTACGAGGCAGCTGACAACAATGCCTCCCCCCCCCTCCAACAGACGTCAGTACTTCTTTTAAAATGGTGGTTTAGAACGTGGGCTTTCCGGAAGTAGGTCGAACAGACCATATGAGAAATTGTGAATTCCCTATCCAGTCGTGTTAATTTCTGAGTGCACAAGTCAATTTCTACGTTGATTGTAGTACTGAACACTATTTCAGACTGACAATGAAAGTACACCCAAGCGGGGGTACATAATGAGCGATGCAAAGTCCGGCCCCACTTGTCCCGTCGTTTGTGTTGTGCCACTCCATCAGACTCTCTTTAACAGCTTCTAAATAGCTTCTGTCAGCATTCTGAAGTCTGAATCATCTACTGTGCTTCAGGAGACATGCCCCTATAAATACCCTACCTATATCTACTCTACGAATTCATTAACTAACGTAAATACTATATTTATATATATTCCCGTTACATAAAATGGTGATGCAGTACATTTTAAAAGGCCTTTAACGTGTCCACTAGCGCCACTCGTAAATAATTGTGATTATTTAAATTTAACGATAAATGTTGAAAAAAATTTGGCCACTTCGTACTATACTTTGTATTTAAATACCTTTGGAATACATCAATCTAGTTTTTACGTTGCTGGATTCGTCGATCTGTGCCGTCAGGGAGGCCGAAAGCTTGTCACTGCCGTTGTAAAAAAATGTCATACGGGAGAATATACAGGCGCAGACGTTTTGGTAATTTCGAACTACCTAGACATAATTTTATTAAGAGCTGGTAAAAGCCTAAATGAATTAACGAAGGAGCCGGATATTGATGTTTTCAATTGCAACCACCACCACCACCACCACCATATCAGCCCTAGGACGTCCACTGCTGGACATAGGCCTCCCCCAATTTCATATAATCGCCACGCTTGGTATGGGGGTTGGCGATCGCAGTATCTCCACCGCACTCTAGGAATGCTGCTGCCCATTCCCCGGTGGTCTTGGTCGTAGTTTTAGGACATACCCGGGTCCCAATTGCAACATCACAACTATATGACGGATTTTAACAGACGAGTTTTTTTAAGTGAGCGAGTCTCATGCGACAGCTTGTGACTGTTATGGTTGGTGTATATCACTTAAGAATAAGTTTTTCTTCTTAAATAGGTTGCATTGTATGCTAGTGGGTAACACGTTCTAAAATTTAGTGCTAACCACCATTTGTTTGTTAACCTGTTGCTACTGGTGGGAACCTATAATTGGCTCTCTGTTACTTAAGTTATATAACTAGCTTATATTATTATTATCTTGAATTGTTAGCTGTTGGTTCTCCAAATAATAAATAAATAATTATGAATAATCTACCGCAATTACTGTTTCGCCAATTTGTAATTGAAGAGGTTTAAAAAAAGACATTTTAAAACATATAAATCAACGGATCTCCTTATGTCAAACTATAAAAAAAACACTTGGGTGCTCCAATATTAAGATTTTTAACCTACTTCAAAAAAAGGAGGAGGTTCTCAACGTCGGGATATATATTTTTTTATGTACCTATATGTTCACCGATTACTCGAAGACTAGTGGACCGATTTCAAAAATTCTTTTTTTGTTTGAAAGGGTGTGTTTTATAGTTGGTCCCATTGTCACCAAGTCTGGATCTGTTGACGGGATCTTGGAAAAATCGAAGGAACTCCTCAAATGAAAAAACCCCTTCAAGAGGAGGGGGTCTGGAAAAGTTTGGAGTAGTTGTTTTTTTGTTAAAAATTTACTTGTTTATTAGAAACTATGGACAAGGTCTTAATACCTTCATTTAAATTAAAGCCTATGTTTTGTTTCAGATCCATCATCAACATATTCCGGATTTAGGAAACAACTCGTCAACACAACAGATGCAAGCGAAGTTCCTGAACTTTGCATCAAGCAGGAGATATTCGAGTGCGAAACATGTGGCGACCGTTTCACTCTGGAATCAAGTTTAAAAAGTCACGTTAAGGAGCACGCGGCCGTTCGCTTTCTGTGCGATATATGTAAAACAGGGTTTAAGTTCAAATGTTTTCTGATTGATCATATTCGTAAACATACAGGAGAGAAACCTTTCACCTGCAAAATATGTAAAAAAGGATTCAGAAAGCAAGTTTATTTAAATAGACACGCCAAGTTACACACGGCCACTGATGACAAGTCTTACGGTTGCGAAATATGTAAAAAGCAGTTTAAGCTTGAGATTCATTTAGCCAGACATTTGCAAGTGACTCACTCAGACGCCAAGCCATATTCCTGCGATGTATGTCAAAGGGATTTTAAGTACAAGGCGCAGTTAAATGACCATAGATCGACGCATTTTGGCAAATTTCCGTGTGACGTATGTAAAAAGGAGTATACGAGTAAAAGTGGTCTAAAAATTCATATGCTGTATCATCTTCCATCAGATGACAAATTTTCATGCGAGACATGTAACAGAACTTATCCGCATAAAATACTTCTAACCCAACATAAAAGAACGCATAAGTATGTTATGGATTTTGCGTGTGATGTTTGCAATAAAAAGTTTCCAAAAAAGAAATTTGTAGACGTTCATAAACTTATTCACACTGGGGAGAAGCCGCACAAATGTAAAATATGCGATAGGCGGTTCAGAGTTAAACATCAGCTCAAAAACCATCAGCGAGTGCACACTGGAGAGACACCATACTCATGCGAAGTATGTAAAAAAGAATTTGCACATAAGGGTAATTTAACTAAACACATATTAACGCACACGAAAGATCAACCTTATTGTGATATATGTAAAAAATATTTCATGCATAAAGCCTCTTTGATTACTCACTTGCGGATTCACACAGGTGAAAAGCCTTATGCGTGTGAAATATGTCATCGGCGGTTTAAGGATAAAAGGTACTTGCCTAGCCACATGCGGACTCACACTGGTGACAAACCGTATGCTTGTGATATGTGTGATAAGCGGTTCGCGCTGAGAACTGGTTTGAACGAGCACAAACGCGGCCATTTGGGGATTAAACCACATGGTTGCGAAATATGTAAAAAACAGTTTAAGGAGAGAAGAAGCCTGACGAGGCATATGAGTAAGTGCCATTGAACATAGTTATGGTAAAAACGCCAATAATGGCAAGATTTTTAGATATATTCAAACGTACATACACTCGATTTTTTCTTACTTGAGCCATGATAAGTTTGACATTTCATAGTGTTGGGAATTGTTGAGTGAACGTGTTAACTTATTTAGTGAATGAATGAAATAAGTGAAACAGGGTGGTTTCTTAAATACGTTTGAGATAATCAATTTCACTAGAATCGTGCGAATACTTAAGGCGCTGTGTATAGAGATGTCTTGTCATCGGGATTAGCACCCTGGCCGTAAACTGAACGTAAGTTTGATGATTCATCAAACCAGATGCAATAACATTTAAGTCTAATAAAATTTACCTAAAAAACATAATCCGACAAACGTGTGTATATTAAACACTCTAGCGCTCTGTTTTTTCTTACCTGGTCCGGTATTTTCCTCATCAATGGAATTTACATATTTCAAAATTGGAACAGATGCATTTGTTTTGTTTACTTCGATTGTAAATCAAAACAAACTCTATTTCTTATCACATTAGATTAAAAGTTCCTTGCCAATGTGTTCTTGTATGGTGGATATGGACGGATACGAGTAAGAGGTTAAGGCGCATCCTCACGGACGAGCATTGTCGTCCTGCGCGCTATAGGTTAGCGCGAGAAAACCAAGATATTTCACCTCCCTATCTCGGTCTATTCCTTGACTATATTTTAAAGACAGGCCCTAGCCCTGCGGGCACGGTTTGGGGGCAAGAAATGTGTATGATACAAACGGTAAGTTAGTCCCCCAATATTTATTTATTATTTTTCTCAAACATGCAATGAAATATTGATGTTATGTTCCTTATAATAGGCAGCGAAGTATGACGTTTCAGGTGTGGCTAGGACAAGAGGTCGTTAATGGAATTTCATACAAATCTTGCAGGCCTAGGCCGGCAAAGTCCTCTTTTGTAATTTTCATTCCACATAAATTTGTGGCACAGGCATCATGACATTCTGCCACTATGCGTATTAAAAATAAAATTTGAGTTTTTTGTTGCATGCATTTTCATTGCATGTTTGAGAAAAGCACTATACCGACTCCGTTAAGTTCAAGATGTTTGGACGGGCTTATCGTTACTTTTGAAATCATTGGCTCCAGGCCTTGAAATAACGCTATTTTCGCATATCGTTATGATTCACAACGCTACTTTGTCAATAAAACGCTTGACTAAAAACGATATTTGGCGCGCATTTATAGCGATATCCATTATAAATAAAAGCATATAAATAAAAGTATATATATAGCGATATTATGTGAAGCGGTATAATAACGTTAGTATAAGTGCTGTTTTTGGGACAAAAAACGTTTTACTTTATCTAATTTACAGTAAGATGAATAATCATTTCAAATTTAGTTTTAGTTATTTTAATTTAATTTTAACTACTGTTTTAGTAATATATATGTAAGGTTTTTTTTTCAAGATATTCATTTATTCAGTACAAATAAATGTCATGTAATTTTAATGCGCAACGCAGGCTTCGTCAGGTGGGTACAAATATAAATCAGCAACAGTCGCCTGCGGTATTTCCGGACCGATATGACCTTCAAACTTTCAAGAAAAAAGCGTACTCCCATCTAACCGGCCGGCAACGCACTTACAACCCCTCTGGTGTTGCGAGTGTCCATGGGAGGCGCTAATCGCTTACCATCAGGCGATTCGTCTGCTCGTTTGCCTCTTAGGTCATAAAAAAAACAGGCGTTGTCACACATAACAGTAAAGCAATCCGCAACAGGCTTCGTCAATTAACCTGAACTTATCAACTAAATAGGACCACCCCGAACCGTAGCCGGCTCAAAAGTAGCCATTATGCATAACGTTTATTACTTGTGTAATTTAAGAGGGCGCAGTACGTTCGGTTCTTCATACAAACGTATTTACGCTCTCATTTTAAAACGCCATGCTGGAATAACATGAAACTTTGTATACGCAATGGGATCCGGCATATCTAGGTCGGAAATTAGTTTCTGTTGCTTGAAATTATAATGGAGAAAAAATACAACGATTATTAAGGTTTTCAAACAAGCCGTAAAAAACTCAAAAAACGGCTGTATTTTTTTTTCTTTTACAATTTCTTGCAACAGAAACTAATTTTCGACCTACATATGCCGGATCCCATTGGGTATACAAAGTTTCATGTTATTCTAGCATGGCGTTTTAAAATGAGAGCATAAATACGTTTGTATGGAGAACCGAGCGTACCGCGCCCTCTTAAGGATTTTGACATGTAAGTTTTTTTTACAATTGTATCCATAATTATTCATCTGCCAGGAGCGTGTCCCATCTAATTGGGGTCGGCCGTCCCTGCCCTTGTTATTCACAATTTTACGCACAGTTAAAATTTTAATTTAAATCGTAAATCGAACATCGAAATGTCGATTTAAAAACATTCGTGCTTGATCATCTCGCCTGGCTGCCTAGATAATGGACCTAGTGTAAACACGAGTAAGGTCGACTGTTATTGCTCAACTTTAGTATTTTGAATGTGCATGCGTTGATTGTTTTAGTGTGGGTGCGTAGTAATGGGATAATGTTTTGTAAGTGTGCGTAGTTTCATTATAGGTATGTTTCTTACCACAGAACATTAAATAGGTTTAGTTAGAAAGGCGATGTGGGCATGGCACACGCGCCGCAGTGATGAGCATGTGCTCATCTTTCGCGCCAAAGGCCGTTTAGTCGCTCACGAACTTCCTTAGAATACATGTAATTATATGTTCTGTGTTTGTTACCCCTTAAAAAAAACAAAATATTTTGTTCCGATAAATGCTCTAAAGCCGGGTCCCCAGCGCCATGTTTTCCGTGTTTGCAAACATCAAACATGTTTTTCGAACACAAAATAGGCGTGGCCTCAATGTTAAGGCCGGTCCACTGCACCAAAAATTCAACAAAACATGTTTGATGTTTGCAAACACGAAAAACATGGCGCTGGGGACCCGGCTTAGTACTTACATAGTTGTGTAATTTAATAAATAATAAAGCGTGATTCTGTACTAATCACGTTGTTTTATTTAAGAGTTATTGAGAAATCCCATATAACTTTATTCCTACATAACATGCTAGGCACCGTCACGTCACGTTTTATAGCCAAAATGAACTAAATCTTTAGAACAATATTCCTTTGCTATTTCGCTAAAGAAATTATATTTTATTCCCACGTCCACTGAGCTGAGTTCTTTACCTGAATAGGTGAGGAAAATATTTCTAGAGATTTATCATGGATTTCCGAAATTATTCGAAATGAACTTCATATAAATCTGCGTTGCGTTTTGCTCAGAGGTATCGGTGCGGTTTGCTGGAGTTTCTAGTTACTCGGTACCTCCTTGCTTCGCTTGGGAGAAATCGAACTTAGCTTGTCGGCCATGTTGGACTGTGTCGGACCTCTTACTCTAAAGTGCGAGTGAATCTGGTGGCTTGACTGTATTCAAAAACATTTTGAATTGACCATTCGGATCATCCGATTCTATTCTACCTGGGTTTTATTGCGGCTAGCAGATTTGACTTTAGGAGTTCAAGTCTACTTCCACTCATTGGCCTAATAACACGATCTGGATGTTTTACTTCGCAAGGTTGTCTGATAGTAGATTTAAAAACAAGTATTCTTACAATCTCGTGTTGTTGATACTAAACAACAATAAATTGAATAGATCAGTACTTAAATACATATAAAATATCCACGACTCAGAAACAAAGTGTCAGGCTCATTACAAATTATTTCCCTTTACTGGGATTTGAACTCCAGAACGTCAACTTCGTATGCAGGATGAATAATCATTACTACTTATCAATAAAATGAACCAGTTGTTAAATATATAATTTGTACAAAAAAAAACCGACTTCAATTTTGTACTTGCTATGCCACAATTTGTGGTTTCCGTGAGCTAATGCTTGGTAACCTACAGAAAATACCGAAATTGGCATATGCGTGCCTATCAAATTCGAGGAGTTCCCTCGATTCCTCCTGGATCCCATCATCGGACCTTCGCCAAATTTATATGGGACCAATGTCGAGGTACCTGCTTTTTAAACAAAAAAAAAGAATTATCAAAATCGGCCAACGTGGTCAAGAGTTATCGGGGAATATACACACATAAAAAAAGAAGCCAACATGCAGACGAACGGAGTACCTCCTTCCTTCTATTGAAATCTATAAAAAAAAGTTGAGTACTACTGTTTCTCAACGTACTTTCATGCCTGTAGTGATGAATATAGTAGAGGTAGTGTGTCGTCAGTGATCCACATTTTTGGCGAAGATGGGGTCCAACGCGTCTGTACCAAGCTTAGAGCATAAGACTCATAATTATCACGTGCATATTTAATTTAATCGTATGGCATTTATTTACGAACCGTGAGATCTTTGAAAAGACAAGTACGGTTGCCAGTACGTGCATATTGATCAATATTGAAGCACAATTTAAACAATTTTTAGAACCGCGACAATATTAAAATCCCAGTATTGTGATAATGTTAAACGTGTAGAGGGCCCCATACAAACTTAAGTTAAGATAGGATTTTTGCAGTTACGCGTTAAAGGGAGAAAGACATATTTGCATCTCATTGCACCGCATAACTGCGTTCTGTACGTGGCCCGTCATGGCCCATTGTGTGGTTCCGGCATTATACGTATGTATTACCGTAGCGTAATTATTTCGATTTGTAAAAAAAACTAAACGTCAACAAGTATGACAGGCGCTTGCAACGTAAATGTCAATATTGTCATTCAATTCAATCTAGTAACACCGAGCGAGTTGACGCCTTCGCCTGCCGACCGCCGTTCATGACGTGACGCTATTCACGCTATCATTGATTTGATACGATTCAGCCTTGCATCCCTACTCTAATTTTGTATAAATTCTATACTTAATAGCGTTTGTAACGTCTTCTACGTTAATATTTGCAATTATTTTGCGAGATACAAATATAACTAGTTATTTTTTAACTCACATAGCCAATATAATGGAGGAAAGTGTGAACGTCGAGCCACAGGAAACAGTGTACATTAAGCAAGAAACAGCTGAACCGGAATGGGACTCTGAAGATGACGCGCCTCTGAAGCCCGAGCCACAGTATGTTCCGCCGTTATCTCAACAAAGTGAGTTCTTAAATAAACCTTAATAAAAACAAAACCTTTCAAGCAATAGTAAATGATCTTCGAGTACCAGCTTAACTAGCACGATAGCTTATATCGTCACGTTATATGCCCGAAATGAACTAAAATGTCACATAAAACGTGACGGCATAAACTATCGTACTGAGGGCCTACTCCGAACTACAAAAATCGAACTTCGTGTCGTGCCGTCCCTTTCACTCTCAGTTAGTTTAGATACGAAGTTCAGAGTGGGCTGAGTAACTAATAAATATTTGTGAACAATCTTAGAATATGTTAGAACTATAGATTGGGTATTTGTGTTGCATTTCTTTCTTTAATATTGCAAAAGAAAAGGAGGCGAACACGCAACCCGAAGTCTGATTCCACCATTACACAAATCAACCTAGTCCCAAACTAAGCAAAGCTTCTATACTAAGCCACAATCATTATTGTCTTAGCATTATCCCAGTACTTAAAAAAAATCCCTTATTAGTGATGAGTAATTTTTTTTGTTGGGTTTTTTTTCATAAACCTATCGTGTTTTGTTTTATATGAAGGGGCTTTTTCAGGTGAATCTAAAAATATTCCACATTGTTAAATTTATTATATTATTATATATTATTATTTTAGACAGGCAGCTCGCGCTGGTAAGTCTAAATCATAGTTCACTAAGCACTACACAACAGCTCAGCCATTTTTTTGAATAAACCAAAAATTAAATTCTTAATACCAAGTTTAGGCTCCACCAGATGAAAGCAATATTGAAAATTATTTCATTCAGTAGTTTATTAAAAAATTTCAATATTACAAACTTACAGTTCTACTTCTTTAAAAAAGGGTACTGAAGTTTTGTATTAGTTTTAAAAACATGGCTGAAATGTATGTATGTATGTAAATACTTTATTGTACACAAAACACAGGTAGAAATACAGACAAATTCGGTTATATCGGTACAAAGGCGAACTTATCCCTTTAAGGGATCTCTTCCAGTTAACCTTTGAGCAATTGAGTGACACAGGAACCACAAGATAGACAAACTGAAATGTGATTGATAATGTGGTATATTTTTAGAATTGTCTTAAAAAGCCCTTTCATATAATACCACACACAATAGGTTTCAGTTTTTTTTTTCACATTTTAAAAATATATACAGCACTCTCCTATTCTAAAGATTTTTTTTAAGTAATGTGTGGTTAGATTCTTATTTACTGTGAGAGTGACACTGGGTATATCAAAATAAAACAAAATGGCGGTTTTTGGAACACATTAGGGTTTTTTAGTTTTTTAATTAATTAGTCTTGTTTCCTTTTTTTTTCTCAGCTTCCTCAAACAATACATTATTCAAAAACACAACCAAGTTAAGATGGTATTAACCCTCATTTAAAATCTCAGAAGGGGGAATATGAATAAAACTTCACATAGTCAGATATTTATCGCATTTTCTCCAAAAGCGCCTTTCTAGATCTGTGAATTAATTTGTAAAGCATTCTTGCCCGCGAAAGGCATAAGAGATGCGGGTGGGAATCCTGCCAGGTGGATAATTTATTCATGCTGATCTTTGTTTCAATAATAATTTTATTGCTGTCTTATGTACAGTCAACCAATTTCATTTCTGAGCCACTTCGTACCTTGTCACAGTGACAATAATATGAGATCTCAAGCAGTTTTCATATTGATTTTCACTGTGAGAAGGTACGAAGTTTTCGCAAATTGGCTTACCATACAAAAATCATAAAATCTACACAGACAGATAAGCTTTTTGTTAGTTTGTAACATACAATATAAACCTTTCTTTGTTCTGTGTGTGAGAAATGGTTTGCATAAGTTGTATTTTAGAGATCTCATCTCATGTAATATCGATCTCTTCCAGTCAAGGTGGAGAGGGAGTATGAGGAGCCGGTGCGAGTGAAACAGGAGACCTCATGCTCGGACAGCAAATACTCTGCGGCTAAGTGCGGTGACAACGAAGGCTCCGCCGCTAATTGCGCTGACAGCAAAGGTTCTGCGGCTGAGTGCGCTGACAGCAAAGGCTCTGCCGCTAAGTGCGCTGAAGGCGAAGGATCTGCTGCTAAGTGTGCTGACAGCGAAGGATCTGCGGCTAAGTGCGCTGATAGCGGAGACTCTGCGGCTCAGTGCGCTGAATGCGACTCGCAGGAGCCGGTGGATGAGCAGCGCAAATTCACTGGTGAGTTTTATTAAGCCTAATAGGAACCAGAGCGAGTGACGCATTAATATACATCAGGGTTTCTTAAAGTGAGGTCCGTAGCATGTGTATCAGGGGCCCGCGATTTCTCAATTAATCCTTAACATATTTACCAGGAAATTGTTCTATCGGACCATCCACGAACTGAAGATGTCTTTGAAAAGATAAACATATGAATTATTAGCAAATATAATTTTTAACTACGGATTAAAGATTTTATTTTGATATAAAGCTTGTATTTTTTCTTATAATTATACTTAGACAGGGGTCCGTGGAATGGTTTTAATCCTGAAAGTGGTCTGTGACTGCAAAACTTTTAAGAAACCCTGATATACATGCTCTGAAAACGAAGGCTTTGCGGCTGAGTGCGCTGACAGCGACTCTCAACAGCCGGAGGATGAGCAACGCAGATTCACTGGTGAGTTTTTTTTACTAAGCCTAAAGAGTGACGCATTAACCCACGTGCTCTGACAGCGAAGGCTCTCCGGCTGAGTGCGCTGACAGCGACTCTCAACAGCCGGAGGATGAGCAACGCAGATTCACTGGTGAGTTTTTTTTACTAAGCCTAAAGAGTTACGCATTAACCCACGTGCTCTGACAGTGAAGGCTCTCCGGCTGAGTGCGCTGACAGCGACTCTCAAGAGCCGGAGGATGAGCAACGCAGATTCACTGGTGAGTTTTTTTTTACTAAGCCTAAAGAGTGACGCATTAACCCACGTGCTCTGACAGCGAAGGCTCTGCGGCTGAGTGCGCTAACTGCGACAGCTCCGAGACTTGGTGCGCTGACAGCAGCGCAGATTCACCAGTGAGTTTTATTACGAGCCTTATGTTAACTTCGCCTGTAACTATAGGCCTATTTATTAACATAGATGGGTCCTGCGCGGCGGGCAGCGTAAGAGGGGTAAGGTGGCGTCAAAGGGTAGCGGACGGGGGAGCGGGCCAGGTTTATGGTTTATGAAAGAATTTATTTATTTCATTTGGAGATCCAACAGCTGTGATATTACATTTAGACCATAAAGTAGATATAGAAAGCCAATTATAGAAACTAAAGTAAAAGTAAAAAAAGTAATAGTAGATTATACACTAAGGGGATAAAGCACTGTTTTATGTCACGGGAGCGAATTGAATCCCGAACGTAATGAAGGACTCATAATTTAACTCCTGAGCGTAGCGAGGGAGTTATAAGTTAATTCCTGAGCGAAGCGAGGGAATTAAGACTGAGTCCTGAGTGCAGTGAGGGGTTCAACCGCCCAAGACTAAAACAGTCTTATCCCCGAGGTGTATACTCTACTTTTCACACCTTATGCGAGACAAAAAAACAGGCTCAGTAGATATACACCACAGGCTACTTGGCTTCTTTGTAGCTGACAAATATTCAAAATAGACCAGAAGCACTGATTCAGACACAGACTTTACGCCTTTTACAGCTTTCCATTTGTCAAAATCGTTGTAGGCTTTTAGGTATTTTTCCTTTGACTTCTCTGGCAGCAGATTGTTGACAATGCCTATGGCATCTAATTTGATAAACTCAGGAGTCAAAACACTTTCATCACTCGACATTTTCAATATTATTTTTGAAATTAAATCTTCTATAGGCACCTACAAGAACTCGATTTGTTCGTCACGCGTGAACAAATGAAGGCGCGCGACGTTCCAAATTCGAAAGCACAAGCCGTGGTCCTAGATTCGAAATTCGAATTTCGAACACCGCGCTCCTCCGGACCGGGGTTCACACGGAGGCAAACTTCATTTATTTTGTCAAATCAAGTAGGCCATGGCCTAGGACAAATTGTGTTTAGCAAAATTAAACTTTATGCATATAGTAATAAGAATTATGAAAAGTGAAATCATATTATTAACCAGCGGGTTATAATGAAATTCAGTACAACATTATAACCCGGCTAATACCAAGGGATTTAATGTCTTGCTTTCGGTAGGGTTTACATGACCTATAATTCGGCATTGTCGAGCATGTGGTTTGAAAACCTATTTTCGTGATAGATTAGCCGTGCAGGACACTATCACTGCCAAACATCCCTGTCCATGATGTAATCGTTTACCTTATAATATGCTTTTGAAATAAGTGTTTATTTTACTACAGATTTGAATTTAGAACTGCTAAGTTCAGTAATGTGTTGTTTGGATTTTTATTGTAGAATTTAATACAATTTCCCAAGAACGACTTTTTCGCCTTTACTAGTCTATAGAAGGTTTCCCAGTGTTTCTGGTGGCTATTGGTTTATCAGCGTTCATTGGGAAATTGCACAAATTCTTCCTAACATGCATTATTATTTCAAATACGTATAGGGACGGCAGGGTTAGAATATCTATTTCTTTGAAAAATTCTCTTGATGAGTCACGCGACCCCTAGTTATAAATTGCCCGGATAGCCCTTTTTTGCAAAATAAAAACAGTTTCAATATCTGCAGCTGATCCCCACAAGATAAGACCATAAGTAATTATACTATTAAAATAAGCAAAGTAAACTAACCGTGCCGTTGCCAATAGGTAAGCTGCCTTATTCTCCAGCAGAGCTATATGGGAACCCCACTGCAATTTTGAGTCCAATGTAATACCTAAGAATACAGTTGACGTAACAAATTCTAATGTTTGGCTATTAAGTTTAATATTTTTATCTAAGTTTCTATTTGATGAGTTCGATGATTATTTGATGATTCAAAGAAATTGTGGACTCTTTATTATTTCTCTGCCCAGTCTCTGTGTTTATTATTTTCCAGACAGTCTTGGCTTTGTTATCTTAAGACTTTATTTTATCATTCAAGTGCATTGCCTTTGCCTTTGTGCACACTGATTTGAATAATTTGGAATAATCCCTAACATACTGGTGGAAGCGTTCGTCAGTGGTGCAAGATCTCCTTTCATAAAGTTGGTATAAGTTATCTCTACTCTTTCGAATTCCGGTAGTTGCCCAATCATTAAATCTCATTTTTAACCGACTTCAAGATTTCAAAAGAGGAGGTTATCAATTCGGTTGTACGTTTTTTTTTTGTTTTTTTTTTTTTTAATGTTTGTTAGTCCATAACTCCGTCATTTCTTAACCGATTTGGAAAATTCTTTTTTTGATTGTAAGTATATATATCCAAGTTGGTCCCGTTTTTGTCAAAACGCAGTTCTGATGATGGGATCCACGAGGAATTGAAGGAACTCCTCAAATCTTTAAGGCAAATATATAGTGATTTTTGTGTTTTTATCAACAAGTCAAGCATTTGCATCCAAAAATGTGACATTGGATGAAGTGGAACTGCTGATGATGATCAGAACAGAACTCTTCAACGAAGAAAAGTTCACGTTTGGCGATTTGTCCTCCTAGCTGTGTTTGTTAAGCAAGTTCTATTTTCACGATTAATTTTTGTCATGCTTGATTTCTGATGATGGGATCCATGAGGAATTGAGGGAACTCCTCAAATCTTTAAGGCAAACATATAGTGATTTTTGTGTTTTTATTAACAAATCGAGCATTATCATACAAAAATGTGACATTAGATGAAGTGGAACTGCTGATGATGATCAGAACAGAACTCTTATACGACGAAAAGTTCACGTTTGGTGATTTGTCCTCCTGGCTGTGTTTGTTAAGCAAGTTCTATTTTCACGATTGATTTTTGTCATGCTCGAGTTCTGATGATGGGATCCATTAGGAATCGAGGGGACTCCTCAAATGTGAAAGGCACACAAATAGTGATTTTAGTATTTTCATGAACTAATCAAGCATTTTCATTCATTAAAGTGACATTTGATGAAGTGGAACTGCTGATGATGATCAGAACGGAACTCTTCAACGACGCGTAGGTAGTTCACGTTTGGCGATTTTTTCTCTTCGATTTGTTTGTCAAGCAAGCAAGGTTTTTCCATGATTCCATGAGGAATTGAGGGTACTTAGTCTTCTACCATTATAAACATACTTATAGCCATTTTTATTTTATTGTAAGGAATCTAAGAGTACACCATCTAAGTATAATAATCTTTCACCGGCCTCCCCCATTGAAGTCGGTTTTTTTTTTCTTAAAAATTATATCGTTTATTTTAATGCGCTTTTTACTACAAGGCCTATTAAATTCGTTACACACTGTATTCAGAAGCATTTTGAATTGATCATTCGGATCATTTGATTCTACCTGGGTGTTCGGCATGGCGACTAGTAGATTTGACTTTAGTAGTTCTAGTCTACTTTGCGGGTTGTTATTGTTGGGCTGCGGCTTCCGGTACGTGGTCGCCACACATGAATCTTTTCGTCCCAACGGCCATTGGTTCCTTCCTAGTGCAATGTGCCCCGCCCACTGCCACTTAAGTTCCGTATTAAAAATTTTTTCGGGAATTAACTGGTTGGAAGCCGCTTTGATTTATATTTGGTTTCGATTATGAATTTGTCTTGTCGAAAACAGGACATCCAATTTTGAAGATAACACAATGTACCATTGAAAATATAGTATAGTGTAAAGAATTTGAGAAAAAAACCTGTTGTACATTACGCAGGGAGCGAAGCTTTGGTGCCGGTGACGTCATTCTGACGTAAATTCACATTTCACGATTTTGTATAAACAACATTGCAACACCCCAATGATTCTTAATAATGCTATAAGATAATGTAAATATTATTGTTTATTAATAAAGGTGTCCAATATTTATATAAAAATAATGTAAATATTAAAATAATAATAGAGACTATACGAAAAAATATTTTATCGGGTAATGTAATTGTTACTTACAAGACGAAAGAGAAGAAAAAAAAAAACAAATTTTAATTTTGTTGGATGTCGAAAAGTATGCAGAAAGCTTAATATTCAAATAACAACGCATCTGCTTCTTTATTTACATACGTTTAATTCCATTATATCTATGTTTAATTCACACGTACATTTAGTACAATAATTATAAACTTTCGAATCACCCGCCAGTTATAAAAATATTGCTGGAAGTCAATCTTTCTTCTTCTAATCTAAATCTATAATTTATATAAAACACTCTGTATGTAGCTTGACGTCATAAGTCTGTCATCGGCACCAAAGTTACGCTCCCCGAACATTATTCCATTACTTACATATTTAAAATGTGTAACACAAACAAAAATGTCTATTCAAACACGTCACAACTACATGCAACAGAGGGCCTACTTCGAAAATCGAATTTCGTGTCGTGCCGTCCCTTTCACTCACGTGTTATACACTATATGACGGAAAGGGACGGCACGATACGAAGTTCGATTTTCGAAGTTCGGAGTCCTCAGATCCTTTTCTCAAGTTTTTTACCTAAACATAATCGTCTACGATGTAAAATCTATGAGATTGGGTCGTAATAGTCCTGAACTAGATGAAAAGAAAATTACTAATTAGAAATTACATGTCAATAATTATATAGCCTAAAATAGATGAGCGTCTTAACTGATAAAGACCTATAAAGCTTATATAAAAAATGACATTGTTGACAATAAACATAATTTCGTTTTTTTTTTCAGTGGCTGTGAAAGTGGAGCCAGTGCCGGAGGGCGCCCCCGTCAATGAAAAGCCGTTCCCCTGCGACAGATGTGGAAAAAATTTCAAACATTCCAATTGTTTACAAAGACATAGGATGACCCATCTCCACAGGAAGACATATACCTGCGATGTCTGCAAGATGCAGTTCCCGAGTTGGAACTTATTTCTCAGACACAAAAAAACCCATGCCGGCTCAAGAAAACACGATTGCGAATTATGTGGAAAGCAATTTAGAAGTACGAGCGACTTGAAGAGGCATAGAATAACTCATACAGATGAAAAACCGTATAAATGTGAAATCTGTGAAAAACGGTTTAGGCAATTAAATTCTTTAAATTACCATAAACAATCTCATACGGGTGAAGATAGGTTGAGGCCGTTTTCGTGTGACATATGTGACAAGAAGTTTACTCGGTCATGTCACGTGGTCACACACCGACGTTGTCACACAGGTGAAAAACCATCATCTTGTGACATATGTAACAAGAAGTTCGCGAATACGAGTGCACTGAGAAGACATAAAGTAATACATACCGGCGAAAGATCGTATATTTGCGAAATATGTAATAAGAATTTTGCGCGCGCCGGCGAACTGCTTAGACATAGAGGAACACATGCACGGGTGAAATACGAATGCGAAATCTGCAAAAAGCTGTATAAGCAATTAAAACATTTTATTAACCATAAAAAGATCCATACAGATGAAAACGTAATAAAGCACTTCACGTGCGAAATTTGTGAAAAACAATTCGCGTCTGCGAATAGTTTGAAGACGCATAAACGGACACACCCAGGTGAGAAACCGTACGAATGTGTAATGTGCGAAAAGCGGTATACGCAATTGAAACATTTAATTAGCCATAATAAGATCCATACAGGTTAAAACGTAATCAAGCGCTTTACGTGTGAGATTTGTGAAATGCAGTTCGTGACTTCGAATAATCTGAAGACGCTCAAAGGGACGTTTCACGCGTTTCCATTCTTTGACTAAACATATACTAATTCATACAGAACATAGACCACATCCCTGGGATATGTGCAAAAATAATTTCAGAAGTTCAAGCGACTTGATATGACATAGATTAAGCAAAACCGTATACGTGCGAAGTATGTCAGAAGTCGTTCAGAGATTCGAGTTATTTTCAAAAACATAATCGGTCCCATGATGCAAATAAGGTTAGAGATCCGTATACAAATTGTAGAGAAGATCCTGATTCGGGTTCGCATAATTCAAAACAAGTTGGATCCGAATTGCAAACGCAAGATATAAATCCATAGGGTTTTTTAATGACGGTGATTTTCAGTAGTGTTTGCGAGACTATTAACAAAAAAGACACTAACGAAAGCTTCACAGAATTTGCGATATGCAGTCTTCGAGTTTAGGTGAAATCGATTTGGCGTAAGAATGTGAAAAGCAACCAAGAGACAACCGAAGTTTGTAAGTGTCACGGTAATATTTTTAAGAATTTTCACAGTGTGGTTCATGTGTTTAATTCGAGTGTGACTATAGATTACGAGAAATAAGCCTGGTCTTTTGACAGCTGTCATCCCAGTACAAATAATGTCAACATACGTCAAAAATGACATTAATTGCTGTGTGCAGTGCTGGCTTTTTTTTAAATCGAGATTATAGAGATAAACTCAGTTTACTCGCCATGGACGCTGAGGTGTCCGGAGGGACACCCCAGGAGGAATGGTGAATTGTGCTGGGATGACAGCTGTCAAAAGGTGATATTTTTAGGTAATTTTATTGAAATACATGTCCCTTTAACGGATGTTTATGGCCGTACGCTGTCGAAAATATCCACTTTTTATTATTAAAAAGATATATTTTTAGAGGTTTCGTTTTTTACTGAATTACTTTCCTATATATATATGAACGTTAATTTAATACGATGCATAATATTAATAATTCAACAATAACGAGGAAATACCTGGGTTTTAAGAAAGGTTTTGTTGAAAAAAATAGTATATATACGAACGATTCACAAATTCAATCATGATGGGAGCTTGCTTAGGTAACATTTCTCAAGTTCGGTAACTCGTTAACTAGTAATATATACTTAGCTCTGTTGGTTTATCTTTCAAATTCATTATATAATTATATATACTACTACCATGTTTTTGACCGAGCGAGCGAAGCGTCTCCGTTTCAGCTTTCGACAATAATCCTTTCGTATGTCTGTCTGTCCGGATGTTCTCTTCTACAGGTCGCATTTCTCAACCGATTCCCGTGAAATTTTGTGAGCAGGTTCGATAATTACCTCGTGTGTTCATAAGTTTTGAGACGAATATTCGTTTGAATAAATCAATTACAGGAAATATTTCTGTCAAGTTTATTATTTTCTCACTGAATCACTGTACTGTAACTAATAAAAGTAAACAGAGTTTATTTAAATTGGCTTTCAATATTTATGATTTGATTTTGATTTTGATTTGATTTGACTGGAAGGGAAAACTCCAAAGGCATGGAACAGAGGTGTGGTGGTGCTGTTCTTCAAAAAGGGTGACAACTCCTTACTGAAGAACTACCGACCCATCTCACTTCTGAGCCATGTCTATAAGCTGTTTTCAAGAGTCATTACGAACCGTCTCGCACGCAGGCTAGATGACTTCCAGCCTCCCGAACAAGCCGGTTTCCGAAGAGGCTTTAGCACCGTAGACCACATCCATACGCTCCGTCAGGTTATACAGAAAACTGAGGAGTATAACCTGCCCCTCTGTTTAGCGTTCGTGGACTACGAGAAAGCCTTCGATTCGATCGAAACCTGGGCTGTACTACAATCTCTCCAGCGGTGCCAAGTGGACTACCGGTATATCGAAGTGCTGAAAAGTTTGTACAAGAACGCCACTATGTCAGTCCGACTCCAGGACCAGAACTCAAAGCCTATTCCGTAGCAGCGGGGAGTCAGGCAAGGAGATGTTATTTCTCCTAAACTGTTCTCCGCTGCACTGGAGGATGTTTTCAAGACTCTGGACTGGAGAAGGCTAGGCAACAACATAAACGGCGACTACCTCACTCACCTTCGGTTTGCTGACGATATAGTAGTCTTGGCTGAGACCATGGAGGATTTAAGTACAATGCTCAATGACCTCAGTAAAGCCTCCGAGCGAATTGGTCTAAGGATGAACATGGACAAGACGAAGATCATGTCAAATGTCCATGTCGCACCAACTCCCTTAACAATCGGACACTTTACGCTCGAAGTTGTAGACGATTACGTATACCTAGGACAGACTGTCCAGTTAGGTAGGTCCAACTTCGAGAAAGAGGTTAATCGTCGAATCCGACTCGGCTGGGCAGCGTTCGGGAAGCTACGGCACATCTTTTCGTCCAATATTCCGCAGTGTCTCAAGACAAAAGTCTTTGACCAGTGTGTGTTGCCAGTGATGACATATGGCACTGAAACGTGGTCGCTTACTATGGGCCTCATAAGAAGGCTCAAAGTCACCCAAAGGGCAATGGAGAGAGCTATGTTGGGAGTTTCTCTGCGTGATCGCATCAGGAATGAGGCCATCCGCAGCAGAACCAAAGTGACGGATATAGCCCTCCGAATCGCTAAACTTAAGTGGCAGTGGGCGGGGCACATAGCACGTAGAACCGATGGCCGTTGGGGCGGAAAGGTTCTCGAGTGGCGACCACGTACCGGAAGGCGTAGCGTGGGCAGGCCCCCCACACGGTGGACTGATGACCTGGTGAAGGTCGCGGGTGTCCGCTGGATGCGGGTGGCGCAGGACCGGTCATTGTGGAAGTCTTTGGGGGAGGCCTATGTCCAGCAGTGGACGTCTTTCGGCAGACATGATGATGATGATGATGATGATTTATGATTTAAGCCTTTAAATGCGGTGGTCTCTCTTAGGTGCCGGCACGAAACGAAAAACGCCTTTTTCACTGATAAGTTAATGTCTATGGTAGAAAGAAAGTTAAGGCAGCGGAACGACACATTGTACACCAAAATGTGGATAGATGTTCCAACTACTGCACAGACAGTACTGCAACATTATCACCCTACGATGTTCACGATACGGTCGATTATTACGTATGAGGTAGCCTTTTCTTTCAATTTTGAATACTAGATGCTCAAACTATGCCTTAAAATTACCCATTTACCAGATGGACTATTGGAATCACTTGTTAAAGTTTATTTGACACGTTTATTCATCAAAATACCGTTTAAACACCGTACAAAATCAAATATTCATACGAAACCTGACAAAAGAGAAATCAATGTCTTTTATCAGTCAATAGAAGTAACTTTCTTCGAGCCTGGCTCTAAATACTCCTGATTAGTCTTTTTGGACAAAATTACCTTTTATGAACACACAATTTAGAGCTAAAAACCTGCCGTGGTAGTTTATTGACGTTCACAGGTGCATGTAATATGCCTAATTTGAAGAATAAACTACTTTTACTTTTTTACTTTTATCCCTGATGAAAACTTTCGTGTCTCGCGGGCTCATTATCTAGGTGTAGCCGACGCAATAAATGGCGTGTAACATAAAATATTGGAACGCAGTTTTAATAATACCTATGTATGTTTGACGACCTGTTTAGCCTAGTTGGTAGTGACTCTGCCTCCGAAGCTAGAGGTCCCGGGTTCGAATCCCGGCCAGGGCATTTATTTGTGCGTTTTTCACGGATATTTGTTCTTGGGTCTTGGATGTTTTCTATGTATTTAAGTATGTATTTATCTATATAAGTATGTATATCGTCGTCTAGTACCCATAGTACAAGCTTTGCTTAGTTTGGGACTAGGTCGATTTGTGTAAGATTGTCCCCCAATATTATTTATTTATTAATGAAACTATTGTCAAGTAAAATTAGCAATATTTTTATAGGTATATATATATAAAATAAAAATATGAAAAAAAAAACGATTATTTAGCCGTCTCAAAACTTATGAACACACGAGGTATATAGATTTTTTATGTCGAGTCAGTTTTTAGAAATTTTAAAACAAAATAAAAAAAATTTTTTCGAGGTTACTGCTCACAGAGCCACTAGTTTATAAATGCAAAAGTAACACTGTTTGTCCGTCTGGTAGATGAAATTAACAACGGAGATGGTTTGAGCGGAAAGTACATATGATAGCTTTTATCCTAGAAATCATTCCTTGAGGGGTGGAGGGGAGTTTGTATGAAAGAACGAAAATTAAACCAGCGCCTATAATACTTTCATAGCAACACAAATCACAAGTTAAAGCTAGTCCACAATCTACAATAAAATGGCGTGAAACCGTTTAAGGCGTTAATTGGTATCGCATTCATACTGGATATCATCATCGTCATCATAAAAATACATATGTGGTATAGGAGTAGTAACATTGTAGCATTAAATTTTAAATTGTAAACCCTTGTCTAACTATAACTTTGTGTAAAACATAAGTGCATACCCTTTTAACGAATGTAACTAATAGCATTTAGTCATAAATAATAATAAATAAATAAATAAATAAATATATTGGGACAATTTTTTACACAAATCGAACTAGTCCCACAGTAAGCTCAATAAGGCTTGTGTTATGGGTACCAGACGACGACATATTTAATAGATATATACATAAATACATAGAAAAACATCCAAGTCTCAGGAACAAATGTCTCTGCTCACCACAGAAATAAATGCCCTTACCGGGAATCGAACCCGGGACCTCTAGCTTCGGAGGCAGTGGCACTACCAACTAGGCTCAACAGGCCGACAAGTCATAAATCGTAAACTAAGTATAATGTTTTGGTGGGAACTGTTGAGGAGTTAAATGCATGTCCATTTTTAGTCTAGGTTTTAAGTTGTTTCTATGTACATTTGGCTCTGTTTGTTCTCCAAATAAATAAATAAATATCAGCCCAAAGACGAATAAAAAAGTGTACACCTTAAACGGATCATCGACATTTTTGTTACAGCCTGTACATTATATCATTCAAGATGGAGCAGGGTCCACCCGAAGTGGCGGCACCGTTCCCTGCAACATAAAAAAGGGGTAAATGGTTGACGGCACAAAGTACAATGCATTTTATATTTAACTATACAATGTATATTGTTTTGAAAAAATTACACCTCGCCGAGTTTTTTACGCCGGTTCTTCTCGTGGCAGAGGTTTATTTTTCCGAACCGGTGTTAGTTTATTGACGTTCATAGGTGCATGTAATATGCCTAATTTGAAGAATAAACTACTTTTACTTTTTTTTACTTTTAATATACATTTTTTTTTTTATGATAGACTGACCAGCGATTGGCCTTAGTCTCACCTGATGGAGAGCGATGACAAGGCCTAAGATGTTGCTCACTGATTCAGTAATAGCCTATTCACTCTTGTCTTGAAGAGACCCAGATTGTATGTATCAGGAAATACAGACGGCGGCAGTAAATTCCAGTCCTTAGCTGTACATACCGAGATACAGATATCAGTGAAACAGTGAAATACTCCACATAGATCGTAGCGCTGCTGTGGTATTTTAGTAGGAAATAACCGCACGACCGCTGCATCTCTGTCACTCCAATATGCAAGTACGATAGAGATACGCACACATAACACACACTCACGCACGCACGCACTTCATCGCGTATATAGTGCCGGCACGAGTGCAAATGCGTACAGAGCGGGCAGTGATGCCACGATACTGCCACAGACACTGACCTTGAACCCGTGCACGGTGCGCATGTGCTTCACCGCGTAGTGCCGGCACGAGTACACGCGCGTACAGAGCGGGCAGTGATGCCGCCGCGCACCATGCCTCGCTAGACGGTGTGCGTGGAGACTGTTGGCTGATTTAAACGCAGCGCCGCATAACGAACACTGCAACCAATTTTATTATACTAAGATAATGTTTGTAGGTTAGTAAAAACATGATGATATGATACTATAGGTAATTTGATTGAATTTGTAATTTTGTTAAGTTGTATTCTTATATCCGCATGCCAAGCGTGGCGATTATGGTATTTACCCCCCATGAAATTGGGAGAGGCCTCTGTCTAGCAGTGGACGTCCTTCGACTGTTGGTGGTGGTATTCTGATACAGCGTACACTCACAAAATATTCTCCCATTACAAAGCAACCACACTAAAACAACGCGTTTCTTAAACGCGGTGACGTAGCACACTTATACTTTATACTACCTATATATATGTGAAACTTGGCCCCGCATGTATCGCAGGCGTATGGTTGCCGCGGTGACGTCACACTTATACTAGAGTACCTTGACGCGCTTATCGGTGCGGTGGCTGTGTCGGTGATGCGCCAAGAGATATGCCGCGTGGAACTTGCCCCCGGATGTATCGCAGGCGTATGGTTGCCGCGGTGACGTGACACATAAGTGACGTCTGTAGTATAAACTACAGTACCTTGACGCGCTTATCGGTGCGGTGGCTGTGTCGGTGCTGCGCCAACAGATATGCCGCGTGGAACTTGCCCCCGCATGTATCGCAGGCGTATGGTTGCCGCGGTGACGTCACACTTATACTACAGTACCTTGACGCGCTTATCGGTGCGGTGGCTGTGTCGGTGCTGCGCCAACAGATATGCCGCGTGGAACTTGCCCCCGCATGTATCGCAGGCGTATGGTTGCCGCGGTGACGTCACACTTATACTACAGTACCTTGACGCGCTTATCGGTGCGGTGGCTGTGTCGGTGCTGCGCCAACAGATATGCCGCGTGGAACTTGCCCCCGCATGTATCGCAGGCGTATGGTTGCCGCGGTGACGTCACACTTATACTACAGTACCTTGACGCGCTTATCGGTGCGGTGGCTGTGTCGGTGCTGCGCCAACAGATATGCCGCGTGGAACTTGGCTCCGCATGTTTCGCATACGTAGGGCTTTTCACCACGGTGGCGACGCTCGTGATTCTGTAAAAAAAAGAATAGAAGAGACAAAGAAACGCACAGAGCGGGCGCGGAGCGGTGCGGGGGCGGAGGCGGTTTGCATTTTTGATCTTTCCGAAATTGACGACTGTCGATTACTGCTTCATATGTCACACATGCCGCTTCCGCTCTATCGCGCTACCGAATAGCACGCGGTATTTTGGTGCGACGTGCCCCGGACCCGCTTTACCCCAAAACCGGCTCCGCCCCGCAACGACTTCGAAGGATATTGCGCGCTCATGTCGCTTAAGTGAGAACGAACGGACCGAATGAAATAGAACGACTTGTGGCGTCACTCGTGTCATCCGTCGAATCTGACATGTTCTGCAACGCGCTATCGAAGTTTCTTAAATCAGTTGCATATATATAACTTCTAACCAACTCTCAATGGACTTAAGTCCCTGAGAGATCTCTCTATTGTGGTTTCTTCTTGTGACTCCTATCTATTGTATATTATGTATATAGTTTGTAGATAACCCTTTCCTGTATATATTCCTCCTTGTATATTATCCTATCTAGGAGCAGCACATCTCATATCTACAGACTTATCTTCTTTTAAACGACTTCACAGTTGAACTGACAGCTCTCAGTGTTGCTGTTTCAAAAATATATAAGTAAAGCGGGGAATTAACAATTGTCTAATTATAGATGAACAAATAAAGACTTATTAAATGATGTGAATGGACATTAGGGTTCATTCAGTATATTTAATATATAAGTAGTACCCATACCTCTAATGCAGCTTGACTCGAGCTCCTAAACTCGCAGTGTCCGCACTTGAGTTTCTCGTGTCCGTGTTTCGCGCGGAGATGTTCGCTCAGCCTCAGTTTGTTGCCGAAGCGACGACCACAGTGCTGGGAAACACATCAATGTTCGGCATGAGACCTCCACTTAAGGCGAAGGATAATTCAAGCTCTTCCCATACAAACTCTGTGCACGTTTTCATCAATATGCTTATTTTTCTGTCAGCTACGACTGGATGTTTTTTCATTATAAATAAAGCAAAAATTCATCACCAATTTCTGCGTATATCCAATATGTACAAGCAAATAATAAAATTAAATGCTGTAGTGCCTAAACTTAATGACTAAAACTTGCACTACGTTTAAAATATATAGAGAATGCCTTGCCCTATCCTTCGCCTTAAAGAAAAAGAAAACGGCACGGTAGGCAACCGTGTCAACACTCATCCTGATGAAGGACTCCAATTGTAGTCCGAAACATGTCGCAAATAGTGACTTTACAATTGAGTTTCATCCTTTTTTTTAAGTGTTAATATGTCTCACGTTAGTTTACATCTATGTATGAGACCACCACATTCTCGTATTTTTTTATTATTTACTGTAATATTGTACTGTTGATTTGTGATACAACGATTCAAGGAATAAGAAGTTTACCTAAGTTTATTCACGGCTTCATTTTGTGTTACCATTCAGCTTGTCCAGTTATGTAACGACTGCCCGACGGACCTACAGAAAGGTCTCAAAAGCAACATTAATTTTTTCCACATGTTTAGTCATTACCGTTTCTTAATAAAATGACATTAAATATTTAATTTCCAAAACGTCAGCCCGCCTTAATCTCAACACGATGTAATGTCCGAATGAAAAAAACCCTATTTTTACAAGCTTGTATTTTAACTTGCACTGTTCGTATGTCATTAAAATATGCAATCTTTTTTCAGCCACTTGCCGGTATCCGATAGAACTGAAATGTGGCATACTTATGTAAGTTTCAAATGACGCCTTTACTAAATCAAGCCATTCATGCAATTCTTTTTCATTTTTAATATCTATTTTGTATACAATCATCTACGAATTTTGTTTCAAATACAACATGTCATATTAACTCATATAACCAAATAATGCTTCTAAATTCGTAAATACCAAATAGGTACTACTACTTCTTTGATGTACCTACACAAGAACCAGAGATTATTTATTAGTGACATGGAACCTATACTTACTCACATAAAGCTGGTAAAATAGAATATACCATACTATGTTTAATCATATGGATAAAACAAAAAACGTAACTAAGAACTAAAACTAATATAATGTTAATAACTATAACTTCTTAGTTACATTTTTTGTTTCATTCATATGATATGATATGATTATACATAGTATGTTAGCACATTAGTTTTGACATTTTGATTAAATTTAATAATACAATATTCTATTAAGTAATAAAATTTTGACGATCATAATATATATTCATATAGATTAAGCTAGCGTTAATTTATATTGTAATCATATGTTATGAAATAAAAACAATCTAAATCTAAATCTATGGTATATTCTATTTTACCAGCTTTATGTGAGTAAGCATAGGTTCCATGTCACTTATAAATAATCTCTGTAAGTTTCATACATCGTGTTTGAATCATTGTTAGGATTTTCAGTGTACAACTGGCCGCCACCGCAGGCCGCGTTAGTGTGTGATATGCTTAAATTTGTCTTAATAATAATAAAATATGGTTTCGATACAAATTAGCACGACGGAGCTCTGGTAAATTTTCTAAAATAATGGAAAGGAAGATGTACGAAAAATTTTACACGTGGAGTACCTATTTTTGCTTTAAATATACCTATATCTAGTGAGTATGAGGAAGATCGAGCCGCCAGGAGAGCATACTTGGGCCGACCGAGTGGTCGCCGACCCAGGTATCGCTGGATTCGCTGGGGAGACAGTTGAGAACTGGCTGGAAGCACTGCAGGATCGCGAAAGGTACCGGTACCCACTCTAGCTTCGGAGGCCAAGGTCTTTGGATCACTGTGCCGAAATTTCATTTCATTTCATTTATTTGCCATAAATTGTATGTTTACATTAAGAGGTGGTACAATTCTTAATTATGGTATGTGTTTGACTCAATACAATTTTACCAAGTTGGTGTAGCATTATCAATAACTTATAACTAAAAGGTAACGATTTCAGCATTACATTAATGTTAACATGCTGTACATTTTATATTAAATTATAATATTCATCCAGGCTGTATGGACATAACTCAACGAGATATTTTTTTAAACTAATAGGGAATTTTGTGGGAGGCAGGGCCTTAATGTCAATTGGCAAGGCGTTATAGACCCTGGCTGCAGCATGCCTGTGGCATCTCCGGAACATTGCTGTTTTACCGACAGGTGCCTGGACATCATAAGCATATATTGCATTAAGCCTGTCGCTTTTGAAATTAGTTTTAGGAGGAAACACTTGTGGGAATCGCCGTACAAGCTTGCAGAGCTCCATAATATAGAGCGCTGACAGAGTAGGTAGCCCCAACTGTTTGAAGGATTCTCTGCATGACTCTCGACTTGACTTGATTCCATTCAAGATACGCACGCATTTCTTTTGTAATATAAACAATCTTTGTAAATCTACACAGTTACCCCAAATGGCTAATCCAAAAATGATGTTTGACTGATAGTTATAACCATGTATGTCTAAATTTACCTCGCAAACGGGCCCCAGCCCTTTGTGTTTGACGGCTTGATGCGTTCGCAGGCTCGCTCGCTGCATTTCCTTGTGACACACCTCGCATGTCACCATTTCTTTGCTCTACAACATAGTGAAACTCAGCTAAGATGGTCGCGGTCACGTCAGACGAATAGCATCATTCTTTCACAAGCAAATAGACAGGGTGTAATTGTTCAAGGTTCAAGATGTATTTACTACTAGTACAATCAGCCGAAGGACGTCCACTGCTGGACATAGGCCTCCCCCAATTCCATGGAGGGTAAATGCCGTAATCGTCACGCTTGGCATGGGGTTGGCGATCGTAGTATCTCCACCGCACTCCAGGGATGCTGCTGCCCATCACAGCGGTGAAGTGGTCGATTTCGCCAATTTGCATTGGCGCTGGAGTTATTTATTTCCTCGCAAATGTGGTGAAATGAAGGAAAACATTGTGACTAACTGGGGCGTAAGAAAATTGCAAACTCGTTCGTAATTTTCCGCTTACGCCCCTCGTTATACAATATACTGTAACATGTGTATCTGTGTGTCTGTCTGTGGCATCGTAGCTCTTAAACGGGTGAACCTATTGGAATGCGGCTTTTTTATTTGAAAGCAGGTTTTAGACATGTCTTATCAATCGTTCGTACAGCAACCATTTGGGTTAACGGTAGGCCTTATATATTGTTATTATTAGGGGTCGTACTTTTCGTGCCGGTGACGTATATAGGATGATTTTAATTAGTCTTATTGTAATCAATCAATCATCATTCATTAATCAATAATCATGTATACATACACTTTTTACAATTATGTCCCTATTACAAAAGCAATTTGTCTGTCACAAAACAACTTACAACTTACTAGCTTTATTTGTAAAAAAAAAACATGGCACTATTCGATTTTGTTAAAAGCTCAAGGCGTAAAAACCAACTGACCCTCCCGGCTCCTAAAATGGATCTATACAAGAGAAGCCCATATTATAGATGTATCGAAATCTATAACAAAATACCAGAAGCAATCAAAAGCGAGGATAAAATCAATGTTTTCTACAATAACTTAAAAATAATTCTTATTAATAAATGCTATTACCATTGGAATGACTTTATGATAGATAAGACCCTTAGATTAGCTTGCTGACATTCAAATGTATAATTGAGTAAAACTAATAATAATTGTGATGAAATAATATTAGCTATGGACACCCTTGTGTAAAATTGTAACGATGATTTGTGTATGTTTGTTGTAAATGTATTATAATTTCAATTTAGTTTGAATGTATATATATATGTTAGCGTGTTGCATGCATTAATTTAGAATAAGTATTTTTTTAAATTTAGGAGTAATGTTGCTGTGCCCTAACAGGCCCATACTGCAATAAATATATTGTAAGACCCATACTGCAATAAATAAATAAATAAAAACTTATCAAGTACAACATTAGGTAATACTGCAAGTTTTTGTGACTGGTTCATATGTAATTCCAGTCATTACCAATAATTAAACAAACCTCGTCATCATAGAGTTTACGTTCATATTTAGATTTAACATTAATATAACCTGTTATAAAACTTGAAAGACTATGAGATCCTCACGTGCTTATAAATTAAATTATAAATATGAAAAGAAATCCTTAATAATCTTCGGATGCAATAGGTCGTATATGAAAATATACCATTATAAATGCATGATTAAATGATTAATGATTGAATATTAATCATTACCATAACACCAATTGGAATCGGAAAATCCAATATGCAGTGTGACGTCAATTTTACGTCACCGGCACGAAAAATACGACCCCTGGTTATTATTTAGATCAGTAAAGCCTGAAACGCACAGAGCGCGGCGCAGCGTCGTTGCGTCGCGGAGGCGGTTCTTTGGTGAAGCGAACGCGGTCCGGGGGACGTCGTACCAAAAAATCCGCTCAGTATTCGGTAGCACGGTAACTAGAGAGGAGGCGGCGTGCGTGACATCTAAAGCAGTAATGACAGTCGATAGTTTCGGAAAGATCAAAAATGCAAAACCGCCTCCGCGCCGCACCGCGCCCGCTCTGTGCGTTTCGACCTTAGACACATACCGACTCGCAGGGCCGGCGTTTCCTCTTGAGAGGGCAGTTGGGCGCGTGGGCCTCTAGATCCTTTTTGTTGCTACACTCGATCTTGCAGTACTGCAACATAAAATCCATAGTGAATATACAATTGTATAATGGTAATAGGAAAAGACCAGCCAAGTGAGTGTCGGATCACGCACAAAGAAGGGTTCCGTACCGATACCTACTGTGGTCCACATTGAATTGAATTGAATTATTTATTGATAACATTAGTTAGAAGTCATTTTACATTTTCACAAATTAATATCTTAGGTACAAAATAAAAAGTTACATTATGTCAATAACTAGGTATTACAATGATTATAAATGTTTAGTTTATTTCTTTTCTAAAAACTCGTGTACAGTGTAAAAAGCTCTATGTGAGGTAGTCATTTAAAAACCACTATACAATACATTGAATCAAAAAAAATCGTATCTTCACAGGGAACTCGCGGGAGTTACATCCTTTTGTTTTGGGCGGCGCGGCAGCCTCGGCATGCCCAAGGAGGTCTTAGCAGTCCTCTGGCAGCGTAAGACGACGTGGCAGTCTTCGGAAAGCTTCGGCAGGCTTTCGGATCCTTGAGCAGAATAAGGCGTGCTTAAAGATACCGAAGCCTGCTTCGGCATGCTTTGGTACTCCTCGGGAAGCAGACAATGGTCCGATTTTCACGGACTAAGTGCGGAAAAAGGAGTCCACAACTATAATGTAAGGCTAGTTAACGGTATATTAGACGGCCTGTTTAGCCTAGTTGGTAATGACTCTGCCTCCGAAGCTAGAGGTCCCGGGTTCGAATCCCGGCCAGGGCATTTATTTGTGCATTTTTCACGGATATTTGTTCTTGGGTCTTGGATGTTTTCTATGTATTTAAGTATGTATTTATCTATATAAGTATGAATGTCGTCGTCTAGTACCCATAGTAAAAGCTTTGCTTAGTTTGGGACTAGGTCGATTTGTGTAAGATTGTCCCCCAATATTTATTTATTTATTGTTTTCGGACATACCCCGCATCGAAGACCTCCGTGTTTTATCCTTAGATGCGCGCTGAGGCTGCGCGGCGATAGGTCCTTCTGGCACTCCGGACAAGACACTCTGCCAACAAAGGATATATAAGTATAATGTAAAAGGGGTAGGCAGTGGCAGAGCACACGAAAATTAATTTCAGTGCCACTTTTAGCAATTGTAGGGTTATAGGTGAAGAAAATGAGATATTGCAGTGACAGGTTGCTAGCCCATCGCCCACAACACACTTCAACCTGGTTCCCATAGTCGACTCTTACGACACCCAAGGGAAGAAAGGGGGTGGCGCTACCCTACCCAGGTAGTAAGTATAATGTAATACATTATTTATACACATTATACAAGTGTATTCAGCCATTCCTAACAGATAGGGGGACGAATATAGCCACCAAGTGACACAGACACGGGGTGGGGGGTACGGGATACTAAGGGAGCATACCCAAACTACGTGACCAACTTTTTACAGTTTTTTACCCCCGCCCCCCACCCTCCGGTGACCAAGCGTAGTATATGCCAAGACCCCCAACCTCCCCCTCTAGTTTTCACGTAGTATAATTTACTAAACATTTTTTGACGGAAAGTTAAAAAAATTGCTCTCGTTTGTATTTTGTCATATGGCCCCTAATGCATGACGTCGAAAGTGCATGCGTAGTTAAATTGTAATTGTATTTAAGTCGAAACTGGAGAAGTTTTAGTGGCGGGGTAAACCGTGGCGCGTAAGTCTGCTTCAATTAGAATGTTTCTCAAAAATATTCCACTAGCTACGTGACGAGAAGCTACCCCCGTCCCTCCCCCCGATGACCGATATTTTGACGACCCCCCCCTCCCTCCCCTAGTCACGTAGTTTGGGTACGTTCCCTAAGTCTTAAAATTAATTTATAATTAAAATCTACCATCCCTTGCTTATTGTTTAGCATTTCGCTGATAATGCTAAACAATAAGCAAGGGTCACCCAAGTGCTGACCATCTGTGGATGTAAGCAACATATAAGAAAGTTCTTTAATTGAATAAAAAAAGTTGTAGTCTCATTGCAACTTTGGCCGAGTCAGGTTGCAAACACAATATGGAAATTCTAAGAATTTCAATGCTGAATAATTTATTGCAACAATTTGTTGTTTATTTATAACTCTTTAAAAACCGTCGCTACACGCAAAACCAGCGTCTCACCCATAGTCGCTTCAACCAAGTGAATTTTCGTATAAAGTATGCTTTAAATTCAAAGGAGTTGTTGCTATTGGCTATGTGCGAAGTAGGTGGGAGGGGTAAGCTAGGCGATCGTAGCGCACACCATGGCAGAAATGTGTACTTACCGGGGACCACTGTCAAATTTACTTTCACGTTTTCTATTGGTTTCTTAACGGTTTCCTACGATTCATTTCGTTTGTATGTATTTATTTATTCTCTTATTTATTTCAGTAAAATTTCCAATACGGGGTCTTTCTCGTTTACTAAAGTAAATAAAATATTCATGTGTCATTATTTGACATCTCTAAATTTTGACATTGTTTCGGGACCTTTGACGTTTGACGTTTCAGACGTGCACATAGCCAATAGCTGAAAAGTCGCTACTACCAAGGTCGCAGTAAATGAAACCCACTTTTATTATGATTTTAATAGATAGATTGATTAGTACGGGCCGTACGCTTGTTGTGGAACCGGATATGTCCTAAAACTACGACCAAGACCACCGGGGGATGGGCAGCAGCATCCCTGGAGTGCGGTGGAGATACTGCGATCGCCAACCCGCATGCCAAGCGTGGCGATTATGGCATATACCCCCCGTGAATATGGGGGAGGCCTATGTCCAGCAGTGGACGTTCTTTGGCTGATATGGTGGTGGTGGTACGCTTGTTTACCACCGTGGTATAAAAAAAAGTAAATTATCAAAGATACTCCTACCTTTTCACTTTATTGTTCTTACTGTGTGACTTCCCATTTTCCACCTTCATCTGCATTTCTGGCGCCGCAGAACTCTTTCCTTCATCCAGATCATTTATCTCACTCTTGCCTTCATTCTCTTTATTCATATCAGCCAGTGAGCTGAGCGGTTCGTTTTCATAATCAGTATCAATCTCAGATTTCACAGTTTCCGTATCCTGGTACCCATGAAATTGGGGGAGGCCCATGTCCAGCAGTGGACGTCCTTCGGCTGATGTGGTGGTGGTATCCTGGTCAAATTCATATTCACACTTCAGCTCTACTTTCAAAGTATTATCAACTTTTTCCTCAACAAGGATATCACTATTTTCATGTACAATTTTTTTTGTTAACATCTTGTCGTCTTGAATGGAATGAGACTGTTGAAGAAGTTTTGTTTCTGATTCCTTGCACTGCCTACGGAAGCTTAGGGATTTGTTTATGTAGGTGTCACAATCAGTGCACATTTGTTGCGGTAAGCCGTCATTCACTTTTACCTGTAAGCACAATAGAGAAATATAATCATTAAAACACTCTAACTCATATTCTAATTTTAATATTGACACTTTAAGGCTGGGTTGCACCAACTTACGATTACAGACTGATCAACGTTCAATATGGCGCTGGCAGTTGACATCCCATAGAAACTTGTCAAACTTTCCATACATTCAAATTTTAACGAACACAGTGTACGATTACAGACGGCTTGGTGCAACCCAGCCTTAATGGTCACCGTGATTTTGTTGATTCGGTTCTGCTATTCATAAGCATCTAATCACAACCAGATCCTACATTACTGCACAATATTATTAGAGTTCCATGAAAATGAAAGTGTCAGTGTTATAAAAAGATTTGTTCCACATTTCTAGGAGTAGAACATGTTATGCTAGAAATGTGTTCAATAAATGAGCTACTTTGCTTAAAAGTGCATTTAAACAAAAGCCAAAATAGTTTTTAATAATGTGTTATACATGTAATCACCAACCAAAATAGTTTTTAATAATGTGTTTCTTTAATACCCTATCAACTTAATCATACAAAATTGTAATAGCATATTTTACATAGTGTTAAATTACTTAAATTGATGCATGTTTCTTTGTTAACCTAATCTTTAAGGAAACTATAGGTCTAAATTTATAGACTGTTTGTTTCTCAAAAAAAAAAGTGGAGTACTCTCAAAGGTGTCAGTAAATTAGGTTATTAGCGTTAAGTTTCGTTTACTAATGATAATGTAAGTTTTGTTTCGCATTGCGTCAATTGATAGAATCAGGCGTTACTTTGCGGAAATCCATGACCATGACAAGCTTCTTGAACAATATTAACTGCGTGCAAAAATACGCAAGTGGATATGTTAACACTAATAGACCTACACGTTTTTTAGCGGAATAGCAAAGAAATATTGTTCAAGAAGTTTCGCATTGCGTTGTTTTTCAGATTCAGATTCTTTATTGGTAAAAATAGTTTTTACATGTCACTAAGATTAAGAAATAACAATAAAATTTCTTATGGTAATTTGGGTTACAAACTTACAAGTTATTATATATAAAGTATAAAATAATGTAACATAAACAAAAGCGTTTAATCATACTGTTTTTTAACTTACTTTAATGCCTGTAGCGATAAATATAGCAGTCGCGTCTCGTCCGTGATCCACATTTTTGGCGAAGATGGGATTCAACGCGTCTGTACCGAGACATGTTCGACATACGGCTGAAAAATCCATGATAAGCTTGAATTAGGTAGGTTGTAAATACATAAATAAAAAGACAAACCCTAAATAACGAATTAAGCAGTTTAGTATAATAAAAAAAATAATGAAAATCTAATCTCAAGGCACTCTGCGTCATGAGCAAATTTATAGATGACATGACATTGACAATTCGATGTTTTTTTTACAATTTGATATTCAACGGGTACGTTCAAAAACTACAACTAAGATTCTTAGAAGATGTTCGCGTATATAGTTATTGTTTTTTTTTTTGCTAGATTAATTAACTGAAACGTGGCAAAAACATTTTTAACCATCATCCCATACATATTTAAGTACGGATTCATATTTGCATATTAGAGTAATGCTTCTGATTACTTTTGTAAAAAAATCTAAACGTCAAAAAGTTCCTATAATGTCATTCTAATTGATCTGGCAACACCGAGGTCACCGAGACGTCACCGAATGTTGACGCGAGGTTGGAGGTTGACGCCATCGCGCAAGGCCATTGATTCATATTCATCCTTTCATAATTAATTTGTTTATATTCGGTATATAACAGCGTTTCAAACGTCTTTTATGTTAGTTACTGTTTGCTATTGTGTTCTCCGGCTACAAATACAGTTATTGTTTTACAAATATAGTTATTATAATGGAGGAAAGTGGTGGCAACGACGTGACACAGGAAGCAGTGTATATTAAGCAGGAACCAGAATGGGGCTCTGAAGACGAGGCGCCGCTGAAGCCCGAGGCACAGCATGTTACGCTGTTATCTCAACAAAGTGAGTTTTAAATAAGTCCTATCAGCAAATACGTAATAGCTGTAACATTATGATTACACACATTGATATACAAGTAGATTTTTTACTAATGTTTATGTTAACATTTTTTATCTCATGGGTTAGTCTCGCTATTAGTGGCCGGCGGGCAGCACGTGCAGCGACACGTGACGTGCTCTGTCAAGCGTATATGTATTAGGCCGCACATGTACACCATATGTTGGGTATTTGTTAGTATTTACATCATATTAGCGCCACGTTCCCAACGCCCTACTCGTCTATAAATTGAGTGAGAGAGAGATTAAATCATGTTAAATTGAACACCCTTCCAGTGTATTTCCACTCACATAAATATAATAATAAATATTGGGGGACAATCTTACACAACTCCACCTAGTCCCAAACTAAGCAAAGCTTGTACTAAGGGTACTAGATGATGATATACATACTTACATAGATAAATACCTATTTAACCTTTTGAACGCCATGGTTGGCCATAGACGTCAACGTAAAATCGTCACCCCGACACCAACGACGGCACTGGCCGTTTTTTTTTTTTAATGAAAAACTACTGAGAAGCTGCCCAATTTTATATTGGCATTATTTCTTTACACATCATTTTTTTACCGTTGTGGCGTCAGGGGCACGGCGAATTACTTTGACGTCTGGCGGCGAAAAGGTTAAATTTAAAAGTAATGTCATTAGTTTTCGTGAATTTTGTGGTTGTGCGTTGAAATGGCATAATTTTCTGTCAATTAGTATGGAGCGTTTTTGGTGTCCAAGGAAGGGGCTAAACCTGTATTTTACAAGAGTAGACCTGTGCCTTTCGCTTTGAAGGAGCGGATAAAGAAATAGACAGGTTGGAATCTGAAGGAGTTTTGGAGGCAACTTCACATTCAGAATTCAATTCAATTCTTTATTCATGTACAATATAAATTGTGTTAGAAATAATTTTATAAATAATGTCATACTTTGAGGCAATTTGTTTTCAATATAACTATTCTAGCATTACCTTAACATAAATGTATAAATAATAAAAAATTACAATCTACTACAACACAATGTCCTCTCTGTTAATTATACAATTTGAAATGTCAACATGAATACATAATAACAAGAATTAATTTAAAATTATGAAAATATCTCCTGAACACTGTAATAACATCGGGCTAACAAAAAGCTTTTCAATTTGCGTTTAAAAAGGGACAAATTCGTAATGACTTTTAGGTCAGTAGGCAATTTATTAAATAACGAGACAGCTTGATACCTAGCACAATGCTTTACAACCTTGAGTTTTGGACAGAAACTGTGTGCAACATTCTTCGTACGTGTAGATAGCCGCAATTCTTGATCCTCATATGTGACGTTCTTTGATTGCGACTTAACAAATTCGAATGGGCAACACCTATCATTCCAGTACTCAAGCATGGTAGTGCACCTATGTGAGGATTATTATAGGTCTACTGTGAATGATGTTACAGATACAGCTAGGCACCCCTTGCCCACCCTCAGTGAAGCTTTTGCTGAATTACAAGGTGGAGTGTTGTTTATAAAAAACCGGCCAAGTGCGAGTCGGACACGCGCATGAAGGGTTCCGTACCATTATCTATAAAAACTGCAAAAAAATCATGTACTTCAGTAGAAGGAATGAGGTACTCGGTTCGTCTACATGTTTGCTTTTTTTAATATATGTATGTTCCTCGATTTCTCTTGCCCACGTCGGCTGATTTTGATCTTTTGTCATATAAATTTGGTGAAGGTCTGATGATCTTGATGATGGGATATAGGAGAAATCGAGGGAACTCCTCAAATTTGATAGGCACGTGTGTCGATTTAAGTATTTTCTGTAGGTAACCAGGCATTGGCTCACGGAAACCACAAATTGTGGCATAGTGAAGTACAAAATTGGAGTCGGTTTTTTTAAGTATAAATTATTTAGTATTTGTTGTTATAGCAACAACAGAAATACATTATTTGTGAAAATTTCAACTGTCTAACTATCATGGTTCATGAGATACAGCCTGGTGACAGAGAGACAGACAGACAGACGAACGGACAGCGGAGTCTTAGTAATAGGGTTCCTAAAAATAATTTAAATCCTAAATGTGAGTATATAATACAACGTACACACGATCAGTGCAAGAAGCGCTCGTGGCCCAGCGGTGCCCGGCTACTGCATGCGGTATACGGGGTTAAGCAATGTTTGCCGTCCTGGATGGATGCGGTGACTCCCAACCCCAATATTTGTTTATTTAGTTATATCACAATATGGTTCTCTTTTCCAGTCAAGGTGGAGATAGAGTACGAAGAGCCGGTGAAAGTGAAGCAAGAGCCCTCATGCTCAGACAGCAACAGTTCTGCGGCTGAGAGCGCTGACAGCGACAGCTCTGTGGCTGAGAGCGCTGACAGCGGCAGCTCTGAGACTGATAGCGCTGACAGCGACTTACAGGAGCCGGGGGATGAACAACGCAAATTCACTGGTGTGTTTTATTTATAAGCTTAAAGGGTATAAGGAGCTAGTGGAAGTGAAGCAAAAGCCGTCATGCTTGGACAGCAACAGCTCTGCGGCTGAGTGCGCTGATACTGAAAGCTCTTTATCTGAGGGCGCTGACAGTGACTGCTTGGAGACTGAAACATTTGGAAAGGTTTATATTTTGTCATGTAGCAACCCAACGCATGTCAAGCCGCCTCTACATTACGCGCGGCGGCGCGCCCAATGTAGACATGTTTTCAAACTGATACTCAAATTATACATAGGTATGTAGGTCTTATTCTTATTATATAAAGGAGTCTCGATGTTTCGCGACATGGCACACAATTTAGCATGCAGCGTGCATCACAAGAAGCTATGTTACCTACTTATACTCAAACAAATAAAATACTAGATTAGAAAAAAATAATTTACGTTAAAAATAAACTTTATTTTACTTAAATTACAGCGGCAGCTTGAATTAAACTTTAATAATAATAATTTATTTCAGGCATCTGAGGCTCAAGATGCCTGAAATAAATTATTATTATTAAAGTTTAATTCAAGCTGCCGCTGTAATTTAAGTAAAATAAAGTTTATTTTTAACGTAATTTTTTTTTTTCTAATCTAGTATTTACAATTTAATTATATTTACAAATACCTTAAAGACTAACATACTCGTACATATTGTAGGGTTTTTAGATAATTAACAGTGATTAATAGTACTAGTTTATAACATTTTGAATGTAAGGTAGTTCTTATAAAAAAAAGGTAGTCTGTCTACCCAACTATCAGGGTATAAAAGGGAGGAACACTCTGCCGACGGACACTTAATCGGAGATCGTGTTAGCGGAGGGTAGCTAATAAGTCTTATTATTGTGAACAAGTGAATGTTATTGTGAGGAAATGAATATTGAGGCGAAGAAGTCAATACGAGTACAATAAAAAAATTCATTATCTTGAAGAGTGGTTTTAATCCTATTACACATCAGAGTGGGAGATTTTATTTCTTAAAATTATGTTATATCTCGATGGGACGTCGACTGTCAACATGTGTTTTCGTCGGGTTATTCATGAAGCCTTGCTTGCTTGAAGTGTTTGCCTGCCGCGCTCAAACGTGCGGTGGGCCGAGCCGATCTTTGCCGGTCTTAGGCCGCGCGGCAAAGTGCTCAGCTCGCGCGCAGTGTGGACCTGGGAGTCCACACAGAAATTCGAAATCCGAACTTCGTATGCTGCCGTCTCTTTCACTCATATAGTGTATAACAGGAGAGTGAAGGGACGGCACCATACGAAGTTCGGATTTCGGAGTAGACACCCTGTGCAAGTTGGCTCACGTGGCAATGATGCACCACTGCTAGTATCGTCTCTTAATTAAATTGTATAGTGAATAACTACCACTTAAAAAAGTTAAAAAACCCCGACAGTTACATTTCAAAGCTCAATATTACAATATTTCAAAAACGGCTGAACAGATTTTCATGAATCATGGCTAAGAACACTCGGGATGAAATTATCTATAACACAAAAACTAAGTAACCGAAAATCGGTGCATCCGTTTGGGAGCTACGATACCGCAGACAGATACACAGACAGACACATTAAACTTATAACACCCCTCTGAAAGAAATACTGTGAAACAATAAAAGCAAACACTGTCATAAAATGCAAACGAGGCTCATCATACTTTAAAAAAAAACATGCATGGAATGACATTAGTCGTGCAAGACATGGCTGCCACGTATAAACTGTGTTCTAGATGGATCGCCTGCCACGATGTAGTCAGAATCGTGCCAAGTTCGCCAGTTTGCCGCGGTCGAACTGGTCGCGCTTAATGTCAACCCGGCTTAAAATAACATTGTTCTGAACAACTGAGTGGATCTATCGTTTATTTTGTCCTTTTTCTGCATGCTTTAATTTTTTTTCACCGGTTCTGTTGTTTGTAATAGAATTTTGGAAACAGTAAAACTTCTTTGAAAAAAAAAAACAATTTTGGCATATATGTACCTGTTTCTATTATAATTAAATTAATTTTAATGTTCTTTTTCAGTTGCCGTGAAAGTGGAATCAGCTCCAGAGAGCGCTGCCGACGAGGATAAGCCATTCCCCTGCGATAGATGTGGGAAGAAGTTCAAACGTTCCAATTGTTTAAGAAGGCATATTAGGACCCATATCAACAGAAAGACATATACCTGCGATGTCTGTAAAAGACAGTTCACGCGTTTGAACTTATTTTTCAGACATAAACGAACCCATACCGGCTCAAGAACACACGATTGCGAGTTATGTGGCAAGCAATTTAGAAGTCCGAGCGACTTGAATAGACATAGAATAACTCATACAGATGAAAAACCGTTTGCTTGCGACATATGTGAAAAACAGTTTAGGCAATTAAATTCTTTAAATTACCATAAACAATCTCATACGGGTGAAGATAGGTCCAGACCGTTCTCTTGTGACATATGTGGCAAGAAGTTTACTCAGTCATGTCATGTCGTCACACACAGACGTAGTCACACAGGTGAAAAACCATATTCTTGTGACATATGTAATATGAAGTTCTCGAGCACGAGCGCACAGAGTAGACATAAACTAACTCATACAGGCGAAAGGCCACACATATGTGAAATATGTAATAAAAATTTCACGCGCTCCGGTGAACTGATCAGACATAGAAGAATACACACTGGTGAGAAACCGTACGAATGCGAATTATGCGAAAGGCGGTTTGCGCAATTAAATTATTTAATTAGCCATAAGAAGATCCATACAGGGGAAAACGGAATAAAACGATTCACGTGCGAGATTTGTGAAATGCAGTTCGCGTGTTCGAACCATTTAAAGACACATAAACGGACACACACAGGTGAAAAGCCGTACATATGCGATGTATGTAACATGCATTTTCCGCGTTCCCATTCTTTGACAAAACATAAAAGAATTCATACGGGAGAGAGACCATACCCCTGTGATATGTGCGAAAAGAACTTTAGAAGTTCCAGTGACTTGATAAGGCATAAAAAACTACATTCAGACGCAAAGCCGTATACGTGCGAAATATGCCACAAGTCGTTCAGAGATTCGAGTTATTTTCAAAAACATAAACGGACTCATGATGCACATAATGTTAGCAATCCCGATCTAAATGGTACGGAAGATCCTGATTTGGATCCGGATAGATCCATACACGTTGGATCCGAATTACAAACGTCAGATACAATTTCATAGGATTTTGGAATCAATAAAATAAATCGATGACTTTGAGATGGTACCCACTGGAGAAAATTGCTCAAAATCTCATGGAATGTGATCAGAATAAAAGAGTCCTTATTGAAAGAGCTAGAAGTCTCCAAGCGACTCTTCAGCATTTGTCAAGAAAGAACTCTCAAATTTTTGGGACGCGTGCGTTTTATTTACCAGCATCACCTCGCAAGAAGAATCATACTGGACCAAATCAAGGGGCCCTATTGCCCGTTCCCTCTCATGAATGAAAGGAGGCCTGTGCCCAGCGGTGGGACGTATATAGGCTGACGATGATGATACAAATGTAGATATATGTATACAGGTTGCAAATTTTTAATGCCACCTGCCCAACTTGCATGACATTTTGTGGCCATATTTTACGTGGTTTATTGGGAAAGTTGCGTCTGTCGGCGACATGTTTTATGTCCATAATTTATTATTAAATATAATTTATATAAAAATCTATCGTGCTAGCTGGGCAGAAGCCCTTTTTAGAATTAATTTTGTTGGTTTAATATCCATAGAGACACCATGTTATAAATGTTACATGTGTGAAATATGCAATTGAATGTTATTGTGTTATTACGCAATTGGCTGCGTGATACGAAAGACTATTTTGATTGGCTGACCGGCAAAGTCACGTCTTTTGGTTTGTTTACATTTCCATTCTATCCAATTGAATTCGGAAACCAATCGTGGGATTCGTGGATCATGTATGTGGCGGCCCTTATAGCGACGTTGCTAGGTTGTTTCGACAAATTGATAGGTTTGTGGAACGCTTTAATGTTTGGCACGCTCTGCCGCTTGATGGCAGCACCACACTTCGGGTTTTGTGCAAATATTCGCGTTGCATCTCTTTCTTCAATATTGCTAAAGAAAGGGAGGCGAACACGTAACGCGAAGTGTGATGCTACCATGACACAGACTAGACAGTTTGTCATTGTTGGATCATCGCAATCGTGAATATGGGGCCCTTTACACGATTAATATTATCACAATAATGGGGTGTCAATATTATCGCGGTTACCAAATTAGGATTTTGTGCCAATATCAATATTAACGTGACATGGATCGTGATATGAGTGTATCGCCTGATAATAATAACCGTGTAAATGACCCTAATGCCATAAAGTTTTTTTTTTATAATCGATTTTTTTTACTTGTTTTTAGTATGAAGTGATTTTATCGTTTTACGTCATTTTTATATAAGAGAGAAACTTTATTTACTTTAATGCTATTATTTATTGTTTTTATCACATATTTCTTAGTAAACGACCAATGAAATAAAATAATTTGATTCCAGACAATGTCCATGATTTAAAATTACATTAAATTATTTAACTCAGATATATAGATTAAGTTAAATTATATAAGCAAAAATAATAATAATAAATTAATAATAAAAAGCACACATACATCTAAATACTAAACTCTTGGTTTAATATCCGGGGTTTAATATATTGTATTTAATTTCTCTCTTAAGGCGAAGGGTACGGCAAGGCATTCTCCATACAAAGGTTGTGCAAGTTTTGGCACTACAGCATTGAATTTTAATTCTTGCTTGTACATATTGGATATACCCAGAACTTGAAGTTGAAATTTTATTTTAATTCAAAAAAAGTAAAAATAAAAAAATACAAAAAAATATTAAAATAAGCATATCGACCAAAAATAATAACTGTAGCGCAAACACAAACAAAGAAAAACGTCCACAAAGTTTGTATGGAAAGAGCTTGCCTACCCCTTCGCCTTAAGATGTTGGGAAGAAAAAAAGTTAGGAAATACCAAAAATACCTTTTAAAACAATATATTCAACGACTATTATGACTCATAACTTGATACTACCTTAAAATCTGCATTGACTGGCGCGCTATAATCTCATGGTATCGAGATACATTACTTGAAGGTCATAAATTTAAATCAAAATTTCTCCATCATCATCCTCCCAGCGTTATTTCCAGTACAGATGCATCCTGAAGGATGCCTGGGGTCCGCTACCTAATCCCAAGAATTGGCGTAGGCACTAGTTTTTACGGAAGCGACTGCCATCTAACCTTCCAACCCGAGGGGGAAACTAGACCTTATTGGGATTAGGCTTGTCAAGTGAGTGGGCAACTTGACTGTTAGAAGTTCTCAAGCCCCCCGGAGGCCTCTGACTTAGCTTAACGACTGCTATCATAGACAGCAACCGGGATCAACGGCTTAACGTGCCTTCCAAAGCACGGGAGCGCTCAGTTAGTAACCACTCAAAGCGGTCACCCATCCAAGGACTGACCTCGCCCGACATTGCTTAACCTCGCATACCGCACGCGGTACGCGGGCGCTGCTGGGCCACGAACGCTCCTAGATTTCCTCCGAATAGAAAAAAAGATATATTTGGATTGGGACACAGGTAGTTACTGCAGAAGCGTCCCTTTAAATATTTAGCTCCTGTTACCGGGCCCACCTTGTATATTGATTTAGTCTTCGCATTTTCTTAGTAGATGTTATTTAACTTTTTTTCTTTGCACCTTTCATAAATAGCCCAATGGTCGGCTGGTAGAAAATGCCATTTGGCATTAAGCCCGCCATTTGTACATTTAAATTTTGTGCAATAAATTTTAAATAAATAAAAAGGAAATTATGAAATAAATTTAGTTATGTATTCAACTTGAAAATAGCCGGACATACTAAAGCATTTTTGCTCAAGCTGAAACAGGGACGCTTCACCTTAGTTCCGGGCTCGCTCGGTCAATTAACTCGTTTTCAGATAATTGTGAGCACCTTGTTCGCTTCGATATATCTGATGGCGACTGCAATGGAATTGCATACTGACAGCTGCCTCACACGAATCGTTAATGAATTGACCTCTTTTTGCAAATCTCGATCTCGGTCGGTCATATCAATAGGTCATATGATAGAGGTGAGATATGAAGCGAGTCGAGATAAAGTGTGCACATTGCACTAATTATTCATAGCGCTTCACCTCAGACGAACCAGTGTGTCTGATCTCCAACTACGCGTTGTAGTAGGGGATCCCACGACGCTAAATGTGCATTTGCTCGAGCGCCGTAGGGACCTATTGGATAAGTAGAGGCGTAGATAAAAAAAATCGGCTAAGAGCATGTCCGGCCATGCTCAGTGTAGGGTTCCGTAGTTGCCCAATGAGCTTAATAAAAAAAAACAAAAACAAGCAAAAGGAAATAATAATAATGATAAGCCCGCAGGGCAGCTTGTGGCGAGCTGTTGGGGAGTGACGACCCCACGGACCCGAGTGCTCCAGAGAGTCGGTCAGGGTCTCCGTCTCCGGCGTGTCTTCGTCGGTCGGAGTGGAACCCCAAGGGGACCCGCAGGACTCTCGGCTCTGGCTTGCCTTCATTGGCCGTCCACAGAGCTATATGCTCGCAGGGTGGGAGTGAAACTTGCATAAGTCGCGAGTGGGCACGGTGGCTGTTAACAGCCACTGTGTAGAAAGCGGTGCACACCTCTCCACACCCTGAGCCGCTCACACCGATGTTGCTCCTGGCCGTCTTTACGACGGCAGTTTCAGGGGCCCATCTAGGCAGCGGCGAGTCACCACCTGCCTCGATAACGGTGTAAGCATTGTTATGGCAGGTGTCCGGAACCTTAGTAATAGCCCAATCTCTTGACCAGCCAAACTTCAACACCATAGCCCAGTAATCTTATCATTTTATTTACAATAGTCCCAACGCCTGCTGGGACCGGTTCACGGGTATCTATTGATGTACCCGTGAATGGGTTGTAGCAGGTGTATTACATAGTAAAACTCTCCAAAGGGCCTCTAAGTGTTGGATCTGTGTCCCCACGCAAGCCTATCAAAAGACCGGGATGTAATGGCCCGTGAATCTCGAAGGAGAAATAATAATAATAAATTGTTGTTTATTTAGGTATGAACCCATTTGTTACAGTTTAACAATATTTCAGACTAAACATTATACATATATTAAACAATTGAAAATATAATATTAATTAAAAATGTTCATTGTAACAATGCCATTATTGGCGCCTAGTGGCTTAATACTTTCGCATCGTTTCATATGACTTTTACTAAGAAAAGAAGACTTTACGATAACTCAAAAGCGGCTTAACTGATCATGTCCGCTATAGTTTTCGTTGAAAGTCTTTATTAAGCTTTACTTTAATGATTTTTTCCATATTTTTGGTCCCATAGTTCAAAAGTTAGAGGGGGGACACATTTTTTATCTTTTGGAGTGAATATTTTCGAAAATATTCACTTTATCAAAAATGTTTATTAAAGACTCTCATTCATTTTGAAAGACCTATCCAACAACACCCCACACCATAGGGTAGAAGCAAAAAAAAATTCATCCCCACTTTACGTGTAGGGGAGGGAGGTATGTACCCTTAAAAAAATTTTTTTTAGTTTAATTTTTGGCTGTCAATTTTATTGATTTATATATCCATACCAAATTGCAGCTTTCTAGCACTAACAATTACAGAGCAAAGCCTCGGACAGACAGACAGACGGACATTACGAAACTATAAGGGTTCCTAGTTGACTATGGAATACGGAACCCTAAAAAGGTTGCAATACGACGCCTATTTCAGCAGGGAAGACGTACCTATAAAACAACGTAACAACGGATCCTCAAGTCAGTAAAGGGTCGGTAACGCGCTTGTGATTCTTCTGGAGTCGCAAGCGTCCATAGGCTACGGTGTCTGCTTACCATGAGGCAGGCTGCAAGCCCGTAATGCCACCTTCATTGTATAAGTAAAAAGCAATCGGACAACAGAACGCGTTAGCTATTGATAGTGTTAGTGTATGTCATGGGCAACTTAATTAACCGGGCAGTATTAATAATGCCCAACGGCCCGTAGTCCGTGTAATAAACTAAGGTTTGAGATAGCTTGAATCTTCTAGCCGGGCAATGTGATAGTGTAATGTCATTGGCTATGTTGGGAGTTTCTCTGCGTGATCGCATCAGGAATGAGGCCATCCGCAGCAGAACCAAAGTGACCGATATAGCCCTCCGAATCGCTAAACTTAAGTGGCAGTGGGCGGGGCACATAGCACGTAGAGCCGATGGCCGTTGGGGCGGAAAGGTTCTCGAGTGGCGACCACGTACCGGAAGGCGTAGCGTGGGCAGGCCCCCCACACGGTGGACTGATGACCTGGTGAAGGTCGCGGGTGTCCGCTGGATGCGGGTGGCGCAGGACCGGTCATTGTGGAAGTCTTTGGGGGAGGCCTATGTCCAGCAGTGGACGTCTTTCGGCTGACATGATGATGATGATGAATGTCATTGGTGGGTTAGGTTAGGGTCAACTTGCGTTTCCGTATGTGTGCTATAGCGTTCTCGGGACCCTGTCCAAATGCGATTTGTGGAACACCCCAGTGCAAGTCGGACATACCCTCGGTTTCTCCCAGGTCGGGTGGATCCAAAATGGATTTCCCCTGGGTTAAAAAAAGGGTCAACTGGCTGCCCTCACAGTGGAAATAGGCAAGCGGGGTGCCGTCGACCCGCTGTCGATAGGCTGTAAATTCTTACCAATTTGACAAATAATTATTTTGCACAAGATAAGGTGGTATATATTTATACTGACCGGGCAGTGATGATTCATGCACTTTTAATTACATTGCCCATTTGATGCGAGCATTGTGTACACGTACCTAGACACAGCGATAATAGATGAACCTTAAGATCAGTAGCGTGGAAGGGAGGGACCGAGAGGCACCGGAGCGAGGTGCCACCGGCGCCAGGTGGGCTGACAAAATAGAAGCGGTAGCACGGCACGGTGGGTAAGGATCGTTTAAACTGGATTTCATCGGAGGAGGCTTTTACCCGCGGTGCGTCCATATAGGGCATATAGTATAACAATTATATATAACAGTTAACGAACTTACAAATATTGCATGATTAATTCTGTTAACTGAATTTTTAATTAGTAAGAAATGACGTCTTTCGGCTGATATGATGATAAAGAAAAAAAAGAAAACCAGATATGGGAAAAAATATTGTGAAATTTTGTGTATGTATTTTATAATTAAGCATCCCACCAAATACATTTCATGTAAAATGTTGCCAAGACTACCACATAAGGTTTGCCCTGTGAAAAAGATATCAGATCTCATGTAGAGCCAAGCTTCTGAATCTACACGGCCTAAATCTACCGACCCTAACTTCAACAAATTCTACATATCAGTAAATATATATGGGGTCGTCACATCCCTTCGCCTTTATTATTATTATATAATTACAGATTAGTTATTATGACTAATGACCGCACTCATCAAGTTGCCCATCATATATACAATACGGCCGTATGGCCCATGAGTATTTGATAACGGTGGTATGTTAATCTGCTGGTTTATAAATAACCCCGGGACTGGGACTCATGAACCGAGGGTCTCAATATTGTACACGTAATGCTTATTTTGAATCTATAGATAAGTATATTGCACTCACATAACGACCGTGACTGCATGTTGACTAATTAATAGAGATACAATGAGAAAAAATACTTAAATAACATACACCTTAACGCTGGTCGCGTAACCGCGCTATCAACCTTACGACGTAAGAAAACAGTCCCGAAACCAAAAGTGAAAAATAAACAACAGTAGTATTTTCGAAACCTGGTATTTCTTCCAGATTATAAATAATATAATAATAGTTATTTGATATACAAGGGTGCAAAGTTGTATTTTACCCGCGAGTGTGGAACTGAAACACGAGCCAGCGAAAGGATTCTATAGTTGAACCACGAGCGAAGCGAGTGGTTCTAAAATAGAATCCTGAGCGTAGCGAGTGTTTCAACACACGAGAAGTAAAATACAACTTTGCACCTGTGTGTAACACAAAACTTTTCTCCTCACTATAGCGAGGAAAGTGCAACATGCAAAAAACGCAGTTCCACAGGCATGATTTTCATCACTGGAATCACTGATTTTTTTACGATATTATAACAGAAATCTCTGAAAGTTGTGTATAATATTTACGTGAGTCGGAGTCGGTGACAAGTTGTGTATATTTTAGCAGTATTATATTCTCTTTGTATTTTAGTTGACATTGACAATGATGAAAGGACCCGGGTATGTCCTTAAACTACGACCAAGACCACCGGGGAATGGGCAGCAGCATTCCTAGAGTACGGTGGAGATACTGCGATCGCCAACCCGCATGCCAAGCGTGGCGATTATGGCATTTACCCCCCATGAAATTGGGGGAGGCCTATGTCCAGCAGTGGACGTCCTAGGGCTGATATGGTGGTATGGTGGTGGTGGTGACAATGATGACATTTCTGACGATGCGTTTTGAAATTGCATCGACTCAACTTGTGCGTTTACAATTATACTTAGTCATTATAAAAAAAAATACTTATAGAATTTTAAGGTTTACGGCTTAAATCATTAAATAAATCTAAATTGGGTATTTTTTATTCCATTTATGTAATGATAATTGATATCAAACGAACAATTAATATGAGCGTTTTACGTTTTGTTATCTGTCAAAAGCGACTCAAACACGCTCCAAGGTCAAATTACTTTCCCCACTTGTGGATAAAATGCGTTTTACCCGCTTGTTTCAAAGGATAAAAGACGGCTTTCCGAGCTAGTGAGGGGAAAAGTATGTTGTATGTATGATACTGTACTGTACATAAACACAGAAGCACAATAACAAAATATTTACAAAGGCGATGCTTCATACGAGTATTTGAATGGATACTAGACATATGTATATGTCGCTTTTTAGTGATAAGACCGCCTCTTGCTGTTTATTTGAAACTGTTTCATTTGTGTGAGGTGTGCAATAAAGAGTATTTTTATTGTATTGTATACTCACAGCAGGAGGAGGGGCCACAACGCCAGCGTGCAGCCACTTAGTGGAGACAGATAATTGCTACAACCATTGTCTCTACAAGTACTGGGGAATTGTAAGTAGCGTAATATAACTTATCATTATCACTTAGCTCCCTTTTAAAGCTCGAAACGCAGAGAGCGGGCGCGGCGCGGTGCAGGGTGGAGGTGGTTTTGCTTTTTTGATGTTTCCCACAGACATCTGATAAATGCAGACTCGCAGTATTAAGCCAGACGATTTTTCATATAGTTGTCTCGTTAATCCTTATGGCACACCAAAATGAGTTAGAATGGGACAGCTAGTACGATATTAACGAACTGTCTCCATTTAAATACACACATGTGCACACCACTGTGAAATTAGTAAACATCACAACGATACGTCAAAAACAAAACGGTACCGAAAGTGCAGAGATACATGTATTGTGATATTTACGAAAATTACAAAACAAAATAATGCCTTACTGACTAAAGATAATAAAATAAACTATACTTATCAAAAACTTACAAAATAAATAATTTAAAATAAGGGGTCACCCCGCGGCATCGTGCCAAAGATGCTGGCAGCATTTCCTCGCTGTATAGCAACGCTGATGCGTTGTGCGAGGAAGCTGCCAGCCCTTTGGTCACCAGTGGTGTCCACTAGCCTCTTTGCCACTTCTTTAAAGAGGTCATGGGCCCTGGGACCCCACGGACCGAGGGTCTCAACGCCGAACGGAACGAAGTTATATCTATATTTTTAATATATGTTACAAAACTCAATAATCTTTATTTATAAGTAAGCAGAAATGTGATGCGTAGTGCCATGGTGCCGGAGCACTTTAAAATCAGTGTAAAAGTCCGGAGCAAATATCAGTTTTCATCGGTAAAATTTCAAAAATTGCAAGATCTTTATGCAACATATAGTCTGAGATAGACTACAGATGTTGGATACTACAAAATGTACCTTTTGCGTAGTTCCAAATTCATTTCAGAAAGGTTTTTTGGTAAAAATTCATCTGGCGTAAACTAGGCTAGTGTTGTTACTTAACGAAAAAATATATGTCGACAGTTAATCGATATGAATTAATTACGTAAGCATTTAGACGAGATATATTATTGCGTTAAATTATTAATTTCATGGTTGTCAACTTTAGATATCCGAAAAAAAATTTACGTCAAAAATGGTTTGATAAATAAAGAAATAAAATAAATAAATAGACGCCGACCAAACATCACAGAATCTGTTCCAAACATTTTAAAACTGACTTTTACGTTACTATGGACTATAAAAGCTTATTATTGCCAGATGCAATACTAAATATAATAGAAAATGTGAAGAAACATTTTAGTAATTACGTCATTAGTATGAAATTGTGACAGTCACAGCGCACAGAAAGAACAGCAGTTCACTATGTTTAGTAAATTTGTCTTAGTAACAGTGCTTCTGTATGATTTGTTACGCTGTGACGCCTTACTTGTCACTTACTGACTTTTAGAATGAGGAACTTTTGAAATTGATTTATTTATATGAAATTGGGATTATTTCGAGAATTTAATGATGCCCATATAAACGCAATAAAATGTATGACCAATTTTTGTGTCACAACGGAAGAACACTTCTTGACTTTACATTTTTAAAAATAGTGTTGCAATAATTGTAGACAAATCCAAAGAGAATATAATAGTCCTGACAAATCAGAAGCCTAATTAGCAGTGATCGGATCTAGGATGCATGCAATTTGGGGTGAACGAACTCAAACGTTATGCTTAACATGGATATGACTCGGGATTTTGGAAAATGGGTTATTGTTAATAATAAGTTTTTCGAGGGTTAAACTAAATAAACAAAATGAAAATGTTCGCTATCTATAATACCATTATTATATCATTTCCCAGGCAGCAAAAGACGATAAAAATGACATCATAATGTAGTCTTCGTTTACGTGATGTTTCACGTGCCGATGTCACAAATATTTACGGGATAACTCACGTCACTTTTTACGTCCTAAAACGTCATGTTTTACGTCCTAAAAAGTAATTGTTTACGTTATAACAAGACGTCATTTTTAACGTTATATGACGTCGCTTTATACGTTATATGACGTCACTTTTTACGTTCTAAAACGTCATGTTTTACGTTATAAGACGTCATTTTTTACGCTACAATACGTCATGTTTAACGCTGTAAGAAGTCATTTTTCACGTTACATGACGTCACTTTTTACGTCCTATAACATCATATTTTACGTTATATGACGTCAATTTTTACGTTACTTAACGTCATGTTTTACGTTTTTAAGACGACATTTATTTTCATAACATGACGCCATTTATTACGTTATATGACGTCACTTTTTACGTTCTAAAACGTCATGTTTTACGTTATAGACGTCAATTTTTACGTCACAAAACGTCATGGTTTACGTTATAAGACGACATTTTGTACGTAAAATTATACGTCGCGTATAACGTTTAAAATACGTCAGAACGTCATTTTTCAAGACGTCACCTTTGACGTTAATAGACGTCTAATTTAACGTCACACAACGTCATTTTCCCTGTTACGAGACGACATTAATAGACGTCAGTATAAACGTCTTAAATGCGTGGAGTTATGACGTTGTACGACGTCATATCAGACGTCTATTGACGTTGTAACGTACACGTTTTTAGGGTAGGGCTTAGCGCCAAATTTGGCGCGTGAATGTCTTTACTAGTGTTACTCGTGTGTTAAAAACGACAAAAATATGTACACTACACCTTGCCAAAAAACCCACTTTTTGGCCAAGTGGTGACGTAAAATTGTGAACAAAACACGGGTCGTAAAACAGAAAGCCCTTCCTCGCATATGTATGACCCTCGCCTGCGGCTCGGGCCAACATCTGCGATATCGGCATTTCTTTGTTTGACAACCCTTTTACCGTAAATAGCTATTTCTAACACTCGAGTAAAGATTTTCACGCGCACAATTTGGATCAAATCTGAAATAATACAATAAAAGAATGGTTATGCACACAAAACACAATTTATTTTCAAAATATAACCAGGTTATGACGTTTTTAGGGTAGGGCTTAGCGCCAAATTGGGCGCGTGAAAATCTTTACTACTCTTGTGTTAAGAACGACAAAAATATTTTCTAACACTCAAGTAAAGATCTTCACGCGCAAAATTTGGATCAAATCCGAAATAATACAATAAAAAATGGTTACACACACACAAAATAAATGTATCTAAGGTAAATAAGGTAAATTTTTGAGAAAAAAGATGCATTATATATTTTGTAATATAATCTGACACATTTAATAGTTTCAGTTGTGACTGTTCACTAACAAGAAATATTTGTTAGCTTCTTAAAGAACATGGATAAAAAAAAACATTAGTCATTATACTCAGATTTTGGACCGTAAAGTATTATGTTGACATTTTCAGTTAAAATGTTAATAACTTTAAAAATAGTGCAGTGTCTCAATATACATCTGTTGCCACGTGAAGCCTACAAAGACTTAGATGCCCCAACTTTCTCTCGGTATGTTCTAGAATATATCATTTACTTAATGTTTTATCCAATGATTTAACCATAAACTTTATACATAAACGGGTGTAACCAAAATACTGACTATTTTTGTAGTGGGTCTAGGGTCAAGTAGCGGTACTGATAGCTCCGCTACTTGACGCTAGATATCGACTACGAAAATTGCTAGAATTTTGGTTACGAGAATGTCAAAGGATGGGCCGTCTAGGTAATGTATTATTTTATGCCAAGAGTGATAAGAAAATAAAACATCCTTTTCAACATCACAAATCTGTAAACAAAAAAGTCGGAAACTTTGAAATGCAGGTATGCATATTTTGTACTTTACTTACGTATGTGTATAGAACACGCAAAACACAATTTTATTTCAAAATTTGACCTTAAATGTATCTTAAAGTTAATACGACAAATATTAAAAAAAGGTGACATTATAAGTTGTGAAATAACACCTGACACATTTATTAGCGTTAGTTGTGACAGTTCACTACCAAGAAATATTTGTAAGCTTCTTGAAGAACATCGATAAATAAAAAAATCTTCATTAGTCATTTTGTCATTATCAGTGATCGTAACTTTTGTAGCATTTCCGGTGCAGCGTAGTAGTAGTGTTAAGAGTATTGGGATAAATGATTTAAATTCTTATGATTCATTAACGTTAATGTTAACCTTAACTAACCGCTAAAATTTTATTTGTCCATACCAACTCCGTTAACACCACTACGCTGCACCGAAAATGCTACAAAAGTTACGACCACTGGTCATTATCAGTTAAATATTAATAACTTTAAAAATAGTGCAGTCTCTCAATAGACATCTGTTGCCTACAAAGACTTTCTTGTCCCAACTTTCTCTATGTATGTTCTAGAATATATATTATCATTTACCTAATGTTTTAACCTATGATTTAACCATAAACTATAATACCTATACGGTCCATCCCTTAACCAAAATACTGGCTATTTTCGTAGTCGGTTTAGAACCAAGTAGCGGTACTGATAATTTCACTACTTGACGCTATGTCGACTACGATGAAAGAATGCTAATAATAATAATAAATAGCTAGTATTTTGGTTACAAGCATGTTAAAGGGATGGGCCGTCTAGGTAATATATTATTCTATGCCAGGAGAGATTGAAAAAGAAAATAACACAGATCCTTTTCAACATCACAAATCTGTAAGCAAAAAAAACTGGAAATTTTGAACATGCAGGTATGCATATTATTTACGTATATTAGAACAAACAAAACACAATTTGATTTCAAAATTTAACCTTAAATGTGTCTTAAAGGTAATACAACAAATTTTTGAATAAAAAAACGTAACTTTATACATTTCGAAATAACATCTGACACATTTATTAGTGTTAGTAGTGACAGTTCACTAACAAGAAATATTAGTAAGCTTCTTGAAGAACATGGATAAGTAAAAAAATCTTCATAAGTCATATACTTTTGACCGTAAAGCATTATTTTGTCATTATCAGTTAAAATGTTAATAATTTTAAAAATAGTGCAATCTCAACAGGCATATAGAATCAGCAGAAGAATTTATGTCAAGAGTAAAATTTTCAAATATAAATTTACTGTATTGCATGAAATCAAGAGATGGAATTGGCCCATTGACATGACGATGTGAACAATGTGCACCCTTAAATATAGTGTTGGAAATCGTTCTTCCACCAATTCTATTACACACTTGTTGCAATGGTTTGTATGGAGTTCTAACTAATTTTTTTAGGGTTCCCAAATTTTTTTCAAATCTTAGCAGAAATATTATCTAATACACCATATTTAACTACATCATCACCGAGGTGAATCAGCGAATGCACATTATATATTACGTATTGTTGACCATAAATGTCAACACAATCTTTAACAAATTCTTTCAGTAAGTATTTGGCATAACTTGAGTATCGCTGGACCGTTTTGTTTGACACCAGTATGGAAATGGCCACATGCAAAATCAGAAAGTGATTATAAACAGGAGTTTCCAATAACCTGTGTAACAATACAGGCCCAATATATAAAAGAAATGTACGAAACTCAGTAGCTTTCCAACGATCGATGTCCTGGATGCTTCGAGGTTTCCGATTAAAATCAGTAGATATAAACTGACGTACGTATAACAAGCTTTCATTCAATAAAGATATTTTTCTACTATTTAATTTAACATTTTTGACTTCAGATTTAGTTGGCTTAACCCATGAATGTAATAACTTTCTCATGACACCTAAACAGACACTATGCATATAGTCAATAGGAAAAGTTGACACAAGACCAATTGGTAATTTAATCAACGGAGAAATCCCAGTGTGGTGATCCTCATCGCTTTGTAAAGAAAATGACTCGTCAGTCCTTAAAGAGCTATTGAGGTCATCCAAAACTATACGATTGTGAACATAGTCACCATGACAAGTGCACTTATCACAACTGGAATATCCATTATGAGATTTTACTCGTTTAAGAAATGAACGTGCCGGCATATCACATACGAAAAAATTTACAGACACAGGTATTACCCGATTGTTACAAAACAATCCATTTCTTAAAAGCAAGTCCAATTCTTTAATAAAATCATCTAAGTAAGTATCAAGTGGATCTGGTTTAGATACGCCACAGAAAATTCCAATTACAAATACAGTTTCTTTAAAATTTGCCATATCAGCTAGTATCGGCCAAAACTGGACATTGGAACTATGAAATAATGGTAAACCATCAATATTAAAATTTAATTTGATATCTGTTACATCATTTCTCATGCTCAGAAAATCTAACAAAGATTTTTTTATTCCTAAATGTATGTATTCTCCATTTTTAAGCACCTTAACATTATATTTACTATTTACATTCATTAAAGTTCTAGCATCAGACATAAGGTCAGTATTATAGGTATTTATTTTCAAATATTATAATAAAGCAGTTAAGGCAGCATTGGTAATATTATATTTTAAAGTCCATTCCATTAAAAAAGTTTGTAAGTCTGGATGATGTGTAATGGTATTTTTACTACACATATTCGTGACAATTGAATCAGATTCTTGATTAACATAGTTACTAATCGGAGATTCGGAAAAAATAGTATAACATAAGTCCTTTCTGTATTTACTTTCATCACTAATAACATGAGGGGAATTGATGCTTTCAGATTCATTCGTAATTGGCGTTCTCTGTGAACATGAAACATTATAGTACAAGTAACTAGACATATAGTATAGCAAATAAAGTACAAGTAACTAGACAGTAGGATTTATACGAACCAGCAATTTCTTCTCTTCGAGTTTTGTTCGCTGAGGTGCATGTTTTAGCCAAACTTTGATGCTGTCTTCAATTTCTTTGTCTTTTTGGAGTTTTTTTGTTGCACCTGTAAAAAAATATCTAATGATTTTTTTATATGACACACATTTAATAATATAATATAAATATTGGGGGACAATCTTATACAAATCGACCTAGTTCCAAACTAAGCAAAGCTTGTACGGTCGAGGAATTTGAATGTTTCTCACTTTTGGACTCTATTCAAATTCCTCGACTGTACTATGGGTACTAGACCACGATATACATACGTATACATATATAATACATATTTAAGTACATAGAAAACATACAAGACTCAGGAACAAAATATTCGTACTCATCACACAAATAAATCGGGGTCAGGTCTGACCGGGATTCGAACCCGGGAGTTCCGGCTTCGTAGGCAGGGTCACTACCAACTAAGCTAAAGTGGCCGTCGGCGACTCGATAAGAGTTCCGTTTTTCTGCCATTTTGGCTATGGAACCCTAAAAAGACCACTAAAAGTAATTAGTAATAAAATAGACACATTACCGAACTGTCAGCCGTACTACACTTCTATGTTAACTGAACTAAAATTGTTTATAAGATCGTTACCGAAACTAGCGATAGTAGACTTAAATATTAAGTTAACGGGTAGGATTATATAACAGAAAGTAAATATACGTACAATGTATGAAACTGTTATTAATTTTATAAACAACTTTTACTATGGGATACAGGTTGGCCCATTTAGATCGGTCAGTATGGGCAAGTCTGAAATTAAAATACATACATGAAAAATATGTTCTTAGGAACCATGTCATCGATTTTAGTGACAACATAATCTGTATACGAGGGTAAAACTGAAAGTTTCGGGAATAGAAGAAAATATGCAGTATAAGTGAGTTTATTTATTTTTATTGTTTTTCAAAATATTCTCCTTTGTATTTCATGCACTTATGCATGCGTTCAAACCAGTCCATAAAGCACTTTTTGAACTCTGAAGTAGGGGTCGACAAAATGGCTATTTTATAGGCCTCCACTGCTTCTTCTGGCGTCTGAAACCGCTGACCACGCAGTTTGTCCTTGATTCTGGGGAATGTAAAAAAGTCGTTGGGACTTAAGTCAGGGCTATATGGAGGGTGGTCCAATATTTCGACTTTTTCACCGTCCAGGTACTCAGTTGTTGTCCGAGCGGTGTGTGGGCTGGCGTTGTCGTGGTGAAGGATGATGCGACGACTAGGGTTTGTTTTTCGGAGTTCAGCAAAGACGTTCGGCAAACAAATAGTGGTGTACCAATCAGCATTGACTGTTCTACGATCCTCAAGAGCCACAGTAGCTACGTGACCAGATTTAGAGATAAACGTAGCCACCATCTTCTTAGCCGTACTGCGAGAACGAACAACTTTTGTGGGTTTGAGCTCGTCTTCGAAGACCCATACTCGGGATTGGTTTTTAGTTTCAGGCTCATAAGCGTATATCCACGACTCGTCACCTGATACTATGCTAAAAACAGCATTTGAGCGTCCCTTGTTAAATCTTTTCAAAGTTTTGCGGCACCAATTGACACGGACTATTTTCTGCTCGTCAGACAATAGGTGAGGTATCGAACGGGAAAATAACTTTTTCACGCCTAATTCTTCTTTTAAAATAATTTGTATTTGACTCATTCCAATACCCAGGTGCTCTTGAATTTCCCGATATGTCACATGTCGGTCTTCATTTATCAGACGACGCACAACATCGACGTTTTCTTGCGTGACTGCCGATTTTGGTCGACCTTCACGCACTTCGTCGGTGAGGGATACACGGCCACGTTGAAATTCTGAATACCACCTGTATATTGTAGTCTTTGAAGGAGCTTCAATATTAAAAGCAGCAACCATCCGCTCTTCACATTGTTTTTGTGTTAGTCCACTTTTAAAGTCATAATAAATCATAGCTCTGAAATTTTCACGGCACAATTCCATTTTAAGCAGTGACTCGACGACTTCAATAAACAATTGAAACCGAACCATACTTTTTTTTTCTAAGTGGCCAGTGTGTTGAGATAAGGAAACTTCAGAGATTATAAAAAGGTATAATACATGTTAAAAATAAATTAATAAGTATTCGATTCCCGCCACTTTCAGTGCAAGCCTCGTACACATGAATAAAAAAAAACTTGTACTTGGTTCTTATTGAACCCGTTCATATTGAAGAAAAACCCTACATTTTGATGTAGGCTGAAAATCTTACTATGAAACATGACATCTAAAATGTAAACAATACAATGACGTGTCTACAACAATACAATATTTATTTTAAAGAATAATAATAGCATTAATAAATTGCTCTAAATAATTAATTAATATATATGTTAATACATGTTATAACTGACGATTCGAAAGTGCTTGTTGCTAGGCATATTTGAATAAAGAATATTTTGACTTTGTCTTTGATAAATGTAATTTTATTAAAAAATTAAATAACCATAAAAATAACTCTTTTTTTATTAGATTAAAAATAAAATTCGCATTGTATTTCATATTTTTTATTTAAAGCATGTGAAATACAATGCATTTTATTCATTTTAGATATTATGTTTCATATTAAGTCTGACCGATCTAATGGGCAATCCTGTATTATTGTCGGGTGACAAGCAAAAGTCACTAAAATATCTGTCACTGCTACTCAAAACCTCGTATTTCAATACTACATCGATATTGAGATACGAGTTTTACTTTAAGTAGGTATTTGTTACTTAGTGACTTTCGCTTGTCACTGACGATATTCTGAAATTAGGTATTTAATTTTGTATGGAACAGCTGATTCTTTTTTTACTTTCAGAGTTGGTCTCATGGTAATTGTAGTTTGTGTTTCAAGGGAGCAAAATTATTTACCTGTTTACGGTGAGGGCGATATATTGAATCCCGAGTGAAGCGAAAGATTCAAGTGTCTAAGACGGAAATAATTTTGCTACCAAGTACCAAGTGTCTTACAAAATTACATGAACCCCATTTTAGATTCGAAATACGTCACCATTTATTGAATCTGCACCTCGAAAAACTATAGAAAAACTACGAAGAATACTACTAGTCATTCCAGGGAAAAGTATAACTTTGATCCGCTCATTTGAGGGAAAAATTTCTTTTTTGACATTACTTTAGCTATAACTGTAATGTGATGATTAAGTTCATAAAAATTATTCATAAAAAATCCTACTCACCAGATTTGAAAAGTTCTTGTCGTCTTCTAAGAAATGCTTAATTTGACAGATGTCATCTTCACTATCAATAGGCAAGTTTATGGGTAGTTGCATTGGAGTCTTTCTTGTTTTTAAGATATCTGCTACATTTTGAGTCCTTATCCATGACAGAAGTTGATTGTTTTGCTCTAAAATTGTATTTAGTATTTTCATACTATTATATTCGTAACCTGAAAATATATCAAAAATATTTTAAAATTAATATACCATTAATGTATCGAGCTACCATATGTTATACATCGAACCTGTGCTCGATTGTTCCGATAGCTCAGTTGTTTTTAACTTATCTGTTTATTTAAAATTTTGAATTTTCATTAGCAGGTGTTACTGCTTAATACAAAAATAATCAAATAGACCGTATGCATGTTTAAATGAATAAAATAACAATCTTACAAAAATGGACCTAGTCTACAAAGCAAGGCTTGTACTAATGGGTCCTAGGTGACGATACATACTTATATAGATAATAAATACATAGAAATTATCCAAGAAAACCCGACATGGTAAAAAAACATGTCATGTTATTTTTAAAGGGACTGTATGCTTGTCTGCCACCAACATGGTTTTAAAAACAGAATGTGTCAATGTTATGACACAAAAAGTGTTGTATTCAATGTAAAATTCTATATCTATACTAATATTACAAAGCTGAAAAGTTTGTTTGTTTGAACGCGCTAATCTCAGGAACTACTCATCCGAATTGAAAAATTATATTTGTGTTGTCCATTTAGCGAGGAAGGCTTTAGGCTATATAACATCACGCTGCAACCAATAGAAGCGAAGACGCGGGCTAGTCGCGGGCAACAGCTAGTATAAAATAAAAATGTTTATCAATTATCAAAATATTCTAATATCAATTACCTGATGCACTGCCAATTGCTGTTGTGTCAGTTTTAGATGAAGGTTGAGGGGTCTTGACCTGAGTATGTATTATTGTGGCCTCAGCGGAGTCAGCGGCAGTAAAGCAAGGTGTTTGAGGAGATCTAGCCTCAGTATGTTCATGTTCTGAAAGTTAATACACATCTTACCATACATACAAAAATACCAGCATCAACCAAGAGTATTACAAACAGTGGTAATGTTTCAAACCTGGAACCTTATCTTGACAGACCAATTATCTTAAACATGCTAGACCAGGTGGAATGCACCTAAAAATAAAGTGGTCATAAAATATTAAATACCTAATAAAATAATAGAAATTAAACCTATGACTACCTGCATTTTCACCATAAGGATCCTCGTGCAGACTGGAGTTGGTGAAGGTCTCTGTCAATGGGCACACTGAATAAATAAATAATTTGTAAAAAAAATTGTTGAACCAAAAAAGTAAAAAGTATCATCTTGTATTTAACTATGAAAGCAATAACGACACATATTGTTAATACCTGTATTTTCAAAAAATTCCAACTTCTTTTTTTTGTTTATAGTTATTTTGTGATGTTGAAAAAGATCTGTGTTATTTTCTTCGTCATCACTACTGGTGACTGGTCTTGGTTGCCTAATTGTTCTTTTCTGGATGGATGGTATCTCGTCACCATCAGTTAAATCACTGGTCCATTCCGCTTCCTTGGCTTTTCGCCTTGCCAGCATCAAATCATCTATGTAAACATTATGTTAATGATATAATATATTCTAGAACATAAAGAGTCGTATTATCTCAGAAGCTGAGCCTATAGCCCAGTGGGTAGCCACCCTGCCTATCCTATGAAGCTAGAGGTCCCTGGGTTCGAATCCCAGTAAGGGCATTTATTTGTGCAATTAGCATGAATACATTAAATATATTGTTGTCTAGTACCCACAACATAAGCCTTTATTGAGGTTACTATGGGACTACTTCGATTTGTGTAACATTATCCCCTAATATTGATTTATTTATTGTTTCTAATTTGGACCTAATGCAATGCAACAGCTATAACTGGAATTGCAATTGTTAATAGTGCAGAATGATTATAAAGTTAAAACCCACAAGCTCATGTCTTTCATTTAGCATATTTTCATTGAGCCTCAGATTTCTCACGCAATCTCAAACAAAAACATTGGTCCTATAGTTGACAGTAGGTATGAATGTAATGTAAAGAATTTTGCATGAGCACGTTTTGCAGGTACACTAGATATAAGTACACTGTTTACAACAAAACTAAAAGACATGATGACGAATCCTGAGATTGAACGATTTAGATTGATATTACTGCAAAATGTATGATTAAAATAACGATGTGTAACATTTTGGTTCGATAGCACGATTCTGTATCATCGGTATTAGCAGAGTGAAGTCCCCTATCCCCACTAGGCCAGCGTGGGGACTACAGCCCATTCCCTCTCATCCATGAGAGGAGGCCTGTGCCCAGCAGATTGGGACGTATAATGGCCGGAGTCGGCGCGAACACCACAGTCAAAGGACTTCTAACCCTCCATTGGATACAGAAGCTAGACTTCGTATTCAAATATGAAATTTAACTTCTGTATGGAGGGTTCGAATTCCTATGGCTCTAGTGGGGTGCGCGTAGACTCCAGCCGTTCGGTGAGAATCATCCATAAAGTTACGTGGGCAAGTCCATTTGAAAAGTATGAAATTATTTGAAAATTAAAATACTACTGAATATAATTATCACATATTTTATCGCAACATTTGTTTTGCCGTTTTCATAGAAGCGCATATTATATAGCAATCGAACAAAGTTTCACACAATGTATACATATACTCGTAAGGTTCCTAAGAATAGGCCAGGCGTGACTGGGGAAATCCAAAAAAGTGATTTTGAAATTGCGATATTTCGGTGACTTTTGATGCTCCGAAAGTTTTGCTTTTACGGATGTGTCACAAATTGAGGTCTTACAGTAATAACTAAATAAAAAACTGTCATAATGCCTATTAATTAAAGTGAACTTACAATAGCTACCTATCTGTTATATTTATATATGTACTACGCACGGCTTGAATTAGACCAGAAACGCTAACTTACCAGTCTCAAAGAATTTCCTTTTAAGCTTAATGAGTCGCCAATCTTCCTTTGGTGGTAGATGTTTTTGTAAATATTTATTGTACTGCTGCGAAAGTTTCGAATTCGGCCAAAAACACTCAACTTTGCGTGGCGTCAACCACATTGAAGATATGATAATAACGTTATTTATTATTACCATCATTATTATTTTCTAGCTCTTCTTCAGCTACAATATAAAGTACTTATGCATTAATACACTTCTTGTCTTCGCGTTCAAAAATCACAATAACTCACCGAAACCCACGATCGACCGATGCGTTTGCGCGGAGGCGCGGTTTGCGTAGAAAATAGAAAACAAAATGGCGTTAGCGTTGGCCATGAAGTTGCCAGGTTAAATTAAAAAAGTTACGTCGCTGTTCCTGAAAAGTTCCATTTTAGATAAAGTAGTTTTTTTTTTTAAATTACGAAATACTTATGTATTATCAAAGATTTATCAAAAACAGTTTATCAAAGATTTATATAAAAAAAGGTTTTTGTTTATAAATCATCTCCTAAAAATATACAGATTTTATTTTAATCTTAAAAACTAGAAAACGTGAAAAGATATTTATATTATTAGTATGGATTGGGAGGCGATGTATTGATTATATTGGAATTAACTTTAAACTATAGTTTTAAGCACATGAATCAATCATGATGCTATGTATTGATACTGTTGGAATTATGTTTGATTCATGAGCTTTAATCTAAACCATAGTTTTAGCGGCTTAGCTCAGTAACCCTTACTAGAAAGCTGCAATTTGGCGTAAGTATACATATGTAACAATCACGCCATATTGAATTTCATGTGCTCTGCCTTCCCTTTCGGGAATACAGGATGAGTTTATGTAAGTATCAATCACGCCAACAAAACGGTAGAGTAAAATGTTGATAAAAAAGTTCCTTTTCTTGCAAAAGCTATATCCTTATTGTAGGGCGTGCAATATCTGATGGTTTTCAATTCCGGAACTGATTTTCTATATTTATAACAAATTCCGGAATTCCGGAACTGGATCCGGAATTGGGATTTAACTTTTTTTATCAATTACGATACAATGTACCCTAAATTATGATGGTTATAATTTTTTTATGGGCAATATATATTGCCTCCAAATAGGATACGCTATTGTTCTGATAATGTATACCAAAACAAAACTTCTATTTCGAACTTCGCCTTGTGCATTTGTGAACATAATACATATTTCCTCATTTATTTTTGACTCCATGGAAGGCGTAGCGTGAGGAGGCCCACACGGTAGACTGATGACCTGGTAAGGGTCGCGGGTGTCCGCTGGATGCTGGTGGCGCAGGACCGGTCATTGTGGAAGTCTTTGGGGGAGGCCTATGCCCAGCAGTGGACGTATTTCGGCTGACATAATGATGATGATATTGACATAAACAGCTTCCCAATAGTTAATGCGCTTATTGCTACAGTACCGGTCAAAGTTTAGATTCACCTTATTAAATTCCCTACTAAACTATTAAATTATCGGACTTTCTATTAAATTATCTATCTATACATATAATAAAGCTGAAGAGGTACGTTCAGCCTTTGGCCTCGCGCGCCTTGCCGCTCTCCTTGGTGTCTTATAAAAGCGACCATGAGGGCCGAAGTCGCTTTTAAAAGACACTCAGGGATAGACAGTCTCCACGTTGGCTCGCCCATTGGGCCTTCGGCACTCAGCCATACATAAATAGTGCCCTATAATGTAACGCTGAGCCTTCAGCCTCGCTTGCCTTGCTGCTCTCCTTCAGCCTTGGGCCGTCAGGTTAGCTTATAAGACACTCGGGAACAGGTAGTGTTATGTTGGCTCGCCCTTCGGGCCTTTAGCCTTTAGCCTTACAAAAAGAGCCAAGCTCTGTTGGGATGCTCGGAATTCGGACTGGCGTGCCTTGCCGCTATGCTTCGGGCCTTCGGCCCTCAGCCATTGGTAAGGAGGCCTCTGTGTGTGAATGCTCGGCTTACGGCCTCGCATTTCTTGCCGCTCTGTTTCGCATTTTCAGCCTTTATCATTACATAAAGAACCCGCTCTGTTGGCACGCTCGGCCTTCGGCCTCGCATGTCTTGCCGCTCTGCTTCCGGCCTTCGACCATCATACTTACACGAAGAACTCGCTCTATTGGGACAGCGTTTAACGGCAGAACTGCGTAGCGAGACTTTTATTATTGTACATGTAATTGTTTTTGACGAGATTCATTCGTTTAGAATCGGTACATTTGATATTCCTAAATAAGCACTTAATCATTCGTTTTGACAATAGGATTACTAGAGAATGTCATATTGACTGCAATGATTTCTTAAGGGGTGTAAAGAAGGGTGAAAGATTGTATCATCATGATCATCTGAGGCGTTACAGCCGTGGGTGGGGCCTAGCCTGGTCAAGCAAATCTCTCCAGTCCGATCTATTCGTGGCTTTCCTTCTCTAACATGTCCCCCCTAAGGTTCTGGTGCCCTTTTCGACGCCGTCCAACCATCTGAGTTTAAGAAAGATTGAATGGGAAAAAAAATCTAAGGCGAGAACGAGTCCTACGCGGACGAAGTCGCGGGGAAAAGCTAGTATTCAAATATATATTTAGACGATTAGACATTTAGCTGTTTAAATGATTAGAAAATAGTTAATTAAATATCCGTTGGTGGAAATTTAAAGTTGTTTTACGCGAATTTCTAGAAAAATGATAAAACTATGCATGATGCCTACACTGAAGGGTTGAGAATTTGTTACTTATGACCAGTGGCGGGCTGGCGGCTGCTGACTACGAAAACCAGTGGTGCGCTAATTTATGGATTTATGAAATACTATAATATATAACTCAAAAATTGCAATACAACCACATTTTCCCACTAACAATTTTTTTATGTATTACCTCGATTTGTCGATTTTGGTCAATGGCAAATGGTTTTATATTAAGACATGACCTTGGCGGCCCAGTCGATTTTATTTCTAATTTATCAATCACTAAAAGTTTTATTATTGTTTTTAATATTCTCGATATTCAAGTTCACACTTTTTTTTATTTAACACACAGTTCGTCATTTCATTAAAGATAGTCACACTCACTTTACAAAAACAAACAATAAACACGAAATACGAATGATGGCGCGATACGAGAAAAGTGCAGGTCATGTTATATTTATCAACCAACTAAGCTAACTTGACAATTAGCGCGCAAGAAAATCTTTATATTTTGAGCGTTTACTTCGCTTGGTCGGGTAATACCGCCACCAGCCGCCTCGTGTGGGCTCCGTGCGCCGCACCAGATTTACCTATTTCTTCATAGACTTTGTACGTGCCCGGCGTTCTAACGTGATTCTCATAGAAATTGTACTGGCTAGTGGGTGCGCTCCACGAAGCGCACGGAGAGGTTTATTGAGACTGAGCGAAAAAGAGTTACACTTGGATTTCGCAAACAAATGCGTGATTTACTATAGAAAATACTGAAATCGTTACATGCGTGCCTATTATATTTGAGGAGTTCCCTCATTTTCTCAGGATTCCTATCATTAAATCTTCACATTTATATTAAAGATGGTTATTAAACGAACCATTTCTGAAAACTGGAATCAATTAATCAGTTGCCTGGTTAGATGGTAAAATAATATTCCGGAATTGTAATATCGGAAAAAATGGCCGAGATTCCGGAATTTCGAGATTCTGAAATGCATGCCCTATTATTGGATCGCTCGTGTATAAGTACCGTGGGTTTTCCTAAATCATTTGTTTGATTTTTTAATCTGTTTGCGTGATATTTATTTTTAGGTCGGCCTTTCACAGTCTGAATCCCAACCTGAATTCATAATCTGAATTCATAGTCTGAATTCTGGAGCCTTGCCTCACACATGTCTTAAAAAATTCAATCAGTTCAGTAATCTCGCGTTTGACAGGTGTCACCCCGGTGCAACAAACGTCAATGGTGACATAAATTGTACTGGGATGACAGCTGTCAAAATGTAAATATAATTAATTGGAATTTCTAATCTGAATCCAGTATGTGTGTGCTTGTCTGTACTAATTGTATAGAAAGAGGTGCGTCTGGAATTAATAATCGGAATTTTCATATTCTCATGTCAGCATCAATCTGAGAAATACATAATCTGAAAAAATCAGAATGTGTGTCGATAATAGTTAAGAGGGTATACGCTGGAAAAGGTACATTTCGGCGTTTTACTATGTTTTCAATACGTTATTTCTCAGAAATAGTAAAAATTTATGGACAATTATTCACAGATCCTTAATGAACAACTTATTGACTTGGGGTTTTACAGACTACATTTAGAAATTAAACGTATATTGAAGAATCTCGAGCACTTTTCTCACCCTCGATTTCGAAATATTCAAAAACATGGCGTCTTTCAACTCTGTTTATTCTGTAACCTATTGAATTCATACTATGTATTATATATAGTTGAACGTGTCAGAACATGCTTTATTTCTTCTACCGACTGAATTTTCACGATTTAAAATTTCGTTTAACTAAAAGAGCCACAGAAAACTACCTATTTATGACAAACTTCATTGCATGTTTTAGTAATGTTCAAACTTATAAAAATGTTTTTGAATGCATTATTATATATATATATATATATATATATATTTATATATATTGGGGGACAATCTTACACAAATCGACCTAGTCCCAAACTAAGCAAAGCTTGTACTATGGGTACTAGGCGACGATATACATACTTAGATAGATAAATACATACTTAAATACATAGAGAACATCCAAGACCCAAGAACAAGATCCGTGCTAAATGCACAAATAATGCCCTGGCCGGGATTCGAACCCGGGACCTCTAGCTTCGGAGGCAGTGTCACTACCAACTAGGCTAAACAGGTCGTCAAAAAAACATAAAACACACACACATACACACACACAACATTTAACATTTTGGTATGATAAAAGAACTTCTATTTTATCATATCAAAATTGTTCACAAGTAGTAAATAAGATAAAAATATATTTATTTTAAATGATTTAAAACAGACCTTTTTCCTAAAGACTCGCTTATAGTGACTCAGTACCGGCCGAGCGGCCGTCAGAGGAGGACGTGTACAGCGTTTTTTTGTGACTCTTCACAAAGCTTACAACAACTCCCCTGAGGAAACCAATATAACCTGTGACCTCCGATTAGACGTATTTATTACGAACGTCGCAGTCAAAGTATACTAGGGACGTAATCGTGAGCTAAATCGAGACAAGTCATGAATGGCTCGCAATTGTCAATTGATTTTCGAGTAACGATCATGATACTTGGTTGATTTAATTTATTTATAATTTTATTAGGACTCAAATATTTTTATTATTTTTATTTATAATGCCTTAGTTGTAGTCTACCCACATTTAGCTGCGAGTTTTAGGTTTAGTCTACCCACACACACCGTAGCGGTATATCATATCATATCATTGCATTGATCATACATCTTCATACACAATAAACATGTAGTGCCGGGTTAGAATAGCACCACCCCCTTTCTTCCCTTGGGTCATAATAATCATAATCATTTATTCATTGCAAGAATGTAGTTTACAAAACAAGGTGTTACAAACATTAATGACCAATACATTCTGCTTTACTAAAAATGCAAGAAAATAGAAAAACATTTAATTTACATAACATAGTGTACATTATTTTTGTACCTAAAAAGTCGACAAAGTAGGATTCTAAAAATAAATAATTCAATGTCATGCACAATGTTAAGGTCAAAAGATCTTAAAAATAACTAGTCAAAGTGGAGTCTCTCCTGAATGTGATTTATAATAATATGAAAGAAAATATATTAAAATCAATTAAATATGTAAGCTAATGATCAATAATAGTCATCCTTATAATTAAAATATTCATGCATATTATAAAAACAATTATAAAAAAGCCACATTTTAATATAATTTAAAAAAATAGTAATAGGCAATTTTTTAACTCAGTTGGCAACTGATTGTATATCCGTATGCTCATGGAGTGTACATTTTTTAGAGCATGCCAACCTATAAGGTGTAACAGCATGTTTATGTGTATCTATTGTCTTTGTGGTCAATTTAAAACTTGCGACAGTAATTGAGTGTCGTAAGAGCCGACAATGCTAACCAGGTCGTAGTGTGTTGTAGGCAATAGGCTAGCAATCTGTCACTACAATATCACAATATTCCCATCGATAAACCTGCAATTGCTAAAAGTGACACTGGAATTAATTTTCTTGTGCTCTGCCTACCCCTTTTGGGTATATAGGCGTGAGTTTATGTATGTACAAGTATATACTAAAAACATGACGATATGAATGTATACATATAGTCGTACAGATCATTTTCGCTACAAAAGTGTCAAGATGTCCTCGCGTTATACGACAACCTGTTACCGCATACAAAGCTATATTGGCTGATATCATTGTAGACCTTATTTCATCGTATCAAGGTTCAAATTTGAACGAGTAGTTTTATACGTCATGTTGTTTACAAACACATGCGTACACCATGTGCAGTACTTATTTGTGTGTCGCGGAAAACATCAAGAAATACCTAGATTTGACTTGCGCCGTGCGGAGTATATCCTCTTAAATTGTATGCAATTCCGTGCATTCTGAATTGATAATATGAATTCAGATTCGGATTCAGACTGTGTACTTATAAAGGCCAGCCTTAGTGCTAATTTTTGTTGGAGTCATGTGTCATGAAGTTAAACGGATGCTACTTGGTATGCGAAAAAAATCATGGTTCTAGGTCGTGATCCAACACCACTTTTTCTGACTCTGTAAATGATCCTCATTATCATATGGCAGTATTTGATTAAAATATAATAAGTTTATTTTTTCTTATATTTCAAGTAAAATTCATCTTATACTAAGTAATCCTGGTCACCCTGCTTTTTACATACGTTTTATGGAAAGCGACAAGACGTCACATTGAGTAGGGTGACTAAATAGTATGCATTAATGTTTTTTTCTACTTTTCATCTGAAAAATAATCAACATTATTGGAGATAAACAATACTTATCAACATTATTAGGCTCATTTTAAATTCTGTATAATGTCTTTCTCTCTTGCTTCACGACCCAGAAATCATCCTATATATATAATGATTTTAAAAGGAAAACTATAACAGGTAAATAGAGATTTATAGTTAACGAGTAATAGCCGGTTTCGTACAATTTCCATTGATTACTTAGATAACGTCATTAGTTGTGTCAAACATTTTGAATTATAAGTGTGTGATTATTTTATTAGTCCTTCTAATTTAACGGGTGGGCAACTACGGAATCTTGCATTGCACGTGGCCCGACACGCACGTGGCCGGCTTTTGTTTTATCTCGTTTCTGTTACCATTCACTTTAACTTTAATACAACCACCGTCTTAATACGATTATTTCGATCAGTATATATTTGAAGTCGTAGAACACACTTTATCCATATCAAAACATTGAAAGAAACGGAGCGGTGAAAATACATTGTTTAGACGATTACTATTTAAACACTCTTTAAACAAGTTTAAACATACCTGTTTTAAAAATCTATAAGCTAGAAATGTTCCATAAAATAACTCAAAATTAAAAGTTACGTGTACATGAGAGGGTCAAATCAAAAGTTACGCAATTATGTAACAAATGTTCACTCACCATATTATTATGGCAACACTGTCAACACACTCCCGCTATAAGTTCAAACGACAAAAGTTCAAAACAGTGTCCATTTAGATGAAATACGTTTTTAACTACTATGACTTAATTCATATCAATGCTATATTTAAATTAATCGCGTAATTTATACATAATAATAAAACATTTTGTTTTTTTTCGTTGTTTAATTTATTAAGTAGTCAAACTGTCTGTGGTTGGTGGACGGTTACTGCGAAGCGAAATTCTCCGTTTCATTCGCACTTACGATATTCTATGCGAATGCAAAAGAGACGGAGAACCACTCGTTTTTCGCGGTATTGATAAATTTGATCTCTCACGAAATGGTTCCGGTTTCGTGCACTAATAGGGACTAATGTTTTATCGATTATTATTATTGATATTTTTTCAATAGGGTCTTAGGCTAGGTTTCGCTATGTTATATAAATTAAAATATAAAAATACAATATTTTTAACAATTGTAAGTCTACAAAATACAATAACATAATAAAAATAAAAAAAACCAAAAATGCGAGGCGGGGCCTACCCACTGGTGGTCAAGGTTATTGATTATTAATTTATTCTGATACCACAGAATAAGTAATGTAATTGACCGAGCGAGCGAACCGTCTCCTGCTTCGACAAAAATTCTTTCGTATGTCCAGATTTCCAATATTCCGGATGGTCTGTTCCAATGAAATTTTATAAGTACTTAACAAAATATCATTGATCTGTTCTCCTCTAAGTATAGGTCGCATTTCTCAACCGATTCTCGTGAAATCTTGTGAGTAGGTTCCATAATTATATGGATTTTTTTTATCGAGTTTGTGTAGTTTCCATATTGTTTCCATATAATTATCGACTTCGCGAAGTCTACAAGCTCATGGAGCCACTAAATAGTAGTACTTTACTATTACGTACTACTATTTACTTTGACGTCAACAAGCTTGGGGAAATGTCACAAAAGCCTGCCGCAAAAAACATTTCTGAAAATGACTGCGGACTAAAAGCACAGAAAATATGCAAATGCCTGTGAAATTCGACACGTTACCTTCACCCCATTAGTACCGTCATTGGATGGCGTCTTTGCACCCCAAATGTTATCTTTGATCAAACACATGGGAGAAAGCCATAGCAGACCGTTGGAATCGAACCTTGAGTACCGTACTGGGATGGCTCAGAACTCGAATAAGCGTTGCCATCATACGTGACACCGGCATGTACATACGTGTAACTCGCCACAAATTTAATTAAACCCGTGGCAAAATGGCCGGGTTTCGATGACGGTGCTGCTGCCCTGCCACACATCGATTGAATTAATTTTTTATTATTGTTGATATTATAGTGTCCATATATATTTTTTACCCACTTATTCACTTAAATAAACTATATCTTATTAAAATTTACGTACTTATCTATATTATACAACATTTAAAATAAAAAAAATGAAGTCCCCGCCGGCGCCGCGTCTGTCTGTCTGTCTCTATGTTCGCGATAAACTCTAAAACGGCTTGATGGTTTTAGATGCGGCTTTCACCAACGTGTAGTGATTCTTCCGGATGGTTTTGGTGTATTATTTCAGAAGTCAGCTCTAATAATATGCCTACAGTTCTTGTCAATGCGCCTTCAAAATCGAATAAAAGCGAATACGTGCGAGGTACGTACACCTATGGCGCGGAGCCGGCCGGCCGACGGGTGCAGTGCTACAGATGTCATTTTCTATCGTCTCTTCTTTTTATATCGTCAATTTTATACGTCTCAAGTTGACTCAACAAAAGAACGTCATCACACGACTTTTCATGGCATTATTATAAACGTCTCATAAGGTCGAACGTTGTCACACGGCTATTCATGGCGTCATTTTAATCGTCTCATAAGGATGAATGTCGTCACACAACTATTCGTGACGTCTTTTTAAACGTCTCATAATGACGAATGTCGTCACGCGACTTTTCACGATGTCTTTTTAAACGTCTCATAAGGACGAATGTCGTCACACGACAATTCATGGCCTCATTTCAAACATCTCATAAGGACGAACGTTGGCATATGGCTATTCATGACGTCTTTTTAAACGTCTCATAAGGACGAATGTCGTCACACGACTATTCATGGTGTCATTTCAACGTCTCCAACGGCCGAATGTCGTCACGCGAATATTCGTGACGTCTTTTTAAACGTCTCATAAGGACGAATGTCGTCACACGACTTTTCATGGCGTCTTTTTAAACGTCTTACAAGGACGAATGTTGTCACGCGAATAATCATGACGTCTTTTTAAACGTTTCATAAGGACGAATGTCGTCACATGACTATTCATGGCGGTATTTTAACGTCTCTAACAGACGAATGTCGTCACAAGAATATTCGTGACGTCCTTTTAAACGTCTCATAACGACGAATGTCGGCACACAACAATCCATGGCCTCATATCAAACGTCTCATAAGGACGACCGTTGTCATACGGCTATTCATGACGTCTTTTTAAACGTTTCATAAGGACGAATGTTGTCACACGACTATTCATGGTGTCATTTTAACGTCTGTAACGGACGAATGTCGTCACGCGAATATTCGTGACGTCTTTTTAAACGTCTCGTCAGGACGAATGTCGTCACACGACTTTTCATGGCGTCTTTTTAAACGTCTCTAACGGACTAATGTCGTCACGCGAATATTCATGACGTCTTTTTAAACGTCTCATAAGGACGAATGTCGTCACGCGACTTTTCGGGATGTCTTTTTAAACGTCTCATAAAGACGAATGTCGTCAAACGACTATTTATGGCGTCAATTTAACGTCTCTAACGGACGAATGACGTCTCGCGACAAAAAATCACGTAAATATTGCCGTGATTATTGACCAGAAGACGTCGCTGGAGAGATAATCACTTATAAATCGCGTCATTATAACGTGAGCTTGCTGCTTGGGTTATTTTACATGTACTTTAAAAATATATTATATAACTCTTATAAACAGAAATGTATTGTATAAATAAACGAGTTACTAGTATCTGAAACAAAATTAAAACAAAACTCATCTATCGAATGCCACTGTCAGAACTGGACTAAACTGAAATAGAACCACACGGGAAGCACCAGCTTTCAAATAAAAAAAGAATCATCAAAAGCGGTTTCACCCAGTCGAAAGTTCTGAGGTAGCGAACATAATGAAATACAGTCGAATTGAGAACCTCCTCCTTTTTTAAGTCGGTTAAAAATAAAATGAAAGTAAAACTACTATGTTGTTGTCGTGTTTATCAATTAAAGTAACATACTATTATTTTTCAATATTTTCAGTCGTTAATCGATTTCTTTTAACATCTAAGATCCATTTGTAAGTGGAAAAAGACCTTTCAACTTCTACTGATGTACGTGGAGAGAATTTCTAAATAGAGCTTTCGTCACTTGTAGATTCATTTGAAATCTGATCTGTGTATTCCCGTACAGTGTCAAGGTCAGGGTTTCGAATAATAACTGCTTCTAATTTATGTAGATAGATAAAATAGAACACCAATTAACAACTATCCTTACTTGGTCAAATTCTACCAATGCATCAACGATTGATGTGTTGCGTTCTTGTAGGCGGGTTAAAACTACCTCAATGATTTTAAAATGTTCCTCTATGTGCGGTGCAGTACAATGTCATCGGCACTAAAAGTTCGAGCCCTAATGATAATATTAACAAAATAGTAATAACTAATAACTATTACTACTTTTACCAGTATACCCTGGTAAACAGATAAAAATAATAAAAATACATAAAAGATAAGACATAATAATAATAATAATTGGCGTAGGGATGTGACGACCCCATCGCCCACTGGATTTCCAGTGCAGTCAGTCAACATAGGGCAGCTTGTGGCGAGCTGTTAGGGAGCAGCGACCCTATGTACCTGAGTGCTCCTGGGGGTGTCCTGTGGGTTGGTTGTATGAACAGGCCCCCCGCCTCTGGCTTGCCTTAACCGGCTGTCCAGAGTGGAGTCGCTAGAGCTGTTGCTCGGGGGTGGATGTGGTCACCTAAGTGGCGAGTTGGCTATATGTTTAAAGTCCAGTGCCACCTCTCTACCCCCAGCCCTCTGCACCGGTGTTGCCCTTAGGCCATTTTTAATGTCGCTATTTATAGGGGCCCATCTAGCAGAGGGCGAGTCACCGTCTGCCTGAGATGGAAAAATGGAAAAATGTGAGACAGTTTTATTAGGCAGACGTCAGTTGTCTCACTCAATAGCCCAGCCATTAGTCCATCATATTCAGCCAATAGTCCGGTTCATTTAGATTCCATCAACCAGCAATAGTTCCTGTACACCCTGGCGGGTGCTGTCTCTGTGTGCGTCCCATGACACGGGCAGGGACAGCATCTGCTCGGTGTACCCCTTGCATTTCATTAAATTGTCAAAAGGGCCTCTACGTGTTGGCTATGTGGTACTCGGTTGGTACTTCGGTACCTCGGTACTTCGGCTCCGCGCACGCCTTCCAAAGGTCCGGGACACTATTGTCCCGTGAGCGGAAAAGACATACAATAATAATTGTTTATTACACAAAGCACACGAATACAAAATTATACAGACATTATCCATTGGGCCACAAACTAGGCTGAGCCTGTATCTTGGGACCCACTGAGTCGGTTAACAAATCACTTGAACATCATACGGCACAAGGAGCACGACGTGAACGTTACAAAAGGTAAATTAAATTAGGTACGTATATGAAAAAAAATTATCAACCGTTAACATTAGGTAAGCACACGGAAACATAAGATAAATAAAATTAAAAATGAGGTAGGTACGAGTATATACGGTATTCCAGTTGGTACTAGGAAAGTTTGTGTATATGTAAGTGCGTAGGCATGTGTGTATTGTGTGTTTATGTGTGTGTGTGTGTGTGTGTGTGTGTGTGTGTGTGTGTGAGGGTGTGTATATGTGTGAGTTAGTGATTTCATGTGTCAAGAGTGTTAACTAAGGTACGTACTAATGAATTATTGTTATGTGTAGAGCAAACTTAATTAATAGCAGGAACGTACTATATCTTCTGTATCACACAAGCATGCAAGTTACGTTCAGTTCTTCTATGCAGAACTATAAACAGTTTTGTTGTTATTACATGTTTTGTTAATTGTATACTGTAAACTACTTAAAATTAAAAGTTATTTTGTAAAGGTAGGTAACAAAAACAGTCGCGGGATTGTTAGTCATATCCATCTTCAAAGAACGGACTTAAACCCCGGGAAATTGCATCCTAGATCCGATCACTGCTAATTAGCTGTAGAAGTCGCGATATATATTTTTTCAATTTTCAAAATTTCCAAAATTTGACTCGACAACAATGTCCTATTTAATTATCGAACATAAATCTACGCTAATAGGGCTATTAGGCTAAACAAGATAGAAAAGAAGCAAAGAGAAAATGTCATGAGACGTCGATTCTCACAGAAAATAGCGTACAATGATTTTAGCTTTTTAGAGTTCCGTATACCCAGGGTAAAACGGGATCCTATTAATAAGACTCCGCTGTCCGTCCGTCTGTCTGTCTGTCCGTCTGTCACCAGGCTCGTCAGGGGGGGTCGTGAGTCTCGTGAACCGTGATAGTTAGACGATGGAAATTTTCACAGATGATGTATTTCTGTTGCCACTATAACAAAAAATAATAAAAAACAATAAAATAAATATTTAAGGGGGCTTCCATAGAAAAAAAACGTGCTTTCTTTGCCTTTTTTATAGATACGGAACCCTTCGTGCGCGATACCACCTTGCACTTGGCCGGTTTATTAACAAAGTTAATTACACAGTAGATAGAAAGTGTGTCGAGTGCCGCCATTCACCATCAAACTGTTATGTAGTTTGGCGAAAATTTGTTTGCATTCACTACTGTGTAAATTTTAAAGTATAAGTAAAATTAAAAGTAGTTTATTCTTCAAATTAGGCATATTACATGCACCTATGAACGTCAATAAACTATCACCGGTTCGGAAAAATATACCTCTGCCACGAGAAGAACCTGCGTAAGAAACTCGGCGAGGTGTCATTTTTTCAAAACAATATACATTATATATTATGGCGCTCTATGTATCGCGCCTGCACCACACCGCCACGGCTGATGATGTGGTGGAGTACGTTCGCCAGAAGACCGACTTCCCGCTGAGGGTGTTCCAGCTGCGTTCACGTCACTACGTGCACTTCAGCTCATTTGTTGTGCGCGTGCCGCGGCCGCTGCAGGAGACCATCGCGTGTGCTGACTCTGGCCGAAGGGTGTCGTGTTTCGACGGTTCCGGGGCAACCTACCGAATCCTACACAGGAGACGACGATGCAACGGGGCCACGCTGTGTCGTCGCCTAAATAGATATTTTATAAGCTTAAGTTTCATGGCGCATTGGGTTAACTGTAAGGCCATGTAAACATTTGTAAGAAATAAATAAATAAATAAATATGGTTAAATATAAAATTACATTACTACAAAATAACTTAAATAACAATGCTACAGTAGAAAATATATTTTCGCGATAGATTACCCGTGCAGGACGCTATCACTGCCAAACATCCCTATCCATGATGTAATCGTTTATCTTATAATATGCTCTTGAAATAAGTGTTTGTTTTACTACAGATTTGAATTTAGAATTGCTAAGTTCAGTAATGTGTTTAGGAATTTTATTGTAGAATTTGATACAATTTCCCAAGAACGACTTTTTCGCCTTTACTAGTCTATAGAAGGTTATTTTGAGTTTCCCAGTATTTCTCGTGGCTATTGGTTTATCAGCGTTCGTTGGAAAATGTCCCAAATTTTTCCTAACATTCATTATTATTTCAAATATGTATAGGGACGGCAGGGTTAGAATATCTATTTCTTTGAAAAATTATCTTAATGAATCACGCGACCCCAAGTTATAAATTGCTCGGATAGCCCTTTTTGAAAAATAAAAACAGTTTCAATATCTGCAGCTGATCCCCATAAGATAAGACCATAAGTAATTATACTATTAAAATAAGCAAAGTAAACTAACCGTGCCGTTGCCACATTGGTAAGCTGCCTTATTCTCCTGACTGCAAATGCAGCAGAGCTCAACCTACTTCCTATCGCTGTTATATGGGAACCCCACTGCAATTTTGAGTCCAATATAATACCTAAGAATACAGTAGAAGTAACAAATTCTAATGTTTGACCATTAAGTTTAATATTTGTATCTAAGTTTCTGTTTGATGAGTTCGCTAGAGAGAATTTCATACATTTCGTTTTTTTCGGGTTCAATACTAAGTTATTGGCAGCAAACCAGTCAGATATCATGGAGAGGGTATTATTTGGTTCAATGAGTTCAGTATCTCTCCTATTTACCTTGAATAGTAATGAGGTGTCGTCTTCGAACATTACAATGCCTGATCGTTGGCTTACCATATATGGCAGATCATTTACATAAACAAGGAACAGAAACGGACCTAGAATAGACCCCTGAGGTACTCCCATCTCTACCACTGTCTCTGACGAAATGGCTTTATTTATCGCTACCTTTTGATTTCTCTGTGTTAAATATGACTTCATGAGATCTAATGCATGCCCTCTGATGCCATAAAACTTAAGTTTATTTGTCAAAAAAGTCAAAAGTCAAAAGTTTATTTGTGCAAAAAGTAGGTAATGCAACAGTTAACAAATTAGCAACAGGTGTTATGTGACAATTCAAAGGATCTCCACTTTTTGCCGATAAAACGGCATACAAATTTTAAATCAGGCGATTTCATCACCTTACATACCAACCTAGTTACAAATTATTTAATAAACATTATTACAATTTCGCCATTGAATACTTATAAATAAATATCAATCATAAGACAGAGTCACGTAAATATTCTTGTACGTCATAATAACATTTATCTTTAAATATTTTACCTATACTATTTCTAAATTTGTTAGTTTACAAATTAAAGTACCATGATCTACACAATCAAAAGCCTTGGAAAGGTCACAGAACACTCCGATGGCGTCGTGCGACTCTTCCCAAGACTGCAAAATAAATTTTAATAAACTTGCACCTGCATCAGTAGTTGACCTGGTACTTCGTGAAGCCGAACTGCTGTGCGTGCAAAATATTGTGAGAATTAAAGTGAGAAACTTTTGCTTTCGCGCACTGTTTTAAACAATTTGGAATAATCCCTAACATACTGATGGAAACATTCGTCAGTGGTGCAAGATCTCCTTTCATAAAGTTGATATAAGTTATCTCTACTTTTCCGAATTCCGGTAGTTGCCCACTCATGCATTAAATCTCATTTTATTGTTTATCTTAATACGCTTTTTACTACAAGTCTTATTAAATTCGTTACACACTGTATTCAGAAGCATTTTGAATTGATCATTCGGATCATTTGATTGTACCTGGGTGTTCGGCATGGCGACTAGTAGATTAGACTTTAGTAATTCTAGTCTACTTCGACTCAGCGGTCTTATTTCTATAACGCGATCTGGATGTTTTACTTCGCAAGGTAGCCTGACCATCTGAGCTGTATGATCCGAACGAACTCCATTCACTATGCTACTGTCTATATGAGAACTGTTCAACCAAATATTATCTATACAAGTGGCCGAGGTCGGAGTAACTCTGGTAGGTACTTCAAACAAGTAGTCAAAATTGAAAGATTTCAAAAGAGTGATGTACTTATCTTTTTCAACTGATTGTGATAAACTGTCGATATTAAAGTCGCCACAGACCACTACTGACTTTTTACCACTTGTTGCTTTACTGAGTACATCCTCCATAATTTCTATAAAAGATGTTAAATCACCTGATTGTGGTTTATAAATGCAAATTATCAGATACTGATCCATCTCTGCACAAGCAATCTCGCAAACACGATCAACAGAACAGCCTGATACGTCTCTACGTTCCTTAAAAGTCATACCATTTTTCAATAAAATAATAGATCCACCACCCTCTGCTGTAGTTCTGTTGAACGCGCTGGCCAATACGTAATTAGTTGTTTTGTTTTGTTAAATAAAAAAAAACTGATCAAGGTCCCTTAAGGCTTAGTTTAGTCGTGGGGTCCGTACAGAGGGCCTACTCCGAACTTCGAAAATCGAACTTCGTGTCGTGCCGTCCCTTTCCGTCATATAGTGTATATTTATTTATTTAATCTTTATTGGACCCGGGTATGTCAAACTACGCCCAAGACCACCAGGGAATGGGCAGCAGCATTCCTAGAGTGCGGTGGAGATACTGCGGTCACCAACCCGCATGCCAAGCGTGGCGATTATGGCATTTACCCCCCGTGAAATTGGGGAAGCAGTGGGCGTCCTAGGGCTGATGTGGTGTGGTGGTGGCACAATAAGAAATCTTAACGTACAAAAGGCGGACTTAATGCCATGAGGCATTCTCTACCAGCACGAGACGAAACGGCACGAGAGTGAAAAGAACGGCACGACACGAAGTTCGATTTTCGAAGTTCGGAGTAGGCCCTCAGGTATGTACGAACATGCTCAAATATCCATTCCCACTGTAATACCTTCTCCTGTTTCCACAGCTAGACAAGGACGGACATTACGTGGAGAGCAAGACGGCTGAAGCGCTGGGTTCACAGTCTCAAGGAATACTCACACAAGAGCAAGTGAACAAGATCGCTAAAGAATGCAACTCATGTACGTACATTTTATATTCAATGGCTACTAAGATAATAAATACACAAATCGAACTAGTCCCATACCTACCTAGCAGGTATAAGCTCAATAAGGCTTGTGTTATTGTTACTAGACGACGATGTATTTAGATAGATAAACACTCGTTTCCACAACATACATGGTTTCATAGCATGAATATATAGGTGACAAAAATATAGCACTAAAAATTAAATAAATAAATATACGGGGACAATCTTACACAAATCGACCTAGTCCCAAACTAAGCAAAGCTTGTACTATGGGTACTAGACGACGATATACATACTTATATAGATAAATACATACTTAAATACATAGAAAACATCCAAGACCCAAGAACAAATATCCGTGATAAATGCACAAATAAACGCCCTGGCCGGGATTCGAACCCGGGACCTCTAGCTTCGGAGGCAGAATCAGTACCAACTAGGCTAAACAGGCCGACAAATTAGCCTAAAATCGTAGCAAAATGTATGAAAACCGAACCAAATTTGACCCAATTTAAATATTCCACACCACAATAATTTTCTTCCGCTGAGTATATGTTCAGAATAAATTAATCACACTAATTGTCATAACTAAGGACGTCAAAAAGTATAACAAAGTTAATTAACACATACAGGGTGGGCCCTGTAACAGGAGCAAAAAATTAAACGGTCGGATGTCGGATCCTACACCTATATGATACCTAAGTACTTACTGGTACTGGGCAATGTGAGCACAGTGTAATGTAGGGACAGACAACCAGTTTGACATTTGGGCCACTTCGTACCTTGTCACATTGGCAACAATATGACATCTCTAGCAACTATCATATTGATTTTCACTGTGACAATTTTTGTATGATAGACTGACCAGCGATTGGCCTTAGTCTCACCTGATGGAAAGCGATGAGAAGGCCTAAGATGTTGCTCACTGATTCAGTAATAGCCTATTCACTCTCGCCTTGAAGAGACCCAGATTGTATGTATCAGGAAATACAGACGGCGGCAGTAAATTCCAGTCCTTAGCTGTTCGCATTAAGAAAGAAGAAGGAAATGGCTTCGTGCGAATAAATGGTAGGCTGACAACGTAAGGATGCAACCGCTCACCGCGTCTGGACCGGTGATGGAATGGGAAGACAATGTAAGAAGTGGCCCAGAAATCAAATAGGTTGACCGGACAACAAACATGTGCTTGTTGGGGTATCGTAGTCAACTACCGTCCGTCTATGTGTCTGTCTGTCCGTCTGTCTATCCGAGGCTTTGCTCTGTGGTTGTTAGTGCTAGAAAGCTGCAATTTGGTATGAATATATAAATCAATAAAACTGACAAAGTCGTAAAATGAAATCGAAAAAATAGCTATTTACGATACAAGGGTTGTAAAACAAAGAAAGGCCTCGCAGATGTTTGACGCCCGAGCCGCAGGCGAGGGTGATAAATATGCGAGAGAGGGCTTTCTGTTTTACGACCCATGTTTTGTACACAATTTTACGACACCACTTGACTCAACTGATCATGTTCGCTACTGTTCGCTATAGTAGTGTAGTGTTCGCTTAACTAAGCCGTTTTTGAGTTATCGTAAAATGTCATCCCTTCTTAGTAAAAGGTATAAATATAATACGTTTTTATTTGCCTCTTTGTGCGTGTTCTACCGCTTATATAATGGGTTGTGCTCCAAAGAACTGTTTGACATGATGCCCACGGCTGCTTTCTATCATCGCACTGCTCGCCGTCGGCAGGGCATTCATCCTCACACCTTAACTATGACATTTCATACGATACAACGCGCACGCCACGCACACGCACACGCGCACGTGCTGCGCACGCATTCGGTGTGGCTCGGCCTTTAGAATCTAAATGGTCGCGTACGGTACGGTTTCAGAGGAACTTCCTCCCTCGGACGCTCCGGTTGTGGAATGAGCTCCCTGCCGAGGTTTTCCCGAGGAACTACAGTATGGGATTCTTCAAGAAAGGAGTGTATACATTTTTTAAGGGCGGCAACGCGCATGTGACCCCCCTGGTGTTGCAGGCGTCCATAGGCTGCGGTGACTGCTTACCATCAGGCGGGCCGTACGCTTGTTTGCCGTTGACGTGGTATAAAAAAATTTATATAAATATTGTGGACAATCTTACACAAATCGACCTAGTCCCAAACTAAGCAAAGCTTGTACTATGGGTACTAGACGACGACACTTAAATAGATAAATACATTGAGAACATTTGGATGCTCTCTGCCCAAGAACAAAATCCGTACTAAATGCACAAATAATGCCCTGGCCGGGATTCGAACCCGGGACCTCTAGCTTCGTAGGCAGTGTCACTACCAACTAGGCTAAACAGGTCAGGTATGAAACGCTGCGAAAGTATGCCCTTTTGCTTGTTATTGTTTTTTTAAAGTAAGTTCATTGGCCAACTACGGAAACGGAACCCTACACTAAGCATGGCTCGACATGATGATCCCCTTACCCAAAGGTTGTCTGGAAGAGATCGCATGTTAGCGATAAGACCACGTGTTGTCTACCACTGTTATTGTCAAATTTGATTTTGATTTGTGGATTATTTTTGGTGAGCATGAAAGAATACTATTTTAAAGTATTGTATTTTTTTTACAGTAAACGAGCAAACGCCAGAGGCGGGTTGCAAGCGCGCCCAACAAGTGTTCAAATGCATCGACGATGAGAGGTTTAAGGTGCGTATACCTAAGCAAGAAAAAATTAACCAGCCACGCGAAAATAAACCTTATGAAAACGTTTTAAGCCCCCTCCCTCACATGACAGTCCAGCGCGCACAGATATCAGAGTAACGCAGATCCGCTCATTAAAGTTAAACGATTTCTGTACATCTGATCTTTTCTCACTGATGCACAAATCAGAAAGTTTGAGAGAGACAGACAAGTGACATCTGACACTTCACCTGTCAGTGTCTCCGTCTTCATAACTGAAAATTGTACTGAACTGAAGTTGTGGTGTGTTAAGTCTATATGGGATTTAACATCCTGGTGTGCTCTCAAATGGAGACAATTTCTTTAACAGCCGAAAATGATCGTACTATCTGTCGCATTCTAACTCATTTTGATGCTCCATCGTCCATAAGGATTTAACGAGACAACTATATGAAAAACCATCTGGCTTAATACTGCGAGTCTGCTTTTCTCTGACGTCTGTGCCGCTGCGTGATGCTCGCCCGTCAGACAGAACAAGATTTTGTGGTTGGTTTGTCTATGCTCCGTGAAACAATAAACCATATACAGGGTGGAAATTACTCATGAGCCCTGGAGGGGAACAATCTTACAACGTTGAGATATCTCAATTCGCTGAAAAGATTTTTTGTTATTTCTCCTAAGCAATAAAACTGCATTCACAGATTTTCAGTAAAATGTACAGACAGCAAAAGAAAACCATTTTCAACCCCCGACGCAAAAAGAGAGGGGTGTTATAAGTGTAACGTGTCTGTCTGTGTATCTGTATATCTGTCTGTGGTATCGTAGCTCCCAAACGGATGAACCGATTCCCGCTTAGTTTTTTTTTGTGTCATAGATAATTTTATCTCGAGTGTTCTTAGCCATGTTTTATGAAAATCTGTTCAGCTGTTTTTGAAATATTGAGCGTTGAAATGAAAATGTCGGGGTTTTTTTTTTAACTTTTTCTATGTTGTAGTTATTCCAAATTAAAGGGAAAAATTTAAAAAATTTATGCTCCGAGCAGGATTCGAACCTGCGACAGCTGGCATACGCGGCCAATCGCTCTAGCCTCTGAGCTCTGATCTAGCTGTTGTAGTTATAGTCAATAAATTGTATATCCCCATCGATCATGTTTCTATCAAGGAACAAAAACTTCTTAGAGACCGACCTAGTCTAGAATACAAGAAATTCCACAAATTAATAAAAATTACAAAAAAAGAAATTGTATTTTTTTTATTCATTAATCTATGAATGCAGATTTACTAGGATTATTAAGATTGCTTCTAAACGTTTTAAGGTAGTTCCCCTCCTTTTTAAGGAACAAATTTGTACTGACCTCATTTGGTATGTTTTAAGAGGGTGCAGTACGCTCGGTTCTCCATACAAACGTATTTATGCTCTCATTTTAAAACGCCATGCTAGAATAACATGAAACTTTGTATACACAATGAGATCCAGCATACCTAGGTCGGAAAGCAGTTTTTGTTGTTAGAAATTGTAAAAGAAAAAAAATACAGCGGTTTTTCGTGTTTTTTACGGCTTGTATGAAAACCTTAATAATCGTTGTATTTTTTCACCATTATAATTTCAAGCAACAGAAACTAATTTCCGACCTAGATATGCCGGATCTCATTGTGTATACAAAGCTTCATGTTATTCTAGCGTGGCGTTTTAAATGAGAGCGTAAATACGTTTGTATGGAGAACCGAGCGTACTGCGCACTCTTAAGCTTGAAACGCACAGAATGTGGCGCAGCCTCGTTGCGGGGCGGAAGCTGTTTTTCGGAAAAGCTAGCGCCGCTAGTAAATTGATTCATGATTATTGCGGTTACAACCCTAGAATAAAGATCCTTCTTTTTTCAGATCATCGGCATGCACTTATAAACTCAGGCACATGGAGAAGCGAGACGAATCTTTAGTTAAGTTTTTTCTTTATATTACGACGGTGGCAAGCCAGCGATGTGACTGATGAAGAATCACAAATGCTGATTACTAACTCTCAGCAGTCGAAGTTCTCAACGCAGCACATCCATACATATCGCATAGTTAGTTTTATTCAAATTCAAATAATATTGTGTAAAATAAAATAAGAAATAATACATTTCATACTGACATATTTTGTTTTTTTTTTTTAAGTAATGAAATTAGGCAGCGTATTGGGGACATATACAAACGTAAATTATATTAAGTGGATACTTCTTACGTCGCCTACCTATTTATAGTCGTCAAATAAAATAACCATAAACCCAAACATAATATTATGCTTTAGCAATTGCTTGATTATCACCGATGCCATTACTTTTATTTTCGCGCTTCGTCTAATAATTTTTAATAAATAAAGTCTCTCTTTTGTTTATGTTGACGTACAACTTTAGCACCCTTTCGTCACTTCATACAAGAGACAAGTAAAATCAAACACGCCACCAGCTGATTAATAATTATAATACTTTATGCCACTCACAATTTTGGTGAATAAACCAGAATAAAACCAATCTTTAACTGAACGCCCTTCCTTCTTGCGAGTATTCCCTCCGCCTGATTTGGCCCAGCATGAGACTAAAATCTTTCTAATTATCAGGATTACCATTGAATTCGGATCCTGGCAAATAACTCGAATCTTTTCAAGATTTTGACATTCGCATGTATTATGTGTCTGAATGCAGTCTTTTATGCCTCGTTAAGTCACTCAAAATTCTAAAACTCTTTTCACATATATCACACGTATACGGCTTTTCACCTGTATGAATCCGTTTATGTCTAATCAATGAATGGGAGCGCGCGAATTTCATGTCACATACATCGCAAGTATACGGTTTGTCTCCGTGTATCTCTCTATGCGTCTTCAAATCATTTAAACACGTGAACTGCACTTCACAAATCTTACATTTGAATCGCTTCTCCCCCGCATGTACCTTCTTATGGGTAATCAAATGATTTAATTGCGCAAACCGCTCTTCGCACATATCGCAACCGTATGGTTTCTCGCCTGTGTGTATTCTTCTATGTCTAATTAAATCGCCAGAACGCGCGAAATTCTTGTCACATCTTTCGCAGGCGTATGGTCGCTCTCCTGTGTGTGTTAGCTTGTGTTTACTCCTCGAGCTGGCGCACGCGAACGTCATATTACATATGTCGCAATTGTATGGTTTTTCACCCGTGTGCGTCCGTCTATGTCTTGTCACGTGACACGAGAGAATGTACGTCTTACCACATAAGTCACACGCAAACGGCCTGGATCTGTCCTTGCCCGTGTGGGATAGTCTATGGTAATTTAAAGAATACAACTGCCTAAACTGTTTTTCACATATGTCGCACGTAAATGGTTTGTCATTAGTATGAGTTATTCTATGTCTATTCAAGTCACTTGGACTTCTAAATTGCTTTCCACATAACTCGCAATCGTGTGTTCTTGAGCTAGTGTGGGTTTCTTTATGTATAAATAATAAATTCAAGCGTGTGAACTGCCTTTTGCAGATATCGCAGGTGTACTTTTTTCTGTCGGTGTGGGCTTTTTTATGCTTTTTCAAAGAGCTGGATAGTTTAAACTTTTTTCCGCATTTATCGCATGGGAATGGCTTTTCCTCGTCGGGGGCGCCCTCTGGCGCTGACTCCACTTTCACGGCGACTAAAAAATAGAAACATACATGGATAATCAAATAGGCTAGATGTCTAATTTTTGTTTTGGCCGGTCGAAACAGTTTTAGAGGTGATCAAATGTTTGTATAGGAACAAGACCAACTACAATTAGAGCAGCACAAAGGAAGAGAAAGTGACTCAAAGTACACCATAGCTGCCAAGCACTGAAAACGCTCCATAGTAATTGATATTTAAAAGTGACTTCAAGTTGAGTAGCCCCGTACAGATATACAAAAAAATTTTTTTTAGTAAAGCGTTTTATTGACAAAGTAGCGTTATGAATCGATATGCGAAAATACCGCATATCGATTGTAACTGGTCATATAATATATATCCTCTCTAAAAACTGGTTCGAATGGCACCATAAAAAATTGACAAATAGCCTTATCGTATTGGTTGGTATATGGCTTGTAAAAAACCTCACCAGTGATTCCATGTTGCTGCAGATCCCTCGTCTCGACCTGGGAGTCGCTGTCAGCACTGTCATCCACAGAGCCGTCACTGTCAGCGCTCTCAGCCGCAGAGCTGTCAGTGCTGTCACCGTCAGCACATTCAGCTGCAGAACTGTCGCTGTCCGAGCATGTGGGCTCCGGCTTGACACGCACTGGCTCCTCAAACTCTATTTCCACCTTGACTGTAAACAAAATCACATGTGTAAGCAGCATCAGCAGTTGTCAAGGACCCCGGGACCCCTACCGTTCTCCGTTGATAACAAATTTACTTCAGGAACTGGTCAACAGACCACTCCGAAGTTAATATTGCTTGGGCGGGTTATAAGTGTTATGTGTGCTGTATTGTCATGTGGTTAGGTTATGTTTATGCAAAAGCTGAAGATTTTAAGTGTTCTAGGACACTTCGAAAGTCTATAATAGTGTTCTAGGATTCCATTAACGAGAATTGTTAATTATAAAATACTAGCTGCTTCCCGCGACTTCGTCCGTGTCTTCGCTCCTATTGGACGCAGCGTGATGTTATATAGCCTAAAGCCTTCCTCGATAAATGGACTACCCAACACAAAAGGAATTTTTCAATTCGAACCAGTAGTTCCTGAGATTAGCGCGTTCAAACAAACAAACTCTTCAGCTTTATAATATTAGTATAGATTTAAACTATCATTATAGAATACCTAAGTTATAAAATATTTACTATTATTCTGCTGATATTAGTAGGTGATTATGCTCTTTATGTTTTTTTCTCACTGCACCCATCTTAGCAAGTTTCTGTTTGGCCCTATGTTGGACTGGTAGAGAATGCCTTGTGACATTCCCTCCCCTCCCCTCCTCACTTCCCCTTGTACTTATTTAAATTGATCAATAAACTTGCAAATTAATTTAAAAAATCGCTCCTACGGGAGTGCAAGCATGGGCACTACTAAGACGGCCAAAAAGTTGTCTAATTATTATTAATATACCTATTGTAGAAGAATATTCGCCAATAATAGGACCATGTTATAATTTTAGTGATATTTTTAAATATTTGTTAGTACCTATAATATCAATTAAAACTGACCAAAACCATGTCATATGAATGAGAGACAATTAAGATCCATGTTGAGAGCAAGAGAATTTGTACAATCTTTATTAACATCAGTATTTTAATACGACTGGACAATGGACACATTTTGATACAAGAGATTTCTCAGGACTGGGACTAGTTGAAATCAAGAAAACCTTTGCCCAACAGTGGGAAAACTATAGGCTCTTAAACATGTACACAATGATTCATATAAGTGGTGATCAGGAACCAGAACCACTAATTCAGTAATGGATAGCACCAAAAAAAATACATTTAATTAATAATCTTTGTCACCCTACCCATGGTTTATAATAATTATATACTATTACCTAAGATCTCCACTTGTATTTAAAAAAAACGGCCAAGTATGAGTCGGGCAAAAAAGGGTTTCATAGGGACACCTACTAGTTCACATTTAAAACCACTATACAATGCATTGAACCAAAAAAGGTCATATCTTCATAGGGAACTCACAGCACTTACATCCTTTTGTTTGGGAAAGTGATAACTGGTAAACCATTAGACCTATCTTATTTTTTAAATATTTTTAATTGTACACAACCAAATTATTTTCAGAATTTTAAACTTGATAGTTTGGAACTTTGTGGGGGGGGGGACACTTTTTATGACTTTGACAGCTTATATGGTTGGATGAAATAGAATATTTTTTTTGGAAACCACTATGTAATTTTTAAATGCCTATCCATATATAACCTACACGCCTATGTGCATTGAATTTATTTTTTCATCCCCTTGGTTACATATATGAGGTGCCCCCCATAATTTAATATACTAGATGAAAGCCCGGCTTCGCTCGGGTAAAATAAATAAGAAAGAAATAAACAAAATATTTATTCGTGACAGTTATGCAAACGACGACAGAAATAGTGTACAAAAATGTATAAAATAAAAACATTACAACAACGGATTATGATGAAACTTCGAATCGTATAGAAATATAGTCTGTAGTCTGGATTGGGAATAAAAGTATGGAAAATGGAATTATATGGAATTGGGAGTAAAAGATTACGCAAACGACGTCACGGGCAAAGGCTAGTATCTTTGCAAGTTAATCCTAAGCATTTATATAAGGGTAGTATTTAAAGGCACATAAAAAATTTGACACCGTAATCAGTACTGATTTGTATAGCTAAAATACTAATCGTTCATTAAAATTCAATTCAGATGTGCATTGTTAAATATTGATGTGCCAGTCAGTATTTTTGGTGCGAAGTCAGAGCTGCTAACGCGAAAAACAAATGAAGTTCGTGTATCTCCCTCTCTGTCGCACTTGCAAATTCGAGCGACACAGAGGGAAATACACGATGTTCGTTCGTTTTCGTTTCGCGATAGCAGCTCTCTATTCTCCGCCAAATTCTATTCAGTGGGGCCCTTTACACTCAATATTATCGCGATTTTTAAAATTGTATGGGGTCTGTTAAATGCTTAATACTATCACAATACTGGTGTGTCAATATTATCGTGGTTTTCAAAATCATACGGATTTTACTTCAATATTCATTGCACGTGATACGGATCGTGATATGAGTATATCGCGTGATATTAATAACCATGTAACAGGCCCCTATGGATGTTGCTTCAATATTCAGTGTTTCACGTGATAATAATAACAGTTGGTAATATTTTCTCCAATTAATGGAAGCTATTTAACAACTTGTTCCGTTTTGCCAAAGATATTTCACATTCCGATACGCGCACCATCCAGGAATAGGAGCCGTCAGACCAGAGGGCCTACCACGATCTGAAAACGAAGTATTTCCCTCTCCGCGCTCGAATATGCAAGTGCGACAGAGAGGCATATATATTTAGTTTTCGGTTGGTAGCACCTTAGTCCGAGCGTGGCGGACGGTCGAAGAAAGTCAAAGAACATTCCGTGTGTTGTCTGTCACACATATAATTTTTTAGCTTCCCATCGACCTATGAACTTGAAATTAAGTGATAATGTTTATTATGAAGTATATTTTACCAAAAATATCAATATATTGATAAATCACATTTGTTTTTTAGTTGTATGGAACCCTCAGTGTGCGACTCCAACGCACTTGGCTGGTTTTTATTACATTTTGAATTTTATTTCTCTTATAGTAAAATACCCTATTCGTTTTAAAGTTGACGCCTGAGGGCCTACCGCGAACCAAAAACGAACTATCTTCCTCTCTGTCGTTCGAATATACATGTGCGAGAGAGGCAGATACTTCGTTTTCGGTTCGCAGTAGCGCCTCTAACGTCCGAGTGCGGCGAACGGCATGAGCTGAGGGTCTACTCCGAAATTCAAAATCCTAACTTCGTATGGTGCCGTCCCTTTCACTCTCCTGTCATAGACTATATGAGTGAAAGGGACGGCACCATAAGAAGTTCGGATTTCGAATTTCGGAGTCGTCCCCCAGTACCACTAAGTTATAAGATAGAGCGAGATAGGGATAGAATTTTGATAGACGTTTAAAAGCCATAAGTCACCTAGTAGTTTGTCACAAACAAAATAGAGACGCAGCTTTAAGATGGCGGACAGACTCAGCAAACATTCAAGTGGTGTCCTTTACACGATTAATATTATCACAATACTGGGGTTACAATACAATACAATATGCTTTATTGCACACCTCAAAAAAAGAATTACAGATATAAACAGCATAAAGATACAAGCAGAGGTAAACAACAGGCGGTCTTATCGCTAAATGAGCGATTTCTTCCAGACAACCTTTGGGTAGCGGAGAAAAAAGTAAACAAACATGATAAGTGGGTGGTGCAAACAAAAGGAATAACTACTAGAAATAAAAAGAAATATAATAATAATAATAATAAACACATAAAGCACTATATATAAATATATATATATAAAATAAACATACACAAATAAGTAAATAAATAAACATACATATATACCTCAAACTTAAGTGAGACCCAAAAGTAAACTACAGACCAGTATCGAAAAATATTATGGAAGAGACAAATAGTGCTCTTTCAGACTAGATTTAAAAGACGCACTAGATTTAGCCCGTCGTACATCTAGGGGCAGAGAGTTCCATAGTCGGACAGCTTGAAAAGTAAATGAACAGTTATAAAATTTAGAGGAGGACGAAGGCACAGCAAGAAGAAATTTATTAGAGGATCTAATTGAACGCAGATAGTTAAATCGTTCCTTGAGGTAGCGAGGGGTTGCCGGATTAAAAAGTATATTAAAGAGAAGAGAAAGAATGTGAGAGTTACGACGAAGACGGATTGGGAGCCACTTGAGTTTTAGACGGAAACTAGAGACATGGTCATACTTGCGTAACCCAAGTATGAACCGTATGCATACATTTTGAATACGCTCAAGTTTATTGAGTTGCTCCTCAGTGATATCAAGATATGAGATGTCCGCGTAATCGAGAATAGGGAGAAGAAGGGTTTGGGCAAGCGCAATTTTAGTGGCGATGGGAAGGAAGTTACGAAGGCGTCTTAGAGAAGCTACTGCAGCAAACATCTTCCTGCTGACCTCGCTCACTTGCGGCACCCAGGATAGAGTGCGATCCATGATAATCCCTAAATTTTTCACCTGGTTTGAGAAAGGAATCTGAATACCATCGAAATATACAGAAGGGAGATTGGCGAAGTCGATTCTGGAAATCATATTACTACTGCCGATAATAATAACTTGGGTCTTTGTTGGATTAACTTTCAGCCCAAAACTCTCGCTCCACCTTAGAATGCGTAGTAGATCCTCATTAGTCGACTTAATCACAACAGGTAGATCGCTAAGCACCCCCCGCATATAAATCTGCAGATCGTCGGCGTACAGGTGATAACTAGAGGAAAGGTTATGAGTAATGGAATTTATGAAAATTGAAAATAATAGAGGAGACAGCACACCGCCTTGTGGAACACCGGCCAACGTACTGCACCAAGAAGAACGGGACTCTTCTACCTTTATTCTTTGCCGACGACCATTGAGATAACTGTGAAACCAATCAACCACCGCAGGAGATATATTAAGAGAACGTAAGATAGCAAGCATTATGTCAAAATCCACAGTATTGAAAGCATTGCTGAAGTCCAATAAGGTTAACACTGTTACTTCCCCATTGTTCATGCCGTGCCGAATATCGTCTGTGATTTTGACAAGAGCTGTTGTGGTACTGTGGCCTGGGCGGAAACCCGACTGAAATTGATTCAATAGATCGTTCCCGTTCAAGAAAGAAGTTAATTGCTGATGTACTAGTCGTTCCAGGACTTTGGATAGGAAAGGAAGAATGGAAATAGGACGATAATCAGAGTAGGAAGCAGGATTTGATTTTTACAATATTATCGCAGTTTTCAAATTTGTATGGATTCTGATTTAATATTCACGTGATACTTATCGTGATATGAATCCATGTAACAGGCCCCATACATTCGCTTTGAAGGCGGTTGTTGTGACAATCAGTCTAGCTAGCACGATAGATTATACCGTTACGTTTTATGTGACGTTTTAATACATTTCGCCCATATAACGTGACGGTATAAGTTATCGTGCTAGCTAGGCTGATAGGTGTATAGAACGTTTGAAAACTACAAAAACAAAAGCTGCAGACGCGGCTAGCCGAATCCACATAATGGGCGATGATGGCCCATCACCCAGAACGCAGCCCAGCAACCTGGCCAACATACCGGACGCAAAAATAGTTCACGATTTTCGAACGTAGCCGACACTGTCAACCAACAAATTTAATATAGCAATATAGTCTGTGGGCAATATGGCCGACGTTTTGTCATCAAATTAACACTTTTAAATGCAAAATACGCGACAATCCGAATTTTGCGGATACATATGTTCAACTCAAAAATCGTTATTTTTATACGTTCTTCAATTTGAGACAGGTCTCGTTCGGGTCTACCGTACCCCTGCACGAAATTATTAATATAGATTTCCGTAATTTCACATCACTTTTCTGTAGCAGTTCATACATACAGAGTTAAATTTATTCTGCCAAATTTTGATACTCAGTCGTCAGGAGGATAATGCTTCAGAACAGTTTTTTTTAAATATTGTAATAATTCCTAATAATGTATGCCAATGATGATAGCTTTAATATTCAGCTTTATCTTTTATTGAAAGCAGATGAACCCTTTCACCACCATTGACTTAATATAATGTCAGTAAATTTAGTGCCCCACACACTGTGACCTCATATCAAGTGATGTAAAGGCAACCTATGTCCTCTCAAGCAAGGTTCATTTTCAGTCTTTTGCTAGATGCTGGCCAAGAGCAATCCCGTTTAGAATTTAAAAAAAAACACAAAGACTGGCGTGTGAGACACAACTTACAGAATCTACTGTGGCAGTGAAGAAGTTAAAAGTACAGCTGGGCGACAGCTATTTCCGATGTCAATCTTATAAGAGTTATAAGTCTCAGTTTTTTGTGAGAGACACATCAATTTCTTCATACCTACACATTTATCCTTGTCAGATAAGGGCGATTTTTACAACTATTCCTGTATCTATTGGTTTAGTTAACAGATGCATGTTTCTTAAAAATAAAATATATACTGGGTGTATAGGTATGTTATACAGATGTGACTGCACCGCTTGTTTGTCTTGCACTCATTGTCCACTCTGGGTCCACGGGAGATCAGAGTCGCGGCGCTCAATCGTAGTGGTGGGTCGTTGACGGTTTTCGCTTCAACGAAACGTTAACTTAGAAAACGTCAACTAGTTGAAAAACTAGTTGATTTCGTCAACTAGTTTTTTTCTTTAACTGAAGAGAAAAAGGCATTGAGTTGATACGTTTATTGAGTAAGGGGGAAAACGTTAAGGGCTTTAGTTTAGCGTTCTATTTCGATTACGTTTGTATGTTAAAGTCGTCAACTAGTTGATTCTGTTAAACAAAATGTTTCGTTGACGAACGAAAAACGTTTTATCAACTAGTTCGTTGAATCAACGACCACCCCTACTCAATCGGCGGCGTGACATATGCTGAGTGGATGCCATTTTTGCTACCATTTTTACTTTAGTCTCTAAGTTTAGTTTAAGTTTACCAGTGTATTGGTTTGCAAAATAAATTTTCTTCTTTTTCTTCTAGGTATTATTTATTAATTTAATACAACTGTTGTTAAACGGCATTCTCTACCAGTCAACCACAGATCAGATCTATCTAAGTATTTTAGTAGCTTCATTATCTTGCGTAAGCGTAGAAACTTACTTTGTTGAGGCAATAACGTGATTTGCTGTGCCTCGGGCTTCAGCGGAGCCTCATCTTCCGAATTCGACTCAGGTTCTTGCTTAATGTACACTGCTTCCTGAGACACGACGTTGCCTCCACTTTCCTCCATTATGGCCTCTATTTTAACTGTATTCGTGGCTGTAGAACAAATGCTAACTAGCCGAAATAAAGCTCCTACCGATGTTAAGTACAGAATAATCAAAAATTAAAGATAAGAGGATGAATAAAGTATGAATCAATATGAAACTGACTGATTCGTATGGTGTTAAGTTTGCGACTTGTTAGTGATTATATTCTCTTTGGCGACTTGCGTCAACACTGGTGTTGCCCGTTCTAAATTAGTTGACATTCAGGAGGACTGTCAGTTTTGTTGACGTTTAGTTTTTTTACAAATATCTGTTGCACCTGTTTTTCTACTTGATACTAGAGGTCGTTAGTAACTTGAAGTTATTATTTTTTACTGTCTTATCTTCAGTGAATACATTATTCAGTGGGTCTACTAAAAGGTCTACTACGAAATTCGTAATCCGAAATTCGCATGGTGCCGTCCCTTTCACTATATGAGTGATAAGGACTGGGTATGACATGAGAGTGAAAGGGACGGCACCATACGAATAATATAATAATATAAGGGACAAAAAAAAGCCGGAGCCACACAACGGGCCATGATGGCCCATTATACAGTTATGCGTTCAAGGGAGATAAATATATTTTCTATCTCGGTCCATCAAATAACTAGCATAGCATCAATTTCGTATCTATCAATAATAATCATGTTAATTATACATGGAAGTGCTATTATATATCATATTTTCTGCTTCGCTGAAACCAAGTTGAAACGCACTCGATAAATGCACAAAAACAATGTCAAAAGTATTACTGAATTGGACAGTCAACTGCAAAACGGGACAAAAAGAAGAGTGTATTGGCTATGTGCACGTCAGAAACGTCAAACGTTACGGGTCCCGGGGCAATGTCAAACTCAGAGATGTCAAAAAATGACACATGAATATTTTATTTATTTTAGTAAGCGAGAAAGACCCCTTACTGGAAATTTGACTGAAATAAATAAGAAAATAAATAAATAAATACAAACGAAACGAATCGTAGGAAACCAATAGGAAACGTCGAAGTAAATTTGACATATAAGTCCCCGGAAATTGCACATTTCTGCAATGGTGTGCGCTGCGATCGCTTAGTTTACCCCCACCACCTACTTCGCACATAGCCAATAGGTTGGCTGGTTAGTGGATGTAATACCTCAACTGCAACTTTGACTACTTAACTTTATTTTTTTATTTTTTTTATTTTATTGTAAAGGGAAACAAACAGCTTAAAAATTATACATAATATAAACTCAATGAACTAATACACGAGCCAAAACAGTTTCCACTAATGGGATTACAACCAAAAATGCTCAAAGGGAACTATGAATAAAAATGCAAATGAGGAAAAACAAACATAAAAGTAAAATGAAGAAAAATAAAATAAAAATACTGAAGTTAAACAACAAAAGAAAGTTGTACATACAATGTCAGTTTAGAATACCGCTAAACACCATAAATGAACCTAAAAACTATTATTTTTTACCGGATATTCAGTGACGAAACGAATTTACCAAATTTCGTATTGAATAAATCTAGGTCTAAATATTTAGCATTATATGTCGAGTTAAGTCAAGATACAGCCTTATCGGCAAATGGAAAGTTGTTTATGTCGATTTTCAACTAACTAATGAAGTTCTAGTTATAGATAAGTGAGTGTTCATAGGGGCATGGTGAATTTTATTACGTCTAAATTGAAGAATAAACCAGTTTGACTTTGAGTGGCAGCAGACGGTGACCTTTCTAGTGATAGTCTGTTGTCATAAAATCCATATTTAAGTGAGATGCGAGGTTAAGCAGTGTCGGACGTGGTCAGTCGTTGGATGGGTGACCGCTTTGAGTGGTTACTAACTGAGCGCTCCCGTGGAAGGCACGTTAAGCCTTTCATCCCGGCTGCTGTCTATGATAGCAGTCGTTAAGTCAAGTAAGAGGCCTTAGGGCGGCTTGAGAACTTCTAACAGTCAAGTTGCCCACTCACTTGACAAGCCTAATCCCAATAAGGTCTCGTTTCCCCCTTGGGTTGGAAGGTCAGTTCTTGGGATTAGGTAGCGGACCCCAGACATCCTTTAGGATGTAACTGTACAGGGAACATAGATGGGGCTTATCTATGACAGGGAATAACGCTAGGAGGATGATGATGAGATAGTCGGAACTTTAAGTCAAGGTGTTTAATTGTGAAAAAAAAATAGGTGACCACAGCCATAGCACAGTTTGTTCCATAGTAAATAACGTTATTATTTCAAAACGCATCGTCAACAAAACAAATATCTATTCAAACACGTCCCAACTACATACAACGTCCTTTTCTTAAGAGTCCGTAATAAGCTCGGTTCTCCATACAAACGCAGTTTCGCTCTCATTTTATAATGGCATGCTGGAATCATTTGAAACTTTGTATACATAAGAGGATCCGTCATATCTAGGTCTAAATTAGTTTCTAATACTTGAAATTATAATGGAGAAATAACAGCGTTTATTAAGGTTTTTTTTTTTTTGACGTGATAACGTCTTTAAAATCGTTTTAGTCGGGTGACATGTTCAGAAACTTGTGTCACACCAAAACCTCACGAGCGCGATCGCAGGTATAAGCAAGTGAAGTGCAAGTGAAGTAAGACGTTATCACGTAAACATCTCGATCGTAAACCTACTTTACAAACAACCAATTTTTTTTTTCATTTATTTAGGTCAACAAACAATCGCTACAAGGTTGCTTAGTTGAGATATTACAATATAAATACAAATATGTGCGATCCACACCGTTAACCACCAATTTACATTATAATGTTGCAAGTAAACTAAAATATTACTTTAATATTATTAAGTTGGTAACAGAAATCGTTAACTAGACGTATGCGTGAGCTACATTTCAGACAAAAAATATATATATATATGTATATATTTAAAACAGTGTTATGTGCTATTTTCAGATAGTATATCTAGTACATATTGTCTAAATAAGGATTCTCTATTTGCAAATATGTCAATTTTACAAAATAATTTGTTATAATTATTGAGAATCCTCTGGAGAGGCGCGCGCGAACCGGCGTGCGTGCGGCAGCGGCTCTCAGCGAACATCCGGTGCGGGCGCGTCTCCCTCTGCCCATGGGCTGGGATATTGTAACCGATTTGGTTGATAAGGGCAATACAGTCGTGCTTATTGTTACATATGCCATGGAGGGTCAAAGCGTCTAACATCAGTCTTCTGGAATTAAGATCTAACATTTTATATTTGGTTAACAATACATTGTATGATAGCCTGTTCCCATAACATCTATATTGCATGGAACGTAAAAACTTTTTCTGCACAGATTCAATGGCGTTTCCATACTTAGTGTAATGAGGATTCCAAATTGGTACTGCATATTCTAATTGTGAGCGAATAAGAGTTTTAAATAGGTACAAATATGTAAGAGGACGTTTGAATTCAGCACTTGATCTCATAACAAAGCCGTACATTTTATATGCTTTATTGACGATTTTATTGATATGAAGGTCTAGGTGTAACTTAGAATCTAAAGTAATGCCAAGGTCTATTATGGATGTGACTTCTTTTAATTTTGAGTTACATAGGTAATAAGTTTTAGGTAGGGTTCATTTTTTTTTAGTGAAAGTGATAGTTTTACATTTATTTAAGTTTAACTGGAGCTTATTGGTATTACAATAGTCAGAAAAACGATCAAGATCAGACTGGAACTGTTGAAAGTCATAATTATTTTGTATTGTATGATATATTTTTAGATCGTCTGCGTAAAGTAAGATATTGCAATACTTGAAACAATGATCTACATCATTAATAAATAATGTAAACAATAGTGGCCCTAATATAGATCCCTGAGGGACCCCAGAACTAATACTATATGGCTTCGATTCATAACCGTTTATGACAACTTTTTGTGTGCGCTCGATAATGTACGATTTGAACCATCGTAACAAATTTCCTTTAATTCCATTAAAAGCTATTTTTTCCAATAATATTTTATGGTCCACTCAATCAAAAGCTTTGCGGAAGTCGGTGTATACGCTATCTACTCGTATATTTTTATCCATATTTTCAAAAAGGTAATTAGCATATAGTAGTAAATTAGTTGTAGTCGATCGGCGTTGGACAAAACCGTGCTGCTGTTGAATAATATGATTATGGAGAAGAGGATAAATTAGACCATGCACAATTTTTTCATATACTTTTGACAGAGTGGGCAAAATAGATATTGGCCTGTAATTTTCAACATTGTTCTTACTTCCGCATTTATGAACAGGTACTACATTGGCCATTTTCCAAGCGGAAGGAAACAGACCTTCCTGAAGGCATTTATTGAAAATAATCAATAGTGGTATACTTATTGCGGTAGCCGTATTCTTTAAAAATATTGGAGGTATATTGTCTGCTCCGCTACTCTTAGTTAGATCGAGTGCACTCAGTTCTTTTTCAATTAAAAACCTTGATACTGACAATTCTGATATATGTGTGTTATGGATTGAATTGATATCGTGGGGATAAAAATCGCTGTGTAATGTGGAAGGTTGGTATACGGATTGGAAAAATGCTGAAAACAAGTTGCATATCTCTTCTGGACCACTAGCAGTATTATTTTGGTAAGTCATATTATTCGGAATTTTATTAGAATTATTACGTTTGGATACATAAGACCAAAAATACTTTACATTGTTTCTAATACTTACCTCAAGATTATTCATGTATTTGTTATAGCATTTAGTAGATTCCAGTTTGAAACGTTCCCTTAATTTAGAAAATTCTACATAATCTATCAAGTTTTTATATTTTTTCCATTTTATCCAAGCGTGATTTTTGTTTTCATACAAGACCTAAAAAATCAAAAACTCGCAGTATTTTTTTCCGTTCCAATTTCTAGCAACAGAAACTAATTTCCGACCTAGATATGGCGGATCCCGTTGTGTATATAAAGTTTCATGTTATTTTGGCATGGCGTTTGAAAATGGGTAGGTACGAAACTACGTTTATATTGGGAATCGAGTATGGTCGAGCGTACGGGGCACTCAGTTTTTAACTATAACGTAGTTGCTAAAATGGTTTTAGATGTATATTGATATTCCTGGTATATTCTTCGTGAAAAAGAACTATGTGGTAAACATAAACACAATATATTTTATAACTGGTTTTATTGAAGGTGCTTATTGCAAGATACATACAGGGCCGTCTTTAACCTATCGGAGGCCCTGGGCACATAAGGATTATGCGGCCTCTACGACCTTGATAGAACTATTTTGTTAGAATAGACAGAAACAAGGGGACCCCTTTCGAACGCGGGGCTCTGGGCACATGCTCAGAGCGTCCAGTGGAAAAGAGGGGCCTGGATACATAGTCAGCCCGAAAGCAAAAGCCTTGAGTTTGATTGTTTGATGCCCTCAAACTTTATTCTAAATGTTGCTTTCCAGATTGTATTGAATATCGAAATAAGTATAGCCAGCGGTAGAGGTTTACATTGTAACTTAGTATTACAAAATCAAAATAGCCAACAAAATCTCTGTGATTCCAAATTGGCAAGCTCAGGCAGGCCTTCCGTCACCTTGGCGATCTCCTCGTTCGTCGGGTGTCGGATCCGCGAGTACAACCACACTGTCATGCCGCGCTGCGAGCAATCCTGCACCAGCATGTATTCGTCCGTCAAGGGCTTGTACGCGTTCACTGCACAGATTAAGAAAAAGATCCATTTAGGTGGTTACATATGTTGAATATCGTGTGTGTATGACTTAAGTGTATTAAGCCTATTTTATCTATGCTTGTCTATGACCGTTAGAAACTCCTTGTCTACGCTCCCTTTTCCTTCGTACAGCGACCAAGCTACACGCCCTGTATATGATGTGAGTTATATCATAAGTATCTAATTTAAACCGAACAAGTCATTAAATAATGTGACGACAATATTTGTTTCTCTGCCTGTGCATCTCGCTCCGCTACAACCCAATGCATATTTGTAAGTACTGAACCACTGCAACTGCTGCACAACTATCAAGAACATACTCATCATTGGAGTATTCGTGGCCAAGCGACGACCGCGTACCGCGTACGGTATGCGAGGTTAAGCAACTAGTAACCACTCAAAGCGATCACTTTTTGATGCTTGAATGCTTTAAGTGGTTACTAACTGAGCGCTCCTGTACTTTGGAAGACACGTTAAGCCGTTGATCCCAAGTTTAGTCGTTAAGTTAGAGGCCTTCGGGCGGCTTGAGAACTTCTATCAGTCAAGCTGCCAACTCACTTGACAAGCCTTATCCCAATAAGATCTAGTTCCTCCCTTGGGTTTGGGTTGAAGGTCAGGTCGAGATGGCAGTAGCTTCTGTAAAAACTAGTGCCTAAGCGAATTCTTGGGATTAGGTAGCGGGCCCCGGGCAGCCTTCAGGATGCAATCGTACTTGGATAACGCTAGGATAATGATGATGTAAATACTTATCATCCACCAAGCGTTTTTCCCAGTTGTATTTTTTAACTGCCCCTTACGTCTCATGTATAGGAGGCCCGTGCCCAGCAGTAGGCACTAGTTTAAAAAAACCGGCCAAGTGCGTGTCGGACATTTTACAAAGAAGGGTTCCGTACCGACACCTCCTAATCTACATTTAAAACCACTATACCATTCAATGAACCAAAAAAAATGTATCTTCATAGGGAACTTCATGGCACTTAAGCCCTTTTGTTTGAGCAAGACAGTTTTTCAGCTATAACTTAAAAACCGTTAGACCTATCTGGTTCAAACCAAAAATCGTTGAAAGTATTTATTAATGTATGTACATCATATTGACTTTTTTTAGAATGTTTAACTTAATAGTTTGGAAATTAGAGGGGGGACACACTTTTCACGACTTTGACAGCTACTATCTCACCAACGGATGACTTGAATGGTAAAGTTTTTTAGAAAGCTCTGTCATTTTAACGAAATATTTTTTTGGTAAAGTTTTTTAGAAATCTCTGTCATTTTACCGAAATATTTTTTACCCCCCTGAAACATGTATGCCTAGGGCCCGCCCCCCAGTTTAATATTTTTTTCGTAATTTCTCACCATATTAATATAGCGGTTCATAGAATACTCTCATGGTCTCTGAGTTAATCGGCTGTAACATACGGACGGACGGACAAACATGACGGAATCTATAAGGATTCCGGTTTCACCATTTTGGCTACGGAACCCTAAAAACAGCTTCTCTGCGTAAACCTTTCAACCCAATGGGAAAACTAGATCTTGTGGGGCGTAGACCGATTTCCTCGGGATGTTTCAGGCACATAATAACAGACAGAAATACTTGGCCTAAACCAAATGAATGACCCGCGGGGAGCCGTTGGACCAAAGAAGATATATACTAACGTAAATTTGGACGAGGGTGGCGCAGGACCGGTCATTGTGGAAATCCTTGGGGGAGGCCTTTGTCCAGCAGTTGACGTCTTTAGACTGAGATGATGATGAAAATGTAATATGGTTCAATAAATTATTGAAATTGGATTCGTATACTGTAGCTACCTGTAACTAGCGGCATCGTAGGTTGGGAGTACCAGTCTTTCGCCTGAACGTTTCCTGCAACCAAATTAATCGCATAGTCCGCCCTGTTGATCAACAACGGGTTATCCTCCATAGTTATAGTGACGTCATAAGCCTTCTCGTAAGCAGTTAGGTCCTCTTTTGTAGCCTTGTAGAAGACTTGATTAGAACACGTCCCGGACGGCATTAGACCGCCGAAATACGTGTATTTCATGACTTCAAACCACTCGCCGAGTAGAAAGTCGTTGTTGAGTGCGGCGCTGTATGTGTCCCGGCATTGTTCTATAACTTCGTTTCGCAGAGAACTTGTTTCCCCATGTCGGAGCAACACTACTACACAAATAACGCTGAGTAGGCGGTACATGTTGAAACTGTAAGCAAGACTGATAGGACAGCCTATTTAAATAATGACGGCGTGTTTGTGGAAAACATCTTTCGAATATGATGTTGATCGTTGATTAGATTGTACTTCTACAGTGCGAGTAAAGTCGAAAATGCGCGGATATCTTAGCGATCTAAAGTTGTGAACGCAACTTTATTGTTAAAGCAATGAGGAAAAAAATAAGGGCATAAGATTGTTTAGATATTTTGAATCTCCGGGAACGTACTGTTACGATGGTGATGTCATACTCGAACAATATCAAACTGATAATATTGATAATCAGATAAAGTAATGAAGGTTAATTGCCTTTATAATATTAGGCAGTACAATTAAAAAAACCGGTCAAGTGCGAATCTGATTCTTGTACCGAGGGTTCCGTACAACGATCATGTCCCCGTCCCGTCTCGGCCCCATTAATTCAGGAGAAATATAATGCCATGGGTAGTGGGTACATCGCCATCTATGGGAGTATTATACAACCTTAGTTTAGAAATGTTTATTGTTGATAAAAAAATATATAATCTAGATGACGTAACTGGTGACCGAAGAGCTGGTGGTTTCCTCGCTCAACGTATCAGCATTGCGATACAGCGAGGAAATGTAGCCAGCATCCTCGGTACAATGCCTCAAGGGCCCGTTTTAGATTTAAGTTAGTTTTAATTTTCTTTATATTATTTTGATTAAGTATTCTTGTATATATTTTCGTTGTACATAAATAAATGATTATCATATCTAGATATAAATATAATTATATTTTTCGTGTAATATTTTTTTCTTGGTAAACTTCGGAGATAACGGGGGAACGGTATTTTTATACATTTTTCTTTATGGATCGATATGATTTTGTAAAAAAATTGTCAACATCAACCGCTGTGTACTAGTATATTTATGGGGTTGTTAATGCTATAAACGAGAAAAAGCTCGCACTCGGTATTTTCCTTCAATATGACCAAAGCGTACGAAAAAGTGTAGGGATCCGCGGTCTTGGTCATAAGTGGTTCACGTTTTACCTTAAAGATAGAAAACATCTTACAGAGATAGAATACTACGACATGTCCAATATGGCGAGATAAAAGCGGTCCGGTCAGAATCCAGAGTTATCAAACCCTCAATTCCCCAAGGAACTATAGCTGGATGCATCTTACTTCTCCTTTATGTAAACGACTTTCCCACGGTGTTATCAGTTCCATACAAACTGGGAAATCTGCCAAAATGAGCAGCGTACGAGGTACCGTTCGGAGGTACGCAGTACTGTGTCGATAGATGGCATTCCAAAGCGGAAGTAGTCTGATCACGTGACATTAGGAATCCATTTTTGAAATGGCAAAACTAAGAATGACAATATTGACAATCTGGGCAAATCCCATTTTACGTATTTTTATTGCATCTGAGACTGTATTTCCATCTATTAATAAATTCAATTAAAAATTATTTTCTCTGAAAATCTATAATTTTATTTATTGTTATAAAGCAAATCTTAGTAATCACAAAGAAATATTTTTAGATGGAATGGAACGTCGACATACTACCTCCTTTTGCAGCTCAATTTAAAAAAAGTTACCGTTGTTGTCACTGTCATACTGAAATATAAATATGTCATATCGCTCAGAAACTGCTTTTGAAATTAAATATTCGTCTGATTTTATTCCATTTCATTCATCATCTTATGACTAGAGCGCTCGTTTTGTACTCTGAGGATTCTGTTTATATTCTGCTGACCTGCTACTGAAGGAACTGGAGTTTGATTTGCTTTGCGTTTTGGCTATTGACGGCTATGCCTCGAACGGCTCGTGTTGTTTCCGCACGTCGCACTTTCCGCAACTGAGGTATATAAAACGAGTAAGTATCTATATGTACCTAACGATAATGTATACAACATGTATCATAAAATTGCACAGCGACAGTAAAATTAAGCCAGATTTGCAAATTATTGTGTACTTTTGTTATAGGGTTGGATATAAATGTATCATCACTCCACTCGTTTCCCAACACAACAAGCAACCAAAGCGTTTCTTGAGTAATGGCGATCGGTGGGGGGCTTTGGCAAATGGACGATGATGAAAATTATAAATATTGAAAGGTTGCACTTTGCAGTTTGAACCAAAATTTCACACCAGCGGTGAGAGGGTTGGTGCTAAAGCAGTACCCTCATTGTATTAAGCAGGTAAGCATATGTTTTGGCGGCTTTTATCTATACACATTTCTTAACTCGCGGAGAGTTTAAGTAATGAACTCTAAAACTTCGGTAAATACTTTGTAACTGGTATTCACGCCACAGAACATGCTAATTAGATACAAATCATACGAGTACAGTCCGGAACCGTCGTCATTGCGTCCAACACGCACTAAACGCACTTGGCCGGTTTATTTTAACAACCTAACGGTGACAATTGTCACCAGGCTTACCAACAACCATGACTGATGTGATGACTAATGGTAAGCAATTACCGAAGCCTATGGACGCTTGTGACTCTAGACGAATCACATGCACGTTCCCGATTTTAAGGGCCTACCTAAATTTGTTTATAAGGGTCTCCAAATATGCAAATATTTTAAGTAAGATGGAGGGGAATATGCCTCTGCGATGGTCCAATCTTCGTTCTATTTTTTTTTAAACTTCATTGCACACAAACAATACAATAGAGTAAACGCGCTGGTTCCTCTATGTATAAATATCGGTATTTGCCTTATTGTTTTTAAACCATAACGGTGACAAGCATACGGTCTGCCTGATGGTAAGCAGAAACCGTAGGCTAGGATGTTTGTGACTTCCGCGGAATCGTCAGGGCGTTCCCAACCTTTTATTGACTTGATGATTTGTTGGGTTGCCAATTAAGGAGATCTCTCTCCAGCTGGATTAAAAATCATACCGGATTGCAAATTGCAATCACTAGATAACATAATTATCCGAGTTGATAATTGTTTTTTGGCATACTAGAGGAAACTCTTCCAAACAAATAGGAACACAAATATGATAATTTTGGTTTTTACAAATACTGCTTTTGATTTCCGAAGAACCACAATTTTTTTGCGAAGAACTGACTAATGATGACCATGGACAACCTAAGAATCGTTTAAATGGAGTAGGTTCCTGGTTCACAGATCAGCTGAGATTTGGTTCAGGTAGCAACTTATGCTACTCCATAAATATTGTCAGCTCCCAGCATATAGCGATTGTATATAATCTACATTAACCAACATATTTTCTCTCAGAAATGAATGAATTTAAGCTTCTGCGTTTCAACACAATTTTATTTTAGGTACCCACAGAATTTGTGCCCAGACAAGTAACAACTTGGTTATCCATCCATTTAACATCAAGACATGTGAATCAGCCTTCGTCTTTAAAAAGTTTGTGGCTGGCAGAACTTACTTTTGAAAATATCAATAGAAATTGGAATCTATATTAATAATTTCGTGCAGGGGTACGGTATACCCGAACGAGACCTGTCTCAAATTGAAGAACGTATAAAAATAACGATTTTTGAGTTGAACATATGTATCCGCAAAATTCGGATTGTCGCGTATTTTGCATTTAAAAGTGTTAATTTGATGACAAAACGTCGGCCATATTGCCCACAGACTATATTGCTATATTAAATTTGTTGGTTGACAGTGTCGGCTACGTTCGAAAATCGTGAACTATTTTTGCGTCCGGTATGTTGGCCAGGTTGCTGGGCTGCGTTCTGGGTGATGGGCCATCATCGCGCATTGTGTGGATTCGGCTAGCGGCGTCTGCAGCGTTTTGTTTTTGTAGTTTTCAAGCGTTCTATACACCTATCAGCCTAGCTAGCACGATAACTTATACCGTCACGTTATATGGGCGAAATGTATTAAAACGTCACATAAAACGTAACGGTATAATCTATCGTGCTAGCTAGACTGATTGTCACAACAACCGCCTTCAAAGCGAATGTATGGGGCCTGTTACATGGATTAATATCACGATAAGTATCACGTGAATATTAAAGCAGAATCCATACAAATTTGAAACTGCGATAATATTGACACCCCAGTATTGTGATAATATTAATCGTGTAAAGGACACCACTTGAATGTTTGCTGAGTCTGTCCGCCATCTTAAAGCTGCGTCTCTATTTTGTTTGTGACAAACTACTATCCCTATCTCGCTCTATCTTATAACTTAGTGGTACTGGGGGACTACTCCGAAATTCGAAATCCAAACTTCGTATGGTGCCGTCCCTTTCACTCATATAGTCTATGACAGGAGAGTGAAAGGGATGGCACTATACGAAGTTAGGATTTTGAATTTCGGAGTAGACCCTCAGCTCATGCCGTTCGCCGCGCTCGGACGTTAGAGGCGCTACTGCGAACCGAAAACGAAGTATCTGCCTCTCTCGCACATGTATATTCGAACGACAGAGAGGAAGATAGTTCGTTTTTGGTTCGCGGTTGGCCCTCAGGCGTCAACTTTAAAACGAATAGGGTATTTTACTATAAGAGAAATAAAATTCAAAATGTAATAAAAACCAGCCAAGTGCGTCGGAGTCGCACACTGAGGGTTCCGTACAACTAAAAAACAAATGTGATTTATCAATATATTGATATTTTTGGTAAAATATACTTCATAATAAACATTATCACTTAATTTCAAGTTCATAGGTCGATGGGAAGCTAAAAAATTATATGTGTGACAGACAACACACGGAATGTTCTTTGACTTTCTTCGACCGTCCGCCACGCTCGGACTAAGGTGCTACCAACCGAAAACTAAATATATATGCCTCTCTGTCGCACTTGCATATTCGAGCGCGGAGAGGGAAATACTTCGTTTTCAGATCGTGGTAGGCCCTCTGGTCTGACGGCTCCTATTCCTGGATGGTGCGCGTATCGGAATGTGAAATACCTTTGGCAAAACGGAACAAGTTGTTAAATAGCTTCCATTAATTGGAGAAAATATTACCAACTGTTATTATTATCACGTGAAACACTGAATATTGAAGCAACATTCATAGGGGCCTGTTACATGGTTATTATTATCACGCGATATACTCATATCACGATCCGTATCACGTGCAATGAATATTGAAGAAAAATCCATACGATTTTGAAAACCACGATAATATTGACACATCAGTATTGTGATAGTATAAAGCGTTTAACAGACCCCATACAATTTTAAAAATCGCGATAATATTGAGTGTAAAGGGCCCCACTGAATAGAATTTGGCGGAGAATAGAGAGCTTCTATCGCGAAACGAAAACGAACGAACATCGTGTATTTCCCTCTGTGTCGCTCGAATTTGCAAGTGCGACAGAGAGGGAGATACACGAACTTCATTTGTTTTTCGCGTTAGCAGCTCGGACTTCGCACCAAAAATACTGACTGGCACATCAATATTTAACAATGCACATCTGAATTGAATTTTAATGAACGATTAGTATTTTAGCTATACAAATCAGTACTGATTACGGTGTCAAATTTTTTATTTGCCTTTAAATACTACCCTTATAAAAATGCCTTATAAAAATTAACTTGCAAAGATACTAGCCTTTGCCCGTGACGTCGTTTGCGTAATCTTTTACTCCCAATTCCATACTTTTATTCCCAATCCAGACTACAGACTATATTTCTATACGATTCGAAGTTTCATCATAATCCGTTGTTGTAATGTTTTTATTTTATACATTTTTGTACACTATTTCTTTCGTCGTTTGCATAACTGTCACGAATAAATGTTTTGTTTATTTCTTTCTTATTTATTTCACCCGAGCGAAGCCGGGCTTTCATCTAGTTTTAATATAAAAAGATTGCATGGACATGAGTAGTAAATGGTTTAAAAAGTGATAACACCTTTCCTTGTAACAAGATGTAGGTTGATAAATCTGACAACGTATGTATGTATACTATGTTATTATACTTATACTACTATGTTATTATGTTAGTAGGTATGTTATTATACTTCCATGTTGAAATCGCAATATTCACAATTAGGTACCTAATTAGCATTCGACTGAAAACATAGCATATGTAGGTATATTAATTTTTTATTTGATGTTTTTTTTTTCAGTTGATCTTACTTGATCTTACTGTTAAAGAATCACGAAGGAACGATGAAATGCCAACTAAGTAGAGTGTACTACGAAGGCAAAATCTAGACTCCACAAAAGAAAACGGTATATAAATGCATTTTTTATTTATCTGACATTGATTTATCAAAATTGTTCATTATCCATTTAAATCTGTTATTTTAAAACTGGCGTACCAAAATAATCTCTAAACAATAAAACATTAACTAATGTAAAATGAATGAAGTATAGCGTAATATATGTATATAACAATATAATAATATATTGCCATAAAATCCAATTTCCTGCCACGAATTGCATTTTGTAGTACATACTCTAAATTAACAACGTACTCGTAAGAAATAAGCTCAGGCGCATCACATTTTGTAATATATGACCATTAGACAGTATATTGTATCCATCTATTATTAAAAATGCGAAAGTGTATCTGTATTCCGTCTGTCTGTTAGCTCTTTACGCTTAAACCACTGAACCGATTTTGATGAAATTTGGCACAGAGCGCGTTTTATTCCCGGGAAAGGACATATATGATAGCTTTCTTCTCGAAAATCGTTCCTAAGAAGGAGAATAGGGGGTGGAAGTTTGTATCCACCACTGCTGAACACAGGCCTCCCCGAATTCACGGGGGGTATATGCCATAATCACCACACTTGGCATGCGGGTTGGCGATCGCAGTATCTCCACCGCACTCCAGTGATGCTGCTGCCCATCCTCCGGTGATCTTGCAATTTTGTATGGAAGAGCGATAATTATACTTCCGCCTTCAATAATTATTTCTCTAAGGCGATAAGGAGGTCCACGTGGATGGGATCACGGGCAAAAGCTAGTTGTATATTTTTTTTTATACTACGACGGTGGCAACCAAGCTTACGGCCTGCCTGATGGTAAGCAGACACCGTAGCCTATGGATACTTGCGACTCTAAAGGAATCACAAGTGCATTGCCGACCCTTTATTGACTTGGGGTGCGCTGAGTTGAGAGTGGGGGAGCCACAGATGTCTCCAGCTGTCAAGTTAGAAACATGCAGCCCCTACTCCCAACACCGCATCCTCGGGAGCTCTGGCGACCTTACTCACCACCAGGAACACAACACCACATACCATCTAAGGGGCAAGTAGTGATGCTATTATGGCTGCGGTCTTCTGTAAGGTGGAGTTACTTCCCCAATTGGGCTGCTCCAAATTTGAGTGAAATGACGTTTCGCTGTGCCCTACCTCTTCCAATAAATAATTATTGCTTAAAAACTGCAAATTTCTTGGGTCTGGTATGTCCCATCACTACTTCCTTTCCCTAGAATTGTCAATATAGTTTTGGTGGAAATGATTTCCATCGTAATATATGTACAAGCAAAACGAGGGGAAATGAAAAGAAAAAAATATAATCTAAAATTCACGTGAGAGGGAAATTCGATTGTTAGATTCACACAAGCCACTGCGAGGTATTTAACTCTTCTTCACAACACTACTGTCTTAAACGGAAACGGCACAAGAGACCGCGGCTAATAGCGCGCGAGTATCGCTGCGCCATGATTGCGTATGCTCTTTGATACTTTTCCAAGCATCAGCCCAGCTAGGACGATAGGTTTTATTGTAATGTTTTATGTGACGTTCGGCTGTAATACTAAAAATAATCGTATGCCATATTTTTTTTTATTAAAAATGGGATTGCTCTTGGCCAGTATCTAGCCAGCGGGCAAAGATGAGGCCGACGATGAAGCGAGCTCACCCAGAAGATGCCTATTCACTCGTGCCTTAAAAAGGTCCGGGTTATTTTACGAACCGTGAGATCTTCGAGAAGGCAGTAAGGTTTCCAGTTCGACCATTCGTAAAACGTGACCATAAAACCTATCGTGTCGATTGGGCTGAAGCATCGATCATTGCATCGCGGAGAGTTTATTTATAAAATACTTAAATATCCTATTTTTTTATTTTCATATTACAGATATGACGACAGCAGACTAAGCTAAGAAGTTCAAAAAATTGAGAAAGGCGTAAGACGGGGGATCACCTTTTGCTAAAATTATTTATTGCCGTCCTGGAAGACATAATTAAGACACAATTGGAAGACATAATTGAGTTAATTAAGTTAAGCAGACGATGTATCTATCTTCGGAGAAACAGAAAAAGAATTAGAGAGAAGGTTATTTGGAAAGTAGAAGAGTTGGCCTACACTTAATAAGTGCCTCAAAAAGCATTATGATTACAAATAGTTACTAACAATCACAGTGTGGCAATGTCTAAAGGGGTGCGGGAGAGTTAAGGGAAGGTACTCACGCCTGAAGCCTTTAGGTAGTCCATTTACAGTGCACTGTTCACTCGATTCCCACACGTTTCAGGGCCTAGCAATATCAGTAGTCACTCGCGATACGGAGGATGTCTATATTTCACCCTTTTTAGTTTATTTTGGAAAAGTCGGTGACGAATGCGCGCGACGTGTCAAGATCCGGGGCACACTGAATCGCCCGAGCGTCGATGGCGGCGAGTTAGGATTTTGGAAAAGGGAGGGTAGGTAGACACTGCACATTGCCACAACAGTGTAAAAGGGAAGGCAATAAAGTATATGGAGGACTATGTGGATTTACACAGATAAATTAGTCTCTTTTGATGCGAACAGCAATGAAAACGAAATATACATCCTCCACCACCATATCAGCCCTAGGACGTCCACTGCTGGACATAGGCCTCCCCCAATTTCATTGGGGGTAAATGCCATAATCGCCACGCTTGGCATGCGGGTTGGCAATCGCAGTATCTCCACCGCACTCTAGGAATGCTGCTGCCCATTCCCCGGTGGTCTTGGTCGTAGTTTAAGGACATACCCGGGTCCAAATATACATAAAAGAGAATAAATATCTTATGGAAAAGGTTCTGGGCGCAAAAGGAAATATTGAAAGAAAAATACAACTTAGAATTAAAGATAAGATGCTAATGGACTTTTGCATCTTGCCTAGCCTAATTATGCAAGCCAAACCAAGGTATACACAGAAAAAGCGAGAAACAAAATCCTGCCCTGTCAGCATGCAATGGAGAGAAGCATCGTAATCTTAGAAAAAACCGTAAAACAAGGAACACAGTTATTCGCAAGAAAACAAAGATAACAGATGCTCTAAAGTTAGCCTTAGACACATGAAAGGTGGAGCATCCAATCTACAAAATAGCCCATTGGAAAACGGCAGGTGGGTCGCCAGAGGAAAAACGGTTAAAAAGTGCCACCGACAAAGAGAAATGGACAAATATGAAAGAGGCTTTTGCCCAAGAGGGACCACACCAAAGAAAAAGAATAAAACTCCTATTAAAAAAGTCAGCAAAACATTTAAGTACAATATTTTCTACGAAGGCCAGCACATTGGCAAGAACAAGAGGAAAGCTGACTGCAGAAAAAAACGAAACATTTAAAAAAAAACAATACAAAACTTCACACCCGCGTCATTATTATTAACCTTTGAAGTAACTTTAAAATCCTTTCCTAGTCATGTTTATGTAAAACCTTCATAGATAAAAACCAAGAGTCTATTTACGGCATAAAGCTTTCGCCTCTCTCACAGTAAGTCCGAAAGCGCTTTCATGTGAGATAGCTATGGCCCTCCGGTCTTTATACTCGTACATCAGAAATATTTAGGAATCGCTGCCCACCCCTAAGTCCCGCATTCAGTTTCAATTCATGAGCTCTTAGAACAATATTTCAATTTGGGTGAAATCGTTGATATTGGCATAATAACGTGTAATAGCAATCGAGAAAGAAGTATATTATTTGAATTTAAAATTAATTTAGGTACCTATAAATATATTACGTTGTTAAATGAACTTTAAAACAAATAAGGATGTTTCATATGAATATTAGTTATTATTTATTGTTTATTATGTAGGTTTCGATTAATATAATGATTAGTGTTTGTATACATTCAAACACACCTTTATCTGTCTTTTGTTGGTTTTAGGAAATCAGTGAATATGGGTAGTGTTAAATTATAAATTTACAATACAAAACAGGTACCTATGCTTTCTGAATGAATATTTTTCGTTTGAAATGCTTTACAATTCTTCGAATACAAGTTTGTTATTATGTGTAGTTTGTATTTATTATTTTCCATTTACTATAAACTGGATCTTGGATTGTAATTCTGCATTAAGTAGGTACGCATGTATGCGATACTTACAAATTGCCTGATGTAAGCGTTGTGATATGAAGAAAACGATGAGGCAATTCCACTTTAACTTATCAAACTCATGTTACATTTTTGCATACGTTAAAATCTTACTGCTTATTAGAAAAAAGAGTTAATTGTTAAGTTTGACCTAAATATACGAGCAATATACAGAATAACTATTATCCAACGTTTCTTTTCACTGTTTTATAATGCTCTTTAACATATTCAGGGCTAACTTTACAACTTAATGCTTCTTCTCTATAAGTAAGATTTTCACGCATGCAATAATGTAACACGAGTTGCCATGAAATTAGCCAATATAGTTTACCAATGTGTTAGTGTATGTATGTATAGGTATAATGTTTCTATGTGTGCGTACTTCCGTGCACGCACACATTTATATATATGACGCACACTAATGAAAACGCCTACAGGGTTGTTATTGTACTGGGGCACTAGATGACGCTCGGCACAATTTCTTTGACTGATATGTCTATCTCTATATATATTCATAGTAGTCTTTGGACTTTCCCAAAATACTGGATAAATCATGAGTTCTATTTGCTGATGACATCTCCTTACTTTTGACATGCAACTATACTCAACTCACATGAAGGACCTACTACTCAACAACTTGCTACTAGATAAAACTAGTGGTTCTGTGAGCTGTAGACCACGGCTGTTTATCTACGTAGAACGAAACGTGTATGATAGCCACCATATGGTGTCAAAAAGATTTTGACGACTTCCCGAGCTCTGATTAGCTAATGCCTTAACTTGAATGCCATAATGGCAGTGCCATTGGACGTCAAACGTCAAAATAAAGTAAACAATAAAAATAAAATGGCGTCTCCTCGGAATTGCGTCTAGTCGTCCCTGAACAATTTTTTTCATTTTTGCAAATATTGTTATTTAAATTGTAGTATTGATAGTTTACTATGTAGTAAACAAACGAAACAGTGTGTAGCTAATCGAAAATTCATCTGGAAGCGCGTAATAACCATTGTTTGGACAACAAATGGAAGATAGTGAAGTGCGTCGTATGTGGCATGGCATGCAAGTTCTCATTTTGCAAAATGTACGAGTGTTGTGGTTGTAAAACGTAGAAGTCTGTGAAAGGACGAAGATATATCGTTTTCCCGGATATGAGATGAGATAAATTAAAAAATAAATCTGCTGAGAAGTAAAATGTTTGTTTAATTTCATTTAACTAAGATAAGGCTCAACATAGTTCACGGTAATTCAATTGAACACCAGTTGACACCAGAGATGCCGTGAGCTTCTACACAAAGTTAAATTTAAATGAGCTATATATATTTATCGTTGAATGTTCACAGTAAGTTCCATTGCCACAGTGTTATTAAATAATTAAAAAAATAACGTCATAAATCTACCAGCGGGTACAGATTAAATATGGTTGCTTACGGTCTATATTTTAGGTTCGTGAGTTGGCGGTCTGCACCCTTACTAGTCTGTGAATGTAGCATATTTAGTTTTTCAAAATTCAAGAAAAAAATATTTTATATATACTCTACTATATATACTCCACATCTTCTCCAAATAGATCGTAGCGCCGTTGTGTAATTAGTAAGAACTAACCGCACGAACGCTGCATCTCTGTCACTTCAATCAGCTAGAAGCCAGTAGCAAAATGACAGTAGTCCAAGATGCCATCGTGAATCACATAAAGATGGCGCTAAAATTAGTTTACTAAACCTTTAATATTTTGCTTAACCTGTGGCAGCACAACTTCATGTCAACATTTGTTTCTTTCTACGCAAATAATACCAAAAACGAATATGTAATCATGATAAATTTCAAGCCAATAAATAACATTACCAGGAAAAAATCCAAATTGAAGTATTCACGACTAAAAAAAGTTTTATACCCTAAATGGTATAGTTTTCAAATAAATCTCTAAAGAGATTATGTCATAATGGAACGTTTATTTTAAGTACCCTCATAGATACGAGTTTTATTAGACATCTTTTCTTTACTGTCATCCGTTTGACTAAACAGTACTCTTTTGTTGTTTTTTGTGATTTTAATCGACGACTATGCTTAACTTGGACTCTGTTTTCACATGATTTCTGCTTCTTGTTTTGGTTAGCGGTGACAATGGTTAGAAGTAGTGAGAAATGTAGTGTACCAAATTGCAGTAGAATGCGTAAGTATTCATTTATGACATCTTTAGTCATAATAGTAATACGTATAAAAACAGCTTATATTTTAGTGAAATGTAGGAACTTGGCTGCCATCGTCTTTATACCGACACGTTTTTCATTGCCTACCTAATATAACAGACTATTGTAGCACCATATAACAGAATATTGTGCAGATCCTTAGGGGGGCTTTCTTTGTCCAGCAGTGGACGTCTTTCAGCTGAAATGATGATGATTGTAGCACTGTATGGTAGTGTAGTTAGACATGCGAACTAGGCTATACAACTATTTAAAATGTTATTTTTTTCCTTACATATCATTATCAAAATAGATAGAAGAATTCACTAGAAGTCGGGCGTATTTTTTTAATGTTCGCGATGTATCTGTAAGAGAGAATCATTATTTTACAATGATGTTCACGAACACGAGACTGCTTTTTATACGATTTGTACTTATAATTATATATATATTCCTTCAAACCTTCAAGAAAAGAGCGTACTCCCATCTTAAAGGCCGGCAACGCACTTACAACCCCTCTGGTGTTGCGAGTGTCCATGGGCGGCGCTAATCGCTTACCATCAGGCGATTCGTCTGCTCGTTTGCCACCTAAGTCATAAAAAAAACGATAAAATATATTGCATGGTTTTATTTGGTCCAAAACTATCCCCTAGTGTATAATGGTGTCAATATATACATACATGTTTTTTCAGGTCAGGATAATGTGAACGTTCACAAATTCCCTGACAGGTTTCGTTCATGGATACTCATACTCGTACTCATTTATTCATAATATTACAAATATTACATGTCAAAGCTATTAATTACGTATTAGTTCAGTGATCATATTAAATGCAGAAGAAATTAAAAACAATTATATACGCGTAGATTAGCATTAGGTACAAATGTCAGTGTTTACAAGCTTTTATTGTTATTATATATTAATATGTATTATATGTCATATAATTCAGTTAAATTATAGAAAGCTTTGCCAATGAGCCATTTTTTCAATTTATTTTTAAATGTATGTGTGCTCTCTATTATTTTAATGTCATTAGGTAAGGCATTATAGATATTATGCGGTTGGTGGTGATGTTTTAGCTCTGGACAATCAATGCAACAACAATATATCACTACTGAAAACTGTGTGTGTTTTTTATTTATTTAAGGCCTTTAATTCGTCTACAATTTAATTGATTCCTTTGTTACACGAAAGTTCTTCATACAAACAAGGTAACAAATAAATTGTAGACGAATTAAAAGCCTTACCATGGTTGAAAATTTGGTACTTACCCATATAAGAGAGCACATTTAATAAGCCCGCCATCGTAGAAAGAGGATAATTTATTTCATGCCCGCCATGGATATTGTAGTGCTATACGTATGTTGCTATTGAAAAAGTTGCCGTGAATTTTCTATAGATGTCGCGGCAAATCGTAAACCTTGACAGACGACTGTATTTCCTAATCTATATATATAAAAGAAGAAGTCCATAGTGCAAACCAGACAGCCGTTTTACACAGTTTTGACGCCCCACCTTCTTGGACACAGATTTGGTGGTATCATTTTGCGACGCTAGTGGTGCTTCTATGTTTTTTTTAATACAGTTGCTCAAAAAGTGCTACTTTACGTAGCTGTTTAGCGTGCGGAAAGTTGGTTTTCGCGCACTAGTGCTTTTCACTTTTCCATTTTTTTTTTAATTTATGCTTGTTCCAATGCATGACTCCTTATTGCTGGGTGTTAAATATTAGTTTCCTTTAAACGTCGTAATCAACATAAAAACCTACTGTTAATATCAGAATACGAAAAATATACACATTTCATATTTTATTACTTACCTCTTCATCATTATAACACGTTTATTTTTTAATATTGAATATTGAAAAACCGTTCTTAATAAGTTGTCTGAGTGGAACGGAATAGCTGCCGAAACGCCTGTCAAAGAAGAGGCGTTTTTACTTACTGCAAGCATGTTTTAAGTTTCTAAAGGCAACATTCGATATTGTTTTTATAAATATTACTTGTTGTTTTTCTTATTTTTTCGCAACTGTATTAAAAAACGTCGTTCAATACACGTGCGGAAATGTCATTCTTCACTCGTCCCGAGTGTTGCCACTCGCCTGCGGCTCGTGGCATCCCTCGGTACTCGTGAAGAAATGACATACTTTCCGCACTAGCATCGAAATGTACTATTTCACCTCAGCGGCTCTAAAATGGCGGTTTTCCAGCTTGAAACCAGTGAGCAAAATGCAATTTTGCTGCGAATGTGAAAAAACTTACTTTTTAATATTTCATATCTCATATCTTAGGTTAGTTTAAGTAACTTCATTCTCTCTATCATTATTCCTTTTTGTATTTTTCTAGCGCTTTTCGTGTTTTCGTTATATGTTCTCGCCGCTGAGGTGAAAAGTTGTATGTATCACACGAGAGCAAAGATATTTGCATCTAGTGTCTTTGAGTCCCTCGCTACGCTCAAGATTCTATAATTATATCTTTCGCTAGCTCAGGACTCGACATCAACACTCGCAGCAAAAATCTACTTTGCTCTCTTGTTGAATAAATAACTATTTCATTCGCTGGGTAGGGCACAGAGGAAAGCCATATCGCTTACGAGTATACATGGAGCAGCCCAACCGGGAAGTAGGTACCTTACGGAAAACCGCCGCCATGATAACACCTGTACTTGCTCTGTAGATATGTGGCGTTGTCCGTGGGGTGCTACCGCGAACTTCGTATCGTACCGTCCCTTTCAGTCATATAGTGTAAAACACGAGAGTGAAAGGGACGGCACGATACGAAGTTCGATTTTTAGTTCGCGGTAGCACAGCTGGTCTGGTGGCGAGTCAGGTCACAACAAGAATCTTATATACAAATATAAGTTTGTATATAAGATTCTTGGGTCACAAAGTACAATATAAATACTGAGATAGAGATACCATTGAAATACTCTACATAGATCGTAGCGCCGTTGTGTATTTAGTAAAAACTAACCGCACGACCGCTGTATCCCTGTCACTTCAATATGCAAGTGCGATAGAGATAGCACCCAGTGACATCTGGTACAAACAAGTTAAACTAACATTTCCATAGAAAAATTCGTACTTCGAGCTGAAAGGCCCCTGAATCAGGTCGTCAAAGCTTCCTGGTGAAGATGCGCTGTTTTAAGACCGAGGGACCTGCATATACAAGGTGGGCCCTGTAACTGGAGCAAATATATAAAAGAACGCTTCCTTAGACCATGTACATTTATTTTTTAATTTTTGATTCGCTGAAATTTTGATCTAAAGTTATGAGGTATGACCTCCGAGTAATCTGGACACGCGGCAGCGTGTCCAGCCAAGTTCACCCCAGGAACTGGCGGACAGCAGCCGTGTGTTATATTACACGAACCGTTTGGAGCCACTTTTGACCCCCCAATAACTCCAAATCTATCTAACATAAAAACATGAAATTTGGTATATATATTAAGATCCATTAGAACAACTAGAACCCCAAATTTCATAAATATAAGTTTTATAGTTATTGAGATAACAAATTCCAAAAAACGGCATTTTAACCACTGACTGACTGACTGACTAGTAATCAAAAACCTAACCCACTTCCAGATGACTTAGAAAGCTGAAATTTGGCATGCAGCTTGATAATTATGTGTATACACCAGAAAAAATCAGAAAACAGAGATTTTATTATTAGTTTTATTATTATTTATGCTAGTTACCTTAGAACTCCGTCATTTATTAACCGATTTGGAAAAATCTTTTTTTGTTTGAAATGGTATACTTCCGGGGTGGTCCCATTGTCATCGGGTCAGAATCCGATCATAGGGTCCTGGAGAAATCAAGGGAACTCTCAAATATTTTAGGTGCACCTATAGCGGTTTGGGTATTTTGTATAGTAACTTGTGCATTCGCTCTGGGAAAGCACCATTGGATGAAGTTTGACAAAAAATAATGATATCCCATCAAAAACATAAATGTGAAAATGGCAGCCAAGTTCACCGACAAAAGAATTGAGATCTAAATGCGCGCCAAGTTCCGTAGATTATCTGAAAAGTTGCCAAGTTTGGCACTAGATTGGTTACAGTAAAACTAATTTACTACGGCTTAATGCATTTTGAGCTTTAACTTGGCAGTTTTATTAAATATCCAACAGCTTTTATAGTATTACAACATACTGCATAGAAAACTGCCAAGTTAAGGCTCAAAATGCATTAAGCCACAGTGAATTATTTTTACTGTAAACAATCTAGTGCCAAACTTGGCAACTTTTCAGATAATTTACGGAACTTGGCGCGCATTTAGATCTCAATTCTTTTATCGGTGAACTTGGCTGCCATTTTCACATTTATGTTTTTGATGGTGGATCTTGACACCACGAGATTAAGTTGTTTGATGTAGACGATGTAGTATCAAGTTATGAGTCATATTTTGCTTTAAGGATATTTTTAAAAAACTTGCAAATATGTAATTGCTACCAATGGGCTACAGCATGGGACTCTTCAAAAAAGGCGGTAAAATGTTTCTTACGGGTACGCGCCAGCGTCCATAGGCGACGGCGACCACTTACCTTTGGTGAGCCGTCAGCTCGTTTGCCACGGTGGTATAAAAAAATCTGCCAAGGGGAGTTGGACTCGCGCACGAAGGGTTCCGTACTATTATGTATACATTAGACACTTTATTATAACCTTTTTAAAATTAATTTAAATAATATTTTTTCATTTTCTATCAGTACTAAGAACGTTAAATAATATCAAGTAGAATTTCGGTCAAGTGCGAGTCGAATTTTAGTTTTCCCACACATTTTGAGACCCAGCGCCTGATGAACGGGAAGACAGACGGACAGGACGGACAGCGGAGTCTTAGAAATAGGGTCCCGTTTTACCCTTTGGGTACGGAACCCTAAAAAGGTTTCGAGTCTTTAATTACTGTATTACTGAACAACACAGTCAAAGGAGACGCATGAAGAGGAAAATAAAATAACAGAAAATACAATAGCAGTGCATTTAATGAAATAAAAAATGAGCACAATACTTCAACGATCTTCGGCTAACATTTTAAAGAGCAGCGTTCCAAAACTAGTACTTTAGGCCGGTTTCGGCCAAAAAATAATGACTAACTGAGGAGATAAACATTGCATAGGCTAATCTAGGAATAATCGAAATAACACTAAAAACCTATCAATTTGCCACGAGAGACGCAGCTCGATGGAAAGAAACTGCAATATTCATTTCCTTCCGGCGGCGTCTTGGCAAATTGATAGGTCTGTGGAACTCTTTAGAGTTTACACGCTCTACTGACATCTGACCTCCTGGACAGCTCTTTAAGTTTATACCTAACAGTGTGACAGTGCGAAGAGCGCTCGTGGCCCAGCGGCACCCGCCTACCACGTGCGGTATGCGAGGTTAAGCAAAGTGGGCGCAGGTCAGTTCTTGGATGGGTGACCGCTTTGAGTGGTTACTATTTTACTATCATAGGTGCATGTAATATGCCTAATTTGAAGAATAAACTACTTTTACTTTTTTTTACTTTTACTAACTGAGCGCTCTCGTGCTTTGGAAGACACGTTAAGCCGTTGATCCCGGCTGCTGCCTACGACAGCAGTCGTTAAGCCAAGTTAGAGGCCTTCGGGCGGCTTGAGAACTTCTAACAGTCAGGTTGCCCACTCACTTGACAAAGGGGGGGTCGAAGTTGCACCACGTCCGTAGGGAGTACCCACCGTTACCTTACACGTGACCCCTGGGTGGTGCTAAAAGTGCAACAAAAACTGGGAACCGTACTTGTCTTCTCGAAGATCTCAACTGGGAACCGTACTTGTCTTCTCGAAGATCTCACGGTTCGTAAGTAAATGCCATACGATTAAATAAGTGTGACAGTGAGAGAGACTAGCAAGGAACGTTGCTATTGCCCTTCATCGCGTTTGCCGGACACGAGTCAGTTGCACGAAGCTATTACAAGTCACACTTTGAGGTTTTTGAACAGTGTTACCAGTTTCAGGCAGCTTCCAAAAATGTTCCAGAGGTTTGATGCCAGTTAGCTGCTTAAGGCGCAGGGTAGGGCAAGCCATTCTCCATACAAAGGTTGTGCAAGATTTTTGCTTTAGTTTTGGCACTACAGCATTTAATTTTATTTTTTGTTGCTACATATTGGATATACGCAGAACTTGATGTTGATATTTTGCATTATTTCAAAAAAATAAAAATAAAAAAATACAAAAAATATTTAAAATAAAAAAAGAAAAACACCAAGACATAGCTAACAAAAAAATAAGCATATGGACCAAAAATAGTAACTGGAGTGCAAACACAAACGAAGAAAAACTTGCACAAAGTTTGTATGGAAAGAGCTTGCCCACCCCTTCGCCTTAAAGTTAACAAAAATCAGGCTTTTATTACAGAAGTCGGTTCAAAACGTATGTTCATTCCTGAGTGTCAAATTGTGATCAAGTGTTCGTTTTGGAACGCTGAGTTATATATTTCACGGCCATAAGAGATGATTGGATATAACTTCAATTCTTGTCACAAGGTACTTTTCAGGGTAATTTTTCATGCTTCTACATGATATTCTGTTCAATAAAATTAGCGACATTAATCCTTATGTTCTGTACCAAGAACAATGGTATCATGTCCTTTATTTAGAAAAAAAGTTCGATCAGCGGGTGTTTTTTGGCATTATAACTACTAAATCTTTTTATTGAACAGAATATTTAGTTTTAAAAGAACATAATATTCAAATAGTAGTAGCATTGGTTTCTGTAATTGTAATTGACATCAATATGTTGATAAATCTAATTACTTTCTTCGGTCCGTTGACAGCATATGCTACGATATTTTCGAATCAACTCCGGTATATACCAAGGCATGTTTATAAATTTTAACGACGTTCTGAGGGTACTTCGTATAGTGATGATGCATTCCACAATGTTGTCAAACGCGGCTTAGTATTGTATTATATAAAGCAAACTTGCAGACCAACTGAGAAGCTCCTTCCTTCTATTGAAGTCGGTTAATAAAGTACATTTGCAATTTTGCGGACAGACAACCACGTCAAGTCTAACACCTTCATGACACTATCTTCTTCTTACCGTACATAGGTTGTATAATATTACGATTTGATTCTTTTAGTAATGTCATTTACAAAGGACTTGAGGCGATATATATAACAGCTAGTGAAAATCAAAGCAACCCCAGCGTCACTATTGCCATAAGATTTTTATTGCCATTAATTTATTAAATGCCTGTAAATTCACACATAATCTAATTGTTCGCAATCATAACGATTTTAATTCGACAATAATGATATTATTGTTCCCAAAAGTCCCTACGCACGCGCATTTTAGTCATATACAGTCAGATACATATACAGAGAATGCATGAACAACCTTTTCAAATAGAACACATCGAATACACATTTGAGAATATTGAATGCAATGTTCATGTGACACGGTCCTTCAGAAATTCTCAATATACTATACTGTCACTGCCTTAGTTCAATACGGAGTTAGATTCATGTCGAACAAAAATTTGTGGTCTTTTATAAATTTCATAATCTTGTTGCACATTTGTATCACATTTCAATTTGACTTTTTGGCACTTTTCATCGCATATTTTAATACTTTTAGTTTTATAAAATCAAGAGCTGTTCTCTTCCTTGGAAAATAAGTGATGTGTATAATACTTCACATTTTAATCCCAGTATTGAACTAAAGCTTGGTAAAGGTTAGATACAAGCTAAGCCCAACCCACACGTAACGAATATTATTGCTTTCATTGTACAATTTTAGCCTAAATACAAGGTGAAAACAAGGATCAGTACCGGGGGCGAGAGATTGAAAAATAATTCCAGTGATAATAAAGATATAGGGAAGAAGTGTATGCCAACATAAGAGAAGACAGAATGCTTAAATGTGGAACGATTAAATAGTATCACAATACAACCGACAGACTTCACACTGAATTACCTTAAGCAAAGTTTACTTGTGTCATTTTAAGGAGACTTAGGAAACTTATTAGTATACATTTTAGTGTTAAGTAAAGATCCGCGCAAAGTTATTTCAACGTTCGTTCTTTGACAAAACTGTTTAAATTTACCAATTTGTACAGTCAGTGAGCTGCTGGAATAGGATTCGTGTCTGTATTTCTCTCTCGCTTGCTCTTATGCCAAAGCGATTTCACCCAAACCCGATTCTTGTTTTAAGAGCTCAAGGACTGTATGCTTATGAGACGCTGACCCTCTTATCATTTTAAAGCACGAAGAGTTCGGATTTTGCCTTATATTACGCAAAACGTTACATCAAAAATGTTATCAAGCCTTGGGAAAGTAATATGAAACCGATAGTCAAATTATACGTGAATTATACACACTCGCCGCCCGAGACAACCAAACAACAAAGGAAATACTGAAAGCCTATTTGGAAATGCAATTACCCTATTAACTATCTAACTTAAGTAGAACTTAGACAACTTAACTGCAACAAATTAAAATAACGTAAAGATAAGCGGCGCGGGGGACGCGGGCGGCGTTTGACAAAGTTTTAAATAGCATAAACTTTTGTTAACAGATAATGTTGAATCAACATGCATAGCAACTGTCAATAAACAGTTCTTTCAAGCAATCAATGTTTTTAAAGGAGATTCTTAATTAAATATCTTTAGTGTGATTATGTTGCAGAACGTGATTCTTTTTTCAAGACTAGATTTTTTGCAAACGTTAAATCATTTACTTGTCAAAAATAATGTAATTAGCAATCTGCCACGCAAAAATTGCGAGTGATATCTTCGGTGATATCCAAGTCTCTGACTGACATCTAAAGCTTTGACAAACGCCGTCTAAATTTGGATATTGCACGATCAAGTGATAAAGGCGGACTTACAGCTAGCGCCGCCGCGCGCCGACCACCCATGCAACAAACGCACACGTCGGTAAAAACAAAGACACATACGCACAAATGAGGTTAATTCAACAACCCAATTTGTAAGAACATGTCCTCATGTTAAGACATTTTTACTTTCTACAGGCTTTCATTTTGTTGCAACATGGATAAATTATATCCCTGTTGAAGAACCACCACTGCTTATGTTATGACCCTTGACGCCTATACGGACGTCAACATTTGTCCTTTATACTGGACATTAATTTTGGTTTTTTAATAACGTGTCTTATGTTTTCACCGACTGTCAGTTGTGTACAGACGGAGTCGGGTAGTGGCTGGGAACATGGCACTGGCCTCCGAGCCGCATTGTCCTTCACATAGGACACTAGTGTATGTATTTATGTAAAGTCAAACTAGAGGCGGATCGTATCATATTTGTATCTGAATATTGTTGTCTTTATAGCAATTATTACATGAATTTTCAGAAACCACACGGGTGTGAATGAAATATAACTGTTGTTCACTTGTATTTTATAGCTTTCTTTATTATTCAAAATAATCCGTAAGCGTACTTTTTGGCGACGTCAACATATATGATCCATTAGCCCGTCACTTGGATGTTGTGTTGGAGTGCGTTGAGAAAACGGAAAAGTTAAGTTATAGTTAAGAAACTCTTTTATTGTTTTAAAGGTACGAATAAGTTAATTAGACGTTCCTTCAGTTGATGTTCTCACTTCATGTCATATAGCGCGGCCCAATGTAAGTCGCAACTTAAATGAAAAATTTACAGTATTGAGACTGTACATAAGACGCCATTTTGCGTCAATTAGAAATCATCATTATTGACATCAACAAAGCCCTTTTGCTTGCGAATGACATGTATAAATGATCTGCAACAACATCTATGCGGCTCGGAGAAGGTAACTACTAAGAAGCGACTGTATTTTTTTTCCGACGGACGCGTGCGTTGATATGAAATTGATTTATATATAATAGCCGTTGAATTGAAGTTTCATGTCCTCTGCCTATCCTTTGGTAATACAGGCGTGAATTTATGTCTGTATAATGGCCGATTAAAATAATATCAACTATACTCTTTTTAACGTTTAATAGAGCGCAAAGATGCTTGATAACCCATGTTTTCTATCACCATGAAAGCCCCAAAGATTAAAATTGTACCTGCTCTTGATTAAATATAAAAGACTCTTAGAAAATGTCTCTGCCTAGCTAACATGATTGCGTTAATGTCGGACGTATATAATTCCTCCTTCACTGACAAGTATGTAAGTGTGAGAGTGACGCATATAGCGCGAATATGCTAGTTAGCTAGCATACGCCTAGGCGGGAGATCTTCTACAAGTCTTTTATATTTACTCAAGAAGTTTGTGAAATATACTCAAGGGCAAAAACGGGTACAGATGATTTTTATGCACCGTGCACCCATGTTCTTTGCTATCGAGTGTACCTGGGTGAATATCAAAGCATTTCAACCGTCTATTTTCTATGGCATCATTTTTGTCGAAGTTTCACTTCGATTGCATACTCAATCGTTTGAAAGAGCTTCTAACCTTCTAACAAGTAACCGGAAATATCATAAACTCACAGATTCTTCACTATGCATTACTTCACCACACATTAAGCGATTGAAACGCACTGATATTCACCCACTTACACCGTCATTAAACAAGATGCCACTGCTATAATGATCCTTTGTCAGACAAATGTTAACTATGTCATTACCAACAGTAAACCAATCTCATATTTCACAACACGCCATCAGTGCGCAACGATCGACTCAAGCACCACCGTAAGCTTAGAATCAAACATAACCTTAGCTCGAGTAACTTAATGCCAGAAACACAAACGCTAGAGCTTGTCAGAGTTAAAATTACGCGTGCAAAAACGTGTTATGTGCTATATAACGCACATATCATTCGAATGGTGTTAAAACGAAGCAATCGCCATTAAATTTCTTATTTCATTGAATCGAAGCAGACCACTTAACGCTATCAATCGCCATCTCACGCGTCTCTTTCTCAAAGGGTTAAAGAAGCTTGTAGAAATATTTTAATTCTTGTCTTTTTAAAGTCGCGCGCCAGATAAACACTTCAATTCAATTTCTGTGGCCTACTACTAAAGAAAGAGATTCCTAAATGGTAGTCTAGAAAGAGACTTCTAAGTGGTAGTCTATTGACATTCATAGCTGCATGCCTAAATAAAGAACAATGAGTGTCGCAATTAGAAAGAAACACATCTAAATATGCTAAACGCCTCATTTTACCTCGACAAGCTCTATACTAATGGCTTAAGTGTAGTCCCTAAGCTGAAACGCATTATTTTAAAACTGAATATATTCGGCATTAACTCGGGATGCAAACAAACAAACAAACAAACGAAACTAAACTTAACATTATTGCACGAGCACGTTGGACCGGCGGCTTGTGAGCGATCTCTGCCAGTCAAAGAGGGAAAAATCAAAGCACTGACCACAAAACAAGATGCACATAAAGAAATCAACAAAATGTAAACAACAAAGAATTTCTTTTAATTTACTACAAAGCTATATGCGCCTAAGGATAAGAATCTCGCAATAAAATGTCTCAACTCGAAGCGTACGTGGTTTTTCTTCTAAAAAGTAAGGACTACTCAAGTTTTAATGTTTATTAGTCCTAAAAGGGACGTTTAATGATTAATCACACTGAAATTAGCGTCACGTACTACAGAAAGGACATTAGGAATTGGATAACTATACATCGAGGACGCACGTCCTACACGAGGGATATTGACGAATTGCAAGTAAATGTGACAAATAGGCAAGGAAAGTCATGCTTATCAAATGCACAGTCGATATAAAATATATTTGTGCTCTTCAGGGTTATCAAAAACATCTGAATATACACTCTAACGCCGTGGCAATAGAGTCATGTTCAGATATTAATGAGCTCCTTGTTCGGCCCGTTATCTCTGGTGGCGACTGTACGTTGGTGCCACGTGCATTAAGTCCGCCGGTCCGTTGCCCCTAGCGTACTACTCCGCATCGAGTCGAGTCGCTCTCCGGTCAAGGGTGCGAGCTAACGCCTTGCCACGGTTCAAACATCACAGTTCAACGATTGGCGTAACCTTGCCAATGAGATATATATTTATTTTAAAAAACGCTCAAAACATCGAATCACGTAGTCAATTAAGTAGCACGCGAAAATACTGTCTTTTAATTTAGGACTTCATACCCAAGTTTGATATTTTAGCCGTCGGCCTACATAAAGGACAACGAAATTTCGAAGAATTTTTATTATATTAATCAATCTATTCTCATAGAAACGATGGAGATAAAAAGTAACATATACATACACTTCTAGTAACATAATTATTGCTGAAAGCGTTAGGACCGCCGCCATTGCAGCACGACCGTAGCAAAGCATCATTTCGCACTTTAAAAAAATACACGACACACAACCCCACTACGTACAACAAAATATATGACATACACGCACACACACACGTATTTACAGCGTTTCTATCATTATAATACACATTTACCAAAACCGCCCCAAACGCGGGGATTTGGGAAAACGATTAATACAAAATAATTAAACTAGTAAAGAAAAAAAAAACGATTGAAAATGCTTGTCGCGTAGATTCCCCCGAATCCCCAAAATTTGGAGGGATTTTATACTTATATTATTACACTCGCTATATAATTCTGTGAGGGCCTATCCGGGAACGGTAACTCGGTTAAAAAATAGTATTATATCTATTGTTAACTTAACTGTAAGGCGGACGGCTGAACACTTTACACACCGACTTTGGAGACGTACAAAAATTAAATTATAACAGATATCGTATTAGGCACGGGTGTCGTAAGTCCCAAAACAATCGTAACTCATTTTGACTTTTGTCCTATATTTAGTACAAAGGGATTTTTTACAGTATATGTGCCCCTAATTATAGTTATTATTGCTATACTTTTCGTCATATTCTGTAGCACTCTACCATTTCTTTTGCCTAATTAAATATCTGTTAACACATGGAAAATACGGTCCACAATAGGTACCCAATCAGTGTTCTTTTATAAGGCGGTGGTTAAAATGTGGTTTGATACGTTTGCCATCATTATACTTTGGTTTAACTACAGATATGCATGTAAATATTGTAAATATTCTAAGCCGTACTTTCCAAGTGCATTTTATTATAAACATAAAAACTTAGTTACTACATTTCTGTGGATCTAGTGAAAGAGTATAGATTTTTACTTCTCATAATCATCATCATTAAGATCAAATTAACTGTATTGAAATAGTCACAGAGTTCGGATATTTTAGTGGAATAAGAATTTACCATACTTATCTATTATAATATAACTAGATGCACGTTGAAAAGGCAACTCTAAAATTACGTATAAAATTGAGCTTTATCTTCCTCGATACAGATTTGCTTTATTTTACAAATCATGGCTATACAAGTATGGAATGCCATATTTTTGTCTGAAATTCGCATCTAGTTATTATCATAATAATTCACAAAATTTTGTACAGAAGTAATCTGCGTAAAATCCGCTATAATAAGAGAGCAGAATGTAAAAATAAAAAAGTTTTAGATGAAAGACATAGGTAGCCACAACGCCATCTATAGGTAACGTACACAATCTATCATGGATCGTAGAAGTGGAATAGTTTGGGAGATAAATCTTTTGAAATATGGCTGTCACCATCACACCTTTTGGCCGCCAATACATAACAGCAGACACAGTTTACTTTTCCGTGTTATATAAAATACTCGTGGCGGTCAAAAGGTTAACAAGTTAATGTATCCAAACGACATGGCAGAGTCATATTCACATTGCTTTTTAACCATAAAACCTCAGTTTTAATATTTATGTCCTGTAACGTGTTCTGTTAGTATATTGAGTTGTATTATCCCAAAATATCCCCGGCCCACGATCACAAATTGGACAAGGTATTACTTTTTTCATTGTAATGTACACTATTATACTGTACTCTGTATGTTCAGTGGTTACAGGCGAGCAGCCGTCCAGCTACAGCGCTACGAGTGAGTCTTGGCGGCCGAGGCGGCGGCGAGTCACTCAGAGTTGTTGAAGTACTCGGACGCGTTACCGCGGCATATCGGACACGTTCGGTTTGACTGTGGACACAAAGTTAAAATAATTCGAGAGACCTTACAAATTAAAAAAAATATATATTTTGAACTCAAATTATGACAAAAGTATTCAGATGCACTTAATGGTAATGGTATACTTTTCCTAAAGTTTTAGTAGTATAGTAACGGGATAATTTTTGCTTTTAGTACGTGTTCGAGGAAGCCACACTGCTAAGTACCAGGCGCGCATGGTGTGTAGAATATTGACCGGGAGCTGTGTGGAGCTAGAGGAAGCCTCACTGCTTAGTACCAGGCGCGCATAGTGTGTAGGATATTGACCGAGAGCTGTATGGAGCTAGAGGAAGCCTCACTGCTTAGTACCAGGCGCGCATAGTGTGTAGGATATTGATTATTGACCCGGACCCGGAGCTGTCGGAGTGTGTGTGTCGGGAGCTGTGTGTGGAGTTATTACAAAACTGGTATTATTTTACGATAGGAATAGCTGCCATTTCGTATACACTTTGACGTAAGTATATGGAAAAACCGTCACCTCCAATCGTATATTCTAATCACGGCTAAGTAATAGACTTAAGAGGGCCACTGCTGAGTACCAGGCGTGCTTAGTGCGTAGGATATTGACTCGGGAGCCGTGTGGAGTTAGAGGAAGCCTCACTGCCGAGTACCAGGCGCGCATAGTGCGCAGGACGTCCCGGAACCGTGTGGAGAAAGAGGTCCGCTCACTGCTAAGTACCAGGCGCGCATAGTGTGTAGGATATTGACTCGGAGCCGTGTGGAGTTAGAGGAAGCCTCACTGTTGAGTACTAGGCGCGCATAGTGTGTAGGATATTGACCCGGAGCCGCGCGGAGTTAGAGGCAGCCTCACTGCCGAGTACCAGGCGCGCATAGTGCGTAGGATATTGACTCGGGAGCCGTGTGGAGATAGAGAAAGCCTCACTGCCGAGTACCAGGCGCGCATAGTGCGTAGGATACTGACCCGGAGCCACTTGTCGACGCACTTGGCGTGGAACTCGTGCGCGCACGGCAGCACGCGCAGCGTCTGCCGCGCCTCGAACTCACACATGCACACCACACACGACGTCTGCTCGCCTGTCGACAAACGTACATGATAAAATAAGATTAGATATTCTTGACGGTTAGAACTGTGCAATACCACCAGTTATAAAATGACACATGGTCATGGTAATTAGACACTAGGTTAGATCGTGACGTATGTATTGCATACACAATTGGAACGTGCCAGTAAATCATGCGCTCTTACATCATAAATATCATAATACTAGCTGTTTCCCGCGACTTCGCCCGCGTCTTCGCTCCTATTGGTCGCAGCGTGATGTTATATAGCCTAAAGATCCAACACAAAACTTTTTTTTCAATTCGAACCAGTAGTTCCTGATATTAGCGCGTTCAAACAAACAAACAAACAAACTCTTCAGCTTTATAATATTAGTATAGATTAACAGTTTTTACATAAGACATTTTAACATTTTTAACTTCTAACTTCGGGCACATTAACAATTTTGTGCATACATTAGTAATTTTTTTAATCAGATCGGATGAACGTAGAACAAATGTCTTCAGACATTTTGTAGATTAGTAAACATGATTTTCGATAAGTCCTAAAGTTTCTTACATAAGAATTTTAATTCGCAAAATTATGCTACGCAAACGGGGTTTGCTCCGAAACGCGACTAAACCAATCGAACATTCATTTTGCGAGACAGTTCGTTCCGTTTGGCCATTCTATAGTATATACAGTGACGTACCCTGGTGCGTCTGCTGGCAGAACTTGTAGCTGGGCAGCTGGTCGATCTCGTGGCGCGCGAGGCCGCGCGGCTTGGCCTCGCCGAGGCGCTCCGCGAGGCTCAGCAGCGCCTCGTAGTTCTCCGTCTCCGGCGAGTCGCCCGCCTCGCTGCCGCCCGCGCGCGCCTCCGCGTACGGCGACAGCGGGAACATCGCCAGCAGGTTCAGGAACACCTGCGAATGGATCAGTAGACAATACTCTCATTGTAATAATTTTATACCCGAAAAACCCAACTCCAGTTTTCACACTGTCGCCATTAGGTCAACCTAACGGTGACAAATGACCCACTCTACTGGTACTCAAATATTTCAAATACACATTGTTGTGGTGATGATGATGAAATGAGCCTCGTGCCCCGCGGAACGTTGCAGTCAGCGGTCTTACACCTTGATGATCGGGCGACTCTTGTTCGGCCTCTCCTGCAGCTGTATTGGTGTAGAAGAGGTAGGACACAGCGAAACGTCATCTCGCTCAAATTTGGAGCAGTCCAACTGGGGAAGTACCTCCGCCTTACAGAAGACAGCAGCCATAATAGCATCACTACTTGCCCCTTAGGTAGGTATGTGGTGTTGTGTTCCTGGTGGTGAGTAAGGTCGCCAGAGCTCCCGAGGATGCGCTGTGTTGGGGGCGAGGGGCCCGCAGATGTCTCTAGCTTGACAGCTGAACAAATCTGCGGGCACTTGTGATTCTTCAGGAGTCATAGAGGATAGAAAACCACTCACACATCATCTAAAGTTATATTTAATTTTATATTCAAAAAGCAAATATACAGGCCCAAATTACAAATTAATTTTATGTTTACTTGATAATTAGTACCTACCAGCAGTTATCTCACAAATTCCTTAAGTGACACTTACTTCTAACCTTTAACACTATCACTTCACTACAACATTGGAACAATGGAGGCGATCAAGAAGTCTATGGCGGAGATGGCTGAGCATTTTAATACAAGAATGGCGGAGTTCCAGGGACAGATCGATAAGTCGGCGTCAAGTACTCCGACTGTATCTTCTTTGGCAGCCGACTTCTGTGCATTTAAGGACTTCATGATGACGTCTTTGAAGAGCCTGCAGCTGCAGGTGGAGTTCCTGGGGCAGCAAGTGGACAACCAGGAGATGCGTTCAAGGCGGAAAATACTCCTTTTTCATGGTGTGCCCGAGACTGAACGGGAGGATACATCTGCACGGGTGGTGGATTTATTGAAGACACACCTAAAGTCTAATCTAGCTGTCAGTGCCGTAGCGCGTAGTCACCGTATGGGTCGGCCACGCAGTAATCAAACCAGGTGCATACTAGTAAAATTCCGAGATGTTGCTGATCGGGATGCTACCTGGTTTGGTAAGACCGGCCTGAAGGGATCCGGGGTCATTATCTCCGAGTTCCTAACGAAGCCTCGGCACGCCGTGTTCATGGCTGCCAGGGTGCGTTTCGGTGTCCGAAATTGTTACACAAAGGACGGCAGTGTCTACGTGCTGAGCGGGGACGGCGGGCGACGCTGTGTGACCTCCGCCAGCGATTTCGACGCGATTCAGACAGCGCCGCCGGCTGGCTCCTCGGCTGGTGCAGAAGCTGGAAGTGTGGCAGGGCCGCCTGCTACCCAATCGGTCAAAACCCGGCCTAAGAGGGAAGCTGCTGCAAAGTCTCGCACATGTTTTTTTTTTTTGTTTGTATCCGCTTTGTTCCGTGTTTCCAATCACTTTTTCATTTAGTTGTGTTTTGTCTTTCGTAATGTACCCTCTTCATGTTTTGTTATTCTCAGTGTGTTAATTTTAGTCGGTTAATATCACTTCTTATCTTTTTTCAGACAAATACTCGACGCTGTCATGCACTGACAGTAGTGACACTGTCACTTACTGTCAGTGAGTGACAGTTTGGTCTTGTGTTGCCATTTTGTAATTTTGCGTTTCGTTTCTGGTTAGAAGTTTTTTGTGTTACTTATGCCTATACTTCTACATATCTGTACTGCTGGCGGGTAGTCAGTTGGCGTTTTTTAGTGTGCTAATTAGTTGTATTTATTGCTAATAATTATATTTATATATATATATATATATATATATTTATTTATATTCTATTGTATTTATCTATCTATTATATAAATGCTACAAAGTGATGATAGTGATAATGATAATTATGTCTCAGCTTCCTCCGTAACCGATGACGATAGTTTTCAGAGTCTCCCGCCCTCTCTCCATGACATACTTGACGGACAACTCTCTGACGTGCCGAAAAATTTTAACTTAGTCCATATCAACGCGCAGAGTATTCCAGCCCACTACAACGATTTATTAATGTCCTTTGATTCAAAACGATTAGACGCGATTCTTGTTTCCGAATCCTGGCTTAAACCGTGTTTACCTTCGACATCTTATTCTCTGCCCGGCTTCAGCTTAATTCGGAATGATCGCGTTGGTAGGGGAGGTGGTGGGGTTGCAATATATCTTCGTTCACATATCCCATTTTCCATTTTAAGCATGTCATCTCAATCTACCTCTTCGGACGCAGCAGAGTACTTATTTCTAGAATTGAGCCTATCTAACTCTAAGATCCTTCTTGGTGTCTTTTATTCACCTTCGCTTCAAGTTAACTACTTTCCTTCATTTGAAAAGCTTCTGGAAGACCTCATGCCGTCTTACAGTCACCACATTATCATGGGTGACTTTAACACCTGTTTGATAAAAAATGATTCACGTTCGAGGTCTCTCTTGTCCCTTGTCGATGCTTGCAACATGACCATTCTTTCTTCGGATCCTACGCATCATTTCCCTAACTGTTCGCCATCGCTTCTTGACCTTACACTTGTCTCTTCTACCAATCACGTTGCAAGTTATAAACAGTACTCTGCTGATGCTTTCTCTTATCACCATCTTCTATTATTGTCCTACAAAATACGTCCCCCAAAGGCTAAGCCCAAAGTCCTCCTTCAGCGCAGTTTTGGTCGGATGAATGTCGACAAGCTTCGAGAAGACGCCGTCCTAGTGGACTGGAATGCGATCTTGAACGCTGTAACCGTGGATGAGCAGGTGAATCGTTTTAACTCCGTTTTGACCCTGCTTTACGATGTTCACGCTCCTATTCGTCCAGTCAAAATCAAGCATGTTCCTGCTCCCTGGCTCACCGAGGATATTAAATCATTAATTGCCAAGAAGAATCTCGCAAAAGTCCAAGTATAAGGGAAACGCAACTGAAAAAAATAAATACAGGTATCACGCGCTTCGTAACAGATGCAGCACCGTTTGTCGTGATGCTCAAAGGCGTCACATTCACGCATCTGTAGAGAATGGTGATCCTGCTAAAGTTTGGAAGTTTCTCAAGTCATTAGGAGTTGGTAAATCTACGCAAAATCCCATTAGAAACGATGTTGACTTCAACCAGCTTAACCAGCACTTTTCTTCTACCACGACCTTTACCGGACCAGATAAGACCGATACTCTTAACTTTCTTTCAAGTGTCCCAACTCCTGACTTTTCTCCTTTCTCTCTTACTCAATTTACTGACAGTGATGTTAGGAAGAACGTATTAGCCATTACATCCAATGCCGTTGGAGTTGACAGTGTTAGCCGTAATATGATCCTTCCTCTCCTTGATCTCCTTGTTCCTATCATCACCTGCATCCTTAATACATCCATTTCGTCTAGCGTTTTTCCTTCGCTCTGGAAAGATGCCGATATCATTCCATTGCCGAAGAAGTCTAATCCTTCTTCCTTTTCTGACTATCGCCCCATATCCATTCTCCCATTCCTATCAAAAGTTCTTGAGCGCCTTGTTCACCAACAGCTGACATCCTTCCTTAATAGGAATAATCTCATGAACCCTTTTCAATCCGGTTTTCGTACGGGTCATAGTACGGCTACCGCTCTGGTGAAAATCACTGATGATATCCGTGCAGGCATGGATAGCAGAAAGGTCACGGTGTTATCGCTGTTGGATTTCAGCAATGCCTTTAACACGGTTGATTCTGACATTTTGCTTGGTATAATGCGTTCTCTTAACATATCTCCTGCGGTAATTGATTGGTTTCATAGTTACTTAGTTGGTCGTCGGCAGCGTATAAAGGTAGATTCTTCCCGGTCCTCATGGTGCAACACGCTTGCCGGCGTTCCGCAAGGTGGCGTGTTGTCGCCTCTTCTTTTCTCTATTTTCATTAATTCCATTACGAGCAATATCTTCTCATCTTATCACCTTTATGCCGACGATCTCCAAATTTACTCTCAGGGTGCATTAAGCGATCTACCTCAGTTGATTCTCTCCACTAATAATGATCTGGCACGCATTTCGGACTGGAGTAGGCGCTACGGTCTCAAAGTCAACCCGAGTAAAACTCAAGCTATAATTATAGGTAGTCCTAAGCTCATGCCTCGGGTCGTTGTTGGTACTCTACCGCCCATCATGTTTGACGGTGTTGTAATTCCCTATTCTCACCAAGTGAAAAATCTTGGCATTATCTTGGACCGCACTTTATCTTGGATACCTCAGGTGAGCGAGGTCAGCAGGAAAATGTTTGCTTCTGTGGGATCACTCCGTAGACTTCGTAACTTCTTACCGCTCGCCACTAAAACTGCGCTTGCTCAATCTCTTCTTCTCCCTATCCTAGATTACGCCGACATTTCCTATCTTGATCTTTCTGAGGAACAGCTAAATAAACTTGAGAGGCTTCAAAATCTTTGCATCAGGTTCATATTTGGCTTGCGCAAGTATGACCACGTCTCCAGCTTTCGTTCTCAACTCAAGTGGCTTCCTATTCGTCTTCGTCGTGATTCGCATATCCTAGCTCTTCTGTATAGTGTACTATTCAACCCAACCACCCCTGCGTATCTCAAAGAGCGTTTTAAGTACCTCTCGTCCGTGAGATCTACTCAAAACAGACTTCTTGCTCCACCATCTTCTTCTTCAAAATTTTACAACAAATCTTTCACTTTTCAAGCTGTTCGGTTATGGAATGCTCTGCCGTTAGATATTAGATGTGCCAAGTCTCTGCCCATTTTCAAAAATCTCCTGAGACAACATTACTTGTCACTCTCTTAGCTTGTATTATCTTTGTAGCTATATATTTATGTAGTTATGTATGTATATATTTATGTAGTTATGTATGTATATATTTATGTAGTTATGTATATATATATATATATATTTATTAATGTATTGTATTAATAGCTCTATATATTAGCCTAGATGTATGTGTCATTCTACCTCTCTTGCTTTATCTTAGCACTACCTGTTGTTATTTTTTCTTTTTGTTTTCATCTCCTGCTACCCAAAGGTTGTCTGGAAGAGATCGCTCTATAGCGATAAGCCTGCCTGTTGTTACCTATTAGTTTTTAAGGATTATCTTGTAAGAATTTCTGTTTGTGGTGCAATAAAGAATATATTATTATTATTATTATTATTCTTCAGGAGTCGCAAGTGTCCATAGGCTACGGTGTCCGCTTACCATCAGGCAGGCCGGAAACTTGTTACCCAGTTACTGACCTGGTAGGTAGGCGGGGGTGGGGGGAGCGACAGCGGGGGCACGTGCAGCGGCGGCACGTGCTGCACGGCGGTGATGAGCCCCGCGCCCACGCCCGCGCCCGCGCCGCCTCCAGCGCCGCCCTGTCATACAAATACACGTATAATTAGTACATTGTTTAATGAAAAAAAAAATGCGAAAGAGAGTCTATCAAAGCAGTATTCTGGCGGCGCGCGGCCTACTAGATGCAATAACAATAAGACCCTTTGCGAACAAGTGCGATGAAAAAGTACATTGTTGTCGAGGCATGGAAGAAGGCAAGTGCAGGCCGAGTATTCGTTTTAAACGAACGACCTTGGGAGTTTAATTAATATGAAGCCGTCAATTAGCTTTCCAGCCGAGGCTAATAAACTCTTTTCTCAAAAATGGGGGAGTTAAATACCAAATCGGAATTAGGATTTGATAAACATAATAATCCAACTATGTTAATACTTTCTCGCCATTTAGGCATTTTTACTCAGTAAAAACTAAGAACTAGTGGCTCTGTGAGCAGTAGACATCGCATTTTTTTTAATCAAATTTTTAAATTTCTTAAAACTGACTCGACAAAAAAGTTCTATATAATTATCGAACCTGCTCACAAAATTTCACGAGAATCGGTTGAGAAATGCGACCTGTAGAGGAGAACATCCGGACAGACATACGAAAGATTTTTTTGTCGAAAGCTGAAACGGAGACGATTCGCTCGCTCGGTCAAGAAAATGAGTAGTAATAAAACTTTAGCAGTTGAAACTATTCACAATGCCAGTTTTTAACAAAAACTGGCATAAGTAATTTGTACCACCGCTCAAACTTGGAGGAACGGAGTTGATGAAAGTCAACAAGTTCAAGTATCTGGGACACTGGGTCACCGAGGATCTCTCTGATGATCTTGATGTGGAACGGGAGCGTAGGGCATTGGCAGTGAGAAGCAACATGTTGACACGCAGGTTCGCACGTTGTACGGAGGATGTCAAAATAACCCTATTTAAGGCGTTTTGTCAGACTTTTTACACGTGTAGCCTGTGGGTCAAATGTACGCAGCGATCTCTCAATGCCATACGCGTCCAGTATAATAATGGTTTCAGGATGTTGTTGGGGCTGCCCCGCTTTTGCAGCGCATCAGGTATGTTTGCAGAGGCTTGCGTTGATGGCTTTCAGGCATTAATGCGCAAACGAGTTGCCTCCCTGATGCGACGCGTGCGGGGCAGTACCAACGGCCTTCTGAACACCATTGTTGACAAGCTGGAATGTCCGATGGTAAGAAAATGGAACGCCATGCATATGAATCCCAGTAATGCCATCGTTACATTCTAAATTTAATGTTATTTTTCTAATTTTATTCATATTTAATTATTAAGGACTTATTAATTTGTATTTGTATTTTTTAATTTTTGTGATATGGGCTAAATGCTCGAATTAAATGATTATTATTATTATTATTATTATAAGTGAAAAACTAAGTAAAGCCCCTCTTGAATGTACTTGTGGACTAGGGATGTTGCGGAGGTGGTTTTATCGGAACCGAAGCCGAAACCGGAGTTTTTAAATTTGTTTTAACGAAACCGAAAGCGAATCCGAAAGTGAACCCAAAAGCGAAACCGAATCCGAAACTGGAGCCGGAGGTGAAGGTGGAGGTGGAGGGAGACTAATGTGAACACTGAACAGGTGGGGTGATTCCCGGGGAGACAAGTCAAAAACTGTTTGTACTCCTAGGCACACGCCGCGCGCCGCGGCCGCTGACTTTCGGCTCCGTTAAAACCTCCGCTTAAAATTAGACGAAACCGAAGCCGAAGCCAGAGGTGTGAATTCAGCCGAAAGTTTCGGTATATCGGAGCCGAAGCCGAACCTCCGTAACATCCCTATTGTGGACTGTTCGAATAGGTATTTGTTTTGTTTATGTTACATATGTATTTTAAATATGCAATGTCTATTCGAACACGCCATGACTACATACAATACAAGGAGGGCTTTACTTAAAAGAGTCTCCAGCATGCTCGGCTGAACTCGATTCTCCATACAAACGTAGTTACGCTCTCATTTTAAAACGCCATTCTAGAATAACATGAAACTTTGTATACACAATGGGAGCCGCCATATCTAGGTCCGAAATTGGTTTCTGTTGCTAGAAATTGTAAAAGCAAAAATAAATACAGCGAGTTTGTGAGTTTTTTACGTGTTGTATGAAAGCCTTTCGAAATCGCTGTATTTTTTCTCCATTATAATTTCAAGCAACAGAAACTAATTTCCGACATAGATATGCCGGATCCCATTGTGTGTACAAAGTTTCATGTTATTCTAGCATGGCGTTTTAAAATGAGAGCGTAACTACGTTTGTATGGAGAATCGAGTTCAGCCGAGCATGCTGGGGACTCTTTAAGTAAAGCCCCCCTTGTATTGTATGTAGTCGTGGCGTGTTCGAATAGACATTGCATATTTAAAATACATATGTATGTAACATAAACATTGAGGTATTATAAACAAAACAAATGCCTATTCGAACAGTCCACAAGGACATGCAAGGAGCGCTTTACTTAGTTTTTCATAAACGTCCATCAAGCCTCTATTAGTTAACAAGCCGCTAAAGTTGGTTTGTCCTTATCTGTCACTTAGACATTTATGTTTGCGAGAAAGGGACAAAACAACTTTTAGTTAACAGAGGTTTGTTAAGTTTTATGAATATCGGGATTGAGGGTTTACCTACAACGCTCCTACGCAATTGAAACGTATTTGATGGTAAGGTACCTGCGTGTGTATGTGGTGGAGCGTGTGGTGCGCGTGCGGCCAGCGCGGCGCGTGGCGCACGTAGGGGCGGGCGCCGCGCGCCGAGTGCGCGAGCGCCGAGGGCGCCAGCGAGCCCAGCGTGGCGCCCAGCGACCCCAGCGCCGCGCCGGCGCCCACGCCGCCCAGCGCCGACCGCCGCTGTCCGACATACTGCATCGTTTATCCACCAACACTACCCAGTGCTCATCGATGCCACAATAAAGGTCTCGGTACACACATGCGAGGTTCATTACATTGCGGGTTACCGCGGTATAATGAGTTCAGTCGATCTGTCAGACCGCGCAATGTAGTGAAACTCGCACACGAGTCTTGTACGTGTAAATAAGGCTTAAAGCTTGCAACCTCGGAGTACCCAGAGTAGACGTCAAATAATAATACCACTAAGAACTGTTCGATATGATGCCCACGGCCGCTTTCTATCATCGCACTGCTCGCCGTCGGCAGGGCATTCATCCTCACACCTTAGAACCTTAATGGTCGCGTACAGTACGGTTTCAGAGGGACTTCCTCCCTCGGACGCTCCGGTTGTGGAATGAGCTCCCTGCCGAGGTTTTCCCGAGGAACTACAGTATGGGATTCTTCAAGAAAAGAGTGTATAATTTTTTAAAGGGTCGGCATGGAATGAGCTCCCTGCCGAGGTTTTCCCGAGGAACTACAGTATGGGATTCTTCAAGAAAAGAGTGTATAATTTTTTAAAGGGTCGGCAACGCGCATGTGACAGCCCTGGAATTGCAGGCGTCCATAGGCTGCGGTGACCGCTTACCATCAGGCGGGCCGTACCCGTGTTTGCCACCGACGTGGTGTATAAAAGAAAACTAAGAGCAAGAAAATCATATACTAAAATGAATGAGAGCGACAGAGAGGGATATATCATTTGTTGTCCTTGTCATAGTTCCGCTTTTCTTTGTTTGCCTCAATGTCATCTAAACGTCAAGTCAAATAGTTTGAGGCAAATAAACGATTACCCGGCCAAATTAAAGAGGTTGTTTATTGTAAGCCGCCAGACGTTTAAGACTAGTTCTAAATTTATCTGCATAAGACCTTATCTGTCCCCCTTGGTGAAACTCGTATAGGATATCTATAGAAATCCTTACTCTGAGCTTGAAACGCCCAGAGCGCGGCGCAGCATCATTGTGGGCCGGAGGCGGATTTGGACAAACGGGGTCCGGGGCACGTCGCACCCAAAAACCCGTGTGGTATTTGGTAGCGGGGTAGCGCGGAGGTGGCGTGTGACATATGAAGCAGTTGTCGACAGTCGACAGTTTCGGAAAAATCAAAAATGTAAACCGCCTCCGCCCCGCACCGCGCCGCGCCCGCTCTGTGCGTTTCTATCTGTTATGCAGCTATGCAAGGAGGATGTGAAAGTTACGCTACGGAAACCAGTTTCTACCAGTGCATGTGGACTAATGAATATGATTGGCGGATTCAAACGCTTCTATAGCAACGTAAAATATCCGAATAACTTGCCGAATACGAACGAGAGTGTGGAGTGATTATTCGTCTACATTCGTATTGTCTCTAAGGAGGTGAACCAGATATATCGAGATGCCGCGTTCTCAGCTCTCACACACACGTATGGTACACCTGCCTCAGTCACCCTCGCTCAAACTCATCGCCAAGCCATAATGCGTCTAGCGTTTGCGAAGAGGCGTATCTTATTTGATTTTATTATTGTCTTCTTATAGCAGCTATAGTCTGTGCTAGCTTATCGTAACTGGTGCCGAGGATGATACATCCATCACTATCTACAGGGCCTTCCGTGTCACACACCGGCCGCGTTAATATGGCAACCGTTGTTTTTCGTCCATTAAATACACAAGACGCATCGTGTCGGTGTGGCTTGATGATGTGTAGGGACGCCCGGCCGGAAACACGCGGGCTGTCGATCGCTCGTTGGGATCATTCAGCCCAAAAGCGTCGGTGTGGCTTTAAACTAAATTTATCAGTCAGATGCCTATCGCTTTTAAATTTTATAATATAAGAATTGAAAGCTAACGAATTTCAGTCACGTCAAATGAACCAAACTGAGTAGTGCTCGAGTTACGGCATAAAATTCAAACAAATTAGAAATAGATACTACATAACTACATTAATAGTTAACATGCAGCAATAACATGTCGTCCATGTAAAAATAATGAAGCGCATTACTCTACAGCTTTTGAAGAAATAGTTAGCTCCGGCTTGTCGTCAGATATGGTTGATGTCACGCCATTGTTTAATATTAAAATCTACATAAATAATCGGTCGGCAACTCACATGGTGGTGCGGCAAAGCCGCCCGCGCATGCTGCGGCATCAACTCTAGCGCTGCGCCTCGTGGCTGAAATAGACAAACGATACAGTCTGTGATAAACAACACGGTTTTTCAAACGTCAAGAGGTCGTAAACAAATTTATTCTTCGATAAGAGACGAGTATTCGAATTATAATAAACCACGAGCATCATTAACTCAAGCAAACAAGACAAGACATAGGTAAAATGGTTATCCTGGTCATCGGCACCAAATTGTAACGCACGTGTACCCATCTAAATAACTTACCTCAGTGTGTAGCAATAGAGGCGCATGGTGTAGGTCCGGGGTTGGTTGCAGCGGGGACAACGCACCATCGCCGCCGTGCGCAAGCTCTAACCTCCCGCCCTCCGCTCGCTGCAAACAACACATGATCAGCCTTTCGCCCATCTTATCTACATTAGGGGCCCATCCCACTTCGACCCAATGGGATCTTTTGTGCAATTGCCCTTTCCTTTATACCTACTTCAAGCTGCTCTGGTGCTCACCAACAATTCCACAAACCGGATGATGGAGCTCAGCGAAAGTACTCCAAATTCCTTTGGTTTTGGGTAACAAAGTCATTCATTCTTTGTCTGCAATTGCGTGACATTAACCTAGCAAGTGTTTCATTGTCTCATCAGCCACACATCTTACAATTTATAATGTCTGATAGTCCCATCTTGGACAGGAGAATCCTTAGACCCCGAAGTAAGCTGTAAACACCCCAGTTGTAATTCTGAGCAAATTTCTGCTCAGATCCTTTATTATAGATCCTTTAATAATTAAATTAAAAAAGTTATTCTAGTAATATATTATTATTAACTAGATATAGCCACAGCTTGTAAAAGAAAAAGTTTTGAAAATATAGGGTGACAGCACCAGTAATGGAAAAGGACCAATTATGCACCTTGACTGTTATTTTTAAAAAAAATTATTCATTTTTTATACAACAATCAATTTAAAACCGTATGATCGTTAAATTAGGAATGAAGTGTCCATTACTGGTGCTTGTCAGCTTAAAGTGACACCCCTGGAGTTGCAGGCGTCCATAGGCTGCGGTGACCGGTTACCATCAGGCCGTACGCTTGTTTGCCACCGACGTGGTATAAAAAAAGTGTGCAACACTGGTGGTGTCATCCTAAGTATCCAAGTTGTGGACATTAACAAAAACAGAAACTGGGAACCAAATGCGGATGCTGTTATTAGGAGTAGGAAAACACTGAACTGGAAGTTGCACCTGCCATAGCTGCTATGTGTACGAGTATATTCAAAAAAAAAGAAAGGCTTGTTCAATTCAGTGGAATCTTAATTTAAACGTCAAAATAGCATTAACTATTCTTTGAATTTCAGGTCGCGGCAGTCCACTGGATGCGGGCAGCCCATGACCGATCGTTGTGGCAGTCTCTGGGGGAAGCCTGTGTTCAGCAATGGACGTCTTTCAGCTAAAGATGATGATGATTCTTGGAATTTACCGTTTTTACAGATTTCAATAGAAGGAAGGAGGTAGAAGGAGTTGAAATTCAAACCTCGATAACATTTTATTTTTTCATATGAAAACTGAATGGTGTATATAATAAGTGTTCCGGACGTTTGTATTTTAGTATTTATTTTATTTGGGTAGTTCCATATCATAATTTTGACGATAAACAGGAAAACTCACCTCACCCCCTAGTGCCTCGTATTTGGGGTGAGAGGAGTTTTCATACAAAGGTGATTTTGGAAGATTGTTGGATCGATTTTTTTATTATGCGTATTACTATAGCTCCATTTTAAATTGGAATACATTATTTTTGTAGCAGTAGCCCTAAAATCCCTTCTAACCCCCCTCTCAAATTCTCGCGAAACCTACTCACCCCGTTTTACGGTACTCAGTTCGTCTGCATGTTTACTTGTTTTTTTATTATGTATTTATGTTCCCCGATAACTCTTGACCACGCTAGCCGATTTTGATAATTCTTTTTTGTTTCAAAGCAGGTACCCCGGCATTGGTCCCATATAAATTTGGTGCAGGTCTGATGATGGGATCTAGGAGGAATCGAGGGAACTCCTCGAATTTGATAGGCACGCCATGCTGATTTCGGTATTTTCTGTAGGTAAGTAAGCATTGGCTCACGGAAACCACAAATTGTTGCATAGAGAAGTACAAAATTGGAGTCGGTTTTTTTTTTGGAATAAATTATTAGACAGAGGAATATTTAATAAATTTCGTACGCCTGGCTACTCACCTGCGTATGTGACATGTAGTGCGGCGGTGACGCGAAGGGCCCCCGCGGCGGGTACTGCAGTCCCGCATACACGCCGCCCATCTGTCGACGCACACCAGATTACTACTCTCCTTCATACCCGGTAGGGACGGCCACAGCTCATAGCTAAGCTAGCAAGGATAGAACTGACGCGAACGAGTACAATGCTGCCAGGGATCCATACTATATAATATTATAAATGCAAAAATACCTACGTCTGCCTGTTACCATTTTAATTTAATTTAATTTTCTTTATTTAGAAACAAACAGTCTCTTATAGTGATAAATTGTTACAATATAAGGTATTAGACTTATAGACCTACAGTTTCCTTAAACCCCTAAACGGATTTGAATGAAACTTGGCATGGAGATTTTGAGACCAGGGTAGGATATACAGTAGTTTATAGTGATAAAGAGTTCTATGAGGGCGAAGTGGGGGGCAAAAGATAGTTACTAATAGAATGATTTCTCGAAAATAGAAAGCGGACACGAGAATTTTGGAGTTACGGGAAGCATTCTTTAAGAAGATGAAAGTGTATAGTACAGAGTAGTGATCAATGAATTTTACGCAGGCAACACCACACAGTTCTATAATTTGCACAATTCATGATAAGACATAGGCTTACGATACTTTAGCAAACGTTAACATCACTGTTATATCCTGTGATATCGATTGGAAACATTAACTGGCTTTGTTACCAGTTAATAAAATACTTATTGAAATGGAGCCCGGCATTTAATATGCAGGAATACCACTGACAAGACTCGAATGTCTGGAAATAATGAAAGTCACAGGGAGTCAACAATGATACAATGAAAATCTTGAAAGTATTTTCTATATTGTGCAGCGGAAATGAAAAGGGAACAAAATGGAATACTGATGGAAAATGCCGACTAAATAATTAAATTCATTACTTTCTAATACTTCGGTTAAATTCTTTACAGAAAGATGGCAGCATTGTACGTATTTTAAAACTAAAACAAAGTATTTTTTCTCAAAAAATACTTGAGCTTGTAGAAGCTATGGTCGTCCTCTTTATGGCTTTGTTAAGACATATGAAACCAGCACGACTTTGTTAATTAGTATGAATGTCGCACCGACTCCATATAAGATAGGAAACCATGAACCAAACGAAAACGTTAAGGCGGGTGACAGCTAGTAGCTAGTTTCTCGTCTCGTTCGATAGATATAATACGGAGATTATGCTTAACATAACGGTGACAACGATATATATAAATACATATGTGACACTTCAACATAGGCATAAGGTCGACCAAAGTAAAAGCAACTTTTTCAGACTAGGCCACTATTCTATGTAAGATATTGCATAAATAATATGGAAAAAAGTATAATAATGTCAGGAAAAACAATTAATAAGGGGTTTTAGTTTCCATTGTATTTTTAGGTACGTTAGCGTGAACTTACTGTACAATGTTGGCGCGGAAAGAAAATCCCTTATAATATAAAAATACAATTTGATACAATATTTAAACACAATATGGGATACAGAAATATGAACAGAACGATATATTCGTCATATGTAAATATTTATAATACATGAACGAGAGAAAAACCTGCATTAAATCAAACGAACATACAAATTGTATGAGCTAGTGTTAATTACCGCAACCCTTAACAAAACTCACATAAAAATAACATTTTTTTGTCTGTTACTTGTCACAAGAGCATAATCTTAGGAAACAGCCAAGATCTAATAATGAAAGCGACCAGCCAAATATTTTATCTCATATCTTAAAACCAATCTACAAAATACCAAAGCTGAGTTGCTAGCGGCCAAAATGGTAAATAAATGTGGCAAGACGCCTGTAAAGTTTTGACTCGTGTAGACCGGGCCGCGGTGCGAGGCGCGCCGTGATAGGCCGCCGCCAGCCTCGGGCGCCGAGCTACACGGGGCGAAACTCCACGGACGCGGAAATTATTATACATTTAGAACACGGAACACATTCACAGGGTATCCAAAAGTGAGGAAGATTGCATGCGGTACACGTAATAATAATAAAATACTGTTGTGGGGTTAGTTGGCGTAAAATATTTGGGGGGTCGCCATCGACCGGATCTACTGCGGGCACTTTACTGTGTGTTAGATATTAAAAAACAACTAAAACCCGTGTGTGTTAAAGTACGATTCTGCGCCAGACGGCCGACTGTAACTGAGGTCTTAGAATAAAAAATCCAACCGCACTTGTAGTCTGCTGTCCATCGTGGAAAGACACCTTAACTCCGCCACGCTATTTATTTTCTAACGCACCCGTTGGCACTTGTTTTATCGCACAGTAAAGCACCCAGCATCTATAACATATCTCATCGCAGCGCTACGACGTACGTAGTATGTACAGAACCAAACAGTATGAGCTGTGGTGCATGCTGTAGCCCCGCCCAACGCCCGCGCATCCAACCCGAACAACGCAATACTTGCTTCCATAGGCAATTCCAACGTACAAATGAGTCAAGACTTCTACGTTCTAGCAAAACATATGTAGAATGTAGATCTTTAAGTCTGTGTACGAGTATTAATGTTGACTGTAAAATAAGGATGTATGTGGCAATGAGACATCGCCGCTTGATCGTGAGTCTATTTATTTATTTAAAACTGCTATTAGGCAGTTGATACCAAAATTATTTTCTACTAGCGGTGACCTTTGAAGTCTATTCATGTCGTCAAAAGTATGAAACTACTTTTTATGGTTTATAATTTTATAATTACGTGGAAGTACGAACTTCGTTACCTTCACTTTCCAGCATTAACGAGTGAGAAGTGTTCATCATAGAACACAGCTCTATATTTCTCGTTTCATATATAATAGAGGAAACGAAAGCTATTGTATTGCGTTATACCAGGAGGATGCGCGGATCGTAAAACTCCTTTACACGATTCGCTCATTATGGTTATACGGTGAACGCGTATAATTAGCCAAATTCCAATAGAAATAATTTGTGCGACGTCTCATAGAAATTTAAGAACGTATACTTATTTAGTTATTCTTTTATCTGGGGGCATCTGTTTAACATTAACTGACTGCAAATGCTGTTGATTTGATGACCAAACCGCTAGCAGTCTCATGTGGAATGGCACCTTAAGCCTTCTGAGTCGAGTTTGAACTCCATATGTATGTCGCATGTTTTTTTTTAGTCGTCGCGGGCAAACGAGCATGCGACCTGCCTGATAGTGAGCAGAAATAGTACCTTATTGCGATTCCAGAGGAACCACTAACAAGTTAAAACATAGAGAGTAAACCTAGGAATTCGCATTCACTGTTAGCCAAAAACGTATGAACGTGTAAAGACGCCAGGGTGTGGGAATTGAATAAAACAAATGTGTATTTATTAAAACAATAAATAGAGTCGTTCAGAAGTGTGAGATGAATAAACATCGACAACTGATTGCGGGGACGAGCAGCGCACGAGCCAATCAAAACACGCTTTACTGGCCTGCTATTGATTAACAGAAGCTAGTGTGTGTTTGCCTATCCTATTGCTAAGCTTTTTGTGTGAATCACTTAAGTTTAAGATTGATCCAAATACAATTATCAAATGGAAAAAGAAATGATGCCAAGTTAATAGATATGTTTTATTTTTTGCAAATTTCGCATCCTTATTTTATGGGCACCTTTTTATAACTACAGCCTTCCTTTCAGCCTGAGGAGTCATGTACGCATCAGTTGGATTAATCTTGTGAAAAAGGCAACTAAGTCTTCTTTTCGTGTGAACTGAAATTGTTTTTATCAACTGCAAAATATCTAGTTGCCGTTTTTAATGAGAATATAACCCTCAAAAAATGGCAGAATAGTAATATGTGAATCGATTGGCATGTGGTCCCGCCGGTCCCCGCGGCCTAGTCAAGCTGTGCGCTATGTGGGAGACAAGACTCGTGATGCACACACTACGCAGCCTACCCTCTAGGACTAGCCGACGCCCGTCTGCACCACGCAACGCAAATATGCTTCTTACGCGGGTGTATGGTCTTTGAATTTATTCTCCTAAGCAAACTTCAAGTCTTGTCAACGAACGCCGAACGAAACTTCATCATCCGCAATTGAATATTTTCGTTCTGCTTTCGCTGGGTATAGGCTGTTTTGTTAGTCTGACCCTTATATACGTTATTGTACATCCCTGTGCTCAGCGTTGATGCGGTGTAGTAGGTAATGCATGTGTTAGTTTGCGTTGCGTGGAGAGCAGCTCACAACCACAGAGCCAAGCGGCCTAACAAGACAGTGCGTCGAACCTTTGGACCTGACTAACTGCTTACCACTGTAAAACTTACAAAACTTTATGCATCGAATCTTGTAAAACTAAGTTAGTCGCTGCAAAAATCGGACCAATAATATCAAAACGAATTAATACATTGAAATGCTCAGGTTACACAGTAAATGAGACGGAACTCAAGGAACTTTCTTTCGATGATGATTGCAAAACGGACCAATAAAATATGAGCCAAGATGTACTAAGAATTGAAAGACTGCACAGTTCATTTCAATAAGCACGAATGAATTTCAAAACTTGATACATTTGTCTATGGAAGAATTCAAAATGCATTCACGTTTTTTCTTAGTAGACTTAGCACAAGACTTTGAACTACCTAGATCCTATATTGTTATGTTAAAAAGGAATTGAGTAGTAAATGGTGCTGTGTACTAAACATAGGTGTAAAACTGTAAACCAAGGTCATAATTTTCCTCAACCCAATCTGTCCAAACGGACGTTTTACAGTGGTAACGTACACTGCAGGGGTTAAAAGTAGCAGGTACCAAGCGGGCCTGCGCGCGGGCAATGCCGAATAGTTAGCGATCCCAGAAGTTAACAAAAATAAAAAATAAAGTTTATATTTAACGAGTTTTCTTCGTGGGTGTTGGTCGTTGTCTTGGATTAGAAATAATAAGGAGTAGAACAAAATAGCTCTTTTACATTAACTTAAAGGCATGTAATCATAATTGATTTAGCTCCTAAACTTAGTAATAGTGCTATGACACCATTACGCAAGGTTTAGCCCTTATATCTAATGGAAATTCGCTGAAAGGATACCGCGATGCGCTTTAAAACAATAGTTGTATTACAATTATTGTCTTAAGTACCGATCACACAGCACACGAAACGGGGCTGCAATTCCAATAATCTATGATACCACTTTAAATTTAGGCGCATGATATTTTTAATCATTTTCATGGCCATAGACAAAATGAATTATTACTTTTGTGGTTAGAAAACATTTTGGCGACGTTTGTTGACAACGAACTAGATTGTCAAAGTCACTTACATTACAGCACCATCTAACTCGACTGTCAAAGCAGCCGACTTTGTGAACTGCGTGACTTGGGCTTAAAAGTACGATTCCACGATCAACTACAAACGAACATTTTTTAACACAGTACAGTTACAGTCTGCAGTCGAATGTGGAAACGCACCTTAACCGCGCGATATTCACAAGATGTATTCGGCAGTGCGGTTCGCGCGCAGGCAGGGTTATACTAAGCCTCCCTCGGAATCTGGGCATGCATATCGTAGTACTGGACGGAGCGTGCCGTGAAGTGAGCTAATTTTAACATTACCGTACATTGCATCAGTAAAGCTGCAAGCATCTTCTATCGCTCAAAGGACGAAACTTAGATTACGCTTAATCATTAGTAAACATTTGTGCGCTGATAGAAATTTTATCAACGCTCAACGATTAGGAAGTTTCGATGGGAAAAGACAAAAATACCATCGTTCTGGTAACATCACTAACTACTATTAATTTAAAGCAAGAGACTATATATTTAAAAATAACTTAAAAACATGACTAATTAGAAAAGGGAAGATTCTAAAAGAAAGTAATATTCAATCTAAAAGAAATATATATCTATCAGTGTAGCTTCAAGGATGCCATCTGCGATTGTCTCCTGTCGTCTGATTCGGAATGACACCTTAATGAATGCAAGGCAAGTGATTGTGATTATCTTAATCGCGATGTTTATTAAGGAAACTGACAGTATTACTGATGCTGTGAGGGGGAAACGCCAGTGCAACCACATTCATAGCACGCTGGTTATAACAAAGTATTATTATTTTGTGACCACGCAGCTTTAAACATGTTGTGTTCATAAATGTATTCCAATGAGACATGTTGAAAGTCACGTAGACACGATTTTACAAGAAATCTTAAAGTAGAACATACACATAGCTGGCACCATTAAAAGCATTTTTTTTTAGTTAAAATAATTTATTTATATCAAAATGATGATTAAGTATTCTCGCATCAAAAACGTTTTAAAAAAAGATTTTTCCAAAAGTAACGTTGGGTTTTATAGCGATTTATTTCATGCTTTTAAAGTTGCCCAAGGGCCCAGCCCCGCCCTAAGCGAAACACGAGGAGCAAGGGCATGTACAAGTAAACCTTACAGTACGTAGACACCAACCTAGACTGAATAGAAATATCACAGAACTGCTAGTTCTGCAAGCTAAATCAGCGATCAACTTTATTTGTCAAGTCCCAAAACCAGTGTTTAAGCTTTCATAACTACATTGTGTACAACTACGCGAATAGTCAATTCGCACGATGTAAATTTTTCTTCGTGGTGTTAATCGATCCTTTTTGTTCGGATGTAATATTTATATGAGGCAACTGCTAAGAGCACTACAAAAGCCAATTATTTTTGACAACTACTTAGCTTCAATAGAGATTGTGAAAATGGTGATAGCTTCTGACATCAGAATTATATACGGATTTAAAATTGCACGATTTTTACACATTACGGGACTTAATCGCGTACAGAAATTATTCACATGAGGTGTGCCCGACGTTTCGTTTCGACGTTTTTAATTTTGTACGCGATTAAGTCCCGTTTACCAATAATAATCAGAATTATATTCTGTCAAGTACTGAAAAAAGACTTGCTCACCCCAATCAGAACTGCAGTCATACCTTTAGCATGCATCAAATCCCCTGCAGTCGAGTGTGATACAGTACCTTAAGAATTTACGCTATTCAGTCTAGATGAGCGTAGAGCGGTGGCAGCGACTACGCTGCCGAGAGGTGTTAATAACTATAGTCCTACCAGCGTTCCTCGGGCGCGACCTATAGCTGCTTGAGCATTTTATAATAGTGGAAGTTCAAATAGCATGCGGTCTTTGCAGTTTTACTAGAATTCTTTAGACAGGACAGAGTGTCGTAACATAGAGTCCTCTGAGTGACGCAATCAAGAGGCCTATAATCAACTTTGGGTGAATAGGTATAAACAGATTTTGTTTTATAAACAGATAGATTAAGATAAATAGTGATTTATTATCTGATGAGAATAAACTTATACATACATTCTTGATAAAATATGTTAACGGTTAAGACGTTTTAATTGCATTTATAAGATTTTTAAACGTCTCACATATGCGGAAAGAGTAGAAGCTGCTTCGTATACTGAGTAGAAATCCTTTGACAGATATTTAATCGCCGTGGATGGAATTAGTCAATTGGATTTTTTTTTAAATGCTAATTGGATAGACGAATATTTCTAACAATCAAGAAGTAACCTATCGTATCTGGCGCGATTCATTGGAATTTGTGCTTCCGTTTTGTGCAAGCTACAGTGCTTATATCACTATCATAAAAATAAGAGACAACACATATTACCAGGCCCCAAAACTAGAATTCACAATAAACAAATCTAAAGAAACCATTGTTTACAGTTTTTAAGGGAAACTACAGTTCGTTACACACTATTTATATTTTATAACGATATTGGGCAGTTTTGTAAAGACTAGCAAGAAATTGCTTATCAAGACTAACTCAAGCTTATAGAATAAGAGGGTTTGCAGACAGCATGCTTTGAACTTTTCAGCGTCTATGCTTATGGTACGCTTCCTTTCTGGACTACAATCCACTTGCGGTAGTAATCAAGTTTTATCAAATTGCTTTAACGAAAAAAATAATCGCTTAACCTCAACGGCCCATTTTTACAAAGGCTCGTTACACAACACAAGTGCAGGTCTCATTTCAACTCATTTTATTAGAAAGCCTCGCTTGCATTAAAAATCACAAACTTGTCAAATGGGGGTCCAATAGGTGTACAAAGTTTACAAGATTTGCCATAGTTGCTAGTAAGAATTAAGGAGCTAAAATATACGTGTAGCGTAGGAACGCGCCCGGAGCGCTGCATGCTCTCCATGCGTCGTGTTAGAAGCGGTTATCACCGGTTTCGAAGCGGTGGCGGGGGCTCTCAGTGTACTCTAGCCCCGTGAAGCAATAAGGTGCCATTCCACGATCGCCCGCAGCCGACAGCGATAGACAACCTCCTTTTATGATCAAGTCACTTTGTATCTTCTGATGGAAGATATTTTGATAATAAAAGGAAGGCAACTGACAGCAGTAAACTGCAATCGAGTGTGGAATGGCACCTAAATCTGTATAAAACTCCTTTCATCTATAATGGCATAATTGTGACTACAAACACGTTTCCTCGATGGACAATTGTTATTAAGTACATGCCAAATACAACAAAATGCCACAACCCCCGCAATCGGGTGCCGCGCTCAATATGTTTCCAATATAGATGTGGAGTTATATACTGATTTATGTATACATAAATAAGGGGGCTAAATCCACGTACATAGAAGTGGGAAGATGCCTGGTTTTTACAGCCTATGGGATAACTTAAAATAACAAAACTGTTATTTAGTGCATTTAAATTCTTAAGCGTGATGTTAAAATTACAACATAATTTTATTAATTAGATGCTTATATTATTTATAATTAAATGGGGACAATACAAAGCGCAATCGAAATAAACAATATGTATGACAATCACAACCATGTGGTATATATTGACGAATTTCACCATAGTATAAGATGTGTTAATATGATCCTATGAACTAGACTTCAATACAAATCTAATAGAGCATTTTTATCGCTATTAATACAAGGCAGAACATATGAAACATAAAACATTACAATTCACCTCGAGCACAAAATGTAAATAATAACGTTTTCTAAACATTCTCTTTTTACACTAGAAGCAGTGATAAAAGACAGAAATTATTTTTTTACATCTAAAACTAATATAACCAAGCTAGTTGCATTTAGTCGATGTACCAAGCAGGTTATAAAAACGGGGCACTCCCACCTAGCACAATGGATGAGCGGAGATGCCTAGCGTTTACAAAATTCACAATGCGCATTCAACCGAATTCCGAACTAGTTTGCGACGCTTCCGCGAAAACGAAATTCGAAGTTCGTATATCTCCGTCACGGTCTCCCGAATATGTAAGTGCGGTAGAGATAGAATACACGAACCTACGAAGTTGGCGTTTCCAGGTAGCCGCTCTGCCTCCGATAGTGTTTAATCTCTCAAGTAAAGGTACAATTTCAACGACGACTGCAGTAGTTGACGTTGGGATCGTAACTTTAAACTAATACAGTACAGTGAAAATAGTTTCCAGAGGCCAGGTGAAATTCAATCTTATGTCAATGCCACAAAGAGTTTTAGACTTTACCTGTATTTGATAGATGCCTCAGTATCGAAGGTAGATGAGACAGATTAGTCAAGCCGAGCGAAACAAAAATAAAATTAGTTTTTAATTATATCAACGCACAGGTTTTTGATTTTCGTTCCTGTTTCGAAATGTAATATATTTAATATTAATGTCATTAAAAGCAGAATTTAATTATATTTATAGGTTAAAACACTTATGGTGCCATACCACGCTCGACCGCAGGCGACCAATTATTTTAATAATCAAACCAGCTAGCTCCTGATATAACTAAAAACGCACACATTTCGCTCCGCTATACCAATCTGCTTTAGCATAGTCAGCGTCATACATTCCACTCTTTATTCCCTAATCGCTTTAACAATGTAAAATCCTAGTTATTTTAACTATATTAAAGCGACACGGTACACTCCAGACAATATTAACTGACGTGCTTCCACTTGAGACACCATTAGTAAAAATAATATAAATAAGGACTTTAAAAAAAATTACTTCAAAAACAGCCTTGTCAGTTGATATCGTATCCAGATTTTGGAATCAGTTCAGTATCTGACACTCAGTGACAGTTATATAAAAGACCGTTTCATCTAAGACTGATATTGAATTAAATAGGCAGTAAGTCATAGCTATTACGCGCCTTTAAATTAAGACCCCTTGTACAGAAGAAACTCTGCGACATATTGAGATTACAAATTTATCATATAATGAGATGTATGGATGAGACGTGCTCGAACCGAGTTCATTCTCAGCCTGCAATCGCCCACTGATGAGCATAGCCGAAATTAGTTGTAACGTTGAAATTATCAAGTGTAAGCACGGCAGGAAACACCGACTAGACGCGAGTAGGACAGAGATGGCTGTACAGGCACCACCACCGTTTACCTGGTATCGGAGCGGGATGGAGGGCAGCACGGCGGCACCCCACAGTTCGCCAGCCACGCCCACGCCCGCCACCTGAGCCACGGCCGGCGTCAGCGAAATTCGGGCCACTTGTCGGTAATGCCGATATACGTTGTCATTATCACCACGTCATTTGTGGGGTGACCACGACATTTACTCCTTAATTCGTTCAGCGTTTGTCACCGTTAGGTAAAGTCTTTTTAGGTTACATGTTTATTTATATTCCGCGCTGCATTAAGGGTCAAATTGACCAAATAAGAAGTTTTATTCAAAGAGTTGCCCATATAAATTTGAAGGTTAACTTCAAATTATATTATTGTTCCTGTTTGGTCGAATCGGGGCTAAGCTGCTCTTACGGTGAATGTTTTTATTTTATTTAATACACTGCATTTTACCTTACCGACAAATGGCCCTCTCGCTACACAAACTTAACTTAAACCTTAACGTATAACATAATATCGCTTACACCTCTATATGCTATGCCCAGATCGACACAAGTCGCTTAACGTATATAATAACCAACCATATATTCAACTTGACAGGCACAGAAACGTTCAAACTGTATCGAGTTAAAACAGTACTGTGACTGTGACGGCTTTCTGGTAGGAAAAAAAACGAACCGCTCAACATAAAAATCTTTACATAAAAACAATGTGTTTGTAGTTCCGTTTCGTTCCACAATGAGTACATGTGTGTATGTAACAATGTTATTAGAAAAGTAGATAATTCCCGTACAGCCTAGCTCATAAAAATGTATACAATAGTATAAATATTTAAGAGATCGATTGTACAAGAAGTAATATCATAAACTAAAACTATTTTCGCAATCGGAAACTTATAGATATCACAAAGACTTTAGATGATATTTAGGAGTTCCCAAATACAAAGAATGTCTGCCTACATTTCCAATATTATCAACAAATATAAGTATTTCTGGGTTGTTTATGTGTGTTCGTGTCTCCTTCGTTAAGCTGCTGTTGAGAATGTTCATTAATACACGTTTATACAATTCCATGAAATATTGTTGGCGTGCGCTAGTGTCGGTGATGTATCCCGAATTCGTTCCTAAAGATAAATTTGTGAAGAGAGTGATTATTGCCTTGAATTTTTCATCACAAAAATATATTTTATCTATCGACAAAATATTTCTAGTTATCTTATCCCTAGTACCCACATTTAAGAATCTTAAGTAGTTCGCATAACTGCCTCCAAACATAGCTTTGTTCAAGTGACTAATCACGATCTAAGTGATGTGACTCCAAGAATATATTTTTGCTCTTCATATTTCATTAAATGTATATTATAAATTTGATTTAAACTAAAACAAAAAATAAATTTACGCATGTCGTTATCTAGACAAATTCAAGTCAGCAATTGTTTAAAAAAATACAATAATATCGTATTTAACTAACTAACGATTTTATCGCGGACTAAGCGATAATCTTTTATGATTCTCCAAAAAACTCTTACACTCCTGACATAATAAATAACTGTCACAGTTCTAAAGTGACATCATATGACAATAAACAATGACCTTCTTAATCCTTGGAAAGAGACGCAGCCAGGATTTCATTAACATAAAATTAAGGTATTCCACGCTCGACTGCAGACTATTTCAGTTTGATCGCTATGTGACATAAGTCGATGCAGTTCTTTGTAGTCAAATGCGGAACCAAACCTGAATTTAAATAAATATTTTTTACTTTAAATATTGCAATAGACTTTCGATGAATATGAATAACAATCACAATCATTCATTAGTGATCGATTTAATAAGCTGTCAATCATTTAATGCTTCAAATTTCCTGTACCATAACATAAGAAATGAAACACTCATGGAATATGTCTGTCCGAGTGCCACAGGAAGGTTTATCTACTCAAAGTTTTTTTTACTCAATATGGATTAGAAACACTAATAACAAACTAATATTTTTCATATATGAAATTCGTGAAGCTGCGTCTCTGATCCACCCTGCTACCGCAAATGCACGAAGATCGAATTTCTTATATATTCATTTCTATCTTTTTAAATAAAAAAAATCACTTGAGTTACAGTCATATTAAAATCTAAGGAAAAGGGTCAGATAAGGCACGAAGTCTCAGAAAACGCGATGGGATAGAGATGTAGATATTCGAAATAGGATCTTCGTTTTACGTGATTGAGCATATTCCAGAAAAACTGTATATGAACTTTTTTTCAGAATTCCATATTGTCGGTTTTTCTTATTCCAAAACTCATACAAGAAACAAAATGTTCCAAATAATCTATACCAGGTCGTCACATTATTGTACGGTTTTGATTTCTGACACTGGAAGTAAAACAATTACAGTAAAATTTGTTTTATCTTCAATAGTATCAACGAATAATCCCCCTAGATTAGCGTTATCCCAGTAAAGTTGTATCATGAAGGATGCCCGGTGTCCGCTACCTGAACCAAAGGATTGGCGTAGGCACTAGTTTTTACGGAAGCGACTGCCATTTGACCTTCCAACCTAAGGGGAAAACTGAACCTTATTGGGATTAAGGTCAAGTGAATCTGCAACTTGACTGTTAGAAGTTCTGAAACCGCGCGAAGGCCTCTAACTTGCCTTAACGGCAGCTGTCATAGGCTTAACGTGCCTTCGAAAGTTGGATAATATCAACGATTCTGAATCCCAAAATGGAACTCTGCAAAAAAGCCATTTACAGTTTTTTGTTGGAAAACACTCGGTAATCCCCTGTTCGGTGAGGAAGCGAACATACCTGCGGGCGGTCTCGGTGCGGATGCGGGTGGGGATGGGGGTGCGGATGCGCGTGCGCGTGCGCATGCGCATGCGCGTGGTGGTGCTGGTGGTGCGGCCAGCCCACGCCGCCGCCCAGCGCGCTTAGCCTCGCGCCGCGGTAAGACATCTGCAATGCCACGGGATTCAGCTCAGAGTAAGGATTTATAATAAAATAATAATCATTTAATTCAGAAATATCCATATCTTATTAGTAACAGTGATCCTTAAAACTATGTTAGTAATTAAGATTAACTTAGCCTAGGTGACAGATGCAAGGCATTCCAGGCTTGCAAGAAGGTCCTATCCACTCTGTCCGATACTGTATTTATAAAGAGCTCCTGTACGCGTTCCACCGGGACGAATGGAAAAGCCCTTATGAAGCTTATTGAGCACTTGTCTTAAACGGCTGACATCTTGCCATAAAAAAAACGTCTTTAATTTGAACGGTTGATTATTTATTCCATCAATAACATAAATGTGAAAAATGAGAGCTCAATATTAATAATATGTGATGCGTGGTTGTCGACTCAAAAATAACACAAAAGAATTAGAGAATAACTGCTAGGAACCATATTAAGTTTTTCAAGTTTCCTACATTTGGGCGCTGATGCAAGCACCATTTTCAAGGATTATCGGGGAATACCCCATTCCTAACAGTAATTCTAATGTTAATAACCATGTTAGCACAAAAGAATTGTCGGCGAAGTCGATAAACCACGCATCGCATCAATTGTAAATAAATATCAGAATAATCTACGAATCTAGGCACCGAATTAGATCTCAATTCTTTTGTCAAGGAAGTCAACAAACGGAACATTTGCCTCAGTCTCTCCGTCAATCTATAATTAGTTGATGTCCTGGCCCTCGTATAGTGTATGACAGGAGTGAAAGGGACGGCACCATACGAAGTTCGGATTTCGAATATCGGAGTAGACCCCTCACTCTCAACACAGCACATCCCCAAGTCAATAAAGGGTCGGCAACGCACTTGTGATTCTTCTGGAGTCGACAGTGTCCATAGGCTACGGTGTCTGCTTACCATCAGGCAGGCCGTAAGTTTGTTTGTGACCGTCGTAGTGTAAAAAAGACCCCCTGGTTTGCACCTATTGTTGGTGATGTTACCTGGTTCATGTCCAGCAACAGCGGCGCGTGGTGCTGGTGCTGGTGTTGGTGCTGGTGCTGCTGGTGCGGCGACAGCACGCGCTCGCGCCACAGCGCACCGCCGCCGCCGCCGCCGCTCACGTATCGCACCCGCCGCCTGCGAACAAACATCGATACAGCCACAACATCACGCATTCTACATGGCCTTTAAAAAGCGCCTGCTACTTTCCAATAGACTTGGAGTAGCAAATGTTTCTTCCACGGTATTTTATCGCTAGTAGTTTGGTGTACATAAACATGTGTCTCGTACGGCACCCGCTGGCTGCAATCAAACATTCATACAGCCACTACACCACACAATCTACCTTGTCTTGAAAAAGCGCCTGCTTCTTTCCAATAGACTTGAAGAATACTAATGAATTAGTTTCAGTCCGCGTTCTCTAGAGGAAGATCAATGTCGGGGCCCTTTATCCAGTAGAGTTCAAAAATATTATATACGTTCCTAAATGTTCAATAATCAAAGAAACAATAATAAGCACTTCTGCCTTTTTTATCCACTTTGTGCATATATCTTAGATTTCAACTGTCCCAAGGAGCTTATTTTCTCACTGTATCGACCAAATCGGAGACATTCTGCAGAAATGCCAGGTAAATCAGCGCGCATGAATTAAGAATGCAGAGCTCATGAAGTGAAAGTTGTATTTCAGAATAGCAAATAGAAATGATCTCTGCCTACCCCTCCGGAAAACAGGCGTGATTATATGTATGTATGTGTATGCCTTATCGAGTAAAGGTTTAACTTACGGGGGCTGGTAATGGTGACGAGGGGTCCGGCGCTCCGCCGCCGGCGCCGGAACCGACACGTTGCTGTCGCCTGAAACACGCAAACACAATGCTTCATCATCATCAGCCTATATACGTCCCACTGCTGGCCACAGACCTCTCGTAGACACACTGCTTATTGGAGATCAATAATTATAATATTGATTGATAGTATCAAATTGTGCAGACTAAACGCTGCCGGTAATTAATTATTTAATCGCTTGGATCTGGGGCTTGTTACGCAACTTGTAAAATTTCATGTCTCTTTCTATTCTAATAATGTGTGTATATATGTATTGCTTTATTGGTACATAAAACACGACAAAATGAAAAACATAGAAGAAGTAGATGTACAAAGGCGAGTTTATCCCTAATAAACAGGTTGAAAAGAGGTTATGGCCTGGAGTTGTCTAATGGCTCGAAGTACCCACTCATAATCTGTTCATTGCAGTTAATTCTAGGTGTAGTGAAGTGTGGCATAACATAACGCCATAAGTTGACGCACAAATAACGCACAATTATGTCTGGACCGCCACAACCCGCGCCATTCTGGCTACCGTGAGTTGCAATGGCAACGGCAGTTTGAACGATTGAGACATGAGCTACAAGCTCACACCAGCTACAGCACGATGCCGCGAAACCCGTCTCCGCTTTCACAAGCTCAGAAGACAAATCGCCTTACCAGTTAAGCTTAACTAGAATGACATCATAAAAGATTGTTTATTCCAAAAGGTTGATACCATGTGATCCTTCTCTATTACTAAAACTTCGCCCGGCTAGAAAGCTTTATAAACCTGTAATATCGCCTGCAGTTGCAGTCAAATGTGAAATGACACTAACCCATGGTAGTATCTGAGGGACGATGCCGTGAGATCCAGGATTGTCACCGAATTAGGGGGACAGCTCGTCATCTGACGAACCCACACCGCTGCCTTCCGCGGCACCCTCTAAAATTCTAGAGATTCACCATCAGAAAGAACTTCGTAAAATAATTTCAGACGCAGTTGCTTGAGCTACAGACCACTTAGATTAGTCCTCAACTGTGCGTTTCTCCAGAAATTTCTTGCCTCGCACAGCTAAACTGTGGAATGAACTGTCGCCTGCGGTATTTCTGGACCGGTTCGACCTTCAAACCTTCAAGAAAGGTGAATAGGCTATTACTGAATCAGTGAGCAACATCTTAGGCCTTGTCATCGCTCTCCATCAGGTGAGACTAAGGCCAATCGCTGCTCAGTCTATCATAAAAAAAAAGAAGAAAAGAGCGTACTCCCATCTTAAAGGCCGGCAACGCACTTACAACCCCTCTGGTGTTGCAAGTGTCCATGGGCGGCGCTAATTGCTTACCATCAGGCTATTCGTCCGCTCGTTTGCCTCCTATGTCATACAAAAAAAAGCAGTGGTAGTAGAGAGGTCATTCTTTGCGTCCACCTAGGGTTGCCACCAAAGTCCAAGCACACCTCGTTTGATTGTATGATAGCCTGTAACTAGTCGATGTACCTGAGGGGCGATGCTGCGAGATCCTCCTCTGTTTCCTGCTAGGGCTGTCGCTGGGTTTGGATGATAGATCGCCGTCGGACGAGCACACGCCACCTCCTTCCGCGGCACCCTCTAAAAGTTTAGAGGATTCATTACCATCAGATGAATTGGACACGCTCTTCGACGAAAGATAACCACTTGTCCAAGCAGGGTCTCCGCTGGAAAACTACTGGCAAAAGACGGCCGGCACGTCCTCGAATTACATGGAGGCTTTCAGTTGAAGACGAACCTGGCTCAACTGGCTTTAGCTGGAAAGTGGTGGTAACAAATAGCGAACCCCTTCTGCGAGCCCTGTCTCTAATGAGTTCCTATCATCACCATCAGAACTTCGTAACATAAGTTCACCAGCTGTTGCTTAAGCAATGGTCGTACCTGCAGGCGCATCTCGAGAGGTCCTTCTTCGCTTCCACCTAGGGTTGCCACCAAGTTCCAAGCACACCTCGTTTGGTTATAAGATGGCTTGTAACTGGTCTACGTACCTGAGGGACGATGCCGCGAGATCCTTCTCCGTTTCCTGCTAGGACTGTCGCCGGGCTTGGAGGAAAGCTCGCCGTCGGACGAACCCGCGCCGCTGCCTTCCGCGGCGCCTTCTAGGGGATTCGTGTCCTGTAAAATATACCAACCAGTTTGAATTTACAATACAATGCAACTGTAGAAACATACTCGATAAATGATTGACTTATAAACTACTGCTGGGCACTTGTCGCGTGGATGAGAGGGAATAGGCAGCAACAGACGATGGTGCAGTGTCAGTTAGGGACTTAAATAATAATAATAATAAAAATAAATATTGGGGGACAATCTTACACAAATCGACCTAGTCCCAAACTAAGCAAAGCTTGTACTATGGGTACTAGACAAGGAGTGTATACATTTTTGAAGGCCGGCAACACTTACCATCAGGCGGGCCGTACGCCTATTTGCCACCGACGTGTTATTATATAATTTTTAAGAATAAAAAACCGACTTGAATAGGGGAGGCCGGTGAAAGATTATTATACTTAGATGGTGCACTCTTAGATTCCATACAATAAAATAAAAATGGCTATAAGTATGTTTATAATGGTAGAAGACTAAGTACCCTCAATTCCTCATGGAATCATGGAAAAACCTTGCTTGCTTGACAAACAAAACGAAGAGAACAAATCGCCAAACGTGAACTACGCGTCGTTGAAGAGTTCCGTTCTGATCATCATCAGCAGTTCCACTTCATCAAATGTCACTTTTATGAATGAAAATGCTTGATTAGTTCATGAAAATACTAAAATCACTATTTGTGTGCCTTTCACATTTGAGGAGTTCCCTCGATTCCTAATGGATCCCATCATCAGAACTCGAGCATGACAAAATCAATCGTGAAAATAGAACTTGCTTAACAAACACAGCTAGGAGGACAAATCACCAAACGTAAACTTTTCGTTGTTGAAGAGTTCTGTTCTGATCATCATCAGCAGTTCCACTTCATCCAACGTCACATTTTTGGATGCTTGACTTGTTGATAAAAACACAAAAATCACTATATGTTTGCCTTATGGATCCCTTCATCAGAACTGCGTTTTGACAAAAACGGGACCAACTTGGATATATATATACTTACAATCAAAAAAAGAATTTTCCAAATCGGTTAAGAAATGACAAAGTTATGGAGTAAAAAACATTAAAAAAAAAACATATAACCGAATTGATAACCTCCTCTTTTGAAATCTTGAAGTCGGTTAGAAACACACATAAAAACTATGAATTTAAAACCTTTTTTGAAGTCTTTTAAAATCTGATAAATATCTTACCATGTGATGATGATGCGGGGCGTGATGGTGCTGTGGGTGCGGATCGGCGGAGGGTCCCGCGCCCGGGCTCAGACGCAATTCTGGAACACACAGGAGTAATACGTTAACAAGCCGTGGAATTTCTTTTGCGTATAGTCGGGCTAAGAGGCTGCCATTCGTATCGGTCGCAGATAAGTTCGAAATTATTTCGTAAGAAAGATAGGATGTTTCTCTCTTCTGTAACATGCATGGTTGGCTAGCGGACTTTACAGTCACCACCCACTTAACTTCAGGTTGACAGTGTCATACTGTATGGAAATTCGAAGATAAAGTACATATATTATACATATACGTACATCTTCTGTATCCCATTGCAATTCAAGTAAAACTAACTGGTGCTATAGGCAAAATGTAGAATAGCCGATTTCTAAGCAAGGTAAAAATAGTCGCCGGGCAAGGCAGTGTATATCCTCATAGCTAGTGTTCCTCTGGTCTGAATATGAGATAGACCATTTAGGTGCAAGCATTGCCATCATAGGATCGCTAGGGTAGGTGTTAAGCCCTTGCCAAACAGCATCGCGACGCAAGCGGGGCGCGTAATGTACGCATTCGAATGCCAATCCATTTTGGACTTTTGGGCGCACCACCTTCACGCACCGGTGCTCAAAACACGGTGACGGTACGGAATCGCAGTGAACGAGAGTGAGAAACTTATGAGTTAAAAACGTCACGCACGATACACGTCACTGCGTTTACGGTGCGTCAGTGCGTTTTAAACACCTGTGTTGTCGGACCTTTAATTCGCTCTGCTGTGTGACTAGGGTTAAAGTGTTTTGCCGTTTTAATATTATTTTATAGAACATTCTCCATACAAGACGAGTGTAGTCATAAACGGCGGAACACTATGGGTGAGTTGCACCAAACTGTCTGTAATCGTATACCGATGTTACTAAAAATCTGATTGCATGGAAAGTTTGACAAGTTTCTATGGGATGACAGCTGCCCCCATATTGAGCGTGGATTGGTATGTAACATTGAGCTCTTAACTCAATTTAAAAATACGATGGAAAAAATAATAGACTAAACCATGCGAAAACCTACTTTACCTTAGCTATGATAAGACTCAATCAAATAAGAAAACTGTGTAAAATTACCTTCATTAGTTTCAATTTTACCGGCTCTAAGAAATGACGCGCCAATACTATTGACAATTTGTCAAATACCATGATATTTAAATTGTCTACACTCGCCTTACCATATGGCCTTATTATGTCTTGACCTCGAGATTCGTAACAACTATGTGCATAATCGGAGGTCAGGCTTATACTCGTTCTTCAACCACGAAATTTCCGTACGTCAGTAGGCATTGTGAATATTCCCAGAGCCATTTCTACGATGCAATTGTGGTTCTATCATCATCATCATCATATCAACCGAAGGACGTCTACTGCCCCAACATGGGGGAGTAAATGCTGAATGTTATTTGTCGAAATACGAGTAAATAAAATAATTGGCGATCGTAGCATCTCCACCGCACTCAAGGGATGCTGCTGCCTATCCCCCGATGTGCTTGATCGTAGTTTTAGGACATACCCGGGTCCGATTGTGGTTCTATATACTATATGGTATTTGTATGGTCTGTAATTGTAAGTTTGTGCAATCCGGCCGACGTGTAGGTATGTCTGTCTGTTTATACCTGGTCTGCGTCGCTCGGCGGGCGCGGCGCGCCGCGAGCCGCCGGCGCCGCCCCCTGAGGACGACAAGGACTTCAAACAAACATGCTAAAGCCCCACACACCATCAATTATATTGCGCAATGTCAACTACCCGTTCCACTTTAAAACGTGGCAGGTAGCTGATGCTGCGTTGTTGACTCTAACTTACCGTATAACATGTGGATAAAATTAAAGTTGAAAGAATCATATTATATCACCTGGTAACACTGTCTTTGTTATTTTATCAACTGATGGCCTGGTCACACGGTGTGTGCGGGACGGGACGCCGCGCAACGCTCTCGCTGCGCGCCCGAATGTATGATAACTTCCCGCTCGCGTCGCGCAGCCTGTGTGGCGTCGCTAACCTGTTACCGTAAGTTCCGATGCGCAGCGGTCGCGCACGCTGTGAGACCAAGCCTTAAGATATGGTTCAACTTATCCATTCGTACTTAAGTTGGTATTTGCAAGAACGAATGGTACTTAAGGGCCCAGAGCATAGAATACTCATATTCGTACTTTGCATCAGGGATACACGTTTCAGATCAGTAAAATTTTTATATCGTGATCATACAGGATACCTCTCGAGGGGCGAGGCCAAGGAGAGAATAAAAGGGGGGAAAAAGAGAAGTGAAAATAAATGACGTATAATAAAATGAACTAAATAAAATATGGAATAATAAATCATTTTGGGATAGTCGACTGGCGAACGCTCATGCTCAAAAACATTTGCACGTGTATCATTTTTTGTTCATGGATCTCACCACATTTTGAGGCTCGTTTACTTTTAGATATTTTTGAGCCCCTCGTTCCCTGAGATGTACTCGGCCTTGCAGTAAAATGTATCAACAACGATTGTCTCACCGATACTTAGACGTCTAGGTTCAGGCCGGTTCTCCCGCTTGCCGGGAGCGTGCGGCGCGTGAGGGCCGTGCGGGCCGTGTGGTCCGTGGGGTCCGTGCGGTCCGTGCGGTCCGTGCGGGCCGTGCGGGACGTGCGGGCCGTGCGGCGGGGGAGACTGCGCAGCGCACGCTTCTTTAGGGCTGCCGGCACTGCTGCCATCGCTGTAACAATGTAAAATAGACGTTATACATTTGTTTTGATGATTTGGAAATATGGTAAGTAGTTTGTGGCAGTAATGCAGGACTGGCCGGCATCTGCGGCCCTAGGGTACGGCGGATGGAGCGGTGGCGCCATAATGCCGAATGAGTAAAAAAATCAACGTAAAAATTCAATTTTGTTGACGCTATTTGAGTTGTCGTGTAGGGTAACACCGCCAGTAATGGACAACGACCAATATGGCACATAATTTGTTAAGTATTTAAAAGAAACCAATCAAATAAAAACTTCGTCATCTTTGCATTAGGATTGATGTGTCCATTACTGGTGCTTGTCAGCTTAAACTGTCCAACACTGGTGCCGTCACTTTGTGTCAATTCAATTCAATTCAATATTTATTGATAACATAGTTATAAGTCAATCACAGAACAAAAGAACATTTCACAAGGGTACACATAATCATACATTAACACATTGCATTATACATTATTATTATATATTAAGTATTATTAATTTATTATATTTCATCTGACAACTGACACAAGTACTCGTTAAGAGAATAATATGCTTTATTAATTAAGTGCTCTTTTAGCTTGGATATAAAATGGTATTCAGTTAATTCCGGTTCTTTAATGTCAGTGGGCAAACGATTATATATTTTAGGACCAATGTACCACACACACTGCTCAGATTTTTTAAATTTATGCTTATTCGGTAAGAGATTATCTCTATTGCGGCTATTTGGTCCAAATTTTCGAAATCCACTTAAGTTTTTGCGGACCATTTTTGCTATTTCTAAGATATAAAGGCTAGGAAAGGTTAATATTTTTAAATCCCGAAATAAATTGCGGGAGGCGTATCCCAGGGCACCCTAGCCATTATCCTTATCACCTTTTTCTGAAGCATGAATATTCTTTGCCTCTCAGCTGCCTGTCCCCAGATATCAATCCCGTAAATAATTATGGATTGGAAATAGGCAAAATATGCATTTCTGACACATTGATCATCCAGCATTTTCGTCAAGCGTGAGATGGCAAAGCACGCTTTTCCTAATCTTTTACATAACTCGTTTATGTGTTCATTCCACTTCAATCCAGAGTCAATCGTGAATCCTAAGTATTTCGCATTGTTTACTTGAGGGACATGAGTGTTATTACGTTTAATTTTAATTGTTTGTTGTGGTTGTCCCCTTAGATTAACCTGAATTATATTCGTTTTTCCAAGGTTTAGTGACATTCCATTTGTGGTAAACCAATGTTTTATATCAAGAATAAGATGGTTAACTCTAGACTGCAATTCTGAATAATGTGTACCAGATACAACAAAAGCACTATCATCCGCATAGGCAACGTGTCGTTCATGAAGAATCACTTCTGTTGAAATGGTTAAATATCAGATGATATTTCGTACATACTTAAGTCTATTTTTACCCACGACGGAACGGAGAAGGTATATGCGTTTAGGGTGAGAGGTTGTTTGTTTGTTTGTGTGTGCACTTCAATATCTCCAAAACGGCTCGACCGATTTGAATACGGTTTCCTGCAATGGGTTTGTGGTTAATTCGGGACGAACCTCCAAAAAAATTTACGACCATAATGCTACCTATCATTACAGTATTATAGAAGTGGCATTGAATATAATATCATTTTCTCAAACATACAATAAAATATTGATGTTATGTTCCCTATAATGGCTGCGAATTATGTTCGGTTCGGCTAGGACAAGAGGTCGTTAATGGAATTTCATACAAATATTGCAGGCCTAGGCCGGCAAAGTCCTCTATTTTAATTTCCATTCAACATAAATTTGTGGCACAGGCATCATGACATTCTGCCACTATGCGTAATTGCGTATTAAATATGGGGAATATGGGGTGGCCCGCCTCAGACCCAGTCTATCCTCGTATGTCTTCGGTCGGCAACCCCTTTCGTCCCGGCCTCTGTAGTAATGTACTATTACTGTACCTACCCCTTTCTGAGAATATAACCGTGAGTTTAATGTTAAGTATGTAACTATAACTATGCAACGTCATTTTAATTCCATGGGATTAAAAACCAGATTTCAACGTAAACCGCCGCGTCACCCTATTGAACAGTCGACTATTAAAAAAATATGCAATTTTGGACCTTATTACAGTAAAATAAGGTAAAAAAAACTGTAGATTATAAGAGATGTACTCTTTGTAGTCGAGTGAACAAAGGCGTGACGTCACTGTGACGACATCGCGGAAGCGAATCCCCGTTATTCTAAAACAGCTCAACTACGTACAATTACTAGTGACTTAAGACTTTTTAATACCATGCGTTTGCGTAGTTAATATCGAAGCGAATAGTAAGTCATGTTTGGCGCATACCCCCCTGAGGAAGTGCCTCCACCTTACAGAACACGGCAGCCATTACAACACCTAGTTGCTCTTTAGGTATGTGTTGTGTTTCTGGTGATGAATATGGGCGCCAGAGCTCCTCGGAAGTCGGAAGCAATGTTGGGAGTGAGGGGGGTATGTCTCAAGGTATCAACATAGTAGTTAATAGGAGCAAGACGGCGTTGATGAATAAAACTATAATAACAAATTGCCTGAAAAATGGAAGTATGAAACCTCTTCTAAAATTAAATATTTACTATAAACAATACAAATACTTTTTAAAGTACATATGGTGCTACTTTACCGCACGAGTGCGGTAATCATCAGATTACGTGCATATGTCGAAACTTTAAAGAGCCATATGTACTGTAAAACGTTGTACGATACACGTGCAAACAGGTAATTCGCAACTCGTGTCGATTTAAAACACTCCCTTCGGTCGTGTTTCAATTTATACATAGTATACATAGAAAACATCCAAGACTCAGGAACAAACATTGGTGTTAATTACACAAATAATTCCCTGACCGGGATTCGAACCCGGGACCTCCGCGGCTTCGAAGGCAGGGTCACTTAGGCTTAGTTAGTAGTGACTCACTACCAGCTAAGCCTAAGTGGTCGTCAAAAGTAGTATATAAATAATACCGACAATCACCGATGCCATCACTTTACAAGTGTTTTTATTCAAATTTCAACTTAAAGCGAAAAATTGAAAAAAAATATGCTCCGAGCAGGATTTGAACCTGCGACATCTGGCGTACGCGGCCAACCGCTCTAGCCTATGCATGCTTTTATTCAGTTGTCGATTTTCTGAACACATGTCAGTAATAAGTCATAAATTGATTGATGATACGCAATAGTATATAATTACTTTTAGGAAAATATTTCTACGTCGATTATCGGCAGAATATGTTGAACTAACACAGTCTACTAATCAACATTGCACCATATTCTCAGAAATAAATATTATCTTATCTTATCTTTAATTTTAGAGCCATCTAGCGTTAGTAAAGGAACTAACATTGAAATGGTGTACGGCAGCTATAGCTCACTCAAACAAGCCGCCAACAAAGTATCCACTTCAAAAAAACTATATCACACATTTCAAGCCTAATCAAACGTTCAACGCAAAAATCGCGAAAAAACTAGGCCACGAAACTGGTGTGGGCGGTTTCGCAACTCCAGTTTTGGGTAACTCTCGCCGCTTTCCAAAGTTACGTCACCGCCCTCCGACGGCGTCACGGGGCCGACCCTTTCACTGCGCGTGACGTGTTGCGACGACGATGGCGTGCCGCCCATAGAACACCATCACCCATCATCTTGATCCTAGCCATATACCAGTACAGTTGCAGCCAGGATGCCCAGGGCCCGCTACGTAATCCCAAGAATTAGTATTACTGCTCAAAACGGGATATTTACCATGTACACTACCGTCAAAAAGTTTAGGATTAGAACCAAACACAATTTTTACTTTATTTTTCATAATTTATTACGCAAACCAATCAAGGCAAAAATATTGCAATGGGCTATTTCTTACAAGGATTGGACTTTTGCAAACTGGTTGAGAGTACTACGGACAGATGAATCAAAATTGAGGCATATTTTATGTTCTGTCTTAAACTTTCTGACGGTAGTGTATGTTATATTTGTTGAGTTCCCGATATTTCGGCGCTGTTGCAAGCACCATTTCAATTCAAGCATTTTAATGTTATATAATGACCATGTTAGCTTGAAATCTTATATCCCAAGAATTGGCGTATAGGCACTAGTTTTTACGGAAGCAGTTGGCCATCTGACATTCTAACCCAAGGCAGAAACTAGACCTTATTAGTATTAGGTTTGTCAAGTGAGTGGGCAACTTGACTGTTCGTAGTTCTCAAGCCATCCGAAGGCCTCTAACTTGGCTCAACGGCTGCTGTCTAGAACAACGGCTTGACGTGCCTTCCAAAGCTCGGGAGCGCTCAGTTAGTAACCCGATTAGTTGTCCTGATAATTATCAAAGACCACAATTATCTTGATAACTTTCGAACCCTGTATTCGCTTGATGCGAACACCTTGTGCGCTTCATCCTGCCGTCATTTACTGGCGAGTTCTTTTAAGTTCTTTCATATTCATTCATCTTTATTGCAAATCATATTATAAGGGCATCCTGTAGGGTACATCAATATCATTAATGAAGAGATCGAGATTTTTGATTTTATACTTTTGTTTAATTTATTATTGTCATTGACAATGAGAAATTCGCGAGCAATGGGCGCGAGCAGTTGCGAGCTGCGCAGGGCCTATCATTTAAATATGATATGTAGCGGCTGAGTACAAGGTTCAAATTCCTTCGACTAAAATAACGCGTCGGCTCAGGCCGTTCGGTGTGAATCCTACAGGATAAAGAGAGCAAAAATAAAATGGTGCGAGAGGTTTCGCCGTTTGGGCTCTCATCTCACTGCTTTCCAAAGTTACGTCACCATCATCAGCCGCGTGTCACGGGGCACAGCGAGTGAGAATAACCCTTTCACTGCGCGGGACGTGTTGTGCCAACGCCAACGAGTGGCGTGGCGTCCATAGGATTTATGATAGCTTTGCATAAACTTACCTCTTAATAAAAAGTATGCAAAATTAGATACTGTTACTGCTTCGCCATTATAAAAGAACATCGTATACTTTTCGGTATGAAACTCGAAACGAACAGAGCTGGCGAGGCGCCATTTTTGATCTTTCCGAAACTGTCGACTGTTGATTACTGCTTCATATGTCACACACGCTACTTCCGCTCTACCGCGCTACCGAATACCGCGCGGTTTTTTGGTGCGACGTCTCCGCCCCGCAACGACGCTGCGCTCTGTGCATTTCAAGCTTAAAAGGGAAATAATGACTTGTTTTTGGTATGTTACATAGGTTTTATGAATAAATTGAATATGTAATGTCAACTCAACGTCAATGATGTACATAATTTATAAATTTGCACCTTATACATTGTATGCTTTTTAAACGACTTCTTTTTGGAGGAGGAGGTTCTCAATTCGGCTGTATTTTTTTTATGTTTGTTACCTCAGAACTTTCGAGTGGGTGAACCGATTTTGATGATTCTTTTTTTATATGAAAGCTGGTGCTTCCCGTGTGGTTCTATATTAATTTGGTCCAGTTCTGACAATGGTATCCATGAGGAAACCATAAAAGTCTTATCTTAAATTTGCACATACGTGCACGATAAATGAACGAATAACTCAGTTGAAGTCGGTTTTTTTTGTTAGTTGTTGTTGTGTTGGTGTGTTTGTGTCTAAGATAATAACCTGGATATGCGATTTACATTTAGCCCTCACCATTTAAGTCGAGTATAACTTAAACCCTGAAATGTCTAACATTTATGCGTAAGCGGAGGTCAATTATTCTGGTTTCCCTGTACCAAGTTGTAGGTAAAAGCTTTGTGAATGGGACAGGATTCGCCACACTTCAGCTAGGCAGTTAAGTTACATAAACCGTAGATTCCAGGTAAACAAAACTTCATTTTAATGCACCAAAACCACAATTTCACAAACCAAATTACAGTAAAACAATGAACAAGCGAAAACGACCTCTTTCCCGGTGACATAAGGTTCTACAACTTGCTATTGCAGGTTTTACTTGAAACGAAAAAGGTAACAACACCCATGGAGATCCATAAGGAATATCAATCTTATACAGTAGCTTTAAGATTCAATTTGCAAGTACCTTATTATGTGTTCTCACCATGGTTGCACAATAGTTCCCACATCTATTGCGTCACTGTCCTACTGACACAGAACGCGGACTTTCTAATGTGAAGCCTATTGCTATGCGATTAGAGTACGATATAGAGTGGGCGGAGGCGGGGCCAAGGTCGGAAACTTGGCCCTTGAGGCGGAAATGTGCTTTGTCCTTATTTGTGAATGTGGCGATTGTTTTATTCATGGCTCGCAGCCTCACAACCTTTTTGCGTCTCTAGCTGAGAATTGTAGATACAGCGAAGGACGGTGTTCTTGCTTCTTCTTACATACAATCCTCAGACCAAGAAAAAAAAATCGGTCAAGTGCAATTCGGACTCGTGCACCAAGGGCTCCGTACAACAAAAAAATAAATGTGATTTATGAATATTTTTGTATTTCTGAATAAAATATACGTAATAACAAACATTATCGCCAAATTTCAAGTTCATAGCGCAATGGGAAATAAAATTTTTGAAAAAATCCCACGTCTCCCTTCTCAATTCTTTGTATTTCAATATTTTTTAAAACATAAAATACAATATTTATCTCATCTACATAACACATTCTAAACAACGATACCGTACTCGATAGGGTAGGTTAAAAAAATTCGCACCCCCGTTTAGCTGTATGGGAGCCCCCGTTAAAATAATTTAAAAAAAATATTTGTCAATTTTTATGGCTTAGGGTGAACAAGATGCTTATACTGTGTAAATTGAGGACTATAGCTCCAACCGTTTGGCTGTAAACCATGTGTGACAGACGATAGACTAGACTGGCACGCGAGTAATAGGGCTCCGGTTTTGCGGTAAAGCGAACGCGGTCGCTATTCGCGGAAAGTCGGCACGTCGCACCAAAAAACCGCGCGGTATTCGGTAGCGCGGTAGAGCGGAGGCGGCGCGTGTGACATATGAAGCAGTAATCGACAGTCGACAGTTTCGGAAAGATCAAAAATGTAAAACCGCCTCCGCCCCGCACCGCGCCGCGCCCGCTCTCTGCGTTTCGAGCTTTAGGGAGGTATTCCACTCATCCAATATCTTTGTCCAATATGACATTAGATCAAAGAAATTGAATGATTTCATCCAACTTGGATGGGACCCCGACATTTGATCATAGATTCCGATGACATTTAAATCAATATGGCTACGCATGAAAAAAAAACTTGGACTAAGATATTGGATGGGTGGAATGGGCCTCTGTCAAAGAAAGATGATCAAAGATTGGACAAAGATATTGGACGAGTGGAATACCACCCTTAGTCCGCACTTCACATCGCCCCGCGTCCGACAATCGGTCATTTTCGGTCACTCACTACGCGCTTCTCCATTCGTACTGGTATTGGCTATGTGCACGTCAGAAACGTCAAACGTCACGGGTCCCGGGGCAATGTCAGACTCAGAGATGTCAAATAATGACACATGAATATTTTATTTATTTTAGTAAGCGAGAAAGACCCCTTACTGGAAATTTGACTGAAATAAATAAGAAAATAAATAAATAAATACAAACGAAACGAATCGTAGGAAACGTCGAAGTAAATTTGACATATAAGTCCCCGGAAATTGCACATTTCTGCCATGGTGTGCGCTGCGATCGCTTAGTTTACCCCCACCACCTACTTCGCACATAGCCAATAAACCCTGCTCAAATAGTAAGTACATTATTATTATTTTTTATTTAATCGTATGGCATTTATTTACGAACGGTGAGATCTTCGAGAAGACAAGTACGGTTGCCAGTTATGGCTCCTCTACATGGTGGCCCATCCTATGGCCAAGCGCTATGGCCATGCGATTGTTGAACGCCACTACACGATGGCGACATTCAGTTGTTTTGGCCCACTCCCATTGATGTGCGGCCGAAAACCGACACCGCGGCATCGCCATCTCGCCGCGCCATAAGCCATCCGACACCACTACCCTCTCTACACGCTGGCCCATCCTAGTGGGCCAGCAGGATGGGCCATCATGTAGAGGAGCCATTATTGCAGAGACCAGTAAATAAGCTTTCCTGGCCGCGAGGTCGAAAATTTCGTACAAGTTTTTCCATCTTCCGCACATACTGGCTTAGCTTAATGATGTAATGTTGTAAGAAAATCCTTTACACGCCACGCGCTAGGTCTGCCCCGGAATGGCACCTATAATTACAAACGTAACAGGAAAATTACCGAGCATTTTTGAAAAAAATACCTTTTCCATTCGATTCGACTACGATACTGACGGGAAGAAAAACACCCCCTGTGTTTTTCCAACGGGGCTTCGTTGCCTTGTGCTAATTGCTAAAGAAAAACGTGCTTCTTTTACACGCGCTACAAAGTTATTTCAACATGCCCCTGGTTAGAAAACCTCCACCCCCTCTAGTAGAGTCGCCGTCTATTGAACTTCTAAACTATGTAAACAAACCGCCATATTGAAATTGTCTCTGAATGATGAATTTACTAGTGATGGGCAAGACCTTTACTTATGTCAACCCATATCAATAAAATAAAATACCAAAAACAAAATCAAAATCAAATATTTATTCTGCAAATAGGCCACAAGGGCACTTTTACATGTCAAAGCGTGAATTTATAAATTTAAAAAAAAAAACTGACAACCTTACTTAATAATAATGATTAAAAAAATATACTGATTAACAATTAAATGAAAATAAATTTACAAATATTAAGGACGAATTGAATACGATCTGTCCGAATAAACAAAAGTACATAAAATTAATTTAATATCTCAGAGATGTATATTGTCTCTGAGCGTTCAAATACGATTAATAACAATTATTTCAAAGTCCTTAGAGATGTAAATGATCTCTAAGCGCTAAAATTAAAATAAGTAAACTTAATATTGTTAGAGATGTATAAGGTCTCTAAGCGTCAATAACAATAAAACTAATCCAGAACATTAGGATTATGTCTCTCGTCAATCTACATACAATAAAATAACACTAGTATTAAGGTATTTACTTTGCCCTGCCGAAAGACGTCCACTGCTGGACATAGGCCTCCCCCAAAGACTTCCACAATGACCGGTCCTGCGCCACCCGCATCCAGCGGACACCCGCGACCTTCACCAGGTCATCAGTCCACCGTGTGGGCGGCCTGCCCACGCTACGCCTTCCGGTACGTGGTCGCCACTCGAGAACCTTTCCGCCCCAACGGCCATCGGTTCTACGTGCTATGTGCCCCGCCCACTGCCACTTAAGTTTAGCGATTCGGAGGGCTATATCGGTCACTTTGGTTCTGCTGCGGATGGCCTCATTCCTGATGCGATCACGCAGAGAAACTCCCAACATAGCTCTCTCCATTGCCCTTTGGGTGACTTTGAGCCTTCTTATGAGGCCCATAGCAAGCTGCCCTTGCAAGCAGGAACCGAAAGTAAAAAAAAAATACATTTTTTTTCCATCAATTTGAACAGGATGTTTCGGTCTCTTTTGCAGCTAAGTCCGAAGTTTGAGATGTTCCTGGCTGATCACTCATGTTTTCGTGGCCGGTAATAATAAGCAATATCAGAATCCGTGTTAGGTAGGAATAAGTCGACATCAAAATCTGTAAATCAGACCAAGTCGTTGGAAAATTCAATAACATAGAAGTAAGATACAGAGATTACAATTCAAACGTCGCTTAAGTGAACTATTAGTAAAAAACCGGCCAAGAGCGTGTCGGGCCACGCTCAGTGTAGGGTTCCGTAGTTTTCCGTCCGTCACATTAAGTTGACATATTAAGTACAGAAACACAAAACCCTAAAAAGCACGTCATTTCATTGTGATTTTGTAGAAATGACAGGTACAATAAACACCTGTTTATACGGTTAAATTACAAACTTAGTTCAGAAATTATTTTTGTAATTTTTTCAAAAACTATTCAACCTATCAAGTTCAAAATAATTTTCCTACAAAGTTTTTATAAAGTTCTACTTTTGAGATTTTTTTCATATTTTTAAAACTTATGGTTCAAAAGTTAGAGGGGGACACATTTTTTTTTACTTCTGGAGCGATTATTGACGAAAATATTAACATTATCAAAAAATGATTTCAGTAAACCCCTATTTATTTTTAAATACCTATCTAACAATATATCACACGTTAGGGTTAAAATGAAAAAAAAAACACTCCCCACTTTACGTATAGGGGAGGTACCCTAATAAAATATTTTTTTCCACTTTTTATTTTACCGCTTTGTCGGCGTAATTGATATACATATTAGTACCAAATTTCAGCTTTCTAGTGCTAACGGTCACTGAGATTATCCGCGGACGGACGGACAGACGGACGGACAGACGGACGGACAGACATGGCGAAACTATAAGGGTTCCTAGTTGACTACGGAACCCTAAAAAGCATATTATACATTAAATGAATTTATGACGGACACATGGGAATGATTTTAAAATTGTATAAACAAATATTTTTACTGACATACAATGTAACTATTAATATATATTTTTTGTAATAATGTACTGTACCTGATAAGTGAAATTTAGATTAAATACAATACAATACAATACAATACTCTTTATTGCACACCTCAATTAAAGGACACAGTACAGTACGTAATAACAATAAGTAGAGGCAAACAAAAGGCGGTCTTATCGCTAAAGAGCGATCTCTACCAGACAACCTTTGGGTAGCGGAAATCAAAGCAAATAATTACAATTCGCAGTAGGTGGTGCAGAAACAATTTATGAAACCTACTAATAATTACAACAGTAAATACCTACCTATTTATAACATATAATTGTACGCCTAACGGCAAAACATAGCTGGACATGACACTGTAATCTATGAATACCTACCTGTAAAACCTATGTTTTAACAAATATATTAAATTTGAATTTGAATTTGAAATTTGATACACGTATGTACGAGTACATGCCAAGAAAAACAGTGAACGGTGAACGAGTAAAATCATAATGAAACCTTCAATAAGCCAACCTTCATTGTTTCAATTTTATGTTTCGTAAGCGAAGATTATGAACAGAGGTCCGTTTGTTGGCGACAATTTAGTTTTGTTGCCAAAAATATATCCTTATTTTTTGTCACTTTTATACACAGTATTGCAAAACTTTTTGTTTAGGCAAAGCAACTTGTAGTAACATTGAAAATTAAAATCCATATGCTCTGTCACCCGTTTTAGGAAAGCGGGGCGTGATTTAAAGTATGTCAGCGTTTTCTAGTTTAGTAAAGTTTTCAAAGGCAACGAATGCTCAAGTGAATAAAGGGTTGGCAACGCGCATGTGATCGCAATTGTCCATAGCCTGCGGTGTGCGCTAACCATTAGGCGGGCCGTACGCTTGTTTGCCACGGACGTGGTTAAAATTAGAAAAGTTGAAAAAACCCCGACACTTTAATTTCAAAGTTCTGTATCTCAAAAACGGCTGAACCGATTTTGATAAAACATGCCTAAGAACCATTGCCGAAAAACCTCCTTTAGAATAATAATCAAAACCGCATTCAGATAGGTTCACCCGTTTAAAAGCTACGATGCCACATACAGATACACACATACACAGATACATTTTAAACTAAACACTTCTCTTTTGGGTTCCCATACTCATATATTCGTAATGTCAATCCGTTACTATAGTTGCCATTTTAGAAGTTTGAAATAAATCCCTAACTCAACTTTCCTTGGCCAGTCTCTAAAGCACACGTGATTTAATGCATGTATTTCAACATTTTGTAATGTGTACGCAAAGGTCCGATAAGGTGACCATACCATTTCGGAGTGGACCATTTAGCGCCCACCGGTCCCGTTGCGACCGGTCGCACCGTTACGACCAGCTTTTTTAACCAGTTCGTACTAAAACACGGGAGCCACTGCGTATTTAAACCTGGATCTTAGTAGCTTTATTTACGTGTAGGCAACGTAGGGGTATTGGTAGGTAGCGTAAGGTAGGGGTATTGGTAGGTAGCGTAAGGTAGGCCGGTTTCGTAGTCCAGTCGATATGTGGAACAAATGTATAGCTGCTTTTTAGGGTTCCGTACCAAAAGGGTAAAAACGGCACCCTATTACTAAGACTTCGCTGTCCGTCCGTCCTTCCGTCTGTAACCAGGCTGTATCGCAAGAACCGTAATAGCTAGACAGTTGAAATTTTCACAGATTGTGTATTTCTGTTGCCGCTATAACAACAAAATACTAAAATCAAAATAATAATAATAATTAAGGGGGGCTCCCATACAAAAAACGTGATATTTTAGCCCTTTTTCATGGCTACCACTCGCCGAGCTAGATCTCAAGAACCGTAATAGCTAGACAGTTGAAATTTGCACAGATTATGTATTTTTATTGTGGCTACAACAACTAATACTAAAATCAAAATAATAATAATAATTAAGGGGGGCTCCCATACAACAGAGTAGTTGTTGGCGGTTTTTTTTCTGGTACGGAACTCTTCGTGCGCGCGTCCGACTCGCACTTGGCCGGTTTTTTTTTAAGGCACGAGTGAATAGGCATCTTCTGGGTGAGCTCGCTTCATCGTCGGCCTCATTTTTGCCCCCTGGCTAGTGCTGGCCAAGAGCAATCCTATTTTTAATTAATAAAAATCCTATAGACTATATACGTCACGCAGATCCACCACACTGAGTTCCTAGCAATCGATACCTGAGCTGTGACCTGAGCTAGACGACTGGGCGACGACCTTTCGGTCGGCCCAAGTATGCTCTGACGGCTCGATTCTTCGTGATCCTTCCCCATTCTAGATGGATGACCGAACCAGCGAAAACTTTGTCTCGCCAATGAGTTACAGAATTTGCTATTCTGAATAAGACTCCAAGCTATCTGTCATAATACCATAGTCATTCTTATTAATACTTTCAATTTCAATTTATTTATTTACAATACAGAGGTACTTATGATTAAAGACATGATTCCTTACATACTTAGATAGATCGTAACCTACCGCGTAAGATTATATTTTTTATTCACAATTTGTAGATCTCCTGTGTCCGGGTGCACTAGGCTTGCTGGCCTGAATCGCAGGTTGACACTTGAGCGATTGACAGTTTACCTAGCGTTAAAGAATTTCAACCGTTATAAACAAAGACAAGTGAAAGAACTAAAATATGTGTAAAGTACAGTGATATGGTATAACTTAACTTTTGTAATTTATTTGCTGGCATTTAATTTATCTATTTAGACAACAGAGGAAGAAAGAAAAAGGATAACATGGATGGATAACCTCAAGATTTGGACGGGAATTGACGCAGCCTCGCTGGGCAGAAAGACTGCAAATAGAGAAGAGTTCCGGACAGTGGTAGCCGACATCCGTAGAGGATATGGCACCTAAAGAAGAAGATTTAGACAACTCAGCGCTTGTGATTAGACCAAAGGAACCATATAATGGCGGAAACATTTCGGAAACTTAAGTGAAATTTAACATGTCACCGGTACTTTCAATATCATTACCCACTCAAATTCCCTTAAAATAAAACGGTAAAAGCAATGAGTACATTTAAATATTATGCACGGTTGTTATCGATGTACAAATTTACCAAAATAACTATGTAATGTAAGTGTATACTATACTATGTGATTTGTATATTGTTACTGTGCCTAAAAGTAATAAATAAATTACAAATATTTCTACAGCTGAATGGTTCACAGTTTACGAAAATTATGGTATGTATTTATGTTTCAGAAATCGCCCAGCACTAGTCCCGATGCCTCGTCTATTGAATTAGTTCACTAAAAGCAATTTTTACTGCCCAAAAGAAAGATACTGAGAAATAATACTCAGAATTCGCTACATACCGAATAAACTATTTAGAACGGAAACTGAAAAACACGCAGGTAGAATCCAAAACTTAATATCGTAAGTTAAACTATAGGTATAGCTTCTCCGCCCTCAAATTCCAGCACCTGGCCAAGATTCGGTGTTTCGGTCCATTTTTTGCCCGACCGCCTAAATACTAACCGACCACTCGAGCTAGACACACGAAACGTATAATATTTCGAGCTCGCGAGATGTCCACTACACTTGGTCGTATAATACCGAGTCGAACCTTCGAAACGCAAAAAAAACATAACAAAAACAACCTTCCGTGCCTTTCGAAATCATGAGCGTCAGTAGCACGGCTTACCCGCTCACTCAAATGGAAATACGTGACCGAAGACAGAGATAGCACGGCCATTGAAACATGCGTATCTTGGTACTACGCATGTTGGTACCACCCAAGCGATTTACAACTTTACTGCCAACCTTATAAAGTTGGATTTAGCTTGATACAAAAAGTCCTATAAGAAAAATTTCATGAATAATTGCCGGGAGCTGTGCCAATGAAAACTGAACCTACCAGAATTGAGAATATGATAGAATATAGTTTAACATCAAATATGAAATGCAAAAAAATGCATTATTAAACAACAAAGGATTCTTAACCCTATATACATTGGGAAGAACAAAGAAGGAGTCGCACTATCATTAAAGTAAAATGGACTTTGTTATTTTACTGTTAGGGTCTGAATTAGGTTGAGGGCGTGGTTGGGTTGGGTCCCGAAATCGCGGGGGTCGTTGACCGGGCCCCTATCTGCACTTGGCGTTTATCTCGTGTCGTGTGGGTTCTGGTTGGAAAACTGGGGCTTACTGAAACCAATACTAACAGATAGGGCAGTGCAGCCAGAGATAACTTCGTAGCCTTAACAAGCGATTATTGGGTAGGTATATCAAGAGTTTGCTTATTATTTGGGTTATCTGACAATTCAGACATTTGCTTAGATTTAACCGATGGAGCAAATATCAGATTTAATAGAGGTCAGATGTTTTTCAACACGATAACCCTGCGAACACCCTGGTTCACACTCGTGTTGATTACGGAGAAAAAAATATGTCAAAATCAAAATAATTTATTTGTCAAACACAGGTCAAATGTGTTAATATTTAATTATATTATAAATTTATAAGGTCCAACTGTGTTTTGCCATAAGACATACAAAGCTCTTTAGAATTAGAATTTCAAAATTATACAATTAGGTAATCAAAATGTCAAATCAATTATAAATGTCAAATTGTGTATACAATAAAAATATAACATGTCATTACTATTACATTAAAAATTTGAATTAGCATTAAACGATCGAACCTATACAATTAAATTTAAAATTAATAAAAGTGTGTGTGTGTGTGTGTGTGTGTTTCTGTTCTGCCTAAAGGTTGACTGGTAGAGAATGCCTCATGGCATTAAGTCCGCCTTTTGTACGTTAAGATTTCTTATTGTGCAATAAAGATTAAATAAATAAATATAATTAAGACTATGATTTTTATATGCACTCCACCCAATCGAGCCGATGGATGACCAACGCTTCTTTTCCCCAGACGTGACCACCAATGATTTAACTGCCGTCCATTTGCCTGGCAACGTGTCCTGCCCAACTCCACTTGATGAGTGTGGCAACGCCGCCAGTAGGTATCATGGTAACTTTAAAGAGGGCGCGGTACGCTCGGTTCTCCATACAAACGTATTTTCGCTCTCATTTTAAAACGCCATGCTAGAATAACATGAAACTTTGTATACACAATGGGATCCAATTAGTTTCTGTTGCTAGAAATTGTAAAAGAAAAAAAATACAGCGGTTTTTTCAATTTTTTACGGCTTGTATGAAAACCTTGATAATCGCTGTATTTTTTCTCCATTATAATTTCAAGCAACAGAAACTAATTTCCAACCTAGATATGCCGGATCCCATTGTGTATACAAAGTTTCATGTTATTCAAGCATGGCGTTTTAAAATGAGAACGTAAATACGTTTGTATGGCGAACCGAGCGTACTGCGCACTCTTAAGTCATCTACGTTCCGGAGCAGTACTGACGATGCCTGTTGCGGATTCTATATCTGATGTGTATGTGACGAAGCCTAGTGCTGATACTGGAATGCATTCCTGTACGCACCTGACGAAACCTACGTTGACCAATATTATTCATAATACATACATTTGGTAATGACTTCTCCGACTTCGTGCGACGTCGGATTTCGATATTCCTCACTCGGTCTATCTAGTAGGTTACCGAGCATGGCGCGGTCCATCGCTTTTAGTGCTAAATTTCTGTAACCTGACGATGTATGATTGATACGATTAAATGAATATGAATATGTATTTATGTTTTTGTTTTTATACTACGTCGATGGCTAACAAGCGAACGGCCCGCCGGATGGTAAGCGGTCACCGCAGCAACTGGCAACCGCACTGTCTTCTCCAAGATTTCAAAGATCAGAAATAATTGCCATACGATAAATAATATAATGGACGGATTTTTGACGGCCTGTTTAGCCTAGTTGGTAGTGACACTGCCTCCGAAGCTAGAGGTCCCGGGTTCGAATCCCGGCCAGGGCTTTATTTGTGCATTTAGCACGGATTTTGTTCTTGGGTCTTGGGTGTTCTCTATGTATTTAAGTATGTATTTATCTATACAAGTATGTATATCGTCGTCTAGTATAGTACCCATAGTACAAGCTTTGCTTAGTTTGGGACTAGGTCGATTTGTGTAAGATTGTCCCCCAATATTTATTTATTTTATAATTTAAAATATAATAACTCGAAAAGTGTCACTTGAGCGTTGTCGACCCTATAAAAATTTAATACACTCCTTTCTTAAAAAACCCCATAATGTAGTCCCTCGGCAAAACCTCGGCAGGGAGCTCATTCCACAACCGGAGCGTCCGAACCGAACCGAAGGAGGGAATTGCTCTGAAACCGTACAGTACGCGACCATTTCGTTTGGTTCTAAGGTGTGAGGATGAATGCCCTGCCGACGGCGGGGCATATTTGTGTGTGTGTGTGTCCAGTGCAAAATTACGAATGTTTAGCTAGAGGATGGTCAATTTACTCGTTTCGTGTCAATATTAATACAATTGCTAGCCTCACAGGACCTCAAAGTGGACGCACTGAACTTCGCTATTTCTAATCCTGCGTCCACATTATTGGAAGTCGGCGAATGCTCGACATGTATAGCTAAACAGTTCGTTGAAACGCGAATCATTCGGGCATACCCGAACGGTGTTCGGACTCCTGTCGGTTTTCTACCGCACATCAAAGTGATATCGCGGCAAAGTTCGTGCACGTGGCTACACTTCAAAATTTCAAGTGTTTCGTTCAAGTGCTTCCAACGTAGGTACGCAGGTATCAATCGATGCCAAGAGAGTACTAAACACAAGTAGTAAATATAACTGACAAAGCCCCCGACCTTTTCATTTCAAAGTTCGACATCTCAAAACTGGTTGAACTGATTTTCATAATACATGTCTAAGAACCATCGCTGGAAAATCTGCTTTCAAATAAAAAGAAACGCATAAATATCGGTGCCTCGGTGGAGCCGTTTAAGAGCTACGACGCCACAGAAAGACACACGCATACACAGATACACATGTGAACTTATAACACCCATCTCTTGCGTTCCGGGTGGGGGGTTAAAAATAACGATAGAACACGCAAACGCATCGCCAGACAGAATAATGAGCCGATGTAGTTCACTTGAAATTTTTATCGCGACAACATAATTATGGCAGTAGCATTTAGAAACGTTAGTCAAGTGATGTGGCCTCCACAGAAAACATTCCCGGAAGAGATAGCGAAATATCCGTCTCTGAATAATGAATAAATATAATTATAAACGGGTGCAAGTGTGATAGGGACAGCTAACGTGCCTCGCTACAATCACAGACAATGCATATATTAAAGCTAAGCCAAGTTAATTACAAGCGAATACAAAATGGCCGACTCGCCGCAGCATATAACAGCGCAGCATCCCGAGTCACGAACGTTTATATTTTTTAAACGACGGAGGGTCGTTTTAATAAACACACTGTATTACCGTCTGCCCTATATGCAGACATCGTAGCCTGTGGATGCTTGCAAAGGTGCAGAGGACCTCGCTATTCGTAACGAATACACGTGAACCGAGGTGAGCCTTACACCGGTTCTCCTACAACCAATTGGGCAAACTCAGTAAAACCCGTAATCGAATCTACCTATTCAAAGATTTTCATACTCTCCTCTATACTAGTATCTATTATAAACGGACCTATATGTTACTAACGACTGTACGTAGTCCGAGGCCAGCGTTAAACTGGTATCCAACAACCAACCGGTTGGCAAACTGTGTGCAAGAGCCGCGAAACGTGTTTATATTTACACTTAACACTCGTCTATAGCGCAACGCTCACGTGTGTGAGTGCACGTGCGCGCGTGCGCGGTGACGTCACCGTGTTTGTAAACGGCCACAGCTGATTGGGTTGCGCGTGTGTGCGTGCCGATAATGTGGCGCTTTGTTTCCGTTGCTGGGGTGTGGATAGTTGGAGCTTAGACATATAGACATACTTGGCGGCTGCTAAAAGGGCGTAAATACTCCTATCCTAATAGGTTCCAATAACTTCGATCTGTAGCTCTACGTTTTGGGCTGAATGATCCCAATGAGCGATCGACAGCACGCCTGTTTCCGGCCGGGCGTCCCTACATACCTAACATCGTCAACTCTACGTTATATCGTGTTTTTTATGGCTTCGTATTAACAACGCGGACCGACCGAAAAAGTATCCCATGTTCACTTAAAAACAATGTGTTTGAGATACGAGTATGGCATCAAACTTTGGCGAACCCGGTTGCTGGACTTAACTTTTGAGAAAATTAATTAAAAATCTTTCTAACGGTATTAGAGATGTCAATAAAGAACAGTATTATGTGGATTTCATATGCATATAAAAGTGCATAAACAAAATAATTATATCGAAAATACAGCTTATTTGGACTATTTTTGAGTACTTAAATTATAATAAAAAATATTTTTTTCAAAATCGGCTTTTATATATAAAGGATTGAAGAACCGATGACCATATGGGCCATAAATATATCTAGTTATGATATGACGATTCAACTCAAAAATCGTCAAAACGATGATTAGCGCGTGTCGCCCATAAGGGCAGGGGTATATTTGTTACTTTCAATTACAATTTTTAAATTATTGATTTTTATTTTATGATTATTATGAGTTACCAGTTTTTAACCTGTACCTATGTTATATATTTTGATTTTACTTGAATGCTCATCCGGTTTTTAGGTTATTGTGTTTGTGTTCTGTACCAATTAACAGTAGTTTTGTAAGTCATTTGTAATTTTATTAACACTTTATGGGCAATGCCTGAAATAAATGGTTTTATTATTATTATTATTATTCACCTTATTTATTTTTTCGTCTTAAGTTAGATTTCTTACAATAAATTTATACAAGTACAATATAAAAATATACATACAAAATATAAAAGCATTATAAAAAACCTAACCTAGGGTGCCGCCGGCAGCGAGGCTAGCCTAAGCTACCGGTGGTTAGGGCGACAGAGAGAGGAACCTCCGGACTATCCGCGCCGTGTCCAGGAGTACCGCCTTCTGTATTTGACCCTTGACCCAGCCATCTAACGAGAGTCTCTTGAGATGTTGGTCGAGACTCTTCGCTATTAGACCGTTCACAGAGACGACTATCGGGACAATAATCGTTGAATCAACATCCCACATGGCGGTTACCTCATGTGCCAAGTCTAGGTACTTGCTGACTTTGTCCTTCTCAGCTTTCACGAGGTTCTCGTCATGGGGGATGGTGATGTCAACGAGCACTGCCTGGCGCTTCAATCGATCTGTCAGCACGATATCAGGCTTGTTGGCTACAATAGTCCTGTCCGTGATGACAGATCGATCCCAATAGAGCGTTGCACGACCATTTTCGAGAACTGGCGCAGGTGTGTACTTATAATACGGCACTTCGAAGTCTACAAGACCGTATAAAAGAGCAAGCTGCTGGTGAATAATCCTGGCCACCAAGTTATGTCTGTGCAAGTACTCGCCGTTAGCAAGATGACTACAACCAGAAATAATATGCCTGAGTGACTCTCCAGGACGGCGGCATGCCCGACAAATGTCGACCGTACCGTCCTTCAGGATATATTTCCGGTAGTTGTTCGTCATGATAACCTCGTCCGCAATTGCACAGACAAAACCTTCAGTTTCCCCAAAAAGATCCCCAAAACGTAGCCAGTTCACCGATGCGAGCAGGTCTACGTCGGGCCCCGTAAGGGCCTTGTAGAACCGCCCATGTAGCTCCTTACTCTTCCATACCGCCCTGCGGTCCTCGGTGCTTAGTACTTTAAATCTGCGCCAGTTCTCGTTTGCCATGGAGAGCGGGGTGAAAGATGCGTCTGCTGCCACTACGTCACAATGCATCCCACACTCACTGTTTAGAAAGTAATCTCTGAGACTGCACACCTCGCGATTGTGAAGGTCTTTGGCATTTAAGAAGCCGCGACCTCCAAGCTTCCGCGGGATGTACAGTCTCATAACAGAAGATCGTGGGTGTAGCATACGGTGCGCAGTGAGCAGTACACGTACCCTTCGATCCAGGAAATCGAGCTCAGTCTGAGTCCACCTTAATATGCCAAAGGAGTATGTGAGCAACGGCATCACCCAGGCGTTGAAGGCGCGAACCTTATTGCCGCCCGACAAAAAACTATTGAGTACTTTTGTCAGGCGACAGAAGAAGCGCTCCCTCACCGCCCGTTTGATGTCTTCACCCTCGATACCCAAAGACTGTGACATACCAAGATACTTATAGGTTTCTGCTTCGGAGAGAGATCTGAGAGCGATAGTCTCAGAAATATGTAAATTTTTATTATTATTATTATTATTATTATTTAAAATTATTATTATTATTTATATCTATAAGATATGGTCTACCAATATGGTCAGTTTACTGCTGATGCTAATATTACACTAAAATCTGCATTCAATCCTATTGCAGATCACAGCGAACACATCATCACACATTTAACTCGCTCACTCACTCCTTCTTGTCGGTATAGCTCTATCCATCTGACTATCTCATCCGCCTCTTTAATTTCTTTATACGACATCACTGCTAATTACTCCTTCGTTTGTTTAATGTAGCTTATCGTTGGTCTTCCCTTTCCTCGCTTGCCTTCTATGATGTGATTTATAAAAACATCATATTTTATAAGGTAGAAATAGAAAACATTTATTCGTGACAATACAACAATAAAAACGAAATAGAAAAAAAAACAGTCACAATGGGTATTGCACGAAATGGTTCCATCTCAGCGTGTTGCTGGCGCGATTACCAGCGCTGATCTTCCGGTGGAACCATCAAGTGATTTCCCAGCAGGTAACACATAAAAACCAATGGGATCCCTTACTCGGTCATCAATATCTTGTCCAATAATGTCCCAACTCCTATTCTTCATAACTTTTAACAGTTTTTTTTTCTCCCACACTCTCCTCATCACTTCTTCGTCCGTGACTTTTTCCGTCCAGCTAACTGGAGAACAGTCTCCGTCAACACCACATTTCAAAAGCTTCTAATGAATATTGTCCATGCCTTACCTTAGAGTCATTTATCGCTGAAAAGCTGTCTTGCCCAAACAAAAGGATGGAAGTGCCGTGATTTCCGCTATAAAGATACAACAATGTTGTGCATAGTGGTTTTAAATGTGGACTGTAGGTGTTGGTACGGAACTCTTCTTTTTGCGACACGCACTATGGCTGGTTGTTTTTCATACAATAAGTGATGATCCATCAATATGATTAAAGTGAAGTTCAAGTTGGCTCAGTTCGGGATGCACACGGCGGTTCCACAACACTTTGGGAGCTCAAATACCGCGAGCCATTAGGCTACCTGTTAGTTACTGCATGTACGCATCATTGCTCTAAAACAACAAACTTCTTTCTCAAGCGCATTGCGAAACCAAGATATTGCTCACCATCTTCCTTTCAATGATAACTTTGACTGACAATGACTGATTACAAGTAAAAGTCATACTTCCCCACGCTGCGGAAACAATGGCCGTCGCCTACGGCTGCGGCCCCGCTGCGAAATCCTCCTACAGGGCCTTCATCTCATGGCTGACGCATCGCAATGGGCAGATACAGATTCAAACGTTCATCCGTGGTTCAAAATTATCAAGATAATGAAGGTCTTTGATAATTATCACGATAATTGACAATGAAAATGTTTTTATTTCCTGCAAAGTATACACAATGCCAAAAAGGTTGCGACTTCCTATCTCGCGGTCGCTCTGTGCGCTTCAAGCTTAAGGGGGTTAATGTCTAATCTAATCGAACATGCCACAACTACCATTGCCATACCATACCATTGCCAACAAACTGTCATGCAGTTTGGCAGATAAGCATATTGTACTCTGTAATTCTACTTTTGTATAATATAATAAAAAAAAACCTAAATAAATAAATAATTACCGCCACTTTATATGAAAAAAAAAACATACAAGAGTGGCCTTAAGTTTTTTTACCTAATAAAGCCGTCTCGTTATCGTTAAAATATTTGTGAGCTGTTTCATTTCGTCACGTTGAGGAAACGCCGATGATCACGTCTCGGGCAATAATCACGAAACCAGGAAACGAACGGACGGTTTCCTTTGTTGGGCGCAATGTTTTTGTCTACAAGGTGATCTTGAGGTGTCCATCTCTCGTGTAAATTCCTATCAAGATCTGTTCGACATGATGCCCACAGCCGCTTTCTACCATCGCACCGTCGGCAGGGCATTCATCCTCACACCTTAGAACCTAAATGGTCGCGTACGGTATGGTTTCAGAGGAATTTCCTCCATCGAACGCTCCGGCTGTGGAATGAGCTCCCTGCCGAGGTTTTCCCGAGGAACTACTGTATGTGGACTCTTCAAGGACTGTATACATTTCTTTAGGGGATCGGCATCGCGCATATGATACCATATACTCCACCACTAACCACCAGGCTATAGACTGCGGTGGCGCTTGGCATCAGGCGGGCGGTGGGCTTGTTTGCCACCAACGTGGTATAAAAAAGTGCAAATAAGTATCTGTGAAAAAAATCAGTTTTAGTACTAGCTTCTACTGCAGTCTGTCCCTTTTTTCCGCAGTCATCTCATCAACTACTCGTTGAGACGGTTCTAATGAGCCCAAACACGACGGGTTTATAGTTCTCCCCTATTCATAAACGTCCATCAAGCCTCTATTAATTAACAAGCCGCTAAAGTTGGTTTGTCCTTATCTGTCACTTTGACATTTGTGTGTGTGAGAAAGGGACAAAACAACTTTTAGTTAACAGAGGTTTGTAATTTTTTATGAATAAGGGGGTTAGAGTTTAGGAGTTGCTATGGCCACCTTCTATTCTAGAACTTTATTGCTTAGATATAAGGAATAGAATTGTATACATGTTTGTGATGCAGCGTGCACGCAAGCACGCAGTATGCGCCGGGAAGCGTTACAAGGCTACGTCGGTGCACTCTGCAACCAAGTACGAGTAAAAAACACGCATGCATTCACGCCGATATTTCCGAAGGAGGTAGGCAGAAAACGTAAAATTGCATTTTCCATAGTTTTTTTTTCCAAAAAATACGGGTCGTAAAATACCGTCGTATATTCCTAAAATTGTACAAGGTTGTATAGTTTTTTAAATCCTGGCATAACCTTTATTTAATTTGAAGTCTTTCAAGTTAGGTTGGGTGGTGGTTGGTAATAGTATATTATGTAACTATAAAAAAAAACTTTATTGCGGTTATTAATTTCAGGGTGACCCGAATTTTTTGCCCCGAGTGTTGACACACCAACACTTTTTCCGTGACTCCAACATTCTTTTTTACGGAGCCGCCAACAGAGCACGTGACCAAAATCCTTGTACTTAAAACCGCCATTAGGAATAACATTCACAAGTCGGTCAAGTGAGGCCCGAAGGCCGGTAAACTAGAACATTCATTCTGTAGAGGCGTTCGGTTGCCCAAACGTCGATGGCCTTCATCAAACTGCCAGCATCAAACTCACCATTCATCACCATCATCATCCACCCACCACCATATCAGCCCAAGGACGTCCACTGCTGGAAAACACTGCCCCAAATTCACGGGGGGTATATGCCATAATCGCCACGCTTGGCATGCGGGTTGGCGATCGCAGTATCTCCACCGCACTCTACCATCATCATCGTCCTAGCGTTATTCCCAGTACAGTTGCATCCTGAATGATGCCTGGGGTCCGCTACCCAATCCCAAGAATTGGCGTAGGCACTAGTTTTTACGGAAGCGACTCCCATCTGACCTTCCAACCCAAGGGGGAAACTAGACCTCATTGGCTTTGTGAAGTGAGTGGGCAACTTAACTGTTAGAAGTTCTCAAGCCGCCCGAAGCCCTCTAACTTGGCTTAACGACTGCTGTCGTAGACAGCAGTCTGGCTCAACGGCTTAACGTGCCTTCCAAAGCTCGGGAGCTCTCAGCGGTTAAGAAGTCAATCCTGACACCTGTCATATCCATACAGTTTATAACCTAAGTCACTTTTTGGTGTCAGGATTGACTTCTTAACCGCCTACTACAATAGTAACCACTCAAAGCGTCCATCCAAGAACTGGCCAGGCCCTACTTTGTTTAACCTCGCATACCGCACGCGGTACGCGAGCGCCGCTGGGCCACGAGCGTTCCAAATTCACCATTGATTGATAAACCTTATTCCAAGGAGGTACAGTCTACCAATGGTCAACTATGACATGACGCTGGTACGATACGATACGATACGAATACTCTTTATTGCACACCTCACACAAATGAAACGTTACAAACAGAAAAAAAAGAAAACACAGTAGTATGTAGGTAGAGGTAGACAACAGGCGGTCTTATCGCTAAAGAGCGATTTCTTCCAGACAACCAGGCAGGCTGGTAGTTCGGAGGCTTAGATTAATAAATAACTAGATGAAAGCCCGGCTTCGCTCGGGTGAAATAAATAAGTAAGAAATAAAGTAAACATTTATTCGTGACAGTTATGCAAACGAAGAAAGAAATAGTGTACAAAAATTTATAAAATAAAAACATTACAACAACGGATTATGATGAAACTTTGTATAGAAATATAGTCTGTAGTCTGGATTAACATATGGAATAGGGAGTAAAAGATTACGCTGACGACGTCACGGGCAAAGGCTAGTATCTTTGCAAGTTAATCCTAAGCATTTTTATAAGGGTAGTATTTAAAGGCACATAAAAAAATTACACCGTTATCAGTACTGATTTGTATAGCTAGCGTTTCAAAATAATAATCGTTCATTAAAATTCAGTTCAGATGTGCAATTGTTAAATATTGATGTGCCAGTCAGTATTTTTGGTGAGAAGTCAGAGCTGCTAACGCGAACGAAAACAAATGAAGTTCGTGTATCTCCCTCTCTGTCGAACTTGCAAAATCGAGCGACACAGAGGGATACACGATGTTCGTTCGTTTTCGTTTCGCGGTAGCAGCTCTCTATTCTCCGCCAAATTCTATTAAGCTCCTTTACACTCAATATTATGTGTCAATATAATCGTGATTTTTAAAATTGTATGGGGTCTGTTAAACGCTTAATATTATCACAATACTGGTGTGTCAATATTATCGTGGTTTTCAAAATCGTATGGATTTTTCTTCAATATTCATTGCACGTGATACGGATCGTGATATGAGTATATCGCGTGATAATAATAACCATGTAACAGGCCCCTATGGATGTTGCTTCAATATTCAGTGTTTCGCGTGATAATAATAACAGTTGGTAATATTTTCTCCAATTAATGGAAGCTATTTAACAACTTGTTCCGTTTTGCCAAAGGTATTTCACATTCCGATACGCGCACCATCCAGGAATAGGAGCCGTCAGACCAGAGGGCCTACCGCGATCTTAAAACGAAGTATTTCCCTCTCCGCGCTCGAATATGCAAGTGCGACATAGAGGCATATATATTTAGTTTTCGGTTGGTAGCACTTTAGTCCGAGCGCGGCGGACGGTCGAAGAAAGTCAAAGAACATTCCGTGTGTTGTCTGTCACACATATAATTTTTAACTTCCCATCGACCTATGAACTTGAAATTAGGTGATAAGATAATGTTTATTATGAAGTATATTTTACCAAAAATATCAATATATTGATAAATCACATTTGTTTTTTAGTTGTAAGGAACCCTCAGTGTGCGACTCCGACGCACTCGGCTGGTTTTTATTACATTTTGAATTTTATTTCTCTTATAGTAAAATACCCTATTCGTTTTAAAGTTGACGCCTGAGGGCCTACCGCGAACCAAAAACGAACTATCATCCTCTCTGTCGTTCGAATATACATGTGCGAGAGAGAGGCAGATACTTCGTTTTCGGTTCGCGGTGGCGCCTCTAACGTCCGAGCGCGGCGAACGGCATGAGCTGGGGGTCTACTCCGAAATTCAAAATCCTAACTTTGTATGGTGCCGTCCCTTTCACTCTCCTGTCATAGACTATATGAGTACCACTAAGTTATAAGATAGAGCGAGATAGGGATAGAATTTTGCTAGACGTTTAAAAGCCATAAGTCACCTAGTAGTTTGTCACAACAAAATAGAGGCGCAGCTTTAAGATGGCGGACAAACTCAGCAAACATTCAAGTGGTGTCCTTTACACGATTAATATTATCACAATACTGGGGTGTCAATATTATAGCAGTTTTCAAATTTGTATGGATTCTACTTCAATATTCACGTGATACTTATCGTGATATGAATGTATCACGTGATACTAATAACCATGTAACAGACCCAATACATTCGCTTTGAAGGCGGTTGTTGTGATAATCAGCCTATAGCTAGCACGATAGATTATACCGTTACATTTTAGGTGACGTTTTAATACATTTCACCCATATAACGTGACGGTATAAGTTATCGTGCTATCTAGGCTGATAGGTGTATAGAACGCTTGAAAACTACAAAAACAAAACGCTGCAGACGCGGCTTGCCGAATCCAATCTGGCCAACACACCGGACGCAAACACAGTTTACAATTTCCGAACGTACCCTACCCGAAGCTGTCAACCAACGAATTTAATATGGCCGACCTTTTGTCGTAAAATTAACTTTTAAATGCAAAATACGCGACAATCCGAATTTTGCGGATACATATGTTCAACTCAAAAATCGTTCTTTTTATACGTTCTTCAATTTGAGACAGGTTTCGTTCGGGTCTACCGTACCCCTGCACGAAATTATTAATATAGATAATTTGCACCAAACGGCTCGCATCGCATTGGATCGGAACGGATTTTACAATCTTTAAACGATATTAATGCATGTACACAGTGTTTAAAGTTTATAATTAGCCAACCACAGCCGCTTACCCGCGAGCGTCTTCCGCGATACATCCGAAAGTATGCTGATGTGCGCGTGCGCGGCTTGCTAATATAGACTTTGTATACTGTGTACATGATTTAAGGGGCTCCATACGTTTTTCATCGATTTCTGACGAGTTTTGAGTTGACAATGCTCCTTCAAAACTATAGATATACTTATGGCACTAATGATTATCGGTTCTTCAATCCCTTATCTATATTTTCAAGAGCCAAATTTGGAAAAGAGTGTATACTTATTTTTTTATGATTTACTTGACTTGGTCGAAAAAAGCTTTATTTTCGATATCAGTATGTTGTTTATGCACTTATATATATGAAATCTACATAAAACTATTCCTTATTGACGGCCTAAAATTGCCAAAGTTTGCTACCGTATATCTCGAAAACAGCGAGTTTTAAAGGAAATCTGACATAATTTTTCATAAACCTCGTTTTTAGGGTTCCGTACCCAAAGGGTAAAAACGGGACCCTATTACTAAGACTTCGCTGTCCATCCGTCCGTCCGTGTGTCACCAGGCTGTATCTCAAGAACCGTAATAGCTAGACAGTTGAAATTTGCACAGATGATGTATTTTTATTGTGGCTACAACAACAAATACTAAAATCAAAATAATAATAATTATTAAGCGGGGCTCCTATACAACAGAGTAGTTGTTGGCGTTTTTTGCTGTATCTCATGAACCGTAATAGCAAGGAGGTTATTTCTGGTACGGAACCCTTCGGACATAACATCAATATTTCATTGCATGTTTGGGAAAAGCTTGTAAAATCCGTTCCGATCCGATGCGATGGGAGCCGTTTGGTGGAAATTATCCTTTCTTTTCGAAATAAGCATGAGTATGTTATCTATCATAGTATTTGGAATGGACTTGGACTCTATAGCCAACAAAATAAGGTTCAGATTATTTGAAATATGTTTTATGCACGCGTGGTTTTTTCTGTTGTTTACCAATACACCTTGCGGGGGTCGGCATCGTAGTGGGGGTCGTCGAACGCGTGTTGTAGAGAGATAAGTCGATTACGAGTACGTATGCGTACCATAACCTACCTGACCTGTACACCTGACCTGTTTAGCCTAGTTGGTAGTGACTCTGCCTCCGAAGCTAGAGGTCCCGGGTTCGAATCCCGGCCAGGGCATTTATTTGTGCATTTTCACGGATATTTGTTCTTGGGTCTTGGATGTTTTCTATGCATTTAAGTATGTATTTATCTATATAAGTATGTATATCATCGTCTAGTACCCATAGTACAAGCTTTGCTTAGTTTGGGACTAGGTCGATTTGTGTAAGATTGTCCCCCAATATATTTATTTATTTATTTATATTTATAACGTAGGTACATATGTGGTGTTGTAATACTGATGGTAAGTAAGGGATGATTCACACCAAACGGCCGGAGGCGGCGCGCACCACACCCGTGTCGAAGGAATTCGTTCGAACCCTCCATACTGAGTACCAGATCAGATTTCATAGATAACGAGACAACAGCTTTAATAAATCAGGACTTGAGTTTCAAATTCGAGACAAGGACCTAATGATTTTTTCTTCAACATATTTTTACCTTATGTTATGTAAAAAAAAACTTTAAATACTGGGTGGAGCGAAATTCAAGCAGTGATAAAAAAGGGAATCCATCAATGATGGTGAAACATTTTACTATGGGACCAACACAAATTCAACACAGCTTTTGCGCAAATGTCACTTTTTTGGTTCTCGCTGCTGAATGCTAAAAATTCGGGACAACGTTCTGTCCCAAATCGGTTTCACTGAATTGCGGGACATGCCAAAAAGTCATTGCTAAAATCGGGACGTCCCGAAATATGTGGGATGTCCCTTGGGTGATAGGGTAGCCGACTGGCGGCTCGCGACCCATTCAAATATGAAATCTAACTTCTATATGGACGGTTCGAATTCCTTTGACTCTGGCACAGTGCGCGCCGCCTCCGGCCGCTTGGTGTGAATCGTCCCTAACGTCGTCAGAGCTCTCGAGGATCCGTTTGCCGACGTCGTTGTATAAAAAAAAATACTATTAATGTAATGAATAACAGAATAATTGATTCTGTGGTATAGCGGCATTCGCAAAGACCTTCCCCCACTCGCCGAAGCGACGCGCCCGTGACACATTTTTCAGCTTCTTCTAGCGCGAGGTTTTATTAACAGATAATCATTTCAAGTACGGAAGGCTCTCTCTTTTGATTGGAACAAAAGCCGGCTTTTTGCTAGAGCTAGGACCGTCGCTCAGATACGACACGAGACCACAGATGAAACACAAATAACCAGCACAGTTTATTCATAGTTCATATAGTGGTGTTACGACCACGAACATCGGGCGAAACCGTGCCGGGGTAGCGGGGTGAGACGGGTAGAAAGCCGTGCCGAGTTGCATACAGCGCATTTTTAGGCAACTCGGTATAGGTAAAAAACTTGATGACCTGTTGTATAGTATGTATATAGCTGTATCGTGTTCGAATAGGCGTTTGTTTTGTTTGTGTACATTTTAAATATGTAATAAATATATAAATAAATAAATAAATATTAGGGGACAATTTTTTTTACACAAATCGAACTAGTCCCATAGTAAGCTCAATAAAGCTTGTGTTATGGGTACTAGACGACGATATATTTAATAGATATATACTTAGATACATAGAAAACGTCCAAGTCTCAGGAACAAATGTCTCTGCACACCACAGAAACAAATGCACTTACCGGGAATCGAACCCGGGACCTCTAGCTAATAATAATAATGTCTATTCGAACACGTCACAACTACATACAACAGGTCATCTTCTTATGTTTTTTACCTATACCTAAATTGAAGGGGTGGCTGCTGCGCGCGTGTTAAATATTTATTATTTTATTAGTTCCGTTAAGTCTCATAGTTTTGCAAAGTTTGGATTTCTAAAGGCGTACAATAATTATAGTCGTTTTTAACTAAAATATACATACAGACAAGTTTTATTACAAGTTACCACAGTGCTCCGCGATGAAAGCGCTTTAAGGCTGGCCTTTTACATAGTCTGAATCCGAATCTGAATTCATAATCTGATGCTCTAACGCTCTCAAAAGCATTTGTGACGTCATTGACGCCGACCTAGCGCACAGATGCGCCCGTATTACGAAGTACTTACATGCACGAACGCGGGTGACAGACGTCCGCAGGCTTCATACTGGTTGCATGCAGAGATCAAAACATCTACAGCTTTCTTTCTAATATACACAATGCGAGAGCCAAGTCACCGAGACGACTTGGCAGTGGGTTGTTCTAGCCCCCTGGAGAAGCCTCGTATACAGTAGTTGAAATTGTTTAAAATGTCAGACATTTCATAAATCTTTCATTCGATTTTAAATCTTCTTGCATTGACAGTAAAGTAGTTTTTTGAATGGTCGTATTTTACCCAACTAATAATGAACCTCCAGGTCTGTTGTTTATTTTTGTTTTAGTACATTTTTTATTCAATGTGCTGTGATTTTTACGTTTATATGACTGTGTGTTCTGAATAAATAAAAAATAAAAAAACTCGGCCAATTTGATTTTAAGTATACATGCATTCGTCATGGTTGACCCAGAGGGCTTACCGCGATCGGAAAGAGACGTTCGTGTAGGTATTTCAGGATAGCATATAGATGGATAGCAGATAGGTGTGACTGCTGAGTGCCCATCAATAAAAAAGTTGTGGATAAGGCAAATATAAGTGTGGCCCAATTTGTACGTAACTTACCTAGATAAATAAGCTTTTACTAACAAACTATGGAGGTAATAATGTCTGGAAATAAAGGATTTAGTAATTATTTTCCTTCTTAATATATTAAAACTCACTTCTGTCGCTCGAGTTTTCAACTGCGTCAGAGAGAGAGATACACGAATGAATTCCTATTTTGGTTCCTTTGAATTCCCATGAATACGTAATCATCAGGTCAGATGGAAGACAAGCTGGAATGTCCTTGAGTGTTGGTACCATTGCCTATTCCACGTCATAAAAACAAAGGACAAAGCCCCTGGCTGTTGGCGACGGCGCAGTAAGGTCGCTCAACGCGGAAACCCACAAGGTTGCGTTAGCTTCCTCCTCAATTACCGGCTAAAAGTAGGGTTTAAGACAAGATGGAGCCGACTGAAAGCATTCAAGAGGTTGCACAGTTGACCCGGAAAAGATAGCATTAAACGAAGCAGTTCGCGACCACTGTCGCTGCCGTTGAAATACTAAATATAAATTCTGTATAGAAGGTTCGAATTACTTTGATTCTTGCAAGGTGCGCAAAGACTCCAACCGTTTGGTGTGAATCGTACATAGAGGATGCGTCTGCTCTTTTTAGGGTTCCGTAGTCAACTAGGAACCCTTATAGTTTCGCCATGTCTGTCCGTCCGTCTGTCCGTCCGTCCGCGGATAATCTCAGTAACCGTTAGCACTAGAAAGCTGAAATTTGGTACTAATATGTATATCAATTACGCCGACAGTGGTAAAATAAAAAGTGGAAAAAAATATTTTATTAGGGTACCTCCCCTATACGTAAAGTGGGGAGTGATTTTTTTTTCATTTTAACCCTAACGTGTGATATATTGTTAGATAGGTATTTAAAAATAAATAGGGGTTTACTAAAATCATTTTTTGATAATGTTAATATTTTCGGAAATAATCGCTCCAGAAGTAAAAAAAAATGTGTCCCCCCCCTCTAACTTTTGAACCATAAGTTTTAAAAATACGAAAAAAATCTCAAAAGTAGAACTTTATAAAAACTTTGTAGGAAAATTATTTTGAACTTGATAGGTTGAATAGTTTTTGAAAAAATTACAAAAATAATTTCTGAACTAAGTTTGTAATTTAACCGTATAAACAGGTGTTTATTGTACCTGTCATTTCTACAAAATCACAATGAAATGACGTGCTTTTTAGGGTTTTGTGTTTCTGTACTTAATATGTCAACTTAATGTGACGGACGGAAAACTACGGAACCCTACACTGAGCGTGGCCCGACACGCTCTTGGCCGGTTTTTTTAATTTTTATTTATTTATCATAAAAGAAAAATACAATAAGTGATCTTGTAACAGCGGCCAAAGCCGTACAGATTTAACTGCCGCTGTATTCGCTCGTAAACTGTATAGGATAATATAATAATAATAATAATAATAAGCCTTATTGAGCTTACTGTGGGACTAGTTCGATTTGTGTACAAAAGGTTCCCTAATATTTATTTATTATTATTTATTTATTTAATATTGGGGGACAATCTTACACAAATCGACCTAGTCCCAAACTAAGCAAAGCTTGTACTATGGGTACTAGACGACAATATACATACTTATTATATAGATAAATACATACTTAAATACATAGAAAACATCCAAGACCCAATAACAAATATCCGTGAAAAATGCACAAATAAATGCTCTGGCCGGGATTCGAACCCAGGACCTCTAGCTTCGGAGGCAGAGTCACTACAAACTAGGCTAAACAGGTCGTCAGGATACATTTCATTTTATGAACTTAGTCTTATAATAGCTAAAGTTATGTCCCTATGAACTCACTACTCACACATTTATGTTAGTAAATTATATAATATTTTTATGATGGAGTTGATGACGCATGGAGTGGGGGACCGTCCGTGTAGTTAGTACATCAGCATAGATAGTGGCCAGCATCTAGCCGGGGGGCAAAGATGAGGCCGACGATGAAGCGAGCTCACCCAGAAGATGCCTATTCACTCGTGCCTTAAAAAGGTTAAATGAACTCAGAAATACAGACGCCAAGAGAGAGTTCCAAATCTTACCTGCTCGACTGGGAGAAATCCCATCCCTCTTGTATAGACGACCTCTGCCCAGCAGTGGAGGGCCCTTCGGCTTATTCGAAAAAAAAAAGATTTATTTAAACGTCCATGCAATTATTATGCAGTATAAAAAATAGGTTTTTGTTATGTTATACGTATTTTAAGTGAATAAGTCGATAAAGAGGCATTAAATAATTATGGTATATATTTATGTACACAAATATATAATATAGGTAGGCATTACACATTGCAAAAAAAAAGTTCAGTTTAATTATACATTACATTTGATATATATATATTATAATAATGTCCACTGCTGGACATGGGCCTCCCCTAAATTAGAGACCTTATACATCTCTAACAATATTAAGCTTACTTATTTATTTGTATTTTAGCGCTTAGAGATCATTTACATCTCTAAGGACTTTAACGAGTAAATAATTGTTATTAATCGTATTTGGACGCTCAGAGACCATATACATCTCTGAGATATTAAATTAATTTTATATACATTTTGTTTCTTCGGACAGATCGTATTCAATACGTCCTTAATATTTGTAAATTTATTTTCATTTAATTGTTAATCAGTATATTTTTTCTATCATTACTATTAAGTAAGATTGTCAGTTTTTTAAATTGTATAAATTCACGCTTTGACATGTAAAAGTGCCCTTGTGGCCTATTAGCAGAATAAATATATGATTTTCATTTTGAATGAATTAGCATATAAAATATTATATAATGCTAGCCAAGTTAGAGGCCTTCGGGCGGCTTGAGAACTTCTAACAGTCAAGTTGCCCACTCACTTGACAAGCCTAATCCCAATAAGGTCTAGTTTCTCCCTTGGGTCGGCAGGTCAGATGGCAATCACTGGCTTAATGAGGTAGGGTGATGATGACATGATAATAATGTAATATAATAATATTTACATAATAATTATCTTAAATAAAGAACTAACATACTTAAATACTGGCATTCTTTGTTTTGTTTATTTAAATTATAGGCAGGAAAACACACGCGATTTCAGAATTTATGTATGTGAATGTGAATATACATTGTTACTCCACTTTAACTCTACTTTGACAACTCATTTCCATATTCTCTTCGATTCCCTTCTCCGATCCTTCCCGGTACATGCCAGTTCAGTATGGAATAAGTCAACTGAGGGATCGGAGAAAGAAATCGAAGAGAATATGGAAGTGAGTTGTCAAAGTAGAGTTAAAGTGGAGTAACAGTGGAGTTAAAATAAGTGATGTGCAGAGTATCGGTGAAGTTATTAGCTGTGTCACGTAGTAATAGGCGCGGACTCGGTCGACTTGTGAGTGTCAATTGAGTCTTTATTAGTACGCGGGAACTCAGTAAACTTTGTCAGTGTATCTGAATCGCTCAGGGTTCGCCGATATATATCGTGATATATATCATGATATATATCAATTGATATTTACGTTGATATATATCAATGGATATTAATTTTTAAAAGTGGTTTATTTTTCTATCATCATAGTTACACAGCCATTACTAGAGTATTTTCTTTCACTTTAATTGCTATTAGGAACACAAATTTCTAGGAATCACGTTCCTTCTCGAACAGATTTTTATTGAATTCCAAACCTTATCACCACGAAATAAGATTAATAATAAATAATTATGTTTTACCCTAAAATCAAAAAGCTATTTCTCGGAATTACCTCCAGGTCGAAAAGAACTTTATTTAGAACAAATTTGCAAGTGATTGTTTATTATTGTTAAGGGCTTTGATCAGTCAATGTCATAGCGCTTTGTCAAGTCCCAAGTTATATGAGTGAAAAGTGTGATAACATACCTACTATCTATCGGGTATTTTGATATTTATAATAGAAATATTATGCATGGATATATATCCGATATATCTCGGATATATATCAAATATCCACCACCACCACCATATCAGCCCAAGGACGTCCACTGCTGGACATAGGCCTCCCCCAATTTAATGGGGGGTAAATGCATTAATCGCCACGCTTGGCATGCGGGTTGGCGATCGCAGTATCTCCACCGCAATCCAGTATGCTGCTGCCCATCTCACGGTGGTCTTGGTCGTAGGTTTAGGACATACCCAGGTCCAAATATCCGATATTTAGATATTTATAATAAATATCGGATATTTTCGAACCCTGAAATCGCTTAATAAACCTATCGTCGTTGTACAGAGGTATTAATAACTTTATCCCGTACCCCACGCTAGTAACAATATATCACACATACGAAATGACGTCACGCCACTGAACAAGGATATACGTAAACATAATATAGTGTATGTAAATAATGCGGCCGATACAAGGTCGGCCGGGAGGTGACTGAACATGAAATATCAACGTTGTTACAAATATGTACACGTTATATAACGTATTACTGGGTAATAAGGCTCAAATTTGAATAAATGTTTTCATAGTTGAGTATACGAGAATGTATCAACAGACATTGTATTAACGATTAAAATAACTTAGATGTGCCAAAGAAGATGATACTGATATTAAGAGGGTTATGCACCGCAGATTTATTCTTCAAGATTGTACATTTGTAAAGGTACTTTTTTTTTAATACCTCGCTGACACTTGAATCTGCCCAGTAGGGGAAGTATAGTTTATTTTATTTAAGATGACGAAAAACACTTAAAGCGGCATTTTACAACACCTTTTGTTGCCTAAATAATATATGAAAGGAAAAGATAACGAGACGTCATAAAACTGACCGAAGTGCGGATCGTGTACTGTGTTGTAAACATATTTAAACAATACAAACCTGTGTTTAAGAAGAGGCTAACAAAGTTGCTATTAGATTCCATAAAACTATAGTGAGTGGAATTGATTTGGAGTGTTGTTGGTGGTATTGGAAATGCACGTCTGTGCAGAGCTAAATTATTGGAATATAAACCGTATGGCACAAACAATAAAGATTGCACTTTAGCTTTCATATTTCTACTGTATTCTATATTTAATACTGTAAACTTGTGTTACCCACTATTTAAAAAATCATAATTGTAAAACCATTAGTACCCACATTTTAGTAGTTGTCTATTATTATTAATATTTACAAGTACTTAAGATGATTATCTCTGCATGTAACTAGTAAGGTACATATAAATTGGCATGAAAATGAGTGCTATCTCGCCAATAAACGTAAAGTTTGGCGATCTTATTGTATAAACAAATGTACCATAAAACATTTAAGAAATAAATTTAGAAAAAAAGTTATTTACAATCGGAAAATTGCGAGACCCAAAATTTTTTGTTACATCATATAATAAAAATATTTTTACGGAACCCTCGGTGCGCGAGTCCGACTCGCACTTGGCCGGTTTTTTTTATTTGAATCGAAGCAGCCGAGCAGAGGGCCCATTTTCAGCTGGCTGGAGCTCCTTTGGTTTGCTTCGAATGCGAAACAAAACACGTAGTAGGAACAAAAAAACACGTTCAGTGCCCTCCAGCCGCCCGGTGACCTTGCGACGAGGCAGAATGACATTCTGAGCAGGTTTAAAACCTAGGAGCCAATGACCGAACCGAAACACTAAGTATAATTTCCGTATAAAAAAAAACGACTTTATTTCAATGCAGTTAAAGTCCAAAAGTGACTTTCAAACCGATACTACCTGAACACAACATATTTACCACTCAATAGCATTCTGAGTTTTATATAGTTTGTTACGAGCATGCTGAGAGAAAAAATATTATTCGTATTAAAAACCTGTATCAAAAGACGTGATGATTAAATTCTATTAAATAAAAAAAAACATCTAGGCGGTAGTCAATAATATAATTTTAAGGAAATTTTATTAATATCTATATGTATAGGAAATGCAAAACGGTTTCACGCACTCTGGTGTCCTGTCCCGTATACAGGTTGTTTTTATTGATATCCGTTCCTTTAGGCATATAGCCGTGTATACCCATGGAAACGACGTAGCATATTTAGAATTTCAAAAACAAAATAATAAATTACATCACATATTCATGTGAAATTGATTTGTCTCCCTTGTCTGTAACTTATTTTATCCACTGTTTTATTTTTTACTAATTTAATGCTATAATATTGTACGTCCGAAATGGGCAAACTGTTGAATCCATAATGTTATGACTACTACCACAATGTACACAGTTTAAACAATAAACATATCTTATCTTATCTTATCAAAAAGTTAGTTTGGTTAAGCAAAAGTTAATGGCAAGTATGACAAATTGACAATATACGAAATTATACTACACTTAATGTTAATTAAGGAAAATAAATTCATGAATATCATCGTAATGGCACGAATTGGGATACTAGTCTCTTAGAGTAAATTACTTTATTTCATCTCTGGAATATAGCCTCGCAAAAAACAGAATTAAAAAAGCCAGTATATATAAAAAAAAAAATACTAAGGATGAATCTCAAAAGGATAACTGCACCTCATTCTTTTACACTCCACTAAACTTATTTACTTAATACCATAGCCATTATATAGGTATGACTGGTGAGAGAATCATAATGGATTTCCATACATTATTTATTTATTATACAACCGTTGTTTATTTTTTATTTTTTAAATAGGCACATGTCTATGCCCGTTTTCTGCCACCATATGGATATTAATTTAAATCAAATTATTATGCTGTCGTAGAAAAAATATTGTATGCAACGTTACATAATTAAGCCTTCAAGATCTCGCGTCTTTAATAAAAAATGTCGCTACGCACGTTTTGTTACAGCGACTCACTAATTTCAAGAACCCTTATTTTATTATATAAAGAACTTGCATAAAATACAATTTCTCAAACATGCAATGAAATTTAGTCGTTACGTGCCTTATAACAGGCTTCAAAGTATCACGTTGCAGGCGGAACAACTCGGGAGAACTGTAAAGGAATTTCATACAAAATTGAAGGCCTAGGCCGGGGAAAAGAAATATTTTTTATTTTAATGTCAAACATGGCGTCTGTTAAATTAGTTTTGGAGTGGTGTATTGTTTTATTTCATTGCATTTCTTTGAGAGAAGCACTATACAAATCTCGGCGAGAAACGTTGGGCTGCAGGCCGCGTATCCCGGCCTCTACATATAGTAATGTACTACATATTATCGTATGGCAATCATTTAGAACCGTAAGATCTTCGAGAAAACAGTACGGTTCCCACTTATGTTTATGTCAGTCATATCCAAATGTCATATCATATCGCGGCGGATACGGTACACTTTCTTATCCTGCTGTGACATGGAACTGAAACAGTTTGACAGGAACACGCAACGATAAGCTCTTGTTTATACTGCGCATTCTATAACGTTATCTTTTCTATGAATAGTCGACGTTACGTTAGCTTTCAAAACTTATGGTCTTTCGGTAATATGTCGTTACGAATATTCGTTTGTACACACGCCTGATTCCCTAAAGGGATACAATACAACACAAGTACATATTCTTTATTGTTCACCGAAACAAAATATGTAATTAAAGTGTAATTAATTTGTTGTTTGGATTACGATAGGCAGAGCATATTAAATTTCATTTAGGTGTCACTATTAAGAGTTTTTGCAATGGGGAATGTCTGAAATTTTTAAAAGTCCTTGATAATTTTTCTAATGGGAGGAATAACCGTCGCCATTAACAGAAAAAAAGTTTGAGATTTTTCGGTTGCGCCATATATTTTATAAAAATACAAACATTTTATATCACCTCGAGTTTGCCCCGTATCGGACTACTAAGACATTTTTAAGTCCGTCGAATATTAAAAAAAAAAAAACACCTGCTTGGATCTGTGGTACGCAATGACATTGACAGTTCATCATAGGTTGGTCGTATGACTTGAACTGTCAATGTCATTGCGTACCACAGATCCAAGCAGGCGTTTTTTTTTAATATTCGACGGACTTAGAAATGTCGTAGGAGTCTGATACGGGACAGACGCGAGCTGATATAAAATGTTTATATTTTTTTAAAATATATGGCGCAACCGAAAAATCTGAAACTTTTTTCTGTTCATGGCAAGGGTTATCCCTACCATTAGAAAAATAATCAAGGATTTTAAAAATTTCAGACATTCCCCATTGTATTTATGTTTGAAAATAGATTGGTTTTAAATAAAAGTTTGGCTAAATACTATTGTCACCGAACTTACACAACTATACCTAATTAAAGCTCAATCTGTTGAAGATAACAATTCATTAGCAAGATGTGACACACTTACATACAAAAATTCCAATTTAATTGAAAGCCTGTAATAAATAAAACTGCATAAACGACTCGGAGACGATGAGACGCGCAGATGAAATCTCTTGACACCTGCTAAAGAAAAAAAAACTCTCAAATAACATTCCTACGTTCATATGCTGTTTACATTTCGAAGAAGTCTACAGTCAGTTATAATAAAATAGCTCGTAGTACGTTGACATAAAGTTCATTAGAAGATGACGCGCAGCAGGTAAGCGTTTTTATATAATCTTTTTTGTATGCGACCCATGATTTTTGGAACGGCATATGTTCAATACTATTATATTTTTGTAAGATGGAGCATTCGTGGCCCAGCGGCGCCCGCGCACCGCGTTCGGTATGCGAGGTTAAGCAATGTGGGCGCAGGTCAGTTCTTGGATGGGTGACCGTTTTCAGTGGTTACTAACTGAGCGCTCCCGTGCTTTGGAAGGCACGCTAAGCCGTTGATCCCGGCTGCTGTCTACGACAGCAGTCGTTAAGCCAAGTTGGAGGCCTTCGGGCGGCTTGAAAACTTCTAACAGTCAAGTTGCCCACTCACTTGACAAAGGGGGGTCGAAGTTGCACCATGTCTGTAGGAAGCACCCACCGTTACCCTACACGTGACGCCTGGGTCGTGCTAAAAGTGCAACAAAAACTGGCAACCGACTTGTCTTCTTGAAGATCTCACGGTTCGTAAATAAATGCCATACGATTATATATTTTTTTTTAAGATTTCTTACATTTGCTATTGAAATAAGAATGGATCTCGACAGACCTCGACCGAAAGAAATGGATCCTTCAGGTATAGGATCCAACATGTGTTGAGTAGCATCATATTTCTTGACATCCGCACGGTAAATCGCACGCATCAGAAATGCGGTAGAAAACCCAAACTGACCCTTCATGTACATTTACGACTACGCTCACTTACACTACCGTCAGAAAGTTTAGAACCAAACACAATTTATAGTTTAATTTTCTAAAATTATTACGCAAACCAAACAATGCAAAAAGATCGCAATGGGCTATTTCTCACAAGGATTGGACTTTGGCAAACTGGTTGAGAGTACTACGGAAAGATGAATCAAAATTGAGTGGATAATCAATCAAAGTTTATTATTTGCATATTTTGTGTTTGGTCTTAAGAGGGCGCAGTACGATCGGTGTGGATCGGTTCTCCATACAAACGTATTTAGGCTCTCATTTTAAAACGCCATGCTAGAATAACATGAAACTTTGTATACACAATGGGATCCGGCATACCTAGGTCGTAAATTAGTTTCTGTTGCTAGAAATTGAAAAAGAAAAAAATACAGCGGTTTTTTGAGATTTTTACGGCTTGTATGAAAACCTTAATAATCGCTGTATTTTTTCGCCATTACAATTTCAAGCAACAGAAACTAATTTTCGCCCTAGAAAAGCTGGATCCCATTGTGTTTACAAAGATTCATGTTATTCTAGCATGGCGTTTTAAAATGAGAGCATAAATACGTTTGTACGGAGAACCAAACGTACTGCGCCCTCTTAAACTTTCTGACGGTAGTGGACATCTGGGGCGAAAGCATATAGGCGTATAAACAATAACTAATGAGTAGAGGTAGACCATAACCACACGAGGTCTTATCGCTAAAGAGCAATCTCTTCCAGACCTTTGGGAAGCGGAGAAAAACGAAAAATATATAATAGATCATACAAAGTAATATGTATATTTATTTTGCAATGGTAATGGTACTTCTATTCAAGTTGCCCACTCACTTGACGAGCCTAATCCCAACAAGGGCTAGTTTCCCCCTTGGGTTGGAAGGTCATGTCAGATGGCAGGCGCTTCCTAAACTAGTGCCTATGCCAATTAGGTAACGGACCGGGCATCCTTCAGGATGCATCTGTACTGGGATAACGCTGGGATGATAATGATGTGATCTTCCTCAAGGTGAAAGAACCCAGATGAATTGCTCCGCTAACGCACTATGCGGCTGCCCGGATGCGATTTGCGGCCAGCATAGTGCGTTGTAGATCAAAACGTGCGGTTTCATATAAAAACCACCCCGCAACGAACGGCACGCCCAGCCGCATAGTGCGTTGGCGGGCTAAAGTAGATTAGGTAATTTCTTTGACATTAGCAAATTTATATTCTAACCGTCCTGTCAGACAACCTATCACTGCGTCGCGACACACGCAGTCGCAACCGGCCCAGAAATAAAAAGCGAGCGGGAGCCGGTGTTTATATTTTTTAATGTCAACGCAAAGGGAGCGACGACCCGCGGACAGTCGGCCGAGATGAGTGCACAGGACGATTGCCTTGGAACATGGTCAAGTATGTATGCTTTGTAAGCACTTTATTGAACAGAAGAACAGGTAACATACATACATAAACGCACGCCTATATTCCCAAAAGAGATAGGCAGAGCACATGAAAATCACTTTTCAGTGCCACTTGAACTATTGCAGGTTTATACATAGATGGAGAAAATGTGATATTGCAGTGACAGGTTATAAAAATATGTACCTATGTCACATAAGATTAAACTGGCGTCTTGTGGTTACCATCGTAGTATTTTTAGGGTTCCGTACCCAAAGGGTTAAACGGGAACCCTATTACTAAGACTCCGCTGTATGTCCGTCTGTCTGTCTATCTGTCCGTCCGTCACCAGGTTGTATCTCATGAACCGTAATATTTAGAGTTGAAATTTTCACCGATGATGTATTAAATTTCTGTTGCCGCTATAACAACAAATACTAAAAACAAAATAAAATAAATATTTAAGGGAGCTTCCATACAAAAAAACTTTTAAAAAGTTGCTCGTTTTGTTCATCAGGCGCTGGGTCTCAAAATGTATGGGAAAACTAAAATGCGACTCGCACTTGACCAAAATTCTACTTGATATTATTTAAAGTTCTTATTACTGATAAAAACATAAAAATATATTAATATTTAAATTAAATTAAAAAGGTTACCCTTCCCTTCGTGCGCGAGTCCGACTCGCACTTGGCGGGTTTTCTTTAAACTCCGGATAGGTTTGCGCTTGAGCACAAATCACCTGATGCTAAGGGATATTGTTGTGTCGAGTGTATTGAAACAACATTCATTTAAAGTATAACTACGTCTGACTGTTGCAATCACGATGCCCAGCTGTGTGTTTGCATAGTATTAGTTTTTGCTTCCATGTCTTGTGTTATCTCCACCTGGCGGACATATGGCGCCAGCGCTTACTATTAACCGACGAAGCCAAGTAGACGATTAAGGGCGTGCAATGAAAAAATGGACTCTGGTGGACTGATGACCTGGTAAGGGCCGCGGGTGTCCGCTGGATGCGGGTGGCGCAGGACCGGTCATTGTGGAAGTCTTTGGGGGAGGCCTCTGTCCAGCAGTGGACGTCTTTCGGCATACATGATGATGATGATGAATGAAAAAAATACCGTGTTCATTGAAACGCCATTCTGACCAGATTGAGAAACAGGGTTATCAAATATGATTCTTGGCTTTATATATGGTTGTTTCTCTGATTAAAACTTTGTCTATATAAGTAGAGAAAAATCCAAAATTGGAACTTAAGTTTCCATTTTCCTCAGCCTATTAGTATTTTATGCAAGTTACATAATAAGGGTTCTTAAAGTAAAACGAGCGCAGCGAGTTTTGTTATTATTAAATTAAGAACTCGAGAATTTTAAGACCTGATTATGTAACGCTGCATAGGTACAATAATTTTCCTACGACAGGAAAATAATTCAATTTAAATAAAAAAATGATAAGGTGGCAGAATACGGGCATTGACGTGTGCCTCTATTAAAAAAAACTTGTCTATGGTGCTATGCTATAGACTTGCATTTGTACATACATTTTATTGTGTTAATTATTATTATTATTCACCTTATTTATTTATTTTTCTTAAGTTAGATTTTTTACAATAAATTTATATAAAAATATTATTTACAATAAATTTATATAATATTAAGTAAAATATAAAAATATACATACAAAATATAAAAGCATTATAAAAAACCTAACCTAGGGTGCCGCCGGCAGCGAGGCGGGGCCTAAGCTACCGGTGGTTAGGGCGACAGAGAGAGGAACCTCCGGACTATCCGCGCCGTGTCCAGGAGTACATATTATTATTATTATTATTATAATGCCGGAGTAGAAAAAATACATTGTTAAACGACATAACCAAGTAGAAATGATGGTTTTTTTTCTTTATGTAAAATCTCATAAGAGACTTTACACATGCAGATATTTATGAAAAAATCTCCAAATAAAAAAATAAAAATAAAATTGTTTATTGACCAAAAAGTTTAAATTAACATTATACACGTATCTAGTGGGCCCCAAACTAGGCTCAGCCTGTATCTTGGAGTCCGTGAGTGCAGGTGACAAAAATATATTTTTAACAATATGCATAAGTAGGTAGGATTAAAGTTATTAATAGCTAATTATTTAAAACTAACTTTGTTGTTGTTATTTTATACCTTAAAGTGTTTGTGTGTCTGAGTGTGTATGAGTGTGTGTGTGTGTGTGTATGTAAGTATGACTGTATGTATGGATTTGTGTTTTAATTTCTAATAAACCTTTCCATCTCTTCATAACTCCATTCTAAACATAATCTAGTCACTATTGATTTAACTTTTGGTAAACACATATTGCTTACGTCAGTTATTTTACATAATTAATGTATAAACGAGGTTTCAGGTAATAACTAAAGTGTCTAGCAAAACACGTTTTAGTGGACGGCAAAGTCAGTCTGAACCTTCTGGGACGCAAATTATCACCTTTAGTAGATTTAATTTTGATTGTCTTTATTGTTTCCTGGTGAGCCTTGGTGACTACTTTGACCAAGAAAACCATTCCCAAAGAGCGTTACACCTCGTTTTCTCATATGCGGAAGCTATAAGCGTTTCATTTACACGGGATGCGTGGTTTACAGAATCGAAGCATCCCCTTAACAGAAGAAAAGCCACACGTTTCTTGTCTACTTAGCTTGGTCGGTTAATAGAGTAAAACAATGGTTTGTTTACAAAAAGTTCTTTGCCACTACGGGTAGGTGCAGCGCACTATTAGTGCGGGCGTCGTCAGTGCGGTTTATTTTGTTTTTCCATTATTTTTATAATTTTTAGTGCTTACATTTTGTGCTAATTGTTTGGTGGGTCAATAAACTATTCCTTGTTGCTATTCTGTACCGAGGAGACAACAGTAACTGAGTTTCTTAGAAAAAATGTTGTAACATGGACTTCTAGCACGTTCCAGAGACCCACGTCAGAATGGGTTTATAATCATCGCTAAAACTCATGCTTCGTAAATTTAAACCCTATAAAATTCCGGTTTTAAAGAGTGACTCAGGAGACGTAACAAGGAAAAGTTGAGTGACCCTGGTAGTTCAAGGTCAGCGAAGTCCCTCTTACAACGCCTTAAGGAGGCGAAGGTACAGCAATATCTACTTTAGAAGACTTAGGCGTTAAAAGAAGCCTAAGTCTTCCAAGGTAGATGTTTCATTTTTCCCTTTAATTTGACATTCTAACAGTCAAGATGCCCACTCGCTTGACAAGGGCGGTCGAAGTTGCACCACGTCCGTAGGGAGTACCCACCGTTACCCTACACGTGACGTTACGGTAGTGCTAATAGTGCAACAAAAACTGGGAACCCTGTCTTATCGGAACTCCAAATTGTGGTTGTGTGTTGTGGGCTCCGATTGTGGAATGAGCACCCTGCCGAGGTTTTCCCGACGGACTACAGTATGTGGTTCTTCAAGAAAGGAGTGTATAAATTCTTAAAGGGTCGGCAACGCGCATGTGACACCCCGAGGAGTTGCACGCGTCCATAGGCTGCGGTGACTGCTTACCATCAGGCGGGCCGTACGCTTGTTTGCCACCGACGTGGTATAAAAAAAAGATCTCACGGTTCGAAAATAAATGCCATAAGATTATTATTAATACTCGAATCACAAAAGGGTCGAGAAAGCGCATTTTATTTTATTACGAATGGGATTGCTCTTGGCCACCATCTAGCCAGGGGGCAAAGATGAGGCCGACGATGAAGCGAGCTCACCCAGAAGATGCCTATTCACTCGTGCCTTAAAAAGGCCTAGGTTATATGAACTCGGAAATACAGACGCCGGCAGAGAATTCCAAACCTTAGAAGTCCGCATTATAAAAGAAGATGCAAAGCGCTTGGTGCAATTGTTCTAGAATCACAAGCTTCCAGAACCTAAGTTTCTGTGTATCATCAATCAGACAGACGTGTTTTGTTTGCCCCTGGCGTAGGTACAAAAATGTTGGCTCCTGGCCCTGTTAACTCCGGGAACCACTCGTGTATTGTCGCCCCACATCCGTGGACGGCAGGATGTAACTACACGGAAGAACGCGGTGGAAGTCCCGGCGACACGCTCTAATCCACGGGTTCATTGGGGGTGAATAATGAATATTTACTGTTATGTTACAACAATCGAACTTGTACAGAATAAATTAAACTACAATCAATGTTTATAGACCTCGTTGTACAATTACACCCGGACCCGGGTATGTCCTAAAACTATGACCAAGGCCACCGGGGGTTGGGCAGCAGCATCCCTGGAATGCGGTAGAGATACTGCGATCGCCAACCCGCATGCCAAGCGTGGCGATTATGGCATTTACCCCCCATGAAAGTGGGGGAGGCCTATGTCCTGCAGTGGACGTCTATGGGCTGATATGGTGGTGGTGGGTGGTACAATTACAAGTAACGCCATTTTTACAAGCTTTAAAAGCCGACACACACCGAATGCGTGCGCAGCACGTGTGCGTTGTAACGTATGAAATGTCATAGAAGATGACACACCGCTTGCAAGACACGCGCACGTACACGCCACGTAAGCGGTGTGTCATCTACTATGGCGCATGAGCACTCAACAATTGTCAACGCGCAAGGACTACTGAACAAAGTAACCTTATATGCACCAGATTGTGATCTGTTTGCCTACAAGTGGAGCAAACTTCTACTTATCTTTAAGCAATTTTGTGAGAGTATTTTTTAGTTATTATTTTGCTGTTTTGTATTGTTCCCTTAGATTCTTAGATTTAGATATTAGATTAGATTTTTGTTTCAAGTTTATCAGCGCCTTGGCAGTATGCTGTAATGCTGTTAAATTTTATTTTTAAATAAATAAATAAATGACATTTCATACGATACAACGCGCACGCCACGCACACCCGCCCGCATTCGGTGTGGCTCAGCCTTTATTCAACTTGCACTGTTCTTATACTTTAAAAAATCTCTTGCCCACGAATACACAAGGTGCGAACGGTACGGCTGCTATATCCACCATTCCATAGCCGTTCTACCGTCATGTTTCGTTCACAAGGGAACCCACATGTCTAGTCCTATTTAGGGCCCGGTCGCTGACCCCGCTACCTGCGTGCATGTCGCTATAAGAACGTCGTATCTGTGTGTCAACTGAGTGTATAGTTACGACCTTTATAAATTAAGTGCGCGCTCAGGTAGATTCGCTATTGGAATTATTGAAGGATTTTGAAAAAAGGTTGTTGGATCGTATTTATGTAGAATGTTTGGGGTGTTCATTTCATCATTCTACGCGTGTGTTGTTGGTCTAGTGACATTGAAACTTAATGTTGTCATACAACAAAGGTTAATTGCTACTTTCTATGAAAAAATGGTAATTATACCTATAAATATAAATCTATTTGTTTGAATACCAGCATAACTATTTAAATATCAGTAAAACATAAGAGAAAAAAAACATATTCTACGGAACGGGTTGGGTTGGGGGTGGAACGAAATTCGCCGGGCGGGAGGGACGGCTAGTAAATAAACAAATAAATATTAAAGGATTTTTTTTTACGCAAAACAAACTGGTCCCATAGTAAGCCCAATAAGGCTTGTGTTATGGGTACTAGACGACGGTATATTTAATAGATATATACTTACTTAAATACATAGAAAACTTCCAATTTCAAAGTCTCAGCAACAAATGTTTTTGCTCACCACAGAAACAAATGCCCTTACCAGAGCTGCTACCGCGAAACGAAAACGAATGAAGTTAGTCTCTCTGTCACACTTGCATATTCGAGAGACAGAGAGGGATATACACGAACTTCGTTCGTTTTCATTTCGCGGCAGCAGGGCAGCATTCGAACCCGGGACCTCTAGCTTCATAGGCAGTGTTACTACCAACCAGGCTAAACAGGCCGACAAAAGATTATAAATGTTATGACGCGCTAATCATATAATCATTTGTTCCTGAGACTTGGATGTTTTCTATGTATTTAAGTATGTATCTATTAAATATATCGTCGTCTAGTACCCATAACACAAGCCTTATTGAGCTTACTATGGGACTAGTTCGATTTGTGTAAAAATTGTCCCCTAATATTTATTTATTTATTTATTATTAATCATTGATTTTTGACGAGTTTTGAGTTAGTTAATATTCCTACGTCAAGACAATAGATACATTTATGGCACAAACGGTTATCTGCTTTATCTGATCTGCATTTGCAAGAACCGAATTTGGAATAAAAATAATACATATAATATTTTTATGATTTAATCAAACATCGATATTAGTATATTGTTTATGCACTTCTATTTAAGAAATCTACATATAACTGTTCCTTATTGGCTTCTCTAACAATGTTAGAGATTTTTATTTCTAACTGATTATCAAAAGGTAAAGTCCAAAAATTTGTTTTTTTTTTGCCTAAAATTGCCATAGTTTGATGCCATATATCTGGGAAGACAGTGAGTTTTGAAGTAAACATGGGATATTTACGTAAACTTCATTGTTGTTAATAATAAGATATCAAATTAAAGGGAAAAATTGAAAAATGATGATGTCGCTGTACGCCTCCCTAAGGCGTTGTAAGAGGGAACTATTGAAGGATTAAGTGGACGAGCTTGGTTGTTCCGATAGCTCAGAGGCTAGAGCGATTGGCCGCGTATGCCAGATGTCGCAGGTTCGAATCCTGCTCGGAGCATTAAATTTTTCAATTTTTCCCTTTAATTTGAAATTTTCGTTGGCAGCATTACTGCTTTAGTACAAAATTAATAATAAGATAACCCATAAAAAACACGAGGAAACGTTATTTAAAGTTAAAGTTACATTTAAAACGTCACTGGGAGCTCTAAGAGCCCCTTATAACACTTGACTGCCTGTTCCTCAAGGATGCACAAGAATCAATGTATAAAAAAAACAATGGTTTGAAACGGCGGGACATTCATGGAAGCTTACTCACACATGACATGACTCAGACAATCTCCACATATTCCCACTTAAATGGGGGGTTCAGTAAGTTGTTTATTTATTAGTCTTAATGAGAAACAGTTAACAGTTACTACCCAGTGGGGATTTTACCTAAACTAAGTCAGGCAAAAAAGTGGTGTACATTGAGCTCTTATGTATTAAACTATATCTTATAAAAAAAATGAACACATGCTGGAGGAATAAAGACAGGCACCTCTTACGTTAAAATTGTTTACTGGGTGGCCATTTTCATTCTCAAGAGCGCGTAATTTAAATACACTTTAATGTAAAAAAATATATATTTTAATTTATGTAGAACTCCCCATCGGCACACAAACCTCCTCAAGGTTTTGCCAATGATTCATACCATAATATTTTAATTCAAAATGTCATACCTAGCTATAGTTTTATTCAATAAATTAAAAAAAAATTACATTTAAGTGGTACACTTTTGAACCTATACAAGTAATAGAAGTTGACATAGGCAGCCGACAATGTATTACATCATGCAAAATATGGAATTTCCGAACCCCTCCACCCCTGTCATGCTTCTTCCTATACCCTTAGCAGAGACTGTACGACCACCTCCCCCATACACTTTTAAGGTAAGAACCCAAGTGTTCAACCCATTCCACGCTCACACTCATAACAAACTATATTGTTTTTTTTAATTACCCTTTAAGGTTGTACAGCCTGTACAAAGTGTTGACTTTGAATGCCATTCATTTTACACTTCATGTTTTCCTCAAAATATTTCATGAATAAATCCCAACAGCTTACATGTGACGAATTACCAACAATAACATCACAAACTGACACATAACTTAGTATGTAGCATGACCAAGTGGATTATTCTGTGAGCCTGCTACCAGTGTCAAAGAATCTACTTGGCCATGGCTAGCGGCCAGAGTTATTAATTTGAAATATCATTAATATGTTATTATTATTCTTTTACGAGGCAGGCAGTTGAAACAACTGATGAAACCTGTATCCAGTTATATTTAAGTACAATATCATTGTTGAGATGAATTTGAAATGTGCTTGTATAATCTTAATAATATAAGTTTCCATAAAAAAAAAGATTCACTTTTATTGCCGATTTTACACAGTTCAGCCCAGCTATCACAACTTGGCGCGCGAGCTATCTCACGCGCGAGATAGACAATCCGTCTCTTTCTGTGTGTACCAATTAGAAAGAGGCGAATAGTCTATCTTGCGCTTGACATAGCTCGCGCGCCAAGTTATGCTAGCCTTCCTGAACTACTAATTGAGACTGTTTGAATGAGCCCAAACATGCTGAGTTTATCTTGTGTAGTTTAGGAGTTGCCATGGCCGACTTCTGTCTGTCATTTCAGATCAGCTCGGTGGTACCATAACATTGCATTGTCACCAAACTTACATAAGTATGCCAAATTTCAGCTCAATCGGACACAAGCATAATTACACCTAATTTTTGATGACAACTGACATATTTACATACTTTCATAGGAACAGTTCAAATGAAATAAAATCTTGGAAAAATATGTGACTCATTTCCTCATCAAGGTGATTACGAAATAATGAGTAAACAAGGGAAATAACATTGTTTAAATTAGTGTTAAAGAGAAAAATGTTATGTTTATACAAATTACGTACGTATTTACGCCTTAGAATATTTTACAAAGCAGATATTTCTACTATAAGCTGTGTAATTATTACTGTTACCAATGCGAACAATCTTTACACGTTTACGAAACAGGGACGTGTTAAAATTATCTCGGAAGCATTATCAGCCTCACGATTGGCTATCGCAGCGACCATGGCACATCAATTACGGAAAACGCTAGGCGAGAGTGAAATCACATAGCTACGTATAGCGAGGAAGCGAAAGTGAAAAGAGCGCGCTCGCTCGCCGCTGTACTGACCTGTAGTTCTGCTCATAATCCCAGTAATCCTTATAGCGCGGGTGCCATCGAGGGCCCCCGCGCGAGTAAGGTCTCCGTGAACCTCCCTGGCTCATGTTTGCTGCGCCATTGCATTAACTTCCGATATCGATCTGCGCCGAGACAGCAAACCACTCCGCTCCGCACGAAACAACTTGTATCCACTAAAACAATAACACTGCACTACACTAAAACACTGTTGAAGCACTAATTTCAAAGGATTATAGTTTTAGGACTCCACGGAGCCCTGGCGGGTGCTGCAAGCGCGGTGCTCTGACGCGAAGTAAGCGCGGACTGCTGCGCGCAGGCGCGACAACGTCGGAGACGCGCAATCTGTCGGCTGATAGAGGAACTAAATTCGAAAACGACCGCGAAGGCCCTTAATTTTTGGTAATTAAATATTTACGTAATAACGCAAATGACACACCTATTCAAAACTAGATTAATTTGTTCTCGTTACCTTGATTTGGTATCAAGTAGCGAGCGGAAATGAGAATGTTGTGGGGATTAGCAGTTCCCAAGTATTGATTTTATATTAGTGTTGCACGCGATGTTGTAATTTTAATCGAGTCACGTCTTAAATCTGTCCTGTTTCCGAGTGCGGCATGGGCGTGTTATCGCGCACTTAAAATGGTTCTCCGACGTTCACATAATTAATGTGAATCCCTTGGCGATGCGTGGTCGTCACGCACTAGCTCACAGCTGCACTAAATTAAACCACCAAAAACATTCTACATGGGTTTTTTTACACTGAAATCCGTATTTAACTCTAAAACTGATGAGGAATGCGAAAAAAATCCAAGATAATAATGTAACGCTATGCGCCCGTCCGGACGACACGATACGTAAGCCTCATAAAAAAAGTTTACACAACTCGCCCACATTGCGACTCTTTCCGCTGAAGCGCTTCAAAAACTCCTTTGAAAAAGAGACGAGGATTTGTAAAAAAAAAACCAAGCGCTTCAGCGCTGTTTTCCTGGCAACCCCGCCCCATTGTTATTATAATGCAGCCAACATGACGCACATAGTGCAGTGTGAAGTTAGCTACAGTAAACTTGACACGCGATTGCGCTCTCCCTCTAACCTGTTATTAAGAAAAGGACGGCGTACCATTCTTTTTATTTTGATTATTTGTGTACCTACACCATGACTGTCTACATTCCGCATTTTATACAAAGAAGTTATTATTTTTACTATTAATTTTAATGTAGCTGCGTTGCGAAATTATTTCACAATTTTAGCAGCATTCAGAGCAAAATGGCTCTTATCCTGAAGTAAATATGCAAGAGATAACGCGCAATCAGCGGATGCGACACATATATATATCTTAAAAAGAGAATATTATGCTAATTTCGTCGCAACTTGCGACATTCTTGCGAGTTTCGGCCAAATTTGTTTGAAATATGATTGTAAATAAAGCAATCCGCCTTAAAGTAGTATCTTTTCTGAATAGGCAATGTCGCTAAACAAGTTTTTACTAACATTAGGAGTATTAGGATCCGTTATATGAATAAGAATAACTCAGTGAGAGAAATGTAACGTTTATTTGCTCTGGTTAAATGATCTTGGTAAAAATGTCATGATATCTTGATAATGAGCGTTTAATCTGTATAACAGCTAAAATTATTTTGTGCAGCATACATAAATGGATTTTTTCTATTATAGTATATCTCTTAATATTTGCTTTATAATAAGATCCGGGTATGTCCTAAAACTGCGACCGAGACCACCTGGGGATGGGGAGCAGCATCCTTGCAGTGCGGTGGAGATACTGCGATCGCCAACCTGCATGCCAAGCGTAGCGATTATGGCAATTACCCCCCATGACAGACAAACAGCCCACGGCCCAGACCGGTCATTGCGGAAGTCTTTAGGGGAGGCCTATGTCCAGCTGACGTCCCTTCGGCTGACATGATGATTATGATGATGAACGCCGATTGGCAACTGGTAAAGCCTCCCCCAACTCTCACCATCCTCTTAGCGTTATTCCCAGTACAGTTGCATCCTGAAGGATAAACCAACCTCCCCCAACTCTCTATTGCTGACTATCTATCTTATGCCTCTCTGCCCGGCTAGTATTATAGCTTATACCGTCACGTTATATGGCCAAAATGTACTGAAACGTCACATAAAATGTTACGGTATAAGCTATCATACTAGCCGGGCTGGTCCAGTATAGATCTATGGTAGAGCGGATATCGTACTCCCAGCATCTTGCTTGGCGACCTTCTCTTGCAATCTTTGGGATACCAGACACTACATTGGTCTTTTTATCGAGCAGCAAGTGGCCTGTCCATCTCCACTTCTGCTGGTTGATTCTTGTTAGTATCTCTGCAGGAAGTTTATAAGCAGTATAAAATAACACGTTCACAATACGGTATTTCACCGATAGTCAAATCAGGGCCTACTCCGAACTTCGAAAATCGAACTTTGTGTCGTGCCGTCCGTTTCACTCTCGTGTCATTTAAGTTGAACGATTTCTGTACTTATATCAGACCTATTCTCACTGATGCAAAAATCAGTAAGTTTGCGAGAGATAGATAAGTGATATCTGACAGGTATTCAGCTGTCAGTGTCTCGGTCTTCATAACTGAAAATTGTACTGAGCTGAGGTTGTAGTGTGTTAAAATTACATGGGATTTAACATCCTGGTGTGCTTTCAAATGGAGACAATTCGTTAACAGCCGAAAATGATCGTACTATCTGTCGCATTCTAACTCATTTTGGTGCACCATAAGGATTTAATGAAATGAAAAATCATCTGGCTTAATACTGATCTCTGCGCGGCTAGTATGATAGCTTATACCGTCACGTTTATGTGACGTTTCAGGACATTTTGGCCATATAACGTAACGGTATAAGTGATACTGACAGTCTGCTTTTCTGTGATGTCTGTGGTTGGTATGAAGTTTGTAAATGACGTCAAAATTTCCGTTTTTCCATGTTTATGTATTTAAAAACCTTTTAAATTGAATAAATAAGCTGCAGTTTGATTTTTTCCGAGTTTTTTCGTAAGATATGTTTAATGGTGACGTAAAATTGGTTCAACAAGAGAGCAAAGTAGATTTTTGCTGCGACTGTTTATGCTGAGTCCCGAGCAAGCGAAAGATTCTATAATTGAATCACGAGCATAGCGAGTGATTCAAAATTAGAATCTTGAGCGTAGCCAGGGTCTCAAAAACACGAGATGCAAATATCTTTGCTCTCGTGTGATACATACAACTTTTCACCTCAGCGGCGAGAACATATCACGCAAAAGAATAGTGATAGAAAGAATGAAGTTACTTAAACTAAACTACGATATGAAAAATTAAAAAGTAAGTTTTTTTCACGCTCGCAGCAAAATTGCATTTTGCTCACTGGTTTCAAGCAGGAAAAGTCGATTTCACGCTCGCAGTAAAATTGCATTTTGCTCACTGGTTTCAAGCAGGAAAAGTCGTTTTCACGCTCGCAGCAAAATTGAATTTTGCTCACTGGTTTCAAGCAGGAAAAGTCGTTTTCACGCTCGCAGGAAAATTACATTTTGCTCACTGGTTTCAAGCAGCGAAACCGCCATTTTCGAGCCGCTGAGGTGAAATATATATTTTTTAGTGTTGTGTAATACCCTATTATCTACACATAGCCTTAATCTCTGACATTAGAGTCTGTGTGTAGTCAATTTGAGCACTGGGCCCGCGTAGCTACTTCTGGGGGACTACTCCGAAATTCGAACTTCGTATGGTGCCGTCCCCGTTGGACCCGGGTATGTCCTTAAACTACGACCAAGACCACCGGGGAATGGGCAGCAGCATTCCTAGAGTGCGATGGAGATACTACCATCGCCAACCTGCATGCCAAGCGTGGCGATCGCTATGTCCAGCAGTGGACGACCTAGGGCTGATGTGGATGGTGCCGTCCCTTTCACTCTCCTGTCATACACTATGAGTGAAAGGAAAAGCACCACACGAAGTTCGGAGTAGACCCCCTGCTGTTGACTGTTCATGATATCTTGATATATACTTAAACTAAACACACAAACAGAAAAACACCTTAATAGATAAAATACCATTTATTTGTAGAGTAGTGTTAAATTATCTTTTTTCAATTGGGAGAAATTTTTATCTAAAGTTATGACCTCGAAGTAATGGATCTTGCCATCCAGAGATTATAGCGCGGCAGTCAATGCTGATTTTGAGGTTACTTCAAGTCATGACTCATAATCGCTGCCGCATTTTTGGTTTAAAAGAATATTTTTGGGATTTTTTTTAATTTTTTTATAATTTTTTATTGTTTTTTGAAAAAATTGTTATTAATATCACTCCAGTAGAGTTTTAAAGTACATATAAGCTACATTTGCGAAAAAAAAATCAAAAAAAAACATTTTTTTTTCAATTAAAATCATTTCGTAATAATTGCTGGAGAGCTCAATAGTGTACCGTTTAATTTTTTGCTCCTATTACAGGCCACACCCTGTATACCAACTAGGCTAAAACAGGCCTTCATTTATTCACTTTGTCTGATATATCACACGATGGCGATTAAAGGGTTCAGCGTATTCCGGACCATATTTGAAGATTACAATGTCATACACAGTTTGCTGGGTTCCATTAAGAGTGCGCAGTACGTTCGGTTCTCCATACAAACGTATTTACGCTCTCATTTTATAACGCCATGCTAGAATAACATGAAACTTTGTATACACAATGGGATCTGGCATATCTAGGTCGGAAATTAGTTTCTGTTGCTTGAAATTATAATGGAGAAAAAATACAGCGATTATTAAGTTTTTCATACAAGCCTTAAAAAACTCAAAAAACCGCTGTATTTTTTTCTTTTACAATTTCTAGCAACAGAAACTAATTTTCGACCTAGATATGCTGGATCCCATTGTGTACACAGTTTCATGTTATTCTAGCATGGCGTTTTAAAATGAGAGTCTAAATACGTTTGTATGGAGAACCGAGCCTACTGCGCCCTCTTAAGTTTTAAAGAAATAATGGGCTATCGCGTAGTTTAGGGACAAAGTTAAAACCGCGAAATTAGCGACTACTAGCGCCATCTATGGCTTCTCATGGGACCTATTTTCAACTAGAATGTTGAATCTTTATCCAACTTCTTATTAGATAATACCTGGATGCTACAGAAGTAAAAAAAAAACCGGCGCCAGGTCTATGCCGTGTAGCAAGGAGAAGGCTGGCGGCATTGCCACGCTGGATGGCAATGGTGGTTGGGCGAGATAGGCGCCAGCGGGCGCCAGCCCTCTGGTCACCAGTTGCCTCCACGAGCCGCTTTGCGAGCTCCCTGAAAAAGGTATGTGCTCTGCAACCCCAAACAGCTCAAACTTTTGATTTTATATCGTAACTCACTACAAAAGCCGCTTTCTATTGTACCATTGACAAGTCTTTGAAATTTTGTCCCCCCCGGTAAATTTTCAAAGAAAAAAAAAAATTAAAAACCAACTATACCAAATTTAAATTCGACAGCATAATTCCCCTCCCTTTCGTTGCGTCGGGGGCAGTATACAGGGCGTCCCACGGCTACGCCACATGGAGGGAAGTACCTAGAATATTGTAGATGGAACATTTTACTGAAAGAAAACATTATTTTAATTTAAAAAACAATTTAAACTGTATTCATAGATTTTTAAATAATTACATTGATTGAACCAGCAATCGAACCCGCTACACAAGAAAAAAATTACCCTGTAGCTTAATCATGCCGATCGAAAGGCTTGATCATGAGGATTATTTTTTGCTAAATAACATAGTGTCAGAAATAAAAGGAAGACCGTGATTTTGATGTGAAATTTTGTTCAGAAAAATGAAAAACTGATATTGCCGTAAGGACATACAACTGACATTATCATTTTAAAGTACCTATTACTAACGAATCAGTACCCACTTGAGAAGTACTTACGCATCATATTCCTATTATAATTTACTTTCCTGGATCGCGACAAATGGACAAATAAGACGGCCACCGAAATCCCCAGATCTAACCCCGTCAGATTTTTTTTAATGGGGTTATGTACAAAAAATAGTTTACAAGAACTAGTATGAAAGTGTCCACGAGCTACAAGCGGAACTTAGACGTATTATTCTAAACATCCACCACAACATGATCAAAAATCGACAGGGAGCGAAATAATCAAAAGAGTGCTACTTTGTATTAGACAGAATGGGACTCATTTTGAGCATTTCATAAATTAAATTGATTAATTTTGTATTAAAAATGTTAAAATTCATTGTCTTCCATTCATTTCCGACACTATGTTATTTAGCAATAAATAATCCTTATGACGAAGCATTTAGATGATAAAGCTACAGGATATTTTTTTTCTCGTGTAGCGGGTTCGATTCCCGGTTCAACCATGTAATTATTTAAAAATCTATGAATGCAGTTTACGAGTAAATTGTTTTTTAAATTAAAATAATGTCTTCTTTCAGTAAAATGTTCTATCTACAATATTCAAGGTACTTTCCCTCCATGTGGCATAGCCGTGTGACGCCCTGTATATAATGTACTCTTTGGTCGGGGGTTAAACATTCCAAAAACAAAATGTATTTTTTTGCTCAATTGGACCTAGCTTGATAAGATGATAATTATAACATTTTTTACTTATTGCAACCTCAGAAATGCAAATGAAAATGTTGGGTTAGTTCGGCCCCACGGTATACTGCAACATCAGCAGGCTTATGATGACTGGGTCTATCGCGCCACATAGAAAGCCGAATTTTTTGTCTTGTCATTACAAGACAAAGAATTCGGATTTCTTTAACTGTCGTCATTAAAAGTCGTCATAATTGTCCTCTGCCTATTGAGTGTTTGTGTATGGACCAATTGGAATGGTGAAATAAAACAATGGCGTGAATCTGCAATGTTTCATTTAAATACAAAAAGAAATAAAGGATATAAGACCCAACAAAACACTGCCCAGCTAGCATGATAGCATAATGACAACAGTTAACCTTTTATCGTTAAATAAGGGTAAAGAATTTACGCGAATTATCTACTATTTCAGCATTTTCAGCTATAAAGAGTCCAGTGACAGCTGTCAACCCATTACGAATTTCTATAGAGATCCTGTACAAGTTCCACCAAGAGGGACAGTAAAGCTCTTACGCAGCTAAATTGAGAACTGGTCTTAAACGTTTGGCGGCTTAAAAAAAAAGTAAAACAAATTTATTCTTCAAATTAGGCATATTACATGCACCTATGAACGTCAATAAACTACCACCGGTTCGGAAAAATCTCAGAACATAAAAAAGGGAGAAGTGCCCTCTTGGAAGGGACCCCGACAGTTGATTAAAGATTCTGATGACATTTAAATCAATATGGTTACGCATGAAAAAAAAATTTGGACAAAGATATTGGATAATTGGAATGGGCCTCCGTCAAATGTGATCAAAGATTGGAAAGATATTGGACGAGTGGAATACCACCCTTAGCTAATTGAGATGAAAAGTCCGCCGCATGTAAAATTATAACGTGATATTTGTCGGAACATATAATTGGTCGGGATTACTGTGCCAGCCGGGCAGGTGCCACAAGGTGGACTGCTGACTTAAGACTGGTCACCAGTCCACCTTGTGGGGGGACCCACACGTAAAGATCGCGAGGCCGCTGGATGCGGGTGGCGCAGGTCATTGTAGCAGTCTGTGGGCGGCGTATGTCCAGCAGTCGAAGTCCTTCGGCTGATATGATGATAATCAGGAGTCGTACTTTTTGTGCCGGTGACGTAAAATTGACGTCACACTGAATATATGATGGATTCCAATGGGTGTTATGGTAATTACAAATCTTTAATCATCAATCATTTAATCATGCATTTATAATGGTATTTTTTCAAATACGGCCTATTGCGTCCGAGGATTATAAAGGATTTCTTTTTCTTTTTAGAATTTTAATTTATAAGCAGGTGAGGAACTCGGAGTTTTTTAAGTTTAATAATAGGTTATAGGAATGTTGAATCGTAATATGAACGTTAACTCTCTACTACGACGAAATTTAAATTTTTAATTGTTGGTAATAACTGATATTACACATGAACCAGTCACAAAAACTTGGAATAATACCTAATGTTGTACTTTATAAGTTGTGATGTGACAGCCAAATTGCGGTTGTTACAGGAGCATAATTTTAAAAAGTTTATGTATACATAATTATTGATTAATGAATGATGATTAATTGATAATAATAACACTAATTAAAATCATCCTATATGGAGCGTGACGTCACCCGGCACGAAAAGTACGACCCTTGATAATAGCCCTCTGTATGACAGGAATCTACAGGATGTAGTCGTTAGGGTCGTACAGCTCCGAGAGCAGCCTGTATATGTAAGACGGCGAACTGCCTCCGCTGAAACAAACGACACAGGTATTATATTTATTTATTTATTTATCAATTATCAGACACACCAACAAGATACAAGGCTTATACATTTATAGTGATAAGATAACAGATGAAACAAGTCTTGCCTGTATCTCAATTATAGACGTGCAACAGCGTTTAATTAAGATACCAGGACATTATTATTTTGAATTATATATAAGACAAGATGACAATAATAAGATATCATAATTTATATTGAGAGATGAGAAATACTTTTTTATGACTTCTTGAGAATTGTACGCTTTCATTTAGTGGCACTGTCGAAATAAACATCCAGGTCGTATACCTTTTGGTAACAGTTGTACTGCGTCTGAAGTCTATTCATAACTGAAAACTTGCCCATTATATGCATACATTTGGACCATGAAAAGGTTGAGCATACTTAGGCTGGGTTGCACCAAGCCGTCTGTAATCGTAACTATCGTAAGCTGTGTTCGTTTAAATTTGAATATATAGAGAGTTTGACAAGTTTCTATGGCATGACAGCTGCCGGCGCCATATTTAACGTTGATCGGTCTGTGATCGTAAGTCGGTGCAACCCAGCCTTAAGAAGGCGCAGTACGCTCGGTTCTCCATAGAAACGTATTTACGCTCTCATTTTAAAACACCATGCCAGAATGACATGAAACTTTGTATACACAATGGGATCCGGCATATCTAGGTCGAAAATTAGTTTCCGTTGCTAGAAATTGTAAAAGAAAAAAAATACAGCGATTTTTGAGTTTTTTACGGCTTGTATGAAAACCTTAATAATCGCTGTATTTTTTCTCCATTATAATTTCAAGCAACAGAAACTAAATTCCGACCTAGATATGCCGAATCCCATTGTGTATACAAAGTTTCACGTTATTCTAGCATGGCGTTTTAAAATGAGAGCGTAAATACGTTTGTATGGAGAACCGAACGTACTGCGCACTCTTAAAGCTCGGAACGCACAGAGCGGGCGCGGCGGTGTGCGGAGGCAGTTTTGAACTTTTGCTCTTTCCGTAAGTGTCGACCGTCGACAATGTCGATTACTGTTTCAAATGTCACACAAGTCGCGTCCATTCCGCTATCCCACGCCTCCGCCAACGGAAATCCGTTGTAAAACTATGTAGCTTAGGCGTGTTTTAGCTTATTGGATTTGTCAGAAGCACTCTGGCAATGATACACTAAAAAGTGCGAAATAAATATAAAGAAACCGACTAAAAAAAAGACTTAATTAATAATTAACCTTATTAATAATTAGCTACATAAGAAATACACAATTTCTTAAAGTTCTTTCACCTTTTGAAGGAAAGAAAGAAAGAAAGAAAAAAAAGAAAATACATTTATTTTACGTCGCACAAGAAATAAAAATTACAAACACATGAAATAACTTAGACGGCCTGTTTAGCCTAGTTGGTAGTGACACTGCCTCCGAAGCTAGAGGTCCCGGGTTCGAATCCCGGCCAGGGCATTATTTGTGCATTTAGCACGGATTTTGTTCTTGGGTCTTGGATGTTCTCTATGTATTTAAGTATATATTTATCTATATAAGTATGTATATCGTCGCCTAGTACCCATAGTACAAGCTTTGCTTAGTTTGGGACTAGGTCGATTTGTGTAAGATTGTCCCCCAATATTTATTTATTTATTTATAACAAGACGTTAAAAAGGATCCCCACTCAGCATGAAGCCACGGCAAGACTCACAAGATTTTCGGTTGGGACCTTACTTAAATCTAAGACCAGAGGCGACACAGACGCCAACGACAGGATTACCATATAATAAAAAGTTAATAACCATAATAATAAACATAAAGAAGAAGCTACATCAGATAATAATAATAATCTTTATTTTGCTAAACACACAAGATAAATACAATAATGAAAGTGACTGGCGGACCCCAAACTAGGCTGAGCCTGTATCTTGGAGCCCTGAGTGCTACAACTGGTTTTTTTTCACAATAGGTTTTGCTTGTGAAGGAATCTAGACATAAAAATTTATATTTACATACTTCATGTCAGAGCGCGCGCGTGTGTGCGTGTGTGTGTATGCGTGTGCGTGTGTGTGTGTGTGTGTGTGTGTGTGTGTGTGTGTGTGTATGCGTGTGCGTGCGTGCGTGCGTGCGTGCGTGCGTGTGTGTGTGTGTGTGTGTGTGTGTGTGTGTGTGTGTGTGTAGGTGTGTGGGAGTGCGTGTGTGTTTGGGAGTATGTGTCCTTTGTGGATTATAATCCCGACAGGAAATAATAATAGCTAGCCATAAGAAGAGCTTCCGTATCTTGGTATGATAACGACACTAGCCACTTCTTCACGATAGCCTTAACTTTGCCTAGTGTGCAACAATAAATGCCATGATCGTTGCAAATGTTGTTGTAGATTAAAAATGGTATTGCTCTTGGCCAGCATCTAGCCAGGGGGCAAAGATGAGGCCGACGATGAAGCGAGCTCACCCAGAAGATGCCTATTCACTCGTGCCTTAAAAAGGTCCAGGTTATATGAACTCGGAAATACAGACGCCGGCAGAGAATTCCAAACCTTAGAAGTGCGCATTATAAAAGAAGATGCAAAGCGATTGGTTCGAATTAGAGGAATTTCGACCAGACCGAACACCAGACCAGGATTGCCGACTGTACTTTTTTCCAAAATCATTAACCACTCATTCAGATTGTTCCAATGACCCCAAACACTACGTACGGGCCTTCGTTCCCTCTTAAGTTAACCTAAAGTCGCTAACAGATGGCGCTAGTAGTATGCGATTTAGCTAGGGTGGCCAGCCGTACGTCTGGATGTCCGATGGAAGAAGGGGGAAGGCGGTATGAGCTCATGGAGCTCCTGAGCACACTCACCGAAGTACAGTTTGTAGAAGACGCACAGACATGCTACTTTGCGTCGATGTGCTAAGCTCTGCAGCTTATTTCCCACTACCGTACTGCCGCCAATGAGCCTCCTGGCTCTGCGGTCCACCGAGTCGAGTGCGGCAAGTTGGTACTTAGCCGAGCCATCCCAAAGGTGACTACAATACTCCATGCAAGACCGGACTTGGGCTTTAATTTGGAGATCGCTTTGCAAGAGCTGCTCTATAACCCGGTAGCGGTACTCTTAAAAGTACGTTTGGCCAAGAGTTGGGTGTAGTTTGGCATATTTAATATTATTGCGTGTGCTCGAGCTACTGCTCGTACGTACAACCCACACACACACACACACACACACACACACACACACACACACACACACACACACAACCGCCTTACGCTCAGAAGTTTACTGTTATTGTAGAGATGACAATCGTTTTTAAGAAATCAAAAGTCAAGAAAGAAGTTTTGAAGTCGGCGCCTAACAGTTTCAATAGTAGACGTGGTTTGTTGTCGGCCTGTTTACCTAGTTGGTAGTGTCATTGCCTCCGAAGCTAGAGGTCCCTGGTTCAATTCCCGGTAAGGGCATTTGTTTCTGTGGTGAGCAGAGACATTTGTTCCTGAGACTTGGATGTTTTCTATGTATTTTAGTATATATCTATTAAATATATCGTCGTCTAGTACCCATGACACAAGCCTTATTGAGCTTACTGTGGGACTAGTTCGATTTGTGTAAAAAATGTCCCCTAATATTTATTTATTTTATTATTTATTTATGTGCAGCATTACTATGGTACTACTAGCGCCATCTAGGCATGCACGAGAAACATTAGATCGACTACAGTAGGTGATAGCACAAAGTACAATATATATACTGAGATAGAGATATCAGTGAAATACTCCACATAGATCGCAGTGCCGTTGTGTATTTAGCAAGAACTAACCGCACGAAAGCTGCATCTCTGTCACTTCAATATGCAAGTGCGATAGAGATAGCACCCAGTGACATCTGGTACAAACCAGTTAAACTAACATTTCCATAGAAAAATTCGTACTTCGAGCTGAAAGGCCCCTGGGTGATAGATAGAACTTTAAAATTAAATATTTATTAGGTAGCCAATCATAACCTTAAACCGCCGATAATTTTTCATCGAACATGCCAGTGTCGCCGCCGGTACGAAATTAAACATTTTTTCATGTATAAATTAATTAATCAAATTAGAATCCGTGCGAGAGATGAATACAAAAAAAAAACACATAAGTACCAGACAAATGTCAGAATTGTTTATCAGACCGCGGCGAAATGAGCTGGATATTTTATGTCGCATATATCAGACTACGGCGGTTAAAAGGGTATTTCTTAGAGATCTCAGCTTATATTTTCCTTTTTTGTTATTATAAGGCGGTCTTTTTAGGGTTCCGTACCCAAAGGGTAAAAACGGGACCCTATTACTAAGACTTCGCTCTGTCACCAGGCTGTATCTCAAGAACCGTAATAGCTAGACAGTTGAAATTTTCACAGATTGTGTATTTCTGTTACCGCAATAACAACAAATACTAAAAACAAAATAATAATAATAATTAAGGGGGGCTCCCATACAAAAAACGTGATATTTTAGCCCTTTTTCATGGCTACCACTCGCCGAGCTAGATCTCAAGAACCGTGATGATGACATGACACAGATGATGTATTTCTGTTGCCGCTATAACAACAAATACTAAAAACCGGCCAAATGCGAGTTTTTATTTTTTGCACGGAACCCTCGGTGGGCGAGTCCAACTCGCACTTAGCCGGTTTTTTAATTGTACACCTTGTTTTTTATGTAAAAATATATATGTAGATTGACTAGGTAAACTAACAGGTTGGTGATGTAGAGAGTGACGTGGTCGGCCGGAATGAGGTCAAGACGCGGGGCGTACACGTGAGCGAGCGCGCTCTCAGCCGACCTGAGGACAAAACACATGAAATCAGAAATTATTTTCAGAAATCAGAAATTATTTATTTGCATAGACACAGTATAGCTAAGGATGTTACAGTACATTATGTTTCTTGTATCTAGCTCGCATGCAAGCGTGCAAATATACAGTAGTAAATTAAAATGTCAAAAGAGTAAAAAATAAGTTAAAATCAATATAAAATGTTAAATTTAAATACTAGAAAAAGTTTATATAATAGGCATATCAAAGTCAAAGAGGCACAATAAATTCATTAAATCTAATACAATTACAATTATATAAATAAATACTACTAATTGTAATAATCTCAGTGTTCGAGATACGCCTTTACGCTGTAAAAACAACGATCCAAAAGCCAGTTTGTTAGACTGCGTTTAAAGGCATGTTAGAGACCTCACAATGTACAAGTGACCGGCAAACCATCCACAATCCATCGAACCGCTCGCCGTCGGCATTCATCCTCACACCTTAGAACCTAAATGGTCGCGTACGGTACGGTTTCAGAGGAATTTCCTCCCTCGGGCGCTCCGGACTACAGTATGGGGTTCTTCAAGGAGTGTATATATTCTTAAAGGGTCAGCAACGTGCACGTGACACCCCTAGGAGTTGCAGGCGTCCATAGGCTGCGGTGACCGCTTACCATTAGGCGGGCCGTACGCGCGTATGCCACCGACGTGGTATTATAAAAAATAAAAAAAACCCAGAGCCTCGGGTTCGACTCCCGTCGTGTACACTCGGGAAACGAGGTCTAGTCTCCCCCGCCTGTCGTAAAAGGCGACTAAGGTGGGTCATCGCGGTTGGGTTGAGGGTGCACCATGTGGCAGGGGTCACAGCACATTAATAATAATAATTGCGAAGTCTCGACCATTTTAAGAGAAACTCGCTAGATGGCTGGACAAGGGTCAGATACAGAAGGCGGTACTCCTGGACACGGCGTGGATAGTCCGGAGGTTTCTCTCTCTGTCGCCCTAACCACCGGTAGCTTAGGCCCCGCCTCGCTGCCGGCGGCACCCTAGGTTAGGTTTTTTATAATGATGCTATATTTTGTATGTATATTTTTATATTATACTTTTATAAATGTTTTGTAAAAAACCTAACTAAAGTTGTAAGATGAATAATTTATGCCGAAAAAAAGGACTCCTATTTTGTACTTGCTATGCCACAATTTGTGGTTTCCGTGAGCCAATGCTTGGTTACCTACAGAAAATACCGAAATCGGCATATGCGTGCCAATAAAATTCGAGGAGTTCCCTCGATTCCTCCTAGATCCCGTCATCAAATCTTTGCCGAATTTATATGGAGCCCACTTGGTGGTACCTTCATTGCTTGCGTTGAAACAAAAAAAAAGAATTATCAAAATCGGCCAACGTGGTCAAGAGTTATCGGGGAACATACATACATAAAAAAAATATAAAATAAAACAAACACGCAGACGAACTGAGAACCTCCTTCCTTCTATTGAAGTCGGTAAATAATATAATCTTTAATATATTTAGGTGTGTCTGTATAACATTGAAGTATTTTAGTTTAATAGTTTTTGCTCCCAAAACGTTCACAGTTAGACACGAACGTCCAAAGTCCACGCTAGATGGCGTTGCACGCAAGTTAGAACGCGCTATCGTTTGTCGTTCGTAGATTCACCTATACCCCATAACACGGTACAAAAGGTTAACAAAATTTCATGTTAATCGGATTTTTTGGAGTGGGTCCGTGTGTTCTGAACACACAGTAGACTCCAGTAACACTTAATAATAATACACAAATCGTCTCATAAGGGCGGTTCACACGTATTAAGTTGTCAAATAGTTAACTAAATTTTAAGCAAGCGTTTACACGTTCGAATTAGTTAAGCACTTTAGTTAGCCCGAGATGGACGCTCAAGTCATTAATTTAGTAATTAAATTCGTACTAAACGAAGTTTTAGACGAGGTCAAGGATGAAATGTTCTGCTTAATGTAAGTGTATAAAATAATAATAAGTACCAATAAAGGTTTATACCTATCAATATTTGTTTCGTTTTAATCCATACTAATATGTGGCGTTCCATAGCAAAAGGGTCCTTATGGCCATTTCTAGTGCTAGTTACAGAGATATTGACGTTTTAGTAAAATGCTTCAAATTTATCTATTTTATGTTGTAGGCAAAATAGTAGAATTTACATATATGTAGGCGTGTATTTGTAGCTCGGTTTCATTAGTGTATTTTAAGTATTCTTTTTTTGTTCGAAAGAAGAGTATGTTTTCTAGGGAAATTGCCCTTGTTGTTTCATGACGTTCAAATTAATCTCGACCGTAGGGTGGTAGACCACTTTTTTGGCCCACTGTACATGCAAAATTTCAGCAGGCCTATGATGGTTGCATTTTGTCATGGTTGCATCATAGGCCTGCTGCTCTTATCAAAAACCGGGAACTTGAATTTAAAATTGACGAATGGCGATATGGACGAATAGCGATATGGACGAATGGCAATATGGACGAATAGCGATATGGACGAATGGCGATATGGACGAGTAGCGATATGGACGAATAGCGATATGGACGAACAGCGGCATGGACGAACTGCGTTAACGACATCTGACGGACTGCATAATGGACAAACTGCGTATTGGACCAAATGCGTATTGGACGGCTAGCTAACAAATCAACGAGAGCACCGGCGAGACTATGGATGAGAAACTGGAGAAACTGAGAAACTGCTCCGCCAAACTTATACACTTAAGTAATATTTAACTAAATTGTGCCTGTCCAAACGTATCAAGTTATAATTCACGCCCACCCACTTAACCGAAAAATAGAGATTTTTTTAATCTACTTGTCTACTTGCACGCTAAATTTTAACTTGTAACTTATAATTAAATTCATTGTTTACACGCTTTAAGTTGAAATTTAGTTAACTACTTGACAACTTAATACGTGTGAACCGCCCTATAGTAAGCTCAATAAGGCTTGTGTCATTATATTATAGGTACTAGATTAACATACATTTAATAGGTATATACCTAAATACATAGAAAATGTCCAAGTCTCAGGAACAACTGTCTATGCTCACCACAGAAAGAAATGCCCTTACCGGGATTCGAACCCGGGACCTCTAGTTTCGGAGGCAGTGACCTAAGCCTACCAGCTAGGCTAAACAGGCCAACTATATGAATGTATGAATTGTTTAATCTGTATAATTATCGAACTTGCTCACAAAATTTCACGAGAATCGGTTGAGCAATGCGACCTGTAGGGGAGAACATCCGGACATACATACGAAAGATTTTTTCGGTCGACAACCGGATTTTTGGGTGAATATGGTGGACTAATGGCTGGGCTATTGTTACTGCTTATTACTGACTTCAATAGAAGGAAGGAGGTACTCAGTTCGTCTGCATGATTGCTTGTTCTTTTTTTTAGGGTTCCGTACCCAAAGGGTAAAAACGGGACCCTATTACTAAGACTTCGCTGTCCGTCCGTCTGTCCCCAGGCTGTAGTATCTCAAGAACCGTAATAGCTAGACAGTTGAAATTTTCACAGATTGTGTATTTCTGTTGCCGCTACAACAACAAATACTAAAATCAAAATAATAATAATAATTAAGGGGCGCTTCCATACAAAAAACATGATATTTTAGCCTTTTTTCATGGCTACCACTCGCCGAGCTAGATCTCAAGAACCGTAGACAATTGAAATTTGCACAGATTATGCATTTATATTGTGGCTACAACAACAAAAACTATAATTAAAATAATAATAATAATAAAGGGGGGCTCCCATACAACAGAGTAGTTGCCGCTAAAACAACAAATACAAAAAAACTCAATAAAACAAGTGTTTAGTGGCACCAGCTTTTAGCCTTTTTTCTGGTACGGATCTTTTCGTGCGCGAGTCCGACTCGCACTTGGCCGGTTTTTTATGTATTTTTTTTTTATTTATTGGTAAGAAACAAACAGTTTTATATAAAGTAAAGTATAAACATAATGTCTATAAATGTAGGCCTAGAGTTTCTTTAAAGATTAGATTAACAAAAAAAAACGTACATCAGTTTAAGTATTGAAGGTCTGATGGGATCTAGGAGGAATCGAGGGAACTCCTCGAATTTGAAAGGCACGTACATGCCGATTTCGGTATTTTCTGTAGGTAACCAAGCATTGGGTCACGGAAACCACAAATTGTGGCATAGCGAAGTACAAAATTGGAGTCGTTTTTTTTTGTATACGTTATAAAAAATATATATATACTTATATATATAATATTGGGGGACAATCTTACACAAATCGACCTAGTCCCAAACTAAGCAAAGCTTGTACTATGGGTACTAGACGACGATATAAATACTTATATAGATAAATACATACTTGAATACATAGAAAACATCCAAGACCCAAGAACAAATATTCGTGAAAAATGCACAAATAAATGCCCTGGCCGGGATTCGAACCCGGGACCTCTAGCTATAATCATTAGTATTGTTGTATAAATTTGAGAAGTATATGTATACTGACTGGTAAGGCAGCGCGTGGTGCGGCGCGCGCAGCGAGTCGGGGCGCGCGTGGCGCGGGCTCAGCGCGTGCAGCGCGCACAGCGCCACCACCTGCGGACGTTACAAAAATTAAATTTAAAAACTTTTTTTGGTACAACTTTTATTGCTGACTGCCTATTTCTCACCTAACAATACAATAAAAAATACACTTTACACCACACCTTGCCAAAAAGCGCGTTTTTCCGCACGCTGCGTGTCCGGAAAACCCCACTTTTTGGCCAAGTGGTGACGTAAAATTGTGTACAAAACACGGGTCGTAATCGTACATTACGATACAAGTGGAGAGAACAGTAAATTCGCAACTCGTATCAATTTAAAACACTCCCTTCGGTCGTGTTTCAATTTATCACCACTCGTTGCGAATTACCTGTTCGCACGTGTATCGTACAACGTTTTACAGTACATATGGCTCTTTAAAGTTTCGACATATGCACGTAATCTCCTGATTACCGCACTCGTGCGGTAATATAGCACCATATGTACTGTAAAGTACTATTTCACTCCTCATGCTCGAAAAGTTCGTCTAGGCGACGGAAAGTCGCTTTTTGTGCTCTAGAGCATAAAGTAAAATCCGCCCGCGGCACAGAAGTTTTTTTTTATATTAAAAATGGGATTGCTCTTGGCCAGCATCTAGCCAGGGAAGCAAAGATGAGGCTGACGATGAAACGAGCTCACCCAGAAGATGCCAATTCACTCGTGCCTTAAGTATCAATTTGATAACATAATTATAATTATACTAATTATTTGTTGAATTTTCTCGGAATCGAAATGAAAAGCAGAGTGTATAACTCGTGCGTAATACCCATTTTAGCCTCTACTTTATATCGAACCTCGCCTTCGGCTCAGATCGATAAATTTTCTCGAATAAAATGGCTTGTCATATGCACTTGTTGTACTATATACTACTATTGTACACCTCGAAAAAGAGCACAATTCATAACATAAAGCAAACAAAAGTCGGTCTTATCGCTAAAGAGCGGTTTCTTCCAGACAACCATTGGTTAGCAGTGTTAATACAACGTATTCAACACTTAGAGTAGGCGACAAACCTAAAAATGGATTGAATTCAATAACATGCACTTAATTATACCATAGATAGTAATAAAATAATAAACATAAATATATAAATATAAACCAATATTTTTTAATTATTAATAATGGGATTGCTCTTGGCCAGCATCTAGCCGGGGGGCAAAGATGAGGCCGACGATGAAGCGAGCTCACCCAGAAGATGCCTATTCACTCGTGCCTTAAAAAGATCCAAGTTATATAAACTCGGAACGGAAATACAGACGCCGGCGGAGAATTCCAAACCTTAGAAGTGCGCATTATAAAAGATGATGCAAAGCGCTTGGTTCGAATTAGAGGAATTTCGGCCAGACCGACCACCAGACCAGGATTGCCGACTGTACTATTTTCCAAAATCATTAACTATTCATTCAGATTGTTCCAATGACCCCAAACACTACGGGTCAGCGTTCCCTCTTAAGTTAACCTAAAGTCGCTAACAGATGGCGCTAGTAGCGCTTGGTTCGAATTAGAGGAATTTCGACCAGGTACGGAGGGTAGCCAGCCGTACAAATACAAAAATGTATTCATAACAATTGTTACAGGTCGTAAGGCATATCGATAATAATTCCTATGTCCGCATAAATAATTACGGTTTTACAATTTTAATTCTTCAGTAAGAGAGAGTGGACGCTCCGGTTGTGGAATGAGCTCCCTGCCGAGGTTTTCCCGAGGAACTACAGTATGGGATTCTTCAAGAAAAGAGTGTATAAATTTTTAAAGGGTCGGCAACGCGCATGTGACACCCCTGGAGTTGCAGGCGCCCATAGGCTGCGGTGACCGCTTACCATCAGGCGGGCCGTACGCTTGTTTGCCACCGACGTGGTATAAAAAAAAGCATTCATTTCAATTTTAATATCATCATCATCATCATCATCATTCAGCCGAATGACGTCCACTGCTGGACATAGGCCTCCCCCAAAGACTTCCACAATGACCGGTCCTGCGCCACCCGCATCCATTCCAGATCCATCCATCTCAAAGTCACCCAAAGAGCAATGGAGAGGGCTATGCTGGGAGTTTCTCTGCGTGATCGCATCAGAAATTTTAATATATACGAGTATAATTTGACTTTCCATTTTGTTTGAATGTACGAGTAATATTGAGTAAATCTTACATTGTGAGGGGTAGGCTGAAGAACTCTTCATAACTGTAGAACAGTTCTGTCATGAGAAATTTCCTCAATCTACCCCTGAATGTCCGTCTGGATGTCCGATGAATATACATGAACCTAACCTTCATTACTCATTGAAACGGCTCCAATGAGCCCAAACACGACGGGTTTGTCTGGTGTAGTTTAGGAGTTGCTATGGCCACCTTCCGACCCCATCATCAGATCAGCTCCGTGGTACCATAATATTGAATTGTCACAGAACTTACATAAGTATGCCAAATTTTAGCTCAATCGGATAAAATAGTGGCTGAAAAAAGTATTGCAAATTTTGATGACAACTTACTTACGAACAGTGCAAATAAAACCTTATAAAAAGAAAAATATTTAGGTACAAGCCTTTTTTTGCCGACTGTACCTTTCTCCACAACCATTATTAACCTTTTGAACGCCACGGTCGGCCATAGACGTCAACGTAAAATCGTCACCCCGACGCCAACGACGGCACTGGCCGACACATTTTTTTTTGTGAAAAACTACTGAGAAGCTGCTCAATTTTATATTGGCATTATTTCTTTACACATCATTTTTTTACCGTTATGGCGTCAGGGGCACGGCGAATTACTTTGACGTCTGGCGGCGAAAAGGTTAACTACTCGTTGAGACGGTTCCAATAAACCCAAACAGGACGGGTGTTATTAAAACTAAGTTAACCGAAGTTTACCTAAAAACGCCAACAGATGGCGCTAGTAGTATACGTTTTAGCAATTCAAAATTACTTTAATAAAATATGTTATTACATAAATAGGATCTTAAAAATATTTGAAAACGCATGCTAATACTATTTCTGAGTAAGCTACGATTTTTAGAATAACTTGTAGTTGAATCATTTGTCGCTAGATGGCTCTCTACCGGGTAACAAACAAAACATATTTAAGATTTTAATGGTTTGATGAGAAGGCCGGAGCCTGGACGTTCGAAACATCCTCAGCTACCACATCTATCTGTACATATATGGACCCCTTGGAAGTTGAACAACGGGTTTATCTTATGTAGTACAGGAGTTGCTAAGGCTACCTTCCGTCACCACCTTTAGATCAGCTCGGTGGTACCATAATATTGCATTGTCACCGAACTAATATAAGTATGCCAAATTTCAGTTCAATCGGATACCGGCGAGTGGCTGAAAAAGGATTTCAAATTTTAATGACAAGTTACATACGTACAGTGCAAGTTAAAAGAAAGCTTCTAAAATAAAATCACATTTTTTTTTTATTAAAAATGGGATTGCTCTTGGCCAGCATCTAGCCAGGGGGCAAAGATGAGGCCGACGATGAAGCGAGCTCACCCAGAAGATGCCTATTCACTCGTGCCTTAAAAAGGTCCAGGTTATATGAACTCGGAAATACAGACGCCGGCAGAGAATTCCAAACCTTAGAAGTGCGCATTATAAAAGAAGATGCAAAGCGCTTGATTCGAATTAGAGGAATTTCGACCAGACCGACCACCAGACCAGGATTGCCGACTGTACTTTTTTCCAAAATCATTAACTATTCATTCAGATTGTTCCAATGACCCCAAACACTACGGGTCAGCGTTCCCTCTTAAGTTAACCTAAAGTCGCTAACAGATGGCGCTAGTAGTATGCGATTTAGCTTTTTAAAATTACTTCAATAAATTATTTTATTACGTAAATAGAATCCAAAAAATATAAGAAAACGCATGATATTACTATTACTGAGTAACATGACGCTTTTCAAAATTAACAACAACATGCAGAGGTTTATTTTCCGAACCGGTGGTAGTTTATTGAGAAGTTCATAGGTGCATGTAATTAATATACCTAATTTGAAGAATAAATTACTTTTACTTTTATGCAGCACGGCCCTTTATCTACGTATGAGACGTGTACGATAGGGCCATATGGTTTTAGAAGTTTTGCCGAGTTGTGAATGGCTACTGCCGTGACTGCCATATTTGTTTTTTTTGTCGTTCTTTCAGTTGTGACATATGTCAAAATAAAGTGGTAAAACAAAATGGCGTCTGTCTCCTCGGAGTCTCGTCTAGTCGTCTCAGATCATTTTGTATTTATTTTTGCAAATGTTGTTATTTAATTTGTAGTATTGATAGTTTATTATGCAGTGAACAAACGAAAAAGTTCGCAGCTAATCGAAAATTCACCTGGAAACGCATAATAGATTAACTACCCAATTTTTTCCCCCAATATTCTTAGCTCCATACGCATTTTTTCCCCATTCATGAATTTAGCCACACATACTATTTCTTCTCTTTATATTTCCTTTCGCAGATTTCCCCATTAGGGAATTTTCCTAGACACAACGTTACCGTTTCAGGTATGCTTTTCAAACCTTCTATGAGGAAGTCATCGTTGTCCTTAAATGAGGGAAGAAAAGTATGACTTTGTCCCACATTCGTCGGCGACAATCACTCTTTTCTGAAGAGGTGTGAAAGAGTTTTTCTGTTCCTATTGGTGGAACGCGTATAGGATTTTTAAAGCGCGGCCAAGCCGGCTGCTGAAGCGAGTGTTTTTATCACTGAATCCTTACGATTTCATTAGGTTGTTTCTAATAATTTATAAATTTCCTCGCATTTATTGAGAAATGCACATGCCTCGGCCGGAACAGGGATTGCTTGCCTCATATTAATAGATCCCACCCGTCCTAGAACTTTTTTTTTATCGTATGGCATTTATTTACGAACCGTGAGATCTTCGAGAAGACAAGTACGGTTGCCAGTTTTTGTTGCACTTTTAGCACCACCCAGGGGTCACGTGAAGGGTAACGGTGGGTACTCCCTACGGACGTGGTGCTACTTCGACCCCACTTTGTCAAGTGAGTGGGCAACTTGACTGTTAGAAGTTCTCAAGCCACCCGAAGGCCTCTAACTTGGCTTAACGACAGCTGTCGTAGAGAGCAGCCGGGATCAACGGCTTAACGTGCCTTTCAAAGCACGAGAGCGTTCAGTTAGTAACCACTCAAAGCGGTCACCCATCCAACAGCGTGATACTCACGGGCACGCCGTAGTGGGCGGCGGCGGCGGTGACGGCGTGCAGGCCGGCGGGGCGGGGGCTAGGGGTGGTGGCAGTGATACTCACGGGCACGCCGTAGTGGGCGGCGGCGGCGGTGACGGCGTGCAGGCCGGCGGGGCGGGGGCTAGGGGTGGTGGCAGTGATACTCACGGGCACGCCGTAGTGGGCGGCGGCGGCGGTGACGGCGTGCAGGCCGGCGGGGCGGGGGCTAGGGGTGGTGGCAGTGATACTCACGGGCACGCCGTAGTGGGCGGCGGCGGCGGTGACGGCGTGCAGGCCGGCGGGGCGGGGGCTAGGGGTGGTGGCAGTGATACTCACGGGCACGCCGTAGTGGGCGGCGGCGGCGGTGACGGCGTGCAGGCCGGCGGGGCGGGGGCTAGGGGTGGTGGCAGTGATACTCACGGGCACGCCGTAGTGGGCGGCGGCGGCGGTGACGGCGTGCAGGCCGGCGGGGCGGGGGCTAGGGGTGGTGGCAGTGATACTCACGGGCACGCCGTAGTGGGCGGCGGCGGCGGTGACGGCGTGCAGGCCGGCGGGGCGGGGGCTAGGGGTGGTGGCAGTGATACTCACGGGCACGCCGTAGTGGGCGGCGGCGGCGGTGACGGCGTGCAGGCCGGCGGGGCGGGGGCTAGGGGTGGTGGCAGTGATACTCACGGGCACGCCGTAGTGGGCGGCGGCGGCGGTGACGGCGTGCAGGCCGGCGGGGCGGGGGCTAGGGGTGGTGGCAGTGATACTCACGGGCACGCCGTAGTGGGCGGCGGCGGCGGTGACGGCGTGCAGGCCGGCGGGGCGGGGGCTAGGGGTGGTGGCAGTGATACTCACGGGCACGCCGTAGTGGGCGGCGGCGGCGGTGACGGCGTGCAGGCCGGCGGGGCGGGGGCTAGGGGTGGTGGCAGTGATACTCACGGGCACGCCGTAGTGGGCGGCGGCGGCGGTGACGGCGTGCAGGCCGGCGGGGCGGGGGCTAGGGGTGGTGGCAGTGATACTCACGGGCACGCCGTAGTGGGCGGCGGCGGCGGTGACGGCGTGCAGGCCGGCGGGGCGGGGGCTAGGGGTGGTGGCAGTGATACTCACGGGCACGCCGTAGTGGGCGGCGGCGGCGGTGACGGCGTGCAGGCCGGCGGGGCGGGGGCTAGGGGTGGTGGCAGTGATACTCACGGGCACGCCGTAGTGGGCGGCGGCGGCGGTGACGGCGTGCAGGCCGGCGGGGCGGGGGCTAGGGGTGGTGGCAGTGATACTCACGGGCACGCCGTAGTGGGCGGCGGCGGCGGTGACGGCGTGCAGGCCGGCGGGGCGGGGGCTAGGGGTGGTGGCAGTGATACTCACGGGCACGCCGTAGTGGGCGGCGGCGGCGGTGACGGCGTGCAGGCCGGCGGGGCGGGGGCTAGGGGTGGTGGCAGTGATACTCACGGGCACGCCGTAGTGGGCGGCGGCGGCGGTGACGGCGTGCAGGCCGGCGGGGCGGGGGCTAGGGGTGGTGGCAGTGATACTCACGGGCACGCCGTAGTGGGCGGCGGCGGCGGTGACGGCGTGCAGGCCGGCGGGGCGGGGGCTAGGGGTGGTGGCAGTGATACTCACGGGCACGCCGTAGTGGGCGGCGGCGGCGGTGACGGCGTGCAGGCCGGCGGGGCGGGGGCTAGGGGTGGTGGCAGTGATACTCACGGGCACGCCGTAGTGGGCGGCGGCGGCGGTGACGGCGTGCAGGCCGGCGGGGCGGGGGCTAGGGGTGGTGGCAGTGATACTCACGGGCACGCCGTAGTGGGCGGCGGCGGCGGTGACGGCGTGCAGGCCGGCGGGGCGGGGGCTAGGGGTGGTGGCAGTGATACTCACGGGCACGCCGTAGTGGGCGGCGGCGGCGGTGACGGCGTGCAGGCCGGCGGGGCGGGGGCTAGGGGTGGTGGCAGTGATACTCACGGGCACGCCGTAGTGGGCGGCGGCGGCGGTGACGGCGTGCAGGCCGGCGGGGCGGGGGCTAGGGGTGGTGGCAGTGATACTCACGGGCACGCCGTAGTGGGCGGCGGCGGCGGTGACGGCGTGCAGGCCGGCGGCGCCGAGCGCCGCGCCGCCCGCCAGCGCCGCCTCCACGCCCACCACCACCTGAAACGACAAACATATCTATTTATCTACCATATACTAAATCCTCTTTTCTCGAACATGCAATGAAAGGACAATGGGCAAATTCGTATGGGCACCGTCGCCACTAGGGTTTCTTCTCGAGTTGTCTCGTTATTCGAGACGAGAAAAAATGACTGGAACTGGAGAATTCTCGAGTTCCGAACGTAAAGTGCGGACTGAAGTCAATCGCGCCTTTTCACCTACGGCCCGGCCACAATATCGCGCGGCGGCGGCGGCGACGAGCAGCGGCCATAGAAGAGGCATAGATTGGAGCGAGACAAAGCGATCTGTCTGACCTTTTGAAAAGTCTTGGTTCTGATTCTGATAACATAAAAAAAACAGTTAAATTCAATTATAAAAAATATCTCAATCGATATTAATATATATTACATTGAGCATGATTAAAACACTGTAAAATTAGATTATCAATTTATAACTTGAATATTTAATTACTTTTTTACGTCATTAATGCTTTAATATTTATAGATGCATATTTGTCAAGACATGAAAAGTCTTGCTTCTGTTTCTGATTAATATAGATCAAAAAAAAAATATCGCAATAAGTTTCTGATTCATTTAGATCAAAAAAATATATCTCAATCAGTATTAATAAATGTTACATTGTGTTTATTTTTTAGCAAAAATATGTATATTTTTTTCACCTCATTAGCTCGAAAATGGCGGTTTTGCTGCTTGAAACGAGTGAGCAAAATAGCGTGAAAAATCTTACTTTTTAATTTTTCATATCGTAGGTTACTTTAAGTAATTTCATTCTCTCTATCAATATTCCTTTACGTTATGTGTTCTCACCGCTGAGGTAAATAGTTGTATGTATCACACGAGAGCCAACATATTTGCATCTCGGGACTCAACATCAACACTCGCAGCAAAAATCTACTTTGCTCTCTTGTTGAACAAATAACTATTACATATACAATACCTAATACTACTTAACTAACTATTATACATAATATTTATGCTTAATAATTATTATTAAACATAATTAATAAAGATGTCGTAATCACTAATCAAGATTTATTTATTCATTTCTTCGTAGGAGAATCAACAGCAATAAAACTAAATAAGATGTCATAATGTTTCTTTTAATTTTTAGTGAATTGTACTTATGGATTCTTAATGAACTGAAATAAAGATTTTTTTTTTATAATGTTGGAGTATAACGCTGGCCATCTATAAGATAAGACATTCAATACTTTAGGTATTTTTGAATGGTCTGTCTTTCGGTTTTTTGATATTCATAACATATGTCATGCATTGTTTTTAGAAAATAATATATTTAATATTTACACGATATTTGCATTTATTTCCACTGTGCCCGTGTGCTAATTTCATACACTTCTAATAAATAATTTCATAATCACCGCGATACGCGTGACCATCATATTAGCTCTTCGAGTACTTACAAGTGTCAACTAAATAAGCAATATACTTATATAAAAACAAAATATGGTTTTTCAAGAAAACTCCATAAATAGAGTGATTGGTGTCATACAGTGAACGAAAAATGCATAGAACGCGAGCTTCCTACAAAAGTCGACTTTGAAACGGGGCATTTATTCGTAATACGCACGCGCGGTGTTGTACCAATAAGAATTGCCAAAAATGTCAGCCGATTTTCTATTACCCAAAACAAATAAACGTGATTGGTAAATTTCAAAATGACTGGCTGTGTTTGGTATCCTAGCGCTGACATTTTATGTGTCAAAAGGGCGGCGACAACGACAACGCTTAGCGGGTGGATGGTTGCATGCAACAAAAAGTCATCTTCATACGCAAAACCGCCGTATTATTTAAATTTGAATTTAAGCTTTATTTTATTTTTAAATATCATAGGATAACCTTACGAAAATCTAACTAGTCGCTAATTAAGCTATACCAGACTTATACTATGCATATTGGACGACCATGTACATAATTTGTAGCTTGCTAAACACTGTTAGACATAGAGAACAGCAACCACACGTAATCGAAACTTTTACAGTATATTCAGACAACGCAAACATTTAACATACGTACGTTAACTCATTTTTACAAGCTTTTATTTAACGTGCCGTGTCAGTAACTTATGTCTTTTTTGTTTGTGTGGGTCAAATCTTAGAAGCTAAATTAGACCCACTTCTCGATTTCCGATTGAGCTAATATTTGACGTTAGTACGCTCGGCTGAACTCGATTCTCCATAAAAACGTAGTTTTGTTCTCATTTTTGAAACCCCTTGCTGAAATAACATGAAACGTTGTATACACAATGGGAGCCGCCATATCTAGATCGGAAATTAGTTCCTGTTGCAAGAAATTGTAATAGAAAAAAATACAGCTAGTTTTTGAGTTTTTTACGTCTTTTATGAAAACTTTAATAATCGCTGTATTTTTGCTCCATTATAATTTCAAGCAATGGAAACCAATTTCCGACCTAGATATTCCGGATTCCATTGTGTATACAAAGTTTCATGTTATTCTAGAATGGCATTTTAAAATGAGAGCTAAACTACGTTTGTATGGAGGACCGAGCTTACTGCATATATGTAAATTCAGTGACAAAAAATATTATGATAATATTATTGTCGAGCTGATCTGATGATGAAACCGGAAAGTGGTCATAGGAACTCTGTAATAAGTTAACACAATCATACCGAGTTTGGGGTCTTTAAATCCACTCATACAAACAGAAGTTGATAATAATTGTATATATTGTATGTATAGCGTAGTTAGACACTTATTCTATTATTTTTATTTCGGTTTTAGTTTTTGTTAAAAATATATTTATTTCTCGCTTCCCTCATATAGTTATATAGTCTAATTAGAATCAATAGTCTAATTGTAATTGTACTAAATGTCCCCTTATATTTATTTATTATGGAATTAGTTTACCTTTTTCGAACATTTTAATTTGTGAGATACATGCTTTCATACACAAATTAGTTATGTGCATGAAAGCATGTATCTGAACAAGTTAAAATGTTTAATAGGTATCTTAGGTACCTTTTCATTCAGCTATTAACATTATTTTGATGATGTAAGGTGGCATAACACCATCCCTATACAAAATCGGTTCCGACTAAAAAAATTAAACAAATATGTTTACCGCTTTACTTAAATATGAACAGTGATACAATCTTCTTTTTAATGGTTTCTAGAGTGATTAACGCACCACTTCACTGCACAAAAAGGCATATTTTCTTATTTTTGAGATTTCAGTTAATAAAACTGTTACGTTGCGCCGCCATATTCAAACTAGACAGCCGTTGGACACAACTTTGACGCCCCGCCTTAGTGGACACAAGTTTGATGGTGTCATTTTGCGACGCTAGTTGTGCTTCTATGTTTTTTTCATTCGCTGGTGTTTCTGTTGATGGGTGGGGACATTTCTGCCCGTGGTCCTTTCGTTATTATGTGCGTTACAACAGGCTTCAATGTATCACATTGCAGGCGGAACAACTCGGGAGAACTGTAAAGGGATTTCATACAAAATTGAAGGCCTAGGCTGGGAAATAATTTTTTTTTAATTTTAATGTAAAACATGACGGCTGTTAAATTTGTTTTTTGAGTGGTGTATTTTTATATTTCATTGCATATGTTTGACAGAAGCACTACACAAATCTCGGCGAGAAACGTTGGACTGCAGGCCGCGTATCCCTATCCGGTATCCGTCTTCATCTACTTGGCCTGCAACCGTTCGTTTCCCGGCCTCTATAGTAATGTACTATAACCGACTGCAAATAACAAATACTAAACTAAAACTTTCAATACTATTTTTTTAATTTTGTTGTTTTAACAGTTTTTCGACGTGATTAAACAAATCACTTTATTTATTTTTTTAAGCTGTATTGCACAAAAAACGGACCCGGGTATGTCCTTAAACTACGAGCAAGACCACCGGGGAATGGGCAGCAGCATTCCTAGAGTGCGGTGGAGATACTGCGATAGCCAACCCGCATGCCAAGCGTGGCGATTATGGCATTTACCCCCCATGAAATTGGGGGAGGCCTATGTCCAGCAGTGGACGTCCTAGGGCTGATATGGTGGTGGTGTGCACAAAAAACAAATGTACAAATGGCGGACTTAATGCCAAAGGGCATTCTCTACCAGTCAACCACTGGGCCAAACAGAGACACATAAAATTAGTGCTGGGTAGATGTAGAAACGTTGAGAATATAACACAGACGTAAATTAAAATATAAACGTACGTAGATCTATATATATATATATATATATATATATATATATATATATACATAAATACAATATATATAAACATACTGATACATAAATATATATCTTATATAATATACTTATACTGGATGATGGACGCTATGCAAATTCTTCTGCTAACAGATGTTTACGGAGCATTCGCTTGAAAGCTACTTATAATTTGCTTGGGGCTTGCCTTATGGAGAGAGGAAGCTTATTCCAGAGTCGGATTGCCTGTACGGCGAAATAATTTGACATAAAACCTGTACGGTGAGAAACCATGCCATTACACCATACCCCATTTCGACGGTAGTCCGCTTAAATCTTTGCTTCAGGATCATACATACCGTATATGAGTGTAGAGTGTTAGGGCACTTAGTATGACGGCCAAATTAAAGAGGCCATCATCATCTATAAAATAATTTTAAAAAAAAAACCGACTCAAATTTTGTACTTGCTATGCCACAATTTGTGGTTTCCGTGAGCCAATGCTTGGTTATCTACAGAAAACACCGAAATCGGCATAATGCGTGCCTATCAAATTCGAAGAGTTCCCTCGATTCCTCCTAGATCCGATCATCAGACCTTCACCAAATTTATATGGGACCAATGTCGGGGTACCTGCTTTAAAACAAAAAAAGAATGATCAAAATCGGCCAACGTGGTCAAGAGTTATCGGGGAACATACATACATAAAGAAAAGAACAAGCAAACATGCCGACGAACTGAGTACCTCCTTCCTTCTATTGAAGTCGGTAAAAGTTCAGAGGTTTGGTGATTTGGATGTATTCAGTGCAAGTGTTCCTTCATTAAAACGACTCTTGTCACGGCAATTTTTCGGCAAAAGTAGGTTATAGTTTGTTGTTATTAGTTTATTTAGAATTAAGTACTTAACAATGTAGCAGTACTATCGAGACGCATGGCGTTGTGTGTTTTGCTTGGCTTTTCGCTCACTCGTTTCTTGTATAATTTATTATGCTATCAGTGAGGATGTGTTATTAGCTCACTGTCACTACTGCTTTAAGTTATTGTGTATTATCTAAGCTGATGATCTTCCTAAAGAAATAAATAAAAAGTTTTGCTCTGATCGGTACCTTGTTGACGCGCGACATGACGGCGCACACGGCGGCCGCGCCCAGCACCGTCACGGGCACGCCCGCCGCGCTCAGGCGAGCCGCCATCGCGTGAGACTGTGGGAATACAAGTTCATTTTTAACAAAAAAACACCGTCTCCAAACTTTGCCAGACCCCATCCTCCTGCTATTTTTAAATTCAAATTCAAAATATTCTTTATTCAAATAGGCCTAGCAACAAGCACTTTCGAATCGTCAGTTATAACATGTATTAAACATATATACTAATTAATTATTTAGAGCAATCTATTGATGCTATTATTATTCTTTACAATAAATATTGTATTGTTGTAGACATGTCAAAATAAGAAATAATTATGTAGTAAAATTCACAATAGGATCGTCAAAACATAAATAATAATAATAATAAAAATTTATAAAAAAAAATATTAAAAAAATATTGAGGAGTTCCGTCGATGTAGCCTTACTTACCCCATCCCCTTGGTATATAATTTGAGGAGCTCCCTCGATTTTTCCAAGATCCCGTCATCAGATCCAGACTTGGTGACAATGGGACCAACTATAAAACACACCCTTTCAAATAAAAAAAGAATTTTTTAAATCGGTCCACTAGTCTCCGAGTAATCGGTGAACATACATCATCATCCTCCTAACGTTATTCCCAGTACAGTTGCATCCTGAAGGATGCCTGGGGTCCGCTACATAATCCCAAGAGTTGGCGTAGGCACTAGTTTTTACGGAAGCGACTGCCATCTGACCTTCCAACCCGAGGGGGAAACTACACCTTATTGGGATTAGGCTTGTCAAGTGAGTGGGCAACTTGACTGTTAGTCTCAAGCCGCCCGGAGGCCTCTAACTTGGCTTAACGACTGCTATCATAGACAGCAACCGGGATCAACGGCTTACGTGCCTTCTAGAGCACAGGAGCGCTCAGTTAGTAACCACTCAAAGCGGTCACCCATTCAAGGACTGACCTCGCCCGACATTGCTTGACCTCGCATACCGCACGCGGTACGCGGGCGCCGCTGGGCCACGAGGCCACGCAGTAATACATCGGAACATACAAAAAAAACTTCCGACGAATTGAGAACCTTGAATAGGCATCTTCTTGGTGAGCTCGCTTCATCGTCGGCCTCATCTTTGCCCCCTGGCTAGATGCTGGCCAAGAGCAATCCCATTTTTAATTAAAAAAAAACCTCCTTTGTTGAAGTCCGTTAATAAATTAACAGATCACGTTCATCACATGACGGAAATGACGCAGGATTGGGATCGGTGGCGCGCACTCGTATTGGAGGCCAAGACACACTTTGGGGTCGCTGCACCAGAGGAGTAAGTGAGTAAGGTTCATCACATCATTAAGGGTTTAACATCTCCACTAGTACCACTCGTAAATAATTGTGATTATTCAAATTGATTCGCACGAAGCGCTTTGCTTCTAGTTTTCTTGCCATGATACAAGAATACAAGGTATAGCCCTCCGGGGAAATTCAGTAGTGTGGGTGACACAAGCCTACGTCATCACTTGTATCGATGGTTCTGCCGGCGTAAGTGTGAGTTGCTGTATTGCCAGTGTTGTATTATGACACTCCCCGACCCCCATGTATACCTGTGAGTGTTTTATTAACTTATTACGTTAATTCATGTTTAACTTGACCTATTTTGTTTGCTTAAACAAACAAATGACAATTGTAATGCGTAAATAATATATTTTGCATGATTACGGCAGAAAAAACTCCTTCATGAGTCGTTTTGTTACTATAATGGCCTTCTTGATTCGGATGCACTGGCATCATGACATTCTGCCACTATGCGTATTAAAAATAAAACTTTGATTTATTTGTTGTTTATTTCATTGCATGTTTTAGAAAAGCACTATACATACCTCGGCGGGAAATATGGGGTTGCCCGCCTCAGACCTATCCGGCCTCGCTGTGCTCGGCCGTCTATATATCTTCAGCCGGCAACCCCTTTCGTCCCGGCCTCTGTAGTAATGTACTATAATGATATTGATATTTTCCACCTATCTCTACAACAATTTGTTTCTGCTATAAGAAAAAGAACTACAGATGTAATCTAGACTAAATGATTATCTATGTATATTACAGTTGTTGATATATGTTTCCCCTATTAATATTAATATAAATGTCTACAGTGTCGTCTTGAATTTGTATGAAATATTATTTTGTTATTTCGATCTGAGCAACAGATGTTATTGATTAGTAGTGGAAACTATTTGGCTTATGAACTTGTGTCATGATTAATTGACTCGAAAATATCCCAATTTCATATAAATAATTAAATTTCAAAAGTTCCTCATTCTAAAAGAGAGTAAGTGAGTAAGGTAAGTAAAGAAGTAAGTAAGGCGTCACAGCGTAACAAATCATAAAGAAGCACTGTTACTAAGACAAATTTACTAAAATAAGTGAACTGCTGTTCTTTTTGTGCGCTGTGACTGTCACAATTTCATAGTAGTGACGTCATTACTACGATATTTTCTTCACATTTTCGTGAATACTTAGAAAACTAATAGCTATAGAAATATAAAAAAAAATATTTTGCGGTTTCTTGTGTCACGATCCGGAGTGGCAGACCTTGTTTCATAAGACCATGTTTCTTGCGAGGACTGCAAAGGAGCGGAATTCTCTTCCGGATCATCTTTTCCCACATACTTATAACTTGGATCTTTTCAAGACGAGAGTGAATAGGCACTATCTAGGTACGCATGTAACACCCTCGACCTCATCATCACTTAACATCAGGTGAGATAGTGGTTAAATGCTTACCTATTTTATATATAAAAAATAACGTTCGATATTGAAAAAAAAAAAGTTTTTGGTCAAAAATTTCATTTTTGGTACAAGCTTTTAGTGCCGATTGTACTTTTTTCCACAATCATATTGCACTGTCATCCGATTTATACATGCGCGCCAAATTTCAGCTCAATCGGAAAAAAAGCAAAGCAAAATCAGGATCAGAGCAAAAATTAACTTGCAAGATTTGATTACAGAACGACAGACAACGGGACAGGTGCAATTAAATAAAAGCTTGTAAAAAGGAGGCCGCTATGTACTTTACATGTATTTAAATACCTATTGAATACATCAAACTAGTTTTTACGCTGCTGGAGTCATCGATCTATGCGTTCAAAGTAAAAACGGCCGTCTTATTCTTGAACTCACAGATCGACGAATCCAGCAACGTAAAAATTAGTTTGCTGTATTCAAAAAGTGCTTAAATACGAAATACTTTACATAGTGGCCTCCTTTTTAGGGTTCCGTACCCAAAGGGTAAAAACGGGACCCTATTACTAAGACTACGCTGTCCGTGCGTCCGTCCGTCTGTCACCAGGCTGTATCTCAAGAACCGTAATAGCTAGACGGTTGAATTTTTTACAGATTGTGTATTTCTGTTGCCGCTAGAATAACAAATACTAAAAACAAAATAATAATAATAATTACTTAAGAGGGGCTCCCATACAAAAAACGTTATATTTTAGCTCTTTTTCATGGCTACCACTCGCTAAGCTAGATCTCAGCCGTAGCGTCTCAAGAACCGTAATAGCTAGACAGTTGAAATTTGCACAGATTTATGTATTTTTCTTGTGGCTACAACAACTAATACTAAAATCAAAATAATAATAATAATTAAGGGAGGCTCCCATACAACAGAGTAGTGGCCGCTAAAACAACTAATACAAAAAAAAAAACTCAATAAAACAAGTGTTTAATGGCACCAGCTTTTAGCCTTTTTTTGGTACGGAACCCTTCGTGCGCGAGTCCGACTCGCAGTTGGCCGGTTTTTCAATATCTACCGTTAAATTTAAATAATCACAATTAGTTACGAGTGGACACGTTAAAGCACCCTTAACTCATAACAATCCACTTCCAGGTGGACTGATGTCCTGGTCGCGGGTGTCCGCGGGATGCGGGTGTCGCAAGACCGGTCATTCTGGAACTCTTTAGGGGAGGCCTATGTCCAGCAGTGGACTTCCTGGGCTGACAAGATGATGATGAATCCACTATTACATAAAAAATGCGCCAAGCGCTCTGCTTTTCGCTGGTTACGTTCAAAAGGATACAGTCAAGTCATCGTCTTGTACTCCTGCACAACTTGATCATAATTTTTGGTCGTTTTCTTGAAGAATCCCATACCTCAGCGACGTCTGTGCTCTCCGCCAGCAGGAGACGGTACCGCCGCGCTGAGCGCAGGAACCGCTCAGTCAGCTTACTGGCTCCATACGTCAGGATCATCTCGTCGGCCAGCACGTGCTCTTTAGCTTGTGAGCTGATGGCTGCCGCTGTTCCTTCCAGCTCAGTGCGAAGCTGCGAAAATTAACATTTCAAAATCAGTACACTCGTATGCCCAGAGAGAATAGAGAATTTCCCGCCGGTTCTTCGGTGCTCAGCTTTTTTGGACATACCATGCGGTTCAATTGGACCCGGGTATGTCCTTAAACTACGACCAAGACCACCGGGGGATGGGTAGCAGCATCCCTGGAGCGCGGTGGAGATACTGCGATCGCCAAGCCGCATGTCAAGCGTGGCGATTATGGCATACGTGAATTTGGGGGAGGCCTATGTCCAGCAGTGGACGTCCTTTGGCTGATATGGTGGTGGATGCGGTTCAAAAAGCATGACGTTGAAAAGCTGTCGATCCTAGGTCGAATGGCCACCAGGCGTGCTCAAGACATGGTCTGATACAGTGAAGAAGGTGGTAGGTGGCCCATACAGCCTTTGAACACAGTCTATGGAGAGAGAGCATACATGGTCGCGATCCTAAGTAATGAGGAAGAAAGTGCAACCCAAACCCACTTGTTGCGGCTTGCAACACCGAGACGGCGACCACGGACAATTAGAAGACATTATCTCGCGCATGCGCACAGCAGCCCCAAAGTTCACGTATATAACCACAAAGTACAATATATATACTGAGATAGAGATACCAGTGAAATACTCCACATAGATCGTAGCGCCGTTGTGTATTTAGTAAAAACTAACCGCACGACCGCTGCATCCCTGTCAGTTCAATATGCAAGTGCGATAGAGACAGCACCCAGAGACATCTGGTGCAAACAAGTTAAACTAACATTTCCATAGAAAAATTCGTACTTCGAGCTGAAAGGCCCCTGTATATAACCACGTACGCGACGCCATTTTACCTCTTTTCTAACCCACTTCGACCTCACACACGCGCGTCGCTAAATAAATTAAAAAAAAATTCAACTTGGGATTAAGCTCTAAAGAATGGTAAAAAAACTTTTTTTTATTTTAAAAACTTTTTTTTATACCACGTCGGTGGCAGACAAGCGTACGGCCCGCCTGATGGACGCCTGCAACTCTTAGGGGTGTCACATGCGCGTTACCGATCCTTCAAAATTGTTAAGCCGGTATTTACGGATGTTTTTGAACACATTGAAGAGGATTTAGTATATGGGTGGTGTAGATAATAGTACATTGTTTAACGAGGGGCGTAAATGTAAAATTGCGAACGAGTCTATCAGAAGACTTTGATGACTCGAGTTTGCAATTATCTTACGTCCCGAGGTAATCACAATGTTTTCATCACATTTGCGAGGAAATAAATAACGCCAAAACTAATCAAAATTGAAGAAATTGACCACTTCATCTCCAGTATGAGTATCATCAATGCATGGTTGCCGAGAGGAGCGCGGAGCGCGCACAACGGGCGCAGCTTCAATCACAAAGTACAATATATATACTGAGATAGAGATACCAGTGAAATACTCCACATAGATCGTAGCGCCGTTGTGTATTTAGTAAGAACTAACCGCACAAACGCTGCATCTCTGTCACTTCAATATGCAAGTGCGATAGAGATAGCACCCAGTGACATCTGGTGCAAACAAGTTAAACTAACATTTCCATAGAAAAAAACGTACTTCGAGCTGAAAGGCCCCTGGCTTCAATATTGCAACCAATCAGAGAGCAGTATTCTTGTGGAGCGCGCCCAACTAGATTTTTCAAACCAATCAGATCACAGAGAAACTCATAACTAGGGAGTTATGAAAATCCATAACTTCCGCGGCAGCTAAATCGGTTATAACTACCTACTCTATACGCCTGCGTACAATAAGACCCTTTATGAGCAAGTGTAATGAAATAGTACATTTCGATGCTAGTGCGGAAAGTATGTCATATGTCACAGGCGAGTGGCAACACTCGGGACGAGTGAAGAATGACATTTCCGCACGTGTATTGAACGACGTTTTTTAATACAGTTGCGAAAAAATAAGAAAAACAACAAGTAATATTTATAAAAATAATATCGAATGTTGCCTTTAGAAACTTAAAACATGCTTGCAGTAAGTAAAAACGCCTCTTCTTTGACAGGTGTTTCGGCAGCTATTCCGTTCCATTCAGACAACTTATTAAGAACGGTTTTTCAATATTCAATATTAAAAAATATACGTGTTATAATGATGAAGAGGTAAGTAATAAAATATGAAATGTGTATATTTTTCGTATTCTGATATTAACAGTAGGTTTTTATGTTGATTACGAAGTTTAAAGGAAACTAATATTTAACACCCAGCAATAAGGAGTCATGCATTGGAACAAGCATAAATTTAAAAAAATTGGAAAAGTGAAAAGCACTAGTGCGCGAAAACCAACTTTCCGCACGCTAAACAGCTACGTAAAGTAGCACTTTTTGAGCAACTGTATAAAAAAATACTATATTGCCCGCGCTCACCTCGGCCACGTGCTCGCGCACCGGCTCGCGCAGGTCCTCGCACACGGCGGCGGCGCTGCGGCGCGGCGCGGCCAGCACGAGCCGCGCGAGCGACGCGTCGCCGTCGGCGCGCGCCTCGTCGCGCAGCGCGCGCAGCACGCGCCGCGCCATGTTGGCCGCGCTCAGCTGCTGCGGCAGCGCGCGCGACACCAGCCGCCCGGCCGCGCGGACAAGGCTGCATAGCCCGCTTTAATTATTAAAAAAAGGTATCTTAAGAGGATTGCGTATCACAATTTTTACATACGAGAAGCGGCAACGTTTTCACAATTGGAAAGGATAATTAGCATTGATGGTTATCTTGATAATTATCGTCATTTATATAGTACCTAAAAATTTTTGCCTTTCCAAACGCACTCACTAAACGTCCCAGAAAAAAAACCCAGCTAACTCTTATAAATAAGAGAAGAAAGTGAGAGATAGTGCTTCGAAAATATAGAATAGAATAATTTAATTATATACTGTCAAAACTGTGTACACAACATGCACACGCATGTATGTGTGTGTGTGTGTGTGTAGATGCTAAGTCCAAGTCCAACATAACAAGGCTGTTTAAGTGTAGGGAAGTAATACACTTGAATGACAAGCCTGAAGTACAATGACTTGTTTATTTATGTAATAGATTGGCTTAAATTCCAATTAAAAAGACTTGAATACAATTGCGGCTATTACAGTAAATAAAGCATTTTAGGTACTGCATCATTGTCCAATCAAGTTAATATAATGTGATTTAATAATAATAACATTAAGGGTACATAAAGATATGGGTATGGTCAACCAGTTTGACTTCTGGACCACTTCTTACCTTGTCACAGTAAAAATCATTATGAAAATTGCTAAAGATCTCATATTCTTGTCACTGACAAAATACAAAGTGACCCAAAAATCAAATTGGTTGACTAAAAATTAGTAAGAAGAATTACTAATGTTTAGTTTAAGTTATTATTCCTTTTTTTACTTTTCATAATGTTTATCTTTTAATTTAAGAGTTTTGTCATAGATAAATATTTTTCCTATAATTGGTTGACTGTACATGAAATTAGGGGTACATAAGCCTCTAGTTTCAGTAGTTCGGTTGATTCGTCCGGGGCCGAACTACTGCCACACTTTTGATCCCATTAGTTCGGTTATGACGTCACACCGAACTACTGAGAATTAAAACGACTCAAAAGTACGGTTAAGGATGCTAAATAAAAATTTAAAAAGTGTTTTTTCCATTGCATTTTTTTAATAAAATATAATTGATTCTTCGACGAAGAAGAGTGCACGCAGCTGAGATGAGAATGCTGAGATGGATGTGTGGAGTGACGAGGAAAGATCGAATTAGAAATGAGTATATAAGGGGAAGTTTGAAAGTGGCACCCGTGACAGAGAAAATGAGGAGCAGTAGGTTAGCATGGTATGGGCATGTAATGAAGTGGGATGAATTTCATATTGATAAAAGAATATTAGGGTTGGATGTAGAAGGACGAAGAGCGATTGGAAGGCCCAAAAAGCGATGGATGGATTGTGTGAGAGAGGATATGAGAAAGAAAGGAGTAAGCGCTGAAGTGACGAATAATAGAGAGGAATGGAAGAAGAAAACATGTTGCGCCGACCCTGCATAAGCGGGATAAGGGCAGATGATGAATTAATTCTTCGACTTCTTCGTATTAGATATATATAAACAGGTCTCTCACGTTTTTAAATTCGAAACATGAGTAATACGAAACAATACTTCCCGTTTACCTAAAATCATGAAATTTGACAAGAAACAATGTCATAAAGTAGAAACTGTAGAATGATTAGATTACCAACGTAACAGTAGGTTAAGAAGTTTACCTTTTGGCCGATTTTTTTACAATGCAAGTTGTTTGCACATCACTAACCGAACTATACAAGACTTCCCAATAGTTCGGTTTGACGTCATAACCGAACTAACGGGAACAAAAGTGTGGCAGTAGTTCGGCCCCGGACTAATCAACCGAACTACTGAAACTAGAGGTACATAAGACCTTAATAGCCATGTGTAGAACATGCATGGAGGCAGAGGAGACGTCTAGACATATTTTACTGGACTCCAAGTAGGTAGAAGTACACAGGAACTCCGAACACACTGTGCGAAGCAGTAAACAATATCAGAGCTTTGCTGAAATTCATACAGGAACTACGGTGGTTAAAGTAGTGCTACCCCTTTCACGCAAAATAAGCATGTTGGATGTTGACTTGCGAAAAATGCCCAGTAAAACTAACTAAGACCTTAATATTTTATTTCTAGACCTTTATTAACTATCATACTCACATGACAGTGGTGTTGTCAGATTCATTGATGATCTGCTCCAGAAGACTAACCATGGCCAGTGCTACATTGTTTGAACCTTCAATCTTTCTGTAATAATAGAGATAGAAATAAGTTACAAATATATTATATTATTATTATAATATATTATTATTGTTATTATATTTTATATCTACATTTTTAACTAAACTTGTTCATGATTTATGGGGCTACACCTAACACCATAATTAGGCTAACAATAAGACATTAATCAATTGTTAATTTGAACTTTTGTATTTTCGTTGGTGTTGTTAATGGTTCATACAATGTTTGTTTAGCAATAAGTTTCTTTGAACAGATATTGCCTATGAATATTAATATATTTTTTAATATGTTTCCAGTAGTGGTCTTCAAGATTTACATAGTATGTTTCCAGATCTTGAGAAAGATTAAGATATAAAATAGAATCAAAAATGCTATTATCTTTATTAGCTATAAATACTCATCTATTTATTCATTTAATCATGCCATCAAGTACATACAAAAGCAAGGGGCTTGCAATGGGTGGAGCGCGCCGCTTTAATAACCTAACGCTCGAAAACCCTGACTCTAGCTGTCAGTCGCGGGCCGTCGCCGTCCGAGCATGTACGTGCGCGTCGTTTTGTGATCCGCTGCCGCGCGCCGCCGACTTGATCGCGACGAACCGCGCGTTACTACGTAACTTTTTGTGTGATTTAAAAAACCCACGATGAAACCGATAACCGGCCACACATGCTCTGTGTATATGGTTGTTTGAATACCCTAAGGAACGTTGGTGTATCTTTTTTTCAGTTGCCTATAAATTTTGAACGGTAAGTTTTTTTATTTTAGTTTGGTATATGTAATAATAAGGAGTTATTTAGTCTTGGTTGGTGTTTAAAATTATTGGTTGATGTTTAAAATTATCAAGTTGTAAGTTACAATACAAATAAATATGATACGAACCACCTGGCTACTTGTTAGGTACTTATAGCTTAAACTCACCATTTCCGACGATTTACTTATTAAGTAACTAACTGTAATTTTATTCAAAATGAAACGCGTTATTAAATTTATTTTACTTGATTAGCTACATAATAGTTGTCCTATTTAGGTAGTTGTACTTTATTGTGGCCATAGCATTTGAAACACGGACAAAGTGTAGGTATAAGTAGCTGAAAAACATAAGAAGATGACCTGTCCTGTTGTATGCAATTGTGACGTGTTTGTTGTTGATTTGTATGTCCGACAAAACCTGTTGGTTGATGATTTGAAATGTATTTTTTTATATTTTAGACCCAGTAGTTTCGGAGATGAAGGGGGGAATGGTAATTTTTTGGCTATTATCTTAAATCCGAACCAACAATCCGAATAAAAGTGTTGTCATGGTTTTCAAAGCGGGAAAAAAGAAGCAACCTACTTGTATGGCGCCTATAGTAGTATTGCACGGGTCCACTCTGTCGGTGGTCGAGGATTTTAAATATCTAGGGCATATTATAACACCTGACCTAAGTGATGACCTTGATATAGAACGGGAGCGCAGGGCGTTGGCTGTCAGGGCTAATATGCTTGTCCGCAGGTTTGCTCGATGTTCCGCCGATGTTAAAATCACACTGTTTAAAGCGTACTGCCAATCATTTTACTCGAGCAGCCTGTGGGTAAGGTACACTAAAAAGGCCTAAATAACGCCCTGCGCGTTCAGTACAATAATGCGTTCAGGATGCTGTTGGGACTGCCCAGGTGGTGTAGCGCTTCGTGCATGTTTGCGGAGGCCCGCACGGACAGTTTTCAGGCACTTATGCGCAAGAAGATCGCCTCGATGCTGAACAGGCTCAGAGGAAGTTCCAACGGCATCCTGGGTGTCATTGCTGACAAGTACGACTGCCCTATATTAATATACTGGGTCAGCCAAATAAAAGCGGTTGCGCAATTTAGAGTTAAGTAGGTAAATAAATATTATTAGCAGTTACTAACTTAGATTAAGTTTAACTAACATTATATGGATGTTTAACGTCTGAAATAAAGATATTATTATTATTAAATAATTTCTAAAATAATTATTTTAAAATTACAAGAAATATATTTAAGATGCACACAATGAGCTCTTTCATTTTAAATGTAACACGATATATGTAGTCTGAAGGTACTTCCCCTACACGTAAAATGGGGATGCATTTTTTTTTCTTGCAAAACCCACCGTGTAGGGTATCGTTAGTTGGTTCGTTAAAAAAATATGAGATTTATTATTCTTGTGAAGTAACATGTACTTAATTAATATCGGTTCACTGTACTTAAGCGACATTTGGTGAGGTAGATTTTTTTTTGTTATGCGATAGACAGAGATGCGGAGAGTAGGCACGTTTCTTATGCCTAAACGCCGTTTTTGTTAGGAAGTGAAATTTCTGTACTTGTACTATTCCTTATTCTGTGATAAAAGTTACATGATACCCCGATGGGGCGCAGCAGTCTTACACTAAAGCTTAAAAATATTCATTAAGTTATAACAGCACAAGGTAGAAAACTAGTCAATTTTGTCTAAGAAAAAATCTTCCAAAGTGTAGTAACATTTTTCAGTTAGAAATGTTTTTAATTGAATGGTAAATTTTTTCTCACTGCTTTCCTCCTTTATGCTGTCAACAATTTTATTATAGATTTTGATTGACATTGCATGTGGACTTGAACTATGTAATTTTAGTTTGGATCCTGACACCGTAACTAGATTATTTTTAAACCTAGATTCGTAACGTCGTTGATCTTTAATGGACTTATATGGTTGTGGATGTTTTCCTATGAATTTGCACATTTCAAGTATATAAATAAAGGTCATGGTTAGGATTTTGAACTTTTTAAAGTAAGTTGTACATGTTTCAGGGCTTCTTATGTTAGCAAGTATGCATACACATTTTTTAAAAGTATAAACAGGTCTTTAGCATCTGTACTATTTCCCCATAATATTATCCCGTATTTAAGCCATGAGTAGGCATAGGCATAGTATGCGGAGAGTGCCGTTTTTAACTCATTTTTTTACTCATTCAATTACGCCATCCACCACCACCACCACCATATCAGCCCTAGGACGTCCACTGCTGGACATAGGCCTCCCCCAATTTCATGGGGGGTAAATGCCATAATCGCCACGCTTGGCATGCGGGTTGGCGATCGCAGTATCTCCACCGCACTCTAGGAATGCTGCTGCCCATTCCCCGGTGGTCTTGGTCGTAGTTTTAGGACATACCCGGGTCCAATTACGCCATATTATGCGTGAATTGACCTCTTCTATCTCTTCATTCTCCATCTCCATCGATGGAGAAGAGTAAAAATAAAATCTTTTAACAAAATAAATAAAACAATAATAAATGTATAAGCATAGATAATAAGAAAAATGTAACTTCAGCAATAAAGGCTATTTTTATTTTTATTTTATTATCTCTTCATTACTATCTAGGACAGAACTATGTGGCCTAATATAATCTTTTGGATTATTCATTAAACAAAAGAAATATCAGAGTAAACATCACTCTATGTCAATCAATCACAAGCATAAATCTAGATTTAGTTGCTAAAATTTTACTACACACAATAAATGCTAAACCACCACCACCACCACCATATCAGCCCTAGGACGTCCACTGCTGGACATAGGCCTCCCCCAATTTCATGGGGGGTAAATGCCATAATCGCCACGCTTGGCATGCGGGTTGGCGATCGCAGTATCTCCACCGTACTCTAGGAATGCTGCTGCCCATTCCCCGGTGGTCTTGGTCGTAGTTTAAGGACATACCCGGGTCCAAATGCTAAACAAGACTAATTAATTAAAAAATAAAAAACCCAACTGCGTTTCTGTGTAATTTCGAATTTGGCGCCAAAAATCCGCTATTTTGTTCATTTTTATTTTGATATACCCATTGTCACTCTCACAGTAAATACGAATCTAACCACACCTCTCAAGCTAAAATCCATCGAGCCATTCAGACTGCAGAGTGTGCCATACATGTATGTATGTAAAAAGCTGTGTTACTATGTAAAACTTTAAAAGAGTTACACAATAGTATCCTTTATTCAATTCACTGAAATTATTAATACTTTTAACATAATCAAGGAGCGAAACTTTGGTGCCGGTGACATCATTATGACGCGAATCCACATATAGGGTGATTTTATATAAACAACATTGCGACACTCCAGTATATTGGTTAATTAATAATGGAATAATGGTAATGTATTTTTTTTAAAATAAGAAATGACTATTTATATTGATAATAATGTAAATATTAAAATAATTACAAGGACAATAAGAAAAAAATATTTTACTAAGTAATTGTAAAAAATATATTCGGATAAATGAAATACAACAAATTAAATTTTGTGGGTTGTCGAAAATAGGCAGAACGCTTGGAATTCAAACACAACATCGCATCTTCTAATTTAAATACGTACCTACATACATATACTGTGCATAATGCCTGTAATCGCAACTAAAACAAAATTATTGTTGTAAGTTAACCTTTCATCATCAAAATCGATTCCTTCAATAATCCAGATAAAAACACTCTGTAAGTAGCTTGATGTCATATGTCTGTCATCAGCATCAAAGTTTCACTCCCTGGTCATAATATGTGTTCAAAACATTTGCTCTAATAAATATTGTTTCAATTGGAAATCCCTTATGATGGCACTTAGTTTTACTATAATTTGCCCATCAACATGCCATTCACTAATACATGTAACACCTTTTAGTAAATGTACTTCTAATTTATGTAACATCTGACGACGCACTTGTCTCACTTTAAATAACAGGTAACTCCTGGAAAGACGTCCATAATGCAGCAATGCTGGGACTCCGAAGTATATCTTCATGGTTGGACCAAAATCTTCTCACATTAAATACAGAGAAAACACAGTTTCTGTGCTTTCATAAAACCGCATTATCTCATCCACCTTCCTCTATGACAAGCCTAAAAATACATTCTGACACCTGTTTTTTATTAGATCAGAAATGCAACTGTAAAACTATACAAAAAACTGACTCACTCAAGTATTTGGGGGTTGTTGTAGATGAAAACCTTAATTTTAAAAAGCATATTCTTCTGTCAGCAGCTAGAGTTCGAAAGCTAGTTTATATCATGAAGCTACTTCGAGAAGTTACTAACGGACAACTTCTGAGAACTGTTTCTTTTGCTCTATGCCAGTCTATACTAAACTATTGTATTCTTGCCTGGGGAGGCATTGCAAAGACCACTCTTCTAATACTGGAGAGAGCCCAGAGAGCAGTTATAAAGGTTTTCTTGCGTAAACCTCGCCGGTACTCCACAGCAGACTTGTTTACTAAGGCACAGGTGCTAAGCGTGCGAAGATTGTTCTTGCTACGGGCTGCCATGAACATACAAAAGACCACATTGAATCTTCCATCATATAAGGATATGATAAAGAAGAGGGTTTTTAAAGTGCATACTCCTTTGTTTAAATCTAAATTTGCAATATGTTTCCACATGTTTCTTTTACCGTACATCTATAACTCTCTGAAAAAAATAGTTAATCTGAAAGGTTGCACTGTCCTGGAGGCAAGAAAGAAAATCCAAGCCCTATTGTTATCCTGGAACTATGAGCAATCGGAATCACTACTTAGAATAATATCATAACAGCACATTCACACACACACACACACACATACACATATACAACATACACAAACATCATGGCCACTATTTCTTGCACACTCACCTATTGCAAGCACCGTCAGATAATCATTAATAGTTTATGGACAGGCCTAGCCTAGTGTGAAACCATTGCTCCTCTATTTCTGAATGTCTGTATATGTTAACAAATATTTCAATTTCAATTTTCCAAGAAAATCCAAGCCCTATTGTTATCCTGGAACTATGAGCAATCGGAATCACTACTTAGAATAATATCATAACAGCACATTCACACACACACACACACACATACACATATACAACATACACAAACATCATGGCCACTATTTCTTGCACATTCACCTATTGCAAGCACCGTCAGATAATCATTAATAGTTTATGGACAGGCCTAGCCTAGTGTGAAACCATTGCTCCTCTATTTCTGAATGTCTGTATATGTTAACAAATATTTCAATTTCAATTTTCAAAATTGATGTTATTGTATGAATATCAAGATGACTTTGTCTTTTTTTTATTTCATCAGCTTATCGAAATATCGACAAGTGAACTAGTTTGATGGCATCAATTACACATTACCACAGTAATTACTTGAAAGTTCATTATAAAACTTAAATTCAATTGTAATAACACTGTTCAAAGCTCAAGTTGTAATTTAGTCAATCATAGGGTGATGAAATATGGGGATAGTTCACTAAATAACTGACCACATAATTAATGATAAAGACATATACTGTTGATGCAGGCAGATAAACGTTACACTATAATGATTACCTAAAAGGGTTCTCACTAATTATTGCTACAATAAACGATTTTATCCTACGCCACGCACTTACCCATTTCTGACGTCCGACACAAATTTTGCAACTAAGTCGACATGTTTTTCATCAAGTTCTTGAACTAAAGTATCTGAAGGCGACATTGTGCACAAAAATACTTGTAAACAATGTAAATAATTAAAAAAATTCCTATTCTAAACACATATAACCTCTAATAAAACTTGAAAAACTTCACGTATTTAATGGCGACCACAGATAAGTAGGGAAAAAATGGTCGTTGTTTTTAATGTTTGTAAAAAAAAATAACTGAACCAAGGTTGTAAGGCAAACAGGCAAGTTACATTTTGAACTCATACAAAAAAGCAAATTTTATTATTTTATATTTACGCAAAGAGAAGAGAACGTAACCACCAACCACTCGAAGAACGAAACGCTAAACGAAAGAAATAGGTAATCTGTGGCTGCAGAAAGGGCTATCCTCTTTCTACGGCTGCACATGAAGTAGGACGACGGCTGCAGCACGCCGCCATCTTGGCACTCCTGTCAGTGTCACATTTGTCTTGACATTTCACTATTTCAGTTTCAGAACGTTTCACAAAGTACAATATACGTTTCAGTGAAGCGTCATTATTTGCATTATTGATTAATTATTTTCCTAATTATTTAATTGTATGATTTGTTAATTAACTTAATGTTAACGTGATACATATCTTTGCTAAATATCAGATTACATTTATCGATTGTATTCCCTGTTGTTGTTGTTGTTGTTGTTACACGTACGGTCAATAGTGGGTTTTTTGCTCTCAACCTTAGGTTTAACTCTGACAAAATTCTATAAAATCATTGGATCGCATTTAATACGAGCTCCACATATTCTTCCTTAGTCAAAATAACGCGAAAGAGCAAGAACTATATGCCGCCCGCACTGCTAGAGGTGATAATCTAAAATCACTGAAAAAAGTAAATATTACTTGGAGAGCATCATACGCGTGGAAGAAAGCGCTTGATAGCGTTTCTGTAAACTTACATCCGCTCTTTAGTGTGATTTGGCGTTTTTATTCGAACAAATAAGTCCACCGTAATGGAAGGAAGCGGTGGCGTGAAACAGGAGGCAGTGTACATTAAGCAGGAACCCCATTGGGACTCTGAGGATGACGCGCCGCTCGGGTCACAAGCAGGGCAAATCAGGCTGTTACCTCAACAAAGTAAGCTATTTATTTTTAAAAGGCCTTTTATCTTTAGCACCATTTTTTTTTTTTATGACATAGGTGGCAAACGAGCAGAGGAATCGCCTGATGGTAAGCGATTAGCGCCGCCCATGGACACTCGCAACACCAGACGGGTTGTAAGTGCGTTGGCGGCCTTTAAGATGGGAGTACGCTCTTTTCTTGAAGGTTTGAAGGTCGCCACCATTTCTGCAACGACGCTATTATAGTGTGTATGAATTTGTGAAGCTTAGACTGCAACATGCTCCCCAGAGTGGAGAGCTGCCAGCAAGCCAAACATGCTGCTGATGTTTGTCACACAAAATTGCATCAGACACATTTAAAACTGCAGCTTCATTTATTTTTATTCACCAAATTATTAATAAGCAATTGCGTAGGTGGTGAATGAAAGAATGTACAAATCGTAATTTATGTCGTGATCATCACACTAGAATAGATGTCAAAATTACGCAACTCACACACACCAGAATACATGTCCAAATTACGCAAGGCACATAAACGAAGGTGCCTTAAGAGTGTGCAGAAAGCTCGGTTTTCCATTCAAAATAGTTTCGTTCTCATTTATAATGGCATGCGGAAATTATATGAAACAATGGGATTTGGCTTATCTAGGCCGGAAATAGTTTCTGTTGCTTGAAATTATAATGGAGAAAAAATACAGCAATTATTAAGGTTTTCATACAAGACCTAAGAACTCAAATGCTTACTGTATTTTTTTTTTTCTATTACAATTTCTGGCAACAAAAACCAATTTCCAGCCTAGATATGGCGGATCCCATTGTGTATACAAAGTTTCATGTTATTTCAGCAGTTTTAAAATGAGAACGAAACTATGTTTGTATGCAGAATTGAGTAAGTCGAGTGTGCGGGTGCTTAAAGCATGGTCAAAAGATGACAGTCTTGTCTCAACCAGAGGATGCCTCAAATTTGTTCACAGCTTTATAGCATGTTGCATAGATGATGCTAAAGACAAAAAGTATTTTTAAATTCTATTCTTCATCATCTTCATTCCTCATTGCTGAGGATCGTGAGCACATATAGTCTGTCTCCAAATAGTATGGCTATAAGCCATATCAGCCATTTGGACCAGTCAGTGCATGCTGTCCCCAATCAACTTCTTAATGACGTCAGACCTTCTTGTAGGTGCACTTACTTACAAAAATAAATGGTTGCCAAAAAAAGGTCAAATATTGAGATTGTTAGTGAAGATTCTTGACATTTTGTTTTATTTTCTTTATTGGAGAAACAACAGAAGTAAGTGATAAACGAGTATGTTACAAAATAGTAAATTATAGAATAGACACCTACTTCTAAGACACTCTCACTAAAAACATCTTGAAATGAATGGACACAAGTCTTAAAGCAGTAAACGGACTTCAATAAGAACTTATATTTTTCTTACCAGAACCTGGAGTTGCTGACAATCCAAAAAAACATAACAATGATAATGATGAAACATAACAATGACATTTCCGTTGATTTACAGTAAAGGTAGAAATAGAGTTTGAACTCGAAAGAGTGAAAGAGGAGCCACCATGCTCAGACAGTGGCGACTCCAGCGTTGAGGATGCAGCGCAGGATGTGCTCGCCGACCAGGAGATTAAAGAGAAGCCTGTGTTGGGCCCAAAAGCACAGAATAATAAAGTAGCTGAGGAACAATCAGGTGAGTGTATAATTTTTTTTATAAGAGGATAATCATACACTAAGGCTGCGTTGCACCAAACCGTCTGTAATCGTAAGCCGTGTTCGTTAAAATCTGATTGTATGGAAAGTTTGACAAGCTCCTATGGGATGACAGCTGTTAGCGCCATATTTAACGTTGATCGGTCTGTAATCGTAAGATGGTGCAACCCGCCCGCCCTAAGCAACCTAGTCACAAACTAACCAAAACTTGTACTATGGGCACTAACCGACTATAACAGCGTGATTTTAGGGTCGTGATCCGAAATAATTGTACATAGTCAAAAATTCAAAGTAGACAACGTCACAGTCGTTATGAAGGTTTATCTAAATATATAAAAGAAGAAACTGACTGACTGACTGACTGACTGACTGACTGACATATCAACGCACAGCCCAAACCGCTGGTCCTAGAGATTCCAAATTTGGCACGTAGGTTCCTTATAAGGTCTAGGGGTGCACTAAGAAAGGATTTTTCAAAATTCAACCCCTAAGGGGGTGAAATGGGGCTCCGAAGTTTGTATGGCGAAACAAGATTGGCTGGACTATTTTATTCGAAACTTCACAAAAGTATTTCTAACGATAAATGAGTAAACACGTGTTTCAGGTTTTCTGAAAAATCAACCCCTAAAAGGGGGAAATGTGGTGACAAATTCTGAAAATCGACATGGGTATTGTTTTTATGGTTTATCGGGTCGCTGATAACGAAAACAACAATGTTTTTGAAATCCCACGTGGAGGACGTGAAATACCATCCCCCTGTTGGGATGCGAGGGGGATGAAATGTCTAAATATTAATATGGGTGTCGTTTTTATGGTTTTTTGGAACGTTCATTACGAAAATGGCATCGATTTTGAAATTTAATGTAGTGGACATGAAAACTTTTGAAAGTTTGTGCCAAATTGCAAGAAATAACTGACTGACTGAGCGAGTGACATATCATCGCATAGCCCAAACTACTGGTTTTAGAGATTCTAAATTTAGTATGTAGGTTCCATATAAGGTCTAGAGGTGCATTAAGAAAGTACTTTTCAAAATTCAACCCCTAAGGGGGTTAAATGGGGGTCCGAAGTGTGTGTGGGGAATCAAGATTAGTTGGACTATTTTATTCGAAACTCCACAGGAGTATTTCTAAAGATAAATGAGTAAACACGTGTTGCAGGTTTTTTGAGAAATAAACTCCTAAAAGGGGGAAAGGTGGTGACAATTTCTAAAAATCGACATGGGTATTGTTTTTATAATATACCGGGTCGCTGATAACGAAAACAACAAGGATTTTACAATCCCATGTGGAGGACGTGAAATACCATCCCCCCTGTTGGGGTGCGAGGGGGATGAAATATCTAAATATGAATATGGGTGTCGTTTTTATGGTTTTTTGGAACGTTCATTACGAAAATGGCATCGATTTTGAAATTTAATGTAGTGGACATGAAAACTTTTGAAAGTTTGTGCCAAATTGCAAGAAATAACTGACTGACTGAGCGAGTGACATATCATCGCATAGCCCAAACTACTGGTTCCAGAGATTCTTAATTTAGTATGTAGGTTCCATATAAGGTCTAGAGGTGCATTAAGAAAGTACTTTTGAAAATTCAACCCCTAAGGGGGTTAAATGGGGGTCCGAAGTGTGTGTGGGGAATCAAAATTAGTTGGACTATTTTATTCGAAACTTGACAGGAGTATTTCTAACGTTAAATGAGTAAACATGTGTTTCAGGTTTTATGAGAAATCAACCCCTAAAAGTGGGAAAAGTGGTGGCAAATTCTGAAAATCGATATGGGTAGGTATTGTTTCTATGGTTTATCGGGTCGCTGATTACGAAAACAACAATGATTTTAAAATCCCACGTGGCAGACGTGAAATACCATTCCCTCTGTTGGGTTCCAAGGGGGTTGGAATGTCTAAATATTAATATGGGCGTCGTTTTTATGGTTCTTTGGGTCGTTAATTTTGAAAATGGCATTGATTTCGAAATTTTATATTGCGGACATGAACTATTAAAAGTGTTTGCCAAATTGCAAGAAGAAACTGACTGACTGAGTGAGTGACATATCAACGCACAGCCCACACTACTGATTCGAGAGATACCAAATTTGGCATGTAGGTTCCTTATAACATCTTAAGGTGCATGAAATGCCGTGAATTCCCTATGAAGAGACGACCTTTTTTGATTCAATGTATTGTAAGTAAGTGGTTTTATTAATCAGTGCCGTCCGATACGATTTCGATAAAAATCGATATTTGAGCGTCCGAGAGGACTCTTAATAGGAATCCGAGGTAAACTTTGAATAAAGTAAGGGCTATATTAATTTTCTTCATTTCCGTTGCAATTTCGTTCAAAATTGATATCTGAGCGTCCGAGAGGTCCCCTAAATACGACTCCGAGGTAAAATTGGGATAAGTGGCAGCCATATTGATTTTCTTAATTTCCTTCCCAATTTCGTTCAAAATAGATATCTGAGCGTTCGAGATGTCTCTTATTACGAATCCGAGGTAAAATTTGGAAAAAGTCGCAGCCATATTGATTTTGTTCATTTCCTTCCCGATTTGGTACAAAATCGATATCTGAGCGTCCGACAGGTCTCGTAATACGAATGCAAGGTAAAATTTGGAAATAGTGGCGGCCATATTAATTTTCTTCATTTCCGTTCCGATTTTGTTAAAAATCGATATCTTAGCGTCCACAAGGTCTCTTAATACGAATCCGAGGTAAAATTTGGATAAAGTGGCAGCCATATTGATTTTCTTCATTTCTGAACCGATTTCGTTCAAAATCGATATCTGAGCGTCTGAGAGGCCACATAATACGAATCCGAGGTAAAATTTGGAAAAAGTGGCGGCCATATTGATTTTCTTCATTTCCGTCCCGATTTCGTTCACAATCGATATCTGAGCGTCCGAGGTCCCGTAATACGACTCCGAAGTAAAATTTGGAAAAATTGGCGGCCATATTGCTTTTCTTCATTTCCGTCCCGATTTCGTTCAAAATCGATATCTGAGCGTCCGAGAGGTCCCCTAATATGACTCCGAGGTAAAATTTGGAAAAAGTGGCGGCCATATTGATTTTCTTCTTTTCTTTAACAATTTCGTTAAAAATCGATATCTGAGCATCCGAGAGGTTTCTTAATACGACTTCGAGGTAAAATTTTGAAAAAGTCGCAGCCATATTGATTTTCTTCATTCCCTTCCCAATTTTTGTTCATAATCGATATCTGAGCGTCCGAGAGGTCTCGTAATACGAATCCGAGGTAAACTTTAGAAAAAGTGGCAGCCATATTCATTTTTATCATTTCCGTCACGATTTCATTCAAAATGGATATCGGAGCGTCCGAGAGAATTCTAAATACAAATCCGAGGTAAAATTTGGAAAAAGTGGCAGCCATATTGATTTTCTTTATTTCTAACCCGATTTCGATTAAAATCAATATCCGAGCGTCCGAGAGGTCTCTTAATACGAATTCCAGGTAAAATTTGTGTAAGTGGTGGCCATATTGTTTTTTTTTTTCCGCCCGATTTCGTTCAAAATCGAGATCTGAGCGTCCGAGAGGTCTCTTAATTCGAATCTGAGGTAAATTTTGGCACTCCATGCATGCCAGGGATTGTAAAAAAAGGATTGAGTTTTAAAAACGACATAGAGGTTTCGATATTTTTTCCATTTAAATCAACCTAAAAAAATTTTTTTTAATCGAATGGCATTTATTTACGAACCTTGAGGTCTTCGAGAAGACAAGTACGGTTGTCAGTTTTTTGTTGCACTTTTAGCACCACCCACGGGTCACGTGTAGAGTAACGGTGGGTACTCCCTACGGACGTGGTGCAACTTCGACCCCCCTTTGTCAAGTGAGTGGGCAACTTGACTGTTAGAAGTTCCCAAGCCGCCCGAAGGCCTCTAACTTGGCTTAACGACTGCTGTCGTAAACAGCAGTCGGGATCAACGGCTTATCGTGCCTTCCAAAGCACGAGAGCGCTCAGTTAGTAATTACTCAAAGCGGTCACCCATCCAAGACCTGACCTGCACCCACATTGCTTAACCTCGCATACCGCACGCGGTAGGCGGGTGCCGCTGAGCCACGAGCGCTCTGAATTCTTGATAGTTTGTGCCAAATTTCAATTCAATCGGTCCAGTAAAAGCAACTCGGTTGTAACAGACGGACTAACAGTAAGGAGTGCGAATGAAAGTGAAGCCAAATTGTCTTTTTGGATGCTCCTTTTAATAAATCACAATCACCAAACTTCGTATACCGAAACTCCCAGAATGTAACAACTACTATTCTGGAAACCGCATCTAAATCGGTTCAACCAAACGCGAGATAATCTTGGACAAACATACATATATACCTACATACATATATACGGGTCAAACAGTGAACCTCTTTTTTGTAGACGGTTAAAAATTACGCTTAGTACGCGGGCGAAGCCGCGGGCAAATGCTAGTAACTCAAATAATTTTCTTTTTTTACAAATTTTAATGGAAAATAATACTTTTTCATACGACTTGGTCACCCTACCCCAGTGTCAACTCTCCATACCATCCGTCAAAGAGAGTAGGGTAACCATGTTTTTTGTGATTTTGTATTTTTTTCATCAAAATAAATTAAAAATGAAATGCGTTTGTTTCGTGCGACTACAATTTTTTTGAAATGTCTAACAGATACCAAGCCTAAAAACTGGTTCTTGATCCACGACCCCGTAATCACCCTGTATACATACTTATATAGATAAATAAATACATAGAAAACATCCAAGACTCAGGAACCATTATTCATGCTCATGACACAACTAAGATACCCTGACCGGGATTCGAACGTGGGACCACCAGCATAATTGGCAGCATTTATTTATTTAATTTTGTTATAAAAATAATTAAATAAAGTGTTTGTCACTATCATTATGCATTTATCATCTGCCTGTATATGGCCCAATGCTGGGCATGTCCATAGAAATTGAAATTCATTAATTATACATTAATACATAATAATTATACATTACGTCTTTGAATCTGGGGTGACAACTTTTCAGTGTCAGTAACATTCGTACACAATAAATAAGTAACAAATACAATTTGATTAATATGAGGGTTGCAGGTGACAATAGGCTGCGGTGATCGCTTACGATCAGGCGGGGCGTACGCTTGTTTGCCACCGACATGGTAAAAAAAAAAGAAAATGACGTGATTGAAGTGTTTCTTGATGCAACTTGTCTTTGAGTCGCAGACAGTTTTATTGTCAATTGTATGTATGTATGTAAGCACTTTATTGTACACAATTACAGGTTGAAACATAAAGAGGTCACAAAGCGTTAAAGTACAAAGGCGAGCTTATCCCTATAAGGGATCTCTTCCAGCTAACCTTTGAGCAATTAAGTGGAAGGTAGGTAGAATAAGATAGACAAACTTAAACCATGTACATACAATACAAATAAAACAGATGCGATATATATATATATATATGAAAAATAAAACTTATATATGCATAAATGTAATCGGTAAATATATACATTATATATATCGATACAAATGTCGTAAATATGAGTAAATTAATAAAATTTTAAAACTGTATTTAACCAATTCACTAGTTATTGGAAAGCCACAACTTCTTTAAATGACTCTTGAGTGACGCGACAGACGGGCACTGTCTTAGTGACAACGGCAACGCATTCCACAGCTTCACAGTGTTCTGCTGAGTTAAACGATTTTTATCTACACTCAAGAGCAAATAAAATGGGTACATTATCAGACATACTATGTATTGAATTTCCATACAAAGGTACCCAATTAATTATGCTCTCGAGTGTATTTTGTATACTAATGTGATAGCAAAAGTAGATGATCATTTTAGTACCTTGTAACTTTCACTACTTCGCACCCCAGGCGTTGCAGTGTTGTTACGTTAACTAGTGCGACAAAGTACTAAAATGATCATTGAAAAAATGACACCTCGCCGAGTTTCTTACGCCGGTTCTTCTCGTGGCAGAGGTATATTTTTCCGAACCGGTGGTAGTTTATTGACGTTCATAGGTGCATGTAATATGCCTAATTTGAAGAATAAACTACTTTTTTTTTTACATGTACATTTGCTGTGTACTGTACGAAGCAATATGCCGAATGTATGGGAAATGAAAAAATACAGGAACTTGTGTATATGTTCGTTGTCTTTCCTACTATGTTTCGTAACAGTGATGTAACTGCGAGTTATCGTATTGGTATTTTATAAGTCTGACGATACTGCCCCGCTAGCATGATACTACATTTTCTTGCAATCAAATTAAAATAGAACACCAAAATGGTCCTTCGAACCGGATTACCGCCCACCTTTTTGGGCGACTTGCCATAAAACGTATTGTGCTAGCTAGGCTGCTCCTGGGTTCGAAACGGTAATTGCAATAACAATAACAATAACTAATCATTAAAAATAATAATAATAATAACCCAATATCCAGTTCATCCAACATTCTACTCAATATCCTTGTGACCCTAGAGCCCATCGGAGACTTCAATAGTCTGGGCACCTGGCGGGAAGCATCACCGGATGTATCATATTGTGCGCTCAGAGATGGTTTCCGCCCTGTGTATCCCTTGCTTTTAGATTATTTTTGTCTTCAAGGGCCTCTGCGCTGTTGGCTTTGGACGCCTTCCAAACGTCCGGGACCCAATGGTCCCGAGATAGGGAAATAACATATGACGGCGGCGTCGCCGTGCTGCAAGCTAATACTTTCATTAGAGTTGAGTGCACTTGCCGTGCTGCTAAAATGTTGTCTGATGGTTTATTGTGAAACTATGTTTTAATCTATTGTCAAGTTGGTTCGATTATTGTGGATTGATATTAAAACAGTGATCTAAGTACTAAATCCAGGTGTTTCTATTAATTTGGAACATGCACCTTTTATTATGGGAGACGACTCGCCCATACATACAATAAAAGTCAAAATTTGTTTTTTTTTTATTGTTAATTATAAAGTTTTATAGCAATAATATAATAGTGATCGGCGGTTAAGAAGTCAATCCTGACATCTGTCATTTGTATACAGTTTATAACCGCAAAGTCACTTTGAGGTTATAAAACTATAGCATGGTAAAGTAATAATCACATGTTTGAATTTATATATTTATCTATTTCAGTGTCATACAAAGTAGCAGCCGAGAAGCGGAAGCCATGCCGGTCTCAACAGACTGACAGTACAAAGTGCTGCGGCATATGCGGCAAACAATTCAGCCGCAGAAACGATGTGGCCCGCCATGCTAAAGTCCACACTAACGAACGACCCTACGCCTGCGACATATGTAACAAGCGATTTAAGGACGCGAGCGTTTTACTAAGACACAAAACAGTTCACACGGGAGAGGTTATCAAGAAATTCACGTGCGACATTTGCCATAGACAATTTGCGGTTCTCGATCACTTGACTACGCACATGCGATCTCACACGGGTGAGAAACCATTCACGTGCCAAGTATGTAACAAAAGCTTTGCGCGTGCGGCGCATTTGGTTAAACATAATCGCATCCACACTGGAGAAAAGCCGTATGCTTGTGAATTATGTGATAAACAGTTTATAGGTTCCGGTGAACTGGCTCGACATAGACGGGTTCACACAGGAGAAGAACCATACTCGTGTGAAATATGCCAAAAGACTTTTAAACACTCTTCATCGTTAACATACCATAGACGGATTCATACCGACGAGCGGCCTTACGCTTGTGATGTGTGTGAGATGCAGTTCCGCTGCTCTAACACACTGATAAAACATAAACGGTCGCATACAGGTGAAAAGCCGTATTCGTGCGATATATGTAAAAAGCAATTTAGAGATAATGGCAGTGTTAAGAAACATATTAAACGATATCACACCGACGATACACCTTCGTAGCCTCTTATAATCAAAATAATTTATTTGTAAACATAAGTAGCGTGCTCTTGTCAGAGGCCAAGACTGATTTCGGGTCGTCGTGCCAGCCAGGTGGATTCCCAAAAAGCTGTAATAGGGTTTTAGTATATTTTGCCGAAAGGCATGCAAATATTTGTCAAAGCAGAGTGGAGCATCAAGCATGTATCAAGCTGTGTAATGTTATCATTATCATTATTGAATATTAAATTACTTTCTCATACTGTTTAAGTTCAAAATCAAACAAGTGTTTCTTCAGTCAATAGTAGATTTTTTAAAGTGTTTTTACTAAAATTGGTTATACTGTGGCTCGTTAAAAAGGCTTTGGATTCTATCAATCTTCTATTTCGCTTGGGAAAACGTGTGTTAATATTGTTTGTACAATCATCTCACTCTGACCAGTCTCTTGCTCCTAAGAAGGAATGGAAAATCTCGTATGCAGTTTCTATATTCTTTTTTTTAATAACACGTCGGTGGCAAACAAGCGTATGGCCCGCCTGATGGTAAGCCATCACCGCAGCCTTTGGACGCCTGCAACTCCAGGGTGTCACATGCACGTTGACGACCCATTAAAAATGTATACACTCCTTGAAGAACCCCATTCGGTAGTCCCTCGGGTAAATCCCGGCAGGGAGCTCATTCCACAACCGGAGCATTTAATAAAAAAAGGGTATTTGCGACATGTTAAATGTATGACATATTGTAAAAAACAAAATTGTACCTGTTAACGCCCAGCGTATGTGTGCTATGCATACATAGGCACACACACACTTACACGCGTCAGCGACCAGCCAGCGCGGACGGGACCGCGCCCCCACTCTCAATACAACAGCTACCGAGCGCATACGCGTGCTTTTATTATATTATTACCTACCATGTAAACATGTAATTCAGTAAATGGAGTACATTTTCAAGAACTTCTTCATTATTTCTCACCTTTGTCCACCGCCCGATAACTACGAGTCGCTCCTGTTTCTACAGTACCAAAATCATAAAAATATATGTAACTTAACAATTTGAGATTTTTTTCTTTATCGTCCAAAAGTCAAATCAAAAGGTACCAATAAAATCATTATGTATAAATAAAGAATAAATCCTGTGACAACTATGTATGTATAGTTGCGGAATGAAAAGTTCGTCACTTTTCGACTTTAATTGCATTAAAATAAAGTTTAAAATTGATAGTATAGGTCGATTCACAAGAGCTGGCGCGGAAAATGTATGAAACTGACAATAATTTCATAGACATTCCACGCCAGCTATTGTGAATCGACCTGTACCACCCCCTTTCATCCCTTGGGTGTCGTAAGAGTCGACTATGGGAACCAGGTTAAAGTATGTTGTGGGCAATAGGCTAGCAACCTGTTACTGCAATATCACATTTTCTCCATCTATGAACTTACAATTGCTAAAAGTGGCACTGAAATTAATTTTCATGTGCTCTGGATACCCCCTTTGCGAATAAAGGCGTGAGTTGATATATGTATGAAAATTGATTAACCTTTTCATTCTCCGACTGTACTTTAATGGAGTATTTCACGACTAGAACAGCTATATATGTATTTATTTTTACATATTGTGGTTCGATCATCAAAACCAAGTGCCGAGCTTCTTAAGCCGGGTCCCCAGCGCCATGTTTTTCGTGTTTGCAAACATCAAACATGTTTTTCGAACACAAAATAGGCGTGGCCTCAATGTTAAGGCCGGTCCACTGCACCAAAAATCGAACAAAACACGTTGTTGATGTTTGCAAACACGAAAAACATGGCGCTGTGGACCCGGCTTTACGACGGCTCTTCTCGTGACAGAGGTTTATTTTTCCGAACCGGTGGTAGTTTATTGACATCCATAGGTGCATGTAATATACCTAAATTGAATAATAAACAAATTGTAGGAGCCGCTTTGAGGGCCGCTAGCGTCGAGTTAGGTGCCCCTAAGTTTTGCCCTTTATGATGTAATAGGGATGTTGACAACAATAAAAATAAATTACTCTTACATTACCAATAAATAAATCTCACGAAAATAGTCGGAAAATATCACGCTTCTACTTATTTTTGCTATTTTAAATATTTTTAAATACATGAAGAACAATAAATGTGTTAGCGACGCGCTCATTACGTACCATTTTTAAATGTACGTTGTAGTTAGTAATCATTTATTTATGTACAACGAAAATATATACAAGAATATTTAACCAAAATAATATAAAGAAAATTAAAACTAACTTAAATCTAAACCGGGCCCTTGAGGCATTGTACCGAGGATGCTGGTGGCATTTCCTCGCTGTATCGCAATGCTGATACGTTGAGTGAGGAAACCGCCAGCTCTTCGGTCACCAGTTACGTCAACCAGACGCTTCGCAATTTCTGCAAATAACTTATGCGCGCTGGGACCCCATGGACCTAGAGTTTCGACGCCAAGTTGTAGTTACTTATAGCTATAACATCATAGGTGCGAATCTCTTGTAAACGCCCCACCGCCGGCCTTGGCAGTCTGCATGCATTCGTGAACAGAGCCGCGCGGTGCCGGGTTAATTTAATTTCGAAACCCTTTCTAATATTTAAGTCTCTGTACCAATTTCGTGTTTTTTCCCGTGCATTATATAAAACTCCTTGCGTTTACTTCACCACCAAGACGTCACCCCACCAGCTTCAAAATGGATGCTATTTGATCATTGAAAAGGCGTGACGTCACTTGTTGCTATTTCCCTACAAACTTCATACTAACAGAGCGTTTTTGACGTTTCATTAAGACTGTGCAGTACATTCGGTTCTCCATACAAACGTATTTACCCTCTCATTTTAAAACGCCAGAGAGCCTACCGCGAACCAAAAACGAACTATCTCCCTCTCTGTCGTTCGAATATGCATGTGCGACAGAGAGGCAGATACTTCGATTTCGGTTCGCGGTAGCGCCTCTGGCTAGAATAACATGAAACTTTGTATACACAATGGGATCCGGCATATCAAGGTCGGACCATAGTTTCTGTTGCTTGAAAGCAAAAAGCCGCTGAATTTTTTGCCTTTTACAATTTCTAGCAACAGAAGCTATGGCCCGACCTAGATATGCCGGATCCCATTGTGTATACAAATTTTCATGTTATTCTAGCATGGCGTTTTAAAATGAGAGGGTAAATACGTTTGTATGGAGAACCGAGCCAGACCGAGCGTACTGCGCCCTCTTAAAAGTTGCTGATTTGACTATCAGTCAACATCCCTATTGTAACTGGGTCATGGCACCTACCCTTTTTAACATCCTGACGCCATCAAGGTTTGCGCCAGGTTAAATTATACTCTGTCAAATTGACATATAGTCAAAACTTTTGCGTATAGCTCTTGTAGCTAAGTAACTCTCAATTACTTTGTATTGTTAAGGCGAAGGGGTGGGCAAGCTCTTTCCATACAAACTTTGTGCAAGTTTTTCTTCGTTTGTGTTTGCACTCCAGTTACTATTTTTGGTCCATATGCTTATTTTTTTGTTAGCTATGTCCTGATGTTTTTCTTTCTTAATTTTAATTATTTTTTCTATTTTTCTTATTTTTATTATTTTTTAAATAATGCAAAATTTCAACATCAAGTTCTGCGTATATCCAATATGTAACAATAAAAAATAAAATTAAATGCTGTAGTGCCAAAACTAACGCAAAAAACTTGCACAACCTTTGTATGGAGAATGGCTTGCCCTACCCTGCGCCTTAAGTTAGCGTATATACCTAAGATTATCTCGCATGTTGTGTTTACATATAATTGGTTGCGCACTAAGCTATAACCACTGCCGAATGTACTTCATTTTTAATGTCATGATGTAGAAACTGTTGGTGAACCTTATCTAAATAAATAAAACTTAATTGAGACCTATGTACTATGTATAGGACGCTGGGTGTCAGTAGGATATATTGGGGGAGGCATACGTCCAGCAGTGGACGCCCTTGGGCTGATATGGTGGGTAGTTGGTTCAATGCAGACATTATATCGTCTCTTAAAACTGGTTCGAATGTCACCAATTGAGAACTGGGGTAATTAACACAAGGCACCACCAATCTAGAAAGCTTTACAAAATCCAAAATTGCATTTAGGTAAAAAGTGACTTAATCGTCTTGAAATGAATTGCTAAAACGCAACTAATTCATTTATACATATAGGGTGATTCGGGAGACGTGAGCAAGATCAACACTACGGATTCAGTAGATCATAAACTACTGCTTCGTGCCGCTATTAGTGAAATTAACGTTCATTTATCTTTGGTGTTGACAACAAAATGTTTTTAATTATTTACGAAATTCATGGTCACTCTACAATCAGAATACTTCAGTCAAGTCATACGTGTCAAATTGAATGTCATCTTGAGTCCGATTACTTTTGAAATATCGTATCTCACTCAATGTGACAATTTACTTTCTTCGTAATCAAAGTGCTGTCATAACAGTGAGAGGTTTAATCTTTATAAACAAGTTGTTGTAGGGTGACCATGATTGTAGAGAATTAAACTTTAACTTAACAAAAATTAAAATACAGGAAAAAGGTATTTTACTTAAATACAATGGTGAACGATTCATTGCCATTTAATATGTACCTATAGTGTTGGTCCTGCTCACGTCTCCTGAATCACCCTATATGTATAAATAAATTAGTTGCGTTTTAGTTGGTTTTATTTTAGCAATTCATTTCAAGACAATTAAGTCACTTTTTACGTAAATGTGAACCTTAAATCGCAGAACCAAGATGTAAATTCTACTGACATGTATGTGGTCGCTACATCGCCTCTGCCTTCATACGTAATGGGCGACGAAAAGGTTTATCATAAGAAACGTAAGCAACCTACTTAAGAGCGCTTTACTAAAATGTAACGGGTTCACTAGCGCCACTCCTAAATAATTGTGATTATTTAAATTTAACTTAAAGAGCGCTCGTGGCCCAGCGGCGCCCGCGTACCGCGTGCGGTATGCGAGGTTAAGCAATGTCGGGCGAGGTCAGTTCTTGGATGGGTGACCGCTTTTAGTGGTTACTAACTGAGCGCTCCCGTGCTTTGGAAGGCACGTTAAGCCGTTGATCCCGGTTGCTGTCCTTGATAGCAGTCGTTAAGCCAAGTTAGAGGCCTCCGGGCGGCTTGAGAACTTCTAACAGTCAAGTTGCCCACTCACTTGACAAGCCTAATCCTAATAAGGTCTGGTTTCCCCCTCGGGTTGGAAGTTCAGATGGCAGTCGCTTCCGTAAAAACTAGTGGCCTACTCCAATTCTTGGGATTAGGTAGCGGACCCCAGACATCCTTCAGGGTGCAACTGTACTGGGAATAACGCTAGGAGGATGATGATTTAAATTTAACTTAAAGTAAAAACCGCCGTTTTATTTTTGAACTCACAACAAATCGACTAATCCAGCAACGCAAAAACTAGTTTGATATATTCAAAAGGTACTTTAACACGAAATACTAAGGCATGTAAGATAGTGGCCTCCTTTTTTCAATATCTACCGTTAAATTTAAATAATCACAATTATTGACGAGTGGCGCTAGATGGACTGTTACATTTTAGTAAAGCGCTCTTAAACGGAAGCATACATGTTTGTACTTGGCTCATACAGCTGATATGAGTGATAACCAGTGACGCGCATGCGTTGAACCGTTGAGGTAAGTATTGTAAGGCGGTATGCATGTGACGCATCACTAGCCTACTACTTGCCCATCTCTAAAGCCGGGTCCACAGCGCCATGTTTTTCGTGTTTGCAAACATCAAACATGTTTTGTTGGATTTTTGGTGCAGTGGACCGGCCTTAACATTGAGGCCACGCCTATTTTGTATTCGAAAAACATGTTTGATGTTTGCAAACACGAAAAACATGGCGCTGTGGACCCGGCTTAAATCTACTTCAACGGAACGCCGGGCGCTTGCGTGGCGCGCCTGTCTCTAAATCTGCTTCAGCGGAACGCGGCGCGACGGTCGCTCGGGACTCCTCTTCGCTGCCCGCAGACTCAGAAGAAACATCCACGCCACTTGACCGGCCGAGCATTTATTCCTTTTTTTTTATCGCCATCTTTGTCGTTATTGATTTTGCTGGCCATTCAGCGAGTTAATACCGGTTTTTTGGCACTGTGCCGGTAGGTACATAATGTTAATTTGATTAAATTATCTTTACTACGTGATTAAGATAAGTTAGAGATAAAGAACGTGCGAGATGTATGGATGGTTATGTATGTCTGTGCTATGTAGCTACTAGTATATAAGGAAATGGAATGTGGAATAAATTAACAGTTATCTGTGGTCAAGATAGAGTTATGTCTCTCACTGAGTGTGGACTTCCATAAGCCCCTCTGGGGCGTAGTCCACACTCCCTCTACCTGCTCCCCCATCTACATCCAATAATGCCAGGCAAGTGGACGCTATCTCAACCACCAACCACGGCCTGGCAAAGGCACGTTTGGACTGAATGAGTATCGGAGTAGGGTGCGATTTGATTAGTTTTTTTTTTGTGGGTAGTTAACGAAACCTGTTGTGAATTTATAATTTGTGCAATGCATGCGTATTTCGACGAAGCATGTTGCTGATGCTGTTCTGGATATTGATATTCTCATAAAATATTATAAATAAATAAATATTAAGGGACTTTTTTTTTACTCAAATCGAACTAGTCCCATAGTAAGCTCAATAAGGCTTGTGTTACGGGTACTAGACGAAGATATATTTAATAAATAAATATGTATATATACTTAAATAAATAGAAAACATCCAAGTCTCAGGAACAAATGTCTCTGCTCACCACAGAAACAAATGCCCTTACCGGGATTCGAACCCGGGACCTCTAGCTTCGGAGGCAGTGACACTACCAACTAGGCTAACCAGGCCGACAAGCCGGCCGTTTTTTAAGAATAGACACCTTGATAACTATAAGTATTGGTACTTCAATACAGTGGGAATGGTTTACTACATATAGAAAGGGTTGCTTTTTCACTGCTTTTTGACTACAACAAAAGAAAACGGCGAATGTCAAAATTGCATGCTCTGTAATTAATTATTATATAATGTAATAAGTAATAAATAATAGCACATGAATATAATTAGATCTAAAGTGTATCTAGAGCATAAGAACTGACAACAAACTGTTTCGCAGTACATTTTGTAACAATTGATGTCTTTATGAAATAAACTATTTCCCTCTATATTTATTTTTAATCATAGGTAGCTTATTACAATATAAAAAGTGAAATTTACTTAAAGCAATATTTACACACTTAATTATTATTAAATACACAATAAAAATAATAACTTTCACATTATAGGTCTCTGTATACTAATCCTAGCTGATAAGCTTTTTGTTATTTTGAAATGTACCAACATATGGATGAATATCTGAATTAAATAATTATTATAACTTAAAAGATTTAAAGATTTTTTAAACATAATAACAAACAAAAGAAAGAAATCAGTTCGTAAGCAGCTGCATTAATATAAACTGTGTCGCAGCTAATTACGCCCACCTCGGGACAAAGGGGGATTCGAAAGTGGGTACATTATTATAATTAACATTTTAACTATGCATAACAATTTGGCGCACACTCCACCTTTACATAAATTATCAATTAATGCTTTAAAATATAGCTGTAGTTATTCACCATACAAAGTCTGTGACCATTGTTACACCTATATTTACAAATAAAGACCTTTATTTGATCTTATAAACTTATGAAGTTGTATTGTTGGCGTGATATCGCTTTACATGTTTTTGAACATTGCCCGAAAGGGTAAATCGCTTCCCGCATACTTTGCAGCTGAATGGCTTTTCACCTGTATGCGACCGTTTGTGTCTTTGCAATGCGTTTGAGCGCCGGAACTTCTTTTCGCACAAATCACAAGAATAAGGTCGCTCGTCGGTATGAATCCGTTTATGTTCAATCAAATAACTTGGCTGATGAAACTTCATTTCACACAAGTCGCACGAATATGGTCTGATTAAGTGTTCGCCCGTGTGGATTTTTTTATGGCTGTATAAAGTACTTATTTGCACAAACCGCTTGTCGCATATATCGCATCTGTAAGGTTTTTCACCTGTATGAAGTCGTATATGTCTTTTCAATTCGGTTGAACCTCTGAACTTTCTATGGCATATGTCGCAGGTGAACGGCTTTTCGCCAGTGTGAATTCGTTTATGTTTAACCAATGCATGGGAGCGCCGAAACCGCATGTTACACACATCGCAGGCGAATGGCTTTTCTCCCGTATGGCAGCGCTTGTGTTCTGTCAAATGACTCGGTTGGACGAACTTCATTCCACAATCTTTGCACTCATACTGCCGAATTATCTCTTCTCCTGTATGAATTTTTCTGTGGTAAGTCAAAGATTTCGATTGTTTAAAGCTCCTTTCGCATACTTCACACGCGTATGGTTTTTCTCCTGTGTGTACTCGTCTATGTCTCATCAATTCACCCGAACTTTTAAATTGTTTGTTACAAGTTTCACAAGAATAGGGCCTCTCGCCAGTATGATTTCTATTATGTTTAACCAATTGATTCGCACGTGCAAAGCTCTTGTTACATATTTTGCAAGAAAACGGTTTTTCCCCTGTGTGTATTCGTATATGTGTAGTCAAATGATCCAAACACGCAAACTGCTTTTTACAAATATCACACGTGAACCGCTTAATTTTGTTGCCTGTATGAACTGTTTTATGCTTGACTAGAGCACTGGAATCATTAAATCGCTTCTTACATATGTCACACGAATACGGTTGTTCGCCAGTGTGCACTCTCATATGGCGAGCTAAGTCGTTGCCGCGGTTAAATTGTTTGCCGCATACATCACAGGGGTAGGACTTCGTCCCGTCGCTCTGTTGAGACCGGCGGATCCGCTTTACGGAAACTGCCTCACTTGACGCTGAAAAATGGGCAATTATTATTTAAACAAATCAATTTATCTGATTAGATTTTTTTTTTTTTTTTTAATTTATTCATATTAAAGAAACATACAGACAAAACTTAAACTAAGATGCACCACAGGAAACCTGTTAGAGGTTTATGCGTGGCGCAAATGGTAAGACCGCTCACATCGTTATTGTTTATTTATAGCTACGAGTATACAGATGACATAGAATTTAACACCTACCCGTTATCATACATCTCTGTTCGCTCCTGTGCCTGTGCAACTTGACTCGTTTTTCGTTGATTTCGAGTGTATATAGAATTTCTTAAATACGTGTTTACACAACTTTTTATTTTTGAAAATGTTTGTATACAGGTCATCTGGTAATTTGTTTAATATGTTAGGTAGCATGTACTCCCACGTCCTTTTGCCATAAACATTTACATACCTCGGCAGGCTATACCTAGGTTGAAGTACTGAGTCACGTAAGTTCTTATGCCTACATTTTTTAACTAACAGGTTTATTTTACTATACTCGTCAAGAGCTATAGACATATTTACTTTATCATAGATAGCCATTACTTTACAGTGCTTAAAGATATCTGATTCATTTTCGAATTTATTTAAGTGTCGAGGTATTATAGTTTTAAGTATACTAAGTTGGAGTTTATAGACAGAGTCTATGTGTGTTTTGTACGTTCGCCCATAGCTACTTAAACCATAGCTTATTACCGAGTCTGCCAGCGAGATATATATCAATCTTAATGTATTATACGGTAACTTATATTTGAGAATATTTATTTGAGAACGCAGTGATCGTAATTTATTACAAACGTAATCAATATGGGGTTTCCAGTTCAGGTTTTTGTCGATCACAAGGCCCAGGTAGGTATGCTGGTCCACCAGCTGGAGCGACCCGCACGCACACGACGCGTGCGCAGGCGGGCCGTGCTAGCAGCTGTGTGAATGAGCAATAATTGTAGGTTTGACACTTTTGACGTAAGGGGAACGTATATGCAGTAGTTTTGTTTTATTGGCGTTGATAACTAAGCCCATATCATGAGCCCATTTACACAGCGTATCAAAATTAGATTGCATCGTCTCCTGTGCCTCATGAATTTTTTTACCATAGGTGACTAAGCATGTATCATCGGCAAATTGGTATACAGAGCCCTCAGTGAAGAGGTTACACATGTCGTTAACGTATGTTAGGTATTCAGTTGGGGCCAAAATTGATCCCTGTGCTGTTCCTCTTTGAGTAGGAATAGGGTCACTTTCTCGGCTGTTGACGCGTACGATGGTGTTTCGGTTTGTGTGGTAGTTACGGAACCACTCCAGTAGAGGCCCCTGTATACCAACCTGTTCGAGTTTCGAGAAAAGCTTGGGATAACTTAATGTATCGAAAGCTTTACTGAAGTCAATGAAGACAACCAGCACCTGGTTTCTATTGTTCAGTTGCTGGTTGACCTCATTTACAAATGTCCTCATTTACAGATGTCTTGTGGCATGCCTGTCCCACTAGAAGTATTTGTGAAATGAAATAACACTTATATATATTAATATAGGAAACTCAATAATCATAATACATGGTAAATATACCGTTTTTAACATTAATTTGACGGCCTGTTTAGCCTAGTTGGTAGTGACACTGTCTCCGAAGCTAGAGGTCCCGGGTTCGAATCCCGGCTAGGGCTTTATTTGTGCATTTAGCACGGATAATTGTTCTTGGATCTTGGATGTTTTCTGTGTATTTAAGTATGTATTTATCTATATAAGTATGTATATCGTCGTCTAGTACCCATAATTTAAACATATCAATTTATCTGTCCCACTATAAGTATTCGTGAAATGAAATGACACTTGGATGGTTATACCACGATGGTGGCAAAGGGATGTACAATAACTTTTCCCCTCACTAGCTCGGAAAGCCGTCTTTTATCCTTTGAAACAAGCGGGTAAAAACGCATTTTATCCACAAGTGGGGAAAGTAATTTGACCTTGGAGCGTGTTTGAGTAGCTTTTGACAGATAACAAAACGTAAAACGCTCATATTAATGGTTCGTTTGATATCAATTATCATTAAATAAATGGTTTGAGAATTTAATAAAAAATACCAAATTTAGCTTTATTTAATGATTTAAGTCGTAAACCTTAAAATTCTATAAGTAACATTTTTTTATAATGACTTTGAGTATAATTGTAAACGCACAAGTTGAGTCGATGCAATTTCAAAACGCATCGTCAGAAATGGCATCTTGTCAATGTCAACTAAAATAAACACAACTTGTCACCGACTCCGATTCGCGTAAATATTATACACAACTTTCAGAGTTTTCTGTTATAATATCGTAAAAAAATCAGTGATTCCAGTGATGGAAATCATGCCTGTGGAACTGTGTTTTTTTGCATGTTGCACTTTCCTCGCTATAGTGAGGAGAAAAGTTTTGTGTTACACACGGGTGCAAAGTTGTATTTTACTTCTCGTGTGTTGAAACACTCGCTACGCTCAGGATTCTATTTTAGAACTCAACTATAGAATCCTTTCCCTGGCTCGTGTTTCAATTCCACACTCGCGGATAAAATACAACTTTGCACCCTTATATAACAAATAACTATTCTCTTAGGTCGAAAAAGCAGTTGTCAGAGTCGCCACATAGAGGCTGAATTCTTAATTATAAATGCGAAATTTTAGATGTTTTTTTTTATACTACGACGGTGGCAAACAGCTTACGGCCTGCCTGATGGTAAGCAGACACCGTAGCCTATGGACACTTGCGACTCCAGAGGAATCACAAGTGCGTTACCGACCCTTTATTGACTTGGAGATGCGCTGTGTTGAGAGTGAGGGACCCGCAGGTGTATCCAGCTGTCAAGCTAGAGATATGCGGGCCCCCCACTCCCAACACAGCATCCTCGGGAGCTCTGGCGACCTTACTCACCACCAGGAACACAACACCACATACCTACCTAGGGGGCAAGTAGTGATGCTATTATGGCTGCGGTCTTCTGTAAGGCGGAGGTACTTCCCCAGTTGGGCTGCTCCAAATTTGAGCGAGATGACGACTGTTCCCTACCTCTTCTGTGTGTATGTTTGAATGTTTGTTGTTCAATCACGCAAAAACGGCTAAATGGAGTATGATGAAACTTCGTATACAAATTGTCCGTAGCCTGGATTAAAATATGGGATAGGGAGTAGAAGATTACGCGGACGGAGTCGCGGGGAAAAGCTAATTATAACATAATTATAAAATACAGTGTAACATCGCAGCAAGCAAAGAGAACGGAACGAAAGTTGAGAATATAATTTCCAACACGTTTTACCTACAACGTTTGGGAATTGACCAGGCCTTGAAATTGCGCTATTTTCGTATATCGTTATAATTCTTTTTCAATAAAACGCATTTATAGCGGTATCCGGTATCCTTATATCGTTATAAATATAAAGCAATATGTACTATATATAGCGATATTTGGTGAAGCGCTATAATAACGTTATAGGCTATCTCTGTCTCGCACAGTCTCGCTCTTACGTGCGCTGTGACATTTACGTCAAACTCGAGCACGTCATTGTCGCCACTGCCACCATTTTAAACGATATTATAACGTTATAATAACATTATGATTTTAATTTTGTTATTTATTTATTTATTTATACATAAGCTGCAAAAACATGATACAGTCTTGACTAGTAATACATAGCCAATTAAAGGAAATATCAAACAAAATATCATTATGAGGAATATCGATTATGATTATAACGAAATTTTAAACACTAACGAAATACATCGCTATAATATCGTTTATTTTCTCTGGGCGGGAGCACCTGGATACCAGCTTGGGTATTTTGACTCGCTTCAGAGACGTGCTGTGCGAATCGTGAACGATCCCAAGCTCACGAGCGATATTGAGCCGTTGAGTTTAAGGAGAAATTTTGCCTCCTTGTGCGTGTTCTATGGCTTATATAATGGGTTGTGCTCCGAAGAACTGTTCGACATGATGTCTACGGCTGCTTTCTACCATCGCACCGCTCGCCGTCGGCAGGGCATTCATCCTCACACCTTAGAACCTAAATGGTCGCGTACGGTACGGTTTCAGAGGAATTTCCTTCCTCGGACGCTCCGACTGTGGAATGAGCTCCCTGCCGAGGTTTTCCCGACGGACTACAGTATGGGGTTCTTCAAGAAAGGAGTGTATAAATTCTTAAAGGGTCGGCAACGCGCATGTGACACCCCTAGGAGTTGCAGGCGTCTATAGGCTGCGGTGACCGCTTACCATCAGTAAACTTACCAACTTACGCTTGTTTGCCAAAGACGTGGTAAAATCAGAAAAAAAAACTTTTTAAAGGCCTGGAATTGACAAATAATAGAATCTCTAGAAAGATATCGACAACCATTTTGGCCTAGATGACCACTTAGCTCAAAGACTACTAGTCACGTTCAGACTGCCAACTCACGAACCAAAAATATACACCGTAGTAGCAAGTATATTTAATCTGTACTCAGCTGGTAGAGTTATGACTTATGAGGCAGGGGCTTTTCAGCTCGAAGTACGAATTTTTCTATGGAAATGTTATTTTAACTTGTTTGTACCAGATGTCACTTGGTGCTATCTCTATCGCACTTGCATATTGAACTGACAGGGATGCAGCGGTCGTGCGGTTAGTTCTTACTAAATACACAACGGCGCTACGATCTATGTGGAGTATTTCACTGGTATCTCTATCTCAGTATATATATTGTACTTTGTGTTATGAGGTTTCTACTTGAAAATTTGAAATTTTGTCATTTGTATAACAATTTATTGCACACCTCACATAATAAAACATCATACAATAAGAATTAACAAAGATACAGGGAGACAGAGGTAAAACAACAGGCGGCCTTATCGCTAAAGAGCGATCTCTTCCAGACAACCTTACACATACATTACATCTATATATAAATAATTGCTATTAAATTGATGTAGGCGCAGGCTTAAATATCGCTCGCCCATGCAAACTTCTACACCCCTTTTCACCCCCTAAGGAATGATTTCCGGAATAAAAACAATGCTATGTCCTTTCCCGGGACTCAAACTATCTCCATACCAAATTTCATCTAAATCGGGTTAGCGGTTTAAGCGGGAAGAAGTAACAGACAGACAGACAGACAGAGTTCTGTACTTTTGCTTTTATCATACTACGAGTGTAGTGGTTCTGTGAGCTGTAGATATAGAAAAAAAAAAATTTTTTTTTTTTTCAAATTTCAAAATTTACGAAAACTTACTCTCCAAAAAAAATATAGTATAACTATCGAACCTGTTCACAAAATTTCACGAGAATCCGTTGAGAAATGCGACCTGTAGAGGAGAACATCCATACGAAAGAATACGAAAGAATTTTTGTCGAAAGCTGAAACGGGGACGCTTCGCTCGCTCGGTCAATTAAGTATGGATTTATTTACGTTTTAATTAATTTATTTATTTTAAATATTTATATATTCCTTAGGCTAACACTTACAGACTAGCTAAACGTATTAGCAGGAGTGACATGGTCTCACCTGACACTGCACCGCTCACTTCAGCATCCTGCACGCCTTCCGGGCCCAGCGTCTTATCCTTAGTCCTATGGTCCGAGAAACCTCCAGCCGCCGCGCTCTCGGCACCATACCCCGCACTGTCCGACCATAGAGGCTCCTCCTTAACTTCTGCTTCGTACACTATTTCCACCTTGACTGTAAATAACAGTAATTTCAATATCAAATATCAAATATTTTTTTAATATGATAGACTGACCAGCGATTGGCCTTAGTCTCACCTGATGGAAAGCGATGACAAGGCCTAAGATGTTGCTCACTGGTTCAGTAATAGCCTATTCACTCTTGTCTTTAAAGAGACCCAGATTGTATGTATCAGGAAATACAGACGGTGGCAACAACTTTCAGTCCTTAGCTGTTCGCATTAGGAAAGAAGAAGCAAATCGCTTCGTGCTAATAAATGGAATGACATTTGAGGAGTGTCTTTTCAAAAGGGTTAATTTTTTTTGTATCTCTACTTCTAAATTGGACCTTAAGTTTTCTTGGACAAGGTTCTGTTTAGAAGTACCACTAATACAAAATAATATAATAATAATAATATCTGCCTGAGATAAAAATGTGAGACAGTTTTATTAGGCAGACGTCCGTTGTCTCACTCAATAGCCCAGCCATTAGTCCATCATATTCACCCAATAGTCCGGTTCATTTAGATTCCATCAATCAGCAATAGTTCCTGTACACCCTGGCGGGTGCTGTCTCTGTGTGCGTCCCATGACACGGGCAGGGACAGCATCCGCTCGGTGTACCCCTTGCATTTCATTAAATTGTCAAAAGGGCCTCTACGTGTTGGCTATGTGGTACTCGGTTGGTACTTCGGCTCCGCGCACGCCTTCCAAAGGTCCGTGACACCATTGTCCCGTGAGAGGAAAAGACATACAATAATAATAATTTATATTTCAGGTAATTTACCCATATTACAGTTAAGGAAACACAAATACAAGATTACAAAGAAATATTCAAAATTCGTTAAATTAAAATAAAACATTCACAAAAGGCACAATAAGTTCAGTTCCGTTGTCATTCTCTATTATGTTCGCGATACACCGTTACCCAGCGCTTAAGGATTGTACAGTCCAAACGCTGAGACAGGGCACGGAGAATCCCATTATCAGACGAGCTGACGCCATCCCTAAACGATGCTATCCGCGATCTCATTATAGCGTAAAAGTCCGGAACCCTGGCCTCCGCAAACGTGCTCGACGCACTACAATAACGCGGTAGCTTCATAATTTTTAAGAAAAAAAAACCGACTTCAATGGGGGAGGCCGGTAAAAGATTATTATACTTAGATGGTGCACTCTTAGATAGATATATAGTATGTTTATAATGGTAGAAGACTAAGTACCCTCAATTCCTCATGGAATCATGAAAAACCTTGCTTGCTTGACAAACAAAACGAAGAGAACAAATCGCCAAACGTGAACTACGCGTCGTTGAAGAGTTCCGTTCTGATCATCATCAGCAGTTCCACTTCATCAAATGTCACTTTTATGAATGAAAATGCTTGATTAGTTCATGAAAATACTAAGATCACTATTTGTGTGCCTTTCACATTTCAGGAGTTCCCTCGATTCCTAATGGATCCCATCATCAGAACTCGAGCATGACAAAAATCAATCGTGAAAATAGAACTTGCTAAACAAACACAGCTAGAAGGACAAATCGCCAAACGTGAACTTTTCGTCGTTGAAGAGTTCTGTTCTGATCATCATAAGCAGTTCCACTTCATCAAATGTCACATTTTTGTATGAAAATGCTCGATTTGTTGATAAAAACACAAAAATCACTATATGTTTGCCTTTAAGATTTGAGGATTTCCCTCAATTCCTCATGGATCCCATCATCAGAAATCAAGCATGACAAAAATTAATCGTGAAAATATAACTTGCTTAACAAACACAGCTAGGAGGACAAATCGCCAAATGTGAACTTTTTGTCGTTGAAGAGTTCTGTTCTGATCATCATCAGCAGTTCCACTTCATCCAATATCACATTTTTGGATGAAAATGCTTGACTTGTTGATAAAAACACAAAAATTACTATATGTTTGCCTTGAAGATTTGAGGAGTTCCCTCAATTTCTCATGGATCCCATCATCAGAACTGCGTTTTGACAAAAACGGGACCAACTTGGATATATATACTTACCATTAAAAAAAAGAATTTTCCAAATCGGTTAAGAAATGACGGAGTTATGGACTAACAAACATTAAAAAAAAAAAAAACAAAAAAAAAAAAAAACATACAACCGAATTGATAACCTCCTCTTTTGAAATTTTGAAGTCGGTTAATAAGAATACGGAAAGCATTATTATACTGTACCCGTATGGTGTTAATTGCGCGTCTGGCCCAAATAAGCCCTTTTGAAAAGACACTCCTCATTTATTGCATATCATACCACATTTATACGTCAGGTGGGATTACAAAATAAGTATATAGACACATGTGACGCCCTGCAAGGGCACAGCAATTTGAAAGGGCTACTATTTAGAAAATAGATTACGAGTAAATAGATTTTCAAAACGTTATGTAATATGAATTATTTATTTATTTATTTAATAACTCATTATAGTATAATCATTGGTATTCTCTTCAAAATAGTAGCTTAAGTTATAAAAACATTTACCGCGGAGGAATATTTTTAGCTGTTTGGTAAATAACGTTGTTTTCTCCAGGTATTTAATTGAGGGTTTATCTTAAACATGCAGTTCGTTAACTCGCAGAATTACATTAGTTTTTCGGGTAAAAATGGACGTAATCGCGTAATAGAAAATGACAATGTCTTACTGATTTAGGCTGGGTTGCACCGTCTGTAATCGTAAGCGGTGTTCGTTAAAATCCGACTGTATGGAAAGTTTGAAAAGTTTCTATGGGATGACAGCTGCCGGCGCCATATTTAACGTTGACCGGTCTGTAATCGTAAGTTGGTGCAACCCAGCCTTAGTTGCAATCCTATACCGTGACGTTCTGCTTTCTAATAACCTCCGGACGAATTTCAAATTCTGATTCGATTTTATTTAGATTATGACAAAAAGTCTCTTGCACCTACCTTCGCTATATTCTGTTTGGACCTATGGTTGACTGGTAGAGAATGCCTGGAGGCATTAAGTTCGCCATTCATACTGATTTATTTGTGCAATAAATTTTAAATAAATAAATATAAAGTCATATCGCAATATAGTCATCAACCGAATATTAAACATAATACCAGAAAAATAAGGCTTTTTTAAATTGAGACTCATCATTATCCTCCTAGCGTTATTCCCAGTACAGTAGCATCCTGAAGAATGCCTGGGGTCCACTACTTATTTCACATTGAAACTATTGTCTTCTTAACTTTTTGCGTTAAGTATAAAAAGTTTTGTAAGTGAATGAGAAAGCAGAACAGCAGTATCATCTTCACATGATACCACCGATACCCGAAGTAACTTTCTAAAAACCGAATGTGATTATGAGAGTTACTTTGTACTTATTCAAATCTTTAATTCCTTCTATACATAAGTGGCAATATGGTTTAAGAGGAAATGTGGGCTGGGCTAACATATTTCAATGAAGAGTTTTATATGTACATGTTTTTTTATAAAAAACTCAATGAAAGGGCTTCGGATACTAAATTAATAAAATAAATAAATAAATATTGGAGCACAATCTTACACAAATCGACCTAGTCCCAAACTAAGCAAAGCTTGTACTATTGGTGATAGACGACGACGACTTATGTGGATAAATACATAGAAAACATCCAAGACCCAAGAACAAATATCCGTGCTAAATGCACAAATAATGCCCTGGCTGGGATTCAAACCCGGGATCTCTAGGTTCGGAGGCAGTGTCACTACCAACTAGGCTAAACAGGCTGTTGTGTGTAATCAATACCCATGTTAAAAATTATTATCTCAAATAAAAACATTGTCTTTAGAATTGTTATTAATAAACAAATAGCTTTTATTCTATTTCTTGTTCTATTATTTACGTTTTATTTATTTATTTAACTTTATTTGTTTTGTTTAACCTTTTCGCCGCCAGACGTCAAAGTAATTCGCCGTGCCCCTGACGCCACAACGGTAAAAAATTATGTGTAAAGAAATAATGCCAATATAAAATTGGGCAGCTTCTCAGTAGTTTTTCATAAAAAAAAAATTGTCGGCCAGTGCCGTCGTTGGCGTCGGGGTGACGATTTTACGTTGACGTCTATGGCCGACTGTGGCGTTCAAAAGGTTAACTATTGATTGGCATTACCAATCCCATTTCAGTAATAGTCTCCCCATCTTTTTCCATTTGTCTCTTTCTTTTCCGAGATTGTTATTACTGGAGGCATAAACACCTAAATAGCCCTCATTTTATTTTACGTTCTACATTTTATTTTTGTATTATAAGCTCATATAAATATTAGGGGACAATTTTGTTTTACGCAAATCATACTAGTCCTATAGTAAGCTCAATAAGGCTTATGTTATGGGTACTAGACGACATATATTTAATAGATATATACTTAATTACAAAGAAAACATCCAAGCCTCAGGAACAAATGTGTCTGTGTCCTCACCGGGGGGTTATCCAGGACCTCTAGCTTCGGAGGCAGTGACAACTAGGCTGAACAGGCTGACTAATATGATATATAATATGTTGATGTAAGTTGCCTAATCACCTGACAATCTAAATCCAAATAAAGTTTGGTTTCCCCCTTGGGTTGGAAATTAAAATGGCAGCAGCAAAAACTATTGCCTAAGCTAATTCTCGGTAACAAACCCAAGGAATCCTTCAGGATTCAACTTTTCAACTCTAACGCTAGGATGATGATGTGATATACAATATGTTTAAAAAAAAGTAAAAAGTAAAAGTAGTTTATTCTTCAAATTAGGCATATTACATGCACCTATGAACGTCAATAAACTACCACCGGTTCGGAAAAATATACCTCTGCCACGAGAAGAACCGGCGTAAGAAACTCGGCGAACACAATGTACATAAATAAACTTGAACTACATACATACAATCACGCCCGTCTCCCAGAGGGGTGGGCAGAGATCACAGATTTCCATTTGCTTTAATCCTGACAAACAACTATGCTTCATGATCTTGAACTTTCTCAGACAATCACAATCTCTGGTAAAAACTAAAAACTCACTTTGAGGTAAGACGACATCCTGTGCCTCGGGCTTCAATGGCGCCTCATCCTCTGAATCCCAGTCACGCTCCTGCTTAATGTATACCGCTTCTAACGATACACCGCTACTGCCTTCCATTGGAGCTCTCGACGTTCGGAGATAAACGCCAAATAACACTGCGTATGTTTACATGACCAATATTGACCATATATATAACTTGTATTTTATTGATGTACTGTGTAGATGCTATTCATATTTGCTCTTTCGCGATACGTTGCTGGGCTAAAATGTGTATAGTTAATATTCGTTTCAGTCTGATGATTAAATAGTACTTCTAGTTTTGAATGCAGCTTAAAAAGCTAAAAATCGACTATTTCCTGTTGAGAATACAATCGATAAATCTTGTTCACAAATATTTAGCAAAAACATTGAAAAACCATGAATCACAATGCATTGAACATTATTTAAATGTATTGGTTATAATGAAATAAATAATTAAAAAATAATTTAATCAGATATTAACACGAATATCTACGCTTTTCTGTTATGGAAAAATGGAATCACAAACTACTAAGAAAATACTACAATGGAATTGACAGGCATAATAGATAAGTATGTGTAATTTGACAGGTCTCAGTATATATAATGTACTCTTTGGTCGGCACAGGGCGAGGGATCAAAGAGAATATAATCACTACCAAGGGATTTGGGCGAGGCGAGGGCGACGCGACATCATCGCGACATGCCATTGACAGATAATCAGGGATACCAACAGATACAAAACAAAACAAAATGGCAACAGAATTTGTAGCGTTTCGTTTTAGCCTGTACGTAACTAATTTTTATCGACCCGGCTACTACCCCTTTCGAAATCAAATATTCGTCTCATTTTATTCCATTTCATTCATCATCTTATCGGTTATAATTAGAATCGAAATATATATAAGAAAAAAACCGGCCAAGTGCGTGTCGGATCACGCACAAAGAAGGGCTCCGTATCGACAACTACTAGTTCTCATTTAAAACCACGATACAATAGATTGAACAAAAACAAGTCGTATCTTGAAAGGGAAACACGGCACTTACGCCCTTTTTTTGGACAAGATTTTTTTCAGCGATAACTCAAGAATCCTCCTTTATGTTTAAATGCCACTCGTCCGGATTTGAGGTGTTGTTTGTCTGGATACTCGGTCACTCCGGCATCTCGGGTAATGGCGTACACCTGGCGGCTAATGAAGCAGTCTTGGACGGTGATGATTCCTTTTTTAAAAAAATTGCAGTATAGAGCCGTGCTTTTTACCATCTTATGTATTGGCTATGTGCGAAGTAGGTGGTGGGGGTAAGCTAGGCGATCGTAGCGCACACCATGGCAGAAATGTGTACTTACCGGGGACCACTGTCAAATTTACTTTCACGTTTTCTATTGGTTTCTTAACGGTTTCCTACGATTCGTTTCTTTTGTATGTATTTATTTATTCTCTTATTTATTTCAGTAAAATTTCAAATACGGGGTCTTTCTCGTTTACTAAAGTAAATAAAATATTCATGTGTCATTATTTGACATCTCTGAGTTTTGACATTGTCTCGGGACCTTTGACGTTTGACGTTTCAGACGTGCACATAGCCAATAGAGCCGTGCTTTTTAGCATCTTTTACTCAGTTGTACGGGCGTTTATAACGAAACGCTTTACATTGAATTATCTAATCTGTTGCAAGCTGCCATTTTGGCACTCCTGTCAGTGTCATAGTGGTGTCATGTAATCTCTAACTGCGGAAACCGGAAAGGCGTCGCTGTTTATTGTAGGAAGAGGATTAAGGATATATAATTTATCCTTACTTCATGCTGTTTATATTAATCTTGTTATATATTATATAGTTGTTTAATTTTTTATTTGATAACCATAAAATTAACTCAGTCTTAAATACATTGTGATATATAGTTTTTCTTGGTCTTCGCTAAATATATTCTCTGCAAGATGTTGATTTGTAGCTTTTTTAACTGCATTTAAAACCACGAATTCTATTGAATCATCGGACTGGATATAATTCTAGCTATATACATATTTTAGCCCAGTCAATATGACGCGACAGAGCCAGGATCGCTCGTACTACTAACGAGGACTTTAATCCTCTCACTCCACTGCGCTTATAGGTGTGGAAAAAAGCGCTTAACAGTGTTCATGTAAACATATGTACGCACTGTAGTGTTATTTCGTTTGGCGTTTATCTTCCAAGATAGCTGTAATGGATGGCAACAGCAGTATGTCGCAAGAAGTGGTTTACATCAAGCAGGAACCTGAATGGGACTCTGATGAGGCGTCGCCGAAGCCCGAACCACAGGATGACATGGTATCTCGACAAAGTGAGTTTTTGCGCCTTATTAGAAGCCTACCTCATCTAGCATGGTAGGTTATACAGTAAAGGCCTCGGTACACACATACGAGACTCGCGTGTGATTTCATTACATTGCGGGCTACCGCGGTATAATGAGTTCAATCGATCTGTCAAACCGCGCAATGTAGTGAAACTCACACATGAGTCTCATACATGTGTAAATAAGGCTTAAAATTCATACTTGATATTATAAATGCGAAAGTGTGTCGTGTTTGTTACCTCTTCATGGTTAAACAGCTGAACCAATTCAGAAGTTTTTTTTAATCTTTATTTATTTAAAGTTTTTTTTTCAAATTCTTTATTAATTTAAGGAGGATTTTACAAATATTCATAGTGGCTCTCTTACACTAAACATTCCTTAGTATTAATACAGACTTAACACATTCGGTGCTGGTGACACGAAACCGTGTCATTTTTGTATGTATAATTGCCTTCTCGGCGCCGAAAAAAACTCCGCCTCTTCGGAGGTCAGACAAGCAAAAATGCTGTTTATCCTACCAAGGTCGTACTTATTTATATTAAGCGGAAAACACAGTAAATGCTAGTGTTTCATAAAACATGACGCTATAAGCTATCATGCTAGCTGGGTATTTGGAGTACAGTCAACTCCAAAAATATGGTTGCATACAACAAATATGTCCTAACCCTTTACTTTATTGAACACCTTTCCTTACCATTGTTCTGATGTTTAGTTTATTTATTTATTCAATTTCAACAGGAACAGCGTTCGCTTGGTGTACCCCTTGCATTTCATTAAATTGACAAAAGGGCCTCTACGTGTTGGCTATGTGGCACTCGTTTTTGGTACTTCGGCTCCACTGCACGCCAAGCGAAAAAGACAGAAAATAAAAGTTATCTGTGTACTGTTTTTTGTATGTCTTTTCCGCTGGTAAGCGCATGGCCGCATGGTAGTAAGTACATTTCCACCTACCAGTTAAAGCACCTTATCAAGTTATCACAGAAGATCTCCACATCCACAGATAATGAAGTATATGTATTTTATTTATTTATTTAAATGAATGTTTATTTAAATGCCTTGTTTATGTAAATGATCTGCCATATATGGTAAGCTGACGATCAGGCATTGTAATGTTCGCAGACGACACCTCATTACTGTTCAAGGTAAATAGGAGAGATACTGAACTCATTGAACCAAATAATACCCTCTCCATGATATCTGACTGGTTTGCTGCCAATAACTTAGTATTGAACCCGAAAAAAACGAAATGTATGAAATTCTCTCTAGCGAACTCATCAAACAGAAACTTAGATACAAATATTAACTTAATGGTCAAACATTAGAATTTGTTACTTCTACTGTATTCTTAGGTATTACATTGGACTCAAAATTGCAGTGGGGTTCCCATATAACAGCGATAGGAAGTAGGTTGAGCTCTGCTGCATTTGCAGTCAGGAGAATAAGGCAGCTTACCAATGTGGCAACGGCACGGTTAGTTTACTTTGCTTATTTTAATAGTATAATTACTTATGGTCTTATCTTATGGGGATCAGCTGCAGATATTGAAACTGTTTTTATTTTGCAAAAAGGGCTATCCGAGCAATTTATAACTTGGGGTCGCGTGATTCATTAAGAGAATTTTTCAAAGAAATAGATATTCTAACCCTGCCGTCCCTATACATATTTGAAATAATAATGTATGTTAGGAAGAATTTGGGCAATTTTCCAACGAACGCTGATAAACCAATAGCCACGAGAAATACTGGGAAACTCAAAATAACCTTCTATAGACTAGTAAAGGCGAAAAAGTCGTTCTTGGGAAATTGTATCAAATTCTACAATAAAATTCCTAAACACATTACTGAACTTAGCAATTCTAAATTCAAATCTGCAGTAAAACAAACACTTATATCAAGAGCATATTATAAGATAAACGATTACATCATGGATAGGGATGTTTGGCAGTGATAGCGTCCTGCACGGGTAACAGGTACACGGGTAAAATATATTTTCTACTGTAGCATTGTTATTTAAGTTATTTTGTAGTAATGTAATTTTATATTTAACTATATAATGTATATTGTTTTGAAAAAATGACACCTCGCCGAATTTCTTACGCCGGTTCTTCTCGTGGCAGAGGTATATTTTTCCGAACCGGTGGTAGTTTATTGACGTTCATAGGTGCATGTAATATGCCTAATTTGAAGAATAAACTACTTTTACTTTTACTTTTTTACTTTATTGTAAAAAATACATTTACACAGCATTACAGTATTCACCAAGGCGCTGGAAAATTTAGTTAACTATAATATGTAACCGTGAGATTTTCGAGAAGACAAGTACGGTTGCCAGTTTTTGTTGCACTTTTAGCACCACCCAGGGGTCACGTGTAGGGTAACGGTGGGTACTCCCTACGGACGTGGTGCAACTTCGACCCCCCTTTGTCAAGTGAGTGGGCAATTTGACTGTTAGAAGTTCCCAAGCCGCCCGAAGGCCTCTAACTTGGCTTAACGACTGCTGTCGTAGACAGCAGCCGGGATCAACGGTTTAACGTGCCTTCCAAAGCACGAGAGCGCTCAGTTAGTAACCACTCAAAGCGGTCACCCATCCAAGAACTGACCTGCGCCCACATTGCTTAACCTCGCATACCGCACGCGGTACGCGGGCGCCGCTGGGCCACGAGCGCTCTGATGTCTAATGTAGGTAACTAAATTCAACTCTGTTTATTGACATTTCTTATAAATATAATGTGTCTACGGTCAGTGGCGAGTACTACAGTGACTTGCGGTGTTGGGAAGAGGCCAGTCTTATCTTTATAAACTGTTAACACATTCGGGGCCGACAAGGCGATTATACATACAAAAATGACACGATTTCGTGTCACCGGCACCGAATGTGTTCATTTGTTGTAAATATGAAACATGTTGGACCAAATTGTATGTAAATACAGTAGCCAGTTTTGGGAAAATTAGAAAAAAAAGGTCTACTGCTCACAGAGCCACTAGTTATTGATCAAGTGAAACAGTTTCAGCTTTGGCAAAAATGCATTCGTATGTCCAGATTTCTGGCTGTTCTCATCTAAACGTCCCATTTGTCAACCGATTTGCGTGAAATTTTGTCGGCAAGTTTGATAATTATATTTTTTTTGTTGAGTCACTTTTAGGTTATCTAGATTTTCGGAACGAAGTTGTCCGACCTTTGTGAGGTGTGCGGAGAGCCAATTTTTTTTTAAAACCACGTTGGTGGCAAACAAGCGCACGGCCCGCCTGATGGTGAGTGGTCACCGCAGCATATGGACGCCTGCAACTCCAGGGGTGGCACATGAGCGTTAATTTTTTAAAGGGTCGGCACCCTTTAATAATGTATACTCTCCTTTCTTGAAGAACCCCATACTGTAGTCCCTCGGGAAAACCTGGCAGGCGAAGTACTGAAGTACCAAATGAGTACCACTTAGCCAACACGTAGAGGCCCTTTTGATAATTTAATGAAATGCAAGGGGCACACAGCGGATACTGCCCCTGCCCGTAACATGGGACGTACACATTATTATTATTCACTATATTTATTTTTTATTTAATTATGTTATAAAAAACCTAACCTCGGGTGCCGCAGGCAGGGAGGCGGGCCTAAGCTACCCGTGGTTAAGCTGGCATTACAGTGTCCTGAATTTTGCATCCTGAATACGGGAGGGGAGTTGAACCCTCTTGCTCTAACATATATGAAAGGTGTAATAACTCTTTTTGGGCGACAGAGAGAGGCACCTCCTGACTATCCGCCCCGAGTCCCGGAGTACTTGCCTTGACTCAGCCATCTAGCGAGAGTCTCTTAAGATGTTGGTCGAGACTTCGCTATTAGACCTTAGACCGTATGTAGAGACGACTATCGGGACATCAACATCCCACATGGCGATTACCTCGTGTGCCAGGACTAAGTGTTGGATACTCTGTAAACGCAATTTTCAAAAGTGTTATATTTCTATGGTAGCTTAGTAATGACACATGTCTGGAGTTCATTCTGTTCTGATCTTTTGCGTAGTATACATCACATCGTTTTGTACAATATACTTTTACTTCTTACTAATGAACTAGTTTCCTTTTATGCCCTAAACCCATCACTAAGTACTTGCTGGCTTTGTCCTTCTCGGCTTTAACGAGGTTCTGTTCATGGGGGATGGTGATGTCATTATTCCTATTTAATAATTAACGGCAGCTAGGAGCTGATGCGTCCACTTGTGTTTTGCATTGATAATTTGCCTAGTGTTTGTATGTGTGTGATAAATATTTGTTTGTCTACAGTCAAGGTGGAAATAGAGTTAGAGTATGAACCAGACACAGTGAAGGAGGAGCCTTCAGGCTCGAACAGCGGGGGCTCGGGTGCCGAGAGCGAGGCACCTGGGCGGTACGCCGACAGTGAGGGTGAGGATGAGACGCTGGGCTCGGAGGGCGCACAGAAATCTGAAGTGACTGGTGCATTTCTGCGCCCAGAGGGCGCACAGAATTCTGAAGTGACCGGTGCATTGCTGGACGCAGAGGGCGCACAGATCGCCGAAACGTCCGATCCGCTATCAGGTGAGTTAACCATTAAATTATCTATCATTATTATTTATGAGCTCGTACTGGACCCAGAAGGAGCACAGAATGTTGAAGTGTTCGAAATAATGAGATAAGTTAACTATTAAAACATTATACATCGCTTTAAGGAGTGTATGATGATGATGACCAGAAGATTATATTTGAACTTGTACTAGCCCAGAAGGAGCACAGATTGTGGAAGTGTTCGATACACTATCACATCGAAAGATTAGCGCTGGTAATCGCGCCAGCACCACGCTGATTTCGAACTATTCCTGCAATACCAATATTACCAATTATTACTATTTTTACTGTTTTTCTTTTGTCGTGTTGTATGGTCAAGAATAAATGTTTTCTACTTCTATCAGAAGTTAACTGTTAAAACATTAAACATCACTTTAAGGAGTGTATGTCGACCATGAGATTAAGTATGAGCTCGTACTGGGCCCGGAAGGAGCACAGAGCGTTCAACTGTCCGATGCACTATCAGCCGAGTTAACCATTGCCTTACACAATCACTAAGGACCGATATATGCATACCATAAATAAAAGTTTAAGAGGGAAAGAACATTATATTTTATCGAATATCATCCAATAATTCTCATTTATTCAAATAAACTATAATGCAAAAAACAATAATATATGAATGGCGTACTTAATACCTAATGCAAGCACGTAGATATAGAAATTGTAAGGGGGGGGACGGGCCATCAGGACATTACACAATAAATGAATGCGCGAGCGTAGCGAACGCGAAATTTTTTTAGGCAAAAAAACCGGCCAAATCCGTGTCGGACCGCGCACAATGAAGGGCTCCATTCCCACCACTACCACTCCACATGTGAAACCACTATCCTGTACTTCGAATCAAAAAAGTCGCATCTTCATAGGAAATTCGGATTATCTCGATATCTCAAACACTATTAAACCTAGACGTTTTATCTATATAGGATAAGCACTATTTTGTGTATTCATTTTCAAATTTTAGGCCTTGTAGTTTCGGAGATTAATTTTCGTTTATTTTCTCAAATCACTTCAGTCTTCAAAATTATTTATGAAGTATATATTAAAAAAATTGAGTTTATTACTTTTATTTGATAAGTCATAGATATAATAATACAACCGCACCGCACACCTCACCGCAGCCTATGGACGCCAGCAACTTCAGGGGTGTCACATGCGCATTGCTGACCCTCGACACATTTAGTAAATTATATCACGTCGGTGGCAAACAAGCGTACGACCCGCCTGATGGTAAGCAGTCACCGCAGCCTATTGACGCCTGCAAATTCGGGGGTTTCACATGCACGTTGCCGATCCTCGACATATTTAGTTATTTATACCACGTTGGTGGCCAACAAGCTTACAGCCCGCCTGATGGTAAGCGGTCACCGCAGCCTGCATTTTTGGGGATGTCACTTGCGCGTTGCCGACTCTCGACATATTTAGTTAGTTATTAATATCATGTCGTAGGCAAACAAGCGTATGGCCCATCTGATGGTATGCGGTCACTGCAGCTTATGGACGCCTGCTGCTTCGGGGATGTCACATGCGCATTACCGACCCTCGATATATTTAGTTAATTATTTATACCATGTCGGTTGCAAACAAGCGTACAACCCGAAAATGTATTTTCAAGGCATTGCCACAATTTATAGGCTTGAATTTATTCCAAGAAATTGACTTTCACCAATTTGAGCAAGCGCCTATGCACAACACAATCATATTAATTTACTCATAAAGGCAGTGATGGAAAAATACTTAGACACCCGACTGCATTTTCTAACGAAAAATGCAGTACCAAAACTATCACGAAGACAAGTACTCAATAAGTACTTACATTTCACTGGTCAATAATGATTCAATTATTCAACGTTAGGATTACGAGTTTTTTTTTTTTTATTATGCGTTAAGTGAAGCCTTACAGAAACAATGCAACTGCCTAGGGTGGTCCTTACTGTGTAGGTCACCTACTGTAGTCAGTTGTTGTAAATATCCCTTCATTTATATCATTTGATTTTCTAACTTATAAATCTTATAATAAATATTAATACCATAATTGGCATTTTAATAATTAAATCATCGACAACAATGTTTTTTGATGCTGCCCCAGCCCTATAACCTTCACAGACGTTGTTATTTACGTGTAGTAGTTCTGTATTTACAACCTTTGCGAGTAGTGTGCGTGCCAGTCAGAGCATTAGAATCCTAGTAGAGACCGTGGGCAATGTGTGCGTGCGTCGAATCTTTACAATGCATATATATGTGGTTGCAACGCACACGCGTTAAACGCGGCGACACCGGTTCCGGAGTAATCACTACGGTGACGGCCAATCTCTTGTACCTATATTATTATATCTATGTGATAAGTATATCAGGCGATATAGTTTGAAAACTTGTTTTTATTTTCTAATTTACCCCTTAAATTTGACCCCCATGTCTAAAATTCAATCATACAGGGTGGGCCCTGCAACAGCAACAAAATAATGTAACGGTCTACTATTGAGCGAGCCAGGAATTATTTCCAAGTGGTCCCAGCAGATTTTTTTTGGCTAATTAATCTTCTCAAGTGATATCTATACCTATATATTTTAAAAACACATTTTTTTTTAAATAAGAAATACGTTTCATTAAACATAAAAATTCAAAAATTATTATGACTCATATCTCATAAGTTATACTACCCCAAAAACTGCATTGAGCGCCTTACAATCTCGTGGAATCAAGATCCATTACTTGGAGGTCATAAGTTTAGATCAAATTTTCTCAGAATTGAAAAAAAAATAAGAATATTGGGACACTGAATTACTGCCGATGCTCTAAGGAAGCGTCCTTTTAAATATTTCCTCCTGTTACTGTACTATACGTTACACGTCCATCTTTGGGTCACCGACTTAGGCACATATATGTAGGTACCAAAGGGTCTAGCAGGCTAAGCTAACATGATGTGCCCCCGACAACGGATTTGGTCATCCTTGCAGGTGGTGTATTGGCAAGACCTAAGAAAACTCTATGCTTGATATGAGCCCCCGATCTTTTGTTTTAGAGATATACGGGATAATGTAAAATAATTAGCGTATCATTGAAAGTGTCATATTTTGTAAACTGTTCAAGTTAGATTAACTGAACAAAATTATATTGAACAGCAATAAAATTTACTATAAAACGTATATTTTCAACTTGCATCATGTCCTTATACTTCATAGTAAAAAAATGCAAAAAAGAATTTAGTCTGTTTTTTTTTTAACTTTTCGCGGAGGTACACCTTCAAAAAAAAATGCATGAGTAGCCACTAATTCCCACTACATACACATATAAAAATATTTGCACAAATCTTCGTGCTTCATGTCAAAAAAACGATTCTCCAATAACTAGTCACCGACATTATATGTATATTAAAGTACTAGTGCAGATTGTATTATAAGATATGTTAGTATGTAGGTATACAAACCCTTCTAATAGACCTATTTAGAATGCAACGACGATCATAGGGTAACTTTTGTCATAAATGGGACTATCGTTAAAAATAAGGACCTAGAACAGTACTCTTTTCTAATTATTTATTATTTCAAACAGTGGACCAGTGCATAAGCGGCAGTATAAATCAGCTAAAAGCTGGAATTGACTATTTACAAAGGCAAAGGATCTTTTACAGGTTTTGCATACACCATGTAAAAACATGCATTCATCTGGTAAATACACTTCAACATCTTCCAAGATTTCGAAGAAAAGATCCGCTTGTATATGTCTAGGTAGCTTTAAAGTCAACAGTTCCCGTTTGTAATTATTTAACTAAAAAAGTAAAAGAACTTACGTTAGCCTTAATTAATTATAAAGCCGGGTATTCATTAGGCAACATTTATTAATGAACTGTTTATGAATTTGATCATCATGTTTGGCAACAAGTTTACTGTAAACACTGTTTCTTGCTCTCCACCTAGAGTGGAGAACACAGCAACATGTTTATGAAACAATGTTTCATCATTTTTGTTTCTTGACATGTTTACAGAGATGATGCACATCGTGCAACACTGTTTATAAACAGTGCTTGTTAACAAATGTTGCCTACTGAATACCCGGCTTTATAATTAATTAAGGCTAAAGTAAGTTCTTTTACTTTTTTAGGTAAATAATTACAAACGGGAACTGTTGACTTTAAAGCTACCTAGACATATACAAGCGGATCTTTTCTTCGAAATCTTGGAAGATGTTGAAGTGTATTTACCAGATGAATGCATGTTTTTACATGGTGTATGCAAAACCTGTAAAAGATCCTTTGCCTTTGTAAATAGTCAATTCCAGCTTTTAGCTGATTTATACTGCCGCTTATGCACTGGTCCACTGTTTGAAATAATAAATAATTAGAAAAGAGTACTGTTCTAGGTCCTTATTTTTTAACGATAGTCCCATTTATGACAAAAGTTACCCTATGATCGTCGTTGCATTCTAAATAGGTTTATTAGAAGAGTTTGTATACCTACATACTAACATATCTTATAATACAATCTGCACTAGTACTTTAATATACATATAATGTCGGTGACTAGTTATTGGATGTAAGGGTTGTGTAAATAGGTTATATATCTAGACTCCCGATAGAACTGGCACACTATTGACACTATATGAAAAACATATGAATAAACGTCAGTCAGCTACCAACCGGCCTTTCATTTGTTACATTGGCGACGAGTTGATAAAATTTTATTTATTATTTCGGTTATATCGTGCAGTTGAGCGTATAAGTCATGCCCATAGGAAAGTTAGAGCCATTTGACCTAACGTCTAAGCAATGGCCGGCATATATCCGTCGAGTAAGACAATACATTTTGTTAAATGAAGTGAGGGCCGAACTCGAGGTGCCTTTGCTAATAACGGTTGTCGGAGACGTCACGTATGGCCTTATGTGTGACTTGTGCTCGCCGGATCTTCCAGAGGAAAAACTTTTTGACGAACTCGTGGAGCTCGTTACCGGACACATGGAACCTCAACGGTCGGAGATCGCCGAGCGACACGTTTTTAGGCTGCGTCGGCAACGCGTCGGCGAGCCGCTCGCCGAATACTTGCAGACTTTAAAGCATCTCGCGAGCACTTGCAGTTTTGGGGCGACGCTCGAAGAGAATCTGCGAGATCAATTCGTGTCGGGATTAGCAAGTGAGGTCATGCGTTCGCGTATATTTGCCGAAAAGAGCATTCAGTATAAGGAGGCGGTGGAGCTGGCTCTCGCACTCGAGGCTGCGGAGAAGCACGCGGAGGTGAGCGGCGCAGATGCGGCGCCGGCGAGCACCTCGGGCGGCGGCGGCGGCGGCGGTGTAGATGAGAACGAAGACCTGCACCACGCGAGTGCACGGCGCGGGCGGCGCGGCGGAGGGCGCGGGACCGAAGCTGGCGGCGGAGAGTCCGCGGCCCGGCGCGACCTGCCGTGTAGCGACCCGGCGCAGTGTTGTCGGTGCGGGAGGGCGCACCGAAACGGAGCCGGCGGCGAGAAGGCTGCGGCCCGGCGGAACTCGTCGAGCGACGACGCGACGGAGTGTTGGCGGTGCGGGAAGGCGCACAAATCCCACAGATGTAAATACGCACAATACAACTGCGACAAATGTCACCAACGAGGGCATTTGAGGGTTATGTGTGACGGAGTGCGTCGTACGGGCGAGCGGCAGAACTTTATGTGTGGTGAGTCGGATGATGATTTCTTTCACATACAGGAGTCACCGCTAAGGGACGAGCCATTCTTTTGCACAGTTAACATAGACGGGCAGGACATCGTGTGTGAGATCGACACTGGTAGTCGGATATCTGCTATTAACGAGGCAATGTACAGGCGAAAATTTGCGAGTAAATTGATAACGGCAGATAACCTAAATCTGCACAGTTATAATGGGTCACAAATCCAAGCTCTTGGATGTATATCAGTGGACGTTACGTTAAATGACGTTACAGTTACCACTTTGCCATTGTATATTATTAAAAACGGAGCGCGGCCTCTTTTGGGGCGCGAGTGGATGCGCGCATTAAAACTAAATCAGGTTAGTTTGAACGTGGTAGATGATGGCCTTGTGACTCAGCCCTATGGCAAGTTGTCAGGGATTTTTACCGATCACGCTAGTCTTCGCGCGGGACCCGAGTTTAAATCGTCATCACGTGAGCACGCCCCGAGCCAGCGTGATTATATTGAGCGGGTCTTTTACACCCAGCAGGGTGCGGTACGGTCAGACCAAGTGTCTCGCGCGCAGCAACGGCAACAACACCGAGTGATTACTACAACAGGCGTGGCGTCACCACATCAATTAATTATGAGGGAGAAGCGGTTGGAAAATAAAATGGCATCTACTGCTAATCCTGTTCCTCGTGAACTGGACAAGCCCGTGGGTTCGGAGTTTGCACTGGTAACAATGTGCGACACCGGTCAGACGTCTGATGATGTATCGGATGGTGAGATGTGTGTGAGCTTTAAACGGATAGCTTGTGAGCACGTAAAAGTATTTCATTATTTCGTATTGTTAAAATAACCCTAGTTTTGTTTACTGTAGGGTAAACCTGTATTTGATTTATCTCTTTGTGTTTTAGTTATTTCCTTTGTGATATGAAATGTGTCAACTTGTGTTTGTAGTTCTTAGGTTTATGAGGGAGAGATGTAAGGGTTGTGTAAATAGGTTATATATCTAGACTCCCGATAGAACTGGCACACTATTGACACTATATGAAAAACATGAATAAACGTCAGTCGGCTACCAACCGGCCTTTCATTTGTTACATTGGAGAATCGTTTTTTTGACATGAAGCACGAAGATTTGTGCAAATATTTTTATATGTGTATGTAGTGGGAATTAGTGGCTACTCATGCATATTTTTTTTGTAGGTGTACCTCCGCGAAAAGTTAAAAAAAAAAACAGATTAAATTCTTTTTTGCATTTTTTTACTATGAAGTATAAGGGCATGATGTAAGTTGAAAATATACGTTTTATAGTAAATTTTATTGCTGTTCAATATAATTTTGTTCAGTTAATCTAACTTGAACAGTTTACAAAATATGACACTTTCAATGATACGCTAATTATTTTACATTATCCCGTATATCTCTAAAACAAAAGAAGATCGGGGGCTCATATCAAGCATAGAGTTTTCTTAGGTCTTGCCAATACACCACCTGCAAGGATGACCAAATCCGTTGTCGGGGGCACATCATGTTAGCTTAGCCTGCTAGACCCTTTCAACTCAACCGGTCCTGTGGTTTCGGAACTAATTGGCTGTGACAGACGGATGGATAGACACACGAGTGATCCTTTTTTATACCCCGCCTGTGAGAAACAAGCGTAATAAGGGTTCTGGTTTTTTTCTTTTTGAGGTGCGGAACCCAAAAAACGCAAAAACGCAAAGTGAAAGACAATGAGGTACCTACATACATTTTGAAAGAAGTGCGGAAAATATGTTCTTCATAAGTCCTGAGAGATCTTGCCACGAGCAATAGTAACCCTACTAATCGACACTCAAGAGTTTTACATCCTCAAGTACGATGTAGTTCTAGTTTCGTCATGTCCGTCTGTCTGTCCGTATCTCATAGGCATTTTAATCAAAAACTACACACAACAAACAACAAAATATTTTTTTTTGTAAGTCGCTACGTAATAAAATAACTAAAAAATAAAAAATGGGGGCATTCCATACAAGTAACTGAAAATCAAAAAAATCTATGTTAATAATATGGCACATCAATCGATCGATCTTTAAAAATAAATATGAGGTTTCTCAGCAGTTTTATTGATTATAAGTGAATATAATCGGAGATAATCACTCCAAAAGACACAATAATTATGTTCCTCCCCTAACTTTCGAATCGTGGAATCAAAAAATATGAAAAAAATCATATGTCCATGATTATTTATATTATATTATTTTCTTATTAAATACTTTCATTGAAAAATAATTTGAAAAAGGAGGTCCAATAGTTTCTAAGTTAGGTATCGCTGAAAAACTGCCTCGCCCTAAAAGTGCCGTGAGTTTCCTATAAAAATACGACTTCCTAACTAACTAGGACCAGTAGCAGTAGGTACAGAACCACACACCTCGCGCCGCCCAAACCGCACTTGGCCGCTTTTATTTAGTATGATATATGGATCAATAAGGGAAGAGATCATCCAATCGTGCAACATCGTAAAACTTGAGCTTGTTGTGCACCACGCGAAAAACTGCAAAACTTTTTTCATGTTCTAAAAGCTAAAAGTCATCAACTGTAAATTTTTGATCGCAATATGTAGCGATTTTTTTAAGCTCATTAAATTACATCAATTCAAGCCCAACTGTGCAGCTAAGCCTTTTAGCCCTTTTAAGATGGTCAGATTTTGCTGTCGAAAAACGCACGGTTTATGACTTTTAGAACAAGTTGCGAAATTTCGCAGTTCCTCGCGTGGCCACGGGCTCAAATTATTCGATGCTGTCAAACTAGACTGCTAACACTACCCTCACTGATCTATACTACATACTATGAACCAGAAGAAAATCGTGCTTTGCGATTTTAATGACGATTCTACTGGGTATAGGGCGAGTGCCAAGGAATTGGGACAAGTAAAAAATACATTTCCGTACGTGTATGTAAGGGGGAAAAATTCGCACTGATCAATCGCCTCAATTGCGGTCGTGGGTTTTCCAGCTCTAGGAATAACAGTGTACCATCGAGACCTAAGGGGGGGGTCCGGACTCCCCAGACCCCTCCCTTATATACGTCCCTGACCTAATGTAAATTTATATTAAGCAGTAAGGTCTGCTAACAAAAAATCTAAATAAAATAAGAGGAAGACATTTTAAGGATGCAGCAGGATCGCATCCCGATCGGAGCACCAAATATTTCCATTTCATTTGAAACTTAATGCCTAATGGCGTTCTCTACCAGTCAACCATAATGTAATATGTCTATTCTATAGAGATAATCTGTTAGTATACCTAGAGAAGACGCAATAAAATAATTTATACCAAAAAAAACCGACTCCAGTTTTGTACTTGCTATGCCCCGCTCTTCGGCCCCGTGAAAAACCGCTTTTTGTAATCCCCAGCATGAGTACGGTGACCCTAGTTACTAGTCCCTTATACATGGCACTGAATACTATAAATAACATTCTTCTACACGACCCCACTTTGGACCTGTTCTCGCAGACGGAACCGATATTCCTGGCTGCAGCCGCACGCTATCTTGAATCAAACACCACTCCCACTACTATTCAATAATATATGTAGCATTGTATTAGTAATAAGTACCTAATTGTAACCTACAACTTGCATGTTTGGTTTATCTGTCAATGTAAGTTGGTTAGTAAATAAATAAATAAATGCCACAATTTGCGGTTTCCGTGAGCCAATGCTTGCATATGCGTGCCTATCTAATTCGAGGAGTTCTGTCGATTCCTCCTAGATCCCATAATCAGACCTTCACCAAATTTATATAGGACCAATGTCGGGGTACCTTATGAAACAAAAAAAGAATTATCAAAATCGGCCAACGTGGTCGAGTGTTATCAGGGAACATACATACATAAAAAAAGAACAAGCAAACATGCAGACGTACCTGAGTACCTCCTTCCTTCTATTGAAGTCGGTAAATAATCTTAAGAGTCCGTATAAAAATTTTCGCAATTTGTTTAACTTGTGATGAAGTTTCTCATAGCGAAACTGCATTGACACCAGTTTTAATGCTTCATAATTATATGTATATTGTTTTAGGTTTGACGGAATAAGTGTGCCATATTTAAAAAAAAAAAATTCTTTTTTACCCGACTGCGCCAGAAGGAGGGTTATGTTTTTCGAGAATATGTATAATTGTTAGGCTCTACAGCTTGAACGGCTCGACGGATTTTAGCTTGAGAGGTGTCGTTAGATTCATATTTACTGTGAGAGTGACTCTGGGTATCTCAAAAAAAAACAAATACCATGAAAGCTGTTGAATATTTAAGAAAACTACCAAGTTGATCTACTACAACAATAGTACAATCTAGTGCCAGACTTGGCACCTTTTCAGATAATCTACGGAACTTGGCACCCATTTAGATCTCAATACTTTTGTCGGTGAAGACGACAACCACGCCTCGCATATTGAACTTGGCGTTGGCTGCCATTTTCACATTTATTTTTTTGATGGGATTTAATAAACCAGACTGCTTTTGGTGTTCCATACCAATAAACTACCATCATTTACGCACACACAATACGAATCTAACGACACCTTTGAAGCTAAAATCTCCAACCATTGGGCACTGTTTAGCCCAATGGTTGGCTGGCAGAGAATGCCATTTGGCATTAGGCCCGCCATTTGTACACTTACATTTTGTGCAATAAAGTTTAAATAAATAAAATCCATCGAGCCGTTTAGGCCGCAGAGCGTGCCAAACAATTATACATACATACGTACTCTCGAAAAACATAACCCTGGCGCAGTCGGGTAATAAATAATATCTAACCCCCTTATTCATAAGCGTCCATCAAGCCTTTATTAGTTAACAAGCCGTTGGTTTGTCCTTATCTGTCACTTTGACATTTATGTTTGTGAGAAAAGGACAAAACAACTTTTAGTTAACAGAGGATTGTTAAATATTATGAATAAGGGGGTCAGTCTTCTAGGGAATAAGTGTAGCAGTTTTTTCAAGTTATGTTTTTTTTAATAAAGACAAATGACTGGGACTATTTCAGAAACATATAATAAATATTGCTAGTATTTTTTGCTAAATTAAACGTTATTTTATAAAAACACTAGCATTTGCCCGCGGCTTCGCCCGCGTACTAAGCGAAATTTTTAACCGTCTACAAAAAACAGGTTCGTATGTTTGTCCACGATTATCTCGCGTTTGGCTGAACCGATTTAGATGCGGTCTCCAGAAAAGTAGTTGTTACATTCTGGGGTTTCGCTATACGAAGTTTGGTGATTGTGATTCATTAACAGATGAACAGATAAAAAGTCAGTATACATTCTGAGAACCGGCAAACTGTTGAATTTCATTTGATTTTGGCAAAAATAAGGATCGAAAACTATTATCATACATTTCCGAGAGGCCGAAGGGGAAAGGGCCGATGAAATAAAAGCATGTCTGAAATGGCTCTTAGTAAAAGTATCTGTGTACTACAGTAACACCAATAGGTCTGTAAACGACCTAACAGCGCGCAGCGGCCATAAACTCTGGTCCTTTGAAGTACAGAAATACGGCTAATTCAATATCATGTGTAACATTTATTTTTCCTACAATTAAATTTATTAGGTAGGTTTTGCCAGTTACCATTGGAGCATCCAAAAAGAAAATTTGGCCTCACTTCCATTCGCACTCCTTACTGTCAGTCCGTCTGTTACAACCAAGTTGCTTTTACTGGACCTATTGAATTGCAATTTGGCACAAACTATCAAGAATTTAGAGCGCTCGTGGCCCAACGGCACCCGCCTGCCGCGTGCGGTGTGCGAGGTTAAGCAATGTGGGCGCAGGTCAGTTCTTGGATGGGTGACCGCTTTGAGTGGTTACTAACTGACTCTCGTGCTTTGAAAGGCACGCTAAGCCGTTGATCCCGGCTGCAATCGTTAAGCCAAGTTAGAGGCCTTCGAGCGGCTTGCGAACTTCTAACAGTCAAGTTGCCCACTCACTTGACAAACGGGGTCGAAGTTGCACCGCGTCCGAAGTTGCACAGAACCCCTGGGTGGTGCTAAAAGTGCAACAAAAACTGGCAACCGTACTAGTCTTCTCGAAAATCTCACGGTTCGTAAATAAATGCCATACGATTAAAAAAGAATTGAAGGTTGATTTAAATGGAAAAAATATCGAAACCTCTATGTCGTTTTTAAAAGCAAATCCATAGATACCCCACACGTACATACTCAATTTGGAATCTCTAGAACCACCAGTTTGCGCTGTGCGGTGATATGTCAGTCACTCAGTCAGTCAGTTATTTCTTGAAATTTGGCACAATTTTTCAAAAATTTTCATGTCCACAATATTAAATTACAAAACCGATGCCATTTTCGTAGTTAACGTCCCAAAAAACCATAAAAACGACACCCATATTAATATTTAGACATTTCATCCCCCTCGCACCCCAACAGAGGGGATGGTATTTCACGTCCTCCACGTGAGATTTTAAAATCATTGTTGTTTTCGTTATCAGCGTTACCCTCAAACACGCAATAAAGTTTTCTACGCAAATAAAATCGGGTGTAAATACCTAAATATATAATACTAGCGACCCGCCCCGGCTTCGCACGGGTGCAATGGTGATACTAAATATATTAAAGAATGTCTTTATATACACTCGGCCGGTACCACCGCAACCGCTATGTCCCTGCATTTTAAATCTGTAATACCTTGGAAAATATTCATTTTAAATTACATGCTGTAAAGGACCATGTTGATCTATATTAAATGCACAATGTATTTAAGGTACTTAATTGGATAAGGATTATTGCAGTATTGCTTAAAATCGCTTCGTAAAAAATCCATTATTTCTCGTAAAAAGTAAAGGATAAAAATAGTTATCGTGGGTTATCCCTAAGAGATAGACGTATACCATCGCGGACTTTTTTGTAGACGTTTTTAAGTTGTACAATACTGTAGTACATTATTTTGATCTATCTCGTAGGGTTCAGCCAGCGTTTGCAATGTAAGCGCAAAAAATGTGCTTATTTACGACATCACATTAGAAACCTCTAAACTTATCAGTGGTTCTCTACCATATTATGCATGTATTATACATATTAACCTTCGTCTTGAATCACTCTATGTGTGTGAATTGATTGGTTTAAAAAAATGTTGGCCGCGCTCTACAAGCTGCTCTGAGATTGGTTGATATTGAAGTTGAAAAATATAGTTGGACGCGCGTCGTAATAATACCGCTTTGTGATTGATTGAAATATTAAAGCTGCGCGCGCTCCTCTCGCAAGGACGCCTCAGCGATCATGCACTGATACTAGAGGTGAAGTTGTTTATTCCGTTAATTTGGATTGGTGTTGGAGTGATTTATTTCCTCGCAAATGTGATGAAGAACATTGTTATTAAATCGGGCGTAAGAATATTGCATACTCGAGTCATCAAATCGGGCCTCTGATAGATTTTTCGCTTGCGCCTCTCAATGTACTATGAATACCGATAAGAATATTTAATAAACTGTGTCCGGAAGTAAAAGAGGCTCCCGCTTTTGGACCAAAGTTTAAAGAAAATAAAAATAGACCTATAGTTTCATACAAAAATTAGTCATAAAAAAAGTTCTAGGCTATTATATAAAAAGAACAGACTTAAGTTGTATTTTACAGTAACAAATTATGAGTGATTGATACCTCTGTTAACATCGTAAGCACCTACGTATTAAGGTAGTTATAAATTCCAGTAGTACATTTAAATGCGTTCTTAAGTTTTGCTAATGTGCAGTTAAAAATGTCTATATGACTGTATAGATGAATTCCCCAAAAATATTTTTTCAGTATTTTTAGTTCTATTCGCGTTTTTCCCCATTTTCTTTATTCTCTATACATTATTTCTACCAACAGATAATTTCATCACACGCATTTTTTTCTAGGCGTTACTTTTACCGATGCAATTTTTCACCAATCTGTTTTTTTCACATGCGTTTGGTTACCCGTAGAATATATTTCCACTAGTTTATTTTTGTCACACGATTTAATATCTAATCTTTTTTTTCGCAAGACGCAACTTTACCATGTTTTAGCATAAACACTAAGCGGGCGGGGCTCGAGCAAAAGATATTAGTTGTAATATTTGTAATAGATCCCATCAAACCATTTTCTTGTAAAATATTTCAAAACGAGACCATTAGGCTAATGTGAAAAAGTTATCAAATGTTTTGTAAAGATAAGCTTCTAATACACTAAAAGCTTTAAAACGTACACTTTAGTAAACTTTGTGACCCGTCTCGAACTCGTTACTTATCTAAAAAGGTTTATTTCTAGCGCTTATTTATTATCTTATTATCATCAAATATCTATGCCTATAATACTTCTAAGAAGTTTTCACGACCCCGCCCGCTTAGTGTTTATGTTAAAACATGGTTAAGTTGCGTCTTGCGACAAAAAAGATTAGATATTAAATCGTGTGACAAAAATAAACTAGTGGAAATACGTTCTACGGGTAACCAAACGCATGTGAAAAAAAAAAGTGCTGAAAAATTGCATCGGTAAAGATGCGTGTCGCAAAAATAACGCCTAGAAAAAATGCGTGTGACAAAATTATCTGTTGGTAGAAATAATGTATAGAGAATAATGAAAATGGGGAAAAACGCGAATGGAACTAAAAATACTGGAGAATTTTTTTTTGGGTAATTTATCTATACAGTCTCATGCTGAAAGGTATAGAAAATAAGTTTCTTTTGCGACAGCTCACGTCTTCGCGGAACTCTGAAAGAGATTTTATGCAACAGGGTAGGGGCTTCTAATTTTGATTGGAAAATTTTAAAGAGCAAAACGGAATCAGTCTAATGAGCTGTATAAAAAGTTCGAAGGAATTTTCAATAGATTGACATTTCTTTTTTTATTATTTTATTTTATTTAAGATTAAAAATAGTATTAATACTTTCATAATTACTTTGTGTAAACTATTTTAACTTGTGTTTTTTAGTATCTTTTAATGTTTTGAGTTTGAGTTTTAGGCCTGCCTAAAGACTTTCAGGCTTAAATAAAATATATTGGTCTGTATAAAAATAATAGTCCCCTAATAATTATTAATCTATCCATTTCAGCGTCAAGTAATGCAGTAGCCGTGAAGCGGGTCCGCCAGTCTCCACAGAGCGACGGATCAAAGTCCTATCCCTGCAACATATGCGGCAAACTTTTTATCCGCAGCAGCGACTTCATTCGCCATAGACGAGTCCACACTGGTGAACGGCCCTATTTTTGCGACATATGTAAAAAGCGATTCAAGCATTCCGGTACTCTAAAAAAGCATAAAACACTTCATACAGATAGGGTAATTAAGCAATTTACGTGCGACATTTGTAAAAGACAGTTCGCGTCTTTGGATAATTTGAATACACATGTACGGACACACACAGGCGAAAAACCGTATTCGTGCAAAATATGTAGCAAGAGCTTTGCTGGTGCTAATCATTTGGGGAATCATTTTAAATCCCATTCTGACGAGAGACCCTACGCTTGCGATATATGTGACAAACAATTCAAAGGTTCCGCGGACTTGATCAGACATAGACGAACACACATACCGAAAGAAGAAAAACGATACTCGTGTGAATTTTGCGAAAAGAGCTTTAAACACTCGAAATCTTTGACTTACCACAGCGTAGTTCACACTGGCGATGAGACGATTCGGAAATTCAAGTGTGACGAATGTGGAAGGAAGTTCATCAAATCGCGTCATTTGGTAGAACACATTCGTAGCCACACGGGAGAAAAACCATTCGCCTGCGATATGTGTGACATGCGGTTTCCGCGCTCCTATGCGTTGATTAAACATAAACGAATACACACTGATGAACGACCGTACGCCTGCGAAATATGTCATAAACAGTTCAGAGGTGCGACCGAATTGAAAAGACATATCCGAATTCATACAGGAGAAAAACCATTTAGTTGCGATATATGTGAAAAGAAGTTTGTTCAGCCAGGTCAGTTGACAGCACATAGATGGAGTCATACCGACGAGCGACCTCATGCTTGTGATTTATGTGAAAAGAAGTTCAAGCGCTCTAGCGCACTGGTGAAGCATAAACGATCGCATACATAAAGGTGAAAAGCCATTTAGTTTCAAAATATGCGGAAAGCAATTTATTCATTCGGCTATTGTTTGTTTTATTTGAGATGATGAAAAGCACTTCAAGCAGGATTTTATAACACCTGTTGTCTAAATATAAAAGGAAAAAAATAACAGAGAGACGTCATAAAACTGACCGAAATGCGGCATGTGTACACATATTACGTGTAATGTAAACATATTTAAACAATAACCACCTGCGCAGTTGTTTTACAACCCTATTTGATGATAACAGTCAAACAAAAGATGTTGGTTATGGCTGACTATTTTGGTGAAATAGTACATTACTACAAACGCCCCAAATTTCCCGCCGAGGTATGTATAGTGCTTTTCTCAAACATGCAATGAAATAAAACAACAAAAAAAAACAAAATTTTATTCTTAATACGCATAGTGGCAGAATGTCATGATGCCTGTGCCACAAATTTATGTGGAATAAAATTAAAAAAGAGGACTTTGCCGGCCTAGGCCTGCAAGATTTGTATGAAATTCCATTAACGACCTCTTGTCCTAGCCGCGCCTGAAACGTCATAGTTCGCAGCCTATTATAAGGAACATAACATCAATATTTCATTGCATGTTTGAGAAAAACCATATTAAGCACGGCGATACAATTTCACAAGCTTCTGTATTCAAGATTATTTATATGTATGAAAAAATTTCTTATTTACACAAAATTATGTATTGTCAATAACTTATTAAAGCGAATCAGTGCAGCTTTATACCACTCATACTTTCATATGAAGTATTACATGTCGAGAATGAATTTAAGTTAGATTAGTTATTAATGTTATTATTATATTTTTAAGTCGTTACGTAACTTAGGTGCAAGGTACACCTCTTAAAACTAGCGGGGTAAAGCCTAGACTGTCTCGTTTGGCGAGTAAATATGAAATTGTCAACTTTATTGAAAAAATAAAAAAATATTAAAATGGTTCACGACCCGTTTAAGGCGGTATTCGTTATCGCATTTTGACTAGAAATATGTATAAACACTTTATAGACGTTTCAAATGATATGTATGGGGGGCATCGTCTAAATTTCCGAAGTCCCCGAAAATTAGTGGCGTACTTATTTCTAGTCCCAATGCGATAATAAATAACGCCTTAAATCATTTTTGTTACATCGTGTATAAAAAATACTTGTATGAAACACGCTCTCATATTATAACAATTCAAAAATTGTAGTAAAAGACGAATGCTACTGTATCTGTTACGGACAGTCCCACATGTACCAAAGGAACTGTAAAAGGACTACCAACGCCATCTCTACCCGAGTAGCGACATTGGTTTATTTACTCAAGTTTATGGTAGATGTCGCGCATTGCGCATAATCTCCCTTGGAAATTGTCACAGGGCTGTTACGAGAAACGAAAACTTCGTTATTGTTTCGCGGTAGCGCCCCAGATATCAGATGAAAAGAGATCCACTCATTTAAGATGAATGATTTCTGTACATCTGACCTATTCTCACTAATACACAAATCAGTAAGTTTGAGAGAGACAGATAAGACAGTCTTCACCTGTCTGCGTCTCTGTTTTCATAACTGCAAATTCATTTATTCATTTTCATTTATTTTATGGACTGTTGACCTGGTAAGGGTCGCGGGTGTCCGCTGGATGCGGGTGGCGCAGGACCGGTCATTGTGGAAGTCTTTGGGGGAGGCCTATGTCCAGCAGTGGACGCCATTCGGCTGAATGATGATGATGATGATGATGATTTATTTTATTAACACACACACAACCATTGTACTGACCTGACGTTTGTGGTGTGATAGTTTATATGGGATTTAACATTTTGGTGTGCTTTTAAATGCAGACAATTCGTTAACTTGACTACGACTAATCTGTCTCGTTTTAACTCATCTTGGTTAACCATAAGGATTCAAAGAGACAACTATATGAAAAATCTTCGTTCTTAACACTACGGATCTGTTGGTATTATTAATCTAAGGAAATTGTACTCGCGCTGTAATAGTACATTACGATACAAGTGCAGAGAATAGGAAATTCGCAACGGGCGGTGATAAATTAAAACACGACCGAAGGGAGTGTTTTAAATCGACACGAGTTGCAAATTATCTATTCGCACGTGTATCGTACTACGTTTTACAGTACATATGGCTCTTTAAAGTTTCGACATATGCACGTAATCTGCTGATTACCGCACTCGTGCAGTAAAGTAGCACCATATGTACTGTAAAGATATTTCCTGTTTTAATGGTGTCAAATCCAGACCAAGATCAAAACGAGATCCGAACCAGGGCTAGCGACTAGTACAATGCCCTCTAATTGTCTTCAACCTTATTGGGTTGTAACTTTTAGTTGTACTAACTTATTCTGTGCCTTTAGTGTCTGTGTACTAGCGATCCAGTACTGCTCCAGTGTTCCACCCCTTGTTGGGATATACTAGTCCAGTTCTGAACATGGCATTAAGAATTAGAAAAAAAAATCCGTTTGGTTTCCCTACTACACGTCCTACCGGGTCTGAGGGCCTAGGCCTACTCCGAACTTCGTGCCGTGCCGTCTCTTTCACTCTCGTGTTATACACTATATGATGGAAAGGGACTGCACGATATGTACCTCGAACCCCGAACTGAACCTGAACCAGCGTCGGCGTAGAGTGCATGCCTACAGGAGAAGAGCTACCGGAAGTACCGGAGTTAAAACTTGAGTCCGTAGATACAGTTTTTATGTCGGTGGGTATTTTATTATATATTTTTATTGCTCTACAATATGGTCCATTTTTATATATTTCTAATTTAGGTTCTGGAAGTTCCAGGTTGTGACAGCGACGAGTGTTTTGGTTAAATTTAAATAGGTGAAGGTTTTTACGGACGAAAATTGCAGTTTCTAATATATATAGTGAAGGGAGGGGTAGGAGATTCAGGTTTCTAAAATGGGACCTGCAGCTATGAGGTTGGTGGATGTTGGCTAGGATTCGGATGCACTTCTTTTGCATGACAAATATCTGGTGGATGTCAGTGCTGTGGCCCCACAACAGGAGACCATAGCGCATCCAGACGACCGCCTGCGAGTGGTACGCTGCCAGGGCGCACTATACCCGTATTTGCTTTCAACATGCTAAGTGCAAAAACGAAATTTTATTTTTTCAAGGTGTGCTTTCCAGTTTAAATTATGATCTAATGTTAGGCCTAACAGAGTACAGTCCGTTACTTCTTGTACACCTAGATTATATGATATAGTGCTTAGGTTAAGAGGTTGCTTTTGCCTCGGTCGGAATTGTATTATTTTGGTTTTATTGTTATTTATAGTGAGGTTATGGTCTCGTAACCAGCGCGTTATTGAGTTAAATGTTTCCTCTATGTGTGTGTTACTATGGTCATCTTTTGGACATTGGAATAAGAGAGATACGTCGTCAGCAAACATTATTATTTTATGGGGTGTGATTTTCGGAAGGTCGTTTATGTAGATGAGAAACAGTACGCATCCCTAAAACACTGCCCTGTGGTATTGACCTATCGATCATTTGCATGTTAGATTTTATATAATTTATGTTTCCTGAATGGTTATCAACGTGTTCAATTTCAACATACTGCTGTCGCGATGTTAGATATGATCTCATCCAATTCAGAGCATTCCCGCGAATACATATTGCACTTAATTTATATAATAAATTTGAATGTGAGAATCTGTCCTACGCTTTCGACATATCTAACAGAAGTCCCACTGCATATTTTTAGTTTCTCAAGTACTCTACTACCGTTTGTATATAATGATAGACTGCAAGGCTGGTAGAGTGTTTTTGTCGGAATGCGTATTGGTTCTTACTTATCTAACAAGTTAAACTTTTCCAGAATGCTATAGATGCGGTTGGACATACATTTCTCAAAGATTTTTGATATTACGGGAAGAAGGGCAATGGGTCTGTATTGAGAGGGATTGTCTGCTTTTCCACCTTTCTTTAAGATGGGTCTGATTTTTGCTATTTTCAATTTCTCCGGGAAGCTACATTCATCGAAAGATTGGTTAATGAGTTTAGTAAGTGTTGGAGTCAATTCTTCGTTGCAGGTTTTTATTAAAATAGAGGGGATTTCATCAATACCACAGCTAATTTTATTTGGTAACTGTTTTATTATTGTTTCTATTTCATTTTCCGTTACAGAAAAGCAAACAAAGACTCGGGAGTCTTTTAAGCTTGGAGTCCCGTAAGTATGAATCAAGTTCTTGAATTCGAGACTCCAAAAACTTAAGTCTTTACCAACACTGTTTTTAATACGACCCGGAATGGCATTGTATATTTTTTTGTACTGGGATAAGATAAAGCTAGGATGATGATAATGGTGTAGTGGTGTAGAAGAGACACATATTTTTACCCAGAAAGATTCTTTTTACAATCTTACACAAATCGACCTAGTCCCAAACTAAGCAAAGCTTGTACTATGGGTATTAGACGACGATATACATACTTATATAGATAAATACATACTTAAATACATAGAAAACATCCAAGACCCAAGAATCCGTGATAAATGCACAAATAAATGCCCTGGCCGGGATTCGAACCCGGGACCTCTAGCTTCGGAGGCAGAGTCACTACCAACTAGGCTAAACAGGCCGTCCGTTCTACGCGCATTGATTACGCGGGCATGGACGGAAGTACTTTATTTGCAAACGCATATTGTTTATTTGCTCCTGATTATAATGTTTAAAAATATTTCAGTGGTTTTATTTTAGAGTTAAGTGCTAGAATTGGCGACTTGACTAAGCAGTCTTTATAGTGGACATAAAGTCTAAATGGGAATTATGGGATCAACTACAATAAGACCTCAATTTTTTACTTTCTATGTCACTTGTGGTTTCCGTGAGCCAATGCTTGGTTACCTACAGAAAATACCGAAATCGGCATATGAGTGCCTATCAAATTCGAGGAGTTTCCTCGATTCCTCCTAGATCCCACCATCAGACCCTCACCAAATTTATATGGGACCAATGTCGGGGTATCTGCTTTGAAACAAAAAAGGAATTATCAAAATCGGCCAACGTGGTCAAGAGTACATACATAAAAAAAAACAAAAAAACATGCAGACGAACTGAGTAGGTACCTCCTTCCTTCTATTGAAGTTAAAGAAGTTAAGTCATCAGGCCAAGCTCAGTGTAAGTTTCAGTAGTTGCCGAATGAACTTACTCTAAAAAGTGAATACTTTCGCAGCGTTTCATATGTCTTTTACTAAGAAGGGAAGACTTTTTAGGATAACTCAAAAACAGCTTAACTGATTATGTCCGCTATAGTCTTTTTTTTTCGTTATTGATGGCTTCTTGCTGCTAAGGCACTTTGCCAAAGTCTAGTCTTCTTTGCTTTGCCAAAGTCTAGTAGTCTTTATTAAGCTTTACTTTTTTACTGTTCAGGGAAGCCGGAGTGTTTAGTGTCCGTAAGCTTTTCATAATGCGAGTTGCAGTATTTATACATAAAAGTTTAATTAATGACCCATCTTATTCTAACTTGTTAAAAAAACGTGTTTTCAAGGGAATTGTCCCTAAGGTCCGCTCTAGATTCGCTAGGCGATTTAAATTATCCATATTTCCTCTTATTTACAACTCGGTGCTCAAAAAGTGCAACCTCAAGCACTGCCGACAGCCTGAGACTAAAAAACTAATTCGGGAGTTTTTGTCATCCTTGAACTACAAGGATACTGAGGACTTGTTAATTTAATATATCTAATAGTAGTGGTCGACAGCATATGTTGTCGACCGATTCAAGGAGCCGTTTCACTCGTAGGGCTACTTTTGTTTCCCGGATTACATGAACACACATCCACACTCATACACTTACACATCTTCACACATTATTCAAACACATACAACTACTTCATTTCTTTAATTTGATTAGCTGCTTGTTAGGATAATACGAATATGTATACGTAACTTGTTCTTTTTTCATTTGTTTGCATGAATTTTTGTAAAACCATAATTCGTCTTTAATTTGTATTTTCACACCCCTAAAGCCGCAATGTTATTTTGAACTGAGGGCCTACTCCGAACTTCGAAAATCGAACTTCGTGTCGTGCCGTCCCTTTCACTCTCGTGTAATACACTATATGACGGAAAGGGACGGCACGATACGAAGTTCGGAGTAGGCCCTCTGACTCCCACGATACAGGCCCAGCCTAGTGGGGGTTACTGTTACACTGTGTTATTAGCGATGAATGTTAATTTGGTAAATAAATCACTTTTCCTTAACTTTCAAAAATTTTTTCATATTTTTTGGAGCTATAGTTCAAAAGCTTGAGGGGGGGACACTTTTTTCTACTAATATTCAATTAATGTACTTAATAATGCTAATACAATACAATAATTAATAGAAACGCTAGTAGATTTCTACCAAGAAGATACTATAGGTAGTGTAAGTTGGCGTTCAACGCGCGCGGAGAGTGGGGCGCTCCCTGCGGTCGGCGGCCTCCTCACCCCCTGACGCGATATTTTTCGTCATAGAGGAAATTATTATATACTGAGAAATTACTATACTGTTTTTCGTTGAACCTACGGCCGGGCCGAAATAGCCAGTGAACGAAAAAAGCATAGAACGCGAGCTTCCTACAAAAGTACACTTTAAAACGGGGCATTTATTCTAAAACCGCACGCGCGGTGTTGTACCAATAAGAATTGCCAAAAATATCAGCCGATTTTCTATTACCCAAAACAAATAAACGTGATTGGTAAATTTCAAAATGACTGGCTGTGTTTGGTATCCATGAATGAAGTTTCTACGGCTGAAATAGCCAATAAATAGTACAGTCAGCTGCACCTTCCACCTTACGTATCGTGTCGTGATATGCGTGGATGTTTTTTTTACAACCATAGATAACCCCCTCTAGACAGCCCCTATCTATGTTTACAACAAATGGCCTTTTACACAGTGATAATAAAAGGCCATTTGTTGTAAAAAAAAACTTAAGTAATCAATGGGGAATGTCTGAAATTTTTAAAAGTCCTTGATTATTTTTCAAATGGGAGGAATAACCGTCGCCATTAACAGAAAAAAGTTTCAGATTTTTCGGTTGTGCCATATATTTTATAATAATACAAACATTTTATATCACCTCGCGTCTGCCCCGTATCGGACTACTAAGACATAGCTAAGTCCGTCGAATATTTAAAAAAAAACCACTTGCTTGGATCTGTGGTACGCAATGACATTGACAGTTCATCATAGGTTGGCCGTATGACTTGAACTGTCAATGTCATTGCGTACCACAGATCCAAGCAGGCGTTTTTTTTTTAAATATTCGGCGGACTTACAAATGCCGTAGTAGTCTGATACGGGGCAGTCGCGAGGTGATATAAAATGTTTATATTTAAAAAATATATATGGCGTAACCGAAAAATCTGAAACTTTTTTCTGTTCATGGCGAGTGTTATTCCTACCATTAGAAAAATAACCAAGGACTTTTAAAATTTTCAGGCATTCCCCATTCAATTTGGATAAAACATAATCTGTGGCAAACTGAGAGTCACCGAGCGTCACAGACATCAGAGAAAAGCAGACTCGCAGTATTAAGCCAGATGATTTTCCATATAGTTGTCTCTTTAATCTTATGGTGCACCAAAATGAGTTAGAATGCGACAGATAATACAATTATTTTCGGCTGTTAACAAGTTGTCTCGATTTGCGAGCACACCAGGATGTCAAATCCCATATAAACTTAACACACCATAACGTCAGTACAGTACAATTTTCAGACAGGTGAAGACGTGTCAGATGTCACTTGTCTGTCTCTCTCAAACTTTCTGATTTGTACATTAGTGAGAATAGATCAGACGTACAAAAATCGTTCAACTTAAATGAGCGGATCTGTGGGGCTAGTATGATCGCTTATACGTCGGACATATAGCATTCGTCCCTCTCGCACTTACATACTTGACAGTACGGGACGAATGCTATATGTCCGACATATAAGCGATCATACTAGCCCTGCTGCTTTACTCTTATCTGTGCCGAGAGTAATGTCAAAAGCGTTCGGTTACTGCATGGGAGTACGAGACACTACGTAGTGATCATATCTACCATTAGGGCCCATTACACGGTTAATGTTATCACAATAATGGGATGACAACATTATTATTGTATGGATATTCCTTAAACATTCATCAATATTTGGGTGATACGGATCGTGATATGAGTGTATCGCGTGATAATAATAACCGAATAAAAGGCCCCATTGAAGTTGCAATTAAAACGTACTAGCTTAGAGCATACATCAAGTCTTACAACGACGACTAAAAGTTTAATTACCAACTTTAAGTTAATATTTTATTAATTTTATCGTTATTATGCATTTACATTGAGTGAATTAAATAACGTGATTATCTAAATCTAAACGCATGGTGATAAGATAATGTTTTCACCACAGATAATCGGTATTCACCAAAGGTATTCACGAATCACGAGCTTCTGTCACTTGTCAGTGTGGCGTAGCGGCGTGCGTGGCGTGGTGGTCGGCCATTACAGTGACGCATATTGAAGTAGTATCACGGGAATATTGATGCATTTGGAGTCATTACATAAACTATTTTGAAATCCGAGATAATATTGAAATTCGTCTTGAGATCTTGTGTAATTCCCGCCATCGCTACTGGTTCATTCAAACTCGAAAAACTTTTGGTCATACTAAACCAAAGAACTAGACTCAGACAGAAGCCATGGAAGAAGAAAGTTACATATACATTAATTCGCGTTCACAATCCGCCTCATCGTCGGACGAAGCCCACGAACCGCAGGAGCAGGAGGCCACAAATAGTTACCTCAAACAATTTATCTCTACTTATGAATCATTTCCTTCACTCTGGGATCCAACGAACCCAAAATACTCGAATAAGGCTAAAAGAAATGAGGCCCTTGACAAGTTGGCCGGCATATTAAAAAATTTAAAACCTCGAGCGACAAGGGAAGACGCGAGAAAGAAAGTTAATAGTCTCCGCAGTAACTATAGGTATGATTTTATGTTGTTCAGAACATAGTATTTTTTGACGTGATAACGTCTTTAAAATCGTTTTAGTCGGGTGACATGTTCAGAAACTTGTGTCACACCAAAACCTCACGAGCGCGATCGCGGTTATCACGTAAACATCTCGATCGTAAACCTACTTTACAAACAACCATTTTTTCTTGACATTGTCTGTTACATATTAAAGATCATAATTCTAGAGTTATCCTAGTCCAGTTGCATCCTGAAGGATGCCTGGGGTCCGCTACCTAATCCCAAGAATTGGCGTAGGCACTACTTTTAAAGGAAGCCACTGCCATCTGACCTGCCAACCGAAGGGAGAAAAAGACATTGGGATTACACTTGTCAAGTGAGCGAGCAACTTGACAAGCCTATAATCCCAATAAGTTCGGTTTTCTCTCTTGCCACCCAAAGGCAACAAGCTGAGCAAAGCACGGGAGCACTTAGTTAGTTACTACTTATTGCAATCTGTAGAGAGATTGCATTGTAGAGAATGTAGCCACTAAAATACAGGATGGCTCATTTAGATTGTCAGTATGGGAAAGTCTGAAACTATAAGATATATAAAGATCTGTTCGTAGGAACCATGTCATCGATTTTAATAAAAAAAACTGCGTTAATACATTTGGAAAAAATCCTGTACTCAGATCGGGAATCGAACCCGGTCGTTTTGAAAACAACGGACAATATTTTTATCCAAGGTATGTTTATATTTTCAGGAAAGAATTGATGAAGATAGAAAGATCAAAGAGGTTGGCTTCTGGACCAGATGAAATATACAATCCAACATCATCGACATTCCATATGCTGAAATTTTTATCAAAGAATGACAAACCTGGATCAAATCAGGTAAAGCTTTATTAATTACTTTTAACTAAATCATAAATCAATTATACTATATAAAACACACACAAGACTCACGCGCACAAGAGGGCACAATTATAAACTAACAACAACAAGACATAATACAAATATCGGCAAAAACTTTATTGCGAACCGAATTGTTAATACTTGGAACAAATTACCCTCCCAAGTTGTGAACTCCAACAGTGTTAATCAGTTTAAAAATAGACTAGACAAACTATCTAAAGCAGTGAATTATATTAGTGCTTAGTGAACTATGATTTAGACTTGCCAGCGCGAGCTGCCTGTATAAAATAATAATATAATAATAATAATAAAATAAAAATACTTAATTAGATTACAGGGAATCCATAGGGCTGGCTGTGTTCCTCTCTTGGATAGCTATGTCAATCTGCTGGGCAAGGAACGAGCCAGCACTGTGGCCCCCGGAAACTTCTTCTCTTAAATGACACCTAAATTATCATACGGAGGTCAAAAGTCAAGACCTTGATATTGGCAAATCTGCCTTTCTAAAATCAGCAAGGAGTAAAAGCCATAAATAAGAAAAAGAGCAATTAGATTCAACTATAGTTTATGAACAGGGGTGATCATCATAAGTTGTTCCGTCAATGCTGAGGATCATGATTATTTTTGAGGAAAAGCACTACCTATCCTTCTGCGGGAATAGCAATTCGTGGATGCGTATCTGTTGACGGACTCCTCCTCGCGTCGTCCGTCAAAACCAACTTGTCCTCGTTTTTTTTTAATACCACGTTGGTGGCAAGCTTGCGTATGGCCCGCCTAATGGTAAACGGTCAACGCAGCCTATTGACTCCAGGGGTGCCACATGTGCGTTGCCGACTCATAAAAAATTATACCCTCCTTTCTTGAAGAAACTCATTGACTATACATTATGGGGTTCTTCAGAAAAGTACTGACTTTTTCCCTCAACCTCTGTAAATTCTGTAATATTAATGTGCTATTATTTCTGCAGGGAGATTCTGACGAGTATCATGAGGAGAAATTGGACATTTCTACAGTTTCTTCTCTTCAGTATGACACCCCTCCGTCAAAGATTAGAAAATCAACAAGAAACTCAAAAATAGAACAGAATAAAAGAAAGTTGAAACAAAAGGAATTGATAGCTAAAATCTGCCCCGTTATACCAACAGCTGTCGAATCAGCACAGCCAATTGAACCCATTGCTTTAGTGTGGTCTGAAAAGATTAAGAACCTAACTCCCACACACAGAATACATGTTGAAAAAGCAATCAATGATATCCTTTATGAAGCTGAAGTGCAGCATCTAAGTCAAAGTCCGATGCCATCCCTGACTATATACTCCACTTCAGGTGCTGATAAAAATGAACCGGATTTGGTAGTAAGCAAAGAAGAGTGCTAAATATTTTAATGTTAAGAATATTCGACGAGATGTGGTCATTAAGGATAAGTTCGCTTTTATACTTCTATGGCTCGGTCTGTCTTCTTAACCGACTTCAATAGAAGGAAGGAGGTCCTCAGTTTGTCTGCATATTTGCTTTTTTTTATGTATGTATGTTCCCCGATAACTCTTGACCACGTTGGCCGATTTTGATAATTCTTTTTTAGGGTTCCGTAGCCAAAATGGCGAATATGGAACCCTTATAGATTCGTCATGTCTGTCCATCTGTCCATCCGTATGTCACAGCTGATTTACTCGTAGTCTATGAGCACTACACGTGTGAAATTTGGTAAGGTGTATGCTATAATCCGCTATAAAATATGATGTAAAATTACGAAAAAAAAAATAAACAGGGGGGGCACCCCATACATGTAACAGGGGGGTCGAATTTTTCGAGGGAACTCCTCCAATTTGATAGGCAAACATATGCCGAGTTCGGTATTTTCTGTAGGTAACCAAGCATTGGCTCACGGAAACCACAAATTGTGGCATATCGAATTACAAAATTTGAGTTGGTTTTTTTGTATAAATTATTGTTGCCTTAGTTTTGTGAGAAATAAAGTATTTACATACATGCACGCATTTTAATTTAAATGATCATACATAATATATCCTACCTATTATGCAGTTTACACACTTACCAATTTCTCAAAACAACCGCCAACCGTAAGGAGTATTATATTCTCTTTGACAACCGCCTTGAAAGTTGAAAGCCAGTTGGTGGTTGAACTAAGAGCATATGTCTACAGTTCACGTGTGTGCAGCTACAATACCGCGAAACGAATTTCGAGTATCTCTGTCGCTCGAATTCGCAAGTGCGACAGAGGGAGATGATCGGCTACAACTGCTGTATACGCCGCGTACATTAAGACCCTTTACGAGCAAGTGTGATGAAAATTTATATTTTAAGGGTCGGCAGCGTTACATGTGACACCTCTGGAGTTGCAGGCGTCCATAGGCTGCGGTGAACACTTACCACCAGGCGGGCCACACACTTGTTTACCACCGACCGACGTGGTATAAAAAAGGACGCGGTTATGCGGTGGAGTGGGAAGCAAATGTCTTTCTCCCTTCTGACGCATAACTGCGTGTACGTTGGCCCATCATGGCCCAATGTGTGGTTCCGGCATTAAACCGATTAAACTAGCTTTAGCTGCGCCTCTAGGTGGTTATTGACAAATTTATAAGTGTCTATAGTGGTCGGCGGTTAAGAAGTCAATCCTGACACCTGTCATATCCATACAGCTTATAACCTCAAAGTAACTTTAGGTTATAAACTGTATGGAAATGACAGCTGTCAGGATTGACTTCTTAACCGCCGACTACTATATATAAGACGTTTAAGACTAGTTCTCAATTTAGCTGCATTAGGGCTTTTCGGTCCCCCTTGGTGAAACTCGTATAGTGTCTCTATAGAAATCCTTACTCTGAGGGAACGCTTGAAGAAGCAACAATGATCGTAGCTAAAAACGTCAAATAATAATATTAGTGAGATCTGAGAAGTGAGATGGTGTTATCACTTATCGTATAAGAATTTCTTTAGATTACAGAGAGAACCATATTATTTTTTGTAGTCCTTGTCATAGTTACACTTTTTTATTTGCCTCAAGCTATTTGATATGACTCTGAGATAAAAAAAAGATAACCCGCTCAAGTTAAGTAGGTCGTTTATATTTAGCCAGCCACATGCCGTTTTAAAGAGATTCTGAGTTTAGCTGCATAAGAGTTTTTCTGTCCCTCTTGGTAAAAAAAATAGCACTCACATATTGAATTTCCCTTTAATTCAATATGTGAGTGCTATTTTCAGTACAGCCCGGCTAGTATCATAGCTTATACCGTCACGTTTTATGTGACGTTTCAGTACATTTTCACCATATAACGTGACGGTATAAGCTATCATACTAGCCGGGCTGTACGGTGGCCATCATGCCCCATTGTGTAAATCCAGCATTAGGTTAAAAACGGTAAACGTTGACTAGTCTGTGGTGGCAACGCACAACTGTCATCATCTGTCAAGCCTAAGACCGCGTCGTCTTGATTTTGTTCTCTCTTTATTTTATTATTAAATAATATATTGTTACGTTCATCAAAGTATACCTGTTTTTCTTCGGTCTTCCTGTATATTGTCATCTGGAGGCCACTCATTCGTTTCAAGATACGGTACGTTCACGTCTCATACAACCCTGGAGGTAGTTTTGGGTTGATTTATAAATCAAGGAATCATCATCCTCCTAGCGTTATTCCCAGTACAGTTGCATCCTGAAGGATGTCTGGGGTCCGCTACCTAATCCCAAGAATTGGAGTAGGCCACTAGTTTTTACGGAAGCGACTGCCATCTGAACTTCCAACCCGAGGGGGAAACTAGACCTTATTGGGATTAGGCTTGTCAAGTGAGTGGGCAACTTGACTGTTAGAAGTTCTTAAGCCGCCCGGAGGCCTCTAACTTGTATTAACGACTGCTATGATAGCAACCGGGATCAACGGCTTAACGTGTCTTCCAAAGCACGGGAGCGCTCAGTTAGTAACCACTCAAAGCGGTCACCCACCCAAGGACTGACCTCGCCCGACATTGCTTAACCTCGCATACCGCATGTGGTACGCCACAAACGCTCCTATGTAAATCCAGGAATCTTATATTTTTCTTTCTGGGTGCCGATTTTATAGCAAAATCCTTCTAGCTTCAAGATATGGTACGTCTAAGTCTCATAGAAGAAGTTTTGGGTAGATCTATACAGGAATGTTATTTCGTTTGAGTTCGTACTCCACCTAGACGCTTCAAGCGATTACACTCACATTTTGTATGTCCGTAGGTGCAATCATGGCAATGGTTTAGATAAAAAAAGGACATACCATGTAGGGATAATCACGGTAAATCTGAATTTCTGTATAGTTCAATGTAAAAAGTCGCGCACGCGCATAATTGATGTAAACAATTGAAAATAGAGGGAGATAATTTTTTTATTCCGGTTGCCGATGTTGTAACAAGATCCTTCTAGCTTATTTCCGGTTGAACCCTAAAGTATCTTGGGGTCCGATATGGTCCTAATCACAAGATTTGGTGTTACCAACTACTAGCTTGGCAATTGCTAAACTATTTTTACGAAAACGATTAAAAAAGTAAAAGTAGTTTATTCTTCAAATTAGGCATATTACATGCACCTATGAACGTCAATAAACTACCACCGGTTCGGAAAAATAAACCTCTGCCACGAGAAGAACCGGCAAGAAACTCGGCAAATTCTGATTGCCATCTGAGCTTCTAACCGAGAGGGAAAACTAGACCTGGTTGGGATTGGACCAGTTTCCTCACGATGTTTTCCTTCACCGAAAAGCTACTGCCACGCCAAACAATATTGGATACATAAGTTTATTTAAAAAAGCCAGTGGTATGATCCAAAGCCACAACCAACAGATAAGAGAACAGTATGGAATCATAAAGTCCATAGGCTACGGTGTCTGCTTACCATCAGGCAGGCCATAAACATGATTGCCAGCGTCGTAGTATATATATTTTTTTTAATTACAGACCTAATGACGCTATAATGGAAAGAAGTGGTAGCAGTATTGCGGAGGCAATGTACATTAAGCAGGAACTAAGACACAGTGCGGAGGATGAGATAGCTGATAATCTTAAAGCACAGCCAGGAATTGTGATGTTAAATGAACCAGGTGAGTTTTTGTCTTGATTGGGTAATTTCAAGTCACCCAAAGAGCAATGGAGAGGGCTATGCTGGGAGTTCTCTGTGTGATCGCACTGATCGCATCCTGAAGAAGCAGGCCATCCGCAGCAGAACCAAAGTAACCGATACAGCCACAATAGCCCTCCGAATCGCTAAACTTAAAGAGCGTACTCCCATCTTAAAGGCCGGCAACGCACTTACAACCCCTCTGGTGTTGCGAGTGTCCATGGGCGGCGCTAATCGCTTACCATCAGGCGATTCGTCTGCTCGTTTGCCACCTATGTCATAAAAAAAAAAAAAAAAAAAAAAAACTTAAGTGGCAGTGGGTGGGGCACATAGCACATAGAACCAATGGCCGTTGGGGCAGAAAGGTTCTTGAGTGGCGACCACGTACCGGAAGGCGTAGCGTGGGCAGGCCCCCCCACACGGCGGACTGATGACCTGGTAAGGGTCGCGGGTGGCGTAGGACCGGTCATTGTGGAAGTCATTGGGGGAGGCCCATGTCCAGCAGTCTTTCGGCTGACAATTGACAACATTAAATTTTTTTAGGCGGGCTGTTATCCGATTAAATCAAATAGACGATAAAAAATTTAACATAACCATTTTTTTTAATATCTCGATAATATCGCCATTTCATATTCAAAAATCAATTTCAAAAGTTCCTCATTCTTAAAGAGAGTGACAAGCAAGGCGTCACAGCGTAAAAAATCGTACAGAAGCATTAATAAGGCGGATTTATTTACTCAATTGTCCTGCTTTCTCTTTGTGCGTTTTGACTGTCACAATTCAGCCTTGTGACGTCACACAGTCGATGGTAGGCTTTCTACACATTTTCGTGAATATTTTGAAAACGAATTGCTATAAAAATATAAAAAATATATTTTTGGGTTTCTTGTTGTTAACAATTTAACGAAATGAGTTAATATTTTATACCAGGGTTCGAAAATATCCGTAGTTTTAGGACATACCCGGGTCCATCGTTCCGGGTCCAACGTTACATAATTAGGTTTTAATATTCTCGAGTATTTAATAACAAATCTCGCTACGCTCGTTTTGTTACAGATACTCTCGAATTTCAAGAACCCTTATTATGTAACTGTGTTCGAAAGTATTACATAAATGAGTACAAAGAAAAAATACTCATTTAAGCAAATACATAACATAATTAATCAAAGAATTATTGTTATTTGAGGATTGTTTACCAGTAGTTAAGCGAAAGTCCATGCATGTGTGCGCTGTGTGTGTGAGTAGAAAGTTCAACGTAATTAGTTCTCTAGAAAGCCTGACCAGTATAACTTATCTCACTTTATATTTTCCTCCTTACAGTTAAAGTGGAGGTAAAGTACGAAACACCGGAGCCAGTATTTGCGAAACGAGATCCAGAGGAGAACGAAGGATACGGTAACGAGAGTAAGACTCCAGTGACTCCACGGCATGTAAAGGATGAAGTATGTGAGCCAGCACTTCTGCAACCGTCTGAAGGTACTCACTTCACTACGTAATATAAATGAAAATCCCCCAGTATCCCATTGAGGTAGGTAGCGACCAGAGAATGCCATATACTATGGTCCTTACGTACTTCTTCCGCTTCAATCACATCCATACATCTCTTACTTGCTCTTCGGCTGCGGGTACTTTTGACCTGGCCTTTTCCAGTATCGTAGAAATATGATCATTCATTCATATTGGTCGCCCCCTTCCGACCCCTACTGACATCCACCTCCTGAGCGTAAATCCTCTTAGTCTGCTTTCACATATCCTCTCAGCATGCCCAATATTTTTCAATCCTGGTCACTATGACGTCATCTATTCCGAATCCAACTGTACGCGATAAACTCAAATTTCGACTGGATTTTCATACGGTTTTTCACCAATGGACGGAGTGTCATGTTTGGAGACGGTGTTTCATGAACAATTACGTAGAGTCAAAGAAGATAATATAGTAACGTAAAGTAGAGTTGACAGTTAGGATTGATCTCCTCGAGGGTTCTTTAAGAGGGCGCAGTACGCTCGGATTTCCATACAAACGTATTTATGCTCTCATTTTAAAACGCCAATGCTAGAATAACATGAAACTTTGTATACACAATTGGATCCAGCATATCTAGGTCGGAAATTAGTTTCTGTTCGATAGACTTATTCTATGGACACTAATAATTGTTGTCCCTAACAATGAAACTATAATCTATAAATAAATATAAATTAACATAGTATATAAGGTAATATTGTTACTAACCCACTATGGATCAATGACTAGGTCTGAAATAAACGTTTTAATTTAATTTAACCGACTTGAAAAAATTAGGAGATTCTCAAATCGACTGTATTTTATTTTTATTTTATGTTTGTTTATAGTATAAGTTCGGAGATGATTGGATTCGGTTATTATACAAACCTCTGTGGTTTCAGCTTCAAGCCAGGCAGTAGTTGGGGATGTGAAGCCGGCAATATACGGTCAACCATCTCTGAAGAATTGCCCTAAAGGCGATATTGAGGCGACTGGCTGTCAAACCGTCACTCATCGGGACACAGAAACCAACCCCTACGCCTGCGAAATATGCGGCAAGAAATTCAAGGAAATATACTTCTACATCCCACACATGCAACTCCACGAGCATAACATGGAAATCATGGACGAATCCGTTACCCAACAGACATCTTACCGTTGTGGGGGTTGTGATGTAGTGTTTGAAGGCAGAAATAGCAAATCTTTCTTGTACAAGCATCAGCACAAATATTGTAATAAACGGTCCACAATATCGTTTTCGAAGCCCCACAGTTGTGATATATGTAAGATTAGTTTTCCAAAAGCCTACTCTTTACTTAACCATAAAAGAATACATTACGGCGAAAGGCCACTTAGTTGCGATGTATGCGTTAAGAAATACGCATAGGTATTCCAGTGATTTAGATAAGCATAAAAAGTTTCACACTGGTGAAATGCCATATTCGTGTGAAGTATGTAAAAAACGGTTCAGGTGTCGGAGTCACTTGGTCACACATGGAAGATTCCATTCCAGTCATACGCCACACTCATGTGGGACCTGTAAAGAGAAATTTGCAGACGTGGCGACTTTGAAAGTTCATAAACTAATACATACTGGTGAAAAACCATTCACTTGCGAAATATGTAAAAAGCAATTCAAAAGTAATAATACCTTAATTACCCATAGAACGCATCATAAAAACGGTGGGTTCTCGTGCAAAATATGTAAAAAGCAGTTCACACACGTAGGTAATTTAATGAATCACCTCACAGTTCATCATCCTGGTGAGACCGCACCTTAATTACTAGTGTTTCGCCCCGAACTGTGTACTTTAACGTGAATAATAACAAAACGCCTAAGTGCGAGTCTGACTCGCGCACCGAGGGTTCCGCACTAAAAAGCCTGGGCCCAGCTGTAAACTGCGGCTCCGGAGCTTGCCTGGCCACGGTGTACCGAGACCGCACTCGGCCGTACTCGGGCTCAAACCCGGGGCTGTTCGAGATCGAGTTTGCGAGTAGAATGAAGCGAAGTTAACTTTCGCTAAAGCTTTAGACATCGCGCACCAGACGGTGGTAGCAAAGGAGGCGCGCGCGACTACGCAGAAAATGGAATCTGCCGAGCGAAGCAAACTTGCTTTGAACATCTTTGCATGAATAAGTTATTCAAGGTTATGATTATCGGCTCATGCATCGTAGCAAATAAAGTGCACGAACACATTGGAACACGACTCAATTTCTATGTTTAAATTTATTTATAACAATGTATGAATAGCGTACTTAAATTAAAACTTTCGCCAAATTGTTGGCGATGCGCTTATCTTAATTATTACTAACTTGTTGGTAAAAGCTACATCAAATGAATTGAAGGTTTAATCCTTGAACATTCTCGGTTACATACAAGTGGATTGACATTGTATTCCTACCTATAGGTATGGATATTTGTAATTATTTGAACCGAATCATGCCGGTGACCTGAAGTCAGTCTGTAACTAAATCTGTCAAAATAATAGCTCATCTTATCACCAGGCCCCAGTCACTTTTCAAGCATTATCAGAAGTAATTGTACCCAATTAGCGTGAGTGTAAAAAAAGTTAATCCATTTTTGTGACGGTAAGCATGTCATTTTAAAAACAAACAAACGTTTGCGGGAGGCAGCCGGCGATCCTCGTGCAGGCAGCTTTCTCGCACAAAGAATCGCTATTGTAATTCAGCGCGGGAATTCTGCCTGCATGATGGGCACCCGGCCTAAGGGGCCAAAAGGGCCAAATTTAGATTTTTTTACCTTTTGAACGCCACGGTCGGCCATAGACGTCAACGTAAAATCGTCACCCCGACGCTAACGACGGCACTGGCCGACAATTTTTTTTAATGAAAAACTACTGAGAATCTGCCCAATTTTATATTGGCATTATTTCTTTACATATCATTTTTTTACCGTTGTGGCGTCAGGGGCACGGCGAATTACTTTGACGTCTGGCGGCGAAAAGGTTAAAGGTTATTTTTAAGTTAGAGTAATTATTTTTTTTCACATGTTTTTCTGAATAAATTACTTATTTTATGCTATTCTTGATCTCTAATATACATGAAGATTATTTTCTATTATGTATAGTTTTGTTAATTAAATTATATGTTATTTTGTTACTATTTTAGACTCCTTAACCACACTCACTGTGTAACTGCCCGGCTAGTATGATACCTTATACCGCCACGTTTTATGTGACGTTTCAGTACATTTTGGCCATATAAAGTGACGATATAAGCTATACTAGCCGGGCTGGTGAAATCAAACGCTAGTATCTTCTTAGTAGTCTGTGCAAACGCTGGTTCGTTGTATGGAAAACTCTAACATCGACCACACATCAGTACATAACAAAACAGACTACGTATATAATAATTTCCTCTATGCAGACTACTTGACGAGAATGAAAAACAAAATATAATATAATAGAAAATTATAAAAAGGTAAAAATCCTATAAAGGTGCGTCATGCACACACTATTTAAGTTTTTTTTATAAGACATCTGCCCGGCTAGTATGATAGCTTATACCGTCACGTTATATGGCCAAAATGTACTGAAACGTCACATAAAACGTGACGGTATAAGCTAGCATACTAGCCGGGCTGAGATAGTCTAATTGATGTTACTTATTCTGTCTGCGCCTTAGAGTATTAAACCACACATTAAACCAAGTCTGCGTTGATATAGAACCTTACACCACCTAAATAGTCGCGCAAGGTACGGTTTCTGAGGAATTTCGTCCCTCGAACGCTCTGGTTGTGGAATGAAATCCTTGCCAAGGTTTTCCCGAGGGACTACAGCACAGTATTACAATATATTCCGTTGTTAAACTGCGGTAGAATGCTTGAAAAAACGCCACAGCCACGGTTGACTAGTCTGTGGCAACGTCATGCTACGTCTGTCATGTCTGATGGCACTGTCAGTCTGTCCCACTGTCAGTGTCAGTCATCTGTCAAACCCGTGTAGGTTACGCATCTTATGTTGCGTCCCCTCTTTTATTATTTCTCCATTATTTAGTACATAGAGGAATCATTGCTGTATATTATCATCTGGAGGCCAGTTTTCCTTTCAAGACACGGTACGTCTACGTCCAACACAGCTCGTACAAGTATTATGCTCGATTTCTGTTTAATTTCATAAGTTCCATTAAATATAAGATCCTCATAGCATTGTCCTGTTTATGTCCTAAAGTAGCCCGAGTCCGCTTTGGCGTAAGCATTTGCAGTCGATTCGAATTTGCAAAACTAGTTTTATTAAAGCGACTGCCTTAGACCTTCCAATCTAAACGGAAACTAGACCTTGTTGGAATAAGACCGGTTTCCTCTCAATATTTTACTTCACAGAAAAGCCACGGTAAGAAATTAAATGATACAGCAACATAAATTCCTTTAAAAACATAGTGATAAGTCCAGAGATCGGACAAATGGATGTCATTGTTGGCAATAATATAGACATGACTCCAAAGATCAATTAATTATATTTACCTGTAATTTAATTTGTATACTTCGTAAAATATTAATCAATAAATTAAACACAGACTTATTGTGTGGATTTAGACCTAGCTTGATGTCATGACATATTGCAATATATGCAATCTAAACCCAATAAGAAACGAAATTTTAAACATTAGGATCTAATAGTGTGAAACTAGGTAAACTTCTTAAGCAATGAATGGCAATTGACGTTAAATGTTTTCTTTGTCAACAGAAATGACATAAGTGGCCATGTTATCTGGATACAAAAAGGTTTATCTCAAGAGCACTTAGCTCGATACTAGTATGTATGCAGGGTATTTCCACAAAACAAATAGCTACTACTATTAGTAGTTACTTTATTTGTTGTTGCACATATATTTTTCTATTACAGTAATTACCAGAACCCAAAACTCCTCAAAAACATGCAGAGGTACTTTTATTAACATTTTACGCAGGTTGGAACTCTTGATTGGACATTTACAGGCGATGTCTCTTGACTCATTCCCTAAAAAAACAATTATTTGTACAGTTTAAATTTAAGTTTTATTCTCTATGCATGAACCATTAGTTTTAAAAAGGTTACCTGGTACATCCCGTTCTTGATACCTATTTACGAAAAAGACCCACTACACATTCCTCGAATTTTGATGGATTGTCGAATTTTAAGATAAACTTCAAATACCTTTCATTAAAGTTAAAATAACAGCGACACAAACATATTTATTTGTTGCCTTTTTTTTCTGTTTTATCTGCAATCAGTGCATTCAGTTTTAGCAGATGTGTTGCGTGCTTCTCTCTTTCAGAGTGTGTCTTCCAGCGAAGACAACTACTCATTATTCTCTACACTATAGGATGTCTTTTCTTTTAAGGCGCTTTACATAGCTGAGTATTGTGAGCTGTCGTGCAAGGGTATTGGGGTGGGCTTCTAGCCGTTCCCTGTATCTAGTGACGTTGATAATTTCTTCTTTCACTGTTGGCATATCCAGGTGTTCGTGGATCTCAGCATTAGTCACATACCGGGGTACATTACCGATTTTTCGGAGGATAATGTTCTGCATTCTTTGTATTCATGTAATGGAGGAATTACAAGCACCCCACAGTTGAAGGCCGTACATCCATACAGGTTTCAGGATCGTCTTGTACACTAGTAATTTATTGTCTATCGACAGCTTGCTGTTTCGGCCTAGCAACCACAGGAAGCTTTTGTATTTAATATTTAGTTCTTCTCGTTTCTTCCTGATGTGCTCATTCCATCTTATACGCCTATCAAGATGAAGACCTAGGTATCTGACAGAGTTCTTGTGAGGAACATGTTGCCTAAAAAAAATAAAATAAAAAAATAAAAAAAATTTTTTGACATACCATTTCGACGTCGTATTTTATTTACTTCAATTTTCGGCGTGAGCTCCATGGAAAATTGACGATATTCAAAAGGCGACAAAATAAATTCCATGGCTCTATTTTATTTGATATCTTTTGTGATACACATACACTAGTACTATAAGAATGAAATAATTACAAAGTAAATTTAATGAATGACAGCATATTAATGTCAATGTCAAAAAAAATATTGTATTTTATGAAGGAAATCAAAAGAGGTATGATATCTTTCTTTTATTATCCCATTGAAGTCTTAGCAATTATCACTAAGAAATCAATTAATTCATTAATTAATCTTTGGAGTCATGTCCACGTTATTGCGAGTAATGACACCCATTGTCCGGTCTCTGTGATAACTCAGGGCTTGAACCCACGATCTGAGTGGCATTGGGAGGTACTGTATATATTTTATACGTTTGAGATTCCGGCCACACCTGTACTCAAAATAAGGGACGGTGCGGAATCGCAGAGAATGAGAGGGAGAATTTTATTATTATTTATTAATTTATTATACAGGCAGGCAGTTGAACAACTGATGATGCATGCATCCAGTGATTTGTATTTTGGTATCATTGTACAGTTGAAATTGAAATGTGCTTGTCTAGTTTGTTTGACCCCGAGTGTTATTAGCCATGTTTCATGAAAATCTGTACAGCCTTTTTTGAGATATTGAGCTTTGAAATGAAAATATCAGGGGTTTTTCAACTCATCTAAGTTGTAGTTTTATTGTTACAAGCTTTTATTGCCGACTGTACTTTGCCACAATCATCTACTTGAGAAGGCTCGAATGAGCCCAAACACGATGTATTTATCTTGTGTAGTTTACAAGTTGCTATGGCCACCTTTTGTCTCCATCATAAGATCAGCTCGGTGGTACCATAATATTGTATTGTCACCAAATTTACATAAGTATGCCAAATTTACATAAGTATGCCTACATAAGTATGCCAAATTTACATAAGTATGCCAAATTTACATAAGTATGCCAAATTTCAGCTCAATCGGATACCGGCAAGTGGCTGACAAAAGGATTGCAAATTTTGATGACTATTTACATATGAAACAAACAGTGCAAGTTAAATAAAAGCTTAATCTTCATGTTTACATTAGGACAAAAAAAAAACAACTTATTCTCGCTATCTATATATACAAGGTGTTTTTATATATTGTTTATATATATTTATTGCGAGAGCACATTCCTGAGATGAAATAAAGTAATCTTCTCTAAGACACTAGTATCGCAATTCATGCCCTTTCGAAGATATTCAAAAATTCATTTTCCTTAAATAACACCCCTAGTATAGTATAAAACATCCTTAATAATTATATATATATATATATATATAAGTTATTTGTTAATGAGAGGCTAACGAAACATAATCGCTTGTTATTTCGAGACGCCCGAGCCCGCGCTAGTAAATTCGGTTTCAAATATTGCTGGACGAGAAATGGGACGGTATTTATACGAAAGCATGAAGGCAGTGCTGCGATTCCGATTCGTAGCGCAGCAGACCTCGACCAACTTTTCGACCCCACCGCGAGCGTCGTTACTGGAAAAAACCATGATACTGACCGCGCAGAAGCAGAAAATTTCCGTCGCTAGTAACTCCCAATTTTCCAAGTTGACCGCAGTTTCTTTTTCAATCTTATTTGTTAATCGCTTCCATTCACGTTTAACCATGTTACTTAGTTGCTTTTATTTATCAGGTTTTTTATACCTAACTCACTCTAATACTCAACACAAATACCATACATTACACACACACACAGCGAGTACTTTTATCCAGGTGCGTTACTTTGGAGCGTTGACCAACTGGCATGTTTACGCCTTATGTTATTGCTCAGTTCATGTAGATGGCGTTACTTGAGTTGGAGGACATTTTGGACAATGACTTGGCAATTGAATGTCACGCACTCGATGATTTAGAAAAGTGTCAACAGTACCTGACTCCAAATTATAAACTTAAATTAGCGACCTTAAACATACGAAGTTTACAACGTAACTTCGACTCTTTCTATGTGTCCTTGAAAAGATTAAACATTGAATATGAAGTTATTATTCTTACTGAATGTTGGCTGAATGAAGGCTCAGTAATAGACCTACTCCCCGGCTATCAAATGTACCATAGCACAAAAATGATAAACAAAAGTGGTGGAGTAGTAGCATACATCAAGGAATCACTCCCAGTAACTTGCACTGAACCAGCTTTTGACGACGCCAACTGTTTGGCTTTGAATATTCGGGATGGAACAACAATCTTGGGTATTTACCGGTCCCCATCTTTTGCAAATCCTAACAGATTTTTAACTTCACTGGATGCCTTCCTTAGTGAATCAGGCGGCAATCAAATCATTATTGCAGGAGATATTAATATTGATATCATGAACGACTCGATTGCCCACCTTCACTCGGATTACCTAAATCTATTGTCTGCTCACGGATTTTTGCCGGCTATTACCAAACCTACGAGAAATGAAGCCTGCCTGGATCATATCTTCATTAAAACCAAGGTCCTATCGGTGGGCATAGTCTGTAAGTGCTCGGTGACAGATCATGACATTGCTATGGCGGGTATACTGTGCTCCAATCTCAGTACTCGAAAAATAAATCGTTGGGTCCTGAAAACTGACTACAAAGAAGTGGCAAGGGAGCTGGGAATGGTTGACTGGAGCAGAGTGACTAACAGTAGCGATGTCAATGCTGCAGCTAATATCTTTAATAGTATACTCAGTACTGCAATTCAAAATAAAACTGTAAAAGTTAAAATCAGCCGTACTAAATTTAATCTCAAGCCATGGGTGACCCCCGGTATAATCAGGTGTTTAAGACACAGAGATAAACTCCACAAGGAATCTAGAGCCTCCCCGAATAACCAGATCTTGCACAAAATATATACCCGCTATAGGAATTTTTGTGACAATCTGCTTTACAATTTAAAGAATGAGTACCAAAGCAAGCAAATACAAGAGCACAAAGATAAACCTAAAAAGTTGTGGAAAACCATTAAGTCGATATACCAATCTGATAATGTTGACAATGATTCGGTTGAACTCACAAAAAATGGTAGCTCCATACAAGAATCTCTGGATAAATGCAATTTGCATTTCACTAGCGCTGGGAGCAAATTAGCTGACCGCATACTGTCCAGACTTGCTGAATCTCAGAACTCTCTAGCGGCTAGGTTTGTTCCTCCCTATACTACTTTGAATTCGCTTTTCATGAAACCCACAGATGTTTGTGAGGTGGACAAAATCATAAGGCAACTTAAGTCTGATAGTGCACCTGGCTATGACGGTATTAAGCCATTACTAATTAAAGAAATTAAAAATGTCATCCTCGAGCCATTGGTCTATCTCTGTAATCTCAGCATGGAAATGGGATGCTTCCCCGACTGTTGGAAATTGGCTATAGTGACGCCGATCCATAAGGGCGGATCTAAGGATGCACCCACCAACTATAGGCCCATTTCACTGTTAAGTGTTTTCTCCAAAATCTTGGAAAAGATCGTTAATGCTCGACTGGTCAATTTTCTAGAGGAAAACTCACTAATCTCTGATCGCCAGTTTGGTTTTAGGTCTGGTAGATCAACTGAAGATGCTGCTTTGGTCCTCACAAATTCGATCTCTCGTCACCTAGATGCTGGCAAGTGCTGTTTGGGCGTGTTTTTGGACCTAGCCAAGGCCTTCGATACAGTTTCCATCCCAATCCTTCTGAGAAAACTGGAGGCGCTGGGAGTCCGTGGGCTGTCCCTTGACTGGTTCGCTAGTTATCTAACCAATAGACAGCAAGTGGTAAAGATCGGTGAGTTTAAGAGCAGCAGGTCTCTTATCTCCTTTGGCGTGCCACAAGGCAGTATTCTTGGCCCAACGCTTTTTGTTACCTATATTAATGACCTTCTCCAACAGTCCATTCCCAGCTCAGAAATAATATGCTATGCAGACGACACCGTCATGATCTTTAGCCACAACACTTGGGAGGAGACATACATGTCAGCTGAGGCAGGGTTATCAAAAACAGCGAACTGGCTAGATACCAACCTACTCACACTGAATGTGAATAAGAGCCACCACATTCCTTTCTCAAAAACAGTAGTCTCCTCTCCCCCGGATACTATTCAACTTAAAATGCACTCTTGTGGAACTCGTGATGCAAGCTGCTCTTGCAGCACTCTAAGCAGATGCAGTACAGTCAAGTACCTTGGTGTAGTATTGGATGAACACTTATCATTTAAACAGCACATAGTTGGCCTCTCTAAGAGAGTCCGGAAACTGATTTATTTGGTAAAACGTCTGCGGGACTGCTCACCTCCGGAGGTTTTACGTGTAGTGTACTACGCGCTTTGCCAATCAATTATACAATATGGTATTGCAGTCTGGGGTAGCGCTGGCAAAACGGCTCTTCTTGGCCTTGAACGCGCGCAACGTGCAGTGATTAAGGTAATGATGAGAAAACCTTTCCGATTCCCCACTGACATCCTGTATCAGCAAACGGGTTTCCTTAGAGTTAGGCAATTATTCATCATGAATGCTGTCATTCGAGTCCACAGAAGTACGGCTAAGTCTCCTCTTTTTGGCTATATCATGAGTAGGCGCATATATCGAGTTCCCATACCCTCAGTCATCTCGGCGCACGCTAAACGCTCCGCCTTTTTCATTCATCCCTTTGTCTATAATGCTGTCTGCAAAGTTTGCGACATAAAACAGTGCACCATACACAAAGTTAAGTCAACTCTAAAAAAATGGTTTTCCACATTGTCGTACAGTGATACAGAAGATATAGTACGTTCCTGCTATTAATTAAGGTTGCTCTACACATAACAATAATTCATTAGTACGTACCTTAGTTAACACTCTTGACACATGAAATCACTAACTCACACATATACACACACACACCCTCACACACACACACACACACACACACACACACACACACACACACACACACACACACACACACACACACACACACACACACACACACAGAAACACACAATACACACATGCATACGCACTTACATATACACAAACTCTCCTAGTACCAACTGGAATACCGTATATACTTGTACCTACCTCATTTTTAATTTTATTAATCTTATGTTTCCGTGTACTTACCTAATGTTAACGGTTGATAAAAAATTTTTCATATACGTACCTAATTTAATTTAACTTTTGTAACGTTCATGTCGTGCTCCTTGTGCCGATGATGTTCAAGTGATTTGTTAACCGACTCAGTGGGTCCCAAGATACAGGCTCAGCCTAGTTTGTGGCCCAACGGATAATGTCTGTATAATTTTGTATTCGTGTGCTTTGTGTAATAAACAATTATTATTATTATTATATATATATATATATATATATATATATATATATATATATATATATATATATAAACAATGTTGACGTGCGTCACGTGCGGTTTCATTCGAATTCCGAATATTGTTATACTTGACATTAACTATTGCTTATACTGTTTTTCACGTAAGAAGAGTCCGGTGACAGCTGTCACCGGAATCTTCTTACGTGAAAAACAGTATAACTCCACGTTAATTCTTAAGGCCGTTTTGCATTCGCCCTTAGTGATATAACTAATTGGACCTTGGACCCGGGTATGTCCTTAAACTACGACCAAGACCACCGGGGAATGGGCAGCAGCATTCCTAGAGTGCGGTGGAGATACTGCGATCGCCAACCCGCATGCCAAGCGTGGCAATTATGGCATTTACCCCCCATGAAATTGGGGGAGGCCTATGTCCAGCAGTGGACGACCTAGGGCTGATATGGTGGATATAACTAATTGTTTTGTATGAAAATGAAAAAAAAAAAATCTTTTCTAGAATTTTGAAAAACTAAATATGCTAGGTCGTTTCTATGGCTATACACGGCTATATGTATATTCACTAACAGTGTGTAATATTAATATTAAAGTACAGAGGACAACCGCTATAATGGAAGGTAGTGGTAGCAGCGTGCCGGAGGCAGTGTACATCAAGCAGGAACCAAGGGATACGGAGGATGAGGCACCTTGCCAGCCCGTAAAGCAGTCGGGTGTCCTGATCTATAGTGAACAAAGTGAGTTTTTGTCATAATAGTTGACCCTTATTGGGCCCTTATCTGTACTAATATTATAAAGCTGAAGAGTTTGTTTGTTTGAACGCGCTAATCTCAGGAACTACTGGTTCGAATAGAAAAAATCTTTTTATGTTTGATAGTCCTTTTATCGAGGAAGGCTTTAGGCTATATAACATCACGCAGTGACCAATAGGAGCGAAGACGCGAACGAAGTCGCGGGCAACAGCTAGTCATGGTAAATATCTCGCTTCTAACATTAATTACTTATAATTAAAATTGAATAACATGAGTTGTACTAGTAAATGTGCCATTTTCTATTACAACAGAAGCACATATCTTTGGCGTTGTTGATAACTCAATAAGTGCTAGTTTCAGTGCATAACCAAAACAATATTTTTTGGTACAGTCACTAGGGTGACTTCGGTGAGTGTGCTCAGGAGCTCCATGAGCTCATACCGCCTTCCCCCTTCTTCCATCGGACATCCAGACGTACGGCTGGCTACCATCCTTACCTGGTCGAAATTCCTCTAGTTCGAACCAAGCGCTTTGCATCTTCTTTTATAATGCGCACTTCTAAGGTTTGGAATTCTCTGCCGGCGTCTGTATTTCCGAGTTCATATAACCTGGACCTTTTTAAGGCACGAGTGAATAGGCATCTTCTGGGTGAGCTCGCTTCATCGTCGGCCTCATCTTTGCCCGCTGGCTAGATGCTGGCCAAGAGCAATCCCATTTTTAATAATAAAAAAAAAAAGGGTCACGTTTGCTCTTAACTGTACCATAATATTGCATTGTCGCCGAACTTACATAAGTCAAATTTCAGCTCAATCGTTTGAGGATAACCACATTAACCACTCCAACATTCAGTTGCAAGATTTTGCCCTGAACATACCTACATACACGTACGCTACCGCTCATAATTATTTAGGCACCCATACCTTTTTCCATACATCTGTAATATCTGTATACAAAAATGACTTTCAGAAATACACTGCCAAGTCAGAGTCCCTTGATAGTTTTGCGGGCATTTTGCATTTTTTATTTAGCTGACTTATTGAGCCTTAAATCGGTGCCAGAGACCCCCCTTTTAAAAAGGTCGTTTTCTTTTTGCTATGACTTAAATAAATACTAATTGCTGGTTCATACAAACACACTACACTTTTCTATGTCAAAACGCAATGTTCCAATACAACAGGTAGCACCCCACAACTATAGATTTGGACAGGTAAAATTTTTCTTACTTTATCTACGTCTTTACAGTCAAAGTGGAGATAGAGTTGGAAAGAATGGAGACAGTGTTGGTGAAAGAAGAGCCAGAGGACAACGAAGTCAACGAAGGATCGGGCAATGAAAGTGAGATCCGATGGCACGTAAAAGATGAACTGCGTGAACCGGAACCACTGCAACCGTTTGAAGGTACTCACCTCACTACATACTAAGGAAATTAGAATTATGTACTGTTAAAAACGGTATATATATATATATATATTTTATACCACGTCTCGGCACATCCCTCAGTTCCTTGATAGGCACGCGTATCGGGATTTTCTGTAGTCGGTGTTATTTAGGCATAAATTATTTAGTGGTCTATACACAATAATTGATAACATTTCATTTTTTAAGCGGGCTTTTTCCGATGAAATCCAATGGAGGATGAAAAATTAAGTATAACCACATTTTTAAATTCTCGAAAATATCCCAATTTCATATAAAAAAATCAATTTCTAAATTTCCTCATTCCAAAATTCAAACGACCTGTTTAGCTTAGTTGCTAGTGACTCTGCCTCCGAAGCTAGAGGTCCCGGGTTCGGCCAGGGCATTTATTTGTGCATTTTTCACGGATATTTGTTCTTGGGTCTTGGATGGTTTCTATGTATTTAAGTATGTATTTATCTATATAAGTATGTATATCGTCGTCTAATACCCGTAGTACAAGCTTTGCTTAGTTTGGGACTAGGTCGATTTGTGTAAGATTGTCCCCCAATATTTATTTATTTATTTTAAAAAAATAGAGTGACAAGTAAGGTATCACGGCGTAAAAAATCAAATCATACAGTAGTATGTACTATTAATACGGCGAATTTACCAAAGAAAGTGTACTGCTATTCTTTTTGTGCGTTGTGACTGTCACAATTCGTCCTTGTGACGTCATTACGACGATGGTAGGCTTTCTTCACATTTTCATGAATATCTTAAAAACAAATGGAAATAAAAAAAATTTTTTGGTTTCCTTTTTAAAAACTTAACGAAATGAGTTAAGATCTCATACTATTTGGAAATTTGAAATGCTGTCAATTAGCTATGAGTGCGTACGCACGCGCTTGGCATGCGGATTGGCGATCGTAGTATATCTACCGCGTAGTATATATTTTATATATTTTAGGACATACCCCGGACCCGGGTATGTCCTAAAACTACGACCAAGACCACCGGGGGATGGGCAGCAGCATCCCTGGAGTGCGGTGGAGATACTGCGATCGCCAACCCGCATGCCAAGCGCGGCGATTATGGCATATACCCCCCGTGAATTTGGGAGAGGCCTATGTCCAGCAGTGGACGTCCTTCGGCTGATGTGGTGGTGGTAGGACATACCCGGGTCCACACGCCAAGCGTGGCGATTATAGCATTTACCACCCATGAAATTGGGGGAGGTTTATGTCCAGCAGTGAACATCCTACAGCTGATATGGTGGTGGTGGTGGTGGCATACGCATTCGTGGATGACACTATCTAATCTATACAACAGACACAGTTCATATTTGAATGGTGCTGCTGGACATTATATGTAAACACTAATATAATAGAGTTTCTATTGCATAGACACTGTCTTAAAATCGTATGTTTGTAATGTAATAGTACATTACTATAGAGGCCGGGACGAAAGGGGTTGCCGGCCGAAGACATATATCGGATAGGTCTCAGGCGGGCAACCCCATATTTCCCGCCGAGGTATGTATAGTGCTTTTCTCAAACATGCAATGAAATAAACAACAAAAAAATCAAAGTTTTATTTTTAATACGCATTAGTGGCAGAATGTCATGATGCCTGTGCCACAAATTTATGTGGAATGGAAATTAAAAAAGAGGACTTTGCCGGCCTAGGCCTGCATGATTTGTATGAAATCCCTTTAACGACCTCTTGTCCTAGCCGCACCTGAAACGTCATACTTCGCAGCCTATTATAAGGAACACAACATCAATATTTCATTGCATGTTTGAGAAAAGTCTATTTATTATTATAAACGTTAAAGTAAATATCCAATGGAACAAGAGCATATGTCAGTGTCAAACTCAAAGTAATCGTAATATACAGTCACAAAAATAAAAGTAAAAAAATAACGTGACCAGGTTAAAATCGGGCTTGGTATAAAACCATGAAAAAAAACAACTTTAACTGAGCGAGATATCGCAAAACACGTCATTTTTGGATATTGATATTTTTATGATTGGATCCCGGAAATGACTTATATAGTTGGGTTGGATGGTGGTTGGTAATAGTATATTATGTAACTATAAAAAAAAACCTTATTGCGGTTATTAAATTCAGGATGACCCGAAATTTTTGATCGCGAGTGTATATTGTGGATACTGAATAAAGTTCTATCTATCTATAAACAGTTCAAATTCTTTTACATTTAGTAGAATCTACTTTGACCCGTCCCGGTCAGTGGGAATCGTACTTAAAGCCGTCACCGTAACTGAGAGTGTTCTATTGATCGGCACTGGCACTGTTTATTAGAACCGTTCGGTTATAGTTACAGCTCGTGAGTTCCCGGCTTTACACGAACACGTCTCTGGTTTCAGCTTCCAGCCAGGAGCCAATTGGGGAGGGAGAGCCGATCGGCGGACAACCCGCTCTGAAGGATCGCCCTGAGGGCGACACCGAGGCGGTTGGCTCACAAAGCAACACTCAGCGGGACACTGTAAGCGACCCATACGCCTGCGAAACATGCGGCAAGAAATTCACGGAAATCTATTTCTACATCTCACACATGAAACTACACGACCACGACATGGAAGTCGTGGAGGAGTCCGTGACAAAACAGACATCTTTCCGTTGTGATACTTGTGATAAGGTGTACACTAGCAAATCTGGGTTGTACCAACATCAGCAGAAGCACTTCTGCGCGCGATTCTCCTGCAAACATTGCGATAAAAAGTTCGGAATGTTGTGTTATTTGAAGAAACATGAAAGAATCCACACGAAACCATACAGTTGCGATATATGTAAGAAGGCTTTCGCAGAGTCTACTGCCTTAGTAACGCATAAACGAACACATACTGGCGAAAAGCCATACGGCTGCGATATATGCGAAAAGAAATTCGCGCATTTGAGTGACTTAGCTAAGCATAAAAGGATTCATACTGGTGAAAAACCATATTCTTGCGAAGTATGTAAAAGACAGTTCAGGTGTTCTAGTCATTTAGTCGCGCATAGAAAAGTCCATTCCAGGGACAAGACACATTCATGTGAGACTTGCAAAAAGCAGTTTTCTGATGTAGCTTCTTTGACTGTTCATAAACGAATACATACTGGCGAAAGACCGTTTTCGTGTGAAGTATGTAACAAGCAATTCACACGTAATAGTAGTTTGATTACTCACAGATGGTCTCATGACGGGTTCTCGTGCCAAATATGCAAACGGCAGTTCACGCAGAAAGGTAATTTAAGGAAACACATGACGGTTCAACATCCTGGAGAGACCCCGCCATAGATACTCGTGTTTCGCCTAAAACAGTAAACTCGCGATATAAATCAAATATTGACAACATTTAATTTTTTCAAAGGGGCCTTTTTCCGATGTAATCGGGTAATGGGTAAAAAATAAACAATAACCACATTTTCCCAATTTCATATTCATTTCAAAAATCAATTTCAAAAGTTCCTCATTCTAAAAGAGCGTAAGTGACAAGTAAGCAAACAGCAGCACTATTAATCAGGCGGATTTACTACAGAAAATGTATTGCTGTTCTTTTTGTGCGTTGTGACTGTCACAATTCAGCCTTGTGACGTCATATAGACGATGGGCTTTCTTCACATTTTCGTGAATATCTTGAATACTAATAACTATATCAATATCAAAAAAATTGTGTTATTTGTTAACTAAGTAACGAAATGAGTCATATTTTCATACTACTGAGATGAAATTTATTATTCAAATCAACTTTTTAGGTACATTGTCCTCCTACTTTTTTTTTACTTTATTAATATTTTAATTTTTATGAAACAATAACATACAACAAGTAACAAAACTTAAAATAAATAATAAATAAATAATACTAAATGTAAATATTTTTTTTTACAAGTGGAAACGTCCACTTAACGGAATTATAACTTCCAACCGAAAATGAAAAATTGAAAAATTGATCAACCCGGGCGGGTGATCAATTTTTCATTTTCGGTTGGAAATTTAAATAATACTACTTGGGAATTTGAAATGTTGTCAATTAGTGAGGTAACATCTAGACGTCCGACGAATGGTTCCCGGACCTCGTACTCGCCCTCGCCCTCTGTTAGCAGTGCCTTCGGCTCGCACTGTGTCGCACAGGAGCTCGCCGCTCCTCTGTGCCCTGACACTGCTAAATACCCATCCGGTGTTTACACCCTACACCTGAGTGTGATTTACTTGCGTCGCGATGGGCGGCTGTGTGTCGGGAGTGTCTGAAGTATGGTGAGATGGAGAATGATAGGCTTTCTGGTGTGCGTATATGATGATTGTATTTGTTATTTATTTTTTGTACTCTACATTTAGTTTTCAAAGTGCATTAGATTTAAGTCTGTAAATTCTGTAATGCTGTGTTATATTTTGTAGTTAAATAAATAAATACTAGTGGCTCTGTGAGCTTTAACACTACAAAAATATTTTTTTTTTCGTTTTAGCTAAATTTCTAAAGACTTACTCGACAAAAGAAATCATATAATTATCGAACCTGCTCACAAAATTTTCGAGAATCGTTTGAGAAATGCGACCTGTAGAGAACATCCGGACAGACAGACATACGAAAGAATTTTTGACGAAAGCTGAAACGGAGACGCTTCGCTGGCTCGGTCAATAAATCGATTTGTGCAAATTTTCACAAGTCGAACTAGCCCCATGGTAAGCTCAATGAGGCTTGTGTTGTGGGTACTAGACGACAGAATATTTAATAAATATTTACTGAAATACATTAAAAACATCCAAGTCTCAGGAAGAAATGTTACTGCTCACCACAGAAACCCGGGACCTTACCGGGATTCGAACCCGAGACCTCTAGCTTCGGAGGCAGTGTCACCACGGACAAGGCTAAACAGGACGACAAAAGACATTTCTATCAGAAAAAGAAACCTTAATAAAATCGATTTCATAATACTCTTATGGCAAATTGGGTAGTGTCGATAGACCGGTTAGCGACCAGCTAATTTGGTGTGCCGGTTTGCGACCACTTATATAAAAAAAAAACACTTATATGAATTGATGAACTGGAAGGATATTTTCTCGTCATTGAGCTTACTATGGGACTAGTTCGATTTGTGCAAAAAACATTTTCCCCTAATATTTATTTATATTATGTCTTCCTACTTGCGTGGTCCGGCTGGCAATACTTGTATTATTACCTATTTATTCAATGTGTGTATGTAGTTTTGGTAATTGAATTATATGTTAACAGAATGTTATTTTGTTCTTGTTTTATATTCCTTATCCATGCACATTATCCTTTAGGGCGGCAATGCACGTCCGACTTCTCTTCCGACGGTCGAATCCGACTGATAGATCGTATACACTCAACACATGGCTGGAGGTCTACTCCGAAATTCGAAGTTCGTATGGTACTGTCCCTCTCACTCATTAGGTGTATGATAGGAGAGTGAAAGGGACGGCACCATACGAAGTTCCAATTTAGGAGTAGACCCCCTGGGTACCCGTTTCGCCTTCTTTCTTTTGCGAACTTCCGGCTTCACTCTAAGCCGGGTCCACAGCGCCATGTTTTTCGTGTTTGCAAACATCAAACATGTTTTGTTGGATTTTTGGTGCAGTGGACCGGCCTTAACATTGAGGCCACGCCTATTTTGTGTTCGAAAAACATGTTTGAAGTTTGCAAACACGTAAAACATGGCGCTGTGGACCCGGCTTTACCCTCATGGTTAGCCTGAGTGACGTCTCCCATGTGTAATATGTAAGTGCGGTAGAGCGGGAGATACTTCTTTGCAATTACCCAAAAGTAAGATTTAATCACATAAGTGAATATAAATAAAATAAATAAATAAATATAAATTATAATATTAGATGTCTTCCTATCCTTTTTTATATATTTTGTGGAATTATTTGGGGGAGGCTTATGTCCAGCAGTGGAAGGCCTTCGGCTGATATTACAAGACCGGGATTAGTTTACGATCGGAATAAATGCCATTTCGTACACACTTTGACGTAAGTATATGGAAAACAGTCACCTCTAATCGTAGTCCAATATGATGATGATGCTGTCTTAATTTACTTATCTGATCAAAATTTTCTTTTAAGTATAGTATCAAAGAAGTACTAGGTGTACAGTGAGTTGTATGCATTTTATTTCGTAGTTATTGAATGGGAATCAAACAAAACAAGAAAGTATCCTTTCAGTTAGTTACTCATCTATGTCATTGCAAACCGGCACACCAAATTAACGCTCGCTAACCGGATTATTAATTAGGTTTGATGGCGATTGAATACTTCCAGACAATCGGATCGTCAATAAAGTTGTGATTGCCTCGGTGTATACGCGGCACGGCACGGTGCGGTCGGCGGATTGGTCGGATGTATATAGATCACAGATATCAGAGTAAAGCAGATCCGCTCATTTAAGTTGAACGATTTTTGTACGTCTGATCTATTCTCACTAATGTACAAATCAGAAAGTTTGAGAGAGACAGACAAGTGACATCTGACACGTCTTCATCTGTCATTGTCTCCGTCTTCATAACTGAAAATTGTACTGAACTGACGTTATGGTGTGTTAAGTTTATATGGGATTTAACATCCTGGTGTGCTCACAAATTGAGACAACTTGTTAACAGCCGAAAGTGATTGTATTATCTGTCGCATTCTAACTCATTTTCGTGCACCATAAGGATTAAAGAGACAACTATATGGAAAATCATCTGGCTTAATACTGCGAGTCTGCTTTTCTCTGATGTCTGTGATATAGATTAAAAAAAACAGCTGATTGTGTCGTGGATATAACCGTAAATTATACAGTGGATACGTCTTACGTTGCCTACATATTTATATACGTTACTAAATATGTTTAACCATCAATGTAAACTAAACCCAAATATAATTAAATGGGATTATGTTTTAGTATTTGGTTGATAATCAGATAATCACCGATAGCATCACTTGTATCTTAGCGCCATCTAGCGTTAGTGTAGAAAGTTTACGAGCCAATAGCCTAAAGCCTTCCTCGATAAATGGACTATCCAACACAAATATAATTTTTCAATTCAAACCAGTTCCTGAGATTAGCACGTTCAAACAAACGAACAAGCAAACTCTTCAGCTGTATAATATTAGTATAGATACTCTTTGGTGCACTCCTCATCCCACCCTCATCCTGATGCGGGAACTACACAATCGGCCATGATGGGCCATGTTACTTATTTTGTGAAAGAACGCAGTTAAGCCTGCCATAAACAGGTGCGGCCTGCGGTGGCGGCCGCGGTCGCGGCCAGTTGTAAAGTATGATAATCCTAACAATGATTCAGACACAGGCGGCCTTGACGCGGTGGTTGAGAGGCTGACCGCGGCCGCAAGCCACGCCCCCTCCGCTACTGCGCAGGCCGCGCGGCCTGTTGCAAATTTTCACAACAGACCGCCATTAACCATAGATAAAAATGTATAGTTAGATTATTTTATATCCAATATAGTGAATATATTTTTAAAAACTATTGATCATACATTTATCAGCTACACAGAGTCAAACTGCAGGCTTAAGTTTACTTTAGAGTGTCCAAAAGTAACCAAAAAAGTTTTTTTGGTTATTTATGTAACGGTTTGACGTTTTGTTTGGCGCGAAAATCGTCATAGGCTGCGCTAGTGTGTTGTTGTTGTCGCCTGTCAAGCGGCCTGCGGCCAGCCGCCACCGCAGGCTAGGGGTGGTCGTTGATTCAACGAACTAGTTGATAAAACGTTTTTCGCTCGTCAACGAACGAAACGTTTTGTTTAACAGAATCACCTAGTTGACGACTTTAACGTACAAACGTAATCGAAATGGAACGCTAAACTAAAGCCCTTAACGTTTTCCCCCTTACTCAATAAACGTATCAACTCAATGCCTTTTTCTCTTCAGTTAAAGCAAAAAACTAGTTAACGAAATCAACTAGTTTTTCAACTAGTTGACGTTTTCTGAGTTAACGTTTCGTTTCGTTGAAGCGAAAACTGTCAACGACCTACCACTACCGCAGGCCGCGACTGTTTGTGACAGGCTTTATGGCAGTGTTAAGCGTGTCACACACTGCAGCGGCCTGCGGTAGCGGCCTGCAGGGCTAGTATGATCGCTTATATGTCGGACATATAGCATTCGTCCCGTACTGTCAAGTATGTAAGTGCGAGAGGGACGAATGCTATATGTCCGACATATAAGCGATCATACTGTTGTACACTTAGACAATCCTAGAGATCCCAACAATCATGGATTCACTGCTTTCACTACTGTTAGTGTCAAACGTAGCTGTCATCTGTCAACTAAATAAACTAAATTGGGCCCTTTGGTTTTCTCATGAATCCGTGCTTTCCTTGTAACTTACATATGCCCAATGTAGTTAATTGTTATAGTCTTTAGCCACAGAATAAGTAATAGTACATATGCTTTAGTTCCCTTAATAATTCAGGCTTTTTTGGACATAATTTTGATATCTCTTTCATACTCGTCGCTGTAGTGCCTGTAGTCATGTTCGGCTGAAATTTGTTTATTTTGGTACAAAAACGTAAGAGCAAACGAGATAAAGTGTTTATTTACGCATAATCTTTCGGACCTAGTGAGATACAAGCACACCCGATGCTCCCTGTACTATTCGGAATCATCGGAACTAATTCTTGACGGACGAATAGAATTTATCGATCGGCTACAGACATAGCCACTGCAAACCGAAATTCCTTCATGTATCTCCCTTCCGGTCGCACTTATTCGAACGTTTTCGGTCGAAGAAAGAGAATAATATACTTCAAATTCGAGTTCAACAGTTTATTTGTTCCGAGAGTAGGTAATGATTGATGTAAGATTTTATGGGATTGTGATATGCCCTCTGAAATAACTAATGTTGTCACATGTCCATTACGTTCCTATGTGTTCCGATGCTTGTAACCAATTGTCAATACAAAGTCACACTGTATTGACAGAAACTTTCGCTTTCCGGTTGAACCAGAGAAGGTGGTGTATTGTGCTCTGGATTAATGCATTTATTGCTCATTTTATTTATTAATTTGATTGTTTATCATGTAGTGAATTAACAAAGACGTCATCTGACAGTCACCGGTTTTGCGGTTTTTGTTGCATGTGTCTTTGTTAAGACTGCTATCTCTTAAGATGTAAGGCCTCTAATATGACAGAAAGTTGTTCTTTTATAAATAGAATAGAATAGACTTTCACACTTTTCAAATAACTATTTACTAAACTGGAAGTCACATATGTTGACTGATACATTTATACCCGCTTATACCAGTCTGCTCTTGGCCAATTATGTTACTGATTAAGTCATATTCAGTAAAATAAAGTTTTGTTTGTTAAAGCGAGATCCATAATCCCAAATAAGAACAGTTGACCGAACAGCGAAGGGCTATTTAATGGAGGGAAGAGGTCAGTCGCAGGAGGCGCCCCGTGTCAAGCAGGAACCTAAGTGGGAACCCGGTGAAGAGGCGCCACACGAGCTCGAAGTTGTCATGCTTCCAGAATACAGTAAGTTTTTCAAATATAATTTTATTTAGTCATTCATAACATAAACAATGCACAAATGTACCAACCAATCTAAAGGCAAAAGTATTTATTAATACCTGTATTCTAACTTGTTTGACATATGGGTGCCAAACATGGGCATTAACAGAAAAATACAGGAAATCCCTACAAGTCTGTCAAAATAGTATGGATAGAAGTATGTTGAGTATCAAACATAAAGATAAAATAAGATTATTAGATATTAAGAGAAAAACAAAGACAGCTGATGTTAACTATATTATGAAAAACCTAAAATGGAAGTGGACTGGACATGTGCTCCGGGACAAAAAGGAGAAATGGTCAAAAAAGATTACAACATGGTATCCAAGAGATGGAAAGAGAAAAAAAGGCAGACAGAAAAAAAGAGGGAGGATGATATTATAGATATTGCTGGACCGATGTGGAGGAGAAAAGCCATATATTCGACGACCTGTTTAGCCTAGTTGGTAGTGACTCTGCCTCCGAAGCTAGAGGTCCCGGGTTCGAATCCCGGCCAGGGCATTTATTTGTGCATTTTTCACGGATATTTGTTCTTGGGTCTTGGATGTTTTCTATGTATTTAAGTATGTATTTATCTATATAAGTATGTATATCGTCGTCCAGTACCCATAGTACAAGCTTTGCTTAGTTTGGGACTAGGTCGATTTGTGTAAGATTGTCCCCCAATATAAAAAATAAATAAATAAATAAATAGATAGAACCATTTGGAGAACTCTTGGGGAGGCCTATACCAAAGGCAACCAGGCACTGCCTGAGGAAAACGGCAATCAGTAATCAGTAAACATAAACAATACAACAATTTGCGTTTGAAAACATAAACAATAAATTAGATCAGGGGCGGGCAACCTTTTAGCAGCCAAGGGCCATATAGTAGCTCAAGAAACTGATGCAGGGCCGCACTTGTTAAATAATAAATAATAATAATAAATATTAGGGGACATTTTTTTACACAAATCGAACTAGTCCCACAGTAAGCTCAATAAGGCTTGTGTTATGGGTACTAGACGACGATATATTTAATAGATATATACTTAAATACATAGAAAACATCCAAGTCTCAGGAACAAATGTCTCTGCTCACCACAGAAACAAATGCCCTTACCGGGAATCGAACCCGGGACCTCTAGCTTCGGAGGCAATGACACTACCAACTAGGCTAAAGAGGCCGACAAAAAAAATAAAAAAATATTTGTGATTTTATCTAAGAAAAGGTAGGTATTTTCGTTACGTACAAAATAACCAGAGGGTTTACGGGCCGACTGTTGCGACCTCTGACGATTAGGATTAAATAGAGTAGTAGTAGGTAATTGATTATGAGTTTACATTTACCTCTATTTACATAATTTCACAACACTGGTGCAAAAATGCCATCTAAATTAAAATCATAACTAAAAATAAACACAAACTAACTAAAAATAAACTATTACACACATTATAATTTAAACCGACACTCTATTAGAGCCGATCTGAAATATTTTTCTTTGTACTTTGACCTTTGTATGATAATATTGTTATTTATAGAGCATTCCTTTGTTTTCCAAAATTTTAATAAAAAATAATTTCAGTTGCCATAATAGTAAATGGCCATCATATTATTCACCAAAATTTTCATGTGATATATAGTCATTCTTGTAATATTCATAAGTCAGAATTTTTATTTCCAATTATCATATGTAATAATATCATTGGTCATAATTAGCTTAGTCTATAATATTCAAACGCAATAAAAACATTTACCATGGTTTTTATAAGCCATTATTAATATAAAATCTCCTCTAGTGTTTTTATGTGCTTGAAGAATCAATTAATACTTGTACTCATAACTGACAACATTTCATTTTTAAGCAGGCTTTTTTTCCGATGAAATCATATAGAGGATAAAAAGTTATGTAAAACCACATTTTTTAATTCTCTAAAATATCCCAATTTCATATAAATAAATCAATTTGAAAAGTTCCTCATTCTAAACGAGAGTAAGTGACACGTAAGACACAGCGTAACAAATCGTACAGAACCACTATTACCTACTAAGACAGATTTACTAAAGAAAGTGAACTGCTTTTCGTTTTGTGCGGTGTGACTGTCACAATTTCATAGTAGTGACGTCATTACTACGATGGTAGGCATTCTTCCATTTTCGTGAATATAAAATAGAAAACTAATAGCTACAAAAATATAAAAATATATATTTTGGGGTTTCTTGTTAACAAATTAACGAATTGAGTTAAGATTTCATACTACTTAAAAATTTGAAATGTTGTCAATTCGGCCTGTTTAGCCTAGTTGGTAGTGTCATTGCTTCCGAAGCTAGTGGTCCCGGGTTCGATTCCCGGTAAGGACATTTTTGTTTCTGTGGTGAGCAGAGACATTTGTTCCTGAGACTTGGATGTTTTCTATGTATTTAAGTATATATCTATTAAATATATCGTCGTCTAGTACCCATAACACAAGCTTTATTGAGCTTACCGTGGGACTAGTTCGATTTGTGTGAAAAATGTCCCCTAATATTTATTTATTTATTTAATTCTGAGCAAGAAAAATCAATTTATTTAGACCCACAAATCTAGAGAGGCCTTACTTTTGAAATGTTTTGAACTCTACTTTATAAAAAAGTATTGATAATTCCAATACACTGATTAAAGGATATGATGCTCTTTTTAGTTTTAGTTAGTGACGGCGCCATTTTTAGGGTTCCGTACCCGAAGGGTCCAAACGTAACCCAATTGCTGTCACTCTCGTGTCTGTCTGTTGTTAGTCACAGTGGTTTTACAGCCAGCCTTGTTGACCCAAAACCATACAAATCGTAAAAATTTTTTTTTACATGTTTTTAAGGGGGCCAAAGCGGGGCGCGAAAACAAAATTGTAACCTACCCCACCGAGTAGGGTATCGTTGTTTAGAACTCGTTATGTAGATAAATATTGCTGTTTGTCTACAACAAGACGGTCACAATGGGGAATGCCTGAAAATTTTAAAATTCCTTGATTATTTTTCTAATGGTAGGAATAACCGGCGCCATTAACAGAAAAAAGTTTCAGATTTTTCGGTTGCGCCATATATTTTGTAATAATACAAAAAAAAATATCAGGTCGCGTCTGCCCCGTATCGGACTACTAAGACATTTCTAAGTCCGTCAAGTATTTAAAAAAAAAACACCTGCTTGAATCTGTGGTAAGCAATGACATTGATAGTTCATCATAGGTTTTTTTTTTGGCTTTTACTCCTCGGTTGTTTTAGCAAGGAGGATTTGCCAATGTCATGGTTTTCTGATGGACTTGACACACGAGATTGTTCGGTATAATTTTGATTATATAAAGGAAGGATCGGACCGGAGATCTAAAACAAGAATTATGGACATCACAGACATTCACATGACATATACAAACGTTATGAGAAAAGAGTTAAGAATGGGAAAGCGGATGACAGAGTTTTAGGCATGCCAACACGACGGAAGATGCGGAGTATAAATATATATAATGTATAAGAGCGTATATAGAACAGATGTACAAAAATATAGTTAGCAAGATATTTTAGATATTGTTAAAGTTTAATATTATGAACTTGGATATATTTCATTATTTAGGTTGATTTATTTAGGTTGGTACCACAGATTCAAGCAGGTGTTTTTTTTTTAAATATTTGATGGACTTAGAAATGTCTTAGTAGTCCGATACGGGGCAGACGCGAGGTGATATAAAATGTTTGTATTTTTATAAAATATATGGCGCAACCTAAAAATCTGAAACTTTTTTCTTTTAATGGCGACGGTTATTTCTACCATTAGAAAAATAATACAGGACTTTTAAAAATTTCAGACATTCCTTATTTCTCGTATTGCGAAGATATATATCGCTTGTCGTTTTAAACAGATAACTGTACTTTCTAACAAATTTAGAGACTTCATAAATGTACAAACATGGGAGTGGTAGTACACCTAATTTAAGAAACAAGGGTTTACAAATCGCACGAATACATTTCTTTTGGGCAATAAAAGCTCGATACATATCACCACCATTAATTACCCCAGACAATAAGACCATATCTTAACACAAATAAAGGACCATTAAGAGGCTGACAAGCGTCAGTGACCTTGGCAATGTCTGTCTGAGTCTAACTGCACCGAAGTGAAAGATAAACTATATAACTGCTATACAAGCAGATACTCATAAATTTAATTTAAAAAAATAACTATGCATGATACCTATGTAAGATCTTAAACAGCAGCATTTTTAGGGTTCCGTACCTTGAAAGGAAAAAACGGAACCCTTATAGGATCACTTTGTTGTTCGTCCGTCCGTCTGAAAGACCCTTTTTTCAGGAACGCGTGGTGGTATCAAGCTGGAATTTATATCAAATACTCAGGTCTAGTGTCCCTTGGAGTTATGAAAAAATCAAACTTCTAAGCCAACGCAATCAAAAGATACAGCCGTTTATGCCGCAAATTGTATCATTATGTAATGAATATTGACATAAAAAAATGTTCACTAGCCAAATTAAGTGGTTTCTGTTAAAAAAAACTGGTTAAAAAGCCAATTTAGGTTTTGTCAACGTCTTAACATGACCAAGCTTAGTCTGTCGCCTAAGGTGTGCGCCCAGTCTGGACCCGGTTAATTATTTTTAAGGAGTCAAGTCGATGAAAATAGATATACATATATGTATATAACGTGGGGTAGCACTCCCATGGTATCAAGTACAACTGAAATGAATCCAACACCCACTAGTTGCGATCAATATTCCTATTTCAGCTTTTTATTTACAGTTAAGGTGGAAATAGAGTTCGAAAAGAAGCCCTTCTCTGACAGCGAACCCGCGTCGAGCGGTGGAAACGCGAATTGGTGCAGTGAGAGTGCGGCGCTAGCCGACCATGAGGTTAAAGACGCGCTGATGGTATGCCCGACCGCGCAATGGCAGCCTTGGCATTTACCTTGTGGTGAGTTGCGTTCATGGTAGATGTTTGACAGCTCGGGTTTGTGCGGCGATAGCTCGGGTTCGTGCGGCGAGAGTGCGGCGCTAGCCGACCATGAGGTTAAAGACGCGCTGATGTTATGCCCGAACGTGCAACGGTAGCCTTGGCATTTGCCTTGTGGTGAGTTGCGTTCATGGTTGATGTTTGACAGCTCGGGTTTGTGCGGCGATAGCTCGGGTTCGTGCGGCGCTAGGCGACCATGAGGTTAAAGACGCGCTGATGCTATGCCCGAACGTGCAACGGCAGCCTTGGCATTTGCCTTGTGGTGAGTTGCGCTCATTGTAGATGTTTGACAGTTCGGGTTTGTGCGGCGATAGCTCGGGTTCGTGCGGCAAGAGTGCGGCACTAGCCGACCATTAGGTTAAAGACGCGCTGATGGTATGCCCGAACGTGCAACGGCAGCCTTGGCAAGCCTTGTGGTGAGTTGCATTCATGGTAGATGTTTGTAGCGAGGTTATTTACCGATGGCCGATGACCTTTGGGGCAGCAGAAAGGTTCTTGAGTGGAGACCGCGCACTGGAAGTCGCAGCGTGGCAAGGCCCCAACAATGTGGACTGACGATCTGGTCAAGGTTGCGGGGAGTTGGATGGGGGCGGTGCAAGAGGCGTATGTACCGCAGTGGACGTATTTCGGCTGATATTATGAGTTTATTTAACGACGGATGTCGAACACCTCGGGTTCGTGCGGTGAGCGCGCGGCTCGAGCGGCTGCCATGGCATTTGGCCTGTGGTGAGTTGCTTGATGATGATGATGATGATGAGTTGCTTTAGTAAGTAGTAGATGTTACAACTGTAAGTATTATTACAGGCGGAAACGTCCACTAAGCGGAATTGACATTTCATTATTTAAGCAGGCTTTTTTCCGATGAAATCGAATAGAGGATAGAAAAACTAAGTAAAACTAGATTTTTAAATTCTCGAAAGTATCCCAATTTCGTATAAATAAATCAATTACAAAAGTTCCTCATTCTAAAAGAGAGTGAGTGACAAGTAAGGCGTTACAGCAGAATAATATCTACTGACGAAAGTGAACTGCTGTTCTTTTTGGGCGCTGTGACTGTCACAATTCATAGTAGTGACGCCATTACGACGATGATAGGCTTTCTTCACATTTTCGTGAATATTTAGAAAACTAATACCTATAAAAATGAATTTTATATAGAATACTCCCGTGAGTTTGAGACATATTAAATATAATGAAATGGGTCACTCACGTCTTTAAGGTCGAATATCGCTCGACATGTGTGTGTGTGCTAAGAAAACCGCCGCCGCGATAGGTACTCATGATTAAGGACCGCGAACCGGTCTGAAACATGTCGAGCGATATTCGACTTTAAAAACGTGAGTGACCCGTTCATTATATTTAACATTGAAATGTTGTCAATAGGTGATATTTGTATCGCTATCACAAACAGAATTCCACGCTACGAAGTCGCGGGCACAAGTTCGTGTTTACTATTGGAATTTTCTTAACTGTTCCTTTGTGTGTTTTCAGAATCAAGCCAAACGTTACCCGCCCAGCCGCCCTCTACTGAAACTCCCTCGCGGCAGATCCCCAACAGACAGGATATCCAGACTTACGAATGTGACACTTGCGGCAAATCATTTCGACGAAAATGTCACTTATCCACGCACATCCAACAACACATAGAGCCAATATCGCTAGAAGCAACAGAATTTAACGGACAGAAATTGTACTCCTGCAATATATGTTGTAGGAGATACCGGAATCGGTCTAGTTTGGTCCACCACAAGAAAATACACATCTGCCCAGAGCTGTACTATTGCGACGTTTGTGAAAAGCAATTTTCGCGATTAGAGCATTTAAAAGTGCATAAACTGATTCACACAGGAACTAAACCACACACTTGCGATGTATGTCAGAAGCAATTTACGACTATGAGTGATTTAAAAAGGCACGTACGCATCCACTCTGGTGTAAAGCCATATGTTTGCGAGATATGTAAAAAGCAGTTTCTCCGTGCGAATGACTTGACTAAGCACAACTTGGTGCATACCGGCCTAAAGGCCTATTCCTGTGAAATATGCCAAAAGCAATTTGCGTCTTCCTGTCATTTGACTAGACACAGGCGTATTCACACTGGTGAAAAACCGTACACGTGCAACATATGTAGTAAACAGTTCGCGCGTTCGGGTGACTTAACTAAACATAACAGGGTCCACAATGGGGAAAAGCCTTATGCTTGCGAAATGTGTCCAAAGAGTTTTGCTCAGCCAGGCCATTTGACTTACCACAGACGAATGCATACTGGTGAAAAACCGTTCTCATGTGAAGTATGTGATAAGCGGTTTTCGAGATCTGGTCATTTGGCAGTTCATAGACGAACTCACAAAGGTCCCTAGTCGTAAATAAGTTATTTTTCTGCCATGAAGTCACATTTGTTCTGATACTTAGTTTATAGATATTTTATTTATTGATTTATTTTTATGTCAATATTATTGTAACGATGTGTATCGGAACGTTACACACAAACTTACTGGCTGATCAGACTTCTAATTTTTTTGTGTAATATAGTTTATACAGTTATTTTTATCAGTGCACGTTTTCATATATCCTTCCAAAGGCATAACAATTGTAAGTTCCTATATATTTTTATGTTTCTATATTCATACTCTTAGCTTACCCCATTAGGACCGTAGGCTAAGCGCGAATCTGTATTGTTACAGGTGCCTTAACTTTTATTTAATAAATACCCTCTGCCCTGGTGTCCTGTTTCCTTACCAACCGAACCCATCCTGTTGAGGGAACCCTGAACCCTCACAATTATCGGGGTTTCCAAACTTATTTGAATTTTGCATCAATACTCATCAATACATGATAAGAATAGTGATATGAATATATCGCATGATAATAATTACCGTGTAAAAGGCCCCTTTGAATTCCATTGGCAATTATGGCACGTTTTGAGATTTGGCCATTTTTATCCGGTCTCAGCACGGACGAGCAGTGTGGCTGTGCGCCTGTTTTGGTGGCTATTCAGTTGGAAATGGCGTAGATATTCAATGTCGGCCGCGGTCAAATACGAAGACGGATGTTTTGCGAGGGGTTTTAAAATGTTTTGAAGATATCGTTTGGAGATGTTTTGGAGATTTTAGTCCATTGCTGTAACCGGATAACTTTACGCCGAGAGTCATCACCGGTAGCGTAAGCTGTTCTGTTCGAGTCTACAGCGGCGTTCACCCATCATCAGGAAGGGAACAGGGTCAGTGAATGTGTTGAATGCCAAGCAAACTAAGTTTATACATTTCAAGCTACCTGTAGCTGTAATGTTAAAAATGATATACATGGACTAAAAATTAATAACGAGAATTTAGATGTTATCGAAAATACAATATTCTTGGGGATAACTGTTGATTCGAGACTATAATAGGGTTCTCATATTGCATCTCTTTCAAAAAAATTAAGTTCAGCTGTGTTCGCTATGAAAAAAAAATTACTGGTCACTGACGTAGATACGGCAAGGCTAGTCTACTTTAGCTACTTTCATTGTATAATGTGTTATGGTATTTTGTTATGGGGTAGAGCTGCTGATATCGAGACAATTTTTATTTAACAGAAACGAGCAATCCGAGCGATATACTCCTTGAAAAGCCGCAATTCCGTAAGAGAATCCTTTAAATGAATTGATTTGAACTGTACCAAGTCGATACATCTACGAAAATATTATGTATGTAAGGAGGCCTATACCCTGCCTAAGGGGTCCCAATAACAGCAAAAAGAAAAAGAAGTAGTCAATAGCCTAGCAATTAAGTTTTCTAAATTGTTTTAAATATGTTTTATATGTATTACCCACTTTGTTGGGAAATAAAAAGGGCTTTATTATTATTATATCTTTATTCATTTTCCTTCTTAGCTTAGGTTTTTACAATATTTCTATAAAAAGTAAAATATAAAACAATATTTACAAAACATAAAATGATTATAAAAACCTAACCTAAGGTGCCGCCGGCAGCGAGGCAGGGCCTAAGCTACCGGTGATTAGAGCGACAACAGACGACTAAATTGTTAAATAATTATTTGTTGCCTCTCTTGTACCTTCTTATGTAAGTAAATGCAGGACATAACCAAATAATGTGTACCTTTCTAATATAAAAGAACGTATCCTCATAAGAAAACTACGGCACTTACGTCGTTTTGTGTAAGGAGGAGTCTTCCGGTGATAACGTAACCCTTTTGGGCTATACTCAATGGCTATTACTATATACTGTTCAAAATAGTCTTCTATAAAAGGGGGTCCGTAACCCTAAAAGGAGTATCTTAATAGAACCGTAGGTATACTTTACTAACTTACTTTTTGTTTAATTGTTACTCACAAATTAAGGTTATAAGAGTTAAATGGAATTTCCATTCACGAGATCAGTTTTATTATTGGTGTTATTTATAATGACACTGACATACCTACATGTAAAGTAATATGTACTTATTAATGTATTCTTGGAGTGACAACCTCAACGCTACACGTGTCGCGCGTGAATGAATACAAGTTACGCGATAGACAGAGATGCAGAGAGTAGGTACGTTTCTTATGCCTAAAGCCGTTTTTGTTAGGAAGTGAAATTTCTGTATATATCATAATGTGAATACATGGAATAAAATTGATAGCAATGAGAACTAGGTTAAGTATAATTCAAACGTCTTTTGTGGCTGTGGGGTTCTATACACGCTATAACAATAAGCTATCAGATCATATTTTAAATATGTCAGAAAGAAAATTTAAGGTCACTGTGAAGAAAACATTAAAACAGAGAGTGTATTACAGATTAGACGAATATGTAAGAGACAAGGACATATGGTTAAATGTTGTTACCATTACCTAAGTTTATCTCTGTTAAATCATCATCATCATCCTAGTGTAATTCCCAGTACAGTTGCATCCTGAAGGATGCCTGGGGTCCGCTACCTAATCCCAAGAATTGACATAGGCACTAGTTTTTACGGAAGCGACTGCCATCTGACCCTCCAACCCGAGGGGGAAACCAGACATTGCGATTAGGCTTGTCAAGTGAGTGGGCAACTTGACTGTTAGAAGTTCTCAAGCCACCCGGAGACCTCTAACTTGGCTTAACGACTGCTATCATAGACAACAACCGGGATCAACGGCTTAACGTGCCATCCAAAGCACGGCCGCGCTCAGTTAGTAACCACTTAAAGCGGGCACCCATCCCAGGACTGACCTCGCCCGACATTGCTTAACCTCGCATACCGCACGCGGTACGCGGGCGCCGCTGGGCCACGAGCGCTCCCTATCTTATTATATCTCCGCTTATATCTGGTATAAGAACTATAATAATGTAAACTATTGACATTGAAAGTGTTCAGCAAGATTTTATTTTGAATAAATGATTTTGACTTTGAGCGTTGTTGTTAATAAATAAATATTAGAGGATATTTTGTTACTCAAATCGAACTAGGTACTAGACGACGATATATTTAATAGATCTAGATACGCGGTAGCGTGTCCAGACAAGTTCACCCCAGGAACTGGTGGCGAACAGCAGCCGTGTGTTATTTTACACGAACCGTTTGGAGCCACTTTTGACCCCTAAATAATTATGTTTTTGATGGGACGTTATTTCTTGTCTTGGCTGAGACCATGGAGGATTTAAGTACAATGCTCAATGACCTCAGTAAAGCCTCCGAGCGAGTTGGTCTTAGGATGAACATGGACAAGACGAAGATCATGTCAAATGCCCATGTCGCACCAACTCCCGTAACAATCTGACACTTTACGCTCGAAGTTGTAGACGATTACATATACCGACGGCGCAGCTCGGACTGATTCAAGCCGCGCCGTTTCCATGTGACGCGAGCCGCGCGCACGTACACGGCACGCACATACAAGGTTGCTTCAGTTTGGATTAAGTCAGGTTAGTTTACGGGCTAGTTACCTATTTTACTCGCCAGCGAATCACCCCGTTTATGTATGTCTTGTAAAAGAAACTCAAACACAAATTCAAACATATAATGTAACATTTGATAGATATACAACGTAAAAAATTAATGTTTTAAATGACATGAACACAATAATGAATGCTTTAAAATGACAAAATGACATTATACATATTCAATAAATACATAAATGACACGTTTTGTACGAAACTGACAGTGACAACGCCGGCTTGCGAATGTCAGTACTGTCACTGTGTGGCGGTGTCAGCTGCATTCGGGTGGATTTACACCTCGGAGGTGTACCAGAGCCGTGTTTAGCTGAAGTGGTAAGACGAGCAGGCCTGGTAGAGGTACACGGGTCTAAGGTCTATGATAGGTGAAAGGTCTATTGGTAGTTTAATGTTTGTTTGTTCATCAAGAGTTTCTTTGCCTTTTTCCTGTATTTTCGTTTGCATTTACCGCCCATATGCAAATTTAGATGTATCTTGAAAGTATCTAATCGCATAAACCCTTCTTCGCATATTTCACATGAATATGGCCTTGCTCCGGTGTGAATTAGTTTATGCCTCTTTAGTGTTGTAAAACAACTAAAAATCTTTTTACATATTTCGCAGGAGTACGATTTCTCGCCTGTATGGGTCCTTGCATGTTTCTTCAAAGTTCTTGATTCCGCAAACTGCATTTTACATATATCGCAGGAGTATGGCCTTTCCCCAGTGTGAATTCGTTTGTGTGCTTTTAAATTACACAACTCTGCGAACTTCTTTTGACATATTTCACATGAGTGTGTTTTTTCTCCCGTGTGGACTCGTTGGTGTCTCTGTAAATTATCTAATCTAGAGAACTCTTTATTACAAACTTTGCAGACGTACGGTTTTTCACTTGTACGAACACGTTCATAGATATCTGATTTAACTGATAACACTTCTAAATTTTCTAGCAAATGCTTGTTAACATGGCGAATTAAGTGATCTTTTCGTTTAATTAATTTCCCGCATATATCGCAGACGTATGTGTTCGTCACGACTTGATCGGTGCGTGTATGTGGCGCAGTGTCGCGCTCGCCTCCACTCGGCGGCTGACTCGCGGGCGCGGGCTCGCGTGTCGCGGCGCCACGCGGCGCGGCGCAGCGCTCGAGTCTCACGGAGCAGTCTCTCAGCGCGAGCTGTCCGCCAAGGGACTCCCGCGGCCGGCCGTCTGTCGACAATCAAATCAAGCTTGGATTCAAACAATCGCCAACCTAAATGGCGATGATCGCGTTTATGCAGAGACTTATGTAGTAGTATATTAATTACGAGGGCGGGATGATAAGTAACCAGCCTAATAGAAAAACTTAGGTTGGCGTGATAAAATTGATTTTATTTTTCAACATATCCATGTAGCTCTACTCGTAAGCACTCATTCCATCTTCGGTCTAATCGAAAGCTGTAAAGCCTTCCATACTCGTAAAATGACTTCTTTCAAGGCCTGCAAAATACTCTTCTACGGCGGCAATGAATCGTTTGTGGCACTGTCCAACCAAAAAAGTTTTTAGCTTGGGGAAAAGGTGAAAGCCTGATGGTGCTAGATCAGGCGAATACGGTGGATGGGGCAGCAAATCATAGTTCAATTCGTTGATTTTTGCCATAGCTTTAACACATGTGTGAACCTTTGCGTTGTCTTGATGGAAGATGATTTTTTTTTCGCTAAACCTGGTCGTTTTTGCTGAATACATCGATGAAGCTTATCTAAAAGATTAGCGTAGTATTCTCCATGAATAGTTTGACCTTTGGGAACTAAATGTATAAATTTAACATCCCAGAAGACAGAAGTCATCACGATTCTAGCCGACTTTACAGACATAGCTTTTTTAGGACGGCTCCTAAACACCTAGATTCAGTCCACTGTTTTGATTGAATTTTTGATTCTGACGTGCAATGGTGAACCTATGTTTCATCCGTTGTTACAAATCGGCGTAAAAAATCTGCTTTTTTTCTCTGAAAACGATCCAAGCAGTTCTTTGAGTTTTGTACCCGAATTCTTTTTTGATCGTGCGTAAGCAAACGAGGCACCTAACGGGCGGATAACTTTTTCATATTTCCTCGTTGGACACTTGTATTATGGCCGCGTTTAAACTCAGCCACCCAGTTTTTACTGTGGCGTAAGAATGAGCACATTCACCCAAAACATTATTTAACTAAAGTAAAAAGTAAAAGTTCTCTTCAATTTAGGCATATTATATGCGCCTATGAATGTCAATAAGCTACCACCGGTTCGGAAAAATAAACCTCTGCTACGAGAAGAACCGGCGTAAGAAACTCGGCGAGGTGTCATTCTTAAAAAACAATATACATCGTATAGTTTTAATATAAAATTACAGTGTCAGGTACTACAAAATTACAATGCAACAGTAGAAAACCTATTTTCGCCATTCATTACCCGTGCAAGACGCCATCACTGCCAGACATCCCTAACCATGATGTAATTGTTTGCCTTATTCTCAAATTTCAACAAATCAATAAAATATTCAAGCCACCAAATTCAAATTTAGAACAGAGATAGCTAGGGATGTATTTTAAAGAATAAGAAAGGTATTTTTTTTCTTTCAAACTTCTCAAATAGGCTAGTTAGTTATCATACCGCCCTCGTAGACTGCCAAAACCTATTGGCTATGTGCGAAGTAGGTGGTGGGGGTAAGCTAGGCGATCGTAGCGCACACCATGGCAGAAATGTGTACTTACCGGGGACCACTGTCAAATTTACTTTCACGTTTTCTATTGGTTTCTTAACGGTTTCCTACGATTCGTTTCGTTTGTATGTATTTATTTATTCTCTTATTTATTTCAGTAAAATTTCCAATACGGGGTCTTTCTCGTTTACTAAAGTAAATAAAATATTCATGTGTCATTATTTGACATCTCTGAGTTTTGACATTGTCTCGGGACCTTTGACGTTTCAGACGTGCACATAGCCAATACATTGTAGCATACCTTAAAAAAAGCTAGTTTCACTATGGAGAGGTCTCTGCACCATTCATTCGTATGATATTTAGACCTATGCTTAACACAATGTCGCCATCTATGAACACAACAAAAAGCTCAAAACAGATGGCGTCAATGTATTATCTTCGTCTCAAGACGAGAGCCTTCGAGCAGAGTGTATTTCCAGTGATGACCAATGGCACTCAAACGTGGTCGCTTACTGTGTACCTCATAAGCAGGCGCAAAAGTCACCCAAAGAGCAATGGATAGGGCTATGTTGGACGTTTTTCTGTGTGATCACGTCAGGAATCAGAAATAAGGTCATCCGCAGAAGAACCGACGTAACCGATATAGCCCTACGTTTGCAGTGGCAGTGGGCAGGGCACATTTTGCACCTAGAACCGATGGGCGTTGGAGCAGGGCGGTTCTTTTTTTTATACCACATCGGTGGCAAACAAGGTTACCGCAGCCTATGGACGCCTGCAACTCCAGGGCTGTCACATGCACGTTGCCGCGGGGCAATCACCTACCGGAAGGCGCAGCGAGGGTGGATGCGGGTGGCGCATGACCGGATGTGGATTATAATGAAGAATGTGTTACATAATTTACAAATATCTGCTACAATACTTGTCTTACCGTGAAGCAAGGCTATGCGCGGCCGATGCGGCCGCTCCGGGCCCAGCACGAGGTCGTCCTTGACCACGTGGTCGGCGTACAGCGCGGCCAGCATGGCCGCCGCGCCGCCCGCCGGCCCCGCGCTCGCGCACACCTCGCCGCTCGACTCCGGCTCCTCCTTCACGAGGTCTGCTCGCTCGCTCGACTCTGGTTCCTGCTTCACACACACTGCCGAACAATGGATCTATATGTTTACAAGTTCTTAATCATAACTAATTTGAATAGAATAGAATAGAAGAAATTTATTCAGAAAACGCTTACACACAATACAATACAACAAATTTATTATCATTAAGCGTCACTGAAAGGGTCTCCACTCAGCTTAATGTCAAGATACCACTTAAGGATCTCGACGCTGCTCTTCCGTAGAAACCCTTCCGAGAGAGCGCAACTACGCGCTAAGGTACATAACATTTCATATACTTAAGTGCAAACAGTTTCAAGAGTGTAATAAGGTATAATTATTATTCTACAATTAAAATTACGGTAAAAAATTAAAAACTACAATAACAATTTAAGGTACTCAAAAAGTCATTAATCCTTGATACAAGGTGAAATTAATGATATAGGAGGCGTTCGTTTTAGTAGGAATGGTACAGGAGTATAATTTGCATTTTAGTATTATTGTCGACTGCAACGGTAAGTGATTCATCTTCGGAGGGATCATCTCTCTAGGTGTTCCTCTGTTTTAGCAGAGGACACTCCGATGCTACCAACGGGGGGGATGCCTGTTGAAATAACTACGGACCCGTAACCCTGACTACGGCAGAGGGCCACTACAAGGGGACCTGAGGGGGTGAATTCGGGGTTTTTCACTCTCTCCCGGCGTGCAGGTCCATCGGTCGGCAAGTTGTGGTGTCGCCCTGCACGCGTGCCGACGGGTGGGGGGAGCTGGCCTCAGCAGTGAGTCAAAGAGGGAACAGCTTCGGCTGTTGCAGCAGGCGGTGTTCGCGGTTGTGTGCCTTGGCGATCCCGTGTCATCCCCGCTTATGCTGCGTAACGGGCATACCCTGGTGATTTTAGACGGTAGTCCGGGTGGTTCCCGGGAGTCCGTCATACCCGTCCTAGTTCCCCGGCTAGGCGGGATGCGTAAATGATTTTCCCAGGTAAAAAAAAAGTTTAGTCTAATAGTTAACCCTGCCTGCGAATCTGTCGGTCCAGGGTTCAAATCCCGGTAAGAGCAAATACACCATGGGCCCGAAATAAGAGATGAACATTAGTAGTGTCTCAATACTCTCAATGGACAGGGCCTTGTGGAAGAAGACTGAAAGGACGACCAAGGAAACGACATTGTAGCCTCTGCTGGAAAGAAATGGAGAGATATAGATAGATGAGAGATATACAGAGATGAATGGCTCAGGCTGGAGGAGGCCTATACCCAAGAAGGGGTTCAAATTCAGGATTGAAAAATAAAATAACTCAAACATTTATTTATGTACAAAGAAAATAACTTTAAAAAAGTTGGCAATGATAAAAAGCTTTACAATAATTATTTCCTGGTCATCAATGATGACTCATCATTCAATTTCAGTCAATTTTGAAGTACCTTAGCTTCGATACTATAACTCGTATCACATTGAATGTTGCATGTGTTTGTAGGGAATTTATCAGTTAATAATTTTGTCTTTGACCACTTTGTCCTAGCTTAGTATATAGTCTTCCTTTAGATTGAGGAAATCTGTAAAACAGGACACTTTTCAAACTGGGGAGTAAACCAGCTGGGGAGGAGGAGGAAGAGTTACAATACAATACAAAATAATTTATTTACCAAAAAAGCAATACAGTTGTTACATTATCAGTGGGCCCTTACACTAGGTCGAGCCTGTATCATGAGGGCCGACAGAAAACAGTTAAGAGATTATACAATAAGATTATTTAATCGTATGGCATATAAATGTAGGAGATTAAATCTATAAATTAAATTATAAGTCAACATCCAGGTTGCACAGCCAGTCAACAGCGTCAGGTGTCACATTCATATAGAGGTCCTCCGGGTCGCCCTGGTAGCGCCGTTTCGGGCAGCGCTCCACAATATGCTGCGCCGTTTGGTCTTCAACGCTACAGTCGCATAACGGGCTTTCGTTCCATCCCCACTTGTACTTTAAGAAATTGCACCTGCCGTGGCCTGTGCAGATTCGATTGAGGCGACACCAGTGTTTCCTCTGCAAAGAGAAGCCCCTTGGCTTTTGAGTAGGGTCCGGAAAGATGCTGCGTTGGCCGGTAGTCACCTCCGCCCATTCATCCTTCCAGGATTGGTCCAGCTTGAAGCCATTGGCTCTCAACTCTCTCGCAGCTACACTCGTTGGCCGGCGTGAATTAAGTTGTTGTGGCGGTGGACCAAGAAATTCGCCATGGCCAGGCAAATCGCGTCGGTTCGTTAACTTTTCGGCTTCCCTCAGTAGTGCGTGTTTCCTCCGTAAGTGAGGAGGAGCAATGTGACTGACTGACTCTCACTTCATACAATAAGATGATGCTTATACAGATAACCTGAAGGATCATAAAAAAATATATATACAAGGGGCTTTCCTCTAAACATGTTGTGAATCTAATGTACTTTCTTATTGGTATAACACGTCAGATGACAAACCACTAATAGAATACCATCATGCTGGCCTGCCGATATGATGATGATGTCCTCTCGGACGTATCCGTCGACGGCGACAACCTGGCAAATTTTTGTGCGCGTGTGACTTGTGTGTTGTAATTGTGTGCGCGTGTGACTTGCAAAGCCAAACTTGGTTTTGAAGTTCCGGCAACATGTGAAGCAGTTATAGCTCTCGACTTGAGTTGAAAGTATATTGGTAGGAGGGCTTGGATCGAGTTTTACGAATCTGGCGTTTAGCGTCTAGAGCTTTGAAACAGGCTGCCAATATAATATATATATATTCGGGGGCAATCTTACACAAATCGACCTTGTCCTAAACTATGCAAAGCTTGTACTATGGGTACTAGACGACGATATAAATACTTATATAGATAAGTACATACTTAAATACATAGAAGACATCAAAGACCCAAGAACAAATATCCGTGATAAATGCACAAATAAATGCCCTGGCCGGGATTCAAACCCGGGACCTCTAGCTTCGGAGGCAGGCAGAGTCACTACCAACTAGGCTAAACAGGCCGTCAATAGACATGAAATGGCTATAAGAACTCCAGAATTTCACGTTAACTTGTGTTAGGGCTTTTAGATAAATAATTGGCGTCCGTAAGCTACGGTTCCTGCTTACCATCGGGTAGCAGGCCCCTCTTTCCCACTGGGCACTATGGGCACGTGTCTATTCTAACAAGGGTCCCATTATCCTAACGTGCCCAGGGCTTCCGATAGGTTAAAGTAAAGACGGCCCTGTCGGGCAGGCCATAAATGCGTGTTTGCCACCGTCGTAGTATCAAAAATGAAAGACGCCGAGCAATTACTTTGCATTGATCTAACACTTACCCTGACACGCGCCAGTCCCGTGGGGCGACAACTCGGGCCCTTCCACGGACTCGACTTTAACACTCACGAGCACAGTCCGAGCCACGTCGCAGTCCCTCCCCACTCTCGGCACGGAATGTTGCGGGATCTTCATCTGGGCTGAGAGGGATTCAAGTTCAATTCAAAGGTTATAAGATTATTTTACAAGGGCTCGCCTGTTCCTCTTGCCACTGCAGCTAAACTCTCAAACACCGCGGGTTTATCTTGTGTAGTTGGACTTGCTACTTATGGCCACCTTCGAGTAGGGCTTATTCCATCTAATTTTCATAATGCCAAAATCACTAATTTCACTAAATTTCAAAGTGCCATAGGCTCATAATATCTAAATATCAAATTGCAAAGTCAAATTGTCTAACACCTATCTAACACAAAGTACAATATTGTTGTCTCATTCCTAAATTGAACAAATGCGTAGAAAGAGGATAATATAGAACGAGCCCCAGCGTATCACCGAAAGGGCTGGAAGATAATTTGACAGTTCCTCTGGGGATACCACATGAAGAATATTCTCCCCATTTATATTGACAAAAGTAGGTTGTTATTGAGTCCGAAATCTTCAAAATAAACTTTAAATAAATATTAGGGGACAGTAGAAAATCGTCCGACCAAGATCAAGAACAGATAGACGGAGCATTACAATCTTGTTACGCCAGTTTAATAAATATGCCCAGCGGTCGTCTACAGTGCATGCGTAACCATGTGGTTTTTATTGGTAATTGTTAAAAATCGGTTTGATCAGTTGTGTAGTAATGCTCCTTCTTTCTTTCTTCTTTCCTGAGGACCAATCATACACAAATCGACCAAGACCCATATTAAGCTTAATTGGTCAATTACAACTTACAACCTGGAGACGCAGCTATATAACAAGGAGAAAACAGTAATCCAATTCAATATATTCAATAATCTTATACACAGTCTTAACAAACGTGTTAGTAATTTAGTTATTATAAATGCATTCACCTCAATTAGTGCAAAATCTTTTCAAAAACTTAACTAACATCAATCATTAACCTTTTCAATGTATGAATGTTTATCAGTTTCGATTTTAGTATTTACTATTTTACGGTAGTATGTGAAAAAAGCGTAATACAATTGGTCCCCAGTTTGTTTATATAATTTATGGTATGCGTTTTTTTAATTTATTATGAATGATGTCGCCCCGGGATGTGGACCCGGGTATGTCCTAAAACTACGACCAAGACCACCGGGGGATGGGCAGCAGCATCCCTGGAGTGCAGTGGAGATACTGCGATCGCCAACCCGCATGCCAAGCGTGGCGATTATGGCATATACCCCCCGTGAATTTGGGGGAGGCCTATGTCCAGCAGTGGACGTCCTTTGGCTGATATGGTGGTGGTAGAATGATGTCGCGAGTTAACCACTCGGGGTATTGCTGGTTGGGCTTATTTTTCATGGACTGCTTAAAGGGAACGCATTCGTTGAAACACTTGTCCAGAATACTATAAAAACATTAAGTGCAATTATTGACATCGCGCATATCCCGCATTAAGGTCCAGTCCGAGTTAGCAATCTTCACATACAGAAGAGGAAAATTTGCTTTACGGTAGTTTCTTTCTTAGGCCCGGGTATTGTCCGTGACGCGATCGGTAAAACGATTACTAAATAGGGTGGGAATGGACATTTCAATATTAAGAGGATTATGGTGTTGCTCGGTCGAGACCAAACCAGCGACAGTCTCAGTGGCCGTTATTTGAGTGGTTTTATTTGCTAGCACTAGGTCCAATAACCTGTTATGACTATTAAAAACGTTGTTATGTTGTATTAAGTTACATTGACAGATAAAACTTTCAAATGTATTTCTTATGCTGACTGAGGCGGAATACAAGTTAAAATCACCGACTATAACCGTTGGGTGGGAATAATCAGTTAAAACTTTTTCCAAACATTGAAATGCTGAAATATAATTGGATTCGTGTATGCGTGGCGCTAAGTACAACACGCATAGTATAAATCGACAGTGTCCCTTACGTAGTTGGCATCCAAAAGGTTAATATAATAGCGAATAAATGATTACTTTGTAATTTATAACCTTCGGGCTGGATTACCTAACATTATGGGTAAAATAAACTTCTATTCGCTGGGCACCCTGAAGTTATGGTAACCTGACTAAATTGAGAAGTATCAGGTGATTGATACATCCGTTAACACGTTTATGATATCTCATTTTGAGTCGTGTTATATATGGTGACGGTTCATCGATGACAGTCCGGTGACAAACAATAAAAGCCTGTACGCGATGAGGGACAGGAAATGTGACATTGTATCTCGTTCCTACGTGTGTACTTGTCAATGCTTTCATCTCTCTCGCCAACGATTGTATGTGTGCAATGCGGACTCCAGATTTATCCTTACTTCATGTCAAATGCGTAGAAAGAGGATAATAAACAAATGTCATAATGACCCAAGAGAATAATTATAACAATAAAAATAATCACTATGTTTATAACTTTGACTATGGAATTCAAGTTTCCTTAGTCATTGGAAAAATGTGGTTCAAATACCAAATCACAGATACGACAAAATTTCAAAATAAACTGCTGTGCTACCGCGAACTTCGTATCGTGCCGTCCCTTTCACTCTCGTGTTATACTCTATTTGACGGAAAGGGACGGTACGATACGAAGCTCGATTTTCGAAGTTCGCGGTAGCACCCCTGAAAACTCCTGCTACCCAGAAATTCGTAAATCGAACTTTGTATCGTACCGTCCCTTTCCGTCATATAGTGAATAGTATGAGAGTGAAAGGGACGGCACGACACGAAGTTCGATTTTCTAAGTTCGCGTTAGTAACGGAAAATGTCAGTTTCATAATGCCTAATGTAGCAATATTTTATTGAATTCTATTTGTCTAATTTGTATATAATCATTTATAAACATATCAATTTATACATAATATTTATAAAGCGTGTCACACACGAAGCGGCCTGCGGCCCAAAGGCCGCGAGTTTGTGATAGGCTTTTTTTTAAAGATGGCACCGCGCTCTTAGCTCATTCAGCCAAAAAAACGAGGAAACAGAAGGCGTACCGCGAACTTCGTGTCGTGCGATCCCTTTCACTCTCGTGTTATACACTATATGACGGAAAGGGACGGTACGATACGAATTCGATTTTCGAAGTTCGCGGTAGCACCCCAGTATTAAAGGAGTAAACGGATAGGACGAAAATTTGGAAAACTAGGAAAGGATCAGTCAAGGTGTCATAATGGGGGACAGGAATGCACAGCCTGATAATGTACAGGCCGATAATACGAATCCAAAAAAATAATATATATTAAAGTTTTTCGTCATAATATATGTTATATAGAGATAAAAATGAATATAAGGCTTTAAATACATACAAGGATAAGTTACAATTAGGATATACAGGAGTGATGGAATATATACAGGAAATGGAACTTTAAGGAGTGACAGATGTAATAATGCTGAGCGATCGTATTGTTGACACTCAAAAAATATATGGTTTAGGTCAACGGGATCAATTCCACAATTAGAAAAAAAGACGAAGAAGAAAAGGCATTTATTTATGACAAACAGAAATACATGTAAATAGTAGATAAAAATAAGACTAACATTGTTTGCCAGAAAAGGGCCACAGCTCAGCATGAAGCTGGCAAAGCCAGCGCTGTTCTTCCGCATTACATGCAGAACTGCCCGGATAGTATGATAGCTTATACCATCGCGTTATATGGCCAAAATGTACTGAAACGTCACATAAAACGTGACGGTATAAGCTATCATACTAGCCGGGCAGGGCACGATGCCTAGCCTTGAAAGGTGCTCCGGTGTGCAAAGTGACCCAATCTCATGCGAATTATCATACTGGTTGCTGGTTTAGAAATTGATATTCGAGAAAACCATGGTTTAGCAGGAATTACTGGTTGTATGTCCCGGTATCGTAAACCAGTCGACATGTCACCACAATCAATGGCATCCCGCGCGAGCTCGTCTACTCTTTCGTTACCTTTTATCCCCCTATGCCCAGGGATCCAAGCAAAGGAAACTTAATAATTGTTAAGGGAACATTTCAATAGAAGGCTACGTATTTTATATATAACTAGACGTACCCGCGGCTCCGCCCGCGTAAATGAAACATGAATAAACGATCCGTCTCGGGCGTTAATGACAGAAAGGAAAGAAACTCTAGTTCCACAGACTACATGCGTATTTATTTAAACCCCGCGCAGATCAACCAAAACCGTACTTGGTGGACTGCCTAAGCTAAAAAAGCGACTACGCACTACCTGAGGGGCTAGTATGATCGCTTATATGTCGGACATATAGCATTCGTCCCGTACTGTCAAGTATGTAAGTGCGAGAGGGACGAATGCTATATGCCCGACATATAAGCGATCATACTAGCCGGGCTGAGCGCTTACCGCGAACCAAAAACGAAGTATGTCCCTCTCTGTCGCTCGAATACTCGAGTGCGACAGAGAGGCAGATATATCGTTTTCGGTTCGCGATAGTAGGGTAAACCGGGTAAGGACACTCCATACAAAAGGTACATCCGCGGCTCACGCACACATAGACGCGGCGATGTGTGCGCGGCCGCTTGTGCTACGCGCTAAATGATTGACGTGTCGGCCGGTCTCCGCCGTTCTAAGTCGGGGCCAAAGAGTACATTATATATACTGAGAATAGAGTAATCAGTCGTCAGTACTGACTAACGATATCTAGTGGTCTACGATAGCATGTTATGAGTTAGTCCACACGCGCACGCTCGCGACATCTAGTGATTTTTTTAAGTACTACTAGGGTGCCCCCACACACGAACGCTCACGACATCTAGTGGTTTTTTTAAGTACTGCCAGGGTGCCCCCCCCACCCCACCCCGCCCCTATGACCCCACGAATGGATGGTATAAGAGAAAAACTTAAGTAAAAGCCTCATTTGTAAGTAGACGTGACCTGTAGAAATAGAATTTACATTAATAATATGTTTTTAACAACAACAAATGTCTATTCGAACAGACCACAGCTACCTACAGGCCTTACTTAAGTTTTTCACATATAATGTGTATACGGGTAAAGTGAATTAAAGAATTTCTTAAGGAAAAATCGTTTTTTATTGGTATTCCGCTTTTATCTTCAAATGTAGCTTCCATTTTCGGAAATTAAATAAATGATCAGAAAAAGTCAGCGGTGTCTTCGCACTCCTTAGGCAGTATTCCTTTGTCTGAAATATAAAAATAAGCATAGGTACACTCAGTTGAAACTCAGCAGAAACGAGACTACCCCCTGCATACATGTCTGTATCCTTCCTGCCCTGGCCTCATCTAAAAGCGCCTTTAAGGTAGTGGCAGATACAATATTTAGTGAAGGAAATTAAAAAGTTACTTTTTCGCTGTATTGTACCTGTATTTGTAAGTATCATCATAATCATCATATCAGCAGAAGAACGTCCACTGCTTTTAGTATTATATTTCTCTATATCCAGGATTTTCTTAATAGAGGTTCATTAGATGTTACCATTTGGCTATCTCATTCCGTGCACTTGAGATCCTTCATTGTTAAAATATTTAGTATGTACCTTTTATTAGATGTAGAGGGTCACAGGGGAATTATTTTACTTCATTTACCTCGAACATTTCAGCAGCATGCAATTGTCCTTTTCTTATGTAGAGTGCTTTTGTTATAATATGTTTTTGTTTTTTCGCCATAGGCTCTGCAGTATGGGTCTGCTATATACCTATAAATAATACCATTGCAATTAATTTAAATATCACAAAGTTCATTCCCCCAGTTCCAATTTTTATTGAAGAAAATTATGGAGTTAAAATGATGTTATGTTCATTTACATATTTGCCTTCCAACTCTATTACTATGTAAACAAAGTCAAACACAATGACAACATTCAAACTTGGCAAATATTTTTTTTTTCAAAAATGGTTTTTTGACACAAGCTATTTATTTATTTCATTCTGTATTATTCACTGGTACAGAATTACACATACAAGATAGACTTACATGGATGGTTGATGTCATATACTCAATTCAAAGTGTTTGTGGTACAATCTTCTTGATTTTCATAGTTCTTGGTTTTTCCCCTATAGCATACAGCCAAGTTCAGATTGTATCCCTATCCTTTTTAGGATTAGGAAGACAGTGCAATTTAATCCCATCAAGATCTGGAAATAACAATAAAATTAAAAAATAAACCTTCATTCAATATAAATACACAAGCCATAAACAACACAAGAAATCAGAAACTATGAGAGATAGCAAAATCTGTTCTTAGAGACCATGGCGAAGATTCTAGTGACATGAAAATCTGCATTCATAGGTTTAAAATAATACCGGCCAAGTGCAAACCAGACTCGCGCACGAAGGGTTCCGTACTATTATCTATACAACATTAGTCACTTTATTATAACTTTTTTAATTTAATTTAAATAATAATATTTTTTAACAGTAATAATTTTAATGTTAAATAATATCAAGTATCATTTTGGTCAAGTGCGAGTTGGGTTTTAGTTTTCCCATACATTTTGAGACATGAAGGCAACGAGCAACTTTTTAAAGGAGTTTTTGTATCCGAGCTCCCATAAATATTTATTTTATTATGTTTTTAGTGTTTGTTGTTATAGCGGCAACAGAAATACGTCATCTGTGAAAATTTCAACTGTTACAATAGACGGACAGACTGAAGGACGGACGGACAACGGAGTCTTAGTAATAAGGTCCCGTTTTACCCTTTGGGTACGGAACTCTAAAAAGAACTTGGTACTACACATTTCAGGAATCGAACGGTCTTGAATTGAAGAAATAAAACTTATAGTATTTCTATGAGCATGTTATTGATTTTAGTAAACATAGTAACATGCTAACATTATATCTATCGTGGCCGGTAGGTACAAAGGACGTTAACCTCTTATTTTTTAAGTTAGAGGGCATAAATATATATAATTTTGATACAGAAATATACGATTTAGATAGATATGTCATAAAATTATTTTTCTACTTACGGGTTCCATCGCATCTCGGACACAACACTTTTACTTAGACATAAGCGTAAGTCTGGTGAAAATTCAATCATCCAAGGAAAGCACACAAAAATAAGGAAATTATGAACATAAACTGGTTTTTTTTTCTCTCGTTATTGATGGCGTCTTCATAAATGGCGTCTTGATGTTTAAACAAATGCGAAATCAAATTGTCACCTCTCAGAGTAAGGATTTATATAGAGATCCTATACGATCTCCACCAATAGGGACAGGAAAGCACTTACACAGCTAAATTAAGAACTGGTCTTAAATGTTTGGTGGCTTACCATAAACAAACTCTTTAATTTGGTTGGGTAATCGTCTATTTGCCTCAAACTATTTGACATGACGTATACATGACATTGAGGCAAATAAAGAAAGCGGAACTATGACAAGGACAATAAATTATATTATCTCTCTCTGTCGCTTTTATACAATTTGATATTTGACCGTCTCGCTCGTTGACGGTATTAATATTTGACGTCTTACTACTCTAGCAAAATAGGTAATGTACGTTCCATTCTATCAAGTGATGTACGTCCAAATCACAGTAAGATATTGATTATTGAATAAACATACAATCATTCTTGTTTTTTTTATATTATGTTTATTTTCCACGTAATGACAATTTAGTTTACACATATTTCAATAATTTGGTTTCAATAAGTGTTTAAGATATTCAGCGTGAAATGGAGATATTAGTCAGTGGTGTCAAAATTTGTCAGCTTGTTTAGCCTAGTTGATAGTGACACTGCCTCCGAAGTTAGAGGACCCGGGTTCAAATCCCGGCAAGGGCATTTGTTTTTCTATTAGCCGAAACATTTATTCTGCGACTTGGATGTTTTCTGTGTATTTTAGTATGTATCTATTAAATATATCGTTGTCTAGTACCCATAATACACAGCTCTATTTGAGCAAAATGATGTTAATAGCGCAGTCGATATGTTATATGGTAACTTATATAACGTACTAAATCGCTATGTTCCAGTTCGCAAACCCCCGCGAAATAGCTCACGACGTCACTATGTGTACCCAGTTTGGTTCACAGCCGAAATTATTAAATACATAAAGCTGAAACATTTTAATCTTGTTAAGTTTAAAAGTAACGGGCTCGTTTTTAATAAGGAACTGTTTAAGTACTACCGGACCCTCGTTAAAGAATTAATAGCGACGGCACATGAGCAGTACCTACGGAGAACGGAGCAATCCATCAGTAAGGATCCTGCTGCCTTCTGGAAACACATAAAGGATAGGCGGAACCATCGGCGGCCAAACCGCTATACGGCAAATGGTGTTGACTTGGCGGAACAAGATGCGGTGCAGGCATTTGCCGCGCACTTCAGCTCCGTATTCCACGCGAACACCCCCATTCTGGATGCTGATGGTGCCGCTCGAGATGCAGCCGGGGGTTCAGACTCCGTTTGTATAAGTCTGAATTATATTTCATCTGTCGAACTTACTCGCGTTGTTAAAAAATTGAAAGCTACTGCTGCGCCAGGTCCTGATGGTATCCCTGGATTTCTTGTCAAAGACTGTGTTTCAGTGCTGAAGGATCCCATGCTTTTTATTTTTAACTTAGTATTACGTGAGGGAGTCTATCCGAGTTTATGGAAAGTGTCCAGAGTAACACCTGTTCCAAAGTTAGCTACCGCCACGGATATAACAGCATTCCGACCCATAGCCATTCTGTCGGTGTTTGGCAAGATTTTTGAGGGAGTTGTTAACAGGTGCATTGCGCCTGTTATATGTAGCCGGTTAGCTGATGCGCAGCACGGTTTTCGTACAGGCCGGTCTACTACTACCAACCTCGTCAACTTTGTAGATTATGCTTTGCTCCAATTAGATGAGTCCAGGCAAGTAGACGCGGCCTACTTCGATTTTCAGAAGGCGTTCGACCTAGTTGATAACGATATACTTCTGAGAAAGTTATCTGCGTTTGGGATCTCGCCAAAATTGGTCAAATTATTTGGCAGTTATTTGCGAGATCGCCGACAGTATGTGCAATTATCAGGCCACCAATCAGATGAGTATTTTACCAGATCTGGAGTAAGTCAAGGTAGTACGCTAGGACCTACCTTATTTCTAGTGATGATTAATGACTTACCTTCAGTCGTCAGCAAAGTCAAATGCCTACTCTTTGCTGATGATCTGAAGCTTTTTTATGCTGTTAATTCAGATACGGACTGTGTTATATTGCAGCGCGATATTAATGCTGTCGTGAATTGGAGTAGAACAAATCGTTTGTCTTTTAATGGGGGAAAATGTAAGATAATGACTTTCAGTCGGAGCAAATGTACCATAAGTTATTCCTATCAGCTCGATGGCGCGGCTTTGGAGCGCGTTGAACATATCCGGGACCTAGGCCTCCAGTTGGATAGTAGGTTAGATTTCCATACCCATATTCAGGAAACCGTAAAAAGCGCAAATAAAATGTTAGGCTTTGTAATTCGCACAGCGCCACAATTTACTAGCACAGCAATACCAATCGTGCTTTATAATGCCTACGTTCGCAGCAAGCTAGAGTACTGCTCGGTAATTTGGGACCCCGTTGAGCAGAATTATAAACTCTTATTAGAAAGAGTCCAACGGAAATTTGCACGGCATCTGTACAAAAAGCAATATGGATATTACCCTTTTCTATATCCATCACTTTTTGTAGCCGGTATGGTGGGACTCGAGACGCTAAATTCTCGGCGTAAGTTACATCTCGCAATACACTTCAGCCTTCTGCTCAGGGGGCAGATCGACAATCCGATAGCGCTGGAAGGCATCCGACTGTTTGTTCCCGAACAGTATAGTCGTGCGGGGCGCCGTCGTCGCCCGCTGTTCGCGGCGCCGGCGCCGGCGGCGGCGGGCCCGCGCACGCGCCGCGCCAGTAACGCGCCTGGCGCCCGAGCGCCGGCGCTACTCAATGAGCTCGTGTTGAGGCAGGATGCTGACGTCTTTGCCGATAGTTGGCACTTACCTTGTGCAATTTGTATTCTTAGCTTATTTGTTTAGTATAAGTCATATCTGTGTGTACATTTAAACATTGTAGACGTTTTGGTGCATACTGTAAGTCTATTAATGTAATTTTGTTAAATAAATAAATAAAATAAATAAATAAATAATACAAGCTTTATTGAGCTTACTATGAAAGTTGTTCCATTTGTGTAAAAAAATTACCCCTAATATTTATTTATTTATGATTTTAAAAACACAATATTTATAATTTATTATACAATACCTAATAACAGTAAAAAATGAACACTTAAATAATCCAAGTCCAAAGTTTAAATAATATAATTGGTAAATATTATAACATCGCAATGCCATCAACTGCGGGTCGATGGGATAACGCCTTGCATAAAACTGAAAATACCCTTCCCAAGACTCAGGATATTCGTGCTAAACATACAAAAATAATGCCCTGACCGGGATTCGAACCCGGGACCTCCGGCTTCAAAGGCAGAGTTACTACCAACTAAGCCAAAGTGGCTTTCAGTTTGGTAAATATATAACAACGTGATGACATCTACTGAAGTAGGATGGGATATATTTCAACGCTCTTTTTCTCCCATACAAAACGCATTGTATAAAGCTGATAATACCCTGGTCGGGGCCGCCTCGCCGTCGCGGCAACACGTTTAACGTAAAGTCAGGCCGGCAATTACTTCGCGCGACAAATTAAGTCAAGTTACGACCGTCATTGTTATGTTTATGCATGTTTCAATTCATAAATATTGCCGACCACTTCTATTTATAATAGTGTATAATATTAGGTATGAATTACATAGGAACGGATCAAGTAAGAGCACGTTGTACCTTGAATACCTAAAACACTTAGTACTTATTTTAAAACGAGAAATTTATGATAATAATGTTTTTCATAATGAAAAATATATACTTAATAATGAAGTTCGTAATAAAGTAGTTCATTATTTTATGTCGTAATCATTTAAATACTATTTTATGGAATAATATGATTTCTTAACTAGAAAATTAAACAACTCTTTCTTGAATAGAATATATGTACTTACTTAGATCATGAATGTTTGGGATGTGGAGGAATTGGAGCCTTATTGCTGTCACTTGCGTGTCCTTCTGTCAAACATTTTGTTCCGAAGATTTTTTTGAATTCCCGTTGACATATCAACTTGAAATTTAGTGATTTGTTTATCATTACGTATATTTTACCAGAAAATACCAGTACATTAATAAATCAGATTTTTTTTTACTTGTACGGAACACTCGGTGCGCGAGACCGACTCGCACTTGGCCGGTTTTTTTTTCATTAATTTACTTAGACACGCATTTTTATCTATCTATTCAAACGAATAATATAGGAATGATGCTAATCACATGTCAAAACAAAGAAAGACGTTTTGTACAACCCTGCGTCCGAACGACTACTTATTACCGATGACGTCACAACTGCTCCTAACGGCCGCACTGTCCTACCCTATTTACCCTGGCGATAGCGCCTCTGATCCGATAATCCATCTCTTTCGCATTTACATAAGATTTCGTAAGTGCGAAAGACACGGACGTGACTAAATTGTAGACGTCAAACATTTAGTGGGGCCTGTTACACGGTGATTATTATAACACGATACACTCATATAACAATACCTGAATATTGAAGCAAATTATTATCACAATACTGGGATGACAATATTATTGCGGTTTTCAAAATTGTAAGGATTTTGCTTCAGCATTCATCAATATTCACATCGAAAAGGGTGAGTAAATCATGTAAAAAAAAATCTTTTGTATTTTACACGGGGTAATAATATTTAAAAATGCTTTGTACGGATTAGGCATTATTCACCTATAAAATTGAATTAATACCATAAATCCCGGCCACAATGTACAATTTGGCTGAATATGACATTGCCTTCGAAAACTATTAAATGACAAATTCGATTTTCCCCATCACAGAATTAAAACACAACTCGTAAAAAAATCTGAAGGAAAGGAAGGCTCGAAGTAGGCTCTATGGAGATGTTAGTTTAACTTGTTTGCCAATGCTCCTAATAAAAAAAAAAAAAAAAAAGTTTAACTTGTTTGTAGCCGAGACCCACCCGACGTTAACCGATCGTTTCCGAAAAATGGCCGCAGCTCGAAACTGTAACTTTTATATACGTGAATAGTAGACAGAATACACAAAAGAAGGTGTAGCTTTTATGCTCTTATTCTGGGGCAATATCCAGAGAATAGATATGGATAGATATTTTTCGTGTTACGCGTGCAGTTTTCGAGAAACGTGTCACCGGAGATCGTGCGTTCTGTAAGGCGATATCTCGCTCTCTCCCCATACTTTTTATCCCTTTCTGTTTTTTCACTTTTATATAATAGATTGGGTTATTACTTTATTAGATTTCGATCTGAAAGGGAAATTTGCAATTGATTGTAGTGAACCTAATGAATCTGAAAATATAATGGTTTATTTAAGACACACCATAATGATAATCTCTATTGCTTTCAGAATTCCAAAACACTCACCACTATACACAGATGACAGATGACTCTGGGGGCAACTTTTTTTTTGTTGATATATATTGGATTGTATATGTAGAACTCCAATGTCAACACAACCATTGACAGACATCTTAGAAGCATCTGTGTAGATGTGATGAGAGCCCTCACCTTCTGTTCCAATGAAATGAAGGAATTGTTGATTTTGCTCAACATCATTTTTTGTAAGGCCAATATTTAAGAGTCAATGAATCATATTCATACTGGAAAATGGGCAGTGTTGAGGAGCTAACAGTTGGGGCTTGTATTGATTTAAGTCTTTCAAAGCTTTTGATCAAGCAAGGAGGACTCTTATGTTTCCAATATTTAGAAGAGGTTATTAGAGAAGAAAGTTTTAATAAGATAGACAAAAGCTGATGATTTGAAAATTGAGGGTAACGGAAAAGATACCTGTCACAAAGGAATTGCCTTCTTAAATGGAGAGGAGGTTCAACACACTCCACTTGCACAAGGGGCTTGCAATGGGCGGAGCGCGTCGCGTTTTATACCCATTATTAACTTACTTTTTGTGTTACTCACTTACAAATTAAAGTTACAAGAGTTAAATGGAATTTCCGTTCACGAGATCAGTTTTATTATTGGTTTTATTCATAATGACACTGACATACCTACATGTGAAGTAATATGTACTTATTAATGTATTCATGGAGTGACAACCCCAACGCTACACGTGCTGCGCGTGAATGAATACAAGTTATGCGATAGACAGAGATGCAGAGAGTAGGTACGTTTCTTATGCCTAAACGCCGTTTTTGTTAGGAAGTGAAATTTCTGTATTTACTATTACTTATTCTGTGACTTGCATTTCATTAATGGGACTAGATTTCATAGCACCACAGATAATTCTGAGAGCTTTAGACTGAATATTATTATCAGTTATCACATAGTTTCTTGAAGCCTGCTACACTCCCTGGTTCTAACAAAAATGTCCCATAGTCTAGAACCCTCCTTATTAGAGCATTATACATCAGTTTTAAGCAAAAAGGATGTGAACCCCACCAAACTCCAGATAACACACCTGAGTATATTAAAGTTTTTTTCACATTTAGCTACAACATATTCACATTGTGAAAGGCCAGTTAATTTTATGTCTAAAATAACACCTAAAAATTTTGTTTCACTTTTTACAGGAATATAGTTGTTACCAAATTTTACAGTGACCGGCGGAGGAAGAAGTTTTCTGGTAAATAAAACAACTACACTTTTATGAACAGAAAGATCTAGGCCATTAGAGTCCAACCGTAATTTCAATAAACTCAGTGAGTAAGTGACAGTTCTACTGGCCTGATCAATAAAAAAATTAGGTGAGTATAATAACAAATCGTCAGCATACTGCAAAACTCTAACAGAGCCATTTAGAGATAATTCTAAATCAAATGTATAAATATTATACAATAGTGGACTTAAAACAGACCCTTGTGGCCGTCCTCTCCACACTAAACGAGTGATTCTATTGTTACCATCTAAGAGAAGGCTGATGGACCTTTGAGACAAAAGATTAATTATAAAGTTAATCAACATTATTGGTACATTTAATCTATAGAGTTTTTCTCTCAATACTGAAACTAAAACATTATCATAGGCAGCATTAATATCAAGAAAAGCAGCTACCACTGACTCATCTCTTGAAAATGACAGGCGGATATCTCTTGTTAATATGGCTAAGCTATCATAAGTAGTACCGAGGGACCAGTACATGATTGCAGGAAGGCCGAGTGTGGGATTGGTACTTTTTGGTGGTTGTGTAAGGAGCTCGCTGCTAGATGATGAATAAAGGACGTTCGAATGTAGTTTGAATTGCTTTGGAATGGCGAATGAGTTGACGTATGATTCAGTATGAAAGACGACTCGAACGGTGAACGGTGTTTTTAAATTAGAAGAAGAAGATGAAGAAATACGTTTATTTAGCATTTAAAATAAATACAACCGTGGGGATTAAACAATACACAGCGATAAATGCTAAAAAGGTCGCCACTCAGCTTGTTGTCACCATGTAAACCGAGGTTTACATCATGACGCAGATTTTCAGTGACGCCAGTGGTCACCAGGGCGGTCTTTGATGCTTCGTACGTAACATACATGATTAATAAAACATGTTTCCTAAATTAAAAAAAATAGTAAAAATACAATAACTTACACATAAAACTTTTACAGAAAAAAAAATACAATTAAAGAGAACACTTACAAAATTACAATTATATTAAAATATGAAAAATGTGAATAAGTTAGCAATTTAGCATGTGTGTGAATAACAACAGAACTGTAATCTGATTGTGTGTGCGATGCCTGTGTGTGTTTGTGTGTGTGTGTGTGTGTGTGTGTGTGTGTGTGTGTGTGTGTGTGTGTCGTGCCTATCTGTGTATAGTCCATTTCAAATAACATGGCCCGATTCCACTTGAGACGGTCATTAGGCGTTAACAATAGGATTAGTGATAACAAAAGATACCTGTCCAGACCCTTTTGCGGCGTGGTATTTTTTTAAGCTTTAGATGTATGCAGATTGCACCGACGCGTGCCAATTTTAAGTGCTAGGGTAGTAAAGCAATTAGCAAACAAAAGCCAAATATAATGAGCTCTATTGTTAAGTTTTAAGTGCAATCGGGCCATGGTATTTGAAATGGACTATACTTGTGTTGTTATCTAAGGCTCTAAGGCTTAATTAAAGAGTGAACTGATTGAAAGATTCGTCGCCTCGGGATAACCCGCGGTAACTCAGTTGGTATAAATTATAAGAGCGATGGACGGATTCCAGAGGTCGCGGGTTCAAATCCCGCCCGGGGTGATCATTTTTCAATTTTTCATTTTCGATTGGAAATTATAATTCCGTTAAGTGGACGTTTGCACTTGTAAAACATTTACATTTACCTCGTAGGTGTCATACAATTGTAAGGCCCGTCTGATGCTAGGTGTCACCACAGCCTATGGACGCTTGCAACTTCGGGGGTGCCACATGCGCATTGCCAATGTCAAAGGTCGACATTATTAGTTAGTCAATTAGTGCTATGTATTTTTTTTTCACCACGTCGATGGCAAACAAGGGTACGGCCCGCCTCATGGTAAGCAGTCACCGCAGCATATGGACGCCTGCAACTTGTGGGTCATCTTATGCGCGTTGCTGATCCATGACATATTTAGTTATTGCTACTACTGCTTACTTTGGCGACTTCTGTTTCGAACTAAATCGCTCATAGGGGCTTTCTAGAGGGATGTGATCTGCGGTGTCAGGTTACTGCTTATTACAAATATCACGGGCGTAGGGCTTGGCGCCCGTGTGAGTTCGTTTATGCCTTCTTAATGTTGACCTGTCTGCAAACGTTTTACTACAAACGTCGCAAAAATAAGGTCGTTCTCCTGTATGTGTTCTGATGTGGATAATCAGAGTATCCTTCTTTGCAAATTGTTTTTTACACATATGGCAGGTATAACGCTTGTCGCCTGTGTGAATTCGTTGATGTCTCCGTAAATGTGAGCTGTCTGCAAACCTTTTACTACAAACGTCGCAAGAATAAGGTCTTTCTCCTGTATGTGTTCTGATGTGCGTAGTCAGAGTACTCTTCTGTGTAAACTGCTTTTTACATATATGACAGGTATAACGCTTGTCGCCCGTGTGAATTCGTTGGTGCTTTAGTAATGTTGAAAGGACTGCAAACGTTTTACTACAAACGTCGCAAGAATAAGGTTTTTTTTCTGTATGTGTTCTGATGTGCTTAATCAGGTCTTCTTTCTGTGTATACTGCTTTTTACACATATTGCAAGTATAACACTTGTCGCCCGTGTGGATTCGTTTATGTTTCTGTAAATTTGAGCCGACTGTAAACGTTTTACAACAAACGTCGCAAGAATAAGGTCTTTCTCCTGTATGTGTTCTGATGTGCTTAATCAGGTCTGCTTTCTGTGTACACTGCTTTTTACACATATTGCAGGTATAACGCTTGTCGCTCGTGTGAATTCGTTGATGCAACCGTAAATGTGAGCTAACTGTAAAAGTTTTACTACAAACGTCGCAAGAATAAGGTCTTTCTCCTGTATGTGTTCTGATGTGCGTAGCCAGAGTACCTTTCTGTGTAAACTGCTTTTGACATATATGGCAGGTATAACGCTTGTCGCCTGTGTGAATTCGTTGATGTCTCCGTAAATGTGAGCTGTCTGCAAACCTTTTACTACAAACGTCGCAAGAATAAGGTCTTTCTCCTGTATGTGTTCTGATGTGCGTAGTCAGAGTACTCTTCTGTGTAAACTGCTTTTTACATATATGACAGGTATAACGCTTGTCGCCCGTGTGAATTCGTTGGTGCTTTAGTAATGTTGAAAGGACTGCAAACGTTTTACTACAAACGTCGCAAGAATAAGGTTTTTTTCCTGTATGTGTTCTGATGTGCTTAATCAGGTCTGCTTTCTGTGTACACTGCTTTTGACATATATGGCAGGTATAACGCTTGTCACCTGTGTGAATTCGTTGATGTCTCCGTAAATGTGAGCTGTCTGCAAACCTTTTACTACAAACGTCGCAAGAATAAGGTCTTTCTCCTGTATGTGTTCTGATGTGCGTAGTCAGAGTACTCTTCTGTGTAAACTGCTTTTTACATATATGACAGGTATAACGCTTGTCGCCCGTGTGAATTCGTTGGTGCTTTAGTAATGTTGAAAGGACTGCAAACGTTTTACTACAAACGTCGCAAGAATAAGGTTTTTTTCCTGTATGTGTTCTGATGTGCTTAATCAGGTCTGCTTTCTGTGTACACTGCTTTTGACATATATGGCAGGTATAACGCTTGTCGCCTGTGTGAATTCGTTGATGTCTCCGTAAATGTGAGCTGGCTGCAAACCTTTTACTACAAACGTCGCAAGAATAAGGTCTTTCTCCTGTATGTGTTCTGATGTGCGTAGTCAGAGTACTCTTCTGTGTAAACTGCTTTTTACATATATGACAGGTATAACGCTTGTCGCCCGTGTGAATTCGTTTATGTCTCCGTAAACTTGAACTGTTTGCAAACGTTTTACTATAAACGTCGCAAGGATAAGATTTTTTTCCTGTATGTGTTCTGATGTGCCTAATCAGATGACTTTTATATGTAAACTGCTTGTTACAAGTGTGGCAGGTGGGGAGGCCGGTCGCGCCGGGGCGCGGGCCGCGGCCGCCGCTTGACGCTTCTGCAAACGACAACGTTCATTAATTTTCTACTTTTCCATTCCGGTTACCGCATTCCGCTTTTCGAACACACTCGTTTGACAAAAGTTGGAGTACCGTGAAAGATTGTCAGTCATCTCATCTCCCTCCAACATGAAATAAAACTTATGTAATAAATAAATACATCCCGACATTTTGAACTCTTTGTAGCGACGTGAAGTGCTTTTAAAATAGATTACGTGCGGTGACAGCAGTCATTCCAGTAGAAATTGTGTCATGTTAAACGTTTTAAGGTTCTACATTGTACTGGGATGACAGCTAAGTAACAGCACAGGTGGATTGTACTCGAGACTTTAAAAGCAGAATAGCTCACCATCATTCGCAACACCACGCCTGCCCTCTTCCTCCTGCGTTGTTTCTGTAGGCACGTGGATATGGACCGCGACATGCTTCATTAAATCTGTCCTCGAAGCGAACCTTCGTCCGCAAATGTCACATGTCGGATCTTTCTCGTAGTCGACCGCCGCGTGTGTTTCGTGTCCGAGCTCCGAGTCGCCGCGCGCGCCGTCTTGTGACAATATAAGAAGCAGGATTGAAGTTCTCTCTTAAGTAGAGGCACAATAAAAGGAAATGGTCGTATAATGTTTGAAAAAAAAAACTTAATTTTGAAAAAAATTGGTAAAATGACTTCTTTCAAGGCCTGCAAAATACTCTTCTACGGCGGCAATGAATCGTTTGTGGCACTGTCCAACCAAAAAAGTTTTTAGCTTGGGGAAAAGGTGAAAGCCTGATGGTGCTAGATCAGGCGAATACGGTGGATGGGGCAGCAAATCATAGTTCAATTCGTTGATTTTTGCCATAGCTTTAACACATGTGTGAACCTTTGCGTTGTCTTGATGGAAGATGATTTTTTTTTCGCTAAACCTGGTCGTTTTTGCTGAATACATCGATGAAGCTTATCTAAAAGATTAGCGTAGTATTCTCCATGAATAGTTTGACCTTTGGGAACTAAATGTATAAATTTACATCCCAGAAGACAGAAGCCATCACGATTCTAGCCGACTTTACAGACATAGCTTTTTTAGGACGGCTCCTAAACACCTAGATTCAGTCCACTGTTTTGATTGAATTTTTGATTCTGACGTGCAATGGTGAACCTATGTTTTTTTTCTCTGAAAACGATCCAAGCAGTTCTTTGAGTTTTGTACCCGAATTCTTTTTTGATCGTGCGTAAGCAAACGAGGCACCCGACGGGCGGATAACTTTTTCATATTTCCTCGTTGGACACTTGTATTATGGCCGGGTTTAAACTTAGCCACCCAGTTTTTACTGTGGCGTAAGAATGAGCACATTCACCCAAAACATTCTTTAACTAAAGTAAAAAGTAAAAGTTCTCTTAAATTTTGGCATATTATATGCGCCTATGAATGTCAATAAGCTACCACCGGTTCAGAAAAATAAACCTCTGCCACGAGAAGAACCGGCGTAAGAAACTCGGCGAGGTGTCATTTTTACAAAACAATATACATCGTATAGTTTTAATATAAAAGTACAGTGTCAGGTACTACAAAATTAGAATGCAACAGTAGAAAACCTATTTTCGCCATTCATTACCCGTGCAAGACGCCATCACTGCCAGACATCTGTCGGTTTGCCTTATTCTCAAATTTTAACAAATCAATAAAATTAATAGCTAGGGATGTATTTTTAAAAATAAGAAAGGTATTTTTTTCATTCAAACTTCTCAACTAGGCTAGTTACTTATCATACCGCCCTCGTAGACTGCCAAAACCTATACATTGTAGCATACCTTAAAAAAAGCTAGTTTCACTATGGAGAGGTCTCAATATCATACGAATGAATGGTGCCATTCATTCGTATGATATTTAGACCTATGCTTAACACAATGTCGCCATCTATGAACACGACAAAAAGCTCGAAACAGATGGCGTCAATGTATTATCTTCGTGTCAAGACGAGAGCCTTCGAGCAGTGATGACCAATGGCACTCAAACGTGGTCGCTTACTGTGTGTTGGTGTTTAAAATTATCAACTTGTAAGTTACAATACAAATAAATACGATACGAACCACCTGGCTACTTGTTAGGTACTTATAGCTTAAACTCACCATTTCCGACGTTTTACTTATTAAGTAACTAACTGTAATTTTATTCAAAATGAAACACGCGTTATTAAATTTATTTTGCTTGATTAGCTACATAATAGTTGTCCTATTTAGGTAGTTGTCCTTTATTGTGGCCATAGCATTTGAAACACGGACAAAGGTAGGTATAAGTAGCTGAAAAACATAAGAAGATGACCTGTCCTGCCCGGCTAGTATGATAGCTTATACCGTCACGTTTTATGTGACGTTTCAGTACATTTTGGCCATATAACGTGACGGTATAAGCTATCATACTAGCCGGGCTGTTGTATGCAGTTGTGACGTGTTTGTTGTTGGTTTGTATGTCCGACAAAACCTGTTGGTTGATGATTTGAAATGTATTTTTTATTTATTTTAGACCCAGTAGTTTCGGAGATGAAGGGTCAATGGTAATCTTTTGGCTATTTTCTTAAATAATTATTTTAAAATTACAAAAAATATATTTGAAATGGACACAATGAGCTCTTTCATTTTAAATGTAACACTATATATGTAGTTTGAAGGTACTTCCCCTACACGTAAAATGGGGATGCATTTTTTCTTCTTGCAAAACCCACCGAGTAGGGTATCGTTAGATGGTTCGTTAAAAAAATATGAGATTTATTATTCTTGTGAAGTAACATGTACTTAATTAATATCGTTTCACTGTACTAAGCGTCATGCTGTACTTAAGGTACAACTGAAGTATTTTTGGCGTGACAACCCTAGGGCTACACGTGGCGCGTGAATGAATACAAGTTATGCGATAGACAGAGATGAAGAGAGTAGGCACGTTTCTTATGCCTAAACGCTGTTTTTGTTAGGGAGTGAAATTTCTGTACTTGTACTATTCCTTATTCTGTGGCAAAAGTCACCCAAAGAGCAATGGATAGGGCTATGTTGGACGTTTTTCTGTTCTGGACGTTCTTGTATACCACATCGGTGGCAAACAAGGTTACCGCAGCCTATGGACGCCTGCAACTCCAGGGCTGTCACATGCACGTTGCCGCGGGGCAATCACCTACCGGAAGGCGCAGCGAGGGTGGATGCGGGTGGCGCATGACCGGTCGATGTGGATGTGGATTATAATGAAGAATGTGTTACATAATTTACAAATATCTGCTACAATATTTGTCTTACCGTGAAGCAAGGCTATGCGCGGCCGATGCGGCCGCTCCGGGCCCAGCACGAGGTCGTCCTTGACCACGTGGTCGGCGTACAGCGCGGCCAGCATGGCCGCCGCGCCGCCCGCCGGCCCCGCGCTCGCGCACACCTCGCCGCTCGACTCCGGCTCCTCCTTCACGAGGTCTGCTCGCTCCCTCGACTCTGGTTCCTGCTTCACACACACTGCCGAACAATGGATCTATATGTTTACAAGTTCTTAATCATAACTAATTTGAATAGAATAGAATAGAAGAAATTTATTCAGAAAACGCTTACACACAATACATACACAATACAATACAACAAATTTATTATCATTAAGCGTCACTGAAAGGGTCTCCACTCAGCTTAATGTCAAGATACCACTTAAGGATCTCGACGCTGCTCTTCCGTAGAAACCCTTCCGAGAGAGCGCAACTACGCGCTAAGGTACATAACATTTCATATACTTAAGTGCAAACAGTTTCAAGAGTGTAATAAGGTATAATTATTATATTACAATTAAAATTACAGTAAAAAATTAAAAACTACAATAACAATTTAAGGTACCCAAACAGTCATTAATCCTTGATACAAGGTGAAATTAATGATATAGGAGGCGTTCGTTTTAGTAGGAATGGTACAGGGGTATAATTTGCATTTTAGTATTATTGTCGACTGCAACGGTAAGTGATTCATCTTCGGAGGGATCATCTCTCTAGGTGTTCCTCTGTTTTAGCAGAGGACACTCCGATGCTACCAACGGGGGGGATGCCTGTTGAAATAACTACGGACCCGTAACCCTGACTACGGCGGAGGGCCACTACAAGGGGACCTGTGGGGGTGAATTCGGGGTTTTTCACTCTCTCCCGGCGCGGAGGTCCATCGGTCGGCAAGTTGTGGTGTCGCCCTGCACACGTGCCGACGGGTGGGGGGAGCTGGCCTCAGCAGTGAGTCAGAGAGGGAGCAGCTTCGGCTGTTGCAGCAGGCGGTGTTCGCGGTTGTGTGCCTTGGCGGTCCCGTGTCATCCCCCCTTATGCTGCGTAACGGGCATACCCTGGTGGTTTTAGACGGTAGTCCGGGTGGTTCCCGGGAGTCCGTCATACCCGTCCTAGTTCCCAGGCTAGGCGGGATGCGTAAATGATTTTACCAGGTAAAAAAAAGTTTAGGGTAATAGTTAACCCTGCGAATCTGCCGGTCCAGGGTTCAAATCCCGGTAAGAGCAAATACACCATGGGCCCGAAATAAGAGATGAACATTAGTAGTGTCTCAATACTCTCAATGGACAGGGCCTTGTGGAAGAAGACTGAAAGGACGACCAAGGAAACGACATTGTAGCCTCTGCTGGAAAGAAATGGAGAGATATAGATAGATGAGAGATATACAGAGATGAATGGCTCAGTCTGTAGGAGACCTATACCCAAGAAGGGGTTCAAACTCAGGATTAAAAAATAAAATAACTCAAACATTTATTTATGTACAAAGAAAATAACTTTAAAAAAGTTGGCAATGATAAAAAGGTTTATAATAATTATTTCCTGGTCATCAATGATGACTCATCATTCAATTTCAGTCAATTTTGAAGTACCTTAGCTTCGATACTATAACTCGTATCACATTGAATGTTGCATGTGTTTGTAGGGAATTTATCAGTTAATAATTTTGTCTTTGACCACTTTGTCCTAGCTTAGTATATAGTCTTCCTTTAGATTGAGGAAATCTGTAAAACATTTCACTTTTCAAACGGGGGAGTACCCAGCTGGGGAGGAGGAGGAAGAGTTACAATACAATACAAAATAATTTATTTACCAAAAAAGCAATACAGTTGTTCCATTATCAGTGGCCCTTACACTGGGTCGAGCCTGTATCGTGAGGGCCGACAGAAAACAGTTAAGAGATTATACAATAAGATTATTTAATCGTATGGCATATAAATGTAGGAGATTAAATCTATAAATTAAATTATAAGTCAACATCAAGGTTGCACAGCCAGTCAACAGCGTCAGGTGTCACATTCATATAGAGGTCCTCCGGGTCGCCCTGGTAGCGCCGTTTCGGGCAGCGCTCCACAATATGCTGCGCCGTTTGGTCTTCAACGCTACAGTTGCATAAAGGGCTTTTGTTCCATCCCCACTTGTACTTTAAGAAATTGCACCTGCCGTGGCCTGAGCGGATTCGATTGAGGTTTCCTCTGCAAAGAGAAGTCCCTTGGCTTTTGAGTAGGGTCCGGAAAGATGCTGCGTTGGCCGGTAGTCGCCTCCGCCCATTCATCCTTCCAGGATTGGTCCAGCTTGAAGCCATTGGCTCTCAACTCTCTCGCAGCTACACTCGTTGGCCGGCGTGATTTAAGTCGTTGTGGCGTTGGACCAAGAAATTCGCCATGGCCAGGCAAATCGCGTCGGTTCGTTAACTTTTCGGCTTCCCTCAGTAGTGCGTGTTTCCTCCGTAAGTGAGGAGGAGCAATGTGACTGACTGACTCTCACTTCATACAATAAGATGATGCTTATACAGATAACCTGAAGGATCATAAAAAAATATATATACAAGGGGCTTTCCTCTAAACATGTTGTGAATCTAATGTACTTTCTTATTGGTATAACACGTCAGATGACAAACCACTAATAGAATACCATCATGCTGGCCTGCCGATATGATGATGATGTCCTCTCGGACGTATCCGTCGACGGCGACAACCTGGCAAATTTTTGTGCGCGTGTGACTTGCAAAGCCAAACTTGGTTTTGAAGTTCCGGCAACATGTGAAGCAGTTATAGCTCTCGACTTGAGTTGAAAGTAGTAGGAGGGCTTGGATCGAGTTTTACGAATCTGGCGTTTAGCGTCTAGAGCTTCGAAACAGGCTGCCAATATAATATATATATATTCGGGGACAATCTTACACAAATCGACCTTGTCCTAAAATATGCAAAGCTTGTACTATGGGTACTAGACGACGATATAAATACTTATATAGATAAGTACATACTTAAATACATAGAAAACATCAAAGACCCAAGAACAAATATCCGTGATAAATGCACAAATAAATGCCCTGGCCGGGATTCAAACCCGGGACCTCTAGCTTCGGAGGCAGGCAGAGTCACTACCAACTAGGCTAAACAGGCCGTCAATAGACATGAAATGGCTATAAGAACTCCAGAATTTCACGTTAACTTGTGTTAGGGCTTTTAGATAAATAATTGGCGTCCGTAAGCTACGGTTCCTGCTTACCATCGGGTAGCAGGCCCCGCTTTCCCACTGGGCACTATGGGCACGTGTCTATTCTAACAAGGGTCCCATTATCCTAACGTGCCCAGGGCTTCCGATAGGTTAAAGTAAAGACGGCCCTGTCGGGCAGGCCATAAATGCGTGTTTGCCACCGTCGTAGTATCAAAAATGAAAGACGCCGAGCAATTACTTTGCATTGATCTAACACTTACCCTGACACGCGCCAGTCCCGTGGGGCGACAACTCGGGCCCTTCCACGGACTCGACTTTAACACTCACGAGCACAGTCCGAGCCACGTCGCAGTCCCTCCCCACTCTCGGCACGGAATGTTGCGGGATCTTCATCTGGGCTGAGAGGGATTCAAGTTCAATTCAAAGGTTATAAGATTATTTTACATGGGCACGCCTCTTCCTCTTGCCACTGCGGCTAAACTCTCAAACACCGCGGGTTTATCTTGTGTAGTTGGACTTGCTACTTATGGCCACCTTCGAGTAGGGCTTATTCCATCTAATTTTCATAATGCCAAAATCACTAATTTCACTAAATTTCAAAGTGCCATAGGCTCATAATATCTAAATATCAAATTGCAAAGTCAAATTGTCTAACACCTATCTAACACAAAGTACAATATTGTTGTCTCATTCCTAAATTGAACAAATGCGTAGAAAGAGGATAATATAGAACGAGCCCCAGCGTATCACCGAAAGGGCTGGAAGATAATTTGACAGTTCCTCTGGGGATACCACATGAAGAATATTCTCCCCATTTATATTGACAAAAGTAGGTTGTTATTGAGTCCGAAATCTTCAAAATAAACTTTAAATAAATATTAGGGGACAGTAGAAAATCGTCCGACCAAGAACAGATAGACGTAGCATTACAATCTTGTGACGCCAGTTTAATAAATATGCCCAGCGGTCGTCTGCAGTGCATGCGTAACCATGTGTTTTTATTGGTAATTGTTAAAAATCGGTTCGATCAGGTGTGTAGTAATGCTCCTTCTTTCTTTCTTCTTTAGGACCACAGACATCAGAGAAAAGCAGACTCGCAGTATTAAGCCAGATGATTTTCCATATAGTTGTCTCTTTAATCCTTATGGTGCACCAAAATGAGTTAGAATGCGACAGATAATACAATCATTTTCGGCTGTTAACAAGTTGTCTCGATTTGCGAGCACACCAGGATGTTAAATCCCATATAAACTTAACACACCATAACGTCAGTTCAGTACAATTTTCAGTTATGAAGACGGAGACACTGACAGGTGAAGACGTGTCAGATGTCACTTGTCTGTCTCTCTCAAACTTTCTGATTTGTACATTAGTGAGAATAGATCAGACGTACAAAAATCGTTCAACTTAAATGAGCGGATCTGCTTTACTCTGATATCTGTGTTTAGGACCAATCATACACAAATCGACCAAGACCCATATTAAGCTTAATTGGTCAATTACAACTTACAACCTGGAGACGCAGCTATATAACAAGGAGAAAACAGTAATCCAATTCAATATATTCAATAATCTTATACACAGTCTTAACAAACGTGTTAGTAATTTAGTTATTAAAAATGCATTCACCTCAATTAGTGCAAAATCTTTTCAAAAACTTAACTAACATCAATCATTAACCTTTTCAATGTATGAATGTTTATCTGTTTCGATTTTAGTATTTACTATTTTACGGTAGTATGTGAAAAAAGCGTAATACAATTGGTCCCCAGTTTGTTTATATAATTTATGGTATGCAATTTTTTAATTTATTTAAATGAATGATGTCGCCCCGGGATGTGGACCCGGGTATGTCCTAAAACTACGACCAAGAACACCGGGGGACGGGCAGCAGCATCCCTGGAGTGCGGTGGAGATACTGCGATCGCCAACCCTCATGCCAAGCATTACACGGTGATTATTATACCACGATACACATATAACAATACCTGAATATTGAAGCAAATTATTATCACAATACTGGGATGACAATATTATTGCGGTTTTCAAAATTGTAAGGATTTTGCTTCAGCATTCATCAATATTCACATCGAAAAGGGTGAGTAAATCATGTAAAAAATATTCTTTTGTATTTTACACGGGGTAATAATATTTAAAAATGCTTTGTACGGATTAGGCATTATTCACCTATAAAATTGAATTAATACCATAAATCCCGGCCACAATGTACAACTTGGCTGAATAGGACATGCAAAACGCAACTCGTAAAAAAATCTGAAGGAAAGGAAGGCTCGAAGTACGCATTTTTCTATGGAGATGTTAGTTTAACTTGTTTGTTCCAGATGTCACTGGGTGCTATCTCTTTCGCACTTGCATATTGGAGTGAATAGATGCAGCGGTCGTGCGGTTAGTTCTTTCTAAATACCACGGCGGCGCTACTATCTATGTGGAGCATTTCACTGATATATCTCTCACAACTACTTTGTGTGGAAAACGTAGTGATTATTGGCTATGTGCGAAGTAGGTGGTGGGGGTAAGCTAGGCGATCGTAGCGCACAAAATCAAAATCAAAATCAAAAATTTTATTCTGCAAATAGGCCACAAGGGCACTTTTACAAGTCAACACATGAATTATACAATTAAATAAATTGACAATGATAATTATAATGTTTTCAAAACAGAATTGCAGAACTAAAAAAAAGTAGACAATAATAATAATGATTTTAAAACTATAGTGATAAACAAACTCACAATATTCAATTAAAATTAACTTATAAGACATTATATAAAAAAAAATTTTTAGTGACCTATATATACGGTCTCTGTCCGAATACACAAAAGTATATACAATAAATTTAATATCTCAGAGATGTATATGGTCTCTGAGCGTCCATTATTCCTAAGTCCTTAGAGATGTACATGGTCTCTAAGCGTCTAAATTAAAATAAGTAGTAAATGAAAATAGCACTTAAGTAATTTAATATTCTCAGAGATGTATAAGGTCTCTAAGCGTCAATAACAATAAAATTAATCCAAAACAGGATGATGTCTCTCGTCAATCTCCAATAAAATAACACTAGTATTAAGGTATTAATCATGCACACCATGGCAGAAATGTGTACTTACCGGGGACCACTGTCAAATTTACTTTCACGTTTTCTTTTGGTTTCTTAACGGTTTCCTACGATTCGTTTCGTTTGTATGTATTTATTTAATCTCTTATTTATTTCAGTAAAATTTCCAATACGGTAAATCAAAGTCACTTGTCAAGGTGGAACTGCGCTCGCAAAAATAAATATCGTTTGGGTGAATAAAAGTGATGTGCCGTGTAGAACTGTCGACATTGTGGAGTAAAATCGTTGAGAACTCAGTGAAAAAGTTATCCACGGTGGAAAATTAGTTATTACAATTAAATCCGCGTAAATCAAAGTGCGATTGACATTAGTGCTCGGAACCAAAATTATAGTCTACCCCAAAATTTAACTGAAAACAAAACACAACGGCACAACTGACAATCAGTTCAGTGTTGCCATAGTAAAAATTACAAACTGTAAATTCGGATTCTTGGTTCTTTGTCATCAACGAGGTCCGTTCAGAAACCAGTAAAAAATGGATCTATCAGACGCATCTTTAGAAAAAATCTTTGTTAGAATGAAATTTGAGATGGAACAACAAACGGAAGTTATTTACCAACGGCTTACGGACTCTCTTAATGTCGAATTAATGGAAATGCACAAAAAACAAGAGGAAAGCGAGGAGAAAATAAAACGATTGGAAAATAAAATTCTATACATGGAAAACAAAGAAAGACAACGTAATGTTATATTCCACGGTATCGAAGCTGAACATTGGGAGAAAGAAGGAAAAGTCCTCGATTTTGTGAACAAGGATATGGGCATCTCCCTCTATCCAACTGAGATACAATTCAGTAGAAGATTAGGCAAATCTAATAAAAGCCCGATTTTAATAAATCTATCTTCTCAATCAAAAAGAAATACTATTTTGAAAAACCGGAAACTACTGAAGGAAATAAATAAAGGAATAAATATAACTGAAGATTTTCCTAAAGAAGTTTTAGAAGAAAGAAGAAAACTGAAAGAGCAAGTAATTGAAGAGAAGAAAAAAGGGAATGTGGCATTTATCAAATATAATAAACTAATAGTGAAGGGTAAGAAAGAAAATAAGAATAGAGTCCTCTCGCAATCACCACAGCAGAGTGATAATTCATCAACATCATCGCAGAGCCAACAAGGGCCAGCCAAAGTACACAGGCCAGACGCACCTACATATCCATTGCGTAAACCCCCAGCAAAGGAAATAATCAGACCAAATGTACTTACTTATGAGCAAGGGCGGTCCACCTCACTATCCGAAATTCCAAAAAACTTATAAACAACACAGACACACAGAAACCAAAAACAACGACAACCGTAAACACATCAAAACAGAATTTAGTTAAAAGCACCCCAATCCGACTGGTCCTCGAGGGGGAAGAAGACCACAACCCTCCAACAATAAAGGAGAACAAACATCACAAACGTCAAAAACCAAGAATCTACATCGCAGCCCTAAATGTACGGACCCTGAAAGAAGAAGAAAATTTAACAGAGCTAATATATGCATTAAAACAAATTAAATGGGACATCGTCGGCCTCAGTGAAGTGAGAAGAATGGGAGAAAGTATCACTTCTCATCCAGACTACTTACTTTACAATATCGGAGAGACCCAAGGTCACCATGGGGTTGGATTTATTATTAAAAAACATATAACAGAATATCTACAAGAATTTGTAGGAATTTCAGAGCGCATCGCGATAATGAATTTGAAACTACCAGCATACAAAGATCCTTGGTCTATTGTACAAGTATATTCGCCAACAGAACAATCGAATCCGGAAACAATAAATACATTCTACCTTGAGCTAAATAAAGCGATCCAAGAGCATGCCCACAAAAATCTAATAGTAATGGGAGATTATAACGGCCAAATTGGAGCAAGGCGTCCAGAAGAAAACACAGTACTAGGACCATTCACATATAGCAACAAAACCAGAAGCAGAAATGGAGAGAAAATTATGAACTTTGCGCTAGAAAATAATTTAACCATTTTAAATACAATGTACAAACAAAACAAGAAAAAAATGTGGACCTGGATCTCGCCTGACGGTAAAACAAAAAATCAGATTGATTTTATAATGACTAACAAAAACAGTTACTTCACCAATTTCACCGTTATCAATAGACTAAACTTTAACACCAATCACAGACTAATCAGAGCAGAGCTAAAAGGAAAACAACCAAAAAAATGTAGGCCAAGGCAAGAACCAGGAGTTACAAAGTTCGGAAAACATCAATTAGAACAATTAACAGTAGCCATGAGTAACGAATTCGTGGACTTCAAGTGCAACACTAAGGAACTAGGAATACAGGAAAAATACAACTACATAGAAAATACAATCAAAACACAGACACAACTCGTTACAAGAACCAAAATAGAACCAAGAAAATGGCTAACCACAAACACTATAAACTTACTAGAAGAGAGAAACCACCTAATTAGCACAAAAGATACACTGGACAAAGTGGACAGAAGAAAGCAACTAGCGAAAATTAGCAAGGAAATCCAAGATAGCATAAGAAAGGATAGAACGCAAAGTAGAATGGAAACCATAGAAAAGCATATAGTCAAAACGGGTGGAGTTAAAAAAGCGTACAAGGAACTAACGACCTCAGCAGATTTGATCGTGAAAATGAAAAGTGATAATGAGAAATGGAACCACCGCAGAACAGACATATTAGGAATAGCCACCTCTTATTATAAGAAGCTCTACGAAAGTAACGCTACACAAGACGAAGTTAAATTGGTGGAAACCTCAGACATCCCCAGCATACTCCATGCTGAAGTCAATGAAGCCATAAATACCCAAAAGGAAGACAAAGCACCAGGACCAGATGGCATAAGCAACGAGATTCTAAGACAAGGCAAGGAAGTATTGGTACCCATTTTCACAGATATGTTTAACGATATCATAAACACAGAAATTATCCCCCGACAATGGACAGAGTCTAACATCATCCTGCTCTATAAGAAAGGAGATAAGTACGAAATCGGAAACTACCGCCCTATTAGCCTTATGTCTAACATATACAAGACTTTTGCTAAGATCATCTTAAAAAGGATAGAAAGAACTCTAGATGAACACCAACCCATTGAGCAGGCATGATTTCGTAAAAATTACTCGGTGATCGACCATATTCACGTAGTGCGCCAAATCTTAGAGAAATACAACGAATATCAGCTTACATACTACATTGCATTTGTTGACTACAGCAAAGCATTCGATTCACTACTACACGGAAAAATATGGGAGGCACTAAAGGAGCAAGGAGTCGAACACAAATACATTCGCTTAATAAAAAACTTATACAATCATAGTACAGCGAGAATTCAATTAGAAAAGAAAGGTGCTCCATTCAAAGTAGGAAAAGGCGTCAGACAAGGAGACCCCCTGTCTCCAAAACTATTCTCGGCGGTACTGGAATCAATCTTCAGAAGACTCCATTGGGAACATCTCGGAATCAATGTAGACGGCGTATTGCTGACGCATTTGAGATTTGCCGACGACATAGTATTATTCGCCAAAACACCAGAAGACATAAGCAGAATGATAACAGAGCTCGCGATAGAGAGCGACAAGGTAGGATTAAAACTAAATCCGGAAAAGACAAAAGTGATGACAAACGGAAACAAAATCACTATACAACTAGGAAACACCGAAATCGACTACGCTGACGAATACATATATTTGGGACAACTTATAACTCAAACAGAACCCATGCGCAAAGAAGTAGAGAGAAGAATTACAAACGGGTGGAGGAGATACTGGGGTTTAAAAGAGGTTATGAAAGATAAAAAACTTCATATAAACATAAAAAGTAAATTATTTAACACCTGTGTACTTCCTGTTCTTATGTATGGCTGCCAATCATGGGCTTTAACTCGAGAAATGACAAGCAAACTCGCTACTTGCCAATACGCAATGGAGAGGAGTATGCTGAACATCAAAAAGTCGGACAGATTGAAAAACTGTGTCATTAGAAATAGAACAAAAACTATAGATGTAACAACGAAAATCAAAAGACTTAAATGTTATTATTACTATTATTATTACTGTAACGACTAACACTAGTATAATGTTTGTAACTAACACATATGGATTCTGATGTCCGAAATAAAAGATTATTATTATTATTATTATTATTAAATGGAGGTGGGCAGGACACATGATAAGAGGTCAGGACAAATGGAATAAAATAGTGACAAGATGGTACCCCAGGGAAGGTAAAAGAAAGAGAGGGAGACCGCAGAAAAGGTGGGAGGATGACATTAGACAAGTGGCGGGAGTGATGTGGAACAGAGTCGCACAAGAAAGGCTAGAATGGAAAAGGTTGGAGGAGGCCTTTGCCGATTGGCAAACAGATCTACAGAAAATAAACAAACAGCAAATACTAGAATAAGTTTTAAAAGTTTTAATTTTCATATATTAGGATTTTGTTACTAGGTTAAAATAAGATCTGAATAAAAGGCTATATTATTATTATTAACGGTTTCCTACGATTCGTATCGTTTGTATGTATTTATTTATTCGCTTATTTATTTCAGTAAAATTTCCAATACGGGGTCTTTCTCGTTTACTAAAGTAAATAAAATATTCATGTGTCATTATTTGACATCTCTAAATTTTGACATTGTCTCGGGACCTTTGACGTTTGACGTTTCAGACGTAGGGGTAGGCAAGCTCTTTTCATACAAACTTTGTGTACGTTTTTCTTCGTTTGTGTTTGCGATACAGTTATTATTTTTTGTCAATATGTTTATTTTTCTGTTAGCTATTTCTTCTAGTTGTTTATTTATTTTATTGAAATAAAATAAAATTTCAACTTCAAGTTCCGCGTATATCCAATATGTAGAAGCAAAAATTAGAATTAAATACTATAGTGCCAAAACTAACGAATTAAACTTACACAACCTTTGTATGGAGAATGCCCTGCCGTACCCTTCGCCTTAACCTAGAATTTTATTTTTGGTTACTTGTATGGAGACTATGGAGTGCCCCCATTTTTTTATTTTTTGGTTATTTTACTACGTAGCGGCTTACAAAACATCTTAATTCCAAATTTTATTTCTTTGCTTGTTTGTAGTTTTTGAATAAAATACATATGAGATACGGACAGACAGACAGACGGACATGACGAAACTAAAACTACATCGTGCTTACAATCACTTCAGATTTGAGAAAATAGACGAAAATTGATCTCCGAAACTACAAGGCCTAAAATATTGAAAATGAACACACAAAATAATCCTTTACCTTACTTTCCAGATTACAAGAAAACCTGTAAAAAGTCTAGGTTTAATAGTTTTTGATACATCGATATCATGTGAATTTCCTATGAAGATGCGACTTTTTTGATTCGAAGTACAGGATAGTGGTTTTATATGTGGAGTGGTAGTGGTGGGAATGGAACCCTTCATTGTGCGTGGTCCGACACGCACTTGCCCGTTCTTTTTGTTAAAGAAAAATCGCGCATTCATTTATTGTGCGATGTCCTGATGGCCCGTCCGCCCGTCCCCCCCCCCCCTTACAATTTCTATATCTACGTGATTGAGTTTGAGAAAGCAGATAAGCGCTAATAAGTTGAACGTTTTCTATACTTCCGATCTATTCCCACTAACGTACTTATCAGTAAGTAAGAAAGAAATAGATATCATGTAGTCTGACAGGTCTTCAACTGTCATTGTCTCAACTATTCATCGCTCCGTGACGAGAGTTAGTGCAGTGAAAGATAATTTACTACGAAATATCGACATCGATATTCAATTACTATTGATATTCTTAAGTCGTATATCTTACTCCTATACTTTGTTGAAATATTTACGAAATTAAAAACACAAACTGCATTCAATATCAATAATAAATATAAATAAATATTAGGGGACAATCTTATACAAATCGACCTCGTCCCAAACTAAGCAAAGCTTGTACTAACCATGGGTACTAGACGACGATATACATACTTATATAGATAAATGCATAGAAAACATCCAAGACCCAGGATAAATGCACAAATTGCGATAAATACACAAATAATGTCCTGACCGGGATTCGAACCCTGTCGTATGCAGGGTCACTACCAACTAAGCCAAAGTGGTCGTCAAACGTCAAAAGATTCTAATATATCCTACCAATTAAAATTATGTAGTTATGTAGTAGGTAATTACTAATGATTTTAAGCATTTTATACTCAAATGTTTATTTGAAACTTTAGGTTATGGTTGCCTCCAGGGCGCACCGGCCAGAACCCTTCCCCTTCCCCCAGACCCGCGAGGGTCCAGAGGAACTGGAAGAGCCCAGACACTCGTGGAGGTTACCCGACTAGCGCCCCATCGTCGTCTAGACCATAACACCAGCCTTATTGAGCTTACTATGGGACTAGTTTGATTTTTATAAGAAATTGTCCCCTAATATATACTTATTTATTTATATATGCGTTTATAATCCAGTTTTGTCATAAAATAAATTATCTTAGCTCATTTAGATCAAACTATTTCTCTCAGATAAAAAAAAATATTAATGTATGCAACGTCTTAACATATTATGCCTAAACCTAAACCAAACCAACTCATCTGAAGCGGTCCCTGAAAATTCAGTAAATAAATATTGATCTTTCCCAACTTACCTCAAGGGGCATCTGGAATATTGTAGGTATTGCATCTGGCAATAATAATCTTTTATTGTTCTTAGTAACATAAAAGTCACTTTTAAAATGTTTGGAGCAGATTCTGTGATGTTTGGTCGGCGTCCAATTATTGCGTCCTACTGCGTCAATCCATTTTTGAAGTAAATTATTATTCGGAAATCTAAAGTTGACAAATAACCATGTTATTAATAATTTAACGCAATAATATCTCGTCTAAATGCTTACGTAAATAATTCATATCGATAAATTGTCGACATATTTTTTTTTCATTAAGTAACAGCACTAGCCTAGTTCACGACAGATGAATTTTTACCAAAAAACCTTTCTGAAATGAATTTGGAACTACGCAAAAGGTACATTTTGTAGTATCCAGCATCTGTAGTCTATCTCAGACTATTATGTTGCATAATGTTCGTGCAATTTTTGAAATAATAGCAAAAGTTTCTTACCGATGAAAACTGATATTTTCTCCGGACTTTTTCACTGATTTTAAACTGCTCCGGCACCATGGCACTACGCACCACATTTCTGCTTACGTGTAAATAAAGATTGTTGAGTTTTGATACATATAATTTCGTAATTTTCACAATATCTATTGCACTTTCGGTACCGTTTTGTTTTTGACGTATCGTTGTGATGTTTACTAAATTCACTCTGGTGTGACATGGTGTGTTTTTTAAATCGGGACAATTCGTTAATATCGTACTAGTTGTCCCATTCTAACTCATTTTGGTGTGCCATAAGGATTAACGAGACAACTATATGAAAAATCGTCTGGCTTAATACTGCGAGTCTGCTTTTATATGATGTCTGTGGTGTCACCGGAGATCGTGCGTTCTGTAAGGCGATATCTCGCTCTCTCCCCATACTTTTTATTCCTTTCTGTTTTTTCACTTTTATATAATAGATTGGGTTATTACTTTATTAGATTTCGATCTGAAAGGGAAATTTGCAATTGATTGTAGTGAACCTAATGAATCTGAAAATATAATGGTTTTTTTTAAGACACATAATAATGATAATCTCTATTGCTTTCAGAATTCCAAAGCACTCACCACTATACACAGATGACTCTGGGGGCAACTTTATTTTTTGATATATATTGGATTGTATATGTAGAACTCCAATGTCAACACAACCATTGACAGACATCTTAGAAGCATCGTGTAGATGTGATGAGAGCCCTCACTTTCTGTTCCAATGAAATGGAGGAATTGTTGATTTTGCTCAACATGATTTTTTTTAAGGGAACAAGAGTCAATGAATCATATTCATACTGGAAAATGGGCAGTGTTGAGGAACAGTTGGGGCTTGTATTGATTTAAGTATTTCAAAGCTTTTGATCAAGCAAGGAGGACTCTTATGTTTCCAATATTTAGAAGAGGTTATTAGAGAAGAAAGTTTTTAATAAGATAGACAAAAGCTGATGATTTGAAAATTGAGGGTAACGGAAAAGATACCTGTCACAAAAGAATTGCCTTCTTAAATGGAGAGGAGGTTCAACACACTCCACTTGTATTTCATTAATGGGACTAGATTTCATAGCACCACAGATAATTCTGAGAGCTTTAGACTGAATATTATTATCAGTTATACCCAAAGGTTGTCTGGAAGAAATCGCTCATTTAGCGATAAGACCGCCTGTTGTTTACCTCTGCTTGTATCTTTATGCTGTTTATATCTGTAATTCTTTTTTTGAGGTGTGCAATAAAGCATATTGTATTGTATTGTATTGTTATCACATAGTTTCTTGAAGCCTGCTACACTCCCTGGTTCTAACAAAAATGTCCCATAGTCTAGAACACTCCTTATTAGGGCATTATACATCAGTTTTAAGCACAAAGGATGTGAACCCCACCAAACTCCAGATACACACCTGAGTATATTAAAATTTTTTTCACATTTAGCAACTACATATTCACAATGTGAAAGGCCAGTTAATTTTATGTCTAAAATAACACCTAAAAATTTTGTTTCACTTTTTACAGGAATATAGTTGTTACCAAATTTTACAGTGACCGGCGGAGGAAGAAGTTTTCTGGTAAATAAAACAACTACACTTTTATGAACAGAAAGATCTAGGCCATTAGAGTCCAACCGTAATTTCAATAAACTCAGTGAGTAAGTGACAGTTCTACTGGCCTGATCAATAGAAAAATTCGGTGAGTATAATAACAAATCGTCAGCATACTGCATAACTCTAACAGAGCCATTTAGAGATAATTCTAAATCAAATGTATAAATATTATACAATAGTGGACTTAATTAGTGGCAGTCCTCTCCACACTAAACGAGTGATTCTATTGTTACCATCTAAGAGAAGGCTGATGGACCTTTGAGTCAAAAGATTAATTATAAAGTTAATCAACATTATTGGTACATTTAATCTATAGAGTTTTTCTCTCAATACTGAAACTAAAACATTATCATAGGCAGCATTAATATCAAGAAAAGCAGCTACCACTGACTCATCTCTTGAAAATGACAGGCGGATATCTCTTGTTAATATGGCTAAGCTATCATAAGTAGTACCGAGGGACCAGTACATGATTGCAGGAAGGCCGAGTGTGGGATTGGTACTTTTTGATGGTTGTGTAAGGAGCTCGCTGCTAGATGATGAATAAAGGACGTTCGAATGTAGTTTGAATTGCTTTGGAATGGCGAATGAGTTGATGTATGATTCAGTATGAAAGACGACTCGAACGGTGAACGGTGTTTTTAAATTAGAAGAAGAAGATGAAGAAATACGTTTATTTAGCATTTAAAATAAATACAACCGTGGGGATTAAACAATACACAGCGATAAATGTTAAAAAGGTCGCCACTCAGCTTGATGTCACCATGTAAACCGAGGTTTACATCATGACGCAGATTTTCAGTGACGCCAGTGGTCACCAGGGCGGTCTTTGATGCTTCGTACGTAACATACATGATTAATAAAACATGTTTCCTAAATAAATAAAAAATAGTAAAAATACAATAACTTACACATAAAAGTTTCACAGAAAAAAAAAAAATACAATTAAAGAGAACAATTACAAAATTACAATTATATTAAAATATGAAAAATGTGAATAAGTTAGCAATTTAGCATGTGTGTGAATAACAACAGAACTGTAATCTGATTGTGTGTGCGATGCATGTGTGTGTTTGTGTGTATGTGTGTGTGTGTGTGTCGTGCCTATCTGTGTACTTGTGTTGTTATCTAAGGCTCTAAGGCTTAATTAAAGAGTGAACTGATTGAAAGATTCGTCGCTTCGGGATAACCCGCGGTAACTCAGTTGGTAAGAGCGATGGACGGATTCCAGAGGTCGCGGGTTCAAAGGCCGCCCGGGGTGATCATTTTTCAATTTTTCATTTTCGATTGGAAATTATAATTCCGTTAAGTGGACGTTTGCACTTGTAAAACATTTACATTTACCTCGTAGGTGTCATACAATCGTAAGGCCCGTCTGATGCTAGGTGTCACCACAGCCTATGGACGCTTGCAACTTCGGGGGTGCCACATGCGCATTGCCAATGTCAAAGGTCGACATTATTGGTTAGTCAATTAGTGCTATGTATTTTTTTTTCACCACGTCGATGGCAAACAAGGGTACGGCCCGCCTCATGGTAAGCAGTCACCGCAGCATATGGACGCCTGCAACTTGTGGGGCATCATATGCGCGTTGCTGATCCATGACATATTTAGTTATTGCTACTACTGCTTACTTTGGCGACTTCTGTTTCGAACTAAATCGCTCATAGAGGCTTTCTAGAAGGATGTGATCTGCGGTGTCAGGTTACTGCTTATTACAAATATCACGGGCGTAGGGCTTGGCGCCCGTGTGAGTTCGTTTATGCCTTCTTAATGTTGACCTGTCTCCAAACGTTTTACTACAAACGTCGCAAAAATAAGGTCGTTCTCCTGTATGTGTTCTGATGTGGATAATCAGAGTATCCTTCTTTGCAAATTGTTTTTTACACATATGGCAGGTATAACGCTTGTCGCCTGTGTGAATTCGTTTATGTTTCTGTAAATCTGATCTGACTTCAAACGTTTTACTACAAACATCGCAAGCATAAGGTCTTCCTCCTGTATGTATTCTGATGTGCGTAATCAGAGCACCCTTCTCTGTAAACTGCTTTTTACACATATGACAGGTATAACGCTTGTCGCCCGTGTGAATTCGTTTATGTTTCTGTAAATTTGATCTGACTGCAAACGTTTTACTACAAACGTCGCAAGAATAAGGTCTTTCTCCTGTATGTGTTCTGATGTGCCTAATCAGAGTCCTCTTCTCTGTAAACTGCTTTTTACACATATGGCAGGTAAAACGCTTATCGCCCGTGTGAATTCGTTGATGGTCCCGTAAATTTGAGCTTCGTGCAAACGTTTTACTACAAACATCGCAAGAATAAGGTCTTTCTCCTGTATGTGTTCTGATGTGCCTAGTCAGAGTACTCTTCTGTATAAACTGCTTTTTACACATATGACAGGTATAACGCTTGTCGCCCGTGTGAATTCGTTGGTGCTTTAGTAATGTTGAAAGGACTGCAAACGTTTTACTACAAACGTCGCAAGAATAAGGTTTTTTTCCTGTATGTGTTCTGATGTGCTTAATCAGGTCTGCTTTCTGTGTATACTGCTTTTTACACATATTGCAAGTATAACACTTGTCGCCCGTGTGGATTCGTTTATGTCTCTGTAAATTTGAGCTGACTGCAAACGTTTTACAACAAACGTCGCAAGAATAAGGTCTTTCTCCTGTATGTGTTCTGATGTGCTTAATCAGGTCTGCTTTCTGTGTACACTGCTTTTTACACATATTGCAGGTATAACGCTTGTCGCCCGTGTGAATTCGTTGATGCAACCGTAAATGTGAGCTAACTGTAAAAGTTTTACTACAAACGTCGCAAGAATAAGGTTTTTTTTCTGTATGTGTTCTGATGTGCTTAATCAGGTCTGCTTTCTGTGTACACTGCTTTTTACACATATTGCAGGTATAACGCTTGTCGCTCGTGTGAATTCGTTGATGCAACCGTAAATGTGAGCTAACTGTAAAAGTTTTACTACAAACGTCGCAAGAATAAGGTTTTTTTTCTGTATATGTTCTGATGTGCTTAATCAGGTCTTCTTTCTGTGTATACTGCTTTTTACACATATTGCAAGTATAACACTTGTCGCCCGTGTGGATTCGTTTATGTCTCTGTAAATTTGAGCTGACTGCAAACGTTTTACAACAAACGTCGCAAGAATAAGGTCTTTCTCCTGTATGTGTTCTGATGTGCTTAATCAGATCTCCTTTCTGTGTATACTGCTTTTTACACATATTGCAGGTATAACGCTTGTCGCCCGTGTGGATTCGTTTATGTCTCCGTAAACTTGAACTGTTTGCAAACGTTTTACTATAAACGTCGCAAGGATAAGATTTTTTTCCTGTATGTGTTCTGATGTGCCTAATCAGATGACTTTTATATGTAAACTGCTTGTTACAAGTGTGGCAGGTGGGGAGGCCGGTCGCGGCGGGGCGCGGGCCGCGGCCGCCGCGTGACGCTTCTGCAAACGACAACGTTCATTAATTTTCTACTTTTTACACACTCGTTTGACAAAAGTTGGAGTACCGTGAAAGATTGTCAGTCATCTCATCTCCCTCCAACATGAAATAAAACTTATGTAATAAATAAATACATCCCGACATTTTGAACTCTTTGTAGCGACGTGAAGTGCTTTTAAAATAGATTACGTGCGGTGACAGCAGTCATTCCAGTAGAAATTGTCCCATGTTTGACGTTTTAAGGTTCTACATTGTACTAATGACAGCTAAGTAACAGCACAGGTGGATTGTACTCGAGATTTTAAAAGCAGAATAACTCACCATCATTCGCAACACCACGCCTGCCCTCTTCCTCCTGCGTTGTTTCTGTAGGCACGTGGATATGGACCGCGACATGCTTCATTAAATCTGTTTTCGACGCGAACTTTCGTCCGCAAATGTCGCATGTCGGATCTTTCTCGTAGTCGACCGCCGCGTGTGTTCCGTGTCCGAGCTCCGAGTCGCCGCGCGCGCCGTCTTGTGACAATATACGAAGCAGGATTGAAGCTCTCTCTTAAGTAGAGGCACAATAAAAGGAAAAAATGGTCGTATTATGTTTGAAAAAAGAACTTAAATAAAAAAAAAGTTATATCGTAAGATTACTATACTTCTAGGAGTATAATAATCTCCCCGCTCTCTTCCCGCTGCATGTCACTGCCTTATTTAATGAAATCAACTGATGATAGATGCATTTAGCCAAAGAACTCCGCCCGCGACCCGCGAGCTTTCCAGTGTGTGCGCACCTTTAAAAGTATTTTGGCTCTTCATAGTCCATGATTCTAGGATAAATAAATTAAAGTTTACAATTCAATGCAAGTTCATTGATTTGAACATGAAATTACTAGTGGTTTAAATGTGTTACTAGTAATTTAAAAACCGACTTTTAGTGTAGAAGGCACTGTGAAAACTTAATACCGCCCTTGAATGAAGTCATAGAAAGAGTGCTATTGGCTAAATGAAAATCAAAAGTCAAAATATCACCGCGTTATTAGGTACGTCACCAAATGTCTTTTGCAATATCTTTGTGTTATTTCCTCACATTGTTAGAGAAAATCACGTTATTTTCCTTAGCGGAAACCGGGATTGCCTGAGCTCGGTCTCTTAGTAGGACGACCAAATGCATTTTTATATATTTGGCAGAAGTACGATCTCTCACCTGTATGAGTTGTTTTATGTTTCTTCAAGGTGGCCAATTCCGCAAACTGCATTTTACATATATCGCAGGAGTAGGCTGTTTCCTCTGTGTGAATTCGTTTATGAGCTTTGAAATAACTCGTGTCTGCGAACTTCTTTTGACATATTTCGCGAGAGTGTGGTTCATCTCCAGCGTGGACACGTCGGTGTCTCTGTAATTCAACCAAACTAGAGAACGCTTTATTACATATTTTGCAGGCATACGGTTTTTCACTGGTAGGAACGCGTTCATAGATATTTGATTTAACAGATGCAATTTCTGAATTTTCTCGCAAATGCATGTTAACATGGCGAATTAGGTAGTCTTTTCGTGTGAATAATTTCCCGCATATATCGCAGACGTATGTGTTCGTCACGACTTGATCGGTGCGTGTATGTGGCGCAGTGTCGCGCTCGCCTCCACTCGGCGGCTGACTCGCGGGCGCGGGCTCGCGTGTCGCGGCGCCACGCGGCGCGGCGCAGCGCTCGAGTCTCACGGAGCAGTCTCTCAGCGCGAGCTGTCCCCGCGGCCGGCGGTCTGTCGACAATCAAACCAAGCTCGGATTCAAGCAGTCGCCGACCTAAAGGGCGACGATCGCGTTTATGCAGGGACTTGTACAGTAGTATATTAAACAGACTGCCAAAGCAAAGTTTAAAATAGCTAGTTTCACTATGGAAATGTCTCTGCACCATTTTAGGTGAATAAGGTGAATAAGGTGAATAATAAATCATTTTCTATTTTCTATTTCCAACAACATTGTAATATGATACCTGACCCTGAGTAAATACAGACAATGATTTATTATTCCATATATGGGAGAAGTATCAACTATCAATTGTGCCGACACATTCCAATGATGCATATGGAAATTATTAACACTCCAATGAATCCGCTGTTTACACGGTATATAAGACGTGCGTTTTACGGAATAAAGGACATTATTGACTCGACGCTTGACGTATCATTTCAACCCTCGAACACCGTACACTTCAAAAATATCGCCATCTATGAACACAACAAAAAGCTCGGAACAGATGGCGCTAATATATTTCATTCAATATTCCGCAGTGTCTCCAGACGAGAGCCTTCGAGCAGTGAGTGTTTCCAGTGACCAATGACACTCAAACGTGGTCGCTTACTGTGAGCCGCATAAGCAGGCTCAAAATCACTCAAAGAGCACTGAAAATAATTGTCTTACCGAGAAGCAAGGCTATGCGGGGCCGATGCGGCCGCTCCGGGCCCAGCACGAGGTCGTCCTTGACCACGTGGTCGGCGTACAGCGCGGCCAGCATGGCCGCCGCGCCGCCCGCCGGCCCCGCGCTCGCGCACACCTCGCCGCTCGACTCCGGCTCCTCCTTCACGAGGTCTGCTCGCTCGCTCGACTCTGGTTCCTGCTTTACACACACTGCGAAACAACGGGTTTATATTTTTACAAGCTCTTAATCATTAATAATTGACATTTTAGTCGTATTGTCGACTGGTTTACTCTAATAGTTAACCCTGCCTGCGAATCTGCTGCTGTGTGTAGAATAGCCTAATAAAATAAAGTCTGTCAGTCTATGGCAAAGAGAGGAAATACAACTCCTGGTGACGGAGAGGAAAGTGTACCGAAAGATCCTGGGCCCTGTCAGGAGAGATGATTGCACATGGAGGATGCGTAAGAACGCCGAGGTTGAGGAGTTGGTGGCTGGACTCAACATAATAGGCGAAATAAAGTCCCACAGACTTCGCTGGTTCGGCCACCTACAGAAAATGGGAGAGGATCGTGCCGTCAAGAGAGCATACCTGAGTCGACCGACTGGTCGCCGCCCAGTCGGGCGACCCCGGTATCGCTGGGAAGACACAGTGGAGGTGGAGGCGGATCTGTGTCATCTGCAGGTCAAAGATTGGCAAGCAGTTGTGCTGGATCGGGATAAGGGGCGTGCTCTCTTTTCGGAGGCCAAGACCCGTTTTGGGTCACTGAGCCAAGTTAGTTAAGTCTATGGCTGGAAACATTGACTTAAGATATAGAAATAGACACACAATGCCAAACATAAATAACTAAAAATGTGGCGCAAGGTGACAGTTACATTCCAATAGCTGACAACAACGCTTCTTTATAGTCCGAGTCAAGATAAAAACTGCGTACAAAAAAGAACTTACAGACATTGGCGTCAAATTTGCAAACATAAGAACCAACATGGTTAAAACTTTTTAGTAAAATGGCAGTATTGTATACTGGCTACCAATGTTTTCTTTATAAACGTCAAAAGTGAACACTGAATGTAATGGAGTTGCTTTGGTTATTTAAATTATTTTTACATTAACAATATTTTTAAATAAAAAAAATATAAATAAAAAATAAAACATTCCACTCCAATATTAACACACATTCGCGTACAATTCTGTGATAGTTACTGTTCTTTTTCTGTGTTAGAGATAAAGATGTTTACTGTCATGAAACTCTTGAGCAAGACTATAGGTAGTTATTTCAAAAGTACTGACTTCTGCTATTGGAGCAGTGTTTGTACTTTTACAACTATTGCTTTGCAAGTCATCGACATCTATCTCAGACATCTATAAAGCAAAGATACCGACGATGAACTTGAAAGATAAATTAATTAAACATTAACCTTAAATTGATTTTTATTACATTCATTCATATAAGTATATTGTTGGAATCTGGAACGAACGGACTTACGTTCAAGACAGGTTTAGCAGTTGCAGTTAGTCGATTTAAGTTTTTATTGGTCCTGTATATGTCGGAATTAGGGAAATGGGCCGAACACACAACACTCGTGTGGCTTGGTTTATAGAGTGCGCCACGTCTATTTTGCGCTATAATAGCGGTCCATTCTGAACGTCGCTGAGGATGTTGTGGAGATCTTGAATTAAAACATAAATTTATTTCCTACAAATTTTATGTAAAAAAATATTGACCTAATAGCGACTCCTTACATTTTGTTTCTTGATAACCTTTAATTTGAACTAACAACATTATTTATTCAAAACCATGAAATTACCAGGACTTTACATACATTTTGTAACGTTATCAAATTAACTAACCTAAAGAAATATATTCCATCCTTTTCCACGTTTATTTGTAGCTATTAAAGCAGTTTTTCGCAGCACATTTCGTCATTGTTGGACAACTGTCACTGTCTGCGGTCCAAACACGACTAAACAGGAATGTACCGCCCGAGTCGTGCGGGTGGTACTTTCACGGGAGCCATTTTTGTGGGCTGATTGTGAATCTAGTTCTATAATAGTACATCAATGGCTGGAAATGATGTTGCCGTGTTTAAGAAAAATAAAGTTTGTCTTTGATCTGCACTGAACTATGGCTGTTCTTTCATTCAAGTCTCGTTTGTAATTGTTTTGCATTGATCTAACACTTACCCGGCGGCTTATCACTCGGCGGCTGACTCGCGGGCGCGGGCTCGCGTGTCGCGGCGCCACGCGGCGCGGCGCAGCGCTCGAGTCTCACGGAGCAGTCTCTCAGCGCGAGCTGTCCGCCAAGGGACTTCCGCGGCCCGCGGTCTGTCGACAATCAAATCAAGCTCGGATTCAAGCAGTCGCCGACCTAAAGGGCGACGATCGCGTTTATGCAGGGACTTGTATAGTAAGTAAAACCACCGAGCTCAGATGACAACTGATTTATTAAAATAGTAACGGGTAGACATACATATGCAGAACTACCTACAACATCTTTCCCTTAAAACAATAAGCATGTATACATAACATATTATTTAGCAGGTATGAAAGGAATATGAATAAACTAAAACTAAACTACATAATTAAACTTCAAAGACCATACTTACGTTCAACTCCCTTTAAAAATATATTTTTTAATACAAACTATTTATATCTATACCCATTTTACGAGCTTTGTTACGAGTAAGAACAGGTTGATTTAGCTGGTAAGGAACACTGGCGCTCGTAGTCGGGTTCAAACATTGCGCCTGTGAAACAGGTGCTATGGGCGCACATTTTACATCGGGCGGGATTGACCCTTGTGCAAGCAACTTTAACGGCAGTGGCGATGGCCGCGGCGGAAGCACGCCCTTGTCGCTCGGCACTGCCGGCTCGCACTTAATTAGATGTCGGCGATTACGACGATACTCCATTCCTTTTCGATTTTTTATTATGTATGAACGCGGAGTACTACATTTGTGAACAACTTTTCCTCTCATTTTATTTGTTGTACTAGTGTGATCCATTACGATTACGTCATCGCCAACATCCAATTGAGAAAGGTTTCTGCAATGTTTATCGTAGTTTGTTTTGGTCTTATTATAATCCATGTTGTGACTAACCGGTTTTAACAAACTATGATGAACGGGCAGCCTACAGTTAAGTCTACGGCCCATTAACAATTGTGTGGGTGAGCTTATTTTTCCTCGTGGTGTATTTCTGTAACTAAGTAAGTCTAAGTAAAAATCAGTACCACTATTGATTGATTTTATCAAGATCTTTTTTATGGTCTGCACAGCTCTTTCACTTTTTCCGTTAGATTGATGATAGTGGGGAGACTATGTTACGTGGTTGAATCCCCATTCAGTTTTAAATCGATTAAATTCCCTACTCGTATATTGAGTACCGTTATCACTAATTACTATTTGCGGTATTCCGTACCTAGCAAAATTTTCTTTCATAACACTAATAACTGCCGTCGATGTTATATTTTTCAACTGTGCCACTTCAATGTACCCGGAATAGTAATCGACCAATATTAAGATATATTGTTTTCTATATTCAAATATGTCAGTTCCCAATTTTGACCACGGTGTTTCTGGGATTGGTACAGGCAACATCGGCTCCCTATAGCAGGAGCGTTCTGGCATTCCTGACAGGCTTCACAGCGCCTGACGTACATCTCAATATCTCGCGATATGCCTGGCCAAAACAACACTTCTCGCGCGCGACTCTTGCAACGGTCAATGCCCTGGTGACCATCATGAATTATTGTTAACATTTGGTCACGTAAAATTCTCGGTATAATAATGAGTTCATTTTTAAAAATTACACCTCCAATAATACGTAACTCATCTTTAAATGACCAATAAGGTCTTAATATTTCCACAACATCCCGATTATGCTGTGGCCAGCCGTTATTTATATAATCTTTTAACTGACACATAGCCTCATCTTGTGCAGTTTCATCACTTACATGTTTTAATTTTAATTCTGACATCTGCAAATTGTTTAATAACTGATTGACTTGGTACACCACACACTTACTTATAGAGTCATCGTATAGATCGGGAAGAGGCGCGCGCGACAAGGTGTCGGGTATATACATATATTTACCAGGTTTATAGCTTACCCGCAAGCCATACCCTTGCAAGCGCAACATCATTCTCTGTAAGCGTACTGGGATCGTGTTTAAAGCTTTTTTAAATATACTCTCTAATGGTTTATGGTCAGTTTCAATTAGAACATTTTTTTGACCATAAATGTATTGATGATATTTCTCACACGGAAATAGGATGGCCAGCATCTCCTTTTCTATTTGTGCGTACCTCGTTTGAGTGTCGGTGAGCGTGCGCGACGCGTACTCGACGGGGCGCCCGCCCTGCAGCAGCACGGCGCCCATCGCGACCGCGCTGGCGTCCACCGACACCACTACGGGCTGCGACGTGTCAAACAAGGCCAACACCGGCGCATTACAAACCATCTCTTTCAACTTTACAAACGCACACTCATGGACGGTGTCCCAGTACCAAGCTGACTCTTTTTTAAGGAGTCTAGTTAGAGGAAAAATATGTTCAGAGTAATTTGGGATAAACTTTGACAAGTAATTAATAACTCCAAGAAATCGTTCTAGCGATTTAGCGATTTCTTATCGTTAGGTGATGGCATATCTATAATGGCCCTGATTTTCTCCGGGTCCGGTTTCATGCCGTGTTTGTTGAATACACGGCCCAAATATGTTACCTCTTCTACACACAGCTTACATTTTTCTTTATTAAATTTTAAATTGATTTCTCTAGCTCTCTTTAGCAAATTATTCAATCTTCCGTCATGTTCCTTCTTGGTCCGACCCCAACAAATAATGTCATCAATAAACGAATCGACCCCATCTAAATTTTCTAATAATTGTTTAATCATAGCGTGATAGACTTCGGAAGCACAATTTAACCCATATGGTAATCTAAGGTACTGATACCTACCGAAAGGAGTTCCGAATGTGCACAAATCTGCACTTTCATCGTCCAACTGTGTAGTCCAAAACCCCGAGTTAGCGTCTAATACCGAGAAATATTGAGCTCCATGAAGTTTAGCAGCAATCTCATTAATAGTCGGCAGCTGGAAATGCGCGCGCTGCACGGCACAGTTAAGCGGGCGGGGGTCTAGGCAGATACGGAGCGACCCATTCTTTTTGGCCGCTATGACCAAGGCACTTACCCACCGCGTAGGATGATTTACTTTACGTATAACCCCCAACTGAACCATCCTATCTAGTTCTTGTCGTAATTTGTCATGCAAACCTAACGGTACTTTCCTCGTAGCACTAACAACCGGCGGAACTGACTCATCAACCACTATATGGTAGCGGCCTGGAAGACACCCCAGCCCCTCGAACAAATCACTGTATTCTGATATGTTAACGGTATGAATGCGCTTAATTAGTCCTAGCTCACTACAGCTATCACGGCCCAGTACACTTTCACAAGTTATGTCAGCAATAGCAAATTTCAATTGATAAACTTTATTTTTGTAACGCCAATTCATGAAAGATATACCTTTTATAGGGATAATATTACCACTATACGACTGCAATTTCATATTCGGCTTAACTTTAATATTTTTCGGGTCATAACCTAAATACAAGTATCTGTGGTACGACAATACATTTATATCCGCTCCGGAATCAAGTTTGAACTTCTCATCTCCACACTCACCTCTTAATGTCTCATACCAGTCGTCCGATGACACATTCACCGGTATATAGAACGACTCACATTCATTATCGGGTTCTTCATCGTCACAAACGGCAATTTCGTACATTTTTTTATTCACCGCATTTTTAGCACACACTCGAGCAAAATGCCCATATCCTTGACACACAAAACACTGCACTCCGTTTGCCGGACACATGCCAGGATCACAGGTCTGCCCGCACCCCGGGCACGGAGGACGCGGCGCGCTGACGCCGCGCTGTCGAACCGGTGACGCCGCGACTCGGCCTCCAGCGCCTGCCGCCTCGGGCCCCGCGGCCTGCTCCACCGCCACGGAACTGTAAAGCGTCCACCTGAGAAGGACCCGCTCTTATCCTCAGCGTTTCTAAGCTTCGGGAACCTTCACTCGATATTTCATCCGCCTGGCAGATCTTGATCGCCTTATCTAAAGTTAAATCATCCGTGCGAAGTAGTCGATCTCTCACGACAGAGTGAGTGACGCCACAAACGATACGATCCCGAATTAAATCCTGTTCCAATGATGAAAATGCACAATTTTTTGCCAACAATCGTAGGGCCGTCACATATTGGCATATAGTTTCCCCTTCCTCTTGGCTGCGAGTGAAAAACTTGTATCTGGCTAACGTTATATTTGGTTTCAGACCAAAATAACCATCAAACTTTTCTTGAATAATCGTAATATTATCACGATCACTTTCCTTATCGAACACGAACGTCTGATATGCATTGAACCCCTCGGGTCCTATTAAATTGATAAGCAAATTTGCTTGAGTCGCGGAATTTTCCTTACACACCGGATGCCTTAAGAAATAAATTTAATTGCATCTTCCAACACTGCCACGCGTCAGCCCGGCTGACCGGGCTACCGTCGGTGTTGAGCTCGGGAGGCGGTCTCGCATGTTCAATTTTAATTGCAACTCGTTTATAAAACACTAGCTACACAATTTCACCACAATTATCCGCAACAAATTGCTAAATATGATATAATATAGCACCGCTGCCACCATGTAGTAAGTAAAACCACCGAGCTCAGATGACAACTGATTTATTAAAATAGTAACGGGTAGACATACATATGCAGAACTACCTACAACATAGTATATTAAACAGACTGCCAAAGCAAAGTTTAAAATAGCTAGTTTCACTATGGAAATGTCTCTGCACCATTCGATTCGCATGATATTTAAACCTCTGCTTAACAAAATATCGCCATCTATGAACTCAACAAAAAGCTCGGAACAGATGGCGCCAATATATTTCATTCAATATTCCGCAGTGTCTCCAGACGAGAACCTTCGAGCAGTGAGTGTTTCCAGTGACGACCAATGACACTTAAACGTGGTCGCTTACTGTGGGCCGCATAAGCAGGCTCAAAATCACTCAAAGAGCACTGAAAATAGTTGTCTTACCGAGAAGCAAGGCTATGCGGGGCCGATGCGGCCGCTCCGGGCCCAGCACGAGGTCGTCCTTGACCTCGTGGTCGGCGTACAGCGCGGCCAGCATGGCCGCCGCGCCGCCCGCCGGCCCCGCGCTCGCGCACTCCTCGCCGCTCGACTCCGGCTCCTCCTTCACGAGGTCTGCTCGCTCGCTCGACTCTGGTTCCTGCTTCACACACACTGCGAAACAATGGGTTTATATTTTTACAAGCTCTTAATCATTAATAATTGACATTTTAGTAGTATTGTCGACTGGTTTACTCTAATAGTTAACCCTGCCTGCGAATCTGCTGCTGTGTGTAGAATAGCCTAATAAAATAAAGTCTGTCAGTCTATGGCAAAGAGAGGAAATACAACTTCTGGTGACGGAGAGGAAAGTGTACCGAAAGATCCTGGGCCCTGTCAGGAGAGATGATTGAACATTTTGGATGCGTAAGAACGCCGAGGTTGAGGAGTTGGTGGCTGGACTCAACATAATAGGCGAAATAAAGTCCCACAGACTTCGCTGGTTCGGCCACCTACAGAGAATGGGAGAGGATCGTGCCGTCAAGAGAGCATACCTGAGTCGACCGACTGGTCGCCGCCCAGTCGGGCGACCCCGGTATCGCTGGGAAGACACAGTGAAGGTGGAGGCGGATGTGCGTCATCTGCAGGTCAAAGATTGGCAAGCAGTGGTGCTGGATCGGGATAAGGGGCGTGCTCTCTTTTCGGAGGCCAAGACCCGTTTTGGGACACAGAGCCAAGTTAGTTAAGTCTATGGCTGGAAACATTGACTTAAGATAATAGTACATCAATGGCTGGAAATGATGTTGCCGTGTTTAAGAAAAACTAGATGAAAGCGCGGCTTCGCTCGGGTGAAATAAATAAGAAAGAAATAAACAAAACATTTATTCGTGACAGTTAATGCAAACGACGAAAGAAATAGTGTACAAAAATGTATAAAATAAAAACATTACAACAACGGATTATGATGAAACTTCGAATCGTATAGAAATATAGTCTGTAGTCTGGATTGGGAATAAAAGTATGGAATGGAATTATATGGAATTGGGAGTAAAAGATTACGCAAACGACGTCACGGGCAAAGGCTTAGTACCTTTGCAAGTTAATCCTAAGCATTTTTATAAGGGTAGTATTTAAAGGCACATGAAAAATTTGACACCGTAATCAGTACTGATTTGTATAGCTAAAACACTAATCGTTCATTAAAATTTAATTCAGATGTGCATTGTTAAATATTGATGTGCCAGTTAGTATTTTGGTGCGAAGTCAGACCTGCTAACGCGAAAAACAAATGAAGTTCGTGTATCTCCCTCTCTGTCGCACTTGCAAATTCGAGCGACACAGAGGGAAATACACGATGTTCGTTCGTTTTCGTTTCGCGATAGCAGCTCTCTATTCTCCGCCAAATTCTATTTAGTGGGGCCCTTTACACTCAATATTATCGCGATTTTTAAAATTGTATGGGGTCTGTTAAACGCTTAATACTATCACAATACTGGTGTGTCAATATTATCGTGGTTTTCACAATCGTATGGATTTTTCTTCAATATTCATTGCACGTGATACGGATCGTGATATGAGTATATTGCGTGATAAAAATAACCATGCAACAGGCCCCTATGGATGTTGCTTCAATATTCAGTGTTTCACGTGATAATAATAACAGTTGGTAACAGTGGCGGCTGCTGGCTACGAGAACCGGTGGTGCGCTAATTTATGTATATATGGATTATAATATATATGGATTATAGTAACTCAAAAATTGCAATACAACCGCATTTTCCTACTAAAATCTTTATTTTATATGTATTACCTCAATCCGTCGATTTTGGCCCCTGGCAAATAAATCATGATCTTGGCGGTCCAGCAGTTTTATTTCTAATTTATAAATCACATAAAGTTTTATTATTGTTTTTAATATTCTCGACATTTAAGTTCACACTTATTCTTTCCATTAAACACACTGTTCGACATTTCATAAAAAACAGGCACACTTACTCTACAAAAACAAACAATAATACTAAACGAATAATAGCGCCCTGCACGGACAAGGTCGAAGAAAAGTGCACAGGACATGTTATTAACCAACTAAGCGAACTTGACAATTGGCGCGCAATTCAGCGTTAACTTCGCTTGGTCGGGTAATACATGAGTAATCCACTCGGCCGGCCGCCTCGTGTCTAGTCGGCAATTCTCGGATATCTTCGTGCGGCGCTCCGAATTCACCTATTTCTTCATAGAGTTTGTACGGAGTATCTTCCGTCTCACGCGCCCGGCGTTCTAAAGCGATTCTCATAGAAATTGTACTGGCTAGTGCGTGCGCTCCACGAAGCGCACGGAGAGGTTTATTGAAACTGAGCGAAAAAGAGTTTTAAAGACTACGTAGCGATAGCGTAGTGGTTTATTTACATTTTTTTAAATGTGATATATGTATGTATAAGTATATTACAGATAATTGAAATTGTTTTATTGATGACGATGGTATGTTAAATTTTTGGTAGTGCAACGCACGAGCGCACTGAAGGTACAGCCGCCAGTGGTTGGTAATATTTTCTCCAATTAATGGAAGCTATTTCACAACTTGTTCCGTTTTGCCAAAGGTATTTCACATTCCGATACGCGCACCATCCAGGAATAGGAGCCGTCAGACCAGAGAGCCTACCACGATCTGAAAACGAAGTATTTCCCTCTCCGCGCTCGAATATGCAAGTGCGACAGAGAGGCATATATATTTAGTTTTCGGTTGGTAGCACCTTAGTCCGAGCGAGCGTGGCGGACGGTCGAAGAAAGTCAAAGAACATTCCGTGTGTTGTCTGTCACACATATAATTTTTTAGCTTCCCATCGACCTATGAACTTGAAATTAAGTGATAATGTTTATTATGAAGTATATTTTACCAAAAATATCAATATATTGATAAATCACATTTGTTTTTTAGTTGTACGGAACCCTCAATGTGCGACTCCGACGCACTTGGCTGGTTTTTATTACATTTTGAATTTTATTTCTCTTATAGTAAAATACCCTATTCGTTTTAAAGTTGACGCCTGAGGGCCTACCGCGAACCAAAAACGAACTATCTTCCTCTCTGTCGGTCGAATATACATGTGCGAGAGAGGCAGATACTTCGTTTTCGGTTCGCAGTAGCGCCTCTAACGTCCGAGCGCGGCGAACGGCATGAGCTGAGGGTCTACTCCGAAATTCAAAATCCTAACTTCGTATGGTGCCGTCCCTTTCACTCTCCTGTCATAGACTATATGAGTGAAAGGGACGGCACCATACGAAGTTCGGATTTCGAATTTCGGAGTAGTCCCCCAGTACCACTAAGTTATAAGATAGAGCGAGATAGGGATAGAATTTTGCTAGACGTTTAAAAGCCATAAGTCACCTAGTAGTTTGTCACAAACAAAATAGAGACGCAGATTTAAGATGGCGGACAGACTCAGCAAACATTCAAGTGGTGTCCTTTACACGATTAATATTATCACAATACTGGAGTGTCAATATTATCGCAGTGACAATCAGTCTAGCTAGCACGATAGATTATACCGTTACGTTTTATGTGACGTTTTAATACATTTCGCCCATATAACGTGACGGTATAAGTTATCGTGCTAGCTAGGCTGATAGGTGTATAGAACACTTGAAAACTACAAAAACAAAACGCTGCAGACGCGGCTAGCCGAATCCACACAATGGGCGATGATGGCCCATCACCCAGAACGCAGCCCAGCAACCTGGCCAACATACCGGACGCAAAAATAGTTCACGATTTTCGAACGTAGCCGACACTGTCAACCAACAAATTTAATATAGCAATATAGTCTGTGGGCAATATGGCCGACGTTTTGTCATCAAATTAACACTTTTAAATGCAAAATACGCGACAATCCGAATTTTGCGGATACATATGTTCTCAATTTTCTGGTAGTTAAAGAACGGTTGGGACTTGACTTCGACGTTATAGTCCTAAGCGAGTGCTGGATAAATCCTAGTTTTACTATTTATCAATTGCAGGGTTATAATTCTTTTAATACCAATAAATTTATCAATAAATCTGGCGGCGTTGTCGTATATGTAAATGATAGATGGTCACCAATTATCTCCGAACCGGATGTCGCTGATGCAAATTGTATCCTTGCTCGGGTCCCGGGTGGTTTCACTGTTGTGGCGGTTTATAGGTCCCCAAGCTTTCGTAACCTAGATGCTTTCACCCAATCACTTGATCTCGTTTTAAGGGCTTATGATAACAGTCCGTGCCTCGTTTTAGCAGGAGATGTTAATATTGATATTTCGGATGCAGGTCAAGCCCACCCACAGTGTTCAGACTACCTTTGTATGTTGGCAGAACATGGCCTGCTCCCAGGCATCAATAGGTCAACTCGTTTAAATTCTTGTTTGGATCACATTTTTATACCAGCAAAATCACAGGCTGAGTCCATTGTCTGTGCTGCCGATCTAACAGACCATGATGTGACTATGGTAGGGGTCGTTCTACAAGTCACAAAACCGGAAAGGAGACGACACTCGAATATAAAAATGGACTACGACTCTCTTAGGCTTGAGCTGAGAGCTATCGACTGGTCCCCCATTTTAACAGGATCAAATCTGGAAACTAGTGTGGCACTGTTTTCCTCTTTGTTAGAAAATGCTATTTCTAAGTGCTCAAGGAAAACTACTGCTAGGTCTAGAGGTATTCTGCAACCCTGGATGACCCCTGGTTTGATAAGATGTTCTAAACATAGGGACAAATTACATCTGGCTTTACGTAAAGACCCCGCAAATGCTAATAAAAAATTGGTTTACACGCGATACAGGAATTTTTATATTTCCTTACTAAGGAAACTTAAGTTGCAACACGACAGGAAAGGTTTACTGGAACACAGAAATAAACCCAAAAAACTAAGGAAGGCAATACACCGCATCACCCATAAAACTGTTAAAGTGTCAGCATCTGAAAATCTTCTAAATTACAGGCCCACTCCGGCTGAATCATTAAGCGCTTGTAACACTTTTTTCTCGACGGTAGGCTCTCAGCTGGCGGACTCCATCCTGCAGAGGTTAAATGAAAGCCAGGAATCTTTAGCGTGTAAAGTCTCTTTTAGCTCATCGCCCTATTCCTTATTCATTGAACCAACTGATGCTAACGAAGTTCTTGACCTCATTAAGCTTCTCGATGTGGACTGTGCCCCGGGTTCTGATGATATTAGTAATCGGCTCGTGAAAGAGATTGGTATAGTCATAGCAGAACCGCTTTCCGCTATATTTAATTTAAGTATCTTTTCGGGCTCCTTTCCACAGGCCTGGAAAACAGCCACGGTAATTCCAATTCATAAAGGCGGTCAATCAGACACCCCAAATAATTACCGTCCCATATCTCTACTTGGAATTTTTTCTAAACTCCTGGAACGAGTAATAAATAAACGGCTGGTTCGTTATTTGGAATCAAATAAACTCCTATCTGACGGTCAGTATGGCTTCCGCCAAGGTAAGTCAACTGAGGAGGCTGTAATGTTTGTGACAGATGCCGTTGCGTCCCATCTCGACAATGATCGTTACTGTGTCGGTGTTTTTCTAGATTTAGCAAAGGCATTTGACACGGTATCGATTCCCATCCTTCTCACAAAATTGGAGCGACTTGGCATTCGTGGTTTGGCACTTGACTGGTTTTCAAGCTACCTCCAGAACCGAAACCAACGGGTAAAGGTAAATGATCTTTTTAGTGACCTTAAATCTGTCTCTTTTGGCGTACCACAGGGCAGCATCCTGGGTCCTACGCTATTTACCGTTTACATTAATGATATTATGTCCCTTGGACTAAGTGAGTGTGAAGCCCTGTGCTACGCAGATGACACTGCCGTACTGTTTTATGGTAGCTCGTGGGAGGACGCTAAAGCAGCAGCTGAAACGGGCATGCGAAGGATTGCCTCTTGGCTGGAACGTAATCTCCTGACTTTAAACGCAGGCAAAACTCAGTTTGTGTGCTTCCATAAAACTGCTCGGTCACGTCCTCCTGTCCTCATGAACTGTCTAAAAATTCACGCTTCAAACTGCGATACAGCAATATGTAGTTGTGTTTGCATACAGAGAGCAAACTGCATTAAATATCTCGGCGTCAACTTAGATGAAAATCTTAATTTCAAAAAACACATTACGGTTTCTGCCGCCAGAGTCCGTAAATTGATCTACACCATGAGATTCCTGCGAGATGTCGCCGATAAACATTTGCTTAAATTGGTGTACTTAGCTTTGTGTCAGCCAGTACTTAATTACTGTATATTGGCCTGGGGAGGTTGCTGTAAATCTACTCTAATCTCCTTAGAAAGAGCACAAAGAGCTGTGTTAAAAGTTTCTTTGCGTAGACCAAGAAGGTTCCCTACTGACAGTTTGTTTAAGGAGGCAGGTGTTTTTAGCGTTCGAAGATTGTTTCTCTGGCGGGTTGCAGTTTACATGCATAAACTGGTAATTAACTCTCCGTCCTACCCACATATGCTACAGCAACGCGTGTTCAGGGCTCCTGTTCCTCGAGCCCGCAGTATGTTCGCTAGACGCTTTAAGTCGTTCATTTTTCCACATGTTTATAATGCTGTGCTCAAACATTGTGATGTGATGTATCACCTCGCTAAGGCTAAAACTCATATTCGTAAGTTTTTGCTGCCACTGACATATAACGAATCTGAGGAAATGCTGTCTTAATAGAATCGTTGTCGAAGCTTTGTTTTTCAAAGTAGCTTTCCTAAAAGCGGTTTCTCTCAAGGCCTAATCATTCCAACATTCCTAAAACTTCTACAGCCTTGTCCCACATTCACATCAAAACACACACTTCACACCAAAACACTCGTACACTTCACACTAAAACACTCACACACTTCACACCAAATCATTTACACACACTTATATTATTATTATTATTCCTTTATTTATTTTTCGTCTTATTATTATTATTATTTTAATTCATTAGTAATTTACACCATGTTTGTTGAATAAATCACTGTATAATAAAATATATATCCTATACTTTTGTAAGCTACTGTTATAAAATTTCATAGGTTTTTAGCTATAATTTCTTAAAATAATAACTAATCAATTTAAAATATTTTACAGTTGTACAATGCATGTGCATTAAGCCGCTATGTTTATTGGTAACCCTAAATGTCTCTGATTCCCACGATACAGGCTTTGCCTAGTGTGGGAGTCGCCGATAATAACTGTAAAACGTGTAAAAAAATTGTTTTGGTAATAAATATTTTTTACTTTACTTTTTTTACTTTACTTTTACTCAAAAATCGTTATTTTTATACGTTCTTCAATTTGAGACAGGTCTCGTTCGGGTCTACCGTACCCCTGCACGAAATTATTAATATAGATAAAGTTTGTCTTTGATCTGCACTGAACTATGGCTGTTCTTTCATTCAAGTCTCTTTTGTTCATTCAAGTCTCGTTTGTAATTGTTTTGCATTGATCTAACACTTACCCTGACACGCGTCAGTCCCATGGGGCGACAGCTCGGGCTCTTCCGCGGACTCGACTTTAACACTCACGCGCACAGTCGGAGCCACATCGCAGTCCCTCCCCACTCTCGGCACGGAGTGTTGCGGGATCGTCATCTGGCCTGAGAGGGATTCAAGTTCAATTCAATGGTTATAAGATTATTTTACACGGGCACGTCTGTTCCTCTTGCCACTGCGGCAATTCTCTCAAACACCGCGGGTTTATCTTGTGTAGTTTAGGACTTGCTAATGATGGCCACCTTCTGCTTCCATGTTCAGAATAGCTCGGTGCTATCATAATACGAGTATAGCATTGTCAATCATTTGAAACTTATGTTGGCATGTATTTACATTCCAAATTTCAGCTCAAAGCTGCTATAAAATTCAGTTCAATTCAGTTGGCCCGAACATACAAACATTGCTAGTTAAATAAAATCTTGTACAAGAGAATAATAAATAAACACTTACCCTGACACGCGCGAGGTTCGTGGGGCGATAGCTCGCGGTCTTCTACGGACTCCATCTTAACACTCGCGCGGACTGTCCAAGACTCATCGCCGCTTCCCTCCACTCGCAACAGGGACTGTTGCGGGTTCGCCATCTGGTCTGTTCCGGATTGAATACACAAAACAAGTCAATAATTGCTGCTATATGTTATTACTAAGGTTTGATGGTTCTGATTTTATTTCAATAAAATAGTTGATAACATTGTTACTGTTGCCGATTGTAACATTAATTTCCATGAAATCAAATCACAACAAAACGTATGTAACACACAGTAAATAACTGTTATCCATCTTTTCCTTTAACATCTATTCAGAGCTTAGTTGAAAATTTAATTCTTCTTTTTTTTATCATAAACATTTAGTACTACACATGGCACATGGTACATTTGAACACATGTAAAATCTAACATGAGTTACTGTGGAATTGCCCATACACATATAAGTTAATGACTTTCTGAAAATATAGCTTTGGATGTTGATGGGTAGTACTCACCTTTGACTTGGGGTTAGGGTGATATGTTTATTTTTTGTTAATTTTTGTAACTCAATACAATTTATATATTATAATAACATAAAAAAATACAGTAGTAATTTGTATGTCTAAATGCTAAATCGTTATTTGTTTTATAATCCTGAAATAAAAACACCAAATAGTTAATACAACATATTTCCAATAAAATAAACTAAAACTAAAGTATGGTCAGGTCATGACTATTTAGTACGTGTTAGTACCGTCTGCACTACACTGTTTTGAACAAGTGGTACTATTTCTCCTGTCGATTATGATGTGGATATTATTTACATCTATCTTTAATTGTAGTGTAGTTAATCTGTAGGTATAAAATTATATTGCTCTATTAATCTTAATTCTTCAGATAGGTTTTATACACTATTTGTATAAAAAGTAAAATATTATACATTCAAACACACATTCATTTTTCATTCCAATCTCCTAAACTCGTGCTCTACCAGCCACGAAAAAGCACGGATTCTCGCCGTGTCAGAGCACGAATGCGGATCTTGGCTCCACACTCTCCCGTCGACCAATTTCGGCACCCTGCTAGATAATACCACCTTCAGGTCGGCTATTGGGTTACGTCTAGGGGCCACCATTGTTACACCACACCTGTGCTCCTGTGGGGCCACAGTAGATAGCTTGGGATACCACCGCCTCTCATGCACAAAGAGTGCCGGTCGCCTTGCTCGCCACGCCTATCTGGACGATATCATTTGTCGGGCCCTTGCCAGCGTCAACGTGCCAGCCTTTCCCATTTGGAAAAAACTTCGTCCATGGCAGGTGGGGAGGTCGCATGGGCCGAAACAGTGAAAGGCCGCAAGTACATCGGTCGTTTACACCAATATATATTTGTGGCTTTCGCTGTCGAATCCCTCGGACCCTGGAGCCAAAGCGCCCACAAATTTTTTGGACAAATTTCAAAATTATTAGGTGAAGTTTCCAGGGACCGTAGGGTTGGCTCGTTCCTTGCCCAGCGGATTGGCATAGCCATCCAGCAGGGGAACGCAGCCAGCCTTACGAGGGTACCCCTAAGGTCTAGGGAATCTAATTTAGTTTTTTATGTTTATTTGTACTTATTATTTTACTTATATTAAAAATATTATGGAATCTTAAACACACATAATATAAAAATATTATAATTAAACCTAACCCAAACTAATAGTTTTGTCAAATTTTGTACCAAGGGCCATGGGCAGAAAAGTAAAATGTGAGACTTTTTAATGTAAATTACATTTGTCATGTGAAAGTGCCCTTGTGGGCTATTTGCAGAACAAGTTTCTGATCATGACATTGATTATTTGTTTGTCTGATGAAATTATGTGTATGGAAGTAATGAAGTATCCACATATGTCTAGTCAGGTAGAAGCAAACAGCTCATCAAATGATAAGGTGTGTTCATTTGTCTCCGGACATTGTCACAACAAATCTTCCAATTGTACTGCTACAAACATTATGTAAATTGTAATGATTACCTTCACATTTTGTGGGGTCCCATTTGAGTCCAGTTTTAGATTTGTTGCTGATATTCAATCTTCCTTTCATAAGTTTCTAGTAATGCTAGTTTTGTATGTCTTCTTATAACTGAAAAAATGTAAACAGATAAGTAATTTTACAACACACCTTCCCATGAAGCGCGTTTTTCCGCACGCTGCACGTCCGGAAAACCCACTTTTTGGCCAAGTGGTGACGTAAATTTGTGTACAAAACACGGGTCGTAAAAGAGAAAGCAGCGCAGCACTATCCAAGATTGTCAATGGGTGCTAATAATGGCGTCGTTTAAAAGTCGGCACGTGTCAGTCGTTGTGTCAAACAGGATCGTAAGTACAACGTAACGTCATGCTATCTCTTTCACCATATGCAATTGAGCATTGGAATGAAAGAATTAACATATGTTTTTGCATTTCTATGTCGATTTTATATATATTTGCATAACACATCGTATCTATGGTAGAATAGGGTCTCTCCATGTATTTATCTACTCAAAGGTGAAGTGTAATTGTCGCCGTTGTTGGTTTGACGGTTGTCAGCTGCCAATGTAGAAAGGATAATCAGGGGCCTTTCAGCTCGAAGAACGAGCTTTTCCAAGGAGATGTAAGTTTTTACTTTATCCAGCAGATGACACTGTGTGTACTGTTTCACCTGCCTCTCTATCGCACTTGCACATTGAGTGACAAAGAGGCACATCTTTCGCGGTTGTACTTCTGTCATGTATACTTTACCTAAAATTCAGATGATGTGTTTACTACCTAAATTTATGGTTCAATATTTTTTTCATGTTTACATTTCGAGCGTTCCAACGTACGCAAAATAATTACATAATTAGGTAATGTACACAAAATTGTAACAACAACATTGTACTAATTTAGCCTCGTCAATTATTCGTGCAAATGGATAGTAGATTCGAGTGCTTATAAAATGCTCCATAGGAAGAGAAGAATGTATGTTTTCAACTTTTGCTACTTTACAAATTTCGAGTGAAATTTTATCGATGTGGTGTGTATATAAGCTTATAAAGCTTAAATATTTTACGTAAAACTAAACGTTTGCACGGTACGTTGACATCGCTGTCAATTTAAAAATTCAAATATCTAATGGCTTTTTTAGGTTAATTGTATATTTATATAATTATGTGCAGTTAATAACTATATATTACGATTTGCTGTTAATAGTAATAGTCTCAGTAAATAATTTCGACCCTACAACGTGACGGTATAAGCTATCGTGCGGCTAAGCAGAGTGTAATGGATTCATTGAAAACTGAATATCTTCGAATGACAAAGCCGCTCCCTACAAAATATAATATGCCACTTTTTACGTGTTAATTTTGTGTTATTGTTTATAATACTGATAAATTTTGGTGCGATTGCTAATATCGAATGTTTGTAAGTAAAATTGTGTAATAAACGATATTTACTAAGTTACCTATTTCGTTTTATTGTCAGAAGAATGTCATGCCCATATTTATTAAAAATGGTCTGAAATTGATGCAAAGATTGCCAAATAGGTAATGTAACTATTATTTCATTACTTATTTCCTTATTTTTGCATTAGTTTCAGAAAGGAACTTGAAATATATTTTAGTAGTTAGTACCTGCCGCCGAGCGGTCGTGCGGTTAGTTTTGTACTCATACCACTGTGGCGCTACAATCTACGTAGAGTATTTCACTGATATCTCTATCTCAGTCTATATATTGTACTTTGTGAGGATAATAATCATAATAATAAATATGTATTGATCTATAGTACGGGCCTTTTTTATACTCGTACATATCCGATTGATTCGGGAGAAACAAGTTTATCTGTACGTCGTGCACTCTTATTGTATTCAAACAGGTGAATATCTGTTTGCAAGTCATGAGCTCATGAGCAGTTTCTGATATACTTGATTCTTGGCTAATTGGTGTCAACCCTGTTGGCCAGAATGCCATTAAAAAGAGAAGAAGAGAATATTTTACATAAATGGTCATATGCGAGTGTTGTTTTGTTATCGATATCTTTAAAATTTCAATTTGTGAATTTGGTCCAGCACAGCGCTGAGCATGTTTCTACGCGAAGGTTTGCTTCAATCATAACAAAACGGAAGTGGTGTCGTCGAGTAAACACTCCTTACAACCGTAACCTTCGCTATCATTGTTGAGAGGACCACCTGAACGTAAGTATTATTGATGCTTTGCTTCCAAAACACATACAGGAAAAGTGTTTAGGAGTTAGTTGTGTAGTTTAGAAATTCCTATGACCACATTTCGTGCTGCATTGTCATCAACTGTTTAAATTTTTTGCTACAGTAATTTTTTTGATCTCGGTACACCGTTGTCTATCTTCCAAATAACTTTTGATCCATTCAAGTGCTTTTCCTCTAATCCCGTATACTTCAAGCTTTCGAAAGAGCGTAGGATGGTTGACAAAATCGAAAGCCTTGCTCATGTCTAAGAACATTGATATTACTGGAGTTTTGTTGTTGATGCTCTCGGTTACAAATTTAATGAGGTCAAAACAAGCCAGTTCTGTTGATCTGCCCTTCCGAAATCCATACTGTTCAGGGCATAGCACACCATTCATCAGGTAATCCTCGGCTAGTTTCATCAGCAATGTGTCATTATCAACGCTATCGAACGCGTTCTTAAAGTCGAGGTACGCAACATCGACCTCTCCGCCCAGACGGTTCACCTCCGGCGCCACATATGCATACTATATAGTTCATGAAGCACAGTAGATTGCTCTCTGTGCTGCGGCCTGGCCGAAAGCCGTGTTGCGCATCGCTCAACCCCCCACTGACATGAGGAAATATTGCGGCGTGTATCACTGATTCGAAAACCTTGGCAAACGTCGATAGAGCTGCCATCGGGCGGAAACCACTCACGTCCGTTCCGGGCCCTCCATTCGGAACGGCCGTTACTCTAGTTGTCTTCCAGCACTCTGGATAAACGCTAGTGCCGAGGCATAAATTAAAAATATGTAAGAGGGGCTCCGCAAACAGAAGCCTACAGTCCTTAACGACGTAAGGTCGTCAGGGCCGGCGGACCGCTTTGGGTTGAGCCGCCGGAGCGCGGCCTGCACGTCGCGCAGCTGCAAGCGCGCCGCATGCACTCGGATCCGCGCCGCTCACCGCCGCGCCGTTGCCACGTTGAGACGAGGCTCAATGTCGCTGTAGGGCCTAAGCTAGCTGGCGCGGATTACACGGAGCGGACGCACGCCTATCGAAAAATAGTATGAGCTGCGCTAACTGACCCGCGGCGGGTTGCATAGAGCGAGTACCGCTCCGTGCACCCGCGCCAGCTAGCGTAAGCCCGTACGAGTAGGTATACGGACTGGAAGTAATCTGCGAGCTCTTGAGCGCATTGCCCTTGTCTAAGTATTCTGAGTGAGACCCCCTAAGTTTTCTCTGGTAAGTAGGTGCTGGTTTTTTTGTGAAACTGTTCCTAACAGAGATACTTACTTTTTTTTGGAGAAAATCTGCGAACCATGAACAGCTCGCAGCACAATATCTGCCACAACAAAGCGCGCATAAATACTGACACGACTATTTGCAGGGCCGGTAGGACAAGTCAAGTATTGTTCCCGCCTTTGGTTTGACAGATATTATGGGAATAATATTTTTATTACAAATAATAATAATATATGAAAAATAAAAGTAATAATAAATCACGTCTCTGCAATGCAGAGTCTGGTGAAGTTTAGTTAGGTAGTCATTGGAATGGCTGGTCCGTCGTCAAACCCCAACAGTTTCGCTGCAGGTTTGAATTTGTGGCGTGTGCCTCGTATGCACATACTGGTGGCTCGAATTATGGCAGTGCATATCCTTGTTCTAAGCCAACCTAGTATCGTACTCAGAGATTTATTACAACGGTCTGAGAGGGCTTCGCCAATGTGTTTGACAAAGGAGGTCATCTGTGGTGCGAATACGCCATCGACGGAGGTCACGAGAGGGGTGAAGGTAGCATGTTTCGCTTCGCAAGCAGCGGAGTATTTTTTTTGTTTTTCAGCCTCAGCAGATTTTAGGACAAAAGTGACGTGGCGTGCAATGTAAGAGGGAGCGTCAGTGTCTACAACACGGATATCGAAAAGAGCCTCTCTCTGAGCATTCCATACGCCACGGCAAGATAAGTCGCCGCGTAATCCAAGGTCACCTTCTGTGATTATGGGTTCTATTGTGACGTTGCTCCATGCTTGGTGACATAATTCAGCAAATAGATCACGAATTTCGTTGTGCCGTCTTGAAATTAGCCAGATATTATTGCTGGCGACTGTACCGTCCCCTCCGTCGTCGGCTCTCATCACCCTGGCGTTCTCCCGGTTGTATGGTTGAGCAGCCCGGGGGCACTAGTTTTACGAAAGCGACAGCCATCTGAGCTTCCGACCCGCTTATACCGTCACGTTATATGGCCAAAATGTACTGAAACGTCACATAAACCGTGACGGTATAAGCTATCATACTAGTCGGGCTGGTTGAGGTTAAACCGGTTTTCTCACGTTGTTTTGCTTCACCTAAAAGCTACTGTTAAATTATAAAGAGATATTTCGTACCTACATTTTTTTTAAACCGTAGTTGTATGAAACTTGAGACTGTAAGTCGCGTGCCTTTACCGCTCGGCTACAGTTTCTATCCGCTAAACAATCCACGGCGGCCGCCGTTTGCGCTCTCATAGAACACTAGTCGACTCCGATGACCCCCGTTATGAAACCCCAAAATATCTATGTAAAATATTTCAGGGTGAAAATAATCGTATTAAAACTCATTGCGACAGTGCAGTTGGCTCGAAACACTGGGTTTTAAAAAAATCCCTTTTAATTTGGAATTCAAAAAATTCGTTAGCATCGTTACTGCTTCATACAAAATTAATCCTATGACTGTCGCTACATCGTCTATCCGTGTGTCTGTCAACCTTTAACTGGCTTTTTCTCACAGACTGTAATAGGTGTCAGGTCGCCACAGGAGCCAATTGAAATTTTCACATAATACAAACAGTACACATAGTACACGCTTTGCTTAGTTTGGGACTAGGTCGATTTGTGTAACATTGTCCCCCAATATTTATTATTAATATACAAATCCGGGTCTATGTGTCCTTAAACTACGACCAGGACCGGCGGGGGATGGACAGCAGCATCCCTGGAGTGCGGTGGATGTACTGCGATCGCCAATCCGCATGCCAAGCGTGGCGATTATGACATTTACCTACTACGAAGACGACAAAAAAGCCACGACCCGGACGTTCCGGCGGCCCCCGTTGCACTCGTTTTGGCAGCGGCCAGGGTACTGGCGGGGCCAGGGGTGCTAAGAGTCTCCGGCGAAGATCCGGCTACCACCACCGACGACTCCTGGCCCTGGCAACTTACAACACGCTTACACTGGAGACCGACGAAAAGATAGCGGAACTAATGTGGTATCAAATCTTCCCTTTGCCGGTAAAGAGATGGGATTCGACCCCCGGATGCACTGGTTCTGAAGATTTTAGATTTATCCCTGTTTCGCCATCGCAGCCACCGGAGTGCCTATAAGTTGTGTGATAATGACAATATATAGATATATAACTAGACTCATCCCAATTTATTCACTTTCTTCACAATTATACCGGCCGGCACTTAATATTTTGCAGTAATACTAATTGTCGCGAAACCTTCATAATGGGGATGTAACCATAATTATATATCTATGCATATGTTCGCTTCGCTTACTGAATCTTATGAAGGACGCGAAATATTTATGATAATAATGCATGACTTTATTTCCAATTAATAGTGCAAGTTGATATAGTATGTTGTGACTCATACCTTTTATACTGTTGAACTCCGTCTGCCATCTGTGTCCAGCCTGTCCATATATCTCAGTCCCTGCTAGTCTGTCTGCTCTCACCGCCTAGGGGGTTTAAAGATATCATGATTCCTCCCTTCATGGAATCACATAAGTGTCCTAGGTTTACTTATGTAAAATAGTATTACACACAATAGTACACATTAAATTGACCATCTCTTCATGTCACCCTGGTGGATGACGTTAGGCTAGGTGCTTTGGCACCACGGAAAGGGCCCATATGTCCCTTCCGCACCTGAGTTCGCCTCTTCTACCGGTAGGTCCATACTATCAGCATGGATTATATGTGGGCTCTTCCGCGGTGGCTAACCACCCTTACATTCTAACTAGGTGCACTGGCAGAAGCCCGAGCGCCTATCAAGAGCCCTTCGCAGTTACTATGGTAACCTTATATGGTCCTTCGAAAGTCCCCGCAGGACTCGGTATATCAATTCACTTAGTATTAACAAGATCATAAACCTAAAACACTTAACTTTCCAATCCAGGTATCTCCTCTCGTGGTTGGCGATATGGCACTGACTCTACTAATATTATTACACTAGCTTGTACATGAAATTATCTGATTATCAAACTTTAGTAGATAGTATTAAAGCAACTTTCGAGAATGGCAGAAGTAGCACGACATGTAACGTGAGTGGCTAATCGAACTATGCCAGACAGAAAACGGGTTAAACGGGAGATGCTTACCATAGAGTTTTAGTGTTGCTATGTACAATATTTACATTTCGCGGAAGTGCCGCGACACTCCCGCCGGGAACGTTTAAAAAAGAGTTGTCATTAAATTTTTGAAGTCAAATTAGTTTTGAAGTCACGCGCGGTTGTTTATGTAAGTGACTATATCTCTCCCTTAAGCTTGGTAAGTAGCGATTTTGAAACATTTCTTTAAATTCGTCTAATATTACTCGAGCCTTTCTCCAACCCATGATTAAATTGGTTTTTGTGGGCGTGCCTTGTAACAACATATCATTATTCGCAGTTTCTAGAGTGACACATCTGCCGGGTTGAAGAAAATCAGATGGTTTCAGTATATGCTCCAGTTCTGTATCAACACAGGTTAATGGTCGGGTGTTTATCACTGCTTCTATTTCCTTAATCATAGTTAACAGTTGACTGTCTCTCAAGAGGTGTTTTTGAAGCGTTCTTCGCATACAATGTTTGATTAGTCCTACCAAACGTTCATAGAACCCACCGTGCCAAGGTGCAAGTTCTGGTATGAATCTCCATTTTATTTTATTTTCTACACAATATGCATTGGCCATTATATCCGCAATTAGTTTAAAATGTAAGGCGTTGTCAGAAGTTATAAGAGTAGGAACTCCTCTGGTTGAAATCATTCGCCTTAAAGCGAGTAGACCTTCTTCAGCCGAAAGATTCTCAACCACTTCTAGATGTACGGCCCTAACAGCAAGGCAAGTGAATAAGTATATCCATCTTTTGCTTGTTCCTTTTTCTGTTTTAACTACAACAGGTCCAAGATAGTCAGTTCCAGTGAAGGTAAATGGCTTGCTGTAATTAACCCTTTCAGGTGGCAATGCAGGTGTAGATGGTAGTTTAAATGGTCCACCTCCATGCTTCAAACATCGAGAACATTTACTTAATATTTTCCTTACTTGATTTTTGCCTTGCGGTATCCAATAGTTTTGACGGATTAGACTTAATGTATGATTGACACCAACATGATAGTTCTTTTCATGTGTATTCATTATGACTTTATTAGTGAATTCGCAATCTTTAGGTATGATCACAGGATACCTTTTGTCAAACGACCATTCAGCATATTTAAGCCTGCCTTTGCAACGTAATATGCCGTCAATATCCTTAAAAAGTCCCAGGTTGCGACTGAGACTGGTCTCTTTGCCATTCACTTCATCCTTGAAATGCTGGGTTTGTATTCTCTTAATATCTTTAAGTAAACTGTCTTCAGGTTTCATTTCTTCTGGAAGCTCTTCTGGTGATTCTTGTAACGGTTCACTAACTTTCTCTGCCTTCAATTCTTCATTTGATGTTATATTTGTTTGTAGACATTCTGCGTTTAGCAGACCCTCCCGCGCCAGAAGAGAATCGGTTCTAGATGGACCGACTGGCCATTCAGTAAGTTCCTTTTTTAAAAAATCTGGTCCTAACAACCATTTTGATTTCTCGTCTTCTGAAGCGGATGGTCTGGTTCCTACATCAGCAGAGTTCAGATCTGAGGGAACGTGTCTAATTATCAGATCTTTGTTTTGCTTCACCTCTTCCAATCTTCTGGCTACAAATGGCGCTAGCAGCTTATCAGAATTGTACCAATCAATTATTATCTGACTGTCGGTCCATAATGTCTGCCGAGTGACATTCAGCTGCAAGAAACTGAGGACATATTTTATCAGTCTACTTCCAATAAGAACACCAAGTAGTTCTAATCTGGGAATTTTCAAATTCTGTTGGTCTTTAATTGGCACCAGCCGCGATTTACCTATTAAAAATTAACAGTATTTCCCTGTACCAGATAAACTACGGCTGCATAAGCCTGCATCGAGGAGTCTGTGAAGCAGTGCAATTCTGTGTTTTTACCACTGAGATCTACAGTTCTTCTGGGCACGCGTACATTTTCGACGTCTTTCATGTCGTACAAAATCGTCTTCCAGCGTTCCACGGTCTCTTGGTCTAAAGTGGTGTCCCATTTTACCTTTGTTTTGCACAAGTCTTGTAGGAGAATTTTGGCTGAAAGCATAATGGGCACGCTGAAACCGCAGGGGTCGTAGACAGATGCTATCGTTTTCAGGATACCTCTCTTTGTGTAGTTGTTATTCTCGTTGATTTTTGCCCTTAAACTTAGAGTATCGTGCTCTAGATTCCAGTCTAGACCTAACAATTTTACCGTTTTGTCAGGGCAGGCGTCAGGAATATGATCTACAAAATTTTTGGAGTTGGAACTCCATTGCCTTAAATTCATAGATATCTGATTAAATGTGTTCTTTAAATTCTGATACAATTCTAAAGCTTCTTTAACACTACTGGTTCCGGTTACAAGGTTATCTACATATATATCGTTCACTAATTTTTTAACGTTTTCATTTTCCGATTTTGTTAGGTGATGTTTGATGGTGGCATTTAGAATGAATGGAGACGACGTAAGGCCAAATGGAACACGGGTAAATCTAAGGTGCACGAGATTATCTTCATCTGCTGGTTTCCGAATATCCTTTAACCATAAGAATCTAGTCACATCCCTATCCTGTTCTTTGAGACCTATCTGGAGAAAAGCCTTTTCAACGTCGGCTGTTATTCCAATCGCGTGACATCTGAATTTAATCAACAGTCCAGTTAAGTCTTCCAGTAACAGGGGTCCACAGTAGAGATGTTCGTTTAAACTTTTGCTATCCTTAACCTTTGCTGACGCATCATATACTATACGAAGAGATTTTCCTGGTGTCGACACGCCATGATGTGCAATATAATGTACCGCGTGGTCTACTTTCCCTTCAGGAACTTCTTCAATTATTTCTTTATTTAATTGTTCCTTTAGTGTCTCATCATACAACATTAAAGTGTCTGAATCTAGTCTTTTAAGTAAATTTACTAAACGTCCATATGCTAATCCAAAATTGGATGGTAGATTTGTTGGAGTATCACTCCATGGCCAACTGACATAATATCGCTTATCCTTGTACTCTGTAGTTTCGTTGAAATGTTTGATGGCCTCCTCATCTCTGTTTGCCTTAGGTGAATCTGTTATTCCTATTGACTCCAAGTCCCACAAGCGTTTTAAATTACCATTATCTAATGGTGGGTCTGGTTGATCTAAACCGACTTCACAAGAAGTCTGAAAATAGGTCAGAACTGACAATTGTTCCATTGGTTTGGTGGATATTCTGCCAGAAAGTATCCAACCGAATTCTGATTCAACCAAGTACAAGTCTTCTCCAATTCGTATCTTATTGGTAGACATAATCGAGTAATAATAGTCATTTCCGATTAATATGTCAATCCGATCAGATAATGAACCATCATCAGCTAACGGGTATTTACTTTCATTCTTCCAGTCAAGTAATTCCTTTTCTGGATAAGGCACTCCTTGCGATATTGTTGGTACTACATTAGCAAATACTGTTTTGACTGTGTCATTCCTCGTCATGATGCCAAGTTTTACTAATGAACTCTGTATCTCTCTAGGATTTTGGCATCCAAACGTAAATATCGCCAGATTGTTTTGTTCTTCCGCTTGAAGATTCAGGGCTTTAGCCATCATTCCAGTTATGTAAGTTCTTCCACTTCCAGTGTCCAACAAGATCCGACATGTCCTAGTAATATCACCATGACCTCGAACTTGAACGACTGCTGTCTGTAATATTGTCCTCTCCTTTCTGTTTACGTACATTACACTGGTGGATTCTTTCTCTTCCTTTGTACTACCTTCCTTAGTAAACCGATTGGGACACAATGCTTTATTATGAACTCCGTATTTACCGCAGTATTCGCATTTCCTTTTTTGATAGCATTGATATCTGTTGTGTCCTTTTCTAAAGCAGTTGTAACACCTATCCTTTAGTTTAGCTTTTCGTTCATCAATGGTCTTAGCTTTGGCACAATTGATATTACGGTGATCTTCTGAGCAAAAAATACAATGCCAACGTTTCTTCCTTTTCACTGTATTAAAATTTTCCCCTTCTCTCTTTTGGTCAAATACCCTTTTGCCAGGTTTTCTATCTTTAAGATTCCAATTCGTTTTAAATTTAAAGGTATTCTGCTGTTTCTTTAGCTGTTTTGTAGTGTTAGAAATTTTTTGCCTTGAGGGACCTGGTTTTTCCAGTTTTGCAGTGTCCTTGATGTGTAAGGTCTCTACAGTGTATGGAGCCTCGGAAATATCACTCTTAAGATGTTTCTGTGTTATCCTCATCGCTTCCTCTTTTGTAGAGATTATCAAGGACAGATGCTCCAGAATTCTCTCCACGGTCTGTGTACCGTCGGATCCGAGTCTCATCTTGGTGTCATAGATGATGTCAGCTGGAAACTTTTCCATGACCAGAAATCTCATTTGATTGGTATCCGTATTTTCACCTATAGATTGGAGTACTCTCAGGTGTCGTTGTAGTTCGTCTAAGGTATTACGGCAGTCTTCAAAATTTTCTGCGGGTTTTACATTATTTAGTGCTCGGTGGTGTGCATGGATGACTTCATGTTCTCTCCCATATCTAGCCTTTAAAGTATCTATAGCTATTTGATAGCTCTTGTTAGTGGTACTGAATCCATCTACTAATCTGGCTGCATCTCCTTTAAGAGAGCTCTTTAGGTACAGTAACTTGTCTACATCATTCAATTTTCTTTGGTTGATGCTCGAGTTGAATTGATCCCAAAACTGATGCCAGTCCAGTAAGTCACCGCTGAACTGTGGCAAATTCAAATCCGGTAGCTTGCTATATGTTGACGGTCCAGTTTCATTCGGCGAAGTAGTTAGTTGTTCACATTTTGATTTCAATTTTGTATCTAGTTCGACTAAAATTTCCTCACCTTGTAGCTGATGAGTAGTGAAATTTGATATTTGATCCGGATCAGGATTTTTGCAAATATTGAAATAATTATACAATTCAGATGAAAAACGAGACAGGATAGATTTCAATTTAGCTGATACAACTTTGGCTGTCTCCAAGTTGTCATCATTCAGGTTATTACAGAGATTGTGAGCTTGAGCTGATAAAGTTTTGACTTCTTCAATAAATTTGGACAAACGGTTTATAAGTATTTCTTCCATTATTTAGGATTTATCTGTAAAATATTTTTTTAATATATAGCCCTATACATATATTTACTACTCATATAAGTATCTCAAAATATAATTAGAATATTAACAGAATATTTTTTTTTTCAGTGTCATAATTTAATCGGCTTGGCCTTAAGGTGGAAAGTAGCTTGTGGCATTAAGTCTGTCTTTTTATATCAAGATATCCATCGCTACAAAGAGTAAATATGTATTTAAATGTATAAGGAATTATTTGAGCTTAATAATTATTTGCATCGAAATAATTATTATTTAAATATACTAAGTAATTATTCAATTATATTACAAGAAGATCGGTAGTGTATTATATACCTATTATTCATTCACTTCAAATAATTGTAAGCATTATATAAAGATCAGTAATTACAATTTAACTAGTACGACTGTGTTAGCGTTCGTTAAATTAGTTATAACTAGTGGCATCCCTAGTATAGAAAAAAAATGTGAGTAATGTATATGTTCGCACAAGATCCTTAAGTCATGTAGATTTGTAAATATACACTGCCATTTAATCTATAGTAATTTCAAACCATAATATCCACCTGGTAAATACAATGAAATGGCATAAAATTATTTATTTAAGATTTCTTACTATTATTTATAAATCATGTTTTAAAATCATTTCAATTAACTGCTATCACTACTACTTGAAATATCAAATTAAGAAGTAGGTGTGTATTAATTTTCATGTGCTCTGCCTAACCCTTCTGGGAATATAGGCGTGAGTTTATGTATGTATGTGTATAAAATGCCTATTCATTTATGGTGTGTGAATTGGTAAAGTATTGTCATTAACTATTTATTTTAACTTTACACAACAAAGAAAACAAAAAATATACCACTCAATTTTACCAGAAATTGAACAGCTGTTTAAAAATAGCATTTATATATTCAAAATGAACATATCGTATTGTGCTTGCATATAAATAGTGCTCACTTGTAAATCTGAAGAAGACTGGCTTATATTCAAACGACTGGTTTTTATTTTTTAACTAAAATATAAGGTAACAATGGGAAAGTACAGTCCAAACGTAATATCGTTCCTTCCATATATGTTCGATTTATAATAATTACGTATAGTTTTTTTTTTAAATGCTACGTAATTATATAATGCGAATGTTTGGATAGATATTTTTTACTAATTGAACCGAAATGTCTACGTACGTATCCGTATAAATACAAGATATTTGTTGCGCTGTATTGGCAACACTCTTACCGGGAAAAACATTTTCTTGGTCTGATACAAAAACTTCAAGTACCAAGTATCACAAATACAAACATTAAGTTATGACACTATTGCTTTACTAAATATATGCAGGATTACGAAAAGAGTAGGTAAATTGATAGTATTAATTTGTCGTCATTTTTTTTTTTTCATCGAGTTTAATCTTTAGGTGCCGGTATGTACTTTGTGACTAAACTTTTGTCATCGTAATTTACACATTGGAAAACTAATAATTCAATAAGAATATACAACTACGACACTCACCTGATAAAAATATGTCAATTTTAATACACTTATTCGTAGTTCTAAAATAATTTCACTGAACAAACTTAAACTTTCACAAAAAACGCTGCGCTATTGCGAGAACGTAATTATAAGTGGCGGACGGCAACTACCTGCTGCACTCAAGTTCGCGGCCGGGTGAGTCCCCGTTGACAGGGATGCTAAGGTTAAATGTTGAACCTTATTTCAAAGGGCTTAAAACCGATTTCATTTCGAATGTTACGACAAATCTCTAAAGTGAGTATTGGGGCTCCCTTAGGGTGATACGCATTCCTAGTTCAATGTTTATATTAACCGCAAGTTACAACAACGAGCATTCAATGTTTAAACTGTTATTTGACACAGAGGAATTCTTTGTTCGTAAAACCGGGACATTATATTACTGACTGGATATCAGATGGTGTTACGAGTCACATATGAGTCACAACTTGCAAATTACTTTTCATGTTTCGTTAATAATATGTTTCTCAATGCATTATTAAGTACCGGGATTCCTCACTATCCCAGCATCTCCACCATGTGGACATATGGGCCCTTTCCGTGGTGCCAAAGCACCTAGCCTAACGTCATCCACCAGGGTGACATGAAGAGATGGTCAATTTAATGTGTACTATTGTGTGTAATACTATTTTACATAAGTAAACCTAGGACACTTATGTGATTCCATGAAGGGAGGAATCATGATATCTTTAAACCCCCTAGGCGGTGAGAGCAGACAGACTAGCAGGGACTGAGATATATGGCAGACGGAGTTCAACAGTATAAAAGGTATGAGTCACAACATACTATATCAACTTGCACTATTAATTGGAAATAAAGTCATGCATTATTATCATAAATATTTCGCGTCCTTCATAAGATTCAGTAAGCGAAGCGAACATATGCATAGATATATAATTATGGTTACATCCCCATTATGAAGGTTTCGCGACACTAATTTCAGCTATCTTATTCACGACAGTTCCAATCGAGTCTCTCAGCGGATTACTCGTTCGCCGCCGACGAAAAAACCCGAAGACGTCCGAATGTCTCCGAATGCGTTTTTCCCACCCCAGTGCGAGATAAATATATAAAATAAAGTGTGTATGAGTGGGATGGTGAGTGATATGCCTGAATGTATGGTTTGCATACTGGTAACATAAATCTTACGTAGAAAACGATACAAATTTGGCAATAAAATGAAGCATAATGATTGAGCAAGTTGCGTTGGGATTTCGTGGGGTTATCTGAAGTCCGAAGAGAGGGGGAGACACGATAACCCTAAAGTCCGGCCACTTGCTCTATTTCCGGGAGGGCGACCAACAGTCCCAGGGAGGTATCGGGTTCATCGTCCACAAATCCCTCGTAAACAACAAGCCAGGGTGGCATACCTTATACTCAAGAGTATCAAAGAGATACACGTTGAACGTCATACAGGTGTACGCGCCGACCTCGGCACACTCCGACGACGAGGTGGAGGCTATGTATGAGGATATAACTAAGGCCATGCATAGTAGTAGGAAAGTTAACCTGTTTTACCAGGACGTGAGAGGTGAAAGGTAAACTAGGCCTAATAAAAAAATACACTCACAACTTTTCATGCGGACATCATTGCAGTGACAGAATCGCGGCTGGACGGCACAATTAACGACTATTTCCTCCTGACTTCGTGGTGCTGCGAGCCGACCGGTGCGGACGCGGGGGCGGCGGCGTGCTGCTAGCCGCCCGGTCGCCGTTTCAACTTCATCTGCTGGACTGTGGTGCAGTACCGGAGGATGAAATCATATGTGCCCTAGCGACAAAAGGTCATATCGGCTTTATTGTTTGTGTAGTGTATCTTGCACTCAACATACAACCTTGCAGATACTATTCTGTGTTCAACTGTATTGAGAAGATTGCATCTGAACATTCTCGACCAACGATTATAATTGGGGATTTCAATTTATATTCTACTACAACTTCTATTCGAAAAGACTTTGAACTGTTACTATCCCATTGTGATCTAGGCCAAAAGAATAGTATTGTTAATAGCCTAAATCGCCTTTTAGACTTAGTGTTAATAAATCAAAGAGTATCGGATATAACAATAACAGAAGCTGTGGCTGGCCTAGTGTTCTCTGATAAACATGTCAAAATTAAAATTTATTTTACAGTCTTGGTGTCGCGAAATGACTATATCGCGATATTATAAATACGATTATCAGATTGTGTGATATTATTTAGTCGGGCAAAGTATTTGACAAAAGCTCGCATCACTATTGTCTGTGGTATGTTAAGTGTTTGGCATCTAACGTCGTTTGACTGACGCATTTGTAATCATAGCATCGCAGACGCATATCAACAAACACATATTCGTATAACTTTTCCTTGTAAAGAAATGATAGAAAAATAGTGGTGAAGTGTTTTCGTGTAACTGGAGATTTCTGGAGTTACGCTGCTCGTCTAGATGAAAGCTAAGTACATTGATTCTATCTACTAAGAATCAAATTGATTCTTAGTAGATATAAGCTCGATAGATTTAGAGTTTCTGTCAGTGTGTGTGTTTGAATATTAAGATGTTTTATCTTAGTAAGCTCGAGTAATAAATGCCCTACCCTATGTAAGATTTGCCAGAATTTGATATGACACAAGATGTCCCACAAGTCGCTAAGTTTATATTAGCTAATTACACAGTGTCATTATTCTATCCTTACCAGAGAAATTGACGAAAGACATTTAAACATTGTCATGAGAGGTGCCTAGAACAGTTGCTACTTATGAAAGTTATGAAGTATAAGTAATTTGTTTTCCTCCCTGTCTGATACGAGCTAATGATTCTGTAATCTGCTAGCTGTGTGTCGGATGTCGGAGAGTAAAGGTGTGTAACTAGACGGGGTACCCTAGAGAAGAGCTCAGCGCTGAGTATTCGAAGCACATGGCAGGCAAGGGTCGGATGCTGAAAGCATAGCTGACTCTTGCCGTTGAGTTAAAGTAGCCGTGGATCGGCTTTGGTCGTTGATCGACCTGAGATATAGTGTAGCAGTGATCTGCTCTGTCGTTGATCGACTTGGAGAGTTGCGTGCTGTCTATTCAAACAGATTGAAGGACAGTAATTACCCTTAGGCTATTTGGAATAAACATGACAGTGTTTGCTTAACTCTTAGAGATCTTGGACTCGATAAGGAGATTAAATAGTTTAGGTAGGTAGTCTGATCTCATATGTGCTAAGAGTTGACGTAATTTGGTGTTTGAGGTTATCATATAATCCTCCCCCCAGATGGTGCACGCAAATGGAGCATATAAGAGCGAAGCAGATTTCATGGACTGCAAAGAGCATCGGGTATGTCTGTATATTATATCCTTTCTCGCTACGTCCTCAAACTTAGAGCAGTCTATACAGATTTATATGAGACTAGCTTCTGCCCGCGTTCAATTAATTATATAGTCGGCTAATGGTGTAAACCTGAAAACGTTATATTATGAAAGTTAACAGGAGTTACAAAAAAATGATTAAACTTAAAATATTAAACCCCTAAAACCGGCAAAATATAATTATGTTATTTTTTCCCCCTAATTCCAAAATAAAAGACAGGGAAAGAGTTTTGATTATGTATTCTTTATGTTGAGTTTTGTAATCTCACTGTATTTTGCAATCAAATAACTTTATTTATTTAAAAATAAAATTTAACAGCATTACAGCATACTGCCAAGGCGCTGATAAACTTAAAACAAAAATCTAATCTAATATCTAAATCTAAGAATCTAAGGAAACAATACAAAACAGCAAAATTATAACTAAGAAATACTTTCACAAAATTGCTTAAAGATAAGTAGAAGTTTGCTCCACTTGTAGGCAAACAGATCGCAATCTGGTGCATATAAGGTTACTTTGTTAAGTAGCCTTGCGCGTTGACAATTGGTGAGTGCTCATGCGCCACCGTGCGAGCCGCCTCCATCGCCAAGAGGTGATGGCTGCGGCCGCGAAGGTACTTGTCAGGAACAAACAGACAACATGTTTTAGAGACCAAGTCGGAGCAATCTGACTCTCCTCTCAAGAGCCGACAAACAGTTGCCAAAAGTTCGATATTGCGCCGGACCTCTAGGGAATTGAAACCTAACATTCCAAGTAAGTATTTGGTAGGATAAAGAAAGGGATAGAAACCGTACACTTTTTTTATACAAAAAGCGGAGAAAAGCTTTTTGTACTTTCTCTAAAAGAAAAGTATATGATTTCTCATGTGGATTCCAAATTATTGAGGCTGATTCAATTTTATTTGTTACTAATGCTGTGTATAATAACTGTACCACCTTGGGATCACGGAAATCCTTAGCGTTACGGATAATAAAGCCCAATCTTTTATAGGATTCCTTCGCAAGCGATTGGATATAAAATAAATAAATAAATGTTGGGGGACAATCTTACACAAATCGACCTAGTCCCAAACTAAGCAAAGCTTGTACTATGGGTACTAGACGACGATATAAATACTTATATAGATAAATACATACTTAAATACATAGAAAACATCCAAGACCCAAGAACAAATACCCGTGAAAAATGCACAAATAAATGCCCTGGCCGGGATGCCGGGGGGTTGGGGTATGTTCGTTAAAAGTCAGTTTGTCATCAAATATAACGCCAAGGTCTTTAATATAGTTCACGCGGGCGATTGGACTATTGTCTAATAAATAGGTATTCTGTAGAGGTGAGCGAGCGCGGGAAAAAGTCATAGTATAGCATTTTGATGAATTGAAAAGTAATTTGTTATTTTTACTCCAATTTTATTGAGCACTGCATCTGTCTTCTTCTAATGGGCAAAACTATTTACACGACGTACCAGTTTAACATCGTCTGCGTAGAGTAAACAATGAGAATGATTAATGACAGTCTCAAGATCGTTAATCATCACAATAAAAAACAAAGGTCCCAGGATAGAGCCTTGACTTAATCCAGAACGGGTATGGTAAGGTGGTGAAATATAGCAACCATGTCGAACGAATTGTTGCCGATCCCTGAGATATAGTCGGCAATTAATCGGAGGAGTTTCGAAATGAAACCATCCATTGGTCTAAATAACGGGATATTCAATCAGTAAGGGATAGTAAGTTACTGTTAACCGACCGCCGCGCACGAAAACCATGCTGACAGTCGGTTACATACGGGCTTATTTGACGAGATTTTTTCTGATGCAAGATTGATTCTAAGATTTTTGAAAATGAATATGTGATGGATAGGATGGACTACGAATTCTTTCCCGGCTTTAATGATATATGGAGGCACGTTATCAGGACCAACAGCGCTTCTAGGCTTAAGTTTATTAATTGCAGCTTTTACGTCCTCCAAAGATATTTCATTTACTTCAATTAGAGTGGCGGTCTGTGTAACATAACACAGCTCGCTGGTCATGTCACTTTCATATTAAAATAATTTCCCAAGGGACAGCTGATTACATTCATATTTTTTCTTAAAAATCATTATTAAGTTATAAGGCATAATTGAGAGACTTGGCGAGGACACTGCCGTGTCCCATATATTATTTTAAGGTCGATCTATATATCTAAATAAAGTTTACCTAAAGTAAAAGCATTAGCGTTAAAGAAACATTTGTAAACAGAACTCATACGAAATAAATGGTTAACATTACGTCCGAATACCTTTATTTATACCAGCTTAATCTATAACATAATATAAATACCACACTAGAAACAAATCTTTTACCTAATTTTTACGTTATTACTTACTTCGCATCAAGCTAAGACAAAGCACTCGGTAAACGAATTTCAACTCTACTCCTAAAGGCCTAAGACCTATTTCTTACCTTATTACTTGCCTCCCTTCAAATAAAGATAAAGAACCTGTCGGGTGTCATACGATTTTCAACCTTATTAGTATGGGCATAAGGTGCATCTACTCGTAAGAATAGGGCGTTACAATCTCTAATGACGGAAGGAGAGGGCGTGGCGCAATCCACCAATAGGAAAATGTCCAAGGTGTCCACAGTGTCCAAGATGTCCACAGTGTCCACAATGTCCAAGATGTCCACAGTGTCCACAATGTCCACAATGTCCAAGGTGTCCATAGTGTCCAAGATGTCCACAGTGTCCAGGGTCGGATAGTATAAAAGGCGGAATTAGGGCGGGGAGCAGGTCAGTTGAGTTTGGTCGGTCGGACTGTCGGTATCTCTGGCATTGCGTTATCAGTGTATTTTCGTGTTACTTACGGGAGTGTTCCTATTCATTAAGGTCGAAATTCCCATGCGGTGCGGAAGCTCTGCCCGGTGGGGAATCTCTCCTTGTTTTTAATTTATTTACTTACTCTTTCTTTTATGTGGTTGTGATTATTTATATAAGCCGGGCAGATCGCTGTCCATGTTTGCGGTATACTTGCGCGGGGTGCACGGTGTCGAGCTCTGTTTGCCCTGGAGTAACAGAGGAGTACGAGAATGGAGGTATCGTCTGGCGTCAACACCGCCAGCGTGGAAGGCGTGTCTGGGCCCCTCCATGCCCGATGCTGCGTGGAGGTGAGAGCGGCCATGGTTTGGGTTGGCGCGAGGGTGTGTGCTCCGCTCGCAGAGGTTCGCAATATTCGAGGTATGGTCTTGATGTATTTATGTATCGATTACTTTTATATACATCTATAAATGCCCTTGGGTTGTGCGAGGGAAGGCATTTATACAGGCTGATGGTTTTTGCAATCCTCAATTTAGCCGACTGAACTTTATAGTTTAGAGTAGGGAAAACGAATACTTATTTGAAGCTAAAATCCAGAATTGGTATTAATTTCAAATAAGCAGATTAGGGCAATATTTAGGGTAGAGATTTAGGATTAATTTCACACACTAAAGCTTGGGTAATGGGTTTCAAGCAGGTTAATTTAGAACTTATATTCTAGGGCTATTTAGGTGACCTAAATATGAGAAACAAGGTTATAGGTTGGTTTAGGGAACAAATAGGTATGTGTGTAGTAGCGGTAGGGTACATGTGTGTAGTATTCCTCTGATTTGGTATTCTAGGTTACAGTTATGAAGACTTAGGTCTTAGGCATTTAGGTAGTCTAAATATAGGTATCAGAATAAGACTACCAGTTGTAGGGATAAATAGTTACAATATCAGCTAAGATCTTAGGCATTAGAGGTCTAGGTTTCTGGTATCAAGGGTGAGAAGTGCTGAGTCTTCTTTTATTTCATAACTAAAGGTGTTCATAATAAATTATAGATAGGAAACCAATTTATTCTGGAATATGGAATAAATTGATTTAGGACCTAATGGTGAGGCGGAGCAACCCATTAGTTGTTAGTTACTGTGAGTAGATGAAAGCTCGTATCAGTAACTAACCAGTAACAGTTCGCTTCTTCACAATCAGACTCAGAACTCCTGACCTTCATATATCAGAATTGGTAGTGTTAGAGCTTACTGGCTGTTAGGGACCCCTAGGGTTCAGAGGTTTTAGCACCTCCAAGTGAAATGGTTAGTTAGAGATGATTCGCAATCATCTATAAGACTTGACTAATGAGCTTATTCTCATTAGGGAGTCTAGATCGTTTTAGCTTAGCATAGAGGTCATGCCCCATCCTACCGGTCCAGTAGCACAGTATGGAAGCCAGAGGTCGCTCCATACAACAATAAGCAATCAAAATTATTCTTAGCTAGCTAGGATATCAAGTACCAGAGTTCTATGTATTAGGGAGTAATTAGGAAATAATTTTGATTTTAGGGAAACTGAGTGGCTTTTAAGGAAAATTTTGCCTTTCTTTAAAAACCCAATGGCTACTGACACCGGCAAGAGACCAGGATAGGTTAAGGTTGGGGTTAAATTACCACAAACAATAATTATTTATCCTATTTTGAACTCTATGAACTTCGGAATAGCCAAAGTTCAATAATTAGTTTTCCCTGCAGCAAATAAAGTTCTATATGTAGGAAGGTTAGCATTGGTAACGATTATGAGTAGCAAGGTTAAATAGGCTTCATTTTAGGTAGGTCTAGGTAAGCTAGGTAGTTGGGGAGTCCAAGGGTTTGACAAGTAATCACATTAAAGATCATGGGTTCTTACGGTTCACAACACTACGGGGTCCTACCACAGACGATCACATTGGCCAAATCTTCGTTAAACCTTAGCTTATCTAAGGTTAGGAAATAAAGACCCCAAACGTTCATTTATTAGGTGTAGGGTACTAGGACTAGATCTAAGGGGGTTTCGAGACATATATTACAGCTAGGCGCGCTCCATGAGGTTAGGCGGGAGGTAGTACATTTCAGTGACGAAGATGAGACGGCGGAGAATACAAACGGTCCCGTGACCGTGGATATTAGGTTAGGAGTCTTGTCTTATTACAATTTGGTGACGTGACTGTGGATGTAGTCTTTTCCATAACGATTTCATGCTGTAGTCGACCAGGATGGGTGCAGCAGCCTTCGGAGCATTCCTGGGTCTTCGGTTGCGCGTATGGTGTCTGGAATAGGTTCAGTGGCTTCTGGCCACAATTTGTTGCAGCGTGAAACGGAGTGTGATCTTGTCGGATGCTTGGACTCTTCATCTATTCTTCAAACTTTTGCTAAAATCTTCATCTGAAGAAAAAAAAAAGCATTAAGTTTTATTTAAAATAATCATTAAAATATAAAGCGTTAAAAAAAAAAAAAAAACGTATTTAGGAAGGAATGCAAGGCTTGTGTAATGAAAATCCGGAACGTAAAATAAAACTCTGGGGGTAGTGTCAAAATGCCGTAAAATAAAAATAAAAACCCGGAATTTAATTTAAAACCCTGGGGGTAGACATTTTTAAGAAAGCAATCATAAACGAGATCGATGAAAATAACGAATTTACGAATAAATAACGTGCGTCCATAGGCTACGACATTATTTCATCATCAAAAGGACAGGGTGTTTGTTTGTCACCACTGTGAATCGCTGAATTCATTGTAATTTAACTCTTAAATAAGAAGCGTCCATAGGCTACGACACTATATCATCATCAAATAGAATGTGTGCTTGTTTGCCACCAAAGTAGATACATAACTTGAACACATTAGAATTACACTCGTAAACGATAAGCGTCCACAGGCTACAGCAATAGATCATGAATATCATCATCAAATGGGCTGTGTGATTGTTTACCACCGCTGTAGATCACTTGAATGTATGAGAATTAAACTTATAAATCATAAGCGTCCATAGGCTACAGCAGTAGATCAGAAATATCATCATCAATTAAGCCGTGTGCTTGTTTGCCGCCATTAAGGATCACTTGAATTTTAATTAAATGTAAATAATAAAAAATAAAAAAGTTCATACATTTCAGCAATAGATCATCATCAGGTAGACCATGTGCTTATTTGCCACCATCAGGCAACGCCAGTAATACATCGGAATTAAATTCAGAAACATTAAGCATCCATAGGCTAAGGCAACATCAAATAAACAGTGTGCTTGTTTGCCACCGTCATAGATATCGAAATTTATAAAAAATCATGATAATGAAGCATCCCTAAGCTACGACATGAGAAAACCATTGAACGCTTCATACACTTGATTATCATTATCACCATCCTAACTTACTATCAGAATTTAATTAATATATTGCAAATTATTTTAGGCATGTAGCATTTAAAGGGTTCATGAGCATGGGAGGGTTCAGTGAATTCAAATAAAAATAAAAATCCTCTCCCACTATCAATTTAGATGACTGTACCTAGCAGGATATTTTATACATCAGTGAAGAGTAAAGGTTCCGAAGCAGTGAAAGAATTTTAGGTTAACTTAGTTGAACATAAGTTAAATGAATATTATTACAAATTATTTTAGACATGTAGCACTCATAGGGTTAACATGAGAAAAAAAAGGTTTAATTGTATCCAAGAAAACAAAACTCTTCATCAATGCGAACTGACTGTACTTAGTGAAAAATATCACGGAAGTTTACTAAACGGGGAAGTTTTATCAAGAAATTGCATTTCCATACATACATGCATGCATAAATGTGAGCCCACATTCCAAGTGTCTATAGACAGATCACATACAAATTGATTTCGGGAGAACTTTTAACAAAAGTAGGCATTTCATAAATTTGATACAGGTACAGGTGTTCTCAACACTAATAATAGCATATAGTGGCCTAAACTTCATAGTCATCATCATATCAGTCGATGGATGTCCACCGCTGGACATGGACCTTCCCTTGGGGATGCCACAATCACTCCTACGGTCTTTGCTAAATCATCAGTCGACCTTAGTAAATTTTATGTTAAGAAAAATAATTACTAGCTAAGTGCTCATAAATTTCAAGAACTACAAAACAAAATTTGACAGTAAAGGAGGACACTGCATTCTTAATATTATAATATTAGTAGATTTAGCCGTCATCAAAATCATCATTGTTCTAGTGGATTTGCATCTGGAACAATATCTGGGGTCCGCTACCTGATTTCGAGGAATTGGCGTGGGCACTAGTTTTTGCGGAAGTGACTGCTATTTAACTTCATTAGAACATTTAGTCTCACACATAAATAAATAATTAGTTACCTTGAAAGAATAGAAGCAGATACTGGAGAACTGGAAATTGTAGGACTCCGCAAGTCAACAGTCCGGACTCTGAAAATAGAAAATTAGCCAAATGTAACTAAAATCAAGAGATTTTGTGTCCTATCTAACGATTTGGGGTTATTTTCTTTAACTAGTTTATTATGACAGAAAAATGAAAGGGAAATAATTGAACTTTATCAAAATTGGAATTTCTCCGAGTGAGAACGATGAGTTATTTTTTTGGAATTTCTCCGAGTGAGAACGATGAATTATTATTTTTCATTTTTATATTGATTTCTGATTGTGGGTCAGTTAAACTTTAATATCACTCTAGAACAAAATAAACATTATGGTTACTTACTTGGATATTAGGAGACAGCAACGCCTTTTCATGGGAGAATCATGGAAATTGTAATTTCTGTTTGATGACATGCATAGTTCTTCGGTTTGAATTGAGATACATGTGCAGATGGTCTAGAATGTTGTTGCAACTAGCATTACGTTTCATAATTCGGGAAGAGCTGAAAAAGAGATAAACCGTTGAGAGTAAAGAAAATTTAGGAGCCCAGACAGGACAGAAAGAGAATACCGCTTGGAAAAGAGGATTTTTTAATGAAAGAGGAGTGGCATTGTATTTATTACTACGAATGTTAGGAAAATCATGAAGGATAATGGGTTCGGAAAATGATCTACTATGTAAGAAGATGGTACATCTCGGGTAAAACATGGATATTAACTTCAAAATGTCTCTCATTAACATACAAGGATCTTTTAGCGAATCCTCAATAATATGTTTTCGTGAAGATAGTTTTTAATCACGCGTCATTCCATATATGGTAAATTATTATTGAAGTGAACACTATTGCGTCATGTTTTATTGCGGCAGGACAAGTGGAAATCGAAAATATGAATAGAAGACAATGCGTGTATAACTATAGTAATTCAATGAAAACTCACCAAATTCTTGCTGGAGGCGGATTTGACTCGGCAATTCATGGAGTCACGGATGGCGGGAAACAGCTTTATTTATGGGACGTCTGTACTAGTAAAGCTGAGGGGATTTGATTTGTTGTGATGCACGCTTAGCTACTTCACGGAGGGTACTCATGGGCGTACCATTGCTGAATAACACATTATTTCGAGAGTTTGCAACTACGCAGTTTCATCATGTAGAAGATCACAATAGAAGTTAATGCCAGGAACGAGATTCACATAACATGGTCCTAAACTATAAGTAATTGTGTGCTTTAGACTATAATCAATCTTTAAAATAACCCCAGAAACAGAAATTAAGTAACTAATTAATAAAATGAATGCACGAATACCATTGTCGACCGTTGCGAAAGACGCCGAAAAAAAAAAGGGATAGAATAAAAAAAAACCATAGATTATATCTTCTTAGTAGTCTGTGGAACAGATCATAAGACTCTTTCACACCAGTCCGGCTGGTGTGGTGGCTTGTGCCGTCGCGTTTTATGTGACATTTCAGTACATTTTGGTCATATGACGTGACGGTATAGGTTATCATGCTAGCTAGGCACATGTACCTTGTTCACACACTTAATTTTAGATTTTTAGCATGGATTTCAATACTACAGCGGTTTTCAGAATTATTTTAAAGGATATAAATAAAATAAAAGCATTTATTTCGGACAAAATAATCTATAGAGTGTTACTATTATAAATTAGCTTATTACGCTTTATTTTGCAAATGTTTTTGTCAATATCGTGACATGAGGTATCGCAATAAAATAATTATCGTGTAAAAGGCCCTATTATTATTGTAGCAATACCGGGATGTCAATATTATTTATTATCACATTATTCGTGATTGTTTTGGATTTCGCTTCAATATTTATCAATAAACGCGTGAAACGTATCGTGATATGGATGTACAATGGACCCAGCTTAATATTCTGTAGACCCGGCTTTAGGGGTAACATTGCGCTTGCACAGTCGCGATTCGCGCGAATGTGTAAATGTCATTGCGTTTTCAATTAGAAAAAAATATCCGTGAAATTTAGTAACATAAGTAATGTCATTAATTAAATATAATGTTATTTGTAAATTTACACAGAATAAAGAAATTAATAAACGTTTCGAATGAATGCGATACTAGTGATCTCTTGTGGTGATTAGAATCAAAGATCGAATGTTGAAGTTTGTTGTCGAGAAAACTGTTAGGCTATTTTGTCGTTAGATGGCGTCTTAACTTTTATCATAAATTATCTCAATAAGTCGTAATTAGTATTCAAAAATGAGAAGAATAAGAGATTACTAACCCTGTAATGGCTTCGAGCACGTTTAAGAAGTTGCATTATTGTATTTCTAAGACAATTTAGTTTGTAACTTTAGCAGTGACGTTTGGGTAAACATTTTATTAACTACTCTACGTTAGATAGCGTGCTAATGTGCTGCTAATCAATAAAATCATGATCAGTTTAAATTATGATAAAAGGATAAATAAGTAGATTATTTTTACATGATTGATTACATAAAAAAAAATGATATGTAAATTCAATTGAAAGATTATACAAATGTCATTTTAATGTAAGTGTAGGCATGGAATAGAACTTAGATGAACTACTCAACGGTAGAGGACACTATAGGGAATCTTAGTGCTTTGTGTATTTATTAGTTATTTGTACCAAATTGCCAAAGATTGTCGTAAAACGTTATTTTCTACCTTATACTATACCTTTTGTATGAACAATTTAGCAGATCGAAGTGCTTAAAGATTAAATTATGGATTATTCATTACTCAGATAGAAATTGGGATCTTACTTACTATAAATGGCCTACAATTATTAGTCTTACTAAGCACTAGTGTGTACTTGTTTTTGCATTTGATTGAGTTGGGTTACCTTCATACAAGCTATGGGTGGAAAAGGATTTTAGGATGATATAGCTAGAATGATTGAGTGAACATAAATGAGTGGGTAAAAGCTTTAAGTTATTAATTATTTGGTCATATATTATTTTTGCACTGAATTATGGTAATTCATTTAGCTATAGGTATATGCAATACCAAACCTTATTTCAAGACAAGCTAGTATGAATAGTACGTATCTTTCATTGTAATAGGGATCTCATAAAGAAGGTTCATATGTCAGGCTGCATTCCTATGCTTTATTAGTGCTTGTGTAAGAAATAAAAGATGCGGCAGATTTATATTTAATGAGTGCAATAATAAACACAGGGAAAAATAAATGTTTAATGAAAATGTAGCTTAGGTCACATAAATATATAGCATACTAAGAAACAAGCAGTCAAGTTCATGAAACCATACCGAAGAATTAAAGATAAAATGCAAACACAACACATTCTATATTTTAAAATGGCTTGTATGCTACACATTTTTTATGTGAATAGTTCATAGTACAATATGTAGAATGAGATTATAGGTTTTGTGAGAAAGCAGGATTACAGTCAGGAGTAGGGAAGCTTGCTTTTCCGGGGTCAGGGTTTCTGTAACATAAAATATCAATGATTAGTTAGCGGAATAAGTATGTAAGTAAAAGGGTTTTGCTCGTGTGTACGCGGAAATTAGAGCTAGCTAGATAGATTTTTCATCCTTGGGAATCCTTTATATTGTTAAATTTATTGAAATAGTATATATTATTTTAATAAATTAATACAAGATATTAATTACAAACAAATAATTACACAACTGTTGTTTATGTACTAATAAAGGGATAATGCGAATATTCAGGACATAGCTAAAAACAGTATTTTTGAAAAAAATAAAATAAAAACTTATGATTGAGCGACAGTTTTGAAAAGGATATATTGATGATCTGACGATTATATTTGATATAAAAATAAATTGAAGCTTATATTATATATAATTAATCTTTACATTTTTATCATATAGTTAATAGGCATATGGAGATGCAAGTTACAAATAACAATAGATGTATTGGAATAAATGGGTTCGGAGACTATTTTCACTGTTTGAAAAATGTATGAAGTTTGGTCATATGTTTGGTTTGCTAATCAAAATCATAGTAAAATAAGGGATAAAATGAAAAATATTTGGTAATTATAATCAAAATAGGTGATACTCACAGTTCAGAAAAGGTGCAGCCGGTGGCTGCACATTGCTAAGTGATGTAGAATTTTGTTGGACTACAAATATTGTTTTCTTCGGCTGGGTATTTGACTGCAATTAGAAATATGATTATTAGTTCAAGACAGTATGATCAATATGTAGGTATGTATGTAAATTTATTTTATTGAACACATCAACAAAACAATAATTACATTTTAACTTTGAGTCTGTTAGTTGACATAATTTAGTATAATATAGTGATATGTTTCAGCGTATGATCAAATTTTCATTTAATGTATGGTAAAGGAAATGTGCGCATGAGCATTGGTAACTTACATAGATTTTTCAGTATATAGAGATCCTTGGGACGGGTCGTTGAAATTTGTAGCCTTAGATTGACTCGTAACTTCATTTAGGGCATAATTGTTTGAATTTTCACATGATAGTAGATGATTTTCGGCATGTTTAACATAAGTTTACTGCGAAAACAAAAGGGAATTCGGTTATTATTATGGTATGCTAGTTGAGTAGACAGCTTTATTGATTCACACGGCTTTATACTTACATATATGATAAATAACGGGCTGGTGGGGCTTAATTGTTATTTCCCAGAGCTCAATGCTAGGACAAATCCATGTAAGCGTAAATAATCCATAAGCGATGCTGAAAACAAGATTTGAAATAATGTTAAATAAAAAATTGCGATATAATATAGAAATATAAAATAGTTATGCAGATATGGTTTAAAATAGTACTCACCAGTAATATATATTTGTTTTTCTCTCATGTAAACTTAACTTTGTTTAAATATTGTTTGTATTTCCACAGGAAGACATTTTGTTAGTATCAATGGCGGTGACCGGCGTATGCGTTGACGGACGGTTGTCAACTTGTCAATGACGTTGACGTTGACACATGATGGAATAAGAGTGACAGTGACACTTGGCATGAGCTGTTTCGGACACTAGTTTAATCGTCATAAGCAAACGATCAATTTTTCGGGCGCGTGTTTAGAATGTTGGCAGTTATATCAGATGCAATGGTTAAATCTGAACTATCCATTAGTATAGGAAATATTTCGCACGGGTTTTTATAAAGATTTTCACGTATTTTGCGACAGAGTTGCAGTAGAAACAAGTCATGTATCCCTTTTTCTCGCTCGATTTGGTATATGACCGTCTCGCTCAGTAGTGGTTTGGCTTCTTTGGGGTACTGAGAAAAATACTATTACAAGTTTGTGAGGGGTTTGAGGTATAGGGATTTTTAAACGCATTCTTTCACAAAACAATTGTCGTTTGTATATAATATTCCTTTTGGTCTTAGATACATTATTGAAAGCAAAACGCTGATTTGATGTGATATTAGATCTATATGGCGAATAGCGATAAATGGTTGAGCTGGTATATGTATAGGTTGAGGGCCTCAGTAAAACATTTCTTGCACATCAAGGTATTTCATTTTTTTTTAATCAGTAGATAATAAAATAAAATAAAAAGTCAAGTTCCGTTTTATAATTTAATAGTAGGTAGTAGTAGAATCTAAGGGTTATTCAATCGGGGGTAGAGGATTTGATTAGTTGTCCTATGGGAATTAATTCTATGTTAGTTTATTATTATTATTATTTTAAGAAATAATTGGGTACGTATTAAATTATTGTTGGGTTTCATTATTATTAACGTTGCATCAAGAATCATGTAGCATTAAAGTTTAATTGCTTATAACTTGAAAAGAACAATATATATATATTGTGGTTGTACTTATGGAATTTTGTTTGATTGATAGAAGCTGGGCGTTAAAGATAAGACTGAAAGCATGACTGGTATTTGTTGGTATGATTGTGAAGGATGAATGGTCACAGAAGGTAGAGAGTTAGGTAGACTATGAATGTGCTATGTGAGGTATAAATGAGTTTCTTCCAATTGGACGAGATTTACAGTACAACCTAGATTTGTTGGTAACTGGTCCCTCCAAATAAATACACGATGTGTTACCACAGTAATAGGAGCTAGGTTAAAGTCATAATATGACAAGGTCTTTTTGAGACTTACTGTGTTGACACAGACTCCACTCGAGCTATTTATAGCTATCTTAATGGGTATACACACCTCACATTGGATAAAATAACCGATATGTATATTTATGAACACTTGTCGTTGACCAATTCTGAGTACTATGAATACAACACGAATTGGGTGGTACGTTATTATTACAATTTTGTTTTATTTTAAAATAAGTTCTGTGGACATGTAAAAGTACACATGTGTAGAACAGTAATAGATTAATGATATTTATTTTAAATTCATAAAGTAATTATGACTTTTCTTACATAATCATCATTATTATTATGGTTACATTCAAGTTATTGAATCTCATTTATAAAATCATGGGTCATGATTTTAATACCTACAGAAGGAAACTATCGGTATTTTATTAATTATTACCTACTTACCTTATTAAAATTTAAAAGGAGTCAATCAGTTGGTTATTTTGTTCAAGTGAAACATACGCCAATGGGATAGGCTGGGGTATTTCGGTGATGGGGGGATGGATTGAGCCTTGATTCTGGCGATTGAACGCTTTAAGTACTTATCAAACACTTTTCTGTCTTGTGTGGGGAGCCTATGCGGGATTTGCTTATAGGGAGGACAATGTTTCCTAGAGGCGCCGTCTGGACAATGTAGACACAGTCTCGGGGTAAATCTCCTTAGTCGAGGTCATTAGGACTTACCAGTCTCACAAACTTGGTACCTCTGACGAGACAGGAAAACTTGAGGAAAAAGTTGTCAATGGTTATTGTTGAGGTTTAATGGTTCGTTCACCCTTGCTGGAGCACCGCGTCCTCTCGCTATTGGTTTAAACACTCACCACATTAAATTCACTTTTCTGGAGGGATTGAGATATCAATAAGTTGAAACTTTTCAAATATATAGTTAAGTAATTTGTTATCGTAGAATGTTTTACATTCCATTTATTAAGATTTTTATAACTTTCGTTGAATGGATGAGGTTAACGATGACTTTTACAGACAAGATCTGAGAGATCTCATCTTTCAAACTCACCGGGGGGTAGGCTGTAACATAACACAGCTCGCTGGTCATGTCACTTTCATATTAAAATAATTTCCCAAGGGACAGCTGATTACATTCATATTTTTTCTTAAAAATCATTATTAAGTTATAAGGCATAATTGAGAGACTTGGCGAGGACACTGCCGTGTCCCATATATTATTTTAAGGTCGATCTATATATCTAAATAAAGTTTACCTAAAGTAAAAGCATTAGCGTTAAAGAAACATTTGTAAACAGAACTCATACGAAATAAATGGTTAACATTACGTCCGAATACCTTTATTTATACCAGCTTAATCTATAACATAATATAAATACCACACTAGAAACAAATCTTTTACCTAATTTTTACGTTATTACTTACTTCGCATCAAGCTAAGACAAAGCACTCGGTAAACGAATTTCAACTCTACTCCTAAAGGCCTAAGACCTATTTCTTACCTTATTACTTGCCTCCCTTCAAATAAAGATAAAGAACCTGTCGGGTGTCATACGATTTTCAACCTTATTAGTATGGGCATAAGGTGCATCTACTCGTAAGAATAGGGCGTTACAATCTCTAATGACGGAAGGAGAGGGCGTGGCGCAATCCACCAATAGGAAAATGTCCAAGGTGTCCACAGTGTCCAAGATGTCCACAGTGTCCACAATGTCCAAGATGTCCACAGTGTCCACAGTGTCCACAATGTCCACAATGTCCAAGGTGTCCATAGTGTCCAAGATGTCCACAGTGTCCAGGGTCGGATAGTATAAAAAGCGGAATTAGGGCGGGGAGCAGGTCAGTTGAGTTTGGTCGGTCGGACTGTCGGTATCTCTGGCATTGCGTTATCAGTGTATTTTCGTGTTACTTACGGGAGTGTTCCTATTCATTAAGGTCGAAATTCCCATGCGGTGCGGAAGCTCTGCCCGGTGGGGAATCTCTCCTTGTTTTTAATTTATTTACTTACTCTTTCTTTTATGTGGTTGTGATTATTTATATAAGCCGGGCAGATCGCTGTCCATGTTTGCGGTATACTTGCGCGGGGTGCACGGTGTCGAGCTCTGTTTGCCCTGGAGTAACAGAGGAGTACGAGAATGGAGGTATCGTCTGGCGTCAACACCGCCAGCGTGGAAGGCGTGTCTGGGCCCCTCCATGCCCGATGCTGCGTGGAGGTGAGAGCGGCCATGGTTTGGGTTGGCGCGAGGGTGTGTGCTCCGCTCGCAGAGGTTCGCAATATTCGAGGTATGGTCTTGATGTATTTATGTATCGATTACTTTTATATACATCTATAAATGCCCTTGGGTTGTGCGAGGGAAGGCATTTATACAGGCTGATGGTTTTTGCAATCCTCAATTTAGCCGACTGAACTTTATAGTTTAGAGTAGGGAAAACGAATACTTATTTGAAGCTAAAATCCAGAATTGGTATTAATTTCAAATAAGCAGATTAGGGCAATATTTAGGGTAGAGATTTAGGATTAATTTCACACACTAAAGCTTGGGTAATGGGTTTCAAGCAGGTTAATTTAGAACTTATATTCTAGGGCTATTTAGGTGACCTAAATATGAGAAACAAGGTTATAGGTTGGTTTAGGGAACAAATAGGTATGTGTGTAGTAGCGGTAGGGTACATGTGTGTAGTATTCCTCTGATTTGGTATTCTAGGTTACAGTTATGAAGACTTAGGTCTTAGGCATTTAGGTAGTCTAAATATAGGTATCAGAATAAGACTACCAGTTGTAGGGATAAATAGTTACAATATCAGCTAAGATCTTAGGCATTAGAGGTCTAGGTTTCTGGTATCAAGGGTGAGAAGTGCTGAGTCTTCTTTTATTTCATAACTAAAGGTGTTCATAATAAATTATAGATAGGAAACCAATTTATTCTGGAATATGGAATAAATTGATTTAGGACCTAATGGTGAGGCGGAGCAACCCATTAGTTGTTAGTTACTGTGAGTAGATGAAAGCTCGTATCAGTAACTAACCAGTAACAGTTCGCTTCTTCACAATCAGACTCAGAACTCCTGACCTTCATATATCAGAATTGGTAGTGTTAGAGCTTACTGGCTGTTAGGGACCCCTAGGGTTCAGAGGTTTTAGCACCTCCAAGTGAAATGGTTAGTTAGAGATGATTCGCAATCATCTATAAGACTTGACTAATGAGCTTATTCTCATTAGGGAGTCTAGATCGTTTTAGCTTAGCATAGAGGTCATGCCCCATCCTACCGGTCCAGTAGCACAGTATGGAAGCCAGAGGTCGCTCCATACAACAATAAGCAATCAAAATTATTCTTAGCTAGCTAGGATATCAAGTACCAGAGTTCTATGTATTAGGGAGTAATTAGGAAATAATTTTGATTTTAGGGAAACTGAGTGGCTTTTAAGGAAAATTTTGCCTTTCTTTAAAAACCCAATGGCTACTGACACCGGCAAGAGACCAGGATAGGTTAAGGTTGGGGTTAAATTACCACAAACAATAATTATTTATCCTATTTTGAACTCTATGAACTTCGGAATAGCCAAAGTTCAATAATTAGTTTTCCCTGCAGCAAATAAAGTTCTATATGTAGGAAGGTTAGCATTGGTAACGATTATGAGTAGCAAGGTTAAATAGGCTTCATTTTAGGTAGGTCTAGGTAAGCTAGGTAGTTGGGGAGTCCAAGGGTTTGACAAGTAATCACATTAAAGATCATGGGTTCTTACGGTTCACAACACTACGGGGTCCTACCACAGACGATCACATTGGCCAAATCTTCGTTAAACCTTAGCTTATCTAAGGTTAGGAAATAAAGACCCCAAACGTTCATTTATTAGGTGTAGGGTACTAGGACTAGATCTAAGGGGGTTTCGAGACATATATTACAGCTAGGCGCGCTCCATGAGGTTAGGCGGGAGGTAGTACATTTCAGTGACGAAGATGAGACGGCGGAGAATACAAACGGTCCCGTGACCGTGGATATTAGGTTAGGAGTCTTGTCTTATTACATCTGGGAAGTCTTTCTTCATAGTTAGATCAGAGTCAAATAGTGGTATGTCTGGTAAGAATACACTGGAGAAAAGTCCGCAAATGCCAATGCAGCATCGGCACCCTTATGCTCTTGTCCGCCGTATGAAACAGTGGCTTCGAACCCACCTTTACATCTTAAACTATTGACATGATTCCATATATTGGTTAGCTCTAATGTTCATAATCATAATCATTTATTTCGTCATCATAGGTAGGTTATGTACAGGTGATATGTATTACAAAGTGGAACAACCATGATGTACCTTTCGGCGTACGATAAATTACAAATAAAATGTCACAAACTTAATCCTAAAAATAATAATGATGTTAAATAATAAGCAAACGGATATAACATTGAATAAAATTGCGATATGTCAGGTGTAACAACATACCCAATAATTATTATTATGTCTAATCAGATTTAATTAATATTAAGGTAATCTTGAACACTATAATAACATTTTTCCACAAGAAATTTAAACAACAAAGATTTAAATTGACTCGAGTTCTTATTTTTTATTGTTCCGTTCAACAAACCTAGTGTTGTGGCTATATGCGTTGGCTACAAGTACTTTAACATTGATTCTGTACTTTAGCATGTGATGATAATACCTGATTATCAGTGAAGTGATGTGATCTTTAGCTGGTAGAATTATTGCATGTGCATGATTGTAAGAAATGTTAGATTGAGTCAAACGACCACCAGAAAATTTCAACTGTCTAACTATCGCGCTTCTTGAGATACAGCCTGGTGACAGACAGACCGACGGACAGCCAGGGAAGTCTTAGAATAGGGTCCCGTTTTTACTCTTTGGGTACGGAACTACGAACCCTAAAAACAAGGGATCTATGATATTGTAAACTGTTACCTACCATTACTACTTTAAAAACATCTACAGTAATAAACAGTATTAAGAATAATAAACACGAGATACAACTTTTACTTTTTTAAATAAAAAACCCGCTAAGAGCGAGTCGGACTCGCGCGCCGAGGGTTCCATAAAAATATTTTTATTTTAAGATGTAAATAAAAATGCACGGTTTTTACAATTTTTCCTTTATTTGTGCTATAAGACGTTGCTTCGTACCAAATTTCAAGATTCTGAGTTCACGGGAAGTACCCTGTAGGTTTTGATTCCCTTGCGAGTGTCGAAATTTGCGGCATAAACGGCTGTATCTTGATTGCGTTGGCTTAGGAGTTTAATTTTTTTACAGCTCCAAGGGACAGGTAGACCTGAGTATTTGATATAAATTCCAGCTTAATACCTACACGCGTTCCTGAGAAAAAGGGTCTTGCCAGACAGACAGACGGACGGAAGGTCAACTAAGTGATCCTATAACTAGTTAAACAACCCTAAAAATAAACAAAAAGATAAATACCTAGATTGTATCTTAAAAAATAAGCAAAATTATATCTTGTACAATTTGCTGGCAACACTGCCTCACTGGTATATTTTTTTGGTTTTTTGTGACTTTAGTGCTTTATTTGAAAACATTTAAACAAAATAATATTTTCAGTTGGAAAGTAATATTATCTTTTTGTAGACTAGATGTGTGGGATCTCTTTTCACAGGTAAATACACTGCATTTTTCACTGACCTCGTTCCGCGCTCACCGTGACATGTTGAATGACAGTGATGAATGTCAACTAGTTTTAAATAACGTCAACGACCGGCGTTCTTCAAGCTTTGGCAGAGGGGAACGCCTATCAGCGTCTACTCCGGTTGGTTTAATGCTCTAAGGTTTGCAGCGACATTATCTTAGGTTCAAATAGGCACTGGTCAGGCTTTATACAGAAGGGATGTCGACCAAAATCGTGAAGGAGACGACTTTTTGCAATTTTTCTATACTATAATATGGATTTTGAAGAAAACCACGTCACTCTTTATGACCCTCACATTATGTAATACCATTATCAAAATTGTAATACATAAAAATGTTACCCATTTTATATATAATATAAGCCCTAAAGTTGAGTGTTCAACTAATTATTACATAATGCGTGTCCGGTTACTGCTTATTTATTACAAATATCACGGGCTTGGCGCCCGTGTGAGTTCGTTTATGTTTCTGTAAGTTTGAGCTATCTGCAAACGTTTTACTACAAACGTCGCAAGAATAAGGTCTTTCTCCTGTATGTGTTCTGATGTGGGTAATGAGAGTAACCTTCTGTGTAAACTGCTTTTTACACATATGGCAGGTATAACACTTGTCGCCCGTGTGGATTCCTTGATGTCTCCGTAAATTTGAACTGTCTACAAACGTTTTACTAAACTCTAATATGTAATTAGATTCCATCAAATCTACCAAGAAATGTCATTGTCACAATGACATCTGTCAACTTCAATATGTGGGACCAGATGTCGCCAACCCTTTCTTAATAATAAAAAATACAATTATCTAACTAGGTGAATAATATATTGAAATCCCTGTCTAAAGTCTGGTTATTATTCCCACGGAAAAAATGTAAACAAAGTTATGTCATTGTCAAAGTGACGTATCAGGGGTTCTTAAAGCACGGGTCGGTAATGCAATAATATGTATATATGTGAATATATTGACGAATATTGCAGTATCGTGATATAATTTGAGGAAATCCGGATATTTTGAAATCCGCGTCACCTAAGGAGAGTCGATTCAATAATACTGTCCTTTTAAACGCGCGCGTTGCGATTATATCACGATATTATCTGTCACCCTCCGTCAAATTTTGTGTATTTTCGCCATTGCTACTGGTTTTGTGATCGAATTGAAAATAAATTAACTTGCCCAATATTTTATTTGTATACCACTGTTTCTTGCAATTACTACCGATTAATATTATCACAATACTGGGGTGTCAATATTATCGCGGTTTTCAATGTTGTTTGGATTTTGCTTCATGATTCATCAATATTCACGTGAGACGACTGATCGTGATATGAGCGTATCGCGTGATAATAATAACCATGTAACGGACCCAGGGGCCTTTTACAAGGCTATTATTATTAAGTAACACACTCATATCACAATCCATATTTCGTGAATATTGATAAATAATAAAGCAAAATCCATACAATTATGAAAACCATGATAACATTGACACACCAGTATTACGATAATACTAAGCGTATAAAGGGCCCCATAGTTACAAGGTATTCTTGACTATTACAGAGTGTATCAACTTAATACTAACGCGCGATAATTATTGCTGTGTGAATGCTCCAATCAATACTGATTATTGCTGACAATACTGACACACCAGTATCATAAGTAAAAATAACTGTAATAGTAAATGTAAAAGACCCCTTCGAATTATGTTAAAATATAGCAAGCGACCCACAGATGAACAACCCCGGTGTATCACAGCAGTGATACCAGTGCTAAAAAAATAATCTGCACATAAAAACAGTCTTATATTTTTTTATAAACCTAACGGAGGATTTTTGTAAAAATGAATATTTGCGTCATCAAAACTAATTTGACTTTCATAAATAACGTGTACTTTATTGTAATAAGACGTATTCTTCTATTAACTCTAAACATTATAAATCTCCTCATTACTGGAAATGTTTTTTGTTAACAGCAACACCATTGTTTACATTTTTTCCGTGAGAATAATAACCAGACCTTATGTATGGAATACGGAAGTTACTTGCTGCATCAAAATACGTAATTTATTATACATACCTTTAATGAAATGCTGCAATTGCCTACATAATGCGATACCTACTCCTACTACCTACACATTATGAAACAAATATGTTTTTAGTAGCGGCCCAAACAAACTTTCTGGACTTCTCTATACTATGTGTAGAAGATACAAAGAAAAATATTTTATGTCACACCTGGCCATAAAGTAGCTTTTTACGCTCGCTACGCGTACGAAAACGTGTAGGCATGAAATGATGTACACAACACGGGAGATAAAGAAAAAGCCCTTGATCGCATATTTGAGGCCCTCGCTTGCAGCTGGGGCCGCAAACATCTGCGATCTCGGGCTTTCTGTTTTATCTCCCTAGTGGTGTAGTATACTTACTATTAAAGATATCGTCACTAGGCACTAATTTTTATGTGTCTATGAAAGTCCAAATCTGTAATAAAATTAAAGACTTGCCATGGTAGAAAATTATCCCTATTTTTTAACAGCTGGCCTAAAAAGGGTGGCCTAACAGTGTATTGTGTCAAATGAAAACAACAATATTTTTAATAAGTTTATTTATTCTTCAAGTTCCGATCCACTCAATTCATCTTCACCTGTGTTTATAATAAACGGCTCTACAACATCATCAATTAAATGATCTAATTGACACATTTCATCCTCTACTTTAATAACATGATCTATGCACGATCTCCAGCGTTCTGGTGTAACAAGCTCCAAACCTTCCTGGAATAATGTTTTGACCTCGGCCATTTTAAAACTTTTATTATTTTTGGCGACATGTCCTTTTACCTGTGCCCACACTAATTCAATAGGGTTTAGTTCACAATGGTATGGGGGGAGTCTTAAAATGGTTACATTGTGAGCAGCCGCTAATTCATCAACTGCCATTTTGCTGATCTTGGGTTGGCTTTCTACCAGAGCCCATAACTCCGTTTTTATCATGGACATGTCACAGGGTATATTCCTTTCATGCAGCCATTGAATAATTTGGCCCTTGTTCCACCTCTTTACAGGGCCACTTTCCATTTTTCTAGAATGGTATGGAGCATTGTCTATGACTAGTACAGAATTGGGCTTAAGCCTTGGCAATATACCAGTCAGCCACTCTTCAAATGCTGAGCATTCATTTCTTTATGGTAGTCATCAGTATTTTTCTTCGATTCAAATAATAGTAGTCCATTTTCTAAAAATCCTTCATCGCTGCCAATGTGGCTTATAATGAGCCGCCTTCCTTTTCCTGATGGAGCCTTCAGTCCGGTTGTAAGACCCTCTAAAAATGCTTGTCGAGATGACAAAACTTTTGGGTCTTGCCACACTTTGTTTACCGTGTGCCCTTTAACAAGAAAGAATCAGATTAAAATAAAAATTACTACAATTACTCGTAAATCTCGTAACATAGTGATGAATAAATGTTTACAATCACTTAATGAATACTTTTGGTACAGGCAACATCAAAGATATTTAGTTGTTACACTTTTACAAATTTTTACAGGAGTAAGGATCAAAAGTGTAAACATATTTTTAATGTCAATTGTACAATGTTTTATTGCAACTATTTTTCCAGAATTTTTTTCAATTACTTATTAAGACAATTCTAATGAGCCCAAACAAAATATGTAAATTATAATATATATACCTTCATTAACCCAAGTCTCATCTTGGTAATATATTGGTCTTCCCTCTCTGCGATATTGTTTTATTTTTACCAAATATCGTTTTCTCCACAATATTATATCAGCCCGGTCAATGAGGCAGCTATGGCGTTTCCGACTTGCATATTTGAAATTTAGGTGCTTAAGTACCAGTCGCAAGGTAAATGCAGACAAATTTGGTAGGTCCGGGTCATCATTAACAACCTGCAACACCTAAGAACATAATACAAATTTTAGTACATTGTCAAGTAAGTATTCATGCTTTGTGTTTTTTTTTAAATACATGCTTGTATACATAGAAAACATCCAAGACTGAGAAACAAATATTCGTGATAAACACAAATAAATCCCTATGCAAACCCGGGGCCTCTGGCTTCGTAGGCAGGGTCACTACCAACTAGGCTACGGAGGTTGTTATCATTAATTAGAACATTTTCTGCTTTTTAAAAGATGGTAATATTGCCATCATACAGCATTACATTATAACAGTAATAAATGGTCATGATTACAATTAAAAAAATACCTTTTGAATAGTAGGCGGCTCATTGCGATGGAAAAATTGATGCACTATCCGTCTAATGGCTGCAAACGTAAACTCGTCCAACTTGTCAATTACTGCCAATTTCGGGCCAGGTTTCTTGGGCGAAGCGAATTCGTTGGTCGTATTATGTTCTTTTAGTATATTTCTGACGGTTCTTTCGGATATTCCCAATATTTCCGCCACTTTTTTAGCACATTCAACTTGTGTCCAATACTTGTCCTGGGGCCACGTATTGTACGTATATTTGTAGCAGTTCATCACCATACATTTTTCGGAAACACTCATATGAGATGCCGGTCTTTTCCTTGGTGGGGAAAGAGAAATATTCTCTTTCATGTCCTGGGAGGGACCTGCCACGGGTTCCATTTTACTTACGTAAAACGAAAACTCACGTTCACGGTACAAACTTAACAAAGAGTCAACGTAAATACACAAAACAAACTTAACAGTAAACAAAAACTCAACAATGAAAAATACCACAACGAGGAAAGAAAACATTCGAGCGCTCAAGACAGACGTCAGATGCCGAATGAAGTGACAAGTGTCATGGCCGCCATACGTTCCCCATAAAGGGCGTACTACACAACACATAAACAACCCCATATATGAATTTCCTTTTTGAGGTGAAAAGATATGCACTCAATGTTAAGACAATAATGGTAATTATATTAAAATTGATTACCAAAGGTGGTTTACACCTGAGTTTTACCATTCCTAAACAAACATTTGTACCACAAAATAGTTTTTATTAAATATTAATTTGTGCGACAGCTTTTTTATGAAGTCTGGTTATTTAAACTGAGTATTTAAACACAATAATTAAAATTACCAATAAATGTTGTATATACGTCCATTATTTCGCTAATTTTTTTTTTTCTATTTATTGAACGTTTTATTCTAATGGCAACACAGTGGTAGCTTTGATGGAATCTATTTACATATTTTAGTTTACAAACGTCGCAATAATGAGACCTTTCTCATGTATGTGTCCTGATGTGCCTAATCAGATTACCCTTATTTGTAAATTGCTTTTTACACATATGACAGGTATAACGCTTGTCGCCCGTGTGGATTCGTTGATGACTCCGTAAGTTTGAGCTTCGTGCAAACGTTTGAGTACAAACGTCGCAAGAATAAGGTCTTTCTCCTGTATGTGTTCTGATGTGCTGAATCAGAGCACCCTTAGCTGAAAACTGCTTTTTACATATATGGCAGGTATAACGCTTGTCGCCCGTGTGGATTCGTTGATGACTCCGTAAGCTTGAGCTTCGTGCAAACGTTTTACTACAAACATCGCAAGAATAACGTCTTTCTCCTGTATGTGTTCTGATGTGCCTAATCAGAGTACCCTTCCGTGTGAACTGCTTTTCACACATATGGCAGGTATAACGCTTGTCGCCCGTGTGAATTCGTTGATGTATTCGTAAATCTGAGCTGACTGCAAACGTTTTACTACAAACGTCGCAAGAATAAGGTCTTTCTCCTGTATGTCTTCTGATGTGGGTAATCAGAGTACCCTTCCGTGTAAACTGCTTTTTACACATATGGCAGGTATAAGGCTTGTCACCCGTGTGGATTAGTTTATGTTTCTGTAAATCTGAGCCGTCTGCAAACGTTTTACTACAAACATCGCAAGAATAACGTCTTTCTCCTGTATGTGCTCTGATGTGCCTAATCAGAGTACCCTTCCGTGTGAACTGCTTTTCACACATATGGCAGGTATAACGCTTGTCGCCCGTGTGAATTCGTTGATGTATTCGTAAATATGAGCTGACTGCAAACGTTATACTACAAACGTCGCAAGAATAAGGTCTTTCTCCTGTATGTGTTCTGATGTGGGTAATCAGATTACCCTTCTGTGTAAACTGCTTTTTACATATATGGCAGGTATAACGCTTGTCGCCCGTGTGAATTAGTTGATGTCTCCTTAATGATGAGCTATGTTTAAACGTTTTACTACAAACGTCGCAACTATAAGGTGTTTCTCCTGTATGCGTTCTGATGTGCGTAATCAGATCACTTTTCTTTGTAAACTGCTTGTTACAAGTCCCGCAGGTGTGGAGGCTGCTCGCGGCGGGGCTCGGGCCTGCAACACACACAACAGCTGTTTCATTACAAACAAAACTTACGCTTAGCATCACTATGCTCCGGCTTATTCAAAATCTATACGCAGAAAAGAATGCGTTAAAAAAATTATGCTGACAACTGGAGGCACCTGCTGTCGATTAATGTCGTTTTGGGCCAAATTAAGGAAATATTAGTCCTATCATAGGCGAATTATGAAATTATATTTCACTCCACACTCGGCTGCCGCGCCCCGCGCTGGTCAGTGGTAACAGATAAATGTCCAATGTAATGGGAGTAACTACTCACTGTACTCAGGCGGCCGCTTTAAAACGGAGTGGATAATGTCATCATCATCAGCCTACATCCACAGCTGGGCACAAGCCTCTCGTTGATTTGAGGGATTGGGCATAGTCCCCATGCTGGCCCATGCCGCAAATGTTTACAGCTATAAGCTCCATAACGCGTGAGTAAAGGCTATTGAAATAGCCGAATTCTGAATAATATTTTCTTTCATCCTTTATAACTATTTAAGCTTAGTAATAGTTAAGCTTAGAGAGTACCTCATATAACACAGATATTACTCGTGGCTCTGTGATGCAAAAAATAATGTTTTTTTCGTTTTTCAAAATTTCCAAAAACTGACTCAACAAAAAGTTCTATATACCTAATTATCGAACCTGCTCCCAAAATTTCACTAGAATCGGTTGAGAAATGCGACCTGTAGAGAAGAACATCCGGACATACATACGATAAAATTTTGTATATTTTGTTCAAATTTCAAAATTTCCAAAAAGTGACGACAATAAAATTCTATATAACATTTCTGATGAGAAATGCGACCTTTAGTAGAGAACTCTCGGACAGACAGACAGACATACGAAAGATTTTTTGTCGAAAGCTGAAACGGAGACGCTTCCTTCCTCGGTCAATTAAGCATCACAGATGACTTTTATTTATAAAAAAGAGTGCCTGGGACAACATTTATCTGTATAAGAATATAAGTATTTGAATAAACGTAGTTATCCAATGCTAATATACAAACTTTACTCAGCTTGTTATGTATGAAACCACTAAATGCTGTAAAATAGTGTCCACGGCAGCTGTCTTCTGAATAATGGTGTAGTTAATTTCTATCAAAAAGCTTGATTTTGAGTAACCATCCACCATAGACGCAAAGTAGCATGTCTATGCGTCTTCTACAAATTGTACTTCGGGGAGTGTGCTCAGGAGCTCCACGAGCTCATACCGCCTTCCCCCTTCTTCCATCGGACATCCAGACGTACGGCTGGCTACCATCCTTACCTGGTCGAAATTCCTCTAATTCGAACCAAGCGTTCACCTTTCATAAAGCTTCATCTTTCATAATGCGCACTTCTAAGGTTTGGAATTCTCTGCCGGCGTCTGTATTTATTTCCAAGTTCATATAACCTAGACCTTTTTAAGGCACGAAAGAATAGGCATCTTATGGGTGAGCTCGCTTCATCGTCGGCTTCATCTTTGCCCCCTGGCTAAATGGTGGCCAAGAGCAATCCTATTTTTAATAAAAAAAACCGCTTTTATTAGGTCTTCAAGTCACATAAGGTTCCACATTTTATCAATTATTCAGCTACCGTGTAAAAGTGTTTTCTGGGTTCTTTATATAGCTTATTTCTGTATACATAATGGAAATAAAGTCATAGTTTATAGCTAACTAATACAGAACAAATCGCACACCTAGATCTAAAGGGAGCTAACTCAAAAATCTGAAGTTTTGAGTTATGCACACCACCGAATTCCTTACAGCAAAACCTACATACCAATAAAACAGATATAAAACTAACTCCACTAGTCGCCGCTAGATGGCGCCAAATGCCGCTTTAGTTGAATGAGCGAGTGTTGCTTCCTCCCCACCAAAACAGGGACATCGCCAGTTGCAACCAGCATTACAAGCGGAGCGCACGTGCTCGTTGCAAACAGAAGGGAGTTATTTTGAGTTGTACCCTTACTGTTGAAATTTGAAGCAGTATTATTTTGAAAGGTCGCCATTTTGGTGGTTAGTGTTCATTGATTTAATAAAACATTTTGAGTTGAACCAGTATTGCTGGCGGGGTGAATAAAGTTTTTCTTTTAATTTAGAATTGTTACCGTATTGATGATTTATTTTTGAATTTTTAGTTGAGTCTGTTTTGTTGAATCGTTTTTTAATCTGTTATATTTCTTTATAAAACAAACGAAATTGATCTTTTATGCTACTAGCAATTAGAGCCTTTTTTATTCATATAATTTTATTCTCATCCTATACAACTACAGAGTTAGTTCCGTTTTAACTGATCGATTTTTGAGTTAGATCTCTTTAGATGGGCTCCGCCAAATCTAACTTTACATCATCGCTAATGAGATCCGAATCGTTACATTGCTGGCTTTTAAAATCTACTTGGCGCAAAGGATCCTATAAGTTAGTAAAATATACATTTTCTATTTCAGGCAAACAATGAATTGTGGACGTATTTTAGTAAGTAAATATAGTAGAAGAAAGGGGCAAGGGAATTATCACTCCTCCTATCGTATTTAGGTATTTACTCAACATTCAACTCTGGAAGATGACTTCGAGATGATATCAAGTGATAAAGTGGTCCGACTACTGCATGACAACATGCTATGCTGCGAAAGTGTCGATGGCAAGCCATCAGATTTTCTTCCCTTCAGCTGTGGTGTAAAGAAAGGGTTCGTCCTTTCGCGAAAGCTGTTTGCTTTGTACTTTGCAGTAGTAGTTCGGCACTACAAACTTTCTCTGAGGGCATCTGTATCCGCTACCGCACCAATGGAGGCATATTGAACGCCCGGCTAAAGTGCCAGCTCTCGCGATAGTCACGGAAATGATCTATGCAGACGATTTATGTTTTGTGACGGAATCCCCAGGAACTCTACAACAGCTTTTGTCGATTCTTGATGAGCCATGTTAAAGATTTGGCCTTAAAATAAGTGTCAAAAATAGCCAATTCTTGGATTGACATAAAGCGCGGCTGGGACTCATTTAAGCAAGTAGAGCACTTTAAGTACTTGGGGAGTACAATTACAATTAAGTACCACCTTGATAACGAAGTCAACTGCAGAATAAGAGCCGCTGCAGCAGCTTTCGGCAAACTTCGTTCTAAGGTGTTCCATTCTCATGACATAAAGCTCCCTACTAAGGTAACTGTATGTATACATGGCAATAGTGCTGCCAAACATATCCGCTCATTAGATAAATTCCACCTGAGATGCCTAATGGGCATCCACTCGGCCGACCATGTAGGAACACAAAAGTCCTCAGGCGTGCTGCTGTTGCAGGAAAAAAGGCATTGAGACGCCAACTGCGATGGTGCGGACATTTCCCTTGTATGACTGATGATTGATGAACGAATTGCAAAGCGGATCTTTTACTGTGAACTGCAGAACGGAAAGCGCAAAAAGGTGGACAGTTGTTATAGTATAAGGATGTGCTGACGCGTGACATGAAGAGGGCCTATATAGAGTATATCCCAATTGGGAGACATGATCAGTAATTCGGTCACAGTGGAGGAATACTGTACATATACAAGTGCGTGAGTTTGAAGCCAGGCGGCGTACAGAACTAGACGCTCAGCGCGACGAACGGAAGACCAGGCCACCTGCGGCCATTGGATATACGTAATTACGTCGGAAGGGTGCTGACTTGAACGAGTGTGAACGCACGCTTACTGCTAAAATAAGCTACGTCAGTCACCAGAGAACACATCAGCGACGCTCTCAAGAGTGTTAACAGTCGCTGTAGCCTGTGTTTTATATTGTGTTAACATTTATCAGAAAATTTTGTTAGTAATATACTTTTTATAATTAAAAATAACAAACAGGACATACTTATAAGTCAAATGTGATTATTGAAGTACATTTTACATTGTTTTTCATAGAACGGAAGAAAACTGTATTCTGTAGTATAAACTTTTATAATTAATATTAATATAATAATATGTCACTACTTTATATATTTTTGAGTAATATAAATAAAACTTATTAATTGATTTCGGCACTTCTAGTGTTTTCTTGCTAATTCTCATCCGATATGTACCCCTACTGTTGGTCACAGACTGCTCTATGAATTGGACTAATTTTTAAATAATACAAAATGCTTTTACGTTTTTGATATAAGTTGCCTCTTCAAAAGAGAGCCAACTAAAAATTAAATTCATCAACACTGGCTCAACTCAAATTATAAAACAAATAAACATACATTGTTAAGCAATAGGGAAACAACTACAAAAATTCACATATCTGCTCCAAAACGTGATTAAAACATAAGATTCCAACAATATATTTCTTCTAGTTGCATATAAAAACCATAAATCTATACAGAAAGCTCCTGCAGTTCACAGAAACATCATAATCAGTTTTTCGTCTTTTCTGAAAAAAGCGCTTTTTTGAGTTTATACCTGTTTAGATCTAGGTGTGCGAAATGTAAGCTGAATGATGTATTCTTATTCCGCAATTGCTTGTAAAAGTACCATTTTTAAACAAGTTATACAGAGTTTTTCTGGGTAGTAATTGAATTAGGGACTTTTAGAACGTTGTTTTACTGTCGTAATGGGGTCGATCGCATTTAATTTTGAACCCTTATTGGCTGTAAATGTAAAATCAATCACATTTGCTAACATATTCAATTGTTATTCAGATATTTGTACTTCCAAATCACTATTATTCAAACAATAGCTTAATAATTAGAACGGTGTGGCTTTTTATTCAGAGTTATGCTGCAAAATAGCTGCATGGTTTTATCCAGCTTATAATGAATCGCCATTAAAACTACTTTTTAAGAAAACTACTGAATCATTTTGTATATCAAATGCCTCATTTTAGTTATTAATTAAAGGTACAGGGACGTATATATAAGGGGGGGGGGGGGTCCGGGGGGTCCAGCATCGAATAATTTGAGCCCGCGGTCTCGCGAGGAACTGCGAAATTTCGCAACTTGTTCTAAAAATCATAAACCGTGCGTTTTTCGACAGCAAAATCTGACCATCTTGGAAGGGCCATAGCTTTGTCCCTAAAAGGGCTAAAAGGCTTACCTGCACAATTGGGCTTAAATTGGTGTAAATTTAACGAACTTAGAAAAAGTACCTACTGATAGGTTTAGGCAGTTTTTGAGGTAGTATCAAGTTATGAGTCATAATAGTTTTTGAATTTTTTATGTTAAATAAAATATATTTTGGGTAGGTATTTCTTAAAATATATAGTTGTAGATATCACTTTAGAAGATAAATTAGCCTTAAAAACCAACTGGGACTGCTTGGAAATAATTCCTGGCTCGCTCAATAGTAGACCATTGCATTTTTTTGCTCCTGTTACGGGGCCCACTCTATATGAATGAATTTTAGACATGGGGGCCAATTTTGAGGGGTAAATTAGAAAATAAAATCAATTTTTCAAACTATATCGTGTGATATACCTACCTATGAAATAAAAGGTCTGAATGTGAGAAACAATTTTTTTTTTATAAATATTTCATAATTCAGTTTGAAGACTGAAGTGATTTGAGTAAATAGACGAAAATTGATCTTCGAAACTAAAAGGCCAAAAATTTTGAAAATGTATATACTAAATAGTCCTTTACCTATAGATTAGAGGAAAACCTGTAAAAAGTCTAGGTTTAATAGTTTTTGAGATATAGATATCATGTGAATTTCCTATGAACATGCGACTTTTTTGATTCGAAGTATAGGATAGTGGTTTCACATGTGGAGTATAGGGTAGTGGTGGGAATGCAGTCCTTCATTGTGCGTGGTCCGACACGCACTTGGCCGTTTTTTTTCTACAGAAAAATTTCGCTCGTTCATTTATTTTTAAATGTCCTGATGGCCCGTCCGCCCGTCCCCCCCCTTAGAATTTCTATATCTACGTGCTTGTAAAGGTATAAATACAGTTTATAACAATTATAACTTATTTAATGGCTTTTGATAGAAAACCATTAGCTGTTATACCCTAAGAATTTTTGTCACTTCTAAAAGTCTTTTCTTTACTATCACTAAACATGATTATCTACTCGTAAGCGGTGCGTGAAGATAATTCATATGCTTTTCATGATATAACTACTTGCGCAATATTATTTAAGGCGTATCATGGTTATATTATAATACATAAAAAACATCAGTTTCACCGTGCACCTCGCTGTTTATATTTATTACATGCAACAACACTATGAAGTCTCTTTTTTCTACTTTACAACTTAACGCTTAATTTGGTCCGAAAAGTATTTTTTTTATACGACGTCGGTGGCAAATGCATCACGTTATATAAATACTTGGATGCTGCTTTCAGACTTAGCTTAGGTATAAATATGCCAATGTAGCTACGTATATTAATGTACAGTACATGATTATTATTATTTGTTAAACCATAACTCATTTTTTAGTTTGTATTGTTTTGTGCCTTAATTGTTTTTTTTTTAATTGGTTTTCTATTGCTTTGCTGGACCCTATGCTGGACTTCGAAGAAGTATAAGGGATCTCGGAAGTGGTTAGAGGTGGAGCCATTGCAATTGGGTTTTTTCGAATCGTCTTGGTGAGCAGTTAGGACTAGTGTCACGAGGTGGACCCTATGCTGGACCTCGAAGAAGTATAAGGGATCTCGGAATCGGTTGGAGAAGGAGCCATTGCAATTTGGTTTTTCGTTTCGTCTTGGTGAGCAATTAGGACTAGTGTCACGAGGTGGACCCTATGCTGGATCTCGAAGAAGTATAAGGGATCTCGGAATCGGTTGGAGAAGGAGCCATTACAATTGGGTTTTTCGAATCGTCTTGGTGAGCAAACTTTTTGAAAACATTTTAGCCAATCACAAGGCAGTGCTTTGCGTGGGTAAATTCCTCAACAGCCATTGGCCAACAATTTACGCGCGACGCCGGCGATCGCCATTTTGTCTGGCTGCGCGAAGCACGAGAGCACTAGTTCAACTGTCATTGCATATTCTACCTTGACCTTACGTATAATGGAACAAGGTCTTTATTGAATTGGTCGTACATTCGGTTTCATTCGGTACTTGTCTGCACTCGTCGGCGTGAACGAAGATTGCCGATGTAACTGATATTTGTGGTTCTACTGTATTTATTTATATAGATAAACAAATTTATTTCTATAGAAAAACTTCCAAGACTCAGGATCAAATATTCGTGTTAGTTCATCTCACAAATAAATGCTCTAGCCGGGATTCGAGCCCAGGAACTCCGCCTTCGTAGGCAGGACAACTACCAACTAAGCCAAAGTGGCCGTCAAAATATTCCGCAATTTTCACATTCACCAGTGCTGTAACCGTGTAAGTCGATTCACAAGAGCTGGCGCGGAATGTCTATGAAATTAATGACAGTTTCATACATTTTCCGCGCCAGCTCTTGTGAATCGACCTACACTACATTACACTATGCGCTGCCTAAAAATATTATTCTAGATACTAAATTAATAGATGAGCATATACGCTATTTAAAATTGTTACCCTAAAATAAATGGCATTACCGGTAAAAACCGGTAATAAACAACGCGTCCCATCCCTACGCCGCGCGCGCCATATTGAACCCAAGCGCGCGCTCTATGAAACAGCCAATGTCAGCGACGTTACCGACCTCCCCGCGACCCGCACATACCGCTAACCTTGGTGACTTTTGATTCGAACTAAATCGTTCATAGGGGCCATCTAGAGGGGGTTATCAATGCCTCAGCCTATAGACGCCTGCAACTCCAGGGGTGTCACATGCGCGTGGCCGACCCTTTAAAAATGTATACACTCTTTTCTTGAAGAATCCCATACTGTAGTTCCTCGGGATAACCTCGGCAGGGAGCCCATTCCACAACCGGAGCGTACGAGGGAGGAAGTTCCTCTGAAACCGTACCGTACGCGACCATTTAAGTTCTAAGGTGTGAGGATGACTGCCCTGCCGACGGCGAGCAGTGCGATGATAGAAAGCGGCCGTGGGCATCATATCGAACAGTTCTTCGGAGCACAACTTCGGAGTCAAAATCTCAAATGAACTTAATGCTGAATAATTTCTGAATAACAATCTCCATATGCATCTTTCTGAATAAATATGAAATAAAAGTTGTATAAAATAGATGTCAGCTTTTTTCAAATGTTACTAAGCTAAGTCAACCATTACTATAAGCTATTACCCAGACTTTAAATCGCTGTTATACAGACTAAAGCATTTAAAACTGTTTCCCGAATTGCTTGTTTAACAGCTGTAGACGTTTACTCAGACATTATCCAGACAATAGTTTCTGCTTATAGTTTCGTGGATCGCTATTACTCAAACTTTATTCAGCACGACTGTGTTACTTGGGTTTTGAACAATAAGGGATCTACGGCTGCTAGAAGCTTTAGAACTTGGAGAAAGTACGAGACACGACTATCTGTTAGCACAATTTATTCAAAAGAGAACACTGACATTTGACAGATTCATTTGGTGAGAAAATAATCTACCCTCTTTATTCTGCATATCTTACACCTCCACCCTTATTTCTAACTTCACATTGAATTTACACATTACGAACATTTGAAAGGGAGTATCATAATATACATAACATTGACAATTTTAGCATTAGTCAATATCAAAACCAAATCGCTTTACAGGTAACAACAAATCTCTAGGTCTTAGATTGGGCCTTAAGGATGTCACCGAGGAGGCGCCGGGTTCCGGCTGATCCGGCGCTTCCAGGCCGGTTTCAGAGTCTAACCGCTGGGGCTCATACTCGGGAACCGATATGGAGTGCTCGGCGCTGTGGTCACTCCTGGAACCATCCGAGTCAGTCGCTGCAGTATTCAGTGCTGCTGGTACGGGCCCTTCATACGTACTCGCCCAACGACTTTTAATCTGATCGACATGTCTCTGTACAGGTTGACCGTTTCCCGCCGCGACTATATAATTACGTCAACTAGTTTTTTCTCTAATTTTACCATCTGGCCATTTGTTACCCCCACCGTAATTTCTATACCAAACATTCTCTCCTACTTTAAAATCTCGAGACGTACCGCCAGCATATGCTACCTGTTTCACTTGCTGTTCTCGGACTCGATCTATCGTACAGTCGTCGCGCAGCAAATCTAACCTCGAACGTAGGTACCTACGCTGTAACAAGGAGGCTGGAGATACCCCGGTAGTACTATGAACTACGTTCCTATAAGCGAATAAGTATGACTGTAGCGCTTCGTCTATATCGCAGCCATCGCGCATTGCATTTTTAATGGCTCGTTTACAGAGCTTCACCGCCCCCTCTGCGGCTCCGTTAGATGCAGGATGGTATGCGGCAGCAAACGTGACCTTGATGCGGTTCCGTGTCATAAAAGCGTCGTATTCTTTGCTGGAAAATGGCGGAACGTTATCCGACACAACTTCTCTGGGTAATCCGTAACGCGCAAACGTCTCTCTTAATACTTTCATGACCGCCCGCGCCGTGGTCGACTGCATGGGGAATACTTCTAACCATTTTGAAGTGGAATCTATGATTACCATAAACGTTCTACCCTGAAAGGGGCCCAAGAAATCTACATGAAGCCTGGTCCAGACGTCCGTCATGTACCGCCAGGGCTGCGGTGGCGCCCACCTCAGCGCACGTGCCGCAGCTTCTGCATGCGCGCTCCACGTCAGCGTCGATGCCCGGCCACCACATAACGCTGCGAGCCATGCTTTTTATTTTTACTATCGCCTAGCTTTTTATTTTTACTCTTTACTTAGTGACCAACGTGAAGCTCTTTTAGTAACCTCTCTCTTAACGGTGGGGGAATCACTAATCGGTATCCCTATACCTCACAACCCCTGTCTAAATACAGCTCGTGTCGCCGAGTAAAGTATGGTTGCACGCCTTCATCCCCATTCGCTGCCGGCCAACCCGCTTGTAAGTAACCGACTACCTGTCTTAACACTGGATCCTTTTCCGTCTGCATCTGTACCATCTGTCGGTCTACGGGTATAAAATCCTGCACAAAATTCAAATAAGTCGACTCGTTCACTAACTTGCTCGGCCGGCCGACAGGTAAACGGGAGAAGGCTTCTGCCGCATTTTTGTCACTGCGCACGTACTCGATGTCGAAGTTATACCCCGCTAGCAATACCGCCCACCGTTGTAATCTGCTAGCGGCCATTACCGGAATTCCTTTTTTTTTCGCCAAAGATAGACACTAGGGGCTTGTGATCGGTCCGGAGTGTGAACTTCCTGCCATGCAGATATTGGTGGAATTTGACGTGCGAGACGACCGCGCCCACGCCAAGGTTGCTGGCGTCTGCCGTCAGCACCACCGGCTGCTCGAGGAAGTAGTGCGCGAGGACTTCGGTTGATATTAATATATCTTATATTTTGGTAAAAGCACTCCGGCACTCCTGGTCCCACTTACCCCTTTCCTCAGTAAGTTATAAAATGGTGAGAGTATCGTACTAATATTATGAGCAAATTTCGCATAATACATTACTAGCCCCAGAAATGAACGTAATACGGAAATATTATTAGGTTCCGGCGCTCGTTTAATAGCTTCTACCTTCTCCGGACACGTGTGGACCCTTTGTTTACTAATGACGAAACCTAAATACGTTACTGAGTCCGCAAAGAACGTACACTTGTCTTTTCTTATCTTGAACCCGTAAGACTTGAGCCTTTTAAATACCTCAAGTAAAGTCTCAAATTTGTCGTCCGTTCCAGTAATAATCAGATCATCTAAAAACACTCCCACACGAGGTAAATCTCCAAACAACTGCTTTAGTTTCCTCTGAAAAATCCCGGGGCTTGAATCTATGTATGGTCCAAACTGCCTAAACTTTTAAGTATCCATGGAAAAATTATCTACCTCTTCACTTTCGCCACTTTCACTGCCCGAATACACAACCTGTTCTTCTAGCATCGCATACGAGAAAGTACGAGACACGACTATCTGTTAGCACAATTTATTCAAAAGAGAACACTGACATTTGACAGATTCATTTGGTGAGAAAATAATCTACCCTCTTTATTCTGCATATCTTACAGGTTTGATACCTGACAGGAGCGAAGCCACAGACGCTGTAGTAAATGAAGTACACTTACCTGTCGCCGGCGGACATTCTGTTGCCACGTACGTGTGGTCCCAGTGGCCGCCGCCTCGCGACTGGCGCGGGCTACTACATGACGCTTCTGCAAACGACAACGTTGATTTTTGTATTTTCAACTTTTTTAGTTCGATTGCCGTATCCCGGTTCTCGGACAGACTCATTCGACGTAAATTCGAGGACTGAAACATGGAATGAAACGGGTGTAACGGCGACCCACCCCGCGCTTCGCACGAATTACAATATAATGCATGTGTGAGAAATATACATAAATTATATAACAAAGCCATCCGCAAGAATCAAGCTACACGTTGGTGAAAGCCGCATCTATATCCATCAAGCCGTTTTCGAGTTTATTGCGAACATACAGACAAACGCGGCAGGGAACTTCTTTTTATAATATGCTTGTATTGATAATTGCCGACATTTCGAGCCTTTGCAGCGCTCGCGGTCGAGCGAATAGACCAAATAAAGATAGAGCGGGTGTCTTCCCGCTTGTTCACTAATGTCACAAAGAGCTCAAAACATCGGGATGTATGTACCTTTACAGCCTACCCTTCCTAGAAATATAAAACGTGAAAGATTTGCACTGTATATAGATGGATGTACGATCCTCTTATCTTAAGCTAAAAACTTAGACAACAAAATAGGTAACACAGCTTATAATTTACTAGCTGTTGCCCGCGACTTCGTCCGCGTCTTCGCTCCTCTTGGCGCAGCGTGATGTTATGTAGCCTAAAGCCTTCCTCGATAAATGGACTATCCAACACAATTTTTTTTTCTGTTCGAACCAGTAGTTCCTGAGATTAGCGCGTTCAAACAAACAATCTCTTCAGCTTTATAATATTAAGTATAGATATCAAAATTCATCCCCTTGGAAAAAAGGGGGTGAAAACTTTGTAAAGGGAACAAAATTATTTTTTAGTAGCAAACTTGAAACTTCTTTAATAATCTAAGAATTAAAATGAAAGAAAACGATTTTCAACGTTTTTCTAAATTCGCCCTCTGAAGGGGTGAAAAGGGGGTTAAAAGTTCGACTGGGAAGGATTTTGTTTAACGAGAGACTTGAAGCTTCGTTTGTAGTATAGTTTTCGTTTATTTAAACTATAAGAAAAAACATCTCATTTTTTTTAATAAATAAATCTCTGAATAGAGAATACGGTTGACAGTTTGTTTGGGGAGCAAGTAATTTATGATAAACTTGAACACTTAGTACTACTTGTACTTGACATTTACTGGACTAAACAATAAAATATAAGAATACAAAGTCTTAAGTACTCTGCAGCTAAAGCACGTTCCACTTAACTTCAAAGACTACTGTTAGCTTTCCGTAAAACACACTCTTATCTATGCCAGTACTGTAGCTAATGACAGCACCTAGCGATTAGTTCTTTGAGTGCATTTGTATATTTGCAATACCTGCCAGCTTGTTGGCCACCAACGTGGTAAAAAAACCATTTTTTATTTGCAATAACTGCCAGATTGTTGGACAACAACGTGGTAAAAAAAAAACATTTTTTAAGTGCATATCTTCAAACTGAATTAGTAGGCTTTTAGTTTAAATCGAAGTAGGTAAAGCTATTTCAGCATATTTATGGAATGATGTACGTTCCTTTCCTATTGACGGCAAAATTGTGGTGTTTTAGTTAGTTAATGGAGAAGTGGCAGCTTCGGGCTCGGGGGCCTTGGGCCTTATTTTTGACGTCCAGGCAGTGACAATTATTTTACATACCTTGAGTACGGTGACAGCTGTCATCCCAGTACAAAGTATGTCATGTTTGACGTTAAGGTTATACAGCGTGGTTATCGATAAACAAACATTAATTTATTTAATCACATAACGAAAACATTAAAAAGAAAATTCCAAAAATAAAATAAAATTTGAGATAAAATGGACATTAAAAGCTAATTTTATTAGTAAAACTAATATTAGTCATGTTTTTTACTTTTTGGTACCTGTTATTCCTTATTGAGGCCGTTAATAACTTTTGATCTAATTGTTCTAAAACGAAAAAGGGAAGATCTAATTTTTTATAAACTAAATATTTTTTTCCAAAAGTGTTGTTTTGGACGGCTGTTTATTGTTACTGATAATCAATACCCTGTTTATTGTGACCACCTTGCAATTTTCATCTTTTTTTGAAAAATAGATAAAAGCTACGAGTATATCTTAAGTTAAAACACCTACAAAAAAAGTAATGACACAACAATAATTAATAATAGTTTTAGTGATAAGTTTGGCTGAAATTTCACCCCTTTTAATATGTCCAGTATCAAACCACCCTGTATAATGCCAGCTGTGCCTGTATATTGTACTGGAATGACAGCTAAAAGACAGCAAGTAATTAGCACAGTATCATGAAGGCGAGCACTCACGCGCCGCGCCGTCGTCGCCCGCCGCGTCGCCCGCCGCCTCCGACTGCTCGGCGGCCTCCTCATCTGCACCACACACGACATTTACTTCAAGGAGTTCAACAGGGCCCGCTCGGCCTTTCTTACTATTTCACATTGATGACATGGCTCCCTGCCAAGGTCTTCCCGGGGGTAGTTCACAGTTCGGGATTCATCAAGAGACGGGTGTATAACTTTTTAAAGGGTCCGCAACGTTCATGTCGCACCTTCAGGAGTAGAAGGCGTCCATAGGCTGCGGTGACCGCTTACCATCAGGCAGGCCGTACGCTTGTTTGCCACCGGCGATTACACTCGTAACACGTACGAGTATGTCTGTCTATCCGCCCGTCTGTCACAACTAATTGGCTTCGAAACAACTGAACCGAATGAGTTGAAGCTTGGTAAAAATATGTAACTCGGAACCAAGGACGTAGGTAAAAAAAAATCCAATCTATATCGTATGGTAAATAAATCAAAGGGATTGTTGTGAGCATCTCAAATATACTGTAAATATTTTTACACCACACCTTGCCAAAAAGCGCGTTTTTCCGCACGCTGCGCGTCCCGAAAAACCCACTTCTTGGCCAAGTGGTGACGTAAAATTGTGTACAAAACACGGGTCGTAAAACAGAAAGCCCTCTCTCGCATATTTATGACCCTCGCCTGCGGCTCGGGCCTCAAATTTCTGCGATATCGGCCTTTCTTTGTTTTACAACCCTTGTATCGTAATGTACTATTACAAGCGGAATCGTCCACTTTGCGGAATTATAATTTACAACCGAAATTAAAAATTGATCACCCCGGGCGGGATTTGAACTCGCTACCTCTGGTCCATCGCTCTTTCCAACTGATCTACCAATCAACTATTTTTTTTTCATTTGGGTTGGGAGTGACCAGCTCGTTGCTAGCCCTTGCCTTGGATGATTTGAAGATTCGTCGTGTCGACAGCCAGAAACAAATGGAGGTCCCCTAACTATCAACACAGCGTATCCTCTGGGGCTCGGCCGACCTTAACCACCACCATGTACAGAACACCACATGGCTAACCAGCACAGAGCAAGAAGTGGTATTATTTATTATGGCTGCGGTCTTTTGTCAGGTGGGGATACCTATTTCCCCAGTTGAGCAAACAAAGACTAATTTCAAATTTACGGGGAAAAATAAAAAAAAAACCTTAAATATTTTTCCCTTAATTGAAATTTGGAATATTCATTAGCAGCGTTACTGTTTAATACAAAACTAAAACAAAGACAGTTCAAATAATTATCTTGAGAGTGATATCTTAATCCTCGAATGAATCTTTCTTTTTTTAAATGGATGGAGATGCGGGCAGATGCTAAGCAAAAATATTTCCGATGAAGAATCCTTTTAAAAGTTCAATACATTCGAATTCCAGACTAAACACCTGCCTCTTACGTCAAAATGGAAGAAATGGTCACTTACAGTGTATGCATGATTTCGAATAATATTGGTTATATGAACTCATTGAAATTTAGATAATACTGCTCGGAAATATTAGAACACCTCGCCCGCTACGATATATCTGATGGCGACTCTACGGAACCCTCTCCATGTGAGTTTAACTCGCGCTTGTCCAGTTTTATTCCTTTTCGGCACCATCAACATCCGATCAGCCTTGCTAACACGACGAACATGTTCACTCGTATAAGGTGTGGGTACTTACGTAGCACCAAGCCCTGGCTCGTCCCATCATCTCCTCCCACCTCCGCCTTCACTGCGGGCTCTTCACCTGAATCAAAAGAAAAACTATGAGCACATCAATTGTAATAAGCGAACTGCGAGCCCTTGATGCCCATAAATATTGTGTTGTGACTAACAACATTGTCAACTTATACTTATTGAGCTCTCTAAGCGCATCCCTGCGGGCGAGCATGGCGGACAGCCGAGGAAGCCCAAACCGGAGGAGCTCGCGATCCAGTACGACGTAACCTTAGTCTTGCCGGACTGCCATGCCCGCCATTGGGGATGTGACTTTTAGTGTGATTTGTGAATGGGTACTGACATGAATCACCAGTTGTCCCGCTTTCAGTCGTCTCAGACTTGACCGCAGTTTCTTCATCTGCAGAGAGAAAAATATGATCATCATACAACAAAAGGTGATCTAAGTTGTACAAAAAATACCGGTGGATGTCAGTCAGGGGGCCAGCGGGCGTTCCCGTTTCTCATATACACTAGATGCCTTGGTATGGCTGAGTAAACATGACAACGCAACACAAAGTATGCAACGGGCATGTGACATACCTGGAGTTGCAAGCGGTCATACCAACAGTAAGGTGAACGAGAAACAAACACACCATCATTAACACGCACCTGATTTCTACATCAAGCAGTTACTCCATGGATGTTATACTACCTTTCTCATCATCATCATATCTTTCTTTAAAACATTTAATTTTCCTATTAATCTCACACATACAAGGATCCGGTACTTACTTGACGCACAGCACCAGTCCTCACTCGCCCCATTGTCTTCTTCTTCCACCTCCGACTTCACTGTGAGCTCTTCATCTAAACAAACCAGGACTCTTAACAAATCAGTAGATTTTACTGTTATATAGTCAACCTGTAGTCAACAGCAAAAGTAGATGATCATTTTAGTGCCTTGTCACTTTCACTACTTTGACGCATCCCAACTGTCGCAGTATTGTCACGTTAGTGGGACAAAGTACTAAAATGATCATCTATATTTACTGTTGACTGAACAATATTTTACATTGATCTGATCTGACTTATATTACTATTGTATTTTCCGTAAGTGTTGCGTCTGTGTCTTCATTTGATAGATTTAAGGCAGGCCCCCACTGAAAACCAGCATCGCATCTTGCCACGGCATTATTCGCAGTCAATATTTTGTATTCTTTATTGTAAACCTCAATAAATGAGATTGTTCATACATATTATACAAACTTACAACTAGATTAATATGTTAATATGTTGTGTATAGAAGTTAATAAACGTAAATACGTGTATTCTTCCTTTCTTTGCAGTAGGTACGTACATATTGTATCAGCACTCGAACTATTGTTGTCCCCCTCCAACTTGACATCAAGTTCTTCGTCTGAATCAACAAGAAAGAAACAAGCTTAACATTACTCGTCCAACCAGACATTAGAGGTACACTGAGTACCTTGCTGACTCCTACATAACTGATTCCAGGTCAGGAGCAACAGATCCACAGGTTATACATATACCTATGGCCCGCAGAGCTCGCTCCAGCCGCGCCCGCAGCTCCGCCTGGCTGCGCTGCACCTGCAGCTTGAAGGCGCTCGCGTCTCGCAGCCGGCCCACGCACGCGGAGCAGATCCCGCACTCCTCCCCGCCTTCATTCAACTGCGAGTACAAGCACTCATAGTCAAATCAAAATATTCTTTATTCAAATAGGCCTAGCAACAAGCAACTTCCGCACATAATCATAACAATGACAGTCAACCACCATAAGCATTGAAATTCAAGAGTAGTATTGACAACAACACCATGCGCAATTTAGGGTTCCATAGTTGCCCACACGTTACATCGCAGACTTAAAAGAACAGCAACTTATATATGATTAACACAACTAACAACAATACCTAAGTAATTAATATAAATAGTAAAAAAATGCTTTTATAGGTATATTTCTTAAGTTCCGCTATTACTCGCGTTAACTAGTAGTGTTATCTAAGCTGTGATAGTTTTGTTTTTAAATTTTTATGTATATACTACTAAAATGTTATTTTTTCAATTTTACTCTACTGTCTTGTTGGCGTGATATGTATAGCTATGCCAAATCACTGCTTTATCGTAGTAATGGTTACTGAGTTAAGCTGCGGACTGACGGACGGACATAGAAAAATTAGTAAGGTGGGCGGTTACTTATTCTATGCCATTGGAACTCATGTTACATTTTCACGAACTGTAAAATAATACAAATACATAAGAACTATTGAATGTCTAAATTAAAAATCATTCTGAAAGAAAGCAAAAGATAGATTTCTTTAAAATAACTTATATTCAGAGACCCGAACTTTTGGTGGCATTATTGAACTGTCGTAATGACTTTTCATTCATCAACTTTGTCATATTTATGTCAACCAGATGTCACAAATTAAACAATTTCATGAAATCTCTTTAAATATTTGACCATATCATTTTACATTATATTCTTAAGTTTCAAAGCACTCATTAGTACAAGCTGGGATTCAAACTAACAACTGCTGCTTAGCAGCCGCAAGCTTGAACCGTTAGGATATTGTAACTTTTAGTTGAAATAAACTATGGACGATCTTACACAAACCAACCGAGTCCAGTTACAAGCTTAGCTTATACTATGTGTACAAGGTGATGATAAACAAACTTATATCTATACTAATATTATAAAGCTGAAGAGTTTGTTGGTTTGAACGCGCTAATCTCATGAACTACTGGTTCGAATTGAAAAAATATTTTTGTGTGGGATAGTCCATTTATCGAGGAAGGCTTTAGGCTATATAACATCACGCTGCGACCAATTGGAGCGAAGACGCGGACGAAGTCGTGGGCAACAGCTAGTAATAAATAAATCATCATCATCATCATCATGTCAGCCGAAAGACGTCCACCGCTGGACATAGGCCTCCCCCAAAGACTTCCACAATGACCGGTCCTGCGCCACCCGCATCCAGCGGAGAGCCGCGACCTTCACTAGGTCATCAGTCCACCGTGTGGGGGGCCTGCCCACGCTATGCTTTCCAGTACGTGGTCGCCACTCGAGAACCATCCCCATCGGTTCCCCGTCCACTGCCACTTAAGTTTGGCAATTCAGAGGGCTGTATCGGTCACTTTGGTTCTGTTGCGGATGGCCTCATTCCTGATGCGATCACGCAGAGAAACTCCCAACATAGCTCTCTATTTTGCCCTTTGGGTGACTTTGAGCATTCTTATGAGGCCCATAGTAAGCGACTGTAGCTTCCCAAATGCTGCCCAGTCGAGTCGGATTTGATGACTAACCCCTTTCTCAAAGTTGGACCTACCTAACTGGACAGTCTGTTCTAGGTATATGTAATCCTCTACAACTTCGAGCGTAAAGTATCCGATTGTTAAGGGAGTTGGTGCGGGATGGACATTTGACATGATCATCGTCTTGTCCATGTTCATCCTTAGACCAACTCGCTCGGAGGCTTTACTGAGGTCATTGAGCATTGTACTTAAATCCTCCATGATCTCAGCCAAGACTACTATATCGTCAGCAAACCGAAGGTGAGAAAGGTAGTCGCCGTTTATGTTGATGCCTAGCCTTCTCCAGTCCAGAGTCTTGAAAACATCCTCGTGTGCAGCGGAGAACACCTGGTACATATTTACTGATATGTAGAATTTGTTGAAGTTAGGGTCGGTAGTGTTAGGCCGTGTAGATTGAGAAGCTTGGCTCTACATGAGCTCTGATATCTTTTTCAGAGGGTAAACCTTATGTGGTCGTCTTAGAAACATTTTACATGAAATGTTTTTGGTGGGATCTTTATTTCCAAATCACCTTTAACATGTATTCAGAGCTTACTTAACAATTAGATACGTCGTTTCTACTAGAAAGGTGTTACTTCCTTAAAAATGTAATGTGAGTTATCATGGAATTGCCTTGTAGTAGAATACAAACTGCTAAGTCCCTACTTACTGAATGAAACAAGAAAAATATAATCAATTCATACGAAATCAAGTCTTTGTTTAAATGATCGATAACATAAGTCATATTTACTCGTATATTATAGCATTCTTCGATCATGTCCAGATATATCTCCGTGTTGCCGAGATGTGTGTACGGCGTCTTCAGGTGCTTGTCCGGAGGGCGCCGCAGGCAGCAGCGGCACGAGTGCAGAGCCTCCATTACGTCAATAGCCGCGTCGTCAGACATTGCGGCACGGACACAATCCAGAGTACGCGCACTGAACAACTAAATACATTGAAAATATATTTATGAATGAAATGTGACGATACATACATTCCGCGATTGCTTTTCGTGAGTTTGACAACTTTGACAGGAGTCACTGGAGACGTCATTAGCCGCGTTCAAGTTCAGTTCAAGATTTACTATCAAATCAAACATCAAACCCTGTCTATTTCATACTCACAGTAACCCTTACTCTGAGATTTCATACCTATCTATAATATCATTGAAACAATTGGGTACCTTAAGTTTTCTAAAGTGGTCCATATTATATTTTTTATTGTTAGTAGACACAAAATGAAGTCCAAAACTGCAGATGATATTTTTTAATTACGTGTGGTTTTTTATAAATATTTTTTTGAATATGTGTTTTGACATACCACGAGTTTGGTTGGATTAATAGAGTTTGTGCCTTAGTCTGCCGCAACAAAAAAAAATACGTGGTGTTGACAGCTGACACTGACAGTTGGCAGTTGTCAAATATAGCCGTCACATCTACGAGTTTGTACGCTGTGCTTCCTAATTTCTACTGTTCTCGAGTTATTACCATCGAATTCTGCCTGACCCTGGATTTTGTAGTACCTGCATCTGCACGACGACCACCGCATTGCTATTTTACGGAATCGGATGCCTTCACGACGACTTGTGCAAGTATTTTTGGACAACGATACTTCTGCCCTCGACGACCGCTGTTCTCACTTGTGTACCTAATACAATGGCTAGTACCTATACAAGTAGCACTTCCAATGCAATAGTTCACGATAGAAAGTATTACGCAGATTAAATGAGATACTTTGTATCATCGTGCAAAAAATATAGAAGGGATAATCCCAACTTAACTTACTTACTAACCGTCCTCCTCCAGGGGCTGTTATTTTTTCCGACCGGGGCTTTAAAGGAATAGAAGCACATTTACAGGAAAGAAAGTTGAAGCTCCTTCGCCCCCCAAGTGTATCCTCAAAAGAAACTCTCAACAAAAAAGAAGTATTGCTTGGTCAAGTGATCGCCAGTCTGCGCATTCATGTAGAGCGTTTAATACGAAGAGTGAGGGAATTCCGGTTTTTTAAGCCTCATTCAGTAACAAACCACAGCCACATGCGGTATTTAGATAATAGTGTTATCATTGCTTGTGCTTTGGTGAACTTGCAGAACAATTAAATAAAACTAGAATGATTTTCTGTCTTGTTTTATTACAGTAGAGTGCTGGACATTGCCTTAAAACCTTAACAACTGCCCGGCTATTATGATAGCTTATACCGTCACGTTATACGGCCAAATGTACTGAAACGTCACATAAAACGTGACGGTATAAGCTATCATACTAGCAGGGCAGGTCTCTATACCCATAAAATAAATAAATATTGGGGGACAATCTTACACAAATCGACCTAGTCCCAAACTAAGCAAAGCTTGTACTGTGGGTACTAGGCGACGATATACATACTTATATAGATAAATATATACTTAAATACATAGAGAACATCCAAGACCCAAGAACAAAATCCGTGCTAAATGCACAAATAATGCCCTGGCCGGGATTTGAACCCGGGACCTCTAGCTTCGGAGGCAGTGTCACTACCAACTAGGCTAAACAGGTTGTCAAATAAAATAAGTAGGTAATCAATCAAACAGGGCTTTGCACTCCAATTTATTTGAAATATATGTATGTCATTATCAATGATCTAAATACATGTGTGTCAGAAAATCCAAATAACATATAAAAATTAGTTGGCAGTTTATTTAGTTTAGACACATTATGCAATGTCACATAGAACTTAATATACTTAAGAACATAGAAAATATTTAAGTACATCAACTTGTATTGAATTTCACACACAACTATTCACTTTCGTTACTATTGAGTGTTTAGTGGTAATAAAACATATTTACAGTTCCTGACAGTACTTAATGCACATGGAATAAATCACTATACATAATTATTAATTATATACATTAAAAATTGGATGTTTGCAGTTTTATAAGTCCAATAACATATGGAAAACCTGTTAAGAGTCCCCCATACGCTTGATTGAACTCGATTCTCCATATAAACGTAGTTTCGATTTCATTTTAAAACGCCATGCTGAAATAACATAAAACTTTGTATACACAATGGGATCCGCTAAGTCTTAGAGTCCGCAGTAAGCTCAGTTCTCCATACAAACATAGTTTCGCTCTCATTTTAAAATGGCATGCTCGAATAATTTGAAACTTTATATACACAATCCGGTATATCTACTTATAGGTAAGGAATTAGTTTCTGTTGCTAGAAATTGGAATGGAATTACATTTTGCCAAATTTTTGGGATAATATTCTTCCAAAATATTTCCGATTTCATCATTAAGCTGTTAGCATAAGCAGAGTCGAAGTTCAGCCATAGGATTTGAATTTTTTTTTGTTCAAATTCTGGATCAGCAACACAAAATGCACTTTTTTTAAAACCACTTCCTAACATCTGAATATGGCACTGAGCTTTAAACTTTTCTTGTATTTTGTTATCAACTACATATGATTTCAGGGCTTTTGCAGTGCTTGCACATTTAATCTCAATGATATAATCATTTGTCATGCCATCAGGCTCCACATATTAAATTTGTCCACATATGTCACCCAGAGTGATAGTTCACACGTTAACTTTAACTGTTTTAGTGATATAGTATACAAATGTGACACTAATCTGCATAAAGGGGTGGATAAGTTGCCAGTTCCAAGAACTAAGTAACAAGTAAGATATATCTTTAAAAATTCCTGCTTGTGCTGGACATCCATCAAATTCTGTATCTATTATGGTGCTTTCTATTTCATTTATATGCACTGTTACGAGATAGGTAATATTTTTTGGTGTTCTTGTGTTTAGGAACAACTTTCGCTCTAACAAAGCATTTGGTGTTATATGTCCTTAAATATTCCATAATAAAATAACCACCATGTCCATGTCTGGCAAATTTCCGGAGCCTGCTCGTACAAAGTCTTCTGAGGAACTCATTTTCCTTGCTAAGTTAGGTTTAGCAAGTAAGCAGTAGGGCAGCGCAAGAGTCGTCGAGGGCAGAAGTATCGTTGTGCAAAAATACGTGCACAAGTCGTCGTTTTTATTTCCGTAAAATAGCAATGCCGTGGTCGTCATGAGATGTGGGTACTACAAAATCCAGGGTCAGGCAGAATTCGATGGTAAAAACTCGAGAACAGTAGAAATTAGGAAACACTGCGTACAAACTCGTAGATGCTCGTAGATGTGACGGCTATATTTGACAACTGCCAACTGTCAGTGCCAGCTGTCAACCACGTATTTTTTTTTTGTTGTGGCAGACTAAGGCACAAACTCTATTAATCCAACCAAACTCGTTGTATGTCAAAACACATATTCAAAAAAATATTTATAAAAAACGACAAGTAATAAAAAAATATCAGCTGCAGTTTTGGACTTCATTTTGTGTCTACTAACAATAAAAAATATAATATGGACCACTTTAGAAAACTTAAGGTACCCAATTAAATACTCTGGAAAAAAAATGGTATATCGATTAAGTATTATTAATTATTATAGATATATGTGAGCTTTGAGCTCTTAATGACATGAATTACTTTATGCTGTAGATAACATTTGTTTATAATAGTAACTGTAAGTTAGATAAAATGTAATTTTAAGAAATATGAATTCACTGAACTTGTCATTAAAACATTTAATTTTATTTAAGAATCTTTTTATATTGAACTAGACGTACCCGCGGCTCCGCCCGCGTAAATGAAACATGAATAAACGGTCCGTCGCGGGCGTTAATGACAGAAAGGAAAGAAAACTCTAGTTCCACAGACTACATGCGTATTTTTTTAAACCGCGCGTTGACCGATCAAAACCGTACTTGGCGGACTAGAGCTATGTAAAAGCGTTTACGCCTACTTACTGCCTGAGGGCCCGCGAACCGAAATCGAAGTATGTCCCTCTCTGTCGCTCGAATACTCAAGTGCGACAGAGAGGCAGATATATCGTTTTCGGTTCACGATAGCGCCTCTGATCCCATAATCAATCTCTTTCGCATTTGCATAAGATTATAAGATATGGTAAGTGCGAAAGAGACGGACGTGAATAAATTGTAGACGTAGACGTCAAACATTTAGTGGGGCCTGTTATACGGTGATTATTATAACACGATACACTCATATAACAAAGTGAATATTGAATCAAATTATTATCACAATACTGGGATGACAATAGTAATGCGGTTTTCAAAATTGTATGGATTTTGGTTCAGTATTCATCGATATTCACATCGAAAAGTGTGAGTAAATCATGTAAAAAATATTCTTTTGATTTTTACACGGGGTAATAATACTTAAAAATACTTTGTACGGATTAGGAATTATTCACATACAAAATTGAATTAATACCATAAATCGCGGCCACAATATACAACTTGGCGGCCAGGCAAGTTAAACTTATTGGTCTGTAATTGTTAGGATTGAGTTTGTCTCGTTTTTTATAGATAGGCGTTACCAAAGCATTTTTCCATTTCAGAGGTATTTCTATATATTTTTTTAGAATATATTCAGACCTATATTTTATGAGTCGAAATAAAACAAAAACCTTTTTTCATAAAAATCTTCAATAAACGGTATGTACTTATACATAAAATCTTCAATAAGGGATACCACAGATTACTAATTGTACTTTTTCGGAAACGATCGGCTAACGTCGGGTGGGTCTCGGCTTTGAGCCACAGACTACCACAAATTACAGTATATATACTGAGATAGAGATATCAGTGAAATACTGTACATAGACAGCTTACAGCATGCACGACCGCTGCATCTATGTCACTCCAATATGCAAGTGTGATAGAGATAGCACCCAGTGACATCTGAGCGGCTAGTATGATAGCTTATACCGTCACGTTTTATGTGACGTTTCAGTACATTTTGGGCATATAACGTGACGGTATAAGCTATCATACAAGCCGGGCTGGAACAAACAAGTTAAACTAACATCTCCATAATAATCTAATCTAATCATAGAAAAATGCGTATTTCGAGCCTTACTTAAGTTTTTTTTTACGAGTTGCGTTTTAATTCTGTTATGGGGTAAAATCTCAGAGTACCCAGAGTAGACGTCAAATAATAATACCGCTAAGAGCGAGAAGATCATATACTTAATTGAATAAAAGCGACAGAGAGGGATATGTTATTTGGTGTCCTTGTCATAGTTCCGCTTTTCTTTATTTGCCTCAATGTCATCTAAACGTCAAGTCAAATAGTTTGGGGCAATTAACGATTGTTCGGCCAAATTAAAGAGGTTGTTTATTGTAAGCCGCCAGACGTTTAAGACTAGTTCTCAATTTAGCTGCATAAGAGCTTTTCTGTCCCCCTTGGTGAAACTCATATAGGATCTCTACAGAAATCCTTACTCTGAGGCTAAAATCGAAGTTGTCATTTAATAGTTTTCGAAGGCAATGTCCTATTCAGCCAAGTTGTATATTGTGGCCGCAATTTATGGTATTAATTCAATTTTGTATGTGAATAATGCGTAATCCGTACAAAGTATTTTTAAGTATTATTATTTATTAACCCGTGTAAAAAACAAGAGAATATTTTTTACATGATTTACTCAACATATTTCGATGTGAATTTTGATAAATACTGAACCAAAATCCATACAATTTTGAAAACCACAATAATATTGTCATCCCAGTATTGTGATAATAATTTGCTTCAATATTCACGTATTGTTATATGAGTGTATCGTGTTATAATAATCACCTTGTAACAGGCCCCACTAAATGTTTGACATCTACAATTTAGTCACGTCCGTCTCTTTCGCACTTACGATATCTTATGCAAATGCGAAAGAGATGGATTATCGGATCAGAGGCGCTATTGCGAACCGAAAACGATATATCTGCCTCTCTGTCGCACTTGAGTATTCGAGCGACAGAGAGGGACATACTTCGTTTCCGGTTCGCGGTAGGCCCTCAGGCAGTTGGTAAATGCTTTTACATAGCTTAGGTAGTCCGCCAAGTACTGTTTTGGTCGGTCTGCGCGCAGTTTAAAAAAATACGCATGTAGTCTGTGGAACTAGAGTTTTCTTTCCTTTCTGTCATTAACGCCCGCGACGGACCGTTTATTCATGTTTCATTTATGCGGGCGAAGGGGCGGGTACGTCTAGTTCAATATAAAAAGATTCTTAAATAGAATTAAATGTTTGTATGACAAGTTCAGTGAATTAATATTTCTAAAAATTACATTTTATCTAACTTACAGTTACTATTATAAACAAATGTTATCTACAGCATAAAGTAATTCATGTCATTAAGAGCTCAAAGCTCACATATATCTATAATAATTAATAATACTTAATCAATATATCATTTTTTTCCAGAGTATTTAATTGTTTCAATGATTTTATAGATAGGTATGAAATCTCAGAGTAAGGGTTACTGTGAGTATGAAATAGACAGGGTTTGATGTTTGATTTGATGGTATATCTTGAACTGAACTTGAACGCGGCGGGGTATCACTAATGACGTCTCCAGTGACTGCTGTCAAAGTTGTCAAACTCACGAAAAGCTATCGCGGAATGTATGTATCGTCACATTTCATTCATAAATATATTTTCAATGTATTTAGTTGTTCAGTGCGCGTACTCTGGATTGTTTCCGTGCCGCAATGTCTGACGACGCGGCTATTGACGTAATGGAGGCGCTACACTCGTGCCGCTGCTGCCTGCGGCGCCCTCCGGACAAGCACCTGAAGACGCCGTACACACATCTCGGCAACACGGAGATATATCTGGACATGATCGAAGAATGCTATAATATACGAGTAAATATGACTTATGTTATCGATCATTTAAAAAAAGACTTGATTTCGTGTGAATTGATTATATTTTTCTTATTTCATTCATTCCCTACTTAGCAGTTTGTATTCTACTACAAGGCAATTCCATGATAACTCACAGTACATTTTTAAGGAAGTAACACCTTTCTAGTAGAAACGACGTATCTAATTGTTAAGTAAGCTCTGAATACATGTTAAAGGTGATTCGGAAATAAAGATAAGATAGATAATAGCTATTTACTGTATCCTATGCTGATCTTATGTAAATTTGCTTCTTATATCATTACATTTATTACACCACTTAAGCCTACGAAGCTGGTGGTCCCAAAATATTGGTTTCCGAGTCTTGGATGTTTTCTATGTATTTAAGTATTTATTTATTCTATAAGTTTGTTTATCATCACCTTGTACACATAGTATAAGCTAAGCTTGTAACTAGGCTCGGTTGATTTGTGTAAGATTGTCCATAGTTTATTTCAACTAAAAGTTACAATATCCTAACGGTTCAAGCATGCGGCTGCTAAGCAGCAGTTGTGACTTTGAATCCCAGCTTGTACTAATGAATGCTTTGAAACTTAAGAATATAATGTAATTTGATAAGGTCAAATATTTAAAGAAATTGGTTTGTTTGAAAATGGTCTAATTTGTATCGAGATTTCATGAAATTGTTTAACTTTTGATGAATGTTTGACATAAATCTGAAAAAATACTATCAAGAAGAATGTAATTATTACGAATAAGTCGACATAGACCTTGTTAGGAGTAACACAAATCTTTAAATCAATATGACGAAGGTGATTAATGAAAAGTCAAGATGACAGTTTAAAAATGCCACCAAAAGTTTGGGTCTCTGAATATAAGTTATTCTAAAGAAATCTATCTTTTGCTTCTTTCTGAATGATTTTTAATTTAGACATTCAATAGTTCTTATGTAGGTATTTGTATTATTTTAAAGTTCGTGAAAATGTAACATGAGTTCCAATGGCATAGAATAAGTAACCGCCCGCCTTACTAGTTTTTCTATGTCCGTCCGTCAGTCTGCAGCTTAACTCAGTAACCATTACTACGATAAAGCAGTGATTTGGCATAGCTATACATATCACGCCAACAAGACAGTAGAGTAAAATTGAAAAAATAACATTTTAGTAGTATATACATAAGAATTTAAAAACAAAACTATCACAGCTAAGATAACACTACTATTAAACGAGTAATATCGAACTTAAGAAATATACCTATAAAAGTTTTTTTTTACTATTTGAATTAATTACTTAGATATTGTTGGTTAGTTGTGTTAATCATATATAAGTTGCTGTTCTTTTAAGTCTGCGATGTAACGTGTGGGCAACTATGGAACCCTAAATTGCGCATGGTGTTGTTGTCAATACTACTCTTGAATTTCAATGCTTATGGTGGTTGACTGTCATTGTTATGATTATGTGCGGAAGTTGCTTGTTGCTAGGCCTATTTGAATAAAGAATATTTTGATTTGACTATGAGTGCTTGTACTCGCAGTTGAATGAAGGCGGGGAGGAGTGCGGGATCTGCTCCGCGTGCGTGGGCCGGCTGCGAGACGCGAGCGCCTTCAAGCTGCAGGTGCAGCGCAGCCAGGCGGAGCTGCGGGCGCGGCTGGAGCGAGCTCTGCGGGCCATAGGTATATGTATGACCTGTGGATCTGTTGCTCCTGACCTGGAATCAGTTATGTAGGAGTCAGCAAGGTACTCAGTGTACCTCTAATGTCTGGTTGGACGAGTAATGTTAAGCTTGTTTCTTTCTTGTTGATTCAGATGAAGAACTTGATGTCAAGTTGGAGGGGGACAACAATAGTTCGAGTGCTGATACAATATGTACGTACCTACTGCAAAGAAATGAAGAATACACGTATTTACGTTTATTAACTTCTATACACAACATATTAACATATTAATCTAGTTGTAAGTTTGTATAATATGTATGAACAATCTCATTTATTGAGGTTTGCAATAAAGAATACAAAATATTGATGAATGAAGCTAAAAAGGGCCCCACCGAGAATAATGCCGTGGCAAGATGCGATGCTGGTTTTCAGTGGGGGCCTGCCTTAAATCTATCAAATGAAGACAGACGCAACACTTACGGAAAATACAATAGTAATATAAGTCAGATCAGATCAATGTAAAATATTGTTCAGTCAACAGTAAATATAGATGATCATTTTAGTACTTTGTCCCACTAACGTGACAATACTGCGACAGTTGGGATGCGTCAAAGTAGTGAAAGTGACAAGGCACTAAAATGATCATCTACTTTTGCTGTTGACTAGAGGTTGACTATATAACAGTAAAATCTACTGATTTGTTAAGAGTCTTGGTTTGTTTAGATGAAGAGCTCACAGTGAAGTCGGAGGTGGAAGAAGACAATGGGGCGAGTGAGGACTGGTGCTGTGCGTCAAGTAAGTACCGGATCCTTGTATGTGTGAGATTAATAGGAAAACTAAATGTTTTAAAGAAAGATATGATGATGATGAGAAAGATAGTATAACATCCATGGAGTAACTGCTTGATGTAGAAATCAGGTGCGTGTTAATGGTGGTGTGTTTGTTTTTCGTTCACCTTACTGTTGGTATGACCGCTTGCAACTCCAGGTATGTCACATGCCCGTTGCATACTTTGTGTTGCTTTGTCATGTTTACTCAGCCATACCAAGGCATCTAGTGTATATGAGAAACCCCCCCTGACTGACATCCACCGGTATTTTTTGTACAACTTAGATCACCTTTTGTTGTATGATGATCATATTTTTCTCTCTGCAGATGAAGAAACTGCGGTCAAGTCTGAGACGACTGAAAGCGGGACAACTGGTGATTCATGTCAGTACCCATTCACAAATCACACTAAAAGTCACATCCCCAATGGCGGGCATGGCAGTCCGGCAAGACTAAGGTTACGTCGTACTGGATCGCGAGCTCCTCCGGTTTGGGCTTCCTCGGCTGTCCGCCATGCTCGCCCGCAGGGATGCGCTTAGAGAGCTCAATAAGTATAAGTTGACAATGTTGTTAGTCACAACACAATATTTATGGGCATCAAGGGCTCGCAGTTCGCTTATTACAATTGATGTGCTCATAGTTTTTCTTTTGATTCAGGTGAAGAGCCCGCAGTGAAGGCGGAGGTGGGAGGAGATGATGGGACGAGCCAGGGCTTGGTGCTACGTAAGTACCCACACCTTATACGAGTGAACATGTTCGTCGTGTTAGCAAGGCTGATCGGATGTTGATGGTGCCGAAAAGGAATAAAACTGGACAAGCGCGAGTTAAACTCACATGGAGAGGGTTCCGTAGAGTCGCCATCAGATATATCGTAGCGGGCGAGGTGTTCTAATATTTCCGAGCAGTATTATCTAAATTTCAATGAGTTCATATAACCAATATTATTCGAAATCATGCATACACTGTAAGTGACCATTTCTTCCATTTTGACGTAAGAGGCAGGTGTTTAGTCTGGAATTCGAATATATTGAACTTTTAAAAGGATTCTTCATCGGAAATCTTTTTGCTTAGCATCTGCCCGCATCTCCATCCATTTAAAAAAAGAAAGATTCATTCGAGGATTAAGATATCACTCTCAAGATAATTATTTGAACTGTCTTTGTTGTAGTTTTGTATTAAACAGTAACGCTGCTAATGAATATTCCAAATTTCAATTAAAGGGAAAAAAGATTTAAGGTTTATTTTTTATTTTTCCCCGTAAATTTGAAATTAGTCTTTGTTTGCTCAACTGGGGAAATAGGTATCCCCACCTGACAAAAGACCGCAGCCATAATAAATAATAACACTTCTTGCTCTGTGCTGGTCAGCCATGTGGTGTTCTGTACATGGTGGTGGTTAAGGTCGGCCGAGCCCCAGAGGATACGCTGTGTTGATAGTTAGGGGACCTCCATTTGTTTCTGGCTGTCGACACGACGAATCTTCAAATCATTCAAGGCAAGGGCTAGCAACGAGCTGGTCACTCCCAACCCAAATGAAAAAAAAAATAGTTGATTGGTAGATCAGTTGGAAAGAGCGATGGACCAGAGGTAGCGAGTTCAAATCCCGCCCGGGGTGATCAATTTTTAATTTCGGTTGTAAATTATAATTCCGCAAAGTGGACGATTCCGCTTGTAATAGTACATTACGATACAAGGGTTGTAAAACAAAGAAAGGCCGATATCGCAGAAATTTGAGGCCCGAGCCGCAGGCGAGGGTCATAAATATGCGAGAGAGGGCTTTCTGTTTTACGACCCGTGTTTTGTACACAATTTTACGTCACCACTTGGCCAAAAAGTGGGTTTTTCCGGACGCGCAGCGTGCGGAAAAACGCGCTTTTTGGCAAGGTGTGGTGTAAAAATATTTACAGTATATTTGAGATGCTCACAACAATCCCTTTGATTTATTTACGATACGATATAGATTGGATTTTTTTTTACCTACGTCCTTGGTTCCGAGTTACATATTTTTACCAAGCTTCAACTCATTCGGTTCAGTTGTTTCGAAGCCAATTAGCTGTGACAGACGGGCGGATAGACAGACATACTCGTACGTGTTACGAGTGTAATCGCCGGTGGCAAACAAGCGTACGGCCTGCCTGATGGTAAGCGGTCACCGCAGCCTATGGACGCCTTCTACTCCTGAAGGTGCGACATGAACGTTGCGGACCCTTTAAAAAGTTATACACCCGTCTCTTGATGAATCCCGAACTGTGAACTACCCCCGGGAAGACCTTGGCAGGGAGCCATGTCATCAATGTGAAATAGTAAGAAAGGCCGAGCGGGCCCTGTTGAACTCCGTGAAGTAAATGTCGTGTGTGGTGCAGATGAGGAGGCCGCCGAGCAGTCGGAGGCGGCGGGCGACGCGGCGGGCGACGACGGCGCGGCGCGTGAGTGCTCGCCTTCATGATACTGTGCTGTTTACTTAGCTCGGGTGAGGTGACGCCTGTCTTTTAGCTGTCATTCCAGTACAATATACAGGTGCAGCTGGCATTATGCAGGGTGGTTTGACATAAACTGGACATATTTAAAAGGGGTGAAATTTCAGCCAGTCTTATCACTAAAACTATTATTAATTATTGTTGTGTCATTACTTTTTTTGTAGGTGTTTTAACTTAAGATATACTCGTAGCTTTTATCTATTTGTCAAAAAAAGATGAAAATTGCAAGGTGGTCACAATAAACAGGGTATTGATTATCAGTAACAATAAACAGCCATCCAAAACAACACTTTTGGAAAAAATGATTTCGTTTATAAAAAAATAGATCTTTCCTTTTTCTTTTTTGAACAATTAGATCAAAAGTTATTAACGGCCTCAATTAGAAATAACAGGTACCAAAAAGTAAAAATCATGACTAATATTAGTTTTACTAATAAAATTAGCTTTTAATGTCCAGTTTATCTTAGTTTTAATTTTATTTTATTATTGCAATGTTCTTTTTAATGGTTTCGTTATGTGATTAAATAAATTAATGTTTGTTTATCGATAATCACGTTGTATAACCTTAACGTCAAACATGACATACTTTGTACTGGGATGACAGCTGTCACCGTACTCAAGGTATGTAAAATAATTGTCACTGCCTGGACGTCAAAAATAAGGCCCGAGGCCCCCGATCCCGAAGCTGCCACTTCTCCATTAAATAACTAAAACACCATAATTACGCCGTCAATAGGATAGGAACGTACATCATTCCATAAATATGCTGAAATAGCTTTACCTACTTCGATTTAAACTAAAAGCCTACTAATTCAGTTTGAAGATATGCACTTAAAGATTTTTTTTTTACCACGTTGGTCGCCAACAAGGGGGCAGGTATTGCAAATATACAAATGCACTCAAAGAACTAATCGCTAGGTGCTGTCATTAGCTACAGTACTGGCATAGATAAGAGTGTGTTTCACGGAAAGCTACCAGTAGTCTTTGAAGTTAAGTGGAACATGCTTCAGCTGCAGAGTACTTAAGACTTTGTATTCTTATATTTTATTGTTTAGTCTAGTAAATGTCAAGTAGTACTAAGTGTTCAAGTTTATCATAAATGACTTGCTCCCCAAACAAACTTTCAACCGTATTCTCTATTCAGAGAGTTATTTATCAAAAAAGATGAGATGATTTTTCTTATAGTTTAAATAAACGAAAACTATACTATAAACGAAGCTTCAAGTCACTCGTTAAAAAAAATCCTTCCCAATCGAACTTTTAACCCCCTTTTCACCCCTTCAGAGGGCGAATTTAGAAAAACGTTGAAAATCGTTTTCTTTCATTTTAATTCTTAGATTATTAAAGAAGTTTCAAGTTTGCTACTAAAAAATAATTTTGTTCCCTTTACAAAGTTTTCACCCCCTTTTTTCCAAGGGGATGAATTTTGAAATCTATACTTAATATTATAAAGCTGAAGAGTTTGTTTGTTTGAACGCGCTAATCACAGGAAGTACTGGTTCGAATAGAAAAAAAAATTGTGTTGGATAGTCCATTTATCGAGGAAGGCTTTAGGCTATATAACATCACGCTCGCTGCGCCAAGAGGAGCGAAGACGCGAACGAAGTCGCGGGCAACAGCTAGTAAATTATAAGCTGTGTTACCTATTTTGTTGTCTAAGTTTTTAATAATAATAATAATAATAACTTTATTGCATTCATGTTTTTGGTATACAGCAGGTCTTAAATAACTGTTAACTTAAGAATACAACATGACACCCTGTAAGGGTATTGCAAAATTAACTTATAAAGGTACATTAGAAGTTTACATGTATTAAGATATAGTATAACATATTCAAACTATAAATATTTATGGTATCTATTTACATTAAAGAAATCTTCCAGGGAATAAAAACAGTTTTCTATTAAATATGTTTTTAACTTCTTAACAAAGGTTGTGTATCTGACCTCTTTAGCTATTTCTTTAGGCAGGCTATTGTAAATGCGTATGGTTGTCATATGGGGGCTTTTATTACTCATCTGTAAATTACTTGTTGGGAGAGCTATTTTATTTTTATCTCTTAAGTTTAGGGTGCAGGTGTGACGTTCTTTTGCTTTTGTGTATAAATTTTGATGTTTTCTTACAAATTTACAAACTTCCAATATATACAGGGATAGTAATGTCAAAATTTTTAATTTTTTAAAGTGGGGTTTGCAGGTGTTAACGTTTTTAATGTTTGTGAGAATCCGTATGCAACGTTTTTGTAGTATAAATAAATCCGTTATTTATTTATTTATTTTTATTTATTTAGTTAATTACACAATTTAAATAAACAACTTGATTAACACCACCAATGCAACAACTTACACATTCATTCAGACAAGCGTTTTGAGACTAGTAACAGCCCAAGAAGACCGAGGCCTGTGTTAGGGCTAGTTACGTCTTTATTATGTGACTTAGTTTCAAAGAGCGATCGGGTTTATTATGTGGTTATGACCAGTTTTTAATTTAAAGTTAAAACTAATATCGTATAATTATGCTGCTATAATTACATATGGATTAGTTGAGTGTACAGTTAAATATACTACTTAGATATGTGTATAATCTAAATAATTATAGATATTATATATATATATAAATATATATATATATATATATTAGTTTTTAGGTGTATCAAATTATATAGTTTTATTATATATGTAGTTTTTAGCTTAATCAAATTAAGTTTGCGTTTAGTGTAGAGCGGCTGGTTTAAATGGAATGGAATTAAGCTAAGCGGTATTGGATCAAATTATGGAAAGATGTTGCAGTAGAAAGTATTAAATTCCGAAAAAGAGAAACTTAAAAGAATTTTTTTGATTCTATTATTTACGTTTGGGGGTTTCAGTTCTAGTGATGCATTTGTATCAGTAGAGTTGTCCCATAAAACTATCCCATATTGTAACCACGCCTGGGTAAACGCATAATATGCACTTAGTGCAGTTTTCAGGTCTGTAGTTTTTTTAATGTTTCTTAGGGCATAGGCGAAACGAGATAGTTTCATACAAATTTTATCTATATGCGATTTCCAGTTTATGTTTTCATCAATGTTTATGCCAAGAAGATTGCAATTACTTACAAATTTCAATTTGTGTCCTGAATATGTGTAGTCAATATCTAGTGGGAGTCTCTGATGCGGTCTGAATTGAATAACGTTGGTTTTTTAAAGGTTTAACTGTAGATTATGATCCTCAAGCCACTTTATAAGGATATCAAGGACAGTGTTCATATGTAAAGTAACATCATTTTTATTCTGACTTGAGAATACTATAGATACGTCATCCGCATATATGAAGCATTTAACATCGGCCGAATTTATTATTTTTGCTATATCATTTATATAAATTAAAAAGAGTATGCAGCCTAGCACACTACCCTGCGGAATCGAAGATGTAATTTGTCTCTTTTGGGAATGAATTTTTGTAACTGTATTGCTTTTTTTATCGTAGTAATCGATTTCTACTAACTGTACCCTGTTTGTCAGATATGAGTTGAACCAGTCGAGGCCAGTGCCGCGTACGCTACCGCGTTTAGCTTAAGATAAGAGGATTGTACATCCATCTATACATACATCAGTGCAAATCTTTCACGTTTTATATTTCTAGGAAGGGTAGGCTGTAAAGGTACATACATCCCGATGTTTTGAGCTCTTTGTGACATTAGTGAACAAGCGGGAAGACACCCGCTCTATCTTTATTTGGTCTATTCGCTCGACCGCGAGCGCTGCAAAGGCTCGAAATGTCGGCAATTATCAATACAAGCATATTATAAAAAGAAGTTCCCCGCCGCGTTTGTCTGTATGTTCGCAATAAACTCGAAAACGGCTTGATGGATATAGATGCGGCTTTCACCAACGTGTAGCTTGATTCTTGCGGATGGCTTTGTTATATAATTTATGTAGATTAAGTAAAGTTTTTTATTACTCTAAGTGTATCAAGATATCTGAGCATTAATGAAACTATTTTGTATTTTTTTTTACAATAACCTACAAAATAAATAATAAATAAAAATTAACATTAGATAACTTAAAACTAAAAACCCCAACTATAAAAAGAATACGCCTTCTAAAAGGTCCGCCTTCGGCATGGTCCCCATAACGCTGGCCGCGTTACCTCTCTGTATCGCTAGAGAAATTCTCTGTGAGAGGTAAACGCCGGCCTTGGGGTCTCCTGAGATGTTAACCAGCCGCGACGACAAGGCTCTTATAAATGCCTTCATGTCAGACGACCATGGCCCCATTGTCTCCACTGCAAGCGCCGCAAACTCGTAAGTTTTTAATAAAGATGAGTACTTGCGGCGCTTGAGAACTTGGGCCTGGTCGGCTGCAGCACCGGCCTGAGAGCGGGTTGCCTGAATGTGGGACTGCGCGAAAGTGTCGACACACGTAGCGTCCCACACCAGTGCCCTACCCAGCTTCCACGGCACCAAAGTGACTCCATCGGGGCGCTTGCCATCGTCTCTTGCCATACCCACCGGTTCCAAGCTCGCAGGAACAGAGACGGTAACAAGCGAGCGGCGAACCAGGTCATTGATAGTGCCGTGGCGGTAAAAACGGCCGGCGCTTCTGGAGCAAGAGAGGCCATGCCGTCCCAGCAGGTCCACATCCTTGCCGCAGGCACATGTATGAGGGACGCAGATTCTAGATCCAAGCCTTAGGCATATTCCGATTCTTAAAGAGTTTGGATCTAGAACCGTTCCTATTTGATGGGACGGAAGGGCGCGGAGCCAATGGCCTGATTCTGGTGAAGATACCGCCAGAATACGGGCACGTTCGGAGTCGTCCGGACTATTGGCAAGTAGGGAAGCATGGGTTGCCTGCAAACGAGGAGAGTCCCACGCTCTTTGACTGTGGCGGGTAACTGGGATATCCACTCCTGGGCACGAAACACACCAAGCTTCCTTGGCCTCCTTCAGACACGCTATATCGTCGTCAGCCAACTGAGGACGGTTTAAAATGTTGCTGACTAGAGATAGCGAGCCATAGACGGAGGACAAGAAAGCTGGTAATGCTACACTAGACGAGGAGCGAACACCCAAGCCTCCAAACCTTATAGGAAGAACCGCTTGGGTCCACTGTAGTATGTCAAAATGAATGTTTAGGATTTTGGACAGAGTAGCCTGAAGAGATTCGTCAATGTGTGATAGGATGGAGGGAAATTTCCAAATAGGGCAGCTACGGAGTAAATACATGAATTTTGGGGTGAACAAACAGAAACGAATGATACAGAGGGCCATGTGGGGATTTATTTCAAAAAGTAAATCGGATGTATTATTAAATAACTTTAACTTACAGTCAATAACAGGGTTGATTGATTCTTCAAAAATAGGTGAGCCTAAAAGTGTGAGTGATGAATTTGAAAGGACGGAGATGTTTGGCAGAACTGCGTTAAAGTTAGTTAAAATTTCAATTTTTTTTCAGACGGAAGATGATTTGGTAAATAGATTTCGCATTTTGTGAAATTTAAAGAAAGGCCGATGTCAGAAAATTTATTTATAATTAACTGTAAGTCGTGTAGAACCGTTAATGCGTCTCCGCCAAGGGAACCGTCGTCCAGGTACCACAGATTGAATTTTGAATTAAGATTTGAGATGATGGGGTGGATGACGAGACTGAAAATTGCAGGCCCAAGCGGATCTCCTTGCTGGCATCCCATGCTCGATAAAATAATTTTGTCACCAAATAATAAATTTGTTGATGCTCCATAGCATTGCCATAAGTAGTGATAAAGTTCTGGAAGTTCTTTTTTCACTGCTGCTAACAGAGCACCGCGGTCTACCGAATTAAAAGCGTTTTTTACGTCCACTTTAACAAAAACTTCATAATCCGGACGACTCAAGAAGGAGCGCGCAGCGTGTACCGCGGCCTCACAACCGCCCTTAACTCCGAAGCCCAGCTGCCGGGGTTTAAAGAAATTGCTCAGCTTCTGGTGAAATTTCCGGCAGCAGAGCTTCGAAGCCAGGCGCCTGAACGTACAGCCAACGGCGATCGGGCGAATTCCGCCATCCTTTTTCGCAAGGGCTACAAGGTTGGCGCCATACAGGAGCGGAACGATTTCGGGATTGGCGCGGCCTGATAGCATCAAATTTATCAAATTCGTTACTTCTCTCAGCAGAGCCGATCTTGCGTCGCCCATAGACAAGGTGGTTAAGTCCTTTAAGTGCTGTGGAGACAGACCATCTAATCCACCCGCAGAACCGTTGGGGAACGAAGATATGGCGAGTAAAACAGCATCTTCGGAGACTTGGATCGTAGGGTCATCAGTGGCCGGTGGATCTGGAAGCGTACTAGCAGCGGAAGGGACCGGATGTTTCTCTCTTAGGGCGGCATACGTCCCGGCTGAATGTGTAGCTAAATCGTCACGGGAGAACAGAAGTTGGGCAGCCCCACTCACATTTCCTTCAGAAATTTTATTTTCTATTGTTTTTAGTCTAGAATTGCGTTGATAAATATTAGAGATATTTTTATGGTAATTACAGGGTACTACAGGAAGCACAGAGACTTTTGAAGCGTTATTTTTTATTTGTACAGTGAGGGAATTCTTGTTGGATTTATCAGCGTGAAGAACAGTGTAGGGAAATGTGAACAGATGCTCCCAAGCTTGAAGAGAGTTTTCAGTGACGACTTTGGCTACACATCTTGTAAGGCTACTTGCAACCGAGATGCGCGCTCCGCGTGGTATTCTTTTTATAATTGGGGTGTTCGCCTTCAGCAGACCCAGTTTTTCGGCAAGTGCAACTGGGGTAGTAACTGTATTAGAGCCCCTGGCGGAAAGTGTAGGCGTAGGCTGAGATGCACTGGGCAGCGGGGGATCGACAGCCATACGAGTGCCATGTCGGCGAGCGGTATGGATAGCGAGCCCCCGCCGACCCTTGTATTGCTTATTATCACCGCAAGCAGGGCAATACAGCAACTCTTGGGAGACTTGACAGGGCTGCGAGTGCGAGTGCATATAGATTAAAACTTAAAATACTAGAAACTTAATAACAATTACTAAAAAAACTGATTACTAAGGAAATACATGTAGAAACTAAATAAATATTCAAGACACAAGTCACGAATTGACCGCTGAACGAAACCAACAAGCAGCTTGGATTTTACACTCACTTGCACTAAGATCACTATAAATAAATAATCAGGATAAAATGTATCACTAATTGAAAAATACTCGAACTGGAAAATCTTGTTTATTGTTGTTCTGGTGAGTGATGACAGACGTCACGCCCCAGTCACGCCGGCCTGGCCGGGCGTCTCAACGCGCATACTGGCCCGGCCTGCAGTCTCCGCAGAGAAATGGTGTTTTTCGCGTATTGTCTATAAACGTAAAAAGCTTTCGGTAAAAGCACAGGTTAAAAGAAACGTTTAAAAATATTAATTACTTGCGAAAATGAAATTAGATCCATGTTTATCTGTTGCTAGGTGAACTTTCTCACATGCATTATATTGTAATTCGTGCGAAGCGCGGGGTGGGTCGCCGTTACACCCGTTTCATTCCATGTTGGAGTCCTCGAATTTACGTCGAATGAGTCTGTCCGAGAAGCGGGATACGGCAATCGAACTAAAAAAGTTGAAAATAAATCAACGTTGTTGTTTGCAGAAGCGTCATGTGGTAGCCCGCGCCAGTCGCGAGGCGGCGGCCACTGGGACCACACATACGCGGCAACAGAATGTCCGCCGGCGACAGGTAAGTGTACTTCATTTACTACAGCGTCTGTGGCGTCGCTCCTGTCAAGTATGAAACCTGTAAGATATGCAGAATAAAGAGGGTAGATTATTTTCTCACCAAATGAATCGGTCAAATGTCAGTGTTCTCTTTTGAATAAATTGTGCTAACAGATAGACGTGTCTCGTACTTTCTCCAAGTTCTAAAGCTTCTAGCAGCCGTAGATCCCTAATTCTTCAAAACCCAAGTAACACAGTCGTGCTGAATAAAGTTTGAGTAATAGCGATCCACGAAACTATAAGCTGAAACTATTGTCTGGATAATGTCTGAGTAAACGTCTACAGCTGTTAAACAAGCAATTCGGGAAACAGTTTTAAATGCTTTCGTCTGTATAACAGCGATTTAAAGTCTGGGTAATAGCTTATAGTAATGGTGGACTTAGCTTAGTAACATTTGAAAAAAGCTGACATCTTTTTTATTCTCACACCTTAGAACTTAAATGGTCGTGTACGGTACGGTTTCAGAGGAACTTCCTCCCTCGTACGCTCCGGTTGTGAAATGGGCTCCCTGCCGAGGTTATCCCGAGGAACTACAGTATGGGATTCTTCCAGAAAAGAGTGTATAAATTTTTAAAGGGTCGGTCACGCGCATGTGACACCCCTGGAGCTGCAGGCGTCTATAGGCAGAGGTGACCGCTTACCATCAGGCGGGCCGTACGCTTGTTTATTTATTTATTTACTTAATACACACACGTCCGACTTACAGTGGGTACCAAACGCCAGGACATGGAAAAAATACAAAGCAATAGAAAACCAATTAAAAAAAAACAATTAAGGCACAAAACAATACAAACTAACAAAATGAGTTATGGTTTAACAAATAATAATAATCATGTACTGTACATTAATTTACGTAGCTACATTGGCATATTTATACCTAAGCTAAGTCTGACAGCAGCATCCAAGTATTTATATAACTTGATGCATTTACCACGTCGTATAAAAAAATACTTTTCGGACCAAATTAAGCGTTAAGTTGTTAAGTAGAAAAAAGAGACTTCATAGTGTTGTTGCATGTAATAAATATCAATAGTGAAACTGATGTTTTTTATGTATTATAATATAACCATGATACGCCTTAAATAATATTGCGCAAGTAGTTATATCATGAAAAGCATATGAATTATCTTAAGATTTTTCACGCACCGCTTACGAGTAGATAATCATGTTTAGTGATAGTAAAGAAAAGACTTTTAGAAGTGACAAAAATTCTTAGGGTATAACAGCTAATGGTTTTCTTTCAAAAGTTATTAAATAAGTTATAATTGTTATAAACTGTATTTATACCTTTAATTAATAACTAAAATGAGGCATTTGATATACAAAATGATTCAGTTGTTTTCTTAAAAGGAAGTTTTAATGGCGATTCATTATAAGCTGGATAAAAGATCTCCATGCAGCTATTTTGCAGCATAACTCTGAATAAAAAGCCACACCGTTCTAATTATTAAGCTATTGTTCGAGTAATAGTGATTTGGAAGTACAAATATCTGAATAACAATTGAATATGTTAGCAAATGTGATTGATTTTACATTTACAGCCAATAAGGGTTCAAAATAAAATGCGATCGACCCCATTACGACAGTAAAACAACGTTTTAAAAGTCCCTAATTCAATTACTACCCAGAAAAACTCTGTATAACTTGTTTAAAAATGTGACTTTTACAAGCAATTGCGGAATAAGAATACATCATTCAGCTTACATTTGTTCTGTATTAGTTAGCTATAAACTATGACTTTTATCCATTATGTATACTGAAATAAGCTCTATAAAGAACCCAGAAAACACTTTTACACGGTAGCTGAATAATTGATAAAATGTGGAACCTTATGTGACTTGAAGACCTAATAAAAGCGGTTTTTATTTATTAAAAATGGGATTGCTCTTGGCCAGCATCTAGCCAGGGGGCAAAGATGAGGCCGACAATGAAGCGAGCTCACCCATAAGATGCCTATTCTTTCGTGCCTTAAAAAGGTCTAGGTTATATGAACTTGGAGATACAGCCGCCGGCAGAGAATTCCAAACCTTAGAAGTGCGCATTATGAAAGATGAAGCAAAGCGCTTGGTTCGAATTAGAGGAATTTCGACCAGGTAAGGATGGTAGCCAGCCGTACGTCTGGATGTCCGATGGAAGAAGGGGGAAGGCGTTATGAGCTCATGGAGCTCCTGAGCCCACTCCCCGAAGTACAATTTGTAGAAGACGCACAGACATGCTACTTTGCCTCTATGGTGGGTGGTTGCTCAAAATCAAGCTTTTTGATAGAAATTAACTACACCATTATTCAGAAGACAGCTGCCATGGACACTATTTTATAGCATTTAGTGGTTTCATACATAATAAGCTGAGTAAAGTTTGTATATTAGTATTGGATAACTACGTTTATTCAAATACTTATATTTCTTATACAGATATAGGGGTGTCGATCGGGCGTTCAAATAACAAGTCCGTTATAGACACACTATTTGTAATAAAGTTCCACAAAAGATATATATGTATAGACTTAATATTTAGAGGGAGGCACACACGAACACGCAAGTCACAAGCACAAAGAAACGAGAAGAGTCACAGGAAAGAGATAGTTAAAGTTTGTAAGCTAAAAGCCAAGCGTAACGTAAGCTAAAGCACTACTGTTAGCGAGCACGGGCAGCGTGGGTTCAGTGTCGCGGTCGATAGCTGACTAACTCCCACTCCCACTCCGCTTCATCGCAGGCGCCGGCCGCTGCATGTACACCCTACATGCGTACGGTGTTGCGCGCAAGTTTCATTTTAACCGACTTCAGCGGGGGAGGTTAATGTGTTTTATTTTAACTTTCAGTGTTTAGTTTCGTGTACAGTGGTCGCTACACAGATAAATGTTGTCCCAGGCACTCTTTTTTAAATGAAAGTCATCTGTGATGCTTAATTGACCGAGGAAGGAAGCGTCTCAGTTTCAGCTTTCGACAAAAAATCTTTCGTATGTCTGTCTGTCCGAGGGTTCTCCACTACAGGTCGCATTTCTCATCAGAAATGTTATATAGAATTTTATAGTCGTCACTTTTTGGAAATTTTCAAATTTGAACAAAATATACAAAATTTTATCGTATGTATGTCCGGATGTTCTTCTCTACAAGTCGCATTTCTCAACCGATTCTAGTGAAATTTTGGGAGCAGGTTCGATAATTAGGTATATAGAACTTTTTTGTTGAGTCAGTTTTTGGAAATTTTGAATAACGAAAAAAATGTAATTTTTTTGCATCACAGAGCCACGAGTAACATCTGTGTTATATGCGGTACTCTCTAAGCTTAAGAGTGCGCAGTACGTTCGGTTCTCCATACAAACGTATTTACGCTCTCATTTTAAAACGCTATGCTAGAATAACGTGAAACTTTGTAAACACAATGGGATTCAGCATATTTATACAGCATAAGTGCAGTAGAATTAGAGCAATTTATTGTTGTCTGTGTGTATAGGCCGCCATTAAGTAATTTTGACCTTTTTGAAAGCATAATGGAATCCGTGCTACTTAAAATATCACTCTCTAGTAAGAAATTACTTATATGCGGAGACTTCAATGTAAACATTTTAGAAAATTCAACAACAAGTATCAGATTGTTGAATCTTTTCAAATCTTGTAATTTGAGTCATATATTTACGGAGCCTACTAGAGTCACTGCTACAAGCGCCACCTGTATAGATAACATTTTCACTAATATTATTCCAATCACTAAAAGTGTAATCAGTAAATTAGAATCAGATCACTTAGGTCAATTAATGGTATTTGAGACATTAAGAAGAAATACCCTGAGGAAACAAATAACTATTGTACCAGTAACCACGGGCCGTATGGAACGAATGAAGCAAAGTCTAGTCCAGGCGCTACCCTTTCTGTCTTCCGATATGAGTCCAAACGAAATGTACAATTCATTTTTTCACACTTTTATGAAACATTATAATGCGATTTTTACATCCAAATCGGTCGTGGTTGGTGGAACATCAGTTTTTAGTGAGTGGGCTACTGAGGACTTACATAAACGTAGACAAGCACTGTATGCTTTATATGAGGAACGCCGGTTTAATATGAGTGATAAATTTAAGGACCATGTCAAACAATATTCTAAGAAATATAAAATAGATTGTCATATAGCTAAACGTAATTTTATAAGCCAGAAAATTACAAATAGTTCGGACATTATCAAAACAACATGGAAATTAATTAATGTGGAAACTGGTAGATCAAAGCACAAAATGAATGATCTTAAACTAAAAATTGACGGCATAATTATAGATTCAAGTTTAGAAGTAGCAACAGAATTTGAAAAATTTTTCACTGAGATACCAGTATCCACAAACAAACAAAGACATTAAATTCTTCACCTTCGTCTGCCGTTACATTGTTAAAAGATAACGCCTCAGAATCTAGTGGAAATCTTCATTTTGAATATGTTAGTACCCCAGATGTAATAAAGGCGTTTAAATCAATTAATGTCAAAAAAACTGGTGATCTCTGGGGAGTCTCTGTCCATGCTGTCAAATCTCTAATAGAAGTCATAGCGCCTGACTTGGTAGTTGTATTTAATAACAGTATTGACTGCGGTGAGTTTCCTGATCTAATGAAACATAGTAAAATAACTCCTTTATTTAAATCAGGTAGCACTTCTGACCCCACTAATTTTAGACCAATATCTGTGCTACCAACATTTAGTAAAATTTTTGAAAAATTAGTTTTGTCCCAATTAATAAGACATTTTAATGCAAACAATTTAATGCATAATAAGCAATTTGGTTTTACGCGGGGTCGCTCGACAACCGACGCGGCTGTTGAGCTAACTAAACATATATTCGATGCCTGGGAAGAGTCACAGGATGCCTTAGGTATTTTTTGCGATTTGTCCAAGGCCTTCGACTGCGTATGTCATGAAACATTAATCAGGAAACTGCACTACTATGGAGTTAGAGGATCGGCACTGAATTTGCTAAAATCTTATCTATATGGTAGAATACAAAGGGTCGATGTGAATGGACAGCGATCTCCGGGATCAGTGGTCTCGATGGGTGTACCGCAGGGATCAATATTGGGACCTTTCCTATTCCTTATCTACATAAATGACTTGCCATACCTCGTAAAGACCCACCATGATATAGTATTGTTTCCAGACGATACCTCTCTTATATTCAAAGTCAAACGACAGCAACAAGCTAATAATGATATAAACAATGCTATTTCTAAAGTAGTTAATTGGTTCATGTTAAATGAGAAAAAGACCAAATGTATCAAGTTTGTCACGACTAACGTTAAGCACAATCAAACAAGTGTCATTGTGAAAGATGAGGAATTGGAACTAGTGGATAGTACAGTTTTTCTTGGATTAACATTAGATTCCAAACTCCAATGGGGTCCCCATATTGCTAATCTCTCGAATAGACTGAGTTCTGCAGCTTTTGCCGTGAGCAAGATCCGCCAACTGACAGACGTGAAGACTGCTCGATTAGTATATTTTAGTTACTTCCACAGTATTATGTCGTATGGTATTTTACTATGGGGCAGTGCTTCAGATATTAATACCATTTTTGTTCTGCAGAAGAGGGCTATTCGAGCAATATATAAAATGAACCATAGAGACTCACTTAGAGATAAGTTCAAGAACATTAATGTAATGACATTGCATTGTCAATACATCTATGATAATATTGTGTATGTACATAAAAACATTGTAAATTTCAGGAAGAACTGTGACATACATAATATTAATACTCGAAATAAACACAAACTCGCGGTGCCCACCACTCGCCTACAGAAAATTAGAAAATCATTCATGGGTAATGGTGTGAAGTTTTATAATAAGCTTCCAAGAAATGTAACTGAATTATCTATTAATAAATTTAAAAATTATGTAAAGCGTCAACTCATATCGAAAGCATATTATAGCACACATGACTACATGAATGATAAAACACCGTGGGATTAATTGTGACTGAAATATTAATAAATTAATCATTATGGCGTTAGATATTAATATGATCTTTTTTTTGATATTTTGATATTATTCTAGAAACTGTCTAGATTTCTATTTTTTATATATTTTTTATTATTATTATTATTTATGTTTTGACGATCCTATTGTGAATTTTACTACAAAATAATTTCTTACTTTGACATGTCTACAACAATACAATATTTATTTTAAAGAATAATAATAGCATAAATAAATTGCTCTAAATAATTAATTAATATATATGTTAATACATGTTATAACTGACGATTCGAAAGTGCTTGTTGCTAGGCCTATTTGAATAAAGAATATTTTGACTTTGACTTTAGGTCGAAAATTAGTTTCTGTTGCTTTAAATTATAATAGGAAAAAAATACAGCGATTATTAAGGTTTTCATACAAGCCGTAAAAAACTCAAAAAACCGCTGTATTTTTTTCTTTTACAATTTCTAGCAACAGAAACTAATTTTCGACCTAGGTATGCCGGATCCCATTGTGTATACAAAGTTTCATGTTATTCTAGCATGGCGTTTTAAAATGAGAGCGTAAATACGTTTGTATGGATAACCGAGCGTACTGCGCCCTCTTAACTCTTACTAAGCTTAAAGAGTTATAAAGGATGAAAGAAAATATTATTTAGAGTTTGGCTATTTCAATAGCCTTTACTCACACGTTATGGAGCTTATAGCTGTAAACATTTGCGGCATGGGCCAGCATGGGGACTATGCCCAATCCCTCAAATCAATGAGAGGCTTGTGCCCAGCTGTGGATGTAGGCTGATGATGCTGATGACGATGACATTATCCACTCCGTTTTGAAACGGCCGCCTGAGTACAGTGAGTAGTTACTCCCATTACATTCGACATTTATCAGTTTTCACTGATCAGCGCGGGGCGCGGCAGCCGAGTGTGGAGTGAAATATAATTTCATAATTCGCCTATGATACGACTAATATTCCCTTAATTTGGCCCAAAACGACATTAATCGACAGCAGTATGCATTTTCTGCGTATAGATTTTGAATAAGCCAGAGCATAGTGATGCTAAGCGTAAGTTTTGTTTGTAATGAAACAGCTGTTGTGTGTGTTGCAGGCCCGAGCCCCGCCGCGAGCAGCCTCCACACCTGCGGGACTTGTGACAAGCAGTTTACAAAGAAAAGTACCCTGACTAGGCACATCAGAACACATACAGGAGAAAGACCTTATTCTTGCGACGTTTGTAGTAAAACGTTTGCAGTCAGCTCAGATTTACGAATACATCAACGAATTCACACGGGCGAGAAGCTTTATACCTGCCATATGTGTAAAAAGCAGTTTACACGGAAGGGTACTCTGATTAGGCACATCAGAACACATACAGGAGAAAAACCTTATAGTTGCGACGTTTGTAGTAAAACGTTTGCACAAAGCTCAAATTTACGGAGTCATCAACGAAACCACACGAGCGACAAGCGTTATACCTGTCATATGTGTAAAAAGCAGTATACACAGAAAGAAGACCTGATTGAGCACATCAGAACACATACAGGAGAAAGACCTTATTCTTGCGACGTTTGTAGTAAAACTTTTACAGTTAGCTCACATTTACGGTTGCATCAACGAATTCACACGAGCGACAAGCGTTATACCTGCAATATGTGTAAAAAGCAGTGTACACAGAAAGCAGACCTGATTAAGCACATCAGAACACATACAGGAGAAAGACCTTATTCTTGCGACGTTTGTTGTAAAACGTTTGCAGTCAGCTCAAATTTACAGAAACATAAACGAATCCACACGGGCGACAAGTGTTATACCTGCAATATGTGTAAAAAGCAGTATACACAGAAAGAAGACCTGATTGAGCACATCAGAACACATACAGGAAAAAAACCTTATTCTTGCGACGTTTGTAGTAAAACGTTTGCAGTCCTTTCAACATTACTAAAGCACCAACGAATTCACACGGGCGACAAGCGTTATACCTGCAGTATGTGTAAAAAGCAGTTTACACAGAAGAGTACCCTGACTAGGCACATCAGAACACATACAGGAGAAAGACCTTATTCTTGCGACGTTTGTAGTAAAACTTTTACAGTTAGCTCACATTTACGGTTGCATCAACGAATTCACACGAGCGACAAGCGTTATACCTGCAATATGTGTAAAAAGCAGTGTACACAGAAGAGTACCCTGACTAGGCACATCAGAACACATACAGGAGAAAGACCTTATTCTTGCGACGTTTGTAGTAAAACGTTTGTAGACAGTTCAAATTTACGGAGACATCAAGGAATCCACACGGGCGACAAGCGTTATATCTGCCATATGTGTAAAAAGCAATTTACAAAGAAGGGTAATCTGATTACCCACATGAGGACACATACAGGAGAAAGACCTTATTCTTGCGATGTTTGTAGTAAAACGTTTGCAGTCAGCTCAAATTTACAGGAACATAAACGAATCCACACGGGCGACAACTGGTATACCTGTCATATGTGTAAAAAGCAATTTACAAAGAAGCGTACTCTGATTAGGCACATCAGAACACATACAGGAGAAAGACCATATTCTTGCGATGTTTGTAGTAAAACTTTTACAGTTAGCTCACATTTACGGTTGCATCAACGAATTCACACGAGCGACAAGCGTTATACCTGCAATATGTGTAAAAAGCAGTGTACACAGAAAGAAGACCTGATTAGGCACATCAGAACACATACAGGAGAAAGACCTTATTCTTGTGACGTTTGTAGTAAAACGTTTGCAGTCCTTTCAACATTACTAAGCCACCAACGAATTCACACAGGCGACAAGCGTTATACCTGCCATATGTGTAAAAAGCGGTTTATACAGAAAGGTAGCCTGATTAAGCACATCAGAACACATACAGGAGAAAGGCCTTATTCTTGCGACGTTTGTAGTAAAACGTTTGTAGTCCTTTCAACATTACTAAGCCACCAACGAATTCACACGGGGGACAAGCGTTATACCTGTCATATGTGTAAAAAGCAGTTTACACAGAAGAGTAACCTGACTAGGCACATCAGAACACATACAGGAGAAAGACCTTATAATTGCGTCGTTTGTAGTAAAACGTTTGCAGACAGATCAACATTAAGAAAGCATCAACGAACTCACACGGGCGCCAAGCCCTACGCCCGTGATATTTGTAATAAATAAGCAGTAACCGGACACGCATTATGTAATAAATAATTAGTCGAACACTCAACTTTAAGGTCTATCCTTGACAAGTCATCATAAAAATGGGTAACTTTTTTTGCATTACAATTTTGATAATGGTATATCATAATGTGAAGGTCATAAAGAGTGACGTGGTTTTCTTCAAAATCCATATTACAGTCTATAGGCAAATTTGCAAAAAGTCCTCTCCTTCACGATTTACGTCGACATCTCTTCTATATAAAGCCTGACCAGCAGTGGCGGTACGGTCTTAAAAGCCCAAAAGCCTGGCTTGCGTTACTAAAATTAGCAAAAACCAAATATATGTTCGACAAATTTTTTTTTCCATCTCAAACTAACTTAAAATCCGCGCGGCGGCGCCTGATCTGTATATTCTATTCATCTTGGTCGGGGTAGTAGTACAAAATTCGACCGTAGCAAGTAAGTGGCGTTACTGCCGCGCATAATGAGCGGTCTACGATAGAGTTGAGACACGGGCTAGTCATCTCGCTCGCACGCGCGGGCTTGCAAGCGGGCTTTAATGCTGATATCTTTTTTCTCTTTCTTATCTATGAAAACTGCTACAAAACGAGAGATACGTATCTATAGCTAGATCTAGCAAATAGTTTGTGACTAGAAGCCCGGCTTTCGACGTGAAGTTATCAACAGATGTTAGTCAAATGCGAAATTTCGCGCGTGCGTGTTCATGACTGGATGAATTGTGATGCTAACTTCATTGATTACAATTATGTACATATTGTACACTAGCTTTAGCCCGCGACTTCGTCCGCGTATAATTCGTTCTCGCCTTAGAATGATTTGTTTACCCATACAATCTTTCTCAATCTCAGGTGGACACCAGAAACTTAGGGGTGACATGTTGGAGAAGGAAAGCCACGAATAGATCGGACTGGAGATATTTGCTTGACCAGGCTAGCCTAGGGCCCACCCGCGGCTATAACGCCTCAGATGATGATGATGATACAATCTTTCGCCCTTCTTTACACCCCCTTAAGAAATGATTACAGTCAATATGACATTCCTAGAAATCCTATTGTCAAAACGAATGATTAAGTGCTTATTTCGGAATATCAAATGTACCGATTCTAGACTAATGAACCTCGTCAAAAACATTACATGTACATTGTACAATGATAAAAGTCTCGCTAAGCAGTTCTGCCGTAAAACGTTACCCCAACAGAGCGAGTTCTTCATGTAAGTATGATGACCGAAGGCCGGAAGCAGAGCGGCAAGGCATGCGAGAATAATCACACAGAGCGGGATTCTCATGTAAGGCTGAGGGCCGAAGGCCTGAAGCAGAGAGGCCAGACACGCGAGGCTGAAGGCCGAGCCTCCCAACAGAGTAAATTCTTCATGTAAGGTTGATGACTGAAAAGCCGTAGGATAGTGGCAAGGCATGCGAGGCCGAAGGCCGAGCTATTTCGTCGCCGAAGATCTAGTTGCCATATTAATGAGGGTAAATTATACTCCATTCGTTCGTTTTCACGTGATGCCTGGACATATTAAACAGACAGACAAACAGACACAAATTCTTAAAACTGTTGAAACGATTTCTGTTATCGATTCTAAGTATCCCCAGACAACTTTTTGTCGAATATCTTCAGACTTTCGACCCTTTTCTAAGTGTACATCTAAGATGCTTCAACTGTCTATGCTGACGATTGGGCTGCCCAGCTCAAGTGATCATAGACCATACTTGCATCCCCGATTTAATATCCCTTTGATGGAAGATCATCGGGACAAAAAGTACACTTATAATATATATAAGTGAATCCAGATTATATACTATTAGCATACAAATCATCTTATTCTGTTCAGCCGTTTTTGCGTGATTCAGTGACAAACATCTAAACATCTAAAGTTTCGCATTTATAATATTACTAGATGAAAGCCCGGCTTCGCTCGGGTGAAATAAATAAGAAAGAAATAAACAAAACATTTATTCGTGACAGTTATGCAAACGACGAAAGAAATAGTGTACAAAAATGTATAAAATAAAAACATTACAACAACGGATTATGATGAAACTTCGAATCGTATAGAAATATAGTCTGTAGTCTGGATTGGGAATAAAAGTATGGAATGGAATTATATGGAATTGGGAGTAAAAGATTACGCAAACGACGTCACGGGCAAAGGCTAGTATCTTTACAAGTTAATCCTAAGCATTTTTATAAGGGTAGTATTTAAAGGCACATAAAAAATTTGACACCGTAATCAGTACTGATTTGTATAGCTAAAATACTAATCGTTCATTAAAATTCAATTCAGATGTGCATTGTTAAATATTGATGTGCCAGTCAGTATTTTTGGTGCGAAGTCAGAGAGTTGCTAACGCGAAAAACAAATGAAGTTCGTGTATCTCCCTCTCTGTCGCACTTGCAAATTCGAGCGACACAGAGGGAAATACACGATGTTCGTTCGTTTTCGTTTCGCGATAGAAGCTCTATTCTCCGCCAAATTCTATTCAGTGGGGCCCTTTACACTCAATATTATCGCGATTTTTTAAATTTTATGGGGTCTGTTAAACGCTTAATACTATCACAATACTGGTGTGTCAATATTATCGTGGTTTTCAAAATCGTATGGATTTTTCTTCAATATTCATTGCACGTGATACGGATCGTGATATGAGTATATCGCGTGATAATAATAACCATGTAACAGGCCCCTATGAATGTTGCTTCAATATTCAGTGTTTCACGTGATAATAATAACAGTTGGTAATATTTTCTCCAATTAATGGAAGCTATTTAACAACTTGTTCCGTTTTGCCAAAGGTATTTCACATTCCGATACGCGCACCATCCAGGAATAGGAGCCGTCAGACCAGAGGGCCTACCACGATCTGAAAACGAAGTATTTCCTTCCGCGCTCGAATATGCAAGTGCGACAGAGTGGCATATATATTTAGTTTTCGGTTGGTAGCACCTTAGTCCGAGCGTGGCGGACGGTCGAAGAAAGTCAAAGAACATTCCGTGTGTTGTCTGTCACACATATAATTTTTTAGCTTCCCATCGACCTATGAACTTGAAATTAAGTGATAATGTTTATTATGAAGTATATTTTACCAAAAATATCAATATATTGATAAATCACATTTGTTTTTTAGTTGTACGGAACCCTCAGTGTGCGACTCCGACGCACTTGGCTGGTTTTTATTACATTTTGAATTTTATTTCTCTTATAGTAAAATACCCTATTCGTTTTAAAGTTGACGCCTGAGAGCCTACCGCGAACCAAAAACGAACTATCTTCCTCTCTGTCGTTCGAATATACATGTGCGAGAGAGGCAGATACTTCGTTTTCGGTTCGCAGTAGCGCCTCTAACGTCCGAGCGCGGCGAACGGCATGAGCTGAGGGTCTACTCCGAAATTCAAAATCCTAACTTCGTATGGTGCCGTCCCTTTCACTCTCCTGTCATAGACTATATGAGTGAAAGGGACGGCACCATACGAAGTTCGAATTTCGGAGTAGTCCCCCAGTACCACTAAGTTATAAGATAGAGCGAGATAGGGATAGAATTTTGCTAGACGTTTAAAAGCCATAAGTCACCTAGTAGTTTGTCACAAACAAAATAGAGACGCAGCTTTAAGATGGCGGACAGACTCAGCAAACATTCAAGTGGTGTCCTTTACACGATTAATATTATCACAATACTGGGGTGTCAATATTATCGCAGTTTTAAAATTTGTATGGATTCTGCTTTAATATTCACGTGATACTTATCGTGATATGAATCCATGTAACAGGCCCCATACATTCACTTTGAAGGGGGTTGTTGTGACAATCAGTCTAGCTAGCACGATAGATTACACCGTTACGTTTTATGTGACGTTTTAATACATTTCGCCCATATAACGTGACGGTATAAGTTATCGTGCTAGCTAGGCTGATAGGTGTATAGAACGCTTGAAAACTACAAAAACAATACGCTGCAGACGCGGCTAGCCGAATCCACACAATGGCCGATGATGGCCCATCACCCAGAACGCAGCCCAGCAACCTGGCCAACATACCGGACGCAAAAATAGTTCACGATTTTCGAACGTAGCCGACACTGTCAACCAACAAATTTAATATAGCAATATAGTCTGTGGGCAATATGGCCGACGTTTTGTCATCAAATTAACACTTTTAAATGCAAAATACGCGACAATCCGAATTTTGCGGATACATATGTTCAACTCAAAAATCGTTATTTTTATACGTTCTTCAATTTGAGACAGGTCTCGTTCGGGTCTACCGTACCCCTGCACGAAATTATTAATATAGAAATAGTAGGATTATGGTATAAAGTGAGTTCACACGAAGTGAACGGCAAAAGTAACATTTTAACTGCATGTTTTTATATAGGATTATAAAGTTATATATGTAGTTTTTGAATCTAGAAAACGGGACTAAAATTTGGGTTTAGAGTCACAGTTACTTAATGGAATAAATCATAATAGTGTTCAAAATTTGAAGAGACCGTGGTGGCTGGCGCACACACTGGGCAGCGCCGCGGCGCAGCACTTGCGTTTACTTTTTTTAGTTTCTATCTTAAGATTTCACAAATTTTGAATGAGGATGTTTTTCCTTTGTCGTCAAGTATATGCTTACCAATTTTCATACCTGTAACTCATGGATTATAGGAGTTCCCATATAAAATTCAACCCCTCTTTTTACCGCCTTCTAACCCAAATCTGCACAATTTTTATATACTAAAACCTGACCGGATATTTACTCGACAGATTAGTAAAGTTTTCATCAAAATCCGTTCAGCCGTTTTCACGTGATGCGCGTTCATATAAACAGACAAACAGAGAAACAGACAAACAGACAAAAATTCTAAAAACTGTTGGAACGTGTTCTGTTATCGATTCTAAGTATCCACAGCCAACTTTTTTTCGAATATTTTCCATGTACAGACTTTCGACCCTCTTCAGCTTTATTATATGTATAGATTACTTGAAACTGAACAGTTTGTTTGAGCGGATAGTGTTTTGTATTAAAAAGTTTATTAAAGTGGAAAGTGACGATGAATGAAGTCGTTCCGTGTGACGATTTAAAATGTGCACAAGTTATCGGCCCAGAAAAGGTAGCACGCTAAAGTTTTCACAAAAAAAGCAAACTTATTTTTTCACCGAAACCTACGCCTGACTTGAGTATTTCTCAGATAAGCAAGTCACATAAACGACAATTTCAAAGATCGGTGCGATTGCTGATGTCTGTACAATTTTATCTAGTAATAGCATGCCTTCAGTGTTTTGTTGGTCTGTCCTGTCTACGCCACACCAGTTAGTGATAATGAAGAGAGAAGATTTAAGGTAATATGGCAAGGTAGAAGATAGATTTATTGATATTGTGTGTGAAACAAATACAAAAATGTATCCCTCGGCTTGCCCTTCTCTGCAACCCTAGGCACGCCACTGCTGACCAGTGCCTATTTGGACCTGAGATAATGTCGCTGCAAACCTTAGAGCATTAAACCAACCGGAGTAGACGCTGATAGGCGTTCCCCTCTGCCAAAGCTTGAAGAACGCCGGTCGTTGACGTTATTTAAAACTAGTTGACATTCATCCCCGTCATTCAACATGTCACGGTGAGCGCGGAACGAGGTCAGTGAAAAATGCAGTGTATTTACCTGTAAAAAGAGATCCCACACATCTAGTCTACAAAAAGATAATATTACTTTCCATCTGAAAATATTATTTTGTTTAAATATTTTCAAATAAAGCACTAAAGTCACAAGAAAAAAAACAAAAAATATACCAGTGAGGCAGTGTTGCCAGCAAATTGTACAAGATACAATTTTGCATATTTTTAACTTCAAGATTTCAAAAGAGGAGGTTATGAATTTGGTTGTATGTTTTTTTTATGTTTGTTACTCCATAACTCCGTTATTTCTTAACCGATTTGGAAAAATCTTTTTTTGATTGTAAGTATATATATCCAAGTTGGTCCCGTTTTTGTCAAAATGCAGTTCTGATGATGGGATCCATGAGGAATTGAAGGAACTCCTCAAATCTTTAAGGCAAACATATAGTGAATTTGTGTTTTTATCAACAAATCAAGCAAATTATGTAGGGAGTGTGGCAGCAGCGGAGGAGGTAAATGACAAGAGGTCTTTACTACAGAATAGATGTATTTGGTGCAAAAGGTTACATAAAGATCTTAACTAAAGTGTCCAACCTAACTGATTTGGAAGTAATGATTGGCCGCGAGCCTTGGCGGCGATCTCGTTTTATTGTCCACTGATATTTGGTATTTCACAATCACTTAATACAACGGTGGTTCGATGCACTACGTATGCTGATGACGCGGTGTGACGTAGGCCGACGCGAAGGGCTGCCGTACGGCGGGCCGTGACGTGGTGATGTGTGACGTCACCCGTGACACCTCCCCCCTAAGCAGAGCAACTAATTGCTGAGTCTACAGCAAGTGTTGCGACGTTTTGTTCTTCAGTCTGTACTCCTGTGGATGCGTTAGTGCGTACGGCGGAGGCTGCTCTATGTTTGCGATATAGTATTAATGCGAGTGCGCCTGCACCGGATAGCGTAAGTAGGTATAATGGTATAGATGTATGATAGAAATTCGTCGATTGGATTCTGTCGATTTGTACTGGTTTTTCTATCGATAATTGTTGTTCGATTTTCTCGAGATTGCTTAGGTTTATAGAGTTCATCTTCAATACACCGGTGCGGTCTTCACTATTCGTAGTAGATATCTTCTGCTGAGGTATGTACATAATTTTCAAGGGTTGGCCGCGTACTTTATTGTTGTTGTTTATAATAGTAAATAGTTGTGTTATCATGGAGCAATGTTGGGGTATAGTAGCGACGTAGCTTCCTTTCAGAATGACGTGTTGTTCCTGTTGGCATTTTATCTCGACTTTTGTAGGTTTCGGGAAACTGATAGCATAGTGTTGATCATCTAGCTCTAATAGAGCCTCCTTGGACAGAGAGATAGGCGTGGATCTACACGTTTCATCTACCTCCTGTGTATGAATGAGTTTCTGGATGCAATCCTGGTCTGTTCGTATTTGATGACCCAGCCTCTGTTCGCAGATGTACCAGTCGCCAGACTTCGGGCATTCTGCCTCCATGTACACATGTTCTAGAGAATTGGTTGCAATTAACGGGCAAGGGGGAACAAGGATTTCCTGATTTTTATTAGGTAGTGGACACAGCTTATATAGTTCAAAAGTGCTTTTATAAATGATAGGTACTCTAAGTGCAATTACTAGTTTATTTCCTGAGAAATATGAACCTATCCTAATACATGTATAATAGTCCCTTATATCTAAATGAAGGATCTGTTCAGAATCATAGATTTTGTGCAAATTTTCAATTATATCCTTCATTGATGCAATACTTAAAATAGAATGGTGCACATTATTTATCTTACTATATGCTAGAATATTTTCGATAGGAAGCATCTCCGTATACAAATCGTTAGCGTTATCAGTAATCTATATTAATAATTTCGTGCAGGGGTACGGTAGATCCGGACGAGACCTGTCTCAAATTGAAGAACGTATAAAAATAACGATTTTTGAGTTGAACATATGTAGCCGCAAAATTCGGATTGTCGCGTATTTTGCATTTAAAAGTGTTAATTTGATGACAAAACGTCGGCCATATTGCCCACAGACTATATTGCTATATTAAATTTGTTGGTTGACAGTGTCGGCTACGTTCGAAAATCGTGAACTATTTTTGCATCTGGTATGTTGGCCAGGTTGCTGGACTGCGTTCTGGGTGATGGGCCATCATCGCCCATTGTGTGGATTCGGCTAGCCGCGTCTGCAGCGTTTTGTTTTTGTAGTTTTCAAGCGTTCTATACACCTATCACCCTAGCTAGCACGATAACTTATACCGTCACGTTATATGGGCGAAATGTATTAAAACGTCACATAAAACGTAACGGTATAATCTATCGTGCTAGCTAGACTGATTGTCACAACAACCGCCTTCAAAGCGAATGTATGGGGCCTGTTACATGTATTCATATCACGATAAGTATTACGTGAATATTAAAGCAGAATCCATACAAATTTGAAAAAGGCGATAATATTGACACCCCCAGTATTATGATAATATTAATCGTGTAAAGGACACCACTTGAATGTTTGCTGAGTCTGTCCGTCATCTTAAAGCTGCGTCTCTATTTTGTTTGTGACAACTACTAGGTGACTTATGGCTTTTAAAAGTCTAGCAAAATTATATCCCTATCTCGCTCTATCTTATAACTTAGTGGTACTGGGGGACTACTCCGAAATTCGAAATCCGAACTTCGTATGGTGCCGTCCCTTTCACTCATATAGTCTATGACAGGAGAGTGAAAGGGACGGCACCATACGAAGTTAGGATTTTGAATTTCGGAGTAGACCCTCAGCTCATGCCGTTCGCCGCGCTCGGACGCTAGAGGCGCTACTGCGAACCGAAAACGAAGTATCTGCCTCTCTCGCACATGTATATTCGAACGACAGAGAGGAAGATAGTTCGTTTTTGGTTCGCGGTAGGCCCTCAGGCGTCAACTTTAAAACGAATAGGGTATTTTACTATAAGAGAAATAAAATTCAAAATGTAATAAAAACCAGCCAAGTGCGTCGGAGTCGCACACTGAGGGTTCCGTACAACTAAAAAACAAATGTGATTTATCAATATATTAATATTTTTGGTAAAATATATTTCATAATAAACATTATCACTTAATTTCAAGTTCATAGGTCGATGGGAAGCTACAAAATTATATGTGTGACAGACAACACACGGAATGTTCTTTGACTTTCTTCGACCGTCCGCCACGCTCGGACTAAGGTGCTACCAACCGAAAACTAAATATATATGCCTCTCTGTCGCACTTGCATATTCGAGCGCGGAGAGGGAAATACTTCGTTTTCAGATCGCGGTAGGCCCTCTGGTCTGACGGCTCCTATTCCTGGATGGTGCGCGTATCGGAATGTGAAATACCTTTGGCAAAACGGAACAAGTTGTTAAATAGCTTCCATTAATTGGAGAAAGTATTACCAACTGTTATTATTATCACGCGAAACACTGAATATTGAAGCAACATCCATAGGGGCCTGTTAAATGGTTGTTATTATCACGCGATATACTCATATCACGATCCGTATCACGTGCAAGGAATATTGAAGAAAAGTCCATACGATTTTAAAAAACCACGATAATATTGACACACCTGTATTGTGATAGTATTAAGCGTTTAACAGACCCCATACAATTTTAAAAATCGCGATAATATTGAGTGTAAGGGGCCCCACTGAATAGAATTTGGCGGAGAATAGAGAGCTGCTATCGCGAAACGAAAACGAACGAACATCGTGTATTTCCCTCTGTGTCGCTCGAATTTGCAAGTGCGACAGAGAGGGAGATACACGAACTTCATTTGTTTTTCGCGTTAGCAGCTCTGACTTCGCACCAAAAATACTGACTGGCACATCAATATTTAACAATGCACATCTGAATTGAATTTTAATGAACGATTAGTATGTTAGCTATACAAATCAGTACTGATTACGGTGTCCAATTTTTTATGTGCCTTTAAATACTACCCTTATAAAAATGCTTAGGATTAACTTGCAAAGATACTAAGCCTTTGCCCGTGACGTCGTTTGCGTAATCTTTTATTCCCAATTCCATATAATTCCATTCCATACTTTTATTCCCAATCCAGACTACAGACTATATTTCTATACGATTCGAAGTTTCATCATAATCCGTTGTTGTAATGTTTTTATTTTATACATTTTTGTACACTATTTCTTTCGTCGTTTGCATAACTGTCACGAATAAATGTTTTGTTTATTTCTTTCTTATTTATTTCACCCGAGCGAAGCCGGGCTTTTATCTAGTAATATTAAAAAGCTGATTAAGGTGCGCGTAATTAATTAGCTTGTCGTTACTTGATGAGGTGCTATTATTTAACATTAAAAGAGCTTTATGTAATTTATTCTGATTTTTTATTAAAGTTGATAATGTTTGATTTTGTTCAACTATCCATTTTTTACTCAAACTAATATGTTGATTAAAATTTTTGGTCAAAATTTCGTCATTAGTTTGTAAAATTTTAATTGCGTTGTCATATTTTATTGCGTCATTATAGTCTAGGTTTCCACTAATACTTTTGATTAGTGTGCCTAAAGGATCAATGAGACCTCTCTTCATTCTTTTATAGGAAAATGTGTTACGAGGGTGGTTTGAGGAGTAACTTGGTTTGATATGAAAAAAAAAATTTTGAGCGATTGTATATATTTTATTTTTCGACATAGTCCCCTCGAAGCTCGACGCACTTGCCCCAACGTTTCTGCAACTTCTCGATGCCTTCACGAAAATGCGTTTCTTCGAGGTCCTCGAAATACGCGTTTACCTCCTGTATCACATCTTCGTTGGAGTTAAACTTTTTCCCCGATAAAAAGATTTTGAGTTTGGGGAATAGGTGATAGTCCGACGGGGCCAAATCCGGGGAATAAGCGGGGTGAGGAAGGAGTTCAAACCGTAATTCCGACAATTTTTGTGCAGCGACACGACTTGAATGCACCGGTGCGTTGTCATGGTGAAACATTACTTTCTTTCTTGCCAAACCTGGCCGTTTCTCGGCTATCGCCGCATGCAATTGGTCCAACAGTGATGCATAGTATGCCCCAGTAATGGTTTTTCCCTTCGCAAGGTAATCAATTAAGAGAATCCCCTTTGCATCCCAAAAAACGGATGCCATCACTTTTCCAGCTGATGGAATGACCTTGGCTTTCTTTGGAGTTGGCTCACCACGACCAACCCATTGTCTGGACTGTTGTTTCGTCTCCGGAATATAGTGATGAATCCAGGTTTCATCCATTGTCACAAAACGGCGAATAAAGTCTGTTGGATTTCTTTCAAAGACCTGGAGATTATCCGCAGATGTTCGCATACGAACACGCATTTGTTCTGGAGTGAGCAGCCGCGGCACCCACCTTGCACACAGCTTTTTCATGTGCAGTTCGTTGTGCAAAATAAAATGCACCCGCTCAGAAGAGATGTTTGTGGCTTCAGCTAATTCGCGTACCTTCAATCTTCTGTCGGTTAAAACCAAATCATGGATTTTATCGACTATTTCGGGTACAACCGCCGTTTTTGGGGCTCCAGGACGAGGTGCATGATCAATGCTTGTCCTGCCTCGCTTGAACTCATTCACCCAAAGTCGAACTGTCTCATAGGAAGGACACGAGCTACCCAATGTAGGTAAAATCCTTTCATGGATTTCTTTTGCAGTTTTACCTTCCAAAAAAAAGAACTGAATTACACCACGAATTCCTATTTTCTCCATTTTGCCGCGCTACTCCGATCACTTTTGTTTAAACTACTGTCAAATCTAAAATTCCCGCCAAAAATGACATTTGGCCACAGATAAATTATCTTGATTAAATAATCTTTGTGAATAGTTACGTAGATTACACTAACGCCATCTATCGGTATCCGAAACAAGTTACTTATCTAACCACCCTCGTAATTTGTGCCGAAATCTTGTCTATTTTGAAATATAAATACTTGATTTGGTATTTAAAAAAATTAAACGTACTATTGTTCAAGGAATTAATCGTTTCAGTCAATTGTGTCCGGATCAGCTCTATGTTTTTCTGTGCGTCATCAAGGTCAATATATTGTAGAAAAGTGTGGTAGTGTGCGACTACCTTCGTCGGTCCCAGTTTGAAAGGTAAAAGTCCAGGTCCGTCGTCGAGATTCTCAAGTTGGATCTCCTGAGCTAGAGCCAGACTGATCCCTGTCCATAGTGTTATCAACCTGTAACAATTGAGACCGAGGTACCTTCTTTAATCGTGATTTAGCTACAAGTCCACGTTTCTTGGAAGTGTAAATATGTACAGGTAAGTTAGCTGTTACTTTGTCTTGAGTAAATTGTGGAGCCAGTTTTTGTCGTGCGGCTAGAGGGTTCTGTATAAAAACTTCCTGATTGGGGGGATAGTCTACTACGGGATCTCTACTTTTATTAATTCTAGTCATTATATTAGATCGCTCGTTTTGACAGTTGTCATGGACTATGTCGTAGACAACCTTCATTCTATTTCTATGATTATCTATATATTTTTGTAATAAAGTTTCTTCAATTTCAACGTGTGTAGGGTCTCGCGGATCGAAGTGTCCATCTAGAAGGTCATAAGGTCGACATTTAGTTAAACTGTGAATGGAACTGTTATATGCCAGTAGGGCATAGGGTATTAAATCCCTAGAGTGTTCATTTTTATGTTGGAGTTTTAATAGTCGCAAGTGTTCCAGTATGGTAGAATGAAATCTTTCAATTAATCCGTTTTCGTTCGGTGAGTGCGCTGCTACTTTATGGTGATTTATTTTGTGTAATATTAAAAATTCTCCTACTACTTGATTGTTAAATTCGGTGCCTTGGTCTGTGATTAATGTATAAGGGAAGTTATGATGTGTACTATAGTTCAATAATGCTTTTACTATGCTAGGCGCCGTGCCATCTGGTAAGAGAAATGCTTGTCCATACTTTGTGAATGAATCAATTAGTGTTAGGTACTTTTCTTGCTCAACAGTGAATGTGTCAGCGTGAATTGTTTCAAAGGGCTTTGTTGCAGGTGGGACTACCTGGAACTGCTGAGTAATTGGGTTGCGCTCATACTTTGCGCAGCTGCATAATTGACAATTGTTTATGTATTGCGAAATGCTTTCTCGCATTTTCGGCCAATAATATTTGTGAGACAATGACAAGTATGTTTCGTTAACTCCGCGATGATTTGTTTTACCTTCATGATAATTTCTTAGAATTGGTTGTTGTTGTTCACGGCTGGATATGTTTTCTAATTCGTATTTTACTAACATTAGTTTCATGGAGGAGTTTTTGAATCTATTCTGAATGATGGGAACTACGCTGTACATTTTATCTAATGGTTTAATTAAGATCGCGGTTCGTTGTTTAGGGTCAACATGGTTTATTATTGCGTTCGCTATTTCTTGTTCTAGGTTATCCTGGAATATTTCAACATAAGTCTTTGTTCGTGATTCGAAAGGCTTCGTTATAGTGTCTGAGATGCGTGATTTACGATTTAGTATGTTCAAGATTATTTGTCTAGGAAATTTATTCAGGGGGTCTTCGGAAATCGGAATTTCTAAAATAGGGTTTTCTTGGCTTGTATGGTCGGTTTCCGTTTGTCTGTCCTCTAGGTCACGTACATCGGGGGTTTCAGAAGAATTAACGATTACAGAACTAATTTCATTATGGATTTCTATGCGTGAAAGTGCGTCAGCGTTGGTATTCCATTTTCCTTTTTTGTATATTACTTTATAAGTGTACTGTGAGAGTTTTAGACTCCATCGAGTTAGTCGTGAATTGGGTTCCTTGATATTAATTAGCCATTCTAGGGGTTTGTGGTCTGTAACTATTTTAAATTCTCGTCCGAATAGGTAGGGTCTAAAATATTTAGTTGCCCATACAATTGCTAGCAATTCTTTTTCTATTGTGCTGTAATTCAATTCATTATCTGATAGTGTACGTGAAGCGTACGAAATAGGTTTGTCAGAGCCTATGGGGCCTTGAGATAAAATTGCGCCTAAAGCTACGTTAGAAGCGTCGGTTGTCAAAATGAATTCTTTACTAAAGTCTGGGTATTGTTTCGGGACTCAAAAAAGATTTGTTTGCTCCTGTGTCAATCAATAATTTAAGCGGGGGGTTGTGAATTTGTATATACGGAAGTTGTTTATGGTTCTGTAAGTGAATTTCTATCTCTGTGGGTTTTTCTTCGGAGTCTGGGAAAAATTTGAATTTACTTGGTTATCAGTATTTGTCTCCGGATTAGGGCAATTTTCTATTGGGAGATGGTTTATCTGTGAAAAACATTCATTCTGTAAGTTATAGGAGTTGTATTCGTCTTCGTAGTGATACATTCCGTCATAGTTATTTTCATAGTCATCGTAAGAGTAGTCATTTTCGTAGTCATAGCTAAAGTCGTTTACGTTAAGATCTGTGTGATTGTTAGTGCGGGGTGGTGATCTCACGTCGGGGTGACTTATGCCACTCATGGGTCTAGGATAGTCATTGTGCTGGGGTCTGGGTGGGATTCTAAATCCTGTGGTCATGTTAGATCTGGGGAGGGCTCTAAATATTTGTTGTGTACGGGAAGGACCTTGTGGGAATTGATTAAATCGTTGTGTTGGTGGGAACCGTTGGTTGGGTAGGTTTGGTGCGTTTTGCCTAGATGGACCAGGTACATTGACCATAGGGTCGGGTTGTCTCATGTGCATGGGGGACGTGGGGACGTAAAACTATTCGGATATCTAGGTTGAAATTGCATCTGTCTTTGGTCAGTCATTTTATCATTTCGGTTCTGTAAATAAAGGGTGTTACTTTCTTCATGTACAAACTCTAATGCCTTCTCTATTGTATCGGGGCGCATGCACCGGATACGATAGCCAAGGGGGTCCTTAAGTCCTCTGACGAATGCCTGTAGTGTTAATTTTTTGTACAAGTCGCGTTTTGACTCAATAGTACTAGCTATGGTTTCGTGCAATGTTACATAAGTCATAATAGTACTAAAAAGATTTTGGCACTGTTCATAAAATTCTTGGGGTGTTTTCATCCCTTGTGTGAGTAATGCAAGATCATTATAAAGAGAAGTTTCATCTCGTTGGTCAGCAAAACTATTTATTAATGCGTTGCGGATTCCTAGCCAGTGATCTGGAATGCCATTCGTATTTATTAATCTAGCTGCGGGTCCAGTAATTTTATTTAAGATACCATTTACTAATGCACAATTAGCAAGATCTTGTCCTTCTCGGACATACTCTAATACTAACTGATCGCAAAGTTTTATAAACCTAGTCAATACGTTCGGGTTACCGTCAAAATCCGGTACCAGGCGGAGGGCCATAAAAATTGCGTCTAAATCTGCCATTTCTAGTTCCGAATCTAAACTATTATCTAAATTATCTAAATTTCGGTTAGCGTCCAGAATGACGTTCCTCGAAATATTACCTAATCTAGGGGAACTAGCTCGGCGGGGATGAAAAATTTTGGCGGGGAGAAACACTGGGATAGTAAATTGCAACCAATCTCATATGTGTACTCACCAAGCCGATTTCATCGCCGATTCCCGTAAGTGCGCCAAGTCTTCTATTCCGCCGTTTCTACCTCTCGGTCGCCTCGTCTGTCTGCCAGGGTTCTCCAGTTGATCAATGCCGGAACGAGATCTCGGTGATCTATTCGCGACTAGACCGACTCAACTCAACGACTGCGCCAATTATGTAGGGAGTGTGGCAGCAGCGGAGGAGGTAAATGACAAGAGGTCTTTACTACAGAATAGATGTATTTGGTGCAAAAGGTTACATAAAGATCTTAACTAAAGTGTCCAACCTAACTGATTTGGAAGTAATGATTGGCCGCGAGCCTTGGCGGCGATCTCGTTTTATTGTCCACTGATATTTGGTATTTCACAATCACTTAATACAACGGTGGTTCGATGCACTACGTATGCTGATTTGCTGATGACGCGGTGTGACGTAGGCCGACGCGAAGGGCTGCCGTACGGCGGGCCGTGACGTGGTGATGTGTGACGTCACCCGTGACAAGCATTTGCATCCAAAAATGTGACATTGGATGAAGTGGAACTGCTGATGATGATCAGAACAGAACTCTTCAACGACGAAAAGTTAACGTTTTAATTTGTCCTCCTAGCTGTGTTTGTTAAGCAAGTTCTATTTTCACGATAAATTTTTGTCATGCTTGATTTCTTAAAGGCAAACATATAGTGATTTTTGTTTTTATCAACAAATCGAGCATTATCATACAAAAATGTGACATTTGATGAAGTGGAACTGCTGATGATGATCAGAACAGAACTCTTCAATGACGAAAAGTTCACGTTTGGCGAATTGTCCTTCTAGCTGTGTTTGTTAAGTAAGTTCTATTTTCACGATTGATTTTTGTCATGCTCGAGTTCTGATGATGGGATCCATTAGGAATCTGTTGAATATCGTGTGTGTATGACTTAAGTGTATTAAGCCTATTTTATCTATACTTGTCTATGACCGTTAGACACTCCTTGTCTACGCTCTCTTTTCCTTCGTACAGCGACCAAGCTACACGCACTGTATATGATGTGAGTTATATCATAAGTATCTAATTTAAACCGAACAAGACATTAAATAATGTGACGACAATATTTGTTTCTCTGCCTGTGCATCTCGCTCCGCTACAACCCAATGCATATTTGTAAGTACTGAACCACTGCAACTGCTGCACAACTATCAAGAGGTTATGGCCCCTGACCACGTCATTTCTTAAATGTGCATTTAAACGGTACTGAAGAACTATATACCTAACTAGCATTTGCCCGCGGCTTCGCCCGCGTACTTAGCGAAATTTTTAACCGTCTACAAAAAACAGGTTCGTATGTTTGTCCACGATTATCTCGCGTTTGGCTGAACCGATTTAGATGCGGTCTCCAGAAAAGTAGTTGTTACATTCTGGGGTTTCGCTATACGAAGTTTGGTGATTGTGATTCATTAACAGATGAACAGATAAAAAGTCAGTATACATTGTGAGAACCGGCAAACTGTTGAATTTCATTTGATTTTGGCAAAATTAAGGATCGAAAACTATTATCATACATTTCCGAGAGGCCGAAGGGGAAAGGGCCGATGAAATAAAAGCATGTCTTAAATGGCTCTTAGTAAAAGTATCTGTGTACTACAGTAACACCAATAGGTCTGTAAACGACCTAACAGCGCGCAGCGGCCATAAACTCTGGTCCTTTGAAGTACAGAAATACGGCTAATTCAATATCATGTGTAACATTTATTTTTCCTACAATTAAATTTATTAGGTAGGTTTTGCCAGTTACCATTGGAGCATCCAAAAAGAAAATTTGGCCTCACTTCCATTCGCACTCCTTACTATCAGTCCGTCTGTTACAACCAAGTTGCTTTTACTGGACCGATTGAATTGCAATTTGGCACAAACTATCAAGAATTTAGAGCGCTCGTGGCCCAACGGCACCCGCCTACCGCGTGCGGTGTGCGAGGTTAAGCAAAGTGGGCGCAGGTCAGTTCTTGGATGGGTGAACGCTTTGAGTGGTTTTGGTGGTTTGGTGGTGGTGTTCTATATGCGTGTGGAGGGCACGAGTGAAACAACCGAGGGTTATAACCACACTGTTTTATTAAAGTAACTAAACGGCGCGCGCTGCGCACACGCACACATACATAACAATCCTCCCCTTAGTTTCAAATAGTATAATTTACACCAATGTTATATAAATGAAAGTAAGTCGTTACGACCTGCACTAAAAAATTGTGTATAGTCAACTTTGGGACGGTATCGCTTAGATCTCCCATTGCTGGTATGGGGAAATGGGAAATTGTCACTTGGATCGCCTGGCCCTTCTACTGGGGTGTCGTCTGAATGAGCGTCTTCGAACTCGTCCTGCTGGTCGTCTTCGGTAGGCGCTAAAGGAGAGGCTGGGGCCGCGCTTTCTTGGCCGTGGTCGTCGATGATTTGGTTGCCTTCTTCCCGGGTAGTATTTTGCACTTCGCTGTCGAGAGTGCTCGATGACGATGATTGCTTGATGTCAGGAGAGAACAATTCGGACAGGTCTATATCCTTATCCGAAAACGAACCGTTTTCCTGTTGACCTTTGTATTTGTACATCATTAATTGATCTTTATGTTTTTTTAATACACCTAAACTATTACAATCTTTTACTAAGTACACCACTTTGCCTAACTTCTCTATAACTATACCTTTGCACCATGTGAATTTATTATTATTAATGTTCTTTTTGTATAAGACTGTCTGTCCAACGTTGAAGCATTGTTTATTTTTGCCGTTATATGCGTTACTCTGCAAACACTGTTGATTTTTAACATATTTATCCAATGACGTGTGCGAGGGGGACGGCGTCAATGGATTAATTAGGTCTAGGCGTGTTCGAAGTTTGCGACCGAAAACCAACTGAGCAGGAGATTGGCCCGTTGTGGAATGCACCGAATTCCTGTAGTGGAAAAGAAATTTTTGTATCTTATTATTACACTCTTTAAGACTTCGGACTATTTAATAAGCAAGACTTAATTGCCTTTTTGACTACCTTCACTGCGCTTTCTGCCTGCCCGTTGCTAGATGCATGGTATGCCGGTGACGTCATAGCGACGATGCCGTTCAACAAACAAAAATCTTTAAATTCTTGTGAAGTAAATGCGCATCCGTTATCACTTCCTATCACTTTAGGTAAACCGAATCTAGCCATAAATTCGTAAAGCCTTTGATGTACTCGTGCCGTTTTTCATATTGTAGACCTCCACCCATTTGCTATACGCATCCACGATTACTAAATACGTGTTGCCGTTTATTGGCCCAAAAAATCCAAATGGATCCTAGAAAAAGGATCCGAAGGATATTTCCAAGGAGCGAGAGGTGCGCGACTTGGAGGGGGTCTCAATTTAATACACGTATCACATGAACCAATCATCTGTTCAATCTTATCATCTACGAGGGTAAAACTGAAAGTTTCGGGAATAGAAGAAAATATGCAGTATAAGTGAGTTTATTTATTTTTATTGTTTTTCAAAATATTCTCCTTTGTATTTCATGCACTTATGCATGCGTTCAAACCAGTCCATAAAGCACTTTTTGAACTCTGAAGTAGGGGTCGACAAAATGGCTATTTTATAGGCCTCCACTGCTTCTTCTGGCGTCTGAAACCGCTGACCACGCAGTTTGTCCTTGATTCTGGGGAATGTAAAAAAGTCGTTGGGACTTAAGTCAGGGCTATATGGAGGGTGGTCCAATATTTCGACTTTTTCACCGTCCAGGTACTCAGTTGTTGTCCGAGCGGTGTGTGGGCTGGCGTTGTCGTGGTGAAGGATGATGCGACGACTAGGGTTTGTTTTTCGGAGTTCAGCAAAGACGTTCGGCAAACAAATAGTGGTGTACCAATCAGCATTGACTGTTCTACGATCCTCAAGAGCCACAGTAGCTACGTGACCAGATTTAGAGATAAACGTAGCCACCATCTTCTTAGCCGTACTGCGAGAACGAACAACTTTTGTGGGTTTGAGCTCGTCTTCGAAGACCCATACTCGGGATTGGTTTTTAGTTTCAGGCTCATAAGCGTATATCCACGACTCGTCACCTGATACTATGCTAAAAACAGCATTTGAGCGTCCCTTGTTAAATCTTTTCAAAGTTTTGCGGCACCAATTGACACGGACTATTTTCTGCTCGTCAGACAATAGGTGAGGTATCCAACGGGAAAATAACTTTTTCACGCCTAATTCTTCTTTTAAAATAATTTGTATTTGACTCATTCCAATACCCAGGTGCTCTTGAATTTCCCGATATGTCACATGTCGGTCTTCATTTATCAGACGACGCACAACATCGACGTTTTCTTGCGTGACTGCCGATTTTGGTCGACCTTCACGCACTTCGTCGGTGAGGGATACACGGCCACGTTGAAATTCTGAATACCACCTGTATATTGTAGTCTTTGAAGGAGCTTCAATATTAAAAGCAGCAACCATCCGCTCTTCACATTGTTTTTGTGTTAGTCCACTTTTAAAGTCATAATAAATCATAGCTCTGAAATTTTCACGGCACAATTCCATTTTAAGCAGTGACTCGACGACTTCAATAAACAATTGAAACCGAACCATACTTTTTTTTTCTAAGTGGCCAGTGTGTTGAGATAAGGAAACTTCAGAGATTATAAAAAGGTATAATACATGTTAAAAATAAATTAATAAGTATTCGATTCCCGCCACTTTCAGTGCAAGCCTCGTATCTTCGGAAACCAAAATTTTGAACGAGCTTCCGCCTTGGTTTTAACGATCCCTAAATGAGAATTATGCAACTCAGATAATGCGCGCGACTGCAGGGACGGGGGAATGACGACCTTGTGTCCTCGCATTAAACAACCATTTTCACTAGATAACTGCAGCCTACATTGGAAATACGGTTTTAAATCGGTTACATGGCATCTTTTAGGCCAGCCTTCACAAACATATTTCATTACCTGACTTAAAACCGCATCTTTTCCTGTTTTTTTACGCAATTCGTTAATTGTTATTGGTAAACATCCTTCGATAACAAAATTTACGTACGCCGCGCGATCATCTGTTAATGAACGGTCCGACCCCTCCCCGCGCCCTCGCGCCGGTCCCTCACTATTGCCGTCGTCAGGTAAACAAGCTCGAGAAAGATAATCAGCACTATTCGCGGCACTACGAATATACTCTATATGATAATTGTATGCATTTAAGAAAATAGCATATCGTTGCAAACGATTAGCTGAGACTTCCGGAATGCCTTTGTAAGGGCCGAAAATAGAAATGAGAGGTTTATGGTCTGTCCGTAAAATGAACGGCACCGATCTACCGAATAAATATTGGTGGTACCGCTTCACGCCAAATATAATCGCCGTTGCCTCTTTCTGAATTTGTGAATAGTTTTTTTCCGCCGCATTAAGGGTGCGGGAAGCGAACGAGATTGGGCGCTCGCTATTATCTGGCTGTATTTGCGATAAAATTGCTCCAAGACCATAGGGCGATGCATCTACCGTTAAAATTGTTTTCGCATTCGGGTCAAAATGGGCCAAAACCTGTTCGGAGGCAAGGAATTTTTTTATTTTTTCAAATGCTTGGTTATGTTTTTCTTCCCAACACCATTTGACTCCTTTCCTTAATAATTCATACAAGGGTGAAAGAATCGTAGAAGCCCGTGGCACAAAACTACGGTAATAATTAACTAATCCTAGAAACGATTGCAATTTGTTCACGTTTGTCGGTACTGGCGCTTCCAGGACAGCTTTCACCTTGTCGGGCGACTTGTGAAGCCCATTTTTATCGATTAAGTAACCTAAATACTGTACTTGTTGTTGGAAGAACACACATTTTTCTTTTTGTAGGGTTAATCCGGCGTCTTCCAATCTTTTTAAAACTGCATTCAGCCTCTGCAAATGTTCGGTTTTGTCCTTGCCAGTTATCAAGATGTCGTCGAGTAAACACAGGACCCCTTCCATACCACTAAGCAAATTATCAATAGCACGCTGAAAAATACTTGGCGCAGAACTCAACCCGAAAGATAACCGCCTATAAACAAATAAACCGCGATGCGTATTAATGCAGGTAAGATATTGTGACTCTGGCTTGAGCTCCAGCTGAGTGTAAGCAGAAGAAAGATCTAATTTTGTGAATGTCTGTCCCCCGTGAAATTTAGAAAACAATTCTTTAATTGTTGGCAACGGGTATTGTTCTACGCACAACTGCTTATTTATGCCGACAGAGTAATCTGCACAGATGCGTATGGTTCCGTTTTTTTTTAATACCGGCACTATTGGGGATGCATATTCAGAATAATCGACGGGCTTTAACACTCCTAAATTTACTAGGCGGTCTAGTTCTGCGTCTACCTTTGCTTTTAACGCGAAAGCTAGCGGGCGCGCCTTGAAAAAAACCGGTTTTGCATCTGGTTTTAGCTGCAAATCTACTTTGTACTTATTGAATAAGCCTAAACTATCTGAAAATACTTTCGGATAATTTGTTTGCAGCTCCTCGAGTTCGTTACTATTTACGGTACAATACTGGATAGATGTCATTTCTAATTTAAATAAAGAAATGAAATCACGGCCCAGTATCGGCGGGCCGCCATTGCGAACGATGTAAACATCAATCAGCTGTGTGCGGTCCGCATACACGACCGGCAACTGTGCCATGCCTATGCACTCAGTGTTATCACCGGTATATGAAACGAGTTTTTTTGTTGGCGCGTTGAACTTCACATCAGAAAAATGTTTGTTGAACAATTGTTGTGACATCGCTGTGATCGACGATCCACTATCAATCTCAAACTTCAAGGACACGCCCAGGATGGTAACCCACTCTGACATAGGTTCCCCATTTTCAGAACGAATATTAAACAACTTACCATCGTCTCCCTCGCTCGCGTCATTTGCCATAATGCACTTTACACTCTTGCACATCCTTTTTAAATGACCTTTACCGCGGCATTTTTTACATTTATAATTAGAGAAACGACAGTCGGCCGTCTTGTGATTAAAATACCCGCACACTGTACATCTTTCCCGGTCACGGCCCGACCCGCCGCTTGCGCTGGCTATCTTGAACAGCTGGTCGCTCGCCACGCCTGCGGACCCGGCGCCCGCCGACACCTCGCGCGCGCAGCGCACCGCGCTCGCCAACTCCACTGAGAAAAAAGTTTGTCCCGTTCCGGTCCCGGTAGCATGCCCATCATGAATCTATCGCGCAGAACTTCTTCTAGGTTTGAAAAGTTACATTCTGCGGTCAGACCCCGTAGCCTTGCTGCCCACTGGTTATGGGTCTCTCCGTGTTGCTGAATGGCTGAGTAAAACTTGTACCGTTCAGAAAATCCGAACACCTTTGGGACAAAGTGTTTTTCCAGCAGTTTCAAAACGTCCGTATACGGTACTTCTTCAATTTTCTTCGGTAATGCAAGATCCGCTGCGAGTTTATAAGTACCGTCACTGAGTGTGCTGAGAAGTATCGCTCGTCTCTGTTCACCTCCCACGTCTGTTGCTGAATTAATTTTATTTGCCACAAACCACTGCGTTAAACGTGCTTTATAAGTTTTCCAAGCCTGCGAATTGTGGTCGAACGTAGGCAAAATACCGAAATGTGCCGTAGACATTTTGTTTTTTCCTTGCACTTGTGGGTAGATCGTCGCCAATGTTCTATATGCGTGTGGAGGGCACGAGTGAAACAACCGAGGGTTATAACCACACTGTTTTATTAAAGTAACTAAACGGCGCGCGCTGCGCTCACGCACACATACATAACACTAACTGACTCTCGTGCTTTGAAAGGCACGCTAAGCCGTTGATCCCGGCTGCTCGTTTTTAAAAGCAAATCCATAGATACCCCACACGCCTATATAGTAACATTAAACTTTTTTGCATATTGGTATGAATGGAGTGCCAAATTTTACCTCAGATTCGCATTAAGAGACCTCTCGGATGCTCAGATATCGATTTTGAACGAAATCGGGACGAAAAAAAAAGACAATATGGCCGCCACTTTCACAAATTTTACCTCGGATTCGTATTAGGAGACCTCTCGGACACTCAGATATCGATTTTGAACGAAATCGAGACGGAAATGAAGAAAATCAATATGCCGCCACTTTTTCCAAATTTTACCTCGGATTCGTATTAAGAATTCTCTCGGACGCTCAGATATCGATTTTGAACGAAATCTGGACAGAAATGATAAAAATGAATATGGCTGCCACTTTTTCTTAATTATACCTCGGATTCGTATTACGAGACCTCTCGGACGCTCAGATATCGATTTTGAACGAAATCGGGACGAAAAAAAGAATATCAATATGGCCGCCACTTTCTCAAATTTTACCTCGGATTCGTATTAAGAGACCTCTCGGACACTCAGATATCGATTTTGAACGAAATCGGGACGAAAATGAAGAAAATCAATATGGCCGCCACTTTCACAAATTTTACCTCGGATTCGTATTAAGAGACCTCTCGGACGCTCAGATATCGATTTTGATCGAAATCGGGACGAAAAAAAAATGAAAATCAATGACTGCGACTTTTTCCACATTTTACCTCGGAGTCGTATTAGGGACCTCTCGGACGCTCAGATATCGATTTTGAACGAAATCGGGACGGAAATGAAGAAAATCAATATGGCCGTTACTTTATTCAAAGTTTAGGTACCTCGGATTCCTATTAAGAGTCCTCTCGGACGCTCAAATATCGATTTATGTCGAAATCGTATCGGACGACACTGATTAATAAAACCATCTACAATACATTGAATCAAAAAAGGTCGTATCTTCATAGGGAACTCACGGCACTTCATGCACATTTAGACCTTATAAGGAACTTACATGCCAAATTTGGTATCTCTCGAACGACCAGTTTGCGCTGTGCGGTGATATGTCAGTCTCTCAGTCAGTCAGTTATTTCTTGATATTTGGCACAATTTTTCAAAAGTTTTCATGACCACAATATTAAATTTCAAAACCGATGCCATTTTCGTAATTAACGTCCCAAAAAACCATAAAAATGACACCCATATTAATATTTAAACATTTCATCCCCCTCGGACCCCAACAGAGGGGATGGTATTTCACGTCCTCCACGTGGCATTTTAAAATCATTGTTGTTTTCGTAATCAGCGACCCAATAAACCATGGAAACAACACCCATATCGATTTTCAGAATTTGTCACCAGATTTCCCCCTTTTAGGGGTTGATTTCTCAAAAAACCTGAAACACATGTTTACTCATTTATCGTTAGAAATACTCCTGTGAAGTTTCGAATAAAATAATCCAGCTAATCTTGATTCCCCATACAATCTTCGGACCCCCATTTCACCCCCTTAGGCGTTGAATTTTGAAAAATCCTTTCTTAATGCACCTCAAGACCTTATATGGAACCTACATACTAAATTTGGAATCTCTAGAACCACCAGTTTGCGCTGTGCGGTGATATGTCAGTCTCTCAGTCAGTCAGTCAGTCAGTTTCTTCTTTTATATATTTAGATTAAAAGTAGCGTTGGAGCGAGTGCCAGTGCCAGGCAATTAATTACGTCAATATATTATCACGAACATGGATTCCGTGCCGTCACCTAACCTGAGCTCACACGTGGCTTCCATAGAAAAGTTACTAGGTGCTTCAAACTATCACACCTGGAAGTTTACCACAAAAAATATCCTCATATTGGAAGGGCTTTGGGATGCCGTCGAGGGAAGTGACACCGACGACGCAAAACAGAAAAGGGCGTTGGCACGCATCTGTCTTTCAGTAAGTAGAGAATTTTACCAATACGTCAGAGACGCTAAAACCCCTGCCGAAGCTTGGCAGAAGCTGTCAGAAGTGTTTGAGGATAAGGGTCTATATCGCCGAGTGCTCCTACTCAGAAAATTACATCGGGTGCAGTTCGCTGATCATTCTACTATGAGTCAATACATAGAAACAATTACCACGTTAGTGCAGCAACTTCACGACATCGGGCGGACCATTGAGGACGCAGAAGTAGCGGAAATACTATTAAGTGGATTGCCTTCGGAATATGACACAGTAGTTTCCAACCTATCGACAGCGACTGCGACAGATAATCTTTCCAGTGAGCTTATTAAGGCTAGACTACTTCAGGAATACAGTAGAAAATCTTCAGCTGACAGTACAGCCGCATACACTAGTAGGAAGAATGGAATTATATGTGATTTTTGCAAGAAACAAGGCCACACTAGATCGAAATGCTATAAGTTGAAGCGCGTGAAGAACCCGAAGAATGCCAGAGCTGACCGGACTAACGTTGCTGCTGCATTCTTGACTGCGAAGCCATCAGAAAGTTTTTATCTTGATAGTGGTGCGACTAACCATATGGTATTTAGCAAGAAATTTTTAACTGATATTGTATCACGTCACTCTTCCGTTATTGTTGCTAATAACAATACTATAAATTGTGAGGCAGTAGGGAAAATGCAACTCTCATTGAAAGACAAGGTGAGTCCATTAACATTGTTTAACGTTATGTATGTGCCAAAACTTTCATGCAACTTGATTTCGATATCAAAGTTGGTTGAGTCTGGCCATATCGTTCGGTTTAATAATAAAGGTTGTTGTATTTTTAAGAGCAATGCCACTGACTTTGATAAGCCTATTGCATGTGCTACATGTTGTAATGGTCTGTACAAATTAAATGTCTCTGTGTGTGTGACTAACAAGACCTCACCCGTGGAACACTCTTTGTTCCTGGAAGGTAGCCAGGAATCACCGAGGGCCACACTATCAGCCGACCTGTCAGCGGAATTATGGCACAGACGTCTAGGTCACCTGAACATTGAAGGTATGAAATGTTTGCGGGATGGTGCATGTGGTATAATGTTTCAGGATGAAGACATCAAAGGCTGCGCTGCATGTCTTGAGGGGAAGATGTCGGCCGTACCTTACCCCAAGGGACCGGCAAAGCGCGCCACTGAAATATTGCAGCTCATCCATAGCGACGTCCTTGGACCTGTGCAAGAGCCAAGCTGGGGAGGCAAGAGGTTCCTTGTCTGCTTCACCGATGACTACTCGAGAAAAACCTTCGGATATCTTATGAAGGAAAAATCAGAGGTAATGTCACATTTCATTACATTTAAAGCACAAGTAGAAAAGCAAGTTGGGCAGTCAATTAAGTTCTTACGAACAGATAATGGTGGCGAATTTGTTAATAAAAGATTCTCTGATTATTTAAGAAGGGAGGGCATTATACATCAGACTACTGTGCCCTATTCGCCGAGCCAGAACGGCGTCAGTGAGCGAAGCCACAGGACCATTATGGATAAAGTCAGATGTATGCTTAGTGAGTCAGGTCTTAGCAATCGTTTTTGGGGCGAGGCGGTAATGACTGCCATTTATTTGAAAAATAGGTCCCCTACTACTGCTTTAACAGGACGTTCACCTGAGGAGGTTTGGACTGGATCCAAAGTAGATCTTGGTCATCTCCGGGTATTTGGCTGCACCGCATACTGTCTGATTCCATCACAGAAACGCCAAAAGTTAGACCCTAAGGGCAAAATGGCGATTTTTGTTGGCTATAGTGAGACTACAAAAGGCTATCGTTTATGCGAGCCGTCTAGTCCCAATACTGTGATATTGTCTCGTAGTGTAGTGTTTATCGAGAATCGTTTTTATTACAAAAGTGAACATAAAAATGTTCATGATAATTATTATTTATTTGATATTTTAATGAATAATAATTTCAGTACAGAAATTGAGTCACATGAAAATCATAATGAAATTTCTTTAGGTAATATTGAAGCTAACAATGTTTTGCCTGAAATTTCAGATGGACCTGATGGAGTTGATGAGGAGTACCAGTGGTAGGCGCGAGGAGCGACCTACGTCATCTGGACAGGTGTCACGTGAAGGGGAAGTAGTACAGTGTGTCGCGAAATGACAATATCGCGATGTTATTGATACCAGTATTAGATCGTGTGAGATTATTTAGTTGGCAAGTCGGGCAAAGTATTTGACAGGAGCTCGCATCTATTGTCTGTAGTATGCGTGTGATTGGCGTCTGGCGTCGTTGACTGGCGCAGTGTTACGTTGCCTAGCAGCGCGCACGGACGCTCGCTAATTTTACCTCGCTAACTTTTCCTCGTAAAGAAATAATATAAAGTTGAGTGTTGAGGTGTTTTCGTGTAACTGGAGATTTCTGGAGTTACGCTGCTTATCTAGATAAAAGCTAAGTATAATTGTCTTGGCATATATAAGATTGATATAAGTTCTGTCCGATTTGTATGCATATTAAGATGTTTCATATTAGTACTCAAGACCCTATGTAATATTTGCCAGCATTTGATACGATTCGAGATGTCCCACAAGTCGATAAGTTTATATTAACTAATTACACAGTATCATTATTCTATCTTCACCAGAGAAGGTAATGATCGACAATTAGACATGGTCATGAGAAACCCCTTAGAGTGAGTAATTATATATGAAGTACCACTTGCTTGTTCCTCTCTATCCTAATACGAGTCAGTCAACAGTGTGTAGTGGCACAGTAATGCCACCAGTAAAGGTACTCAGCTGTCTCCAGCGAGTCCTTGGCCCAGCAAGGCCATGAGTTCAAGGCGCTATGCGCCACCAGAGAGAGCACAGTATGCATTGGCACAGTATGCCACCAGTAAGGGTACCCAGCTGCTTGCAGCTAGTCTTTATGGCCGAGTAAGGCCGCCAGTGTGAGGCGCAGTACGCCATTGGTCGTGTATCGACCTGAATGATGTGTTATCTACTTAGACAGATTATGTGGATAACATGGCATTCTCCAGGACGTCCCCAGCAAGGGAGCTCGTAGACCATGACATACAAACCTGACTCATATATGACCACAGTTAAAGTATCCATAGATACAAGTGACAGGCCTTTATGGCACTCAAGACAGATTAAGTATCCATAGATACATGTAACCAGCCTTGGTGGCATTCAGTACAGAGGAAGGATAACACTTGCCAAGCCGGCAGTGTATTAGTATAAATTAATAAATAAAATAAATAAATATTGGGGGACAATCTTACACAAATCGACCTAGTCTCATACTAAGCAAAGCTTGTACTATGGGTACTAGGCGACGATATACATACTTATATAGATAAATATATACTTAAATACATAGAGAACATCCAAGACCCAAGAACAAAATCCGTGCTAAATGCACAAATAATGCCCTGGCCGGGATTCGAACCCGGGACCTCTAGCTTCGGAGGAAGTGTCACTACCAACTAGGCTAAACAGGCCGTCCTTCGGAGGCAGTGTCAGTATAACTATATATATATGTTACATTGACCGAGGTACGGTCAAGTTGTTAACCGATTGGTTAATATGAGAAGTTGTGTTGACCACCATAGTGGGAATAAGAGAAGATATATAAGAGCTAGAGAAAACCATAATATCCATTTGAAATATACATGATAGTGTTTGTTTACCTCTTAGAGATCTTAGGCTCGATAAGGAGAACATAAAGTTTAGTTAGTATGATCTCATGTTTGCTAAGGTAGTTGTATTTAGTGTTTGAGGTTATCACATAATCCTCCCCCCACAGATGGTGCAGGCAAATGGAGCATATAAGAGCGAAGCAGATTCCATAGACTGTGTTGAGAATCAGGTATGTCTGTATATTAACTCCTTTCTCGCTATGTCCTCAAAGCTTATCGCAGTCTATATAGATTCATATGACATTATAACATACATATATATATATTGTATGATCAGCAATGAGTTACATTCCCAAGTATTGAGGCGTGGCGACACAGTGCAAGCCTGACTCCAACGACTATCGTGCTGATGATGAGCGCGTGCAGCGCCCTACATCGTCTGAGCCGGTGTCATCTGGAGGGGAAGCAGTACTGAGCAACGAAGCGACAACAGGTGCATCCGATCGTTCTGTCCGTATCAGGCGGCCCCCACAAAGGTATGGAGATTATGATTGTTCAATGTTGACACAGCCTGCCGCATTTGATGAGCCGCAGTCGTATGATGAAGCTATTGCGTCACCATATCGTGACGATTGGATTGATGCAAAGTGTAAGTGGGTATTTAAGTTAAAGCATGATGTGGATGGGAAATTTGATAGACATAAGGCACGGCTCGTTGCCAGAGGCTTTACTCAACAACCGGGCATTGATTATAATGAGACATATGCTCCTGTCATACGCCATTCGTCTATGAGAATTTTATTTTCCCTTGCTAATGAGATGGACTTGGATATTGATCATCTTGATGTTGCCACAGCATTCTTAAATGGAGACCTTAATGAAGTTATATACATGGAACAGCCTGAAGGTTTTTGTAATGGAAACAAAAGTAAGGTGTGTTTATTGCAGAAAAGTATTTACGGTTTGAAACAGGCTAGCAAAATGTGGAATGAAAAAGTAAATCAAGTGCTATTAAGTAACAGTTTTAAACAGTCTATATGCGAACCATGTATATACACCAAAAAATCTGGTAAGGATTTCGTCATTATTGCCCTTTATGTTGATGACTTTTATGTCTTTTACTCTAGAAATAGCTCAATAAAAGATGAGTTGCTTCATATTTTAGAGAAAGAATTTAATGTGAAAAACTTGGGTCCATTAAAGAATTGCTTGGGCATAAGAATCACTAGAAATATGTCAAAGGGTACTATGTGCTTAGATCAGACAGAATACATTAAGAAACTGTTAGTTCGATTTAAGATGCAAGATTCCAGACCTGTTGCAACGCCCATGGCTTTAAATTCAAAATTGACTGTACCTAAAACCGATAGTGCTAATGCACACAATGAGATCTATGATTATAGGCAACTTGTAGGTAGTTTAAATTACCTTTCAGTGTGTACAAGACCTGACATAAGTTTTGCTTGTAGTCAGCTAAGCCAGTTCAATAATAGCTTTGACAGGTCCCATTGGATAGCAGCTAAACGTGTACTTAGGTATTTGGCTGGTACAATTAATTACTGTTTATATTATATAAAAAGCGTTAATTGTAATATACAGGCTTATACTGACGCAGACTATGGTAATGACCTTATTGACAGAAAATCGTATACTGGTTTTGTCATAAAGCTAGGAAATAATACCATTAACTGGGAATCACGTAAACAGAGATGTATAGCACAATCGACAACAGAGGCTGAGTTTTTGGCTATAGGTGACGTTTGTAAAGATATTTGTTTTATTAACAATTTGCTTACTGAAATATTAAATAAACAGGTAGCATGTACAGTGTATAATGACAACCAGAGTGCTCAAAGACTTTTGGAATGTAAAGAGTTTTGTCATAAACGAACGAAGCACATTGATATTAGATATCATTTTGTGAAAGATTTAATTAAAAGAGACTGTATTTCAGTAAAGTACCTTTCAACAGACAAAATGATTGCTGACATTTTGACCAAGCCATTATGTGTGCAAAAGCATTGTGGCTTTATTACCGATATGAATATTACTACAAGAAATGATGTATAAGTATGTATAGGAAAGATTGTGACTCAATTAAATTTGCCTTTATTTATATATCTGTGATAATGTCAGTGTTTTTTTTTATATGACTAAACTAGTGATCAATGAATGTATCATGTATATACAATAATGACATTTACTTAATGTAAGTAATGAATGCACTTACGTCTCTATATTGCAGGGATCATTATATGCTATTTGTATTTTAACTTAAATATCATTAAATATTGTAATGTTATTTTAATAATGATGAATCTCTTTATGACATTTATATTACTGTGATACAAATTTAGCAATATAGATATAACTCTACCTATATGACGTATATGACTTGCATTTATTAAAATTTAGTGTCAATAATAGTCTTATTGCTCCAACACTGTAAGTCATAAGGGGAAGTGTTGAATATCGTGTGTGTATGACTTAAGTGTATTAAGCCTATTTTATCTATGCTTGTCTATGACCGTTAGACACTCCTTGTCTACGCTCTCTTTTCCTTCGTACAGCGACCAAGCTACACGCACTGTATATGATGTGAGTTATCTAATTTAAACCGAACAAGACATTAAATAATGTGACGACAATATTTGTTTCTCTGCCTGTGCATCTCGCTCCGCTACAACCCAATGCATATTTGTAAGTACTGAACCACTGCAACTGCTGCACAACTATCAAGAGCAATAAGGTGCGCGCCTTCAACGCCTGGGTGATGCCCTTGCTCACATACTCCTTTGGCATATTAAGGTGGACTCAGACCGAGCTCGATTTACTGGATCGAAGGGTGCGTGTACTGCTCACTACGAACCGTATGCTACACCCGCGCTCGTCTGTTATGAGACTGTACATCCCACGAAAGCTTGGAGGCCGCGGCTTCTTAAATGCCAAAGACCTCCACAACCGCGAGGTGTGCAGTCTCAGAGATTATTTCCTAAACAGCGATTGTGGGATGCATCGTGATGTGGTGGCTGTAGACACGCTCCTCACCCCGCTCTCCATGGCAAACGAGAACTGGGGCAGACTTAAAGTGCTGAGCACCGAGGACCGCAGGGCGGTGTGGAAGAGTAAGGAGCTACATGGGCGGTTCTACAAGGCCCTTACGGGGCCCGACGTAGACCTGCTCGCATCGGTGAACTGGCTACGTTTTGGGGATCTTTTTGGGGAAACTGAAGGTTTTGCCTGTGCAATTGCGGACGAGGTTATCATGACGAACAACTACCGCAAGTATATCCTGAAGGATGGTACGGTCGACATTTGTCGGGCATGCCGCCGTCCCGGAGAGTCACTCAGGCATATTATTTCCGGTTGTAGACATCTTGCTAACGGCGAGTACTTGCACAGACATAACTTGGTGGCCAGGATTATTCACCAGCAGCTTGCTCTTCTATACGGTCTTGTGGACTTCGAAGTTCCGTACTATAAGTACACACCTGCGCCAGTTCTCGAGAATGGTGGTGCAACGCTCTATTGGGATCGATCTGTCATCACGGACAGGACTATTGTAGCCAACAAGCCTGATATCGTGCTGACAGCTCGATTGAAGCGCCAGGCAATACTCGTTGACATCACCATCCCCCATGACGAGAACCTCGTGTAGGCTGAGAAGGACAAATCCAGCAAGTACCTAGACCTGGCACACGAGGTAACCGCCATGTGGGATGTTGATTCAACGATCATTGTCGCGATAGTCGTCTCTGCGAACGGTCTAATAGCGAAGAGTCTCGACCAACATCTCAAGAGACTCTCGTTAGATGGCTGGGTCAAGGGTCAGATACAGAAGACGGTACTCCTGGACACGGCGCGGATAGTCCGGAGGTTTCTCTCTGTCGCCCTAACCACCGGTAGCTTAGGCCCTGCCTCGCTGCCGGTGGCACCCTAATAGGTTAGGTTTTTTATAATGCTTTTATATTTTGTATGTATGTTTATATATTTTACTTTTATAAAGTTATTGTAAACAACCTAGCTTAAGAGAAAGAAATAAATAAAGAGAATAATAATAATAAGTGCCGTACTATAAGTACACACCTGCGCCAGTTCTCGTAAATGGTCGTGCCACGCTCTATTGAGATCGATCTGTCATCACGGGCAGGACTATTATAGCCAACAAACCTGATATCGTGCTGACAGATCGATTGAAGCGCCAGGCAGTGCTCGTCGACATCACCATCCCCCATGATGAGAACCTCGTGAAGGCCGAGAAGGACAAGGTTAGTAAGTACCTAGACCTGGCACACGAGGTAACTGCTATGTGGGATGTTGATTCGACGATCATTGTCCCGATAGTCGTTTCTGCGAACGGTCTAATTGCGAAGAGTCTCGACCAACATCTTAAGAGACTCTCGCTAGATGGCTGGGTCAAGGGTCAGATGCAGAAGGCGGTACTCTTGGACACGGCGCGGATAGTCAGGAGGTTCCTCTCTCTGTCGCCCTAACCACCGGTAGCTTAGGCTCCGCCTCGTTGCCGGCGGCACTCTAGGTTAGGTTTTTTATAATGCTTTTATATTTTGTATGTATATTTTTATATTTTACTTTTGTAAATGTGTTGTAGTAAACATAACTTAAGATCAATAATAAATAAAGAAAATAATAATAATAAAAATCACAAGTTTTAACTGTAAATCTATTACTCGCTCAGTTGAATGTGTAAGAAGTTTATGTCAGTCAGCTGATATTGTTATGGTTCAGGAGACGTGGTTACAGACGATGGATCTACCATTTTTGGGCACTATCGATCAAAACTTTGAATTTACGGGAAAATCTGCAATAGACACTGCAACTGGCCTTTTACGGGGGAGACCTTATGGAGGCGTCGGTATACTGTGGAGGAAGAATTTGTTTGATTCGGTCTCTGTTATGCAGTGTAACAGTGTACGTATAACGGCAATAAATGCGCGGTCGGCTGGGCGCTCGTTACTGCTATTCTCTGTCTATATGCCTACCGACTGTGTGGAAAATGTAGCGGAATTTACTGAGTGCTTGGGCGAAATTGCCGCTGTGGTGGAGGAGTCAAAAGTGGACGCTGTGTTAGTGCTGGGAGATTTTAACGCGCAACCTGGTAAGCGACTGGGCAACGAGCTGAAAGACTTCTGTCATGACCAGGCGTGGCGTTGTGCGGACATAGAGGTATTGGGCCCAGACTCGACATCATATACATATGTGAGTGATGCACATGGTACTAGCTGGCTGGACCATTGTGTTGTATCTGAAGCCGCGTTGAAGTTAATAGTGGACGTTAAGATACAATATGTGTTCTGGTCGGATCATTTCCCTCTTGAACTGATATGTGACCTAAATGTATTAAGAAATAAATGTGTAGTTGTGACTAGGGAGGCGAACAGGGTTATATGTGGTGAAAGAGATCAGTGTCAAGCATCTTCGTATCAGGATCATTGTAACAGATTGTTAAGATGTATTGACTTTCCCCATGATCTAAAAGAATGCGGTGACCGACCTTGTGACAACCTATATGCCAGTGTAATAACAGCCTTGAAACAAGCAGCGTCTATGACCTATGAGAGTACAAAAGCGAGTGGCTATAGGCGCAGGCAAGTGGTTGGGTGGAACAAACATGTGAAACCACTTCATACGGAGGCTAGGCTAGATTTTCAGAACTGGGTTCTATGTGGTAAACCCAGGACAGGTCCTTGCTATAATGTCATGGTAAAATCTAAAAATGCATTCAAATTCAAATTAAAATGGTGTCAAGACAACGCACATACGATTAAGCTTTGACATTATGGCAAACCATCACTTAAATAAAAAAATAGCAGTTTTTGGAAGCAGACGAGTAAGATGTGCCCTAAGTCGAGCCTCCCAGTAAATATAATGGGTGAAAATGATCCCTTAAAAATAGCTGAATTGTTCAAAGCTCATTTTAAAGTAGAATCACCACTCGGGCCGTCAAGAGATCCCAAACCCGTTGACCTGATGAGGTTCACAGCCAGTGACATAATAGCGGTAGTGAAGGGCATGACACGAGGAAAGTCACCTGGGCATGATTCACTTAGCATAGAACATCTTCAGCATGCTGGGGTCCATCTGCCCAGAGTACTTGCCATGCTCTTCACTTTATGCATGGGTCATAGTTATTTGCCAGACGATAAAGACAATTGTAGTCCCTGTTCCTAAAAATCATACGGGCGATTCGTCTGATATAAATAACTATAGGCCAATCTCACTGGCTAACATAGTATGTAAAGTGATGGACGGTGTGCTTGACAAGCAACTTGACAAGTTTGTGCCGCGTCACGACGCACAATTTGGTTTTAGGCCCGGTCTGTCGACAGAGGCAGCAGTCCTGTGCCTCAAGCATACTGTCCAACACTACACGAAACGCAGGACACCAGTGTACGCGTGTTTCTTGGACTTGTCTAAGGCATTCGACCTGGTGTCTTACGATGTCCTTTGGAGGAAAGTATATGATGCTGCTGTACCTGGAGAACTGGTGGAGATATTTAAATATTGGTATGGCAACCACAATAACAGGATTAGGTGGGCGGGCTCCTTGTCAGACTCATTTAGGATGCAGTGGGGGGTTAGACAGGGAGGACTGACCTCACCTAGACTATTTTGTTTATATATTGATGAGCTGATCGACGAGCTCAGCAGCACCCGGGCCGGTTGTTCAGTCGGCGGTCAGTGTTTTAATAACATCAGCTACGCTGATGATATGGTGTTGCTGAGCCCATCGGTCTGCGCGCTTCGGAAGCTGCTTGCTATTTGTGAGCGGTATGCGGCGGCTCACGGCCTCAGGTACAATGCTAGTAAGAGCGAACTACTCATTTTTAAAGCAGGCATAAAAACCTGCAGTGTTGTACCACCAGTCGAGCTGGGTGGGGTTTCGCTAAAAATAGTATCCAAATTTAAGTACATAGGTCATTGGGTCACTGCGTCACTAAAGGACGATTCGGACTTGGAAAGGGAGCGCAGGGCATGTCTGTGAAGTTGTTATATCAAGTACCAGCAGATCATGAAATAATTGGAGTTCTATTCGCATGCAACATAGTTCTATAGTTCCTGATAGGTTTTAGCAATAGTTCTGGCGTTTTAAGTGAAAAAAAATAATTAAGTAGGTATATGGAATTTGACTAATTGATATGCTAACTTCACGTAGCATATCATTTTTCTCCGAATGGACTAAAAATCGATATTAGACCTTACTACATCGTCCGCTATAGTTCCTGACACTTTTAAATCATAGTTCTACCAAAATAACCAAAAAAAAAACATTGATTATCTCAATGGTATGCTAACTTCATACGTGATATGCTGATAGTTTTTGAGCAGTTCTGGGATTGCTTTTGGTCTTAAAAGATAGCATTGGCTCTGTTGTGTTAAGAACTTCGGAGTTCTAGGGTCTAGTGTCATGTTTAAGGTTAAATAATTATTTAGATAGAGTTCAAACAAATGATATGCTAACTTCACATGTGATATGCTGATAGTTTTTGAGCAGTTCTAGGCTTGCTTTTCGTCTTGAAAGATACCTTTCGCTGTGTTCTGTACAGAACTCCAGTGTTCTAGGGTCTAGTGTCAAGATTAAAATAAATATTTATTTTTAAGTTTAAGCAGATGATATGCTAAATTCACATGTGATATGCTGACAGTTTTTGAGCAGTTCTGGACTTACTTATGGTCTTAAAAGATACCTTTGGATCTGTTCTGTACAGAACTCCGGAGTTCTAGGAACTAGTGTCAAGTTTAAAATAAATATTTATTTACAAGTTTAAGCAGATGATATGCTAACTTCACATGTGATATGCTGTTAGTTTTTGAGCAGTTCTGGGCTTGCTTTTGATCTTAAAAGATACCTTTAGCTCTGTTCTGTACAGAAACACGGAGTTCTAGGGTCTACTGTCAAGTTTAAAATAAATAGTTATTTCTAAGTCGCAGCAGCAGGGCGCTGTCAGTGAGAAGCAATATGTTGATCCGCAGGTTTGCAAAATGCACAGCAAATGTTAAACTAACATTATTTAGAGCTTACTGCCAGTCTTTTTATACATGTAGCCTGTGGGTCTAGTAAACTGCGCGTCCTCTATAACAATGCATTTAGGAGGCTGATGGGGTTGCCGCGCTACTATAGTGCGTCGGGGATGTTCGCGAAGGGTCGCACGGACGACTTTCATGCTATTATGCGTAAGCGAGTCGCGTCCCTGATGCGACGTGTTCGCGGCAGCACCAATGGCCTCCTGAGCGCAGTTGCGGAAGCTTATGACAGTCCAATATTCTGTCACTGGATGCAGTACCATAGGCCACAAATAAGATGCGAAAAGTGATTGTTTTGCTTGTATGTACTTATACTAAATTACCAACACTAACATAGCCTTTAAGTTAATTATGCTACTAACAGATATGGATGTACCCTTACTCCGAAATAAATGTATTATTATTATTAATAATCATTTATTTTTGTACTTAACTTACAAACAATAAACATACATAGCAAAAATTCATCTTGTTTGTACAACGACGCCTAAAGGTAGTGGTCGATAGTTCCGACCCCCGAACTAGGTGGGAGGGAGACCTGTATCTCAGGGGTTAGAGTTATCTCTTCTTCAGTGTCAGATAACAGAAATACAGTTCGGACAATATTAATTATCATTGGAGATGAATCGGAGTAGTTATTAGTAGTGCTTTTTAAGATACAAATTATATTTATAATTTTGCCGTTCATATAAATTCGGGCTTTATAAGAACTATTGATTTATATGTATTTATAAGTATAGGTATATATACTTATAACACATGTTATAGGTATGTATGCCCTTACAACATATTCATAAGTATATACAAGTTGAATTAAAACTAAAGATATATTATATTATAACAAAGTAGATGTGATGCACGAACATAATTAATTAATTATTTAAATGATGGAATTAAGTTACATTCGAAGTAAAAGCAAAAGAAATTTAAAGTAAAAGCAAGCATTCTTACTCATTATTTGCCAAAGAATTTCTCAAACAATAGTCCCAAGTAGATTTTCTGTATATTCATATGTTAGAGTCTGCAGCCAGTTTTGTAATTTATTTTTAACTTCAAATTTTGTTAGTTTATATATTGAGATCAATTTGTTTATTTTGTTATAAACCCTCGGACCCTGTGCAAAAGCCTGTCGACGTGCGAATGATGAGCGACAAGAAACAGTCTTGCACACTGGTTTAGTTGGTCTACTGCTGACAATGGACTTATCCAGTGGCAATGATGAGTGTTGGCGCAGGATTGCACGAAGAATGTATATATGGGCGAGTCGTCTCCCATGATAAAAGGTGCAGGTTCCAATTAAATAGAAACAACTAGATTTAGTAATCACTGTTTTAATATCAATCCACAATAATCGAACCAACTTGACAATATACTAAAACACATTGACAATTGGGAGATTGAAAACTGTTGCAATGTTTAAAATGTTGTTTCCCTGCACGTTAAGGGAGCCAAATCCGAAATTTCCTAGCACATATGACATTTCCGGGACATTTTTGTCAACATTTCCATTGAGATCTCCTGCTATTAATTTAATGTTGTTATTGCAGTATGTATTCTGATGTGCGTAATTAGATTACTTTTGTCTGTAAACTGATTTTTACATATATGGCAGGTATAACGCTTGTCGCCCGTGTGAATTCGTTGATGTTTCCGTAAATCTGACCTGTCTGCAAACGTTTTACTACAAACGTCGCAAGAATAAGGTCTTTCTCCTGTATGTGTTCTGAAGTGGGTAATCAGAGTACCCTTCTCTGTAAACTTCTTTTTACATATATGGCAGGTATAACGCTTGTCGCCCGTGTGAATTTGCTGATGTCTCCTTAATGATGAGCTTTGATTAAACGTTTTACTACAAACTTCGCAACTATAAGGTTTTTCTCCTGTATGTGTTCTGATGTGGGTAATCAGATTACTTTTCCGTATAAACTGATTTTTACATATATGGCAGGTATAACGCTTGTCGCCCGTGTGAATTCGTTGATGCACCCGTAAACGTGAGTTAACTGCAAACGTTTTATTACAAACGTCGCATGAATAAGGTCTTTCTCCTGTATGTGTTCTGATGTGCCTAATTAGAAGACTTTTGTATGTAAACTGCTTGTTACAAGTGTTGCAAGTGTGGATGCTGATCGCGGCGGCGCTCGGGCCGCGGCGCGATGTCGCTCGCCACGTGTGGCTCGCGCGCGACGCCTCGTGGGCGCGGAGGCGCTCGAGCCTCACGGAACAAGCCATAGCGAGCTGTTGCCTGGCGCGCGTGGACCCAGGCCGCGCCCCTCCGGCCCGAGCGACTGCAACACCAAACTCACACTTATACTCAGCTTCACTATTACTCCGGCTTATCCAAAATCTGTACGTATAAAAGAAAGCGTTAAAAAAACTATGCTGACAACTGGGGGCACCTGCTGTCGATTAATGTCGTTTTGGGGCAAATTATGGGTATCTAAATTATGGGTCTTGCCATAGGCGCTAACTTATGAAATAATATTTCACACCACACTCGGCTGCCGCGCTCCGCGCTGGTTAGTGGTAACAGATAAATGTCGAATGTAATGGGAGTAACTACTCACTGTACTCAGGCGGCCGCTTTAAAACGGAGTGGATAATGTCATCGTCATCAGCATCATCAACCTACATCCGTCCCACAGCTGGGCACAAGCCTATCATTGATTTGAGGGATTGGGCATAGTCCCCAAGCTCTCCCATGCCGCACATGTTTACTATTGAAATAGCCAAATTCTGAACAATATTTTTTTCAGCCTTTATAACTCTTTAAGCTTAGTAAAAGTTGTATTTAGTGAAGTATTTTTCGTAAAGCTTAGTAATAACTTCTGTACCGCATATAACACAGATGTTACTAGTGGCTCTGTGAGCTGTAGACCTCGCAGAATTTTTTTTTTCGTGTTTCATAATTTTCAAAAACTGACTCGACGAAAATGTTCTATACAATTATCGAACCTGCTCACAAAATTTCACGAGAATCGGTTGAGAAATGCGACCTGTAGAGAAGAACATCCGGACATACATACAATAAAGTTTGATATAGTTTTTCAAATTTCAAAATTTACTAAAACTGACTTAACAAAAAAATCTATATACCATTTCTGATGCAAAATGCGACGTTTAGAGGAGAACATCCGGACAGACGTACAAAAAAAAATTTTCAAATTACAAAATTTCCAAAAACTGACTGGACAAAAAAATTCTATATAATTATCGGACTTACTCACAAAATTTCAATAGAATCGGTTGAGAAATGCGACCTGTAGTGGAGACAGACAGCCATACGAAAGAATTTTTGTCGAAAGCTGAAACGGAGACGCTTCGCTCCTCGGTAAATTACGCCTAAAGCGTCACAGATGACTATAATTTGAAAAAGAGCATTTATCATATTAGAGTATATTTATCAGTATAATACTAATATACAAACTTTACTCATTTTATTATGTATGAAACCACTTAATGCTGTAAAAATAGTGTCCACGGCAGCTGTCTTCCGAATAATGGTGTAGTTAATTTCTATCAAAAAGCTTGATTTTGAGTAACCGCTTTTATTTTGTGTTCAAGTCACATAAGGTTCCATATTTTATCAATTATTTAGCTACTGTATAAAAGTGTTTTCAGAGTTCTTTATACAGCTTATTTCGGTATACTTAATGGAAATAAAGTCATAGTTTATAGCTAACTAATACAGAACTGATGTAAGCTGAATGATGTATTCTTTTTCCGCAATTACTAGTAAAAGTACCATATTTAAACAAGTTTTGTCTGTAAAATCAATCACATTTGTTAACATATTCAATTGTTATTCAGATATTTGTACTTCCAGATCACTATTTCTCAAATAATAGCTTAATAATTAGAACGGTGTGACTTTTTATTCAGAGTTATGCTGCAAAATAACTGCATGGAGAGCTTTTATCCAGCTTATAATGAACCGCCATTAAAACGTCCTTTTAAGAAAACTACTGAATCATTTTGTAAATAAAATGCCTCATTTTAGTTATTAATTACAGGTTAAAATCAATTATAACTTATTTAATGACTTTTGAAAGAAAATCATTAGCTGTTATACCCTGAGTATTTTTGTCACTTCTAAAAGTCTTATTTATTATCGCTAAACACGATTATCTAAGCGGCGCATGAAAATTTTTAAGATAATTCATATGCTTTACACGATACAATTACTTGCGCAGTATTATTCAAGGCGTGTCATGGTTATAATACATAAAAACAATTACTTATTCTCAGTTTCATCGTGCACCTCGTTATTGATATTTATTACATGCAACAACACTATATATAGTCTCATTTTTCTATTTTACAACTTAACTCTTAATTTTGTTTGAAAAGTATTACTCATATGAACTTAATGCTGAATAATTTCTGAATAACAATCTTCATATGCATATTTCTGAATAAAAAGGAAATAAAAGTTGTATAAAAGAGATGTCAGCTTTTTTTCAGATGTTTAGTAACATCAATATTTAGCTTAGTAGCTAAATGGACCATTACTAAGCTATTACCCAGACATTAAATCGCTGTTATACAGACTAAAGCATTTAAAACTGTTTCCCAAATTGCTTGATTAACAGCTGAATAGACGCTTAATCAGACATTATCCGGACAATAGTTTCAGCTTATAGTTTCGTGGATCGCTATTACTTTATTCAGCACGACTGTGTTACTGGGGTTTGATACTTGACAGGAGCGACGCCACAGACGCTGTAGTAAATGAAGTACACATACCTGCCGCCGGCGGACATTCTGTCGCCGCGTACGTGTGGTCCCAGTGGCCGCCGCCTCGCGACTGGCGCGGGCTATCACATGACGCTTCTGCAAACGACAACGTTGATTTATTTTCAACTTTTTTAGTTCGATTGCCGTATCCCGCTTCTCGTACAGACTCATTCGGCGTACATTCGAGGACTCCAACATGAAATGAAACAGTGTAACGGCGACGCACCCCGCGCTTCGCACGAATTACAATATAATGCATGTGAGAAATATACATAAATTATATAACAAAGCCATCCGCAAGAATCAAGCTACACGTTGGTGAAAGCCGCATCTATATCCATCAAGCCGTTTTCGAGTTTATTGCGAACATACAGACAAACGCGGCGGGGGAACTTCTTTTTATAATATGTTTGTATTGATAATTGCCGACATTTCGAGCCTTTGCAGCGCCTGCGGTCGAGCGAATAGACTAAATAAAGAAAGAGCGGGTGTCTTCCCGCTTGTTCACTAATGTCACAAAGAGCTCAAAATATCGGGATGTATGTACCTTTACAGCCTATCCTTCTTAGAAATATAAAACGTGAAAGATTTGCACTGATGTATGTATAGATGGATGTACGATCCTCTTATCTTAAACTTATCTTAAACCAAAAACTTAGAAAGCAAAATAGGTAACACAGCTTATAATTTACTAGCTGTTGCCCGCGACTTCGTCCGCGTCTTCGCTCCTCTTGGCGCAGCGTGATGTTATATAGCCTAAAGCCTTCCTCGATAAATGGACTATCCAACACACTTTTTTTTTCTATTCGAACCAGTAGTTCCTGAGATTAGCGCGTTCAAACAAACAAACTCTTCAGCTTTATAATATAAAGTATAGATTTCAAAATTCATCCCCTTGGAAAAAAGGGGGTGAAAACTTTGTAAAGGGAACAAAATTATTTTCTTGATGCAAACTTGAAACTTCTTTAATAGTCTAAGAATTAAAAAGAAAGAAAACGATATTCAACGTTTTTCTAAATTGGCCCTCTGAAGGGGTGAAAAGGGGGTTAAAAGTTCGATTGGGAAGGATTTTTTTTAACGAGAGACTTGAAGCTTCGTTTATAGTATAGTTTTCGTTTAAACATCGACATTTAGTAGTGGAAATTAAAATATAAGAATACAGATTTGTCTTACTCTGCAGCTGACGCACGTTCCACTTAACTTCAAAGACTACTGTTAGCTTTCCGTGAAACACACTCTTATCTATGCCAGTACTGTGGCTAATGACAGCACCTAGCGATTAGTTCTTTGGATGCATTTGTATTATTGCAATACCTGCCAGCTTGTTGGCCAACAACGTGGTAAAAAAAAAAACATTTATTCAGTGCATATCTTCAAACTGAATTAGTAGGCTTTTAGTTTAAATCGAAGTAGGTAAAGCTATTTCAGCATATTTATGGAATGATGTACGTTCCTATCCTATTGACGGCATAATTATTGTGTTTTAGTTTGTTAATGGAGAAGTGGCAGCTTCGGGATCGGGGGCCTCGGGCCTTATTTTTGACGTCCAGGCAGTGACAATTATTTTACATACCTTGAGTACGGTGACAGCTGTCATCCGTGGAATCCGTCCATCGTTCTTTCTAACTGATCTACCAATAAACTTTTTTTATTTTTCATTTGGGTTGGGAGTCACCAGCTCGTTGCTAGCCCTTGCCTTGAATGATTTGAAGATTCGTCGTGTCGACACCGACAGCCAGAAACAAATGGAGGTCCCTTAACTATCAACACAGCGTATCCTCTGGGGCTCGGCCGACCTTAATCACCACCATGTACAGAACACCACATGGCTAACCAGCACAGAGCAAGTAGTGGTATTATTTATTATGGCTGCGGTCTTTTGTCAGGTGGGGATACCTATCTCCCCAGTTGAGCAAACAAAGACTAATTTCAAAATAACGGGGAAAAATTAAAAAAAAACCCTTAAATCTTTTTTCCCTTTAATTGAAATTTGGAATATTCATTAGCAGCGTTACTGTTTAATACAAAACTAAAACAAAGACAGTTCAAATAATTATCTTGAGATGATATCTTAATCCTCGAATGAATCTTTCTTTTTTTAAATGGATGGAGATGCCGGCAGATGCTAAGCAAAAAGATTTCCGATGAAGAATCCTTTTAAAAGTTCAATACATTCGAATTCCAGACTAAACACCTGCCTCTTACGTCAAAATGGAAGAAATGGTCACTTACAGTGTATGCATGATTTCGAATAATATTGGTTATATGAACTCATTGAAATTTAGATAATACTGCTCGGAAATATTAGAACACCTCGCCCGCTACGATATATCTGATGGCGACTCTACGGAACCCTCTCTATGTGAGTTTAACTCGCGCTTGTCCAGTTTTATTCCTTTTCGGCACCATCAACATCCGATCAGCCTTGCTAACACGACGAACATGTTCACTCGTATAAGGTGTGGGTACTTACGTAGCACCAAGCCCTGGCTCGTCCCATCATCTCCTCCCACCTCCGCCTTCACTGCGGGCTCTTCACCTGAATCAAAAGAAAAACTATGAGCACATCAATTGTAATAAGCGAACTGCGAGCCCTTGATGCCTATAAATATTGTGACTAACAACATTGTCAACTTATACTTATTGAGCTCTCTAAGCGCATCCCTGCGGGCGAGCATGGCGGACAGCCGAGGAAGCCCAAACCGGAGGACCTCGCGATCCAGAACGACGTGACCTTAGTCTTGCCGGACTGCCATGCCCGCCAGTGGGGATGTGACTTTTAGTCTGATTTGTGAATGGGTACTGACATGAATCACCAGTTGTCCCGCTTTCAGTCGTCTCAGACTTGACCGCAGTTTCTTCATCTGCAGAGAGAAAAATATGATCATCATACAACAAAAGGTGATCTAAGTTGTACAAAAAATACCGGTGGATGTCAGTCAGGGGGCCAGCGGGCGTTCCAGTTTCTCATATACACTAGATGCCTTGGTATGGCTGAGTAAACATGACAACGCAACACAAAGTATGCAACGGGCATGTGACATACCTGGAGTTGCAAGCGGTCATACCAACAGTAAGGTGAACGAGAAACAAACATACCATCATTAACACGCACCTGATTTCTACATCAAACAGTTACTCCATGGATGTTATACTATCTTTCTCATCATCATCATATCTTTCTTTAAAACATTTAGTTTTCCTATTAATCTCACACATACAAGGATCCGGTACTTACTTGACGCACAGCACCAGTCCTCACTCGCCCCATTGTCTTCTTCTTCCACCTCCGACTTCACTGTGAGCTCTTCATCTAAACAAACCAAGACTCTTAACAAATCAGTAGATTTTACTGTTATATAGTCAACCTGTAGTCAACAGCAAAAGTAGATGATCATTTTAGTGCCTTGTCACTTTCACTACTTTGACGCATCCCAACTGTCGCAGTATTGTCACGTTAGTGGGACAAAGTACTAAAATGATCATCTATATTTACCGTTGACTGAACAATATTTTACATTGATCTGATCTGACTTATATTACTATTGTATTTTCCGTAAGTGTTGCGTCTGTGTCTTCATTTGATAGATTTAAGGCAGGCCCCCACTGAAAACCAGCATCGCATCTTGCCACGGCATTATTCTCAGTCAATATTTTGTATTCTTTATTGTAAACCTCAATAAATGAGATTGTTCATACATATTATACAAACTTACAACTAGATTAATATGTTAATATGTTGTGTATAGAAGTTAATAAACGTAAATACGTGTATTCTTCCTTTCTTTGCAGTAGGTACGTACATATTGTATCAGCACTCGAACTATTGTTGTCCCCCTCCAACTTGACATCAAGTTCTTCGTCTGAATCAACAAGAAAGAAACAAGCTTAACATTACTCGTCCAACCAGACATTAGAGGTACACTGAGTACATTGATGACTCCTACATAACTGATTCCAGGTCAGGAGCAGGTTATACATATACCTATGGCCCGCAGAGCTCGCTCCAGCCGCGCCCGCAGCTCCGCCTGGCTGCGCTGCACCTGCAGCTTGAAGGCGCTCGCGTCTCGCAGCCGGCCCACGCACGCGGAGCAGATCCCGCACTCCTCCCCGCCTTCATTCAACTGCGAGTACAAGCACTCATAGTCAAATCAAAATATTCTTTATTCAAATAGGCCTAGCAACAAGCAACTTCCGCACATAATCATAACAATGACAATCAACCACCATAAACACTGAAATTCAAGAGTAGTATTGACAACAACACCATGCGCAATTTAGGGTTCCATAGTTGCGCACACGTTACATCACAGACTTAAAAGAACAGCAACTTATACAGGGTGTCCCAAAAACCAACGCCAAAACGAAAAAGGGAGATAGTACAACCCATAAGCATTCAGATTAAGCAAATATGACCTTAATGAAAAGTTCATGGTTTTCGAGATATTGGCCGTTTTAAAAAACTAGTGACTTTTGATACCCTGCGTCACTGTATCCATTGCCATCACTGCAAATTTAAGTATTTTGTAAATCGGTTTTTTGCAGGATGTTACCAAAAACATACCCTATCGAATGTCATTTAAATTTATTACATGCCATGGTGCTATAGTGGTAAAAATAATAATCAAAAAATAAATCAATCAATTTTATTAATTTAATCTGCGGGTTTGATCGAGTTTAATTTCAAAAAAGTATACTAAACTAATTTGGCACAAAATGTTAAAAAAATGCAATTTTATTGCAGTTTTCAAAATGGTACTGCATATTCTAATGTACCCAGTAGTTTACGAGATAATACTATTTTACACCAGAAGGAGCTTAAACTGCAATTATTCCATACTTTGAAGCCCCTACCACCTACGAGGATCAGAAATTGAAATTCGAATAAAAAATCGATTTGAAATTGGAACATCATTCAATATTTAAGTTCAAGTCGGTTTAGGATTAGTTTAGTAACTTCAGTACATTTAGTTAAATTCATTTGTATCCTCTTAACGTTATTACTACTGGTCGTGCCCCCTAAGGAGCCTTAGTTACTTAGTTTAATTAATCTTTCATACAAAAATAATTCTGGTTGTCATTTACCTTTAAAGTGAATAAAAATAATGAAAAAAAAAACGTTACCAGGGGGCCTATGATGCTAGCCATTTTATCACTTATCGTTGTGGATAAGACATTTGTCACGTTCTAACAAGTATGTGAGTGCAAGAGTGACGGATGTCTTATCAACAACGATATGTGATAAAATGGTTAGCATCATAGGCCCGCTGCTTTATTTATTTAAATCAAATGTTCAAATTTTCGGCCATTTACTTGAACACAAGCTCGGCATCTCCTTAAAAATGCTCGACTGATGCGACGTGCACTTCTTGTGACGTCGTTTTGTGCCTCTGCGTAAATGCGTTGTCTCAGCTCCGCTATACTGTTAATCGGATTATTGTACACTTTTTCTTTGATGTAACCCCAGTAATAGAAATCCAGAGGATTTAGGTCTGGAGATCGAGGAGGCCACAAAATAGGACCACGACGCCCGATCCATCTCTGTGGATAAGTTTGGTTTAAATGTTCTCGTACTTGCCGAGCATAATGTGCTGGACAGCCGTCATTTTGCAGCCACATTGACCTTCGTGTAGCTAAAGGCACGTCCTCAAGAAGATTTGGCAACTCATTCTCTAAGAAATGTAGATAATTTTGGCCATTTAGTGTTTCTGGTAATTCAAATGGGCCTATTATTTTTCCATCTAATATTCCAGTCCAAAGGTTCACTTTAAATTGGTACTGCGACCGATCTTCCCTCATTAAATGAGGGTTTTCTAATGCATAACTGTGTAAATTGTGCATGTTCATGAATCCATCTCTTTTAAAAGTGCTTTCATCTGACCATAAAACCATGTTTATGAAATTTGGATCCTCTCTGTGTTTCTGCAGCATTGTCTGGCAAAACTGTACTCGAAGTGGGTAATCACGGGGCAGCAATGCTTGAACACGTTGTATGTGGTATGGATGATACGATAAGTAATATTCTATTGGCAGCAGATTTTGATACCCCTATGCTACGTTCAATGTTACGTGTCGAAGTAGATGGGTCATTTTGAATCTCTTGCAAAACATCTTCATCGTAATCTGCTCTAGGTCATCCTACTCCGCCACGATTACCAGGCAAAACGCCTTGTGAGTATGCGAGATGAACATTTCGAAATACTCGATGGTCCGGATGCCTTAAATTTGGATATCTTTCGCGATAAAGTCTAGCTGCAGCACTAGAGTTACCCCGACATTCCCCATAGATGAAATGCATGTTTGCATATTCTTGAGGAGTATAATTCACTGGCATAATTTATGTAACAAACACACTACACTTAGTCTCAACTAAATGAAATAAAATTACTAGGCAGAACACGAGTTCGAGATGCACAGAAAGTAAATTTTTCTAGTTAAAATCCAAATCGCAAAGCAAACACGAATCCAAGATAAACAAAGCAAAGTTCATTAGTTAGACAAAATCGAAATCACTAGGCAATACTTAAGTCCTGGTAAAGCAAGCCCATTTAAGAAAATAAGAAATCGAGCCAAATGATGCACATCAAACGGATTAACGAAGTGTACTGAAATAGCTAAAATTTGATGTAACCAGAAAACCGAATTGCGTTCGAATTTTGAATTGTGTTCCATTTTCAAATGAAGTAATCTTCAAATCGGATATGTTCGAAATTCAACCTCTGAACCTGGTAGGAGCTCTGGTTGCAAACTATGGAATAATTGGAGTTTAAGCTCCTTCTGGTGTAAAATAGTATTATCTCGTAAACTACTGGGTACATTAGAATATGCAGTACCATTTTGAAAACTGCAATAAAATTGCATTTTTTTTACATTTTGTGCCAAATTAGTTTAGTATACTTTTTTGAAATTAAACTCGATCAAACCCGCAGATTAAATTAATAAAATTGATTGATTTATTTTTTGATTATTATTTTTACCACTATAGCACCATGGCATGTAATAAATTTAAATGACATTCGATAGGGTATGTTTTTGGTAACATCCTGCAAAAAACCGATTTACAAAATACTTAAATTTGCAGTGATGGCAATGGATACAGTGACGCAGGGTATCAAAAGTCACTAGTTTTTTAAAACGGCCAATATCTCGAAAACCATGAACTTTTCATTAAGGTCATATTTGCTTAATCTGAATGCTTATGGGTTGTACTATCTCCCTTTTTCGTTTTGGCGTTGGTTTTTGGGACACCCTGTATATGATTAACACAACTAACAACAATATCTAAGTAATTAATTCAAATAGTAAAAAAAAATTTTTTTATAGGTATATTTCTTAAGTTCGATATTACTCGTTTAATAGTAGTGTTATCTTAGCTGTGATAGTTTTGTTTTTCAACCATTATATATACTACTAAAATGTTATTTTTTCAATTTTACTCTACTGTCTTGTTGGCGTGATATGTATAGCTATGCCAAATCACTGCTTTATCGTAGTAATGGTTACTGAGTTAAGCTGTGGACTGACGGACGGACATAGAAAAACTAGTAAGGTGGGCGGTTACTTATTCTATGCCATTGGAACTCATGTTACATTTTCACGAACTTTAAAATAATACAAATACCTACATAAGAACTATTGAATGTCTAAATTAAAAATCATTCAGAAAGAAGCAAAAGATAGATTTCTTTAAAATAACTTATATTCAGAGCCCTTAGGTCGCATGGTCCGATTGACTAGTCCGATCAATCGGAATACGAATAATTTTTTTTCCTGTTGGCTCGATTGATCGGACTATAAGGACTTCTCAAATCCTGACAGTCCTACTATCGGAGTAATGGGATTTTAAAAGCTCGTCTTGTTCGATCGATCGAACCACGAGAGCTTGAAAAATCCTCTTAATCCGATCACACAATTTTTATTTTTCCTGTTTGTCCGACCGGTAGTTTTATGATTAACTAGCATTTGCCCGCGGCTTCGCCCGCGTACTAAGCGAAATTTTTGACCGTCTACTAAAAACAGGTTCGTATGTTTGTCCACGATTATCTCGCGTTTGGCTGAACCGATTTAGATGCAGTCTCCAGAAAAGTAGTTGTTACATTCTGGGGGTTTCGGTATACGAAGTTTGGTGATTGTGATTCATTAACAGATGAACAGATGAAAAGTCAGTATACATTCTGAGAACCGGCAAACTGTTGCATTTCATTTGATTTTGCCAAAAATAAGGATCGAAAACTATTATCATACATTTCCGAGAGGCCGAAGGGGAAAGGGCCGATGAAATAAAAGCATGTCTTAAATGGCCCTTAGTAAAAGTATCTGTGTACTACAGTAACACCGATAGGTCTGTAAACGACCAAGCAGCGTGCAGCGGTCATAAACTCTGGTCCTTTGAAGTACAGAATACGGCTAATTCAATATCACGTGTAACATTTATTTTTCCTAAAATTAAATTTATTACGTAGGTTTTGCCAGTTCCCATTGGAGCATCTAAAAAGAAAATTTGGTCTCACTTCCATTCGCAATCCTTACTTCAGTCCGTCTGTTACAACCAAGTTGCTTTTACTGGACCGATTGAATTGCAAATTGGCACAAACTATCAAGAATTTAGAGCGCTCGTGGCCCAGCGGCACCCGCCTACTGCGTGCGGTGTGCGAGGTTAAGCAATGTGGGCGCAAGTCAGTTCTTGGATGGGTGATCGCTTTGAGTGGTTACTAAATGACTTTCGTGCTTTGGAAGGCACGCTAAGCCGTTGATCCTGGCTGCAATCGTTAAGCCAAGTTAGAGGCCTTCGAGCGGCTTGCGAACTTCTAACAGTCAAGTTGCCCACTCACTTGACAAAGGGGGCTCGAAGTTGCACCACGTCCGTAGGGAGTACCCACCGTTACCCTACACGTGACCCCTGGGTGGTGCTAAAAGTGCAACAAAAACTGGCAACCGTACTTGCGTTGCGTAAAAAAAATATCGAAACCTCTATGTCGTTTTTAAAAGCAAGTCCATAGATACCCCACACGCCTATATAGTAACATTAAACTTTTTTGCATACAGGCATGTATGGAGTGCCAAATTTTACCTCAGATTCGTATTCAGAGACCTCTCAGACGCTCAGATATCGATTTTGAACGAAATTGGGACGAAAAAAAAGATAATCAATATGGCCGCCACTTTCAGAAATTTTACCTATGATTCGTATTAAGAGACCTCTCGGACACACATATATCGATTTTGAACGAAATCGGGACGAAAATGAAGAAAATCAATATGGCCGCCACTTTTTTCAAATTTTACATCGGATTCGTATTAGGGGACCTCTCGGACGCTCAGATATCGATTTTGAACGAAATCGGGTTGTAAATGAAGAAAATCAATATGGCTGCCACTTTTTCCAAATTTTACCTCGGATTCATATTAGGGGGACCTCTCGGACGCTCGGATATCGATTTTGAACGAAATCGGGTTGAAATGAAGAAAATCAATATGGCTGACACTTTTTCCAAATTTTACCTCGGATTTGTATTCGGGGACCTCTCGGACGCTCAGATATCGATTTTGAACGAAATCGGGACGAAAAAAAAGATAATTAATATGGCCGCCACTTTCACAAATTTTACCTCGGATTCGTATTAAGAGACCTCTCGGACACACTGATATCGATTTTGAACGAAATCGGGACGAAAATGAAGGATATCAATATGGCCACCACTTTTTCCAAATTTTACCTCGGATTCGTATTAGGGGAGCTCTCGGACACACAGATATCGATTTTGAACGAAATCGGGTTGAAATGAAGAAAATCAATATGGCTGCCACTTTTTCCAAATTTTACCTCGGATTCGTATTCGGGGACCTCTCGGACGCTCAGATATCGATTTTGAACGAAATGAGGAAGAAGATGAAAAAATCAATATGGCTGTGACTTTTTCCAAATTTTACCTCGGGTTCGTATTAAGAGACCTCTCGGACGCTCAGATATCGATTTTTAACGAAATCGGGGACCGAAGGGGAAAAAATCAATATGGCCGCCACTTTTTCCAAATTTTACCTCGCATTCGTATTACGAGACCTGTCGGACGCTCAGATATCGATTTTGAACGAAATCGGGAAGAAAATGAAGAAAATCAATATGCCTGCGACTTTTTCCAAATTTTACCACGGATTCTTATCAAGAGACATCTCGGACGCTCAGATTTCTATTTTGAATGAAATCGGGACGGAAATGAAGAATATCAATATTGCCGCCACTTTTTTCAAATTTTACCTCGGTGTCGTATTTGGGGACCTCTCGGACGCTCAGATATCGATTTTGAATGAAATCGGGACGAAAATGAAGAAAAGCAATATGGCCGCCACTTTTGCCAAATTTTACCTAGGAGTCGTATTAAGAGAAAGTTTAGGTACCTCGGATTCCTATTAAGAGTCCTCTCGGACGCTCAAATATCGATTTTTGTCGAAATCGTATCGGGCGGCACTAATTAATAAAACCACTAACAATACATGGACTCAAGAAAGGTCGTATCTTCATAGGGAATTCACGGCACATCATGCGCCTTTAGACCTTATAAGGAACCTACATGCCAAATTTGGTATCTCTCGAGTCTCGAACCAGCAGTTTGGGCTGTGCGTTGATATGTCACTCACTCAGTCAGTTTCTTCTTGCAATTTCGCACCTACTTTTAAGTTTTCATGCCCGCAATATTAAATTTCAAAATCAACGCCTTTTTCGAAATTAACGACCCAATAAATCATAAAAATCACACCCATATTAATATTTAGACATTCCAACCCCCTCGGACCCCAACAAAGGGGATAGTATTTCACGTCCTCCACGTGGGATTTTAAAATTATTGTTGTTTTCGTAATCAGCGACCCGATAAACCATAGAAACCACACCCATATCGATTTTCAGAATTTGTCACCACCTTTCCCCCTTTTAGGGGTTGATTTCTCAAAAAACCTGAAACACATGCTTACTGATTTATCGTTAGAAATACTCCTGTGAAGTTTCGAATAAAATAATCTAACTAATCTGGATTTTCTATACAAACTTCGGACCCCCATTTCACCCCCTTAAGGGTTGAATTTTGAAAAATCCTTTCTTAATGCACCTCAAGACCTTATATGGAACCTACATACTAAATTTGGAATCTCTAGAACCAGCAGTTTGCGCTGTGCGTTGATATGTTGGTCACTCAGTCAGTCAGTTATTTCTTGCAAGTTGGCACAAACTTTCAAAAGTTTTCATGTCCACAATATTTAATTTCAAAACCGATGCCATTTTCGTAATTAACGTCCCAAAAAACCATAAAAACGACACCCATATTAATATTTAGACAATTCATCCCCCTCGCACCCCAACAGGAGGGGATGGTATTTCACGTCCTCCACGTGGGATTTTAAATTCCTTGTTATTTTCGTTATCAGCGACCTAATAAACCATAAAAACAATACCCATGTCGATTATCAGAATTTGTCACCACATTTCCCCCTGTTAGGGGATGATTTTTCAAAAAACCTGAAACACGTGTTTACTCATTTATCGTTAGAAATACTCCTGTGAAGTTTCGAATAAAATAATCCAGCTAATCTTGATTCCCCATACAATCTTCGGACCCCCATTTCACCCCCTTAGGGGTTGAATTTTGAAAAATCCTTTCTTAATGCACCTCAAGACCTTATATGGAACCTACATACTAAATTTGGAATCTCTAGAACCACCAGTTTGCGCTGTGCGGTGATATGTCAGTCTCTCAGTCAGTCAGTTATTTCTTGAAATTTGGCACAATTTTTTAAAATTTTTCATGTCCACAATATTAAATTACAAAACCGATGCCATTTTCGTAATTAACGTCCCAAAAAACCATAAAAACGACACCCATATTAATATTTAGACATTTCATCCCCCTCGCACCCCAACAGAGGGGATGGTATTTCACGTCCTCCACGTGAGATTTTAAAATCATTGTTGTTTTCGTTATCAGCGACCCGGTATATCATAAAAACAATCCCCATGTCGATTTTGAGAATTTGTCACCACATTTCCCCCTTTTAGGGGTTGATTTCTCAAAAAACCTGAAACACGTATTTACTCATTTATCGTTAGATATACTCCTGTGAAGTTTCGAATAAAATAGTCCAACTAATCTTGTTTCCCCATACAAACTTTGGACCCCCATTTCACCCCCTTAGGGGTTGAATTTTGAAAAATCCTTTCTTAGTGCACCCCTAGACCTTATAAGGAACCTACGTGCCAAATTTGGAATCTCTAGAACCAGCGGTTTGGGCTGTGCGTTGATATGTCAGTCAGTCAGTCAGTCAGTCAGTCAGTCAGTCAGTCAGTTTCTTCTTTTATATATTTAGATTTTGTAATCTACCAACATCTCAAAAGTGTTTTCTCACTTTCGGCGCGGAATTTTACTACCACGAAATAGTTATTTCGAGGGAAAGATCTAACAAATAGTCTTAAGAGCCCTTATTCTCTAAAAACCGCTCATGGATTTAGCCTGTTTTTGGTGTGAATTAGAATTAGTAAATTTTATATATTGAAATAATACGCATATTCTTTGATAATAGTTTATATTTACTCTAAGGCAGACGCTACAGTGATCTGTGCTTTATGGTATTGATGCGCTTTATTCAGTAGTACGCAACCACCTTTGCGGGCGTAAGAATAAAATTTTGTTGTGATCTATTATTTCCTCCATGTTCCGTCCGGTTCAATAAATTGACATAGATCAGATGTTGACATTATGAACTGACATCGCATAAAATAAAATATAGAAAAGTTTATCAAAAGCCAGTGTCCAGTAATGAGTTAAGATTAAATAACCTTTATGTGTCATCCGGACTTAGCAAAATATCAAGTCTACGGTTATGTCCGATCAGTCGATCCAACAGGAAGAAAAAACGACCTTGTGGTTCGATCGATCGAACTAGACGAACTTTTAAAATCCCATTACTCCGATAGTAGGACTGACAGGATTTGAGAAGTCTTTATAGTCCGATCAATCGAGCCAACAGGAAAAAAAAATATTCGTATTCCGATTGATCGGACTAGTCAATCGGACCATGCGACCTAAGGGTATTCAGAGACCCGAACTTTTGGTGGCATTATTGAACTGTCATAATGACTTTTCATTCATCACCTTCGTCATATTGATTTAAAGATTTGTGTTACTCCTAACAAGGTCTATGTCGACTTATTCGTAATAATTACATTCTTCTTGATAGTATTTTTTCAGATTTATGTCAAACATTCATCAAAAATTAAACAATTTCATGAAATCTCGATACAAATTAGACCATTTTCAAACAAACCAATTTCTTTAAATATTTGACCTTATCAAATTACATTATATTCTTAAGTTTCAAAGCACTCATTAGTACAAGCTGGGATTCAAAGTCACAACTGCTGCTTAGCAGCCGCATGCTTGAACCGTTAGGATATTGTAACTTTTAGTTGAAATAAACTATGGACAATCTTACACAAATCAACCGAGCCTAGTTACAAGCTTAGCTTATACTATGTGTACAAGGTGATCATAAACAAACTTATAGAATAAATAAATACTTAAATACATAGAAAACATCCAAGACTCAGAAACAAATATTTTGGGACCACCAGCTTCATAGGCTTAAGTGATGTAATAAATGTAATGATATAAGAAGCAAATTTACATAAGATCAGCATAGGATACAGTAAATAGCTATTATCTATCTTATCTTTATTTCCGGATCACCTTTAACATGTATTCAGAGCTTACTTAACAATTAGATACGTCGTTTCTACTAGAAAGGTGTTACTTCCTTAAAAATGTATTGTGAGTTATCATGGAATTGCCATGTAGTAGAATACAAACTGCTAAGTAGGGAATGAATGAAATAAGAAAAATATAATCAATTCACACGAAATCAAGTCTTTTTTTAAATGATCGATAACATAAGTCATATTTACTCGTATATTAAAGCATTCTTCGATCATGTCCAGATATATCTCCGTGTTGCCGAGATGTGTGTAAGGCGTCTTCAGGTGCTTGTCCGGAGGGCGCCGCAAGCAGCAGCGGCACGAGTGCAGCGCCTCCATTACGTCAATAGCCGCGTCGTCAGACATTGCGGCACGGACACAATCCAGAGTACGCGCACTGAACAACTAAATACATTGAAAATATATTTATAAATGAAATGTGCCAACACATACATTCCGCGATTGCTTTTCGTGAGTTTGACAACTTTGACAGGAGTCACTGGAGAGGTGATACCCCGCCGCGTTCAAGTTCAGTTCAAGATTTACTATCAAATCAAACATCAAACCCTGTCTATTTCATACTCACAGTAACCCTTACTCTGAGATTTCATACATATCTATAAAATCATTAAAACAATTAAATACTCTAAAAAAAATTTATATATTGATTTAGTATTATTAATTATTATAGATATATGTGAGCTTTGAGCTCTTAATGACATGAATTACTTTATGCTGTAGATAACATTTGTTTATAATAGTAACTGTAAGTTAGATAAAATTTAATTTTCAGAAATATTAATTCACTGAACTTGTCATACAAACATTTAATTCTATTTAAGAATCTTTTTATATTGAACTAGACGTACCCGCGGCTCCACCCGCGAAAATAAAACATGAATAAACGGTCCGTCGCGGGCGTTAATGACAGAAAGGAAAGAAAACTCTAGTTCCACAGACTACATGCGTATTTTTTTAAACCGCGCGCAGCCCGACTTAAACCGTACTTGGCGGACTACCTAAGCTATGAAAAAGCATTTACGCACTGCCTGAGGGCCTACCGCGAACCGAAAACGAAGTATGTCCCTCTCTGTCGCTCGAATACTCAAGTGCGACAGAGAGGCAGATATATCGTTTTCGGTTCGCAATAGCGCCTCTGTTCCGATAATCCATCTCTTTCGCATTTGCATAAGATATCGTAAGTGCGAAAGAGACGGACGTGACTAAATTGTAGATGTCAAACATTGAGTGGGGCCTGTTACAAGGTGATTATTATAGTACGATACACTCATATAACAATCCGTGAATATAGAAGCAAATTATCATCACAATACTGGGATGACAATATTATTGCGGTTTTCAAAATTGTATGGATTTTGGTTCAGTATTTATTAATATTCACATCGAAATATGTTGAGTAAATCATGTAAAAAATATTCTTTTGTTTTTTATACGGGGTAATAATACTTTTAGCAGTGAAACACACTGAATTAATAAATAACAAAATGTAATCGCTGTCTCTACAAGTAAACAATGAATCTGCTATAAATTAATGATTTTACTGATGCAAAGCAACGTGACAACAAAATTACGCGCCTACTCAATTGACAATCGGAACAGAACAGCCATAATCCCGCGCTGAGTGACAGTGGCTGTCAACCAGTCCATTTAAGGCATTTATAATAACGTAGTTCAAACTAAAACGCGATTCCAATATGGCCGTTCCTGACACTGCATCGGCCCCGATGCATCTTCTGATCTTCATCGCCAACACCCAACTTCATGCGGTGCCGGAAGGCAGCTGTTGCACGAAGAGTCGAGAAGCTCTCGGCTCCACTCCTGATGCTCGTTGCTCGGTGACCTGCAGAGAGCCAGCATCAGGCCCCATAACACCTTGCACCAACGACTCGATCTGCAACAACTTTCTCAATCTCTGTAATCTGAACGTTTCTAGGGTTCCGTACCAAAAAGGCACATAATGAACCCCCATTCATTTTTTTAACCTCCATTTTATCATCATTCAATACAAACGTACAGTTCATTTTCGTTTGATCACTTTCAATAATCAGACGTGTCAGTCGTGTTCAATATTCACGTATTGTTATAAGAGTGTATCGTGCTATCATAATCACCTTGTAACAGGCCCCACTAAATGTTTGACATCTACAATTTAGTCACGTCCGTCTCTTTCGCACTTACGATATCTTACGCAAATGCGAAAGAGATGGATTATCGGAACAGAGGCGCTATTGCGAACCGAAAACGATATATCTGCCTCTCTGTCGCACTTGAGTATTCGAGCGACAGAGAGGGACATACTTCGTTTTCGGTTCGCGGTAGGCCCTCAGGCAGTGCGTAAATGCTTTTTCATAGCTTAGGTAGTCCGCCAAGTACGGTTTTGGTCGGGCTGCGCGCGGTTTAAAAAAATACGCATGTAGTCTGTGGAACTAGAGTTTTCTTTCCTTTCTGTCATTAACGCCCGCGACGGACCGTTTATTCATGTTTCATTTTCGCGGGTGGAGCCGCGGGTACGTCTAGTTCAATATAAAAAGATTCTTAAATAGAATTAAATGTTTGTATGACAAGTTCAGTGAATTAATATTTCTGAAAATTAAATTTTATCTAACTTACTGTTACTATTATAAACAAATGTTATCTACAGCATAAAGTAATTCATGTCATTAAGAGCTCAAAGCTCACATATATCTATAATAATTAATAATACTAAATCAATATATCATTTTTTTTTCAGAGTATTAATGATTTTATAGATATGTATGAAATCTCAGAGTAAGGGTTACTGTGAGTATGAAATAGACAGGGTTTGATGTTTGATTTGATAGTAAATCTTGAACTGAACTTGAACGCGGCGGGGTATCACTAATGACGTCTCCAGTGACTCCTGTCAAAGTTGTCAAACTCACGAAAAGCAATCGCGGAATGTATGTGTTGGCACATTTCATTCATAAATATATTTTCAATGTATTTAGTTGTTCAGTGCGCGTACTCTGGATTGTGTCCGTGCCGCAATGTCTGACGACGCGGCTATTGACGTAATGGAGGCGCTGCACTCGTGCCGCTGCTGCCTGCGGCGCCCTCCGGACAAGCACCTGAAGACGCCGTACACACATCTCGGCAACACGGAGATATATCTGGACATGATCGAAGAATGCTATAATATACGAGTAAATATGACTTATGTTATCGATCATTTAAAAAAAGACTTGATTTCGTGTGAATTGATTATCTTATTTCATTCATTCCCTACTTAGCAGTTTGTATTCTACTACAAGGCAATTCCATGATAACTCACAGTACATTTTTAAGGAAGTAACACCTTTCTAGTAGAAACGACGTATCTAATTGTTAAGTAAGCTCTGAATACATGTTAAAGGTGATTCGGAAAAAAAGATAAGATCTGATAGATAATAGCTATTTACTGTATCTTATGCTGATCTTATGTAAATTTGCTTCTTATATCATTACATTTATTACACCACTTAAGCCTATGAAGCTGGTGGTCCCAAAATATTTGTTTCTGAGTCTTGGATGTTTTCTATGTATTTAAGTATTTATTTATTCTATAAGTTTGTTTATCATCACCTTGTACACATAGTATAAGCTAAGCTTGTAACTAGGCTCGGTTGATTTGTGTAAGATTGTCCATAGTTTATTTCAACTAAAAGTTACAATATGCGGCATGCAGCTGCTAAGCAGCAGTTGTGACTTTGAATCCCAGCTTGTACTAATGAATGCTTTGAAACTTAAGAATAGAATGTAATTTGATAAGGTCAAATATTTAAAGAAATTGGTTTGTTTGAAAATGGTCTAATTTGTATCGAGATTTCATGAAATTGTTTAACTTTTGATGAATGTTTGACATAAATCTGAAAAAATACTATCAAGAAGAATGTAATTATTACGAATAAGTCGACATAGACCTTGTTAGGAGTAACACAAATCTTTAAATCAATATGACGAAGGTGATTAATGAAAAGTCAAGATGACAGTTTAATAATGCCACCAAAAGTTCGGGTCTCTGAATATAAGTTATTTTAAAGAAATCTATCTTTTGCTTCTTTCTGAATGATTTTTAATTTAGACATTCAATAGTTCTTATGTAGGTATTTGTATTATTTTAAAGTTCGTGAAAATGTAACATGAGTTCCAATGGCATAGAATAAGTAAATAAAAGTTACAATATCCTAACGGTTCAAGCATGCGGCTGCTAAGCAGCAGTTGTTAGTTTGAATCCCAGCTTGTACTAATGAGTGCTTTGAAACTTAAGAATATAATGTAAAATGGTATGGTCAAATATTTAAAGAGATTTCATGAAATTGTTTAATTTGTGACATCTGGTTGACATAAATATGACGAAGTTGATGAATGAAAAGTCATTACGACAGTTCAATAATGCCACCAAAAGTTCGGGTCTCTGAATATAAGTTATTTTAAAGAAATCTATCTTTTGGTTCTTTCTGAATGATTTTTAATTTAGACATTCAATAGTTCTTATGTAGGTATTTGTATTATTTTAAAGTTCGTGAAAATGTAACATGAGTTCTAATGGCATAGAATAAGTAACCACCCGCCTTACTAGTTTTTCTATGTCCGTCCGTCAGTCTGCTGCTTAACTCGGTAACCATTACTACGATAAAGCAGTGATTTGGCATAGCTATACATATCACGCCAACAAGACAGTAGAGTAAAATTGAAAAAATAACATTTTAGTAGTATATACATAAAAAATTAAAAACAAAACTATCACAACTAAGATAACACTACTATTAAACGAGTAATATCGAACTTAAGAAATATACCTATAAAAGTTTTTTTTTACTATTTGAATTAATTACTTCATATATAAGTTGCTGTTCTTTTAAGTCTGCGATGTAACGTGTGGGCAACTATGGAACCCTAAATTGCGCATGGTGTTGTTGTCAATACTACTCTTGAATTTCAATGTTTATGGTGGTTGACTGTCATTGTTATGATTATGTGCGGAAGTTGCTTGTTGCTAGGCCTATTTGAATAAAGAATATTTTGATTTGACTATGAGTGCTTGTACTCGCAGTTGAATGAAGGCGGGGAGGAGTGCGGGATCTGCTCCGCGTGCGTGGGCCGGCTGCGAGACGCGAGCGCCTTCAAGCTGCAGGTGCAGCGCAGCCAGGCGGAGCTGCGGGCGCGGCTGGAGCGAGCTCTGCGGGCCATAGGTATATGTATAACCTGTGGATCTGTTGCTCCTGACCTGGAATCAGTTATGTAGGAGTCAGCAAGGTACTCAGTGTACCTCTAATGTCTGCTTGGACGAGTAATGTTAAGCTTGTTTCTTTCTTGTTGATTCAGATGAAGAACTTGATGTCAAGTTGGAGGGGGCCAACAATAGTTCGAGTGCTGATACAATATGTACGTACCTACTGCAAAGAAATGAAGAATACACGTATTTACGTTTATTAACTTCTATACACAACATATTAACATATTAATCTAGTTGTAAGTTTGTATAATATGTATGAACAATCTCATTTATTGAGGTTTGCAATAAAGAATACAAAATATTGATGAATGAAGCTAAAAAGGGCCCCACCGAGAATAATGCCGTGGCAAGATGCGATGCTGGTTTTCAGTGGGGGCCTGCCTTAAATCTATCAAATGAAGACAGACGCAACACTTACGGAAAATACAATAGTAATATAAGTCAGATCAGATCAATGTAAAATATTGTTCAGTCAACAGTAAATATAGATGATCATTTTAGTACTTTGTCCCACTAACGTGACAATACTGCGACAGTTGGGATGCGTCAAAGTAGTGAAAGTGACAAGGCACTAAAATGATCATCTACTTTTGCTGTTGACTAGAGGTTGACTATATAACAATAAAATCTACTGATTTGTTAAGAGTCTTGGGTTTGTTTAGATGAAGAGCTCACAGTGAAGTCGGAGGTGGAAGAAGACAATGGGGCGAGTGAGGACTGGTGCTGTGCGTCAAGTAAGTACCGGATCCTTGTATGTGTGAGATTAATAGGAAAACTAAATGTTTTAAAGAAAAATATGATGATGAGAAAGATAGTATAACATCCATGGAGTAACTGCTTGATGTAGAAATCAGCTGCGTGTTAATGATGGTGTGTTTGTTTCTCGTTCACCTTACTGTTGGTATGACCGCTTGCAACTCCAGGTATGTCACATGCCCGTTGCATACTTTGTGTTGCGTTGTCATGTTTACTCAGTCATACCAAGGCATCTAGTGTATATGAGAAACGGGAACGCCCGCTGGCCCCCTGACTGACATCCACCGGTATTTTTTGTACAACTTAGATCACCTTTTGTTGTATGATGATCATATTTTTCTCTCTGCAGATGAAGAAACTGCGGTCAAGTCTGAGACGACTGAAAGCGGGACAACTGGTGATTCATGTCAGTACCCATTCACAAATCACACCGAAAGTCACATCCCCACTGGCGGGCATGGCAGTCCGGCAAGACTAAGGTCACGTCGTACGATCGCGAGCTCCTCCGGTTTGGGCTTCCTCGGCTGTCCGCCATGCTCGCCCGCAGGGATGCGCTTAGAGAGCTCAATAAGTATAAGTTGACAATGTTGTTAGTCACAACACAATATTTATGGGCATCAAGGGCTCGCAGTTAGCTTATTACAATTGATGTGCTCATAGTTTTTCTTTTGATTCAGGTGAAGAGCCCGCAGTGAAGGCGGAGGTGGGAGGAGATGATGGGACGAGCCAGGGCTTGGTGCTACGTAAGTACCCACACCTTATACGAGTGAACATGTTCGTCGTGTTAGCAAGGCTGATCGGATGTTGATGGTGCCGAAAAGGAATCAAACTGGACAAGCGCGAGTTAAACTCACATGGAGAGGGTTCCGTAGAGTCGCCATCAGATATATCGTAGCGGGCGAGGTGTTCTAATATTTCCGAGCAGTATTATCTAAATTTCAATGAGTTCATATAACCAATATTATTCGAAATCATGCATACACTGTAAGTGATCATTTCTTCCATTTTGACGTAAGAGGCAGGTGTTTAGTCTGGAATTCGAATGTATTGAACTTTTAAAAGGATTCTTCATCGGAAATCTTTTTGCTTAGCATCTGCCCGCATCTCCATCCATTTAAAAAAAGAAAGATTCATTCGAGGATTAAGATATCACTCTCAAGATAATTATTTGAACTGTCTTTGTTTTAGTTTTGTATTAAACAGTAACGCTGCTAATGAATATTCCAAATTTCAATAAAAGGGAAAAAAGATTTAAGGTTTTTTTTTTTATTTTTCCCCGTTATTTTGAAATTAGTCTTTGTTTGCTCAACTGGGGAAATAGGTATCCCCACCTGACAAAAGACCGCAGCCATAATAAATAATACCACTACTTGCTCTGTGCTGGTTAGCCATGTGGTGTTCTGTACATGGTGGTGATTAAGGTCGGCCGAGCCCCAGAGGATACGCTGTGTTGATAGTTAGGGGACCTCCATTTGTTTCTGGCTGTCGACACGACGAATCTTCAAATCATTCAAGGCAAGGGCTAGCAACGAGCTGGTGACTCCCAATCCAAATGAAAAATAAAAATGTTGATTGGTAGATCAGTTGGAAAGAGCGATGGACGGATTCCAGAGGAAGCGAGTTCAAATCCCGCCCGGGGTGATCAATTTTTAATTTCGGTTGTAAATTATAATTCCGCAAAGTGGACGATTCCGCTTGTAATAGTACATTACGATACAAGGGTTGTAAAACAAAGAAAGGCCGATATCGCAGAAATTTGAGGCCCGAGCCGCAGGCGAGGGTCATAAATATGCGAGAGAGGGCTTTCTGTTTTACGACCCGTTTTTTGTACACAATTTTACGTCACCACTAGGCCAAAAAGTGGGTTTTTCCGGACGCGCAAACGCGCTTTTTGGCAAGGTGTGGTGTAAAAATATTTACAGTATATTTGAGATGCTCACAACAATCCCTTTGATTTATTTACCACACGATATAGTTTTTTTTTTAATTTTTGCATCTCGCCCTCAAAAGTGGCCCCCATGTTTAAAATTGATTTATTTACGTTATACGAGTACCTACGTCCGTCTTTGGTTCCGAGTTACATATTTTTACCAAGCTTCAACTCATTCGGTTCAGTTGTTTCGAAGCCAATTAGCTGTGACAGACGGGCGGATAGACAGACATACTCGTACGTGTTACGAGTGTAATCGCCGGTGGCAAACAAGCGTACGGCCTACCTGATGGTAAGCCGTCACCGCAGCCTATGGACGCCTTCTACTCCTGAAGGTGCGACATGAACGTTGCGGACCCTTTAAAAAGTTATACACCCGTCTCTTGATGAATCCCGAACTGTGAAATACCCCCGGGAAGACCTTGGCAGGGAGCCATGTTATCAATGTGAAATAGTAAGAAAGGCCGAGCGGGCCCTGTTGAACTCCGTGAAGTAAATGTCGTGTGTGGTGCAGATGAGGAGGCCGCCGAGCAGTCGGAGGCGGCGGGCGACGCGGCGGGCGACGACGGCGCGACGCGTGAGTGCGCGCCTTCATGATACTGTGCTGTTTACTTAGCTCGGGTGTGGTGACGCCTGTCTTTTAGCTGTCATTCCAGTACAATATACAGGCACAGCTGGCATTATGCAGGGTGGTTTGACATAAACTGGCCATATTTAAAAGGGGTGAAATTTCAGCCAGTCTTATCACTAAAACTTATTAATTATTGTTGTGTCATTACTTTTTTTGTAGGTGTTTTAACTTAAGATATACTCGTAGCTTTTATCTATTTGTCAAAAAAAGATGAAAATTGCAAGGTGGTCACAATAAACAGGGTATTGATTATCAGTAACAATAAACAGCCATCCAAAACAACACTTTTGGAAAAAATGATTTCGTTTATAAAAAAATAGATCTTTCCTTTTTCTTTTTTGAACAATTAGATCAAAAGTTATTAACGGCCTCAATAAGGAATAACAGGTACCAAAAAGTAAAAAGCATGACTAATATTAGTTTTACTAATAAAATTAGCTTTTAATGTCCAGTTTATCTTAGTTTTAATTTTATTTTATTATTGCAATGTTCTTTTTAATGGTTTCGTTAGGTGATTAAATAAATTAATGTTTGTTTATCGATAACCACGCTGTATAACCTTAACGTCAAACATGACATACTTTGTACTGGGATGACAGCTGTCACCGTACTCAAGGTATGTAAAATAATTGTCACTGCCTGGACGTCAAAAATAAGGCCCGAGGCCCCCGATCCCGAAGCTGCCACTTCTCCATTAACAAACTAAAACACCATAATTACGCCGTCAATAGGATAGGAACGTACATCATTCCATAAATATGCTGAAATAGCTTTACCTACTTCGATTTAAACTAAAAGCCTACTAATTCAGTTTGAAGATATGCACTTAAAGATTTTTTTTTACCACGTTGGTCGCCAACAAGCGGGCAGGTATTGCAAATATACAAATGCACTCAAAGAACTAATCGCTAGGTGCTGTCATTAGCTACAGTACTGGCATAGATAAGAGTGTGTTTCACGGAAAGCTACCAGTAATCTTTGAAGTTAAGTGGAACATGCTTCAGCTGCAGAGTACTTAAGACTTTGTATTCTTATATTTTATTGTTTAGTCTAGTAAATGTCAAGTAGTACTAAGTGTTCAAGTTTATCATAAATTACTTGCTCCCCAAACAAACTTTCAACCGTATTCTCTATTCAGAGAGTTATTTATCAAAAAAAGATGAGATGATTTTTCTTATAGTTTAAATAAACGAAAACTCTACTATGAACGAAGCTTCAAGTCTCTCGTTAAAAAGAACCCTTCCCAATCGAACTTTTAACCCCCTTTTCACCCCTTCAGAGGGCGAATTTAGAAAAACGTTGAAAATCGTTTTCTTTCATTTTAATTCTTAGACTATTAAAGAAGTTTCAAGTTTGCTACTAAAAAATAATTTTGTTCCCTTTACAAAGTTTTCACCCCCTTTTTTCCAAGGGGATGAATTTTGAAATCTATACTTAATATTATAAAGCTGAAGAGTTTGTTTGTTTGAACGCGCTAATCACAGGAAGTACTGGTTCGAATAGAAAAAATATTGTGTTGGATAGTCCATTTATCGAGGAAGGCTTTAGGCTATATAACATCACGCTCGCTGCGCCAAGAGGAGCGAAGACGTGCACGAAGTCGCGGGCAACAGCTAGTAAATTATAAGCTGTGTTACCTATTTTGTTGTCTAAGTTTTTAATAATAATAATAATAAGCCCGCAGGGCAGCTTGTGGCGAGCTGTTGGGGAGTGACGACCCCACGGACCCGAGTGCTCCAGAGAGTCGGTCAGGGTCTCCGTCTCCGGCGTGTCTTCGTCGGTCGGAGTGGAACCCCAAGGGGACCCGCAGGACTCTCAGCTCTGGCTTGCCTTCATTGGCCGTCCAGAGAGGAGTCGTCAGAGCTATATGCTCGCAGGGTGGAAGTGAAACTTGCATAAGTCGCGAGTGGGCACGGTGGCTGTTAACAGCCACTGGGTAGAAAGCGGTGCACACCTCTCCACACCCTGAGCCGCTCACACCGATGTTGCTCCTGGCCGTCTTTACGACGGCAGTTTCAGGGGCCCATCTAGGCAGCGGCGAGTCACCACCTGCCTCGATAACGGTGTAAGCATTGTTATGGCAGGTGTCCGGAACCTTAGTAATAGCCCAATCTCTTGACCAGCCAAACTTCAACATCATAGCCCAGTAATCTTTTCATTTTATTTACAATAGTCCCAACGCCTGTTGGGACCGGTTCACGGGTATCTATTGATGTACCCGTGAATGGGTTGTAGCAGGTGTATTACATAGTAAAACTCTCCAAAGGGCCTCTACGTGTTGGATCTGTGTCCCCACGCAAGCCTATCAAAAGACCGGGATGTAATGGCCCGTGAATCTCGAAGGAGAAACAAATAATAATAATAATAATAACTTTATTGCATTCATGTTTTTGGTATACAGCAGGTCTTAAATAACTGTTAACTTAAGAATACAACATGACACCCTGTAAGGGTATTGCAAAATTAACTTATAAAGGTACATTAGAAGTTTACATGTATTAAGATATAGTATGACATATTCAAACTATAAATATTTATGGCATCTATTTACATTAAAGAAATCTTCCAGGGAATAAAAAGTTTTCTATTAAATATGTTTTTAACTTCTTAACAAAGGTTGTATATCTGACATCTTTAGCTATTTCTTTAGGCAGGCTATTGTAAATGCGTATGGTTGTCATATGGGGGCTTTTATTACTCATCTGTAAATTACTTGAAGGGAGAGCTATTTTATTTTTATCTCTTAAGTTTAGGGTGCAGGTGTGACGTTCTTTTGCTTTGGTGTATAAATTTTGATGTTTTCTTACAAATTTACAAACTTCCAATATATACAGGGATGGTAATGTCAAAATTTTTAATTTTTTAAAGTGGGGTTTGCAGGTGTTAACGTTTTTAATGTTTGTGAGAATCCGTATGCAACGTTTTTGTAGTATAAATAAATCCGTTATATCAGTAGAGTTGCCCCATAAAACTATCCCATATTGTAACCACGCCTGGGTAAACGCATAATATGCACTTAGTGCAGTTTTCAGGTCTGTAGTTTTTTTAATGTTTCTTAGGGCATAGGCGAAACGAGATAGTTTCATACAAATTTTATCTATATGCGATTTCCAGTTTATGTTTTCATCAATGTTTATGCCAAGAAGATTGCAATTACTTACAAATTTCAATTTGTGTCCTGAATATGTGTAGTCAATATCTAGTGGGAGTCTCTGATGCGGTCTGAATTGAATAACGTTGGTTTTTTAAAGGTTTAACTGTAGATTATGATCCTCAAGCCACTTTATAAGGATATCAAGGACAGTGTTCATATGTAAAGTAACATCATTTTTATTCTGACTTGAGAATACTATAGATACGTCATCCGCATATATGAAGCATTTAACATCGGCCGAATTTATTATTTTTGCTATATCATTTATATAAATTAAAAAGAGTATGCAGCCTAGCACACTACCCTGCGGAATCGAAGATGTAATTTGTCTCTTTTGGGAATGAATTTTTGTAACTGTATTGCTTTTTTTATCGTAGTAATCGATTTCTACTAACTGTACCCTGTTTGTCAGATATGAGTTGAACCAGTCGAGGCCAGTGCCGCGTACGCTACCGCGTTTAGCTTAAGATAAGAGGATTGTACATCCATCTATACATACATCAGTGCAAATCTTTCACGTTTTATATTTCTAGGAAGGGTAGGCTGTAAAGGTACATACATCCCGATGTTTTGAGCTCTTTGTGACATTAGTGAACAAGCGGGAAGACACCCGCTCTATCTTTATTTAGTCTATTCGCTCGACCGCAGGCGCTGCAAAGGCTCGAAATGTCGGCAATTATCAATACAAACATATTATAAAAAGAAGTTCCCCGCCGCGTTTGTCTGTATGTTCGCAATAAACTCGAAAACGGCTTGATGGATATAGATGCGGCTTCCACCAACGTGTAGCTTGATTCTTGCGGATGGCTTTGTTATATAATTTATTTATATTTCTCACACATGCATTATATTGTAATTAGAGCGAAGCGCGGGGTGGGTCGCCGTTACACCCGTTTCATTCCATGTCCTCGAATTTACGTCGAATGAGTCTGTCCGAGAACCGGGATACGGCAATCGAACTAAAAAAGTTGAAAATACAAAAATTCAACGTTGTTGTTTGCAGAAGCGTCATGTGGTAGCCCGCGCCAGTCGCGAGGCGGCGGCCACTGGGACCACACGTACGCGGCAACAGAATGTCCGCCGGCGACAGGTAAGTGTACTTCATTTACTACAGCGTCTGTGGCGTCGCTCCTGTCAAGTATCAAACCCAAGTGACACAATCGTGCTGAATAAAGTTTGGGTAATAGCGATCTACGAAACTATAAGCTGAAGCTATTGTCTGGATGATGTCTGAGTGAACGTCTATTCATCTGTTAATCAAGCAATTTGGGAAACAGTTTTAAATGCTTTAGTCTGTATAACAGCGATTTAAAGTCTGAGTAATAGCTTAGTAATGGTCCATTTAGCTTAGTGACACCTGAAAAGAGCTGACATCTCTTTTATACAACTTTTATTTAACTTTTATTCAGTAAAATACATATGGAGACTGTTATTCAGAAATTATTCATCATTAAGTTCATTAGAGTAATACTTTTCAAACAAAATTACGAGTTAAGATGTAAAATAGAAAAAAAGAGACTTCATAGTGTTGTTGCATGTAATAAATATCAATAACGAGGTGCACGGTGAAACTGAGAATAAGTAAATGTTTTTATGTATTATAACCGTGACACGCCTTGAATAATACTGCGCAAGCAGTTATAACGTGAAAATCATATGAATATCTAAAAATTATCACGCGCCGCTTAGATAATCGTGTTTAGTGATCCTACTAATATTATAAATGCAAAAGTTTAGATGTTTGTTACTCAATCACGCAAAAACGGCTCAACAGATCAAGATGATTTTTTGTATACTAATAGTATATAATCTGGATACACTATACTTATAGTATACTTTTAGTCCCGATAATCACCCTCAAAGGGATGAAATCGGGGGTGCAAATATGGTCTATGAAACGGGGTGATTTAAATCCTCATACGCCATTCTAAGCTTTAATTTTCAGCCAATTGGGAGTATAACGGCGTGTCAATAAATTTAACGTAAGCCATAGCAGAATTACAAGCTGACGTTTCGATATGTTAAAACCGAAATATCATAATTCCTTCTGATTGATGACGCTATTTTTGAGCATAACCTTTTAGCGCTTAGGTCTTTTATAGCGTTTAAATCAAAATAAATTTGCGATACTTTGGAATTGTTTGTTTTCATATGCTTAAATACAAAAACAGCTGCTTCAATGCAGTCTTTGTATCGTCGGTGTACAATTTAATTTTGTCGTGTATTATTGTTTACGTAATTGGTGACCCTTTACACTATAATAACTGTTTGATATAAGAAATCACTTGGATTGGGCAGCCCAATCGTCAACATTGACGGTTGAAGCATCTTAGATCTATGCACAAAGTACAATATACAGGGTGTCCCAAGAAGTAGTGATATACTGAAGCTGGGAGGTAGAGGACCTAGAGGGCTATCTGAATCACCCCCATGTATGTTCCGCGATTTTTAGTATTTTCGGAGTTATGATTTTTTTTTTAATTTTTTACCTATCTTTTATTTATTTATTTATTTATTTAATTAGGCTCACAAAACAAGTTATAGTCAACATATTAACAATTACAGGGTATGAAGGAAGTTCAGATCTGGACTACAACTCAAAATATGTGTGCACAGATATGATCAAAAAACTTAGAACAAAACAAGAGGACCATCGTGCAAGTCGGCGGGTGTTAAATTATATAATGTGTTGAGATTACGATAAGAACCTCGTATTTAATTCGCCGCGTACGATGAGATTTTTATTTATGGTGACGTGAATTATTGCGGTAGATGCTTGATTTTTTTTGTGTGCTAAGCTGATAGATAGGCCAATTCAGTATGGTAACATTTACTATCGTTAGATCTTTGAATGGCATAAAAAAAATGGCAAGAAAGATAAAATTACCCAGTATGTTCACAACTTCAAGGGCCCTTGAAAAAATAAAATCACATAAAAAATAATTACCGATTGGCTTTTAAAAACTTGCTCTATCTATCAGGTAGCTACCCTGAAAATTTCATTTTATTATTAATAAGGCTTCAATCAAAAAATTGAAATCTAAATGTGGTAAGTGCACAATTTTAGTTTACATAATGATTAATGCAAGCAAAGCAAAACCTTTCTAAATAAATTTCGTTCTAAATCACGCACTGGCCATCAATAGAAAAAGAACAAAAAACAAAAGACGGTTGACGCATGAGAAAATTTTCACGTTGTTTGGTCATCGTTGTTATTTTTCAATAATTTAAAAATTGTGTTTTAATACTGCTAATTGTACGTTTCCCTAATCATTTTGGCTATTCATATGGACTTTGACTTGCATTACGATTTGGATTAGTGTTATTACCTGGAATCGACGAGTTGGCATCATTTAACTGGACTTGAGTTTGCGTGTAAGTGATCATGTTTACTTCACGTGATTACGCAGAAATGCATTACTATTACGGTTATGCTAGGGGGAATGCGGCGGAAGCTTCAAGGCTGTACCGGGAACATGTGGAACGAAGAGGCGGGCCTCAACCTGAAACGTTTCCTGACTATCGCATGATCTTAAGAGTACATAATGCGTATTTGGAAGGTCACATACCGGGTACGAAATCAGGCCGTATGGCCACTATGCCGGATCCTGATGTAGTAGATGCAGTTGTTGAAGAAGTAGAAAGGGACCCGTCGACCAGTGTGAGAGTTACGGAACGTCGTACCGGACTTTCTAAATCTCAGGTACACCGTACACTACAGACCATAGGATATCATCCGTTTCACATTAGAAAAGTGCAACAGTTGAAACCGGAAGATTACAATCGGCGAATTGAATTCTGTCAGGAAATGCTGAGGAGACAAGCTGAAAACGAAAGTTTTTTTAACCAAATTTTGTGGACGGATGATTCCCACTTTAGACGCAATGGGATTTTTAATATGCACAATTCTCACTCATGGGCAATTGAAAATCCGAATTTAAAAAGGGAATCGACATTCCAAGAACACTTTAGTGTTAACCTTTGGTGTGACATACTTAACGGTAAGTTAATCGGGCCCTTTCAGCTGCCAGACCGCTTGGGCGGCAATCACTTTTTAAATTTTCTACGCGTCGATCTGCCCCTGCTGTTATAAGATGTGGATTTGGAGACACGCAGAAACATAGTACTGCAGTGTGATGGTGCACCATGCCATTTTGCCTTGGACGTGAGAAACTATTTAAATCAAAGATACCCTGAAAGATGGATTGGTCGTTGCGGCCGGGGTGACGCCTGCCTTATAGCCTGGCCTCCACGTTCCCCCGACCTAAACCCCATAGATTTTTTTCTATGGGGATATTACCACAGAATAAGAAATAGTACAAGTACAGAAATTTCACTTCCTAACAAAAACGGCGTTTAGGCATAAGAAACGTGCCTACTCTCTGCAACTCTGTCTATCCCATAACTTGTATTCATTCACGCGCGGCACGTGTAGCCCTAGGGTTGTCACGCCAAAAATACTTCAATGAGACAAAACATGTTCTACCTCACCAGATGTCGCTTAAGTACAGTGAACCGAAATTAATTAAGTACATGTTACTTCACATGAATAGAGCGTTCATGGCCCAGTGATAGTTTTTAGTTTTCATTGTATACCTATACTACTACCATATTTTTTCCACATATTCTCTTGCTTGTGGAGAAGATATGGAAGGGGGGGGGGGGTTTGATTGTGGGGGGCACCTAACTTTTTATAAATTACCAGCTGTTGCACGCGACTTCGTCCGCGTCTCCTATTGGTCGCAGCGTGATGTTATATAGCCTAAAGCCTTAATAGTATAGATTACGCTATTCGTTTGCGTGATATCTATACTATAATATTATAAAGCTGAAGAGTTTGTTTGTTTGTTTGAACGCGCTAATCTCAGGAACTACTGGTTCGAATTGTAAATTATTTTTCTGTTGGATAGTCCATTTATTGAGGAAGGCTTTAGGCTATATAACATCACCCTGCGACCAGTAGGAGCGAAGACGCGGACGAAGTCGCGGGCAACAGCTAGTCATTTAATAAATCTCATATTTTTTTAACGAACCATCTAACGTTACCAAACACGGTGGGTTTTGCAAGAAAAAAAATGCATCCCCATTTTACGTGTAGGGGAAGTACCTTCAAACTACATAATATTGGGGGACAATCATCCAAATACATAATATCGTGTTACATATGGAAGAGCTCATTGTGTGCATCTCAAATATATTTTTTTGTCATTTTAATATAATTATTTAGAAATTATTTAAGAAAAGAGCCAAAAAATTACCATTCCCCCTTCATCTCTCAAAAAAAAAAAAAAATTCTCAAACATGCAATGAAATATTGATGTTATGTTCCTTATAATAGGCTGCGAAGTATGACGTTTCAGGTGCGGCTAGGACAAGAGGTCGTTAATGCAATTTCATACAAATGTTGCAGGCCTAGGCCGGCAAAGTCCTCTTTTTTAATTTCCATTCCACATAAATTTGTGGCACAGGCATCATGACATTCTGCCACTATGCGTATTAAAAATAAAACTTTGATTTTTTTGTTGTTTATTTCATTGCATGTTTGAGAAAAGCACTATACATACCTCGGCGGGAAATATGGGGTTGCCCGCCTGAGACGTATCCGACCTCGCTCGCTCGGCCGTCTATATGTCTTCGGCCGGCAACCCCTTTCGTCCCGGCCTCTGTAGTAATGTACTATTAATAACGCGTGTTTCATTTTGAATAAAATTACAGTAAGGTACTTAATAAGTAAATCGGCGGAAATGTACCTAACAAAGTAACCAGGTGGTTCGTATCGTATTCATTTGTATTGTTGTTGTACATTGTAACTTACAACTTGATAATTTTAAACACCAAGGTTATACTAAATAAGTACTTATTATTACATATACCAAACTAAAAGAAAAACTTACCGTTCACAATTTGTAGGTAATTGAAAAAAAGACACAACAACGTTCCTTCGGGTATTTAAACAACCATATACAGAACATGTGGTGCCGGTTATAGGTTTCATCGTGTTTTTTTTTAATTACACAAAAAATACGTTAGCGCGGTTCGTCGCGATCAAGTCGGCGGCGCGCGGCAGCGAAGCACGGGCACGTACACGTTCGGACCGGACGGCGACGGCCCGCGACTGACAGCTAGTTTCGGGGATTTCGAGCGTTAGGTTATTAACGCGGCGCGCTCCACCCATTGCAAGCCCCTTGATATTACAAAGACCTCGTCTACTCGAGAGAATGCCGCAATTTGGACGAGTTAACCCGAAAATTGAGAGTAGCAGAAGAAACCATTAAAAATAATAGAAGTGCATTCAGACGTTTAAAAGACAACTTTTTCCGGCGATGATTTTGAAAATTTATTGTAATTAAACACCTTGTAATTGGTTTTACTTTGCTCGCATTAATCATTATGTAAATAAAAATTTTGCACTTACCACAGTTAGATTTCAATTTTTTGATTGAAACCTTATTAATAATAAAATGAAATTTTCAGGGTAGCTACCTGATAGATAGAGCAAGTTTTTAAAAGCCAATCGGTAATTATTTTTTATGTGATTTTATTTTTTTAAGGGCCCTTGAAGTTGTGAACATACTGGGTAATTTTATCTTTCTTGGCATTTAATTTTTTTAAGGCATTCAAAGACCTAACGATAGTAAATGTTACCATACTGAAGTGGCCTATCTATCAGCTTAGCACACAAAAAAAATCAAGCATCTACCGCAATAATTCACGTCACCATAAATAAAAATCTCATCGTACGCGGCGATAGGTGAAAAATTAAAAAAAATATCATAACTCCGAAAATACTAAAAATCGCGGAACATACATGGGGGTGATTCAGATAGCCCTCTAGGTCCTCTACCTCCCAGCTTCAGTATATCACTACTTCTTGGGACACCCTGTATATAGTGAGATAGAGATACCAGTGAAATACTCCACATAGATCGTAGCGCCGTTGTGTATTTAGTAAGAACTAACCGCACGACCGCTGCATCCCTGTCGCTTCAAGCTTCCTGTGCAAGTGCGATAAAGATAGCACCCAGTGACATCTGGTACAAACAAGTTAAACTAACATTTCCATAGAAAAAATCGTACTCCGAGCTGTAAGGCCTCTGGATCTATGCTTATCCGTAATATCCGTATACATATAATACAGCTGTAGATGGTCGAAAATCTGTACATTGAAGATATTGGATAAATCAATGGAGCGATTGGAGGGCCCTTGGCATCGAAACCGAACACATTTCAACAGTTTTAAGAATTCGTGTCTGTTTGCCTATTGGTTTATATGTCATTGTGACTCTCGGCCTTCAGCTTCACGTGCATTGCCGCTCTGCTTCGGGCTTTCGGCCCTCAGCCTTACACTTCACTCTGTGTGAATGATCTGCCTTTGGACTCGCATGCCTTGCCCCTCTGCATCAGGCCTTCGGCCCTACATAAGGAGCCCGCTCTGTCGGGACTCTCGGCCTTCGGCCTCGCGTGAACTGCCACTCTGCTTCAGGCCTTCGGCCCTACATAAGGAGCCCGCTCTGTTGGGACGCTCGGCCTTCGGCCTCGCGTGCCTTGCCACTCCGTTTCGGCCCGTTAGTCATCAACTTTACATGAAGAATCCACTCTGTTGGGAAAATCGGCCTTCGGCCTCGCGTGCCTCGCCTCCCAGCTTCAGGCCTTCGGCCCTCAACCTTACATAAGAAGCCCGCTCTGTGTGAATACTCGGCCTTCCGCCTTGCATGTTTTGCCACTCTGAAGAACTGCGTAGCGAGACTTTTATCATTGTACATGTAATATTTTACGGGCTTCATTCGTATGGGCCTCATAAGAAGGCTCAAAGTCACCCAAAGAGCAATGGAGAGGGCTATGCTGGGAGTATCTCTGCGTGGTAGCATCAGGTGAGGCCATCCGCAGTAGAACCAAAGTTAACGACATAGCCCTCCGAACCGCTAAACTTAAGTGGCAGTGGGCGGGGCATATTGCACGTAGAACCGTTGGCCGTTGGGGAGGAAAGGTTTTCGAATGGCGACTACGTACCAGAAGGCGCAGCGTGGGTAGGCCCCCCACAAGGTGGACTGATGACCTGGTAAAGGTCGCAGGTGTCCGCTGGATGCGGATGGCAAAGGAACGGTCATTTTGTCACTCTTTGGGGGAGGCTTATGTCCAGCAGTGGACGTCTTTCGGCTGATATGATGATGATTATGAATCGTTTTGAAAAAAGGATTCCTATTAATATTTGCCGTGCGCGGTAAGGAGCATTTCATATTGAATGTAATCATTTCTTAAGGGGGTGTAAAGAAGGGTGAATGATGTAAGGGAAAACAAATAACTCTAAAGCGAGAATGGGTTCTACGCAGACGAAGTCGCGGGCAAAAGCTAGTAGTAAATAAGACATAAACAAAGACTTTTAGAAGTGACAAAAATACTTACGGTAATGATTTTCTTTCAAAAGTCATTAAATAAGTTATAATTGTTATAAACTGTATTTTACCTGTAATTAATTATTACTAAAATGAGGCATTTGATATACAAAATGATTCAGTAGTTTTCCTTAAAGGAAGTTTTAATGGCGGTTCATTATAAGCTGGATAAAAGCTCTCCAAGCAGCTATTTTGCAGCATAACTCTGAATGAAAAGTCACACCGTTCTAATTTTAAAGCTATTATTTGAGAAATAGTGATCTGGAAGTACAAATATCTGAATAACAATTGAATATGTTAACAAATGTGATTGATTTTACAGCTAAAACTTGTTTAAAAAGCGTACTTTTACAAGCAATTGCCGATAAAGAATACATCATTCAGCTTACATCTGTTCTGTATTAGTTAGCTATAAACTATGACTTTATTTCCATTAAGTATACCGAAATAAGCTCTATAGAGAACCCAGAAAACAATATATCATCCGTTTCACATTAGAAAAGTGCAACAGTTGAAACCGGAAGATTACAATCGGCGAATTGAATTCTGTCAGGAAATGCTGAGGAGACAAGCTGAAAACGAAAGTTTTTTTAACCAAATTTTGTGGACGGATGATTCCCACTTTAGACGCAATGGGATTTTTAATATGCACAATTCTCACTCATGGGCAATTGAAAATCCGAATTTAAAAAGGGAATCGACATTCCAAGAACACTTTAGTGTTAACCTTTGGTGTGACATACTTAACGGTAAGTTAATCGGGCCCTTTCAGCTGCCAGACCGCTTGGGCGGCAATCACTTTTTAAATTTTCTACGCGTCGATCTGCCCCTGCTGTTATAAGATGTGGATTTGGAGACACGCAGAAACATAGTACTGCAGTGTGATGGTGCACCATGCCATTTTGCCTTGGACGTGAGAAACTATTTAAATCAAAGATACCCTGAAAGATGGATTGGTCGTTGCGGCCGGGGTGACGCCTGCCTTATAGCCTGGCCTCCACGTTCCCCCGACCTAAACCCCATAGATTTTTTTCTATGGGGATATTACCACAGAATAAGAAATAGTACAAGTACAGAAATTTCACTTCCTAACAAAAACGGCGTTTAGGCATAAGAAACGTGCCTACTCTCTGCAACTCTGTCTATCCCATAACTTGTATTCATTCACGCGCGGCACGTGTAGCCCTAGGGTTGTCACGCCAAAAATACTTCAATGAGACAAAACATGTTCTACCTCACCAGATGTCGCTTAAGTACAGTGAACCGAAATTAATTAAGTACATGTTACTTCACATGAATAGAGCGTTCATGGCCCAGTGATAGTTTTTAGTTTTCATTGTATACCTATACTACTACCATATTTTTTCCACATATTCTCTTGCTTGTGGAGAAGATATGGAAGGGGGGGGGGGGTTTGATTGTGGGGGGCACCTAACTTTTTATAAATTACCAGCTGTTGCACGCGACTTCGTCCGCGTCTCCTATTGGTCGCAGCGTGATGTTATATAGCCTAAAGCCTTAATAGTATAGATTACGCTATTCGTTTGCGTGATATCTATACTATAATATTATAAAGCTGAAGAGTTTGTTTGTTTGTTTGAACGCGCTAATCTCAGGAACTACTGGTTCGAATTGTAAATTATTTTTCTGTTGGATAGTCCATTTATTGAGGAAGGCTTTAGGCTATATAACATCACCCTGCGACCAGTAGGAGCGAAGACGCGGACGAAGTCGCGGGCAACAGCTAGTCATTTAATAAATCTCATATTTTTTTAACGAACCATCTAACGTTACCAAACACGGTGGGTTTTGCAAGAAAAAAAATGCATCCCCATTTTACGTGTAGGGGAAGTACCTTCAAACTACATAATATTGGGGGACAATCATCCAAATACATAATATCGTGTTACATATGGAAGAGCTCATTGTGTGCATCTCAAATATATTTTTTTGTCATTTTAATATAATTATTTAGAAATTATTTAAGAAAAGAGCCAAAAAATTACCATTCCCCCTTCATCTCTCAAAAAAAAAAAAAATTCTCAAACATGCAATGAAATATTGATGTTATGTTCCTTATAATAGGCTGCGAAGTATGACGTTTCAGGTGCGGCTAGGACAAGAGGTCGTTAATGCAATTTCATACAAATGTTGCAGGCCTAGGCCGGCAAAGTCCTCTTTTTTAATTTCCATTCCACATAAATTTGTGGCACAGGCATCATGACATTCTGCCACTATGCGTATTAAAAATAAAACTTTGATTTTTTTGTTGTTTATTTCATTGCATGTTTGAGAAAAGCACTATACATACCTCGGCGGGAAATATGGGGTTGCCCGCCTGAGACGTATCCGACCTCGCTCGCTCGGCCGTCTATATGTCTTCGGCCGGCAACCCCTTTCGTCCCGGCCTCTGTAGTAATGTACTATTAATAACGCGTGTTTCATTTTGAATAAAATTACAGTAAGGTACTTAATAAGTAAATCGGCGGAAATGTACCTAACAAAGTAACCAGGTGGTTCGTATCGTATTCATTTGTATTGTTGTTGTACATTGTAACTTACAACTTGATAATTTTAAACACCAAGGTTATACTAAATAAGTACTTATTATTACATATACCAAACTAAAAGAAAAACTTACCGTTCACAATTTGTAGGTAATTGAAAAAAAGACACAACAACGTTCCTTCGGGTATTTAAACAACCATATACAGAACATGTGGTGCCGGTTATAGGTTTCATCGTGTTTTTTTTTAATTACACAAAAAATACGTTAGCGCGGTTCGTCGCGATCAAGTCGGCGGCGCGCGGCAGCGAAGCACGGGCACGTACACGTTCGGACCGGACGGCGACGGCCCGCGACTGACAGCTAGTTTCGGGGATTTCGAGCGTTAGGTTATTAACGCGGCGCGCTCCACCCATTGCAAGCCCCTTGATATTACAAAGACCTCGTCTACTCGAGAGAATGCCGCAATTTGGACGAGTTAACCCGAAAATTGAGAGTAGCAGAAGAAACCATTAAAAATAATAGAAGTGCATTCAGACGTTTAAAAGACAACTTTTTCCGGCGATGATTTTGAAAATTTATTGTAATTAAACACCTTGTAATTGGTTTTACTTTGCTCGCATTAATCATTATGTAAATAAAAATTTTGCACTTACCACAGTTAGATTTCAATTTTTTGATTGAAACCTTATTAATAATAAAATGAAATTTTCAGGGTAGCTACCTGATAGATAGAGCAAGTTTTTAAAAGCCAATCGGTAATTATTTTTTATGTGATTTTATTTTTTTAAGGGCCCTTGAAGTTGTGAACATACTGGGTAATTTTATCTTTCTTGGCATTTAATTTTTTTAAGGCATTCAAAGACCTAACGATAGTAAATGTTACCATACTGAATTGGCCTATCTATCAGCTTAGCACACAAAAAAAATCAAGCATCTACCGCAATAATTCACGTCACCATAAATAAAAATCTCATCGTACGCGGCGATAGGTGAAAAATTAAAAAAAATATCATAACTCCGAAAATACTAAAAATCGCGGAACATACATGGGGGTGATTCAGATAGCCCTCTAGGTCCTCTACCTCCCAGCTTCAGTATATCACTACTTCTTGGGACACCCTGTATATAGTGAGATAGAGATACCAGTGAAATACTCCACATAGATCGTAGCGCCGTTGTGTATTTAGTAAGAACTAACCGCACGACCGCTGCATCCCTGTCGCTTCAAGCTTCCTGTGCAAGTGCGATAAAGATAGCACCCAGTGACATCTGGTACAAACAAGTTAAACTAACATTTCCATAGAAAAAATCGTACTCCGAGCTGTAAGGCCTCTGGATCTATGCTTATCCGTAATATCCGTATACATATAATACAGCTGTAGATGGTCGAAAATCTGTACATTGAAGATATTGGATAAATCAATGGAGCGATTGGAGGGCCCTTGGCATCGAAACCGAACACATTTCAACAGTTTTAAGAATTCGTGTCTGTTTGCCTATTGGTTTATATGTCATTGTGACTCTCGGCCTTCAGCTTCACGTGCATTGCCGCTCTGCTTCGGGCTTTCGGCCCTCAGCCTTACACTTCACTCTGTGTGAATGATCTGCCTTTGGACTCGCATGCCTTGCCCCTCTGCATCAGGCCTTCGGCCCTACATAAGGAGCCCGCTCTGTCGGGACTCTCGGCCTTCGGCCTCGCGTGAACTGCCACTCTGCTTCAGGCCTTCGGCCCTACATAAGGAGCCCGCTCTGTTGGGACGCTCGGCCTTCGGCCTCGCGTGCCTTGCCACTCCGTTTCGGCCCGTTAGTCATCAACTTTACATGAAGAATCCACTCTGTTGGGAAAATCGGCCTTCGGCCTCGCGTGCCTCGCCTCCCAGCTTCAGGCCTTCGGCCCTCAACCTTACATAAGAAGCCCGCTCTGTGTGAATACTCGGCCTTCCGCCTTGCATGTTTTGCCACTCTGAAGAACTGCGTAGCGAGACTTTTATCATTGTACATGTAATATTTTACGGGCTTCATTCGTATGGGCCTCATAAGAAGGCTCAAAGTCACCCAAAGAGCAATGGAGAGGGCTATGCTGGGAGTATCTCTGCGTGGTAGCATCAGGTGAGGCCATCCGCAGTAGAACCAAAGTTAACGACATAGCCCTCCGAACCGCTAAACTTAAGTGGCAGTGGGCGGGGCATATTGCACGTAGAACCGTTGGCCGTTGGGGAGGAAAGGTTTTCGAATGGCGACTACGTACCAGAAGGCGCAGCGTGGGTAGGCCCCCCACAAGGTGGACTGATGACCTGGTAAAGGTCGCAGGTGTCCGCTGGATGCGGATGGCAAAGGAACGGTCATTTTGTCACTCTTTGGGGGAGGCTTATGTCCAGCAGTGGACGTCTTTCGGCTGATATGATGATGATTATGAATCGTTTTGAAAAAAGGATTCCTATTAATATTTGCCGTGCGCGGTAAGGAGCATTTCATATTGAATGTAATCATTTCTTAAGGGGGTGTAAAGAAGGGTGAATGATGTAAGGGAAAACAAATAACTCTAAAGCGAGAATGGGTTCTACGCAGACGAAGTCGCGGGCAAAAGCTAGTAGTAAATAAGACATAAACAAAGACTTTTAGAAGTGACAAAAATACTTACGGTAATGATTTTCTTTCAAAAGTCATTAAATAAGTTATAATTGTTATAAACTGTATTTTACCTGTAATTAATTATTACTAAAATGAGGCATTTGATATACAAAATGATTCAGTAGTTTTCCTTAAAGGAAGTTTTAATGGCGGTTCATTATAAGCTGGATAAAAGCTCTCCAAGCAGCTATTTTGCAGCATAACTCTGAATGAAAAGTCACACCGTTCTAATTTTAAAGCTATTATTTGAGAAATAGTGATCTGGAAGTACAAATATCTGAATAACAATTGAATATGTTAACAAATGTGATTGATTTTACAGCTAAAACTTGTTTAAAAAGCGTACTTTTACAAGCAATTGCCGATAAAGAATACATCATTCAGCTTACATCTGTTCTGTATTAGTTAGCTATAAACTATGACTTTATTTCCATTAAGTATACCGAAATAAGCTCTATAGAGAACCCAGAAAACACTTTTTTACAGTACCTGAATAATTGATAAAATATGGACTTGAACACAAAATAAAAGCGGTTACTCAAAATCAAGCTTTTTGATAGAAATAACTACACTATTATTCGGAAGAAAGCTGCCGTGGACACTATTTTACAGCATTTAGTGGTTTCATACATAATAAGCTGAGTAAAGTTTGTATATTAGTATTGGATAACTACGTTTATTCAGATACTTATACTCTTATACAGATAAATGTTCTCCCAGGCACTCTTTTTCAAAGTCATCTGTGACGCTTTAGGCTTAATTGACCGAGTAGCGAAGCGTCTCCGTTTCAGCTTTCGACAAAAATTCTATCGTATTCTGTCTGTCTCCACTACAGGTCGCATTTCTCAACCGATTCTAGTGAAATTTTGTGAGCAGGTCCGATAATTATACAGAATTCTTTTGTCGAGTCAGTTTTAGGAAAGGCCATGGCAGGGTAAGGGAACATCTTGTGCCTTAATAGCTTTTCCGAATGTTTTTTTCTCTGATGATAGGCCACGCCGATAGTACGTGCTATACAAAATGTCAGCATTCTCCTCTTCTTATTTTCGAACAAAATAAATAAATAAGAAAAATCATTTTTCATTAATTTCCGCTTCAATAAAACGAATTACTTCGTGCTTTACACATATGATACACTTAGCAGAGACTCATAATATGTCAGTATAAACTGCATAACATTTCATATAATAAAATAAAATTTCACATGTTTACATTTTTAATTATTTATTTTTTATAACTTCTAAGATAGACACCTGTATTTTTTTACTTATAATAGCCTTTTTAATGAACTATAACATATATTTAATTCAAGCTTCTAGCATTGGTGCATCGTAACGAAATCATTAAAAATACTTGGTAAGTCTCCTTGACGTAATTAAAATGAAATTATATTCATCATATATACCTTCTTGCAAGTGTGTGTGAATGAATTGTGAGTGGCCTGATGCAATAATCTCTTAATCATCTCGTTTGGTAACAAAATTGCCTTGGGCCGTCGAAGCAGTCCATGGAATGTTAAAAGAAAAAAATCAGCTACAGGTCGCGGCACGTAAGTCTAGCGGTGAACGAAACGTAGAGGGGATAGCTGCGCATAGGTACTGTCGCGCGCGCAATTGTTATGTCTACAAATTGATTACAATAATACTTATTAATAATGAACGTGTTTTTGTTTGTCCTTCTTTTATATCTTAGCTAGTTCGTTAAAACTAGTCTCGTATAGATGAATGTTTCTCAATCACGCCAAAGCGGCTGAACGGATCTGGATGACATTTAGCTCCGAGATATAGTACATATCGTACTTTCCCACACGAACGAAGTCGCGAGCGGGAGCTGTTTTTGTAGCCTCAACTGTTCTTTTTTAAATTTTCCCTAAATCACTGACAACACAATTCAATTTCATATTTTCCGTCTTGTGCAGTTTGTTTCATCATGTTTAAATCCACATTGCCGCTGTCCAAGTGACTGAGTATCCTATTCGTGGTTTCGTCAGTCAGACTTTTAATATGTTTCAAAGAATCAATTAATTCATTAGCTCTGTCTTTAAAAAAGAAAGACACGTCATAAACCATTTTCCTTGCCTGTCTTCACATAACAGTATTTCTTCTAGTTCACTGTTTCAAATCACAAATAAACACAAACTTAATTAAAACGGTCAATAAAACACAAACTCAAACTTAAAAGAAAACAACAACAGTAACAACAATACAATTTAGAACGCGACTGTACACCAGAAGTGAGCGGGGCGTCGTATCGGTGCGCGGGACAGAGTACGTCAGGAGAGCCAATCAGCGCTTGCGCACGCCCGCGCGCGCCCTTGCCCTCCCCCGAGATACCTTATTTTCGACTTCTGCGCATAAACGGTCAGCGCTAAACTTACGTGCCGCTACCTGTACTTAGCCACACTTTAGACAACTAAATGTTGCCCACAATTAAAAATTATTATCGCATTGCATCTTTATGTTCGAATCGTTATGGCAAAAAGAATGCATTAGATGACTCTACGACAGAAATTATTTTACAAAGAATGAATGAAAAAAGAGGGGAAGAAAATGTTTTACTTAAAGAAGTCGAAGAACATGAATGACTCCGAGAAAAATGCCATTACAACCAATAAATAGTACAGAAATCATTGACTTTTCAGAATTGACAGAACAACAACTAATAGTTTTTTTAGTGGTACATATCAAATGGGTCAAGCTATGTCGTATTTGGGAGAAATGATTCTGGAGGATGGTACTATGAACATGCAATTCGTCAAAGACCAATCTAACGTCTTAAAAATGCAGGTCCAGTCCAGACACATGTCCAGAAAACGTTATCGTTGTTTTGTGGAGTACATACCAAATTGCAATGAAATTGACGGTATTAAAAACTTTTTCTGTGAGTGTGCTTGCGGTTTACGTACAGTTAGCGGCTGCTCCCACATTGCAGCAATAGTGTATTATTTATCACATGGTAGGTTTTTAACTAAAATACCAAGACCAGCCGAGACACTAGGCGATCTGTTTGAAAATGGCTTAGTTATAGTCATTAACGAAAATAGTGACGACGACAATTGAGTTGAGATTTACTTTTGTTATGATGCACCAATGCTAGAAGCTTGAATTAAATATATGTTATAGTTCATTAAAAAGGCTATTATAAATAAGTAAAAAAATTGGAGGTGTCTCTGTCTTAGAAGTTATAAAAAATAAATAATTAAAAATGTTAACATGTGAAATTTTATTTTTTTATATGAAATGTTATGCAGTTTATAGTGACATATTATAGGTATCTGCTAAGTTTATCATATGTGTAAAGCACGAAGTAATTCGTTTTATTGAAACGGAAATATTCATGAAAAATGATTTTACTTATTTAATTATTTTGATCGAAAATAAGAAGAGGAGAATATTGAAATTTAGTATAGCACGTACTAACGGCGTGACCTATCATCAGAAAAAAAATCAGGCGGAAAAGCTATTAAGGCACAAGATGTTGCCTTACCCTGCCATGGCCTTTTGTAATTTGAAATATTTTTTTTTTCGTATGTCTGTCCTAATGCGATCACGCACAGAAACTCCCAGCATAGCCCTCTCCATTGCTCTATGGGTGACTTTGAGCTTTCTATGAGTAAGGGATATAGCCCTTCGAATCGCTAAACTTAAGTGGCAGTGGGCGGGGCACATATAACGCAGAACCGGTGGCCGTTAGGGCGGAAAGGGTCTCAAGTGGCGATCACGTACCGGAAGGCGTAGCGTGGGCAGGCCCCCACACGGTGGACTGATGACCTGGTAAGGGTCGTGGGTGTCCGCTGGATGCGGGTAATATATTAGAATTTTGAAAATATATACAATATTTTATCGTATGTATGTCCGGACGTTCTTCTGTACAGGTCGCATTTCTCAACCGATTCTCGTGAAATTTTGTGAGCAGGTTCGATAATTATATAGAACTTTTTCGTCGAGTCAGTTTTTGAAAATTATGAAACACGATAAAAAAAAAATCTGCGAGGTCTACAGCTCACAGAGCTACTAGTAATGTGTTATATGCGGTACAGAAGTTATTACTAAGCTTTACGAAAAATACTTCACAAAAAAAGCTTAACTCTTACTAAGCTTAAAGAGTTATAAAAGGCTGAAAGAAAATATTGTTCAGAATTTGGCGATTTCAATAGCCTTTACTCACACGTTATGGAGATTATAGTTGTAAACATTTGCGGCATGGGCCAGCTTGGGGACTATACCCAATCCCTCAAATCAATGAGAGGCTTGTGCCCAGCTGTGGGACGGATGTAGGCTGATGATGACATTATCCACTCCGTTTTGTAGCGGCCGCCGGAGTACAGTGAGTAGATACTCCCATTACATTCGATAGTTATCAGTTACCACTGACAAGAGAGGGGCGCGGCAGCCGAGTGTGGTGTGAAATATAATTTCATAATTAAGCGCCTATGATAGGACTAATATTCCCTTAATTTGGCCCAAAACGACATTAATCGACAGCAGGTTGCTCCAGTTGTCAGCATAATTTTTTAACGCTTTCTTTTCTGCGTACAGTTTTTGAATAAGCCGGAGCATAGTGATGCTAAGCCATAGATAACCCCCTCTAGATGGCCATGGCATGGATTTCATAAAGCGCGCGTTTTGGTTCAATATGGCGCTCGCGGCGTAGGGATGTGACGCGTTGTTTATTACCGGCTTTTACCGGTAATACCATTTATTTTAGGTCAACAATTTCACATGGCGTATATGCTCATCTACTGATTTGGTATCTAGAATAATATTTTAGACATGTTTATACGTAGTGTTATTACACTACGTATAAACAGTAGTACGGCTGAAACACTGGTGAATTTAAAAAAAATGCGGAGTATTTTGACGACCACTTTGGCTTAGTTGGTAGTAGTGGTCCTGCCTATGAAGGCGGAGGTCCCGGGCTCGAATCTCGGCCAGAGCATTTATTTGTGTGATGAACGAACACGAATATTTGTTCCTGAGTCTTGGAAGTTTTCTATTTAGGTATTTGTTTATCTATATCCATACGTACAGTAAAACCAAAAATATAAGCTACATCGACAATCTTCGTTCATTCCGACTAGTGCAGACAAGTACCTAATGCAATCGAATGTATGTCTAATTCAATAAAGACCTTGTTGCATTATACGTAAGGTAGAATATACAATGACAGGTGAACTAGTGCTCCCTCGCTTCGCGCAGCCAGCAAAATGGCGGGGCAGCCAGATAAAAGCATTGGGTCCCCCTCGTGACACTAGTCCTAACTGCTCACCAAGACGATTCGAAAAAACGCAATACAATGGCTCCACCTCTAATTCCGAGATCCGTTATACTTCTTCGGCATAGGGTCCATCTCGTGATACCAGTCCTAATTGCTCACCAAGACGATTCGAAAAAACCCAATTGCAATGGCTCCTTCTCTAACCGATTCCGAGATACTTTATAGTTCATCGAAGTACAGCATGTAGACCTTCCTCGTGACACTAGTCCTAATTGCTAGGGAAATCCATGTCCTAGTGGTAATACTGTAACTAATTTGTTATTTCATTAGATATACATACTCAATATTACATAGCAATAAATATGACAACCGCTTAATAAACTTTATAATAAAATAAAACTACGGAATAACTACTCCTAAACTAAATATTCCATTCAACTACACTGATTTGTACACGTATTAATTTTAATTGTTTTTTTTTTACTATGCTTTTAGTACTAAGATTGTTATATCAATAAAATTCACTGACAATTTAATGTCAAAAATGTAAAATAACAAATAACCTTTTCCAGTAGAATTTCAATATTATAATAGTGCAACAAAACACGAACGAATACATAATTAATTGAAATCGGGACTTATACGGTAATGTCGAAAGCGTCTCTGGCACATCACTAGTCCGAGCATGTACTTTCGTCATAAGGGAGAGTATATTAACATTTGAATTGGTTGGAAAGGGACAAGAATACTTCAGTACTTCTTAATGGCTAGTGTAAAATGAACACCGCCTGGCAGAATAAAATATGCCTTTTGTAATTAATTTAACTTCCTGTGAAATGTTATTCCCTCATTCTTGTAGTTTGCTGTTTGAGAGCTTTTCCCACACAATTTTACACAGCAAAAAACTAATTCTAATGGATGAAATCGATTTTTAAAGCTCGTTTATTTGACGTACGTATAGATCGCGAACCTGGACGAGTCTGACTGAGAGCGCGACGCGTTGCTGCTTACATGTACTAGTGGTACATAGGTGAGGTGACCGCACGTCGCCCTATAATCTCCATCTAGAGGGGGTTATCTATGTGCTAAGCATAAGTTTGGTTTGTATTGAAACAGCTGTTGTGTGTGTTGCAGGCCCGAGCCCCGCCGCGAGCAGCCTCCACACCTGCGGGACTTGTAACAAGCAGTTTACAAAGAAAAGTGATCTCATTACGCACATCAGAACACATACAGGAGAAACACCTTATAGTTGCGACGTTTGTAGTAAATTGTTTGCAGTCAGCTCAGATTTACGAATACATCAACGTTTTCACACGGGCGACAAGCGTTATACCTGCCATATGTGTAAAAAGCAGTTTACACGGAAGGGTACTCTGATTAGGCACATCAGAACACATACAGGAGAAAGACCTCATTCTTGCGATGTTTGTAGTAAAACGTTTGCAGACAGCTCATATTTACAGAAACATAAACGAATCCACACGGGTGACAAGCGTTATACCTGCCATATGTGTAAAAAGCAGTTTACACGGAAGGGTACTCTGATTAGGCACATCAGAACACATACAGGAGAAAGACCTTATTCTTGCGACGTTTGTAGTAAAACGTTTGCAGTCAGCTCAAACTTACGGAGACATCAACGAATCCACACGGGCGACAAGCGTTATACCTGTCATATGTGTAAAAAGCAGTTTACAGAGAAGGGTACTCTGATTAAGCACATCAGAACACATACAGGAGAAAGACATTCTTCTTGCGACGTTTGTACTCAAACGTTTGCACGAAGCTCAAGCTTACGGAGTCATCAACGAATTCACACGGGCGACAAGCGTTATACCTGCCATATATGTAAAAAGCAGTTTTCAGAGAAGGTTGCTCTGATTAAGCACATCAGAACACATACGGGAAAAAGACCTTATTCTTGCGACGTTTGTAGTAAAACGTTTGCAGTCAGCTCAAACTTACGGAGACATCAACGAATCCACACGGGCGACAAGCGTTATACCTGTCATATGTGTAAAAAGCAGTTTACAGAGAAGGGTAACCTGATTACTCACATCAGAACACATACAGGAGAAAGACCTTATAAATGCGTCGTTTGTAGTAAAACGTTTGCAGACAGATCAACATTAAGAAACCATCAACGAACTCACACGGGCGCCAAGCCCTACGCCCGTGATATTTGTAATAAATAAGCAGTAAGCGAACACGCATTATGTAATAATTAGTTATGACAGCACTTTGTGTGGCACTATGCAAAGGTGTCTACGCACGTTGCGTCCCACACTAGAGCCTTTCCTAAATTCCACGGCACTAAAGTGGCTCCGTCGGGTCGCTTGCCGTCGTCTCTCGCCATTCCCGCGGGTTCAAGGACTGCAGGCAAAGAGACGGTGGCAAGCGAACGACGGACCAAATCATTAATAGTGCCGTGGTGAAATAGGCGGCCGGCGCTTCTCGCACAAGAAAGGCCATGTCTTCCCAGCTGGTCCACGTTTTTTCCGCAAGCACACGCGTGAGGGACACACATTTTAGACCCCAGCCTTAAACAGATTGCTATCCTCAAGCTACTGGGGTCCAAAACGGTACCTATTTGTCTGGATGGAAGTGCACGCAGCCAATGGCCCGACTCGGGAGCTGACACTGCCAGAATGCGAGCACGTTCAAAATCATCCGGACTATCAATAAGGAGCGAAGTATGGGCTGCTTTTAGGCGGGGGGAGTCCCAATCCCGCTGGATATGACGAGAGACTGGGATGTCTTCACCCGGACATGACTCACACCAGGCATCCCTGGCCTCTTTCAGGTTCGCAATCTCGTCGTCAAGTATCTGAGGAAGGCTTAAAATAATACCGACGAGAGACAGCGAACCGTATACAGAAGCCAGGAATGCAGGCAGCGCCGAACTAGCCGAAGTGCGAACACCCAGTCCACCAAGCCTAATCGGGAGAACCGCTTGGGTCCATGACCTAAGATCGAAATCAATGTTTAGACTTTTAGAAAGGATTACCTGAAGGGAGGAGTCGATGGAAGACAGGATGGACGGGAATTTCCAAATTGGGCAACTGCGGAGTAAATACATAAATTTCGGAGTAAATAAGCAGAAACGGATGATGAAAAGTGCCATATGGGGGTTTATTTTATAAAGAAGATCTGAGGTATGGTTGAATAAATTTAATTTGCAGTTGATAACAGGAGTGATTGATTCATCAAAAATTGGAGAGCCTAAAAGGGTGAGGGATGATTTAGAATGAACTGAAATATTAGGTAAAACCTCAGATCATAGAAAGAAATAGATGTGAGACGGGGGCGTGGCGCATGTCGCTGCGACATGGTCAAAAAGTAGTGTAAATGATAGCATATGAAAAAGCGTTATATTTTCTGCGAGTAGTACATTGAACGTTTTGTACAATAATCACACCGTACCGTGCTAAGCCACGGCGCAATGTATCATGCCGCTGTAGCTTTTGTCGCTGCGTGAATTATTTAGTAGTGCGCAGGCGCTGGCCGCCTGTTTGGCTCCGCCTACTAGAGTGGTGCCGGTTAAAATTGCATTTTACTCGTCATCGATAAAATAGGAATAGAATGAAAGAAAAATGAAAATTGTTTATTGTTCACACGAAGTAAGTAATTACAAGATATATCACGACTCTGAGCCCTGAGCTAGGAAACCCTGTGTTACAGGACCCAGAATGTTGAATTAGTAATTACATATCAAAGGTAAATTCACAAATCAATATTTAATAAACATAACTTTGTTCCGAAAGACTGTAGATCAACTTCCAACTTGATCTTATTAACCGACTTCGATAAAAGAAAGATGGTTTTCACTGTTCTCAGTTCGTATTCGTGTTTTTTTATGTATGTACCGCTTGGACGATCGTGATGTCGGCACAATTTGATTTTCGAGGATACTGGTTCTGGTTTGGATTTCTCTTCAATAAAAACGTAGATTTACTAAATAGTCTTGTATTTTTGAATTTAAACACAAGATAACTGCTTTTAAACTAGGACTTAAATTAATTTTATATCGACACGGAATTTACAAGTATGCACGTGCGGCCATGTTGGATAGAGAGAGTTTTTTTTTTTTGACACTAAACCTAACCTCGGAGCGCTGTTTGAGCCATTAACAAAACTGTTTCACAATAAATTGCAAATTTACTTTTTATACATACAATACTCAAACATTCCGCCCGCCAAGAACAGTATGTTCTTCTTACCGCCCGCCGTGGCATTATACTACAAAAGTACATACAAATAATGTATAGGCGCTACGCGAAGCTGCTAGGGAAAAATTAGGCAGCCAATATACGCTGGTATACATCAGTAAATAAATCTGTGTTCTATCTATACTTCTCAGAACTTAAAGAATACAAATGGATACAGTCTATAACACCAGAGATCAAAAAAAATCAGATAGGTAATAATCTAGACAGAGATCACTGGGTTACAAAGTTACAACTTATTCTAAATACCTGCTAATATAATATATATTATGTTACTACTCTGTGCCAAGTTACACACTTATGAAGGATTAAAAAACCCCTTTTTTACAAGATAGAACAATTAAGATTAAAGGTAAAGAGCAGCTTTTATGAACAAGGATTGGAGTCTGAACTTCTATTTAGAACGGTAAAGTATCCTATTGCACTTCAGACAGATTAAATAGTTCTAACTATACAGGTTTTTTTTTTACATCTACAATGGCATTGTTAAGTACAGAGGTATGTGTATTACATAAGTACATAGGAACCTTAGTTGCACAATTTTAGGAACTAGGTAAGTACATGAAGTCACATATCAATAGTATAAATTGGCAATTACTTTGATACATCATAAACTGCTTACACTTCAGTCTTGCCATTAACATTTGGCCAATACGAATTAAATACATAACAAAAATTAAAAGATAATAATACTAATTTGCTACAGGCAACACAATTAGCTTGGAAACAGGTCTCACAAGGTTGGAATGTTTGCATTTTAGAGTAACGACTCTAGTGACATTGTCTGGACCAGGGTGCTTTTCTTGTACCAGCCCATACAACCACTTAGAGGGTGGCAGATCATCCTCTTTGACTAACACTACGTCACCTACCTGTGGCTCTGGGGTGACCTTAGTCCATTTATACCTCTGATAGAGCGTCGTTAAGTACTCCTGAGACCATTTTCGCCAGAACTGCTGCATGAGCTTCTGCGTGAGCTGCCACCTGTGTAAGGGGCTGATTTGGGAATTTTCGTAGTTGCGATCTGGAACAGTTACCAGGGCTTCGCCGACCAAAAAATGGCCTGGAGTAAGCGGACTAGCGTCCACTTGATTTGATGGCAACTGGTACATAGGCCTTGAGTTGAGACAGGCCTCGATTTGAGCCAATGTCGTCGTGATCTCCTCGAACGTAAGAGTGGTGCCATCTAGGACCCGTTTCAGATGGTACTTTGTAGAAGCAACTCCTTGCTCCCAAAGTCCGCCGAAATTGGGTGCCCGGGGTGGGATAAAATGCCATTCGGTACCTTCATTGGCTAGGGCCTCAGCGACCTCTTTCATGACAGAGGTCTCGCCCTGCTGGAAGAGGACACGCAGTTCCTTGGATGCACCGATGAAATTTGAGCCATTGTCGCTCCAGATCTCTCTGCAGGGACCCCGACGTGCGACGAATCGTCGGAAGGCAGCTAGGAACCCTTCAGTGGTGAGTGTACTTACTGCTTCCAGGTGGATGCAACGTGTCACCATGCATACAAACAGCGCTATATATCCTTTATAGCTTTTGCATCCTCTACCTTTGGAGAGTCTTATATTTATTGGCCCCGCGTAGTCGCCACCGGTGCGGTGGAACGCTCGTGCTACTGTCACCCTGCTACTGGGCAGATCAGCCATGAAGGGTTGAGTTTTAGTGGCTTTGTACCTTATGCATCTCACACATTTCCTAAAACATACCTTATAACGCTTTTGGCGCTGACAATGAAAAACTTGGATCGTATGTAGTTTAGGGTGAGTTGGGGACCTCCATGGAGTGTCCTAGAATGTGCATCACTGACTATGAGCTTTGACAAGTGATGGTCGCGAGGCATTATTATAGGATGCTTGACATTGTAAGAAAGGTCGCTGTGCTCGAGCCTCCCTCGCGTTCTCATAATGCCATCCTCGTCTAGGAATGGACACAATGACAAAATATTGCTTCTCCGGGGAATTGGATAAGAATTATTCAAATTGAACAACTCTCGGGGAAAGGCCGAGGACTGACTTACCTTAATACCCAGTTTCAAGGCGTCATCCAGCTCCTTGGCGGTCAGATACGAAGGGAACGACTCTCCTTTCAGTTTCTTATAGAATCTGAGACAGTATGCTACTACTCTTACCGACTTTGTTAGTGATGAGTATTTAGTCCACACCGTTAACTCCTCTGCTGGTTCAGGGGTGGATAAACCCGTACATAAGTGTACTTTGATGGGCTTGGATTCTAGCTCAGTAGAAGCTGGCTTCGGCGTTGGATGCTGGTAATTGGGGTCATGTAGCAACGCTGCCCCATGGATCCACAAGCCGAATTGGATGAAATCTGACGGAGACATTCCTCGGCTTGCGCAGTCTGCTGGATTGATGCTACCTTCTACATGTGCCCATTGATCGTTGTTCAGAACGGACAGAATCTCGGCAACACGGTTGGCAACAAACGTTGTCCAACGGTTTGGATGACCTTGAAGCCATGCTAGGACTATAGTTGAGTCTGTCCATGCTCTACAACGATTCACTGGAATACCTAGGACTGTGGATACTTCAGCCAGCAGTTTGGATAAGAGTACAGCTCCAGAGAGCTCTAGACGGGGTATGGATATTTGTCTGACCGGCGAGACTTTCGTCCTGGCCGTGACCAAATTGACAGTGATATTACCTTCATAATCCACTGTTCGCAGGTAGACTACTGCGGAATACGCGTAGTTGGATGCATCGCAGTACCCATGAAGCTGAATATCACGTCCATCCCGCTTGACACAAACCCATCTCGGCACGATGAATTCGTTGAGCACCGGTAGCTGCTCACGGAACTCGTTCCAGTAGGCTGGGGGATACTTCCTGGTCCCACGAGTGACCTGAAACCCACAGACTTTGCATGTATATCTTGGCTCTTATAATGACTGGAGAGATCCATCCAAGTGGATCGAAGAGACGGGATATGTCTGATAAGATCTTTCGCTTGGTGACGGGAATTTGCTGTGGAGGTAAGTTTACCTTGTAATGAAACGAGTCCGACTGAGGATTCCATGACAAGCCTAGGATTTTGATCATGTCATCCAGCTTTATGACCTTGTCAGGGCTGGACACCGAGTTTGGGTAAATGGCGTTCATTACTCTTTGGCTGTTACTTGCCCATTTTTGTAATTCAAAGCCTGCTTTATTTAACAAACTATTTCAGAATGTATCTGAATGGCCTCATCGTCAGTCTCGCAACCACTCATGAAATCATCCATGTAAAAATCTGTCAACACCCTTCCTGCAGCCAATGGATAATTTTCACCATCATCTTGAGCCACTTGCTGTAAGCTTTTGACTGCGAGATAAGGCGCCGAAGAGACCCCGAAAGTTACTCGTAGCATCCTGTAATCCTTTACGACGTCGTCCGAGCTTTCCCGCCACAGTAGCCGTTGGAAATCAATGTGCTTGTTCACGACTTTAACCTGCCTGTACATTTTTATAATATCGGCTACGAAGCAAATTGGGTGAACCCGCCATTTCATAATGATATGACGAAGCTCTGGTTGTAGCCGTGGACCAACCATGAGATCATCGTTCAACGACCTACCATTAGATCCTTTACATGAACAATCAAACACAATCCGGACTTTGGATGTGGTTTTATCGCTGCGCACTACCGCGTGATAAGGCACAGCCAGGTTTAGTAACTTCCTGCTGGTCTTGGATAAGCTCCATGTGATTAAGAGCTAAATACTCATTAATGACTTTACTATATTCCTGCTTTAGGAGTGGATTATTATCTAGTTTCTTTTTTAACAAGTGGAATCTCCTCAACGCCACTTTCCGTGAATCCCCATACTGACATAACGGGTTGTCATCACGGAATGGAAGACTAACGACATAGCGGCCTGTACAGTCCCTAGTCGTAGTGGATGCGTAATGAGCCTCACACGCTTGATCCTCCTTGGATAACAACGTGCGGGGTTGATCAGTTTCGATTTCCCAGAATTTACGGAGAGTGTCATTTATGGAATTATCCAGAATATGAGCAGTAATGAAGCTATTAGAATGATTACTCACATGTGTCTTTCCTGATAAGATCCAGCCCAAGGACGTGTTCTGGGCCGTCAGCGTATCGGTTGGATTCCGTATAATACCGTCCGTCAAGGTCAGACCGTACACCTCGGCACCCAGCAACATGTCAACATAGGCTGGAGTATCATACCCTGGATCTGCCATCACTAAATTCTTCAACTCCGGCCAATCCTGTATTTCAACTTTCTGTGAAGGAATGGGATTTGTTATTTGACTCATCACATAAGCCTGAACAACACAACTAAAAGAATTATAAATGGACTGTATCTTGAATCTTACCATGTGTTTTATTGGTGTTGACAATGGGATTTTCTCCCCACCCAGACCAGAAGGGTCGACAGTGCCACTAGCAGGTAGCTTGTGTAAATGCAATAGTTGCACGGTACGCTCAGTTACAAACGATGATTGTGCACCCTGGTCAAGAAATGCCCTAAGTACATGATAATTTCCCTTATGTTCTACCTTAACTAATGCTGTAGTTAACATTACCTCACCCTTGGATGTACTGTAACCTTCAGTAGAGTGAGCTACAATATTGCCAGCTCTAACTTCACCCTGCTCTGGCTTCTCTTGAATGCCCTCACGCAGCTTGCTCTCGATTCCAATGTCTCTGCTGTGCTGCGCTGAAGGTGGTTGACTGCTATCCAGATGTAGCAGGGAGTGGTGTCGTCGGCCGCAACGCCTACATGCTGTCTGTCGCTTACACTGTGTTGCAGAATGCTTCGCCCCAAAACAATTAAAACACAGTGTCTTTTCCTTTATGAAGTCTCGCCGTCCTTGTACACTTTCTTGACCAAAACGCTTGCATTGGTATAACAAGTGTGCTTCCGAACAAAAGGGGCAGGATACTGATGCAGCAGATGATGCAGTGACACTAAACACTTTCGGCCGTTCAATGACTTCTTTGGTTCTTGCTTCTCGCCTATTATTTGGTTCCAAAAACTCTAAGGCTCTGAATCTGTTTTCCAAGAATGTTGAAAATTCAGTAAATGATGGTAGCGTGTCTGAATAACTGCCAATCTTCTGTTCCCACTGTTTCCGGGATTCCTGGTCAAGTTTTTGGACAACCAGGTGGATAATTATGAGATCCCAGCTTGACACATCTATATTTATGTTGGTTAAAGCATTTAAACATTCACTTGTTGTGTCCAATATTGTTTTTACTCCATAAGATGATTCTGTTGTTAACGCCTTTTGACTTATTAACCGGTTGAGAATGCACGACGAAATGTAGCGTTTGTTGCTGTACCGCTTCTTCAACTGCATCCAGCATTGCTCATAATTTGCCTCAGTGATAGGGATATGCCTTAATAACTGCTCCGCCTCACCCGATAGATGACTTTTCAAATAATGCAGCTTTTGTACTGCTGCTAAGGATTGATTTTTGTTGATGAGGGACTCGAACAAATCGTGAAAGGTAGGCCACTCCAAGTATTTACCAGAAAAGACAGGAAGAATAATTCTTGGTAGCTTAACCGCACTGGATGGATTGGATTCACCGTTATGGTTGCGCGGGTTAGCATCGGATGATGGTTGACACACTTGTGGTGGTTGGATATTGGCCAAAGCTTCTCGTAAATCCGTCTTATAATCTATGTACTTTCCTTCCACTTTATCGTACATCTTAGTCATGAAATAAGCGTGAGTTTTATCACTGGATTCGGTCAAAATCAACTCATGATTAGTCTCGACTGTTTTCCAATAGTTATTCAACAGTTCTAACCTCGTTTCAAGATACGGAATAGAGATTCGTGACCTCGGTGTCTTCTTGAAATTGATTATCGCCCTATCGATCTTCTCTTCTTGATCTTTGACAATTTTGACGCATTTATCGACTTCCATGATGACTAATAATAATTGGTAACGGCGACACTTGGATTAATTATATTTAGCGTTTTAATGAGTCTGATGCACACTTTGGTTTTCACTTTTTTACAAATTCGGTTCGTGATGGACCATAATGGACGATCGTGATGTCGGCACAATTTGATTTTCGAGGATACTGGTTCTGGTTTGGATTTCTCTTCAATAAAAACGTAGATTTACTAAATAGTCTTGTATTTTTGAATTTAAACACAAGATAACTGCTTTTAAACTAGGACTTAAATTAATTTTATATCGACACGGAATTTACAAGTATGCACGTGCGGCCATGTTGGATAGAGAGAGTTTTTTTTTTTGACACTAAACCTAACCTCGGAGCGCTGTTTGAGCCATTAACAAAACTGTTTCACAATAAATTGCAAATTTACTTTTTATACATACAATACTCAAACACCGCTAAATGCTTTACTATGTTATACAACTTTGATGATTATATGAACACCATCTAAACTGACTATTTCAATGGTCATCAATATCTTAACATAATAATTTAAAGATCGATGTCGATAAAACATCATTTAACGTTTGTCTCCCTCTAGTGTTCATTGCCATTTTTGAGGGGTGCGTAAAGCCAAACGCAGCGCTTGTTTGCATGATGTCGTAAACACGGCGGCTCCGCACAAACTTTTGTTTTTACACGGTTCAATGTGTGTGTGTGGACTTGGTGGGAGAAAACTGGGACAACATCGTTGAAAGGAAGCAGAAGGGCACTTCTCCCTTTTTTTATGTTCTGAGGGTAAAACCGAGTTAAAATTTGTTAATATATCTATTTTTGTATTCGATGGCACGTGATCTGGTATAAAAAATTCACATTTTGTAAAAATTAATGCGAGACCGATTTTCGAAAATTTTGCTATGATTGATTGTACATCTTGTAGGACAGTTGCGGCATCTCCGCCAAGGGAACCGTCATCTAGATACCAAAGATTGAATTTTGAATTTAGACTAGTGATTATGGGATGAATGACTAACCCAAATATTGCGGGCCCAATCGGGTCTCCTTGTTGGCAGCCCATACTTGATAACATTGTTTTATTACCAAAGAATAATTTAGATGGTGCACCGTAGCATATAGGTATCTATAGAGTTCTGGCTTTTTTTTTTTACTTCTGCTAAAAGTGCACCACGGTCCACCGAATTAAATGCATTTTTGACGTCTAATTTTAGAAAAACTTGATAGTCCGGACGATCCGAAAACGTGCGCGCAGCGTGCACCGCTGCCTCACAGCCGCCCTTGATGCCAAATCCCAACTGCCGGGGCTTAAAGTTCTTTGTTAGCCTTTCCTTGAAATTCCTGCAGGAAAGCTTTGAAACTAAGTGTCTAAAGGTGCACCCTACAGCTATCGGGCGGATGCTACCATCCTTCTTGGCCAGGGCCACCAGGTTAGCGCCGTATAACAGCGGGACGATGTCAGAATGTACGCGGCCTGACAGCATCAAGTTTAACAAAGCTGTGAGTTCTTTTAGTAAGGCTGACCTCGTCTCTCCTAGTAACGCCGAAGTCAGGTCTTTAATATGCTGAGGCGACAATCCATCTATCCCGCCGGCAGAACCGTTGGGAAAAGAAGCAATAGCCTGAATTACTTCATTTTCGGAAACAATAATACAGGGATCATCAGACGCCGGAGGATCATCTGGCAGTGTCGAACTGGCGGAAGGGAATGGATGTTTTTCTTTTAAGGCGGCGTAGGTCTCGTCCGAGTGAGCAGCCAAGTCATCGCGAGAAAATAAAAGCCGGGCAGCTCCACTCACGTTCCCCTCTGACAGTTTATTTTCGATAGATTTTATTTTTGAATTGAGCGAATTGTGAGAAAGGAGAGTATTATTATCGGATATTTGGGGGATTGCTGGTAGATCAGAGATAAAAAAGGTGTTGTTTTTAATTTGAGAGGTGAGTGACGCTTTATTAGATTTATCTGCGTGTAAAACTGTGAAAGGAAACGTGAGAAGGCGCTCCCATGCCTTAACAGAATTTTCCGCGACGACCTTGGCTACACACTCGGTGAGGCAACGTGCGACGGTGATGCGTGCACCACGGGGTATCCTTTTCACAATTGGGATATAAGTGTTCAACAACCCAAGCCTGTCAGGCAGAGATATATCAGCAGGCGGTAGTGGTGGTGCTGTAAAGCCCCCTGCGAAGGAAGATGGTGCAGGTTGAGAAGCGCTAGTAATCGGAGGGTCAATAGCCACACGTGTGCCATGCCGGTACGCCGTATGGATAGCGAGACCCCGCCGACCTTTGTATTGCTTACTGTCTCCGCAAATAGAGCAATACAGCAACTCCGGCGGGTTCAGGTAGGGTTGCGAAGTCATAAACACTTAAAAATATAAAATACAATCTTAAAAACTAACATACGAAACAACAACAGTATAGGGAACTTACAAATATGAACATTTTATAAAATAATGTTTACAAATAAAATAGCACTTGACAGGACCTTTCAAAATGAATGCGCAGAAACGATAAAAAGGCCAAACACAGGTTTTGATAGAAGGTAGTCAAGGAAACGTCTATTGCGTGGCCAATGAAGCATCGGCTGATTAGCGGGAAAAAGAGAAGAGATGAACTGCGCAGGTCTACTTGTTGTCCTGGGATACGGCTGACACGAAAAAATGGTAGTGGCACGTGGGCACTTCAACGTTGACGACCTTGTCGTTTGACGTAAACGTTGATGAGTAGGTAATTCTTATGTTGATGATATATTTGGTACGTAAACGAGCCACCTACACGTGTGTGCGTCGAGAATGTCTTGCTACGCACGACAAAACGAGTCAAAGGGGCAACGGGGACGAAATTTAGGATAAAATAAAATAAATAACGGAGCTATTATGTTTCAGATCTACTGTCAAAATGTTGATTCAAAATTAGTCGAACTTTAAGGTCTATCCTTGACAAGTCATCATAAAAATGGGTAACTTTTTTTTGCATTACAATTTTGATAATGGTATATCATAATGTGAGGGTCATAAAGAGTGACGTGGTTTTCTTCAAAATCCATATTACAGTCTATAGGCAAATTTGCAAAAAGTCGTCTCCTTCACGATTTACGTCGACATCTCTTCTATATAAAGCCTGACCAGTGCCTATTTGGACCTGAGATAATGTCGCTGCAAACAGAGCATTAAACCAACCGGAGTAGACGCTGATAGGCGTTCCCCTCTGCCAAAGCTTGAAGAACGCCGGTCGTTGACGTTATTTAAAACTAGTTGACATTCATCACTGCCATTCAACATGTCACGGTGAGCGCGGAACGAGGTCAGTGAAAAATGCAGTGTAATTACCTGTAAAAAGAGATCCCACACATCTAGTCTACAAAAAGATAATATTACTTTCCATCTGAAAATATTATTTTGTTTAAATATTTTCAAATAAAGCACTAAATTCACAAAAAAACAAAAAAATATACCAGTGAGGCAGTGTTGCCAGCAAATTGTACAAGATATAATTTTGCATATTTTAACCGACTTCAAGATTTCAAAAGAGTAGGTTATGAATTTGGTTGTATGTTTTTTATGTTTGTTACTCCATAACTCCGTTATTTCTTAACCGATTTGGAAAAATCTTTTTTTGATTGTAAGTATATATATCCAAGTTGGTCCCGTTTTTGTCAAAACCCAGTTCTGATGATGGGATCCATGAGGAATTGAGGGAACTCCTCAGATCTTAAAGGCAAACATATAGTGATTTTTGTTTTTATCAACAAATCGAGCATTATGATGCGCAGACATGGGAACCACGCAGCGGCGTCGCGTAAGACTCCACGATGACACGGAGAGGAGATCACGAGTTACCACAAGTCTGGTTTGAGGTTGTAGGTTGATGTTTAAAATAAACAATCATTTGCCACCAATGTCTTGTTTTAATCACTCAGAATTAAAATGTAACACATTGTTTTTATAGTTAAACATTAATGTAAACGGATTAAATAAGAGGCTAACATTTTATGTGCAGCCATTGTAGCGAACAAGATTGTGACAGAGAGAGGGCGGAAGGAAGAGAAGGGTATAGTCTATGATATTATAAAATGTCATAGACATCAGTGTTGCCTACGTAAATGTGTACAATTCCAACACTCCTCCTTACACTTTACATAGGATCAAAAAAAAACAACACTCTGCTACATTAGCTCTACATACTAATGACTAGAAATTCATGCTATAAACCTAGGTAAGAATGCATACATGCATATGAATAAGAGCATTAGATCAAGATCATTCAATAAAACATAACATAAAAAAAAAACATATAAACATTATTTAAAAAATCAGTCTCTTTACATTCATTTGATTAATAAAATAATTATGCTTTTGAGTACACAAGGGTTTCGTTAAAACATCTGCTATCATATGATCTGTTTGAAGATATCTTACACTTATACATTTTCTCTGAATAAGATCTTTGACAAAGTGGTATCTCAAATCTATATGTTTCGTCCTTTTATGGGAGTGCTCCTTTACTAAGAGCAATTTCTGAGCACTTTGGCTATCATTATACACAATGACATCAAATGTTTTATTAACAATTTCATTCATGAAATTTCGCACAAAACATATGTCTTTGCACACATCACAAATAGCGACATACTCGGCTTCACAGGAGCTTAATGAGGTACAGCGTTGTTTTCTAGCCTCCCAATTTATGACATTGTTACCTAATTTTACCACGAAACCAGTGTAAGATTTTCTGTCAGATAAGTCATTCGCCCAATCTGCATCAGCATATGCTGTAAGGTTTAAATTATTAGATTTGGTGAAACACAGGCCATAATTAATTGTACCTGCCAAATATCTCAGCACACGCTTCGCTATGCGCCAATGACTTTCATCGAAACATGTATTATACATACTTAACTGACTACATGCAAATGAGATGTCAGGCCTAGAACATACACTAAGATACATCAGACTGCCTAGTAATTGTCTATACCTATAAACATCATCATTTAAACCTGTTTGACTAGATTTTTCTAATTTACAATTGACTGGTAAAGGTGTGGACACAGGTTTACAATTGGTCATATTATATTTGATTAGCAAACGCTTTATGTACTTTGTACTCAGACTGATCTAATGTTAAAGTGCCATTTTCTCGGCGAACATTCATACCTAGGCAATTATTTAATTTACCTAAATGTCTAATTTCAAATTGATTTTGTAAAAGTTGTAAAATATTTTCAATACAATTATTATGAAAAATATAAAAATCGTCAACATACAAAGCAATTATTATATATTCAGTCTTGGTTTTCTTACAATATATGCATGGCTCACACTTACTTTGTGCATAGCCGTTCTGTGACAAGAAATCATGAATTTTAGCATTCCACATACGGCTTGCCTGTTTGAGACCATACAAACTCTTATTTAGTAAACAGACTTTATTGTCATTTTTAAAACCAGATGGCTGTTCCATATATATTTGTTCGTTTAAATCGCCATTCAAAAATGCGGTTGTAACATCTATGTGGTCTATCTCTAAGTCTAATTCTACAGCAAGAGAAAAAAGTATCCTCAGTGTGCTATGCCTCACGACAGGTGCAAATGTTTCTGTATAGTCTACCCCTTCTTTTTGACTAAAGCCACGGGCAACCAGTCTAGCTTTAAACTTAGAGAGCTTACCTGAGGTGTCGATTTTCTTTTTAAACACCCATTTACATTTTACGACGTTTTCATTAGCAGGTCGGTCTACTAATGTCCAAACATTGTTTTTGATTAGCGAGTCATATTCACTCTTCATTGCCTCGCACCACTCATCCTTTTCAGGAGATTGTACCGCCTCCTCATATGATGTAGGCTCATCAAACGAACAGCCATCAGCAATCATAGACAGATCATAGTCCTTAAAACGTTCAGGCACATTACCTTTCGTTGTACGTACAGGACGAGAGCGAGACGTGTCGGAAACAGCCGACGACATCGACTCCTTGCCAGGTGAAGGTGTAGACTCCGGTAGAGGGGACACGACGTCCAGCGGGACGCTAGCCTCTTTACCTCTGTCATAACCATCAAGTGATGACTCGGGAAGAGAAGACACGACGTCCAGCCGGACGCTAGCTTCCTCACCGTAATCGTCATCACCTTCATCACCAGTACAGTACCGTTCTGATAACGGCGACCACGCAGGTGGCGTTGGCGACTCCGCATCTGAAATTGGACAGGAACTATGATCATCATCTTTTTCATTTAAACTATTTTCATTTTCATTAGAATTAAAATTTTCATCATCATCATTATCATTATTAAAATTATTTCTGTCAATGTCATATAAATAAAAATTGTCACTACAAATAGCTTTGCAATTAGGAGTTTTTCCAATGAATTTATCCTCCAAGAAAGTAACTGTTCTGGAATGTATCACAGTTTGAGGACGAGAAGGATCTATTAAACAGTAACCTTTACAATTTGCACCATAACCCACAAAAATGTACATCTTGGCTTTCGCATCAAGTTTGCGACGTTTTTCGCTTGGAACTTGAGCATATGCAGTACAACCAAAAACGCGCAAATGGCTGATGTCTATTGGAGACCCAGTCCACAAGCATTCCGGTATGCCGCCTGATAACGCTCTGGTAGGAGATCTATTTTTTAGATAAATAGCCATCATAACAGCTTCTCCCCAGTAACGATTACAAAGGCCGGACTCCTGCAGCATAGCTCTAGCCTTGTTGAATATCACACGAAAGCCACATTCAGAAATCCCATTTTGCTCGGGTGAATAAGGTACAGTGGTTTGATGTATGATGCCATGTTTCTTTAAATAATTACCGAGAGTAGCATTTACAAATTCGGAACCATTATCACTGTGAAAAATCTTAATCGGTAATCCTTTTTGTTTTTCTACCATAGTTTTGAAAGCAATAAAGTGAGAACTCACCTCTGATTTATGTTTCATTAGGAAGCCCCACGTTTTTCTGGTACAATGGTCAGTCAGGGTCAGCAAGAAGCGAGCTCCGCCCCAGCTGCTCACTTGCATCGGTCCGGCCACGTCCGAATGTATGATCTCCAGCGGTTGAGTAGCGCGACTGCTGCCAACGGTAGGAAACGACGCCTTAGGCATCTTCCCCGTCAGGCAGGAAACGCAGCTACCACTCATGATGTCTTGCTTGTGAAAAATAGGTTTCATGCAATTTTTCCCATCACCCAGGACCCTCATACCTTTTTCAGATAAGTGACCGAGCCGCTTATGCCATGTGTCCATTGACACACTGGATACAGCATGAGCATTCTCTGTCCTATGCCTTGTCTGCATGGGCTTGGAATGCTCCTCCTCGAAGTCGGGCTGCACTTGCACCTTTACTTTATAAAGACCATTCTCCTTATGAGCTTTCATGACATGGTTGCCTGTGATTACACAGTTTTTAAATATTCTACAATGATCCTTCTGGAAAATAACACTATAGCCCTTATCAGTTATCCTACTAACAGATAACAAATTGCTGGAAAGGTCAGGCACATAGAGGACATTACCTAAAGTCACATTAGAAGAAATAGGAACCCTACCACAGCTATTACTATGCAATTTACTACCATTAGCAACATATACAATAGACTGTTTACCTATGGCTTCTTCCAACAACTCCTGGTGAGCTACCATATGGGAAGTCGAGCCGCTGTCCACCACAAACTCGTGAGAGTCACCATGGCAGACGACAGTGTTGGCTGTTGCAGTCATTGCATGGCTGTCTTGGTTGCACTTCTGTTGTAGATCCTTTTTCTTCTTGAAACACCGCTTGATATTGTGTCCGCTTCTTTTACAGTAATGGCAGTACAGAGATGTCTTCTTTTTGTTGACTAAATAAGCCGAAGAACCTTCTTGATCGCCGCTGTTTCGCCTATGCTCCTCCTGTAGCAGGCGAGTGCGAACCACTTCAACGGTAAGAGTGCTCGTCAAGCAGGCTGTCTCCAGGCCCGAAACTAAATTGTCGAATTCCTTTGGAAGTCCACTTAGGAGTATTTCCGCTACCTCATCATCTTCGATGGTCTTCCCAATGTCGGCTAGCTGTTGAACTAACCTTGTAACAGCTTCGATGTACTCTGACATGCCACTATATTGCTGGTATTCCACTTTATGAAGCTGACGAAGAAGTAGAACTTTTCTGTATAGTCCTTTCGGTTCAAAAGTATCGGATAACTTCATCCATGCCTCCTTCGCAGTCTTGGCGTCACGTACATGTTGATATAGGTTAGGTTTTAGCGCCAGACATATTTTAGCTAAGGCACGACGATCACGTGGCGCGTCGGTGTCGGTTCCTTCGACACATTGCCAAAGTCCATCTAATGTGAGCAACATTTTCATAGAAAACTTCCAATTGATGAAATTTTGAATGCCTTCCAGCTTTTCAATAGGAAATCCATTATGTGTTTCAATGTTAGACATGGTGGCAGATATATATTACCTTATTTCTTGGTCGACGAGAATGGCACAGGGGCGAATGCCGGCCTCGTGTATATAATAACCTCAAAAATGGTGTATCTCCTGTTCTGGAAACGCAGAATCTTCACTGGGCACAGAAACCTGATGCGCAGACATGGGAACCACGCAGCGGCGTCGCGTAAGACTCCACGATGACACGGAGAGGAGATCACGAGTTACCACAAGTCTGGTTTGAGGTTGTAGGTTGATGTTTAAAATAAACAATCATTTGCCACCAATGTCTTGTTTTAATCACTCAGAATTAAAATGTAACACATTGTTTTTATAGTTAAACATTAATGTAAACGGATTAAATAAGAGGCTAACATTTTATGTGCAGCCATTGTAGCGAACAAGATTGTGACAGAGAGAGGGCGGAAGGAAGAGAAGGGTATAGTCTATGATATTATAAAATGTCATAGACATCAGTGTTGCCTACGTAAATGTGTACAATTCCAACACATTATCATACAAAAATGTGACATTTGATGAAGTGGAACTGCTGATGATGATCAGAACAGAACTCTTCAACGACGAAAAGTTCACGTTTGGCGATTTGTTCTCTTCGTTTTGTTTGTCAAGCAAGCAAGGTTTTTCCATGATTCTATGAGGAATTTAGGGTACTTAGTCTTCTACCATTATAAACATACTTATAGCCATTTTTATTTTATTGTATGGAATCTAAGAGTACCTACACCATCTAAGTTTAATAATCTTTCACCGCACTCCCCCATTGAAGTCGGTTTTTTTTTCTTAAAAATTATTTAAGATACAATCTAGGTATCCATCTTTTTGTTTATTTTTATGGTTCCTAGTTAACTAGTTATAGGATCACTTAGTTTTCCGGCCGTCCGTTTGTCTTTTTCTCAGGAACGCGTGTAGGTATCAAGCTGGAGTTTATATCAAATACTCAGGTCTACTGTCCCTTGGAGCTGTAAAAAAATTAAACTTCTAAGCCAACGCAATCAAGATACAGCCGTTTATGCCGCATATTTCCGCTTATTTCGACACTTGCAAGGGAATCAATACCTACAGGGTACTTCCCGTGAACTCAGAATCTTGAAATGTGGTACGAAGCAACGTCTTATAGCACAAATAAAGGATAAATTGTAAAAACCGTACATTTTTACTTACATCTTAAAATAAACCTATTTTTACGGAACCCTCGGCGCGCGAGTCCGACTCGCACTTAGCGGGTTTTTTATTCAAAAGTTGTATCTCGTGTTTATTATTCTTAATACTGTTTAGTACTGTAGATGTTTTTAAAGTAGTAATGGTAGGTAACTGTTTACGAAATCATATATCCCTTTTTTTAGGGTTCCGTATCCAAAGAGTAAAAACGGGACCCTATTACTAAGACTTCCCTGTCTGTCCGTCCGTCTGTCTGTCACCAAGCTGTATCTCAAGAAGCGCGATAGTTAGACAGTTGAAATTTTCACAGATGATGTATTTATGTTGCCGCTATAACAACAAATATTAAAAAACCAGCCAAGTGCGAGTCTGACTCTTTGCCGTTTTTATAGATAATGGTACGGGACCTGTTGTGTATGCGACTAGCGTATGCATATGCGTGTGTGTGTGCCTGCGCCCACCACGTTACCTATACATGAATAAACAGTGCATGGCTAGCTACCGGCCGTTTCACTTGTGTCCCTGTCCATCGACTTATCAGTGGTGACGAATACCCGCGTTTTTTAAAAAAAAAACATGACGACTGGACTGTTCGGTGTTATAACTAGCTTTGACCACAATACCCAGGACTGGAAGACCTACAAGTGTCGTCTCACACAGTGGTTTGTGGCGAACGATATTACCGACGCGTCGGATGCAAGCGGAACAAAGAGTAGAGCCATATTGCTAAGTGCACTCGCTGAGGGTACCTATAAACTCGCCGCAAATTTGGCATTGCCGAAGGATTTGCAAGTGGTGCCCTATGATGACATAATTCAAGCGCTAGACAAGCATTTCAACCCTAAACGCATCGGATTTAGCGAAAGGCATAATTTTTACGCAGCGGTACAACAACACGGCGAATCTCACTCACAGTGGGCAGCGAGACTTCGCGGTCTGACGTCACTTTGTGCCTTTGCCAATGTGGAGGAAGCGCTGCGTGATCGATTTCTTATGGAAATGATAGCTTGTCCAGAGAAAGAAAAGTTGTACGCCCACGATCTGGCTGGCTTGACGCTCAGCAAAGTCGTGGAATTTGCGGAGAATGTTAGCTGCGCGCGGGCCGAATCCGCCGCCAGCGCTAGCGTTTGACGTTGCACTTCCTACACACATAGTCACTGTACTGACACTCCGTAGACTTGTGGTTGGTATATCCACATACGGAACACTTAGGTTTCCCGACACGACCGCTTTTGATACGCACGCCGCGGTGGGTGCGGCCGAATCCGCCGCCAGCGCTAGCGGAGCGGCCGCACCCACCGCGGCGCCGGACTCGCAGTTTAAGATTTCACGTAATAGCAAGGAGTCAGCGTCAGCAGCTATCAAAAGCGGTCGTGTCGGGAAACCTAAGTGTTCCGTATGTGGATATACCAACCACAAGTCTACGGAGTGTCAGTACAGTGACTATGTGTGTAGGAAGTGCAACGTCAAGGGCCATCTACGTAAGATGTGTCCATTTAAAGTGAATTACGTAGATAATGGAGCCGGAGACGAGGACTTCCGAGATGATGGTGAGGTATTTACAATCCGTTCACTGCGGGGGGAACCCATGGTAGAAACAGTAGCTATTCGTGGATTTAAATTAAAATTTGAAATTGATTCGGGATCGAGTGTTACAGTTCTTTCAAATGATACTTATCAATTACATTTTAAAGATGTGCCATTGAAACCGTCACAAAAACGGCTAGTTATACTGGCGATAATATTGCATGTGTGGGAGTAGTACGGCTACCTGTGTTTCGTCGGCCGCACACAAACATTAGACACGCAAATTATGCTCTTATAAGGAGCATTTTAAATAAAAATGTAGAGTCCTTTTGTAACTACATTTAATTAACACAATTAAGTTACATGTTACTCAATCAAATAATATCTTAGGACTAAATTATCATCGGTGGTCTCACGGCCGGCTCAAGCCGAGCGGATATCACGGCGGCGGGTCGCTTATCGTTCGGAATTTGCAAGCTAGCGTCTGGCTTGGCTCGCTCGCTAGAACACTGATGCACTTATACCTAGAAGTTTTATTCTACTACAACTTATTTAACCTTACAACATGTCTTAATATATTTAGGTGGAAAAGTTATGTATAGTGTACATAACACCTCCCCATCCAGACAGAGGTCTTTTCTTTAGATTAGCTTAAGAAAGACCGAGGAAGGTTTCCTATTTGTATTGACTGTTCCACGTCAGCTGCAGCTGTGGCATCGCCAGTATCTGTATTTGCAGTTCGTTTTAATTTATTCACTTTAATATATATGAAGTAGGAAAGGATCAAAACCATGATAATGTACAGTGGTGTAGTCCAATATAAATGCTCTTGGTGGGTTATGCTTTCCAACTGGATGGGTTGCTGTTCTCGTTCAATAAATCCAACTGTTTTGTGAAGTTCTTTCAAATTCACCTTTTCTAGTTTCAGAGGTTGAAGCGGGTTTTTAACATTTGTTTCGTCCAGGTTAAATGTAAAGAGTTTGATAGGTGCTCCATTTATACGATTGTGGATGTTCGTAAAAGTGACTTTTTCGGTAGCTGCGCTGCAATTTTCGGGAAGTTTGAGTAAGTATGCGCCATTTATTTTCAGGTATTCATCTTGGGTGCATTGTATGTGGAATCTGGTAGAGTTGGGACTAATTACTACGTAATAGTTATCATTGATTTTTTCAAATATATCTTCGTCAATTTTAATTTGGTGGTATATACATTGCGATGACAGTTGTTGGGATTTGATCAATGTATATACGCAATCGGGGTTTCGCTTTGAATCTTGTATCGTTGCTTCTTCTTGACAGTAGTGGGTATTTCCGACTTTATTGCATTTAGTTTCTAAATACTGGTACTCATTTTCGTTCATAACCAGATAGGATTTATTAGGAATAATGACGGTATTTGTAGAGGTGGGAATCGGGAACAAATTGTAGTAAGCAAATATGCTCTTAAAAAATATTGGTATCTTAACTACAAAAACTAACTTATTATCGCTAAAATAAGAACTTACATCTAAGAAATTATAAAAGATGCGAGATTCCGTAACATCAGGAGTTATCATCTGTTCAGGACTATAATATTTTCGAAGAACAGAAATAATATATTCTAGATTAGAAAACGATATCAGATTCCGATAGGCTATATGTTTGGTAGAAAGCGATATGGCAGTTTCGAGATTTGAAAGAGTATCAACCAAAATTTGTACATTTATTTCTAATATCTTGTATGCACTGTCTAATTTCACAAATCCAATGAATTCTTTCTCGGATATATTAACTTTTCTTATTATTTCAGATATTTTGGAATTTAGTTGATCTTGATTTGACACAATGGCTGATAATGTAGCATTATAATTTTCCAGAAATATTTTATTTAACGTTATTGCCTTATTTATGTGGTGGGTGATCTCATTTTGATTTTTCTGTAGGACATTTATTGCGTGATCATATCTTTTCGCATCCTCTTGATCCAGATTGCCTGTAATGCTATGAATTAGAGTTCCTAATCCATCAATAAGACCTCTCTTCAGCCTGCTTTTACTTAGAGAATTATATTTGTCCAATATAGTGTAATATTTTTCAGTTATGTAATTATGGAGTATTATAAATCTCGGTTTGAACTCATTGTTTAAGTCTTTTACCAATGAATCTAGGGTGAAAATTTGATATTCAATTGTTTTTATGCTATCCTTTATTGGTTCGAAATCGATAAAATGCAGGAATACGTGATCAGATTGTCGAATTTTAGCTAGTCCCAATTTAAATGGCAATATTCCGGGACTATTTGTTATTGGTGTCAGAATTGGTTCTTCGGCTCGTGCCAAGTTAGCCGCCGTCGTCCTGTAACAAGGAATGTTGCATTTTAAGAGGTCTTCGTATATTCCTTTTATTAAATTCATTTTGTTTGACATCGGTGACTTTTAATCCGAGATTTTTACTGACATTTCTTGTTACATAACGCGGTTGGTCTTTATGTCTAGCAGCGAGAGGGTTCTTAGAATAAAAAGCTTGTCCTGCTTCGTATTCGATGGGAGTTTCTAATTTTTCGTTGTGTTTATTTATTGTGGTCATTTGAATGGAATTAAGACGTTCGTTGATTTTTGCATATAACTTAGTTGTTATTTCTTTATGTCTATTTATGTAATTTTGGAGGCACTGCTTGTCTAAATTAAGATCGAAAGGGTCTCTGTTATCCAAATGCCCATTAACAATTTCGAGTGGTTTTTTATCTGTTGCTGAATGAATCGAACTATTGTAGGCTAATACGGCAAAAAGCATTAGTTCTGTGATTGTTGACTGCTTATGTTTTTCTTGAAGTAAGCGAATGTGCTCCGAAATGGTTGAGTGAAATTTTTCAATTGCTCCGTTAGACTGTGGATTATTTACGCTAGTAAAATGCAGGTTCATTTTATGTAAGGCAGCATATTCTTTTAGAGGAAGGTTTTTAAATTCCGTGCCCTGATCGACCGTGATGTTTATAGGTAAATTATGATGTGTCATCCAAATGGTGAGCGAATTTATGACGCTAACTCCGGTCGTACTATCTAAAGGATAAGCTTGTGCATATTTCGAAAATGTATCTATTATCGTGAGAAATTTTTGACCTTTTATTTGGAAAGTATCCATGTGAACGATTTCGAACGGTTTTGTAGGGACTGGGGTTAATTGTAATTTTTGTTTATTTGGATGTCTCTCATATTTGTTTATTTGACAGGATGAGCAGTTATTAATAATTTCTGTAATAATTTGTGTCATATTAGGCCAGTAATAATTTCGTTTTATTTGCTTCTCGGTTTCTTGAATTCCTCTATGATTTGATTTGCCTTCATGGTGTGCCTTTGCAAGACGATACTGTTCATCCATGTGCGTAACATCTTGTAGATAATCTTTGCAGAATATGAGATCGTATGCAGATTGTTTAAATATTTCCTGCAAGGTCTTGGTTAGGTTGGGTAAGTATTTAAAGTCTGAAAGCCAAATACCGTATCGGATACCTGGTCGAATAGATTTTTTGAATAAATCAGTTACATCATTTCGGAAATTGTTGAGGCCAATCTGAGCTATTATTCGATTTTTGCCCGGGAATATTTCTTTGGTATTTACTTTGGATGGAGAGTGTAACACAAACTTGATAAAAACTTGATTCTTTTGACTATTTATTGGTTTTTCCACAATAGGAATTTCAAAAATTGGCTGTTCTTCGCTAGTATGAATGGTTTCACATTGTTGTGTGCCTGTATCTAGATCTTGTACTTCGGGTATTTCGGTAACATTGTTGAAAAGTGATGAAATGTCATCATCGGGAAGAATGGGAGAATAACGAGCCTCTGGATCGGTAAAAGTTTGTGATTCTGTCTCGTTATTATTTATTATAACTCGAGACAATGCATCTGCATTAGTGTTTGCTTTGCCTTTTTTATAAATAACATCATATTCAAATTCTTCGAGTTTTAGCCTCCATCGAACGAGGCGAGAGTTAGGCTCTTTTAGTGACATAAGCCATTCAAGGGGTCTGTGGTCCGTAACCATCTTGAATTCTCGGCCAAATATGTATGGTCGAAAGTATTTTGTTGCATAAACCATGGCCAACAATTCTTTTTCCGTGGTACTGTAGTTTACTTCCTTGTCATTTAGAGTTCTAGACGCATATGCTATTGGTTTATCAGAGCCAATTGGCCCTTGTGATAACACGGCACCAATTGCGTATTGAGAAGCATCCGTAGTGATGATAAAATCTTTTTCAAAATCGGGGTAAATGAGTATCGGATCATTCATAAGAATTTCCTGACAAATTTTAAATGTGTTTATGTACTTTGGATTATTTATATCAATTTTAGAGCCTTTTTTAAGACACGATGTAAAAGGTTTAGTTAATTTGGAAAAATTTGGAATAAATTTTCTGTAATAACCAAGAAGACCGAGGAAACTCTTTATTTCTTTCGGAGTTGTGGGGATCGGAAAATGTTTGATGGCATAAACTTTATCTGGATTGGGCTTAATACCCTCAGGAGTGATAATGTGTCCTAAATAGGCAGTGTCTCTTTTCAAAAACTCGGACTTGTTCAGTTGTATTTTAAAATTTGCTTCTCTAAGGCGTTGGAAGACTTTTTTGATGCTTGTGATATGTTCCTCCAGAGAAATCGAAAATATTATGATGTCATCCATGTATACGACACATATTTCGTTGGTAAGCCCGCGAAGAACATTCTCCATAGTCCTTTGGAATGTTGATGGAGCGTTTTTCAGTCCAAAGGGCATGCGACAGTACTCGTAGTGTCCATTATTCACTGTAAATGCAGTTTTTTGGATGTCATTGGGATCCATTTCGATTTGGTGGAATCCGCTAGCCAAATCAAGCGTCGTGAAGTATTGACAACGGCCTAGTTTGTCGAGAACGTCTGAAATGTTTGGAATAGGATAGCGGTCACTTATAGTTTTTTTATTTAATTTTCGGTAGTCCACCACAAGACGCCACTTTTGTTGTCCTGATGCGTCCTTCTTTTTCTTAACTATCCATATAGGAGAGGACCATGGTGATTCGGAGGGTTGTATTATTTTTTGTTGAAGCATTTTATCAATTTGAGATTTGACTTCTTCTTTGTGAATATGAGGGTACCTGTACGATTTTGTGTATACTGGGATTTCATCGGTGGTACGAATCTTGTGTTTTACCATATTAGTAAATGTTAAGGGGCAATCCTCATTGTAAAATATATCACTGTATTCTTTGCATAATTTTGTAATTTTTTGTCTCTCTTCGGAATTCATGTGATCGGTTCTAAGAAGAGCTTCAATATTTGTAGATTTTGGAAGAGGAGTTTCAATGCTGTAGCATTCGAAATTATTTTTTATTGGTAGGGAGTTTATGGGAGATGTAAGACTCACAATAGCGTCGTTACAGGTTGGGTTGCTAAGCTCAATATAGGCATAGCTTTTATCAGATCGTGTTATTAGTGCTGGCATAATACACTGGTTGAAGGTCATTTCAGGTACGAAAATATCCCCATCCTTAGTGCTCACAGGCACCTTAAAAATACTGGTGCTTTTGGCTTTGACAACGGCTTCGAACATGTTGTGAACACCGGTTTCCATCATTTGAATTGGATTTTTAACATGCTCGGTTAAAAGTTCCCTCTTTGAAAGGTTTACACAAGCCTCCAATCTTTCTAATAGATCTAAGCCGATTAGACCATCGAAAACGTTATGAAATTTATAAACGTGAAATTTATAATATTTATCTGAATTAAATTCGCTAAATAGCGGCAGATTGATGGTAAATTTGTGATGAGTAGTGCAATGCACGTTGGTGACTGAAAAGGGTTCATGGTTCATTTGAAAATGTGGATAATATTTTTTGACTACTTCGGGGGATAGAAAAGATTGATTTGAACCTGTGTCAATAAGTAGCTTGAGCGGAGGGTTGCTTATTTGAATATAAGGAAGCTGTCTTTTTGAATGAACATTGACTTGTATTACGTTTCCTCGTTTTGGTTTGAAACCTGGTAAAAATTTTGATCATTGCAGGTCTCATGAGCTACATTATTTTCGGGTGATACGTCGCATTCGTATGCTTGATCGTATGTAATTGGAACGAGTGCCGGTTGGTAATTATTAGGGTTGTATTCATCGGAAAATTCAGGATTCTCCATTTCATGCAGGTTCAGTTCTTCAAAAGCAAAATCTGGATACTGTCCAATGTTTTGGAAATAATTTGGCTGCCTTGGATTTAGTTGCTGTGGTCGAAAATTCGGATTTGGAATGAACCTTGGAGTATAATTTCTAGTTGTATTTTGGTGTGAGATCCCGCTCATACGAGGAGTATTATTATTATTTCTTGGTGCGTTAGAATACGAAATTCCACTCATAGGGGTAGGCCTTGACCTTGGAGTTGTGTTTGGATCTTGATGAAAGTAGTTAGATCTGTTTGGTTGGGTTTGAACTTGGCTGTTGAAATTTGGCCTTGGATTTTGAAGGTTTTCTGAATTAATTTGATTTCCTAGTTGACGGTTTTGATTAAAGGTCGTAGGTCTTTGTTGGGGCTGATTTGGGAAAAATCTTTGCGTATTAAATCTATTATTTTGAATTGAAGTTTGGTTTTGTGGCTGGTTGCGTTTTTGTAAATACATTATATTAGTTTCTTCTTTAATATATTGCAGGGCTGCAGGGAGAGATTCCGGTCGCATTGCGCGAATTGTAGAGCCTAAAGGTTCTTTTAAACCTGCTAGAAATGTTTTTAACGCCTGGGCTGTGAAGAATTCTCGCTTACAAGAGATAACGTTTTCGTCTACGTTATGAATGTTAACATAGTTTATAACAGTTGTCAACAGGCTGACGCATCTGTCGTGAAATTGCTGCGGGCTCTCGTTTCCTTGGTGTAAATTTACAAGGTCACGGTTGAGGGAATTTTCATTCCTTTGATCAGAGAAATTTTGAATTAAAACGGCTTTAATTGCTGGCCAAGTATTCGCGGAATTAACATCAACTACATCAAGAGCTTTTCCGCGCAATTTTCCGATTATGCCATTAATGACAAGAATATTTTGGAAATTATTTTGATTATTAACATTATAAAACTGTGTTATAACATTATCAACAGTGTTTATAAACCTGTACAATGAATTGACATTGCCGTCATACTCTGGCACTATTTTCAGCGCTAAATCAAACAATTGTAATTGTTGATGCTGTTCCATGTTTTATATTTTTTTTACAAAACAACAACAAATAAGAAGAATAATATATTATGGTTTACTTTTATTTATTTGTGACCTTAGTCGTCCGCAATAAAGATCCACTTTTATATTTTCTTAACAAGAACGAGTCAATTATTTTTATCACTTTGATTCACTTTCACTTCACTTATAAATACACAATATTCGAGGATTGAAGGAGCGGATAAGTTATGAACTGATCTTATCTAGGAGTACTCACAGTAATGTCAGCAACCCGATCATCGTAATTAGTCCCACGAAGGCGATTTGTGTCCCCCAGGGCGTCACAGCTTCCACAAAAATAAAAAGTTTATTCCGGGAAAATAGTTCTCACTATAAACCGTTAAAACGGACACTGAACACGATTTTCGGTTGTCCAGCTTAGTGAAAATTACCGACTGCGCCAATTATGCTCTTATAAGGAGCATTTTAAATAAAAATGTAGAGTCCTTTTGTAACTACATTTAATTAACACAATTAAGTTACATGTTACTCGATCAAATAATATCTTAGGACTAAATTATCATCGGTGGTCTCACGGCCGGCTCAAGCCGAGCGGATATCACGGCGGCGGGTCGCTTATCGTTCGGAATTTGCAAGCTAGCGTCTGGCTTGGCTCGCTCGCTAGAACACTGATGCACTTATACCTAGAAGTTTTATTCTACTACAACTTATTTAACCTTACAACATGTCTTAATATATTTAGGTGGAAAAGTTATGTATAGTGTACATAACACGCACGTGGTGCGTGACGGTGGGCCACCGCCGCCGGCCTTTGCCTTGGTAGGAATTTCATATCAGCCTTTCAATTGGAACTTGTACCCGTTAATTACTGTCAGCAACTGTTTACGTTCGAGCAATTACAAGAGAAATATCCTAAACTATTCTCCGATACATTAGGGTGTTTTAATAAACATAAGGTCAAGTTGATGTAAGGGTTGTGTAAATAGGTTATATATCTAGACTCCCGATAGAACTGGCACACTATTGACACTATATGAAAAACATATGAATAAACGTCAGTCAGCTACCAACCGGCCTTTCATTCGTTACATTGGCGACGAGTTGATAAAATTTTATTTATTATTTCGGTTATATCGTGCAGTTGAGCGTATAAGTCATGCCCATAGGAAAGTTAGAGCCATTTGACCTAACGTCTAAGCAATGGCCGGCATATATCCGTCGAGTAAGACAATACATTTTGTTAAATGAAGTGAGGGCCGAACTCGAGGTGCCTTTGCTAAGAACGGTTGTCGGAGACGTCACGTATGGCCTTATGTGTGACTTGTGCTCGCCGGATCTTCCAGAGGAAAAATTGTTTGACGAACTCGTGGAGCTCGTTACCGGACACATGGAACCTCAACGATCGGAGATCGCCGAGCGACACGTTTTTAGGCTGCGTCGGCAACGCGTCGGCGAGCCGCTCGCCGAATACTTGCAGAATTTAAAGCATCTCGCGAGCACTTGCAGTTTTGGGGCGACGCTCGAAGAGAATCTGCGAGACCAATTCGTGTCGGGATTAGCAAGTGAGGTCATGCGTTCGCGTATATTTGCCGAAAAGAGCATTCAGTATAAGGAGGCGGTGGAGCTGGCTCTCGCACTCGAGGCTGCGGAGAAGCACGCGGAGGTGAGCGGCGCAGATGCGGCGCCGGCGAGCACCTCTGTCGGCGGCGGCGGCGGCGGTGTAGATGAGAACGAAGACCTGCACCACGCGAGTGCACGGCGCGGGCGGCGCGGCGGAGGGCGCGGGACCGAAGCTGGCGGCGGAGAGTCCGCGGCCCGGCGCGACCTGCCGTGTAGCGACCCGGCGCAGTGTTGTCGGTGCGGGAGGGCGCACCGAGACGGAGCCGGCGGCGAGAAGGCTGCGGCCCGGCGGAACTCATCGAGCGACGACGCGACGGAGTGTTGGCGGTGCGGGAAGGCGCACAAATCCCACAGATGTAAATACGCACAATACAACTGCGACAAATGTCACCAACGAGGGCATTTGAGGGTTATGTGTGACGGAGTGCGTCGTACGAGCCTCTCAGCCGAGCGGCAGAACTTTATGTGTGGTGAGTCGGATGATGATTTCTTTCACATACAGGAGTCACCGCTAAGGGACGAGCCATTCTTTTGCACAGTTAACATAGACGGGCAGGACATCGTGTGTGAGATCGACACTGGTAGTCGGATATCTGCTATTAAGGAGGCAATGTACAGGCGAAAATTTGCGAGTAAATTGATAACGGCAGATAACCTAAATCTGCACAGTTATAATGGGTCACAAATCCAAGCTCTTGGATGTATATCAGTGGACGTTACGTTAAATGACGTTACAGTTACCACTTTGCCATTGTATATTATTAAAAACGGAGCGCGGCCTCTTTTGGGGCGCGACTGGATGCGCGCATTAAAACTAAATCAGGTTAGTTTGAACGTGGTAGATGATGGCCTTGTGACTCAGCCCTATGGCAAGTTGTCAGGGATTTTTACCGATCACGCTAGTCTTCGCGCGGGACCCGAGTTTAAATCGTCATCACGTGAGCACGCCCCGAGCCAGCGTGATTATATTGAGCGGGTCTTTTACACCCAGCAGGGTGCGGTACGGTCAGACCAAGTGTCTCGCGCGCAGCAACGGCAACAACACCGAGTGATTACTACAACAGGCGTGGCGTCACCACATCAATTAATTATGAGGGAGAAGCGGTTGGAAAATAAAATGGCATCTACTGCTAATCCTGTTCCTCGTGAACTGGACAAGCCCGTGGGTTCGGAGTTTGCACTGGTAACAATGTGCGACACCGGTCAGACGTCTGATGATGTATCGGATGGTGAGATGTGTGTGAGCTTTAAACGGATAGCTTGTGAGCACGTAAAAGTATTTCATTATTTCGTATTGTTAAAATAACCCTAGTTTTGTTTACTGTAGGGTAAACCTGTATTTGATTTATCTCTTTGTGTTTTAGTTATTTCCTTTGTGATATGAAATGTGTCAACTTGTGTTTGTAGTTCTTAGGTTTATGAGGGAGAGATGTAAGGGTTGTGTAAATAGGTTATATATCTAGACTCCCGATAGAACTGGCACACTATTGACACTATATGAAAAACATGAATAAACGTCAGTCAGCTACCAACCGGCCTTTCATTTGTTACATTGGAGAATCGTTTTTTTGACATGAAGCACGAAGATTTGTGCAAATATTTTTATATGTGTATGTAGTGGGAATTAGTGGCTACTCATGCATATTTTTTTTGTAGGTGTACCTCCGCGAAAAGTTAAAAAAAAAAACAGATTAAATTCTTTTTTGCATTTTTTTACTATGAAGTATAAGGGCATGATGTAAGTTGAAAATATACGTTTTATAGTAAATTTTATTGCTGTTCAATATAATTTTGTTCAGTTAATCTAACTTGAACAGTTTACAAAATATGACACTTTCAATGATACGCTAATTATTTTACATTATCCCGTATATCTCTAAAACAAAAGAAGATCGGGGGCTCATATCAAGCATAGAGTTTTCTTAGGTCTTGCCAATACACCACCTGCAAGGATGACCAAATCCGTTGTCGGGGGCACATCATGTTAGCTTAGCCTGCTAGACCCTTTCAACTCAACCGGTCCTGTGGTTTCGGAACTAATTGGCTGTGACAGACGGATGGATAGACACACGAGTGATCCTTTTTTATACCCCGCCTGTGAGAAACAAGCGTAATAAGGGTTCTGGTTTTTTTCTTTTTGAGGTGCGGAACCCAAAAAACGCAAAAACGCAAAGTGAAAGACAATGAGGTACCTACATACATTTTGAAAGAAGTGCGGAAAATATGTTCTTCATAAGTCCTGAGAGATCTTGCCACGAGCAATAGTAACCCTACTAATCGACACTCAAGAGTTTTACATCCTCAAGTACGATGTAGTTCTAGTTGCGTCATGTCCGTCTGTCTGTCCGTATCTCATAGGCATTTTAATCAAAAACTACACACAACAAACAACAAAATATTTTTTTTTGTAAGTCGCTACGTAATAAAATAACTAAAAAATAAAAAATGGGGGCATTCCATACAAGTAACTGAAAATCAAAAAAATCTATGTTAATAATATGGCACATCAATCGATCGATCTTTAAAAATAAATATGAGGTTTCTCAGCAGTTTTATTGATTATAAGTGAATATAATCGGAGATAATCACTCCAAAAGACACAATAATTATGTTCCTCCCCTAACTTTCGAATCGTGGAATCAAAAAATATGAAAAAAATCATATGTCCATGATTATTTATATTATATTATTTTCTTATTAAATACTTTCATTGAAAAATAATTTGAAAAAGGAGGTCCAATAGTTTCTAAGTTAGGTATCGCTGAAAAACTGCCTCGCCCTAAAAGTGCCGTGAGTTTCCTATAAAAATACGACCTCCTAACTAACTAGGACCAGTAGCAGTAGGTACAGAACCACACACCTCGCGCCGCCCAAACCGCACTTGGCCGCTTTTATTTAGTATGATATATGGATCAATAAGGGAAGAGATCATCCAATCGTGCAACATCGTAAAACTTGAGCTTGTTGTGCACCACGCGAAAAACTGCATAACTTTTTTCATGTTCTAAAAGCTAAAAGTCATCAACTGTAAATTTTTGATCGCAATATGTAGCGATTTTTTTAAGTTCATTAAATTACATCAATTCAAGCCCAACTGTGCAGCTAAGCCTTTTAGCCCTTTTAGGGATAAAGCTATGGCCCTTCCAAGATGGTCAGATTTTGCTGTCGAAAAACGCACGGTTTATGACTTTTAGAACAAGTTGCGAAATTTCGCAGTTCCTCGCGTGGCCACGGGCTCAAATTATTCGATGCTGTCAAACTAGACTGCTAACACTACCCTCACTGATCTATACTACATACTATGAACCAGAAGAAAATCGTGCTTTGCGATTTTAATGACGATTCTACTGGGTATAGGGCGAGTGCCAAGGAATTGGGACAAGTAAAAAATACATTTCCGTACGTGTATGTAAGGGGGAAAAATTCGCACTGATCAATCGCCTCAATTGCGGTCGTGGGTTTTCCAGCTCTAGGAATAACAGTGTACCATCGAGACCTAAGGGGGGGGTCCGGACTCCCCAGACCCCTCCCTTATATACGTTCCTGACCTAATGTAAATTTATATTAAGCAGTAAGGTCTGCTAACAAAAAATCTAAATAAAATAAGAGGAAGACATTTTAAGGATGCAGCAGGATCGCATCCCGATCGGAGCACCAAATATTTCCATTTCATTTGAAACTTAATGCCTAATGGCGTTCTCTACCAGTCAACCATAATGTAATATGTCTATTCTATAGAGATAATCTGTTAGTATACCTAGAGAAGACGCAATAAAATAATTTATACCAAAAAAAACCGACTCCAGTTTTGTACTTGCTATGCCCCGCTCTTCGGCCCCGTGAAAAACCGCTTTTTGTAATCCCCAGCATGAGTACGGTGACCCTAGTTACTAGTCCCTTATTCATGGCACTGAATACTATAAATAACATTCTTCTACACGACCCCACTTTGGACCTGTTCTCGCAGACGGAACCGATATTCCTGGCTGCAGCCGCACGCTATCTTGAATCAAACACCACTCCCACTACTATTCAATAATATATGTAGCATTGTATTAGTAATAAGTACCTAATTGTAACCTACAACTTGCATGTTTGGTTTATCTGTCAATGTAAGTTGGTTAGTAAATAAATAAATAAATGCCACAATTTGCGGTTTCCGTGAGCCAATGCTTGCATATGCGTGCCTATCTAATTCGAGTAGGTCCGTCGATTCCTCCTAGATCTCATAATCAGACCTTCACCAAATTTATATAGGACCAATGTCGGGGTACCTTATGAAACAAAAAAAGAATTATCAAAATCGGCCAACGTGGTCGAGTGTTATCAGGGAACATACATACATAAAAAAAAGAACAAGCAAACATGGAGACGTACCTGAGTACCTCCTTCCTTCTATTGAAGTCGGTAAATAATCTTATGAGTCCATATAAAAATTTTCGCAATTTGTTAAACTTAGTGATGAAGTTTCTCATAGCGAAACTGCATTGACACCAGTTTTATTGCTTCATAATTATATGTATATTGTTTTAGGTTTGACGGAATAAGTGTGCCATATTTTAAAGAAATAAATTATTTTTTACCCGACTGCGCCAGAAGGAGGGTTATGTTTTTCGAGAATATGTATGTATGTATAATTGTTAGGCTCTACAGCTTGAACGGCTCGACGGATTTTAGCTTGAGAGGTGTCGTTAGATTCATATTTACTGTGAGAGTGACTCTGGGTATCTCAAAAAAAATAACAAATACCATGAAAGCTGTTGAATATTTAAGAAAACTACCAAGTTGATCTACTACAACAATAGTACAATCTAGTGCCAGACTTGGCACCTTTTCAGATAATCTACGGACCTTGGCACGCATTTAGATCTCAATACTTTTGTCGGTGAAGACGACAACCACGCCTCGCATATTGAACTTGGCGTTGGCTGCCATTTTCACATTTATGTTTTTGATGGGATTTAATAAACCAGACTGCTTTTGGTGTTCCATACCAATAAACTACCATCATTTACGCCAGTGACGGTACGGTCTTAAAAGCCCAAAAGCCTGGCTTGCGTTACTAAAATTAGCAAAAACCAAATATCATCATCATCATCATCATCATGTCAGCCGAAAGACGTCCACTGCTGGACATAGGCCTCCCCCAAAGACTTCCACAATTACCAAATATACGTACGACTAAATTATTTTTCCATTTCAAACTAACTTAAAATCCGCGCGGCGGCGCCTGATCTGTATATTCTATTCATCTTGGTCGGGGTAGTAGTACAAAATTCGACCGTAGCAAGTAAGTGGCGCTACTGCCGCGCGAAACGAGCGGTTTACGATAGAGTTGAGACACGGGCTAGTCATCTCGCTCGCACACGCGGGCTTGCAAGCGGGCTTTAATGCTGATATCTTTTTTCTCTTTCTTATCTATGAAAACTGCTACAAAACGAGAGATACGTATCTATAGCTAGATTCTAGCAAATAGTTTGTAACTAGAAGCCCGGCTTTCGACGTGAAGTTATCAACAGATGTTAGTCAAATGCGAATTTCGCGTATGGGTGTTCATGACTGGGTGGATTGTGATGCTAACTTCATTGATTACAATTATGTACATTACTTGAAACTGAACAATTTGTTTGAGCGGATAGTGTTTTGTATTAAAAAGTTTATTAAAGTGGAAAGTGACGATGGATGAAGTCGTTCCGTGTGACGATTTAAAATGTGCACAAGTTATCGGCGCAGAAAAGGTAGGCACGATAAACTTTGCACAAAAAAGCAACTTATTTTTTCACCGAAACCTATGCCTGACTTGAGTATTTCTCAGATAAGCAAGTCACATAAACGACAATTTCAAAGATCGATGAGATTGCTGATATACTCGTATCTGTACAATTTTATCTAGTAATAGCATGCCTTCAGTGTGTTTTGTTGGTCTGTCATATCTACGCCACACCAGTAAGTGATAATGAAGAGTGAAGATTTTCTAGTATGGTAATATAATATGGCAAGGCATCAAGGTAGAAGATAGATTTATTGATATTGTGTGTGTAAAAATACAAAAATGTATCCCTCGGCTTGCCCTTCTCTGCAACCCTAGGCACGCCACTGATTTACGCACACACAATACGAATCTAACGACACCTTTGAAGCTAAAATCTCCAACCATTGGGCACTGTTTAGCCCAATGGTTGGCTGGCAGAGAATGCCATTTGGCATTAGGCCCGCCATTTGTACACTTACATTTTGTGCAATAAAGTTTAAATAAATAAAATCCATCGAGCCGTTTAGGCCGCAGAGCGTGCCAAACAATTATACATACATACGTACTCTCGAAAAACATAACCCTGGCGCAGTCGGGTAATAAATAATATCTAACCCCCTTATTCATAAGCGTCCATCAAGCCTTTATTAGTTAACAAGCCGTTGGTTTGTCCTTATCTGTCACTTTGACATTTATGTTTGTGAGAAAAGGACAAAACAACTTTTAGTTAACAGAGGATTGTTAAATATTATGAATAAGGGGGTCAGTCTTCTAGGGAATAAGTGTAGCAGTTTTTTCAACTAATGTTTTTTTTTTAATAAAGACAAATGACTGGGACTATTTCAGAAACATATAATAAATATTGCTAGTATTTTTTGCTAAATTAAACGTTATTTTATAAAAACACTAGCATTTGCCCGCGGCTTCGCCCGCGTACTAAGCGAAATTTTTAACCGTCTACAAAAAACAGGTTCGTATGTTTGTCCACGATTATCTCGCGTTTGGCTGAACCGATTTAGATGCGGTCTCCAGAAAAGTAGTTGTTACATTCTGGGGTTTCGCTATACGAAGTTTGGTGATTGTGATTCATTAACAGATGAACAGATAAAAAGTCAGTATACATTCTGAGAACCGGCAAACTGTTGAATTTCATTTGATTTTGGCAAAAATAAGGATCGAAAACTATTATCATACATTTCCGAGAGGCCGAAGGGGAAAGGGCCGATGAAATAAAAGCATGTCTGAAATGGCTCTTAGTAAAAGTATCTGTGTACTACAGTAACACCAATAGGTCTGTAAACGACCTAACAGCGCGCAGCGGCCATAAACTCTGGTCCTTTGAAGTACAGAAATACGGCTAATTCAATATCATGTGTAACATTTATTTTTCCTACAATTAAATTTATTAGGTAGGTTTTGCCAGTTACCATTGGAGCATCCAAAAAGAAAATTTGGCCTCACTTCCATTCGCACTCCTTACTGTCAGTCCGTCTGTTACAACCAAGTTGCTTTTACTGGACCTATTGAATTGCAATTTGGCACAAACTATCAAGAATTTAGAGCGCTCGTGGCCCAACGGCACCCGCCTGCCGCGTGCGGTGTGCGAGGTTAAGCAATGTGGGCGCAGGTCAGTTCTTGGATGGGTGACCGCTTTGAGTGGTTACTAACTGACTCTCGTGCTTTGAAAGGCACGCTAAGCCGTTGATCCCGGCTGCAATCGTTAAGCCAAGTTAGAGGCCTTCGAGCGGCTTGCGAACTTCTAACAGTCAAGTTGCCCACTCACTTGACAAACGGGGTCGAAGTTGCACCGCGTCCGAAGTTGCACAGAACCCCTGGGTGGTGCTAAAAGTGCAACAAAAACTGGCAACCGTACTAGTCTTCTCGAAAATCTCACGGTTCGTAAATAAATGCCATACGATTAAAAAAGAATTGAAGGTTGATTTAAATGGAAAAAATATCGAAACCTCTATGTCGTTTTTAAAAGCAAATCCATAGATACCCCACACGTACATACTCAATTTGGAATCTCTAGAACCACCAGTTTGCGCTGTGCGGTGATATGTCAGTCACTCAGTCAGTCAGTTATTTCTTGAAATTTGGCACAATTTTTCAAAAATTTTCATGTCCACAATATTAAATTACAAAACCGATGCCATTTTCGTAGTTAACGTCCCAAAAAACCATAAAAACGGCACCCATATTAATATTTAGACATTTCATCCCCCTCGCACCCCAACAGAGGGGATGGTATTTCACGTCCTCCACGTGAGATTTTAAAATCATTGTTGTTTTCGTTATCAGCGTTACCCTCAAACACGCAATAAAGTTTTCTACGCAAATAAAATCGGGTGTAAATACCTAAATATATAATACTAGCGACCCGCCCCGGCTTCGCACGGGTGCAATGGTGATACTAAATATATTAAAGAATGTCTTTATATACACTCGGCCGGTACCACCGCAACCGCTATGTCCCTGCATTTTAAATCTGTAATACCTTGGAAAATATTCATTTTAAATTACATGCTGCAAAGGACCATGTTGATCTATATTAAATGCACAATGTATTTAAGGTACTTAATTGGATAAGGATTATTGCAGTATTGCTTAAAATCGCTTCGTAAAAAATCCATTATTTCTCGTAAAAAGTAAAGGATAAAAATAGTTATCGTGGGTTATCCCTAAGAGATAGACGTATACCATCGCGGACTTTTTTGTAGACGTTTTTAAGTTGTACAATACTGTAGTACATTATTTTGATCTATCTCGTAGGGTTCAGCCAGCGTTTGCAATGTAAGCGCAAAAAATGTGCTTATTTACGACATCACATTAGAAACCTCTAAACTTATCAGTGGTTCTCTACCATATTATGCATGTATTATACATATTAACCTTCGTCTTGAATCACTCTATGTGTGTGAATTGATTGGTTTAAAAAAATGTTGGCCGCGCTCTACAAGCTGCTCTGAGATTGGTTGATATTGAAGTTGAAAAATATAGTTGGACGCGCGTCGTAATAATACCGCTTTGTGATTGATTGAAATATTAAAGCTGCGCGCGCTCCTCTCGCAAGGACGCCTCAGCGATCATGCACTGATACTAGAGGTGAAGTTGTTTATTCCGTTAATTTGGATTGGTGTTGGAGTGATTTATTTCCTCGCAAATGTGATGAAGAACATTGTTATTAAATCGGGCGTAAGAATATTGCATACTCGAGTCATCAAATCGGGCTTCTGATAGATTTTTCGCTTGCGCCTCTCAATGTACTATGAATACCGATAAGAATATTTAATAAACTGTGTCCGGAAGTAAAAGAGGCTCCCGCTTTTTTTTTATTTTTTTTTATTCAGAAACAAACAGTCATACATAGTTTTTGGACCAAAGTTTAAAGAAAATAAAAATAGACCTATAGTTTCATACAAAAATTAGTCATAAAAAAAGTTCTAGGCTATTACATAAAAAGAACAGACTTAAGTTGTATTTTACAGTAACAAATTATGAGTGATTGATACCTCTGTTAACATCGTAAGCACCTACGTATTAAGGTAGTTATAAATTCCAGTAGTACATTTAAATGCGTTCTTAAGTTGTGCTAATGTGCAGTTAAAAATGTCTATATGACTGTATAGATGAATTCCCCAAAAATATTTTTTCAGTATTTTTAGTTCTATTCGCGTTTTTCCCCATTTTCTTTATTCTCTATACATTATTTCTACCAACAGATAATTTCATCACACGCATTTTTTTCTAGGCGTTACTTTTACCGATGCAATTTTTCACCAATCTGTTTTTTTCACATGCGTTTGGTTACCCGTAGAATATATTTCCACTAGTTTATTTTTGTCACACGATTTAATATCTAATCTTTTTTTTCGCAAGACGCAACTTTACCATGTTTTAGCATAAACACTAAGCGGGCGGGGCTCGAGCAAAAGATATTAGTTGTAATATTTGTAATAGATCCCATCAAACCATTTTCTTGTAAAATATTTCAAAACGAGACCATTAGGCTAATGTGAAAAAGTTATCAAATGTTTTGTAAAGATAAGCTTCTAATACACTAAAAGCATTAAAACGTACACTTTAGTAAACTTTGTGACCCGTCTCGAACTCGTTACTTATCTAAAAAGGTTTATTTCTAGCGCTTATTTATTATCTTATTATCATCAAATATCTATGCCTATAATACTTCTAAGAAGTTTTCACGACCCCGCCCGCTTAGTGTTTATGTTAAAACATGGTTAAGTTGCGTCTTGCGACAAAAAAGATTAGATATTAAATCGTGTGACAAAAATAAACTAGTGGAAATACGTTCTACGGGTAACCAAACGCATGTGAAAAAAAAAAAGTGCTGAAAAATTGCATCGGTAAAGATGCGTGTCGCAAAAATAACGCCTAGAAAAAAATGCGTGTGACAAAATTATCTGTTGGTAGAAATAATGTATAGAGAATAATGAAAATGGGGAAAAACGCGAATGGAACTAAAAATACTGGAGAATTTTTTTTTGGGTAATTTATCTATACAGTCTCATGCTGAAAGGTATAGAAAATAAGTTTCTTTTGCGACAGCTCACGTCTTCGCGGAACTCTGAAAGAGATTTTATGCAACAGGGTAGGGGCTTCTAATTTTGATTGGAAAATTTTAAAGAGCAAAACGGAATCAGTCTAATGAGCTGTATAAAAAGTTCGAAGGAATTTTCAATAGATTGACATTTCTTTTTTTATTATTTTATTTTATTTAAGATTAAAAATAGTATTAATACTTTCATAATTACTTTGTGTAAACTATTTTAACTTGTGTTTTTTAGTATCTTTTAATGTTTTGAGTTTGAGTTTTAGGCCTGCCTAAAGACTTTCAGGCTTAAATAAAATATATTGGTCTGTATAAAAATAATAGTCCCCTAATAATTATTAATCTATCCATTTCAGCGTCAAGTAATGCAGTAGCCGTGAAGCGGGTCCGCCAGTCTCCACAGAGCGACGGATCAAAGTCCTATCCCTGCAACATATGCGGCAAACTTTTTATCCGCAGCAGCGACTTCATTCGCCATAGACGAGTCCACACTGGTGAACGGCCCTATTTTTGCGACATATGTAAAAAGCGATTCAAGCATTCCGGTACTCTAAAAAAGCATAAAACACTTCATACAGATAGGGTAATTAAGCAATTTACGTGCGACATTTGTAAAAGACAGTTCGCGTCTTTGGATAATTTGAATACACATGTACGGACACACACAGGCGAAAAACCGTATTCGTGCAAAATATGTAGCAAGAGCTTTGCTGGTGCTAATCATTTGGGGAATCATTTTAAATCCCATTCTGACGAGAGACCCTACGCTTGCGATATATGTGACAAACAATTCAAAGGTTCCGCGGACTTGATCAGACATAGACGAACACACATACCGAAAGAAGAAAAACGATACTCGTGTGAATTTTGCGAAAAGAGCTTTAAACACTCGAAATCTTTGACTTACCACAGCGTAGTTCACACTGGCGATGAGACGATTCGGAAATTCAAGTGTGACGAATGTGGAAGGAAGTTCATCAAATCGCGTCATTTGGTAGAACACATTCGTAGCCACACGGGAGAAAAACCATTCGCCTGCGATATGTGTGACATGCGGTTTCCGCGCTCCTATGCGTTGATTAAACATAAACGAATACACACTGATGAACGACCGTACGCCTGCGAAATATGTCATAAACAGTTCAGAGGTGCGACCGAATTGAAAAGACATATCCGAATTCATACAGGAGAAAAACCATTTAGTTGCGATATATGTGAAAAGAAGTTTGTTCAGCCAGGTCAGTTGACAGCACATAGATGGAGTCATACCGACGAGCGACCTCATGCTTGTGATTTATGTGAAAAGAAGTTCAAGCGCTCTAGCGCACTGGTGAAGCATAAACGATCGCATACATAAAGGTGAAAAGCCATTTAGTTTCAAAATATGCGGAAAGCAATTTATTCATTCGGCTATTGTTTGTTTTATTTGAGATGATAAAAAGCACTTCAAGCAGGATTTTATAACACCTGTTGTCTAAATATAAAAGGAAAAAAATAACAGAGAGACGTCATAAAACTGACCGAAATGCGGCATGTGTACACATATTACGTGTAATGTAAACATATTTAAACAATAACCACCTGCGCAGTTGTTTTACAACCCTATTTGATGATAACAGTCAAACAAAAGATGTTGGTTATGGCTGACTATTTTGGTGAAATAGTACATTACTACAAACGCCCCAAATTTCCCGCCGAGGTATGTATAGTGCTTTTCTCAAACATGCAATGAAATAAAACAACAAAAAAAAAACAAAATTTTATTCTTAATACGCATAGTGGCAGAATGTCATGATGCCTGTGCCACAAATTTATGTGGAATAAAATTAAAAAAGAGGACTTTGCCGGCCTAGGCCTGCAAGATTTGTATGAAATTCCATTAACGACCTCTTGTCCTAGCCGCGCCTGAAACGTCATAGTTCGCAGCCTATTATAAGGAACATAACATCAATATTTCATTGCATGTTTGAGAAAAACCATATTAAGCACGGCGATACAATTTCACAAGCTTCTGTATTCAAGATTATTTATATGTATGAAAAAATTTCTTATTTACACAAAATTATGTATTGTCTATAACTTATTGAAGCGAATCAGTGCAGCTTTATACCACTCATACTTTCATATGAAGTATTACATGTCGAGAATGAATTTAAGTTAGATTAGTTATTAATGTTATTATTATATTTTTAAGTCGTTACGTAACTTAGGTGCAAGGTACACCTCTTAAAACTAGCGGGGTAAAGCCTAGACTGTCTCGTTTGGCGAGTAAATATGAAATTGTCAACTTTATTGAAAAAATAAAAAAATATTAAAATGGTTCACGACCCGTTTAAGGCGGTATTCGTTATCGCATTTTGACTAGAAATATGTATAAACACTTTATAGACGTTTCAAATGATATGTATGGGGGGCATCGTCTAAATTTCCGAAGTCCCCGAAAATTAGTGGCGTACTTATTTCTAGTCCCAATGCGATAATAAATAACGCCTTAAATCATTTTTGTTACATCGTGTATAAAAAATACTTGTATGAAACACGCTCTCATATTATAACAATTCAAAAATTGTAGTAAAAGACGAATGCTACTGTATCTGTTACGGACAGTCCCACATGTACCAAAGGAACTGTAAAAGGACTACCAACGCCATCTCTACCCGAGTAGCGACATTGGTTTATTTACTCAAGTTTATGGTAGATGTCGCGCATTGCGCATAATCTCCCTTGGAAATTGTCACAGGGCTGTTACGAGAAACGAAAACTTCGTTATTGTTTCGCGGTAGCGCCCCAGATATCAGATGAAAAGAGATCCACTCATTTAAGATGAATGATTTCTGTACATCTGACCTATTCTCACTAATACACAAATCAGTAAGTTTGAGAGAGACAGATAAGACAGTCTTCACCTGTCTGCGTCTCTGTTTTCATAACTGCAAATTCATTTATTCATTTTCATTTATTTTATGGACTGTTGACCTGGTAAGGGTCGCGGGTGTCCGCTGGATGCGGGTGGCGCAGGACCGGTCATTGTGGAAGTCTTTGGGGGAGGCCTATGTCCAGCAGTGGACGCCATTCGGCTGAATGATGATGATGATGATGATGATTTATTTTATTAACACACACACAACCATTGTACTGACCTGACGTTTGTGGTGTGATAGTTTATATGGGATTTAACATTTTGGTGTGCTTTTAAATGCAGACAATTCGTTAACTTGACTACGACTAATCTGTCTCGTTTTAACTCATCTTGGTTAACCATAAGGATTCAAAGAGACAACTATATGAAAAATCTTCGTTCTTAACACTACGGATCTGTTGGTATTATTAATCTAAGGAAATTGTACTCGCGCTGTAATAGTACATTACGATACAAGTGCAGAGAATAGGAAATTCGCAACGGGCGGTGATAAATTAAAACACGACCGAAGGGAGTGTTTTAAATCGACACGAGTTGCAAATTATCTATTCGCACGTGTATCGTACTACGTTTTACAGTACATATGGCTCTTTAAAGTTTCGACATATGCACGTAATCTGCTGATTACCGCACTCGTGCAGTAAAGTAGCACCATATGTACTGTAAAGATATTTCCTGTTTTAATGGTGTCAAATCCAGACCAAGATCAAAACGAGATCCGAACCAGGGCTAGCGACTAGTACAATGCCCTCTAATTGTCTTCAACCTTATTGGGTTGTAACTTTTAGTTGTACTAACTTATTCTGTGCCTTTAGTGTCTGTGTACTAGTGATCCAGTACTGCTCCAGTGTTCCACCCCTTGTTGGGATATACTAGTCCAGTTCTGAACATGGCATTAAGAATTAGAAAAAAAAAACCGTTTGGTTTCCCTACTACACGTCCTACCGGGTCTGAGGGCCTAGGCCTACTCCGAACTTCGTGCCGTGCCGTCTCTTTCACTCTCGTGTTATACACTATATGATGGAAAGGGACTGCACGATATGAACCTCGAACCCCGAACTGAACCTGAACCAGCGTCGGCGTCGAGTGCATGCCTACAGGAGAAGAGCTACCGGAGTTAAAACTTGAATAGAATAGAATATACTTATTTGTATTTATTTAATTGCTTACATGTGTGTTACAGGGGGTAATTTTAGTTAACAGATTCAACATGCACCCATTATTCCAGCTATGGAATAATAACACTTTTTTCTCAAACATGCAATGAAATATTGATATTATGTTCCTTATAATAGGCTGCGAAGTATGACGTTTCAGGTGCGGCTAGGACAAGAGGTAGTTAATAGAATTTCATACAAATCTTGCAGGCCTTGCTAGGCCTGCAGTCCTCTTTTTTAATTTCCATTCCACATAAATTTGTGGCACAGGCATCATGACATTCTGCCTCTAGGCGTATTAAAAATAAAACTTTGATTTTTTTGTTGTTTATTTCATTGCACGTTTGAGAAAAGCACTATACATACCTCGGCGGGAAATATGGGGTTGCCGGCCTTAGATCTATCCGGCCTCGCTGCGCTCAGCCGTCTATGTCTTCGGCCGGCAACCCCTTTTGTCCCGGCCTCTGTAGTAATGTACTATTAATCAATTTTGATTTTAGACTATTCATGAAGGAAGAGTCCGTAGGTACAGTTTTTATGTCGGTGGGTATTTTATTATATATTTTTATTGGTCTACAATATGGTCCATTTCTATATATATTTCTAATTTAGGTTCTGGAAGTTCCAGGTTGTGACAGCGACGAGTGTTTTGGTTAAATTTAAATAGGTGAAGGTTTTTACGGACGAAAATTGCAGTTTCTAATATATATAGTGAAGGGAGGGGTAGGAGATTCAGGTTTCTAAAATGGGACCTGCAGCTATGAGGTTGGTGGATGTTGGCTAGGATTCGGATGCACTTCTTTTGCATGACAAATATCTGGTGGATGTCAGTGCTGTGGCCCCACAACAGGAGACCATAGCGCATCCAGGCGACCGCCTGCGAGTGGTACGCTGCCAGGGCGCACTATACCCGTATTTGCTTTCAACATGCTAAGTGCAAAAACGAAATTTTATTTTTTCAAGGTGTGCTTTCCAGTTTAAATTATGATCTAATGTTAGGCCTAACAGAGTACAGTCCGTTACTTCTTGTACACCTAGATTATATGATATAGTGCTTAGGTTAAGAGGTTGCTTTTGCCTCGGTCGGAATTGTATTATTTTGGTTTTATTGTTATTTATAGTGAGGTTATGGTCTCGTAACCAGCGCGTTATTGAGTTAAATGTTTCCTCTATGTGTGTGTTACTATGGTCATCTTTTGGACATTGGAATAAGAGAGATACGTCGTCAGCAAACATTATTATTTTATGGGGTGTGATTTTCGGAAGGTCGTTTATGTAGATGAGAAACAGTACGCATCCCTAAAACACTGCCCTGTGGTATTGACCTATCGATCATTTGCATGTTAGATTTTATATAATTTATGTTTCCTGAATGGTTATCAACGTGTTCAATTTCAACATACTGCTGTCGCGATGTTAGATATGATCTCATCCAATTCAGAGCATTCCCGCGAATACATATTGCACTTAATTTATATAATAAATTTGAATGTGAGAATCTGTCCTACGCTTTCGACATATCTAACAGAAGTCCCACTGCATATTTTTAGTTTCTCAAGTACTCTACTACCGGTTGTATATAATGATAGACTGCAAGGCTGGTAGAGTGTTTTTGTCGGAATGCGTATTGGTTCTTACTTATCTAACAAGTTAAACTTTTCCAGAATGCTATAGATGCGGTTGGACATACATTTCTCAAAGATTTTTGATATTACGGGAAGAAGGGCAATGGGTCTGTATTGAGAGGGATTGTCTGCTTTTCCACCTTTCTTTAAGATGGGTCTGATTTTTGCTATTTTCAATTTCTCCGGGAAGCTACATTCATCGAAAGATTGGTTAATGAGTTTAGTAAGTGTTGGAGTCAATTCTTCGTTGCAGGTTTTTATTAAAATAGAGGGGATTTCATCAATACCACAGCTAATTTTATTTGGTAACTGTTTTATTATTGTTTCTATTTCATTTTCCGTTACAGAAAAGCAAACAAAGACTCGGGAGTCTTTTAAGCTTGGAGTCCCGTAAGTATGAATCAAGTTCTTGAATTCGAGACTCCAAAAACTTAAGTCTTTACCAACACTGTTTTTAATACGACCCGGAATGGCATTGTATATTTTTTTGTACTGGGATAAGATAAAGCTAGGATGATGATAATGGTGTAGTGGTGTAGAAGAGACACATATTTTTACCCAGAAAGATTCTTTTTACAATCTTACACAAATCGACCTAGTCCCAAACTAAGCAAAGCTTGTACTATGGGTATTAGACGACGATATACATACTTATATAGATAAATACATACTTAAATACATAGAAAACATCCAAGACCCAAGAATCCGTGATAAATGCACAAATAAATGCCCTGGCCGGGATTCGAACCCGGGACCTCTAGCTTCGGAGGCAGAGTCACTACCAACTAGGCTAAACAGGCCGTCCGTTCTACGCGCATTGATTACGCGGGCATGGACGGAAGTACTTTATTTGCAAACGCATATTGTTTATTTGCTCCTGATTATAATGTTTAAAAATATTTCAGTGGTTTTATTTTAGAGTTAAGTGCTAGAATTGGCGACTTGACTAAGCAGTCTTTATAGTGGACATAAAGTCTAAATGGGAATTATGGGATCAACTACAATAAGACCTCAATTTTTTACTTTCTATGTCACTTGTGGTTTCCGTGAGCCAATGCTTGGTTACCTACAGAAAATACCGAAATCGGCATATGAGTGCCTATCAAATTCGAGGAGTTTCCTCGATTCCTCCTAGATCCCACCATCAGACCCTCACCAAATTTATATGGGACCAATGTCGGGGTATCTGCTTTGAAACAAAAAAGGAATTATCAAAATCGGCCAACGTGGTCAAGAGTACATACATAAAAAAAAAAACAAAAAAACATGCAGACGAACTGAGTAGGTACCTCCTTCCTTCTATTGAAGTTAAAGAAGTTAAGTCATCAGGCCAAGCTCAGTGTAAGTTTCAGTAGTTGCCGAATGAACTTACTCTAAAAAGTGAATACTTTCGCAGCGTTTCATATGTCTTTTACTAAGAAGGGAAGACTTTTTAGGATAACTCAAAAACAGCTTAACTGATTATGTCCGCTATAGTCTTTTTTTTTCGTTATTGATGGCTTCTTGCTGCTAAGGCACTTTGCCAAAGTCTAGTCTTCTTTGCTTTGCCAAAGTCTAGTAGTCTTTATTAAGCTTTTCTTTTTTACTGTTCAGGGAAGCCGGAGTGTTTAGTGTCCGTAAGCTTTTCATAATGCGAGTTGCAGTATTTATGCATAAAAGTTTAATTAATGACCCATCTTATTCTAACTTGTTAAAAAAACGTGTTTTCAAGGCAATTGTCCCTAAGGTCCGCTCTAGATTCGCTAGGCGATTTAAATTATCCATATTTCCTCTTATTTACAACTCTGTGCTCAAAAAGTGCAACCTCAAGCACTGCCGATAGCCTGAGGCTAAAAAACTAATTCGGGAGTTTTTGTCATCCTTGAACTACAAGGAGTAGTTAATATAAGGACTTGTTAATTTAATATATCTAATAGTAGTTGTCGACAGCATATGTTGTCGACCGATTCAAGGAGCCGTTTCACTCGTAGGGCTACTTCTGTTTCCCGGATTACATGAACACACATCCACACTCTCATACACTTACACATCTTCACACATTATTCAAACACATACAACTACTTCATTTCTTTAATTTGATTAGCTGCTTGTTAGGATAATACGAATATGTATACGTAACTTGTTCTTTTTTCATTTGTTTGCGTGAATTTTTGTAAAACCATAATTCGTCTTTAATTTGTATTTTCACACCCCTAAAGCCGCAATGTTATTTTGTTAACCCGTTATTCTGAACTGAGGGCCTACTCCGAACTTCGTGTCGGGCCGTCCCTTTCACTCTCGTGTTATACACTATATGACGGACAGGGACGGCACGATACGAAGTTCGAAGTTCGGAGTAGGCCCTCTGACTCCCACGATACAGGCCCAGCCTAGTGTGGGGGTTACTGTTACACGTGTGTTACACTGTGTTAGGTATTAGCGATGAATGTTAATTTGGAAAATAAATCACTTTTACTTTACTTTCAAAATTTTTTTCATATTTTTTGGAGCTATAGTTCAAAAGCTTGAGGGAGGGACACTTTTTTTCTACTAATATTCAATTAATGTACTTAATAATGCTAATACAATACAATAATTAATAGAAACGCTAGTAGATTTCTACCAAGAAGATACTATAGGTAGTGTAAGCTGGCGTTCAACGCGCGCGGAGAGTGGGGCGCTCCCTGCGGTCGGCGGCCTCCTCACCCCCTGACGCGATATTTTTCGTCATAGAGGAAATTATTATATACTGAGAAATTACTATACTGTTTTTCGTTGAACCTACGGCCGGGCCGAAATAGCCAGTGAACGAAAAAAGCATAGAACGCGAGCTTCCTACAAAAGTACACTTTAAAACGGGGCATTTATTCTAAATACGCACGCGCGGTGTTGTACCAATAAGAATTGCCAAAAATATCAGCCGATTTTCTATTACCCAAAACAAATAAACGTGATTGGTAAATTTCAAAATGACTGGCTGTGTTTCATCATCATCATCATCATGTCAGCCGAAAGACGTCCACTGCTGGACATAGGCCTCCCCCAAAGACTTCCACAATGACCGGTCCTGCGCCACCCGCATCCAGCGGACACCCGCGACCTTCACCAGGTCATCAGTCCACCGTGTGGGGGGCCTGCCCACGCTACGCCTTCCGGTACGTGGTCGCCACTCGAGAACCTTTCCGCCCCAACGGCCATCGGTTCTACGTGCTATGTGCCCCGCCCACTGCCACTTAAGTTTAGCGATTCGGAGGGCTATATCGGTCACTTTGGTTCTGCTGCGGATGGCCTCATTCCTGATGCGATCACGCAGAGAAACTCCCAACATAGCTCTCTCCATTGCCCTTTGGGTGACTTTGAGCCTTCTTATGAGGCCCATAGTAAGCGACCACGTTTCAGTGCCATATGTCATCACTGGCAACACACACTGGTCAAAGACTTTTGTCTTGAGACACTGCGGAATATTGGACGAAAAGATGTGCCGTAGCTTCCCGAACGCTGCCCAGCCGAGTCGGATTCGACGATTAACCTCTTTCTCGAAGTTGGACCTACCTAACTGGACAGTCTGTCCTAGGTATACGTAATCGTCCACAACTTCGAGCGTAAAGTGTCCGATTGTTAAGGGAGTTGGTGCGACATGGACATTTGACATGATCTTCGTCTTGTCCATGTTCATCCTTAGACCAACTGTGTTTGGTATCCATGAATGAAGGCTGAAATAGCCAATAAATAGTACATTCAGCTGCACCTTCCACCTTACGTATCGTGTCGTGATATGCGTGGATGTTTTTTTTACAACCATAGATAACCCCCTCTAGACAGCCCCTATCTATGTTTACAACAAATGGCCTTTTACACAGTGATAATAAAAGGCCATTTGTTGTAAAAAAAACTTAAGTAATCAATTCAATTTGGATAAAACATAATCTGTGGCAAACTGAGAGTCACCGAGAGTAATGTCAAAAGCGTTCGGTTAATGCATGGGAGTACGAGACACTACGTAGTGATCATATCTACCATTAGGGCCCATTACACGGTTAATATTATCACAATACTGGGATGACAACATTATTATTGTATGGATATTCCTTAAACATTCATCAATATTTGCGTGATACGGATCGTGATATGAGTGTATCGCGTGATAATAATAACCGAATAAAAGGCCCCATTGACGTTGCAATTAAAACTTACTAGCTTAGAGCATACATCAAGTCTTACAACGACGACTAAAAGTTTAATTACCAACTTTAAGTTAATATTTTATTAATTTTATCGTTATTATACATTTACATTGATTGAATTAAATAACGTGATTATCTAAATCTAAACGCATGGTGATAAGATAATGTTTTCACCACAGATAATCGGTATTCACCAAAGGTATTCACGAATCACGAGCTTCTGTCACTTGTCAGTGTGGCGGTGTGGCGTAGCGGCGTGCGTGGCGTGGTGGTCGGCCATTACAGTGACGCATATTGAAGTAGTATCACGGGAATATTGATGCACTTGGAGTCAATACATAAACTATTTTGAAATCCGAGATAATATTGAAATTCGTCTTGAGATCTTGTGTAATTCCCGCCATCGCTACTGGTTCATTCAAACTCGAAAAACTTTTGGTCATACTAAACCAAAGAACTAGACTCGGACAGAAGCCATGGAAGAAGAAAGTTACATATACATTAATTCGCGTTCACAATCCGCCTCATCGTCGGACGAAGCCCACGAACCGCAGGAGCAGGAGGCCACAAATAGTTACCTCAAACAATTTATCTCTACTTATGAATCATTTCCTTCACTCTGGGATCCAACGAACCCAAAATACTCGAATAAGGCTAAAAGAAACGAGGCCCTTGACAAGTTGGCCGGCATATTAAAAAATTTAAAACCTCGAGCGACAAGGGAAGACGCGAGAAAGAAAGTTAATAGTCTCCGCAGTAACTATAGGTATGATTTTAAGTTGTTCAGAACATAGTATTTTTTGACGTGATAACGTCTTTAAAATCGTTTTAGTCGGGTGACATGTTCAGAAACTTGTGTCACACCAAAACCTCACGAGCGCGATCGCGGTTATCACGTAAACATCTCGATCGTAAACCTACTTTACAAACAACCATTTTTTCTTGACATTGTCTGTTACATATTAAAGATCATAATTCTAGAGTTATCCTAGTACAGTTGCATCCTGAAGGATGCCTGGGGTCTGCTACCTAATCCCAAGGATTGGCGTAGGCACTACTTTTAAAGGAAGCCACTGCCATCTGACCTGCCAACCGAAGGGAGAAAAAGACATTGGGATTACACTTGTCAAGTGAGCGAGCAACTTGACAAGCCTATAATCCCAATAAGTTCGGTTTTCTCTCTTGCCACCCAAAGGCAACAAGCTGAGCAAAGCACGGGAGCACTTAGTTAGCTACTACTTATTGCAATCTGTAGAGAGATTGCATTGTAGAGAATGTAGCCACTAAAATACAGGATGGCTCATTTAGATTGTCAGTATGGGAAAGTCTGAAACTATAAGATATATAAAGATCTGTTCGTAGGAACCATGTCATCGATTTTAATAAAAAAAACTGCATTAATACATTTGGAAAAAATCCTGTACTCAGATTGGGAATCGAACCCGGTCGTTTTGAAAACAACGGACAATATTTCTATCCAAGGTATGTTTATATTTTCAGGAAAGAATTGATGAAGATAGAAAGATCAAAGAGGTTGGCTTCTGGACCAGATGAAATATACAATCCAACATCATCGACATTCCATATGCTGAAATTTTTATCAAAGAATGACAAACCTGGATCAAATCAGGTAAAGCTTTATTAATTACTTTTAACTAAATCATAAATCAATTATACTATATAAAACACACACAAGACTCACGCGCACAAGAGGGCACAATTATAAACTAACAACAACAAGACATAATACAAATATCGGCAAAAACTTTATTGCGAACCGAATTGTTAATACTTGGAACAAACTACCCTCCCAAGTTGTGAACTCCAACAGTGTTAATCAGTTTAAAATAGACTTGACAAACTATCTAAAGCAGTGAATCATATTAGTGCTTAGTGAACTATGATTTAGACTTGCCAGCGCGAGCTGCCTGTCTAAAATAATAATATAATAATAATAATAAAATAAAAATACTAAATTAGATTACAGGGAACCCATAGGGCTGGCTGCGTTCCTCTCTTGGATAGCTATATCAATCTGCTGGGCAAGGAGCGAGCCAGCACTGTGGCTCCGGAAACTTCTTCTTTTAAATGACACCTAAATTATCATATGGAGGTCAAAAGTCAAGACCTTGATATTGGCAAATCTGCCTTTCTAAAATCAGCAAGGAGTAAAAGCCATAAATAAGAAAAAGAGCAATTAGATTCAACTATAGTTTATGAACAGGGGTGATCATCATAAGTTGTTCCGTCAATGCTGAGGATCATGATTATTTTTGAGGAAAAGCACTACCTATCCTTCTGCGGGAATAGCAATTCGTGGATGCGTATCTGTTGACGGACTCCTCCTCGCGTCGTCCGTCAAAACCAACTTGTCCTCGTTTTTTTTTAATACCACGTTGGTGGCAAGCTTGCGTATGGCCCGCCTAATGGTAAACGGTCAACGCAGCCTATTTACTCCAGGGGTGCCACATGTGCGTTACCGACTCATAAAAAATTATACACTCCTTTCTTGAAGAAACTCATTGACTATACATTATGGGGTTCTTCAGAAAAGTACTGACTTTTTCCCTCAACCTCTGTAAATTCTGTAATATTAATGTGCTATTATTTCTGCAGGGAGATTCTGACGAGTATCATGAGGAGAAATTGGACATTTCTACAGTTTCTTCTCTTCAGTATGACACCCCTCCGTCAAAGATTAGAAAATCAACAAGAAACTCAAAAATAGAACAGAATAAAAGAAAGTTGAAACAAAAGGAATTGATAGCTAAAATCTGCCCCGTTATACCAACAGCTGTCGAATCAGCACAGCCAATTGAACCCATTGCTTTAGTGTGGTCTGAAAAGATTAAGAACCTAACTCCCACACACAGAATACATGTTGAAAAAGCAATCAATGATATCCTTTATGAAGCTGAAGTGCAGCATCTAAGTCAAAGTCCGATGCCATCCCTGACTATATACTCCACTTCAGGTGCTGATAAAAATGAACCGGATTTGGTAGTAAGCAAAGAAGAGTGCTAAATATTTGAATGTTAAGAATATTCGACGAGATGTGGTCATTAAGGATAAGTTCGCTTTTATACTTCTATGGCTCGGTCTGTCTTCTTAACCGACTTCAATAGAAGGAAGGAGGTCCTCAGTTTGTCTGCATATTTGCTTTTTTTTATGTATGTATGTTCCCCGATAACTCTTGACCACGTTGGCCGATTTTGATAATTCTTTTTTAGGGTTCCGTAGCCAAAATGGCGAATATGGAACCCTTATAGATTCGTCATGTCTGTCCATCTGTCCATCCGTATGTCACAGCTGATTTACTCGTAGTCTATGAGCACTACCGTGTGAAATTTGGTAAGAAGGTGTATGCTATAATCCGCTATAGAAATATGATGTAAAATTACGAAAAAAAATTAAACAGGGGGGGCACCCCATACATGTAACAGGGGGGTCGAATTTTTCGAGGGAACTCCTCCAATTTGATAGGCAAACATATGCCGAGTTCGTTATTTTCTGTAGGTAACCAAGCATTGGCTCACGGAAACCACAAATTGTGGCATATCGAATTACAAAATTTGAGTTGGTTTTTTTGTATAAATTATTGTTGCCTTAGTTTTGTGAGAAATAAAGTATTTACATACATGCACGCATTTTAATTTAAATGATCATACATAATATATCCTACCTATTATGCAGTTTACACACTTACCAATTTCTCAAAACAACCGCCAACCGTAAGGAGTATTATATTCTCTTTGACAACCGCCTTGAAAGTTGAAAGCCAGTTGGTGGTTGAACTAAGAGCATATGTCTACAGTTCACGTGTGTGCAGCTACAATACCGCGAAACGAATTTCGAGTATCTCTGTCGCTCGAATTCGCAAGTGCGACAGAGGGAGATGATCGGCTACAACTGCTGTATACGCCTGCGTACATTTAGACCCTTTACGAGCAAGTGTGATGAAAATTTATATTTTAAGGGTCGGCAGCGTTACATGTGACACCTCTGGAGTTGCAGGCGTCCATAGGCTGCGGTGAACACTTACCACCAGGCGGGCCACACACTTGTTTACCACCGACCGACGTGGTATAAAAAAGGACGCGGTTATGCGGTGGAGTGGGAAGCAAATGTCTTTCTCCCTTCTGACGCATAACTGCGTGTACGTTGGCCCATCATGGCCCAATGTGTGGTTCCGGCATTAAACCGATTAAACTAGCTAACTTTAGCTGCGCCTCTAGGTGGTTATTGACAAATTCATAAGTGTCTATAGTGGTCGGCGGTTAAGAAGTCAATCCTGACACCTGTCATATCCATACAGCTTATAACCTCAAAGTAACTAGGTTATAAACTGTATGGAAATGACAGCTGTCAGGATTGACTTCTTAACCGCCGACTACTATATATAAGACGTTTAAGACTAGTTCTCAATTTAGCTGCATTAGGGCTTTTCGGTCCCCCTTGGTGAAACTCGTATAGTGTCTCTATAGAAATCCTTACTCTGAGGGAACGCTTGAAGAAGCAACAATGATCGTAGCTAAAAACGTCAAATAATAATATTAGTGAGATCTGAGAAGTGAGATGGTGTTATCACTTATCGTATAAGAATTTAGATTACAGAGAGAACCATATTAATTATTTGTAGTCCTTGTCATAGTTTCACTTTTTTATTTGCCTCAAGCTATTTGATATGACTCTGAGGTAAAAAAAAGATGACCCGCCGAAGTAGGTCGTTTATATTTAGCCAGCCACAGGCCGTTTTAAAGAGATTCTGAGTTTAGCTGCATAAGAGTTTTTTTCTCCCTCTTGGTAAAAAAAAAATAGCACTCACATATTGAATTTCCCTTTAATTCAATATGTGAGTGCTATTTTCAGTACAGCCCGGCTAGTATCATAGCTTATACCGTCACGTTTTATGTGACGTTTCAGTACATTTTGGCCATATAACGTGACGGTATAAGCTATCATACTAGCCGGGCTGTACGGTGGCCATCATGCCCCATTGTGTAAATCCAGCATTAGGTTAAAAACGGTAAACGTTGACTAGTCTGTGGTGGCAACGCACAACTGTCACAAACTGTCATCATCTGTCAAGCCTAAGTACCGCGTCGTCTTGATTTTGTTCTCTCTTTATTTTATTATTAAATAATATATTGTTACGTTCATCAAAGTACACCTGTTTTTCTTCGGTCTTCCTGTATATTGTCATCTGGAGGCCACTCATTCGTTTCAAGATACGGTACGTTCACGTCTCATACAACCCTGGAGGTAGTTTTGGGTTGATTTATAAATCAAGGAATCATCATCCTCCTAGCGTTATTCCTAATACAGTCGCATCCTGAAGGATGCCTGGGGCCCGCTACCTAATCCCAAGAATTGGCGTAGGCACTAGTTTTTACGGAAGCGACTGCCATCTGACCTTCCAACCCGAGGGGGAAACTAGACCTTATTGGGATTAGGCTTGTCAAGTGAGTGGGCAACTTGACTGTTAGAAGTTCTTAAGCCGCCCGGAGGCCTCTAACTTGTATTAACGACTGCTATGATAGCAACCGGGATCAACGGCTTAACGTGTCTTCCAAAGCACGGGAGCGCTCAGTTAGTAACCACTCAAAGCGGTCACCCACCCAAGGACTGACCTCGCCCGACATTGCTTAACCTCGCATACTGCATGTGGTACGCCACAAACGCTCCTATGTAAATCCAGGAATCTTATATTTTTCTTTCTGGGTGCCGATTTTATAGCAAAATCCTTCTAGCTTCAAGATATGGTACGTCTAAGTCTCATAGAAGAAGTTTTGGGTAGATCTATACAGGAATGTTATTTCGTTTGAGTTCGTACTCCACCTAGACGCTTCAAGCGATTACACTCACATTTTGTATGTCCGTAGGTGCAATCATGGCAATGGTTTAGATAAAAAAAGGACATACCATGTAGGGATAATCACGGTAAATCTGAATTTCTGTATAGTTCAATGTAAAAAGTCGCGCACGCGCATAATTGATGTAAACAATTGAAAATAGAGGGAGATAATTTTTTTATTCCGGTTGCCGATGTTGTAACGAGATCCTTCTAGCTTATTTCCGGTTGAACCCTAAAGTATCTTGGGGTCCGATATGGTCCTAATCACAAGATTTGGTGTTACCAACTACTAGCTTGGCAATTGCTAAACTATTTTTACGAAAACGATTAAAAAAGTAAAAGTAGTTTATTCTTCAAATTAGGCATATTACATGCACCTATGAACGTCAATAAACTACCACCGGTTCGGAAAAATAAACCTCTGCCACGAGAAGAACCGGCAAGAAACTCGGCAAATTCTGATTGCCATCTGAGCTTCTAACCGAGAGGGAAAACTAGACCTGGTTGGGATTGGACCAGTTTCCTCACGATGTTTTCCTTCACCGGAAAGCTACTGCCACGTCAAACAATATTTGATACATAAGTTTATTTGAAAAAGCCAGTGGTATGATCCAAAGCCACAACCAACAGATAAGAGAACAGTATGGAATCATAAAGTCCATAGGCTACGTTGTCTGCTTACCATCAGGCAGGCCGTAAACATGATTGCCACCGTCGTAGTATATATATATTTTTTAATTACAGACCTAATGACGCTATAATGGAAAGAAGTGGTAGCAGTGTTGCGGAGGCAATGTACATCAAGCAGGAACTAAGAGACAGTGCGGAGGATGAGATAGCTGATAATCTTAAAGCACAGCCAGGAATTGTGATGTTAAATGAACCAGGTGAGTTTTTGTCTTGATTGGGTAATTTCAAGTCACCCAAAGAGCAATGGAGAGGGCTATGATGGGTGTTCTCTGCGTGATCGCACTGATCGCATCCTGAAGAAGCAGGCCCTCCGCAGCAGAACCAAAGTAACCGATACAGCCACAATAGCCCTCCGAATCGCACATAGAACCAATGGCCGTTGGGGCAGAAAGGTTCTTGAGTGGCGACCACGTACCGGAAGGCGTAGCGTGGGCAGGCCCCCCACACGGCGGACTGATGACCTGGTAAGGGTCGCGGGTGGCGCAGGACCGGTCATTGTGGAAGTCATTGGGGGAGGCCCATGTCCAGCAGTCTTTCGGCGGACAATTGACAACATAAATTTTTTTTAAGCGTGCTTTTTTCCCTTAATTCAAATAGAGGTTAAAAAATTAAACATAACCATTTTTTTTATATCTCGAAAATATCGCCATTTCATATTCAACAATCAATTTCAAAAGTTCCTCATTCTTAAAGAGAGTGACAAGCAAGGCGTCACAGCGTAAAAAATCGTACAGAAGCATTAATAAGGCGGATTTATTTACTCTATTGTCCTGCTTTCTCTTTGTGCGTTTTGACTGTCACAATTCAGCCTTGTGACGTCACACAGTCGATGGTAGGCTTTCTACACATTTTCGTGAATATTTTGAAAACAAATTGCTATAAAAATATAAAAAATATATTTTTGGGTTTCTTGTTGTTAACAATTTAACGAAATGAGTTAAGGGGCTCCCTAGTCCGAATGACCTTCAGCGTTCGGCTTCCTCGTCCCCCGCACAGCCTATCGTAAACACGTACCATCACGTACCAAAAGGTCGTAACTACCTCGAACCTCGAACATTAATTACAACGCCGCCTCGAGATGTTTAAGCGAACCACTGTCAATAGCCGTATCGTCTGTTCTAAAGACAGATGGCGTCGCGTTCGAGCGTTAATTTGGCGCAGTGGTATGTGACCCTGCTTACTGTGCATGAGGTATCGAGCTCGATCCCGACCAGTATAATAGTTTTTGTGTTATTCTTAAGTTTATTATTTGTAATTGGTATGTTATTATTAATGCATTTAACAATGTTGTCATTAAATTGAATGGTAAAAAATAAAATACATATTTATTTAGACATGTTTTATTGATTTTGAACATTTTTTTATTCATTTACATACATACTATGAATAATTGAAAAGCGGCCAAGTGCGTGTCTGACTACGCACAATGAAGGGTTCCGTACCCACTCCTACTAGTCTTAATTTAAAAACACTATCATATACTGTTAATTAAATAAGGTCGTATCTTTATAGAAAACTCATGGCACTTAAGTCCTTTTGTTTGGGTGAGGCAGTTTTTCAGGGATAACTTAAAAACGGTAAGACCGATCTTATTTAAAACAATTTTCGGTGAAAGTATTTAATAAGCACTATGCCTATGATTTTTTAAAATAATTTTTGTTTCCACTGCTTGGAAGTTAGATACAATTATTATGACTTTCGGAGCGATTATCTCCGAAAATATTCACGCGATCAATTCTGTTTCTGAGAAACATTACATTCATTTTTGAAGACCTATCGATTTATGTGCCACATGTTGAATTACGTGAATAAATATTTTTTTGACTTTCAGTTACGTGTACCCCCTAAAAATTATTTTCTTTAGTAATTTGTATATATAACTATGTAGCGGTCTACATATTACATCTAGATTTCGAATTTTGGTTTAATACACCCTATAGTTTTTGAGTAAAATGCCTGTAACATACGGACGGACAGACAGACAGACAGACAGACATGACAAGACTGATTTATTGAATATAAGAAAGAAATTAGTTAGGGCTGAAGGGCTTATCTAACACTTTGAACAATATAAAAGTTTATTAAACAGGTTACAATATATACATTATTTTCGTAATATCAGGGTGTCAAAAATCAGATTTTCAAAAAGTTATTTCTCTAAAACTACACGTAGTAGAAACGCGTGAGTTTTAGGCTGGGTTGCACCAAACCGTCTGTAATCGAAAGCGGTGTTCGTTAAAATCTGATTGTATGGAAAGTTTGACAAGTTTCTATGGGATGACAGCTGCCGGCGCCATATTTAACGTTGATCGGTCTGTAATAGTGTGTTGATGCAACTCAGCCTAAGGCTGGGTTGCACTAAACCGTCTGTAATCGTAAGCGTACCAACATACAACGAGTATTACAGACCGATCAACGTTAAATATGGCGCCGGCAGCTGTCATCCCATAGAAACTTGTCAAACTTTCCATACAATCAGATTTTAACGAACACCGCTTTCGATTACAGACGGTTTGGTGCAACCCAGCCTAAAACTCACGCGTTTCTACTACGTGTAGTTTTAGAGAAATAACTTTTTGAAAATCTGATTTTTGACACCCTGATATTACGAAAATAGTGTATATATTGTAACCTGTTTAATAAACTTTTATATTGTTCAAAGTGTTAGATAAGCCCTTCAGATACATACATTTAGAGGTAATTACGACCTCTCTAGGTACATTTTTTACAAAGATATTAATTATTTTATTGATTTTGGTTTTTATTTTTTTTCTTCTATGTTCCACGTAGTAGGGCGCGATATTTGTATGACAGCTTCATTATTATGTTTTCTATCTACCCTATTTTTTACGAGACCTAATTCCATGGCAAATTCAAGTAATCACCGAAACACTTTATATCCGGGTTATCCGGCCTCTAGGGTTGACGCTTCGGTATTTTTAATTTTATAGGCCGTTTTCTCGGGGATATCTATTATTTTACATTAGAAGCTGTATAAGATGTTTCCAGCTTTTTATGTAAGTATGGGCGATTACTTTTTAACCGTGGTACCGTAATTTTTAACCGACCCATGATAGATGTTGCGATATAGCATTAGTTTAAAGATTCTTAGCCTAACAGTATCCTGACGTGAGATATGTTTTCTAAGTACTTCCAAGTACTTTTGTTTTGATATTTGGAGAACATTTACATCTCCAAAAAATAAATGTGTTTCTTACTATGATTGGAGAAGTTTTAAATGTCAAATTAATTCTTTTGGCCACGGGACCCTTTGTATTTTCATTATTTTTAGCGTTCTTTTACTTTATGTTGACGGCAGAGACGCTTTACATCTCCAAGTTAGGTTATAATTATTAAAATGACTTGGACGCAGATACTCTTTACATTTCTCAGCAAGTGTGGTATTTGTCTGTTGTGTCATTTTGTTATATATCATGTGTCACTTAACGATCATTGTAAATGTATTTGTAAACTCTGACATGTAAAAGAGCCCTAGGTCTCTAGAGGCCTACTTGCTAAATAACTATTTGAATTTTGTAGTAAATAATTATTTGGTTTTTGATGAATGATTCATCAATTTCCGATGGGAAGGGGTCCACCGTCGTTAGGTAAACACTGAAACCCCATGTCAATACATATAGTCCGGATGGTGTCAATACCGTATTATTTACTTTGTTACAAAAAAAACACTTAACAAAACACTAGGTGGGCCAGTAAATGGGCCATTTTACCAAAAGTTGTACACTGACTTTATTTATCAGAATTTTGAATTTTTCGGTTATTCCTACTCAGAATCGAAAACCCTTTTCATTCTAAGAGGAGACAAAAGTGTCCCAACCCATTCCGTTACTTTTCCGTAGACGGTTGTATGGAAGTAACAGAATCGAAACTTTATTTTTGTATGAAAAAATTGGGACACTTTTTTTCTCCTATTAGGATGAATAGGGTGTTCAATTCTGAGTACAAATAACACAAAAAATCGAAATTATGAAAAACTTTTCATAAAATGGCCCAAATCCGGATAATGGTAGTGGCAGCCCTGACCGAAAACTTAAATTTACTGTAGATTAAATGTTCCATGGAATTAGGTCTTTTAAAAAATAGGGCTGATATAAGACATAATAATGAAGCGTTAATACAAATATCGCGTCCTACTACGGGAGAAGGTGGAAGAAAAAAAAAACAAAATCAATAAAATAATTAATATCTTTGTGACAAAAGGTCGTTTTAATCTCACATTTGTAATGATCTAAACTACAGTAATTTGTAATAAAATGGGGATGTCACTTTTTGGCTTCTATACAGTTACGCCATACGAGGGTCAAACTGAAAGTTTCGGGAATAGAAAAAAAATGCAGTTAAATTGAATAAAAGTATTTTTAATGTTTTTCAAAGTATTCTCCTTTATATTTTATGCACTTTTTCATGCGTTCAAACCAGTCGTTAAAACACTTATTGAACGCTGAAATAGGGGTGGACGTTTTCTTGCGAAACTGCCGATTTTGGTCGACCTTCACGCGCGTCGTCCGTGAGGGATACTCGGCCACGTTGAATTTCTGAATAGCACCTGTATATTGTCGTCTTTGAAGGTGCTTAATTACTAAAAACAGCAATTATCCGGTCTCCACATTGTTTTTGTGTTAATCCACTTTTAAAGTCGTAATAAATCATAGCTCTTAAATTTCCACGGGACAATTCCATCTTCAGTGGTGACTCAACAACTCAAAAAACAATTGAAACCCAACCATTGTTTATTTTCTGTGGCCAGTGTGTTATTATGATGAAACTTCAGAGATTATAAAAAGCTATAATATGTGTCAAAAATAAGTTCGTAAGTATTAGATTCCCGATACTTTCAGTGCAGCCCTCGTAACGATGGTACCTAATGTTTTAGTGGAAAAAATGGTTTACACTAGTTTTGGGGTGTACGGGACAAAGAGACCACAAAGGCCAAGGATCTCCTTGATCAAATCGGTCGCATGCTGCCCTCGTCCTACGGTTTCTTGGGATCTTGAGTAGATCGTTAGTCCACCTTAGTCGTGAGTCTTCCCACGCTGTGTTTTCCGGTCTGCTTCATTTTTGGCGATTTGTTTTTCTGTCTTTTTTTTTATTGCTTGGCGAATTGGTGAGGGATCCCTAATAGGCATATTACGAGGATGTCGTGGATCCACCAATTCTGGCAGAATGCAAGTAATATAAAATGTCGTCAATTTATTTTCCATCTTGTCTCGCCAAAAATCGTCGTCCTTAAATATTATTTCCGTTTTTAATGGCTCTTGATCGTTAGCCCATACAGCAAATATACATCTCGTTCGCTTCGTAATATGTAGTTGCCCTTGCACTTGGTAAAACCAATCGTGAGTTTGATTTATTTCAAGATCACCACTTTTATTTTTTTTCCAAAATGTCACCTTTTTGGTATTGATAGCTGCATCAATACCAATATCATATGCGGTTATGGGGCATTTGATCTCTACAACTGCATCATCACCACATAAGCCGTCCGGTGTTGCTCCGAGATATGGCAAATCTTCATCAATGAAGAGTCCGCATGGGTCTATCTTAATGTGAAGTTGTTTTGCGAGCAATTTTATTGCGTCGCTTTCTTTGTTCCGACCGTGACTTATTGACGGAACATGGCCTAGGTCTGCCTTGTAAAGTAATTGTTTTACTGTACTTGCACAACTCGTATCCGGTCTCATCTTTATAATTTTTCCAAAATTTGACGCTGTCAGGAGCGACCTTCTCAATTCCAACCATTCACTGCATTGGCTTTGATGGACAGTTTTCTGTTGTATAATTTGTCTTTCTTTTTCCGTTTTTTTTAAGCCTTCAAGATGTTTCAGTTTTAATTTCTCGAATTGTTCTACTGCCATATCAACTGTATGACAAGCAGTACCATAATTACTGTCATGAACGGATTTTTTTTCTTTTGAAAATAGCAGCTTTCTTTTTGTTTTTTTATTTTTTTTATTAAGCAATGCTTTTCTTATCCTTGATCGTTCTAGCTTTTTCACTCTACCTTGAGGACTTGCACCTTTGTTGATAGAAGTGTAAAGCATGGATATTGTCTTCCGCGTGTTAAAACCAACGGCTGCGGCAAGGCACCGTGTTTTGTAGGATGACTTTTTTGAAAAATTGATTCTTTTGCCACCTACTAATTTTGCTACAATACTGTGGAAATTTTCCACAGCGTTGCTGTCGACGTCATAAAACAGGCTCCTTGAGTGTCCGGCAACACTTTGAACCAGTGAGCAAATTTTTTGCCACATGGTACTCAAAAAGAAATCGCTCGGAATTGCATCATCTGCGTCTGCAACACAAATTTCACCATCAGGGTTTGTAATTCGATTACAGAAATAAATTTTACACTTGGAATGATTACCAAACGCGTGCAGATGACTGGTCAGAATGTCTTCGAAAAGACATTGCACGTCGGAATCAATTTTGTTTCTTTTTATGCTTTTGACGATGACGCACCTAATCGTTAAAATGGCCTTTCTTGTGATAAGTTTCCTAAACTTAAGCGGATATTTTGTCTCTGTACTTAAGGCATTTAGTTTGTTGCAAAAATTTCGCAAGATATGATTTCGGCACTCAACTTTTTCTACAGTGACATCAGGGTATGGACGTGTTTCGAGAATTTTAGAATATGTACTTGAATCGCCGTCTGAAATCAGCCTTCCGTATATGAGCCCATGTTGCTCAATGGAACTTTTGAAACCTTCAACCAAAATTTGGCTTTCCATTGAAGTCGAACTGCCCGTGTAGTTTTTAAAACATAAATGTTCATTGGGCTGCGTCCCTTTACTCTCTGCATTGGTACAAGTTTGGCAATATTTATTTTTCACTCCTAAATATAAGATTTTACCTGTATTCTTGCCAATGATTGTGGCAGCACCAGATAATGCCGAATAATTTTTTTTAAATGATCGTTTGGACCAACATCCGTCTGCAATAACATCAATTATTGGGACTCCATCTTTATTGACCCTGCCCTCTGCTATAGAAATTTCTTTTTCTTTGTCTGCGGCTTGTTTCATTTGTTCGTTTGCGGTAATTTCCCAATGTTTGTGAATTAAGTCGTGATTTTTATCGTACAAGTGCTGAGGTACTGTCGGTAAATTGACACAGGACAACAACTCTTCCAGTTGCGATTGGCCACATCCAATGGCTACTGTTCCAGCTACCGCGCAACAATTAACATTGACAAAGTTTTCATCGCATAGATCACTGTTTATGTAAAATTTGACATTGCACATTTTGCACTGAAACGTAAAAGTAGACACCAAGCCGTTTTGTTTTTCACCTACTAATTCTAGCACTTGCGAAGTGCAACCCATGGGACCATGACTAGCTATATCTAGTAATTGTTTCACAAAGTATCTGATGTCTACAATTCTTCTTCCACGTACATCCTTTTTTGAAGCAGGTTTTTCTTCCTCTGCAATCTCCAACTGAAAATTATAAATAACATTGTAAATATTTTCAAAAAAATAAGTTGACGGACTATTGGAAGTTACTGACCCATTTTAACTGCTTGAGCATTGATCTGTATATATACTTTAAATGTAATACAATGTAATATACCTCAACGTTTTCTTCGTTGCCGTCTTCATATTGTGACATCTTTGCAATCTGATTTTCCTGACTATCATCGCCGTGATTAATCCGTTGCTGAGTGATCCTAAAATTATCAATAATTAATTTAGTTATGGTCTTGTATTTTCTAAGAGCTATAATTTGAAGGTGAAAAACTAAACTCTTTACCGTCTACTTTTACGTTTCGGTGCAATTATTTATCATTATTAGGTGCAGTAACAATAATTTTGAGGCAAAATATAGGAAACATTGCCAATTAAGATAAAGATTTCAAAAAATCATCTTTACTTGAAATCACGTACTTAATTTCGACTAGTGACTGATAGTTCCAAAAAAAAATAATCTACAAGATTGAAAAAAGCTTACCCGACGTCAGGGTGCCCTTGCTTTACGGCAGTTGCGGCAAAGCTAGTTTCTGCTTCATGTAGGTGTGGTTCTTGCAGAGAGACCTCGGCGTTGAGGTTCAGAGGCTGCAGTACTCGTCTTATATTTTGGTTACTGAAAAAAGTGATCCAATTACTGTTATGCAAAGTGGCACCAGTGGCTAGTGATGACATATGGAACTGAAACGTGGTCGCTTACTATGGGCCTCATAAGAAGGCTCAAGGTCACCCAAAGGGCAATGGAGAGGGCTATGCTGGGAGTCTCTCTGCGTGATCGCATCAGAAATGAGGCCATCCGCAGTAGAACCAAAGTAACTGATATAGCCCTCCGAATCGCTAAACTTAAGTGGCAGTGGGCGGGGCACATTGCACGTAGGACCGATGGCCGTTGGGGCGGAAAGGTTCTCGAGTGGCGACCACGGACCGGAAGGCGTAGCGTGGTTAGACCCCCCACAAGGTGGACTGATGACCTGGTAAAGGTCGCGGGAGTCCGCTGGATGCGGGTGGCGCAGGACCGGTCATTGTGGCACTCTATGGGGGAGGCCTATGTCCAGCAGTGGACGTCTTTCGGCTGATATGATGATGATGATGATGAAAGTGGCACCATGGGTCTGTAACGGCTCCATGGTGGCCCACTCCCGTTCCTCCGGACTATATGGATTGACATGGGGTTTCAGTATTTACCTATAATATATATGATAACAAGAGTGGACCACTTCCCATACCACATATAGCCTTTCATCTAAAATTGATGAATCATTCGTCAAAAACTACAAATTGTTATTTAGCAAGTAGGCCTCTAGAGACCTAGGGCTCTTTTACATGTCAGAGTTTACAAATACATTTACAATGATCGTTAAGTGACACATGATATATAAATTAAAAAACAGTAAAAATAATGGAGATATAAAGGGTCACGTGGCCCAAATAATTAATTTTACATTTAAAAGGTCTCCAATCATAGTTAGAAACACAGTTCTTTTTGGAGAAGTAAATGGTCTCCAAATGTCAAAACGAAAGTACTTAGAAGTACTTACTTAGAAAACATATCTCACGACAGGATACTGTTAAGCTAATAATCTTTAAACTAATGCTACATCGCAACATCTGTCATTGGTTGGTTAAAAATTACGGTACCACAGTCAAAAATTAATCGCCCATACATACATAAATAGCTGTAACACTTTTACAGCTTCTAATGTAAAATAATAGATATCCCCCGAGAAAATGGCCTACAAAATGAAAAATACCGAAGTGTCAACCCTAGACGCTGGATAACCCGGATATAAAGTGTTACGATGATTTCTTAAATGTTCCACGAAATTAGGTCTTGTAAAAAATAGGGTAGATTGAAGAGATAATAATAAAGCGCTCATACAAATATCGCGTCCTAATACGGCGAAACATGGAAGAAAAAAAAACAATTCAATAAAATAATTAATATCTTTGTAACCAATGTACCTAGAGAGGTCGTAATTACCTCTAAATGTATGTCTTTGAAGGGTTTATCTAGCACTTTGATCAACAGGAAAGTTTATTTAATAATTTGCAATATGGGGGCGTCCACAAATTACGTAACGCAAATTAAAGGGAGGGGGGGGGGGTTCCGCCTAAGCGTTACGGTCCTGTTACGTTGGGGGTGGGGGGGAAAGGGGGGGGGGGGTTGTCAAGGTTTGCCTTACGTGACGCACGATTTTTTTATTTATAATAGTTTACATAAAAAAATACATTTTCACATCTAATTTGCGGTATTCCTCTGAGAAAACATCGCATATTTATGACCCTCACTTGCGGCTCGGGCCTCATATATCTGCGATATCGGCCTTTCTTTGTTTTACAACCCTTGTATCGTAAATTAGCTATTACAAAACACTCGTTACTTACCGGAATTGAAGGGGGGGGGGGGGGGGGGCGGGGTCCCAAGCTAAGCGTGACGGTCCTGTTACATGGGGGGGGGGGGGGGTTGAATATTTAAGAATTTTGCGATACGTAATTTGTGGACGCCCCCTATATAATTTTTTTCTTAGTATCCGGGTTTCAAAAATCAGATTTTCAAAGATGTATTTCCTAAAAAACTACACTTATTAGAAACGCAGGAGTTTTAGTCTCGCATTTGGAATGATCTAAACTACAGTAATTTGTAATAAAATGGGGATGTCACTTTTTTAGCTTCTATAAAACACTAGCTTCGGTTCGGGCCACAAATACCTGCGATCTGGGACATTTACGAATTTACGCCCTAGGTACGTAATGTAAGTACTATTTTTATTCTTAGGTGCTATGAGTACATAAGGCCGCGGGACGACGCCAACGGCGGGCAGCGGCGAGCGACACGATCAAAATGTATAGACTTGAATGAACCTGTCCGAACGACAGCGGCGGCCCGCTGCCTGCCCCGCTTTCTGCCCCTAATACCTCTAGTACCTATAGCCTTGTAAGTCCCCATGTAGTTACTTGTTATAAGTAGGTACAACTACAAATCGAGTTTGATGCGATGCGATGAAGCTACTCAAAATAATAGATAGATACTTACCCAGCGTCAATGTCAGTCCGTTTCACGGCAGATACTATGTTATCTGGCATCTCTGGCTGTTGACGCTTTTCTGCCTTTATTTTATGGCTAAAAAATTAAAAATTATTCAATTTAGAAAAAGTAAATTATTACTTGAATAGGTACTTATAAAACGTAGAAAGAAAACTCCAAGGACATAAATAGGTAACCTACTATGCATTTATCTTCACGTTGAAATAATATTGTAGGTAATATTTTTTGCTTTTCTAAGGCCGATATTAGAATATCATAAAATATAATCCTATTTGACAGCATGCGTACAATTATAATCATATATTTGAAAGAAGAAAGAAAGAAAGAATTCTTCATATTTAGCCGGTTCCTACATCTATGATCATATTTCTATGATAGTTTAATATCGGCCTAAAGTAAAACAAATAGCAGGTATAAAATAAAACAAAATGCAATACGCATACAGTCAGTAAGAAAAAAACAAGAAAGAAGTGTGCAGTAGAGGATTCGAACTCTAAACCTCATCGGCGTGGCATACTTTAGGCAAATGCTTGCAGTCTGAGCTATAATAACGCTGATGTTTGCGACGAAATTTCGGTATAACATGTATACTGAAATGTTAAACTTTCTCTAACATCATGTTATCATATTACATGTTAGTAACATGTACTCTGAAAATCTTGAAATGTGTATACCTAGTTTTAATGAAAAAATAATACCACTTCTATTTCATTATCATTAGGTACAAACAAAATATTACTCACGCCAACTGAAGATGTTGTAACAACCGTTTCTTCCGTTTTGACACCTTCGGCATTGTTATACCAGTAACAAAACAACCACACGCGCACACGAAATGTACACAAAATTAAACACTAGGAAAATAGTAGGGCGCAGCGTCAATTCGGCACACGTCTCACCTGCGTAATCGTCGGATCGACACTGCCCCGTCGCCCGCGCAGGCACTCGTAATATAGTTACGTCGCGAAATAGGATTTTGCTGATTTTTTTGAAAATTATAACTAAACTTATAGAAAAGGCTTGCATAGCGTGTTAGGCGTTTTCATAAGGAACAATTTGGCATAGGTTTTGGGTCGATTAAAGGTTTATTGAGAGACTAGATACGTAATCATTATTTTTATAGACCTCTCTGTAAAAATTCATAATTAAATACATAAAAATATATTCAAATTTCCGAATGCTAGAAAGTGTTAAGGAGGAACTAAACTATCATATGTACATGTTTCGTAAGTTATTTTCACCATTCCAGGGACTAGATACACAACAAAAACCATGAAAAACCGTTAATTTTTGCTTGGAGCCCCTTAATATTTTATACCAGGGTTCGAAAATATCCGTAGTTTTAGGACATACCCGGGTCCATCGTTCCGGGTCCAACGTTACATAATTAGGTTTTAATATTCTCGAGTATTTAATAACAAATCTCGCTACGCTCGTTTTGTTACAGATACTCTCGAATTTCAAGAACCCTTATTATGTAACTGTGTTCGAAAGTATTACATAAATGAGTACAAAGAAAAAATACTCATTTAAGCAAATACATAACATAATTAATCAAAGAATTATTGTTATTTGAGGATTGTTTACCAGTAGTTAAGCGAAAGTCCATGCATGTGTGCGCTGTGTGTGTGAGTAGAAAGTTCAACGTAATTAGTTCTCTAGAAAGCCTGACCAGTATAACTTATCTCACTTTATATTTACCTCCTTACAGTTAAAGTGGAGGTAAAGTACGAAACACCGGAGCCAGTATTTGCGAAACGAGATCCAGAGGAGAACGAAGGATACGGTAACGAGAGTAAGACTCCAGTGACTCCACGGCATGTAAAGGATGAAGTATGTGAGCCAGCACTTCTGCAACCGTCTGAAGGTACTCACTTCACTACGTAATATAAATGAAAATCCCCCAGTATCCCATTGAGGTAGGTAGCGACCAGAGAATGCCATATACTATGGTCCTTACGTACTTCTTCCGCTTCAATCACATCCATACATCTCTTACTTGCTCTTCGGCTGCGGGTACTTTTGACCTGGCCTTTTCCAGTATCGTAGAAATATGATCATTCATTCATATTGGTCGCCCCCTTCCGACCCCTACTGACATCCACCTCCTAAGCGTAAATCCTCTTAGTCTGCTTTCACATATCCTCTCAGCATGCCCAATATTTTTCAATCCTGGTCACTATGACGTCATCTATTCCGAATCCAACTGTACGCGATAAACTCAAATTTCGACTGGATTTTCATACGGTTTTTCACCAATGGACGGAGTGTCATGTTTGGAGACGGTGTTTCATGAACAATTACGTAGAGTCAAAGAAGATAATATAGTAACGTAAAGTAGAGTTGACAGTTAGGATTGATCTCCTCGAGGGTTCTTTAAGAGGGCGCAGTACGCTCGGATTTCCATACAAACGTATTTATGCTCTCATTTTAAAACGCCAATGCTAGAATAACATGAAACTTTGTATACACAATTGGATCCAGCATATCTAGGTCGGAAATTAGTTTCTGTTGCTAGAAATTGTAAAAGAAAAAAAAATACAGCGGTTTTTTGAGTTTTTACGGCTTGTATGAAAACCTTAATAATTGTTGTATTTTTTCTCCATTATAATTTCAAGCAACAGAAACTAATTTCCGACCTAGATATGCCGGATCCCATTGTGTATACAAAGTTTCATGTTATTCTAGCATGGCGTTTTAAAATGAGAGCATAAATACGTTTTTATGGAGAACCGAGCGTACTGCGCACTCTTAAGCGGAACGCATTATACAGGATGGATACAGGTGGGGAGCGGGTCGGGTCGGGACTGTCGGGAATATGGCGAGCCTATTCACCTAGCTCTATCTATATGAATAATATCACACAGACGACGGGCGCGGCGCTATTACTAGTTTTTTTTATTACGTTACTTTAAAGGTGCGTACCGTTTGGGCAGCGAGAGCAGACCACCAAAAAGGTCGACTGATGTCCGGGTAAAGATCGCTGGAGTCCGCTGGATGCGGGTGGCGCAGGACCGGTCATTGTGGCACGTTATTTATTTATTTATAATTGTTCTCTTGTGGACTTACAGTTGCCCAAAGCGTCCACAAGACAGATATTATACAAAGGTCTCCTAGGGACTAAACGCTAATTACTACATATACAATTATTATATTTAAATATTATCTATATCAACATACTACAGATAGCTGAGACTATTTGCAAAACGAATAATTTTTAGTCTAAGTGACGACCAACTGTCTGCAAACAAAAGTAAAAAAAGTAAAAGTAGTTTATTCTTCAAATTAGGCATATTACATGCACCTATGAACGTCAATAAACTACCACCGGTTCGGAAAAATAAACCTCTGCCACGAGAAGAACCGGCGTAAGAAACTCGGCGAGGTGTCATTTTTTCAAAACAATATACATTGTATAGTTAAATATAAATTACAGTGTCAGCTACTACAAAATAACAATGCTACAGTAGAAAAACATATTTTCGCGATAGATTACCCGTGCAGGACGCTATCACTGCCAAACATCCCTATCCATGATGTAATCGTTTATCTTATAATATGCTTTTGAAATAAGTGTTTGTTTTACTACAGATTTGAATTTAGAATTACTAAGTTCAGTAATGTGTTTAGGAATTTTATTGTAGAATTTGATACAATTTCCCAAGAACGACTTCACATCGGCGTCCTGGTTAGACGTCATTTCATTTCATTTATTTAATTGCGAAATCATGTACATATCAATTAAGGTCTTACATTCTAAAAGTCAGTCCATGACGCCCTGTTAGGGCACACAATATTAACTTAACAACTAAATACCTAATATCTAATATATCAATTTAACACTTTAAATATGTAGTAAAATAATGAATTCAATAAGAACATTTATTTACAATTAAAATAAATAAAAACAATTTTTTAACTATGAGAAAATTAAAAAAAATTATCTCTTAGGAAGTCCTTTACAGAGTAATAACAATTACTAATCAATAATTTCTTTAATTTATTTTTAAACAAAATCCTTCCTCAGTCCTTCGGCTGATATGATGATAATGAATTTAAGGTCGCCTCGGGTTGAGGCACGCATGGCCTGTTTGTTCAAATTCGCAGGCGCCTCACGTGCTCTACTTGAGCAGCTCGCGGTGAGCTTACCGGAGTTGGTCTTTTGACCGTGCTCAAAGGCGCCTCGGTGTGCGGGACCGCTGCTTGGTCGTTATCAGACCTGCTATTGGTGTTAATTTATTTTTATTTCATCGGCCCTTCCCCCTTGGACCTATCGGAATAGTATGATAATAGTTATCGATCCTTATTTTTGCCAAAATAAAATTAAATTCAACAGTTTGCCGGTTTTTAAAATGTATACTGACTTTTCATCTGTTCGTGTGTTAATGAATCACAATAAATAAATAAATAAATATTAGGGGACAATCTTACACAAATCGACCTAGTCCCAAACTAAGCAAAGCTTGTACTATGGGTGCTAGACGACGACATTCATACTTATATACATAAATACATAGAAAACATCCAAGACCCAAGAACAAATATCCGTGAAAATTGCACAAATAAATGCCCTGGCCGGGATTCGAACCCGGGACCTCTAGCTTCGGAGGCAGAGTCACTACCAACTAGGCTAAACAGGCCGTCAAATCACCAAACGTCGTATACTGAAACCCCCAGAATATAAGAAATACTTTTCCGAAAACCGCATCTAAATCTGTTCAGCCAAACGAGAGATAATCGTGGACAAACATATATACCTACATACGTACATACAAACATACGGGTCAAACAGATAACCTCCTATACGCTTAGTACGCGGGCGAAGCCGCGGGCAAAAGCTAGTCTAATATATGACACTGCCTCCGAAGCTAGAGGTCCCGGGTTCGAATCCTGGTAAGGGCATTTGTTTCTGTGGTGAGCAGAAGCATTTGTTCCTGAGACTAGGATGTTTTCTATGTATTTAAGTATATATCTATTAAATATATCGTCGTTTAGTACCCATAACACAAGCCTTATTGATCTTACTATGGGACTAGTTCGATTTGTGTAAAAAAAGTTTCATCCACCACCAACGCATTTTTTAGCAATGGTTATACGAGATGGATTATATAGATCACCAGTTGTACTAACAACAATTTTAAATGAAAAAACCGCCTTAAAAAAAAACTCAAAAGCACGAAATAAACTAGAGATTTCCAATCGAATCATGAGATGAAATTTATACGTACGATTTCATTTCACAAAATGTATTAAACATATATATAAAGACGAAGTACGTTATAAAAAATTAGCTACCTTACTATAACCTTCTAAAGTCGGTGCTAAATGTTTTTCGAATTTGCCTAGATGGCGCTAGGGGTCCTATAGTTGCACGCGGTAGAATGCTGATAGCGATCCCGCGGCGTCCTCGACAAGGCGGAGCCGGCACTCGTTGGTGTTTTAGACGGTAGTCCAAGGCGTTCTGCTGCGGTTAGTCCGTCATACCCGTCCTGGTCCCCCCAACCGGGTGGGATGCATAAAAACATTTCCCCAACGTTAAAAAAAAAGGGTCCTATAGTTACTGCATGTGAGACATCTGTGTTAATAGTGTTACTTAATACTATTTGAGTTGTTGTCGAAATAGTTACAATGTCACCATCACCATATAACACTTCTCTAATTGTATATTAGACACTTCTAAGGCGATATCGGTGTTTTAACCGACTTCAAAAAATTAGGAGGTTCTCAATTCGACTGTATTTTATTTTTATTTTATGTTTGTTTATAGTATAAGTTTGGAGATGATTGGATTCGGTTATTATACAAACCTCTGTGGTTTCAGCTTCAAGCCAGGCAGTAGTTGGGGATGTGAAGCCGGCAATATACGGTCAACCATCTCTGAAGAATTGCCCTAAAGGCGATATTGAGGCGACTGGCTGTCAAACCGTCACTCATCGGGACACAGAAACCAACCCCTACGCCTGCGAAATATGCGGCAAGAAATTCAAGGAAATATACTTCTACATCCCACACATGCAACTCCACGAGCATAACATGATAATCGTGGACGAATCCGTTACCCAACAGACATCTTACCGTTGTGGGGGTTGTGATGTAGTGTTTGAAGGCAGAAATAGCAAATCTTTCTTGTACAAGCATCAGCACAAATATTGTAATAAACGGTCCACAATATCGTTTTCGAATCCCCACAGTTGTGATATATGTAAGATTAGTTTTCCAAAAGCCTACTCTTTACTTAACCATAAAAGAATACATTACGGCGAAAGGCCACTTAGTTGCGATGTATGCGTTAAGAAATACGCATAGGTATTCCAGTGATTTAGATAAGCATAAAAATTAAAAAGTTTCACACTCGTGAAATGCCATATTCGTGTGAAGTATGTAAAAAACGGTTCAGGTGTCGGAGTCACTTGGTCACACATGGAAGATTCCATTCCAGTCATACGCCACACTCATGTGGGACCTGTAAAGAGAAATTTGCAGACGTGGCGACTTTGAAAGTTCATAAACTAATACATACTGGTGAAAAACCATTCACTTGCGAAATATGTAAAAAGCAATTCAAAAGTAATAATACCTTAATTACTCATAGAACGCATCATAAAACGGTGGGTTCTCGTGCAAAATATGTAAACAGCAGTTCACGCACGTAGGTAATTTAATGAATCATCTCACAGTTCATCATCCTGGTGAGACCGCACCTTAATTACTAGTGTTTCGCCCCGAACTGTGGACTTTAACGTGAATAATAACAAAACGCCTAAGTGCGAGTCGGACTCGCGCACCGAGGGTTCCGCACTAAAAAGCCTGGGCCCAGCTGTAAACTGCGGCTCCGGAGCTTGCCTGGCCACGGTGTACAGAGACCTCGGTTCGTACTCGGGCTCAAACCCGGGGCTGTTCGAGATCGAGTTTGCGAGTAGAATGAAGCGAAGTTAACTTTCGCTAAAGCTTTAGACATCGCGCACCAGACGGTGGTAGCAAAGGAGGCGCGCGCGACTACGCAGAAAATGGAATCTGCCGAGCGAAGCAAACTTGCTTTGAACATCTTTGCATGAACAAGTTATTCAAGGTTATGATTATCGGCTCATGGATCGTAGCAAATAAAGTGCACGAACACATTGGAACACGACTCGATTTCTATGTTTAAATTTATTTATAACAATGTATGAATAGCGTACTTAAATTAAAACTTTCGCCAAATTGTTGGCGATGCGCTTATCTTAATTATTACTAACTTGTTGGTAAAAGCTACATCAAATGAATTGAAGGTTTAATCCTTGAACATTCTCGGTTACATACAAGTGGATTGACATTGTATTCCTACCTATAGGTATGGATATTTGTAATTATTTGAACCGAATCATTGAGGCCGGTGACCTGAAGTCAGTCTGTAACTAAATCTGTCAAAATAATAGCTCATCTTATCACCAGGCCCCAGTCATTTTTCAAGCATTATCAGAAGTAAGTGTACCCAATTAGCGTGAGTGTAAAAAAAGTTAATCCATTTATGTGACGGTAAGCATGTCATTTTAAAAACAAACAAACGTTTGCGGGAGGCAGCCGGCGATCCTCGTGCAGGCAGCTTTCTCGCACAAAGAATCGCTATTGTAATTCAGCGCGGGAATTCTGCCTGCATGATGGGCACCCGGCCTAAGGGGCCAAATTTAGATTTTTTAAGCTTATTTTTAAGTTAGAGTAATTTTTTTTTTCACATGTTTTTCTGAATAAATTACTTATTTTATGCTATTCTTGATTTCTAATGTACATGAAGATTATTTTCTATTATGTATATAGTTTTGTTAATTAAATTATATGTTATCAGAATGTTATTTTGTTACTATTTTAGACTCCTTAATCACACTCACTATGTAACTGCCCGGCTAGTATGATACCTTATACCGCCACGTTTTATGTGACGTTTCAGTACATTTTGGCCATATAAAGTGACGATATAAGCTATACTAGCCGGGCTGGTGAAATCAAACGCTGGTTCGTTGTATGGAAAACTCTAACATCGACCACACATCAGTACATAACAAAACAGATATAATAATTTCCTCTATGCAGACTACTTGACAAGAATGAAAAACAAAATATAATAGAAAATTATAAAAAGGTAAAAATCCTATAAAGAGGTGCGTCATGCACACACTATTTAAGATTTTTTATAAGACATCTGCCCGGCTAGTATGATAGCTTATACCGTCACGTTATATGGCCAAAATGTACTGAAACGTCACATAAAACGTGACGGTATAAGCTAGCATACTAGCCGGGCTGAGATAGTCTAATTGATGTTACTTATTCTGTCTGCGTCTTAGAGTATTAAACCAAGTCTGCGTTGATATAGAACCTTACACCACCTAAATAGTCGCGCAAGGTACGGTTTCAGAGGAATTTCGTCCCTCGAACGCTCTGGTTGTGGAATGAAATCCCTGCCAAGGTTTTCCCGAGGGACTACAGCACAGTATTACAATATATTCCGTTGTTAAACTGCCGTAGAATGCTTGAAAAAACGCCACAGCCATGGTTGACTAGTCTGTGGCAACGTCATGCTATGTCTGTCATGTCTGATGGCACTGTCACACTGTCAGTGTCAGTCATCTGTCAAACCCGTGTAGGTTACGCATCTTATGTTGCGTCCCCTCTTTTATTAACTCTTCATTATTTAGTACATAGAGGAATCATTGCTGTATATTATCATCTGGAGGCCAGTCTTTCCTTTCAAGACACGGTACGTCTACTTCCAACACAGCTCGTACAAGTATTATGCTCGATTTCTGTTTAATTTCATAAGTTCCATTAAATATACGATCCTCATAGCGTTGTCCTGTTTATGTCCTAAAGTAGCCCGAGTCCGCTTTGGCGTAAGCATTTGTAGTCGATTCGAATTTGCAAAACTAGTTTTATTAAAGCGATTGCCTTAGACCTTCCAATCTAAACTGAAACTAGACCTTGTTGGAATAAGACCAGTTTCCTCTCAATATTTTACTTCACAGAAAAGCCACGGTAAGAAATTAAATGATACAGCAACATAAATTCCTTTAAAAACATAGTGAGAAGTCCAGAGATCGGACAAATGGATGTCATTGTTGGCAATAATATAGACATGACTCCAAAGATCAATTAATTATATTTACCTGTAATTTAATTAGTATACTTCGTAAAATATTAATCAATAAATTAAACACAGACTTATTATGTGGATTTAGACCTAGCTTGATGTCATGACATATTGCAATATATGCAATCTAAACCCAATAAGAAACGAAATTTTAAACAATAGGATCTAATAGTGTGAAACTAGGTAAACTTCTTAAGCAATGAATGGCAATTGACGTTAAATGTTTTCTTTGTCAACAGAAATGACATAAGTGGCCATGTTATCTGGATACAAAAAGGTTTATCTCAAGAGCACTTAGCTCGATACTAGTATGTATGCAGGGTATTTCCACTAAACAAATAGCTACTACTATTAGTAGTTACTTTATTTGTTGTTGCACATATATTTTTCTATTACATTAATTACCAGAACCCAAAACTCCTCAAAAACATGCAGAGGTATTTTTATTAACATTTTACGCAGGTTGGAACTCTTGATTGGACATTTACAGGCGATGTCTCTTGACTCATTCCCTAAAAAAACAATTATTTGTACAGTTTAAATTTAAGTTTTATTCTCTATGCATGAACCATTAGTTTTAAAAAGGTTACCTGGTACATCCCGTTCTTGATACCTATTTACGAAAAAGACCCACTACCTCCTCCCAACATTCCTCGAATTTTGATGGATTGTCGAATTTTAAGATAAACTTCAAATACCTTTCATTAAAGTTAAAATAACAGGGACACAAACATATTTATTTGTTGCCTTGTTTTTTTTCTGTTTTATCTGCAATCAGTGCACCCCCGCATACTGCGTGCGGTATGCGAGGTTAAGCAATGTCGGGCGAGGTCAGTCCTTGGATGGGTGACCGCTTTGAGTGGTTACTAACTGAGCGCTCCCGTGCTTTGGAAGGCACGTTAAGCCGTTGATCCCGGTTGCTGTCTTTGATAGCAGTCGTTAAGCCAAGTTAGAGGCCTCCGGGCGGCTTGAGAACTTCTAACAGTCAAGTTGCCCACTCACTTGACAAGCCTATTCCCAATAAGGTCGGTTTCCCCCTCGGGTTGGAAGGTCAGATGGCAGTCGCTTCCGTAAAAACTAGTGCCTACGCCAATTCTTGGGATTAGGTAGCGGACCCCAGGCATTCTTCAGGATGCAACTGTACTGGGAATAACGCTAGGAGGATGATGATCTGCAATCAGTGCATTCAGTTTTAGCAGATGTGTTGCGTGCTTCTCTCTTTCAGAGTGTGTCTTCCAGCGGAGACAACTACTCATTATTCTCTACACTATAGGATGTCTTTTCTTTTAAGGCGCTTTACATAGCTGAGTATTGTGAGCTGTCGTGCAAGGGTATTGGGGTGGGCTTCTAGCCGTTACCTGTATCTAGTCCTGACGTTGATAATTTCTTCTTTCACTGTCGGCATATCCAGGTGTTCGTGGATCTCAGCATTAGTCACATACCAGGGTACATTACCGATTTTTCGGAGGATAATGTTCTGCATTCTTTGTATTCATGTAATGGAGGAATTACAAGCACTCCCCCACAGTTGAAGGCCGTACATCCATACAGGTTTCAGGATCGTCTTGTACACTAGTAATTTATTGTCTATCGACAGCTTGCTGTTTCGGCCTAGCAACCACAGGAAGCTTTTGTATTTAATATTTAGTTCTTCTCGTTTCTTCCTGATGTGCTCATTCCATGTTATACGCCTATCAAGATGAAGACCTAGGTATCTGACAGAGTTCTTGTGAGGAACATGTTGCCTAAAAATAATAAAAAAAAAATATTGACATACCATTTCGACGTCGTATTTTATTTACTTCAATTTTCGGCATGAGCTCCATGGAAAATTGACGATATTCAAAAGGCGACAAAATAAATTCCATGGCTCTATTTTATTTGATATCTTCTGTGATACACATACACTCGTACTATAAGAATGAAATAATTACAAAGTAAATTTAATGAATGACAGCATATTAATGTCAATGTCAAAAAAATGATTGTATTTTTATGAAGGAAGAGGTATGATATCTTTCTTTTATTATCCCATTGAAGTCTTAGCAATTATCACTAAGAAATCAATTAATTCATTAATTAATCTTTGGAGTCATGTCCACGTTATTGCGAGTAATGACACCCATTGTCCGGTCTCTGTGATAACTCAGGGCTTGAACCCACGATCTGAGTGGCATTGGGAGGTACTGTATATATTTTATACGTTTGAGATTCCGGCCACACCTGTACTCAAAATAAGGGACGGTGCGGAATCGCAGAGAATGAGAGGGAGAATTTTATTATTATTTATATTAATTTATTATACAGGCAGGCAGTTGAACAACTGATGATGCATGCATCCAGTGATTTGTATTACTAGTTACCCGCGCGGCTCCGCCGCGTCGAGGTACTACGAAGAATGCAAGCGAAGCCGCGGGATAGAATATAGCCTATCTATTCCTGTTGTGGTTGACCCCCTGAAAACCGGCACTGGCACTGTTGCAGGTGACATAGATACAGTATAATTTTAATTGAACATGTTACCAATATAGTAGTCGTCGGTTATAGATGTCAATCCTGACACATGTCAGTTCCATACAGTTTATATCCTAAAAGTCACTTTGAGTTCTTTTCTTACTTTCAGATTGACTTCTTAACCGCCGACCACTATTGTGGTAATCTTAATCATCCTTTCAATGTACCTACGCCCTTTTAGGACGTGGCAGTTTAACGCGACTATTATCCCCCTTATTTAGGACTTGTTTACTGAAACGTAACGAAAAGAAAAATAGGTACATGTCCTCTACCTTTTCGAGTATTATTAACCTTTTCGACGCTACCAACGAACCTATATTGCGCACCAACGGTCCGAAGGCAACGACGCATATATCCGTCATGGCGTCTAATGAGATATCAACCTACATGCATTTCTGTAGGGTTCAACTTTGTAGGGTTTGACATCCTCAGACAAACATAGATGAATAGCAAATTAACCTTTTGAACGCCATACTTTATGAAGGACAGTGACACTTACACGCCAACTCATTTTCCATAGGAGATAGAATATGAACCATAGTATAAAGAACGAAGGTGATTTTGACAAAGTACGTCATAACACCTATGTTGTCGGCAATTGAAGGTTGTAATTATTTTATTTGACCTTTTAAGCGCATTATCTATGGAATACATGCATTTCTATAGATAATGCGCTTAAAAGGTTTGCTTGCAATCGCATTGGACGTCGTCGCCATAACGGATATATTCGTCGTTGTGTTGGATCGATGGTGCGTATATTATAATACTTCGAATACGTTGTTGGCGTCGTAAAGGTTCATTAGTGCAACATTGTTTTCTCGTTCGTTTGATCTAAATCCACCAATAAGTAACGTCTACTCCAATGAGAACTTCTTTGCTTATGATCACTTGATCACCCTACTGGTATGGCAATAGGTGGAAGAGAGACACACTGAGACACAGCGAGTCTCTTCTCTTTCAAAATGATTTGCAGCTTATCTATGATTATCTCAGAAACAGTTCTGTAACTTACAACGTAAAGTTTAATTTGGTTTGTCATTGTTTTGGCAGGTATCAATAATAGTAATAAAGATATACGGAACGATTATTTGAAATGTCATTGGTTTGTATACCAACTTCTTTGAAGTATAAACCATGACAATTTAATATTGACATAACAGAGCACAATAAAAAAAGTTGACACAATACGTCTGTCATTCATTAAAACATTTCATTTTTTTTCTGCTTTATTCGACAGTACTGAACCTTAAAAAACTTACTGTTAGGCCCTGTTCACATTATCCGATCCGATATCGGCTTTGGAGCCGACACGGTTTTGTATGTATGTATGTATTGCTTTATTGTACATAAAACACGGCAAAATGACAAACAAACAAAAAGTGGAAGTAAAAAGGCTAGCTTATCCCTATATGTATGGAAAACTGCCACAGATATCATATCCGCTCATTTAAGTTGAACAATTTCTGAACATCTTCTATTCTCTCTAATGAACAAATCAGTAAGTTTGAGAGAGACACATAAGTGATATCTGACAGGTCACCCCTGGCAGGGGGGCGACACGGCCTATCGGTGTGAGTCGAGCGCCGGTGACCTTGTAACGTCACGTCTGTTGCATAGGGTTGGCAATGTAGCTGCCTTGGCCAGAGGAAATAATGTTTATTCAATGATCATGATATTCATCAATCAAATACCGGGAAGCTAGTCAAATTTAATCTATAAGTTTTGATTACAAACAGACAGACAGATGCACTGAGTCAGGAGAAAACTTACTTAAAGCTCGTAAAATAAGTACCTACAAAACTTCTCATAATATGGAAACTTACTTTTCTTGTGTAAATCTAAGCTTCACATGAATATAATTGTATGCTAAAATAATAACAATAATATAAAAAATATTTTTTTAAACCTCAATCCATAGAAATTATGTGACATGAAATGAAGTCATTCACTGCGACCGCGACACCCGCGTTAAGTATAATTTGAAAGATTCAATTAACATTTCATCTATTTCGCCATTTCATTTTTTTTGTTTAATTTATTCCGAAGATGTAGGTACTTCTTAATGTATTGCAAGTCAAAATGCATCCATACTCATACCAACCTTTCGTTTTTCTTTAGTCTTTCGAATTAAAAAACGGATTTTAGGTGAAGTCTTAATTCTAAATGTAGGGAAGGACACAACATATAAAATTTTATAACTAATTTATCTGGATCGGTAGGTAGCCTAAAGTAGCTTTTCCCTTTGTGGCTTTTGGTATTACTGTCACAACCGTAGACACAGAAATAAAAAGCTCCAGCCATAGTTGATTACATTGAATTACAAATGATAAATTCTAACGAATTTCAAGTAAAACTACACGCCTGCTACCGGCCGATCTATCTCTGTTGTGTGAGCGCACGTCACGCGAGCGAATGTTGAAGCGAGCGGCACCCCTGCGATTCATCTTGCCGCGGCTAGCTGTCCACACACCGCGCGCATCTCGCGCACCCCCGTTCACGTCCGGACACGCACACATAGCCGCGAGACGGGTTTACAGCACACATGCTTCGGTGTCGCTTCTTGTTACGTTAGTATATATCTTCTTTGCCCCTGGACCTGTCAGAGCCTCCGCTTTCAAATATGCAAATTGTACTAAACTGACGTTTGTGACGTTTTCGATTATATGGTATTTGAAATTTTGGTGAGCTTTTAAGTAGAGACAATTCGTTAGCAGCCGAATATGATCGTACTATCTGTCCCGGTCTAACTCATCTTGCTTAACCATAAGGATTCAAAGAGACAATTATATAAAAAATCGTCTTGCTTAACACTACGGATCTGTTGGTATTATTAATTTAGAAAACTGGTCACTGTTCACATTGCTCGACACGATATCGGTCACATTTCCATACATTTGCCGACCGAGCCGACACCTTTATCAAATCGGATAATGTGAACAGGGTCTTAAGTTAGGAAATGAATGGGGCCCTTTACACGATTAATATACTGACAAAACTGGGATGTCAATATTATCGCAGTTTTCCAAATAGTTCGTGTTTTTATTCAATATGCATGAATATTCACATAAATCGCATGGTGATATGAGTGTATCACGGGATAATAATCACCGTGTAAAAGGCCCCCATGAAATTAACGGATCACTGAGATCACTAAAATTAGTATTGCATTTATAGACCACAATAATATTGACACCTCAGTAATATGATAATAATAATCGTGTAAAGGGCTACAATAAAAAATAAGTTTCATGTTGACACAAAACGTCATTAGTGGCGTGGCATTCATGTAAACAGTGAATACTTAAGACCGAATATTATGTATTGTCTTGTAAACAAATTAGTAATTTTACTTTCGTTTATAGTTAATAATATTGAGTATTTCTCGGCTCAAAAGTTTTATTTTGTAATGCTGTACCAGATATTTATTACAGGAACATTTTAATTCATATTTAATTTTATGTCATCCGGGAATCATACCATAGCTAGTTATCAAGTCACGTGTTAACCAAGCTAAATTTTGACACCTCGTACAATTCTACCAATGTAAGCTGACCCATCGCTTGTATGTGGCGTCATCGAACACGATTTTGAGGCTTATATTTGTCGGGGCATCCAGGATTTTTCGTAAATATCGATATAATAAATTTTCCAACATAAAAATCAAAAAACTAAGACCTTATTGCATATCTGCAGCATAGGACGAATCCTATAATATATAATTTATTAAAATCGGTCCATAACTGTAGATCTGATGGGCATTATAAAGATCGGCTTCGCGTAATATATATATAGATAGATAGATGGTATCATTGTACAGTTGAAACTGAAATGTGCTTGTCTAGTTTGTTTGACCCCGAGTGTTCTTAGCCATGTTTCATGAAAATCTGTACAGCCTTTTTTGAGATATTGAGATTTGAAATGAAAATATCAGAAGTTTTTCAACTCATCTAAGTTGTAGTTTTATTGTTACAAGCTTTTATTGCCGACTGTACTTTGCCACAATCATCTACTTGAGAAGGCTCGAATGAGCCCAAACACGATGTATTTATCTTGTGTAGTTTACAAGTTGCTATGGCCACCTTTTGTCTCCATCATAAGATCAGCTCGGTGGTACCATAATATTGTATTGTCACCAAATTTACATAAGTATGCCAAATTTACATAAGTATGCCAAATTTACATAAGTATGCCTACATAAGTATGCCAAATTTACATAAGTATGCCAAATTTACATAAGTATGCCAAATTTACATAAGTATGCCAAATTTACATAAGTATGCCAAATTTCAGCTCAATCGGATACCGGCAAGTGGCTGACAAAAGGATTGCAAATTTTGATGACTATTTACATATGAAACAAACAGTGCAAGTTAAATAAAAGCTTGTAAAATTGAAGAAATTTTAATCTTCAAGTTTACATTAGGACAAAAAAAACAACTTATTCTCGCTATCTATATATATACAAGGTGTTTTTATATATTGTTGATATATATTTATTGCGAGAGCACATTCCTGAGATGAAATAAAGTAATCTTCTCTAAGACACTAGTATCGCAATACATGCCCTTTCGAAGATATTCAAAAATTCATTTTCCTTAAATAACACCCCTAGTATAGTATAAAACATCCTTAATAATTATATATATCTATATATAAACAATGTTGACGTGCGTCACGTGCGGTGTCATTCGAATTCCGAATATTGTCTTACTTGACATTAACTATTGCTTATACTGTTTTTCACGTAAGAAGAGTCCGGTGACAGCTGTCACCGGAATCTTCTTACGTGAAAAACAGTATAACTCCACGTTAATTCTTAAGGCCGTTTTGCATTCGCCCTTAGTGATATAACTAATTGGACCTTGGACCCGGGTATGTCCTTAAACTACGACCAAGACCACCGGGGAATGGGCAGCAGCATTCCTAGAGTGCGGTGGAGATACTGCGATCGCTAACCCGCATGCCAAGCGTGGCGATTATGGCATTTACCCCCCATGAAATTGGGGGAGGCCTATGTCCAGCAGTGGACGACCTAGGGCTGATATGATGGATATAACTAATTGTTTTGTATGAAAATGAAAAAAAAAAATCTTTTCTAGAATTTTGAAAAACTAAATATGCTAGGTCGTTTCTATGACTATACACGGCTATATGTATATTCACTAACAGTGTGTAATATTAATATTAAAGTACAGAGGACAACCGCTATAATGGAAGGTAGTGGTAGCAGCGTGCCGGAGGCAGTGTACATCAAGCAGGAACCAAGGGATACGGAGGATGAGGCACCTTGCCAGCCCGTAGAGCAGTCGGGTGTCCTGATCTATAGTGAACAAAGTGAGTTTTTGTCATAATAGTTGACCCTTATTGGGCCCTTATCTGTACTAATATTATAAAGCTGAAGAGTTTGTTTGTTTGAACGCGCTAATCTCAGGAACTACTGGTTCGAATAGAAAAAATCTTTTTATGTTTGATAGTCCTTTTATCGAGGAAGGCTTTAGGCTATATAACATCACGCAGTGACCAATAGGAGCGAAGACGCGAACGAAGTCGCGGGCAACAGCTAGTCATGGTAAATATCTCGCTTCTAACATTAATTACTTATAATTAAAATTGAATAACATGAGTTGTACTAGTAAATGTGCCATTTTCTATTACAACAGAAGCACATATCTTTGGCGTTGTTGATAACTCAATAAGTGCTAGTTTCAGTGCATAACCAAAACAATATTTTTTGGTACAGTCACTAGGGTGACTTCGGTGAGTGTGCTCAGGAGCTCCATGAGCTCATACCGCCTTCCCCCTTCTTCCATCGGACATCCAGACGTACGGCTGGCTACCATCCTTACCTGGTCGAAATTCCTCTAGTTCGAACCAAGCGCTTTGCATCTTCTTTTATAATGCGCACTTCTAAGGTTTGGAATTCTCTGCCGGCGTCTGTATTTCCGAGTTCATATAACCTGGACCTTTTTAAGGCACGAGTGAATAGGCATCTTCTGGGTGAGCTCGCTTCATCGTCGGCCTCATCTTTGCCCCCTGGCTAGATGCTGGCCAAGAGCAATCCCATTTTTAATAAAAAACCACCTTTATATATATACATTAACCACTCCAACATTCAGTTGCAAGATTTTGCCCTGAACATGCCTACATACACGTACGCTACCGCTCATAATTATTTAGGCACCCATACCTTTTTCCATACATCTGTAATATCTGTATACAAAAATGACTTTCAGAAATACACTGCCAAGTAAATAAATACTAATTGCTGGTTCATACAAACACACTACACTTTTCTATGTCAAAACGCAATGTTCCAATACAACAGGTAGCACCCCACAACTATAGATTTGGACAGGTAAAATTTTTCTTACTTTATCTACGTCTTTACAGTCAAAGTGGAGATAGAGTTGGAAAGAATGGATACAGTGTTGGTGAAAGAAGAGCCAGAGGACAACGAAGTCAACGAAGGACCGGGCAATGAAAGTGAGATCCGATGGCACGTAAAAGATGAACTGCGTGAACCGGAACCACTGCAACCGTTTGAAGGTACTCACCTCACTACATACTAAGGAAATTAGAATTATGTACTGTTAAAAACGGTATATATATATATATATATATATATATATATATATATATATATATATAGTCGGTTCTGTAGTCGGTGTTATTTAGGCATAAATTATTTAGTGGTCTACCTATATACACAATAATTAATAACATTTCATTTTATAAGCGGGCTTTTTCCGATGAAATCCAATGGAGGATGAAAAATTAAGTATAACCACATTTTTTAATTCTCGAAAATATGCCAATTTCATATAAAAAAATCAATTTCTAAATTTCCTCATTCTAAAATTCAAACGACCTGTTTTCTTTAGCCTAGTTGGTAGTGACTCTGCCTCCGAAGCTAGAGGTCCCGGGTTCGGCCAGGGCATTTATTTGTGCATTTTTCACGGATATTTGTTCTTGGGTCTTGGATGTTTTCTATGTATTTAATTATTACTTTTCTATGCGCGACTAAATGACTAGAACACCTGAACTGTCTTTTACATACTTCGCAAGAATATGGTTTTTCACCAGTATGAATCCTTTTATGCTTAGCTAAGTCACTCAAATGCGCGAATTTCTTTTCGCATATATCGCAGCCGTATGGCTTTTCGCCAGTATGTGTTCGTTTATGCGTTACTAAGGCAGTAGACTCTGCGAAAGCCTTCTTACATATATCGCAACTGTATGGTTTCGTGTGGATTCTTTCATGTTTCTTCAAATAACACAACATTCCGAACTTTTTATCGCAATGTTTGCAGGAGAATCGCGCGCAGAAGTGCTTCTGCTGATGTTGGTACAACCCAGATTTGCTAGTGTACACCTTATCACAAGTATCACAACGGAAAGATGTCTGTTTTGTCACGGACTCCTCCACGACTTCCATGTCGTGGTCGTGTAGTTTCATGTGTGAGATGTAGAAATAGATTTCCGTGAATTTCTTGCCGCATGTTTCGCAGGCGTATGGGTCGCTTACAGTGTCCCGCTGAGTGTTGCTTTGTGAGCCAACCGCCTCGGTGTCGCCCTCAGGGCGATCCTTCAGAGCGGGTTGTCCGCCGATCGGCTCTCCCTCCCCAATTGGCTCCTGGCTGGAAGCTGAAACCAGAGACGTGTTCGTGTAAAGCCGGGAACTCACGAGCTGTAACTATAACCGAACGGTTCTAATAAACAGTGCCAGTGCCGATCAATAGAACACTCTCAGTTACGGTGACGGCTTTAAGTACGATTCCCACTGACCGGGACGGGTCAAAGTAGATTCTACTAAATGTAAAAGAATTTGAACTGTTTATAGATAGATAGAACTTTATTCAGTATCCACAATATACACTCGCGATAAAAAATTTCGGGTCATCCTGAATTTAATAACCGCAATAAGGTTTTTTTTTATAGTTACATAATATACTATTACCAACCACCATCCAACCCAACTATATAAGTCATTTCCGGGATCCAATCATAAAAATATCAATATCCAAAAATGACGTGTTTTGCGATATCTCGCTCAGTTAAAGTTGTTTTTTTCATGGGTTTATACCAAGCCCGATTTTAACCTGGTCACGTTATTTTTTTACTTTTATTTTTGTGACTGTATATTACGATTACTTTGAGTTTGACACTGACATATGCTCTTGTTCCATTGGATATTTACTTTAACGTTTATAATAATAAATAGACTTTTCTCAAACATGCAATGAAATATTGATGTTGTGTTCCTTATAATAGGCTGCGAAGTATGACGTTTCAGGTGCGGCTAGGACAAGAGGTCGTTAAAGGGATTTCATACAAATCATGCAGACCTAGGCCGGCAAAGTCCTCTTTTTTAATTTCCATTCCACATAAATTTGTGGCACAGGCATCATGACATTCTGCCACTAATGCGTATTAAAAATAAAACTTTGATTTTTTTGTTGTTTATTTCATTGCATGTTTGAGAAAAGCACTATACATACCTCGGCGGGAAATATGGGGTTGCCCGCCTGAGACCTATCCGATATATGTCTTCGGCCGGCAACCCCTTTCGTCCCGGCCTCTGTAGTAATGTACTATTACATTACAAACATACGATTTTAAGACAGTGTCTATGCAATAGAAACTCTATTATATTAGTGTTTACGTATAATGTCCAGCAGCACCATTCAAATATGAACTGTGTCTGTTGTATAGATTAGATAGTGTCATCCACGAATGCGTATGCCACCACCACCGCAATATCAGCTGTAGCATGTTCACTGCTGGACATAGGCCTCCCCCAATTTCATGGGTGGTAAATGCTATAATCGCCACGCTTGGCGTGTGGACCCGGGTATGTCCTACCACCACCACATCAGCCGAAGGACGTCCACTGCTGGACATAGGCCTCTCCCAAATTCACGGGGGGTATATGCCATAATCGCCGCGCTTGGCATGCGGAATGGCGATCGCAGTATCTCCACCGCACTCCAGGGATGCTGCTGCCCATCCTCCGGTGGTCTTGGTCGTAGTTTTAGGACATACCCGGGTCCGGGGTATGTCCTAAAATATATACTACGCGGTAGATATACTACGATCGCCAATCCGCATGCCAAGCGCGTGCGTACGCACTCATAGCTAATTGACAGCATTTCAAATTTCCAAATAGTATGAGATCTTAACTCATTTCGTTAAGTTTTTAAAAAGGAAACCAAAATTTTTTTTTTATATCCATTTGTTTTCAAGATATTCATGAAAATGTGAAGAAAGCCTACCATCGTCGTAATGACGTCACAAGGACGAATTGTGACAGTCACAACGCACAAAAAGAATAGCAGTACACTTTCTTTGGTAAATTCGCCGTATTAATAGTACATACTACTGTATGATTTGATTTTTTACGCTGTGACACCTTACTTGTCACTTACTCTATTTTTTTTTAAATAAATAAATAAATATTGGGGGACTATCTTACACAAATCGACCTAGTCCCAAACTAAGCAAAGCTTGTACTATGGGTATTAGACGACAATATACATACTGTATAGATAAATACATACTTAAATACATAGAAAACATCCAAGACCCAAGAACAAATATCCGTGAAAAATGCACAAATAAATGCCCTGGCCGAACCCGGGACCTCTAGCTTCGGAGGCAGAGTCACTACCAACTAGGCTAAAGAAAACAGGTCGTTTGAATTTTAGAATGAGGAAATTTAGAAATTGATTTTTTTATATGAAATTGGGATATTTTCGAGAATTAAAAAATGTGGTTATACTTAATTTTTCATCCTCCATTGGATTTCATCGGAAAAAGCCCGCTTATAAAATGAAATGTTATTAATTATTGTGTATATAGGTAGACCACTAAATAATTTATGCCTAAATAACACCGACTACAGAACCGACTATATATATATATATATATATATATATATATATACCGACTACAGAACCGACTATATATATATATATATATATATATATATATATATATATATATAGTCGGTTCTGTAGTCGGTGTTATTTAGGCATAAATTATTTAGTGGTCTACCTATATACACAATAATTAATAACATTTCATTTTATAAGCGGGCTTTTTCCGATGAAATCCAATGGAGGATGAAAAATTAAGTATAACCACATTTTTTAATTCTCGAAAATATCCCAATTTCATATAAAAAAATCAATTTCTAAATTTCCTCATTCTAAAATTCAAACGACCTGTTTTCTTTAGCCTAGTTGGTAGTGACTCTGCCTCCGAAGCTAGAGGTCCCGGGTTCGGCCAGGGCATTTATTTGTGCATTTTTCACGGATATTTGTTCTTGGGTCTTGGATGTTTTCTATGTATTTAAGTATGTATTTATCTATACAGTATGTATATTGTCGTCTAATACCCATAGTACAAGCTTTGCTTAGTTTGGGACTAGGTCGATTGTGTAAGATAGTCCCCCAATATTTATTTATTTATTTAAAAAAAAATAGAGTAAGTGACAAGTAAGGTGTCACAGCGTAAAAAATCAAATCATACAGTAGTATGTACTATTAATACGGCGAATTTACCAAAGAAAGTGTACTGCTATTCTTTTTGTGCGTTGTGACTGTCACAATTCGTCCTTGTGACGTCATTACGACGATGGTAGGCTTTCTTCACATTTTCATGAATATCTTGAAAACAAATGGATATAAAAAAAAAATTTTGGTTTCCTTTTTAAAAACTTAACGAAATGAGTTAAGATCTCATACTATTTGGAAATTTGAAATGCTGTCAATTAGCTATGAGTGCGTACGCACGCGCTTGGCATGCGGATTGGCGATCGTAGTATATCTACCGCGTAGTATATATTTTAGGACATACCCCGGACCCGGGTATGTCCTAAAACTACGACCAAGACCACCGGAGGATGGGCAGCAGCATCCCTGGAGTGCGGTGGAGATACTGCGATCGCCATTCCGCATGCCAAGCGCGGCGATTATGGCATATACCCCCCGTGAATTTGGGAGAGGCCTATGTCCAGCAGTGGACGTCCTTCGGCTGATGTGGTGGTGGTAGGACATACCCGGGTCCACACGCCAAGCGTGGCGATTATAGCATTTACCACCCATGAAATTGGGGGAGGCCTATGTCCAGCAGTGAACATGCTACAGCTGATATTGCGGTGGTGGTGGCATACGCATTCGTGGATGACACTATCTAATCTATACAACAGACACAGTTCATATTTGAATGGTGCTGCTGGACATTATACGTAAACACTAATATAATAGAGTTTCTATTGCATAGACACTGTCTTAAAATCGTATGTTTGTAATGTAATAGTACATTACTACAGAGGCCGGGACGAAAGGGGTTGCCGGCCGAAGACATATATCGGATAGGTCTCAGGCGGGCAACCCCATATTTCCCGCCGAGGTATGTATAGTGCTTTTCTCAAACATGCAATGAAATAAACAACAAAAAAATCAAAGTTTTATTTTTAATACGCATTAGTGGCAGAATGTCATGATGCCTGTGCCACAAATTTATGTGGAATGGAAATTAAAAAAGAGGACTTTGCCGGCCTAGGTCTGCATGATTTGTATGAAATCCCTTTAACGACCTCTTGTCCTAGCCGCACCTGAAACGTCATACTTCGCAGCCTATTATAAGGAACACAACATCAATATTTCATTGCATGTTTGAGAAAAGTCTATTTATTATTATAAACGTTAAAGTAAATATCCAATGGAACAAGAGCATATGTCAGTGTCAAACTCAAAGTAATCGTAATATACAGTCACAAAAATAAAAGTAAAAAAATAACGTGACCAGGTTAAAATCGGGCTTGGTATAAACCCATGAAAAAAACAACTTTAACTGAGCGAGATATCGCAAAACACGTCATTTTTGGATATTGATATTTTTATGATTGGATCCCGGAAATGACTTATATAGTTGGGTTGGATGGTGGTTGGTAATAGTATATTATGTAACTATAAAAAAAAACCTTATTGCGGTTATTAAATTCAGGATGACCCGAAATTTTTTATCGCGAGTGTATATTGTGGATACTGAATAAAGTTCTATCTATCTATAAACAGTTCAAATTCTTTTACATTTAGTAGAATCTACTTTGACCCGTCCCGGTCAGTGGGAATCGTACTTAAAGCCGTCACCGTAACTGAGAGTGTTCTATTGATCGGCACTGGCACTGTTTATTAGAACCGTTCGGTTATAGTTACAGCTCGTGAGTTCCCGGCTTTACACGAACACGTCTCTGGTTTCAGCTTCCAGCCAGGAGCCAATTGGGGAGGGAGAGCCGATCGGCGGACAACCCGCTCTGAAGGATCGCCCTGAGGGCGACACCGAGGCGGTTGGCTCACAAAGCAACACTCAGCGGGACACTGTAAGCGACCCATACGCCTGCGAAACATGCGGCAAGAAATTCACGGAAATCTATTTCTACATCTCACACATGAAACTACACGACCACGACATGGAAGTCGTGGAGGAGTCCGTGACAAAACAGACATCTTTCCGTTGTGATACTTGTGATAAGGTGTACACTAGCAAATCTGGGTTGTACCAACATCAGCAGAAGCACTTCTGCGCGCGATTCTCCTGCAAACATTGCGATAAAAAGTTCGGAATGTTGTGTTATTTGAAGAAACATGAAAGAATCCACACGAAACCATACAGTTGCGATATATGTAAGAAGGCTTTCGCAGAGTCTACTGCCTTAGTAACGCATAAACGAACACATACTGGCGAAAAGCCATACGGCTGCGATATATGCGAAAAGAAATTCGCGCATTTGAGTGACTTAGCTAAGCATAAAAGGATTCATACTGGTGAAAAACCATATTCTTGCGAAGTATGTAAAAGACAGTTCAGGTGTTCTAGTCATTTAGTCGCGCATAGAAAAGTCCATTCCAGGGACAAGACACATTCATGTGAGACATGCAAAAAGCAGTTTTCTGATGTAGCTTCTTTGACTGTTCATAAACGAATACATACTGGCGAAAGACCGTTTTCGTGTGAAGTATGTAACAAGCAATTCACACGTAATAGTAGTTTGATTACTCACAGATGGTCTCATGACGGGTTCTCGTGCCAAATATGCAAACGGCAGTTCACGCAGAAAGGTAATTTAAGGAAACACATGACGGTTCAACATCCTGGAGAGACCCCGCCATAGATACTCGTGTTTCGCCTAAAACAGTAAACTCGCGATATAAATCAAATATTGACAACATTTAATTTTTTCAAAGGGGCCTTTTTCCGATGTAATCGGGTAATGGGTAAAAAATAAACAATAACCACATTTTCCCAATTTCATATTCATTTCAAAAATCAATTTCAAAAGTTCCTCATTCTAAAAGAGCGTAAGTGACAAGTAAGCAAACAGCAGCACTATTAATCAGGCGGATTTACTACAGAAAATGTATTGCTGTTCTTTTTGTGCGTTGTGACTGTCACAATTCAGCCTTGTGACGTCATATAGACGATGGGCTTTCTTCACATTTTCGTGAATATCTTGAATACTAATAACTATATCAATATCAAAAAAATTGTGTTATTTGTTAACTAAGTAACGAAATGAGTCATATTTTCATACTCATCATCATCATCATCATCAGCCATAGTCCGTCCACTGCTGAACGTAGGCCTCGATCATTTTGCGCCACAATAATCGATTTTGGGCTTTCCCCATCCAACCACTGCCAGCAATCCTCCTAAGGTCATCAGTCCAACGAGTTGGAGGACGTCCCACACTACGCTTGCTCAACCGTGGTCTCCACTCCAGAGCTCGTCTGCTCCAACGGTTGTCGGTTCTACGGCAAACGTGACCAGCCCACTGCCACTTCAGCGTGCTAATTCTCCAAGCTATGTCAACAACTTTCGTCCTTTGACGTATATGCTGGTTACGTATCCTATCTCTTAAAGAGATACCGAGCATGGCTCTCTACATAGCACGCTGAGCTACTTTGAACTTGTGGACTAGCCCCCTGGTAAGTGTCCACGTTTCCGCAGCATAGGTCATTACTGGTAGGACGCATTGGTTGAACACTCTAGTTTTAAGGGATTGTGGCACGGATGACGCAAAGATTCGGCGAAGCTTCCCAAAAGCTGCCCAGCCCAAATTTCATACTACTGAGATGAAATTTATTATTCAAATCAACTTTTTAGGTACATTGTCCTCCTACTTTTTTTTAACTTTATTAATATTTGAATTTTTATGAAACAATAACATATAACAAGTAACAAAACTTAAAATAAATAATAAATAAAAAATAAATAAATAATAGTACTTGGGAATTTGAAATGTTGTCAATTAGTGAGGTAACATCTAGACGTCCGACGAATGGTTCCCGGACCTCGTACTCGCCCTCGCCCTCTGTTAGCAGTGCCTTCGGCTCGCACTGTGTCGCACAGGAGCTCGCCGCTCCTCTGTGCCCTGACACTGCTAAATACCCATCCGTTGTTTACACCGGGGTCGGGAGGTCACAGTCGGGAGTGTCTGAAGTATGGTGAGATGAAGAATGATAGGCTTTCTGCTGTGCTACCGCGAACTTCGAAAATCGAAATTCGTGTCGCGCCGTCCCTTTCACTCTCGTTTTATACTCTATATGACGGAAAGGGACGGTACGATACGAAGTTCGATTTTCGAAGTTCGCGGTAGCACCCCTGGTGTGCGTATATGATGATTGTATTTGTTATTTATTTTTTGTACTCTACATTTAGTTTTCAAAGTGCATTAGATTTAAGTCTGTAAATTCTGTAATGCTGTGTTATATATTTGTAGTTAAATAAATAAATACTAGTGGCTCTGTGAGCTTTAACACTTGCAATATTTTTTTTTTTTCGTTTTAGTTAAATTTCTAAAGACTTACTCGACAAAAGAAATCTATATAAATCGATTTCATAATACTCTTCTGGCAAATTGGGTAGTGTGGATAGACCGGTTAGCGACCAGCTAATTCGGTGTGCCGGTTTGCGACCACTTATATGAATTGATGAACTGGAAGGATATTTTTTCGTCATTGAGCTTACTATGGGACTTGTAATGGAACGTAGCTGGTACAGATGCTATCAAATGAACTGAGTGACATGTTTTACAGCTTGTTGTCAAGATAGCGTCTGTACTCGTACAGACGGCGCTAGGAATGAGTTGATATATTGCACGCCTGACCTACTCGTCCTCAGTCTATTGTTAATTGTATTAAAGGAAGAAATAATAAAACAACGTATTTACATAACAAGGACTATTATTAATTTATTAACAAACAATACAGGACTAGTTCGATTTGTGCAAAAAAACATTGTCCCCTAATATTTATTTCTATTATGTCTTCCTCTCAAATCATAGTGATTATATTCTCTTTGAGATCATAGAAAGATCTTTCTATGATCTGAGGTCTTCCTACTTGCGTGGTCCGGCTGGCAATACTTATTTATTAAATGTGTGTATGTAGTTTTGTTAATTGAATTATATGTTAACAGAATGTTATTTTGTTCTTATTTTATATTCCTTGTCCATGCACATTATCCTTAAGGGCGGCAATGCACGTCCGACTTCTCTTCCGACGGTCGAATCCGACTGATAGATCGTATACACTCAACACATGTCTGGAGGTCTACTCCGAAATTCGAAGTTCGTATGGTACTGTCCCTCTCACTCATTAGGTGTATGATAGGAGAGTGAAAGGGACGGCAACATACGATGTTCCAATTTCGGAGTAGACCCGGTACCCGTTTCGCCTTCTTTCTTTTGCGAACTTTCGGCTTCACCTTAAGCCGGGTCCACAACGCCATGCAAACATCAAACATGTTTTGTTGGATTTTTGGTGCAGTGGACCGGCCTTAACATTGAGGCCACGCCTATTTTGTGTTCGAAAAACATGTTTGATGTTTGCAAACACGAAAAACATGGCGCTGTGGACCCGGCTTTACCCTCATGGTTAGCCGGAGTGATGTCTCCCATGTGTAATATGTAAGTGCGGTAGAGCGGGAGATACTTCTTTGCAATTACCCAAAAGTAAGATTTAATCACATAAGTGAATATAAATAAAATAAATTAATTAAATAAAAAAATATAAGATACCTTAGAGTTTAATGATTTAAATTAAGAACTGATCGCACAAAACACATCACATATATTGCAAAATATCATTTACAGATGGGATTAGCAAACATTTTAGTTGTGAAGTTAAAACGACCGACAACACCTCATCAGCACAGCGTTTCTGTGTGACGCCATTGTTAAACTCCCCTCTCCTTCCTCGCGTCCCGCGGTCCGCCTGGGGGTCTACTCCGAAATCCGAAAATCGTATGGTGCCGTCCCTTTCGCTCATATAGTGTATGACAGAAGTCTGAAAGGGAAGGCACCATACGAAGTTCGGATTTCGAATTTCGGAGTAGACCCTCAGGTTGGAGCTGAAAGCTGCGCACACGGTAATGGCGCCCTCTGGTGACGGTTTTTCTTGTTGCAGCTTACAATATAAATAATAATATTACATGACTTCCTATCTCTTTTTATCATTACAGTCATTCAATTTGATTTTTTAGTGCATTTAGTCGTAGGTCGCCGGAGTTCGCTGGATGCGGGTGGCGCAGGACCGATCATTGTGGAATTCTTTGGGGGAGGCTTATGTCCAGCAGTGGAAGGCCTTCGGGTGTTTTACAAGACCGGGATTAGTTTACGATCGGAATAACTGCCAATTTCATACACACTTTGACGTAAGTATATCGAAAACAGTCACCACTAATCGTATTCCAATATGATGATGATGCTGTCTTAATTTACTTATCTGATCAAAATTTTCTTTTAAGTTAGTATCAAAGAAGTACTAGGTGTACAGTGAGTTGTATGCATTTTATTTCGTAGCTATTGAATGGGAATCAAACAAAACAAGAAAGTATCCTTTCAGTTACTCATCTATGTCATTGCCACGGATCTATACCTAAACCGGATTGAGTACAAACTTTTATGAGCCAGTCAAACTTGAACCTTATTCTCGCGTAATACAGTTAATATCCTGTTATGACAGACAGACTAGAGAAAGCGGTCCGAGCGAGAGCAACCAACCGGAGGACGGTGTCCCACTCGCACAAGTTGCCAATGGAAAAAATATATATGTTGTGGTATTTTAGAATACTGAAAATAATTACTTGCTTGTACTAACTAGTCCTGCATTTTTATCAGGCATAATTTGCATTTGACCTCATTCGTAATTGTATAGAATATCAACATTATAACTGACTAAAACCTAGTATTGCAATAAATATAGTAGTATTTTTCAAATATTAATTGGTATCCCCAACGTTAATGGTGTCAAGTTTGAAATTATGAAAATAAGCGGCTGATGAAATTAGTTGAAAATAGTGAAAACATGATGTGTAAAGGGTTGTAAAAGTGAAAGTTTTATTAATTGTGGAATATCATTTCACAGGTAAGGAACAATTTGTTATATTTTACGATAAAACGACAAGACAAATGTCAAACTGATTAGGGTGACTATGACTTGGGCTGGTTTTGCAGAAATATTCGTTATTAAGTGTTTAGTGAGAAAACCTTTTCTAAAGGTCAGTTGAAATTCAATCTTTTAACAATTTTGTTATCATTATGAGCTTTTGTTTAACTTGGACTGTATGTGATTAAACTGTGCAAGTACTTAAGTTGTCGTTCCAATTTTTTAACCATTTTACAGCTACTTTCCGGTATCCAATTGAGTTGAAAATTAGCATACTTATGTACAGTATGCTAATTTTCACGCATACTGTACATAAGTATGCTACATTTCAGCTCAATTGGATACCGGCAAGTTCGGTAACAGTTATATTGTATTGTTACCTACCGATCTCGTGTACCATGGCACCTCCGTGCTGATCTGTTGATGGTGAATTAAAACTCGTCCTCGTCTTTTTTAAATTTACGCATGGCCCATCACGGGAGAACACATTTGTTTAGAGATTTGGAAAATAAAGTAGGGCTTAGGCAAAAATTACACAAGACTATATTGTTTAACAATGTATGGATAATTGGATACACAAACTTGTGATTAGCGAAAATAAATATTTCTTAGAAAAATAATCTTATTTTATTTACTACCTAATTTAGTTTAAATTTCATTTTACATAGAACCTATATTAGAAATAATCCTCATATCCACAGATGTACTTGGTAACCCTAATTAAAACGAGATGCAATCCTCGAGTTTGGCTTCTCTGTCGGTCACACTTTTTCGTCACAGTACTCAATCCGGTTTAGGTATAGATCCGTGGTCATTGCAAACCGGCACACCAAATTAACGCTCGCTAACCGGATTATCGATTAGGTTTGATGGCGATTGAATACTTCCAGACAATCGGATCGTCAATAAAGTTGTGATTGCCTCGGTGTATACGCGGCACGGCACGGTGCGGTCGGCGGATTGGTCGGATGTATATAGATTTAAAAAAAACAGCTGATTGTGTCGTGGATATAACCGTAAATTATACAGTGGATACGTCTTACGTTGCCTACATATTTATATACGTTACTAAATATGTTTAACCATCAATGTAAACTAAACCCAAATATAATTAAATGGGATTATGTTTTAGTATTTGGTTGATAATCACCGATAGCATCACTTGTATCTTAGCGCCATCTAGCGTTAGTGTAGAAAGTTCACGAACCAATAGCCTAAAGCCTTCCTCGATAAATGGACTATCCAACACAAATATAATTTTTCAATTCGAACCAGTTCCTGAGATTAGCGCGTTCCAACAAACGAACAAGCAAACTCTTCAGCTGTATAATATTAGTATAGATACTCTTTGGTGCACTCCTCATCCCACCCTCATCCTGATGCGGGAACTACACAATCGGCCATGATGGGCCATGTTACTTATTTTGTGAGAGAACGCAGTTAAGCCTGCTATAAACAGGCGCGGCCTGCGGTGGCGGCCGCGGTCGCGGCCAGTTGTAAAGTATGATAATCCTAACACTGATTCAGACACAGGCGGCCTTGACGCGGTGGTTGAGCGGCTGACCGCGGCCGCAAGCCACGCCCCCTCCGCCACTGCGCAGGCCGCGCGGCCTGTTGCAAATTTTCACAACAGACCGCCATTAACCATAGATAAAAATGTATAGTTAGATTATTTTATATCCAATACAGTGAATATATTTTTAAAAACTAGTGATCATACATTTATCAGCTACACAGAGTCAAACTGCAGGCTTAAGCTTACTTTTGAGTGTCCAAAAGTAACCAAAAAAGTTTTTTTTTGGTTATTTATGTAACGGTTTGACGTTTTGTTTGGCGCGAAAATCGTCATAGGCCGCGCTAGTGTGTTGTTATTGCGGCCTGTCAAGCGGCCTGCGGCCAGCCGCCATCGCAGGCTAGGGGTGGTCGTTGATTCAACGAACTAGTTGATAAAACGTTTTTCGTTCGTCAACGAACGAAACGTTTTGTTTAACAGAATCAACTAGTTGACGACTTTAACGTACAAAAGTAATCGAAATGGAACGCTAAACTAAAGCCCTTAACGATTTCCCCCTTACTAAATAAACGTATCAACTCAATGCCTTTTTCTCTCCAGTTAAAGCAAAAAACTAGTTAACGAAATCAACTAGTTTTTCAACTAGTTGACGTTTTCTAAGTTAACGTTTCGTTTCGTTGAAGCGAAAACTGTCAACGACCTATCGCTACCGCAGGCCGCGCCTGTTTGTGACAGGCTTTATGGCAGTGTTAAGCGTGTCACACACTGCAGCGGCCTGCGGTAGCGGCCAGTTGTACACTAAGACAATCCTAGAGATCCCAACAATCATGGATTCACTGCTTTCACTACTGTTAGTGTCAAACGTAGTGCAAACGTAGCTGTCATCTGTCAACTAAATCAACTAAATTATGCCCTTGGGCCCTTTGGTTTTCTCATGAATCCGTGCTTTCCTTGTAAGTTACATATGCCCAATGTAGTTAATTGTTATAGTCTTTAGTTCCCTAAATAATTCAGGATTTTTTGGACATAATTTTGATATCTCTTTCATACTCGTCGCTGTAGTCATGTTACTTACAGTTCGTTATCTCTTAGTCGTCGGCTAAAGTTTGTTTATTTTGGTACAAAAACGTAAGAACAAACGAGATAAAGTGTTTATTAAGGCATAATCTTTCGGACCTAGTGAGATACAAGCGCACCCGATGCTCCCTGTACTATTCGGAATCACCGGAACTAATTCTTGACGGACGAATAGAATTTATCGATCGGTTACAGACATAGCCACTGCAAACCGAAATTCCTTCACGTATCTCCCTTCCTGTCGCACTCATTCGAACGTTTTCGGTCGTAGAAAGAGAATAATATACTTCAAGTTCGAGTTCAACAGTTTATTTGTTCCGAGAGTAGGTAATGATTGATGTAAGATTTTATGGGATTGTGATATGCCCTCTGAAATAACTAATGTTGTCACATGTCCATTATGTTCCTATGTGTTCCGATGCTTGTAACCAATTGTCAATACAAAGTCACGCTGTATTGACAGAAACTTTCGCTTTCCGGTTGAACCAGAGAAGGTGGTGTATTGTGCTCTGGATTAATGCATTTATTGCTCATTGAATTTATTAATTTGATTGTTTATCATGTAGTGAATTAACAAAGACGTCATCTGACAGTCACCGGTTTTGCGGTTTTTGTTGCATGTGTCTTTGTTAAGACTGCTATCTCTTTGGATGTAAGGCCTCTAATATGACAGAAAGTTGTTCTTTTATAAATAGAATAGAATAGACTTTCACACTTTTCAAATAACTATTTACTAAACTGGAAGTCACATATGTTGACTGATACATTTATACCCGCTTATACCAGTCTGCTCTTGGCCAATTATGTTACTGATTAAGTCATATTCAGTAAAATAAAGTTTTGTTTGTTAAAGCAAGATCCATAATCCCAAATAAGAACAATTGACCGAACAGCGAAGAGCTATTTAATGGAGGGAAGAGGTCAGTCGCAGGAGGCGCCCCGTGTCAAGCAGGAACCCAAGTGGGAACCCGCTGAAGAGGCGCCACACGAGCTCGAAGTTGTCATGCTTCCAGAATACAGTAAGTTATTCAAATATCATTTTATTTAGTCATTCATAACATAAACAATGCACAAATGTACCAACCAATCTAAAGGCAAAAGTATTTATTAATACCTGTATTCTACCTTGTTTGACATATGGGACAGAAAAATACAGGAAATCCCTACAAATCTGTCAAAATAGTATGGAAAAAAGTATGTTGAGTATCTTATTAGATATTAAGAGAAAAACAAAGACAGCTGATGTTAACTATATTATGAAAAACCTAAAATGGAAGTGGACTGGACATGTGCTCCGGGACAAAAAGGAGAAATGGTCAAAAAAGATTACAACATGGTATCCAAGAGATGGAAAGAGAAAAAAAGGCAGACAGAAAAAAAGAGGGAGGATGATATTATAGATATTGCTGGACCGATGTGGAGGAGAAAAGCCATAGATTGAACCATTTGGAGAACTCTTGGGAGCTTACCGTGGGACTAGTTCGATTTGTGTGAAAAATTTCCCCTAATATTTATTTATTTATTTAATTCTGAGCAAGAAAAATCAATTTAATTTGACCCACAAATCTAGAGAGGCCTTACTTTTGAAATGTTTTGAACTCTATTTTATAAAAAAGTATTGATAATTCCAATACACTGATTAAAGGATATGATGCTCTTTTTAGTTTTAGTTAGTGACGGCGCCATTTTTAGGGTTCCGTACCCGAAGGGTCCAAACGTAACCCTATTGCTGTCACTCTCGTGTCTGTCTGTTGTTAGTCACAGTGGTTTTACAGCCAGCCTTGTTGACCCAAAACCATACAAATCGTAAAAATTTTTTTTTACATGTTTTTAAGGGGGGCCAAAGCGGGGCGCGAAAACAAAATTGTAACCTACCCCACCGAGTAGGGTATCGTTGTTTAGAACTCGTTATGTAGATAAATATTGAATATTTTGTTTATAAAAATATTGGAAAACGAAGGAATGAGAAACCACCAGTCAGCAATTTTTTCAAAATTTTGTACCTAAGATTTTTTTAACTTCCCCTTGATCTATGAATTGGGTGTTTATGTTTATTATTACGTATATTTTACCAACAAATACCAATATATTGATAAATCACATGTTATCTAGTAATATGGAACCCTCGGTGCGCGGTTCAGAGTTCAAAACAATTAGAAGCTCCACAATGTTTAAGAATAGGTTAAAATCGTATTTATTAGAAAAATGCTGTTCTGACATCGATGATTTTAGATTATTATTTTTATTTGTATTATTTTAGTTTATTATTATTACTATTGAATAGATTATTTTCTTTTAGTCTTTGGACAATTTGTTAAGAAATTATTTATTGTAATTTAATTTAATTATGTGATTATTTTTATGTTATATTGTAGATTATGTTTTATTTAATATTAAGATATTCAAATACAATGAAAATTGTAAATGAATTAAATAAACTGAACTGAACTGAACTGGTTTCGACTCTCACTTGGCCGGTTTTTAGGGTTCCTTAACCAAAATGGCGAAAACGTAACCCTTATAGATTCGTCAGGTCTGTCCGTCCGTATGTCACAGCCGATTTACTCGAAGTCTATGAGCATTACAATTATGAAATTTGGTAAGGTGTATGCTATGATGAACCGCTATAGAAATATGAGGTGAAATTAAAAAAAATAAATAAATTGAAGGGCACCATGGAAGGCATCCATGCAACAGGGGGGTAATTTTTTTACTAAATTCTTTTAACGATTTTTTGGTTTTCCAGCAACTGACTCGACAAAAGAATTCTACCTATATATAATTATCGAACCTTCTCACAAGTTTTCACGAGAACCGGTTGAGAAATGCCAGCTGTAGAGGAGAACATCCGGACAGATATACAAAAGATTTTTTGTCGAAAGCTGAAACGGAGACGCTTCGCTCGCTCGGTCAAAAATGTGACGGTACCTAAATACATGAGCATTTTTAACAAATACAAATACTTTATTTTGCAAGACAAAGGGTTGTAATGATCTTAGTACAAAATATTCAGCACCTCCTTAATTAGCCATTAAGTATGGCATGCAAACTATTTACAGTTTATGCGAATAAGTATAATTCAATTAGGTACATAAATTCCATCTTAAATTTAATTTTCATGCAATATTTTAAAGTCTTATTTCATTACAAAAATTAGTCATGTTCATCTTAAGTCAAAAGTTATTAAATTTCATTAGTAATTATTGCCTATCAAAAATCATTTAATTTATAAAATCTATGATCAAGGAGCCATTTATACACGATCTTATTAAATTTACAATTAGGGGTTTCTTTGATTGGTCGAGGCAATTTATTATAGGTGTTAACGCACATTACACTACAGTTTTTTCTAAACCTTACAGTTTTTTTGCTGTTTGTCTACAACAAGACGGTCACAATGGGGAATGCCTGAAAATTTTAAAATTCCTTGATTATTTTTCTAATGGTAGGAATAACCGGCGCCATTAACAGAAAAAAGTTTCAGATTTTTCGGTTGCGCCATATATTTTGTAATAATACAAAAAAATTATATCAGGTCGCGTCTGCCCCGTATCGGACTACTAAGACATTTCTAAGTCCGTCAAGTATTTAAAAAAAAAACACCTGCTTGAATCTGTGGTACGCAATGACATTGACAGTTCATCATAGGTTTTTTTTTTTGGCTTTTACTCCTCGGTTGTTTTAGCAAGGAGGATTTGCCAATATCATGGTTTTCTGATGGACTTGACACACGAGATTGTTCGGTATAATTTTGATTATATAAAGGAAGGATCGGACCGGAGATCTAAAACAAATAAGAATTATGGACATCACAGACATTCACATGACATATACAAACGTTATGAGAAAAGAGTTAAGAGTGGGAAAGCGGATGACAGAGTTTTAGGCATGCCAACACGACGGAAGATGCGGAGTATAAATATATATAATGTATAAGAGCGTATATAGAACAGATGTACAAAAATATAGTTAGCAAGATATTTTAGATATTGTTAAAGTTTAATATTATGAACTTGGATATATTTCATTATTTAGGTTGATTTATTTAGGTTGGTCGTATGACTTGAACTGTCAATGTCATTGCGTACCACAGATTCAAGCAGGTGTTTTTTTTTAAATATTTGATGGACTTAGAAATGTCTTAGTAGTCCGATACGGGGCAGACGCGAGGTGATATAAAATGTTTGTATTTTTATAAAATATATGGCGCAACCTAAAAATCTGAAACTTTTTTCTTTTAATGGCGACGGTTATTTCAACCATTAGAAAAATAATCCAGGACTTTTAAAAATTTCAGACATTCCTTATTTCTCGTATTGCGAAGATATATATCTCTTGTCGTTTTAAACAGATAACTGTACTTCCTAACAAATTTAGAGACTTCATAAATGTACAAACATGGGAGTGGTAGTACACCTAATTTAAGAAACAAGGGTTTACAGTATTCAAATGGCCCAACGCCACAAATCGCACGAATACATTTCTTTTGGGCAATAAAAGCTCGATACATATCACCGCCATTACCCCAGACAATAAGACCATATCTTAACACAAATAAAGGATCATTAAGAGGCTGACAAGCGTCAGTGACCTTGGCTATGTCTGTCTGAGTCTAACTGCACCGAAGTGAAAGATAAACTATATAACTGCTATACAAGCAGATACTCATAAATTTAATAAAAAAAAACTACGCATGATACCTATGTAAGATCTTAAACAGCAGCATTTTTAGGGTTCCGTACCTTGAAAGGAAAAAACGGAACCCTTATAGGATCACTTTCTTGTTCGTCCGTCCGTCTGAAAGACCCTTTTTTCAGGAACGCGTGGTGGTATCAAGCTGGAATTTATATCAAATACTCAGGTCTACTGTCCCTTGGAGCTGTGAAAAAATCAAACTTCTAAGCCAACGCAATCAAAAGATACAGCCGTTTATGCCGCAAATTGTATCATTATGTAATGAATATTGACATAAAAAAATGTTCACTAGCCAAATTAAGTGGTTTCTGTTAAAAAAAACTGGTTAAAAAGCCAATTTAGGTTTTGTCAACGTCTTAACATGACCAAGCTTAGTCTGTCGCCTAAGGTGTGCGCCCAGTCTGGACCCGGTTAATTATTTTTAAGGAGTCAAGTCGATGAAAATAGATATACATATATGTATATAACGTGGGGTAGCACTCCCATGGTATCAAGTACAACTGAAATGAATCCAACACCCACTAGTTGCGATCAATATTCCTATTTCAGCTTTTTATTTACAGTTAAGGTGGAAATAGAGTTCGAAAAGAAGCCCTTCTCTGACAGCGAACCCGCGTCGAGCGGTGGAAACGCGAATTGGTGCAGTGAGAGTGCGGCGCTAGCCGACCATGAGGTTAAAGACGCGCTGATGGTATGCCCGAACGCGCAATGGCAGCCTTGGCATTTACCTTGTGGTGAGTTGCGTTCATGGTAGATGTTTGACTGCTCGGGTTTGTGCGGCGATAGCTCGGGTTCGTGCGGCGAGAGTGCGGCGCTAGCCGACCATGAGGTTAAAGACGCGCTGATGCTATGCCCGAACGTGCAACGGCAGCCTTGGCATTGGCCTTGTGGTGAGTTGCGCTCATTGTAGATGTTTGACAGCTCGGGTTTGTGCGGCGATAGCTCGGGTTCGTGCGGCGCTAGGCGACCATGAGGTTAAAGACGCGCTGATGCTATGCCCGAACGTGCAACGGCAGCCATGGCATTTGCCTTGTGGTGAGTTGCGCTCATTGTAGATGTTTGACAGCTCGGGTTTGTGCGGCGATAGCTCGGGTTCGTGCGGCGCTAGGCGACCATGAGGTTAAAGACGCGCTGATGCTATGCCCGAACGTGCCACGGCAGCCTTGGCATTTGCCTTGTGGTGAGTTGCGTTCATGGTAGATGTTTGACAGCTCGGGTTTTGTGCGGCGATAGCTCGGGTTCGTGCGGCGAGAGTGCGGCGCTAGCCGACCATGAGGTTAAAGACGCGCTGATGGTATGCCCGAACGTGCAACGGCAGCCTTGGCATTTGCCTTGTGGTGAGTTTCGTTCATGGTAGATGTTTGACAGCTCGGGTTCGTGCGGCGCTAGGCGACTATGAGGTTAAAGACGCGCTGATGCTATGCCCGAACGTGCAACGGCAGCCTTGGCAAGCCTTGTGGTGAGTTGCGCTCATTGTAGATGTTTGACAGCTCGGGTTTGTGCGGCGATAGCTCGGGTTCGTGCGGCGCTAGGCGACCATGAGGTTAAAGACGCGCTGATGCTATGCCCGAACCTGCAACGGCAGCCTTGGCATTGGCCTTGTGGTGAGTTGCGCTCATTGTAGATGTTTGACAGCTCGGGTTTGTGCGGCGATAGCTCGGGTTCGTGCGGCGCTAGGCGACCATGAGGTTAAAGACGCGCTGATGCTATGCCCGAACGTGCCACGGCAGCCTTGGCATTTGCCTTGTGGTGAGTTGCGCTCATTGTAGATGTTTGACAGTTCGGGTTCGTGCGGCAAGAGTGCGGCACTAGTCGACCATGAGGTTAAAGACGCGCTGATGGTATGCCCGAACCTGCAACGGCAGCCTTGGCATTTGCCTTGTGGTGAGTTGCGCTCATTGTAGATGTTTGACAGTTCGGGTTCGTGCGGCAAGAGTGCGGCACTAGCCGACCATTAGGTTAAAGACGCGCTGATGGTATGCCCGAACGTGCAACGGCAGCCTTGGCAAGCCTTGTGGTGAGTTGCGTTCATGGTAGATGTTTGTAGCGAGGTTTTTTACCGATGGCCGATGACCCTTGGGGCAGCAGAAAGGTTCTTGAGTGGAGACCGCGCACTGGAAGTCGCAGCGTGGCAAGGCCCCAACAATGTGGACTGACGATCTGGTCAAGGTCGTGGGGATTTGGATGAGGGCGGTGCAAGCGGCCTATGACCGCAGTGGACGTATTTCGGCTGATATGATGATGAGTTTATTTAACGACGGATGTCAAACACCTCGGGTTCGTGCGGTGAGCGCGCGGCTCGAGCGGCTGCCATGGCATTTGGCCTGTGGTGAGTTGCTTGATGATGATGATGATGATGAGTTGCTTTAGTAAGTAGTAGATGTTACAACTGTAAGTATTATTACAGGCGGAAACGTCCACTAAGCGGAATTGACAACATTTCATTATTTAAGCAGGCTTTTTTCCGATGAAATCGAATAGAGGATAGAAAAATTAAGTAAAACTAGATTTTTAAATTCTCGAAAATATCCCAATTTCGTATAAATAATATAAATCAATTTCAAAAGTTCCTCATTCTAAAAGAGAGTGAGTGACAAGTAAGGCGTTACAGCAGAATAATATCTACTGACGAAAGTGAACTGCTGTTCTTTTGGGCGCTGTGACTGTCACAATTCATAGTAGTGACGTCATTACGACGATGATAGGCTTTCTTCACATTTTCGTGAATATTTAGAAAACTAATAGCTATAAAATTGAATTTTATATAGAATACTCCCTTGAGTTTGAGACATATTAAATATAATGAAATGGGTCACTCACGTCTTTAAGGTCGAATATCGCTCGACATGTGTGTGTGTGTGCTAAGAAAACCGCCGCCGCGATAGGTACTCATGATTAAGGACCGCGAACCGGTCTGAAACATGTCGAGCGATATTCGAATTTAAAAACGTGAGTGACCCGTTCATTATATTTAACATTGAAATGTTGTCAATAGGTGATATTTGTATCGCTATCACAAACAGAATTCCACGCTACGAAGTCGCGGGCACAAGTTCGTGTTTACTATTGGAATTTTCTTAACTGTTCCTTTGTGTGTTTTCAGAATCAAGCCAAACGTTACCCGCCCAGCCGCCCTCTACTGCAACTCCCTCGCGGCAGATCCCCAACCGACAGGATATCCAGACTTACGAATGTGACACTTGCGGCAAATCATTTCGACGAAAATGTCACTTATCCACGCACATCCAACAACACGTAGAGCCAAAATCGCTAGAAGCAACAGAATTTAACGGACAGAAATTGTACTCCTGCGATATATGTTGTAGGAGATACCGGAATCGGTCTAGTTTGGTCCACCACAAGAAAATACACATCTGCCCAGAGCTGTACTATTGCGACGTTTGTGAAAAGCAATTTTCGCGATTAGAGCATTTAAAAGTGCATAAACTGATTCACACAGGAATTAAACCACACACTTGCGATGTATGTCAGAAGCAATTTACGACTATGAGTGATTTAAAAAGGCACGTACGCATCCACTCTGGTGTAAAGCCATATGTTTGCGAGATATGTAAAAAGCAGTTTCTCCGTGCGAATGACTTGACTAAGCACAACTTGGTGCATACCGGCCTAAAGGCCTATTCCTGTGAAATATGCCAAAAGCAATTTGCGTCTTCCTGTCATTTGACTAGACACAGGCGTATTCACACTGGTGAAAAACCGTACACGTGCAACATATGTAGCAAACAGTTCGCGCGTTCGGGTGACTTAACTAAACATAACAGGGTCCACAATGGGGAAAAGCCTTATGCTTGCGAAATGTGTCCAAAGAGTTTTGCTCAGCCAGGCCATTTGACTTACCACAGACGAATGCATACTGGTGAAAAACCGTTCTCATGTGAAGTATGTGATAAGCGGTTTTCGAGATCTGGTCATTTGGCAGTTCATAGACGAACTCACAAAGGTCCCTAGTCGTAAATAAGTTATTTTTCTGCCATGAAGTCACATTTGTTCTGATACTTAGTTTATAGATATTTTATTTATTGATTTATTTTTATGTCAATATTATTGTAACGATGTGTATCGGAACGTTACACACAAACTTACTGGCTGATCAGACTTCTAATTTTTTTGTGTAGTATATTTTATACAGTTATTTTTATCAGTGCACGTTTTCATATATCCTTCCAAAGGCACAACAATTGTAAGTTCCTATATATTTTTATGTTTGTATATTCATACTCTTAGCTTACCCCATTAGGACCGTAGGCTAAGCGCGAATCTGTATTGTTACAGGTGCCTTAACTTTTATTTAATAAATACCCTCTGCCCTGGTATCCTGTTTCCTTACCAACCGAATTCATCCTGTTGAGGGAACCCTGAACCCTCACAATTATCGGGGTTTCCAAACTTATTTGAATTTTGCATCAATACTCATCAATACATGATAAGGATCGTGATATGAATATATCGCATGATAATAATTACCGTGTAAAAGGCCCCATTGAATTCCATTGGCAACAGTTATGGCACGTTTTGAAATTTGGCCATTTTTATCCGGTCTCAGCACGGACGAGCAGTGTGGCTGTGCGCCTGTTTTGGTGGCTATTCAGTTGGAAATGGCGTAGATATTCATGTCGGCCGCGGTCAAATACGAAGACGGATGTTTTGCGAGGGGTTTTAAATGATGTTTTGAAGATATCGTTTGGAGATTTTAGTCCATAGCTGTAACCAGATAATTTTACGCCGAGAGTCATCACCGGTAGCGTAAGCTGTTCTGTTCGAGTCTACAGCGACCACAGCGGCGTTCACCCATCATCAGGAAGGGAACAGGGTCAGTGAATGTGTTGAATGCCAAGCAAACAAAGTTATTTTAAGCTACCTGTAGCTGTAATGTTAAAAATAATATACATGGACTAAAAATTAATAACGAGAATTTAGATGTTATCGAAAATACAATATTCTTGGGGACTGTTGATTCGAGACTACAGTGGGGTACACATATCGCATCTCTTCCAAAAAAATTTAGATCAGCTATGTTCGCTATTAAAAAATTTACTGTTCACTGACGTAGATACGGCAAGGCTAGTCTACTTTAGCTTTGTATAATGTGTTATGGTATTTTGTTATGGGGTAGATAGAGCTGCTGATATCGAGACAATTTTTATTTAACAGAAACGAGCAATCCGAGCGATATACTCCTTGAAAAGCCGCGATTCCGTAAGAGAATCCTTTAAATGAATTGATTTGAACTGTACAAGTTGATACATCTACGAAAATATTATGTATGTAAGGAGGCCTATACCCTGCCTAAGGGGTCCCAATAACAGCAAAAGAAAAAGAAGTAGCAATTAAGTTTTCTAAATTTTATAAAATATGTTTTATTTGTATTACCCACTTTGTTGGGAAATAAAAAGGGCTTTCTTATTATTATCTCTTTATTCATTTTCCTTCTTAGCTTAGGTTTTTACAATATTTATATAAAAAGTAAAATATAAAACAATATTTACAAAACATAAAATGATTATAAAAACCTAACCTTAGGGTGCCGCCGGCAGCGAGGCAGGGCCTAAGCTACCGGTGATTAGAGCGACAGAAAAAGGAACCTCCGGACTATCCGCGCCGTGTCCAGGAGTACCGCCTTCTGTATCTGACCCTTGACCCAACCATCTAGCGAGTCTCTTGAGATGTTGGTCAATACTCTTCGCTATTAGACCGTTCGCAGAGACGAATATCGGGACAATGATCGTATTATTATTATTAAGGAACAACCCAGCTCTATTTCATAGATGATGTGACGTGCATAATGTCAATACTTGGAATAAAATTGATAGCAATGAGAACTAGGTTACGAGTAAGTATAATTCAAACGTCTTTTGCGGCTGTGGGTATCAGATCACATTTTAAATATGTCAGAAAGCAAATTTAAGGTCACTGTGAAGAAAACATTAAAATAGAGAGTGTATTACAGATTAGACGAATATGTAAGAGACAAGGACATATGGTCAAATGTTGTTACCATTACCTAAGTTTATATCTGTTAAATCATCATCATCCTCCTAGCGTTATTCCCAGTACAGTTGCATCCTGAAGGATGCCTGGGGTCCGCTACCTAATCCCAAGAATTGGCGTAGGCACTAGTTTTTACGGAAGCGACTGCCATCTGACCCTCCAACCCGAGGGGGAAACCAGACATTGCGATTAGGCTTGTCAAGTGAGTGGGCAACTTGACTGTTAGAAGTTCTCAAGCCACCCGGAGACCTCTAACTTGGCTTAACGACTGCTATCATAGACAACAACCGGGATCAACGGCTTAAAGTGCCATCCAAAGCACGGGCGCGCTCAGTTAGTAACCACTTAAAGCGGGCACCCATCCCAGGACTGACCTCGCCCGACATTGCTTAACCTCGCATACCGCACGCGGTACGCGGGCGCCGCTGGGCCACGAGCGCTCCCTATCTTATTATATCTCCGCTTATATCTGTTATAAGAACTATAATAATGTAAACTATTGACATTGAAAAAGTGTTCAGCAAGATTTTATTTTGAATAAATGATTTTAACTTTGAGCGTTGTTGTTAATAAATAATTATATTAGAGGATATTTTGTTACTCAAATCGAACTAGGTATTAGACGACGATATATTTAATAGCGCTACCGCGTGTCTAGACAAGTTCACCCCAGGAATTGAACTGGCGAACAGCAGCCGTGTGTTATTTTACACGAACCGTTTAGAGCCACTTTTGACCCCTAAATAATTATGTTTTTGATGGGATGTTATTTCTTGTCTTGGCTGAGACCATGGAGGATTTAAGTACAATGCTCAATGACCTCAGTAAAGCCTCCGAGCGAGTTGGTCTTAGGATGAAAACATGGACAAGACGAAGATCATGTCAAATGCCCATGTCGCACCAACTCCCGTAACAATCGGACACTTTACGCTCGAAGTTGTAGACGATTACATATACCGACGGCGCAGCTCGGACTGATTCAAGCCGCGCCGTTTCCATGTGACGCGAGCCGCGCGCACGTACACGGCACGCACATACAAGGTTGCTCCAGTTTGGATTAAGTCAGGTTAGTTTACGGGCTCGTTACCTATGTTACTCGCCAGCGAATCACCCCGTTTATGTATGTTTTGTAAAAGAAACTCAAACATATAATTTAACCTTTTGAACGCCACGGTCGGCCATAGACGTCAACGTAAAATCGTCACCCCGACGCCAACGACGGCACTGGCCGACAATATTTTTTTTTATGAAAAACTACTGAGCAGCTGCCCAATTTTATATTGGCATTATTTCTTTACACATAATTTTTTTACCGTTGTGGCGTCAGGGGCACGGCGAATTACTTTGACGTCTGGCGGCGAAAAGGTCATTTGATAGATATACAACGTAAAAAATTACTTGTGCTTTATGTATTGTTAGTACTGTGTCTGTTTCTATGCCATGTTTGGTGAATGCTTTAAATGACAAAATGACATTATACATATTCAATAAATACATAAATGACACGTTTTGTACGAAAGGCATTCGACTATGTTGACCATAAACACCTCTTGGCAAAGCTGAATTTGTACGGAATCCGTGGCAATGCGTACAACCTCTTGAAATCATACTTAGAGGACCGCAAGCAAGTATGTGAGATAACTGCTATATGCTCTGGGACAAAAACTTTAGTCAAGCATCAATCTCAAGTAAAAACGATTAAATTTGGGGTACCTCAAGGAAGTACCCTTGGCCCCTTACTATTTTTAACTTACATTAATGATTTACCAGACCATATCTCTCACCCAACTGTCCTATTTGCAGATGACTGTACGATCATAGTAAAATGCACAGAAATAAATATGTTAAAACCTGAAATAAAATCTGCCTTAACTAGCGCGGCGCAATGGCTGGAAAACAACAATCTTATATTAAATATTGCCAAAACTAAAATTCTGCAATTTCACCAGCCTCAGTCTAAACTGCCTAAAATAGAATTAAATTTTAACAATGTACCGATTGAATCAGTTGATAAATGTATATTTCTAGGAATAGCTGTGGACCAAAATTGTAATTGGAAATATAACATAGAAAGAATATGCTCGAAAATAAATAGCTTTATCTATCCTCTCAGGCAATTACGCAATTTAGTTAATCAGGAAACTGCTATCACTGCCTACTATGGGCATGTTCATTCAATCTTAATCTATGGCATATTGTTTTGGGGTAACTCAACAAATTGGCATAATGTACTTGTAATGCAAAAAAGATGTGTGCGTGCTATGGCTGGAATAAGCATTAGGGTAAGCTGTAAGCCATATTTTAAGGAAATGGGAATATTAACTGTCCCCTGCTTATATATAATGGAATGCCTAACTTTCATAAGGAAATATGACGACCGTTTTCAGAAATATCAAAACAACCCTGAACGTAATATTCGACCAAGAGATAAGTACACACTTCCACGAGCACACTGTGCACTATTCAGAAAAAATATTTTCTACATGGCAGTCAAACTGTACAATAAGTTGCCGGTATCTCTGAAAACGCTACCAACTAACAAATTTAGAAATAGTATAGGTAAAATATTTAAAGATAAATGTTATTATGACGTACAAGAATATTTACGTGACTCTGTCTTATGATTGATATTTATTTATAAGTATTCAATGGCGAAATTGTAATAATGTTTATTAAATAATTTGTAACTAGGTTGGTATGTAAGGTGATGAAATCGCCTGATTTAAAATTTGTATGCCGTTTTATCGGCAAAAAGTGGAGATCCTTTGAATTGTCACATAACACCTGTTGCTAACATTACCTACTTTTTGCACAAATAAACTTTTGACTTTGACTTTGACTTTGAAACTGACAGTGACAACGCCGGCTTGCGAATGTCAGTACTGTCACTGTGTGGCGGTGTCAGCTGCATTCGGGTGGATTTACACCTCGGAGGTGTACCAGAGCCGTGTTTAGCTGAAGTGGTAAGACGAGCAGGCCTGGTAGAGGTACACGGGTCTAAGGTCTATGATAGGTGTAAGGTCTATTGGTAGTTTAATGTTTGTTTGTTCATCAAGAGTTTCTTTGCATTTTTCCTGTATTTTCGCTTTTCGGTTTTGCATTTACCTCCCATATGCAAATTTAGATGTATCTTGAAAGTATCTAATCGCATAAACCCTTCTTCGCATACTTCACATGAATATGGCCTTGCTCCGGTGTGAATTAGTTTATGCCTCTTTAGTGTTGTGAAACAACTAAAAATCTTTTTACATATTTCGCAGGAGTACGATTTCTCGCCTGTATGGGTCCTTGCATGTTTCTTCAAAGTTTTTGATTCCGCAAACTGCATTTTACATATATCGCAGGAGTATGGCCTTTCCCCAGTGTGAATTCGTTTGTGTGCTTTTAAATTACACAACTCTGCGAACTTCTTTTGACATATTTCACATGAGTGTGTTTTTTCTCCCGTGTGGACTCGTTGGTGTCTCTGTAAATTATCCAATCTAGACAACTCTTTATTACAAACTTTGCAGACGTACGGTTTTTCACTTGTACGAACACGTTCATAGATATCTGATTTAACTGATAACACTTCTAAATTTTCTAGCAAATGCTTGTTAACATGGCGAATTAAGTGATCTTTTCGCTTAATTAATTTCCCGCATATATCGCAGACGTATGTGTTCGTCACGACTTGATCGGTGCGTGTATGCGGCGCAGTGTCGCGCTCGCCTCCACTCGGCGGCTGACTCGCGGGCGCGGGCTCGCGTGTCGCGGCGCCACGCGGCGCGGCGCAGCGCTCGAGTCTCACGGAGCAGTCTCTCAGCGCGAGCTGTCCCCGCGGCCGGCGGTCTGTCGACAATCAAATCAAGCTTGGATTCAAACAATGCGTTTATGCAGAGACTTATGTAGTAGTATATTAATTACGAGGGCGGGATGATAAGTATCCAAGCCTAATAGAAAAACTTATGTTGGCGTGATAAAATTGATTTTATTTTTCAACATATCCATGTAGCTCTAAGCACTCATTCCATCTTCGGTCTAATCTAAACCTGTAAAGCCTTCCATACTCGTAAAATGACTTTTTTCAAGGCCTGCAAAATACTCTTCTACGGCGGCAATGAATCGTTTGTGGCACTGTCCAACCAAAAAAGTTTTTAGCTTGGGGAAAAGGTGAAAGCCTGATGGTGCTAGATCAGGCGAATACGGTGGATGGGGCAGCAAATCATAGTTCAATTCGTTGATTTTTGCCATAGCTTTAACACATGTGTGAACCTTTGCGTTGTCTTGATGGAAGATGATTTTTTTTCGCTAAACCTGGTCGTTTTTGCTGAATACATCGATGAAGCTTATCTAAAAGATTAGCGTAGTATTCTCCATGAATAGTTTGACCTTTGGGAACTAAATGTATAAATTTAACATCCCAGAACACATCACAGAAGCCATCACGATTCTAGCCGACTTTACAGACATAGCTTTTTTAGGACGGCTCCTAAACACCTAGATTCAGTCCACTGTTTTGATTGAATTTTTGATTCTGACGTGCAATGGTGAACCTATGTTTCATCCGTTGTTACAAATCGGCGTAAAAAATCTGCTTTTTTTCTCTGAAAACGATCCAAGCAGTTCTTTGAGTTTTGTACCCGAATTCTTTTTTGATCGTGCGTAAGCAAACGAGGCACCCAACGGGCGGTCAACTTTTTCATATTTCCTCGTTGGACACTTGTATTATGGCCGCGTTTAAACTCAGCCACCCAGTTTTTACTGTGGCGTAAAAATGAGCACATTCACTCAAAACATTATTTAACTAAAGTAAAAAGTAAAAGTTCTCTTCAATTTAGGCATATTATATGCGCCTATGAATGTCAATAAGCTAATCGGCACGAGAGTTGAGGCCACGCACACATTCAACATTGCATGTAATTATAGAGAGGTTTTGAAATTAGTGTTCTTTTTTCGTACCGATAGCAAAATAGCAAACTGCAAGATTGACTAAAGATTTTTCCAATTTTTTATTTACAATTTTTTTTTAGACAAAAATATCCGATTGAATTAAAACAGATCATAATCCTACTAATATTATAAAGGTGAAAGTTTGTGAGTGTGTATGTCTGTTACCTCTTCACGTCTAAACGGCTAGAACGATTTTAATGAAACTTTACAATAATGTAGCTTACACATCAGAATAACACATAGGCTACACTATTCCCTCAGGAACAGCGATAAACGACTTCTACGCGGACGGAGTCGCGGGCAGAAGCTAGTAATTATATATTCATACCTACGTACTAACTGATAATATAGGCAACATTGTCCTATTAAAATAGTTTTATTCAAATGAATATTTATCTGAATGAATTGGTAAAGGACAGATGAATATATTAATCGTAAATGTTTTTTTACTTTAAAAGTATTATGTTGTTTTTACATACATTTTCATTACTTCGTCATTTCGTTATCAAACCTCTTCAGACAATTATCTATTGCATTATGTGGCACTTGTTTTATCGTTGTCATATATATTGACATTTGCATTTTCCACGAGTAAGAAAACGGGGGGTCATTTAAATAACTTCGGAAACAAGTTCTTTTTTAGCGAAACGATGGGTCGTGGGAAAACATTAAATGGTCAAAGTCGGGAAATTATATTCAGAGTATTCTCGCAATTTAGGTATAACTTAAAAATAATGGCCAACATTTATCAATGACAGAATTATATGATGTTACGGCAGAAGTAACTGGTGTATTAAAGTCAAGCATTCAACGAATCGTAACTGGAGTGTGTAAGGAAACTACAAGAGCAAACAGCCCATCATCAACTGAACAATCTACTCCGTCATTACCTCAACCAACCACGTTCACGACACCGGGACTGAAGCGACCAAGATTATCACCAAAAACCAATTTAGATAAATTCGATTACGATGTCATAAGAAGATGCATATATGACTTCCATTTAGTACACAAAACATTGCCCACAATAAAAAAAAAAAAAGTTCATTAAGGAGAATTGTACGTAAGTTAGGTTTTCGCTGGAATAAATCGCAATCAAACCGACAGTGTCTTATTGAAAATCATGACATTAGATTAAAACGGACTCTATATCTAAACAAGCTAGAGGAATATAATAAGCAGGGGCGTCCTATCGTGTACACCGATGAATCCTACATTGACAGCTCGCATTCAACAGCAAAGCCTTGGACTGATAAAACAAATAAAGGATGTAAAGTGCCCATATCTAAAGGTCAACGTTGTATTATTGTGCACGCATGTACTAAAAATAGTTTTTTATCGAACGCACTAATCACGTTCAAGTCAAATAAAAGAACAGGCGATTATCATGGGTCTATGAACTCTGCCAATTACAGAAAATGGGTCATGGAGAAACTTATGCCAAATCTAGAACCAAATTCAGTTTTAGTTGTAGATAATGCTTCTTGTCATAATGTACAGTATGAACAGTGTCCAACGAAAAACTCAAACAAAGCAGAAATGTTGGCCTGGCTCAATAAGCAGAATATAACATACCCTGAAAAGAGCACGAAGCCCGTTTTATATGATATTATTCAGCTTCATAAGCCACGACATAAGAAATACGATCTGGATAAAATGCTGGAAGAACATGGGCACTCGGTATTAGGTCTGCCACCGTACCATCCCGATCTCAATCCCATTGAACTTTGTTGGGGAATCATAAAAGGAAGAGTAGAGGCCAGTAATACTGAGTTCACATTTAACAGCGTCATGAGAAAATTAGAAAAAGAAATTGAAGCACTTAATCAAGAGACATTTCACAGTATTTTCAGAAGAACTCAAGAACAAGAAGAAAGATACAGGTCAATGGAACCTAAGATTGATAGTTTGTCCGAAAACCATACCCTTAAAATAAATCTAAATGAATCGGAAGAAGATATGTCAAGTGACTAGTAAAACTATTAAAGCATATTTTTATTTTCTGGCTGTTTGTTTTACCTATTTTTCAAAAATATATAATTTAATCGTGCACTTGAATTTCATTCACTCATTCGTTCATTCGCTACCTTTTTTGCTATCAGTACTCTATGTAGCAGTGTGTGTAACCATTCACCTCAACTCTCGTGGCGATACCTATACCACCGGTTCGGAAAAATAAACCTCTGCCACGAGAAGAACCGGCGTAAGAAACTCGGCGAGGTGTCATTTTTACAAAACAATATACATCGTATAGTTTTAATATAAAATTACAGTGTCAGGTACTACAAAATTACAATGCAACAGTAGAAAACCTATTTTCGCCATTCATTACCCGTGCAAGACGCCATCACTGCCAGACATCCCTAACCATGATGTAATTGTTTGCCTTATTCTCAAATTTCAACAAATCAATAAAATATTCAAGCCACCAAATTCAAATTTAGAACAGAGATAGCTAGGGATGTATTTTAAAGAATAAGAAAGGTATTTTTTTCTTTCAAACTTCTCAAATAGGCTAGTTAGTTATCATACCGCCCTCGTAGACTGCCAAAACCTATTGGCTATGTGCGAAGTAGGTGCACGGAGAAAAAAATATTTTACAATATTACCAGATTGTATAGTAGATATGATTCTGGTGGAGAAAAAAAGATTCCAGCTATGGTTAACAGATTTATTTTTTGTAACCACAAGTCATATTTTTGTTAATACTAGAATATTCTAGTTAGAATATTCTAGTACGCAAGAACTCTGATATCATTTAGGTAACCATCTAATAGTTAAAGAGTAAAATAAGCAATTAGCTTACAAAACTTTTCAATAATTGCGATGTTAACAATATTTGTTTTTTCTGTTCACCATCATCTAGTTTAACACACCAGTAATAAAATTGCATTTACAAAATCTTTGTGTAAGGTTCACCTTATGTAATTCATTTGTAGGTACTAGATTTCCGTGTACGTTTTAGCGGATTTTTAATACCCATTACTTACTCGAAATTTCTTGATTACTAGGAATATTTTTACTTATAACTAGATACGTTGTGTTTGTCTAACATACTCTTTTTAATGATAACAAGAAAGAGTAGTACTAGCAACAATAAAAAATGTTGGCATTACAATATTATTGCACACTAAACAAAACATTATTTATGTGTAACGAAAAACTGTTGTGTCCAATATTACCAATATTACTATTTACAATATTACCAGAGTGTATAATAGTTATGATTCTGGTGTAAGAAGAAAGATTTCGGCTGTGATTAACGGTTTTTTTTATAAGTACAAGTCATATTTTTGTTCACACCAGACTATTCTAGTACACGAAAACTCTGATATCGTTTTGGTAACTATCTAATAATTACAGAGCACTATATGCATTTATTATTTATTTATTTATTGTTTATTAAGAAACAAACGGTTGTATACATATAAGGTAACATAACTATATAATAATTATTTTAAACCTACAGTTTCCTTAATTAAAGATACGATAGCAATTTTTTTTTCTTGCATTTGAACCAAAAATTCCTATCTGAGCTGTTCATTTTACTTAGTTTACAGTGTTTTTATGGAATAAGGTACGTCTGATAAATACGTTTACTAATAAACGCATTTATCAGACGAACCGTAACTTGTTATCAAAAGTTACTACGAGTACAATTAAATATTAGTAACATTATACATACCCAACTTAGTTTTAAATAAAAATATGTTAAAAACCTATTTTTATCTAAATGCTTTCTTTACGTCGTATATTGAGCAATTAAATATATCGACTTCAGAAAGTTTTGAGTTATTATTATATAACCTACAAGCGCGTCTAACATAGTTATTACGTGCATAACATGTTCTAGTTTTAGGTATTCCGAATAGCTCCTTTTTGCGACACATACGAGGTTTTCTGTGAGGCACTTTGAACAAAATCCCTTGAAGTAATCTAGGAACATCTAAATGTGAGTGAAGTATTTTGTACAGAATAACAGCATCATTACAATCGCGTCGATCACTTAGCTTCTGCATATTGTGATGGTTTAGGGAGTCGTCATAATTAACATAGGTATGGCCAGTTCTAAAATCTATTGATTTAACAAATTTTTTCTGTAGCCTCTCAAGTCTTTCTATATGGATGGCATAATAAGGTTTCCACACTGCGCACGCAAATTCAAGATGGCTTCGAACAAAACTGTTGAATAGAATTTTATAGGTCAAAGCATTCCGGAATGGCTTCCCGACGCGTAATATAAAACCTAGTTGCTTATAGCATTTTTGTATAATTGTGTCTATGTGCGGAGTGAAAGTCATTCCAGAATCCATGATGACACCTAGATCCCGAATCTGCGACACTCTATGCAGATTTACATTCGACACTGTATAATTAAAATCTAAATTAGTCTTTTTTTTAGAGAAAGTTATCACAAAACATTTATCATAATTAAGAAAAAGCTTATTTTCTTTACAATACCTCTCTAAGTTGATTAAATCTTCCTGTAATAGTTTGCAATCGTCTCGATTTTTAATAACTCTAAATAGCTTGGTGTCGTCTGCATAGAGTAATAAGTTTGAGTGCCTAACGTATTCAGAGATATCATTGATATATAATGTAAATAACAATGGGCCCAGATGAGACCCTTGAGGTACTCCAGAGCTTATATGCCTGATTTGTGAAGTAAACCCAGATAGAACGACAGCCTGACACCTATTCTCGACATAAGATTTTATCCATCTAAAAAGATTACCGTGTATACCGAGACGCCAAAGCTTGAGTAAGAGCGTGCTATGACAGATCTTATCGAAAGCCTTGGCGAAGTCGGTATAGACGGCGTCAACACAAAACCCTTCGTCCATGGCATTCAAAATGTCATTTGTAAAAGTAAGTAAGTTACTATCTACGGAACGTCCCTTATAAAAACCGTGCTGGTGGTGGGTTATATGTAGGCGAGCAGCTTCAAAAAGCTGATCAGTGACGATCTTTTCGAGAACCTTGCCAAATTGGCATAATTTAGAAATTGGTCGATATTTTTCGATGTCAGAAGAAACCGGACCTTTCGGTATTGGAGTTACCCATGCCTGTTTCCAAATACTGGGAACACAGGCCTCATCTATTGATTTAGAGAATAATAATGTGATAGGTTCTGCTAGTAACGACGAACAGTTTTTAATTAAAAGGGGGTGTATCCCATCTGGACCAGCTCCTTTGTTGATATTTACAGTGTTTAAGTACTTCAAGACAACATTGCGGCTAATTTCAATAGAGTTTAAGTCTATTGGGGGATTGCAGGGCGGATCTAACCTAGCGATGTTAAAAACATTTGAAGATGGGTTTTCAAAAACTGAATGAAAATGATTATTAAATAAATCGCAAATGTGTTGTACATCAGAAGAGGCCGATCCCTTGTAATGCATTAACTGTGGAAGCTTGTCCTTTTTAAATATAGATTTTATATAGGTCCAAAAAAATTTTGGATGAGTTTTAATTTTTTGTTCAGAAAAAGATATGTAATTTTTATAGCACTCCATTTCTATTTTTTCCGCTCGTTTACGTAAGACTTTAAAACTATTATAGTCTAGAGGATTTCCGTACAATTTCCATAATTTATGGTACTTGCGCTTTTCATTCAGCACTTTACGAAGGCATCGACTATGCCAGGGTGGCATTTAGCTTTCAATACTTCAATAATAGCGATGTTTACAATATTTATTTATTCTGTTCAACATCATATAGTTTAACACACCAGTGATTAAATTGTGTTACAATATCTTTGTGTAAGGTTCACCTTATGAAATTCATTTATAGGTACTAGATTTCCTCCTACCATTTAGCGGATTTTTAATACCCATTACGTACTCGAAATTTCTTGATTACTAGGAATATTTTTACTCATAACTAGATACGTTCTCTGTTGTCTAACATATTCTTTTTAATTATAACAATAAAGAGTAGTACTAGCAACAATAAAAAATGTTAGCATTACAATATTATTGTACAGTAAACAAAACATTATTTACGTTTAACGAAAAACTGTTGTTTTCACAAGTATTATGCGACTGTGGCCCCCGCTCCTCTCCGCCGCTGCCCGCAGCGCCCAGCGCAGTCTTTCATTTTCACCGAACCAACTTCTTTGCCAGTGTGTCCAATAAATGAATCAGGCCGCAATCCTGTGTAGATCACTCTTATCGATAAAAAGTATGTGTGTGTAGTGTACAAAGGCAGACGAAGCGAACGATGGACGAAGACATAAAAAAAATATTGAAGTCATGGGATTTGGAGGAGTACCTACGTAGTTAGTTTCGCCGGTAAGTTCCTATCTACCTATCTTATTCCCTAAACGCTCTAGATAAAAGGAATATCTACTCGTATTTTATTGAATGGTGATTTGCTTTATTGTAAGTACTATCAAAACATGGTTTAACGGCGTTTGACTTATTTCGGGCGCTAAGATTTTAATTGTAGGTAGGTAATAATAAACATTTATCTTTTTCAGAAAATTAAATAACTTTGGAAACACTGGGTCTTCTCGACGCACAACTTATAAAATAATTGATCACGCCTGTTGGCGGTAGGGCGCATTTTAGATAAAATTTGGCACAATGGAATGACATAGCCGATTGTTTACAGGTACGTAGTACGATAATACGTATAAAACGTATATACTTATTTTATTTTCATTGCCGATTCTTCTACTCACTATGCTGTTAGCTTTCGTCTTTTGTAACTAATATATTAATTATTTACATTAGTAATATTATTAGATATTAAGTATTTTTATAACAGTAGTCTACTAGACCTAGTAGTAAAGTAATGTTACATTTTTTTAAAAATTGTATATTTTATATAAACATTTACGTGGAGTTTTATACATACTTTTTTTACATTAGTTATTTGGAAAATAATGTCAAAGCAAGTGAGTAATTTTTTTACTCTGCTGCAAACAATGTGTTTTTTTTTAATTAACAGTTTTTTTTCTATTACAGGAAGAAAGATGCACCAATAAGAGCGTCATAAGTTGTGTCGAGTCGATGATATAACGAATAATTTAAAACCAGAAGCATCTACATGAAGAAATATTTCTTCTTATATTCTGCAGAATCACAAGCAACACGAACTTCGTCGAAAATTTATGTTATGTAACATTAAGTATGCCAACTTAATAAAAACGAATTAAAAAAAGTGTTTGTATTTATTGTATAAATTCAGGATTCATATTTTTCTGTCTGTTTCATTCAGGCCACCTCAACTTATTAGTTGGCCACAAACGTCATTATTGCGGACTAAACCAATATACTGTCGAGTTACACAGAATAATTTTAAACACCTTAGGTGAGTCTTCGCCGCAACAAAAGCATGTTAAAACGAAACGAAAATTGAAAACGGAGCTCCATATTGTAATACAAAGTATGAACAGTGACAGTAAATTTTAGGGAAGCTCCGCCGTCAAGCAGCCATGCTCGCAAGCCGTACTCGAACTCTGTGTACTTCTTCATTTGCTCGTTCGAGCTTCTCTTTGTATTACAACTTAAGCGACTCCGTTTTTAATTTTCACTGTTTCTAACATGCTTTCGTTGCGGCGGAGACTATCCTATGGTGTTTAACCTAATTCTGTTTAACTCCACAATATATTGTAGTTTCAGTCGGCAATAATGATATTTAACACAAATATAAAACCCGATAAACTCTACAATATGTATAGTAAACAGAACATACTGTTTATTGCATGCCACAGTAATTATTATTAACAAAATCAAAAATTCAGTGTCCTCTATACCGCATATAGTAAATAGAAATTACTAATTAGTTTAGTCCGCAATAATAACATTGGACACTACAAAAAGTCTGATATCCTCTATACTGCATATAATAGTAAACGGAAGTTATTGATCGTTTCGGAACGCAATAATGATATTTAATACAAATATAAAACTCGATAAATTCTACAATATGTATAGTAAACAGAACTTGCTCTTTATTACATGCCACAACAATTATTTTTAACGCAACCAAAAATCTGGTTTTCTCCAATACTGCATATAGTAAATAGAAATTGTTGATTATTCCAGTCCACTGAAATTATATTTACCCCTAATGAAAAAATGGTGTTCTTAATACTACACATAGTAAACAGAGATTATTGGGCGTTTCAAGTCCGCAGTAATGATATTGAACACTACTGAAATATCTGATAAACTCTACCCTGTCCTATAATGATGGCTACAGATAGGTTTTGTGTACTACACAAAATTTGTTTTCTAAGATACTAGGTAAGTGGGTAATGGGAACTAGAAATGATGGTGTAAGGAAGTAGAATTTTCTATTATTGTGTAAAAAAAGTCTAGTTGTCACATATAATACAATAAAATCAAGTCGAATTTACAATATCCTGTTAAAGGAAACTAGATTTTTTTCTCCGTGTGGTGGGGGTAAGCTAGGCGATCGTAGCGCACACCATGGCAGAAATGTGTACTTACCGGGGACCACTGTCAAATTTACTTTCACGTTTTCTAATATTGGTTTCTTAACGGTTTCCTACGATTCGTTTCGTTTGTATGTATTTATTTATTCTCTTATTTATTTCAGTAAAATTTCCAATACGGGGTCTTTCTCGTTTACTAAAGTAAATAAAGTATTCATGTGTCATTATTTGACATCTCTGAGTTTTGACATTGTCTCGGGACCTTTGACGTTTCAGACGTGCACATAGCCAATACATTGTAGCATACCTTAAAAAAGCTAGTTTCACTATGGAGAGGTCTCTGCACCATTCATTCGTATGATATTTAGACCTATGCTTAACACAATGTCGCCATCCATGAACACCACAAACAGCTCAAAACAGATGGCGTCAATGTATTATCTTCGTCTCAAGACGAGAGCCTTCGAGCAGAGTGTATTTCCAGTGATGACCAATGGCACTCAAACGTGGTCGCTTACTGTGTACCTCATAAGCAGGCGCAAAAGTCACCCAAAAAGCGATGGATAGGGCTATGTTGGACGTTTTTCTGTGTGATCACGTCAGGAATCAGAAATAAGGCCATCCGCAGAAGAACTAACGTAACCGATATAGCCCTACGTTAAATTAAGTGGCAGTGGGCAGGGCACATTTTGCACCTAGAACCGATGGGCGTTGGAGTAGGGCGGTTCTTTTTTTTAATACCACATCGGTGGCAAACAAGGTTACCGCAGCCTATGGACGCCTGCAACTCCAGGGCTGTCACATGCACGTTGCCGCGGGGCAATCACCTACCGGAAGGCGCAGCGAGGGTGGATGCGGGTGGCGCATGACCGGTCGATGTGGATGTGGATTATAATGAAGAATGTGTTACATAATTTACAAATATCTGCTACAATATTTGTCTTACCGTGAAGCAAGGCTATGCGCGGCCGATGCGGCCGCTCCGGGCCCAGCACGAGGTCGTCCTTGACCACGTGGTCGGCGTACAGCGCGGCCAGCATGGCCGCCGCGCCGCCCGCCGGCCCCGCGCTCCCGCACACCTCGCCGCTCGACTCCGGCTCCTCCTTCACGAGGTCTGCTCGCTCGTTCGACTCTGGTTCCTGCTTCACACACACTGCCGAACAATGGATCTATATGTTTACAAGTTCTTAATCATAACTAATTTGAATAGAATAGAAGAAATTTATTCAGAAAACGCTTACACACAATACATACACAATACAATACAACAAAATTATTATCATTAAGCGTCACTGAAAGGGTCTCCACTCAGCTTAATGTCAAGATACCACTTAAGGATCACGACGCTGGTCGTCCGTAGAAACCCTTCCGAGAGAGCGCAACTACGCGCTAAGGTACATAACATTTCATATACTTAAGTGCAAAGTTTCAAGAGTGTAATAAGGTATAATTATTATTCTACAATTAAAATTACAGTAAAAAAATAAAAACTACAATAACAATTTAAGGTACCCAAACAGTCATTAATCCTTGATACAAGGTGAAATTAATGATATAGGAGGCGTTCGTTTTAGTAGGAATGGTACAGGAGTATAATTTGCATTTTAGTATTATTGTCGACTGCAACGGTAAGTGATTCATCTTCGGAGGAATCATCTCTCTAGGTGTTCCTCTGTTTTAGCAGAGGACACTCCGATGCTACCAACGGGGGGGATGCCTGTTGAAATAACTACGGACCCGTAACCCTGACTACGGCAGAGGGCCACTACAAGGGGACCTGAGGGGGTGAATTCGGGGTTTTTCACTCTCTCCCGGCGTGGAGGTCCATCGGTCGGCAAGTTGTGGTGTCGCCCTGCACGCGTGCCGACGGGTGGGGGGAGCTGGCCTCGGCAGTGAGTCAGACAGGGAACAGCTTCGGCTGTTGCAGCAGGCGGTGTTCGCGGTTGTGTGCCTTGGCGATCCCGTGTCATCCCCGCTTATGCTGCGTAACGGGCATACCCTGGTGGTTTTAGACGGTAGTCCAGGTCGTTCCAGGGAGTCCGTCATATTCGTCCTAGTTCCCCGGCTAGGCGGGATGAGTAAATGATTTTAACCCGGCCTGCGAATCTGCCGGTCCAGGGTTCAAATCCCGGTAAGAGCAAATACACCATGGGCCCGAAATAAGAGATGAACATTAGTAGTGTGTCAATGGACAGGGCCTTGTGGAAGAAGATTGAAAGGATGACCAAGGAAACGCTGGGTGGATGACATTGTAGCCTCTGCTGGAAAGAAATGGAGAGATATAGCCAAACAGAGATGAATGGCTAAGGCTGTAGGAGGCCTATACCCAAGAAAGGGTTCAAATTCAGGATTAAAAAATAAAATAACTCAAACATTTATTTATGTACAAAGAAAATAACTTTAAAAAAGTTGGCAATGATAAAAAGCTTTACAATAATTATTTCCTGGTCATCAAAGATGACTCATCATTCAATTTCAGTCAAGCTTCGATACTATAACTCGTATCACATTGAATGTTGCATGTGTTTGTAGGGAATTTATCAGTTAATAATTTTGTCTTTGACCACTTTGTCCTACTCCTAGCTTAGCATATAGTCTTCCTTTAGATTGAGGAAATCTGTAAAACATTTCACTTTTCAAACGGGGGAGTACCCAGCTGGGGAGGAGGAGGAAGAGTTACAATACAATACAAAATAATTTATTTACCAAAAAAGCAATACAGTTGTTCCATTATCAGTGACCCTTACACTGGGTCGAGCCTGTATCGTGAGGGCCGACAGAAAACAGTTAGAGATTACACAATAAGATGATGCGTATACAGATAACCTGAAGGATCATAAAAAATATATATACAAGGGGCTTTCCTCTAAACATGTTGTGCATCTAATGTACTTTCTTATTGGTATAACACGTCAGATGACAAAGCACTAATAGAATACCATCATATTTCCTCCCGGACGTATCCGTCGACGGCGACAACCTGGCAAATTTTTGTGCGCGTGTCACTTGTGTGTTGTAATGGGGAATGCCTGAAAATTTTAAAAGTCCTTGATTATTTTTCTAATGGTAGGAATAACCGTCGCCATTAAGACTGCGCAGTACGTTCGGTTCTCCATACAAACGTGTTTATGCTCTCATTTTAAAACGCCAGGCTAGAATAACATGAAACTTTGTATACACAATGGGATCCGGCATATCTAGATCGGATCATAGTTTCTGTTGCTTGAAATTATAATGGAGAAAAAATACAGCGATTATTAAGGTTTTCATACAAGCCGTAAAAAACTCAAAAAGCCGCTGTATTTTTTTTCTTTTACAATTTATAGCAACAGAAACTATGATCCGACCTAGATATGCCGGATCCCATTGTGTATACAAATTTTCATGTTATTCTAGCATGGGGTTTTAAAATGAGAGCATAAATACGTTTGTATGGAGAACCGATCCACACCGATCGTACTGCGCCCTCTTAACAGAAAAAAGTTTCAGATTTTTCGGTTGCGCCATATATTTTGTAAAATTACAAACATTTTATATCAGGTCGCGTCTGCCCCGTATCGGACTACTAAGACATTTCTAAGTCCGTCAAGTATTTAAAAAAAAACACCTGCTTGAATCTGTGGTACGCGATGACATTGACAGTTCATCATAGGTTGGTCGTATGACTTGAACTGTCAATGTCATTGCGTACCACAGATTCAAGCAGGTGTTTTTTTTTTTTAAATATTTGATGGACTTAGAAATGTCTTAGTAGTCCGATACGGGGCAGACGAGAGGTGATATAAAATGTTTGTATTTTTATAAAATATATGGCGCAACCGAAAAATCTGAAACTTTTCCCTTTTAATGGCGACGGTTATTCCTACCATTAGAAAAATAATCAAGGACTTTTAAAATTTTCAGACATTCCCTATTGTGTGCGCACACGCGCAAGTCACACGACTTGCAAAGCCAAACTCGGTTTTGAAGTTCCGGCAACATGTGAAGCAGTTATAGCTCTCCACTTGAGTTGAAAGTGTATTGGTAGGAGGGCTTGGATCGAGTTTTACGAAACTGTCGTTTAGCGTCTAGAGCTTCGAAACAGGCTGCCGATATAATATATATATACAACCCGGTCACAATATCTGTGCACCTGACCTCGTGACGTCATATCGGCGAGCGCGGGCGGCGGCATTCCAGCGAGGTGCACAGATATTCTGACTGGGTTGTATATATATATTCGGGGGCAATCTTACACAAATCAACCTTGTCCCAAACTATGCAAAGCTTATACTATGGGTACTAGACGATGATATAAATACTTATATAGATAAGTACATACTTAAATACATAGAAAACATCAAAGACCCAAGAACAAATATCTGTGAAAAATGCACAAATAAATGCCCTGGCTGGGATTCAAACCCGGGACCTCTAGCTTCGGAGGCAAAGTCACTACCAACTAGGCTAAACAGGCCATCAATAGACATGAAATGGCTATAAGAACTCCTGAATTTCACATTAACTTGTGTTAGGGCTTTTAGATAAATAATTGGCGTCCATAAGCCACGGTTCCTGCTTACCATCAGGTAGCAGGCCCCTCTTTCCCACTGGGCACTATGGGCACGTGTCTATTCTATCAAGGGTCCCATTATCCTAACGTGCCCAGGGCTTCCGATAGGTTAAAGTAAAGACGGCCCTGTCGGGCAGGCCATAAATGCGTGTTTGCCACCGTCGTAGTATCAAAAATGAAAGACGCCGAGCAATTACTTTGCATTGATCTAACACTTACCCTGACATGCGCCAGTCCCGTGGGGCGACAACTCGGGCCCTTCCACGGACTCGACTTTAACACTCACGAGCACAGTCCGAGCCACGTCGCAGTCCCTCCCCACTCTCGGCACCGAGTGTTGCGGGATCTTCATCTGGGCTGAGGGATTCAAGTTCAATTCAAAGGTTATAAGATTATTTTACATGGGCACGCCTGTTCCTCTTGCCACTGCGGCTAAACTCTCAAACACCGCGGGTTTATCTTGTGTAGTTGGACTTGCTACTTATGGCTGTTGAAGATAATGTATCGATACCCTTTCCATAACGTACATTTATACAGGCAACACTGGTGTCTATGCAATGACACCGTTCTGTATCCGGTTCCCTTCCTATTTTTGTCTTTTGTCAACTATGGCTCTGCACTTAACGTGCTTGTGATCCTTATAATAATTTTTATATCGTTAATTAGATTTAAACATGTAAATCTATTTATACCACGACGTTACCGATATGTATTCTAATTGTGTGTAATTAAAATGCATTCATTGGTTGAACAAATATTTTATTTCGACATCTGCTCGACGTGACCTGATTGCTTCATCTTCGTTCGTGGAACTTCACGCCAAGCCACGCGCACGCTTTATGCTCAATAGGTTAGTGTTCCCAGAAGAAAGTTCTGCGACGAAGAAAGAAAAACCAAAGAAAGGTACGTCAATTACGAGATAAAATTTTTGAGGTTAGAAAAGCACTTCCCTCGTGCTACCTTTGTTCAACCAACCACACAAATTTCACTATGTCGGGACATAACGATAATAATGGCCACATCCCTGTTGAAAAGTTAGAAGGTCTGCAAAATTATACAAACTGGAAATTTGCTATAAAAATGTTATTAACGCTGGATGGTCTATGGTCCTGTGTTGAAGGAGATGACGCTGATGCTACCCGCGACAGCCGCGCTTTAGCGAAGATATGTCTGTCAATAAAACCTGCTTTGTTTCAATATGTACGCGATGCCACGTCGGCCAAAGACGCATGGAAGAAGTTGGCCGATGCATTTGAATCCAAAGGCTTGTACAGGAAAGTTCTTTTATTGCGACAGCTTCATAAAATTGAATATAACCAATACGGCGGTATGTCTGAATATATTGAGGCCGTAACACGGCTTGTTCAACAGCTCTCTGATATCGGCAAAAAGATAGACGATGATGAAGTCGCTGAAATCCTCTTAAGCGGCTTGTCTCAAGAATTCGATAATCTTGTATCCGGCCTGGAAACTGCCTGCCTCACCAACAAATTAACGGTAGAGCTTGTACGTGCTCGACTTCTACAAGAAGAACACCGGAGGAATGGAGGTGAACAGGAAGGAGTGAAGGCGTATCTCGGTAACAAGAACAAGAAGACTACATCACCTATGTTTTGCCAGTTTTGCAAGCGAAGCGGACACACTTTAAAGCGATGCTTCAAGCGGAAGAAGGAGCTCAAGAACACTCAAGACCACACAATGCTCGCGTCAGCCATGGTGTGCAGCAGTGGCAGCAACCATGAATTTGTGGTCGACTCGGGTGCATCTCAACATATGATTGCTAATAAAGAGCTATTGAAGGAACCTAAAGGTAAACATTCCATAATTTATGTTGCGAATGGAAATAAATTACATAGCAATAGTATTGGTAAAGTCCTTTTAGCCTCTAATATTAGCTTAGGAAATGTTCTCCATGTGCCTGACCTGTCCAGCAACCTTCTATCTGTTAGTCAGATCACTGACAAGGGTTACACTGTTGTTTTCGATAAGGATCATTGTAAAATCTTTGATGATGTTAAAGTCACTGGCAATCATGTATTAATAGCTTCAAAGGTTAATGGTTTGTATAAGTATAAGGCTCAAGAACGACACATCTTTGAGGAGGAGCATTCCAATCTCTTGCAAACCAGGCAAGAGACAGCGAACGCTCACACTGTTTCGGCTGTTCCTATGGACATTTGGCACAAGCGTCTGGCACACTTGTCTGAATCAGGTATGAGGATTCTTGGTGACGGGAAAAAATGCATGAACTTAATTTTTCAGAAACAAGACACCATCAGTGGTAGCTGTGTGCCGTGCTTGACTGGCAAGATGGTCAAAGCACCTTTTCCTGCTGTCAGCACGAAGCGCACTACCCAGCCCCTTGAACTCATCCATTCAGATGTGGCCGGACCAATGCAAGTTGAAACATGGGGTGGAGCTCGTTTCTTATTGACCTTTACAGACGATCATACCCGCAAGACATGGGGTTACCTTATGAAGCACAAATCAGAGGTGAGTTCACTTTTTATTAGCTTTAAAACTATGGTAGAAAAGCAATCTGGTTTGTCAATAAAAATCTTGCGCAGTGACAATGGCCTTGAGTTTACTAATACTAGACTTGGCACTTATCTCAAAGAGAATGGTATAGTACACCAGACCACAGTACCTTATAATTCACAGCAGAACGGGACTGCTGAAAGAGGTTTTAAGACAATTTTTGATAAAACGAGAGCAATGCTGCAGGAATCCGGCCTTTGCAATCGCTACTGGGGAGAGGCTGCTATGACAGCCATATATCTCAAAAATAGGTCTCCTACCAGAGCACTGTCAGGTGGAGTTCCCGAAAGCTTGTGGACTGAGTCTCCTTTAGATGTCAGCCACTTACGCGTCTTCGGTTGTACTGCTTATGCACATGTTCCTAGTCAAAAACGTCAAAAACTTGATGCAAGAGCAAAGGCTCTCATCTTTGTAGGTTATGGTGAAACTTTTAAAGGATACCGTTTAATTGATCCCTCTAATCCTTATAAAATAATAAAATCGAGAACTGTCTCTTTTATTGAGGACAATTTTATAGGAAAACATGACAGTTGTAAAAAGATATGTGGAACCAATTTTTATAATTATTATATTGACAAGGACCATTTTAATATTCAATTGCCTAATAATGAAAATAATTCTAATGCATTGAATAATTTTAATAATGACTCAAATTTGAATAATGATGTTATTGTTAATGATATTGAGCAAAATGAAAAAGATAAATCAGCTGAGAGCTCATCCACATTTACTCAAATTTCAGATGCTGAGTCACCGACGCCACCGGCGTGGTCGCCGCTATCTGAAAATTACTGCACAGGCGATGAAGGTGCAAGTGACAGTCCCGGTGATGAAGCTTGCGTCCAGAAGGGCGCTGTGTCTTCTCTGCCGGAGTCATCACTTGATAGTTATGACGAAGGTGATGAAGATGGTGCTCCGATGGGCGCCGTGTCTTCTCTGCCGGAGTCTTCACCAAATGAGCCGACGCTGCCGGCTAACCCCGACGCGTCTCGTTCACGTCCCGTGCGTAAAACTCGAGGTAATGTGCCTAACTATCTCAAAGCTTATGATTTATCTATGATGGCGGAAGGCTGTTCGCCAGACGAGCCTACTACATACGGAGAAGCCATGCAGTCTCCTGAAAAGGAGGAATGGCAAAGGGCAATGCAAAGTGAGTATGATTCTTTGATTAAAAACAATGTATGGACCTTAGTAGATAGGCCTGCAGATGAAAACATTATCAAATGCAAATGGGTTTTCAAGAAAAAGCTTGACACATCAGGTAAACTTTCTAAATATAAGGCTAGATTGGTTGCCCGTGGCTTTAGTCAAGTTGAGGGAATTGACTACACGGACACGTTTGCACCTGTTGTGAGACATAGCACATTGAGGATTCTATTTTCTATTGCTACTGAATTAGAACTTGAAATAGACCATATTGATGTAACAACTGCATTTTTAAATGGCGAACTTAATGAAAAGATTTATATGGAGCAGCCTTCTGGCTTTAAGAACTGTGATAAGGTTTGCTTGCTTAATAAGAGCTTATACGGCCTTAAGCAGGCGAGCCGCATGTGGAATATCAAAATACATGATTTTCTAGCACAAAATAATTTTACTCAGAGCAAATGTGAGCCATGCATTTATACCAAGAAAACAAAGACTGAATATATTATTATTGCACTGTATGTTGATGATTTTTATATATTTCACAATAATTGTATTAATAATGTTTTACAACTTTTACAAAATAATTTTGAAGTCCGATATTTGGGCAAATTGAATAATTGTTTAGGTATGAATGTATATAGACAGAAAGGTATCACAACTTTAGATCAAACAGAGTACATAAAACGTTTACTGGTCAAATATGGTATGTCAGACTGTAAATTTGTTTCAACACCTTTACCGGTGAATTGTAAATTACAGAAATCTAATAAGAAATATTTAGATGATGATGTTTATCAGTACAGACAGTTACTAGGAAGCTTAATGTACTTATCCGTCTGTACTAGACCAGACATATCATATGCATGTAGCCAATTAAGTATGTTTAACACATGTTTTGATGAGAATCATTGGCGCATGGCGAAGCGTGTGCTACGTTATTTAGCTGGAACAATTAATTACGGTCTTTGTTTTACAAAGAGCAATAACTTTAATCTTACCGCATACGCTGACGCTGATTGGGCTAATGATTTATCAGACCGCAAGTCCTATACTGGCTTTGTGATTAAATTAGGCTCTAACGTCATTAATTGGGAGTCCAGAAAACAACATTGTACCTCACTTTCAAGTTGTGAATCAGAATACGTAGCTCTTGGAGATTGTTGTAAGGACATTTGTTTTGTACGAAATTTCTTACCTGAAATTATCGACAAAAATTTTAATGTTGTCATTTATAATGATAGCCAAAGTGCTCAAAAGTTATTACTAGTCAAAGAGCACTCCCATAAAAGGACTAAGCATATTGACCTAAGATATCATTTCATTAAAGATCTTGTTCAAAAAGGACACTTAAATGTTAGGTACTTGCAGACTGAAAAAATGGTAGCAGATATTTTAACTAAATCTTTATGTGCTGAAAAACATTATAAATTTATAGAAGGATTAAATGTTAAAAAATTGAAATTGAAATAATTCAAGTTGTGTTTTTTCAAATAATATAGTATTCCTTTTCTGTCACATGTTCTAGCTGCATTTATTATTATATCTATGTGTGCTTATGTAGACTTAAGTTTGCAGCATGTTATATTTGATAAGTGTACTTATATGTAGAGCCATGCCTATAGAGTCTCTTATCGTATGCAAAGTGTAAGGAGGGTGTTGAAGATAATGTATCGATACCCTTTCCATAACGTACATTTATACAGGCAACACTGGTGTCTATGCAATGACACCGTTCTGTATCCGGTTCCCTTCCTATTTTTGTCTTTTGTCAACTATGGCTCTGCACTTAACGTGCTTGTGATCCTTATAATAATTTTTATATCGTTAATTAGATTTAAACATGTAAATCTATTTATACCACGACGTTACCGATATGTATTCTAATTGTGTGTAATTAAAATGCATTCATTGGTTGAACAAATATTTTATTTCGACATCTGCTCGACGTGACCTGATTGCTTCATCTTCGTTCGTGGAACTTCACGCCAAGCCACGCGCACGCTTTATGCTCAATAATGGCCACCTTCGAGTAGGGCTTATTCCACCTAATTTTCATAATGCCAAAATCACTAATTTCACTAAATTTCAAAGTGCCATGGGCTCATAATATCTAAATATCAAATTGCAAAGTCAAATTGTCTAACACAAAGCAGTATATTACACTCTTATTTATAACACAATGTACAATATTGTTGTCTCATTCCTAAATTGAACAAATGCGTAGAAAGAGGATAATATAGAACGAGCCCCAGCGTATCACCGAAAGGGCTGGAAGATAATTTGACATTTTTTTTTTTTTAAATTTATTTCTTGGCCATGGATACAAAGTCCTTCAGCCGGAATAATAGAGATTACATACATATAACAATCCACTAAAAATAACATTAAGAGTTTTGTATCATATTCTAAATTCAGAATTAATAATCTACTTACAGACAATATAAATGAATAATCTTTGTCATTTGAACACAAGTAATACAATATTTACATTGGAGCTTACTTTTGATAGCATAAGTTCAATAAATCAAATTTTTTCCACAGTATTTAAAATAAATTTAAATACAGGTATGAAATAAACTGAGTTTGATAGTAAATCCTGAACGAGGCGGGGAACACTTAACGAGTTTTCATCTGCAACATCACTGATGACACTGACAAGTAACAGTCTTTGGATGGCAAACGATTCACATTCAAATATGATGTGTTTTATATCCGCATTTTCCTTTGTACAATATTTACACTTATCGTCACTAATGATTTTCATCCTATAGAGATGTGCTGGAACCAAGCAATGACCAGAGCGCAGACGATTAATGCACGCTATGAACTTCCTGTTTATATATTTAAAGTTGTTATACCACGGTGCTGTTGGTAAGTTTTGCTGTAATTCTGCGTACCATTTTCCTTTTGTTTCTGTAGTAGTTTTCCAGTATTCCTTCCACAATCTCTTTGATATCATTTTAAAATGGTGGTGGTAGTCCGTAAAAGGAACTTTAAATGAATCTGATAAATCTACGTCGTGATCACGACGAGTCGCTTGGTCCACAACCTCATTGCCAACTATGCCACTGTGGGAAGGAACCCATACAAATTCCACATGCTTCCCTAACTTAAATATCATGTCCTTGACTCTATATACAATAAAGTTTTGTTTATATCCTAAGTTACAATTGCATAAGGTGGCTAGCACACTCTTAGAGTCCCTAACTATTAATATATTTACACTATTTACATTTGTATATACATATGTCAAAGCAGCTAATATCGCCCAACTTTCTGCGGTGAATATACTACAAATATTTGGTAATTTATAGCATTTCGTTATTTTTAGGTGAGAATCATAGTATGCTGCCTTAACATGCTCACCTTTTGAACCATCCATATACAAAGTATAGAAGTCACGTTTTTCATTTAAAAGTTCTAAGAAATCAAACTTAGTTTTTACAAAATCTAAATGACACTTAATGTCAAGGTAACTAAGTAAAGTGTTATATGGGCACTTGTAAATTGGCCACTTGTTACTGGTGTACATGTTTCTTGTCAGGTTTTTTATGTATGTCATTATGGTTGGAATTTCAGGCAATGAACCTGAAACCAAAGTAGTAGCTGAGATGTTGGATGTCTCAGCTGACTGTGTGATTCCTGGAGGGTGTATAACTTTACCTAAGACAACACCGTTGTCACAAGACAACTCCTTCAAACAAAATCTCTCAGCCAGCTGCAAACGCCGCAAGGACAATGGAGGTATACAATTTTCAATTTCCATAGTGTTAATAGGAGTGGTGCGCATAGCTCCACTTATCACTCTCAAACCCATATTCTGTATAACATCCAACTTTCTTAATAATGTACTGCTTGCATTCATGTAAGCCAAGGAACTATAATCAAAGTGACTTCTGACTATGCTTTTGTATAACATGTTAAGAGTTTTTGGGTCAGAACCCCAGAATGTTCCAGCTAGGCTTCTCATTACATTTATGCTCTTCATGGCATTCTGACTTATATAGTTTATGTGCTTATCAAATTTTAGTTTATCATCTATAACAATACCTAAAAATTTATGTTGACTGACAATAGGAATTTGAATGTTATTATAACCTATGTTTACCGCAAACTGTGCAAATGGGTCTTTACTGAATACTAATACTTTTTCTTTTCTCTGAACTGATTTCTAATTTTAAAGTATTGCTATAATAATATTGTAGTTGATTTAATGCTGCATTCATATTATGAACAGCCAAGTTCAAGTTCTGATTTTCACTGTACAAAAGCAAGTCATCTGCAAATTGTAAGATTTTAACTTGGGATGTATTTACAAAATTAAGGATTTGAGATGTATATAAGTTGTATAATAGAGGTGACAATGTAGCGCCTTGCATTGTCCCTTTATTGACAATTCTAGGTCCATGTAGTTTATTATTAAATTTAACAAATAAGGTTCTATTGTGTAGAAAATCTAATATCCATTTTAAAGTTTTACTTGGTAAGCCCAATTCATGCAAAACATGAATCAGACTTTCAATGTTAACATTGTCAAAGGCACCTTTAACATCTAAAAAAACACATATAACATTAGAGTGACTGAGTTTTGCCTTTTTAAGATCAGCTATGAGAGATACAAAGCTTTCAGAGCAACTTCTTCCTTTTCTGAATCCAAATTGAATATCTGGTAACTTTTCTTGTGTTTCAGCAAAGTAATCTATTCTTAACTTTAACATGTTTTCAAAAAGTTTACCTAAACATGATGATAAGGAAATAGGTCTATATGATGAAGGATTATTTACAGGTTTATTTGGCTTTAGGATGGGAATAACACATTGTGTTTTCCATGATGCCGGTACAACTAAACAGTTCCATAATATATTATAAACTTGTAATAGAATTTCTACCGCATTAGGATGTAATCTTTTAACTAACATGTATGGTATATTATCCAACCCGGGTGTTGTGTCTTTCCTACTTTTTAGTGCTATATACAATTCATTCAATGTAAATGGCCTATTGAGAAAGGAGTTAGTTTGATTCTCAGGAGACTGATTCAATATATCACTTAGGTTATTTGGATCAAACTGAGTGGAATCGGATATTTTATCTAAAAAACTTGGTATCCATTCATCATTTAGATATCTGTTATGAGATGAACCTATTCTTTTAAATCTTTTTATGTAACCCCATATTCTAGAAATAGGTGTCATTCTATTAAAACTACTGCACAAGTCATGCCAGGAATTAACACTTTGTTCTTTTAATGTTCTTTTCTTTTGAGCATCAGCCTTTTTGTAATTTATGAAATTAGTAATGCTTGGTGATGTTCTGTACTGTATTAAAGCTTGTTTCGATTTATGAACAGCTTCATCACATGTTTCATTCCACCAAGGAGCAGGCTTTCTCATGACTTTCGGAGTTTGTTTTATCATCTGTTTTGGAACTGTTTCTGATCGAATTTCATATAAAATGTTTACAAAATTGTTATACAAATTAAGTGGTTCTGTATTATTGATATCTAAATGAGAAAAACAGGTTTCTGACAAATCATAGTATTTAGACCAATCTGCTTTGCTATAAATATATTTTTCTTCTACAGGACGAATCTCATATATGGAAGGCTTCACATTTACTACCACCTGAGTTGGATAATGGTAACTGCCCATAGGATCATCATGAACGCGCCATTCGCAAAGTGGGGCCAACGTGGGACTAACTAGAGCTAAATCAATCGCAGATGGATTTCTATTTGGATATGGAACAGTTGTCGCGCTACCATCATTCAAAACACACATGTCAAATTCATCAATGAGATTGTATAAGGCGTTGCCTCTGTTATTATTTGAATGACATCCAAACAGTATGTGGTGTGCATTAAAATCACCCATGATAATGCATGGCCTAGGGATTTCCAGTAGTACCTTTTTCATTTTAGTAGTGTCAAACCTGTTAACATTGGGAGGACAATATACACAAAGAATATTTAAAGTGCCTATAGATGTTTCTATTGATACACAGATATTTTGAATGGATTCATAGAAAGTTGTGTTTATAATACTATATTGTAAATTTTGTTTAATTAATATGGCTACACCATTATGTGTATTTACTGAATTTTTATGTATAAAGTTATAAGGTGCAAAATTAGGAATGATACTTGTACTTTTGAGCCAGGTTTCATTTAACAAGCATATGTCAATATCATGCTCAGAAAGAAATGATTTTAATAAGGCCTTCTTGCTTTGTAAGCTTTGTATGTTAAACTGTGCTATGGTTAAATATGTATCCATTAATTAATTAAATAAATTTGCTAACAATATTTCCTTAATTCTTTTATTTGTAATTGAGCTATTTTCTTTGTCATTACCCAGAGTGATAAGGGACTTAACTATTGCATTGATTATTATATCATTGTTTGCAATTTGTTCCGCATTAAAAGGTGTAGGGTTACGACTCACAGGTTTCGGCATAGCCGGGAAGGTATCAGTAGATTGTATAACTGGTGCGGTACTCACCACAGTGGCATAGGGTTGGTTCAAATTGGTGTATTTCTTTTTCTTTTCCTCCATTTTCTGTTTCTTGATGGGACAGTCTCTCGATATTGCAAGGTGGTTCCCGCTACAGTTGATGCATACTATTTCCTCAACATCGCATTCCTTATATGAGTGTCGGCCGGCACAGGACGAACACATTTGCTCGCCTCTGCAGACCCTGGCCGAATGGTTGAATTTAAGGCATTTGTAACACTGCAGCAGGGGTGGAATATACGCGTGTACCCTATATCTGAACATATTCAAATATGCATATTGCGGCAATGCTGTTGTTGCAAATGTTATAGCTACTGTTCCCAAAGGGACGAGCTTTCCGTCAACTTTTCGCATAAATCGCTTGATTGAGATTATCTCAGCGTCACATGTTATGTTTTTATAAATTTCCTCGTTCTTTAATTCTTTAGGTACGTATCGAAGTACTCCCGTAGTTTCTGTCAAGTTTGCTGGCACGAAGGCTTTGAGCTTATTTCTGCCCAAGAAGTGATCCATTTTCAAAAAACTGTTAGCTGGCGCAGGCTTCTTGAATGTGATGCCGATTTTGTATGCATTCACCCTGTGAACGCCTACAATGCCCTTTACTTGTTCCGTGAAGAGTTTTGTTAGTGTAATAGGGTTTCTGTTACCCAACTTATCACTGTCCTGGGATTCACAATAAACTACACACTCCGTACTGTGATTTTCGGGAAATTGTCGTTTATAATTCGGTTTTGTGTACATTTTATAGTCCGAAGCACTAGCGTCCAATTTTCGCTTCTTGGGTTCTTTGTCGCCGGGGGGCTCGCCCCCGGCGCTATTTTCACCCATTATTATTCACACTATATATATACTTTGTACAATTACTATATTTACAGCAAAAATAAACAAATATACATAAAATAAAACAATTTACAAACAGGAGAAAATTTTAAAACGCCCGCTTAATTTGACTTCCCGCCAAAAAGTCCCAGATAATTTGACAGTTCCTCTGGGGATACCACATGAAGAATATTCTCCCCATTTATATTGACAAAAGTAGGTTGTTATTGAGTCCGAAATCTTCAAAATAAACTTTAAATAAATATTAGGGGACAATAGAAAATCGTCCGACCAAGAACAGATAGACGGAGCATTACAATCTTGTGACGCCAGTTTAATAAATATGCCCAGCGGTCGTCTGCAGTGCATGCGTAACCATGTGTTTTTATTGGTAATCGTTAAAAATCGGTTTGATCAGTTGTGTAGTAATGCTCCTTCTTTCTTTCTTCTTTCCTGAGGACCAATCATACACAAATCGACCAAGACCCATATTAAGCTTAATTGGTCAATTACAACTTACAACCTGGAGACGCAGCTATATAACAAGGAGAAAACAGTAATCCAATTCAATATATTCAATAATCTTATACACAGTCTTAACAAACGTGTTAGTAATTTAGTTATTATAAATGCATTCACCTCAATTAGTGCAAAATCTTTTCAAAAACTTAACTAATATCAATCATTAACCTTTTCAATGTATGAATGTTTATCAGTTTCGATTTTAGTATTTACTATTTTACGGTAGTATGTGAAAAAAGCGTAATACAATTGGTCCCCAGTTTGTTTATATAATTTATGGTATGCGTTTTTTAATTTATTATGAATGATGTCGCCCCGGGATGTGGACCCGGGTATGTCCTAAAACTACGACCAAGACCACCGGGGGATGGGCAGCAGCATCCCTGGAGTGCGGTGGAGATACTGCGATCGCCAACCCGCATGCCAAGCGTGGCGATTATGGCATATACCCCCCGTGAATTTGGGGGAGGCCTATGTCCAGCAGTGGACGTCCTTTGGCTGATATGGTGGTGGTAGAATGATGTCGCGAGTGAACCACTCGGGGTATTGCTGGTTGGGCTTATTTTTCATGGACTGCTTAAAGGGAACTCATTCGTTGAAACACTTGTCCAGAATATTATAAAAACATTAAGTGCAATTATTGACATCGCGCATATCCCGCATTAAGGTCCAGTCCGAGTTAGCAATCTTCACATACAGAAGAGGAAAATTTGCTTTACGGTAGTTTCTTTCTTAGGCCCGGGTATTGTCCGTGACGCGATCGGTAAAACGATTACTAAATAGGGTGGGAATGGACATTTCAATATTAAAAGGATTATGGTGTTGCTCGGTCGAGACCAAACCAGCGACAGTCTCAGTGGCCGTTATTTGAGTGGTTTTATTTGCTAGCACTAGGTCCAATAACCCGTTATGACTATTAAAAACGTTGTTATGTTGTATAAAGTTACATTGACAGATAAAACTTTCAAATGTATTTCTTATGCTGACTGAGGCGGAATACAAGTTAAAATCACCGACTATAACCGTTGGGTGGGAATAATCAGTTAAAACTTTTTCCAAACATTGAAATGCTGAAATATAATTGGATTCGTGTATGCGTGGCGCTAAGTACAACACGCATAGTATAAATCGACAGTGTCCCTTACGTAGTTGGCATCCAAAAGGTTAATATAACAGCGAATAAATGATTACTTTGTAATTTATAACCTTCGGGCTGGATTACCTAACATTATGGGTAAAATAAACTTCTATTCGCTGGGCACCCTGAAGTTATGGTAACCTGACTAAATTGAGAAGTATCAGGTGATTGATACATCCGTTAACACGTTTATGATATCTCATTTTTAGTCGTGTTATATATGGTGACGGTTCATCGATGACAGTCCGGTGACAAACAATAACAGCCTGTACGCGATGAGGGACAGGAAATGTGACATTGTATCTCGTTCCTACGTGTGTACTTGTCAATGCTTTCATCTCTCTCCCCAACGTTTGTATGTGTGCAATGCGGACTCCAGATTTATCCTTACTTCATGTCAAATGCGTAGAAAGAGGATAATAAACAAATGTCATAATGACCCAAGAGAATAATTATAACAATAATTATAATCACTATGTTTATAACTTTGACTATGGAATTCAAGTTTCCTTAGTCATTGGAAAAATTTGGTTCGTGTGGTTCAAATACCAAATCACAGATACGACAAAATTTCAAAATAAACTGCTGTGCTACCGCGAACTTCGTATCGTGCCGTCCCTTTCACTCTCGTGTTATACTCTATATGACGGAAAGGGACGGTACGATACGAAGTTCGATTTTCGAAGTTCGCGGTAGCACCCCTGAAAACTCCTGCTACCCAGAAATTCGTAAATCGAACTTCGTATCGTACCGTCCCTTTCCGTCATATAGTGAATAGTATGAGAGTGAAAGGGACGGCACGACACGAAGTTCGATTTTCGAAGTTCGCGTTAGTAACGGAAAATGTCAGTTTCATAATGCCTAATGTAGCAATATTTATTGAATTCTATTTGTCTAATTTGTATATAATCATTTATAAACATATCAATTTATACATAATCTTTATAAAGCGTGTCACACACTGCTGTGCTACCGCGAACTTCGAAAATCGAACTTCGTGTCGTGCCGTCCCTTTCACTCTCGTGTTATACACTATATGACGGAAAGGGACGGTACAATACGTAGTTCGATTTTCGAAGTTCGCGGTAGCACCCCTGAAGCGGCCTGCGGCCCAAAGGCCGCGAGTTTGTGATAGGCTTTTTTTTAAGATGGCACCGCGCTCTTAGCTCATTCAGCCAAAAAAACGAGGAAACAGTATTAAAGGAGTAAACGGATAGGACGAAAATTTGGAAAACTAGGAAAGGATCAGTCAAGGTGTCATAATGGGGGACAGGAATGCACAGCCTGATAATGTACAGGCCGATAATACGAATCCAAAAAAATAATATATATTAAAGTTTTTCGTCATAATATATGTTATATAGAGATAAAAATGAATATAAGGCTTTAAATACATACAAGGATAAGTTACAATTAGGAATATACAGGAGTGATGGAATATATACAGGAAATGGAACTTTAAGGAGTGACAGATGTAACAATGCTGAGCGATCGTATTGTTGACACTCAAAAAATATATGGTTTAGGTCAACGGGATCAATTCCACAATTAGAAAAAAAGACGAAGAAGAAAAAGCATTTATTTATGACAAACAGAAATACATGTAAATAGTAGATAAAAATAAGACTAACATTGTTTGCCAGAAAAGGGCCACAGCTCAGCATGAAGCTGGCAAAGCCAGCGCTGTTCTTCCGCATTACATGCAGAACTGCCCGGATAGTATGATAGCTTATACCATCGCGTTATACCTATGGCCAAAATGTACTGAAACGTCACATAAAAGGGAGCGTTCAAGTATTACGTAACGCAATTTTTGGAGATTTTTGACCCCCCACCCCTCCCTTGTAACGTGCCGTAACGTTTTTCTGTACCCCCCCTCCCCCCTAGTAAAACGTTACGTAACCACCAAGTGACCATTTTTACCTAGAGTAGTCATTCCATTTGAAATTTTGAAAAAAAGAATGTTTAATAAAATGCGAGAGAGAATCTCTCTAGGCAACCTTTCTGAACCGTTAAAAAACAATGTTACGTAACGCCTAGTTCAAAATACCCCCTCCCGCCTCTGTAACGCATCGAAACGTTTTACAAGACTCCCCCCTCCCCCCAAATTCGTTACGTAATACTTGAACGCTCCCAAACGTGACGGTATAAGCTATCATACTAGCCGGGCAGGGCACGATGCCTAGCCTTGAAAGGTGCTCCGGTGTGCACAAGTGACCCAATCTCATGCGAATTATCATACTGGTTGCTGGTTTAGAAATTGATATTCGAGAAAACCATGGTTTAGCAGGAATTACTGGTTGTATGTCCCGGTATCGTAAACCAGTCGTTACATCAGCCCGGCTAGTATGATAGCTTATACCGTCACGTTATATGGCCAAAATGTATTGAAACGTCACATAAAACGAGACTGTATAAGCTATCATACTAGCCGGGCAGGTGATGTCCAAAGCTTGGTCCATTCCTCTGGTAAGTATATTTTGGGCAAAGCTAAAAGGTCTTGGTCTCTATATGGGAACATGTCACCACAATCAATGGCATCCCGCGCGAGCTCGTCTACTCTTTCGTTACCTTTTATCCCCCTATGCCCAGGGATCCAACCAAAGGAAACTTAATAATTGTTAAGGGAACATTTCAATAGAAGGCTACGTATTTTATATAGAATTGGGTTATTACATTATTAGATTTCGATCTGAAAGGGAAATTTGCAATTGATTGTAGTGAACCTAATGAATCTGAAAATATAATGGTTTATTTAAGACACACCATAATGATAATCTCTATTGCTTTCAGAATTCCAAAGCACTCACCACTATACACAGATGACTCTGGGGGCAACTTTTTTTTGTTGATATATATTGGATTGTATATGTAGAACTCCAATGTCAACACAACCATTGACAGACATCTTAGAAGCATCTGTGTAGATGTAATGAGAGCCCTCACCTTCTGTTCCAATGAAATGGAGGAATTGTTGATTTTGCTCAACATCATTTTTTGTAAGGCCAATATTTAAGAGCCAATGAATCATATTCATACTGGAAAATGGGCAGTGTTGAGGAGCTAACAGTTGGGGCTTGTATTGATTTAAGTCTTTCAAAGCTTTTGATCAAGCAAGGAGGACTCTTATGTTTCCAATATTTAGAAGAGGTTATTAGAGAAGAAAGTTTTAATAAGATAGACAAAAGCTGATGATTTGAAAATTGAGGGTAACGGAAAAGATACCTGTCACAAAGGAATTGCCTTCTTAAATGGAGAGGAGGTTCAACACACTCCACTTGCACAAGGGGCTTGCAATGGGCGGAGCGCGTCGCGTTTTATACCCACCGCTTGCAAACCTCGGGGTGATCAGTCAGGCGAGGGCCGTCGCCGCGCGAGCACGTGCGTCGTGTCGCGGTCCGCCTCCGCCGCCGACTTGAATTACGACGAACCGCGCGTAAATAACTCCTATTCATAATGTGGATGTCTTTACTGAGAATCAAATATAAACAAGTCACTAATTGTATATAAACTTTGTTATTGTAAAAGGCAATCATATTAATTTCCAATTCAAGTCTTTATTACATTTTTTTGAAATATATTTTTTTTACTCCTATTTATTCTGTGGTTTAGGTATAAACCCGACTTAATTGTTAATGAATTATTTGTACCTTCTTAAATAAGTAAATGTAGGACATTATCAAATAATTTGTACCTTTCTAATATAAAAGAACGTATCCTCATAAGAAAACTACGGCACTTACGTTGTTTTGTGTAAGGAGGAGTCTTCCGGTAATAACGTAACCTTTTTGGGCTATAGTCAATGGCTATAATGTTCAAAATAGTCTTCTATAACAGGGGGGTACGAAACCCTAAAAGTAGTATCTTAATAGAATTGTAGGTATACTTTATTAACTTACTTTTTGTGTTACTCACTTACAAATTAAAGTTACAAGAGTTAAATGGAATTTCCGTTTACGAGATCAGTTTTATTATTGGTTTTATTCCTAATGACACTGACATACCTACATGTGAAGTAATATGTACTTATTAATGTATTCATGGAGTGACAACCCCAACGCTACACGTGCTGCGCGTGAATGAATACAAGTTATGCGATAGACAGAGATGCAGAGAGTAGGTACGTTTCTTATGCCTAAACGCCGTTTTTGTTAGGAAGTGAAATTTCTGTATTTACTATTATTCTGTGACTTGCATTTCATTAATGGGACTAGATTTCATAGCACCACAGATAATTCTGAGAGCTTTAGACTGAATATTATTATCAGTTATCACATAGTTTCTTGAAGCCTGCTACATTCCCTGGTTCTAACAAAAATGTCCCATAGTCTAGAACCCTCCTTATTAGAGCATTATACATCAGTTTTAAGCAAAAAGGATGTGAACCCCACCAAACTCCAGATAACACACCTGAGTATATTAAAGTTTTTTTCACATTTAGCTACAACATATTCACATTGTGAAAGGCCAGTTAATTTTCTGTCTAAAATAACACCAAAAAAAATTGTTTCACTTTTTACAGGAATATAGTTGTTACCAAATTTTACAGTGACCGGCGGAGGAAGAAGTTTTCTGGTAAATAAAACAACTACACTTTTATGAACAGAAAGATCTAATTCTAGGCCATTAGAGTACAACCGTAATTTCATTAAACTCAGTGAGTAAGTGACAGTTCTACTGGCCTGTTCAATAGAAAAATTCGGTGAGTATAATAACAAATCGTCAGCATACTGCAAAACTCTAACAGAGCCATTTAGAGATGATTCTAAATCAAATGTATAAATATTATACAATATTGGACTCAAAACAGACCCTTGTGGCAGTCCTCTTGAGATATATGTAGTCGTTTTGGGGTAGCAGGGTTACAGGGTTGCGTCGGAGATAATTGAATACTCAAGATCCAAGTATATAGTGAACTTTATTGAAAGAAATACCCTATTATATACACGTTCGGTTTAGCATATACAAGCAATATGCGTTTATGCTGCAGTAAACTATGAAGTTACTGTTAAACTCTAAAGGTGACTAATGACCATACTTCACCTCCCCCGAAAGTTCCCTTCACCCCCGGGGTGGCAGAAAAGAAATAAAACGCATGTTACTTGCTTACAATTAATTAATTATTATCAAAATACAATTTAGTATTATTCTTATGGGTTATGTATAACTGATTACTTTTTAAAATCTTAACATTTGGTGAAATATCTTCTATGACCTTGTAAGGTCCTGTATAAAAAGGATCTAATTTGTTTCCTACTTGGTTCTTTAAAAGTACTAAATCACCTGGTTTATATTTTACAGAATACATTTTCTTATCATACATTAATTTTCTACTAGTTTTACTAGACAATAAATTATTTTTAGCTTCTAACTGTGCTTTTTGTAACCTATACTTAAATTCCTTAGGATAACTATCATAGTTATATAGTGGGTCGACAGAAGAAATTAGGTTACTTGGCAAACTACACGCTTTGCCGAAAACAAGTTCATAGGGCGCATATTGTGTCTCTGTATGTACGGTAGTATTGTATGAGAAACACCAATAGCTCAACCAACTACTCCAGTCGGTGCTATTATTGCTACATTGAATTCGGAGATATGCTCCTAGACTCTTATGCGTGTTTTCAAGTGCGCCTATTGTTTCATGATGGTAAGCTATCGAGTGCAACTTATTTATACCTAATAATATACATATTTTTGAAAATACACTAGACATAAATTCCGTACCTTGATCCGTAATGATATCTTTCGGTACTCCGTATCTTAAAATAAAATTATTTACAAACGCTCTACTTACAGATTCAGTGTCTTTTCTTTCTAAGGGGTATGCCTCGACGAACTTTGTTAGTTCGCACTGAATAGTTAAAACGTATTTATAGTTATAATTATCTATGTCTAAGGGTCCTAAAATATCTAATGAAATTCGTTCAAAAGAAGTATTTGGGGTTGTTGTTATCGTCATTGGTTCTTTAATATATCTGTTTGTATATTTGTTATATTGACAATGTGCACATTTCTTTACATATTCGTAGACATCGTGGCTCATTTTCGGCCAGTAATAATATCGTTTAATATTATTAAGCATCCTGTTTACCCCCGCGTGGCCACTGGTGGGTAAAAGGTGAAAGTCATTTAAGATAACTCTGATTTCATTTCTATCACATATTCTCGTGACACCTTTTGTTACTAGGATCCTAGGAATATCACATTTATAATTGGCTAAGAATGCATTCACTTCTGTTTCATCTTGTTTATTTTTTATTATAATAACTTCATGTATCTTGCAAAATACTTCTAATTCCCTCGCTAACACGCCTACGGTAGATAACGATCGGGTGATTAGATAAATACATGATTTGCTTGGTACGTACCTAAAATTTCCTTTATCACTAATGTATTCATACTGACTTGCCTGGGATAACTTGTAATTTGCGCTTATTACAAGCTCTACACAATCTTTTGGAGCTTTGATGATATCCACAATTCTAGGTTGATCAGGCCTAGGGGTTGCGGGTACATCTGGCACTAAATCGCTAGTTTGCTGTGCGCGTAACTTCCGTGTTTGTGCTCTCGTCATGACTGATACAACGTGTGCTCTAATATCTTTTAACTCTTCAATATTCCTCGGTAAACGACTTAATGCGTCTGCAGCTACATTATTTCGTCCCGGGATATACTCAATATCAAAAGTAAATTCTTCTAAATTTAATCTAAATTTAGTTAACCTGCTCGAAGGATCAGTCATTCCAAAGAGATAAATCAATGGTTTATGGTCAGTTACGATTTTGAACCTTCTACCATATAAATACGGTCTAAAATGCTTTGTAGCCCAAACAATAGCAAGTAATTCAAGTTCTATAATTGGGTATCGAGTTTCTGCTGGCTTTAAATTGCGGCTGGCGCACGCAATTACTTTTCCATTAGTATTTGATAATATAGCACCGAGACCTTGCTTTGATGCATCTGTGTGCAAGGTAAAAATGTTATCTGTTGAAAAATCTGGATAATCTAAAACTTGTGGACTCATTAGTACCTGCTTTAACTTTAAGAATGCTGTTTCACACTCTGGGGTCCAATTAAAAATTGCGTTTTTCTTTGAAAGTTGGTTCAATGGATAAGCGATATCCGCGAAATTCGGTATAAATCGTCTATAATAATTGGCAAATGCAACAAACCTCTTGACCTCGTCTGTGTTTATTGGTCTTGGGTACTTATTTAATGCCTCTACTTTTGCCGGGTCGGGTTCTACACCTTTTGATGTAATTTTATGACCTAAATACATAATATCCTTACGTAAAAATTCGCACTTCAAGGGGTTAAGGTTAGTGCTTCGTAGTCTTTCTAAAACTCGAGTAAGGTTCTGGTTATGGGTTTTCATGGAATTTCCTATAACAATACAATCATCTAAATATATGAAACACTGTTTATAATTTAATCCTGACATAGCTATGGTCATCAGCCTGGAGAAGACATTCGGACTAGTTCGGAGTCCCATCGGACATCTCTTCATTTGGTACATCTTGTCAGTCGTGAAAGCTGTGTATTTACGGGAATCTTTATCTAGGGCAAGTTGATAATAACCTTGAGAAAGGTCAAGCTTTGAAAAATATATGCTACCTGGAAGAGAATCTAAAATTTCAGTGATATTCGGCAATGGGAATTTGTCATCTTGAATTCTATTATTTAACTGCCTATAATCCACAACTAATCTCCATTTCTTTTCTCCTGATTTATCGAACTTTTTGGGAACAAGTAAAACAGGGCTGGACCACTCTGAAGTAGCCTCTTCAATAATATCGTTATCAATCATATTCTGTATCTGAGTTTTGAGTTCTTTGCGTAAAGCATGTGGTATCCTATATGGCTTGACGTATACTGGGCTTACGTTATCTTTTAATTTAATGGTATGCTCTAGCAAGTTAGTAGTGCTGAGTTTGTCGCCGGGCAGATGAAAAACATCCGCATATTTTGCACAAATTTGTTCTATACTCAACTGCTCTTCCTTGTTTAAGTAAGTATGAAAATTTAATAATGTTAGCAATGTGGTTACCCTACTTACACTATTTTTCTCTGAGTCAAAGTTGCAAATATCAAAACTACCTAAAGTGTGTACCTGTAAACGTGATAAATCTAGACTGTCTCATCTGTCGTATTTAATATTCGCACCGGAATCCGACCTTTTTCTGGTTTCGAAATAATACCTGCTACATAAACACCTTATCTTATTTCTTCCGCCAATACTACGTCTTCCTGCATTGGTGCGGGTACGCGTGTGATAATTTCACATCGTGGAGGAACGGTATGCACATAGTTGTACGAATTGCCTTCAATCGGTATTAAAATAGACTGTCCTTGGTTCTCTAAGGTCAAAGTATTGTCTTTATAACTTATAATTGCGTTATAATGCCTAAAAAATGTTTGGCCTAAAATAACCATCAGCAAAACAAGACAAATTCTTAAAAACATAAAACTTTTCCTTGCAAATAAACTCTTCAAAGTGTAGTATGTATGTATGTAAATACTTTATTGTACACAAAACACAGGTAAAAATACAGACAAATTCGGTTATATCGGTACAAAGGCGAACTTATCCCTTTAAGGGATCTCTTCCAGTTAACCTTTGAGCAATTGAGTGACACAGGAACCAAAAGATAGACAAACTAACACGTGTACAAAAACGTATATATATATAGCTATTGCCTATATACTACAAAATAATACTATATATACATATACTACCGACTAATAAAAATAATAAATATATACATAGTACATAAATATAAATATATAATCAGTATCAGACCAAATCACAAGTCATTGGAGAGCCAGAACTTTTTCAACTTATCCTTGAGTGATGCCACAGACTGGGACTGTCTAAACGGCAACGGTAATCCGTTCCACAACTTAACCGCTCGCACCGTGAAAGACCTTGAATAAGTACGCGTCTTATTAGACGGCATTGCAAGAGTGAGGTTAGCACTCGACCTTAAGCGGTGACCGCTGCCGTCAGCCATATATGCAAATCTCTCAGTCAAGTAAGGCGGGGAAGTAGGATTGTACAGTACGTTAAAAAGCAACGACAGGATGTGCACATCTCTACGCCGACGGATCGGCAGCCAGCCGAGCTGAGAACGGAATTCGGAGATGTGGTCGTATTTGCGCAGGCCAAATATATACCTTACACAAACATTTTGTAGTCGCTCAAGCTTACCAAGCAGTTCCTCTTTGACATCTAAGAAAGCAATGTCACCATAATCCAAAAGAGGAAGCAATAAAGATTGGGCAAGAGTCACCTTTGTTTGAAAGGGAAGAAAATTTTGCAGTCGCCTTAGGGAGTGGAGGGAGGCAAACATTTTCTTGCTAATTTCGGCGACGTGGGGAGACCAGGAAAGCGTCTGATCCATGGTAATACCCAGATTCCTCACGGTGCTGGTAAAAGGGATACTAGTTTCACCAAAAACCACATCCGGGCACACCATTTCCGAGAGCTTACTTATGTAGTAAGGACTACCAATGACAATTGCTTGCGATTTCTTAGCATTAACTTTTAAACCGAAATTACGCGCCCAACAACGAATAGATTCTAAATCAGTATTAATTTTATTGACTAGAGACGGAAATTCATCAATACCAGCCGCTGCATAGATCTGCAGGTCATCCGCATAAAGGTGATAGGATGAGCTAAGGGTCTCGGTGATGCTATTTATGAAGATCGAGAATAGAAGCGGAGAAAGCACCCCTCCTTGAGGGACACCAGCGGAGAGTTCGCACCACTCGGACACCTTGTCATCAACCCAAACACGCTGGCGTCTACCAAAGAGGTAGTTACGAAACCACGATAGACAGTTTTGTGATACATTGAGCCTTTGGAGGATGCCAAGAAGTATATCAAAGTCCACTGTATTAAACGCGCTACTGAAGTCAAGAAGAACTAAGATTGTGAGCTTTTTACACTCAATATTAAGGCGAATGTCATCGGTGACCTTTACCAAAGCAGTGACAGTGCTATGCCCGGGGCGGAATCCAGATTGGTAGGGGTTGAGCAAGGAATGTCTATTAAGGTGGGAAAGGAGACGACGATTCACATAATGCTCAATAATTTTAGATAAAATTGGTAAGATGGATATGGGACGATATTCAGAAAAATTTACAGGATTGTTTGTTTTGGGGAGAGGTATTACATGGGCATTTTTCCACGAAGAGGGAAAAACGCCCGAGGACAGGGAAAAGTTAATGATATCGGAGAGGATGGGAGCAATGAAATCCGCCACGAGCATAAGCATGTCCACGCTGAGGTTATCTTCACCGACAGCCTTCGTCCCAATAGACTTGAGGATTGCAAGTGTCTCTTGCGGCGAAATGTCACCGAAATCAAATGGAGGAATGTCGGGGCGTGTGGAATTGGCAAGAGAAGATAAGGTTAATTGTTTAATGGAAGGGTTAAGAGTAACCGGGGAGGCACTGAAATAGTTATTGAGAGCATCTAAGTCAAGGACACTAGAAGGATTTAGTTGATTTTTGCCCACGCCAAGTGACTTTAAGAATTTCCACAACTTTGCTGGAGGGCACTCCTCTATATAGATTTGTGAATATAGCGACGTCTAGCATTCCTACAGATCTTATTGCAGCGACTACGTAAAGAAATGTATTTCTGGTGGTTTATATCCGTGGGATCACGACGGAAACCAACGCGGGCCCTATCACGTTTTGCCATAAGCGCCTTAATATCTGGCGTGAGCCACGGGGCAGGATAGTGTGTAGTGTTAAATAAATAAATCCCTCTGAAACTAAAACTCCACATATTCCTTTAATTGTAATTGTATCTCTCTGTATTTGCCTAAGAAGGTCAAACCTATTTTGTAAACATTCATACTTGACTACATTTAAACTAGCTCCGCTGTCAATCAAAAGACTTAAGTTATGCGTATTATCTATTTTGCAACTAACTGTACTAAAATTATTATAACTATATATACCATGATCCGTATTATTCACGAAAAAACTGCATGTTGCGGTTATCGGAATTATGTGTCGTAGACGTCGTAGTCGGCGTGTCAGCAGTTTGTATGCACTGTGCACGTGCTGCTTGCGCGGGGCGTGGGGACCCGTGCGGTCGCTGACCGCCTTGTGCTGATCTCGCAAAATATTGCCGAGGACGCTGCACTGTATTGGGTTGCGAAATACGTCTATAATTAGAATTGGAATAATAGTTTGTTCCATATGTATTCCTACCTCTATTTGAATTTCCTTTAAAGTTGGAATTATGACCCCTATTATTACGAGGCTGTAATTATTACGAGGCTGGTTACGCCCGTAATGCAAAATCTGGTCATCTCTTGGTGATGAGGTTTGCTCATCAATGGCTGTCCTAATCGCTTCCGGTAATGACGTAAACTGCCTAGAACTTATTATGGTACTCAGCTTCGGATCCGAGAGTCCATCAGCGAATCGCTTGATAGCTGACTTCTCGTTCATCGGACGTAGTATGTTATACCTACTATCGTCACCATCAGCTTGAGATATGGTCAAGTTGACAAAAAGATCCTCTATCTCAGCTCCAAACATCTCTACTGATCGTCGTCCCTGTCTAGCTCTGTACAACTGAGCTTGAATCGATTCGGATGATTTTTTGGGCCGTAAAAATTTACGCATATCGGCAACTAAGGCTTCCGCGCTAATGTATGCATTTTGTAACCGAAGTTTAGCACTGGACGAAAGTCTTGTTTTCAAAACAAAATCGATTAGGGTTCCTTGTGACACAGTATCGATCAAGGAACTATACATTAAAATACCATCTATTAATTGTTTCGTGACGTCTTCCTGTCCCGTCATAGTGGGTAATAAGGCAATAGCCGTTTTGACATCAAACCCTGATTTTGCCATTGTAATCTCTGTTTGAGATTGCGCGTCAACGAATGCTAATAATGTCTTAATTCTATCGTAAATTGTTTAGTAAGTAACTAATTTCGCCTACTAATGTATTCCTTAATTCTACTTGAGAAGGAGTTAAATTTATCCATTGCTCTTCTAACTGAGACACAATATTCGCAACTAAGCTAATTAACTCTTTTGATTCCTCTAATTTCTTTCTGTCGCCTCTCTGGGCCTAACTTGACAATATTTTCTTTTAGCTTATTCAATTGATCACGTAAACTTTCTAATTCTCGTAACATAATTCATATGCCTATACTGCAAAATGGCTGAAATAATATCTATAATTCCTAAATAACTCAATTACATTATAATTAAATATACATAAAAACTTACATTAGAAATGGTCAATGCGCACCGGTAAGTGGGTCATGCTGACGCTGCGACGGAGCGGCCGGGCACGTGTGACGTGACGTTAGCGGGCTCGTGGAACTCGACGTGGCTGCATGTGGCCTCGAAGCTGCTTCTGGTCTCGAACATGGGCCGGGCTAACCCTGGACACCCCGGAACATGGGCCGGGATAACCCTGGACTCCTCTTGAAATGGGCCGGGATAACCCTGGACACCTCTTGATTTGCGAGCCGGGAAACCCTGGACAACGCTCTTCTTTCTTCTTTGTTATAATTCTTCCGTAATTTTTTCTCGTTTCTTCATAATTTTGCTTTATCTTCTTTCTTCAAAAATGCGTAACTAAATTTTCTTCAAAACGTGTCTTCATTTTAATAATGGTCTTCATTTGTCTTCATATTTCGCAGTCTCTTCTTTAAGATTATTTTAATTTTGAGTCTTCATTCTTCGTTTTTAATTTGCTGTAATCTTCATCTTCCTTGGTCCACTGCTGGTCTGGGTCGCCATGAGATATATGTAGTCGTTTTGGGGTAGCAGGGTTACAGGGTTGCGTCGGAGATAATTGAATACTCAAGATCCAAGTATATAGTGAACTTTATTGAAAGAAATACCCTATTATATACACGTTCGGTTTAGCATATACAAGCAATATGCGTTTATGCTGCAGTAAACTATGAAGTTACTGTTAAACTCTAAAGGTGACTAATGACCATACTTCACTCTCCACACTAAACGAGTGATTCTATTGTAACCATCTAAGAGAAGGCTGATGGACCTTTGAGACAAAAGATTAATTATAAAGTTAATCAACATTATTGGTACATTTAATCTATAGAGTTTTTCTCTCAATACTGAAACTAAAACATTATCATAGGCAGCATTAATATCAAGAAAAGCAGCTACCACTGACTCATCTCTTGAAAATGACAGGCGGATATCTCTTGTTAATATGGCTAAGCTATCATAAGTAGTACCGAGGGACCAGTACATGATTGCAGGAAGGCCGAGTGTGGGATTGGTACTTTTTGATGGTTGTGTAAGGAGCTGGCTGCTAGATGATGAATAAAGGACGTTCGAATGTAGTTTGAATTGCTTTGGAATGGCGAATGAGTTGACGTATGATTCAGTATGAAAGACGACTCGAACGGTGAACGGTGTTTTTAAATTAGAAGAAGAAGAAGAAGAAATACGTTTATTTAGCATTTAAAATAAATACAACCGTGGGGATTAAACAATAAATAAAAAAAAAATAAAATAAAAATAAAAATAAAATAAAAAGCATTTATTTCGGACAAAGTAATCCATAGAGTGTTAGTATTACAAATAAACTTAAATAACTATGTTAGTACCTAAACTTAAGTGCTGAGAGGTCCAGTGCCTGATTAAGGCGCTGTCCCATCTCCCTGCCACGACGGCCAGGAGACTGTGGCGGCTGGCGCGCACTCTGCGGAGCGTCGCAGCGCAGCGCTTGCGCAGCGTGGCGTGAAATCCGTCCACGTGCGCGTCGGCGAACATGCCCGACGCGCTACAGTATCGCGGCAGCCGCAACAGTACCCTGAAGGCGTCGTTATATTGTACACGCATGGCATTCATAGCACGCTGCGTGTATCTCGTCCACAGGCTACAGGTGTACAGCGAGGTACAGTACGCTCGAAAGAGTGTTACCTTAACCTGCGCTGTACACCTGCTGAATCGCCGGGCTATCATATTAGCCCTGACGGCCAATGCCCTACGCTCGCGTTCTATGTCCGCATCGTCACACAGATCATCGGTCACCAAGTGCCCAAGATATTTAAATGAATAAACCCTTCTTAGTTGCTCGCCATTCAAACGAATGGGTGGGACATGAGATGGACACTTGGTCCCTGCCTTAAATACCATGTACTCACTTTTGAGCACATTGTACCTCAGGCCGTGACTAATGGCATAGGATTCGCATTTCTCAATCAGTACACGCATACCACCAACCGAGGGGCTCAGCAGTACCATGTCATCAGCATAGCTTATGTTATTAAAACAAACCCTATCTATGTGACAACCAACATGCATACTGCTAAGCCCACCGATAAGGGCATCCATGTACAGACTGAAAAGCTTGGGGGAAGTAAGCCCGCCCTGTCTGACCCCGCACTCCAAGCCATACTCGTCCGACAGCGCGTCACCCCAACGAACACTATTTCGCTGGCTCGCGTACCAACACCTAAATATGCGTGTGAGTTCCTTAGGAAATTGCACTTCGTCCAGTTTCCTCCAAAGTAACTCGTAGTTAACGAGATCGAAGGCTTTAGAAAGATCCAAAAAACACGCATATATAGGCGTCTTCCTACGAGTGTAGTATTCAACGGTCTGCTTCAAACAGACAATTGCACTTTCGGTAGATAATCCGGCGCGAAAGCCGAACTGTGCGTCATTTAATGTCACATACTTATCCAATTGTACATTGAGCAGGCCATCGAATACTCGGGATACAATTGTTGCCAGCGAAATAGGGCGATAGTTGGCTTTGTTTGATATGTCACCCGTCCTGTTTTTGACAATAGGGACCACAATTGTTTTTGTCATAAACGGCGGCAGGTACGAGTGACATATACAAAGATTAAAAAATATCGCTAGCACTCGGGGTAGGTGAGGTCCAGCAAACTGCAAGTGCTCAATACTTAAGTGGTCGTGACCAGGAGATTTTCCCCTTTTCATTTCCTTTAAAATTCTAGTCACGTCGCTAACGCTGAATCGGATCTGAATGTCATTTACTGCCATGTCAGCCATGTCAGCATCGAGCACCCGCTGCCGCGGAGCCCCACCAGCTGATGTGTGGGAAGGTTTTACATTGAAATGTTCCATAAACATATTAGCAACACGCTTCGGATCCGAGATACCATCCACATTAACAGAAAGTCCAGGCCTAGACTCCATCTTTTTCGTGTTTTTCCAAAAGGCCCTGAAATCATTGTTTTTATGATGTGTGGCAAGCAAATCCATCTTTATTTGCTCTTGGTGTTGTTGAACCCACCTGAGTCGCGACTTAAATATTTTGCGACTATTACACATAGCATCATAAATAGGACCACTGGTAGGTTTACCGTACACGATCCAGTCCTGGAATCTAGCCCTGGCCTCCCCGTGCGCGCCACTAACGTGTCTATTCCACCCTATCACTCTCTTTTTTGCAATTCGGCGATCCGCGGTGGCGATGACAGCCTTGCTGTATAAAGAAGCTTCACATAACGATGTTATTATTTTGAAATATAGGTTGTCGAGTATCTTACAATGATCAGCGTTATTTATACAGCATCTGTCACAGCAGTTCTGAAAATCGGAAGGAAAATCAATAATTTTCAACAGTTCGTTGCATTTATTTGTATATCTTTCGACTTTCTGAGATGTTCTTTCTCCCCAAACAAAATGTTTCGTACTTAAGACAGCATTGTTATCATTAGTATTACGTAATAGCTTAGATCTTACCAAGTTAAAATTACATTTAATTAAAAGGGGATAATGATCAGAACAGTACACGTCATAGTCAATACAAACATCAATAATCGTGTCCCATCCGGCTGATGTGGTGACGCAGTGATCCAGCCATCGCTTGGATCCATGTGTTTCACTAAGGTACGTGTGTGCGTCCGAGCTTATGCCTAGTTTAACGGTATCCACACAAATCCAGTCTTGTTCCGTACAAAAACTAAACAATTCGTCACAAAACAGTTCGCCCGGATGCGCATTAAAGTCACCTAATATGAATACAGTTTCGACGCAACTTTCCTTCACTATAGCGCTCATAGCACTCATACATTGTAAGAAGTCTGGCATGTTATCAACACAATTAACCGGCATGTATACACAAAATATTATTACATGCTTATCGCCACATGCAATCTTGATCGCACTAATCCTAACATTGTCGCACTGTATAACCGAGGCAGCTGGAAACATCTTTTTACGCCACAGAAGCGCCGTCCCGCCGTACGGCCTACCGCGTAGCATTCCCGCCGAAGTGTCCACTGCTGAGGTCCCGGTGCAGGCAAACTCATCACTTATCGTGTTTAAATACGCCAAGTCATGTGGTAAAATCCATGTCTCTTGTAAGGCTATTATATCAGCTGAGATACATAATCGCCTAACGTCCTCAATTGATCGTTTGAGACTTCGACAGTTAAAAGAACAGAGGCTCACTTCATTTATTTCCATTGTTTACCTTGTTGTTCGAAAGCGTCGTAGCACACGTAGCGCTCGTAGCGTCCGTCGTAGCACAGATAGCCGTTGTATTACTAGACGCGTTCTCGCTGTTTACATGCTTTACAAAGCGGCGAAATATAATTCCCCTCGGCCACAATGACTCATCCAAAAACATGTTAACTTTATTTTTGTTTACATAAAACTTAAACGCGTTATGATCGTTGTTCTGGTCCCTCATCACTATTTGTTGTAGCGTAATAGTGTCACTGGTCTTCTCGCGTATATACTTGATAATATCAGCTTTCAATGTATCCTTGTGCACATTTGTGATGAACATAGGAACCTTCGGATCCGCTGCCTTAAAGTTACAAGTGACTTCGGCTTTGCCCATTCTGCCAGTACGAGTAATATGGTTCTTCGAGGGAGGTTTCGATCGCGTTTCGATTTTCCTCCATACTCCGACCTTCGCCATCGTAGCATAAGTTATGCTTTCACTCGACTTAGCTTCACTTGGCGGTTGGTTATTACTATTTGCGTGAGGTACTCGTACAATCACTGCATGCTGCTTCACTGTTGTCAATGGCCCGTCCGCCCGACTATCCGCTCGCAGCACTTGCTCACTCGGCGAATGTTCTGTTGAAATGACGGGCGACGGCGGGGGCGAAGGCGGCGACGGCGGAGGTGAAGGCGCCGGCGCCGGGGATGGCTGTTCGGCCTGTTGTCGCGGCAGCGAGCAGGATAGCGAGTTACGTTGTTCATGCGGGCTCGAGTGAGACAGTATTGTCTTGTCATATTCGTCGGCTAATTCATTGCTTTGGGAGAATATGTCCGTATTCGTTAGCCCCATTGGTCCACTATTTAAATATGCACCACGTCTGACGTTTACATTCGAATTTGACTGGTTAACGTTTCGATAAAATGGATCGCTGACGGTGGGAATCCTGCAGCACTCCTTAAAACTTTTTTCCAGGTTTTCAAGTTGCTCAATCGTGACATACCGTGTCTTTATGGTTTGTAACTCGTTTTTAAGCACTACAATATCCTTTAAGAGCGACGACACGTCCACAGAGTCAAAGTCTACCGGTGGTAATTTGTGCAAATTCCTGGCTACAAATACAGGAAACTTCTCGGGATCGGTTACCCGTGCCAATTCGATTAAGTCATCGATATCACGTCGTTGTTTCCCATCGTTCCTTCGGGTAATTTTCCGTTTTCGAGTTGGGACTGATAGAAACAGTAAATCCTTAGCTTTTTTGATATCCTCCGCTGAGAAGAAGGCCAAGCAGATTCTAATCATGCTCTCGTCGTCCATAACATGCAGCTTGTTAATCACGTAAGCTAAAAGTTCGTTCACAACAATATTACAACTATTGCACTTCAAAATAGCGGCCATGATGCGAGTTCACGGCTGCTAGTTAACAGCGACGCGTCCGTACGTACGAATGCGCGCGCGCAGACTGCCTGCTGTGGAATACACAGCGATAAATGTTAAAAAGGTCGCCACTCAGCTTGATGTCACCATGTAAACCGAGGTTTACATCATGACGCAGATTTTCAGTGACGCCAGTGGTCACCAGGGCGGTCTTTGATGCTTCGTACGTAACATACATGATTAATAAAACATGTTTTTTTAATAAAAAAAAAATAGTAAAAATACAATAACTAACACATAAAAGTTTTACAGAAAAAAAAATACAATTAAAGAGAACAATTACAAAATTACAATTATATTAAAATATGAAAAATGTGAATAAGTTAGCAATTTAGCATGTGTGTGAATAACAACAGAACTGTAATCTGATTGTGTGTGCGATGCATGTGTGTGTTTGTGTGTATGTGTGTGTGTGTGTGTGTGTGTGTGTGTGTGTGTGTGTGTGTGTGTGTGTCGTGCCTATCTGTGTACTTGGGTTGTTATCTAAGGCTCTAAGGCTTAATTAAAGAGTGAACTGATTGAAAGATTCGTCGCTTCGGGATAACCCGCGGTAACTCAGTTGGTAAGAGCGATGGACGGATTCCAGAGGTCGCGGGTTCAAAGGCCGCCCGGGGTGATCATTTTTCAATTTTTCATTTTCGATCGGAAATTATAATTCCGTTAAGTGGACGTTTGCACTTGTAAAACATTTACATTTACCTCGTAGGTGTCATACAATCGTAAGGCCCGTCTGATGCTAGGTGTCACCACAGCCTATGGACGCTTGCAACTTCGGGGGTGCCACATGCGCATTGCCAATGTCAAAGGTCGACATTATTAGTTAGTCAATTAGTGCTATGTATTTTTTTTTCACCACGTCGATGGCAAACAAGGGTACGGCCCGCCTCATGGTAAGCAGTCACCGCAGCATATGGACGCCTGCAACTTGTGGGGCATCATATGCGCGTTGCTGATCCATGACATATTTAGTTATTGCTACTACTGCTTACTTTGGCGACTTCTGTTTCGAACTAAATCGCTCATAGGGGCTTTCTAGAGGGATGTGATCTGCGGTGTCAGGTTACTGCTTATTACAAATATCACGGGCGTAGGGCTTGGCGCCCGTGTGAGTTCGTTTATGCCTTCTTAATGTTGACCTGTCTGCAAACGTTTTACTACAAACGTCGCAAAAATAAGGTCTTTCTCCTGTATGTGTTCTGATGTGGATAATCAGAGTATCCTTCTTTGCAAATTGTTTTTTACACATATGGCAGGTATAACGCTTGTCGCCCGTGTGGATTCGTTTATGTTTCTGTAAATCTGATCTGACTTCAAACGTTTTACTACAAACGTCACAAGAATAAGGTCTTCCTCCTGTATGTATTCTGATGTGCGTAATCAGAGCACCCTTCGCTGAAAACTGCTTTTTACACATATGGCAGGTATAACGCTTGTCGCCCGTGTGGATTCGTTGATGACTCCGTAAGTTTGAGCTTCGTGCAAACGTTTGAGTACAAACGTCGCAAGAATAAGGTCTTCCTCCTGTATGTATTCTGATGTGCGTAATCAGAGCACCCTTCGCTGAAAACTGCTTTTTACACATATGGCAGGTATAACGCTTGTCGCCCGTATGGATTCGTTTATGTTTCTGTAAATTTGATCTGACTGCAAACGTTTTACTACAAACGTCGCAAGAATAAGGCCTTTCTCCTGTATGTGTTCTGATGTGCCTAATCAGAGTCCTCTTCTCTGTAAACTGCTTTTTACACATATGGCACGTAAAACGCTTATCGCCCGTGTGAATTCGTTGATGGTCCCGTAAATTTGAGCTTCGTGCAAACGTTTTACTACAAACATCGCAAGAATAAGGTCTTTCTCCTGTATGTGTTCTGATGTGCCTAGTCAGAGTACTCTTCTGTATAAACTGCTTTTTACACATATGACAGGTATAACGCTTGTCGCCCGTGTGAATTCGTTGGTGCTTTAGTAATGTTGAAAGGACTGCAAACGTTTTACTACAAACGTCGCAAGAATAAGGTTTTTTTTCTGTATGTGTTCTGATGTGCTTAATCAGGTCTTCTTTCTGTGTATACTGCTTTTTACACATATTGCAAGTATAACACTTGTCGCCCGTGTGGATTCGTTTATGTCTCTGTAAATTTGAGCTGACTGCAAACGTTTTACAACAAACGTCGCAAGAATAAGGTCTTTCTCCTGTATGTGTTCTGATGTGCTTAATCAGGTCTGCTTTCTGTGTACACTGCTTTTTACACATAGTGCAGGTATAACGCTTGTCGCTCGTGTGAATTCGTTGATGCAACCGTAAATGTGAGCTAACTGTAAAAGTTTTACTACAAACGTCGCAAGAATAAGGTTTTTTTTCTGTATGTGTTCTGATGTGCTTAATCAGGTCTTCTTTCTGTGTATACTGCTTTTTACACATATTGCAAGTATAACACTTGTCGCCCGTGTGGATTCGTTTATGTCTCTGTAAATTTGAGCTGACTGCAAACGTTTTACAACAAACGTCGCAAGAATAAGGTCTTTCTCCTGTATGTGTTCTGATGTGCTTAATCAGATCTCCTTTCTGTGTATACTGCTTTTTACACATATTGCAGGTATAACGCTTGTCGCCCGTGTGGATTCGTTTATGTCTCCGTAAACTTGAACTGTTTGCAAACGTTTTACTATAAACGGCGCAAGGATAAGATTTTTCTCCTGTATGTGTTCTGATGTGCCTAATCAGATGACTTTTGTATGTAAACCGCTTGTTACAAGTGTGGCAGGTGGGGAGGCCGGTCGCGGCGGGGCGCGGGCCGCGGCCGCCGCGTGACGCTTCTGCAAACGACAAGGTTCATTCATTTTCTACTTTTCCATTCCGGTTACCGTATTCCGCTTTTCGAACACACTCGTTTGACAAAAGTTGGAGTACTGTGAAAGATTGTCAGTCATCTCATCTCCCTCCAACATGAAATAAAACTTATGTAATAAATAAATACATCCCGACATTTTGAACTCTTTGTAGCGACGTGACGTGCTTTTAAAATAGATAACGTGCGGTGACAGCAGTCATTCCAGTAGAAATTGTCCCATGTTTGACGTTTTAAGGTTCTACATTGTACTGGGATGACAGCTAAGTAACAGCACAGGTGGATTGTACTCGAGATTTTAAAAGCAGAATAACTCACCATCATTCGCAACACCACGCCTGCCCTCTTCCTCCTGCGTTGTTTCTGTAGGCACGTGGATATGGACCGCGACATGCTTCATTAAATCTGTCCTCGACGCGAACCTTCGTCCGCAAATGTCACATGTCGGATCTTTCTCGTAGTCGACCGCCGCGTGTGTTCCGTGTCCGAGCTCCGAGTCGCCGCGCGCGCCGTCTTGTGACAATATACGAAGCAGGATTGAAGCTCTCTCTTAAGTAGAGGCACAATAAAAGGAAAAAATGGTCGTATTATGTTTGAAAAAAGAACTTAAATTTGAAAAAAAAAGTTATATCGTAAGATTACTATACTTCTAGGAGTATAATAATCTCCCCGCTCTCTTCCCGCTGCATGTCACTGCCTTATTTAATGAAATCAACTAATCATAGATGCATTTAGCCAAAGAACTCCGCCCGCGACCCGCGACCTTTCCAGTGTGTGCGCACCTTTAAAAGTATTTTGGCTCTTCATAGTCCATGATTCTAGGATAAATAAATTAAAGTTTACAATTCAATGCAAGTTCATTGATTTAAACATGAAATTACTAGTGGTTTAAATGTGTTACTAGTAATTTTAAAACCGACTTTTAGTGTAGAAGGTACTGTGAAAACTTAATACCGCCCTTGAATGAAGTCATAGAAAGAGTGCTATTGGCTAAATGAAAATCAAAAGTCAAAATATCACCGCGTTATTAGGGACATCACCAAATGTATTTTGCAATATCTTTGTGTTATTTCCTCACATTGTTAGAGAAAATCACGTTATTTTCCTTAGCGGAAACCGGGATTGCCTGAGCTCGGTCTCTTAGTAGGACGACCAAATGCATTTTTATATATTTGGCAGAAGTACGATCTCTCACCTGTATGAGTCCTTTTATGTTTCTTCATGGTGGCCAATTCCGCAAACTGCATTTTACATATATCGCAGGAGTAGGATGTTTCCTCTGTGTGAATTCGTTTATGAGCTTTGAAATAACTCGCGTCTGCGAACTTCTTTTGACATATTTCGCGAGAGTGTGGTTCATCTCCAGCGCGGATACGTCGGTGTCTCTGTAATTCAACCAAACTAGAGAACGCTTTATTACATATTTTGCAGGCATACGGTTTTTCACTGGTAGGACCGCGTTCATAGATATTTGATTTAACAGATGCAATTTCTGAATTTTCTCGCAAATGCATATTAACATGGCGAATTAGGTAGTCTTTTCGCGTGAATAATTTCCTGCATATATCGCAGACGTATGTGTTCGTCACGACTTGATCGGTGCGTGTATGTGGCGCAGTGTCGCGCTCGCCTCCTCTCGGCGGCTGACTCGCGGGCGCGGGCTCGCGTGTCGCGGCGCCACGCGGCGCGGCGCAGCGCTCGAGTCTCACGGAGCAGTCTCTCAGCGCGAGCTGTCCCCGCGGCCGGCGGTCTGTCGACAATCAAATCAAGCTCGGATTCAAACAATCGCCGACCTAAAGGGCGATGATCGCGTTTATGCAGGGACTTGTACGGTAGTATATTAAATAGACTGCCAAAGCAAAGTTTAAAATAGCTAGTTTCACTATGGAAATGTCTCTGTACCATTCAATTCGCATGATATTTAAACCTCTGCTTAACACAATATCGCCATCTATGAACACAACAAAAAGCTCGGAACAGATGGCACCAATATATTTCATTCAATATTCCGCAGTGTCTCCAGACGAGAACCTTCGAGCAGTAAGTGTTTCCAGTGACGACCAATGACACTCAAACGTGGTCGCTTACTGTGGGCCGCATAAGCAGGCTCAAAATCACTCAAAGAGCACTGAAAATAGTTGTCTTACCGAGAAGCAAGGCTATGCAGGGCCGATGCGGCCGCTCCGGGCCCAGCACGAGGTCGTCCTTGACCACGTGGTCGGCGTACAGCGCGGCCAGCATGGCCGCCGCGCCGCCCGCCGGCCCCGCGCTCGCGCACACCTCGCCACTCGACTCCGGCTCCTCCTTCACGAGGTCTGCTCGCTCGCTCGACTCTGGTTCCTGCTTCACACACACTGCGAAACAATGGGTTTATATTTTTACAAGCTCTTAATCATTAATAATTGACATTTTAGTAGTATTGTCGACTGGTTTACTCTAATAGTTAACCCTGCCTGCGAATCTGCTGTTGTGTGTAGAATAGCCTAATAAAATGAAGTCTGTCAGTCTATGGCAAAGAGAGGAAATACAACTCCTGGTGACGGAGAGGAAAGTGTACCGAAAGATCCTGGGCCCTGTCAGGAGAGATGATTGCACATTTCGGATGCGTAAGAACGCCGAGGTTGAGGAGTTGGTGGCTGGACTCAACATAATAGGCGAAATAAAGTCCCACAGACTTCGCTGGTTCGGCCACCTACAGAGAATGGGAGAGGATCGTGCCGTCAAGAGAGTATACCTGAGTCGACCGACTGGTCGCCGCCCAGTCGGGCGACCCCGGTATCGCTGGGAAGACACAGTGAAGGTGGAGGCGGATCTGCGTCATCTGCAGGTCAAATATTGGCAAGCAGTGGTGCTGGATCGGGATAAGGGGCGTGCTCTCTTTTCGGAGGCCAAGACCCGTTTTGGGTCACTGAGCCAAGTTAGTTAAGCCTATGGCTGGAAACACTGACTTAAGATATAGAAATAGACACATAATGCCAAACATAAATAACTAAAAATGTGGCGCAAGATGACACTGACAGTTACATTCCAATAGCTGACAACAACGCTTCTTTATAGTCCGAATTAAGATAAAAACTGCGTACAAAAAAGAACTTACAGACATTGGCGTCAAGTGTCAAATTTGCAAACATAAGAACCAACATGGTTAAAACTTTTTAGTAAAATGGCACTATTGTATATGGCTACCAATGTTTTCTTTATAAACGTCAAAAATGAACACTGAATGTAATGGAGTTGCTTTGGTTATTAAAATTATTTTTACATTAATAATATTTTTAAATAAAAAAAATATAAATAAAAAATAAAACATTCCACTTCAATATTAACACACATTCGCGTACAATTCTGTGATAGTTACTGTTCTTTTTCTGTGTTAGAGATAAAGATGTTTACTGTCATGAAACTCTTGAGCAAGACTATAGGTAGTTATTTCAAAAGTACTGACTTCTGCTATTGGAGCAGTGTTTGTACTTTTACAACTATTGCTTTGCAAGTCATCGACATCTATCTCTGACATCTATAAAACAAAGATACCGACGATGAACTTGAAAGATAAATTAATTAAACATTAACCTTAAATTGATTTTTATTACATTCATTCATATAAGTATATGAATATGTTTTCCTCTGCATAATTTTTCACAATAAAATTATATGTAAAACAGAATTTGAATAAGTAATGTTGTTTGAATCTGGAACGAACGGACTTACGTTCAAGACAGGTTTAGCAGTTGCAGTTAGTCGATTTAAGTTTTTATTGGTCCTGTATATGTCGGAATTAGGGAAATGGGCCGAACACACAACACTCGTGTGGCTTGGTTTATAGAGTGCGTCACGTCTATTTTGCGCTATAATAGCGGTCCATTCTGAACGTCGCTGAGGATGTTGTGGAGATCTTGAATTAAAACATAAATTTATTTCCTACAAATTTTATGTAAAAAAATATTGACCTAATAGCGACTCCTTACATTTTGTTTCTTGATAACCTTTAATTTGAACTAACAAAATTATTTATTCAAACCATGAAATTACCAGGACTTTACATACATTTTGTAACGTTATCAAATTAACTAACCTAAAGAAATATATTCCATCCTTTTCCACGTTTTTTTGTAGCTATTAAAGCAGTTTTTCACAGCACATTTCGTCATTGTTAACGCCTCTTTACCGCGTTACGACGACATGATAGCTGGCCGGCGGTGTACTAGCGTTCGTATTTGAATATTGATTTTATACTGTCATATGAAAAATGTTCTTTCAATAATTTGACTGTCAATGAAGAAAATAATGTTTTAATTATAATGTTATATAACTAGTGCAATAAATGCATATACTCTTGAAAAAAGGAGTCTTTTTACTATATCGGCAGCTTGGCCGTAACAAGTTTTGGTGACCCCGACGTGATATTCGAATACGCAAGATTTCATTGGAGTCGATGGATTTCTATATCTTTATGATGTTGCGAGAAGAGTACGTTGCGAGTTTAAGCCGGTGAGAATAAGGATCTCGCTGGTACCCGTCAACTGTATGTATCAACAAATTATTTACTTATATTGGAACTACGTTTTGACTACGTAATGTTATAGCTGGGATTATTACTGAAGTAGCTTCGCTTTAATGATATGCAAGTGTAACTCATTGCGGTTTAAAATAATCTCGCACTTACAAATATGGCTGAGTTGAGTGATCTCAGACGCCAGAGAGGGACGATTATGATAATCGTTTAACCCTACTTCAAACTTTTAACCTTTTTAAGGAAGTTCAATCTAAAATGGAATTAATGAATAGCTCTCACGATGAACAAAATCAACGACAGGACACAGAGAATGCCTTTTATAGTCTGATGGCCTAGGCACAAGAGTTTATTGCCGCCTTCAAGAATGAAAACCACCAAAGGGACGAGTTCTAAAGTCAGAGCAGTTGCCAGCGCCGAGTTTTGAGTATTATTGAACTGCCACGATTGAGACTCTTCCTTTTGATGGAAAGACTGATAAATGGTTAGAATTTAGAGACCTTTATCTATCTTTGATCCATGACAAGAAGGATATTGACGGCATTTTTAAACTCATTATCTCAAGTCATACATACCTCGAAGGTGAGGCAAATTTAGTTATAAAATCTGTGTCCGTCTTAGCTGAGATTATCCTATCACTTCTACGCGAGAGGTATGATAATAAGTATTAACTGACTAATCAACATTAAAAAGTGTTTATTCAGTATAGAGCTTTTATCGGGAGACTGATAAAGGTTTACGTAAATTAATAGACAATTTGTCAAAATCTTGCAGGCGCTCAAGTCTCTAGGCAAACACATAGATAAGTGGGACACTTTAATTAAATACATTGCATCGTCAAAGTTTGACAGTGCCACAGTAAGAAGACGGGAGGAGTTCCGAAGTGACATTACTTTCCCATCTTTGCAGGACTTTTATAAATTTTTACGCAATAGGGATGATGCCTTAGAAACTGTGTTTAGTTCTAGGAACGAGAAACGTCAACCTGAGATTGATACGAGCAAAAATAATAAACGTCAGATTATTCCACGAACTGAATCCTTTATTGCCTCATTCTCTAAGCAGTCATCGGCACCTTTTATTGACGTAACGTCATCGTCATAATATTCAAGCATGTCCTGTAGGCAAGATCATAGGTTAGTAGATTGTCCCCAGTTTAATTCCCTAGCAGTAAACGAGCGTTACTTGCACGTGAGCCAGTAAAAACTGTGTAAGAATTGCTTACGCTCTGGCCACGTTACATACCAGAATCGCGCCAATGGGTGCAGGTTGTAATCTAAAGCACAGTACGTTATTGTATAAGCGTATGCCTGACAAGCTACAAAATAAATAGAAAGAATCTGCTGTTTTCAGTACTCACCATCAGCGTCCTACGACGACAGCAGCTTCATCATCTTCTAGACCCTAAATCGGCGATTTTATCCAACTGTCACTGTGACAGCAGCAAATTGTGATGAAGTTTAGCTTCCCACTGCTTTAGTAGAAAGTTAAAAGTAATTGTAGTAACTACGTTTTACGCGCTTTAATAGACAGTGCTAGTCAGTCCTCGTTTTTAAGTCAAAGGACCAAACAGAGGATTGTTGTAAAACGATTGGGGTAAATCGCTCGGTTTCGGGCATTAATTGAGGTTTATTAATTATAATTGAGTACTGTGATCTCGATATTAATTAATTACAATCCTCGTTCATGAGTTTTTCAGTGAAGTGCTATGTAGTACTCACTATAAAGATGAAAACACAATACAATATTCCTAATTATGTATCCCTAGCAGACCCACAGTTTTATACTTCGGCAGAGGTCGATTTACTACTAGGTTCAGACATATTCTGGGACCTAGTTGGGTCCAATCAGGTTAAATTGGGTAAAAAAACACAGTCCTGACAGAAACGTAGCTAGGATGGTGGCTGGTACTACGGGGGGGAGGCCCACAGGAACTCACAAATCCCAAAATAATTGCAGTTACATTTCACAAGATTAACCGTCATTTATTTCAATGTATAAAACGTTACAGCGAATATACATACTGCGTACCTATTAACAAGTTCTAGTAGGGCCTAGACACCGCATATTTACATACATATATAATAAGTTCTTTATAGCGCCTATAATATAAAGATTAGGTTCATAGTTGAACGTAGCTGGGTTTAATTGGAGTAAGTCAATTCCAGCACAGCTGTCAAATAAGATCAGCTGTTTACATCTTAAATAACTTTGGTATAAGGAAATGCCATAGTATAGTAAATACAAATGTAATTAGCAGCGTTTAAAAGTTAATTTACATGCTTTAATTATAGTGATGTAAATACACTTACGCTGAATATTATTTCACGTTTGCGATGCACTAAGGCAGGGGTCACGTGTCTATAAATGACATCAGTTTCATGGTTGAAGCTTTAAGGTGCCTTTAGCTTTAGTATATTTTTCTTCGTATCGTACAACTGAAATACTAATTTTCACTAATATTAAATAAATAAAATGTAAAATTATTCATTTACAGCAACGTTGTGGGCTACGAGAAAGTATATAGTTATATACTAATTGAAATGCTTTAATTCTCGCGGTTGACGACGTTGCATAGCCAATATAATAAAGTTCAGCATCATTGACTTCGAGAAAGTACATATATAAAAAGCTTTAACTCTCGCAGTTAATGACGTTGGTAGAGCATTTGCATAGGTATAGCTTAATATTATCTATTTAAACCTATGACTTGTTTTAGTCTACGACTATAGGAAATATGCTAATTTCCTTTCAACTACTTATATGAAATATAATTATTAGGTCATTCTATAATGTCCTCTTAGTGTGTATCTTAGTATTTAAAAGAGTACATTGCACAGCTCTGCAGCTCTCCTCTATATTACAGGTATTATTTACACAGTAATTGCAAGTCCCTTTTTTGCCCTTAAGGGGCAAAGTTTAAATAGGAGATCCGTGATTAGGTCATGCTCGCATGCATATACTTAAAATATTAATTAATTAACGTACCATTATCCATAGGTAATTCAGGACCTTTAAATAAGAAAGTAATGACAAACCTTAAGGGACACGGCTGCAAGTTTACCCTTATCTTCTTAGCTCTTTAGTTTGGTGTCTCGATCACGGTTCTACTCTTATAATTGGTGAATAGTCGTATAGCAGACGCTTTTATCTATTTGCGGCATTTATATCTTGTCGTGTGTATCTAAAGGCATATGAGATCACTACAACAGAGGCAAGAGTTTGTAGGTGCGGGTAATGGACTTGCCACCTTTCCTAATTTCTCTCTTAATTAAGTAATAATTCCCATTGCTTCACTTTCGGCTTACGAATGAGGGTATTGAATTCGTGTTCTCGACGGCTTATTCTCTACGTTTTAAAGCAACCTGAGTGGCTGCTAGAGCCCAATATCACGAGAGATTTTCACCAGAGCACTCTAAAGACTGAGTTACTTACTCACCACCAGCAATTAATCTCAACACTAATCCAAGTCGAGGAAACAAGTACCAGTGACTATGAATACACTGGTACAAGAAGTACTGGCTGCAGAAGTCTACGTCATCAAGAATAGACTTTAATCTGCAACAAGTCTTCAAATACAATCAGCATGAGTGCGTGTAGCTCCTATAAACAGAAGTAACTGAACTGTACTGTCAGCACGAGATAACAGAACTGTACAGCCAGCAGCATATAAACCTGCAAGAGTTGTGGACATCGCGACCGTCTAACGAGCGACGAGCTGTCTACTCGGCGTGTGCCCGACCGACCTCCAGGAACTGACTTATCCTCGAGGATCTACCTCCTCGAGGGGGGGAGTATGTTAACGCCTCTTTACCGCGTTACGACGACATGATAGCTGGCCGGCGGTGTACTAGCGTTCGTATTTGAATATTGATTTTATACTGTCATATGAAAAATGTTCTTTCAATAATTTGACAGTCAATGAAGAAAATAATGTTTTAATTATAATGTTATATAACTAGTGCAATAAATGCATATACTCTTGAAAAAAGGAGTCTTTTTACTATATCGGCAGCTTGGCCGTAACAGTCATTGTTGGACAACTGTCACTGTCTGCGGTCCAAACACGACTAAACAGGAATGTACCGCCCGAGTCGTGCGGGCGGTACTTTCACGGGGGCCATTTTTGTGGGCTGATTGTGAATCTAGTTCTATAATAGTACATCAATGGCTGGAAATCATGTTGCCGTGTTTAAGAAAAATAAAGTTTGTCTTTGATCTGCACTGAACTCTGGCTGTTCTTTCATTCAAGTCTCGTTTGTAATTGTTTTGCATTGATCTAACACTTACCCGGCGGCTGACTCGCGGGCGCGGACTCACGTGTCGCGGCGCAGCGCTCGAGTCTCACGGAGCAGTCTCTCAGCGCGAGCTGTCCCCGCGGCCGGCGGTCTGTCGACAATCAAATCAAGCTCGGATTCAAGCAGTCGCCGACCTGAAGGGCGACGATCGCGTTTATGCAGGGACTTGTATAGTAGTATATTAAACAGACTGCCAAAGCAAAGTTTAAAATAGCTAGTTTCACTATGGAAATGTCTCTGCACCATTCGATTCGCATGATATTTAAACCTCTGCTTAACAAAATATCGCCATCTATGAACTCAACAAAAAGCTCGGAACAGATGGCGCTAATATATTTCATTCAATATTCCGCAGTGTCTCCAGACGACCTTCGAGCAGTGAGTGTTTCCAGTGACGACCAATGACACTCAAACGTGGTCGCTTACTGTGGGCCGCATAAGCAGGCTCAAAATCACTCAAAGAGCACTGAAAATCCACCCACACTGCACTGCACTGGAAATCTTAACGAGAAGCAAGGCTATGCGGGGCCGATGCGGCCGCTCCGGGCCCAGCACGAGGTCGTCCTTGACCACGTGGTCGGCGTACAGCGCGGCCAGCATGGCCGCCGCGCCGCCCGCCGGCCCCGCGCTCCCGCACACCTCGCCACTCGACTCCGGCTCCTCCTTCACGAGGTCTGCTCGCTCGCTCGACTCTGGTTCCTGCTTCACACACACTGCGAAACAATGGGTTTATATTTTTACAAGCTCTTAATCATTAATAATTGACATTTTAGTAGTATTGTCGACTGGTTTACTCTAATAGTTAACCCTGCCTGCGAATCTGCTGCTGTGTGTAGAATAGCCTAATAAAATAAAGTCTGTCAGTCTATGGCAAAGAGAGGAAAGACAACTCCTCGTAACGGAGAGGAAAGTGTACCGAAAGATCCTGGGCCCTGTCAGGAGAGATGATTGCACATTTTCGATGGGTAAGAACGCCGAGGTTGAGGAGTTGGTGGCTGGACTCAACATAATAGGCGAAATAAAGTCCCACAGACTTCGCTGGTTCGGCCACCTACAGAGAATGGGAGAGGATCGTGCCGTCAAGAGAGCATACCTGAGTCGACCGACTGGTCGCCGCCCAGTCGGGCGACCCCGGTATCGCTGGGAAGACACAGTGGAGGTGGAGGCGGATCTGCGTCATCTGCAGGTCAAAGATTGGCAAGCAGTGGTGCTGGATCGGGATAAGGGGCGTGCTCTCTTTTCGGAGGCCAAGACCCGTTTTGGGTCACTGAGCCAAGTTAGTTAAGTCTATGGCTGGAAACATTGACTTAAGATATAGAAATAGACACACAATGCCAAACATAAATAACTAAAAATGTGGCGCAAGATGACACTGACAGTTACATTCCAATAGCTGACAACAACGCTTCTTTATAGTCCGAGTCAAGATAAAAACTGCGTACAAAAAAGAACTTATATACATTGGCGTCAAGTGTCAAATTTGCAAACATAAGAACCAACATGGTTAAAACTTTTTAGTAAAATGGCACTATTGTATATGGCTACCAATGTTTTCTTTATAAACGTCAAAAATGAACACTGAATGTAATGGAGTTGCTTTGGTTATTTCAATTATTTTTACATTAATAATATTTTTAAATAAAAAAAATAAAAATAAAAATAAAACATTCCACTTCAATATTAACACACATTCGCGTACAATTCTGTGATAGTTACTGTTCTTTTTCTGTGTTAGAGATAAAGATGTTTACTGTCATGAAACTCTTGAGCAAGACTATAGGTAGTTATTTCAAAAGTACTGACTTCTGCTATTGGAGCAGTATTTGTACTTTTACAACTATTGCTTTGCAAGTCATCGACATCTATCTCTGACATCTATAAAACAAAGATACCGACGATGAACTTGAAAGAAAAATTAATTAAACATTAACCTTAAATTGATTTTTATTACATTCATTCATATAAGTATATGAATATGTTTTCCTCTGCATAATTTTTCACAATAAAATTATATGTTAAATCAGAATTTGAATAAGTAATGTTGTTTGAATCTGGAACGAACGGACTTACGTTCAAGACAGGTTTAGCAGTTGCAGTTAGTCGATTTAAGTTTTTATTGGTCCTGTATATTTCGGAATTAGGGAAATGGGCCGAACACACAACACTCGTGTGGCTTGGTTTATAGAGTGCGTCACGTCTATTTTGCGCTATAATAGCGGTCCATTCTGAACGTCGCTGAGGATGTTGTGGAGATCTTGTATTAAAACATAAATTTATTTCCTACAAATTTTATGTAAAAAATAAGCCCACAAACTTTTTGGACAATTTCAAAATTATTGGGTGAATTTTGCGGGGACCGTAGGGCTGGCTCGTTCCTTGCCCAGCGGATTGGCATAGCCATCCAGCGGGGGGACGCAGCCAGCCTTATGGGTACCCTCCCCCACGGTTCCGATCTGGAGATCAAATTTAGTTTTTTAATTTTATTTGTACTTATTCTTTTACTTATATTAAAAATATAATGGAATCTTAAACACACATAATATAAAAATATTATAATTAAACCTAACCCAAACTAATAGTTTTGTCACATTTTGTAACAAGGGCCACGGGCAGAAAAGTAAGATGTGAGACTTTTTAATGTAAATTACATTTGACATGTGAAAGTGCCCTTGTGGGCTATTTGCAGAACAAGTTTCTGATCATGACATTGATTATTTGTTTGTCTGATGAAATTATGTGTATGGAAGTAATGAAGTATCCACATATCTCTAGTCAGGTAGAAGCAAACAGGATAAAGCAAAAGGATGTTGTGGAGATCTTGAATTAAAACATAAATTTATTTCCTACAAATTTTATGTAAAAAAATATTGACCCAATAGCGACTCCTTACATTTTGTTTCTTGATAACCGTTAATTTGAACTAACAAAATTATTTATTCAAAACCATGAAATTACCAGGACTTTACATACATTTTGTAACGTTATCAAATTAACTAACCTAAAGAAATATATTCCATCCTTTTCCACGTTTTTTTGTAGCTATTAAAGCAGTTTTTCACAGCACGTTTCGTCATTGTTGGACAACTGTCACTGTCTGCGGTCCAAACACGACTAAACAGGAATGTACCGCCCGAGTCGTGCGGGCGGTACTTTCACGGGGGCCATTTTTGTGGGCTGATTGTGAATCTAGTTCTATAATAGTACATCAATGGCTGGAAATCATGTTGCCGTGTTTAAGAAAAATAAAGTTTGTCTTTGATCTGCACTGAACTCTGGCTGTTCTTTCATTCAAGTCTCGTTTGTAATTGTTTTGCATTGATCTAACACTTACCCGGCGGCTGACTCGCGGGCGCGGACTCACGTGTCGCGGCGCAGCGCTCGAGTCTCACGGAGCAGTCTCTCAGCGCGAGCTGTCCCCGCGGCCGGCGGTCTGTCGACAATCAAATCAAGCTCGGATTCAAGCAGTCGCCGACCTGAAGGGCGACGATCGCGTTTATGCAGGGACTTGTATAGTAGTATATTAAACAGACTGCCAAAGCAAAGTTTAAAATAGCTAGTTTCACTATGGAAATGTCTCTGCACCATTCGATTCGCATGATATTTAAACCTCTGCTTAACAAAATATCGCCATCTATGAACTCAACAAAAAGCTCGGAACAGATGGCGCTAATATATTTCATTCAATATTCCGCAGTGTCTCCAGACGACCTTCGAGCAGTGAGTGTTTCCAGTGACGACCAATGACACTCAAACGTGGTCGCTTACTGTGGGCCGCATAAGCAGGCTCAAAATCACTCAAAGAGCACTGAAAATCCACCCACACTGCACTGCACTGGAAATCTTAACGAGAAGCAAGGCTATGCGGGGCCGATGCGGCCGCTCCGGGCCCAGCACGAGGTCGTCCTTGACCACGTGGTCGGCGTACAGCGCGGCCAGCATGGCCGCCGCGCCGCCCGCCGGCCCCGCGCTCCCGCACACCTCGCCACTCGACTCCGGCTCCTCCTTCACGAGGTCTGCTCGCTCGCTCGACTCTGGTTCCTGCTTCACACACACTGCGAAACAATGGGTTTATATTTTTACAAGCTCTTAATCATTAATAATTGACATTTTAGTAGTATTGTCGACTGGTTTACTCTAATAGTTAACCCTGCCTGCGAATCTGCTGCTGTGTGTAGAATAGCCTAATAAAATAAAGTCTGTCAGTCTATGGCAAAGAGAGGAAAGACAACTCCTCGTAACGGAGAGGAAAGTGTACCGAAAGATCCTGGGCCCTGTCAGGAGAGATGATTGCACATTTTCGATGGGTAAGAACGCCGAGGTTGAGGAGTTGGTGGCTGGACTCAACATAATAGGCGAAATAAAGTCCCACAGACTTCGCTGGTTCGGCCACCTACAGAGAATGGGAGAGGATCGTGCCGTCAAGAGAGCATACCTGAGTCGACCGACTGGTCGCCGCCCAGTCGGGCGACCCCGGTATCGCTGGGAAGACACAGTGGAGGTGGAGGCGGATCTGCGTCATCTGCAGGTCAAAGATTGGCAAGCAGTGGTGCTGGATCGGGATAAGGGGCGTGCTCTCTTTTCGGAGGCCAAGACCCGTTTTGGGTCACTGAGCCAAGTTAGTTAAGTCTATGGCTGGAAACATTGACTTAAGATATAGAAATAGACACACAATGCCAAACATAAATAACTAAAAATGTGGCGCAAGATGACACTGACAGTTACATTCCAATAGCTGACAACAACGCTTCTTTATAGTCCGAGTCAAGATAAAAACTGCGTACAAAAAAGAACTTATATACATTGGCGTCAAGTGTCAAATTTGCAAACATAAGAACCAACATGGTTAAAACTTTTTAGTAAAATGGCACTATTGTATACTGGCTACCAATGTTTTCTTTATAAACGTCAAAAGTGAACACTGAATGTAATGGAGTTGCTTTGGTTATTTCAATTATTTTTACATTAATAATATTTTTAAATAAAAAAAATAAAAATAAAAATAAAACATTCCACTTCAATATTAACACACATTCGCGTACAATTCTGTGATAGTTACTGTTCTTTTTCTGTGTTAGAGATAAAGATGTTTACTGTCATGAAACTCTTGAGCAAGACTATAGGTAGTTATTTCAAAAGTACTGACTTCTGCTATTGGAGCAGTATTTGTACTTTTACAACTATTGCTTTGCAAGTCATCGACATCTATCTCTGACATCTATAAAACAAAGATACCGACGATGAACTTGAAAGAAAAATTAATTAAACATTAACCTTAAATTGATTTTTATTACATTCATTCATATAAGTATATGAATATGTTTTCCTCTGCATAATTTTTCACAATAAAATTATATGTTAAATCAGAATTTGAATAAGTAATGTTGTTTGAATCTGGAACGAACGGACTTACGTTCAAGACAGGTTTAGCAGTTGCAGTTAGTCGATTTAAGTTTTTATTGGTCCTGTATATTTCGGAATTAGGGAAATGGGCCGAACACACAACACTCGTGTGGCTTGGTTTATAGAGTGCGTCACGTCTATTTTGCGCTATAATAGCGGTCCATTCTGAACGTCGCTGAGGATGTTGTGGAGATCTTGTATTAAAACATAAATTTATTTCCTACAAATTTTATGTAAAAAATAAGCCCACAAACTTTTTGGACAATTTCAAAATTATTGGGTGAATTTTGCGGGGACCGTAGGGCTGGCTCGTTCCTTGCCCAGCGGATTGGCATAGCCATCCAGCGGGGGGACGCAGCCAGCCTTATGGGTACCCTCCCCCACGGTTCCGATCTGGAGATCAAATTTAGTTTTTTAATTTTATTTGTACTTATTCTTTTACTTATATTAAAAATATAATGGAATCTTAAACACACATAATATAAAAATATTATAATTAAACCTAACCCAAACTAATAGTTTTGTCACATTTTGTAACAAGGGCCACGGGCAGAAAAGTAAGATGTGAGACTTTTTAATGTAAATTACATTTGACATGTGAAAGTGCCCTTGTGGGCTATTTGCAGAACAAGTTTCTGATCATGACATTGATTATTTGTTTGTCTGATGAAATTATGTGTATGGAAGTAATGAAGTATCCACATATCTCTAGTCAGGTAGAAGCAAACAGGATAAAGCAAAAGGATGTTGTGGAGATCTTGAATTAAAACATAAATTTATTTCCTACAAATTTTATGTAAAAAAATATTGACCCAATAGCGACTCCTTACATTTTGTTTCTTGATAACCGTTAATTTGAACTAACAAAATTATTTATTCAAAACCATGAAATTACCAGGACTTTACATACATTTTGTAACGTTATCAAATTAACTAACCTAAAGAAATATATTCCATCCTTTTCCACGTTTTTTTGTAGCTATTAAAGCAGTTTTTCACAGCACGTTTCGTCATTGTTGGACAACTGTCACTGTCTGCGGTCCAAACACGACTAAACAGGAATGTACCGCCCGAGTCGTGCGGGCGGTACTTTCACGGGGGCCATTTTTGTGGGCTGATTGTGAATCTAGTTCTATAATAGTACATCAATGGCTGGAAATCATGTTGCCGTGTTTAAGAAAAATAAAGTTTGTCTTTGATCTGCACTGAACTATGGCTGCTCTTTCATTCAAGTCTCGTTTGTAATTGTTTTGCATTGATCTAACACTTACCCGGCGGCTTATCACTCGGCGGCTGACTCGCGGGCGCGGGCTCGCGTGTCGCGGCGCCACGCGGCGCGGCGCAGCGCTCGAGTCTCACGGAGCAGTCTCTCAGCGCGAGCTGTCCGCCAAGGGACTCCCGCGGCCGGCCGTCTGTCGACAATCAAACCAAGCTCGGATTCAAGCAGTCGCCGACCTAAAGGGCGACGATCGCGTTTATGCAGGGATTTGTATAGTAGTATATTAAACAGACTGCCAAAGCAAAGTTTAAAATAGCTAGTTTCACTATGGAAATGTCTCTGCACCATTCAATTCGCATGATATTTAAACCTCTGCTTAACAAAATATCGCCATCTATGAACACAACAAAAAGCTCGGAACAGATGACGCCAATATATTTCATTCAATATTCCGCAGTGTCTCCAGACGAGAACCTTCGAGCAGTAAGTGTTTCCAGTGACGACCAATGACACTCAAACGTGGTCGCTTACTGTGGGCCGCATAAGCAGGCTCAAAATCACTCAAAGAGCACTGAAATTAGTTGTCTTACCGAGAAGCAAGGCTATGCAGGGCCGATGCGGCCGCTCCGGGCCCAGCACGAGGTCGTCCTTGACCTCGTGGTCGGCGTACAGCGCGGCCAGCATGGCCGCCGCGCCGCCCGCCGGCCCCGCGCTCCCGCACACCTCGCCGCTGGACTCCAGCTCCTCCTTCACGAGGTCTGCTCGCTCGCTCGACTCTGGTTCCTGCTTCACACACACTGCGAAACAATGGGTTTATATTTTTACAAGCTCTTAATCATTAATAATTGACATTTTAGTAGTATTGTCGACTGGTTTACTCTAATAGTTAACCCTGCCTGCGAATCTGCTGCTGTGTGTAGAATAGCCTAATAAAATAAAGTCTGTCAGTCTATGGCAAAGAGAGGAAATACAACTCCTGGTCACGAAGAGGAAAGTGTAGCGAAATCCTGGGCCCTGTCAGGAGAGATGATTGCACATTTTGGATGCGTAAGAACGCCGAGGTTGAGGAGTTGGTGGCTGGACTCAACATAATAGGAAGAAGAAGAAGAAGAAGAAAAATATTTATTCGTGACCAAAAATAATTAGTATACAATAAAAAAATAAAATAAAAATCGTAATTCGTCACGAAAGGGTTTCACCTCAGCATAAATGCCGACTCAGGGAGCCGGCGCTGATCTTCCGGCGAGACCTAAGTAAGAGCGTGTTCACATTATATCGGTGTCGGATTCTACACCGACATCGATCGGATAATGTGAACACGGTCGGGAAGTGACGGTGTTTCTAGTATGCTCAAATGTCTGTAATAGGCGAAATAAAGTCCCACAGACTTCGCTGGTTCGGCCACCTACAGAGAATGGGAGAGTATCGTGCCGTCAAGAGACATACCTGAGTCGACCGACTGGTCGCCGCCCAGTCGGGCGACCCCGGTATCGTTGAGAAGACACAGTGGAGGTGGAGGCGGATCTGCGTCATCTGCAGGTCAAAGATTGGCAAGCAGTGGTGCTGGATCGGGATAAGGGGCGTGCTCTCTTTTCGGAGGCCAAGACACGTTTTGGGTCACTGAGCCAAGTTAGTTAAGTCTATGGCTGGAAACATTGACTTAAGATATAGAAATAGACACACAAACCATAAATAACTAAAAATGTGGCGCAAGATGACACTGACAGTTACATTCTAATAGCTGACAACAACGCTTCTTTATAGTCCGAGTCAAGATAAAAACTGCGTACAAAAAAGAACTTATATACATTGGCGTCAAGTGTCAAATTTGCAAACATAAGAACCAACATGGTTAAAACTTTTTAGTAAAATGGCATTATTGTATACTGGCTACCAATGTTTTCTTTATTAACGTCAAAAGTGAACACTGAATGTAATGGAGTTGCTTTGGTTATTTAAGTTATTTTAACATTAATAATATTTTTAAATAAAAAAAATAAAAATAAAAAATAAAACATTCCACTTCAATATTAACACACATTCGCGTACAATTCTGTGATAGTTACTGTTCTTTTTCTGTGTTAGAGATAAAGATGTTTACTTTCATGAAACTCTTGAGCAAGACTATAGGTAGTTATTTCAAAAGTACTGACTTCTGCTATTGGAGCAGTGTTTGTACTTTTACAACTATTGCTTTGCAAGTCATCGTCATCTATCTCTGACACCTATAAAACAAAGATACCGACGATGAACTTGAAAGGTAAATTAATTAAACATTAACCTTAAATTGATTTTTATTACATTCATTCATATAAGTATATGAATATGTTTTCCCAATAAAATTATATGTTAAATCAGAATTTGAATAAGTAATGTTGTTTGAATCTGGAACGAACGGACTTACGTTCAAGACAGGTTTAGCAGTTGCAGTTAGTCGATTTAAGTTTTTATTGGTCCTGTATATGTCGGAATTAGGAAAAATGGGCCGAACACACAACTCTCGTGTGGCTTGGTTTATAGAGTGCGTCACGTCTATTTTGCGCTAAAATAGCGGTCCATTCTGAACGTCGCTGAGGATGTTGTGGAGATCTTGAATTAAAACATAAATTTATTTCCTACAAATTTTATGTAAAAAATAAGCCCACAAACTTTTTGGACAATTTCAAAATTATTGGGTGAATTTTGCGGGGATCGTAGGGCTGGCTAGTTCAGGACTTGCTAATTATAACCACCTTCTGCTTCCATGTTCAGAATAGCTCGGTGCTATCATAATATAGCATTGTCATTCATTTGAAACTTATGTTGGCATGTATTTACATGCCAAATTTCAGCTCAAAGCTGCTATAAAATTCAGTTGGCCCGCACATACAAACATTGCTAGTTAAATCAAATCTTGTAAAAGAGAATAATAAATAAACACTTACCCTGACACGCGCGAGTCCCGTGGGGCGATAGCTCGCGGTCTTCTACGGACTCCATCTTAACACTCGCGCGCACTGTCCAAGACTCATCGCCGCTTCCCTCCACTCGCAACAGGGACTGTTGCGGGTTCGCCATCTGGTCTGTTCCGGATTGAAAACACAAAACAAGACAATAATTGCTGCTATACTAAGGTTTGATGGTTCTGATTTTATTTCAATAAAATAGTTGGTAACATTGTTACTGTTGCCGATTGTAACATTAATTTCCATGAAATCAAATCACAACCAAACGTACGTAACACACAGTAAATAACTATTATCCATCTTTTCCTTTAACATCTATTCAGAGCTTAGTTGAAAATTTAATTCTTCTTTTTTTATCATAAACATTTAGTACTACACATGACACATTTGAACACATGACACATGACACATTTGAACACATGTAAAATCTAACATGAGTTACTGTGGAATTGCCCATACCCATTTAAGTTAATGACTTTCTGAAAATATAGCTTTGGATGTTGATGGGTAGTACTCACCTTTGACTTGGGGTTAGGGTGATATGTTTATTTCTTGTTAATTTTTGTAACTCCGAGGGTTCCTCAATACATTTTATATATTATAATAACATAATACAGTAGTAATTTGTATGTCGAAATGCTAAATAGTTATTTGTTTTATAATCCTGAAATAAAAACACCAAATAGTTAATACAACATATTTCCAATAAAATAAACTAAAACTAAAGTATGGTCAGGTCACGTGTTAGTACCGTCTACACTACACTGTTTTGAACAAGTGGTACTATTTCTCCTGTCGACTATGATGTGGATATTATTTAGTTTTCTTTCAATGACATTTAATTTATAGTTTTATTTATTTATTTGTGTTCACAATACATCTATCTTTAATTGTAGTGTAGTTAATCTGTAGGTATAAAATTATATTGCTCTATTAATCTTAATTCTTCAGATAGGTTTTATACACTATTTGTATAAAAAGTAAAATATTATACATTCAAACACACATTCATTTTTCATTCCCATCTCCTAAACTCGTGCTCTACCAGCCACGAAAAAGCACGGATTCTCGCCGTGTCAGAGCACGAATCCGGATCTTGGCTCCACACTCTCCCGTCCACCAATTTCGGCACCCTGCTAGATAATACCACCTTCAGGTTGGCTATTGGGTTACGTCTAGGGGCCACCATTGTTACACCACACCTCTGCTCCTGTGGGGCCACAGTCGATAGCTTGGGATACCACCGCCTCTCATGCACAAAGAGTGCCGGTCGCCTTGCTCGCCACGCCTAACTGAACGATATCATTTGTCGGGCCCTTGCCAGCGTCAACGTGCCAGCCATTCCCATTTCGAAAAAACTTCGTCCATGGCAGGTGGGGAGGTCGCATGGGCCGAAACAGTGAAACGCCGCAAGTACATCGGTCGTTTACACCAATTTATATTTGTGGCTTTCGCTGTCGAATCCCTCGGACCCTGGAGCCAAAGCGCCCACAAATTTTTTGGACAAATTTCAAAATTATTAGGTGAAGTTTCCAGGGACCGTAGGGCTGGCTCGTTCCTTGCCCAGCGGATTGGCATAGCCATCCAGCAGGGGAACGCAGCCAGTGTTACGAGGGTACCCCTAAGGTCTGGGGGATCTAATTTAGTTTTTTGTTTATTTGTACTTATTATTTTACTTATATAAAAAATATTATGGAATCTTAAACACACATAATATAAAAATATTATAATTAAACCTAACCCAAACTAATAGTTTTGTCACATTTTGTACCAAGGGCCACGGGCAGAAAAGTAAAATGTGAGACTTTTTAATGTAAATTACATTTGACATGTGAAAGTGCCCTTGTGGGCTATTTGCAGAACAAGTTTCTGATCATGACATTGATTATTTGTTTGTCTGATGAAATTATGTGTATGGAAGTAATGAAGTATCCACATATGTCTAGTCAGGTAGAAGCAAACAGGATAAAGCAAAAGGATGTTGTGGAGATATTGAATTAAAACATAAATTTATTTCCTACAAATTTTATGTAAAAAAATATTGACCCAATAGCGACTCCTTACATTTTGTTTCTTGATAACCGTTAATTTGAACTAACAAAATTATTTATTCAAAACCATGAAATTACCAGGACTTTACGTACATTTTGTAACGTTATCAAATTAACTAACCTAAAGTGAAAGTGCCCTTGTGGGCTATTTGCAGAACAAGTTCAATCATCATGACATTGATTATTTGTTTGTCTGATGAAATTATGTGTATGGAAGTAATGAAGTATCCACATATGTCTAGTCAGGTAGAAGCAAACAGCTCATCAAATGATAAGGTGTGTTCATTTGTCTCCGGACATTGTCACAACCAATCTTCCAATTGTAATGCTACAAACATTATGTAAATTGAAATGATTACCTTCACATTTGTGTGGGGTCCCATTTGAGTCCAGTTTTAGATTTGTTGCTGATATTCTATCTTCCTTTAATAAGTTTCTAGTAATGCTAGTTTTGTATGTCTTCTTTTAAGTGAAAGAATGTAAACAGATAAGTAATTTTACAAACTAGGTGTGGTAATGTAATGTGTGTTTTTTTTGTAACATCCAGTAAATAACAAATTTTCTGACATAAAATGGTCCAGGTAGTCACCAGAAGATTGTAGTTACACCTAACTTCAAGGGAATTCAAATCCAGACACCCTAGTAGGAACTTGGTTGGATATAACAAAGGATAAAAGGAGTACAGTTTCATATACAAAAACCTGAGGGAGATTTTCTGTTTTTTCCAACAGTAAGGCCAAAATACTTTCAGCCGAGTTCTATATGATGCTAGCGACTTTAAGTTTACTCCAGACCAGGGCCGCATTAGCAGTGTTCCTCGGATCTTTACAATCACATGCATTTCTGGTAATTAATCAAAGTTGTTTGTGTGCTGTCATTAAGCGTTCTTAAGCCTACATATGACCTGCCTGTCGACATATTGTCACCAAATGTTAATAATTTAATGAAGTGTAAGTGTAAATAAATATATATTTTTCTATTTTCATACATTGTCATGTATATAGATATTCTAACTCCACAATATAAGATACAAAACACAACAAATAATATATGAATATCTAAAAAACCACAACAATGAAACACATCCATAGGCTTTAATTAAAGACTACTATGAATATGCTTCGACCTCAGATTTTAACAAAGAAACACGTCAAACAGTTGATGACGATGCAGCACGGAATGTGGTCATAGGAATTTCTAAACTACAGAACACAACTAACTCCTAAACACTATTCCTGTATGTGTTTTGGAAGCAAAGCATCAATAATACTTACGTTCAGATGGTCCTCTCAACAATGATAGCGAAGGTTACGGTTGTAAGGAATGTTTACTCGACGACACCACTTCTGTTTTGTTTTGATTGAAGCAAACATGCTCAGCGCTGGACCAAATTCACAAATAGGAATTTTTAAGATATCGATAACAAAACCACAAAGTACAATATATATACTGAGATAGAGATACCAGTGAAATACTCCACATAGATCGTAGCGCCGTTGTGTATTTAGTAAGAACTAACCGCACGACCGCTGCATCCCTGTCACTTCAATATGCAAGTGCGATAGAGATAGAACCCAGTGACATCTGGTATACCATACCATACCATATCAGCCCTAGGACGTCCACTGCTGGACACAGGCCTCCCCCAATTTCATGGGGGGTCAATGCCATAATCGCCACGCTTGGCATGCGGGTTGGCGATCGCAGTATCTCCACCGCACTTCAGGAATGCTGCTGCCCATTCCCCGGTGGTCTTGGTCGTAGTTTTAGGACATTCCCGGGTCCCGGGACATCTGGTATAAATAAGTTAAACTAACATTTCCATAGAAAAATTCGTACTTCGAGCTGAAAGGCCCCTGAACAAAACAACGCTCGCATGTGACCATTTATGTAAAATCACAAAGTACAATATATATACTGAGATAGAGATACCAGTGAGATACTCCACATCGATCGTAGCGCCGTTGTGTATTCAGTAAGAACTAACCGCACAACCGCTGCATCCCTGTCACTTCAATTTGCAAGTGCGATAGAGATAGCACCCAGTGACATCTGGTAAAAAGAAGTTAAACTAACATTTCCATGGAAATATTCGTACTTCGAGCTGAAAGGCCCCTGTGTAAAATATCCTCTTCTTCTCTTTTCAATGGCATCCTGGCCAACAGGGTTGACACCAATTTGCCAAGAATCAAGTAAATCCATAGTAAATCAGATACTGCTCATGAGCTCATGACCTGCAAACAAACAAATCGGTGTGGTGTGCACTGAGCATATAATCAGTAGAGGTGTGCATATTACACACAGACTAGTAAGGGTTCAGACCGCCAACCACAGCTGTTGTTTATCTACGTAGAACGAAACGTGTATTGAAGACCGTAAGCAACTATATTTAATCTGTACCCGCTGGTAGATTTTTGACGCTTATTTTTTTTTTAATTATTTAATGGCACTGTGGCAATGGAACTTACTGTGAACATCCAACAATAAATATATATAGCTCATTTAAATTTAACTTTGTGTAGAAGCTCACGGCATTTCCAATTGAACACCAACGTCCGATGTAAAATGAAACTGGTATTCAATTGAAATAGCGTGAACTATGTTGAGCCATATCTTAGTTAAATGAAATTAAACAAACATTTTACTTATCAGCAGATTTATTTTTTAATGTATCTCATCTCATATCCGGGAAAACTATATATCTTCGTCCTTTCACAGAGTTCTACGTTTTGCAACCACAACACTCGTACATTTTGCAAAATGAGAACTTGCATGCCATGCCACATACGACGCACTTTACTATCTTCCATTTTTTCTCCAAACAATTGTTATTACGCGCTACCAGGTGAATTTTCGATTAGCTACACACTGTTTTTTTTGTTTACAACCATGTAGGTAAACAATCAATACTACAATTTAAAAAACAACAATGGCAAAAATGAAAAAATGTTCAGAGACGACTAGACGAAATTCCGAGGAGACTCCATTTTATTTTTATTTGTTACTTTATTTTGACGTTTGACGTAGGCAGTAGCGAATCAATGCTCAGTATGTCGTCAAAATCTTTTTGACACAATATGGCGGCTATCATACACGTTTCGTTCTACGTAGATAAACAGCCGTGATATTACACATACTTATATATGGGGGTGTGCAAAGAGTACATTATTGTGCACATCACAGACTAGTAAGGGTTCCGACTGCCTACTCACGAACCAAAAATATAGACTGTAAGACCGTAAGCAACCATATTTAATCTGTACCGGCTGGTAGATTTTTGACGTTTTTTATTTTTATTTAATGACACTGTGGTAATGGAACTTACTGTGAACATCCAATGATTAATATGTATAGCTCATTTAAATTTAACTTTGTGTAGAAACTCACGGCATTTCCATTTGAACACCAACGTCCGATGTAAAATGAAACTAGTGTTCAATTGAAATACCGTGAACCACAGATCTAATATATACCATAGATGTCGCAAATGCATGTACTTCGCGTGTCCGAACTCGGAGTAGGTCTCCGAGTTGGCCGTCGCTACTGACATTCCGCGCGCGTCGGTTGAGGTAGCCGGTCGTCCGTAAATAATTAAGAAAATGCCGTTTTGTATGGTTTTAAAGTGCAATAGCCCAAAAATGGTGAGCACCCAAAAGCAAGGACAGGTATCCCATCACACGTAAGTTATTTTCAATTTGTATTATGCGTAAATTCATTTTAAATCTATTTTTTAAGTATTTTGTGGTGTGATTCCAAGACTGTACCTAAATAACTAAAGATTATCGGTAAGTTAACTATGTTCACATACATTGCCGCGTTTGCTTTGAACGTTTAATCTGACGTTGTGTGTTAAGAGACGATGAATATCAGAACAAGCGATACTGTCGCGCATCGCATTGAGTTCGTGGTACAAAGGTACTTATTATTCCTCGGTCAAATCTAGCAACTAGTGTTGTTCGTTCTACAACATATTGCGATGATCGATTTTAATCGATATCGGACAGACGAAAGATATTTACTATTATAAAAACGCCAATTTATATATATAATATATTAAATAATATTATAAATGCGAAAATGTGTCTGTCTGTCTGTTACCTCTTCACGCTTAGCTACATGATGATGATTGAAAAATCGATATCTGAAACTCGCGTACAACTAAACACGGGCTTGTAATTGCTTCGATCGCTTATTTGCGATAATTTTGTATGTGTTCTAGTAAATATTTCTATGGCAATAGTGTGTATATCTATCTATCCCTTTTTGTCAAACAACTACGTACTTACGGTCACTTTTTTGTACTCTTAAAGATCTAGTAACTATTTGCATCATTTTTTACGTACGAGACCTACTGAAGAGCGACCTGAAACTATTAACTTCTAAGACTGCGAGCCAAGCAGACACGGCGAAAAGGCGCACCACGCGCGCGACTACTCAGTACAAAGTCTGACCACGTACTGACTGACTGGAGCGAGTCGCACGCGCGGGCGGCGGCGCCTTTGAATCGATTCCGCGCGGACAACGGGGAATTCACATCACTAATTTGCTCTTGTGACGTCACAGTAGGTACAAAAAAAGTGACACGGTTGGTTTTCATACAGATTGGGGTGTTTAAGTCATCTAGGGTATATATTAGATCTGTGCCGTGAACTTTGTTGAGCCATATCTTAGTTAAATGGAATTAATCAAACATTTTACTTATCAGCAGATTTATTTTTTAATGTACGAGTATCTTATCTCACATCCGGGAAAACGATATATCTTCGTACTTTCACAGAGTTCTACGTTTTACAACCACAACACTCGTACATTTTGCAAAATGAGAACTTGCATGCCATGCCACATACGACGCACTTCACTATCTTCCATTTGTTGTCCAAACAATGGTTATTAAGCGCTTCCAGATGAATTTTCGATTAGCTACACACTGTTTCGTTTGTTTACTGCACAGTAAACAATCAATACTACAATTTAAAAAACAACAATGGCAAAAAATGAAAAAATGTTCAGAGATGACTAGACGGAATTCCGAGGAGACGCCATTTTATTTTTATTTGTCACTTTATTTTGACGTTTGACGTAGGCAGTAGCCAATCAATACTCAGTATGTCGTCAAAATCTTTTTGACACAATACGGCGGCTATCATCACGTTTCGTTCTACGTAGATAAACAGCCGTGATCCAGACCATGGTTGGTCAACTTAGAACAAAGCTCTATTCTCGGTATTGATAATAGCACCATCTAGTGTTTTAGTTATTGAAACTTGCAACATTACAACTGAGTACACTAGTTGTACTATTACTTATTCTGTGCTATTACAAATATTACAATTCTTTTTGCATCACATGCGGGCGTTGTTTGTTTATTGGATATCGATATATCTTATAAATGATATATTACTAATAAATATTGGCTATGTGCGAAGTAGGTGGTGGGGGTAAGCTAGGCGATCGTAGCGCACACCATGGCAGAAATGTGTACTTTCCGGGGACCAATGTCAAATTTACTTTCACGCCTTCTATTGGTTTATTAACGGTTTCCTACGATTCGTTTCGTTTGTATGTATTTACTTATTCTCTTATTTATTTCAGTAAAATTTCCAATTCGGGGTCTTTCTCGTTTACTAAAGTAAATAAAATACTCATGTGTCATTATTTGATATCTCTGAGCTTTGACATTGTCTCGGGACCTTTGGTGTTTGACGTTTCAGACGTGCACATAGCCAATAAATAGACCCCTGGGCAAAATTAGTAGGTGCACTCCACAGAATCGTAAAGACCAGTAAAGGCATCCCCCTCCACTTGACATTGGCAAAGTGCCTAGCAGCAAGACGCCATCAATAACGAAAAAAAAAATGATATATTAAAAATTCCATGTTGGTAATATAGTGCTCTGGGGTGCTACCGCGAACTTCGAAAATCGAACTTCGTATCGTACCGTCCCTTTCCGTCATATAGAGTATAACACGAGAGTAAAAGGGACGGCACGACACGAAGTTCGATTTTCGAAGTTCGCGGTAGCACAGCAGACTGTATTTTAAGTCTTTTGTGCCAACATGCATGTGTAATGTCGCTAGCGCATTGAGCTGAAAGTACTTTGAACTTAATATTGGAAAAACAGAAAATCTTCCTTAGGTTTTTGTATATGAAACTGTAGTCCTTTCATCCTTTGTTATATCCAACCAAGTTCCTACTAGCGTGTCTGGATTTTAATTCCCTTGAAGTAAGCTGTAACTACAATCTTCTGGCGACTGCCTGAACATTCTTTGATCTGTGCCTGAACCAATGGGCAATTCCACAGTAACTCATGTTATTTTACATGTGTTGAAATGTTTATAGTACTAAATGTTTATGATAAAAGAAAAGAAGAATTAAATTTTCAACTAAGCTCTGAATAGATGTTAAAGGAAAAGATGGATAATAGTTATTTACTGTATGTTACGTACGTTTGTTTGTGATTAGATTTCATGGAAACTAATGTTACAATCGGCAACAGTAAAACTGTTACCAACTATTTTATTGAATTAAAATCAGAACCATCAAACCTTAGTACTAACATATAACAGCAATTATTGTCTTGTTTTGTGTTTTCAATCCGGAACAGACCAGATGGCGAACCCGCAACAGTCCCTGTTGCGAGTGGAGGGAAGCGGCGATGAGTCTTGGACAGTGCGCGCGAGTGTTAAGATGGAGTCCGTAGAAGACCGCGAGCTATCGCCCCACGGGACTCGCGCGTGTCAGGGTAAGTGTTTATTTATTATTCTCTTGTACAAGATTTTATTTAACTAGCAATGTTTGTATGTTCGGGCCAACTGAATTGAACTGAATTTTACAGCAGCTTTGAGCTGAAATTTGGCATGTAAATAACCAACATAAATTTCAAATGAATGACAATGCTATATTATGATTTATTTATTTTATTTATTTGAGCCTTTATTTTACAAACTTTACAAACAAGTGTTTGACATATTTGTGATCACTTTGTTATACACTAAGTAATGTTTGTAGGGTCTTTTGACCTAGGCCTCTTCCGGATCGCCATTTTTTAAGTACTTGTTTTCCATGTTCTTCCATGTCTGTCTGTCCATTGCTACTTCTCTCCAGTCTTTTCCTATTTTTTCTATTAGGTCCTTTTCCCACCTTGTATTTGGCTTACCCACTTTCCTTTTCCCTACTCTTGGTTTCCAATTTGTTATTGTTTTTGTCCATTTCTTATTTGACATTCTTACTATGTGACCTGCCCACTTAAACTTAAGTTTAATTATGTGTTTTGCTGCATCTATAAATTTTGTTCTTTTTCTTATCTCGGTGTTTCGTACCCTGTCTGATAGTTTTATATTGAGGACGCTTCTTTCTATGGACCTTTGACATACTTGTATTTTTTTGATAATTTCTTTTGTGAGTGCCCATGTTTGACAGCCATATGTAAGGCATGGCAAAATACATGTATCAAAAGCAAGCTTTTTAAGTTTAATCGGTATCTTCTCCTTAAAGATGTTTTTCATTGCCCAGAATTTTTTCCATGTCTGTCCAATTCTTCTTTCGATTTCTTTAACTGTGCAGTCCGTAAATGAGATTTGTTTTCCTAGGTAGATGTATTCTTGTACATACTCTAGTAATGTATTCTCGATCTGGATGTTTATTTCTTTTGAGTTGGTCATAACTTTAGTTTTCTCTTGGTTCATTTCAAGACCTACCAGTTTACTTTGTGCGCTAAGTTCTTGCAGCAATATCCTGAGTTCGGTTGCACTGTGGGCTAATATTACCAGGTCATCAGCGAATCGGAGATTAGATAGGTATTTGTTATCTAGCTTGATACCCTTTCTTCTTTCTTTCCATTTTAAGTTTCTGAATATTTCTTCTAGTACAGCTAGAAATAACTTTGGTGACATCGGGTCTCCCTGCCTCACTCCTCTGTTGATATGAATTTTTCTTCCCATTTTATCTGTTTTTACTCTGGCTGTACTTTGTTCGTATATCTTCTTTATGACTTGTATGTAGTATATTGGAACATCTTGATTTAACAATGCCTGCCATATAGAAGAATGGGTAATCGTATCAAAGGCCTTTTTAAAATCTACGAATCCTACATAGAGTGGTAGTTGGAACTCTTGGTGTTTCTCAATTATTTGACTTAGAGTGTGGAGGTGATCCATTGTAGAAAAGCCACTCATAAATCCAGCTTGTTCCATTGGTTGTTTCTTATCTATGTAAGGTGTAAGGTGTTGCAGTAAAGTCATCGAAAAGATCTTATAAACATTGGACATGAGACTTATTGGCCGGTAGTTGGAAATGTCGTGTGGGTCTCCTTTCTTGTATAGTAGGGATATATGAGCCTCCATCCATTGAGTAGGGATTTCTTTTTCTATTAGAATTTTATTAAAAAGTTTTGTTAAAGGTAATGCTATTGATTGTTTCAGGATCTTTAAACTTTCATTTTTGATGTTGTCTGGCCCAGGGCTTCTATCTTTTTTTAGCTTCTCTATTGACTTCATTACATCTTTAATATTAAAATATTGTATATTTTGGCTTTCTTCTTCCCTTAGATCTATTGCGGAACTGTCGGTTTTTTGTTGTGAATACAGGTCTTCATAAAAAATTGTGGCAATCTTGTTGATGTCCTTTCTATTGGTCTTTTCTTCTCCTTTTTTGTTACTCAGTTTTGGCATGATTGCTTTTCCGAAATTTATAATTTTTTGCGCTTTTTTTATTGCACCAGATTGTTCTAGACTTTCTCTAATAATATTTAATTTGTACATTTTAATATCAAATTTTATCTTTTTTTTTATGACCTTGTTCAGACTAGATAGTTCTTTCTTTTGTGATTTAGTCTTCTGCTTTATGTTTCTTAACAATTGGCGTTTTTTTATTAAGTCTGTTGTTTCTTTGGAGAACATGTTTTCTTCTTGCTTTTTGGTGCTATTTTTTTCTACTAAATTTTTAATTATTGTAGTCTCTAATTCATTGTAGATGGTTTGCACTGTGTAAGTATCTTCCTTTGCAAATATATTTTCTAATTTTTGTTGTATATTGTTCTGCAGCTCATCTAGATTATCAGGTGGTGTTGTTAGTAGATGTTTTCTAAAGTTCCTTCTGGATTTCCGGTGTGTTTCTATATTTAAAGTTGCCCTTAAGATTCTATGGTCACTGTTATGTTGTAAATTGCTTATCACTTCACAGTTTTTGAATTTGTTCTGAAAATTTGTTGTAATGTAATCAATCTCATTCTTGACATTACCTCCAGGTGACAGCCATGTCCAACGTCTACTATTCTTCTTTTTGTAAAAGGTGTTCAGGATTTTCAGTTGATTTTCCATTACATAGTTGACGAGTAACTCTCCCCTTTGGCTTCGTTTTCCAAATCCAAATTTGCCTAATGCCGAGCTTTCTTCTGGTTTTGTCTGCCCTACTTGTGCATTGAAGTCACCCTGGAGAATAATATTTTTGTAACTCTTACTTATAGCTTCTTCTATGTTTTCATAAAATGTGTTTATTTCATTATTGTTAGCCTTTTCCATAGGTGAATATACCTGAATAATAGAGAATTTAAATTTATTAATATTTAGATCTAGAGAGCATACTCTTTCTGATGTGTATCTAAAATTTTCTACATAGTGATTCATGTGTTTCTGGACCATAAAGCCTACTCCTCTCTGACCTTTAGTCTCTCCATAGCTGTATAGTGTATAATCTCTTCTCTCTACTATATTGTACCCTGTTCTTCTAATTTCCGCTAAGCCCACTATGTCCCATTTTATGTGTTTTAGGGCAGTTTCTAATTCTATTAGTTGTTCTTCTTTTGACAGTGATCTAGCATTGTAGGTGCTAATATAAATATCTTCCGATTTTCCTTTAAATTTTTTGATGATAGCACCGAGCTATTCTGAACATGGAAGCAGAAGGTGGTCATAATTAGCAAGTCCTGAACTACACAAGATTAAACCCGCGGTGTTTGAGAGAATTGCCGCAGTGGCAAGAGGAACAGGCATGCCCGTGTAAAATAATCTTATAACCATTGAAATGAACTTGAATCCCTCTCAGGCCAGATTACGATCCCGCAACACTCCGTGCCGAGAGTGGGGAGGAACTGCGATGTGGCTCCGACTGTGCGCGTGAGTGTTAAAGTCGAGTCCGTGGAAGAGCCCGAGCTGTCGCCCCACGGGACTGACGCGTGTCAGGGTAAGTGCTAGATCAATGCAAAATAATTGCTGAGCTTCTTTCATTTTTGATACTACAACAGGTGGCAAACAAGCGTATGGACTATATACGATTTCAAGCTAACATGGTCACTAACAATAGAATTACTGTTCAAAACGGGACATTTACCATGTATGTTAATATTCTTGAGTTTCCAATATTTCATATGGTATGCCCGATGGTAAGCAGACACCGGAGCTTACGGAGGCCAATTCGTATCTATAGGCCCTAACACGAGTTTATTATGTGCAATTAAGGAGTTCTTATAGCCATTTCATGCCTATATCCAGCTATACTAGCAGGCCAGCATGATGGTATTATATTAATGCTTTGTCATCTGACGTGTATACCAATAAGGGAATATATTTAAATTCACAAGTCTTCCTCCTCCCAAACTGGTTTACTCCCCCGTTTGAAAAGTGTCCGGTTTTACCGATTTCGTCAATCTACCGGAAGACTATATAAAATTCCCTACAAACACATGCGACATTCAATGTGATACGAGTTATAGTATCGAAGCTATTGACTGATAATATAAAACCAGGAAATAATCACAACCTTAATACTCGCTCGAATTAAGGAACTTAGACTTGGGATTGTTCGTAAACTTCGGGTCCATGGTGTATTTGCTCTTACCGTGATTTGAACCCAGGACCGGCAGATTCGTAGACAGGGTTAACATTAGACTAAACGTGCAGCCGACAATAATACTAAAATGCAAAGTAGTTATGGTTAAGAGCTTGTAATATAGACCCATTGTTCGGCAGTGTGTGTGAAGCAGGAACCAGAGTCGAGCGAGCGAGCAGAGCTCGTGAAGGAGGAGCCGGAGTCGAGTGGCGAGGTGTGCGCGAGCGCGGGGCCGGCGGGCGGCGCGGCGGCCATGCTGGCCGCGCTGTACGCCGACCACGTGGTCAAGGACGACCTCGTGCTGGGCCCGGAGCGGCCGCATCGGCCGCGCATAGCCTTGTTTCACGGTAAGACAACTATTTTCAGTGCTCTTTGAGTGATTTTTAGCCTGCTTATGCGGCCCACAGTAAGCGACCACGTTTAAGTGCCATTGGTCGTCACTGGAAACACTCACTGCTCGAAGGCTCTCGCCTGGAGACACTGCGGAATATTGAATGAAAGATATTGCCGCCATCTGTTTCGAGCTTTTTGTTGTGTTCGTAGATATTGGGCGATATTGTGTTAAGCAGAGGTTTAAATATCATGCAAATTGAATGGTGCAGAGACATTTCCATAGTGAAACTAGCTATTTTAAAGATACGCTACAATGTATAGGCTTTGGCAGTCTATTTAATATACTATACTAGCGGCGAGCCCCAGCTTCGCACGGGTATTGAAAAATAGTAGATCAAAATATGAAACTGACACACAGATATTGAAATTAAAAATTCATAAGTTGGAGGACTCAATAAAATCTTTAGATAGGATGAATGAAAATTCAAAAAAAGTTATTAATGAATATTCATTAGCCATGGATGATTTAATAACACAAATTAATTATAACTCGGAACGGTTTGAGTCACTGACCAATGGCCAGTCATGTTTATGTAAACAAATGAGTGGTCATTTATCAGATGGTCCATCGAACCCACACCTTTGTGCCAGTGTACCTCCACAAGAACAAAATAATAATAGCTCCTTCCACACTTCAGAAACGAACACACCTAATGTAATTATGTACTGTGATGAGTTTGGAAGTAATATGGGCACATATCTAAGCGATCACTTAACAGGGCTTAGCGCAATAAGCAATTGTCTGCCTTATAGTAGCCTTGATAATATGTCACATCAAATTATGAGTGATAATAGTATTCATTCTAAAACAACACTGCTTATTCTTATGGGTAACAGAGGAAATGTGAACAAACATAATTTAATTAATTTTTTTGAAAAATTGGACACATTAACTGTAAAAGAAATTATTATGTTCACATTCCCCTATTGTCATCAGATTTCAAAGGCAGAAAATGACACTAGATATAATTTGAATATAGCTCTGCATAATCTCTGTACATATAGTAGTAAGTTTAGCATAATTGACACTAACAAATATGTTGGTAAACACAATTTATTGACTAAAGGTAAGTTTTACCTTTGTAATTATTATAAAAGACAAATAGCTTTGTCACTATCCTATTTATTTGACATTTCTGCCAAGAATTTGGCACATAACTCTGCTCCTATTGAGCAGTTCAATATACAGTTGGAATTGGTTCCAGTTTTAACCAATCATTTAAATTAGATTTTAAGACAAAGGAGTACTCAAACTCTTGCAATTTAGTTATTAATAAATTTAATGAAAGATACTGCCATCATGGAAAATATATGCACCTGGTTCACCAAAATATTCAGTCTATTAGAGGAAAAGACTTACAGATTGAACTCTTTTTGAATGATTATAATATTGAAATATTGTGTGTAACTGAACATTGGTTAAAAAATAATGAATTAATGCCTCAATTTAATAACCACCAGGTGGGAAGTTCGTTCACCAGACTTAGTTCCATACATGGTGGGTCATTAATAATATTACATAATAAATTAAAATTTAAGGAACGTAAGGACATTGTATCCTTGTCTGTTGAACGGACCATAGAAATAAGTGCAGTAGAATTAGAGCAATTTATTGTTGTCTGTGTGTATAGGCCGCCATTAAGTAATTTTGACCTTTTTGAAAGCATAATGGAATCCGTGCTACTTAAAATATCACTCTCTAGTAAGAAATTACTTATATGCGGAGACTTCAATGTAAACATTTTAGAAAATTCAACAACAAGTATCAGATTGTTGAATCTTTTCAAATCTTGTAATTTGAGTCATATATTTACGGAGCCTACTAGAGTCACTGCTACAAGCGCCACCTGTATTGATAACATTTTCACTAATATTATTCCAATCACTAAAAGTGTAATCAGTAAATTAGAATCAGATCACTTAGGTCAATTAATGGTATTTGAGACATTAAGAAGAAATACCCTGAGGAAACAAATAACTATTGTACCAGTAACCACGGGCCGTATGGAACGAATGAAGCAAAGTCTAGTCCAGGCGCTACCCTTTCTGTCTTCCGATATGAGTCCAAACGAAATGTACAATTCATTTTTTCACACTTTTATGAAACATTATAATGCGATTTTTACATCCAAATCGGTCGTGGTTGGTGGGACATCAGTTTTTAGTGAGTGGGCTACTGAGGACTTACATAAACGTAGACAAGCACTGTATGCTTTATATGAGGAACGCCGGTTTAATATGAGTGATGAATTTAAGGAACATGTCAAACAATATTCTAAGAAATTTAAAATAGATTGTCATATAGCTAAACGTAATTTTATAAGCCAGAAAATTACAAATAGTTCGGACATTATCAAAACAACATGGAAATTAATTAATGTGGAAACTGGTAGATCAAAGCACAAAATGAATGATCTTAAACTAAAAATTGATGGCATAATTATAGATTCAAGTTTAGAAGTAGCAACAGAATTTGAAAAATTTTTCACTGAGATACCAGTATCCACAACAAAGACATTAAATTCTTCACCTTCGTCTGCCGTTACATTGTTAAAAGATAACGTCTCAGAATGTAGTGGAAATCTTCATTTTGAATATGTTAGTACCCCAGATGTAATAAAGGCGCTTAAATCAATTAATTTCAAAAAAACTGGTGATCTCTGGGGAGTCTCTGTCCATGCTGTCAAATCTCTAATAGAAGTCATAGCGCCTGACTTGGTAGTTGTATTTAATAACAGTATTGACTGCGGTGAGTTTCCTGATCTAATGAAACATAGTAAAATAACTCCTTTATTTAAATCAGGTAGCACTTCTGACCCCACTAATTTTAGACCAATATCTGTGCTACCAACATTTAGTAAAATTTTTGAAAAATTAGTTTTGTCCCAATTAATAAGACATTTTAATGCAAACAATTTAATGCATAATAAGCAATTTGGTTTTACGCGGGGTCGCTCGACAACCGACGCGGCTGTTGAGCTAACTAAACATATATTCGATGCCTGGGAAGAGTCACAGGATGCCTTAGGTATTTTTTGCGATTTGTCCAAGGCCTTCGACTGCGTATGTCATGAAACATTAATCAGGAAACTGCACTACTATGGAGTTAGAGGATCGGCACTGAATTTGCTAAAATCTTATCTATATGGTAGAATACAAAGGGTCGATGTGAATGGACAGCGATCTCCAGGATCAGTGGTCTCGATGGGTGTACCGCAGGGATCAATATTGGAACCTTTCCTATTCCTTATCTACATAAATGACTTGCCATACCTCGTAAAGACCCACCATGATATAGTATTGTTTGCAGACGATACCTCTCTTATATTCAAAGTCAAACGTCAGCAACAAGCTAATATAGATATAAACAATGCTATTTCTAAAGTAGTTAATTGGTTCAATGTCAACAATTTATTGTTAAATGAGAAAAAGACCAAATGTATCAAGTTTGTCACGACTAACGTTAAGCACAATCAAACAAGTGTCATTGTGAAAGATGAGGAATTGGAACTAGTGGATAGTACAGTTTTTCTTGGATTAACATTAGATTCCAAACTCCAATGGGGTCCCCATATTGCTAATCTCTCGAATAGACTGAGTTCTGCAGCTTTTGCTGTGAGCAAGATCCGCCAACTGACAGACGTGAAGACAGCTCGATTAGTATATTTTAGTTACTTCCACAGTATTATGTCGTATGGTATTTTACTATGGGGCAGTGCTTCAGATATTAATACCATTTTTGTTCTGCAGAAAAGGGCTATTCGAGCAATATATAAAATGAACCATAGATACTCACTTAGAGATAAGTTCAAGAACATTAATGTAATGACATTGCATTGTCAATACATCTATGATAATATTGTGTATGTACATAAAAACATTGTAAATTTCAGGAAGAACTGTGAATATTAATACTCGAAATAAACACAAACTCGCGGTGCCCACCACTCGCCTACAGAAAATTAGAAAATCATTCATGGGTAATGGTGTGAAGTTTTATAATAAGCTTCCAAGAAATGTAACTGAATTATCTATTAATAAATTTAAAAATTATGTAAAGCGTCAACTCATATCGAAAGCATATTATAGCACACATGACTACATGAATGATAAAACACCGTGGGATTAATTGTGACTGAAATATTAATGAATTAATCATTATGGCGTTAGATATTAATATGATCTTTTTTTTTTGATATTTTGATTTTATTCTAGAAACTGTCTAGATTTCTATTTTTTATGTATTTTTTATTATTATTATTATTTATGTTTTGACGATCCTATTGTGAATTTTACTACAAAATAATTTCTTACTTTGACATGTCTACAACAATACAATATTTATTTTGAAGAATAATAATAGCATCAATAAATTGCTCCAAATAATGAATTAATATATATGTTAATACATGTTATAACTGACGATTCGAAAGTGCTTGTTGCTAGGCCTATTTGAATAAAGAATATTTTGACTTTGACTTCGACTTTATTAAACAAAGGTTTCTAAATTGAGAATAATAATACACACACATTTTAGTAAGCATCCCTAATTTTCTTGGAAATTATAATATAGCCGATGTCACCCAGGGCTAGTGTTGCTTTCCAATACTGAAAGAATTTTTCAAATCGGTCCAGTAGTTTCGGAGCCTATTCAATGCAAACAATTTTTTTAACACCTTGGGCACACATGCATACATTATTGGAAAGTTAGTCGGGATCCCTATTTTTTTTGGAAATATAATATCTCTAATGTCACCCGGGTATAGTAGCTTCCCAAAAGTGAAAGAATTTTTGAAATCAGTTCCGTAGTTTCGGAGCCTATTCAATGCAAACAAACAATTAAATATTTTCTTTTTATTACTAGAGTAGATTTATTGGAAATATAGCCTTATGTCACCCGGGGATAGTATAGCTTCCCAACAGTGAAATAATTTTTCAATTTGTTTCAGTAGTTTCGGAGCCTATTTAATGCAAACAAACAAACAATCAAATCTTTCCTTTTAATATTGGTATAGGCAAGTCTATGTATAAACGCGATCATCGCCCTTTAGGTCGGCGACTGCTTGAATCCGAGCTTGATTTGATTGTCGACAGACCGCCGGCCGCGGGGACAGCTCGCGCTGAGAGACTGCTCCGTGAGACTCGAGCGCTGCGCCGCGCCGCGTGGCGCCGCGACACGCGAGCCCGCGCCCGCGAGTCAGCCGCCGAGAGGAGGCGAGCGCGACACTGCGCCACATACACGCACCGATCAAGTCGTGACGAACACATACGTCTGCGATATATGCAGGAAACTATTCACACGAAAAGACTACCTAATTCGCCATGTTAACATGCATTTGCGAGAAAATTCAGAAGTTGTATCTGTTAAATCAAATATCTATGAACGCGTTCGTACAAGTGAAAAACCGTATGCCTGCAAAATATGTAATAAAGAGTTCTCTAGATTGGATAATTTACAGAGACACCGACGTGTATACGCTGGAGATGAACCACACTCTCGCGATATATGTCAAAAGAAGTTCACAGACTCGAGTTATTTCAAAGCACACAAACGAATTCACACAGAGGAAACATCCTACTCCTGCGATATATGTAAAATGCAGTTTGCGGAACTGGCCATCTTGAAGAAACATAAAAGGATTCATTTTACAGGTGAGAAATCGTACTTCTGCCAAATATATAAAAATGCACATTTGGTGACGTACCTAATAACGCGGTGATATTTTGACTTTTGATTTTCATTTAGCCAAAAGCACTCATTCTATGCCTTCATTCAAGGGCGGTATTAAGTTTTCACAGTATCTTCTACACTAAAAGTCGGTTTTTAAATTACTAGCAACACATTTAAACCACTACTGTTATTGTTTTTTTTTGTGCAATAAAGTGTTATACATACATACAAACATACTACTAAATTCATGTTCAAATCAATGAACTTGCATCGAATTGTAAACTTTAATTTATTTATCCTAGTTTTAGCTGTGAAACACACTGAATGAATAAATAACAAAATGTAATCGCTGTTTCTACTAGTATACAATGAATCTGCTATAAATTAATGATTTTGCTGATACAAAGCAACGTGACAACAAAATTACGCGCCTAACAAATTGACAATCTGAACAGAACAGACATATTCCCGCGCTGAGTGACAGCGGCTGTCAACCAGTCTATTTAAGGCATTTATAATAACCTAGTTCAAACTAAAACGCGATTCCAATACGGCCGTCCCTGACACTGTATCGGCCCCGATGCATCTTCTGATCTTCATCGCCAACACTCAACTTCATGCGGCACCGTAAGGCAGCGGTTGCACGAAGAGTCTAGATTGTCTAGAAGCTCTCGGCTCCACTCCTGATGCTCGTTGCTCGGTGACCTGCAGAGAGCCAGCATCAGGCCCCATCAACACCTGGCACCGAACGACTCGATCTGCAACAACTTTCTCAATCTCTGTAATCTGAACGTTTCTAGGGTTCCGTACCAAAAAGGCACAAAAGGAAACCCCACTCATTTTTTAAACTCCATTCTATCATTCATTCAACACAAACGTACAGTTCATCTTCGTTCGATCACTTTCAATATTCGGACGTGTCTATTCAACATCACATGACAGTTCACTCAATTATCATTCGATCGATCGTTCATCATGATCAACTTCTACTATATAGCGCTTTCCAAACCTTTGCTAGTTCCCTTAATCAACATGCGCTCATTCATCCATCAACTTCAACGAGTGCTAGTCAAACCTTTGCCATGGCCTTTGCAGGAGTCACTAAATCTGCATACGGGTAGAGGTTTCATCCACCCTCTGATCCCGTCTTCAGACGGAAGATAAGAACATAAGTTCCGACTTCCTCAGCTACGGGGAGAGGCGTCCCTCCCTTACGTCTTCTGTTAACAACGATCTCTCAAATCAATCACTTGCCAACTTGCATACATGTTTCACGTTCACCGTGTAAAACGTTAACAGAGCCATAACAACAACTTCTAATCAGCATACACGTGACGTGCTTGTCAACCCGAACCATGTAAAATGTTAACAGCGACACCACATTCGCTTGTTAACCAGCTCAAAGAAAAACATCGACAGGGGCTTCGCAAAGCAGGTCAACCTGCTCAAAGTAAAATGTTGACAGAGGCTTCGCAAAGCATATCAACCTGCACAAAGTAAAATGTCGACAGAGGCTTCCCAAAGCATGTCAACATGCACACACATCTACTATCATTATAGGCTTGTTGTAACTCGTTTTATCATAAAAGAAATGAAAGTCAGTCAGTAACGGTAAGTGTAAGTACGTCAAGCTAATTTCTTTGGTCCTATGAGGGAGGCCCTAGGAGAGACTACAAGAGGGAGTGGAAGATATGAACGCGTATTGAATAAAAAGAAGGTTTGGACTTATGATAAACAGAATCACAACCATCAGGTACAAAATGAAAGCAGTATATGACTATCCGCTATCCTCTTCACATCACCATTAACTGGAACCCGCTCATGAACCGCAGTTCATTGCATCCAACCGCTCCAGCAAGTGGCGCATGCCTCCAGGCATCACTCGTCTTCACAGCATAGGATAGGGTCCAGAAGAGTAGTGCATGACCCCGGTACCACTCTTCTCTTCACCGCACCTCAGCAGCAGCAACACAACAGCACCCAACAGCTGAGTACGGCTTCTCCATAGGGCTTGCATGGCAACCGCAGTTCACAGCGTCCTCTTCACACAGTAAACGATCACTGCAAACACAATCAAAATTCAAATCTGATTATCATGTAAAATTACATTGCAGAACACAACAGTTACGGTAGTCGCTATCCTTCAGAGTCATTAAAACCATTCACATAAAATAAAGTGAACAACATCATCATCATCCTGTATTAGTCCACTGCTGGACACAGGCTTTCCCCAATACCCCCATTTGACTCTGTCTTTGGCTTGTCACCTCCAGCTTTTGCCAGTGACCTTTTACAAATCGTCGCTCCATCGCAGAATAGAATGTTCCACACTACACTTGACATCCATCAATTCCAATAAAACATAAAGTTGCACATCTTAATCAGTATCACAATTCCTTTCCTCTTTTATTTTTCACCTTTCGGCTTTCACGGACTCACAATCATTTCTAGCCCATACAACCCCTCTACTGGGCAAAGGTCTCCTTTACTCTAACACAAGACACAACACACAACTGAATCATTACAACCGTTTGACACCTATCACGATTTGACAGCTAAGCCTTTCCAATATTGTTCCGTGTCGAAAATATTTATCAAATTATTTTCGTAAAACATATTTGTGGTTTAGGTATATGGTAAACGTTAGCTGTTATAAAACTTGTTACTTTGGCGTAAATAGGGCTGCAAATGAATATTAACTTATAAAATGTAATAATAATAATTATTATTAAATCAATAGTTACCACGAAACATTCATTTTTAGTTTTTGAGGTTATGTTCAATGAAACAAACCGCCTGCCGCGGCACGCTCATTTCGCTCGCTCGGCTCCAGGGGCGGATCTACTTAAAGGCTTTTTGGGCTGCAGCCCAGAGCCCCGCGAATACAGAGGGTTCCCAACCGAACTGAAAGCAATAGACGATATTGTCAATAATAAAAATTATCTAGAATTTAAAAAAATCCGATCATAAGGTTGGCAACACTACGATCAATCAACCCGTGTGCGCATCTATCAAATGGAACGGGGAATTCCCTGTCGCTTGTTTTCGGTCGGTGTATTCCGTGTATTGTTATGTACTATTACTTATTCTGTGGTATTGTCTATTACTGGGGACTTCCCTCCGCTTATCGCCCGACGCAATTTTGTTATTTTTGCGCACTTCTGCTATCGTCGACTATATTAACGAATTGACTTTGTTATTGTTAGAAATGTGTTTAGTGCGTGTGTTTAGTTTACTAAGTGATAGATAACTTAAAAGTTACAAGGACCGGACCTTTCTTTTAATTTACTAAAATTGGAAGTATTCAGCATAACTAGACTTCCTGCTTTTAATAGGCAGTAGGTAAGTAAAAAGAATTATAAAACATGACTTTTTTATTTTTATTTCAGTTTTCATAACTAAATGAATCGAACTCGTTCGATATTTAATGATAATTTGTGAATTGCTACACTCATTACAAAGTAGGTATTAAAATTAAAAGTTCTATCCAGTTCTTTGTTTATTTTCAGAAAAATATCTTATTTTACAATATGTCTCCTAGAAAATATAAAAGTGGAGCTGAAAAAAGAAAATTGCAGTTTGGTCGAGAAAAAGAAAGAAATAAATGCCCAAAAATTGAAACTTTTTTAAAATCAGAACATATAAACGCGAATGAAATAGCTATAAATCCATTAAAAAACGTAAAGTACTGGATAATTGCAGGGGACAGTCATATGACAACGCTGCTAATATGGCCGGAATCTAATACAATGGTGTACAAGCACTACTAAAAGAAAAAAATAAATCCGCGGATTACGTGCCATGTGCCGCGCAAAAATATACGTTTTCTTCTCTGCTTCGACCCATAGGTGGGAACTGTTAAATCGTGAATTAAAACTAAAATTCACGTTAAAAAGTTTAAGCCAGACCAGATGGTCTTGTCACTTTGATGCTGTCAGAGCTTTGAAAAGTAATTATGATGGCATTATGAAAATTCTCAATAGTTTCGGCGAAAATGACGATGAAAAAGTTGATTTCCGAAAAGATGCACGAAATTTATTTAATAAACTGGCGAAACTAGAAACTGCAATTTTGATTGTGTTTTGGGAAGAAATTTTGGAGAGATTTAATGTAGTTAATAAAAAAGTACAGAGCCCTGGTTTAGACATTGGTGAGGTGAGGTGAGGGTGAGGCAATACGTAAGTGCAATAAGTACTAGTGTGGGAACAGACTACAGTGACATAAATAAGAGACACATTACTTCAAAATTTTCAGATAAATCTACAGATAAAGTCTCAGTAAACGGCGCAGAAAATTTTTAAAAGAGACACGCTTAACGTTGCGTTGGATAAGATGATTATGGATTTAAATATTAGAAGCCAAGCCTATGAGACCTATAGCAAAAAAAAAAAATTTAATGGATTTGCAAGACAAAAATCAAGAACACATAAATCTGGAAAGTGTACGTAATATTATTGATTATTATCTAAATGACGTAGACGAACATTTAGTGAATGAGTGCATTCAGTTAAAATCTTACTTACTGCAGTCTAAGATAGAGTCTTACACCTCTTGCAGTGAAATTTTTTGGCTAATTTATGAAAAGAAACTTGTTGATGTTTTCCCAAACTGCTATACCATCTTAAAGATTTTTTAACGATGCTGATCACTAGCTGTGAAGCGGAGCGTTCTTTCTCCAGGATGTCTTATATAGAAAACAAATACAGGACAACAATGCCGAACTATCGACTAAACTAAATCATTCAGATTCAGATTCAGATTCGTTTATTTCATCGATATAAATTACAATATAGTTTTGTGTTCATGTCAAAAGTATAAGAATTTACATCGTGATCGTCAAAATAAATATAAATATGTAACAATTATAGTTAAATTAAATCAATAGATAGAGTCATAACACACTTTAACAAAATATAGCATCTATTTAAATGAAATTTAAGACAGCAATGTCAATACAATTTAATAGTTAAGTCGAATGTCACTACACAAATTTAAAATATAAAACATCACATGTCAACTAATAATTATCACAAATTATAATAAAAACAAATAACAGTAAAATGTTCGTATCAATTAAAATTTATTATTTATTATCAGTTCTTTCGATAAATTGCGATTTAACAAAGGACCTACAGTGCGATGACCAAATAAAAGAATTTGCAGCACAAAAATGCAGAAAGGTTGCTTTATAATTCATATAACATAACCATTTATAACCTGTCAAATTATTTTGCAATAAATAATGTTTTAATTAATAAATAAATAAAATATATTGTTTTCCTATTTTCTTCCTGTACTTAACATATATTACATTACATATACCTAACTACATCACTACAGAAAACAGTTTCTTGTCAAAATGGCAATTAGTTAAGAAATTAGGTAGGGCCCCTAAGCAGTATTAGCCCAGGGCCCCACAAATTCAAGATCCGCCCCTGCTCGGCTCGCGCGCCGTAGGGTCGCAGTACACCTAATATACATGCAATGCGTCAAAAACATCTATGCAGGAGTGTAATGATCGGTATTCGGAGTCCAATATCTCGGTAATTATTAACGTATAAAAAAAACTACGCGTCTCCTAATAGACACAAATCGGGTGTCATTTGAAAGGGGTGACTAACCCCTATAAAATGCCACCCTTCCCCCACCCCCCTCCTTATAATGCGTGATTCAAATGCCAACCCGTTTCGGAACCTATTCAATGCAAACTATTTTTTTTACACCTTGGGTTTACATTATTGGAATTTTAGTCAGGATCCCAATTTTTTTGGAAATATAACTTATGTCATCCGAGGATAGTGTTAGCTTTCCAACAGTGAAAGAATTTTTAAAATCGGTTCAGTAGTTTCAGAATAATTCGGAGCCTATTCAATGCAAACAATTTTTTTTACACCTTACGTAGGTGACATTATTGGAATTTTAGTAAGGATCCCTAATTTTTATGGAAATATATTATAGCCTATGTCACTCGGGGATAGTGTAGCTTTCCAACAGTGAAATATTTTTTATATCGTTTCTGTAGTTTCGGAGCCTATTCAATGCAAACAAACAAACAATCAAACAAATCTTTCCTCTTTTTAATATTGGTATAGACAATTCTCTGTATACGCGATCATCGCCCTTTAGATCGGCGACTGCTTGAATCCGAGCTTGATTTGATTGTCGACAGACCGCCGGCCGCGGGGACAGCTCGCGCTGAGAGACTGCTCCGTGAGACTCGAGCGCTGCGCCGCGCCGCGTGGCGCCGCGACACGCGAGCCCGCGCCCGCGAGTCAGCCGCCGAGTGGAGGCGAGCGTGACACTGCGCCACATACACGCACCGATCAAGTCGTGACGAACACATACGTCTGCGATATATGCGGGAAATTATTCACACGGAAAGACTACCTAATTCGCCATGTTAACATACATTTGCAAGAAAATTCAGAAGTTGTATCTGTTAAATTAAATGTCTATGAAAGCGTTCGTACAAGTGAAAAACCGTATCCCTGCAAAATATGTAATAAAGAGTTCTCTAGATTGGATAATTTACAGAGACACCGGCGTGTACACGCTGGAGATGAACCACACTCTCGCGATATATGTCAAGAGAAGTTCGCAGACTCGAGTTATTTCAAAGCAAATAAACGAATTCACACAGAGGAAACATCCTACTCCTGCGATATATGTAAAATGCAGTTTGCGGAACTGGCCACCTTGAAGAAACATAAAAGGACTCATACAGGTGAGAAATCGTACTTCTGCCAAATATTTAAAAATGCGTTTCGTCGTCCGACTAAGAGACCGAGATCAGGCAATCCCGGTTTCCGCTAAGGAAAATAACGTGATACAAACAATGTGAGGAAATAACATAAAGATATTGCAAAAGACATTTGGTGACGTACCTAATAACGCGGTGATATTTTGACTTTTGATTTTCATTAAGCCAAAAGCACTCTTTCTATGACTTCATTCAAGGGCGTTATTAAGTTTTCACAGTATCTTCTACACTAAAATGCGGTTTTTAAATTACTAGTAACACATTTAAATCACTACTAAATTCATGTTCAAATCAATGAACTTGCATCGAATTGTAAACGTTAATTTATTTATCCTAGTTTTAGCTGTGAAACACACTGAATGAATAAATAACAAAATGTAATCGCTGTTTCTACAAGTATACAATGAATCTGCTATAAATTAATGATTTTACTGATACAAAGCAACGTGACAATAAAATTACACGCCTACCAAATTGACAATCTGAACAAAACAGACATAATCCCGCGCTGAGTGACAGCGGCTGTCAACCAGTCTATTTAAGGCATTTATAATAACGGAGTTCAAACTAAAACGCGATTCCAATACTAGAATCATGGACTATGAAGAGCCAAAATACTTTTAAAGGCGCGCACACACTGGAAAGGTCGCGGTTCGCGGGCGGAGTTCTTTGGCTAAATGCATCTATGATTAGTTGATTTCATTAAGTAAGGCAGTGACATGTAGCGGGAAATAATGTTTTTTGGTAGATTATTATACTCCTAGAAGTATAGTAATCTTACGACATAAGTTTTTACTTTTTGATGATTAAAAATTAAGTTCTTGTTTTCAAATATAATTTCCGTTTATTCTATTTCTACTTAAGAGAGAGCTTCAATCCTGCTTCTTATATTGTCACAAGACGGCGCGCGCGGCGACTCGGAGCTCGGACACGGAACACACGCGGCGGTCGACTACGAGAAAGATCCGACATGTGACATTTGCGGACGAAGGTTCGCGTCGAGGACAGATTTAATGAAGCATGTCGCGGTCCATATCCACTTGCCTACAGAAACAACGCAGAAGGAAGAGGGCAGGCGTAGTGTTGCGAATGATGGTGAGCTATTTTTGTGTTATTCTGCTTTTAAAATCTCGAGTACAGTCTGTACACCTGCGCTGTTCCTTAGCTGTCATCCCAGTACAATGTAGAACCTTAAAACGTCAAATATGACACAATTACTACTGGGATGACTGCTGTCACCGCACGTAATCACGGCTGTTTATCTACGTAGAACGAAACGTGTATGATAGCCGCCATATTGTGTCACAAAGATTTTGACGACTTACCGAGCTCTGATTGACCTGCCTTGACTTGAATGCCATTGGACGTCAAACGTCAAAATAAAGTGATAAATAAAAATAAAATGGCGTCTCCTCGGAATTTCGTCTAGTCGTCTCTGAACATTTATTTTTTATTTTTGTAAATATTGTTATTTAAATTGTAGTATTGATAGTTAACTATGCAGTAAACAAACGAAACAGTGTGTAACTAATCGAAAATTCATCTGGAAGCCCTTAATAACGATTGTTTGGACGACAAATGTAAGATGGCGAAGTGGGTAGTTTTTGGCATGGCATGCAAATTCTCATTTTGCAAAATGTACGAGTTTTGTGGTTGAAAAACGTAGAACTCTTTGAAAGGACGAAGATATATCGATTTCCCGGATACATTAAAAAATAAATCTGCTTATAAGTAAAATGATTGTTAATTTCATTTAACTAAGATAGGGCTCAACATAGTTTAAGGTATTTCAATTGAACACCAGTTTCATTTTACATCGGACGTTGGTGTTCAATTGGAAATGACGTGAGCTACTACACAAAGTTAAATTTAAATGAGCTATATATATTTATCGTTGGATGTTCACAGTAAGTTCCATTGCCACAGTGCCATTAAATAATAGAAAAAAAACGTCAAAAATCTACCAGCTGGTACAGATTAAATATACTTGCTTACGGTCTATATTTTTGGTTCGTGAGTTGGCGGTCTGAACCCTTATTAGTCTGTGCACGTAATCTATTTTAACAGCACATGAGGTCGCTACAAAGAGCTCAAAATGTCGGGATGTATTTATTTATTACATAAATTTTATTTCATGTTGGAGGGAGATGAGATGACTGATAATCTTTCACAGTTTTCCAATTTTCGTCGAACGAGTGTGTTCGAAAAGTGTAACCGGAATGGAAGAGTAGGAAATGAATGAACCTTGTCGTTTGCAGAAGCGTCACGCGGCGGCCGCGGCCCGCGCCCCGGCGCGACCGGCCTCCCCACCTGCCACACTTGTAACAAGCAGTTTACATACAAAAGTCATCTGATTAGGCACATCAGAACACATACAGGTGGAAAATCTTATCCTTGCGACGTTTATAGTAAAACGTTTGGAAACAGTTCAAGTTTACGGAGACATCAAGGAATTCACACGGGCGACAAGCGTTTTACCTGCCATATATGTAAAAAGCAGTTTACACAGAAGAATACTCTGACTACCCACATCAGAACACATACAGGAGAAAGACCTTATTCTTGCGACGTTTGTAGTACAACGTTTGCAAAGAGTTCAAATTTACGGAGACATCAAAGAATCCACACGGGTGACAAGCAGTACACCTGCCATATGTGTAAAAAGCAGTTTACGCAGAAAGGTCATCTGATTAAGCACATCAGAACACATACAGGAGAAAGCTCGTATTCTTGCGACGTATGTAGTAAACCGTTTGCAAACAGTTCAAGTTTACGGACACATAAACGAATTCACACGGGTGACAAGCAGTACACCTGCCATATGTGTAAAAAGCAGTTTACACAGAAAGGTCATCTGATTCAGCACATCAGAACACATACAGGAGAAAGACCTTATTCTTGTGACGTTTGTAGTACAACGTTTGCAAAGAGTTCAAATTTACGGAGACATCAAGGAATCCACACGGGTGACAAGCAGTACACCTGCCATATGTGTAAAAAGCAGTTTACACAGAAAGGTCATCTGATTAAGCACATCAGAACACATACAGGTGAAAGATCTTATTCTTGCGACGTTTGTAGTACAACGTTTGCAAAGAGTTCAAATTTACGGAGACATCAAGGAATCCACACGGGTGACAAGCAGTACACCTGCCATATGTGTAAAAAGCAGTTTACACAGAAGGGTACTCTGATTAGGCACATCAGAACACATACAGGAGAAAGACCTTATTCTTGCGACGTTTGTACTAAAACGTTTGCACGAAGCTCAAGTTTACGGAACCATCAACGAATCCACACGGGTGACAAGCGTTATACCTGCCATATGTGTAAAAAACAGTTTACACAGAAAGGTCATCTGATTAAGCACATCAGAACACATACAGGAGAAAGCCCTTATAGTTGCGACGTTTGTAGTAAAACGTTTGCAGACAGATCAACATTAAGTAAACATCGACGAACTCACACGGGCGCCAAGCCCTACGCCCGTGATATTTGTAATAAGCAGTAACCTGACACCGCAGATCACCTCCCACTAGACAGCCCCTATGAGCGTTTTGTTCGAATCAAAAGTCACCAAAGTAAGCGGTATGCGCGGGTCGCGGGGATGTCGGTAACGTCGCTGCCATTGGCTGTTTCATGGAGCGCGCCCGGAGTAGGGGTGGATCGCGTTGTTCCTTAGCGGTTCATACCGGGAACGAAATTTATTTTAGGTAAACAATTTTTCATGGTGTATATAATTATCTCTATTGACTTTGTATAAAAAGATATTTTCATGGGATGTTTATGTATAATGTGATGTAATGTAACAGGGAACAATACAATTACTCTTTTTATCATACAATAAGAATGAACAAAGATACACGGAGACAGAGGTAAAGCAACAGGCGGCCTTATCGCTAAAGAGCGATCTCTTCCAGATAACCTTTGGGTAATGGAGAAATGAAATGTAAAGCTGAGTAGGTGGTGCAGAAAACTTTCGTAAAGGTGGTAAGATTACAAAACAACACAAAACTCTACAATTTAATATATAAATAAATACCATACCTACATTACCTACATAAATAAATATACAAATATACCTACACATATTAAACACACACACACATATATATAAACTATATATAAGTAATATGACAATGGCATAGTGTAAGAATTAATAGTGTCAGGCATGAAAATTAAAGGAAATCTACAACATACAAATCACAAATAATTTTAAACTTAGCAGTAAGAAGGGGGCGATAAATAATGCTTTTTTAAGTTCGGATTTAAAAATGGCAATCGATTTAGCACGTCTCAAATCAACAGGGAGGGAGTTCCAGAGCCGAACAGAGTGGAATGTAAGTGTTCAGTTATAAAATTTGGACGATTTGGAACTGTTAGGAGCAACTTTTGAGAGGACCTAATGAACTTAAAATAACTGAAACGCTCTTTTAGATAGCGGGTAGTAGCGGGGTTAAAAATAATACTATAGAGAAGAGAAAGGATGTGGAGGTTACGACGATGACGGATAGAGAGCCACTTGAGTTGAGAACGAAAGCTAGAGACATGGTCATATTTGCGTAACCCAAATATGAACCGAATGCAGACATTTTGAATACGCTCAGGTTTATTCAGCTGCTCTTCAGATAAATCGAGATAGGAGATGTCAGCATAATCAAGGATAGGATGCAGCAACGTCTGCGCAAGCGCAACTTTAGTGGCGATGGGTAGGAAATTACGAAGCCGTCGGAGAGATCCCACTGCAGCAAACATCTTCCTGCTCACTTCACTCACTTGACGCACCCAAGATAAGGAACGGTCTATGATTACTCCAAGATTTTTCACTTGAGAAGAAAAAGGAATCAGAATCCCATCAAAGACAACTGGAGGGAGATTGGCATAGTCAATCCTGGAAATAAGTTTTTCGCTACCGATAATTATTATTTATTTATTTATTATTACTAATGTTTACATGGCATCACAGTTAACCCAATGCGCCCTCAGACAAAGTAAAAAAAATATAGACGGAGTGTCACGAACAACCTAGTGAAGCCATTAAAACCAAGCCCACTAAGTAAATACGCTTTCACTCACACATACACAAACCAAAACCAAGCCCAAAACTAGTCAGTACATGTCGACATGCTGTCACATACCGTCAAAAACCAACACAGAAAATATGGTCTCCTGCATGGTTAAGGGGTGCAAAAATAACACCAGGACGTGTAATAAATCCAAAAAAAAAGCATTTTTCATTTGTAAATTTTGAACTAATACTTTAAAACACTATTTAGAGAATAAATTTTACTTCGCTTGGAACACAAAACCTCGACATTCATTTGACGTTGATTGACGTAACATAAAGCACGAGGGATACCAGAGTATGACTTCTAGTTACCCCAACCGTAGGTGTAGGATCGATAGGTCTGTTAACGACTAGCTAAGTTGATGTGCCGGTTTGCGACCGCTTAGCTTAGATGAAGTGACGAACCGAACTGAAAGGATACTTACTCGATTTTTTAGAGATTCTCATTCAATAACTCCCAAATAAAATGCATACGACTCACTGTTTCTTTTGGGTCTGTTAAAATGTAACTAACTGTAATTGAAAAATTTTGTTCTTCAATAAAATGTATCAATAAAATGGACCTATACTATCCTTTCTACATGGCCTTTTTATTTCCTGTAATTTGAAACACCGTCATTATAAATGCCGTCATTTTATTAATCTCTAAAAATAAGTAGGTATGCAATCAAATTCGCACGCTTAAGGTTGACATTCCTGTCATATTGAACAGAAATTGAAACATTGTTTTATGCGAAATTCAAAAATGCGTACAGCATGCATGCAGTTTCAATAGGTAACAGAAGTCTGGTAACAGAATTTAACTAACAGAGGGGACAACACGCCGCCCTGCGGAACGCCAGCCAACGTACTGGACCAAGAAGTACAGGAAGTATCCTCCTTTATCCTTTGCCGACGACCATTAAGATAGCTACGGAATCAAGCAATTACTGCAGGAGATATGTTGAGAGAGCGCAAGATGGCAAGCATAATGTCAAAATCAACAGTGTTGAAGGCATTACTGAAGTCTAGCTGGGTAGTACTGTAACCTTCCTATCATTCATACCCAGTTGAATGTCGTAGTGATTAAGTTGGCAGCAGTGTTGCCTCTCTTCCACCACAAGAGGGATTTTGATATCTTATCTATGCCCCTTTCTCGCATCGAAATATAAGCAGTATAGAAGAGTAACGTCGAACAAAACTGACGTCGAAATATGGCCCATTTTTCTCGATTTCGAAACTAAAACGTCTTATGTATCATTGGCCAATAAATTATTCAAAATAGTTTAAGTAGACTACATTTTCACAAAGGTTTTATACTATTGCACCAATAAAAAAGTTACATGTGCCGTGACTGGTTAGAATACATTTGACACATGACACGTGTTCGCGCCGCTCCGTTAACAATTTAATATATTTATCTTAAGTACACAAAAATGACACTTACACCGTTGTAATAACGCTCCTTTTGGCTTGTATTCTTTTCACCAATCAAAGTACTCACACATCACGACATCTGTATTCAACCAATCACAGACGATTGTCATATATACGTCAAAACTAGTTACCACGCTTGACACTTGCATTCTGTATCTCAATACGATCGACTTAAATTTATAATTGTGAAGAAATTATAACTATATCCGGAGATCCTCGTCTTTCAATCATCTTCTTGCTCCTATACGGAACACACGTGATTTTTATTTGTCATTAATTAGTTGAATTCATTCTTCTTGAACTTGATATAAATACGACTACTTTTGACATGGATGGTGTACTAAAAAATGACACAATCTTGTATCTTCTTGCAATCTTATATCTTTAATTTGTATTTATCAACGGACCTATTCTAAAATTGGGTTTAAGTATTAATAGGTTGATAAAATTAACCAGTAAAACTACTAATAAACCTTACTCTCTCCTAAAGTATACCGTTAAGATGGAACGTCTATCGCCCAAAACACAGGCGACTGACGCGAAATAGTATATTGCTAGTACGATCGTAATCTTAACGAAAGTAAGAAAAAAAGCTGGTTAGTGAATCTAGCAAGTGGATGATAAGTGGACGCAAGTTCGATCGTGCTATCAGTACCTACATTATGTCTCGCGGTACAGTTTCACCTTAGGTCTCACCTGATTCATCTGCTAGTAGTTCTCGGAATAATAGGCTCCTCATACTATCAATAAACTTCTATAATATATACTAAACCTCACCAAGAAATATCAAGCAGTGCAAATGAAATCTTAAACTGGATTTAGGTCCGGTAAATTTTGGTAAATCATTATTGGGTTGATTGACCAAAATTTAATCAAAACACATCAGTATTAAGATAAAAGTGAATTTATTTTCATCCTAATTATTTATCTATGAGAATACGGAGGAAGTGCCCTCCAGGCAAGTTTAGATTATGTTCTTCGAAACGATTTGACCAATATTATTGCTTGTCCGTCAGTGAGAAAAGGCGGGGGTGAGCAAGGTCGCCAGACCTCCCGAGGATACGCTGTGATGAGAGTGAGCATTATGTCTCTAGCTGTTGATACACCGAATCCTCAAGTTAATAAAGGGTCGGCCTAGCGCTTGTGATTATTTTGGAATCGAAAGCGTCCGTAGGCGACGGTGTCTGCTTACCATCAGGCAGGTCGTAAGCTTTTTGCCATCGTTGTTGTATAAAAAAGGCGAGCATACTGTGCTTTTAGACCAAATTACTATGTAATCGTCGACAGCATTCAATTTCATGTATCGCCTCATCTCTTCTTTTTTCTTGTCCGAGAAAAATCAATGCGTTTTTGTACACCAATTTTTCGTTGTGCATATCTTAAGATGTTATTAACTAATATCGAAAGTGTACATATCTGTACGCTTTTTTTATAGTCTAATATACTCTTTCTGAAACATAGCGTCATCCATCACACAAATGTATGGGATTGTTGTAAATCGAATATTTAAATAATGGAAATAAATATCTTCCAGCTTGCCATTCGTGTGGCTTATGCACCAATTGACAGTGCTGGTCAACACTATTTTCATTTGACACAATGTCAACCGTTCAACTCTACGTCGGATAGTTGACTGAGCTGCGATCGGGCCAAAGAATATAATACTCACTAATGAGAAGAACGATAACTCCATACAAAAAATAATACACACTCCCGAAACGTCAAAAAGTCGTTTATACTACTAGCGACATCGCCCTAGAACAGTAAACTAAAATATGGCGGGCTTGTCAAATGCTTGACAACCACGATAGCCTAGTTGGTAGTGACCCTGCCTATGAAGCTGGAGGTCCGGGTTCGAATCCCAGTAAGAGCATTCTTTTTTTTTATTACCACGGAGGCAGTATAATATTATTATTATTAAGGCGAAGGGGTAGGCAAGCTCTTTCCATACAAACTTTGTGCACGTTTTTCTTCGTTTCTGTTTGTGCTACAGTTATTATTTTTGGTTAATATGCTTATTTTTCTGTTAGCTATGACCTGATGTTTATTTTATTTTTTTGTATTTTTTTTTTGAAATAAAGCAACATTTAACCATCAGGTTCTGCGTATATCCAATATGTACAAGCAAAAAATAAAATTATACAATGTAGTGCCAAAACTAACGAATAAAACTTGCACAACGTTTGTATGGAGAAGGCCTTGCCTTACCCTTCGCCTTAAGGATGATTCACAGTAGACCATTCCGCGTCCGGGCCAGCCTGTTTTCTATCACAGCAAACGCAACGGTCTTATTGCATAATAAATGTTTTCTTGTTTCTCCTCTACCCTAAGGTTATCTGGAGAACATGAGATCACTTTTTAATGAAAGACCTGAAGATAGCCTGTTGTCTAATTCTACATACGTGTTATTGCTTTTCGTGTGTGTGTGGTGTGATACGATAGAATATCTAGCTACGCAGCGAGGGATGCTTCGTACAACCCGTTGATTAATATTATTTTAGAATATTTCGCTTCACTCAAGATTCAATACGGCCCTGGCCGTAAATAAATCATTTGGCTCCCTTCAGACACTGATATATATTCATTAAGAGTACCAGGTTGCACGTTAGCAAATTAGCTTCGTTGTTATAGAGCCAATTTACAAGATGGATGTTTTAAAAAATAAGCACATTTATTTGTAGAATTTTATTAGCATAGTTATTATGTCAACAATTTACATTACTATAAAGTTATTATTTGTACGAAAATAACTTTTATAAATAAATGCATTTTTTATACCGCGTCGGCGGCAAACAAGTGTAAGGTCCGCCTGATGGTAAGCTGTCACCGCAGCCTATGGACGCCTGCAACTCCAGGGTTACCACATGCGCGTTGCAGAGCCTTTAAAAAATTACACACTCCTTTCTTGAAGCAACCCCGGCATAGTTCATTCCACAGTCGAAGCGTCCGAGGGAGGAAATTCCTCTCAAACCGTACCCGACCATTTAGGTTCTAAGGTGTGGGGACGAATGCCCTGCCGACGGCGAGCGGTGCGATGGTTGAACGCGGTCGTGGGCATCATGTCGAACAGTCCTTCGGAGCACAGCCCATTATACAAGCGATAGAACACGCACAAGGAGGCAAAGTTTTTCCTTAAACTTAACGGTTCCATATTGCTCATGACATGAGTTTTGGATCATCTACGATTCGCACAGCATGTCTCTGAAGCGAGTCAAAAGGCTCAAACTGCAATACTAGCAATACTCCATGTGGGGATGAACTTGTGACTTATATATAATAGAAGTCTCTGTCTCGGGGTGAAGTATCGCTTCGCTCTATTGAGCACACCTAGCTTTTTAGATGCTATAAAATATGTTTATTTTTCTAATCGACGTGAAACTAGAAGTAATTATTTATTTATTTTGTAATATTTTCATTATCCTCTGCAACGCTTTTTTATTCGCCTCGTCTGCGAAATCCCTGTTTCTTAATACAATGTAACGCTTTAAGGTGGCTTTGAAGACATGTAATAAAATGTCGTTAAAGTTCTTGTTAAAATGTTGAGGGCATTGCTGTAGGAAAGTGAGGTGTTGCCTACATTCAGTTTTAAGCAGTAACATCCCCTTTTCACGTAGTTTTTCCGTATTCAAATTATCAGTGAAATAAGATTTGCAGATGCATGCAACTTTCTCCACTGCACTGATAAGATACTTACTTATACTCTTTAAATTCGGTGAACAGGTGTGCTGATTCACTGCCGGGATTCGATTTCAAAATATCAGTACATTTCTCACAACTAATGTTCAATTTTTTAATAATAAACCCACACACATAGGCGCATGCTTGTAATTCTGAGGTCATAATCATGTCCTCGGACTCTTCAGCTGGTTCAGTCACGTCAATTATACTTTCGTCAAATTCTTCTTCTTCTTCAGTAATAATATCAGTTTGCCCATCAATCGCCTCGAAAAAACTTTTTAAATTATTGCAGAGTATAGCATCATCATCCTCACAATTTTTATCTCTGCCAGAATTTTTTAAATTTGTTATTATAGCAGTTTTAAATCCCGCTATAAACTGAGAAACTGTTGGGTTGCAATTTGATCCAGAATTATATCTGACACATCCAAAAAAATTTTCTAACGGGTCCTGGTTTAATCTGCGTGTGGAAATAGTCTGAATTCCTAATTCTGTTAGATTCTTCCAGAGCCTTTTCACTGCAGTTATGGTTTGTATCCATCCTGATTGTGAAGGCGGGTTCCTCGCACTTACAAAATTCATTTTTTGGACAAACATCTTCATTTCCGCGAAATATTTCAAGTGAGGACTTCGGGAAGTGATGTTTGTACTGAACTTTTTTCCGCGTCTTAAATCGGGCGAATTTGCATTGAGTGCATCAAACAGGTCATCATATTTTTTAAGTAACGTCGCCGTTGCGTGAGCGCCGACATAGTTCGTCTGAAACAAATTTCATATTGTACTTAGTACCTATTCTAAAGTAACTGTACCTATACTATACCCCTCATAACGCAGTGGTCATGTAGCTATGATGAATATACCTAGTGTGAATATACTGGTAAATAATAAATTTTAACACGATATTGATTGGACAAGTTAGTAGTAAATCCATCGAGTCGTTCAGCTAAGACCCATCGAGCCGTACAGGCCGTAGAGCGTGCCAAACAATTGTACATACATACATAATACCTTCGAAAAACATAACCCTCCTTCTGGTGCAGTTGGTAAAAACAATTAACTTTAATATAAAAAACAACACATTGTTTGAAGTGTTCTTTGGTAAGAAGATTTATCCTTCACGTCAATGGAAATGTGTTGAAGTCGCGCAAAAACTAATCACGTATAATTTGGATGTACTTCTTCTGGGCTACTAAACCGATTTTGACAATGTATAACTGGAAAGAGAATTAGTATACTACTTTTTGTCTCGGCAAAGTGTGAGGGTTTAACTATGTTTGCAAGATTGTAAAAGTAGATTATACACAGAGGGAATAAAGCACTGTTTTATGTCACGGGCGCGATATTGAATCCTGAGCAAATGAGGGACTCCAGATTTGTCGTTCTGTTCCACCCAGTATATAGTATACACTATAACACCGATATCTTTCAAAACTGTGTGTGGGCTGTGCGTTGATATGTCAGTCAGTCAGTCGGTCGGTCGGGCGGTCGGTCGGGCGGTCGGTCGGTCGGTCGGTCGGTCGGTCGGTCGGCCGGTCGGTCGGTCGGTCGAAATAATTGCTTTTTGAAATAAAAACTCTATATCGAGGGTTGCGTGGTCAAACCCGATAAATCGAAATAATTGCTTTTTGAAATAAAAACTCTATATCCCTAACATATAGTACTATCTACAAAAAATATTTTACGCGACTTATCGGGTTTGACCACGCAACCCTCGATAAACTGTTTAATCCATGCCGCTATGTTTATTATTTTAAGATATATTTTAGTTTTTCGTACTGTCCCGTCTTATTTGACTACGAGTGTATATTATTATACTACATTCGAATTATTTATTCATCATTAATATTTAATTACTTAAAATTAAAATGTATACAATTACAGCCTTCTAGTAGTATAGCGGTTACGGAGCTAAGCCGCGAATGGACGAACATAACATACGGACAGACAGACAGACATGGATAGATTTCCGAACATGGGTTCCTTGTGTACAACGGAACCTTAAAAATTAGGTTTTGATCGCCATCATTATTTATATATTTAATCTTTATTGCACATTAAGAAATTTTAACGTATAAAAAGCGGACTTAATGCCATGATGCCCATGAGGCATTCTCTACCACTTCCAGCAGTCAACCTTCACGCAAAACAGAAATACTAACATTTGATTTAATTACATTTGTTCTTAGAATGCCAATACTATACCGATAATCGTTTTTCCATTTGGTAGTATCTCTGTGGGAAATTCAATGTCATGCACCATGAACATATTTCGTAGACATTTTAAAAGATGAGGCGGGTCAGTTATTGTTACTATCTCTCTGCCATTGTGTTCGAAATATGGTGTTTCCGTGCTTGCTCCAAGAGAACGTAAAGCTTTTAAATTTACAGAGCACATATCGCAGATGGTAGCTACCACATTCAATCCAATTTGAAAGCATTCGGTAAGTACCTGAAAAAAAAAACGTTTTGTAGACAAGGCCCTAAAATAAAAATTAAAACACATTCTGGATTTCAAAAAGAAATTGCTCTATATATGGGGATGTATCGATATATAATATATATAGTATGAGTCCCTGGAAAGGACATAGCGATAGTTTTTATTCCGGAAATCATTCCTTAGGGGGCGAAAACGGGGATAGAAGTTTGTATGGGCGAGCGATATTTAAGTCTGCGCCTACAACAATGAAATGGCAATTATTTCTATAATATTAAATATAATGAAACGGGTCACTCACGTCTTAAAGGTCGAATATCGCTCGACATGTTTCAGACCGGTTCGCGGTCCTTAATCATGAGCATTAAGACGTGAGTGACCCGTTTCATTATATTTAATATGTCTCAAACTCACGGGAGTTTTATATATAAAATTATTTCTATAATATAACAAGTTGCACGCGAACGGAGTCGCAAGCAAAAGCTAGTAATTATTTTTTTATTTTGCGCTCGGAAATTGCTTTTGGTGTGAATTAGAACTAATGATGATGACCACAGGATGACATACGATACTCGTCAATGATATAAGTACCTCACAGATTCCAATGAGATTTAGTAAACATAGAATGATATATTTCGTAGTCATAAAGTCATTACGCAGATAATACGGATATTTTAATTAATTACCTCCTTTATTATCACTGAGAGCCTGTCTGAAGTCGCAGATTTTCCCGAAAGGTAGAATGCAATTGGTTGCTTCCATCTCTTCCTTATACCACACACCATAAATACTAGAGCATTCGAAGCTATTTGAATTGCTCTTCCATGGTTACCATGGTCTTGGAAACCATCTACACAGTCGGTTTTCGGGTTATAATTAAGATGCTTCCGTATTGACATTTCGTCAAATACCAATGTGCAGATGTTGTCGTCTTCCGTTAATGTCTCGGTCATGGCTTTCAATCCGCTAAATACATGTTTATTTATTCCGGGCTTCAGCGGTACATGGTTGAGCAACTTGTTTAACGTGTTCGGGCAAGGCAATGAAAATATTCGTCTAATTAGACGATAACACGCCGGAGACTTTTTGTATAAGGTCAGAGCAATTAGTTTTTGGTCTAAATTATATCGCCTTCCCTGCAGTTTTCTTCCACAATTCACTAATTGACTTTGTAGCATCAGAATGAAAGAGTTGCTCAGCTTCAAGTCAAACAACCTTTTTACGCACTCATCCTCACAGATCTTATGTATTTTGTCAATCTTTGATTTATTTTTTATTTTTTGCCTTAAACCGCACCGGGCATTCCATTAATTTTCTTTTTACAAATAACATACAATTTTCGTTCTGTTTCGGTGAGTTCACTTAACTTATTTTTGTTTAGATATTTTAAAATTCCTTTGCGCTTCTTCCTCAGAGATGGATTTGGTATAACTGGCTCCTAAAATAATGAGGTCCATGAATTAATACATCTAATGCATTCTAGTACTTATTGTAAAGGCGAAAGTAAGTTTTTATAAAAATTAATTGTCATGGAAAATATAGATATAAAAATTAATTGTCGAAGGCTCCGGGAAATACAATACAGTTTATATCCCGTAATAATACCTGAAAAGGGAGTAGAAGTTTCTACGGCAGTGCGATAATTGATGCTGGGTGTGTGGGAAGCCTAATAGATTTTTAGATATTGGATTTTGCTTAGGCGTATTATTATACCTTAAGGTGATTACGTCGGCCTGTTTAGCCTAGTTGGTAGTGACACTGCCTCCGAAGCTAGAGGTCCCGGGTTCAAATCCCTGTCAGGGCATTATTTGTGCATTTAGCACGGAAATGTGTTCCTGGGTCTTGGATGTTTTCTATCTATTTAAGTATGTATTTATCTATATATAAGTATGTATGTATATCGTCGTTTAGTACCCATAGTACAAGCTTTGCTTAGTTTGGGAAACATACCATTACGGTGGCCGGTTCAGCGGCATTTCCAATAGGCATTTGAGTAATTGTTTGTCCCGCCTGAATAACCGGTTCTGTTGAGCACCCCGCTACGGCCGGATCCTGTGAGAGGTTTACCTGAAATGTCATAAATATTATTAATAATAAATACGCATCACTGGTGAAGTAACTTGGTTTGTATCTCCACATAGTGACGATCACTTGAACTAAGTTAGCTTTAAGCTGGCTGTAAGGCGCAAAACTAATCCAACACCGGATTACAGGCGATGATGGCCATGTAAAAAACCCAACCAAAGATAGATAGATATTCCAATGACCAGGGTCTGGGTTGCTAACTACTATTAATATTCTGCAACGAACATACCATCACGGTGGCCAGTTCAGCGGCATTTCCAATAGGCATTTGAGTAATTGTTTGTCCCGCCTGAATAACCGGTTCTGTTGAGCACCCCGCTACGGCCGGATCCTGTGAGAGGTTTACCTGAAATGTCATAAATGTTATTAATAATAAATACGTATCACTGGTGAAGTAACTTGGTTTGTATCTCCACATAGTGACGATCACTTGAACTAAGTTAGCTTTAAGCTGGCTGTAAGGCGCAAAACTAATCCAACACCGGATTACAGGCGATGATGGCCATGTAAAAAACCCAACCAAAGATAGATAGATATTCCAATGACCAGGGTCTGGGTTGCTAACTACTATTAATATTCTGCAACGAACATACCATCACGGTGGCCAGTTCAGCGGCATTTCCAATAGGCATTTGAGTAATTGTTTGTCCCGCCTGAATAACCGGTTCTGTTGAGCACCCCGCTACGGCCGGATCCTGTGAGAGGTTTACCTGAAATGTCATAAATGTTATTAATAATAAATACGTATCACTGGTGAAGTAACTTGGTTTGTATCTCCACATAGTGACGATCACTTGAACTAAGTTAGCTTTAAGCTGGCTGTAAGGCGCAAAACTAATCCAACACCGGATTACAGGCGATGATGGCCATGTAAAAAACCCAACCAAAGATAGATAGATATTCCAATGACCAGGGTCTGGGTTGCTAACTACTATTAATATTCTGCAACGAACATACCATCACGGTGGCCAGTTCAGCGGCATTTCCAATAGGCATTTGAGTAATTGTTTGTCCCGCCTGAATAACCGGTGCTGTTGAGCACCCCGCTACGGCCGGATCCTGTAGAAAGTTAACCTGGAATATTTTTGATGTTATGTAATTTAAATTACTTAGTAATGTACCGTAGGTTCACTGGTAGAAATTCCTTATAGGGATAAATTTTGTTTCATTAGTAAATTTTATGACGGAGTGAAACAAAGGTCTCTGTTTCATCTTCGCCACAGATGCTTTCGTATGTCCGGCTGTTATCTTACTCTATAGGTTGCATTTCTCAACCGATTCTCGTGAAAATTTGTGAGCGGGTTTGACAATTATATAGAATTTCGTTAGCGAGTCTAGTTTAGAAATTTGGAAATTGTTGCTGTTTTTTTTCTACTCTCAGCTACCTATATTATGCTTTTGTCATTTGACTAACACAGCTATGTAAAGGCTTACAAAACAAACCTATATTCAAAATTTTGTCTGTTTACACCTTATAGTTTTTGGGTAAAATGCCTGTGACATATGGACTGACAGACAGATAGACAGACGGACATGACGAAACTATAAGGGTTCCAATTTTGCCAGTTTAGCTACAGAGTCCTGAGAAGGATCGTAGAAAGACAGTCAGTGGAAGGGAAATTAATACATATACGACGGCGGTGACGTTTTTAGGGTTCCGTAGTAAACAAGGAACCCTTGCACTTTAATGAAACTTTACGTGGCTCTGCAGACACATTCAATCAGCCGTTAAAGTTCGTTTGTCGTTATGTGTAAAGGGACAAAGACATTTAAGTTATTGAAGGTATTTTGAAAGTTTTATGATAAGGGGGTTTGTTGTCTCTCAGTCCCACTTATAAGTAAACATAATTAAGAGGCTTTGTGTCCTTAAAATTTATAATTAGTCCGTTAGTTACATTATCATACATGGTAAAGTAGTTTGTTACAATATTAAACAAGTATTTTTCTTTTTTCAAATAAACAAAAATGATGAGGATATCACCAATTCATTAAACTCGGCGTGACGTCACATTGTGTGACACTTTTTAACACGGCGTGACGTCACATTGTGTGACACTTTTTATCTGTCTGGTTTTGATGTAATACAACCCGTATTAGCCATTGTAGCTTAAAGTAAAAATTACAACGCAAATTCTCTGACTGAAGGATAAGCTCCTATACAGTAAAATTGAGAACTTTTTTAAAACGGCTGACGGCTTGTTAAAAACAAACCTCCTTCACAACGAATCCTCAAATCAATATAAGGTTGGCAGGGGTGCATAGGTAGCTATTACAGAGCGCTCGTGCGCGTCGCTTTGAGTTGTTACTAACTGAGCGCTGCTTTCGAAGGCACGTTAAGCCGGTGTCCCCGGTTGCTGGCTATGAGAGCAGAACTGCTAACAATCAAGCTTCCCACTCACTTGCCTCGAAGTTGCACCGTGTCCCACTGTTACTACCCTACACGTGACCCCTGGGTGGTACTAAAAGTGCAACAAACTGACAACCGTACTGTCTTCTCGAAGATCTCACGGTTCGTAAATAATAATAATAAATCATAAATATTGGTGGACAAATCGACCTAGTCCCAAAATAAGCAAAGCTTGTACTATGGGTACTAGACGACGATATACATACTTATATAGATAAATACATAGAAAACATCCAAGACCCAAGAACAAATATCCGTGCTAAATGCACAAATAATGGGATTCATATTCGCGAGGCAGTGTCACTACCAAGTAGGCCAAAAATAAATATCATACTATTATTATTATTACTTAGGTTATTTTGAACTGCTGCGCTGCAGTCCGCTGTGTGTTACTCATTTGGATCACATGAAGTGAAGAACTGTACTCTACTCTGTAGGTAAGTAGTGTTGTTTCCTGATAGGTTAGTAATTTAGTACAGTCCCAAGAGCTCTCGTAGATGCCCTGCGTCATGTGAGGGTCCTGATTTACCCCCTTATTCATAAAACTTAACAAACCTCTGTTAACTAAAAGTTGTTTTGTCCCTTTCTCACAAACATAAATGTCAAAGTGACGGATAAGGACAAACCAACTTTAGCGGCTAATTAACTAATAGAGGCTTGATGGATGTTTATGAATAAGGGGGTTAGTATCTATTCACACAACGAATGCTCGGTAATGCACTTGTACCTTCTACACGTGGTCTTAAGAAATTATACAGTGTTCGTGAAAATTGCGTAATGACGGTATTGACGGTTCAGTAGTTTTCGAGTTTATCAGTAACATGCACGGTTGCACGGCCAACAACAACACACTCCACTCTTGCCTCCACTCCACTATCCTGCGCCGTGTTTTGGTGCGATGTCCTACGGACCGCGTTCGCTTTACCGAAAAACAGCCTCCGCCACGCAACGACACTGCGCCGCGCTCTGTGCGTTTCAAGTTTTATACGTACCTATACATTACAGGAGATGTCTGCTAAAATTATCTGATGCTCACTGATGCTCATTGCACTTATATTAGTCATTTTAAGTACTGCATTACCTGTTCTACAATTGAAGTTATTGATATTTTGGATCTCAGTGAATGCATTGTTTTTATGACATATTCTTTTGTTCCTGGAACTGCGTATCTGCTGAGCCGTTGTCTGCTACTATCGGTGTAACAGGAATCTTAAAAATGTGTGCCACATAAATGTTTACCCTTTTCATAGAGAGAAGATAGAGATTTCAATGAAGACCAGTCTTGATCAGGCCAACAATATGTAGCCCAGGCCGTCGCCCTACAAAAAACAAGCATAGGATGTCAATAGGTCGATTAGCGATCAGATAATTTGTTGTGCCGTTTTGATCGACCACTTAGATGACTTGATAAACTGAAAAGATATTTTAACGTTTTTTTAACGGATTCCCCTTCAATATCTACTAAATAAAATGTATATGACTCACTGTTTTTTTAAGGTGCGTGCGACTTCGATGGAGTGTAAATTTTAGCTTAGATGTATTCGCTATATATAAGCTTTAGATATGTTATATTATTAAAAAAATAAAGATTTTTTCGGTACTTTTATACGTCAAATAGTTAAAAATCTCTTCACATCTATACAAACTTGAATCTTCTGGAGTCGCGAATCCTAGCCACGTGTCTGTTTGTTATTATTTGGTTAATGGAGAAGTGGCAGACATATAGTGTTAGATAGTTGTAACCAAAGTAAAGATGAAAAATTGTCGTACCTTAAAATATTTGTTGTTCCCGGTTTTGGGAAACGATGTAATCGGATGGATTTATCCTTAGCAGCAGTTGTTCCGCATTTAGCACACTTTCTGTATGCATACGTGGACATGGTTGGTTTATAAAACGTTTAGACCAAGAATAAAGAACCCAAGCCAACCAAGAGTAAAGCCAAAGAAACGGCACGTAATATTTATTGTTCAGTAGGTAGACGCAAAAGACATTTTGAATAAGTTGTCAGTTGGATATCAATGACAGCATTGGCATTGACAGATCTGATTAATATTGCACAATAAAATTGTCCAAAAAGTAATATTCTGTACTTATGGCAACTTTCTACTGTATCACTGGCAACAGTTTAACTTCCCAGAGCGCACACATACGCAATTAGGAAGCACCCTACATGTCTTAGCGTAGTTGATAGCCCTTGGACACCGCCCTCTGGTTGGTTGCTCTCGCTCGGACCGCTTTCCCTAGTCTGTCTGTCATAACAGGATATGAACTGTATCACGCCGGAATATGGTTCAATTTTGATTGGCTCATAAAAGTTTGTACTCAATCCGGTTTAGGTATAGATCCGTGCCCGTATCAGACTACTACGACATTTCTAAGTCCGTCGAATATTAAAAAAAAAAACGCCTGCTTGGATCTGTGGTACGCAATGACATTGACGGTTCAAGTCATACGAGTCTTCTTAGTAGTCTGTGCGACCAACCTATGATGAACTGTCAATGTCATTGCGTACCACAGATCCAAGAAGGTGTTTTTTTTTTAAATATTCGACGGACTTAGAAATGTCTTAGTAGTCCGATACGGGGCAGACGCGAGGTGATATAAAATGTTTGTATTTTTATAAAATATATGGCGCAACCGAAAAATCTGAAACTTTTTTCTGATAATGGCGACGGTTATTCCTCCCATTAGAAAAAATAATCAAGGACTTTTAAAAATTTCAGACATTCCCCATTGATCTGAAACGAATTTCGGGTCATCATATCTTTGCGTTTGAGCACTAATATGACAATTCCTTCTATAAAACTACAAAATTAACTCATGTAAATAATTTGTATCGGTCACATTTTATAAATTGGAAACATTTTACTTAAATTTTGTGTTGGTCATCAATATTCACGCGGTACGTAGACATGAGTGTATCGCGTAATAATAATAACCATGTAAGAGGGCCCAACAACAGGCCCAACTCTTTTTGGAAATCTGAAAAATTATAAGATCACTCATACTAGTATCTTTATTTGAAGTTAAACATGTATCGACAATAGTTGAGCGCAGCACTATCCAAGATTGTCAATGGGTGCTAATTAGTTTACTTTTGTTTCGTATGTTGGCTGCCTTGGATCGATACGCGATGAAATTACGAAGTACCATTCATTTAGACGTATTATGCTCGTGAGATCACTACATAATTCGTTTGGGTTATATCTGTTATCATGTTGTTTCATGTCTCAGTGCAAGAGTGAATAGGATGTAAGATTTCAAGCACCCGTCAAGTCAATGTTGCGAAAACGCGCGAGCAGCGTTTACAAATTACTAGTTATTGAAGAAGTAAAATTTAGATTAAAAGACTGAAATGAAAATAATTAAAACAAAATGAGAACATATTCGACCCAGTTCGAAATGTTGATTGTGGAAAAGTTAGTATGCTGTAGTTATTATGACGCTGTCTTAATTTAATTATTGTGTGCAATAAAAACTTATTTAGAGTTCAAGTCTAAGTATGTACTTGGACTCGTTTTGAACTAAAATGAGTCACTCGGAATACTTGAATTAAATGGTGTTTATTCATTTTCAGACATGATAATACAAATAAACCCACCAAGGACGCTCACGGCAGGATGAAAGGATGAAAGGCCTCTCGAATAGCGGTCCAACCGGTGAAATAAAACGGAAAACGCTAGGAGGATGATGAGGAATAACCATAAGCAACTATCATTTGTCCAAGTTCTTCAGTAATTCAAAATACAGACCTGCTAGGAGTGTGATAAGTGATAAACCTGCTTCTCCAACACTGGGTATATACCTGTAGCTGCTTGGATGCCCATTATACAGAGGGCTCTCTCTTACAACTCAGTAAGGCTGGAGCTATGTACCGGGCCTCCAACAGTTCCTCAACCTGACTTATTAATTTTAGCCACTTGGGTAGTGTGTCTCACTCTACACCATTGAATGATATAACAAGCAAACATGCAGACGAACTGAACACCTCCTTCCTTCTATTAAAGTTGGTAAAAATGGGTTCAACATGATGTCACAATGAACTTTAATACTTTATCTGATAGGTAGCTTATAAGGTAAGGAATCAAAGTTTAGCTTCAACTTTGATTTTTAAGTTATAGGTATGTTGTTTGGTTTCTATTCTCTTGAACAATATTCCTATTCTATTGTGCAAAATAACATACAATCAATGATAATGATCTCTAGATGACTGATATGTATTGAATAACTTCAGTAAGAAGAGTGTATTCATAAGATATAATTATAAAGAATTAAAATTACATATATATGTTTCAAAGTTGTTTTATTTACTTTAAGAATAACATATTTTGTTGATATTGAAACAAGTCCTACACCAGTTCTTGGGATGAGGTAGTGGACCCCGGGCATTTAATAATCTGGGGAGCCGGAAAGCCAGGAATCCCCACCAAAAAAGGAGTCATTAACCAGGAATGCTGTGGGCTGCGGGTAGCCAGAATGTCCTAAAATTAAAAATCAGTACTTAGTAAAATTTAGTACCAAAATTAATCCTAAATCCATAACTTATATCAAATTGCACCTCCAAATTTTGGTTTAACATTCAGAATTCTTTATTCTATATACCAAAACTAAAAAAAATGGTATCATTAATTTTGAGTTGGATCTAAATACAATACCTATAAGTTTGTTAGGCTTCTGTGTATTTTTGTGTGTTGTTTGCCTATGGGTTTAAGTGGATTCATGTAGTTTAGTTTGCATTGTTTAGCTTAATTTAAGTATAGCATAGTTGATGGTGAACATAGCAATTATAAATTTGATTTTATTAAAGAACAGGGACATATAATTAATGATATTCCGTCCTGATTAAAGGACAATTTCATTCTTGGTTTAAAATAAATACAAAATTCTATTATCTAATAATATGCTATGATACATGGATTTGTACTTTGAAATCCTTACCCTTTGAACATTTAATTAATGGTAATATTTTGTACAGTAAAAAGGTGTTCGATTTCCAGTGATGTTGTAAATATTTTAAAGTGGTTGCCAACCACACATCCTACAATGCCTGGTATACTACCTATATACTATAAAATCTGGAAATTAAAATGTGTATCAACACGCATCACAAAAAATATGCCTAACATTTGTATTTTTACAAGTATAATAAAATAACCGGACAGTAAGAGTTTTTGGAAAACTTATATATTTGTTTAACATTCTGGATGAATCAGGGGTTGGGTTACTTCCTCTGGTTGTGAGTAGGTACTGCATAATTTTTAACATACATTTTTAACCACACCTACTATTGAGCATAAAGCGTGCGCGTGGCTTGGCGTGAAGTTCCACGAACGAAGATGAAGCAGTCATCAGGTCACGTCGAGCAGATGTCGAAATAAAATATTTGTTCAACCAATGAATGCATTTTAATTACACACAATTAGAATACATATCGGTAACGTCGTGGTATAAATAGATTTACATGTTTAAATCTAATTAACGATATAAAAATTATTATAAGGATGACAAACACGTTAAGTGCAGAGCCATAGTTGACAAAGACAAAGAAAGGAAGGGAACCGGATACAGAACGGTGTCATTGCATAGACACCAGTGTTGCCTGTATAAATGTACGTTATGGAAAGGGTATCGATACATTATCTTCAACACTCCTCCTTACACTTTGCATACGATAAGAGACTCTATAGGCATGGCTCTACATATAAGTACACTTATCAAATATAACATGCTGCAAACTTAAGTCTACATAAGCACACATAGACATAATAATAAATGCAGCTAGAACATGTGACAGAAAAAAGGAATACTATATTATTTAAAAAAAAACACAACTTGTCTTATTTCAATTTCAATTTTTTAACATTTAATCCTTCTATAAATTTATAATGTTTTTCAGCACATAAAGATTTAGTTAAAATATCTGCTACCATTTTTTCAGTCTGCAAGTACCTAACATTTAAGTGTCTTTTTTGAACAAGATCTTTAATGAAATGATATCTTAGGTCAATATGCTTAGTCCTTTTATGGGAGTGCTCTTTGACTAGTAATAACTTTTGAGCACTTTGGCTATCATTATAAATGACAACATTAAAATTTTTGTCGATAATTTCAGGTAAGAAATTTCGTACAAAACAAATGTCCTTACAACAATCTCCAAGAGCTACGTATTCCGATTCACAACTTGAAAGTGAGGTACAATGTTGTTTTCTGGACTCCCAATTAATGACATTAGAGCCTAATTTAATCACAAAGCCAGTATAGGACTTGCGGTCTGATAAATCATTAGCCCAATCAGCGTCAGCGTATGCGGTAAGATTAAAGCTATTGCTCTTTGTAAAACAAAGACCGTAATTAATTGTTCCAGCTAAATAACGTAGCACACGCTTCGCCATGCGCCAATGATTCTCATCAAAACATGTGTTAAACATACTTAATTGGCTACATGCGTATGATATGTCTGGTCTAGTACAGACGGATAAGTACATTAAGCTTCCTAGTAACTGTCTGTACTGATAAACATCATCATCTAAATATTTCTTATTAGATTTCTGTAATTTACAATTCACCGGTAAAGGTGTTGAAACAAATTTACAGTCTGACATACCATATTTGACCAGTAAACGTTTTATGTACTCTGTTTGATCTAAAGTTGTGATACCTTTCTGTCTATATACATTCATACCTAAACAATTATTCAATTTGCCCAAATATCGGACTTCAAAATTATTTTGTAAAAGTTGTAAAACATTATTAATACAATTATTGTGAAATATATAAAAATCATCAACATACAGTGCAATAATAATATATTCAGTCTCTGTTTTCTTGGTATAAATGCATGGCTCACATTTGCTCTGAGTAAAATTATTTTGTGCTAGAAAATCATGTATTTTGATATTCCACATGCGGCTCGCCTGCTTAAGGCCGTATAAGCTCTTATTAAGCAAGCAAACCTTATCACAGTTCCTAAAGCCAGAAGGCTGCTCCATATAAATCTTTTCATTAAGTTCGCCATTTAAAAATGCAGTTGTTACATCAATATGGTCTATTTCAAGTTCTAATTCAGTAGCAATAGAAAATAGAATCCTCAATGTGCTATGTCTCACAACAGGTGCAAACGTGTCCGTGTAGTCAATTCCCTCAACTTGACTAAAGCCACGGGCAACCAATCTAGCCTTATATTTAGAAAGTTTACCTGATGTGTCAAGCTTTTTCTTGAAAACCCATTTGCATTTGATAATGTTTTCATCTGCAGGCCCATCTACTAAGGTCCATACATTGTTTTTAATCAAAGAACCATACTCACTTTGCATTGCCCTTTGCCATTCCTCCTTTTCAGGAGACTGCATGGCTTCTCCGTATGTAGTAGGCTCGTCTGGCGAACAGCCTTCCGCCATCATAGATAAATCATAAGCTTTGAGATAGTTAGGCACATTACCTCGAGTTTTACGCACGGGACGTGAACGAGACGCGTCGGGGTTAGCCGGCAGCGTCGGCTCATTTGGTGAAGACTCCGGCAGAGAAGACACGGCGCCCATCGGAGCACCATCTTCATCATCTTCGTCATAACTATCAAGTGATGACTCCGGCAGAGAAGACACAGCGCCCTTCTGGACGCAAGCTTCATCACCGGGACTGTCACTTGCACCTTCATCGCCTGTGCAGTAATTTTCAGATAGCGGCGACCACGCCGGTGGCGTCGGTGACTCAGCATCTGAAATTTGAGTAAATGTGGATGAGCTCTCAGCTGATTTATCTTTTTCATTTTGCTCAATATCATTAACAATAACATCATTATTCAAATTTGAGTCATTATTAAAATTATTCAATGCATTAGAATTATTTTCATTATTAGGCAATTGAATATTAAAATGGTCCTTGTCAATATAATAATTATAAAAATTGGTTCCACATATCTTTTTACAACTGTCATGTTTTCCTATAAAATTGTCCTCAATAAAAGAGACAGTTCTCGATTTTATTATTTTATAAGGATTAGAGGGATCAATTAAACGGTATCCTTTAAAAGTTTCACCATAACCTACAAAGATGAGAGCCTTTGCTCTTGCATCAAGTTTTTGACGTTTTTGACTAGGAACATGTGCATAAGCAGTACAACCGAAGACGCGTAAGTGGCTGACATCTAAAGGAGACTCAGTCCACAAGCTTTCGGGAACTCCACCTGACAGTGCTCTGGTAGGAGACCTATTTTTGAGATATATGGCTGTCATAGCAGCCTCTCCCCAGTAGCGATTGCAAAGGCCGGATTCCTGCAGCATTGCTCTCGTTTTATCAAAAATTGTCTTAAAACCTCTTTCAGCAGTCCCGTTCTGCTGTGAATTATAAGGTACTGTGGTCTGGTGTACTATACCATTCTCTTTGAGATAAGTGCCAAGTCTAGTATTAGTAAACTCAAGGCCATTGTCACTGCGCAAGATTTTTATTGACAAACCAGATTGCTTTTCTACCATAGTTTTAAAGCTAATAAAAAGTGAACTCACCTCTGATTTGTGCTTCATAAGGTAACCCCATGTCTTGCGGGTATGATCGTCTGTAAAGGTCAATAAGAAACGAGCTCCACCCCATGTTTCAACTTGCATTGGTCCGGCCACATCTGAATGGATGAGTTCAAGGGGCTGGGTAGTGCGCTTCGTGCTGACAGCAGGAAAAGGTGCTTTGACCATCTTGCCAGTCAAGCACGGCACACAGCTACCACTGATGGTGTCTTGTTTCTGAAAAATTAAGTTCATGCATTTTTTCCCGTCACCAAGAATCCTCATACCTGATTCAGACAAGTGTGCCAGACGCTTGTGCCAAATGTCCATAGGAACAGCCGAAACAGTGTGAGCGTTCGCTGTCTCTTGCCTGGTTTGCAAGAGATTGGAATGCTCCTCCTCAAAGATGTGTCGTTCTTGAGCCTTGTACTTATACAAACCATTAACCTTTGAAGCTATTAATACATGATTGCCAGTGACTTTAACATCATCAAAGATTTTACAATGATCCTTATCGAAAACAACAGTGTAACCCTTGTCAGTGATCTGACTAACAGATAGAAGGTTGCTGGACAGGTCAGGCACATGGAGAGCATTTCCTAAGCTAATATTAGAGGCTAAAAGGACTTTACCAATACTATTGCTATGTAATTTATTTCCATTCGCAACATAAATTATGGAATGTTTACCTTTAGGTTCCTTCAATAGCCCTTTATTAGCAATCATATGTTGAGATGCACCCGAGTCGACCACAAATTCATGGTCGCTGCCACTGCTGCACACCATGGCTGACGCGAGCATTGTGTGGTCTTGAGTGTTCTTGAGCTCCTTCTTCCGCTTGAAGCATCGCTTTAAAGTGTGTCCGCTTCGCTTGCAAAACTGGCAAAACATAGGTGATGTAGTCTTCTTGTTCTTGTTACCGAGATACGCCTTCACTCCTTCCTGTTCACCTCCATTCCTCCGGTGTTCTTCTTGTAGAAGTCGAGCACGTACAAGCTCTACCATTAATTTGTTGGTGAGGCAGGCAGTTTCCAGGCCGGATACAAGATTATCGAATTCTTGAGACAAGCCGCTTAAGAGGATTTCAGCGACTTCATCATCGTCTATCTTTTTGCCGATATCAGAGAGCTGTTGAACAAGCCGTGTTACGGCCTCAATATATTCAGACATACCGCCGTATTGGTTATATTCAATTTTATGAAGCTGTCGCAATAAAAGAACCTTCCTGTACAAGCCTTTGGATTCAAATGCATCGGCCAATTTCTTCCAAGCGTCTTTGGCCGACGTGGCATCGCGTACATATTGAAACAAAGCAGGTTTTATTGACAGACATATCTTCGCTAAAGCGCGGCTGTCGCGGGTAGCATCAGCGTCATCTCCTTCAACACAGGACCATAGACCATCCAGCGTTAATAACATTTTTATAGCAAATATCCAGTTTGTATAATTTTGCAGACCTTCTAACTTTTCAACAGGGATGTGGCCATTATTATCGTTATGTCCCGACATAGTGAAATTTGTGTGGTTGGTTGAACAAAGGTAGCACGAGGGAAGTGCTTTTCTAACCTCAAAAATTTTATCTCGTAATTGACGTACCTTTCTTTGGTTTTTCTTTCTTCGTCGCAGAACTTTCTTCTGGGAACACTAACCTATTGAGCATAAAGCGTGCGCGTGGCTTGGCGTGAAGTTCCACGAACGAAGATGAAGCAGTCATCAGGTCACGTCGAGCAGATGTCGAAATAAAATATTTGTTCAACCAATGAATGCATTTTAATTACACACAATTAGAATACATGTCGGTAACGTCGTGGTATAAATAGATTTACATGTTTAAATCTAATTAACGATATAAAAATTATTATAAGGATGACAAACACGTTAAGTGCAGAGCCATAGTTGACAAAGACAAAGAAAGGAAGGGAACCGGATACAGAACGGTGTCATTGCATAGACACCAGTGTTGCCTGTATAAATGTACGTTATGGAAAGGGTATCGATACATTATCTTCAACACCTACGGACGCTGATATGATCCACATGCATAGAAAAATAGTGCAGTTAAGAAATGCAAAAATTCGATATTATATTCAAGTAACTAGGTAACATTGTGAGCATATGACAGACATTGTATGATCGTAATCACAAACCAATTGCAAGCTTAGGTACTAGCCGAGTTCCTTTGAATTTGCCAATTCTTGACGATAAAGGAATGCTAATAATAGTAATTCTATGGTTAAGCGGTATTATTACCGAAATTCGACATCACTTAGATCTTTTACAGGATCGGATAGTACCCGTAAAGCTTTACGTTTTCGGCGAAGATGTTTACGTTGATTCTGGGTTTGAGCACTCAGAAACATATTCCAAGCAAAGAAATTACGAGCAAATATGTTTTACGCACAATTCTCGCAATAATCCCTATAAAAAACAAATTCCAACTCTTAAATACACCCTCTCACCGGGCTCTCACTAGCCAAACACCAAGTGAGTAACTTAACTAAAAAGTTCACGTTACTAAACGCTTACGAATGTCAAAATAATAACTTATACTCGCATAAACAAAGAAAATACCATTCGATTTTCAAACGCGCTCACCGAGTTTGAAATACGCGCGTTAATAGTTAGCAATAAAAGTTTATACTCGCTGTTTTAGTTTCTAATAGTTACCACCAGAGGCGCTGTTCAAGTTACCATACAAATTAAGACTAAACGCAAACGCGTTCGTTTGTGTTTATGTTTCGAAAAAACTTATACTAGAGGTACTGAAGTCCGAAGAGAGGGGGAGACACGATAAACCTAAAGTCCGGCCACTTGCTCTATTTCCGGGAGGGCGACCAACAGTCCCAGGGAGGTATCGGGTTCATCGTCCACAAATCCCTCGTAAACAACACGCCAGGGTGGCATACCTTATACTCAAGAGTATCAAAGAGATACACGTTGAACGTCATACAGGTGTACGCGCCGACCTCGGCACACTCCGACTGTCGCCAAGATTAAATGGGGGACCAAGGCACACATACCTTAAGATTGCCCGGGTTCCTATATTAATATTAAATGATATAAAAGTAACTCTGGTTTTATTTATCTGCTTCGCAAGGTTATTATTACCATACAAAATTCTGTAATATCCTTGTGTCATAATATCATGAAATGAATTCTGAGAACATAATTTCTACCTTAAGAGAGAGATTAAGAATCCAGACTCATGTAGTGTCGGCCGCCCCTTCCCGGCATAACATGAAGACAGCCAGCCTCCATATACCAGCATGGGAAGATCTGTGGAAAATTGGTTCTATGACTCCTCAAATGTCACCAAGTATACTATTCATGGGCATAAGACAAATTGCCATCTTTTCATTATGATAAGCAAACTCATGGTAAAAGAGATTAGAACTTTGAATGTATTAATATATTACTTTAATATGATTGACACATTATTGCTCGTCTCCGACGAGCCAAAATAAGTGGGCATAGAATAGCACAGCTTCCAACAAGTCTATTACCATACATACATATTCACATATTACCTGACCGTCTCCTCTCAAGCCGGACAAGTACACATGGCTTGACAGAGCCTCCTACGAGTCTGTCAAGCGCACATAGGGTACTCACTCACCCAGATACATATATATATATAAATATAAATCATATAAATCACATAGCTCAGCCCAGGCTCCAACGAGTCTGACGAGGAATCGGTGGGCACCATCCTAGCCGCACACATATAAATCATATAACTCGGCCCAGGCTCCAACGAGTCTGCCGAGGAATCGGTGGGCACCATCCTAGCCGCACACATATAAATCATATAACTCGGCCCAGGCTCCAACGAGTCTGCCGAGGAATCGGTGGGCACCATCCTAGCCGCACACATATAAATCATATAACTCGGCCCAGGCTCCAACGAGTCTGCCGAGGAATCGGTGGGCACCATCCTAGCCGCACACATATAAATCATATAACTCGGCCCAGCCTCCAACGAGGCTGCCGAGGAATCGGTGGGCACCATCCTAGCCGCACACATATAAATCAAATTCAGGTAAGTCGTGAGGCAGCTATGTCCTAGCCCATATGGCTTGACATCCGTGCTCCTCCTTATCGATAATGGAAATACGTCATTATCTGCGACCAGAATATAAATCATGTTCCAAACCAGCCTGTACTAGCCTGAAACAGCGTCCTTCACACTTGATACAAATATCTGTATATGGCTAACCTTGCGTCAGCATACATTAAGTAAAGATTGCAGGAATATTCACCATCGTCATGTGCTTTAGTTACTTGCAAATATCAAGGGTAAATATATAACTTTATTATAACGAAATATGCATAGAACTTCTATGAAGGTTAGAAATTGACTTTAAAGAGAGTTTCAGAATGCTTATATCTTTTAGAGTATACTTAGCTCTCAGTCTGTCCGTTGCTCAAAACAGCGCAGGAACCACTCAAACACAATTCACTTATAAATTGAGAATTATAAATATTAGTTTGAAGGCAAAGAAAATTCGACTCGTTATAACATGAAAAGTTTCTTACCATAGACAAATAGAGTAGTGATACTTTTCTAGAACCTTGAACAGGATACGGCAGTGATTGGGTGATTGGTAGCATTGATTCTATTTCATCAGGAATTCTATATTGTGTATTATGGTTAAAGGCGTCGCTACACGACCAAATCTTGACAGATTCGCGATCGTCGCGACACTCCCGCCCGACGGCGTTAACATCGTATGGATAATGTAGTCATTAAATGGCGCGTCCATTCTTTTATCTTTTCCATTGCTTGGACAGCGGCCAATCTCTTTTCTCTACCTTCTTCATTTGGTAAGTTCTTTAAATTGTTATCATCGGTGTTTATTTCTTCATCTGTATCTTTCATATCGTTGTTTTCTTCCAGTGCATTCATGTCAGTATCTTCATGTGGGAGTTCGGTTACATTTGTCTCTTCAGGTAAGTTAAAGTTACTTGAATCAATGACTTCGTCATTTGATAAATGATCAGAGTCTTCCACTGACATTGGTAAATTTATTTCTGAGTTCACTGATATTTTACATGCCTCTTCTATCTTAGAGCAATCGTTATCTTCGGTTACTTGAATGTCATCAGTTTCCAACGGATACAAATGTCCAATTGATCTAGTAAACGTAGTGTCGCCTACCTTCACTTTTGCGACCCTACATAGACCATCGGAACCAAATAACAACTCCGAAATACGACCTACCTTCCAGTTATTTCGATTCTTGACCTCACCTCTTATCTGAACTATGTCACCAACGCGTGGCATATTGTGAGCCTTTACTCTTGGTTGTTTTGGAGCATGTTTGTAACGCTCTCTTAAGCTTAACAAGTACTGATTTATGAACATATCTCTATATTCGTTAATTATGGTTTCACCTCTTTTCCAAGCTTCTATAAGTTGTCGCTTGGTAGAAGTCGTAGATGACGTTATATTTTCCATTATGCTCTGAGGGTCGATACATCTCCCAGGCGTTAGGAAATCTGCAGGTTTGAGAATGTGATCTAAATCACCACCCACATAAGTTAATGGTCTCGTATTAACCACTGATTCTACTTCTTTGATAATAGTCAATAATTGATTGTCTCCTAATAGATGTTTTTGCAAAGTACGCTTTAGACAGTGCTTTACTACTGCTACTAAGCGTTCATATACTCCTCCATGCCATGGAGCTAACTGAGGGATGAACTTCCACTTTATTTTCTTTTCGACTAATCCTTTTGCAGTTAATACTTCTGTCGCCACGCCCTCTACTTACGGTAATGAATGTTAGACATTCTAAGATATAGTAATTGTTACTCATGTATAAACACATTTAGACTGCGACAAATTGTGGGCGTAACGACAAATCTAGTAGGATTATTTGAATCCTACCTTCAATTATCCCGCGCAGTCTCCGAACTATTCTATCTGCTTCGCACCCATCCCAGGACTCTCGTATTCACCACCTGTGGGTTTAAATACCCTATGACTTCAACTGTCACCAGTGCATAGCTCTTAGCACCTAAAGGTTCTATCAGGCTAATATATATCTGAGCTACTTTACAGGGCTATGTGTAAGTCCTAGCCAACATGAACGTCCATTAAGTCCACACAAGGGAGTACACTTAGATCAGTATGTCAATGCCTCAAGTATGTCAATGCTTCGTCTGGGAATATGTTTGTCATGTCTTACTACCACAGTCAGGTACGCTAGATAGCCTTAAGTTCAATTGGGTAATCTTACGTCGGCACAATCTAGATATGACAATAAATAAAGGTAATTATTAGACACAATATACAAGTTGTCTTGGAACACTAAAGATAATCTATAGAACGATTACGCTGCTAAGATCTAAATACACTTAGCTCTCAATGCGGCGTAGCTCCAACTCGTCGGGCAGCAAGACGTTACTAGTTGTATCCTTGCCAGTAGTCGACCATCGAATGAGGCCTTTCCAACGGAATTAATCGCTTAAATACGCGAGACTACAGTTCTCCCTCTACCCTCAAGTAATAAACTTGCCAGAGTAAATAATCTCTTAAGGTGCCAGTACACGCCCCGATCATGGGTTACAAACTTCGCGATACAGTTCGCGACACTCCCGACAACCAAGAGAAAATAAGGGATACCGAATAATTTTCCAATCTTTGGATAGAAGCTCTGTCAACATGACAATGTATTCAACACAATCGACCCATGAACGAATGTAACATAATAATACATTCGTCCCGGGAACACCACACACCATATGTAATGAGTATCAATCAACCACTGCTTTGCCCATAAATATGACACAATAACATATTTGCAAAGCCTCGTCTCGAACAGGGAGATCAGGTGGCTACACGGAGTCAACTAGCTACTGACACAGTTTAAGCCCCAAAGGGCTGCGCTGACCTCCGGTAACCTTAATACAGCCACACAGAGTCAACTAGCTACCGACACGGTTTAAGCCCAAAGGGCTGCGCTGACCTCCGTGTAACCTTAATACAGCCACACAGAGTCAACTAGCTACTGATACAGTTTAAGCCCCAAAGGGCTGCGCTGACCTCCGGTAACCTTAATACAGCCACACAGAGTCAACTAGCTACCGACACGGTTTAAGCCCAAAGGGCTGCGCTGACCTCCGTGTAACCTTAATACAGCCACACAGAGTCAACTAGCTACTGATACAGTTTAAGCCCCAAAGGGCTGCGCTGACCTCCGTGTAACCTTAATACAGCCACACAGAGTCAACTAGCTACCGACACGGTTTAAGCCCAAAGGGCTGCGCTGACCTCCGTGTAACCTTAATACAGCCACACAGAGTCAACTAGCTACTGATACAGTTTAAGCCCCAAAGGGCTGCGCTGACCTCCGTGTAACCTTAATACAGCCACACAGAGTCAACTAGCTACCGACACGGTTTAAGCCCAAAGGGCTGCGCTGACCTCCGTGTAACCTTAATACAGCCACACAGAGTCAACTAGCTACCGACACGGTTTAAGCCCAAAGGGCTGCGCTGACCTCCGTGTAGCCAACTCTGGTAACTTGAACACAACTGTTGCTTCACAGTGTCCCAGAGTCAACAGGCAACTGACACACAGTTATAGCCAACTCCGGTAACTCGAACACAATTGTTGCCTCACAGTGTCCCAGAGTCAACAGGCAACTGACACACAGTTATAGCCAACTCCGGTAACTCGAACACAACTGTTGCTTCACAGTGTCCCAGAGTCAACAGGCAACTGACACACAGTTATAGCCAACTCCGGTAACTCGAACACAACTGCTGCTTCACAGTGTCCCAGAGTCAACAGGCAACTGACACACAGTTATAGCCAACTCTGGTAACTCGGACACTCCACAGCATACTGAAGCACCAAATTCTTTCACTCTCTTTGTTTGTGCCATATTAGAACTGACTGCCTAACCGTAATTCTGTCTATGGTTATCCAAATCTATATGTCCTACTACAATCTGTCAAGTAAAGGATTAACTCGCTTGACAGACCTCGCCAGCCAAAGAAAAATGCTTATTTCCCTACAAATAGGTAGAATGCAACCCAACTCCGAATATAGCGAGATAAAAGCAGAGCTATACAACAGGCGACTAATCGTTAAAGAGCGATCCCTTCTGGACAACTAAATTAGCAGACGACAAAAACAAGTCAGGACAAGGCTACGCCAGTCAGTCCTGCCGTCCCATTTCCTTCCATAATTGTATAGATCTGACGCACATACGTAGAGCAATAAGGTTGACATGACCTGAGCTTCTTGTCGCTTTCTCTTTCTCTGCCACTCGCATCACCATAGCCTAAGACCTTCGAGACTCCCTTTACCACCCGTGGTCGTTAATGAAGTCTCATGTCTACAAAGCTTTAACAACTTGTTCAACTGAGTTACACCCCCTTTAAGAACTTGTGATATAACGAACAAGACAACTCATAACGATGCAGCTTCAGGTTGGTTCACTATGTAAAGACAAGGTGCGAGAGAACATGAATAAATACGACACTTATGTCACTTTTGTTAGCAAACAACAAGTAGTTCCTGTGGATCCATGTATCCACCCTATTGTAAGCCAATATCTGAGAAATCAAGTTTCTCCTCTAAGTGTAGACCTCTACCCACTGCAAGAGCTCATCTTCGATATAGTTGATATCTATCTATCTCTGACTATCATAGATCCATAATACCAAAACAGAAGCAATTGGATAGCACTTCTTGAATTAACCAATCATTAAGCATCCACTAATACTCAGCTTCATTAATGAGTATTTGCTAAAGACTGAATTTCTAAGTTAAAGTCCATATCACAAGTAAGAAACTCCTCTGGATACTCTGATTACTCTGGATAGTCAAGAGCATCAAGTTTCGGCCGTCATAGCTCAACGAAACTCAGATACCTACTATAAAATCTACTAAATCTTGCAAATAAGTACCTTGAAATCAAGTGACAACTATCACCCCCAGTTAGTATACGCTAGCGCGTTAAAGAACTTTAATCAGCAATTTTCCCACTGCAGAGGCGTTTTGTAGCCTAAAATATAACTCGAATTCCCTTTAGAAGAAGCTCTGTTAAAGTCATAGTGTCACATACACATAATACACACATATGTATACATATGTGTTCTAAATACGTTCAATAGTGATTGATTCTAAATCTGATTATGTACAAATCTTTGATTTGATTAATATATAATAACTTCCACAAAGGCATTACCGATAAGTAATTGGAATTATAGGTACAAGTTTAGCTCAAGTTAGCTATCACCAAGTTGAATTCAAAGTATCTAATCTCAATGTCCGTCCATGGATGTATATTATACACGTTTCATGATAATCTTATATAGATAATATTATGCATTAAATATTATCAACAAGTTACTCGGGAACTCAAAACTGTAACCAAATCTTTATACTATATTGATATACTGTGTATAGTAATCAGGGATATATGTCCATATCATATGTAGGTAATCGCTAACATTATGTCTATTTGACTAATTCTTTAATTCATTTAGAATAACTATGCATAAATAATCACTGGCTGCACCTGGTTAATAATTAATCAATATCTACGATCAATATCTTCGATGAATGTTAACTGCTTTAAATAACCATTATACCTGAGGTACCAATAGGTATATTTTACTTCACCAGGTAAGAATATGAAAAGTACTAGTCTACTCAACTGTAAATCCGTTATAAACTCTGGTACTCGAGAATTAACTTCATGAATATCCGAGTGATTCGCAAACCTATATAGTTTTATGCACATAAACAAATGCATATGTAAGATACCGCTTCGAACCACTTAACTAAATAGTCAAGTTATAAGTTTGTATGAATGGGTTACTCATAAATTGAGAAAATCTACCAGAATCTTCCTTTATAAACGTAGCTGTATAGTTAAGTATCAAAATATATACAAAGTATTTGCTCATTAAACAGATTTCCTCAGAGCCAGGAGTTGATGCTATTCTAACATACTCTATGAGGTCATTGTTGAAACGTCTTACAGTTACCTCCAACTTACTAAAGACCAGATGCCCTTCCTTGACTGTATCTTCATTAAAGTATCTGGTACTATGCCAAAGTCAGACTGAATTTTATCATGTATGAGTCTAAGTCCTTTCAGCATAGTCCTTTTATTTGTCTAATCGTGTAAATGCAGATAAACAAACTGTATTCAACCTAAAGAGCTTAAAACTGCTTTATAATTCAAGATGTCAAACAAAATTCAACATCGGTAACCTGTCACTGCATTTCTAATAAATGAACAATGTAGTTTAACTACTAATATCTTCCATTTTATTTTAATACTTTGATTTAAAGCTCTAGTTAGTAATGTGCATTTGCATTGATGTAACTAACATCAACTACAGTTCCAAATAAAATAATAAGTTAATTAATTGAAGTCCCAATTAAGGATCATAATTGGTTTTCAAATCCAATCCAAAATTGCCAATATAAAATCCAACTATAAAGTAGGTATGTTTTACAAAGTAGAAATTTCAAAGTCAATAAACTTTCTGAACAAAGTCAAGAAACTTCTCATTAACTCTCAGGTTAAAGGAGAAATAATTAAATCAAAAATAAAATCACACTCAAAATAATTCCAAAAGTCAAATTCAGAAAAAATTCATAGTCCAAAATAATAATTAAAGTCCGAAATTCCTTTGGGCAACCACTACTTATTTAGGTATACCATTAGAGCAGTGATTCTAACATCAAATTTATAATTAAAATATATCTGTACAGCCGACCACAGTTTCCGTTAAGTCATTTCTATGAATTGCATTGAATTGAGAGAAAAGTGAAAACAATAACATATGAGATGTATGATATTACTTATTGTCCGCAATATTCATTCCTTCTGATCAGTGAAGTCAAATTATTTATCGAATCGAAGTCCCTGAAATTAGGACAACTGCCCACACATGAAACTTTTATCTTTCAGATATGAAACTATAAATAGACTGTCTTGCATTTGTCATACTTCTATCAATTGCGATTTAATTATTTAAAGTTTATAAGTTATGGCGTTATGATACCTCTACATAATAAGTAAAGCTTGCTATGTCTACAAATAAACTAGACGTGTTCTTACACGTATGACATGACAGAGGTGAAATGAATGATAAGATCACCTTCTTCCTTAAGAGAGTTTAATTAAAGTCACAATTGTTACAAGACAGGTTGTAATATGCACTTGCACTGGCGCAGACGCGTACCGTTCGAATGGCGAAGGGTCTAAGGGGCCCCAACGCAGGTAACGAGCGAGCGAGAGAGAGGGACGCTGCATTTGGCGCACAAATGTATACTAGATACTTTCGGACTTAGGATTGACCCGCGGTTGCAGACGTGACCCTTGTGTCATAGAAATCTGACACCTGTAAGTAGATATTTGTTACAATTACGACACAAAATAACCTTTGATAGTTAGTATCAAAATGGTAAATGAATCGTTGCAAAGGTAACTTCAAGCTTTCTCAATCTTTAAATCGTTACCGTGAACTTCCACATATCATTATTAAGTACTTAGTCTTTATTTCATTGAACTACATAAATATCGTGTCTCTTTCACATATACGACAAATTAAACAATACATCTGCAACAAACTCAGTTTTCTAAGTTTCGATCAAAGAGAACATAAACAATACGTTTAAGTTCTGGTTTAGAAATCCATATAATAGTGTGGATTTACGATTTGATGATGATGACGATTTGAACTTGTACTAGACCTTTGTATACTTACAAAGTGAATAACCATTTAGGTCTCGCGCAAACTCTATACCGCGCGATTGGACTACAACGACAGACGTCTTTTATTTACTCTATATTGTAGTCATCGGAACTAGACTAATAACTGATTCTACTTTAGAATTATATCTCGCATGATTAAGATCAATAGCACAAAGTGTCCTCTCACGTGAACCGTAAGAGACATGACGTCTAATACAATAAAGTTTGAACCAAAAGTTTATCAAATTTAGTTGAAATGCGATTTTCAGGACCGCCAAACTGTTTTGGTTTTAGAAATAAACTCTAAACCTTTTAGTTATATAACACATTTAAATGAATGTTTGTCATTAAATGAATCTACACCTCTTTTCCTTTACAAGAATCAAACTACGCTCCTCTGCCCATCAACAAGGTCCTCCCTTACACTTACTTACTTTTCCGTCTATTAACATACCTAACGGCATATTGGCCAAAATACTTACAATTTTTGTACCAATAGGATAACTGTCATATTATTTCCAAAACGTTTGCGTCCCTAGTGTTGTACTAATTAACACTATTTTAAAGAATAGAATCGTTTTATACGTTCTAATGATAATCTGGAATATAAGACAAATTTTCAAGCTGGATAGTTTGAAAATTTGATTAAATATCGTCCGGATGGACGTTATCATTTGATAGAGATAAAGCGAGTATGACTGCATTCATAACTCATTTTTGCCATTTTTGCTTTACGCTTATTGAGCCTACCCTACGGTAGTCGATATGTTATAATAACTAAATGGAAAATACGATACCTTTCATAACTTGCTATAACGTACTTGTCCGAAAGAGAAATCATAATTACTGACATACGTATAAATAGATTAACTCACACTTGTTTTCCCATAAGGGGTAAGCAGAGCACATGAAATTAAATTTCAGTGCTACCTACATTTAGCAATTAAATGAGTTTCAATAAATTGATTTATCTAGTGACTTACAAGAATGCCACATTAAGTGCATTGACATTAAATGTCGACTCAACTGATATCTTGAATAGTCATTAGTTCAGGTACCACAAATGGCTGAACTGTTAATTTGGAAACTGAAGTTTGAATATCAAGATTTACGAATAGGCACTTTTGACTGTAACTCAATTAATTGATTACTTCCCATCAGTATATTGTAGTAATGACGAGTTGTTCTACAATATCTCATACACACTAGGTACGTTACTATCTATCGTACGATTTTATTGGGAAACGAGTTTTCATTTATTAAGTTTATTAATATCACAAATTGCCTTATGCAAAATATTCATGTTATGTTTGTGATACGCCTTCTTAAAACACGTCATTCATGATTTACTAGTCGTAGACGTCATTTTCTTTACTGCACTGAAGTCTTAATTATCGTGGATGTCTACGTATAGTTCTCATTAACTATGAACATTCGTATTGCAAATATTTATCATATAAATTTCTTATAACCGTTTATCAAGATTCATGTAGAAAACATTATATTATCACGTCATCAAATATCATCATACTCATCATCGTGCAAAAGGAACAAGTTAATCATCAAATTGAAGTTATGTGACGTTGTAATGACTATGTATTTACTTCACTTAGGTTGGTACTATTCATCAGTGTGTCTAAGTGATGTAACTGAAACGTTTGTATTTCTTAGCTAGCCATGTACTAGATTATGTCCCATCGCACTAGTTTTCCTACCATGCTAGGTAGGCATAAATTGCTACGAAAGCTAAATAGACTCACATCTACTGCATGTTATGTTCGCCAAATCAAAGGAATCATTACTCTTTCCAATAGAATATTCCGACACAAATCGCTCCGTAAGCAAATTCTTATTTAATTGCAAGTAGGTAGATGATCACTAGAAAATAAGCTACCCACACGTTCATAATGACGAACGATCTTAAACCAGACCAAACTGATCATATTGAAAGGTCAATCAACTCTGAACCAAATATGATGACACATGTGCAACTACCAAATTTCTCTGTATCCGCTAGGGCATACTCGTAGTGCTACCAGTTGACACCTTCAATAGTAAATGAGACTAAAATAGCTTCACGAGTTTAGTTATAATCACATATTTGGGTAGAAACATAAGCACTTCACTAAGCAACAAGCTAAGAAGTCATAATCGCGTACCACTGCCCGCCGTGAATATATCCTTGCGTAAATAATTGAACTTAATCCAAATTCCATAGCAGTGACACACTCCATACTTCAAAACAATAGCTTCACAAGCCGAATCCGACGGGGATTGTCGATTCAGCCTAACAAACCCGTGTGCTGCGCAAATTGCCATCCTTCACTATTCAATCTTTTGTCAAATTAGCTGACTCTTTCATAACACAACTTTCTAATTGTCTCCAACCCTAACTCAATGTGAAAAATGTTTCGGCCCATCGCCGCGAAATATTCAACTACCCTCATAAAGAGATTCAGAAATTGAGCTGTTTCTGTACAGAGGTATTTATTCCCATTGCCATCTAACGACAACATTAGTTCAATCCCTTGCTACGAGTATATTATCGTATGGCGTCCTGTTTTATAAATAAATCTAGCATTCTTTGCTTTTACATAACTTTCACATGAAGAAATTATTCATGGATGCATTTACAGCATACGCAAACGATTGACATATTTCAAGCCATCACCCTTTAGTTTTGTGTTTATCTAGGGATTTTGTGGCAACTGTAAAAGATCTTGTGATGTTATCAAGCAATCATTGATAAACTTTCTAGTACATGAAATTCAAGCCAGAGAAGATCGTTAATTTATTCTACGACATAGGAACACTCATCGATACGACAACCAGTCCGGCCGTAACTGGATTGACATAACCATCAGTGTCCCATGGAAGCAATAAACTTGGAAAAAATGAAGAAATATCATTAAATCGTTATTCAACGAATATACGTTGTATTGTAGTCGGTATACTGGACATTTGTTCAATTTGCAAACTATGTATAATAGCACTTCTCAAAATGTAAATTGCTATGAAATAAATAAGTATAATGCTGGGGCGTTTTAATTACTCCGTGAAATGCACGAGTAATGATAAATTATTATTAGATGCCATACGATATTCCTGCATGAACCTCTTCAACTGCCATAACAGACGTTCAAATAGCCCTGTACGAAATGAAGTAGGTAAACAAACTGCCTATCATCTCAATCTAAACGATAGGCACGGATTCAAATATCCCAGCACTACCACCATTTTGTCGCCACGCCCTCTACTTACGGTAATGAATGTTAGACATTCTAAGATATAGTAATTGTTACTCATGTATAAACACATTTAGACTGCGACAAATTGTGGGCGTAACGACAAATCTAGTAGGATTATTTGAATCCTACCTTCAATTATCCCGCGCAGTCTCCGAACTATTCTATCTGCTTCGCACCCATCCCAGGACTCTCGTATTCACCACCTGTGGGTTTAAATACCCTATGACTTCAACTGTCACCAGTGCATAGCTCTTAGCACCTAAAGGTTCTATCAGGCTAATATATATCTGAGCTACTTTACAGGGCTATGTGTAAGTCCTAGCCAACATGAACGTCCATTAAGTCCACACAAGGGAGTACACTTAGATCAGTATGTCAATGCCTCAAGTATGTCAATGCTTCGTCTGGGAATATGTTTGTCATGTCTTACTACCACAGTCAGGTACGCTAGATAGCCTTAAGTTCAATTGGGTAATCTTACGTCGGCACAATCTAGATATGACAATAAATAAAGGTAATTATTAGACACAATATACAAGTTGTCTTGGAACACTAAAGATAATCTATAGAACGATTACGCTGCTAAGATCTAAATACACTTAGCTCTCAATGCGGCGTAGCTCCAACTCGTCGGGCAGCAAGACGTTACTAGTTGTATCCTTGCCAGTAGTCGACCATCGAATGAGGCCCTTCCAACGGAATTAATCGCTTAAATACGCGAGACTACAGTTCTCCCTCTACCCTCAAGTAATAAACTTGCCAGAGTAAATAATCTCTTAAGGTGCCAGTACACGCCCCGATCATGGGTTACAAACTTCGCGATACAGTTCGCGACAACTTCAGACAGCAATCTAAATTGAAGTGCGTTATCTGACACAATTAAATCTGGAACACCTTTGGCAGCGATGAAACGTCTGACTGCTAAGGAGCATTCTTCTGTAGACATATCCTTAACTACTTCAAGGTGTATGGCTCTTATTACTAAACATGTGAAAAGAGAAATCCAACGCTTTTCTTTTCCACTTTCGGTTTTTACTAGCATTGGGCCGAAATAGTCAATTCCTACATACGCATACGGTGATTCGAATCTTACCCTCTCTGGCGGTAAAGCAGGAGTAGATGGTAAGGTATATGGACCGCCTCCATGTCTCTTGCACTGAGGGCACCTGTTTATAATTTTTTGGACTTGAGCTCGACCTTGTGGTATCCAAAATTTTTGTCTTACTAGACTTAGAGTGTGTGGCACACCCACATGGTAATTGCCTTCATGGATATCTTGTATGACTTTGTTACTGTAATCACAATCCTTAGGTAAAAGTATTGGATATTTTGCGTCATAAGTCAAGTCCGAGTGTGTCAAGCGACCTTTGCATCTTAAGACACTATCCACATCTTTGAATAGTCCCAAGTTTCTTGAGAGGCTAGTCTCTTTACCTCTTACTTCTTCAGGAAAGTAAGTTCTTTGTAATTCTACTAACTCTTGTGTTTCTGATCTGATCTTCATGTTTTCATTTGACCTCGTCAAATCTTCATCCCGAAGCTGAACCTGTCTCAATTCTTTTGGATCTTTAACTTCTTCAATAACTTTTTCATTATTTCTTAGACTGTCACTAAGTTCTTCTTCAGAATAAGGTTTTGACGGTGTAACACCGTTGTTCGGAAGACCCTCCCGCGCGACGCAAAAGGTAGTAGAAGCGAGGTTGTTAGGCCACTTCTCAGGACTTAGCTTTAAGAAAGTTGGACCACTTAACCACCTGTTCAGATCTTCTCCTGACTTGACAGGTCTAGTTGCGACGTCTGCCGCATTAAGTTCTGAAGGAACATGTCTTATCACCAGAGATTTGTTTCGCTTGATTTCCTCTATTCTTCTTGCTACAAAAGGCGTTAACAGTTTATTCGAGTGATACCAGCTTATAACTATCTGGCTATCTGTCCATAGGATTTGTTGTGTAACATTTACGTTAATGTATTTCGTTACATACTGTAACAGCCTGTTTCCGATTAAAACACTTAATAACTCTAAGCGTGGTATCTTTAGATGTTCTTGATCTTTCACTGGTGCTAATCTTGTTTTACCTATAACAAATTTCACGTTGCCTTCTTGCACTAGATATACAACGGCCGCGTAAGCTTTTGTAGATGAGTCTGCAAGACAATGTAGACTACAACTTGTATGTTGTGCTATGTTTCTAGGTAAAGATATATCCTTTGCCAATTCAAGGTCTTTTAGGATGATTTTCCATTTGCTGACAATCTCTTCAGATAATGGTGTGTCCCACTGATACTTGTCTTTCCATAAGGACTGAAACAGTAGTTTGGCAGATAAAACTAAGGGTGCTGCATACCCACATGGGTCGTAAATAGATGCTACGGTTTTGAGTATACCTCTCTTCGTAAAAGCATTGTTGACTTCTTTCATCTTCAATTGAAGTGTGTCTTTCTTGACATTCCAATTTAGACCTAAGACTTTTACATTTTCATCTTTATTAGTATCTTGAATGTGTTGCATAAGTTCCTCTGAATTGGAATTCCATTCACGCATATTCATGGAAATTTGTTGAAATGCTAATTTTGTGTCCTCATACAAGGTTTTTGCACTTTGGACATCATTTGTTCCGGTAACAAGATTATCAACATATATGTCATTGGCTAGTTGCCTTACATGACTAGACGTTGAGTTAGATAAGTGTAACTTTATAGTTGCATTCAATAAGAATGGCGATGAAATAATTCCAAATGGTACACGCGTAAATCTAAAATGTAGAAGATTATCTTCATCTACTGGTTTGTTAATGTCTTTTAACCAAAGAAATCTCGTCACATCTCGATCCTTTTCATATAAAGCCATTTGGAGAAATGCTTTTTCCACATCTGCTGTTATTCCTATTTTAAAGCTTCGGAATCTGATCAATATTCCCGTTAGCTCTTCCAATAGTATCGGACCGCTATACAAGCATTGGTTAAGACTTTTATTGTCACCTGACCTCGCAGATGCATCAAAAACAATTCTAGAAGATTTTCCGGGCGAAGAAACACTGTGGTGTGCCAGATAGTGCACTGGATGATCACACCTCCTTTCTTCAGGCACAAGTTCTATAACTTCTTTGTCAAGTTGACTCTTTATCGTTTGATCATAGTCTTTTAGAGAATCCTTATCCAGTCTCTTCAAAAGGCTTACTAATCTGCCATATGCTAGACCTAGATTAGACGGTAAATTGGGTGGATATTCCGTCCACGGCCAACCAACACAGTATCTGTTGTCTTTTACAGTAGTTGTCTCGTTAAAGCGTTTGATGGCTTCTTCATCCTGATCAATCTTCGGTGAGTCTGTAATACCGATCGTTTCTAAGTCCCAAAGGTTCTTAACATTACCCATATCTATGGGTGGATCTGGGATATTCAGTCTTGTCTCATAAGACGATTGAAAATACGTGAGAACTTTCAGTTCATCACTGAGTAGTTCTTCAGTTCTTCCTGACAGAATCCAACCAAATTCTGAGTTGACAAGATAAAGATTTTCTCTTAGCTTTATTTTCTCTGTAGACATTAGTGCATAGTAATAATCGTTGCCTATCAGAATGTCTATCTGATCTGATAGTGATCCATCATCAGCCATGATTAATTTATCATCACGGTATTGTTCGATCCATTCTTGTTTTGGGCACGAGATACCTTCAGTAATCGATGTTACTACATTCGCATATATAGACTTTGTTTTATTTGTCTTTGTTATGACATTTAGTTTGACTAGAGGACTCCTAATTTCTTGTGGTTTCTTTGAACCAAAAGTGAATATCAATAATTGATTTTCTTCTTCTGTTTCCAAATTCAGTTCTGTAGCGACTTTCTTGGATATGTAAGTTCTCTGAGATCCGGAATCTAAGAGCAAACGGTATTTTCTCAGGTTACCAGTTTGATCTTCACCTTGAACTATGGCTGTTTGTAGAATTGTAGAAACTCCTTCATACGCCTGTAGCGTCTTTACTGATTCAAGCTTTGTTCCTTGACTGGCTCTCATACGTCCGGGACATAATGCTCGATTATGGCCTGTTGACCGACAGTATACACAAGGCTTAGTCATTCTACATGCTTTTCTAAGATGACCCCTTCTGAAGCATTTGTAACAATGGTCTCCTAGTTTTTTCTTCCTTTCCAACACAGTTTTGAAAGATTTGCATTTGTCATTGAAGTGATCGCCTTGACAGAATATGCATTGAATCTTTCTTCGCTTCTGATCCATTTCTCGGTTAAATTCATCTATTCTTGATTCATGGTATCCTTTTCTAAACGATCCAGCGAAGGCAGCAGTGCTACAGCTCTTAGCACTCTTCTGAGGAGATCTCTCCCTTTTATTGGACAGGAATTTAGATTTACCAAACGGTCTCTTACGTTTTACTTCTTTTGTATGTAGTGCTTCTGTGGTATACTTCATTTCTTTAGTACTGAGCCTATCGCCAAAGTCTTTTGCATCTCTCCTTGCAGAAATAATTATGTCCAATTCTCTTCGAATATTTTCTATTGATCCGTCAGCAGCCTTTAGTCTTACTTCATAAATTACATCCTCTGGAAATTTCTCCATAATTAGGAATCTTAAAAGTTTACTATCTGTATTCTCGCCTAACGATTTTAAGACCCGAAGGTGTCTCTCAATTTCATCGAAGGTCTTGCGACAATCTTCATTCTTCGATGCAGGTTTAACTTTATACAATGCGGCGTAGTGCGCATCTATAATTTGTTCCTTTCTGCCGTAACGGGCTTGTAATATATCCACAGCAATCTGGTAATTCTCGTTTGTGGTCTTCAATCCTTCTATCATATATTTAGCTTCACCTTGTAGTGAAGTCTTCAAATAAAGCAGTTTGTCTACATCACTCAATTTTCTCTGACCTATATTTGAGCTAAATTGGTCCCAAAAGGGATACCAACTTAAAACATCTCCGTGGAATTTTGTTAAAGTTAACTCAGGTAACTTGCTTCTACTAGAAGTATGAGTAGAATTCTCAGATGGTTCATCACTTTTGTCTATTTGTATTGAAGCCTTAAGATCTGCCAATGCCTCCTCACCTTCTATTTGAGAAGTAGTCATAAGTGAAATTCCGTCTGCATCCGGATGTTCTACTTTATTAAAATAATGATGAAGTTCCGTATTGAAACTATTTAATACAGATTGTAACCTTGAAACTGTAACCAAACTATGCTCTCGGGTTTTCTTGTCCCACGGTTGACATGTGCACAAACTCTTTGCCTCATTTGCCAGAGCATCGATTTTGTTTGCAAATATTGTCAATCTTCGAAACAATATTTCATCCATCTTGTGTTCACTTACGTTCTGAAAGTGTATAGTACAAATATTCAAAACTCAATTCAATAATCATCATAATAGGGAAATGTTCTAAAAAGAATTTTCCTAATGTCACTCATAAGTACTAATCCATTGGTATCCTTCACCTTATGTGATTCAACATTTAATTAAATTCATATTAACTTTAAGTTAGAATTTGCTAATCGTTGAACTAGCCCATAATATTATAAAAGCCATTGTGGACTCAAGACTTCTTTCGTAAGATGGTACAGGTACTATCAACTTGTCAGATTTATCTCATAGGAGATACATAACTATAGCATGACAAGTGTGCCCATAGAAATTCAATTTCATTTGTAAATAAACATTACTTCCTTTTATAAGATGTAATCTTAACTAATTCACTCTTTATTATTTGAGTTCAGAGTATATTTTATTTTTAAATTTGATAAAATAAGCCAAAAGCTTATTATTCATTCAATAACTTATTAATTGATATGATGATGATGAGTCTTTGACATTAAATCAAAGCTTCTCACTAAATTATATTTATTTCACATAGCGCAGTATACTACAATCAAATGATTCTCAATAATATGATTTAAACATTGATGAAATGTAATTTATGTGATCCTTTTACATATATCACATTTGTTAAGACTATGGTTACCCGCAGGCACATACACTATTTCATTTACTAGAGTCGATATGGTACATCACTAGTCTAGATGTTTCACATCACTAATTCATTAAAATCTTTACTGAAAATAATTTTATCTTCCATTCAGTTGAAATTAAATGTTTTTATTTTATTAAGCAAGATTTCAAACCGATACACTATCAGATTTGCCATTGCGCATGACAAACTTACAGTAAGGGCAAATTCCATTACCGGTTAACAATGGATCAACACCCAGGTTTTCATAGAAAATCCATATTTACCGATTTTCTCATAAATCATGCATTACTCAATAATAGCTGCTCGAAATTGATACTTTTACTAGTATTTCTTATAGTAGCTTTGAAGAATTTCACTCAATTTCATCAAACTTCATAACAGTTTGTTTTCAGGACACACAACTCAAGCATGAAACACAACTTTCAAAACATGTATAAATGGGCACTGAATTTGCGTTTCATTCTTTTATTTATAACGACAGTTTATTAATTGTTTATCTTATTAGATAATTATAACATGCATCGATACTTATTATGACACAGGATATTTCAGACAAAACAATCACAGCTTTGTGATTTTCTCATTGTTTTCATTACATTGTAATTTTCCGCCATGTTACTTTCATACAATTTTTTATTTAGATTACCAGACCGGGCCTGTAAGTTTTATACACCAATTTTCCTGTTAGTACATAAATATGCTCACCAATCACTTACCGTCAACTTCCAATTCACTTTGCACTCACTTTTACTCACTTTTATTATAGAAATAAAACTCCTTTGTGCTTTTATTTACTTATTTGTATCAACAACAATAAATACACAACTTACGCTTGTAAACTTTTCAACCACAGACTAGGTATGAACGAATGAATGCATACGCACAGATAAGATTCACCAGTGTACCAACACACGGTATCGTTCCGTCATGACAAGTCAACTGACGTTTCCGTTTTATCTCATTCATGTACGAGTCAAATATATTTCTTTGCATATTTATCAACATTTAAATAATAACAAATAATCAGATGTTTTCCAATGAAAATAATTGGAAATATTCAAACCATAAATGATAATATTTAAAATCATTCGCGATTCCATACGCGACATAATTTTCTTTACGTTGTCAATAATGATTTCAGTTCCGCTACTCCCCGCTAGATGGAATTGTAATAAATGTCACAAATTTTTAATGGTTTTTATTCTTTATTAGAAAAATCTCTCTATTGCCAATGAAATGACCGCCGGCACCACAAATCTGGATTACTCATGGTATTACCATCGTTTTACTAGTAAACACTATGTAGACAGTACAATGTTGTACAAACTATGTTCTCATATCGGACACAAAGGATTTAACAAATACAATGGTCTTGTTGATTAGATTATTAGACCATATTCTTTTCATTACTCATATCACAGCAACTAGAACCACCAAAAAGGAAATGTGTCGCCAAGATTAAATGGGGGACCAAGGCACACATACCTTAAGATTGCCCGGGTTCCTATATTAATATTAAATGATATAAAAGTAACTCTGGTTTTATTTATCTGCTTCGCAAGGTTATTATTACCATACAAAATTCTGTAATATCCTTGTGTCATAATATCATGAAATGAATTCTGAGAACATAATTTCTACCTTAAGAGAGAGATTAAGAATCCAGACTCATGTAGTGTCGGCCGCCCCTTCCCGGCATAACATGAAGACAGCCAGCCTCCATATACCAGCATGGGAAGATCTGTGGAAAATTGGTTCTATGACTCCTCAAATGTCACCAAGTATACTATTCATGGGCATAAGACAAATTGCCATCTTTTCATTATGATAAGCAAACTCATGGTAAAAGAGATTAGAACTTTGAATGTATTAATATATTACTTTAATATGATTGACACATTATTGCTCGTCTCCGACGAGCCAAAATAAGTGGGCATAGAATAGCACAGCTTCCAACAAGTCTATTACCATACATACATATTCACATATTACCTGACCGTCTCCTCTCAAGCCGGACAAGTACACATGGCTTGACAGAGCCTCCTACGAGTCTGTCAAGCGCACATAGGGTACTCACTCACCCAGATACATATATATATATAAATATAAATCATATAAATCACATAGCTCAGCCCAGGCTCCAACGAGTCTGACGAGGAATCGGTGGGCACCATCCTAGCCGCACACATATAAATCATATAACTCGGCCCAGGCTCCAACGAGTCTGCCGAGGAATCGGTGGGCACCATCCTAGCCGCACACATATAAATCATATAACTCGGCCCAGGCTCCAACGAGTCTGCCGAGGAATCGGTGGGCACCATCCTAGCCGCACACATATAAATCATATAACTCGGCCCAGGCTCCAACGAGTCTGCCGAGGAATCGGTGGGCACCATCCTAGCCGCACACATATAAATCATATAACTCGGCCCAGCCTCCAACGAGGCTGCCGAGGAATCGGTGGGCACCATCCTAGCCGCACACATATAAATCAAATTCAGGTAAGTCGTGAGGCAGCTATGTCCTAGCCCATATGGCTTGACATCCGTGCTCCTCCTTATCGATAATGGAAATACGTCATTATCTGCGACCAGAATATAAATCATGTTCCAAACCAGCCTGTACTAGCCTGAAACAGCGTCCTTCACACTTGATACAAATATCTGTATATGGCTAACCTTGCGTCAGCATACATTAAGTAAAGATTGCAGGAATATTCACCATCGTCATGTGCTTTAGTTACTTGCAAATATCAAGGGTAAATATATAACTTTATTATAACGAAATATGCATAGAACTTCTATGAAAGTTAGAAATTGACTTTAAAGAGAGTTTCAGAATGCTTATATCTTTTAGAGTATACTTAGCTCTCAGTCTGTCCGTTGCTCAAAACAGCGCAGGAACCACTCAAACACAATTCACTTATAAATTGAGAATTATAAATATTAGTTTGAAGGCAAAGAAAATTCGACTCGTTATAACATGAAAAGTTTCTTACCATAGACAAATAGAGTAGTGATACTTTTCTAGAACCTTGAACAGGATACGGCAGTGATTGGGTGATTGGTAGCATTGATTCTATTTCATCAGGAATTCTATATTGTGTATTATGGTTAAAGGCGTCGCTACACGACCAAATCTTGACAGATTCGCGATCGTCGCGACACCGACGACGAGGTGGAGGCTATGTATGAGGATATAACTAGGCCTAATAAAAAAATACACTCACAACTTTTCATGCGGACATCATTGCAGTGACAGAATCGCGGCTGGACGACACAATTAACGACTATTTCCTCCTGACTTCGTGGTGCTGCGAGCCGACCGGTGCGGACGCGGGGGCGGCGGCGTGCTGCTAGCCGCCCGGTCGCCGTTTCAACTTCATCTGCTGGACTGTGGTGCAGTACCGGAGGATGAAATCATATGTGCCCTAGCGACAAAAGGTCATCTCGGCTTTATTGTTTGTGTAGTGTATCTTGCACTCAACATACAACCTTGCAGATACTATTCTGTGTTCAACTGTATTGAGAAGATTGCATGTGAACATTCTCGACCAACGATTATAATTGGGGATTTCAATTTATATTCTACTACAACTTCTATTCGAAAAGACTTTGAACTGTTACTATCCCATTGTGATCTAGGCCAAAAGAATAGTATTGTTAATAGCCTAAATCGCCTTTTAGACTTAGTGTTAATAAATCAAAGAGTATCGGATATATAACAATAACAGAAGCTGTGGCTGGCCTAGTGTCCTCTGATAAACATGTCAAAATTAAAATTTATTTTACAGTCTTGGTGTCGAGAAATGACTATATCGCGATATTATAAATACGATTATCAGATTGTGTGATATTATTTAGTCTGGCAAGTCGGGCAAAGTATTTGACAAAAGCTCGCATCACTATTGTCTGTGGTATGTTAAGTGTTTGGCATCTAACGTCGTTTGACTGACGCATTTGTAATCATAGCATCGCAGACGCATATCAACAAACACATATTGGTATAACTTTTCCTTGTAAAGAAATGATAGAAAAATAGTGGTGAAGTGTTTTCGTGTAACTGGAGATTTCTGGAGTTACGCTGCTCGTCTAGATGAAAGCTAAGTACATTGATTCTATCTACTAAGAATCAAATAGATATAAGCTCGATAGATTTAGAGTTTCTGTCAGTGTGTGTGTTTGAATATTAAGATGTTTTATCTTAGTAAGCTCGAGTAATCAATGCCCTACCCTATGTAATATTTGCCAGTATTTGATATGACACAAGATGTCCCACAAGTCGCTAAGTTTATATTAGCTAATTACACAGTGTCATTATTCTATCCTTACCAGAGAAATTGACGAAAACATTTAAACATTGTCATGAGAGGTGCCTAGAACAGTTGCTACTTATGAAAGTTATGAAGTATAAGTAATTTGTTTTCCTCCCTGTCTGATACGAGCTAATGATTCTGTAATCTGCTAGCTGTGTGTCGGATGTCGGAGAGTAAAGGTGTGTAACTAGACGGGGTACCCTAGAGAAGAGCTCAGCGCTGAGTATTTGAAGCACATGGCAGGCAAGGGTCGGATGCTGAAAGCATAGCTGACTCTTGCCGTTGAGTTAAAGTAGCCGTGGATCGGCTTTGGTCGTTGATCGACCTGAGATATAGTGTAGCAGTGATCTGCTCTGTCGTTGATCGACTTGGAGAGTTGCGTGCTGTCTATTCAAACAGATTGAAGGACAGTAATTACCCTTAGGGAAGTATGTATAGTTTGATTAGAGTGATGCTCGTAGACCATAACATACAAACATGATTCATACATGATTACAGTTAAAGTATTCATAGATACATATGACTAGCCTTGGTGGCACTTAGTACCGATGTAGGTCTGATAATACTTGCCAGGTTAGCAATGTATTGGTATAACTATGTATGAATTGCATTGACCATGGTTTGGTCAAGTCGTGAATCGACTAGTTACTATGAGAAGTTGTGCTGACCACCATTGTGGGAATAAGAGAAGATATATGAGAACTAGAGAAAGCCATTATAGATAGCTATTTGGAATAAACATGACAGTGTTTGCTTAACTCTTAGAGATCTTGGACTCGATAAGGAGATTAAATAGTTTAGGTAGTCTGATCTCTTATGTGCTAAGAGTTGACGTAATTTGGTGTTTGAGGTTATCATATAATCCTCCCCCCACAGATGGTGTACGCAAATGGAGCATATAAGAGCGAAGCAGATTTCATGGACTATAATTATGTTATTTTTTCCCCCTAATTCCAAAATAAAAGACAGCGAAAGAGTTTTGATTGTGTATTATTTATGTTGAGTTTTGTAATCTCACTGTATTTTGCAATCAAATAACTTTATTTATTTAAAAATAAAATTTAACAGCATTACAGCATACTGCCAAGGCGCTGATAAACTTAAAACAAAAATCTAATCTAATATCTAAATCTAAGAATCTAAGGAAACAATACAAAACAGCAAAATTATAACTAAGAAATACTTTCACAAAATTTCTTAAAGATAAGTAGAAGTTTGCTCCACTTGTAGGCAAACAGATCGCAATCTGGTGCATATAAGGTTAAAAAAAAAAGTAAAAGTAAAAGTAGTTTATTCTTCAAATTAGGCATATTACATGCACCTATGAACGTCAATAAACTACCACCGGTTCGGAAAAATAAACCTCTGCCACGAGAAGAACCGGCGTAAGAAACTCGGCGAGGTGTCATTTTTTCAAAACAATATACATTGTATAGTTAAATATAAATTACAGTGTCAGCTACTACAAAATAACTGAATTAACAATGCTACAGTAGAAAACATATTTTCGCGATAGATTACCCGTGCAGGACGCTATCATTGCCAAACATCCCTATCCTTACTTTGTTAAGTAGCCTTGCGCGTTGACAATTGGTGAGTGCTCATGCGCCACCGTGCGAGCCGCCTCCATCGCCAAGAGGTGATGGCTGCGGCCGCGAAGGTACTTGTCAGGAACAAACAGACAACATGTTCTAGAGACCAAGTCGGAGCAATCTGACTCTCCTCTCAAGAGCCGACAAACAGTTGCCAAAAGTTCGATATTGCGCCGGACCTCTAGGGAATTGAAACCTAACATTCCAAGTAAGTATTTGGTAGGATAAAGAAAGGGATAGAAACCGTACACTTTTTTTATACAAAAAGCGGAGAAAAGCTTTTTGTACTTTCTCTAAAAGAAAAGTATATGATTTCTCATGTGGATTCCAAATTATTGAGACTGATTCAATTTTATTTGTTACTAATGCTGCGTATAATAACTGTACCACCTTGGGATCACGGAAATCCTTAGCGTTACGGATAATAAAGCCCAATCTTTTATAGGATTCCTTCGCAAGCGATTGGATATAAAATAAATAAATAAATAAATGTTGGGGGACAATCTTACACAAATCGACCTAGTCCCAAACTAAGCAAAGCTTGTACTATGGGTACTAGACGACGATATAAATACTTATATAGATAAATACATACTTAAATACATAGAAAACATCAAAGACCCAAGAACAAATACCCGTGAAAAATGCACAAATAAATGCCCTGGCCGGGATGCTGTCATGCGGTTGGAAAGTCAGTTTGTCATCAAATATAACGCCAAGGTCTTTAATATAGTTCACGCGGGCGATTGGGCTATTGTCTAATAAATAGGTATTGTGTAGAGGTGAGCGAGCGCGGGAAAAAGTCATAGTATAGCATTTTGATGAACTGAAAAGTAATTTGTTATTTTTACTCCAATTGAGCACTGCATCTGTCTTCTTGTAATGGGACGTGATCGGCAAAACTATTTACACGACGTACCAGTTTAACATCGTCTGCGTAGAGTAAACAATGAGAATGATTAATGACGGTCTCAAGATCGTTAATCATCACAATAAAAAACAAAGGTCCCAGGATAGAGCCTTGACTTAATCCAGAACGGGTATGGTAAGGTGGTGAAATATAGCAACCATGTCGAACGAATTGTTGCCGATCCCTGAGATATAGTCGGCAATTAATCGGAGGAGTTTCGGAGTGAATCCATCCATTGGTCTAAAATTCTAAATAACGGGATATTCAATCAGTAAGGGATAGTAAGTTACTGTTAACCGACCGCCGCGCACGAAAACCATGCTGACAGTCGGTTAGATACGGGCTTATTTGACGAGAATTTTTCTGATGCAAGATTGATTCTAAGATTTTTGAAAATGAATATGTGATGGATAGGATGGACTACGAATTCTTTCCCGGCTTTAATGATATATGGAGGCACGTTATCAGGACCAACAGCGCTTCTAGGCTTAAGTTTATTAATTGCAGCTTTTACGTCCTCCAAAGATATTTCATTTACTTCAATTAGAGTGGCGGTCTGGGAAAAGTCTTTCTTCATAGTTAGATCAGAGTCAAGTAGTGGTATGTCTGGTAAGAATACACTGGAGAAAAGTCCGCAAATGCCAATGCAGCATCGGCACCCTTATGCTCTTGTCCGCCGTATGAAACACTGGCTTCGAACCCACCTTTACATCTTAAACTATTGACATGATTCCATATATTGGTTAGCTCTAATGTTCCGTTCAACAAACCTAGTGTTGTGGCTATATGCGTTGGCTACAAGTACTTTAACATTGATTCTGTACTTTAGCATGTGATGATAATACCTGATTATCAGTGTAGTGTGATCTTTAGCTGGTAGGATTATTGGATGTGCATGATTGTAAGAAATGTTAGATTGAGTCAAACGACCACCAGAAAATTTCAACTGTCTAACTATCGCGCTTCTTGAGATACAGCCTGGTGACAGACAGACCGACGGACAGCCAGGGAAGTCTTAGAATAGGGTCCCGTTTTTACTCTTTGGGTACGGAACTACGAACCCTAAAAACAAGGGATCTATGATTTTGTAAACTGTTACCTACCATTACTACTTTAAAAACATCTACAGTAATAAACAGTATTAAGAATAATAAACACGAGATACAACTTTTACTTTTTTAAATAAAAAACCCGCTAAGAGCGAGTCGGACTCGCGCGCCGAGGGTTCCATAATTTTTTTAAGATGTTCGGTTTTTACAATTTTTCCTTTATTTGTGCTATAAGACGTTGCTTCGTACCAAATTTCAAGATTCTGAGTTCACGGGAAGTACCCTGTAGGTTTTGATTTCCTTGCGAGTGTCGAAATTTGCGGCATAAACGGCTGTATCTTGATTGCGTTGGCTTAGAAGTTTAATTTTTTTACAGCTCCAAGGGACAGGTAGACCTGAGTATTTGATATAAATTCCAGCTTGATACCTACACGCGTTCCTGAGAAAAAGGGTCTTGCCAGACAGACAGACGGACGGAAGGTCAACTAAGTGATCCTATAACTAGTTAAACAACCCTAAAAATAAACAAAAAGATAAATACCTAGATTGTATCTTAAAAAATATGCAAAATTATATCTTGTACAATTTGCTGGCAACACTGCCTCACTGGTATATTTTTTTGGTTTTTTGTGACTTTAGTGCTTTATTTGAAAACATTTAAACAAAATAATATTTTCAGTTGGAAAGTAATATTATCTTTTTGTAGACTAGATGTGTGGGATCTCTTTTTACAGGTAAATACACTGCATTTTTCACTGACCTCGTTCCGCGCTCACCGTGACATGTTGAATGACAGTGATGAATGTCAACTAGTTTTAAATAACGTCAACGACCGGCGTTCTTCAAGCTTTGGCAGAGGGGAACGCCTATCAGCGTCTACTCCGGTTGGTTTAATGCTCTAAGGTTTGCAGCGACATTATCTTAGGTTCAAATAGGCACTGGTCAGGCTTTATATAGAAGGGATGTCGACCAAAATCGTGAAGGAGACGACATTTTGCAATTTTTCTATACTATAATATGGATTTTGAAGAAAACCACGTCACTCTTTATGACCCTCACATTATGTAATACCATTATCAAAATTGTAATACATAAAAATGTTACCCATTTTTATGATGACTTATCAAGGATAAGCCCTAAAGTTGAGTGTTCAACTAATTATTACATAATGCGTGTCCGGTTACTGCTTATTTATTACAAATATCAGGTGAGTTCGTTTATGTTTCTGTAAATTTGAGCTATCTGCAAACGTTTTACTACAAACGTCGCAAGAATAAGGTCTTTCTCCTGTATGTGTTCTGATGTGGGTAATCAGAGTAACCTTCTGTGTAAACTGCTTTTTACACATATGGCAGGTATAACACTTGTCGCCCGTGTGGATTCCTTGATGTCTCGGTAAATTTGAACTGTCTACAAATGTGGACGATAAAAGCACAGTAGACAATAGGTGGCTTGCTATCACCACCCTCTGGCGGGTAATAGCAAGATTACCAGACCGGACGTGACATTTATGTTCCCGCGCGGTTCGTCCGCCCGCCGCTGGAGCACGCCACCTCTCTTTACCCTGTTTTCATAGGTTTCAATGAGGTGTTTATTCCTCTCAACACTAGAGGGTGCCCTGCTTCTGGAACCTTCATACGTCGAATGTTCTAGAAGCCGGAAATCACTAGCGTTTCCGCCCAGTAGCGGCGAGTAGACTGAACCTAGTCAGTTTTCGTTAGGTTTTGCCTAGTTTTAGCGCGTTCTTGTATCGGTAACGTTCGTCACGGCCGGTCTAGGCATTATAGTGCTCACATATGAATAGGTTTATGCTAGGTTTGTGCCAGTGTCCTATATTGTTATTGTGCTATTATATATTAATCTTGTGTGTGATTGATTATTATATTAACAGTTTAAAGGACATATATATTGTTTTCGTTCCGTCATCAACTCATCACCATACTACCTGTATTTTACTTACCGTGTGTCCGCTGTCCTCAACATTGGTCCATTTCGAGCCGGACGAGTGAGACCACGCGTGTGATATATGTGTTTTTTGTGTCGTTAATTTTATGGTATGGTAGTGACGCGTAAAATGAATCTTGCGGAAGAGGCTCGGGCGCTTCAGAGCGAGAACGAGGACGAGGAGGCATCGCGGGGAGAGCAAGCGACCCCGCCTACCGTGTCCGACACGGAGTCTAGTGCGCCGAATCAAAACACGGGGGCGTCGCCCCCTCTACAGCCGTCGCCGACACTGCCGGCGCCCCTGCCCCTGTCGCCGACATTTACGGTGCCCCGCCCCCTGTCGCCGACACCTTTGGCGCCACGGCTGGCACCGTCGACATCGCAGGCCCACAAATACTTTGACGAAACAACATCACAAGACGGAGCGAAAGCAAGAAAGAAAGCCCTGGCACGAGCGAGGCTAGCGCTCGCCGAAGCCCGACTTGCCGCCCTCGAGGCGGAGGAGTCCGACGACGAATTGGACGAGACTGTGATTCCCGGCACCGCCGCTCCCATCGCGGCAATGGAGTCACCACAACTCGTGAAAGCTAATCCCAATAGTTACCCCGGCGCGTCAGGGACGAACGCGCGAGGTAACCACAGCGTACCACAAATAAGTGCGCAGTTGGACGAGATCGTGATTCCCGGCACCGCCGCTCCCATCGCGGCAATGGAGTCACCACAACTCGTGCAATCCAATCCTAATAGTTACCCCAGCGCGTCAGGGACGCACGCGCTAGGTAACCACAGTGCACCACAAACAAGTGCGCAGAAGATAGAGACTCGGCGCGAGACACCACTTGCCGTTGTCGCGAGCCCTGTGATCTTGGGTTCCGCCGTTGACATCACGGCACAAACTAGGTCACCACAGCTCACGCGAAGCGGCTCAGAACACACGCCGAGGGCGTAGACTCCGCCACCGCGCGCCGCTGCCGGCGACGCGCCTCCAACAGCTCCACCGCGTCACAGCGATCGCGAGGACACTGGCCAGTCGCTGAAGGACCTCGCGTCGGCACTTCTAGAGGTAGCTCGCGGGGGTCGCCCCGCCGCAAACAGGTATTATCTTGAATTACCTAATTTTAATGGGGCAGTTCAATGATATTTTAAGTATAGATAGGTTATGCTCGAACATTACAAGCGCAAAAAGTGCTTCCAACATCGCGGCATCACACATTCGCATTTTGTTTTATTGTTTACAATACGCACACTTCATCGAAAGCGTAAAAGAGATAGCTTTATCAAAATAATACATAAGAAAGAGACAGCCTTCACCCGGAACACCAATCACCGCACGTTTGACACAGATTAAAAAAACTAACACTAGGCAGAAGGTGCAAACTATTTCTACCTATTAATCGACGGATGATAGCGAGTGTAAGTAATGGTAATATCGCTATCGGGTTGTCGTTTGCGTAGCAGGCACGTCAAAGAATTACAAAATAATTGACTCGGACACGGATTTTTGAATAAACGTACAGACAGCAAAACTAATCTTGTCAAAAAATGTTTCATGCCTGTTGATGTCAATCGATTATATTTCTATCAAGCAACAAAAACTTCTTACAGACTGACCACAAGGTCGGTACACAAGGTGTGTAGGATACAAGAAAGGACACTTCTTCACTTTTCGTCACTGGTACTCAGAGATATACTTTAAAAATTAACATTTAATAGTTACAGCATTATTTTCTTCTAAATAAACCCAAAGAAATAAATAGGGCAGTAAGTTGAAGTTGACTATGTAACCCATATAATCTAGAATTGAATGTGATTTAGTATGACGCATCTGTTACATTAATCTATGTTCGCAGTCTGTTTGTCATTATCACTCTCATTGCAAACGACACTAGGTAGTCTCTTTCTCTGAGACAGCGTCTTCGTGGCATCATATTTGGTAAATTGAAGGATAAAATGGAAAAAATAACATAATTTCAGCTTACTTACTTGTGGTATGTGACGCCTGTTGCCTTAGTACGTTTGGATGTATAATTAGTGCACTTTCGCAACACGCATGACGGCATTTTTAAGGTCACTTACGTCGTTGGCGGGAACTCGTGTCAACATTCGCCTCTCTCGCTTGCCCGGGAGCGACTGAAGCCAATAGGCGATGTTTAGCGTCTTTATAGCGGCACACTTTAGGTACGCGGGTAACGTATCTATACTTAAAATATCATTGGGGCAGTTAGTGAATGGCTGCACTTCAAGTCAGCCTATGAAGAGTCTGCTTCTGCATTCTCGCCTGGGGAAAATCTGGCGAGGCTGCGGAAGAGCCTTAAGGGTCCAGCGATGGAGGCTGTGAAGGGTCTGTTCCTGGGGTCTCCACCAGATGTTATTATAAAAAGATTAGAGTGTAGGTTTGGTCGGCCAAATGCACTGATTATTCATGAACTGGAAAAGTTGAGGCATTTATCCAAACTGACAGACAATCCTAGGGACATATGCACATTTGCATCTAAAGTGAGCAATATTATCAGCACGGTTCAAGCGTTACATAAACCTGAATACTTGCACAGCCCCGAGATGATCAATGCGGTAACCGACAAATTGACCACAATCATTCGGAACAAGTGGTATGAATATGAATTTAAATCAACAAATGGAGAGCCCGGTTTGGTGGTTTTAGGGAGGTTTCTCGATAACGAGGCAGAGCTCAATGCACGACATGCTAGAGCGGAGGTAGTAGAGGAACCTCAGCACCGGGCCTCCAACAACAGACCATTCAGAACTTTCAATATAGAAAATAAAGTACCATGCAGAGTATGTGGTGGTGCTTGCACTAACGCATCTGTCTGTAATAGGTTTAAAAACATGTCTGTCTCAGAACGGTGGGAGGCTGCCCGCTCTAACAAATTATGTTTCAGGTGCCTACAAAAAAGAGCTTGGAAACACAGATGCAAAAGCAAGCAGTGTGAAGAAGAAGGCTGCGAGTACTTCCACCACAAGCTCCTGCATGGCGCCAGCGGCTGGTCGAGACAGCAAGCCGGGCCAGGTGGCACACACACTCGAGGCGCAGTCAGCGCGCACTCGCGCGCAGCAGACGACAGCCTCATGACAGAGGCCAGCTTGCCTCAGCAGTGCAATACACCCCGGCAGAGCATCGCATCCCATCCAAACGTCGCGCCGTGCTGTCATCATGATGCCCACTCCGTGGTCGCTTCGACGTGGGCGCCGCGAGCGAACACACGCACTCTCCTCAAAGTCATACCGGTTGTAGTATCCGGAACACAGGGTGAGATGAATACTTATGCTCTATTAGATGACGGATCCACTGTGACGCTGATGACATCAGAGACAGCACAGCGTATTGGGGCAAGCGGTCCGAATGAACCTTTTTTTATTGAGGCTGTAGCGGGTGCGCGTATAGAAGCAAACAGCTCACAACGGGTGAAGTTTACCATTCGTGGCAGGTATGTAAGTGAAAGCTTTAATATAAAAGCCCGCACCATCGACCAACTTGACATATCAGCGCAGTCAGTGCCTATGGAGGCAGTCACCGGTTGTGATCACTTGTCCCCTGTAGCCGAACAACTTGTGTATGATATGGGAGTGCCGACTATATTGATAGGTCAGGACAATTGGGCACTTTTACTCGCATCATAGGTCCTGCAGGGAACCAAGAGTCAACCGGTAGCATCCCACACCCCCCTGGGCTGGGTCCTACATGGACAGAGCTGTTATCAAATACGAAATCAAACGGCACATGCATACACAGAAAGGTGCAGCCATGTAAGTAATATTTCTCTTGACCAGCTTATACAAGAACATTTCAGTTTGGAATCACTGGGGGTAGAGCCGCGACGACCCAAAGCCGATCCTGAAACTCGAGCCCTGCAAATACTGCAAGAGACTACACGCGCTTTGCCTGAAGGGGGCTACGAAACCGGCATGTTGTGGAAAAGTGAAGGTAAGCAGTTCCCTGACAATTATGCTGCTGCGCTAGGCCGTCTCGAGGGTGTCGAGAAACGGTTGCGCAAGGATCCCAGTTTGAAACAAAAATATGCTGATCAAATTCAGTCTATGTTAGACAATGGGTATGCCGAGTTGGCACTTACAGCGCCACCTAGCGGCCGCGCTTGGTACTTGCCCCATTTCCCAGTACTAAGCCCTGCAAAACCGGGCAAGGTACGCCTTGTCCACGACGCAGCTGCACGCACACACGGTGTATGTTTAAATGATTATTTACTTACGGGGCCAGACTTATTAAAATCCTTACTAGGAGTGTTGATGCGTTTTAGACAAAAACCAGTTGCGGTTGTGGCTGATATAAAAGATATGTTCTTACGCATTACAGTAAGAGAACCAGACCGAGACGCATTGCGGTTCTTATGGCGCGATGATTCCAATTCTGCCCCCACCATATACAGAATGCGCTCGGTATTGTTTGGTGCAACATCCTTCCCGAGCACTGCAATATATGTGAAAGACCACAATGCCCGTGAACATCAGTCCCAGTACCCTGAGGCGGTTGATTCCATAGTAAGGCATCATTACATGGATGATTTTTTACAGAGCTTTGCGGATGCTGAGGAGGCGAACAGGGTGTCGCACGCCGTGGATGCAGTGCACCGGAGAGGCAACTTCGTGCTGCAGAAGTGGACGTCCAACGAGCTTGCCGCGACTGCCGGCCTCGCGACCGAGCCTGCGGCGTCGGACGTCAGCTTGAACAAAGCTGAGAAGGTGCTGGGCCTCGTGTGGCGGCCGGCGGACGACACTCTGGGCTTCAATTTCAGGGAGAACCCTTTTCATTTAAATTTACAAATAACAAAGCGTCAATTACTAAAGACTGCAATGTCCCTATATGACCCATTAGGTCTTGTCACGCCCGTAACGGCGCAAGCTAAACGTTTATTGCAAGATACTTGGCGGCAAAATGTTGGGTGGGATCAGTACCTACCTAAGAATTTAGAGCAAAAATGGAGTGAGTGGTGCATTGCGCTACAAAAGCTCACAAATATTCAAATACCTCGTTGCTATGGGGGTTACAGTGCTGCGATAACTTTAGATTTGCACATTTTCGTTGACGCGAGTGAGCTCTGTTATGCCTCGGCGGCTTATTGGCGATCAGTAGATGGAGCTGGCAATATTGGAGTCTCACTGGCGGCAGCGAAGGGGCGTGTCGCGCCCTTGTCGATCACATCTATACCTAGGCTTGAATTACAGGCGGCGGTCTTGGGCGGGCGCCTGGCGAAGACCGTGGAAGAAGAGCACGATCGGCGCGCCAACCGCCGAGTCTTCTGGTCCGACTCGCGCACCGTGCTCGCCTGGCTGCGCGCAGGCGCGCGTTCATTCAAGCCGTTCGTCGCGCACCGAGTGGCGGAGCTGGAGGAGACCACTGCCGGCGCAGAGTGGCGCTGGATTCCGACTGCTCACAACGTCGCAGACGACGCAACCCGCGACGTGTCGTCTGACTTCTCTCCGAACCACCGCTGGTTCCGCGGCCCGCCGTTTTTATACGACGACGAAGAGACATGGCCGCGAGAACACACACCGCTCGCCTCTACGAGCACTGGCGAAGAGCGCGTCACCGCTGCAGTAGCGGCGACTGGACCTCGCCTAACCGAGGCTCTACCCGACGCGACGCGATTCTCATCGTGGTTGCGACTCATCCGCACTACGGCACGCGTGCTTCAATTTATAGAGCGCTGTCGAGCCCACATCACAGCCGCCACGATGAAGCGCACACGGCGCACCGTCACTGAAGATCCCACTTGGTCAGCTACGCGACCTAATGCCGCGCGCACACGCCCCGGCCCATCGACGCGCACCCGCCTCATCGTCACGCCGACAGCCTATATCCCGCTCGCCGCTCAGTACACGCGTCGCTCCGAACTTCTTTGGGCACGTGCGACGCAAGAAGAATGCTTCGCTAACGAAATTCGTGACGTCACCGGCGGGAGAGCAGTGGCCACCAGCAGTCGCCTCCGACAGCTCTCAATGCTCATTGATGAACACGGTGTACTGAGGCTTCGCTCCCGCATCGCCGCGGCGACAGATATCACCGAAGAAACTCGTTCACCGGCCATATTAAATACTGTAATTGTACTAGTTACCAAGAAATAATGTATTTGTTATATTTAGATGAATATTAATAGACATATATCGGTACCTTTTTGCCTGAACCACAGGGAATCCCTAGCTCAGGCTCCTTTTTATACATAACTGTAAATTTTAGTCTATAGTTATAACATTTGTACGAAAGTTATTCAATAAATTTATTTGTATTATTATTGTATTATATTGGACGGCAACCATTATTACTGTCGCCTATATATAGACTCGATTCATCGGAAACTACATCACAGTGGAGTCGAGTGCATTGTAAATGAGATACGACAGCGCTACTGGGTTCTACGCCTCCGGCCAACCGTCCAAGGGGTTATCAAGCGCTGCCAACCCTGCCGCATCCGACGCGCAGTACCACCTGAGCCGCTCACCGGTGACCTGCCGCCATGTCGAGTCGCCCATCACCAGCGCCCGTTTGCTCACACTGGTTTGGACTATTTCGGCCCCGTGTCTGTCACAGTAGCGCGACATCACGAAAAGCGGTATGTGGCATTGTTTACATGCTTAACAACGCGCGCAGTACATTTGGAAATAGCCGCCTCGCTCTCTACCGACGCCGCCGTGATGGCTCTACGCCGCATGATAGCGCGCCGCGGCTGTCCCGAAGCTATTTGGAGCGATAATGGTACGAACTTCCATGGAGCCGACGCCGAGCTTCGTAAAGCAGCTATAAACTCGCTTCAGAAGGAAGCTGATATTAGACACATCGACTGGCATTTTATATGCCCGCGCGCACCGTTTATGGGCGGCGCGTGGGAGAGGTTAGTGCGCTCGGTGAAATCTGCTCTGACTGTCACACTGCGAGAGCGTCACCCACACGAGGACGTACTGCACACACTACTGGTCGAAATCGAACATACCGTCAATTCACGCCCTCTATCCCACGTGTCTGTCGCGCCAGAAGACGAAGAGACATTGACCCCGAACCACTTTCTTCTTGGCGGGCCGTCTAAGATCCCGTTAGCGGGGAGCTTCACAAAGGTAGAAGAATTGGGGCGCTCGCACTGGAGAGCATCGCAGCGGCTGGCGGACCTGTTCTGGCAGCGGTGGGTGCGCGAGGTGTTGCCCGAACTTCAGAACCGGCGGGAGCCGAATGGCCGCGGTGAGGCGGTTAAAGAAGGCGATGTAGTCGTAATAGTGGACGCGAATCTACCACGAAACGTATGGCCGAAGGGCATAGTGGAGCGCGTGTTTCCGGGTGCGGATGGAGTCGTAAGAGTCGTGGATGTAAGAACCAGCAGTGGCATAATGCGGCGACCTACCAAACGTCTTGTAATCTTACCCGTAAAATAAGTGTTTGCATTGTTTAACTTGTCAGTATAATTTATGTATTTCACATGATTTAAACTTGTAGTTCTGTTTGTTAACTCGTTGTTCTAATTAGTTACTGTGTAATATTTGTTACAGCCAGGCTAACTTAAATTTAAATTTGATACTGACAAAGTAAATATAAATAATTTGATAATTGTCATTGATTATACCTTAGTGACTATCGTTAAAACGGTAAATTGGAATTTATTTTATTAGTATATTTATTAGTTTGCTACCGCGCCCCTGACGGCTAGCTGCGTTTAGAGGGCCAGCATAATCGACACCTACATTATCAAATACGAAGCTTGGTCATAGACGAGCCTTTGGCAAATTGCCCATAATAGGTTTCACTATTTGACCCTTAAAGCGGGTGCAAAGCACGCATTGCTGGAAGCAGTGTTTAGCTAAATTGTTGCCTCCTATGGGCCAATAGGTGTCCCTAATAGCCGTGAGCAATAATTTTGGCGGAGCATGCATCAGTTTTTTGTGCTCGTGTTGAAAGAGTAACTGTGTGAACCGGTGTGTGGAATGTATTAGAGCCGGGTGTTTTTTCTCATAGGGAAACTCAGAGTTTACGAGGCGACCTCCGACACGTAACAAAGCTTTGTCGTCCAAAAATATATTAAATTTTAGCAAATGATTATTTTTGGGCAGTGATTTGCCAGTGAGCAATAACTGGTACTCTGGGAATGAATCTTGTTGAGACAACCTAACGAGTACGGTTGTCGCATCCTGTAGTTCTGTATCAGTTAGGTAGCTTGGTAGTGGCTGCTGCTTCTTGCATGCCTTTATAAAACGTAGAACGTAAGCAACAGCACGCTTTAAACGCGAGAAATTTGAGAACCGGTTGAACTCAATCAATACTTCATCCCTTACATTCTGAGTGACAACCTGCAGCGAGATCTCGGGTTTCGTTTCAGGCAATGGATGCGACAATGTTGGATTTGAAGGCCAGTTAGATTTATCAAACTGAAGAAATGTTGGTCCGGACCACCATATAGCAAGAGTAGGGAGAAGATCTGCAGCTACTCCGCGTGAGATATGATCTGCTGGATTCTGATCTGTAGGAACGTGTCTCCATGTGCAGTTAGCAGTTTTTTCCAGAATCTCAGCGGTTCGATTGCGGACAAACGGCTGAAGTTTGTTGGGTAACATTTTTAACCATCCCAAAACGATGGTTGAGTCCGTCCAAAAGGTGGTACTTTTAATTTTAATCCGTAATGAACTAATAGCCTTCTCATAAAGACGAGCTGCAACCAGTGCACCACAAAGCTCGAGCCTAGGTATTGTAGTAGGTTTGATTGGCGCTACGCGACTTTTTGCGAACAGCAAGCTAACGTTAACTTCGCCATTCGGATTTGTACTACGCAAATACACACACGCGCCATAAGCTCGCTCCGAGGCGTCACAGAAAATATGACAGTCAACCTCTTGGTGTGAGTCGCACATGACGTGCCGCGGGACCCGTAATGTATTGAGAGCGGGTAACCCATGAAGAATGCTCGCCCATCGGGAAATGATTTCAGGTGGTAACTGTTCATCCCACGCCATCTTGCATAACCACAAGCTTTGTAGGAGCATTTTCATCAGGATCACACAGGGAGCCAATACGCCTAACGGATCGAAAATTTGTGCTATTACTGAGAGCACGTCACGTTTGGTAGTACCCGATGATAACCTACCTACTTTGAACCATAGCTCATCTGAGCTGGGCTGCCAACCAAGACCCAATGTTTTACAGGGTTCAGTAGTTCCCATGTTTAGGTTCAAGGATTCGTGATGTGAATCTGGTAATAACCGAAGGTCATTTGACTTCCACTTACGGAGATTCATACATGCTGAGGAAAGGGCTGCTGTTACCTGCTCTTGTATGAATAAAACCTTCTTAAAATCATCTCCACCAGTCAATAAGTCATCAACATAAAAGTCGTGAATGATGACTTCACGGATGGCGTCATCATCACACTCAATACCTATTTGCTTGAGACATCGCGTTGCAAGGTACGGAGCACTTGCTGTCCCATAAGTAACACAGTTTAGGGTAAATGCGTTTAGGCGGGCGGATGGGTCATCTCGCCAAATGATCTGTTGCAAATATCGGTCGTCAGGATGGACAGCTATTTGGCGGTACATTTTTTCCACGTCAGCCGCGATTACGTATTTATGCTGCCTAAATCGAAGCAGTATTGACAGAAGGTCATCCTGCACCGTGGGTCCCACCATTTGAATTTCATTCAACGAGCGTCCCGAGCTTGACAGGCTGCTAGCGTTGAACACGACACGTAATTTCGTAGTCGTGCTGTCGCGCATTATGCCGTGGTGCGGGATAAAATAGCTGCTGGGATCAAGACGTTCGCTCTCAGTCATGTGACCCAGTGACTGGTACTCTGCCATGAAGTCCTTGTACAATTGTTTGTATTCAGGTTGACGTGCAATCCTGCGCTCTAATGATAAGAAACACTGTTTCGCACGAGTGATGGAATCCCCTAATACACTTGGGTCCTCCTTTAGAGGCAGTCGCACACAAAACCGACCATTTTGAAGTCGTGACGTATTCTTTGTGAAGTGCTCCTCACAGAGCTTCTCCTCCAATGAATAATCCGATGACTGAGTGCGAACCTCTTCGAGTTGCCAGAACCGCGGAAGCAAGTTCTGAACGTCATCATTAAGCGACTCATCGCATTTAGCATTTAAAACAGTCGTGAAATTACATTTAATGTTACAAGACAGGACCGATTCATAACAACTGTTAATTGGACCGGAAACCAACCAGCCCAGCCTGGTTTCATATAAGATCGGTTGTCCCTCTCCGAGCTTGATTTTATGTGACCCTAACAGGTCCCAGAACAGATCAGCGCCTATTATAATATCGACAGCAGCAGGCGTTTGGAAATGAGGGTCAGCCAGACACAGGTCGTCTGGTATAATTAAACTTGATAAATCTAATTGGTGGCTGGGTACGTCGTCCGTGATAGATAGCAAAACGAAACAGTTTAACGTAGCGGTGTAATTTTCATTCAATGATTTCATTGATACCCTACACATTTTGCCTACGTGCGACGCAATATTATTAATACCGATGATAGATTTATCAACACGGTCAGCGCTTAATTTTAGGAGTTTGCACATTTTTTCAGTCATGATACATGAAGTGCTACCGCTATCAAGAATAGCACGTGCGATATGCTCACAGTTATCAACATCGTACAATTTGATTAAAGCTGTCGAAAGCAATACTTCCCGTTGTGGCGAGGTGGCAGGAGCGCCGGCCCGAGCTGATAACGTCACAGAACGAGCTCCTGGCGACGGCGGCGCGGGCGCCGCTCCAGTCGCCGCGCGGTCGGCACTGCGTGCAGACGTAAACTCATTGTGATCAGCCTTGCGGTGCGGCTCCGAGATATGAATTAATGAATTGTGCTTACGCTTGCATGTTTTGCACCCCGCTTTTTTACAACGGTTCGCGTAATGCCCAGTGCGGAAACAATTATAGCATACTTTATACTCAGGGAGTGATTGGAGCCGTTCAACATTGCTTAATGCGAGAAAAAGTGAACAATTACTTAGATTATGGTCTCCATTACACTTAGGGCACGGTTTAACCGATTTATTTTCCTGTGCAACTATCATCGTTCGGTGTTTTTGATGCGTGGGTTTATGAGTCGTCTGACTAACATGACCGGCGGCTGGTGCGCTCGATAACTCCAGAGTTTCAATTAAGTCAGCACGATTACGCATAAAACTGAGAAATGATTCGAAAGAAGTTGCAGTGTTTTTATCAAATGTGCCCTTATGAGTCTCCCATTCGCGGAAAGTCTTATTGTCTAATTTGTGAGAAATGATGTGTATAAGAAGGGTGCCCCAGTGTTCAACGGGTTCATTTAATGATTTTAATGATCTAAGGTTTTTATTAACTTGGTCGATAACACGCTTGAGTTGGGCAGAAGACTCTCGTGTGATAGGCTCGATGTTAAACAACGCTGATACGTGATTCTGTAGAAGCAATCGCTTGTTGTTAAATCTCTCACACAAAAGGTTCCAAGCGTCGTTATAATTGCTTGCTGAAAATTCAAGTGACTTAATGACCACTGCTGCTGAGCCCTCCAACGACGCCCTAAGATAATGAAACTTATTAATATTATCAATTTCATCGTTGGAATGTATCAAACTGGTAAAAGTGTCGTGAAATTCTAACCAATTGTCATATGAGCCGCTGTACTTAGGTAAATTAATGGTTGGGAGTTTAACAAGCTTCCGATTGTGACTACTTGTATGTGACTGGCGGTCACTGCAGGATGCAAAGTCCTCACGCCTTTTATTCATATCGTTTAGCATGAGCTGGGCATTAGAAAGCGACGTGTAATATAATGCCTCGAACTCTTTACGCTCTGCCATCTGTGAATCAATATTATCGGTAGTACACTCTAACCTTAATTGTACCTCATCATATTGTTGATACAACGACTCCAACTTACCAATTCGTAATTGCAATTGATTGGCCTGAGCTTCAGTTGCCGAAGATATATCCAATGTACTCACAAATGCATTGAAATTGGTCAACTGGCCCTTGTAACTGGCCCTTTTCCTAATTAACTCCTTGTCTTCGGCCATTTGGGAAGCTGTGTCACTAATATATCGACCTTGAATGTAAAAAAATACAATTAACCTTAAGATGTAGTTAGCTTTAATGTATATAACGTTATATTTAATTAATTAGGTACAAATTTGTGAGATATATCTGCAATAATAAGTTGCTTATGAAATCTTTATGCTTGACATGAAATCATTAAATTATATTCTATAAATTGTAAATAATACTATAAATAAATTAATCAAATGCAGGTTTAATGATTATTAACAGAATTAAAATTGTACATTAAATAATTACAAGTATAAAAGTAACATTCAATTTGACTTAACAAATTACAATGAGACTAGATATTTGCTTAAAATTGATTATATTGCAATGGATTTTTCAATAATTATTCATTAAAGTACACATTTAACGACCATTATTACTTAATTTATACTAAAAATATAAATAAGTTAACTGTGTCAAATGTAATAAATTTGATTTCATAAAACATATAACAAATTCGTGTAAAAATCTCATCTAATTGGTTTCAACTATAATATTTGTACAATGTTCAATACATTAAATCTAAAATGAGTAAATCCTTCCTTTATTTTATAAACAGTTACAAATTTGACCTCATACTCAAGTTAACTCTGTCATTTATAACGGTATGCCGTTGCAATTTAAGTGGTGAACAAAGAAATTTAATGACAAACAAAGTCATACATAATACAATTACAATGTTAACATTAATTCATTAATTTCATTAGTGTTCATCTATAATTCAATTTGTAATGAATTCTTTGTTCAAACGGCGTTAACCTAACTGTAAATTAAACAATGGAAATTCTGTACTAACCTTGTTTCTGCTTTAAATTACCAATTACTTACAAATTTATTTAAAGAGTGGTGGGTTCACTATCGAGAAATCCATATGTTGACGCAAATCAACATGTATTATTTAATTGAAATCCATTTCATTAGATTTCATTAGTGTCACTGCGAGTGCAGATGTCCGTACATCTGAACTCGCCCTTATACGTAAGCGCGGCTTAATAACGCACGGGTATGGTGCATACGACGGCTGGCAACACTGTCTTTAGAGGTTGTCTATTGAACAGACGGCTTCCTGACTTGTAAGAAATTTGCAAGGGCGCTGTGTCAAGGACACTTCGTCTCGATAAATTATAATCTCGTGATATAGTTTCCATCCGAAGCGCGGCCTTCCATGTAAACAGTCCTGTAAAAGTGTGCATTTAGTGATTACATTCAGTGTCGATATTTTGGCGGTTTCATTTGGAATAGGGAACCCATCTAGGACCAGGCGTGACCAACGCGGTTCGTCACAGCCTTGTGGCCATAGAAGCCACACCGTCTGCACCAGGGGAGCTCCCGGACTCGGCGACCAGCGCGGCAGGTTGTATTGTCGACATTGTGGTGATCCAGAGTGACTTTTACAAATATAACTACAACACGGCCAAGGGCCCATTGTTACCATCAATGATTGGAATAACCCAGGGTTATTACATATCACCATAAATATTAACTAATTTGTATTTTCCTTGAGATTCTTGAGCTTGCCCAGGTAAATCCTTTGTTCTTCTTCACTTGATTTTGACTCCGGTATTTAGATAAATATTTAATTGTTCCTCTGTTTATTTTCCATAATTCCTCGATTAGTTCCACATCCGGTTTCGATCTAGGACCATGTTCAGGTTTCGGCGGGATAAACAACGGAAAGACCAGAATTTCTAATAAAAAACGTGTAATCGTTTAGAGTAACGAGAGTTGAAGTGAACACACATGACATGCATAAATTGAATTAAAAAAATAAGTCCCTAATCGAATATGTGACGATACGCGCGGCGCTGGAGTGATTGCTCGTGCAAATATGTAGGCGCTTGAACAATTGTTATTGTGCTATTATATATTAATCTTGTGTGTGATTGATTATTATATTAACAGTTTAAAGGACATATATATTGTTTTCGTTCCGTCATCAACTCATCACCATACTACCTGTATTTTACTTACCGTGTGTCCGCTGTCCTCAACAACAAACGTTTTACTACAAACGTCGCAATAATGAGACCTTTCTCATGTATGTGTCCTGATGTGCCTAATCAGATTACCTTTATTTGTAAATTGCTTTTTACACATATGACAGGTATAACGCTTGTCGCCCGTGTGGATTCGTTGATGACTCCTTAAGTTTGAGCTTCGTGCAAACGTTTGAGTACAAACGTCGCAAGAATAAGGTCTTTCTCCTGTATGTGTTCTGATGTGCTGAATCAGAGCACCCTTCGCTGAAAACTGCTTTTTACATATATGGCAGGTATAACGCTTGTCGCCCGTGTGGATTCGTTGATGACTCCGTAAGCTTGAGCTTCGTGCAAACGTTTTACTACAAACATCGCAAGAATAACGTCTTTCTCCTGTATGTGCTCTGATGTGCCTAATCAGAGTACCCTTCCGTGTGAACTGCTTTTCACACATATGGCAGGTATAACGCTTGTCACCCGTGTGAATTCGTTGATGTATTCGTAAATATGAGCTGACTGCAAACGTTATACTACAAACGTCGCAAGAATAAGGTCTTTCTCCTGTATGTGTTCTGATGTGGGTAATCAGATTACCCTTCTGTGTAAACTGCTTTTTACATATATGACAGGTATAACACTTGCCGCCCGTGTGAATTCGTTGATGTATTCGTAAATATGAGCTGACTGCAAACGTTATACTACAAACGTCGCAAGAATAAGGTCTTTATCCTGTATGTGTTCTGATGTGCCTAATCAGAGTACGCTTCTTTGTAAATTGCTTTTTACACATATGGCAGGTATAACAGTTGTCGCCCGTGTGGATTCGTTTATGTTCCTGTAAATTTGAGCTGACTGCAAACGTTTCAGTACAAACGTCGCAAGAATAAGGTCTTTCTCCTGTATGTGTTCTGATGTGCTTAATCAGATGACCTTTCTGTGTAAACTGCTTTTTACACATATGGCAGATATAACACTTGTCGCCCGTGTGTATTTGTTTATGTTTCTGTAAATTTGAGCTTTGTGTAAACGTTTTACTACAAATGTCACAAGAATAAGGTCTTTCTTCTGTATGTGTTCTGATGTGCCTACTCAGAGTACCCTTCCGTGTAAACTGCTTTTCACACATATGGCAGGTATAACGCTTGTCGCCCGTGTGGATTCGTTGATGTATTCGTAAATATGAGCTGACTGCAAACGTTATACTACAAACGTCGCAAGAATAAGGTCTTTCTCCTGTATGTGTTCTGATGTGGGTAATCAGATTACCCTTCTGTGTAAACTGCTTTTTACATATATGACAGGTATAACACTTGCCGCCCGTGTGAATTCGTTGATGTATTCGTAAATATGAGCTGACTGCAAACGTTATACTACAAACGTCGCAAGAATAAGGTCTTTATCCTGTATGTGTTCTGATGTGCCTAATCAGAGTACGCTTCTTTGTAAATTGCTTTTTACACATATGGCAGGTATAACAGTTGTCGCCCGTGTGTATTTGTTTATGTTTCTGTAAATTTGAGCTTTGTGTAAACGTTTTACTACAAATGTCACAAGAATAAGGTCTTTCTTCTGTATGTGTTCTGATGTGCCTACTCAGAGTACCCTTCCGTGTAAACTGCTTTTTACACATATGGCAGGTATAAGGCTTGTCACCCGTGTGGATTCGTTTATGTTTCTGTAAATATGAGCTGTCAGCAAACGTTTTACTACAAACATCGCAAGAATAAGGTCTTTCTCCTGTATGTGTTCTGATGTGCCTAATCAGAGTACCCTTCCGTGTAAACTGCTTTTTACACATATAGCAGGTATAACACTTGTCACCCGTATGAATTCGTTGATGTATTCGTAAATCTGAGCTGACTGCAAACGTTTTACTACAAACGTCGCAAGAATACGGTCTTTCTCCTGTATGTGTTATGATGTGCCTAATCAGAGTACCCTTCCGTGTAAACTGCTTTTTACACATATAGCAGGTATAACACTTGTCACCCGTATGAATTCGTTGATGTATTCGTAAATCTGAGCTGACTGCAAACGTTTTACTACAAACGTCGCAAGAATACGGTCTTTCTCCTGTATGTGTTATGATGTGCCTAATCAGAGTACCCTTCCGTGTAAACTGCTTTTTACACATATGGCAGGTATAACAGTTGTCGCCCGTGTGAATTCGTTTATGTTCCTGTAAATTTGAGCTGACTGCAAACGTTTGAGTACAAACGTCGCAAGAATAAGGTCTTTCTCCTGTATGTGTTCTCATGTGGGTAGTCAGAGTACCCTTCTGTATAAACTGCTTTTTACACATATGGCAGGTATAACGCTTGTCGCCCGTGTGGATTCGTTGATGTCTCCTTAATGATGAGCTATGTTTAAACGTTTTACTACAAACGTCGCAACTATAAGGTGTTTCTCCTGTATGTGTTCTGATGTGCGTAATCAGATCACTTTTCTTTGTAAACTGCTTGTTACAAGTCCCGCAGGTGTGGAGGCTGCTCGCGACGGGGCTGGGGCCTGCAACACACACAACAGCTGTTTCATTACAAACAAAACTTACGCTTAGCATCACTATGCTCCGGCTTATTCAAAATCTATACGCAGAAAAGAATGCGTTAAAAAAATTATGCTGACAACTGGAGGCACCTGCTGTCGATTAATGTCGTTTTGGGCCAAATTAAGGAAACATTAGTCCTATCATAGGCGAATTATGAAATTATATTTCACTCCACACTCGGCTGCCGCGCCCCGCGCTGGTCAGTGGTAACAGATAAATGTCCAATGTAATGGGAGTAACTACTCACTGTACTCAGGCGGCCGCTTTAAAACGGAGTGGATAATGTCATCATCATCAGCCTACATCCACAGCTGGGCACAAGCCTCTCGTTGATTTGAGGGATTGGGCATAGTCCCCATGCTGGCCCATGCCGCAAATGTTTACAGCTATAAGCTCCATAACGCGTGAGTAAAGGCTATTGAAATAGCCAAATTCTGAATAATATTTTCTTTCATCCTTTATAACTATTTAAGCTTAGTAATAGTTAAGCTTAGAGAGTACCTCATATAACACAGATATTACTCGTGGCTCTGTGATGCAAAAAATAATGTTTTTTTCGTTTTTCAAAATTTCCAAAAACTGACTCAACAAAAAGTCTATATACCTAATTATCGAACCTGCTCCAAAATTTCACTAGAATCGGTTGAGAAATGCGACCTGTAGAGAAGAACATCCGGACATACATACGATAAAATTTTGTATATTTTGTTCAAATTTGAAAATTCCAAAAAGTGACGACAATAAAATTCTATATAACATTTCTGATGAGAAATGCGACCTTTAGTAGAGAACTTCGGACAGACAGACAGACATACGAAAGATTTTTTGTCGAAAGCTGAAACGGAGACGCATCCTTCCTCGGTCAATTAAGCATCACAGATGACTTTTATTTATAAAAAAGAGTGCCTGGGACAACATTTATCTGTATAAGAATTAAGTATTTGAATAAACGTAGTTATCCAATGCTAATATACAAACTTTACTCACGTTGTTATGTATGAAACCACTAAATGCTGTAAAATAGTGTCCACGGCAGCTGTCTCTGAATATGGTGTAGTTAATTTCTATCACAAAGCTTGATTTTGAGTAACCATCCACCATAGACGCAAAGTAGCATGTCTGTGCGTCTTCTACAAATTGTACTTCGGGGAGTGTGCTGAGGAGCTCCATGAGCTCATACCGCCTTCCCCCTTCTTCCATCGGACATCCAGACGTACGGCTGGCTACCATCCTTACCTGGTCGAAATTCCTCTAATTCGAACCAAGCGTTCACCTTTCATAAAGCTTCATCTTTCATGCGCACTTCTAAGGTTTGGAATTCTCTGCCGGCGTCTGTATTTATTTCCAAGTTCAATAACCTAGACCTTTTTAAGGCACGAAAGAATAGGCATCTTATGGGTGAGCTCGCTTCATCGTCGGCTTCATCTTTGCCCCCTGGCTAAATGGTGGCCAAGAGCAATCCTATTTTTAATAAAAAAAAACCGCTTTTATTAGGTCTTCAAGTCACATAAGGTTCCACATTTTATCAATTATTCAGCTACCGTGTAAAAGTGTTTTCTGGGTTCTTTATAGAGCTTATTTCTGTATACATAATGGAAATAAAGTCATAGTTTATAGCTACTAATACAGAACAAATGTAAGCTGAATGATGTATTCTATCCGCAATTGCTTGTAAAAGTACCATTTTTAAACAAGTTATACAGAGTTTTTCTGGGTAGTAATTGAATAAGGGACTTTTAGAACGTTGTTTTACTGTCGTAATGGGGTCGATCGCATTTAATTATTGACCCTTATTGGCTGTAAATGTAAAATCAATCACATTTGCTAACATATTCAAGTGTTATTCAGATATTTGTACTTCCAAATCACTATTATTCAACCATTAGCTTAATAATTAGAACGGTGTGCTTTTTATTCAGAGTTATGCTGCAAAATAGCTGCATGGTTTTATCCAGCTTATAATGAATCGCCATTAAAACTACTTTTTAAGAAAACTACTGAATCATTTTGTATATCAAATGCCTCATTTTAGTTATTAATTAAAGGTACAGGGACGTATATATAGGGGGGGGGGGGGGGGGGGGGGTCGGGGGGTCCAGCATCGAATAATTTGAGCCCGCGGTCTCGCGAGGAACTGCGAAATTTCGCAACTTGTTCTAAAAATCATAAACCGTGCGTTTTTCGACAGCAAAATCTGACCATCTTGGAAGGGCCATAGCTTTGTCCCTAAAAGGGCTAAAAGGCTTACCTGCACAATTGGGCTTAAATTGGTGTAATTTAACGAACTTAGAAAAGTACCTACTGATAGGTTTAGGCAGTTTTTGAGGTAGTATCAAGTTATGAGTCATAATAGTTTTTGAATTTTTTATGTTAAATAAAATATATTTTGGGTAGGTATTTCTTAAAATATATAGTTATAGATATCACTTTAGAAGATAAATTAGCCTTAAAAACCAACTGGGACTGCTTGGAAATAATTCCTGGCTCGCTCAATAGTAGACCATTGCATTTTTTTGCTCCTGTTACGGGGCCCACTCTATATGAATGAATTTTAGACATGGGGGCCAATTTTGAGGGGTAAATTAGAAAATAAAATCAATTTTTCAAACTATATCGTGTGATATACCTACCTATGAAATAAAAGGTCTGAATGTGAGAAACAATTTTTTTTTATAAATATTTCATAATTCATTTTGAAGACTGAAGTGATTTGAGTAAATAGACGAAAATTGATCTTCGAAACTAAAAGGCCAAAAATTTTGAAAATGTATATACTAAATAGTCCTTTACCTATAGATTAGAGGAAAACCTGTAAAAAGTCTAGGTTTAATAGTTTTTGAGATATAGATATCATGTGAATTTCCTATGAACATGCGACTTTTTTGATTCGAAGTATAGGATAGTGGTTTCACATGTGGAGTATAGGGTAGTGGTGGGAATGCAGTCCTTCATTGTGCGTGGTCCGACACGCACTTGGCCGTTTTTTTTCTACAGAAAAATTTCGCTCGTTCATTTATTTTTAAATGTCCTGATGGCCCGTCCGCCCGTCCCCCCCCCCCCCCTTAGAATTTCTATATCTACGTGCTTGTAAAGGTATAAATACAGTTTATAACAATTATAACTTATTTAATGGCTTTTGATAGAAAACCATTAGCTGTTATACCCTAAGAATTTTTGTCACTTCTAAAAGTCTTTTCTTTACTATCACTAAACATGATTATCTACTCGTAAGCGGTGCGTGAAGATAATTCATATGCTTTTCATGATATAACTACTTGCGCAATATTATTTAAGGCGTATCATGGTTATATTATAATACATAAAAAACATCAGTTTCACCGTGCACCTCGCTATTTATATTTATTACATGCAACAACACTATGAAGTCTCTTTTTTCTACTTTACAACTTAACGCTTAATTTGGTCCGAAAAGTATTTTTTTTTATACGACGTCGGTGGCAAATGCATCAAGTTATATAAATACTTGGATGCTGCTTTCAGACTTAGCTTAGGTATAAATATGCCAATGTAGCTACGTATATTAATGTACAGTACATGATTATAATTATTTGTTAAACCATAACTCATTTTTTAGTTTGTATTGTTTTGTGCCGTAATTGTTTTTTTTTTAATTGGTTTTCTATTGCTTTGCTGGACCCTATGCTGGACTTCGAAGAAGTATAAGGGATCTCGGAAGTGGTTAGAGGTGGAGCCATTGCAATTGGGTTTTTTCGAATCGTCTTGGTGAGCAGTTAGGACTAGTGTCACGAGGTGGACCCTATGCTGGACCTCGAAGAAGTATAAGGGATCTCGGAATCGGTTGGAGAAGGAGCCATTGCAATTTGGTTTTTCGTTTCGTCTTGGTGAGCAATTAGGACTAGTGTCACGAGGTGGACCCTATGCTGGACCTCGAAGAAGTATAAGGGATCTCGGAATCGGTTGGAGAAGGAGCCATTACAATTGGGTTTTTCGAATCGTCTTGGTGAGCAAACTTTTTGAAAACATTTTAGCCAATCACAAGGCAGTGCTTTGCGTGGGTAAATTCCTCAACAGCCATTGGCCAACAATTTACGCGCGACGCCGGCGATCGCCATTTTGTCTGGCTGCGCGAAGCACGGAGCACTAGTTCAACTGTCATTGCATATTCTACCTTGACCTTACGTATAATGGAACAAGGTCTTTATTGAATTGGTCGTACATTCGGTTTCATTCGGTACTTGTCTGCACTCGTCGGCGTGAACGAAGATTGCCGATGTAACTGATATTTGTGGTTCTACTGTATTTATTTATATAGATAAACAAATTTATTTCTATAGAAAAACTTCCAAGACTCAGGATCAAATATTCGTGTTAGTTCATCTCACAAATAAATGCTCTAGCCGGGATTCGAGCCCGGGAACTCCGCCTTCGTAGGCAGGACCACTACCAACTAAGCCAAAGTGGTCGTCAAAATATTCCGCAATTTTTACATTCACCAGTGCTGTAACCGTGTAAGTCGATTCACAAGAGCTGGCGCGGAATGTCTATGAAATTAATGACAGTTTCATACATTTTCCGCGCCAGCTCTTGTGAATCGACCTACACTACATTACACTATGCGCTGCCTAAAATATTATTCTAGATACTAAATTAATAGATGAGCATATACGCTATTTAAAATTGTTACCCTAAAATAAATGGCATTACCGGTAAAAACCGGTAATAAACAACGCGTCCCATCCCTACGCCGCGCGCGCCATATTGAACCCAAGCGCGCGCTCTATGAAACAGCCAATGGCAGCGACGTTACCGACCTCCCCGCGACCCGCACATACCGCTAACCTTGGTGACTTTTGATTCGAACTAAATCGTTCATAGGGGCCATCTAGAGGGGGTTATCTATGCCTCAGCCTATAGACGCCTGCAACTACAGGGGTGTCACATGCGCGTGGCCGACCCTTTAAAAATGTATACACTCTTTTCTTGAAGAATCCCATACTGTAGTTCCTCGGGATAACCTCGGCAGGGAGCCCATTCCACAACCGGAGCGTACGAGGGAGGAAGTTCCTCTGAAACCGTACCGTACGCGACCATTTAAGTTCTAAGGTGTGAGGATGACTGCCCTGCCGACGGCGAGCAGTGCGATGATAGAAAGCGGCCGTGGGCATCATATCGAACAGTTCTTCGGAGCACAACTTCGGAGTCAAAATCTCAAATGAACTTAATGCTGAATAATTTCTGAATAACAATCTCCATATGCATCTTTCTGAATAAATATGAAATAAAAGTTGTATAAAATAGATGACAGCTTTTTTCAAATGCTACTAAGCTAAGTCGACCATTACTATAAGCTATTACCCAGACTTTAAATCGCTGTTATACAGACTAAAGCATTTAAAACTGTTTCCCGAATTGCTTGTTTAACAGCTGTAGACGTTTACTCAGACATTATCCAGACAATAGTTTCTGCTTATAGTTTCGTGGATCGCTATTACTCAAACTTTATTCAGCACGACTGTGTTACTTGGGTTTTGAACAATAAGGGATCTACGGCTGCTAGAAGCTTTAGAACTTGGAGAAAGTACGAGACACGACTATCTGTTAGCACAATTTATTCAAAAGAGAACACTGACATTTGACAGATTCATTTGGTGAGAAAATAATCTACCCTCTTTATTCTGCATATCTTACACCTCCACCCTTATTTCTAACTTCACATTGAATTTACACATTACGAACATTTGAAAGGGAGTATCATAATATACATAACATTGATAATTTTAGCATTAGTCAATATCAAAACCAAATCGCTTTACAGGTAACAACAAATCTCTAGGTCTTAGATTGGGCCTTAAGGATGTCACCGAGGAGGCGCCGGGTTCCGGCTGATCCGGCGCTTCCAGGCCGGTTGCAGAGTCTAACCGCTGGGGCTCATACTCGGGAACCGATATGGAGTGCTCGGCGCTGTGGTCACTCCTGGAACCATCCGAGTCAGTCGCTGCAGCATTCAGTGTTGCTGGTACGGGCCCTTCATACGTACTCGCCCAACGACTTTTAATCTGATCGACATGTCTCTGTACAGGTTGACCGTTTCCCGCCGCGACTATATAATTACGTCAACTAGTTTTTTCTCTAATTTTACCATCTGGCCATTTGTTACCCCCACCGTAATTTCTATACCAAACATTCTCTCCTACTTTAAAATCTCGAGACGTACCGCCAGCATATGCTACCTGTTTCACTTGCTGTTCTCGGACTCGATCTATCGTACAGTCGTCGCGCAGCAAATCTAACCTCGAACGTAGGTACCTACGCTGTAACAAGGAGGCTGGAGATACCCCGGTAGTACTATGAACTACGTTCCTATAAGCGAATAAGTATGACTGTAGCGCTTCGTCTATATCGCAGCCATCGCGCATTGCATTTTTAATGGCCCGTTTACAGAGCTTCACCGCCCCCTCTGCGGCTCCGTTAGATGCAGGATGGTATGCGGCAGCAAACGTGACCTTGATGCGGTTCCGTGTCATAAAAGCGTCGTATTCTTTGCTGGAAAATGGCGGAACGTTATCCGACACAACTTCTCCGGGTAATCCGTAACGCGCAAACGTCTCTCTTAATACTTTCATGACCGCCCGCGCCGTGGTCGACTGCATGGGGAATACTTCTAACCATTTTGAAGTGGAATCTATGATTACCATAAACGTTCTACCCTGAAAGGGGCCCAAGAAATCTACATGAAGCCTGGTCCAGACGTCCGTCATGTACCGCCAGGGCTGCGGTGGCGCCCACCTCAGCGCACGTGCCGCAGCTTCTGCATGCGCGCTCCACGTCAGCGTCGATGCCCGGCCACCACATAACGCTGCGAGCCATGCTTTTTATTTTTACTATCGCCTAGCTTTTTATTTTTACTCTTTACTTAGTGACCAACGTGAAGCTCTTTTAGTAACCTCTCTCTTAACGGTGGGGGAATCACTAATCGGTATCCCTATACCTCACAACCCCTGTCTAAATACAGCTCGTGTCGCCGAGTAAAGTATGGTTGCACGCCTTCATCCCCATTCGCTGCCGGCCAACCCGCTTGTAAGTAACCGACTACCTGTCTTAACACTGGATCCTTTTCCGTCTGCATCTGTACCATCTGTCGGTCTACGGGTATGAAATCCTGCACAAAATTCAAATAAGTCGACTCGTTCACTAACTTGCTCGGCCGGCCGACAGGTAAACGGGAGAAGGCTTCTGCCGCATTTTTGTCACTGCGCACGTACTCGATGTCGAAGTTATACCCCGCTAGCAATACCGCCCACCGTTGTAATCTGCTAGCGGCCATTACCGGAATTCCTTTTTTTTCGCCAAAGATAGACACTAGGGGCTTGTGATCGGTCCGGAGTGTGAACTTCCTGCCATGCAGATATTGGTGGAATTTGACGTGCGAGACGACCGCGCCCACGCCAAGGCTGCTGGCGTCTGCCGTCAGCACCACCGGCTGCTCGAGGGAGTAGTGCGCGAGGACTTCGGTTGATATTAATATATCTTATATTTTGGTAAAAGCACTCCGGCACTCCTGGTCCCACTTACCCCTTTCCTCAGTAAGTTATAAAATGGTGAGGGTATCGTACTAATATTATGAGAAAATTTCGCATAATACATTACTAGCCCCAGAAATGAACGTAATACGGAAATATTATTAGGTTCCGGCGCTCGTTTAATAGCTTCTACCTTCTCCGGACACGTGTGGACCCCTTGTTTACTAATGACGAAACCTAAATACGTTACTGAGTCCGCAAAGAACGTACACTTGTATTTTCTTATCTGGAGCCCGTAAGACTTGAGCCTTTTAAATACCTCAAGTAAAGTCTCAAATTTGTCGTCCGTTCCAGTAATAATCAGATCATCTAAAAACACTCCCACACGAGGTAAATCTCCAAACAACTGCTTTAGTTTCCTCTGAAAAATCCCGGGGCTTGAATCTATGTATGGTCCAAACTGCCTAAACTTTTTAGTATCCATGGAAAAATTATCTACCCCTTCACTTTCGCCACTTTCACTGCCCGAATACACAACCTGTTCTTCTAGCATCGCATACGAGAAAGTACGAGACACGACTATCTGTTAGCACAATTTATTCAAAAGAGAACACTGACATTTGACAGATTCATTTGGTGAAAAAATAATCTACCCTCTTTATTCTGCATATCTTACAGGTTTGATACCTGACAGGAGCGAAACCACAGACGCTGTAGTAAATGAAGTACACTTACCTGTCGCCGGCGGACATTCTGTTGCCACGTACGTGTGGTCCCAGTGGCCGCCGCCTCGCGACTGGCGCGGGCTACTACATGACGCTTCTGCAAACGACAACGTTGATTTTTGTATTTTCAACTTTTTTAGTTCGATTGCCGTATCCCGGTTCTCGGACAGACTCATTCGACGTAAATTCGAGGACTGAAACATGGAATGAAACGGGTGTAACGGCGACCCACCCCGCGCTTCGCACGAATTACAATATAATGCATGTGTGAGAAATATACATAAATTATATAACAAAGCCATCCGCAAGAATCAAGCTACACGTTGGTGAAAGCCGCATCTATATCCATCAAGCCGTTTTCGAGTTTATTGCGAACATACAGACAAACGCGGCAGGGAACTTCTTTTTATAATATGCTTGTATTGATAATTGCCGACATTTCGAGCCTTTGCAGCGCTCGCGGTCGAGCGAATAGACCAAATAAAGATAAAGCGGGTGTCTTCCCGCTTGTTCACTAATGTCACAAAGAGCTCAAAACATCGGGATGTATGTACCTTTACAGCCTACCCTACCTAGAAATATAAAACGTGAAAGATTTGCACTGATGTATGTATAGATGGATGTACGATCCTCTTATCTTAAGCTAAAAACTTAGACAACAAAATAGGTAACACAGCTTATAATTTACTAGCTGTTGCCCGCGACTTCGTCCGCGTCTTCGCTCCTCTTGGCGCAGCGTGATGTTATGTAGCCTAAAGCCTTCCTCGATAAATGGACTATCCAACACAATTTTTTTTTTCTGTTCGAACAAGTAGTTCCTGAGATTAGCGCGTTCAAACAAACAATCTCTTCAGCTTTATAATATTAAGTATAGATTTCAAAATTCATCCCCTTGGAAAAAAGGGGGTGAAAACTTTGTAAAGGGAACAAAATTATTTTTTAGTAGCAAACTTGAAACTTCTTTAATAATCTAAGAATTAAAATGAAAGAAAACGATTTTCAACGTTTTTCTAAATTCGCCCGCTGAAGGGGTGAAAAGGGGGTTAAAAGTTCGATTGGGAAGGATTTTGTTTAACGAGAGACTTGAAGCTTCGTTTGTAGTATAGTTTTCGTTTATTTAAACTATAAGAAAAATCATCTCATCTTTTTTTAATAAATAAATCTCTGAATAGAGAATACGGTTGAAAGTTTGTTTGGGGAGCAAGTAATTTATGATAAACTTGAACACTTAGTACTACTTGTACTTGACATTTACTGGACTAAACAATAAAATATAAGAATACAAAGTCTTAAGTACTCTGCAGCTAAAGCACGTTCCATTTAACTTCAAAGACTACTGGTAGCTTTCCGTAAAACACACTCTTATCTATGCCAGTACTGTAGCTAATGACAGCACCTAGCGATTAGTTCTTTGAGTGCATTTGTATATTTGCAATACCTGCCAGCTTGTTGGCCAACAAGGTGGTAAAAAAAAAACATTTTTTATTTGCAATAACTGCCAGATTGTTGGCCACCAACGTGGTAAAAAAAACATTTTTTATTTGCAATAACTGCCAGATTGTTGGACAACAACGTGGTAAAAAAAAAAACATTTTTTAAGTGCATATCTTCAAACTGAATTAGTAGGCTTTTAGTTTAAATCGAAGTAGGTAAAGCTATTTCAGCATATTTATGGAATGATGTACGTTCCTTTCCTATTGACGGCAAAATTGTGGTGTTTTAGTTAGTTAATGGAGAAGTGGCAGCTTCGGGCTCGGGGGCCTTGGGCCTTATTTTTGACGTCCAGGCAGTGACAATTATTTTACATACCTTGAGTACGGTGACAGCTGTCATCCCAGTACAAAGTATGTCATGTTTGACGTTAAGGTTATACAGCGTGGTTATCGATAAACAAACATTAATTTATTTAATCACATAACGAAAACATTAAAAAGAACATTCCAAAAATAAAATAAAATTTGAGATAACATACATACATACATACATATAATCACGCCTGTTTCCCAGAGGGGTAGGCAGAGATCACGGATTTCCACTTGCTACGATCCTGACATACAACTTTCGCTTCATGAACTTTCATAACATTCTTCATGCATGCGCGCCGATTTAGGGTACTCCTGACCTGGCCTTTCTGCAGAATGTCTCCGATTTGGTCGGAGTACGTTCGCCGAGGTCTTCCCCTTCCAACTTTTCCATCCACTCTTCCTTCATACACTCGTTTTGTCAATCTTCTTTCATCCATCCTCTCTACATGTCCAAACCATCTTAGCATACCTTTCTCAATTTTCGTCACTATATCTTCATTCACTCCACACCTCCGTCTTATAACGGTGTTTCTCACTCTATCTCTCAAAGTAACGCTACACATACTTCTCAGCGCTCTCATTTCCACTGCATTCACTCGACTCTGATGTTTCTTCTGCCACACCCAACTTTCGCTACCATACATTAGTGTCGGCACCAACACTCCTCTATGCACGGCCAGCCGCGCCTTTTCTGACACTTTCTGGCTACTCATAAAGGCGTGAAGTGCCCCATTCACTCGATTCCCAGCTATCACTCTCCTTTCAATATCTCCTTCATGCTTACCGTCTCTCGTGAACAAAGTCCCCAAATACACAAACCCATCCACTTGCTCCAACCTCTCTCCATCTACAGCAATTTCACAAACTGTCATACACTCATCTCTTTCAAATACCATCACTTTCGTCTTGCTTACATTCATTTTCATTCCTTTTCTCGCAAATAATCCGTGCATGCTAGTTACCATCTTCTGTAGCTTCTCAGCCGATGACGCTAATAAAACCTGGTCATCGGCGTAGAGTAGACATTTGATAAGCAATCCATTCATTTCCAACCCACATTCATCGTCTTTCAAATCTTGCAAACAACTGTCCAGAAATAGATTAAACAGCCACGGTGACGCTACACATCCCTGTCTAACACCCTTTTCGATGCTAAACCATTCAGTGTAGGACCCGTTTACTCTCACGCAAGCAGAGGAATCCTCGTAGAGAGATTTCAGAGCTTGAATGAGATGGTCGCTCACTCCATATCCGGACAGTACCGACCAAAGTTCATTCCTCACCACTCTGTCATAGGCCTTCTCCAAATCCACGAACGCGCAATAGACCTTTTGACCTTGGGCCAAATATTTTTCGGCTATGCATCGTAACGAGAAGACCTGATCCGTACATCCCATACCTTTCCTAAATCCCGCTTGTACATCCCATATTTTCTCATCGGTTTCTTTCATTACCCTTTCAATCAACACTTTCGCATATAATTTGCCAACGATGCTGAGTAAGCTAATGCCCCTGTAGTTCTTGCAGTCAAGTTGTGAGCCCTTTCCCTTGTACAGTGGCACGATGACCGCCTTGCACCAATCTTTTGGAACTATGCCGGTATTAAAACATAAGTTGAAAAGGCGATACAACTGACTTGCTACGACGCCTTGCCCAGCCATCAGCATCTCGACTGAAATTCTATCATACCCCGCTGCCTTTCCTGGTTTCATTCCTTTCAAAGCTTTTACAATTTCATCCATACTAATACTACACTCCTCATGTGGCAGTGCATTATCATTCACTCCTGACGTATTTTCCTCTTCTCTCTCAAACAAACCTTCAAAATATTCCTTCCATCTCCCTAATATGCATTCCTCATCATTCAATAAACTTCCATGCTGGTCTCTAATCGAGGTTAGCTCTGAGGTCTGAGTTTTACCTCTGGCTAGTCGAATGGCTTTCCAGAAAAACTTAATGTTTGCCCGGAAATCCTGAGACAACCTCTGATCCATCTCATCATTCTGTTCATCTTTCTTTCTTTTAACTACCTCCTTTACCAGAACATTCAACCTTTTATAGTTACTTTTCCTTTCACTCACGTCTTCAAGCGTGGCTTTTTGACTTCTTTGGTCAGCTCTTATCGCCAACCAATCTAGCCACGCTTTCTTCTTCTCACTTACTGCCTTTTGTACCTCTTTATCCCACCATACATTCTTCTTCTTCTTCCCTTTGCTCCTTTCTTTCACACCACATACATCCCTGGCTGTACTTACAAGCTTATCTTTAAAACCATTCCATAGTTGATCAATCTCGCATATATCATCTATCTCTCTAAGATTTTCCTTTAGTTTATGAATATACTCATCAGCCACACTTTCCTCTTGCAAATTTTCTACCTTTATTCTCTCCAGAACACTAGTGAATATACGAGGTCGATGCCGCCATCCTTGAAACAGTCCTTTCATTCGGCTCATCACCAGGAAGTGGTCTGTATTTATTCCGGCCCCGCGATACACCCTAGTGTCCAGAACATTCTTCCTCAATCTTTCGTCCACTATCACAAAATCAATCATACTCTTTCTTACGTTCTCCGCCTCACGCGTGTACAAATGAATCCATTTGTGGGCAAACATTGTATTTGTCACAAAAAGATTTCTCTCGAGGCAAATATCTAACAAACTCTCACCATTCTCATTCACTCTCTCGTCACCGTGAGTACCCAGAACCTTTTCAAATCCATCTCGCTTTACCCCTACCCATGCATTAAAATCACCTAACATAATCAACCTTTCATTATCCTTACATCTACTTATGACATCCCTTAATTCCTCCCAGAACTGTTTTCCCTCTTCCTGGGTCGACTGTGATGTTCTCGTACCCAGGTTTACAGGGGCATATACCCCAACAATAAAGATACGAGTCAGTCCTAATTTCATTCTGACCCATATTAATCTGGGACTCACGCATTCAAATTCATTCACACACTTGGCAATCCTAGCTGAAAGTATGACACCAACCCCCTGACATGCTCTGTCTGAAACGGTCACTCCAGACCAGTACGCTGTATAGGGTCCATGTTTCGTGGTGTCACACCCTTTCCGTTTTGTCTCATTTACACAAAGAACATCAATCCTCTTTTTATCCATCATCTGCCATACTTCATTCATTTTTCCTTCCATTCCTCCTCCAACATTCAACGTAGCAAAACGGCACTCCGTGAGCCGCTTTTCGCCCCCACTGGAAACGTGACGTGACGGGTGGCGGACCGCGTCGCCGCCATGCGGATGATTTTTATTTTTTCCAATCTCCATAGCGTTCCCACGAGTAAATAGGGAACTAAAAGTCCATCACAGCAGAGCCCTATACTGTGGTAAGGTGGATTACCACTGTGCCCTGTGACCACCAACACAGACACCCTCCGTTCGACACCAGACTCCCCTCTGGCCATGCATCCCTTGGCACGGGTCGGCTAACACCTTGGATTAGGGGTTTTATATCGGGGTTTTCCTTCCCCTAGACAGGTTGCAGGCCAATGCTAACGAGGCCCATCTCCCCGGGTTGTATTTCGGAGTTACCTTCTCCTAGACAGGTTGCAGCCCAATGCTAACGAGGCCCATCTCCCCGAAATTGAGATAAAATGGACATTAAAAGATAATTTTATTAGTAAAACTAATATTAGTCATGTTTTTTACTTTTTGGTACCTGTTATTCCTTATTGAGGCCGTTAATAACTTTTGATCTAATTGTTCTAAAACGAAAAAGGGAAGATCTAATTTTTTATAAACTAAATATTTTTTTCCAAAAGTGTTGTTTTGGACGGCTGTTTATTGTTACTGATAATCAATACACTGTTTATTGTGACCACCTTGCAATTTTCATCTTTTTTGAAAAATAGATAAAAGCTACGAGTATATCTTAAGTTAAAACACCTACAAAAAAAGTAATGACACAACAATAATTAATAATAGTTTTAGTGATAAGATTGGCTGAAATTTCACCCCTTTTAATATGTCCAGTTTATACCACCCTGCATAATGCCAGCTGTGCCATATTGTACTGGAATGACAGCTAAAAGACAGGCGTCCCCACACCCGAGCTAAGTAAACAGCACAGTATCATGAAGGCGAGCACTCACGCGCCGCGCCGTCGTCGCCCGCCGCGTCGCCCGCCGCCTCCGACTGCTCGGCGGCCTCCTCATCTGCACCACACACGACATTTACTTCACGGAGTTCAACAGGGCCCGCTCGGCCTTTCTTACTATTTCACATTGATTACATGGCTCCCTGCCAAGGTCTTCCCGGGGGTAGTTCACAGTTCGGGATTCATCAAGAGACGGGTGTATAACTTTTTAAAGGGTCCGCAACGTTCATGTCGCACCTTCAGGAGTAGAAGGCGTCCATAGGCCGCGGTGACCGCTTACCATCAGATAGGCCGTACGCTTTTTTGCCACCGGCGATTACACTCGTAACACGTACGAGTATGTCTGTCTATCCTCCCGTCTGTCACAGCTAATTGGCTTCGAAACAACTGAACCGAATGAGTTGAAGCTTGGTAAAAATATGTAACTCGGAACCAAAGACGGACGTAGGTACTCGTATAACGTAAATAAATCATTTTTAAACATGGGGGCCACTTTTGAGGGCGAAATGCAAAACTTAAAAAAAAAACCAATCTATATCGTGTGGTAAATAAATCAAAGGGATTGTTGTGAGCATCTCAAATATACTGTAAATATTTTTACACCACACCTTGCCAAAAAGCGCGTTTTTCCGCACGCTGCGCGTCCGGAAAAACCCACTCTTTGGCCAAGTGGTGACGTAAAATTGTGTACAAAACACGGGTCGTAAAACAGAAAGCCCTCTCTCGCATATTTATGACCCTCGCCTGCGGCTCGGGCCTCAAATTTCTGCGATATCAGCCTTTCTTTGTTTTACAACCCTTGTATCGTAATGTACTATTACAAGCGGAATAGTCCACTTTGCGGAATTATAATTTACAACCGAAGTTATAAATTGATCACCCCGGGCGGGATTTGAACTCGCTACCTCTGGAATCCGTCCATCGCTCTTTCCAACTGATCTACCAATCAACTTTTTTTATTTTTCATTTGGGTTGGGAGTGACCAGCTCGTTGCTAGCCCCTGCCTTGAATGATTTGAAGATTCGTCGTGTCGACAGCCAGAAACAAATGGAGGTCCCCTAACTATCAACACAGCGTATCCTCTGGGGCTCGGCCGACCTTAATCACCACCATGTACAGAACACCACATGGCTAACCAGCACAGAGCAAGAAGTGGTATTATTTATTATGGCTGCGGTCTTCTGTCAGGTGGGGATACCTACTTCCCCAGTTGAGCAAACAAAGACTAATTTCTAATTTACGGGGAAAAATTAAAAAAAAAACCCCTTAAATCTTTTTTCCCTTTCATTGAAATTTGGAATATTCATTAGCAGCGTTACTGTTTAATACAAAACTAAAACAAAGACAGTTCAAATAATTATCTTGAGAGTGATATCTTAATCCTCGAATGAATCTTTCTTTTTTTAAATGGATGAAGATGCGGGCAGATGCTAAGCAAAAACATTTCCGATGAAGAATCCTTTTAAAAGTTCAATACATTCGAATTCCAGACTAAACACCTGCCTCTTACGTCAAAATGGAAGAAATGGTCACTTACAGTAGTTAGTGTATGCATGATTTCGAATAATATTGGTTATATGAACTCATTGAAATTTAGATAATACTGCTCGGAAATATTAGAACACCTCGCCCGCTACGATATATCTGATGGCGACTCTACGAAACCCTCTCCATGTGAGTTTAACTCGCGCTTGTCCAGTTTTATACCTTTTCGGTACCATCAACATCCGATCAGCCTTGCTAACACGACGAACATGTTCACTCGTATAAGGTGTGGGTACTTACGTAGCACCAAGCCCTGGCTCGTCCCATCATCTCCTCCCACCTCCGCCTTCACTGCGGGCTCTTCACCTGAATCAAAAGAAAAACTATGAGCACATCAATTGTAATAAGCTAACTGCGAGCCCTTGATGCCCATAAATATTGTGTTGTGACTAACAACATTGTCAACTTATACTTATTGAGCTCTCTAAGCGCATCCCTGCGGGCGAGCATGGCGGACAGCCGAGGAAGCCCAAACCGGAGGAGCTCGCGATCCAGTACGACGTGACCTTAGTCTTGCCGGACTGCCATGCCCGCCAGTGGGCATGTGACTTTTAGTCTGATTTGTGAATGAGTACAGACATGAATCACCAGTTGTCCCGCTTTCAGTCGTCTCAGACTTGACCGCAGTTTCTTCATCTGCAGAGAGAAAAATATGATCATCATACAACAAAAGGTGATCTAAGTTGTACAAAAAATACCGGTGGATGTCAGTCAGGGGGCCAGCGGGCGTTCCCGTTTCTCATATACACTAGATGCCTTGGTATGGCTGAGTAAACATGACAACGCAACACAAAGTATGCAACGGGCATGTGACATACCTGGAGTTGCAAGCGGTCATACCAACAGTAAGGTGAACGAGAAACAAACACACCATCATTAACACGCACCTGATTTCTACATCAAGCAGTTACTCCATGGATGTTATACTATCTTTCTCATCATCATCATATCTTTCTTTAAAACATTTAGTTTTCCTATTAATCTCACACATACAAGGATCCGGTACTTACTTGACGCACAGCACCAGTCCTCACTCGCCCCATTGTCTTCTTCTTCCACCTCCGACTTCACTGTGAGCTCTTCATCTAAACAAACCAAGACTCTTAACAAATCAGTAGATTTTACTGTTATATAGTCAACCTGTAGTCAACAGCAAAAGTAGATGATCATTTTAGTACCTCGTCACTTTCACTACTTTGACGCATCCCAACTGTCGCAGTATTGTCACGTTAGTGGGACAAAGTACTAAAATGATCATCTATATTTACTGTTGACTGAACAATATTTTACATTGATCTGATCTGACTTATATTACTATTGTATTTTCCGTAAGTGTTGCGTCTGTCTTCATTTGATAGATTTAAGGCAGGCCCCCACTGAAAACCAGCATCGCATCTTGCCACGGCATTCTCAGTCAATATTTTGTATTCTTTATTGTAAACCTCAACAAATGAGATTGTTCATACATATTATACAAACTTACAACTAGATTAATATGTTAATATGTTGTGTATAGAAGTTAATAAACGTAAATACGTGTATTCTTCCTTTCTTTGCAGTAGGTACGTACATATTGTATCAGCACTCGAACTATTGTTGTCCCCCTCCAACTTGACATCAAGTTCTTCGTCTGAATCAACAAGAAAGAAACAAGCTTAACATTACTCGTCCAACCAGACATTAGAGGTACACTGAGTACATTGATGACTCCTACATAACTGATTCCAGGTCAGGAGCAGGTTATACATATACCTATGGCCCGCAGAGCTCGCTCCAGCCGCGCCCGCAGCTCCGCCTGGCTGCGCTGCACCTGCAGCTTGAAGGCGCTCGCGTCTCGCAGCCGGCCCACGCACGCGGAGCAGATCCCGCACTCCTCCCCGCCTTCATTCAACTGCGAGTACAAGCACTCATAGTCAAATCAAAATATTCTTTATTCAAATAGGCCTAGCAACAAGCAACTTCCGCACATAATCATAACAATGACAATCAACCACCATGAAGGATAATGCGAGAGCGAAAGTTTAAGTGGACTGTATATTTCGAGTAGTCTCTAGCGCACCTTCCGTGATTCTCTACGTACTTTACGTTACCACAGTTGTTAGATAGGATTGCGGATTGGCTTACCTGGAGATCTTCCATTCGAAGCTCAGCAGCTGGAGGCGGCAGTCCCTCAGGCTGGCTCAGTGCTAGATCTAGATTAAGCGTCACCGTGAGTTCCGCCACCTAAGTGCTGCACACACAGGCGAAGTCGAGCCAACTCGCAATCTCGTGGTTTCTTAAGTAAACTAGGCTGTTGATCCACTGCCTTGGCCGGCGAAGCCCGGATCGCGACGAAAGTCGGGCTACTTTCGAAATAGAACGGTTAACGGAACTACCGACAGCGACAGACCCTTTCGACCTTTTTTGACTGACTGTGTTGCCACATTGACTCAGGAAACGGAAGTTCAAGTGACAACTTTGTGTTGCTATATGAATAATTTAAATTCGCCGAAAAATAGGCAATATTGAACATTCCGCCCACTCAAAAATGCCGCAGTATTTACTACGACAACGAAAGTTACTTAAATCTACGAAAAGATGCTGTTAGAGAACAGTGTGATAACTAAGCTAAAATTATTTACGAAACTATAACTATTGCGGTTCACACCAGCCTGTGGGCTGTGTGACCTAAGGCACAACTTAGAGTTTAGTTAAGAGTCGTTTGCCACTGGCAAAGGACAAATCTTAGCGACTGGTCTTTTGTACTGCCCAGCGGCAGTCCTCACCGTCACTACTCTACAAACTCCGTCTGCACCGGGGTGCAGAGCAACGATTCGACCTAATGGCCATTTTAAGGGGTCTAACGGTTCGTTAACTACCAGAACCATTGTTCCCACGGTGATATTAGAATGGGTTTTGTCCCACTTTGCCCTCTGCTGGAGTGTGTGTATATATTCACTTTGCCATCGGTACCAGAAGGCCTGGTGAATTTTTTTGGATAAGTTTCCACCGCTGCTGAACGCTAATGTTCAAATCTACGAGATTTTCCTCGGGCATAATCGTCAGAGGTTCTAACGTCAGGAAATTCCCCGGGGATAAAGCTACCAGATCATTGGCATCCGAACTAAGAGGTGTCAACGGGCGCGAGTTCAACATCGCCTCTACCTGAGTCAGCACTGTGTAGAACTCCTCGAAAGTTAATCTTTGCGAACCGATAGCACGGGCGAGGTGTGTCTTCACCGACTTGATTCCTGCCTCGGCTAATCCATTAAAGTGAGGGCTCCCAGGAGGACTGAACGAAAACTTGATCTCCTGAGACTCCGCGGCCTTTTGCATGAGAGAACCAAGGTAGTTACTAGCACCGATGAAATTTCTGCCCTGATCGGAAACGAGGTGGCTACACCGACCACGACGGGCGATAAAGCGGCGCAAGGCGGCCAGAAAAGCCTCCGTGGACAATTCAGATGCAAGTTCTATATGAATAGCTTTCGTAGCGGTGCACACGAAAACACAAATGTATCCTTTAAAGGTCCTGGCACCACGACCACGTCCAAAAGATATATTGAAAGGTCCGCCGTAATCAACAACCGAATTCGAAAAACATTTAAGTTGATTAACGCGGTACGATGGATAATTTCGCATGAACGGAGCAGGGGCGAGTTGGGGACGGGCACGAAAACATTTAGTGCAGCCAGAGATAACTGAGCGAACTGCACGTTTACACGACAAGATCCAGAAATATTGTGCAATGAGATTTTGAAGAGTTTGCGCACCAGGGTGCATGAAGCGAGTATGATATTCTTGGATTATCAAAGAAGTGAGACGATGAGAGCGAGGTAGTAGCAGCGGGTGCTTTGCTTCAAAACAAATCTTTGCGTTAGCCAAGCGACCGCCCACCCTGAGAAGACCCGCCTCGTCAACGAAAGGTGATAATTTGCGAAGACTCTTAGGAAGTGAGTTTGACGAACCCTTTTTTATGAGCTCTAGTTCCGACGAAAACACACTCTTTTGCACAAACTTAACGAGACACATGAGCGCTCTTTGAATTTCAGATGGCTGTAATGACCCTACGACACGATGTTCGACAGTTTGTTTACAGTTTTCTGCAAACCGATAACAATATCCCAACACATGTTGAAGTGTTTTTAACGAAGAGAACCTTCCCAGAAGATTTTCGACTAGTTCGTCGTTATTGGATACGATGAGAACGGTAATCTTTTGTTCTTCGTGAAAAACATCTTTGTCAATTGACAACGCTGATTTGGGCCAATTTTCGCTGGGGTACTTGAGCCAAGGAGGCCCTTTCCACCAGCAAGTTCGGTTAACCAAGTCTTGAGGTAGCAAACCACGGGAACCGCCATCGAACGGGTTGTCAGTGGTTCCTGCGACACGAAAACGGAACGAATCTGTTTGAGGTTGCCAGAGCATACCCAATATTTTAAGAGAAATGGTTGACATTTCTTCGAAATGTTTAAAGTCCTGTGAATACAGACCTAACGATAGTAGTTTTTTTCCAAAAAGTCACTGCTGTTGCAGGTCCACTTTCTCAGATGGAAACCACCCAACGACAATAATTTTGTGAGTTCCACCTGAAGTGAGCGGGCCTGCTCGACAGAGTCCGCTCCAGTGATGACGTCATCGCCGTAAATATCGAGAGCGAGAACGGTCGAACCAGCAGGGTATACCTCTGCAGCATCGCTGGCAAGCTGAGCCATTGTGCGAAGAGCTTGGAATGGCGCAGAGGAGACACCATACGTAACCGTTTTGAGGCGGTAGTCACGAACAGGACCGGAAGCCGAAGGTCGCCATAGGATACGCTGGTAGTCAGCGTCTTCCCCGCAAACCAGAATTTGCCTATACATTTGCCTGACGTCACCAGTGAAGACGACGGCATGCCAACGAAAGCGCATAAGCAGATCAAAAATGCTGGTCTGAAGTTTGGAACCAGCGAGAAGAGTGGAATTTAAGGAAACCCCTTTGGCATCTTTGGCGCCAGCGTCGTAGACCACGGAATAACCGAATCACGCTGTATACCGTGATGGGGTATATAGTAGAACTGGCCCTCACTTGTAGAAGGGGGGTCCACTTCCTCTAAATGACCACGAGACTCGTAGTCTTCCATAAAGTCGACATACGACCTTTTGAACTCAGGGTTACAATTTAACTTGCGCTCCAATGATAGGAATCGCTTAAGAGCGATTTCACGCGAATTGAAGAAGGTAGGTTCATTCGTAGGATCGACGAAAGGTAAAGGGACTACGAATCTGCCTTCTTCGTTACGATAATATTTTACACGAAAGTAATCTTCGTAGAGTTGGTCCTCCTCTGATACGAAAGGCTTAGTCGGAGAATCAACATTCTCTGATTCCCGAAATCTCTTAATGGAATCGTCGAGCGACAAGGTTTGCGAAAAATTCGAAACGAAAAAACAATGTCTATCATTGTTACGACGCGAAAAGGTTGCGTTAGACGTGAGTTGACTCCTGTCACACCCACCCATAACGATCCACCCGAAGACCGTATTCAACGCGGTGGGTTGTCCAGGCTTCCCTCGCCGAAGGCCTGGTATCAATGACGAAGCGAAAATATCTGCATTAAGCAGCATGTCCACCGGCGCCGAACGAGCGAAGTCAGGATCAGCAAGCGATAAATTATTTATGTGCGACCACCTTGACGGATCGACAGGTTGGGTAGGTTGGTCGGCACATATCGACGACAAAACAAGTGCTTCGAATTTAATATTCGACGACAAAGTTGTATTACCAACCGGCTTGATTTCGCACGACAGCGAGCCGAGCGGTTGAGCGACAGAATTATTGCCAATGCCGTAAACGGCGTGTTGGCCACGACAAATGTTGAACCCTAGCATTTTTGCGCAGGTTTCCGAAATAAAATTACACGTACTAGCGCAATCGAGAAGTGCGCGCACAGGCTGAAAGTTACCGGAACTGTCCCGGATTAAAACTTTCACAGTCGAAAATAAGATAGTATTTTCCCCAGTTACTGAAGTTAAAACCGTGTTACTGCTGCTTCTATTCATATTATTATTATTACTAGGCAGCGCACTATCAGCCACAGTGGGTGCAGGTGTTATTGTCTCTCTAGCAAAATGCAGCAAAGTGTGATGTGAACGATTACACACAGTACAACGAGAAATACGACAAGTTTTCACTCTATGAGCATCGGAGAAACATAAAATGCACAGACCCTTTTCCTTCACAAAATTAAAACGGCCATGGTTGTCCAGTTTTAAAAACTCACTACAGCTGGCAAGACTGTGCCGACCAGTACAAAAGACACAAGTAGGACTCGAAACAACAAATGCTGTTCTATTCTTGGTCAGTGGTTTAACATTCGACAGCTTAATGCTTGAGTTTTCTAAAGCTTTGCTACGCTTTTCAATAAAGCTTTTTAATTCACCAAATTCTGGAATGTCAACATTCGAATTAAGCTGCAATTCAAATGCTTCCCGAGTAGCAACATCCAGTTTTGACCACAACAAATAATACAGCATGAAGTTCTGATCAGGAAGATTAAATTTTGACAAAATATTTAAGTTTTCATTAAACGTTCGAAACACTCTTTCCAGATCATTCTTATTTTTTACTGATTCACAGTTCAACATCTTTTCATAGTACATAACTGCAATTTGTCTCTTCCTATCATAGTAGTTTGACAGAGTTTCATAAGCATTGACATAGTTGTCACCTGACAAAGGAAAGCTTTTAATTAATTCATATGCGGAACCCTGCACACTCGATAAAAGGTAATGTAATTTTTCTACATCACTGATGGTGTTCCGATTATGAATTAGCGAGTCAAAGAGCTCCTTGAATGATACCCAATTCTCCAATTTCCCATCAAAAGGCTTAATTGTTATTTTAGGAAGTTTGGCTACATTGTTATCCAACATTAGAGGTTTCATTTCAGCTTGCCTACTTGGTGTGTTGTGTCGTAACCTACATTTCACTGATTTAATCCGATTCTCAAATTCTTTTGTTACTACATATTCGTCAAGACGTTGCGCCTGAGTGAGCGGTCTCAAAATTCGGAGTTGCGCTTCGTGAAAGTCTTTTTCTATGTCTTTAAGATCAGACTCATCATAACCTTGCAAATCCGAACTTTCGATGTGCTCTAAACGCATAACACAATAATCCCGGGCGACACGATAAGTATCCACTGTCGCCGGTTCCAAATCACTATCATTGTGTACACTCATTTTGTTTTAAATACAAACCGAAACACTGAATATCATGCAAAACAGCTGAAGCACTAAATATCAGTAAATAATAACCTAAATAATAGACCTCACTCGAATTGACGTTTAAGTTTGACAGATTAGGCTATTCCTACTCACTACTACGAACGTTCCGTTTCACGTTCAGGTATATAGTATGAAGTTGTACTGCCAACATAAACGAACGAAAACCGAAAGCGACAAGCAAGATGGCGTACAACTCTAACACGATAAAATATGGCCAAGGCAATTTCTCAACCTACCTACGAAAAGTAACAAAAATCAAATTATTCTTTAAAATCACGGAAAATTACGTAGAAACTCGCGACAAAAGGTACTTTTCAACTAAATCGGGTCGACGGACCAAAAATGAAGGATAATGCGAGAGCGAAAGTTTAAGTGGACTGTATATTTCGAGTAGTCTCTAGCGCACCTTCCGTGATTCTCTACGTACTTTACGTTACCACAGTTGTTAGATAGGATTGCGGATTGGCTTACCTGGAGATCTTCCATTCGAAGCTCAGCAGCTGGAGGCGGCAGTCCCTCAGGCTGGCTCAGTGCTAGATCTAGATTAAGCGTCACCGTGAGTTCCGCCACCTAAGTGCTGCACACACAGGCGAAGTCGAGCCAACTCGCAATCTCGTGGTTTCTTAAGTAAACTAGGCTGTTGATCCACTGCCTTGGCCGGCGAAGCCCGGATCGCGACGAAAGTCGGGCTACTTTCGAAATAGAACGGTTAACGGAACTACCGACAGCGACAGACCCTTTCGACCTTTTTTGACTGACTGTGTTGCCACATTGACTCAGGAAACGGAAGTTCAAGTGACAACTTTGTGTTGCTATATGAATAATTTAAATTCGCCGAAAAATAGGCAATATTGAACACACCATAAACATTGAAATTCAAGAGTAGTATTGACAACAACACCATGCGCAATTTAGGGTTCCATAGTTGCGCACACGTTACATCACAGACTTAAAAGAACAGCAACTTATATGATTAACACAACTAACAACAATATCTAAGTAATTAATTCAAATAGTAAAAAAAAAATTTTTTTATAGGTATATTTCTTAAGTTCGATATTACTCGTTTAATAGTAGTGTTATCTTAGCTGTGATAGTTTTGTTTTTCAACCATTATATATACTACTAAAATGTTATTTTTTCAATTTTACTCTACTGTCTTGTTGGCGTGATATGTATAGCTATGCCAAATCACTGCTTTATCGTAGTAATGGTTACTGAGTTAAGCTGTGGACTGACGGACGGACATAGAAAAACTAGTAAGGTGGGCGGTTACTTATTCTATGCCATTGGAACTCATGTTACATTTTCACGAACTTTAAAATAATACAAATACCTACATAAGAACTATTGAATGTCTAAATTAAAAATCATTCAGAAAGAAGCAAAAGATAGATTTCTTTAAAATAACTTATATTCAGAGACCCGAACTTTTGGTGGCATTATTGAACTGTCATAATGACTTTTCATTCATCACCTTCGTCATATTGATTTAAAGATTTGTGTTACTCCTAACAAGGTCTATGTCGACTTATTCGTAATAATTACATTCTTCTTGATAGTATTTTTTCAGATTTATGTCAAACATTCATCAAAAATTAAACAATTTCATGAAATCTCGATACAAATTAGACCATTTTCAAACAAACCAATTTCTTTAAATATTTGACCTTATCAAATTACATTATATTCTTAAGTTTCAAAGCACTCATTAGTACAAGCTGGGATTCAAAGTCACAACTGCTGCTTAGCAGCCGCATGCTTGAACCGTTAGGATATTGTAACTTTTAGTTGAAATAAACTATGGACAATCTTACACAAATCAACCGAGCCCAGTTACAAGCTTAGCTTATACTATGTGTACAAGGTGATGATAAACAAACTTATAGAATAAATAAATACTTAAATACATAGAAAACATCCAAGACTCAGAAACAAATATTTTGGGACCACCAGCTTCATAGGCTTAAGTGGTGTAATAAATGTAATGATATAAGAAGCAAATTTACATAAGATCAGCATAGGATACAGTAAATAGCTATTATCTATCTTATCTTTATTTCCGGATCACCTTTAACATGTATTCAGAGCTTACTTAACAATTAGATACGTCGTTTCTACTAGAAAGGTGTTACTTCCTTAAAAATGTATTGTGAGTTATCATGGAATTGCCATGTAGTAGAATACAAACTGCTAAGTAGGGAATGAATGAAATAAGAAAAATATAATCAATTCACACGAAATCAAGTCTTTTTTTAAATGATCGATAACATAAGTCATATTTACTCGTATATTAAAGCATTCTTCGATCATGTCCAGATATATCTCCGTGTTGCCGAGATGTGTGTACGGCGTCTTCAGGTCCTTGTCCGGAGCGCGCCGCAGGCAGCAGCGGCACGAGTGCAGCGCCTCCATTACGTCAATAGCCGCGTCGTCAGACATTGCGGCACGGAAACAATCCAGAGTACGCGCACTGAACAACTAAATACATTGAAAATATATTTATGAATGAAATGTGACGATACATACATTCCGCGATTGCTTTTCGTGAGTTTGACAACTTTGACAGGAGTCACTGGAGACGTCATTAGTGATACCCCGCCGCGTTCAAGTTCAGTTCAAGATTTACTATCAAATCAAACATCAAACCCTGTCTATTTCATACTCACAGTAACCCTTACTCTGAGATTTCATACATATCTATAAAATCATTAAAACAATTAAATACTCTAAAAAAAATTGATATATTGATTTAGTATTATTAATTATTATAGATATATGTGAGCTTTGAGCTCTTAATGACATGAATTACTTTATGCTGTAGATAACATTTGTTTATAATAGTAACTGTAAGTTAGATAAAATTTAATTTTCAGAAATATTAATTCACTGAACTTAATTCTATTTAAGAATCTTTTTATATTGAACTAGACGTACCCGCGGCTCCACCCGCGAAAATGAAACATGAATAAACGGTCCGTCGCGGGCGTTAATGACAGAAAGGAAAGAAAACTCTAGTTCCACAGACTACATGCGTATTTTTTTAAACCGCGCGCAGCCCGACCAAAACCGTACTTGGCGGACTACCTAAGCTATGAAAAAGCATTTACGCACTGCCTGAGGGCCTACCGCGAACCGAAAACGAAGTATGTCCCTCTCTGTCGCTCGAATACTCAAGTGCGACAGAGAGGCAGATATATCGTTTTCGGTTCGCAATAGCGCCTCTGTTCCGATAATCCATCTCTTTCGCATTTGCATAAGATATCGTAAGTGCGAAAGAGACGGACGTGACTAAATTGTAGATGTCAAACATTTAGTGGGGCCTGTTACTGTTGCAGCAGAGAGCTGAGAGGGGTCAGGTCGATGGCAGTGGAAGCAGGAAATTAAACTATTGTCCAGCCTAGGATCACGTTTATTGGAATACAGCAACGCACAGCACACTTACTTGCAGTAGCTTTATATTAATTAATTATAACATTTAGCGGAGATGCGACCATCGTTCAGCTAGTCAAAGACAAGAGAGAGAGCCAGTCTTTACATAGACAAAATACAATAGCGGAAGTAAAGCCGCGCATACATTATACAACTTTATGTTATAAGGGTGCACATACATTATCCTTAACACTTCCCCTCAAACTTATAACATGAAAACATTATCATTCCTACATGCTTACACATGAACACATACAGAACTCTACACAACAAACAAACAAATTTGTAATGAGCATCTCTATGACTAGGAATGAACATCATATAACATTAATTATATATGTTAACATTGATAACAATGTTTACCTGAATAGAGACTTCCGACTCCTGTGTATACAAATTTACACAATAGCATGCTAAGACGTTAGACAAACACTGTTCAGGCAAACAAATACATTGACTCTACATTAACATCCTTAAATGCTGAATAAATGCACAAAACAAGACTGAATTAACATGCTTATTTAACATTCATATTGTGAACAAATTTGGAATGTTTACCAAAGCTCAGTGGTTTTGTAAGTATATCAGCTGTCATCACTTCCGTCGGTAAGTACTTTACAGTTAATACTTTATTATGTACCAACTCCTTTATGTGATGATACCTGACATCTATATGCTTCGTACGCTTATGACTATATTCTTTTGATAACAATAGTTTGTGTGCACTCTGATTGTCGTTGAATACAGTAATACTCGGTATTACACATAAAATTTCAGACAAAAAGTTCTTAATGAAGCATAGATCTTTGCATACATCATTAATAGCAATAAATTCACTCTCTGTGGAACTAAGTGCTACACAACGTTGTTTTCGTGATTCCCAGTTTATGACATTTGAACCTAACTTAACAATAAAGCCAGTATATGAGCGTCTATCTAGAGCGTCATTAGCCCAGTCGGCATCAGCGTAGGCAGTAATATTTAATTCTCTACTCTTTATGAAGTATAAGGAATAGTCAATTGTTCCTGCTAAATATCTAAGGATTCTTTTAGCTGCAAGCCAATGACACTTATTAAATTTTGAATTATATTGACTCAAATGGCTACATGCAAAACTTATGTCAGGACGGCTGCAAATGGCAACATACATTAGACTACCCATAAGTTCTCTATAGTTGTAAGCTTCATCACACAACAGTTCACTATCAGTATCATCAAGCCTACAACCCACTATCATGGGTGTTGATACAGGTTTACAATTCTCCATATTGAACCGTTTGAGCACTTTCAAAATGTATTCTTTTTGATTTAATTTCAAAATATTTCCCTCTCTTATGACATTTATGCCAAGGCAGTTCTTTAAATTACCAAGATTTTTACAATTAAATTGTTTTTGTAAAATATTCAAAAGCTTATTTTTACATGTACTGTCATTGTAAAAAATGTAAAAATCATCTACATACAGTGCTACTATTACTAAGCTGTTTTCAACTTTACTTATATAAATACAAGGTTCACATTTACTCTGCAAAAACCCATTTTCACACAATATTTTATTTACTTTATTATTCCAGATTCTACTTGCTTGTTTTAAACCATAAATTCCCTTTTGCAACAAACATACCTTATCTTTATGACCACTATCGAAACCTGGTGGTTGTTCCATATAAATTGTTTCTTCAAGGTCTCCATTGAGAAAAGCTGTAGTTACATCTATGTGATCTATGGTTAGATCAAACTGACAAGCTAAGGCAAAAAGAATTCTCATTGTACTGTGTCTTACGACAGGTGAAAAAGTGTCTTCATAGTCTATTCCGTGAACCTGTGTATAACCCATGGCGACAAGACGCGCTTTATATTTTTCAAAGTTACCAGCTGCATCCCTTTTAATTTTATAGACCCATTTTGACTTTATGACATTAGTGTTTTGTGGCCTATCTACTAATTTCCAAACTTTATTAGCTATGAGAGATTCATACTCGCTCTTCATGGCAGCAGACCACTCCATGCTAAGGGGACCAATGATAGCATCCTTGTAAGATAGTGGTACACATTGATCGTCTATAGGTGAGATGTTATGCGCGACAAGGGAATAATCAGATGTATAATCATCATACCTCCTTGGCGGTTGCGACCTTGTAGAGCGCACAGGTCTAGAATGATTGATAGCAGGCGAACTATTGGCAGCTATTGCTTCCCCTGAAAGTGACGGTCGCTGCGACAGCACTTCTGGCTCGCACGACGAATCACTCAGGCTTGAAGCAGGATGGGCTGCACGTAACGGTCGCTGCGAAAGCACTACAGGCTCGCACGACGAGTCACTCTGGCCCGAAGGAGGACGGACTGAGTCATCTTCCTCATTTTCGCTGCCGGTACAATATTGTTCTTCATCTGTAACGGCCATGGGAGAATCATTAAAACTATGACTAGACATTTGTGTATCAGTATTTGGACTAGAATCAATAATTTCAGTATTTTCAATAGACATATTATTATCTTCCATATCATTACTATCCATTGTCACATCATATTCATAAAATAAATAACTTTCATTGTCAGTTTCATTAAAATTCAATTTATCTAAATTATTGTAAAATTTGTTTTCTAAAAATACTACATTCCTAGACAGAATCACCTTATTGGGATTAAGTGGATCCAGTAACCTAAAACCTTTCGTTGTTTCACTGTATCCAACGAAAATATATGGCTTACTTTTAGGATCTAGTTTGCGACGTTTCTGCTTGGGTATCAGTGAGTAGGCAATACATCCAAAGACATGAAGGTGACCAAGATCAGGCTTTGAACCTGTCCATAGTCCTTCTGGAGTATGTCCTGCCAAAGCACTAGTGGGACTTCTATTTTTCAAATAAACTGCAGTCTTTACTGCTTCCCCCCAAAAGCGCTTGCAAAGACAAGCTCCCAACAGCATGCATCTGGCCTTCTCCAAGAGTGTGCGGTTCAATCTTTCGCTTACCCCATTTTGAGCAGAAGAGTAGGGCACAGTCCTTTGATGAATGATGCCCTGCTGCCTTAGGAAGTCGCGAAACCTCTTATTACAATACTCGGACCCACCATCAGTACGGAGTATACATATTGACAATCCAAGTTGCTTCTCAACTTCATTTTTAAAATTAATAAAATGTTCAATTACCTCATATTTGTTCTTCATCAGGTAGACATAGGTCTTCCTGGTGTAATCATCTGTTAGAGTCAGGACGTACTTTGCCCCTCCAAGGCTGTCCACTTGCATAGGGCCTGCTACATCACTATGTACTAGTTGTAATGCTTTAGTAGCTCGTGTAGCCTCGCCTGCGGGGAACGGCAAGGCAACTTGCTTCCCAAGTAGGCAGGTCTCACACTTTGCTTCTGAGCATACCTGAAATGTAAGTCCTGTTGCAAGATAGTCTCTCAAAACACACATAGACCTAAAGCTAAGGTGACCTAGACGTTTGTGCCACAGTTCAGCTGGTTGCACAGAGACAGCTGCATTAGCACTCTTTGTTCCTTGTCTATTACACAAGAACATGGAAGAATGCACTTCTGGCACAGTACCCCGACTACACCCTTTCCATTCATAAAGTCCATTTCTACTGAGTGCAGAGGTAATAGGATCGCCATGAATTTTACAACTTTTATAAATTTTACATTGCTCTTTGTCAAATACTATAGTAAAACCTTTATCACAAAGTTTACTTACAGATAAAAGATTAGCTGATAAATTGGGAACAAATAATACCTTGTCAAGTTTGTTTATGGCATCTATTTCAACTTCACCGATGCCCTGCGCAGTCATGGATTCGTCGTTTGCTAGTGTAACCTTGCTGCCCGTGCCCGAAAGCTCCCTGTAGTTCTTGAGAATGTCCTTGTTGTTACAAAGATGATTGGAGCATCCTGAGTCCAAATACCAAGAAGATTTCTGCACCATGAATGCTGTCGTATTTTCCTGTGTAGCCAACAGCGAACGATTCTTTGTCTTGTCTCTTCTGTATTTGAAGCATTTGTTTTTGATGTGGCCAGATTTTCCACAATAATGGCACACAGTAGGTTTCACCGCTTTCTTTGATTTGGAGAACAGTGCTGCCTCTTCGGTAGAAGTGATGTTTGCTTTCCTCGACTCTTCCTGTAGCAGTCTAGAGCGAACCATTTCTAAACTCAAATCCTTGTTTGCTATATTAGCAGTCTCCAGATTGCTGACCAAGGCGTCATAATCTTCAGGCAAACCACTCAGCACTAACTCGACGATTTCCTTGTCCTCTATTTTTTTGTCGATGTCGGCCAATTGATGAACGAGTGACATGACTTGTTCCAAATAGCGAGACATGCTATTAAATTGATTAAATTGTATTTGATGTAGCTGCCGTAATAAAAGGACGCGCCTGTACAAACCTTTGTCTTCATATATGATTTTGAGGTTATCCCATGCGGTCTTAGCGGTGTCGGCGTTACGGATGTGCTGAAGACACGATGATGACACGCTTAATGCTATACGAGCAAGAGCACGGTTGATATGCGCTTGATCGTTATCGGTTCCCTCGACGGCCTCCCAAAGAGAATCTAGCGTGAGCAGCATTTTCATTTGAAACTTCCATGTTGGATAGTTTTCAGCTCCACGCAGTTTTTCTATTGAGTTATTTAAGCTTGTAACTGGCGTAATATTCTGATGCTGTTGTTGGTCAACCATTGTACCTTGACGAAGAGATGCGACGACCACGCCACGTGCTCAGTTTGATCACGGCGACGGCGCAGCGCACGAACAATCACAGCGACACAGGCAACGTGTGGCGAGATGAACAGTTTCCAACAATTGTGCCTCAGTCTTGGCGGCACTTTGATTTGATCAGTTCGAGATATAACTTTATAGGCTGGACAATACTCACTGGTGCCATAACCTGTTGCAGCAGAGAGCTGAGAGGGGTCAGGTCGATGGCAGTGGAAGCAGGAAATTAAACTATTGTCCAGCCTAGGATCACGTTTATTGGAATACAGCAACGCACAGCACACTTACTTGCAGTAGCTTTATATTAATTAATTATAACATTTAGCGGAGATGCGACCATCGTTCAGCTAGTCAAAGACAAGAGAGAGAGCCAGTCTTTACATAGACAAAATACAATAGCGGAAGTAAAGCCGCGCATACATTATACAACTTTATGTTATAAGGGTGCACATACATTATCCTTAACAGTTACAAGGTGATTATTATAGTACGATACACTCATATAACAATCCGTGAATATAGAAGCAAATTATCATCACAATACTGGGATGACAATATTATTGCGGTTTTCAAAATTGTATGGATTTTGGTTCAGTATTTATTAATATTCACATCGAAATATGTTGAGTAAATCATGTAAAAAATATTCTTTTGTTTTTTTATACGGGGTAATAATACTTTTAGCAGTGAAACACACTGAATTAATAAATAACAAAATGTAATCGCTGTCTCTACAAGTAAACAATGTCCAAATCCCTTTCCGTCATATAGAGTATAACACGAGAGTGAAAGGGACGGCACGACACGAAGTTCGATTTTCGAAGTTCGCGGTAGCACAGCAGCCATAATCCCGCGCTGAGTGACAGTGGCTGTCAACCAGTCCATTTAAGGCATTTATAATAACGTAGTTCAAACTAAAACGCGATTCCAATATGGCCGTTCCTGACACTGCATCGGCCCCGATGCATCTTCTGATCTTCATCGCCAACACCCAACTTCATGCGGTGCCGGAAGGCAGCTGTTGCACGAAGAGTCGAGAAGCTCTCGGCTCCACTCCTGATGCTCGTTGCTCGGTGACCTGCAGAGAGCCAGCATCAGGCCCCATAACACCTTGCACCAACGACTCGATCTGCAACAACTTTCTCAATCTCTGTAATCTGAACGTTTCTAGGGTTCCGTACCAAAAAGGCACATAATGAACCCCCATTCATTTTTTTAACCTCCATTTTATCATCATTCAATACAAACGTACAGTTCATTTTCGTTTGATCACTTTCAATAATCAGACGTGTCAGTCGTGTTCAATATTCACGTATTGTTATAAGAGTGTATCGTGCTATCATAATCACCTTGTAACAGGCCCCACTAAATGTTTGACATCTACAATTTAGTCACGTCCGTCTCTTTCGCACTTACGATATCTTATGCAAATGCGAAAGAGAAGGATTATCGGAACAGAGGCGCTATTGCGAACCGAAAACGATATATCTGCCTCTCTGTCGCACTTGAGTATTCGAGCGACAGAGAGGGACATACTTCGTTTTCGGTTCGCGGTAGGCCCTCAGGCAGTGCGTAAATGCTTTTTCATAGCTTAGGTAGTCCGCCAAGTACGGTTTTGGTCGGGCTGCGCGCGGTTTAAAAAAATACGCATGTAGTCTGTGGAACTAGACTTTTCTTTCCTTTCTGTCATTAACGCCCGCGACGGACCGTTTATTCATGTTTCATTTTCGCGGGTGGAGCCGCGGGTACGTCTAGTTCAATATAAAAAGATTCTTAAATAGAATTAAATGTTTGTATGACAAGTTCAGTGAATTAATATTTCTGAAAATTACATTTTATCTAACTTACAGTTACTATTATAAACAAATGTTATCTACAGCATAAAGTAATTCATGTCATTAAGAGCTCAAAGCTCACATATATCTATAATAATTAATAATACTAAATCAATATATCAATTTTTTTTAGAGTATTTAATTGTTTTAATGATTTTATAGATATGTATGAAATCTCAGAATAAGGGTTACTGTGAGTATGAAATAGACAGGGTTTGATGTTTGATTTGATAGTAAATCTTGAACTGAACTTGAACGCGGCGGGGTATCACTAATGACGTCTCCAGTGACTCCTGTCAAAGTTGTCAAACTCACGAAAAGCAATCGCGGAATGTATGTATCATTCATAAATTTTTCATTCACATTTCATTCATAAATATATTTTCAATGTATTTAGTTGTTCAGTGCGCGTACTCTGGATTGTTTCCGTGCCGCAATGTCTGACGACGCGGCTATTGACGTAATGGAGGCACTACACTCGTGCCGCTGCTGCCTGCGGTGCCCTCCGGACAAGCACCTGAAGACGCCGTACACACATCTCGGCAACACGGAGATATATCTGGACATGATCGAAGAATGCTTTAATATACGAGTAAATATGACTTATGTTATCGATCATTTAAAAAAGACTTGATTTCGTGTGAATTAATATATATTTTTCTTATTTCATTCATTCCCTACTTAGCAGTTTGTATTCTACTACAAGGCAATTCCATGATAACTCACAGTACATTTTTAAGGAAGTAACACCTTTCTAGTAGAAACGACGTATCTAATTGTTAAGTAAGCTCTGAATACATGTTAAAGGTGATTCGGAAATAAAGATAAGATAGATAATAGCTATTTACTGTATCTTATGCTGATCTTATGTAAATTTGCTTTTTATATCATTACATTTATTACACCACTTAAGCCTATGAAGCTGGTGGTCCCAAAATATTTGTTTCTGAGTCTTGGATGTTTTCTATGTATTTAAGTATTTATTTATTCTATAAGTTTGTTTATCATCACCTTGTACACATAGTATAAGCTAAGCTTGTAACTGGGCTCGGTTGATTTGTGTAAGATTGTCCATAGTTTATTTCAACTAAAAGTTACAATATCCTAACGGTTCAAGCATGCGGCTGCTAAGCAGCAGTTGTGACTTTGAATCCCAGCTTGTACTAATGAGTGCTTTGAAACTTAAGAATATAATGTAATTTGATAAGGTCAAATATTTAAAGAAATTGGTTTGTTTGAAAATGGTCTAATTTGTATCGAGATTTCATGAAATTGTTTAATTTTTGATGAATGTTTGACATAAATCTGAAAAAATACTATCAAGAAGAATGTAATTATTACGAATAAATCGACATAGACCTTGTTAGGAGTAACACAAATCTTTAAATCAGTATGAGGAAGGTGATGAATGAATAGTCATTATGACAGTTTAATAATGCCACCAAAAGTTCGGGTCTCTGAATATAAGTTATTTTAAAGAAATGTATCTTTTGCTTCTTTCTGAATGATTTTTAATTTAGACATTCAATAGTTCTTATGTAGGTATTTGTATTATTTTAAAGTTCGTTAAAATGTAACATGAGTTCCAATGGCATAGAATAAGTAACCACCCGCCTTACTAGTTTTTCTATGTCCGTCTGTCAGTCCGCAGCTTAACTCAGTAACCATTACTACAATAAAGCAGTGATTTGGCATAGCTATACATATCACGCCAACAAGACAGTAGAGTAAAATTGAAAAAATAACATTTTAGTAGTATATATAGTGATTGAAAAACAAAACTATCACAGCTAAGATAACACTACTATTAAACGAGTAATATCGAACTTAAGAAATATACCTATAAAAGTTTTTTTTTACTATTTGAATTAATTACTTAGATATTGTTGTTAGTTGTGTTAATCATATATAAGTTGCTGTTCTTTTAAGTCTGCGATGTAACGTGTGCGCAACTATGGAACCCTAAATTGCGCATGGTGTTGTTGTCAATACTACTCTTGAATTTCAATGTTTATGGTGGTTGACTGTCATTGTTATGATTATGTGCGGAAGTTGCTTGTTGCTAGGCCTATTTGAATAGAGAATATTTTGATTTGACTATGAGTGCTTGTACTCGCAGTTGAATGAAGGCGGGGAGGAGTGCGGGATCTGCTCCGCGTGCGTGGGCCGGCTGCGAGACGCGAGCGCCTTCAAGCTGCAGGTGCAGCGCAGCCAGGCGGAGCTGCGGGCGCGGCTGGAGCGAGCTCTGCGGGCCATAGGTATATGTATAACCTGTGGATCTGTTGCTCCTGACCTGGAATCAGTTATGTAGGAGTCATCAATGCACTCAGCGCAATGTCTGGTTGGACGAGTAATGTTAAACTTGTTTCTTTCTTGTTGATTCAGATGAAGAACTTGATGTCAAGTTGGAGGGGGACAACAATAGTTCGAGTGCTGATACAATATGTACGTACCTACTGCAAAGAAAGGAAGAATACACGTATTTACGTTTATTAACTTCTATACACAACATATTAACATATTAATCTAGTTGTAAGTTTGTATAATATGTATGAACAATCTCATTTATTGAGGTTTGCAATAAAGAATACAAAATATTGATGAATGAAGCTAAAAAGGGCCCCACCGAGAATAATGCCGTGGCAAGATGCGATGCTGGTTTTCAGTGGGGGCCTGCCTTAAATCTATCAAATGAAGACAGACGCAACACTTACGGAAAATACAATAGTAATATAAGTCAGATCAGATCAATGTAAAATATTGTTCAGTCAACAGTAAATATAGATGATCATTTTAGTACTTTGTCCCACTAACGTGACAATACTGCGACAGTGGGGATGCGTCAAAGTAGTGAAAGTGACAAGGCACTAAAATGATCATCTACTTTTGCTGTTGACTAGAGGTTGACTATATAACAGTAAAATCTACTGATTTGTTAAGAGTCTTGGTTTGTTTAGATGAAGAGCTCACAGTGAAGTCGGAGGTGGAAGAAGACAATGGGGCGAGTGAGGACTGGTGCTGTGCGTCAAGTAAGTACCGGATCCTTGTATGTGTGAGATTAATAGGAAAACTAAATGTTTTAAAGAAAAATATGATGATGAGAAAGATAGTATAACATCCATGGAGTAACTGCTTGATGTAGAAATCAGGTGCGTGTTAATGATGGTGTGTTTGTTTCTCGTTCACCTTACTGTTGGTATGACCGCTTGCAACTCCAGGTATGTCACATGCCCGTTGCATACTTTGTGTTGCGTTGTCATGTTTACTCAGCCATACCAAGGCATCTAGTGTATATGAGAAACGGGAACGCCCGCTGGCCCCCTGACTGACATCCACCGGTATTTTTTGTACAACTTAGATCACCTTTTGTTGTATGATGATCATATTTTTCTCTCTGCAGATGAAGAAACTGCGGTCAAGTCTGAGACGACTGAAAGCGGGACAACTGGTGATTCATGTCAGTACCCATTCACAAATCAGACTAAAAGTCACATGCCCACTGGCGGGCATGGCAGTCCGGCAAGACTAAGGTCACGTCGTACTGGATCGCGAGCTCCTCCGGTTTGGGCTTCCTCGGCTGTCCGCCATGCTCGCCCGCAGGGATGCGCTTAGAGAGCTCAATAAGTATAAGTTGACAATGTTGTTAGTCACAACACAATATTTATGGGCATCAAGGGCTCGCAGTTAGCTTATTACAATTGATGTGCTCATAGTTTTTCTTTTGATTCAGGTGAAGAGCCCGCAGTGAAGGTGGAGGTGGGAGGAGATGATGGGACGAGCCAGGGCTTGGTGCTACGTAAGTACCCACACCTTATACGAGTGAACATGTTCGTCGTGTTAGCAAGGCTGATCGGATGTTGATGGTACCGAAAAGGAATAAAACTGGACAAGCGCGAGTTAAACTCACATGGAGAGGGTTCCGTAGAGTCGCCATCAGATATATCGTAGCGGGCGAGGTGTTCTAATATTTCCGAGCAGTATTATCTAAATTTCAATGAGTTCATATAACCAATTTTATTCGAAATCATGCATACACTGTAAGTGATCATTTCTTCCATTTTGACGTAAGAGGCAGGTGTTTAGTCTGGAATTCGAATATATTGAACTTTTAAAAGGATTCTTCATCGGAAATCTTTTTGCTTAGCATCTGCCCGCATCTTCATCCATTTAAAAAAAGAAAGATTCATTCGAGGATTAAGATATCACTCTCAAGATAATTATTTGAACTGTCTTTGTTTTAGTTTTGTATTAAACAGTAACGCTGCTAATGAAAATTCCAAATTTCAATGAAAGGGAAAAAAGATTTAAGGGGTTTTTTTTTTAATTTTTCCCCGTAAATTAGAAATTAGTCTTTGTTTGCTCAACTGGGGAAGTAGGTATCCCCACCTGACAGAAGACCGCAGCCATAATAAATAATACCACTTCTTGCTCTGTGCTGGTTAGCCATGTGGTGTTCTGTACATGGTGGTGATTAAGGTCGGCCGAGCCCCAGAGGATACGCTGTGTTGATAGTTAAGGGACCTCCATTTGTTTCTGGCTGTCGACACGACGAATCTTCAAATCATTCAAGGCAAGGGCTAGCAACGAGCTGGTCACTCCCAACCCAAATGAAAAAAAAATAGTTGATTGGTAGATCAGTTGGAAAGAGCGATGGACCAGAGGTAGCGAGTTCAAATCCCGCCCGGGGTGATCAATTTTTAATTTCGGTTGTAAATTATAATTCCGCAAAGTGGACGATTCCGCTTGTAATAGTACATTACGATACAAGGGTTGTAAAACAAAGAAAGGCCGATATCGCAGAAATTTGAGGCCCGAGCCGCAGGCGAGGGTCATAAATATGCGAGAGAGGGCTTTCCGGTTTAACGACCCGTGTTTTGTACACAATTTTACGTCACCACTTTTTGGCAAGGTGTGGTGTAAAAATATTTACAGTATATTTGAGATGCTCACAACAATCCCTTTGATTTATTTACCACACGATATAGTTTTTCTTTTAATTTTTGCATTTCGCCCTCAAAAGTGGCCCCCATGTTTAAAATTGATTTATTTACGTTATACGAGTACCTACGTCCGTCTTTGGTTCCGAGTTACATATTTTTACCAAGCTTCAACTCATTCGGTTCAGTTGTTTCGAAGCCAATTAGCTGTGACAGACGGGCGGATAGACAGACATACTCGTACGTGTTACGAGTGTAATCGCCGGTGGCAAAAAAGCGTACGGCCTATCTGATGGTAAGCGGTCACCGCGGCCTATGGACGCCTTCTACTCCTGAAGGTGCGACATGAACGTTGCGGACCCTTTAAAAAGTTATACACCCGTCTCTTGATGAATCCCGAACTGTGAACTACCCCCGGGAAGACCTTGGCAGGGAGCCATGTCATCAATGTGAAATAGTAAGAAAGGCCGAGCGGGCCCTGTTGAACTCCGTGAAGTAAATGTCGTGTGTGGTGCAGATGAGGAGGCCGCCGAGCAGTCGGAGGCGGCGGGCGACGCGGCGGGCGACGACGGCGCGGCGCGTGAGTGCTCGCCTTCATGATACTGTGCTGTTTACTTGCTGTCTTTTAGCTGTCATTCCAGTACAATATACAGGCACAGCTGGCATTATGCAGGGTGGTTTGACATAAACTGGACATATTTAAAAGGGGTGAAATTTCAGCCAGTCTTATCACTAAAACTTATTAATTATTGTTGTGTCATTACTTTTTTTGTAGGTGTTTTAACTTAAGATATACTCGTAGCTTTTATCTATTTGTCAAAAAAAGATGAAAATTGCAAGGTGGTCACAATAAACAGGGTATTGATTATCAGTATCAATAAACAGCCATCCAAAACAACACTTTTGGAAAAAATGATTTCGTTTATAAAAAAATAGATCTTTCCTTTTTCTTTTTTGAACAATTAGATCAAAAGTTATTAACGGCCTCAATTAGGAATAACAGGTACCAAAAAGTAAAAAGCATGACTAATATTAGTTTTACTAATAAAATTAGCTTTTAATGTCCAGTTTATCTTAGTTTTAATTTTATTTTATTATTGCAATGTTCTTTTTAATGGTTTCGTTATGTGATTAAATAAATTAATGTTTGTTTATCGATAACCACGTTGTGTAACCTTAACGTCAAACATGACATACTTTGTACTGGGATGACAGCTGTCACCGTACCCAAGGTATGTAAAATAATTGTCACTGCCTGGACGTCAAAAATAAGGCCCGAGGCCCCCGATCCCGAAGCTGCCACTTCTCCATTAACAAACTAAAACACCATAATTACGCCGTCAATAGGATAGGAACGTACATCATTCCATAAATATGCTGAAATAGCTTAACCTACTTCGATTTAAACTAAAAGCCTACTAATTCAGTTTGAAGATATGCACTTAAAGATTTTTTTTTACCACGTTGGTCGCCAACAAGCGGGCAGGTATTGCAAATATACAAATGCACTCAAAGAACTAATCGCTAGGCTGTCATTAGCTACAGTACTGGCATAGATAAGAGTGTGTTTCACGGAAAGCTACCAGTAGTCTTTGAAGTTAAGTGGAACATGCTTCAGCTGCAGAGTACTTAAGACTTTGTATTCTTATATTTTATTGTTTAGTCTAGTAAATGTCAAGTAGTACTAAGTGTTCAAGTTTATCATAAATTACTTGCTCCCCAAACAAACTTTCAACCGTATTCTCTATTCAGAGAGTTATTTATCAAAAAAAGATGAGATGATTTTTCTTATAGTTTAAATAAACGAAAACTATACTATAAACGAAGCTTCAAGTCACTCGTTAAAAAAATCCTTCCCAATCGAACTTTTAACCCCCTTTTCACCCCTTCAGAGGGCGAATTTAGAAAAACGTTGAAAATCGTTTTCTTTCATTTTAATTCTTAGATTATTAAAGAAGTTTCAAGTTTGCTACTAAAAAATAATTTTGTTCCCTTTACAAAGTTTTCACCCCCTTTTTTCCAAGGGGATGAAGTTTGAAATCTATACTTAATATTATAAAGCTGAAGAGTTTGTTTGTTTGAACGCGCTAATCACAGGAAGTACTGGTTCGAATAGAAAAAAAAATTGTGTTGGATAGTCCATTTATCGAGGAAGGCTTTAGGCTATATAACATCACGCTCGCTGCGCCAAGAGGAGCGAAGACGCGAACGAAGTCGCGGGCAACAGCTAGTAAATTATAAGCTGTGTTACCTATTTTGTTGTCTAAGTTTTTAATAATAATAATAATAACGCTTGGGGCCTACGGGGCATTCCGCTCCACCCACGGCTCCCGCTGCCGGTGGTGTAGTGCGCCGCATGCGATGGACTCAAGAAATGAACGAGAACTGCATGCGAGCGTACTTTGGGGCGACAGAGGGGGAAACTAACCTATCCGCGTATCGTGTCCGGATGCTTCCTCTGTTCCAGGCTCTTGAACCGACCATCACCGTGTCTGCACAACGCCTATCGGATCAGGTGCGAGTCATTCAACGAAATAAGCGGTTGGATGACTTGACGCTTGATCGGCTCCGCCTGGAAGCACTCTCTGCTCGTGCAGCCCCCACTTCGGCGCGGGACCTACCCGCCACGTCGCCGGCTCCGGTGCCCGCTCCCAACACGGCACCGAGGGCGCCGCGGGTCGATCCCAGTGCCGACGGGGACTGCGCGGATCAGAGTGTGAGTACCCAGGCCCATGAGCAACTGAGGAGGGCTCTGGATGAGGCGATTACGCGGTATCGCTCCACACCCAATTCTAGGCCGCGACTACCACGCTTGCCCGTAAATAGACGCAATCTAGCGCTAATGGGAGCCCTAAACGATCTCCTAGACCCGTATTTGCGGGCTAGCGATGATTTGATTGATACACACTCAATTATGTACTGCGGGGCCATCGCGGCGTGCCGTGTTGCTCTCGTCAAGTTTCCGGACGCTGACCGTGCAACTAGGACCGCCGGGGGTGTCACTGCCTGGCAAGTACGAATTGAGCGGCGTATCAATACGTTTAGGACTCTCATCGCAAAGCTGATCTGCTTCAGGGGGGGCAATAACCGCCCCCGAGTCATGCGTTTCGTGAACCAGGCCTTCGCGGGGACTGGTGTCAGACCCCGTGACTACATGGCCTGTGTCACGGAACGCATTGACTTTCTGAAGCAGAAAGTCTATGCATGGGCAAGCCGTATTCGCCGCTACAGAGAGCGTGTGGACCGATACCAGCAGAATCGCCTTTTCCAGAGTGACCAAAGGAAGGTATACCGGAAGTGGGAGGGAACCGACCATCGTGTGTGCGACGGTCAGCGACCGGATGCTACTGCCATGGTTAACTTTTGGCGTAGTATCTGGTCGGTGCCTGTCGAACACACTGAGGGTGCCTGGATCGGTGTTGTCAAACGTGACTGTGAATCCATCGAACCCATGGGGTCTGTTACCATCAGCCCCGAAGACGTAAGTTGTGCCATCCGTACGGCTCCGAACTGGAAAAGTCCGGGACCGGATGGATTGCACAACTTCTGGCTGAAGTGGTTTCGATGTTCACACGAACGTTTGGCAACACAGTTCCAGCAAGCCCTCGAGCTCGGTTCCCTACCTCCTCCCTTAACAACTGGTGTTACCTCCCTGCTCTACAAGTCCGGTAGTACCACGGAAGCGAAGAACTACAGACCCATCACGTGCTTGCCTACGCTGTACAAGCTCCTTACATCCATTTTGAGGGCAAAAATTAACACGCACATTGTTACGAACAACATTTTGGCCCCTGCTCAAAATGGATGTAGGGTTGGGTCGCGTGGTACTAAAGAGCTCCTCCTCATAGACATGACCATTTGCCAACGAGTACGGCGGAACAGAGGGACCCTCTCGGCCTCCTGGATTGACTATAAGAAGGCCTATGATTCGGTGCCTCATTCATGGCTGAGGAGGATCTTAGAGCTGTATAAAGTTGATGCAGCTTTAAGATCCTTCTTAAGTGCTTGCATGGGGCAGTGGACCACAGTCCTTCGTCAACCGGGTGGAGGAGATGGCCCTTCTGGCCCGCAGGACTCTATCAGGATTGAGCGAGGCATTTTCCAGGGTGACAGTCTGAGTCCCTTGTGGTTCTGCCTAGCGCTGAATCCGCTCAGCACTCTGCTGCAGGATTCGGGGCTAGGTTGCCAGCTTCGGAGAGGGGGTGAGGTCATTTCTCATCTGCTATACATGGATGACCTTAAGCTATTTGCACCAAATAGACAGGACCTGTTGGAGCTACTGAAAACGACAGAAGTTTTCAGTAGCGCCATCAAAATGGAATTTGGTGTAGATAAGTGTGCGGTCATGCATGTACAGCGGGGGAAAGTTGTAAATTCAACAAATTTACAACTTTCTGAGACAATGTCGCTCAGATCTCTCTCCGAAGCAGAAACCTATAAATATCTTGGTATGTCACAGGCTTTGGGTATTGAGGGTGAGGGCATAAAGCAGGCGGTGAAGGAGCGCTTTTTCTGTCGCCTGACAAAAGTACTTAATAGTTTTTTGTCGGGTGGCAATAAGGCGCGCGCCTTCAACGCCTGGGTTATGCCCTTGCTCACATACTCCTTTGGCATACTAAGGTGGACTCAGACTGAGCTGGATGCCCTGGATCGAAGGGTGCGTGTACTGCTCACTGCACACCGCATGTTGCACCCACGTTCGTCTGTTATGAGACTGTACATCCCGCGGAAGTGTGGAGGTCGTGGCTTTTTAAATGCCAAAGACCTCCACAACCGCGAGGTGTGCAGTCTCAGGGATTATTTCCTAAACAGCGAATGTGGGATGCATCGAGACGTAGTGGCAGTAGACGCATCTTTCACCCCGCTATCCATGGCAAACGAGAACTGGCGCAGATTTAAAGTACTGAGCGCCGAGGACCGCAAGGCGGAATGGAAGAGTAAGGAGCTACACGGGCGGTTCTACAGGGCCCTTACGGGGCCCGGCGTAGACCTGCTCGCGTCGGTGAACTGGCTACGTTTCGGGGATCTCTTCGGGGAAACCGAAGGTTTTGTCTGTGCAATTGCGGACGAAGTTATCATGACGAACAACTACCGGAAATATATCCTGAAGGACGGTACGGTCGACATTTGTCGGGCATGCCGCCGTCCCGGAGAGTCACTCAGGCATATCATTTCCGGTTGTAGTCATCTTGCTAACGGCGAGTACTTGCACAGGCATAACTTGGTAGCCAGAATTATTCACCAGCAACTTGCTCTTTCATACGGTCTTGTGGACTTCGAAGTGCCGTACTATAAATACTTACCTGCGCCAGTTCTCGAAAATGGTCGTGCTACGCTCTATTGGGATCGATCTATCATCACGGATCGGACTATTGTAGCCAATAAGCCCGACATCGTGCTGATAGATCGATCGAAGCGCCAGGCAGTGCTCGTCAACATCACCATCCCCCATGACGAGAACCTCGTGAAGGCCGAGAAGGACAAAGTCAGCAAGTACCTAGACTTGGCACACGAGGTAACCGCCATGTGGGATGTTGATTCGACGATCATTGTCCCGATAGTCGTTTCTGCGAACGGTCTAATAGCGAAGAGTCTCGACCAACATCTCAAGAGACTCTCGCTAGATGGCTGGGTCAAGGGTCAAATACAGAAGGCGGTACTCCTGGACACGGCGCGGATAGTCCGGAGGTTCCTCTCTCTGTCGCCCTAACCACCGGTGGCTTAGGCCCTGCCTCGCTGCCGGCGGCACCCTAGGTTAGGTTTTTATAATGTTTTTATATTTTGTAAGTGTATTTTTATATTTTACCTTTTGTAGATCCATTGTACAAACCTAACCTAAGACGAAAAATAAATAAAGGAATAATAATAATAACTTTATTGCATTCATGTTTTTGGTATACAGCAGGTCTTAAATAACTGTTAACTTAAGAATACAACATGACACCCTGTAAGGGTATTGCAAAATTAACTTATAAGGATAAAGGTACATTAGAAGTTTACATGTATTAAGATATAGTATGACATATTCAAACTATAAATATTTATGGTATCTATTTACATTAAAGAAATCTTCCAGGGAATAAAAACAGTTTTCTATTAAATATGTTTTTAACTTCTTAACAAAGGTTGTATATCTGACCTCTTTAGCTATTTCTTTAGGTAGGCTATTGTAAATGCGTATGGTTGTCATATGGGGGCTTTTATTACTCATCTGTAAATTACTTGTTGGGAGAGCTATTTTATTTTTATGTCTTAAGTTTAGGGGTGCAGGTGTGACGTTCTTTTGCTTTTGTATATAAATTTTGATGTTTTCTTACAAATTTACAAACTTCCAATATATACAGGGATGGAAATGTCAAATTTTTTAATTTTTTAAAGTGGGTTTTGCAAGTGTTAACGTTTTTAATGTTTGTGAGAATCCGTATGCAACGTTTTTGTAGTATAAATAAATCCGTTATATCAGTAGAGTTGCCCCATAAAACTATCCCATATTGTAACCACGCCTGGGTAAACGCATAATATGCACTTAGTGCAGTTTTCAGGTCTGTAGTTTTTTTAATGTTTCTTAGGGCATAGGCGAAACGAGATACTTTCATACAAATTTTATCTATATGCGATTTCCAGTTTATGTTTTCATCAATGTTTATGCCAAGAAGATTGCAATTACTTACAAATTTCAATTTGTGTCCTGAATATGTGTAGTCAATATCTAGTGGGAGTCTCTGATGCGGTCTGAATTGAATAACGTTGGTTTTTTAAAGGTTTAACTGTAGATTATGATCCTCAAGCCACTTTATAAGGATATCAAGGACAGTGTTCATATGTAAAGTATCATCATTTTTATTCTGACTTGAGAATACTATAGATACGTCATCCGCATATATGAAGCATTTAACATCGGCCGAATTTATTATTTTTGCTATATCATTTATATAAATTAAAAAGAGTATGCAGCCTAGCACACTACCCTGCGGAATCGAAGATGTAATTTGTCTCTTTTGGGAATGAATTTTTGTAACTGTATTGCTTTTTTTATCGTAGTAATCGATTTCTACTAACTGTACCCTGTTTGTCAGATATGAGTTGAACCAGTCGAGGCCAGTGCCGCGTACGCTACCGCGTTTAGCTTAAGATAAGAGGATTGTACATCCATCTATACATACATCAGTGCAAATCTTTCACGTTTTATATTTCTAGGAAGGGTAGGCTGTAAAGGTACATACATCCCGATGTTATGAGCTCTTTGTGACATTAGTGAACAAGCGGGAAGACACCCGCTCTTTCTTTATTTAGTCTATTCGCTCGACCGCGAGCGCTGCAAAGGCTCGAAATGTCGGCAATTATCAATACAAGCATATTATAAAAAGAAGTTCCGCGCCGCGTTTGTCTGTATGTTCGCAATAAACTCGAAAACGGCTTGATGGATATAGATGCGGCTTTCACCAATGTAGCTTGATTCTTGCGGATGGCTGTGGTATATAATTTATGTATATTTCTCACATGCATTATATTGTAATTAGTGCGAAGCGCGGGGTGGGTCGCCGTTACACCCGTTTTATTCCATATTGGAGTCCTCGAATTTACGTCGAATGAGTCTGTCCGAGAAGCGGGATACGGCAATCGAACTAAAAAAGTTGAAAATAAATCAACGTTGTTGTTTGCAGAAGCGTCATGTGGTAGCCCGCGCCAGTCGCGAGGCGGCGGCCACTGGGACCACACGTACGCGGCAACAGAATGTCCGCCGGCGGCAGGTAAGTGTACTTCATTTACTACAGCGTCTGTGGCGTCGCTCCTGTCAAGTATCAAACCTGTAAGATATGCAGAATAAAGAGGGTAGATTATTTTCTCACCAAATGAATCTGTCAAATGTCAGTGTTCTCTTTTGAATAAATTGTGCTAACAGATAGACGTGTCTCGTACTTTCTCTAAGTTCTAAAGCTTCTAGCAGCCGTAGATCCCTAATTCTTCAAAACCCAAGTAACACAGTCGTGCTGAATAAAGTTTGAGTAATAGCGATCCACGAAACTATAAGCTGAAACTATTGTCTGGATAATGTCTGAGTAAACGTCTACAGCTGTTAAACAAGCAATTCGGGAAACAGTTTTAAATGCTTTAGTCTGTATAACAGCGATTTAAAGTCTGGGTAATAGCTTATAGTAATGGTCGACTTAGCTTAGTAACATTTGAAAAAAGCTGACATCTTTTTTATTCTCACACCTTAGAACTTAAATGGTCGCGTACGGTACGGTTTCAGAGGAACTTCCTCCCTCGTACGCTCCGGTTGTGAAATGGGCTCCCTGCCGAGGTTATCCCGAGGAACTACAGTATGGGATTCTTCCAGAAAAGAGTGTATAAATTTTTAAAGGGTCGGTCACGCGCATGTGACACCCCTGGAGCTGCAGGCGTCTATAGGCAGAGGTGACCGCTTACCATCGGGCGGGCCGTACTCTTGTTTATTTATTTATTTACTTAATACACACACATGTCCGACTTACAGTGGGTACCAAACGCCAGGACATGGAAAAAATACAAAGCAATAGAAAACCAATTAAAAAAACAATTAAGACACAAAACAATACAAACTAAAATATGAGTTATGGATTAACAAATAATAATAATCATGTACTGTACATTAATTTACGTAGCTACATTGGCATATTTATACCTAAGCTAAGTCTGACAGCAGCATCCAAGTATTTATATAACTTGATGCATTTGCCACGTCGTATAAAAAAATACTTTTCGGACCAAATTAAGCGTTAAGTTGTTAAGTAGAAAAAAGACTTCATAGTGTTGTTGCATGTAATAAATATCAATATTGAATCTGATGTTTTTTATGTATTATAATATAACCATGATACGCCTTAAATAATATTGCGCAAGTAGTTATATCATGAAAAGCATATGAATTATCTTAAGATTTTTCACGCACCGCTTAGATAATCATGTTTAGTGATAGTAAAGAAAAGACTTTTAGAAGTGACAAAAATTCTTAGGGTATAACAGCTAATGGTTTTCTTTCAAAAGTTATTAAATAAGTTATAATTGTTATAAACTGTATTTATACCTTTAATTAATAATGAGGCATTTGATATACAAAATGATTCAGTAGTTTTCTCAAAAGGAAGTTTTAATGGCGATTCATTATAACCCGGATAAAAGATCTCCATGCAGCTATTTTGCAGCATAACTCTGAATAAAAAGCCACACCGTTCTAATTATTAAGCTATTGTTTGAATAATAGTGATTTGGAAGTACAAATATCTGAATAACAATTGAATATGTTAGCAAATGTGATTGATTTTACATTTACAGCCAATAAGGGTTCAAAATTAAATGCGATCGACCCCATTACGACAGTAAAACAATGTTTTAAAAGTCCCTAATTCAATTACTACCCAGAAAAACTCTGTATAACTTGTTTAAAAATGGTACTTTTACAAGCAATTGCGGAATAAGAATACATCATTCAGCTTTCATTTGTTCTGTATTAGTTAGCTATAAACTATGACTTTATTTCCATTATGTATACAGAAATAAGCTCTATAAAGAACCCAGAAAACACTTTTATACGGTAGCTGAATAATTGATAAAATGTGGAACCTTATGTGACTTGAAGACCTAATAAAAGCGGTTTTTATTTATTAAAAATGGGATTGCTCTTGGCCAGCATCTAGCCAGGGGGCAAAGATGAGGCCGACGATGAAGCGAGATCACCCATAAGATGCCTATTCTTTCGTGCCTTAAAAAGGTCTAGGTTATATGAATTTGGAGATACAGCCGCCGGCAGAGAATTCCTTAGAAGTGCGCATTATGAAAGATGAAGCAAAGCGCTTGGTTCGAATTAGAGGAATTTCGACCAGGTAAGGATGGTAGCCAGCCGTACGTCTGGATGTCCGACGGAAGAAGGGGGAAGGCGGTATGAGCTCATGGAGCTCCTGAGCACACTCCCCGAAGTACAATTTGTAGAAGACGCACAGACATGCTACTTTGCGTCTATGGTGGATGGTTACTCAAAATCAAGCTTTTTGATAGAAATTAACTACACCATTATTCAGAAGACAGCTGCCGTGGACACTATTTTACAGCATTTAGTGGTTTCATACATAACAAGCTGAGTAAAGTTTGTATATTAGCATTGGATAACTACGTTTATTCAAATACTTATATTCTTATACAGATAAATGTTGTCCCAGGCACTCTTTTTTATAAATAAAAGTCATCTGTGATGCTTAATTCACCGAGGAAGGAAGCGTCTCCGTTTCAGCTTTCGACAAAAAATCTTTCGTATGTCTGTCTGTCCGTCCGAGAGTTCTCTACTAAAGGTCGCATTTCTCATCAGAAATGTTATATAGAATTTTATTGTCGTCACTTTTTGGAAATTTTGAAATTTGAACAAAATATACAAAATTTTATCGTATGTATGTCCGGATGTTCTTCTCTACAGGTCGCATTTCTCAACCGATTCTAGTGAAATTTTGGGAGCAGGTTCGATAATTAGGTATATAGAACTTTTTGTTGAGTCAGTTTTTGGAAATTTTGAAAAACGAAAAAACATTATTTTTTGCATCACAGAGCCACGAGTAATATCTGTGTTATATGAGGTACTCTCTAAGCTTAACTATTAATAAGCTTAAATAGTTATAAAGGATGAAAGAAAATATTATTCAGAATTTGGCTATTTCAATAGCCTTTACTCACGCGTTATGGAGCTTATAGCTGTAAACATTTGCGGCATGGGCCAGCATGGGGACTATGCCCAATCCCTCAAATCAACGAGAGGCTTGTGCCCAGCTGTGGATGTAGGCTGATGATGATGACATTATCCACTCCGTTTTAAAGCGGCCGCCTGAGTACAGTGAGTAGTTACTCCCATTACATTGGACATTTATCTGTTACCACTGACCAGCGCGGGGCGCGGCAGCCGAGTGTGGAGTGAAATATAATTTCATAATTCGCCTATGATAGGACTAATATTTCCTTAATTTGGCCCAAAACGACATTAATCGACAGCAGGTGCCTCCAGTTGTCAGCATAATTTTTTTAACGCATTCTTTTCTGCGTATAGATTTTGAATAAGCCGGAGCATAGTGATGCTAAGCATATTTTTTTTTTGTTATGAAACAGTTGTTGTGTGTGTTGCAGGCCCCAGCCCCGTCGCGAGCAGCCTCCACACCTGCGGGACTTGTAACAAGCAGTTTACAAAGAAAAGTGATCTGATTACGCACATCAGAACGCATACAGGAGAAACACCTTATAGTTGCGACGTTTGTAGTAAAACGTTTAAACATAGCTCATCATTAAGGAGTCATCAACGAATTCACACGGGCGACAAGCGTTATACCTGCCATATGTGTAAAAAGCAGTTTATACAGAAGGCTGCTCTGATTACCCACATCAGAACACATACAGGAGAAAGACCTTATTCTTGCGAAGTTTGTAGTAAAACGTTTGCACAAAGCTCAAATTTACGGAGACATCAAGGAATCCACACGGGCGACAAGTGTAATACCTGCCATATATGTAAAAAGCAGTTTACACATAAGGGTACTCTGACTACCCACATGAGAACACATACTGGTGAAAGACCTTATTCTTGCGACGTTTGTACTCAAACGTTTGCACGAAGCTCAAACTTACGGAGTCATCAACGAATCCACACGGGCGACAAGCGTTATACCTGTCATGTGTGTAAAAAGCAGTTTACACAGAAGGGTAATCTGATTACCCACATCAGAACACATACAGGAGAAAGACCTTATTCTTGCGACGTTTGTAGTAAAACGTTTGTATACAGTTCAAGTTTACGGAGACATCAAGGAATCCACACGGGCGACAAGTGTTATACCTGCCATATGTGTAAAAAGCAGGTTACACAGAAGGTTACTCTGATTAGGCACATCAGAACACATACAGGAGAAAGACCTTATTCTTGCGACGTTTGTAGTAAAACGTTTGCAAATAGCTCAAATTTACAGAAACATAAACGAACTCATATTTGTAATAAATAAGCAGTAACCGGACACGCATTATGTAATAATTAGTCGAACACTCAACTTTAAGGTCTATCCTTGACAAGTCATCATAAAAATGGGTAACTTGTTTTTGCATTACAATTTTGATAATGGTATATCATAATGTGAGGGTCATAAAGAGTGACGTGGTTTTCTTCAAAATCCATATTACAGTCTATAGGCAAATTTGCAAAAAGTCGTCTCCTTCACGATTTACGTCGACATCTCTTCTATATAAAGCCTGACCAGTGCCTATTTGGACCTGAGATAATGTCGCTGCAAACCTTAGAGCATTAAACCAACCGGAGTAGACGCTGATAGGCGTTCCCCTCTGCCAAAGCTTGAAGAACGCCGGTCGTTGACGTTATATAAAACTAGTTGACATTCATCCCCGTCATTCAACATGTCACGGTGAGCGCGGAACGAGGTCAGTGAAAAATGCAGTGTAATTAGATTACAGGTGTAATAATTTTTAAGAAAAAAAAACCGACTTCAATGGGGGAGGCCGGTGAACGATTATTATACTTAGATGGTGCACTCTTAGATTCCATACAATAAAATAAAAATGGCTATAAGTATGCTTATAATGGTACAAGACTAAGTACCCTCAATTCCTCATGGAATCATGGAAAAACCTTGCTTGCTTGACAAACAAAACGAAGAGACCAAATCGCCAAACCTGAACTACGCGTCGTTGAAGAGTTCCGTTCTGATCATCATCAGCAGTTCCACTTCATCAAATGTCACTTTTAGGAATGAAAATGCTTGATTAGTTCATGAAAATACTAAAATTACTATTTGTGTGCCTTTCACATTTGAGGACTTCCCTCGATTCCTAATGGATCCCATCATCAGAATTCGAGCATGACAAAAATCAATGTTGAAAATAGAACTTGCTTAACAAACACAGCTAGAAGGACAAATCGCCAAACGTGAACTTTTCGTCGTTGAAGAGTTCCACTTCATATGTCACATTTTTGGTTGAAAATGCTCGATTTGTTGATAAAAACACAAAAATCACTATATGTTTGCCTTTAAGGTTTGAGGAGTTCCCTCAATTTCTCATGGATCCCATCATCAGAACTGCGTTTTGACAAAAACGGGACCAACTTGGATATATATACTTACAATCAAAAAAGAATTTTCCAAATCGGTTAAGAAATGACGGAGTTATGGAGTAACAAACATTAAAAAAAAAACATACAACCGAATTGATAGCCTCCTCTTTTGAAATCTTGAAGTCGGTTAAAAAGAGATCCCAAACATCTAGTCTACAAAAAGATAATATTACTTTTCATCTGTAAATATTATTTTGTTTAAATATTTTCAAATAAAGCACAAAATTCACAAAAAACTAAAAAAATATATACCAGTGAGGCAGTGTTGCCAGCAAATTGTAGAAATAGAAATAGAAATAAACTTTGTATAACTGTGTGTGTACAAAGGTGAAGACAATCAAATTCAGTATCAACAGTTTGCCCGTCTCGGACGTACAATACAAAAATAACTTATCCTAAATTACAAGTTCGTGCACTCAAATAAAATTATCTTTAATTGGCGAAGAACTCCTTAGTGTCATAAAATACTTTTTCAAGCAGCCAATTTTTGAGGGATGTCTTAAATTTTGTGCCGTCAAGTTCTTTAACATTTATTGGCAGTTTATTGAAAACTCGCATTCCCGCAAAAAAAGTACTCTTGTAAGCTAATTTATTATAAGCTCTGGGAATTTCGTAATTATATTTGTACTGGCTGCGTAAGTTGTGTCTAAGAGTTGATTTTTTGGTGAAAAACTCGTTATTTTGCTTTATAAATAGGCAAATTTCCAAAATGTATATACCCGTTAGGGTTAGCAGGCGTTTCACCTTAAATACATTACGAAGAGAATGTCTACTGTGGATACGGAACATGGTGCGCAGACATCTTTTTTGCAGTCTGAATGTAGATAGCACATCTACGGAGTCACCCCAAAAAATTATACCGTACGTAAGTAAAGAGTAAACATTGCCGTAATACGCATTTCTTGTCATTTCTTCGGAGCAAGTTGCAGAAAGCACAGACAAAGCATAACATGCACTCGAAATTTTTTTGTTCAACTCTGCAATATGTGACTTCCAGTTTAAGTGACAATCGACTGTTACACCCAAGAAATTTGCACTAACGACTTCTTCGATTTTTACCCCTGATTCGGATATGTTTAAGTCCATAGGAAAGGTTCTATAATTATAAAACTGAACCAGTTAAATTTACTTTTAAGTTTATTTTCTTTAGCCATTGAACAACATGACTTATGGTGTTATTGATATGCAGTTCATTTGCATTATCACTTGAAAATAAAATGGTGGCATCATCTGCGAATAATACGCACATGTCTGACACAATTTTGGGTAATTCGTTAATATATATTAAGAAAATGAGTGGACCAAGTACGCTGCCCTGGGGTACTCCGACTTTTACAGTTTTAAATTCTGACTGCTCTTGCTCAACTGTTTTTTCTTTTACATTATAAGTATCAATGATCGTAGCTTGTTCCCTATTGCATAGATAGTTTTCTATAAGTTTCAGAGCTACACCTCTTATACCCAAATTTTCGAACTGATAAATAACTGTATTGTGTACTACGCAATCAAAGGCCTGGGACAGATCCAAAAACAACGCTATACACGGCCTTTTTTCATTTATTTCATCCCAAATGTGTCGAAAGATATTAAAAATAGCTAACGAAGTAGACTTACCTTTTCGAAACCCGAATTGGTTTGAACTAATCACATTGTTTATTTCGAAAAAACCCAACAGTCGTTTATAAATAACTCTCTCGAATATTTTTGCAAAGTTGGGAAGTAGAGCTATCGGTCTATAGTTGGTTATATCGTCTTTGGTTCCTTTTTTAAACAGTGGCTTTATTAAGGCTCTTTTTAGCTCATCTGGGAATATTCCGGTTTCTAGTACAAGATTGATAATATACACTAGAGGATCTATAATTGCATGTAAACTTGCCTTAATTATTATTATTGGAATGCCGTCATATCCATAACTCCGTTTATTTTTTAAAGACTTAATAATGTTGCTAACTTCACTAGCATCTACTGGTCTTAGGAAAATACTGTTGCAGTTTTTCTTTGTAATTAATTCTAACTTGTCGCATGTAGAACTATCCACTTTCCGATTAAGATAGTATTCGTTAAATGTTTTTGCAATAATTGATGCCTTCGTAATGTTTATGTCATTTACTTTCACGTGTTCAACTGTAGTTTTCATGCAATTAACGGTTAGTATATTGCTTAATTGATGCCCATGTGGCTTTCATCTTATTAGAACTGTTTTTCAAAAAATTATCGTTAGATATTATTTTTGATCGTCGAATCACACTTTTCAGAATCTTGCAATAATTCTTATATCTCGATTTGTTCGGAATATTATTGTGGCCCTGTGTTAGTTTTACATGTATGTGGCGTTTTATTCTGCTAGATTTTATTATACCTTTTGTTTTCCACTTTGGTTTTTTCTATATGTTCTTTTGGTTCTCACACAGGGTATTGTCAAATCATAAATTAATTTAAAAATGTTTATAAAAGATTTGTATGCCAAATTTGGATCTGACGTATGGTATACTTCCGCAAAATTGACTTGTGATATATATTTACAAAAAATATCTAAATATTTTTCATTTTGTCTATTTATTTATTTATTTATTAGGAAGGTACACTTTACAGACATCATACAACACATGGTTCAGTTAGCTCGCGCGTGTTCAGTAGCTTATAAACTAGCATGATATCCAAAACTAAGTGCACACAGCTTGATCAGTAAATTAGCGCATATTTGCCCATGTGTACAACATAGTGTCAAGTCGACCAACACAGATCAGGGTTTTAGATTAAGATCATACATGTTCAACATTCTATAACAGCTTTGTCCTAATCTATTTTGGCCAAGTCGACCCAATGATGCATCTACAATCTACGTTTCGATTTAACACAAGTGACATAAGCATGATCAGAGGATATGCAAATTTTTAACTACTAATAAACTGTGAATTTGAGAATTATAGGCCTTTAGGAACGAACTTAAATATACCTACCGAGGGTTCAGTTTTAGGCGTTAAGCGTAAATCACGCGTTACTTACGGGGGAGGACGGGGGGGGGGGGGGGGGGAAGGACGATGGGGGAGCAGAAAGGAGGATGACCGCCAAGATCCTCCTGAATTTAGTAATGCGTGGATCAAATTTGTCGACACGAACATTGACCACAGCCAAGTCATTATATTGTCTGCACATTCTGGTGATTGGGTTATAGAAGGAAGTATTGTTTTTGTACACCTTCAGAGAAAAAACTTTACATGTACGACCTCTAAAACGAGGCGTGTTAAAAGTTAGAGTTGACAACAGAGCAGCTGAATCTATTTTGGAATGTAAAATTTTATGTAAGTATAGAAGGTCGCACATTTTGCGATGGGCTTCCAGTGTGGGAATTCCAATTTTTTTAAGTCTACTAAGGTATGACTTATACGTGCGACCATGGTTGAACCTGTAAGCAAGAACCTTTAGAAAATATTTCTGTACACCCTCTATATTATTGGTGTGTACAGAATAGTGTGGAGTCCAGATCGGGGAACCATACTCAAGGACACTTCTGACTAAACTAAAGAATAGTGTTAGTAAACTATTAGGTTTTTTAAAACCCTTGGTAGTTCGAAAGATAAAGCCCAGTAATTGTCTGCCTCTGCCAACCAAGTATTCGTAGTGAGGACGAAAGCTAAGCTGATCATCAAAGAGGATCCCAAGGTCCCTAACAACAGATTTCCTATCAAGAGCCTGACCCTTTAAATCATAATTATATACGAGTTTATTCTTTTTATTTGAGAAAGATATAACGTGGCATTTGGCAACGTTAAGATACATATGGTTGAGGGAACACCATTCAGATATATGTCTCAGATCATTCTGCAACAATAAGCAATCATTAATATTGGTTACAGTGTTAAAAACCTTAAGATCATCAGCGTAAAGCAAGCAGGGACAAGATAAACGGTCAACTAGATCGTTAATAAACAGCACAAACAATAGTGGGCCGAGGTGGGATCCCTGAGGAACGCCTGACGTTATAATAAGTTCCGGAGAAGTGTATCCATTGATGGCCACTAGTTGACTTCTATTAAGAAGGTAGGATTGAACCCAGCGAAAGAGGTTACCGTGTATTCCATATTGGACTTTAATTTTGTGACAAAGGATAAAATGGTCAACCTTATCGAACGCCTTAGAGAAATCAGTGTACACGGCATCAACTTGACCCTGTGAGGCGAAGACATTGCATAGATAGTGCTTGTATTCGAGTAGATTGGAAACAGTGGACCTATTGCTAACAAAGCCATGCTGCTTATCAGACAAATATGGTTTCACATGATTATAAAGAAAAGTATGCACTGTGGATTCGAACAGCTTGGCAATACAGGAAAGAATGCTTATAGGTCTGTAGTTTTCAACGCACGATTTATTGCCTGATTTGTATATCGGAACAATATATGCAACTTTCCACAACGCTGGAAATACCCCGGTGCCAAGAGACTTGTTGAAGAGCAGGCATAGAGGAAAGCTAAGTTCTTCACAGCATTCCCTGACGAAAGAGGCAGGAATACCGTCTGGACCTGCCCCCTTATTAATGTCTAGAGATTTAATTTTCTCCACTAGATCCAAACGACTAACCTCCACACTAGAAATGGAGGCCCTGTTACTGCATTCCGCAGCGTGGTTAGAAACATCAGGCAGACCATGGTGTCCAAAGACTGATCCAAAATACTCAGAAAAGAGATTACATACACCTTGACTATCCGAGGACGAGCGCTGGCCGTATGTCATGGTTTGAGGAATGGAAGCAGATATTTTTTTGGACTTTATGTAACGCCAGAATGATTTTATGTCGTGTTTAAGAGAATCTTCAATCGAGGATAAAAATAATTTGTGGCATTGTACGGTTAAATTTTTGCACCTAGTGCGCAACAGTGAAAAAGTGTCATAGTCTCGGGGGTTTCCGAATTTCTTAAATAGTTTATGATACTTATGTTTCTCCTTGAGACTACGCTTTAAAGCTTCACTATACCACAATGGATAATTGTTACTTTTGTTTAATTTCTGTGTGGGCGTATGTTTTTTTATAATTCCGTTTAATGTGTCATAAAACACCGTAACACAATCATCAATGTCCGGTGAGCACAGTAGCGATGACCAATCAGTTGATTTCAATTCAGATTGTATCTTATCAAAATTACATTTGTTGAAATTAAGACGTGTTCCACTACATATTTTCATAGCCCTGCCCGGTTTAGTGAGTGGGACGTCTATAACGATTGAGGGGTGATGCACATCCAGCCTACTCAACGGCTCGGCACCATAGACTGCAATGCAATCAATGTTGGACAAAACTAGATCTAAGAAACGGTTATTATGATTGGGTACGTTATTATGTTGTGAAAGATCACATAAAGATAGGGTATTGAAGAGCAGCCTGGATTTGCAGTCTAAAGGGTCACGTGGAACGAAATGATTCAAGTTGGCAGGTCGGAACCATGTGATATTGGGAGTGTTGAAGTCACCTATTAAAATGAATTTATCACCAACCTTGGCATTTAAAACTATATCTTGAAGATTAGAGTAAAAGTGTTGCAGTTCTATGATAGGCAAATCAGGCGGTAAATAACAAACACACACATGCAATGTCAGCCCACTCGGCTCCGTTGGCAAGACACTCAGCCAGACGTCCTCCACTCTGCTCTCCTACGAAACCTGGCGTATTACATTGAAATGTTTTCTAACAGCTATCAAAACGCCTCCCCCATCCTTTTTACTAATGCAAGTACTATCACGGTCCCTCCGAAACAGGTAATAACGTTTATCAAACACCTCAGCATCATAGACACTCTTATTCAAGTTCGTTTCAGTCAGGCAAATAAAATCATAACTTGAGTTTAACATACACAAATAGAATTCTGCTAATTTCGACCTTATTCTGTTAACATTCTGGTAATAGAAGTGAAGCATTTCAGAGTAACAAAGGTAACGGGAAAAAACTTATCTAGGGATTAAATAACGGAGTGCTAGAGTGCTACACTCACTCTGGGCACATATTTAACCTAACTGAACTTATTGTGAGGGAAAGCGAGAAACTGGAACATAAATTAATATGCTTGTTACTAAGGTTCAGAATAAGACTACATAACAAATGTTAAAGATAGTGAGATATTCAGATGAGTTAATCAGCAATAAATGTTTACAACTCTATAGACAAAACTAAGTGTAAAGTATAAATGTAAGTGTAAAGTAATAAATAAAGGCATTTCAATATTTCAGTTTAGCTTGACAGAACTGTACTTACTTATCTGTCCGGCACATCCAAATAAGCTGTTTGTCATTGCAATAAGGCACAACAGAATAGTTATATTCCCAAGTTTTTTTTTATAATCTTAAGTTTTTACATCCAGCAATCAAATTGCATGTTATGTAATTAATCTAAAAGTGATGCACAAATACTGCCAGTATAAGAAACTGACAAAAATAAATCTTTGGGTAAAAGAGGTACCATTCATCCAAGACATGTATATGATATATATTCAATGTACATTGTGCTCACATGTATTTAAGTTTATATAAAAACACTGTAAGTGGAAAGAAAAATCACAATAAATCTAGCTCTTAGCTTAGCCTAAAACAAAATAGGTACCTTATATTTGAAGTCTTGTGTCAGTGGCTAATCAGTTGTCCCAATCTAGATTTTAATTCAAATTCAACGTACCTACATGTTACTTATCCCAGTGCAAACACACTATATAAAAATACTTAAAATAAATCCTTAACTATAGATCTTAGTGTGAACAAATAAATCTATTAAAGGATGCCATTCTTCTAGTGCTATACAGATGTGTGTAGATTTATATTTCTATATCTAGGTTTTATGCCACACAAACCTGGACATAATTATTATAGCCATGTGCAATCATACATTATGACAAAAGGAAAAATTAAATTAAATGAACAAGCATGGTATAATACTTCTTGTGGCGCAAAATGTGTAGGTAGCTAAAATCAAAAGTATATATACAATAAACCACTTAATGAAAATAGAAAATGGATTTTATACTGCTATTATATCCAAGGGTCATGGCCAAATCACAGTGTTCAATATACATATACAAAATACTTTATTATTATTTAAAAGGTGTTGTGGTTTTATGTGTCTACATTGAGAAAAAAATCACAAACTTTAATTATGACAAAATAAGAAAGGGAATTACAATACAAACAATTAAGACAGATCTTTCAGTATTAAGAATCAGCATCGAATCACAAAGGATTATCAGTGTAATCACACATACACAGTGTTATACCCAAACAAAATTGGTTATGGCAGAGGAGCACATTGACAAATAAGTATTTGCACAACATACCATATCACATACATACCCCGGTTTATGTATGACACCATTCATTTAATGGCACCGAATGAGCCTATATCCTTGATGCGGATAGCATTGCAATTGTCATCTCTTCGAATATAAACTTGGCTATTTTTCACCCACACATATTTGAAGTTATTTTCTCGGGCAAAGCTCCTAGCAACAGCATGCAGTTGTTATTAATATTATATTACTGACATACCAAAACCTTTCTTTGAAACTAACGTTTGTTGGGAAAGTTATAATTTGAGCAGTGTGGTCCGATATACCTAGATTTAAGACATGTGATGTGTATTTACCTGTATTGGTTATGATATTGTCAATACATGTTTGGGTTTTACTGGTAATTCTTGTGGGTTCATTAATCGTCACATGTAAATTATATTTTCTTAATGTCGATTGGAAAGTAAGTTTGGCGTTACTGTTATTAAGCCAATTGATGTTGAATTCGCCTGCTAGAATTATTTTTCTCTTCAAGTAACGAAATCGGAGTCCTAATTTGTCAAGCAAGAGTTCGAGTTTTCTTATGAAAATATTTAAGTCACTATCGGGAGTTCTATATAGGCATACTACTACACAATTCAGATCAGGAATCAACACTCCACAAGTTTCGAAGTGTGAGTCTACAGATGAGGCAGATATCCAGTCCAAATCGATATACTTAATTGTTTTGTTAACTTGTAGGGTCGGGTGGCTAACAGTGACTCGGTCGGGTACACTGACTCGCGGCTACATTTCCTAGATAGAACAACAATATCTATCTGTCTCCTTCATTAGCCGAGAGCGTTCGACACCCAAACACGTACAAACCAGTTAGTCGCCCGCTCCCGCGCAGTTCACATGTGTAGCAAAGTGTTTTGTGTTTCCGTGGGTGCAAAACTACATTTTAAGGTAAGTTCCACATGTTTTTATGTGTAAAAAAATTGAGCATTTAGACAAGTATTGTTGTTTTGATGCAAAGTGACGTTATTATGCTAGGCAATGACATAGATTCGCATGTCCTTCGGCAAGCCACGTGAAAGTTATGCGCCGGTGAATTCAAAATGGCTGCGACGTGGTCAGTAGCTCAAATTTAAGAAGTACACAGTGACTCGTGAGTCACTGTGTACTTTCTTGAGCCACCGTGTACCTACTTTTCTAGCAAGTACACTTAAATAGTAAAGTGGTATTTATTAAAAAAATATTTGGGTACCTAGGTATTTTAAAACTTGAAAATCTACTAAAGTGAGCGTATACTATGGGAATTAAGAGATCTGTCTAAAAAATGTTAATAGGCACGCAATAATTAATAAGTACGTTCAGACTCCAGACCAATGTATTGCTTTCCTCTTGATTTGGGTTCTTTAAAGCTACGTTGACATTTAGATATTATTATTTAAGCTCTGTTAATAATGCGCGTTTTTAATAGTATCATGGTACTTCTTGTTGATTATTTAAGTTGTCTAGAAGAAAACACTTTTGTTTTAAATTTTATACGTTGAGAACTGTTAATTACGAGTATAAATGATGGTTGCTTTATTATTATTTCTATTGAAAAATGAAAGACTGTTTAATGCTAAGCTGTAGGTACCTCGGTGTTTTTCTACCATGGTACTTTTTGTTGATTATTTAAGTACATAGTCTAGAAGAATGACAAATAATGGTTGCTTCATTATTATTTCTATTTTGATTTGAAAGACTGCAATTAGTTGTAGGTAGGGACCTCGGTGTTTTTACACCATGGTGATTTTTGTTGATTATTTAAGTTTTCTAGAAGGAAACACTTTTGTTTTACAATTTATTTGTTGTTTTGGCTTCATTATTATTTCGATTTGAAAGACTGTAATTAGTTGTAGGTAGGTACCTCGGTGTTTTTACACCACGGAACTTTTTGTTGATTATTTAAGTTTTCTAGAAGAAAACACTTTTGTTTTACAATTTATATGTTGAGTTGGCTTCATTATTAGTTTTTTTTAGAAGACTGCAATTAGTTGTAGGCAGGTACCTCGGTGTTTTTACACCATGGTACTTTTTGTTGATTATTTAAGTCTTCTAGAAGAAAACACTTTTGTTTTACAATTTATATGTTGAGGTTGCTTCATTATTATTTCGATTTGAAAGACTGCAATTAGTCGTAGGTAGTTACCTCGGTGTTTTTACACCATGGCCTATTGTTGATTATTTAAGTTGTCTAGCAGAGTTTTACAATTTATACAGTGTCTTGCCTGTAACTAAAGTAAAAAATTAAAACGTAGATTCTACTCTTCAAACTGAACCACATTTGTTCAGCGACTTGAAAAAAAAGTGGGTTTAAATGTTCATTATTACAAAAAAATTAAATAGTTTTTTCAATATAAGCCGTCCAAAATCGATATCCCCTCAGTTTGGACAACAGTCACGCTAATAAACATCAAATATTTGTCAATTCATTGCTACTTCGAAAAATCTTTTTTGACCACTGATATGATGATATGGTGGTTTCTCCCCTCATGGGACCACCAATAGATGACCGATGATTTGATGATGATGTTTTCTCCCCTCACGGAGCCACCAAAATGACCGTTGAATTGTGATGATATGATGATGTGATGTGCTGTGCCCGGACGTGGGTCACCAAAACCGTGGCGCAGTCCCTGGTGGGAGCACCTAATTGAAGGCCGGATGATGATGATCGTATCCGCTCCCCGGATACGATATGATGAAGCGTTGAGATGTTGGTTGTGGTGAATTGAGGCGTGGGCCGCTTACCTCGCCGCGCGCTAATACCAACTCCCTTTGGAAGCCCTGCTTCCTGCAGCAGCTTGAGAGCAGGCTCCCTCCCTGAGAGCCTGTGTGTGTTGTACTGGGCCACCAAAACGTTTTTATACGTGTCGTTTACACGTGTTTGAGGTTTAGAAGAAATATGAACTTCACTGACTTTTGATAACTTTACTATACACTGAGCGTTACATTATTTCACCTTATAATGATTTTATCATGAAATGAACCTTGATTATAAATTGACTAAGTTGACTTGAAAAATAGCTCGTTCCACCCTGACTTGGAAGGAAGCAGTCACCACGCCATCTTGAATTCTTAACCTCCCCACTCTATGAATTATGAGCCGAAAGCCGGTTGAAAGCCCCGCGGCGCCTGCACCGCGCGCTGTCTCTTTCTCGCGCTACTGAGTGTGCGAAAGAGATATCATTTATGAATGTGAATAGAGGAATATGTTCGTTTTTAGTGAACATTTCCTCCCGCCGCCAGGAAAGAATGAGCTGAATACATGCAAGCAACCATACATATGACATTGAAAACACATTGAAATTGAACACAGTGTGACTACAGACTAAGTACAATATACATTGATATAACAATAATAACTTGGGCAATGGTATGACTAAAGACCTAATACACAAGATATTAAAAACATGACATGATATGAAAAACACATTGAAATTGAAAACAGTATAAGTAGTGTGACCGTAGACTACCTATAGCTTACACCGTAAAATTAACATGAATCACATTCAATAGGTAGTTTACATAGTTTGACCACTGGTCTGATAAGCTCTCCATTTTGAATTTTCAATCTGACTGACCTTGTGACATTATCTGAGCCCTTAAATAACTCTATCACGCGAGCTCTACGCCAATGTAGAGGTGGCGTGTTTTCATCAATAATAAGTACTAAATCATTTAGCCCTATTGGTGAAGTATGACTGAACCATTTATTGCGCGCCTGCAATGTATTGAGATATTCCTTATGCCATCGTGACCAAATAAATTGAGAGTGCTTTTGAATGGCTTGAAAGCGTGACAAACGTGACATTTTAGTGTCCTTCCAAACCGGTTCTGGCAAGGCTACTAGTGATTGACCTAAAATGAAATGAGAAGGAGTCAGAATTTCCAGATCACACGGATTTTCTGACATTGGAGTTAAGGGGCGTGAGTTAAGAATTGATTCTACTTTAGTGAGTATTGTATAAAGTTCCTCGAAAGTGAGTATGGTATCTCCAATTTCCCGTTTGAGTAACTTCTTAACACTTTTGACCCCGGCCTCGACTAAACCAGACATATGTGGAGCCCCAGGAGGGTTGAACTCCCACTGAATATGTTGCTTTCGAGCCTCATTCTGAAGGACGATTTGATTGTGTATCAGAAATTGATTGACTTCCCTTAAATATGAATTACACCCCACAAAATTAGTGCCCCGGTCTGACCTGATAAGCGACGGCAGCCCTCGACGGCTGACAAACCTCGTGAGTGCTGCAGTGAAGCTCTCCGTACTCAGCGTTGAGACCAGCTCCAGATGAACAGCTTTCGTACCTAAACATACAAAAATACATAAGTACGCTTTTAATGACTTTGCATTCCTTAGTGAACTGCTTTTAACTAAATACGGCCCCGCAAAATCTGTTGCTACCCCCGCAAACGGTCTCACAGCTGTGATCCTATCAGCTGGAAGATCTGCCATGATTGGCGGTTGACTAGTTGCGTTAAATCTGAAACATTTCATACATTTACCAATGACCTTTGACACTTGACGTCTGATCGACGGAATCCAATACTCTTGCCTGAGTATGGCTATGAGTGCGTTTGTCGCCGCATGACAATACGCTTTATGATAGTGCTCGATGAGCAGCTGAGTCCACCTATGATCTTTAGGTATGAGATATTGATGCTTTGCGCCATACGATAGCTTCGATTTGCGTAGTCGCCCCCCGACACGAATGAAGTGTTGATCGTCTATGAACACGCTGAGCTTTTGAAGTGATTTACATACCAACTTTCCCTGTTTGACCAGTATGATTTCTTCTCTATATGAATCTAGTTGAGCCTTCTTTATCCAGTGCTTAGTTGCCTCACGAATCTCATCGAGTGAGAGGTTCGCTCTGAGGTCCCTTTCCTCTTTAGGCAATCTTATGTTCTTCATGAATCTGAGCACATAAGCTGTAACATTGATGAGCCTACTGTAGGAGCTGACACGTGTCAGTAAACCATCCTCCCAAGTTTCTTGAGTGTTGATTGTGTTCACCAGCTTCTTGAAGCCTGGTAAGTTGGGTGGTATGACCACTGGCAAGGTCGGCCATTGACTCTTGTCTTTGTGTAGCCATTCAGGTGACCACCATTGTTGACAACTGATGATGTCCTTCGCTGACAGCCCGCGTGATGCCATGTCAGCCGGATTTAGTTCTGACCTTATGTGACGCCATGTCATTGGACGTTTAGTCTGCTGAATGTCTTGAACCCGGTTACATTCAAACGTCTGCAACATGTGAGGTTTTGAGTTTAACCATGATAGCACAATCGTGCTGTCTGACCAGGCGTTTAAACTCTCAAACTCCACTGAGTCCTCGTAAGCACTTGCTACATGGTTTAACAACTGAAAAACCAAATGAGCAGCGCTAAGTTCCATCTTGGGAATGGTTCGCTTCACCTTCTGTGAAGCGACTCTTGTTTTTGATATGAGCAGTCTCGCCATTATGTTGCCTGACATATCTCGCGTACGTAGGTAGATACATGCAGCATATCCTTGTTCCGATGCGTCCCCAAAGCCGTGCAGTGAGTGGGACACCGCTCCTGGTAGCGCCACACATCTCGGAATCTGCAAGTTTGACAAATATTTTAAATCTTGAATTAGCTCATCCCATTGAGCTATCTGATCTTCGCTGAGAGGCTGATCCCAATTTAATCCATCTGAGAATAGGGATTGAAGAAATAGTTTAAATCTGAATATGATGGGTGCACAATATCCACATGGGTCGTACAATCTCGCTATTGTACTGAGCACACTCCGTTTCGTGATTGGTTGACCTACCGGTATATTTAATTCATATGACATTGAGTCCGTCCCTGGATTCCATTGAATACCCAAAACCTTTATGAACGTTTTGTCGTCATTGTCAAACTGATGTGGTGTCTCACAGTGTTCCGCTGGAAGCCCATCCATTACCTCTGGACAGTTCGATGACCATTTCCTAAGCTCATATCCAGCCGACTCCATGACCTTTATCAATTCTGACCTTAATTGCTGTGCCTCCTCCACAGTGTCCGCCCCGGTGAGTATGTCGTCGACAAACACGTCACGTCTGAGGACGTGCGACGCATGTGAGTCAGGGTGCTCCTGTTCCCAGTCGTCAGCCAGCTGCAATAGCGTTCTTATTGCATGCCATGGGGCCTGGCGTGATCCGTATGACACCGTATTGAGTTCGTATACCTGAATCTCCTGCGAGGTATCCTCTCTCCATAGAATGAGCTGGTACTTCCTGTCTTCTGGATGAATCCACGTCTGCCGGAACATCATCCTGATGTCCGTAGTGAAAACCACACGATGACGCCTGAAATTGAGCAATATTTTCGTGATATCATTTTGAAGTGGCTGTCCTGAATGAAGGCATTGATTGAGGGACACGCCATTACTTGATTTACTTGAGCAGTCAAAGACGACCCTTATCTTATCCCCTCCCCTTTTAAATACCCCCTGGTGAGGTATAATGAAGTGCTCTGAGTTGAACTTGAAGTTTGATTTACTCATATGACCAAGGGCCTCGTATTCTCGCATGAATTCCTTATATTTCTCGGCAAATAGGGGATTTTTCGCCATTTTATTTTCCAATGAGTGTAATCGCTTGACAGCTACAGCCCTCGACTCGCCCAGAGTGGGCCGGTTTGATAGCAGTGGCAGTCTGACTTGATATTTGCCATCTGGCATACGTTGAGTAGTGGATTGATACAACCTTTCGCATTCCAAGTGGTCCGGATGGATGACAGGTTCTGAAGGCGGCTCCTCCGTCTTCCAGAAGCGCTCCAGTACGTCCTCTAACCTGGATGCGAGCAGTCCATAATCTTCCACCGAAGTCCCAGCTTCCCGCTGAGTGGTAGACGTACCCATGATCACGTGACCGAAGCATGTTCCGTAGGCTGACAGCCCTGGAATGTGAGTGCAAAGCTTTGAACCGTCTAGCACATAACTGAGCATATCTGAACCTATTATGACATCCACATCACTAGCCTTGTCGAACCCTTCATCGGCTAATGTTATATTTGGCAACCCCAAATGATCTTTGATTGATGATGAAATTGGAGGTATATCTCCCGTTAATGAGTACATGACTGTAGCTTGAGTGCTTATTATAGGTACCTGTGCTCCTACAGGCCTTATGACTAGTGTGACTGATGATCCTGGTATGTTAACCCTTTGATTACCTACTCCATATAATTTAGCATTATTAAACTGCTGGCGCAATCTTAACTTTTCTACTAATGATTGATGTACAACCGACACCCCAGCGCCGCTGTCAAGTAACGCTCGTGCCTTTACGTAGTTGCCTGAGTTTGACCTGACCATGATCATAGCGGTTGGGCAGATAGTGACTGACCTTTGACCGTTTATGCTGCCAACAGTTTGATTACGTCATTGATCCTCGGCATAATCTCGAGAGCCAAACCTGAGCTCCTCGAAAGCCACATGCGCCCTCCTCGTCCTGTCCCCCAGACGAGGTCGCGGTACATGCCCTTGCAGCTGTTGATGAGTAGCAGCGGATACCCTGGGCACCGGCGCTGCCCTAGCGTGCTCGGTGTCCTGTGTCTCGACCTGCACCGGCGACGCCCGTCGCTGTGTCCGGCTTGGAGACTGAGGCGGTGAATGATGTGGTCGTGAACCACCCCTGTTCTGACTTACCATGTTGATGGCGGCGCGCCCTTGAGACCTGGACGTCGATGGCACCGCGTTGCCTGTACACAGCAAGGAGTTGTGCTCCACTGAGCCGCAGTGAGCACACCAATTTTTGTGAGTGCAGTCCCGTGCATAGTGCAGCCGTAGGCACTTGAAGCAGTGTCCGCTCTTCTTCGCCCACGCCTTCCGTTCCGCCGGTATCCTCAGACGGAAGTCCTCGCACCGGTAAAGCGTGTGGTCCTGACTAGCACAAAAGGAACACTGGGTTGAGTTCACCTGAGATGAGCTGGGTTGGGCGTGCAGCAGCCTCCCTGGCGCCGCAGGCCTCGGTGTATCTTGAACCCGACGTAGTCGTTGAGGTGGCGATGGCTTCCCGCTCGTCGCCGCTGAAGTCCCCGGAGCCTCCGGAGACACCGTCCGATGCACCCTGCACTGCTCGTCCAGCAACTCCAGAAGTTGTGTGACCGTAGGCAAGACCTGAGAGTCCTTGCCGTACCGCTCCTCATAGGCAGTTCGGATTCTGACCGGCAACTTCTGTAAGATAAGAAAGACAATGAGATATGACCACTCAGTCACCGGCATTTCTAATTTTTCTAATGCCTGAAGTGATTCCCTAAGCGGATCATAGAAGTGCTGTTGTAGCGGGTCCCCTTCCGTTACAACAGGTAAATTGACTATCCTAGCCAAATAGGTATCAACAAGCAGCCTCTTGTTTTGATACCGGTCCTGTAGCAACTTGAGTGCTACTGGGTAATTGACCTCGTCCATCGGTAATTGTCTGATTAGTGACAATGCATCTCCATCCAGGGACGCCCTTAAATAATAATGCTTCTCAGCATCCGAAATATCCCTAGAGTGAACCAATGACTGAAAGAGATCATGAAAGGACAGCCATTCATGAACCCTCCCAGTGAATCGCGGTAGCTCTATAGCGGGTAACTTTGCCAACATTACCTGACTTGGCGGTTTGACATCCGGCCGACGGCTCCCTGTCGACGGCTCGGTGGCCTGTTCCAACCTCACCAGTAATTTATTTACCGTGCTGAACTGCTGCTCGAAGAGTACCCGGTCCTCCTCGGTGAGGTCTTGGTCTGAAGCGCTGATGATGACCTCATATGCTGAGATGAACTGTGGATAAAACGTGTGAAATTGCCTCCTAGCCACTTCTGCAGTTATCCCCCCTTCGTTCGGGTCCGCGGATCCTGCTATGTCGACTAATAATTGAAATCGTGTTCTGAACGTAGCTTTGGCTGTTCTCAAGGTCGCCATGATTAAAACTGAATACCCGGGCCACAATGAATGACAATCCTAAAGTGTTGATTTATAACCTAAATTGAATACCTACTAAAATTATGTTGAATTGTAACCTGAGTTTGAATACCTTTCAAGATATATTTGAATGTCACAAAGTCACTCCTTGACAAATATTATAAGTACAAATCCTTAATTATATCCTTGAAAACATTGACATCTATCTATTCTGAATAGTTATTGGATCATGAACCAGCAAACAATAACATGGATTATGACAATGACACAAATAAATCACACTTCAGAACAATACGTCACTTGTTCCCGCAAGCGGTTATTACTCAGCTGGCAGCTGTATAATAACGTATTATTCAGCTCTGACGGCCGTATGATATCAATACGTTGGCTATTTAAATTGAATCTCAGCCAAACGTAACCTTTATTGAAATTACACTGTTTATGACCTTTGAATGAATGAACTAAATGACGTAATGCCCATAAAATAATTCCATTGACATGACACAAATGAAAATTGATAATTGACGATATGAGTCTTGTGTTGATAACCTCAAAATGTTTCTTACTCACTATTTGTCCTTGACCTTTTTTGTCCAATTGATAAGACACTCACGACACTCTAAATAACTACGTAATTAGCCTTTTCGCGCACTGAATTTACACCATAACACATACACTGATCGAGATGCGACGCTTTCGCTCGCCGGCCGTGGAATGTGGATGACCTTGTCCTGATTTCGCACGGCGGTCGATAACCCCGATGAATGCTCACTCGATGTGGTGCGATGTCGCCGGGTGATGAGTTTTCTTCTTTATCGCGCTGATCCTTTGATATGTTCTATATATATATGGCTCCCGCCGTATTATCCAATCGTGCTAAAGTTCTTTTCCCCTCATGGGCCACCAGACATGACCAGTGAAATGATGATATGATGGTTCTCCCCTCATGGGCCACCAAAAATGACCACTGATATGATGATATGGTGGTTTCTCCCCTCATGGGACCACCAATAGATGACCGATGATTTGATGATGATGTTTTCTCCCCTCACGGAGCCACCAAAATGACCGTTGAATTGTGATGATATGATGATGTGATGTGCTGTGCCCGGACGTGGGTCACCAAAACCGTGGCGCAGTCCCTGGTGGGAGCACCTAATTGAAGGCCGGATGATGATGATCGTATCCGCTCCCCGGATACGATATGATGAAGCGTTGAGATGTTGGTTGTGGTGAATTGAGGCGTGGGCCGCTTACCTCGCCGCGCGCTAATACCAACTCCCTTTGGAAGCCCTGCTTCCTGCAGCAGCTTGAGAGCAGGCTCCCTCCCTGAGAGCCTGTGTGTGTTGTACTGGGCCACCAAAACGTTTTTATACGTGTCGTTTACACGTGTTTGAGGTTTAGAAGAAATATGAACTTCACTGACTTTTGATAACTTTACTATACACTGAGCGTTACATTATTTCACCTTATAATGATTTTATCATGAAATGAACCTTGATTATAAATTGACTAAGTTGACTTGAAAAATAGCTCGTTCCACCCTGACTTGGAAGGAAGCAGTCACCACGCCATCTTGAATTCTTAACCTCCCCACTCTATGAATTATGAGCCGAAAGCCGGTTGAAAGCCCCGCGGCGCCTGCACCGCGCGCTGTCTCTTTCTCGCGCTACTGAGTGTGCGAAAGAGATATCATTTATGAATGTGAATAGAGGAATATGTTCGTTTTTAGTGAACATTTTTTCTACAATATTCTATTTAATACACGTTATTTTAAAAAGTTACGAAACAAATGTTGTTCAGTTTGAAGAGTTGAATCTACGTTTTAAATTTTTGCTCCTATTACAGGCCACACCTTGTATGTCGAGAACGGTTAATTACAAATGATGTTTGCTATAATTATTATTTCTATTGGATATTATTAAAATGTTATTACCAATTAATAATAAAAGCATAAAAAACAAATCTGAGTTTATTTATAAGAATAAACCTATATGCATGAAACACTTTTGCACCAGAGTGTACCTACCGATCCTAGTGTTGATACCTACCTATTTTTGTTATTTTTCTGGGTTTGTTTTCCTTTTAATATATTTTGATAACTGTTATGTTATTTGCTTGAATTAAGAATAAAAATGAAACTCTTTTTTAGTTTTTAGATCTCAAACGACAAAGAAACAAAGTCAGAGAATAGGTTGATCTCAAATATACTAAGTGATTTTATTTTATAACTTTTATGTCTCTGATATTGATAGATATTAGGCTTAGAGTATATTTCTAATCAAACAAATAAATAAAACTGAATGTAAATCATACTTTTAGTTGAATATTATATACTTGAGCCACTGTGTACTGTTTGAGTATCTGTGTACTACAGGGGCGAGTCACAATACCCCACTACCCGTACACAGTGGCTCATTTCCCATTTTTTAAAAAACATTGTCTAACTACTTTATTATTGTCTTAATTGAAAAACTGATAATGCTAGGAGAAAGTTTAATAACCGAAGCACGTTGAGTGAGAATTTCAGCCCGCTACCATGATTTTTTCTTCACAATTTGAGCGTCCGAAAAAATCCGAGCCACTGTCGACCACCCGACCCTACTTAGATATAATTTTGCATATTTTTTAAGATACAATCTAGATATCCATCTTTTTGTTTATTTTTAGGGTTCCTAGTTAACTAGTTATAGGATCACTTAGTTGTCCGTCCGTCCGTCCGTCTGTCTGTCTGGCAAGACCCTTTTTCTCAGGAACGCGTGGTGGTATCAAGCTGGAATTTATATCAAATACTCAGGTCTACTGTCCCTTGGAGCTGTAAAAAAATTAAACTTCTAAGCCAACGCAATCAAGATACAGCCGTTTATGCCGCATATTTCCGCTAATTTCGACACTCGCAAGGGAATCAAAATCTACAGGGTACTTCCCGTGAACTCAGAATCTTGAAATGTGGTACGAAGCAACGTCTTATAGCACAAATAAAGGAAAAATTGTAAAAACCGTACATTTTTACTTACATCTTAAAATAAACCTATTTTTACGGAACCCTCGGCGCGCGAGTCTGACTCGCACTTAGCGGGTTTTTTATTCAAAAGTTGTATCTCGTGTTTATTATTCTTAATACTGTTTAGTACTGTAGATGTTTTTAAAGTAGTAATGGTAGGTAACTGTTTACGAAATCATATATCCCTTTTTTTTAGGGTTCCGTATCCAAAGAGTAAAAACGGGACCCTATTACTAAGACTTCCCTGTCTGTCCGTCCGTCTGTCTGTCACCAAGCTGTATCTCAAGAAGCGCGATAGTTAGACAGTTGAAATTTTCACAGATGATGTATTTATGTTGCCGCTATAACAACAAATATTAAAAAACCAGCCAAGTGCGAGTCTGACTCTTTGCCGTTTTTATAGATAATGGTACGGGACCTGTTGTGTATGCGACTAGCGTATGCATACGCGTGTGTGTGTGCCTGCGCCCACCACGTTACCTATACATGAATAAACAGTGCATGGCTAGCTACCGGCCGTTTCACTTGTGTCCCTGTCCATCGACTTATCAGTGGCGATGAATACCCGCGTTTTAAAAAAAAAAATGACGACTGGACTGTTCGGTGTTCTAACTAGCTTTGACCACAATACCCAGGACTGGAAGACCTACAAGTGCCGTCTCACACAGTGGTTTGTGGCGAACGATATTACCGACGCGTCGGATGCAAGCGGAACAAAGAGTAGAGCCATATTGCTAAGTGCACTCGCTGAGGGTACCTATAAACTCGCCGCAAAGTTGGCATTGCCGAAGGATTTGCAAGTCACGCATCGGAAAGAAACGCATCGGATTTAGCGAAAGGCATAATTTTTACGCAGCGGTACAACAACACTGCGAATCTCACTCACAGTGGGCAGCGAGACTTCGCGGTCTGACGTCACTTTGTGCCTTTGCCAATGTGGAGGATCGCTGCGTGATCGATTTATTATGGGAATGATAGCTTGTCCAGAGAAAGAAAAGTTATACGCCCACGATCTGGCTGGCTTGACGCTCAGCAAAGTCGTGGATGCGGAGAATGTTAGCTGCGCGCGGGCCGAATCCGCCGCTAGCGCTAGCGTTTGACGTTGCACTTCCTACACACATAGTCACTATACTGACACTCCGTAGACTTGTGGTTGGTATATCCCGTTATAAATAATTAAATTATAGTTATAAATATTAATATACGTTTCTATAGAGTTGCGTGATTAAGAGTACTTGCATTGACTTCTTGTGATTGGTCGAGATATTGCAGATATCAATGACCAATCACAAGCGAGCATAGTAGCGGGGATAAAAGTTAATCGGTGGGAATTTTCAGTATCAGGCCGGCATTCGTTTCTCGGCAGCAGTGATAATCACTTGTTCTTATTAGTATTGCTGTTGGTTAACCGATTTAAATTATAGTGCTGTATTCCGGTAATAAAAATATATTCCAATTCATACTGGGTGTTTGTTCTCAAAGTTCTTACTACCAAGTTTAACCAAGTACGGTTACATCTCAGACGCGGGATTAGTACCTTAGTGCCCACAAAAGGATCGGAGAAGCGCTTAAGTATTGGGCGTACGTAGAAAACGTAAGTATTCTTTGTTCAGTTATTATAATTTCCCTTGCCTACCCTTGTAAATCTGTAAAAAAAAATGTGCCTAATTGGATTCATATTATTGCAATTAGCAATATCAAATGAAAATAATAAGTAACAAGCTCAAAATTGGTACATTTTTTTTCTTTGTCTCTCTACCGTTTGGTTTTATTGCCGTTTGCCTTTTAAGACCAGATTATTAAATGACTGGATAGCCCTATTTAAATTCCTACTTCAGAACTTAGCTGTATTTTCCGTAACGGAGACATTCCGGAGGTTTATATGGTTGGTCGTGCATATTAATCTTGCCAGGGTACTCCCTGGAGATGAATATGTTTGATATGTTGGTTCGCAATTTGCTAGAAACTTAACTGTATTTTCCGTAACGGAGACATTCCGGAGGTTTATATGGTTAGTCATGCATGTTTATCATGCCAGGGTACCCCCTGGGGATGGACATGTTTGATGGTGTAATAATAAAGAGCGTGTAAGCCAATGAAAACCTTGTTCATGAGTATAACGCAATTTATTAACTCATATGTTGTTTCTTTTCTTTTATGTGTTGAAGTCGCGAGAACATGGATGAACGCAAGTCTAGTTCTCGTAGAGAACGTAACAGACCTAGGCGAACCCGTCGCGAGACGATGACGCCGCCACCAAGACTTCTAGATGCGACTCGAAGCCGCAGCCGTGGTCGGGGGCGTATGCGTTTACCTGAAGAACATCGGGACAGCCGCCACCGCCGGTCTAGATCCAGGCGGTCGAGAGGAAGGCGATCGCGACTGACAGTTAGTCGGTCTCGGTCCCGGTCGCCCCGTTCAAGAAGGACAAGTTCGCAGTATCGTCGTGCGTGGCGCTCCAGGACTCGGTCGGGCACTCCAGGGTGGCACGAAACGCGCCACGTGAGAGCCAGGCCTTCGCGTCTGCGTACATCGTCTCGTGAAGAAACTCATCGTGGACGTGAGTCAAATAATAATTTGTTTGTTGAGAACTTTATTAATGCACTTAAGGGTATAAATAATACAAGTGATCGCGATAGGTTCCCTGTCTTAAATAACGTGATTCCTGATTTTGACCCATTTTGTAAGGAACAAACGGTCGATACGTGGCTGCATAAAGTTGACGAATGTGCGCAGATCTATGGTTGGAACGATAAACAAGTAGTTCACTATGCCTTACCGAAATTAACGGGTGTAGCTAAAACTTGGTATCAGGGGCTACCCTCATTACTATTTTCTTGGCCAGAGTGGAAGCTAAAATTAAAGGAATCTTTTCCCACTAGGGATAATTACGCTGAATTACTAACTGAAATGCTTAATAAGAAGGTACGCTATGGCGAGCCATTGGAGATATACTACTATACTAAAATGAATCTTTTAAATCGCTGTGAAATATCAGGAAAACGTGCAGTTGACTGTATCATAGCAGGTATAGAAGATCGTGGTGTTAGGTTGGGAGCACAAGGGGCAGAATTTACAGAACCAGGACTTCTACTAAAATTTTTAAAGACCATAAAAGTCTGCCAAGATAGGTCTGCAAACGAGCAGCAAAAGGTTAAGGATAGAGATAGGCGACCACAAAATAACGCATTTAACGGTAATAAAGTAGGCCACAGTTCTCAGAAGTCAGCTGGATCTAACACGGTCTGCTATAATTGTAAAGAAACCGGTCTCCCATTCTTTCGTTGCACAAAACCGAGGATTCATTGCTCTAAATGTAATTTATTAGGACATAAGGACACTGAGTGCCCTGGAACGAAGCATGGTACTGACGATAAATCAAAAACGGTATTGAAAATTGAAAACACAGGTGATTCAAGTGCCAAGTACAAAATGCCCATTAAAATAAATGGTTTGTTCTCGGAATGCCTCGTTGATTTAGGAAGTGAGGGTACTTTGATACGTCTCAGTGAAACTCAGCGTTTAGGGTTAGACTGGAAAGTAGGAGAAGTACCGTTACTAAGAGGAATAGGCAATGTCCCATATAACCCACTTGGCAAAGCTAACGTCACAATCGGGGTGCAGGGGGTAGAAGAAAACCACGTGGAGATATTAGTAGTAGATGACTACTTAATCAATTGCCCTGTACTACTAGGCCACACTTTCACTGAAAGGCCTTCAGTCAAAATAGTGAAGACTGAATCGGATGTCATCTTTCAGCGGGTTAGTGAGGAGCCTGTTTTGATTTGTCCGCTTTTTTGCGTGGAGGAGACTTGCATAAGACCCGGTGAATTGAGAGCAATCCCAGTTAGGTCACAAAACTCCTTCTCAGGAAAAATTTACGTTAACGGAACTGTGCGCAATATTGGAGGTCATGAACATTACTTATTACCCGGTGAATATCAATTAACGCAAGGTGTGGGTAGGATTCTCATTCAAAACATCAGTAATAATGATCTGGTTATAGGGAAGGATGGGCTTATAACTAGGAGCCACACACTAGCTGAGAGCCTACAAATTCGAAAATTATATTCTAGTGAACAGTCTTCCATGGATGAATCACCAATAAGTTGTGGAGAAAACCTGACAAAGGAACAACAGGAATCCTTAAAAGTCTTATTGGACAAATATAAACATTGTTTCTCGAGTAGTTTACAGGATCTCGGGTTTACAACGGAAACTGAGATGGTGATCCAACTGGATGACCCTGTTCCCGTCGTTTACCGCCCTTACCGGTTGTCCTTGCCGGAACGTAAACTAGTTCAAGATATGATTAAAGAAATGTTAGAAAGCGGCATTATAAGAGAGTCTAACAGTCCGTACGCGAGCCCAATAGTGTTAGTCAACAAAAAGTCAGGGGAGAAGAGGTTATGTGTGGACTATCGTGCTCTGAACAGTAAAACCAAGAAAGAGCACTACCCTTTTCCTCGTATTGAGGACCAGTTAGACCTATTATCAGGTAGTTCTCTGTTCGTTACACTCGACTTAGCGTCAGGGTATTATCAGATCCCAATAGCTGAAGGCTCTCGAGAAAAGACCGCCTTTGTGACCCCTCAGGGTCAATACGAATACAACAGAATGCCCTTTGGGCTAGTAAACGCACCATCAGTCTTCCAGCGCACAATGAATAAAATTATTCACAATTCACCTGCGTCATCTTATGCATTGGTGTACATGGACGATATCTTGATTCCCGCGAAGACATTTGATGAAGGGATGGGACGTTTGGAGGAGGTGTTGCGTTTACTAGCAAAAAGCGGTCTAACACTCAAGATGAGTAAATGTAATTTCTTCTTTGACAAAATAGACTACCTGGGGTATGAAGTCAGTTCAGAAGGTGTAAGGCCAGGGTCTCTCAAAACTGACGCCATATCCAAATTCCCTACGCCAACAAATGTTCACGAAGTTAGAAGGTTCTTAGGCCTAGCTAGCTTCTTCAGAAGGTTTGTTGCGGGATTCGCCTTAATAGCACGTCCCTTAACTAGTTTGTTGAAAAAGGACTCTTCTTGGAGTTGGGGTAGCGCGGAACTAGAATCATTTGAGAACCTAAAACAGATTTTAGTACAGAGACCCGTGTTGGGACTTTATGACCCAACCGCACTAACCCAACTCCACACTGACGCTAGCAAGTACGGGGTAGCCGGCATTTTAATGCAGCAGGACAAATCTGTGACGTTCAAACCTATTGCTTACTATAGCAGGCAAACCAGTCGGGATGAACAAAAACTGCACTCTTTCGAGTTGGAGACCCTTGCTATTATTGCCTCATTGAACAGGTTTAGACACTACTTACTGGGTATTACATTCACAATAGTGACTGACTGCAACGCTTTGCGTACTACTTTAAGTAAACGCGACTTAGTTCCACGAATCGCTCGCTGGTGGCTGCAGTTTTTAGAATACGACTGCTCAATAGAATACCGCCCTGGTGATAAAATGGCACACGTAGATGCCCTCAGCAGGTGTGCCATAGACGGTAGTCCAGATGTGGAACACGTGTTAGATGTACTCTCTGTAGGTACTGATGATTGGCTTGCGACGGTGCAACAGACAGACGAAGATATCAAAAATATCGCGGAAATTTTAGGCGATCCCAGATGTAAAGATGCCCTTGACATATTCAAAAATTATAAACTCGTAAATGGGCGGGTGTATCGTATAATTGACGAAAATACTATACGTTGGGTTGCCCCAAGTGGTACCAGATGGCAACTACTTAAAGCCAATCATGATGACGTAGGACACTTCGGATTTGACAAAACTTTGGCACGCTTACGAGCCACTTATTGGTTTCCAAAGATGAGACGGTTTGTGAAGAAATACGTTTCAGCTTGCCTACAGTGTGCACATCACAAGCTGCCAGGTGGTGCCAAGCCCGGCGAACTACACCCCATTCCGAAAGCCGTCATACCATTCCATACCATACATGCGGATCATCTCGGTCCTTTCATCCGCACCAAGCGTGGGATTACATACATTTTGGTTATCATAGACGCGTTCACTAAATTTGTTGACATCACGGCCGTGCGGAATACAAAGTCGGCCACAAGCATTAGGGTATTCAGAGAACATTTCAGCTACTTCGGCGTGCCAACCCGTTTAATTACGGACCAAGGGACGACCTTTACTAGTAGACAGTTTAAGACATTTACTCAATCGTCTGGCATTAAGCACGTGTTCAATGCTGTCGCCACACCCCGAGCGAATGGCCAGGTAGAACGGTATAACCGCACCATTTTGGCGGCGCTCGGGGCATGGGATGAACATTTGCCAGACATACAATTGGGCATCAACACCACCGTACATGCCACTACAAAAAAGTCTCCAGCGGAACTTCTTTACGGTCGAAATTTAACTAACCCATCTGAAGGTTTGCTAAATGACGTAATAAATGAGGTCGCGTCCGAGGTCGGAGAGAGTCTGGATGATGTTAGGGCTAGGGCTGGTGAGCTTATTAGGATGCAACAGGAAAAGGACAAGGAACGGTATGATAAGTACAGGAAAAGAGGGATGCGTTTCAAAGAAGGTGACTTGGTTAGGGTAGTAAGAGCAGCGACCGGAATAGAGGGACAGTCAAAGAAACTAGAACCCAAATGTAAGGGCCCCTATAGGATTAAGAAGGTGCTCCCCAACGATAGGTTTGTGGTCGAGGACACTCCCCTCACGAGGACTAGTAAGAGGTACGAAGCCATAGTAGCTATAGATAAAATATTACCATGGATCTGTTTTAACGAGCCCGTATCAACCGATTGTGAACCCGAAAGTAATGATAGTGCATCTGAATGTGGAGATTTGTAAATAAATATAATATAGTCAACAGTTATTCGCATCAATGAAGATGAATGTTGTACTGTTTAATTAATAATTATACGGGCATTTAAAAATCCGTAATCAAAGTATTTACCTTCAATTACCTACACTGTGTATTTGTATTTGTAATGTGTACCTTGAAGTGTGTTACCTTTTGATAATGTTGTTTTAAGAATCGATGATTAATGTCATGTATCGTCGAAATCAACCCATAGCTGAAATATTTGCTGGTCAACGTCATGGACCAGTAAATGCCAATTTATATACTGATAAATTGGTGCGACGTGTCAGGTAACGGATGCGTCGCATTTTGGCAAGTGATGCATCAGTATATCTATTGGTCAACGTCATGGATCAATACGTATACTGCTGATATAATAAAGTGCATTAAGTTAGGAGTGTCAGGTAACCGACACCCTTAAAAGGACAATAATATCGTATTAACAAGGTCATGGGTAAATAAATAAATTTAATATTATAAAATCCTTCGTTGTATTTGTGTAAATGGTGTAACTTCTTCCATGATGACTTATAGTTAAGATGATCAATGCAGAAAATACTGCATATGTATATGAAACCAATCAGACAATAAATAGCTCATGAAAATGTATACTCGCTATAAAACATAATGTGATGTGATAAAATGTGATAAAATATGTAAAATAATTTGTTATAATCTTATTTTAGTCATTACACATAACAACGAGGGACTCGTTGAGAAGCGGATGGCCGAGCTGTTATAAATAATTAAATTATAGTTATAAATATTAATATACGTTTCTATAGAGTTGCGTGATTAAGAGTACTTGCATTGACTTCTTGTGATTGGTCGAGATACTCGTATTGCAGATATCAATGACCAATCACAAGCAAGCATAGTAGCGGGGATAAAAGTTAATCGGTGGGAATTTTCAGTATCAGGCCGGCATTCGTTTCTCGGCAGCAGTGATAATCACTTGTTCTTATTAGTATTGCTGTTGGTTAACCCATTTAAATTATAGTGCTGTATTCCGGTAATAAAAATATATTCCAATTCATACTGGGTGTTTGTTCTCAATGTTCTTACTACCAAGTTTAACCAAGTACGGTTACATCCCACATACGGAACACTTAGGTTTCCCGACACGACCGCTTTTGATACGCACGCCGCGGTGGGTGCGGCCGAATCCGCCGCCAGCGCTAGCGGAGCGGCCGCACCCACCGCGGCGCCGGACTCGCAGTTTAAGATTTCACGTAATACAAAGGAGTCAGCGTCAGCAGCTATCAAAAGCGGTCGTGTCGGGAAACCTAAGTGTTCCGTATGTGGATATACCAACCGACTTGTGGTGACGACGGAGTGTCAGTACAGTGACTGTGTGTGTAGGAAGTGCAACGTCAAACGCTAGCGCTGGCGGCGGATTCGGCCGCACCCACCGCGGCGTGCGTATCAAAAGCGGTCGTGTCGGGAAACCTAAGTGTTCCGTATGTGGATATACCAACCACAAGTCTACGGAGTGTCAGTACAGTGACTATGTGTGTAGGAAGTGCAACGTCAAGGGCCATCTACGTAAGATGTGTCCATCTAAAGTGAATTACGTAGATAATGGAGCCGGAGACGAGGACTTCCGAGATGATGGTGAGGTATTTACAATCCGTTCACTGCGGGGGGAACCCATGGTAGAAACAGTAGCTATTCGTGGATTTAAATTAAAATTTGAAATTGATTCGGGATCGAGTGTTACAGTTCTTTCAAATGATACTTATCAATTACATTTTAAAGATGTGCCATTGAAACCGACACAAAAACGGCTAGTTAGTTATACTGGCGATAATATTGCATGTGTGGGAGTAGTACGGCTACCTGTGTTTCGCCGGCCGCACACAAACATTAGACACGCACGTGGTGCGTGACGGTGGGCCACCGCCGCCGGCCTTTGCCTTGGTAGGAATTTCATATCAGCCTTTCAATTGGAACTTGTACCCGTTAATTACTGTCAGCAACTGTTTACGTTCGAGCAATTACAAGAGAAATATCCTAAACTATTCTCCGATACATTAGGGTGTTTTAATAAACATAAGGTCAAGTTGAGACTCAAAGATAACGCTAAACCGGTATTTTATAAGGCGCGCGCAGTTGCATTTGCCTTACGCGATAAAGTAAACAAAGAAATTGACCGGCTGGTACAACTAGGAATCCTTAAACCCATTGATTATGCGGAATATGCCTCCCCTATAATTCTGGTATGACCCGGGTATGTCCTAAAACTACGTCCAAGATCACCGGGGGATGGGAAGCAGCATCCCTGGAGTGCGGTGGAGACACTGCGATCGCCAACCCGCAAGCCAATAAGCGTGGCGATTATGGCAATTACCCTCTAATGATAGACACAAACAGGCCACGGCCCCGAGGTTCCGGCGACCCCCGGTACCCTGGTTCTGGTAGCGGCCAGGGTACTAGCGGGGTCAGGGGTGCGAAGAATCTCCGGATAAGATACGGCTACCACCACCGGCTTCTGGCCCTAGCAACATATAACAGACGAACACTGCGGACCGACGAAAAAATAGCGGAACTGGAGGAAGGATTGAGCAAGTTGCGTTGGGATATCGTAGGGTTATCTGAAGTCCGAAGAGAGGGGGAGGACACCATAACCCTGAAGTCCGGCAACTTGCTCTATTTCCGGGAGGGCGACCAACAGTCCCAAGGAGGTGTCGGGTTTATCGTCCACAAATCCCTCGTGAACAACGTGGTGAAGATCGAGAGTGTGTCGGCCAGGGTGGCGTACCTTATACTCAGGGTATCCAAGAGGTACTCGTTGACGGTCATACAGGTGTACGCGCCGACCTCGGCACACTCCGACGACGAGGTGGAGGCTATGTATGAGGATATATCAAAAGTCATGCATAGTTCCAAAACCTACTTCACCGTTGTTATGGGGGATTTCAACGCCAAACTGGGCAAGAGAGACGGCAATGAGCTGAAAGTGGGGCAATTTGGAGTTGGAAGTCGGAACCACCGGGGCCAACTACTGGCTGGTTTCGTGGAGAAGGAGGGACTCTACATGATGAACTCCTTCAAGAAACGCGAGCACAGGAAGTGGACCTGGATGAGTCCCGACGGTGCAACAAAAAACGAGATTCACTTCATCATGTCGACGAAAAGGCGTATATTCAACGATGTCTCTGTGATCAATACGGTTAAAACCGGAAGTGATCATCGTCTGTTAAGAGGCACGTTGAATATATGCGTCAAGCTAGAGCGCTCTCGACTGATGAAGTCCACGCTCCGTCCAGCAGCAGTCCAAATCCAAAACCCCGAGAGCTTTCAGCTGGAACTCCAAAACCGTTTCGATTGTCTAGGCGGCGATGTGGACGAATTCAACGACGGGTTTGTGGAAGCTGTCCATAGCGTTGGGTCTAAGTTCGTTAAGGCCCAACGAACTCACAGAGCCAAAAGGCTCTCTATCTCCACTCAGAGGCTCATTGAGGAAAGGAATGAGATGATTCTTCAGTCTTTAGCCGATGCGACATTATACAGGCAGCTCAATAAACAGATCTCCAAGTCCCTTACCCGTGATCTGCGCCAATTCAATACAAATCGTATTGAAGAGGCCATCGAGCAGAATAAGGGCTGTAAAGTTTTCTCAAGAGATCTGTCTATTGGGCAGAGCCAGCTCGCCAGATTAAAAACTGAAGATGGTAGAATCGTTTCGTCTAAACCTGAGCTTCTGAATGAGATAGAGTGCTTTTATGGACAGCTATACACGTCAACTAGTAGACCCGAAGTTGGTCTGGCGGAAGACAGAAGAGCTAGATTAACCCGGCACTATACCGAAGATATCCCGGACATCAGCCTGTACGAGATTAGAATGGCTCTTAAACAGCTTAAGAACAATAAGGCACCCGGTGAAGACGGAATTACAGCGGAACTCCAGAAGGCGGGTGGAAAACCGGTCCTTATAGGGCCCTTCAGAGGTTGTTCAATTCCGTCTTACTAGAAGGGAAAACTCCAAAGGCATGGAACAGAGGTGCTTTTAGCTATTCTATCGCAAGTTCGCCCCGACGGGCAAGAGAGGCCGATTTCCTGTGCTTCGCGAACATTGACAACGGCTGAAACACGGTACTCGCAAATACAAAAAGAAGCAACCGCAATCAATGATATTTTAAGTATAATAAAGATAGGTTATGCTCAAACATTACAATCGCAAGAAATACTTCCAACGTCACAACGCAGCATCACACATTCGCAGTTTGTTTTATTGTTTACAATATGCACACTTCATCAAGTAAAAGAGATAGCTTTATTAAAATAATACACAAGAGACAGCCTTGACCCGGAACACCAATCACCGCACGTTTGACATAGATTAAAGAAACTACTACTACTAGGCAGAAGGTGCAAACTGTTTCTACTTATTTATCAACGGATGATCCCGAGTGTAAGTAGTGATAATAGCGGTATTGAGTGGTTGTTTTACGTTGTAGGCACGTCAACGAATTAGAATATTATTATAAATAACTTACATATTATGTTTAAGCTGATTAAGCGAAAAATAAATGTCATTTACAAATAAACTTAATATATATGTAAACGTGGCAATTTTGCATTATATTACAATGAAATAAAGTCTGAAAGTGTAAACCAGCATCAGAAATATGTCTACATTTCGGAACTTCTGTCTGTGATCTTAAAATTGTATACATATTTTTAATGCTAACTGTACATTGTCGCACCTACTAATAGGCTCGATAAATTTAAACCACTATACTACCACCATCCAGCCGCCACCACCACCGCCACTATACAGCCAGCATCGTAAATATGAAATGTATATATTTTATGTCGGTACCATGTCCCTGTGTAGTAGAAGTGTATAAATATTACGAAAAACCTCCAACCCACCCACCTAAACCTAACAATTTTCTGGAAGAGATCGCTCTTTAGCGATAAGACCACGTTTTTTTGTGAACAATAAAGAATATTTGTACTAAAATATTGAAATTATTTTGAGTTTAACTGTACCTTACTTTTAAATATCAACATTTTAATATAGTAATTTCCACTTCATTCTTACTTATTTACATTAACATTACTGGTACACCAAGGTTGGAAGGTCAGATGGCAGTCGCTTTCGTAAAAACTTGCAACTGTACTGGGAATAACGCTAGGATGATGATGATGATTACTGGTAAGTACGCCAAGATCTACTGTAAAAAATAACATTTTATAGCTAAACCATTATTTTATTATAAATTAAACCCAAGAAACATTTCTTCTTTCAAACAAATTCTTAGGGTATCTGTTTAGTAGGTATTCGTTATTATATAAGTACCTATATCTATTTATCTATAATTATGTATTTGTGTATGTCTATGTAATAGTTTAAATAATTATTTATGTAACTATATGACAGATGTATATATTTGAATCAATATCTTGTATACAAGCTTACCAAATTTGTTCTCTGGTATTTTATAGTTGCACCGCCTACAGTCTTTCTGTTCTGCCTAAAGGTTGACTGGTAGAGAATGCCTCATGGCATTAAGTCCGTCTTTTGTACGTTAAGATTTCTTATTGTGCAATAAAGATTAAATAAATAAATAAATAAACATAGGGCATTAAGTTCAAGTTTTCTATGTAACACATTATAACCTCGAATTGAATGAGATTTGGTATGACGCATCTGTTACATTGATCTATGTTCGTTATCTTTATCACTCTCATTGTAAACGACATTAGTTTGTCTCTTTCTCCGAGACAGCGTATCCATGACGTCATATTTGGTAAGTTGAAAGAATAAATCGAAAAAATAACATAATTTCAGCTTATTTTACTTGTGGATTGTAATGCCTGTTGCCTTAGTGCATTTTAATGTATAGTTAGTGCACTCAAGGATCACGCATGACAGCATTTTTCGGGTCAATCACGTAGTTAGCGGGAACTTGTTTCACCGTGCGCCTCTCTCGCTCGCCCGGGAGTGACTAAAGCGTTAGGCGTAAATTAGCGCCTATTTGGCGCCTCACTTTAGGAACGCGGGTACCGTATCTATACTTAAAATATCATTGACCGCAATTATTTTTGGTGTGCGCCGTTTTCACCAGTATTTATATGGTAGATCGGAACCGTTTGTTTTGCGAACAGACCATAAACCGCTTATTTCTATTTTCGGCCATCATAAGGGAATTCCAAAAGTATCGGCAAACCGACTTCAAAGATACGCAATATTTTTAAGCGCGTATAATTATTGTATCGAATCTGTGCGAAGTGCTGATAACAGCGCCGATTTTTTGTCTCGTGCCAGTCTGCCGGCGGGCGCGCGCGGGGCGTGCGCGGGGGGGCGCGGTGCGGCGCAGGAATGTGCTGACGGGGTCGAGCCGTACGATCGCGCCGCTTATGTACATTTTTACCCGACGGAACGGAGAAGGTATATGCGTTTAGGGTGAGAGGTTGTTTGTGTGTGCGCACCTCAATATCTCCAAAACGGCTTGACCGATTTGGATACGGTTTTCTGCAATGGGTTCGTGGTTCATTCGGAACGAACACGAACTCCATAATAATTGTTACGACCATCACTCGCCAGGGGGCGCTGCAGTAAACATTTTTTGCTTGAAAGTGCGTTTGAGCTGGTTTGAGCGCATTTTCTCCGGAACAACTTCACCACTGTGGATGATTTCGATAGTGCTGGGTTGAGTACATGTACTTGAACTCTGAGGATAATGGAGAAAAACACATGGTAGGGAACTGTACAGGGGTTCGATTACTTACTATTCGTTTTTGGGCCCTTTTGTTTATGTTTGCTTAGCTGCCATTGTAAATGAACTTCCGAGGGTCTGATGATGGAGTAAAATAACATCACACAGAACCTTTCTAAGGAATATAGGTATTTGGCCGTGTTTGGGCTCTTTTAATTGTGTTTGCTGAGTAGTTTCTGCACATGGTATGTTAAGGGTCTGATGATGGATCAGAACAATATTGCAGGGAATCTTATTAAGCTGATCATTTAGTGAACCGTGTTTCGATTGTTTGGCTGGTATGAATTGAGAAACCTCTTCACATGAACTGCTGAAGGTCTGATGATGGAGCAAAACAGCACCATAGGGAAGTTTGCGAGAGCACATACATATGCATTAACGTGTCGTGTTTCTTTTGATAGTGTTTTCTGAATAGCTTCTGTGTATGAACTGCTGACAGCTGTAGGCATGATGAAACAGAATAACATCGTAAGGAACTTTGTGAAACCTAATGGATAGAATACCGTGATATAGCTCTTTAAAAAGTGATGACTGAGTAACTTCTCTACCTACAACTACTCATGAACTGCTAAGAGCAGAATTTTTGCTCTTTATACCCGCCACGGAAAAGTAGGCGTAAGTCATATGTCCCCCAAACAGGTCTGCTTATCTAAATATTATGGTTTCTGTTAAAGTAGGTATTATTGTGTAATTAGAACTTATCGGCGATACACAACGTGAATATGCCATGGGACACACTATGCATGGATAAAACTATCGTGTTATGTTATAAAACTGGCTTAGTGCGAGTCGGACCGTCGCGCACGAAGGGTTCCGTACCATTATCCATATGTTTATAATATTTGTTGTTATAGCGGCAACAGAAATACATAATCTGTGAAAATTTCAACTGTCTAAATATCGCCGTTCTTGAGATACAGCCTGGTGACAGACAGCGAAGTCTTAGTAATAGGGTCCCGCTTTTACACGTTGTTAAAACGGGACCCTATTACTAAACGACCCGACGGGACCCGATTACGTTGTTTCGGGGGTACAGAACTCTGAAAAAGGGATTTTGCACATTTATTCCAAAACGGGTTCACTAAATTATATGCAGAGCAGAGCGCAATTAATATGGTGGTTGGTTACCCACGACGGAAAGGATAAGGTATAAAAATTTAGGGTAAATTAAGGGGGGGCGCTAGTCGGGTAACCTCCACGAGTGTCTGGGCTCTTCCAGTTCGCCTGGACCCTCGCGGGTCTGGGGGAAGGGGAAGGGTTCTGGCCGGTGCGCCCTGGAGGCAACGGTAAGTGATTCATTTTCGGAGGGATCGCTTACCGGTGCTACCATTAACCCGGAGACGGGGTCGCTCTGGGTGTTCCTCTGTTTAGCGGAGGACACTCCAGATACGACCAATGGGGGGATGGGGGGTTCCGCATCAGGGAGTCGCAAGACTTCCCAGGTGCGGCGAGAGGGACAGGCCATGCCGTATGCCTGTGAAAAATACCTACGGACCCGTAACCCTGGCTTCGGCAGAGGGCCGCTATGGTCGGGAGCGGGGGCTGACACCGTGTGGTGGTTGCGAGGGAGAAAACCTCTATAAAAAGTCACAAGGGGACCTGAGGGGGTGAATCCGGGGTTTTTCACTCTCTCCCGGCGTGGAGGTCCTTTGGTCGGCAAGTGTGTGGTGTCGCCCTGCACGCTTGCCGACGGGTGGGAAGCGCTTGCCTGAGCAGTGAGGGAACAGCTTCGGCTGTTGCAGCAGGCGGTGTTCGCGGTTGTGTGCCTTGGCGATCCCGTGTCACCGCCACTAATGCTGCGTGATGGGCATACCCTTGTGGTTTTACACGGTAGTCCGGGCGGTTCCCGGGAGTCCGTCATACTCGTCCTAGTTCCCCGGCTAGGCGGGATGCGTAAATGCATTTCCCCAGGTAAAAAAAGGGGTAAATTAAGGGCAATAGGCGCAGATTCTCCAAATCGGCTAAACCGATTAAGATTTTTTGCAATAAATTTGTAAAAAAGTAAAAGTTCGTCGAAATTTAGAATGAATGATCCAAGTAAGTGATATTAAATTTGATGTGCTTGTGATAGAGGAAAGAGGACGTGAGTGTCTACGTGGGCTCGCATATACTCGTAGTGCGCGGTCTGAAGAGAAGCTTAGTACCTTCGGCCCCACGCAGAACTCGGATCGGCTCTAATTTGAACATTTAGCGATAGGATACTGCACGAGAGTCCCGTGTAGGCTCGCGTACAGAGCGTGACCCTTCACGCTGAGGCTTTTAGGCACTTCGGGCCTTCTCACCTGCGGGGAGCTCAGCTTTTGATCTTGCGTGCCTTGCCACTTACCTTTGCGCTTTTGGCCCTCAAATTTAACTGTAAAGACACAGGTGGATAGTGGTGGCTCGCCCTTTGGGTCTTCCGCCCTCTGGCTTGCGGAGAGAACTCTCTCAAAGGACGCTCCGAGCCTTCGTCTTCCAGGTTCTCTTGTAAAACACTCGATAGGAAGGATCTACTTGGGCTTGCCCTTCAGGCCTCGGGCTGGCGTCGAGAGTGCTTTCTAATGGGGCACTTAGGGCATTTGTCCCTACGCTGAGCTCTGCCTTCGGCCTACCGTGCTTGTTTCCGGAATATATAGCGTTAAGTGAGAAACAACCATTGTTTTTCTACCACGTCGGTGGCATACAAGCATACAGTCCGCTTGATGGTTAGCGGTTACCGCAGCCTATGGACGTTTGCAACTCCAGGGGTTTCAATGCGCGTTGCTGACTCTTTAAACATGTATATACTCCTTTCTTGAATAGCTCTATACTATAATATAATCCCTGGGGAAAACCTCGGGAGGGAGCTCATTCTACAACTGGAACGTTTGAGTGAGGAACGTATAGACATTGCTCTCTAAAAATAATAAAATAAAACATAATTAAAAATTTTGAAAAACCCACGACGGATTAACCTAATTAAAAAAATATAAAATAAAGCAAATGTGAATCCCCCGACTGGGTATTTACGAAGTAAGTACATAGAGATAATAAATAGATTTCAAAAACGGTTGTATGGTCGCGAGGTATAGTTACAAAGCCAGAAAAATCCGTCGGGGGCTGCCATTGCCATGTCTGTTCCTAATTTCATTAAAATATTAATAATAGTAAAACTCGAGGTATATTACATACAGCAATTTAAATTGAAGTACCTATAACACGGACTTCGTAATCTTACTTCATTTCAGGGCAGGCAATGGCAGCCCCCGATGGATTTTTCTGGCTTTGTAACTATACTATTAGGTTAATCCGTCGTGGGTTTTTCAAAAATTTTAATTTTGTTTTATTACTGACGAGAAAGCATCGAAATATAATAAGTATGGAAGCATAACCGTCGCTCAAAACCGGTGCCACAAAATCTAGTGCCAAAGGCGGAGCTTACGTTTCCAGTGACGTTTCAGTGCCCGATCGCAACTCACTCAACTATCCGACGTAGAGTTGAACGGTTGACATTGTGTCAAATGAAAATAAATAAATTTTAATAGTTACCGGCAACATATATTATTTTATAAATGTTGACTTGTTGTAAGTGTAAAGCGTACTTAATACTAAACTGTGTAAAGGGTACTTTAATAGATGTGTTGTGATGATCTGTGCTTTTGGATTAGGGACTTTGCGAATAAAATGTGATTGATAATGACTCCTTTCATTTAAATAATATAATACCAGTTTTACGGTATCTTGCTTAATAACCAAGAATACTACATGGCGCTGCGGCTTTGAGGAAAAAGAAGATGAGAAAATAGTGTAAGTTAATAAGAAGCAAAATTAAAATCAGAAAAAATGGCGGACGCGGAACACGGAGTAAGTGGATTAAGACCACCAGAAAAATTACAGAATCAAGAATTTAAAAAATGGGCACAAAAGTTTGAAATATATAGGATAGCCAGCGGAGCAAATAAGAAAGATAATGATGTGCAGGTTGCATTGTTGTTGCATTGCATGGGGGAGGCGTGCATCGACATTTATAACACTTTAAATCTTGGAGAATCTCCTGCATACGATGCAGTAATACAAGCCTTTGAAAATTATTTCATTCCATTGAAAAATGAGAGTGTAAATTCACATGTATTTTTTACGCGTAACCAGCACGAGGGTGAAAGTTTCGATAGCTATGTTACGGAGCTGAGAAAATTAGCAAAGGAGTGTGATTTTGGGACCCTCACAGACAGATTAATTAAAGATAGATTAGTAGCTGGCATTAATAATAAAAAATTGACAGATCGATTGCTTAGAGAACAGGAATTAACACTTCAGAAAGCTATTACTATATGTAAGGCAGCAGAGTTGGCAAATGAACAGATCAAACAAATACAAGGAAGGGATACAACAGAGAGAGCTGAAGTACAGAGTGTGAAGAAAAAACCAACAACCGTTTTGGAGAATAATTATAGAAGAGGACAGGTGACATCAAGAGGCTCGGAATGGAGTCAGCGGGGTGGAGCAGCGAGCAGCAGTACAAGAGGAGTACATCATTCCAATGGATACACTCACCAGTATGATAGACAGCATGCAGAGTGTTACAGGTGTGGCTACAGACATGAAAGGAATAAGTGCCCGGCTTATGGGAAGAAGTGCTCAAAGTGTGGAAAAACTGGACATTTTATCAAGAAATGCAGATGGAACAAGATTGGTGCCGTAAGAGTCCAGCAGTATGAAGAAAGAAGAGTGCCAACACAAGATCAAGCTTTAAGTGACAGCGAAGAACAGGAGATAGACATTGCTATGGTTGGTTCAAGCAATGAACAGGATTGTTGGTATGAGTTTGTTAATTTTGTGCAGCAGAATAAAAGTATTAAATTTAAACTAGACACAGGAGCTCAATGTAATGTGATACCAAGGTCTATTTGCAACAAAATGAACATATTCAAGTTTGAAAAATCTAATTTACAGTTGACAAATTATAATGGTGGAAAAATTTTGACAGCAGGACAAATCAATGTATTGTGTAGAATAAAGAATAAAGAGTGTGTAGTAAACTTTCAAGTAAGTAAAGATAATTATGTGCCAATACTAGGTCTGCCTGTATTAAAAGAATTAGGTTTGATTCAGAGATCTGTGCATGCAAATACATTGTCAGAAAATCTAGAATTGAAAGGCTATGAGGATTTGTTCAAAGGTATAGGAAAAATTAAAGACTATGAGTATGAAATAAAATTAAAAGAGGGAGCGACAGGTAAAATAGAACCTTGTAGACATGTACCATTTAAATTGATGGAGGATCTGAAAAGTGAGTTGAATAGTTTAGAAAAAAAAAAGAATAATTTCGAAAGTACAGTCTCCTACAGAATTTGTAAGCTCGTTAGTAATGACTAGAAAACCTGCCAAATCTTTGCGTATCTGTCTAGATCCACAGTATTTAAATACCCAAATTCAGAGAGAACATATCCAAATTCCAACTTTGGAGGAAATAACAGCCAAATTAACAGGTAGTAAATATTTTAGCACATTAGATGCTAATAAAGGATTTTTTCAAATAAGTCTGTCTGAGAACAGTCGTAAATTGACCACATTTAATACACCGTATGGTAGATATTTTTTCAATAGACTTCCATTTGGTTTGGCTTCGAGTCCAGAAGTCTTTCAGAGAGTGTTCAGTGGTATCTTAGGTAGTATTCCAAATGTTGAAATATATATAGATGACATATTGATTCATGCAAAGACAGAAAGTGAACATGATAAAATTTTGAAGCAAGTGTTAGAAAAAGCTAGAGAATATGGGATTAAGTTTAATAAGTCAAAATGTCAATTCAAAAAACAACAAGTGAAGTATTTAGGGCATGTTCTCACAACAGAAGGAATTAAAGTAGATAGTGACAGAATTAAAGCTATATCAGAAATGAAAGAACCTACAAGTCATAAAGAATTATTGCGTTTTTTAGGCATGGTCAATTATATCTCTAGATTTATACCTAATGTATCTGAGGTGACAGCTCCATTGAGACAGTTAAATAAAAAAGATGTACCATTTATTTGGACAGAGGCACAACAAAAAGCTTATGACAAATTGAAAGAACTGATATGCAAACCACCAGTTTTGGCATATTTTGAAATAGATGAGAAGATAACTTTGAGTGTAGACGCATCTAAAGATGGCTTAGGATGTGTTATTTTACAGAATAATAGACCAGTAGCTTATGGATCCAGAGCATTGACACCTACAGAAATAATGTACAGTCAGATTGAGAAAGAAAGTCTAGCAATACTATTTGGTTGTACTAAATTTCATCAGTATGTATATGGACAAGAATTTATAGTAGAGTCAGATCACAAACCATTAGTGTCCATATTTGTCAAACCACTTAATAAATGTCCGGCAAGATTACAAAAAATAAAAATGGCTTTACATCCCTATAGTTTTAAAGTAATCTACAAACCTGGCAAAGAATTGTTGGTGGCGGATCATTTAAGTCGCTCATACTTAAATGATACATCACAAACCTATGAAATTGATCTTGAGGCTCATGTAGCTATGGTAATAAATAGTATACAGATAACAGATAAAAAGTTACAGGAAATGACAGAGGAAACTAAAAAAGATAAAGATTTACAGTGTGTCCTAAAGTACATTTTAAATGGATGGCCAAACAATAAAAATCAAGTTGAAAATGAGGCTAAATTATATTATAGTTACAGGGATGAGTTAAATGAATATAATGGGTTGATATGCAAGGGCAGTCAGTTAGTAATACCTAAAATTAAAAGACCTGAAATATTACAGAAAATTCACTATGCACATTTAGGCATAGATAAATGTAAGTCATTAGCTAGAAAATCTGTATTCTGGCCTAATATGTCTAAAGAAATTGAGGATCTTGTTCAAAATTGTGATGCTTGTAAAAGTTTTCAAAATAAAAATAGGAAGGAGCCTTTGATTGAGAAGGAAATTCCAGAAGAATCCTGGCAGATTTTGGCAACTGATATATTTTTTCTCTATGGAGATCCTTATATATTAGTTGTAGATACATATAGTAAGTTTGTGGAAATCAGTAAATTACAGGATTTAAACACTACTACAGTGATAAATTGTTTAAAATCAATATTGGCTAGACATGGGACATGTGACATATTGTATTCAGATTCAGGTTCTCAATTCACTAGTTATGAATTTAGAAAATTTGCTAAGGAGTGGACATTTGATCACAAAATCGTTAGCCCAAAGCATCACCAAGGAAATGGATTAGCAGAACGATATATACAGACTGTTAAGGGTATGTTAAAAAAATTGATATACTCTAATAGAGACATAAACTTGGGACTGCTTATGTATAGAAACACTCCAGTAGGAAATAGTCATAAGACACCTTGTGAGCTACTGTATAACAGAAAAATAAAAACCATATTGCCTTATGTTAGTGGAAACTGTTATGCTAATGGCGATGAAAAATATAAATTTGATAGAGAATTGATAGAAAGGCAGGCGAAACAGAAACTGTATTATGACCAGAGAACTAGAGCCTTGCCAGAGTTAAAGGAAGGAGATATTGTAAAAATACAAAATGAAACCAATGTTAAACCGCTACAGAGTGGTATTGTAATAGGAAAGGCTTCAGGTCCCAGGTCATATCAAATAAAAAATGAAGATGGACATGTAATTAAAAGAAATAGACATATGTTGATTAAAGGTGGAAATTATAAAGAAAACAATGTAGAGTATGATAATATTGTATTAAATAATAGTGAAAATATTACATGTAATGATAATAACACAATCACACAACAGTTTGATAATGTATCAGATAATATTTCTCAACATAATTCTCAAAGTAATATATTGCCTGGAACTAGTACTTATGTATCAAGGTCTGGGAGACAGATCAAAAAGCCATCTTACCTTAATGATTATCAAGTTGAATAATTATACTAGAGAATTCATTTTAAATAAGAAGGGAAGGATGTTGTAAGTGTAAAGCGTACTTAATACTAAACTGTGTAAAGGGTACTTTAATAGATGTGTTGTGATGATCTGTGCTTTTGGATTAGGGACTTTGCGAATAAAATGTGATTGATAATGACTCCTTTCATTTAAATAATATAATACCAGTTTTACGGTATCTTGCTTAATAACCAAGAATACTACATGACTAGCACTATTAATTGGTGCATAAGCCAGTCTTTGGTAACTCCTATATAAAGAGGATTTTGTATGGAAGAAGGTCCGACCCTTACCAACTTAACAAATTAAAGGAAATTATGACAGAAGATTTGTCAACTTCAAATTCAAAACTGACATGTTGTTGAACTGACGGATTCAATGGCGATTTTATTATGGTGTTTTTCTTATGAGTTGAGTGCAAGTGCTATGTAAATTGGTTCTGCGACTGAACAGGACGTTGAGTTGAGTCCATTACTCCTCCGTTCTGTGCGTGTGTGATATCCATTTTACATCCTCCTCATGAACTTATAATAGCGTTGAGTCGAGCAGTCTGTTCCTCCGTTCTGTTGACTTGTGATATTTTCGAGACAGAGACTCATTATGGGTGGGAAAAGCCGCATATGTGAGATTTGCGGTATAAGGGAAAGACACAGACCAGGATTCTTTGCAAATTTTCCGAAAGATGAACTGCGGTATGTATAACCAAATTCGTCGTTGGGCATCTCATGTGCAATTTGTATTATCTACTTTTATGCTTAAATGTAAAGTATTATAACATGTACATTCTAGTTACCTATTGAAAGTAATATTACCACGTGTATAGAGGTCAGTCTATACATGTACTATATGCTACAGGGCATTATTGTGAGAAAGGTTTAATAGACAATTTAATATTCCATTTTGTACCCATTTATATGAATTGAAAGGAAATGCTCAACTCTGACTCCATACAATTACTCAGACCAGTTACGCTTGTCTAGTGGGTTAAAACTGTTAAAAGTACAACCATTTTTGACATGCATACAATTTGACATTCATGGACCCGGGTATGTCCTAAAACCACACCCAACACCACTGGGGATGGGCAGCAGCATCCCTGGAGTGCGGTGGAGATACTGCGATCGCCAACCCGCATGCCGAGCGTGGCGATTATGGCATATACCCCCCGTGAATATGGGGGAGGCCTATGTCCAGCAGTGGACGTCCTTTGGCTGATATGGTGGGTGGTGGTGAATACAATAATTTTCTGTCAAGTTACTTGTTATCAGTTGAGTATATTTCATATGTTTGGTTTTGGTTTGGTCAGTTGGTAATATAAAATATATCGACATGCATGCAACATTGTTAATTTTAAGAGATTTGTATATGATATTTCATATCTGTGTGGATACTTTACCACTACTTAATAATTTGTCACTACTTCTAGCTTTTCATTATTGATTGATGTTTATATGTCAGTGCAACTTTAACTTCTTGTGATGTCATAGTTATAATATGCACACCTAAAAAACAACCATTAAAAATTTAAATGGGTGTAGCAGCAAGGAGGTCGATATTAGCCCCCACATATATGGTGTTTTTTAGGGTTCCGTAGTCAACTAGGAACCCTTATAGTTTCGCCATGTCTGTCCGTCCGTCTGTCCGTCCCTCCGTCCGCGGATAATCTCAGTGACCGTTAGCACTAGAAAGCTGAAATTTGGTACTAATATGTATATCAATTACGCCGACAAAGTGGTAAAATAAAAAGTGGAAAAAAAATATTTTATTAGGGTACCTCCCCTATACGTAAAGTGGGGAGTGATGTTTTTTTCATTTTAACCCTAACGTGTGATATATTGTTAGATAGGTATTTAAAAATAAATAGGGGTTTACTAAAATCATTTTTTGATAATGTTAATATTTTCGGAAATAATCGCTCCAGACGTAAAAAAAAATGTGTCCCCCCCCCCTCTAACTTTTGAACCATAAGTTTTAAAAATATGAAAAAAATCTCAAAAGTAGAACTTTATAAAAACTTTGTAGGAAAATTATTTTGAACTTGATAGGTTGAATAGTTTTTGAAAAAATTACAAAAACTACGGAACCCTACACTGAGCGTGGCCCGACACGCTCTTGGCCGGTTTTTTTTAAATAATATTGAGTGTAGAATCCGTCCTTTAAGTTTATGGCATGTGAGCTCAACACTTAATACACCTATTTATTTTTTTTAACAATAAATATAACACCCTGTTATAACCAAAGCCTTTTTGACGGGAGAAATTGTGTACTGATGTTTCAATGGTGCGAAGGCAAGGGCACATAAAACTTCTAATATAAATACTGTTAAAAATGTATGACGTACCTACCACAGCTATGTCATTCTGAAATATGTATTATATTTATTTATTGGTTAGTTGACGAAGCCTGTTGCGGATTGCTTTATTGTTGTGTGTGACGACGCCTGTTGCTGATTTATAGTTGTACCCACCTGACGAAGCCTGCATTGCAGATTAAAATTACATGTTAAAATTTTGTACTGAATTAAAGAAATATGTATTTTGTCAGTCATTTATTGCTTGTGACTTTGACTTCATATATGTTTTTATAAGGAAAACATTTTATTACTAAAGAAAGTAGCACTAGTATGTTCATCGTATATATATATTATGAATGATCAGCTATTTCTGAACATACTTTATTCGCACAGCATTTCGAGTTGAAAGTGATGATAAATGATTAAATGCAATTTCAAAAATGTACATAATACATTTATGTCACTCAAGTCAATGTTATATAGATATTGGTTGTTATGGACTGATCCTCAATAAACTTGGCATACATATTTTTTAGATATAATGTAATTTTTTGTTGGAGCTTTTTTCGATAGGGGGGAACAGGGGAACAGTGTTACTTATGAATGGATTTCAATCCAATTTGGAGGATATATCAAGAACCTGATTCTTCACAGGAGCTTTTAAAAAAATAGATTGGGGTTAAAATGGGGAGAAGAATGCTGTAGCTTGTTTATGAACAGATTTCGATTATATTCGTAAGAACCCTACAGGATGTTGTGATTAAAATGTTTAAAAGTTAGTAAAAAGTAAACTGATTCCCGTGAAAATTGTGAGCAGGCTCCGCCATAATTCAAAGCTTCCTGAAACTGGGCCTCATCTTTGCCCCCTGGCTACATGCTGGCAGAGAGCAATCCCATTTTTAATAAATAAAAAAACAAAACTGACTCAACTAAAATATTCCATATAATTACTGATTTATTAATTATGATAAATCATATGGATGTCGATATTTAATTTATCACTAGCAGAAGTGAATATTTGCTCCAACAGACTTTTGATTCAGGACTCACGGTTTAGATAACACATGTGGTGGTCTAGAAGTGTGATGACTGACTGCTTTTCCAATCTACCTTCCATATCTTTACACTTGTCATAAATATACCCATTTTATCTATAATGTTCATATTCATTTATTCATAATATTAATACTACATGTCAAAAATTTACAATATGTATTCTATACAATCAATTTTATAATATTCATTCTATATCATATTAACTATAAGGTACAGCTAATTCTACAGGTTTAAAAGCATACACAACGTACCGATCTTGTTTAGTACCTATCTGAATTTCAATTTATTTACAGGTGTAGGAGATGGGTTCAAATAGTAGGCAAAGAAGATCTTGTGCATATACCCATAGAAAAGCTGCACGAAATACGTTTTATTTGTGGTGACCATTTCGAAAAAAGAGATATCAACAAGAAAGGCAATCGGCTTAAGAAACGAGCCTATCCAAAGTTGAACCTATCTGCATCACCTTTGACTGACCAACAACTGCTTGAGTTTCCCACACATGTGGCTAGTAAATCAGGTATGGATCAGACTGATTTTGAGTGGAAGCATCAGTTTGATTATCTTTTATATGTATTTTTTATATAATTTAATAAACACTATCCAACTATTTTCTATGGCCTTCAAAGAGAATGTTATTAAACAGATAAAAAAAAGAAAAAATATATAAAAAGTAAAGATTTTCAAATAACATATCTGTCTGATGTACAGAATGAACTAAATAATTTTTATTGGAATGAATCAATAATATTGCCTGGCTAGACGCTGGCCAAGAGCAATCCCATTTTTAATAAAAAAAATTGAATAATTTGTGTTTTACAAGAGTGGTACTTACTATGTTTAACCGAATCAGATTTAGATGCTTGTTCATTTATCTAATGCAGTTATAACTTATAACATATTCCTAAATTAGTCACTTTCGCCAGGGACCATAACGTTAGAGCTATGGGTAAAGCCTATCATAACATTGATTCATTATTAATAATAAAATGAAAACCCGACTGTATAAAGGCTTCATTTACGTTTTTTTTTAATTTCTTGATTTATTTAATTTCCATCCATACAAAACTGTGGAATATAATTTTATGAAAAAACAATCAATAAAGCATGTATTCTGAGTGAAAATACACTGGTAACTAGTGTATTTGCCCTGGTTATAACACACACACAGCCCGCTACACATAACAAAAGGCCTAACACTAGCAGTTTATTATCTAATATTATCATTTTCCCGTTTTAGCTATGGCACTTATAGAACCTGTGGCTTCCACTAGCCAAACACCCCTGACAACGACTTCTACTCAAAATATATTGGGTAAGTGATTTCATGTTAATAAACCAGGCAGACTATGTACATACATCTTCTACTCAATAACACTCTTAAGAGGTCACTGTGAGAGAACGCATAGCCTAAATCGCTGAAAATAGGAATATGAAATTTGTAACACATTTTTCTATTTTTTTTTCGTCCTATTTATTTCTTCCGTTAAATTTTTTATATCATCCCTGGCTGTAAGTCTCATATATGGCGGAAAAAGAAAAGAATAAAAAATATAAACATGCTCAATCAAATTTCAACCAAAAACGACCTATTTAACTGCACTCTGACTGAATTCACAGATGCCGCATGTAAGCATTTAAGTTTTTCGTGATAAAAAAAATTGTTTGTAGGTATGTATTTTGTTTGTTTGTTGTTGTGTTTGTTTCTGTTTTTTTTTTTGTAATATAATATATATCACGTTTTAGTATATCTGTAAGTGATATACAATATAGATTTTGTAAATAAATAAATGTTTATATCTTTTTTCTATATTAGACTAACTACCTGATTTTATGAGATATATATATATATGGCCATCTTAGTCAAAAGGTACTTATTGCGGAAGTTGCTTACATAATATAGAAATAAATAAATAATAATGACAAACTGGGCTCGACAAGTAGCCCAAATGGGTGGAAACAGATTAATGGGATGGCTACAAAAAAACACCCTAAATCGATTGGTGTCAGTCTCACTAGAGAAAATGCCACATATGGTCTGAAATACAGGATATTCATTAACCAGGTTAAGGGCCACCCGAATCCTTAGATCATGATGAGTTGATGAGTTTAAATGTACCACAACACAAACTATGAACACGTTATTGTAATTATTCTTAATTGTATGTCTTACGAACTGTCTTCAAAATTATATATAAAATTACAAAGCCCATAAAAAAACTTTTAAATTTTAGCTCACACACCTATTTGCATGGACGTGGTCGCACCTGAAGAGCCCATAGCTTCCACAAGCCAAATACAGCTTGCAACATCTACCATACAAGACATAGAGGGTAAGTAAGCAACTAAAAATTCTGAAGCATTGATTAACACCGAAAACCAGTGCCAACTTATCGTTCACCAAACTAGTCAATAATCCAATCTAATATTGTAAATGTGTAATAGAGGTAGAAGATTATAAATAAAGGTGCTTTTATACAGCTCTTTACTAAGCAATTTCTCTTTGTATATTACCACCTCCTCAAGCCCTTCTTCAGGAATAAATAAATAAATAAAAGCTTGTAAAAGTACCTACCATACCTAGTGTGAATAGATTTAATATGACTATTTTATGTATTTCAGCTCAGACACACATCGGCATGGAGGTGGTGGCTTTCACTAGCAAAATGTTACCTGCAACGTCTACAACACAAATCATTGGTAAGTACAATTTTTTTATATGATTACTAGCTGTTGCCCGCCACTTCGTCCTCGTCTTCGCTCCTATTGGTCGCAGCGAGATGTTATAAAGCCTTCCTCGATAAACGGACTATCCAACACAAAAATATTTTTTCAATTCGAACCAGTAGTTCCTGAGATTAGCGCGTTCAAACAAACAAACTCTTCAGCTTTATAATATTAGTATAGATGAGGCTTTGTAGTATTATTTGTATTTATTACTTCTTTGTTTACAGTTAGAAGAAATTAAACTTTCTTGTCTTGATTGAGTTTAGTAAATAGCCATATTGTCTAAATAGTTCTCTAAGCATAATGTAAAAGTCTATCACCAATCACATGCAGTTTCAACCCAATAGGGTGGAATGTTTTACATTTCCGCAACGACGATATGATAGATAATTAGCAGCCCAGACACCCATGAAGGCTGACAAATCCGTTGTGGAGCCTTTGGCTTCTTGTAGCAAAACTCCTCTTGCAACATCTACTGCTCCTAATTTAAAGGGTTACACAAATCGACCTAGTCCCAAACAACTAGGGACCTCTAGCTTCGGAGGCAGAGTCACTACTAACTAGGCTAAACAGGTCGTCGATATTATAATATAATCTTACGGTGATCACGAGTGAAAACTGCACGAGCTATCAAAACACAACTTTTATTCGATTTCAGTTCCATCTACGGGCGATGAACAAGCTGTGCCACAGCCAAGGAGTCAGAAACCAACTTCTGAGACTGTTGCAGGTATGTAATATACAGTTTTTTCCTCGAAATCAAAACTAATTAATGTTATAAATGCGAAAGTAACTCCGTTCATCTGTTTGTCTGTTACCTTTTCACGCCTAAACTACTGAGACGTATTTGATGAATTTTGGTATAGAGATAGTGTCGATGTCGGCGCGTATAAACCACGGTTCAGTAGGTATTGGAAATAGTTTAAACAAATACGGCTGACTGACAATTGATTTATTGTGAAATAGTGATGGGAAAGTGTAAATATTAATTAATCAATCCATTTGACATTCGCGAAATTATCATTAACTATTGTAATGCTGGTACGTAGACACAGTTGGTCATTGCTCATTGCTAACGGTTTAAAACATTATTTCCAATTCCTATTGAACCAGCGTATAGACACAGTTGTTTGACTGATTACTCCGACTGGCTTAATGTGTTTGGCGGTTTGAAGAAATGACGACGGAAGCGGTTCAGCGAATTAAATACTACAGGCAGTGGTCGTCGACATCACCATCCCTCATGATGAGAACCTTGTGAAGGCCGAGAATGACAAGGCTAGCATGTACGTAGGTAGCCGCCATGTGGGATGTTGATTGTACGATCAGTGTCCCGATAGTCGATAGTCACGGTCTAATTGGGAAGAGTCTCGACCAACAAAGAGACTCACTAGATAGCTGGGTCAAGTCAAGGGTCAGGTACAGAAGGCGGTACTCCTGTCTCCCTAACCACCGCTAGCTTACGTCCCGCCTCGCTGCCGGCGGCACTCTAGGTTTGGTTTTTTATAATGCTTTTATATTTTGTACGTGTATTTTTATATTTTACCTTTTATAAATTTATTGTAAAAACCTAACTTATGTCAACAAATAAATAAAGAGAATAATAATAATAAACTTTATTGCCAAAACATGAATGGTGTTATAAAACAATCAAGAACAATAATTTGCAGATAATTATCTTAGCTTAATCATAATCTAAGCTTATACATTAAGAAGATATTATTATCTACAGACATTGAAATCATGCTGGCCAAAGGTACCTACCTCAGCATTTAATATCCATAAAAAATAAAATACTAAATATCCACAGATTTTTTCTGACGTTCTTATTAGTTTACTAATACCTAGTATTATTTTCTGAGAATGTAACGAATTTTAATGTAGTAGTGAGTTCCGGCATATTTATTCAGCATCATTTGATACACACACACGTGCATGTGCGTTGCATAGTTTGGGTGCGTGAGAGAGAGAGAGATACATTTCAAAACGCGGTGGTGTAAATTTTGATGACGTCATTACTCGGGAGACCGACCGCTTAGCGGTTGTCTCCTGGCAGTTTCGGTATCGAGGAGACATGCCCAAAAACATGCTAACACATGGCGCTGGATTCCGAAAATGAAGTATCTTCCCGTAACAATAACAACACGTACTATAAACAGCGTTAATAACGGTAATGGGAGAAACAGTTTTCAAATTGTGTTTAATTATGTTATTTCAGTTCCGTCTACGAGCTTCTCGCAAACCACCGAGTCATTGACAAGAAAACGGAAGTCAACTACTAATATGGATGCAGGTAAATACATTTATAGGGAATGATCATCTAGAAAATAAATAAATGAATAAAATTAATCCTCCCGAAAAGAATAATATGCGTAATTTGTCATTGTCATTCATGATATAGACACCGCTTTGAGTAGACAAAGACACCGCGAATAAACGTTACTGATCTGCCATTGAGCGCCGCGCAGCGTTGTTCGACGATCGAATTACTTTTTTTAAATATTTTTTATTTGCAAAAATAGACGAGACTCCTTGGCAAAACACAAAATCTTTCTTGGAATTATTGTATTTATCTACAATTAATTATTACATCTAATTTTCAGATGCCTCTCCAAAGAAACGAAAATTACTACAGCAGTTGCAGTCTACCAAATGCCAGTTAGCATCACTTAAAAAGAGTGCAAAACTTATTGAGTCGTTGGAGTCAACCGTATTAAAAGAACTTATTGTATCGGCAATAAAAAATCAAAGACGGAAACCTCAAGGCAAAAGGTACACAACCAAACAAAAAATTACCGCTCGCGCAATTTATAAGCGTTCACCGAAAGCCTACAGGTACCTGCAACATTTGGTGCCACTACCAGGCATAAAAACATTAAATAATGTACTAAAAAAAATTCCCATGGAACCAGGCATCAACCAGCCAGTGCTGCAGCATTTGAAAAATATTTCCGCAAACAGAGAACAAAAAAACAAAGTTTGCGTTTTATGCTTCGATGAAATTTCATTAAAGCCAAGACTGATTTACGATATTGCATCAGATAAAGTGGAAGGTTTCCAAGATCTTGGTGATAGCTCCGACGAAAAAAGAAGCGAAGCTGTAGCGGACCATGCATTAGTCTTGTTGCTACAAGGGTTATATAACAAATTTAAGCAACCACTTGCTTACTACTTTGTTAAGGGCACAATTTCATCAGCCAAGTTATCGGTGATAATAAAAGATGTAATTAAAGCTGTGAGAACTACAGGTTTCGACATCGTGGCTACAGTCTGCGATCAAGGTCCCACAAACATGGGAGCTTTGAAACTTTTAAAAACAGGACAAACTAGTGCTACAAACGAACAAGATAATCAGAATTCGTTTCTGGTAGAATCGAAAAAAAATTGGATTCTTTACGATATCCCCCACTTGTTTAAATCCATAAGAAATAATTTTTTAAACTGTGGGGAGATGTTCTTCAATGGGAGAAAAGCGAAATGGTCTCACCTGGTGAAAGTTCAAGAAAATAATAAGGCATTGTTATACCTCAGTAAAGTGACAGAAAATCACGTTGCTCCAAGTTTTAAGGCCAAAATGAAAGTGAAGTATGCGGCTCAGATGCTGAGCACAACGGTTTCTGCAGTCCTTAAACTCTTAGCAGAGGCAGAGACAGACCCAGTAAAGTCCTCTGAGATCATGGACACTGCATTGGTTGTGCATGAACTGGACCGCCTCTTTGACTGCACCAATGGCCCTTCAAACAATGATGACAGAAAAAGGGGCATTCGAGAAAACGTTTCAGTGAAAACGAACCACTTGCAGATATGGGCAGATTTTAGACAAAAACTATCCGCTATGCGCTTCTTAAAAAATGGACAGGTGAATAAAAATGTTAAGTGTGTCAACGGATACTTAACATCTTTAAGTTCCCTCCAGGACTTGTGGCATCACGTCCGTAATATAGGATTCAAATACCTAAATTTAAGGCAACTGAATCAGGATGCTCTCGAAAACCTATTTGGCCTGATTCGGCAACACAGCCCAACCAACAAAAATCCCACGGCTACCGGGTTCATTGGAGCTTTAAAGACTTCAATAGTGTCAGGAATGAGTGCGCCGCATAGTCGTGGGTCAAATTGCCAAAAAGATGAGAAAACATTGTTGACGGACTTTCATCATTTAGTTTTTGGTCAACAGAGCGACACAAACAAAGAGAATGAAGTTGATATGCAAGAACCCGATGTTCTGGAAGAAAACGTACCAGTGCTTCATATCGAGGATGATATAGACTATCAAGATATAACAGAAGAATTACTGTCGAATATTGATAAACAAGCCTGTGTTTACGTGAGTGGATACATTGCATCTTTGCTGACAAAAAATAATCAGTGTAGTGTATGCAAAAATGCACTGGTTGCAGGAAGTCACGACAGCACGGTGTATGCATACATTCAACTACGAGAATGGTGGCCGGAGCGAACATCACTAACGTATCCATCACTTAATTTATGCAAGTTAATAGAGCAGGCTTGCGATGTCTTCGAAAAAGATATCATTCCACGGCTTCATGAAAAAAATATTTGTGAATTGTGTGTAACCTTGTTTCAAGTAAATTGTAACGCGACATGGTTAACTTGTCCGCAACATGCGCACGCTATAATAAACGCATTATATATCCGACTAGGAAGGTTGTTAATACGTAGGCAATGCGCCAGAATAAACGAAAAATTTTCTCATAGAGAAGAAATGTTGGCAGCAAGCTGCAAGAAAGCTCAGCAGCAAGGCATAGCAAAATAATTTTACTGAAGAAATGCCGTAGCATATTTGTTCTGTTAGAAAATAGTATAATTGGTCTGTATGAAAATAGAGTCTCTATATTTAACTTTTATGTAAAAAAAAACGTAAATGAAAATTAAAAATAAATAAACATTTCTGAAGAATATTAGCTCTCACAGACAATGCTCTCAGTTTCCGTTCAAAATCTGCATCGTCTCTAATGTCAGAAGTCACAACATGTCCCAGATAAGTACTTGTGTGTAACTGTGATACCAATGTCAGTATTACCTTCCCATTTAGTTTTATCGGTGCGGTCCTGTAACCTCTTATTCCTAACCTTGCCTTGTCCGCCATAAGAATTTCGGTACAGTTGTCTGTAATAGATTTGTGGTTTGTTATGATTGATTATGTTTGTAAAATAGGGGTTTCATTTTTTTTTCTCAGACACGCAATGAAAATATGACGTTTTTGTGTGTGTCAAAATTAACTTAGCCACGAATTGCTTTTTCCCGGCCCGCGGCCTCTGAAATAATGTATCATTGCATCAGGCACTGGTCCCACCGCCGGCGACGAGCGATAAACGAGTAGAATTTAATACTAGAACGAGTGGGCGAGCGGGCGAGAAGCGAGTGTTTTTGTATGAGCTTATCGCTAACTCGCCGGCGGTGGGACCAGTGCCTCAACCCGGGCTTTACGTATGGGCGTGGTGGTTAATGCCATTTTCTACGCACCATGTGCGATATCTCTTTACAGAAATCCTCAGACAGCATAATTGTAACCCTAAGTTTCGGCTCCGGACACAAATACCTAGATAGTTACTATTATAGTTAAAGAGAACGTTTCTTATCAGTCTTTGAAGAGCTTTAGCTTTACTTGTTTTAACACCATATTTTGTGTCTTGGAAGTGTATTGTTTCTATAGTTTCTTTTATGTGTAAATAAAAACAGATTAAAGTGATTAAACAATTGTTTTATTAATAACATACACGAAAAATATTAAATTAAAGAAAGGCCACCAGTCGCCGCTTTTATCGATATTTATCGAAAACCTTTTTTACGCGAGGACGTCACTATTATCGACTTTTCGCAACACTGACTTTGACAAGCAAGTTAAATGGCAACACTAAATTAAAGGACTAGGATTCGGCCAAAGAGAATATAATCGATTCGGCTGAAGGACTTTGTATCCATGGCCAAGAAAAAAAAAAAAAAGGACTAGGACTAGATGGCCATACATTTATAAAAAAATAACATTTTGTATGGAGTGCCGTCTCTTAAAACGTAGTGATTATATTCTCTTTGGCATAAGCCACACGAATGGCAAGCTGGAAGATATTTATTTCCATTATTTAAATATTCGATTTACAACAATCCCATACATTTGTGTGATGGATGACGCTATGCAATATATGTTTCAGAAAGAGTATATTAGACTATAAAAAAAGCGTACAGATATGTACACTTTCGATATTATTTAATAACATCTTAAGATATGCACAACGAAAAATTGGTGTACAAAAAACGCATTTAGTGATGGTTGATTTTTCTCGGACAAGAAAAAGAAGAGATGAGGCGATACATGAAATTGAATGCTGTCGACGATTACATAGTAATTTGGTCTAAAACCACAGTATGCTCGCCTTTTTTATACAACAACGATGGCAAAAAGCTTACGACCTGCCTGATGGTACGCAGACACCGTCGCCTACGGACGCTTTCGATTCACAAGCGCTATGCCGACCCTTTATTAACTTGAGGATTCGGTGTATCAACAGCTAGAGACATAATGCAAACTCGCTCACAATAATGCTCACTCTCATCACAGGGTATCCTCGGGAGCTCTGGCGACCTTACTCACCCCCGCCTTTTCTCACTGACGGACAAGCAATAATATTGGTCAAATCGTTTCGAAGAAAATAATCTAAACTTGCCTGGAGGGCACTTCCTCCGTATTCTCATAGATAAATAATTAGGATGAAAATAAATTCACTTTTATCTTAATACTGATGTGTTTTGATTAAATTTTGGTCAATCAACCCAATAATGATTTACCAAAATTTACCGGACCTAAATCCAGTTTAAGATTTCATTTGCACTGCTTGATATTTCTTGGTGAGGTTTAGTATATATTATAGAAGTTTATTGATAGTATGAGGAGCCTATTATTCCGAGAACTACTAGCAGATGAATCAGGTGAGACCTAAGGTGAAACTGTACCGCGAGACATAATGTAGGTACTGATAGCACGATCGAATTTGAGTCCACTTATCATCCACTTGCTAGATTCACTAACCAGCTTTTTTTCTTACTTCCGTTAAGATTACGATCGTACTAGCAATATACTATTTCGCGTCAGTCGCCTGTGTTTTGGGCGATAGACGTTCCATCTTAACGGTATACTTTAGGAGAGAGTAAGGTTTATTAGTAGTTTTACTGGTTAATTCTATCAAACTATTAATACTTAAACCCAATTTTAGAATAGGTCCGTTGGTAAATACAAATTAAAGATATGAGATTGCAAGAAGATACAAGATTGTATCATTTTTTAAGTACACCATCCATGTCAAAAGTAGTCCTATTTATATCAAGTTCAAGAAGAATGAATTCAACTAATTAATGACAAATAAAAATCACGTGTGTTCGGTATAGGAGCAAGAAGATGATTGAAAGACGAGGATCTTCGGATATAGTTATAATTTCTTCACAATTACAAATTTAAGTCGATTGTATTGAGATACAGAATGCAAGTGTCAAGCGTGGTAACTAGTTTTGACGTATATATGAGAGATCGTCTGTGATTGGTTGAATACAGATGTCGTGATGTGTGAGTACTTTGATTGGTGAGAATAGAATACAAGCCAAAAGGAGTCATTATTATTTATTTTATTTATTATATTAAATTATTACGGAGCGGCGCGAACACGTGTCAAATGTATTCTAACCAGTCACGGCACATGTAACTTTTTTTATTGGTGCAATAGTATAAAACCTTTGTGAAAATGTAGTCTACTTAAACTATTGAGTTGGTGCATAAGTTCTTGGACACTCAAACATATTTATTAAAAATGATTTTATTTATTACTCAAGAAATATTAATCCACAATATAATGACCGTCATGTTCAACGACATGTAACCATCTCTCTGGCAAAGACATTATACCGTGTTCCCAAAAAGCAGGAGGCTGGTGGTCAAAAAACTCGGCGATGTCGTCTCGGATTTGTTCATAATTTTCAAACTTCTTCTTTCTTAGATGTAACTTTAGAGCCCGAAACAGACAATAGTCCGTCGGCGCAATATCAGGGCTGTATGGCGGGTGAGGTACCACTGTCCAGTTCAGCTTTTCCAAAATGTGGCGGACAGACTTCGCAATATGTGGTCGAGCGTTGTCCTGAAAAAGTGATACAGACAGCCTTTTTGGACGCTTAGTCGCTATTTCTGAGGCTAACTTTTGCAGTTGCTCTCTATAAATAGTAGCGTTAATAGGCTGCTTCTCGTCCAACAGTTCTCAATAGAGAATGCCCTGCCAATCCCAGAAAACTGATAGCATTATCTTTCGTCCATGACGATCTGGTTTTGGTTCTGTTGGCGCCTTTTCTCCGCGTGGGACCCAATAGGCCTGCCGCGTTTTGTTGTTATAGTGAACCCAGGATTCGTCGACAGTGACAATGGACCTGAGAAAGTCTTGTCTGTGTGGTTGCAGGAGGAGACTTTCGCATATGGTCACACGAGCTGCACGCTCGCTGTCTGTTAGAGCGTGGGGTGTCCACCGACTCATTATTCTGTGGTAGTCCATTGCATGCAGGTGCCGAATTATAGTGGAATGGTCGTATCCAAGTTCTTTGTTTAAGTAATTTGTAGATAGAACAGTGTTTTAGGTGTCACCTTAGATTCAAAACTGCAATGGCATGCGCATATTGCCACTCTGGCCGGCAAACTTAGTTCTGCGGCCTATGCAGTAAGACGTATTAGACAGTTAACTGACGTTGAGACGGCCAGGCTGGTATATTACAGTTACTTTCATAGTGTTATGTCCTATGGAATCCTGTTGTGGGGAAAAGCGGCTGACATCCAGACCGTCTTCGTGCTACAGAAACGAGCTGTACGCTCCATCTACAAACTTAAGGCCAGAGAATCTCTCAGAGAAAAATTTAAGGAGTCAAATATTCTTACTGTGGCATGTCAATACATTCTTGAAAATATTATTTATGTTCGAAAAAATATTCAAGAATTCAAACTTAACAGTGATATCCACGACTACAACACTAGAAATAAACACAAGATTGCAGTGAAGGCCAGTCGTCTCCGGAAGGTTAGCACGTCGTTTGTGGGGAACTGTATACGATTTTATAATAAAATACCCATCGATATAGTTAATTTTCCATTCAGTAAATTTAAGTCTCGTATTAAACGTTATTTGTTAAACCAGGCCTATTATACTGTCAACGATTTCTTAAATGACAAAAATGCTTTTAAGCCAGTGATAGTTAAATCCTGTTAGTTTTAATATACATATGCTTCACTTAGCATATTTCCTTGTATAAATAGCTCTGTCGTTGAATTTTATGAAACATGATGCTGTTTCTCGCCGAAGAGTCATTTTAATCTTTGATATTATTAATGTCCGGCAGCCTGAATATGTCATGCTCGCTTAAAGGGCTTTGCTTACGGCGGCGTCGTTGATCGGGTCGCCACCTTCCCTAACAGATGGTCGAGGGAGGCGATGGCTGAGATACGCGTCATACTCGTGATCGGGTGCTGTTTGTGGAGTCCGGTCTGTTCATGCTTGCAAGGGCAAAGTAAATACCTTAATACTAGTGTTATTTTATTGTATGTAGATTGACGAGAGACATAATCCTGTTCTGGATTAGTTTTATTGTTATTGACGCTTAGAGACCTTATACATCTCTAACAATATTAAGTTTACTTATTTTAATTTTAGCGCTTAGAGATCATTTACATCTCTAAGGACTTTTAAATAATTGTTATTAATCGTATTTGGACGCTCAGAGACCATATACATCTCTGAGATATTAAATTAATTTTATGTACTTTTGTTTATTCGGACAGATCGTATTCAATACGTCCTTAATATTTGTAAATTTATTTTTATTTAATTGTTAATCAGTAATTTTTTTTAATCATTATTATTAAGTAAGATTGTCAGTTTTTTTTTTAATTGTATAAATTCACGCTTTGACTTGTAAAAGTGCCCTTGTGGCCTATTTGCAGAATAAATATTTGATTTTGATTTTGATTTTGATTTTTGATTTTGACTTTCTCCAGGTCCCTGGTAGTCGCATCCGGATGTCTTTCCAAATGTGAGCGTAGAAGGTCTTCGTCGAAGACAACTGGCCGACCGGAGCGAGGTTTGTCTTCACAACTCGTATCCCCCTTATCGAAAGACTTAAACCAATAACTCACTGTGGAATGAGCAGTAGTGACTTGACCAAACGCAGTGTTAATTTTCTCGTCCGTTTGTCTTGCATTCGCTCCTAGATTATGCTCGTAAAGCATGATCGCTCGTAGTTGACGCGGTTCCATTTTGAACTGAACTGAACAACTCAGCAGCCCCGAAGGGGGCGAGTGAGGGGGAGGCCATTTCAGAGCTTTTTGCTCTATGTAGCGGCTTGTTTTGCGCGGCCCATAACAATGGGCCGGTCATTTGATGCCCTCTAGGCTTAGGCGTAGGTTCGTAGCGAGCTTCTCGGCCATTTCGGGGCCCTGAAGTGCTACGGCTTCCATGACGGCCCTTAAAAGGGCCGCTAAGTCTTCTTGGCCTCTATCCGTGGCTGGAGGCGCTGCTGTGTCCGAAGAGGGCTCAGTCCGGAATTGATGCAGCCTTCTTCTTCTGCGCCTTCTTCTTCTTCTTCTTCGGCTTGTTTTTGTTTTCGGGTGGGGCGGCGTTTGCCGGCGCCATGAGCGATGCAGGCGCCGACTCTTCCACCATTCGCGGCTGTTCTGAGGCCCTCGTCGCAGGGCCAGGCTTCGTTGGGACCGTGTGGGCCGTGGTCCCCGCCTTTCGATTCCGGGCCTCCTTCCGGAAGACGGGGCATTTGGTGTCGTTGGCTGTGTGGGCGGCGCCGCAGTTGGAGCAGGTTGGCGGCTGGTCCCTGGGGACCGGGCACTGCTTCGCGGGGTGTGGGCCCGCGCAGCGTACACATTTTTGCGGGCGGTGGCAGTTCTGCGAGTGGTGCCGGAACCCCTGGCACCGGTGGCATTGGGCGGGGCCCTTCTTGCCCCTCCACGCTTCCAGACGCACGTCGGGGACGCAGAGGAGCTCCCGCAGCCTGTAGATGTCCGTGTGCTCCCTGGTTGGCCCAGCGAGCTGCAAGAAATAAATGCAGCCCGGTCTGCCTCCTCTTGCATTTATTTGCCTGACGTACTCGACCGGGTGGCCGAGCGCCAGGCAGGCTTCCTGTATCTGGTCGATCGGGGTGTTGGCTGGGAGGCCGCGGAGTGCCACCTTCATCCGCTTATCCGCATCCAGCTGGTAACTGTGCCACTCCACGGCATTGCCAGCTTTCTCCAGATCTTCCAAGTGTCTCTGCACGGTGCGATACTCCTTGTCGCTCCGAGGGGTGAAACGGAGACCGCTGCCGAGCGCCTTGCAACTTGGGGTCTCCCCGAGGTCGCCCTTTATGGCCTCGAGGAGCTTGGCCCAGTTCGGCAAGACGGGGGCAACGATCGGCGGGTAGCGTTGCTTCTGCGGTGGTTGCTGTTGTTGTTGAGGTTGCTGAGGTCGCTGTTGCTGCGGGGGCGCCGGTACCGGGCTCCGACTAGGGGTCGGCTGGGCGTTGGCGGCCGTCGCGGCAAAGGTTAGCCTCCCTTTGCCTCCCACGGGGATGTTGCGTGGTTGGGGCTGGGGGAGGGGGGGTTGTTGTCGCGGGCTTTGGTTGCTGCGAAGTAGAGGGCTGCGTAGTGGTAGCTGGCGGCGTCTTCTTTAGGCACGGTCGTTTATCCGTGCGGGTATATGGGAGACTACAATCGTGTCCGATTGCAGACTCTCCATAGGGCTGCGCCCCCTGGCGGCGGGCGATACGGGCGAGAAGGGCCGTACGGTGGCTGGTGGCAGCTCCGGAGAGGTGTCCGTAGGTTGCGGTGTCAAGGTGGTGGCGGTCCCGTCTGCAGCGGCGTCGTCCGCGCTGACAGGTTCGCCGCTTCCCGCGGGCGAAGTTTCGGCAACGTTTGTAGGCTGCGGTGTCATTGTTCCGTCGAGGTCGAAAAGATCGGGTTGACGGATATTTTGCCAATCCGATCCACCCACATCGATCGTCCAGTATACGGTGGGTAGATCGAGATCAGCAGATATCGATCTACCCAACGTCTTGCGGTTTGGTGTGTGGACGGTGGGGCGGGGGGCCAGCGACGCTAGCCGTCGTCGGTTGGTGTCTCCCACCGCATACCCTAACCCGGGGCGTCCGTTTGAGCGGGACCGGGGTCGGGCAACGGCGAGAAACGACCGACGACGGGGCTTCAAGTTAAAGGGCACTCCCCTCCGGCTAAGTTAGCCGGGCCGCTGTATCTAGCAGCTTTTGCGAGACGAAAAGGTGTCTAGATGCGCGAAGTGTCGTAGGGCGTCCGAACTGGTATAGCTCCTAGCGGCGAATCCTCACTGACCTACTCGGAACGCGCGCGTCCTTTTATACCGCTTGGCTTAAAGCTCCTCGAACATTCTGGAGAATGATAGGTTATTCTAGCGTGTAACCGAATTAGAACCTAGAATTTTTTTAATGAAATCCAAGTGTCCTAGAACTTATGCACCAACCCAATATTTTGAATATTTGATTGGCCAATGATACATAAGACGTTTTAGTTTCGAAATCGAGAAAAATGGGCCATATTTCGACGTCAGTTTTGTTCGACGTTACTCTTCTATACTTATTATATTTCGATGCGAGAAAGGGGCATAGATAAGATATCAAAATCCCTCTTGTGGTGGAAGAGAGGCAACACTGCTGCCAACTTAATCACTACAACATTCAACTGGGTATGAATGATAGGAAGGTTACAGTACTAACCCGGCTAGACTTCAGTAATGCCTTCAACACTGTTGATTTTGACATTATGCTTGCCATCTTGCGCTTTCTCAACATATCTCCTGCAGTAATTGCTTGGTTCCGTAGCTATCTTAATGGTCGTCGGCAAAGGATAAAGGAGGATACTTCCTGTCAGTGGCGGCTGCTGACTACGAGAACCGGTGGTGCGCTAATTTATGGATATATGGAATATTATATTATGTAACTCAAAAATTGCAACACAACCACGTTTTCCTACTAACAATTTTATTTTTTATGTATTACCTCAATCCGTCGATTTTGGTCCCTGGCAAATAAGACATGACCTTGGCGGTCCAGCTATTTTATTTCTAATTTATCTATCACAAAAAGTTTTATTATTGTTTTTAATATTCTCAATTTTATTGTTCACACTTATTCTTTCCATTAAACACACAGTTCCTCACTTCACAAAAGACAGGCACACTTACTTAACATACAAAAACAAACAATAAACACGAAACGAAATAATAGCGCGCTGCACGGACAAGGTCGAAGAAAAGTGCACAGGACATGACATTAACCAACTAAGCGAACTTGACAATTGGTGCGCAAGAAAAGCTTTATATTTTGAGCGTTAACTTCGCTTGGTCGGGTAATACATGAGTCATCCACTCGGCCGGCCGCCTCGTGTCTAGTCGGCAAATTCTTGGATATCTTCGGCTAAGCGGCAGTGCCGGCAGTACGCGGGCATACGCGAGCTTCGTGCGGCGCACCGAATTCACCCATTTCTTCATAGAGTTTGTACGGAGTATCTTCCGTCTCACGCGCCTGGCGTTCTAACGCGTTTCTCATAGAAAATGTACTGACTAGTGCGTGCGCTCCACGAAGCGCACGGAGAGGTTTTTTGAGTTGAGTTGAGACTGAGCGAAAAAGAGTTTTAAAGACTACGACATAGCGTAGTGGTTGGTTATTTTGCATTTTTTTAAATGTATTATATGTATGTATATTACAGATAATTGAGATTGTTTTATTGATGACGATGGTATTGATGGTGCAAAATTTTTGGTAGTGCAACGCACGAGCGCACTCAAGGTACAGCCGCCACTGCTTCCTGTACTTCTTGGTCCAGTAGGTTTGCCCCCTTAGTTATGGAATTTATAAATTTATAAATATTAATTCCATAACTCACAATATTCCATCTCATTATCACCGATGATCTTCAAATCTACTCCCAAGGCGCGCTCAGTGATCTCTCTTCAGTTATTAAAATAACTAACGATGATCTATTGAAAATACTGGACTGGAGTCGAAACTATGGTTCAAAGATGAACCCTATGAAGACCCAAGTCATAATGACCAACCATAAATGAGTCGTGTGACTTCAGCTCATTTGTGGTGCGTGTGCACCGGCCGCTGCAGGAGACCATCGCATGTGCCGACTTCTGGCCGAACGGTGTGGTGTTTCGACGGTTCCGGGGCAACCTACCGAATCCTACACCGGAAACGACGATGTAACGGGGCCACGCCGTTTCGTCGCCTAAATAGATAAAAAAAATTATAAGCTTAAATTTCATGGCGCATTGGGTTAACTGTGATGCCATGTAAACATTAGTAATAATAAATAAATAAATAATAATTATCGGTAGCGAAAAACTTATTTCCAGGATTGACTATGCCAATCTCCCTCCAGTTGTCTTTGATGGGATTCTGATTCCTTTTTCTTCTCAAGTGAAAAATCTTGGAGTAATCATAGACCGTTCCTTATCTTGGGTGCGTCAAGTGAGTGAAGTGAGCAGGAAGATGTTTGCTGCAGTGGGATCTCTCCGACGGCTTCGTAATTTCCTACCCATCGCCACTAAAGTTGCGCTTGCGCAGACGTTGCTGCATCCTATCCTTGATTATGCTGACATCTCCTATCTCGATTTATCTGAAGAGCAGCTGAATAAACCTGAGCCTATTCAAAATGTCTGCATTCGGTTCATATTTGGGTTACGCAAATATGACCATGTCTCTAGCTTTCGTTCTCAACTCAAGTGGCTCTCTATCCGTCATCGTCGTAACCTCCACATCCTTTCTCTTCTCTATAGTATTATTTTTAACCCCGCTACTACCCGCTATCTAAAAGAGCGTTTCAGTTATTTTAAGTTCATTAGGTCCTCTCAAAAGTTGCTCCTAACAGCTCCAAATCGTCCAAATTTTATAACTGAACACTTACATTCCACTCTGTTCGGCTCTGGAACTCCCTCCCTGTTGATTTGAGACGTGCTAAATCGATTGTCACTTTTAAATCCGAACTTAAAACAGCATTATTTATCGCCCCCTTCTTACTGCTAAGTTTAAAATTATTTGTGATTTGTATGTTGTAGATTTCCTTTAATTTTCATGCCTGACACTATTAATTCTTACACTATGCCATTGTTATATTACTTATATATAGTTTATATATATGTGTGTGTGTGTTTAATATGTGTAGGTATATTTGTATATTTATTTATGTAGGTAATGTAGGTATGGTATTTATTTATATATTAAATTGTAGAGTTTTGTGTTGTGATAAGGCCGCCTGTTGCTTTACCTCTGTCTCCGTGTATCTTTGTTCATTCTTATTGTATGATAAAAAGAGTAATTGTATTGTTCCCTGTTACATTACATTACATTATACATAAACATGCCATGAAAATATATTTTTATACCAAGTCAATAGAGATAATTATATACACCATGAAAAATTGTTTACCTAAAATAAATTTCGTTCCCGGTATGAACCGCTAAGGAACAACGCGATCCACCCCTACTCCGGGCGCGCTCCATGAAACAGCCAATGGCAGCGACGTTACCGACATCCCCGCGACCCGCGCATACCGCTTACTTTGGTGACTTTTGATTCGAATTAAATCGCTCATAGGGGCTGTCTAGTGGGAGGTGATCTGTGGTGTCATGTTAATGCTTATTACAAATATCACGGGCGTAGGGCTTGGCGCCCGTGTGAGTTCGTCGATGTGTACTTAATGTTGATCTGTCTGCAAACGTTTTACTACAAACGTCGCAACTATAAGGGCTTTCTCCTGTATGTGTTCTGATGTGCTTAATCAGATGAAATTTCTGTGTAAACTGTTTTTTACACATATGGCAGGTATAACGCTTGTCACCCGTGTGGATTCGTTGATGGTTCCGTAAAATTGAGCTTCGTGCAAACGTTTTAGTACAAACGTCGCAAGAATAAGGTCTTTCTCCTGTATGTGTTCTGATGTGCCTAATCAGAGTACCCTTCTGTGTAAACTGCTTTTTACACATATGGCAGGTGTACTGCTTGTCACCCGTGTGAATTCGTTTATGTGTCCGTAAACTTGAACTGTTTGCAAACGTTTTACTACATACGTCGTAAGAATAAGATCTTTCTCCTGTATGTGTTCTGATGTGCTTAATCAGATGACCTTTCTGTGTAAAATGTTTTTTACACATATGGCAGGTATAACGCTTGTCACCCGTGTGAATTCGTTTATGTCTCCGTAAATTTGAACTGTTTGCAAACGTTGTACTACAAACGTCGCAAGAATAAGATCTTTCTCCTGTATGTGTTCTGATGTGCATAATCAGAGTACCCTTCTGTGTAAACTGCTTTTTACACATATGGCAGGTGTACTGCTTGTCACCCGTGTGAATTCGTTTATGTCTCCGTAAATTTGAACTGTTTGCAAACGTTGTACTACAAACGTCGCAAGAATAAGATCTTTCTCCTGTATGTGTTCTGATGTGCTTAATCAGATGACCTTTCTGTGTAAAATGTTTTTTACACATATGGCAGGTATAACGCTTGTCGCCCGTGTGAATTCGTTTATGTCTCCGTAAATTTGAACCTCAGATCATAGAAAGGAATAGATATGAAACGGGGGCGTGGCGCGTGTCGCCGCGACATGGCCAAAAAGCAGTGACACTGCCCGCCGCCGGTTAGTCGCAATTTAGCCGTGCCGATGAAATGTTTGTAAAATGCCGAACTGTTCCGTCGTTACCTGCAAAAATAGGAGTGTAACCAAAAACTACAAGAACAATGGAGTCACTTACCACGTGTAAGTATTGGAATTTCTACTTATAAATCACTAAAAACCAATATTTTAACAAGTACACGCAGCGCCGCATGCTCGAGCTAAGATATCGTATGAAAAAGCGTATTTTTTATCTAAAAGTTGTACATTGAACGTTCAGTACAACAACCAACCCGTACCGCGCTAAACCACGGCGCAATGTAACAAACCAGTGTAGATATCGTCGTTGCGTGAACTGTTTCGAGGAACGAGGCCGCTGCCCGCCGCTGCTCGTGAAATTCTCGCGAATTTTATTAGAGCGGTGCCAATTGTAATTGCCGTTTATGCGTTATCGATAAAACGATGTCGTACTAGTAATTTAGTGTCAACAATTAAATCAAAAATCATAATTTAATACCACTATATTTATCTTCCAAATTACTACAAACTATTTTCTCAAGTAGTTTTATTAACCGACTTCGATAGAAGGAGGATCTCAGTGCGGGTTCATGTTTATTTTATGTATATACACAGCTATAATAATTATTTAATATGTTGTCCAATTGTGATACTTATGTTTTGTTAGAAAAGAAATCTTCAGAGGGGTTGTATATAAATTTGGTGTAGGTCTGAAGATCACATCAAGGAGTAATCAATGGTAATCCTCAGATGTGATAGGCACGCACTTGGTGATTTCGGCATTATTATGTCTTACATATTCTATAAATAAACACAGGAAACTATGAGCCAATCCGGTACTGAGGCTATAATGTCCGTTAAACTAAAATCGGAAAATTATTAATGGTATTACTTGTTTAGTAAAATTGTAATGCTTAAGCAGGTGTGCAGCATGGTGGCATGCAATTTCAACATAAGAAATAATAAAGTTATAATATTAAAATTACTACAGACAGTGTCGTTTCGCGCCAAAATGCAAGTGGGACAAGCCCGGTACAGGTTAAAAATATTGATGAAAGCATAATCATGAATGTATATAGGTACTGCTTTATAAAAGCCGACTATTTATATTTTATATTTATATACTTCTGTTGGTCTAAATTCATCGCATTCATTGCATTTTTTTGCCTGTATGTAACTGTATTTATTCGATTGGTTTTATTTAAACAACTATATGTTAAAATAACACTATATAAACTATTTCGATATTCACCAACATCCTAACATAATAATTAAAATATCGATGTCGATAAAACTCATTTTAACGTTTGTTCCCACCCCTGCGCATATTGCTCTGTTTTGAAGGGTGCGCAAAGCCAATCACAGCGCTTGCTTGCATGTTCTCGTAGGTTCGGTGGCTCCGCCCGAGGTTTTGTTTTTACACGGTTCAATGTGTGTGTGTGTGGTCTGCGGTGGGGGAATAATGGAGACATCGGATTTCGTTGTAATGAAGCAGTATGGCACTTCTCCCTTTTTTTATGTTCTGAGATTTGAACTGTTTGCAAACGTTGTACTACAAACGTCGCAAGAATAAGATCTTTCTCCTGTATGTGTTCTGATGTGCTTAATCAGATGACCTTTCTGTGTAAAATGTTTTTTACACATATGGCAGGTATAACGCTTGTCACCCGTGTGGATTCGTTGATGGTTCCGTAAAATTGAGCTTCGTGCAAACGTTTTAGTACAAACGTCGCAAGAATAAGGTCTTTCTCCTGTATGTGTTCTGATGTGCCTAATCAGAGTACCCTTCTGTGTAAACTGCTTTTTACACATATGGCAGGTGCACTGCTTGTCACCCGCGTGAATTCGTTTATGTCTCCGTAAACTTGAACTGTTTGCAAACGTTGTACTACAAACGTCGCAAGAATAAGGTCTTTCTCCTGTATGTGTTCTGATGTGCCTAATCAGAGTACCCTTCCATGTAAACTGCTTTTTGCACATATGGCAGCTGTACTGCTTGTCACCCGCGTGAATTCGTTTATGTGTCCGTAAATTTGAACTGCATGCAAACGTTGTACTACAAACGTCGCAAGAATAAGGTCTTTCTCCTGTATGTGTTCTGATGTGCCTAATCAGAGTACCCTTCTGTGTAAACTGCTTTTTGCACATATGGCAGCTGTACTGCTTGTCACCCGCGTGAATTCGTTTATGTGTCCGTAAATTTGAACTGCATGCAAACGTTGTACTACAAACGTCGCAAGAATAAGGTCTTTCTCCTGTATGTGTTCTGATGTGCATAATCAGATGACCTTTCTGTGTAAAATGTTTTTTACACATATGGCAGGTATAACGCTTGTCACCCGTGTGAATTCGTTTATGTCTCCGTAAATTTGAACTGTTTGCAAACGTTGTACTACAAACGTCGCAAGAATAAGATCTTTCTCCTGTATGTGTTCTGATGTGCATAATCAGAGTACCCTTCTGTGTAAACTGCTTTTTACACATATGGCAGGTGTACTGCTTGTCACCCGTGTGAATTCGTTTATGTCTCCGTAAATTTGAACTGTTTGCAAACGTTGTACTACAAACGTCGCAAGAATGTCTTTCTCCTGTATGTGTTCTGATATGCCTAATCAGAATACCCTTCTGTGTAAACTGCTTTTTACACATATGGCAGGTGTACTGCTTGTCACCCGTGTGAATTCGTTCATGTCTCCGTAAATTTGAACTGTTTGCAAACGTTGTACTACAAACGTCGCAAGAATAAGATCTTTCTCCTGTATGTGTTCTGATGTGCTTAATCAGATGACCTTTCTGTGTAAAATGTTTTTTACACATATGGCAGGTATAACGCTTGTCACCCGTGTGGATTCGTTGATGGTTCCGTAAAATTGAGCTTCGTGCAAACGTTTTAGTACAAACGTCGCAAGAATAAGGTCTTTCTCCTGTATGTGTTCTGATGTGCCTAATCAGAGTACCCTTCTGTGTAAACTGCTTTTTACACATATGGCAGGTGTAGTGCTTGTCACCCGTGTGAATACGTTTATGTCTCCGTAAACTTGAACTGTTTGCAAACGTTGTACTACAAACGTCGCAAGAATAAGGTCTTTCTCCTGTATGTGTTCTGATGTGCCTAATCAGAGTACCCTTCTGTGTAAACTGCTTTTTGCACATATGGCAGCTGTACTGCTTGTCACCCGCGTGAATTCGTTTATGTGTCCGTAAATTTGAACTGCATGCAAACGTTGTACTACAAACGTCGCAAGAATAAGGTCTTTCTCCTGTATGTGTTCTGATGTGCATAATCAAATGACCTTAGTGTGTAAACTGCTTTTTACATATATGGCAGGTAAAACGCTGGTCGCCCGTGTCAATTCCTTGATGTCTCCGCAAACTTGAACTGTTTCCAAACGTTTTACTATAAACGTCGCAAGGATAAGATTTTCCTCCTGTATGTGTTCTGATGTGCCTAATCAGATGACTTTTGTATGTAAACTGCTTGTTACAAGTGTGGCAGGTGGGGAGGCCGGTCGCGGCGGGGCGCGGGCCGCGGCCGCCGCGTGACGCTTCTGCAAACAACAAGGTTCATTCATTTTCTACTCTTCCATTCCGGTTACCGTATTCCGCTTTTCGAACACACTCGTTCGACGAAAGTTGGAGAACTGTGAAAGATTGTCAGTCATCTCATCTCCCTCCAACGTGAAATAAAATTATTGTAATAAATAAATACATCCCGACATTTTGAGCTCTTTGTAGCGACGTGATGTGCTTTTAAAACAGATTACGTGCACAGACTAGTAAGGGTTCAGACCGCCAACTCACGAACCAAAAATATAGACCGTAAGCAAGTATATTTAATATGTAGCTGGTAGATTTTTGACGTTTATTTTTTTTATTATTTAATGGCACTGTGGCAATGGAACTTACTGTGAACATCCAACGATAAATATATATAGCTCATTTAAATTTAACTTTGTGTAGAAGCTCACGGCATTTTCAATTGAACACCAACGTCCGATGTAAAATGAAACTGGTGTTCAATTGAAATACCTTAAACTATGTTGAGCCCTATCTTAGTTAAATGAAATTAACAAACATTTTACTTATCAGCAGATTTATTTTTTAATGTATCTCATTTCATATCCGGGAAATCGACATATCTTCGTCCTTTCAAAGAGTTCTAAGTTTTACAACCACATCACTCGTACATTTTGCAAAATGAGAATTTGCATGCCATGCCACAAACGACGCACTTCGCCATGTTATGTTTGTCGTCCAAACAATGGTTATTAAGGGCTTCCAGATGAATTTTCGATTAGCTACACACTGTTTCGTTTGTTTACTGCATAGTAAACTATCAATACTACAATTTAAATAACAATATTTGCAAAAATGAAAACAAATGTTCAGAGACGACTAGACGAAATTCCGAGGAGACGCCATTTTATTTTTATTTATCACTTTATTTTGACGTTTGACGTCCAATGGCATTCAAGTCAAGGCAGGTCAATCAGAGCTCGGTAAGTCGTCAAAATCTTTTTGACACAATATGGCGGCTATCATACACGTTTCGTTCTACGTAGATAAACAGCCGTGATTACGTGCGGTGACAGCAGTCATCCCAGTAGTAATTGTGTCATATTTGACGTTTTAAGGTTCTACATTGTACTGGGACGACAGCTAAGGAACAGCGCAGGTGGACTGTACTCGAGATTTTAAAAGCAGAATAACACAAAAATAGCTCACCATCATTCGCAACACTACGCCTGCCCTCTTCCTTCTGCGTTGTTTCTGTAGGCACGTGGATATGGACCGCGACATGCTTCATTAAATCTGTCCTCGACGCGAACCTTCGTCCGCAAATGTCACATGTCGGATCTTTCTCGTAGTCGACCGCCGCGTGTGTTCCGTGTCCGAGCTCCGAGTCGCCGCGCGCGCCGTCTTGTGACAATATAAGAAGCAGGATTGAAGCTCTCTCTTAAGTAGAAATAGAATAAACGGAAATTATATTTGAAAACAAGAACTTAATTTTTAAACATCAAAAACTTATATTGTAAGATTACTATACTTCTAGGAGTATAATAATCTACCAAAAAACATTATTTCCCGCTACATGTCACTGCCTTACTTAATTAAATCAACTAATCATAGATGCATTTAGCCAAAGAACTCCGCCCGCGAACCGCGACCTTTCCAGTGTGTGCGCGCCTTTAAAAGTATTTTGGCTCTTCATAGTCCATGATTCTAGTATTGGAATCGCGTTTTAGTTTGAACTACGTTATTATAAATGCCTTAAATAGACTGGTTGACAGCCGCTGTCACTCAGCGCGGGATTATGTCTGTTTTGTTCAGATTGTCAATTTGGTAGGCGTGTAATTTTGTAGTCACGTTGCTTTGTATCAGTAAAATCACTAATTTATAGCAGATTCATTGTATACTTGTAGAAACAGCGATTACATTTTGTTATTTATTCATTCAGTGTGTCTCACAGCTAAAACTAGGATAAATAAATTAACGTTTACAATTCGATGCAAGTTCATTGATTTGAACATGAATTTAGTAGTGATTTAAATGTGTTACTAGTAATTTAAAAACCGACTTTTAGTGTAGAAGATACTGTGAAAACTTAATACCGCCCTTGAATGAAGTCATAGAAAGAGTGCTTTTGGCTTAATGAAAATCAAAAGTCAAAATATCACCGCGTTATTAGGTACGTCACCAAATGTCTTTTGCAATATCTTTATGTTATTTCCTCACATTGTTTGTATCACGTTATTTTCCTTAGCGGAAACCGGGATTGCCTGATCTCGGTCTCTTAGTCGGACGACGAAACGCATTTTTAAATATTTGGCAGAAGTACGATTTCTCACCTGTATGATTCCTTTTATGTTTCTTCAAGGTGGCCAGTTCCGCAAACTGCATTTTACATATATCGCAGGAGTAGGATGTTTCCTCTGTGTGAATTCGTTTATGTGCTTTGAAATAACTCGAGTCTGCGAACTTCTCTTGACATATATCGCGAGAGTGTGGTTCATCTCCAGCGTGTACACGTCGGTGTCTCTGTAAATTATCCAATCTAGAGAACTCTTTATTACATATTTTGCAGGGATACGGTTTTTCACTTGTACGAACGCTTTCATAGATATTTAATTTAACTGATACAACTTCGGAATTTTCTTGCAAATGTATGTTAACATGGCGAATTAGGTAGTCTTTTCGTGTGAATAATTTCCCGCATATATCGCAGACGTATGTGTTCGTCACGACTTGATCGGTGCGTGTTTGTGGCGCAGTGTCGCGCTCGCCTCCACTCGGCGGCTGACTCGCGGGCGCGGGCTCGCGTGTCGCGGCGCCACGCGGCGCGGCGCAGCGCTCGAGTCTCACGGAGCAGTCTCTCAGCGCGAGCTGTCCCCGCGGCCGGCGGTCTGTCGACAATCAAATCAAGCTCGGATTCAAGCAGTCGCCGACCTAAAGGGCGATGATCGCGTATACAGAGACTTGTCTATACCAATATTAAAAAGAGGAAAGATTTGTTTGTTTGTTTGCATTGAATAGCCTCCGAAACTACTGAAACGATATAAAAAATTATTTCACTGTTGGAAAGCTACACTATCCCCGAGTGACATAGGCTATAATATATTTCCATAAAAATTAGGGATCCTTACTAAAATTCCAATAATGTCACCTACGTAAGGTGTAAAAAAAATTGTTTGCATTAAATAGGCTCCGAATTATTCTGAAACTACTGAACCGATTTTAAAAATTATTTCACTGTTGGAAAGCTAACACTATCCTCGGATGACATAAGTTATATTTCCAAAAAAATTGGGATCCTGACTAAAATTCCAATAATGTAAACCCAAGGTGTAAAAAAAAATAGTTTGCATTGAATAGGTTCCGAAACGGGTTGGCATTTGAATCACGCATTATAAGGAGGGGGGTGGGGGAAGGGTGGCATTTTATAGGGGTTAGTCACCCCTTTCAAATGACACCCGATTTGTGTCTAGGAGACGCGTAGTTTTTTTTATACGTTAATAATTACCGAGATATTGGACTCCGAATACCGATCATTACACTCCTGCATAGATGTTTTTGACGCATTGCATGTATAGATATTTATGACGTTTTGGCTTTTCTTTTAGACTGGCATTTGCCTGTTCTACTCTAAGGCAGGTCCGTGTAGGTACGACGACGAGCGAAGCGAGGAGGAGTGTTAGGTGTACTTCGACCCTACGGCGCGCGAGCCGAGCGAGCGAAATGAGCGTGCCGCGGCAGGCGGAAGGTTTGTTTCATTGAACATAACCTCAAAAAATAAAAATGAATGTTTTGTGGTAACTATTGATTTAATAATAATTATTATTATTACAGTTTATAAGTTAATATTAATTTGTAGCCCTATTTACGCCAAAGTAAAAAGTTTTATAACAGCTAACGTTTACCATATACCTAAACACAAATATGTTTTACGAAAATAATTTGATAAATATTTTCGACACGGAACAATATTGGAAAGGCTTAGCTGTCAAATCGTGATAGGTGTCAAACGGTTGTAATGATTCAGTTGTGTCTGTATGTTACAGTAAAGAGGCCTTTGCCCAGTAGAGGGGTTGTATGGGCTACAAATGCTTGTGAGTCCGTGAAAGCCGAAAGGTGAAAAATAAAAGAGGAAAGGAATTGTGATACTGATTAAGACGTGCAACTTTATGTTTTATTGGAATTGATGGATGTCAAGTGTAGTGTGGAACATTCTATTCTGCGGTGGAGCGACGATTTGTAAAAGGTCACTGGCAAAAGCTGGAGGTGACAAGCCAAAGACAGAGTCAAATGGGGGTATTGGGGAAAGCCTGTGTCCAGCAGTGGACTAATACAGGATGGTGATGATGTTGCTCACTTTATTTTATGTGAATGGTTTTAATGACTCTGATTGATAGCGACTACCGTAACTGTTGTGTTCTGAAATGTAATTGTACATGATAATCAGATTTGAATTTTGATTGTGTTTGCAGTGATCGTTTACTGTGTGAAGAGGACGCTGTGAACTGCGGTTGCCATGCAAGTCCTACGGAGAAGCCGTACTCAGCTGTTGGGTGCTGTTGTGTTGCTGCTGCTGAGGTGCGGCGAAGAGAAGAGTGGTACCGGGGTCATGCACTGCTCTTCTGGACCCTATCCTATGCTGTGAAGACGAGTGATGCCTGGAGGCATGCGCCACTTGCTGGAGCGGTTGGATGCAATGAACTGCGGTTCATGAGCGGGTTCCAGTTAATGGTGATGTGAAGAGGATAGTGGATAGTCATACACTGCTTTCATTGTTGTACCTGATGGTTGTGATTCTGTTTATCATAAGTCCAAACCCCCACCTTCTTTTTATTCAATACGCGTTCATATTTTCCACTCCCTCTTGTAGTCTCTCCTAGGGCCTCCCTCATAGGACCAAAGAAATTAGCTTCACGTACTTACACTTACCGTTACTGACTGACTTTCATTTCTTTTATGATAAAACGAGTTACAACAAGGCTATAATGATAGTAGATGTGTGTGCAGGTTGGCATGCTTTGCGAAGCCTCTGTCGACATTTTACTTTGTGCAGGTTGACATGCTTTGAGCTTCTAGACTCTTCGTGCAACCGCTGCCTTACGGCGCCGCATGAAGTTGAGTGTTGGCGATGAAGATCAGAAGATACATCGGGGCCGATACAGTGTCAGGGACGGCCGTATTGGAATCGCGTTTTAGTTTGAACTACGTTATTATAAATGTCTTAAATAGACTGGTTGACAGCCGCTGTCACTCAGCGCGGGATTATGTCTGTTCTGTTCAGATTGTCAATTTGTTAGGCGCGTAATTTTGTTGCCACGTTGCTTTGTATCAGTAAAATCATTAATTTATAGCAGATTCATTGTATACTTGTAGAAACAGCGATTACATTTTGTTATTTATTCATTCAGTGTGTTTCACAGCTAAAACTAGGATAAATAAATTAAAGTTTACAATTCGATGCAAGTTCATTGATTTGAACATGAATTTAGTAGTATGTTTGTATGTATAACACTTTATTGCACAAAAAAAAAAACAATAACAGTAGTGGTTTAAATGTGTTGCTAGTAATTTAAAAACCGACTTTTAGTGTAGAAGATACTGTGAAAATTTAATACCGCCCTTGAATGAAGGCATAGAATGAGTGCTTTTGGCTAAATGAAAATCAAAAGTCAAAATATCACCGCGTTATTAGGTACGTCACCAAATGTGCATTTTTATATATTTGGCAGAAGTACGATTTCTCACCTGTAAAATGAATCCTTTTATGTTTCTTCAAGATGGCCAGTTCCGCAAACTGCATTTTACATATATCGCAGGAGAAGGATGTTTCCTCTGTGTGAATTCGTTTCTGTGCTTTGAAATAACTCGAGTCTGCGAACTTCTTTTGACATATATCGCGAGAGTGTGGTTCATCTCCAGCGTGTACACGTCGGTGTCTCTGTAAATTATCCAATCTAGAGAACTCTTTATTACATATTTTGCAGGCATACGGTTTTTCACTTGTACGAACGCGTTCATAGATATTTGATTTAACAGATACAACTTCTGAATTTTCTCGCAAATGCATGTTAACATGGCGAATTAGGTAGTCTTTTCGTGTGAATAGTTTCCCGCATATATCGCAGACGTATGTGTTGGTCACGACTTGATCGGTGCGTGTATGTGGCGCAGTGTCGCGCTCGCCTCCACTCGGCGGCTGACTCGCGGGCGCGGGCTCGCGTGTCGCGGCGCCACGCGGCGCGGCGCAGCGCTCGAGTCTCACGGAGCAGTCTCTCAGCGCGAGCTGTCCGCCAAGGGACTCCCGCGGCCGGCGGTCTGTCGACAATCAAATCAAGCTCGGATTCAAGCAGTCGCTGAGCTAAAGGGCGATGATCGCGTTTATACATAGACTTGTCTATACCAATATTAAAAGGAAATATAAGATTGTTTGTTTGTTTGCATTAAATAGGCACAGAAAGTACTGAAACGATTTGAAAAATTATTTCACTGTTGGAAAGCTACACTATCCCCGAGTGACATAGGCTATAATATAATTTAAAAAAAATTAGGGATTCTTACTAAAATTCCAATAATGTCACCTAAGGTGTAAAAAAAATTGTTTGCATTGAATAGGCTCCGAATTAGTCCGAAACTACTCAACCGATTTTAAAAATTCTTTTACTGTTGGAAAGCTAACACTATAACCTAACCTAACCTAATACCTGTCTCATTAAGAATGATAATCGCTCCCTTAAGCTGCAGTCGCTTGCTAATTCCCTAAATCTAAATATCTTGCCCCTTGGCCCTACTCATTTCTCCCACAACGGACCTCCTTCACTCTTAGATCTTATCTTAACCTCTTCATTGGATTTGGTTGCTTCTCATGGCCAATATAATGCCGCAGGATTCTCGTGTCACGATTTAATTTATTCTTCTTTCAAAATTCGTCCCCCTAAGCAAAGACACAGAATAGTTTTGCGTCGAGACCTACGAAATATTGACTTGCAGGCGCTTCAAAGAGACATTATTGAAGCGGACTGGCATAGTGGTGAAGTTCAGGCCGATGTTGACCATAGGTTGAGGGCTTTTAATGACACATTGCTAGCGATATTTGATAAGCATGCTCCCATGAAGCCGGTACGTTTGAGGCATTTACCTGCACCTTGGCTGACGTCGGAGGTCAAGTTGCTTATGGCTAAAAGGGACAAGGCTCGCATCAAACTCAGGGCTGACCCTTCGGAGACGAATCGACTCAATTACACCAAGTTGCGCAACAGCTGTAACAGGGTCTGTAGGGATGCTAGGCGTCGCTATATCCATGAATCTATCCAAGAATGTCCGCCAGCTAAACTCTGGAAGTTTCTGAGATCACTGGGGGTGGGAAAAGCTTCGCAGTGCCCCACAGAAGTGCTTGACCTAAACGCCATCAACCAGCATTTTAGTAATCCCCCGGTTAGTGTGGACGCTTCTGTGAAGCAACAAACTCTGTCCTCTCTTGCCAAAAAGCTTCACCCTGTCTCCTCTGCCTTTGATCTGGGAAGGATTACGCCGCATGAGTTCGTTGCCATTTTAAAAACTATCAAGACGAAAGCCGTTGGTGAAGACGGTCTTAGTCTGGACATGCTCATGCTCGTGGTGGAACTCATAGCTCCTATCCTTTCTGAAATAATTAACCTTTCCTTCTCATCAGGGACATTTCCATCTGCATGGAAATGTGCCCATGTCATCCCGCTTCCCAAAATTCCCAATCCCGCTTCCTTCTCACAGTATCGTCCTATCTCCATCCTCCCAGTCCTGTCGAAAATTATTGAACACTTTGTTAATCGTCGCCTCCTTTCCCACCTCAACAGGCACAATTTGTTCAATCCCTTCCAATCTGGCTTCCGTCCCGGGCATAGCACTGTCACAGCTTTAGTCAAGATCACCGACGACATTCGTTTTAATATTGAACATAAGAAACTGACTGCTCTTGTATTATTGGACTTCAGTAGCGCCTTCAATACGGTGGATTTCGATATCCTCCTTGGAGTCCTCCGTGGCCTCAATATGTCTCAAACTGCGTTGTCCTGGTTTCGTGACTATCTTTTTGGCAGGCGGCAGCGCGTTAGGGTTGACGGGGGGGTCTCTGAGTGGTGTAATCTTTCTGCTGGGGTACCTCAGGGGGGAATTCTTTCTCCACTTCTTTTTTCCATTTTTATTAATGGTATTACGGAGGGTTTAAATTCTAACTATCATCTTTATGCGGATGATTTACAGATTTATGCGGCGGCTGGCTTGAATGATTTCCCTTCCCTGATTAACACAGTGAATTGTGATCTTGAGTCGATTCGCTCCTGGGCGATGCGGTATGGTTTGAGTGTGAATGCCAAGAAGTCGCAGGCGATTGTTATTGGCAGCCCTCATTTTGTGTCTAAACTATCCGAGCTGGTGATTCCCGATATTATGTTTAACAACGTGGCCATTCCTTTATCATCTTCTGTTAAAAACCTGGGTGTAGTGATTGACCAAACGCTATCCTGGTCACCTCATGTATCGGAAATAAGTAGGAAGCTTTTTGCTTCGTTGCACTCTTTGAAGCGTCTGCAAAATTTCCTTCCTCTTCAAACCAAAATTACTCTCGCCCAATCTCTTCTTTTGCCACTTCTTGATTATGGTGACATTGCATTTGTCGACCTTAGAGAGGAGCTGCTTGACAAGCTGGATCGCTTGCAAAACATCTGCATTCGATATATATTTGGTCTGCGAAAGTTTGATCATGTATCCAACTTTCGTTCACAACTCGGCTGGCTTCCGATTCGTCGTCGTAGAGATGTGCACGTCCTGTCATTGCTTTTCAATGCATTGTTCAATCCTGCTTCTCCTCCTTACCTCACTGAGAGATTCCGATTTCTGACATCTAACAGCGGTTACCGCCTTCGTTCAAATTCTAACGCCAATATCTCTCTGAGCGTTCCGTTCAATAGGTCACGTGCGTATAAGAGATCGTTCACGGTTCGGGCCGTTAAGTTGTGGAACGAGTTACCGGTGTCTGTGAGGCAATCCCAATCTGTAGCGTCCTTCAAAGCTGCATTGAAAAGATTATGGCTGTCCGACTCCTAACTATTAAAAAAAAAAAAAACTTTTTTTTTTTTTTTTTTACTCGCGTATATGTACCTATTTATCGTAGTATATCGTAGTTATCGTAGTATATAAACACATTATTTATTTTCTCTCACACACACACATTTTTATCTTGAGCTGTAAGTAATAATAGTATATTTAATCGTATTTTATGTATTCAATTATAAATTATGTGTATTCAAAATTAATTTGTTTTGTTTTAACTTTGGTTCGGTGCATAATTCACAGGTTGTTTATCGTCATCCTCCATTTGTTTTTAATAAACTCATTTGCTCAAAGGTTAGCTGGAAGAGATCCCTTGAAGGGATAAGCTCGCCTTTGTACGTCTACTTTTTGTTTGTTTATCGTTTTGTCGTGTTTTATGTACAATAAAGTAATACATACATACATACATAACCTATATCATCCGAGGATAGTGTTAGCTTTCCATATCGTAGCATTGTATAAGTTATCAAGTACACATGTAAAAGTATTAATTGTTCCGGTTAGATATAATAGTACATTATGATACAAGTGCAGAAAACAGGAAATCGACACGAGTTGCGAATTACCTGTTCGCTCGTGTATCGTACAACGTTATACAGTACATATGGCTCTTTAAAGTTTCGACATATGCACGAAATCTGCTGATTACAGCACGCGTGCGGTAATATAGCACCATATGTACTGTAATAACTATTTAAATATAAGAAAATTAAACAAAAGCATTGAGCGACTGGTACAAAATTATGCCAATTGTACATATCTTGAAGCAGATATAAATATTAAGTCTAAACTAGCATATTTAAATGACATACGCTCGAGCGTTTATTCGATCATTGGCTATAAAACGCACGAGTGCCAGTTTCTAACGCAGTCACCTATAATCGGAAAAAACATTTTCCATAGCAGTGGTATCAACGAACGTAGCCACGATAATATAACTACAACTCATAAGTCAAGTGTCGGTGTATCGGTGGAATTGCCTACAGTTAATAACCTAGACCAGAAGTTTTTTCGAGCCCAGTAAACACCTGACCGTACTCCACCAAAACAGCCGCTCTAGAATTAGCCCTTGGTAGTCTGAAAGACACGGGTAGATATATAGATATTATTTGTCTTTCTGAAACCTTTTTTAAGTCAGGAGATGAGTTGAACTTATGCTTAAGAAATCGTACACTAATAAGTCACTACAGTAGATCTAAAACTAGGCGAGGCGGTGTTTGTATCATCGCTAAGTCGGGTAATGTTCAATACAACCCTATGCCCTGGATAAAAGATTACTGTATGGAACATATTTTTGAATGCTGTGGTGTAGACATTCCTGAATATAGTGTATCGATTATATGTATTTACAGGGTACCACGCGCAGACCTCGATGTATTTTTTAATAAATTACATGAACTTCTCGGCTACATAACAAAAAAATCCCCAAAAAAACGTATAGTTCTCTGTGGCGACTTTAATATAGATCGCCTAAAGTCTAATCTAGAAATCAATAAAGAATTTGAGCGAATTCTAGAAATCTATAATTTTAAATTACAACTTATGGAACCAACAAGAATAACGGATGTCTCTAAAACTTGCATAGACAACATTGGCATTGTGTAATGATGCAACAGAGGCGTTCAATATCCTACATGATCACATGGGGCTCTTCTTTAATTTATGCTTTCCCATTAATAAAACTAAAATACAAGTAAATAAAAAAATAAGATGGATGACCCGTGGCTTAAAAGTTTCTACTAAGATCAAAAGGGCATATTTCTTACAGTTCACGCGCGAAAGAGATAAAAATAAAAGGATAATCATAAAAAGTAAACAAAAAGCCTATTCAAGACTATTGAAAAAGTGCATGACACTAGCACAAAACTTTAATAACACGAAGGCATTATCTCAGGCAGAAAATATTGTAGCCGCCACTTGGAATATTATAAACGACAACATTGGCAAGTCTTTGCCAAAGCAAACAATTGATCAAATTACTGTAAAGGGCAAAATGATCACGGAAAGCAAAGACATTGCCAATAGTTTCAATGACATTTTCACGGGACCCCCTGACATTGATTGTAGTTGTATAGATCATGCTGATATATTAAAATCCATGAACAGCTCCAATTGTTCCAGTATATACTTAACTCCGACGGATTATGTTGAAATCATCAAAGTCATCAAATCTCTTAAAAACACTAAATCAGCGGGATATGGTGACCTAACAACAGCTGCCATTAAAGATAATGCCAATGTACTTGCGGGTCCATTGAGTCACATAATTAATCTGTCGATGGTGGAGGATGTATTTCCAGAACGTTTAAAAATGAGTGTAGGCAAACCCCTATTAAAGAAGGGAGATAAAGAATTATGTGATAATTATAGGCCAATTGCAATTATACCGATATTATCAAAAATATATGAATAAGTTTTGTACAGTAGAATCCTTAGGTTCCTAGAGAAGCATGATATTTTGAACTCCAACCAATTTGGTTTCCAGAAACATAAATCCGCCACTTTGGCTATATATCAACTCATAAGAGATATTACAACATATAGAGATCGTAAAGTACCTGTAACAACGATATTCATGGATATGTCTAAGGCCTTCGATCGCGTTTCACATAACATACTTTTAACCAAGCTATACCACTATGGTTTTCGTGGGAATTGCTACGATTGGTTTAAGACGTATCTATGTAATCGAAACAGAAAACTGAGATTCGTAACTACTGCCCTAAAACAAAACAGTTAATGAAAATTATTTCTGATTAAGGTTCTGTCAAAATGGGTGTACCACAAGGGAGCATACTTGGCCCATTGATATTTTTAATTTACATCATTGATCTTCCTAATATTACCCATAATAAAGTCCTTCTCTTCGCAGACGACTGTTCTGTAATAATTCCTGGCGAAGACCTCGTATCGTATGAGTCAGAAGCGAACTTAGTATTTAAAGACATAAATTTTTGGTTGAATAAAAACAAACTTAAGGACATAATAAATAAAACCAAACTTATTGAGTTTTATTCGCCGCAGAACAATCCCAAAGAAATTGTTATTATATGACCAGGAAACCGTTGAAAGTGTCAACTCTATAAAATTTCTCGGAGTGATGTTGGACTCTCACTGCAATTGGCAAGTTCATATCGATTATCTGATTAGTAAACTTAATAGATTCGTATTTGCTCTTTGCAGAATAACCCAAGTCGTTTCACAGAAGTCTGCCCTCTTGGCGTTCCATGGTCACGTTATGTCCAATCTGCGTTACGGTCTTATCCCATGGGGCCACTCCACTTACGCAAGTCGTACATTCGTTTTACAGAAAAAATGCGTCAGAGCCCAGAGTGATGGGAAAAAGTGGGTAGACGAATTTGTAAACAGATCAGCTAGTAAATAATTACGGAATTAAAATTGGTTTTAGATCATGGAAGTGTGCAAATTACCTAAAATATGTGATATAAACACGTGATTCACCATTGTTACTATTAATTTTCGTGAGTGGACTTCGAATAATTGAGAATACGTGATTAATAACATAACCTGTGTGGCAGTGCTGAGAATTGTCTTTAACGCAGCAATATTGCATGCACGCGTACTGAGCGGATGGCCCACTGACCCTCCCTACCCCACAGTGAAGGGCTTGCATGGATTAGCTTTGCAGTGAGTCATCGATTAATAGTTTTATTTATAGCAAAGTAATTGCAAAGAAACACCATCTATCTAATATTGAATACAGCGCCATCTACAAATACCACGCAAAACTATCTTCAGATCTAGAATACCAATAGTCAAAGTACACTGTTACTATGAGTAAGTGTGGCGGGTGCGGCAAATTTCTCTCAGGTGGCGCCACTAACAACTGTACGTGTGCGAAATGCCGTGTGTTGTATCATCGGCAGTGTGTAAATCTCCCGACGTCAGCCGATACACCCAAGAACTGGATATGTCCTAGCTGTGCAGTTAAGATCCCACGTACGAACAATACAGACACGCCTATTAAACAACAGGTAACAATGCAAAGCTCGCCCCAACCGATGGAACAAGGCCCATCCCTAAGATCAGAAAAGCCTGCTGACGGCAGTGAGCAAAGTCTATTGCTCCAAGAATTGCGGGCACTCAGACAGGAAATGAACAACTTCAGAAAAGACTTTGGGTGCTTTAAGGAAGAAGTGAGGGGTGATATAAAGGACTTAAGGGACATGTACCAAGGTTTCAATGACGGAATGGAACATTTCAAAGAGCGGTTAGAGAACCAGGAGTCAAGATTGGTGGCCGCCGAGACTGCGGCAGAGGCTGCTCGTGAAGAGGTCACCGCACTCAAAGACCAGGTGCAAAGCTTAAAAGATGAACTGCAGAATAGGGAGCAATTGGCCCTTCAAAATGACATAGAGATAAGCGGAGTGACAGAGCAAAGCGGCGAGAACGTGATCCACGTCACGGGGCTGATCATGAACAAAATCGGCCTTACAGTGGACGAGCGTGACATTGTGGAGGCTCGCCGAGTGGGCCCCGTGCGGCTGGACAGCACCGGCGCGCAGCGGCCGCGCCCCATCGTGCTGCGCGTCACGCGGCGCGCTGTGCACGAGCAGGTGCTGCGCTGTGCGCGGACGCGCCGCAACATCACGACGGGCGATGTCAATGTGGCTGGTGCGCCGCGTAACATCTACATCAATGAAAGGCTGACCAGACAAAATAGGGTGCTTTTTGGACAAGTTCGAAGTCTTTGTAAGCACAATAAATGGAGATATACCTGGACGAGAGACGGCAAAATCTTCGCAAGGGAGAGCGACGGGAAACCTGCGTTTCGGATTCGTCGTGAAGATGACTGCGACAAACTGTTCAAATGGAGGCCTAGTAACGGTTAACCTGAAAACGTTACGCTGGGTCTGTCACGCGAATAAATTTGGACCTACTATTTCTATGTATTGGTTTGGTACTTCTAATTACAAAACAATTGTTATGGTTGCTCTTTATATAGTTAGTTCCTTTTTTTGTTTTACAGATTCTATACTTAGTTATTCATGTCAAGCCGATCACGTAATTTATTATGTTGTAATGAGCTGTATTGTTATCACAATAGAATTAGAATGCATACAGTCAACATCATTATATTTAACACTCGCCCATTATGCACACTACATAACACTTACACACGCACAAACAAATTGCACTTCATCACATGACTTGGCTAGGGATGCAAATATCCAAATTCGAGTAGTAATAATTTCATTATATATAATTTCACGAGTATGTGTAAAGCTCTTTGATCATGGATAGTACACAGCATAGGCATAAAAGTTTGAAACTTGGGCTAATAAATATACGCTCACTCAATACAGGCAGGGATGAGCTCGAGGCAAGTGTCCACACACACAAGCCTGACATTCTGGCACTCAATGAAACATGGATTCGAGAAGGTCAGGAGAAGTGTGCGCCAGCTCTCCCCGACTATACTTTAAAACTGAAAGCTCGTAAATCGAAAAATAAAGGTGGCGGGGTAGGGTTCTTTTTAAGGAAAGGATTGCGTGCTCGAGTTAGGCCTCACCCTGAGTCTCAACTAGAACAATTGTGGATAGAGCTAACGTTACCCGGGGCTAAGATGGCTATAGGCACTGCATACCGACCGGAAAGCGTTAAAGTGTCTACGGCCTTAGAATCCCTTAGTGAGTCATTGAGCACGTTTATTCACTGCGATTTCATCTGTATTTTAACTGACTTTAATGTTGATGTAATGAAACCCGATTCTCTTAAAGCCCGCGAGCTATCTGATTTCTGCACTCAAAATAGTCTCACTCAGTTGGTTAGTGAGTCCACTAGGAACACGGACTTAACAGCGAGTCTCTTAGACATTATACTTACTAATGTCCCAGATAGATGTAAGAAGGTTACCGTGCTCCATAACGACTGCTTAAGCGATCATGCTCTGGTTCTATGTGAATTAAATATTAAGAAACATAAACCTAGTCCACGTACTGTAGAATTGCGATCTATACACAATATTAATATTGAACTATTTAATCAAGATCTTAAATCCATGAACTGGCAAGCAATTATGGATATGCAGGATGTGTCGTCAATGATTATTAAATTTAATGATATTATTATACAACTATTCAATGAGCATGCCCCTCTTAAACGCAAGACTATGCTGGAGTGCCCAAAACCGTGGCTAACTAGCATCGTTCGTTATATGATGTCTCTTAGAGATAAAGCTCTTGCTAGAGCGCAGAATAAAAAAACTGAATCGGCCAAAAATTATTATAAAATTCTGAAAAATCTAGTAATAGGAGCAGTAGATAAAGAAAAAGCGGCATTTTTTAAACATTATATTAACAATAATTTACACCAGCCTAAAAAATTGTGGAACTATCTCAAAAAAACAAAAGAAGTAAATAATAATATTACTATAGATATACCGGAAAATTTAAAAATTCCCAATGCAATCAATGATCATTTTCTAAATATACCAGGAGATAGTCAAATAGACAGTGAAACATATAATTTTTTTACATCCGGCAAAAATAATAAAAGCATATTTTCGTTAAGTCAAGCTTCAGAAGTTGAAGTCGGTAGAATACTTTTAAACATAAGCACAAATGCATCAGGGTATGATGGTCTAAGTGCTGAAATGATTAGGCTAACTCTACCTGAAACGTTGTCAGTTATTACGAGAATCGTCAATATGTCTATTGCTACCGGCACTTTTCCGAGTATTTGGAAGCGAGCTCTTGTAAAGCCTATACCAAAATCTAGCGTTGTAGAAGAGGTTGGACACTTACGACCAATAAGCATCCTTCCTGTGTTGTCAAAGGTACTGGAGAGGGTGGTACTTGAGCAAATGGAGAGGTACATTACCCATGAAAATATCATACCGAAATATCAGTCCGGATTTCGTAAAGCACATGGCACGGAAACAGCACTTTTGCAGGTTACCGACGACATACTTACAGCCTCTGATGCAGGTCTTAGTAGTGTACTTGTCCTGCTTTTTCGCGCGCTTTTGACTGCCTAAACCCGGATTTATTGGTTGCTAAACTTTCCTATTACGGTTTCTCAGACAGTACATGTAAATGGTTCGAATCATATTTAAACGACAGAGAGCAATATGTAGAGATTGAGAATAATAATGGAAGCAAAGCTGTCTCAGATATACGTAAAGTGCCGAGAGGAACACCCCAGGGGTCTATACTCAGTCCTATCCTGTTTTCTATCTTCACCGCAGATATGCCCAATCAGTTACAAGTGTGCAAATATCATCTGTACGCGGATGACACACAGATATATTATAGTTTCGACTCTAAAGACACTGTAGAGGCTCTGACTAAAATGAATAAAGATTTAAATGCCATCTTTAAGTGGGCTGAGAAGAATTCTCTAGTCCTCAATCCGGTTAAATCTAAGATCTTAGTGTTGGGCACAAAGATGCAAGTTAAAAGAGTTCTAGACCACAATCGAAAAATATATATTGATGGAGTAGAATTACCGATTGAAAAGGAAGTTCGGAACCTGGGACTTATTATTGACAGTGAATTGAGATTTACTAAGCACGTGAACGAGAAAATTAGAAATGCTTTCTATAAACTCAAAACGTTGTACAATATTAGGAAGCATATTTCAGAAGAAGTCAGAATTCTATTGTGTGACCTTCTGGTGCTCTCACCATTTAATTATTGTAGCGCGGTATACGGACCCAGGCTTTGGATCAAGACAGAGAACGCAATACAGAGAGTGCAGAATGCCTGCGCTCGTTTTTGTTTTGATATACCCAGACGAGCGCATGTCACACCTTTGTTAATAAAAAATAAAATTTTAAACATGAAGTCCCGCAGAGAGCTACATATAGCCTGTACGACTCAAAAAGTATTATGGAAAGGACAGCCTGAATAGGCAGAGGCACGATTTTGAAATAGCCTTTAAATTTAAATAGTAAATAAAAAACCCAACAACTTAGCCATTCACCACACAGACACACACACACACACACACACACACACACACACACACACACACACACACACACACACACACACACGCACACACAAACACACGCACGCACGCACGCACGCACGCACGCACGCACGCACGCACGCACGCACGCACGCACGCACTCACGCACGCACGCACGCACGCACGCACGCACGCACGCACGCACGCACGCACGCACGCACGCACGCACGCACGCACGCACGCACGCACGCACGCACGCACACACACACACACACACACACACACACACACACACACACACACACACACACACACACACACACACACACACAAGGTATTTAAATTTTAATTCGGTAGTTGAATATTAGTTTAGCAACAGTTTACCCACTGTCACTACATTTTCTTCTCGGCAAACATCATAGACCGAGTTAGGGGCACATTGAAAACCAGCGCTGGTGGTACAAATATGGGCCGCCAGCAGTAGCTGAATGTTTTCCTTTTGCCGCTTTCTAAATTGTTAACGGTTATTTTTTGTTAGTATTTTTTGTTTATAACTTTTTATAAGGCAATAAACTATTTCTTATTCTTATTCTTATTCTTATGTGTGGAGCCAAGAACACGGATACATGTAAACCGCTATTTAAAAAGTTAAAGATCCTTCCATTGCCTACATTATACATATATGAAATGTGCCTCTTTGTTAAGACCAAATAGATAAGTACAATGTAATGCCATCTAACCCAAGATCTACGTCAAAGCTCCATGGATTAAATCTTTGTTATCCAACTCATAATACTGCTCATTTCAAAAAGAGTATTTTGTACATGTCTGTGAAATTTTTTAACCATCTGCCAAACGAGATAAAATCTTTACATTATATAGAGTATAAGCATAAATTATTTAAATGGTGCCTGGATAAATTGTATTATAACGTAAACGAACATTTTCTACAACACTGACATTACTATCTATAATATCACAATTTTACTGTTTTGTTTAATATATATGTTCTCTTATAAATTAGCATTTTTGACATTTCATATTTATTTTTTATTTTTTATGTATTCTTATATTACCAGTGATGACATATGGTACTGAAACGTGGTCGCTTACTATGGGCCTCATAAGAAGGTTCAAAGTCACCCAAAGGGCAATGGAGAGAGCTATGTTGGGAGTCTCTCTGCGTGATCGCATCAGGAATGAGGCCATCCGCAGCAGAACCAAAGTGACCGATATAGCCCTCCGAATCGCTAAACTTAAGTGGCAGTGGGCGGGGCACATAGCACGTAGAACCGATGGCCGTTGGGGCGGAAGGGTTCTCGAGTGGCGACCACGTACCGGAAGGCGTAGCGTGGGCAGGCCTCCCACACGGTGGACCGATGACCTGGTGAAGGTCGCGGTGTTGCCAGCACATATTAGACTATAGACTATGGCATTTTTCCAGACTTAATGAAATGTAGTAAAGTAGTTCCAATTTTCAAATCAGGTCATAGAGATAATCCTTCTGATTATCGTCCAGTTTCTATCCTACCTGCGTTTAGCAAAATATTCGAAAAAATAATGCTTACGCAATTGGTTTCTCACTTTAATTCTCACAATATTTTGCACGCACAGCAGTTCGGCTTCACGAAGGGTAGGTCAACTACTGATGCAGGTGCAAGTTTATTAAAATTTATTTTGCAGTCTTGGGAAGAGTCGCACGACGCCATCGGAGTGTTCTGTGACCTTTCCAAGGCTTTTGATTGTGTAGATCATGGTACTTTAATTTGTAAACTTAAGTTTTATGGCATCAGAGGGTACGCATTAGATCTCATGAAGTCATACTTAACACAGAGAAATCAAAAGGTAGCGATAAATAAAGCCATTTCGTCAGAGACAGTGGTAGAGATGGGAGTACCTCAGGGGTCTATTCTAGGTCCGTTCCTGTTCCTTGTTTATGTAAATGATCTGCCATATATGGTAAGCCGAAGATCAGGCATTGTAATGTTCGCAGACGACACCTCATTACTGTTCAAGGTAAATAGGAGAGATACTGAACTCGTTGAACCAAATAATACCCTCTCCATGATATCTGACTGGTTTGCTGCCAATAACTTAGTATTGAACCCGAAAAAAAACGAAATGTATTAAATTCTCTCTTGCGAACTCATCAAACAGAAACTTATATACAAATATTAGACTTAATGGTCAAACATTAGAATTTGTTACTTCTACTGTATTCTTAGGTATTACATTGGACTCAAAATTGCAGTGGGGTTCCCATATAACAGCGATAGGAAGTAGGTTGAGCTCTGCTGCATTTGCAGTCAGGAGAATAAGGCAGCTTACCAATGTGGCAACGGCACGGTTAGTTTACTTTGCTTATTTTAATAGTATAATTACTTATGGTCTTATCTTATGGGGATCAGCTGCAGATATTGAAACTGTTTTTATTTTGCAAAAAAGGGCTATCCGAGCAATATATAACTTGGGGTCACGTGACTCATTAAGAGAATTTTTCAAAGAAATAGACATTCTAACCCTGCCGTCCCTATATATATTTGAAATAATAATGTATGTTAGGAAGAATTTGGGCAATTTTCCAACGAACGCTGATAAACATAGCCACGAGAAATACTGGGAAACTGAAAGTAACCTTCTATAGACTAGTAAAGGCGAAAAAGTCGTTCTTGGGAAATTGTATCAAATTCTACAATAAAATTCCTAAACACATTACTGAACTTAGCAATTCTAAATTCAAATCTGTAGTAAAACAAACACTTATTTCAAGAGCATATTATAAGATAAACGATTACATCATGGATAGGGATGTTTGGCAGTGATAGCGTCCTGCACGGGTAATCTATCGCGAAAATATATTTTCTACTGTAGCATTGTTATTTCAGTTATTTTGTAGTAGCTGACACTGTAATTTATATTTAACTATACAATGTATATTGTTTTGAAAAAATGACACCTCGCCGAGTTTCTTACGCCGGTTCTTCTCGTGGCAGAGGTATATTTTTCCGAACCGGTGGTAGTTTATTGACGTTCATAGGTGCATGTAATATGCCTAATTTGAAGAATAAACTACTTTTACTTTTACTTTTTTACTTTTGGGGGAGGCCTATGTCCAGCAGTGGACGTCTTTCGGCTGACATGATGATGATGATGATGATTCTTATATTAATGTTTTTTTCTGTTTAGCATGACATTGATAATTTCATTCCTTCTACTTTTTAATACCGTTTTCTTAATTTTGACATTTTTACTATCATCAATCTCATGGAATGAAAAAAAAAGAATTGTACGCCATACAATGGCTGATTGTGACGATCTAATCATGATTATTGTCACCTTTTTAATTACGCATTACGCACTTTCAAACAATAAATTATTTGTATCTTACTAAAATTCCAATAATGTAAACCCAATGTGTAAAAAAAATAGTTTGCATTGAATAGGTTCCGAAACGGGTTGGCATTTGAATCACGCATTATAAGGAGGGGGGTTGGGGAAGGGTGGCATTTTATAGGGGTTAGTTACCCCTTTCAAATGACACCCGATTTGTGTCTAGGAGACGCGTAGTTTTTTTTATACGTTAATAATTACCGATATACTCGTATTGGACTCCGAATACCGATCATTACATTACACTCCCGTATGCCGATCCCGATCCCCCGATCGCTCCGATCCGACCGATCAGGATGGTTATCCCGATGTTTTTGACGCATTGGGTGTATATATATTTATGACGCTTTGGCTTTTCTTTTAGACTAGCATCTGCCTGTTCTACTCTAAGGCAGGGCCGTGTAGGTACGACGACGAGCAAAGCGAGGAGGAGTGTTAGGTGTACTGCGACCCTACGGCGCGCGAGCCGAGCGAGCGAAATGAGCGTGCCGCGGCAGCGGCCGGCGAAGCGCCAGAACCGACTTTTTTAACGGTTACTCTCTTTTTTTGGAAACGGAGCCCAGGTGACCGTGTTTTGACAGACACGCAAGGGCGGAAGGTTAGTTTCATTGAACATAACCTCAAAAAATAAAAATGAATGTTTCGTGGTAACTATTGATTTCCTAACTTTGGGGAGGGGTCGGGGGGTTCCTACCAACTCCCCTCTCCCTCCCTATAATGCGTAATTCAAATGCAACCCCATATTATATCTCAAAATTAAATTAGGGATTCTTACTATAATTCGAATAAAGTAACCCAAGGTGTAAAAATAAATTATTAGCATTGAATAGGCTCCGAAACTACAGAACCGATTTGAAAAATTATTTCACTGTTGGGAAGCTATACTATCCCCGGGTGACAAAGGCTATATTTCCAATAAATCTACTCTAATAATAAAAAGGAAACATTTAATTGTTTGTTTGCATTGAATAGGCTCCGAAACTACTGAACCGATTTCAAAAATTCTTTCACTGTTGGGAAGCTAAACTATCCCCGGGTGACATAGGCTATATTTCCAATAAATCTACTCTAACAATAAAAAGGAAATATTTAATTGTTTGTTTGCATTGAATAGGCTCCGAAACTACTGGACCGATTTGAAAAATTATTTCACTGTTGGGAAACTATACTATCCCCGGGTGACATAGGCTATATTTCCAATAAATCTACTCTAATAATAAAAAGGAAATATTTAATTGTTTGTTTGCATTGAATAGGCTCCGAAACTACTGAACCGATTTCAAAAATTCTTTCACTGTTGGGAAGCTACTATACCCGGGTGACATTAGAGATATTATATTTCCAAAAAAAATAGGGATCCCGACTAACTTTCCAATAATGTATGCATGTGTGCCCAAGGTGTTAAAAAAAATGTTTGCATTGAATAGGCTCCGAAACTACTGGATCGATTTGAAAAATTCTTTCAGTATTGGAAAGCAACACTAGCCCTGGGTGACATCGGCTATATTATAATTTCCAAGAAAATTAGGGATGCTTACTAAAATGTGTGTGTATTATTATTCTAAATTTAGAAACCTTTGTTTAATACCCGTGCGAAGCCGGGGCTCGCCGCTAGTATAGTATATTAAATAGACTGCCAAAGCCTATACATTGTAGCGTATCTTTAAAATAGCTAGTTTCACTATGGAAATGTCTCTGCACCATTCAATTTGCATGATATTTAAACCTCTGCTTAACACAATATCGCCCAATATCTATGAACACAACAAAAAGCTCGAAACAGATGACGGCGATATCTTTCATTCAATATTCCGCAGTGTCTCCAGGCCAGAGCCTTCGAGCAGTGAGTGTTTCCAGTGTCCACCAATGGCACTCAAACGTGGTCGCTTACTGTGGGCCGCATAAGCAGGCTCAAAATCACTCAAAGAGCACTGAAAATAGTTGTCTTACCGTGAAACAAGGCTATGCGCGGCCGATGCGGCCGCTCCGGGCCCAGCACGAGGTCGTCCTTGACCACGTGGTCGGCGTACAGCGCGGCCAGCATGGCCGCCGCGCCGCCCGCCGGCCCCGCGCTCGCGCACACCTCGCCGCTCGACTCCGGCTCCTCCTTCACGAGGTCTGCTCGCTCGCTCGACTCTGGTTCCTGCTTCACACACACTGCCGAACAATAGGTCTATATTACAAGCTCTTAACCATAAGTACTTTGCATTTTAGTATTATTGTCGACTGCACGTTTAGTGTAATGTTAACCCTGTCTACGAATCTGCCGGTCCTGGGTTCAAATCACGGTAAGAGCAGATACACCATGGGCCCGAAGTTTACGAACAATCCCAAGTCTGAGTTCCTTAATTCGAGCGAGTATTTAAGTTGTGATTATTTCCTGGTTTTATATTATCAGTCAATAGCTTCGATACTATAACTCGTATCACATTGAACGTTGCATGTGTTTGTAGGGAATTTTATATAGTCTTCCTGTAGATTGACGAAATCGGTAAAACCGGACACTTTTCAAACGGGGGAGTAAACAAGTATGGGAGGAGGAAGACTTGTGAATTTAAATATACTCCCTTATTGGTATACACGTCAGATGACAAAGCATTAATATAATACCATCATGCCGGCCTGCCAGTATAGCTGGATATAGGCATGAAATGGCTATAAGAACTCCTTAATTGCACATAATAAACTCGTGTTAGGGCTTTTAGATACGAAATGGCCTCCGTAAGCTACGGTGTCTGCTTACCATCGGGCATACCATATGAAAAATCGGAAACTCAAGAATATTAACATACATGGTAAATATCCCGTTTTGAACAGTAATTATATTGTTAGTGACCATGTTACCTTGAAATCGTATATAGACCATATGCTTGTTTGCCACCTGTTGTAGTATCAAAAATGAAAGAAGCTCAGCAATTATTTTGCATTGATCTAGCACTTACCCTGACACGCGTCAGTCCCGTCGGGCGACAGCTCGGGCTCTTCCACGGACTCGACTTTAACACTCACGCCCACAGTCCCAGCCACATCGCAGTCCCTCCCCACTCTCGGCACGGAGTGTTGCGGGATCGTAATCTGGCCTGAGAGGGATTCAAGTTAAAATTCAATGGTTATAAGATTATTTTACACGGGCATGCCTGTTCCTCTTGCCACTGCGGCATTCTCTCAAACACCGCGGGTTTAATCTTGTGTAGTTCAGGAGTTGCTAATGATGACCACCTTCTGCTTCCATGTTCAGAATAGCTCGGTGCTATCATAATATAGCATTGTCATTCATTTGAAACTTATGTTGGCATGTATTTACATGCCAAATTTCAGCTACAAGCTGCTGTAAAATTCAGTTCAATTCAGTTGGCCCGAACATACAAACATTGCTAGTTAAATAAAATCTTGTACAAGAGAATAATAAATAAACACTTACCCTGACACGCGCGAGTCCCGTGGGGCGATAGCTCGCGGTCTTCTACGGACTCCATCTTAACACTCGCGCGCACTGTCCAAGACTCATCGCCGCTTCCCTCCACTCGCAACAGGGACTGTTGCGGGGTCGCCATCTGGTCTGTTCCGGATTGAAAACACAAAACAAGACAATAATTGCTGTTATATGTTAGTACTAAGGTTTGATGGTTTTGATTTTATTTCAATAAAATAGTTGGCAACAGTTTTACTGTTGCCGATTGTAACATTAGTTTCCATGAAATCTAATCACAAACAAACGTACGTAACACACAGTAAATAACTATTATCCATATTTACCTTTAACATCTATTCAGAGCTTAGTTGAAAATTTAATTCTTCTTTTCTTTTATCATAAACATTTAGTACTATAAACATTTGAACACATGTAAAATAACATGAGTTACTGTGGAATTGCCCATTGGTTCAGGCAGTCGCCAGAAGATTATAGTTACAGCTTACTTCAAGGGAATTAAAATCCAGACACGCTAGTAGGAACGTGGTTGGATATAACAAAGGATGAAAGGACTACAGTTTCATATACAAAAACCTAAGGAATATTTTCTGTTTTTCCAATATTAAGTTCAAAGTACTTTCAGCTCAATGCGCTAGCGACATTACACATGCATGTTGGCACAAAACACTTAAAATACACTCATAGCACTATATTACCAACATGGAATTTTTAATATATCATTTATAAGATATATCGATATCCAATGACCAAACAACGCCCGCATGTTATGCAAAAAGAATTGTAATATTTGTAATTTTGTATTTGTAATAGCACAGAATAAGTAATAGTACAAATGTAATCAGTTGTAATGTTGCAAGTTTCAATAACTAAAACACTAGATGGTGCTATTATCAATACCGAGAATAGAGCTTTGTTCTAAGTTGACCAACCATGGTCTGGATCACGGCTGTTTATCTGCGTAGAACGAAACGTGTATGATAGCCGCCATATTGTGTCAAAAAGATTTTGACGACATACTGAGCATTGATTGGCTACTGCCTACGTCAAACCTCAAAATAAAGTGACAAATAAAAATAAAATGGCGTCTCCTCGGAATTTCGTCTAGTCGTCTCTGAACTTTTTTTTTCATTTTTGCCATTGTTGTTATTTAAATTGTAGTATTGATTGTTTACTATGCAGTAAACAAACGAAACAGTGTGTAGCTAATCGAAAATTCATCTGGAAGCGCGTAATAACCATTGTTTGGAGAACAAATGGAAGATAGTAAAGTGCGTCGTATGTGGTATGGCATGCAAGTTCTCATTTTGCAAAATGTACGAGTGTTGTGGTTGCAAAACGTAGAACTCTGTGAAAGGACGAAGATATATAGTTTTCCCGGATATGATATGAGATACATTAAAAAATAAATTTGCTGATAAGTAAACTGTTTGTTTAATTTCATTTAACTAAGATATGGCTCAACATAGTTCACGCTATTTCAATTGAATACCAGTTTCATTTTACATCGGACGTTGGTGTTCAATTGGAAATGCCGTGAGCTTCTACACAAATTAAAATTTAAATGAGCTATATATATTTATTGTTGGATGTTCACAGTAAGTTCCATTGCCACCGTGCCATTAAATAAAAAAATAATAATAAACGTCATAAATCTACCAGCGGGTACAGATTAAATATAGTTGCTTACGGTCTTCAATACACGTTTCGTTCTAAGTAGATAAACAACAGCTGTGGTTGGCGGTCTGAACCCTTACTAGTCTGTGTGTAATATGCACACCACTACTGATTATATGCTCAGTGCACACCACACCGATTTGTTTGTTTGCAGCCCGGCTAGTATGATAGCTTATATCGTCACGTTTTACGTGACGTTTCAGTACATTTTGGCCATATAAAGTGACGGTATAAGCTATCATACTAGCCGGGTAGGTCATGAGCAGTATCTGATTTACTATGGATTTACTTGATTCTTGGCAAATTGGTGTCAACCCTGTTGGCCAGGATGCCATTGAAAAGAGAAGAAGAGGATATTTTACACAGGGGCCTTTCAGGTCGAAGTACGAATATTTCCATGGAAATGTTAGTTTAACTTGTTTGTACCAGATGTCACTGGGTGCTATCACTATCGCACTTGCATATTGAAGTGACAGGGATGCAGCGGTTGTGCGGTTAGTTCTTACTAAATACACAACGGCGCTACGATCTATGTGGAGTATCTCACTGGTATCTCTATCTCAGTATATATATTGTACTTTGTGATTTTTACATAAATGGTCACATGCAAGCGTTGGTTTGTTCAGGGGCCTTTCAGCTCGAAGTACGAATTTTTTTATGGAAATGTTAGTTTAACTTATTTATACCAGATGTCACTGGGTTCTATCTCTATCGCACTTGCATATTGAAGTGACAGGGATGCAGCGGTCGTGCGGTTACGGTTAGTTCTTACCAAAGAGTACATTATATATACTGAGAATAGAGTAATCAGTCGTCAGTACTGATTAACGATATCTAGTGGTATACGATAGCATGTTATGAGTTAGCCGACACGCGCACGCTCGCGACATCTAGTGATTTTTTTAAGTACTACCAGGGTGCCCCACACACGCACGCTCGCGACATCTAGTGGTTTTTTTAAGTACTACCAGGGTGCCCCCCCCCCCCCCTTCCTCACCCCGCCCCTACGACCCCACGAATGGATGGTATAAGAGAAAAACTTAAGTAAAAGCCTCATTTGTAAGTAGTCGTGACCTGTAGAAATAGAATTTACATTAATAATATGTTTTTAACAACAACAAATGTCTATTCGAACAGACCACAGCTACCTACAGGCCTTACTTAAGTTTTTCACATATAATGTGTATACGGGTAAAGTGAATTAAAGAATTTCTTAAGGAAAAATCGTTTTTTATTGGTATTCCGCTTTTATCTTCAAATGTAGCTTCCATTTTCGGAAATTAAATAAATGATCAGAAAAAGTCAGCGGTGTCTTCGCACTCCTTAGGCAGTATTCCTTTGTCTGAAATATAAAAATAAGCATAGGTACACTCAGTTGAAATTCAGCAGAAACGAGACTACCCCTGCATACATGTCTGTATCCTTCCTGCCCTGGCCTCATCTAAAAGCGCCTTTAAGGTAGTGGCAGATACGATATTTAGTGAAGGAAATTAAAAAGTTACTTTTTCGCTGTATTGTACCTGTATTTGTAAGTATCATCATCATCATCATATCAGCAGAAGAACGTCCACTGCTTTTAGTATTATATTTCTCTATATCCAGGATTTTCTTAATAGAGGTTCATTAGATGTTACCATTTGGCTATCTCATTCCGTGCACTTGAGATCCTTCATTGTTAAAATATTTAGTATGTACCTTTTATTAGATGTAGAGGGTCAGAGGGGAATTATTTTACTTCATTTACCTCGAACATTTCAGCAGCATGCAATTGTCCTTTTCTTATGTAGAGTGCTTTTGTTATAATATGTTTTTATTTTTTCGCCATAGGCTCTGCAGTATGGGTCTGCTATATACCTATAAATAATACCATTGCAATTAATTTAAATATCACAAAGTTCATTCCCCCAGTTCCAATTTTTATTGAAGAAAATTATGGAGTTAAAATGATGTTTTGTTCATTTACATATTTGCCTTCCAACTCTATTACTATGTAAACAAAGTCAAACACAATGAAAACATTCAAACTTGGCAAATATTTTTTTTTTCAAAAATGGTTTTTTGACACAAGCTATTTATTTATTTCATTCTGTATTATTCACTGGTACAGAATTACACATACAAGATAGACTTACCTGGATGGTTGATGTCATATACTCAATTCAAAGTGTTTGTGGTACAATCTTCTTGATTTTCATAGTTCTTGGTTTTCCCCTATAGCATACAGCCAAGTCCAGATTGTATCCCTATCCTTTTTAGGATTAGGAAGACAGTGCAATTTAATCCCATCAAGATCTGGAAATAACAATAAAATTAAAAAATAAACCTTCATTCAATATAAATACACAAGCCATAAACAACACAAGAAATCAGAAACTATGAGAGATAGCAAAATCTGTTCTTAGATGGCGAAGATTCTAGTGACATGAAAATCTGCATTCATAGGTTTAAAATAATACCGGCCAAGTGCAAACCAGACTCGCGCACGAAGGGTTCCGTACTATTATCTATACAACATTAGTCACTTTATGATAACCTTATTTAATTTAATTAAAATAATAATATTTTTTAACAGTAATAATTTTAATGTTAAATAATATCAAGTATCTTTTGGTCAAGTGCGAGTTGGGTTTTAGTTTTCCCATACATTTTGAGACATGAAGGCAACGAGCAACTTTTTAAAGGAGTTTTTGTATCCGAGCTCCCATAAATATTTATTTTATTATGTTTTTAGTGTTTGTTGTTATAGCGGCAACAGAAATACGTCATCTGTGAAAATTTCAACTGTTACAATAGACGGACAGACTGACGGACGGACGGACAACGGAGTCGTAGTAATAAGGTCCCGTTTTACCCTTTGGGTACGGAACTCTAAAAAGAACTTGGTACTACACATTTCAGGAATCGAACGGTCTTGAATTGAAGAAATAAAACTTATAGTATTTCTATGAGCATGTTATTAATTTTAGTAAACATACTAACATGCTAACATTATATCTATCGTGGCCGGTAGGTACAAAGGATGTTAACCTCTTATTTTTTAAGTTAGAGGGCATAAATATATATAATTTTAATACAGAAATATACGATTTAGATAAATATGTCATAAAATTATTTTTCTACTTACGGGTTCCATCGCATCTCGGACACAACACTTTTACTTAGAAATAAGCGTAAGTCTGGTGAAAATTCAATCATCCAAGGAAAGCACACAAAAATAAGGAAATTATGAACATAAACTGGTTTCTTTTCTCTCGTTATTGATGGCGTCTTCATAAATGGCGTCTTGATGTTTAAACACTTTAAACAAATGCGAAATCAAATTGTCACCTCTCAGAGTAAGGATTTATATAGAGATCCTATACGATCTCCACCAATAGAGACAAGAAAGCACTTACACAGCTAAATTAAGAACTGGTCTTAAATGTTTGGTGGCTTACCATAAACAAACTCTTTAATTTGGTTGGGCAATCGTCTATTTGCCTCAAACTATTTGACATGACGTATAAATGACATTGAGGCAAATAAAGAAAGCGGAACTATGACAAGGACAATAAATTATATTATCTCTCTCTGTCGCTTTTATACAATTTGATATTTGACCGTCTCGCTCGTTAACGGTATTAATATTTGACGTCTTACTACTCTAGCAAAATAGGTAATGTACGTTCCATTCTATCAAGTGATGTACGTCCAAATCACAGTAAGATATTGATTATTGAATAAACATACAATCATTCTTGTTTTTTTTTTTATTATGTTTATTTTCCACGTAATGACAATTTAGTTTACACATATTTCAATAATTTGGTTTCAATAAGTGTTTAAGATATTCAGCGTGAAATGGAGATATTAGTCAGTGGTGTCAAAATTTGTCAGCTTGATAAGGCAGTAAGGCCTCTGGCTATAGCCTGTCCATAAGGACGAATAAAAAAAAAAAAAAAAATTGTCAGCTTGATTAGCCTAGTTGATAGTGACACTGCCTCCGAAGTTAGAGGACCCGGGTTCAAATCTCGGCAAGGGCATTTGTTTTTCTATTAGCCGAAACATTTATTCTGCGACTTTGATGTTTTCTGTGTATTTTAGTATGTATCTATTAAATATATCGTTGTCTAGTACCCATAATACAAGCTTTATTGAGCTTACTATGAAAGTTGTTCCATTTGTGTAAAAAAATGACCCCTAATATTTATTTATTTATGATTTTAAAAACACAATATTTATAATTTATTATACAATACCTAATAACAGTAAAAAATGAACACTTCAATAATCCAAGTCCAAAGTTTAAATAATATAATTGGTAAATATTATAACATCGCAATGGCATCAACTGCGGGTCGATGGGATAACGCCTTACATAAAACTGAAAATACCCTTCCCAAGACTCAGGATATTCGTGCTAAACATACAAAAATAATGCCCTGACCGGGATTCGAACCCGGGACCTCCGGCTTCAAAGGCAGAGTTACTACCAACTAAGCCAAAGTGGCTTTCAGTTTGGTAAATATATAACAACGTGATGCCATCTACTGAAGTAGGATGGGATATATTTCAACGCTCTTTTTCTCCCATACAAAACGCATTGTATAAAGCTGATAATACCCTGGTTCTTACTAAAAACACAACGGCGCTACGACCTATGTGGAGTATTTCACTGGTATCTCTATCTCAGTATATATATTGTACTTTGTGGTTTTGTTATCGATATCTTAAAAATTCCTATTTGTAAATTTGGTCCAGCGCTGAGCATGTTTGCTTCAATCAAAACAAAACAGAAGTGGTGTCGTCGAGTAAACATTCCTTACAGCCGTAACCTTCACTATCATTGTTGAGAGGACCACCTGAACGTAAGTATTATTGATGCTTTGCTTCCAAAACACATACAGGAATAGTGTTTAGGAGTTAGTTGTGTTGTGTAGTTTAGAAATTCCTATGACCACATTCCGTGCTGCATCGTCATCAACTGTTTGACGTGTTTCTTTGTTAAAATCTGAGGTCGAAGCATATTCATAGTAGTATTTAATTAAAGCCTCCTATGGATGTGTTTCATTGTTGTGGTTTTTTAGATATTCATATATTATTTGTTGTGTTTTGTATCATATATTGTGGAGTTAGAATATCTTTATACATGACAATGTATGAAAATAGAAAAATATGCTAAATTTTTGTGACTATTATATTGTTTATTTACACTTACATTTCATTACCTTATCAACATTTGGTGACAATATGTCAACAGGCAGGTCATATGCAGGCTTAACAACGCTTAATGACAGCACACAAACAACTTTGATTCATTACCAGAAATGCATGTGATTGTAAAGATCGGAGGAACACTGCTATATGCGACCCTGCCCGGCTAGTATGATAGCTTATACCGTCACGTTTTATGTGACGTTTCAGTACATTTTGGCCATATAACGTGACGGTATAAGCTATCATACTAGCCGGGCTGGTTTAGCTTACTAGCATCATATAGAACTCAGCTGAAAGTACTTTGGCCTTACTGTTGGAAAAAACAGAAAATCTTCCTCAGGTTTTTGTATATGAAATATGAAACTGTACTCCTTTTATCCTTTGTTATATCCAACCAAGTTGCTACTAGGGTGTCTGGATTTGAATTCCCTTGAAGTTAGGTGTAACTACAATCTTCTGGTGACTGCCTGGACCATTTTATGTCATAAAATTTGTTATTTACTGGATGTTACAAAAAAAACACAACGAGCTTGTTCCGATAGCTCAGAGGCTAGAGTGATTGGCCGCGTATGCCAGATGTTGCAGGTTCGAATCCTGCTCGGAGCATTAAATTTTTCAATTTTTTCCCTTTAATTTGAAATTTTCGTTAGCAGCGTTACTGCTTTAGTACAAAATTAAAATTTAAAAAAACACACATTACATTACCACACCTAGTTTATAAAATTACTTATCTGTTTACATTATTTCAGTTATAAGAAGACATACAAGACCATGCCACATTTTATGCCATTTTATTAAAACTTCATTTAACAACACTTGGTTACTTAATCATAGTTAGAAGAAGACTAGCATTACTAGAAACTTATGAAAGGAAGACCAATATCAGCAACAAATTTAAAACTGGACTCAAATGGGACCCTACAAAATTGTGAAGGTAATCATTACAATTTACATAACGTTTGTAGCATTACAATTGGAAGATTTGTTGTGACGATGTGTGGAGACAAATGAACACACCTTATCATTTGATGAGCTGTTTTGCGTCTACCTGACTAGACATATGTGGATACTTCATTACTTGCATATACGTAATTTCATCATACAAACAAGTAATCAATGTCATAATCAAATACTTGGTCTGCAATTAGCCCACAAGGGCACTTTCACACATCAAAGGTAATTTACATTAAAAAGTCTCACAACTCCCTTTTCTGCCTTTTTTTGTGTGTATAATATTTTACTTTTTATACGAATTGTATATAAAACGTTTCCGAAGAATTAAGATGAATAGAGCAATATAATTTTATACCTATAGATTAACTATAAATTAAATCTCAGTAAATGAAAACAAAATAATATGGTAATATTATTATAATCTGAAAATATTACTCATTTCTAAAATTTACCACTGGTCAACCAGTAATTGAATACCTTGATTTGCTCACTTTTGCTTAATTAGATACATATTATTATTTTAAAGTATATATTAGTGGAACGGCACGGAGTAGGAGGGAATGGCAGTAATTGGGGGAGGCCTTATCTGCAAGGGCGGCATGCGAATAAGTACTAGTTTTTAGGAATAAAATATATTTAATTATGATTTGCATGAAATAAATGCTATTATTATTATTATTTGTATCTCCGTTTTTAAACTCTCGGGTCTTTACAGCCCGGTCATTTGGTAGGCGTGCGTGGGGATATAGATCCAACACGTAGAGGCCTTTGGGAGACGAAGTTTGATGTAATATAGTACACCAGGGGTTCCCAAACTTTTTTTTCTCATAGACCACTTTAAAAAATTTGCTGGTTCTGGTGGACCCCCTACTCTACAGCCTACACCATATTCCCAAAAAATTACAAAAATGTGACTATTACCTAACTCTGGTGACGATATAACTATGAAATAGTATAGTATATTATATGTACACCTAGGGAGATAATATAAAGAAAGGCCGAGATCGCAGATATTTACGGCCCGAGCTGCAAGCGAAGGACGCAAATGTGCGATCAAGGCTTTCTTTATTATCTCCCGTGTTATATACATCATTTTATGTCAACATTTGGCGAAAAAGCGGCTATTTCCGCACATGTATCGGGCGAAAAAATCCACTTTTAGCCAGGTGTGACATAAATGTTCTTTACAGGTTTAGAAAAAAAAGTGAAAAATGATTGGTTAATATGCTGTCAATAATAAATACTTTACTTTTTTGACATCTACTCACAACCTATCTATTCCAGCATCAAATAAAATAAAATCAATCAAATCTAAATCTCGGAGTGGTGAAATAAAATTAAATATAGTATATTTTGCTTGTGTTGTGTTTATTCGAGTACTTTATAATATTTATGATGATAATAACAGTCGTAAAATAATTAAAATTAAACATTGTTACGTAACTTCTAAGTACAATGACACTCAAAATTAATGGGAGGGATGAGCTTGATGAATTGACAACAAATTGTCAATATTTGGGTTCAGTTTTGTCAGGAATAGTCGCAAATCTCCTCGTTCTGTGATATTCAGTCTGTTCCTATTTTTCGTTAAAAGGTTTGTAACGGTGCTGAAACTTTTTTCCACAAGATATGACGAGGGAAATGATATCAAAAGCTTTCTCGCAATTTTCCACAGTCCAGGATATTTTTCGGGTATTTCTGCTTGCAGCCAAAAAGTTTGATACCCTTTTTTATATTTCACCTTCAGCTCCTCATTAGTGCTAAGCTCAAGTAGCTCCTCTTGCAATATCACGTTCTCCACTTCCATTTCATCAAATGGATTTATAATCCATGGTGGTATTTCCATCGTGAGTTTTGAAATCATCATGCAGGGCAATCAAATGTTGAACATATGTCTGAATATCATCATCCTCGCATTCTACCTGTGACAAGCTTGAGAATTGGGAAAATTCGCGTCGACTAATGTTTTGCTTCATTAACTTCAATTTTCCAAGAAAAGCGGAAATCACACTCTTTGTTTTAATTAAATTGAGGTTGTCCCCTTGCAGTTGTAAGTTAATATCATTAAACTTTTTGAACAAATCTGTCAAATACGCGATATCTGCTTTGAACTTGATCAGGTTTTCTTTTAAATCTGGAGCTTTACTATCCAGAAACTCCAAGACAGACTCAAAAAGTGAGTAAAATCTTGTTAAACATGCACCTTTCGACAACCAGCGTACTTCAGTGTGTAAGAGCAATCGTCGGAAGTCGTCATCATTTTCATCGCACAATTGGGCAAATAAACGCGTATTCAAAGCATTGCTTTTTATTTTATTAACCGCGTTAATCACAAATTGGAGCGATTGGTGCAGTCTAGCACTCAAATGTTTTGCTACTAAGTGTTGTCGGTGGATGACACAGTGAATTGCAGTTAAATCTGGTATCATTTTTTTTAGATGGCTTATGAACCCACGATATTTCCCGATCATTGCAGGAGCTCCATCTGTTGCCGCCGATGTAACGTTTGTGAACGGAATTGATTTTTCTTTTAAAAAATCGCTCAGGATGTTAAATATCGATTCACCTTTAGTGTCAGTCTTCAAAGTTTTGGCGAATAATAGCTCTTCATGAATTTCTTCGTCCATAACAAATCGCACAAATGCTAATAATAATGCCTCATTATCAGGTAAAGTTGACTCGTCCAGTTGAATAGAAAAATGAGTTGTTTGCAGATAATTACACAAGAAACTTTCAATATCAGAGCTCATTTCGTCAATACGTCTTTGTACAGTGTTGTTACTCAAAGGAATTTTTTTGAGTATGTCAAATGGAGGTTTGTGCAGAACAGTTTTTAAAACTTCTTCAACAGCGGGTAAAATTAACTGTTCACCAATGGTGTGGGGTTTTCCAGATTTCGCTATGAGTAATGAGATGTTGTAAGATGCCCGCAAGCCATCATCGTTACTTTCAGATGTTGAAGCGAACATACCTTGCAGGGTGGGTCTCTTTTCATATTTTTCTTTCAATGATTGAAAATATTTCAAATCTTTACCTGTTTTATCAGGGTGGCACCTTTTTAGATGATCTTCGAGCTTCGATGGTTTCATAGAGTCATTGCTCAAAACTTTATTGCATAAAAGGCACATGGGCAATCGCTTGTCCGCGTTTGATGGAAGAAAGCCAAATTTTAAATATTCCACACTGTACTGTCGACACTTAATTTTCTTCTTTGGCTCCGCCATGTTTCAAATTAGCTACCTGTAAGTATAAAAAAGTTTTTGTGATCTTAACATTCTTACTTAACTTCTTCTTAGTCTTACTTAACAGGATATGGCTATTTTATAGAATAGAATTTATAATTTTTCGCTATGAATCAAAAAAAGAATACTAATAAACTTTTTTCGGCTGTCTGTTGTTTTATGGAAGTAGGTAGGTAATAATCGTAATGTTCATTATTTCATATTTCATACATGTCTATCATACACAAAGAAGACAAATATATTAACTACAAAAAGAGATACCTATAAGTTGTATAGCAAATAAACAAATAATGTACTTACTTTTCCGACACGATTCTGGCAACCAGGAACAGCAATTCACTTTACTTTTGTAGTCGAAATCCGGAAACAAATGAGTAACGTTTGTTCTTAGCATTCGTATTTATTGGTGAAGAATCAAACAAGTGCATACAAGCACAGCACATTACCGTAAGTCATAGGTATTTCGTCCCTTTGCACGTCCGAACAAGCGTTTTGGTCGGCGCTGGCGATAGCGACGCGACGGTGCTTCGCAAGCCTAGACTTGTTCGTTTGTCCAACAGCTCGTTCGCGATATGTTGCAGACTTGCAGTCGACAAGTTTTGGAGCCGAAAGTTGTAATTTTAATAATATAGTATTATAGTATAGGTAGTTTGATTCACCGAAATATTTATCACGGAGGAACGCAATATTTTTATTATATATTTATCAGTCGTCCAGGCTATAAAAATAATACAAAAATCATTATCTGTTTCGTTATTTACCATCGAAACCAGATAAATTTTCGTGGACCCCCACGTACAAACTGTGAACCCCTATTTTTTTGCCACTCCAGCGTAGACCCCTGTCACATCGTTCGTGGACCCCTGGGGGTCCACCTGGACCACTTTGGGAACCCCTGTAGTACACCTATTAGAACCCATTGACGGGTACAACGGTAGATACCCGTGAACCGGTCCTAACCGGTACACCGATTAGAATTATTAGTTATTATATATATGGTTATTATTATTCACTTTATTTATTTCCCGTCTTAGGTTGGTTTTTACAATATTTCTATAAAAGTAAAATATATAACTATAAATACTAAACATAAAATCATTATAAAAACCTAACCTAGGGTGCCGCCGGCAGCGAGGCAGGGCCTAAGCTACCGGGGTGGTTAGGGCGACAGAGAGAGGAACCTCCGGACTATCCGCGCCGTGTCCAGGAGTACCGCCTTCTGTATCTGACCCTTGACCCAGCCATCTAGCGAGAGTCTCTTGAGGTGTTGGTCGAGACTCTTCGCTATTAAACCGTTCGCAGAAACGACTATCGGGACAATGATCGTCGAATCAACATCCCACATGGCGGTTACCTCGTGTGCCAAGTCTAGGTACTTGCTGCCTTTGTCCTTCTCGGCCTTCACGAGGTTCTCGTCATGGGGGATGGTGATGTCGACGAGCACTGCCTGGCGCTTCGATCGATCTATCAGCACGATGTCGGGCTTATTGGCTACAATAGTCCTGTCCGTGATGATAGATCGATCCCAATAGAGCGTAGCACGACCATTTTCGAGAACTGGCGCAGGTAAGTATTTATAGTACGGCACTTCGAAGTTCACAAGACCGTATGAAAGAGCAAGTTGCTGGTGAATAATTCTGGCTACCAAGTTATGCCTGTGCAAGTACTCGCCGTTAGCAAGATGACCACAACCGGAAATGATATGCCTGAGTGACTCTCCGGGACGGCGGCATGCCCGACAAATGTCGACCGTACCGTCCTTCAGGATATATTTCCGGTAGTTGTTCGTCATGATAACTTCGTCCGCAATTGCACAGACAAAACCTTCGGTTTCCCCGAAGAGATCCCCGAAACGTAGCCAGTTTACCGACGCGAGCAGGTCTACGTCGGGCCCCGTAAGGGCCTTGTAGAACCGCCCGTGTAGCTCCCTACTCTTCCATTCCGCCTTGCGGTCCTCGGTGCTCAGTACTTATTATTATTATTATTATTCACTTTATTTATTTCTCGTCTTAGGTTGGTTTTTACAATATTTCTACAAAAGTAAAATATATAACTATAAATACTAAACATAAAATCATTATAAAAACCTAACCTAGGGTGCCGCCGGCAGCGAGGCAGGGCCTAAGCTACCGGTGGTTAGGGCGACAGAGAGAGGAACCTCCGGACTATCCGCGCCGTGTCCAGGAGTACCGCCTTCTGTATCTGACCCTTGACCCAGCCATCTAGCGAGAGTCTCTTGAGGTGTTGGTCGAGACTCTTCGCTATTAAACCGTTCGCAGAAACGACTATCGGGACAATGATCGTCGAATCAACATCCCACATGGCGGTTACCTCGTGTGCCAAGTCTAGGTACTTGCTGACTTTGTCCTTCTCGGCCTTCACGAGGTTCTCGTCTTGGGGATGGTGATGTCGACGAGCACTGCCTGGCGCTTCGATCGATCTATCAGCACGATGTCGGGCTTATTGGCTACAATAGTCCTGTCCGTGATGATAGATCGATCCCAATAGAGCGTAGCACGACCATTTTCGAGAACTGGCGCAGGTAAGTATTTATAGTACGGCACTTCGAAGTTCACAAGACCGTATGAAAGAGCAAGTTGCTGGTGAATAATTCTGGCTACCAAGTTATGCCTGTGCAAGTACTCGCCGTTAGCAAGATGACCACAACCGGAAATGATATGCCTGAGTGACTCTCCGGGACGGCGGCATGCCCGACAAATGTCGACCGTACCGTCCTTCAGGATATATTTCCGGTAGTTGTTCGTCATGATAACTTCGTCCGCAATTGCACAGACAAAACCTTCGGTTTCCCCGAAGAGATCCCCGAAACGTAGCCAGTTCACCGACGCGAGCAGGTCTACGTCGGGCCCCGTAAGGGCCTTGTAGAACCGCCCGTGTAGCTCCCTACTCTTCCATTCCGCCTTGCGGTCCTCGGTGCTCAGTACTTTAAATCTGCGCCAGTTCTCGTTTGCCATGGAGAGCGGGGTGAAAGATGCGTCTACTGCCACTACGTCACGATGCATCCCACACTCGCTGTTTAGGAAATAATCCCTGAGACTGCACACCTCGCGGTTGTGGAGGTCTTTGGCATTTAAAAAGCCGCGACCTCCACACTTCCGCGGGATGTACAGTCTCATAACAGACGAGCGTGGGTGCAACATGCGGTGAGCAGTGAGCAGTACACGCACCCTTCGATCCAGGGCATCCAGCTCAGTCTGAGTCCACCTTAGTATGCCAAAGGAGTATGTGAGCAAGGGCATAACCCAGGCGTTGAATGCGCGCACCTTATTGCCACCCGACAAAAAACTATTAAGTACTTTTGTCAGGCGACAGAAGAAGCGCTCCTTCACCGCCTGCTTTATGCCCTCACCCTCAATACCCAAAGACTGTGACATACCAAGATATTTGTAGGTTTCTGCTTCGGAGAGAGATCTGAGTGACATTGTCTCAGAAAGCTGTAAATTTGTTGAATTTACAACTTTCCCCCGCTGTACATGCATGACCATATTATTATTATTATTATTATTATTTCTCCTTCGACATTCACGGGCCATTACATCCCGGTCTTTTGATAGGCTTGCGTGGGGACACAGATCCAACACGTAGAGGCCCTTTGGAGAGTTTTACTATGTAATACACCTGCTGCAACCCATTCACGGGTACATCAATAGATACCCGTGAACCGGTCCCAGCAGGCGTTGGGACTATTGTAAATAAAATGAAAAGATTACTGAGCTATGGTGTTGAAGTTTGGCTGGTCAAGAGATTGGGCTATTACTTAGGTTCCGGACACCTGCCATAACAATGCTTACACCGTTATCGAGGCAGGTGGTGACTCGCCGCTGCCTAGATGGGCCCCTGAAACTGCCGTCGTAAAGACGGCCAGGAGCAACATCGGTGTGAGCGGCTCAGGGTGTGGAGAGGTGTGCACCGCTTTCTACCCAGTGGCTGTTAACAGCCACCGTGCCCACTCGCGACTTATGCAAGTTTCACTTCCACCCTGCGAGCATATAGCTCTGACGACTCCTCTCTGGACGGCCAATGAAGGGAAGCCAGAGCCGAGAGTCCTGCGGGTCCCCTTGGGGTTCCACTCCGACCGACGAAGACACGCCGGAGACGGAGACCCTGACCGACTCTCTGGAGCACTCGGGTCCGTGGGGTCGTCACTCCCCAACAGCTCGCCACAAGCTGCCCTGCGGGCATTATTATTATTATTATTCTCCTTATTTATTCTTTTTCACATTTCATTTTATTATTATTATTAGTGGAACCTCTTTCCACTGTTGATGATAACGACTTGTTCACAACAGTGTAGTGCAGATGGTACTAAATAGTCATGACCTGACAATACTTTAGGTTTAGTTTATTTTATTGGGAATTTGCTGTATTAACTATTTGGTTTTTATATTTCAGGATTATAAAACGAATAACTATTTAGCATTTAGATATTCAAAATACTACTATATTTATTTTTGTTCTTCCTCAGTCCCTCGCGACCACGTATGCTCTGTCTCCATAGAATGTGGATATAGGCCATGTGGGTCGCACTCTGCATATTGCTGCCAACTACCTTCTTTACAGCATCAGACCATCTCATGGGTGCTCTACCTTGAGCACGCCTGGTGTCCATTTGACCTAGGATCATCAGCTTCTTTAAGTCATGCTTTTTAGACCACATGATATGTCCGAAAAATAATATGTAAAATGTTTTGCAGAACATAAGGGACACACGGAGTTAGAAAAATTAACAACAAAAAATAAACATCTACAACCCTCGAGTCAAAGGTGAGTGCTACCCATCAACATCATAAAGCTATATTTTGAAAAAGTTAGTAATATTTTACATGTGTTCAAATGTTTATGATAATAGAAAAGAAGAATTAAATTGTTAACTAACCTCTGAATAGATGTTAAAGGAAAAAATAGATAATAGATATTTACTGTGTGTTACGTACGTTTGGTTGTGATTTGATTTCATGGAAACTAATGTTACAATCGGCAACAGTAAAACTATCACCTATTTTATTGAAATAAAATCAGAACCATCAAACCTAAGTAATAACATATAGCAGCAATTATTGACTTGTTTTGTGTTTTCAATCCGGAACAGACCAGATGGCGAACCCGCAACAGTCCCTGTTGCGAGTGGAGGGAAGCGGCGATGAGTCTTGGACAGTGCGCGCGAGTGTTAAGATGGAGTCCGTAGAAGACCGCGAGCTATCGCCCCACGGGACTCGCGCGTGTCAGGGTAAGTGTTTATTATTCTCTTTTACAAGATTTTATTTAACTAGCAATTCTTGTAAGTATGTTCGGGCCAACTGAATTTTATAGCACCTATCCTCAACCCATTGAGCTGAAAATTGGCACGTAAGTACATGCCAACATTAAGTATCAAATGAATAACAATGCTATATTATGATAGCACCGAGCTATTCTGATGATGGTAGCAGAAGGTGGCCATAATTAGCAAGTCCTGAATTATTTACACAAGATAAACCCGCGGTGTTTGAGAGTTTAGCCGCAGTGGCAAGAGGAACAGGCGTGCCCGTGTAAAATAATCTTATAATTATTGAATTGAACTTGAATCCCTCTCAGGCCAGATGAAGATCCCGCAACGCTCCGTGCCGAGAGTGGGGAGGGACTGCGACGTGGCTCGGACTGTGCGCGTGAGTGTTAAAGTCGAGTCCGTGGAAGGGCCCGAGCTGTCGCCCCAGGGGATTGACGCGTGTCAGGGTAAGTGTTAGATCAATGCAAAATAATTGCTGAGCTTCTTACATTTTTGATACGACGGTGGCAAACAAGCATATGGTCTGCCCGATGGTAAGCAGACACCATAGCTTACGGACGTCAATTATATCTAAAAGCCCTAACACGAGTTTATTACGTGTAATTCAGGAGTATAGCCATTTCATGCTTATATTGGCAGACCGGCGATGCCAGCATGATGCTATAATATTAGTGCTATAGTATTTAGTGTTAGTATCTGACTTACAATTAGTGTTAATTATAGATTTCAATGTATGAGCAACACGCCAAAATTTATATTTATGTTTTATTGCTGCTGTGTTATACCTATAAGTGAATATATTTAAATTCACAACTCTTCCTCTTGATCACCAATTGGTTTACTCCCCCCCTCCCCCCTATGATACGTGTCCCGTTCTACATATTTTTCCTTATTTCCTTAATTTATAGGTAGACTAATAAGTTAGGATTATTTTGGTCAAAGAAAAAAATATTAACTGATAAATTACCTACAAACACATGTAAAGTTCAACGTGATTCGAGTTATGTATCGAAGCTACGGCAACATCATTTCCAGCCATAGACTTGCGATACCAGGGGCCGCCCCACCGGGCGGCGACCAGTTGGTCGACTTAGGTATGCTCTCTTGACGGCGCGATCCTCTCCCATTCTCTGTAGGTGGCCGAACCAGCGAAGTCTGTTAGACTTTATTTCGCCTATGATGTTGAATCCAGCCACCAACTCCTCAACCTCGGCGTTCTTACGCATCCTCCATGTGCAATCATCTCTCCTGACAGGGCCCAGGATCTTTCGGTACACTTTCCTCTCCGTCACCAGGAGTTGTATTTCCTCTCTTTGCCATAGACTGACAGACTTTATTTTATTAGGCTATTCTACACACATCAGCAGATTCGCAGGCAGGGTTAACTATTAGAGTAGGTAAACCAGTCGACAATACTACTAAAATGTCAATTATTAATGATTAAGATCTTGTAAAAATATAAACTCATTGTTTCGCAGTGTGTGTGAAGCAGGAACCAGAGTCGAGCGAGCGAGCAGACCTCGTGAAGGAGGAGCCGGAGTCGAGCGGCGAGGTGTGCGCGAGCGCGGGGCCGGCGGGCGGCGCGGCGGCCATGCTGGCCGCGCTGTACGCCGACCACGTGGTCAAGGACGACCTCGTGCTGGGCCCGGAGCGGCCGCATCGGCCCCGCATAGCCTTGTTTCACGGTAAGACAACTATTTTCAGTGCTCTTTGAGTGATTTTTGCTTTTGAGCCTGCTTATGCCCACAGTAAGCGACCACGTTTGAGTGCCATTGGTCGTCACTGGAAACCGTCACTGCTCGAAGGCTCTCGTCTGGAGACACTGCGGAATATTGGTTGAAAGATATTGGCGCCATCTGTTCCGAGCTTTTTGTTGTGTTCATGGATGGCGATATTGTGTTAAGCAGAGGTTTAAATATCATGCGAATTGAATTGTAGGGACACAATGCGTGTAAGCGAATTCCTGCAGCGCCGCGACTGCTAAGGCAGTCTCCCTCGAACCGTGACGCGAACCACACTAGCCGCCACTAAGCTATTGTAACGTGAGATTTTTATATTGGAAATAAGTAACACTAAAACATCCTTGGACTTTCATTTATTACGGACAATTTCCTCACCTGAACTTAGCATAACCCGGACAGTGCAATTATTACATAAGTACCCCAGCAAGTACTTACAGTGGTGACCCCGAACTTGAACACAGTGACTTAGTGCGTGTATATATTTTTTTTTATGTGAATTAAACACTTCAGAGCGGGGGAGGCTCCCCTAAAAAAGGGTAAGGGGCTAGTGTGGTTAGTGATTTGCTTCGAAACCCGAAACTGTGGCAGAAGGAAAGTACTTTATAATGACGGGTTATGGAGTCCCCAACGCTGCACAGGGCGGAGCTGCGCCGGCGCCCGTACAGCAGGCGCCGCCGGCGCCTGTACCGCAGGCGACCCAGGTTCAAAACCAACATTCGTCTACTACAGGAGTGGATGTGGCCGCAATTTCGGTTGCGTCCAGATTGCCGGAGTTTTGGACGGACCAACCAAGACACTGGTTTATACAGATAGAGTCCATACTAAATCCGCAGCACTTGAGTGATCAGGCGAAGTATGACTTGGTGATAAGCAAATTGAGCAAGGATGCCATTGGGCAAATTACGGATATTCTCCTGCAGCCGCCAGCAACGGGCAGATACATGGCATTAAAGAACAAGTTGTTGGGCATTTACGAAGAGTCTGCCAAGAGGCAGCTACAAAAGTTGCTCAGCGAGCAGGAGTTGGGGGAGCAGAAGCCGTCCCAGTTGTTACGCAGAATGCGAGACCTGGGACGAGGGAAGATTCCGGATGCCACACTTAGTATCTTGTGGCAAAATCACTTACCAGCGGCAACGAGAGCAGTGCTAGCAGCATCGGGAAACACAGACCTTGACAGTCTGGCAGCGACCGCAGATACGGTGCTGGAGGCAACGCGACCGATGCAGGTTTCGGAGGTGGTTTCCTCGCCGGGTGTTGACAGGAGCACGGCAGTGATATTGGCGGAGATCGCTAAGCTTACCTCCAGAATAGCGAACTTGGAGACAGGAGGGTCACGTCAGAACGATCATTGTAACTGCGGGCAGAGACGGAGAGGAACATCCCGTCACCGCAGCTTGGGTCGGCAACGTTCGGCATCCCGTGGGCGGAATCAGCGCACGCCTGACAGTCCAGACTGGCTTTGTGCTCACCACTACCGTTACAAGGAGAAGGCTCGTCGTTGTGTTTCCCCCTGCGCCTGGAAGAAGCAGCCGGGAAACTAGAGGAGGTGCAAGCAGCGGCGGAATCTTGTGCCATCGAGCCATCGCACCGCGTTCGCGTTACGGATACCAAGACGGGGTTAAAGTTTCTTGTGGACACGGGCGCAAATGTTTCGGTATTGCCAGTTAAGCATAAGTACTCTAGTGATGTAAGTACTAGTTATAAGCTATTCGCGGCGAACGGCTCTGAAATCAAGACATATGGCACAAAAATGTTGGAGTTAAATTTAGGTCTCAGAAGGGCATATCGTTGGAATTTCATAGTAGCAGACATAACTCAGCCAATCTTAGGGGCTGATTTCTTAAGCAAATATGGCCTTTTGGTTGATTTGAGAGCTCGTAAATTAATAGATAAGGTAACCAATTTAAATATTAATGCATTAGTAGTAGAGTGTAAAGAGCCATCTATAAAGACTGTGGATGGGAATCACCCTTATCATTTATTACTTAGTAAATACCCAGAGATTACCAAACCAGTATCATTCAGGGAAACTCCAACTCACGGTGTGTACCATCATATAGAGACCAGCGGTCCCCCGTTATATGCGCGCGCCAGGCCGCTACCACCGGACCGTTACAAGAGGGTTAAGGAGGAGTTTAAGGTCATGCAAGATTTGGGCATCTGTAGGCCATCGAAAAGCCCTTGGGCCAGTCCTCTTCATGTCGTACCAAAAAAGAATGGTGAGTTGAGGCCCTGCGGGGATTATAGGCGCCTAAATGCTGTGACCACTCCTGATCGATACCCCATTCCTAGGATACAGGATTTTACTTACATAATAGGAAACAATGAGTATTTTTCGACTATAGATATAAATAGGGCATACCGTCACATACCAGTCGCGGAGAACGACATTCAGAAAACGGCGATAATCACGCCTTTCGGACTGTATGAATTCCCTCGCATGTGTTTTGGATTGAAATGTGCAGCGCAAAGCTTTCAAAGGTTTATGAATACCATTTTTCAGGACCTAGATTTTGTATTTTGTTACATAGATGATTTGTTAATAGCCAGCGAGACACAGAAACAACACGAGGAGCACCTAGAGCAAGTGTTCGCGAAGCTCAACGAGTACGCAGTCACCATAAATATCTCGAAATGTAATTTCGGTAAGTCGGTAGTCCAATTTTTAGGGTACGAGGTCTCCAAGGAGGGAATCCGTCCAATGGAAGAGAAAGTGCGAGCGATCGTCGAGTATCCGCGGCCTGAGACGATTCAAGAGCTACGTAGATTTATGGGTATGGTAAATTTTTACAGATCCCACTTGCCGAACGCGGTTTCACATCAGACAGAGTTAAATAAGTACCTACACAACAGTAAGAAAAGAGATAAGACAAAGATCGAATGGACGGCGGAATCTATCAAAGCATTTGAGCAGTGTAAGTTAAGCTTGCAAAATGCGGCTACATTGGCTCAACCTATCTCAGATTCGCCATTGTCTTTAATGACCGACGCATCGGACACCGCCGTCGGGGGGGTGCTACAGATTAAAGTAGGCAATGTATGGAAACCCATGGGTTACTTTTCGAAAGGTTTGACAAAGGCACAGATGAAGTATTCGTGTTTTGATAGAGAGCTTTTGGCTATATTCCTAGCCGTTAGGCATTTCCGTAAGCAATTTGAGGGGCAACAGCTAGTGATATACACAGATCATAAACCATTGACGTACGCTTTTAAGAATGTCGATAGTAACAAAGAGACCCCACGCAGAGCGAGGCAACTCCTTTTCATAAGCGAGTTCACTACAGATATTAGATATGTGGTAGGTAAAAATAATGTAGTAGCTGACGCGTTATCGCGTGTTGAGACGATTTCCTGTCCCACAGTGCTCGACTTCGACGAAGTCGCTGACGCGCAGGAACGTGACGATTATGTGCGGCAAGCGGACGCGCACGATAGCAACGTAAGGCTTAGGAAATTTATTTTGCCAGCGTGCAATAAGGAGGTTTATTGCGAAACCGCAACGAAGCATGTTAGGCCATACCTACCACCGCAGTTCAGGAGGCTTGCTTTCGACGCTGTGCATAATCTAAGTCATCCAGGGATACGCACAACTAGAAAATTGGTAGCAGACAGATTTTTTTGGCCAGGGATGAATAAAGATGTGGGTTCATGGGCAAAGTGTTGTATTCAGTGCCAGAGGGCAAAAGTAATAAGACACACAGTTTCAGAGTTTGTTGACTACCCGGTAGTAGCTAGGTTCGAACATATAAATATCGATATCACTGGACCTCTCCCTACGACGGCGCAGGGGTATAGGTATCTGGTCACTGTCATAGACCGTAGGACGCAGTGGCCGGAGGCTTTTCCAGTACAGGATATTACTGCGGAAAGCGTAGCATGGGTTATATATGATGGCTGGATATCACGGTACGGCTGCCCACTCAAGTTATCCAGCGACCAGGGTAGGCAATTCGAAAGTAGGTTGTTCGCATCTCTGATGAAATTATTGGGTGTGAAGAAGCTCAGGACAACTGCTTTCCATGCACAGAGCAATGGGAAAATCGAAAGATTCCATAAGTCATTAAAAATGGCTTTAAAAGCCCGGTTAGACTGCACTAGTTGGCTACAGGAATTGCCAACAGTGATGTTAGGTCTTCGCGCGGCGGTAAGGAGCGACAATGGTGTCAGCGCCGCCGAGATGGCGTTCGGCCGAAGCCTGCGTTTACCAGCGGACTTTTACGAGTTCACGGACAAAGAGGTATGTGACGACAGCGATTTGATCGATAAGATCCGTCAAACGATAGGTAAGTTAAGACCAGTCCCAGGATCTCATAGTAATTCAAAATCATTTTTTGTGCACCCCGATCTGAAAACGTGCTCGCATGTTTTCGTTAGGGATGACACCGTTAGGAGGCCGTTGAAAGCTCCGTACGATGGTCCATACCGCGTCATCAAGAGGACAGATAAAGTTTATTCTGTACAGTTGCCCGAACGCAAGGCAAACATTTCAATAGATCGGCTTAAGCCGGCATATATATTAAATGATAAGATTGATAACTCAGCCACAGCCTTACAAGCAAATAGCGGCTCTAGTGACATTACAATAGGGCCCAATACAGTTAAAACGACGAGGAGCGGGCGCGTGGTTAAGGCACCCGTTCGATTCATGTAAACAATGTCGCGTAAGATGTCTTGTTTAATCCATTTGTGATTTCGTAATATGTATTCTTATTTTAGCACGTACCTACGCACAAGCATTTTTTTCTAGAGCAAGAAAACAATTCGTGTTTAATTGGTGTATGGCACGTACAGATTTATGTTGAGTTGACAATGTAAGTGGGATGTATACGAAAAATATGAAGATATTAGTTTCATTTCGAGGTTATAGCCTATTCGGAAAACATCATGGGCCACAGTCAAAGTAGCGCGGATAAAAGTGACGCGAACGCCCAGGCACAAGTTATCAATAATGTTACGCAAGTTGAGACAAAGTTGAATTATGTGACTATAGTACTCATTGTCATAGCTTGTGCATTTTTCATAATAATTATTTATACGCTTCGGCGACAATGTCTCAAGAAAACGCAGAATTGGCTACGGAAAGAACTTAACAAGGTGGGAGGTCCAGCCCCGCTGCAGCGTGTTCAGGTTCAGCCCGCGCCGCAGCCACCCAACTATTAACGTGTTCCAGTTTTCGTATACAACCCACGGTTGGTTTAGTGATTAATGTGCATTCAGTGATAGCTTAAGCGACAAATAGGGATAATATGTGTTTTTGGCTCCATAAGAGAAGCCCATGTCTGTTTTTGAATTTCAATTTTAATACTTAATTAGTTTAGTTATATTGTGACAGTGGCATACAGACAGCGCAAATTCTAGGTATCGGGGTCGTGTTATGACACCGCGCCGCCTGCCGGTATCAGGTTACCGGGCGGTGAGCGCTCGGCCCGCAGGATAAACAATGCAATTGTTATGATTTGTGCTTTCTGGATGCGAGCTAATATTTTTCTGTTTAAAATTTTTGTTCCCAAAAATTTGGGAGGGACCTATGTAGGGACACAATGCGTGTAAGCGAATTCCTGCAGCGCCGCGACTGCTAAGGCAGTCTCCCTCGAACCGTGACGCGAACCACACTAGCCGCCACTAAGCTATTGTAACGTGAGATTTTTATATTGGAAATAAGTAACACTAAAACATCCTTGGACTTTCATTTATTACGGACAATTTCCTCACCTGAACTTAGCATAACCCGGACAGTGCAATTATTACATAAGTACCCCAGCAAGTACTTACAGAATGGTGCATAGACATCTCCATAGTGGAACTAGCTATTTTAAAGGTACGCTACAATATAGGCTTTGGCAGTCTATTTAATATACTACTATAAAAGTCTCTCGATCATCGCCTTTTAGGTCTGCGATTGTTTGAATCCAAGCTTGATTTGATTGTCGACAGACCGCCGGCCGCGGGGACAGCTCGCGCTGAGAGACTGCTCCGTGAGACTCGAGCGCTGCGCCGCGCCGCGTGGCGCCGCGACACGCGAGCCCGCGCCCGCGAGTCAGCCGCCGAGTGGAGGCGAGCGCGACACTGCGCCACATACACGCACCGATCAAGTCGTGACGAACACATACGTCTGCGATATATGCGGGAAATTATTCACACGAAAATATCGCCTAATTCGCCATGTTAACATGCATTTGCGAGAAAATTCAGAATTTGTATCTGTTAAATCAAATATCTATGAACGCGTTTGTGCGAGTGAAAAATCGTATGCTTGCAAAATATGTAATAAAGAGTTCTCAAGATTGGATAATTTACAGAGACACCAACGTGTCCACGCTGAAGATAAACCACTGTCTCGCGAAATATGTCAAAAGAAGTTCGCAGACTCGAGTTATTTAAAAGCAAATAAACGAATTGACACAGACAGAACACTTTACTCCTTCGATATATGTAAAATGCAGTTTGCAGAAATGGCCACCATGAAGAAACATAAAAGGACTCATACAGGTGAGAAATCGTACTCCTGCGAAATATGTAAAAATACATTTGGTAGTCCGACAAGCTCAGGCAATTCCGGTTTCCGCTAAGGTAAATAACGTGCTTTTCACTAACAATGTGAGGAAATAACACAAATATATTGCAAAAAACATTCGGTGACGTACCTAATAAAGCATTGATATTTTGACTTTAGCCAAATGCACTTTTTCTATGACTTCATTCAAGGGCAGTATTAAGTTTTCACAGTATCTTCTACACAAAAGGTCGATTTTTAAATTACTAGTAACGTAACTCATTTATATCACTATTCTTTGTAATCTGTTACTTCAACCATTTGACACATCACAACACCCATAGAACGTTGACACGCATAACTCATCGAAATTACAAATAAAATGAAGTAATTAATTATATTAAGGCTTCTCAAGTGAATCAAAATAATACTTCGCTTTTCTTAAACATAATTTAAGTTATGTTGCAGTTTTTTATATTATTTTTGTTGAGTATTTTACGATAATAATTCACCGCCCATACAGTTACGTTTTATCTCGACTTTTTTAAAAACCAGTGTTGTGACCTAGGAAGGACTAGTCCTTCGCTTCGATTCAGATGATATTTCCGTATAGTGATAGAAATCAATTAGGTACAAATTACGATACATTTTTAACCAAAACAAAATATTAATAATATCATAAAATATGACGTGAAAATGTAGTTAAATAACCGTGAACGTACCTTTGGCGTATAGGAATAAAATCGTTATTGATTTCTGAACGAAACAAAGATGATGTTGAAAAATAAAATCGGTTGTCAAGTGTGCAGTTTGTGGAATGTTTCTCGGTATATAATACCGGTATTACTGTGCGCCTATTCCGTATCTTTCCCTATTTTTTTGATTCTGCTGTGAAATCGATGCAATCAACCATTCGTTAATAATCGCTCGATTTGACAGACGATACGTCCTAGCCTCATCATTACAAACGTCAATTCATAAATGTCAAATATTTCAAGTAACAAATTCATGTTCAAATCAATGGACTTGCATTGAATTATACACTTTAATATATTTATCTTAGAATCATGGACTATGAAGTTGAAGAGCAAAAATAATTATTAACCTGGACCTTTTTTAGGCACGAGTGCATAGGCATCTTCTGAGTGAGCTCGCTTCATCGTCGGCCTCATCTTTGCCCCCAGGCTAGATGCTGGCCAAGAGCAATCCATTTTTAATATAAAAAAATAAAGGTGCGCACATACTGGAAAACTCGCGGTTCGCGGGCGGAGTTCTTTGGCTAAATGCATTTATCATTAGTTGATTTCATTAAATAAGGCATTGACATGCAGCGGAAAATAATGGGTTTTGGTAGATTATTATACTCCTAGAAGTATAATAATCTTACGATATAACTTAATTAAGTGCTTTTTTTCAAACATAATACGACCATTTCCGTTTGTTGTACCTCTACTTAAGAGAGAGCTTCAATCCTGCTTCTTATATTGTCACAAGACGGCGCGCGCGGCGACTCGGAGCTCGGACACGGAACACACGCGGCGGTCGACTACGAGAAAGATCCGACATGTGACATTTGCGGACGAAGGTTCGCGTCGAGGACAGATTTAATGAAGCATGTCGCGGTCCATATCCACGTGCCTACAGAAACAACGCAGAAGGAAGAGGGCAGGCGTGGTGTTGCGAATGATGGTGAGTTATTTTTGTGTTATTCTGCTTTTAAAATCTCTCGAGTACAGTCCACCTGCGGCCTACTCCGAACTTCGGAAATCGAACTTCGTATCGTGCCGTGTCGTGTGTTTCCGTCATATACTGTAAAACACGAGAGTGAAAGGGACGGCACGATACGAAGTTCGAAGTTCGGAGTAGGCCCTCTGTTCCTTAACTGTCATTCCGGTACAATATATAACCTTAAAACGTCAAACATGACACAATTTCTACTGGGATGACTGCTGTCACCGCAAGTAATCTATTTTAAAAGCACATTAATCTGACTGGTGTTAAATTGTTTGTAAGAATATCTGTCCAGTGGTGTTACAATAATCAAATTAAAATATAAATAAAAAAGCCCTTTGCAACATGAGTGGACAAGCGAAGAGACACCGGCTCTATATATTTTTTTGTCTTTTATCTTGACCCCGTCGCTACAAAAGGCTCGAAATGTCGGCATGTATTTATCTATAATATAAAAATGAATCGCAAAATGTGTTGGTAAGCGCATAACTCAACAACGCCTCGACCAATTTGGCCAAATCTTTTTTTAAAATGTTCGTTGAAGTTCAAGGATGGTTTTTACGGCGAGAAAAATTAGAATTATTGCTGGAAAAACCCTAAAAATAGCCCTTTTCTTTTTCCCATACAAATGATTTGTAACTAAAACGTAGTCAATTTGAGCTTTATTGCTATGGTATAAAGTTCATATTAAATTACAAGCACTCACTGTTGTCTAAGCAATGTAGGTGTGTTCCTAACGTCAAAGATCATATCTATCAAAACAATGTGCGTGTGTGCGTTGGAGCACAGAATACATAGTTGGAGGAGTTTAATGTCGCGTTCCGAAACTCGCGTTTCTTTTGTATTAGTTTCGGCACGCGAGATAAAATGCATCAGTTTCCACGTCATTACATCAGTCAAACAAAAATCGCGTTACCAACAGTGTTTTATTATTTTTAATATCCAAATTTTAAATAAATAAAACAATTCGTACGGCTTAAAAGGATTTGACTTCAAATCATATCAAATTAAAAAAAAAAAAGTTGTCTGTTACCTAATCTACTGAGTTTGCTTTTGTCAACTGATACACGAAACAAATTCGTATATCGTGTTTTGTGCAGAGTGTTTAGTTAGTTAGTGTTTGTTTAGTTCGTGATTAGTGAAAAAATAATTTATATTTGATATGCCTCCTATAAGACGAAGCAATTTAGGTAGAAGAACCAGAAATGCTACAAACCAAGCTAATTACCGATCTAATCGTACTGCACAAGAACGTGACGACGGAAATGAACGTGAAAGAATTCGGATATCACAAACGCGTGAAGCGCGAGCGCGACATTCGACTAATAATCGCGCAAGTTTGAATCGAGCTGCTTTCAGTTACGATGTGTCAATTGACTACAGTAACTACCAATGTGTTGTTATTGGTTCTATGAACTCGGTTTGCTCACACTGTAAGGCATTAAAATAAATGCGTGTCGAGTTGCAAAATGACCAATCTGGAAACATATTCTCTAAACAACTCATTGACATTGGTAATGGCAAATTTCCTATAGACATGTTGACTGGCTGCATTAACTTTCCTCAAAGTTTTTGTCAGTTAACTCGATCAAAAGATGAACTTATTCAGAAGGTGTTTCCAGATGTTTCTCAAAATTACAGAAACCATGATTGGTTGAGCGAACGAGCTATACTGGCTGCAAAAAACATAGATGTAAATGAATTAAATTTCAAAATTCAAGAACAAATTACAGGCGAATTGAGGAAATATAAATCAGTTGATTCGGCTACTAATCAAGATGATGTAGTCAACTATCCACCGGAATTTTTAAACTCGCTGGATTTGCCAGGATTGCCACCTCACAATCTTCAATTAAAGGTTGGATCGGTGGTTATAATGTTGCGAAATATCAACCAACCGCGTCTTTGCAACGGTACACGGTTAGCGATAAAAAAATTACTAAACAATGTGATAGAAGCAACTATACTCAAAGGAAAGTATAAAGGAGAAGATGTTCTCATACCGCGCATCCCAATGATTCCGACTGATGTGCCATTTGAGTTTAAACGACTACAGTTTCCAGTGCGGCTTGCTTTTGCTATGACTATAAACAAGTCCCAGGGGCAATCATTAAGTGTTTGTGGTATTAATCTAGAAAACCCATGTTTCTCACATGGTCAATTGTATGTTGCCTGTTCCCGTGTTGGAAAACCATCAGATTTGTTTATCTATGCGCCAGGTAATCAAACAAAAAACATCGTATACCACAAAGCACTACAATGATAATAATAATAATTATGATTCACATGATTAACAATAAAGCGATTACTTACTTTTAAATCCTTATATATGTTTTATTTAATTATTTTTTATTCACAACGCCCTATCACCAGGGTGACGGTTCTGTTCAGGAGAATTTTTTAAAATACGTAGGCACAAAAACTGCCACATTACAAATCTTTTTGACAGGACGAAGTCTGTCGGGTCAGCTAGTTAATTATATAATTTACGCATATTACCCGTTTAAACCGTTTTATTTCATATTGGACGAAGATGCGGCATTCCTTGAGTGCGGTGGAGATACTGCGATCGCCAACCCGCATGCCAAGCGTGGCGATTATGGCATTTACCCCCCATGAAATTGGGGGAGGCCTATGTCCAGCAGTGGACGTCCTAGGGCTGATATGGTGGTGGTGGTGGTGGACGAAGATGACTTACAGTCTTTCACGGTCCTCCAACTTTTGTCGAACGAGTCTGTTCGAGAGCGGTATACGGTAACCGGAATGGAAGAGTAGAAAATGAATGAACCTTGTCGTTTGCAGAAGCGTCACGCGGCAGCTCGCGCGCGGCCGCGGTGTGCCCGCCGGCGGCAGGTTAGTGGCGAGCATTTTACTTCACAGTCTGTGGCGTCCTCCTGCCAACTGTCAAACATCGCGTGTTCTGAATCACGCTATCGAAGTGTCTGAAATCGGTAGCATAAACCGATTTCCAGGCAATTCTCAGTGAACTGCGAAAAGATCTCTTTAATGTCTTCCCTCCCTGTGTCTCCTGTCTATTATGTATTTGTATATAATTCTCTAATCTTCCTGTATATATCCAGCATGTATGTATGTATGTATAACACTTTATTGCACAAAAAAAAACAAAATATCAAAATGTAAAAGTACAAAGGCAGCATCGTACATTATCCATGAAGACGACGGACGATGGACGAGACGGTGGCCTAGTAGTTCAAGCATGCGGCTGTCAAGCGGCGGTTGTGGGTTCGAATCCCGACTCGTACCAATGAGATTTTCGTTACTTGTCTACGGAATATCATTTGATATTTACCGTTAGCTTTCCGGCAAAGCAAAACATCGTGAAGAAATCTGCATACATTTGCTATGAAATTCAAAGGTCTATGTGATGTCCCCAACCTGCACGGGCCAGTGTGAGGACTACCGCCCAATCCCTCTCGTCAATGAGTGGTCTGGTATATATAGGCTCATGATAATGCCATTATCCACTCCCATGACATTCGACATAAAGCGCGGGGCGCGGACAACAGAGTGTGGTCTGCGCCTTACTTAAAGTCGCTTAAAATTTATTTAATAATTTTGCGCCTATGATAGGACTGATATCCCCTTGATTTGCTTCCAAAAAAACATTATAGGTATTAGATCCCAACAAACATTTAAGCGTTAATACGAGCTGTAGTAGAGCTGTATATCGGTCCTGCTGAGATATTAAAGAATTAGCTCTGCTCTTTTAGTTTTATAAAGTGTCATGTGAAAAGAAAAGGGTGTTATAGAAGGATATAACACCTTTATAGCTTCGATTTTGGCACAAACTTTTACAGGTAAAGCCTGTATATAGCCTCTATTGTGTTTCTATAGTATGTAAAAGTAAAAGTAGTTTATTCTTCAAATTAGGCATATTACATGCACCTATGAACGTCAATAAACTACCACCGGTTCGGAAAAATAAACCTCTGCCACGAGAAGAACCGGCGTAAGAAACTCGGCGAGGTGTCATTTTTTCAAAAATGATGAGATAATAGCGTTTTTTATCTCTTTAATTTTTTAGTATTGTTAAGTGTAAAGTTAATTATTAGGGCGCTTGCAAGTTTGATGCAAATGTGTATTAAACCAAATTTATCGTACACCAAAACCCATATATCAGGATCGTACAAAACTGTTATAACTATTTAACCTATTATGGCCGCTAGTACGCGACAACAGACGTAAGCTATACATAAGAGTTATTTAACGTTTGTAGAGTTTGTGTTCCTACGCTATTAACTCCGTTGTAGAACCAATGACGTTACTTAAGGTTGAAATACAGACAACCTTATGTATCTTATGATAAGCAACTCCAATATATCCGATTTACAGCAATAATCATAAAGGGACTAGATAAAGATTTTTCAACACGGTTTAACGTTGCTGGACGAAATAAGCTTTAATTTCATATGTATACAGGGTGTAGCCTGTAATAGGAGCAATAAATTTAAAGGACGCTTCCTTAGACCTCTTGTGTCCAAAATTTTTTTATCTTTTTTCAATTGGGAGAAATTTTGATCTAAAGTTACGACCTCCAAGTAATGGATCTTGGCACCCAGAGATTATAGCGCGGCAGTCAATGCTGATTTTGAGGTTGCTTCAAGTTATGACTCATAATCGTTGTCGCATTTTTAGTTTGAAAGAATATTTTTGGGTTTTTTTTTTTTTTATAAATTTTTAGTGTTTTTTGAATAAATTGTTATTAATGTCACTCCAGTAGAGTAAAAAAGTACACATAAGCTACATTTGCGAAAAAAAAATTCAAAAAAAATTTTTTTTTTTTTCAATTAAAATCATTTGGAAATAATTGCTGGAGAGCTCAATAGTATACCGTTTAATTTTTTGCTCCTATTACAGGCCACACCCTGTATACGCAACGCAGGCTTTGCCACTTTACTAACTGTGAAGGTTATATTGCATTGTTAGTTAAAATTGTAATACAACTTGAAGAGCTAAACTTATTTTAATAAGTGAATTGCATAGCCAACACGAAACAAATTATAGGGTAAACTAAAGAAACACGTATAATACAACATAAATAACATAATTAAAAACAGTATGGGGACAGTCTTATTCTAGAGGTATGGTACTTACAGGCATCTCACTTTCAATTACCTTATTGCACTCAAACAAATCACACGCTGGCGCCACCTCGAGTACGGAGTTGAGCAGAGCAAGCGCGCGCGCGACCTGTGTGTGTACTGACTTGGCAAAAACAGGCGGAAAAAAGCCTCGACCAGCTCTGGACTAACGACGGTGCTCCTGATAACACCTATGGCGAATTTTGCCAAGAAGTATAATCTTTTGTTACAACGGGATCCATTATATACCAATAGTAGCACTCTAAGCTTAAAAAATACCAACAACCAACGCTTAATTATTTGTTGGGATAGCAGTTGTCTTCAGTGGGCAGCGTAATTTTTGCAACGCTTTCCTTTCTACTTACACATTTTGAATAAGCAGGAGTAATAGTGAAGCCTTAACCTTTAACTGACGATGTGTTTAGAGCACTGTCAAAGTAATACTTTATGTCACGGTGACAAAGTTCAAAATATAGTCGAGACGTATACCACGTCAGTTTAAGGATAAGTGTTGGTTTGAAATGAGACAGCTGTTGTGTGTGTTGCAGTCGCTCGGGCCAGGGGGGCGCGGCCTGTGTCCGCGCGCGCCAGGGAACAGCTCGCCATGGCTTGTTCCGTGAGGCTCGAGCGCCTCCGCGGCCACGAGGCGCCGCGCGCGAGTCACACGTGGCGAGCGACATCGCGCCGCGGCCCGAGCCCCGCCGCGAGTAGCGTTCACAAACGTTCGTTCACCTGCGCCACTTGTAAAAAGCAGTTTACGCAGAAAGGTCACCTGATTACGCACGTCAGAGTACATACAGGAGAAAGACCTTATACTTGCGACGTTTGTAGTAAAATGTTTGCAGCCAGGTCAGCATTAAGGCAACATCAACTAATTCACACGGGAGACAAACGTTACACCTGCGATATATGTAAAAAGCAGTTTACACGGAATGGTACTCTGAATGCGCACGTCAGAAGGCATACAAGAGAAAGACCTTATACTTGCGATATTTGTAGTAAAACCTTCATAGAGAATTCAGCATTAAGGATTCATCAACGGATTCACACGGGTGACAAGCCTTATACCTGCTATATATGTAAAAAGCAGTTTACACAGAAGGGTACTCTGACTACCCACATCAGAAGACATACAGGAGAAAGACCTTATTCTTGCGATGTTTGTAGTAAATCGTTTGCGGGCAGCTCAGGATTAAGAACACATCAACGAATTCATGCGGAGGACAAACGCTATACCTGCAATATGTGTAAAAAGCAGTTTAAAGAGAAAGCCGTTCTGATAAGGCACATCAGAACACATACAGGAGAAAGACCTTATACTTGCGACGTTTGTAGTAAAACGTTTGCAGTCCTCTACGCATTAAGGCGGCATCAACGAACTCACACGGGTGCCAAGCCCTACGTCCGTGATATTTGTAAATAGCAGTAACCTGACACATATACCGGGTGTTTTTATTGATTCCCGTTCCTTATAGCATATAAATGTGTATAGGCAAAGAAACTCCGTAGCATGTTTGGTTTTAAAAAAATTAGGTTTTTTTTATAATTTTCATACAAAATAATTATATCACCAATGGTGAATGATAACCTGCCTTAAGAGTTAACGTGGAGTTAAGATAAAGTTAATGTAAAGTATGTCAAAGTCAAAATATTCTTTGTTCAAATAGGCCTATAAGCACGGAATATAAAAACCAGAGGAAGTGTCATCCTAGCGATTGTACTAGAGAACGGCTGTCGCCACACGCAAACAACCATGCTTAAATCACAACACACACACTATAAAAGAACTCTTTTCATTGATTAAAACGTACCGTGGCAATATGTGGTTAGCGGAGTAAATTTCATAAAGAAAAACAACTCCAAAAACTACTATTTACGGTCTAAATTACATTGCAAAGTAAATAGTTCTTACGTCCGTGAGATTCTTTACTGCTCGTGTTCTAGCAGACGTGTTAGTTCGGCTACTTGACACCAGATCTGCCACCAGACCAGCCATCTGGTGTCGAGTAGCCGAGGCGGTCAATTCAAACCAAAAGGACGTATGCGGTTTCGAATTTCGCATCGTGATTAGACTTTTTACATACGCTTAGTAGGCTTAAGAAATAAGGATGGGGTATGATTTTTAACTACAATTTAACCAACCTTATTAACGTAAGTAACTCGATAATGCCAAACGGCACAGGGTGGGAACTGCATGCTTGCATTTATGATGCAACTTAGCAATCCGAATACTGATATTATCGGAATATTCGTCCGAAATATTATCCGAATACAACAACATGAACGAACCGAATTTTCAAATATTTTGGATACCATAAAATATAGATAATAATTACTATTACGCTTACTTAAACATTAGGAGCGGAGTAATAGTACATTACGATACAAGTGCAGAAAACAGGAAATTCGCAACGAGTGGTGATAAATTGATACACGACGGAAGGGAGTGTTTTAAATCGGCACGAGTTGCGAATTACCTGATCGCACGTGTATCGTAAAACGTTTAACAGTACATATGGCTCTTTAAAGTTTCGACATATGCACGTAATCTGCTGATTACCGCATTCGTGCGGTAATATAGCACCATATGTACTGTAATTTTACGGACGGACGGACAGCGAAGTCTTAGTAATAGGGTCCCGATTTTACCCTATGTATATTAAGAAGTATGTATACTCTTGGCAATTGAAACTTCGCCACGACTAGGACTATGACTTAGGACTCTGCCAAAACTCTGAGCGGCGTCTCGCGTAAGTATCTGCCGAGGCAAACACTTCGGTGCACGTTTTACCTGTATATATAATTACGTTTTATAAATTCATCATCATCATCATCATCATTCAGCTGAATGACGTCCACTGCTGGACATAGGCCTCCCCCAAAGACTTCCACAATGATCGGTCCTGCGCCACCAGCATCCAGCGGACACCCGCGACCCTTACCAGGTCATCAGTCCACCGTGTGGGGGGCCTGCCCACGCTACGCCTTCCGGTACTTGGTCGCCACTCGAGAACCTTTCCTCCCCAACGGCCATCGGTTCTGCGTGCTATGTGCCCCGCCCACTGCCGCTTAAGTTTAGCGATTCGAAGGGCTATATCGGTCACTTTAGTTCTGCTGCGGATGGCCTCATTTCTGATGCGATCACGCAGAGAAACTCCCAGCATAGCCCTCTCCATTGCTCTTTGGGTGACTTTGAGCCTTCTTAAGAGGCCCATAGTAAGCGACCACGTCTCAGTACCATATGTCATCGTCGGTGGTGGTAGCCGGACCTTTGCCGGAGATTCTTAGCACCCCTGGCCCCGCTAGTAACCTGGCAGCTATCAAAACCAGGGCACTGGGGGCCACCGGAACCTCGGAGCCGTGGCTTTATTGTGTAATCCATAGGGGGTAAATGCCATAATTGCCACGCGTGGCATGCACGCTTGGTTTTATAAATTGTGTCTTCGAAATTAATAATGTAATTATTTCTTATACTCTAAAATAATATTTAGGAGCGCTCGTGGCCCAGTGGCACCCGCGTACTGCGTGCGATATGCGAGGTTAAGCAATGTCGGGCGAGGTCAGTCCTTGGATGGGTGACTGGTTACTAACTGAGCGCTCCCGTGCTTTGGAAGGCTCGTTAAGCCGTTGATCCCGGTTGCTGTCTATGATAGCAATCGTAAAGCCAAGTTAGAGGCCTCAGGGCGGCTTGAGAACTTCTAACAGTCAAGTTGCCCACTCACTTGACAAGCCTATTCCCAATAAGGTCGGTTTCCCCGTCGGGTTGGAAGGTCAGATGGCAGTCGCTTCCGTAAAAACTAGTGCCTACGCCAATTCTTGGGATTAGGTAGCGGACCCCAGGCATTCTTCATGATGCAACTGTACTGGGAATAACGCTAGGAGGATGATGGCTCTAAAATAATATTTTACCAATGATAGGAAATCCCTCCATGGGACACATTTTTCGTAGCCAAAATGGCTAAAACGGAACCAGTCCGTCCGTCCGTATGTCACAGCCGATTTACTCGGAGACTATGAGCACTACAATTATGAAGTTTGGTAGGAAGGTGTATTCTATGAACCCGAGACCTCCTTAAGTTTATTGTAATGACGTGTGTCTGTTGTATGGATTTGTGTTACTGCTATAGGCTATATGTATACTGTGCTTAAGGTTTAAATACAGACCTTATGAATCTTACGTAGTCACGGTACTTATATCTATTCTGGAGGTCGTTGCACCTACTCTAGCTGTAATTTTTAATAACTGTGTAGACAATTTATTTATTTATTTAAACTTTATTGCACAAAGAAATCGGTAGAAATGGCGGACTTAATTTATTTATTTATGCGTACGTGCGTGCCAGCGTGTCAGTGTGTGTGTGTGTGTGTGTGTGTGCGTGCGTGCGTGCGTGCGTGCGTGCGTGTGTGTGTGTGAAATAGAACTTGAATTGCGCATAAAATTATAAATAAAGCAAAAATATGCTTACAGTATGTAAAATTATCATCAATCTTTTTGTAAATTTGATAAAGTACAACGTTTTATTACCCTAAACAGCAGATAAAGGTATTATCACGGAGCTCTTCACACGCCGAAAACAATTTCGAGACTGACTTATAATCGATTAATGAAGTAGTTTTTAATAATTTTGTGCACACATTGTGCCTATTTTTTGGCAGAGGGGTAAGTATACTAATGGCGTCTCCTGTTTTAAATTCTCTAAGGCATGATCGCTTTCATGACGAAAGCAAGAAAGAAAAGCTGGTTAGTGAATCTAGCAAGTGGGTGATGAGTGGATGCAAACACGATCGTGCTATCAATGCAGGTTGTTCCAGTAGTGTATATTGTGTCTCGTGGTATACTTTCACTTTAGGTCTCACCTGCTTCTTACGCAGTAGTTCTTGGAATAATGGACTCCTCATACTATCAACGAAGTTTTATTTTTATACTGGTCCGGAACCTCACTGAGAAATATCAAGCGATTGCACAAATGAAATCTTAAACTCGATTTAGGTCCGGTAAATTTTGGTAAATCATTATTGACCAACATTCAACCTGGTAATAAACCAGGAAAAAAGTGGGTTTGTTTTTTTTAATCATTTATCCATCACAGAACAGAGGAAGTGCCTTCCGGCCAAGTTTAGATTTCTTCGAAACGATTTGACCAATATGATTGCCTGTTCATAAATAAGAACAGCTGGTGGTAAGTAAGGTCGCCAAAGAGATACGCTGTGTTGAGAGTGAGGGACCTGCATACGACGTCTCTGGCTGTCAATACACCGAATCCTCAAGTTAATAAGTAGTCGGCAAAACGCTTGTGATTCTTCTGGAGTCGCAACCTGCTTACCATCAGGCAGGAAGCGTAAGCTTGTTTGCTACCGACGTTGTATAAAAACGCGAGGTGATGCGAGCATACTTTTAGAACAACTTACTATGTAAACGTCGACAGTATTCAATTTCTTGCATCGCCTCGCCTCTTCTTTTTCTCTTGTCCGAGAAAAATCAACCTTCACTAGATGCGTTTTTTGACTTTTTTGTGCACCTTTTCATTTTGCATATCTTAAGATGTTATTAACTAAGATCGAAAGCGTACATATCAGTACGCTTTTATTAATATTCTAATATCCTCTTTCCGAAGCATACTTATACCTACTGCATAACGTCACCCATCACTCAAATGTATGGGATTATTGTAAATTGAATAACTAAATAATAATTTAAAAAAATACTTTCAGATTGCCATTCGTGTGGCTCATGCACCAATTAACGGTGCCGATCGACACTTATACGAGGGGCGTTCAATAAATTCTCGGTATTGACATATTTTAAACCTCTTTGGTAAACTTTTTAATACTGGCCGGTAAAAGTCATTCATTAATATTAAAAAAGAGTAAAATTAAAACGGCGATGTTCTTTTGTTTTTTTGTAAGTACCGAACAAACGTGATCACTATGAGCGTTATTTCAATGTTGGTTAAATTAAAGCACCGAGCGGTAATAAAATTCTTGACCAAACACGTAAAAAATCAATAAGCTATAAAAAAGAAATGGATTATGTTTACCGTGAGTCTGCTCCTTCTTTATCAACAATTCAGAAGTGGTCAAGTCAATTTAAGCATGGGGCAGAGAGTATCGAAGACGACCATAGAGCTGGTCGGCCCGTCGAAGCTTCATAAGAAAATTTAAAAAAGTGGAGAAAATTATATTTGAAGATGGTTGAGTAAAGGTGAAAGCAATAGCTCAAAGAACTAACCATTCTATTGGTACTAGACACGATATAATTCATGACCATCTTAATATGTCAAAAGTCAGTGCGATATGGGTACCGCTAATCCTGACACCGCTTCAGAAGAATACGCGTGTTGCTCGTTGTTCCGAATTTCTTGAGGTGTGCGGTGAAATTCCTGATAAGATACTGCAAAATTTTGTTAGTAGAGATGAAACGTGGGTTCATCATTATGACCCTGAGAGCAAACAAGAGTCCATGCAGTGGCACACTAAAGTAACTCCTCACCCCAAGAAGTTCAAGGTCGTGCCTTCAGCTAGCAAGGTCATGGTCACAATATTCTGGGATTGTGATGGAATGTTGCTGATCGATTATAAAGAAAAGGGTGTAAGTATTAAAGGAGAGCGCTACGCTAATATTATATGCCAAATAAGGGAAGCAATCAAACATAACAGACGGGGAAAATCAGCCAAAGGTGTTCTGCTTCTACACGACAACGCCCCTGTGCATAGTGCTCATATTGCCAAGGCTGCTGCTCTTGAATCTGGACTCGAAACTATTATATACCCACCGTATAGTCGAGACTTGACCCCGAGTGACTTATATTTGTTTCCCAATGTCAAAAAGAATCTACGTGGAAATTAATTTTCTAACGATGAAGCATTGAAGGCAGTGTAGGAGCATTTTGACGCCAAAGACAAAAAATATTTTTATGAGGGGTTAAAATAACTATTTGACCGGTCTTATAAGTGCATAAACATAGGAGAGGAGTATATTGAAAAATAAAAATAAAATACCTATAATATTCTTTTGTTTTCATTCTAATACCGAGAATTTATTGAACGCCCCTCGTACAATAAGATCTTCTGCCAGTAACTATTAAAATTTAATCATTTTCATTTGACACAATGACAACCGGTCAATTCGACGTTGGATAGTTGACTGAGTTGCTATCGGGCACTGAAACATCACTGTAAACGTAAGCTCCGCATTTGGCACTAGATTTTGTGGCACCGGTTTTGAGGGACGGTTATGCTTCCATACTTATTGTATTTCGATTGTGCAGTGCATCCCAAGTTTTCTTGTACTAACTCTACTAAATAGATAGGGTATACAACCAGCGCTTAATTGTTTGTTGGGGTAAATAGCAGTGTCTCCAGTGGGCAGCGTAATTTTTGTAACGCTTTCCTTTCTAAGTGCATATTTTGAATAAGCCGGAGTAATGGTAAAGCCATAAGTGTTAGTTTGGCTTGCAATAGTGAAGCTGTTGTGTGTGTTGCAGTCGCTCGGGCCGGAGGGGCGCGGCCTGTACCCGCGCGCGCCAGGGATCAGCTCGCAATGGCTTGTTCCGTGAGGCTCGAGCGCCTCCGCGGCCACGAGGCGCCGCGCGCGAGCAACACGTGGCGAGTGACATCGCGCCGCGGCCCGAGCCCCGCCGCGAGTAGCGTTCACAAACGTTCGTTCACCTGCGGCACTTGTAATAAGCAGTTTACTAGCAAAAGTTATCTGATTACTCACATCAGAATACATACAGGGGAAAGACCTTATACTTGCGGCATTTGTAGTAAAATGTTTGCAGCCAGGTCAGCATTAAGGCAACATCAACTAATTCACACGGGTGACAAACGTTACACATGCGATATATGTAAAAAGCAGTTTACACGGAATGATACTCTGAATGCGCACTTCAGAACGCATACAAGAGAAAGACCTTATACTTGCGATATTTGTAGGAAAACGTTCATAGAGAAATCAGCACTAAGGAAACATCAACGGATTCACACGGGCGACAAGCGTTATACCTGCCATATATGTAAACAGCAGTTTTTATACAAAACTAATCTGACTACACATATTAGAACGCATACAGGGGAAAGACCTTATACTTGCGATATTTGTAGTAAAACGTTTGCAGTCAGCTCAACATTAAGGCAACATCAACGAACTCACACGGGCGATAAGCGTTATACTTGCAATGCATGTGACAAGCGGTTTACAAAGAAAGATAATCTGATTACGCACATCAGAACACATACAAGAGAAAGACCTTATTCTTGCGACGTTTGTAGTAAAACGTATGCAGACAGGTCACATTTACGGCGCCATCAACGATATCACACGGGCGAGAAGCGTTATACCTGCAATGTATGTAGAAAGCAGTTTACAGAGAAGGGTACTCTGATTAGGCACATCAGAACACATACAAGAGAAAGACCTTATTTTTGTGATATTTGTACTAAAACGTTTGCACGAAGCTCACACTTACGGAGCCATCAACGAATTCACACGGGCGATAAGCGTTATACCTGCAATATGTGTAAAAAGCAGTTTACACAGAAAGCTGATCTGATAAGGCACATCAGAACACATACAGGAGAAAAACCTTATCCTTGTAACGTTTGTAGTAAAATGTTTGCGGACAGGTCAGCATTTAGGCGGCATCAACTAATTCACACGGGCGACAAGTGTTATACCTGCCATATGTGTAAAAAGCAGTTTACACAGAAGGGTACTCTGATTAGGCACATCAGAACACATACAGGAGAAAGACCTTATACTTGCGACGTTTGTAGTAAAACCTTTGCAGTGCTCTCAGCATTAAAGCGGCATCAACGAATTCACACGGGCGCCAAGCCCTACGTCCGTGATATTTGTAAAAAGCAGTAACCTGACATATGTATGTAATAATTTGTCGAACACACAACAATCATAAAAATGGGTGGTTTTATAACTATTTTATACATTATCTATTATTATGTTAATAATAGTATATTATAATGTGAGACCACCGGAGAATGGGCAGCAGCATTCCTTGAGTGCGGTGGAGATACTGCGATCGCCAAGCGTGGCGATTATGGCATTTACCCCCCATGAAATGGGGGAGGCCTATGTTCAGCAGTGGACGTCCTAGGGCTGATATGGTGGTGGTGGTGGATAATGTGCAGGACATAAATATTGACGTTATTTTCTTGAAAACCCAAATTCAAGGATCAACCCTTAAATCGATACCAGGAAAAATACTGAACGTACTAAAATTCTAAAAACTAGAATCTACACCAATGTTGAGGTACGACAAAGGAAAAAGGAAGTGGGTAGAAATATATAATTTCGGCGACGAATGCAGCGCGATCGTACACATTACCCACCGGTAGCGAGTATATGCGTAAAATAAATGTTTTCACCTCGCCAGATCAAAAAGTCTTACTTAATCGATCAAAAGCTAACGGATAAAGTGTTTTTGATATTCGAACGTGACGCACTATCATGTTTCAATTTTTTTTTGAGTAAGATTGGCCGGTCATTACCTTCGTTTAAAAATAATAGTACATTACTATAGAGGCCGGGGAACGAAGGGTTGCAGGCCGAGTAGATATAGACCGGATAGGGATATGCGGCCTCGAACCCAACGTTTCTCCCCATGATTAGCATAGTGCTTTTCTCAAACATATGCAATGAATTAAAAAAATACATCACTCAAAAAAAATCCAGGAGCTATTTTTGTCATTAAAATTTAAAAAAAAATATTTCCCGGCCTAAAGCCGGGTCCGCAGCGCCATGTTTTTCATGTTTGCAAACATGTTTTGTTGGATTTTTGGTACAGCGGACCCGCCTTCTTAACATAGAGGCCAAGCCTATTTTGTGTTCGAAAAACAAGTCAGCCCGGCTAGTATGATAGCTTATACCGTCACGTTATATGGCCAAAATGTACTGAAACGTCACATAAAATGTGACGGTATAAGCTATCATACTAGCCGGGCAGATGTTTGCAAACATGAAAAATATGGTTCTGCAGACCCGGCTTTAGCCTTCAATTGTGTATGTAATTCAGTAAAATGTACCATTAAAAAAAATAGTAATACTTATTCTAGCTAAATTTTATATATTAAATAATGATTTCGAATTATTTATAAAGCAACGATAGGGATAAATAATATTAAAATGTATTTTTTGTTTCAATATTAAGCGCTTCGTGCGAAGTCAGAACGCTGCATGCTGGCTAGGCTGGGGAAGCATTTACCGATACAATGTTCGATAGGTCGGTTAGTGAACAGCTTATTTAGTGTGCCGGTTTGCGACGACTTGAATGAGTTTATGAATTAAAAGGTTACTCTGTCGTTTTTTTAATGGACTAAATAAAACTCACTGTTTCTTTAAGGTCTGTAAAATTATACTCATCTGCAAAAAAAACTGATCTCATACTTTTTAGTACGATTTAGGGCCAAATATTTGCCGCCGAGTATCATTGTATTATCTTTAATTGAAAAAACCTCGTCCTCCAGCCCGGCTAGTATGATAGCTTATACCGTCACGTTATATGGGCAAAATGTACTGAAACGTCACATAAAACGTGACGGTATAAGCTATCATACTAGTCGGGCAGGTGGTAGCAAACTGACGTTGGTCGCGCAACTGGCCTAGCGACAGTACCATATTTAAGTTATAAGAATATAATTAATAACAAGATTTATTGAAAAATCCTTATAGGTTATATTTTATATTATACTATTGTGCTTGAACATACAAATTACATATAATAATAATACTTTGGGGAAAACGTTGGTGTTTTATTGAGGTCAAGACTTCGTAACACAAAGATGCGGAACACCGTACTGTATCGTAAGCTTGCTCGGCAGTCGACCATGTTTGCGTATAGGCGTGGACTGCCATGCAGTTTGGGTACGCCTTGCACCAGGAAGGCACATAATAAGAACAGGCGCATTCTCACGGTTCAGTGAGGCGGGCGACGTGAGTGATGCGACGCTGTTAGAAGGTAGAACGAGATAGGGAATCGAATGATCTCGGTTTCATATTCTTTCAATGTTATGTCGTCCACCACGCTGGAGCATCAGGTTGCGCTTATATTATTACGTGACGTACAAGGCGCACTCAAAGGCACTCCAAGCCTATAGATAGGCGCATTAAGTCGCATCCCCACGCGCGAGGATAGCGGACTGCCGAGGAAGGTCAAAGGGGTGGAGCTTGCGATTCAGTACGATGTGAAGTTGGTTTCGCCGTCCGCCGTGCAGCCTGCCACTGTCCAGAGGAGAACCGTGGCGTGACGGTATAACCTATCGTGCTAGCTTGCACTTGCAGGAGACCACCGTGTGGTTGGGCTTATATAACACGACGGCAGCGTCGAGCACAGCGTCTGTCTCCAGCTGCCGCAAGACTGCGCCTCGCCGGTCGTCCAGCAGACCGAGGATCAGACACAGCTCGGTGTAGGGCATCATGCCCCAAGGATTGATCAGTCCCTTACCTATCATGAGACGCTGGAACATAAGAAAACATTTATTTTTAAACGACTTTGGCAAATGGCGAAGTAAGCGGTCAACCTATAGATGCTAGAAAAAACTACACGCACATTCGCATTGCCGACCCTAAATGCTTACTGTATGTATACTCCTCTTTGAACTGATCACGCCCTAAGGCTAGGTTCACACGGCGCAATTTTTCCCGTATACCGTACACGAGATATTATCGAATATCGTAGTGACAACAAAATTTAGAGGCCACCGGCCGGCTTCAGAACTTAAGTTGCCCACTCACTTGACAAGCCTAAGCCCTTCATAATTCTTAAAATTTGAAATGTTGTCAATTGGAATACGAGGATCCATGTCGGCGTGCACTCAACGACTGGCGGTGTGGCGGCTGTCAAATCGTATCTAATAGACGCTGTGTGAACAGCGGCCACGTAGACGGGAAGGCCGCATACGTGAAAAAACCGAATGGATCTCGCACCGTGTGAAAGGCCGTCTCGTATTCGGGAAAACCGTATGCGAGAAAATATCGAATCTAATAGTCGCCGTGTGAACCTAGCCTAACAGACAAATGACGACCTGTTTAGCCTAGTTGGTAGTGACTCTGCCTCCGAAGCTAGAGGTCCCGGGTTCGAATCCCGGCCAGGGCATTTATTTGTGCATTTTTCACGGATATTTGTTCTTGGGTCTTGGATGTTTTCTATGTATTTATCTATATAAGTATGTATATCGTCGTCTAGTACCCATAGTACAAGCTTTGCTTAGTTTGGGACTAGGTCGATTTGTGTAAGATAGTCCATTAAAAAAAAAAAAATTAGGTTGTTGCGAGGCATATCTTTTAGAGCGGCTTGTCTTGTCAGCTTCCCTTGGGTGTCGTAAGAGTCGACTATGGGAACCATCTCATCCCAACCACCGGCAATTGCTAAAAGTGGCACTGAAAATTAATGTTCATATGCTCTGCCTACCCCTTTTGGGAATAAAGGCGTGAGTTTAAGTATGTATGTATGTACGAGTGTTGTCTTGTCAGCTACTTTAGCACTGTACGGTGCCTCACCTTCAATTTGACGCGACAAACTGGCTCGTGTTGATGCCGGTGCAGGGAACATCGCCAGGAACTGCAAGTTGTAAGTAGAAAAATTTATTAAATTTTGATTTATGAAGAATCCCGAGTGAAGCGAAAGATTTTAAAGTAGATTTGTTGAAGGAGACTCTCGTAGCGAGGGATTCAAGTGTTTACGCCCAAGACCGAAATAATATTTCTGCTTTTAACGAAAAGAGTCATTGTTGTCCTCAAATGAAGGATAAACTTTTCTCAATTGAGGGCAGCAATGACTCTAATAGTAGGTGTGAAATAGTAGATTGTGCATCACGGGAGCAAAATTATATATTTAGCTGTTTGCGCCCAAGATGGAAAGTATTTTGCTACCGTATGACACATACTGCTTTTCACACCTTTTATGAGGAAAATAATCATTGTTGCTCTCAAATAAGGGTAGAAAAAAAATACTGTTCCATCCAAGTTCCATCTTTCGGGGCAACATAAAAAAACAACAATAGGTAAGTATTATATATAGTTCTTATTCCATGCTCGCATCTGAAAAAAGCAACAATAGCGAGGTAGGACGCAGAGGAAAGTCATCTCGCTTATACATGGAGCAGCCCGTAGAAAGAGGATTTAACTTTGCAGCTTTCTTAAATATTCAACAGCTTTAATGGTATTATAACATACTGCATAGAAAACTGCCAAGTTAAGGCTCAAAATGCATTAAGCCGCAGTAAATTAGTTTTACTGTTAACAATGTAGTGCCGGAGTTGGCCCCATTTTTTTTTTTTATGATATAGGTGGCAAACGAGCAGACGAATCGCCTGATGGTAAGCGATTAGCGCCGCCCATGGACACTCGCAACACCAGAGGGGTTGTAAGTGCGTTGCCGGCCTTTAAGATGGGAGTACGCTCTTTTCTTGAAGGTTTGAAGGTCGAATCGGTCCGGAAATACCGCAGGCGACAGTTCATTCCACAGTTTAGCTGTGCGAGGCAAGAAATTTCTGGAGAAACGCACAGTTGAGGACTGCCAACCATCTAAGTGGTGAGGATGGAAATTTTGTCGCGTTGGGCGATGGCGGAAGGAAGCGGCAGGGATTAATCCGAACAATTCCTCGGAGCACTCCCCGTAATACATGCGGTAGAAAATGCAGAGCGAGGCTACATTTCTACGCAGCGCCAAGGAGTCAAGCCGTTCCGAAACCCGCTGGCAGCCGACAATTCGAGTCGCTCTCCGTTGGATGCGGTCCAGAGGGAGAAGCTGGTACTGTGGTGCCCCTGCCCAAAGATGAGAACAGTATTCCATATGTGGGCGGACCTGTGCCTTATAAAGCTGTAGGCATTTCAGAGAATTTACGGAACTTGGCACCCATTTAGATCTCAATTCTTTTGTCGGCGAAGACGACAACCAAGCATCGCATATTCTTAATGTTGAACTTGGCTCCCATTTTCACTTTTATGTTTTTGATGGGATATCATTACTTTTTGTCAATCTTCGCCAAACGGTGCTTTTTAAGAGCGAATGCACGAGTTACTATACAAAATACCCAAATCGCTAGTTCCCTCGATTTCTCCAGACCCTATGATCAGATTCTTACCTGGTAACTATGGGACCACCCCTGAAGTATACCGTTTCAAACACATTTATTACCTGGTCAACATAAATTTACAGTACATATGGTGCTCCATTACCGCACGAGTGCGGTAATCAGCAGATTACGTGCATATGTCGAAAGTGTCGAAACTTTAAAGAGCCATATGTACTGTAAAACGGTAAAACGTTGTACGATACACGTGCGAACTGCCCGGCTAGTATGATAGCTTATACCGTTACGTTTTATGTGACGTTACAGTACATATTGGCCATATAACGTGACGGTATAAGCTATCACACTAGCCGGACAGGTAATTCGCAACTCGTGTCGATTTAAAACACTCCCTTCGGTCGTGTTTCAATTTATCACCTCGTTGCCAATTTCCTGTTCTCTGCATTTGTATCGTAATGTACTATTCTATTCGCTGGGCACCCTGAAGTTATGGTAACCTGAATAAATTGAGAAGTATCAGGTGAATGATACACCCGTTAACACGTTTATGATATCTCATCCTTAGTCGTGTTATATATGGTGACGGTTCTTCGACGACAGTCCGGTGACAAACAATAAAAGATACTTATTGAATAAGAGCGACAGAGAAAAATACATCATTTGTTGTCCTTGTCATAGTTCCGCTTTTTTTATTTGCCTTAATGTCATCTAAAGCTGTGTCTAAAGGTCAAGTCAAATCACGGATCTATACCTAAACCGGATTGAGTACTGTGACCGAAAAAGTGTGACCGACAGAGAAGCCAAACTTGAGGATTGCATCTCGTTTTAATTAGGGTGACCAAGTACATCTGTGGATATGAGGATTAATATCAATATAGGTTCTATGTAAAATGAAATTTTACACTAAATTAGGTAGTAAATAAAATAAGAATATTTTTCAAAGACATATTTATTTTCGCTAATCATAAGTTTATGTATGTTAAACATATAGTTTTGTGTCATTTTTGCCTAGAAACTTCTAAACTGTACTTTATTTCCCAAATCTCTTAACAAATGTGTTTTCCCGTGATGAGCCATGCGTAAATTAAAAAACCGGTCAAGTGCGTGTCGGGTCACGCACAAAGAAGGATTCCGTACCGACACCACCTAATCTACATTTAAAACCACTATACAATACAGTACATCAAAGAAGGCCGTATCTTCATAGGGAAGTCACGGCACTTACGCCTTTTTGTTTGGGCAAGAGTTTTTCAGCAATAACTCAAAAACCCTTAGACCTATCTTGTTAAAACCAAAAATCGTTGAAAGTATTTATAATTGTACATCATCTTGATTTTTTTAGAATTTTAAATCCCATAGTTTGGAAATTAGAGGGGGGGGGACACTTTTTACGACTTTGACAGCTAATATCTCACCAATGGTTGACTTAAATGGAAAAGTTTTATAGAAACCTCTATGTCATTTTTGAAAGCCTATCCATAAATACACCAAACGCCTATAGGCATTGAAAAAAAATTTGGCCTCCCTGTTACATGGACGGACGGACGGACAGACATGACGAATCTATAAGGGTTCCGCTTTAGCCATTTTGGCTACGGAACCCTAAAAATTTGAACGACAACTTGCACAGTTTAATCACATACAGTCCAAGTTAAACAAAAGCTCGTAATAATAAGAAAAGTTTAAAAGATTGAATTTCAACTGACCTTGAGAGGTTTTCTCACTAAACACGTACTAACGAATATTTCTGCAAAACCAGCCCAAGTCATGGTCACCCTAATAAGTTTGACATTTGTCTTGTCGTTTTATCGTAAAATATAACAAATTGTTCCTTACCTGTGAAATGATATTCCACAATTAATAAAACTTTCACTTTTACAACCCTTTGCACAACATGTTTTCACCATTTTCAACTAATTTCATAAGCTGATAATTTTCATAATTTCAAATTTGACACGATTTACGTTGGGGTTACCAATCAATATTTGAAAAATACTACTTTATTTATTGCAATCCTAGGTTTTAGTCAGTTAATAATGTTGATATTTTATACAATTACAAATGAGGTCAAATGTAAATTATCCCTAATAAACATGCAGTACTAGTTAGTTTAAGCAAGTAATTATTCTCAGTATTCTAAAATACCACAACATATATATTTTTTACATTGGCAACTTGTGCGAGTGGGACACCGTCCTCCGGTTGGTTGCTCTCGCTCGGACCGCTTTCTCTAGTCTGTCTGTCATAACAGAATATTAACTGTATTACGCGGGAATATGGTTCAATTTTGATTGGCTCATAAACGTTTGAACTCAATCCGGTTTAGGTATAGATCCGTGAGTCAAATAGTTTGAGGCAAATATACGATTACCCGGCCAAATTAAAGAGGTTGTTTATTGTAAGCCGCCAGACGTTTAAGGCTACTTCTCAATTTAGCTATAGAAATCCTTACACTGAGCCCAAAGAGAACAGCCTTGGCCGCTTGGACGCTATCCTATCTTCTTGTCTATGGTGTAAACACGCAGTGATTATATTCTCTTTGGTGTAAACCGTGGAGTGGAGCCAGACGTGGGGCATTTCATTTATGGCGTTTTCCGATTTTATTATTTTCTCAATAATTTACATTATTTCGCGATTCTGCTCCACTTTCAAGTTAACACCGGACCTTAATAACTTAAAAGTCGACTACTGTGCAATCAATTCAAAACTCTTGTTTCAAAGTGCAAACGCACTTTCGCAATACAATATGGCCAATGATTTCCAATATAAGGATACGCCCGTCTGTGCATTTTAATTTAAATGAATACGATAGTGTAAACTTGTGTAATAAGTGTATATTTATGTACGTAAACCGTTAACGTACCAGCGCCGACAGCGTTGGTATTTTCGAACCAAAGTTAACACAAAAATCAATGGATGGCGCAACTTCATTGCCTGTGAATGTAGGGACGATTAATTCTGAAGTAGTATATGTGAAGATTGAGCCAGAATGGGACGATACGAGCGAGCCGGAAGGAATAGAGAATGAAATTAAAATTAAAATTGAACCTTATGTAGAAATAAAAGTGGAACCTTGTGAAGTTGAGGAAGACTCTTCATTCGGGCAATCGCGGCACGAAAGCGCGAGTCAAGGTGAGGCATTGTTGTATTTTTTTTCTTTTTGAGGGGAAAGCACATATTATGCTACCATATGCAGAGAGGGAGGGAGCATTTGCTTGCAGAAGGCCCTCTCGGCGGCCTCGGCGCCGCGAGCTTATTGACCGAGTGAATTTATTATTTACTAGCTGTTGCCCGCGTCTTCGCTCCTATTGGTCACAGCGTGATGTAGAAAAGCGTAGGCCTAAAGCCTTCCTCGATAAATGGACTATCCAAAACAAAAATATTTTTTCTATTCGTACCAGCAGTTCCTGATATAAGCGCGTTCAAACAAACTCTTCAGCTTTATAATATTAGTATAGATGTGTGCACAAAAGATTTTACATAAATTGGTTCCAAAATAAACCGTGTGAGGGCACTGCAATAATATCATTGTAAAAAGCATATTTTTGGCATATATATGGTATCCGTACCAAGGGAAGAGAAAGCGAGGACATCCGAGGAAGAGATGGAAGGATGTCTTCACTGAAATAACGGGCATCGATTGGATGCGTAAGGCTCGCGACAGACAACTTTGGAAGAGCATGGGGGAGGCCTACGCCTTGCAGGCAACTACTATTAAGAATTAAATTTTGTAAATTTTGTTAAACATTATTTTATTTTATTTATTTATTAGGAAGGTACACTTTACAGACATCATACAACACATGGTTCAGTTAGCTCGCGCGTGTTCAGTAGCTTATAAACTAGCATGATATCCAAAACTAAGTGCACACAGCTTGATCAGTAAATTAGCGCATATTTGCCCATGTGTACAACATAGTGTCAAGTCGACCAACACAGATCAGGGTTTTAGATTAAGATCATACATGTTCAACATTCTATAACAGCTTTGTCCTAATCTATTTTGGCCAAGTCGACCCAATGATGCATCTACAATCTACGTTTCGATTTAACACAAGTGACATAAGCATGATCAGAGGATATGTAAATTTTTATCTACTAATAAACTGTGAATTTGAGAATTATAGGCCTTTAGGAACGAACTTAAATATACCTACAGAGATTATATACTCGTAAACAAATAGTAGAAATAAAGGCTATTTTTATTTTATTTATTTATTTTATTTTAATAAGCATATTTTTGGGAGAAAATGACTGACTGTCGAGTTTGTCTCGGCATTTCTTCATGCCAGTGGTTTTCTCTTTCAGCAACGCTAGTATATTTTGACCTGTAATAGTGCCATTGTGGCCTACATGCAGAATGAAGTTCATTTATTTTATTTATTTCATTTACAATAAGTAAATAAATTCATTCTAATTAGTAATAATTAAACATGTCATGCATTTACTATAACATTTATTATTATTATTTAGTTATTTAAGTAGACATATCCAAGTAATAATTTTTTCTCAAACATGCAATGAAATATTGATATTATGTTCCTTATAATAGGCTGCGAAGTATGACGTTTCAGGTGCGGCTAGGACAAGAGGTAGTTAATGGAATTTCATACAAATCTTGCAGGCCTAGGCCTGCAAAGTCCTCTTTTTTAATTTCTATTCCACATAAATTTGTGGCACAGGCATCATGACATTCTGCCACTAGGCGTATTAAAAATAAAACTTTGATTTTTTTGTTGTTTATTTCATTGCACGTTTGAGAAAAGCACTATACATACCTCGGCGGGAAATATGGGGTTGCCGGCCTTAGACCTATCCGTCTATATGTCTTCGGCCGGCAACCCCTTTTGTCCCGGCCTCTGTAGTAATGTACTAATATTCGTAACACATAACACATAATGGCATGGTTAAACATGAAAGGTTGCATGTAAGAGCGAGCGGCCGACACTAGTTGGCTCTTATGCATAGGTACTTCACAAATTGTTAGAATTTAATATATGCTTTTGTATGTCCCACAGATTTCCGCCTGTTCTTTTGTACAGATCCCATTTCTCTATTGATTCTCATGAAATTTTGTGAGCAGGTTTGATTATTATACAGAATTTGATGTCAAGTCAGTCTTTGGAAATTGTTAAATTTAAAAGAAATATTGTAACTAACCTTGTAAGACCTTTGTGTTTTCGACTGTAGTAGTCCGAACTACGCAGTGTATTACACCAAGTACAAAGTAGGAGTAGTGCTACAGACCCAGACACTCTCGATTTGGTTTAAATTAATTCCATTTGTTTTATTCAGTGTGTCTAGTCTTTAGTCTATCCTTAATTTGTACTTGGTGAAGTACATTAGGCAGTTATTAATCCTACGCAATTAAAACAATAGATGACAGTTGAAGATAGTACTTCAGCTATCCTTAAAGTACCGGGGACTTTCAGGCTAAGCAACTGCCATCTGACCTAAGCCAGAAGGGAAACTGTAGCTTGTTAGCATTACACTGTTTCCTAATGATGTATTCCTTCAAAAGGTATTTTTAAATCTATACTAATATTATAAAGGTGAAGAGTTTGTTTGTTTGTTTGAACATGCTAATCTCAGCAACTACTGGTTCGAATAGAAAAATTCTTTTTGTGTTGGATAATCCATTTATCGGGGAAGGCTTTAGGCTATATAACATCACGCTGCGACCATTAGGAGCGAAGACGCGAACGAAGTCGCGGGCAACAGCTACTGTGTCCTAACAATGTATTCCTTCAAAAGGTACTTTTAAATATTAAATAATCTTGTATCACACAAATTTAGTTTAGCCCTTTCAGACTGGGAAAAAGCACTGTACTGATAAAATTGACATTGATTTTTGATTTGACAAATTGTGACCAACCCTCACAATTGTGTTGACCATTCAAAAGGGGTTAAACTACACTTTTCCTCTAGACATATCTATAGTTAAGTGACAGCACTTAACTGTACTATGTGTACCGTGTGTGGCTTCACAGAAAGCCTTATTTTCTAAGGGACTCCAATAGAAGGAAGGAGGTTCTTAGTTCGTCTGCATGTTTTATTTTTTATTCATGTATGTATGTTCCCGGATAACTCTTGACCATTTTGGCCGATTTTGATAATTCTTTTTTTGTTTCAAAGCAGGTACCCCCAAGTTGGTACCATATAAATTTGGTGATGGTCTGATGATGGGATCTAGGAGGAATCGGAGGAACTCCTCGAATTTGATAGGCACGCATATGCCGATTTCGGTATTTTCTGTAGGTACTTATCCAAGCATTGGCTCTGGGAAACCACAAATTTGGTGAAGCGTAAAATCAAATCAAATCAAATATTTATTCTGCAAATAGGCCACAAGGGCACTTTTACAAGTCAAAGCGTGAATTTATACAATTAAAAAAAACTGACAATCTTACTTAATCATAATGATTAAAAAAATATACTGACTAACAATTAACTGAAAATAAATTTACAAATATTAAGGACATATTAAATACGATCTGTCCGAATAAACAAAAAGTATATAAAATTAATTTAATATCTCAGAGATGTATATGGTCTCTGATGAGTGTCCAAATACGATTAATAACAATTATTTAAAAGTCCCTACAGATGTAAATGATCTCTAAGCGCTAAAATTAAAATAAGTAAACTTAATGTTGTTAGACATGTATAAGGTCTCTAAGCGTCAATAACAATAGAACTAATCCAGAACAGGATTATGTCTCTCTTCAATTTACATACAATAAAATAACACTAGTATTAAGGAATTTACTATGCCACATGATGATGTCCACAGTTGTCATATGTAACTCCTCAATAACATAGGCACTTCACGGATTCCGATGAAATTTCGTTGATAGCAGCTAATGCACGTAAAAACGATTCCAAAGAAATTTCGTTGATGTAGCAACTAATGAATACACATTTTGAAGTGGAACTTATGATGACAAACTGAAGGTCAGTATGGGCTCCCTGAGGAATGACGGAACTCTTCAAACAACACCAGCCCATATAAAGTGACTAGGTTGGGATCTGTGGCAACCACCTCATAAAATTACTCGCATAAATGGTGTCCCCCATTTCTATAAATCTATGCAATAAAAACCGGCCAAGTGCGAGTCGGACTCGCGCACGTAGGGTTCCGTACCAGAAAAAAGGCTAAAAGCTGGTGCCATTAAACAAACACTTGTTTTATTGAGTTTTTGTTTGTATTTGTTGTTTTAGCGGCAACTACTCTGTTGTATGGGAGCCCCCCTTAATTATTATTATTATTATTTTGATTTTAGTATTTGTTGTTGTAGCCACAATAAAAATACATAATCTGTGCAAATTTCAACTGCTAGACAACTGCTGCTATTACGGTTCTTGAGAGCTAGCTCGGCGAGTGGTAGCCATGAAAAAGGGCTAAAATATTACGTTTTTGGATGTGAGCCCCTCTTAATTATTATTTTGTTTTTAGTATTTGTTGTTATAGCGGCAACAGAAATACACAATCTGTGAAAATTTCAACTGTCTCTAGCTATTACGGTTCTTGAGAAACAGCCTGGTGACAGACTGACGGACGGACGGACGGCAATGTCCCGTTTTTACCCTTTGGGTACGGAACCCTAAAAACATAACTTACATGCACATATGCTAACTGTTGATCACAGGGGTGACCACTTTGTTTTACAAGCTTTTATTTAACATGCATTATTTGTATGTAAGTTGTCATGAAAATTTGCTTTCCTTTATTCAACCACTTGCCTGTATCCAATTGTGATGATAATTGGCATACTTATGTAAGTTCGGTGACAATGCAATATTATGGTACCACCGAGCTGATCTTTTGATGGAGGCATAAGGTGGCCAGCTTAGCAACTCCCTAAACTACACAAGATAAACCCGCCCTGTTTGGGCTTTTTTGTAATGACATAGGAGACAAACGAGCAAATGAGTCGCCTGATGGTAAGTAGTATGTTGATGATGATTTTGGAAAAAGTACCGTCACCAAAGTGGGACAATCTTACACAAATCGACCTAGTCTCAAACTAAGCAAAGCTTGTACTATGAGTACTAGACGATGATATACATAAATACATACTTAAATACAAATAAAACATACAAGACCTAGGAACAAATATTCGTCCTAAATGCCCTGGCCGGGATTCGAACCCGGGACCTCTAGCTTCGGAGGCAGTATCACTACCAACTAGGCTAAACAGGCCGTCATAATGGTACGGAACCCTTCGTGCGCGAGTCCGATTCACACTTGGCCGGTTTTTTCCCATTGAGCTGAAATTTCACAATCATACTTACGTACATTGCAAGTTATGTAAAAGCTTGTAAATAACTGACAACGTAAAAAAGTTAAAAAACCTCCGACATTTTCTCTTCAAAGCTCAAATGTCTCAAAAACATATATTAATTTTAACATGAATTAATTATTATTTGCTAATTATTGTTATTATTTTGATCATATTTTTTACAATATTTTTAGCTTTTTACAATGTATTGTTATTTTATTATGAATGAATTATTATTTCCTAAGTAATATTATTAATTATTTTGATCAATGTTTTTTACAACATTTTTAGCTTTTTAAAGTATATTATTATTTTGATGAATCGTTGTTTAGTTATTAAGGTAATTAATTATTTTACCATTACCTTTAATTTCGCAAATTCTTTATTCACAGAAACGCTAGTAGATTTTGACTTGTAAAAGTGCCATTGCTTCCTACTTGCAGAATAAAGTTTATTTATTCCATTTATTTCACATTTTTGCACACCATTTTAGAATTGTGTGGCGTTATGGCACAAGATCAGTTATGTCAAAGTGTTGACAAAACATGGGCAAAACATTTATTTGACCAAACATATTTTGACTGGGGTAAACATTTATTTGACCAAACATATTTTGACTGGGGTGACGGCGGTGTTGGATACTTTAAGCTGACAAGCACCAGTAATGGACACTTCATTCCTTATTCAAAGATCATACGGTGTTACATTTATTCTCATATTAAAAATTAATAACTCTTAACTTCTTTTAAATGAGAGTCAATTTGCATCATTGGTACTTGTCCATTACTGGTGCAGTTTTTTTTTATCACAAATGGGATTGCTCTTGGCCAGCATCTAGCCAGGGGGCAAAGATGAGGCCGACGATGAAGCGAGCTCACCCAGAAGATGCCTATTCACTCGTGCCTTAAAAAGGTCTAGGTAATAATAATTTATTTGCATATCATTTTCACTAAAAATGTTTTGCTTAAGTAACACATTTGTCATAAGAACCATTGCCCTAATGAAATTTGCTGTTATTATATTCTGACAAGTAATCATTTGACTAAATTAGGATTTGGCAAATAACTATATGGGATTTTTTTCGGAATGAAAACTGTTGGGAAATGAGATTTTGTCATGCATATTTCGGTAAAATAATAGGCTGCTATCATACTTAGGTGTAATGTTTATAGCATTATGTCATACCAATAATGTTTACATTGTCAACAGATTGGGCGCCAGGCGCCAAGGACGAGTATGACCCGGTGCCCGCGGTAAAACGAAAAAGTGACATTAAAGTGCTGAATGACCCTCTGTCTGGAGAAAAAAACTCAAGAAAACGTAAGGACATCACGTGCGACGTATGCAACCGACAATTCAAGAAAACTGCTCTTCTAATTAGACATAAGAGAATACACACTGGCGAACAACCGTACACGTGTGACATATGCCAAAAGCGTTTCACGCATCTCTCCGCATTCAACAGACACACGCGGAACCACAGCGGGCAGAAACCATATTCTTGCGATATGTGCGAGAAGCATTTCACTGAAATGCACAATTTAGTAACGCATAAACGCGTCCACACTGGTGAGAAGCCGTATGTATGCGAAGTATGTATGAAAGCGTTTATTAAAAGCACTGATCTGAATAAGCACAGACGGATTCATACGGGGGAAAGACCCTTTGCCTGCGATATATGTCAGAAGCAGTTTACGTGCAGTGGCAACTTGACAAAACATAAAAGGACACATACGGGTGAGAAGCGGCACTGTTGCGAGTCGTGCGACAAGCAGTTTACGAAAAGAGTGTATTTGGAGAAGCATAGAGAGGTTCATGCTGAGGAAATACTTCCATAGTCAGGTAAGTACTAAAAGACCTTATCATAGTCCTTATTCAGAATATTTCCGCTATGATTTACTTTATATGTATGTATAGAATATTAATTCGGTGTGCCAATGTTTTTTATCTCGCCACTCTTGTCCAGTAGAGCCTGGGCCTGCAGTTAGTTTTATTCCGTCCTCTCATCTCTTAGCTTGGCTCTTAGCTCTTATTTATTGATTTATTTACTTAAAACATACATTTATAGGCTTACAGTAAAGTACCAAAGCGCCTATAATGCTAAGACTTACAACATACATGCTGACTTTTTATGTCTTACTATTTTACTTTCTCTTGGCTACGACATTGCGATTTTCTGACTCCATTCCTCTAACCTGTATCTTACATTGTGTCCATCTCTATTTTGGCATAGCTACATGGGTGACAACTTTTGTCCTGGGTCTGTACAGTTCTGGATCTTATGTCTGAACTGAGAATTATATTCAAAGGTAAAGTCAAATAACTTTATTGTGGCTTCAGGTCAATGAAAAGGTGTTACATATACATATTTATATCTTACAGTACCAAGACCATAGCCTACCATATTTATAGTGTACAACCACCACCACCATATCAGCCGGAGAACGTCCACTGCTGGACATAGGCCTCCCCCGGGCTTGGGGGGTAAATGCCATAATCGCCACGCTTTGCATGCGGGTTGGCGATCGCAGTGTCTCCACCGCACTCCAGGGATGCTGCTGCCCATCCCCCGGTGGTCTTGGTCGTAGTTTTAGGACATACCCGGGTCCAACAATATAGTGTACAACAATATTACATTATTATTATTTTTACATCAAAGTTAAAAATAGACAAAATCATTTTCATATATCAATAAGTATAAGAAACAATCACTGTTTCATTAAACAACAGACAGAAATCAATGAGTTCAAAAATAATAATATGTAATAGATATTTTATTTATTAAATTAAATGTTTATTTTATATTAAATGAAATTATAACTAGCCTTTATTATTTAAAAAATCATACGTCGTGTATAACATTCTATCAAGTAACCATTCATTAGTTTGATCTTGTCCAAGGATTTAAACGTATTTGGAATACAATTGAATATTTTAATAAACATAAAATAAATACTGTTTCTATAGAAGACGTGGGCAGTCAATAGTAGTTAATTTATTATTATTCCGAAAATTTCTATTATACCTGCCAAATTTTTGTCAGAAAGTCATCAACACAGCACATCCCCAAGTCAATTAAGGGTCGGCAACGCACTCGTGATTCCTCAGGAGTCGCAAGTGCCCATAGGCTGCGGTGTCTGCTTACCATCAGGAAGGCCGTCAGCTTGTTTGTCACCGTCGTAATATAAAACAAAAATCGTCTCTGTTGTTTCAGTGGCAATGCGCTCGCGCAGTGAGATTGCGGCGGGAGGCTTGCATTCCCACTACGAAGTAGTTGTGAAGCTGTGTTCGACATTGGAGTCCTGCATCCTAACATTGTCCCAGCATTGCCGTTGCTTCGTGGTGAGTAATTCTTATGTATTTGTTTATTTATCGCATGGCAACGGTGCTCAATTTTTGTACTCCGAGCAGGTTTCGAACCTGCTACATCTGGCATACGCGGCCAATCGCTCTAGCCTGAACTATCGGAACAATCAAGCTCGGCCACGAAATTTCTCTTCCCGGGAAATTTCGTGGCCGAGCTTTGTGGGTGTCCGGGGGCTTATATATTTTCCCTTTAATTTGAAATTTAGAATTCTTATGTAAATGTCTAATGATTATGTTAGCTTGAGATCGTATAGCCCCCACTGTACTACAGTTGCCTTGACGAAGTACTCGTTGGAAGTTGCTCGAAGTCCGATGTACACACGTGCAACCGCGCGAAGACTGCGTAAAAGCCTTACAGATGTCTCACGCGTATGGTTCTTACCATATATGTGCGATATCTGCAGCAAGAAGTGCAAGCAAAGACAGTGGGCCTTCTTTACATTAATCATCCTGTGTTTCTGTGTAATCCGACTATGCTGGCTTTTGTCGGCGACTGGGCGGCAGGTTGGCGCTAGCCCCCGAACGAATTTTGTAATTTGAGACTACGAGGGCGGTTTGATAAGTCAGTGACGTTTAGTAAAAAAAATGTATCTATTCTAATTTTTAACTCTTTGGTTACTGGCTGTTATTTTTTTTATATCGGGAAAATAAAAAAGAAATCTAGTCGTATGTCAGTTTAGATCGGGAAATTGTTGGAAAATGGAGAAAAGTGAATTTTGTGTGCTAATTAAAACATTACTTTTTACGTGGCAAAACTATCAAAGAAACTGAAGACCGGTTAAAAAAATATTATGCGGAATCGGCTCCATCTCCCTTGGTACATCATGGACCCGGGTATGTCCTTAAACTACGACCAAGACCACCGGGGAATGGGCAGCAGCATTCCTTGAGTGCCCTAGGACGTCCACTGCTGGACATAGGCCTCCCCCAATTTCATGGGGGGTAAATGCCATAATCGCCACGCTTGGCATGCGGGTTGGCGATCGCAGTAACTCCACCGCACTCTAGGAATGCTGCTGCCCATTCCCCGGTGGTCTTGGTCGTAGTTTAAGGACATACCCGAGCGTATAGAGCAGTTATAGCCAATTTACCTCCCGCGGGAGTTATGGATTTTCATAACTCCCTAGGGAGTTATGTTTAAAAGAACTTTATTTTCTCAAAGAAATTTAACATTTCACTTAAGAGAACTTAACTTAAAATTAAAAAATATATAGATTTTTATGAACATCGTAATGTGGCGACCAAACTTGGGAGGAGTACTCAAGGTTAGTTCTGTTAGCTATTTTATAATCCATACAATGGATAAACGCTGATACGTCAAAAATAACGTTGGACTAGAAAGCGCCACAAGTGGTTATTTCGTTTGGTTGGCGCCACATTATGCTGCTAGTGCAAGTCTTCTAACGGTTTTTAAGAAATAAAGTGACAGATGTCAATCAAGGTGGGACGAAGGATGGATGGACACTTGAACTGTACCTTGAGAACATGAGTAAATAAATATCTGCAATAACAAGAATAAGTATTACTTCCTACTAAAGTTTTATAAAGTAAATTTTTTGTTTGTATATGTTTAAATTGCCCGGTGTTCCTCAGCAGAAAGCCCATCATTCTGGTAGCTTTTTTAATAATATTGTTAAAATGATTATTAAAGTTTAGCTTGCTATCTATAATTACGCCTAGATCACGTATCGAATCAACTTTTGTAGTTTCTATATAATCTTGTAACGGCGTCGCTGTCACATCGAAATGTTAATAAGCATCTTTTGGTAATGTAGCTAATTTTAGTTTATGTAGAATTGTGAGTTGAGATATTATAATAATAGCTATATCTTCCTTATTTATATCTGTATTAGATACAACAAAATTAATAAACATGTCAACCGACATGGGTGCATAAGAAATGAAATCTAAAAAGATAGAAGTATCGAAACTTGCACAACACTATCAGAAATAATAATAATAATATAATATTATAATATTGGGGGACAATCTCACACAAATCGACCTAGTCCACAGTTGTTATATGTAACTCCTCAATAACATAGGCACAACATGAAATTTCGTTGACGTAGCAACTAATGCACGTAAAAAGATTCCGAAGAACTTTCGTTGATGTAGCAACTAATGAATACACATTTTATAAATAATAAATAAATAAATATTGGGGGACGATCTCACACAAATCGACCTAGTACCAAACTAAGCAAAGCTTGTACTATGGGTACTAGACGACGATATACATACTTATATAGATGTATACATAACAAATATCCGTGATAAATGCACAAATAAATGCCCTGGCCGGGATTCGAACCCGGGACCTCTAGCTTCGGAGGCAGAGTCAATACCAACTAGGCTAAACAGGTCGTCGTCCTCTATGACTCTGACAGAAATGTTACTGTCAGTGTCATAGAGGACTCATGTCTCGCCGCGGCGAGTATAGATCGTAAAATAATGAACAATTTTATTTCAATGAAACCGTGGTTTCAGACAGGGAGGTCGGAGGAGCCGGGAGCTCTGTCGGACTTGCGAATTCGAGCGACTTCGTCTTCGATCCGCGGTAGGCCTTCGGATTTCGCAAAAAAAAGCACGATGGAAACAGTAAAAATGCGTACACGGCAAATAAAATACCAATATTGAGCGAAGTATTGTACCTAGCGCGATCAGACCATTTAATGATACGTGAAGTCGCTATTGTGATACATTTCAAACACAGTGACTTAATAATAAATAAATTATATTAGCAATTTAGAACACACAGAGGGAAAAACATATGTGTGCAATATATGCATTCTACGTTATGTAAATAAATACAGGTAGTGAAGTGACTCTAACGAAATACTAATTTGTAAGTTTGTGATTCATAAATAGTTATATAATATCATATGAATGTATAAGTAGATTGTATGAGTAGGGTCTAAAATAAGCCATATAAATGAAATAAAATTCCAAAAATAGTTCTAGGGGTTATATGGCTTTAAGAACAGAGTTATACACTCTACTCTTCACTTTGATTGCGAGAAAATAAATAAACAAAGATTATCTTTCCAAAGGGAACAATAAACTCCACAACGAACACACGTATAATTTAATTTGGCGACAATGGTGACATGTTTTTTTTATAAACTTCTTTGACACCTACAAAATATAGACACCGCTTTGAATAGATAAAGCCACCGCGAACAAACGCCACTGAGTTGCCATTGAGCGCTTCAAAGCGTTGCACCAACGATTAAACCCCTTTTTTAATTATTGTGAAATAGGGATTAAAAAAACCTTAGAGTTTTGAGAAATTAATTCTGTTTCCTGTTTGGTAGATTTTTTTGTTTATTAAAAATGGGATTGCTCTTGGCCAGCATCTAGCCAGGGGGCAAAGATGAGGCCGACGATGAAGTGAGCTCACCCAGAAGATGCCTATTCATAGTGTAGCTGTATCGGTTGATATCAAATAAGTAGTTCAGGAAGAACTGTGACATACATAATATTAATATTCGAAATAAACACAAACTCGCGGTGCCCACCACTCGCCTCCAGAAAATTAGAAAATCATTCATGGGTATGGGTAATGGTGTGAAGTTTTATAAGCTTCCAAGAAACCTAACTGGATTATCTATAAATAAATTCAAAAATTATGTAAAGCGTAAACTTGTATCGAAAGCATATTATAGCACACACGACTACATGAATGATAAAATACCGTGAGATTAATTGTGACTGAAATGTTAATGAATTAATCATTATGGCATTTGATATTAATATTATCTTATTATTTTCTTTTGAAATATTGATTTTATTCTAGAAACTGTCTAGTTTTCTATTTTTTATACATTTTTTAATTATTATTATTATTTATGTTTTGACGATCCTATTGTGAATTTTACTACATAATTATTTCTTATTTGGACATGTCTCCAACAACACAATATTTATTGTAAAGAATAATAATAGCATCAATAAATTGCTCTAAATTATTAATTAATATATATGTTAATATATGTTATAACTGACGATTCGAAAGTGCTTGTTGCTAGGCCTATTTGAATAAAGAATATTTTGAATTGAATTGAATTGTACAAAGTTTTCTTAAAGAGTTAAATTAGTGTATTGCGATTGATAGATTTTATATGGTGAAGTGTTTTGGTTGGTCAAATTAAAATGTTTTTTTAATCATACATATGTAATTACACATACAAAGCTCCGCTTGATAAGTCTAATATACGTATATTATTATTTGGTTACCTTTGTGATAGTAAGGAAGTAGAATTAGTTATTAGTATTAGTTAGTATCGCTAAACTTAAGTGGCAGTGGGCGGGGCATATAGCACGTAGAACCGATGGCCGTTGGGGCGGAAAGGTTCTCGAGTGGCGACCACGTACCGGAAGGCGTAGCGTGGGCAGGCCCCCCACACGGTGGACTGATGACCTGGTGAAGGTCGCGGGTGTCCGCTGGATGCGGGTGGCGCAGGACCGGTCATTGTGGAAGTCTTTGGGGGAGGCCTATGTCCAGCAGTGGAAGTCTTTCGGCTGACATGATGATGATGATGATTAGTTAGTCCAAAGATCTAGTTATAGAGCAAATAAACGTATTTTTTTAAATTTTGTATTCATATTGTACCTAATAGTAGCTTTCTAACGTAGAACTATTTATTTAATTTATTCGGTCGAGAAAGTAGTCAATCAAGCGCCAGCTTTTATACTTTTCCCATTTTTAAAATTTTTCGCCCCGAGGGCCGCTTTTAATGAATCTATGAAATGTACAGAACATGATACAAAATATAGAACGATATGAATTCTGTCTAATTAAAATACTTTGAAAGTTCAATTAAATGCTGAAAAATACGTGAAAAATAAATATTTTACTAGTGATGTGTTGTTGTTTTGTTTCAATCCTCTAAGTGCCAGTTCAAAAATGCTATACAAAATGAAAGTTTCCTTTAAATTTCATGTGAGGTCCAGAAATTAGCTGTAAATTTCTATTTATGTTTTTAAGCCGTCAGTTAATATAGTCATTCTTATTAATGCTTTTTTTGTAATTAGCTTACTGGCATGAATGTTCTGAATTTAGACTCTTGACTTGTCATTACGCCAGTCAAAGTAATATGACGGAAACATTTCAGAAGCTGTGTGATATATTCTTTTAGTATTATTACAAATGTTTGTTGGATTAAGAAAATTATGAAATGTTTAAGAAATTGTTTAAAACTATCAGGAACTGGGCCTGATAATAAAACCCCTGCGGCGAAAAACGACTAGTGATGAGGGTGTGTTGCTCTGTGAGGCTCGAGTGAGTAAGAGGTACACTCGAGCCTCGCAGAGCAATCCCGATGCGCTTAAATCTCATTGGCACATAAAATTTATTAACTCGAAATTGTTTTCTTCATTTTGCACTGCCTATAGGAGTTCATCTGACCCATCAGCAAGAGCAACTAAGCGCTGATGGCGTGCTCTGTGAGGCTCGAGTGTACCTCTTACTCACTCGAGCCTCACAGAGCATTCCGGATGTGCGTGAAACTCAGCGGAGGCTCAAAATTCAGCTGGATATAAGGCTGCTTTGGTAATGTAGATGTAATAAGGCATCTAATCTTCTTGTTTGAAACTAGGTGGCGGATCAAGATCCCTACGCGCTCGAGTCTTATCCATATACCACCATACGAGAGACAGGGACTTGTCTGATATGATAAGGAGCTGGAGCGGAGCGCTGAGGGCTTGCTCTGTGAGGCTCGAGCGTGCCTCGTCGCTCGAGCCTCACAGAGCAGTCCCGGTGCGCTCAAAAATCATCGAGCCACCAACAAGTCACCACCGCAGCAGATAGTAGCTAAGCGCTGAAGGCGTGTTCTGTGAGGCTCGAGTGTACCTCTTACTCACTCGAGCCTCACAGAACAAGCCCGACGCGCCTAATAATCTATGACACATCAACATGTGACAATTCAACTATAAGTTCATTCTGTTGAAGCAGATCACCAGAAAAAACAGCTCGTGTTCACGGCTCAAGTGTACCACTAATTCGTCTTGCAGAGCACTCGCGATGCGCTAGAAACTCAGCGAAGACTCAATTTTCAGCCGGGAAAGAATATTTAATAGGAGTTCATCTGACCATCTGACCAGGACCCACCAGCAAAAGCAACTAAGCGCTGATGGCGTGCTCTGTGAGGCTCGAGTGTACCTCTTACTCACTCGAGCCTCACAGAGCATTCCCGATGTGCGTGAAACTCAGCGGAGGCTCAAAATTCAGCTATATAAGAATGCTGCTTTGGTAATATAGATGTAATTAGGCATCTAATCTTCTCGTTTGAAACTAGGTTGCGGATAATGGTGCTTAAAATTCCGACGCGCCTGAGTTTCATCAAAATAGCACCATACGAGAGACGCTGGAGCTGACAAGGCGCTGGAGTGCTGAGGGCTCGCTCTGTGAGACTTGACCGTGCCTAATCGCCCGAGCCTCACAGAGCGACCCCGATGCGCTGAATACTCATCGAACCATCAACAAGTCACCGCCGTATCGTGCCATACTTCAGAAACTTGTAGTTACCTAGTTATTGTTGTTTTTGTTACATTTAACATTGAACAATTATCAAAAAAACTCTTTTTAATTCTGTTCCATTTTGCCCGCCTATTAATAACCAACTTATTTATTCCAATTTCATCTGTTTTTCTATTTGATGAAATCTTTTTGCTGTTAAGTCATTTATTAAAATATAATATTCTAGCAGTATTTTAAAGCAAGTACTAACAAAGAATTTTCCAAGTCAGCCTTTGAATAAAATTGTTGTTTAGTCTGACGGGGTATCCAGAGAAAAACAGCTCGTGTCCATGGCTCAAGTGTACCACTAATTCGCTTGAGTCTCTCGTGACGCGCTAGAAACTCAGCGAAGACTCAATTTTCAGCCGGAAAAGAATACTTGCGGGTAGTTTTTAATGAGTGTACTTTAAAATTGTTATAAATAACTATTAATTGTTTTCTTTATTTTGCACTGCCTATAGGAGTTCATCTGACCAGGTGACCCACCACCAAGAGCAACTAAGCGCTGATGGCGTGCTCTGTGAGGCTCGAGTGTACCTCTTACTCACTCGAGCCTCACAGAGCATTCCCGATGTGCGGGAAAATCAGCGGAGGCTCAAAATTCAGCTGGATAAGAAAGGTGCTTTGTAATGTAGATTTAATAAGGCATCTAATCTTCTCGTTTGAGACTTGGCGATGGATAATGGCGCACAAGATCCCTACGCGCCCGAGTGTCATCAAAATACCACCGTACGAGAGACGGGGAATTGCCTGTCAAGAGTGACAAGGCGCTGGAGCGCTGAGGGCTCGCTCTGTGAGACTTGACCGTGCCTAATCGCTCGGGCCTCACAGAGGGACCCCGAGGCGCTCAATACTCATCGAGCCATTAACAAGCCACCGCCGCATCGTGCCATACTGCACAAACTGGCACCTGGTAGTAGTTAGTTATTGTTATATTTTTGTCACATTTAATTTAAGATTGAACAATTTAAAAATAAGCCATTTTAATAACCAACATGATTATTCCATGTTTATATGTTTCTCTATTTGATGAAATCTTTTTGTTGTAAGAGTTACCAGCGCGGTCGATGCTTCATACAAACTTAGTTTGGTTCTCATTTTTAACGCCATGCTGAAATAACATGGAACATTGTATACACAATGGGATTTGGCATATCTAGGTCGGATATTAATTTTGGTTGCTGGAATTATAATGGTGAAAAAATACAGCGATTATACAGGTTTTCATATAATACCTAAAAAACTCATAAGCTCGTATTTTTTCTTCATTATAATTTCAATCAACAGAAACTAATTCTCGACCTAGATATGCCAAATCCCATTGTGTATACAATGTTCCATGTTATTTCAGCAAACGTTTTAAACTGAGAACCAAACTACGTTTGTACGGAGACTAGAGTTCAGTCGAGCGTGCGGGGGACTCTTAAGGCATTCATAAAAGTATAATATCCTAGCAGTATTTTAAAGCAAATAATAACAAAGATTTTTTCAAGTGAGCGTTTTTAAAAACAGGTCTCGTTCAAAGCTTAAGTGTACCACTAATTCGCTCGAGCACACAGAGCACTCTCGATTCACTAGATGACTAGAAACTCAGCGAAGACTCAATAAAACTAACTTGCCCTTCCTACATATAGCTTAAAAATATATCATTCTGGTATACATATGATGTGTATAACAATATATAATAAAATACCGCTAACTATAAAATCTATAGAGCAAACTCACCTATTCAAAAAATCATTAAGTACATATTTAGTGCAAAGAAGCTTTTACACACTACAGGAATTCTTTGATGATGTGTGTAAAAAAACATAATATTCTTTTATTCATTTTACAGTTTACCATCTTGTCTCTAATTTAAGCGAGAGATTTGTATACAAGATGTGTTATTTTTAAGTTCTACCTATACCTAGTTTATTAATAATATCATTAGATATAAGTTACTATTGCTGTGCCCTTACGGGGTCCATTTAATTACTTCTTTGTAATATTACGAGTATTTTTATTTAATCGTATGGCATTTATTTACGAACCGTGAGATCTTCGAGAAGACAAGTAAGTATTACGAGTATGTCACATTAAGTGTGCAATAAAAAAAAATTATTTTGATTTTGAAAATTAATTGATTGACTGATTGGCAGAAAAGCCGGAAAAGAATGTTGCTTAATAATGGACATGGAATAAGGCATATAATCTCTTTACATTATTCTATTGATGATTGCGGGCAGTTGTTGATGAGTTCTTAAAAATTGTTATAAATAACTCGAATTTGTTTTGTTTATTTTACACTGCCTATAGGAGTTCATCTGACCAGGCGACCCACCAGCAGAGAGTAAATAAGCGCTGATGGCGTGCTCTGTGAGGCTCGAGTGTACCTCTTACTCACTCGAGCCTCACAGAGCATTCCCGATGTGCGTTAAACTCAGCGGAGGCTCAACATTCAGCTGGATAAGAAGGCTGCTTTGGTAATGGACATGTTATAAGGCATATATCTCTTAACATGATTCCGTTGATGATTGCGGGCATTTTTAGATGAGTTCTTAAAAAATGTTATGAATAACTCGAATTTGTTTTCTTTATTTTGCACTGCCTATAGGAGTTCATCTGACCAGGCGACCCACCAGCAACGAGCAACTAAAGCGCTGATGGCGTGTTCTGTGAGGCTCGAGTGTACCTTTTACTCACTCGAGCCTCACAGAGCAGTCCCGATGTGCGTTAAACTCAGCGGAGGCTCAACATTCAGCTGGATAAGAAGGCTGCTTTGGTAATGGACATGTTATAAGGCATATATCTCTTAACATGATTCCGTTGATGATTGCGGGCATTTTTAGATGAGTTCTTAAAAAATGTTATGAATACTCGAATTTGTTTTCTTTATTTTGCACTGCCTATAGGAGTTCATCTGACCAGGCGACCCACCAGCAGAGAGCAACTAAGCGCTGATGGCGTGTTCTGTGAGGCTCGAGTGTACCTCTTACTCACTCGAGCCTCACAGAACAACCCCGATGCGCTCAAAACTCATCTAGATATCAATATATGACTGATGAACTATAATCTTCTTGTTTGAGACTTGACGGTGGATAATGGCACTCAAGATCCCAACGTGCCCCAGTATCACCAAAATACTAACATACGAGAGACTGAGAATTGCCTGACAAGGCGCTGGAGCGCAGAGGGCTCGCTCTGTGAGACTTGAGCGTGCCTCATCGCTCGAGTCTCACAGAGCGATCCCGTTACGCTCAAAAGTCATCGAGCCATCAAGAAAACACCGCGACATCGTGCAATATTACACAAACTCCATTTTACTCTACCTATTAAAATATCGGCGTCATCATCATCATCATAACCGAAAATTCAGCTGGAAAAAAAGACTGCTTTGGTATTGTAGATGTAATAAGGCATATAACCTTTTAACACGTGTCCGTTGATGTTTGCGGGCTTTTTCGAAATTGATTTTTTTGATGAGAGTTTTTAAAATTGTTAGTACTAACTCGGACTTGTTTTTTCTTTTCCACTGCCTATAGGAGTTCATTCGACAAGACGTCCACGCAGCAGAGAGAAACTAAGCGCTGAAGGCGTGTTCTGTGAGGCTCGAGTGTACTACCTCTTACTCACTCGAGCCTCACGGAACAAGCCCGATGCACTTAAATCCCATCGACACATCAATATGTAATAAATCATTTTCTTTATTTTCCACCAATCCAGTTCGTCTCACAAGGCGTCCAAGCAGCATACAGCAACTAAACACTGAAGGCGTGTTCTGTGAGGCTCGAGTGTACTTCTTACTCACTCGAGCCTCACAGAACAAGCCCGATGCGCCTAAAAATCTTCGACTGATGAATTATGAGGAGGCGGAAAACAACGACGAAGGCGTGTTCTGTGAGGCTCGAGTGTACCTCTTATTTACTCGAGCCTCACGGAACAAGCCCGACGCGCTTAAATCTCATCGACACATCAATATGCAATAACTCGAAATTGTTTTCTTTATTTTCCCCTGCCTGTTCCAGTTCATCTGACTGACGAGGCGTCCAAGCAGCAAACAGCAACTAAACGCTAAAGACGTGTTCTGTGAGGCTCGAGTGTATCTCTTACTCACTCGAGCCTCATGGAACAAGCCCGACGCGCTTAAATCTCATCGACACATAAATATGTAATAAATTATTTTCTTTATTTTCCACCAATGCAGTTCATCTCACAAGGCGTCCAAGCAGCATACAGCGACTTAACGCTAAAGGCGTGTTCTGTGAGGCTTGAGTGTACTTCTTACTCACTCGAGCCTCACAGAACAAGCCGGATGCACCTAAAAATCTTCGACTGATGAATTATGAGTTTATTGTGAAGAGGCGGAAAACAGCGATGAAGGCGTGTTCTGTGAGGCTCGAGTGTACCTCTTACTCACTCGAGCCTCACGGAACAAGCCCAACGCGCTTAAAGATCTTCGACACATCAACATGTGGGCATGCCTTATGTATGAATGCAAGGAGTTTGTTGAACGCTCCTAGATGATGTAGTAATTAATAGGTTGCCTGTGTCTTATTGGCTATGTGCACGTCTGAAACGTCAAACGTCCCGAGACAATGTCAAAATTTAGAGATGTCAAATAATGACACATGAATATTTTATTTACTTTAGTAAACGAGAAAGACCCCGTATTGGAAATTTTACTGAAATAAATAAGAGAATAAATAAATACATACAAACGAAACGAATCGTAGGAAACCGTTAAGAAACCAATAGAAAACGTGAAAGTAAATTTGACAGTGGTCCCCGGTAAGTACACATTTCTGCCATGGTGTGCGCTACGATCGCCTAGCTTACCCCCACCACCTACTTCGCACATAGCCAATAAACTCTAAATTGTATTTACCACCTTTATTGTATAGTTTAATAGTGTGTATTTTTATTTAAGTATAGTTTATGATCTGTAACGCTTTGGTGATTGGTTGTTAGTTGCAGATATGTACTCTGAATAAATAAATAAATGTGACGGATGAACTGTGTTCAGGGGTGCTACCGCGATCTTCGAAAATCGAACTTCGTGTCGTGCCGTCCCTTTCACTCTCGTGTTATACACTATATGACGGAAAAGGACGGCACGACACGAAGTTCGATTTTCGAAGATCGCGGTAGGCACTCTGTCTTGTTTCTACAACACTGAGACTCAGACCAAGATTAAAGTTTGTTAATTAGGTATATAAGTTGGAAAACAATCTTATTTACTTCCATACTTAATTGCTTGTATTCAACAGTTTCGCAGGTGTACATTTTATTTTGTAAAATAATAATAAATGTGTAGTGTGTAATAATTATACAATATTCGATAAAGAAAATATTGCTTTTACTTATTTATGTTAAGTACCTGGGGATAAGGCTTTGCTCTAATGAGTGTAAAACTAGAGAGACAAAGAAATCTCCCGTAAATCACAGACTACTAAGAAGATACCTCGTATGCAGTATATGATCTAGTTAGATTATTTATATTTTTTTATCCCAATGGCCCCGTTCACACTTATCTAGACACGCGGCAGCGTTTCCGGCCAGGAACTGGCGGACAGCAGCCGTGTGTTATATTACACGAACCGTTTGGAGCCACTTTTGACCCCCCAATAACTCCAAATCTAACATAAAAAAAAAATGAAATTTGGTACATGTATTAAGATCCTTTAGAAATCCTAGAACCCCAACATTTCATAAATATAGGTTTAATAATTATTGAGATGTTAAATTCCAAAAATGGCATTTTTACCACTGACTGACTGACTAGTAAATAAAAATTGTGTGTAAATATTCTCAATTTAAAGGCCCCAATAAAGTGCCGATTTCAAAAACCCATTTAAAGTAGTGTTCTTGTCGAATGTATATTAATTGTAATAATAAATGCGCAGTAGAAATTAACTATTTGTGGGCGGCATTGACATTATCAAATCATAATGAACTTTTTGACCACTTATTTATCACTAACCAGCTGTCGCTTTTGGGCGGCCTGATCGCAAAGCAGGCAAGGCACAATACCACGGTAGAAAATCTTTTACATTTATTGTTTATATGTACCAGCCCGTCTAGCATGATAGCTTATACCGTTATGGTTTATGTGACGTTTCAGTACATTTTGGGCATATAACGTGACGGTATAAACTATCATACTAGCCGGGCAGGGTAAATTATAAACTTGCATAATCCTCGATCAATTTGTAAATACAATACAATTTGTAGAATAGTATCCCATCAAAAACATAGATGTGACAAAGGGAGCCAAGTTCTATATTCACCGACAAAAGAATTGAGATCTGAATGGGTGCCAAGTTCCGTCAACTCTCTGAAATGGTGCCAAGTCCGGCACTACATTGTTTACAGTAAAACTAATTTACTGCGGCTTAATGCATTTTGAGCTTTAACATGGCAGTTTTCTTAAATATCCAACAGCTTTCATGGTATTATAACATACTGAATAGAAAACTGCCAAGTTAAGGCTCAAAATGCATTAAGCCGCAGTAAATTAGTTATACCTAAATCCAGCCCGAAGGTTATAAATTACAAAGTAATCGTTTATTCGCGATTATATTAACCTTTTGGACGCCAACTACACATATATCCATACCATCAGTTCAACGCTGATGACGAATATATCGGGCGCGGCGTGGAGTGCGATATCAACCTACATGCATTTCAACAGGGCTCAACTTCGTGTTTGACATTTCATGTGTGTGCCAGCTTTTGTATTTGACAGAGCATTGATAAGGTAATGATTGATGTAGGTTATGTTTTTAAAAAGATTTTGCACTAATTGAGGTGAATGCATTTTAATTACTAATAAGTTTGTTAATAATGTGTATATTGAATTTAATAACTGTATCGCAACGCCTCATTATTTGGGAATGTAACTCTTTACTGATCATACAATATATATATATATATATATATATATATATATATATATATATATATATATATATATATATGTTATAATGTCATATGAATCTATATAGACTGTGATAAGCTCTGAGGACGTAGCGAGAAAGGAGTTAATATACAGACATACCTGATTCTCAACACAGTCTATGGGATCTGCTTCGCTCTTATATGCTCCATTTGCCTGCACCATCTGTGGGGGAGGATTATGTGATAACCTCAAACACTAAATACAACTACCTTAGCAAACATGAGATCAAACTAACTAAACTTTATGTTCTCCTTATCGAGCCCAAGATCTCTAAGAGGTAAACAAACACTATCTTGTATATTTCAAATAGCTATAATGGTTTTCTCTAGCTCTTATATATCTTCTCTTATTCCCACTATGGTGGTCAACACAACTTCTCATATTAACCAATCGGTTAACTACTTGACCGTACCTCGGTCAATGTAACATATGTATAGTTATAAGAACCCCCGCCGGTTCGTCGTCTCCCTTCAATCCTTTGTCTTTAAAATGTACCTGCGTATATTAAACTTTTGTCTTTATAACGACAGAACTGCAAACTAAATGAATAGGGTACCAATTGTATCAAGTACTAAGTTTATGCTGTTACTATAGCTTTCATTGCTATTTTATGTAATAGGAACAAGATATTATTACTTATTCTTGTTAATCGTAACGACTGTACTAAGTGGTTGGTACACTTCGGGAAGTCTGTCTATCCTTTATTGAATCTACGCAATCCTTATAACTATGTTTTACTTTTACTCTATAGAAACTTATGTTAACTCGTTCGTTTAATTAATTATACCTTCATGGTTTAGTTCACATAATCAAAAACTAACAATACACAAGTATCGCACCAAGTAAAGAATATAACAGCCGATAAATCTGCAAAACACGAAAGTGTTTAAAAATACCTATTCATTTACTAAGTCATTCAATTGTAACTTTTGTCTTAATACTTATGTTATATTAACATAACAGAATACACGATAGGTAGGTACTTACTGAGAGTATCTCACTTTAATATATATACTCTTATAATACCATAGTTAGCGATCAATAAATGATGATGATTTGATGATGCTGTAGTCATCTTATAATATTCCTTTCAAAACAGAAATTATTATCATTACATCTTAAATTCTCATGAATTTTTACGAAAATATTACCCTACATGGGTGAGCTATGCTTCTTAATTTACTCAAGTAATACTATTATACTATTCTGTGACTTTACTCAAATGAGTGATGGCAATTTTTAAATTATTAAATTTATACTATGTTCTATCTGTTTGATAAAAACTCCCTTTGATCTTACATCCAAAATATGATACTCGACGTTACTCACACTGTTATATCTTTGACAGATATAATGGTTTAAATCAAATGCTCGAAAGCAGTACATAATTCTCATTGTACGGCGATCGTATGTAAGAAAAGTAAAAATGATAAATATTCGTTTTCTATCGAAGTACTAGATGCGCCTACATCTTATAATAACAATATTTCTGAAATAAGCAGACACTCGTCTTGCTAGGTAGGCGTCAAGTCTGAATATGCTAACCAACTATATATGTACCGAGAACGTTGCCGACCCTTTAATAATTCGAGGATTCGTTGAGGATCTATTTACCTCAAATACTTTTACATGTACAAGACGTACGGCTTTGGTGAAACGCATGTTCACACACCACTTAATTCACTTGGATGTCTCAATAATAAACTAGCTATTCCAGTAAAATAATGTTTCATCTTAAGTTAGTATGCTACTTTAATTTTCTCAAAACACTACCTCAGACTACGCATTACTCGTAAATGCTATTTCAAACTTATCACTAAAGTCATAATTATCATGGATATCTATCAGAATACTTCTGAAAATTAAACATGACTGTAAGTGTATCTGTTACAGATATTTATCATAAATTCTTCTCTCTAATAAATTCTCAAGACTAGTGTTTAAAATCAAATGATATTACTTCATCACTAGGTCTGCAAAAGGTAACTTGTTAGTCATTAAATTTAAGCTATATGTTATATGACTAATTTTGCCTCATTTTTAATATACAACGTTTCACACTAGGCTATGTAAAATAAACTGTTAAGAGAGCCAGTTAGACACAATAAGAAGGTAGGTACTAGCTGGTATTTCACATCACAACTATTGCAAGTCAAGTTGCCTATTTACTTTGTGTGTTAACTATGAATAAAGAAAATATTCATCACACACATCAACTTTCACTCGGATACTTAGACGCAGCTAAACCCCTTTCCTTTTATCTATACACCACTCACATACCTATTGGCATAGTCATAAATACTGTTCTCATACATTATTTTTTTTAAAACCCTCACAAGGTTTCATAAACCAAACAAACCATCAGGATCCAATGGAAAGTCTTATCTGTTCAGAACTATATGTGAGTACTATAAGTACATCATACGTTATGAGCCATCAACTAATTTCACTGCAGCCAGAATCGAGCCTTTACGCTCAACGGAGTAACCATAGGTGAGACACGTCTAAAACTATAGATACAAGAATACAACATTGTATTCCCATATCGAATCTAAAACTGAATGAGCTTCGATAACTTCACAAGTATGTTCTAGCATTTCACAGAAATTATCAGAGAATAAACATTCTTGAAGAAAACAGTCCGATGTAATTTCATTCCACGGCCACCATTCTATAATGCCCAAAACCAACGTCTTACGAGCCAAATGTGATATCAAAATTCACATACTTTACAACCCGACTCACTTTGAGTTCAAAAGGTAAATAAATTTCCTGTACTCAGAATAACTGTCCTTTGTTTAGTGACAACTTGCTATATATATTTGAACAAATATATATCCAATCCACTCTAGAAATATTTCAGTCCTCTGTCTGAAATATTCAACTGCTCTCATTACCAAATTCATAAAAAATCCTTCTAACGGCTATGCTAGCACAATTCCTTGATATATCATCTTATGTTGTCTCTTCATACAGATCACTATATTAATCACCTTTACATCGCCTTAACGAGGAATTATTTGTTACAAAATACAAAAATAATTGAAACAGTTAAGACTGTCTCCTTCAAATTTCATTTTATCAGCGGTAACTGTTTTTTAACTTTTACAAACTGTATGTACTCTAAAATTAATAGTGATAAAATTTACTTACGTAATGTAAGCCTTTAAGGAACCTATGTAGTAACACTTATTGAAATGACAAACTGACCCGCGCGCAGTCGGCTTGACATAACCTTAAGTGTTCTATAGAAGCTACAAATTATAATTACAATGATGATGTAAATCATACGTTATTATTCAACAATCATTGTCTGTAATGGATTATCCAGGTATACTGGATGAATTGTATATAACTTTTATCTCTCAGAAATATGAAATTGGGACTGAATAAAATATACTGAAATATCTCATGTTTGGTCTCAATTAATCAAGGAATTGCACAAGCACTAACAGATAATTGAACTATACCGAACCCTTTCGAACCATACACCTACACAACACTTAAATAGTCATAACAGAGACTCGGATATAAGTGTTCAAAAGAACAAAGACAAACTCTACCATATCAGTATACACAAAAGGCACAGATTCAAATATCTCAGCATACTACTCCACCATATCGCAACGCCTCATTATTTGGGAATGTAACTCTTTACTGATCATACAATATATATATATATATATATATATATATATATATGTTATAATGTCATATGAATCTATATAGACTGTGATAAGCTTTGAGGACGTAGCGAGAAAGGAGTTAATATACAGACATACCTGATTCTCAACACAGTCTATGGGATCTGCTTCGCTCTTATATGCTCCATTTGCCTGCACCATCTGTGGGGGAGGATTATGTGATAACCTCAAACACTAAATACAACTACCTTAGCAAACATGAGATCAAACTAACTAAACTTTATGTTCTCCTTATCGAGCCCAAGATCTCTAAGAGGTAAACAAACACTATCTTGTATATTTCAAATAGCTATAATGGTTTTCTCTAGCTCTTATATATCTTCTCTTATTCCCACTATGGTGGTCAACACAACTTCTCATATTAACCAATCGGTTAACTACTTGACCGTACCTCGGTCAATGTAACATATGTATAGTTATACTAATTCACTGCCTACTTGGCAAGTGTTATCAGACCTTCATCTGTACTGAATGCCACCAAGGCTTGCTACATGTATCTATGGATACTTTAACTGTGGTCATATTTGAGTCATGTTTGTATGTCATGGTCTACGAGCATTTCTTCAATCAATCTTTACAAAGTTCCCTAAGGGTGATTTACTGTCCATTCAATCTGTTTGAATAGACAATATATAACAACAATTGTGCCGTTCATGGCTAAGCGTATATAGCTTCTTGGCGTTATCTATGCCACACACTCAGGTAAGCTCAAGACAGCTTCTTGGCGTTATCTATGCCACACACTCAGTTAAGCTTAACAGCTTCACGGCGTTTACCTATGCCGTATACAGTGAAGCTCAGCATACATTCAGTAGCCGAACTTAGTTTGTCATGTGCTTTAAATGCTCAACGTACGGAGCCTTATTTAAATGGGTATACCCACTCTTGTTAAACACCCCTTCTCACTCCAATTATCCGACACACGACCAGCGGACAATTGAGTACTTCTGCTCGTATTTGGGTAGAGAGGAAAACAAATTACTTACTTTCATATAAAGCAACTCCTCTACGTACTTCTCATGACAATGTTTAAATGTCTGTTATCAATTTCTCTGGCAAGGATACAATAATGATACTGTGTAATTAGTTAATATAAACCTAGCAACTTGTGGGACATCGTTATCCTATCAAATACTGGCCAACATTACATAGGGTTTTGATTACTAATATGAAACATCTTAATAAACATACAAAACTGACAGAACCTATATCAATCTTATATATGCTAAGGATCATTATACTTAGCTTTCATAGATGAGCAGCGTAACTCCAGAAATCTCCAGTTACACAAAAACACTTCAGCACTCAACTTTCTATCATTTCTTTACGAGGAATAGTTAGCGACGTAAAATTAGCTAGCCTCCGTGCGCGACCGTGCGCGCTGCTAGGCAACGTAACACTGTGCCAGTCAACGACGCCAGACGCCAATCACACGCATACTACAGACTATAGATGCGAGCTTCTCTCAAATACTTTGCCCGACTTGCCAACTAAATAATCTCACACGATCTAATATTCGTATCAATAACATCGCGATATTGTCATTTCGCGACAAACTGTTCTTTCCTTGTTATATAGCTGCGTCTCTAGGTTGTAAGTTGTAATTGTCAATTTTTTTTTATGACAGGAGGCAAACGAGCAGATGAATCGCCCGATGGTAGGCGATTAGCGCCGCCCATGGACACTCGCAACACCAGAGGGGTTGTAAGTGCGTCAGTCGTTTTGGTCGATTTTTGTATGATTGTCCCTCAGGAAAGAAGAAAAAAAGAAGGAGAATTACGACAACCTAGTCAACCCGATTTTTAACAATAAAAAACATGGTCACGCATGCACACTAAAGCGTCACAGACTGGAGCAGCCTGCGGTGGCGGCCACGATGGCGGCCAGTTGTAAGTATGAGAATTAAGGCCGCGTCTGAATGATTGTTAGGATTGTCATAGTGTACAACTGGCCGCCACCGCAGGCCGCTCCAGTCTGTGATACGCTTAACGCTGGGCATGTTTATTAAACTGGCGTCACCGTCAGATTGTAATGCTCCATCTATCTGAGGGCTTACCGTGAACTTCGAAAATCGAACTTCGCGTCGTACCGTCCCTTTCGGTCATATAGTGTATAACCCGAGAGTGAAAGGGACGGCACGACACGAAGTTCGCGGTACGCCTTCTGTTCTTCTTGGTCTGGGGATTTTCTACTGTCCGTACTACCGTAATATTTATTTAGATTTTGTTTTTGGAGATTTCGATCTCGATAACAACATACTTAAATATATATGGGGAGAATATTCTTCATGTGGTATCCCCAGAGGAACTGTCAAATTAAATTCTCTTCTAGCCCTTTCGGTGATACGCTAAGGTTTCTTCTTCTATATCATCCTCTCTCTACGTCATAGCGATATTGTAAAAAATCTTTGTAAGAATGAGTCTATGGCATGACAGCTGTCATTTTTTAATCGTAGCGTGGCGTGGCGTGGTTATATTGGTCATCTCCTCTATTCGTCGTAATTTTCCTTCATTTTACTTATTAAAAAGGTTAAGCTAGCACTAATGCAATGTATCTTTTCGTCAATTTATTTTAGAACCTTCGAGCGGAATTTGCTATTTATTTATTCGGGCATCGATCTTATCTTGTGTATAGAACGTAGTTGTTCTCGTGACTGATTATAGAAATAGGCAGGTGTGCTCAGTCGTATAATATGGAGGCTATCGGTCGAATCAGCATGCTTTTGGAAGCAGCGCGAGTCATGGAAGAGGCTGAACGATTACTTCGCGGTAAGTACCATAATTCTTACGTTTAATGACATTTTGAGTACTACAATGACTAACACATATAATAGTGACAGAAATGCGCAGTTCCTCGTCGATTTGGTGTATAATTTATAATTATTATTATTATATCATTTTAGACAGGCATCTGGTGCTGGTAAGTCTAATAGTATAGTTCACTAAGCACTAATATAATTCACTGCTTTAGATAGTTTGTCAAGTCTATTTTTAAACTGATTAACACTGTTGGAGTTCATTTTCTATGCTTTAAGCTTGCTGTGTAGATGAGGTTGAGTTTAGGGAAGGGTATTGCATAACAACTTGTAAGTTAAGACTGATTTTACCCATTATTGGAAATATTACTTGGGTTACAAGTTATTATAGGTACAATATTTTTAGTACAATAATGTTCAATCAGTTTTGGTTTTTTTGGCCCCATCAGTATGAATAATGTTCTAGCTCTTGTCTTACCGATCATTGACTTTGCTGATGCTAGCTACTCTAATATCACTCAGGTTGTTCTAAGTAATCTGTATTTAGACTTCACATATATGAACATATATCCGGTTTTTGCAATTGACTAAAATGGCTCCTTATTCGTGAACACAGGTCAATACGAGTTCCATGCACATTGTATTCCCTTTATTTGATTTCGCCACCCTGGAATATCTCAGCATCTGCATCTTATAATAAGTCAGGGATCTAATTTAGGTCCATTTCTTTTTCTAGCCCTTATCAACGATCTCCCTGAGGCAGCCAACCACCCCGCCCCTTTTCTTTTCGCAGACGACGTAAAACTTGTTATGCCCATCAGGTCCATTATGGACCACCAACTCTTACAAACGGACATTGACGCGGTGAATAGGTGGAGTGAGGAAAACAAGCTACTCTTTAATAAATGCAAATGCAAGGTCATGACTTTTACACGCTCTCCGTCGCCCCGTCACTTTGACTACCTTATAGCCGGGGAGCCAATGATCCGTGTAGATGAAGTTCGTGACCAGGGAGTCACTTTCGACGCTCGTCTTACATTTCGGACTCATGTTCGGAATATCACAAAATGTGCCTATCAAAGGCTAGGTTTTGTGCTGCGTAACGCTGCCCCACTTTCCTCTACAGCAACGCGAGCGCTTTACACCGCTCTAGTGAGAAGCATCGTCGAAACGAATGCAGTAGTGTGGAATCCACACGAGAGCAAATATACGCTTATGTTAGAACAAGTCCAAAAAAGGTTCTTGAGGCGTGTTTATAAGAAGAACCACTTGTACTATCCGTTTTTGTACCCCACTCGCTTTCTGCAGGGTCACTTGGAGTTCGATTCTCTAGAAATGCGACGAAAACTAAGCCTACTCAGTTTCATCTTAAATGTCCTGAGAAATAAAATTGACAGTGTGAATCTGGTGGAAAAAATGCTTAATTTCAATGTGCCGAACGATTATCAGAATCAGAAAAAATGTTTATTGTAGAACATAGGTAGGCTGTAAAATACAGAGTTGATATAAGTAGGTAGGTGTGATCATCTATGTCTTGCCAATGGGCGTACAAAACATTAGGTGCTGAGATACATAATTAAAGTCTCATGCAATTGAAAAGCATATCGCAACAAGCGCCTGAGAGTGCCTCTCTTAGCAACCGCGGCCTCACGCACGAACCTGTACCGACACTCGCCCATTCCTCGCGCTACTGCTCTTCTCAACGCTGTGCTCGCAGCATCACCGCAGTGTGATGTGTTTGTGACAGGGATAGCGCGACTGATGACTGAATGGAAAAGAGTGTTCGAGAGACGTATGGATGTTAATTAGTATACCTTAGTTTAGTACCAATTTAGCATAATAAAAATAGACTTGACGAACTATCTAAAGCAGTGAATTATATTAGTGCTTAGTGAACTATGATTTAGACTTACCAGCGCGAGCTGTCTGTCTAAAATAATAATATAATAATAATAATATGAATCCCTGTAACGTATTGGTTGAAACTGTCATGTTACACAACTTAATGGTTCAATAAATTATTATTATTATTATCTTATTACTGCTTGATCTGGTAACATTCTTCGCAATTATACTTTTTTTTATACTATGACGGTGGTAAACAAGCTTACGGCCTACCTGATGGTAAGCAGACACCGTAACCGAAGCCTTGAATTGGGTGTTCTTGGTCACCGATCTGGCTCTTTAACTGGTCAGTCTATCTCTCTGCAATGCTCTGCCGCTAACTATCAACCAAGCTAATGGTAAATTAATTTTACAGTACGTATGGTGCTACTTTACCGCACAAGTGCGGTAATCAGCAGATTACGGGCATATGTCGAAACTTATAGAGCCATATATGCGAACAGGTACTACGCAACAAAATTATAAATCAATATAGAAAATATTAAATGCTAATTTTATGTTTCATGCACATTGGTATAAAATCAAAAAATAAAAAAAATGTCTAAAAGAGAACGTATGTCAGAATTTACACTTATAAAAATAAAATAAAATGAAGGTACCTAGGAAATAGGTACTAGTTAAATAAGAAAATAAATTAAAAACAATGTCAAATAACCGCACAAGTGCGGTAATCAGCAGATTACGGGCATATGTCGAAACTTATAGAGCCATATATGCGAACAGGTACTACGCAACAAAATTATAAATCAATATAGAAAATATTAAATGCTAATTTTATGTTTCATGCACATTGGTATAAAATAAAAAAATAAAAAAAATGTCTAAAAGAGAACGTATGTCAGAATTTACACTTATAAAAATAAAATAAAATGAAGGTACCTAGGAAATAGGTACTAGTTAAATAAGAAAATAAATTAAAAACAATGTCAAATAACAAAACTAATGATTTGATGACAAATAAATAAGAAGTAACTAAATGTAAGAAAATAGTTTCGTAAATGTATTATCATACAATGTCGATGTATTCCTTGACTGAATAGAATGACTTTTCCAATAAAAGGTTCATGTTCATCCTTACCATAGTAATTTTCATTAACCTTTTCGCCGCCAGACGTCAAAGTAATTCGCCGTGCCCCTGACGCCACAACGGTAAAAAAATGATGTGTAAATAAATAATGGCAATATAAAATTGGGCAACTTCTCAGTAGTTTTTCATTAAAAAAAAATTATCGGCCAGTGCCGTCGTTGGCGTCGGGGTGACGATTTTACGTTGACGGCTACGGCCGACCGTGGCGTTCAAAAGGTTAAGTACCTACATGAAGCAGGGAATACCCATCAAAAACATAAATGTGAAAATGGCAGGCAAGTTTAATATGCGATGCGTGGTTGTCGTCTTCACCGACAAAAGAATCAAGATCTAAATAGGTGCCAAGTTCCGTAGATTATCTGAAAAGTTGCCAAGTCTGGCACTAATTTGTTTAAAGTAAAACTAATTTATTGCAGCTCAATGTATTATAACCTTCATGGTATTATAACATACTGCATAGAGCGCCTGCCACTCCAGGGGTAGCACACGCGCGTTGCCCTTTAAATATTTATTATATACACCTTTCTTGAAGAACCCCATACTGCAGTCCCTCGGAAAAATCTCGGTAGAGCTCATTCCACAACCGGACCGTCCGAGGGAGGAAATTCCTCTGAAACCGTACCGTACGCGATCATTTAGGTTCTAAGGTGTGAGGATGAATGCCCTGTTGAAGAATGTTTGTGACTTTGGGGACTTCAATTTCTGAAGCGAAAAGGTCCAAGCTAGTATCCAGGTGCTCCCGCCCAGAGAGAGGTGACAATACTCCATGTGGTCAATTGGCATGCTTGGCGCTCGTTGTATCAGGCTCTGGGGGAGGCTTATGTCCTATTTTCTTTTTACCCGACTGCGCCAGAAGGACGGTTATGTTTTTCGAGAGTCATCTTCCTAGCGTTATTCCCTGTATAGTTGCATCCTGATGGATGCCTGGGGTCCTAATCCCATGAATTGGCGTAGGCACTAGTTTTTACGGAAGCGACTGCCATCAGACCTTCCAACCCAAGGGGGAAACCAGACCTTATTGGAATTAGGCTTGTCAAGTGAGTGGGCAACTTGACTGTTAGAAGTTCTCAGGCCGCCCTGAGGCCTCTAACTTGGCTTAACGACTGCTATCATAGACAGCAACCGGGATCAACTCACGAGCTTATGTTTTTCGAGAGTATGTATGTATATATAATTGTTTGGCACGCTCTGCAGCCTGAACGGCTCGATGGATTTTAGCTTGATATATACAAACACACTGCACTTTTCTATGAACCAGCAATTAGTAGTTATTTAAGTCATTGCAAAAAGAAAAGTACCATTTTAAAAGGGGGGTCTGTCGCGCCGATTTAAGGCTCTGCGTATTTCTGAAAGTCATTTTTGTATATCCTTTTTATTGAATCATGTAAATTCTATTGGCAGCCTTTATTTAACTTTTAGATTACTTTTAGATTTTAGAGAGGGATTCGCCGTCGGCGACATTCCTCCTCACACCTTAGAACCTAAATGGTCGCGTACGGTACGGTTTCAGAGGAATCTCCTCCCTCGGACGCTGCGGTTGTGGAATGGTTACCGAGGTTTTCCCTTGGGCCTACAGTACGGAGTTCTTTAAAAAAAAGTGTTTACATTTTTAATGGGTCGGCAATGCGTATGTGACACCCCTGGAGTTGGAGGCGTTCATACGCTATGGTGACCGCTTATCATTATATTCGGGCCGTACGCTTGTTTGCCAACGGTATATAAAAAAACGCTAAACTTAACTGTGGGCGGGACACACGGAAAGGTTCTCGAGTGGCGACCATGTACCACACGGTGAACTGGCGACCTGGTAAGGGTCGCGGGTGTCAGGTCATTGTGGCATTCTTTGGTGGAAGCCTATGTCCAGCAGAGGACGTCGTACGGCTGACATGATGATGATATAAAATAAAGCTTATTATTTTTGGTCCACAGTTCACATAAAAGAGGAAGCAGAGTACACGGAGGAAGTGGAGACGTATGAGGACTTCACAAATGGAGAGGACATGGAAGAGCCCTCTGACAGTACGGGCCCGTGTGAGCAGGAAGATAGAAATGTGGTGAAGGATGAGCTTGAGTTGGGCCCGGTGCGGGTCCAGCGACCGAATATTGCTTACACGCTTAATGGTAAGTTTTCAACGATTTAAATAATTTATCAATAAACTAGCCGCCCGCCCCGACTTCGCACGGGCGCTTAACAAAAATTTATAATACACACGCATAATTAACAAATAATTATTCTATCATCAATAGTTTCGAAGCGTACGCGATGTACAAGTAAATTACTTTAGAGACTTTTTTGCATTTGTAGTAGTATTTATATATTTACAGATACACACGTACACAGACACACGTATGTGTGTGTGTGAGGCTGGCTACAGAGGTTACAACTACAAATGCAAAAACGTCTCGGAAGTAATTTACCTCTAAAGAATATTGTAGTTATTTTTTTTACACCTTGGGTTACATTATTGGAGTTTTAGTAAGGATCCCTAATTGTTTTGAAAATATAATATAGCCTATGTCACCCGGGGATAGCTTAGCTTCCCAACAGTTAAATAATTTTTCAAATTGGTTCAGTAGTTTCGGAGCCTATTCAATGCAAACCAACAAGCACTTACTTTACACTATTAGGAATCGTTATAGATAAACACATATCATGGAAACCGCACTTAAAATCTATAAAAACTAAACTTTCTAAATTCGTATACGCGCTACGAGAAATCAAGAAAACTACTTTGGGAGCGCGCTCTCAACATATTATGCGTATGGCTATGCCTGGCTCAGTTACGGAATAATCCTTTGGGGAAACATCACTGAAGCCCCTGCCATTTTCACACTGCAAAAGAAGCTTATTAGGATACTAGTAAATATAAAACAAATGGATAGTTGTAAGCCGCACTTTATTAAAAACAAAATACTCACCCTACCTTCATTATACATTTTAGAAATATGTAATTCGTCCGCAAATATTCTGAATTTTATACCAAACGAGAAGACATACCTGTGGCATATGCATTAAGAAATGGAACCGGACTAATAGCTCCATCATCCCGATTAAAACTCCATTCTTCCGGGCCTTTAAAAATGTCAATAAAAATGTATAACAAATTACCTGAAATAATGCAAAACGAAGGCAACGAAACAAAATTTGCAGGTCTATTAAGGCAGATTCTAATCAATAAAGCCTGTTATTCTGTAAATGAATACTTAGAAGACAAATTATTATAACCTACTTATCATTTATGAATAAGTACAGTTAATAATAATAAAATAAATGAAAATAACCACTACTACCTACACAATTTTCCGGTCACATAATTAAAGTACACCTACGTAGTTATTCGTACACAAAACAAACACACTGCAATACGGTGTAATTTGCTATTTGTTTGACTTTAATAATATATGTTAATATTCTGCTAGTGTTAAGTTAGTTTTTAATTACTTACCTAAGGCATAAAGAAAATAAGTAAGAATAGAGAGCTCACTCCATATGACTTCATACATCAATTTTTACTTATTATTTCGTAGTCGACATCTAACGTCAAATAGCGGAATTATCAGTACTGCTACTTGACAATAGGCGCCGTGACGAACGAACAATCGAATGCTCAACCATTTTTAGCTAATATTATAACCGGATTAACCGGAACTCTGTTTTGAACTCATTCTGCTTTAAATATTAGTAGTAAATTGTTGAGAAATACACTTTTCGTCAGTAGCGACATACGTGACATCTAGTATCTTTATAGCAGTACTGATAATTCCGCTATTTGACGCTAGATGTCGACTACGAAATAATAAGTAAAAAATGATGTATGGATTTAGCTCTCTATTCTTACTTATTTTCTCTATGCCTAAGGCAACAGTTGCGATGCCCTTGCAGAGCTCATGTTTGATACTCCCACTTAATGTAACAAATGTCACCAGTGGCGGCTGCTGACTACGAGAACCGGTGGTGCGCTAATTTATGGATTTATGGAATACTATTATATAACTCAAAATTGCAATACAACCACATTTTCCTACTAACAATTATATTTGTTATGTATTCCTCAATCCGTTCATTTTGGTCCCTAGCAAATTGTTTTAAATTAAGACTTCACCTTGGCGGCCTAGTCGATTTTATTTCTAATTTCTCAATCACTAAAAGTTTTATTTTTGTTTTTAATATCCTCGACATTCACATCACATCATCATCACACATACACAAATATATACTCACTTTACAATAACAAACAATAAACACGAAACGAATAATGCAGCAATGTGCAGGACATGTTATTAACCAACAGAGCCAACTTGACAATTGGCGCACAAGAAAAGCTTTATATTTTGAGCGTTAACTTCGCTTGGTCGGGTAATACCGCCGCCGGCAGCCTCGTGTGGGCTCCGTGCGCCGCACCAGATTTACCTATTTCTTCATAGAGTTTGTACGGAGTATCTTCCGTCTCACGCGCTCGGCGCTCTAACGCGATTTTCATAGAAATTGTACTGGCTAGTGCGTGCGCTCCACGAAGCGCACGGACAGTTTTTTGAGACTGAGCGAAAAAGAGTTTTAAAGACTACGACATAGCGTAGTGGTTTCTTTGCATTTTTTTAAATGTAATTTATGTATGTTTATTTGTGTGTGTGTATTTATGTGTGTTATGTGTGTGGGAAATGCATGAATTAAATGATTTTATTATTATTATATTACAGATAATTGAGATTGTTTTATTGATGTGATAAATAACTGTGATAACGATGGTATTGATGATGTTAATTTTTTTGGTAGTGCAACGCACGAGCGCACTCAAGGTACAGCCGCCACTGAATGTCACCAATGTAACAACATGAATGCAATAAATTACTTGATAATGATTTATTGTCGCAAAAAGAAAAATAAAATACACAGATGACGAACACAAACAAATTAACCTTTTCAGCGCTCTGTACAAATACAAACGCTGTCACTCACACGCCATACATACCATGCATGAGAATGTCAAACGCGAAGTTGAACTCTTTACCGGTTCACGAGAAACTAAAATACTTATTAGCTATAGACGAATACTTTTTCCCAAATTCAAAACTGAACATATATATAAACGTAGCTTAAAATTATCAACACGTAAGAAATATGTTGAGCCGCGAGCATGTAATTATTATGGTCAAAGAACTAGACATTACCCAGTTCCGCGCATTTTTAACGCCCTTAGAAGAAGTTACAGTATCAAAAAATGTATTTAAGAAAAAACTTAAAAATGTCTTACTAAATAAACTTTAATGTAAACGGCGAAATTTATAACCTAGCAAAACTTCCCTTCCTTCCCACGTCACCGGGACCAGTAACCAAGCAGGTGCGGCGGCTAAAGCAGCTGAGAAGCTTAAAGTCCAGAAGTACAGGGGTCTCGGCCCCGAGTATATTTTTATGCCATTCGGGGTCGAGACCCTTGGCCCGTGGGGTCCGAATGCTCTTAAACTCTTTAAAGAACTTTCTAAAAGACTAGTCGACTTCACTGGTGACCGAAGAGCTGGCAGCTTTCTCGCACAACGTATTAGCATCGCAATACAGAGGGGAAATGCTGCCAGCATCCTTGGCACCATGCCAAAGGGGCCAAATTTTTTAGATTTATTTTAATTTTATTTAGTATTAGTTTTTAGTTTTAATTTAGTTCTATTCTAGGTCTAGCTATAAGTATATATTTATTAATACAATTTAAAAAGTAAAAAAATTATTAAATATTAATATTATCTTTATATACATACATACACTAACATCACACTATACTATAGTATCTTAAACATGATTACTGTTAAGATTAATTTAATTACACTGTATAATAGGTTAAGTCGATAAAAAGTGTAATTTATTCGACAACAAACTGTCCCGCAGTTTGGCGAAGCTATGGAAATTGGGTTTTGTTTTGTTGTTCGAATAAATATATATAACAAAAAACAAACTTTAAAATGCATGTAGGTTGATATCTCATTGGACGCCATGACGGATATATGCGTCGTTGGCGTCGAACCGGTGGTGCGCATACATACGTCGTTGGCGTTGAATAGGTTAAAACAATAGGGTATTACACCATTTTTTAAAAACTGTTTTAAATTAATCCTGAGATCGTAATGAACTAGTAGAAATTTTGTTAATTTTTTTTAAAACCGAAAATCGCCCTAAAATCTGTTTTTTATTTATGATTTTGAATTTTCGCGCGGAAACGCTAGCCGCCATGCTTTTTCATCTCGTGACGTCACTCGGTTAGTAAACAATACGACTGCGAAAGACCAAGTAATAAGATTCGTGAAAATAATGAGTTATCATTGGTGTCTTGTGCCTGAATGCAAAAATACAAGTGTAAAAACGCCACAAAAATTATGGATTCAAGTGCCAAGTGATGTAAAAATGAGAAATACTTGGTTGAAACTGGCAAGAACAGATCCAAATTCATTGTCCACAAAGACTAGACTGTATTTCTGTGAAGACCACTTTGATGTAAGTATGCGCTATAAATGGTAAATTAACTATCAAATAAACAAAAGAAAACTTCTTGTTAATATTACAAAACAAATGTCATCTTTTGTAATGTATTTATAGGTTATATTATGTAGGTAGGTACCTAGGATAAGTAATGAATTAAAAACTTCATAAATATTATAATCCATATTTCAGCTGGAAAATGATATGGAAAATTATACAGAGTATAAGATAATGGGTTCTGTTAAACGAATTCGGATCAAACCAAACACCGTACCAACTAGATTTGATTGCCAAGCAAAAAGGAAACACAAGTCCACTTCAAGTGAACCTCGGCATGCCTTTATTAAAAGGCAAAGAATGTCTACAATTAAAGAGATTGAGGACACCATACAAAATGAGAATTATGCTATATCATTACCATCTTGTAGTCAAGGTAAGTTATTTTATTTGTAGTTTATGCAATTGTCATAAATTATCATTAGTATCACTAGGACAGATAAATAATCATACTATTTTACTGTTATTTTCAGATATTTTGACACCTGAAATTAAGAAGTGTCATGATAAAGCAGTCCAAGTAGTACAAGCCCAGGAACACAAAGCAATTCAAGTCTGTTGGATGACACACTACAGAAGTAGAAATGTGCAAACTAAAATAAAAACAAAAAACAGCATAACATCACCATTGAAGACAACTGTGTGTACTGCAACATCACCCTTTAAAGTACCTCAGGGAAAGATGCGCAAGCTATGTCTATCAGCCACTAAAAGAAAACTGGATTTTTCTGAAGATAAATATGAGAGTGATGAATCATACACACCATCAATAGCAGGATCGATAGTCGAATACGATTCCTCTCCATATAAAATATGTAGTCAATCAAAAATTACTTCTGATGGTAGTAGCTCACAAGAGGAATACAAAAAAATTGAAAAAGTAAATCTACAGAGTACTTTGTCAAAGATAAAAAGTAAGCCCCGATTATATATTGGTATACCAAAGGAACTGTATTTTCTAATACATTTGATTGAAAAACACACTATCGTTTCTGAAAAAAATATTTTATTATGTTTAATGCGAATAAAATTAAATAGAACATTTGCACTAATTGCTGATGATTTTGATATATCAGCTAGCAATGTATTTTTTAACACAATGCCAGAAATTGTAAAAGTTCTTTCGCCATTTGTTAAACAGTTTTCAAGTTACACAATCAAGAAGAACTTACCTATAGCTTTCAGACATAAATATAATAAAGTTACATGCATAATAGACTGCTTGGAAATTGAAATTCAGAAACCAAAAAAAGCCATGCACCAAGCATTAACCTGGTCTGAATACAAAAAAGCTAATACTATTAAATATTTAATATCATGTACACCTGATGGTCTTGTAAATTTTGTGTCTACTGGATATGGAGGAAGAATAAGTGACATAAACTTAGTGGAACACTGCACATTTTTAGATAGTTTGCCATCTAACACATGCATTTTAGCTGATAGAGGGTTTAAGCACCTTGAACATTTTTTATCTCAAAAAGGTTTTACTTTGCTGAGACCTCCGAGTGTTCCTGCGGGTTCCAAATTAACAAAAGCTGAAGCAAGGCAAACCAAACAAATAGCTAGTCTTAGGATTCACGTTGAGAGGGTCATTCGAAGATTAAGAGAGTTTGCAATGTTAAAAATGCATTCAGTCATAAATTTAAATATAATTTGCATGTTAGATTTGTGTATTAGAACAGCTTGTGCCTTGATTAATTTACAAGATGCCCTTATTAAGTAACTGGTGACCTGTTTCAAGTGGTTTTGAAAGATAAAATGCAACTATGGATTTATACTGTTGTATGTGTTGTATGGTGTAATCTCAGATAATATATCATCATCATCATCATCAGCCCATCGCAGTTCACTGCTGGACATAGGCTTCAATAATATAGGCCATAATATATACTTCTTTGTTATTAATTTAGATCTGTTTGGTGTGTTTATTTTTTATGTTTATATTTCGAATGCCAATATTATTTTCATGTATTTTGTTGTGACATTTTTATATTATTCTGTTTTGAGTACTTGAAATTATAAAAAACATGTATTTTTCTTTGAAATAACTCTTGTGATTATGTAACTAACATATAAAATGTTATTCTAGTCTAGACTAGCAAAAATAAATCCAAATTTTTCAAAGTTCAATTTAATAGATTCTGTGTTCATTTATAAGTGTCTTTTGAGTTTAAAAATGTTTCATATTAGTCACATTAACCATTCAAGATATACAAAGTATATTGTAATAAGTATAGTTTCATTATTTCCATGGTGTTCTTTATAAAGACGATGTTGGTCAACATAAGACAGTTCATTTCAAGGATGGATCACTATTATGAGTCTACTGCACTCAACAGAACTTTTAATGTATAAAATTAATTGAATAAAACAATCATTATATCTTTATAAAATGGATGTATTTTGTATTATAAAAACCTACAAAGATAAAAAAAAATATTCAAAGTCAAAGTATTTTTATTTCATTGGTAACAAAATATTACTCTTGAAATTGTCAATTATAAACTACTGCTCATTCGCAAGGCAGACTCCCTTTTGAGAAGAACGAGCAAGAAACTCAAAGGGTTGCTCTTTTAAATGCCAACAATAATTTACATCAAATTTGTATGGAGATTGGAGCAACGCCTGTCCAAGCATCTTTGATATGTACTCTTCAATATTGTAATATGCCTTTTTAATTAAGGTATTCTTGACGACCATTTTAAACTTGGATAGAGGTAGATCCGAAATAGGAATTTTATGATAAAAGAATAAATCTTAGTACAAAAATTATAAATTATGAGCAGTTGATTCCATTGACAGCCAGTGCTGCCATTAGTTACACATATAAAGTATATTCCTGAAAAGTATATTTTCAGACTTTAACACTTTTATATAAAATTGGAAAAATGTTATTCTTCCAAAAAGCAACTACACTATTTAATAACTTCATGACATATTCATGTTCATATTCAACAGGGATTATAGTGACCTGATTGTTTTTCTTAAAATCACTGCTAGCGACACAGAAATAGCTTTTGTTTCCTTTAGCACAATACATCTGCATTTGAACTTGTGCAAAATATTTCTTTGATATTGAACCATTCTTATCTATATAGTTTTGTGTAGTTTTTTCACTAGACGGACACTTAATTTCAAAAGTAGTCTTGTTATTAATCCCATCAGGCGAGCCAGCAACCATTGGGAATGCCTCAGAAATATATAGACCACATTTTGCTATCTTTATTCCCATTTTCTTTTCCACTGCTATCCTGACTTCATCCTCCAGTTTTTTACCTCTTGATATTGCTGGAGTTTCAGGAACTTTTGCACCAAAAACCATAGCAACCAGAGCACCATCCACAGTTTTGCACTGGCTCACTTCATAGCATTTTGAGGCTGTGATTCTGCCATATCTTAGTTCATGCCACAAGCCACTTTTATGTTGATCTCTAGTTCTACTCTCCAGGGATGATATGGTTTTTTGATTAAAAAGATGAGAAATTTTAGTTAAAAAAATGTCACAGTCTTCATCATTGTATTTCATTATTAGATGAAGCAGTGATAAAGTTGCTTTACTGTCAAAATCAGGTTCATGCCTCAAAAACTGGCATTTGTCAATATTTTTTTTTTACATTCTAAAAGAAATTCATTTAAGACACTGCTATCTTGAACCATCTCCTTTGGTTTTCTTTTTGAGATTTCTTTAGCACACAAAATTTTTATTGATGATCCAACCTTAGCCAGATTCGATTTCCTCCAATAGCATTCAACCGAAGTACACGACGGGGCTTCGGTTCGACGATGTAACCACATTAAAAATGCAACACTGTGCTTGCAGCCGCCTTCTGAAGATGGGCAATCGTGGCACTTGACACTAGTCACAGTCTCTTCTTGTTCGTTTACAACAAGTGTCACTGCATAGGGCTTGGTACGCACTTTATGTTCCGGGCATACCGTACACTTAACCACGCATGTACTTTGAACCCGCTTCAGCTGCACATAGCCTATTGCGTCGTCTCCGTAAGATTCCCTTCCCGACCTGATGACAAAATATAGGTTAGGTTGGAGTGTAACATGAAGGACCCGTTTTATTGTATTGTGTATTGTTATTGTACTTATTATTAGACAAAACTTGATACAATGGTTACTTACATTGCTGTTTTAACATTTCTCAACTCGGCAGAACAGAAATCGGGATTGGAGGCAAAAAATTTCGCCACCATTAAAGTATTAACCATTGATACCATTGGCAGATTTGTACTTTCTGCTTTCACAAAACCGTCTTCCATAGTGAAATAAAGGCTAGAAGTCTACAAACGTGTTAATAACTCGTAAATTTATCAAAATAACAGCGCACAACTTCTTTTCAGTAGATTGTTTGCTATCGGAATGACGTCACGGCGGGATCCAATATGGCGAATGGCGTTTTAGACATTTGAAAAACAGTTTAGAAAAGACGATTTTTAAAATGGAATTATAAAATTAAAATTGCAATTTTATGAATAAATATCGACGTTTCTTGTTTACTTTTTTCGAAATCTATTATGAACAAACATTTTTATATTTTTCCTTACATAGTGTAAAATACCCTATTTCTTGCCTCGCACAGCTAAACTGTGGAATGAACTGTCGCCTGCGGTATTTCCGGACCGATTCGACCTTCAAACCTTCAAGAAAAGAGCGTACTCCCATCTTAAAGGCCGGCAACGCACTTATAACCCCTCTGGTGTTGCGAGTGTCCATGGGCGACGCTAATCGCTTACCATCAGGCGATTCGTCTGCTCGTTTGCCACCTATGTCATAAAAAAAAATCGGTGCCAGTGTGTGTGTGTGTGTGTGTGTGTGTGGTGTTTATATGCTCATAATACATGCAAGATGTTCAAAATAAAACATGTCCAGGCGTGCAAATATTACCAATGAGAGACATGTAATCAAGTCAGTATAACTATACAGTATAGATAATAGTACGGAACCCTTCGTGCGCGAGTCCGCACTTGGCCGGTTTTTCAGTCACTTGTATCTTATTGAGCTGAATTCGGTGACAATATATCGTGGTACCACCGCTAGGTATTTGATGGTAGGTAGGTATCTGATGATGGAGACAGGTGGTGGTTATAGCAACTCCTAAACTACACAATATAAACCAATCATGATTGAGCTCATTCGAACCGTCTCAACGAGTAATGGAAAAAGTACAGTTGGCAATAAAAAGCTTGTACCAAAATGGAAATTTTTGACAAAAACTTACGTTTCATTAAAATCAGTAGTTAAGTTCGAATTCTAAGGAATATAGTAAAAGGTACAATTTTCTATGGCCATGTTCAGATATTTATGACCACCTTGTTTACAACGATAAATGTAATGGGGAATTCCATGGCATGTCATATCATGTCTATTGAGATTTATGTTAAAAGTGTGTTTGCGTACTTATTCGATTGATGGTATGAGTGAGTGATAAGATAAAGGTTAGGAAATATGCGGCTGCGAATTATCGATTCATTGACTATTATCACTGAAATGTAAAATTAAAGGAAAAAATTAAAAAAAAAATCGGTGCAGGATTTGAACCTGCGACATCTGGCATACGCGGCCAATCGCTCTAGCCGCTGAGCTATCGGAACCAGTAAGCTCAGGCTCGAAATGTCGTTAGCAGCGTTTACTGCTTAAGAGTGCGCAGTACGCTCGGTTCTCCATAGAAACGTATTTATGCTCTCATTTTAAAACGCTTTGCTAGAATAACATGAAACTTTGTATACACAATGGGATCCGGCATATCTAGGTCGGAAATAAGTTTCTGCTGCTGGAAATTGTAAAAGAAAAAAAATACAGCGTTTTTTGAGTTTTTTACGGCTTGTATGAAAACCTTAATAATGGTTGTATTTTTTCTCCATTATAATTTCAAGCAACAGAAACTAATTTCCGACCTAGATCTGCCGGATCCCATTGTGTATACAAAGTTTCATGTTATTCTAGCATGGCGTTTTAAAATGAGAGCGTAAATACGTTAGTATGGAGAACCGAACGTACTGCGCCCTCTTAATATAAAATTAATAGTTTATTAATGTTACTGACGATTTCTCTATGAAATTTGAGACGTTGGTGCCGTTAAAAGAAACCTTTTCTAAGGTGGATAGATGTCGCTGTACGCCTCCCTAAGGCGTTGTAAGAGGGGACTAGTGAAGTATTTCGTGCTTGAGCTTGATTGTTCCGATAGCTCAGTATCTAGAGCGATCGGCCGCGTATGCCAAATGTCCTATGACTACTCGTCGTCGAATCGCTGTCGTTTGAATCCTGCTCTGAGCACTGAATTTTTCAATTATTCGCTTTAATTTTGAAATTTAGTTTTTAAGTTAGCAGCGTCACGGCTCATTACAAAATTAGGATATTATCATTAAGATTTTAGACGTAGAAATATAGATTTAATAAATGATGTGAAATGAAATGCTTATTTTGCAAAAACATACACAGATGTTATAAATTTACATGTCAGTAGAATTAAATTACATGTTCATGCATGTTCCGCCATAATTTGGCATGCAAAATCTAAAATCTAATTTAAAACGTCATAATACTATTATCTATTTATACAATTTTTTCAAAATATTCATTTAAGTTATAAAATGGTCGAGTTATCAAGTACGATTTTAATTTTCTAGAAAATTTATTTATATTATCTATCGCATTGCTTTATGTCGTCGTTTAAATTATTATAAATTTTTATATCATTATATTCAATACTTCTTTTGAAATGCACATAATTATTAGATTTAGGTAACAGAATGTCAAAATTGTCTCTGCATAATCTACGTGGTCTAATGTAACTATTACAAGCAAAACTGGTTTTATTTTCGTAAACAAAAATACAGACTATATATATGTAAAGCGATATCACGTTTAGTATTCTGTGTTTTACAAAAAGTGGACGGCAATGTTCAAGAGGCTTTGCTTTTTCGACATGCCTAAGAGCCTTTTTTTGTAGTATGAGAACACGGTTCACATGAACACCATTACCCCAAACCTCGAGACCATAAAAAAACAAATCATAAAATGAAAAATAAATACATTCTGAATATTAATCACGCGATTCACTCGTGTGACGATGCGTATTACGTGAATATTGAAAGCGAAATCCAAACAACTATGAATATCGCGATAATATTGTCATCCCAGTATTGTGATAATATTAACCGTGTAAAGGACCTCATAACATACTGACGGCGCTTACGTCCTTTTCATGTAAGCGAGGCAGTTAGTTATTCAGCGATATTTTAAAAACAGAAGGACTTGTTAAAAAAAATTCGTTGAAAGTATTTAATAAGCAGTCTAACATTTTTTTTTCATATTTTTTGTATTCAATAGTTAGAGGGGGAAACAACTATTGTGACTTTTGAAGCGATTTCATTCCACTAATCAAATCTCTTTTAGTTTAGAGGAACCTTAAACCCTTGAGTAACTTAGAGATTTTTGATTGACATATTCCTCGGGTTAAATACTGTAGAGGTTGATACATTATGAGACTGGCCATGTGGAACTAGTACCATAATGTATACAATTCTACATATTTTGAATATGTTCTGGAATGCCTGTCAAGCAGCTTTCCTTAGAAAACAGTTGGTTTCCAGTGGATTCCTCATCTGGACTCGATTGGAGTCACACGTGTTATTTAACTGTATTATTGTAATTGTATTTCAGCACAGTAAGGAATACTATAGTGTGTTATAAAACTTATAAAGTCAAAGGGTCGCGTGATTCATTAAGAGAATTTTTCAAAGAAATAGATATTCTAACCCAGCCGTCCCTATACATATTTGAAATAATAATGTATGTTAGGAAGAATTTGGGCAATTTTCCAACGAACGCTGATAAACCAATAGCCACGAGAAATACTGGGAAACTCAAAATAACCTTCTATAGACTAGTAAAGGCGAAAAAGTCGTTCTTGGGAAATTGTATCAAATTCTACAATATAATTCCTAAACACATTACTGAACTTAGCAATTCTAAATTCAAATCTGTAGTATAACAAACACTTATTTCAAGAGCATATTATAAGATAAACGATTACATCATGGATAGGGATGTGTGGCAGTGATAGCGTCCTGCACGGGTAATCTATCGCGAAAATATATTTTCTACTGTAGCATTGTTATTTAAGTTATTTTGTAGTAATGTAATTTTATATTTAACTATATAATGTATATTGTTTTGAAAAAATGACACCTCGCCGAGTTTCTTACGCCGGTTCTTCTCTTGGCAGAGGTATATTTTTCCGAACCGGTGGTAGTTTATTGACGTTCATAGGTGCATGTAATATGCCTAATTTGAAGAATAAACTACTTTTACTTTTACTTTTTTACTTTTAAAGTAAAGTATTTCATTACAGCTACAACCCCTGAGATCCCTTAACAGTACCTCAGCAGCACAAGCGAGGCTTTACAATACCTATCAATTGACGCGCCACATGTTGAATTACGTTAAAAAAAATGGTTGCTCCATTCATGTATGGAGTGTTCCTTAATTTTATTTGAATTTTCATACATATAGCGGCTCTTACAATGCACCTACATTCCACATTTTGTTTCAATACCCCTTATTGAGTCAAATAGGAATTTGCTATTTTTTTGTGAGACACGGATAGACAGACAGACGGACGTAACGAAGTAGTTGGTGGTTTTAGACGTTAATCCAAGGCTCTCTAGCCGGGAGCCCTGGAGTTGCAGGCGTCCATAGGCTGCGGTGACCGCTTACGCGGCCGTACGCTTGTTTGCCACCGACGTGGTATTAAAAAAAAAGAAGTAGATTAAGTATTACCATGGGTGGCGCAGGACCCGTCATTGTGGCACTTGTGCTTGCTCGTTCATTTACGGGAGCGCTCCGATCTCATTCAATCGGTTTGCGGAACTAGTTCGGTCTTTTAGTTCCTTCGCTCTTTTAGGTCAGTGTGGGTGTGGTCGTTAGTTCAGTATACGCGTTGTGCACCCGCGCGATGTTACCCGGTCACCCGCATCTCGTTCCGTTCCACTCTCGCTCTACTACTGAACTAAAGACCGAAATCACCGAAGGTCGATTTAGATTGTGATTGACAAACTAGTTCTTTTCGTTCTGAGATGGGAATTCATTCCTAATAGTTCCTCCTAGTTCCTGACCGACACACGCGTACTAGCAGTGGACGTCCATCGGCTAGTGTAAGACTCAAGTTTTTGGAGTCACGAATTCAAGAACTCGACTCATACTTACGGGACTCAAAGCTTAAAAGACTTCCGAGTCTTTTGAGTTATGAGTCAAGTCCTTTTTCGAGTCTTATGGAGTCCTACAGTCACAACTCGAGCCTTAGAAAAGACTCGAACGATCGTATCTTTAATAGTATTTTTACTTTAGGCGTGCCTCAAAATACTTGAATCTAATAGCAAAGACTGACTTTTGAAGTTTCTATCCAAAGAACTGATTTCTACAGTACCTACTTCACCGAGTAGGCCGCGTAACCTTACGTGTTTCTACAAGTACAGTTGAGTTCTAATCATAATGAGTTAAAAGCCTTTTGTTTTACACTTAGTAAACAAAATTCTCAAGTCTCTATAGAAGACTCGAGTCTTTTTAGAGGACTCGAGTCTCTACAGAACACTCAAGCTTCGATTAGTCTAAAAAACTAAGTCGAGTCTTCGGAATGAACACTCCAAAGACTCAAGTCTTTACCAACACTGCCATCGGCTGATGTGATCATGTAGTATTACCATTGTAAAGTTTATTTTTTAACGAGTATATCCTCTTCTCTTCTCTTGAGTTTGTTTCTGCGTTTCTTCCCGGCAGTCGATTTCTTTTCAGAAACGCCAATAGATTTCACCAACGTGCCATCGTGGCCTACTTATCTATTTATTTATTTATTTATCAGACACACCAACAAGATACAAGGCTTATACATTTATAATGATAAAATAACAGATGAAACAAGTCTTGCAGAATGAAGTTAATTTATTTCTTTTGTGTGGTTTCAGCTGCCGTCCAGGCACCGGTCGCGATTGGGTGCGAGCAGGAGCCCGCGCCAGAGCGAGACCGCGAACATACGCCGAACGACTGCTCCGTAACGCAGGAACCGTGTCCTCGTGAGGCGTCACACACTAGCCAGCAAACCAACACAGAGACTACCATTAGTAATAAAGAATCTGAGCAAAGAGAACACAGCAACACAGTTAGCGATGTAGACAAAGAAGATAGCAATAATATTAACGACATAGAAAAAGAGGATAGTAATAATATTAACGATATAGAAAAAGAAGATAGTAATAATGATAACGATATGGCAAAAGAAGATAGCATTAATGAAAAAGAAGATAGCAATAAAGTTAGCGACGAAGGAAAAGAAGTTAGTAATACAATTAACAATATAGGAAAGAATGATAGCAGTAAAAGTAAAGTAAACGATATCGAAAAGGAGGAAAGTCAAACGAAAGTTAACGAAATGGAAGTGGATAGCAATGCTGAAGTTAATGATGTGGAAAAAGAAGAAGATAGCTACAGCAATGACAATATGGATAAAGTTAGCAACACTATATTTAACGATATCGAAAAAGAAGAGGACAGCAACACTATAGTTAATGATATCGAAAAAGAAGAGGATAGCAACACCGTAGTCAACAATATCGAAAAAGAAGAAAATAGCAACACTATAGGTAACGATATCGAGAAAGAAGAGAATAGCAACAGCATAGGTAACGATATCGAAAAAGAAGAGAATAGCAACACTATAGTTAATGATATAGAAAAAGAGGAGGATACCAACACTACACCTAACGACATCGAAAAAGAAGAGAATAGCAACTCTATGGTTATGGATATTGACAAAGAAGAGAATAGCCACACCATAGTCAACGATATCGAAAAAGAAGAGAATAGCCACGCTACAGTTAACGATATCGAGAAAGAAGAGGATAGCAACACAGTCAGTATGGAAGAGGATAGCAATATTATTTTTAGTAAACCTTACGTGTGCGATATGTGTAGTGAACGCTTTGAATTAAAGCCAGACTTGTTGGAACACATCATGATACACATATACATGCCTACGGTAGAACCGGAAGTGGAAACGAATGCTGTCGTAGATAATGGTGAGTGTTAAGGTTTGTCTTTATTAACCACATTTACGCTAGGGTTGTCACTCGCCCGACACACAACACTAACAATGTCCGTTGATGTACTGGAAGATGTATTTTGACGCTTGCACTTACTAATAACTGGATTACACGAAGATGAAATCTTTAAACCCCCATCCCGGTTGAAGTTACGATGTTTTTTGATTTCAACGGCTTCACTTAGTCAGTAGTACTTTTATACTGTAGAAATGACGTTCTGTAGAAAGGACTTTCGGTTTATGAAGCTCAATCTAGTGGTTTGGTCCTGATTTCAGTAAATGCTCGGCTATGGCGGACTTATTAATCTGACGATTCCATTACCCATGAACTTTCAGAACCGGAGATATGAAAATAAATATACCGTACTGTCTTCTCGAAGGTCTCACGGTTCGAAATAATTGTCATACGATAAATGCCTAAGGGAAGGTTCAGGTCGAATATCCTCGTACGTCCCCACGTACTTGTACAAGTACAAAATAACGATAGTACTTCAGACCTAACATTTTGACTGCATAGGATAAATAACTGTCTAATGTACTTCACCTAGTACAAATTGAGGATGTTGAGTAATAAAACAGATGGCAAAAATTTATACAAAACCGAAAGTCACGTCTGGGATTGAAGCACTACTCTTGGTTTGTACTTGTGGTAGTACACTGGTTAGTTACTACTACAGTTGAAAAACATAGGGCTTACGAGGATATAGTTGATTTCTCTAAGAAACTAGTGTCTTATATCTTACTATTTTTGAGATCCATACAAATATTATAAATGCGAAAATAACTCTTATCTGTCTGTTACCTCTTCGCGCTTAAACCGATTTAGATGAAATTTGGTATACTTAGAGACAGTTGAGTCCCGGGAAACGTAGATTAGTTTTTATTCCGGAAATCATTCCTTAGGGGATGAAAAAAGGGGTGTTGAAGTTTGTATGGGCCAGCGATATTTAAGCCTGCGCCTACAACAAGTTTATAGCAATTATTTCTATAATATAACGATTTGCACGCGGACGGATTCGCGGGCAAAAGCTAGTATTAAATAAATAAATTTAATGGCTAAACCAGTGTAAAAGAAAGATCAAGGCTCCTTTTAACGGCACCAACGTCTCAAATCACATTGAGTAATCGTCAGGAACGATGCGCCATCCAGGATTTAAAAAAGCCTGAGTCTTTTAGGTAGATGTCTCTCTACGTCTCCCCAAGGCGTTGTGATATACAGGTCGCGGCTCGTAAGTTTAGCGCTGGCCGTTTATGCGCAGACGTCGAAAATAAGGTATCTCGGGGGAGGGCAAGGGCGCGCGCGGGCGTGCGCAAGCGCTGATTGGCTCTCCTGTCCTACTCTGTCCAGCGCACAGATACGAAGCCCCGCTCACTTCTGGTGTACAGTCGCGTTCTAAATTGTATTGTTGTTGTTTTCTGTTAAGTTTGAGTTTGTGTTTTATTGACTGTTTTATTTAAGTTTGTGTTTATTTGTGGTTTGAAACAGTGAATATGCCTAGAAGAAATACTGTTTTGTGAAGACAGGCACGGAAAACGGTATATGACGTGCATTGTTTTTTAAAGACAGAGCTATTGATTCATTGATTCTTTGAAACATATTAAGTCTGATTGACGAAACTACGAATATGATACTCAGTCACTTGGACAGCGGCACTGTGGATTTAAACATGATGGAAAAAACTGCACAAGTAATTGAGACGGAAAATATGAAATTGAATTGTGTTGTCAGGGACTAAATGAAAATTCAAAAAAAGAACAGCAGAGGCTACAAAAACAGCTTCCGCCCGCGACTTCGTTCGTGTGGAAAAATACGATATGTACGGTCAAGGACTTTAATTGTTGAGCCATTTAGAGCTCACTTTATACTGGACCCTTTATAGCTAACTATGATGCCCAGTATGAAATGAGCTAAATGGCTCAACAATTAGAGTCTGAATGTACTACTCAGAGCTAAATTTCATCCACATCCGTTCAGCCGCTTTGGCGTGATTGAGAAACATCCATCTATATGAGACTAGTTTAAACGAACTAGCTTAGATATAAGAGAAAGAAACAAAAACACGTTATTTATTAAGAGTGCGCAGTACGCTCGGTTCTCTATACAAACGTATTTATGCTCTCATTTTAAAACGCCAGGCTAGAATAACATGGAACTTTGTATACACAATGGGATCCGGCATATCTAGGTCGGACCATAGTTTATATTGCTTGAAATTATAATGGAGAAAAAATACAGCGATTATTAAGGTTTTCATACAAGCCGTAAAAAACTCAAAAAGCCGCTGTATTTTTCTTCTTTTACAATTTCTACCAACAGAAACTAATTTCCGACCTAGATATGCCGGATCCCATTGTGTATACAAATTTTCATGTTAATCTAGCATGGGGTTTTAAAATGAGAGGGTAAATACGTTTGTATGGAGAACCGAGCCAGGCCGAACGTACTGCGCCCTCTTAATGAGTATTATTGTAATCAATTTGTAGACATAACAATTGCGCGTGCGACAGTACCTACGCGCAGCTATCCCCTCCACGTTTCGTTCACCGCTAGACTTACGTGCCGCGACCTGTAATTAGTGATGGATTTCTTTCCTGAGCTTCATTGTTTCGATAGATCGATTGCTAGAGCGGTTGTCCACGTATGTCAGAATGTAGCAGGTTCGAATCCCGCTCGAAGAAAAAGATTTTTAAAAATCCCTCTTAATTTGAATTTTAGTCTTTTTCATTTGTTTCAGAAAAACCACTTTCGATGCAAGATCAATTCGCGCTTCGCGACTGCTGGGTGAGACTTGAGCGCTGCGCTATCCCCGACCCCCAGCCTAATACCGAAGCCCTACAAGACATCGCCAATTCAAACAAATACGTATGCGACACCTGCGGAAAAACATACACACATAAGCGGCATTTAGTTCCGCACGTTAAAAAACACTTCCGGAAAAAGAAAAATAAATTAGGGTATTCGACAAAAAAACGCAACAAAAACCCATTAAAGCCATTCACCTGCGAAATATGTAACAAGAATTTCACACGATTGTATTCTTTACAATTGCACGATCGAATTCACACTGGAACAAAGCCATACTCCTGTGAATACTGCAACAAGCAGTTTGGCGTGTTGGGGAACTATGAGACGCATAAAAGGATTCACACAGGAGAAAGGCCATATTCCTGCGATATATGTAAAAAAGGGTTCACGCAAATTGGCCATTTGAAGTCACATAAGCGAACACACACGGGAGAAAAGCCGTACTCATGCGACTTATGTAAAAAGGAGTTCACTCGATCTAGTCAAATAAAGTCTCATATAAGAATACACACTGGTGAAAAACCATATTCTTGCGATATATGCCAAAAGCAGTTTGCGGAATTAGGCACTTTGAAAACACATAAACGGATTCACACTGGCGCTAGACCGTATTCCTGTAATGTATGTAAAAAAGAGTTTACGCAATCGAGCTCTTTAAATATACATAAAAGAATACATACGGGTGAAAAGCCGTATGCCTGCGATATATGTCAGAAGCGGTTTACGGATTTGAGTACTATGAAGACGCACAGACGAATACACACTGGGGAGAAACCTCACTCCTGTAAAATATGTAAGAGGGCGTTCACGCAATTGGCTAATTTAAGGACGCACGAGTGGCGTCAGTCATGTGCGCCTATTCCATAGCATCCTTTATGGATCATATTCGACCACAATAACAGTATAGTTTGTTTTATTTAAGATGGCGAAACGTGCTTTATTATTTATATGTACAAGTAGGGTTGTAAAACAACTACTCAGGTGTGTATTGTTTAAATATGTTTACAATACAGTATACGTTTACTTCGGTTAGTTTTATGACGTCTCGTTATCTTTTCCTTTCATATTTAGACTGGGTTGCACCGACTTACGATCACAGACTGATCAACGTTAAATATGGCGCCGGCAGCTGTCATCCCATAGAAACTTGTCAAACTTTCCATACATTCAAATTTTAACGAACACAGCTTACGATTACAGACGGTTTGGTGCAACCAAGCCTTAGACAGCAAAAGTTGTTGTAAAAACCCGCAATAAGTGATTTTCGTCATCTTAAATATAATAAATTATACCTAATGGTACAGAAACCGCACTGCCTTAGTTATGACGTTAGCTGTCAGATTTACGCCATAAACAATACTAGAAGTACGATGACGTTCGCTTATCGACAGAACAATCCAACATTCAATGAATTTATTTTTGTTTTACGTCGTTTTAAAATTACATAGAACCTATCTATTTCCGGAAAAGTAATGAAAGTACAAAAAGTGAATATGCTTCAATTTTAGAAATATAAAATGCTGGATGCGCGTGGCGCAAGGCCGGTCATTATAGCACTCTTTAGGGGAGGTCTATGTCCAGCCGTGGACGTCCTTCGTCTGTTATGTTGATGAAGTAAAATTTTATTAATAATATCGTTTGAATGATTGATATTAGGCTATTTTTAAAAGTGCCTCTAATTTTATATAAATTTTAATTTCTCTTTTAACGCATTGTTGTGTATAAAATGTATTGCGTCTTTTTATGTATATTGTATTTGCCAAATTGGTATCCTGACATGTGGTTATGAAATTTCTAGTGATACTAGGTTTTAACTATTTATTTATAATAAAATGTGATAATTTTATGTTGTTTAATTAAAATCAGTATTATATTCAGCTTTCGACCAAAAAATCTTTCTTATTTCGGTCTGTCTGTCTCTCCGGGTGTTCTCCTCTACAGGTCGAATTTCTCAACCGATTCTCGTGAAATTTTGTGAGCAGGTTCGATAATTATATAGAACATTTTTTTTGGAAATTTTGGATTGAAAAAAATAATAGTTTGCGACGTCTACAAGTCACTAGTTTCATATTTCCAACGCGTCTCATAATACCTTGACTCTATTTTGTGAGTTAAGTGCTCGTAAGCCTCTACAACCAAAATTTCGAAGTTTTGATTCTAAACCGTAAACGGACTTAGCGGCCAGAATTAAATCTTGAATATAGCCCAGAAACCGATGCATTGACCTATCCACTACCCGTCGGAAATATCTGCGCACCTCGCTGGAATGCGCTTCCCCGCACCGCACCCCGCAAGCGCCGACGTACGTGTATTATTCTTGAGTTAGTGCACTACTCGTCATTTTCCCTGATTCGCCATTTTCGTTAATTCGTCAGTTTCCCTAGTTCGTCAATGCCATCAAAATCTTTAATTCGTCAATTTCCGTAATTGGTCATTTTCTTCGACTCGTCATTGTCGGTATAGTCATGAATATATTTTTAATAATTAGGATTGTTTTTTCTTTGGAATTAAGACATGGGTATAATTGCCAAACCATTTCATGTAGGGGCCGGTACACACGGACTGCGACCAACTGCAATTACACAAAATGTATATGGGAACTGGACGACGACTGCACCGTTTCTATAGAAATTGCAGTTGCGTTGCAGTCCGTCTGTACCGGTCCTAAGCCGTAAACCTGGTACCTACCTTGTGAGCGAAAACAGGAAGGCTCAGGATGACTTCGTCCACAGTCCCATTTTGTCACCTTCTTAAATCGTCCGTAGTGCCATATCGTCAGCCTACAATTCCTAAATCGTCACCTTCCCAAACCGTCCACTTTCCGATATCGTCACTATCCCATTTTGCCTACATTCCTATTTCGACCACAGTGCCAACTCGTCCGCATTCCTTTATCGACCACAGTACTACTTCCGCTTTCTGGATCGTTTAAGCCTTGATAAGGATCCGGTCACCTAGGGCCACTTTCCTTTCACGGCCATTTCCTTGGAATGTCCACATACCCGAACGTCCATATCGCTTGAAAGCCCATAATACTAGAAAGGCCAAGTGCCTGGAATGCCCACATCCCTGAACGTCGATGTCGCTCGTACGACCACAATACTATAAAGGCCACATGCTTGGAATGACCACATCCGTGAACGTCCATTTCATTCGAACGACTGTCTTTGTATAAATTTGTATACTCGTTACGCTCGGCATTTAATTGTAGACTTCTTCGCTTCGTGTAGGATTCACCGTAAATATGTAATTTTGTTCCCTTGTGATACAATCTACTATGCCGCTATCAATCTACGAGTGACATATCGTCAGGTGACAACCTAAACTCACTAAGTACTCAGTAAGTTTTTTGTAGACTTACCGTTAATTTAATGCCTGAAATATGATAATTAATATAAGTTGTATCAAGATATTGAAAAGAATGGAGAAGAATCAACATTTTTCAGATAAAAGAGTAACGTTTTCCTCCTGTTTTTTTAGTACATTATTCAGACTATTATGTTCTAACACTAATGTTAAAAATATTTCATTCATTGATATTGGCCCCAAAGACTCGATAATATCATTCGCTTAAAAATATCAGGTTAAAAATTATCTAAATATCTATTGCGACTGTACTTGACCAGTTAGTGAAAGTGACTTAATGAATAAAATGGCGAATTAGAAATTGACGAATTAAAGATTTTGATGGCATTGACGAATTAGGGAAACTGACGAATTAACGAAAATGGCGAATCAGGGTAAATGACGAGTAGTGCACTAACTCTTATTCTTGCTTTCGTAATAGCAATATTGTTTATTATTTGTGTTTGGTGAAATATTAATACAAAATATAAACGCTGTAAACTGCCTATTTAGTGTTGTAAGATGGGTAGGACTATACATAGCGCAGAGCGGAATTTAGTACTCAAAGTAATTCAATTCTTTGACACTGAAAAAGACACGGCTTTTGGCGGTTGAACAAGCAATAAAAAGGGCGTGTGCTGCATCTGGTTTATCTAGAACGATAATAATGACAATAAAACGTGAAGCAAAATAATGACGAACTTTTAGTTTCGCCATTTTCTCTTGCTCTCAACTTGTTTTGTGTATTGCTTGGTTTTTTTACCCTATAAAGTACAGATTGATCTAAAAGTTGTATAGGAGTGTAAAAAATAGATACACACTAATAAATATATTTTTTTATTTATACACCTCGAATTTTTTTGCTGTCTCTCCAGTTTGCGTGACGTCATGAAGCCAGGTACGCAGATATTTCCGACGGCTTGTAAAGCGATAGCTCGCCGAGTGGGCTGTCCGGTTGAGAAAAGTTAGGGTCTCCCCAAACCTATCGACGCGGAATCGGCAATAGCCGATAGAAAAAGCATGTCTACTCAATAAGAGCGTCAACGACGTCGACCGGCGTCGGCTGAGCCGAACCGAACCATTCCACCAGCTGTGATTGCGTGGACATTTTTTTTTCTCTAATAAATATCTTGCGATTGGCTTACAAACCCTTAACAGATTTGTTGTAGAAGTGCAGTGGAGACTGTTCCTCCAGCGATGAAGCCGTCTCTTATTTACAAGGGATCGTTAGTTAACAGAATCCCAGATGTGTTGTCTTTTCAGCCTTCTGTCGCTTATTGGTTCACATAATGCTGATGCTACAGTGTTAGTGTGAGCCTTTATGCGGTCTTTGTAGGTTTTATTTGGTGGACATAAAGCTTTTTTCTATCGGCTTTTGCCGATACCGGGTCGATAGATGTGAGACTGAGACCCTTACGCAGCGCCCGCTAGGCGGGTTTCTGTCCAGGGCTGCCAGTAGATTTTTTTAAATTATTCAGTCATGCTTCTGAAATTATACAAAATTGCATGTCAGGATACAAACACTGCATAAAACGCTACGATATAAAATATCGTGCTTGCTAGGCTGGCAACTTTACTAAAAAAACACAATAGATTTTATTTATCCAATTATACATGAGCATCCAGGATACAATCAGTCACCTAATTATACAGTTTTTGTATCCAATTATACAATCTGGCAGCCCTGTTTCTGTCAATGATTGTGTTAGGAAATAGATCTAAACCCAATAAAGTCTAGTTATTCCAATGGGTTGGAAGGTCAAATGGCAGTCACTTTCGTAAAAACTAGTGCCTACGCCAATTCTTGGGATTAGGTAGCGGACCCCAGGCATCCTTCAGGATGCAACTGTACTGGGAGTAACGCTAGGAGGATGATGACATGCATATTCATTTAATACTATCAATCTTACATCGTCAGGTTACAGGAAAATTTTAAATACATAATGTCAATCATTAACCCAAACCTTGGGATTTCGTGTCAAAGCGACTCGGTTCCTTTAGACGGCCTACTTCGAAAATCGAACTTCGTGTCGTGCCGTCCCTTTCACTCTCGTGTTATACACTATATGATGGAAAGGGACGGCACGAACCGACGTTCGGCGTAGGCCCTCAGGCTACATACAATAGAAAAAATACGAATTCATCAACAAAGCCACGGACTTGGTCACAACACTTGTTTTTTAAAAAATCGTCATAACACGTAATTTGGGTAATGAAATATTATCGTAAAATTCTCAACAACAATGATCTAATAAATTGTAGCATAAGAGGAAAACAAAGAAAAAGAAGTTGTGGAAGAGATCCCTCATAGGGATAAGTTCGCCTTTGTACTCTAAAAGTGCCTTACAAGCCGGGCTGGTGAAGACGACAATGACAGTTGCTTCGGCGCGAACCTGAGAGCACAGACTAAACTAAAATATGTAAATAGATTCCATCAAAGCTACCACTGTGTTGCCATTAGAATAAAACGTTCAATAAATAGAAAAAAAAAATTTAGCGAAATAATGGACGTATATACAACATTTATTGGTAATTTTAATTATTGTGTTTAAATACTCAGTTTAAATAACCAGACTTCATAAAAAAGCTGTCGCACAAATTAATATTTAATAAAAACTATTTTGTGGTACAAATGTTTGTTTAGGAATGGTAAAACTCAGGTGTAAACCACCTTTGGTAATCAATTTTAATATAATTACCATTATTGTCTTAACATTGAGTGCATATCTTTTCACCTCAAAAAGGAAATTCATATATGGGGTTGTTTATGTGTTGTGTAGTACGCCCTTTATGGGGAACGTATGGCGGCCATGACACTTGTCACTTCATTCGGCATCTGACGTCTGTCTTGAGCGCTCGAATGTTTTCTTTCCTCGTGGTATTTTTCATTGTTGAGTTTTTGTTTACTGTTAAGTTTGTTTTGTGTATTTACGTTGACTCTTTGTTAAGTTTGTACCGTGAACGTGAGTTTTCGTTTTACGTAAGTAAAATGGAACCCGTGGCAGGTCATGAAAGAGAATATTTCTCTTTCCCCACCAAGGAAAAGACCGGCATCTCATATGAGTGTTTCCGAAAAATGTATGGTGATGAACTGCTACAAATATACGTACAATACGTGGCCCCAGGACAAGTATTGGACACAAGTTGAATGTGCTAAAAAAGTGGCGGAAATATTGGGAATATCCGAAAGAACCGTCAGAAATATACTAAAAGAACATAATACGACCAACGAATTCGCTTCGCCCAAGAAACCTGGCCCGAAATTGGCAGTAATTGACAAGTTGGACGAGTTTACGTTTGCAGCCATTAGACGGATAGTGCATCAATTTTTCCATCGCAATGAGCCGCCTACTATTCAAAAGGTATTTTTTTAATTGTAATCATGACCATTTATTACTGTTATAATGTAATGCTGTATGATGGCAATATTACCATCTTTTAAAAAGCAGAAAATGTTCTAATTAATGATAACAACCTCCGTAGCCTAGTTGGTAGTGACCCTGCCTACGAAGCCAGAGGCCCCGGGTTTGCATAGGGATTTATTTGTGTTTATCACGAATATTTGTTTCTCAGTCTTGGATGTTTTCTATGTATACAAGCATGTATTTAAAAAAAACCACAAAGCATGAATACTTACTTGACAATGTACTAAAATTTGTATTATGTTCTTAGGTGTTGCAGGTTGTTAATGATGACCCGGACCTACCAAATTTGTCTGCATTTACCTTGCGACTGGTACTTAAGCACCTAAATTTCAAATATGCAAGTCGGAAACGCCATAGCTGCCTCATTGACCGGGCTGATATAATATTGTGGAGAAAACGATATTTGGTAAAAATAAAACAATATCGCAGAGAGGGAAGACCAATATATTACCAAGATGAGACTTGGGTTAATGAAGGTATATATATTATAATTTACATAATTTGTTTGGGCTCATTAGAATTGTCTTAATAAGTAATTGAAAAAAATTCTGGAAAAATAGTTGCAATAAAACATTGTACAATTGACATTAAAAATATGTTTACACTTTTGATCCTTACTCCTGTAAAAATTTGTAAAAGTGTAACAACTAAATATCTTTGGTGTTGCCTGTACCAAAAGTATTCATTAAGTGATTGTAAACATTTATTCATCACTATGTTACGAGATTTACGAGTAATTGTAGTAATTTTTATTTTAATCTGATTCTTTCTTGTTAAAGGGCACACGGTAAACAAAGTGTGGCAAGACCCAAAAGTTTTGTCATCTCGACAAGCATTTTTAGAGGGTCTTACAACCGGACTGAAGGCTCCATCAGGAAAAGGAAGGCGGCTCATTATAAGCCACATTGGCAGCGATGAAGGATTTTTAGAAAATGGACTACTATTATTTGAATCGAAGAAAAATACTGATGACTACCATAAAGAAATGAATGCTCAGCATTTCGAAGAGTGGCTGACTGGTATATTGCCAAGGCTTAAGCCCAATTCTGTACTAGTCATAGACAATGCTCCATACCATTCTAGAAAAATGGAAAGCGGCCCTGTAAAGAGGTGGAACAAGGGCCAAATTATTCAATGGCTGCATGAAAGGAATATATGTAATTAGATTCCATCAAATCTACCAAGAAATGTCATTGTCACAATGACATCTGTCAACTTCAATATGTGGGACCAGATGTCGCCAACCCTTTCTTAATAATAAAAAATACAATTATCTAACTAGGTGAATAATATATTGAAATCCCTGTCTATGTATGGAATACGGAAGTTACTTGCTGCATCAAAATACGTAATTTATTATACATACCTTTAATGAAATGCTGCAATTGCCTACATAATGCGATACCTACTCCTACTACCTACACATTATGAAAAAAATATGTTTTTAGTAGTGGCCCAAACAAACTTTCTGGACTTCTCTATACTATGTGTAGAAGATACAAAGAAAAATATTTTATGTCACACCTGGCCATAAAGTAGCTTTTTACGCTCGCTACGCGTACGAAAACGTGTAGGCATGAAATGATGTACACAACACGGGAGGACGGGAGATAAAGAAAAAGCCCTTGATCGCATATTTGAGGCCCTCGCTTGCAGCTGGGGCCGCAAACATCTGCGATCTCGGGCTTTCTGTTTTATCTCCCTAGTGGTGTAGTATACTTACTATTAAAGATATCGTCACTAGGCACTACGTACATAACTTGCTCAGCTTGGCATTAAGTGAGGTTGATCTGTCTGTTAAAGACTGTCAAATCATATAATTTATGTAATTTTTATGTGTCTATGAAAGTCCAAATCTGTAATAAAATTAAAGACTTGCCATGGTAGAAAATTATCCCTATTTTTTAACAGCTGGCCTAAAAAGGGTGGCCTAACAGTGTATTGTGTCAAATGAAAACAACAATATTTTTAATAAGTTTATTTATTCTTCAAGTTCCGATCCACTCAATTCATCTTCACCTGTGTTTATAATAAACGGCTCTACAACATCATCAATTAAATGATCTAATTGACATCCTCTACTTTAATAACATGATCTATGCACGATCTCCAGCGTTCTGGTGTAACAAGCTCCAAACCTTCCTGGAATAATGTTTTGACCTCGGCCATTTTAAAACTTTTATTATTTTTGGCGACATGTCCTTTTACCTGTGCCCACACTAATTCAATAGGGTTTAGTTCACAATGGTATGGGGGGAGTCTTAAAATGGTTACATTGTGAGCAGCCGCTAATTCATCAACTGCCATTTTGCTGATCTTGGGTTGGCTTTCTACCAGAGCCCATAACTCCGTTTTTATCATGGACATGTCACAGGGTATATTCCTTTCATGCAGCCATTGAATAATTTGGCCCTTGTTCCACCTCTTTACAGGGCCGCTTTCCATTTTTCTAGAATGGTATGGAGCATTGTCTATGACTAGTACAGAATTGGGCTTAAGCCTTGGCAATATACCAGTCAGCCACTCTTCGAAATGCTGAGCATTCATTTCTTTATGGTAGTCATCAGTATTTTTCTTCGATTCAAATAATAGTAGTCCATTTTCTAAAAATCCTTCATCGCTGCCAATGTGGCTTATAATGAGCCGCCTTCCTTTTCCTGATGGAGCCTTCAGTCCGGTTGTAAGACCCTCTAAAAATGCTTGTCGAGATGACAAAACTTTTGGGTCTTGCCACACTTTGTTTACCGTGTGCCCTTTAACAAGAAAGAATCAGATTAAAATAAAAATTACTACAATTACTCGTAAATCTCGTAACATAGTGATGAATAAATGTTTACAATCACTTAATGAATACTTTTGGTACAGGCAACATCAAAGATATTTAGTTGTTACACTTTTACAAATTTTTACAGGAGTAAGGATCAAAAGTGTAAACATATTTTTAATGTCAATTGTACAATGTTTTATTGCAACTATTTTTCCAGAATTTTTTTCAATTACTTATTAAGACAATTCTAATGAGCCCAAACAAATTATGTAAATTATAATATATATACCTTCATTAACCCAAGTCTCATCTTGGTAATATATTGGTCTTCCCTCTCTGCGATATTGTTTTATTTTTACCAAATATCGTTTTCTCCACAATATTATATCAGCCCGGTCAATGAGGCAGCTATGGCGTTTCCGACTTGCATATTTGAAATTTAGGTGCTTAAGTACCAGTCGCAAGGTAAATGCAGACAAATTTGGTAGGTCCGGGTCATCATTAACAACCTGCAACACCTAAGAACATAATACAAATTTTAGTACATTGTCAAGTAAGTATTCATGCTTTGTGGTTTTTTTTAAATACATGCTTGTATACATAGAAAACATCCAAGACTGAGAAACAAATATTCGTGATAAACACAAATAAATCCCTATGCAAACCCGGGGCCTCTGGCTTCGTAGGCAGGGTCACTACCAACTAGGCTACGGAGGTTGTTATCATTAATTAGAATATTTTCTGCTTTTTAAAAGATGGTAATATTGCTGTCGCCACGCCCTCTACATATGGTAATGAATGTTAGACATTCTAAGATATAGGAATTGTTACTCATGTATAAACATATTTAGACTGCGACAAATTGTGGGCGTAACGACAAATCGAGTAGGAGAATTTGAATCCTACCTTCAATTATCCAGCGCAGTCTCCGAACTATTCTATCTGCTTCGCACCCATCTCAAGACTCTCGTATTCACCACCTGTGGGTTTAAATACCCTATGACTTCAGCTGTCACATGTGCATAGCTCTTAGCACATAAAGGTTCTATCAGGCCAATATATCTAAGCTACTTTACAGTTTATTACATTTGGTGTGGTAGTCACTATAGCTATGCTGCATTTGTACGGTTCTTTGACCGTACTACTACACATGGTGTAGTAGCCTTATTTATATATATAATAATGATAAATGATCTCGCAACAGTTCTTAAGTCATCCCAATGTCTCCTATATGCTGATGATTTAAAGTTAGTTTGCGGAGTGGAGAAGTTAACTGATTGCGAGTCATTGCAAGAGGACATCAATCTGGTCTACCGGTGGAGTATGGATAATAAGCTTCTTTTCAACTTTGAAAAGTGTTGTGTCTGCACTTTCTGCCGTACCCGTACCCCGATACATGCTCAATACATGCTCGGAGTAGAACCTATCAACCGTGTGTCCAGCGTTAAGGACCTCGGCGTAGTCTTCGATACCCGGCTTACTTTTCATGAGCACGTAGTATCACTTGCTGTAAGCTGCTATCGAAGATTAGGCTTTATAATTCGCAACCTTCGTGAGTTTCAAGATCCTGGGGCAATCGGGTTAGTTTATAATTCCCTCGTTAGAAGCAAGCTCGAGGCTTCGTCGATCGTTTGGCACCCTTACGAATCAACGTACGCCCTTTTACTAGAGAAGGTTCAGAAAACGTTCCTACGGTATCTGTATAAGAGGACTTTAGGGTACTATACCCGTTCCTATATCCTACCAAATACCTATTAGGAACTTTAGGCTACAATTCGTTGGAGGTGAGGCGTAGCTACAACTTGTTGGTTAATGCGTGTCGAATCATACGTGGAGAGTCGGACTGTCCGGAGCTGGTCAGTCGCCTCGTGCGACTGTATGTTCCGGATATCCCCAGGATAACGCTCAGGCCTCGGCGGCGCGATTTGTTGGCGGTGCCGGCAGCCCGCACTGTATCACGCAGGAACTCGCCACTGCTACGTGCTCTCTCCCAACTCAATGCGCTTTTGGCATCAGCACCGGAGTGTGACTTATTTGAATGGCGATGTATGAATGTGTACTATGAATGTCTGAGATTCTGTGAGGGGATGGATACTCGGCAATCAACTGTACCTGTGTAATTTAAATGTGTATGAATTTAGTTAAGTTTTGTTTCATGACGCATTGGTCAAACTGTAATGTCATGTTAACCTGTTTAAAATAAAATAAATAAATAAAAATAAATAAATAAATAAATAAATTATTTCTTCTTCTCAATGGTACCACTAAGATATCAATCCGATGATGGCTTTCGCCTTATTTCTATTCTTGTTAGCTCAACATTTGTATGTCAGCCATGCACTCAATCCTGAAGCACAGGAACTGAATGCTTTTACCTGTAAATTGATACGCAAACATGGTAAGCTATACCTGGAGTCCTAGCACATCGGAACCTCCTTAATTTGCATATCAATGAACAGAACATTGTAATTTTGGGGTTACCTTGCTCATACAAGAAACCCAGTCTCCATTACACGCCAGCACAAGTACCAGCAAGAGACTGCCTTAATAAGCAAGCTAATAATGACGATTTATAACACCACACCAAATTTAGGTGACTAAAGACCAACACTTAAGCTCACCAAGGCAAGCATGACTTTATGATTATTTCAATAGTTTTATTTTGTCTTTTTACTAGTCATCGCTTAACTAAATACTTAGATCAGTATGTCAATGCCTCAAGTATGTCAATGCTTGGTCTGGGAATATGTTTGTCATGTCTTACTACCACAGTCAGGTACGCTCGATAGCCTTAAGTTCAACCATGTAGTCTTACGTCGGCACAATCTAGATATGACAATAAATAAAGGTAATTATCACACACAATATACAAGTTGTCTTGGAACACTAAAGATAATCTATAGAACGATTACGCTGCTAAGATCTAAATACACTTAGCTCTCAATGCGGCGTAGCTCCAACTCGTCGGGCAGCAAGACGTTACTAGTTGTACCCTTGCCAGTAGTCGACCATCGAATGAGGCCTTTCCAACGGAAATAATCGCTTAAATACGCGAGACTACAGTTCTCCCTCTACCCTCAAGTAATAAACTTGCCAGAGTAAATAATCTCTTAAGGTGCCAGTACACGCCCCGATCATGGGTTACAAACTTCGCGATACAGTTCGCGACACTCCCGACAACCAAGAGAAAACAAGGGACACCGAGTTATTTTCGAATCTTTGGATAGAAGCTCTGTTAACATGATAATGTATTCAACACAACGCATTCAACACAATCGACCCATGAACGAATGTAACATAATAATACATTCGTCCCGGGAACACCACATACCATATGTAATGAGTATCAATCAACCACTGCTTTGCCCATGAATATGACACAATAACATATTTGCAAAGGAGCATCATCTCGCACAGGTATATGAGGTGGATACACAGAGTCAACTAGTAACTGACACACAGTTTAGCCCAAAGGGCTACGCTGACCTCCGGTAACCCTGACACAGCTACACAGAGTCAACTAGCAACTGACACAGTTAGAGCGCAAAGGGCTACGCTGACCTCCGGTAACCTCGATACAGCCACACAGAGTCAACTAGCAACTGACACAGTTAGAGCCCAAAGGGCTACGCTGACCTCCGGTAACCTCGATACAGCCACACAGAGTCAACTAGCAACTGACACAGTTAGAGCCCAAAGGGCTATGCTGACCTCCGGTAACCTCGATACAGCCACACAGTCAACTAGTAACTGACACAGTTACAGCCCAAAGGGCTCCGCTGACCTCCGGTAATCTTGACACAGCTGTTGCTTCACAGTGTCCCAGAGTCAACAGGCAACTGACACACAGTTATAGCCAACTCCGGTAACTCGGACACTCCACAGCATACTGAAGCACCAAACTCTTTCACTCTCTTTGTTTGTGCCATATTAGAACTGACTGCCTAACCGTAATTCTGTCTATGGCTATCCAAATCTATATGTCCATCTCTACAATCTGTCAAGTACAGGATTAACTCGCTTGACAGACCTCGCCAGCCAAAAGAAAAAATGCATATTTGCATACAAATAGGTACAATGCAACCCAACTCCGAATATAGCGAGATAACAGCAGAGCTATACAACAGGCGACTAATCGCTAAAGAGCGATCCCTCCTGGATAACTAATTAGCGGACGACAAAACAAGTCAGGACATGGCTACGCCAGTCAGTCCTGCCGTCTCATTTCCTTCCATAATTGTATAGATCTGACGCACATACGTAGAGCAATAAGGTTGACATGACCTGAGCTTCTTGTCGCTTTCTCTTTCTCTGCCACTCGCATCACCATAGCCTGAGACCTTCGAGACTCCCCTTACCACCCGTGGTCGTTAATGAAGTCTCATGTCTACAAAGCTTTAACAACTTGTTCAACTGAGTTACACCCCCTTTAAGAACTTGCGATATAACGAACAAGACAACTCATAACGATGCAGCTTCAGGTTGGCTCACTATGTAAAGACGAGGTGCGAGGGAACACGAATAAATACGACACTTATGTCACTTTTGTTAACAAACAACAAGTAGTTCCTGTGGATCCATGTATCCACCCTATTGTAAGCCAATATCTGAGAAATCAAGTTTCTCCTCTAAGTGTAGACCTCTACCCACTGCAAGAGCTCATCTTCGATATAGTTGATATCTATCTATCTCTCACTATCATAGATCCATAATACCAAAACAGAAGCAATTGGATAGCACTTCTTGAATTAACCAATCATTAAGCATCCACTAATACTCAGCTTCATTAATGAGTATTTGCTAAAGACTGAATTTCTAAGTTAAAGTCCATATCAGAAGTAAGAATATCCTTTGGATAGTCAAGAGCATCAAGTTTCGGCCGTCATAGCTCAACGAAACTCAGATACCTACTATAAAATCTACTAAATCTTGCAAATAAGTACCTTGAAATCAAGTGACAACTATCACCCCCAGTTAGTATACGCTAGCGCGTTAAAGAACTTTAATCAGCAATTTTCCCACTGCAGAGGCGTTTTGTAGCCTAAAATATAACTCGAATTCCTTTTAGAAGAAGCTCTGTTAAAGTCATAGTGTCACATACACATAATACACACATATGCATACATATGTGTTCTAAATACGTTCAAGTAATAGTGATTGATTCTAAATCTGATTATGTACTTCATATGAATGCCGACTCAAATCTTTGATTTGATTAATATATAATAACTGCCACAAAAGGCATTACCGATAAGTAATTGGAATTATAGGTACAAGTTTAGCTCAAGTAATAGTCTATCACCAAGTTGAATTCAAAGTACCTAATCTCAAATGTCCGTCCATGGATGTATATTATAAACGTTTCGTGATAATCTTATATAGATATTATGCATTAAATATTATCAACAAGTTACTCGGGAACTCAAAACTATAACCAAATCTATACTATATTGATATACTATGTATAGTAATCAGGGATATATGTCCATATCCTATGTAGGTAATCGCTAACATTATGTCTATTTGACTAATTCTTTCATTCATTTAGAATAACTATGCATAAATAATCACTGGCTGCACCTGGTTAATAATTAATTAATATTTACGATCAATATCTTCGAGGAATGTTAACTGCTTTAAATAACCATTATACCTGAGGTACCAACAGGTATATTTTATTTCACCAGGTAAGAATATGAAAAGTACTAGTCTACCCAACTGTAAATCCGTTATAAACTCTGGTACTCGAAATTAACTTCATGAATATCAGAGTGATTCGCAAACCTATATACTTTTATGCACATAAGCATATGTAAGATACCGCTTCGAACCACTTAACTAAATAGTCAAGTTATAAGTATGAATGGTTTATTCATAAATCGAGAAAATCTACCAGAATCTTCCTTTATAAACGTAGCTGTATAGTTAAGTATCAAAATATATATTGCTCATTAAACAGATTTCCTCAGAGGCAGGAGTTGATGCTATTCTAACATACTATATGAAGTCACTGTTGAAACGTCTTACAGTTACCTCCAACTTACTAAAGACCAGATGCCCTTCCTTGACTGTATCTTCATTAAAGTATCTGGTACTATGCCAAAGTCAGACTGAATTTTATCATGTATAAGTCTAAGTCCTTTCAGCATAGTCTCTTTATTTGTCTAATCGTGTAAATGCAGATAAACAAACTGTATCCAACCTAAAGAGCTGCTTTATAATTCAAGATGTCAAACAAAATTCAACATCGGTAACCTGTCACTGCATTTCTAATAAATGAACAATGTAGTTTAACTACTAATATCGTCCATTTTATTTTAATACTTTGATTAAAGCTATAGTTAAGTAATGTGCATTTGCATTGATGTAACTAACATCAACTACAGCTCCAAATAAAATAATAAGTTAATTAATTGAAGTCCCAATGAAGGATCATAATTGGTTTTCAAATCCAATCCAAAATTGCCAATATAAAATCCAACTATAAAGTAGGTATGTTCTACAAAGTTGAAATTTCAAAGTCAATAAACTTTCTGAACAAAGTCAAGAAACTTCTCATTAACTCTCAGGTTAAAGGAGAAATAATTAAATCAAAAATAAAATCAGACTTAAAAATAATTCCAAAGTCAAATTCAGAAAAAATCAAAGTCCAAAATAATAATTAAAGTCCGAAATTCCTTTGGGCAACCACTACTTATTTAGGTATACTATTAGAGCAGTGATGCTAACATCAAATTTATAATTAAAATATATCTGTACAGCAGACCACACTTTCCGCTAAGTCATTTTTTATGAATTGCATTGAATTGAGAGAAAAGTGAACACAATAACATATGAAATGTAATGATATTACTCATTGTCCGCAATATTCATTCCTTCTGATCAGCGAAGTCAAATTATTTATCGAAGTCCCTGAAGTTAGAACAACTGCCCACATATGAAACTCATCTTTCAGGTATGAATCTATAAATAGACTGTCTTGCATTTGTCATACTTCTATCAATTGAGATTTAATTATTTAAAGTTTATAAGTTACGGCGTTATGACACCTCTACATAATAAGTAAAGCTTTCTATGGCTACAAATAAACTAGACGTGTAAGAGGTGAAATGAATGATATGATCACCTTCTTCCTTAAGAGTGTTTAATTAAAGTCACAATTGTTACAAGACAGGTTGTAATCTAAATGAGGTTACACAGAGAAAAATTAGAACTATGCACTTGCACTGGCGCAGACGCGTACCGTTCGAATGGCGAAGGGTCTAAGGGCCCCAACGCAGGTAACGAGCGAGCGAGAGAGAGGGACGCTGCATTTGGCGCACAAATAGAAAACTAGATACCTTCGGATTTAGGATTGACCCGCGGTTGCAGACGTGACCCTTGTGTCAGAAATCTGACACCTGTAAGTAGTTATTTGTTACAATTACGACACGAAATAACCTTTGATTAGTTAGTATCAAGATGGTAAATGAATCGTTGCAAAGGTAACTTCAAGCTTTCTAAATCATTAGATCGTTACCCTGAATTTCCACATATCATTGTTAAGTATTAGTCTTAATTTCATTGAACTATGTGAATATCGTGTCTCTTTCACATATACGACAAATTAAACAATACATCTGCAACAAACTCAGTTTTCTAAGTTTCGATCAAAGAGAACATAAACAATACGCTTTAGTTCTGGTTTAGAGATCCATATAATATCGTGGATTTACGATTTGATGATGATGACGATTTGAACTTGTACTAGACCTTTGTATACTTACAAAGTGAATAACCATTTAGGTCTCGCGCAAACTTTATACCGCGCGACTGGACTACCAACACAGACGTCTTTTATTTACTCTATACTGTAGTCATCGGAACTAGACTAATAACTGATTCTACTTTAGAATTATATCTCACATGATTAAGATCAATAGCACAAAGTGTCCTCTCACGTGAACCGTAAGAGACATGACGTCTAATACAATAAAGTTTGAACCAAAAGTTTATCAAATTTAGTTGAAATGCGATTTTCAAGACCGCCAAACTGTTTTGGTTTTAGAAATAAACTCTAAACCTTTTAGTTATATAACACATTTAAATGAATGTTTGTCATTAAATGAATCTACACCTCCTTTTTTTCTTTACAAGAATCAAACTACGCTCCTCTGCCCATCAACATGGTCGTCCCTTACAAGCTATCCGGACGTTTATCATTTGATAGAGATAAAGCCAGTATTAACTGCATTCATAACTCATTTTTGCCATTTTGCTTTACGCTTATTGAGCTTACCCTACGGTAGTCGATATGTTATAATAACTAAATGGAAAATACGATACCTTTCATAACTTTGTGCATATGAATGAAGTAAACTACAAGGCATTTGTCCGAAATAGAAATCATAATTACTGACATACGTATACATTAACTCACTTGTTTTCCCATAAGGGGTAAGCAGAGCACATGAAATTAAATTTCAGTGCTACCTACATTTAGCAATCAATGAGTTTCAATAAATTGATTTATCTAGTGACTTACAAGAATGCCACATTAAGTGCATTGACATTAAATGTCGACTCGACTGATATCTTGAATAGTCATTAGTTCAGGTACCACAAATGACTGAACTGTTAATTTGGATACTGAAGTTTGAATATTAAGATGTACGAATAGGCACTTTTGACTATAACTCAATTAATTGATTACTTCCTATCAATATATAATATTGTAGTAATGACGAGTTGTTCTACAATATCTCATACACACTGGGTACGTTACTATCTATCGTACGATTTTATTGGGAAACGAGTTTTCACTTCTTAAATTTAACTTATATCACAAATTGCCTTATGCAAAATATTCATGTTATGTTTGTGATACGCCTTCTTTCACGTCACTCATGATTTACTAGTCGTAAACGTCATTTTCTTTACTGCACTGAAGTCTTGATTATCGTGGATGTCTACGTATAGTTCTCATTAACTATGAACATTCGTATATGTGTGTTGCAAATATTTATCATATAAATTTCTTATAACCGTTTATCAAGATTCATGTAGATCAAACATTATTATCACGTCATCAAATATCATCATCGTGCAAAAGGAACAAGTTAATCATCAAATTGAAGTTATGTGACGTTGTAATGACTATGTATTTACTTCACTTAGGTTGGTACTATCCATCAGTGTGTCTAAGTGATGTAACTGAAACGTTGTATTTCTTAGCTAGCCATGTACCAGATTATGTCTTAACGCACTAGTTTTCCTACCATGCTAGGTAGGCATAAATTGCTACGAAAGCCAAATAGACTCACATCTACTGAATGTTAAGTTCGCCAAATCAAAGGAATCATTACTCTTTCCAATAGAATATTCCGACACAAATCGGTCCGTAAGCAAATTCTTATTTAATTGCAAGTAGGTAGATGATCACTAGAAAATAAGCTACCCACACGTTCATAATGACGAACGATCTTTGTAGTTAATAAACCAGACTAATCTGATCATATTGAACGTCAATCAACTCTCAACCAAATATGATGACATACATATGTGCAACTAGCAAATTTCTCTGTATCCGCTAGGGCATACTCGTAGTGCTACCAGTTGACAGTTATAATCACATATTTGGGTAGAAACATAAGCACTTCACTAAGCAACAAGCTAAGAAGTCATAATCGCGTACCACTGCCCGCCGTGAAATATATCCTTGCGTAAATAATTGAACTTAATCCAAATTCCATAGCAGTGTCACACTTCAAAACAATAGCTTCACAAGCCGAATCCGATGGGGATTGACGATTCCGCCTAACAACCCGTGTGCTGCGCAAATTGTCATCCTTCACTATTCAATCTTTGTCAAATTAGCTGACTCTTTCATAACACAACTTTCTAATTGTCCCCAACCCTAACTCAATGTGAGAAATGTTTCGGCCCATCGCCGCGAAATATTCAACTACCCTCATAAAGAGATTCAGAAATTGAGCTGTTTTTGTACAGAGGTATTTATTCCCATTGCCATCTAACGACAACACTAGTTCAATCCCTTGCTACGAGTATATTATCGTATGGCGTCCTGTCATATAAATAAATCTAGCATTCTTTGCTTTTACATAACTCTCACATGAGAAATTATTCATGGATGCATTTACAGCATACGCAAACGATTAATATATTTCAAGCCATCACCCTTTAGTTTTGTGTTTATCTAGGGATTTGGTGGCAACTGTAAAAGATCTTATGCTGTTATCATGCAATCATTGATAAACTTTCTAGTTCATGAATTGCAAGCCAGGGAAGATCGTTAATTTATTCTACGACATAGGAACACTCATCGATACGACAACCAGCCCGGCCGTAACTGGATTGACATAACCATCAGTGTCCCATGGAAGCAATAAACTTGGAGAAAATGAAGAAATATCATTAAATCGTTATTCAACGAATATACTTTGTATTGTAGTCGGTATTCTGGACATTTGTTCAATTTGCAAACTATGTATAATAGCACTTCTCCAAATGTAAAATTGCTATGAAATAAATAAGTATAATGCTGGGGCGTTTTAATTACTCCATGAAATGCACGAGTAATGATAAATTATTATTAGATGCCATACGATATTCCTGCATGAACCTCTTAAACTGCCATAACAGACGTTCAAATAGCCCTGTACGAATGAACTAGGTAAACAAACTGCCTATCATCTCAATCTAAACGATAGGCACGGATTCAAATATCCCAGCACTACCACCATTTTGTCGCCACGCCCTCTACATATGGTAATGAATGTTAGACATTCTAAGATATAGGAATTGTTACTCATGTATAAACATATTTAGACTGCGACAAATTGTGGGCGTAACGACAAATCGAGTAGGAGAATTTGAATCCTACCTTCAATTATCCAGCGCAGTCTCCGAACTATTCTATCTGCTTCGCACCCATCTCAAGACTCTCGTATTCACCACCTGTGGGTTTAAATACCCTATGACTTCAGCTGTCACATGTGCATAGCTCTTAGCACATAAAGGTTCTATCAGGCCAATATATCTAAGCTACTTTACAGTTTATTACATTTGGTGTGGTAGTCACTATAGCTATGCTGCATTTGTACGGTTCTTTGACCGTACTACTACACATGGTGTAGTAGCCTTATTTATTATTTCTTCTTCTCAATGGTACCACTAAGATATCAATCCGATGATGGCTTTCGCCTTATTTCTATTCTTGTTAGCTCAACATTTGTATGTCAGCCATGCACTCAATCCTGAAGCACAGGAACTGAATGCTTTTACCTGTAAATTGATACGCAAACATGGTAAGCTATACCTGGAGTCCTAGCACATCGGAACCTCCTTAATTTGCATATCAATGAACAGAACATTGTAATTTTGGGGTTACCTTGCTCATACAAGAAACCCAGTCTCCATTACACGCCAGCACAAGTACCAGCAAGAGACTGCCTTAATAAGCAAGCTAATAATGACGATTTATAACACCACACCAAATTTAGGTGACTAAAGACCAACACTTAAGCTCACCAAGGCAAGCATGACTTTATGATTATTTCAATAGTTTTATTTTGTCTTTTTACTAGTCATCGCTTAACTAAATACTTAGATCAGTATGTCAATGCCTCAAGTATGTCAATGCTTGGTCTGGGAATATGTTTGTCATGTCTTACTACCACAGTCAGGTACGCTCGATAGCCTTAAGTTCAACCATGTAGTCTTACGTCGGCACAATCTAGATATGACAATAAATAAAGGTAATTATCACACACAATATACAAGTTGTCTTGGAACACTAAAGATAATCTATAGAACGATTACGCTGCTAAGATCTAAATACACTTAGCTCTCAATGCGGCGTAGCTCCAACTCGTCGGGCAGCAAGACGTTACTAGTTGTACCCTTGCCAGTAGTCGACCATCGAATGAGGCCTTTCCAACGGAAATAATCGCTTAAATACGCGAGACTACAGTTCTCCCTCTACCCTCAAGTAATAAACTTGCCAGAGTAAATAATCTCTTAAGGTGCCAGTACACGCCCCGATCATGGGTTACAAACTTCGCGATACAGTTCGCGACAATTGCCATCATACAGCATTACATTATAACAGTAATAAATGGTCATGATTACAATTAAAAAAATACCTTTTGAATAGTAGGCGGCTCATTGCGATGGAAAAATTGATGCACTATCCGTCTAATGGCTGCAAACGTAAACTCGTCCAACTTGTCAATTACTGCCAATTTCGGGCCAGGTTTCTTGGGCGAAGCGAATTCGTTGGTCGTATTATGTTCTTTTAGTATATTTCTGACGGTTCTTTCGGATATTCCCAATATTTCCGCCACTTTTTTAGCACATTCAACTTGTGTCCAATACTTGTCCTGGGGCCACGTATTGTACGTATATTTGTAGCAGTTCATCACCATACATTTTTCGGAAACACTCATATGAGATGCCGGTCTTTTCCTTGGTGGGGAAAGAGAAATATTCTCTTTCATGTCCTGGGAGGGACCTGCCACGGGTTCCATTTTACTTACGTAAAACGAAAACTCACGTTCACGGTACAAACTTAACAAAGAGTCAACGTAAATACACAAAACAAACTTAACAGTAAACAAAAACTCAACAATGAAAAATACCACAACGAGGAAAGAAAACATTCGAGCGCTCAAGACAGACGTCAGATGCCGAATGAAGTGACAAGTGTCATGGCCGCCATACGTTCACCATAAAGGGCGTACTACACAACACATAAACAACCCCATATATGAATTTCCTTTTTGAGGTGAAAAGATATGCACTCAATGTTAAGACAATAATGGTAATTATATTAAAATTGATTACCAAAGGTGGTTTACACCTGAGTTTTACCATTCCTAAACAAACATTTGTACCACAAAATAGTTTTTATTAAATATTAATTTGTGCGACAGCTTTTTTATGAAGTCTGGTTATTTAAACTGAGTATTTAAACACAATAATTAAAATTACCAATAAATGTTGTATATACGTCCATTATTTCGCTAATTTTTTTTTCTATTTATTGAACGTTTTATTCTAATGGCAACACAGTGGTAGCTTTGATGGAATCTATTTACATATTTTAGTTTATGTTGTGCCGTATTATATGAATATAAAAAAAACCATTTACTTACCAACAGATTTATTTTTTAATGTATCTCATATCATATCCGGGAAAACGATATCTTCGTCCTTTCACAGAGTTCTACGTTTTACAACCACAACACTCGTACATTTTGCAAAATGAGAACTTGCATGGCATGCCACATACGACGCACTTCACTATCTTCCATTTGTTGTTATTACGCGTTTCCAGATGAATTTTCGATTAGCTACACGCTGCTCCGTTAGTTTATTGCATAGTAATCTATCAATACTACAAATTAAATAACAACATTTGCAGAAATGAAAAAAATGTTCAGAGACGAATAGACAAAATTCCGAGGAGACGCCATTTTATTTTTATTAATTTTATTTGTCACTTTATTTTGACGTTTGACGTCAATTGGCAGACAAGGCAGTAGCCAATGAGAGCTAAGTATGTCGTCAAAATCTTTTTGACACAATATGGCTGCTATCATACACGTTTCGTTCTACGTAGATAAACAGCCGTGCCTCAGAGTACCAGAGTAGGTAGACGTCAAATAATAATACCGCTACCCAGCGAGATGGTCATATACTAAATTGAATAACAGCAACAGAGAGGAATATACCATTTGTTGTCCTTGTCATAGTTTCGCTTTTCTTTATTTGCCTCAATGTCATCTAAATTATGTCAAATAGTTTGAGGCAAATAAACAATTATCCGCCCAAATTACAAAGGCTACTTATGGTAACCCGCCACACGTTTAAGATACGTTCTCAATTTAGCTGCATAAGAGCTTTTCTGTCCCACTTGGTGAAACTCGTATAGGATCTCTATAAAAATCCTTACTCTGAGTTCTACACGAATAAATGACAGCAGTGTAGGGCGGAGTACACACCACAGACTAATAAGAGATACTACGATTCAGTCGTCAGCCGGCTTAGAGCATACATAATGGACATGTGATTAATAACAACAACAAATTGCAATTAATTACAATAGCTACTCGGAAGAGTCGCACCGGAATGTCGCCGGCTGCGAGTGTGATGGAGGCAGACCCCAAATACCGCGCACTTCATGGTAAGTTGTCTTATTAAAGCATCCTTAGGTCATTCCACGTAAATGAAACGCGAGTTAAGATTTCGATGGGTGTTTTTTTAAGTTTAAATGTCATATATCAAGTGATAAAAGTAACACTTTTCTAGTCTTATATGGTTAAGAAATTTTATTTCACAAAACAGAATACAAATTCACTTAGGTAAATGAGAAATGTAAGTTACATTTTTCTAACATTACTTACATAGTATAGTGGCATGCAGGCGAATCTGTCAGTGTTAGCAATTTTAACAAGATTATGTACCTAAATTATAAAAATATAACATGCATTGTATTAAACAGTATTTTAAAGTAATAAAATAAAATAAATAGGGAGGGTAAACTATATTTTCGTTAGAGGGTAGGTGAGAGTGGGCGACGTACATCAACCAGTTAAGCGTGTGTTATTTTATTATGTATGTTATTGACAAAGTAAATAGTGATCACAATTAGGTACAGTGGTTGATAATACTTGTGCTTAAGGATGTGATTTTTAGAAGGCTGGGATATAATTTCCTATATTTGATTTCGTTGTTTATTATATATCTGAGCTCCCTCATACATTATATTTCTTTTGCTGTAATTGGTTCTTGGTGATCGAAGACAGATATTATTTGCGCGTTCAGTTAAGCGTTTTTGAATTTGACACTTTAGTAAATTATGTTTGTGTGTGGATTTGTTTATTTAGAATTTTCTGAGATACTAGCTATTTATTTACTAACCAACTTACATTGACAGACAAACCAAACATGCAAGTTGTAGGTTACAATTACGTAGTTATTACTAAATGCTACATACATTATTGAATAGTAGTGGGAGTGGAGTTTGATTCAAGATAGCGTGCGGCTGCAGCCAGGAGTATCGGTTCCGCCTGCGAGAATAGGTCCAAAGTGGGGTCGTATAGAAGAATGTTATTTATAGTATTCAGTGCCATACATAAGGGACTAGTAACTATGGTCACCATACTCATGCTGGGGATAATTTCATTTTGCGCACTGGTTTTTAGCTGGAAAAGTTGTTTTCCCGCTCGCAGCAAAATTGCATTTTGCTCACTGGTTTCAAGCAGCAAAACCATCATTTTCGAGCCGCTGAGGTGAAAAATATTTTCTTAATTAGTGTGCATGTTTTATAGTGATAAAGTTAAGAAAGTATATTCATAGTAGTCTTTGGTCTAGAGAATAACAATCAAAGGACCATCATCAAAATGGTCCTAACAAAGCTGAGAGTTAGGTTATTGAATAGGTTTTTAATCTCCTATTAGCTTGTATTTACTCTGACTAGCTGAAATATGCGTCATACTCGTGATCGGGTGCTTTTTGTGGAGTCCGGTCTGTTCATGCTTGCAAGACCATAGTAAATACCTTAATACTAGTGTTATTTTATTGTATGTAGATTGACGAGAAACATAATCCTGTTCTGGATTTGTTTTATTGTTATTGATGCTTAGAGCCCTAAGGACTTTGAAATAATTGTTATTAATCATATTTGGACGCTCAGAGACCATATACATCTCTGAGATATTAAATTAATTTTATATACTTTTTGTTTATTCGGAGACAGATATTGTAAATTTATTTTCATTGAATTGTTAATCAGTATATTTTTTAATCATTATTATTAAGTAAGATTGACAGTTTTTTTAAATTGTATAAATTAACGCTTTGACATGTAAAAGTGCCCTTGTGGCCTATTTGCAGAATAAATATTTGATTTTGATATGAATATCTCTGTTTGGCAATGGATTTCAACTTGTTGCCCGTAGAACGAAATGAAGTAGATTTAAAGACCTATCTAATGACTCCAAACCACCACCACCATATCAGCCGAAAGACTTAATGTAAGTTCTAAAGTAGAATACAATTTCTTACTTCTTATGTAAATAATCTACTATTAAGTGTGGGTATATTCGACCAAACAGAAATGGAATAGACTCTGTTTATATTATTATTCCTGGTTGGTCGAATCTGGCCTAACCTAAATAAGCTACTAATTTTAAAAATGTTAACTCTTTGTTACAATCATATGTGAGCTGTGGTCACCTATAAGTGGCTAAGCATCTTTGCTAGATTTTTGTTTTTAAGACATATGTTTTGTTTTAGATGTATTATCCGTTGGTGGTCCTTAAATAAATAAAATAAAAATAAAAAATAAATAAGACGTCCACTGCTGGACATAGGCCTCCCCCAATTCCATGGGGGGTAAATGCCATAATCGCCACGCTTGGCATGCGGGTTGGCGATCGCAGTATCTCCACCGCACTTCAGGGATGCTGCTGCCCATCCCCCGGTGGTCTTGGCCGTAGTTTTAGGACATACCCGGGTCCAGACAAACAACAATAATATAAAATTATAGTTCTTATGTTTAACCATTTATGTATTCTTTTGTTCAGATATACCTGCATTGTCACTAGTAATAATAATTGGTAATGCACGAAATGGTTCCATCTCAGCGTAGTGCTGGCGCGATTACCAGCGCTGATTTTCTGATGGATAAATATTTGGACGACCTGTTTAGCCTAGTTGGTAGTGACACTGCCTCCGAAGCTAGACGTCCCGGGTTCGAATCTCGGCCAGGGCATTATTTGCGCATTTAGCACGGATTTTGTCCTTGGGTCTCTATGTATTTAAGTATGTATTTATCTATATAAGTATATATATCGTCGTCTAGTACCCATAGTACAAGCTTTGCTTAGTTTGGGACTAGGTCGATTTGTGTAAGATTGTCCCATATATATATTATATTATGTATAAAAAAAAACTTTTACTAAAGGAGAGACGAAATTCGCGTTATCAACTGACCCGGGCACCCGGGTGATTATGTGGCAAAGCATCAAAGTTTGTGTTGGAGCAACAGGTTAAGCCCCTGCAGCTGTAAGATTCCTTTTCCTGTAGAGAGACCAATATCTACTAAATATAGTATTTTTCAATTCATTATATCTACTAATATAATGTTTTAACCAGGGGAATTTGCCCTAGTCTGTACCTCAAATTAAAATTATTCTCCGAAATAAACATAATATTGTCTGGTGCAGTCTGCAGTGTTAATATACAGTTGTGTGTGAAATAATAGCAGTTGTTTTATAACGGAGTAACTTGAGGCAACTCTTTTTAAAATAGGATATAAGACAGTCATGGCTTGCCAGCCTCGACGAAAGAGATTAACCAAGTATTAGAACCGAAACCACCAACTACGTCTAATAAGAACAACAAATAGAAAAGTTCCATATGTTCTGGATGTGATCAATAAAGATGTGAGGTTTTAATTGTAAGTGATGGACAAGCTACTGAATTTAAATAATTGTAAACACACAATTGTTTGTCTTTAATTGAGTTTTCAGTTTTATGAGAATTGCTGATAGGAAGTAAATAAGCCGGTTTTCATGTTTATTATTGGTCCAATAACCTGCTATTTAATTTACTTTTAAGGTTAATTTTGAGTCACTGTTGACATATATAACAGAATACAAAAAAACGAAAATGTAGCACCTAAAATTATGTTTGGTGATCACTTAATTTTTCTCATTGACTGCTATTATTTCGCACAAAACTGCAAATTATATGATCTCTGTAAGCATGCTGCCCAACTAGCGTCATAGCTTATATCGTCATGTTTTAAGTGACGTTTAGTACATCTTCGCCCATAAAAAGTGACCATAACACCTACCATACTAGCTGGTTTAATTCCGTTTATTGTTTGCAGACTCAACTGGCGGTAACTCGTACTCCAATGACATTGATCGGTGGGATCACACATACGCGAGAACGGAATGTGCGCCACAAGAAGGTTAGTCGGTGATAATGTGATTTTTACAAGCTTTTATTTAACTTCCACTGTTCGTGTTAATCATTGACACTTAAATAATCATTTACATTGTAATAGTATTGGCGAGCACACTGTGAGTGTGAGCACACTTACCCGGTTCGAACCGCTCTGAAATCACCAGTGTGATAAGGCCCATAGTACGGTCAATAAGACGTGCAAATAGATATAAATACATTTGTTTGATGACATATTGTACTGAAACGTGGTCGCTTACTATGGGCCTCATAAGAAGGCTCAAAGTCACCCAAAGAGCAATGGAGAGGGCTAAGGTGGGAGTTTCTCTGCGTGATCGCATCAGAAATGAGGCCATCCGCAGCAGAACCAAAGTGACCGATATAGCCCTTCGAATCGCTAAACTTAAGTGGCAGTGGGCGGGGCACATAGCACGCAGTACCGATGGCCGTTGGGGCGGAAAGGTTCTCGAGTGGCGACCACGTACCGGAAGGCGTAGCGTGGGCAGGCCCCCTACACGGTGGACGTAAGGGTCGCGGGTGTCCGCTGGATGCGGGTGGCACAGGATCGGTCATTGTGGAAGTCTTTGGGGGAGGCCTATGTCCAGCAGTGGACGTCATTCGGATGAAATGACGATGATGATGATGACTTAAATACGTTGAAGACATCCAAGACTCGGAAGCAAATAATCGTGTTATGCACACTAATATTTTTAAGCTGAGCGAAACGAAACTCATTCTTAAGCGATAGATGTATGTTGTTTGACTTCGTACTTTTCCTAGACGCTTCAACCGATCACGCTCACATTTTGCATGTCGACATGTGACATCATGGCGATTACATTACATGACGTTTCAGATTTAAAAAAAAATTAAAATCTGACATCCCACGGAGGAATGATTAACGAAAAACTGAATTTCCATATCCATCACCACCATATCAGCCAAAGGACGTACACTGTTGGACATAGGCCTCCCCCAAATACACGGGGGGTATATGCCATAATCGCCACGCTTGGCATGCGGGTTGGCGATCGCAGTATCACCACCGCACTCCAGGGATGCTGCTGCCCATCCCCCGGTGGTCTTGTTCGTAGTTTTAGGACATACCCGGGTCCAATTTCCATATATTTCAATGTAAAAAGTCGTGCACGCGCAAAATTGATGTAAACAATGGAAAATGGAGGGAGTTTGAGACCGGGTAGGCGCGTTCAGCTCAACATTAGCAACCAGCAAACTGCATCGCATACCTAGTAATTTAATATTTGCTTTGCTTCGCAGTGCGCGTTAAAGAAGAAACTGATTCGAAGTATTCAGTCTGTACGAGCGAGGCTGCGGAAAGTGTGAAGATAAATACAGAGTGGTCGGATGCACGGGTGAAGCAGGAACCTTTGGATATGTGTGGAGTCAGCGAGGCGGCCATGCTGGCCGGGCTGTACACCGACCATGTGGTCAAGGGTGAGCTTGTGCTGGGCCCGGAGTGTGTGGAGCGACCACCAGTCCCCGGCGGGCTATGCTGTGAGTTGCTTTACTTTACCTTTTTAATATAACAACCATGGCTTAGTTGGTCACTACCCTGCCTACGAACCCGGAGGGCCCGGGTTCAAATCCCCGTAAGGGCAATTATTTGTGTGATGAGTTGATGACGTGATGAGCACGAATATTTGTTCCTGAATGTATTTAAGAATTTATTCATCCATGTAAGTATGTATATCGTATTGGTAAAAAACTTAAGTAAAGCCTTTTAAAAAAAATGCTTGATTTGTGTAAGATTGTCCCTAATATTTATTTAATATTCAGTATTGAAATATACAAGAATTATATTCTCTGTAAATGTCGTGCCAAACATATTAATTAACTGTGTGAATTAATTTTGTAGATAATGTAATGTATAGTGATTAAATTTGGCCATCGTTTCAGATTCAAATTTGCCAGTAACCTTGAAACAGGAACCACTCGATGCTGTGCTGTGCACGGGATTTGTTGTGCCACCGAACAACACACAGATGGACCACGAGGTCACTAGTTCAGTTGAAGAAGGAGCTGATTTAGAACATGGAGTTAACAGGACAACTAGCACTGTTGTTGAATATGATGCAATATTCACGAACAACATACATGCCAACACACATCATGAGGTGGTTACTAATTCATTTCAGGAAGCTGATTTAAAACATGAAGTTAAAAAGTCAATCAGCACTGTTGTTGTCCGAGATACAGTGTTCACGAACAACACACACATACATCACGAGGTCGACACTAGTTCAGATGAGGAAGCTGATCTAGAACATAAAGTAGACACAACAATTAACACTGTTGTTGTCCAAGATACAGAGTTCACGAACTACACACAGATACATCATGAGGTCGACACTGGTTCAGATGAGGAAGCTGATTTAGAACATATAGTAGACACAACAATTAACACTGCTGTTTTCCAAGACACAGAGTTCACGAACAACACACAGATACATCATGAGGTCTACACTGGTTCAGATGAGGAAGCTGATTTAGAACATAAAGTTGATACAAAAATAAACACTGTTGCTGTCCAAGATACAGTGTTCACGAACAACACACAGATACACCATGATGTCTACACTGGTTCAAATGAGCAAGCTGATTTAGAACATAAATTTGATACAAAAATAAACACTGTTGTTGTCCAAGATACAGTGTTCACGAACAACATACAGATACATCATGACCTCGAGACTAGTTCAAATAAAGAAGCTGATTTGAAACATGAAGTTAAAAGAAACACGCGAGTTGTTGATGAAACATATGTATGTGATGTTTGTAATGAAGAGTTTGCGCTGAAGTCACAGTTAATAAGCCATGTTGCGGCCCATAACAAACATGATGAGAACGAGTTTAGTTTTGCACATAATGGTAAGATTTGTATGTTAGCCTCTTGGCTGTGGCTTGAATCTTGATATTAGTTCTTTTTTTATACCACATCGGTGGCAAACAAGCGTACGGCTTGCCTGATGGTAAGCGGTAACCGTAGCCTATGGACGCCTGCAACTCCAGGGCGTCAATGCGCGTTACCGACACTTCAAAAATTCAAACACTCCTTGAAGAATCCCATTCTGTAGTTCCTCGGGAAAACCTCGGCAGGGAGCTCATTCCACAACCGGAGCGTCCGAGGGAGGAAGTTCCTCTGAAATCGTACCGTACGCGACCATTTAGGTTCTAAGGTGAGTAGTACGTTAGGTAGTCAGTGAGTTTTTAATTTGGAGAATAAATAAATAAATATTAGGGGACATTGTTTACACAAATCGAACTAGTCCCACAGTAAGCTCAATAAGGCTTGTGTTTTGGGTATATTTACTTACACGCACACACACACACACGCACGCACGCACGCACGCACGCACGCACGCACGCACGCACGCACGCACACACACACACACACGACGTTATGTTTTGATTGTTGTTACCTATTGTAATATGTAATAAAATTAAATCCATCCACCTCGCGACAAAAAAAAAACTTACACACTGTATGGGTCCCTGTGTATTGTAAACCATGTGTTTGTTTTCCAATAAATTATTATTATTTAATTATTACTTAAATACATAGAAAACGTCCTAATAAGGAATAAATGTCTGCTGACCACAGAAACAAATGCCCTTACCGGGAATCGAACCCGGGACCTCTAGCTTCGGAGGCAATGACACTATCGACTAGGCTAAACAGGCCGACAAAATCATTCCTTCCATTATTCGTTGGTAGAGAGACTAGAATGTTGAGGTATTAAAAGTAAAATATGTTAATGTAAAATTTATTTATTATTCAATTTAGGCATATTGCAAATGCATCTATGAATATTCATAAACTACCCCCGCTTCGGAAAATAAATCAGCCACGGCAAGAACCGGAGTAAGAAACTCGGCGAGGTGTCATTTTTTCAAATCAATATTTCCGAGCTCCGTCCCGAATGCCCCGCAACCCCATTACTCCGCTCTGTCCTCCGCTCAGACGCACCGTTTTCGGCAGCAACTCACCTGCCCGAGATTATGCTAAATTTTGAATGCATGCTGTCATGAAGCGGATATACACTTTGACCCAATAGTTAGATTTAAGAAAACTGTTCGCAATTGCCTGTCCGGTTCAGTTTAGTTTCAGCTTATTATGCACTTTAATTGTTATAGGTACATAATTGTTACACTTTATTTTAAAACTTTAACGCAAGAGTCTAACGTAATATAAACCCTTATTATTGTTTTGAACGGAGCGCTTAAATTATGGGTGTTTTGAAAAAGCATTTTTGTAACTTTTAAATTATAGTTTTTTTTCACTGCCTTTTTTGTAAAATGCATGCGATGTTCACCTGTCAGTGATTGTTACATCTAGCATAAAACTGTTATTGCAAGCTATATATGTAATTTACGGTGTAAACAATTGTTAGTGAGCCAAATAATAAATAAAATAAATAAATATAGTCAATACATATAATAAAATGAAGTTCCACACCGCGTCTGTCTGAATGTTCGCGATAAACTCGAAAATGGCTTGATGGTTTTGGATGCGGCTTTCACTAACGTGCAGCTTGATTTTTCGGATGGTTTTGGTGTACAATTTATGTATATTCTCACATGCGTTATATTTATATAATCCGTATTGAAATCTGGGTTAAGCGCGGCACGGGTCGGTAGTATATAAAATTACAATGCTACAGTAGAAAACCCATTTTTGCCATAGATTTGATAGATTTTTGGGGTTCTTCAAGAAAGGAGTGTATAAAGTTTAAAGGATCCGCAACGTGCATGTTGCACCACCCCTGGAGTTGCAGGCGTCCATGGCTGCGGTGACAGATTACCATCAGGCGGGCCGTACGCTTGTTTGCCTCCGACGTGGTATAAAAAGATTACCCGTGTAGGACGCTATCCCTGTCAAACATCCCTATCCATGATGTAATACCCCAGTTGGACTGCTCCAAATATGAGGCTCATTTCTTTTTTTTCCTTTTTTTTTTTATTAAAAATGGGATTGCTCTTGGCCAGCGTCTAGCCAGGGGGCAAAGATGAGGCCGACGATGAAGCGAGCTCACCCAGAAGATGCCTATTCACTCGTGCCTTAAAAAGGTCCAGGTTATATGAACTCGGGAATACAGACGCCGGCAGAGAATTCCAAACCTTATAGGTAGAAGTGCGCATTATAATTCTCTATAGATATAATTAATTACAAGTGTATTTTCAGCATTAAACCAGGCGTCGGCCGCGCATAAGCGAAGCGGAGATCTCGTGCTGAGGGAGTGCTTCGTGAGGATAGAGCGTATTCCTCTCGAGCCAGCTCTCATACCCGCCACTGTACACCCCCGAGCTGCAAGTCACGCAACGACTGGCTCGCGACTCATGCACACTAACACACGGCACCGTAACTTCGTGTGTGGTATATGCGACGAAATATTTAAAAGAAAACATAAATTAATCGAGCATATACAGTTACATACAGGAGAGAACTGTAGGAAAAAAAATGATGGTCACAATAAATCAGGAAAGTCCTGTGATGCATGTGGAAGTTTTAAGAGCCATGACAAATGCAAACCATACTTGTGCAATATATGCGGGAAGCAATTTAAACAGTCAAGCCACCTTGGTCGGCATAATCGGATACACATGGGGAAATTATACTCTTGTGACATATGCAAGAAAGAGTTTACGCGACGAAACAATTTAAGGGATCATAAATGGATTCACACAGGACGAAAGCTGTATTCCTGCGAAATATGCAGTAAGCAGTTTACACAAGTGAGAAGTTTAAAGATGCATAAGCCAATTCACACAGGAGAAACGCCATATTCGTGCGAAATATGCAGTAAGCAGTTTACACGACTAAACAGTTTAAAGGAGCATAAGCGAATTCACACAGGAAAAACGCCATATTCGTGCGAAATATGCAATATGGGATTCGCACGATTGGATTATATTAAAAGACATAAGAGAACTCATACCGGAGAAATGCCATATTCCTGCGAAATATGTAAAAAAGAATTCACGCGGATGAGTAATTTACAGGAGCATGTGCAAATTCATTCAGTACGCAAGTCATATACCTGCGAGATATGTAAAAGGCAGTATACGCGGTTGCGTACATTGAAGTTACATGAGAAGAATTTCCATATGCCAATTAATTCATAGTTTTACTACACCGCAGGTATGTTGCAGTTTACTAATCTTTATTGATAATGCAGCAACACCCGTGGTTTCCGAAACGTCGAGCCTACCGTGACTAAAAATAAAGATACATACAATTGAAGAAAAAAGTTGTTCATTAAAACACAAAGTCCAAAAGAAAACGTTTATTGTATACAGTTGTTTCTGAACATAATTATATTTACATAACTATGTGGTCTTATTATATCTAAATTCAATATAAACTGTTAGTTCACGTATATTCAAAAAATATTTAGTTAGGTGAATTTCAATCTTATGTCAATGCTGTTAAGGAAACAACTTCAGGCGCATCTTCACGGGCGAGCAAAGTCAAAGGGGTGGAGCTTGCGGTCTAGTACGGTGTGACCTTGGCTGCCGTCCAACGGCCAACCTGCAAGTGTTCAGAGGGCCTACTCCGAACTTCGAAAATCGAACTTCGTATTGTGTCGTCCCTTACCGTCATATAGTGTAAAACACGAGAGTGAGAGGGACGGCACGACACGAAGTTAGATTTTCGAAGTTCGGAGTAGGCCCTCAGATGAGCGGCCATCACACGACGGAATGACATGCTCGCCCGTGTGGATGCGCCTTATCGGCACATTCTTGAAAAAAAACTTTTTACACTATACAATCTCTAAATTGCTTAATAGTGCAATAGCTCATACAAAAACTTCCATACTGCAATGACTATATCAAGTGTAACAAGGCTTAATACAAGATAAACAAATGTGAATCTATATATGATTTTGAACAACTTTTACTATGGGACCAACTATCATTATTATATATAAACATACATGTACAGTCGAGTTCAGAATCATACCAACCTAAGAATCAACCAGCAGCTATGAATCAGCCTATTAGAAATATATGAGCCTTCAAAAATAAATGTACATAGTAAGGCACAAATACGTCTAAACAGATTCAGATTCGAAAATACGAGTACACGTATGTATGTACTCATCCGTCATTTTCATAATACTTAAGCAACTGAAAAATAATTAATATCTGTAGGTGCTATGATTTTTACAAAATTATTTACACAAGTGGAAGCACATAACATACCTATTGACATGGGGAGATTTTACCTCAAATATCTACGAGGGGTGATCCATAAGTTTTGATAATCGGTATGAACCACCCCGTTAATGATATTCTTTTAATGTGGGCTGTACCATGACACTAATCAACATTAAATTAGAGTAAAAATATATAAACATTATTCATTTGTTTTTCTGTAATTGCTGAACAAAAAAAAACCGAATTGAAAAAATAAGAAGATAGCGGATATAAGAGTTGGTTTTGTAATTATTTGGAGCGGTTTTGATAAAGTCCTGATGCACTAATGAAGAATATTGTAATTGAAAATAAAACCTTGGTTTATCATTATGATTTAAAGGATAAGCAAGTTATCTGTGCCTTGGTTTTTTTTTTATCTCCAGCTCTGTAACCAATATTAGGGTGTATTTTTCGACTTCTTCCTGGACTATTGAGGCCTACCAATAAAAACTGCGAAATTAGCTTTCACTAATTGAGCTCAAATATTGTTGGAGAGTTGTATAACATTATTCTATCAGAGTTGTGTTAAATATTATAAATAAGCTGAAGAAAAAAAACACGAATTTTCGGGTGAAATTGTACTTCAGAGCCTTCTAATTGACAAAGGTGCTGCTCTTCGAGTAAAGATCAGAACTGATAACCGTTCCTATTGTTATTTAGCCCTAACTTCCGACTACTACTTCTCATTCACTTATGTTCAAAACCAACTACATGAAAATTAAGAGCTGGTGATGACTTAGTGAAAGTATAAAATTTGACCTCAAAAAGTAAAATTATTTTTATTGGGGTAAAATAAAACAATTGAATGACTTTAATAAGTATTTGAAAATATAGGAAGTGTGCATATTGTGTTAAAAATATAACGATTTACATATCTCCCATATTTAATACTGATTATCAAAACTTATGGATCACCCCTCGTATGCAAATGTTGCCACGTAAATTTATCTCCATACACAAAATTTATGTAAAATGTTGCCAGTTTATAAAAGTTCGACTAATACAAATTATTTACATTCGCTCATTTTCTAGTTATATGGAAGGAAATCGACATATTAATGCTCCAATCCAACGCAAAGATATGATAACCCGAACTTCGTTTTAGATTTCGTTATGTGAAGATTCCGAATCAACTGTCAATATTCTCCATACTGTTAAATTATAAGCGGAGTCCCGAGATCCCGAGTGACCTACATATGCAGTGTGTAAATTTTATACGAGCGTATATTGTAATGGAGATTACGATTGGACCTAGGGAACCTATTTACATTAATTTCAGGGTGTCCACTTTCTGGAAAGTCAGGGAAAAGTCAGGGAAGCTCATGGTGGTCATGGAAAGTCAGGGAAAGGCAGGGAAGTTTTGGAGAGGTCAGGGAAAAATATTGGTCTAAGAAGAAAGTCCTAAGTCAAAAAAACTCTAAGTAATCATAATCACTGAAGTGGCTGAGTAGAAATTTCAATGTCATGCATGACAACTTCTATAGGGTTCCTAGTTGACTATGGAACCCTAAAAAACAGTTCCCCACATTCAACACAGCAAATCCTCGGAAGCTGGCCTACGTTAAACATATGAGGAAACTGGAAAAACGGATCTAAATATGACTCTTTTTGGTCAGGGAAAATTAAAGAAACTGTCAGGCAAAGTCAGGCAAAAGTCAGGGTTTTTTTTCTGGCTTTGCCACTGCAACCCTGTAATTTCTTTAGGAAATTAGGATTCTTTTTTTTCATACATAATAATTAAGCATGCAATGTATTGCATCCATAATAATTAACGTACCGATGCGTCATGACAGTATTTAAATTAGTTTGCTTTATTTATTAAGTCAAGTTGTTAAGTCCTGATTGTTCCTATCAAATAAAAACATCATGGGAAAAAGACAATTTCTAAAAGTTAGAACAAATAAAGTAAACAAAGTTGTTACGTCAAAATAAGTTGGACTGCATACATTGCTGCTCGTTTGTATTAAAATAAATCGTTACACCTAATTAATAACACTATTTAACAAAATGATTATCCTATATGAGTAGTATTAATTGATACTATAGGTGGAAAATATACGCCCGTATAAAATTTACACGCTGTATTTATGTTCACGAGTTTCATGACAATTGACAACATTTCAAATTTTTAAGTAGTATGAAATCTTAACTCATTTCGTTAATTTGGTAACAAGAAACACCAAATTTTTTTTTTTATATTTTCATGGCTATTAGTTTTATAAATATTCACGAAAATGTGAAGAAAGCCCATATCGTAGTAATGACGTAATTACTACGAAATTGTGACAGGCACAGCGCACAAAAAGAACAGTAGTTCACTTTCTTTAGTAAATTTGTCTTAGTGACAGTGCTTCTGTATGATTTGTTACGCTGTGACGCCTTACTTGTCACTTACTCTCTTTTAGAATGAGGAACTTTTGAAATTGATTTATTTATATGAAATTGGGATATAATCGAGGATTTAAAAATGTGGTTTTACTTAACTTTTTATGATCTATTTGATTTCATCGGAAAAAAAGCCTGCTTAAAAATGAAATGTTGTCAATTACTATTTTAGAACATGACGTTAAAATTTCGACATAACGTATAAATGGTCACGTTTTAACGAACGACGGTTTATATGACTGCGTATGATATAAGACGATTCTCGTAAAAAAAAAATACACGAGTTTGACGATAAAACGTGGCAGTAAAAGTTGTCATTTTGCTAGTAGCAGGTAGTGGCGTTTCCAATTTGTTGTGTACAAGTAGGAGCTCATAAATATATGTACAAATAAAACGGTGGCCAAGACTAGGACACGAATCAGTGGGACCACCAGCTCGTTGGTGCAGTGGCAAAAAATTTTGGCCGTCGGCGGGGAAGTCGTGGGTCGATACAGGCTGAAATGAATAGGAGTGTTCCCTCTCATTCATGAGAGGATCCCTGTGCCCAGCAGTGGGATGTATATACAATGGTAACCCATCGATGTTTCGAAATATTTTTTCCCGAATCTCATTTGTTGACCGCTTTTCTATCAATCAATCAATATATTTATTTCTATCAATGCGGTACAATATCAGGTAATAAAATATTTTTAGAACAGCACATTCTGCCCGTTTCGGCGTAGAAATTGGTACACAATATTAATTTACAGCAACAACTTATATAAGAAAAAAACACAAATGGAATCACAAAAAATGGTAATTAATTAATTTTAATAATAATAATCTATTTAACAATAATTAAAGAAATAGAATTGAAAGAAAAAAATCATTAAATTATAAATTCCATAACAAAATAATTTATCATATCACATATGTTAGGGGCATCTAGGAGGTATTTTATTGAATAAAATCATTTTTCAATTAAATACAAAACCAATTGCTTCTTATATTGGTGAATGTCATGATGTTTAATAGAGGATGGTATTTTTTTATACATTTTTGGAGACATTCCAAAAAAAAAACTAAAAACGGCATTTCGATAATTGGTACAAAAAAATCTTAGGTGTGATAGGAAGCCATATAGAATACCGGTCTTCCGTCGTTTACAAGTCGGCGTAAGCCCTAAGGTACCCCTCAAGTATCTGGAACCTGTTGGCCGGGTTGTAGTTAGACCCGTACCGCTGCACTACCAGTATGTTCCCAGTTTGGAACACCTGTTCCAGTCCCGCGCGTACTAAAGCCGCTTGCACGGGGTTATAATTGTAAGTCGTGCCTAGAATAAAATTAAAATAAAATAAAATATTGGGGGACAATCTTACACAAATCGACCTAGTCCCAAACTAAGCAAAGCTTGTACAATGGGTACTTGACGACGATATAAATACTTATATAGGTAAATACATACTTAAATACATAGTAAACATCCAAGACCCTAGAACAAATATCCGTGAAAAATGCACAAATAAATGCCCTGGCCGGGATTCAAACCCGGGACCTCTAGCTTCGGAGGCAGGATCACTACCAACTAGGCTAAACAGGTCGTCAGAAGGAAAGCTTTTGTCAAAATAATTTTTACATAAGTAATTCAACGTCTAAGTTTTGACCGAGGCCCCCCACATGATGCGGGTGGCGCAGGACCGGTCTGTGGAAGTCTATGGGGAGGCCTATGTCCAGCAGTGGACGTCTTTCGGCTGACATGATGATGAAAGAAGGTGGTTTGCGATTAAATTTCGTATGAACTTGCGAAAATTGACAATTTTTTTTAAGCGGCCTTTATCCGATTAAATCAAATAGAGGATAAAAACTTAATTATAACCACATTTTAAAGATCGAAAACATCCCGATTTCATATTAACATATCAAATTCAAAAGTTTCTCATTCTAAAAGAGAGTAAGTGAGAAGTAAGGCGCCGCAGCGTAACAAATCATACGGAAGCACCATTATTAAGACGGATTTACTAAACAAAGTGTACTGCTGTTTTTTTTTGTGCGTTGTGACTGTCTCAATGGACATGTCTGAAAATTTTAAAAGTCCTTGATTATTTTTCTAATTGTAGGAATAACCCTCGCCATTAACAGAAAAATGTTTCAGATTTTTCGGTTGCGCCATATATTTTTTAAAAATACAAACATTTTATATCACCTCACGTCTGCCTCGTATCGGACTACTAAGACATTTCTAAGTCCGTCGAATATTTAAAAAAAAAACGCCTGCTTGGATCTGTGGTACGCAATGACATTGACAGTTCAAGTCATACGACCAACCTATGATGAACTATCAATGTCATTGCGTACCACAGATCCAAATTGGCGTTTTTTTTTAAATATTCGACTGACTTAGAAATGTCTTAGTAGTCCGAAACGGGGCAGACGCGAGGTGATATAAAATGTTTGTATTTTTAAAAAATATATGGCGCAACCGAATAATCTGAAACTTTTTTCTGTTAATGGCGACGGTTATTCCTACCATTGGAAAAATAATCAAGGACTTTTAAAAATTTCTGACATTCCCTATTCAACCTTGTGACGTCACACAGACGATGGCAGGCTTTCTTCACATTTTCGTGAATATTTTGAGAACTAATAAAAATATTAAAAAAAAATGGGTTTCTTCCTTAACAAGTTAACGAAATGAGTTAATATTTCATACCACTTGAAAATTTGAAATGTTGTCAATTGATGGCTAACCATCATCTACAGAAAACATCCATTTAATTTAAAGTAATGGACGCATAGTTGTAGTATGCAGCATAGTTGTAAGAAGCAAGGTACATATATTATACCCCTGTATGAAAAAAAAGTGAAGCTCAAGGTGGCTCGGCATGATACAACAATGCAAGGTATGACGCTCCGGGTAAATAAAGTAGTGTGGATGACACAAGTCTACGTCATCACGTGTATCGATGGTTCTGGGCGTAAGTGTGAGTTGCTGTATTGCCAGTGTTATATTATAATTTATGATACTCCTCGACTCCCATGGTATACCTGTGAGTGTTTTATTAAATTATTACGTTAATTCATGTTCAACTTGACCAATTTTTTCGCTTAGTTAGACAAACAATTATACGGTATTTCACAATACTAAGAAATATATTTTTTTAAGTTACCAATAAACAAATCATACCAAAATACTCGAAAAATCAAACTTCAGCTTTATAAATGTACATGTCAGTAGAATTAAATTACATAGTCATGCATGTTCCGCCATAATTTGGCATGCAAAATTCGTTCACTGTGCAATATATAAAATCTAATTTAAAACGTCATAACATAATACTATTGTCTATTTATACAATTTATCAAATCTAAGTGAACCTGGCAATCTGAAGTCACCGGTCAAATTCTTAATAAACACGTGCCTTTTTAAACCTTGACGTTGGCGGAATCATCGACAATATCGATGGGGCCATAAAACACAAAGATTGATTGATTGATTGAAAATATTCATTTAAGTTATTTATGGTCGAGTAATCAAGTACGATTTTTATTTTCTCGAAAATTCACTTATATTATTGCATTATTATAAATGTTTTTAATAGTTTCAATTATTATAATTTTTTATACCATTATATTCAATATTATCATTGTTTGGCCTAACAACTTTTTGCCTAATTTGGAGGCTGGAAGCGTTTGAAATGGGGTGTTGGAGGAGGATGGAGAGCATTAGTTGGACCGAGAAGAAAACTAACGAAGAAGTTTTAAACATTGTAAAGGATAGCAGAAATTTGATGAAAATGATTGAAAATAGGAGAGGAAAAACGTTAGGCCATCTCATACGCCATGACGACTTTATTAGAAGAATAATAGAGGGAAAGAGAGAGGGAAAAAGAAAAAGGGGAAGACCTAGAATAACGTATATGGAGCAAATAAAAGAAAAAATAAATGCTTCATCATACAGAGAAGTAAAGGACAAAGCTGAATATAGAATAAGCTGGAAATTACTCCACGACAAGAGCCAAACTCTTAAATATTATGTTGATGATGTAATTTTGCGTAGTCTTATGGGTTGATCACCCAAGGGGATGAATTTAAAGATGAACACTATTGTGCTTTGAATACAGTTTGTCCGATGATTGAGCTGTCATCCCGACACAATGTATAACCCACAGACATCAGAGAAAAGCAGACTCGCAGTATTAAGCCAGATGATTTTCCATATAGTTGTCTCTTTAATCCTTATGGTGCACGAAAATGAGTTAGAATGCGACAGATAATACAATCATTTTCGGCTGTTAACAAGTTGTCTCGATTTGTGAGCACACCAGGATGTTAAATCCCATATAAACTTAACACACCATAACGTCAGTTCAGTACAATTTTCAGTTATGAAGACGGAGACAATGACAGATGAAGACGTGTCAGATGTCACTTGTCTGTCTCTCTCAAACTTTCTGATTTGTACATTAGTGAGAATAGATCAGACGTACAAAAATCGTTCAACTTAAATGAGCGGATCTGCTTTACTCTGATATCTGTGGTATAACCTTAAAATGGTTAAAATGACAATTTGTACGACAGCTGTCACCGTGCTCAAGCTACGTAGGAAGAGAAATAATATAGAAGGAGAACGAGCCTTTAGCTACTCACTGAAAGGGAAGGAGATAATTTGACAGTTGTTCTGGGGATACCACATGAAGAATATTGTCCCCATTTATATTGACAGAAGTGGGTTGTTATTATGAGTTCTAAAGTTACAAAATTAACCTCGAATGAATATTGGGGGACAATGGACAATCCTCAGACCAAGAAAAATATAAACGGAGCACTACAATCTAGTGACGCCGTTTTAAAAAAATATATGTCCAGCGTCTGTGTGCATGCGTTAGCTAAACATGTGCTTATTTATTGGGATTTGTTAACAATCGGGTTCACTAGGTTCTTCGTAATGCTCATTCTTTCTTTCTTTTTTAACTGAGGGACAATCATACACAAATCGATCCAGTTCCATGTTAAGTTTAATTTGTCAATTACAACTAGAGACACAGCTATAAAAAGCAAATGACATTCAATATACATACACAGTCTAAATATACGTGTTAGTTATTTAGTAATTAAAAAATACATTTACCTCAATTAGTGCTAAACCTTTTTAAAACTCTACTGATATCAATCATTAGTCGAATCGTGACAAAATTATTAATTTGTAATTTATAATATTCGGTCTGGTTGGCATAACACCATGGGTACTATAACCAACGTAAAGGGACACGTTACAAAAATCATGAGAGTACGGTACGAAACTCTCGGGCGCGAGTTTGACTCATACTTGGCCGGTTTTTTCATAAACATACTCCATAAAAACTACAAAAGTCCCGAAAGTATCCGGGATTTCCGGGGACTGACCAAGTCCCGGTCCCGAAATCTTCGGGACTTCAATAAGTACCGGGACTGCAAACCCTAGGTACAATATATTTTATTCGCTGGCCACACTGAAATTCTGCTCTATCTGACTGAATTGAGAAGACTGATACATCCTTTAACACGATTATAATATCCCAGCATATGGTGACGCCAGCGACACCGGTGACAAATAATAAAGACCTTATACGCGATGAGGGACAGGAGATATGTGTGTATCTCGTTCCCATGTGAAGTATTGTCTATTCTTACATCTCTTTCACTCGTGTTTGTATGTGCGTATTGTTCCCTCCAGTCTTATTCTTACTTCATGTCAAGCTATAATAAAATTAAATTAAGATATGTTACCTGGCTTGTTCTTGACATAATAGCTAATATCCATCTGCGGATCCATAGCGACCCTAGGCCGCTCTTTCTTAGAATATTGTATCGATCGCTTCGATTTCTTAAACTTCAAAAGTTTCACCTCCGTCTTTTTCGTCTTGTGGAAGCTTTCAACAAACTTTTTAAACTCCTTTTCCCCCTTTTTGTGCAAAGCTTCTTCTATTTTATGTTTAACTATGCCTCCAATCCCAATTGGTTTTACAGGTTTGTGATTTTTCGCTTTCTTTTTAACGATAAACCGTTTTGTTCTAATTAAATTTGAATCGGGTTCATTGTTTGACGTATGTGACGTTTCGGAGCTGTGTTTTTCTTCTTGATTAGCGCCGGTCCAAGTTTTGTATTTCGCGTAATATTGTACAAATTTCTGTAGAGGGTCTTCTTGAACGGATCTCTTGCGTTTCGTTTTTGATGGGCGCTGGGGGAGGGAGAGGGGCATATCGTCGTCCGTGAAAACTTGTTCGGAGTATGTGTATTCTTCATTTTCTGATGCTGCTGGCTTCAAATCTCGCGGTTCCGGGGAGAACATACCTGGAACTGTAATAGAGGGTTTTTAATTTAAATAATAATAAACATCATCCTCCAGCCGAAAGACATCCGCTTCTGGTTCTATATAGGTCTCTCCCAAGGAATGCCAGTGCCACACTGATCGTTTTTACACCACCCGCATCCAGCGGACTCCCTTAATCTTTACCATGTTACTATTAATAATACAGTACCTGCATACGTATCTAACTAAACTAACGAAAACTCTGCTCGTCCAACTATTCGGGTGGTACATACCATGAGCTTGGTTGGGGAAGGCGCAGCGTCAGGCGACGAGCCGATCTTGTGTAGGGAAAAGAGTTGGCAACATGTGGATATATGGTGAGGTCTTACCAGGCCATCCTCTGCTCATGTAACTGTTCGGGTTGGTGGTTCCGTTAGCTTGGTTGGGGAAGGCGCAGCGTTCAGCCGACGAGCCAGTTCCGTTAATGCAATTCATCATGCGCTGTAGATCCTCGTTGGAGATCAGTGTCGGTATCATGGTGAGCATGGGTGGGGTTTCCGTGGAGGGAGTGACTGAAATGCGTGAGAACGGTCAAAAAACATTTTCGTTTAGAAATATAAATAGAAATAGGAATAGTACGGGGTTCTTAAAAAAAAAGGAGAGTATAACATTTGTAAAGGATTGGCAACGTGCGTGAGACACCCCTGGAGTTGCAGAATATATAACACACCTGTACTTTGTTCGACGAAGCTTTCCGGTTTGGGATCGTAGCCGGTAAGATGCGCTAGTCGGTCCAGGAACCACGCTAGTCGGAGGATCAGCGTGTCATCGTGGTTGTGATCGTGACCTTCATTTCGGTCGTGGTCGTCGCCGCGGCCATTACGATCATCATGTCTGTTGTAATCGTAACTGTCGGCGTATCCGCGCTCGTCTCCATCGCCGCGCAATCCATCGAAACCGCGACGATCGTTGCCGTAGCCGCGGAGCCGGTTGTGATCGTTATCGTCTCCGTGGTGGCGCGTGCCATCGTAACGGTCGCCATTGCGACCGTTTTTGTGTCCATGCTGCTCATGGAAAAATAATTATAATAATAATAATAACATTGGGTTTTTTCCGATGAAATCAAATAGAGGATAAAAAGTTAAGTAAAACCACATTTTAAAATTCTCGAAAATATCCCAATTTCATATAAATTAATCAATTTCAAAAGTTCCTCATTCTAAAAGAGAGTAAGTGACAAATAAGGCGTCACAGCGTAACAAATCATACGGAAGCACTGTTACTAAGACAAATTTACGGAAGAAAGTGAGCTGCTGTTCTTTTTGTGCGCTGTGACTGTCACAATTTCATAGTAGTGACGTCATTTCTACGATATGGGCTTCACATTGTCGTGAATATTTAGAAAACTAATAGCTTTAAAAATATAAAAAAAATACCCTGGGATTTCTTGTTACCAAATTAACGAAATGAGTTAAGATTATGAAATGTACTTGAAAAATTGAAATGTTGTCAACTTAATTGTTTCTGTGATTATTATTTTTACTCTTTAGTGAAACGATTTAAACGGATTCTATGAGAATTTGTCCCCCTAATATTTAATATTATATGCCAGGATGTTGCAGGTCAGAATACTGCTCGAAGCACAATTTTTTAATTTTTTCCTTTTAATTTGAAACTTAATACTTACATTATCATATTTTTCGGCATACATCTTGTCCTGCAACTCACTCGCCGCCCAAACGGCCAGCTGAGCAAGTCTGCGAACATGCTCGCTCGCCAGATCGGCTCTCATGCAATCGCTCAGCGGCTCGCTCAGATTGAACATCGTGTAGTTCGGCGACATCGACATGAAGTTTGTGAAGTTGGTGCTCAGTTGGGTGACGGTTGTCGAGTTGGGAGGGAAGGGGGGGAGTATGTTGGAGCCCGGGTTGCCGGAAGAGAAGTTGAAATTTCTGAGGTTGTCGAATGAGAACCGGTTGTCGATCAACTGGTTTGGGTTGAACTGGACGATGTTCTGAAAATAAATAAGCCAAGTTAATGTAATAGGGTAAAAATGTACTTAAAACATGTTTTTTTTTTCAAAATTTATTCTGCAACAAAGGCACTTTTACAGGTCAAAACATGAATTACACGTTTAAAAAAAAAGTCATTAAAAATTGATTTGACAAGGAAATATACTGATTAACAAACAAACTTTCGTCGGCCTGTTTAGCCAAGTTGGTAGTGTCACTGCCTCCGAAGCTAGAGGTCCCGGGTTCGAATCCCAGTAAGGGCATTTGTTTCTGTGGTGAGCAGAGGCATTTGTTCCTGAGACTTGGATGTTTTCTATGTATTTAAGTATATATCTATTAAATATATCGTCGTCTAGTACCCATAACACAAGCCTTATTGAGCTTACTATGGGGCTAGTTCGATTTGTGTAAAAATGTTCCCTAATATAAAAAAAAAACATATTTTAACTTATGTCATTCAATGAAAATAAACTTACTATCAAAATTCATAAAATGAATTTAATATCTCAGTTTTTTTTGTATTATAGACAAGAAAAAAAGGATAATTAATTAATAGTTATTCAAAAGTCCTTCAACATGTACACTACCGCTCATAATTATTTAGGCACCCATACCTTTTTCCATACATCTGTATACAAAAATGACTGTCAGAAATACACTGCCAAGTCAGAGTCCCTTGACAGTTTTGCGTGCATTTTGCATTTTTTATTTAGCTGACTTATTGAGCCTTAAATCGGTGCCAGACACCCCCCTTTTAAAATGGTAGTTTTCTTTTTGCAATGACTTAAATAACTACTAATTGCTGGTTCATAGAAAAGTGTAGTGTGTTTCAGTGGTTAAGTAAATTGTTAGTTCACAAAGTTTCCGTGGAGGACGTGACCTTCCTCAGATGATAAATTGTAATTTTTATCTGCCGATACTCGAGGCGTTGCGTGTAGTTTTCGATGGCTCGCGTATCAATGAATCCTCATGAAGGTTGGCAATGCGCTTGTGATTTTGCTGGAGTCACAAGCCGCTTAAAGCTACGGTATTTGCTTACCATCAGGCAGGCCGTAAGCTTGATTGCCACCGTCGCTTGACAAAAAAAGAGGGTTCCGTAAAAAATATTTTTATTACATGATGTAACTAAAAATTTACGGATTTCGCAATTTTTCCTTTATGCTCTATGCTCTATCACGTTGCTTCGTACCAAATTTGAAGATTCGGAGTTCACGGGAAGTACTCTGTAGGTTTTAATTCCCTTGCGAGTGTCGAAAATTGGCGGAAATTTGCGGCATAAACGGCTGTATCTTTTGATTGCGTTGGCTTAGAAGTTTGATTTTGTCACAGCTCCAAGGGACAGTAGACCTGAATATTTGATATAAATTTCAACTTGATACCTTATCTTGACAGACAGACAGACAACAAAGTGATCCTATAAGGGTTCCGTTTTTTCCTTTCGAGGTACGGAACCCTAAAAATAACTATAAGTACGTTATTGTGGTGAAGTTTAGTCGATAACAGCATAGCTATATAGCACGATAGCTTTTACCGTCACGTTATATGGCCGAAACGTATGAAAACGTCACATAAAACGTGACGGTGTAAGTTACTGTGCAAGTTAGGCAGGACTCAAAGCGTTACACGTGTAGTCTTCGACTCGCCGCAGACCCGCAATCATACATGAAGCTTGAACCGCACACGAGTGCGGCGCAGCGTCGTTGCGGGGGCGGTTTTTTGCTGAAGCGAACGCGGTCCCGGGGAAATCGCACCAAACAATGGTGTTCGGTAGCGCGCTAGAGCGGAGGTGGCGTATGTAACTTTTTTTTGACGTGATAACGTCCTTAAAATCGTTTTAGTCGGGTGACATGTTCAGAAACTTGTGTCACACCAAAACCTCACGAGCGCGATCGCAGGTATAAGTGAAGTGCAAGTGAAGTAAGACGTTATCACGTAAACATCTCGATCGTAAACCTACTTTACAAACAACCAATTTTTTTTATACCACGTCGGTGACAAACAAGCGTACGGCCCGCCTGATGGTAAGCGGTCACCGCAGCCTATGGACGCCTGCAACTCCTAGGGGTGTCACATGCACGTTGCCGACCCTTTAAGAATTTATACACTCCTTTCTTGAAGAACCCCATACTGTAGTCCGTCGGGAAAACCTCGGCAGGGAGCTCATTCCACAATCGGAGCGTCCGAGGGAGGAAGTTCCTCTGAAACTGTTCAGGCATTGTAGTCTTTCAATATGTAGGTAGATTGCGAAGCCTTGGTTTTTCGGCGGATTTGACGGGTAGACACTCGTCGATCAGACTTTGCTATCGGAGCATAACGCACGGACGCGCGGCTTATATGTCTTGCCTAATATTTCATAAAAGTTGGTTAAATCGGTGTGAATTCATAGTTTTATGTGTGTGGACCACTTAATTAATTATAGACTCTGTACGGAGCGTGAGGAAGTCGGTGCTGGCCAGCCCGGAGAAGCTGCTGCTGGACAAAAAGGATCTCAGAGGTTAGTGGTCTACTGCATATTGTTTGAATGCAATGCCTGTACTGCTTAGCTGCTAGAATTCCGGGACCGGTGAAGCTCGGAGCTATTCGAAGGTTTGTTCTTTACGCGAACATAATACTTTGGTCCATACGAATCGGATTAGGTTTTCACAGAAAAAGCGTTTGTGCTTAGTTAGTACGGGCAGCCATTTTGTAACGGTAAATTGTGCAGATTTACCTATTCATTTTCCTATTATATTGTAATTTCATATTGTTAAAGGTCCGGTATCGGTTAAAAATGGCTAAAATTTTCGAAACCAAATTTAAGATTAAATATGATTGGTTTAAAAACACCTTGCAAATTGTAAATAGCCAGAGTTATAACTCAACCGTGATATCGGCACGGTTACGTAAGTTAGAGGATTACTATAATACGTTGACGGAAGCGTATGAAGGTATATTGTGTTCACGGACGGATTCGGACTCGGAACTAGTTGTTAGTTATGATGAGAAGTACAAGGAGGCCACAGAAGTCTACAATCAGTTAGATGCGGTATTAGCCGCGTACCCGAACTTGGACGGGACCCATGTACCTACGGAAAGTGTCGCGTCATCACGGCTTCCACGGATTTCTATGTGTACCTTTGACGGTGATATTTTCTCATGGACAAGTTTCATTAGCTTGTTTACATCGCTGGTTTTATCTCGGAAAGATATTTCTAAAACGGAGAAATTTCATTACCTGTTTTCAAACGTTGAAAAGGAACCCCGATCATTGATAAAACATTTACCTATGGTGGATAGCTCGTTAGATATTGCCATGGACATTTTGAAAGGTAGATACGATAATAAACGATTGCAGGCGGACTCGCATATTTCTCGGTTATTAAACTTACCGGCGCTTGTCAAGAGTTTCGGGCTTAGGACTAAAATCTTAAACCCATTATTGGAATCTACGCGAGCTTTAAAAAATCTTGGCCTTCCCATAGATGAATGGAGTTACATTTTGTTACATATTACTTTAACGAAATTGCCTTCGGATATTAAAACGCGGTTTGAACAGTTACACGGTGGTAATAACCTACAGCTACCTACCTTTGATCAGCTGATTGATTTTCTGCAAAATGAGTGCCGATTGATTGAGACGGCGGCGGAACCAGTTTTATCTTATGCGGACCAAACACGGAAGCTCACGCGGGCAACACATGTGATCGAGCATAATAATCACAATGAAAAATCGGAACGAAATAACAATATTCGTAATTATAATTTCGGGAAACAATCTGTATGTGCCTATTGTCAATTATCGGGTCACAATATAAACAATTGTTTTAAGTTTGCGGATATGTCTACCTACAGTCGCAAGGACTGGGTGAAAAACAATGGGTTGTGCTTTCGGTGTTTCGGTACCCATGCTGCGGCGACTTGTGCTCAGCAAGTTAAATGTAACCGGTGCGGTAATGTTGGTCACAACAAATTGATTTGCACAATGTCGGTTTCTCGCTCAGCGTCGCCTGCGCAGCAACGGCAGCATACACGGCAAGTAATGGTTGCGTCACAGCGCTATGATAACGCGAGCGGCGGCCGGCGGTCACCTGACCCATACGTAAGGTCTGGTTCTGCGCGGCAACGGACATATGGCGCTGTTCAGGATAGCGGCGTCAGCACTTCTCGCTCGGGTCATAGTAGCGGCGTTCGACGAGATTGTAATAATGAAAGTAATTCTCGTTATTTAAATGATCGTGGGGATAATGGTCGGGCGGCATCGGAAAATCGGGACCGTTCATATGGGAATAGGGGTTTGTCGAGTCCTGTTGGTCCTCGTAACTCGCATTCCCAACAATAGCAATTACAGAGCTGTAATGTCGCTTCGGTTCCTCGGTTGAAAAATAATGTTCTTTTACCTACAGTTATTATTGACATAAAATCGGCTAACGGGAACTTCGTGCGGTGTCGTGCGTTACTCGATTTCGGCGCTCTAGTAACTATAATCAAAAGTGATCTTGTAGCCTGTTTAGGGCTGAAGCGACATTACAATGAAACACCTTTAGTAGGTATTGGTGGTATACGGAATAATGACGGCACTCATATAGTTAAATTTTATTTTTAAATCGGAAAAGTCTAGTCAGGGTTTACTTTCGGTTACGGCGGTGATATTAAGGAAGCCTACGTCGTATTTAGCTCGTGAATTAGGGTTACCAGTGGGCAGCAATATTAAGTTGGCGGACGACGGACGTGGCACGGGGCAAGTTGACGTCATTTTCGGTTGCGACATTTTGGGTCAAATTTTGAGTGGTGAGAAAATTGAATTACGTACGGGCGGTCCTTATGCACTCGGTACTATATTTGACTTTGCCGTATTCGGTCCGGCACAGTCGGCCGAATTTCGTAACTCGGACTCTAATGAAAATAATGTCGGTCTCACACTTATCGAAGCCGTTGAAAAGTTTTGGCGGTCGGAGGAACCACCGTGTTCGGCTATTATGAATCCGGCAGATATAGAATGTGAAACCCTATTTGTAAATACTACGACACGCAGCGCAGATGGTAAATATGTTGTTAGGTTACCATTGATACCCGGACACCCACCGTTGGGTGATTCTAAAGAAACAGCATTACGGCGTTTTTTGGCTGTAGAACGGCGAATGGCAAGGCAACCGGAATACCGTGCGAAATATGTTGAATTTATGTCGGAATATTTAAGACTCGGACATATGGCGGTTTCTACCTTCGATATTCAATCTAATCATGAGCATTATTTTTTGGCTCATTTTGGAATTTTCAAAAGGTCGGGGGACACGGAGAAAATTCGAATTGTATTTGATGGTAGCGTTGAAACGAGTCCCAACGGGGTTAGTTTAAACATGTGTTTATTTTCAGGGGAACGGTTACAAAGCGATATCTCGCAGATTATAAATACCTTTCGATTACCTCGCTTTGTCTTTTGCACAGACGTAAAAATGATGTTTAGACAAACTTGGATACACCCGGATGATCGAAAGTATCAACTTATATTTTGGCGGACGTCTCCGGATGAGCCTTTGCGTGTTTATGAACTTACAACAAATACATATGGCCTGAGATCCAGTGCCTTCGTAGCAATTCGGTGTTTGCATCAATTGGCATCCGATGAGGAAAGTAGATATCCCCGAGCGGCTAAATTGTTGCGTGAAAATAGTTACGTTGATGACCTCAATGGAGGGGCGGACACGCTGGAAGATGCGTTGCGTCTCAGGAATGAGCTTGTGTCGCTAATGGGTTCGGCTGGATACGAATTACGAAAATGGTCGTCAAACGATGTAAAACTTTTGGACGGTTTGCCAATAGATCATCTCGAGACTCTTCGCTCATTTGATCCGGACACGGACGGTTCGGGATTTATTAAAGTATTAGGCGTACAGTGGGACCCGAAATGTGACGTCTTTACCTACCGAATAAATTTACCGGAAGTAGGTACGATTACTCGTCGGAGCATTTTGGCATTAACGGCTCGTCTTTATGACCCTCTCGGCTGGGTGTGCGCAGTTGTATTTAAGATTAAACTATTATTACAAACACTACTCGGTTCTTTTAACAATTCTCGTAATGTTGAATGGGATGCTCCGGTGCCCATCGAAATAATTCGGAACTGGCAAGAAATTTTATCAGATTTACCTAACTTACAAATGGTTTCGATACCTAGATGTTTAAAAATGGTCGGCAATACTTGTTATGCAATTCACGGTTTTTGTGATGGATCTTCGGTCGGTTATTCTGCGGTAGTTTACTTACGGTCGATAAATGCGGACGGTACTACTCTTGTACGCTTACTAATGGCAAAGTCTCGAGTGGCTCCGTTGCGAACAAAACATACAATTCCTAAAATGAAATTAAACGGCGCGGCTTTATTAACTACACTTATCAATCATGTAGTTTCCACTTTAGATCATGACATCAATTTGGATGCCATAATTGCTTGGTGCGACAGTACAATAGTTTTGGCATGGTTAAAGACTCCTCCGCATATGCTACAAGTATATGAAGGAAATAGAGTTTCACAAATAATCTCATCTAAGGCAAATATCACTTGGCGGCACGTCCCAAGCGAATTGAATTGCGCAGACGTCGCGTCGCGCGGTGCCACGGCGCGCGAGTTGCTGCATCACCCGCTGTGGTGGCAACCACGGTGGCTGCTGGAGCCCCCGTCGCGGTGGCCGGGCAAATGTACGGACTTTCCGGTCGATATGTTACCCGGTTTGCGATTGACAGCGGTTAATCTTGCGACTTTAGATGCAGATTTTGATTTAATGAATCGGTTTAGCTCTTTCGATAAATTAATAAATGTAACGGCTTATTTATTACGGTTTATTAGAAATTGTAGAATGAAACGCGTGCGCGGCGGTGATCATATTTCGGTTTCGGAGCGTAAACACGCTACTACATGTTTAATACGTTTGGTTCAGAGTCAGCATTATAAATCGGAAATAACGGCAATTAGGGAGAAGAAACCTATTAAAAATTGTTTAAGGCGGCTGAATTTATTCATAGATAAGGATAATCTGCTTCGCGTAGGCGGCAGAATAGGTGCATCGGAGTTACCATATAGCTCACGCCATCCAATATTGTTGCCAGGGAAGGATAGGTTTACTGAACTATTGGTAACTCATTATCACAAAGTCCATTGCCACGTTGGGGCAAATACGCTTGCGTCTATCCTTTCGTGGAGGTATTGGATTGTCGCAGCTCGGCGAATCACACGACACGTAACTTTTAAATGTGTGCCGTGTTATATGTCACGGCCACGGCCGGTACAACCATACATGGCGGATTTACCCCCTGATCGGGTAAGGGGTGAGCGGGTTTTTATCGGTACGGCAACCGATTTTGGCGGGCCATTCTATATTAAATCATCTAACCTTCGGAACGCAAAGATCCAGAAATGTTTTCTGTGTATATTTGTTTGTTTAAGTACCAAGGCTGTACACTTAGAGGTAGTTTCTCAATTGTCAGTCGAAGCCTTCGTGGCGGCGCTTACGCGTTTTACTTCACGGCGAGGGGTTCCTCATATTATACGCTCGGACTGTGGTACAAATTATAAGGGAACTGATAAATATTTACGGGACTTGTATGCGTTCTTGCGTGACAATCAAACGGAGATTGACCGGGAGTGTGTTAAACATGAGATTCGGTGGCTATTCAATGCTCCATCGAGCCCAAATCATAACGGACTGGCAGAGGCCGCAATTAAATCGGCAAAAACTCATGTTAAGCGCGTTCTCGGTGAGGCTCGGTTGACATTCGAAGAATTAGCGACCTTCTTCACTAAGGTGGAAGCGGTGATGAATTCTCGTCCGTTGTGTCCACTCAGTTCTGATGCGGCAGATCTGAACATATTGACGCCAGGCCATCTAATAATAAATGGGCCTTTGGTAGGTCTTCCTGAATATCCACTTACGGAGGTTAATGAGTCTCGGCTATCTCGGTTTCAACGCATACAAAAAATGACTCAACATTTTTGGAATCGGTGGAAAAACGAGTACCTTCACACGCTTCAACAACGGTATAAATGGACTTCTCATACAGAACCGCCTAAAGTTGGTGATTTGGTATTAATTAAAGAAGATAACTTAGCTTCACTTAACTGGAGACGGGGACGGATTGTTAAACTTTTACCGGGTAAAGATGGGGTTGTACGCGTTGCTGAAGTTAAAACTCAAAACGGTGTCCTGTTGAGGCCCGTTTCAAAACTTTGTCGGTTACCTATACGAGATTAGGGAACCAAGGCGGACCTTGGTTAGGCGGGGGGATGTTCAGGCATTGTAGTCTTTCAATATGTAGGTAGATTGCGAAGCCTTGGTTTTTCGGCGGATTTGACGGGTAGACACTCGTCGATCAGACTTTGCTATCGGAGCATAACGCACGGACGCGCGGCTTATATGTCTTGCCTAATATTTCATAAAAGTTGGTTAAATCGGTGTGAATTCATAGTTTTATGTGTGTGGACCACTTAATTAATTATAGACTCTGTACGGAGCGTGAGGAAGTCGGTGCTGGCCAGCCCGGAGAAGCTGCTGCTGGACAAAAAGGATCTCAGAGGTTAGTGGTCTACTGCATATTGTTTGAATGCAATGCCTGTACTGCTTAGCTGCTAGAATTCCGGGACCGGTGAAGCTCGGAGCTATTCGAAGGTTTGTTCTTTACGCGAACAGAAACCGTACCGTACGCGACCATTTAGGTTCTAAGGTGTGAGGATGAATGCCCTGCCGACGGCGAGCGGTGCGATGGTAGAAAGCGGCCGTAGGCATCATGTCGAACAGTTCTTCGGAGCACAACCCATTATATAAGCGATAGAACACGCACAAGGATGCAAAATTTCTCCTTAAACTCAACGGCTCAATATCGCTCGTGAGCTTGGGATCGTCCACGATTCGCACAGCACGTCTCTGGAGCGAGTCAAAAGGCCCAAGCTGGTATCCAGGTGCTCCCGCCCAGAGGTGACAGCAATACTCCATATGGGGACGGACTTGCGACTTGTATATAAGAAGTCTCTGTCCCGGGGTGAAGTATCGCTTCGCTAACATATGAAGCAGTAATGCCAGTCGACAGTTTCGGAAAGATTAAAAATACTAAACCGCCTCCGCCTTGCACCGCGCCGCGCCCGCTCTGTGCTTGTCGAGCTTGATGGGCGAAGTACGAAGCCTCTGTTTTCAACCTTGCCTGTTAATACTAGCAACTATACGTATTGTGGTGATGTTCAGCCGACTACAGGACTCCAAGCGTTGCGTGTAGTCTTTGATGGATCGCCGCAATCACTCCAGATACTAAGTGTTTGTTTTATGACAAGAGTGACAAAAACTAGCAGTTATAGGCACTTTGGTGAAGTTCAGCCGACGACAGGACTCCAGCCATTGAATCTCGCCGCAAACCTTCTAAGCCTTTGTTTTTTCTTTCATATTGGGGACAATCTTACACAAATCGGCCTAGTCCCAAACTATGCAAAGCTTGTGCTATGGGTACTAGACGACGATAAACATACTTATATAGATAAATACATAGAAAACATCCAAGACCCCGGAACAAATATTCGTACGAATTAATGCCCTGGCCGGGTTTCGAACCCGCGACCTCCGGCTTCGTAAGCAGGGTCACTACCAACTAAGCCAAAGTGGTCGTCAAAGTTTTGGTTTTATGACAAGACTGACAAAAATTAGCATCTATACGTGCTCTGGTGAAGTTTAGCCGCAGACAGGACTCCAAGCGTTGCGTGTAGTCTTTGATGGATCGCCGCAACCACTTCAGATACTAAGTCTTTTTTTGTATGACAAGACTGACAAAAACTAGCACTTATACGGTACGTACTGTGGTGAAGTTCAGCCGACGACAGGACTCCAAGCGTTGCGTGTAGTCTTTGATGGATCGCCGCAACCACTCCAGATACTAAGTCTTTGTTTTATGACAAGACTGACAAAAACTAGCACTTATACGGTACGTACCGGGGGGGAAGTTCAGCCGACGACAGGACTCGAGGCGTTGCGTGTAGTCTTCAATGGTTCGCCGCAGTCCTTCGAAACCTTTGTTTTATGACAAGACTGACGAAAATTAGCACTTATACGTACTGTGGTGAAATTCAGCCGACGACAGGACTCGAGGCGTTGCGTGTAGTCTTCAATGGCGCGCCGCAGACCCTCCAGGTATGCGCTGCCGTTGCGCACTGCGTCGTGTACCTAAGGACATACGACGTTATTAAAAAACCGGCCAAGAGCATGTTGGCTCACGCGCGATAGGGTTCTGTAATAAAAGATCGTATGGTTATTAGCAACTCTCAGCACTTACGTTCTTTTGTAAACTGCCATTCTTTTAGGAAAGCAGCTCACAAAAGAAAAAGCGGAAGGGAAGACAGGAAGCATTAAGACGCCAAAAAGACCTACATTTTTGTCTTGTTCGCTCACTAATGGTGATATGCCGTGCGCTTTGCCGGCTTACATTTAAGGTTCTATACATGGATATCGTACTCATTTTTTATGTTACCACTGTCAGATTTATTGTTTTTTTATATCCATGCCAAATTGCAGCTTTCTAGCACTCACAATCACAGAGCAAAGCCTCGGACAGACAGACGGTCATGGCGAAACTATAAGGGTTCCTACGTTCCTAGTTGATTATGATACCCTAAAAAAGAAGTAGGCTAATGGGCGTTAGCAATTTAAATTATTTGATAAAGCCATTCTGCCCCGGACAGGTGATTAAGAGAATAGGTTCAAAACCTGCCAATTTTTTTCCGCGTTAGATAATCGCTTGCTCGTAGTATCGTTGCTTAAGCGCCACTTAGTACAGTCGTTATGCAAGATTCGTGCATTGAAATGAGGTTTATGATTTATCTCAGCTCTATCAAGTGCCTAGTATACTCAGCAACAGAAGTAGGTACGCGGGCCTAGTGTTCAAAATGAAATGACGCACAGACTATAATGCAAAGAGAATAAGGCTCTGTGTAAGATAATCGTGAACGTGTTATACAATGAATCAATCAATTTTTATTAGCCGAGAATACACTCTTAAATAAGGTATTACTTTTTTTGCTTAATGTATTCAACCAAAAAGTGCTGGCCGCTTTTCTAGACACGCCGCACTGAATGACATTATCCGCCGGTCACTTGCATCCGTCAATGTGCCAGCTCTACTGGAGCCAACTGGCATAGCCAGAGACGACGGCAAGAGACCGGACGGTGTGTCCCTGGTTCCTTGGGGTTTGGGAAGGGTGCTAGTGTGGGACGCTACCTGTGTAGACACACTGGCCCCTTCCCACGTCACCGGAACCAGTAACCAAGCAGGTGCGGCGGCTAAAGCGGCTGAAAAGCTTAAAGTCCAGAAGTACAGGGGTCTCGGCCCCGAGTATATTTTTATGCCATTCGGGGTCGAGACCCTTGGCCTGTGGGGTCCGAATGCTCTAAAACTTTTTAAAGAACTTTCTAAAAGGCTAGTCGACTTCACTGGTGACTGAAGAGCTGGCAGCTTTCTCGCACAACGTATTAGCATCGCAATACAGAGGGGAAATGCTGCCAGCATCCTTGGCACCATGCCAAAGGGGCCAAATTTTTTAGATTTATTTTAATATTATTTAGTATTAGTTTTATTTTAGGTCTAGTTTAAGTTGTTTATGTATTGTTATTAATATAAGTTTCATTATCTTTTTCTTGAATATACATTTATTCACACTTCAACCATGTATGTCGTGCAAATATTTTAAAAAACGTATTAGAATTAAACATAAGAATTTTAAAATATACTTAAACTAGAATTAAATAAGAATGCCAAATAATTAATTACTAAATATAATCCTATTATTTAAATCTATATTGTTCGTGAAAATAATTAACTTGATAGAAACACCATAAGCCAGCTAAGTATTTGATGAGGACTTGTTTAAAAATATTTCCCTAGAGTTTTCTCAAGCTTTCAGGCAAGCGGTTATACACCTCAAGACACATGTTGAAGACATTGCGTTTATACATGGCCTTACTACTTTGCGGCTTATACAAAAGGTTTTTTTTCCTTTGACTCTCGTTTGTCTTTCCACATCAGTAACGTAGGTATATATAATTTCATATAAAATTAAAAATTAAAATGGTGGGAGAACACGGGTATTGACGCGCGGCCTCATTTAAAAAAAATATAAAATAACAGTTGTATAATTATGTGGAAATCCAGTATGATTTTTCCACCAGTCATATTGTCATTGAATTGTCTGTGGTATATACTTGCATTGGTATGTAAAGTTTATTGTTTTAATACTGCTGTCAGTCATTTAAAAAAAAAATTGACATATTACAATGCTGGAGTAGAAAAAAATCATTAGTCATAGTCATAGTCATAGTATTTATTCATATAACAATACAGGTATTGTGTTTGAAATACATTTGCAATTTATTACATAGTTATATTAGAGAAGAAAAAAGAAAGTCACCGAAGCAAATTAAAAATGTCAAATATCAAGGAAAGTAAACTACAAAAATAATTAAAATTAAACACTGTCAAATATTTCATCGATTGTGTAAAAGCAACCTCTCAATAAAAAACCTTTCAATTCCCTATGAAACAAAGAGTTATCCGTGATGATTTTTAATTCAGTAGGCAACCTGTTATAGTACATTTCGATGCTAGTGCGGAAAGTATGTCATTTCTTCACGAGTACCGAGGGATGCCACGAGCCGCAGGCGAGTGGCAAGACTCGGGACGAGTGAAGAATGACATTTCCGCACGTGTATTGAACGACGTTTTTTAATACAGTTGCGAAAAAATAAGAAAAACAACAAGTAATATTTATAAAACAATATCGAATGTTGCCTTTAGAAACTTAAAACATGCTTGCAGTAAGTAAAAACGCCTCTTCTTTGACAGGCGTTTCGGCAGCTATTCCGTTCCACTCAGACAACTTATTAAGAACGGTTTTTCAATATTCAATATTAAAAAATAAACGTGTTATAATGATGAAGAGGTAAGTAATAAAATATGAAATGTGTATATTTTTCGTATTCTGATATTAATAGTAGGTTTTTATGTTGATTACGACGTTTAAAGGAAACTAATATTTAACACCCAGCAATAAGGAGTCATGCATTGGAACAAGCATAAATTAAAAAAAATTGGAAAAGTGAAAAGCACTAGTGCGCGAAAACCAACTTTCCGCACGCTAAACAGCTACGTAAAGTAGCACTTTTTGAGCAACTGTATTAAAAAACAGTTTTATGGCTTGGTGAGCAGCGGAATGCGCAACGACCTTGAGTCTGGGATAGAACTTGAGTTTACTGTTGGTGCGCGTGAGTAAGCGATTATATCTATCCTCACATGATTCATTCTTGTGGAACTTTATGAGCAGCACCAAGACATACAAAGTGGGTACCGTGAGAATTCCTAATTCTTTAAAATAATGTCTACACGAGACCCATGGAGGTATGCGAAACATAGTACGAACTGCTCTTTTTTGTATAATAAGTGCTCCGTTAATATTATACTGATAGCTGTTTCCCCAGAGTTTGATGCTATATCTTAACTTAGATTCTATCAAGGCGTAATAGACTGTCTTGAGCTGATCAATTCCCATGACCTCCCTGAGACATCGTAAGGCATAGCACGCTGATGCAATAGAGCTTTCGACAAACTCCCGCTCAGGTTTCCAATTTAGATGGGAATCAATACGTACGCCAAGACATTTAACATGGTCTTTCCATTTATCAATACTTCAAGTTTATCAGTCTTTTTGGAATTATTATTAAACAATACTAATTTAGTCTTATCAGTGTTAACAAGTAAATTATTTTTTGAAAACCAATTGCTGAAAGCTAAGACTGCATCCTTCATAATTTTATTCAATTCATCAATACTATCAGCACTAACAGTTGCATTGGTATCATCTGCATATACCGTCAACTTGCAATTTTTTGTTGTATTATTAATAAAATGTATGAGGTCATATTACGCAAACGGTTAGAACTCACGTATAAATTGTCACTCCGGGCGACATGTTTCGAACTCTTCGGGAGTTCTTCCTCAGGACGAGTGCACCTGCGACGAGCGCGTGTGCGAGGCGCGCTTGATTTATACGTGAGTTCTAACCGTTTGCGTAAAATAATTTTGAAATTACTCACGAAAGTTTAAATTCATGTATGAGGTCGTTAGTAAATACGAGAAATAATAAAGGACCCAGAATTGAACCCTGAGGGACACCCCGCCTAACATCCGTGACCCTAGAAGCAATAGATTTTTCGTAAAAGTTTTGAACATTCAGTATTTCTACAAATTGTTTTCTATTTTGAAGATAATTTAACAGGAGCCGGTATACGTTGCCTCTGATTCCATAGAAATCGAGTTTTTTCATAAGAATCCCATGGTCGACTAAATCAAAAGCAGAGCTTAGGTCAATAAAAAGGCTCGCCACTCATTTTCCCTTATTAAGCTCTTTCACTATATCATTTACAAGAGTATCAATAGCGTCAGTGGTCCCTAGATTCTTTTGAAATCCAAATTGCCGGTGGCTGATAATATCATACGCTAAGAAGTGATCTAAGAGACGTGATTTGACCAATTTCTCAAAATTTTTTGAAAGTACTGGCAATAGCGATATCGGCCTATAATTCTTACGGTCAGATTTTAGTCCTTTTTTATAAACACGTAGGATCCTAGCCACTTTTAACTGTTCCGGAAATACGGCAAAATCAAAGCATTTATTAAAGAAAAAAGTCAATGGTCCCGCCAGCAAGTCTATACAATCCTTGATCACCGAAATCGGCATTTCGTCAAAACCACAAGATTTTGTGTTATCCATACTTTGAACCGTTTTCATTATTTCGATCGAAGTAACTGTATTAAAGGGCATGGCATTGAATTTCCTGTCAATAGATTGTTCAAGAATATTTACAGCAGAACGCAAATCGCCCGTGTTTGGATCATTACTGTGATCGAAACCTTTTGAAAATAAGTTAGCCACATCTTGAGGATTATCAAAAACCTTATTATTTACCTTCAGGACAAGTTTACCAAGTTGCGGTTTTGAAGATTTGTTACGATGTTTGTTCACAATATTCCATATTACTTTGGCCGATCCTTTAGCATTTCTTATTTCTGATTAAACTGCTGTCCGTTTTGCATATCTGACGACTCTTCTAAAGATATTTATATATCTCTGACTGTAATCTAGGACAGATTGATCACGTTTCCTTATTTAAATTAATCAAAACACGCTTCATTTAGCTCGCTACTTTTATGCCCTTAAAAATCCACCTAATTTTAGAATTCTTTATTAATTTGATTTTTTTCTTAGTCTTCCTAAAACTTAAGCGGTAAAATTCCAAGAACATTTCAAGAAATCCGTTAATGCCCAAATTATACCAGTTAACAGCTTTCAACCGAGACCTAAGTAAATGACTGCAGACTTACCATATCATTTACAAATCTTTTTTCCCTAACCATTAAATGTTGTTGAAAATCATTGTTCTTATTAACATTTGCAAGCAATTCACAAAAGATAGATATTATTAGTTGATCAAAAGTTTTAAGAAAATGTACACATAACAAAGAAAGTGAAAGATAAATTTATCCTTATAAAACTCGGTATTCTGTATTCCTTAATTTCCGATATACGTGTTGTTTAGAGTCTTGGGCGTCCATAGGCTAAGGTGAGAGTGCCTATCATTAAGCGCGTCATAAACTTGACATCCCCATGTTAGGTAAAAAATGTTAACTTATAATATTGGGGCTACTCGTATATGAGAAGTATTCATGTAATTAGACATATAGAACCTCTCAGACTAAAGCCGGGTCCACAGCACCATGTTTTTCATGTTCACAAACATCTAACATGTTTTTCGAACACAAAATAGGCGTGGCCTCAATGTTAAGGCCGGTCCACTGCATCAAAAATCCAACAAAACATGTTTGATGTTTGCAAACAAGGAAAGCATGGCTTAACAGACACAAGGTACACTTTGAATGGGAATTCAATACAAAGTGTAGGTACCCATTTTATTTGCTCTTGATTACATTATAAATAAAAAATATGAGAAGTGTACTCATATTTTTTATGAGACATTGGTGGCAAACAAGCGTCCGATCCATCTATAGTGGTCAGCGGTCAATCCTGACACCTGTCATATCCATACAGTTTATAACCTAAAAGTGACTTAGGTTATAAACTGTATGGAAATGACAGGTGTCAGGGTTGACTTCTTAACCGCCGACTATTATAATGGTATGGCTTGAATGTTGACTGATGATGATCAAATCAGCAACTTTGAAACGTCAAAAAGGAAATAGCAACAAGTGACGTCACACCTTTTCTATGATCAAATAGCGGCATAATAATTCATTTACAATTATAGTTTTTCATGTACCTATTTAAAAACAACAAATCATCAAATCATCTCGCTCAAATTTGGAGCAGTCCAACTGGGGAAGTACCTCCACCTTACAGAAGACCGCAGCCATAATAGCATCACTACTTGCCCCTTAGGTAGGTATGTGGTGTTGTGTTCCTGGTGGTGAGTAAGGTCGCCAGAGCTCCCGAGGATGCGCTGTGTTGGGAGTGGGGGGCCTGCATGTCTCTAGCTTGACAGCTGGAGACATCTGCGGGTCCCTCGCTCTCAACACAGCTCAACCCCAATTCAATAAAGGGTCGGCAACGCACTTGTGATTCCTCAGGAGTCGCAAGTGTCCATAGGCTACGGTGTTTGCTTGCCATCAGGCAGGCCGTAAGCTTGTTTGTATGTATGTAAGCACTTTATTGTACACAATAACAGTTTAAAACATATACGTGTCACACAGGATCAGAGTACAAAGGCGAACTTATCCCTATGAGGGATCTCTTCCAGTTAATATTTGAGGGATTGAGAGGAGATTTTTAAAAAGAATGAGATAGACAAACTTACACCGTGTACAACAACGTTACAATGAGTGAATACAATTTGTAGCTAAACCATAACTAAATAAATACCCATAAATACATATGTAATAGATAAATATACATATATAATGAATAAAAAAATACATATACCTATAATAAATACGGAATAATTATATTCAAAATTACAATATATAAATAATTATAGTACTCAACCAAATCACAGATCGTTGGAGAGCCATAATTTCTACAATTGTTTGCCACCGTCTTAGTATAAAAATAAAATCTATAAAATAACAAAAATAAGTAGAAGCGTGTTATTTTCCGAGTACCTATACTTTCGTGAGATTTATTCATTGATTACGTAAGAGTAATTTATTTTTATTGTTGTCAACCTCTAGTCGGAGCACAACGAACAAAAATGTGTAGCAGTTTTTTAAAACCATGCCCAATAAGGAAGCACACGCTCAGGCAGGCATATACACACTAAACCATGCACAAACCCAAAACGAATGACCCTGACGCCATTGTCACATTCACATGTAGGTATACTTCCTTATTGGGCATGGTTTTAAAAACCGGCTTCATTATTTTGTTCATAATGCTCCGTCTATTGGCTATGTGCACGTCTGAAACGTCAAAAGTCAAAGGTCTCGAGACAATGTCAAAACTCAGAGATGTCAAATAATGACACATGAATATTTTATTTATTTTAGTAAGCGAGAAAGACCCCTTACTGGAAATTTGACTGAAATAAATAAGAAAATAAATAAATACAAAACGAATCGTAGGAAACCAATAGGAAACGTCGAAGTAAATTTGACATTAGGTCCCCGGAAGTTGCACATTTCTGCCATGCAATGGTGTGCGCTGCGATCGCTTAGTTTACCCCCACCACCTACTTCGCACATAGCCAATACACACTAAACCATGCACAAACCCAAAACGAATGACCCTGACGCCATTGTCACATTCACATGTAGGTAGGTATACTTCCTTATTGGGAATGGTTTTAAAAACTGGCTTCATTATTTTGTTCATAATGCTCCCAATTCCAGGGATGTTATACATACAACGTTGTACGCGTTGCATTTTTTTAAGAAATAGGTCCCAGTCTGCTAATATCTAGCACTAAATCGAATAATTACCTTTTCCTCCATGTATCCATGATATTTGTAGTCATCGGCGTAATGATCCCGGTACTTGTCGTAGTCAGTATGGAAACTGTGTGTATCTATGTTATCATACACAACCCTACTCGGAGCAGACAGTACGGGGGTATTTTTCAACGGATATTCATCCCTCGACCGATATTTATCTTTTAAATTACGATCGTATCTATCCCGTTCTTCAAAACTTTTTTCGAAGAAATACTTTCGCACTTGCGGCAAGTCTATGGTCCATGAAACGGTCTCCTCGAACACGCAAAATAAAATGAAAAAACTGAATGCTACTTTCACAGCTGACAACATTTTTGGCGGATATTTCGATCACATCAAATTAAAAATAAATTTAAAACATGGCGGATATAGTGGAATAAGTTTAAATAATGTCTATTTTAACTTGAAACACGTTATTTCCCTCAGTCGAGGTTAGAGAACTAGTGGGAAATTGGCCCGACGATGATCGATTTTTACGTAATTATGTGTTTCCCGCGCTCATTGTTTGGAGATGGTGTTGCCATCTTTGACGATTATCGAGATTTCAACAATATGTAGGTAGGTTAATTTTATTAGTAGGATAATTAAATTACAGAAACAGTTTTTTGTGTAATGAGTATTGTTGTCCTTGTCATAGTTCCGCTTTGCTTTATTTTCCTCAATGTCATCTAAACGTCATGTCAAATTGTTTGAGGCAAATAAACGGTTGCCCGCCCAAATTAAAGAGGTTGCTTATGGTAAGCCGCCAGACGTTTAAGACAAGTTCTTAATTTAGCTGCATAAGAGCTTTTCTGTCTCCCTTGCTTGCTGGAACTCGTATGGGATCTATAGAAATCCTTACTCTGAGATTTAGATAAATAAAACTCATGTCTAGCAACACGCGGAGGATGGACGTCCGGCGCAGTTTCCTTCGGCGTGCAATGCAATATTTGCACATGCTATCGGCCCGTACATGTTATGTGGCGACCTTGGATGCGAAGATAACTATATCTTGAGTCGAACCACTTTAAAAATGAACACCATTCCTCAGAGTGAAACACTTTGGAGGGGCACTCAGCAGAAGGGCACATCAGTTAGTTGAATGCATAATTTTCTATGCCCTTGATATGTATAAATAAATATAGTAAATTGTACAACAACGGTCTAAAATGAGCCATATTACCATGATAAATATGCTCGAAAAATGGGACTAAAGTAGTAGATTTAATCCCTAGTGTATACTTATTTATGATTTACCAAAGACCGATCAAAACACTTCACCATATTAAATCCACGAATCGCAATATAAAGTAAGAACGCCCTTTTTTACCTGGGGAAATGCATTTACGCATCCCGCCTAGCCGGGGAACTAGGACAGGTATTACGGACTCCCGGGAACCGCCCGCCCGGACTACCGTCTAAAACCACCAGGGTATGCCCATCACACAGCATTAGTGGCGGTGACACGGGATCGACAAGGCACACAACCGCGAACACCGCCTGCTGCGACGGCCGAAGCTGTCCCCTCTCGGTGCGCCTCCCACCCGACGGCAAGCGTGCAGGGCGACACCACACACTTGCCGGACCGTGGAGGTCAGGAGAGAGTGAAAAACCCCGGATTCACTCCCTCAGGTCCCCTTGTAACTTTTTATAGAGGTTTTCTACTTGTAGCCACCACCTGGCCCCGGCCTGACGGTGACAGTCCCCGCTCCCGACTATAGCGGCCCTCTGCCGAAGTCAGGGTTACGGGTCCGTAATTCTTTAAACAGGCATATGGCATGGCCTGTCCCTCTCGCCGCACCCTTCTCTCTTCTCTCAACCCTTCCCCTTCCTCCAGACCCGCGACGGTCCACAGGAACTAGAAGAGCCCAGACACTCGTGAAGGTTACCCGACTAGCGCCCCACCACCAGTGCCGCCCTAGAGTAAAAAGGGCGTTCTTACTTTATATTGCGATTCGTGGATTTAATATGGTGAAGTGTTTTGATCGGTCTTTGGTAAATCATAAATAAGTATACACTAGGGATTAAATCTACTACTTTAGTCCCATTTTTCGAGCATATTTATCGTGGTAATATGGCTCATTTTAGACCGTTGTTGTACAATTTACTATTTTTATTTATACATATCAAGGGCATAGAAAATTATGCATTCAACTAACTGATGTGCCCTTCTGCTGAGTGCCCCTCCAAAGTGTTTCACTCTGAGGAATGGTGTTCATTTTTAAAGTGGTTCGACTCTAGATATAGTTATCTTGCTGTTATTATTTTTTAATTTTATAGCTGCATGCATAAATAGCTCTGTTTTACTCAGTGTTACAATTTATCAAACACGATGTTAATAAATATTCTTATTAAGGAAACTGTAAGTCTAGTTTTAAGGAAATTTTCTAGTGTTACATATAATTATAAAAGACTATTTGTTTCTTAAATAAATAATAAAATAAAATAAAAAATAGAGTCACACCTCTGTGGGTCCCTCCATCTGTTTCATGGACGATCGCAGCCCCCAACTGCGTCTGTCTTCGACCCCTAGGACCCCCTCTTAGTAGCCTTGTACGATAAGATATACTAGCCATATTCTATGCCTGGGCTACAGGGCAAGTATATCTTATAGTTACGTATGATAAACTGCATTTCCTCAATTTTGTAATATTTTGTAAAAAAAAATTAAGGTCCGTAAATTTCATGTGGCGACTTTGAACGCCAAGGTTAACTATAGTAGAGTAGCAGTGTCAGGTTTTCTGGAAGAGATCGCGCTTTAGCGAAAAGACCGCCCGTTGTTTACCTCCGCTTGTATTTCACTATTGCTATCCGCCACCACCACCATATCAGCCGAAGGACGTCCACAGCTGGGCATAGGCCTCCCCCAATTTCATGGGGGGCTAATAGCGTAATCGCCACGTTTGGCATGCGGATTGGCGATCGCAGTATCTCCACCGCACTTCAGAGATGCGGCTGCCCATCCCCCGGTGGTCTTGGTCGTAGTTTCAGGACATACCCCGCATACCCGACTCCGCTATATCTCACTATGCCATGCCGTGTCTGAACTATTAGTATTTTTTTAGATGTGCAATAAAGACTAATTATTTGTATTGTATTGTACATATAGACGCGAACCAATTTTAAAATTTATGCCGCTTACCTTAGATTTGAGCGGAAATACAGCATCGTTAAATGCATCATTTTCTATGCCCTTGTACTATATGGTAAAACAGATGTGAGATTAATTATGTTTTCCTCAATCATGTAATATTTGAAGATGTTATCGGTCCTCGTGTTTTACGCACCAGACTCAGGTTCCGCCGCAGTTAGCATGATCAGGATGATGGTCATGTTTTACATCAGAAACAGGGCAGTTTAGGCCATAAAACCTTATTTAGACATACCACATACATACATTGAGCTCGTATAATTAGTATTTCTATGCATATATACTATAAACTCACGCGAGTATTCCCAAAAGGGGTAAACAGAGAACATGTAATTGACATTTAAAATTTTCAACTAGTATGAAATCTTAACACATTTCGTTAATTTAAAACTACAACTATTAGCTTTCAGTATGTTACTGTGTGTGTGCTTCTTTATTACCCAAAAGTACATTTTATACTACTATTTTATACTGTTTACCATCAGACAGGTATAGGTACAGTCAACAGCAAAAGTAGCTGATCATTTTAGTACCTTGTCACTTTCACTACTTTGACGAATTCCAACTGTCGCAGTATTGTTACGTTAGTGCGACAAAGTACTATAATGATCATCTACTTTTGTTGTTGACTGTACTTGTTTGCTACCGTCGCAAAATAACAACTACGCAAATTTTCACAATGGTGATACAGCCGACAGCCATTGAGGTTAGTTTTTAGGGTTCCGGAGCCCTATTGCTGTTACTCGCGTGTCTATCTGTCGTCTATTTTACAGCCAAACGGTAGGAGCTATAGTACCTACTCAAATGTACACAGCATAAGCATATTGTTGACCCAAAACCATACGAATTGTATTTTTTTTTAATGTTTGTACAGGACTTAATATGGGACCCCCTCAAGGTTGACAGTCCTGTCAAAATGTATAGAGATTCAAGGAACATTTTTGCGAAATGGGTCTCAAATTAAAGAGCGCGACTGTACAAAAAGGGAAAGGGAAGCGCGGTTTTTGTTTAACTTACCCCATCGAGTAGGGAATCGTTGTTTAGAACTCGTTACCTAGAGAAATATTGTATTTTTTGTTTTAAACAAAGGAATGAGAGGCCACCAAAGTCAGCTATTTTTCAAAATTTGGTTCAGCAGATTTTTTTACTTCCCATTGACTTAGATCTCGAAATTTGGTGCTAAATGTTCATTATTACTAATATTCTACCAACTAATACCAATATATTGACAAATCACATATGTTTTTTAGTTTTACGGAGCCCTCGGCGCGCGAGTCTGACTCGCACTTGGCCGGATTTATTGTAATTCTTCAGCAACTACTGTTCCTGGGACAAGTATTTTTACAAAATCACATCATATCAAGTATCGATTACATCATGGATAGGGATGTTTGGCAGTGATCGCGTCCTGCACGGGTAATCTATCGCGAAAATATGTTTTCTAATGTAGCATTGTTATTTAAGTTATTTTGTAGTAGCTGACACTGTAATTTTATATTTAACTATACAATGTATATAGTTTTGAAAAAATGACACCTCGCCGAGTTTCTTACGCCGGTTCTTCTCGTGGCAGAGGTATATTTTTCCGAACCGGTGGTAGTTTATTGACGTTCATAGGTGCATGTAATATGCCTAATTTGAAGAATAAACTACTTTTACTTTTTTTACTTTTAGTATTCCCATATGAATAAACAGCGTGTGGGGAAATGAAAGTGAAAATACAACTGTGTGGGAACGCGAAGAGCCTTGGCTTGATTTCTATCAACCATTATACGCGGGTCGATGCACGGCCGTCAATGCTTATTCTAATGAGTTACTTATCACTAAACACTAATTACTAAGATAAATATGAGGTAATTGGGTGAATAAACTTTTTAGTGTCCTCTTGTTTACTACTATTTGCAGTTTCAAAGTAAATTACAAGAAAACGTGATTTCTGCTGATGTTAATTTTTATTTCCTTCTTCTTCTTTGGGGGAGGCCTATGTCCAGCAGTGGACGTCTTTCGACTGACATGATGATGATGGTGATAGGTATAGGTACACTAGTAGCTTTGTGACCTTTAGGCCCCGCGATTCTTTTTTCAATTTTCAAATTAACCAAAAACTGACTCGACAAAAAAATTCTGTATAATTATCGAACCTGCTCACAAAATCTCGCGAGAATCGGTTGAGAAATGCGACCTGTAGAGGAGAACATCCGGACAGACATACGAAAGATTTTTTGTCGAAAGCTGAAACGGAGACGCTTCACTGGCTCGGTCAATTATATAAACACGACAAGGGTATGTTGACTACAACAGCAAAGGAAGATCTGATCATTTTAGTATGTACATACTATGTCACTTTCACTACTTTGATGCATCCCAACTGTCGTGTATAGTTGTGATGTATTTGAATAGACATTTGTTTTGTTTGTGTTGCACATTTTAAATATGTAATGTCTATTTGAACACGCCACAACTACATACAACAGGTCCGTTTCTTAAGTTTTTTACCAGTACTATTAATTAGTACGAACCGTTTTTAGTCTTATGTACCTACACCGTCTTGCGATGCCTGGTTTCAATTAATTTCTGCCTTTGTTCACAGAATGAGTAATAGTACATACTTTGTTCCCCTTTTGATCATCTCTATACTGGCTCGAAAGGTATCAAGAAAAATAAAATCAGCTCAGTGTAGGGTTCCGTAGTTGCCCAATGAACTTACTTAAAAAAATCAGTAACAAGTAAAAGGGAAATAAATACCTTCGCATTGTTTCATACGTCTTTTACTAAGAAAATATTACTTTTAACGATAACTCAAAAACGGCTTAACTGATCATGTCCGCTATAGTTTTCGTTGAAAGTCTTTAGCTTTACTTTCATGATTTTTTTCATATTTTTTGGACCCATAGTTCAAAAGTTAGAGGGGGGACATTTTTTTCTTTTGGAGTGAATATTTCCGAAAATATTCACTTTATCAAAAAATGTTTTATGAAGACCTCTATTCATTTTGAAAGACCTATCGTACAACACCCCACACCATAGGGTTATTTTTTTTTTGATTTTTTTTTTCGACTTTCTAGTCAGTTTTATTGATTTACATATCCATACCAAATTGCAGCTTTCTAGCACTTACAATCACAGAGCAAAGCCTCGGACTGACAGACGGACGCACGGACAGACATACGGACGGACATGGCGAAATTATAAGGGTTCCTAGTTGACTACGGAACCCTAAAAAATGTGCAAGGCCTAAAGCTTGAAACACACAGAGCGGGGCGGAGGCGGTTTTACATTTTTGATCTTTCCGAAACTGTCGACTGTCGATTACTGCTTCATAAGCAAAAATGTTATAACTCTTGGTGGAAACTGTTTTGGCCTATGTATAAACTAAGTTGTTTTCCTATACATTTGTGTAATGTATGCTGTTTGTTTCCCATTACAATAAAATAAATAAAATAAATAAATAAATATGTCACACACGTGTGTCAAGACGAAAGTCTTTGACCAGTGTGTGTTGCTAGTGATGACATATGGCACTGAAACGTGGTCGCTTACTATGGGCCTCATAAGAAGGTGTTCACTTGCAGAACTGCGCCATCTATGTAGCTAGTACGTTAAATAGTCTGCAGCGCCGCTTTTGTACAGCTGATAGGTGGCGCTGTTATTAGTTAAGATATGTGGTGAAGAAACATATTAAATTTCACTTTTAAAAAAGAAGCGATACAAAACGCACACGGCTCTTTTATTATTTCCTCAAGAGACCCCAGCCTCCGCCACGACCCAACATATGGTGACCCCGATCTCGAGAAGATACTCTCATTCGAAAACGCAAGGAGTTTTTTGCTGGCGAAACGCGCTAGTCAAGAAAAGCGCGGAGGGAATTACAGCGGTAAGCAGCCATTCATTCCGCTGTCCTGTCCGCCATCGACACGTGGCGGATTGGGGTGATCTCAACAGGAAGGAAGATTTCTAGTGCTATAACCAAAAGATTATCGTCGTGACACGAACATTTCAACCAAAATTATTGCGAAAGTCATCATAAAACAACGATCGAGACCGCCGCTGCGACGACACGTGGCCGGCTGCACCTACCTATCACTAAGAGGAGCCGAGAAGAGAAGTTACGGGTTGGTCTCTATTACCAAGTAAGTGGCTGGCAATTTGTTTATCGGGCTAATATATCGAAATTCCTTCATCTTTCGCATTTAACTTCTTAACCTAAACTGTACACGTGTGCACGTATTATACCTAATTCAGTATAGTAGTTACCTATTGTGATTTGAATCTATTGCAGTATGTCCACCTCTGGATCTATTGTGATTTGAATCTATTGCAGTATGTCCACCTCTGGATCTGAGAGTGAAGAATTAAGAGCTGCGGCTTTACTTGCACAATTATATAAAAAAGTTAATAATGCATTAAAGTGTAATTTTACTAATATATACCTTTGGTGTGACTCGAACGTAGCTCTGGCATGGATAAAATCGCAACAACCAAATAATCTTAATTGTTTTGTAAAAAATAGAGTAATCGAAATACAAAATTTAACCAACTCTGACGATTGGCATTGGATCTCTTCGAGTGACAATCCAGCAGACCTGCTAACTAGGGGCCTGCACGCCGACAAATTAGTAGACTGTGCGCTTTGGTGGAAGGGACCTTCGTGGTTAGAAGAACCTAGCGACGAATGGCCTGTTTACCAAACACCTATTGCGGTTTTACCTAATTCTGAGTCGGATGTGACTCTTTGTAACGTAACTACGAATGTAAAATCATACCTATTTAAAGATTTATTCGAAAGGTGGACAGATGTAAACAAACTTATCAATTGCGTTGCTTTTATATTTAGATTCGCAAACAATTGTTTAAAGCGAAACAATAAACTCATTGGGCCATTTACAGTTAACGAATTAAATGTCGCATTAAATAAACTGATCGAAATTTCACAAATCGAAATGTTTCCAACTGAATATAATTTACTTAAAAATAATAAACCGTTATTAAAATCGTCTAACCTGTTGCCTTTGAATCCCTTTATGGAAAACGAATTAATAAGAGTAGGAGGCCGTTTGGGCCTCTCTGCCTACAGTTACGATAAAAAACACCCTATCATACTCTCACAAAAACATGTACTCACCGAGCTCATCATGAGCGATCAACATTTGAGACTGCTGCACGCCGGACCCCAGCTGTTGCTATCTGCGGTTCGCGAACGATTTTGGCCCATAAACGGTAAGAGTTTAGCAAATAAAATAGTGCAAAAATGTGTTACCTGCTTCAGAGCCAAACCAAGGTCACAGACTCCCATCATGGGTGACTTACCATCAACGAGGGTTACGCCCGCACCCCCATTTTTGTTTACGACATTGGATTATGGTGGGCCATATACTGTCAGGGACAGGAGGGGACGTGGATACAAAACTGACAAATGTTATATTGCTATTTTCACTTGTATGACGACGAAGGCAGTTCACATCGAATTGATTTCGGGGCTACATACCTCAGCTTTTCTCTCAGCCTTTAGACGATTCATTGCCAGGCGAGGTTGTCCGAAGGAAATGCTATCGGATAATGGATCGACATTTCATGGGGCCAATAACGATCTGACAGAACTTTACAATTTTTTAAAATCGCATTCCAATGACTTGGCAACTTCCTGTGCAAGGGAGAGAATACAGTGGAAGTTTCTTCCCCCCTACACTCCCCATATGGGAGGGCTGCACGAGTCTTCTATAAAACGTTGTAAGTTCCATTTAAAAAGAGTACTAGGTCAAGCGCTTTTAACCTATGAGGAATTTTCTACAATACTTGTACAAGTTGAAGGAATTTTAAATTCTCGCCCTTTATGCCCAATTCCAAATTCAAATACCGATGAGGTAACTTGTTTATCGCCAGCTCACTTCCTGATCTCTAGAGCACCTTACTCAATACCCGACTACGACTATAAAGATATACCTACGAACCGACTCACTCTATACCAACAATTGCAGCAACTGCAACAGGATTTCTGGAACCGATGGTCAAGGGACTACATAGGCCTGTTGCAGGAACGAACTAAATGGAGAAGTTCCAAAGGTCCAGCTCTTCGCGTTGGCGCCGTGGTGCTGGTGCGGGAGGAGCGCCTGCCGCCCTGCCTGTGGAGACTGGGGCGCATCGTCAGCTGCTGTCCGGGCCGCGACGGCGTCACGAGAGTCGCCGAGATCCAAACAGCGAGAGGAATCATAAAGCGTTCATTCAACAATATATGCCCGCTACCGATTAACGCGATAGAACCATAGGTAGTTAAATAAGATAAGATACCTATACCTGTAATGTTATTTAAGTTTTCTTCTTATGTTAATTAAAATATTTTTCCTGGTTGTTTTCATAACCCCCATATTATTTGGTAAAAATCAGAGTGTTTGGTATTTACTCTAAATACAATTTAGTTTTTTTTGCTTTATCATTACCTTAACCTACCTGTACTTAGTACCAAACAGTCTGTATAATTGTTTGATTTGTCCGAATCTTATGAGAGTACCTAACCTGTGCTAAAAGCGACTTAATAGTCTAAACAAGAAGGTTCAATATCCAATAGCAATTTCATATAAGGTCGGGCATTTTAAATAATATGTATGCCAATAGTTACCTCTTTCAACGTCCACATGATTATCTTAAAAACATAGCCTTACCTACCTACATTAGCAATAATCATGAGTTGAAACAGGTAACAGCAGATCTACTTCACTGAGCTGAAACGACGCAAGTGCACGTAAATGCATATGCACTTGTGCCCTTTCCGAACGGGCTGTTCCGTCGCACTAAACTACTTTGCTCGGGAGCATGTTCACTTGCAGAACTGCGCCATCTATGTAGCTAGTACGTTAAATAGTCTGCAGCGCCGCTTTTGTACAGCTGATAGGTGGCGCTGTTATTAGTTAAGATATGTGGTGAAGAAACATATTAAATTTCACTTTTAAAAAAGAAGCGATACAAAACGCACACGGCTCTTTTATTATTTCCTCAAGAGACCCCAGCCTCCGCCACGACCCAACATATGGCTCAAAGTCACCCAAAGAGCAATGGAGAGAGCTATGTTAGGAGTTTCTCTGCGTGATCGCATCAGGAATGAGGCCGTCCGCAGCAGAACCAAAGTGAACGATATAGCCCTCCGAATCGCTAAACTTAAGACGACGAATTGAAAATATTGGCGGTAGGGATTCCAATTTTTCTCCGCAACCAAGAAACATACGAACACGATAATTTTTTATATGATCCATAGTATCTTTGGCTTTACTTTTGTAATTGCTTTACATGATTGGATAACTTTCATAACACGAAAATAATTTTCTTTTAAACCTCTTTAAAAACAGAGATTTGCATTTCACAGATAAACGGCACTTGTTAAAGTCTCTATATTTTCCATTTAAATCCGTCTAAACAAACACTTTAATATTGTAATTGGATTTTATGAAATTACTAATGGATTTTATTCAAACTGAAAAAGACTGTTTTGTCGCATATGGCCGTTGGGGCGGAAAGGTTCTCGAGCAGCGACCACGTACCGGAAGGCGTAGAGTGGGCAGGCCCCGCACACGGTGGACCGATGACCTGGTGAAGGTCGCGGGTGTCCGCTGGATGCCGGTGGCGCAGGACCGGTCATTGTGGAAGTATTTGGGGGAGGCCTATGTCCAGCAGTGGACGTCTTTCGGCTGACATGATGATGATGATGTCACACACGCCTCCTCCGCTCTACCGCACTACCGGATACCGCGCGCTATTTCGGTGCGACGTGCCCCGGCCCGCGTTCGCTTAACCGCAAAACCGCCTCCGCCCCGCAACGACGCTGCGCCGCGCTCTGTGCGTTTCAAACTTAAATCCTGACATTTCGGACCTGATAAATCAGTATGTATTTATGAAAAAAATGATAATTCGACAACGTATGAAATAACGCAACACGAATCGTTAATAGGCCGTGAAATGCAATATTTTAACATATTTAGTTTTTAGGGTTCCGTACCCAAAGGATAAAAACGGGACCCTATTACTAAGACTTCGCTGTCCGTTCGTCCGTCTGTCACCAGGCTGTATCTCAAGAACCGTAATAGCTAGACAGTTGAAATTTTCACAGATTGTGTATTTCTGTTGCCGCTATAACAACAAATACTAAAAACAAAATAATAATAATTAAGGGGGGCTCCCATACAAAAAACGTGATATTTTAGCCCTTTTTCATGGCTACCACTCGCCGAGCTAGATCTCAAGAACCGTAATAGCTAGACAGTTGAAATTTGCACAGATTATGTATTTTTCTTGTGGCTACAACAACAAATACTAAAATCTAAATAATAATAATAATTAAGGGGGCTCCCATACAACAGAGTAGTTGATGGCGATTTTTTTTCTGGTACGGAACCCTTCGTGCTCGAGTCCGACTCGCACTTGGCCGGTTTTTGTTTTTATATACTACGACGGTGGCAAACAAGCTTACGGCCTGCCTGATGGCAAGCAACACCGTAGCCTGTGGACACTTGCGACTCCAGAGGAATCAAGTGCGTTGCCGACCCTTTATTGACTTGGGGATGCGCTGTGTTGAGAGTGAGGGACCCGCAGGTGTATCCAGCTGTCAAGCTAGAGACATGCAGCCCCCCACTCCCAACACAGCATCCTCGGGAGCTCTGGCGACCTTACTCACCACCAGGAACACAACACCACATACCTACCTAAGGGGCAAGTAGTAATACAATTATGGCTGCGGTCTTCTGTAAGGTGGAGGTACTTCCCCAGTTGGGCGGCGGAGGTGCAGGGGCTGTACTACTGAAGGCTATCTATGCCGAAAAAGTTTCATCAACTCACTAAGACTCATAATCATGGAGAGAAAGAAGTAAATATGAAACGGGGATGTGGCGCATTTCGCCGCGACATGGTCGAAATAAATAGTACATTACGATACAAGTGCAAAGAACACCATATGTCATCATCATCATCATCATGTCAGCCGAAAGACGTCCACTGCTGGACATAGGCCTCCCCCAAAGACTTCCACAATGACCGGTCCTGCGCCACCCGCATCCAGCGGACACCCGCGACCTTCACCAGGTCACTACCCCTCATGACATACACACCATATGTACTGTAAATAAATTTACACCACACTGCCAAAAATATATTTATTTATTTATTTATTCATTTTTGCTTAGCACTATTACAATGACACATGTTATACTCATTAACAGTGCAACCCTGATAGGGTATTGCAAAATTTTATGAATAATTACCTATGTAGGTCATGCGCATGCATTTTAAATTTTATAAAGTTTACTTAACTATAATTATTAACTAGGTCACAATACAAAAGAAAAAAAAAGAATATTAATAATGTCAATACCTATATCTAAACAACATTTTTTGATAAATTATATATAAATATGTATTTCTATCTCAATTTATTAGAACTTGTAAATTAAACTATTTAATGGTGTCTGTCATAAATTCCTTATATGTGTAATATGATATATGCCATAGATAACCAAGTATTTGCAAATGGGGTATCATCGAAACACCATCTAACCGATGCCTGTGTGGAACGGTGCCGCAAACTATGGAACACCTCACACAGTGCCCAGCATGCCCTACATCCTGCACTGTTGACGATCTGATGGTCGCAAACCAAAACGCAATAGACGTCGCTGGATTCTGGTCCAACGCAATCTAACTCGGAGCCATCGACTCGAGAAGAAGAACCAAGCATTGGCTCACGGAAACCACAAATTAGGGCATAGCAGTTACGAAATTGGAGTCGGCTTTTTTTTGTATAAATTATTTAGTTATATTTTTCAAATTAGGCATATTATATGCACTGCCAGAAAAAATAAACCTCTGCCACGAGAAGAAGCGGGCGTATAGAGGCAAGGTAGTTCTTGAACCCTTTGAAGTGATCACTCGACCCCAAGGTCTTGCCACATACAAAAATAAATTAATAAATAAATAAATATTAGGGGACATTTTTTTTTACACAAATCGAACTAGTCCCACAGTAAGCTCAATAAGGCTTGTGTTATGGGTAATAGACGACGATATATTTAATAGATATATACTTAAATACATAGAAAACGTCCAAGTCTCAGGAACAAATGTCTGCTCACCACAGAAACAAATGCCCTTACCGGGAATCGAACCCGGGACCTCTAGCTTCGGAGGCAATGACACTACCAACTAGGCTAAACAGGCCGACAAAAATACACAGATACACATGTTAAACTTATATGAAACACCTCTTTTGCGTGGCGTGGAGGGTTCAAAACAACTTCTTTCTCAAATACGGTGAACCGATTATGATAAAACATGTCTAAGGGAGGTATTCCACTCATCCAATATCTTTGTCCAATATACATTTGGTCAAAGAAATTGGATGATTTCATCAAACTTGGACGGGACCCCGACATTTGATCAAAGATTCCGATGACAGTTAAATCAATATGGCTACGCATGAAAAAAAACTTGGACAAAGATATTGGATGAGTGGAATGGGCCTACGTCAAAGAACTTTGATCAAAGATTTGACAAAGAAATTGGACGAGTGGAATACCACCCTAAGAACATCGCCAGAAAGCCTGCTTCAAAATAGATAACACCCGCACTCAAATCGGTTCATTCGTTAACCCTTTGAACGCGAAGAACCTAGAACCAGAAGAACCTAGAAGGTCGAAGTGAAGGTGTACTTTGATCATGAAAAAAATCTATTATGAATTGTTTTTATTAGTTAAGGGGTTCCCAAAGTGGTCCAGGTGGACCCCCAGGGGACCACAGGAGACTCGACGGGGGTCTACGTTGTCGTGACAAAATGGAGGTTTTGGGAACATGGTAGAAATGTGGTGTAGGGGGTCTACCAGAACCGGTTAACTTTTGAAAGTGGTATACGAGAAAAAAAAGTTTTAGAACACCAGGTTTCAACGGTACATCAATGTTTGATACCTTGGCGTCTGAGTGTTCACTTCATTCAAATATGAAAGCGTTCAAAGGGTTAATAATACTAGTATAGACCTGGTTTCAGTTTTCGTTATAAGATAATTTTAAAGCATATTAATATGCCCACTAACTTGACAAGCCTAATCCCAATAAGGTCTAGTTTCCCCCTCGGGTTGGAAGGCCAGATGGCAGTCGCTTCCGTAGAAACTAGTGCCTACGCCAATTCTTGGGATTAGGTAGCGGACCCCAGGCATCCTTCAGGATGCAACTGTACTGGGAATAACGCTAGGAGGATGATGATAAATAACTACGAAACTATAAAAATACCCCCTATTCTGTAGTCTTACCAGTTGGACTACTGGGAGAGCAGAGCTAAATTATTGGAATATAGACCGTATGGCACAAACAATAAAGATTGCACTTTGGCTTTCATACCAGATCATTTCTACTGTATTATATATTCAATACTGTAAACTTGTGTTACCCACTATTTAAAAATCATAATTGTAAACCATTAGTACCCACATTTTAGTAGTTGTCTATTATTATTAATATTAAGAGGGCGCAGTACGCTCGGTGTGGCTCGGTTCTCCATACAAACGTATTTACGCTCTCATTTTAAAACGCCATGCTAGAATAACATGAAACTTTGTATACACAATGGGATCCGGCATATCAAGGTCGGAAATTAGTTTCTGTTGCTAGAAATTGTAAAAGAAAAAAATTACAGCGGTTTTTTTATTTTTTTTCGGCTTGTATGAAAACCTTAATAATCGCTGTATTTTTTCTCCATTGTAATTTAAAGCAACATATACTAATTTCCGACCTAGATATGCCAGATCCCATTGTGTATACAAAGTTTCATGTTATTCTAGCATGGCGTTTTAAAATGAGAGCGTAAATACGTTTGTATGGAGAACCGAACGTACTGCGCAGTCTTAATAAGTACTTAAGATGATTATCTCTGCATGTAACTAGTAAGGTACATATAAATTGGCATGAAAATGAGTGCTATCTCGCCAATAAACGTAAAGTTTGGCGATCTTATTGTATAAACAAATGTACCATAAAACATTTAAGAAATAAATAAATAAAAAAAGGAATTTCCTTCCCAATAGACTTATTGGTCGTAAGACTTCGCAGATGTCACATACAGTGGAAGGAAATAATATAGCAATCAATAAAACCAAAAACTAGTACAGTAATACATTTTATTAATTCTAAAACTTACATCCTAAACATTTGTGAAAGCATGGAGGCGTATCAATTAAATAATAATAAACAAACGCATCGAACAGAACCCGTTCCAACAAGTTATAATATATTATTGTAAATAAAACGTACTCATTTCAGTACACGGTTTTAGAACAGCAGTTATTAAGGACCACCACTTTATGATATAATTTTTTTTTTTCGTGGCCATACATTTAGCAGAGACGAATTATACTGGGTGGAACAGAACGATGGACTCTCCTGTCAACAGGATATAGGTTAGCCTTGGTACTATACTTTTGCCAAATAAACTGTATTGCCAAACCCTAGGATTGTAATGCTAGCTTACTGTGGAGCAGTTATTTTACTGGCGGGCAAACAATTGGCAGAAGTCTCAGCTGACAACTGGACAAAGAGGAGAGTTCGAGGGTTATCTGCATCTATGGGTACAACCATTGATCTAAGCAAGATTGTTGCATTCAATCCTAACACCGCACTGAAGGTATATCAAAAACTAAGTTTGGTATTTCCTCTGAAAAGTGCAATGATCCGGATGTTATTCGGATTGGCTAGACAAGGAACTGTTACTGGCAATCTGGCTGGATCTTTACTCACTCTCTTGTCTTGGTCAGAAATGAACCACATTAAGATGGTCCAAGAGTACATCTTTGAGAGACATCCAGAATTGTTGGCAATGAAACAACTTCAAGGTTCTTGTCTTGGAGTTCTGCGAGAATCTTGGGAATTCTTACACAATCTGCCGGAACAAGAGAGACCATTCGCTAAGCTTTTGTATGGACCCATGCAAACAAAGCCATTACAAAGAGATAGATTTGTCCTCTTAATAGATGCCGCACATGCAGTTGGAGAATACTTACATGCATCTTTCAAAAATTATCAGGGAAATACAGAGGGGTCTGCTGGACAGGCTATTAAGCGCACTGTGACCGAATATTTGACCAATCTGGCCAACTCAGGCCAAACCTTTGCCCAAGCTGCTTTTATTGCCAACTCGAACAAGGAGGTATTGAGTAAGATCAATGAAGGAGAAGAATTATTCACCCGATGCATGGGAGCAGTAGAAGAGCAAATAACAGCCATGGTGAGGAACTGACACAAAGTAACACATATATTACCATATAAGTGCCTTATACTTAATATTCGTAACCGTTTTCGAGTTACAACTTTTTAAACATCAATGAAAAAAACAGCGTGTTTCAACCCTATCTTATAGGAAAGCCAGTGACATATGTCACTTCAAAATTATAAATACTTAAAATAAATAATAAATAATAATAATAAATAAATATATAGGGTCAATTTTTTACACAAATCGAACTAGTCCCACAGTAAGCTCAATAAGGCTTGTGTTATGGGTACCAGACGACGACATATTTAATAGATATATACATAAATACATAGAAAAACATCCAAGTCTCAGGAACAAATTTCTCTGCTCACCACAGAAACAAATGCCCTTACCGGGAATCGAAACCGGGACCTCTAGCTTCGGAGGCAGTGGCACTACCAACTAGGCTAAACAGGCCGACAAAAAATTAAATGGTAATGTTGAAACAATAGGGTTGTTACTAATATTAAATGGCATTATTTGAATGATTATTTTTTTTCTTTCTAACACAAGTTTCTTATGATTACAAGTCGATTGTATATCATTTAAAGTACAACATACTTTCGGGAAAGTCCATGGTATTGTTCCTCCCTGTATATTTAACTGCTATGATGTACTTTGAACTCTCTCTCGAAGCTTTTCAGTTTTAATTACTGATGTGCCTAAGGAAAAATTCCAAAATGTTTCGGAAATTTAACGTAGGAAAAATTCGGAAAATTTCTTACATTTTTGTATGGGACTTGAACTTTCCATTTTTAAATTTAAATTGCCTATATTTATAGTGAAAGTTTCATGAAATTTCCGAGAATTTATAAAATATTATGGAAACTTTCCGCAACTTGCACATCTGTAGTTTTAATTAAGCAGGATTCTATCCCAAGTAACTTCAGAATATACATATGCACTTGCAGAATGCACCAACTTGTAATAATTGGAAATCTTGTCAGATAATGCCGAGGTGGTATAATACTATAATTTAAACCCGCCGATTCGTAACTAGTTGCGAAAGAGTAATTTTAACACTAAATGCGATCGCAAAACACTGGGTAACAAGTATTTTAAGGTAGCTTCAGATTGACAAAGTTATCAATCAATAAATATTTATTTTACATAAAAACATAAGTAGGACTCCCGCGCAGCGGGGTTCCGTCGAATTATTGACTTACAAATAAAACGGTCGCAACTGGTTACGTACACAATAAAAATTCTGCAACCGCAACTGCTTTTGCACGAGGAAAAGTATTCGATCGCAAATACTGGGTACCAAGTATTTTAGGTACTCTCAGATTGACACATAAAATAACCATGAGTAGGGCTCCCAGCGGGGCTCCGTCAAAGCTATCAGATTAAGAATGAGTTTCTCAGATGGTTAACCGGTAGCCGAACCCCCGCACAGCGAGGCTCCCTCGAATCTATCGAATTACGAATGAAACTGCAGTAACAGGTTACGTACACAATACAATTTCTACGACCGCAACTGGCTTCGTACTCTATAAAAAATTCTACGATCGCAACTGGTTTCGACGACAAAAGCATTCGAATCTGTGGTTTCGAAACGTTTACGTACACGACCGTAGGGCTTCAAAATGCATATTATTAGTGAGTGAATGATGTCTAGCTATCTATCGTCAAGGCTTGATGTGTAGTTGTAGTTAGCCCATGCGTGGGCGGCCCATGCCGCGGCCCATCCCCCCGGGCATGCCGCCGGCCATCGGTTGTGCGTCGCCGCCTTTCACGTTCTTTATAGTTTCGTCTACGGAGAGAATCTGAAACAAATATAAGGGTGAACATATTGAACTCCTCTGGACTTGCCAATACGCTAACAAAAATGGCGTGGATATCCGTTTTTAAGGAGTTAAATAGTATCGCATTCAACTACAAGGACCGACTAGCTACGAATTAAAGAGATATTAACTAGCGAACTGTTTTAACGATCTCCAGCATTTTTTTTAGCCATAAATGCAATTACAATTTATAAATGAAATAATGTGTTTAATGTGTTAGGTATACTCGAACTAAGTAGATTAAGTATAATTTGTAGTGCCTTTGCAGGGTTTATGTTGAAAGCTTGTAATAGTACATTACGATACAAGTGCAGAGAACAGGAAATTCGCAACGAGTGGTGATAAATTAAAACACGACCGAAGGGAGTGTTTTAAATCGACACGAGTTGCGAATTACCTATTCGCACGTGTATCGTACAACGTTTTACAGTACATATGGCTCTTTAAAGTTTCGACATATGCACGTAATCTGCTGATTATCGCACTCGTGCGGTAATCAAGCACCATATGTACTATAAAGAATCTTTTCCAACTCATCTGCAAAAATAAAAATAAAAAAAACTATATTAAGTAGATATGCGGATCCTGCATATTTTAACGAAGCTTTCCTTACAAACTATTTTTTGAGTCAAATGTAGACTTAAATTAAGTAAAAAAATAATGATATTTTTTTTGTGGTTTGATCCACATCCTTTTAGTTACAACTGTATATGATCGATCAACAATGAATATAAAAAAAAAATAACCAATAAGCCAATAAATATTCGGGCTGACCGGTGGTAAACAGACACCGTAACCTAAGGACGCTTGCGACATATTCAAAATGGGTCCAGTAATTGCTATATATTGTAGTAATTCCCCAGCCAATCCCGAAGGGGTCAGGGTTCGAATCCCGGCCAGGGCATTTATCACGGATATTTGTTCTCGGGTCTTGGATGTTTTCTATGTATTTAAGTATGTATTTATCTATATAAGTATGTATATCGTCGTCTAGTACCCATAGTACAAGCTTTGCTTAGTTTGGGTCTAGGTCGATTTGTGTAAGATTGTCCCCCAATATTTATTTATTTTATTTATTTATTTTAAAACCAATCCTAAACACTAATTTGTATCTATTTCCCAATTTTCTAATACATGTAATCATTTCCATATTTTACCCTAGTATTTTAATCTAGAGCTATGTTGGGAGTTTCTCTGCGTGATCGCATCAGGAATGAGGCCATCCGCAGCAGAACCAAAGTGACCGATATAGCCCTCCGAATCGCTAAACTTAAGTGGCAGTGGGCGGGGCACATAGCACGTAGAACTGATGGCCGTTGGGGCGGAAAGGTTCTCGAGTGGCGACCACGTACCGGAAGGCGTAGCGTGGGCAGGCCCCCCACACGGTGGACCGATGACCTAGTAAAGGTCGCGGGTGTCCGCTGGATGCGGGTGGCGCAGGACCGGTCATTGTGGAAGTCTTTGGGGGAGGCCTATGCCCAGCAGTGGACGTCTTTCGGCTGACATGATGATTTTAATCTAGTATCACCAAGTATTTAAACCTAGTATCCTCAAGTATTTAAACCTAGTATCCTCAAGTATTTAAACCTAGTATCCTCAAGTATTTAAACCTAGTATCCTCAAGTATTTAAACCTAGTATCCTCAAGTATTTAAACCTAGTATCCTCATTCTAACCTAGTCCATCCTCCTAGCGTTATTCCCAGTACAGTTGCATCCTGAAGGATGCCTGGGGTCCGCTACCTAATCCCAGGAATTGGTGTAGGCACTAGTTTTTACGGAAGCGACTGCCATCTGACCTTCCAACCCGAGGGGGAAACCAGACGTTATTGGGATTAGGCTTGTCAAGTGAGTGGGCAACTTGACTGTTAGAAGTTCTCAAGCCGCCCGGAGGCCTCTAACTTGGCTTAACGACTGCTATCCTTCCTTGTTTATGTAAATGATCTGCCATTTATAGTAAGCCGAAGATCAGGCATTGTATTGTTCGCAGACGACACCTCATTACTGTTCAAGGTAAATAGGAGAGATACTGAACTCATTGAACCAAATAATACTCTCTCCATGATATCTGACTGGTTTGCTGCCAATAACTTAGTATTGTACCCGAAAAAAAAACGAAATGTATGAAATTCTCTCTAGCGAACTCATCAAACAGAAACTTAGATACAAATATTAAACTTAATGGTCAAACATTAGAATTTGTTACTTCTACTGTATTCTTAGGTATTACATTGGACTCAAAATTGCAGTGGGGTTCCCATATAACAGCGATAGGAAGTAGGTTGAGCTCTGCTGCATTTGCAGTCAGGAGAATTAGGCAGCTTACCAATGTGGCAACGGCACGGTTAGTTTACTTTGCTTATTTTAATAGTATAATTACTTATGGTCTTATCTTGTGGGGATCAGCTGCAGATATTGAAACTGTTTTTATTTTGCAAAAAAGGGCTATCCGAGCAATTTATAACTTGGGGTCGCGTGATTCATTAAGATAATTTTTCAAAGAAATAGATATTCTAACCCTGCCGTCCCTATACATATTTGAAATAATAATGTATGTTAGGAAGAATTTGGGCAATTTTCCAACGAACGCTGATAAACCAATAGCCACGAGAAATACTGGGAAACTCAAAATAACCTTCTATAGACTAGTAAAGGCGAAAGTCGTTCTTGGGAAATTGTATCAAATTCTACAATAAAATTCCTAAAAACATTACTGAACTTAGCAATTCTAAATTCAAATCTGTAGTAAAACAAACACTTATTTCAAGAGAATATTATAAGATAAACGATTACATCATGGATGGATCATGGATGTTTGGCAGTGATAGCGTCATGCACGGGTAATCTATCGCGAAAATATGTTTTCTACTGTAGCATTGTTATTTAAGTTATTTTGTAATTTTATATTTAACTATATAATGTATATTGTTTTGAAAAAATGACACCTCGCCGAGTTTCTTACGCCGGTTCTTCTCGTGGCAGAGGTATATTTTTCCGAACCGGTGGTAGTTTATTGACGTTCATAGGTGCATGTAATATGCCTAATTTGAAGAATAAACTACTTTTACTTATCATAGACAGCAACCAGGATCAACGGCTTAACGTGCTTTCCTCATTTTAACCTAGTATATGCTAGTATTTTAACCTAGTATTTGCTAGTATTTCCGTACCTGCGCGGCGGCCTCGCAGGCGGCGGTGATAGCGTTGATCTTGACGACGGCGGGCTCCCACACGCAGCTCACAAAGTTGTCAGCAATGTCCTCCTTCTGTATGTCAATGCCGTACCATATTTCCCCTGAAAAAAAAAAAATATTTTTTTCTATCGACTCCAAACTTTGCCAGACCCCGTCCTCTTGGTATATAATTTGATGAGTTCCTTCGATTTTTCCAAGGTCCCGTCATCAGATCCAGACTTGGTGACAATGGGACCAACTAGAAAATACACCCTTTCAAACAAAAAAAGAATTTTTGAAATAGGTCCACTAGTCTCCTAGTAATCGGTGAGCATACATAAAAAAAATAAAAAAATATACCGACGAATTGAGAACCTCCCCCTTTTTTGAAGTCGGTTAAAAATGGGATTGCTCTTGGCCAGCATCTAGCCGGGGGGCAAAGATGCGGCCGAGGATGAAGCGAGCTCACCCAGAAGATGCCCATTCACTCGTGCCTTTAAAAGGTTTTTTTTTATACCACGTCGCGTCGGTGGCAAACAAGCGTACAGACCGCCTGATGGTAAGCGGTCACCGTAGCCTATAGACGCCTGCAACTCCAGGGGTGTCGCATGCGCGTTGCCGACCCTTTAAAAACGTATACACTCTTTTCTTTAAGAATCCCATACTGTAGCTCCTCGGGATAATATCGGCAGGGAGCTCATTCCCCAACCAGAGCGTCCGAGGCAGGAAGTTCCTCTGAAACCGTACCGTACGCGACCATTTAGGTTCTTAAAAACACTCCAGGTTAAAATATAATACTTTGTTTTATTATTCGTAGTTACTGTTATGGTACATGTACAATAGGGTATTTTCGTATTAACATGTACGGTTAAGCCTTTCATCTGCTACTCAATGGTTGTCTGGAAGAGATCGCTATAAAGCGATAAGACCGCAAGCTATTCCATTTTCCTTTTTGCACTATTTTGAAACAAATCTAAACACAGCGCATCCCCAAGTCAATAAAGGGTCGGCAATGCACTTGTGATTCCTCTGGAGTCGCAAGTGTCTATAGGCTATGGTGTCTGCCGACTACTCCGAAATTCGAATCCGAATGGTGCCGTCCCTTTCACTCATATGGTGTATAACAGGAGAGTGCAAGGGACGACACCATACGAAATTCGGATTTCGAATTCCGGTGTAGACCCTCTGATTGTATAAAGCTTAAGCTTCCGATGTTATATCGAATGGTAAATTGGTGCATGTTAAGCCTAACTTTTATTTAAGTTCAATGTAGGTAACGTCTAACCGTTTAGTTTTGCTAAGCTCGCGCGCACACAATGATAACTCTTTCACACACAATCACACACACACAAACATGCACACACAAACACTCACCCAAATAGGATTTAATTTTAAATTAACTGTAAGTTTTAAGATATCAAAAGTCGCATCACTCTGGCAATTCATACCGTGCTTGAAACCCACGACACAGGCTTTGCCTAGTGTGGGTGTCATTGCAAATTCTGTGTATAGTCTTTTTAATTTCTGGTAAATAAATGATTTTGATTTTTTGAGTTTTGTGACGAAATATATGCGTTTGCGATGCGTATGCGTGTCGTAAAGACCTCGAAACGTAAGGCTTTCTCTCAGAGATGAGATGGAATGGAATTTTAGCCGAAAAATATTGAACATTATTGAGTGAATTTCAGTGTATATCGTGATATAAAAAATAGCCTCATTCAACAAAAATCCTCATAAACATCAGTAATTGGATCCGTTGTTATAATCATTGGCTAGATCACAAGTTGCCGTCAGTAGTCGTTACTTATTAATAAAATAATAACTTATTACAAAATATTTAGTAAAGAACAGAATCTTTGACAGAATCCTTAGTTTAGTTTCACATGCATGGCCCAGACCAGATACCTACCACCACCACCACCATATCAGCCAAAGAACGTCCACTGCTGGACATAGGCCTCCCCCATATTCACGGGGGGTATATGCCATAATCGCCACGCTTGGCATGCGGGTTGGCGATCGCAGTATCTCCACCGCACTCCAGGGATGCTGCTGCCCATCCCCCGGTGGTCTTGGTCGTAGTTTTAGGACATACCCGGGTCGGATACCTAAGTAGCATTAAATTTCATGAACTTTCATTGTAACACGTCTAAAAACGTTACTACGGTTCTTGCAAGAAAGAATAACAAATTTTGTGATTTAACATTTCATATTTCATTTTAAACGATTTAATATAAAGTAGTGTGTATTCAGTAAAGTGCAGTCAAAGTTATTTCAATTATTGTATCTCTAGTGAGAAAATGACTGACTGTCGAGAGTGATTGATTGATTGATTGATTTCAATACTTTATTGCAATTTCACAAAGTAGTTGTACATACAGGTGGTAAACTTATAAGAGCTTTATGAACCCTGCAATATTATTTACAATTCCAGGTTTGTTTCGGCGTATCTTCTCGGCAGTGGTCTTCTTTTTCAGAAACGCTAGTAGTTTTTATTTTTATTTGTAAGTGCCATTGCGGCGTATTTGAAGAATTAAGTTCATTTACTTATTTATTTTAGTACATAAGTTACAGACATAAAAGGTGAACTTAATGCGATAAGGCATTACCCACCATACGACCTTAGTTTCAGTATATAAATTATTTTTATAAATATCTTCTCCCGAATTCATCTTAGAGCTACTAGGTAAAAAAAAAACATTTCACTTAGTATTTTTATCATATATCTAATAAATGACTGACCATGACGATGCTTCTGTCTCCGCTTATTAAAAAATGATCTGACATTTGATGTAATCCAACTTTATAAAACCTTTGTCTTTCTTTGTAAGTATATATAAAATTAACTGCATATTACTCGTTCGTTCAATTAATGCATTGGAGTGAGTTGTGGTTACCTAGCTTAGGCATCAATCCTTAATGTAAATTAGATATAAAAGTATTGTAGGCCTCGTTATCGCTATACATAATTCACTTTCCAAATAGACACGATACGAAGCACACACACACACTTCATTTACTACCTCAAGACACCCCAGCCTTAGCCACGATTGAACATTATGGTGATCCCAGTCTCGAGAAATTACTCTCATTCGAAAACTCAAGGAGTGTACCTTAGTATCAATATTAAGTATTTTACCTAGTATTTTGCACTGACCTTGGTGGTGCTTCTGCCTCAGCTTATTCAGCAGATTAGTCGCATCGAAGCCCGCGTTGTCTGCGAGCTGGCGCGGAATAGCTTCAAAGGCGCGAGCGATAGCGGCCAGTAACAGCTGCTCCTTGCCGGCCACGCCCTTAGAATACTCTCGGAGGTGCTTGGAGATCTCCATGTCGATCGCGCCGCCGCCTGTTAAAATTAAAAGAAAAACAGCTCACAAAGGCACTTTTACAAATCAATAGTTAACTTTTCCGACACCAAATTGGTATGGTTAAATGTTTTGGCCTCATTATAGTAGAATCCTCACAAACATCAGTAATTGGATCCGTTTCTTATAATCATTGGCTGGAGTAAAAGTACATCACTTAATATTAATTAATATAATAAAATGTTTGAATAAAGAATATTTTAACTTCTTTTTATTATAGCCCATGTATTTTTCCTTAGTACTTTAACGGATTATTTAATTATTGCTATGTTCCAGAATATTTTACCAAGTATTTTACCTAGCGTGCCCAACAAGTATTTTACCTAGAATCCACCAAATATTTTAGCTATTATCCACCAAATATTTTACCTAGTATCCACCAAGTAATTTATCTAGTATCAACCAAGTATTTTACGTAGTAGTCCCAAGTATTTTACCCAGTATTTATATCTACGTACCAGCGACGAGCGCGTCGTTCTTGATGCTGCGGCGCACGATCATGATGGCGTCGTGCAGCGAGCGCTCCGTCTCCTCGAGGAACTGCTCGGCGCCGCCGCGCAGGATCATCGTGCACGTCTTGGCGGCCGGGCAGCCTGAATGTACACGGCAATTAGTCATAATTATGGGGAAATCATTTACGTAAACTAAGCTACACTGTAATACTGTAATTAACATTGTATTTGAATATACACATAAATGTAAGTCTACGAAAAGCAAATAAAGTCGTCGTAGGTAGCTTGTTATCGGTATGTTGCTGATGCAAATTTTTTGACTTATTGTTAGCGCGCACCATGGCCCCGGGTATGTCCTTAAACTACGACCAAGACCACCAGGGAATGGGCAGCAGCATTCCTAGAGTGCGGTGGAGATACTGCGATCGCCAACCCGCATGCCAAGCGTGGCGATTACGGCATTTACCCCCCATGAAATTGGGGGAGGCCTATGTCCAGCAGTGGACGTCCTAGGGCTGATATGGTGGTGGTGGTGGCACCATGATCGCGCTGCTGACGTCATCCCCGCTACCCGCGCCCCGCCGCCATGGAGCGCCGGCGATCTTTGCTACTAAGCGCCTTTAGTTCATTTCATTTTCAAATCCATGTAATGTAATCGCTCAAGTCAATAAACCACGTTTGTATTGAATCTTGCGTCGCCTAAATCATTGTACAAGGACCTCGAAGCTTCGTCAACAAGGCTCATTTATTATTCCAAAATACATATCTATACTAGGTAATATCTCATAGGGGTCATTAGTGAAATGAATAAAATATTATGACTAGATTAACTAACTCACCAGTAAATGCAATCCTATAGGTACATTCGAAAATGCAGTGTACGAAACTATTCAAATAAATATATGAGTAATATTCTGATGAAAAGTATAATAAGGATAACATTATGAGTATTTACCGTCAGGAAGACCACCATTTGCGTACCCTGATAAAGGAAAATGATTAGGACAGGGAGTTAGGAAAAGTCAGGATGGAGAATTCAGATTGCAGGAAGAGTTTTATCTATGTATTTTCTATCGTATACTTTAAGAATTTTCTAAAAAAAAAAACATTCTCACATTATTTTACTAACCCTCACACATTGTCAATACTCATCGGTGAATATAGTGAATATTTACGTCAAGTATTAATACCTATTTATCAAGCTTTTTAGTGGGTATTTATCTAGTATTTTTTCGAAGTATTTCCACTAAGTAATTTACCTAGTATTTTACTAAGTATTTCCACCAAGTAATTTACCTAGTATTTTACTAAGTAATTTACCTAGTATTTCCACCAAGTAATTTACCTAGTATTTCCACTAAGTAATTTACCTAGTATTTCCACCAAGTAATTTACCTAGTATTTCCACCAAGTAATTTACCTAGTATTTCAACCAAATATTTTCACCGAATTCCTACACGCATTAACAAGCATCAGGCCACACTCACCGGTGAATATGTTGTACCGCTCGCCGCCGATCTGCTTCTCGGTGAAGTGCGCGCAGTGTCCGAGCGCCTCGGGCGGGACGGCGCGCGTGGACGACAGCACGGCGCCGCCGCACGCGCGCTGCGTGCGCCGCAGGTCCTCGTCGGGGACGCGGCCCGCGCAGAACATGTCGCTGCGGGCGACCATACACTCGGCATCATATAACACGATAACAATTCTTTTTAAGGTTTATGTGACGGCTTGTTTAGCCTAGTTGGTAATGACTAGTGCCACTGCCTCCGAAGCTAGAGGTCCCGGGGGTTCGAATCCCGGCCAGGGCGTTATTTGTGCATTTAGCACGGATTTTGTTCTTGGGTCTTGAATGTTCTCTATGTATTTATCTATATAAGTATGTATATCGTCGTCTAGTACCCATATTACATGCTTTGCTTAGTTTGGAACTAGGTCGATTTGTGTAGGATTGTCCCCAATTTTTTTTCTTTCATCATCCTTCTAGCGTTATTCCCAGTACAGTTGCATCCTGAAGGATGCCTGGGGTCCGCTACCTAATCCCAGGAATTGGCGTAGGCACTAGTTTTTACGGAAGCGACTGCCATCTGACCTTCCAACCCGAGGGGGAAACTAGACCTTATTGGGATTAGGCTTGTCAAGTGAGTGGGCAACTTGACTGTTAGAAGTTCTCAAGCCGCCCGGAGGCCTCTAACTTGGCTTAACGACTGCTATCATAGACAGCAACCGGGATCAACGTCTTAACGTACCTTCCAAAGCACGGGAGCGCTCAGTTAGTAACCACTCAAAGCGGTCACCCATCCAAGAACTGACCTCGCCCGACATTGCTTAACCTCGCATACCGCACGCGGTACGCGGGCGCCTCTGGGCCACGAACGCCCCAATTTTTTTTCTTTATTTATACAAAAGTAGAGGTGCTATGCTTATCTGCCAACTGTTCGTTGGCAGAAAACTTAAGCCCTCAAATATGAGTACACTTAACATTTCTAGTCCTAGGCTAAGGTGCTATACCACACGTAACATTACTATATCTATCTGACTGTACGAGCCGGAATTCAAACCCACGACCTGCAGACTGAAAGCCGCGTGGCTTACCGTTTACAACCATACTATGTATTCTGCTACTTAGCTCAGCCTCATTAACCGTGAATCCTCACAAACATCAGTAATTGGATCCGTTGTTATAATCATCGGCTGAAATGTCGGATACCGAATAATGATTATTATTTATTACTCTAGTTATTTCAATTATTTGGTTCAGGAATTGGGGAATTTCCGATGTATTATGTAGTAACATTTCCGATTTTGTAATATTAATTTTAAAGTACCTATACCTTCTAATTTAAATTTCGGATTGTTTGGTTCAGGAATAGGATCATTACCGATTTTGTAATATTAAATTTAAAGTACCTACACCTTTTAATATAAATTAATATACTCAATAATCCCGATAGTGTTCTCACGTATTCTAGTTAAAATACTTGAATACTTAACCAATCATCATCACATGAAGCATTTTAACCTAGTATCCACTGATTAGCACATCGAAATATTATTATTTAGATAGAGAACTCAAATTATCATTAAGACATCGACCTAGACCAGAAACAACGTCTGTCGTGTCTCTCTTCACCGTATTCTTTAGTACCAAAAGGCCACCGCCGGCGATTGCTCGCCGGAATCCCGAGAATTGGAGAAACTGGTGGTTACCAGTACAGTAGAAAGCATCCAGCTCAACCAGGTGTCTGTCTCATCTTAGAAGCCGCTCTCCAACAGGCAGCCGACCGAAACTCCCGGAGAAGAATACTGGCTATGCTACGTCACCAGAGTCACGATCCTCAGCAATGTGGGACCGATTGGTGAGCTCGCTTCATCGTCGGCCTCATCTTTGCCCCCTGGCTAGATGCTGGCCAAGAGCAATCCCATTTTTTTTTAAAAGGAAGACGCAAGTGTTTTTGCAATACCAAGTATTTTTACCTAATATCCCTCAGTATTTTGCCTTGTATCCGCGAATATTTTACCCAGTACACCGCGAGTATTTTATCTAGTATTTCCTAGCCTAGCGCCCCTCTCACCGGTCAGCGAAGTACTGCGTGGCCACGTCCCCGATGGGCAGCTTGGAGAGCACCACGTTGGCGCCGCTCTTGAGCAGCGCCTCCAGCTTCTCGTACGGTACTTCTTTTAATTTTTTTCAATACTTCGACCGACTATCCCCGAGTGTTTTACCTAGTATTACGAATATTTTTACCTAGTACCTCCAAGTATTATAATCGAGTATTTTTGGTTTTATCTTACAAGTATTTTTACCTTTTATATTCCAAGTATTTTTAACTATTATATTCCAAGTATTTCTAACTAGTATGTGCCAAGTATTTTTAACTAGTATCTCCTACTATTTTTACCTGGTATCTCTAAGTATTATTATGAACTAGTATTTTACCGGTCAGCGAAGTACTGCGTGGCCACGTCCCCGATGGGCAGCTTGGAGAGCACCACGTTGGCGCCGCTCTTGTGCAACGCCTCCAGCTTCTCGTACAGGATCTGCCACTCCGCGTCCACCACCTTCTGGTACTCCTTCACGTTGTCAACGCGGATCTGAACGGAGACATGGTTGGTCAATAAAAACATAAAAAAAGACATGTGTAACAAGGTTTTCTTTGAATGCCTCATTTGTACTTTGTATCCTCAATGTTCAATTCAGAAATTGGATCCGTTGTTATAATCATAGGCAATATAATGAAAAAAAGTTTGCTGTCTTTAAAACACGATTTGTTAAATTAGGCTAAGTGCGTGTCGGATTACGCATAATGAAGGGTTCCATACCTACTATTTCTACTCCACGTTTAAAATAAAACCACAATCCAGTAAATTTCAAAATTAAAGGGAAAAATTTAGTGCTCCAACCACTGAGCTATCGGAACAACCAAGCTCAGGCACGAAATCCTTCAATAGTTCCCTCTTACAACGCCTTAGGGAGGCGTACAGCGACATGTACCGTAGAAGACTTAGGCAAACAAGCGTACGGCCCGCATGATGGTAAGCGGTCACCGCAGCCTATGGACGCCTGCAACTCCAGAGGTGATACATGCGCGTTGCCGACCCTTTAAAATTTATACTCCTTTCTTGAAGAATCCCTTTGTAGTTCCTCGGAAAAACCTCGGCAGGCTCTTTTAACGGCACCAACGTCTCAAATCGTGGGTAACGATGCGCCATCCCATACAAAACTAATTTTGTATGCGTGTAATTGTGTACACTGAAACTAAAAGGTCGTATCTTCATAGGACGGCATTTACGACCTTTTGTTTGAGCATCGCCGTTTTTCAGCGATATCTAAACCTACCTTCTCAAAGGTTTTCTGTAATCTATAGGTAAAGGACTATATTGTTGTAGTCTCGTATTTTCGTCCATTTTCTCAAACAACTTCAAACTATTTATGTAATAATTATGAAAAAAATAAATAATAAATATTGCGGGACAATCTTACACAAATCGACCTAGTCCCAAACTAAGCAAAGCTTGTACAATGGGTACTAAACGACGATATATATACTTATATAGATAAATACATAGAAAACATCCAAGACCCAAGAACAAATATTCGTGAAAAATGCACAAATAAATGCCCTGGCCGGGATTCGAACCCGGGACCTCTAGCTTCGGAGGCAGAGTCACTACCAACTAGGCTAAACAGGTCGTCGTTATATACCTCCACATCTGTCTTTGTGTCACCGACTTCAATATTTGTACCAAGTTTAAACTCAATCACACCAGTAGATTCGGAGCAAATTGGCTGTGACAGACAGACACACAAGTGATCCTACAAAAATCATTTTCAAGATTTGTATTAATAAAAGATTGTAAAAAATATGATGTTCATTAACGTAAGCTCAACGAAAGGTTCACCTCAAGATTTCGATAACGAAATCGACAGCATCGCGGCCAAAAGGTAAAGCAGCAGTGGCTAAAAGTTTAAACCGCCTAGTCCAAAAGGTTAAACAATCGTGGTTAAAAGGTTAAACGGTCGTAGTCAAATATTAAGCTGTTCAGGTCAAAAGGGTTAAATGTGTTGGGCCAAAGGTTAAATTAACGCGGCGAAAAGGTTAAAATGTCGTGGTTAAAAGGTTAAAGCTGCATGATGAAAATGTTAAACAGTCCCGGTTAAATGGTAAAGACAACCGTGGTCAAAAGGTTACTCACCTCAGCGTTGTCCCTCTCCGCCTTCAACTCGAGCTCGATGTTGAGCAGCGCGATCTTGCAGTTGCCGTAGCTCTTCGGCTGCATCTCGAAGCCGGCGTACGAGAACGTCTTCTTGAAAGCCACGCCCTCCACCAGGAAGGAATCTTCCAGAGCGCCGCCCGATACCTTCTTGATGCCTTACAAAAGGAGTTAAAAACATGTAAAAATCATATATGATTCATGGTCTGAAGTAGCATTCGTTCAGTATGACACTAAGTAAGACCCTTCCGGCTGATTTGGCACAACCCAAAATACCATCCATATCAGCCCTAGGACGTCCACTGCTGGACATAGGCCTCCCCCAATTTCATGGGGGGTAAATGCCATAATCGCCACGCTTGGCATGCGGGTTGGCGATCGCAGTATCTCCACCGCACTCAAGGAATGCTGCTGCCCATTCCCCGGTGGTCTTGGTCGTAGTTTTAGGACATACCCAAAATACACTATTCGTTAATCAAACCTAATTTCAAAAACATCTTTTTCTATGTTAGTGTACTCTCGATACAAACCAACTTTTATACATATACAGATACACGATACACAACAACTTACAAAACACAACAAAAGTGAAGTTGAAAAGCCCCCGACATTTTCAGTTCAAAGCTCAATATCTCAAAAACGGCTGAACATATTCATGAAACATGGCTAAGAACACTCGGGATAAAAACGAAAATCGGTTCATTCGTTTGGGAGCTACGATACCACAGACAGACAAACACGTTAAACTTATAGCACCCCTCTCTTTTTGCGTCGGGGATGAAAAAGAAAAGTATTTTCAGCCTCATTCGTAATGGCACGCCACCACCATATCAGCCCATAGACGTCCACTGCAGGACATAGGCCTCCCCCACTTTCATGGGGGGTAAATGCCATAATCGCCACGCTTGGCATGCGGGTTGGCGATCGCAGTATCTCCACCGCACTCTAGGGATGCTGCTGCCCAACCCCCGGTGGCCTTGGTCGTAGTTTTAGGACATACCCCGGTCCGGGTTTGGAATAATTATAAAGTACAACATTTTATTAACAAGTAATTGTAAAAAGTGTATGTATACATGATTATTGATAACTGAATGATGATTAATTGATTACAATAACACCAATTAAAATCATCCTATATGAAGCGTGACGTCACCCGGCACGAAAAGTACGAGCCCTGACTATGTGTATTTTGGGTGTAGTCTCAAATAAGCCCGAAGGATTAAGACACACACATTAATGGCATCTATAGCTTTTACGTTGAGCTCATAGATGGCGATTGTGTTAACTTGATATATACCTAGTTGGTTACTAAGTTATGTTACTGTAATAATCGTTATCTACATAAAATATACTACCGAAAGTTAAATAAATTATATATTAAAATGAAGTACATACAATCAGGATTTACATTTGTCAATTTTATTCAAAATGGCCTCCTTGGGCCTGAACACAGGCCTTCAGACGACGAGGCCAGTCATCAATAGCGGCACGCACGGTTGTCATATCTAATTCCGTCACTGTCTTGACTATGGCCCGCTTGAGGGAGTCAAGATTTGTGTGGGGTTTAGCACAGGCTTTCTCCTCAATAACCTGCCATATAGCATAATCCAGGGGGTTGAGGTCCGGGCTGGAGGAGGGCCAGTCTTCGTGGGCAATGAAGTCAATTTTGTTGCTTCGAAACCAGGCTTGAGTTGTTTTTGCCTTATGTGCAGGGGCTGAGTCTTGTTGAAAGACCCAGGGCTGGTTTTGAAATAGAGAGTGGCTTAAAGGCTTCACTATTGGTTCCAGAACGGTTTCCTGGTAAACTTTAGCCCCAGTTTTGACACCTTTTTCACAGAAATGGACCTGTGTTAACCCTGAGTATGACACGCCTAACCAAATCATGACATAAGAGGGATGATGGCCTCGTTGCACTCTCGGAACAGCTACACTCGCTTCTTGACTGTTTTTTGCATACACTCTGTCATTCTGGCGGTTACAACATTCTTCAATGGTAAAATTTTTTTCGTCTGTAAATAATATATTTCGGTGGCCATTTTGTGCGTACCGCTTCAATAGCACGCGACTTCTATTCAGCCTCATAGTCTTCAATCGTCCATTAAGCAAATGACCTTTCCGTCTACGATAAGCGTGTAGTCTAAGGTCTTGATTGATAACTTTTTTAAGGGAGCTTCTCTTCACAGACATCTGAATTGCCAACAACTTTTGCTTCCGAACGGGGTTTCTTGCGATTCTCGCCTTCACTGCCTTTATTAGAGCTGGGGTCCGAACGGTGCGTGGTCTTCCAGACCTCTTGCGGTCATCAAAGCTCAGGGTACTATTGTACCTATTAATGGTACGATAAACGAATTGTTTGTTGATTTTCAGATTGTGAAGCAACTTCAAAATCACGTTTGGCGGATGCCCGCATTTGTGCAACGCAATTACAGCGACACGATTTTCGTTTAGACCCCAATCCATTATAAATATGACGAGATAAGTGTTGTGTGTGCTATAAAATTATAACTGACAACCCGCAATTATATGTCATTTTTTATTTTTTCGGTAGCATTTGTTTTAACGCAAGAAAAGAGTATGCAAATCGAGTAACAGAACTTAGTAACCAACTAGGTAATAACATTAATAACTATAGGCGCCACTGGCGCCAGCATGAAGTGTAAATGAATACATGAAGTTTGGAATAATTATGGTTACTTTAGGTTAACTTTATGAGGTGATACACTGGACTGGAGTATAGGAAGAGTTTGAACCCTATATGTCTTAGTCCAATCTGTGATAGTTTTTTTTTATAACGAATATTTCTAAGTTTATCGACCTGTTTAGCCTAGTTGGTAGCGACTCTGCCTCCGAAGCTAGAGGTCCCGGGTTCGAATCCCGGCCAGGGCATTTATTTGTGCATTTTTCACGGATATTTGTTCTTGGGTCTTGGATGTTTTCTATGTATTTATCTATATAAGTATTTATATCGTCGTTTAGTACCCATAGTACAAGCTTTGCTTAGTTTGGGACTAGGTCGATTTGTGTAAGATTGTCCCCCAATATTTTTTTTTTTTATAATTCGTCCCAAAAATTTAAATCATAAATTAAATTTAAAACTAATAACGCAATAAATGAAAATTATTTACTTTTAAAATTGGTTAATCAATTAATAGCGATGTTAATTAAAAGCAAATAAGTTTTTTTTTTCATAGTTCGTATTAAATTTAATTTTTCATGTAACTTTTTGGGTAAAATTAAAAACTTTGAAATAGTCAATTTAAAAAAAACTATCATAGATTGGACTAAGACATATAGGGTTCAAACTCTTCCTAATACTTCAGTGTATCGCCTTATAAAGTTCCTACATCGTTATTTCAAACACCATGTATAATAATTTAATAAACAATTGCGAAGCCTCATTTCTACTATCTAGACCCACATAATACTGTTCAGGGTTATATCCAGTGGTTAATCATCGGCTTGCCAACTTGAGATCCTAGTAGCATCTTCATCATCACTCAAGTTCGGAATATTGGAGGTATTTTGGACTGTATAGATTGACTACCGTAAAATAGGGTGAGTAGGGTTCGCGGGGAGAGTTGGGTTATGATGGGGGGAGAAGGGATGAAATTTTAAGGCTACTGCTACAAATATAAATAAAAAAACGATCCAACAATCGTTCAAAATCACCTTTGTATGAAATCCCATCTCACGCCAATTACGAGGGACTACGGGGTGAGGTGGGATTTCCTGTTTATCGTCAAAGTTAGAAATGGAACTACCCAAAATAAAATATAAAATACCGGAAGAAAGCCCGCATAAAAAAATTAAATGTCGTCAATTACTCAGACTACTACTGACAGATCAAAATATCACCAGTATTCCGGGCTCTGATCATCATATTTTTTTTTTCTAAAACAATATAACAAAATTAACAAACCGATCATATCTAGAGGCAGCAGGGGAGCGTCCAGAGACAGGACAGCGTCCACCACCATGGCTGAGAAGTGGTCCTTCTGGCGGTGGATCAGCTTCGAGGACATGGCGGTTGCTGCGCACTTGCGGAGAAGATCACTGGAATATAATAAGAGATAAATAAATTATGCCAAAAAAAAAGACTTCAATTTTGTACTTGCTATGCCACAATTTGTGGTTTCCGTGAGCTAATGCTTGGTTACCTACAGAAAATACCGAAATCAGCATAAGCGTGCCTATCAAATTCGAGAAGTTCCCTCGATTCCTCCTAGATTCCATCATCGGACCTTCACCAAATTTATATGGGACCAATGTCGGGGTACCTGCTTTGATACAAAAAACGAATTATCAAAATCGGCCAACGTGGTCAAGAGTTATCGGGGAACATACATACATAAAAAAAGGACAAGAAAACATGCAAACGAACTGAGTAACTCCTTCCTTCTATTGAAGTCGGTAATAAATTTCAGTCGTATATGATATTATACGATATATAATCATCATCAGACGTCCACTGCTGGACATAGGCCTACCCCAAAGACTTTCACAATGACCGGTCACTCGCCACACGAATCCAGCGGACACCCGCCACCCACACCAGGTCATCAGTCCACCGTGTGGGTGGCCTGCCCACGCTACGCCTTCCGGTACGTGGCCGCCACTCGTTGTTCATATTCATATCTGTCAGGGCCTCAGGGGCCTTTCAGCTCGAAGTACGAATTATTCTATGGAGATGTTAGTTTAACTTGTTTGTACCAGATGTCACTGGGTGTCTCTATCGCACTTGCATATTGGAGTGACAGAGATGCAGCGGTCGTGCGGTTAGTTCTTACTAAATACACAACGGCGCTACGATCTATGTGGAGTATTTCACTGGTATCTCTATCTCAGTATATAAAAGGTGTCTCAAAAAGGACGCAAGATTTGAAATGATGAAAAACACTTTTTTTCGTTATATTTGTATATAAAATCTTGAAATACATAAAATAGGGTTATTTGTAAAATAATACGTCAGGCAAATGTCCTCCTAGGCTTTGCTAGCACATACGCACTCTATGTCAAAACTTTCTATGACCATTTTGCATAGATGCGTCTGAATTTCTCCAATGCAGCGTCGAATTTCCTCTTTTAAAGCATAAGTGGTTGTGGGCTTATTGGCATAGACTTAAGACTTTAAATAACCCCATAAAAAGAAGTCTAAAGGCGTTGAATCGCAAGATCTAGGGGGCCAATTCTGATTACCGAATCGAGAGATCACACGACTAGGAAATGTTATTGCATTGTTTCTCTGGCTGTGTGGCAAGTGGCCCCGTCTTGTTGAATATATTTATAATATTGATCTTTCGTATAACCCGCCATTTTTACAAACCCTAAATCAGCTGTCAAATAGTTTTCTTTAGGGTTGCCAGCACTTAAGGGTAGGCAAGCTCTTTTCATACAAACTTTGTGTACGTTTTTCTTCGTTTGTGTTTGCGCTACAGTTATTATTTTTGTCAATATGCTTATTTTTCTGTTAGCTATTTCTTCTAGTTGTTTTTTTATTTTTTTTTATGTAATTTTTTATTTTTAATTTTTTTAAATAAAGTAAAATTTCAACTTCAAGTTCCGCGTATATCCAATACGTACAAGCAAAAATTAAAATTAAATGCTGCAGTGCCAAAACTAATGAATAAAACTTGCACAACCTTTGTATGGAGAATGCCTTGCTGTACCCTTCGCCTTAAATACAAAAATGGCGGCAAATTGAAATCTTGCGTCCTTTTTGGGACACCTATTATATTGTACTTTGTGATAATTGCGTAAGCGAAGCTAAACAACAGGCGGTCTCGTCGCTATATAGCGTTTTCTTCCAGACAACCAGTGGGACATTTCAGCGCGGCACCGATAGGGTAGCACGCTACAAAAATTAATAAGATAGGATTCAAATTCTGTTTGCACTCATGTACAACTCGAGCCCCTACAGGCGCGCGGAGACATGTCGTTACCCAGTTTCCGTTCGGGACAGCGCCATCTAGCGGGGAACTCGCACAACCGACAACTAGGATGGCCACAGAATGAGCGCTTTACTAAAATGTAACAGATTCACTTCCAATAGCGCTACTCATAAATAATTGTGATTATTTAAATTTAATCTACACTAATATTATAAAGCTGAAGAGTTTGTTTGAACGCGCTACTCTCAGGAACTACTGGTTCGAATTAAAAAAAATATTTTCGTGTTGGATAGTACATTTATCGAGGAAGGCTTTAGGCTATATAACAGTGACGGATGAAAGAAGAGTGCACGCAGCTGAGATGAGAATGCTGAGATGGATGTGTGGAGTGACGAGGAAAGATCGAATTAGAAATGAGGGTATATAAGGGGAAGTTTGAAAGTGGCACCCGTGACGGAGAAAATGAGGAGCAGTAGGTTAGCATGGTATGGGCATATAATGAGGAGGGATGAATGTCATATTGATATAAGAATATTAGGGTTGGATGTAGAAGGACGAAGAGCGATTGGAAGGCCCAAAAAGCGATGGATGGATTGTGTGAGAGAGGATATGAGAAAGAAAGGAGTAAGCGCTGAAGTGACGAATAATAGAGAGGAATGGAAGAAGAAAACATGTTGCGCCGACCCTGCATAAGCGGGATAAGGGCAGGGAGATGATGAACATCACGCTGCGACCTATAGAAGCGAAGACGCGGACGAAGTCGCAGGCAACAGCTACTGACAGATATTGAAATATTTATGGTACAATCATGTATTGCCGACTGTACTTTTTTCCACAATCATAAACTACTTGTCGGTTCGAATGCGCCCAAACACGATAGGTTTTTCTTGTGTAAAACAAAATTAAAATAAATAAATATTGGGGGACAATGTTACACAAATCGACCTGGTCCCAAACTAAGCAAAGCTTGTACTATGGGTACTAGACGACGATATACATACTTATATAAATAAATACATAGAGAACATCCAAGATCCAAGAACAAAATCCATGCTAAATGCACAAATAATGCCCTAGCCGGGATTTGAACCCGGGATCTCTAGCTTCGGAGGCAGTGTCACTACCAACTAGGGTAAACAGGTCGTCAGGCGCAGTTGTAGTTTCAGGTGAAGTTTAAAAATAGCTATGACCACCTTCTGTCTCCATCATCAGATCAGCTCTATGTCGTAATAATATTGCATTGTCATCCGATTTATTGGCTATGTGCGAAGTAGGTGGTGGGGGTAAGCTAGGCGATCGTAGCGCACACCATGCCAGAAATGTGTACTTACCGGGGATCACTGTCAAATTTACTTTCACGTTTTCTATTGGTTTCTTAACGGTTTCCTACGATTCGTTTCGTTTGTATGTATTTATTTATTCTCTTATTTATTTCAGTAAAATTTCCAATACGGGGTCTTTCTCGTTTCGCCGTTTACGTTAAATAAAATAAATATGTGTCATTATTTGACATCTCTGAGTTTTGACATTGTCTCGGGACCTTTGCCGTTTGACGTTTCAGACGTGCACATAGCCAATACATGCATGCAAAATTACAGCTCAATCGGAAACCGGGAAGTGGATCAAATTTAACTTTCAAGATTTGATTACAGACAGACAGCGGGACAGGAGAAAGTAAATAAAAGCTTCTAATAAATACCATAGAGAAATAAGTTAGACTGGAGTGCTCAGTCCATACATCAGTTTTTACTAGTTATTTCGTAGTCGACATCTAGCGTCAAATAGCGGAATTATCAGTACTAGACGCAATAGACGAAAGAACAATCGAATGCTCAACCATTTTTAGCTAATATTATAAAAGGATTAACCGGAACTCTGTTTTGAACTCATTCTGGTTTAAATATTAGTTGTAAATTGTTGAGAAATACGTTTTTCGTCAGTAGCTACATACGTGACATTAAGTATCTTTATAGCAGTACTTCCACAATGACCGGTCCTGCGCCACCCGCATCCAGCGGACACCCGCGACCTTCACCAGGTCATCAGTCCACCGTGTGGGGGGCCTGCCCACGCTACGCCTTCCGGCACGTCTTTAGGGGAGGCCTATGTCCAGCAGTGGACTTCATTCGGCTGACATGGTGATGATGATGAGAGCAGTACTGATAATTCCGCTATTTGACGCTAGATGTCGACTACGGAATAACCAGTAAAAACTGATGTATGGAGTGAGCACTCTATTGTTACTTATTTCTCTGTGTAAATGTTGGAATTCACAAAAACAAATCCTACGTCCTGCTCTATCTTGGAGTTTGTATAACTTTCTCTTTCACTCTCGTGAATACTAATGCACACTGTAGTGTTATGTTTTTCTTCAGGGATTATAGTGAAGCTTTTTGTTCACGTTAGTTGCCTTGTTGCCTTGTATCGATCACATCGTTTAGTTAACGCGCACGACTCTCTTGATAAACAATACTAATATAAAGACTTTATAATTGAACTGTTCTTTTAATTAATCACCCTAACCAATAGTAAATACTGACCGCTGGTCCTGGGGCGACTTGTTGTCGATCTTGACGGCGAGGTCGCGCACCTTGTCCACCGCGAGCCGCGCCGCCGCCCGCACCGCGCGCACCAGCACGCGCGGGTGCACGCCTGCAACAACACAACAAACGTCAACACTTACTCAACCAATTATCTCATACAGAGAACAAATAAAAAACTTGTAAATGTTTAACAAAAAAAAACACCGACTCTAAACTTTGCCCGACCCCATCCTCTTGGTTTATAATTTGAGGACTTCTCCAATTCTCCGATTTCTCCAAGATCCCGACTTCAGATCCAGACTTGGTGACAATGGGACCAACTAGAAAACACACCCTTTCAAACAAAAAAAGAATTTTTGAAATCGGTCCACTAGTCTCCGAGTAATCGGTAAACATACATAAAAAAAAACACCGAATTGAGAACCTCTTCCTTTTTTGAAGTCGGTTATTAAAATAAATATTGGGGGACAATCTTACACAAATCGACCTAGTCCCAAACTAAGCAAAGCTTGTACTATGGGTACTAGCCGACGATATACATACTTATTTAGATAAATACATACTTAAATAAAAGAAAACATCCAATATCCGTGCTAAATGCACAAATAATTGCCCTGGCCGGGAATCAAACCCGGGACCTCTAGCTTCGGACCAACTAGGCTAATCAGACCGTCAAAATAATACAATAGTATAGGTAAACAAGACTAATTAATTAAAAAACACTGCGTTTTTGTGTAATTTGGAATTAGGCGCCAAAATCCGCCATTTTGTTTATTTTTTATGTTGATATACCCAGTGTCACGCTCACAGTAAATATGAATCTTAGTCTAGTCATTTTACGGTTTTGAAAAACATTAATTAATAATAGCCTGGTTTTTTTTTCTCCATTATAAATACATATTCTAAGATACTATATTTATGAATCCTATAAACTTTCCACCCGGAAGTAGGTACAAAAAAACATCGTCAAACGCCGATTTTTTAAATTAAAAATAATAATACTGGTTTTTATTTGTCAACATAACAATATTATTGTTTTTAACTAGCGAAAAGTGAAATCCGTCAAATTATTTTCACGTAAAGCCGGTAAATTAACAAGATGCAAGGCTTAGGTGAAAGATGCCCTAAAGCGATAAAAAGAATTCGTAATAAGTAGTACTGTGATTCAATTCTCATAAAAAATATTAATGAAACAATCTTCCCAAAAATCCTATTGATTTTTATTTTGGTTGTATATGCGTATACATTTACTCCGATAAACTATTGGGAAATATGTTTATAGAAACAATTTATGTCTTAGTTTAACATAATAATATAGATCATTAACCTAATACACAAATCCTGCAAAAAAAAGTTTACGTAAAGCATAATCCACAGTTAAATAGTCCTTTTTAATATGGCAGCTGAATATGAACTCTTTACGCTAATACTTAGGATCACATTCGCTCGCACTGGCGCGCAACGAGTGTTTCGAGGCGTTCGCATTCAAGGCCGCGCTTTTCGGGCCCGACGACACAAGAAGATAGATATTAGATACCTATAAGTATTACCTACGCATATAATTTGTATCGTTTCTTACCGCACTCTTCAAAGTAATGAAGAAATGACTTTACTTTGTTATTATATTATTATACCTACGTTTTTATTGTAACCCATCAAGAGAAGAGCCCTTTTAAACCTTTCCTACCGTATCTAAAATAAGTGACTAGGCTCAATTGTGTCGTTCTCTGAGAAAATGGACATAAATGCGATTGGCGCTTACACCATTCATTACTAATGATGCGCTAGTATAATAGCAATGATTCACGGCGTAATAATGGCGTAAGCGGTAACGCACTAATAATGTATAAAAATAAACATTGTAGTAAAAAACAAACCAAGAATTTTATTACATCAATATTTTTTGATGCCATCATAATTATTTAGTGTCAGTAATATATGTCATTACCAACATTGACAACAAATAAAGTCTACTATAAATAAAATAGCTAGAACAGTTCCTAGTACGAGATCCAGCTGCAAATCTAGACACGCGGTAGCGTGTCCAGCCAAGTTCACCCCAGGAACTGGCGGACAGCAGCCGTGTGTTATTTTACACGAATCGTTTGGAGCCACTTTTGACCCCCCAATAACTCAAAATCTATCTAACATAAAAAAATAAATTTGGTACATGTATTAAGATCCTTTAGAACAACTAGAACCCCACATTTTTTAAATATAGGTTTAATAGTTATTGAGATATTAAATTCCAAAAAACTGCATTTTTACCACTGACGGACAGACTGACTGACTAATAATCAAAAACCTAACCCACTCCCAGGTGACCTAGAAAGCTGAAATTTGGAATGTAGGTTGGCAATTGTGTGTGTACACCAGAAAAAAACAGAAAACAGTGACTTTTTTATTAGTATTATTATTATTTATGCTAGTTACCTCGGAACTCCGTCATTTATTAACCGATTTGGAAGATTCTTTTTTTCTTTGAAACTGCATACTTGAGGGGTGGTCCCATAGTTATCAGGTAAGAATCTGCTCATAGGGTCCTGGAGAAATCAACTCTTTAAATATTTGTGGTGAACCTATAGCGATTTGGGTATTTTGTATAGTAACTCGTGCATTCGCTCTTAAAAAGCACCATTTGGCGAAGATTGACCGAATGTAATGATATCCCATCAAAAACATAAATTGCCAAAAGCCTTAACTTGGCAGTTTTCTATGCAGTTTGTAATAATACCATAAAAATTGTTGGATATTTAAGAAAACTGCTTGACTCAAAATGCACTAAGCCGCAGTAAATTAGTTTTACTGTAAACAGTCTAACGTATGCGGAATGAAATTTGCACAAAATTTTGATACAAAATTTTAGGTGTAAATGATTCTATATTTATAACTTGATATTATCTTTTGTTTTCTGTAATATCTTTCAAAGTGTTGTACAAATCATTCGCATGTAAGATTTGTGTAAAAAAAATATGGCAAATCTCAAAGAAATGCGTCGAAAAAACCATGTGTGATTTTCGCAACACACCTCCAGACTGGCCGAAGTCGAGGATTGTTAAACATTTTATAGAAATGGGGGAGAGCCGTAGGACGGTTTATAATATATTGTCATCCTATTCCCTTCGACATAAGACTACTAGAAAATCAGGTTCGGGCAAAGTGTGTTTTTTAAGCCGATCTTTGAAAAGAAGCCAACTAAAATAAATTACGGCGGGTCGGGTAGTGAAATCCTACAGAGAACTAGGATTTTTTTGAAACTGTGATCGCAAAACAGTGAAAAAGTATCTACATGATATGGGCATTGCGAAACGAGCAAGAAAATAAAACCCATCGTGTCCGAAAACCAAAACTTACCCAGAAGAAGAGTTTTACAACTTTGGTCAAAAACATATTCTATGCAAAAAATGATGTAAAGTGCATTATGGACGATGAATCCTATTTCACTTTAGACGGCAATGAATGCCAGGGTAACATTTATTTCCAAAACGCCAATAACCCGAGTGAAGAATCAGTAAAATATGTGGAGCAAACTAAGTTTCCAAAAAAGGTTTTGTTATTAATTGCAATTAGCCCTCGTGGCATGTCGAAACAGGTGTTTTTTGAATCTGGGTTAGCAGTCAATGCTGAACGATACATGCAGGGTTGTTTCCCGATTGTACGTTACTATATGAAAACACATCACAGAGGAACTAATGTTGTGTTTTGGCCCGATCCAGCATCTAGCCATTATTCAAAAAAGACCCTGGCTAAAATGGAGGAGCTAGGAATCCCATATGTACCAAAGGATTCAAATCCGCCTAACGTACCACAACTTCGCCCGATCGAAGATTTTGGAGCCAATCTAAAAAGGCGTGTTTATGCGAATAATTTCCGGCCAAAAACTATACAGGCTCTAATTCCAAAACAATAATAAATTAGAATTAAACGAAATGCCAACATCGACTTACACAACAGCCATGGATAAAGTGCCAGCAAATTTTCGAAAAGCAGCACGCAAAGGCCAAATTACTTTTTACATTAAATTTTTTTAATAGATTGTTTATAATAATTTTTAAGAAAAAAAACCGACTTCATTGGGGGAGGCCGGTGAAAGATTATTATACTTAGATGGTGCAATCTTAGATTCCATACATTAAAATAAAAATGGTTATAAGTATGTTTATAATCGTAGAAGACTAACTACCCTCAATTCCTCATGGAATCATGGAAAAACCTTGCTTGCTTGACAAACAAAACGAAGAGAACAAATCGCCAAACTTGAACTACGCGTCGTTGAAGAGTTCCGTTCTGATCATCATCAGCAGTTCCACTTCATCAAATGTCACTTTTATGAATGAAAATGCTTGATTAGTTCATGAAAATACTAAAATTACTATTTGTGTGCCTTTCACATTTGAGGAGTTCCCTCGATTCCTAATGGATCCCATCATCAGAACTCGAGCATGACAAAAATCAATCGTGAACTTGAACTTGTGAAATGAACTTGCTTAACAAACACAGCTAGAAGGACAAATCGACAAACGTGAACTTTTCGTCGTTGAAGAGTTCTGTTCTGATCATCATCAGCAGTTCCACTTCATCAAATGTCACATATTCGTATGATAATGCTCGATTTGTTGATAAAACACGAAAATCACTTTATGTTTGCCTTTAAGATTTGAGGAGTTCCCTCAATTTCTCATGGATCCCATCATCAGAAATCGAGCATGACAAAAATTAATCGTGAAAATAGAACTTGCTTAACAAACACAACTAGAAGGACAAATCGCCAAACGTGAACTTTTCGTCGTTGAAGAGTTCTGTTCTGATCATCATCAGCAGTTCCACTTCATCAAATGTCACATTTTTGGATAAAAATGCTCGACTTGTTGATAAAAACACAAAAATCAGTATATGTTTGCCTTTAAGATTTGAGGAGTTCCCTCAATTTCTCATAGATCCCATCATCAGAACTGCGTTTTGACAAAAACGGGACCAACTTGGATGTATATACTTACAATGAAAAAAAAAATCCAAATCGGTTAAGTCGGTTAAAAATACATAACATTATCATTATATTAAACATTTTTTTATAAGGTTACAAATATTGGGCAAATTTCATTCCGCATACGTTAGTGCCGGACTTGGCACCATTTCAGAGAATCTACGGAACTTGACACCCATTTAGATCTCAATTCTTTTGTCGGTGAAGACAACAACCAAGCATGGCATATTCTTAATATTGAACTTGGCTCCCATTTTCACATTTATGTTTTTGATTGTATAACTGTACCTCAGCAGGAACTGTTATTCATTAAATTATGAAATGAGTATCAAAGAAAAATAATTTAAAGTAAATTAGCCTTTATGTCAGTTAAATGAGTTCACTATTAAAGTATTGCATATTACCTTGATAAAGAAATAGGTAAGACTAGAACTAATAAAAGACGGTTAGTTCGTGTCGCGAATGGCTGCGATGCGTGCCATGCGGTGCGGTACCTACGATACGAGGCGGCTGGCGGTTATTTCCCTGCCGCTGCCTGCGGGCTGCGACCGACCAATCACGTTAACGCTGCGGCTCGCGAGCGGCATTTTTAAAGCTAAGTTTACGGGTGGTTGTAAATAATTAGTTGCAATGTATTTTATAAAGCGATTTGTACATTATTCAATGAAAGAGTGCTGATAGTAAAAATCCCAAAACTTACTGATCAATTTGCATATTTTTTTATTGCCGAATAGAAATTACCCCCTAAAACCCACCCTCCGTTGTTGTTTATTAAACGATTGGTATGCAAGTTTGATGTCCACTATAATTAATAAATAAAGAAGAAACTTAAAGCCAATTACTATTTTTAGTCAGGCTAATATGGTAAATGAAAAAAATGACAGGGGCTAACTAAATATAAATGTATCATTCCTTAATTTTATTCAAGCGATTTTTCATCAGTAATACAAAGCAAATAATAATTTAACAAAATAAATAAATAAAAGTTTATTAACAATTTAAGCCAATTTATAAGGAATTTATTAATTTTTAAATATTTATATAAATATCTAAATTACTTATATTTTGTCGGATTATATCTCAACATCATAACTAGAATTATGATATATCCGTTACGCAGGAAAACTGGGCTATTATGAATTATTTCCATTTCGCCATACTAGCGGACCGTAAAATGACTAGACTATCTAATGACACCTCTCAAGCTAAGGATCGTATTCCACTCGTCCAATATCTTTGTCCAATCTTTGATCAAACTTCTTTGACGGGGGCCCATTCCACTAAGGATCGTATTCCACTCGTCTTCCAATATCTTTGTCCAATCTTTGATCAAAGTTCTTTGACGGGGCCCATTCCACTTATCCAATAACTTTGTCCAAGTTTTTTTTTCATGCATAGCCATATTGATTTAAATGTCATTAGAATCTTTGATCAAATGTCGGGATCCCTTTCAAGTTTGATGTAATCAATTAATCATCCAATTTCTTTGATCAAATGTATATTGGACAAAGATATTGGATGAGTGGAATACCACCCTAAAATCCAAGCCGTTTAGGCTGCAACACAAACAAAACAAACGCCTATTAGAACACGTCACCACTACATTTAGACAAGTTTTTCACCTATACATGTCATGATTTTTAAAATGTTGGGTAGTTCCACTTTTGTGACGGCAAGGCCGGCATCGTGCCTTCTCCTACCGCGCCCCTCCGCTGATTGGTGGGGCAGGTATTATATATTAAACCCGATGACTCTTGGGGAATCATTCCTTATTATTCAAGTCGACAGATAACTTGCTCGCTGTAGTGCTAAGTTGTTATGAGTGTAAATCGTTGTAAAAGTGATTAATAAAAGTGTGTTTCTTCATAAGCTGCAGTTGTTCATTTCATACATTACTCACAGATATCAGAGTAAAGCAGATCCGCTCATTTAAGTTGAACGATTTTTGTACGTCTGATCTATTCTCACTAATGTACAAATCAGAAAGTTTGAGAGAGACAGACAAGTGACATCTGACACGTCTTCACCTGTCAGTGTCTCCGTCTTCATAACTGAAAATTGTACTGAACTGACGTTGTGGTGTGTTAAGTTTATATGGGATTTAACATCCTGGTGTGCTCGCAAATCGAGACAACTTGTTAACAGCCGAAAATGATTGTATTATCTGTCGCATTCTAACTCATTTTGGTGCACCATAAGGATTGAAGAGACAACTATATGGAAAATCATCTGGCTTAAAATGTTCCCTAATATTTAAAAAAAATAAAAAATAAAAATTGAGGCCGAGAAACGAAGAGTTGCATGCCACGTAGATATAGAGCACATGCGGCCTGCATCCCAACGTTTCTCGCCGAGATTTGTATAGTGCTTTTCTCAAACATATGCAATGAAATAAAAAATACACCACTCAAAAATCAAATTTAACAGACGCCTTGTTTGACATTAAAATTAAATATATATACAGGAAGATTCGGGAGACGTGAGCAAGATCAAAACTACGGATTCAGTAGATGATAAGCTACTGCTTCGTACGACTATTAGTGAAATTAACGTCCATTTATCTTTGGTGTTGAAAACAAAATGTTTTTTAATTATTTACGAAATTCATGGTCACTCTACAATCAGAATACTTCAGTCACGTGTCAAATTGAATGTCATCCACAGACATCATATAAAAGCAGACTCGCAGTATTAAGCCAGACGATTTTTCATATAGTTGTCTCGTTAATCCTTATGGCACACCAAAATGAGTTAGAATGGGACAACTAGTACGATATTAACGAATTGTCCCGATTTAAAAAACACACCATGTCACACCAGAGTGAATTTAGTAAACATCACAACGATACGTCAAAAACAAAATGGTACCGAAAGTGCAATAGATATTGTGAAAATTACGAAATTATATGTATCAAAACTCAACAATCTTTATTTACAAGTAAGCAGAAATGTGGTGCGTAGTGCAATGGTGCCGGAGCAGTTTAAAATCAGTGAAAATGTCCGGAGAAAATATCAGTTTTCATTGGTAAGAAACTTTTGCTATTATTTCAAAAATTGCACGAACATTATGCAACATAATAGTCTGAGATAGACTACAGATGCTGGATACTACAAAATGTACCTTTTGCGTAGTTCCAAATTCATTTCAGAAAGGTTTTTTGGTAAAAATTCATCTGTCGTGAACTGGGCTAGTGCTGTTACTTAATGAAAAAAAAAATATGTCGACAATTTATCGATATGAATTATTTACGTAAGCATTTAGACGAGATATTATTGCGTTAAATTATTAATTACATGGTTATTTGTCAACTTTAGATTTCCGAATAATAATTTACTTCAAAAATGGATTGACGCAGTAGGACGCAATAATTGGACGCCGACCAAACATCACAGAATCTGCTCCAAACATTTTAAAAGTGACTTTTATGTTACTAAGAACAATAAAACATTATTATTGCCAGATGCAATACCTACAATATTCCAGATGCCCCTTGAGGTAAGTTGGGATAGATCAATATTTATTTACTGAATTTTCAGGGACCGCTTCAGATGAGTTGGTTTGGCTTAGGTTTAGGCATAATATGTTAAGACGTTGCATACATTAAATTTTTTTTTTTATATGAGAGAAATATTTTGATCTAAATGAGCTAAGATAATTTGTTTTATGACAAAACTGGATTATAAACGCATATATAAATAAATAAGTATATATTAGGGGACAATTTCTTATAAAAATCAAACTAGTCCCATAGTAAGCTCAATAAGGCTGGTGTTATGGTCTAGACGACGATGGGACGCTAGTCGGGTAACTCGCGGGTCTGGGGGAAGGGGAAGGGTTCTGGCCGGTGCGCCCTGGAGGCAACCATAACCTAAAGTTTCAAATAAACATTTGAGTATAAAATGCTTAAAATCATTAGTCATTACCTACTACATAACTACATAATTTTAATTTGTAGGATATATTAGAATCTTTTGACGTTTGACGACCACTTTGGCTTAGTTGGTAGTGACCCTGCATACGACAGGGTTCGAATCCCGGTCAGGACATTATTTGTGTATTTATCGCGATTTGTGCATTTATCCTGGGTCTTGGATGTTTTCTATGCATTTATCTATATAAGTATGTATATCGTCGTCTAGTACCCATGGTTAGTACAAGCTTTGCTTAGTTTGGGACGAGGTCGATTTGTATAAGATTGTCCCCTAATATTTATTTATATTTATTATTGATATTGAATGCAGATTGTGTTTTTAATTTCATAAATATTTCAACAAAGTATAGGAGTAAGATATACGACTTAAGAATATCAATAGTAATTGAATATCGATGTCGATATTTCGTAGTAAATTATCTTTCTCTGCACTAACTCTCGTCACGGAGCGATGAATAGTTGAGACAATGACAGTTGAAGACCTGTCAGACTACATGATATCTATTTCTTTCTTACTTACTGATAAGTACGTTAGTGGGAATAGATCGGAAGTATAGAAAACGTTCAACTTATTAGCGCTTATCTGCTTTTCTCTGATATCTGTGATGTCATCTGAGCCCGATTACTTTTAAAATATCGTATCTCACTCAATGTGACAATTTACTTTCTTCGTAATCAAAGTGCTGTCATAACAGTTAGAGGTTTTAATCTTTAAAAACAAGTTGTTGTAGGGTGACCATGATTGGAGAGAATTAAACTTTAACTTAACAAAAATTAAAATACAGGAAAAAAGTATCGGTGTTTCACTTAAATACAATGGTAAACGATTCATTGCCATTTACTATGTATGTAGTGTTGGTCCTGCTCCCGTCTCCTGAATCACCCTGTATCTATATATATTATACAGGGTGTGGCCTGTAATAGGAGCAATAAATTTAAGGCGAAGGGATATGCAAATGACCTTGCCCCATCGGCGCCTAGCCACGGACAGCGGGCGTTCATACTAGATGGCGCGAGCGTAGGCTATCGATGTATTATTAATCGGATTGACGTATAGATGGCGTAAATTATTTCATTTATATTTTAATTGGTGATTTAATTATAACTGTATTTATAGTATTGAGGAAATAAAAGGAAAATCCAATGCCACATGTTATCTCACTGCTGTATTTCGCAATCGAGAACAAACCGAAGCACACCGAAGGAACTCGACCGCTCAAAGCATGGCCAGGAGAGCGAAAGAGACAGCACGATCCAAACTTTAATACATAGCTAGAATTAGTACTTCACTTTGAGATAGAACTTTTATTATGTAAGTATAAGAAGAAAATTTAGGAATATATTGTGATATTGTCCTAGAATAGGAAGACTACCGTTTGTTGATTTATCGGTTCAAAACCTAACTTACCTACCATCAATCTCGGTACTTCTAGCCGACTAGATGCCGCTGAACTCCTTACCTGTGTGATAAACACGCGGCGCGGGCTCTTGGCACAGGGTTAGAAAATAAAAGTCTAGTTTACAGTTATTATTATGATGTTTATTTCATTGGACAAAATACTTAAGCATACGGAGGATGAATACCCTTTTAAATAATCAAAAAGAAGTAAACTATTTATTTCGTTTTTAAAAATACTTTGACAATTTTCTTTGCAATTTTTCATGAAAACATATCTGGAAGTATATAAATAGATAAAAATAAAATCCAACCAAGTGCGATTCGGACTCGCGCACCGAGGGTTCCGTACAACTAAAAAACAAATGTGATTTTTCAATATACTTATTGGTATTTGTTGGTAAAATATACGTATTAATACTTTCAGTACCAGTAACCCTAGGGTGTGTGGGCGCTGGTTTGGTAGGCGCTTTCCGCTACATACGGTTTATCTCATGTTATCGGCTACGAGCGTAGCGCTACGAAATCGTTGGCAGTGAAAGTGTTGATAAACAATATCACTAAATAAGATCATAAGTCATAGGTGGAATCCCATTAAACATATCCTTTTTCCTGAATGTACTAAATTGATCAAGAAAGAATGCCACCAAATGTGGAAAGAATACTTCGATTAGAAAAAATTCGTGTGACAGGCGAGGCCATACATTTTAAGAACTCTGCTTCCCATGTTTTATGTACAGTATACATCTTAGCAGAGAAAAAATTTTTGGTCATTGGACCAAATAAAAATATGCACCTGCTTAGTGCTGCTCATCTGCTCACATCCAATGGCCACCGTTCCAGCCACTGCGCTTGTGTTTAGATCCAATTCATTAGTGGACTCATCATTGTAAACTACAAAATCCATGTTGCACATTTTACATTTCAGCCGAAATTGAGATAGTAAACCAGTGCGAACTTCAGATACAATTTCCACTGCTTTTAAACCACAATTCAGTGGACCATGACAAGACATTTCCTGTAGTTGCTTGAAAAATGGGAAAACATTAACAATGTTTTCATTGCCTTTATCACTGAAAAGAAAATAACATTACAGCATGAATTATCAAAGTCATAACATCTAATAACTATGCTACTACCCTCCATTTCATTATATTTATGATTTTAAAAATAAAGAGTGGTGTTTTTTTTTCAAAATTCTGACCATTTACTATCTGATAATGTGCTTTTTAGTACATATTCACATTTATAAAAACTACCCTTTTTACTTTGTAATAATAGTAATAATAATAAAAATATGCATGCGCTTTGGAAGGCACATTAAGCCAAGGTCTTCCAGCAGCTTGAATTCTCTAACAGTCAAGTTATCCATTCACTTTACAAGCCAATAAGGTCTATTTTACCCCTTGGGTTGAAAGGTCAGATGGCAGTCGCGTCCGTAAAAACTAGTGCCTACACCAATTTGTGGGATTAGGTAGCAGACCCCCGGCATGGCGGGCATCGTTTCTTCATTATTTTAACTTTTCATTAATTAATAACTTATCCGCCATAACAATATTTATGTGGAAATTTCAACTTGCTAACTATTACCGTGCAAAAAAGTCTGTTTGTTAGAAGTTGGACAGAAAACGGTGTAGACTTATTAATAATATTAATTTTGGTACCCTGAGAATATGGAATCCTGATACTTCATTTATTATTTATACTCACCTTTCAACCACAATATTGTCATCCACTACAAATGAATCATCATCAACAGCAACAGAACTGAAATAAAGGTACAGAGATAGAGTCCACAGTAATATAATAAAATAGCAAAGTACTGAAACATTTAATAAATGTCTTTGCTATTATTAGTCATCTTCCCTAATAATCATTTACATAAACATTATTTTTTCAGATTATAGTATTTTAGGATAATAAAAAAATATTGGGTGACACATTTACACAAATCAACAGTCCCAAACTAAGCAAAGCTTGTATTATGGGTACTAGATGATGATATACATACTTATGTACATAAATAAATTTTTCCTGCCAGTATCTTTGGCACTATGCTGCGGGGGATAGATTATTTATTTTTAAAATTTTGGTAAGCATATATTTTTAAATTTTTAAATGTACCTTTTAATATTGTTTATCGTTTTGTAACGTAATACATAAAAACATTCAAGACCCCGGTCCAAATATTCATGCTCAACACACAAATAAATGCCCTGTCCGGGATTCGAACCCGGGCCCTGTGGCTTCAGGATTTGTATGAAACAAACCTAATGGGTAGTATTTAAACACATCCAAAGGAGTTTACAGTTTTATAGCAAATGAAACTTATGTAAAATTAATCAACACTTTACAATTGACAAAACCCTAAAAAGAGGGATACTCTTTCATCGATGTAGCAGTGGGCATCTTCTAATTTAAATATATAAAATTACATAAATTAACATTTACTTTCATTTATTTTTGATGTTCATATGATTGGATAGTAATTGATTTATTGATTGACAAAAACATTACAGCTTGTAATTGTATCAATCACTGACAGTAGTTTGTATCTATTGCATTATGCCTCTTCCATATTTTGTAATACCATGAGTGCCTACATAATAGTAGTTACATTTCAGCAACACAATAATCAGATACTTACGTTTCAGGTTTAACTGATAGTTTCATTAGCTGCTTCAGTTTACGTTAGTATATATCTTCTTTGTCAGTACTAAACTCGTGATTGTCATTGTCAAAATCTGTAGAGACGCTACAACAAAAGGAAAGCAAGGGTTTAGAAATAAATAACACTGAATTATGAACACACACAACTAAGGCCAGGTCTTATGGATTTTGCACAAATACCCCTTGTATATAAACTTACTTTGCTGTGGCGTCGAGTCGTTTCATTGCAGCAATTTGTACTCGACGTTTGCGCATCAACCTGACTGATGCAGTAGGTTTCCGCCCCTTCCTATTTCCCATATTGGTAAAAGTTTAACTATGTCACACACCGCACCAAACACATAGGTTAATCCAATGTCAATAACAATACACCTAATCTAACCTAACATCATGAAATAATACAATCAACGAATAAAATGAACTACCTATTTTAATTATCTAAACTAAATAACACACACAATATAACAAAATGCAGTTAAAAATCCTTTAACACCAAATTCCGCACTTCTAAAGAACGTATGAGCGTATATCAACTATCAAAACAAAACACACAGTCCACACAGAATTATAAAACGTCAACGAACAACGAACGAGAGAAATATCCATGGATGGACGTGGGATGGACAATAAATCTGGCAACAGCGCAGCACTCGTGCAAACGGAAACGAGCTCGCAACGCCGCTTACGGGCGGCCCTTCCTTCCTTACTTCGAAAAATGCAATGATACAATTATGAATACAAGTTCAAATCCTACATCACAAAAAAAGTCAAAATAGTCCCCAGTGATTTTTAATTTTATTTTAAGTAGTTCTAATAATTTTCTAATATTTCTCTTTTCTTTGAATCATATTTTAATGTTTATAATAATTTATTGTACGTTACAAAGTGCCTGGTCATAGTATGTGAGCAAACATTTATTACAATGTTTAACATTCTTATTGTATAGGAAATATCTTTAAAAATTATAAAATATCTCTAAAATCCGTAATTTAGTATTTTAGGGATATAATAAAGTCTAGCCCACAACATAAAGTTACAAAAGTATACTTACAAAGTATGGCCACAAAATAACTTGCACAGCGGGAATAAAACTTAAACAAAAAAATGCTTAGAACGGCACTTTTAATGTGACTTATATATTTTTCAGTGAATTCTAGGAACATTTGAACAATTAAGGGAAATACTTGAGTATATGTGTGTTCAGACGGTGAACTTTCAAAACCTCCACATGCTGTATTTTAAGCAAAAAATCTCAGCAAAAACACCTCCATTTCATAGTTTTGCCATACCCTTCGCCTTAAAGGACGCTTCCTTAGGGCATCCGCAGTAACCTCTTGTGTCCAAAAAAAAACGTTTTTCAATTGGGAGAAATTTTGATCTACAGTTATGACCTCCAAGTAATGGATCTTGGCACCCAGAGATTATAGCGCGGCAGTCAATGCTGATCTGATTTTTAGGTTGCTTCAAACCAAAAATTTTCTAGCTTCAAACCAATGATAATGAGTCATAAGACTCATTATCATTGTCGCATTTTTGGTTTAAAAGGATATTTTTGGGAATTTAAAAATATATATGATTTTTTAGTGTTTTTTGAATAAATAGTTATTAATATCACTCCAGTAGAGTAAAAAAGCACATATAATCTACTTTTGCGTAAAAAAAATCATTTATTGTATTTATTTGTACTTAGCTAAGTCAGCTCATATCCCGGTGCACATGCACCTGCTTTTTTTATTTTTCAATTAAAACCATTTGGAAATAATTGCTGGAGAGCTCAATAGTGTACCGTTTGCTTTTTTGCTCCTATTACAGGCCACAACCTGTATAATATGTTATACAAGTAAATTATTTTGATTTCCATATGATTTGTTTACATTAATACAATGTACTGGTATAATAAAAAAAATTCATTGACAGATGTTTCTGTAGTCCAACCGAATTCTTTATTGATAAGTAACAACACTTCGATAGCTCTTCATTCATTAATAATTATAAAGGTGTAGTGTTTTATTGATTATTGTATTTTTAGTATTAAAAGCATAGAGAAAATAAGTAAGAATAGAGAGCTAACTCCATACATCATTTTTTACTTATTATTTCGTAGTCGACATCTAGCGTCAAATAGCGGAATTATCAGATCAGTATTGCTACTCGACAATTTTTAGCTAATATTATAACCGGATTAACCGGAACTCTGTTTTGAACTCATCCTGCTTTAAATATTAGTAGTAAATTGTTAAGAAATACACTTTTCGTCAGTAGCGACATACGTGACATCTAGTATCTTTATAGCAGTACTGATAATTCCGCTATTTGACGCTAGATGTCGACTACGAATTAATAAAGAAATATGATGTATGGAGTTAGCTCTCTATTCTTATTTATTTTCTCTATGGTAAAAGTAAAATGATGTTATAAATTAGTCCTCTTAATATGTAGCTGTGCCCTTGCATGGTGTCACATGTAGACCTCATCAACATCATTATCATCATCATGTCAGCCGAAAGACGTCCACTGCTGGACATAGGCCTCCCCCAATGACCGGTCCTGCGCCACCCGCATCCAGCGGACACCCGCGACCTTCACCAGGTCATCGATCCACCGTGTGGAGGGCCTGCCCACGCTACGCCTTCCGGTACTCGGTCGCCACTCGAGAACCTTTCCGCCCCAACGGCCATCGGTTCTGCGTGCTATGTGCCCCGCCCACTGCCACTTAAGTTTAGCGAGTAAGAGGATTATATCGGTCACTTTGGTTCTGCTGCGGATGGCCTATTTCTGTTGCGATCACGCAGAGAAACTCCCAGCATAGCCCTCTCCATTGCTCTTTGCGTGACTCTGAGCCTTCTTATGAGGCCCATAGTAAGCGAACACGTTTCAGTGCCATATGTCATCACTGGCAACACACATGTAGACCTATGTATTCTTAATTACACCTTTTTAACCTTGTCGCCGCCAGACGTCAAAGTAATTCGCCGTGCCCCTGACGCCACAACGGTAAAAAAATGATGTGTAAAGAAATAATGCCAATATAAAATTGGGCAGCTTAACAGTAGTTTTTCATTAAAAAAAAATTGTCGGCCATTGCCGTCGTTGGCGTCAGGGTGACGATTTTACGTTGACGTCTATAGCCGACCGTGGCGTTCAAAAGGTTAACTGCAATGTGACTTGCAATTAATGATTTTGACTTTGAATAAACATGGTAAAGTTTCAAACGAATAAAGGCATATTACGATACGCGACATCAAAAAGGGACGTGCGCTTCAAAAATTACACATTGTATAGCATGTGTGGGCTAACTTTATTCAAATGTTAACAAGGACGCGGGACGCTATACCATTTCGTGGTGAAACAATCGTTACCCAGTTTCCGCCCGGGACAGCGACATCTAGCGGGGAACTCGGACAAAGGTGCGAACACTAACCATTTTTAATTGAAAACATTTCAATTTTTTAAGTAGTACGAAATCTTAACTCATTTCGTTAATTTGGTAACAAGAAACCCCAAAATATTTTTTTTATATTTTTATAGCTATTAGTTTTCTAAATATTCACGAAAATGTGAATCAAGCCCATATCGTAGTAATGACGTCGCTACTATGAAATTGTGACAGTCACAGCGGACAAAAAGAACAGCAGTTCACTTTCTTCAGTAAATTTCTCATAGTAACAGTGCTTCTGTATGTTTTGTTACGCTGTGACGCCTTACTTGTCACTTACTCTCTTTTAGAATGAGGAACTTTTGAAATTGATTTATTTATATGAAATTGAGATATTTTCGAGAATTTAAAAATGTGGTTTTACTCTTTTTATCCTCTATTTGAATTCATTTGGAAAAAAGCCTGCTTAAAAAAAATGAAATCCTAACAACAGATTTCTCTATCTCTTCTAGTTGACTTCTCCCTACTGACCCATTTGGATTTATCACCCGGTATAGCGTTTTCTTCCAGACAACCAGTGGTGGGTCAAGCAGGGGCCTTTCAGCTCAAAGTAAAAAAAATTCTATGGAAATGTCCGTTTAACTTGTTTCTACCAGATGTCACTGGGTGCTATCTCTATCGCACTTGCATATTGAAGTGACAGAGATGCAGCGTTGGTGCGGTTAGTTCTTACTAAATACAGAACGGCGCTACGATTTATGTGCAGTATTTCACTGGTATCTCTATCTTAGTATATTATACTTTGTGGGGACAACACTACGCGGCACCGATTGGGTAGCGCGGTACAAACATTGAAAAGGGTAGGATTAAACACAAAGTACCATTATGACGACCTGTTTAGCCTAGTTGGTAGTGACTCTGCCTCCGAAGCTAGTGGTCCCGGGTTCGAATCCCGGCCAGGGCATTTATTTGTGCATTTTTCACGGATATTTGTTCTTGGGTCTTGGATGTTTTCTATGTATTTAAGTATGTATTTATCTATATAAGTATGTATATCGTCGTTTAGTACCCATAGTACAAGCTTTGCTTAGTTTGGGACTAGTCGATCTGTGTAAGATTGTCCCCCAATATTATTATTATTATTATATATACTGAGATAGATACCAGTGAAATACTCCACATAGATCGCAGCGCCGTTGTGTATTTAGTAAGAACTAAACGCACGACCGCTGCATCTCTGTCACTTCAATATACAAGTGCGATAGAGATACTATATATGTTTTATTAAATTAGACTTAACACACTGCATCGAAAACGATGCGCGCTTCAAAAATTTTAGACTGCGCCTGACTCGCATGTCTACCCGTCAACGAGGCGTGTACAGCTCGGGCCTCTACCGGCGCGCGGACACATGCCGTTACCCAGTTCGCGAACGGGACAGCGCCATCTAGCGGGGAACTCCCACAAACGACAACTAGGATGGCCGCATAAGATACATTTAGAGCAGGGGCCTATTGCATAATTAGACTAATATTTTTTTATTTTTTTTATTAGAGAAGCAACAGATATAAGTACAATATTAGGTACAATGAAAGTATTTTAAACATTAGGTGTGTACCTACTTCCTTAAACGCTCTCACTAAGAGATACTTAAGTGCTATTTTCATTTACTACTTATTTTAATTTAGACGCTTAGAGACCATGTACATCTCTAAGGACTTAGGAATAATGGACGCTCAGAGACCACTAATTTTTTTAAATATAATGTATTGTAAGTTTACATTAATTGAATATTGTGCGTTTGTTAATCACTATAGTTTTGAAATCATTATTATTATTGTCTACTTTTTTTAGTTCCGCAATTCTGTTTTGAAAACATAATAATTATCATTGTCAATTTATTTAATTGTATAATTCATGTGTTGACTTGTAAAAGTGCCCTTGTGGCCTATTTGCAGAATTTAATTTTTGATTTTGATTTGATTTTGATAATAGTAATAATATTAGAAAATAATACAAGTTACTAGTTACAAAACTTACTAGTTGCGTTAATTTAGTGTTGCATAATTATTTTAGGTTTACGCTAATACTATTAGAAAATTATGTCGCATGAATTACTAATAATATCGTTAAATTTACAAGCAAATTTATAATTATTTACAAGTACTGATAAATTTTGTTGCATAATATATTGAAACAAACTTGTAATAAGGATACTAATATTATTAGCAAAACACAAAATTACAAGTAACCAAGTTGGCTGATTGAGTCAAACCCTTTGCCTATCTGTGGTCTATTCAATGAAAAGAAAAAATCTTGGTGAAGAACAGTAACGATGATGTTAAACATTTTGCGAAACATCCAAATCGCTTAAAATGATTGGTAAAATAGAAGAGCACAGAAAATTAGAAATGAGTGTTTTAACAAAAAAAAAAAAATACTATTTTCAAAAGTAAAATTGATGCTGTCCGTATATACCTTTTGGTGGCGCGGTATTAAATATTGATAATCGTCATCGTCTGATAAATGCAGCAGAGCGCTCGTGGCCCAGCGGCGCCCGCCTACCGCGTGCGGTATGCGAGGTTAAGCAATGTGGGCGCAGGTCAGTTCTTGAATGGGTGACCCCGCCTTGAGTGGTTACTAACTGAGCGCTCCCGTGCTTTGGAAGGCACGTTAAGCCGTTGATCCCGGCTGCTGTGTCGACAGCAGTCGTTAAGCCAAGTTAGAGGCCTTCGGGCGGCTTGAGAACTTCTAACAGAGTCAAGTTGCCCACTCACTTGACAAAGGGGGGTCGAAGATGCACCACGTCCGTAGGGAGTACCCGCCGTTACCCTACACGTGACCCCTGGGTGGTGCTAAAAGTGCAACAAAAACTGGCAACCGTACTTGTCTTCTCGAAGATCTCACGGTTCGAAAATAAATGCCATACGATTAAATAAAATAAGCAAATTATACATTTTGCGACGATTAAACTACAACTTCTTGTAATTCGAAATTACCATGGTCCTTGGTTAAGTAGTTATAAATACAAGTTACAACTAATAATTTGATTATTTAGACTCATATTGCAACATAAACTAATAAAATGCACCAATAATATTAGTTATTAGGACTTATATTTTACTACGCGTATTTTATTATGCCACCGATGGCCGTTGGGGCGGAAAGGTTCTCGAGTGGCGACCACGTACCGGAAGGCGTAGCGTGGGCAGGCCCCCCACACGGTGGACTGATGACCTGGTGAAGGTCGCGGGTGTCCGCTGGATGCGGGTGGCGCAGGACCGGTCATTGTGGAAGTCTTTGGGGGAGGCCTATGTCCAGCAGTGGACGTCTTTCGGCTGACATGATGATGATGATGATGATTTTATTATGTAACAAAAATCTACAAGTTTTAATCGAACAGGCTCCACGGAAATTTCCTGACTTTAATATCGTAAACGAAAACTTGTACAAGCGTATTAGGAATAGAAATCCGTTAGCTAGGGATTCTGAATGGAAGCGGGTAGTCCCCAACGAGCTGAGACAGGATACACTTAGGCAGTGTCATGACAGACCAGACGCAGCGCACTTAGGTATTTTTAAGACTTTGAAACGTGTAGCATAGACTTATTTCTGGCCTAAAATGCTGAGTGACATTAAAAGATATAAGTTGGTTGATTGAGCTCACAAGAAGCTTAAGACATACCTTCCTCCACAAATGGCTTGAGTCGCTTCAGCAGTTCCCCAGCCAGGATCACCACTGAAGTGGTGCCGTCTCCCACCTGAAATATTGACATCCGCTCCATTAATGTTTTATAATAGTTATTTGTGCAACAAAAGAGCAAAGTAGATTTTTGCTGCGAGTGTCGATGTCGAGTCCCGAGCGAGCGAAAGATTCAATTATAGAATCTTGAGTGTAGCGAGAGACTCAAAGATACGAGATGCACATATTTTTGCTCTCGTGTGATACATACAACTTTTTACCTCAGCGGCGAGAACATATAACATAACGCAATAGAATAGAGACAGAGAGAATGAAGTTTAAATGTTCCAAGCTTTTTTTCCACCGTATGAAAAGATGACCTGCGACTAACCTACGATATTAAAAAAAATGAAGTTTTTGTCAAGCTCGCAGCCAAACTGCATTCTGCTCACTGGTTGTCGCGAACTGTATCGCGAAGTTTGTAACCCATGATCGGGGCGTGTACTGGCACCTTAAGAGATTATTTACTCTGGCAAGTTTACTACTTGAGGGTAGAGGGAGAACTGTAGTCTCGCATATTTAAGCGATTAATTCCGTTGGAAAGGCCTCATTCGATGGTCGACTACTGGCAAGGGTACAACTAGTAACGTCTTGCTGCCCGACGAGTTGGAGCTACGCCGCATTGAGAGCTAAGTGTATTTAGATCTTAGCAGCGTAATCGTTCTTTATTTATTGTCATATCTAGATTGTGCCGACGTAAGACTACATGGTTGAACTTAAGGCTATCTAGTGTACCTGACTGTGGTAGTAAGACATGACAAACATATTCCCAGACCAAGCATTGACATACTTGAGGCATTGACATACTGATCTAAGTATTTAGTTAAGCGATGACTAGTAAAAAGACAAAATAAAACTATTGAAATAATCATAAAGTCATGCTTGCCTTGGTGAGCTTAAGTGTTGGTCTTAGTCACCTAAATTTGGTGTGGTGTTATAAATCGTCATTATTAGCTTGCTTATTAAGGTAGTCTCTTGCTGGTACTTGTGCTGGCGTGTAATGGAGACTGGGTTTCTTGTATGAGCAAGGTAACCCCAAATTTACAATGTTCTGTTCATTGATATGCAAAATTAAGGAGGTTCCGATGTGCCGGGACTCCAGGTATAGCTTACAGCTTACCATGTATGCGTGTGTATCAATTTACAGGTGAAAGCATTCAGTTCCTGTGCTTCAGGATTGAGTGCATGGCTGACATACAAATGTTGAGCTAACAAGAATAGAAATAAGGCGAAAGCCATCATCGGTTTGATATCTTAGTGGTACCATTGAGAAGAAGAAATAATAAATAAGGCTACTACACCATGTGTAGTAGTACGGTCAAAGAACCGTACAAATGCAGCATAGCTATAGTGACTACCACACCAAATGTAATAAACTGTAAAGTAGCTTAGATATATTGGCCTGATAGAACCTTTATGTGCTAAGAGCTATGCACATGTGACAGTTGAAGTCATAGGGTATTTAAACCCACAGGTGGTGAATACGAGAGTCTTGAGATGGGTGCGAAGCAGATAGAATAGTTCGGAGACTGCGCTGGATAATTGAAGGTAGGATTCAAATTTTCCTACTCAATTTGTCGTTACGCCCACAATTTGTCGCAGTCTAAATATGTTTATACATGAGTAACAATTCCTATATCTTAGAATGTCTAACATTCATTACCATATGTGGAAGGCGTGGCGATACTGGTTTCAAGCAGCAAAACCGCCATTTTTGAGCCGCTGAGGTGAAAAATTCTTTTCAATACAGTTGCTCTTAAAGTGTTACCTTTTGTAGCTATATATATCGTGCGGAAACTTGGATTTTCGCACTAGTGCTTTTTACTTTTCCAATCTTGTTTTTATTTTCTATATCGCGCGGAATATTGGATTTTTCGCACTACTGCCTTTTACATTTCCATTTTTTGTAACGTCGTGCAAATGTATAACGTCGTTATAGCGTTCAAAATGACTAACTGTTGGGTCGTGGCTGAGGCTGGGGTGTCTTCAGGGAAAAAAGTAAGAAGTCGTGTGCGCATGGTATCGAGTCTATTTCGAAAGCGAAATTTAATAAATGACTTAACAATATAACTAAACTAATAACAGCGCCCCCTATTAGTTGTATTGAGCGTCGCTGTAGACTACTTAACTAACTAGCCAAATAGATGGCGCTGTTCTGCAAGTGAACACAAACTTTCCGCACTTTTATCGAAATCATATGAGGATAGACTAAAAAAGCTAGGCCTAACAACACTGCAAACGAGGCGCCAACGTGGGGACATGATTGAGACTTTTAAAATTCTAAACGGCTATTACGACTGTCCAGAACTGACCGACTTGTTCACTCGACATCTAAACACGCGCACAAGAGGGCACAATTATAAACTAACAACAACAAGACATAATACAAATATCGGCAAAAACTTTATTGCGAACCGAATTGTTAATACTTGGAACAAATTACCCTCCCAAGTTGTGAACTCCAACAGTGTTAATCAGTTTAAAAATAGACTTGACAAACTATCTAAAGCAGTGAATTATATTAGTGCTTAGTGAACTATGATTTAGACTTACCAGCGCGAGCTGCCTGTCTAAAATAATATAATAATAATAATAATAATGTATAATTTCCTTATTTTCTCTAGTCCAGCCACAGACATCAGAGTAAAGCAGATCCTTTCATTTAACCTCGTAAGTCCTTTGTTTTTTCAACTGTAGTAGTCCTAACTACCCAGTGTACTACACCAAGTACAAACTAAGAGTAGTGCTTCAGACCCAGACGTGACTTTTTCGATTTTGTTTAAATTCTTGTCATTGGTTATGTTCAGTATGTCGATGGATTTTAGCGGATCCTTAATTTGTACTTGGTGAAGTACATTAGGCAGTTGTTTATGCTATGCAGTTAAAATTTCAGGTCTGAAGTACTATCGTCAATTTGTACTTGTATAAGTACGTGGGGGCTTACGAGGTTAAGTTGAACGATTTCTGTACATCTGATCTATTCTCACTAATGCGCAAATCACTAATTTTGAGAGACATACATAAGTGATATCTGACAGGACTTCACCTGTCAGTGTCTCCGTCTTCATCGTCAGTTCATTACTGGTGGGAGACTCAAAATGGATTTCCATACATCATTATAAAACTGTTTTTATTTTTAAAAAGAGGCACACGTCAATGCCCGTAGTCTGCCACCTCAACGATTTTTTAATATATATATATTTTTTTTATTAAAAATGGGTGAATGCGATAAGTTAAGTGGACTGTAGACGATATTATTTTCGAATAATTAACACATACGAGAGTTACAAACCGCGGTACAAAAGACAGGCTTAGATCAGTTGTTTGAAGCACTCACCTTGCTGGTCTGCAGATGTTGATGCAGATCTCGGTAGTAGGTGCTGGGATAGGCCCCCTAAACCCTTGGATCGCCCGAACTCACCTCAGATTCAGGTTACCTCTCACCAGCGCTGTTACCGGAACACAGCAGATATGCACTTCCTCCAACGGATCAGCCTTCTTTTCGACAACTATGCGTGATTTGTACGAGACAACGAATACTCTCGCGATAACGACACGATATTTAAATTAAAACGACAATTTGCACGATACCGCGCCGACAGTTTCGATACGACATTCAAACCGAAGTCACGAAGTGACTTTTCTATTACTTTTTTTTTTTTTAATTCGAAACGATAATGTTGCCAGGCGAACATAGTTAAAAACTACGTTTCTTAACATTCCGCCCACCAAAATACAAAGTATTTTTTTTTTAACAGAGTTTTTTTTTTTTCACACGACACAAGATAAAACTCACGATGGCTTGGGATAGTTTTTCCCTAATTTTTTTTTTAAACGATACTTAAATTTACTTAACACTACGATAATATTGCAATATTTACGATACTACATATAAACTTTATTTAGCTTTGTAGGGGTAGAGGACACAGCTTTACGACAGGTCTTTTGAGTTCGCCAGACTCCGTGCGAACTGTAACTACTCGACAAATCCCATCACTTCCTGGATGAAGTTGTACCACCCGGCCAATTTTCCATTTCATAGGACTACATTGCTCATTAACAATGAAAACAAGGGTCCCGACAATGATATTCTTCTGGTCATCGAACCATTTGTGGCGCTGCTGCAAGGTATGCAAATATTCTAGGTGCCACTTGCGCCAGAAGTCTTGATGGATTTTTTGTAGCAATTTCCACCTCTGAAGAGGGCCCAATTTTGCGTCAACTATGTTACTTTCCGGTAAAATAGTGAGCGGTTCCATCGTAAGAAAATGGCCAGGACTTAATACCGAAAAATCATTAGGGTCCGAACTGACGGGGGTTAGAGGCCTTGAATTTAACATGGCTTCTATTTGGGTTAAGACTGTGTAAAATTCTTCGTAGGTAAGTCGCTGTGAACCTACTACACGCGACAAATGAGTTTTTACTGACTTTACGCCAGCTTCCGCTAGGCCAGAAAAGTGCGGGCTACCAGGCGGATTGAAAATAAAATCAATCTGTTCGGCTCGCGAAGCTTTAGCCATCAAGTCGTGCAATATGTTAGATGCACCCACAAAGTTCCTGCCTTGGTCCGAGATCAGTCGCGAGCAACGACCACGACGCGCAATGAAGCGGCGTAAGGCTGCTAAATAAGCTTCAGACGTAAGCTCGGAGACAAGCTCGAAATGCACTGCCTTAGTGGCAGTACAAATGAAGACGCAAATGTACGACTTGAATGTGCGTAAGCCACGACCGCGAGCTAAACAAACATCGAACGGACCAGCGTAATCTACCGCCGAAGACGAAAACGGCTTAATTTGGTTTATGCGAAACGGTGGCAAATTGCCCATAAAAGGAGGTGCTTTTGGGCGGGCACGAAAACACTTCATGCAAGACGAAGTTACTGATTGTATAGCCTTCTTCGACGACAGAATCCAAAATTCTTGGGCTAGCAAATTTTGCAACGTTTGCAAACCTGGATGCATAAACCGATTATGATAATCCTCAATGATCAGCGTCGTTAACCTATGATCACGAGGCAACAAAATTGGATGTTTAACATCAAACGACAAATTTCCTTTAGAGAGGCGACCGCCCACCCTCAAGATCCCAAGCTCATCCAAAAAGGGCGACAATTTCCGCATGGGTTTTGACAAGGAGCGGGGAGACTTCTCTTTCGATAAACAACGAATTTCGGATGCGAAGACGAGCTCTTGCACATGCTTCACGAGAAAATGGAGAACCTTCATTATTTCTTCAGACGACAAATTAGGATCCATATTTTTCGACAAGGAGTTTTGCAAGTTGCGGATATACCGAAAACAATAGGCAAGAATGCGCAATATGCGTTGCAGAGACGAGAATCGATTTAAAATATTATTGACAAAGGATTCATTGGAGGCTGTGAAGAGACTATAAATCTTCTGTTCATCAGAAGCCCCTTGATCTGAAAAGAACTCTGACTGCGGCCAAGACTCTTGAGGATTACACAGCCAAGGAGGCCCCGCCCACCATAGCGTATTCCCGATTAAGTCAGCAGGTAACAAGCCACGGGAACCGCAATCCGCTGGGTTACATGAACCTGCAACGTGGTGCCAATTTTCAGGGGGAATATTTTCCTGTATATGCGCAACCCTATTAGCCACGAAGGTTTTCCACTTCGAGGGACATGAACGAATCCAAGTCAGAGCGACACTTGAGTCTGACCAAGCGTGGATATCGTCAAAAGTATAGAAATCTTTTAAGGCTTCTGTAAACGAAACAATCAAGTCCGACAATAAGACAGCCGATACCAATTCCAATCTCGGAATTGAGCATTTACGAAGAGGAGCTACCTTCGATTTCGCGCAACAAAGACGCACGACAACAGAACCGTCATTCTGAACGACACGACAATAAATGACAGCACAGTAACCCTTTTCCGAAGCGTCGCAATACCCGTGAAGTTGCAACGACACAAAAGATATAATCATTCGGCGGGGAATGGACAATGAACTCAACTTCGACAATTGTGATTTGAACTTCCGCCATTCTTGAGCGATGGCAATGGGAGCTTCGTTATCCCAGTCAGCGCCAGACGCCCATAGAAGTTGTATTAGATATTTTGCGAAAAATACAACTGGCGACAATAGACCCAGGGGATCGAAGATACGAGCGATGTCCGAAAGAATTGATCGCTTCGTACAACGACCATCATTCAACGATGTCTTGAATGTGAAATTATCTTCCTTTGGAAGCCACGAAAGACCGAGAATTTTTAAAGAAAGATCATGCACGTCTTCAAAGTTACGGAGTTGATCCGAATACAACTCTGAGCCAGGCAAACTCTCTAGGAATTCGGGGCTGTTAGAGGTCCATTTGCGCAAGTGTAGGTGAGCAGACGACAAAATGTCCACCAGTTGCTTACGCAAGACCAACGCACTCTCCACAGAGTCTGCACCTGTTACCACGTCATCGACATACACATCCCTTGCCAACACTGCAGCACAATCAGGAGCACGAGACGAGAATTCCTTCGCTAACCTGGATATGCACCAAAGCGCCTGATAGGGGGCACAGGTCACACCGTACGTCACTGTGAGCAAACGATAATCTTTCACAGGGTCCTCCGGAGACGGACGCCACAGAATGCGCTGATAGTCACAGTCCTGAAGGTCGACCAGGAACTGGCGATACATTTGTTTGATATCCCCGGTGAACACTACAGCATGCCATCGAAATCGAACTAACAAGTCGAACAGATTTTTTTGCAATTTAGGGCCAGGCAGCAATGTATCATTGAGGGATTTCCCTGCCAGATCCTGGGCACTAGCATCAAAGACCGTGCGAAGAGGGGTAGTAACAGATTCAGGGCGCAGGATGCCATGATGCGGTATATAGAAGAATTGACCTTCAGAAGACAAAGGAGGATCAACTTCTACCATGTGACCACATCTAAGATAGTCGTCCATGAAATTGACATAAGCTGTCCGAAAGTGAGGGTTCAACTTGAACTTCCTGTCTAAATTTAAGAGACGCTTGAGAGCAATCTCCCGAGAATTTGAAAACCTAGGTTTTTCCTGAGGGTCAACGAAAGTCAATGGTACTACCATTCTACCCTCGGAATTACGACAGTATGAATTTTCCATTTGGTTTTCACACGTCAATTCTGACTTCGACAAAACGACAGTTTTGGGAGGATCTACGTTTTCCAACTCCCAGAAGCGCTTGATACTATTGTCTAATGAAAGACTCGACACGAGAAAGCACTCCTTGTTCTGAACACTAGAACTCTTATGACACCGAAAACGAGAAGAGGCAACGTCTACGGAGCACTCACCCATCACTATCCAGCCGAAAACAGTGCGGATAGCAATAGGCTGACCTGCGTTGCCCTTGACAACGCCGGGCTGAAGTGCTGAAGCAAGAAGGTTGACGCTAACCAACATGTCAATAGGTCCGGGCTTACAGAACGAGGGATCAGCAAGATCTAAATCCTTGATATGTCTCCAAGATGAGACATCAAATGGTTCTGACGGCATGTCAGAGCAGATTTTAGAAAGCACAAATGCATCGAACGAGAATTTGCATGAGGAGTCACCATTCGAAGGGACTATCTCACAAGCGACAAGTCCAAGAGTATCAGTCGATGTTTGACCGATACCATTCACCGATTGTGCACAACCTTTTATTGGTAGTCCAAGCCTTTGCGCGCATTTCGAGGTTATAAAATTACAGGCACTTGCACTGTCTATTAGAATACGAATTGGTACCAATTTATTAAATTTATTTTTAATTAACACAACAGCTGTTGAAAACAAAGCTTGTGTATTCGAGTTTGGAACAGCTAAAGTCAGCTGAGTTGGTTGTATAGGAGGTTCCATCTCAATATTCCTATCAAAATGAAGTAACGAATGGTGTCTCTGTTTGCAACTACTGCAAGTAACAGTTGACTTACACTTCTTTACTGAATGTGATGGACGACAACAAAGGATACAAAGTTTATTTTCTTTTACCCGAGTAAACCTCTCATAAGGAGACAATTCCAAAAACTTCAAACAATCTTCTACTTTGTGACCTGAAGCGGCACATATGGCACAGTTGCTTACAGGTGGCACAACAAGGGATGGTTTAGGTTTAGCAGCTGGCTTGCTATTTACTATGGTTTGCCTAACTGTTGAGTTTTCCAACGCCTGACCTCGCTTTTCAACAAATGAAATTAAATTTTCATAGCTTGGTATTTCAACGCTCGAGTCAAGCTGCAATTCGAAAGCTTCTTTGGTAGCTGCATCCAACTTGGACCACAACAAATGAAATAAAATAAAGTTTTTGTCGGGTAATTGATACTTCGACAATATTTCCAAGTTTTCTTTAAATGTTCGACAAACTCTATTTAATTCTAGAGCGCTCTTTGATTTCACCAATTCACAGTTCAAAAGCTTTTCATAAAATATGTTAGCGATAACTCTTTTTTTATCATAATGCATTTTTAATGTGTTATAAGCCAATAAGTAATTGTCATCTGACAATGGATAATTCTTTATCAGATCGAAAGCTTGCCCATGAACACTTGACAATAAATAATGCAGCTTTTCGACTGCTGGGATATTTTTACTGTGAATAAGCGAATCGAAGATCTGTTTAAATGATACCCAATGCTCAATTTTAGAATCAAAGGGAACGATATTGATTTTAGGTAGCTTCACACTTGAACCGGAACTGTTATTTGAACTATTATTCACTACAGTGGGTTTCTGCTCTTCAATTCTTTCCGATAAACGTAATTTAATTTCTTTCACTATTTTCTCAAATTGTGACGAATACTGCAACTCACTTGACCTATCAGCAGCTGACAAGGAGCATAACAATTCAATCTGAAATGCATGAAATTCATTCTCGATGTTATTTACATCTTGCAAACAATAACCCTGTAAATCGGACTTCTGCATAAATTCCATGCGAGCAAAAGCATAGTCACGACCGACACGGTTCTTGTCGCAACCATCTACAGAAGTATTACCACTGCCCCCCATATTTAACAATAATCGAATGTATTTTTAACTATGAAGCGAAACTAATAAGAGGTTATAATTCAATTGACATTGACCTAGATAACAACTGTGAGTATGACAGCTTAAAACTGCAGTAGCAATTACGTTCAGAAACGACTACGATTTTTACTCTGAATAAAATGAGCGGTTAAATAAACGCTAGTTAATATCGGAAAAACACCCAAGCCAAGTGTGTTCTATACAAGTTCTATGCTTACCCTCAATTGTTTTTATGACGAACAAAGAACTAAAATTGTATACGAAAATTGTTTGTAAAACACGAAATTACCAAGATCGCCTTACAAAATTATACGGCTCGATGGATCAAAAAATGAATGCGATAAGTTAAGTGGACTGTAGACGATATTATTTTCGAATAATTAACACATACGAGAGTTACAAACCGCGGTACAAAAGACAGGCTTAGATCAGTTGTTTGAAGCACTCACCTTGCTGGTCTGCAGATGTTGATGCAGATCTCGGTAGTAGGTGCTGGGATAGGCCCCCTAAACCCTTGGATCGCCCGAACTCACCTCAGATTCAGGTTACCTCTCACCAGCGCTGTTACCGGAACACAGCAGATATGCACTTCCTCCAACGGATCAGCCTTCTTTTCGACAACTATGCGTGATTTGTACGAGACAACGAATACTCTCGCGATAACGACACGATATTTAAATTAAAACGACAATTTGCACGATACCGCGCCGACAGTTTCGATACGACATTCAAACCGAAGTCACGAAGTGACTTTTCTATTACTTTTTTTTTTTTTAATTCGAAACGATAATGTTGCCAGGCGAACATAGTTAAAAACTACGTTTCTTAACAATGGGATTGCACTTGGCCAGCATCTAGCCGGGGGGCAAAGATGAGGCCGACGATGAAGCGAGCTCACCCAGAAGATGCCTATTCACTCGTACCTTAAAAAGGTCCAGGTTATATGAACTCGGAAATACAGACGCCGGCAGAGAATTTATTTAATTAACCTTTTCAGCGCTCTGTCATCGAAGGTAGCAAATAAGCTTAAAGCTTACCTGATGGTAAGCAGACACCATAGATTATGGAGACTTGAGACTCCAGAAAAATCACAAGTGCGAAGCTGATCCTTTATTGACATGACATTCGTTGTGTTGACAAATAGAGATGCAGATCCCTCACTGTCAACACAACGTAATTATCCTCGGGAGTTCTGGCGACCTTACTCACCACACCACAACACCACAAAAGAAAGAGACATTCTACAAAGACTTGTGTCCTTTGGTAATATGTGTAAAGTCTGATATGGAATTCATCATCCTCCTAGCGTTATTTCCAGTACAGTTGCATCCTGATCGTGAAGGATGCCTGGGGTCCGCTACCTAATCCCACGAATTGGCGTAGGCACTAGTTTTAACGGAAGCGACTGCCATCTGACCTTCCAACCCGAGGGGGAAACTAGACCATATTGGGATTAGCCTTGTCAAGTGAGTGGGCAACAAAGTCTGATATGGAATTAGAGATCAAAAATGTAAACAAACAACTGTCAATCTGACATGACTTTCATTTTCACCTATACCAATACGCTTATGCTGGAAAAGGTGCAGAAGTGTTTCTTGCGCTATCTTTTTAAAAAGTCGTATGGTTATTATCCCTTTATCTACCCTACTGCTTATTTGCAGGGCGTTCTCGGATACAACTCGCTAGCAACGCGCAGATTGTTCGACCAGCTTATCGCAACACTTCGTATCCTGCGGGGTCGTCTCGATTGTCCTAGCCTGCTCGGTGAGGTCTGTCGCCTCTTTGTGCCCGATGGGCGTGCGCGGTTCCGTGTAGATCGGCTGCGGCTTTTCGCTGTCCCTCTTTGCCGTACGGTCTCGCGTCGTAACTCTCCTATTTGCCGCTCTTTGCATGCGCTCAATAAGCTCGACGCTGTGCAACTCTCCTGTGATTTGTTTGGATGGCCGGCCGGTTGTTGAAAGAGTGTGCTTGAAATTGTGTGAGGTTCTTAGTTAATAATATAGTATATAATTTGTTGCTAATGTATTGATAATTGATGTAAGCTCTTCAAGGCTAGATAAAAAAATGTAATTAATGACTTTAGGAGATTTCCTGTAATGTTATATTTTCATGTTTATAACAATAAATAAAAAAAAAAAAAAAACCTCTTGTCAATGACCAGTAGGTTAAATCATATCTCCACATATTTTATTTAAACAATACCAACACATTATTGTAAGATGGGACGACGAAATAATAAAAGTGGCGGGTGGACAATGGACAAGGCTAGCGAGACACAAAGATAGATGGAAAGGGATGGAGCAGGCCTTTGCCAAACGGCAAACAGACAGCCGATGCTGTCGATAGAATATAAATCGTAAGGAAAAAATTTTTTTGTAAACAATTGTCTGAATAAAAGGCTTCCACCACCACCATATCAGCCCTAGGACGTCCACTGCTGGACATAGGCCTCCCCCAACAAAAGGCTTATATTATTATTATTATTCATTCACCTCCCGTCAGTCGCTACGATAAGACTACGACACTTTGCAATTGCATTTATTCGTTAAAGTTAATTATTTATCAAAGTAAATTGAACCTTATTTCGTCAAACAGTAGCCGTATATTAGAGCTACTCGTTAACGTGCATTAAAATCAGGTTACTTTATACTTTCATGCATGCTTAAAAATGATACAAGTACAAGATTTAGGGTAGCTTTAGTCATACACTTATTCACTTATTAAATTTGTAAACCTTATTTAACTTTTGAAATTACGCTATATAAAAGTCGTGTATAACGAGATTGGTGAATCCTGTTTCCACCGTGATACAGTTCAATACTAGTACGGGGAGCAGAGGACGCTTACTCACTCGCACTCGACTATGTAGGTGCCTAGTACCAGCACAACTATATACCCATTTGTAGACCTTATGGCATTTGGCATGTCGGGTTTGCCATTGGTCGATTGGGTGTGTTGCTATTAGTAAGTACCTACCTACCTTTAAGATAAAAAACAATGTAAGCAGCAATATGTACTTCATTTATACAATAAATTATTATTATATTATTATTAATAATACGTTATTAAAAACGCTATTTAATTCAGAGTGGTTATTATTTGTATTAATTCAAATTTATTTCGCTTAAATTTTGAACGCGGTAAATTTTTAAAGTGTTCCAAAGATTTTCAATTACCCACTGCATACGTTAATTTTTGTATGGTGGCAACTCACTTGTTTACATTTTTGATCTCCAAATCTATCGCCGATTTTAATTTGATGTTGACTTTGACTTTGTATATAGCAAAACTGAAATTTGGACAGAAACTTAACTGATTGTATGAGCGTTTAAGAGCCCGCAGTAAGCTCGGTTCTTCATACAAACGTAGTTTCGCTCTCATTTTAAAATGGCATGCTGGAATCATTTGAAACTTTGTATACAAGGGGATCCAGTACATCTAGTTCGGAAATTAGTTTCTGTTGCTTGAAATTATAATGGAGAAAAAATACAGCGATTATTAAGGTGTTCATACAAGACCTAAAAAATTTCAAAAACTCGCTGCATTTTTTTTCCACTCCAATTTCTAGCAACAGAAACTAATTTCCGATCTAGATATGGCGGATCCCATTGTGTATACAAAATTTCATGTTTTTTCAGCATGGCGTTTCAAAATGAGAACGAAACTACGTTTGTATGGAGAATTAGGGGTTCTTAACAATAATTTTAAATATTACCTCCGCGTCCTGAGACTTTGCGATGTCGACTAGCGTCTTGGCAGCGGGGTGCACGATGTCCAAAAGCTGAAATACAACATACAATCGTATTTAGTAATGTGCAATTATTCAATGTTGATGATATTACTAACATAAAAAACACTATTATAATAATTTATACCAAAAAAAAAACAAGACTCCAATTTTGTACTTGCTATGCCACAATTTGTGAGCCAATGCTTGGTTACCTACAGAAAACACCGAAATCGGCATACGCGTGCCTATCGCATTCGAGGAGTTCCCTCGATCCCTCCTAGATCCCATCATCAGACCTTCACCAAATTTATATGGGACCAACTTGGGGGTACCTGCTTTGAAACAAAAAAGACATGATGCCCACGGCCGCCTCCTACCATCGCACCACTCGCCATCGGTGGGGATCCTCACACCTTACAAGTCTTACAACCTAAATGGTCGCGTATGGTACGGTTTCAGAGGAACTTCCTCCCTCGGACGCTCCGGTTGTGGAATGAGCTCCCTGCCGAGGTTTTCCCGAGGGACTACAATATGAGATTCTTTAAGAAAGGAGTGTATAAATTTTTAAAGGGACACCCCTGGAATTGCAGGCGTCCATAGGCTGCGGTGATCGCTTACCATCAGGCGGGCCGTACGCTTGTTTACCACCGAAGTGGTATAAAATAATAATAATTGTCGGCCGGTATAGCCTAGTTGGTTGTGACTCTGCCTCCGAAGCTAGAGGTCCCGGGTTCGAATCCCGGCCAGGGCATTTATTTGTGCATTTATCACAGATATTTGTTCTTAGGTCTTGGATGTTTTCTATGTATTTAAGTACGTATTTATCTATATAAGTATGTATATCGTCGTCTAGTCCCCATAGTACAAGCTTTGCTTAGTTTGGGACTAGGTCGATTTGTGTAAAATTGTCCCCCAATATTTATTTTTATTGACCTGGTAGGGGTCGCGGGTGTCCGCTGGATGCGGGTGGCGCAGGACCGGTAATTGTGGAAGTCTTTGGTGGAGGCCTATGTCCAGCAGTGGACGTTATTCGGCTGAAATGATGATGATGATTTATTTTTATTAGGTAGCGGAGTGTACCTTCATGATGGTGGCTCCATCGTTGGAGATGACCGCCTTCCCGCTGTGGTCCACGATCAGCTTGTCCATGCCGCGTGGGCCCAACGTCGTGCGCACCTGAAACACATTAGACACACATCATCAGACTCTCCGTCCCACTGCTGGGCAATTGCTTTCTCTCCTAGACAGGACCTTTTTTTTTAACGTTAGGGAAATGCTTTTATGCATCCCACCCGGTTGGGGGGGACCAGGACGGGTATGACGGACTAACCGCAGCAAAACGCCTTGGACCAGGGCTCAGAAACCGGTATTCTGTTCATACAAAAATACCGGTATTTTTTTAGTTCTTATCGTTCTTTCGTCTACTATTTCATGTTTAATCAGGCAATCTAACAATATGAAGTAATAACCCAAATACATTATTGAGTCCTACATAAAGAGCATAAACTAATAAAAAATATTTGGCTATTTCAGGATTTTGAGATTAACCGGTTCCGAGCCCTGCCTTGGACTACCGTCTAAAACCCCAACGAGTGCCGACTCCGCCTTGTCGAGGACGCCGCGGGATCGCTATCAGCATTCGAACGCGTGCGTCCCAGCGGGCAGCCCACAGGTTAGAGGGCCGCAGACATTACGCGCCAGTGTAGGACGGGCACGTTGGATTCCGTGGGGCCATTTTGCGGGGTATCCCCCGACCCCGCACGGTCCCACTACGGTGGAGGCATCAAACGCGCATAGCGCCTGGCCCCGCCCCCAGCCCGTCGCCGGCGGAGCGGATCTGCGAGAGGATTATTCTCGCGTTCACGCTCCGCGGTTCTCCTTCTGCGACATGACCTGATCACTGAAGGAGGCCATCGCTTTCTATGCCCTTTCGCTGTCTAGCATGGCGCCAACAACACTCGACAACGAGAGGTTCGGCCCGATCACTGCTTCTAAGGCAGCCCGTTGGGGTCGCCATGCAGTGCACTCCTGGACAGGACCTTGACATGGTACATAGTTAAGGACTTAATTACAAAATAATAATAATAATATTGGGGGACAATCTTACACAAATCGACCTAGTCCCAAACTAAGCAAAGCTTGTACTATGGGTACTAGACGACGATATACATACTTATATAGATAAATACATACTTAAATACATAGAAAACATCCAAGACCCAAGAACAAATATCCGTGAAAAATGCACAAATAAATGCCCTGGCCGGGATTCGAACCCGGTACCTCTAGCTTCGGAGGCAGAGTCACTACCAACTAGGCTAAACAGGTCGTCAAAAAACACCATCACCACCACCACGTCCAAAATTGCACCATATGTGGGGTTGTGGAAGATGTCTACCACATTACAATGGAGTGTGGGTGTGGCGATACTCAGCGACGTCTGCTTAGTATAAATAAGTACGATCTCGGTAGGATAAATAGCATTTTAGCTTGTCCGACCTCAGAAGAGGCGGAGTTATTATATAATTTATGTTAGTTAAGTCTGTAGATAGGAATGTTGTAAGAGAGTCACTATGAGGGTTGCATCTGTAAAACCCTCGTTAAATAAAGATTTTAAAAAGTAACCTTTATATTAGGGAACGTACCCAAACTACGCGACTCGTTTAGGGGGGGAGGGGGGTCGTCAAAATACCACTTTTGGTCACCGGGGGTGGGAGCTCTTAAATATTCAATTGCTTTTATGGTATTAAAACATACTGCATAGAAGACTGCCAAGTTAAGGCTTAAAATGCATTAAGCCGCATTAAATTAGTTTTACTGTAAACAATGTAGTGCCGGACTTGGCACCATTTCAGAGAATCTACGGAACTTGGCACCCATTTAGATCTCAATTATTTTGTCGGTGAAGACGACAACCAAGCATCGCACATTCTTAATATTGAACTTGGCTCCCATTTTCACACTTATGTTTTCGATGGGATTATTATTACACAATTTGACTTTATTCTGATATAAATTTGACCTGTATTATTTGTTTTGTGTAATGAGTTGTTTTTTTTTTATGTTTTAGTGTGTATCGTTTATTCAATTGTTTTATGTGTGTATCGACTTTTCAAAAGTGCTGTATTATAGAAGGCCTACTTGAAAAAATAAATAAATTGAAATATTGTACAGTTGGCCTCATGTCTACTATCATGATCCACACAGGCTTTCAGCAATTGGATCCATATAATTTTAATCATTGGTCAACTGTACTCAATTTATTTAAGTGTAAAATATCACTGCAATATCATATTTTCTACATCTTCAAACCTCATCAATCTCATCATCTTAGCGTTAATCTCAACACAGTTGCAACCTGGAGGATGCCCGAGGTCCACTACCTATTTTATGCGGAAAATTTAGTTTCACCTGTCCCGTTGTCTGTAATCAAATCTTGCAAGTTAAATTTGATCCACTTCCCGGTTTCCCGTTGAGCTGAAATTTTGCATGCATGTATAAATCGGATGACAATGCAATATTATTACGACATAGAGCTGATCTGATGATAGTGATGTTGGAGACAGAAGGTGGTCATAGCAATTCCTAAACTACACAAGATAAACCCATCGTGTTTGGGCTCATTCGAACCGACTCAACAAGTAGTTTATGAATTTTATGATTGTTGAAAAAAGTACAGTCGGCAATAAAAGCTTGTACCAAAAATGAAATTTTTGACCAAAAACTGTTTGTTGTTAAAAAATAAAGTTTTACTTAAATGTTTGTTGTTTTTTTATGTTAGAATAAACAATTCTTCTTCTTTCATCTGACCTTTCAGCCCAAGAGGGAAACTAGACAATTTTGGGATTAGGCTTGTCATGTGAGTAGGCAAATTGACTGTTAGAAGTTCTCAAACCGCCATTGCTAATAAAATAACTCCATCTTTAAGCCTACTTTGCTTCCGTTCAGCAGAAATCTAAAAAGAATGAATGAAGCTAACGCGGGAAGGCTACCGGGACTGTAACCTTAACACTTTTAGACTTAAAAGCCGAGACACAACGAATGCGTGCGCAGCACGTACGCGTGCGCGTGTGCGTGGCGTGCGCGTTGTATCGTATGAAATGTCATAGTAGATGACACACCGCTTGCGTGGTGTGCACGTGTGCGTGACTTGCACGCGCACGCATTCGGTGTGGCTGGGCCTTAAAATCTTGTAGTGGTATAATGGTGCATTTGAGGCAGTCTCAAGTTGGACCTGTATACGAGACACGAGCTAACTTGCTTGAGCTAGTCATCCACCACTAAAGCCATTTTGTTAATAATTCTGTCAGTTTCAATAAATTCAGCAACATCTGTTGTCTAGTCTGGAGATATTTTGTGTGACCCACAATGTCAGCTCGGTGCGAGCGTGCTAACTCTGGGTGAGCCATGTTTATATGCTAATGTTTTGCTTGATAGCAGCACATGAGTAAAGAAACGGAACAAAGACTAAAGGCGAAAATTATACCTACCATAATGATTAGTTTTTTAACATTTATATAACAAATTACTTCATGTAAAGATTTTGTTTTTATAAACAACTCTATTCAGGTTTGGTGGAATTGACACTTAATTGCAAAAATAATCTCGCATAACTGTCGTTAGGTGTACCTACTTTTGCTATTACCATAATAATACACCATTAAAGAGATAGGCACATACATACCTATTCATTCTGGGCAATTTACTGCTCATAAAAAACAGCCAAAGAGTTAATGGTGAAATGGCGGGACAAATTATATCTTCAATAATCGAATCATTTCTTATTAGGTACTTAATGAATATCTTTAAGATGTTATTTGAAAATTGATTTTATTTATTTATGATAGGTAATTACTAAGGAATGAAACAGTTGTCAAAATTGTAACGAAAGGGCGAGAAATTAAACGCAACTCAATTTTGACAGAAGTCAAACAAGATACCTATGACATTGACAATTAACCGACAAAGTTGATCACGTTGAGAATGGTGATGAGATGTTTGTTTGTTTATTTACTTTGTATCCGGATTAGGTTAAAAACATCTTGCCGACACTTGAATGTGCCTGGCTGCCTTGTGGTTGTGGTGTGGTTATTGTTTGCGTGTTAAACTGAAAAGCCAATACGCGGGAATAATTTTTAATGTTGCTTTTATTCAATACATATCTCATTGTTGATAATATCATTGGTAAGTTAATTATATTTGTGCCAGTCCAAATCTTTTTTAAGGAATCTTATTATGAGTTTAATCTACATACGTGAATTGCTTCTAAATACCCAAACAAACTATCAAGTTGGAATAATAAATAACTAAACTACACTGGTGTGCTTTTGAAGTACATGCTTACGAGTATTATGTTTATACACGTGACATTATACTCTGGTTCAGTTGTAAGCGTCAATATTAGATTGTCATACTATATGAAGTTTCTGGATGACAAAATTCTGCTATGCTGTGGTCTAATTTATTGTTTTAATTCATCTGACTGTAACTGAGCATGCAAAATTGAAAACTGCCCGGTAATTAATTTTTTATATGAAGTGGAGGAAGGTGAATATAAATAAGTAAGAACATGGAACATGAAAATACTCAGTGCTCGGTTATAACACTACACTTAATTACAACCATGTTTTTGCTGCCGAAAGATACTAAGTATATACTGTTACCTCACCTCATTTGAAGTAGGACATTGTACCACCTCATTTTTGGAAATGAGGTACTCCCTCAAACTCATTTTAATTTCATGTCCTACCCAACACTACCAGCAATAAGGAGTCATGCATTGGAACAAGAATTTAAAAAAATTGGAAAAGTGAAAAGCACTAGTGCGCGAAAACCAACTTTCCACACGCTAAACAGCTACGTAAAGTAGCACTTTTTGAGCAACTGTATTAAAAAATATGATGTCTATTTTTTCTATAATCGTTGATACACACCAAACCAAACAATATTTACACTTTTTTTCCACTATAATCACTCAAAACGTAAAGATAAAATCGACGGCAATGCACGACTCGACCCTGCGCTTGAGCACCTAGTGAGCCAGTTGAAACTGGTTCCTCTGCGTACGTGACGAAGAATTGGTGCTCACGCACACACGCGCGTTGCGCCTGTATTAGTGTACCTAACGCAGAGTGGCTGTATGAAGCTTTGTCTCTGTTCCGTTTCTTTACTCATGTGGTTGTATGAAGCTTTGTCTCTGTTCCGTTTCTTTACTCATGTGGTTGTATGAACCTTTGTCTCTGTTCCGTTTCTTTACTCATATGATAGCAGCTCACCACTCGGGCTGAGCCACTCAAATGCATATGCAGCTTTAGCCAGGGTTCAAACATGCAACCTCTAGATTCAGAAAAGTCGAACCTTATCAGTTAGATACAGGAGTTTCTAACAACATGAAAACGTTGATTATGATTGATCATGCCATGCTAAAGTGTTTGTACGTAACTTACCGCATCTACAACCAGCTGGCAGGCATTGATGTTAGAGATGAGCTGCGGCCGGCCCTGCGACTGGTCGGTGCCCTCCTTCAGAACTAGGATCTGCGGTTGCTGTGGACAGTATGAAAGATTCATTAACAATACCGAAATAGAACAGGATCAAATGCACATCCAAGATATTGGATAAGTGGAATACCCGCCCAAGACAACCTTTTCGACACTCTGTCAAATACAAAAGCTGGCACTCATACGCCATGACATCGATATGTCAAACACGCAGTTGAACCCTATGTAGTTTCACATTGTTATTTGTGTAATGAAATTTCTTAAACTAGTATAATATATACATAGATAAGTTGACTTGTAAAATATAATATTTTATCAATGAATAAATGAATGAATTGTACTGCACACCGTGACTGATATAGCCGTCATTGGCGTTAGGTGCTTATATATGCGTTGTTGGAGTATAAAAGGTTAACCTGTTAGCACAACGTAACTCAACTACTTAGTAGTTAAGCCTTGTGTAGTGATGTTCAGACTGAATATAAGTAGCCAACCAAACCATGGAGATAGTTTGTATAGAAGAAAATGAGAAGTTAATCTACTTGATTTAATTATTAAGAATTTAGAAGAGTGTACGTTGCATTGATAATAAAATACTCTACGTTCAAACTAATAATGTAAGTTTATTTTAGTTCAAAAGTTAGGTTATTTAAGACAATTATAAATAAAACCTTTGTATAACACGGGATATCAAATCGTGTATTACAATTGGCAGTAACACAATTTAGTAAAAAATACACGATTTTAATCTGTTTTCAGTCAATAATCGTTGATCACATGAACACCTGTGCGAGTGAATCATAGACAAAGATTATTAAGCGGTATTTATTAACAAAAGTTAATGTTTATCGAATCATAGCGAAATTACTATGTACAGAAATTACCCATCCTATTTAGTTGGTGTATTTTAGCACATACATATTTCACTATTTACGCAAAAAAAACAGAAATAAGTAGATTTTCCTGAGAATCACATAAATTAATTCAAGACACTTTTTCGAAGGTAAATACACCATTGGCACTTGAAATAATTGCTGAACTGAGAAATTTACGCATCACTAAGTTGTTAGAAAGCATCAGAATTACAAAATATCTTAAGATTAAAGTAGAAAAAATAAATTTAAATACCATTTTGGATATACAGAAATCAACAATCCAATTTCAAAACTGACAATGGTTTGACATAGACTTGACACTGACGGGTCGCCCAACTCCTGGAAGACCATAGGCATTATAGACCTTCGGTAATAAAGGGATTACGTCACGTTCACGATACAAATATACATTAAGTTTTTTTTATCTTTACAAACACTAACCCTTTTGTTTGTTCTCCATATTAACCTTCAAATTGTTGCATTTTATCACAGACTCAGGTCGAATTCCACGAATATTAGAAATAAATTTAATTAAAAACGAATAACGTTAAGTATACAACACCGTTAACCGTTAATATTGAAGTTATTATTACGTCTCTCTACTACTTTATTGTCTATGGTTCGGCGTTTGGTTGACGCCTTTTCATTTCCTTTACATTCTTGTCTGTGACTGCCTTGCTGTCTCTTGAGTTGAGAAATGAAAATTGCGTTTTAATTTTTAACATTGTATTGTACTAAAAAGAAGAGGTTACATTTCTAGTGAAAGAACCCAGGAAGATGAATCGTCAAGTAGATGTAAAAGCGTTAGTATCCCACATAGTGAGAGGCGACGGCTTGGACAAATGTCGGATTTGTATGGGGGACACAACCGAAGGCCAAGTATACCTCGGTGACACGGTTATGATGGACGGAGACCGACCAGTAACACTCGCTGAGCTTCTGGAAATAATCACGGGCATTGAGGTACGTTTTTTATCCTTTATTTTTGTGTACCGTCTAATTTCAATCGAGATGGCTTCTGCGGCGAACGGAACGGCGTCATTCCCTCCATCTTGGAAAAAAATGGCCGCCTAAGAATTCTTCTAAGAATTTTAGTTTTTAAATCCTTTACGTAGAGGCCTTAGTCGATTGAAATTGAGCCTTTACTATTTTCATTTCATCATGACAAGTAATAAATATTACGTCGAGAATGTTTATTACTTTATGATATGCTTGTAATGTTTATTCTCGTTTACGAGGCTAGCCGGCGACCGTGAACCATGACGCAAGCGAGCAATACTTACGAGAAAATATAGTTGTTACCAAATAATTATCGTATTCTACTCTACTACCACTTGTTATCCAAATCAAAACTTGTTAAATATCACATGAATGGACCCCAACAAATACCTATACGTTATCTAAGTATTTAACTAGGTTATATTATCAGGCACGCATTCAGTATGATCCTGAGGTGTTTTTCGTAACTAGCGCTTGCTAAAAAGGATGGACTCGGACGAACTTTGTGGCCATTTGATTAGACCCGGTGGTTGCAGGTTGCTTTGGAGGAGGATCTTCCTGCCGGGCTGTGCACTGCATGTGCCCAGAGAGCCGTGGAAGCTGCCAGCTTCCGAACACTGTGCAGGCAAGCCGCTAACCAATGGAAGACCACTCTGCAACTACTAACCAACTACCTTCCAATCAAATACAAGAGCAGAAACATGTACATCTTATTGGATAAAAATCAAATCACTATAGTTGACGATTTGAAAGCTTTGAATCCATCAAGACTCGCTGCAGAGAAATACACTTCGAATATCATACAGAGAGTGAAAGAGGTGAAAGTAAGAGATGTCAAACACAAATGTGAATGCCTGGATTGTGGGAAGAAATTTGCGTATCCACAACATTTATATCTACATTTGAAGGAATCCATGGATTTGAAGCGTGCTTGCTATGTATGTGCCAAGATCATGGCCAGAGATGATTTGATTCCACATCTAAAATCGGTCCATCAGCTGGAAAGCTATGATTGTAAGAAGTGCCCAGCATTGTTTCGGTCACGTAAGATGTTAATTCGGCATAAAGAGGAGGCTCACAGTCCCGGTGCTTGCACTTGTGGTGACTGCGGGCGTAACTTTAAGACCAGACCTGCTTTCAATGCTCATCTATCTGTCCACACCAACAAAACATGTCCAGGATGTGACAAAATATTCAGAAATCAAACTTGCTATCTCTATCATGTGAAGAAATGCTGCGATTTGGATGTCAGTAAGAAAACTCATCAGACTAAGAACAAAGTGACTATAGAAGTAAAGAATAAAAAGAGCGAGAGGAGAACTAAGGTCGGACTACGTGGAGCTGCTGACAAAGAATGTATCTGTGATTATTGCGGCAAAAAGCTAGCGGGGAAAAAGTTTATAACCGCACACATTCAGATAGTGCACCTTAAGAACACCCACAGACCTTGCCCGTATTGTGGCAAGTTCCTCGCTTCAGCCCACATGGGGGAACACCTTAAAAAGCATGAGTTTGAGACCTTGTTCACATGCGAATACTGTGGAATAATCTTAAAAACTAAACTAGGCTATATCCAGCATATACGTCTACATACTGGTGAAAAGCCTTACGTTTGTCAGCACTGTGGTGAGGCGTTCTCTGCTTCCTCGAGACGGTCAGAGCATATCCGAAAAACACACAAAGCTGGCAGTGTTGTTCTGAAATACGCCTGCGACTACTGTCCCGCTAGATTCCAATTACCATATAAACTTAGGAACCATGTGTCCACAGTACATAATACAGAAGACACGGCTACAGTACCATTTGCTTGTAGGATTTGCATGGAAAAATTCAGCAGTTGTAGAGGACTCGCACATCATAGTAGGAAACATCAAAATGTACAAAACAATGTTGACTTTAAGGTGTATAGTAAGCCAAACGAAGGTTCTGTAGAGTCTTAAAAGCATTGCATATTGGTTACCTACATCTTTGTACTTTTTAATGAGTCTGTCGTAAACGCCAGCGGCCCTTTTCACGATTTGTATTAGGGTGGTATTCCACTCGCCCAATTTCTTTGTTGAATCTTTGATCTAATTTTTGATAGAGGCCCATTCCACTCGTCCAATATCTTTGTCCAAGTTTTATTTTTATTCATGCATAGCCATATTGATTTAACTGTCATCGGAATCTTTGATCAAATGTCGGCGTCCCATCCAAGTTGGATGAAATCATGTAATTTCTTTGATCAAACATATTGGATGAGTTTAATATGTGGTGGTATTCTACTCATCCAATTTCTTTGTCAAATCTTTGATCAAATTTCTTTGACGGAGCCCCATTCCACTTATCCAATATCTTTGTCCAAGTTTTTTTTTCATGAGTAGCCATATTGATTTAGATGTCATCAGAATCTTTGATCAAATGTCGGGGTCCCATCCAAGTTGGATGGAATCATCCAATTTCTTTGATCAAATGTATATTGGACAAAGATATTGGGTGAGTGGAATACCTCCCTTAAGCAAATATCTAACGATAATTGACAACGTTTCATTTATTTTATAAGATTTTTTTCGATGAAACCAGATAGAGGATAAAAGATTAAGTATAACCACATTTTTAAATTCTCGTAAATATCCCAATTTCATATAAAAAAATCGTTTTTAAAGTACCTCATCCTAAAAGAGAGTAAGTGACAAGTAAGACGATTGATAAAGCTTCACAGCATATAAAATCATACAGAAGTACTATTATTAGTAAGCCGGATTTACTAAAGTAAGTGTACTGCTGTCTGCTGTTCTCTTTGTGCGCTGTGACTGTCACAATTCAACTTTGTGACGTCATACTTTCACATTTTGAACATGTTGAAAACTAATAGGTATAAAAATATATTTGTGTTGTTAAAAAATTTACGAAATGAGTTAAGATTTCATACTAATTGGAAATTTGAAATGTTGTCAATTTAAAGGTAATAATGATTCGAAATTGTGGCACCCTGCCCTACGCGGCCAATCGCTCTAGCCTCTGAGCTATCGGAACAACCAAGCTCGTGCACGAAATCCTTCACTAGTTCCCTGCATCTGCATCCGCTCGGAGCATAAAATTTTTCAATTTTCCCCTTTAATTTGAAATTTGGAATATACCGGAAGTTTTAAATGAGTGCTTTTTTGGACTGAAAATGAGAAAGAGTGGTTAATTTTATCACAATACTGGTATATCAATATTATCGCGGTATCCAAAATTCTATGAGTTTTGCTTCAAACTTCATCAATATTTACGTGATACATATCGTGATATGAGTGGATCGCGTGATAATAATAACCGTGTGAAAGGCCTCAATAAGCCTTCTAAGTTATTAGATGGGAATAATTGTGTTATAATAATATATGAATGAAATTAGCCATGGATTATTTTTAATTTTTACTTTTAATACTTAATACTGAAACATTTCAGAAAATCTATTATCACACTTCAAAGGGCCGTAATAAATATCATTTGTCTTAATGCTTTTCGTTTCCTTTTTTTTCTCCAGGGAATAAAATATTAGGTCCAAATATAGATCTATTTGAGGTAATGACGAGCAAGATTTGACAATTGGGATTTGACGTATGTTCTAATCATAGGGATGAAGAGTTTGTCGAGCATTCCAATTGGTGGCTTTCAAAACCTCTCATACTAACTATCGTGGTTGGCGGTTAAGAAGTCAATCCTGACACCTGTCATTCCCATACAGTTTATAACCTCAAAGTGACTTAGGTTATAAACTGTATGGAAATGACAGGTGTCAGGATTGACTTCTTAGCCGCCCAATTACTATATACCCTTCGTCATCAGGTCATAATGGGGAATGTCTGAAAATTTTAAAAGTCCTTGTTTAATTTTCTAATAGGGAATAACCCTCGCCATGAACAGAAAAAAGTTTCAGATTTTTCGGTTGCGCCATATATATTTTTTAAATATAAACATTTTATATCACCTCGCGTCTGCCCCGTATCAGACTACTACGACATTTCTGAGTCCGTCGAATATTTAAAAAAAACGCCTGCTTGCATCTGTGGTACGCAATGACATTGACAGTTCAAGTCATACGACCAACCTATGATGAACTGTCAATGTCATTGCGTACCACAGATCCAAGCAGGTGTTTTTTTTTAATAATAATGTTTTTAATATTAAGTCCGATACGGGGCAGATGCGAGGTGATATAAAATGTTTGTATTTTATAAAATATATTTGGCAACCGAAAAATCTGAAACTTTTTTCTGTTAATGGCGACGGTTATTCCTCCCATTAAAATATATGTATATATATATATACATATATTTTAATGGGAGGAATATATATATATATATATATATATAAATACACAGAAAACATCCAATAAGAACAAATATCCGTGCTTCGAACCCGGGACCTCTAGCTTCGGAGGCAGCGTCTCTACCAACTAGGCTAAACAGGCCGTCAAACGTCAAAATATATATTCGAATGATTTCTATTTTTATAAGTATGTTTATTTAATCAGGCCGTTTAAATTTCAAGTTTATAATTACCATTATCGGCGTGCAGCCTTTCGTCAAATGTATGTTTACTAGTGAAAGAAGGCCCCATATTAAGAGTCCCCAGTAGGCTCGGCTGGACTCGATTTTCCATACAAACGTAGTTCCGTTTTCATTTTAAAACGCCTTGCTGAAATAACGATATTTTGAGTATTTTACGTCTTGTATGAAAACCTTAATAAACGCTGTGTTTTTTCTCCATTATATATTAAAGCATCAGAAACTAATTTCCGACCTACATATCCCGGATCCCTTTGTGTATGCAAGGTTTCGTGTTATTCTAGCATGGCGTTTTAAAATGAGAGCGTAACTACATTTGTATGGAGAACCGAGCTTACTGCGGACTCTTAACGGCAACACATTGGTAGATTTAATGTAATTATGACGAAGGATTTTTTTTAATAATAAATATTAGGGACATTTTTTACACAAATCTAACTAGTCCCACAGCAAGCTCAATAAGGCTTGTGTTATGGGTACTAGACGACGATATATTTAATAGATATATACTTAAATACATAGAAAACGTCCAAGTCTCAGGAACAAATGTCTCTGCTCACCACAGAAACAAATGTCCTTACCGGGAATCGCACCCGGGACCTCTAGCTTCGGAGGCAATGACACTACCAACTAGGCTAAAGAGGCCGACTCATATATATATACACAATACATATATGTATATTTTTATACTCTCCTGACCCAAGTACCGCTGTACTTACTAGGAAGTCCCAACGTTTACAATATGTAACAGTGTTATTAACCAATAAAAAACCGACCAAGTGCGAGTCTGACTTGCGCACTAAGGGTTCCCGTACCAATATCTATAAAAACGGCAAAAAAATCATGGTAGCCCCCTGAAATATTTATTTTATTCTGTTTTTTAATACTTATTTGTTGATATAGCGGCAACACGCAACAGAAATACACATCATATGTCTAACTATCACGGTTCATGATATACAGCCTGGTGGCAGACGGACAGGCAGACAGACGGACGGACGGACAGCGGAGTCTTAGTAATAGGGTCCCATTTTACCCTTTGGGTACGGAACCCTAAAAACCATATGCGGGGCGGAGCGTATTGCTCTCGTTTTGCTACGGCATAATGAGTTATTTAGACACAATACAAATTATCAGTGTTGCGTTGCGTTGGCAACAGTAGCGGAGGTTAAATGGAAGGCCTATAGCAATAATTAAAAAAACCGGGCAAGTGCGTGTTGGAATATGCACAATGAAGGGTTCCGTATTACTACTGCACATTTAAAACCACTATCACGATAATGTACTTTGAATTTAAAAAGGTCGTATTTTCATAAGATACTCACGACACATACGTCCTTTTGTTTGAGTTGGGTTGAGGCAGTTTTTTTTTCAGCGATAGCTCAATAACGATTGGATTTATAGATTTATTAGGTTCTCCTGTAATCTATGGGTAAAATCCTATTTTCAAAAAAAAAATCAGACTGTTTATGTAAATAATTTAAAAACGATTTATTGTATAAGTGTAAATATACAAATATACATTTGTGATTCTCACATTGAGCCCTTTCATTTGATCATACTAGCTTTCAAAACTTCCTTTATTTTTTCCTATTTTACCCCCAAAAGTGGCCTCCATGTTGAATTTCATTTATTTATTTTACACTTCTTTGGGTCACCGTTACACATGTGTACCAAACTTTGACTCAATCGGTCAAGTAGTTTCGGAGCAAATTGGCTGTGACTGATGGACGGACGGACGGACGGACACACGAGTGATCCAATAAGGGTTACATTTTTTAGGGTTCCGTAGCCAAAATGGCTAAAACGGAACCCTTATAGATTCGTCGTATCTGTCTGTCCGTCCGTCCGTATGTCACAGCCGATTTACTCGGAGACTATGAGCACTACAATTATGAAATTTGGTAGGAAGGTGTATGCTATGAACCGCTACAGAAATATGATGTGAAATTACGAAAAAAATATTAAACTTTGGTCAGGGTCATCCCATACATGTAACAGGCGGGTCAAAAAAAAAAATTTTTTTTTCTATACACATAGGAGTGTGGGGTATCAATGGATAGGCCTTCAAAAATGACATAGAGGTTTCAAGATAACTTTCCATATAAGTCAACCGTTAGTGAGATATTAGCTTCCTTCTCTGTGCGTGACCCGACACGCACTTGGCCGGTTTTAGCTTATTTGTTATTATTCCCTTTATTCAATCTGTGTCAAGGTTTATAGACGCATAAAGAATAAATTAAATTGATCCGAGCTCCACAACCTGCGATCCGCGTATTTCGTTGATGTTCTACCCCCCTGAATATATAATAACCAAATTGACCACCGTGATAGACGCTAATGCCACGTAGGTTTTTAAATAACAATCATAAACAAAAAAATATTTGAATTAAAAATTTTTTTAAATATTTTTAAGCCGCTTTAGCGGTCTGCTTAGGACTAATATTTTAAACGATACACTTACAAAACGCAAAAACATTATAAAAAACCTAACATGGTTGCCGCCGGCAGCGAGGCGGAGCCTTAGCTATCGGTGGTGTCGGGCGACAAAGAGGAACCTCCGGACTATCCGCGCCGTGTCCAGGAGTACCGCCTTCTTATCTGACCCTTGACCCAGCCATCTAACAGTTTTAGCGAGTAATTGAGGTGTTGGTAGAGACTTTTCTCTTATTATTTATATTTTTCCTCAACCTCAACCAGTACACCATTGGAACAGCAAACCAAACACACAAATATCCTTGGATTTGTTACAACTTTTGCATCGTCAAAACAATGTATATATCAGTCAGTCAATGTTTATAAAGAAACTGAATCCATGGATCTGAAAAAGAATGCCCTAGATAGCACGTTTTGCCATGCTGGCTATGTAAAAATGGTTATAATAATTACTAATGGCTCTGTGACTTCGAGACTCGATAATTATATGGATTGTTTTGAAGCCATTTAAAAAAAACTGAATCGACAAAAATGATCCATATAATTATCGAACCTGCTCAGTAAATTTCACGAGAATCGATCGAGAAATGCAACCTGTAGAGGAAAACATCCGGACATACAGACATTTTCGCCCAAGCTGAAACGGGTCTAAAAATGTATAGAAACAGTGGAACGCTGACCTAGCCTATTGTTTTAGATGGAGACGTCAGAACTGCTGCCAAACAGGATCTGTGAAGCCTGCTCTAACAACATAACTCCGACAATCCACCTCATCGGGTATCTCAGAGACGTGCACAGAAAATGGACAGATGCAACTGATTATTTTAACCAGCTGGAGTTCAAGACAAACGTCAAAACCGCTTACATAGTCGTGGACAACAACATGGACATCACCATGTGCACTGAGAACGTGAGGAGGTCAGAATGCGCTGAAAAAGAGGTCTACAAGAGTTTCAAGAAGCGAAAAAGCCAGCAGAAAGCTGTTAGGAAACGCAATGAGCTCGAAAGGAAGCTTAGAGATTCTGAAATCAGCACCAACTTGAAATGTCCGGAATGCGAAAAGTCTTTTCTGTGTGTATACAAGTACAATATGCATATGAGGTATTATGATAAACGTGCATGCGTATATTGCAAAGAGATGATTAAATTAGAGGAGTTAAAAGACCATTATGCTGAGCATGGAGTGGCTATACCGCAGTGTGATATATGCTTTGAGACTTTCAAGAAACAAGATGCCTTATTGAAGCATAAAGTGGCGTATCACACGAAGGGGCCATACTTCTGCTATATATGCAAGCTCTCGTACAGAGATCCTCATCATTTAGCATCACATATGACCAGCAAACACGAGCCACGAATCTGCCTCGGTTGCGATAGAAAATTCTCAAACGTGTACTGCTTTAGAACACACTCTAGGAGATGCGAGAATTCTCAAAGGAAGGGAGGAGTATTCATCTGTGACATATGCGCTAAAGTGTACAGCTCTAAATACGCTTTAAAAGTGCATTTAGAGTATATACACATGAATAAAGAGCATTCACATCAATGTGAGCATTGCGGGAAGGTTTTCAACAGTGCGATTCACCTTTTGGAGCATAGCAACAAGCATAACAAGGTTCCGGACCGATTTGTTTGTAATATCTGCGGTGTACCCATGAGTACTCGTCGAGGTTATCAAAGACATTACAAGCGGCATTTGAAAAACCCTAACTACGTCCCTAGAGGAGCTAAAGCGTCCAAGACCAAGAATCAGTATGAGTGTGAATTTTGTGACGAGAAGTTTGAGCTTAAAACTGTTTTGAGACATCATATAATGATGCAACATACTTTTTATTCTGTTGAAGTTGCTTGAGTTGAATAAATGGTGAATTTTAATTATGTCTTTTCGTGTTATTCTATTACTTTAAAAGCCTTCAACATAAAGCTGTAACATATTTTTTTATAGTTAAGTACGGTCTCAGATCATAGAAAGAAGAGTACGGTCAACCAATTAGATTTTTGGGCCACTTTTATATTGATTTTCACTATGACGAAGTACGAAGTGGCCCATAAAACAAATTATTCGACCGTACGTAAGTATTTATGTTCGCATATAAAACGAGAATATATATATATGTATTTGATGGCATCAACAAAATCAGTTTTGACAAAGTTGTTCATCTGGCTCCCTATTGCGGTCTACATACTATCAATTTGTCACTAGAAACAGCTATAATATTAATTTTAATATGGAGACATGGTTTCGGAAGAGATCACGGTCAGAGGTCCACCACAGTTCAACCCTTTAACCGCCGTAGTCTGATATATAAGACACAACTTATCCAGCTCATTTTGCCGCAGTCTCATAAATAAGACCAATGTCTGGTATGTTTATTAACAGGATATTCATCTCTCTCACTGGTTTTAATTTTATTAGTAAGGTACATAAAAGATCGTGTATCTTCGTACCGGCGGTGACACGCGCATGTTCGATAAAAAATTCTCAGTGGTTAAAGGGTTAAACAAAAGATAGCGTATATCTAGCGCCAGTATCGCTAAGTAGAAATACAATACGACTATTTATTATTGCCCAAAAGAATACACAAAGAAAATACAAACAAACAATGGCGACATGTAAAGGTTGATGGCGCCTTTTGCAACCCAAATGTCCTCCTTCATAAAATAATTGGGTGCAACCATATCTGAACACTGGAATCGCTCCCTAGCACCATAGGGGGCTAGCCCAGAGCTAGAAATAGTGTCGCTGTTACACGTGTCATTAGTGAGTGCATCCGCGGCCCAAGGCACCGCTTAAAGCCTGCTGCCAGATGGCTCTGGGGCAGGGAGGCTGCACGTCGATTAGAAAAATAACCATATTTTATAGCATATATCCTACTGTACCCGCAGACTTAAAATCAAAACTAAAAATTAATAAAAATGATAATTCTCATAGTAAAGAAAGCCTTATTGCGCTTAACAATAGCGACAGTAGACAGTGGTCTTATCGCTAAAAAGCTCTCCGGACAACCATTGGAAATACGAGGCGAACTAGAACTTTAGACAGTTAAGCGCTTTATAGAATGAACGGACTGATTCAAGACCTTATTGCAGGTCGCCGACGACGCTGGTTTTCCTCAAGGCCTCTGCAGGGCTTGCTCAGAAGACACCATAGCCGCAGCGCACTTCAGACAACTCACAACCATCTCCCACCATCACTGGAACAGTGCCGTCGACTCTCTCTCCTTCATACACGACCCAGAAGACGATAACAGGACCTACTACGTCTTCTACAGCAACGGAGAAATTTATATAAATGAGGAGCACAGAAAATCGATGGATAAAAAAGAAGTCGTTGTTCAGCTTAATGAAAAGAGGACTAAACCTAAAAGATCTTACACGAAATCATCAGGGAAGTGCCAGTGTCCTGACTGCTTTAAAGATTTCCCTGTTGCTTATAATCTGAACGTCCATTTGAAGAATACGATGAAGCGAGCGTGTATTAGATGCGGGATCGTTTTGGAAAGGGAGAAATTGGCGGATCATTTAGCGAAAGTTCACGGGAAACTGTACGCCGATTGCGATATTTGCTTCAAACTGTTCGAGGACGAGGATATGCTCAAACAGCATTACCTGACGCATCACAGCAGATTCTCCTTCGGCTGTCAGATATGCGGACGGGGTTACACGAACGACAGAGCTCTTAGAGCACACATGTACGCTCATACATTATTCCATTGCTTATCATGCAACTCTAGCTTCGAGAACCGACGCTGCTATAAGCATCATCAGAAGAAATGCAAGTCGGCCAAAGCGCCAGTCGCGACCACGTTCACTTGCGATTATTGTGGACACGTGTACAACAAGAAACCTTCGCTCCGTATCCATATAATACAGAAACACATGAACATACTCCCGTACGTGTGCGAAACTTGTGGCAAGAGGACCTCAACGCTAGCGCACTTGAGATCGCACGAAGCGATACACACTACAGAAAGGAAGCTATATAAATGTACTTGCGGCGCGGAGATGCGAACGGAGCTAGGGTTCCAATTACATCTAAGAATACATACAGGAGAAAAGCCGTACGAATGTGAAGAATGCGGTGACCGCTTCTTATCCGCTTCTAGAAGGCTGGACCACATTAAAAGACGGCATAGGAGCACTAAAGACATGCCACATGGCTGTGATCTGTGCCAAGCGCGGTTCGTCCGGCCTTTCGAACTGAAGAAACATTATTCCTCGGTCCACGATTCTGTGGTACAAGTGATGCCGGCTAAAAAAAGGATTCGGCGGCAGATGTGGTAATAATATTTGTACAACTGTTCTACTCATTGCCAATAACGTTCAAGTTGGTTGTCGTAAGCCATATGCCGTAGTAGAATGTAAACGCAACCCAAAGAGTAACCTATAAATGACGTTGTATGTGATGAATGTCGTTGTAGGCATAGTTGCAACGCTTACGAAAACATAATAAAGACATCCTAGAAAAAAATACCGGCCGCGTTACCTGCCATAAGAAACTCTTTCTCTTCATTTCTTAAGCACTCTTAGCGTATCGCCCCAAACCGCTTTGTCATAAAAAGAACATATATTTTAGTTAGTTAACATTATATCAATAAGTAATATGCTCAATAAGTATGTTTGGCTCTAGTGAACCTGACCGATTACATTTCATTTTCAATCAATTTAACCTTCAATCTGCCCATAACTTTAATTTATAGCAACGCAGAGCCACTCATTAAAACCGAATCTTCTTTTCCAGATAATAGACGAGTCACTCTGCCCCAGCGGCGTCTGTGCAACGTGCACCGCACACGCCATCGCCGCTCAAGAGTTCCGCAGCCTAGTGGCAGACTCCATCAAAATATGGTCCTTCGCTATCAAGCAACTAGAGATCATACCCCTCAACAACGCTCCCTCCGTCAAATCGCTATGCGCCTTCTTAAGATCTGACAACCTCAACATCCAGATCGCTAAAGACTATTCCGTCAACGACAAAACGACTCCATTAACGAGGTTAAAGACGCGGATGAACAAGAAAAAGAGCGACGAGAGGAAACCTAGAGTACACAGAACGGGCCCGCCCTGCAAATGCACGGACTGCGGCAAGGAATTCATAAGCCCTTACTACCTGAATATACACTTCAAGAACAGCGGTCAGAAAGACTCTTGCATCACATGCGGTGCCGTTCTACCACGAGGCAAACAGATGAGGGATCATCTAGAGAAAGTGCACAGAGAAACCGCTTTCCTCTGCAAAGAATGCCCTGCGATTTTCAACAGTGAGGCAGACGCGAAGAAACATGAGAAGAATGCGCATAAGACTGGGCTCACTTGTGCGGATTGTGGGCGCACGTTTATAAGGAGCGGCTCGTTCGAGGCTCATTCGCAAATGCACGCTGTCCGCACGTGTAGAGCTTGCGGCATGCAGTTCACCAATAGGGCGTGCTACAGGGAGCATAGATCCAAGTGCGAGCCAGACGCGAAACCTGACAGAGACACTATACCTCGTAACAGACGATCTAACATCCGCGACCCAGCCACATTTACTTGCGACTACTGTACGAAGACTTACACATCCCGTCCTCAATTGAAGAACCATATTCTTTGGATACATATGGACGTTCGTCCACACCAATGTCAGTGGTGCGGCAAGCGCTTCTACACACCAGCCCGCTTAGCGGAACATAGCGTCGTACATACACGGGAGCGGAATTTCGGCTGCGATATATGCGGGGCGAAACTGGTTTCCAAAATGGCCGCCGTGTATCATAGACGACGTCATACTGGCGAAAAGCCGTATCGCTGCGAAGACTGTGGGGACTGCTTCATTTCTGCATCAAGACGGTCGGAACATGCGAAGCGGAAGCACGGGAAAGGCCCAAGGCTCCAGTGCACTAGGTGTCCATCAACTTTCGTTCGGATACATGAGCTGAAGAGGCATATTGAGAAAGCGCATAGTCATGTTGTTCCTATATTTGCTGTTGAAGAGTCCTGCTAACATATATCGTGACATTCGTGACTATCATGACATGACTGTGATAGTTGATAACTTGATACTTGTTGCTTAGCCTTCAGTTGAAAATTGAAGTGATATTTTGTTATAGGGCATAGCCAATGAGGACCGGTCATTGTGGAAGTCTGGAGGAGGCCTATGTCTAGCAGTGGACATCCTTCGGCTGACATGATGACGATAGCCAATGAGCGTCAGGCCAGGCCAAACTATTAACACATAGGTTTTGTCACCTACAATACAAACAACAATTAATACAATTGTTTAAAAATATATGTGACAAGTTTTTTGTTGACGGCATAACCATGTAATGAAATCTCTACATATAAAAAAAAAATTATAAATTACTAAAAATATATATGTAATATATGATGACATTGATGACTACAATTCCCATAAAAGACCGGTAAGAGCAGATGGCCTACTCCGAACTTCGAAAATCAAACTTCGTGTCGTGTCGTCCCTTTCACTCTCGAGTTATACACTATAAGACAGATCAGGACGGCAAGATACGAAATCCGATTTTCGAAGTTCGGAGTAGGCCCTCAGTATGTACGTATTTGATAGAATAAGATAGTGGCTTACATTGTCCATGATCAACTCAATATTTTGATATAACCTGCAGTGCCAGTCTTGTTTCATTACAAAAAGACACATCATGATATTAGTTTCTAGTATAATAAATTACTTTTTGTACATAGTGTAATTTTCTTATAAGTAGGACTTATGGACCTTAATTTTTTTTTATTCCAAGCGACTTAGGAGGGCACAGCGAGAATAAATTAAATAAATTATCATAAAACTTATAATTAATTGATTATTTCCATGTGAACCCCAAACCTAATCGACTACATGCTTCGTCAACTTACCCGATACTGCGTAAAGTATAAGATTTATTCCATGCTGGTCAGAGAGAATCGTCACCTTTTCTACAAGCTATTCAACTTGAACTGAACATGTAAGTAGGTACGTAAGTTGTAATCAAAATTTGCAATTCTCTTTTCAGCCACTTATCGGTATCCCATTGAGCTGAAATTTGGCATATTTATATACGTTCGGTGACAATGCAATATTATGGTACCACCGAGCTGGTCTGATGATGGAGAATGAAGGCGGCCATAGCAACTCCGTTTGGTAGGCTTTAGGCTAACTCCTCAATTTGAGCTAACCACATAAAAGCTTTTCCGCCCCTCTTAGTGAAACAGGCATAGGAGTTCAGAAATGTGCTGAGGTCCTGTGCATTCGTTCATTTTTTAGTTTTGTCGGAGGAAATTGTCATATTAGTGCTCAAACGCAAAGATAAGTGCTCAATGATCATATTGTTTCGCCCATATAACGCGACGGTATAAGCCATGGGCCCATCGTGCTATTTAGTTTGGGATTTGCTGAGTAACGTTCGTAGATCAAGCACATAAAGCTTAAAACCGTACATATATATTCATAGTAGTCTTTGAACCGCATTTCGTTAATGACATTATTTATATAAATTGGCATACATACCTAGTCTAGCCATAAGTTCTGTTACAAATGAAATGAAACATATTTTTAAAAGGATGTATTTAATTTACCATAAGTAAATGTTTATTTATAGGTAAGTTAATAAGGTTTCTAAACAATATATTTTTTATTCAAAATGCCCGCCTTTAGCTTTAATACACGCCCTCAAACGATCCGGCCACACGTCTATAGATTCACGCACTGTATCCATTGGGAAATTTGCCACTGCTACCTTCAAAGATTTTTTTAGAGAATCGATATTGGCATGGCATTTAGAGCAGACCATGTCCTCTAACACTGACCACAATTTATAGTCCAGGGGATTTAAGTCGGGACTGGAAGAGGGCCAATCATCTGCCTTGATGAAGTCCGGAACATTCCTTTGCAGCCAAATCTGGGTGGTGCGAGGTTTATGACCCGGGGCTGAGTCCTGCTGAAAGGTCCAGTGTACATTTTTGAACATTGTGTCGTTTAGTGGTTTAACTACTGTTTCTAAAATCGTATCCTGATACACTTTAGCTGAAATTTTCACTCCTTTTTCGCAAAAATGATCTCAGAGACGCCTTGATACGACACACCCCACCAAACCATGACGTAAGCGGGATGATGACCTCGCTGAATCCTTCCAACTATCTCTTTAGCTTCTCGAGAGTTGTGTGCGTACACTTTATCATTTTGTTTGTTGTAGTGCTGCTCGATAGTAAAAATTTTTTCATCCGTGAAAAGAATATTTTTATATTTCCCATGTGTTATCGAGATAAAAGGCTTTTTGATCTTTCAACTCTCTTGTCCTTTAGTGACTGATTTAACATATGTCCTGTATATCGTCGGTAAGCTGCAAGACTCAAGTCATCTTTGATTATACGCGAAAGTGTCCTAGGTGGTATTTTCATTTCCTTAGAAAGGATCTTCTGTTTTCTTATGGGATTTCGGCGAATTCTGGCCCTTACAGCATTAACGGCTTGTTTTGTTCTAACAGTACGTGGTCGGCCAGATCTTTTACTGTCATCGACAGAGGACGTTTTGGTGTATCTTTGAATGGTACGATACACAAACATTCGACTGATCGCTAACTTTTTTAGTGTCTCAAAAATGTGGGACGGCTCCATTCCTACCTTATGCAGAGCAATCACAGCAATTCTATTTTCTTTGACACCCCACTCCATTATTAATTTACTTATTTTAATATTATATTGTATATAAATGGTGGCAAAAACATCCAAGTACTTACGTCAAAACACAACATTCGAAATTCGAATTATTATTTTTCTTAAAATCATTGTTAACTGCCAGTAACAGAACTTATGGCTAGACTAGGTAGATTGCTTTTGTGATCTGGTTTTACTTAATTTGCGAAATACCGTCGCAATATGTAATTAAAAATGGTATTGTATATCAATTTCAGAACATTCTTTTGTTATTCTTCCACACAACTGGCAACATTGCTTTCTTGTCAGTGTCAAATTGCCTATAATAGCTCTACGTACGGTGTTGGTCAGTCCCAAATTAAAGCCGATTTTAACTAAAAACCATGTCTTTCAAGCAAGATTTACGTCAATTAATAAGACCCTATTACTGGATCAATATTTTACTAAGCATATCGTACACTGTGGCCAAACGTACGTCTTGTATATGTAATGTCTTGTTCCCCGACGTGGAATGTGAGTTAGACAGTCGCGAAACGGAAATCCTCTTCTTCCTAATTATCGTGGTTATGCTGAGGACGCGTAAGGCGGGCAGTGTGACTATGGTTAACTATTTGTCGGCCTCGTTCGTGTATACGAAGATTGCTAATCTGATATTGTGGCTGTATGCGGATGTCAGGTATGTGAGTTGGGCGATTGTTTAGTGCGGACTAATGCGACTAAGTTAGGGCCTGGTTACACTTTGATTAGTGTTAGTTCATACATTTCTTACTCGCATTTGCAGCAAATGTATGAACTCGTATTAAACACTAATCAAAGTGTAACCAGGCCCTTAAGCATAGGAATATACTAGGAGTATCAGGCGACTATATACATACTTATATCTTTGTTGACCTATTTGGCCTAGTTGGTAGTGACTGCCCACAAAGCCAAATGTCCCGGGTTCGAATCCCGATCTGGGCATTATTTGTGTCATAATGAGCATAAAACGTAAGATATTTTAGTAAAACAGTTAATGACTTATGTAGCTAGATATCAAACTTGTTGAATGAGTATGTTTCCTTTTTATTTTACTTTACTTAATGACCACTCTATTTACACAATTAATATATACACTAGATGAAAGCCCGGCTTCGCTCGGGTGAAATAAATAAGAAAGAAATAAACAAAACATTTATTCGTGACAGTTATGCAAACGACGAAAGAAATAGTGTACAAAAATGTGTAAAATAAAAACATTACAACAATGGATTATGATGAAACTTCGAATCGTATAGAAATATAGTCTGTAGTCTGGATTAGGAATAAAAGTATGGAATGGAATTATATGGAATTGGGAGTAAAAGATTACGCAAACGACGTCACGGGCAAAGGCTAGTATCTTTGACGTTTCTGACGTGCACATAGCCAATAGCTAAAATACTAATCGTTCATTAAAATTCAATTCAGATGTGCATTGTTAAATATTGATGTGCCAGTCAGTATTTTTGGTGCGAAGTCAGAGCTGCTAACGCGAAAAACAAATGAAGTTCGTGTATCTCCCTCTCTGTCGCACTTGCAAATTCGAGCGACACAGAGGGAAATACACGATGTTCGTTCGTTTTCGTTTCGCGATAGCAGCTCTCTATTCTCCGCCAAATTGTATTCAGTAGGGCCCTTTACACTCAATCTTATCGCGATTTTTAAAATTGTATGGGGTCTGTTAAACGCTTAATACTATCACAATACTGGTGTGTCAATATTATCGTGGTTTTCAAAATCGTATAGATTTTTCTTCAATATTCATTGCACGTGATACGGATCGTGATATAAGAATATCGCGTGATAATAATAACCATGTAACAGGCCCTTATGGATGTTGCTTCAATATTCAGTGTTTCACGTGATAATAATAACAGTTGGTAATATTTTCTCCAATTAATGGAAGCTATTTAACAACTTGTTCCGTTTTGCCAAAGGTATTTCACATTCCGATACGCGCACCATCCAGGAATAGGAGCCGTCAGACCAGAGGGCCTACCACGATCTGAAAACGAAGTATTTCCCTCTCCGCGCTCGAATATGCAAGTGCGACAGAGAGGCATATATATTTAGTTTTCTGTTGGTAGCACCTTAGTCCGAGCGTGGCGGACGGTCGAAGAAAGTCAAAGAACATTCCGTGTGTTGTCTGTCACACATATAATTTTTTAGCTTCCCATCGACCTATGAACTTGAAATTAAGTGATAATGTTTATTATGAAGTATATTTTACCAAAATATCAATATATTGATAAATCACATTTGTTTTTTAGTTGCACGGAACCCTCAGTGTGCGACTCCGACGCACTTGGCTGGTTTTTATTACATTTTGAATTTTATTTCTCTTATAGTAAAATACCCTATTCGTTTGAAAGTTGACGCCTGAGGGCCTACCGCGAACCAAAAACGAACTATCTTCCTCTCTGTCGTTCGAATATACATGTGCGAGAGAGAGGCAGATACTTCGTTTTCGGTTCGCGGTAGCGCCTCTAACGTCCGAGCGCGGCGGGGCATGAGCTGGGGGTCTACTCCGAAATTCAAAATCCTAACTTCGTATGGTGCCGTCCCTTTCACTCTCCTGTCATAGACTATATGAGTGAAAGGGACGGCACCATACGAAGTTCGGATTTCGAATTTCGGAGTAGTTCCCCAGTACCACTAAGTTATAAGATAGAGCGAGATAGGGATAGAATTTTGCTAGACGTTTAAAAGCCATAAGTCACCTAGTAGTTTGTCACAAACAAAATAGAGACGCAGCTTTAAGATGGCGGACAGATTTAGCAAACATTCAAGTGGTGTCCTTTACACGATTAATATTATCACAATACTGGGGTGTCAATATTATCGCAGTTTTCAAATTTGTATGGATTCTGCTTTAATATTCACGTGATGACTTATCGTGATATGAATCCATGTAACAGGCCCCATACATTCGCTTTGAAGGCGGTTGTTGTGACAATCAGTCTAGCTAGCACGATAGATTATACCGTTACGTTTTATGTGACGTTTTAATACATTTCGCCCATATAACGTGACGGTATAAGTTATCGTGCTAGCTAGGCTGATAGGTGTATAGAACGCTTGAAAACTACAAAAACAAAACGCTGCAGACGCGGCTAGCCGAATCCACACAATGGGCGATGATGGCCCATCACCCAGAACACAGCCCAGCAACCTGGCCAACATACCGGACGCAAAAATAGTTCACGATTTTCGAACGTAGCCGACACTGTCAACCAACAAATTTAATATTGCAATATAGTCTGTGGGCAATATGGCCGACGTTTTGTCATTAAATTAACACTTTTAAATGCAAAATACGCGACAATCCGAATTTTGCGGATACATATGTTCAACTCAAAAATCGTTATTTTTATACGTTCTTCAATTTGAGACAGGTCTCGTTCGGGTCTACCGTACCCCTGCACGAAATTATTAATATAGATAGTTAACAGCCACTATTTAAAATAATGAACATCCAGGTCTGTCGTTTATTTTTGTTTTAGTACATTTTTTATTTTATGTACTGTGAATTTAAAATGTTTATATGTCTGTTTGTGTTCTGAATAAATTGAAAAAAAAAATATTTTGTCCCTGTGTCTTGGATGCTTTCTATGTATTTAAGTATTATGTATCTATATAAGTATGCATATCATCGCCTGGTATTCATAGTGCAAGCTATGCTTTGTTTGGGATTAGGTCGATTTAAAATTGCCCCCCAATATTTATTTTTTATTTATTTTTTTACACATTAGATTACCAACATAAGCCATTTATTTATTGACTTGTATGGCATCCAATTTGCTACTGTTGGTAAGATACTACAGACCGGGTATGTCCTAAAACTACAACCAAGACCACCGTGGGATCGGCAGCGGCATCCCTGGAGTGTGGTAGAGATACTGTGATCGCCAACCCGCATGCCAAGCGTGGCGGTTATGGCATTCACCCACAATGAAGTTGGGGGAGGCATATGCCCAGCAGTGGAAGTCCCTTCGGCTGATAGTAGTAGTAGTTAGGATACAATACAATACAATATGCTTTATTGCACACCTCAAAAAAGAATTACAGATAGAAACAGCATAAATATACAAGCAGAGGTAAACAACAGGTGGTCTTATCGCTAAATGAGCGATTTCTTCCAGACAACCTTTGGGTAGCGGAGAAAAAAAGTAAACAAACATGATAAGTGGGTGGTGCAAACAAAAGGAATAACTACTAGAAATAAAAAGAAATATAATAATAATAAAAAAACACATAAGATACTAGAGTAAGATTTTCAAATTCTACATCACTTTCGAGGGTGAACAAATCTTCTGGGTTTCCATTGTGTATGCTGAGCAGGCAGTTCTTCATGATGTGATCAAGGAAAGGAAAGGAAATTGGTAGGTATAACAAAATTGCCAGTAATTAACAATCTGTGGAGAGTATGGCCTTACAAATCTCAATTTTTTTTAAATTAGAATTGATGCAATAATATCTGCACTGGGATGATGCTAGGAAGATGTTGATTTACATTTGCATCTTGAACAGCTCGTTAATAAACTGGATGCGCCATTACCGAGGCACTGGAATAAACTCAGCCTAGTTCGGGGCCTGACAGATATTGTAATGTAAATGGAAAAACCATGTATGTTTTAAAATAAATTTATTCTTATTCTTATAACTTCATGTAGAATTAACCAGTGTTAAGGGATGTTGTATCTAATCTTTCTTTTCTTGTATTTTATATTTTACTTTTTACTCTAACCCTAGTCTTTAAGTAATGTAACTAACAAATTATGGATTTATGATCTGTAATGAAGATTTATTATTATTTGTAGAGCGCTCGTGGCCCAGCGGCACCCGCCTACCGCGTGCGGTATGCGAGGTTAAGCAATGTGGGCGCAGGTCAGTTCTTGGATGGGTGACCGCTTTGAGTGGTTACTAACTGAGCGCTCTCGTGCTTTGGAAGGCACTTTAAGCCGTTAATCCCGGCTGCTGTCTACGACAGCAGTCGTTAAGCCAAGTTAGAGGCCTTCGGACGGCTTGAGAACTTCTAACAGTCAAATTGCCCACTCACTTGACAAAGGGGGGTCGAAGTTGCACCACGTCCGTAGGGAGTACCCACCGTTACCCTACACGTGACCCCTGGTGGTGCTAAAAGTGCAACAAAAACTGGCAACCGTACTTGTCTTCTCGAAGATCTCACGGTTCGTAAATAAATGCCATACTATTAAATAAATTATGTATGTCTTTACCTTATCTTGGGACCATGGGATCCCGGACCTTTGGAAGGCGTGCGTGGGGCCGAAGCCAACAGTGCAGAGGCCCTTTTAGACAATTTAATCTAAAAGCAAAGGGATACACATACAGTGTATTATTATATTATTATTATTTGCAAATCAGATTTACAGCACAACCAGCCATAGTGTCTTGCTTGACTGTATCTGTATAGAACTGTGAATAGTTCCATAGTAAGTATTGAAGTTAGGATACAATAAATTGTTTTCCATTCTATATCTTGTATAATAGACATAATGTGACTTCACAGTCTAGTGTTAATTATAACAACACGGCAGGACAACTTACTTGGTAATTACCGTAATGAGTTGGTATGCAGCTTCTAAACAATTAAGGGATGATTCACAGTAGACCGTTCCGTGTCCGGGCCGGCCCGTTTTCTATGACAGCAAACGTAACGGCCGGCGTATTTCTCTAGAAGAAAACGGGCCGGCCCGGACACGGAACGGTCTACTGTGAATCATCCTTAAGACAGCAAGGGCCTAATCCTGTGTTGTTTAAGACATTATCTATTTTGAAAACACTAGCATGTAATGTATGTGATTTCATTCAAATCATCCATTTAAGCAATAAATAAATAAATAAACGGTGTCCCTGGACAAGTACATTTTTAACGAAAAACACCTACTTCAAACTTTTCTATACTCACACTCGACCCTTCCTGCTATATAATTTGAGGAGTTCCCTCGATTTTCACAAGATCTCGTCACCAGATCCAGACTTTGTGACAATGGGACCAACTAGAAAATATACCCAAACAAAAAAATATTTTTGTAACCGGTCCACTAGACTCCGAGTAATCGGTAAACATACATAAAAAAAATATACAGGATGTTTTTATTGATTTCCTTTCCTTCTAGCATATAGCCGTGTATAGCCATAGAAACGACGTACCATATTAAGTTATAATTAATTATATCACCAAGGATGAATGAAAAGCGGCCTTAAGAGTAAGTAACGAGTTAATGTGGAGTTAAGTAAAAGTTAATGTCATGTATGACAATTCGAATGACACGCACGTCAACATTGTTTAATTGTTAAGGATCTTTTATTCTATACTAGGGGTGTTAATAAACGAAAATACAAAAAAATAATTTCTCCGAAATGGTACGAATTGGGATACTATAGGTAGTGTCTTAGAGAAGATTACTTTATTTCATCTCAGGATTGTGCCCTCGCAATTAACGAAATTCAAAAAAACACCCTGTATATTCCGACGAATTGAGAACCTCCTCCTTTTTTTGAAGTCGGTTTTAAAAATGCACAAACAACTGTTAACTTTTAATTTTCTCTAAAATTCAATGTTTTCATTGCTTCTCTGTTTCACATTTTGAACTACTCAGATAGATACATTTATTGTCAAAACAGTGTACATAAGATAAAAAAGTTATAAAAAAAGTTATAGTTAAGATAATAACGCCTGTTGTTTACCTCTACTGTTAATCTTCTTCAATATATTGTGTTCTATAATGTGTCGAAATATGTATATCGCCTATATCGGCTATCGATAAATGAGGAGTCGCTATGACAGCTCAAAAGTGCTTCTAGAATTCCGGCCTCTGGTTATGGCTATAGCAATTTGTTTATGTTTTTTTTTTCTATTCCAGATATGGCCTTCCCTATGGCGCACTACTCATCCTGACCGCCATTCTCCTCCCCGAACCCACCTACATGGGCCCGGAGCATGTGACCTACTTCCGGGGCAACACAACTCTGGACGAGGAGCTCCGACACAAGAGCAACACCTGGCTGGTGTGTCTGTACGCGGCCTGGCACCCGGCCTGTGTTAACTTTGCCCCGGTGTTCGCTGAGCTGTCCGCTAGTTATGGCTTGGAGAATCTCAAGTTCGGGAAGATGGATGTTGGCAGGTAAGACGATTTTCATTTTTTTTTTTTGTAGGTGAGTTACTATTACACTTAAGAAAGAGTAGGATAGATTTTGGTTGTTACTGTTGGAAGGTAAATATATCTCGAGTCGCGCCGCGCTATTTGGCGACACATGACTCACTAGCACTTTAGAAAATTAGAAGGGTATATTATCTCGAGTCGCATGCGACACTTCTCACTCGCACGTTAGAAATAGACGAGTATATTGTCTCGAGTCGAGTCGCACGCGATACGTCTCACTCGCACTTTAGAAAGAGATGGGTCACATCCAGAATAAGTAAACGCTACGTGGATCCATTGCAAGTGTTCGGAACATGTGCCTCACTCTTTCAATCGTACATTAGAAAGAGTATAGATTATCTCGCCTCGCGCGTGATTTCGCGACACCAGTTCCACTCCCACTTAAGTAAGAATAGGTTAGATTTTGATGTCATCGGTCTCGCTCGCATTCAATAAATTTGGAGGTTAGATTATCTCGTCCTTCGTCGCCTCAGTGCCAACCCTACAAGTGTCCGGAGCATGTGACCTATTTCCGGGGCAACACAACTCTGGACGAGGAGCTCCGACTGGTGTGTCTGTACGCGGCCTGGCACTGGCACCCGGCCTGTGTTAACTTTGCGCCGGTGTTCGCTGAGCTGTCCGCTAGCTATGGCTTGGAAAATCTCAAGTACGGGAAGATAGATGTTGGCAGGTAAGACGTTTTTTTTTTTTTTTTAATGATAGTTTAGAGTGACCGACTCTAAGGCCAATTGCTATTGGCCTTATTCTCACCCGATGGAAAGCGATGACAAGGTCCAAGATGTTGCTCACTGATTCAGTAATGTAATAGCCTATTCACTCTTGTCTTAAAGAGACCCAGATTGATTATTGTTTACGAAGAACTTACATAGTTATACGATGTTACGAGACAATGTATCAGATGCTCAGTAAGTCGCAACACGAAGCGTCGCGTGCAATGGAGTCAAGGTGTTGACTCGTTAGGCAGAGGAAGGCAAATTATATCTCGTGTCGCGCCGCGCTATTTTATGACACCTGTCTCACTAACACTTTAGAAAGAGAAGGGTATATAATGTCGCATGCGACACGACTCACTCGCACTTTACAAAGAGACTGGCGCTACCCATCTCACTTGGACTTTAGAAAGAGATTGGACACTGACACCCGTTTCACTCGGACTTTAGAAAGAGATTGGCGTCACCCGTCTCACTTGGACTTTAGAAAGAGATTGGCGCCACCCATATCATTTGGACTTTAGAAAGAGATTGGCGTCACGTGTCTCACTCGGACTTTAGAAAAAGATTGGCGTCACCTGTCTCACTCGGACTTTAGAAAGAGATTGGCGCCACCCATCTCATTTGGACTTTAGAAAGAGATTGGCGACACCGATACCCGTTTCATTAGGACTTTAGAAAGAGATTGGCGTCACCCGTCTCACTTGGACTTTAGAAAGAGATTGGCGCCACCCATTTCATTTGGACTTTAGAAAGAGATTGGCGTCACGTGTCTCACTCGGACTTTAGAAAAAGATTGGCGTCACCTGTCTCACTCGGACTTTAGAAAGAGATTGGCGTCACCCGTCTCACTCGGACTTTAGAAATAGATTGGCGCCAGCCTTCTGACTGCACGCTCGACATAAACACGGTTATGCAAGGCGTCATGTCAAAAAACTTTTTCCTTTCAGGTACCCCGAAGCAGCAGCGAAGTACCGTGTTCAGGACGGGCCGACCAGCCGGCAGCTGCCGACGGTGATCCTATTCACTGAAGGCGGGGAAACTATGCGCCGCCCGCAGGCCGACTCGCAGGGCAAGCTGCAGAAGTGAGTACACTGAGACTAGACTACAGACAGATACCGGGTTCCATTTTCCATCATACCAAATTCCTAGATACCGGATACTACATTTCATGATGCCAAGTTTCAAGATACCGGATATAGTAATACCAAGACAGACAGCTCATTTTGAATATTATTAATTATTTATTACAATAAAAGGACAAAGTATTGACTAATATACCAATACACCACCACCATATCAGCCGAAGGACGTCCACTGCTGGACACAGGCCTCCCCCAATTTCATGGGGGGTATATGCCATAATCGCCACGCTTGGCATGCAGGTTGGCGATCGCATTATCTCCACCGCACTCCAGGGATGCTGCGGCCCATCCTCCGGTGGTCTTGGTCGTAGTTTTAGGACATACCCAGGTCCATTCCAATACACAATGTTTTGAAATTGGTTGTCGACATGACCTGTCGTACTGACATTTCATATTATAATAATATTAGAATAAAATAATTGTTTCGTTCACAGATTCCTGTTTTCTAAAGACAACGTGAAGGCGGCTTTCGATTTGGACGCGTTGTATCAACAGTGTAAGGACAAGCTCGCCGCTAAGGCCAAAGAAACCAAGAAGACCCAGTAGACTGCAGTAGACCTCGGCAGACTGCAGTAGACCGCGTTCGTATCACTTATATCCACCGATTTCTTGTCAGCAAGAAGAACCAGTAAACTCCCAGTAGACCTCAGTAGACCTCGGCAGACTATAGTGGATCGCGATCGTATCACTTATAGAGATGCGCCGAATATGGGTTTCATCGAATACGAACATTCGGCCGAATTATACGGTTCATGAAAATGCCTTTATCAGCTGTTCTAAAACAGAGTAATTCAATGGTTACCTAACAATTGAAGGGATGTTTACAAAAACAACATAACTGACTACACTGGTCGACTCCTGAGCCCATTATAAATGTTCCTCCAGAAGTGTCAACCGGTCTAAGCAGATATGTTGTTTTTGTAAACATCCCTTCAATTTAGTTCATTTTAAAGTAAAACTATGGACGATTAAGTAAGTACGTTAAAGCTGAATAATAATCCGTTGAGAATGATAATTTGACAAGGCAGTGATTGCATTACATTTTTGTAAGTTGTAGATAAATACCTTTAAAATTGTTCGGTAAATATGTATGTATTTATCTATATAAGTATGTATGTCGTCGTCTAGTACCCATAGTACAAGCTTTGCTTAGTTTGGGACTAGGTCGATATGTGAAAATTGTCCCCCAATATCAAAAAAATGCTGAATATTTGGCCCATCTCTAATCTCTTATATCCTTGTCAGACAGCAAGAAGAACCAGTAAACTCCTAGTAGACCTCAGTAGACCTCGCAGACTAGAGTAGACCATATGCCATATTTGTCTATTTTTATGGTTATATTTTTGAACTTTCACTATTTATTTTAACATTATTCTCAGTTATTTACTAAGCACAATGCTCTATTTATATTATTTATACCACTTTTTTTCTATAATTCTACAAATTAGACATAATTACATGCACCTATGAACGTCCATAAACTACCACCGGCTCGGAAAAAAAAAACTCTGCCACGAGAAGAACCGGCGAAAGAAACTCGGCGAGGTGTCATTTTTTCAAAACAATATACATTGTATAGTTAAATATAAAATTACAGTGTCAGCTGCCACAAAACAACAATGCTACAGTAGAAAACATATTTTCGCGATAGATTACCCGTGCATGACGCTATCACTGCCAAACATCCATGATCCATCCATGATGTAATCGTTTATCTTATAATATTCTCTTGAAATAAGTGTTTGTTTTACTACAGATTTGAATTTTGAATTGCTAAGTTCAGTAATGTGTTTAGGAATTTTATTGTAGAACTTGATACAATTTCCCGAGGCCGACTTTTTCACGTCGGTGGCAAACAAGCTGACAGCCCACCTGATGGTCAGTGGTCACCGTCGCTTATGGACACTTGTACTGCAACACCAGAGGCGTAACTCGCGCGTTACCTACCCGCAAGAAACCTTACACGACTTTTTTGAAGAGTCCCATGCCGTAGCACATTGGGAATACCTCGGCAGGGAGCTCATTCCACAACCTGAGTGTTCTCCATTACAATGTGTACATAATGTCATTCTAGTCTATTACTGTATATACAGTCCTCGTATTCAAAACATAAACCGACTCCACTTCACCTGTCACCTCACATCTCACCCGTTTTTATATGGAAACTGTCAAATGTCATTTATCAAATTTTAACAGTTCCCATATAAATGATTTATACCAAAAAAAACCGACTTCAATTTTGTATTTGCTATGCCACAATTTGTGGTTTCCGTGAGCCAATGCTTGGTTACCTACACCACCACCACCATATCAGCCGAAAGACGTCCACTGCTGGACATATGCCTCCCCCAATTCCATGGGGGGTAAATGCCATAATCGCCACGCTTGGCATGCGGGTTGGCGATCGCAGTATCTCCACCGCACTTTAGGGATGCTCCTGCCCATCCCCCGGTGGTCTTGGCCGTAGTTTTAGGACATACCCGGGTCCACCGGGGTTACCTACAGAAAATACCGAAATCGGCATATGCGTGCCTATCAAATTCAAGGAGTTCCCTGGATGCCTCCTGGATCCCATCATCAGACCTTCACCAAATTTATATGGCTGTACCTGTGCAAGTACAGCAGGCAGACCTAATAGGTGGCTTTTTTAGGGAGGTATTCCACTAGTCCAATATCTTCGTCCAATCTTTGATCAAATTTCTTTGACAGAGGCCCATTCCACTCATCCAATATCTTTGTCCAAGTTTTATTTTTTTCATGCGTATTGATTTAACTGTCATCAGAATCTTTTGATTTAACTGTCCATATTGATTTAACTGTCATCAGAATCTTTGATCAAATGTCGGGATCCCATCCAAGTTGGATGAAATAATCCGATTTCTTTGATCAAATGTATATTGTACAAAGATATTGGATGAGTGGAATACCAAGGGTTGTATTCTACTCATCCAATATCTTTGTCCAATCTTTGATCAAAGTTCTTTGACGGAGGCCCATTACACTTATCCAATATATTTGTCCAAGTTTTTTTTCATGCGTTGCCATATTGATTTAAATGTCATCAGAATCTATGATCAAATGTCGGGGTCCCATCCAGGTTTGATGAAATCATCCAATTTCTTTGATCAAATGTATATTGGACAATAGTTATTTGTTATACAAGGGTACAAAGTTGTATTTTACCCGCGAGTGTGGAATTGAAACACGAGCCAGCGAAAGGATTTTATAGTTGAAGTTCTAAAATAGAATCCTGAGCGTAGCGAGTGTTTCAACACACGAGAAGTAAAATACAACTGTGCACCCGTGTGTAACACAAAACTTTTCTCCTCATTATAGCGAGGAAAGTGCAACCTGCAAAAAAACACAGTTCCACAGGCATGATTTTCATCACTGGAATCATCGATATTTTACGATATTATAACAGAAAACTCTGGAAGTTGTGTATAATATTTACGTGAGTCGGAGTCCGTGACAAGTTGTGTATATTTTAGTTGACATTGACAATTATGACATTTCTGACGATGCGTTTTGAAATTGCATCGACTCAACTTGTGCGTTTACAATTATACTCAATATCATTATAAAACAAATGTTATTTATAGAATTTCAAGGTTTCCGACTTAAATCATTAACTAAAGCTAAATTTGGTATTTTGTATTAAATTCTCAAACCATTTATTTAATGATAATTGATATCAAACTAACCATTAATATGAGCGTTTTACGTTTTGCTATCTGTCAAAAGCTACTCAAAAACGCTCCAAGGTTAAATTACTTTCCCCACTTGTGGATAAAATGCGTTTTTACCCGCTTGTTTCAAAGGATAAAAGGCGGCTTTCCGAGCTAGTGAGGGGAAAAGATATTGGATGAGTGGAATACCACCATTATGCACTAAACTAATCAGAACTTTGTAAGATAAATAGTAGAATAATGTAAGGAAAGTAAGAAATCAAGTACATGACTAAAGTATTATAGTTCAAACTTTTTAAAATCACGATTTCCATTTGCAGCTTTCAAGTGGAAATCGTGATTTTAAAAAGTTTACACTATAGCGCAATAGCTATTTACGATACAAGGGTTGTAAAACAAAGAAAGGCCGATATCGCAGATGTTTGAGGCCCGAGCCGCAGGCGAGGGTCATAAATATGCGAGAGAGGGCTTTCTGTTTTACGACCCGTGTTTTGTACACAATTTTACGTCACCACTTGGCCAAAAAGTGGGATTTTTCCGGACGCACAGCGTGCGGAAAAACGCGCTTTTTGGCAAGGTGTGGTGTAAAGGATTAAAATAACTTCTGATTTACAAGTAAATTATTTGACTTTAATGTATTTTCTACCAGTCACTTTCAAAACAATTTTAAAACCATGATTTTCCTTATATGTGACATTGTGTAGTTCTTTATATAAGTAAGAATTAAGAATAATTTCTAATTGTCCCCACCAAAAAATTGCTCCTGTAATTTGTATCTCATCTCAACAATCTATGAAGCTAAGCACAGCGCAGCGTCGTTGCGGGGCGAAAGCGGTATTGCGGTGAACCGAACGCGCTCCGGGGGCACGTCGCACCAAAAAACCGCGCGGTATTCGGTAGCGCGGTAGAGCGGAGGCGTGTGTCATGACATATGAAGCAGTAATCGACAGTCGACAGTTTCGTAAAGATCAAAATGCTAAATCGCCTCCGCCCCGTGCCGCTCCCACTCAAAATAATGTTAGAACTAGTATTAAGGTGGTAATTATGAATTAACTTATATTAATGCAGTTTTTGCATTTGTAATGTTCATACGTCGCACTCCAGCGGGCATTTCGCGGGCACGTCATATGGTATGGTTTACAAAAAAAAAACTCTTAATTTACTAGTATACATACTTAGTATTTGTTACATACCTGTTTGTTTAATTATTTAATCTTTATTGCACAATAAGAAATCTTAACGTACAAAAGGCGGACTTAATGCCGTGAGCTGCTGATGCATATGCATGAGCTGCTGTGTGATGCTGTTATCATATATCTAATGCTGTACGTTAGGTAGGTATCTATAGCGGTGCCCGAACTAGCCGAGTATACTGACGCCATTAAATTTTAAATAACACAAGTAATATACCAATATAAGATTGAATTACAGATATTTATTTTCATATTGGCTATGTGCGAAGTAGGTGGTGGGGGTAAACTAAGCGATCGCAGCGCACACCATGGCAGAAATGTGCAATTTCCGGGGACTTATATGTCAAATTTACTTCGACGTTTCCTATTGGTTTCCTACGATTCGTTTCGTTTGTATTTATTTATTTATTTTCTTATTTATTTCAGTCAAATTTCCAGTAAGGGGTCTTTCTCGCTTACTAAAATAAATAAAATATTCATGTGTCATTATTTGACATCTCTGAGTTTGACATTGCCCCGGGACCCGTGACGTTTGACGTTTCTGACGTGAACATAGCCAATAGGTATTAAGTGGCCACAAAAATAGGCTTATCGCTTTAAAGTCTTCACACATTATTTATTATAGGAGAACCAACAGCAATAAAACTAAGTAACAACATTATTAGTTACAGCAAAGCCAATTACAGGATTTCACATTATGTAGACAATTTATTTAAGATTGATATATGGTAACATATATGTAACAAATACTAAGTATGTATACTAGTAAATTAAGAGGTTTTTTTTTTGTAAACCATACCATATGACGTGCCCGCGAAATGCCCGCTGGAGTGCGACGTATGGTAATGTTTTATGTGTTTTATTTATTTGTTTACGTCGTTTATTTTGTAGATTTTGTAAATAAAGCTGCTATGACATTGGAATATTTGTTTGATTGGGATATTTTAATGAGTACAATCATAAATATATGCGCGTTTTTAGGGTTCCGTAGCCAAATTGGCTAAAACGGAACCCTTATAGATTTGTCGTGTCTGTCCGTCCGTATGTCACAGCCGATTTTCTCGGAGACTATGAGCACAACAATTATGAAATTTGGTAGGATGGTGTATGCTATGAACTGCTATAGAAATATGATGTATATATAAAATAAATATTAAACTGAACGCCAAGAGCCTATAAAGTGGTCGTGTGTCGTCGCCACCACGCCAACAACCACTAAAAAGGTCGGAGTGAAGGTGTACTTTGATCACGAAAAAATCTATTATGACTGTTTTTATTGGTTTTTACGTTACATCAATTTTTGATACCTTGGCGTCTGAGTAATCACTTCATTCAGATATGATGGCGTTCAAAGGATTAAAGACGCCTCGATTAGTAAAGATTCATCATCATCCTAGCGTTACGCCCTGTTTAGCCTAGTTGGTAGTGACACTGCCTCCGAAGCTAGAGGTACCGGGTTCGAATCCCGGCCAGGGCATTATTTGTGCATTTAGCACAGATTTTGTTCTTGGGTCTTGGATGTTCTCTATGTATTTATCTATATAAGTATGTACCTATATCGTCGCCTAGTACCCATAGTACAAGCTTTGCTTAGTTTGGGACTAGGTCGATTTGTGTAAGATTGTCCCCCAATATTTATTGTTTAAAAACTTACCCATTAGGAGGCGCGTTCAGTTAAAGATTAGTTTACTCTATAGATCGGGACTGGTTTACAAATAAAACAAGTCACAGCATTCTTTCGCCTATTTATTATTAACTTTATAATAAATAAATTATTAAACACATTTATCGACAAAGACTCAATTTATAAATATTACCCGCCGCTTCGTATATCAGCTCGTCGTCTTTGCTAAAAGTTATAGCATTTAGACCTTTAAGCCTCTCGTTAGACACTGGATCTAACGCGTACTTATATTTATTATACACATACACGCCCCGCGTAGCTGTCACATATGGAATGAAATCAACATCCACTGTAACACCATCTACGAGCAAGTCTTCATGTACAGCTATGTCCCTAGTACCTAATTTTAGTCTAAACAGCTTCCTATTAGCTGTAAAAAGAATGTTATTATCATCGTCTAGTATTATCTTCTCAACCGGGACGCCTTGCAACGCAGGCAATCTGTACACCACATTATTTCTAACACGAAACGCTTCGCGCCGCTTTGTGCTAAAATAGAGAACGCCTTTGAAGAAAATGTCATATATGTCGTGGAAAACGGGTAGTTTCTCAGATTCTTTTCTGTTGTCTATAGATTTGACGTTGTATAGTCCTTCTTTTCCACCGGCGTAAACGACATTATTAACTTGATCTACAGCTACGGATGAAGCGTTTCTAATGCCTTCGACTGTACCCACAGCGTCATTATTCAGGTTTAAGTATCCTAAACTGTACCCCTCATCTCCAATTCGGTTGAAGATGAAGTATAGTGTGTTGTCGTTCCGATTGAGGACTAGTTTTTGGATATCTTTGACGCCTTCTTTGAGGAGTTGCGGTTGGTAATAGTTGTTATTGAATGGTATGCACGTTTGGAGGAAGGTTTGCGCTGATGCTGATGCTCCGATGAAGAGTATCGTGGCGATGATGTGCATGGTTTTTCTGAAACAAAAGATGTAACTACTATAGGTACGTATTTTTTTTCAATTTGGTAAAATCGTGAGTTTTCGTAATTTAAAAAAAGAAAAAAAAATTGGGGGAATCTTACACAAATCGACCTAGTCCCAAACTAAGCAATATGGGTACTAGACGTCGATATACATACTTATATTGATAAATACATAGAAAACATCCAAGACCCAAGAACAAATATCCGTGCTAAAAGCACAAAGATTGTCCTGGCCGGGATTCGAACCCGGGACCTCTAGCTTCGGAGGCAGTGTCACTACCAACTAGGCTAAGGAGGCCGTCAACAGCAAGCAATTTGCAGTCATGTCGTTTAAGGCGAGGGGAAAGGCCTTCTCCATACAAACGTTGTGCAAGATTTATTGGTTAGTTTTGGCACTACATAATTTTATTTTATTTTTTGCTTGTACATATTGGATATACGCAGAACCTGATGTTGAAATTTTGTTTTATTTAAAAAAAATAATAATAAAATAAAACATCAAGTCGTAGCTAACAGAAAAATAAGCATATTGACCAAAAATAATAACTGTAGCGCAAACAAACGAAGAAAAACTTGCACAAAGTTTGTATGGAAAGAGCTTGCCTTACTTACTAACATTTTATGGGCACTGCCTGAATTAAATGATTTATTATTATTATTAAAGTCAGATAGAGATAAAACTAGTGCTACGCCAATTCTTGGGATTAGGTAGCGGACCCCACAGGCATCCTTCAGGATGCAACTGTACTGGGAATAATGCAAGGATGATGATGATGATTAAAGTCAGATAGAGGGAGTTACACTGAGACTAACTCTTAAATTTGTGTTGATGTCATGTGATTTCAAGGAAAACAAAGGGCCATGGCATGGGCAACTATGTATGGAAGGTGGAGCGAAAACCAACAGAGCTAAAGAGTTATGTCATTAAATAGGTATTTGCGTGTAGTAAATTAGAATTTTATGTGATACTTAATGTAAATTTATGATTTCGGGTGAACGAACGCTTCTATTTCGTTATCTAGTTATTAATAGGTAATCACAGCAGCTGTGCTACATAGTTTGTATTTCCTGTCACTATTGATAACTATTATCATTTATCAGCATATTTCGGTCGGCCTGTTTAGCGTATTTGGCAGTGACACAGCCTACTAAGCTAGAGGTGGGTTCGAATCCCCGTAAGGGCATAAGTTTCTGTGGTGAGCAAGAACATTTGTTCCTGAGACTTGGATGTTTTCTATTTATTTAAGAGTGCGTACGTTTGGTTCTCCATACAAACGTAATTACGCTCTCATTTTAAAACGCCATGCTAGAATAACGTGAAACTTTGTATACACAATGGGATTCGGCATATCTAGGTCGGAAATTAGTTTCTGTTGCTTGTATTATAATGGAGAAAAAATACATCGATTATTAAGGTTTTCATACAAGCCGTAAAAAACTCGAAAAACCGCTGTACTTTTTTTCTTTTACAATTTCTAGCAACAGAAACTAATTTTCGACCTAGATATGCCGGATCCCATTGTGTATACAAAGTTTCATGTTATTCTAGCATGGCGTTTTAAAATGAGAGAATAAATACGTTTGTATGGAGAACCGAGCGTACTCCGCCCTCTTAAGTATATTCAATATATAGTCTAAACGTCTAGTACCCATAACGCAAGCCTTATTGAGCTTACTACCTCTATTCACTGCCAACTAAGCCAAAGTGGTCTTCAAACGTTATCACGTCGGTGGCAAACGTGCTTCCGGCCCACCTTTTTTTTTTATCTTTATTTATTTAACGAGGGTTTTACAAATGCCACCCTCATAGTGGCTCTCTTACACTAAACATTCCTTAGTATTAATATAGACTTAACTAAATTATATAATAACTCCGCCTCTTCTGAGGTCGGACAAGCTAAAATGCTATTTATCCTACCGAGATCGTACTTATTTATATTAAGCAGACGTCGCTGGGTATCGCCACGCCCACATTCCATTGTAACGTGGTAGACGTCTTCCACAACCCCACATATGGTGCAATTGGGAGAATCAACTTTCCGCATCATGTATGCATAGCTATTTAATGGAATGTGGCCGGAGCGAAGTCTAAGAGCGACAATCACGTCTTGTCTACTCATTTTACTTAAATAAAACCACGGGGTCCGAGGAAGCATTGGCTGGATAGTTTTATACCAAATGCCCTTAGTTCGGGATCTTTCATCAAAGTATTCGGTCCACATTTCGTAGCACATGTCTTTGACCTTGAACAGAACGTCAGTAAACCACGGTGTAGTATCTACGGTATAAATCACCCGTTTCGATCGCTTGTCTAGCCAGCCGATCCACCGCCTCGTTCCCTGATGGTAATAAGCGGTCACCACTCCCTCTAAAAAACTACACACTCCTTTCTTGACGAACCTCGATCCTGTAATCCCTCAGGAAAACCTCGGCAGAGCTCATTTCACAACCGGAGCGTCCGAGGGAGGAAGTTCCTCTGAAACCGTACCGTACGCGACCATTTAGGTTCTAAAGCACTCCTTTCAGACGCAATCGGATAATATTCTCACGCCACTCGATATTATCTACGATTATTTGTTTATCCGGTATCTTATCACTATCAGTATGTCAATAGTCAATACACTTGACCGATATCGGCGGCCGGGTGTAGTGTGAGATCTTGCTGTACATCGGTCTGCCCTCGTCGTGTTTTCAACCCCCAGCATAAAGGATGATTCACAATAAGCCTTGCCGTGTCCGGGCCGGCCCGTTTTCTTCTAGAGAAATACGCCGGCCGTTGCGTTTGCTGTCATAGAAAACGGGCCGGCCCGGACACGGAACGGTCTACTGTGAATCATCCTTAAATAGTAGCGGAATGTTCCAAGTTAATTTTGACGACCACTGGCTTAGTTGGAAGTGACCCTGCCTACGAAGCCGGCGGTCCCAGTTTCGAATCCCGGTCAGGGCATTATTTGTGTAATAATAGCACAAATTGACTCAGTTCATGAGTCTTAGTCTTTCTATCTGTTTAAGTATGTTATTTATCTATATAAGTATATATCGTCGTCTAGTACCCATAGTACAAGCTTTGCTTAGTTTGGGACGAGGTCGATTTGTGTAAGATTGTCCCCCAATATTTATTTAATATACCTATGTGAATCTATGTATGATTTAAGTCACGTTAAAGTAGTAACGGTTACTGAGCTAAGCCACAGACTACCCCTCGTGGGCGGACATGGCGAAACTAAAAATTCCTTGTTTACTACGGAACCCTACAAACGGATAAACATCAGTCACTTTACAAAAAAAATATAAAATATTTTATATAGTGACTTGATCGATTGACTGTTCTTTGATATGAAATTTAACAAACAGTTTTTAAATGTAAAAGTAATGATATCACAACATCGACAACATCTCAGGATTACCACACTATGCTGAGACCATAAAAATGGTTAAACCGAGTTAGGATCAGTTTTTGTTTGTAAAGTGACTTGATCTAGTGTTCTTTGATATGAAATTTAGTTCGATTTTGTTCACAATCGCTTTTTAAATGTAAACATCAACAACATGTCACGACCACACCATGCTATTATAATACCTTTAAGATACTTTAAGCCCACATACTGTTTTTGTCGCGTAACAGAAAAAGCGTTTATTTATAGTACATAAAAAAATAATAGATAATGAACGCTCTTAAAGTTGTTCTCATCATTGCTGAAGGTCATACACTACACAATTAACAAAAAAACATACATAGTTATAATGATTTTCCTCCCACGCGTCTTGCTGTTGGTAGTAAATAAAGATGAACACTGAGTACTTTCTGCACCCGGTGCAGACTAAGTTTTCATATTTCAATGTAATGTTTTTAGATATGGACTGTATGGTTAGAAATAAACGATTATTATTATTATTGACAGTTTCCAGTAACGAGGTGATAATAACAATCTATTCCCACGGGTTTACTGATTTCTAGTTCCACTACAGTTCAATAAGGCAAGTGTTATGAGTACTAGAGAACGATACGCATGCTTAAATAAAACATATTATACGTAGATACTTAAATACAAACAAAACAAACTCATTCTACACATATTTGCTCTTATCAGGATTCGAACTACCGTAGTTTCATAGACATAGGCACCATTAATTACTAAAATGATGTTTTTACCTTTGTTTTTTCCTGGTGAGTCCAATAATGTACTTTTGTATGGATGAATAACCGACTGTTATGGTGGCGGTGAACGGCCGACTGACTTTAACCATTACAGACCGAGGTTGTCGAGGACACGGTGTAGGGAGCAGCAGTACTCTGACTCTGACTTAAACCCTTTACCAGGCCAGGTTTTCAAAATGACAATTGAATGTCAATATTGCTCAAACATTAAAAAAATACTATTTAGTTTATTTTTTTATACCACGTCGGTGGCAAACAAGCGTACAGCCCGCCTGATGGTACGCGGTCACCGCAGCCTATGGACGCCTGCAACTCCAGGGGTGTCACATGCGCGTTACCGACCCTTTAAAAAATTATACACACCTTCCTCGAAGAATACCATACTCTAGCTCCATACACGATTTGATTGATGTGGTATTCCCTTAACCTGAATAGGGATAAACATGTGAGATCTAGTTTATAAAGGATTTTTGACGATTATAATAACATGTTTTTCCTGTAATATTTTTAATCACATATCGCTTGGTAAACTTCGGAGATACGAGGGGCAACAGTAGAAAATATTTTTTCTTATTTTTAAATACACTTATTTTCAATTATTCCAAACTACATATCGGCACCTTATTTCTGAGATATATATCGTTGTGACAAACAGAACCATACCATAAAGATCTTGGCTTTATTAGCTGTTTGACACGAAACCTAAAAACGAGTTTACAAAGACAAAACAACACTGATGTCAGTCATAAATACTATTCTAGTGAATTATTTTTGCATGCGGCTAATCGTTACCTACCCTTCATTTATTTTAGGGTCCGCTGTCTCGACATCAAGAGACCAAAGGCAGGGCCCTCATGATCAATACAGCAGCAGCTCGGCCTTGGGAGCTCTGGCATCTTTACTTATCAACACCACCTACAAAGTAGTAGTGGTTCAGTGTTGATATTTTACTGCCAATACACATGGCAGGAAAACATCGTTTTTTTTGCATCGCCCTTCAACAATTATAATAATAATCAATTTATTTCAGTCATATGAGGCCCATGTTATAAATACCTTAAAGACTTACATACATATTATCAGGATGGTTTATGAAAACCACTTTAAGAATGTTTATTTTTTGATGTACCTATAAAATAACGTTTTTATATGTGAACTGTTTTAAGGGTATTTTGCAAGATTCGATTAATCTACGAGGCGATAGCAGCAGTCATAATACTGCTATACTTTAACTGTGCGTGGCGTTAGTCAGTCGTACCATATTGTCCCATTGAATCGATTTGCCCATATTCCACGTATTGTATGGTCCCATTCAAAGATCAGCCCGGCCCAGTCACAATAAAGACCATTTTTCAACCGGCAGTTAATGAGATTCTCAATTACCCTGTTTTTGTACGTTTAGGCGCGCTATTTAGTCGTAGGAAATTAGTAAATGGATCCATTGTAATTTCGGAATTACTAATTTACTGATAGGTACCATCGCCAACAAAATTAACTGACCATATCTGCACTTTATGCTCATTGTAATAAGGGTCATGAATAGTCACCTAACTCCGTCGGCGTTTGTACTCATCAAGGTTATTGGCATTTTTTAAGCTGAAATAAAAATTGAATCAATTGGTGTATTAGTTCTGAAGAAATAATCCTTTCGTAAATCGATCATTATACAAACAAATACGAACTGTGTATATGAATATACACAGAATGAATATACCGAGAGAGAGTTATATGAATATACACAGTATATTAGAAAATTACAAATTATTTTATTTGAAAATATAAATGTACGAATTCGATGTTTGCCAACACTCAATTAATTGCATTGTTGGTGTTAATGCTTAAGAAGTTGTACCAAGAACTAAGAATATCCAACTTGTTTTGTCAGTTAAAATGCAAATAACACATTTGAACTTCAAGAATACAGCTCATTATAGAAGTATTTACCCTTATCGGGAACCTAACCTAGGACTGTTAAAGTTATAGCAATTATACCTTTACTAGTACCTTGCAACCTTCTAGGGCAGATCTTGACAAAGTAACCGAATTATCTACTTAATTAGATCATTGTAACTCTCTATCTGAGTAAGGTAAAAGGTACTGTAAAGGTAAGGTAAGGTAGGTGAGGTAGTTTGTATAATTTCAAAATGTACCTACTTATGTATATTTATTTATTTATTTATTCAGGAGATAACACAGAAACATACATGAAGAGGACACAAACAGATTTATATCAGGTGAATAAGTACATATGCTTCCTTTAACGTTTCTCACTATGGACACAAGACACCAATACTAGAATAGTAACTACCAAGTTTGTACTTAAATATATAACTTAATAATTAAATATTGTGCACATGATTTGCAATGCTTGATATGATAGTAATCAGCAGGATTCAACAATATGGATATAAGCGCATAAGAGTAAAGTAAATAAGAGTAAATTTGAAATGGCTGCCTTGAACTGGGCGCGAGAATTTGACACAAGATCTATGTTATTCAGAAATCTGTTAATGTGTATAATGCACCAGAAAAGGTAAAGAATCTTGAGAGCTTGCTGGTAGCAAAGTTACTTCTATAAAAATGTCTAATACATCTATGCATACATACTTATCTAGCCTATGCATGTAGTTTGTTGACAGTTTTAGTTGCAATTACACCTGCATTGAGAGAACATGTGTTTTTATGTATCCCCGCTCCCGCACACGAAATTGAGCTTTAATCGAAGGAACATATGGTCCTAAATCGAACCGGACTAATTACGGGAGCGATGCAGACGGCGGCCGGCGAATACAATGGGAAGCGCATTCCTTAGCAGATAAGCGGACTTGTTTACGTCGTTTAGTGCAAATTTAAAGTACGTTAAGAAATTATGTGTTTATAACGAAGACTGAAGTGTGAAGTTTAAGCTGTTTAACACAACAACAACTGTATATGCCGTGACTATTGATTATTATATGAAGTGACTATTAGTGAATTGACTTTGAAGTGAATAAATACGTGTTAAATATTACTACAATGCCGCCATCAACTCCCGAACAAACTCAATTACTTACTAAGTTAGAAGATGTGGCCGGCATGATACAAAAGGCGCAAACAAACATAAAAAAGTGTCCAAAGCAAAGGCTTACACAAGGTTATGTTACACAACGGATAAAAATGCTTGAAGAGTATTGGATTATGTTTAAAGAAGCACACAATAACCTCTTGCATTGTACGCCTCGCGAACAACGGGGAGATATGCGGTATTTTCTAAACGAAGATTACTACACCGTCGAAGACCTTTATTTGTGTTTACAAGCCGACTTAACAGATTTATTGAACAAATGGGAGTCTGAGAAAAAGTCATTAGAATTATCGAACATGTCGACTTCGTCTAACGATGGGCAGTTGCCGTTTGTGAATCTTCCAAAAATCCAATTGCCAACGTTTTCAGGCCGGTACGAAGATTGGACAACGTATCAAGATTTTTTCACAGCCCTCGTTCACAACACAAAATTAACAAATGTACAAAAACTACACTATTTAAAAACAAGTGTCTCCGGTGAAGCTGAGATATTATTACGGCATATACAAATAACTGAGGACAATTACACACAGGCGTGGGAGTTACTAAAAAACCGCTTTGGCAATAAGAAGATGATTGTTCATTCTGTCTTAAAGAAATTATTCGGTCAAAAGAAGATTCATACTCAGTCTGCAAACCAAATTAAGAATTTGCTCGATACTACTATGGAATGTATCAACAGTTTAAATAATTTGAACATAAATACGGACTCTTGGGATCCTGTTATTATATTTCTGGTGGGACAGAAATTGGACACGGAGTCAATTAAGGACTGGGAGCAATCTGCACACAAAGACAGCTGTGATGACATGCCTAAGTGGGCAGATTTACAGAAGTTTCTCGTTGCTAAGTTTCGTACATTGGAGTTAGCCACGGCAGTTGCTGCGGCGCCTACACGAGAAAAGTCACAAATTCACAAAACATTCCACGTCACTGAAAAAGAAGAACAAGAAGAAGATAGCTCATTTCAATCTGCACATGCAAGCGTAGCCGCGTCGCCGCCAACTTGTACCTATTGTCAAGGTGACCACTATATATTTAATTGCAAAGAATTCACAAAACAGCCGGTGGAACATAGACAAGATTTCGTAAGAAAAAGCCGATTGTGTTACAACTGTCTTGTTCCATATCACAATGTTGTACGATGTAAACAAAAAACATCGTGCCGCGTCTGCAGAAGAAGACATCATTCTCTTCTACATTACGCCAAGGGAACAATTCAAGAGGAAGCTGCACAGCCACATTCACAACCAGAACCTGAAACAAAGCTGACAACTGCGCACCTTTCTAAGCAACAACCTGGTCGGGAAGTGTTACTAGCCACAGCACAAGTAGAAGTCAAGTCAAGTAATGGCGATACACACATTCTTCGTGCTCTAATCGATCAGGGTTCAGAGGCTTCCTTTATATCTGAGAGAGTGGTTCAATTACTGGGTTTGCCGAGAACCAGCATCAACGGTGTAGTCTCTGGAGTAGGTGAAAGTGCACAAATTAATATAAAACACTTGGTTGACCTCACAATCGCGTCGAGAGTTGAAAACAAGAAGACAATTCGAGTAACGGCTTATGTGTTGAAGACTATATCCACACGTTTGCCCTCGAAATACACCTCGATCGATACACAACATGCCCAAACATTACAACTGGCTGATCCTACCTACTACACACCAGGCAAGGTAGATATCTTGCTTGGCGCCGACGTCTTCTGCCAGATTATTGAAGAAGGATTGGTGAAAATGGATGACGGGGTAGTTGCTCAGAAAACATGTTTGGGATGGATACTCTCAGGTCAGAAACAAAAAGACAAACAAAGTGACCAGCACGATGTAATCACACTACATATAACAAGGATGGTTGCTGAAGACAATGATATACTACGGAGGTTCTGGGAGATAGACACAAATTTGTACACAAAGAAGAGATTACTGACAAAAGAAGATGAACAATGTGAAGAGATATACAAACATACAACTAAGAGAGATGAAAGCGGAAGATACATAGTACACCTGCCATTAAAACAAAGTATTGAAGAAACAGTAAACCTATGTGGAGATACAAAACAACAAGCTATTAATCGGTTCAAGAATCTCGAAAGAAAATTTGTAAAGACCGATAAGTTGAAAACGGAGTACACAAAAGTCATAAACGAATACAAAGATATGGGTCATTTAAGAAGATCAGAAGATAAACACAATGACAGATCAATATATCTACCTCATTTAGCTGTAGTTCGAGAGGACAAGGACACCAGTAAAGTAAGAGTTGTCTACGACGCGTCAGCGAAAGGCTCTCACGGTCACTCTCTTAACGACACCATGATGGTCGGACCTGTATTGCAACCTGACCTTCGAAGCCTGATTATAACTTGGAGAAGACATAAGATATGTGTTGTAGGAGATATCGTGAAAATGTACAGGATGATTAATATGACAGACGAACACACGAGCCTCCAACGCATTGTCTGGCGAGATAGACCTGATGATGAATTTGAGACCTATGATTTGACAACTGTTACATTCGGCTGCGCTGCAGCTCCATTCTTAGCAGTGCGTACATTAAATCAGTTGGCAGACGACGAAGCACACGATTTTCCAAAATATGCACCTGAAATCAAGAAATCATTTTACATGGATGACTTAATGGTAGGAAATGAAAACATTGATGAGACAAAGGAAATGTGTCGAGACATAAAAGAAATACTAAGAAGAGGAGGATTTCAAATGCAAAAATGGTCCAGCAATTCAGATGAAGTATTAGATTTTTTGAAAGAAGAAAGCAATACAAGAGATACTTTGGAAATAAAACTAGACAAAATTATTAAGATTCTGGGTTTGACATGGAATAGACAAGATGATGCATTTGAAATCACAGTAAACTTACCTGAGATGAGAAATCCTATAACGAAGAGATCTATTCTTTCTGATGTGGCCCGCCTTTTCGACCCGTTTGGCTGGCTAGCGCCTGTAATAATAATCGCCAAAGTGTTAATACAAAAATTATGGCTTAGTAATTTGGAGTGGGACGATGAATTACCTTCAGACTTGACTGACGAGTGGATAAGCTACCGAGAAGAGCTGATTCATTTGCAAAACATCAAAGTACCACGATGGTTGAACACGTCAAAAAACGATGAAGATGTACAAATACACGGCTTTGCAGATGCATCAACTCAAGCCTATGCAGCAGTGATGTACCTGAGAGTTGTTAGAGACGGCGTTGTGTACGTTTCACTGATCGCATCCCGGACTAAAGTCGCTCCTTTGAAGCAGCTTTCAGTTCCAAAATTAGAGCTTTGCGCTGCGGCCTTATTGGCGGAACTGATCCACGATGTCGCAGAACTCTTGAATATTCCTAAAAAGAGACTATTTGTTTGGACGGACTCGATGGTTGTACTGTCGTGGCTACAGTCTCAACCTAGCCGATGGAAGACGTTCGTAGCGAATCGGACAGCGGAGATAACACGTTTAATAGACAATGATCGATGGAGGCCTATGGGAGGCTGGAGTTCAATCCGCAAAACGGCACTTAGCCAGAGTAAATAAAGACACCAAACTCACCTATGAAGAATTAGCAACTCTACTGACACAGGTGGAGGCATGCCTCAATTCTCGGCCTCTTTGTGAGATAGACAAGATGTCAGGAGTACCTCTGACCCCGGGACATTTTTTAGTAGGCGAACCGCTGGTGAGTGTTCCGGATCAAACTTACGAGCACAAAAATGTCAGTATACTTACTAGATGGCAATTAGTACAAAGGATGACACAAAATTTCTGGCGCCAATGGCAAACTGAGTATCTTAATACTCTCCAACAAAGATACAAATGGCAAGTCACGGTACCAGCACCCAGCATTGGAGATTTGGTAATCATAAAAGATGAGATGACGCCCCCCACTAAATGGTTACTTGGAAGAGTCAAATTTCTTCATCCTGGTACAGATAACCTAGTGAGAGTGGTTACGGTACAGTGCAAAGGAGACCATGAACTTAAAAGACCTTTATCTAAATTAATACTGCTTCCTAAAAATTCTGATTGACTATAATTATACTAAATGCTTAAAGAGTGAAGTGACTATTTAAATTACTGTGCATGTAAAGTGAAAATGATCAATTTAGATGAAATGCGTACTCTGTTTATTAGGGTATATTTATTGAAAACTGTTAGTTTTGGCGGCCGGTATGTCTAATACATCTATGCATACATACTTATCTAGCCTATGCATGTAGTTTGTTGACAGTTTTAGTTGCAATTACACCTGCATTGAGAGAACATGTGTTTTTATGTATCCCCGCTCCCGCACACGAAATTGAGCTTTAATCGAAGGAACAAAAAAGTTTAAATATAAGCATTCTAACAGTTAAGTTCAGTAGGTGTATCAAATCACATGCTATTCACATTGTGTTTCAAATGTTACTATGTCCCTATTATTATTAATAACAGTAAAACACCGGCTAAGTTAAGGTAAAAGAAATAGTCAATAAGTTATTTTGTATTACATTTGCAAATATTAACCTTCTACCTGAAATAATGCACTGGAAAAATACAAGAGACCAGGCATAACCTTACGCCAGATACCTACTCCTAACAAACCACATGTGATCGTCATAACATAGATGATGTAAGAAGTTACTGGGAGTTATATAAAACTGGCGTGAGAATACGTGCTTACATTACAACTACATTCTTTATAAAGTCACTTACAATCGTATGTGTGTAATTTACAGGCGTACACGTCAATGTAAATAAACAGTGTAGTAAATAAATACTTACGTTATTAATTGATCATCGCACACAGTTCACGTTTTGACACACAACCAACTTCCTGCTTTGTTTCGATTCAACTGCCAAATTAGTGAAAGTGTTTATAGATGTCCCACTTCGGTGAAGGGTGAAGCCACAAATTAGACATTTACGTATACTTCAATGGTCCGTATCATAAACATTTTACCTTAGTAAACAATTTTCAATTAGAGGAATGCGGCCAAGTGCGGGTCGGGCCTCGCGCATTGTAGGGTCCCGTAGCTGTCCGCCCGTGACATTAAGCGGACTAAAAATGTCACAAACTTACATTTACTATATATTAGACACAACTAATAACATACCTAAGAACCTTTGCTTTACTAGTACATTTCTTATGTTTGTCAACTAGTAATGTCTACTTAGCTGTGATAGTTTTCCTTTAAATTCATTCGTATACCGATACTACTACCATGTATTTTTATTGGCAGGCGGGAGCGGCACGCTACTTGACCCCAACAAAAAATAGAGTTTAATATCACATAATCGGATTTCTGAATCGAAAAACGGTTTAAGAAAACCCACATTACTTTTAAAGTTTTAAACGAGCTATCTAACGGTACACCACGCGGCCCGTTTTGCAAGAACAATTTGCATCCCCACTTTACGTGTAGAGACCTAACATAAAACATTTTTTTTGTTTTTCTTTCGGCGTCATTTATTACTTATTAACTTTTGCCCGCGACTCCGTCCGCGTGCAACTCACCCCCCTTTTCACCCCCTAAGGAACAATTTCCGGAATAAAAACTATCCTGTGTCCTTTCCCGGGACTCAACCTATCTCTATACCAAATTTCATCTAAATCGGTTTAGCGGTTTAAGCGTGAAGAGGTAACAGACATACAGATAGACGGGTGACTTTCGCATTTATAATATCAAGTAAGAAAGTATGGATATGGATAGTATGGATAGTGTGCGTTTGTCGGCGTCATTGATATGTATCCACCACCACCACCATATCAGCCCTAGGACGTCCACTGCTGGACATAGGCCTCCCCCAATTGATACCTGTACCAAATTACAGCTTTCGAGTAACGGTTACTGAATTAGGCCGCGGACGGACGGACATGGCGAAACTATAAGGACTGCTTACTACGGAACGCTAAAACCGAATACTAAAATGGAGGCCCTACTCCTAGCAATCATTGTTTCAACGTGTGACTGGGGCCTATATGCCTACATCATATGTGAGCTCTGTGTATGTCCTAAAACTACGACCAAGACCACCGTGGGATGTGCAGCAGCATCCCTGGAGTGCGGTGGAGATACTGCGATCGCCAACCCGCATGCCAAGCGTGGCTATTATAGCATTTACCCACCGTGAAATTGGGGAAGGCCTTTGTCCAGCAATGGACGTCCTTGGACTGTTATGGTGGTGGTGGGAAATGTGAGCACAAACTGTAGTGCAGTTTAGTTCGAGATTGATTTTACTATTCGATGAAGTTATAGGCGCACACTTCTTGGCGCCCTCTATATATAAAGTGCAATATAAATCATGATACATTCAGATACTTTTTTAGTTTTGGCTGGGTTTTGGTAATCATAACTCTATTTCACTAGTGTTAAGGTAGATAACATATATCAAGTTGGAGGTGCAACGTCATACCGCGATAATGGGTCGGCTCCTGTACTATGTAATTTAACTCCCGAAACATCCATTTGGTTAAATTGGTGAAATACGAACATCACATCATCCGTGTCTCTGGAAAGTATAGATGAAAGACGCCCTAGCATCATGACCTCAAAAGTAGTCAGACTGTATTTTCAGCTTCTTTGCTGTTTACACGGTGGTTCGCCATGCTATGTAGGTATTTGATTTTTGAACAAATGCAGGCGTACATTAGAGGAAGCCAAAAAAGCTAATTGCAATTTTCGAGGATAGGCGAAACTTTAAAAATATAAGAAACAAATTATCCGCGATCTGACCTATTAGATCACATTTATTTATTACGCAGTGCGCCAGCGCAGGGGCCAGGCCAACCAGTAAGTACCTAAGTGAGACCTAATTTTAAGAACTTGCACGGTATTATAAATGACTATACAGTATCCTCAACTAGATATATACAATAATGTGTAACTGTTTTTGTTAGATAACTAAAAAGTCTAATAAAGTATCCAATTTATGTTCCTCTAACATGAGTTAAATACCTACTTGAAGAAATGTTTGAAACTACTTTCTTACTGTTGAAGAATGAAGATAAATAGGTACCTACTTAACAGCTATTTAATTCTGCCCTATGATATGACTGACTCTTCTTATAATAGTACATTACGATACAACAGAGAACAGGAATTCGCAACGAGTGGTGATAAATTGAAACACGACCGAAGGGAGTGTTTTAAATCGACACGAGTTGCGAATTACCTGTTCGCACGTGTATCGTACAACGTTTTGCAGTACATATGGCTCTTTAAAGTTTCGACATATGCACGTAATCTGCTGATTACCGCACTCGTGCGGTAATGTAGCACCATATGTACTGTAAATAAAGTTACGTAATATTAGTGAAAATAAAAAGCATGCGATTTACCTCTATAAAACAAATGCGACTGTCTGTGTCTAGACTTAGACTTTTCAAGGTCTTCCGATGATGGTGTTTAAAAATAATGGTTGTTTACTAAGTTGGCTAGCTTCAATTACAAAAATACGGTCATACGAAAATATACTTATTGTAATCGTCTATTTCAGTTGTTTATATTTAATAAAGTGGTAACTATTAATACGAAACTGTATACATAATTCTGTTGTTTTAATTACAACCCAAAATGTGCCCGAATGTTAGTAATAGCCTACTTTAAAACGGACATGTGCCAAACAAAAGTCAGCTGTCAAACTGTCATTGTCGGTAGTCTGTCAGTTGTCACCGGACGCACAATCGGCACAATCGATTTCTTTCGCTTTCGGCGAGTGTATCGTCCCACTTCGACCGATACTTGTTTTGTTAATCTCTCTTCTTGCGTTTAATATAGAACTTTGGAAAAATACGAATTTATAAATTCCAAATATGGGGAAATAAAGTGAATTCATACCTACATGGAAATAGGATGAAGTAGTGTTCTACCAAGTTTAAGCAGTGTTTTTTTCTGAATCAATAAGTCAGTGTATAATTTGTGTTTTTGCCGATACGCGTGAATTTTTAATGTAAGTACGCTACTCACTAAGTATATTTTACGTAAAAGGTGACTTTTTACCGTAGTATTTATGTTTTTTAAACGAAAAACTCCGCCCCCTAGATTTTTGAAAGTTTACAAATATTTGATCCGAAGGTTACATTGCATTAACCAGGCATTTTTATTTCGATAGTATCACGAATCTGTTTCTTTTGTCAATAAGTGTTCCTAGAAGAATACCACGAAAATGATACCTACTTATAATAACATAGGTTTAGAATTTTCCACACACGCTCGCTATTTTAACATCAAGGTCATTTGGAAACTTTTAATCATAAAGTCGGGTCATAGCATGGAATAGTGACAATCTAATTTTTTTTTACTATGTATTTATGTAATAGTTATTAACGATACAAGGGTTGTAAAACAAAGAAAGGCAGATATCGCAGATGTTTTCAGCCCGAGCCTCAGGCGAGGGTCGTAAATGTGCGAAAAAGGGCTTTCTGTTTTACGACCCGTGTTTTGTACACAATTTTACGTCACCACTTGGCCAAAAAGTGTTTTTTTCCGGATGCGCAGCGTGCGGAAAAACACGCTTTTTGGCAAGGTGTCGTATAAAATTCTTTATTGTACATGAGTTGTTAAAGGTTAACTGGAAGAGATCCCTCGCCTTTGTACCGATATAACCGAATTTGTCTGTATTATGACCTGTGTTTTGTGTACAATAAAGAATTTACATATATACATACATATAAGAGTAGAATACAACAACAAAACAGGAATAACTTTCTAAATATTAATTCTCTGTTTGCCCTGAAGGTTGACTACTTCGCCTTTTGTATCTGTAAATTGTTACTGTAAAATAAAGTTTAAATAAATAAATAATTAAAAAATAACAAGAACAGTTGACATATGTACAAAGGCGAGGCGAGCTTATCCCTAAAAGGGATTTCTTCTAGCTAACCTTTGAGCAATTGAGTGGAGATAAAGATTTATAGGCTAACCGAGAACTTAACACGTACAAAATGAATGCAAATATTCGTAATATAATAACATCACAATTATTATGTAACTAATTATATAAATGAAAGCTTAAATATAAAATATTTATAATAATAATAAACAAAATGAAAACTACTAAATATCAATATATCTAATTCAGTGTGCTAATTTTCCACTTCTATGAGTTGGTTAAATGAAAGAATAATTATCTCATTTATTTATTATCACACTTATTTAGTAAATTCCTTACTACTTAAAAAATTGCATGGCTAACAAGGTTCACTGTTTTTTAGAGTTTGTAGAAATATGCTATTCTCAAATAATAGGTCCCTAGTCAATGTCATTAAAGGTGATTTCTAAGCATGTTGTTATGGAATAATTATAATAATAATCGAATGGCATTTCGTTTCGAACTGTGAGGTCTTCGAGAAGACAAGTATGGTTGCCAGCCAAGTTCTCAAGCCTGACTATTGACACAAGGGTTATTTTTAAATATTTATAAACAGGTAGTGGCACATAAATATATGTACTCACGTTTTCCAATTTGTTGTGGCGGATATGTCTGAGGCGGGCAACCCCACATTTCCCGCCGAGGTATGTATAGTGCTTTTCTCAAACATGCAATGAAATAAACAACAAAAAAATCAAAGTTTTATTTTTAATACACATAGTGGCAGAATGTCATGATGCCTGTGCCACAAATTTATGTGGAAAGGAAATTAAAAAAGAGGAATTTTCCTGCCTACCTAGGCCTGCGATTTGTATGAATTTCCATTTAACTACCTCTTGTCCTAGCCGCACCAGAAACGTCATACTTTGCAGCCTATTATAATATAAGGAACATAACATCAATATTTCTTTGGAATTTTTGAGAAAATAAGGTACATGAATGTGTCCAGGAATGGATCATCGCAGCTCTATCGGCCTCTAAAACATTTTAAAATGTCAATTCAAGCAAACACTATCTTCCTAATCTCCATTCAAGGTTGTTCATAATATAGTAGTGCTATTTTGAAACAGTATTGCATGTGTTAAACATAAACATGGTAATGGCCAGCCAAACTTGACCGTCGACGGCGAACACTCGCTAAGGTTGCAGGGTTCAACATAAAATGGATTTCACGGCAATTAAGTGATTATTAGAACAATAGAAATTCACGCTTATTGTAACCATTTTAGCGTTAAGAAGCCTTACCTTACTTTAGAACAAGTTAATTTGATATAACTTGACCAATTCCAACTATTATAAGTATATTATAATTTTAAGTATTATGATAAACCCTTATTATGACTTATTTATTATGTTTATTCCTACCTTAAGATAGTATGTTGTGCTGCGTTCCGTGGGTCACGTTACGGTGCTGTCTGAAAACCAGCGCTGCAGGTGTCTGACACCTCGGCATAATGCTGAGACAGCAACCGATTCACTGCCGCGAAGACACACGTTATGTGTTCTATTCTATGTGAATTTTCTTCCTTTTGTGTCTGTGTGTCTTTTTGAGTTTTCGTTTTGTGTAATAAATAATACTTAACTTCTTCTTACCACACAAATACACAATGAATAATAGTAAAAACGTTTAGAAAACCCCGTGTTTGACTGATGGAAATAGAATTTGCTCGATTAGGTAGGTGCACTACAAAAAAAAATTCCGTACAGGTACGGAAGCCTTTTTGTAATGTATCGAGCAAATTTTAGTTTTAATAGCACTACTATTACACATTTGCAACAACTACCCTGTACTTTTAATTGAAAAAAAGCCGTATCATCATGCTTCATAAGAATATATATAATATAACGTCACTTACGTCCATTTGTTTGAGTATGACAATTTTTCAGCGATAACTCAAAAACGATTGAACCTACAGACTGGAATCTGTAGGTAAATTTTCTATTGTTTTTTTTTCAAATTGTAGGCCCCGTTGTTTTGGAGATAGGGTGGGGGAATGGACAATTATCATATATTTTCGTAAATAATTATCTAAACTATTTCGTGCAAGTATAGTTAAATTATATATATATATATTTGAAATCCTCACATCATTGATATCTTAAACTTGATATTGTCACACAATATTGTTTGCAATACTTTTTTATATTTACTACGAGTTCTTATATTAGTACGAGTTGCCATTGCCCATTACATCTTCTAAATCACGTCATCGCTATGCTGATGCCGTAGCTGGTCGGTCCGTCGCAACCAACCGGAGAGACGCGCCCTCGAGAGCGCGTGAAGTTCGGGTTCCTCCGAAGGAGAAGCCCCTTCGCACCGATATGGATAAGGAGGGTTTTACAACGGTGTCGAGGAAGCGCAAGCCGCGCAGGAGTCAGTGTGGTACTGCAGAACCGGTTGGTTCTGGTCTGCGGGTTGCCACACCAAGCATGGCGCTGTATGTATCGCGCCTGCACTACACCGCCACGGCTGATGATGTGGTGGAGTAGGTTCGCCAGGAGACCGACTTCCCGCTGAGGGTGTTCCAGCTGCGTTCGCGTCACTACGTGCACTTCAGCTCGTTTGTGGTGCGCGTTCCGCGGCCTCTGCAGGAGACCACCGCATGTGCTTACTTCTGGCCGAAGGGTGTCGTGTTTCGACGGTTCCGGGGCAACCTACCGAATCCTACACCGGAGACGACGATGCGACGGGGCCACGGCGTTTCGCCGCCTAAATAGATATTAATTTTTGATAAATGTGCAGTAAGCTTAAGTTTCATGGCGCATTGGGCTACTGTAATGCCATGGAAACGTATGTAATAAATAAATAAATATACGGTTTATTTCTATAACAGGCCTCGTAACCGTCTGTTACAAGGATCTCAGAAGGGAGAATAATTCAAACGAGAAAATACAACATAAGTATTTATTAACAGAAAATTCATTATAATATAAATAATCAAAGAGTCACCAACCTTACTCGAAGACGTCTCGTTCCGAAGTGAGTCAAAATCAAGAAAGCGACCGACTGCAAGTGACGTCACTATCCGTTCATTCACTTGACATACGCGAATACAGTGTTGCCACTGTAATATTGAGTCGATATTATTGATGGGTATTATTGATAGTCACGTTACAGTCGGCCATCCTCTAGGAACGAGTCTCTTCGTTCTAAGTTCTCTACTTATATTTAGGGACGTACTTATATGCTCACACGACAAGTATACAAAATCTGTAGTTAATTAAATAACAATTAAACTCTAAGGATATTCAGAGATTCCGTATTAATAGAAGAAAAATCAAAATAACAGTCCATAATGGCAAAATTGAGTCTTACGTCAGTTAATCGAAAGGCCTTTTACATGTATATCTAATTTGTACTATACTAATTTTCTAGCTATAGCCATGAAGTGAGATAGTTTATTGCCTCTCAAACCGTCCCACTATCATGACCGCGATGTTTGGGACCACTCCTGGGCGGTGAGTTCCTACACCAATCATGCCCGGTCCCAAAACACCCTAAGTCATTATTCACTAGTCAGTAACAGTGTGGGAGCTACTTCCTTCACAACCATATTGTCACTGTTCGTGGAACTTGAGCCAATCCTGGGCGGCGAGTTCATACGCCAATCATGCCCGACTCAATATTCTACACTATCCTTATACTTATACTATCATGGAACATGAGCCAATCCTGGGCGGCGAGTTCATACGCCAATCATGCCCGACTCAATATTCTACACTATCCTCATTAACCTAATCATGAAACATGAGCCAATCCTGGGCGGCGAGTTCATACGCCAATCATGCCCGACTCAATATTTCACATTATCCTTAAACTATCATGGAACATGAGCCAATCCTGGGCGGCGAGTTCATACGCCAATCATGCCCGACTCAAACGTCCTCCACTAATCCGTGAATATAAAACAATCGCGTTAATATCCTATTCCAATTCTAATTGCGTTTTACATCAATTTATCATCAATTATCCAATATTCGTTAATTAAATTACAAACAATCAACATTAAGATTATTCGTTCACACATTCATCATTGTCACTATCCGAATCACTTGAAGAGCAAGCAGCGAAATTGAAGCTAAGCCATGGGAATATTTTGTCGATAGCAACGACTGTTTCATACCTAGCCCCCCTCTTAGTCAACGGGGTGTCCTCCACGAGAAAACGGTCGTTTGGTAAAATCTTTTTGATTCTATATGGCCCTTTACATTTTGGTTCTAGCTTTTTTGATTGCCCTGGAACCGTCACTACTGCCCTAGCAATCCTCACTAAATCGCCCTCTTTATAAGTTGTACTATTTTTTTTATTTTTATCATATCGATTTTTCATCTTTTCTTGGTTTTGTACTATCCTGTCCGAAGCCTCATTTCTAATTTCTTCTATCGACTTATCTCCTGCATCATCGTTTTTAACTTCGTCCACTATTTCATTTAAAATACCCTGAGATGGATTTGTTATTGTCCTACCTAGGAGAAGTTCAGTAGGTGTTTTCTTTGTCACGTCATGTACTGTCGTGTTCAGTCCTAACTGAACGTCAGGGAGAAAGTCTTCCCAAGTATTTTTGTTTTTGTCATGCGCCATGGACCCAAGGGCAGCCAAGATCGTTCTGTTGTAACGCTCGACCTGCCCATTAGCTCTTGGCGTGGCAACAGCATTCAAAACGTGTTTCGTACCTATCGACTGTACGAAGGTTTTAAAGTTCTTGCTTGTGAAGCTTGTTCCCCTATCTGTTATCAACCGAGTTGGAGATCCAAAAAAGCTAAAGAGAGTTTTGAATGCCCGTATACTCTCTTTAGTTTTAGTACTTTTAACCGGAAATAGACTTACGTACTTTGTAAACGCGTCTACTATCACTAATATGTATGTGAAGCCTCGTCTGCTCCTCGGGAACGGACCAAGGTGGTCTGCGTGAAGCGTGTGGAACGGTATGTCAACTTTTGGGATCGGGTGAAGTAGTCCCTCTCGCGAGCCCGATGGCAACTTATGGTGCGCGCACTCTAAACAAGCGGATACGTATTTCTTAACGAATCTACGCATCTTTGGGAACCAAAACAAAGAACGTATCCGCTCTAGTGTCTTATCAAAGCCAAAGTGGCCCACGTTATCGTGGTTAGCTTTTAAAAGTTGCCAACGTACTCCCTTTGGAACCACCCATCTCGTTACACCGTCCTTCAATATACGAAAGAGTCGCCCATTTTTAAGTGTATATTCTTTATAAGCATTGACAATTTTCGGTGTCTCTGGGTCTTCTAGGATGTCCTTAATGCGTTTGATTTCTTCATCAGAGGACTGTACCGTGGAGATCCAGTCTTCGGTACCAATTGATAAAACATCTAGTGTATGTGTCTGTTCTGGCTCCACTGATACAGGTCCTCTGCTGAGGGCATCAACGTGGGACATCCTTTCACCTGGGCGATATTCGACAGTGCAGTCGAACTCGAGAAATTGTATCCACCAGCGGGATATCCGTGGGATAAGGTCCCTTTTGGTGAAAGTAGACCGCAGGGCATTGCAATCACTAACAATAGTAAATTTTATACCAATCAGATATGTACGAAATCTACTGAGTGAGCTAACTACAGCTAGTGTCTCAAGTTCGAATGAGTGAAGTTTCATCTCATCGGGTTGAGTTTGACGGCTAAAGTATGCGACTGGCCGCAATGGGTCGGACTGTTTTCTCTGCAACAATATTCCTGCCAAGCCAAACTTACTAGCGTCAGTGTGCAATTGGGTCTCTGCGGTATGGTCGTATAATGCGAGGACGGGTCTATCTGTTAGTCTATCCTTAATCGTTTGAAAAGCTTGGGCTTCCAAGTCGTTCCATTTCCAAGGTGTGTCCTTTTTCAAAAGGCTCGTCAAGGGCCTCGCTATCATTGCAAATCCCCTGACGAACCTCCTGAAGAAGCTCGCAAGTCCGAGAAATCTCCTCACCTCATGTTGATTAGTCGGCGTTGGGAACTTGGCTACAGCCTCGGTTTTAGAGTGCCCAGGCCTAACACCGTTCTTATCAATCTCAAACCCAAGGAAATCTATTCGCTCTTGAAAGAAATTACATTTTTCCATCTTCAGAGTGAAACCCGCCTCCTTCAACAACCCAAGTACCTCTTCGAGACGTTCAAGCCCGTCCTCAAAAGTCTTTGACGGTATTAAAATATCGTCCATGTAAATCACTACGTAACTGACCTTAGATTTACTAAGCACTTTGTGAATTGCCCTTTGAAAAACCGCAGGGGCGTTTGCCAGCCCAAAAGGTACACGATTGTACTCATAAAGCCCATCGGGCGTTACGAATGCAGTCTTTTCGCGTGATTGTTCAGCAATCGGGATCTGGTGGTAACCTGAGGCTAGGTCCAGGGAAGTGAATAGCGATTGGCCAGAAAGCTGATCTAATAAGTCTTCTATATGTGGTAAGGGGTAATGATCTCGTTTGGTGCGACTGTTGAGAGCGCGGTAGTCCACGCAAAGACGCTTCTCCCCTGATTTCTTTTTAACCAGTACAATAGGACTAGCGTATGGCGATGAGGACTCCCGCACTATACCGTGGTTCAACATATCTCCCACCATATCCTGGACTAATTTACGCTCAGAATGGGCCAACCGATACGGTCTATAAACTACCGGGGTTGTATCCTTGAGATGAATTTCCATCTCAGTCACACTAGTGAATCCCAAGTCATGCATTCCAGTGGAAAAACTACTTTTGTATTTGCCAAGCAGTTCTTTGCATTGTTCTACTTGGCTTCGTGATAGCTGATCACCCCACTTGGGAGTCACGGGTGTCCGAGGGGAAAATTCACCAGAAATCCTCATAATGCTATTACCAGTGCCTATGAATCTAGCTCGGGTAATGAGAGTATTTGCCTTGAATTGTAGCGGTGTTGTGCTAACATTTTGTATAAGCAGATTACAGTCGAAGCCTGTGAGTTGATATTCGCCCGGCAAAAGGTAATATTCATGACCTGCAGAGCCTCTGACTGATCCACCAACATAAATACTACCATGGCACGATACGTCGGCCCTAACAGGAACAGATATCATTTCACCTACATCCATAGTCACATCACAGCCTGTATACAGTTGCAGTTTCAAATCATGTTCCTGTTTCATTCGTTCAAATCTCAGATCTGTTGACGACTTAATAATCATAAGTGAAGGTCTCTCTGTAAAGGTATGGCCAAGTAATACGTTACAGTTAATCAAATGGTCGTCCACTATAAACACTTCGACATCCTTTTCCAGGATGCCCTGAACTTCGATGTTAACTAACGTGGAGCCCAATGGTAAGTAAGGGATGTTACCCAATCCTCTTAAAAAGGGACCGGTAACATCCTTCCAAGTCATACCCATATCCAAGGCAGTATTTTTACGAATTAGAGTGGCTTCACTACCTAAATCAACCTGGCAGGTTATAGGGAAACCATTCAAGTTTATAAGAATTTTGTATTTATCATTCGTGTTTTCAGAAACGGAAACTTCAAGAACGTTTTTACTATTATCCTTAGGTGCTAGATTTTCTTTTGATTTTGAGCAACGCGAGGAGTCATGACCAAGGAAACCACAACTGGTGCACTTAAGTACTGGCTTCGGGCACTTAAAGCTAGGATGGCCTACACCCTGACAGTTAAAGCATTTAATAGGACCCTTATTATTATTTTTGGGCGTACCACTATTAGTGTCAGAGGACCTCGTTGGGTTATTATTGAAATTTGTATTATTGCCTACACGTTTGTCGCGGTTCATATCCTTGAAAGTGTCTACTTGGTTCCGGTTATTTGATTTCACAGTCTTAAAGAATTCTAATACGTCTTCAGGCTTATCGAATTTAGCGGCCTGAGCACCTACGCGTACACCCCTATCATCAATTGCATAAAGCAAACAGTCCACTGCTTGCTTTCCAAATATTTTACATCTGTTTAATAGATTAAGTTTCGCAAAATAATAGACTTCAAATGATTCTCCAGGGCGCACCCGTCTATTAAGCATATCTGTTAACAGCTCGGCATAATTTTCAGTGGCCGGAAATGATTCTCTCAACATTTTTTTCCACTCACCCCAGGTATGCTTAATTGAGGGCAAACCCTGGTACCAGGTTTTCGCGAGTCCAGTTAGTTTAGGCAGGGCATAATGAATCGTTTGTCTTTCGTTCCAGTTATAAATTTCTGAACATTCATCTACTTTGTCAAGCCAGATATTAATGGTTTGTTCTTTTAGCATCGGGTCATACTCTGGTATGACATTATTTAAAGATGACCCAGAGAACGATTCATTATTTCCTGTCTTTGCTTTCAGTACATTTAAAAACTCTTCAAAAAAAACCGTTGCGGATCTACGTTCACTCTGTTTCTTATTCTCGTTACGGTCAGCAGATCTACGTTCCTTTGTTGGGGTTCTGAGGCAACGGGCACGAGTGTGACGGTCTTGACGCGCAGTTTTATCTGTATGGCCAAGAAGGCTGGGTCTGGATACTCTCGATGTTAAAGATCGAATGTCACGTCCGTCATCACTAACTCGTGCACGTTTTCTACATAACTCGTGTTCAAGGGCTCTTACTTGTTCTCGCTTCCGTGTCAGCTCTCGCTCAGTGCGGCCGTCACTTCGGCTCCGGTGACGACTGCGACTGCGACTGCGACTCGGCCTCGTCCGCGAAGCTCGATGACCGCGACGACTGCGGCTGCGACTGGGCCGCGTCCACGAGGAACGAGGATCACGATGGCTGCGGCTGCTGCGCCGTGTACGCGAGTCATGGTCATCGCCACGGCTGCGCCCGCGACTACGCCGTGGACTTCCCCGCAAACTCCGATCACTTTCTTGGTCGCTCATTTTCTGAAACTCATATTTATTTATGTTAGCAGGAGCTTGCAAAAATCCTTGCTACCTACGTTTAGACGAACGAGAATCGAACAATTAACCTAACAATTAATTTTAAGTGATGTTTAATGTGCATTTCCTTAGGGCTGGTATCATGAAAAACTTAACCATCGCCATTTTGGTTTTAAATCGATATCCATCTGCTTATCTGGAGCATATTTTCATTACAAAAGGTGATTTAATTATATAAATAACGCTGTTGTTCCGATTTTCACATGTATTTTTAAAGAATATTCATTTTTACTAAAGATAATATATCAACATTTATCATGTTTTAATTCGTAATCTGTGTTCATCCGCCTATAATTGAACAATTTTTACACAAAATGGTCTTAAGTTTGTACAATCATGTTTATTCTATCAATTTCTGTGATTATTTTTACAATTACTTGTCGCTTTCAGAAAAAAAAAAATCGAAGATAAGGAACTAAGAAAAAAAATCGAAGATAAGGAACTACCGTCACTTTCTTTTTACATTAGTAATCCATTTCCATCTGCTGATTGATAGATTATTTCCACAGTTAATAGTTACTTAATTGTTAGATCTTTACATATCTTTCTATTTTCACGTTTATTTTGGTTTTTTTTTTTTCTAACTATTAAATTCTTAATGTGGATTTCTAACAATGGTCGAGCTTTAAATGGCGTGGAACGAACATATTTATTCGCAATATCCCACTTCTGAGATGTTACAAGGATCTCAGAAGGGAGAATAATTCAAACGAGAAAATACAACATAAGTATTTATTAACAGAAAATTCATTATAATATAAATAATCAAAGAGTCACCAACCTTACTCGAAGACGTCTCGTTCCGAAGTGAGTCAAAATCAAGAAAGCGACCGACTGCAAGTGACGTCACTATCCGTTCATTCACTTGACATACGCGAATACAGTGTTGCCACTGTAATATTGAGTCGATATTATTGATGGGTATTATTGATAGTCACGTTACACGTCCGTAGTCTGATATACTACGTATGCAAATTGCAATGCAGTTTGCTGGTTGCATATATTGAGCTGAGCTGAACCGATCACGCTTAGATTTTGCATGTCGATAGGTGACATCATGACGATGGTTTAGATTAAAACAAAAATTAAAATTGGACATACCACCGACGAATAATCACCGACAAACTGAATTTCCGTATATTTCAATGTAAAAAGACGTGCACGCGTGAAGAAGTGATGTAAACAATGGGAAATAGAGGCAGTTTGAGATTGGGTAGACGCGCTCAGCTCAACATTTGCAACCAGCAAACTGCATTGCAGTAGTGTAACCTTGTACCGACGGCGGCCCGAGCATGTTCGATGAAAAATTATCGGCAGTCAAAGGGTTAATTGCCTGAAATATAGATTGTATAGCAGAAGGCTTAACACCTCGTATTCGTGTATTTAAATAAAAATAAATCAGTAAACAGCTGTCAATTTGACATGTGACTTTTAACAAATAGAATAGTCTGCGCTGAAAAGTGTAGAAGGAATCCGTGTGTTCAGCTAGGAGTTCTGACCGTTGTATTAACTAAATAAGGAGGAATTCAGTCATGATTGTGCGACGAATGAGACGATTGTTGATGAAGGTAGGTAGGTAGGTTCCACAAAGTACAATATATATACCACAAAGTACAATATATATGAGATAGAGATACCAGTGAAATACTCCGCATAGATCGTAGCGCCGTTGTGTATTTAGTAAAAACTAACCGCACGACCGCTGCATCCCTGTCACTTCAATATGCAAGTGCGATAGAGACAGCACCCAGAGACATCTGGTGCAAACAAGTTAAACTAACATTTCCATAGAAAAATTCGTACTTCGAGCTGAAAGGCCCCTGCTGAAACCCCTGGTAGGTTCTTCAACCGAGCGGACGGCCTAATGAGCAATACGAGAGAGAAAACACTAGCAGGTTGATGAATAAGCTGATGATTTTAATTATTTATTTATTTATTGTATTTGGCATAAAGTGTGAGGGGGCTTACGTACGCCAATTGTAGGTGAACACATCATTTTACAATATAATAAGGTTGTTACTAAGACAATTTGATTGAGATTTTACACATATTATAACATGAAATAAGTTATAAACTAAATTTCAACAAATCACAAAGCAGTATTCTGGCGGCGCGCGGCCAACTAGATTTTTCAGCTTCCATATTTTAACCAATCACAGAGCATAATTCTTGCTGAGCGCGGCCAACTAGATTTTTTTAAACCAACCACATCACAAAAAACTCATAACTCCCTCGGGAGTTATGAAAATCCCTAACTAAATCGGCTGTAACTGCTCTATACGCCTGCGTACAATAAGACCCTTTACGAGCAAGTGCGATGAAAAAACGCTTTTTCCAGATGGCGATAATGGTGAAGCGGTGGTACCGCTCGCGGCGGAACGCGGTTATCGTGTGTGCAGTGGCGGCGGTTTGCGTACTTTACTACATATCGCTTCAGTTTTCGCTAGAGCGGGCGCCGGACTTGGATATCACCAGGAGGTTTGTATACATTGTTTTGCAAATGCAGATATTATGTGAGCATGTACGGAGGCCGCGAAGAGTAAGCGTGGCTTCAGAAATAGGTACTTTATATAGATGGTCATTTTGGTATTTTGCGCTTTTAGTAAACAAAAGCTATTGTACAGTCAGCATTATGAATATGTATACAATTTTGAACCTTGTTCCCAAGACATTAGTTCCGAAATGTTTACATATGTATGATGCTGACTTTACCTTTAATAATTTTAAGTGGATTGGACAAAACTATAACGCAACGAGTATACTGGTCAAGAGAATTCAAATGGGTGCCAAAGATATTGTTGGTTTTAGAAGCTTGCTGTGAACATTGAGCTCTATGGTGTTTATGGTTGTGAATGAAGATCATAGAATCATATTTTAAGGGATTAAAATAATGTTTTGTTTTGGGGTTAAACTTTGACTATGGAAACGAATAATAATAATAATAATAATAGGTTAGGTTTTTTATAATGCTTTTATATTTTGTATGTATATTTTTATATTTACATTTGATAAATTTATTGTAAAAAACCTAACATGTGAAAAAGAATAAATAAGGATAATAATAATAAATACTAAGTGGGAGACATATCCCCCTCAGCCTGGTTAATGGTTGACATGATGTTTAAACTGACAAACTGATGTGTGTATTTCCGAGTTCATATAACCTAGACCATTTTAAGGCGAAGGGGTGGGCAAGCTCTTTCCATACAAACTTTGTGCAAGTTTTTCTTCGTTTGTGTTTGCACACCAGTTACTATTTTTGGTCCATATGCTTATTTTTTTGTTAGCTATGTCTTGATGTTTTTCTTTTTTAATTTTAATTATTTTTTTTATTTTTTTATTTTTATTATTTTTTAAATAATGCAAAATTTCAACATCAAGTTCTGCGTATATCCAATATGTACCAATAAAAAATTAAATTAAATGCTGAAGTGCCAAAACTAACGCAAAAAACTTGCACAACTTTTGTATGGAGAATGGCTTGCCCTACCCTGCGCCTTAAGGCACGAGTGAATAGGCATCTTCTGGGTGAGCTCGCTTCATCGTCGGCCTCATCTTTGCCCCCCGGCTAGATGGTGGCCAAGAGCAATCCCATTTGTAGTAAAAAAAAAAACACAGTCGGGGTATTTATTTGTGTCTGACAAACACGAATTGTTCAGAGCAGGAATCGGAATTGGTTAATTTCAAAATCCCGAAATAGCCAAAAATATATGCTCTTTATGTAGGTCTCAATAATGTATTTATGTGGTTACTTCGTATTAATAGAAATATTATTCGTATAAATAGTATAGTATAGTAAATAGTCTGTAAATAGTAAAGGATATATTGGTTCTTAAAAAAAAAATACCGTTATTTTTGTATGAAGGGAAAACCGGTTTCCGATCCCTGGTTCAGAGTCATCGATGTTTTCTATGTATTTAAGTATTCATTTATCTATAATAGTACATTACTACAGAGGCCGGGACAAAAGGGGTTGCCGGCCGAAGACATATAGACGGCTGAGCGAAGCGAGGCCGGATAGGTCTAAGGCGGGCAACCTCATATTTCCCGCCGAGGTATGTATAGTGCTTTTCTCAAACATGCAATGAAATAAACAACAAAAAAAAACAAAGTTTAATTTTTAATACGCATAGGGGCAGAATGTCATGATGTGGAATGGAAATTAAAAAAGAGGACTTTGCCGGCCTAGGCCTGCAACATTTGTATGAAATTCCATTAACAACCTCTTGTCCTAGCCGCACCTGAAACGTCATACTTCGCAGCCTATTATAAGGAACATAACATCAATATTTCATTGCATGTTTGAGAAAAAGTCTAGTACCCGTACAAGCTTTGCATAGTTTGGGTCTAGGTCGATCTTTGTAAGATTAAAATATTTATAATCATTATATCAGCCGAAGGACGTCCACTGCTGGACACAGGCCTCCCCCAAAGAGTGCCGCAATGATCGGTCCGACGATGAATTCGAATTATTCGACGTCTAATATTTGTATACATTTTTGTCCCATTACAATGAAACAAACTAGGTGCAGAAATGTAAACATTGTCTTTGACATCGGATGTATATAATACGCTGAATTTGCGATGTCGTACATGTCAACTTCTTAAGTAATAATATAAATGTACTCACAAAGGGCTTAATACCTTATCTTTTCGTCCTGCACGGGTAATTTATCGCGAAAATATATTTTCTCCTGTAGCATTGTTATTTAAGTAATTTTGTAGTAGCTGACACTGTAGTTTTATATTTAACTATACAATGTATATTGTTTTGAAAAAATGACACCTCGCCGAGTTTCTTACGCCGGTTCTTCTCGTGGCAGAGGTATATTTTTCCGAACCGGTGGTAGTTTATTGACGTTCATAGGTGCATGTAATATGCCTAATTTGAAGAATAAACTACTTTTACTTTTTTTCGTTATATTATAATGGTAGTTTTCTTTTTGCAATGACTTAATAACTACTAATTGCTGGTTCATACAAACACACTACACTTTTTCCATGGGTGCCTAAATACTTATGAGCGGTAGTTAGTGTACGTACACAAGATAGATTTAGGTTTAGAGATGCTTTATTACTCAAAAGAACAATACAGTTCACTTAAATGAGCTAACATAATAAAATAAATTCAAGTAAAATAGATTGAGCATGACTGTTACAGATTCACCGTGTTATAAATGTGTTTTTTTAGTTTAGTTTTAAATATACTGAAAGTTTCGCAATCTTTAACATGATTTGGTAGTTCATTGAACATCCGTGCTCCCTCATACATTATGCTACTTTTACCATAGCCAGTTCTATTTTTGCGCAGTTTTAGTTTGTTTGTATTTCTTAGAGAGTATTTAAATGTGCGTTGTGTAAAGTAAATGTCGGAATGCATTTGACCATTCAAAATCTTTTTCACAAATATGCATAGATTTCATATTTGAATGGGTTGCGGGCAGCCGGTCGGCTGCCGCCGGCTCCGCCGCAGCCGTTTGGATACGAAGTCTAGCTTCTGTATGGAGGGTTCGAATTCCTTTGACTCTGATGACGGACACGCCGACTCCGGCCGTTTAATTTGAATCGTCCATAACTACATCTGCCCCGCTAGTATGATAGCTTATACCGTCACGTTTTATGTGACGTCTCAGTACATTTTTGCCATATAACGTGACGGTATAAGCTATCATACTAGCCGGGCTGTACATACTTATATATGTAAATAAATACATATGAAAGCATCCAAGACTCTGGAACAAATATTCGTGTTCGTCCAACAAATAAATGCCCTGACGGGAATTAGAACCCGGGACCTCCGGCTTCGTAGGCAGGCTCACTACTATGCCAAAGTGATCGTATTAAACTGTAAGTACTCCAATTTTGTATTATCTGCTAATGAAAAGTCATAATTTGAAATTAAAGGGGAAAAATTGAATAATGTTGTGCTTCGAGCAGGATTCGAACCAGCAACATGCTAGCAAACGCGGCATAGCCAACTGAGCCATCGGAAGTATCAAACTCGGGCACGAAATCCTCCACAAGTTCCCTCTTTCAAGGCTTTAACTCTTCCCTTTAGGGTACCTTCCCACCAGAGATAGCTATCCAGCTATGCTGCAAGAATGTGAAAGCTACGCTACGAAAACCCGTTTCCACCAGTGCTATGTATGTTGACCAAGGAATATAATTGGTGGATTTAAACGCATCCATAGCAACGTAGCATAGCACATCTCTGCTGGAAAGGCACCCTAAATTTGTTTTTTTTTTTTGTGTCCACTCTCAGAACGTACTGTGGTCGCTTTCTTAGGCTGGGTTGCACCAAACCGTCTGTAATCGTAATCTGTGTTCGTTAAAATTTGAATGTATGGTTAGTTTGACAAGTTTCTATGGGATGACAGCTGCCGGCGCCATATTTAACGTTGATTAGTCTGTGATCGTAATTCGGTGCAACCCGGCCTTAATGTCTAAAAGTTTGTTTCATTATTACATTATTAGTTGTTTTTTGGGATGTTTAGTTGTGTTTTGGTCACTTCCACTGATTAAGGCGAAGGTGTAGGTAACCTCTTTCCATACAAACTTTGTGCAAGTTTTCCTTCGTTTATATTTGCGCTACAGTTATTATTTTAGGTCATCATGCTTATTTTTGGAGGGGTGACCGCTTTGAGTGGTTACTAACTGAGCGCTCCCGTGCTTTGGAAGGCACGTTAAGCCGTTGATCCCGGTTGCTGTCTATGATAGCAGTCGTTAAGCCAAATTAGAGGCCACCGGGCGGCTTGAGAACTTCTAACAGTCAAGTTGCCCACTCACTTGACAAGCCTAATCCCAATAAGGTCTAGTTTTCCCCTCGGGTTGGAAGGTCAGATGGCAGTCGCTTCCGTAAAAATGAGTGCCTACGCCGACTCTTGGGATTAGGTAGCGGACCCCAGGCATCCTTCAGGATGCAACTGTACTGGGAATAACGCTAGGAGGATGATGATATTGATGATGCTTATTTTTCTATAAGCTACGACTTGATGTTTATTTTTTAATTTTATATATTTTTTTATATATTTTTTTGTACTAAAGCTTAATTTCAATATCAAGTTCTGCGTATATCCAATATGTACAAGTAAAAAATAAAATTAAATGTTGTAGTGCCAAAACTAACGAATAAAACTTGCACAACGTTTGTATGGAGAAGGCCTTGCCCTACCCTTCTAGGTTTTAAACTCAGAGCGGTCGCGGCGCGGTGCGGGGCGGTTGTACATTTTTGATCTTTCCGAAACTGTCGACCGTCGATTACTGCTTCATATGTCACACACGCCGCCTCCGCTTTGCCGCGCTACCGAACACCGCGCGGTTTTTTGGTGCGACGTAGGCGAACCGCGTTCGCTTTGCCGCAAAACCGCCTGCGAACCGCAACGACGCCGCGCCCGCTCTGTGCGTTTCAAACTGGAGATTGGGGTAGGCAAACGAGGTGTGTTAGAATATAATAATAATAATTTGTGGAAATACGCGATAAGAAAAATCGAAGTAAAATAAAAACGAGTTTTGGAATAGTACATTACTATACAAGTGCAGAGAACAGGAAAATCGTAACGAGTGGTGATAAATTGAAACACGACCGAAGGGAGTGTTTTAATCGACACGAGTTGCGAATTACCTGTTCGCACGTGTATCGTACAACGTTTTACAGTACATATGGCTCTTTAAAGTTTCGACATATGCACGTAATCTGCTGATTACCGCACTCGTGCGGTAAAGTAGCACCATATGTACTGTAAAAGAATCTAACTAATCCCTATATCACCAAAGCAATAACAATTCTCTGTAGGTACGTTTAACCATAGAGAAAATAGGTAACTATAGACAGCTCACTCCATAACTCCATAAATCATTATTTTACTTATTATTTCGCAGTCGACATCTAGTGTCAAATAGCGGAATTATCAGTACTGCTACTCGACAATAGACGCCGTGACGAACGAACAATCGAATGCTCAACCATTTTTACCTAATATTATAACCGGATTAACCGGAAATCTGTTTCGAACTAATTCTGCATTAAATATTAATAGTAAATTGTTGAGAAATACACTTTTCGTCAGTAGCGACATACGTGACATCTAGTATCTTTATAGCAGTACTGATAATTCCGCTATTTGACGCTAGATGTCGACTACGAAATAATAAGTAAAAAATTATGTATGGAGTGAGCTCTGAGCTCTCTATTCTTATTTATTTTCTCTATCGTTTAACTAATTTGATTACTGGGCCACTTCGAACCTTGTCACAGTGAAAACCAATATGAAAGCTGCTAGAGATCTCATATTATTTTCACTGTGACAAAGTACGAAGTGGCCCACAAATGAAATTGGTAGACTGTACAGTGTACATACATTTCTGGGTCGTCAAGGATAACCATTTCAACGTAGAAATATACTGAGAATTGTCAATGTAACTTGACGTGATGGCATACTCATTTACCTACTCCGACCTAAAACGACTTCGCACCAGTTTCACTACCTGTTGGTTTTGGGCACTTTTTTCTCAGGCCCTGGTTTATTTTATGCTATACGCAACGTAAGCGTTACAATGCTTACTATAGAAATGTACTGTAATTGTCTCTTTCAAACGTCGGCAGCGTATCGCGTCCATACAAATGTTGACGCTGAAGTCAAACGTCGTGTATGGCATAAAATAGTAAACCATGGCCTAAGGCTGACGCAAGTTGAAGCTGCAAAAGCGGGGCAAATTAAAAAAAAATTGAGCGGGCAACATTTTGTTTATAGTCTGGCAAAAGTATTGAAATTAAAAAGTGGCAACACTAGTGTCGTCCCTTATTTCTTAGATTGATATGAAAGGGAAGACAGTACAGTGTTTCCACTTTTTAATTTCTAGATTTTTGCCACACTACGGTGATTTACGACTTTGAAACATTTAGATAATCTGTTAAACTGGCAGTATCAAAATACGTAGGGAGTTTGTTAGTAGTATTATCATTTTCTCAAACATGCAATGAAATATTGATGTTATGTTCCTTATAAATAGGCTGCGAAGTATGAAATTTCAGGTGCGGCTAGGACAAGAGGTAGTTAATGGAATTTCATACAAATCTTGCAGGCCTAGGCCTGTAAAGTCCTCTTTTTTAATTTCCATTCCACATAAATTTGTGGCACAGGCATCATGACATTCTGCTACTATGCGTACTAAAAATAAAACTTATTTTTTTGTTGTTTATTTCATTGCATGATTGAGAAAAGCACTATACATACCTCGGCGGGAAATATATGGGATTGCTCGCTTCGCTCAGTCGTCTATATGTCTTCGGCCGGCAACCCCTTTCGTCCCGGCCTCTGTAGTAATGTACTATTGTTAATTTCATTGCTAAATATTCAATATCAGTCGATAATTTGACAACCTTAAATTTTATTCAAAATGTGTACTTTTGCATGAATGGACAAAAAAAAAACGCGCTACAAGCCAAAACACACCCAGAAATAATAATATAATAATACAAGAGATGGGAGTTGGGGTGTGGTCCGTGTCGCCATTTCCTAAATTTTACAAGGTTATGTTTGAAGGAAAATGCCGGCTTGTGCATTCATAGCTTATTTTAAAATGTAGCCGTTTAAAAAAATACTGGGTTCAACTTTCGCCAGCCTGACTAATTCTTTTTTTAATCTTTATTGCACAAAGTAAAACTAATAATAAGCATACTCAACCTTTGGGCAAAGTTTTTAGAACAATATTTCTGTGCTTTTCCGCTAAAATGTAGCTCTATATAAATAATCGAACATTTTAACAAAAAAAAAACCACTTCAACCGACTTATTTGTCCATTTGTTGTGCACATACTTAATGCAACTTTAAGACTTAAGAGGGCGCAGTACGCTCGGTTCTCCATACAAACGTATTTACGCTCTCATTTTAAAACGCCATGCTAGAATAAAATGAAACTTTGTATACACAATGGGATCCGGCATATCTAGGTCGGAAATTAGTTTCTGTTGCTAGAAATTGTAAAAGAAAAAAAATACAGTGGTTTTTTTTAGTTTTTTACGGCTTGTATGAAAACCTTAATACTCGCTGTATTTTTTCTCCATTATAATTTCAAGCAACAGAAATTAATTTCCGACCTTTTTTTTGTGGAGAAAACCTGCGATCCAGGTATTTAGTCATCGGGGAATGACTGGGTTATGTGGTATTTCTATCCACTAAAAACTCCACGGTGACCGCCATCTGCGCTCGAATGAGGAGGACTCCAGGATCTCAGTACTGAACGCACTGGAGCCCCCCCTTGAAGAAGAAGAAGAAAAATATTGATTCGTGATCAAAAATAATAGTATACAATAAAAAAAAATTGAATAAAAATCGTAATTCGTCACGAAAGGGTCTCGCCTCAGCATAAATGCCGACTCAGGAAGCCGGCGCTGATCTTCCGGCGAGACCTAAGTAAGAGCGTGTTCACATTATATCGGTGTCGGATTCTACACCGACATTATTTTTTAGATTAGTATATTTATTCATAAAATTTGGTATTTTACATGTCAATTCTCGAGTCTTTAATAACAAAACTAGCTACGCTCATTTCATTACGGCGACTCGGCTTTTGGGAACCCTTATTATGCCTAAAATACTTTAATAGCAATAAATCATAACGTTTCAACTAAATTTAACACTGATGGACACTATTCCAGACACAATAGAAATAACAATAGAATGATGCCTATAGGCGTCTACTGTCCATCGATGCATTAAGGTCCGGTTCAAATCGACGGACTGCAGCGCTATGCCCATACAAAGCTTATTCTTGGTGTTTCTTTTTTTTTGTAAGTCTTTATAAAATACTGAATATCATGCATTAAGGTACAAATTAGGTACTAAATAATTACGAAAAGATGGATTCGGTATAACGCCTGCAACTAGGGGAACTAGACTTGGTCCTGTCAACCTGACGTCAGAATGGCTGACCACTTTATTTTCAAGATTTCTGGATTTTTAGCGAGGTACAAATTTTATGATGTCAGGTACCAAATAGTACAAAAAGGTACTAAAACTTGGAATTACTCTCGATATAAAAATCTATCATGGTCCTGTCATCCAGACGCTCACACTTTTGGCTCGTCGTCACTTTCCCTGGGGTTGGTAGTCGGGTGCTGTGGTCCCCGCCACGTGCTGTACTCGAAACCCCGGTGACCCCCTTTACTCGCCTTTTACGACAGGCGGGGGAGACCGTAGACCTATTCTTGCCAGAGTCTACACGGTTGGTATTTTTCTTGGTAATTTCCGACCTAGATATGCCGGATCCCATTGTGTATACAAAGTTTCATTTTATTCTAGCATGGCGTTTTAAAATGAGAGCGTAAATACGTTTGTATGGAGAACCGAGCGTACTGCGCACTCTTAAATGGTTTTCTCATGGATGCCATTGTCAGAATTAGATCAAATTGAAATGAGACCACACGGAAAGCACCAGCTTTAAAATAAAAAAAATAATCATCAAAATCGATCCACCCAATCTAAAGTTCCGAGGTAACAAAAAAAACAGTCGAATTGAGAACCTCCCCCTTTTTTGAAGTCGGTTAAAAAAGAGAAATATTGTTCTAGAAATTTCCGCAAAGTAACGCCTATGTCTATCAATCACCTATGTCTGTTACTTTACTTTAGGCTATACGTGTGGACTATGAGTTATCTGTTCTAGCATGTGTTTGTTTCTTCAGTAGTGTAGAAGTAGTTAGCACTGCTTCACCGCGTCACGCGCTGTCAATGGAGGTGCCCAGCGCTGTCAAAGAGCTTACTAATGTCAAAGACAGGTAATGGTCGCTTGTAAGTGACGCATGATGCATGGCTATAGATTATTTCATCATTTGCCCGTAAAGGGTCTTTTTGGACGCAGGCGTATAGAGCAGTAATGGCCGATTTACCTCCCGCGGGAGTTATGGATTTTATAAATAAATTGTCTGGTTTAAAAAATGTAGTTGGCCGCGCTCCACAAGAATACAGCTTTGTGATTGGTTGAAATATTGAAGTTGAAAAATCTAGTTGGCCGCGCGCAGCAAGAATACTGCTTGTGATTGGTTGAAATATTGAAGCTGCGCGCTTCCTCACAAGGACGCCCCAGCGATCATGCACTGATACTGGAGGTGAAATTTACGATTTTCTCAATTTGGGTTGGTGCTGGAGTTTATTTTCTCGCAAATGTGATGAAAAACATTTTGACTAACTCGGGCGTAAGAATATTGCAAACTCGAGTCATCAAAAGCATCTATACTATATCTATATTAATAATTTCGTGCAGGGGTACGGTAGACCCGAACGAGACCTGTCTCAAATTGAAGAACGTATAAAAATAACGATTTTTGAGTTGAACATATGTATCCGCAAAATTCGGATTGTCGCGTATTTTGCATTTAAAAGTGTTAATTTGATGACAAAACGTCGGCCATATTGCCCACAGACTATATTGCTATATTAAATTTGTTGGTTGACAGTGTCGGCTACGTTCGAAAATCGTGAACTATTTTTGCGTCCGGTATGTTGGCCAGGTTGCTGGGCTGCGTTCTGGGTGATGGGCCATCATCGCCCATTGTGTGGATTCGGCTAGCCGCGTCTGCAGCGTTTTGTTTTTGTAGTTTTCAAGCGTTCTGTACACCTATCAGCCTAGCTAGCACGATAACTTATACCGTCACGTTATATGGGCGAAATGTATTAAAACGTCACATAAAACGTAACGATATTTTAATCTATCGTGCTAGCTAGACTGATTGTCACAACAACCGCCTTCAAAGCGAATGTATGGGGCCTGTTACATGGATTCATATCACGATAAGTATCACGTGAATATTAAAGCAGAATCCATACAAATTTGAAAACTGCGATAATATTGACACCCCAGTATTGTGATAATATTAATCGTGTAAAGGACACCACTTGAATGTTTGCTGAGTCTGTCCGCCATCTTAAAGCTGCGTCTCTATTTTGTTTGTGACAAACTACTAGGTGACTTATGGCTTTTAAACGTCTAGCAAAATTCTATCCCTATCTCGCTCTATCTTATAACTTAGTGGTACTGGGGGACTACTCCGAAATTCGAAATCCGAACTTCGTATGGTGCCGTCCCTTTCACTCATATAGTCTATGACAGGAGAGTGAAAGGGACGGCACCATACGAGGTTAGGATTTCGAATTTCGGAGTAGACCCTCAGCTCATGCCGTTCGCCGCGCTCGGACGTTAGAGGCGCTACTGCGAACCGAAAACGAAGTATCTGCCTCTCTCGCACATGTATATTCGAACGACAGAGAGAAAGATAGTTCGTTTTTGGTTCGCGGTAGGCCCTCAGGCGTCAATTTAAAACGAATAGGGTATTTTACTATAAGAGAAATAAAATTCAAAATGTAATAAAAACCAGCCAAGTGCGTCGGAGTCGCACACTGAGGGTTCCGTACAACTAAAAAACAAATGTGATTTATCAATATATTGATATTTTTGGTAAAATATACTTCATAATAAACATTATCACTTAATTTCAAGTTCATATGTCGATGGGAAGTTAAAAAATTATATGTGTGACAGACAACACACGGAATGCTCTTTGACTTTCTTCGACCGTCCGGCGCGCTCGGACTAAGGTGCTACCAACCGAAAACTAAATATATATGCCTCTCTGTCGCACTTGCATATTCGAGCGCGGAGAGGGAAATACTTCGTTTTCAGATCGCGGTAGGCCCTCTGGTCTGACGGCTCCTATTCCTGGATCGTGCGCGTATCGGAATGTGAAATACCTTTGGCAAAACGGAACAAGTTGTTAAATAGCTTCCATTAGTTGGAGAAAATATTACCAACTGTTATTATTATCACGCGAAACACTGAATATTGAAGTAACATCCATAGGGGCCTGTTACATGGTATATTATTATCACGCGATATACTCATATCACGATCCGTATCACGTGTAATGAATATTGAAGAAAAAACCATACGATTTTGAAAACCACGATAATATTGACACACCAGTATTGTGATAATATTAAGCGTGTAACATACCCCATACAATTTTAAAAATCACGATAATATTGACACATAATATTGAGTGCAAAGGGCCCCACTTAATAGAATTTGGCGGAGAATAGAGAGCTGCTACCGCGAAACGAAAACGAACGAACATCGTGTATTTCCCTCTGTGTCGCTCGATTTTGCAAGTTCGACAGAGAGGGAGATACACAAACTTCATTTGTTTTCGTTCGCGTTAGCAGCTCTGACTTCGCACCAAAAATACTGACTGGCACATCAATACTTAAGAATTGCACATCTGAACTGAATTTTAATTAACGATTAGTATTTTAGCTATACAAATCAGTACTGATTACGGTGTCAAATTTTTTATGTGCCTTTAAATACTACCCTTATAAAAATGCTTAGGATTAACTTGCAAAGATACTAGCCTTTGCCCGTGACGTCGTCAGCGTAATCTTTTACTCCCTATTCCATATGTTAATCCAGACTACAGACTATATTTCTATACGAAGTTTCATCATAATCCGTTGTTGTAAAGTTTTTATTTTATACATTTTTGTACACTATTTCTTTCGTCGTTTGCATAACTGTCACGAATAAATGTTTACTTTATTTCTTTCTTATTTATTTCACCCGAGCGAAGCCGGGCTTTCATCTAGTAATATTATAAAGCTGAAGAGTTTGTTTGTTTGTTTGAACGCGCTAATCTCAGGAACTACTGGTTCGAATTGAAAAATTCTTTTGTGTTGGATAGTCCATTTATCGAGGAAGGCTTGAGGCTATATAACATCACGCTGCGACCAATAGGAGCGAAGACGCGGACGAAGTCGCGGGCAACAGCTAGTACTTTATAATTTTATTTGCCATCTAGGCGCATAAAATTAGCAAAACCTGGACATAATTCGATAAATGTCATTTTCTTTTTCTATGATTTAAAGTATTGTTAGTTATAGTTAAAATAAAAAGAATTAATAATTTTAAGGCTCTGCGTCAATGTTAAAAAACAAAAAAAACTAAAATGAGCTCGCAAAGCGGCTCGTGGATGCAACTGGTGACCAGAGGGCTGGCGCCTTTCTCGCCCAACGGATCTCCATTGCCATCCAGCGTGGCAATGCCGCCAGCCTTCTGGGCACCTTGCCACACGGAACAGACCTGGGGCCTGTTATTTATTTGTATTTATTTAGTTTTGTTTTATTTTAGTTTATAGTTAGTTTAGTTTAGTTATATTTTCCTTGATTCCTATTGTTTTGTAAATAAACTTTTTTTTTTTAATTTTAACACATTTTAATTTCGTAAGTAAGCTGTAATAAATAACTTTGTAAAAGTACCTGTATTACGTTACGGTATGAAAAAACATCATTTAATCAATTATCGTGAATATTTTTTGTTTAATATGTTTCTTATAGTACTAATAAATCTAAATTCAAATCTGTAGTAAAACAAACACTTATTTCAAGAGCATATTATAAGATAAACGATTACATCATGGATAGGGATGTTTGGCAGTGATAGCGTCCTGCACGGGTAATCTATCGCGAAAATATATTTTCTACTGTAGCATTGTTATTTAAGTTATTTTGTAGTAATGTAATTTTATATTTAACTATATAATGTATATAGTTTTGAAAAAATGACACCTCGCCGAGTTTCTTACGCCGGTTCTTCTCGTGGCAGAGGTATATTTTTCCGAACCGGTGGTAGTTTATTGACGTTCATAGGTGCATGTAATATGCCTAATTTGAAGAATAAACTACTTTTAGTTTTTACTTTACTATTGTTAACGGCATCAATTAAACACTTGACGTACCTAGTAGTAACAATATAGTCACGGCACTTTATCAGGTTAGGTTATTGGCAAATAACAGGTTGCGGTGTATCCGGCCCGATACGACCTTCAAACCTTCAAGAAAAGAGCGTACTCCCATCTTAAAGGCCGGCAACGCACTTACAACCCCTCTGGTGTTGCGAGTGTCCATGGGCGGCGGTAACCGCTTACCATCAGGCGATTCATCTGCTCGTCTGCCTCCTATTCCATAAAAAAACCGCGTTACAGAATTACTGTTATGTTAATTTGTCAACAGCAAACACTTATCTTCCGGTTACATAGGTAGACTATGATAACATTGATAACAGTATTTGACTAGTCAGATTGCGCTGTCGGTATATCTTTTTGTACACAGTGGCAAACAAGCGTCGGTACATGCTGTCCTTTTTAGGGTTCCGTACACAAAAGTTCGCTGTCCGTCCGTCCGTCCGTCCGTCTGTCACCGGGCTGTATCTCAAGACCCGTAATAGCTAGACAGTTGAAATTTTCACAGATTGTGTATTTCTGTTGCCGCTATAACAACAAATACTAAAAACAAAATAATAATAATAATTAAGGGGGGCTCCCATACAACAGAGTAGTTGTTGGCGTTTTTTTTCTGGCCGGAACCCTTCGTGCGCGTGTCCGACTCGCACTTGGCCGGTTTTTTGTAATTAGTACGTTTGTCAACTAAGGCATCGATATATGATAATTGATGGTACTTGGCAGTGGCTTGGCGTTGGATATAGATCACGACCAATATTTGGTGCCATCGATAAGGGCTTTAATTGCTTTACAATTTAATTTATTCCGTTTTGATACAAAGGTACCAATATGATGACGGCCTATTTAGCCTAGTTGGTAGTGGCACTGCCTCCGAGGCTAGAGGTCCCGGGTTCGAATCCCGGCCAGGGCATTATTTGTGCATTTAGCACGGATATTTGTTCTTAGGTCTTGGATGTTTTCTATGTATTTAAGTATGTATTTATCTATATAAGTATGTATATCGTCGTCTAGTACCCATAGCACAAGCTTTGCTTAGTTTAGGCCTAGGTCGATTTGTGTAAGATTGTCCCCCAATATTTATTTTTTATTATTATTTATTTATTTATATAAATTGTATGAAACATTTTCGTCCCACAACGGAACCAATTAAATCGTAGAGGAATTAAAAGCCATAAGTGGAGATAAGGTCAAACATTGCTCCTTACTCATGTACAAATATCCGTCATAAAATGGGTGCCAATTATAACCTCAAATTGCCGCCAATTTTGTTAATGCAAGTAGTAAAACTAGTTCTACGGATGCCACACCACGCCACCGCGGATCATCCGAGTATTTTCCAAAAAATACACGCAGTTTAAAGCTCCTTCATCCAGAATTTTTCAATAAAAAAAGTGACATATGCACATAGAAACTGCAAAAGATAGAGAGAAATGGTCATCACTGGAGGAGGCCTTTACTTTCACAGGAGGGGTTCTCACAGAAACTTGACAAAAATTAAAAATCTAGTTATTCAAAACAAGAAGTTTTCAATGACAATGTATTTAAATAATTAAGAATAATTTTACAGTACGAATAATCAAATTATTATTGCATTGAATGTTACTAATTATTATAAAATATAAGATATTAAGTAATGTATTTTATGTAAATCAAATGATCATTGTATGAAAAATATTTAAATAGAAATAATAAGATATAATAAGTTAAAAAATAATGTAATTGTTATTTTCTTATTCTCTTTCTTGTAATGTGTGAGAAATAAAAAGGCTTTTTATTTTATTTTATTTATTTTATTATGCACATTTAATACTAGGTATCCAAATCGTCTTGTTCTTCCGCCAAAAAAAATCAAAATTTATACGGCAAAAACGCTTATTGTATGGCAATTAATATTTATAATAGGTTGCATGATGATTTTAAAGAATTGCCACTAAACATATTTAAGTCATAATTGAAACAATTTTTAATACATAAATCCTTTTACTCTGTTAACGAATAATTTGACTATTATAAAACTTGAATAAAGTTATAGTTTTTTGTTATAATGTTGTAGTCGTAAGTGATTGAATTATTTTATATGTAGTTTCATTCAAATTTTGCATGCCAGTTGCTCGTGAAATGTGTGTGTCTCTATGATAAATGTTTGCCACCTTCTGCACCACGGTTTAAGCAAAATAAATATATTTGTCTTTGCTCGAAACGCAGAGAGCGGGCGCGGCGCGGTGCGGGGCGGAGGCGGTTTTGCATTTGTGATCTTTCCGAAACTGTCGACTGTCATTACTGCTTCATACACACGCCGCCTCCGTTCTACCGTGCTGCCGAATACTGAGCGAATTTTTTGGTGCGACGTCCCCCGGACCAATAAACCGCCTCCGCCACGCAACGTCGCTGCGACGTGCTCTGTACGTTTCAAGCTTAAGACTTTCAACGTTACGAAAGTTATACTAATTCTCGTGACGTAGTGGAACGAATATAACATTAAAGAAAAGTGCTTTTTCTCAAACATGCAATGAAATATTGATGCTATGTTCCTGATAACAGGCTGCAAAGTATGGCGTTTCAGGTGCGGCTAGGACAAGAGGTCGTAAACGGAATTTCATACAAATATTGCAGGCCTACGCCGGCAATGTCATCTTTTTTAATTTTCATTCCACATAAATTTGTGGCACAGGCATCATGACATTCTGCCACTATGGGTATTAAAAATAAAATATTGATTTTCTGTTGTTTATTTAATTTTTTTTTTTACTCCGGATAGGTTTACGCTTGACCACAAATCACCTGATGGTAAGCGATATTGTGGTACAATACATTGGATATTGTGTATACATTGGATTGGATATTGTGGTATTGTGGTACATTGCATGTTTGAGAAAAGCACTATATTATTTCGGCCGGCAACCCCTTTCGTCCCGGCCTCTGTAGTAATGTACTATTACTATGTGTTTTATTGGAAATGCTTATACATACATTATACGTTGTTTAGTGTGTTGTGTTTTGAAGTAATTAATAGTATTTTTCGTTTCGTTTACAGAGTCGCTGTTATAGAGTGAGTAGAAATTTCATTTCTTAGATGCTTATCGCTTAGTTACGAGAAACACAGCTTGGCTTATTTTTATGTTTACGCTTTATGAGTTTTATGACTAGTACAGTTAACCGATTGGATTTCTGGCCCACTTCGTAACTTGTCATAGTATGTATGTATGTATGTAAATACTTTATTGTACACAAAACACCGGTAAAAATACAGACAAATTCAGTTATATCGGTACAAAGGCGAACTTATCCCTATAAGGGATCTCTTCCAGTTAACCTTTGAGCAATTGAGTGGAAGACAGGAACCAAAAGATAGACAAACTAACACGTGTACAAATAGGTACGTAATTATTACAGCTACTGCCTATGTACTACAAACTAATTAATACTATAAATACTAGTACATATACTGACTAATAAAATAAATAATGAATACATATATTATACATAATAAGAATGCTTACTTATATAATATATACATATACATACAGTATCCGATTTAATCACAAGTCATTGGAGAGCCACAACTTTATATGTATGTATGTATGTAAGCACTTTATTGTACACAATAACAGTTTAAAACATATACATGACACACAGGATCAGAGTACAAAGGCGAACTTATCCCTATGAGGGATCTCTTCCAGCTAATCTTTGAGGGATTGAGAGGAGATTTTTAAAAAGAATGAGATAGACAAACTTACACCGTGTACAACCACGTTACAATGATACTCACATTAATATGTGAGTATCATTGTAACGTGTGTGACAAGGTGCGAAGTGGCCCGGAAACCAAATTAGTTGACCGTACCTAATTTCAATTTGCCTAATAATCCATGACTTAGCTACAAATAAATTAGAAGATGGGTCGTTCAACATTTTTTTGTTTCTCGTTACCATGGTTATCTCTCCTGAGTCACTCTTTAAAATCGAGATTTTATAGGGTTTAAATCTACCAAACATGAGTTTTATCTTGAGCATGCTAGAAGTGCATGTAATGTAAATTTTTCTACTAAGAAACTTTGTTACTGTTGTCTCCTTGCTCAAGGGACAAAATAACCAAAATCAAAATCAAAAATTTTATTCTGCAAATAGGCCACAAGGGCACTTTTACAAGTCAACACATGAATTATACAATTAAATAAATTGACAATGATAATTATAATGTTTTCAAAACAGAATTGCAGAACTAAAAAAAGTAGACAATAATAATAATGATTTTAAAACTATAGTGATTAACAAACTCACAATATTCAATTAAAATTAACTTATAATACATTATATAAAAAAAAAAAATTTTTAGTGACCTATATATACGGTCTCTGTCCAAATACACAAAAGTATATACAATAAATTTAATATGTCAGAGATGTATATGGTCTCTGAGCGTCCATTATTCTTAAGTCCTTAGAGATGTACATGGTCTCTAAGCGTCTAAATTAAAATAAGTAGTAAATGAAAATAGCACTTAAGTAATTTAATATTCTCAGAGATGTATAAGGTCTCTAAGCGTCAATAACAATAAAATTAATCCAAAACAGGACGATGTCTCTCGTCAATCTCCAATAAAATAACACTAGTATTAAGGTATTAATCATGCCCTTGCAAGCATGAACAGACCGGACTCCACAAACAGCACCCGATCACGAGTATGACGCGTATCTCAGCCATCGCCTCCCTCGACCATTTGTTAGGGAAGGTGGCGACCCGATCAACGACGCCACCGTAAGCAAAGCCTTTTAAGCGAGCATGACATATTCAGGCTGCCGGACATTAATAAATAATATAAAAGATTAAAACAACTGTTCGGCAAGAAACAGCATCATGTTTCATAAAACGCACCGAAAGAGCTGTACAAGGAAATAGGCTAAGTGAAGCATAGGTATATATATTTTAACTAACAAGTGTAGAAAATAATACAATTACACAAGATACTATTTAATTCCATATACGTTGTTTTACAAAACATGCAGCCACACAAGCCCAGTCGTAATAAATAATCCGGGCGCCATCTTTTTTGACGGCGCGAAACAATTGCAGTCCGTATTGAACAACTTTCAAAAGTAGTTTTATGTTTTACACAAAAAGTATTTAGTTATATAACCTTATTAAAACTACTAACAATAATTAAACACTAAGTATCCTTGTAAATACTTATTCAAGAAAAGAGTATGAAATAGGTCGAGCCGGAAGTTACTATTGAATATAATTATCGTTAAGATCCTGTCATTAGCCATAGTTTTTGATACCTTTTTAATAATTTCAACCATTAATGAACAAGTTATGCTCGAAATGTACTATTTAAATGATAATTGGAAGAATTTTGTTTATTTTTCTAACAATCGGCCATCCTGAAAATGTTGCCTGTCCCTAGGCAATGCAGTACGGACAGAACAAATCCGAGAAACAACGTTCAAAGCACTATTCTTCATTACATATTTTACTATCTTTAAACTAAGATTCCACAAGTTAAGGTACAGTACAAAAACAGTGGCTAAAATATGACTTTTTTTCTAATTGGTCCCTTTCTCACTAACACAAAACAGATGTCAAAGCAACAGCTATAAGAGCAGATCTAATGGAAATTTATAAATAAAAGCAAATTTTGTTAACTGACTAGTAAAGATAATTTAAAACATCCAGAAGGATAAATTGAATCATGATTATCATGAAATTAAGCATTGACAAAACATTTCTACTAACAACTAAAGCGAGTAACAGAACAATTTCGGCAATATATTAAATCATAATTATTAAATATATATATTTTTAATTATTTATACAAAAAATACATCTTTTACAAAGTTTCCTTAAAATAGAACTCTCCTCCCTAAATAGGTATAATACCTGAAACTATAGGATAAGCAGTGCTCCTCCCCTATAACATAGATGATGTTTATGAGCAAAGATTATACATTTATAGAACCTAACTATGATTTGTATAATAATTAGGTATTTAGTTATTATTTTGTTATGGAACTACACAAATAGTGAAAGTAGTAATAATTATAATTTAAACCATATCTCACTTGGTATTATCATGTTCGGCCATCCGTTACTTATTGGATGACCTCATTCAATTAGTTACAATACTTTAGGGATATATTAAGATTATTTTATCCTATCCTATATGTTATATTTTACTATAATCTAGAGAAGTGAGTCGTCGCAGCTTCTGGTGGATGGACATCTCGGTGCAGCGTGCGTGCGCTGAATATACCAGCCTCAGACGGAGTGACAACTTATCGCAGGGTGTAAGAAGCGTCTAGTGGGTTGGTGTTTCATAACCCACGCAGAGTGTAGCCGTGTCTGGTAAACTGACGTCTCGTTACAGCGTACAGGCGCAGGTTGCAGCAGTATCCGGTGAGTTGAGATTTTATTGCAGCGTAGACGCGTAGGATGCAATGCAGCAGCCTCTGGTGAGTTGACATCTCGTTGCAGCGTACACGCGCAGGTTGCAGCAGTCTCTGGTGAGTTGACATCTCGTTGCAGCCTAGGAAAGTAGCTACCGCGTACACTCACGTGTATCGGTCTCAGATATTTATTTTGTTGAGCTTGCTACCGCGTACACGCACAGGGTGTTTCGGCCTCAAGCAAGCTCAATAAAATAACTACCGCGTACACTCACAGGGTGTATCGGCCTCAGATATGTTTAGTTAAGCTTGTTACCGCGTACACGCACAGGGTGTTTCGGCCTCAGGCAAGCTCAATAAAGTAACTACCGCGTACACTCACAGGGTGTATCGGCCTCAGATATATTTAGTCAAGCTTGTTACCGCGTACACGCACAGGGTGTATCGGCCTCAGGCAAGCTTACTAAAAGTTGTTTCAAAAAGATCTTGTATGTGGTCATCTTGTCGCCGCGTACACGCGCAGGGTGTGTCGGTCTCTGGCCGAAGTAGTCGGGCGCGTGGTCATCTTACTGCCGCGTACACGCACAGGGTGTATCAGCCTCTGGACCGCCACGCCGCACCAGCACTCGGCAGCATGCTCTCAGTTTCAGTCTGTTAATCATATACATGTGTATGTAGTTATATATATATATTTATTTATTTAATATTATTCATAGTGGTTATGGAATGCGACGTGTATGAATTCTGTCGTTATACTCGTTATTTGTGTTTTTTTTACCATATCGAAATAATAATCCTCGTGGAAAGCCAGTTCTGTCAAGCTGGCCCAATTTGACAAACGATCAGATTTACTCTTCGAGTAATGATTGCAAGGATTATATTATACAACAATGTCAAATATTAACTCTTTGTTATCATTATTTGAGTCAAGTCTTTATCGAGTAGATCATTCACTATCTAGTAGCGCTGTTAATCTGTATAATACACTGTAGTAGTTTATTACCCTTTTTCGACGTTAAGAACACTTTTTTTTGTTACTGCAAAACACCATGACAAAATTACCTAACTTGTATGTATTAGCCATGCGCCTCTTTTGTCGAAGGTTTATTATTATTACGGGGTTGAGTACTATCTAACAGACAGAAATGCATGGCCCAAACCAGAGACCTAAATAGTGTAAGATTCATATATGCATATTTTCATTGTATCACATCTAGAAAATTAGTACAATTCTTGCAAGAAAGCATAATTAACCATTTAATTTGTCTAGTGGAAGTTATTTCCATTGTTATAACTGTATTTCTATTATTGAACGTCTCGAATTTGGTAATACGGTTTCGACGTCTTGTTGAACTAGAATTGTAATTGTCTTTCTTGTACTCATCCTCAGATTTACAAATTTTAAGTAGGTTAAGCACTATCATTGTATTACGCTTATTTTGCGAGAAAATGACTGGCGCTCTAATTTGCTTTGGCGTTTCTTCTCAGCAGTGGTCTTGTTTTCTCGAAACGCTGTCGTTTTTTACTTGTAAAAATGGCATTGCATTGCGGCCTAAGTGCTGAATAAAGTTTACTTATTTCGTTTTATCACATGTCTAAATTAACGGTTATGTACCCATTAGTTTTGATATTTTCGAGGCAAATCCACTTCTACGATTATTATTTTTGTTTTTGTCAATCGTCTTCCACTAGTGACCATGACGATTACACTTTTTGCACTTAGTGATTCCTTCGGGACATTAAATAACGGTATGTCCTGGTTGCCCACAGTTATATCAGGAAATCGAAGGTAAGAATCCTTTACGATTTGAACTATTATCGTTATTAATTTTTTTTTTATGTAGGTCCTAGGGTTTGGTTAGCAGATTTTCGAAACGAATATGTACGACAGTCCATATTAACCTTTTTGAAATCTAAAGAGTCGTTATTATTATTGTTGCGTGAAACACTCTTCGAAATTATTCGATAACTTTCCCAGGTTCAAAGTAGCGCGAACCTTTAATGTTCATCCGGTAATATTATAGTCATATACACCATGACTGATACAGTCAATAAGACAATCCCAGTCTGTCGCGTCACCCAAGAGTAATTTGAATAAATTATGGCTTTCCAACGACTTGTGATTTGGAGGAGTACCATTGTGGCTGATTTCTATTTATATATTATAATTTTGAATATGTATGAATTTATGACCTGTATTTATTATATATACATATTTATTCATTATATTTATATATTATATATGCATTTATGGGTATTTATTTAATTATGGCTAAGCTACCAATTACATGTCTTCACTTATTGAAACGTTGTTGTACAGTAGGTAAGTTTATCTATTCCATTTTCTCACTTTTCACTCAATCCTCAAAGAGTAGGAGGTGGAACAGATTGCTGACAGGGATAAGGTCGCCTTTGTACTTTAATGTTTTGTGGCATTAATTATTATTATTGTTTTAACTTGTTGTTGTGTACAGTTAAGTGCTTACATACATACACACAGTTTACGGCTTGACGACGCTTGAGCTAACAGCGATCAAAAAGCATTTTTTTTTCATCATATTAAAATTAAAACTTTTTATTACTGTATCACATGAAAATAAAGCATAAGATATTAGAGTAAAGTTTAATTGCACGTACTATTACGATTTATCAGTTCCACCAGCTGTTCTGCGTAATTCTGGACTTCTGGGAACGCTATTAGTAGTTTTTTTTTGCTACAATTCGTCCCAGTTAAACTTGGTAGAGGTGAGACGTTGGTAGGTACCTTTTTTTTTGCGAATACTTATAATTTCGCTTGCGATAAAATATGGTTTGCTGTTCGGATGAGCTATAAACTTCTGTCATTAGTTAGGATAGTATTCGGTGATACTTAATGTTTTGACTTTTTGAGATCCATCGACGTGCGTTGCATTTCCACGAAAACTTAATTTTTTTGCAAAATGTTAACTAATTTATCTAATGCTGATGCAATCATTATAACGTTGGAATTAGCGTTTTGATCACATCGCGTATGTCTCAAACACGCTACGAACACGTTCCCGGCGAAGCCGTTCTAAGGAAGCGTCATTGTGCAACAGAAGAGAGCCGCTAGGCGTAAGATCTCGATCTGACATTTTGGTACAAAACTAAGCACAAAAGTCAAATATGTAAAAACACCAATAATTATGACAAATAGGTACGTATGTAAATGAGTTCCGGACTGACGTAGCCACAGATATCAGAGTAAAGCAGATCCGTTCATTTAATAATAATAATACTTTCTGTCAGGCTTAGCCCATATCATATCACATACAACAGAACGTAAAAATTAAAGAGACAAGATAATAATTATAATTATGATGATGATGTTTTCCTGTTGTCCGTCGTTAAATAATTATATTTAAGTTGAACGACTTCTGTACATCCAATCCATTCTCACTTTATACAAATCAGTAAGTTATAAGTTGACACACAAGTGATATCTGACAGGTGTTCATCTGGGATTTGAAATTTAGGTGTGCTTTTTAATGGAGACAATTTGTTAACAGCCGAAAATGATCGTACTGTCTGTCCCGTTTTAAATCATCTTGGTTAACCATAAAAAGACAACTATATGAAAAATCATCCCGCTCAACGCAATGGATCTTTTGGTATTATTAATCTATACCGGACGTAAGACGTGCTAAGGACGTAGCATGTACTGACTGTATTTGAATTCAATAAACTGTTTACCACGTCCGTGGGGAGTACCCACCGTTACCCTACACGACGCCTGGGTTATGCTAAAAGTGCAACAAAATGACATGACCACTACTCGTCATACTGTCTTCTCGAAGATGTCACGGCTCGATAAATAGATGCCATTCGATAAATAATAGTCAAATGCTTATACAAATAAGGTGTTTAAGAAATAATGTTTAATAATTTATATTAGAAAAACATACATGTCAGTATTACAACGGAAACTGTGTCATATAAGGTTCATGACTTCTGAAATTTAAAGTATTGTTTCTGATTGCTTACTTACCTACTAATTATAGGATTAAATACTTCGCAAGGTCGGAAATAATGCTTAAACTAGAACGTACGTCATTATACGTATAAGAAATTATTCAAAAATGCGTTGATTAATCAAGAATAAAAATAATCATTTTCTAGTATAATTATTTTACGGTTCGCTCCACACGGAACGGAACGGCTTTCACAGACAAGCACACAAACAAGTAACCAGCAAGTTCACGTGCGAAGTACATAAATAAAAATGCGTATGTACGAACTAGATAGAACACGGAGTCATAATTAGCACAGAAAATGATTCCACGCGCTTATATTCTTTCAATCATTTTCTAACCACCAAGTATTGCAAAAGAATGGGTCCTTTATTTTATTATAAGCATTGTAATTATTAGTTGAGTAACGCAATGAATATTATTTAAAGTAAATTATGTTACGTAAGCTGATATGATATCGGCATATATACACGTCCAAATAATAATCAAAAACACCACGTATATTACGCTACTCTTGTAATTTCACCAATAATCATAATAACTATAATAACATCTTTATCTAGTGATTAATTTATAATATACATATATTATTAATCGGTCTGTGCACACAAATATAAGAATTATAGTCTAAATCTAATAGACTTTAAGGACTCTAAACTTAATTGTTTTTATTTAGTTATCTGAATCCGTTAAATTAATAAACTTATGCCAAATGAAATCCAACCTTACGTCAATGACATAAGAATTTTGAGATAAAGCAGTCCTTTATTTACGATTCATTCTGTGAATGCTTTAATTAATTATCAAGTTACTTGAACACAATATATTTAAGTATAATTGTACTTACATTTTCTTCGGACAATCGTGAAATTTGTGAATAAAACATTAATCATTTCACTTGGGAATGGCCTTGGTCTTCGTAAGCGGCAGGCCGGCTCGGGCAAAACAGTTTACCCATTTTAGTATTACTTACCGATGGCATCGTCGTTAAACTTATACTAGACCTTTATTTTGGGCGATCAAAGTAGTCCTATCCCACTTCTGAAATGTAGAAAATAATACAATTACACAAGATACTATTTAATTCCATATACGTTGTTTTACAAAACATGCAGCCACACAAGCCCAGTCGTAATAAATAATCCGGGCGCCATCTTTTTTGACGGCGCGAAACAATTGCAGTCCGTATTGAACAACTTTCAAAAGTAGTTTTATGTTTTACACAAAAAGTATTTAGTTATATAACCTTATTAAAACTACTAACAATAATTAAACACTAAGTATCCTTGTAAATACTTATTCAAGAAAAGAGTATGAAATAGGTCGAGCCGGAAGTTACTATTGAATATAATTATCGTTAAGATCCTGTCATTAGCCATAGTTTTTGATACCTTTTTAATAATTTCAACCATTAATGAACAAGTTATGCTCGAAATGTACTATTTAAATGATAATTGGAAGAATTTTGTTTATTTTTCTAACACAAGATTATACTAAAACTGGCTTAAAAGCATTTTTATCATTTAAGAAATCGTTGACAGCATAATAGGCCTGGCTTAGCAAATAACGTTTAATATGAGACTTAAATTTACTCAGTGGCAGATTAACTATTTCGGTGGGTATTTTATTATAAAGTCGTATACAGTTCCCCACGAACGACGTGCTAACCTTCCGGAGACGACTGGCTTTCACTGCAATCTTGTGTTTACTTCTAGTGTTGTAGTCGTGGATATCACTGTTAAGTTTGAACTCATGAAGATTTTTCCGAACATACATAATATTTTCAAGAATATATTGAGATGCTACAGTAAGAATATTTGCCTCCTTAAATTTTTCTCTGAGGGATTCCCTGGCCTTTAGTTCGTAAATGGAGCGTACAGCTCGTTTCTGTAGCACGAAGATGGTCTGGATGTCTGCCGCTTTTCCCCACAAAAGGATTCCATAGGACATAACACTATGAAAGTAACTATAATACACCAGCCTGGCCGTCTCAACGTTAGTCAACTGTCTAATACGTCTTACTGCATAGGCCGAAGAACTAAGTTTGCCAGCCAGAGTGGCAATATGCGCGTGCCATTGCAGTTTTGAATCTAAGGTGACTCCTAAAAACACTGTTTTCTCTTCAAATTCCAGCTCATCAGACTTCAATTTGATCTTGGAATTGTTTGCCTCCTTGACATTAGGCAGAGTGAATTTGATGCACTTTGTTTTCTTGGAATTTAAGAGTAGATTATTTGCTGTAAACCAGTTCACAACAGTACTTAGTGTCTCATTAATACCGTCAAAGTTTTTCTCTTTGCGGCCCACTTTGAAGATGAGCGACGTATCATCTGCGAATAGCACTATATCATGTTTATCTTTCACAAGGTTTGGTAAATCATTGATATAAACAAGAAACAGAAATGGTCCCAAATTGATCCTTGAGGAACTCCAAGAGCAACCGTGGTCCCTGCTGATTGAGTCCCGTTGATCACTACCCGTTGTGTTCTCTCCGACAGATACGATGTAACAAGGTCAAGAGCACCGTTTTTGATCCCATAGTGACTTAACTTTCTAATTAAATTCTCGTGATTAACGCAATCAAATGCCTTTGACAGATCACAAAACACCCCAATAGCATCTTGAGCCTCTTCCCAGGCATCAAAAATATTTTTAATTAGTACCACACCGGCATCAGTGGTAGAACGACCTCTAGTGAATCCGAACTGATTGCTATTGAGCAGGTTATTGCGATTAAAGTGGGACACAAGCTGATTAAGAATAAGTTTCTCAAAAACTTTGCTTAATGCCGGTAGTATTGAGATTGGTCTGAAGTTGGTAGGGTCAGTTTTGGTTCCTGATTTAAACAACAGGATAATTTTACTGTGCTTCATTAGGTTAGGAAAAACTCCAGTATCAATACATTTATTGAAAATATCAGCTAAGAAAGGTGCGATTGATTCTACAACGGAATGTAATACTTTCACTGAAAGGCCCCAGAGATCTTCAGTCTTCTTTAAGTTTAATGATCTAAATGCTTTAATTAGAATATGGGGGGTTACGTAAGTGAAGCTAAAGATTTCTGTACATTCCGTAACATTTTCTTTCAATAAGGATTCAGCGACATTTGGTGATGACTTCAAAGACTTCGTGGTCTCGATGGGTACGTTAGTAAAGAACCGCTCAAAATGATTTGCTACTTCGTGGTCAGAACTTACTAGAGTATCATCGACTCGTAGGCTGAAGTGCGGATCTTTTATCTTACGTTTCCCAGTTTCGTTGTTGATAACTTGCCATACAGTTTTAATCTTGTCACTGGAGTTCAACAAAGAAAAGCGATTGTCCCAGATCCCAGATAACATTTTTTTCCAAAGATGACAGTCTGAGTTGTAACATGCCTCGTAATGACTAAACGTAACAACAATATCTCAAAACACTCCGATGATTTATTTATTTATTAGGAGAACAAACAAACATAGATGTTCGAAGGAAAAAAAACTTACAGATTAATTACTACTAAACATGCATCTAAGTCCTAAACAGTTCCCACCAAGAGATACATTGCTTATAAATGTACTACATCACACAACACAATTGAGAACAAAAGATACTAAATATAAACAATTTAGAAAAAAAAGAGATTCAGGACAAAACAAAAAATATTTCAGACATTATGAAGAGAGTTCCAACATACTATTATGATGAACGAATCAATCCGGTGTTTTGAGAAAAAAATATGCATCCTGAGATAAGCATTTTGAAACTAAGTTGTTCTGAGATATAGGATTGGAGTGTTAAGCAACGTGAATATAAGTTGAAAAATTTAAGAGTCCGCAGGAAGCTCGGTTCTCCATACAAACGTAGTTTCGCTCTCATTCTAAAACGCCCTGCTGGAATAACATGAAACTTTGTATACACAATGGGATCCGCCATATCTAGGCCGGAAATTAGTTTCTGTTGATAGTAATTGTACTTAATAGAAAAAAAAATACAGCATGTTTATGAGTTTTTTTAGGACTTGTATGAAAACCTTAATAATCGCCGTATTTTTTTAATTTCTTTTTTTTTTCAAATTAGGCATAATTACATGCACCTATGAACGTCAATAAACTACCACCGGTTCGGAAAAATATGCCTCTGCCACGAGAAGAACCGGCGTAAGAAACTCGGCGAGGTGTCATTTTTTCAAAACAATATACATTATATAGTTAAATATAAAATTACATTACTACAAAATAACTTAAATAACAATGCTACAGTAGAAAATATATTTTCGCGATAGATTACCCGTGCAGGACGCTATCACTGCCACACATCCCTATCCATGATGTAATCGTTTATCTTATAATATGCTCTTGAAATAAGTGTTTGTTTTACTACAGATTTGAATTTATAAAAGGGGGCTTCCTTAGAGCATCTGCAGTAACCACCACCACCACCACCACCATATCAGCCCAAGGACGTCCACTGCTGGACATAGGCCTCCCCCAAATTCACGGGGGGTATATGCCATAATCGCCACGCTTGGCATGCGGGTTGGCGATCGCAGTATGCGATCTGAGTCTGCAGTAACATCTGGTGTAAAATTTTTGTTTAAATATTTTCGTTTCCGAGAAATTTTGATCTAAAGTTATGACCTCCGAGTGATGGATCTCGACACCGCGAGATTATAGCGAATCAGTCAATGCAGTGTTTGACATAGTATCAAGTTATGAGTCATAATTGTTTTTGCTTTTTTGGTTTTCAATGATATTTTTGGTATTTTTGTAATTTTTGTAAATTTTATTGACTTTAAAAGAAAATTTGCCATTAATGTCACTTCGGAAAAGTAATAAAAATACACGTAAACCATCTATGAAGAAAAAAAAAATTCAAAAAAAAATATTTTTGTTTTCAACTGAGACCACTTGTAAATAATTACTGGCCCACTAAGTAGTCCACCATTTAATTTTTTGCTCCTGTTACAGGGCCCACCCTGTATGCGCTATGATTATTTCGTTGTACTGCTTGATTGGCAATTATAATTAACGTTAACTACATAAGTGTTTAGGCACCGATTATTTCTGATAAGCTGTCATTAATGGCTTAGCTATTACCGCTTCGTTCAATTATTAATGACTTACATTATGTATTTAAAATTTCCCTGTAACCTGACGATGTAAGATTGATAGGATTAAATGAATATGCATGTCATCATTCTCCAAGCGTTATTCCCAGTACAGTTGCATCCTGAAGGATGCCTGGGGTCCGCTACCTAATCCCAAGAATTGGCGTAGGCACTAGTTTTTACGGAAGCGACTGCCATCTGACCTTCCAACCCGAGGGGGAAACTAGACCTTATTGGGATTAGGCTTGTCAAGTGAGTGGGCAACTTGACTGTTAGAAGTTCTCAAGCCGCCCGGAGGCCTCTAACTTGGCTTAACGACTGCTATCATAGACAGAAACCGGGATCAACGGCTTAACGTGCCTTCCAAAGCACGGAAGCGCTCAGTTAGTAACCACTCAAAGCGGTCACCCATCCAAGGACTGACCTCGCCCGACATTGCTTAACCTCGCATGCCGCACGCGGTACGCGGGCGCCGCTGGGCCACGAACGCTCCTGTAAATGAATATGCATATATGAATATGAATATTTAAAACATCCTAACTATTGTGGATTTCATAAATTAGAACTAAAAAGTAGGATCAGTTATATTTATATAATATAAAATATTGTGATCCTATTGAAATCATCATATCAGCCCAAGGACGTCCACTGCTGGACGTAGGCCTCCCCCAAAGGGTGCCACCGGTCATGCGACACCCGCATCCAGCATATACGTACCGGAAGGCAGCGTAGGCGGAGAATATTACCTAAATACTCGTAAATCAGCGGTTAGAAAGTCGCATGACTTTTTTTTATTAAAAATGGGAGTGCTCTTAGCCAGCATCTAGCCAGAGGGCAAAGATGAGGCCGACGATGAAGCGAGCTCACCCAGAAAATGCCTATTCACTAGGCCCAGGTTATATGGTCTGGGTGAGCTCGCTTCATCGTCGGCCTCATCTTTGCCCCCTGGCTAGATGCTGGCCAAGAGCAATCCAATTTTTAATTAAAAAAAAACTTGAAAATACAGTCAAAATACGTTCAAGCCTTTGTAGATTATACAGAGGGGCCACTAGTAGTGGACGCGAATGCAAGACAAAGGTACGCGTTGATGTCGTAGCGTGTGAAGCCTGAGGGCGTACCGCGAACTTCGAAAATCGAACTTCGTATCGTACCGTCTCTTTCCGTAATATAGTGTGTAACACGAGAGCGAAAGAGACCGCACGACACGAAGTTCGCGGTACGCCCTCTGGTAGTATGCCTCTGGTCTGGCGAACCAATGAAGTTGTTTCTATTTCCTTCCTAATGCTTTCCGTTTGTAAAGCCAAAAGTGTGGTGAAGAAATGGTTACTAACGCTAACTTACGCTGAAACCGAATACCTAATCAAATACTAATTTGAATCCATAATGCAGCTGTGGAATCTCCAACATTAAATACATACCCTCTCTTTCACACACAGACGTGCACCCACACACACGCACACGCACAGGCGCACACACACACACACACACACAAACACACACACACACACACACACACAAGCATGCATTTTCATATTTATATAATGTTTAAGTTCTTTGTCTTGTACACTATTGTCAATCTCATTAATCGCGCTCGCAGACTGCCAAAATACAGGCACAGCCTAGTTTGGGGTCTGATGGATAATGCTCTGAACTATGTAACAAGTTTTTGCTAAATAAATTATTATTATTATTTCTGTCTTGGTTATTTTTTCTTTTTTTTGTTCTCTGTATCTTATAATTTTCAGGCCGTTTACGCAGAAGGTACCAAGTAAGGTCCGCACACTTACTGTGCGATGTTGGTTGAGGTATGATTAGTGTCTCCACACACCTACATTACAAAAGTGAATAACAGAAACAGTATACTATTGTTAACTAATAATTTACACCCTTGTTACACTTAGCACCTCTGTCGTCAAATGGCCTTGAATAGGGTTGGCAGATCCGGGTCCATCCAGCTTGGATGTTAATTCGCAGAAGAATTCTTCTTTTCACAGAAGTTCTGTCCCGGGGACTGTAAACCCTAGCCTCGAAGTTTTCGTCTATCCCATCTTTAGGGTTCCGCAGCCAAAATATCTTATAGTTTCGTTATGTCGGTCTGTTTGTACGTCACAGTCATTTTGCTTAAAAACTAGGGTGTATTAAATAATATTTGAAATTAGGTGTATTATATAAGTTAAATTTAAATTTAAAAAATATCAGGAGGGTACAGGCGAATGCACCAATATATATACATTTTTTCATCTTATTCTATTGAAATAAGTTCTAAAAATGTATACATATTTATGTCCTCACAACAATGTAAACCCTATTTTCAGAAATTGCGGATACTAACTCTTCCCTGCCTTTATGTGTTTGAGGTTGCTATGTTTGCTAGATCTAATCTTAATTTATTTCCAAGTTTTAGAAGTACGCGCCTTAAATATAAAATAAATGGAACTTTATCAAATACTGCTTTATACCGGAAAAGCATTCTCGTAATGGCCCCAAAAATTTACAATAAGATACCGAAAGATACTGTAGAAGTAGAAAATATGGATGGCTTTAAGCGAAAATTATATGAGCACCTTGTAAAAAAAGCTTACTACCTACACCATAAGTGAATATTTGTTAGACTGTAATTAATGGGCCAGAACCCTGATCCTCCATTAATTACTACTAAAATTTGTATGCCTAACGGCCCAGCATAGTGATACTTAAAACTATTGTAAGATCTTTGTGTACTTACCTATGTTGTACAAATAAAGCATTTCATTTCATTTCATTTCTCAACTGTACATGTTACTTAAAGTAGAAAAAAAAATGTAATTCAACATGCGGCACACATAAATCGTAGGTCTTTAAAAATAAATATGAGGTTCCTCAGAAAGAAATATATTATGTGTAAACTCGCTAAACGGCCAGCCTGATGGTAAGCAGACACCGTACCTTGTGGAAGCTTATGACTCCAGAAGACTCACAAGCGCCAATTTGGTTGGCCAATTTACTATTCGTTAGCGTGCCATCCAGTTTTGTAGCTTTCGATAGAGTGTTATGCAGATGTTGACACTCGCGGTGTAGGAGCTAATTTCGCTTTCTTTTTCTGTCATAAATGAAGACTGAGTTGTCTTGGGATTAAATCTAGCCAAGAGCATGGGAATCTAGTTGTAAAGTCAGCATCAAAAGTAGCTAAGCATTTGAAAAGTTCAACAGTCTTTATTATAAGGGAATAATAATGATAACAATCGCATGGCATTTATTTTCGATCCGTGAGTACTTCGAGAAGACAAGTACGGTTGCCAGTTTTTGTTGCACTTTTAGCACCACCCAGGGGTCACGTGTAGGGTAACGGTGGGTACTCCCTACGGACGTGGTGCAACTTCGACCCCCCTTGTCAAGTGAGTGGGCAACTTGACTGTTAGAAGTTCTCAAGCCGCCCGAAGGCGTCTAACTTGACTTAACGACTGCTGTCATAGACAACGGCCGGGATCAACGGCTCTACGTGCCTTCCAAAGCACGTGAGCGCTCAGTTAGTAGCCACTCAAAGCGGTTGCCCATCCAAGAACATACCTGCGCCCACGTTGCTTAACCTCGCATACCGCACGCGGTTCGCGGGCGCCGCTGGGCCATGAGCACTCCATTATAATGGAATAAGATGGATTTGATTTATTTTTATATATGTTATTTATTTAATCGTATGGCATTTATTTACGAACCGTGAGATCTTCGAGAAGACAAGTACGGTTGCCAGTTTTTGTTGCACTTTTAGCACCACCCAGGGGTCACGTGTAGGGTAACGGTGGGTACTCCCTACGGACGTGGTGCAACTTCGACCCCCCTTTGTCAAGTGAGTTATATGTATGTTATAGAGTAGTCTAAAATAACGGACACGTATTTTTTTTGCGGCCCAAACTCATCCTATTCGTATAAATTGTCCTCCAAAGTACTAAAAAGTGACCAAAACCGATAAGTTCTGTATAGAGTTTTGTACCATGAGAAGTATGAAATTTTGAAGGTGTTTTTTTATGTAAAATATAAGTTTAAGGGGAAATGAAAAAACACGGGTCCATTATTTTTTCATGTTCTCCAACATATAATCAAGCCAGTTATTAACCAACAATTTGCTTTAACAAAACTCTCTACAGAACTTGACGGTTTTGGTCACTTTTTAGTACTTTGGAGGACAATTTCTCCGAATAGAATGAGTTTGGGCCGCTAAAAAAAATACGTATCTGTTATTTTAGACTACTCTATAACATATATAAAAATAAATCAAATCGGAGCCGGACAGTTGGGTACCTTTCCTTGGCAGGACACTTTCATAAGCGTATAGCTACTTTTGACGTTGACTATATGCGCGCCTCGGCACTGATTCACATTGTCAAGAGAGTCAAGAGAACAAAAACTTTGTATTGTACTAACAAACTAGTGGCTCTGTGAGCTGTAAACCTCGCAAAATTCGTTTCTTTCCAAATTTCAAAATTTCTAAAAACTTACTCGACAAAAAGTTCTATACATATAATTATCGAAATTGCTCACAAAACTTCACGAGAAATGCGCGTGGCACCTTCTTTCGCAGACTAATGTTTCATAGAATGTATTGATTCGCAGAATTGTCATTTCAGAGACAATTTTTTTTTTCAGAAACCGTTAACTTTTTAGGTAGGCTTTTTAGGTCATAGTGTAGGACTCATTTTGGTCTACTAGAAAAGTAGGTTAGATAAGGTTAGAACTGCGACCCTTAGTAAAAAAATGCTTTCTATGAAATGAAAGTTATACTCTATGAAACTTCTCTTTGCGAAACAACCAGAAATGCGACATGTACATAAGAACGCTATACAGAAGCTTTTTTGCCGAAAATGAAACGCAGACCTTCGTAATACTTGGTCAATAAATTAAACTAAATGAATTTATTCATGGTTTTTTTTTCAGATACATAGAAAACAAACTGCAAGAAGCGTTAAAGCAGGATAAAGGAATGGGATGTGAGGTTCCGCAGTTGGACCCTTTTGCGAAGGAGATCACTCACTTTGACAAGAAGATAAATAAGATCAAATGCAATGGACAAGACTGGGTCAAATGCTACGTAAGTTACTGAAAAACATAATAGAGCTTTAACGTGTCCACTAGTGCCATTTGAAAAAAGAAATGCCATACGATTATTACAGTGGAGAAGGAATGCTAGAAATAGGGAGACATGGAGGGAACTAGAGGAGGCAAAAAAACAGCCTTACATAACAAATTTAGTGGCGGATTGCACAACAAGTAAATCTTTACGTAGTAAATAGAGCTTTTATGAATAGATAAGATTTAATAATTAATTTTATTGCATACTAGCTGTTCCCCGCGACTTCGTCCGCGTCTTCGCTCCTATTGGTTGCAGCGTTATGTTTTATAGCCTAAAGCCTTCCTCGATAAATGGACTATCCAACACAAAAATAATTTTTCAATTCGATCCAGTACTTCCTGAGATTAGCGCGTTCAAACAAACAAACAAACTCTTTAGCTTTATAATATTAGTATAGATTTTACTTAAGTGGCACACAGAGATATAACGGCTATTTTTTAAGGGTGCTTTAACGTGTCCACTAGCGCCACTCGTAAATATATGTGATTCATAAATTTAACGACATATATTAAAAAACGGAGGCCTCTATGTAACGTAATTTGTATTTAAATACCTTTACAGTACATATGATACTAATTTACCGCACGAGTGCGATAATCAGCAGATTACCTGCATATGTCGAAACTTTAAAGAGCGATATGTACTGTAAAACGTTGTACGATACACGTGCAAACAGGTAATTCGCAACTTGTGTCGATTAAAACACTCCCTTCGGTCGTGTTTTAATTTATCACCACTCGTTGCGAATTTCCTGTTCTCTGCACTTGTATCGTAATGTGCTATTACACCACACCACAGCCAAGTGGTGACGTAAAATTGTGTACAAAACACGGGTCGTAAAACAGAAAACCCTCTCTCGCATATTTCTGACCCTCGCCTGCGGCTGGGGCCTCAAACATCTGCGATATCGGCCTTTCTTTGTTTTACAACCCTTGTATCGTAAATAGCTATTTGAACACACCAAACTAGTTTTTACATTGCTGGATTCGTAGATCTGTGAGTTCGAAAATATAGTTTTTTTTTCCATTTCAGCATTCAAAATGCAGAGTCCAGGACTCTATAAAAGCGGCGTACACTGACATAACGTGCACATACAAGGATATCCTGTATCACAGTGATCAGAAGTACACCATCGGGCCCCCGCGGCTGGTGGTGGGGGGAGATTACGAGCTCAAGGAGAGCGACCATGTGAAGGTGGCGTGCGTTGGCAGGGGGAGAGAGTGAGAATACTATTACAAGCTTTTTTTTTTGACGACCCTTTTAGCCTAGTTGGTAGTGACACTGCCTGCGAAGCTAGAGGTCCTGGGTTCGAGTCCCGGCCAGGGCATTATTTGTGCATTTAGTACGGATTTTGTTCTTGGATCTTGGATGTTCTCTATTTATTTAAGTATGTATTTATTTATATAAGAATGTATATCGTCGTCTAGTACCCATAGTACAAGCTTTGCTTATTTTGGGACTAGGTCGATTTGTGTAAGATTGTCCCCCAATATATTTAACCCTTAAGGTTCTCGCACACGTGGCCGCTCGGCACCGGATCGGCGCCGCCTCAACTCGAGCCGTCCAGTATTCTTTGTAAGAAATTCCATACTGTAACGCGCATATATCGGCTTCGGAACAGCATCGCCTCGCCTCGGTACAAGCTAGTAATCCGGGCGCGGCGCGCGGGCAACTCGCAGTCATCGAGCTTACGTCGGGCCGCCGCCGCGCTCGCTTCTCGCCGCCTGACGCCATTGTTCCCCCCGCGGCCATCGACGATCATCGACCACCAGCTCTAGCCACCGCCTCGCTTTAAGCGCGCTGTCGCCCAGCCGTAAGCGCGATGTCACCTAGCCGCAGCCGCGCGGATATCTAGGTGCTGAGCTGTTTCCGTTACGTGCTTGCGTGTGGTTGACGCCTGGTTGACGGCGAGCGGTTACGTGTGCGACAACCTTTATGCAGAGGCGATTTAGCGAACACATATGAGGAGTATCTTTTCAAAAGGGCTTATTTTTATCTTAGCGGCACTTCTAAAGATAACCTTGCCTAAGAAAACTTAAGGTCCAATTTAGTAGTAGAGTTACAGAAAAGATAAACCCTTTTGAAAAGACACTCCTCCACCACCACCACCATATGAGCCCATAGACGTCCACTGCTGGACATAGGGGAGGCCTATTCACTATTCACTTTCATGGGGGGTAAATGCCATAATCGCCACGCTTGGCATGCGGGTTGGCGATAGCAGTATCTCCACCGCACTCCAGGGAAGCTGCTGCCCATCCCCCGGTGGTCTTGGTCGTAGTTTTAGGACATACCCGGGTCCCCATATGTGTCAATAGAATTTCAATCTTCGGTTTGCAATTTAAATTTAAAATTAGATTGCATTCTCGTGAAACGCACAGAACGCGGCGCTGCGTCGTTGCGGGGCGGTTTTTCGGTAAAGCGAACGCGGTCCGGGGGACATCGCAGCAAATAGCCGACCGTGACAGTGGAGCGGAGGCGGCGTGTGACATATGAAGGAAGCAGTAATCGACAGTCGACCAGGGTTCGAAAATATCCGATATTTATTATAAACATCGGATATTTGATATATATCCGATATATATCAATACATAATATTTTTAATATAAATGTCAAAATACCCGATAGTAGGTATGTTATCACACTCATTAATTTGGACTTAACAAAGCGTTATGTTGACTGTTCAAAGCCCAAAACAATAATAAACAGTTACTTGCAAAATTGTTCCAAATGAAGTTCGTTTCGACCTCGAGGTAAATTACCAGAAATCAGAAATAGACTTATTATTTTTAGGGGTAAAAAAAACTATTTTTTATGAATCTTACTCTCTGGTGATAAGACTTGAAATTCAATACAAAAATATTATCGAGAAGGAACGAAACAAGGTGATTGCTAGAAAATTTAGTTCATTAACAGCAATGAAACTGTAACATTTTACTCTAGTAATGCCTATCTGATAGAAAATAAACTACTTTTAAGTATAAATATCAGTTGATATAAGTATATCAACGTAAATATCAATTGATATATGTCATGATATATATCAATTGATTGAGCGAACCCTGCAGTCGACAGTTTCGAAAACTAAAAATGCAAAACCGCTTCCGCCCCGCACCGCGCCGCGCCCGCTCTGTGCGTTTCCGGCTGTTTTGAATCACCAATACGTGGCTATTCTGTACATATATTGTGTTTTTTTAGACCAGTTACCCTCAACCGGTTGAGCCAAAATTAGGCATACTTATGTAACCATATCAGCCAAAGGACGTCCACTGCTGGACATAGGCCTCCTCCAAATTCACGGGGGGTATATGCCATAATCGCCACGCTTGGCATGCGGGTTGGCGATCGCAGTATCTCCACCGCACTCCAGGGATGCTGCTGCCCATCCCCCGGTGGTCTTGGTCGTAGTTTTAGGGCACACCCGGGTCCCCCCGGGTCCCGGGTACTTATGTAAGTTTGATGACAATGCAATGCAATGTGGTATGGTCAAAAGCCTCAGAGTACCCTACTGAAGACGAGACGTCAAATAATAATACCGCTACCGAACAAGATGGTCATAGACTAAATTGAATAAGAGCGACAGTAAGGGATATATCATTTGTTGTCCTTGTCATACCTTCGACGACCTGTTTAGCCTAGTTGGAAGTGACTCTGCCTCCGAAGCTAGAGGTCCCGGGTTCGAATCCCGGCCAGGGCATTTATTGTGCATTTAGGCATTATTGGGTATTGGATGTTTGTTATTTATTCTTGGGTGTTGGATGTTTTCTATGTATTTGTTCTTGGGTGTTGGATGTTTTCTATGTATTTAATTTTGTATTTATCTATATAAGTATTTATATCGTCGTCTAGTACCCATAGTACAAGCTTTGCTTAGTTTGCGACTAGGTCGATTTGTGTAAGATTGTCCCCCAATATTTATCTATTTATTTATTTATCCCCTTTTTTTATTTGCCTCAATGTCATGTACACGTCATGTCAAATAGTTTGAGGCAAATAAACGATGACTCGCCCATATTAAAGAGGTTGTTTATGGTTAGCCGCCAGACGTTTAGGACCAGTTCTCAATTTAGCTGCGTAAGAGCTTTTCTGTCCCCCTTGGTGAAACTCGTAACTGATCTCTATAGAAATCCTTACTCTGAGTCAACAGCAAAAGTAGATGACATTTTAGTGCCTTGTCACTTTCACTACTTTGACGCATCCCAACTGTCGCAGTATTGTCACGTTAGTGCGACAAAGTACTAAAATGATCATCTACATTTGCTGTTAACTTTACCACCGACCTGATTTGATGAGGCAGGTACCCATCGTCATCATCATCATGTCAGCCGAAAGACGTCCACTGCTGGACATAGGCCTCCCCCAAAGGCTTCCACAATGACCGGTCCTGCGCCACCCGCATCCAGCGGACACCAGCGACCTTTACCAGGTCATCGGTCCACCGTGTGGGGGGCCTGCCCACGCTACGCCTTCCGGTACGTGGTCGCCACTCGAACCTTTCCGCCCCAACGGCCATCGGTTCTACGTGCAATGTGCCCCGCCCACTGCCACTTAAGTTTAACGATTCGGAGGGCTATATCGGTCACTTTGGTTCTGCTGCGGATGGCCTCATTCCTGATGCGATCACGCAGAGAAACTCCTAACATAGCTCTCTCCATTGCTCTTTGGGTGACTTTGAGCCTTCTAATGAGGCCCATAGTAAGCGACCACGTTTCAGTGCCATATGTCATCACTGCTGGCAACACACACTGGTCAAAGACTTTCGTGTTGAGACACTGCGGAATATTGGACGAAAAGATGTGCCGTAGCTTCCCGAACGCTGCCCAGCCGAGTCGGATTCGACGATTAACCTCTTTCTCGAAGTTGGACCTACCTAACTGGACAGTCTGTCCTAGGTATATGTAATCGTCTACAACTTCGAGCGTAAAGTGTCCGATTGTTACGGGAGTTGGTGCGACACGGGCACTTGGCATAATCTTCGTCTTGTCCATGTTCATCCTTAGACCAACTCGCTCGGAGGCTCTACTGAGGTCATTGAGCATTGTACTTATATCCTCCTCCATGGTCTCGGCCAAGACTACTATACCGTCAGCAAACCCAAGGTGAGTGAGGTACTCGCCGTTTATGTTGATGCCTAGCCTTTTCCAGTCCAGAGTCTTAAAAACATCCTCCAGTGCAGCGGAAAACAGTTTAGGAGAAATAACATCTCCTTGCCTGACTCCCCGCTGCAACGGAATAGGCTTTGAGTTCTGGTCCTGGAGTCGAACTGACATAGTGGCGTTCTCGTACAAGCACTTCAGCACTTCGATATAGCGGTAGTCCACTTGGCACCGCTGGAGAGATTGTAGTACAGCCCACGTTTCAATCGAATCGAAAGCTTTCTCGTAGTCCACGAACGCTAAACAGAGGGGCAGGTTATACTCGTACCCGTGCTAAGGTACCCATAGCAACTCCTAAACTAGACACAGATCGCAAGATATACCCGTCGTTATTGGGCTCATTTGAACCGTCTCTATGAGTAGTTGATGGCTGTGGAAAGAAAGACGACGTCAAAAAGCTTGTACTTACCAAAAACGACTTTTTTGACAAACTTATTTTTACCATTTTCTTTGTCTTGCATTATCAGCCGCTGCTACCAGCGAAGCGACTAACAAAATGAACCTATACTATAGAACGTCTACACGAAATGCTTGTAGAACGTATGGTTATTTTTTCCAGCGGCAAGAAAGCGGAGTGGTCTGGCAACACCCTCGGCTTCCGCCCCACCTTCCCGCCCGCACCCCCCTTGGGCCGCGAGAACACCTACAACGTCCTCATCTTCGGATTCGACTCCACAGCGCGGAATGGGTTCATCAGATACATGCCTAAGAGCTGGCAGGTGCTTAAGGAGATCGGGGCTACTGTAATGGAAGGGTAAGTTATTTCATGTCGCTTCAGCTTCCTTGTTAAAGCAATGTAGATTTATCCGAAGCCACGATACTGAAAGCATCAAGCAGCATCTATAATCCATAGTACAGTGTCGCAACCTTACATTTTTGGCCACAATCCACATTGAAATATCTCCAAAATTCATATTGGGCGCATGGAAGGATAAGTAATTTCCTTTCGCCACAGATTTATTGTTAGGTCAGTGGAGATTTATTCGGAGCAACGATAACGAAGAACATAAGAATGGGTCAGTTGGATTAAATTTTACTCAAATTTTGGTTAAATGAAGTAAAAAGTGGTCCAACAAAGTCAACATTATCTAGTTAGAAAGAACAGCCTCTCATAAAATGTGTCGACTAAGTCACCAGCGATGTACGATACTAAGTATTTTATATGGTAAGTGCAACGAAGAACAGAAAAAAGGATGGGTTAAGTTAAACTTTGGTAGAAGGAAGTAAAGAGTGGCCCAACAAAGTCGACGTGGTCTAATGAGAAAGGATCGCCTCTTCCAAAATGGTTTGGCTAAGGGCTAAGTCAACATGCTAATGTTGAAGACCTATAACTGGTATAAGATGGTGGATAATTTCAGACAATATTAAGCTTCAGTAACTATAACATTATGCACTATGTGTCGATCTCACAATATCCCACAGTCATCATAACAGCGCCAGTGTCATGTAAGGGAATCTTCCAATGATGACAAAATCCTGAAAACTACTCCCAAGACGCCTTTTACGACGATGTCTCTCATCTCTTGTCTAGGTACAACATTGTAGGAGACGGCACCCCGGCAGCTCTGTTCCCCATCCTCACTGGCAAGACTGAGTTAGAACTGCCTGATGTGAGAAAGAGCAAACACAACAACGGTAGCATGGACAGCTTCCCCTTCGTGTTCTACAAGTTGAAGCAGGACGGGTCAGTCACTTTCCATGCTTTGTTTGAGTAAGTCTCACAGAGTTTAATGATTGGGCAACTACCGGAATTCGAAAGAGTAGAGATAACTTATACCAACTTTATGAAAGGAGATCTTGCACCACTGACGAACGCTTCCATCAGTATGTTAGGGATTATTCCAAATTATTCAAAACAGTGTGCACAAAGGCAAAAGCAATGCACTTGAATAATAAAATAAAGTCCTCAGATAACAAAGCCAAGACTGTCTGGAAAATAATAAACACAGAGACTGGGCAGAGAAGTAATAAAGAGTCCACGATTTCTTTGAAAATAGAGGATAATTTAATTACTAATGCACTAAAAGTAGCCGATGAATTTAATAATTTCTTTTCCAAAATTCCTATAGTCACGACTCAAAGTTTGGCATCATCTACCACAATAGCAGAATCCCTTCTGAATGAGAACGTAAAATTAGAGTCACTAAATATTTTCAAATTTCATCATGTTTCTCCTCTAGATGTACTGAAGTCTTTTAAAATGTTAAAAATAAAGAGGACTGAGGACTTATGGGGCGTGTCAGTCATGGTACTGGAATCTATTCTCGAGGTCGTTGCACCCACTCTAGCTCTCATTTTTAATAGTTGTGTAGACAATGGCATTTTTCCAGACTTAATGAAGTGTAGTAAAGTAGTTCCTATTTTCAAATCAGGTCATAGAGATAATCCTTCTGATTATCGTCCAGTTTCTATCCTACCTGCGTTTAGCAAAATATTCGAAAAAATAATGCTTACGCAATTGGTTTCTCATTTTAATTCACACAATATTTTGCACGCACAGCAGTTCGGTTTCACGAAAGGTAGATCAACTACTGATGCAGGTGCAAGTTTAATAAAATTTATTTTGCAGTCTTGGGAAGAGTCATATGACGCCATTGGAGTGTTCTGTGACCTTTCCAAGGCTTTTGATTGTGTAGATCATGGAACTTTAATTTGTAAGCTTAATTTCTATGGTATCAGAGGACATGCATTGGATCTTATGAAATCATATTTAACACAGAGAAATCAAAAGGTAGCGATAAATAAAGCCCTTTCGTCAGAGACAGTGGTAGAGATGGGAGTACCTCAGGGGTCTATTCTAGGCCCTTTCCTGTTCCTTGTTTATGTAAATGATCTACCATATATGGTAAGCCGAAGATCAGGCATTGTAATGTTCGCAGACGACACCTCATTACTGTTCAAGGTAAATAGGAAAGATACTGAACTCATTGAACCAAATAATACCCTGTCCATGATATCTGACTGGTTTGCTGCCAATAACTTAGTGTTGAATCCGAAAAAAACTAAAGGTATGAAATTCTCTCTAGCGAACTCGTCAAATAGAAACTTAGATACAAATATTAAACTTAATGGCCAAACATTAGAATTTGTTACGTCAACTGTATTCTTAGGTATTACATTGGACTCAAAATTGCAGTGGGGTTCCCATATAACAGCGATAGGAAGTAGGTTGAGCTCTGCTGCATTTGCAGTCAGGAGAATAAGGCAGCTTACCAATGTGGCAACGGCACGGTTAGTTTACTTTGCTTATTTTAATAGTATAATTACTTATGGTCTAATCTTGTGGGGATCAGCTGCAGATATTGAAACTGTTTTTATTTTGCAAAAAAGGGCTATCCGGGCAATTTATAACTTGGGGTCGCGTGACTAATTAAGAGAATTTTTCAAAGAAATAGATATTCTAACCCTGCCGTCCCTATACGTATTTGAAATAATAATGTATGTTAGGAAGAATTTGTGCAATTTCCCAACGAACGCTGATAAACCAATAGCCACCAGAAACACTGGGAAACTGAAAATAACCTTCTATAGACTAGTAAAGGCGAAAAAGTCGTTCTTGGGAAATTGTATTAAATTCTACAATAAAATTCCAAAACACATTACTGAACTTAGCAATTCTAAATTCAAATCTGTAGTAAAACAAACACTTATTTCAAAAGCATATTATAAGGTAAACGATTACATCATGGACAGGGATGTTTGGCAGTGATAGTGTCCTGCACGGCTAATCTATCGCGAAAATAGGTTTTCTACTGTAGCTTGTTATTTTTGTAGTAACTGAGACTGTAATTTTATATTTAACTACCTATACAATGTATATTGTTTTGAAAAAATGACACCTCGCCGAGTTTCTTACGCCGGTTCTTCTCGTGGCAGAGGTTTATTTTTCCGAACCGGTGGTAGTTTATTGACGTTCATAGGTGCATGTAATATGCCTAATTTGAAGAATAAACTACTTTTACTTTTACTTTTTTTTACTTTTACATCCGCTTTCACTTTCCTGTCTGTAGGTGTAGAGGGTTTATAAAACAAATAACGTCACGATGAAAAAATCACAGTGATCCGCCGTCAAAACGTATCACGCACGAATGAACGTTACAAAATTGTATAAATATATCTTGGCGTTATCTCTGGAACCGATCGGTGTCAAAGCAACCGCGTCGATTGCGATCATAGAACGAACGACCTTATTGCCAAGCTTAAGAGCTTACCTTCCAAAACCATAATAAGCACGCCTTCTTGTCAATGCGTTAGAGGTACATGTTCATATAATCGCGAATTGGTGGCTGCCTTGTAGCGCCCGGAATGTATATCGTGACGTTAGAAACAGAAGTAGCATGAGTCACAGAGTAATAGAATTATTAGTTATATCGTCTGAAACGGTCAAAAGGTGTGTCGTTTTTCAATGTATTTTTTTTTGGGACGTGATGACGTGAACGGAACGACAGTAACAGTTTCAAAAAGTACCGGTTTGCCCCATCTCTACCAGGGCATTTTTGACGAAGTTCCTGTAGCTGTACGGGTAAGAGACCTGTATCAAATAACTGGCAATGACAAAATGAACAGGGACTTTTTATCAAAAGTGCTGACAAGAAAGTGAAAACAGTTGAAACGCTGTGAGAACTATCTATATTTGCAATTATCTCGTATGTATAATAACTTTTAGCATTTATAATATTTGTATGGATATTGGAATATGGGTTTCGGTATTCCAGCTACCGCACTGCGTACTTCGAGGACATGCCGCACATCGGCACATTCCAGTACCGCTTCAACGGCTTCCGCCATCAGCCCGCGGATCACTACCTGCGCGCCTTCTTCCTAGAAGAAACACCTCGCTTTTGGAAGAAATACAACTACTGCGTGGGCGATACGCCGCAGTTCAAGCTCATGATCAACATCACACAACAGGTAACTCACGTGAATGTCATTCAACAGGTAACTCAAGTGAACATCGCTTAGCAGGTATATCAGAATAACACTCACCAGGTAACACACATGACCATCACTCAACAGGTAAATCACGTGAACATCACTCAACAGGTAATTCATGTGAACATCACTCAACAGGTAACTAACTCAAGGATACATCATTCAACAGGTAACTAACTCAAGTGAACATCACTCAACAGGTAACTAACTCCTGGGAATATCACTCCATAGGTAATTAATGTGAAAATCGCTTAACATGTACCTCAGGTTAACATCACGCAACAGGTAACTAATGTGAACACGACTCAACAGGTATCTTGAGATCACCTTCGAAAACTTTTTTCAGTTCTAACCTAAACATTTTTGTAAACATTTGTGGGGTGTACTTAAATGTTGTGTGTCCATATCTCCGTTGGCAACTTTGGCGATCATGACCGGTGCAACCCGTGTCGAAACGTGGGTGATTAAGGTAAATAAATACATTTTGCGTTAGACCCGTAGACGAATATTTTTAAGAATGTGTATACATACAGTGTGATTCAGGAGACATGAGCAATTGAGCAGGACCAACACTACATACATAGTAAATGGCAATGAATCGTTCGCCATTGTATTTAAGTGAAACCCCCATACCTTCTTCCTGTATTTTAATTTTTGTCAAGTTAAAGTTTAATTCTCTACAATCATGGTCACCCTACAACAACTTGTTTATACAGATTAAACCTCTAACTGTTCTGACAGCACTTTAATTACGAAGAAAGTAAATTGTCACATTGAGTGAGATACGATATTACAAAAGTAAGCGGGCTCAGATGACATTCAATTTGACACGTATCACTTGACTGAAGTATTCTGATTGTAGAGTGACCATGAATTTCGTAAATAATTTAAAACATTTTGTTTTCAACACCAAAGATAAAAAAACGTTAATTTCACTAATAGTGGCACGAAGCAGTAGCTTATGATCTACTGAATCTGTAGTGTTGATCTTGCTCACGTCTCCCGAATCACTGTATAGCGTGAGAGTTTAAAGTGTTATACACAAGTGTAGAATATAAGTATAATTTTTAAGAAAAAAAACCGACTTTAATTGGGGAGGCCGGTAAAAGATTATTATACTTTATATATTTAAATTCTATTAATATTCACAAAAGCTCTGGCCCTGATGCTATTCATCCGCTATTTATTAGAAATTGTTCAAATTGTTTGGCAAAACCGCTATGTATTCTTTTTAACAAATCTCTAAGGGAAGGCTGTGTTCCAAAAATCTGGAAAAAAGCTTGGATTACCCCAATACCTAAAGGAACAGTTACTAAAGAAGTAGAAAAGTACCGACCTATTTCCAAACTCTGTCATTTTAGTAAAATTCTCGAGAAAATAATTAAGGAACAGCTTTTTGAAGTTGTTAAACATCACATCACCCCATGTCAACATGGTTTCTTTAAAGGGCGGTCTGTGGAGACTAATTTATTGACATTTACGGGAGTAGTGCTGGGCGCCATGGATGATGGACACACTGTAGATGCCGTGTATACCGATTTTGCCAAAGCATTTGATAAAATCTGTCACAACACATTATTAAACAAGCTTTGGCGACTCGGTATACATGGCGATCTATTTCGCTGGGTAAAATCCTACGTGGAGAATAGAACCCAGGCTGTTGTCTTGTCTGGATACACATCACAATATAAGACTATAACTTCAGGAGTACCACAGGGCTCCCATTTGGGCCCATTACTTTTTATGTTATATATAAATGATATAACAGAATATATAAAATTCTCGAACGTATTACTTTATGCTGATGACACTAAAATATTTAGACTAATCAAGAATCCCTCCGACTGTGACCTATTACAACAGGATTTACTCAATCTTGAAAGATACTGCCTTGATAATAAGCTTTTCCTAAATAATGATAAATGTAGCAGTATAACTTTCTCACGAAAAAAGAAAAATATAGATTATTGCTACACTCTTGGCGATGTAAATTTAAACAGAGTATCTGAAATCAGAGATCTTGGTGTAACAATGGACTCAAAACTTTCATTTATCCCTCATATAGAAAATATGCTAAAAAAGTCTTTTAAGCAGTTGGGTTTTATTTTACGTGTCGCAAAACCCTTCAAAAATGCATCAACTTACAAAATATTATACAACAGCTATGTCCGTAGTCGTCTCGAATACGCTTGTGCCGTTTGGAAGCCTTTCCATTCTATCCATATCGATAGAATAGAAAGGCTCCAAAAGAAATTTATGAAGTCACTTGATTTTAGAACTTGTCATTATTATGTTAGTTACGCCGACTCTTTACAACGCCATAAAATGCAGTCACTGAGTGATCGGCGTGACTGCGTAGACTCTGTTTTACTCTATAAAATACTAAATTCAAAATTAGAAATCCCTTCCTTACTTCATATGGTTTATCTCAAGGTCCCTCGTGCCCGTATTCGTCAATGTCGCAAAAAGGAATTGTTTTCTATCCCTTCTAGTAGAACATGTTACGCCCGTAATATGTTTATCAGACGTGCTTGCAGACTTTTTAATGAATGCTTAAAATTAACTAATTTTGATATATTTAATAGTAGTATAATATCTTTGAAGAAATTGTTCCAATGATTGGTAATGCAATACACCATTGTTTCTAAGCTTATAACTGTAGCTATACCTAGATACTTAGTTTACAACATATTGTAATATTGTATTTAGCACATTTACAATTTAAGGAAACTGTAGGTCTTATGTTAATAACAACAATTTCTGTACACATTTTTGTATATGACCGTTTGTTTCTCATAATAAATAAATAAAATAAATACTTTGATGGTGCACTCTTAGATAGATATACAATAAAATAAAATTGGCTATAATGTATGTTTATAATGGTAGAAGACTAAGTACCCTCAATTCCTCATGGAATCATGAAAAAACCTTGCTTGCTTGACAAACAAAACGAAGAGAACAAATCGCCAAACGTACTCCGACTCACGTAAATATTATACACAACTTCCAGAGTTTTTTGTTATAATATCGTAAAAATATCAGTGATTCCAGTAATGAAAATCATGCCTGTGGAACTGTTATTTTGCATGTTGCACTTTCCTCGCTATAGTGAGGAGAAAAGTTTTGTGTTACTCACGGGTGCAAAGTTGTATTTTACTTCTCGTGTGTTGAAACACTCGCTACGCTCAGGATTCTATTTTAGAACCACTCGCTTCGCTCGTGGTTCAACTATAGCATATGTATTTACGTGAGTCGGAGTCCGTGACAAGTTGTGTATATTTTAGTTGACATTGACAATGATGACATTTCTGACGATGCGTTTTGAAATTGCATCGACTCAACTTGTGCGTTTACAATTATACTCAATATCATTATAAAACAAATTTTACTTAGAGAGTTTGACTTAAATCATTAAATAAAGCTAAATTTGGTATTTTTTGTTAAATTCTCAAACCATTTATTTAATGATAATTGATATCAAACGAACCATTATTATGAGCGTTTTACGTTTTGTTATCTGTCAAAAGCTACTCAAACACGCTCCAAGGTCAAATTACTTTCCCCACTTGTGGATAAAATGCGTTTTTACCCGCTTGTTTCAGGATAAAATAAGGCTTTCCGAGCTAGTGAGGGGAAAAAACTCTTATGCAGCTAAATTGAGAACTAGTGTTAAACGTCTGGCGGCTTACAATAAACAATCTCTTTAATTTGGCCGGGTAACCGTTTATTTGCCTCAAACCATTTGACTTGACGTTTAGACTGGTTTAGATGACATTGAGGCAAATAAAGAAAAGCGGAATTATGACAAGGACAACAAATGATATATCCCTCTCTGTCGCTCTTATTCAACTTAGTATATGATCTTCTGGCTCTTAGCTTACTAGGTATTATTATTTGACGTCTACTCTGGGTACTCTGAGTGTTTAGCCTAGTTGGTAGTGACAGTGCCCCCGAAGCTAGAGGTCTCGGGTTCGAATCCCGATCAGGGCATTAGCACGGATATTTCTTCCTCGGTCTTGGATGTTTTCTATGTATTAATAGTACATTACTACAGAGGCCGGGACAAAAGGGGTTGCCGGCCGAAGACATATAGACGGCCGAGCAAGCGAGGCCGGATAGGTCTAAGGCCGGCAACCCCATATTTCCCGCCGAGGTATGTATAGTGCTTTTCTCAAACATGCAATGAAATAAACAACAAAAAAATACAAGTTTTATTTTTAATACGCATAGTGGCAGAATTGACCTGCAACCTGAACAGACCTGCAAGATTGAAACGTCATACTTCGCAGCCTATTATAAGGAACATAACATCAATATTTCATTGCATGTTTGAGAAAAGTATGTATTTATCTACATATGTATATCGTCGTCTAGTACCCATAGAACAAGCTTTGCTTAGTTTGGGACTAGGTCGATTTGTGTAAGATTATCCCCCAATATTTATTTATTTATTCTCAGTTTCTAGATCTGGGCGGTAAGCGGTACATCTTCACGTTCATCGCCGACATCACGCACGACGACACGATGCTGCAGGTGGCCGATGACGACACGGCTGCGTTCCTTCGCGGATTGATGGACAAGACTGCAGAGGACACGCTCATTATTATGATGAGTGACCACGGACCCAGGTGGGTAACCTACCATCGCCAACACTGTTTTCTAGGGTTCCGTACCTAAAGGGTAAAACTTTATATTACTAAGACTCCGCTGTCCGTCCGTTTGTCACCAGGCTGTATCTCATGAACCGAGATAATTAAACACTTGAAATTTTCACAGATGATGTATTTCTGTTGCCGCTATAACAAAAAAAATACTAAAAACGTAATAATATAAATAGTTAAGACAGCTCCCATACAAAAAAAGTTGCTCGTTGTGTCCATCAGGCGCTAGGTCTTAAAACGTATGGGAAAACTAAAATCCGAGTCGCACTTGACCAAAATTCTACTTGATATTATTAAATGTTCTTATTACTGATGAAATACATATACAGGGTGAAATTTTATTGACTGTTCAAATTTTCACAGTGGATACCTTAGTGAAAAATAACAAGTACGTGTTTTTTCTTTCAGTACTAAAATATTGAGACAGAGCAGCTTCGCTCGGTATAAACTCATGATAATTTGTGACATATTTCGGCATTATTTAAGGATGCAACTACTAGCCTCCAGAGAACGACACATAACTGTGCGTTTCTCCAGAAATTTCTTGCCTCGCACAGCTAAACTGTGGAATGAACTGTCGCCTGCGGTATTTCCGGACCGATTCGACCTTCAAACCATCAAGAAAAGCGCGTACTCCCATCTTAAAGGCCGGCAACGCACTTACAACCCCTCTGGTGTTGCGAGTGTCCATGGGCGACGCCAATCGCTTACCATCAGGCGATTCGTCTGCTCGTTTGCCACCTATGTCATAAAAAAAAACATAATTGAGCTGAGCGAGGAGGAGCTTATTCTCAGGCGACAGATGTATTTCGTTTGAGTCCTTACTCCTAGATGCTTCAACCGATCACGCTCACATTTTGCATGTCGATAGGTGACATCATGACAATGGTTTAGATAAAAACAAATCTGACATACCACGGAGATCCAACAAACTGAATTACCGTAAATTTCAATGCTAAACGAGTAACTGTCAGGGAGTTTGAGACCCGGTAGACGTGTTCAGCTCAACATTTGCAACCAGCAACCTGCATTGCATACCTAGTATAAAATGAAACGTTTTGTGAACAGATTCGCGAAAGTCCGCGACACGCTTCAAGGCAAGCTTGAAGAGCGTCTACCCCTCATGGCCATCCGCCTCCCCTCCCGCCTCGCGCGCGCCCGCCCGCGCGCCCGGCGCGCGCTCGAGGCCAACGCGCGCGCCCTCACCACGCCGCACGACATATACGCCACCATCATGGACGTGCTGGATATGAAGCAGCATTGGAATCCTTACAGAGTGCGCGGGGCCGACTTACCCAGGGGGATGACCATGTTGGAGCCGGTAAGTCTTTTACAGAATAGCCTGGCATATTACAGACATTGACACTTAAGATACCAGGATCACATAAGTTCATGATGATGTAATGTCAATGCGATTGATTCGATTAAAGAGTTTGAGTATACGATAGCACTAAGTTTGTTTTTCTGGATGTAAGTATCACTTTGTTAGTTGGTAGTGACTCTGCCTCCGAAGCTAGAGGTCCCGGGTTCGAATCCCGGCCAGGGCATTTATTTGTGCATTTTTCACGGATATTTGTTCTTGGGTCTTGGATGTTTTCTATGTATTTAAGTATGTATTTATCTATATAAGTATGTATATCGTCGTTTAGTACCCATAGTACAAGCTTTGCTTAGTTTGGGACTAGTCGATTTGTGTAAGATTGTCCCCCAATATTATTATATTACTTTAAAGTACCAGGCACACATAAATCAGTAGGAGTTGTGAAAGGCTAAACGTGCGCCCTCACGACGCCCCACGATATCTACGCCACCATCATGAATGTGTTGGATATGAAGCAGCATTGGAATCCTTATAGAGTGCATATTACAGTATTGTCGAGGCCTGGAAGGAGGCAAGTACATTTGACATCCCACCCGAGGCTAATATAGTGCTTTTCTCAAAAATGGGGGGAAAAAAGACTAAATCGTAATATAGTTTTGATAAAAATAACCTTAACCATAACCGGTCGTTGTGACGGTCTGTGAGGACAGGGTACACCGGGTAAGGACACTCCATACAAAAGGTACATCTGCGGCTTACGCACACATACACGCGGCGATGTGTGCGCAGCCGCTTGTGCTACGCGCTAAATGATTGACGTGTCGGTCGGTCTCCCCCGTTCTCAGTCGGGGCCGCCTCGCCGTCGCGGCAACACGTTTAACGTAAAGTCAGGCCGGCAATTACTACGCGCGAATCGCGCGACAAATTAAGTCAAGTTACGACCGTCATTGTTATGTTTATGGATGTTTCAATTCATAAATATTGCCGACCACTTGAGTCTATTTTAATAGTGCGTAATATTAGGTATGAATTACATAGGAACAGATCAAGTAAGAGCACGTTGTACCTTGAATACCTAAAACACTTAGTACTTATATTTAAAATAGAAATTAATGATAATAATATTTTTCTTAATGAAAAATATATAATAATGAAGTTCGTAATGAAGTAGTTCATTATTTTATGTCGTAATCATTTAAATACTCTTTTATGGAATTATATGCTTTCTTAACTAGAAAATTAAACAACTCTTTCTTGAATAGAATATATGTACTTAGATCATGAATGTTTGGGATGTGGAGGAACTGGAGCCCTATTGCTGTCACTCGCGTGTCCGTCTATCACACATTTTGTTCAGAAGATTTTTTAAAATTCCCATTGACATATTAACTTGAAATTTAGTGATTTGTTTATCATTACGTTTATTTTACGAGAAAATACCAATACATTAATAAATCAGATTTGTTTTTTAGTTGTACGGAACACACGGTGCGCGAGACCGACTCACACTTGGCCGGTTTTTTTTTTCATTAATTTACTTAGACACGCATTTTTATCTATCTATTCAAACGAATAATATAGGAATGATGCTAATCACATGTCAAAACAAAGAAAGACGTTTTGTACAACCCTGCGGTCGAACAACTACTTATTACCGATGACGTCACAACTGCTCCGAACGGCCGCACTGTCCCTACCCTGTGTACCCTGGTGAGGAGGCCTAAGTCCAGCAGTGGACGTCGATCGGCTGACGATGATGATGATGATGAAACATAACCTTAAAACGTCAAAATGCTTATGCTCTCCTGCCGTTATTTTTTTAAACTAAATCTGAAGTGTATTTTTCCAAAGAAAACTGCAAAATATTTTAGACACATACAGGAACATCGCGTTTCTAACAGAAAAATACGACTTGAATTGGCTGTATACCACGTGTGCCATATTTTGGCTATAAGTTAAATATTTATTTTTAAAAAGTTTGGAATTCGACAAATAAAGCATTTTACATGTAAAATGTAAATTACAATGTTTCATTTTTATTTTTATACAAAAGTAACATATTATGTAACTTTTAATAATACATAATAAGAAGGGTCACAATACGCTCTTTTTGGTACAGCGACTCTCGAATTTTAAGATCTAATTAAGTAACGTAACGATAACAACTGTTTATTGTTTAGATCCCTCGCAACCGCTCGTGCAGCGAAGCGGGCATTGAACCCCACTGGTGCTCGTGCCTCAACTGGAGAAATGTGTCTACTGATGACCCCTTCTTCCACAGACCGGCGCAAGCGCTTGTCGAATTTATTAACATGCTCGTCAGGGAAGTTGGGTAAGTTTATTAATTTATTAAATAAATGCCAACAAGTACTTAATATAATATTTATCGTATGGCATTTATTTTAACAAGTACGTATACTATGTACCCAATTAGTGTGTTTCCTTGCGAACTCCCCCTCATCTCGCTGTACGTAGTGAACTATTCATATGGCGACCGTGACAGGACACACTAATCGGGGTACAGATTATACTCGTATCTAACACCTCTGTACAATGACAATGACTCCCATTTCACTCTTAACATTACAATATACAGGGTGACATCGGAGACGTGATCAGAAACAATTTGACTCGATGAAGTTCCTACTTGCAATATTGACTATTATTTCTCAAATTACTAACAGAAAAAATAATGTTTCATACAACTTGGTCTCCCCACACCACACGACGTCTTGTCATCCCTCATACAACGTGTGTCAAAAGTGATAGGGTGACCATGATGTAAGTATGGCGTTATTATTTTTCTAGTAAAAGTTTGAAAAAATAAACTTGTTTTATTCGATGTAACAACTATTGCATTTAAAACGCGATCATGTGTAGAGTCTGAAAAATTATCTTCTGATTACGTCTCAGATGTCACCCTGTATATTACTAGATTACGTGCTCTAAGATCCCTTGTTGAGTTGGCACACACTCTATCTGTCGTTAATCTCAATTCATACTATCTGATAATGAGTGTTTGCCTATCATAGTCTGCGGCAAGCCTAAGTCATGAGTAAAGAGTTCCGATCACACTTTTACGTAAATGCTGCTTGGAAATAATTTCTTCTCTTCTTATTTGACATTGACTTGTCTTCTCTAATAAAATAACAAACGTTGCCAGCTTGTCCTAAGGCATTGTTTTACTGGTGAAGCCAAAATAATTTAATTATTTTGTATGAAAACAAAAAGTTAATTTTTTTTTACTGTTTGCGATCTCGGTGTCGGCCGCCGGTAAAATTATTTGGGTTCCTCTTGATCACATTGTACCTCATAAGGTCTTTGTCCAGTTCATATAACCTAGACCTTTTTAAAGCACGAGTGAATAGGTATCTTCTGGGGGAGCTCGCTTCATCGTCGGCCTCATCTTTGCCCCCTGGCTAGATGCTGGCCAAGAGCAATCCCATTTTTAATATAAAAAAATGTGTTTAGCGACGTGTGCGTGCCGCGCTCGCTGACGGCGACGGCGTGGGCGCTGCGGCAGCGCGCCAACAGCCGCCTGCTGTCCTTCGCGCGCGCGCGCGACGCCGACGGGTATGTCGGGGACTTTAACGCCGACACGAGGGCCGCCACAGAGAACTATCAGACCAAGGTATCGAGTTATTTATTATTCTCAAAAAAAATACAAAAAATGATGAAATTATGTGAAATTAGACATCGTCCCGCCGCGAATATAACGTTACATATAAATTGCTTTATTTGTCGAGTATCTAACTTTTTAAAAGAACTAACAGCCATACAAATGATGGCACAGGACGTATACAGCCTATTCTTAGTCGTCATGTCTGAAATAAACTGAAAATTTCGGTGGAGAAATACGCTTTCGATTCTGTTATAAACGGCGGGAGAGAATAAACTTTAATAACGATACTCGCTCGTTCGTTCTTTTACGGCAACTCTCGACTTTTAAGAACCTTTCTTATGTCTGTTACACAAAATACTATATTAGCGGATCTGTCTTTTGTGTCGTCATTTTTTTTCTAATTGAAAACTTTCCAAAAACTGACTTGACACAGACATTCTATGTTATTATTAAAACTGCTCACAAAATTTCACGAGGCTCGGTAGAGAAATGCGACCTGTACAGGAGAATAGCGGGGAATCCGGATATCCGTCTAATTAAGGCTCCGCAGGAAGCTCGGTTCTCCATACAAACGTAATTTCACTCTCATTTTAAAACGGCATGCTGGAATAATATAAAATTTTGTACACTCAATGGGATCCTTCATACCTAGGCCGGAAATTAATTTCTGTTCCTAAAAATTATAACAGAAAAAATACAGTAGTTTTTTAGGTCTTGTATGAAAACCTTAATAATCGCTGTATTTTTTTCTACATTATAATTTCAAGCAACATGAACTAATTTCCGGCCTAGATATGGCGGAACCCATTGTGAATACAAAGTTTCACGTTATTCCAGCATGCCGTTTTAAAATGAGAGCGAAACTACGTTTGTATGGAGAACCGAGCTTCCTGCGGAGTCTTAATTAGACGTAATTCCGGATTCCCAGGTATTCTCCTGTACAGGTCGCATTTCTCTACCGACTCTCGTGAAATTTTGTGAGCAGTTTTAATAATAACATTGAATGTTTGTGCCAAGTCATTTTTTGGAAAGTTTCAAATTAAAAAATAAATGGCGACACAAAACACAGAGAAGACAAAATTTGCAGATTATAGTGGGCCCCGGGCGGGGCGTGTACGAGGCCTCGATGACTTACATCGTCAAGGATGACAAGTTTGTCATCAACACGAGGGACATCTCACGGACCAACGCGTAAGTGTATTTTTTTTTATGAAATAAGTGGCAACCGAGCAGACGAATCGCGTGATGGTAAGCGATTAACGCCGCCCATGGCCACTCGCAACACCAGAGGGGTTGTAAGTGCGTTGCCGGCCTTTAAGATGGGAGTACGCTCTTTTTTTGCAGGTTTGATGGTCGTATCGGTCCGGAAATACCGCAGGCGACAGTTAATTCCACAGTTAAGGATGATTCACAGTAGACCGTTCAGTGTCCGGGCCGCCCCGTTTTATATGACAGCAAACGCAACGGCCGGCGTATTTCTCTAGAAGAAAACGGGCCGGCCCGGACACGGAACGGCCGACTGTGAATCATCCTCTAACTGAACTGCTCCAAATGTAAACAATATCATATCATGTTCCGCTGTGCCCTTACCTCATTAATCGACTTCAATAGAAGGAAGGAGGTTCTCAGTTCGTCTGCATGGTTGCTTTATTTTTTTTATGTACCAATATATGTTCCCCGATAACTCTTGACCACGTCGGTAGATTTTTATAATTATTTTTTTGTTTCAAAGCAGGTACCCCGACATTGGTCCCATATAAATTTGGTGAAGGTTTGATGAAGGGATTTAGGAGGAACCGATGGAACTCCTCGAATCTGATAGGCACGCACATGCTGATTTCGGTATTTTCTGTACCAAGCATTGGCTCTCGCAAACCACAAATTTGGTGAAGCGGAACTGGTGATGATGACCACAGTTGTCATATGAAAGTCTTCAGGGATGTAGGCACTTCTTAGATTCCGATGAAATTTCGTTGACGTAGCAACTAATGCTCGTAATAATACACATTTTGAAGTGGAATTTATGATGAGAAACTTAAGGTCAGTACGGGTTCCCTGGGGAATCGACGGAACCCCTCAAATATCATCGGCCCATATAAATAATTATAAAGTAACTTAGTTGGGATTTGTAGTAACCACGTCATTTGCTATCTAAAAGCAGTACAGGTGGTGAAGTTGGAAGGACATGTAAAAATGTCATGTGTGAGGCATAGCGATGTTTTTTTTACGTACGTACTCTTAAATTTAAGCCCTAATATCACACTCACAGCAGTTACGTCAAATGATTTATTTTTCTCTATATTTTATATAATTTATGTTGTTTGCGTCTGTGTCGTCATTCGATAGATTTAAGGCAGGACCCCACTGAAAACCAGCGTCGCGGTGTGCCGTGGCATTATGCTGAGTGGGGCCCCTTTTAGCGTCGTCTGTTGTGTATTCATGAATGTTTTGTAATATGTTGTGTTAAGACGTTAATAAATGTATTTTCTTTCTTTCATTCTTTCTTCGATGTACAAAATTGGAGTTGGTTATTATTTTTTTGTATTAATTATCATTTTAATAATTTCTTAATATAGGGTAAGTCCGAGGTAGTTGGCCATAATTTTTCCAAGATGCTGTTAAAAGTTAACTTGACACATTATTATTAAAATATTTATTTATAATTAAAATTTGAACAAATAATTTTGACATATTGAGCAACGAAATAACGAATTCTAATGAGATCAACATTAAAAAAAAGTATAACTCTTTTTTTATCTCATTTGGCCATCTCTCCCGAGATGTCCGGATGAGATGGCCAAAACGAACGTTTTACATACAGTTGGCCATCTTTCCGGAAGGTGTCAGGGTGCGATGGCCGTAACAATGATTTTACCTACTTTTGGTTTGTTTTTGTAAAAGTACATTACTACAGAGGCCGGGACAAAAGGGGTTGCCGGCCGAAGACATATAGACGGCTGAGCGAAGCGAGGCCGGATAGGTCTAAGGCCGGCAACCCCATATTTCCCGCCGAGGTATGTCTCGTGCTTTTCTCAAACATGCAATGAAATAAACAACAAAAAAATCAAAGTTTTATTTTTAATACGCATAGTGGCAGAATGTCATGATGCCTGTGCCACAAATTTATGTGGAATGAAAATTAAAAAAGAGGACTTTGCAGGCCTAGGCCTAGGCCCTTAAAAGGAGTTGCCGGCCGAAGACATATAGACGGCTGAGCGAAGCGAGGCCGGATAGGTCTAAGGCCGGCAACCCCATATTTCCCGCCGAGGTATGTCTCGTGCTTTTCTCAAACATGCAATGAAATAAACAACAAAAAAATCAAAGTTTTATTTTTAATACGCATAGTGGCAGAATGTCATGATGCCTGTGCCACAAATTTATGTGGAATGAAAATTAAAAAAGAGGACTTTGCAGGCCTAGGCCTGCAAGATTTGTATGAAATTCCATTAACTACCTCTTGTCCTAGCCGCACCTGAAACGTCATACTTCGCAGCCTATTATAAGGAACATAACATCAATATTTCATTGCATGTTTGAGAAAAAAAAATTGTAGCTTAGTATCCATGAACAGCGCGAAGTTAACTGAACAGTAAGTACTGACACCCAGTCAACAGTTCCATGAATTCTTTCGATGGGCCATCTCTCCTTATGGCCAATTGCCCCGGAATTACCCTAGCATGTTAGCTATCGATGAAGAATACTTTAAAAATATGGTAATATGAATGAATGAATGAATAAAATTTATTTTGAAACAACAACAATACAAGAAAACAGTTTACAAAAATCATAAATCAAAAAGGTATCAGTTGTCTCAAAAAAGGAGCCCACTCAGCATGAGTCGAGGCAGGGGGCCACGACGCTGATTTTCAGTGGGTCCTATAATGACTAACCTAAAACTAAGACTAAGAAATCGCTTAACTTAACGGGCTTATAACTGTATTTCATTATTGAGTTTGTACAACCAAAATTATTTATTTATCTATCTCTGTGAAAACCAAACCAGAAGTTATATAGAATATTTATCTATCTCTGTGAAAACCAAACCAGAAGTTATATAGAAGCTTTATTTTACTATTTCTGAGGATAAACAAAATAAAAACTAAACTATCTAATATTAAAAACTAAATTAAAAATAATTATAAGTAAAAGATTTGCCCCAAATCGCCTTCTGAGGGCAGCGTACCTAGAAGGCTGGCAGCATTGCCACGTTGAATGGCAATGCTGATCCTCTGTGCCAGGTATGACCCAGCCCTCCGGTCGCGCGTTACCTCCATCAGGCGTTTGGAGCATTCTTTAAATAAGCTATGGGCGCTTTCCCCCCACGGACCCAAGGTCTCAACCCCAAACGGCACAAAATGGTAGCCACTATTTAAGGCTGCGTATTTGCGCCGCTTGAGTGTTTCGGCCGAATTGGCATTATATAGAATTATATAGAATATTGTCTATTGGTCCCACAGCTACCACAACGAACCTTCGTGCATCAGTCGCACCCACCCACATCTGAACCCATACTGCTACTGCCGCTGATCCGAGCCGCGGGAAGCGCTATAACTTCCCACATGAGAAGCTTAAAGTTCGACCAGTTACAGGAACTATAAGCCCTTACACGCGACCCACCAAAATGGACGGGAAAACTCTTGTGCAGCTATAGTATATTGTCTAACGAGGGGCGTAAGTGGGATATTGATGACTCGAGTTTGCAATTTTGTTACGTCCCGAGGTAATCACAATTTTTTCATCACATTTGCGAGGAAATAAATGACTCCGAAATTAATCAAAATTGAAGAAATCGACCACTTCATCTCCAGTATCAATGCATGGATGCCGAGAGGAGCGCGCACCTTCAATATTGCGACCAATCAGAGAGCAGTATTCTTGTCGAGCGCGGCCAACTAGATTTTTTAAACCAATCAGATCAAAGAGATACTCATAACTCCCTAGGAAGTTATGAAAATCCATAACTCCCGTGGAAGCTAAATCGACTATAACTACAATATACGCCTGCCTTTACGAGCAAGTGTGATGAAAAATTATTTGTGTATGGAATATCATTATTTATTGTGTCTTAAGCATGGATCGGATATTCGGATAGATATTTACCTAAACTTTGGTGACGTGAACGGTCCATACCGGGAATTTCATTACGAAAATTAAGTCGAGTCCGTCTCCATAGACGGACTCGACTTAATTTTCGTAATGAAATTCCCGGGATTTCTGAATTAGTAACAAGGCAGCCGAAACTCATATTGAGTGTTTAAATACCCTTGTTTATTATGTATTTACTTTGCCAATTCACGCTGCGGCTACACTACATACACTGTTATTGTTACATATAGAATAGAATAGAAAAAACTTTATTTCGACAACCATGCTAAAAATTATAATATACAATTTAAAATAACTTAATACTAAAGTTGCGAAAATGGGGCCCACTCAGCATATCGACGGGTGACAGGCAAAAGTCACTAAAATATTTGTCACTGCTCCTCAAAACCGCGTATCTCAGTACTACATCGATATTTAGATACGAGTTTTACTTTAAGTAGGTATTTGTTACTTAGTGAGTTTTTGTTGTCAGCCGACGAAATAACAACTTATTTCCTTACAAAAATATCCATTAACAAAACATGTTTGTAAATTTTTACCTTCTTATGTCGTTTTGCGTTCTTCCGGGGTCCGGGAGTATATTTATTAAACTTATTACAATAAAGAAGCCGCCTCCATATTTGCCCCGCATATTCCGGGATTTTGCCAAGTTTGGTTTTGCCAAAGTATATATCTATCCGAATAACCGATCCCTGGTCTTAAGAGTTCCCCGTACGGTCGACCGAACTCGATTCTCCATACAAACGTAGTTTCGCTCTCATTTTAAAACGGTATGCTGGTATAACATGAAACTTTGTATGCACAACGGAATCCGGCATAGCCAGGCTGGGAATTACTATGTTGCTTGAAATTATACTTCCACCACCACCATATCAGCCCATAGACGTCTACTGCTGGACATAGGCCTCCCCCACTTTCATGGGGGGTAAATGCCATAATCGCCACGCTTGGCATGCGGGTTGGCGATCGCAGTATCTCCACCGCATTCCAGGGATGCTGCTGCCCATCCCACGGTGGTCTTGGTCGTAGTTTTAGGACATACCCGGATAGAAAAATACAGCGATTATTAAGGTTTTTTTTTATTAACATTGTAATAAAAAAAAAGATAAAAGAAATTGTATTTGGTGTTTGTTGTATTGTATTGTATGTAATTGTATTTAGTGTGTTGTGGAAATTTGTAGCAACGGGATTTAATATTCCGGCCTATGTATGGCGGATCCCATTGTGTATACAAAGTTTCATGATATTCCAGCATGCCGTTTAAAATTGAGAGCATAACTACGTTTGTATGGAGAATCGAGTTTAGTCGAGCGTTCGGGGTACCCTTAAAGTTCGTCCACTTAGAAGAAGAATTAAATGCCTATCTAAATCCGACTGCCGCCAAGAGGCACGGAAATGCTCTTGTGCAGCTATACAAGGGTTGTAAAACAAAGAAAGGCCGATAACGCAGATGTTTGAGGCCCGAGCCGCAGGCGAGGGTCATAAATATGCGAGAGGGGGCTTTCTTTTTTACGACCCGTGTTTTGTACACAATTTTACGTCACAACTTGGCCAAAAAGTGGATTTTTGGCCAAGGTGTGGAGTAAAATTATTTTTCGTGTGGAATATTATTAGTTATTGAGTCTCAAGGGAGCTAAATGATATAGTTACGCGAGGGCGGTATATTGAATACTAAGTGAAGCGAAAGATTCTACATTAGAATCTTAGCGTAGCGAGGGATTCAAGTGTTTACGCTTTAGACAGAAATTCATCTGGTATGAATATATATTTTGTGTTTTTAACTCCAGGCTGAACCAATATAGGAGGCTTCACATTCTATATTGGTTCAGTCTGGAAAAGAGTTAAACTGCTGACGGCTTACCACAAACCTATACTCGGGCGAATAATTTGTTTGCCTTATCAAAGAGTTTGAGGCAAATGAATGGTAATCTCTTTCCGTCGCTCTTATTTAAATTAGTACACGACCATTTAGTTCAGTAGCGGCATTATTAGGGTAACAGCACCAGTAATGGACAAGGACCAATGACGTACACTCACAGACTTAATTGTTGGGCCATTTAGAGCTCCCTCATAGTTAGCTTTAAAGTGTCCAGTATAAAGTGAGCTCTAAATGGCTCAAATAAGAGATTAATTTTTAGTGGTCTGTACCAAAAAATGGGGGCATTTACCCCCCATGAAGTTGGGGGAGGCCTATGTCCAGCAGTGGACGTCCTAGGGCTGATATGGTGGTACCAAAAATATTGAAATCGGTTCACGTGATGAATAATTATGTTTGAAAAACCAACAGATACTACGTTATTCAGTCGCGCAAATTGGTAACAAAATGCGCCGATGGATGGCGCTGTACCCATGGCGTTCAATTTCTACATCTCGCTTATAAGAAGCTGAATTAATGGGTTTGCGATTTGTACACGATCTTAACACAGAACTCTCGGTGCGCGCGTCGAACTCGCACTTGACCGTTTTTTTTATACGACAATAAATTTAAAACTGTATGATCTTTAAGACTGCGCAGTACGTTCGGTTCTCCATACAAACGTATTTACGCTCTCATTTTTAAACGCCATGCTAGAATAACATGAAGCTTTGTATACACAATGGGATCTGGCATATCTAGGTCGGAAATTAGTTTCTGTTGCTTGAAATTACAATGGAGAAAATATACAGCGATTATTAAGGTTTTCATGTAAGCCTTAAAAAACTCAAAAAACCGCTGTAATTTTTTTCTTTTACAATTTCTAGCAACAAACTAATTTCCGACCTAGATATGCCGGATCCCATTGTGTATACAAAGTTTCATGTTATTCTAGCATGGCGTTTTAAAATGAGAGCGTAAATACGTTTGTATGGAGAACCGAGCCACTCCGAACGTACTGCGCCCTCTTAAATTAGGAATGAAGTGTCCATTAGTGGTGCTTGTCAGCTTAGTTTCCAACACTGGTGCCGTTACCCTGTTTGATTTTACTCTGAAAGGCCACGAGTTAGAGCGAGCGAGCCATACGTGCGAGCGAGTCCGGAGCGCAGTAGAACAAACTGTCGCAAAATCACCACGGACAAGGCAGCTTTTTCATGTCGATACCTAATTGTTCATGAAACTTTGGACCTAAGTATAAAGGATTGTCCCGCTGAGCCTATTGAATATGAGGAATATTATCTTTAAAATCGAGTTTATTGAACTAATTGACAACATTTTAATTTATTTAAGCAGGCTTCTTTCCGATGTAATCAAATAGAGGGTCAAAAATTAAGTAAAACCACATTTTTATACAGACATACATAAACTCACGAATATATTCCCAAAAGGGGTAGCCAGAGCACACGAACATTAATTTCAGTGCTACTTTTAGCAATTCTCTAAAATATCCTAATTTCATAGAAATAAATTTGAGGCCCGAGCCGCAGGCGAGGGTCATAAATATGCGAGAGAGGGCTTTCTCTTTTACGACCCGTGTTTTGTACACAATTTTACGTCACCACTTGGCCAAACAGTGGGTTTTTCCGGACGCGCAGCGTGCGGAAAGACGCGCTTTACGGCAAGGTGTGGTGTAAAAATATTTAAAAAATATTTTTGAGTTTCTTGTTCACAAATTTCATACTACTTGAATATTGTAAATGTTGTCTATTGTTGATTTCTAATGTGGGTTCCTACTTAATTGTATTTCAACTGTAAATATTTTTACAAGCGGTACCGTCTGCTAAGCGAAATTAAAATTTCCAACCGGTGGAGTGAAAAATTAAAAATCATCACACGACTTTTGGTTAGAAGAGTGAACTGATTGAAAAAATAAATTGAAAGCGCACATATTAAATAAAACCCCCGTCATCTAAATGCAGCCCTGGCCACTGCAACGAGTTATCGCTGTACGTCCCGATAATACAGCGAAACTACCCGCCGCATATTTTTTAGTATTGCACATTTAGTTTAAGTGATTGATTACCGATTTATATTATCTGTTTGGTTACAAATTGGTTTAGCTGTTAACTTGTTTGTAAATTGTTTTTGTTATTGCTAGTTGATTTAACTCTTGTACCTACCTACTTGTTAACGCTCAAAAAAAACATGTTTTTAAATATTTTATCTCATCAAGTGAAATGTAATATTTCTTTTGAGGAATAAATGTCTTTAACCCGAAAAATTCGTTACCACGAGGGATACCCGCGGTAGCTCATTTGTTAAGAGCGATGAGGATTCCAGTGGTTGTGGGTTCAAAACCCCTTGGTGTGATTAATTTTTCACTCTGGTTGGAAACTTGTCCGCAGTACGCTCGGTTCTCCATACAAACGTAGTTAACGCTCTCATTTTCATTCTAGAATAACATGAAACTTTGTATACACAATGGGATCCGGCATATCTATGTCGGAAATTAGTTTCTGTTTAGCTATTTTAGCTAGCTGTATTAGCTAGACGTAAAAAACTCAAAACCTCGCTGTATTTTTTTTCTATTACAATATCTAGCAACAGATACTAATTTCCGACCTAAATATGCCGGATCCCATTGTGTATACAAAGTTTCATGTTATTCTAGCATGGCGTTTTAAAATGAGAGCGTAACTACGTTTGTATGTAGAATCGAGTTCAGCCGAGCGTACTGGGGACGCTTAAAGCTTAAACGGAGGCGATTTTGCATTTTTGATCTTTCCGAAACTGTCGACTGTCGATTACTGCTTCATATGTCATCCGCGCTACCGAATACCGCGCGGTTTTTTGGTGCGACGTGCCCCGGAGCGCGTTCGGTTCACCGCAACACCGCCGCTGCCCCGCAACGACGCTGCGCCGCGCTCTGCGTTTTAAGCTTAAATGTATTTTTATTTTCTTTTGCTAATGTGGCAGTTAACTCTGTGTGCGCCTTGATAAGATAGTTTTCACTGATACTAATATAGATTATCAAATAAACTACGCACAATAAGTCTTCTCGTTTTAAGACATTTTATTTTGATATTAATTGGATAAGTATCTTATAACAATGTTTTATAGTGGGAATGTTGAAAAACCATTTAATTTAGTCATAAATATTAAGAGTGCGCAGTACGCTCGGTTCTCCATACAAACGTATTTATGCTCTCATTTTAAAACGCCATGCTAGAATAACATGAAACTTTGTATACACAATGGGATCCGGCATATCTAGGTCGGAAATTAGTTTCCATTTGTTCCATTGTAATTTCAAGCAACATATACTAATTTCCGACCTAGATATGCCAGATCCCATTGTGTATACAAAGTTTCATGTTATTCTAGCATGGCGTTTTAAAATGAGAGCGTAAATACGTTTGTATGGAGAACCGAACGTACTGCGCACTCTTAATTCCGTTACTCAAAAGTATTCTTGCATTTTATGTACATATATGTAAACGTTACGTCATATTTGTTTTTAGTAATTAATAATTAAACTATGTAAGAATCTCGTTTACTTTTATGATTTGTAGTAAATTGTACCACTTACCTTTAAAATAAGACTTGTGGTCCATTTTTAATCGATTGGCGATGAAAATAGAATTGATAAGTCGTCAACATTTCTCTGAAAGACAAATAGAAAGTCACTAGCAATCTGTCATTGGTCATTACTCTTACAAACCTCATATCTCACCCCCCTGGAACCCCTTCGGCGACATACGTAACCGGAGTTTCGTAACCAGTTGCGAAAGAAAACTTTCGGTATTGTTCGAATCCGGTTGCGAACGAAAGCGACTTTATTCTTATACGAACGAATACTTTTGTTCATGTTGTTTTCAAATAGAGTACAGCGGGCCTATGATGGTTGCCATTTTATCACTTATCGTCGTGGATAAGACATTCGTCTCGTTCTGACAAGTACGCGAGTGGGAGAGTGACGGGCGTCTTAGGCTGGGTTGCACCGACTTACGATCACAGATCGATCAACGTTAAATATGGCGCCGACAGCTGTCATCCCATAGAAACTTGTCAAACTTTCCATACATTCAAATTTTCATGAACACTGCTTACGATTACAGACGGTTTGGTGCAACCCAGCCTTATCGACGACGATAAGTGATGGCAACCATCATAGGCCTGCAGTAAATATCACTGGCCCTGGTTTCGTAGACAGCAACGAACGTAAAATGAGAATGTAACTACGTTTGTATACAGATTTCGGGGTCGTGGAGCAAGAGAGCAAGACATCATATAAAATTCAAAGATGAGCTTAATGGTGTTGTTAATTGATTGCTTATCACCAATAATGTTGATTATTATTCAGATGACAAATAGAAAGAAACATTTTAGAACACAATTTGGTCACCCTACGCATTGTGACGTCTTGTCGCTTTCCATACAGCGTATGTCAAAAGTCATAGGGTGACCATGGTTACTTAGTATATGATTAATTTTACTTGAAAAATTAAACATAATCTTTTAAACAAATAGTACCACATGATAATGTGGGTGATTTACAGAGTCGGAAAAAGTGGTTTTGGATCACGACCCAGAAATCACCCTGTAGAGAATCGAGTTCAGTCGAGCGTACGAACGACCCTTAAAAACTGTATAAATAACCCTTTAAATTTACATGACTTTAAATGTGATCAGTCATTTTGTTTTGATTTGTTGAAGTCACAATCTAAGATGAACTTCCGGTTGCCGCCATTCTCGACATTTGATGATGGTTATAAGAAACATGATGGCGTCAACTCAGGCAGTTCATCTTTGATCGCCAAGCAGTGAAATTTGGAAAAGAGAATTGTAATCTGTGCGCAAGTTTAAAAGTGAGGTTGGTGATAATTACACGAAGTGAGTATCTATTTTCTGCAGTTTCCTTTATCTAAATATAAGTTTTTCATAGTTTAATTATATTTTTAGATCATCTACGGAACATTGCACCCATTTAGATCTCAATTATTTTGTCGTAGAAGACGACAACCACGCATCGCATATTGAACTTGGCTGCAATTTTTAGATTTATGTTTTTGATGGGATACCATTACTTTTTTGTCAAACTTCATCAAATGGTGCTTTTCAAGAGCAAATGCTCGAGTTACTATACAAAATATCCAAACCGCCATAGGTGCACCAAAAATATTTGCAAAGTTCCCTTGATTTATCCAGGATCCTATGATCAGATTCTGACCTGATGACAATGGAACCACACTTGTTTCAAACAAAAAAAAAAGAATTTTTCTAATCGGTTAATAAATGACGGGAGTTCTGAGGTAACAAGCATAAATAATAATAAAAATCAACGTGTTCTGATTTTTTTTATGTGTACACACACAATTACCAAGCTGGATGCCAAATTTCACCTTTCTAGGTCACCTGGAAGTGGGTTAGGTTTTTGATTAATAGTCAGTTAGTAAAGTCTATCAGTCAGTGATAAAAAAAATCACCTATATTTATGAAATTTGGGTTCTAGTTGTTCTTCTTAGCAAGAGCATGTAAAATGTATACTTTTCACCTCAGCGGCTCGAAAATGGCGGTTTTGCTGCTTGAAACCAGTGAGCAAAATGCAATTTTACTGCGAGCGTGAAAACGACTTTTCCAGCTTGAAACTAGTGAGCAAAATGCAATTTTGCTGCGAGCGTGAAAAAAACTTACTGTTTAATTTTTCATATCGTAGGTTAGTTTAAGTAACTTCATTCTCTCTATCACTATTTCTTTATATTCACGAACTCGCTACGCTCGTGATTCAATTATAGAATCTTTCGCTTGCTCGGGACTCAACATCAACACTTGCAGCAAAAATCTACTTTGCTCTCTTGTTGAACAAATAACTATTGATATAGATATATTTCATTTGTATATAAAAAAAATTGTTTCTGCAATAAAAAGAAAAAATAACAAAGAACAACATAACCACTTGAGTGCTTGCGTTTAAAAAAAGGTGGTCTAAAGTGCTCGAGATTCACCGGGCATCAGCAGCGAATTGTCATGTGTTGTTAATAAATCGATTGCCTGGCTTTGACTAAACTTTTTGGTATGATTCTTTTTATGTTGTAAAGCTAAAGAAACAGGCAATTTGTTTATATAATTAATTAGATAGGTCACTATAGTAAAATATTTTTAAAAAAGTCACTAACTTAACATACCGTTTCGAATGAGATCTTTTGCATGTAATATATTTTTATTTTATAATCTAAATCGATAACATACGAGGGCTGCCTTTTAAGTTGTGTCGTTTGGAAAGACTAAGTGTTAAATGGTATTTATTTTCCAACATAGATAACCCCCTCTAGATGGCCCCTATGAACGATTTAGTTCGAATCAAAAGTCACCAAGGTTAGCGGTATGTGCGGGTCGCGGGGAGGTCGGTAACGTCGCTGCCATTGGCTGTTTCATAGAGCGCGCGCTTGGGTTCAACATGGCGCGCGCGGCGTAGGGATGGGACGCGTTGTTTATTACCGGCTTTTACCGGTAATGCCATTTATTTTAGGGTAACAATTTTAAATAGCGTATATGCTCATCTATTAATTTAGTATCTAGAATAATATTTTTAGGCAGCGCATAGTGTAATGTAGTGTAGGTCGATTCACAAGAGCTGGCGCGGAAAATTTATGAAACTGTCATTAATTTCATAGACATTCCGCGCCAGCTCTTGTGAATCGACTTACACGGTTACAGCACTGGTGAATGTAAAAATTGCGGAATATTTTGACGACCACTTTGGCTTAGTTGGTAGTGGTCCTGCCTACGAAGGCGGAGTTCCCGGGCTCGAATCCCGGCTAGAGCATTTATTTGTGAGATGAACTAACACGAATATTTGATCCTGAGTCTTGGAAGTTTTTCTATAGAAATAAATTTGTTTACAATACAATACAATACAATACAATTGTTCTTTATTGTTCACCAAAAACAAAAACAGTTAAACAGTAATTAAATAATTAAATAACGGTAGACAATTGGCGGTCTTATTGCTAAAGAGCAATCTCTCCCAGACAACCTTTGTTTACCTATATAAATAAATACAGTAGAACCACAAATATCAGTTACATCGGCAATCTTCGTTCACGCCGACGAGTGCAGACAAGTACCGAATGAAACCGAATGTACGACCAATTCAATAAAGACCTTGTTGCATTATACGTAAGGTCAAGGTGGAATATGCAATGACAGTTGAACTAGTGCTCTCGTGCTTCGCGCAGCCAGACAAAATGGCGATCGCCGGCGTCGCGCGTAAATTGTTGGCCAATGGCTGTTGAGGAATTTACCCACGCAAAGCACTGCCTTGTGATTGGCTAAAATGTTTTCAAAAAGTTTGCTCACCAAGACGATTCGAAAAACCCAATTGTAATGGCTCCTTCTCCAACCGATTCCGAGATCCCTTATACTTCTTCGAGGTCCAGCATAGGGTCCACCTCGTGACACTAGTCCTAATTACTCACCAAGACGAAACGAAAAACCAAATTGCAATGGCTCCTTCTCCAACCGATTCCGAGATCCCTTATACTTCTTCGAGGTCCAGCATAGGGTCCACCTCGTGACACTAGTCCTAATTGCTCACCAAGACGAAACGAAAAACCAAATTGCAATGGCTCCTTCTCCAACCGATTCCGAGATCCCTTATACTTCTTCGAGGTCCAGCATAGGGTCCACCTCGTGACACTAGTCCTAACTGCTCACCAAGACGATTCGAAAAAACCCAATTGCAATGGCTCCACCTCTAACCACTTCCGAGATCCCTTATACTTCTTCGAAGTCCAGCATAGGGTTCACCTCGTGATACCAGTCCTAAATGCTAGGGAAATCTATGTCCTACTTAGTGGTAATACTGTTACTAATTTGTTATTTCATTAGATATACATACTCGATATTACATAGCAATAAATATGATACAACCGGTTAATAAACTTTATAATAAAATAAAACTACACATTAACTACTTCCAAACTAAATATTCCATTCTACTACATTGATATGTACCCGTATCGTACCTATAGCGTATAAATAAAATAGAACGAGACACTAATTTACTACATTACTACTTTAATTAAAAGAACACTGGCAACACTGACAGTTTAATGTAAAATAACTAATGACCTTTTCCAATAGAATTTCAATATTAATAAAACAGCGCAACAAAACGCGGACGAATACATAATTAATTGAAATCGAGACTTATACGGTAATGTCGAAAGCGTCACTGGCACATCACTAGCCCGAGCATGTACTTTCGTCAGAAGGGAGAGTATATTGACATTTGAATTGGTTGGAAAGGGACAAGAATACTTCTGTACTTCTTACTGGCTAATGTAAAATGAACTCCGCCTGGCAGAATAAAATATGCCTTTTGTAATTAATTTAACTTAACAGTGAAATGTTATTCCGTCATTCTTGTACTTTGCTGTTCGAGAGCTTTTCCCACATAACTTTACACAGCAAAACACCATTTCTAATGGATAAAATCGATTTTCAATGCTCGTTTATCTGACGTACGTATAGATCGCGAACCTGGACGAGTCTGACTGAGAGCGCGAGGCGTTTTTGCTTACATGTACTACTGGTACATAGGTGAGGTGACCGCACGTCGCCCTATAATCTCCATCTAGAGGGGGTTATCTATGTTTTCCAAAGTAGTCACCGTGATTAATACACTTTTTCATTCGATCGAACCAATTTTCGAAACACTTATTCCAGTCCGAAGTCGGGGTCTCCAAAATGGCAGTTTTGTATTCTTCAGGCGTCTGGTACCGTTGACCACGAAGTCGTTGCTTGATTTTTGGAAAAGTAAAAAAATCGTTAGGGCTTAAGTCTGGACTGTACGGCGGGTGTTCCAGAATTTCGATGTTTTGCTCTTTTAAAAACGCAATTGTTTGCCGGGCGGTGTGCGAGCTCGCATTATCGTGGTGCAGTCTTATACGACGTCTTGGGTTATTTTTTCGAAACTCGCCGATGACTTCTGGTAAACTGACAGTGAGCATTAACCGTTTTACGATCCTCGAGCACGATGGTGGCAACGTGGCCACTTTTCGCCATAAACGTGGTTAAAACTTGTTATGCCAATAGGTAGTTCGTAGTTTTTGTTTCAAAAAATATTGGAAAACAAATGAATGAGAAATCAAAAGTTAAGCTATTTAAAAAAATCGAACAAGTTTTTTTACTTCCCGTTCACCTATGAACTTGTAATTTGGTGTTAATGTTTATTATTACGTATATTCATTTTACCAACAGATACCAATATATTGACAAATCACATTTCTTTTTTAGTTGTACGGAACGCTCGGTGTGCGAGCCCGATTCGCATTTGGCCGCTTTTTCATATGAAGTAAAAATAATATTTTCACATTCATTGCGGTAGATCAAATTATACATTACTATTTTTAGCTGTAAGGTGAATCTTTATTATTAACCGACTTAAATAGAAGGAAGGAGGTTCTAAGTTCGTCCGCATGTTTGCTTTTTATGTGTATGAATTTGTTTCCAGATAACTCTTGACCACGTTGGCCGATTTTGATAATTATTTTTATGCTTCAAAGCAGATACCGTCAATGTAGGTATATATAAATTTGGTGAAGGTATGATGATGTAATCTAGGAAAAATCGAGGGAACTTCTCGAATTCGATAGGCACGCATATGTCGATTTTGGTATTTTCTGTCGATAAACAAGCATTGGCTCTCGGAAACTACAAATTTAGTGAAGTGGAACTGGTGATGATGACCACTGTTGTCATATGGATGGAACTAGAATAGCCTAAATCCATCAAGACTAGTTTCTCCTCGGAGTTGGAAGGTCAAATGGCGGTCACTTCCGCAAAAATTAGTGCCTTTACTAATTCTTAGATAAGCGGACTCAGGGTAACAATGTAACCGAGATAACACTAAGACGATTCGGACTAATTTGAATAACATAGATGGAAATATTCCATACAAGAAAATTAGACATAAGCAAAATATAATATTTTAAATTTTCTTCGGTGAAAAATTACAATGAAGAGACTTTGAGTATGAACATTTTTGCGAAAAGCAAATATAGGCAAATGAAATTGTGCGTGTAGAAAATCAAGTGTCAGGAAAAATAAGCGAGCGGAATGTTTTATACAAGAAAATACAAATACTGGAAAGAAAGGCGATCGGAATTTTTTATACAAGAAATTAATAATATCGGAAAATCCATCTGACAAATCGTTTAGCTCATGGTCTGCATCGAGTTGCAGAAGAGGTACGAGATAACTTTAAAGACGTGGACGTGTTAATATCTAATGTCAAAAAGATTTTCTTAAAATCTCCAGAGCGTGTACGCCTTTTTAAGGAAAAATATCCGTCCATTCCATTACATCCCGAGCCTGTAATCACCAGATGGGGCACTTGGATAAATGCAGCTGTATATTACGCTCAATAGTATGAGCAAATACGTAATATCATCTCCATACTTGCTAATGAATCGGCAGCTTTAAGAACTGCAAAAAAAATTCCAAAAGAGAAAATTACAACAAGACCTAAATTTCATTCGCGACAATTACGAAGTAATTGCCTCTTCAATAGAACAATTACAATGTTCAACTTTGTCTATTACGGAATCATTCCTCATTCTGGACACTGTTCGTTGTTACATAAATTGGAGTAAACTTTTACCAGTGATACGCAAATTTGAAGCTGTACTAGACCGAAATCCTGATTATGACAATTTACGAGAAATATCCGAAAATCTTACCCAACCTGATCATCATACCAATTACAATGAGTTTTATAAATTTGCTCCCTTGACGTCGAGTGAAGTCGAACATTCATTTAGTACACATAAATGGCTTTAAACTGATAAAAGAAACTGTCTTCTCCCAGAGAATGTTGAAAAATCTCTTTACTCCTATCACTACAACAAACCCAATAAGATGTCATGTGCTGCTGTGTGTACTGATGTGGATTTCGAGCAAGAAATTGCATCTGTACCTGTATACAAACCTATGTGAAATTTTGTATTAATTTTTTTTTTCATTTGGTGGGCCGTTTCTTTCTCATATATTTTTTTTATATATTGACTTTCTATTATTTCAATTATTTTTTCGTAAATTTATACAAAGCACTACGTCACTCGGTCATCGAAATATTCTTAATGACGGAGTTTCAGAGTACATTATCGAGTTGGGGCGACGAGTGAGCCTAGGGAGTGCGCCCCAAGGCCGCAGGTCGACGACCCAGTTAAAATATTTATTGAACATAATTTATTTATTTTTATTGGTTCACGAACAACTGTTTACACTGTCGTTAGTATCAACACAAATGCTATGATTAGGTTTTATTGCTAAGCGTAACAGTTACTTAGAGGTAAACACCACAAGCATCAAATAAGAAATACATATACGTATACCGTTAACAATATAACCGCAGACATTACAACATTACTATGTGTAGGTATCACTAACTTTAGTTATACATTTTTAGCTAAGCCGGAGCGGACAGATTTTTGAAATTGATGTGCTGTCTCAAAGTGTATATCCATTTTGTGGCTACAGCTATTTACTACTTTGCATAGCCTTGGAACAGGCGAGTTGCTGCCGTGGACAGTCCTTCGAAGCGGGGGGCAAAGGGGCGTTATCGGTTTGCGGGGCACTCTAATTGGAGCACGAAAGTGCAGAAGGGCGAGAAGTTGTGGACAGTCGATGTCATTTTTCAATAATTTATACAAGAACATTGCATCCGCAACGTTTCTGCGCAGCGATAATGAATCAAGTTTGAAGAGTTTTAATCTTTGAGCATAAGATACAGCTTTTTTGGCTTTGCCCTCCGCAAAAGTCAGGTGCCGCAGGAACCGCTTTTGGACACGCTCCAATCTTAGGAGTGGTGGTCGTTGATTCAACGAACTAGTTGATAAAACGTTTTTCGTTCGTCAACGAACGAACGAATCGTTTTATTTAACAGACTCAACTAGTTGACGACATTAACGTACAAACGTAATCGAAATGGAGCGCAAAGCTAAAGCGCTTAACGTTTTCCCCCTTACTCAATAAACGTAATCAACTCAATGCCTTTTTCTCTTCAGTTAAAGCAAAAAACTAGTTGACGAAATCAACTAGTTGACGTTTTCTAAGTTAACTTTTCGTTTCGTTGAAGCGAAAACCGTCAACGACCCACCACTAAATCTTAGTGAGTGGGTAGCGTAGTGTGGACGCCACACTACACTACAACATAATAAACAGGTATAGTAAAATAACAAAACGTTCGTAATCAGCTGCAGTAGTCGGGGACTGAGTCGCAGTGATTACGCCCACCTCAGTAATGGACGAACTTATGTTCTAAGACAGTGTTATTGAAGTTCTGATAGTTAAGGTTAGATACATAGGAAGACTACGTGTTAAGTTTACAAGTAGGTGAAAAGATGTACGAGTAGAACTCAATACAGTATAGATCAATCCGACAACAAATAGAGACACAGTTTATATTATTTACATTATGCATTGGTATTAATTATGTATGAAGGAACAAACATAATGTATATCATTTCAACAGTAGCAAAACCACAAGTGTATATGTGAGCGTGCGTGTGTGTTATTGTGTGTGTGTGTGTGTGATTGGAGTGGGAGTATATATAAAAGAGTGTGTATTTAAGTATATGGGTCACTTTTGGCCAGTGATAAGGTTTTCAGTCTCGTTGTAAGTTTGAGTTAGTAACCAGTTTACGATTTTAGCTTTAGCTTCCCGTGCTGTGAGTGAATGAATGTTTGATATCACATTGATTTTATTATACAAGCTACTTGCAAGGTATTCATTATGCTGCTTGATAAGCGCAATTCGGCATTTAATTACCGTGCATATCCTGTTCGCTCGGCGTGTTGAAGAACTTACGAATGGCATAGTAATGTGTTAATGGAGTAGCGTGTGCATTATAAAAAGCTGCCTTACCGTAAGAACTTTAGGTATAGAGTATAATTCAATCGTTGGAAATAAAATTGACTTTGATAGCATAACCTTTAGTACGGCTCTTTGGGCTCTCTCAAGTCTTAGGAACCTGGTTTTTCCGGAACCACCCCAGGCAGTTATTGATAGGACTTATTGAGCCAAAGAGTAGTAGAGTCTGTTGATCCGCTATAGATCGGAGTTTTTTTTATATATAAATTAATTTCCTGATCCTCCCAACTATAGCATCCACCTGCTCCTTCCATCGCATCAAGCTATCAAATAACACTCCCAGATATTTAGTACATTTAGAGCGCGGAATGGCATTGCAACTACAATTGCTAAGATTTGGATTGCATTCATGTGCAAATACAGAAAACGAGTGCTCGGGTAGTGAAGTAGATTTTGGTGCGAAGGGTAAGAACACTCCTAGCTAAATTAATAGTTAGCATATTTACACAACTATCGATATCTATAAAAAATATTTCTAACACTAGTTTGATTGCGACTGTCTTTTGTTTTGCTATTTATTTTCCGGGCTCTACTAATGTCAATGCAGCCAATACCGTAAAACCAATCGAGAGCGTTCAACTAGCGCGTAATACAGCTATTTGAGCCACACATGTTGGCAACAATGAAATCTAATGAATATTAACTTCCATTCAAAATTACATGTTGAATTTGCGTTAACAGAGGTGATCTGTGGTGTCAGGTTACTGCTTCTTACAAATATCACGGGCGTAAGGCTTGGCGCCCGAGTGAGTTCGTTGATGCGTTTTTAATGCTGAGAGGACTGCAAACCTTTTACTACAAACTTCGCAAGAATAAGGCCTTTCTCCTGTATGTGTTCTGATGTGGGTAATCAGAGTATCCTTCCGTGTAAACTGCTTTTTACACATATGGCAGGTATAACGCTTGTCGCCCGTGTGAATTCGTTGATGGCTCCGTAAATGTGAGCTGACTGTAAACGTTTTACTACAAACATTGCAAGAATAAGGCCTTTCTCCTGTATGTGTTCTGATGTGCATAATCAGAGTATCCTTCCGTGTAAACTGCTTTTTACACATATGGCAGGTATAACGCTTGTCGCCCGTGTGAATTCGTTGATGGCTCCGTAAATGTGAGCTGACTGTAAACGTTTTACTACAAACATTTCAAGAATAAGGCCTTTCTCCTGTATGTGTTCTGATGTGCATAATCAGAGTATCCTTCCGTGTAAACTGCTTTTTACACATATGGCAGGTATAACGCTTGTCGCCCGTGTGAATTCGTTGATGGCTCCGTAAATGTGAGCTGACTGTAAACGTTTTACTACAAACATCGCAAGAATAAGGCCTTTCTCCTGTATGTGTTCTGATGTGCCTAATCAGATCAGATTTGTATGTAAACTGCTTGTTGCAAGTCGGGCAGGTGCGGCGGCTGGTGGCGGCGGGGCGCGGGCCGCGGCGCGATGTCGCTCGCCACGTGTGGCTCGCGCGCGGCGCCTCGTGGCCGCGGAGGCGCTCGAGCCTCACGGAACAAGCCATGGCGAGCTGTTCCCTGGCGCGCGCGGACACAGGTCGCGCCCCCCCCGGCCCGAGCGACTGGAACACACACAACAGCTGTTTCATTACAAACCAAACTTACACTTATGGCTTCATTATTAAGGTTGAAACGCACAGAGCGCGGCACAGCGTCATCGCGGGGTGGAGGCGGTTTTGCGGTAAAGCGAACGCGGTCCGGGGCACGTCGCACCAAAAACCCACGCGCCATTCGGTACCGCGGTAGAGCGGAGGCGGCATTTGCGACATATGAAGCAGTAATTGACAGTCGATGTTTCGGAAAGATCAAAAATGCAAATCCGCTTCCCCCCCGCACCGCGCCGCGCCTGCTCTGTGCGTTTCGAGCTTTACTCCGGCTTATCCAAGATCTGTATGCAGAAAGCAAAGCGTTACAAAAAATACGCTGACCACCTGGAGGCACCTCCTATCTACTAATATTGTTTTGAGGGCAACTCAAGGGGATATTATTTAGTAGTCGAGTCATAGACGTTAAGTTATCAAATTCCTTTTAAGCGAGAAATGTCATAATCATCATCAGCCTTTATACGTCCCACTGGCTGGACACAGGCTTCCTCTCATAAGTGAGATGGGGTGGGCAGTATTCCCCCTGGTACCTTTGAACTTTTTCGTAGATGTATGCTGATTGCAGGTATACTCACGATGTTTGCTTTCACCAAAAAGCTAATGGTAAATGTGTAATAAAATCACCCACGACTTGAACCACAAGGAAAATTTACGACGGTACGGGGTGGCCTTAAATAAGTTTAAAAATGAGATTATCACAAAAACCTCTTTCATGTAACATGACACTCGATGTCATTTGCAAAACTTTTTTTGAAATTGTCTAATTTAGCTCCCCCGTTCCCCCTCTACCAAGTAGTTTGAAGAATGTCGTGCTCAGCTCGGGCTTGTACCGTGTCGCGTGGCGAGTACTCACGCGATATGCAGTCCTCGTCGTCGGCGTCCGACACCTCCGCCTTCAGCAAAGAAGATATATACTAACGTAACAAGAAGCGACACCGAAGCATGTGTGCTGTAAACCCGTCTCGCGGCTATGTGTGCGTGTCTTGACGTGAACGGGGGTGCGCGAGGGGCGCGCGGTGTGTGGACAGCTAGCCGCAGCAAGATGAATCGCAGGGGTGCCGCTCGCTTCAACATTCGCTCGCGTGACGTGCGCTCACACAACAGAGATCGATCGGCCGGTAGCGGGCGTGTAGTTTTACTTGAAATTCGTTAGAATTTATAATTTGTAATTCAATGTAATCAACTATGGCTGGAGCTTTTTATTGCTGTGTCTACGGTTGTGACAGTAATACCAAAAGCCACAAAGGGAAAAGCTACTTTAGGCTACCTACCGATCCAGATAAGTTAGTTATAAAATTTTATATGTTGTCTTTCCCTACATTTAGAATTAAGACTTCACCTAAAATCCGTTTTTTAATTCGAAAGACTAAAGAAAGACGAAAGGTTGGTATGAGTATGGATGCATTTTGACTTGCAATACATTAAGAAGTACCTACATCTTCGGAATAAATTAAACAAAAAAAAATTTAATGGCGAATTATATGAAATGTCAGTTGAGTCTTTCAAATTATACTTAACGCGGGTGTCGCGGTCGCAGTGAATGACTTCATTTCATGTCACATAATTTCTATGGATTGAGGTTTAAAAAAATATTTTTTATATTATTGTTATTATTTTAGCATACAATTATATTGAAGCTTAGATTTACACAAGAAAAGTAAGTTTCCATATTACGAGAAGTTTTGTAGGTACATATTTTACGAGCTTTTAGTAAGTTTTCTCCTGACTCAGTGCATCTGTCTGTCTGTGTGTAATCAAAACTTACAGATTAAATTTGACTAGCTTCCCGGTGTTTGATTGAAGAATATCATGATCATTGAATAAACATTATTTCCTCTTGCCAAGGCAGCTACATTGCCAACCCTATGCAACAGACGTGACGTTACAAGGTCACCGGCACTCGGCTCACACCGATAGGCCGTGTCGCCCCCCTGCCTTCAGTGCGCGCGCCTCGTCTGAAGCAAACGCTCTACTTTATTTATACTGCAGTACGTACGAGCCCAATTACAACCCAAAGAGAAATCCGCAAATCAAAGTACAGTTAAGCCGTTTGGCACACGCATACTAGAGGTCAAAACAAAATATTTGACCCGCAGATAAAAAAAAAATCCTTTAGGATGTGAGTGCTGGGACATTATTTTCTTGTATGGGAAAAAAATATTTTTCCCATACAAGATAGTGTGATAGAAGGAACTAAAACAAGTGTTTTTTTTTCGAGGCAACCAAAGTTTCACCCCTTAGGAGGCGAAATGGCGCCACTTCGAAAATGAATATTTCAAAAATTCTACAAGCTTAACGGGTGCACCGATTTAAACGATTAATATGTCAAACGAAAGAGGTTTTTATTTATTGCACAAAAAAAATGGACGTCAAAAATAAAATAAAAAACACTACCAAATTTCACAAGACTCATTTTGAGGGGTGGGGGGGGGTGGGGGGGGGATTTATACTTCTTTACCTAATTACTAAATAAAAACGTTAAAACATGCCTTTTTTCATAATTATTATTACACAATAAAAAAGGGACTAAACAAAAAAAACTGTTTATTAATACCTTCAATAATGACAGATATATTTAACATTTAGTGCGCGCGGGTGAGGTAGTAGTACGCACGGCTGTTTATCTACGTAGAACGAAACGTGTTTGATAGCCGCCATATTGTGTCAAAAAGATTTTGACGACATACCGAGCTCTGATTGGCTACTGCCTTGTCTGCCATTCGACGTCAAACGTCAAAATAAAGTGACAAATAAAAATAAAATGGCGTCTCCTCGGGATTTGGTCTAGTCGTCTCTGAACATTTTTAAATTTTTGCAAATGTTGTTATTTAATGTGTAGTATTGATAGTTTACTATGCAATAAACAAACGAAACAGTGTGTAGCTCATCTAAAATTCATCTGGAAACGCGTAATAACCATTGTTTGGGCAACAAATGGAAGATAGTGAAGTGCGTCGTATGTGGCATGGCATGCAAGTTCTCATTTTGCAAAATGTACGAGTGTTGTGGTTGTAAAACATAGAACTCTGTGAAAGGACGAAGATATATCGTTTTCCCGGATATGAGATGAGATACATTAAAAAATAAATCTGCTGATAAGTAAAATGTTTGTTTAATTTCATTTAACTAAGATACAGCTCAACATAGTTCACGGTATTTCAATTGAACACCAGTTTCATTTTACATCGGACGTTGGTGTTCAGTTGGAAATGCCGTGAGCTTCTTTCTACAGTTCTACACAAAGTGAAATTTAAATGAGCAATGTATATTTATCGTTGGATGTTCATAGTAAGTTCCATTGCCACAGTGTCATTAAATAATTAAAAAAAATAAACGTCAAAAATCTACCAGCGGGTACAGATTAAATATGGTTGCTTACGGTCTATATTTTTGGTTCGTGAGTTGGCGGTCTAAACCCTTACTAGTCTGTGGTAGTAAGTAATCTTTAAACGTAATTAGTCACTTGTTGATGTAACACGTAAAGAGAAACTCGTGTAAGAATGAGACAACAATGTGTACTCCATGTAAATTTAATTCTAACACATTGAAGTACTTCTAGTGAGTTTGTTTAGTACGTGTTATGCCTGCTGCTGAGGCTATTTGAGAGTATGGAAATGAAAGTAATATAACAGAATATGAAAGTAAATTTAATTAATAAATAAATATTGGGGGACAATCTTACACAAATCGACCTAGTCCCAAACTAAGCAAAGCTTGTACTATGGGTAGTAAAGACGACGATATACATACTTATATAGATAAATACATACTTAAATACAAAGAAAACATCCAAGACCCAAGAACAAATATCCGTGATAAATGGACAAATAAATGCTCTGGCCGGGATTCGAACCGGGGACCTCTAGCTTCGGAGGCAGAGTCACTACCAACTAGGGTAAACAGGTCGTCAAATATGAGGAGATTTTGATTTTCTATAAGTAACACAATAATTTTGTCTCCATGTCATCCGTTTGGAAAATTTGAAACTTCACAGGGAAATTCTGAATTAATATTCACTGATAAACTGTATTTAGTAGTGGTCATAGGGTCCCTTTACACGGTTAATATTATCACAATTCTGGTTTTCATTTATTTTGAGTCTTAGTTGTCACACCACACCGGACACTTTGCTAATAGTTTTTTTACTATTAGGTTCATAAATGACCAAGTTATGTGGTGACAAACGTTGAAATGAAAATGTAATCGAAATGGGATCCTCCTTTTTTTGAAAGCTTGATACAAGTTGCTGTAAACAGACCTTACGCATTACACGCAACGGGGTTTATAAAATGTCATCTGATTTTCCTATAAGCAACGTACCACGACAACAATGTTATTACAATAAATATATCAAATAATTTATTTTCTTATCAATATAACAGAAGTTGGTTAAAAAGTTTCGCCTCTAATCAAACCTTTATGTGATTGACTTGACAGTCTTTCTCAGTATGTATAATTTGTAGTCTTTGGTGTGAATATTACAATGACAGGTTAAATTTGAACTTAGTGACAACCGGAAGTGATTAATTTTTTTGAAGTCTACACTGTTTAGATTAGATTAGATTTAGATTAGATTTATTTATTTCACAATATACAATGTCACTTAAAATTACACATAGTCAATTGAAAGGAATTTATATTGTGATCGTAGTTTTTTAAACATTGTCAAATTATACATTTATCATAATAATAATAAACTATATACAATTATATGTCAAAAAAAAATTACAAAATGAACATGTCAATAAAGAATTAAGATCGCCTTACGGGTCGTCATCAATCATCGCACAATTATATAATTCAAACAAAATAATAATACAAAATATTTGGTACAATTCAGATGTCAATAAAAATACAATATTTATAATAAATCTATTTAGTTATGTTATGTCATAATACTCTTTTATAGAATAAAGCGGATTTTCCAACAAAAAGTTTCTTAGACGACTTTCAATTTTTTTTTCAGAAGTTTCACTCTTTAGCTCTAATGGTAGTCGCTCATAATAAGTTGGTCCTATGACACGTGGGTTTTTCCCTGCAAGTGCCATGCGACGAGGGACTGTTCTTAGGCGCCCTGTGTGAACTAAAGTGTTGTCTCTTTACAGCCATAGTAATGACGTTACACTTCCGGTTTATACATATGAGTGATTTACTTGAAAATTAGTAAAGAAAAAAATCTAAAAAATATTTTTTATTATGTTCAAGTAGCATATTTACCCAAATGGTTTTCGATTTAGGCATCATTATGCATTTTGAAATATTATCAATTGGTAAGAAATAAATTTATGTTTTAATTCAAGATTTCTATAACAGCCTAAGTGACGTTCAGAATGGACCGCTATTATAGCGCAAAATAGTGGTGACGCACTCTATAAACCAAGCCACACGAGTGATATATATTATATCTGAAGAATTAAACGACGAAATATAATAGAGCACCATGAAAAATTGTTTACCTAAAATAAATTGCGTTACCGGTATAAACCGCTAAGGAACAACGCGTCCCACCCCTACGCCGGGCGCGCTCCATGAAACCAATCCAAGCTCCAATGGCAGCGACGTTACCGTCCTCCCCGCGACCCGCACATGCCGCTTGCTTTGGTGACGGTTGATTCGAACTAAATCGCTCATAAGAGCTATCTAGTGGGAGGTGATCTGTGGTGTCAGGTTATTGCTTGTTACATTACGATTACTTTGAGTTTGCCACTGACATATGCTCTTGATACACATTTAAATTGGAAATCACATATCAAAAAAATTAATGGTACTATTTCTAGCCATTGCTATGCACTGTCCGTCCTTTCTGGAACATGTTCAGAGAAGATCGTGAGACAAGCTTATTTTGGAAATGTTTACCCATTGTTAACTTACGGAATCATTTATTGGGGAAACTCTGTAGATGTTAAGTCGACATTTATTCTCCAAAAGAAATGTATACGCACCATATACCATCTAGATACCAAACATTCTCTGCGCATTGTATTCAGAGAAAGGCGTCTTCTAACTTAAACTAGTATCTTTATAATGGAATTGTGCCTATTTGTTAAAAGTCATCAAGATTATTTTGTAAAAAAGAATTCGCTAAGGACAAATTTAAGAATGCAGTATAAATACCAGGGCTTGTAACCGGTTCATTTCTCCGTACAAAAAACGGGTTAGGAATTTCGTTCTTTCGTTTACTATTTCATGTTTAATCAGGCAATCTAAAAATACACAGTCATAACCTAAATACAATACACAGACCTAGATAAAGAGCATAAACTAATTCAAATTATTTGGCTATTTCGGGGTTTTTGAGATTAACCGGTTACAACCCCTGATAAATACAATCTGCTGCGTCCGAACGCAAATAATACGATGTACCACAAAAGCACGATTATCACGGCAATACGGTCTTTAATGAACTGCCTAGCGATATAAAGATGTTAGAAGGGAATCTGTTTAAGCGTAAATTAAAGAATTGGCTCATTGACAGGGTCTTCTATGATATTAAAGAATTTTTTGATGGTGCATGTGCTAAAAATAATTGTATAATGTATTTTAGGTTAAATATTAATATTGTATGCCCGCACAGGGTAGTTGTTGATACCTTTTACCTGTACACACCTTGTACACAGTGAACAATAAATCATTCATTCATTCATTCTTATCCGATTGGATAGTATACTTTAACGCCTATGTAATAGAGTTTCTATTACAAACATACGATTTTAAGACCGTGTCTATGTAAAAGAAACTCTATCCACATTAGTGTTAAAGTAGAATATCCAATGGAATAAAAGCATATGTCAGTATCAAACTTAAAGTAATTTACCTGTATACATTCTTAATGTTGACCTGTCTGCAAACAATTTACTACAAACGTCGCAAGAATAAGGTCTTTCTCCTGTATGTGTTCTGATGTGGGTAATCAGAGTACCCTTAATTGTAAACCACTTGTCGTGCTTGTTGTGTATTGCAAGTATATCGCAAGAGCGCTCGTGGCCCAGCGGCGCCCGCGTACCGCGTGCGGGATGCGAGGTTAAGCAATGTGGGCGCAGGTCAGTTCTTGGATGGGTGAACGCTTTGAGTGGTTACTAACTGAGCGCTCTCGTGTTTTCGAAGGCACGTTAAGGCGTTGATCCCGGCTGCTGTCTACGACAGCAGTCGTTAAGCCAAGTTAGAGGCCTTCGGGCGGCTTGAGAACTTCTAACAGTCAGTTGCCCACTTACTTGACAAAGGGGGGTCGAAGTTGCACCACGTCCGTAGGGAGTACCCATCGTTACCCTACACGTGACCCCTGGGTGGTGCTAAAAGTGCAACAATAACTGGCAACCGTACTTGTCTTCTCGAAGATCTCACGGTTCGTAAATAAATGCTATACAATTACATAAATAGTATACCGCTTGTCGCCCGTGTGAATTAGTTTATGTTTCCGTAAATGTGAGCTTCGTGCAAGTGCGCATTATAAAAGAAGATGCAAAGCGCTTGGTTCGAATTAGAGGAATTTCGACCAGGTAAGAATGGTAGCCAGCCGTACGTCTGGATGTCCGATGGAAGAAGGGGGAAGGCGGTATGGCGGTCATGTATGTGTTCTGATGTGGGTAATCAGATGATCTTTCTGTGTAAACTGCTTTTTACACATATGGCAGGTATAGCGCTTGTCGCCCGTGTGGATTCGTTGATGTCTCCGTAAATCTGAGCTTCGTGCAAACTTTTTACTACAAACATCGCAAGAATAAGGCCTTTCTCCTGTATGTGTTCTGATGTGGGTAATCAGAGTACTTTTCTGTATAAACTGCTTTTTACACATATGGCAGGTGTAGCGCTTGTCGCCTGTGTGAATTCGTTGATGGTCCCGTAATTGTGTGCTGACTGCAAACGTTTTACTACAAATGTCGCAAGAATAAGGCCTTTCTCCTGTATGTGTTCTGATGTGGGTAATCAGAGCACCCTTCGCTGTAAACTTCTTTTTGCACATATGGCAGGTATAACGCGTGTCGCCCGTGTGAGTTCGTTGATGGCTCCGTAAATGTGAGCTTCGTGTAAATGTTTTACTACAAACATCGCAAGAATAAGGCCTTTCTCCTGTATGTGTTTTGATGTGCATAATCAGATTACTTTTGTTTGTAAACATCTTCTTGCACATATGGCAGGTATAACGCGTGTCACCAGTGTGAGTTCGTTGATGTCTCCGTAAATCTGAGTTTCGTGTAAATGTTTTACTACAAACATCGCAAGAATAAGGTCTTTCTCGTGTATGTGTTCTGATGTGGCTAGTCAAATGACCTTTCTTTTTAAACTGCTTTTTACACATATGGCAGGTATAACGCTTATCGGCCGTGTGAATTAGTTGATGGTTCCATAATGTTGAGCTGTCTGAAAACGTCTTACTACAAACTTCGCAAGAATAAGGCCTTTCTCCTGTATGTGTTCTGATGTGGGTCATCAGAGTATCCTTCCGTGTAAACTGCTTTTTACACATATGGCAGCAATAACGCTTGTCGCCTGTGTGAATTCGTTGATGGTCCCGTAAATGTGAGCTGACTGTAAACGTTTTACTACAAACATCGCAAGAATAAGGTCTTTCTCTTGTATGTGTTTTGATGTGGGTAATCAGAGTACTTTTCTGTATAAACTGTTTTTTACAAATATTGCAGGTATAACGCTTGTCGCCCGTGTGAGTCCGTTGATGGCACCGTAAATTTGAGATGACTGCAAACGTTTTACTACAAACGTCGCAACGGTAAGGTTTTTCTCCTGTATGTGTTCTGATGTGAATAATCAGATGACTTTCGAATGGAAACTGCTTGTTGCAAGTCGGGCAGGTGCGGCGGCTGGTCGCGGCGGGGCGCGGGCCGCGGCGCGATGTCACTCGCCACGTGTGGCTCGCGCGCGGCGCCTCGTGGCCGCGGAGGCGCTCGAGCCTCACGGAACAAGCCATGGCGAGCTGTTCCCTGGCGCGCGCGGACACAGGCCGCGCCCCCCCGGCCCGAGCGACTGCAACACACACAACAGCTGTTTCATTACAAACCAAACTTACACTTATGGCTTCATTATTAAGGTTGAAACGCACAGAGCGCGGCACAGCGTCGTCGCGGGGTGGAGGCGATTTTGCGGTAAAGCGAACGCGGTCCGGGGCACGTCGCACCAAAAACCCACGCGCCATTCGGTACCGCGGTAGAGCGGAGGCGGCATTTGCGACATATGAAGCAGTAATCGACAGTCGATGTTTCGGAAAGATCAAAAATGCAAATTCGCCTACGCCCCGCACCGCGCCGCGCCCGCTCTGTGCGTTTTGAGCTTTACTCCGGCTTATCCAAAATCTGTATGCAGAAAGCAAAGCGTTACAAAAATACGCTGACCACCTGGAGGCACCTCCTATCTACTAATATTGTTTTGAGGGCAACTCAAGGGGATATTATTTAGTAGTCGAGTCATAGACGTTAAGTTATCAAATTCCTTTTAAGCGAGAAATGTCATCATCATCCTTTATACGTCCCACTGGCTGGACACAGGCTTCCTCTCATAAGTGAGATGGGGTGGTTAGTATTCCCCCTGGTACCTTTGAACTTTTTCGTAGATGTATTCAGATTGCAGGTATACTCACGATGTTTGCTTTCACCAAAAAGCTAATGGTAAATGTGTAATAAAATCACCCACGACTTGAACCACAAGGAAAATTTACGACGGTACGGGGTGGCCTCAAATAAGTTTAAAAATGAGATTATCACAAAAACCTCTTTCATGTAACATGACACTCGATGTTATTTGCAAAACTTTTTTTTAAATTGTCTAATTTAGCTCCCCCGTTCCCCTCTACCAAGTAGTTTGAAGAATGTCGTACTCGGCTCCGGCTTGTACAGTGTCGTGTGGCGAGTACTCACGCGATATGCAGTCCTCGTCGTCGGCGTCCGACACCTCCGCCTTCACTGCGCGCGCCTCATCTGAAGCAAACGCTCTACTTTATTTATACTGCAGTATGTACGAGCCCAATTACAACCCAAAGAGAAATCCGCAAATCAAAGTACAGTTAAGCCGTTTGGCACACGCATACTAGAGGTAAAAAAAAATATTTGACCCGCAGATTAAAAAAAATCCTTTAGGATGTGAGTGCTGGGACATTATTTAAAAAAATATTTTTCCCATACAAGATAGTGTGTTTTTTTCGAGGCAACCAAAGTTTCACCCCTTAGGAGGCGAAATGGCGCCACTTCGAAAATGAATATTTCAAAAATTCTACAAGCCTAACGGGTGCACCGATTTAAACGATTAATATGTCAAACGAAAGAGTTTTTTATTTATTGCACAAAAAAAATGGACGTCAAAAATAAAATAAAAACACTACCAAATTTCACAAGACTCATTTTGGGGGGGGGGGGGGATGTATACTTCTTTACCTAATTACTAAATAAAAACGTTAAAACATGCCTTTTTTCATAATTATTATTACACAATAAAAAAGGGACTAAACAAAAAAACTGTTTATTAATACCTTTAATAATGACAGATATATTTAACATTTAGTGCGCGCGGGTGAGGTAGTAGTACGCACGGCTGTCTATCTACGTACAACGAAACGTGTTTGATAGACGCCATATTGTGCTCATCTAAAATTCATCTGGAAACGCGTAATAACCATTGTTTGGGCAACAAATGGAAGATAGTGAAGTGCGTCGTATGTGGCATGGCATGCAAGTTCTCATTTTGCAAAATGTACGAGTGTTGTGGTTGTAAAACATAGAACTCTGTGAAAGGACGAAGATATATCGTTTTCCCGGATATGAGATGAGATACATTAAAAAATAAATCTGCTGATAAGTAAAATGTTTGTTTAATTTCATTTAACTAAGATACAGCTCAACATAGTTCACGGTATTTCAATTGAACACCAGTTTCATTTTACATCGGACGTTGGTGTTCAGTTGGAAATGCCGTGAGCTTCTTTCTACAGTTCTACACAAAGTGAAATTTAAATGAGCAATGTATATTTATCGTTGGATGTTCACAGTAAGTTCCATTGCCACAGTGTCATTAAATAATTTAAAAAAATAAACGTCAAAAATCTACCAGCGGGTACAGATTAAATATGGTTGCTTACGGTCTATATTTTTGGTTCGTGAGTTGGCGGTCTAAACCCTTACTAGTCTGTGGTAGTAAGTAATCTTTAAACGTAATTAGTCACTTGTTGATGTAACACGTAAAGAGAAACTCGTGTAAGAATGAGACAACAATGTGTACTCCATGTAAATTTAATTCTAACACATTGAAGTACTTCTAGTGAGGTTGTTTAGTACGTGTTATGCCTGCTGCTGAGGCTATTTGAGAGTATGGAAATGAAAGTAATATAACAGAATATGGAAGTAAATTTAATTAATAAATAAATATTGGGGGACAATCTTACACAAATCGACCTAGTCCCAAACTAAGCAAAGCTTGTACTATGGGTAGTAAAGACGACGATATACATACTTATATAGATAAATACATACTTAAATACAAAGAAAACATCCAAGACCCAAGAACAAATATCCGTGATAAATACACAAATAAATGCTCTGGCCGGGATTCGAACCCGGGACCTCTAGCTTCGGAGGCAGAGTCACTACCAACTAGGGTAAACAGGTCGTCAAATATGAGGAGATTTTGATTTTCTATAAGTAACACAATTATTTTGTCTCCATGTCATCCGTTTGGAAAATTTGAAACTTCACAGGGAAATTCTGAATTAATATTCACTGATAAACTGTATTTAGTAGTGGTCATAGGGTCCCTTTACACGGTTAATATTATCACAATTCTGGTTTTCATTTATTTTGATTCTTGAAATGTTGCCAATTGGTAAGAAATAAATTTATGTTTTAATTCAATATTTCTTTAACATCCTCAGCGACGTTCATAATGGACCGCTATTATAGCGCAAAATAGTGATGACGCACTCTATAAACCAAGCCACACGAGTGGTATATATTATATCTGAAGAATGAAACGACGAAATATAATAGAGCACCATGAAAAATTGTTTACCTAAAATAAATTGCGTTACCGGTATAAACCGCTAAGGAACAACGCGTCCCACCCCTACGCCGGGCGCGCTCCATGAAACAGCCAATGGCAGCGATCTTCACATCTGTGGTGTCAGGTTATTGCTTGTTACAATACGATTACTTTGAGTTTGTCACTGACATATGCTCTTATCCCATTGGATAGTATACTTTAACGCCTATGTAATAGAGTTTCTATTACAAACATATATTGGGCTATACGGGATATAGATGAAAATCAGTAGTTCCTCAATACGATTTAATCCGTTGGTATAAACTTATACAAAATTAGGCTTATTTTCTGCTGACACATAATCACACCTTATTCTAATTCTTATAATTATTTACTAAGACTGAACCGTTCTCGACTGCAGCTATGAATCGAATGCCCAACCGCCCCAGCTCCGATCACGCCGCCAGCCCTCGTATTGGCGCGTAAGTAGCAGGGTGCGACAGTGGCGCCACCGGAAGTAATCAAGCTCTGAACCAATTATTGTTTAGTTCAATAAATGTATTCCAGTTTTGCAGATATACCAGCAATAATCATGTTACTTATATAATTAATCATTACTCTTATAATTGCTCCTTACAGCTCGGCCATCCTGTTTAGGGCGAGACCATCAATATTACAGACTAAAGTAATATATTACAAACTAGGATTAGCTTACAAAACATACATAACAGTCTTACGAAATCTGCGGTTATTACCTACACGACATTTGACATACTCTCAATACTCTGTACAATTCAGAAATAACACTTAAATTGATAAATCACATATATATATATACATCTCAATTCGGTACAATTTAGCTTTAAACATATCTATCACTTGTACCAGTATCGTCATCACAGGATTTGAAATCTCTGACGTTCATCCAAGGCTGATTTTGTCTACAACTACAATATTCTCATATGACCTTCCTTGTATTAAAATAACACAATTACACAAGATTAAATTTAATTCAATGAACGTTATTTATCAAAGCATGCAGCCACAACGAGCCCTCCTTACGGCGCGAAACAATTGCAGTCCGTATTAAACCTCTTTAGTTTTATGTTTTACACAGTCAGTATTTAGTTAAATAACCTTATTTTATCAACTAACAATAATTACACACTTACTATCATTGTAAATACTTATTCAAGAGAAAAGTATGAAATAGGTCGAACCGGAAGTTACTATTGAATAGAATAATCGTTAATATTCTTTCATTAGCCGTGCTTTTAACGTACTCATTGTAACGTGGTTGTACACGGTGTAAGTTTGTCTATCTCATTATTTTTAAAAATCTCCTCTCAATCCCTCAAAGGTTAGCTGGAAGAGATCCCTCATAGGGATAAGTTCGCCTTTGTACTCTGATCCTGTGTGACATGTATATGTTTTAAACTGTTATTGTGTACAATAAAGTGCTTACATACCAGTGGCGGCGCGTAAGAATTTTCGCTGGGCAACCCGGAGCAAAAAAGCACCTACCTTAAAATTTATAATTTTTCTTTAAAAGCAAAAGTATATTTGTGTTCTTGAGCGCAACCCCTTGCAGTAAATGTATACCACTTTTGCCATACTTGTCATTTCATCACTGACGTCACGTAAAGAATGTATGTCGAGTCGAGTATGACAAAAGCGGCTTTGAAAAAAGCCTTTTGAACAGCATTCACATCTCAATTAAATTAATTACAATTAAACAACTGACGAAAACAAATAAAAAACCTGCAAATACGCCTTCCTCGCAACGGAACAACAATTATTAATGCAAGCTACCTTGTAGATCTAAATTCCACTGGTTAAAAGATTAATTAGTTATTTATGCACTAATCTTATCAAAACAACAAATCACAACACCAAACATTCATACTATTCGTATTCGTAGAGTAACCGGGCAAATGTAAACTGTATTGCCACCCCATTCCGCTATTCACCCAAGAATCCAAAAAACGGGCACTTTGGTTGCGAAATTCTTGGTAAGTAATTAAATTATTGATCTTCGAACTACGTTAGACCATTGTGTTTTATGAAACAATTTATTTTTATTTTTATTATAAATTGAGAATCAAACGAACTTACCAAGTGAAGTTCGATGACAATTATGTGAGCAGCTTCATTCTTTGCGATTTATTGTTTACATGTTGTAGTAGCGCCACCTAGCCTTGGCCTTGCACGGATTTTTAGAGTTTTTTTTTTTAAACAGCAACATTTTGTCAACTGTCAACCCCCACCTACTAACCTAACATTCCTGAACACTCCGCTCGGCGATCTAGAATCATTTGTTTAGAGCTAGTTTATTTTTCACATTTTATTTTGTTATGGGGTAGGGTAGATATAAATTTCTAGGGAAGGAATGCATAAATCGCGTCGAATGAAGCTGCTCACATAATTGTCATCGAACTTCACTTGGTAAGTTCGTTTGATTCTCAATTATGTATCGCAGCTTCACACTTTGCGATTTATTGTTTACATGTAGATGTTCAGAGCATCCACAAGATAAAATGTGAAACTTAAGGATGCCAAAATACGTTTGCAAAAGTGTATAGTTATTATTAAAAAAGTGAATCTATGACATCCAATAAGTTAATGGTAATTCTTGTTTCAGAATTAATAGCTACCTACTTATGGTAACTCAGTTTTGATAATATTGTAAACATTACAGGTGAATTACTATTTACCTACTTATAATCTTAGTAGTTTCTTGTAAAAATGGTTATATTTTTATTTATTTGTACTAATTGTTTTATATTGTTATAGGGTGGAAGAGAGAATTTCTGTTGCAATACAAGTATCATTAAGATTGGCTATTTATGGCCGATCATACTACTTAGCGAAAACTGAGGAGGAGTCTGTGCAACCAGCGGTTTTCCTTATAGTGTCCATTTTCGTTTGGTTTGGGACGAAACTTACGAGTGTTTTTTTTTATTATTTTTTAGGTAACTCAAAAATAAAGTATATCAACTTAATGTTGTATTTTTACTAAGAAATGTTTTGAGACACTAAGTTGAAAATATTTCAGGACAATCATCATAATTAGGTAATCTCAGAACTAGTTCTGGGTATTAGTTTACGTTCAGGTATTATAATCATAATATCTTTTGCGGAATTTATTTTACTATTTTTAATTTCACTTATATTATAAAGGAGTTTGTATTCGATGTGATGTGACTAAAACCAACAATGTTGCAAACATTTATTTATTTATTTTATGAAAGAATTTCTAAGTCAAATCGTTCGAGTCGAGAAGTTTTGAGTTGGCTATTTTTGTGCTAGCAGTCCTACTCGGATCCCACGTTAAATTATATTTCGGATTTGTGGGACATGAAGAGTCCTTCATAAAACGTTTTATCCTATCCTCATCTAAATTACCAAGTATTACAGATATTGCCTAATACTTATAAGATTTTATGATATCATATCAACCTTATAAAATATATCTGTGAAAACGTGAAAATAATTGGTACTGATACGTAATTATGATCATAATTGGGAGTATTTGAATACAACATCCACGATTTATAAAAATGACTGCACTATTTTCGCCGTAGATGACAAGCATTTTCAGCAGTGTTTGCCTGAAAGTTTCGCGACAGGCAACTTCAGGGTGAGGAGTAAGTTGTGGTGGGTTCTGAATGGAGAGATTAATAAGTAGGGTTCCACAACTATTCGTTCCTACATTATGTTTAGTATAACGTTAGTTATCAACGAGAATGGTAGAAATGTGTATAAAAAATATATTTCTAAGAAATTGTGAAAGCGTCTATAGCCCCTGCTTACGGGTCATTTTTCCCTGTTAGAAATCTATCAAATTTTGCATTAAGTACATCTGCTTGGAAAAATATAAATATGGCGAGTTTCATAGTTATTTTGGTGGGAAGTATTTATTATTATTATTATTTGTGTCATGCTATCACACATTTGCCTTTAATATTGATATAGGATGCGAAAATAAATACTTATAGGTGTTATCATTCAGTTGATGAAAATTGATTTATTATTTTATATTTTACAATATTCACCTCAACCAGTGAAAATGTTTTCATTAAAAATTCATCTAAGTTGCAGTATATGGAATTATTTACCTAATCAACTTAATTTAATCAAAAATGATATCTTATCTCAATTTTTTTACATACGATGGTAAATTGGAGGTATTAAGTAAAAATGTATGATTAAATTGTTCATTGTTCATCATTTTATTTCAATTTGATATACACTAGAGGTGTAACCACGACTAGATACTGAACTGCGGCAAAGAAGCAGTAATAAACCGATATTTTTTGCGATTGCTCGTAATTCGCATCTTTTATAGGTAGTTTTTAACATACTTAATGAGTAGATTTGTGTGAAATTTAAACTTTTTTGGAAATTGGCCTTTTTTTAAATATATCATAACTTAACTAACCTTCATAGCCAAAACATAAAATCCAAAAACGTACACAAAAATAAGTCTTAGGCACAAAACTGCTAAATCCAAAATGTATGAAGACCTGATCTGCGTCAGATAATTAGTCGGTGCGGTCGGTCGCTCTCTGACAATCCTCTACCAAAACAATAAAAACATCATGAAGGTAATTCACTGAAATCAAGCCATAATTTTTTCTATAACTGTTTCTATTGTAATATCTTAGTAAAAAACGAAATATGCATTGCGAATACCGAATGCATGATAGTTAAATATATCCATTGTTATTTAAATATCAGGTATTTTTTATGTGGTAAGTGTACCAAAACCAAGAAAAAAAATATCGTTCAAGGTCGAACGGAACCAAACAGTTATTTGTAATGATTTATGACACTTAAAACGCTGTACGGTAATGTTCCATTTTCAATGTTTAGTATCTATACATATACTTATTGAGGCATTTTAGTTCAAAATGAATCTTTTATCTTCATTGGTTTACCAAGAAGATTGGAGAGAGATATTAGCCAGTATCAGGACTGAAGAGAGACTTAAACTTGATGTTAAGTCGTTTTTTTTTTTTTATACAGAAGTCAAAATCTGTTTGCTCTTGTTTAGTTTTGGAATTAACACTAGGGTTATCTGTTCAACAAGAAATAGATCTAAAAGGAATTGAATATCCTTCTAACAAAGAAAAAATATAGTATGCTCTTATTAGTAATCGTCCAGCAGCTGTTGAAGAATTAATTGGACGATTAGGTATATCTAGGCTTAGAAGCATTATTTAATGCCTAACCAGACTGCTGGATAGTTTTTGATGCTTAATATATATATTTAACCGTTTTCTACAAACAACTACGTATCCCTACTGGAATCGCCACCAATTCAAATATGAAAGCTAAAGCATTTGCATTGTCTGCCGTTACTTAGCCGTTTTTGCTGGTACAGGAATGACGAGTCTCTTTTTACCAGAGGATCAGCTAAGCGACCCTGACTTCCAGGTTGAGAGCAGGGCCTAACAAAAAGTCGCAATTACTAGGAACCACATATTCTTTGATTATTTAGATTCGCCCATTACGTCCTATGACAGGCCTAGGCCAGGATATTTTGAAACCTACTAGCCACATCTTTATGAATACATGGACTCAAAGGGGGCTTTACTTTTGAGGCATCGCCCAGTAACTGGAGCATGTTGTCGTCAAGTTGTAAAGCCTCTGATTGACTTTCTCCTGATGTACCTGGTTGCGGCGGCAACGGCAAGTTGAGTTGTGGCGGTAACAGCAAACACCCGGCACTTCCAGCTGTGGTGATTGTTCCTGGTATGTGTCCCATTCAGGTTTGCAATAATGCGGAAACAACTCCGTATAAGGTACATATTTTGTTAAACTCGCAACAAGTAACAGGAGATGTAGCCATGAAGTCAATCATAATGTGAAGGCAACGGCCCGTATTTAGCAGTACAATTCACTATTATTTTGACAGAGGGTACCCACATTTAGTAAACTCGTATCAAGGAATAGGCGATGGCTATCCGTAAAGCCAGACTTTGGTGAAGCATAAAATGTGACAGTAACAGCCCATATTTAGCAGTACCTACCTACGTATCACTATTATTTTGACAGAGAGTACCCACATTTGGTAAACTCGTATCAACAAACAGGCGATGACTATGTAGCCGTGAAGCCAGACGTTGATCAAGCATAATGTGAAGGTAACAGCCCATATTTAGCAGTACGCATCACTATTATTTTGACAGAGAGTACCCAGATTTGGTAAACTCGTATCAAGTAACAGGCGATGACTATGTAGCCGTGAAGCCAGACGTTGATCAAGCATAATGTGAAGGTAACCGCCCATATTTAGCAGTACGCATCACTATTATTTTGACAGAGAGTACCCAGATTTGGTAAACTCGTATCAAGTAACAGGCGATGACTATGTAGCCGTGAAGCCAGACGTTGATCAAGCATAATGTGAAGGTAACAGCCCATATTTAGCAGTACGCATCACTATTATTTTGACAGAGAGTACCCAGATTTAGTAAACTCGTATCAAATGTTGATCTCGTTGAAAGCAGCGGCAGCGTGGTGAAGCACTCGAGCTAGCTGGAGTGTCGTCGAATGCCCGGCTCTGAAGCCAAACTGTTCGTCGCGTGGCTGGAATACATATGGAATACTTCGAACGGGTTCAGGAGACGTGCAAAGGCTTGAGCACGGAAACGCTGAATGATTCTAGATCGCCGAGCGGAGTGTTCAGGAATGTTAGGTTAGTAGGTGGGGGTTGACAGTTGACAAAATGTTGCTGTTTAAAAAAAAAAACTCTAAAAATCCGTGCAAGGCTAAGGCTAGGTGGCGCTACTACAACATGTAAACAATAAATCGCAAAGAATGAAGCTGCGATGCATAATAATAGAATTTTATATTTTGCGCAATCCATTCCACACAGTTTTCGATGAGAGTAAAGTAAGGCAATGTTTTAATAAGTGCGCCAAATTCGGACAGTTTCTAAATTGCTAAGCCATTTATTCTAATATAAACCTTATCATTTTAGAGTCAAGGTCTAAATTCGAATGAGACACCTTACCGTAACACGATAATAATCGGCTTTCTTTCGGCGGCCATTTTGCGATGCGTGGCCTTGACAATTTACGAACGTAGTGCGTGCAATTTCAATGACAACTGGAATTTAATGAATGAGATGGCTAGGTAAGGCAAGACAAAATACACGGGCTTGTCTTAGCGTTAGCGCGTTCGACCAAGCTAAGTTTGCACCTGGTCGTATGGCGCCGCATACAAATGAGGTGCAAACTCAGCTTGGTCGAGAATTACGTGCGTAGTAAATAATGAATGTAGTGATTGTTGAAATTTATTGTGAAGCTAAGATACTTACTTATAGTCAATTGGTCCATGGTACTACGTGTTTATGTAATAAATATTTTGTATTTTTATTGATGAGTGATTTATGATGAGTTTGATATATTGTACCTTGAGTCTGTTCTCTGTTGACTTCCAGCGGCTCAATGCTATCTCCCGGCTGTTAAGTGGTAGAATCGGCGGCTCATGTCTGAACGGCAGGTCTACTATATAACGTCCGTCGTCGTCTCTTGTGGTTGTTCTCTCGTACAAATTTTCTACTTTACACATAGGTGCATGTAATATGCCTAATTTGAAGAATAAACTACTTTTACTTTTTTTTACTTTTATTTCTTGTGAGTTTTTGTGTCTCATCCTCTATTGTCTCTATCTCCCAGAACTTCTTTAACAATTGGTTCAACTCGACGTTTAAATGCATGCTTATGAATGGTTTCTTCTCTTGCTCTCTTTCTGGCTCGATAATTTTTCCTGATATTATCCAGCCCAGGTGTGTGTAATGCAATGGGAGAGCCTGGAACGCCTTTAATCAGACCAGGCTGTATCATCTCGTTGTAAACTTCTACTCCCAGCAGAACGTCTATGGGTCCTGGTTGGTAATAAGTTGGGTCAGCTAGTTGTAGATCTCTCAGGTGTACCCAATTGGGTACCTTAAGTTTTCTAAAGTGGTCCATATTATATTTTTTATTGTTAGTAGACACAAAATGAAGTCCAAAACTGCAGCTGATATTTTTTTATTACTTGTGGTTTTTTAGAAATATTTTTTTGAATATGTGTTTTGACATACCACGAGTTTGGTTGGATTAATAGAGTTTGTGCCTTAGTCTGCCACAACAAAAAAAATGCGTGGAGTTGACAGCTGGCACTGACAGTTGGCAGTTGTCAAATATAGCCGTCGCATCGTACTGAATGACGAAACAATCCCTGTATCCAATTGTGTGAAGTTTTTAGGGCTTTTCCTTGATGCTCGTCTAACAGGAATCCCACATTAAAATTACATTACAAATAAATGTGAAAAAAGCGTTAACGTTTTGAGGGCTCTATCTGGTTCATGGTGGGGCTCCCACCCTTTCTCACAAAAGCTCCTCTATAACGCTATTATTAGGAGTCATTTTGATTATGGGTCTTTTTTGCTTGAGCCCTGTAGTAAGCTAGCCCTGAACTGCCTTGATAAGATACAATCTAAATGTCTACGCATTATCTGTGGTGCTATGAAGTCCTCTCCTATTAACGCTCTCCAGGTCGAATGTCTAGAGCCTCCACTGAGACTGAGGAGACAATTTTTGGCTGACCGCTTTTTCTTTAGAGCGGCCCATTCCTCCAATCATCCTTTAATCTTTCGAATAAAAAGCCTGGCGAATATAATTCCTTCCTCCAAATATTGGTCCCATAAAGACCTCCCGTGCCTCATCAAAAGCTTTGAAAAGCTTTCGGATGCTCCTCCTCTTATGACAACTCCTGGCAACCCTCTGTTTCAGTTTCCATATGCCGCTTTAATATTTAGACCTAATGTTGTTTTCTCCCTGGGTTTACAGAAGTCCTCCCCCGAAACTAACAAAGCCTTCTCAAAAATATTGGCTGAGAAATGGGATGGATGGCTTCCCATATTTACAGACGCCTCCAAACTGACTAAGGAAGGATATGTAGGTTCTGCTGTTTGGATACCTCACTTTAAACTAGTCTTAAGTTTTAAAAACCCTCCCATTACTTCAGTATTTACAGGAGAAGCTATTGCTCTTTTTGAAGCCATTTGTTTCATAGAATCCCACAAGATCACTAAAGCCATTGTATTTTCTGACTCCCTTAGCTGCCTCCAGGATCTGGCTAAATGTCCTCTCCGGTCTAGAGATAATCTTTTAGTTACCCTTAATTCCCGTGAGGTTCTATATCGCTGCCTCACTCTCGGCTTGGAAGTAGTGATGGCTTGGATCCCGAGCCATTCTAATATTGATGGCAATGAGCAAGCCGATGCCTGTGCCAAACAGGCAGTTGAGATTGGATGTACTTCTCATTTTGGGTGCCACAGTCAGGATTTGCGGGCTTCCGCCAAGCGCCATTTAACTGAACATTGGTCGGAGGAATTGGATATTACTCGAATTTCTAAGGGGAAATACTATGGTGGTATTCAGCCGAACCTTCCAGTTAGACCTTGGTTCTTTAAATTTCAAAAAGCAAATAAGGTTGCTACCTCGACAATAATCCGATTGCGACTGGGGCATATCTGTTCTCCATCATTTCTTGCCAAAATCAGAATTCGTGACCATTCATTATGTGAATGTGGGCTGGAGGAGGGCACAGCAGACCATATTTTTTTTAACTGTGCCAAAATTCCGTCTTCCCTTTATGACTTTCTCCCTGACTATATCCACCGTCCTGCCAACCTTAGTTACATCCTCACTTTTGTTAATACTCCCTTTGTGTATATATTAGCTAAATTTATTAATAACTTTAATATTAAACTTTAGTATCTTTGGTGTTTGTACAGTTATACCTGGGCAATCCTTCCCTTTTAAGGGTTTTTATTCTATTTTTTATATTTAACAAAAAAAAAGAAGAAAAAGCTAACCATGTGATTGTTGTAGTTAGTCTAACATTGTGTTGTCTCCTTTGTTCTAGGTTTTTTTCAACCGATTGCGCGTCTTCGCCCTTTGGACAGTGTCTATTAAGACTTCCGTGTAGCATCCAACCTTGACGCTGGCATAATTGTCCCACTGGACAGTGCCAATAAAATTAAAAATCGATCGATCGAGCCGTCACATCTACGAGTTTGTACGCTGTGCTTCCTAATTTCTACTGTTCTCGAGTTTTTACCGTCGAATTTTGCCTGACCCTGGATTTTGTAGTACCCGCATCTCACGACGACCACCGTATTGCTATTTTACGGAAATAAAAACGACGACTTGTGCACATATATTTGCACAACGATACTTCTGCCCTCGACGACTCTTGCGCTGCCCTACTGCTTACTTGCTAAACCTAACTTAGCAAGGAAAATGAGTTCCTCAGAAGACTTTGTACGAGCAGACTCCGGAAATTTGCCAGACATGGACATGGTGGTTATTTTATTATGGAATATTTAAGGACATATAACTCCAAATGCTTTGTTAGAGCGAAAGTTGTTCTTAAACACAAGAACACCACAAAATATTACCTATCTCGTAACAGTGCATATAAATGAAATAGAAAGCACCATTATATTTCGTCGCTTCATTCTTCAGATATAACTTAACCAGGTAGTCATTTAAGCCTACAAGGCAACATCGCACGCTTTAGAGAATCGCAATCGATAGTTTGATTGAATCGATAAAATGAATCGATACCCACTTTCCTGAGCAACCGACAGTCAAACGCGATTATTTTTTCGTGCGAGGCAACGAGTACACGCGTTCTCCAATAGACTTTGATCCCGCGCGTAATCATGTCGAAAAGAAGTGCGCAGGAAAAAATTGAGTTATACCACAATAAAATAAGAAAATTAGAAGAAAAGCAACGCCCACGACGGCGTTTAGTGATTTTGTCATCTTCCGAGGACGAAGAAAGTTCCGGTAAGTACAAAGATCAATCTACCCACACTTATAAAATATTTTACGAAATACTTTATAACCAGTGATTTCAGCGCTATTTAGGGCAAATTACGTTCTGCTAAAAGCCTAGAGTCGATTTTGAACGTGGCTAGCCTGGGGGTTGACCGTGAGTCAATACGAAGGCATTATTCTCATAAAACATACGATTCTAAAGGAACGTATGTATAGGGATATTCCGCTTAATGTTGCATCATAGTCGGCTAGACATGTTGCTAAAAAAGCTTTCCTTTTCTGATTAAGGTAAGTGTAAAGATTAATCTACCCACACTTATAAAATATTTTACGAAATAATTTATAACCAGTGATTTGAGCGCTATTTATGGCAAATTACGTTCTGCTAAAAGCCTAGAGTCGATTTCGAACGTGGCTAGCCTGGGGGTTGACCGTGAGTCAATACGAAGGCATTAATCTCATAATACATACGATTCTAAAGGAACGTATGTATAGAGATATTTCGCTTAATGTTGCATCATAGTCGGCTAGATACTTATGTTGCTAAAAAGGCTTTCCTTTTTTGTTTAAGGAAATGACACAGCGTCTGAGCAGTCAGAGGCGACACATGAGCCTTCTACGTCACAAGTAGTTCAAGTAGAACCTGACCTTGACCCAGAACTTCTATCAGCACTCGGCGACGCAACGGAAGACGTCCCGATTTTCGGCGAGAAAATACATGCTACTTTAGCCCAACGTTGGCTACCATTACTTAAGAGTGGTTTACCGAAGGAAACCAAAGATACGTTGTTAAAAGACTATCTTGTACCTGAAAATTGTCCGCTCCTCCAGGCGCCGAAACTTAACGTAGAAATATCCGCAGCGGTTGCCGAAAGCGTTCGCATTCGAGACAAGAAAATAGAGACCGCACAACAACAACTCGGTGTTGGTATTTCGGCTATAAACAAAGCCATAACTTTGTTATTAACAGGAGACGACAAAATTCAAGCCATTAAAATTCTAGGCGACGGATGTAGAATACTGTCTGATCTCCATTTTATCGAAACTCAAACGCGAAAAAAGCTTTTAACGCCTGGTTTAGCTAAACGGTTTCTTAACGTCATTCAAGACAGTGACAGAGACGAGACCTTATTTGGAAACAAGCTCGCGGACAAAATAAAAGCATCCAAAGTGATAGAAAAACAAGGGCTACAAATTAAAAAGCCGGTTACTAACAACCAGAAACCGGTAGCCGTTTCATCTCAGCCGTCAACGTCACGCACTCCGTATCAGCACCAGGGAAACTGGTCAGGCCCCTCGCGTTACTGGACGAACAGGGGGGGGCGAGTATTCGGGACGGCAAGGAAGACGCCAGCATATCGCAAGCCAGCACCTGCCCCCACAACGAGACCAGCAGGCCAAGGCAAATCACGTGCCCCAACACAGCAGTAGCAGAGGTACATGCTGGCCGTATTACGTGCTTTTATGACTGTTGGCGTACCATAACTTGTAATTCTATGGTACTGAACTGGGTAAGAAACGGTATATCTATCTATACCGTTTCTTAAACAGGTTATTCAACTTAATCCGCCACAAAACACGTTTTCAGGTCTTGAAAAAGCAGAAATGCTATTGGCTATACAAAATTTAATTAATTTGGGTGCAGTTACTGCGTGTTTACCAGAAGAGGGCCAATTTATATCAAAAATATTTTTAGCGCCGAAACCAAATGGAGGAAAGCGGTTTATTTTAAATTTAAAGCCTTTAAACAAGTTTATTTCCAAATCACATTTTAAAATGGAAGATTACAGGACTGCATCCAAAATTATTTCAGAAAACGCGTTTATGGCGACTATTGATATGAAGGAGGCCTATTTATTAGTACCTGTGGCCGCTTCGGACTATAAATACCTCAGGTTCCAATTCGAAAACACGCTTTACGCTTTTAAGGCTATGCCTTATGGTTTATCCGTGGCTCCGCGGATATTTACTAAAATTATAAAAGAAGTCGTGACCTACCTTCGATCCCGTGGTTATAAATCAGTAGCGTATCTTGACGACATTATGTGCTTAGGTGATACATACAGCGAATGTCAAAATAATGTCAAAGAAACTTTACAGTTACTAGAATGTCTCGGATTTATAGTAAATTATGAAAAAAGCAGTTTACAACCTAAACAAGAGTGTAAATTTTTAGGCTTTATGTTCAATTCTGTCAATATGACTATAAGCCTCCCCACAGAAAAGCGGCAGAAAATTTTACAAATAGTTGAAAAATTTTCACACTTGCCCTCCTGCACTATTCGTGAATATGCGCAGTTGATCGGTATTCTTGTCGCTGCCTGCCCAGCTGCTAAGTACAGTTGGCTATACACGAAAATTTTAGAACGGCAAAAGTTTTTAGCCATGCAAAAATATCAGAACTATGATGTAAAAATTTATCTTTCAAATGAAATTTTAAAGGAGCTTTTTTGGTGGAAAGACAATATAGAATCTACATCAAATTCTTTACTAACATCCGAATTTGATCTCGAAATTTACTCTGATGCTTGTCTTACTGGCTGGGGTGGATACAGTAACAATACTCGCGTTAACGGGGCTTGGAAACTCGGTGAAAACTCGGTACATATAAATTACCTAGAGTTGCTAGCGGTATTTATGGTTCTGAAGTGTTTTGCCAAGGATCGGTCGTGTTGTTCTATCCTACTGCGAATTGACAACACAACAGCCATAAGCTATATAAATAGAATGGGAGGAATACAATTTCCCCATTTAAATGACTTGTCGAGACGGATCTGGCAGTGGTGCGAGAAACGCAATATTTGGCTTTTTGCGTCCTATATTAACACTAAAGACAACAAAGAAGCTGACGAAGAGTCTCGGAAACTTAACCCAGACACTGAATGGGAACTTTCGAACGAGGCATTTCAAAAGATAACAATTTCACTAGGACAGCCTGAAATTGATTTATTTGCTTCTCGCACCAATGCCAAATGCGAAAAGTATATTTCATGGAAGAAAGATCCTGATGCAATATGCGTGGATGCTTTTACCACAAGTTGGAAAGATAAATTCTTTTACGCATTCCCCCATTTCCCTTTAATTTTAAAAACTATAAGGAAAATCATTCAATACAAAGCTGTAGGGATACTGGTTTTCCCAGTATGGCCATCGCAAGCTTGGTATCCTTTAATGCAGAGTTTAATAACATCCGAGATGATACTTATGGGTCCTGAAGAACATCTTGTATGCTCGCATTACAGGGGCCGCCATCCGCTCCATCAGCAGCTTACCCTGGCTGCCGCAGTGCTCTCCGGCTAGCGTTCTCTCGGCGCGGTACCCCGTCAACAGCGTTGGACCTTATGCTAGCCTCCCTTTCTGATAATACCATACAGCAGTATGGAGTTACGTTAAAACAATGGTGGCAGTATTGCATTGTTAATAACCTAGAAGTGTTTGAATGTTCAACTAAATGGGTCTTATGTTTTCTAACCGAACAATATGAAAAAGGGGCATCATATGGTTCATTAAATAGTCATCGCTCCGCACTGTCTTGTTTTAGGAGATCAAATAGGCTCAAATGATTCTATACGACGTCTTTTAAAAGGTGCTTTCAAGTTAAGACCAAGCTTGCCTAAGTACTCTCAGACTTGGGACCCACAAATCGTTATAAATTATGTGCACAATTGGTATCCAAATTCTGAACTAACACATGAAAAAATAACTAAAAAATTAGTGATGCTGTTAGCATTGTGCACCGCACATAGGGTGCAGACACTATCCTTAATCAAGGTGGAAAACATTAATATCGTTTCCAATGGTGTAAAGATTATAATTAATAATTTAATAAAAACCTCATCACCGGGCCGTGATCAACCTTTGCTGTTTCTCCCCTTTTTTAATAGTAACGTCAATATTTGCCCAGCTACGGTTCTCAAGGACTATCTTCGCTTCACGAGCGATAAGAGACCAGAGAACATCAATAACCTCTTAATAACTGTGAAGCGCCCTTACAAGGGCGCGACAGCACAGACAATAAGCAGGTGGATTAAACAGTTGCTCGAAGAGTGCGGTATTGACATAAAAACGTTTAGTGCACACAGCACTCGACATGCTGCTACGTCCGCAGCGGCTGTAGCAGGTGTTGGTATAGATACCATCAGAAAAGCTGCGGGATGGACAAAGAATTCCGAAACTTTCGCAAAGTTTTATCACCGCCCAGTTATAGATGAAGGTTTATTCGCCCGAGCTATATGCTTAGAGACATATAATAATAACTGATTACATATGTAATATCAAATTGGATAATAGTTTCCACATTTAATTAGTGGATAGAATAAAACGAATGATGTTTATTGTTTCTTATCAATAAATCGATAAAACATAATATAATAATGTTTTATTCATATATAAACACGCAAACCATTTGCTCTAAACATCTACCTGGTTAAATTATATCTGAAGAATGAAGCGACGAAATATAATATATGATCAAACGAACTTCACAAGTGAAGTTCGATCAATATTATATGAGTCGCTTCATTCGAAGATATAAGATCCCTCCCTCCCAAAAAGTAACCCGATATAAAAAGGTTTGCGATCTTATTCTCTAAACAAAATGACGTTTGACTGTCGTTGCTCAGGAAAGTGGGTATCGATTCATTTTATCGATTCAATCAAACTATCGATTGCGATTCTCTAAAGCGTGCGATGTTGCCTTGTAGGCTTAAATGACTACCTGGTTAAATTATATCTTCGAATGAAGCGACTCATATAATATTGGTCGAACTTCACTTGTGAAGTTCGTTTGATCATATATAATAGATACAGAATTTGATGGATGTCCAGCACAAGCAGGAATTTTTAAAGATATGTCTTACTTGTTACTTAGTTCTTCGAACAACGCTGGGCGCAATGGCAACTTATCCACCCCTTTATGCAGATTAGTGTCACATTTGTATACTATATCTCTAAAACAGTTAAAATTCATGTGTGAACTATCACTCTGGGTGACATATGTGGAGCCTCGCCTGATGGCATGACAAATGATTATATCATTGAGATTAAATGTCCAAGCACTGCAAAAGCCCTGAAATCATATGTAGTTGATAACAAAATACAAGAAAAGTTTAAAGCTCAGTGCCATATTCAGATGTTAGTAAGTGGTTTTAAAAAGTGTGCATTTTGTGTTGCTGATCCAGAATTTGAACATAAAAAAATTCAAATCCTATGGCTGACCTTCGACTCTGCTTATGCTAACAGCTTAATGATGAAATCGGAAATATTTTGGAAGAATATTATCCCAAAAATTTTTCAAAATGCAAAGTCTTAAAGAGTCCGCAGTAAGCTCAGTTCTCCATACAAACATAATCTCGCTCTCATTTTAAAATGGCATGCTCGAATAATTTGAAACTTTATATACACAAGAGGATCCGGTATATCTAGGTAAGGAATTAGTTTCTGTTACTTGAAATTATAATGGAGAAAAAATAGTGATTGTTAAGGTTTTCATACAAGATCAAAAAAATTAAAAAAACTTGCTGTTTTTTTTTCCATTCCAATTTCTAGCAACAGAAACTAATTCCTTACCTAGATATACCGGATTGTGTATATAAAGTTTCAAATTATTCGAGCATGCCATTTTAAAATGAGAGCGAAACTATGTTTGTATGGAGAACTGAGCTTACTGCGGACTCTTAAGACTTAGCGGATCCCATTGTGTAGGTATACAAAGTTTTATGTTATTTCAGCATGGCGTTTTAAAATGAAAACGAAACTACATTTGTACGGAGAATCGAGTTCAATCAAGCGTATGGGGGACTCAACAGGTTTTCCATATGTTATTGGACTTATAAAACTGCAAACATCCAATTTTTAATGTATATAATTAATAATTATGCAGGGTGATTTATTCCATGTGCTTTAGTACTTTCAGGAACAGTAAATATGTGTTTTATTACCACTAAACACTCAATAGTAACGAAAGTGAATAGTTGTGTGTGAAATTCAATACAAGTTGATGTACTTAAATATTTTCTATGTTCTTAAGTATATTAAGTTCTGTGACATTGCATAATGTGTCTAAACTAAATAAACTGCCAACTAATTTTTATATGATATTTGGATTTTCTGAAACACCTGTATTTAGATCATTGATAATGATATACATATATTTCAAATAAATTGGAGTCCAAAGCCCTGTTTGATTGATTACCTACTTATTTTATGGGCATAGAGACCTGCCCTGCTAGTATGATAGCTTATACCGTCACGTTTTATGTGACGTTTCAGTACATTTTGGCCGTATAACGTGACGGTATAAGCTACGAGTATCATACTAGCCGGGCTGTTGTTAAGGTTTTAAGGCAATGTCCAGCACTCTACTGTAATAAAACAAGACAGAAAATCATTCTAGTTTTATTTAATTGTCCTGCAAGTTCACGTTCACCAAAGCACAAGCAATGATAACACTATTATCTAAATACCGCATGTGGCTGTGGTTTGTTACTGAATGAGGCTTAAAAAACCGGAATTCCCTCACTCTTCGTATTAAACGCTCTACATGAATGCGAAGACTGGCGATAACTTGACCAAGCAATACTTCTTTTTTGTTGGGAGTTTCTTTTGATGAGACACTTGGGAGGGCGAAGGAGCTTCAACTTTCTTTCCTGTAAATGTGCTTCTATTCCTTTAAAGCCCCGGTCGGAAAAAATAACAGCCCCTGGAGGAAGACGGTTAGTGAGTAATTAGTAAGTTAAGTTGGGATTATCCCTTCTATATTTTTTTGCACGATGATACAAAGTATGTCATTTCATCTGCGTAATACTTTCTATCGTGAACTATTGTATTGGAAGTGCTACTTGTACTAGCCATTGTATTACACAAGTGAGAACAGCGGTCGTCGAGGGCAGAAGTATCGTTGTCCAAAAATACTTGAAGGCATCCGATTCCGTAAAATAGCAATGCGGTGGTCGTCGTGAGATGCAGGTACAACAAAATCCAGGGTCAGGCAGAATTCGATGGTAAAAACTCAAAAACAGTAGAAATTAGGAAGCACAGCGTACAAACTCGTAGATGTGACGGCTATATTTGACAACTGCCAACTGTCAGTGTCAGCTGTCAACTCCACGTATTTTTTTTGTTGCGGCAGACTAAGGCACAAACTCTATTAATCCAACCAAACTCGTGGTATGTCAAAACACATATTCAAAAAAATTTTTCTAAAAAACCACAAGTAATAAAAAAATATCAGCTGCAGTTTTGGACTTCATTTTGTGTCTACTCACAATAAAAAATATAATATGGACCACTTTAGAAAACTTAAGGTACCCAATTCTCAATCATTAGTTTCTCGGAAGGCATGATGCTTGTGACTCGCTTTACTAGGGAGGTTATGATATTCATTTTCTTTTCAGGATTATATCGTGAGAATATTTCGATATCTGTAGCAAATCTGATGGGAGTGCTCATCTGGCCAAGACCAGATACGTGTCTATTCACGTGTTTTCTCTTTAGCCCCATAGTTTGAGCTGCAGATTCACTGATGAACGATTCTTGAGAACACGGATCCAATAAAGCTCTTAGCACGAATTCTCTCCCTTGTTCATTCATCACGTTAATCCAGGCTGTGGACAACAATGCTGTCATGCTTCCTGTGGTTAAATGGGTCACAATTTCTCTCTCGAATTTAGTATCTCGTTTCGTTTCTCTCTCTTTCTTATTATGTATTTGACTGTTGTTCTCTCTCTCTTGTCTTGCGTCTTCTTGGTTTTCTTTTTCTTGGGATTGGTACGGTGTATTTCTATGTAATAGTAAGTGGTGTCGTCTTCCACACTTCTGACAAGAAAACTTGCTTTTGCAGTATTTGACTTGATGTCCAGGAATGGGGCAGTTAAAACATAGCTGATTATTTTGTATGAAATCTGTTTTCTTCTCTAGTGTCAGTTCTTGAAATTCTTTACATTGGTACATAGGATGGTTGTGCCTACAAAATGCGCACTTGATTGCTGGCTCTACGTGAAATGTTCTCGACTCGACAGTGAAATGTGGTTCTCTTTGGAAGTTCCTGTTAGCAGCCTTGTACATGTTCATGGGTTGGTTTGGTTGCATCATTTCTAAAACTCAGAATATTTTCTCTAAAAACTTCTTGAACATGCACATGGTTGGTATCTCAGAAATATTCAGGGTGCTTGCTTCTTCTTCCCACTCTTTGTGTGTTTCAGTGTCCAGCTTTTCCACTATCATATAAATAATTAGCTTGTTTTAGCACTCCATGGTAGTATCTAGTATCTCTCTAATCGCTTTAGCTGTACCGGTATGTATTTTCTTTTGATTCATCAACTTGCTCAAGATTGCGTTTACAATGACTCTCTTGTTGTTGTATCTACTTTGTACTGTGTGCCATGCCAATTCATAGTTGTTCTCTGTGACTGCTAGATGGTCCAATAGTTGGGCGGGTTCTCCAGACAAATAGCTCTTCAGGTAATGCATCTTTTGAACATTGCTCAGACCTTGTTTATTGTGGATAAGTGATGCGAACATATCGTGAAACGATGTCCACTCTTGATAATTGCCCGTAAATTTTGGGATATCGATCTTCGGAAGTCGTACATCATCACTAACACTAGTTCCTGGCATTGAATTCAGACTCATTCTTGTTCCACAGGGCACAGAACCTTCTAGCATATCTGTCATCTCTGCTTTCAAGTCAATGTACATTTCTTCGCACGCGGAAATCGCGGCATCTTCTTTAAAGTATTCGAGGGTGACTTTATCCTCCGGCTTCGCTATTCTTATCAAGGCTCGATTGTTATCTGCAAACTTACTTATTCCAATACTCTTCCAAAGACTCTTTTCTAGTTTTGACGTATCCCCTTGTTAATCTCGCTTTCGGAGTTTTCTTGAAGTTTATTTGGGCTTTGAGTATCATTGAACACGTATTTTCTTGCTCTGCTATTAGACCTTTCAATTCTTCCGACATTATGATGCTTTTAAAATTCAAAAAATCACGAAAAAATGAAATTTCTCAATGTATTTTCCTTTGTTTTATATGAATTTTTCAAATTTTGACAAGTCTTATTACTTATTAGTCACATTCACTAGCTTGACAAGTTGTCACTTTATTTTTACCGAAATTCTCTAAGTCCATATGAAAAGATTTTAAAATTTTACAAGTGTTTTAAATTTCCGAAATTTGCTAAGTCCATATAATAAAATTTTAATATTTTACAAGTGTTTTCCTATCACGATTTTTTCTAAGTCCACTGAATAAAAATTTTAAATTTCACAAGTCTTTGAACTATCGTCGTTAACGACACTGGCACTTTACTTTGATTTTATTCTCAACTGCTAACACTTTAAGGTTCACTTTACACTTCACTGTCACTTATTTCACTTTTACTCTCGAAGGACCACTTTGTTTACACCGTTACTACGCACTCACTTGGTTACCAATCAAATATGACGACAAGACGGCTCTGTCTTAAGGAATTTAAATCGAACAACCGTTATGTAGTTTACGTTAGGGACAGCGCCATCTAGTGGTCCACAAAAACTTAATCGTCTCAAACATATTAGAATTTAGAATTGCCAAGTTCAGTATTGTGTTTAGGAATTTTATTGTAGAATTTGATACAATTTCCCAAGAACGACTTTTTCGCCTTTATTAGTCTATAGAAGGTTATTTTGAGTTTCCCAGTATTTCTCGTGGCTATTGGTTTATCAGCGTTCGTTGGAAAATTGCCCAAATTCTGGGACGGCAGGGGTAGAATATCTATTTCTTTGAAAAATTCTCTTAATGAGTCACGCGACCCCAAGTTATAAATTGCTCGGATAGCCCTTTTTTCACAACAGTTTCAATATCTGCAGCTGATCCCCACAAGATAAGATCATAAGTAATTATACTATTAAAATAAGCAAAGTAAACAAACCGTGCCGTTGCCACATAGGTAAGCTGCCTTATTCTCCTGACTGCAAATGCAGCAGAGCTCAACCTACTTCCTATCGCTGTTATATGGGAACCCCACTGCAATTTTGAGTCCAAGGAACCCCACTGCAATTTTGAGTCCAATGTAATACATATACCAATGTATTATTATAATTGGACTATCGTACCTGTGCATCTCTAGGGTGTACCTAGCAAGATAAACATGCAAGACCAACTGTATAAATCCCCGGAATAACTCCGTAACGATAAATGCAGCTGAATCCTATTAAATAAAATATCACATGCACATCTACCATTTAGATTTAAGAGATATAATATTGTACGTAAAGAAAGTTACAAAAATAAATATGTCATAATTCGTGTATTATTGCTCGTTTTATTTTATTGGAGCGATTGTATTCGGGCAGAATGCATTGTTTTATATCGTATTTATAACAATATTAATTATTTAGTAACTCCCCGGAACTTTAGTCACGCAAAAAAAAAATTAACCGTAAGGATATCTCCACTTTATAACTTTATTTTACTGCACATCACAAACTCGTATCACAAAAATTAAAATTAAGTAATTATTATTTTATCTAGCATGTCTATCTCTAGGGAGTGCCCTAGCAAGATAAACATGCAAGACTAACCGTATGAATCTCCGGAATAATTCCGTAACGATAAAATACTGTTTTTGCAACAGAGTTAAGCTATTAGGCACTAACAAGAAAGAAAAATAATATAAAAAAAAACCGGCCAAGAGCGTGTCGGGCCACGCTCAGTGTAGGGTTCCGTAGTTTTTGCAATTTTTTCAAAAACTATTCAACCTATCAAGTTCAAAATAATTTTCCTACAAAGTTTTTATAAAGTTCTACTTTTGAGATTTTTTTCATATTTTTAAAACTTATGGTTCAAAAGTTAGAGGGGGGGGACACATTTTTTTTTACTTCTGGAGCGATTATTTCCGAAAATATTCCCATTATCAAAAAATGATTTTAGTAAACCCCTATTTATTTTTAAATACCTATCTAACAATATATCACACGTTAGGGTTAAAAATGAAAAAAAAAAATCACTCCCCACTTTACGTATAGGGGAGGTACCCTAATAAAAAAAATTTTTTTTTCCACTTTTTATTTTACCACTTTGTCGGCGTAATTGATATACATATTAGTACCAAATTTCAGCTTTCTAGTGCTAACGGTCACTGAGATTATCCGCGGACGGACGGACGGACAGACGGACGGACAGACATGGCGAAACTATAAGGGTTCCTAGTTGACTACGGAACCCTAAAAAGAACACACTTACACTTACGTTTTTGTGGCGTGGCAAAAATCCTATCGATTTTTGTTTGATCCCGGCTTCTGATCTATTGGGCTATACGGGATAAAGATGAAAATCAGTAGTTCCTCAATACGATTTAATCCGTCGGTATAAACTTATACAAAATTAGGCTTATTTTCTGCTGACACATAATCACACCTTATTCTAATTCTTATAATTATTTACTAAGACTGAACCGCTCTCGACTGCAGCTATGAATCGAATGCCCAACCGCCCCAGTAGCAGGGTGCGACAGTGGCGCCACCGGAAGTAATCAAGCTCTGAACCAATTATTGTTTAGTTAAATAAATGTATTCCAGTTTTGCAGATATACCCGCAATAATCATGTTACTTATATAATTAATCATTACTCTTATAATTGCTCCTTACACATACGATTTTAAGACCGTGTCTATGTAAAAGAAACTCTATCCACATTAGTTTAAAGTAGAATATCCAATGGAATAAGAGCATATGTCAGTATCAAACTTAAAGTAATTTACCTGTATACATTCTTAATGTTGACCTGTCTGCAAACAATTTACTACAAACGTCGCAAGAATAAGGTCTTTCTCCTGTATGTATTCTGATGTGGGTAATCAGAGTACCCTTAATTGTAAACCACTTGTCGTGCTTGTTGTGTATTGCAAGTATACCGCTAGAGCGCTCGTGGCCCAGCGGCGCGGGCGTACCGCGTGCGGGATGCGAGGTTAAGCAATGTGGGCGCAGGTCAGTTCTTGGATGGGTGACCGCTTTGAGTGGTTACTAACTGAGCGCTCTCGTGTTTTGGAAGGCACGTTAAGACGTTGATCCCGGCTGCTGTCTAGGACAGCAGTCGTTAAGTCAAGTTAGAGGCCTTTGGGCGGCTTGAGAACTTCTAAGTCAGTTGCCCATTTACTTGACAAAGGGGGGTCGAAGTTGCACCACATCCGTAGGGAGTACCCACCGTTACCCTACACGTGACCCCTGGGTGGTGCTAAAAGTGCAACAATAACTGGCAACCGTACTTGTCTTCTCGAAGATCTCACGGTTCGTAAATAAATGCCACACAATTAAATAAATAGTATACCGCTTGTCACCCGTGTGAATCAGTTTATGTTCCCGTAAATGTGAGCTTCGTGCAAACGGTTTACTACAGACGTCGCAAGAATAAGGTATTTCTCATGTATGTGTTCTGATGTGGGTAATCAGATGACCTTTCTGTGTAAACTGCTTTTTACACATATGGCAGGTATAACGCTTGTCGCCTGTGTGAATTCGTTGATGTCTCCGTAAAGCTGAGCTGACTGCAAACGTTTTACTACAATCTTTGCAAGAATAAGGTCTTTCTCCTGTATGTGTTCTGATGTGCTTAGTCAGATTACCCTTCCGTGTGAACTGCTTTTCACACATATGGCAGGTATAATAACGCTTGTCGTCCGTGTGAATTCGTTGATGTCTCCGTAAAGCTGAGCTGACTGCAAACGTTTTACTACAATCTTTGCAAGAATAAGGTCTTTCTCCTGTATGTGTTCTGATGTGCTTAGTCAGAGTACTCTTCTCTGTAAACCGCTTTTTACACATATGGCAGATATAGCGCTTGTCGCCCGTGTGAATTCGTTGATGTCTCCGTAAATCTGAGCTGATTGCAAACGTTTTACTACAAACGTCGCAACGATAAGGTTTTTCTCCTGTATGTGTTCTGATGTGAATAATCAGATGACTTTCGCATGAAAACTGCTTGTTGCATGTCGGGCAGGTGTGGCGGCTGGTCGCGGCGGGGCTCGGGCCGCGGCGCGATGTCGCTCGCCACGTGTGGCTCGCGCGCGGCGCCTCGTGGCCACGGAGGCGCTCGAGCCTCACGGAACTAGCCATGGCGAGCTGTTCCCTGGCGCGCGCGGACACAGGCCGCGCCCCCCCGGCCCGAGCGACTGCAACACACACAACGGCTGTTTCATTACAAACTAAACTAACACCTATGGCTTCACTATTAAGGTTGAAACGCACAGAGCACGCCACAGCGTCGTCGCGGGGTGGAGGCGGTTTTGCGGTAAAGCGAACGCGGTCCGGGGCACGTCGCACCAAAAACCCACGCGCCATTCGGTACCGCGGTAGAGCGGAATGAATGAGAATGAGAATACATTTATTACCTATTAGTGTGTTACATCTTTGGGTTCCCGTAGGATTGTGTCAGCTAACTTGTGTCTAAAAAAGATCTGTGTAAGCTGATGGTGTTGAGTCACAGATGATAAATTAAGATGTGGTTAGAATATTACTAATACATTTCAACTAAACTAATTCTATTTAATTCTAAGGGGGCGAGGAGCCGTCGCTCCTCGAGGCCAACGACTCATGTCTTTATTTGGAATATACAAAATTTCGCCTGTTCTATGGTTTTTTAGTAAAGGGTTAAATTCGCCATGTGCCAGGTAAGCGTCCCCAGGAGTGTCGAGGTCTTCTATGCCCAGTCTCGCGATTTTATCCAGCATTTTGTTATTCAGGTCAGTAGCCCGGAGGTGCCACGCCTCAATGTCTGATATTTCCCAGAGCGTCTCTGTGTGTAAACGTTTTGGGAACTGGCCAGCATTTTTCACCACCATTCTGTACTGTCTCTCGATCTTTTGCAAATTTGTGTTGCTGTATCTTGATAGTAGCTGTACCACTCCATAGTCCATTATAAGTAGGAAGAATGCAGGCTTGGATAATGGCCAGTTTAACTTCTAGTTGCGTCTTAGCGTTGAAGCCAATGATGGGTCCCAGAGCACCTCTTACTTGTTTCAATTTCTTAACAACTTTATCGGTATGGGGGTTCATTTTTAGGGCCTTGTCGAAATGGACTCCCAGATATTTTATTTCTTTTTTATATACGAACATTTGGTTCTTAATTTTGACCGTCGGTTTAAATTTTCTCTTCTTTGTGAACATAATACACTCGGTTTTATCTACGTTACATTTAAGTCCCCATCTGTTATAATAGTCCACAATAGGTTCGGCTGCCCACTCCACTCTCATGGTAGCGTGGTCTGGGATTGTAGCTCTGTTAAGAATACATAAATCATCCGCATATTGAGACAGTTTCAGCCCTCGTATTCTGTCGTGACTATCCCATATGTCATAGACGTATAAATTAAAAATAACCGGGCCACGGATTGATCCTTGAGGCACTCCGTGCGGTATCTTCTTTTCTTCTCCATTCGTTGTCCGAAATCTGCCTTTTAGCGATCGGTCTTCCAAATATTTTTCTATTATTTTGATCACATTATTAGGAGCGTCTGAGTTCTGCAGTTTCTTGATCAGCCCTTTATGGTTAATTGAGTCAAATGCTCTACTGAGGTCCGTGCATATCATAGATACGCTATCTCCAAGCGCCAGGGCGTCCGTTATTATTTTACCAGTGCGAAGGATCTGCGTGGCCGCCCCTCTAAATCTGGTAAAGCCGTGTTAAAATGGTGGTTGCATCTTATTTACAGTACCCTGAAGCCTTGAGAGTATCAGTCTTTCGCAAAGCTTCCCCATTATGTTGAGTAGCGTAATGGGCCTATAAGAGGTGGCGAGCTTGACATCCTTGCCGGGTTTATGTAAGAAGATGCATTCGCCGAGCTTCCATCGTCTAGGGAAGTAACCCGTAGTGAGTACGTAGTCTGCTATCGGTTTACTTATAAGCTTCAAGAAAGACGTCTCCTCCCAGTTTTAGTGCATCCGCTCTGATGTTGTCTGGTCCCGGAGCCTTTTTGTTTTTAATTTTTTTCAGGCCGAGACGTAGCTCTCTTGTCGACGTCTTATCCAGGGGTTCAAAAGGCGTTGTCTTTTCAGAACCTTCGTCTGCCGGGTGTATGTTGGCTTCATTCACTATAGCTGCGTCTACGAGCGCGTCTATTGTTTCCTTTTCATTCTCACATCTGTCGATGTTAGGAAGTTTCATATTTGGTGCTTTCATACTTCTCTGAATTCTCCACATCTTCGCTCGGTTATCCGTGGAATTATCGAGGGCATTCAGCCAACTCTGCTCTTTGAGATTCATGAGTGCATCTTTTGTCTCTTTTTTAAGTCTGTTATACTCATATCGTGCGAGCCGAGATACTTCGGAGTTTGCATGATTTCTTTTCATCCAGGCTTTTTGCTTGGCCTGGTTCCTTCGGTCGATTAGTTCGTTTATTTCGTTTGGAAGGAAGTCTCTTCTCCTGTGTTCTTCTAACGGAGCATACATATCTAAGGTGTCTTTGATTGCCTTTTCTAGATTTTCTATGTAATTTTCGCAAGACTGGTCATCGACAATCGGTGAAAGATCGCAGGTTTTTTCGCACAGAGTGGTCATGTAGGCGTGGTTACTCTCGACGCTTTCCGTGATTTTTCTCATATTCCTTGTCAGTGTTACCTCTCGGTCGACGTTGAGTTTGAGATCCAAGATCCATGGAAGATGATCTGAGCCGATTGACGTAATTTGCTTCATTTTGAAGTCCTCTACTTCTTGCAGTTCATGCGTGACAATAGCTGCGTCGAGAATATTGTTGCCTTGGTTAGTTGGTCGCGATGGGAGACCTGTATGTTTTAATATACACACACCTTCTTGTAGTAACATCTTCACGAGGGTCGCAAGACCCGCATCTCTGGAGTGTCCCAGCTGTCTCATCCGTAAGTTGAGGTCCCCTATTATGAGAGACGGTTCGTCCATAATCGTATCTTCAAGTTCATCTCTGGCGAGATGTTGATCTGTCACTGGGAAGTAGACCCCTTTTATCTTTATATATTGACCAGAACGGTGGTCGTAAACCAACTTGATTGCGATGCCCTCGAGCATGCCGTCCTGTTCTTCCCATCCCAGTGTGAGGGCAGTTTGAATCCATCTTAGTCCTTTGGCGATATACATCGCCGTGCCCAGGTGTGTCGCCCGGCTGTGCGTCAATTTGTCATAGTTTTGTATGTCAATTTTTGACTTCTCAAAGTTCAATTTGCACTCATTAATGATGATAATGTGAGGCAAGTGTTTGTCCACTAATGCTTTTATTTCAGTGAATTTATTTCTTAAGCCTTGGGCGTTGACGTGTAGTATTCTTAGTTTTTTATAGTGCGATTTAACTGCCATTGAAATAAGCGTTAATGCATTGTGCTAGTTTCATTGCATCTTCTTGTGTCATCACAAGCCTGTTTGTTACCACGTTGAGTTGTTGAGCCGGCTGACACTGTAGCACAGGCGGTACCATTTCGGCCGTAACTGTTTCACTTGTTGACTCATCTCTAGGAAGCGGAGGGAAGTCTCTGACCCTGCTGGCAAAAGAGAGACCTGGTCGTGTGTAGCTGTTGGCGATTCTTTCATTTTTCTTTGCTTCTTTCTCAGCCATTTTTTGCAATCTTTGCTCTTTTTTTTACAATTCATTTTGTCGCCCTCTTGTCGACACGCCTGACACACTGTCACCTCCCTGTCTTCGATTTTTATTTGAATTCTCGGTGACAGTTGTGGTCCATAGCATGATTGCTTCGTGTGATCAAATTGGAAGCACTTTTTGCACTGTACTATTCTGTTTAATTTTTTGCGGTAAGGTTCCGCCTTAATTCTCGGGGCTCCAAAAAATCTTTCTGTTGTTGTTTTCATTCTTGAGATTATTTCCGTGGTTGTGAATGTTTTGTTACCTCGTTTAGCAGGAAATATTACAAGATGCAGATTGCCATTGTCGCTCAATTTGTTTATTTTTGATGGCCTGATGTCAATGCATCTTTCCATTTCGTTAATCTGTTCTTCTTCTTTTTCCCCGTATGTTTCATTTCTAATTACAATTAATACGTTGCTCTCTCTATCCGCAGGCGGTCTGGGGGCGATGTAATTTATTTTTCCTCCGAAGCTGTTCAGTAGTTCTATCATATTCTGACGAGATTTACTCGTCTTAGGGTAAAACCTTAGTTCTCTTCTATTCTTTGAGAAATCGTACGGCACATCATTTTGTTTCGCACATTCTCTTAGCTTCACTAATTTGCTACCCTCGTTTAGTTCTTGTGGATTTGTTACTCGGATTTTCGGTATATGCGAATTTTCCTTAGGCAAATTTATGGACGTTGGGACTTCGCTATCTTCTCTTCTTCGCTTGTTATTGGTGCGCTGCTTTTTTTGTGGAGGCGAACTCGACCCTCTGTCATTATTTGTCTCTTCACTTATATGAGCGCGCAGCGGCTCAAATCTGTTACTTGTTGATATAGCGGCGGACAGTCGCATAGCGGATGAGCGCAGTTGTGATTCATTATGGTTCGCGCCCGGCTCAGTGCTACGAGTTGCGCTACGCGTGGTGCTACGCTCAATGCTACGCGCGCGACCGCCATCGACTACGCCGCCGTATGCTGACCTGGTACTTGTATTAGCTATCAGCGGTGTTCGGACTGTTCGGCTCGCGTTCGTATCCGCTCGATTTTCTATCTCGCTCCCACCTGCACTGTTAACGATGGTCTGAGATCTACCTGTGTTGACGCGTTGAAATGTTGGTACAGAATATTGCGCTGGGGGTATTTCTATATTCTTGCGGCCAATTTTGCGGCGGCTTCTCTTGTTTTTAATATTTTGGGGGCCAAGTTCGAGCCTTGTGCTAACTAGCTCTTGCATTTGATTTATTCCGCACTCGCAGAGAAACCATTCTATGTTTTTAAGGCCGTCCAATGGTATGATAAGGCGTTTGTTTATTTTTTTGCATTCCTTGCATATCATGTCGCGAATATTGCATTTGTCATAGTCGTATGTAACTATTTTTGCTGTGGTTACTGTCTGTTCATAGTCTGTGTGTCTGTGTGTCTGTCCTTCGGCAGTTTTTAGGCAGTCAAATTCAATAACACACTTATAACAGGTGGAATTTCTGCAAGAGGTACACCGTACGCGACCCGTGACGGTCTGGTTTCCTTTTTCCCACCTTAGTTTATTATCTAATTTAATTGTGACATCGCAATGCCAGCAGTCCAATTCACTCGCGTTGAACTTTTTAATATCTGTTATATTTATTTTGATCTCGTTACTACGTTGAGGCCGTTGAGCTGGTTCAAGAGACGGCTCCTTGGGATAAATTGTGTCCATTTCACTTGTTTTACTGTTCACTTCACTAGTGTTAGTTGTCATAACGTTTTGGGGGGCTTATTAGCCCCCCGGGCCAGTTCGTGGTCGTTGTAACGACAGAGTTCACTTTTATATTGCACCGCACCGCTGTGTAAATAAACGATAACGCATTAAACAAATAAAAAACTTCGCGCGGCGATTATACGTGCCGGAGAGTTAGTAAACACGTCCGTAGAGCGGAGGCGACATATGAAGCAGTAATCGACAGTCGATGTTTCGGAAAGATCAAAAATGCAAATCCGCCTGCGCCCCGCACAGCGCCGCGCCCGCTCTGTGCGTTCCGGCTTATCCAAAATCTGTATGCAGAAAGCAAAGCGTTACAAAAAATACGCTGACCACCTGGAGGCACCTCCTATCTACTAATATTGTTTTGAGGGCAACTCAAGGGGATATTATTTAGTAGTCGAGTCATACACGTTAAGTTATCAAATTCCTTTTAAGCGAGAAATGTCATTATCATCATTAGCCTTTATACGTCCCACTGCTGGACACAGGCTTCCTCTCATAAGTGAGAGGGGTTGGGCAGTATTTCCCCTAGTCCAGTTTAGGGTGGGGACTTCACATACAAAATCAAAATCAAATATTAATTCTGCAAATAGGCCACAAGGGCACTTTTACATGTCAAAGCGTGAATTTATACAATTTAAAAAACTGACAATCTTACTTAATAATAATGATTTTAAAAAAATATACTGTTAAACAATTCAATGAAAATAAATTTACAAATATTAAGGACTTATTGAATACGATCTGTGTCCGAATAAACAAAAAGAACATTAAATTAATTTAATATCTCAGAGATGTATATGGTCTCTGAGCGTCCAAATACGATTAATAACAATTATTTCAAAGTGCTTAGAGATGTAAATGATCTCTAGGCGCTAAAATTAAAATAAGTAAACTTAATATTGTTAGAGATGTATAAGGTCTCTAAGCGTCAATAACAATAAAACTAATCCAGAACAGGATCATGTCTCTCGTCAATCTACATACAATGAAATAACACTAGTATTAAGGTATTTACTATGCCCTTGCAAGCATGAACAGACCGGACTCCACAATACAATTTGTCCTTTACACAAGGAATTTTCCCAGAACAGTTACAGCTATCACTAGTTAAGCCTTTGTTTAAGAAAGGTGACAGAAGAGATCCCAACAACTATAGGCCTATTACGCTTGTACCTGTTATTTCAAAAATAATCGAGAAAGCAATGTGTGATAGACTAAAACCATTAATAAAAAAAAAGTTTATTACGATCGGATCAATATGGTTTCAGGAAAGGCCAAGTGTTTTAACCTTCGTTAAGTATGTTTCGGAATGTTTGAATGATAAAGTACCGATATTATCAATATTTTTAGATTTAAGCAAAGCCTTCGATAGTGTTGATCATATAAAGCTTCTCGCAAAGCTTGAGTGCTATGGGATAATAGGACCAGCAATTGACTGGATTAAGAGTTATTTGACAGGTAAGAAACAATGTACTGAAATAATAAAAATAGAAAACATTTTTAAAAAATTCGTAAAAATTAAATAAGGCACTCTTTACCTCTAGCAACCTCACATAAATGTATACTTTTCGCAGACGACACAACACTATTAGTGAAGGGTGGAGATACTGACTCTTATGAAAATAATATAAATAATGTTTTAGTTGACATTAATAAGTGGACATATAACAATAATTTAAATATCAATATGACAAAAACATTTTATATTCAATTTAATTCTTATAATAGTAATGAAATCCCATTAAATATCAATTATAATAATATGTCTGTAATGAAGTGTGGAAGTATTAAATTCTTAGGGCTATTTATTGACCAGCATCTAAATTGGAAGGAACATATAAATTACGTTTTCTCAAACATGCGCCTAAATGTATGCATTAATGTCACGAAAAGAGGACATGAAGTTACCTGTTTATGGCTCCCTAGCCCTAGCCCGGCCAAGAAGTAATGTATGGAGAATGTATGAAACTAACATTATTGTCCGCTGCTCTAACTTTTTAAATTTGCTTACTAGAATCAACTGATAAAGGAAATATTACATAGAGCCAACCGCGCGGCGGTTTTGTAAATATATTTTTAATTTGTTATGTAAATTTGGTATTTTTTAGGTATTTCCGGTTTTTTTTATCGTTCTTGTATTTTTGTATTTTGTTGTTTTTTTTTCGATTTTTTTGAGTATTTATGTATTTTTTTTTAGTTTTTCGTGTTATTTTGTAGCGTTTTTGGATATATTTGGACTTTTTAAACGTTTTTTTTTATTTTTTTGTACTTTCGAATTTTTTTTTGTTTTTACGTGTTTTTTGGTATTTTTTAGTTCTTTCGTGTTTTTTTAAATGGTGCTTGTATTTTGTAGCATTTTCGAGTTTTTATTTAATTTCCGTTATTTGTCGTGATGCTTTGCTACTTTTGGACGTTTTGTATTTTTTTTTTACATTATAGTTTTTTTTTCTAACATGTTTGAGAAAAGTACTATACAATCCTCGGCCGGAACAGGGATTGCAGGACTCGTTTTATCCGTTTATCCCGAACTCGTCCAGCAATCCCTTACTTCACGGCCTCTGCAGTAATGTACTATTTCTCAAACATGCGCCTAAATGTATGCATTAATGTCACGAAAAGAGGACATGAAGTTACTTGTTTATGGCTCCCTACATTACTTGGAGAATGTATGAAACTAACATTATTGGCCGCTGCTCGAACTTTTTAAATTTGCTTACTTAAATCAACTGATACAGGCAATATTATATAGAGCCAACCGCCACGATTTTTTATATATATTTTATAATTTGTTATGTAAATTGGTATTTTTTTAGGTTTTTCCGGTTTTTATATCGTTCTTGTATTTTTGTAGCATTTTTTGTTGATTGTTTTTTTTTTCGAATTTTTCGAGTATTTATGTATTTTTTTTTAGTTTCTTCGTGTTATTTAGTAGCGTTTTTTGTTTTTTGAAATATTTTTTTCCATGTTTTTGGTATTTTTTTTAGTTTTTACTGTTTTTTGGTATTGTTTTAGTTCTTTCGTGTTTTTTTTAATGGTGCTTGTATTTTGTAGCATTTTTCGTGTATTTAGTTGTTTTTTTCGAATTTTTGTGTTTTTTGGTATTTTTTTTAGTTTTTTGTTATTTTGTAGCTTTTTTCGTACTTTTTGATGTTTTTGGACTGTTTAAATGTTTTCTAGTATTTTTTGTACTTCAGTTTTTTTTTTGTTTTTTTGGCTTTTTTATAAGATTTTTCATATTTTTTTTGTTTTTAGTCAAGTTTTTTGTTTTTTCATGTTTTTTGGTATTTCTTTTAATTTTTACGTGTTTTTTAGTTCTTTCTTGTATTTTGTAGCATTTTCGTGTTTTTAGTTGGTTTTTTCGAATTTTTTGTGAATTTTGATATTTTTTTTTAGTTTTTACACTTTATTTTGTAGCGTTTTTCGTGTTTTTTAATGTTTTTGGACTGTTTAAAAGTTTTTTAGCTTTTTTTTATAATTTTGTTCAGTTTTTTTTCTTGTTTTTTGGCTTTTTTATAAGATTTTTCGTATTTTTTTGTAGTTTTCGTCAAGTTTTTTGTTTTTTTTATTTTTTTAGTTTTTACTTGTTTTTTGGTATTTTTTAGTTTTTTCGTGTTTTTTATAATCGTGCTTGCTTTTGTAGCATTTGTCGTGTTTTTAGTAGTTTTTATGAATTTTTTGTGTATATTGGTAGTTTTTTTTGTTTTTACTAGTTATTTTGCAGCGTTTTTTGTGATTTTGTATGTTATTTTTTGTACTTTTAGTTTTTTTCGCTTTTTTACAAGTTTTACGTGTTTTTTCGTGCTTGTATTTTTGTAGCATTATTCGTGTTTTTTGTTGTTTCTTTCGAATTTGTCGTAAATTTTGATATTTTTTCTAGTTTTGTCGTGTTATTTTGTAGCGTTTTTTGATGTTTCTGGATTTTTAATAGTTTTTTCGTGTTTTTATGTACTTTTCATCAGTTTTTTGTTTCTTCATGTTTTTTTGGTATTTTTTGTAGCATTATTCGTGTTCTTATGCTTTTAATTTTTATTTTTTTTTGTAGCATTTTACGTGCTTTTATTTAATTTCCGTTATTTTTCGTGATGCTTAGCTATTTTTGGACGTTTTGTATTTTTTAGATTTTTTTTACATCTTAGTTTTTAATTGTTTTTTTTTCTTACATGTTTGAGAAAAGTACTATACAATCCTCGGCCGGAAAAGGGATTGCAGGACTCGTTTTATCCGGCCAAGCCTACAACTCGGCCGTTTATCCCAAACTCGTCCAGCAATCCCTTACTTAACGGCCTCTGCAGTAATGTACTATTGTTGTCAGCTAGATAGATTTGTTTTTGCCTTGAGGAGACTTAAAAACACTATTAACACAGAGGCAGCAATCACGGCCTATCGTGGCAATGTGTCATCAGTTCTTTGTTATGGATTGTTACTCTGGGGAAATTCTACAGATATAGAAAGAGTATTTTTATTACAAAAAAAATGTATCCAAGGCATAGGCAACAGATAGTTGTCGACCATTTTAAAAAAAAATTACACATTTTGCCGTTGCCATGCATGTACATACGAAAAGTTTGCATACTCGTAAAAGATCGCCTTTATTTATTGAAAATGAGATCGGAAGTCTACACAATGAACCAGAGAGCATAATATCAAAATCTACTTCATCAGCCTCGATGTCGATCAGCTATTTATAAAAAAAAATGCTTACAATATGTGTATAGTTTTGTATAATAGCTTACCGAATAATATAAAAAATATGAAGTGTACCGATTTTAGGAGGAATTTAAATAACTATTTATTAGAAAACTGTTTTTATCGGGTTAAGGAATTCATAGAATATAATAAGCAGCATGGAAATTTCCAATAAAATATTGTATAGTATAGTATAAATATTATAAAGTTTAAATAGTTCATGTATTATTTGCATGTCGTTTAATTGGGATGTTAACACCAATAAAAATAAATTGCTCTTACATTACCAATAAATAAATCTCACGAAAATATTCAGAATATATCACGCTTTTACTTATTTTTGCTATTTTAAAGATTTTTAAATACATAAAGAACAATAAAGGGACGCTATTTGATCATACAAAAAGCGTGACGTCACTTGTTCCTATGTCCTTACAAACTTCATACAGAGCGTTTTTGACGTTTCATTAAAAGTTGCTGATTTGACTATCAGTCAACATCCCTATTACGATAGAGTACTGTACTAAATTTTACAATAACATCCTGTAACTAGAAATAAGTATTCTTGCAAATAAATCATTATTATCTCTGTATTTATTTTCGTACTTAAGCTAGGTGTTTTTTACAATAACTTTATAAAATTATAATATATAAACATAAATACAAAATTTAAACGCATTATAAAAAATCTAACCTAGGGTGCCGCCGGCAGCGAGACGGGTCCTAAGCTACCGGTGGTTAGGGCGATAGAGAGAGAAACCTCCTGACTATCCGCGCCGTGTCCAGGAGTACCGCCTTCTGTATCTGACCCTTGACCCAGCCATCCAACGAGAGTCTCTTGAGATGTTGGTCGAGGCTCTTCGCTATTAGACCGTTCGCAGAGACGACTATCGGGGAATGACGACCTGTTTAGCTTAGTTGGTAGTGACTCTGCCACCGAAGCTAAAGGTCCCGGGTTCGAATCCCGGCCAGGACATTTATTTGTGCATTTATCACTTGTTCTTGGGTCTTGGATGTTTTCTATGTATTTAAGTATGTATTTATCTATATAAGTATTTATATCGTCGTCTAGTTCCCATAGTACAAGCTTTGCTTAGTTTGGGACTAGTTCGATTTGTGTAAGATTGCCCCCAATATTTTTTTTTAATGATCGTTGAATCAACATCCCACATGGCGGTTACCTCGTATGCCAGGTCTAGGTACTTGCTGGATTTGTCCTTCTCAGCCTTCACGAGGTTCTCGTCATGGGGAATGGTGATGTCAACGAGAATTACCTGGCGCTTCAATCGATCTGTCAGCACGATATCAGGCTTGTTGGCTATAATAGTCCCGTCCGTGATGACAGATCGATCCCAATAGAGCGTTGCACGACCATTCTCGAGAACTGGCGCAGGTGTGTACTTATAGTACGGAACTTCGAAGTCCACAAGACCGTATAGAAGAAAATAATTGATAGAATAGACAAATAAAATAATTGATAGACAGCTCATTTGCTCGGTGGACGTGGCGCAAGCAACATCTCCTGCCAGCATCTCCTGATGATGCCTCGTAGAGAGGCGAAACACGTGTCGAGGTTTTGTGTTTCTGTGTGGTGGTTTTTTGTATTTATTTGCATGTTTGTGCGAGCGGAGGGAGGGTGGGAGCATTAACCGCATGCAAAAATACGCTAGTGGATACATTAACACTAATAGACCTACACGTTTTTAGCGGAATAGCAAAGAAATATTGTTCAAGAAACCGTATAGAAGAGCAAGCTGCTGGTGAAAAATCCTGGCCACGAAGTTATGTCTGTGCAAGTACTCGCCGTTAGCAAGATTACTACAACCGGAAATGATATGCCTGAGCGACTCTCCGGGACGGCGGCATGCTCGACAAATGTCGACCATACCATCCTTCAGGATATATTTCCGGTAGTTGTTCGTCATGATAACTTCATCCGCAATTGCACAGACAAAACCTTCGGCTTCCGCAAGGAGATCCCCGGAACGTAGCCAGTTCACCGACGCGAGCACGTCTACGTCGGGCCCCGTAAGAGCCTTGTAAAACCGCCCATGTAGCTCCTTACTCTTCCATATCGCCTTGCGGTCCACGGTGCTTAGTACTTTAAGTCTGCGCCAGTTCTCGTTAGCCATGGAGAGCGGGGTGAAAGATGCGTCGACTGCCACTACGTCACGATGCATCCCACATTTGCTATTTAGGAAATACGAGTATAATCCCTGAGACTACATAACTCACGGTTGTGTAGGTCTTTGGCATTTAAGAAGCCGCGACCTCCTAATTTCCGCGGGATGTAAATCTCATAACAGACGAGCGTGGGTGTAGCATACGGTGCGTAGTGAGCAGTACACGCACCCTTCGATCCAGAAAATTGAGCTCAAACTGAGTCCACCTTAATATGCCAAATGAGTATGTGAGCAAGGGCATCACCCAGGCGTTGCAGGCGCGCACCCTATTGCCGCCCGACAAAAAACTGTTGAGTAAAGAAGCGCTCCTTCACCGCCCGCTTGATGTGTCAGTCTTTGGGTATCGAGGGTGGGGCTCGATACCCAAAGACTGTGACATACCAAGGTATTTATAGGTTTTTGCTTCGGAGAGAGATCTGAGAGCCATTAGAATCTGTAAATTTGTGGAATTTACAACTTTCTCCCGCTGTACTTGCATGACCGCACACTTATCGACGCCAAATTCCATTTTGATGGCACTACTGAAGACCTCTGTGGTTTTCAGAAGCTCCAACAGGTCATGTTTATTTGGTGCAAATAGTTTAAGGTCGTCCATGTAGAGCAGATGAGAAATAACCTCACCCTCTCTCCGCAGCTGGCAACCTAGTCCTGAATCCTTCAGCAGGGTACAAAGCGGATTCAGCGCTAGGCAGAACCATAAGGGACTCAGATTGTCACCCTGAAATATACCTAGCTCAATCCTGATAGAGTCTTGCGGGCCAGATGGATCATCTCCCCCTCCTGGTTGACAAAGGACAGTGATCCACTGCCTCATGCAAGCACTTAAGAAGGATCTCAGAGCTACATCTACTTTATACAGCTCTAAGACCCTCCGCAACCATGAATGAGGCACCGAATCATAGGCCTACCATTAGTCAATCCAGGCGGCCGAGAGGGTCCCTTTGATCCGCCGGACTTGTTGGCAAATGGTCATGTCTATGAGGAGGAGCTCTTTAGTACCGCGTGACCCAACCCTACATCCATTTTGAGCAGGGGCCGAAATGTTGTTCGCAACTATATGTGCGTTGATTTTTGCTCTCAAAATGGATGTAAGAAGCTTGTACAGCGTAGGTAAGCACGTGATGGGTCTGTAGTTCTTCGCTTCCGTGGTACTACCGGGCTTGTAGAGCAAGGATGTAACACCAGTTGTTAAGGGAGGTGGCAGGGAGCCGAGCTCGAGGGCTTGTTATTATTATTACACCTTTGAACTTCTTCAAAAAAAAAAAATGCACATGCACAGCTAATGGTGAATGTGTAATACAATCAAGCCCACGACCGCCACTTAACAGACGCATGCTTGAACCGCAAGGAAAATTTACGACGGTACGAGGTGGCCTTAAATAAGTTTAAAAATGAGATTATCACAACGACCTCTTTCATGTAACATGAAACTCGATGTCATTTGCATAACTTTTTTTTAAATTGTCTTATGTAGCTTCCCCGCTCCCCCTCTACTAGAATGTCGTACTCGGCTCGGGCTTGTACCATGTCGTGTGGCGAGTACTCACGCGATATGCAGTCCTCGTCGTCGGCGTCCGGCACCTCCGCCTTCACTGCGCGCGCCTCGTCTGAAGCAAACGCTCTACTTTATTTATACTGTAGTTAGTAGACGGCGTACGAGCCCAAATACAACCCAAAGAGAAATCCGCAAATCGATGTACAGTTTAGCCGTTTGGCACACGCCGCACACGCATACTACAGGTCAATATTTTTTTTTTGACCCGCAGTTTAAAAAAAACCTTTAGGATGTGAGTGCAGATTCATTATTTTTTGTATGGGAAAAAAATTTTTTTTTCAGAAACCTATCGTGTGTTGTATTATATGAAAGGGCTTTTTGGGACGATTCTAAAAATCATTACAATTCAGCTATAATTGAAATTGAAACATAATTCATTTTCAAAATATACCAAGTTTGGGCTCCTTCAGATACGATATAGTTGTTTTTTTTTGGACAATATACCACAAATGGTACGTGATATCCTCATATCTAAACCCAAGAAAGCAATTTGGAAAATAATTATATTTAGAATTATTTTTTAATATTAGAAAGTGACACAGTTCAGTATTATTTTACGAGACTTATGGAACCGTACTGCAGATATGGTACAGATTAATCATAAAATGATACGTAATATCCATATATCCAACGAGAGTTAAAAGGTATTTTTTAACGCTTTAACTGTGCCTTTTCATTAGTTGGTTTAGTTTGTAGTCTCGTAAATAGTTACTGAAGTACAACTGTGGCACATCATAATAATAAAAAAAAAAATATATATATATATACGGCTAAAAAATAAAATTTCAAAATTACTTCCTTGACGTTATAAATCACTCATTTCAAATGAGGATATCACGTGTCAATTGTAGTATACAAAAAAAATCAGCCATATCGTATCTGGAGGAACCCAAACTTGGTATGTTTTGAAAATTATTTTTGTTTTCATAAAAAACAATGCCTGAAATGTAATGATGTGATATATTTTTAGAATCGCCTCAAAAACCCCTTTTGTATAATAGCACACACATATGATTTCTTAAAAAAAATCCCATAAAAAAAAGACCACTTCCCTCCTAAAGTCGAGTCCATGATGTGGTATATTTTTAGAATCGCCTCAAAAACCCCTTTTGTATAATAGCACACACATATGATTTCTTAAAAAAAATCCCATAAAAAAAAGACCACTTCCCTCCTAAAGTCGAGTCCAGAACTAGGCGAACTAACTTGACAGCCGAAAATTTTGCCAGACATAGAAAAAAAAAATAGTGATAGGTTTATGTCGACACAAATATGTCGATATTACCGTGTGCCTTCCATAAATCTGATTATATTTATATTTTATCAAGTAATTGATGTTCGATGTATTTTTAATTCCAACCAATTTTCATTGTTATTATTATTTTGCTTACTAAAATTATTAGTTTGATTCCAAACACAGTAATAATGATTAACTAGACTTTTTAAACATCGACATTAACAGCACTAGCCAAACTGTGGCAACATTAGTGTACAATGAACTGTCAAGTTAGTTCGCCTAATTCTGGGCTCGACTTTATTTTTTAGGGGTATTTTTAAAGAACTGCGTGTCATAAATTTTGTTTTGACCTCTAGTATCCGTGTGCCAAACAGCTAAATTGTACATCGATTTGCGTTTTTTTGCGTACACCTTCTACTACTGTGTTGTACATTTACTCCAGTCAGTCATGACAAACTTGTGATGAAGCGCATCAACAATATAGAGCTGGTACTTACACAAATTCGCATCTATCCCATCGTCATTCGCCATTCCTGCTTCGACTGCAGGCTCATCCTCTACAACAAACAGATAGTGAAATGAGTTTCTAGCAATAACTATGTACATTCTTGTAAACGGCCTTATTTTGTGTCAATTCAATTTAATTATTCAAACAACCTTGTAATAGTACATTACTATAGAGGCCGGGAAACGAAGGGTAGCAGGCCAAGTAGATATAGACGGCAAAGCGTAACGAGGCCGGATAGGGATACGCGGCCTGCAGCCCAACATTTCTCCGAGATTTGTATAGTGCTTGTCTTAAACATATGCAATGAAATAAAAAATACACCACTAAAAATCAAAATTAACAGACGAATATTTTAATGTCAAGCATGGACATTAAAAGAAAAAAATAAAAACCAACCATGTGCGTGACGGTCCACGCACAAAGAAGGGTTCCGTGCCGACACCCCCAAATCTACATTTAAAACCACTATACAATACATTGAATAAAAAAAGGTTGTATCTTCATGGGAAACAAGCCACTTACGCCTTTTAGTTTAGGCAAGACAGTTTTCAAGCAATAACTCAAAAACTGTTAGACCTATCTTGTTCAAACCAAAAATCGTTGAAAGGATTTATGAATGTACAATACTATAGCGGTTCATAAAATACGCCTAGCTACCAAATTTCATAATAATAGTTCTCATAGTCTCCGAGTAAATCGGCTGTGACTTACGGACGGACAGACATGACGAATTTATAACGGTTCCGTTTCCGCCATTTTGGCTACGGAACCCTAAAAATTACTTTCCGACCTAGGCCTTCAATTTGAAGCCTGTTATAACTTATAACGCACGTAATGACGAAACATTGCATGTTTGAGAATAATAAATTCCAATTGTACGCAGAGAAGTCCGTTAACCAATACAATGTGACACCGCGAGGTAACGTAACACATCGCAGGGAAAGTGACTTTATTGTACGTTTATATTGATGATGGTCTGTAATGTATATAAACCTTTGTGCCAACCATTGATGTACTATTATAGAACTATATTCACAATCAGCCCACAAAAATGGCCCCCGTGAAAGTACCACCCGCACGACTCGGGCGGTACTTTCCTGTTTAGTCGTGTTTGGACCGCAGACAGTGACAGTTGTCCAACAATGACGAAATATGCAGTGAAAAACTGCTTTAATAGCTACAAAAAAACGTGGAAAAGGATGGAATATATTTCTTTAGGTTAGTTAATTTGATAACGTTACAAAATGTATGTAAAGTCCTGGTAATTTCATGGTTTTGAATAAATAATTTTGTTAGTTCAAATTAAAGGTTATCAAGAAACAAAATGTAAGGAGTCGCTATTAGGTCAATATTTTTTTAAATGAAATTTGTAGGAAATAAATTTATGTATTAATTCAAGATTTCCACAACATCCTCAGCGACGTTCAGAATGGACCGCTATTATAGCGCAAAATAGACGTCACGCACTCTATAAACCAAGCCACACGAGTGTTGTGTGTTTAGCCCATTTCCCTAATTCCGACATATACAGGACCAATAAAAACTTAAATCGACTAACTGCAACTGCTAAACCTGTCTTGAACGTAAGTCCGTTCGTTCCAGATTCAAACAACATTATTCAAATTCTGTTTTAATATATAATTTAATCGTGAAAAATTATGCAGAGGAAAACATATTCATATACTTATATGAATTGATGTAATAAAAATCAATTTAAGGTTAATGTTTAATTAATTTATCTTTCAAGTTCATCGTCGGTGTCTTTGTTTTATAGATGTCAGAGATAGATGACGATGACTTGCAAAGCAATAGTTGTAAAAGTACAAACGCTGCTCCAATAGCAGAAGTCAGTACTTTTGAAATAACTACCTAAAGTCTTGCTCATGAGTTTCATGAAAGTAAACATCTTTATCTCTAACACAGAAAAAGAACAGTAACTATCACAGGATTGTACGCGAATGTGTGTTAATATTGAAGTGGAATGTTTTATTTGTTATTTATATATTTTTTTAATATTATTAATATAATAATATATAAAAATAATTTAAATAACCAAAGCAACTCCATTACTTTCAGTGTTCACTTTTGACGTTTATAAAGAAAACATTGGTAGCCAGTATACGATAGTGCCATTTTACTAAAAAGTTTTAACCATGTTGGTTCTTATGTTCGCAAAGGCTGTAGCAGGATAGCCTAGGAAAAACTGCCCCCAGCGATTTTGGGCCGAAACTGTAATCAAACGATGCCTTTTGGGGAGGTTATATTCTGCACAAAGTTTCATCCCTCAGTTACGCCCTGGGGGTGAAAAACATCCGATTAACCCCAAAACTGTTTTAATAATTTTTTCCTAAACTATGAAAGTGACGAATTTCAAATTTTGTACAAATATTAATAATACTAAAAGCTATTTTAAAAAAAAATGAACCCCGTAACCATTTAAATTCTTGTAAAAAAAAAACAAAAATGAAAAAGAATCACCCTGTATATGAAGTTTGGCTCATGGTACCCACACCATTTTTTTTCCAAAAATGAACCAATTTATATTCTACATTATACAAAAGTTTCATGGACCTACTCCAGAAGGAACATTGCGCCTTTGTCACTTGACGCCAATGCCTGTAAGTTCTTTTTTGTACGCAGTTTTTATCTAGACTCGGACTATAAAAAGCGTTATTATCAACTATTGGAATGTAACTGTCAGTGTCATCTTGCGCCACATTTTTAGTTATTTATGTTTGGCATTGTGTGTGTTCTATTTCTATATCTTAAGTCAATGGTGCCAACCTTACCTTTGATAAATACTGACTAAGTGAACCTAAGTGTACTAACGTGATAATTCCCGTGCCTCTTCATCACTTGCCCCATCTTCATCTTCCGTCTCTGTCTTGACTGGGGGCTCTTCACCTGAAGCAAACATTATTTTTCGCGTAATCAAAAACCGGCCAAGTGCGCGGCAGGTCACGCACAAAGAAGAGTTCCGTACCGACACCTCTTAATCTACATTTAATACCACTATACAATACATTTAATAAAAAATGATCGTATCTTCATTAGGGAACTGACGGCAATCAAGCCCTTTTGTTTGGGCAACACAGTTTTTCAGCAAAACTCAAAAACCGTTAGACCTATCTTGTTCAAACCCAAAATAGTTGAAAGTATAAATTAATGTACATCATCTTGATTTTTAAATGTAATGAAACGGGTCACTCACGTCTTTAAGGTCGAATATCGCTCGTACCCCCGCCACCACGACGACGGGGCTCTTTTTAATATGTCTCAAACTCACGGGAGTTTTCTATATAATATCTTGATTTTTGTCTGAATTTTTTACTTCATAGTTTGCAATTAGAGGGGGAGGGTGGGGGGGACGACGACAGTGTGTACGACTTTTGACAGAAAATATCTTTTTGAATTTTTTTTTTTAATTTATTTATTGTGTACATGTACAAATTCAATGCATATAAATACATGATGTTACATAGTGGTGAGGTAGTGTACATGCTACCCTGTAAGGGCATTACAATGTCATCTTATTAACTAGGTATATGTACTTATTATTTATTTATTTAGTGCTTTCAAATGATCCCATATTCTACTTTGCACTTGCTTTACACGGGATTCGTAAGGTTACATTACATGCAAAACCCTCAGAGGGCATTGCAAGTTTAGTTGAATAGAGAGCCAACCGAAGTTTTTTTTATATATATTATAAGTATTCTATTATGTGTAGTCGAAATATTCTTGAAGCGTGTAGTAACATTTGTTGACTAAAATGTCTCTTAAAAGTCTAATAAATTTTCTGTCACATCCCTCATTTTTGATCTCGTGTGGAAGTTTGTTATAGACCTTGATAGTCATTGCGTTGGGACTGGTACTATGTAGTTTTAATTTGGAGTTGGTGTTTTGTGAGAGGTTATTTTTATACCTTGTCGCGAAGCGCCGCGGTTGGTCGCTTAGCTTTGTAAAAAAGTGTGGGTATTTCCTCACAAACTTGCATACTTCAAAAATGTATATCGACGTTAGTGTTAGTACCCTATATTTTATAAAGTATGGTTTGCAGCTTTCCGGACTCCTGATATTGGCTAGTATGCGTATGCATTTTTTTTGGAGGATGAATATATCGTCAATGTCTGTAGAATTACCCCAAAGAAGAATACCGTATTTTAAACACGAGTAGGCATATGCATAGTATGCATTTAACGCTGTTTTTAGGTCGGTACATTTTTTTAGCTCCCTTAAGGCAAATATGAATTTGGACATTTTACTTTTGACTTTGCCTACTTGTGCTTTCCAATTGATATGCGAGTCTATGTCTAACCCGAGGAGCGTGAAAGTATCTACGCACTTCATTTGTGTTCCTAAAAATGAAAAGTCTATTTGTAAGGGGGCTTTTTGTCGGGGTCTAAATTGCATTAGTTTTGTTTTAGTATAATTAATTTCTAAATTATGTTCGCTTAGCCAAAAAGCCAAGTTTTCATGGTTGTCACTGGGGATTAAAATTGATATATCATCGGCAAACATGACGCATGTCTCACTTAAGATTTTCGGCAAGTCGTTTATATATATTAAAAACAACAAACACGACAGGGCTCCTCCCTGAGGAATTGAGTTGTTCAATTGTCTCGTCTTTGACCGCACATACTTTATTTTGCCGGTTTCTTTATCGATATGTTGAACTTCCACGCATTGTTCCCCTCATCTCACCAACGGATGACTTAAATGGAAAAGTTTTATAGAAACCTCTGTCATTTTTGAAGGCCTATCCATAGATACCTACACGCTTATGTGCATCGAAACAAATTTTTTGACCCCCCTGTTACATGTATGAGATGAGCCACACCACGTTTATATAGCGGTTTATGAAATACACCTTCCTACCAAATTTCATAATTGTAGTTTCATAGTCTCAGAGTAAATCGGCTGTGACATACGGACGGACGGACGGACATACGGACAGACATGACGAATCTATAAGGGTTCCATTTTCGCCCTTTTGGCTACGGACCCCTAAAAATACTTGCGAAACATAATATTACAGGTTATTCATGCTATTTTAAAGATCTTTAAATTTATGCTGCAGTTTGGCAGATATTTTAAACGCTTAAGATGATAATATTTTTATTGAAATAAATAAATTAAAAAAAAAACATGAAAAAAGAATGCTGTATAACCATAAAAACGAAATATAATTATTTTTTTGTTACAATGGACAATATATAATACATTTGGCCTTCGGGTGGCTTGAGCACTTCTAACAGTCAAGTTGCCCACTCACTAGACAAACCTAATCCCAATAAAGTCTAGTTTCCCCCTTGGGTTTAAAGGTCAGACGGCAGTCGCTTGCGTAAAAACTAGTGCGTGCGCCAGTTCTTGGGATTACGGAGCGGACCCCGGGCAGACTTCAAGATGCAACTGTACTGGGATAACGCTAGGATGATGATGATAATATTTGAGGAATAAACTAAGCAAACTTGTACTATACATACTAGACGACAATATACATACGTATGACCCACGTACACCCACTCCGTTTCTAAGCAACCGGGGTGGCAGAATAACAGTCCTTTTGTCTCTCAGTACAGACACAAGGCAGCCACCTACCTTTTCAATTGTTTTTCTACCTACTTATACTTTTGGTTGTGCCATTTTACATTATTATTATTAACCTTTTATTTTTCCTTAACAGTTTTATTTGTTGTTTTTTTTTATAAATCCTTTTTTATATACTACTAACTACTTGCTATGTGGCCAGCCCATCTCCATTTTTGGTTGAGTATGAAGTCAAGCACCATACTATATAAGTTACTGTAAATTACTATGTAGATATACTAACCTCGAATAAACGTCTTACTATTATTATACATAGATAAATATAGATAGTACATAAAGACATAGAAATGTGAGGTCGTTACATTGGTCACATTTCCCTACAAACTTCACACACTCTATCTCAGTTAGAATGTTCATGATGTTTCGATAAAAGTTGTTGATTTGATTATGATGATATGAATTACCGGATTGTGTGAAATAGAAACTTACACAACACGGGCTCCTCACTGGTACCATCTCCATCCTCTAGTACTGACTCGTCTGCTGGTTCTTCGTCTAGGGCAAAAAAATGAATAATAATGGGTAATATTTATACTTGTCTTTTTACTTTATTTGGTGGAGAACTGCAATGATAAGTAGTAATACATAACATAGCTTAAAAGTTATTTGCTAATAATTCCTTTTTGGATGTAAATGTATGTAGATGGCCAAGATCCACTTCGGGTCATCAAGCCAGCATAGTAGTAACAAAAACATGACTGGCATCTCACAATCTCTACATAAACACACTGAGTAGACCAGCATTTCCCAAACTATAAGTATGGACAGCGACCCGCTGGTAGGTCGCGAGTATATAATGGATGGGGCCAGGGAATAGATTATAGTAGAATAATTATTTATTTATTAACTATGTCGGTGCAAGGATGATCATGATTACTAAATGGTTTCAACAGTTGCCCTTTGCGGGCCAACAATATTTTGATTAAGTAGTACATTGTATTTAACAATTGTACTAGTCTTATCATGCAAAATACTCATTTAGGTTGTACAACAGTTTATTAGTAAGCCAATTTTTTAGCCTCTGCTCAAAAATAGTGCCTTCACGAGATACACGAGATTTTTGGACAATCCTGTATTCGTACATAATTTGTTAATTACTCACAATTATTCAGCAACACCCATTAGGTTGAGTCCTAAATGTAGAATTTTTTCATTAGGCGGAACTTATCTGTTCAACACTGGGAACCGCTGGAGTAGACTATGGGCTGGGCTGTTTTGAACACTTTTCATTTCAGCATATTTGTAACTGTCACAAAGACTATAAAGAAACAAAACCAATGCACCCGTTGTTTGAGTTTTTATACACTAGCTTTTCAATAAATACTTTAATATTATGTATACAATAATGTTTTTGTAGACAAAAGAATGAATTTGATCTACATGAATGCATAAATAAGCACAGACATTAACCTTAAAAAGAGTTTCAGATTATAATTTTTTCGGAATTACTAGCTAGGATTAATATTACCGTACCCGCGAGATTGCCGCGCCCGGGAGTCTACAAGCTGCTCAGAGATCGCTTCAATAGAACAAACCTGGGACGCAACTCTGCACTCTCGAGAATGTTCCACATATGTAACCATCTCCCAAACTCCTTGGGCGCAGATATGCTTTGCAACAGCCTTGGAAGCTTTAAACTAAAGGTACTTAAGCATTTCAGCTTCCAGGATTTCACACCATAGCTAATAAAGTTTTATTTTCAGTCTTCTTGTTCCTTTTGTTTATATTAGTCACGGAATTAGTTTTGTTTTCTTATTTTATTAATATCTTTTATCCAAATGTACACACTTTTTTTTTCTCTTTGTACTAAACTTATATAAGAATGATCAAACATACTAGAATAAGATGTGGTTACCTTTAATTAGATAAGCATCAACTTAAAATATTAATTAGTTATTTAAGCATGAATGATGTATTATCCGTTGGTGATCCTTAATAAAAAAAAAAAAAATTTTAGGTGCCATTTCAGTATATTACGTACTCTTGCAGTATGTTTGTTGTCATTTTAATGAAGACCTACCTTTGACTTGTAGAGCTCCCTGCAGCCGCGCCTGCAGCTCTACCTGGCTGCGCTGCACTTGCCGCTTGAAGTCGCTCGCGTCTCGCAGCCGGCCCACGCACACATCACAGATCCCAACTTCTTCTTCACTGTCGAGTATTAGCTGGAAATGGAACAATACTGACATTTTTAGGCCTCAATACCTGAATAGGTCATTATATTTGAAACTAGCAGTTCTAGTTGAGAGAGATGTAAGGAACACCAATATGATGATGACTCGCAGTCCAAGCCGCTCTGTCCGCGTTGTATCCGCTTCACGTTTAGTTGGCTAATATGTTGACGCATAAAACCGTTAAAAAAACACCACGCTATAGATATTGAGTTCATTTATCGTGGTTATCAAAATGTAATAAAACCACAAAATATTTATATTTACATGTATCTCGAAGCACTCCTTGAGCATGTCCGAATATATCTCTGTAGTGCCGAGATGTGTGTACGGCGCCGTCAGGTCCTTGTCCGGAGCGCGCCGCAGGCAGCAGCGGCACGAGTGCGCCGCGTCCATCACGGTACGAATAGTGCTGTTGGTTATTACAGTAATTGTTGCAAAAATCTTCTTAGTAGTTTGTGAACGCAAGGTATGCTGCAAGTGCAAATTGGCTGCAAATTTATGCTCATACTGCATGCAAATAAAATAAAAATGTGATTTGACTTCACACTTCAAACACTTCAAAAGAGATGTCACACAAAAAGTTGCACATACAGTCCAATCTGAATGTACCACAGATGGTCGTCTGATACGTAGTATCTTCTTAGTAGTCTGTGGTCACAGACTACATGTGCGAGCTGAGCTGAGAAGCTGAATAATGAGTTTTTTTTTTTGTTATTTGTTGCGTCTTGCTGCTAAGGCACTTCACCAATGTCATGTGGAGGGGAGTGTCTTTACATTCTGTGGAGTGCACCTACTAATTTTGCCCAGGGGTCTTTTTATAATATGCATATTCAATTCTCTAGCTTGATTTAATATATATAATATCATTATAATTTAATGTTGTTTTTATCAATAAAATAAGCTATAGCCTTAATGGTATTAGGGTCTGTATTGGTCAAAATCGTTTTAACATTAGTGGGGAGTTGAACTTTAGTTAACACATTATAAATGTCAAAAGAGATTAGGGGGCATTCGAAAAACACCTGCCCCGCTAGTATGATAGCTTATACCGTCACGTTTTATGTGACGTTTCAGTACATTTTGGCCATATAACGTGACGGTATACGTTATCATACTAGCCGGGCTGGTATCTGGATGATGGAACCCTGGGTAGTAAGGCCTGCGAAGTGCTCGAAGATTTACGAGTACTTATAGAAAAGTTCTCGCAAATAGGCCTAACACTAAACTCCTCTAAATGTGAATTATTTTTTTCGGACAACTGTATGCAAAAGGATACAATCTTATCAAAATTTCGTACTTTAGCTCCGGATATTAGAACAGTAGATGCAAGTACCCTCGTCCTTTTAGGCTCACCAATCTTGGATGATGCCTTTCCAGGCTACATACATGATCACCATCAAAATTTTAGTGACCATTCGGACCGTCTACTCAAAATTAACCCCCATAAGGCGTATACAATTATAAAATTCTGTTTGTTTGTTCCCAAGTTTACATATGTCCTTCGGTGCTGCCATCTTTGGAAATATCCCAACCTTTTGGCCAAATTAAACGAACTTGTTAAATCCAGTGACATCAATTTTCAACATGCATTTGGATAACCGTCAGTGGACCCAAGCCTCATTGCCCATTAGGCACGGTGGTACTGGAACACGACAAATTTCGAATATTGCTCTCCCCGCCTTTCTGTCGTCAGTTAACAACACCCGACATCTCTGTTCCAAAATTCTAAAATTCGATCCTAATTTCGTTTTACCTTTTCTACCAGAGGCCGTCGATAGCTGGAGGGCTGCATGCAATACTGACCTGCCAACGATTCGCCATTCGCAACGCCAATGGGACGAGCCGCTCTGTGTGCTGGTACGGGATAATCTGTACGGAACGTCTGCCAGCCTCGCAGAGCGAGCTCGTCTCCTTGCTGGAACGGTATACTTCAGGGGTGGTCTCATTGTCATCAGGTCAGAATATGATCATAGAGCGTACTGCCACGTACTACATATTTTATAGGGTCCTGAAGAAATCGAGGGAACACTCCAAATATTTTAGGTGCACCTATAGAGATTTTGGTATTACGAGTATGTATAGTAACTCGTGCATTCGCTCTTGAAAAGCACCATTTAATAAAGTTTGACAAAAAGTAATAATATCCCATCAAAAAGTAATTTCAGATAATCTACGGAGCTTGGCACCCAATTAGATCTCAATTCTTTTGTCGGTGAAGACGACAACCATGCATCGCATTTTCTAAATATTGAACATGGCTCCCATTTTCACATTTATGTTTTTGATGGGATAAAATATACAACTTTAGTAATGATAATAACTCACTCTGGTTATCAAAAGCACTTGAGTGGATAATACGTATTCGAGAAACCAGCAGCAATTTTCTTTTCAGCAACGGAATCGATTCCCGATTCTTGATCGATCGGTTTTACTAGTACACTTGGAGTATGTATGTATGTATGTATGTATGTATTACTTTATTGTACATAAAACACGACAAAACGATAAACAAACAAAAAGTAGACGTACAAAGGCGAGCTTATCCCTTCAAGGGATCTCTTCCAGCTAACCTTTGATACTTTAGATACTTGTTTTGCTTATTTTACAGATTTAAAACCTCGGGAAATGGCTCGTCTTCAGCAACTCAGAGAAACAAAAACCACTTTAAAGTCTTTAAAAAGAAGTGTCACTCTCATTGACTCACTAGAATCCACGGTGTTGAAAGAAATTGTTACCATGGATTTACAAAATCATAAAAGAAAACCACGAGGCCGTCGTTGGACGAGAAAATTTAAAATTTCGCTGTTAGCAATCTTTAAAAGATCGCCAAAGGCTTATCGATATTTAAGGCATTTAATCTTAACGATAACGAACTACGACATTCCTAACTCAGTCGAATATTTAAAAAAAAACGCCTGCTTGGATCTGTGGTACGCAATGACATTGACAGTTCAAGTCATACGACCAACCGTGGACCAACCTATGATGAACTGTCAATGTCATTGCGTACCACAGATCCAAGCAGGTGTTTTTTTTTAAATATTCGACGGACTTACGAGGGGTGATCCATAAGTTTTGATAATCGGTATGAACCACCCCGTTAATGATATTCTTTTAATGTGGGCTATACCATGACACGAATCAACATTAAATTAGAGAAAAAAATATATAAACATTATTCATTTGTTTTTCTGTAATTGCTGAACAAAAAACATCTGAATTGAAAAAATAACAGGATGGCGGATATAAGAGTTGGTTTTGTAATTATTTGGAGCGGTGTGGAAAAGGTCCTGATGCACTAATGAAGAATATTGTAATTGAAAATAAAACTTTGGTTTATCATTATGATTTAAAGGATAAACAAGTAATCTGTGCAATGGTTTTTTTTTATCTCCAGCTCTGGCACCAAAATTAGGGTGTATTTTTCGACTTCTTCCTGGACTATTGAGGCCTACCAATAATAAAATGCGAGATTAGCTTTCACCAATTGAGCTCAAATATTATTGGAGAGTTCTATAACATTATTCTATCAGAGTTGTGTTAAACATTATAAATACGCTGAAGAAGAAAAAACACTAATTTTCGGGAGATATTGTACTTCAGAGCCTTCTAATTGACAAAGGTGCTGCTCTGCGAGTAAAGATTGCGAGTTATTTAGCCCTAACTTCCGACTACTACTTCTCATTCACTTATGTTCAAAACCAACTACATGAAAATCAAGAGCTGATGATGACTTAGTGAAGTTATTTGACCTCAAATAGTAAAAATATTTTTATTGGGGTAAAATAAAACAATTGAATGACGTTAATAAGTATTTGAAAATATAGAAAGTGTGCATATTGTGTTAAAAATATAACGATTTACATATCTCCCATATTTAATACTGATTATTAAAACTTATGGATCACCTCTCGTAGCTATGTCTTAGTAGTCCGATACGGGGCAGACGCCAGGTGATATAAAATGTTTGTATTTTTATAAAATATATGGCGCAACCGACAAATCTGAAACTTTTTTCTGTTAATGGCGACGGTTATTCCTCCCATTAGAAAAATAAACAAGGACTTTTAAAAATTTCAGACATTCCCCATTGTATTGACCAATTTAAAAAAAAAATTGGAAAATGAAGTCGTGGCCATGACGGCCACGCCACACCATAAATATTTGCCAGCTAACGGTGACAATGTTTATGGCTCAGACCAACAATACATTTATAACGTGCAATGAGCTCTGTTTAGCGTTCGTGGACTACGAGAAAGCCTTCGATTCGATTGAAACCTGGGCTGTACTACAATCTCTCCAACGGTGCCAAGTGGACTACCGCTATATCGAAGTGCTGAAGTGTGTAATAGGACAAGACTCCTATCCTAATATCCACGGTCACGGGAACGAATGTATTCCCCGCCATCTCGTCTTCGTCGCTAAAATGTACTACCTCCCGCCTAACCCCATGGAGCGCACCTAGCTGTAATATATGTCTCGAAACCCCCTTAGATCTAGTCCTAGTACCCTACACCTAATAAATGAACGTTTGGTGTCTTTATTTCCATAATCGAAGATAAGCTAAGAACAGTAAGAACTAATAAAGATATGGCCATTGTGATCGTCTATGGTAGGACTCTGTAATGTTGTGAACCGTAAAAACCCATGAACTTTAATGTGAATACTTGACGATCCTTTGGACTCTTCAGATACCTAACTTTCCTAGATCTACCTAATGCTAAACATCCCTACCTACCTACTCATATATTCTTTTTACTTACAGGACTTTCTACAGGGCAGGGAAAACTAGTTATTGAACTTTGGCTATTCCACAGTTCATAGAGTTCATAATAGGATAAATAATTATTATTTGTTGTAATAACTTAACCCCAACCTCTCAACTATCCTGGTCTCTTGCCGGTATCAGTAGCCATTGGGTTTTTAAAGAAAGGCAAAGATTTCCTTAAAAGCCACTCAGTTTCCCTAAAATCCAAATTATTTCCTAATTTTTCCCTAAATTAGAACTGATACTTGATATCCTAGCTAGCTAAGAATAATTTTGATTGATCATTATTGGTATGGAGCATTCTCTCGCTTTCATACCGTGCTACTGGACCGGTAGGATAGGGAATGACCTCTATGCTAAGCTAATACGATCTAGACTCCCTAATGAGAATAAGCTCATTAGTCAGTCTTGTAGATGACTGCGAATCATCTCTAACTAACCATTTCACTTGGAGGTGCTAAAACCTCTGAGCCCTAGGGGTCCCTAACAGCCAGTAAGCTCTAACACTACCATTTCTGATATATGAAGGTCAGGAGTTTTGAGTCTGATCGTGAAGAAATGAACTGTTACTGGTTAGTTACTGATCCGAGCTTTCATCGAATCACAGTAACTAACAACTAATGGATTGCTCCGCCTCCCCATTAGGTCCTAAATCAATTTATTTCATGTTCCAGAATAAATTCGTTTCCTATCTATAATTTATTATGAACACCTTTAGTTATATAAGAAGACTCAGTACTTCCCACCCTCGATAACAGAATCCTAGACCTCTAATACCTAAGATTTTAGCTAATACCGCAATATTTGTCCCTAAAACACCCTACAACTGGTTGCTTTATTTGATACCTATATTTAGATCACCTAAAGGCCTAAGACCTAATTCTCACAACCTAATTCTCACAAGCTCACCTAGTTAAAAGAATACTACGCCTATTTGATCCCTAAATTATCCTGTAACATTCCTAATTCACCCTAAAACCCGGTTTCCCATATTTAGGTCACTTAAGTACCCCTAGAAATAAATTCTTCTAGACCAACCTACTAGAAACCTATTACCCAAGCATTACCTATAGTGTGTGAAGTTAATCCTAACTCTACCCCAAGTATTGCCCTAATCTGCTTATTTGAAGCTCCAGTCCAATTCTGGATTTTAGCCTCAAATAAGTATGTGTTTTCCCTACTCTAAACTGTAAGAGTTCAGTCGGCTAAACTGAGGATTATAAAACCTATCGGCCTGTGTAAATGCCTCCCCCCGCACGCCCGAGGGCTCGGCGGTGCGAGTAAGGCGCCCTATTGTGTATATAAAAGTAATAGATACATAAATATAACAAGACCGTACTTCGAATACCGTGAACTTCAGTGAGTGGAGAATACTCTCCCGTACTGACCCAAACTATGGCAGTTCTCACTTCCATTCAGCAGCTGGACATCGAGGCACGGAGGGGCCTAGACGCGTCATCTATGTTGGTAAAGAGATGACGCCAGACGGTACCCCCAATCGGGTATCAAACGGACTCCAGGGCAAGCAGGGTTTGACACCGTTAGGCTCCTGTGTACCCTGTGCAAGTAAACTGTACACTTGGACAGCGGTCTGGCTTATATAAATAACTACAACCCCATAAAGAAAGCGTAAGTAAATAAATTGAAAACAAGGAAAAGATTCCCCACCTGAACAGAGTTTCCGCACAGCAAAGGGAATCTCGACCTTAACGAATAGGAACACTCCCGTAAGTAACACGAAAAGTCCCGCACCGCCCTGATTCCGCCTTTTATACTATACGACCCTGGACATCTTGGACACTGTGGACATCGTGGACACTGTGGACACCTTGGACACTGTGGACATCTTGGACACTTTGGACATTGTGGACATCTTGGACACTGTGGACATCTTGGACATTTTCCTATTGGTGGATTGCGCCACGCCCACTCCTTCCGTCATTAGAGATTGTAACGCCCTATTCTTACGAGTAGATGCACCTTATGCCCATACTAATAAGGTTGAAAATCGTATGACACCTGACGAGCGCTTTATATTTGCTTGAAGGGAGGCAAGCAATAAAGAAAGATATAGATCATAATTATTTAGCAATAAAGTTGAAATTCGTTTATCAAGTGTTTTATGATGATGCGAAGTAAATAATACCGAACGTTAGGTAATTGGTTTATTGATAATGAGGCATTAGCTAGTTATGTAATTTTATAAATTGTAGAAAGGTATATTTGTAGGTATTTGTCGGGTCTAGATTTATTGATGTTTATTTATCTAATAAATGGCATTTTTCGATCCATGTGATTTATTCATGTATCATATACTTAACGGGTATGATGTATAGGTGTTTCCTTTGTAATTATTTAGGATTACTATTAGGGTATGTCTGTTCTGTTACAAGTGTTTGCACGAGATCGCCACTACGTCAGTCCGACTCCAGGACGAGAACTCGAAACCTATTCCGTTGCAGCGGGGAGTCAGGCAAGGAGATGTTATTTCTCTTAAACTGTTTTCTTAAAATTGCTGGACCTAACTGGCAACGCATTGCTCTAGACCGAGAAAAATAACAAGCTATTTTGTTATTGATAATTTGTAACAGAAATTACTGCGATTTTGACAAAACTGGCACTTGTTATTTAAAGATTAATAGTGTCTCCATCTACGTCTGATAATATTTTTGTACTCGTTTGCCTAAATTATTCATAAAAAAATCATAAACCAACTACACTGTTTTGCGGCGAATTGAAAAACTGACAATGTAAACATTGCAAATATATTTATTGCAAAAGATCTCTTTCGAAACGGTATGTTAAGTTTGTGACTTTTTTAAAAATATTTTACTATGGTGACCTATGTAATTAATTATATAAACAAATTGCCTGTTTCTTTAGCTTTACAACATAAAAAGAATCATACCAAAAAGTTTAGACGAAGCCAGGCAATCGATTTATTAACAACACAAGACAATGCGCAGCTAATGCCCGGTGAATCCCGAGCACTTTAAACCACCTTTTTTTTGAACGCGAGCAAATGAGGGTATTTGACACGAGAGTGAAAGGGATGGCACGCTACGAAGTTCGATTTTCGAAGTTCGCGGTAGCACCCCTGACTTCGCACCAAAAATACTGACTGGCACGTCAATATTAAACAATTGCAAATTTAACCGAATTTTAATGAACGATTAGTATTTTAGCTGCACAAATCAGTACTGATCACGTTGTCAGGTTATTTATGTGCCTTTAAATACTAGCCTTATAAAAATACTTAGGATTAACTTATAAAGATACTAGCCTTTGCCCGTGACTTCGTCAGCGTAATCTTCTATTCCCTATTCCATATGTTAATCCAGACTTAGACTATATTTGTATACAAAGTTTCATCATAATCCGTTGTTGTAATGTTTTTATTTTATACATTTTTGTACGATCAAGTGCAAAAATACGTATCGGTTTAATCGTCTCATAAATACGTACCCGCAAACTTAATCCGCCGACATAAGAGCTATGGGATATATTTTTGAGCCAGTTGTATGCACCCATATGTTTGCACTTGACTGTACACTATTTCTTTGGTCGTTTGCATATGTCACGTTTTTTTTCTTTATTTCTTTCACCCGAGCGAAGCCGGGCTTTCATCTAGTAAAAACAAAAAATTGTGAGCCACGAAACAGTTCCATCTCAGCATGGTGTAATATTAATGTAAATGTCAAAAATTGTTTTTTTTTCTACTTTTTACACAGAGGATTTGTGTTTAAGACTGCGCAGTACGTTCGGTTCTCCATACAAACGTATTTATGCTCTCATTTTAAAACGCCAGGCTAGAATAACATGAAACTATGTATACACAATGGGATCCGGCATATCTAGGTCGGATCATAGTTTCTATTGCTTGAAATTATAATGGAGAAAAAATACAGCGACAGCGAAGGTTTTCATACAAGTCGTAAAAAACTCAAAAAGCCGCTGTATTTTTTTTCTTTTAGAATTTCTAGCGACATTAACTATGATCCGACCTAGATATGCCGGATCCCATTGTGTATACAAATTTTCATGTTATTCTAGCGTGGCGTTTTAAAATGAGAGCATAAATACGTTTGTATGGAGAACCGATCCACACCGATCGTACTGCGCCCTCTTAAGTGCTTTGGCGGTGTTAGAATGGTGTAAGAATAAAATCCGACCAATTTTTTTTATTTGACACTGTTCCTTTCCGATTTTAAATATTTTTATTTATTTAAACTTTATTGCACATATTATTACAAAAGGCGGACTTAATGCCGTGAGGCATTCTCTACCAGTCAACCACAGGGCCACACAGAAACTTGTAAAAGTGGGTGCATTGAGTAAAATAAAAAGAAAACATGAAAAAATAAATATTTTTAAGTATTAATATGAATATTTCATAAACTACATACATACATTTATCAGGGAAAATATATACAAGTACATATATACAATAATAAATAAAACATATTGTTGGCAACACCAAGTCAACCCCACCCCCAAGTGCATAAATACCGGTGCAAGCCGTTGCTCGACACATTTTGCCTTCGGCTGCCGTTGTGATCGCGTGAGAAATTTTGTTATCGTTCCATACCTATACCATTTTCTATTTTGTACCCATTGTGCAAATGTGCGACTTGTTCCTTTGATTTTGTGAGATTTATTAGAACATTGAATAAAAGAATTGTGATTTGTTATTCTGCATTGTATTTGTTCAAATATCCACTCTTAGACCTTAAATCAGATGTGGGATAAAGAACTTGGCAGCCCACATTGAAAAGGAACAAATTTTACATTTGACTACTTTTACGGTGTAATACATGTGTCAATTTTATGCTACTGTTCACGATGCAAATTCGGTTACTTGCGGGTAGGTAATATTTAACAGCATTCTCTTGCATTGCTTTTAGTGTTCGATTTTGCTTTACCGTATTGCTTATTGTGTTAAATTTGTGTTGTATTACGGTAAGTCGTTATCAATCGTAGTTTTTTCGTTCCGTAGTTTTAGATGTTGTTTACGTGCGGGGTTCAAAAGTGTGTTAATTTAAATTGATTGTTTAGAGGCATTGGACCGGCACGTACTGTTTTGTGGTTTGCGTATTGAGTGATTAAGGTTAATCCCTGCGACGTCGAGGAAGTTACGCGATGTCGCGAAGTAGATCGCGTATTCGTAGGAGTAATAGTTCCCGAAATGGCTCACGCGCTAGTTCTCGGCACCGATTGCAATCTGGCTCGCAGGAACGCGATTATTTGCGTACTAGGCGTTCTAGATCGCGTTACCGTCGTGATTACTCACGTGTTCGATCGCGTTACCGATCTCGGAGTGCACATCGTAGTAGGACGTCGCCGTCTTATCGGTATTCGCGTAGTAGTTCTCGCGCTGGCAGCTGTTCTCGTGCGCGTAGGCGCAAACGATTCGAAAGCAAATCGCCCCAGCGACATTATCGGGAACGCGTTTCAAGAAAGTCGCATACTCGTGTAGTAGTAGTAAATGGCTCTAATACAGGTCGATCGTTTACACCTCCACTACCGCCCGACAATGCTAACGTACCAGAGCCTAGTGGTAGTGCGGGTCGCGATACTACACAAGATTCGAGTGCGGTACTATCCGGCGCGTCTCAAATCACACAAGCTCTAATAGAAGCGATTAAATCCACGCAATCTGTGAGATCGCATAAATATTTCATTTCCAATTTTGACCCTACGATTCACAATATTAATTCATGGTGCGAAGAAGTAGAACGTGCCCGGGAACGACTTTTTCGCCTTTACTAGTCTATAGAAGGTTATTTTGAGTTTCCCAGTATTTCTCGTGGCTATTGGTTTATCAGCGTTCGTTGGAAAATTGCCCAAATTCTTCCTAACATACATTATTATTTCAAATATGTATAGGGACGGCAGGGTTAGAATATCTATTTCTTTGAAAAATTCTCTTAATGAATCACGCGACCCCAAGTTATAAATTGCTCGGATAGCCCTTTTTTGCAAAATAAAAACAGTTTCAATATCTGCAGCTGATCCCCATAAGATAAGACCATAAGTAATTATACTATTAAAATAAGCAAAGTAAACTAACCGTGCCGTTGCCACATTGGTAAGCTGCCTTATTCTCCTGACTGCAAATGCAGCAGAGCTCAACCTACTTCCTATCGCTGTTATATGGGAACCCCGCTGCAATTTTGAGTCCAATGTAATACCTATGATGTAATCACTTGTCTTATCTTGTTTTGTGAGGCGTTCGTCGCCTACTGATCATGCGTTCGTCGCTGATCTGGCTCGTACGTCGAGCCTATCCGTTCGTCGGAATACCCGAATAAGCATACATTGTTACTGCATTCGGACATACCACAGGTGGGTATAGACTTGTGATGTGTGGTTTTAGCCACACACACATATCCTCCCGCCTGAAGGGCTTTGGGAGGTTTCCTAGTTAGCTCAGCGGGGTCAGGAGCGCTAATCTGGGAGTAGGGGTGAAAATAAGAACGCCAATTACGATTAAATATAATAATGGGTCTTTTATGCCCGTTTATTAATAAGTAAACCCTGGCTGATACTAAATACTAAATCTAGACGGGAACGGTACGGGGCCTACGTTATCCTAACTCTCTATCAGGAATAGTACGCTGAAATACGGGACGCTACGGTGGTGACCTCAGGGGTCCTATCTACCAGCAGTGAGGGGCGCAAGGAATACGTTCCAACGGCGGAACTCGGGGGCTCCGAGCTGCCAGGAGCAACGGCGGCGAGCTCGGGAACCAAGCTGCCAGCGGGAGAGGAGCGGGCACTACACGCGACAGACGGGGGCCGGAACGAGGGCCAGGCTCGGGAGCCAAGCCGCCAGCGGGTTCCGGTGAGGGCGGATACGTCACGACGGCGAACTCGGGACTTCGAGCTGCCAGGAGTAACGGGTGCACCACGACGGCTAACTCGGGGACTCCGAGCTGCCAGGGGTGGCGGGGAGAGAGGGACTTCTCGGCCGGTCGGGAACCTTACCGGCCAGGGGAAGTCAGGAGGAGGAAGGGTAGGCGGGGGGCAGAGCCGGGTGCGCTACGGAGCGCCGGCCGGACTCTGACGCTGCGCGGCCGCGCGGGGCCTTATATGCGTGTCGGCGGTGAGGCGGTGGGCGGTGCGGTACAGTGGCTGCCTCAGTCCCCCGCGCGTCTCATCCCGTGCGTCGAGCTTGCATCGTCGCAGACTTGATGTACGTCATCGTCTTGCCTAAGGGTCCTGTGTAGGTGTTCGTCACCTGACAACCGTATACCTACCTACCTATGGTCGTAGCGACGCGTTCGTCACTTCCCAACTCGTAGGTCGAGTTTAAACGTTCGTCGGATACCCTGTGTGAGTATGAGCCGTTGCGATCGAGCCCCATACCCGGTGGATGCTGCACTGAACGAGTCTACCGACGTGAATTTGCTGACGTTGGTTTGGAGAGAAACAAAACAGTAACAGGGCAGTATTTTTCTTATGTCTAAATTATTTTAAGCGTTGTGTTTATGTATTTCTCACGATACATTTCTTTGATCGCGGATTACGTACCACGAGCCCTAATTTAGTGTAAGATAAAAAAAAGGGAAATTTAAAAAAACATGTTACCTAAACACCTAAAGATTTATTGATAAAACATTACAATAACGCACATGTTTGATGTGGTTGAAATAAAATGTAAGCCTGTGTTATAACGACTGCTCTCTCTAATTCCAGCTGACGACACTGATGACCGCCCAGGTGAAGCTCCAACGGACCTTACACCTGAAGCTATTCCGAGCTGCTCGGACCCGGTTGTCTCTCTCAACCTTCGACCATGGACACATCGGACAGTACCACCAGTCCACCTGAGCCCTGCGCGAGCCAAGTCTCGCAGCCCTCTACTGCGAGCACCACAGGCTCCATCGATGTTACCCAAGAGGTCGTGGACGACCTCTAAGTCAGGAGAAGCCGTGTTGGCAACACCAAGTCAACCCCACCCCCAAGTGCATAAATACCGGTGCAAGCCGTTGCTCGACACATTTTGCCTTCGGCTGCCGTTGTGATCGCGTGAGCAATTTTGTTATCGTTCCATACCTATACCATTTTCTATTTTGTACCCATTGTGCAAATGAGCGACTTGTTCCTTCGATTTTGTGAGATTTATTAGAACATTGAATAAAAGAATTGTGATTTGTTATTCTGCATTGTATTTGTTCAAATATCCACTCTTAGACCTTAAAATATATAATACATATAAATATATATACATATATAAATGCATATGTTCATACTATGTCTATACATACCACCACTAAGAAACCCAATGCCTCTACTAAAATTCAAAAAACTTGTTAAAGCACACTTTCTGAAATTACAAAATATAGATCATAAATAAAGACAACTGTCAGGTTTTTTTATGTTTCTTTGGTAAAAGTAAATCCGCATATAAGGTAACGCAACACACGGACACACACGTACACACGCACACACACACGCATACACATTCACACACATACACTCACGCGAGCAAAGCTTGCAAACGTGGCCGACCTGTTTAGTGTTTAGTTTTAGTTTAGTTTATAATAAGGATCAGTCTGAAAATCAGCGCTGGATAGACGTACGTATGTTCAGCAAACGCTGAGACTGGTGCCCATTGCCTGGATATTTATTTGCATTGTTTGTATCAAATTATTATTATTATTGTTTGTTTAAGTTCGAGGCAATAAATTTTTTTTTACTTACTTTACTTTACTTTTACTATTGCATAAGTGCTGAGGATACCTACGGAATACTTTCCTATTTTTCTAACAGGTGCTTGTAGAGCTAATGTTTGAATGCCATCTTGCTTGGGGCTTGTCTTATTGTGAGGGGGAGCGCATTCCAGAGACGGATAGCTTGAACAGCGAAGGAAGATGAGAGAAAACCACTACGGTGAGGAAGTACGGAGAGTTTAAGGGATCGGGAGGAACGTAGTTCACAGCCCGGACGAGGGGTAACGAAGTTGAATTTACATTTGACATATCCTGGTGCAGAAGGCTCAAACAGGATGGAGAAAAGTGTGCAAAGAATTCTGAGAGAACGGCGTTGACGTATAGGGAGCCAATTTAGCTGGCGACGGTAATAAGAAATATGATCGAATTTGCGCAACCCGAAGATAAAACGAATGCCGTTATTAAGTAGACGATCGAGCTTATTTAGAGAGTTTTGAGTTATATTTGTAGTGCACACATCCGCATAATCAATAAGTGGTAACACTAACGCCTGCACCAGTAGCTTCTTAGTGCTCACAGGGAGGAAGTTTTTAAACCGGTATAGCGCCCGAAGGGTGCCAATTACCTTTCGACTGACTTCAGAGAGTTGTCCATCCCAAGAGAGATGCCTGTCAATCATGACACCTAGATTCCTTACCTGACTCGACACTGGGATAACAGCGCCATCAAACATAATCGGTGCAACAGAACCTGTTTCTAGCTTTGAGAGTTGATGAGGGCTGCCTACAATGATGGCCTGGCACTTCGATGGGTTGACAGAAATCCCAAAGCAACCGGACCAATCGCTGATGCGATCCAGATCATCATTGATGGCAGCAATGGCGAAATTTATATCCGCTACGTCAGCTTGGGCGTATAACTGCAAATCATCTGCATACAGATGGTAACTGCTCTTGATTCTGTCAGTGATGAGATTGATGAATACTGAGAATAAAAGAGGGGAGAGAATACCACCTTGCGGGACTCCGGCATGCAGTTCGCTCCAATCCGAGCAGCACTGGCCGCAACGGACAGCTTGAGTACGACACGAGAGATATGATGCAAACCACACAATCGCTTCCGAGGAGATTCTAAGCTGGGCCAGAGTAGCCAGGAGAAGATCATGGTCGACCACATTGAAGGCGTTGGAGAAGTCAATGAGCACCATCACTGTAAGTTTTGAGGATTCCAAGCCAAGCCTTATATCCTCAGTAACTTTAAGAAGCGCAGTGGTGGTGCTATGGCCTGCACGAAATCCAGATTGGAAAGGCGACCATAGTCGGTTCGAATTAATAAATTTGGAGATCTGGTTATGAGCTACAGCCTCTAGAATTTTTGAGAAGAAGGGAAGGATTGAAATCGGCCTGAAGTGGTTAAGAGATCTGGGGATAGTAATCTTGGGAAGTGGGATTACGTGGGCTTTACGCCAAGAAGACGGAAAAACCCCAGTAACAAGGGAAAAATTAATAATGTGTGTTATAACGGGTACATATCAAACTAATATGACTGATAGAACGTTAAATAAGGCTTTTTTAGAGATGACATTTAGAGTGGTAACTCCTTAAAAAATGTAACAAAAAAATTGAAATTTTCACTTACGTTTTTTTTTACAGAAATGTTAAAGATAGAGACTCAATTTTCTTACAAGACATATATAGTTACTATTCAATTCAACTTACCAAAATGAAAAAAGATGGTATGATAAAGTTTAATAGTTTTAGAGAAAAGTTACATTCCATGAATTCAGATTTTATTTTTTCCCGGCTGAACCACTTAAAATTTTTCAACAAAACTTGGCACAATAGTACTACTAAATGTAAGTAGGTAGTTGTAGTAAAAAAATCAGCTCTTAATCATAAAAGGGCATTTTTTCTTCCCTTACCCTGCTACAGCCTTTCATGTTTTATACTAAGTCAATATTCATATTAATTTTTATTGGTAATATACAATTACATGTCATTTTTTTCATTAAATATAGGTTAAAACTACAACATTAACATTGAATACTTTTAATTTTTATAAAAATACTTCTCTGTAGTCATAGAACGCCTGCTCGAGAAGCCATTTCTTCAGTTTATATTTGAATATTCGACCACTTTGTGAAGCGGTAGGGAGGTGATTATAAACCTTGCGACTCATGACATGGCTGAGTTTCCGGGATTTCGCTAGTTTGTGGGGCACTAGGGAGAGCTTTCCGGCACGCACGCTGCGAGTTTCGTACCTGCGTGGCAATTCAATAGTGGCTCTACGGATGAAATCCACCTCGTCTCGTGTATTTACTGCCATTTGACGGATTAACAGCAAGGGTAACGTTAATATACCTAGTGTCTTAAAGTATCGCCTCGCAGTCTGTTTGCGGGACCCGCGCAATGGTACCGTTGGCTCGTTTTTGAAGATGACCCTTTCCCAGTCAGCGGCTCCCGCCCACAGCTCGACTCCGTACTGCAAGTACGCCGCGAAACGGCAATAAGAGCACACCCACGTAAACTGCTCTCTTGTCTTTTATTCAAAAACAGTGCAGAATGTAATTTTTACGCAAATTTAAATTTAAACCCATAATACTAGATCGTAAATCTATCAAATTGTGCAATCACAACTCCAAACAGTGTTAAATTGGATGTACTACAAGCTAAAATATTGAACAAAATCTAAAAATTCCGTTGCCGTGCCTGATCTACCTCAACTCGCGCTGCGCCCGCTGCGTGACTCATCGCTGCTGCTTGCCACGATCGCCCGCCTCCTACAACGAGATCGCAAGCTTAGCGATAGTATCGCTCACCTGTCGCTCGATATTGTTTTGGATACGAGGGTCACCGATCATGTCGCTAAATATAAACACAAGCTGCGCGGGCTGCAAAGGGCTGTTTGAAGATAAGAAATACGTGTGCTGCAGTGACAGTAAGTGCAAAAAACCGTTCCATCTCGCTTGTGTTAAACTGGAAAACGCAACTTCTGAGACAAGGAAATCATGGACATGCCCAGATTGCAAATGTGCTAAGAAAAAAGGCGGGGACAACTCGTCGACTCCTGTCCGCACGTCGGATAATGTGACAGTCAGGAAACCAAAGGCCGGCGCGGCACCCAGCCGTGACCCAGAGCCGTGTCTTGACACAAACTCGTCACTAGCAAACTTGACTCAAGAAATTAAGCTACTCAGACAGGAAATGAAGACAGAATTTGAAGTAGCAATCTCAGCAGTTCGCCGTTGTGAAACCAGAATGGACGAAATATGTGCTTCAATGGCCACCTACGAAACAAGACTAAAGCTGATTGAGGACAAAAATTCCGAAATTGAAAAGGTAAACGTCAGTTTACAAACACAGATAAAAAACCAAGCACACATTATATCGTCATGGGAATCCCGAACGAAATCGAGTGAAGAGTCCCCCATTATAGCCGAACTTATGAATACCTGCGAGAGGCTTCAAGAGCAAGTAAACTACCAAGAGCAGGCCTTGCTGAGGAAAGATATTGAGATTGCAGGAGTTACGGAAAGTACCACAGAAAACCCGCATCACCTGTTCCTTACACTGGCTGCCGTGGCCGGCGTTAAATTAGCGGACGCTGATATAGACAGTGTCGTACGAGCCGGTCCCCCTAGAAAGAAAACAAACGATCTCCCTCGTCCCCTTGTAGTTAGGTTCTGCCGCCGTCATACACGTGACCAGTTTTACAAAACGGTGAAATCAAAGCGACTGACCACAGAACACCTTGAAATTGATGGTCCTAGTAGCAAGGTCTACTTTAACGACAGACTGACACGTGAAAATCGGAATTTATTTCGGGAATGCAGAGCGCAATTTAAAGCTGCAGGCTACAAGTACTGTTGGACAAAATGGGGGCAAATCTATGTTAAAAAGAATGACGGCAGAGGTGAGGGATCAGAAGCAATCATCGTCAGATCACTTGGGCATATGGCCCGCATTCTTCAAGATACTGACTCGACCCCAGCCGCAATCGAACCTGCAGGAACTTCAGAAGGGGTGTAAAGAAAATCGTGGTATTACTGTACTTTTGTATCTTATACTCGTACGAATAGTAACCCTCGTTAGGTTTAAATGTAACAAGCTTATTACACAAAACACCACATCTTATTCACACACTTACACTTTCACTACATACTTCAATAATGTCATCAATATGCTCAACATTATTCAATGGCCTCTATTCCACTCGACTCAAATGGCTCGCTGCGCAGTTTTTTACAGGCAAGTACATCTCGTTAAGCGATCAATGTATCCTGACTTTAAATTACATGATAATGGTTGATTCAAATATTTTACTAGACATTGATCAGGAAGATACACCTTGCCATGTCGTTGACTGTCCAGAGTCATGTGAGCTCATTATAGATAAAAAGTTTAATCTCAAAGTCCTTACGTATAATATTAGGAGCCTACATAAAAACTACGACCAATTTTTGTTATCTTTAACGAGATTTAACCTGACTTTCGACGTCATTGTTCTGACGGAATGCTGGCTTAATGAGGGAAGCCTTATTCCACAAATGGCAGGATTTCAATCTTCTAGAACGCATAAACAGACAAATAGAGCTGGAGGTGTTGTTATCTACGTAAATGAATCATGGATGCCGCAAGTCACAGAGCCAACTTTCTGTGAAGCTGACTGTTTGCACGTCTCGGTTAAAAACCGGTTCGACGTCCTGGGTATATATCGCTCCCCATCGTTTGCTGACGTTTCAACTTTTTTCAGTTCGCTTACTTCCACGATCTTGCCAATCAAAGGTTCACCTTGTGTAATAGTTGCAGGTGACATAAATATAAACACGCTGTCAGATAACATCTCGCATGTACGCATCTGCGCAGATTATCTTTGTCTGCTTGCAGAACTCAACTTGAAGCAAACAGTGTCTAAGCCTACACGCGGGAATTCTTGTCTGGATCACATTCATGTCACCTCCAGATTGCAGGCTACATCGATCGTCTGCAGGTCTGATGTCACGGATCACGACTTGATTGTAACAGGAATAAGCACTAAGATAAGAAAACAAATCCAAAACAACCGATTAGTGAAAAAAATTAATCACATAGCTGTGCAAGACGACCTTAGCAAAACTGATTGGCGCAAAGTTACATCCTCAAACACAGTGTCAGAGGCTGTCAATGCCTTCAACAGTTTGCTCTCTGAAAGCATTTTCAGGCACACAACCTCTGTTCCTGTTAGTCGGTCCAGGTTTGGGATTAAGCCCTGGATGACTCCCGGGCTTATTCGCTGCTCGAGACACAGAGATAATTTACACCTAAAATGTCGCAAAAATCCTAACGACCAAACCTTGAAACTAATTTACACCCGCTACAAGAATTTTCACAATGATCTTCTGCGAAAGCTGAAGTATAGCTACGAGTCTGCCAAGCTAGAGGAAAATAAAAGTAATCCACGAAAACTTTGGAATGCTATTAAGAATATTACATACATGAAGAAAAACGTGCACAGACCGATCGAGCTAACCCAAACTAAGTGCTCTGTTACTGAATCACTCGATTACTGTAATCAATTCTTTGCAAGCGTTGGTGAAAGCCTGGCAAACGACATATTAAAAACCGTAAACAAAACACAAGAAGACCTTGCACATGAAATGACCTCCAAAACATCTCTCTCACAATCTCTATTCTTAAATCCAACCGACGAATCTGAAATAGAATCCTTAATAAACAGTCTTAAACTAGATAGCTCTCCTGGCCTTGATGGAATTACTAATGGCTTGCTAAAGACAGTAAAAAAACACATCATTACACCCCTCACGCATATTTATAATCTGAGTCTCTCCGAGGGAAAATTCCCAAATCAATGGAAAGAAGCGGCAGTTATACCGATTCACAAGGCAGGTCACAAACTTAACCCAAGTAATTACAGACCAATTTCCTTGCTTGGGGCACTCTCAAAAATACTGGAAAAGCTGGTTTCTAAGCGTTTGGTTAGTTTCTTGGAAAAAAACAACATAATCTCGAAACACCAGTACGGGTTCCGTGCAAAGAGATCGACCGAGGATGCGGTCGTGCATATGACTAAGTTAATCTCAGGTTACTTGGACAATAATGAAGCGTGCCTTGGTGTCTACATAGACTTGGCCAAGGCGTTCGATACCGTCTCCATCCCCATCTTACTTAAAAAGCTAGAGCTTGTAGGTGTGAGAGGAATTGCATTGGACTGGTTTAGTAGCTACTTATCAGGTCGATCACAACAAGTGAAGATTGATCAGGATTTAAGTAACCCAATAGATGTTGTATTTGGAGTCCCACAGGGAAGCGTTTTGGGCCCAATATTATTCAATGTCTATATCAATGACATTGCTTCTGACATGGTACCCAGCGCTGATGTGGTTTGCTATGCTGACGACACAGCGATTCTTTTTCATGGGGAAACCTGGAACAAGGTTGCTAAGTCCGCGGAGCAAGGTATGGGAATAGTGGCCGACTGGCTAAAAGGTAACCTACTTACGCTCAATGTCTTGAAAACAAAATTCCTTTGTTTTCATAAAACAAAAGCTTCTGCTCCAACCACTCTACCTACCATCAGAGTTCATACCTGTAACCAAAATGGACTACCAGCTGCGTCTTGCTCTTGCCAGTCAATTGAGAGAGCTCATACCATTAAGTATCTTGGGGTAGTAATTGACGAAAAACTGGATTTCAAGGAACACTTGATAACAACAGCAAAACGCGTGCGTAAACTTATATATGTTTTTAAAAACCTACGCAACTCGGCTGGTAAGGCACTGCTTAGAACAGTATATATTAGTATTTGCCAACCTGTACTGACATACTGTGTAACTGCATGGGGTGGGACATGTAAAACCTTTATACTTTTGCTGGAAAAGGCACAACGAGCTGTTCTCAAGGTTATCCTTCGAAAACCCATTAGGTACCCAACACTGCAAGTGTACCGCGACATGGAGGTTCTTACTGTTCGTGGAATCTTTGTTCAGCGTGTAGTGTCTAGTGTACATGGATTGGTAATGCGTTCTCCCGCCTACAATAGCATGTTGCAAAACCGCACCTACAGAATCCCTGTACCTTCGACAAACTCAGCATTTGCGAAGCGCTTGCCCAACTTTATCCATCCTTTTCTTTATAACAAGGTAAATTCTAAAATTCCAATTAAAAATCTGTCTGTTAGAGAAGTTCAGAAAATAATATCAGCATGGCTCAGCTCTCTTTCGTATGAGGACATAGAGGGCCTTATGAAAGTGGTCAAATAAAACACACACGCAATCACACTCGCTCACACGCGCGCGCATACATCACGCACGCGCAACAATCAGACACACACGCACACACATGCGCACACACACACACACACGCGCGCACACAAACACACACACACACACACACACACACAAACACAAACACACAGAGTTTCTAGTACTCTCTATTTAAGTCTTAGTTAGAATTTATCAATGTAATTATTCCTTAATGTTTTTTCTTTCTTTTTTAACTATTATTTTCTTACTTATGGAAACTGTGCCTTATTAGCTTTTCGCATCAAATACCTATGTAAACTCTCATCTGTGTCTTGGTTACCTACGAGACAGGCTATGCCTAGTGTAGGGGCCAGCGCAACCGTAACTGTAAGCTTTCAGGTACACGAATGTCACCATTATTTATATGTAAATTCTTTTGTTCTCTCCCTATAATGTGCTGATTTTTGTGTACAATAAACAATTTTTGAACTGAACTTAAAAAAAAAAAGTGTGCGTGTACCGACGCGAAATAACATGCTCCAAGTATTTCAGAGGGAAGTATTCGAGCCAATCTTTTTAGTACAAATCACGCTGTCGAAAGTTTCTTGCACTTTGTCTATATCGGAACCCCAAGTAAGGCAGCTATCCAGTTCGAAACCTAGGAATGAAGCACTTGATACTTGGTCGATTGTTTCACCATTGACCCATACTGATAGAGGTCTCGTTTGCCGACCGGAGAGGTTAACGTTGGGGTGATGAGTTCATCATATGTCGGAGCGTATACAACTACAGCCAAATCGTCAGCGTACATTTACGTTTCACTCTTGCCAATGGCATCTGGCAGGTCGTTCAGGAGTAGAGAGAAGAGGATGTTTGAGACAGACGAACCCTATGCGACTCCCATGTTTGTGGTCACGGCGCGGGCGTCAGACCGCACCCGACCGTTGTCAGCAACCTCTACTTGTGACCTGTTGCGTATTAGTTCTGCCAACAATACTAGCGCAGGACCTTCGAAGCCATAGTGGCGCAATTGGCTAGTTAGAACTTCGTGATCCGCGACGTCGAAGGCTTTGGACAAGTCGCAGCAGAGAACTGCGACTTGGTTCATATATTCCCGGGCATTTACTATTTTCCGAACCACGGCTCGTGTTAGTGTTAGTTGAACGCCCTTTCCGGTATGCATATTGCCTGCCAGATAAAGCGTTGGTTGCTCCTAAGAAATCTGTTAACCTAGGGCTTAGAACATATGCAATGCAGAAGAATATTTTGGCGCTTAAACCATGTCCTAAGAAAAGTGGAAAGCAGAATGAAAAAGCTCTAGAAGACGTTATAGAACATGTCGACGACAAAGTTACTGTAACTTGTGAACTAGAGGCACCCGCAAAGTTAGATCCGTGTCTACCAGAAAATTTAACGGCCCCCGAAGCAATGAAGACTGTGTCGGAAATACTGACATACAGTCAAGTAACTCAGCGTATACCCCAAGGCGGCGCCCAAAGTCACGAAAAAGGCTCAATTCTACCTAGAGATGACTCAGAAGTTGGAAAAACAGAGAAGACAAAAAGACGTGTGTCAGTGCGAGGAACTGCCGGCCCGCAAATTACAGCTCTTAAGGCCGTGGAGGAACGGAAATTCCCGCACCTTTGGAACATGCGGTCTGGAACTGAAGAGATCTTTGAATATGTGAAAAGCTTGTGCCCTGAGGGATCTTGTACAATTGAGGAACTGAAGGCAAGAGGCGACTACAGATCCTTTAAAATTGGGGTGCCTGCGGATTATTTTAGCAAATGCTTATCTGCTAATTTATGGCCGCGTAACGCTAGGATTAAAGAGTGGTTTTTTCGTCGACCATCAGGGAACAGCAAACAATAGATCAGATCCTGAGCATACATCGCAACCAAAGTCGAAGCAGTGCATCCACCTCGTCTATCAAAACGTCAGGGGACTAAACACCAAACTGAAGCATTTTCGACACAGTGTTGCCAGTTCGGATAGCGACATTATTGCCATCACTGAAAGCTTCTTAACAGAGGCCGTCGACGATTCTGAGGTCATACAAGGCGATTGGAAACTAATTCGACGAGACCGAGCAACTGGTTCACGTGGTGGAGGAGTTTTGCTCGCCTGTAGGCCGGGTATCACCATAACGAGACGCAAAGACTTAGAAACGCCAGCCGGTGAAGATCTTTGGGCAACAGTGACCACGGAAAAGTCGACCTTTCACATGTGCGTAGTCTACATTCATCCAAGAGCAACTGACCAAGTGTATATGCAATGGTTTCAAAAATTGGAGTCTATTATCGATTCATTGAAGCAAACTGTAATTGTAGTAGGAGATCTAAATTTGAATCCAACATATACTGCTCAGACTGTACTTAACTACTATAGCTATTTTTTAACTGTTTGCGGCCTTACAGAAATGAATGAAATTGTTAATGGGTACGGAAGTAAGTTAGATGTTGTGCTGGTGTCGGAACGTATTGTGATGTCGGGTGTTTCCGAAGTTAGGGGAAGTGGCTTAGTTCCTAACCGAGATTTGTACCACCCACCATTAGATATCGTATTTTCTTTAGATCGCAATCGGGATAGTTACGAGAACACAATTGACCCCAGTAATGTAAACTCTCAACAAGATTGGAATTTTGCTAAGGGGGATTACGAGTGTCTTCATAAGTTCTTAACCGAAGCATCGTGGCAGGAAGTACTTCAAGCACGAGATGTTGATGAAGCTGTTGAGGTATTTTACAACATTATATATACTGCTTTCGACACTGCGATACCGAAAAAACGTCGTTCTCTTAAAAAAAGTAGAAGGTACCCAGTTTGGTTTAGTGCAGACATTATTAAAGATTTGGGTCAAAAAGCTAGATTCCACCGGGAGTGGAAAAAGACCAAGGATATGACCAAGTATACTTGCTTCTCGGAATTGAGGATTGACATTAAGCATCGAATAGCTAGCGCTTATGATAGTTATATGATGCGACTTGAAGCAAGAATAAAAAGTGATCCTCGTGCATTCTGGCAGCATATTGGCACACTAAAAACGAAAGGTGGATTCGAGGCCGGCATTCGGTATAGGGGGGAGGAGCGCACTGGTATCGAGGCTGCAAACGCTTTTGCGGAGTTCTTCTCTGGTGTGTTTTTGTCCAATGTACCATGCCTGGATTATAATGCTGCAAATAATCGAGATCAAACGAAGGCCGCGAATTACGTACATGTTCATGCGATCGAGCCACATGATGTCGATTCAGCCATCAGACGATTAAAACCGAGAAGTTCGGTGGGTCCCGACAACGTACCAGCTTATGTCATAAAGGGTTGTAAAGATTGTTTAATTCTTCCTCTTTATCACATCTTTAACCTCTCCTTGGTCACTGGAAAGTACCCCGAACGCTGGAAAATTACTAGGGTCACTCCCATACCAAAGACAAGCGATACTTTGTGTGTCGAAAACTATAGACCTATCGCAATACTGTCGGCCCTAGCAAAATTGTTTGAGTCTGTTCTGCACAAACTTATATCTCCGCAACTTTCCCCCTTCTTGTGCGACGCGCAACATGGTTTTCGGACAAATCGGTCGGTTGACTCGAACCTTTTTACCCTAGTTGACATCATCTCCAGTCACTTAGACAGGGGAGAACAGGTCGATGTCCTCTATCTTGATTTTAAAAAGGCATTCGACCGTGTAGATAACGCCGTACTGTTGGATAAACTGTGCCGCATAGGGTGCTCACCTACGCTTCTTAAATTATTTGCTAGCTACATGTGTGATAGAAAGCAGTACGTTAAGCATGGCTGTTTTATCTCCAAGCATTATTCAACACGTTCAGGTGTTAGTCAGGGTTCGATCCTGGGACCTCTTCTCTTTGGCATTATGGTCAACGATCTTGAGGCAACCGTCAGACATGCCAAATGTCTTCTCTATGCGGACGACTTAAAGCTTATCCTTGGAGTGCGGGATGCGCGCGATTGTGGAAAACTGCAGGATGATGTAAATTCTGTATTTTATTGGAGTACTATCAACAAACTACATTTAAATGTGGACAAGTGCTCCGTAATCACTTTCAGCCGTGCGAGAAACCCGATCCATACTATCTATCAGTTGGGCTTGGAGAGAGTATCTCGGGTCACAGCCGTCAAGGACTTAGGGATCCTCTTTGACGAAAAGTTTACCTTCCACGACCACATTAAGGAGCTAGCCACTGACTGTTTCAAAAGGCTTGGTTTTGTTATTAGGAACGCGCGCGAGTTTCAAAATCCAAGTGCCATCCGACTGCTGTACACTTCCCTAGTGCGTAGTAAGCTGGAGTCGGCGGCAATCGTATGGAGTCCGTATGAGAGTTCTTATGCTTTACTTCTAGAGAAAGTACAAAAAGCCTTTTTAAGATTTTTGTACAAAAAAATTTATGGATATTACCCATTTAAATATCCTACAAAATTTTTGCTAGGCGTACTTGGGTTTAACTCTCTGGAAGTAAGGCGTAATTACAAACTTCTGACCACAATGCTTAAAATCCTAAGGGGAAGCAGTGATTGTCCGGATTTGGTATCCAGGTTCGTAAAACTTGCTGTACCTTTTGTACCTAAGAACCAGCTAAGACCGCGAACCCCTAATCTCCTAGCTGTTCCACAGGCGCGCACTGTTTCTCATAGAAACTCTCCAGCACTTCGAGCAACCAACATGCTTAATGCGCTTCTGACATCAGCAGCTGATTGTGACTTGTTTGCGAGCAGATGGGTACAAGTCTGTCGTGAGTGTTTAAACTATTGTGAGTTGATGGATAATCGGTAGGGCCTCGTTATAATTTGTATTGTGATGTTTAGCATTATTCTATAGCTGCATAGGTATTTATTAATTCTGTTGCTTATAGTTAACTAAATTTTCCAGCGCCTTGGTGTATACTGTAATGCTGTGTAAATGTATTTTTACAATAAATAAATAAATAAAATAAATATTTGAATATTTTTGCAATCACCGGAATTATCGCTACAGGTCGGTATCCATCGATGTTATCTCTCTCTCCATTACCTTAGTAAAGCGGAGCGATACGACTTATTTTTAGTGCTTCAGGAAAGACGCCATTTCGAAGGCATCGGTCGTAGACGGTGGCGAGTATTGAAGAGAGTTCTACTGCTACGGAATGGACTAGAGTTACGGAGAGGTCAAAAAAGCGCGCGGACGCTGTAACTCGGCGCGTGGTGGCAAGCGCGGCGCGAGACCCGGGCCAGTACACGTGGTCTAGGTTGCTCGATGTAGTGGCCGTGACTCTTGTTGGAAAATCTACTACGTTCCAATAGTCGTGTGATCCGAGCGAGTCGTATAATCTTTTTAGATCTAGACTTATCTACTCTCTGTGTCGTCTATGTTTGTGTCTCCTAAATTATGCAGTCCCTCTTAATACTACTTAGTTTGTCGAGCACACGTTCCAGATAATAGAGAAAGTCGCAACTACTAATTTGACAATTAGATCTTAATATACATACTACCTACTGTAATTTTAAAAACAATAATATCATCACAATATCGTTTTTCTGCTGAGGCAGTAATGTCTACATTTTCAATGGGTCGTATTTTGGAACGGACATAAATACATGAGCTGCCGTGTTCATAGTTCAAGTAATAAATAAATAAATATACCATGAAATATTGTTCTCCTAAAATAAATTGCGTTACTGGTATAAACGGCCAAAGAACAACGCGTGTCACTCCTACGCCGGGCGCGCTCTATGAAACGGCCAATGGCAGCGACGTTACCGACCTCCCCGCGACCCGCGCATACCGCTTACGTTGTTGACTTTTGATTCGAACTAAATCGCTCTTAGGGGCTGTCTAGTGGAGGTGATCTGTGGTGTCAGGTTACTTCTTCTTACAAACTATCTGTTGCACGCGACTTCGTCCGCGTCTTCGCTCCTATTGGTCGCAGCGTGATCATATATACCCTAAAGCCTTCCTTGATCAATGGACTATCCAACACAAAAATATTTTTTCAATTCGTACCAGTCCTTTCAGAGATTAGCGCGTTCAAACAAACAAACTCTTCAGCTTTATAATTTTAGTATAGATATAGAGTATCAGAGTACCTTTCATTGTAAACCGCTTGTCACATGTGCAAGTAAACCGCTAGTCGCCCGTGTGAATTACTTTATGTTTCCGTAAATGTGAGCTTCGTGCAAACGTTTTACTACAAACGTCGCAAGCATAAGGTCTTTCTCCTGTATGTGTTCTGATGTGGGTAATCAGGTGACCTTTCTGGGTAAACTGCTTTTTACATATATTGCAGGTATAACGCTTGTCGCCCGTGTGAATTCGTTGATGGCTACGTAAGTATGAGCGTTGTGCAAACGTTACACTACAAACGTCGCAAGAATAAGGTCTTTCTCCTGTATGTGTTCTGATGTGCCTAATTAGAGCACCCTTCTCTGTAAACTGCTTTTTACATATATTGCAGGTATAACGCTTGTCGCCCGTGTGAATCCGTTGATGGCTCCGTAAATTTGCGCTGGCTGCAAACGTTTTACTACAAACGTCGCAAGAATAAGGTTTTTCTCCTGTATGTGTTCTGATGTGAGTAATCAAACTACTTTTCTGTGTAAACTGCTTTTTACACATATGGCAGGTATAACGCTTGTCGCCTGTGTGAATTCGTTGATGTGTCCTTAATACTGAGTTTTGTGCAAACGTTTTACCACAAACATCGCACGAATAAGGTTTTTCTCCTGTATGTGTTCTGATGTGCGTAATCAGACTACTTTTCTTTGGAAACTGCTTGTTGCAAGTGGGGCAGGTGTGGCGGCTGGTCGCGGCGGGGCGCGGACCGCGGTGCGATGTAGCTCGCCACGTGTGGCTCGCGCGCGGCGCCTCGTGGCCGCGGAGGCGCTCGAGCCTCACGGAACAAGCCATGGCGAGCTGTTCCCTGGCGCGCGCGGACACAGGCCGCGTCCCCCCGGCCCGAGCGACTGCAACACACACAACTGATGTTTCATTACAAACCAAACTTGCACTTTTGCTTAGCGTCACTATTACTCCGGCTTATTCAAAATCTGTACGCAGAAAGGAAAGTTACAAAAATGCTCTAGCTATTAATATTGTTTTGGGGGCAACTCAAGTAGTCCTGTCATAGACGTTAAATTAACAAATTCATTTTAAGCTACTTTAAGTAAGGCGCAGACGAAGTTGGCCTAGAACAAAAGTGATGACTAACAGTATAGTAACCCCGATCAACATAAAAAACTATACATTAGATTATGTACAACATTATATATACCTAGGTAAACAAATATCTTTACATCACTAATTATGTAGATTTTTATGTAACATTTTTCTCTTGTGTGGTGCAATAAAGCATATTTATAATAAATAATAATAATAATAAAGCTAGGTAGCTTAGGCCCGCCTCGCTGCCGGCGGCACTCTAGGTTAGGTTTTTTATAATGCTTTTATATTTTGTACGTGTATTTTTATATTTTACATTTGATAAATTTATTGTAAAAAATCTAACCTAAGAAAAAGAAATAAATAAGGTGAATAATAAAAATATTGGGGGACAATCTTACACAAATCGACCTAGTCCCAAACTAAGCAAATTATTATTTATTATTATTATTATCTTTTAGTAAAACTAGACATATAGACGAAATAAACAGGCGTATCAATCTGACCTGGAACAAATACTGGAGTAATAGAGAAATATTTAAATCAAGTCTTCCTATTAACCTTAAAAAGAAAGCACTTGACTCCTGCATCCTGCCATGTCTTTCATAAGCTAGCCAAACCTGGATATACAACAAACGCACGAGTAGCAAAATTCAATCATGCCAAAGATCGATGGAGAGCAGTATGTTAAAGTTAAAAAGATTAGATATAAAACGAAATACTGATATTAGGAAAATCACAAAAGTACAAGATCCTCTGGAACATTGTAGGAAACAAAAATGGAAGTGGGCAGGTCATATGGCCCGTATGCAGGAAGACAGGTGGACAAAACAAGTCACAGTTTGGACAGGACCGCCTGGCAAACGCTATAGAGGAAGACCTATCGAGAGATGGGCAGACGAAATAAAAGAAAAACAACAGGCTATATAATAACTGGGTTGCCACCGCCAAAAACCGAACTATATGGAGGAAAATGGAGGCCTTCACTCGACGAGAGAAACTTAATATGTAATATTTCTTTGAATGTTTACCGAAACTTATATTGTATAAAGTAAGGCGCAGACTACACTCGGCTGCCCGCGTCGGCGCTAGTCAGTGACAAATGTCGAAGCAATAGGAGCATTCCGGCGGCCGCTTCAAAAAACGGAGTGGATAATGTCATTATCATCAGCCTTTATACGTCCCACTGCTGGGCACAGGCTTCCTCTCATAGGTGAGAGGGGACGGGCAGTGGTCCCCCTGGTCCAGAACAGGGTGGGACTTCACATACACCTTTGAATTTCTTCGCTGATGAATGCAGTCACGATAATTTCCTTTACCAAATTTTCTTTGATATAAATTTAATTCTCTGCTCTGGTTGATACTTCCGTACCCACGTATCGGTGCAATGTGATGTGAGATGGTGGCTGATTTTTACATCTGTCTGGTTTAGTTTACATTAAAACTTTTTGCTGAAAATGTTTCTATCGGGTGTTGTGATAGAAAAATACTGGCCATATTAATGCCTAAATTTAAATGTCAAATTTGTTCTATAGAATATCACAGCTTATAACAGAGCAGTCAGACAAATACATATTTTTGTTTACCTGCAAGTTATGATAAATTGTAGACTGTGCGTGTGACTTAGTATATTTCTTTGGATATTTCAATCCACAAAGACAAGTCCATCTGAAAAGTCTCCATCCGCCAACTTGACGGTTGAATTTTGCGTTTCATTGTCCTCATATTATACGAAAAGTACAGCACAGAAATCAATGATATTTTACAATCAAGATATTCATTAAATTTTCTATGCCTGTGGTTTTTACATTTTTGTAAAAATGCTTTATTAGTCTGTAATTCTCGTGCAAAGTTGACCCCTGTTTTTGTCGACTTTTGCGCTCCTGTAATTTTGATATTACACATTTATATGAAAGTATTAAAAACCACAGGCATAGATAATTACGTCTAATCCACACTTACAAAATTTCATCTACTTCTGTTGCCTAGTTTTCAAATGAGACCGGGACTACGTTTGTATAGAGAATGGACCGAAGACACTCCTCTTAAGTTAAATATTTGTTTCTGAAATTCTCACAACGACCTCTCATGTTATATGAATATGACACACGATATCATTTGCAAAACCTTTTTTTATTTTAATTGTCTAATATACCTCCCACTTATCCCCTCTACCAAGTAGTTTGAAGAATGTCATACTTGGCTCCGGCTTGTACAGTGTCGCGTGGCGAATACTCACGCGATATGCAGTCCTCGTCGTCGGCGTCCGGCACCTCCGCCTTCACTGCGCGCGCCTCGTCTGAAGCAAACAGTCTACTTTATTTATACTGTAGTTAGTAGACGGCGTACGAGCCCAAATACAACCCAAAAGGAAATCTGCAAATCGATGGACAGTTAAGCCGTTTGGCACACGCATACTAGAGGCCAAAACAAAATTTTTGACCCGCAAATAAAAAAAAAACCTTTAGGATGTAAGTGCTGAGTCATTATTTAATATTATATTTTTTTGTATGGGAAAAAAATTGTTTTTCAGAAATCTATCGTGTGTAGTATTATATGAAAGGACTTTTTGAGATTGTAAAAATCATTACAATTCAGCCATTTTTTTTTGGGCTCCTCCAGATACGATAGGGCTGTTTTTTTTTGTACAATCGACCACAAATGATACGTGATATCCTCATATCTAACCCCAAGAAAGGAATTTGGAAAATATTTTCATTTAGAATTATAAAAAAAATCTGATAAAAAAATGACTACTTCCCACCTCGGAGTTTTTTTGTGAACTGTTTGTCATAACTTTTGTTTTGACCTCCAGTATGCGTGTGCCTAACGGCTAAACTGTACATCGATTTGCGGTTTTGTTGCGTACTCCTTCCATGACTGTGTTGTATATTTACTCCAGTCGGTCATGACAAACTAGTCGTGATGAAGCGCAACAATATAGAGCTGGTACTTACACAAATTCGCATCTTCTGTCCCATCGTCATTCGCCATTCCTGCTTCGACTGCAGGCTCATCCTCTACAACAAACAGATAGTAAAATGAGTTTCTACCAATAACTATGAACGTTCTTGTAAACGGCCTTATTTTGTGTCAATTCAATTTAATTATTCAAACAACCTTGTAATAGTACATTACTATAGAGGCCGGGAAACGAAGGGTAGCAGGCCAAGTAGATGTAGACGGATAGGGATACGCGGCCTGCAGCCGAACGTTTCTCGCCGAGATTTGTACTGCTTTTCTCAAACACATGCAATGAAATAAAAAAAACACCACTCAAATAACAAATTCAACTGACGCCATGTTAGACATTAAAATTCAAAAAAAAACTTCCCGGCAAGGCCTAGCCTTCAATTTTGTATGAAATTACTTTACTGTTATTCCAAGTTGTTCCACCTGCAACGTGATACTTTGAAGCCTGTTATGACGCACGTAATGACGAAACGTTGCATGTTTGAGAAAAATAAATTTCAATTGTACGCAGTGAAGTCCGTTTACGAATAATGTGACACACGAGGTGACGTAACACATCGCAGGGAGAGTGATTTGATTTTATTGTAATTTTATATTGATGATGGTCTGTAATGTATATAAACCTTTGTGCTAATCTAACCTTTGATAAATACTGACTAAGTGAACCTAAGTGTACTAACGTGGTAATTCCCGTGCCTCTTCATCACTTGCCCCATCTTCATCTTCCGTCTCTGTCTTGACTGGGGGCTCATCACCTGAAGCAAACATTATTTTTCACGTAATCAATTAACAAACATTTAAAGAAACCGTGTCTGGTTGTGACCCGACGCGTGTGCGTGCACAAAGAAGGGTTCCATACCGACACTCTTAAATTACATTTAAAACCACTATACAATACATTGAATGAAAAAAGATCGTTTCTTGATAGGGAACTGAGGGCACTCAAGCCTTTTTGTTTGGGCAACACAGTTTTTTAGCAATAACTCAAAATAGTTGAAAGTATATATTTATGGACATCATCTTGATTTTTTTTCAGAAGAAGAAACTTCATAGTTGAGAAATTGGAGGGGGTAGGGGACACACTGTTTACGACTTTGACAGCTAACATCTCACCAACGGATGACTTAAATGGAAAAGTTTTATAGAAACCTCTATGTCATTTTTGAAGGCTTATCCATATATTATACCCACACGCTTATGTGCACTGAAAAAATATATTTTGACCCCCTTATTAAATGTATAAGAAAATTTTGACCCCCCCTTTTACATTTATATAGCGGTTCATGAAATACACCTTCCTAACAAATTTCATAATTGTAGTGCTCATAGTCTCCGAGTAAATCGGCTGTGACAAACACACGGAAGGACAGACATGACGAATCTATAAGTATAAGGGTTCCATTTTCGCCCTTTTAGCTACAAAACCCTAAAAATAATTAATTTTTATTGGTAATATACAATTACATGTCATTTTCTTCCTTAAATATAGGTTAAAACTACAACATTAACATTGAATACTTTTAATTTTTATTAAAAGACTTCTCTGTAGTCATAGAACGCCTGCTCGAGAAGCCATTTCTTCAGTTTATATTTGAATATTCGACCACTTTGTGAAGCGGTAGGGAGGTGATTATAAACCTTGCGACTCATGACATGGCCGTGTTTCCGGGATTTCGCTAGTTTGTGGGGCACTAGGGAGAGCTTTCCGGCAGGCACGCTGCGAGTTTCGTACCTGCGTGGCAATTCAATAGTGGCTCTACGGATGAAATCCACCTCGTCTCGTGTATTTACTGCCATTTGACGGATGAACAGCGAGGGTAACGTTAAGATACCTAGTGTCTTAAAGTTCGCCTCGCAGTCTGTTTGCGGGACCCGCGCAATGGTACGTTGGCTCGTCATTGAAGATGACCCTTTCCCAGTCAGCGGCTCCCGCCCACAGCTCGACTCCGTACTGCAAGTGTGCGTGTACCGACGCGAAATAATATGCTCCAAGTATTTCAGAGGGAAGTATTCGAGCCAATCTTTTTAGTACAAATCACGCTGTCGAAAGTTTCTTGCACTTTGTCTATATCGGAACCCCAAGTAAGGCAGCTATCCAGTTCGAAACCTGGGAATGAAGCACTTGATACTTGGTCGATTGTTTCACCATTGACCCATACTGATAGAGGTCTCGTTTGCCGACCGGACAGGTTAAAGTTGGGGTGATGAGTTCATCATATGTCGGAGCGTATACAACTACAGCCAAATCGTCAGCGTACATTTACGTTTCACTCTTGCCAATGGCATCTGGCAGGTTGTTCAGGAGTAGAGAGAAGAGGATGTTTGAGACAGACGAACCCTATGCGACTCCCATGTTTGTGGTCACGGCGCGGGCGTCAGACCGCACCCGACCGTTGTCAGCAACCTCTACTTGTGACATGTTGCGTATTAGTTCTGCCAACAATACTAGCGCAGGACCTTCGAAGCCATAGTGGCGCAATTGGCTAGTTAGAACTTCGTGATCCGCGACGTCGAAGGCTTTGGACAAGTCGCAGTTCTCTGCTGCGACATATATTCCCGGGCATTTACTATTTTCCGAACCACGGCTCGTGTTAGTGTTAGTTGAACGCCCTTTCCGGTATGCATATTGCCTGCCAGATAAAGCGTTGGTTGCTCCTAAGAAATCTGTTAACCTAGGGCTTAGAGCATATTTGAATATTTTTGCAATCACCGGAATTATCGCTACAGGTCGGTATCCATCGATGTTATCTCTCTCTCCATTACCTTAGTAAAGCGGAGCGATGCGACTTATTTTTAGTGCTTCAGGAAAGACGCCATCCCGAAGGCATCGGTCGTAGACGGTGGCGAGTATTGAAGAGAGTTCTACTGCTACGGAATGGACTAGAGTTACGGAGAGGTCAAAAAAGCGCGCGGACGCTGTAACTCGGCGCGTGGTGGCAAGCGCGGCGCGAGACCCGGGCCAGTACACGTGGTCTAGGTTGCTCGATGTAGTGGCCGTGACTCTTGTTGGAAAATCTACTACGTTCCAATAGTCGTGTCATCCGAGCGAGGCGTATAATCTTTTTAGATCTAGCCTTATACTACTCTCTGTGTCGTCTATGTTTGTGTCTCCTAAATTATGCAGTCCCTCTTAATACTACTTAGTTTGTCGAGCAGACGTTCCAGATAATAGAGAAAGTCGCAACTACTAATTTGACAATTAGATCTTAATATACATACTACCTACTGTAATTTTAAAAACAATAATATCATCGCTGATATTTCACAATATCGTTTTTCTGCTGAGGCAGTAATGTCTACATTTTCAATGGGTCGTATTTTGGAACGGACATAAATACATGAGCTGCCGTGTTCATAGTTCAAGTAATAAATAAATAAATATACCATGAAAAATTGTTCTCCTAAAATAAATTGCGTTACTGGTATAAACGGCCAAAGAACAACGCGTGTCACTCCTACGCCGGGCGCGCTCTATGAAACGGTCAATGGCAGCGACGTTACCGACCTCCCCGCGACCCGCGCATCATACCGCTTAGGTTGTTGACTTTTGATTCGAACTAAATCGCTCTTAGGGGCTGTCTAGTGGAGGTGATCTGTGGTGTCAGGTTACTTCTTCTTACAAACTATCTGTTGCACGCGACTTCGTCCGCGTCTTCGCTCCTATTGGTCGCAGCGTGATCATATATACCCTAAAGCCTTCCTTGATCAATGGACTATCCAACACAAAAATATTTTTTCAATTCGTACCAGTCCTTTCAGAGATTAGCGCGTTCAAACAAACAAACTCTTCAGCTTTATAATTTTAGTATAGATATAGAGTATCAGAGTACCTTTCATTGTAAACCGCTTGTCACATGTGCAAGTAAACCGCTAGTCGCCCGTGTGAATTACTTTATGTTTCCGTAAATGTGAGCTTCGTGCAAACGTTTTACTACAAACGTCGCAAGCATAAGGTCTTTCTCCTGTATGTGTTCTGATGTGGGTAATCAGGTGACCTTTCTGGGTAAACTGCTTTTTACATATATGGCAGGTATAACGCTTGTCGCCCGTGTGAATTCGTTGATGGCTCCGTAAATTTGCGCTAGATGCAAACGTTTTACTACAAACGTCGCAAGAATAAGGTCTTTCTCCTGTATGTGTTCTGATGTGCCTAATTAGAGCAGCCTTCTCTGTAAACTGTTTTTTACATATATGGCAGGTATAACGCTTGTCGCCCGTGTGAATTCGTTGATGGCTCCGTAAATTTGCGCTGGCTGCAAACGTTTTACTACAAACGTCGCAAGAATAAGGTTTTTCTCCTGTATGTGTTCTGATGTGAGTAATCAAACTACTTTTCTGTGTAAACTGCTTTTTACACATATGGCAGGTATAACGCTTGTCGCCTGTGTGAATTAGTTGATGTGTCCTTAATACTGAGTTTCGTGCAAACGTTTTACCACAAACATCGCACGAATAAGGTTTTTCTCCTGTATGTGTTCTGATGTGCGTAATCAGACTACTTTTCTTTGGAAACTGCTTGTTGCAAGTGGGGCAGGTGTGGCGGCTGGTCGCGGCGGGGCGCGGACCGCGGTGCGATGTAGCTCGCCACGTGTGGCTCGCGCGCGGCGCCTCGTGGCCGCGGAGGCGCTCGAGCCTCACGGAACAAGCCATGGCGAGCTGTTCCCTGGCGCGCGCGGACACAGGCCGCGTCCCCCCGGCCCGAGCGACTGCAACACACACAACTGATGTTTCATTACAAACCAAACTTGCACTTTTGCTTAGCGTTACTATTACTCCGGCTTATTCAAAATCTGTACGCAGAAAGGAAAGTTACAAAAATGCTCTAGCTATTAATATTGTTTTGGGGGCAACTCAAGTAGTCCTGTCATAGACGTTAAATTAACAAATTCATTTTAAGCTACTTTAAGTAAGGCGCAGACGAAGTTGGCCTAGAACAAAAGTGATGACTAACAGTATAGTAACCCCGATCAACATAAAAAACTATACATTAGATTATGTACAACATTATATATACCTAGGTAAACAAATATCTTTACATCACTAATTATGTAGATTTATATGTAACATTTTTCTCTTGTGTGGTGCAATAAAGCATATTTATAATAAATAATAATAATAATAAAGCTAGGTAGCTTAGGCCCGCCTCGCTGCCGGCGGCACTCTAGGTTAGGTTTTTTATAATGCTTTTATATTTTGTACGTGTATTTTTATATTTTACATTTGATAAATTTATTGTAAAAAATCTAACCTAAGAAAAAGAAATAAATAAGGTGAATAATAAAAATATTGGGGGACAATCTTACACAAATCGACCTAGTCCCAAACTAAGCAAATTATTATTTATTATTATTATTATCTTTTAGTAAAACTAGACATATAGACGAAATAAACAGGCGTATCAATCTGACCTGGAACAAATACTGGAGTAATAGAGAAATATTTAAATCAAGTCTTCCTATTAACCTTAAAAAGAAAGCACTTGACTCCTGCATCCTGCCATGTCTTTCATAAGCTAGCCAAACCTGGATATACAACAAACGCACGAGTAGCAAAATTCAATCATGCCAAAGATCGATGGAGAGCAGTATGTTAAAGTTAAAAAGATTAGATATAAAACGAAATACTGATATTAGGAAAATCACAAAAGTACAAGATCCTCTGGAACATTGTAGGAAACAAAAATGGAAGTGGGCAGGTCATATGGCCCGTATGCAGGAAGACAGGTGGACAAAACAAGTCACAGTTTGGACAGGACCGCCTGGCAAACGCTATAGAGGAAGACCTATCGAGAGATGGGCAGACGAAATAAAAGAAAAACAACAGGCTGTATAATAACTGGGTTGCCACCGCCAAAAACCGAACTATATGGAGGAAAATGGAGGCCTTCACTCGACGAGAGAAACTTAATATGTAATATTTCTTTGAATGTTTACCGAAACTTATATTGTATGATTATATTATATTAAAAAAGTAAGGCGCAGACTACACTCGGCTGCCCGCGTCGGCGCTAGTCAGTGACAAATGTCGAAGCAATAGGAGCATTCCGGCGGCCGCTTCAAAAAACGGAGTGGATAATGTCATTATCATCAGCCTTTATACGTCCCACTGCTGGGCACAGGCTTCCTCTCATAGGTGAGAGGGGACGGGCAGTGGTCCCCCTGGTCCAGAACAGGGTGGGACTTCACATACACCTTTGAATTTCTTCGCTGATGAATGCAGTCACGATAATTTCCTTTACCAAATTTTCTTTGATATAAATTTAATTCTCTGCTCTGGTTGATACTTCCGTACCCACGTATCGGTGCAATGTGATGTGAGATGGTGGCTGATTTTTACATCTGTCTGGTTTAGTTTACATTAAAACTTTTTGCTGAAAATGTTTCTATCGGGTGTTGTGATAGAAAAATACTGGCCATATTAATGCCTAAATTTAAATGTCAAATTTGTTCTATAGAATATCACAGCTTATAACAGAGCAGTCAGACAAATACATATTTTTGTTTACCTGCAAGTTATGATAAATTGTAGACTGTGCGTGTGACTTAGTATATTTCTTTGGATATTTCAATCCACAAAGACAAGTCCATCTGAAAAGTCTCCATCCGCCAACTTGACGGTTGAATTTTGCGTTTCATTGTCCTCATATTATACGAAAAGTACAGCACAGAAATCAATGATATTTTACAATCAAGATATTCATTAAATTTTCTATGCCTGTGGTTTTTACATTTTTGTAAAAATGCTTTAGTAGTCTGTAATTCTCGTGCAAAGTTGACCCCTGTTTTTGTCGACTTTTGCGCTCCTGTAATTTTGATATTACACATTTATATGAAAGTATTAAAAACCACAGGCATAGATAATTACGTCTAATCCACACTTACAAAATTTCATCTACTTCTGTTGCCTAGTTTTCAAATGAGACCGGGACTACGTTTGTATAGAGAATGGACCGAAGACACTCCTCTTAAGTTAAATATTTGTTTCTGAAATTCTCACAACGACCTCTCATGTTATATGAATATGACACACGATATCATTTGCAAAACCTTTTTTTATTTTAATTGTCTAATATACCTCCCACTTATCCCCTCTACCAAGTAGTTTGAAGAATGTCATACTTGGCTCCGGCTTGTACAGTGTCGCGTGGCGAATACTCACGCGATATGCAGTCCTCGTCGTCGGCGTCCGGCACCTCCGCCTTCACTGCGCGCGCCTCGTCTGAAGCAAACAGTCTACTTTATTTATACTGTAGTTAGTAGACGGCGTACGAGCCCAAATACAACCCAAAAGGAAATCTGCAAATCGATGGACAGTTAAGCCGTTTGGCACACGCATACTAGAGGCCAAAACAAAATTTTTGACCCGCAAATAAAAAAAAAACCTTTAGGATGTAAGTGCTGAGTCATTATTTAATATTATATTTTTTTGTATGGGAAAAAAATTGTTTTTCAGAAATCTATCGTGTGTAGTATTATATGAAAGGACTTTTTGAGATTGTAAAAATCATTACAATTCAGCCATTTTTTTTTGGGCTCCTCCAGATACGATAGGGCTGTTTTTTTTTTGTACAATCGACCACAAATGATACGTGATATCCTCATATCTAACCCCAAGAAAGGAATTTGGAAAATATTTTCATTTAGAATTATAAAAAAAATCTGATAAAAAAATGACCACTTCCCACCTCGGAGTTTTTTTGTGAACTGTTTGTCATAACTTTTGTTTTGACCTCCAGTATGCGTGTGCCTAACGGCTAAACTGTACATCGATTTGCGGTTTTGTTGCGTACTCCTTCCACGACTGTGTTGTATATTTACTCCAGTCGGTCATGACAAACTAGTCGTGATGAAGCGCAACAATATAGAGCTGGTACTTACACAAATTCGCATCTTCTGTCCCATCGTCATTCGCCATTCCTGCTTCGACTGCAGGCTCATCCTCTACAACAAACAGATAGTAAAATGAGTTTCTACCAATAACTATGAACGTTCTTGTAAACGGCCTTATTTTGTGTCAATTCAATTTAATTATTCAAACAACCTTGTAATAGTACATTACTATAGAGGCCGGGAAACGAAGGGTAGCAGGCCAATAAAAGATATGATCCAAACCATGCTATTATCACAGAACAGTGAACTAAAAAAGATCAACCCCACGCTTCAGAAGATCAAAGAAACAAATAGCAGTATCGAGAAATCTATTGCCTTTCTTGCCGAGCAAAATGAAGAGCTTAAAAAGAAAGTCGAGCTGCTTGAAATGAATAACAAGAAGGACAAAGACTACATCGTGCTACTTGAAGAGAAACTGGAGAACACGCAACGAGAGAGCCGCAAAAGAAACATAGAGATAAAAAATGTCCCCCGAGTAGACAAAGAAACCAAACAGGAATTGTTGAAAATGGTTACGCAGCTTTCTGACACGATTGATTGCAAAATAGCCGACACAAGCGTCATGGACATATTCAGGGTACGTGGGAAAAAAAACGAAGATAATACACCTATTATCGTTGAGATGTCATCCACGCTTCTGAAAGACAAATTTCTAAGAAAATGCAAAGACCATAACATAAAAAACCGCGACAATAAACTCAGCGCTAAGCATTTGGGCCATAAGAAAAGCGAAAATACACCGATCTACGTCTCGGAACAATTGACTGCAAAAGCAGCCCGCCTGCGATTCCTAGCCAGTGATCTGACGAAATCCAAAGGTTACTCCTTCTGCTGGACGTATCTCGGCAAAGTGTTCGTCAGGAAAAACGAAAATTCCCCCGCTATCCACATAAGCAATGAAGCTCAAATACACAGGTTACTTCAAGAAGTATGACTATATCTATCTGTCACATCATCTGTATTTAATAGAGTTCAAAATATGTTTCAAACAGTTATTGTTTTACCACTATTATTTAATCTTAAGATCGGTAAGAATACCCCATTACATAATTTTTTTATAATTTTATACACACACACTCAAGCTTATAACCTTCAAATAGATCTCAAATACCGAAAACACACACACATACTCACAATGAATTTACCCGTATGTTACTATAGACACGTTTATAACATTGAATATAACAACTCACACAACTACCTGTTAAAATCAAAATTACGCAATGTATTAGCAAATCCTAATTTAAATTTAAATAAAAGAGCACTTACATATATTTACAATGAAAACACATATTTCAACAAAATTAATCCCAAAGCCAGCCTACCTATTTTCTCACCTTCGCAAGTAATTCATAAATGCACACCTTCCATAAATAACCCGTTATTATATTTACATACGCAAAATGGCTAGTGATGTAAATAGTATAAATGAAATTGATGCAATTGAGCTCGCACACTCTGTAAAATGTGATTTTCAGGACCTCACAAATCTAATGCCCAGTACCGATAAAAAACTAACAATAATATCTCAAAATATCAGGAGCATTTATCATAACTTCGATAACTTTATAACTACACTCTCAGATATAAAGTTCCAAATAGATGTTATAGTACTAACGGAATGTAGACTAAATGGTATAAAACCTATCCCATGTATTCCTAACTACACCTCGTTATATACTACACATAACCTCAATCAAAATGATGGTGTTGTGGTCTATGTAAATAACTTTTTAAGAGCCCACGTGGAAGAAGTTAAAATTGATCATGCATCAGCCTTACATGTCAAACTTGATAACTTGATAATAATTGGTATTTACCGATCCCCCTCAAATTCCAATGCATCCACGTTCATAGATTCTCTCAGTAATTACCTACACACCATCAAATCATACAAAAATATCATATTAACAGGTGATATCAACATTAATCTTATTCCCCGTTCGCAGGAACCATCACATGAGTATTTAAACAGACACCAATACTTAACAATGCTCTCTACATATGGATTACTTCCGGCTCATACACTACCAACAAGGATTAACAGCTGCTTAGACCACTTCATTATAAAAATTGATAATAACAAACTTTCTGCTTTTGTGGCTGTTCTAAACACGACATTAACGGATCACGATACCATCTTTCTATCCTTATCGGGATGTAACGTGACTGAGAAGCGCCCAAAATATCGTGTAACATATGACTATAACAAAGCTATTACCGAAATACAAAATAAAAATATAGGAAACCTGTTATCTAGTATTGATCCCCACTTTGTAATCGAACAATTAATAAATAAACTTCAAAGTGCATTACTAGTAAGTAAGCAAATAAAACATACACCAAAAAGCCATAGAATAATTAAACCCTGGATTACACCTGGAATACTACGCTGTATCAAAAATAGGAATAAAATGCAATTGAACCTTCGCTCCGACCCACAAAATGAGATCCTAAAAATTACGTTTGTCAGATACCGAAACTACTGTAATAACCTTATAAAAAGATTAAAAAGAAAATACGAAAGAGAAAAATTAGCTAACTCGGTGAACAACCCTAAAGCTCTTTGGAACACAATCAAATCAATTACGAACTACAAAATGGTTAGGACAAGCAATACTGAATTATTAAACAGTAAATCAACGCCGTATGAATCAGTCAATCATGTTAACCACTTCTTTGCAAATATTGGTAAAAGTTTAGCCGAAAATATCATTAAAAATGATTCCAGTTGCGCATTAAGTAGATTTATACAACCGATAAAAACAAACGCCACGTCTTTTGTCCTTACAGAAACCGACCCTCTCGAAGTGGATAAAATATTAATGAGCCTAAAAACGAGGAGTGCCTCAGGACCTGACAACATCCCAACCGAATTTCTTAAGCAAGTGAGACCCTTCGTCGTTCCTGTGATTGCTCACCTAGCCAATCTATGTTTCACAAATGGAGTTTTTCCCTCTTTACTTAAACAATCCATAATAACACCAGTGTACAAGAGTGGGAAAAAAGAGGACGCTAACAATTACAGACCTATTTCCGTGCTACCTGCAATTTCCAAAATTATCGAAAAACTTATCAACAATAGACTAATTTCATACATAAACAAATTTAAAATTTTGTCCAAAACACAGTTCGGTTTCAGACAAGGGAGGTCTACAGAAGACGCTGTACATGCACTCACATCCTTAATAACTGAGCATGTAGATAAAGGTGACAAATGTATGGCAGTCTTCTTGGACCTTAAGAAAGCCTTCGATACTGTTTCTCTTCCCACTCTTGTACATAAACTGGAATGCATTGGTATCAGGGGTAAGCCTCTCGACTTGCTGAATGACTACCTAAATGGTCGAAGTCAATGCGTGAGGGTTGATGATTACGTAAGCCAAAGTTCCAGCATCTCTTATGGCGTCCCTCAAGGCAGTGTGTTAGGACCCACTTTGTTTCTGATATATATCAATGATTTGACTGATATGAGCATTAATAACGGATGTTTATTTTCATATGCGGATGATACGGTTATTGTATTTAACGGGAAAAGTTGGCAAAATGTATATAATTCTGCTGAAGATGGTCTTAGAAGAGTAAATAAATGGCTCGAATCTAATCTTCTAACACTTAATACTTCCAAAACTAATTATATCTGCTTTACTAAAAACATAAGTACCCAACCGTCTAGTAACTTCAATCTCCAAATTCATACATGTAGCCCAAGTAATTCCTCTATTTGCAACTGTGACCAAATCGAAAAAGTATCTTCAACAAAATATCTCGGTGTCATGATTGATCAACGCCTCTCATGGTACACACATATAGAATATGTCAATAATAGAATTCGGAAACTTATCTGGATCTTTAAAACCTTAAGACATGTCGCTTCAAAATCATTACTAAACCAACTATACTCTACTTTGGCTCAATCCATCATGTGTTATTGTATCACTATATGGGGCGGGGCAGCAAAAACAAAATTTATTGAAGCAGAGAGGGGCCAAAGAAGTCTTATTAAAGTTATGTATTTTAAACCGCATAGATATCCAACAAGTCAACTTTATGACACCTCTGAACTTCTTTCTATGAGAAAATTATTCATTCTACTATCTACACTTAAAGTACATAAGTCCTTGACATATGATCCGCTGTTGTTAACTGGGAGGCGCAAATACAACGTTGCCCCAGTACCGGCTTGTAATTCTCAATTTGCAATGTACCAATACTGTAATATATCTGCTCGTGTTTACAATAAAATTAATAAATCTTTAAATATTTTTGTTCTACCACTATATAAATGTAAAAAAGCCGTTAAAAACTGGTTAGGAAATCTGAACTATTATGAAATTGAAGCACTCATTTGCAGCACAGCGTAAAGTACGAGGATACTCATAAATAAGAAAATAACTACATAAATACTAGTTCGTTTACTCTAAATACTATATAACTACATAAGTATTATGTAAAACACACAATTTCGCACACACACAAACACAAACACACACACACACACATACATACAACACGCGCGCGCGCACGTACACACACACACACACACACACACACACACACACACACAAACATACAACTCATTTTATTATTTTAATTAGGTCAATTGATCTCAAATAGAGTGTACTCATTAAGTTTGTTTTAGTTTAGTTTTTAGATGAGTTAAGAATATGACATTCATGATTTTATTTTGTGTAACTAATGTTAAGTATGGAAAAGCGGGATCTCCTGTCACAGGTATTTCAATACTTACTAGGAGATTCCAACCTATGTGATCTGAAAGCCTATTTTTAACCAAAATAAACATTTTTCATTTTTCATTTTCAAGTAGATGTAGACGGATAGGGATACGCGGCCTGCAGCCGAACGTTTCTCGCCGAGATTTGTACTGCTTTTCTCAAACACATGCAATGAAATAAAAAAAACACCACTCAAATAACAAATTCAACTGACGCCATGTTAGACATTAAAATTAAAAAAAAAAACTTCCCGGCAAGGCCTTCAATTTTGTATGAAATTACTTTACTGTTATTCCAAGTTGTTCCACCTGCAACGTGATACTTTGAAGCCTGTTATGACGCACGTAATGACGAAACGTTGCATGTTTGAGAAAAATAAATTTCAATTGTACGCAGTGAAGTCCGTTTACGAATAATGTGACACACGAGGTGACGTAACACATCGCAGGGAGAGTGATTTGATTTTATTGTAATTTCATATTGATGATGGTCTGTAATGTATATAAACCTTTGTGCTAATCTAACCTTTGATAAATACTGACTAAGTGAACCTAAGTGTACTAACGTGATAATTCCCGTGCCTCTTCATCACTTGCCCCATCTTCATCTTCCGTCTCTGTCTTGACTGGGGGCTCATCACCTGAAGCAAACATTATTTTTCACGTAATCAATTAACAAACATTTAAAGAAACCGTGTCTGGTTGTGACCCGACGCGTGTGCGTGCACAAAGAAGGGTTCCATACCGACACTCTTAAATTACATTTAAAACCACTATACAATACACTGAATGAAAAAAGATCGTTTCTTGATAGGGAACTGAGGGCACTCAAGCCTTTTTGTTTGGGCAACACAGTTTTTTAGCAATAACCCAAAATAGTTGAAAGTATATATTTATGGACATCATCTTGATTTTTTTCAGAAGAAGAAACTTCATAGTTGAGAAATTGGAGGGGGTAGGGGACACACTGTTTACGACTTTGACAGCTAACATCTCACCAACGGATGACTTAAATGGAAAAGTGTTATAGAAACCTCTATGTCATTTTTGAAGGCTTATCCATATATTATACCCACACACTTATGTGCACTGAAAAAATATATTTTGACCCCCTTATTAAATGTATAAGAAAATTTTGACCCCCCCCCTTTTACATTTATATAGCGGTTCATGAAATACACCTTCCTAACAAATTTCATAATTGTAGTGCTCATAGTCTCCGAGTAAATCGGCTGTGACATACACACGGACGGACAGACATGACGAATCTATAAGTATAAGGGTTCCATTTTCGCCTGTGCTATTTTATCTACATGAATGCATAAATAAGCACACACATTCACCTTAAAAAAGAGTTTCAGATTAGGCCCACGTCTCCTATTTTATGCTATATGCGACGTCTGACTTCAGCATCAACATTTCTATAGACACAAGGCAAGATGCCGATGTCGACGATTGAAAGTAACCACCACAGTACATTTCTTTAGTAAGCATCGTGACGCTGAAGTCAGGCATCGCCTTATAATTCTTTAGGTGCCATTTCAGTATATTAGGTACTCAAGCAGTACGTTTGTTGCCATTTTAATGAAGACCTACCTTTGACTTGTAGAGCTCCCTGCAGCCGCGCCTGCAGCTCTACCTGGCTGCGCTGCACTTGCCGCTTGAAGTCGCTCGCGTCTCGCAGCCGGCCAACGCACACATCACAGATGCCAACTTCTTCTTCACTGTCGAGTATTAGCTGGAAATGGAACAATACTGACATTTTTAGGCCTCAATGCCTGACTAGGTCATTATATTTGAAACTAGCAGTTCTAGTTGAGATAGATGTAAGGAACACCAATAGGATGATGACTCGCAGTCCAAGCCGCTCTGTCCGCGTTTTACAAAGAACACGTGCGCAGGCAATGTGTCTCCTGCCGCCGCCCAGGGTCACGTGCATGTTGCTCGTGTTATATTATTATGTTGCTCAGTCATCTTTTAAATTGGCATTGTCGTAGCAGCTGCGTTGTATCCGCTTCACGTTTAGTTGACTACTATGTTGACGCATAAAACCGTTAAAAAAACACCACGCTTCAGATATTGAGTTCATTTATCGTGGTTATCAAAATGTAATAAAACCACAAAATATTTATATTTACATGTATCTCGAAGCACTCCTTGAGCATGTCCGAATATATCTCTGTAGTGCCAAGATGTGTGTACGGCGTCGTCAGGTCCTTGTCCGGGGCGCGCCGCAGGCAGCAGCGGCACGAGTGCGCCGCGTCCATCACGATAGGAATAGTGCTATAGGTTATTACAGTAATTGTTGCAAAAATCTTCTAAGTAGTTTATCACTAGTTCATGAACGCAAGGTATGCAGCAAGTTAAAAGTGGCTGCAAATAAAATAAAAATGTGATTTGACTTGACCAAAGAGAATATAATCACTACGTTTTAAGAGACGGCACTCCATAGAAAATGTTTTTTTTTTATAAATGTATGGCCATCTAGTCCTTTAATTTAGTGTTGAGTTGTTGACCAGTATATAATAATTTCCTCTATGGTGTTGACATTAAACTTGCTTGTCAAAGTCAGTGATGCGAAAAGTCGATAATAGTGACGTCCTCGCTTAAAAAAGGTTTTCGATAATAGCGGCGACTGGCGGCCTTCATCATAAATTTAATATTTTTCATGTATGTTCTTAATAAAACAATAGTCAAATTTTTTATCACTTTAATCAGTTTTTATTTATACATAAAAGAAACAAGTAAAGCTAAAGCTCATCAAAAATGCTGATAATAAACGTTCTCTTTAACTATAATAGTGGTATTTTTGGCCGGAGAAGAAATGCAGGGTTACAATTATGCTGTCTGAAGTTTTCTGTAAAGAGATATCGCCCATAGTGCGTAGAAAATTTCCCGTCTTCCCTTGACATTAACCGCCACGCCCGGGATGATGTAATGATACATTATTGCAGAGGCCGCCGCGGGCCGCGAAAAAGCAATTCGTGGATAAGTTCATTTTGACACAAACAAAAAACACGCGTCCACGAATTGCCATTCCGGCAGAGGCATATATAGTGCTTTTCTCAAAGAATGCAATGAAATTTGAAAATTATAAGAATAATCAAAATTAAATTCTAAGGATAGAGTAATAAGAGGCCGTTTAATTTGTGTCCGGGACGCACCGGTGCGGGCTCGGCCGCGCATTGGCGCCCGTCGCGCTCTGGAAACAAAAGACGGTCTCTTTGCCGGCCCAGGCTTTTGTATATTACTTTTTACAAAATTTCATTATAGGCCACTCGTTTCGCAGCACCCGAACAGTGATACTTCGCAGCAATAGGCAGTGAATTATAAAGAGCGTAATGTTAATAACCTATTGCATGTTTGAGAAAAAATAATTAAACCCCTATTACAAACATCGTTAATCATAACACAACACAAACCTATTACAGACAACTGTATCGAAATGGGGAATGTCTGAAATTTCTAAAAGTCCTTGATTATTTTTCTAATGGGAGGAATAACCGTCGCCATTAACAGAAAAAAGTTTCAGATTTTTCGGTTGCGCCATATATTTTATAAAAATACAAACATTTTATATCACCTCACGTCTGCCCCGTATCGGACTACTAAGACATTTCTAAGTCCGTCGAAAATAAAAAAAAACACCTGCTTGGATCTGTGGTACGCAATGACATTGACAGTTCATCATAGGTTGGTCGTATGACTTGAACTGTCAATGTCATTGCGTACCACAGATCCAAGCAGGCGTTTTTTTTTTAAAATATTCGACAGACTTAGAAATGTCGTAGTAGTCTGATACGGGGCAGACGCGAGGTGATATAAAATGTTTATATTTTTAAAAAATATATGGCGTAACCGAAAAATCTGAAACTTTTTTCTGTTCATGGCGAGGGTTATTCCTATCATGAGAAAAATAATCAAGGACTTTTAAAATTTTCAGACATTCCCCATTCTTATGTAGGACAAGGCAAGGTGGACTCACCTCGACTAAGCTCTTCAACCTGTATGTAGGGCGGAGCGGCATAAAGTGGCCCACGACCATCCAATAATAAATATTCTTATAAGTACTAATACCTATTTTATACTTTTTGTCTGTTATTACTAACAAAATTGATCCAAGTTGGTTTTTAAATAAATGAAATTGAATTAACAATAATAGTAATGAGTTTAAAACAGTACATCTTCACAAATTTCACATTGCAATGATATTTTGTTCGCTTAACCCTTTTCCAGGTAAAGTACGATTTATGGACCACATATATATCATTACAATTTCAATCTTAGTTCTCCTATTTCAGGTACAATTTAGATTAAATTTTCGTAAAAATTACCTTTCCTTAAATGAATCACCAAATCGTAACTATTTTGAATATAGTCTTTTTTTGTAAAGCCTTCTAGATCGTTGCGGCCTGGAAAAGGGTTACTTAAAGCGTTATTTACAATAATAATAGTTACCTGTACAATTAGTACATACCCATTTTTACAATAATCACGATTATCTACTTATATTGGCTATGTGCGAAGTAGGTGGTGGGGGTAAGCTAGGCGATCGTAGCGCACACCATGGCAGAAATGTGTACTTACCGGGGACCACTGTCAAATTAACTTTCACGTTTTCTATTGGTTTCTTACGATTCGTTTCGTTTGTATGTATTTATTTATTCTCTTATTTCTTTCAGTAAAATTTCCAATACGGGGTCTTTCTCGTTTACTAAAGTAAATAAAATATTCATGTGTCATTATTTGACATCTTTGAGTTTTGACATTGTCTCGGGACCTTTGACGTTTGACATTTCAGACGTGCACATAGCCAATAAGTAGTAGTTGTTATTGTATATGTATACAGAGTGTATACATATGTGTATACATATATCCTTAGTTGTGTTCTCATATGGCTGAAATGTACTAAAACGTGACGGTATAAGCTACCGTGTTAGCTAGGCGAAACTAAAAATGCACCTCTTTGAGACTGGTTAAGGATTTGCCACACTGGATGCGTTCTGCGGGCAGCGGTCAGGTCACTTCATATATAAAGTGACATGGATGTATGAAGTGACCTGACCGCTGCCCGCAGAACGCATCCAGTGTGGCAAATCCTTTAGTCATTTTATCGTCCTGAGACAACATTTCGAACATCATTTTTTCGTATTTTTATATGGAGTTATTGTTTATCGATAACATTGCTCTTTTACATCGAAAGGCCGTAGCAGGATAAGGGAAGAAAAAATGCCCTTGATGATTAAGAGCATTTGTTTTTTTTTCTATACTTACTGTAATAAACTAACTAATAAAATAACTTATATTTCTGTAAAAAAACATAAGTGAAAATTTCAAACATAATTACTTTTCAATTCTGAACGAGTGACCACTCTAAATGTCATCTCTTCGATTTTAAATATCAAACTAATATGACTGATAGAACGAAAAATAAGGCTTTTTTTAGAGATGGCATTTAGAGTGGTCACTCCTTCAGAAATGTTTATTTATTTTTAATTTTCATTTACGCTTTTTTTTACAGAAATGTTAAATATAGAGACTCTATTCTCATACAGAACAATTATACTATTTTCTTACAGAACAAATATGCTACGGCATTTCTTCCGTAAAATTATTTTGCTATGCCTTGCTGCTGAGCTTTCTTGCAGCTTGCTGCCAACATTTCTATTCTATGAGAAAAATTTTCGTTTATTCTGGCGCATTGCCTACGTATTAACAACCTTCCTAGTCGGATATATAATGCGTTTATTATAGCATGCGCATGTTGCGGACAAGTTAACCATGTCGCGTTACAATTTACTTGAAATACGGTTACACACAATTCACAAATATTTTTTTTCATGAAGCCGTGGAATGATTTCTTTTTCGAAGACATCGCAAGCCTGCTCTATTAACTTGCATAAATTAAGTGATGGATACGTTAGTGATGTTCGCTCCGGCCACCATTCTCGTAGTTGAATGTATGCATACACCGTGCTGTCGTGACTTCCTGCAACCAGTGCATTCTTGCATATACTACACTGATTATTTTTTGTCTGCAAAGATGCGATGTATCCACTCACGTAAACACAGGCTTGTTTATCAATATTCGACAGTAATTCTTCTGTTATTTCTTGATAATCTATATCATCCTCGATATGATGCACTGGTATGTTTTCTTCCATAACTTCGGGTTCTTGCATATCAACTTCATTCTCTTTGTTTGTGTCGCTCTGTTGACCAAAAACTAAATGATGAAAGTCCGTCAACAATGTTTTCTCATCTTTTTGTAAAAAGCGTATTAAAATAAACAATAAAATGAGATTTAATGATTGGGCAACTACTGGAATTCGAAAGAGTAGAGATAACTTATACCAACTTTATGAAAGGAGATCTTGCACCACTGACGAACGCTTCCATCAGTATGTTAGGGATTATTCCAAATTATTCAAAACAGTGTGCACAAAGGCAAAAGCAATGCACTTGAATAATAAAATAAAGTCCTCAGATAACAAAGCCAAGACTGTCTGGAAAATAATAAACACAGAGACTGGGCAGAGAAATAATAAAGAGTCCACAATTTCTTTAAAAATAGAGGATAATTTAATTACTAATGCACTAAAAGTAGCCGATGAATTTAATAATTTCTTTTCCAAAATTCCTATAGTCACGACTCAAAGTTTGGCATCATCTACCACAATAGCAGAATCCCTTCTGAATGAGAATGTAAAATTAGAGTCACTAAACATTTTCAAATTTCATCATGTTTCTCCTCTAGATGTACTGAAGTCTTTTAAAATGTTAAAAATAAAGAGGACTGAGGACTTATGGGGCGTGTCAGTCATGGTACTGGAATCTATTCTCGAGGTCGTTGCACCCACTCTAGCACTCATTTTTAATAGTTGTGTAGACAATGGCATTTTTCCAGACTTAATGAAGTGTAGTAAAGTAGTTCCTATTTTCAAATCAGGTCATAGAGATAATCCTTCTGATTATCGTCCAGTTTCTATCCTACCAGCGTTTAGCAAAATATTCGAAAAAATAATGCTTACGCAATTGGTTTCTCATTTTAATTCACACAATATTTTGCACGCACAGCAGTTCGGTTTCACGAAAGGTAGATCAACTACTGATGCAGGTGCAAGTTTAATAAAATTTATTTTGCAGTCTTGGGAAGAGTCATATGACGCCATTGGAGTGTTCTGTGACCTTTCCAAGGCTTTTGATTGTGTAGATCATGGAACTTTAATTTGTAAGCTTAATTTCTATGGTATCAGAGGACATGCATTGGATCTTATGAAATCATATTTAACACAGAGAAATCAAAAGGTAGCGATTAATAAAGCCCTTTCGTCTGAGACAGTGGTAGAGATGGGAGTACCTCAGGGGTCTATTCTAGGCCCTTTCCTGTTCCTTGTTTATGTAAATGATCTACCATATATGGTAAGCCGAAGATCAGGCATTGTAATGTTCGCAGACGATACCTCATTACTGTTCAAGGTAAATAGGAAAGATACTGAACTCATTGAACCAAATAATACCCTGTCCATGATATCTGACTGGTTTGCTGCCAATAACTTAGTGTTAAATCCGAAAAAAACTAAATGTATGAAATTCTCTCTAGCGAACTCATCAAATAGAAACTTAGATACAAATATTAAACTTAATGGCCAAACATTAGAATTTGTTACGTCAACTGTATTCTTAGGTATTACATTGGACTCAAAATTGCAGTGGGGTTCCCATATAACAGCGATAGGAAGTAGGTTGAGCTCTGCTGCATTTGCAGTCAGGAGAATAAGGCAGCTTACCAATGTGGCAACGGCACGGTTAGTTTACTTTGCTTATTTTAATAGTATAATTACTTATGGTCTTACCTTGTGGGGATCAGCTGCAGATATTGAAACTGTTTTTATTTTGCAAAAAAGGGCTATCCGGGCAATTTATAACTTGGGGTCGCGTGACTCATTAAGAGATTTTTTCAAAGAAATAGATATTCTAACCATGCCGTCCCTATACGTATTTGAAATAATAATGTATGTTAGGAAGAATTTGTGCAATTTCCCAACGAACGCTGATAAACCAATAGCCACCAGAAACACTGGGAAACTGAAAATAACCTTCTATAGACTAGTAAAGGCGAAAAAGTCGTTCTTGGGAAATTGTATTAAATTCTACAATAAAATTCCAAAACACGTTACTGAACTTAGCAATTCTAAATTCAAATCTGTAGTAAAACAAACACTTATTTCAAAAGCATATTATAAGGTAAACGATTACATCATGGACAGGGATGTTTGGCAGTGAGTGTCCTGCACGGCTAATCTATCGCGAAAATAGGTTTTCTACTGTAGCTTGTTATTTTTGTAGTAACTAAGACTGTAATTTTATATTTAACTATACAATGTATATTGTTTTGAAAAAATGACACCTCGCCGAGTTTCTTACGCCGGTTCTTCTCGTGGCAGAGGTTTATTTTTCCGAACCGGTGGTAGTTTATTGACGTTCATAGGTGCATGTAATATGCCTAATTTGAAGAATAAACTACTTTTACTTTTTTTGGCAATTCGACCCACGACTATGCGGCGCACTCATTCCTGACACTATTGAAGTCTTTAAGGCTCCAATGAATCCGGTAGCCGTGGGATTTTTGTTGGTTGGGCTGTGTTGCCGAATCAGGCCAAATAGGTTTTCGAGAGCATCCTGATTCAGTTGCCTTAAATTTAGGTATTTGCATCCTATATCACGGACGTGATGCCACAAGTCCTGGAGGGAACTTAAAGATGTTAAGTATCCGTTAACACATTTAACATTTTTATTCACCTGTCCATTTTTTAAGAAGCGCATAGCGGACAGTTTTTGTCTAAAATCTGCCCATATCTGCAAGTGGTTCGTTTTCACTGAAACGTTTTCTCGAATGCCCCTTTTTCTGTCATCATTGTTTGAAGGGCCATTGGTGCAGTCAAAGAGGCGGTCCAGTTCTTGCACCACCAATGCAGTGTCCATTATCTCAGAGGACTTTTTTGGGTCGGTCTCTGCCTCTGCTAAGAGTTTAAGGACTGCAGAAACCGTTCTGCTCAGCATCTGAGCCGCATAATTCACTTACATTTTGGCCTTAAAACTTGGAGCAACGTGATTTTCTGTCACTTTACTAAGGTATAACAATGCCTTATTCTTTTCTTGCACTTTCACCAGGTGAGACGATTTCGCTTTTCTCCCATTGAAGAACATCTCCCCACAGTTTAAAAAAATATTTCTTATTGATTTAAACAAGTGGGGGATATCGTAAAGAATTCAATTTTTTTCCGATTCTACCAGAAACGAATTCTGATTATCTTGTTCGTTTGTATCACTAGTTTGTCCTGTTTTTAAAAGTTTCAAAGCTCCCATGTTTGTGAGACCTTGATCGCAGACTGTAGCGACGATGTCAAAACCTGTAGTTCTCACAGCTTTGATTACATCTTTTATGATCACCGATAACTTGGCTGATGAAACTGTGCCCTTAACAAAGTAGTAGGCAAGTGGTTGCTTAAATTTGTTATATAATCCTTGTAGCAACAAGACTAATGAATGGTCTGCTACATGCTACAAAAAAAATGTATAAGGGCTGTCTTTGGGCTGAAAAATAGAGATTCATGTAGGCCGTACTTTATAAATCAGAATATTTTATCTCTTCCATGTATTTACATACTCAATGCATGCATATTTGTATATCGACATGGTCATCTTTTTCAGCAAGTTAAAGAGTTATACAGAAATCCTATCCGGTCGCAATATCGCAACAAAATGTATATTCCTCCAACAAAACTGTCACTAGTACAAAAGAACGCTTACGTTATGTGTATTAGGATTTACAATAAACTGCCTGATACGACAAAAGACTTACCTTTCATAAAATTTAAAAAAACCTTAATGAATTGGCTTGCTGAAAAATGTTTTTACAGTATTAAGGAATTTTTAGAGTATAAGTAAATAAAATAATTAGATTTAAGATATGTCCTAAAATTTTGCATGCCTGTAAGGTAGATTTTAGTGATACTTTTAATTGTACCTGTGTCACCCTACTGTACCTAAAATCGAGCATAATAAATTATTTCATTTCATTTTCATTACAGCTTCGCTTCTTTTTTCGTCGGAGCTATCACCAAGATCTTGGAAACCTTCCACTTTATCTGATGCAATATCGTAAATCAGTCTTGGCTTTAATGACATTTCATCGAAGCATAAAACACAAACTTTGTTTTTTTGTTCTCTGTTTGCGGAAATATTTTTCAAATGCTGCAGCACTGGCTGGTTGGTGCCTGGTTCCATGGGATTTTTTTTAGTACATTATTTAATGTTTTTATGCCTGGTAGTGGCACCAAATGTTGCAGGTACCTGTAGGCTTTCGGTGAGCGCTTATAAATTGCGAGAGCGGTAATTTTTTGTTTTAGTTGTGTACCTTTTGCCTTGAGGTTTCCGGCTTTGATTTTTTATTGCCGATACAATAAGTTCTTTTAATACGGTTGACTCCAACGACTCAATAAGTTTTGCACTCTTTTTAAGTGATGCTAACTGGCATTTGGTAGACTGCAGCTGCTGTAGTAATTTTCGTTTCTTTGGAGAGGCATCTGAAAATTAGATGGGTAATAATTAATTGTAGATAAATACAATAATTCCATGAAAGATTTTGTGTTTTGCCTAGGTGTCTCGTCTATTTGCAAATAAAAAATATTTAAAAAAGTAATTCGATCGTCGAGCAACGCTGCGCGGCGCTCAATGGCAGATCAGTAACGTTTATTCGCGGTGTCATTGTCTACTAAAAGCGGTGTCTATATTTTGAATGACAATGACAGATTACGCATATTATTCTTTCGGGAGGATTAATTTTATTTATTTATTTTCTAGATGATCATTCCCTATAAATGTATTTACCAGCATCCATATTAGTAGTTAACTTCCGTTCTCTTGTCAATGACTCGGTGGTTTGCGAGGAGCTCGTAGACGGAACTGAAATAACATAATTACACACAATTTGAAAACTGTATCTCCCATTACCGTTATTAACGCTGTTTATAGTACGTGTTGTTATTGTTACGGGAAGATACTTCATTTTCGGAATCCAGCGCCATGTTTTAGTATGTTTTTGGGCATGTCTCCTCGATACCGAAACTGCCAGGAGACAACCGCTAAGAGGTCGGTCTCCCGAGTAATGACGTCATCAAAATTTACACCACCGCGTTTTGAAATGTATCTCTCTCTCACGCACCCAAACTATGCAACGCACATGCACGTGTGATCAAATGATGCTGAATAAATATGCCGTAACTCACTACTACAATAAATTTCGTTACATTCACAGAAAATAATACTATTGGCAAAGTAATAAAAACGTCAGAAAAAATCTGTGGATATTCAGTATTTTATTTTTTATGGATATTAAATGCTGAGGTTGGTATGGTACCTTCGGCCAGCATGATTTCAATGTCTGTAGATAATAATATCTTCTTAATGTATAAGCTTAGATTATGATTAAGGTAAGATAATTATCTGCAAATTATTGTTCTTGATTGTTTTATAACACCATTCATGTTTTGGCAATAAAGTTTATTATTATTATTCTCTTTATTTATTTGTTGACATAAGTTAGGTTTTTACAATAAATTTATAAAAGGTAAAATATAAAAATACACGTACAAAATATAAAAGCATTATAAAAAACCAAACCTAGAGTGCCGCCGGCAGCGAGGCGGGACGTAAGCTAGCGGTGGTTAGGGAGACAGGAGTACCGCCGTCTGTACCTGACCCTTGACCCAGCCATCTAGCGAGAGTCTTTTTGTTGGTCGAGACTCCTCGCAATTAGACCTATATACTATCGACTATCGGGACACTGATCGTAGAATCAACATCCCACATTTTACTACAGACAGTGGTCGTCGACATCACCATCCCCCATGATGAGAACCTCGTGAAAGCTGAGAAGGACAAAGTCAGCAAGTACCTAGACTTGGCACATGAGGTAACCGCCATGTGGGATGTTGATTCAACGATTATTGTCCCGATAGTCGTCTCTGTGAACGGTCTAATAGCGAAGAGTCTCGACCAACATCTCAAGAGACTCTCGTTAGATGGCTGGGTCAGGGGTCAAATACAGAAGGCGGTACTCCTGAACACGGCGCGGATAGTCCGGAGGTTCCTCTCTCTGTCGCCCTAACCACCGGTAGCGTAGGCCCGCCCCGCTGCCGGCGGCACTCTAGGTTAGGTTTTTTATAATGCTTTTATACTTTGTACGTGTATTTTATATTTTACATTTGATAAATTTATTGTAAAAAATCTAACCCAAGAAGAAGAAATAAATAAGGTGAATAATAATAATAAATTTATTGTATAACTTTTGTACAAATGTTATAACTATAGACTAAAATTTACAGTTAGTTATGTATAAAAAGGAGCCTGAGCTAGGGATTCCCTGTGTTTCAGGCAAAGAGGTACAGATATATGTCTATTAATATTCATCTAAAGTGTACACTATTAGAATCCTGTAGCATACCCACCCCTTAAATTAGGAGCAGGAGTTTTGCTACAAGAAGCCAACGGCTCCACAACGGATTTGTCAGTCTTCATGGGTGTCTGGGCTGCTAAAATGCACAAAATATTCATATTAAATTTAATAATTTTTGGTAGTGATATTTGATTTATCCACAGAACCAATAAATACTATAGAAATTCGTTTATGATTGGATTTACATGAACCTATCAAACGCAGTCCAAAGGCAGTTCAGTTGTAAATGGACTGCGGTGACTTGCGGGGATTATTAGCTGAATTATTATTATTATTAGTCGATTAAAAAGTATTTTTAACACATTCAAGACCGTTGATCCGGCTCTCGGGCGTATTTTCTATCGTATCGTCGTTGGGGAAATGTAAAACATTCCACCCTATCGGGTTAAAACTGCATGTGATTGGTGATAGACTTATGCTTAGAGAACTATTTAGACAATATGAGGCTATTTACTAAACTCAATCAAGACAAGAAAGTTTATTTTCTTCTAACTGTAAACAATGAAGTAATAAATACAAATAATGTTACAAAGCCTCATCTATACCAATATTATAAAGCTGAAGAGTTTGTTTGTTTGAACGCGCTAATCTCAGGAACTTCTAGTTCGAATTGAAAAAATATTTTTGTGTTGGATAGTCCGTTTATCGAGGAAGTCTTTAGGCTATATAACATCTCGCTGCGACCAATAGGAGCGAAGACGAGGACGAAGTAGCGGGCAACAGCTAGTAATCATGTAAAAAAAACTCATTATTAAGTTATAAGGCATAATTGAGAGACTTGGCAGGGACACTACCGTGCCCCTTATGTATTTTCAAGGTCAATCTATATATCTAAACAAAGTTTACCTAAAGTAAAAGCATTTTTTGTTAAAGAAACATTTAAAAACAGGATTCATACGAAATAAATAGTTAAAAGGAAAGGAAATGAAAAGTAGTACAAGCATTACGTCCGAATACCTTTATTTATACCAGCTTAATCTATAACATAATATAAATACCACACTAGAAACAAATCTTTTACCAAATTTTTACGTTACTTCGCTTCAATCTAAGACAAAGCATTCGGTTAACGAATTTCAACTCTATTCGTAAAAACCTTCGATCAATAATAAACCTAGATACACTATTTGCCTGTCAACGGCGTCCACGCTCAAGAGTGCTTAAAATCCGTTTAAGCACTCTTGCGTTCGCAGTCGCGCGCTAGCCATCGGCGAGTCAACATGCCTAAGTGCTCCGTGAAAAAGTGCAAAAACAACACGTTAACGACGTTAAAAAAGGATGGAATTTCGTATTTTCGGTGAGTATTTATTTAAATTTTCATAATTTATTGAATTTGTAGTTATATCAGGCTATAACACGCTTATAAAAATATTTTATTTAAATATTTGAAATACTCAACCAGCCAACCAGCTACGCTGCTGTCTCTTTCCCTCGCGTTGAGTTAGTCGTATATTGAAACGGAACGGAGAACGGACGAAATGGACTATAGTAAAATTTCGAATGAATGGAGTCGCAGACTGAAAACTTTTTTACGAAAGTTTACGTGTATTGTTATTATTGTACACACATAAGTATGTATGGAGTGTATTTGTATTTTACTTTATTCATATATCAAAATCGGCTGGTAACAGTTTGTCTGACATGTCGCTCTGCTCAGTATACGTTAGTTAAATCAAAAACTTTTTTACTCATTTTGATACGGTTTTCACTTATATGTAGCTTACTAACCTAACTTACTATTAAACTTATTACAGAATTCCAAAAAATGAAATTGAGAGAGATAAATGGAGGCAAATTATAGGTAAAGAAAGAGGCGAAGAATATTTTAAACCAAATGATTCTAGCGCGTTAATGTATTCGTTTCTATAATATGTTACCTGATGAAAATTCTTGATATAATTTATATATTGAATAAATTACTTGAAAAAATCGTTGATTTCAAAGGCTTATTACAGGGTCGAGGACAATCTAACTGACAGAAATGCATGGCCCAAACCAGAGACCTAAATAGCATTAAAATTCATATTATGTATATATTCATTGTACCACGTCTAGTAAATTACTAAACACATGTTGTCTTCTTGAACATACATTGTAAATATTCTTTCCTCTTTTGTTTCCATACTCAGATTTATTTATATTAAGTAGGTTAAGTCTTATCATTGTAATAAGCATAATTTTTGGAAAAACTTACTGACTTTCGAGTTTCTTTTCGCGTTTCTTCTCGGCAGTGGTCTTCTATTGTAGAAAAGATATTAAAATTTGACTTGTGAAAGTGCCTTTGCGGCCTACTTGCAGAATAAAGTTCATTTATTTCATTTATCACTTGTTTCATTTAACTAAAAATGTCTTGTTGCAGTTCACTAATTCATTGAAGTGGTCGCTAACCGTAGTTATGAGCCAATATTGTGTTAGAAACATCGAATCAGTCCTCTAACGAATACTCAAATCAATAAAGAGACGGCAACGCGATTGTGACTCTTTTGATGTCAAAACTCTCTAAATCGATGTCAGTTTTATGGCGATAATTTGGCATGGAATACCAAGAAAAAATAACAACTTTCGCGTTTTTGTTTTGTGACAACGCATATAAGTGATAAAAATAAACTACATATTCAGTTTTCATTTAAATTAATTTCTTAATTATTGCCACTAAACTGACATTGATTAACTTTTTTTAACAACTCACACTAATTGGGTATACTTATTTCTGAAAATGCCCTTGTAACATTTAGTTAAAGCAAATTGTTCGTCTAAATATATATATATATATATATATATATAAATAAATACATAGAAAACATCCAAGACTCAGGAACAAATATTCATGCTCAATTGCTCACCACACAAATAAATGCCCTGATCGGGAATCGAATCCGAAACCTCCTGCTTAATAGACAGATAGGGTCGCTATCAACTAAGCCAAAGTGGTCGTGGTGGTATAAAGGATGATTCACAGTAGGCCGTTCCGAAGAAATACGCCGGCCGTTTCGTTTGCTGTCATAGAAAACGGGCCGGCCCGGAAACGGAACTTTCTACTGTGAATCATCCCTAAATCGACGTTACCACCTGACAAGTCGTGTGCTTGTATTCCACCGATGCCAATTAAAAAAAAACAATTTCGACTCCACAGCACACGATACGGACTCTGTCCCAATGTTGACATCTAATCAGTGGAAAATCAACACAAACGAAACTGAACCTAATTGCTCTTCATTTACGGTATACAATCTGTTGACATAATGCGGACTTTTGTGGAATTTTTCCACAATTTTGTGGAATTTTTCCACAATTGATACGTGCATTTTGTAATGTTATAACCGCCAAACACTATCATTTGAAATAAAACGTTATGTTTGTGACGTAAGGCTTAATATCGAATAAAAGGAAATGGTACTAATCGCATTACGTTTTTTTGTGTGTCTCCTATACACGCACACACTCGCAATGAAATTCGGACACTTTTTCGACTTGAATTTGCAGGTGATAGTGTATCTAGGTTTATTATTGATCGAAGGTAAAAACCTAAGACCTATTTCTTTCTTTATTACTTGCCTCCCTTCAAGTAAAGATAAAGAACTTGTCAAGTGTCATACGATTTTCAACCTTATTAGTATGGGTATAAGGTATCTACTCGTAAGAATAGGGCGTTACAATCTCTAATGACGGAAGGAGTGCGCGTGGCGCAATCCACCAATAGGAAAATGTCCAGAGTGTCGTTTAATGTGTACATACGCTTTACCAGGCTTAATTGTTCCAGGGCGTCTTTTCCAAGAATCCTTTGACAATCATTACTCGATATAATAAATTTTACCAGAAAATCTTTCCCTTTACATATGCATTTGATTAAACACGAACCCATGATGGAAACATAATTGTCACAAAAAGATTGTGCTTTTACATTATCTGAATTTATATCAGAAATCGAGAATCCTAAATTTATAAAGTTCTTTTTGGTTAGGACATTCAGATCTGACCCTGTATCCAGTTTGAATTTGTGTTTCACTAACTTATCTAAACAAAGTAATTGTAAAGCTTCACACCATTTAGAGTCCTCAATGTGATTTATTTCCTGTATAGTGTCTAAGTAATACAACTCGTCATTGTCTTCTTGCAACTGATAGATAGATATATACAAACTTTATTTAACCACAACACAAAAATACATTATCTTAAAGCTAAACAATAAGAGTGTAAATACAAAGAGAGAAACAATTTCCAAGGAACATTATTTGACTCAAAGCTAGCATTTATAAAGAGCAATCTGAACGAGAGCCATGTGTTGTGGCAGCATAGGCGCTGACTCAGCACTAAATGCTGCGGAGCCCGCAGCGCTGATCTTCCGTCAGAACCTTTAAAACTAAAAACTAGTGCCGGTTCGAACGACCAGTGCAATGCTGTGTCAAATGTATTTCTGGATACTACTGTTGTTATAAGACGCAGAGGGAACTGCCGGGTGTTCGCTATCTTCAATCAAAGATTACATCGTGTTGACTAGGTTTTATTCGGTGATTTAAATTATCGTATGATTTTCAATGACATGTTGCTCTTTTAGCGAGCGGGCAACGACCTCTAATCCGAGCCACAGACAAGCCGGTGCTGCCATGTATCGACCAAAGTGAAGTTCTATTAGGGTGCGTTCGGGGGATTCGCAACAACTATGCATGAGATGTCAATATCGATATGTAAAATTTTCATATGTGTATTATCATGTACTTTCGTGCGAATATTATATATACACCACCACCACCACCATATCAGCCCTAGGACGTCCACTGCTGGACATAGGCCTCCCCCAATTACATGGGGGGTAAATGCCATAATCGCCACGCTTGGCATGCGGGTTGGCGATCGCAGTATACACATAATCACGTAAAAACAATGGTGTTAGATTTAAGAGTTTAGGTACCTTCCTTTTGAGTATTTAACAAATATTGTCGTAGTTGTAGTTTGAAATTATTTTTGCTTTGTAAGGCTCTGATTGGTGGAGGTATATTATTCCAGCACTTTGTTGCTCGGTACCTAAAACATACACTTTGTTTGACTTACGCCCCGGACATACTTTTTTGTAGTGACCTTTAAACCCGCACAAGAAACACGTAACACTTAGTCGCACAGCGAGCGCCACCATCGCAGTTACTCTCAGCACACGATGCGCATAACCGCTCCCGGGTATTGGTACTGCCGGCCGCTACCGCGCCGGCTCCACGGCCCCAGCGCCCGCCACGACGCGCCGTGCCGCGACCGTAGCCCGAGCGATTCCTTAGCGCATCCACAGACATGCTATTGCCTGCCTCACTCTTCACACCTTCTATCTGACGGCTCTCTTCACTAGTTATTTCACCCGACTGACATATCCGTATAGCCTTTTCGAGTGTCCGATCGTCTGTGCGTAAGAGTCTATCTCGAACTACGCTATCCTTGATCCCGCATACGATGCGATCGCGTAGCAAGCCACCTTCAAACTCGCACTGTTGACTTATCATCCTCAAGGCGGTAACATATTCGTCGATGCTCTCGCCCGTCTCCTGGTTACGTGTAAAACATTTAAATAGCAACATGATAACATTCGTTTTACTGCCGAAATGACACCGTGGGATTAATTGTGACTGTAATATTAATGAATTAATCATTATGGCATTAGATATTAATATGATCTTTTTTTATATTTTGATTTTATTCTAGTAACTGTCTAGATTTCTATTTTTTATATATTTTTTATTATTATTTATGTTTTGACGATCCTATTGTGAATTTTACTACAAAATAATTTTAAAGAATAATAATAGCATCAATAAATTGCTCTAAATAATTAATTAATATATATGTTAATACATGTTATAACTGACGATTCGAAAGTGCTTGTTGCTAGGCCTATTTGAATAAAGAATATTTTGACTTTGATCGTCAAACCTTCCAATTAACTTTGTTATGTTATCACGATCCTCTTCGTTATCAAACTTGAAGGTGGTATATAAGACATCGTAACCGTCGGGCCCGATCAAATTTATCAACAAACTCGCCTGGACATCAGATGGTTCTTTGTATACACCAGACGCTTTCAGAAACACCTTGAACTGTTTCAACCATTTACACTGCCGACTCATGGCGGCACGATTTGCTGGGCCGCTTTCCAAACTCAATTCAGCGGGAGGACGCGCGTGTTCCATTGCTTAAACAGTTGTAGATACACTCGCACATCTAACAATTACTAGAAAGTCACCACACAAAACATTAACTTGTAATTTATTAATTATTTCCTAGCACCGCTGTCACCATGAAGTAACCACAAAGATGGCTTGTTGTAGACTCATTTATTATTTCCAAAACCTACCACCCGCCTCAACACATATTTATTAATACACTACAATTGGTACATTACATTATGCATAATTATAATTATATACACCATGAAAAATTGTTCACCTAAAATAAATTGCGTTACCGGTATAAACCGCTAAGGAACAACGCGTCCCACCCCTACGCCGGGCGCGCTCCATGAAACAGCCAATGGCAGCGACGTTACCGACCTCCCCGCGACCCGTGCATACCGCCCACTTTGGTGACTTTTGATTCGAACTAAATCGCTCATAGGGGCCATCTAGTGGGAGGTGACCTGTGGTGTCAGGTTACTGCTTATTACAAATATCACGGGCGTAGGGCTTGGCGCCCGTGTGAGTTCGTTGATGCGTTCTTAATCTGTAGAGGACTGCAAACGTTTTACTACAAACGTCGCAAGAATAAGGCTTTTCTCCTGTATGTGTTCTGATGTGCTTAATCAGGCTACATTTCTGTGTAAACCGCTTTTTACACATATGGCAGGTATAAGGCTTGTCGCCCGTGTGAATTCGTTGATGACTCAATAACTGAGAACCGTCTGCAAATGTTTTACTACAAACGTCGCAAGAATAAGGTTTTTCTCCTGTATGTGTTCTGATGTGCCTAATCAGATTATATTTCTGTACAAACTGCTTTTTACACATATGGCACGTGTAACGCTTGTCGCCCGTGTGGATTCGTTTATGTTTCAATAAATGAGAACCGCCTGCAAACGTTTTACTACAAACGTCGCAAGAATAAGGCTTTTCTCCTGTATGTGTTCTGATGTGCTTAATCAGGCTACATTTCTGTGTAAACCGCTTTTTACACATATGGCAGGTATAAGGCTTGTCGCCCGTGTGAATTCGTTGATGACTCAATAACTGAGAACCGCCTGCAAACGTTTTACTACAAACGTCGCAAGGATAAGGTCTTTCTCCTGTATGTGTTCTGATGTGCCTAATCAGATTAGATTTCTGTATAAACTGCTTTTTACACATATCGCACGTGTAACGCTTGTCGCCCGTGTGAATTCGTTGGTGGCTCCGTAAAGCTGAGCTTCGTGTAAAAGTTTTACTACAAACGTCGCAAGCATAAGGTTTTTCTCCTGTATGTGTTCTGATGTGTCTAATCAGATCAGTTTTGCGTTTAAACTGCTTGCTACAAGTGTGGCAGGTGTGGAGGCTGGACGCGGCGGGGCGCAGGCTGCCGCGTGACGCTTCTGCAAACGACAACGTTCATCGCAAAAGTTGGAGGACTGTGAAAGATTGTCAGTCATCTCCCTCCAACATGAAATAAAACGGTTTAACCGGGTAATATGCGTAATAATTGATGTAATAAATAAATACATCCCGACATTTTGAGCTCGTGACGTGCTTTTAAAATAGATTACGTGCGGTGACAGCAGTCATCCCAGTGGAAATTGTGTCATGTTTGACGTTTTAAGGTTTTACATTGTACCGGGATGACAGCTAAGGAACAGCGCGGGTGGACTGAACTCGAGATTTTAAAAGTAGAATAACACAAAAATAACTCACCATCATTCGCAACACCACGCCTGCCCGCTTTCTCCTGCGTTGTTTCTGTAGGCACGTTGATATGGACCGCGACATGCTTCATTAAATCTGTCCTCGACGCGAACCTTCGTCCGCAAATGTCACATGTCGGATCTTTCTCGTAGTCGACCGCCGCGTGTGTTCCGTGTCCGAGCTCCGAGTCGCCGCGCGCGCCGTCTTGTGACAATATGAGAAGCTTAATTCAAGGTCTCTCTTAAGTAGAGATACAATAAACGGAAATGGTCGTATTATGTTTGAAAAAAGCATTTAATTTTTAAACACAAAAAAGTAAAAAGTTATATCGTAAGATTATTATACTTCTAGGAGTATAATAATCTACAAAAACCCATTATTTCCCGCTGCTTGTCACTGCCTTATTTAATGAAATCAACTAATGATAGATGCATTTAGCCAAAGAACTCCGCCCGCGACCCGCGAGCTTTCCAGTGTGTGCGCATCTTTAAAAGTATTTTGGATCTTCATAGTCCATGATTCTCAGATAAATAAATTAAACTTTACAATTCAATTCAAGTTCATTGATTTGAACATGAATTTGTTACTTCAAATATTTGACGTTTTTAGTGATGACTCATCACTGATGAGGCTAAGACGTATCGTCTGTCAAATCAAGCGATTATTAACGAATGGTTGATTGCATCGATTTCACAGCAGAGTCAAAAAAATACTGAAAGAAACGGAATTAGCGCACAGTAATACCGTTATTATATACCGAGAAACTTCAAACTGCACACTTGACAACCGATTTTTTTTTTCAACATCATCTTTGTTTCGTTCAGAAATCAAGGCTGTGTTCCGAATCACGCTCACAGCGCTGTGAGCGCGCTCACGGTCGGACCGATTCACGCTCACAGCGTTTACACGAGATGTCGTGACGTCATTGATGACGTCATGGTCGGCGCTCACGGTGCTCACACTCCCAGCCGTAAGCACCTTGAGCGCAAACGTCAAGTTGACGTTTGACATTTCATTTTAGGCGCGAAAAATAAACTTTATAGTTATATTAGTTTATTTATTAGTTTTTTTTGTACTTTGTCGGTAGAAAACAAGCGTACGGCCCGCCTGGTGGTAAGTGGTCATCGCAGTCTATGGACGCCTGCAACTCCAGGGGTGTCACATGCGCATAACCAACTCTTTAAAATTTTATATACTCCTTTCTTGAAGAACCCGATACTGTAGTCCTTCGGGAAAACCTCGGCAGGGAGTTCATTCCACAGTCAGAGCCTCCAATGGAGAAAATTCCTCTGAAACCGTACCGTACGCGACCATTCAGGTTCTAAGGTGTGAAGATGAACTATTCCCTATGCTCTACAATTTGGCCCTGGAACATGTCGTCAGTTTTATATTAGTTAGTTGCAGATTGCGATTAATTTAAATTTTCTACAGATCAAAAACCCATTCCAGAATTTCATACTATGATTAATTGACGAACTCAAAATTCAAATTCAGTTGACGTTTGACAGTAAACACGCTCATGACCGGTCCGAAACAAAACACCGCTCACGCGGCCTTGAGCGCGCTAACTGATTCGGACCGGCCGCCAGCACTGTAAGCGTTGTGAGCGCTGTGAGCGTGATTCGGAACACAGCCTAATAATGATTGTATTCCTATACGTCAAAGGTACAATCGAACCTACTGAATCATGACCCACTTTGCTGATAATTCGTTTAAAACTGTCAATCTTGTAAGGTCTACCCATCAAAAACATAAATGTGAAAATGGCAGCCAAGTTCACCGACAAAAGAATTGAGATCTAAATGGGCGCCAAGTTCCGTAGATTATCTGAAAAGTTGCCAAGTTTGGCACTAGATTGTTTACAGTAAAACTAATTTACTGCGGCTTTTTGAGCCGTAACTTGGCAGTTTTCTATGCAGTATGTTATAATACCATAAAAGCTGTTGGATATTTAAGAAAACTGCCAAGTTAAAGTTCAAAATGCATTAAGCCGCAGTAAATTAGTTTTACTGTAAATAATCTAGTGCCAAACTTGGCAACTTTTCAGATAATCTACGGAATTTGGCTGCCATTTTCACATTTATGTTTTTGATGGGATATCATTACTTTTTCTCAAACTTCATCCAATAGTGCTTTCCCAGAGCGAATGCTCGAGTTACACAGTTATACAAAATACCCAAACCGCCATAGGTGAACCTAAAATATTTGAAGAGTTCCCTCGATTTCCGTTCCAAACAAAAAAAGTATACCGTTTCAAACAAAATAAGATTTTTCCAAATCGGTTTATAAATGACGGAGTTCTGAGGTAACTAGCATAAATAATAATAACAAAAAAACTAATAATAAAATCACTGTTTTCTGATTTTTTCTGGTGTATACACATAATTACCAAGCTGCATGCCAAATTTCAGCTTTCTAGGTCATCTGGAAGTGGGTTAGGTTTTTGGTTACTAGTCAGTCAGTCAGTCAGTAGTAAAAATGCCGTTTTTTGGAATTTATTATCTCAATAACTATTAAACCTATATTTATGAAATTTGGGGTTCTAGTTGTTCTAACGGATCTTAATATATGTACAAAATTTCATGTTTTTATGTTAGATAGTTTTGGAGTTATTGGGGGGTCAAAAGTGGCTCCAAACGGTTCGTGTAATATAACACACGGCTGCTGTCCGCCAGTTCCTGGGGTGAACTTGGCTGGACACGCTGCCGCGTGTCTAGATCGTGTATGATACACTTAGGACGTTTTAAATACTAACAAAATTGCGTCAATACGGGTCAGAGATCTATGCAATTTTGAACTTTGTTATATGAACGATGTTATAGAAACACATCTAATTATAATAATCTCAGGAACTACTGGTTCGAATTGAAAAAATATTTTTGGGTTGGATAGTCCATTTATCGAGGTAGGCTTTAGGCTATATAACATCACGCTGCGACCAATAGGAGCAAAGAAGCGGACAAAGTCGCGGGCAACAGCTAGTTTTATATTTAAACCAGTCATTAGTTAGCTTTCGCTATAATGCTAACATTTTTATAAATAAATAAATAAATAAATATTAGGGGACATTTTTTACACAAATCGAATTAGTCCCACAGTAAGCTCAATAAGGCTTGTGTTATGGGTACTAGACGACGATATATTTAATTTTAGATACATACTTAAATCCATAGAAAACATCCAAGTCTCAGGAACAAATGTCTCTGCTCACCACAGAAACAAATGTCCTTACCGGGAATCGAACCCGGGACCTCTAGCTTCGGAGGCAATGACACTACCAACTAGGCTAAACAGGCCGACAAGACTTTTATGATAGAAAAAAATAATAAAATTCAAAAATCTAATGATGTCAGATGTCAAGTTGTCAGTCAATGTGAAAGAATAGAAACTAAAACTTAAATACTTAATTATTTCGCGAAATGACCCATTTAGCAGAACAAAGAGCTCGGATTATAGTGCTCAATGAGGACCGCTATGACATACGAGAAATATCACGAGAATTGAATATATCACGGAACACAGGGCATCCTTGAGGACCAGACGACGATATTTTTTTTTATTTTTATTTTATCGTATGGCATTTATTTACGAGCCGTGAGATCTTCGAGAAGACAAGTAGGGTTGCCAGTTTTTGTTGCACTTTTAGCACCACCCAGGGGTCACGTGTAGGGTAAGGGTGGGTACTCCCTACGTACGTGGTGCAACTTCGACCCCCCTCTGTCAAGTGAGTGGGCAACTTGACTGTTAGAAGTTCTCAAGCCGCCCGAAGGCCTCTAACTAGGCTTAACGACTGCTGTCGTAGACAGCAGCCGGGATCAACGGCTTAACGTGCCTTCCAAAGCACGAGAGCGCTCAGTTAGTAACCACTCAAAGCGGTCACCCATCCAAGAACTGACCTGCGCCCACATTGCTTAACCTCGCATACCGCTGGGCCACGAGTGCTCTAACGACGATAATAATCATGGCGTTCACCGACTCACGAACCAACAAAGAATGGATATGCAACACCACTACGAGGAACATCCTTTTACTCCCTACCAATATTTTGCGGCACATTAATAATTTCAGCGAATAGGTGTCGGATGAGTAGGCGAGCTTGTCCAGATTTCTTCTCGGCAAAACGCAATGAACCATGTTGATTTATCAGAAGAATCTATGTTACCAACGGTGCGAACAGTTTACCTGCGAGAAGAAGTGCCGGTATTTTTCTACGTAGTGCATACGGCTAGAGTAGTCTCGGATTGGTTTGATCTGCATGATAATGAAGTTACTTTGATTCCAAGGCCGAGTAGATCCCCAGACCTCAACCCCATAAAAAAATTGTGGGGTTTAATGGTCGAAATGTGGGATAACAGAAACGAGAGAACAAAGGAAGCAATTGAGCAGTTTTGTAACGAAATTTGGGATTACATGAGAGAAGCCGACATGTGCAGTCAATAAGAAACGGTGGTGCCCACACTAGGTTTTAGATAATATGACTCATACTCCTATTTTATGGGTTTTAGATATCAATTTAAATTTAAGGCTAAATCAAAATCAAAAGTCAAAATATCACCGCGTTATTAGATACGTCACCAAATGTCTTTGGCAATATCTTTGTGTTATATCCTCACATTGTTAAAGAAAAGCACGTTATTTACCTTAGCGGAAACCGGAATTGCCTGAGCTTGTCGGACTACCAAATGTATTTTTACATATTTCGCAGGAGTACGATTTCTCACCTGTATGAGTCCTTTTATGTTTCTTCATGGAGGCCAATTCTGCAAACTGCACTTTACATATATTGCAGGAGTAAAGTGTTTTCTCTGCATTAATTCGTTTATGTGCTTTTAAATAACTCGAGTCTGCGAACTTCTTTCGTATTTCGCGAGAGTGTGGTTTATCTTCAGAGTGGACACGACGGTGTCTCTGTAAATTTTCCAATCTAGAGAACTCTTTATTACATATTTTGCAGGCATACGGTTTTTCACCTGTACAAACGCGTTCATAGATATTTGATTTAACAGATACAACTTCTGAATTTTCTCGCAAATGCATGTTAATATGGCGAATCAGGCGGTCTTTTCGTGTGAATAATTTCCCGCATATATCGCAGACGTATGTGTTGGTCACGACTTGATCGGTGCGTGTATGTGGCGCAGTGTCGCGCTCGCCTCCACTCGGCGGCTGACTCGCGGGCGCGGGCTCGCGTGTCGCGGCGCCACGCGGCGCGGCGCAGCGCTCGAGTCTCACGGAGCAGTCTCTCAGCGCGAGCTGTCCCCGCGGCCGGCCGTCTGTCGACAACCAAATCAAGCTTGGATTCAAACAATTGCCGACCTAAAGGGCGATGATCGCGTTTATGCAGAGACTTGTACGGTAGTATTTTAAATAAACTGCCAAAGCCTATAATATAACATTGCAGCGTACCTTTAAAATAGCTATAGTTTCACTATGGAGATGTCTCTGCACCATTCAATTCGCATGATATTTAAACCTCTGCTTAACACAATATCGCCATCCATGACCACAACAAAAAGCTCGGAACAGATGGTGCCAATATCTTTCATCTAATATTCCGCAGTGTCTCCAGAGCTTCGAGCAGTGAGTGTTTCCAGTGACCACCAAACGTGGTCGCTTACTGTGGGCCGCATAAGCAGGCTCAAAATCACTCAAAGAGCACTGAAAATAGTTGTCTTACCGTGAAGCAAGGCTATGCGGGGCCGATGCGGGCGCTCCGGGCCCAGCACGAGGTCGTCCTTGACCACGTGGTCGGCGTACAGCGCGGCCAGCATGGCCGCCGCGCCGCCCGCCGGCCCCGCGCTCGCGCACACCTCGCCGCTCGACTCCGGCTCCTCCTTCACGAGGTCTGCTCGCTCGCTCGACTCTGGTTCCTGCTTCACACACACTGCCGAACAATGGGTCTATATTATTACAAGCGCTTAAATCATTACTATATTGCATTTTAGTATTATTGTCGACTGGTTTAGTCTAATAGTTAACCCTGCCTAAGAATGTCGATGGCTGGATGTGATGTTGCCGTTTTTAAGTAAAATAAATTTCGTCTTTGTTCGGCACTGAACTATGGCTGTTGTTTCATTCAAGTCTTCCCGATCTTTAATTAAAAATGAAATATAAAAACCGGCCAAGTGCGTGTCGGACCACGCACTAATAAGGGTACCGACACCTCCTAATAATAAAAAACATTGAATAAAAAAAAGTCGTATCTTCATAGGAAACTCACGGCACTTACGCCCTTTTGTTTGGGCAAGACAGTTTTTCAGCAATAACTCAAAAACTGTTAGACCTTTCTTGTTCAAACCAAAAATCGTTATTATTGTACCTACACCATCTTGATTTTTTTTCAGAATGTTAAACTTCATAGTTTGGAAATTAGAGGGGGCACACTTTTTACGACTTTGACAGCTAATATCTCAGCAACGGTTAACTTAAATGGGAAAGTTTTTTGTATAGGGATGGTGTTATGCCACCTTACATCATCAAAATGTTAATAGGTGAATGAAAAGGCCTACCTAAGATACCTATTGAATAATTTTAATGATGTGCTTTCATGCACATAACTAATTTGTGTACAGTGTTCGAAAAAGGTAGACGAATTCCATATATATATTAATAATAAATAAATATATGGGGACATTTAGTACAATTACAACTAGACTAATTAGACTATATAACTATATGAGAGAAGCGAGGAATAAATATATTTGTAACTAGAACTAAAACCGAAATAAAAATAAAAGAATAAGTGTCTAACTACGCTATACATACAATATACAGGATGAAATTTTATTGACTAACTAACACTTACCCTGACACGCGCCAATCCCCTGGGGCGACAGCTCGGGCTCTTCCACAGACTCGACTTTAACACTCACGCGCACAGTCCGAGCCACATCGCAGTCCCTCCCCACTCTCGGCACGGAGTGTTGCGGGATCGTCATCTGGCCTGAGAGGGATTCAAGTTCAATTCAATGGTTATAAGATTATTTTACATGGGCACGCCTGTTCCTCTTGCCACTGCGGCTAAACTCCCAAACACCGCGGGTTTATCTTGTGTAGTTCAGGACTTGCTAATTATGGCCACCTGCTTCCATCATCAGAATAGCTCGGTGCTATCATAATATAGCATTGTCATTCATTTGATACTTAATGTTGGCATGTACGGTCACGTCACGGCCTTTCATTGTTGAGTCATTTAGAGCTCACTTTATACTGAAGGGAGCTCTAAATGGCTCAACAATTAAAGTCTGTGAGTGTACTTACGTGCCAGATTTCAGCTCAAAGGGTTGAGGATAACTGCTATAAAATTCAGTTAAATTCAGTTGTCCCGAACATACAAACATTGCTAGTTAAATAAAATCTTGTAAAAGAGAATAATAAATAAACACTTACCCTGACACGCGCGGGTCCCGTGGGGCGATAGCTCGCGGTCTTCTACGGACTCCATCTTAACACTCGCGCGCACTGTCCAAGACTCATCGCCGCTTCCCTCCACTCGCAACAGGGACTGCTGCGGGTTCGCCATCTGGTCTGTTCCGGATTGAAAACACAAAACAAGTCAATAATTGCTGCTATACGTTAGTACTAAGGTTTGATGGTTCTGATTTTATTTCAATAAAATAGTTCGTAACAGTTTTACCGTTGCCGATTGTAACATGAGTTACTATTTCAAGCAAATCAAATCATACCAAACGTATGATTTGATTTGCTTGAAATAGTTAATATCTATTATCTATCTTTTCCATTAACTATCATAAGATTTAGTATCATAAACGTTTGAACACATGTAAAATCTAATATGAGTTACTGTGGAATTGCCCATACACATATAAGTTACTGACTTTCTGAAAATATAGCTTTGGATGTTGATGGGTAGTACTCACCTTTGACTTGGGGTTAGGGTGATAAGTATATGTTAATTTCTTGTTGTTAATTTTCTAACTCCTTCCTCTCTAACTCCTTTTCTAAGTCCTTCAATGTTTCGCAAAACATTTTATATATTATAACATAAAAAATACAGTAGTAATTTGTATGTCTTAATGCTAAATAGTTATTTGTTTTGTAATCCTGAAATAAAAACACCAAATAATTAATACAACACATTCCCAATAAAATAAACTAAAACTAAAGTATGGTCAGGTCATGACTTTTTAGGTACGTGTTAGTACCGTCTGCGCTACACTGTTTTGAACAAGCGGTAATATTTCTCCTGTCGATGAACAGTGAAAAGTGGTTCCACTAATATATAGTTTAAAATAATAATATGTATCTAATTAAGCAAAAGTGAGCAAATCATGGCATTCAATTACTGGTTGACCACTGGTAAATTTTAGAAATGAGTAATAACATATTATATTGTTTTAATTTAATGTAATTTAATTGACCGAGCGATCGTATGTCTGTCTGTCTGTCCGGATGTTCTCCTCTACAAGTCGCATTTCTCAACCGATTCTCGAGAAATTTTGTGAGCAGGTTCGATAATTAATAATTGTATAGATTTATTTTGTCGAAATCAGGTTTCGGAATTTTTTTAATTTCGACTGAATTCTTAGGATAGGTTTTATACACTATTTGTATAACAAGTAAATTTTTAACAAAAAAACACCAACTCGAAACTTTGCCAGACCCCATCCTCTTGGTTCATAATTTGACGATTTCCTTCGATTTTTCCAAGATCCCGTCATCAGATCCAGACTTGGCGACAATGGGACCAACTAGAAAACACACCCTTTCAAACAAAAAAGATTTTTTGAAATTGGTCCACTGATCTCCAAGTAATTGCTGAACATACATAAAAAATATATATTACATACCGACGAATTGAGAACCTCCTCCTTTTTTGAAGTCGGTTAAAAAGTGAAATATTATACATTCAAACACACAAAAGAGAAGCAGAAAAGTAAGTTGTGAGACTTTTTAATGTAAATTATCTTTGACATGTGAAAGTGCCCTTGTGGGCTATTTGCAGAACAAGTATTTGATTATGAGTATACATCGGCGACTGATGTGATGGAAAAGGAAGGCCATTGATAAAAAAATGTGGAAAATTCTAGGGGAGGCCTTTGCCAAATGGCAGACTGACACAAATTAAAACATCCCAGATGACATAAACACTGGGAAATTGGAAGGAAGTAGTAACTTATTTAAATACAAATAGTTATTTTTGTTAAAAAAAAAGTTAGTAAAAAAGGCTTTATTATTATTATTATATTATACATCGGCGACTTGTGGCATTTAGGTAGCACTGTAGTAGTAGTGATGGACACGTTTTTCAAGTAAAACACACTAAAAAAGTTTTACTCCAGGCTCCAGGTCAAAAAAAATATTTTCTCAAGCATGCAATGAAATATTGATGTTATGTTCCTTATAATAGGCTGCGAAGTATGACGTTTCAGGTGCGGCTAGGACAAGAGATCGTTAATGGAATTTCATACAAATCTTGCAGGCCTAGGCTGGCAAAGTCTTCTTTTTTAATTTCCATTCAAAATAAATTTGTGGCACAGCCATCATGACATTCTGCCACTATGCGTATAAAAAATAAAACTTTTTTATTTTTTTGTTGTTTATTTCATTGCATGTTTGAGAAAAGCACTATACATACCTCGGCGGGAAATATGGGGTTGCCCGCCTTAGACCTATCCGTCTATATGTCTTCGGCCGGCAACCCCTTTCGTCCCGGCCTCTGTAGTAATGTACTATTAAAGAAAAGCTCCCTAATATCTTCTTAGTAGTCTGTGTCCCTAATGCACACTTGCCACCTAAACCTGTTATAACCAGACGGGCACTTGGCTTCAGGCAGTCAAGTACTATGATAAAATTTTCTAGCTTGAATTCCGGAAAAGCCACAACAATAGCAAAATCAAAGAGATTGTTTAAACTGAGTGGTTTAAAAAATGATATGTTATTCAATCAAAATTTTGGTACTTTGGCCACATAAATTAAGAAATAAGAAGGTAGGAACTTTAAGCTAAAGGAGTCTTTGGAGATCGTGTTTAAAGTTCAAGTCATTTTCATTACTGAGACTGCAACCAGAAGGTAAACTGGTTTATCAAAAGCTAAAGATAGTATTATCAAAAAATCCTTGATATCTAACAATAAAATATATCAATAACTTATTACAAAACAAAGAAGTTTAAATCATAGAGAACATCAACAAAAATATGCTGCAACATTACATAAGAATGCCTTTTTTACCCATCAAGTCAGTCAAAGTTGAAAGATCATTCTCATACACCAAGTAGATTTACAGATAGAAGACTTAGGCTGGGTTGCACCAAACCGTCTGTAATCGTAAGCTGTGTTCGTTAAAATTTCAATGTATGGAAAGTTTGACAAGTTTCTATAGGATGACAGCTGCCGACGCCATATTTAACGTTGATCAGTCTGTGATCGTAAGTCGGTGCAACTGAGCCATAGAATAACATGTAACAATTTAGAACAAATATTAATTGTACATCACAACTGTCATGTATTAAATGATTGAAAATATTTTTTCCATTTGTTTTCCTTTGTTCGACTTGTACCTTACACATGTACACTTACTTGAAAAACATGGTTACATCACTAGTCTGTTAGAAACGTCAAATGCTACCTAAATTCCTCAAGCCCCAGATGTCTAATTATAAATAATAAATAAATCTCATCACTCTCTTGCTCATCGAATGACAAAATGTATTCATTTGTCTCTAAACATCATCACAACAAATCCTCCAGTTGTATTTTTTTTTTGGGACAATCTTACACAAATCGACCTAGTCCCTAAACATCCAAGACCCAAGAACAAATATCCGTGAAAAATGCACAAATAAATGCCCTGGCCGGGATTCGAACCCGGGACCTCTAGCTTTGGAGGCAGAGTCACTACCAACTAGGCTAAACAGGTCGTAATGCTACAAACATTATGTAAATTGTAATGTTACTTAAATTACCTTCACATTTTTGTGGGGTCCCATTTGAGTCCAGTTTTAGATATGTTGTTGATATTCTATCTTCCTTTAACAAGTTTCTAGTAATGTTAGTTTTGTATGTCTACTTGTAACTGAAAGAATTTAAACTGCTAAGTAATTTTATAAACCAGGTGTGGTAATGTGTGATTATTTTATAACATCCAGTAAATAACAAATTTTATGAGAAATTGGTCCAGGCAGTCACCAGAAGATTGTAGTTACACCTAACTTCAAGGGAATTCAAATCCAAACACCCTAGTAGGAACTTGGTTGAATATAACAAAGGATAAAAGGAGTACAGTTTCATATACGAAAACCTAAGGAAGAATTTCTGTTCTTTTCCAACAGTAAGGCCAAAGTACTTTCAGCTGAGTTCTATATGATGCTAGCGACTTTAAGTTTACTCCGGACAAGGGCCGCAAGTGTTCCTCGGATCTTTACATTACAATCACATGCATTTCTTGTAATTAATCAAAGTTGTTTGTGTGCCGTCATTAAGCGTTGTCACCGGACTGTCATCGATGAACCGTCACCATATTTAACACGACTAAAGATGAGATATCACAAAGGTGTTAAAGGATGTATCAGTCACCTGATACTTCTCAATTTAGTCAGGTTACCATGACTTCAGGGTGCCCAGCAAATAGAAATATATGTTACCCATAATGTTAGGTAATCTAACCCGAAGGCTTATAAATTACAAAATAAAACATTTGAACGCCAGCTACGCATATATCCGTACCATCAGTTCAACGCCGACGACGAATATATCGGTCACGGCGTGCAGTGCTTAACTTCGTATGAATGCCAGCTTTTGTATTTGACAGAGCGTTGAAAAGGTTAATGATTGACGTTAGTTAAGTTTTTAAAAAGATTTTGCAATAATTGAGGTGAATTCATTTTTAATTACTATATTACTAACACGTTTTTTAAGACTGTTGTCGCGGCACTTCCGCGAAATGTAAATATTGTACATAGCAACATTAAAACTCTATGGTAAGCATCTCCCGTTTAACCCGTTTTCTGTCTGTCATAGTTCGTTTAGCCACTCACGTTACATGTCGTGCTACTTCGCGCTATTCTCTAAGTTGCTGTAATACTATCTCCTAAAGTTTGATGTTCAGATCATTATGTACAAGGCTTGAACATGAAATGATCTGAACATCCTACGAGCTAGTGTAATAATATTAGTAGAGTCAGTGCCACAGCCATATAAGGTTACCATAGTAACTGCGAAGGGCTCTTGATAGGCGCTCGGGCTTCTGCCAGTGCACCTAGTTATAATGTAAGGGTGGTTCGCCACCGCGGAAGAGCCCACATATACTCCATACTGATAGTGTGGACCTGCCGGTAGAAGAGGCGAACTCTGGCTCGTATTTATGATACGGGTGAGTGCGGTGAGGGACGTAGGGGCCCTTTCCGTGGTGCCGATAGCACTAAGCCTGAGGTCACCCACCAGAGTGACATTAAGAGATGGTCAATTTAATGTGTACTATTGTGTGTAATACTATTTTACATAAGTAAACCTAGGACATTTGTGTGATTCCATGAAGGGAGGAATCATGATATCTTTAAACCCCTAGGCGATGAGAGCAGACAGACTAGCAGGGACTAAGGAATATGGACAGGCTGGACACGGATGGCAGACGGAGTTCAACAGAATAAAAGCTATGAGTCACAACTGAACATACTATATCAACTTGCCCTATTAATTAATTGGAAATAAAGTCATGCATTATTAACATAAATATTTCGCGTCCTTCATAAGATTCAGTAAGCGAAGCGAACATATGCATAGATATATAATTATGGTTACATCCCCATTACGAAGGTTTCGCGACAACTGTATTTAAGTATATTGAGTGTATTGAATTGAATTACAATTTATTATTTACTTTGTTACAGTTTAGTTTTATTTTTAGGTTTAGTTTTACTATAACTCTTTTTAGTAAAATTGCATTATTGGTCTCTAAAACTAATAAATAATCATCATCATGTCACCCGAAAGACGTCCACTGCTGGACATAGGCCTCCCCCAAAGACTTCCACAATGACCGTTCTTGCGCCACCCGCATCCAGCGGACACCCGCGACCTTCACCAGGTCATCAGTCCACCGTGTGGGGGGCCTGCCCAAGCTACGCCTTCCGGTATGTGGTCGCCACTCAAGAACCTTTCCGCCCCAACGGCCATCGGTTCTACGTGCTATGTGCCCCGCCCACTGCCACTTAAGTTTAGCGATTCGGAGGGCTATATCGGTCACTTTGGTTCTGCTGCGGATGGCCTCATTCCTGATGCGATCATGCAGAGAAACTCCCAACATAGCTCTCTCCATTGCCCTTTGGGTGACTTTGAGCCTTCTTATGAGGCCCATAGTAAGCGACCACGTTTCAGTGCCATATGTCATCACTGGCAACACACACTGGTCAAAGACTTTTTTCTTGAGACACTGCGGAATATTGGACGAAAAGATGTGCCATAGCTTCCCGAACGCTGCCCAGCCGAGGCGGATTCGACGATTAACCTCTTTCTCGAAGTTGGACCTACCTAACTGGACAGTCTGTCCTAGGTATATGTAATCGTCTACAACTTCGAGCGTAAAGTGTCCGATTGTTAAGGGAGTTGGTGCGACATTTGACATGATCTTCGTCTTGTCCATATTCATCCTTAGACCAACTCGCTCGGAGGCTTTACTGAGGTCATTGAGCATTGTGCTTAAATCCTCCATGGTCTCAGCCAAGACTGCTATATCGTCAGCAAACCGAAGGTGAGTGAGGTAGTCGCCGTTTATGTTGATGCCTAGCCTTCTCCAGTCCAGAGTCTTGAAAACATCATCCAGTGCAGCGGAGAACAGTTTAGGAGAAATAACATCTCCTTGCCTGACTCCCCGCTGCAACGGAATAGGGACGGAATTTGAGTTCTGGTCCTGGAGTCGGACTGACATAGTGGCGTTCTCGTACAAACACTTCAGCACTTCAATATAGCGGTAGTCCACTTGGCACCGTTGGAGAGATTGTAGTACAGCCCGCGTTTCAATCGAATCGAAGGCTTTCTCGTAGTCCACGAACGCTAAACAGAGGGGCAGGTTATACTCCTCAGTCTTCTGTATAACCTGACGAAGCGTATGGATGTGGTCTACGGTGCCTCTTCGGAAACCGGCTTGTTTGGGAGGCTGGAAGTCATCTAGCCTGCATGCGAGACGGTTCGTAATGACTCTTGAAAACAGCTTATAGACATGTCTCAGAAATGAGATGGGTCGGTAGTTCTTCAGTAAGGAGATGTCACCCTTTTTGAAGAACAGCACCACCACACCTCTGTTCCATGCCTTTGGAGTTTTCCCTTCCAGTAAGACGTAGTCGAACAACTTCTGAAGTGCCCTAAGGACCGGTTTTCCACCCGCCTTCAGGAGTTCGGCTGTAATTCCGTCTTCACCGGGTGCCCTGTTGTTCCTCAGTTGCTTAAGAGCCATTCTAATCTCGTACAGGCTGATGTCCGGGATATCTTCGGTATAGTACCGGGTTAATCTAGCTCTAGGGTCTTCCGTCAGACCAACTTCGGGTCTGCTAGTTGACATGTATAGCTGTCCATAAAAGCACTCTATCTCACTCAGAAGCTCAGGTTTGGACGAAACGATTCTACCATCTTCAGTTTTTAATCTGGCGAGCTGGCTCTGCCCAATAGACAGACCTCTTGAGAAAACTTTAGAGCCCTTATTCTGCTCGATGGCCTCTTCAATACGATTTGTATTGAATTGGCGCAGATCGCAGGTAAGGGACTTAGAGATCTGTTTATTGAGCTGCCTGTATAATTTCGCATCGGCTGAAGACTGCAGAATCATCTCATTCCTTTCCTCGATGAGCCTCTGAGTGGAGATAGAGAGCCTTTTGGCTCTTTGAGTTCGTTGGGCCTTATAGAACTTAGACCCAGTGCTATGGACAGCTTCCACAAACCCCTCGTTGAGTTCGTCCACATCGCCGCCTAGACATTCGAAACGGTTTTGGAGTTCCAGCTGAAAGCTCTCGAGGTTTTGGATTTGGACTGCTACTGGACGGAGCGTGGACTTCATCAGTCGAGAGCGCTCTAGCTTGACGCATATATTCAATGTGCCTCTTATCAGATGATGATCACTTCCGGTTTTAACCGTATTGATCACAGAGACATCATTGAATATAGGCCTCTTCGTCGACATAATGAAGTCAATCTCGTTTTTTGTTGCACCGTCGGGACTCATCCAGGTCCACTTCCTGTGCTCGCGCTTCTTGAAGAAGGAGTTCATCATGTAGAGTCCCTCTGTTCACTCATTAAATTTAATTTCCACAAGTTGGCAGCACTTGAAGTTAAGATAGATTCGTTCATGCATATTTTATCTAAGCTGTGCAATTTACTTGTCAAATGTGTTAATTGTCATTATTAGTCGAAAAATAAACGTCGTTATAGAAAGTCTTTTTTTTAATGCTCGCTCTAATCCAAATCCAATATGGCTACGGCCGAACATGGTCCAAACGATCCGAATTAAAACAGCTAAAATAAGTGATAATACGAACAGTTAACAAAAATAAATCAGTGTCGTTATCGCGCGGTCGACTCGCGAGTGCAATCACTGTGTCGTCTTGTACGAACTTGTATAGAATATACGTAAAGCACGAAAGTGAATATCCGCTATACAAGTAACCACGTGTTTTTTAAAGTTGTGTTGGACTTAAAGCATAAATTATCCACCATGAACGTAATAGGTTATGTTAAACTGCAGAAGGACACGCTCGAGAAGATAAACAAAGCCGCGGTCAACTTCAAAAAGACACCGAAGACTCGGATTACTATTACGTACTTGGAAACGAGGTTGGACCTTTTAGATCGCTACTGGAATACATTTGAAACAAATCACCAGCATATTTTGGTTTTATCCGAAGACGAAAATGATAGCTATTTCAAGGACAATATGTACGACACCGTGGAGGAGAAATATATCGATTATAAATCAGAATTAAAAGAAGCGTTGTGTCAAATCCAACCTCAAAATCAACCCACAACGACTATCACGCAAAACAACGGCTACTATCACAACCACAGTGAGTCCAGTGCAGTCAAACTACCCAAGATAGTTTTACCTGTATTTTCAGGCCGTTACTTAGAATGGCCTACATTCCACGACTTGTTTGAATCTCTAATCCACATCAATCCATCTTTAGCTGATGTACAAAAGCTACACTATCTGAAAAGCCATCTCTCTGGTGAGGCAGAACAATTACTGAGGCACATACCTATCACAGAAGCAAACTATGAACAATGTTGGTCACAGCTAAAGAAAAGATATAATAACAAGCGTTATATTGCATCATGTATTCTCAATAGATTAGTAGGCCAGAAGGCGCTGTCAACAGAATCTTCGAATGGTGTTAAGCAAATTTTAGACACTACCAGTGATTGTTTAAATGCTCTGACCAACATGGGTGTGGACATCTCAACATGGGACATTCTTATTATCCACTTGGTCACTCAAAAGCTTGACCAAGAATCCAGAAAACAATGGGAGCAAAAGATAAGTGATTATTCTGACACACTACCAAGTTACAAGGAATTTTCTTCATTCTTGGAATCGAGGTTCCGAGCTTTGGAATTCTTAGAGCCACAGTCAAAGAGAGAAGCGATGAAGGAACCAAAGGAAGTTCGCTCAGCAAAGGTATTCAGCGTTGTCAATGCATCAGTATCCTGCCCATTCTGTTCAGAAGCCCACTTGTTGTATCAATGCAAGCGGTTCACCCATGAGAGTATCCAGAGTCGACGGGATTTCGTCAAAGAGAAACGATTATGCTTCAACTGCTTCGGAGCAAATCACTCATCAACACAGTGCAAGCGACAAACATCATGCCGACGTTGCGGCAGACGTCATCACTCCCTGCTGCATCTAGACAACACTCATCCACCTCCGGCGCAGCTTGGCCAAACTGTGGCTGGCGAGCGGCGAGAGGGCAACCACAACTCAGAGCAGAGAGAAACGGAATGTAGTAATATTGCTACTCATTTTTCTAAAGGAACAGTAATGTCAAATAATGAGGTAATGTTAGCCACTGCTTTAGTTAAGGTTGAAAATAAAACAAATTGTTATAAATTTAAGGCATTACTGGACCAGGGTTCTCAGGCCTCATTTATCACCGAGCATGCAGTACAACTGCTGCAGCTTCACAAACTGCCAGTATATGGTAGTGTGTCTGGGTTAGGAGGAGACAAGACACTGTCGATAAAATACATGGTCAAATTCCGTATACAGTCCATTTGTAGCTCTTTTAGTTGTGTTATCCAGGCGTATGTATTGAGTCGGCTGACATCCACTCTCCCTTCGCAGACAATTGAGATTCAGGATTGGCCAGAATTGACAGAGTTGGTTTTAGCAGATCCACGTTATGGCACTCCGAGCAATGTGGACATGTTGCTGGGTGCTGAGGTCTACGGGCAGATCCTGACAGCTGGAATTGTTCGTCATCCACGGGGCGCCTTGACAGCTCAGAATACCTTGCTGGGCTGGATCCTGTCAGGAAGAGTACAAGTAAGTAACCACTCTGATAATATTATTACTACCCACATACTGGACAATTCAATGAATGACATGCTACGTAAATTCTGGGAAATTGAGACTGACCAGCCACGCACCTTCCTGTCCAAGGAAGACCAGGCTTGCGAGGCTCACTATGCATCCACTACAACTCGGGACAGCTCGGGCCGCTATGTTGTTAGTCTCCCGTTTCGTGATGAGGATCCTTCTTGTCAATATGGTGATTCACGAAATGTAGCTTTACGGAGATTCCAATTGTTGGAAAAAAAGCTCGATAGAAATCCACTTCTAAAGCAGGAATACTCAAAAGTAATGAATGAGTATGTATCCATGAATCATATGGAACTTATCCATGACCAGCAGGAGGTTCATAAACCTGGCTGCTACTATATGCCCCATCAGGCTGTGGTGCGTGATGACAAATCCACTTCTAAGGTGCGTATTGTCTTCGACTGTTCTTGTAGAGGAATTAATGGCAAATCTCTTAATGATGATCTCTTGGTTGGTCCTAGGCTGCAACCAGAACTACGCCACTTAATCCTGAAATGGCGTGCTCATCCAATCTGCCTTGTAGCAGACATAATAAAAATGTATAGGCAGGTGAAGGTTGTGGACAAGCACACAGACTTCCAGCGTGTGTTATGGCGGGAGAATACAAATGAGGTCGTAAGGGACTAGAGGATGTTGCGACTAACTTTCGGAGTCTCCTCAGCCCCATATCTTGCAGTCAAGAGTTTGCAGCAAGTTGCCATAGATGAAAGAAAAGATTATCCACAGGCTGCAGGTAGGGTGCTGTCGGACTTCTATATGGACGATTTTATGAGTGGGTGTGAGACCGAAGAAGAAGCGTTGCAAATTTATTCCCAATCAATCGGCTTACTAGGCAAAGCAGGGTTTGAATTACAGAAGTGGACGAGTAATAGTCAAAGGCTAATGGAAGCCATTTATCCAAAACCCGTCACCAATACTGAAAAGGTCATTAAGATAGATGACATGGTTCGCATTCTAGGCCTTTCATGGAATTATCAGTCCGACTCATTTCACTACAGAGTGAACTTACCTCCTCAGCGAACACCCATCACCAAGCGATCAATCCTATCCGACATATCTCGTCTCTTTGATCCACTCGGATGGATTGCGCCTGTTGTCATCCAAGCTAAGATATTCATGCAGAAACTTTGGCTTTCAGGTGTCACCTGGGATCAAGACATTTCATCCAGCCATCCCAGTCTGCTAGAAGAGTGGAACCAGTTCCGAGAGGAGCTGCCAGCCCTGAACGAGTTCATCGTACCCAGATGGATCGGCATGAGGCAAGATTTTTCAGACGTCTCGATACACGGGTTTTCAGACGCATCCAACGACGCCTTTGCTGCCGTTGTATACCTGCGGGTAGTGGATCGTACAGGTGACATTTCTGTCAGTTTGCTAGCAGCCCGAACAAAGGTTTCACCTGTTAAGCAGCTATCCACACCACGCTTGGAACTCTGTGGTTCGGTGCTCCTAGCTAAATTGATAGCTGAAGTGGCTACAGTCTTATCCATTCCAATGTCCCGTTGTCGAGCATGGACAGACTCCACCATCGTCTTGGCATGGCTTCAGGGTCAACCTAACAGATGGACAACCTTTGTTGCCAATCGTGTAGCTGAAATTTTGTCCGTGCTCAGCAACGAACAATGGGCTCATGTAGAATCACGTAACAATCCAGCAGACTGTGCTTCACGCGGCGTACGTCGCCGCGATTTTAACCAATTGGAACTGTGGGTCCATGGTCCAGTGTGGCTACAGGAGTCAGGGTATACGCATCCAACTGTAGAACGACTATCCACTGAGCTTGAAGCTAAACCCATTAAGGTACATCTGTCCACTGCTTTATCCACCTCTGAGCAGTCAGAGGAGTTTTGTTGCTGGACTAAATATTCATCGTTAACAAGGACGATTAGGGTTGTAGCATATTGTCTCAGATTCGTCAGGAAATTACGACACGAGTCCGTTCCTCCTTATCTGACTGCGAAGGAGTTAGATAATGCTCTAAAGATAGGCATTAAGGCAAGCCAGGCGGCAGCATACCCCCACGAGTTAAGTCAACTGTCAAATGCCAATCCAATACCGCGGAAAAGTAGTATTTTGTCCTTATGTCCATTCTTGGACGATGATGGCATTATGAGAACGCGAGGGAGGATCGAGCACAGTGATCTCTCTTACAATGTCAAACACCCTATAATAATGCCTCGTGATCATCACCTGTCAAGGTTAATTATTAGTGATGCTCATGCCAAAACACTACATGGAGGTCCCCAGCTGACTCTCAATTATGTGAGGGCCAAGTATTTAATTGTGAACGCAAAGGGCTTAATAAGACAAATTCTATCCAAATGTGTTAAGTGTATCAAATACAAATCCACAAAAAATCAGCTCTTTATGGCAGATTTGCCTAGTTCTAGAGTTACAGTCGCACGCGTGTTCAATCGCAGTGGGGTGGATTACGCCGGGCCTATCAATTTGAGAATGTCCAAGGGTAGAGGGTGTAAAAGCTACAAGGGATATATCGCATTATTTGTTTGTATGGTGACTCGCTGTATCCACCTTGAAGCTGTAAGTTCACTTACTACCGAGGGATTCTTAGCCGCCTTCAGGCGATTTGTTGCGCGACGTGGACCTTGTAGGGAGATTTGGAGCGACAACGGAAGCAATTTCGTTGGTGCTGCCAAAGAATTGCGTGTGCTCTTCCAGCAGGGAGAGTCTTGTGTTATTAAGGAAGTTGCCGAAGCATTAGCAAATGAAGGTACCGAGTGGCACTTTATTCCACCCCGGGCTCCCAATTTTGGAGGCTTGTGGGAACGAGGTGTAGCTTCCACAAAATACCATTTAAAACGTGTCCTAGATGGCACCACCCTCACATTCGAAGAATTGTCTACAGTCTTAGTACAAGTCGAGGCTTGTCTAAACTCACGACCCATGTACCAGTTGCCTTCGGGTCAAGTCGATGCTAATCCTCTTACTCCGGCTCATTTTTTAGTTGGCGAAGCCCTGGTGACAGCTCCAGACCGGAGCTACGAAGATAGTGTAATCAGTCCATTACACAGATGGCAGCTGACTCAAAAGCTTATGCAGCAGTTCTGGCGTAAATGGTCACAGGAATATCTGACTACGCTCTATCAGAGATACAAATGGACTAAAATCACTCCGGAACCTAAGGTAGGTGACGTTGTTCTTGTCAAAGAGGATGATCTCCCACCCTCAAAATGGCTATTTGGTTTAATAGAGGAGAAGCACCCTGGTCCAGATGATGTCACACGCGTAGTGACCATAAAATGTAAAAATGTCAAACTTGTCAGACCTGTGTCCAAATTGATTATACTGCCTGTTGCTAATTAGTATTAAGATTGTGATTTTGTCCGACAACTGTCATGTGCTAATCTGGTAATTGTCATGCACATAAATTTATGTATCTGTTTAAAATGGTGATTCCAGAATGCCATTGCAAATTTGGGTACATTGTTATAAAATGTTATTGATAGAGACCAATGTAAGAATGTATGTAGGTCTAAGCTTAAAAGTTTTTTTTTGTCTTATGATAACTACATATAGACAACAAAGTAATGTCATTTCCAACATTTGTGTCAAACGGAGTCTGTCTGTTACTGAGACTTGTGTTATATTTGTTTGAATGTTTATTGATTTCGTAGAGTCTACTCATTCAGGTTTTAGATGAACTTAATTAGTGTAGTGTAAATGCAAGCAAGCAATGTCAGAATGTGTAAAAATGTGATGTAATTTTAAATACTCACCATTGCTTGTGTTTAATGTCATTTAATAATAAGTGTAGCTATCGGATTTCAATCAATAGATCTCATTGTAATTCTATGATCTAACCATTCTTGTGGATCTCATTCTAGGTCTATAAATAATACTACCAGATTGTTAGGTATAATTGTTTATATTATCTCTTGTTAAATTGTATTACGCTTAAATTATCTGTAGTGCTGCTTTAGTATTACTTAATATATTATCCTGTACTGTCATGGTGGGCGGTAGGAAGACCATTACTGCTCTTGGTGGGCGGAATGTTCACTCATTAAATTTAATTTCCACAAGTTGGCAGCACTTGAAGTTAAGATAGATTCGTTCATGCATATTTTATCTAAGCTGTGCAATTTACTTGTCAAATGTGTTAATTGTCATTATTAGTCGAAAAATAAACGTCGTTATAGAAAGTCTTTTTTTTAATGCTCGCTCTAATCCAAATCCAATATGGCTACGGCCGAACACCCTCCTTCTCCAAGAAATCAACAAGTAGTTGGCCCCGGTGGTTCCGACTTCCAAATCCAAATTGCCCCACTCTCGGCTCTTCGCCGTCTCTCTTGCCCAGTTTCGCGTTGAAATCCCCCATAACAACGGTGAAGTAGGTTTTGGAACTATGCATGACCTTTGATATATCCTCATACATAGCCTCCACCTCGTCGTCGGAGTGTGCCGAGGTTGGCGCGTACACCTGTATGACCTGTGTACCTCTCGGATACTCTGAGTATAAGGTACGCCACCCTAGCCGACATACTCTCGATCTTCACCACGTTGTTCACGAGGGATTTGTGGACGATAAACCCGACACCTCCCTGGGACTGTTGGTCGCCCTCCCGGAAATAGAGCAAGTTGCCAGACTTCAGGGTTATCGTGTCCTCCCCCTCTCTTCAGACGTCAGATAACCCTACGATATCCCAACGCAACTTGATCAATCCTTCCTCCAGTTCCGCTATCTTTTCGTCGGTCCGCAGTGTTCGTGTGTTGTATGTTGCCAGGGCCAGAAGTCGTCGGTGTAGGAATAAATAATACTTACCATAAGAATAATGAATTACAGTTCTTTCCTTGTTATATAGCTGCGTCTCTAGGTTGTACGGTAGTAATTGACAAAATAAGCTTAATATGGGTTTTGGTCAATTTGTGTATGATTGTCCCTCAGGAAAGAAAAAAGAAAGGAGCAGCAACACGACAAACCAAGTCAATCCGATTTTTAACAATTACCAATAAAGAACACATAGATTCCACATGCACACCAACGCTGGGCATGTTTATTAAACTGGCGTCACTAAATAGTCATGTTCCGTCTATCTGTTAATATATAGCATACATAGCATACTCTTAAGCAAACTCTATCACTACGGCGTACGAGGGAACTGCCACGAATGGCTACGGACGTACCTATCTGACAGGAAACAGACTACTGAAATTACATCATACTGTGCGGAAAAATATTCCGATCAATCTAATGTGAACACAGGGGTACCGCAGGAGAGCATACTAGGACCTTTATTATTCTTAGTTTACATTTACGACCTCCCCAATATCACGAACAAAAAGGTCCTTCTTTTCGCTGACGACTGCTCCGTGATTATTCCAGGTGAAAACCCCGCAACTTACCAATCAGAGGCAAATTTAGTGTTCAACAAAATCAACACGTGGTTGCAGAGAAACAATCTTAAAGCAAACATTAGCAAAACAAGTACATGGAATTCTACGCTCCCCAAGGCCACGCTAAAAATCTGGTAATTGAACATAATCAAGAAGCCATTGAAAGCGTTCAAACCATTGAGGGTAGATGGCGCGCGCGTCATGTAAACATTGAGCTCCGTGTTATAGTCTATAAAAAATGTTTTTATTGATAACTCTCATCTAAACTATACTGCATTATGCTTAGAGTAATCAACGAGACCTGCGAACGTGTTATCCTTGCTCAAATATTCCTGGAACAATTATAAACAAGTGCTTGCTAAAAAGTGGTGCAGTGAATAAACATTTTTAAATAACTAATAGGAAAAACAGTGACCATTGACAATTATAACATTAACTTGTGTCTGTGAAGCATAAATAACTATATTCTGGCGAGTAACTACAGAATTTTACCTAAAAACTTTAATTGTGCTGACCGTTAATCATTTTTAAATAAGTGAACTTTGTCCTCGCATATGTATTAGTCAACAATCGACGACGACCTCTAGCGACATCTATTGCTGATCTGCAAAACCATTTGATCACACTAGTAAACTCACTCACGGCCCAACGCAACTATATTGACCTAGTCAGCGCCATCTACTGTGATCCATATTAACTACATGATATAAGAATCGACCATTGAGTACAATCAATGAACTTATAATCTAGTTTCGCAAGCAGTGAGCGTGTTTAAATAGCCAAGCGGTTTCACCATTAGACTTTGGATCGTGTGGTCTCGGGTTTGAGTCTCGGAAAAAATATTACATATTCTTCTTTTTTGTTTTTTATTAGTTTCTTGTATTTCGAGTGAAACCAAAAATGTCGCCAAAAACAAAGCATTGTGCTAAGTGTGAAAAAGAAATTCGTAACAGAGACTATTTAAAATGCAAGCAATGTTCGAGTTTCTATGATGTATTGTGCACTACTAATGTCACACTGAAGTTATTCGATATTATGTCGGAAGGCGGGAAAAATGCATGGAAATGTCATAAATGTCGAAACAAGAGCCCGAATCCTTCAATCAAACAGACAAAAAATACTGCCAGCTCAAGTCGTACACGTACTACTTTAAACACATCTTATAGTAATGTGACGGTACGGAAAACTAAACCTCTTCGACAAAGTCCGCCTACGGTGACTCCTAACCCGACCAGTTCGCCCAAATCTGACTCGGATTTTGACTCTCAGGAACAAGATGATACCGTACGCAGCCTCCCAAACTTGTCAACGACTGAAGACGATCAGGTTCTGGAATTAAAATCGCAAGTTGTTAGCTTGATCACACAGCTTGCAAGCGCTCACGAAGAAATTGACCGCTTAAACTATTCCATCTCGGAGATCACTAAAGATGCTGACGATAAACAAAAGAAGATTGAACTTTACCAAAAGATTCTAGGCGAAAATGGAAATTCATTCAAGGCAACGCCGAAGAAATTGTCAAAGAAAAAAAGCACTACTCAATTCTCCGCTGACACACTCTTCAGCTGTACCTCCCAGAACCTTTTAGATTGCGCCGGTAATAGTGAGGCGGAAGTCTACTACACACCTGAACCAGAACTAATACGTACACTAGATAACCCCTGCAACCCTGTTACGAACCCAGAGGACCATCTCAATATCTCCAATTTAAGTATTAGCAATAATAATGAATCGCTACGGGAAAACGATTGTATTAATGAAGTGGAAACTGACTCCGCGGCAACTCCTAATGAAAGCAAAAATACTGAGAAGCGGAAAGTCGTAATCTTCTCAGACGACCGTTGTGTCTTTTTAAGAAGATACTTACAAAACCACCTAGGATCGTCACATATGGTTACTGCCATTGTTAAACCAGGAGCATCCACGGATAAACTGTTAGAGTCATGTGTCACCCTATGTAAGGACCTTAGTAAATATGACTATGTCATTATTATGACTGGTCAAAATGACCAGAGTGTAATGAAGTTACAGGCGTCCCTATATAAATATATGTTGGAATTATCACATACAAATGTGCTGCTAAGTGATGTTTATCTTAAGAAATATGTAAATGTTCCTAAAATAACGGAAATGTATAAGTTGTTATGTGCTGAATTCAAACAGTGGTCTTCATTTATAAGCCCACATGACGGTTCGTACTTCTCCTATAGGTCGCGTAAAATAAAATTAAGTGTTGCATTGTTAAACCGCATTCTAAGCCTAAATTACAAGTATGATTACTATACATTTAAGGATACGCAAACTAAAGCTGCATTACATGTTGGCGAAACTGACAGTACTCATGAACAGCCCAAGGAATGTACCTTTTTTCGACCCTAATATGGGCCGTTTCTCAGTCTTCCATCAGAATGTCCAGGGTCTAAAATCTAAACTTAGTGAACTTGAGCTGTTAACGGAGTCTGTCAATATGGATGTTCTGTGATGCTCTGAAACATTTTTTAAAAATGACCAGGCGTCTACTATTCAGATTGAAAATTACGCATTAGCCGCTCAATTTTGTAGAAGCAAGATGTTAAGAGGCGGAGTGTGTATTTATGTTAAAAAAACTATAAACTATATTAATCTAGATTGGATCTCAGCTTTATCTAAGGAATTGCACTTTGAAACTTGCGGCATTTTGATACCAGACTTGAATTGTGTCGTAGTTTGCGTATATAGAAGCCCTGATGGCGATGTATGGTTTTTCCTTAAAAATCTTGAAATTTTGTTAGACAAGTTAACTCTCCGTTCCCGTAACTTTAAACGCAAATTCATTTTGGCTGGGGATTTTAATATAAACCTATTAAGCAATGACTCAAATAAACATTCTTTTTTATCATGTTTATATAACTATAATTTACATCCTACTATTGCTGAACCAACGCGAATTACGAATACATCACAAACCTGTATTGATAATATAATCACAAACGTACGATCAGGCTCAGCTCGTGTTCTAAATATAGGTCTATCTGATCATACGGGTCAATTATTTGTTTTCCCTACCTCACTCGGTTTTTCAGAGAAATTTTGGTTTGTACATACCAGGAAAATTGAAAAGTATTTAGATATTTTTATGAAATACATTTCACAAGTAAGTTTTACTAGTGTTTATGAACAACGTGACCCGAACAATGCATATGAGGAATTCATAAACATATATACATTAATCTTTAATTTGACAATACCACTAGAGAGAGTTAAGAAAACTTATAGGAAAAATCCAAACTGGAAAACAAAAGGTATCAAAAAATCAAGCAAAACTAAGCGCAATCTTCACTTATTAACACAAAAAAGTAAAGATCCGCTACTTTCATTGAAATATAAAAAGTATTGCAAAGTATACAAGAGACTGATACGACGTTCTAAAATTATTTCTAATGATAAGTTTATTCGTAACAGTGCGAATAAATCTAAAGCTACATGGGCAATGATTAAGAATCACACTTCTTTCGAAAATCCTTTACGTACAACTATTAAGGATATAACATATAATGGCATCCGTACATCAGAACCGATAAATATAGCTAAAGCTTTTAATGATTATTTTCTTCACCAAAACTCGACAGACATATTGCCTTGTAATCAATATAAGAATGTATCTGAATCGATCTCCAATAGTCTCTTCTTACGGCCTGTTGACAAGGGTGAACTTAAAAATATTATAAAGTCACTCAGTAACAAAAAAAGTTGTGGCCATGACTTGATTCCCGTACAAGTCATTAAGGCTAGTGTTGATTATATTCTTGATCCCCTGATATATATTTTGAACCTTACGCTTGAAACAGGAATATTTCCTAATGAACTAAAAAAAGCACTTATCAAACCATTATATAAAAAAGGCGCGAAAGATCAAATTGGCAACTACAGGCCCATTGCACTACTTCCAACTTTCTCGAAAATTTTTGAGAAAGTAATATACAAACGTTTATTTGATTTTTTAGAAGTTAACAAAACATTAAGTCCTAATCAATTCGGGTTTCAAAAAGGTAAATCTACTTCATTGGCAATGTTTAAAATTTTTATGCATATTTGGAATGAAGTTAATAATAAAAACCCTTGTTATGCTTTACTATTAGATTTGTCTAAGGCATTTGACTGTGTTGTTCACGAGACTGTTCTGCATCAGCTTGAACATTTAGGAGTACGAGGAAATGCTCTCAATCTCTTCAAAACCTACTTATGTCAAAGAAAACAAGCAACAGTCATTGAATACTATAATCACTCAAGCAAATCCATTGAACAACAGCAATCTGAATTTGAGGTTGTCAGTGTAGGGGTTCCACAAGGGAGTGTATTAGGCCCACTCATTTTCCTAATTTATATCAACGAGTTTCCTAAAATTATAAATGAGTTATGTGTCTTATTCGCCGATGATGCTACACTATTATTCACAGGTTCAAGCATAAGTCAACAAATTCAAAATAATATTAGCAACACACTGGGTGTTGTAGTTAAATGGCTGAATAGTTTAAATCTAAACGTTAATCTTAGCAAAACTAAGATCATGCAATTCCGTAATTATAGGACTGAACCTATAGCTTTAAATGTAACAGAAGGAGCGGTAACTATCGAACAAGTTGATAGCGCTAACTTTCTAGGAATTAAAATAGATACGCACTTAAACTGGAAAGCTCACATTGTGGATTTAAACAATAGATTAGCGAAAGCCTGTTATGCCCTATCAGTACTTTCTGAAACCTGTTCAGAGAGCATTATCAAAAGTGCATACTATGGTAATGTGTTTTCGCTGCTCACATATGGCATTATCTTTTGGGGTGACTCCGTTGACGTTCTAACTACGTTCAGATTGCAGAAAAGATGCTTACGCACGATGTACCACTTGCACAATCGCCACTCCCTTAGAAATACTTTCAAAGAAAAGAAATTCCTGACGCTTACTGGAATCTACATGTATGAGCTGTGTCTCTTTGTCAAACGTAATGATCAGTATTTTACAAAAATGTCATCATCAAATAATAATTTGCGCACTCAATATAAATATAATTACCGCATTCCCAAGGTCAACAATAAGATTATGTATAAAAGTGCTTTTATTGCTGCCATGAGGGTATTCAACAAATTACCTCTTGATATAAAATGTTTAGACGGTATAAAGTTTCAAAATACCTTGAAACGCTGGCTCATTAGTAAAGCCTTCTATAGCATTAATGAATTTTATATGTAGATGTACCATAATAAATAAATTTAAATGTATATTTGTAATTTACTATTTAATGTTTGTATTGTATGTCTGTGATAGACAAACTGTTGGATCTAATATATATTTAAATTATCACCTTTGTACACAGTTGAACAATAAACGTGATTCTGATTCTGATTCTGATTCATTAAGTTTCTCGGAGTAATGCTGGATTGCCATTCTAACTGGCAAGCTCATATTGAGTACCTGCCCGGCTAGTATGATAGCTTATACCGTCACGTTATATGGCCAAAATGTACTGAAACGTCACATATAACGTGACGGTATAAGCTATCATACTAGCCGAGCTGCTCGACAAGCTGAACAGATTTGTGTTTGCTCTGCGCAGGATATCACATGTGGTATCCCAAGAATCGGCTCTTTTGGCGATTGATGGCCACATTATGTCAAACCTTCGTTACGGTCTAATCTTATGGGGAAACTCCACACTTGCCCAACGAGCGTTCCTACTACAAAAAAAATGCGTTAGAGCGATCTGTGGCGCTAAAACGACAGATTCATGTAAACCGCTGTTCAATAAATGTAAAATTCTACCGTTACCCAATTTATACATTTATGAAATGTGTCTTTTTGTGAAAGCTCACATTAATCTATACAAAATGATGAAATCTAACCCTAGGCTAACTTCTAAACACCATGGACTCAATATCTGTTATCCAAGTCATATTTCTGCTCACTTCGAAAAAAGTATTCTTTTCATGTCAATATTCAACCATTTGCCAAATGACCTGAAATACTTGGACTGTCAAGGATTCAAGATTAAATTGTTTAATTGGTGTCTACAAAGAATGTTCTACTGTGTGAATGAATATTTTGGAACCAGCAATGTGTAATTTAATGATTATTTATTCTATTTTAGTGTTTTTTTTGTGAGCTTGACATTTAAGTATGATTATTTATAATTTATTTTTTCCATTTTTCTATTTGCATGACATTGATTTATTGTTTAAATATTTGTATTATAAAAAATATTATTTTTTAGTCTGACATTGATATTATGTTTTTCTCATTTACATTCAACAATAATTAAATCATTTCAATGACATGCATATTGAGAGTATTTTAAATTTGTACGCCTAATTCTGGCTGATTGTGATGTAACCAAACTCTAACCCTACCACCATTTATGACCACTCACATTCAAACAATAAATAATTTTGTAATTTGTATTTGTTCTTTTTGGTCTGCGGATTTTCTACTGTCCCCTAATATTTATTTTAAAGATTTCAAACTTAATACCTACCTACTTCTGCGGGCCTATGATGGTTGCCATTTTATCACTTATCGTCGTGGTTGAGACACCCGTCACGTCACGTTCTGACAAGTATACGAGTGCGAGAGTAACGGGCGTCTTATCCACGACGATAAGTGACAAAACGGCAACCATCATACGCCCGCTGTCAATATAAATGGGGAGAATATTCTTCATGTGGTACCCCCGAGGAACTGTCAATGTGTCAAATTATCTTCCAGCCCTTCTGTGGCGTGGCATCTTTCCTCTTTTTACCACTGAGCATATAATCACTACGTTTTACATTGCCATTACTCTAAGACGGCTTCATTTTCTTCAAAGAGAAAGAGAATATAATACTCCTTGGTTTTCTTTTGCTTCTTGTTTGTTACATGTTACTATACATTCGTAACAAAACACGTTATTTAATCAATAATTGTTATATTTACGGTTGTTAAATATACCTTCCATTCTTCTACGTGCTGTATATTGTTGTTTACATTGACGTGATCCACTAGTGTTGAGTTTGGGTTGTTCGCTGCAGTGAGGGCAGTGGCGGCAGCATGTCGCTGGGAGCGGCGCCCGTGAAGGCAGACCCCGACTGTGCCCCAGACCAAGGTGAGTCTTATATCATGTACCTAACACTTTTAAGAGGTTTTTTTATTAAGGCCGGTATTCCACGTATACAATATGTACTTTAATCAAAGAAATTGAATAAGTGGAATGGGCATTTTTTTATTTAGTGAAAAATTAATGTAGAAAACAAATTAAAACATTTATTTTAGTTTCTTGACAGACAATATGAATCAATGATAATTGTACACAATGTTCATGTGACAAGAGTCACATAATTTATTATCGGCCAGTTTCAGCCGTTCAGTAGTATCTCATGTTAAAGGTTCTTCAATACTCCGCCTCAGGAGATTACGTTTATAATACTCCTCAGTCTATTTAGCTTCAGGGCAGGTAAAGCTTTGGTCATAACATCAGCTTCCATAATTTCTGTTGGACGGTATTTCACATCTACATGTCCAACTCTCATTGCATCTCTTATGAAATGTTCCCGTATGCTGATATGTTTCGACTTCGTGCTAATGATTGGGTGTTTACCAACTTTTGAGCCACATGATTGTCATTATAGATATCTATTACTCCTGTTTCAACATTCAGCTCCTTTAACAGGTTCTTTTGGTATATGGCTTCTTTTGAAGCTTCCGTTAGAGCCATGTACTCCGCCTCAGCTGTACTCAGTGCCACGGTTCTTTGTTTTTTGGCCTCCCAGCTTATGGGCGTTCCACCATATGTAAATATATATCCTGTTACTGAGCATCAGTCAATATCACATGATGCCCAATCTGCGTAAGCTGTTCCTTCCAGCATCATATTTCCTCTTATATATGCCAGTCCCAACTCCTTGGTTCCTTGTAAATATCGTAGAACTCTCCGATCACTGGACGAAGAAAGAGAAAAGTGGAATAAAGTAGGAATTTCCCTGCGCGCTATCGAAAATATCCTTAAAAATTGTTTAAAATACCTAGATTTGTGGCATGGTATTTGTGGACCTCGAAAAGGCATATGACCGAGTACCTCGGGAGGTTTTGTGGTGGGCCTTGAAAGGGAAACGTATGCCTGGGAAGTATGTGGAGCTAATTCGGTTGATGTATAACAGATGTTGTACTCGCGTTCGATCGGCGGCTGGCACAACCGACAGGTTCAGCGTCACGGTAGGCTTGCACCAGGGATCGGCTCTAAGTCCTTACCTCTTCCTGTTAATTATGGACGCTCTGACGTCGGAAATACAGGAGGAGGCACCCTGGTGTATGCTGTTCGCCGATGATATTGTTCTTGTCGGCGAAGACGGTTACGAGGTGCAGAGCAGACTGGAGGAGTGGCGACAAAGACTGGAGAATGTTGGCCTGAAGATCAGCAGATCCAAAACAGAGCACATGTTCTGCGATTTCGGCGGTCTCTCCGGTTTTACGCCTATACAGCTGGATAGCGTTACGCTGCCGGTCTGCTCTGACTTTAGGTACCTCGGTTCACTAGTGCAGTGCGATGGCAATATTGACCGTGACGTGAAAAACCGAATTAGCACCGGATGGATGAAATGGCGACAGGTCTCGGAGACAATTTGTGACGCCCGAATGCCTCTTCGATTGAAGGGTAAAATCTATAAGACTGTAATAAGACCTGTCGTCATGTATGGATCAGAATGTTGGGCCTCAAAGGTGATGGATGAAACTAGACTGCATGTTACAGAGATGCGAATGCTGAGATGGATGTGTGGTGTGACGAGAATGGACCGGATTCGGAATGAGTATATAAGGGGAAGCCTGAAAGTAGCGCCCATTGCCGAAAAACTAAGAGCCAATCGCCTGGCGTGGTACGGGCATGTAAAGAGGAGGGATGAAAGCCATGTAACCAGAAAAGTATTGGATATGAATGTGGATGGATGCAAGAAACGAGGTAGGCCAAAGAAAAGGTGGATGGATTGTGTGAAAGATGATATGAATAGGAAAGATGTGAATGAAGAGATGACGCGTGACAGAGATATTTGGAAGAAAAAGACATGCTGCGCCGACCCCAAATAAATGGGAAAAGGGCAAGAGAATGATGATGACCTAGATTTGTGGCAAACTAAGGAATTGATTTACGCACAATCATATTATTTGTATGACAAAGAATGTAGTTAATTTGATGAAAATTTTCCATGCAAATGTAAGCTGAGTAATGAATGGTTGATCTCAATCTTTCAGATGTAAACAAGTTTGTATGTAACCTGTGCTCCGCAAATATAAACTTACTGCAATAAGAAAGAAAATGTCAAATAACTTTTCGGTTTCTTAATACAATGTTGATAATCACTTTTCTGTCATTAATCTCTCATGTATTGTACAGTCTATGATATGGAATATTTGTCATTATTGGACTATATCTATGAAATTAGTTCAAAATTTAGTGTGTACAAGTCTAGAGTGGATTTTTTATTAAACTTTCTGATGTTTCGACACGGGTTGCACCCGCTGGTCTCAGATACATGACGACTGACGTCCCACCAAGTTGATGGTACACAACATAGGACTACCTTAAGCTTGTTAGAAGTACTCAAGCCACCTCAGCTTAACTCAGCTTAACAACTACTGTCATTTTATTTTACTTTATTTTGGCAACAACCAGTCATTACATGTGTGTTACAATAATTCTTATTTACACTACTTAATAGGCCAAACAGTGCTGAAACAGATGTGAGGTAATTCAATTAAAGAGAAATACAGAAGCTGTCACCTATCCAAGAGTTGACCATGGCCGACGTTACTTAACTTGTTCTTTTTTTTATGATTGACGAAGTGAAACAAGATTTGAAGCGATGTGCAAGGCCTAAGATGTTGCTCACCGGTTATCGTCGCGTGTCTGTGTATCTGTGTGTCTGTCTGTGGCATCATAGCTTTTAAACGGGTGCACAGATTTTAATGCGGTTTCTTTTATTTGAAATGAGGTTGATTTCAAATAAAACAGTCAGTGATGGTTCGTAGACATGTTTTATCAAAATCGATTGAGCCGTTTTTGAGATATTGAACTTTTCTAAGTGGTCATGTTTAATCTGTTTCACTGTGTAGAGTGTGTAGATAAAAATCGTTAACTAAAGGACCTGTTGTGTGTAATTAATTAATTATAGCGAGTTCGAATGAACATTACATATTTCAAATGTGTAACACAAACGAAACAAATGCCTATTCGAACACGTCACAACTACATCGTTTTTAGGGTTCCATAGCCAACTAGGTACCCTTATAGTTTCGCCATGTCTGTCTGTCTGTCAGTCCACGGCTAGTCTCAGAGGTCATATCAATCACGCGGACAAAGTGGTAAAGTAAAAAGAAAACAAAAATAGTTTTTTTATGGTACCCATACATGTAGTGGGGATCAAAAAATTTTTATCGCTTCCTCCCTAGGTTGTGGTTGATAGGTTTTTAAAAAAGAATAGGTGATTAAACCATTTTTTGATTAAGTGAATATTTTCGCAATTATTCAATCCGAAAGTTCAAGAAAGTATTTTCTTCCACATTAAAATGGATTTATATCGGTTCACATAACAAAGAATTACCCCTGAATAACCATCAACATTCATACCCCATCTAGTTAATGCAAATTACTTAGTTACCGAATTTGCAGATAGATGGCGCTATACCACAAACATTGATATTCTACTTCGCGCTGTTAAGATTTTAATTTGGAATTATGGACCATAGTTGGGTTTTAGTACCACAGACCTACGAGTATGTGACGGTCGGGAACTACGGAACCCTTCATTGCGCATGGCCTGACATGCTGCTGGTGGTTTTTTACCCATAGCTGTTCGAACCATAACTGATTTCTTTTTTTATATGAAGGGACATTTTTTTACACAAATCGAACTAGTCCCATAGTAAGCTCAATAAGGCTTGTGTTATCGGTACTAGACGACGATATATTTAATAGATAAGATAAGATAAGATAGCCTTTATTTGCTGATTTTTCCATTTTACATTTCATATGATATTAATAGTAATTATAAAAAATACATCATTTGCACATGCATATATAATTAAATTGGAAATTTGTTTATTTAATTATCATATTTCCTATTTTCTCCTATATATCTATTTTACTACTTATTTATTTATTTTTCATCTCAGCTTGTCTCTTTTTTTTTTTTAATGACAGGTGGCAAACGAGCAGACGAATCGCCTGATGGTAAGCGATTAGCGCCGCCCATGGACACTCGCAACACCAGAGGGGTTGTAAGTGCGTTGCCGGCCTTTAAGATGGGAGTACGCTCTTTTCTTGAAGGTTTGAAGGTCGAATCGGTCCGGAAATACCGCAGGCGACAGTTCATTCCACAGTTTAGCTGTGCGAGGCAAGAAATTTCTGGAGAAACGCACAGTTGAGGACTGCCAACCATCTAAGTGGTGAGGATGGAAATTTTGGACATAGGCCTCTTCCCAAGCTTTCCATTTTATTCTGTCCCTTGCATCTCTTCTCCACTTGCTTCCAGCTGTCGTCTTCCCACCTCATTGTTGGTCTTCCTTGTTTTCTTTTTCCCACCCTTGGATACCATTCTGTAATGTCCACTTCTTTGGACAAAGCGCTCGTGGCCCAGCGGCATCCGCCTACCGCGTGCGGTATGAGAGGTAGCAATGTGGGTGCAGGTCAGTTCTTGGATGGGTGACCGCTTTGAGTGGTTACTAACTGAGCGCTCTCGTGCTTTGGAAGGCACGTTAAGCCGTTGATCCCGGCTGCTGTCTACGACAGCAGTCGTTAAGCCAAGTTAGAGGCCTTCGGGCGGCTTGAGAACTTCTAACAGTCAAGTTGCCCACTCACTTGACAAAGGGGGGTCGAAGTTGCACCACGTCCGTAGGGAGTACCCACCGTTAGTTACCCTACACGTGACCCCTGGGTGGTGCTAAAAGTGCAACAAAAACTGGCAACCGTACCTGTCTTCTCGAAGATCTCATGGTTCGTAAATAAATGCCATACGATTAAATTAAAAAATGGACAAAGGACATTACAGAATGGTATTTAATAGATATATACTTAAATACATAGAAAACATCCAAGTCTCAGGAACAAATGTTTCTGCTCACCACAGAAACAAATGCCCTTACCGGGACTCGAACCCGAGACCTCAAGCTTCGGAGGCAGTGTCACTACCAACTAGGCTAAACAGGCCGACAAACTTTTAATTACATGCTTAACATGTTTTGGTCAAATACCTACATGCGGGTTTGATACAACTAGTGCTCCAGTAAAAGAGCCGTGGTTGTTTGGCAGCGTACATCAAGGCGGGGGCAGAGCGGGGCGCCTGGGCGGTGCATGTTAAGCTGGAACCGGTGGACGAGTCGGGAGACCCTCCGCCGCCCGACAACGCTAACACACTTTGTAGTAAGTGCCTGTGATTTACCATTCTCAATAAATTGAAAATACATAACACACTGGGTGATTTCGGGGTCGTGATCCCGAATGAGAAATTGTGATGTAGATGGCCATTGGTCATACTGAACAACATTTACCATGGGACCAATATGGAAATCTAGAAAAAAAGTTCCCTGATGGTCCTATACTTTTAGACTGATGAACTCTCGAGGTTTTACTATGGGATTGCAGATTTTTTTTGCGGTTACGTGGTTGGTCCCGTGGGAAAAGTTGTTCAGTATGACCACCACACGACCCCGGAATTACCCAGTAGATATAGTAACTGCTAGAACTTATTCCTTCAAAGGATTTTAAATAGTCTTCATTTGGGACGGAGTTGAATTTGCTTAATTCGATTTTTGAAAACAAACCGAATTCAATTATATTCTTTTGAAAACAAACGAAATTCAATTCTATTCCCTACACTAGTTTATTTCATGTTTTATGATATGGTTTGCCTCAAGGGACTAAAAGTTTTTCGACCTGCTATCATATTCCCGGTTACATAATAAAGTAATCCGGGGACCGCTTTCGCACCTAAGATATGGCTTAGTAGTACTATTATTACGAAGGCAAATCCCAACTGATCTGATTTGATCTGACCTTCTAACACGGGAGGGAACCTGTTCAATACCAAATAATATTACGTACACAAGTATCCTTCAAAAACTCAAGTGCGGAGAGATTGTCCTTATGTACGAGTCCCAAGCCGTCAAGACACGGGACGAGTGTAGTCGATATATCGAACTACTTTTTTGAATACATGTGCGAAAAAATGAAAAAAAGAAACAGAATTTAAAGAGACAAATTTATTTACTTACCTAACTGGTAGAGTCAACGTCCCTATTATGCCAGCGGCGGTCTCTAATACTCTTCTTTTTCATTCTCATGGTAATACTCAATCAGCCAACTTTATTAAAACTATTAATGTAGTGATTTTTCATATTAGAGAACCCTGTAAATTGCCAAATATTCAATTGTAATATTTTAAATATATTAAATGAATGTATAGTTTCAATGCCAAACGTAATCAAAACAAGAATTAAGTGATTGAACTTGGTTGGACGTATGACTTGAAACAATAGAAAATAAAAATAAAAATTGGAAGATTGAAAAGCACTTCTGCGTAAAATCCAGTTTTCTGCACGATATAGAAAAAAAAAAGTAAAACAAATAGCTACAAAAAGTACCAATGTTTGAGCATCTGTATTAAAAATATATATATTTTTTGATATTTATACTATTATTAGTTCTTAAGATATTAATGAAAATGTGAAGAAAGTTTACCATCGTCTATATATGACTCCACAAGGCTGAATTGTGACAGTCAGAACTCAGAAAAAAAGAACAGCAGCACACTTTCTTTAGTAATTCCTCCTTAGTAATAGGGCTTCTGTAGGATTTTGTACGCTGTGACGCCTTACTTGTCACTTACTCTCTTTTATAATGAGGAACTTTTGAAATTGATTTTTGTGTATGAAATTGGGATATTATTATTTTCGAGTATTTAAGAGATGTGGTAATATTTAATTTTTTATCCTCTATTTGATTTCATCGGGAAAAAACCCGCGTAAAAAATGAAATCTTGTCAATTGTCTTAACCAGAATGAAAGGTTCAGTGGTTGGATTCCTGGTCAAAGCATCTGAATCTAAATGCACAACTCTCGGTATGTTAGCAGCGGGGCCATGCGGGGGCTACTGCCGCCGCGGCGCGCTCCGGGACCACACGTACACCAGGACCGACTTCCCGCTGGCGGACGGTGAGTGGGGGCATAGACGTGTGCTTTATAAAAAAAGAACTGTTGTATAATAAAGTATGGAAATCCATTTCATTCTCCCAACAGTCATATAATGACTTGTCTATGGTATAGACTTGCATTTGTATAAAAAAATATTGTTTTAATACTGGTGCCAGTCATTTAGCTGGCAGATTATAATTTTACATACATACAATTGTTGCTAGTAATTGAGAGAACCTGATGACGGTGTGTTGATTATATTTGGTCGGCAGAGTGTGTGAAGCGGGAGCTTTACGCCGAGCTGTACGCCGAGCACACCGTGAAGGACGAGCTCGTGCTCGGCCCGGAGCGGGTGCAGCGGCGCGCGCCCGCCGCCGCGGCGCACGGTAAGCTGACTCGTTCCTCTTTATTTATTAAATTTATTTATTTATTAGGATCTTCAACAATAAGTACACTTTTACATATTTATAAAATACACATACAACTTAAAACTAAGTGCCTTATTAATTACAGGAGGACACCGCATGCAGTAAATTACAGTTAATTTTAACAGAAATGTGTTCCTAGCTCTTGCTATTTATTTATAGAAAGACTACCTTCTATCGACCAAACTAAAGTTTGTAAAGAAAAAATGTAATAAAAATAATATGTGTTCTTGCAAATATTTACACTTAGGGTTACCAGATGTCCCGCATTTTTCGAGACGTGCCGAATTTAAACGTGGATATTTGGCCATGCCCCGCAATGCAATTGAACACAATTCGGGACAGAACCATGTCCCGAATTTTGAGCGACCATGTAATTACGAGTACATACGTGAATGAAAAAATCCGGTTGTTCTGGTAGATTGTTATAGTATTTAATGTTAAAGTATGTTTTATACCCAAATGTAGTTGATTGTTCCGTATTTTTAACCGATTTCGTCTGCATGTTTGCTTTTTAGGGATCCGTAGCCAAAATGGCAAAACGGAACCCTTATAGATTCGTCATGTCTGTCCGTCCGTCCGTCCGTCCGTCCGTCCGTATGTCACAGCCGATTTACACGGAGACTATGAGCACTACAATTATGAAATTTGGTAGGAAGGTGTATGCTATGAACCGCTATAGAAATATGATGTGAAATTACGAAAAAAATATTTAACTTGGGCACCCCATGCATGTCACAGGGGGTCAAATATTTATATTTTTTTTCAATGCACATAGGCGTATGGGATATCTATGGATAGGCCTTCAAAAATAACATAGAGGTTTCTAAAAAACTCATTTGCTATCGGAAAACAGTCCAGGTGGCGAAGTGGGAAGGATATGTAAAAAACTACAAAATTGGAGTTGGTTTTTTTGGTGTAAATTATATTACAAAGACTAATGGAACGTTAACTTTCAGACAATAAAACATTCAGTACTGAGTTGTCCCCAATTTTAAGGTTATGTCCCGGAATTTTTATACCGTTGTCGCGAAAATTAGGAAACCGGATCTGGTAACCCTATCTACACTTCTAAAACGCGAGGTAAAAGTCATCTGTCTCGCTAACACGCATACGAATAGAACGGTACGTCAGTTTTACATCGGTGATAAAACTGATAAATATGCGCGCATCTCAATAAGTATTCACCTTTCATTCATCGTGTTTTTAGCAGAGCGCTTCATTCTGCGAGAACCTTCAGCCGTGCCCGGGAAGGCGCTAGTTGCGGGACCGGAGCCGGCGCGGGAGCTCTTGCTGAAGAAGTGCTCCGTGAGGCTCGAGCGAATCCCGCTCCGCGGGCCGCCAGCCCGCGCGCGGGGCTCCGACCGCGACACAGGCGGAGACTCCGATGACCACGAATTGTACACTACACTCGACTATGAGAAAGACCTGATATGTGAGCTTTGCGGGACGCGGTTCCCTCTGAAGTCGGATTTGATGAAGCACGTTGTGGTCCATAATCACATCCCCACGAGCGTAGAAGACTGCAGCGCAGCGGACGACGATTATGAGAAAGAAAAAGTCGGAGATCATCGTGGGAGTGATGGTAAGTTCTTTATTTTGTTTCTATTCTCACGTTTAGTAATTTGGGTGTCGCCTAAAATCATCATCACCATCAGATTCTTCAGCCCACGAGGGCTGTAAATAATAAAATAAAATAATGTATTCAATCACAATTATTATATACTAGCTGTTGCCCGCGACTTTGTCCGCGTCGTCCCTCCTAGTGGTCGCAGCGTGATGTTATATAGCCTAAAGCCTTCCTCGATAAATGGACTATCCAACACAAAAATAAATTTTCAATTCGAACCGGTAGTTCCTGAGATTAGCGCGTTCAAACAAACTCTTCAGCTTTATAATATTTGTATAGATTACAAAACAGCTATTGATGCCCTTTTTTTAAGTATACGTGTGGTAAGAGGCACCGCACCTCATTAAAAGAATATAATTGTAAAGAATAATAATAACTCAGGTAATCTTTGTAACACAGGATCAAATGAATGAAATAAATGAACAGTTCTGAGAATTGTTTAACAAATTACCCCAAGTGACGCCGAAAATGGTAATACAAAATCATTACAAAAAATATATTAAAACAAAATAATCTAAATTTATTTTATCAATGAATATGCTTACTAATGAAGCTAACTCTTACATTGAAAAAAAAACTACGACATATTGTAAAAAAAAAAAAAACATTTTTTGGAAAGTCTGATCCTGCCTTTACAGTAAAAAAATATTGGTGGTATGAAGTTTAAATTTGTGATAGTGTTAATGGTGAATCTTCAAAATCTATCGCGTGTGCTGAACGCGTATTGCAATACTGGACAAGGGACGGCGTCTCTTCATAGAGGTTTGTCCCATCCACACAGAGAAACCTGGTTTTCAGTTGCCAAGACGACTGCAAGCTGTACGCAGAGCACGAGGAGGTAATGCGAAGTACCAAATGCAAGATCAAGATGTTGTATATTTGTAAATATTCATTCTACTCGTTTTTATGCAGAATTGCTCCCTTTTTATTGGTTATATTCTTAAGTGTATGGGCCTAGGCTATTGGCGGAAACAACAAAATACATACAGCGCGTTCAAAATGCATGTGTTCGTTTTTGCTACGAAATTCCCAGCCGAGCGGATATTAACCCGTACCTAAACGACAAGGCCAAACTAAATATGGCAAATAGGAGGAAACTGCACCTGGCCTGCGCAATACGAAAAATATTAGAGCATGAGAAGCCCCGTTACCTATTTGAGAAGCTGAAATGGGTTTAACGACACACGGGTCAGGTCGCTAAGACGATGCACCAAGCTAGCGACACCTCAACACAGGACTGCTTTCTTCAGAGGGAGCTTCCGATTTGCAGTTGCAAAGGTCTGGAACGATCCGCCCCCACCCCTGCGAGAACCAATGCCCCTTACAAACAAGCTAGTCCAGAAACACCTATTAGACATGCAGGGCAAGTTTTAAGCTCTCCAAACGACAACCTTATCTGTCTTTCTCTCTCACCTCATACACATACGCACATACTTGGCACTTTACTGGTTTGATTTTGATTTATGTTGTTCTTTATTTTATTTGTATGTATGTATGTATGAACTTTATTTTACACAATAACATTTTAAAACATATACATGTCACACAAGATAAGAGTACAAAGACGAACTTATCCCTATAAACCTTTGAGCAATTGAGTATAATGAATGTACAACTAGATAGACAAACTTATAACGTGTACAAAAAGTCAAAAACGCACGAAAAGTTCAAATCAAGATGAATATATACCTCCAAGCTAAATACTACATGCAATATATATCACAAATAAACAATATATAAATACTATATTCAACCAATTCACAAGTCATTGGAAAGCCACAGCTTCTTCAAATTATTCTTGAGTGACGCAACAGACTGAGACTGTCTTAGAGATAAGGGCAACCCGTTCCACAACTCAGTGGCGGTACGGTCTTAAAAGCCCAAAAGCCTGGCTTGCGTTACTAAAATTAGCAAAAACCAAATATATGTACGACTAATTTTTTTTTTCATTTCAAACTAACTTAAAATCCGCGTGGCGGCGCCTGATCTGTATATTCTATGCATCTTGGTCGGGGTAGTAATACAAAATTCGACCGTAGCAAGTAAGTGGCGCTACTGCCGCGCGAAATGAGCGGTCTACGATAGAGTTGAGACACGGGCTAGTTATCTCGCTCGCACACGCGGGCTTGCAAGCGGGCTTTAATGCTGATATCTTTTTTCTCTTTCTTATCTATGAAAACTGCTACAAAACGAGAGATACTTATCTATAGCTAGATCTAGCAAATAGTTTGTGACTAGAAGCCCGGCTTTCGACGTGAAGTTATCAACAGATGTTAGTTAAATGCGAATTTCGCGCGTGCGCGTTCATGACTGGATGGATTGTGATGCTAACTTCATTGATTACAATTATGTACATTACTTGAAACGGAACAATTTGTTTGAGCGGATAGTGTTTTGTATTAATATAAAAGTGACGGTGAGTAAATGTGCACAAGTTATCTGCGCAGAAAAGGTAGGCACGCTAAACTTTGCACAAAAAAGCAACTTATTTTTTCACCGATACCTACGACTGACTTGAGTATTTCTCAGATAAGCAAGTCACATAAACGACAATTTAATAGATCGATGCGATTGCTGATATGTCTGTACAATTTTATCTAGTAATAGCATGCCTTCAGTGTGTTTTGTTGGTCTGTCCTGTCTACGTCACACCAGTTAGTGATAATGAAGAGTGAAGATTTACTAGTATGGGAATATGGCAAGGTATCAAGGTAGAAGATAGATTTATTGATATTGCGTGTGAAAAAAATACAAAAATGTATCCCTCGGCTTGCCCTTCTCTACAACCCTAGGCACGCCACTGCCACAACTTCACCGCGCGCACCGTAAATGATCTAGAATATGTACGCGTCTTATTAGATGGTACAGCAAGTGTGATGTTAGCACTCGACCGCAAACGGTGACCACTGCCATCCGCCATATAGCTAAATCGCTCAGTAAGACAAGGAGGGGAAGCAGGGTTCAACATTATATTGAAAAGTAGTGACAGGATATGCACGTCTCTGCGCCGGCGGATTTGTAGCCATCCTAGCTGAGAACGGGACTCTGAGATGTGATCGTACTTGCGGAGACAAAATATGTATCTGATACACACATTTTGCAAGCGTTCCAGCTTATCAAGTAGCTCCTCCTTGAGGTCCAGAAACGCAATGTCCCAATAGTCCAAAAGAGGGAGCTAAAGAGATTGAGCGAGAGTTAGCTTGGTGCGAAGAGGGAGGAAATTCTGGAGACGCCTTAGAGAGTGGAGCGATCTAAAGATTCTCTGACTCACCTCAGCAATATGGGGTGACCAAGAAAGCGTCTGGTCCATGGTGATGCCTAAGTTCCTGACAGTAGAGGAAAAAGGAATAGAAATTCCATCAAAAACGATGTCCGGAACTACCACATCTGAGAGCTTATTTATAAAGTAAGGGCTACCAATAACAATCGCTTGCGATTCCTTCGCATTAATTTTTAAGCCAAACTTACACGCCCGGCAACGTATAGACTGAAGGTTTTGGTTCAGTTCAGATATCAATGAGGAAACGTCATCAATAGCAGCCGCTGCATAAATCTGTAGGTCGTCCGCGTAAAGGTGATACGATGTTGTAAGGGATTCGGTGATGCCATTAATAAAAACAGAGAGTAATAGCGGTGAAAGCACTCCTACCTGGGGGACACCCGCGGAAAGATCGCACCACTCGGACATCCTGTCATCGAACTTAACGCTGCCTTCCAAAGAGGTAGTGGCGAAACCAAGATAAGGGAGTTCCAGAAATATTGAGAGTGCGAAGATTACCGAGTAGGATATCAAAATCAACTGTATTAAAGGCACTGCTAAAATCAAGAAGAACAATATACGGGAACTGTATACGATTTTATAATAAAATACCCATCGACATAGTTAATTTTCCATTCAGTAAATTTAAGTCTCATATTAAACGTTATTTGTTAAGCCAGGCCTATTATACTGTCAACGATTTCTTAAATGATAAAAATGCTTTTAAGCCAGTGATAGTTAAATCCTGTTAGTTTTAATATACATATGCTTCACTTAGCATATTTCCTTGTACAAATAGCTCTGTCGTTGCATTTTATTAAACATGATGCTGTTTCTCGCCGAAGAGTCATTTTAATCTTTAATATTATTAATGTCCGGCAGCCTGAATATGTCATGCTCGCTTAAAGGGCTTTGCTTACGGCGGCGTCGTTGATCGGGTCGCCACCTTCCCTAACAGATGGTCGAGGGAGGCGATGGCTGAGATACGCGTCATACTCGTGATCGGGTGCTGTTTGTGGAGTCCGGTCTGTTCATGCTTGCAAGGGCAAAGTAAATACCTTAATACTAGTGTTATTTTATTGTATGTAGATTAACGAGAGACATAATCCTGTTCTGGATTAGTTTTATTGTTATTGACGCTTAGAGACCTTATACATCTCTAACAATATTAAGTTTACTTATTTTAATTTTAGTGCTTAGAGATCATTTACATCTCTAAGGACTTTTAAATAATTGTTATTAATCGTATTTGGACGCTCAGAGACCATATACATCTCTGAGATATTAAATTAATTTTATGTACCTTTTGTTTATTCGGACAGATCGTATTCAATACGTCCTTAATATTTGTAAATTTATTTTTATATAATTGTTAATCAGTATATTTTTTTAATCATTATTATTAAGTAAGATTGTCAGTTTTTTTTTTAAATTGTATAAATTCACGCTTTGACTTGTAAAAGTGCCCTTGTGGCCTATTTGCAGAATAAATATTTGATTTTGATTATTGATTTTTGACAGTGAGCTTTGGATTCAATATTAAGACGAATGTCATCGGTGACATTAACTAATGCGGTGACTGTGCTATGCCCGGGCCGGAATCCAGACTGGAATGGGTTAAACAAGGAATTTTTATTAAAATGTGATTGGAGACGACGATTAACATACTGCTCAGTAATCTTAGACAAAACTGGGAGGATGGAGATAGGTTGGTATTGAGCGAACTAAACAGGATTTGGGATTTTAGGGAGTGGGATTAAATGAGCACACTTCCACAATGCCGGAAAAGTGCCGGAGGACAAGGTGAAATTTATAATATCGGAAAGGATAGGAGCAATGAAATCCGCCACAAGCATAACCATATCCACAATTCCACACAGGCTATCATCACCGACGGCTTTCGTCTCAATAGACTTGAGAAAGGCAAGAGTCTCCTGCGGCGAAATCGTACTAAACTCAAAGGGAGGCAAGTCGGGGTGTGTATTATTGGCAAGGTGGGAAAGAGTTGATTGTTTAATAGATGAGTCAAGAATAACCGGCGAAGTGCTGAAATGCTTATTAATAGCATCAATATCAAGCGAATTAGAAGAACACTGGTGAGGTGCGCTGTTTGATCTCCGGCGTGAGCCATGGTGCAGGAAAGTGCTTAACACGCGTTGGCTTCAATGGAGCATGTTTGTAAAAAATCGCAAGCAATATGCTATTGAAAGCCCTCACCTTCTGGTCAATATCAGCGGGGAGCCTAACACCGCTTCAATGAGCATGTGAAATATCATCGCAGAGTGCCTGCAGATTTATATCCCGGAGATTTCTACGCATTATTATCTTACACATTCTCCAGGCTTCTTTATTTAATCGTATGGCATTTATTTACGAACCGTGAGATCTTCGAGAAGACAAGTACAGTTGCCAGTTTTTGTTGCACTTTTAGCACCACCCAGGGGTCACGTGTAGGGTAACGGTGGGTACTCCCATTAGGCTATCAAAGTAATTAACATGGGCGGAAGGGCTATACAAAACGCCAAGAAGGACTTTGGAGTCTGTTTCTTTTTCTACATGTATTGTTTTTAATTGTTTTAAAAATAATATTCTCTATCGTGTATTATTATTGTAAATAGTGACACCTAGATATAAGCACTACCTACTGAAATTTGTTTACTTGTGACCGACACAACTCAAAGGCTCAGTCTGAAAACCAGCGCTGGGCTTTCTGCTCAGCACATGCTGAGACTGAGATTGCTTCACAATGGTAATTGTTATATTGATAAGTTATGTCCTAGTATAAGTTTTTTGTGGCAATAAATTTGAAGAATGAAGTTAAATTAGCGTCAATGTACTTTTTAAATCAAGAGAATATCTTTAATAGTTTAGGACCTATTGCTATTTTAGTAATCGACCCTTTATTTTTGCTCGTCAGTGTATTATTGTCATTACATTAAATGACAAATATATATTAGTAAGTCTGATTCTGACATAATGAAGATTGTATGAAATAAGTATGGGCTATATTGGAATCACACGACTGTTTCTTTTTGGTGAAATGGGGACCATTGCGAGTTACTTTTGTGTGTCGTTCCAGACTTGGCTCGCTACTGGTGGAGCGGGCGCTCGTGCCGGGCGCCGCTCGAGCGCCGCCCCGCGGCTCGCGAGCCCGCGCCCGCGAGCCGGCCGCCGCCACACACACGCCCCGAGACCCTTCACTCCAACAACACGTACCACTGTGATATATGCGGACGGACATTCATACGTAAACATTTTTTAATTCGCCATATTGAAAAGCACATGGAAAAGTGCGAATCGCCGAATATATCGAAAGTTATCCATAAACGTAACCATGCGGCTAAAGGGCCTTATTCCTGTGAATGTAAAAAGGAGTTTACAGTATTGAAAGATTTATTGGTACATATACGAACTTCCAAAGGTAACAATATATATTCGTGCGCCATATGTAAACAAAGGTTTCTAGGTAGGATAGATCTTGAGAATCATACACGAACTCACACAGGTGAGAAACCTTTTTCATGCGAAATATGTAAGCGACGATTCAGTCAATTGGGTAGTTTAAAAACACACAAAGTAAATGTACACGGTGTAGGTAATACCAGTACAAAACCTTCCTGTACAATATGTAATAAGCGGTTTGTAAATTCGTTTTCGTTAAAGAGACATGAAAGAATTCATACTGGGGAGAGACCTTTTTCATGTGAAATATGTAAAAAAGAATTCCGTGGAAAGGGTAGTTTAAAAAGACACAAGTTTATCTTACACGGTATTGGTGACATAAGTTTCAATTTAAAGTTGAAAATATTTTCCTGTGAAATATGTAATAAGCAGTTTGCACGTTCGTCATCATTAAAGATACACAAACAAAGTCATACTGGGGAGAAACCATACCCTTGTGAAATATGTAATAAGCGGTTCGTGTATCCGTCTTTGTTAGAGATACATAAACGAATTCATACTGGGGAGAGACTTTACCCTTGTGAAATATGTAATAAGCGGTGTGTAGATTCGTATTCTTTAAAGACACATATGCAAATTCATACTGGGCAGAGACCTTACCCTTGTGAAATATGTAATAAGGGGTTTGCATATTCGTCATTGTTACAGAGACATAAACTAATTCATACTGGGGAGAGACCATACACTTGTGAAATATGTAATATGCGATTTATACATTCGTATTCGTTAAAGATACATAAACGAATTCATACTGGGGAGAAACCATACCCTTGTGAAATATGTAATATGCGGTTTGTAGATTGGTATTCGTTAAAGATACATAAACGAATTCATACTGGGGAGAGACCATATCCTTGTGAAATATGTAATAGGCGGTTTGTAAATCCGTATTCGTTAAAGATACATAAACGAATTCATACTGGGGAAAGACCATACCCTTGTGATATCTGCAAAAAAAGATTTAATCAGTTGATCGTATTAAAAAAACATAAACGGATCCACACTAGAGAGATAGAGACAAACGGAGCCACACCATTGTGAAATATGCGAAAAGATATTTTGGAGATGGCACCGTTTAATGGAGCACATTCGCATACATACTGGCGAGAAACAGATTAGCAAGATCAGTAAGGCCAAGGAACAGATAGAATGTTAATGACGATAAAAATAATAAGGAAGTAAAAGACGATAAACAGCAAGGATATGAACAGGAAAGATATAAATGACAATCTGAACGGGAAGGATGTAAATCACGATATTGACAGACAGGATGTGAATGACAACTTGAGCAGTGACGATGTGAATGACAATAAAAACAAGAAAGATGTATGAAACGTTATACAATGGTAGGATGTGAATGAGGATATGTACAGGAAAGATATGAAGTGGGAGCATGTGAATGAGTGAGCCCGGAAAATCCATAGCAAAACAAAAGACAGTCGCAATCAAACTAGTGTTAGAAACATTTTTTTATCGATATCGAGTAAGTTTTGTCTAAAAAAAAATCATACCGGTATGTTTAGGTAGGTACATTATTTTATAATCATTCATTCATTTATTCATTGCATCATGTTGTATACATAAGGTCATACATAGGTACATTAAAATCCAAGACATGAACCCTGTCAGGGCACAGCAATGTTAATCTTACAGCTAACATGCAATAATAATCTTATCAAACTTGTATAAGAAAATACTAGGTTCCGAGACTATTAATTCAGGCTTAAACAGTACAAGTATTTTAATCATTTTAATTATATGTATAATAGTATTTTGTAATATTTTATAATATACCTACTTACACTATATTGTGATACTTCGATGGTTTACTATTCTTATAGCGACACTATGTTAGGAACTCGTACCCGTATGTATATAACTTACGAGTAAACTAACCGGTATCAGTAGGTACTTAGCTTCGAATTTAATGATTGAATTTAATATTTATGCTAGACACGTTCCATCAGCGATCTATCTTTTAAAAATTCATCTAAGTAGTAGTAAGCTTTATTCAGCAATAGATTTTTCAGGCTATGTTTAAATTTAACATAATTTTGTTCCTTAATCCAATTGGGAATCTTATTTGTTATAACGGTACATCGAAAATAAGGGCCACGCCAAACGCAAAAGAAGTGGTAAGTTCAGGGTTTGTTTTTATATGTGTTATTCCATCTAAAATTCAACGTTACTTATATTATCAACGTTACTTATGTTTCATATTAAGTAATAACCCTTCCCTTTTGGCTTGGCCGTAGTCGGGTGACAAAGAGGTAATCAACCTCATTGAAAATAATAGACACTTCAGAAAATTACTATTCCATAAGACATTGAATGTCTTTATTGTCATTTCATTGCGTATGACAGCGATAAAGTATAAGTTGTGTCTCTATAGATAATAATTATTTGTACCTTAAAACGGTTTGAAACGGACGTGGCTGATATATAAATCCATTGGTTGATTTAATATAGATTTCATTTAAATTTAAAATGAGTAATGTGCAAGGTCGTATTAAAACGTGGATAACCAATTACTCTACAACGAAGAACTAGCCTACAACGAAGTGACCTCCACTATATACTGGTCCATGTGGGCACGTGTGATGTAAATCTAAAAATAAAGAAATGTAACATTGATATTCATCTTAAAAGCGACCGACACAAAAACCGTACTGAAGAACCAAATTCCAAACATCAATTTTATTTCTATTTAATAATATTACTTATTTCCTGCGATATACCGTAGAAAACAGTCAACAACAATAACTTTTGTAATTTTTTTTAATAAATATTTGTGCTGGGACTGCTCACACAAGTCTCTAGCGGACGAATCGGATGTATATTTAAATGTTGTATACAAGAATACTATTCAGATAGTAAGAAAGGTAAATAACACCAATCACTTATGGATATCTGTGGACGAAACACCAGATTTTATGGGAAAATGCGTGACTAACGTGGTGATTCGATCGTTGCAAAAAAAATATTCTCAGCAATTTTATCTTTTGGGGTCGAAGGTTTTGGAAAAGATCAATGGAGAAGCAGTAGCCAATTTAATTAAAAGCCAACTAAAATTTTTATTTCAAAATTCTTTTAACGATAACGTTAATAATGTACTTTTACTTTGCACTGATGGTGCCGCTTATATGCTTAAAGCTGGTCGTATTTTAAAAGCAACATTTCCTCATATGAAACACATTACGTGTTTAGCTCATGGTCTGCATCGAGTTGTAGAAGAGGTGCGAGATAACTTTAAAGACGTGGACGTGTTAATATCTAATGTCAAAAAGATTTTCTTTAAATCTCCAGAGCGTGTACGCCTTTTTAAGGTAAAATATCCGTCCATTCCATTACCTCCAGAGCCTGTAATCACCAGATGGGGCACTTGGATAAATGCAGCTGTACACTATTGAAGAGATTTTTGTGCGCGATACCTAAGTAGTTATAAGAATTGAATGACATGACATGTAATTAGTTAAATGAAAGTAAAAAGTATAGTTATTTAATAGTATAGAGTTTAAGCAGTTTTTTATGTATAATTATAAGTAATTTATTAATTTCAATCAGAATGCCTGTATTGTTTCTGAATATGTAATAAATATAATAAAAATATAAATAATATAGTAAATATGGCGTTCTTTTCAGGTCGCCCTATCTCCGGCAACCGTGATAAGCCGCCCGCGCAATTTTCTGTTAACTTAATATATTCTATCTCGTAATCGTAAGCGGGCAAAATAACGGCCCACCGGTGCATCCTACTAGCCGTCATTAGTGGAATGCCTTTGTGTTGTCCAAATATAGACAACAAGGGTTTGTGATCTGGGCGTAGTAAACATTTTCTACCATATAAATATTGGTGAAATTTCTTGAGAGCAAATATGATGGCTAGCGCTTCCCGATGAATTTGCGAATTATTTTTTTTCGGCATCGCTAAGTGTCGGCTTCGACGCGTACGCAACGGCCCGCTCGCGCCCCCTCTCGCTCCTCTGGGATAGCACCGCTCCTACGCCCCGCGGGCTCCCGTCACAAGTCAGCACCAGTGGTCGGTTCGGATCGTAATGAGCCAGTACCTCCGCACTTGTGAGCAACTGTTTTATTCTTTGGAATGAACGCTCGCACTCCTCGCCCCATTTCCAATCAACGTTTTTTCGTAATAGCTTATATAATGAGGCCAATATATTAATTTCGCAAAGAAATTTATCATACCCAGAAAAGAACGAAGTTCAGATACCGACTGCGGAGTCGGTATCTTTAAAACAGAATTTACTTTCGACTTATCCATTGTTATCCCGTCTTTAGAGTCCCGCATTTACATTATCTTGTTATAAATGATACATCATAACAGGAACCCCTTTCAGGTGAAAGCCTCTTCCAAAGCTTGTTATTTTTCTCGGTCTAGAGCAATGCGTTGCCAGTTAGGTCCAGCAATTTTAAGAAAACAGTTTAAGAGAAATAACATCTCCTTGCCTGACTCCCCGCTGCAAAGGAATAGGTTTCGAGTTCTGCCCGGCTAGTATGATAGCTTATACCGTCACGTTTTATGTGACGTTTCAGTACATTTTGGCCATATAACGTGACGGTATAAGCTATCATACTAGCCGGGCTGGTCCTAGAGTCGGACTGACATAGTGGCGTTCTCGTACAAACACTTCAGCACTTCGATATAGCGGTAGTCCACTTGGCACCGTTGGAGAGATTGTAGTACAGCCCAGGTTTCAATCGAATCGAAGGCTTTCTCGTAGTCCACGAACGCTAAACAGAGCTCATTGCACGTTATAAATGTATTCTTGGTCTGAGCCATAAACATTGTCACCGTTAGCTGGCAAATATTTAGGGTGTGTCCTGGCCGTCATGGCCACAACTTCATTTTCGATTTTTTTTTGGGTAATGTCTGAAATTTTTAAAAGTCCTTGATTATATTTCTAATGGGAGGAATAACCGTCGCCATTAACAGAAAAAAAGTTTGAGATTTGTCGGTTGCGCCATATATTTTATAAAAATACAAACATTTTATATCACCTCGCGTCTGCCCCGTATCGGACTACTAAGACATTTCTAAGTCCGTCGAATATTTAAAAAAAACACCTGCTTGGATCTGTGGTACGCAATGACATTGACAGTTCATCATAGGTTGGTTGTATGACTTGAACTGTCAATGTCATTGCGTACCACAGATCCAAGCAGGCGTTTTTTTTTTTAAATATTCGACGGAGTTAGGAATGTCGTAGTTCGTTATCGTTATCGTTAAGATTAAATGCCTTAAATATCGATAAGCCTCTGGCGATCTTTTGAATATTGCTAACAGCGAAATTTTAAATTTTCTCGTCCAACGACGGCCTCGTGGTTTTCTTTTATGATTTTGTAAAGCCATGGTAACAATTTCTTTCAACACCGTGGATTCTAGTGAGTCAATGAGAGTGACACTTCTTTTTAAAGACTTTAATGTGGTTTTTGTTTCTCTGAGTTGCTGAAGAAGCGCCATTTCCCGAGGTTTTACATCTGTAAAATAAGCAAAATAAACCACTCCAAGTGTACTAGTAAAACCGATCGATCAAGAATCGGGAATCGGTTCCGTTGCTGAAAAGAAAACTGCTGCTGGTTTCTCGAATACGTATTATCCACTCAAGTGCTTTTGATAACCAGAGTGAGTTATTATCATCACTAAAGTTGTATATTTTATCCCATCAAAAACATAAATGTGAAAATGGGAGCCATGTTCAATATTTAGAAAATGCGATGCATGGTTGTCGTCTTCACCGACAAAAGAATTGAGATATAATTGGGTGCCAAGCTCCGTAGATTATCTGAAATTACTTTTTGATGGGATATTATTACTTTTTGTCAAACTTTATTAAATTGTGGTTTTCAAGAGCGAATGCACGAGTTACTATACATAATACCAAAATCGCTATAGGTGCACCTAAAATATTTGGAGAGTTCCCTCGATTTCTTCAGGACCCTATAAAATATGTAGTACGTGGCAGTACGCTCTATGATCATATTCTGACCTGATGACAATGAGACCACCCCTGAAGTATACCGTTCCAGCAAGGAGACGAGCTCGCTCTGCGGGGCTGGCAGACGTTCCGTACAGATTATCCCGTACCAGCACACAGAGCGGCTCGTCCCATTGGCGTTGCGAATGGCGAATCGTTGGCAGGTCAGTATTGGGGCATGCAGCCCTCCAGCTATCGACGGCCTCTGGTAAAAAAGGTAAAACGAAATTAGGATCGAATTTTAGAATTTTGGAACAGAGATTTCGGGTGTTGTAACCAACAAACACAAAGGCGGGGAGAGCAATATTCGAAATTTGTCGTGTTCCAGTACCACCGTGCCTAATGGGCAATGAGGCTTGGGTCCACTGACGGTTATCCAAATGCATGTTGAAAATTGATGTCACTGTGGATTTAACAAGTTCGTTTAATTTGACCAAAAGGTTGGGATATTTCCAAAGATGGCAGCACCGAAGGACATATGTAAACTTGGGAACAAACAAACAGAATTTTATAATTGTATACGCCTTATGGGGGTTAGTTTTGAGTAGACGGTCCGAATGGTCACTAAAATTTTGATGGTGATCATGTATGTAGCCTGGAAAGGCATCATCCAAGATTGGTGAGCCTAAAAGGACGAGGGTACTTGCATCTACTGTTCTAATATCCGGAGCTAAAGTACGAAATTTTGATAAGATTGTATCCTTTTGCATACAGTTGTCCGAAAAAAATAATTCACACTTAGAGGAGTTTAGTGTTAGGCCTATTTGCGAGAACTTTTCTATAAGTACTCGTAAATCTTCGAGCACTTCGCAGGCTTTACTACCCAGGGTTCCATCATCCAGATACCAGCCCGGCTAGTATGATAACGTATACCGTCACGTTATATGGCCAAAATGTACTGAAACGTCACATAAAACGTGACGGTATAAGCTATCATACTAGCGGGGCAGGTGTTTTTCGAATGCCCCCTAATCTCTTTTGACATTTATAGTGTGTTAACTAAAGTTCAACTCCCCACTAATGTTAAAACGATATTGACCAATACAGACCCTAATACCATTAAGGCTATACCTTATTTTATTGATAAAAACAACATTAAATTATAATGATATTATATACATTAAATCAAGCTAGAGAATTGAATATGCATATTATAAAAAGACCCCTGGACAAAATTAGTAGGTGCACTCCACAGAATGTAAAGACACTTCCCTCTACTTGACATTGGTGAAGTGCCTTAGCAGCAAGACGCCACAATAACAAAAAAAAAAACCATTACTCAGGGGTGCTACCGCCAACTTCGAAAATCGAACTTCGTATCGAGCCGTCCTTTTCACTCTCGTGTTATACTCTGTATGACGGAAAGGGACGGTACAATACGAAGTTCGATTTTCGAAGTTCGCGGTAGCACCCCAGCTTCTCAGCTAGTAGTCTGTGGCTCATGTCAACTGTGAAGTCAAATCACATTTTTTTTTTTTTTTTTTTTTTTTTTAAATGGACTTGGGGCTTTTGCCCATAGCCATTATCAAGTAGGAAATCTACACAAAAAGGGTAGGAAGGAAAAAAAGGAAAAAGGATAACGGACGAGGATTTAAAATTTGGAAAAAATTGTCAATGCAGGTAAAACTGAATAAAAGAATACATAAATAGTTAAACATAAATAAAAATCTATAATTTGATATTAGTGTTGTTGATAAATTTAGCTAATATATTGTAAGTAACAGGGTTAACAAGTAGAGAAGGAACATCGGTGGGAAATGGAACATCTTCAGATCGAAGGGCATCAAAAAACTCGGAACGATCATAAAGCGGGCAAGATAGTATAATATGGTTAACATCGGCTTCCTCAGCACCGCAGTCACAACTAGGCTCATTTATGATGTTCAATTTAGTCAAATGAGACGGAGCACAGGTGTGGCCCAGTCTCATACGGGATATACATGATATCTCACGCCTATTATAAGTTTTTTTGCCGAAAAACCATGGTTTCAAAGGGATATCACTTTGGATCCTATAATAATAACCCCCTGTGTCCAAGCTACTCCAAAACCAAAAGAACTCCCAAGACAACTGGAGATATCTTTTGGGAAGTAAAAGTACGTCGTGGTGATAGTTCTTATACGGAAAGACGTCACCAGAAACAACAGCATCCACAGCCAAACTATCAGCTTTTTCGTTACCTGGGATGCCACAATGACTTGGTACCCAGACAAAGTTTACAACGAGACCTTTTGTTTGGCATTTCAACAAAAGGGCACGGAGTTCGTATAGCAACGGATAATTATTTGTCATTTTAAAAGGTGACTTCAGTAATACTTGGAGACAGCTCTTAGAATCCGAAAAGATCACGGTATTTGTGAAATTCATCATGTGGACATATTCCACTGCTTTGAAAATGCCAAATAATTCTCCGGTAAAAACCGAAGATTCTGGAGGTAGCTTAATTTTCAGCACAGTATTAAACTGTTGATGGAAGACTCCAACCCCAACACAGCTTAATGCAGAACTTTTTGACGCATCTGTGTATATATGATGCCAATCTGACCATTTTTCACCCACTAAATTATTAAACACCGGTCTTGCACTTATTCCATCTTTGACAATATCGGAGTCTAACATGACTTGCGGAGCAATAATCAAAGCGTCAAAATCTATCTCAAAGATGGGCAGCGAAAGATGTCGAACCGTAGGCGAAGATAAAGACAGGAATTTAAGGTAGCTAATTATTATGCAAGGGGGATTCCTATTACGCCAATATTGAGATGTCTGAATGAGATTGTGAAGGGTAGATAATTTAGAAATTAGAGAATGATTTGAGAACTGCAGGGATCTGAAGATAAATCTGTCAGCTAAAAATTGGCGCCTTAAATGAATAGGCGGATCCACGCACTCCACCTGCATTGCATTTGCAGGACTAGTCTTCATAGCACCAAGAATTGTCCTGAGAGATTTGTTTTGAACAACATTTAATGACCTAAAAGCATCATCTGTGCCCGGAGTTAAAAGGAAGGAGCCATAATCTAAAACGCTCCTTATAACGGCATTATAAATGAGTTTCAAATAAAACGGGTGGCTTCCCCACCAAACACCAGCCAAGCATCTCAAAATATTTAATGACCGCTCGCATCTATTCTTCGTGTAATTACAATGACCTTTAGCTGAGAGTTTATAGTCTAGAACAATTCCTAAATATTTAACTTCATTGCAAAAAGAAATTACAGATCCGTCGTACATCAAATTGACATCAATCGATCTTTTCCTAGGAGAAAATAAAATAGCAGATGTTTTTGGAACTGAGAGATCAAGGCCATTCTCATCCAAATACGTTTTTAGATGTTTTAAATTACAGTTTAAGATCTCACATGCATTATGGATGGACCGATTATTACAATATAACACTAAATCATCTGCATATTGAATAACAGAAATAGGATCAGCTAAATGAGAAATTAAATCATGAGTGTAAACGTTAAAAAGTAAGGGGCTTAAAACCGAACCTTGTGGTAGTCCTTTCCATACAGTTCTATATATAATTTCTGAATCTAAATCTAATCTGATAAATCGCTCGGAGAACATTGCAGAGATCATAACACTTAAACGACTTGGAACTCCCAGCTCTATCAATTTATTTACTAATATAGAAATATTTACATTATCATAGGCTGAATTAATATCTACAAAACAAGCTACCACATATTCCCTTTTGGAGAATGCCAGAAGAACATCGGATACTAACAAACTAACACAGTCTAACGTACTTCTACATTTCCGAAAGCCATATTGTACATCTGGTAATAATCTTTTACTTTCAATAAACCACTCCAATCGATTTTTAATCAAGTGTTCCAATATCTTGATTAAAACCGAAGACAGCGCAATTGGACGATAGGAATTTGAATCATCTCGGGGTTTATTTGGTTTAAGAAATGGTAACACTAATTGCATTTTCCATTTAGGTGGAATATCGCCTGTCAAAAAAATAATGTTCATAAGATCAAGAAAATAACTTAAAACATTATTATTGGCTTGAACCAAAAAGGAATATGGAATACCATCGCATCCCGGGGCCGAATCTATAACATATGAAAGCACACTCTTTAGCTCCATCATTGTAAACGGATTATTAAATCGCTGAGTATCGTTGTAATCAATATTAGAAGAGCATAAATATTCTATACTTATTGGAAACGGAAGTGGGGCAAAAGGTGGGGCTATCTTGTCTAAGAAATTTCCTGCTATTGATGGACAAATTTTGTTATTAGTTTCTACAAACGCTCCCCTGAACATCCGAATTTTTTTCCAAACTTCTGATGGGTGAGTTCTGGGGCATATAGAAGCGCAGAAAGAACGCCACCCCTCAATCTTCTTCTTTTTTAGGTTGGGGTGTAGCAAAGGGTACGCAGGACTTAGAAAAAAAAAACATTGTCGCGATGTCATATTGACACCATATTTTTGTGATTGCATCTTATAGAATACGTTAAAATAAACATGTTTTATTTGAAAATTTTTTTTCTTAAATTAATAATTACCGAGATATTGGACTCCGAACACCGATCATTAGGTACACACCCGTATACTGCCTTCTCAAGGAGAAAAACCATAAGTGTCATTGTTTTCAATAGACTTATGGTTTTTTTCCTTGAGACGCAGTATAGATATTTATGACGCGTTGGGTGTATAGATATTTATGACGCGTTGTGTGTATAGATATTTATGACGCGTTGGGTGTATAGATATTTATAAAATTTTGGCTTTTTTTTAAGATTTGTAATTTTTTATGCTTTTTTTATGTTTTTAAGGCTTTTTATATGTTTTTTTTTGTTTTTTAATGTTTGTATTTTTTTTGGGTTTTTTACTTTAATTTATTTTGGTCTAAAATATTGGAAATTATAGTTGAGTACGGGCGTCACGAGCGCGGCGTGGGCAATCCGGCCGGCATTTGCACCGCTCACGTCTGATTCCGCGCCTACCTAATCCAGGATATACCCGGTGTATATCCCGGAGGAGGCGACGGAATCGTGCGGCGTCTGATGGCAGCGGCCGCAGGATGTTTTGCCGGTACATGTATTCCCCCATGTACCAGGCAATCTTTGTATCACTGCGGCAGCTGCGACAGTGTTTTTTTAATTCTAGCCATTGGCGCTCAATGGTATTTGTGTGAATTTGTACATCCACCAAATTTGACCCTGGGACAGGGTCCCCGAGAGCGGCATTGGCTGAGATGGTCTTGGTGCCAGCCACGTACTCAACACTGTGATTTACTACAGCGTGCCCCCGCATCCCAAGCCTGAGATGGACACCTACATAAGATCTATGCATATCTGACATTATGTAGGTGTCCGGTGATATGTTATTAGCTATAATGGGGTCGAGGGTTGCGCGACTTTTATCAGCTATTATCTCGATATGTATTTTTTTGGAGAGGCGGCTGATACAGCCGAACGCCCACGTTTGGCTTTTTAGGAGGCGGCCCCGGTTGTATTTTCTGGTGTAGAGGTGGGTTTCATCCACCTCTACTACGTCATCTGGGCCGCCTAACAGTTCACGATCGTGAGCTTCGGCCACATCGCACACCTCTCTTAAAAAATGGTAGATTTGGATGGCGCTTTTTTTTGTTACCCCCACATCTTTTGCCGCTTGTGACACTTTATCCTTTCTGATAAAGTGTAACAAGAGGCGCAGTGTAGCCAAGATTGGGAGTTGGCTCCGCTCAAAAAATGTGTTTTTGAGCGGAGACTGGACAATTTCGCAGCTCCGTTTGGCGCAACGCCATCGAAAGCCAAGTTTGTAGGAAGGCTTTGACTGTTTAGTCATAGCCTTCCTACAACGTTTACATTTCGGCGCCTTTGGTATTAAGTACCATTCATAGGCAGCATTTATTGCAGCCTCTTCGGAGTTTAATACTGACGCGTAATTCCAGAATGTGAAATTACGCGCCAGTATTATATTTCTGGGATTCATTTCCACCAAAACAATAGATATAACTAATAATTACAATCAAAATAACAACAAACAGTAACAATAAAAATTAAGACTCCGAGAGTAGTTGCTAAATCTCCAAGTCGCATCAAAATTCAAAGAAATTTATATGGAAAAATTGCCGTGATCGACCGGCTTATATCACCTCGGTACGGTTTGGTGGCGTAGGTATTTAACGCGGTGCGTACGTGACCGATAACACTTAGAATATTTTTGAACGGAATGGTTTCATTATAACGACCACTGTTGTTAATACATTTTGTTAGAATATGTTAATTCATTTCACTTAAACAGTTTTTCTCTGTGATGAGCCGTCTTGTTAATATTCGTATTCGGAACTTTTTTTTTTCAATTTTTTTATTTCATTATTAATTTATGAGCGGTTCCAATACGATGGGCGGCTGATAAGTTCGCAGCCTAACGTATAAAAAAATTTGCTCAAGGTTTATGGCATTAAGTCCGAATTTCCATATATACATATTTTAGATAGATTTCGGTTTGGGAGAGGGGGCGGGGGGAATTATTACAGCACAGCAGCAAAAATCTCCCCCCCCCCCTGTGGCGAGGGCATTTAGACCGGCATCTGCCTGTTCTATTCTAAGGCAGGTCCGTGTAGGTACGACGACGAGCGAAGCGAGGAGGAGTGTTAGGTGCACTGCGATCCTACAGCGCGCGAGCCGAGCGAGCGAAGCGAGCGTGCCGCGGCAGCGGCCGGCGAAGCGCCAGAACCGACTTTTTTAACGGTTACTCTCCTTTTTATTGGAAACGTAGCTCAGGTGACCGTGTTTTGACAGACACGCAAGGGCGGAAGGCTGCGCTTTCCGCAGCGTCGAACCTAAGGCGGAGTCAGACCGCGGAGGTCGAAGGTTCGCGGAGTAGGCCTGAGGTCAGCGAGCAACGAGGCCAAAGAGCGAAGCGCAGGGGGGGAGGTGCCGAGCGTAGCGAGGCGGCGACGTCCCAAGCGAGCGATGGCCTCGTTAAGCGAGCGACCGGGCCGACGAAGCGGACCTTCGGGCGAAGCTCGCCCTCCCCCTCCTCCCCCCTCCCTCAACCCCCCTCCCCCTCAATATGAAATGTTCAGATTTATGTAAACGGCCAAAGTATTCAAAATTATGTATACGGCCAAAGTATTCAAAAATATGTATACGGCCAAAGTATTCAAAAATATGTAAACGAAATTTTCTAAGTCCAAATTTACAACCACATGAATTTCGCACTTTTCGTCAAAAATTTTCTAAGTCTTTTACAACTCCTATGAAATTTGCACTTTTCGTCAAAAAATTTCTAAGTCTTTTTATACTGCGTACCCTTTGGTACACCCGGACCTTATTTACAAGTTCACTCTGTTTTCTCTTTTTAACAGCTTCTGTACATTCGGGATCCCACCAAGGAGGATTGGGGATATTATATTGAGAGGATTTCTTCTTAGACGGAAATACAGTGTCAGCTACCTCAATCAGAAGCTTAGCAAAAGCATCAGATGATTGCGACACCCCATTATGAGACACCTCAGGTAATTCAGACAGTCTCTCATCCAAATGCTCCCTAAAAGTCACCCATTTGTCTTTCTGGAGTTTATAAGCTAAAAGAGGAGACCTCTTCACCAAAGGTTTATTTTTAAATGGAAATGAAATTAAAATTGGAAAATGATCACTACCATAAGAGAATGGAAGGACCTCCCAAGACACTGAAGGAGCAATTGAAGAGCTACAAATAGATAAATCTATGGCACTAGGACTCTCACTGGGGGCAGAACGTCGTGTGGGAGCTCCAGAGTTTAGAATACATAAGTTTAAAAAATCAGCTATATCTATTATTTCTTCCCCTAAGCTACTTACATTGACACATCCCCATGCAGGGTGATGGCAATTAAAATCTCCTAGTATGATAAAAGGAGAAGGAAGAGATGACAATATACTTCTTATTTCCCTAAGAATTACTAATGTGGGATGCGGTATGTACACTGAAACAATGCAGATGTTATTTACAATGGCTGAGATGATAGAAAAATCATTACTGTGAGGAGATAATGAATGATGAGAAAAGTGGAATGAATTTTTAACAAGAATGGCTACGCCACCATAGCCATCTGATCGATCTTCACGAAGGCATGAATAGCCTGGAACCCTGAAACATAACTCGGATCTTAGCCATGTCTCAGAGAGTGTGATAACAAATGGATCATATTTCTTAATTAAATGAATTAAGTCAGATTTCTTATTATTGATGCTGTGACAATTCCACTGAAGAATTTTGGAATTGTGAGCCATTATTGGCGTTTAAAGCTTTTGATATAAGACTAAATAATTGTGCAACGATGTTCGATGTTCGGTTCTAAAGTGTTACTAATACTACTGTTGGAAAATAATTTCATAATTTCAAGAATAATATCTTTAGTTGTTAGTTCCTCTTTTTGTTGCAAGGCACATCCATTCCCAGAAGGTGATGGCATATTAACATCTTTTGTTAAATTATAATGGGACTTAGTATCAAAACCTTTTTGAGGCTTAGGTACATTACGAGGCTTAAGAAAGACAGTCTTTTTATATGACTGTGAAGAAATATTGCTATTTATTGGACAATTTGTTTCAGCCCGGAAGGAAGGAGGAGAAGTGATGACTACATCAGCATAAGGCTTAGACACAGGAGGATGTAATTTGGAAGCTTCGGCATATGATATTGCACTTTGTGCCATTGTCAGTTTGATGTTCTTTTGACGTTCAAACTCAGGACAGCGTTTATTTATAGCGAAGTGCATACCCGAACATAGGCAACAAGACGCACAGTCCTCCTCAATGTTGCAGGAGGAACCAGTGTGGCCCTGTCCACACTTATAACATCTGGGCTTTGATCTGCACTGCATCTGTGTGTGTCCAAAACGGCAGCAATTGAAGCATTGGATAGTGGGATATACATATAAATCTACAAGAAGCGCATTGTAACACATGAATATACGCTTAGGTAGTATCTGTCCATCAAATGTTATGACTACCGATTGAGATGGCTTCCACACAGGGCTACCATCCACCATGACTTTATAATTAAGTCTTCTTAACTTAATGACCTCTCCACAACCTACAGGCACACTGATGTTTTCTTTAACTTCATCCAAAGACCACTCTGCTGGAATACCTTTAACTACTCCCATTTTTATCACGTTAAAAGATGGAATAAATGCTTTGTAATTGAAATCAGCAAGCCTATTATCATTTAGGAAATTATTTGCATCCTGGTATTTTTGAAACGAAAGTGTGACTCTATTTCTTCCAATGCGTTTAACACTACCATTAACAATGTTTTTGAAATTCAATTTTTTAAGTAAGTTCCCAAACGCAATTGAATGAATAGAAGTTCCATCGTTGGGTGATGCTTGTTGTTTCTGTACGTGGACTACATAGGGTGAGCAATCAGAGTCGACATAAAATTTCCTGAACAAACTGTCGGTGGGCTTGGAAAGGGAGTCTGAAACTGTGGTGTTTGTCTGTGTCAATACTGGAGCTGTAACCTGAGCTGTGACTGGAGCTATAACTGGAACTGGAACCGAGGGTGGAGTTGGAACTGTTAAATGTGATGTCGCTGGGGAGAGGAGTGGGACTTGAATGTTGTTGTCGGATTTGCAAGTAGGATCCTGACAATTGCAGTCATCTCTGAGTGAATCTCTATCTCTCTCTTCAATTTTTTTGTTTCGCTTTTTTTTATTACATTGACGACAAATTCTTCTACCTGATTTCCTTTTCCGAATACCGGATGAAACGGAGCTATCTGTGTCCACACTATGATCGTTTTCAGGGATATCATTATAGTCACTATGAATAGTGACCGTGTGAGAGACTTCGGGAACGCCCTCCGCGCCATCGCCTCCCCCTGGGTCACCAGGGGGATCCATGGCGAGAGTAAAAAGTGTGCAAAAAACTTACCTAAATGATGAATATATACGTACAAGATAAAAAAAACTAACTATTAAGAATATTTACAAATAATATACACTGCGTTGACCAATATAAAATATTTTTTTGGAGACTATTACAAAAAGACGCGCGCTCGCCACGAACTTTCCCGCCCTTTTCTTCATTTTTATTTTATTTGCATGCAGTATGAGCTAGGCATGAGACGTACTAGGCAAAACGCGTACTTGATCTTGCGAGTACGCGTCCACAAAAAGACTAGATCCAAAGACTAGGTCCACGAGTATTTACGAGTACGGGACTCAACACATAGATGAAATGGTCTAAAAGTTAACTTAACTAGGTAAACTAATCTATCATAACTTTAATATTAATATTCACTTAATCTACTTGATTATTTCGTCGTGAACATCTTCAAATACTTGAGGTGCACCTATAGCGATTTGGGTATTTTGTATAGTAACTCGTACATTCGCTCTTAAAAAGCACCATTTGGCGAAGATTGACAAAAAGTAATAATATCCCATCAAAAACATAAATGTATCCATTTATCACTTACAATAAACTCATTACTTAACAGCAATACTATCTGTAATCGTTACTAAATTAAATTATTGCAAAGTACCGCACTTTATTATTGCGTTTTTGGGTAGCAACTGACTAAGTTTGTTTTAAAATTGCCAAATTCCAACACATCATAATAAAGAATCTTATCAGATAAAACGGAACCTTATTGCATTTGCACTAAAATTATTATTTGAACAATCAATAACTCCAGTCTTATTCCTGTAATTCATCGCGCGGCGGCTCGGGCGACCCGATAGCCCCCGAAGTTTCCCGACTAGTTCCGAATCCGAACGTTTCCCCCATTCCCCCGGCGGCACGCGCCTCACGAAAGATTCCGACGTCTTCCGAATGTAATACGAGTATTACGAGTGTTTGAGTTGCGGAGAAAGATATTACGTTTTATGTCATGAGTCGCCGTACTTCTAAATACTCGATACGCTAAAGGTCGCGCGGGCAGGAACGCGTACTTAGGCGTCCAAGTAAAAACCTATTCCAGTAAATACGTCTCACCTCTAGTATGAGCATAAATTTGCAGCCAATTTGCACTTGCAGCATACCTTGCGTTCACAAACTACTAAGAAGATTTTTGCAACAATTACTGTAATAACCAACAGCACTATTCGTACCGTGATGGACGCGGCGCACTCGTGCCGCTGCTGCCTGCGGCGCGCTCCGGACAAGGACCTGACGGCGCCGTACACACATCTCTGCACTACAGAGATATATTCGGACATGCTCAAGGAGTGCTTCGAGATACATGTAAATATTCATATTTTGTGGTTTTATTACATTTTGATAACCACGATAAATGAACTCAATACCTGAAGCGTGGTGTTTTTTTAACGGTTTTATGCGTCAACATAGTAGTCAACTAAACGTGAAGCGGATACAACGCAGCTGCTGCGACAATGCCAATTTAAATGATGACTGAGCAACATAATAATATAACACGAGCAACATGCACCTGACCCTGGGCGGCGGCAGGAGTCACATTGCCTGCGCACGTTCTTTGTAAAACGCGGACAGAGCGGCTTGGACTGCAAGTCATCATCCTATTGGTGTTCCTTACATCTCTCTCAACTAGAACTGCTAGTTTCAAATATAATGACCTATTCAGGTATTGAGGCCTAAAATGTCAGTATTGTTCCATTTCCAGCTAATACTCGACAGTGATGAAGAAGTTGGGATCTGTGATGTGTGCGTGGGCCGGCTGCGAGACGCGAGCGACTTCAAGCGGCAAGTGCAGCGCAGCCAGGTAGAGCTGCAGGCGCGGCTGCAGGGAGCTCTACAAGTCAAAGGTAGGTCTTCACTAAAATGGCAACAAATGTACTGCATGAGTACCTAATATACTGTAATGGCACCTAAAGAATTATAAGGCGATGCCTGACTTCAGCGTCACGATGCTTACTAAAGAAATGTACTGTGGTGGTTACTTTCAATCGTCGACATCGGCATCTTGCCTTGCGTCTATAGAAATGTTGATGCTGAAGTCAGACGTCGCATATAGCATAAAATAGGAGACGTGGGCCTAATCTGAAAAGATCTTTTTTAAGGTGAATGTGTGTGCTTATTTATGCATTCATGTGGATAAAATAGCACATGCTAAAAATTTGGCTTACTAATAAAGTGTTGTACAACCTAAATGAGTATTTTGCATGATAGCACTAGTACATAATAATAATAATAATAATAGGGCAACTGTTGAAACCATTTATTATTATTATTATTAATTGTTTATCAGGCAGGCAGTTGAAACAACTGATGAAACCTGTATCCAATGATCTTTAAGTACAGCTTCAGTGTTGATCTAAATTTGAATAGTGCTTATCCATTTGTTGTTTTTTGTTTTGTGTATTTAGTAATCATGATCGTCCTTGTATGGACATAGTTAAACATTAAATAATTATTCTATTATAATCTATTCTCTGGCCCCATCCATTATACACTCGCGACCTATCAGCGGGTCGCTATCCATAGTTTGGGAAATGCTGGTCTACTCAGTGTATTTATTTATTTACACAGTATTACAGTCATATAACTAATACACTGTGAAACTACAGACTTAAACTTAATATTAGCAAGTTAAAACACTAGACTGTCTTTTGTCCATCGTCTCACAAAATCTCAAGCATTCCTGACACACAGCCGCCCATCGCCACACTAGTAGGTCACACTCCGGTGCTGATGCCAGGAGCGCATTCAGGAGAGCCAGGGCCCGAAGGATCGGCGAGTATTTATGTAGAGATTGTGAGATGCCGGTCATGTTTTTCTCACTTACTACCATGCACGATTGATGACCTGAAGCGGATGTTGGAGTGTTAAATAAATGATTTAGCCATCTACATAAATTTACATCCAAAAAGGAATTATTAGCAAATTACTTTTAAGCTATGCTATGTATTACTACTTATCATTGCAGTTCTCCACCAAATAGAGTAAAAGTATAAATATTCCCCTTTATTATTCATTATGTGACTGTTTTTTGCCCTAGATGAAGACCCAGCAGACGAGTCAGTACTGGAGGATGGAGATGGTACCAGTGAGGAGCCTGCGTTGAGTAAGCATTTATTCCACACAATCCGGTATTTCATATCATCATAATCAAATCAACAACTTGTATCGAAACATCATAAACATTCTAACTGAGAGAGAGTGTGTGAAGTTTGTAGGGAAATGTGACCAATGTAACGACCTCACATTTCTAAGTCTATGTCTATATCTATATTTATCTATGTATATTAATAGTAAGACGTTTATTCGAGGTTAGTATACCTAAATAGTAATTTACAGTAACTTATATAGTATGGCGCTTGACTTCATACTCAAACAAAGGATATAAAAAAAGAATTTATAAAAAAACAACAAATAGAACTGTTAAGGAAAAATAAAAGGTTAATAATAATAATATAGTATGGCACAACCAAAAGTATAAGTAGGTAAAAAAACAATTGAAAAGGTAGGTGGCTCGGCTTGTGTCTGTACCTAGAGACCAAAGGACTCTGGGTCAGCAGGCGCTGTTATTCTTCCACCCCGGTGGCTTAGAAACGGATTGGGTGTATGTGGGTCATATGTATGTATATCGTCGTCTAGTATCTATAGTACAAGCTTTGCTTAGTTTATTCCTCACTAGCTGTTGCCCGCGACTTCGTACTCGTCTTCGCTCCTATTGGTCGCAGCGTGATGTTATACAGGATGGCCCATTCAAATCGGTCAGTATGGGAAAGTCTAAAACTATAAGACATACGAAGATTTGTTCTTAGGAACCATGTCACCGATTTTACAAGTAGAGAGGTACAAACAACCATAGGGACAATTTTACATGCCTGAACTTGTTGAATATTGTAACGGTGGTCACTTTGAACACCTACTATGATAAATTAAAGTATGTGAAAAAAATGCATTTTATTCATTTTAGACATTATGTTTCTTAGAGACATTTACTGCTTAAGACCTACACAAACGATATCTGAATAGAAATAGTGTAAGTTTATTTTTTCAAAACAACCGGGTTCGATTCCCTAGCTGGGTACAGTGTTTTTTTTCAAATGTATGAATGCAGTTTTTCTTTTTATCAAAATCGGTGACATGGTTCCTAAGAACAAATCTTCGTATGTCTTATAGTTTCAGACTTTCCCATACTGACCGATTTGAATGGGCCATCCTGTATAGCCTAAAGCCTTCCTCGATAAATGGACTATCCAACACAAAAAGCATTTTTCAATTCGAACCAGTAGTTCCTGAGATTAGCGCGTTCAAACAAACTCTTCAGCTTTATAATATAAGTATAGATAAATCATCATCATTATCATCCTAGCGTTATCCCTGTACAGTTGCATCTTGAAGGCTGCCCGGGGTCTGCTCCCTAATCCCAAGAACTGGCGTACGCTCTAGTTTTTACGCAAGCGACTGCCGTCTGACCTTCCAACCCAAGGGAGACACTAGACTTTATTGAGATTAGGTTTGTCTAGTGAGTGGGCAACTTGACTGTTAGAAGTGCTCAAGACACCCGAAGGCCAAATGTTTTATATATTGTCCATTCTAACCAAAAAAATATTTATATTGAATTTTTTGGTTATACTGCATTATTTTTTCATATTTAAAGATCTTTTTAAATAGCATGAATAACCTGAAGTTTTATGTGTTGCAAGTATTTTTAGTGTTCCGTAGCTAAAAGGGCGAAAACGGAACCCTTATACTTATAGATTCGTCATGTCTGTCCGTTAGTGTGTATGTCACAGCCGATTTACTCGGAGACTATGAGCACTACAATTATGAAATTTGTTAGGAAGGTGTATTTCATGAACCGCTATATACTTAGTCGGCTCATTAGTTCTGTCATATACATAGTATCAAATAAAAACAAGTTTAAGTTTATTCCGTATAATTTGTACAGCGTTTGAAAGCTTATAAACTAGAGAATCTAAATGTATAACATTTATTCAAAATGACCGTCATAATTATCTACACAGGCTTGAAGTCTGCGTGGCCAGTCGTCAATGGATTCACGCACCACTTTCATGTCGATATTGGCCACTGCCGTAGCAAGGGATTTTTTCAGCGAGTCTAGATTTGCATGAGGTTTTGAGCACACCTTTTCCTCTAAATACTGCCATATTTTATAGTCTAACGGATTAAGATCTGGGCTAGAGGAGGGCCAATCTTCCTGCCGAATAAAGTCGATTTTATTGTAGGCGAGCCAGGCTTGTGTAGACTTTGCCTTATGGGCTGGAGCAGAGTCCTGCTGGAAAACCCAATGCTGGTTTAGAAACATCGTATGGGATAGTGGTTTCACAATATTAGTCAACACCGTGTCTTGGTACACTTTGGCACTAGTTTTTACTCCTTTCTCACAAAAATGCATACTAGTGACGCCCGCATAAGAAACTCCCAGCCAAACCATCACAGATGAAGGGTGATGACCTCTTTGAATACGGAGAATGCTATTAGACGCTTCTTTACTATTGCGAGCGTACACTCTATCATTTTGTTTATTACAGTTTTCTTCTATGTCAAAAATATTCTCGTCCGAAAACAGTATACAACGATGCTTATTTTTAGCGTACTTCTTCAATAAAGCTTTAGATCTTTTAAGCCTTAAAGCTTTAAGCCGACCATTGAGAAGATGGCCAGTTTTTCGTTTATAAGCACGAAGTCTCAGGTCTTGATTAAGCACTCTTTTCACCGTGTTTCTGCTCAAACCCATCTGGAGGGCCATAACTTTTTGTTTCCTAGCGGGATTTCTGGCAATGCGTGCCCTAATTGCTTGTACAACCGCTGGAGTCCTAGCTGTACGCGGACGACCGCTTCTTTTCTTGTCATTTAAACTAGAGACCTCACTGTATCTTTCTATGGTACGATACACAAATCTTAGAGAGAATTTTAAATTTTCAAGTAGCTTAAAAATTTTAGTCGGCGAGTGTCCACAACGATATAGTGCAATTATTGCGGTACGGCTATCTTTAAGCGTCCACTCCATGTTAAAGAAAACAGAAAATTGCAAAATTATACTACTCAAATATTTAAAAAAGATTCGAAATTCAAATGCACAACGGTTTTTGTTTTAGGAGTTCCAAATTTAAATTTTAAAGGCCAGTGACAGAACTTATGAGCCGACTAAGTAAATGTAAAAGGGGGGTCAAAATTTTCTCATAAATTTAATAGGGGGGTCAAAGTATTTTTTTTCAGTGCACATAAGCGTGCGGGTATAATATATGGATAAGCCTTCAAAAATGACATAGAGGTTTCTAAAAAACTTTTCCATTTAAGTCATCCGTTGGTGAGATGTTAGCTGTCAAAGTCGTAAACAGTGTGTCCCCTCGCCCCTCCAATTTCTCAACTATGAAGTTTCTTCTTCTGAAAAAAAATCAGGATGATGTCCATAAATATATACTTTCAACTATTTTGGGTTATTGCTAAAAAACTGTGTTGCCCAAACAAAAAGGCTTGAGTGCCGTCAGTTCCCTATCAAGAAACGATCTTTTTTCATTCAATGTATTGTATAGTGGTTTTAAATGTAATTTAAGAGTGTCGGTATGGAACCCTTCTTTGTGCACGCACACGCGTCGGGTCACAACCAGACACGGTTTCTTTAAATGTTTGGTAATTGATTACGTGAAAAATAATGTTTAATTCAGGTGAAGAGTCCCCAGTCAAGACAGAGACGGAAGATGAAGATGGGGCAAGTGATGAAGAGGCACGGGAATTATCACGTTAGTACACTTAGGTTCACTTAGTCAGTATTTATCAAAGGTTAGCACAAAGGCTTATATACACGACAGACTATCATCAATATTGGCTATGTGCGAAGTAGGCGGTGGGGGTAAGCTAGGCGATCGTAGCGCACACCATGGCAGAAATGTGCACTTACCGGGGACCACTGTCAAATTTACTTTCACGTTTTCTATTGGTTTCTTAACGGTTTCCTACGATTCGTTTCGTTTGTATGTATTTATTTATTATCTTATTTATTTCAGTAAAATTTCCAATACGGGGTCTTTCTCGTTTACTAAAGTAAATAAAATATTCATGTGTCATTATTTGACATCTCTGAGTTTTGACATTGTCTCGGGACCTTTGACGTTTCAGACGTGCACATAGACAATAAACTTACAATAAAATCAAATCACATTCCCTGCGATGTGTTACGTCACCTCGTGTGTCACATTATTCGTAAACGGACTTCACTGCGTACAATTGAAATTTATTTTTCTCAAACATGCAATGTTTCGTCGTTACGTGCGTTATAACAGGCTTCAAAGTATCACGTTGCAGATGGAACAACTTAGAATAACAGTAAAGTAATTTCATACAAAATTGCAGGCTAGGCCTTGCCGGGAAGTTTTTTTTTTTTTAATTTTAATGTCTAACATGGCGTCAGTTGAATTTGTTTTTTGAGTGGTGTTTTTTTTATTTCATTGCATATGTTTGAGAAAAGCAGTACAAATCTCGGCGAGAAACGTTCGGCTGCAGGCCGCGTATCCCTATCCGTCTACATCTATAAGTACTTGGCCTGCAACCCTTCGTTTCCCGGCCTCTATAGTAATGTACTATTACAAGGTTGTTTGAATAATTAAATTGAATTGACACAAAATAAGGCCGTTTACAAGAATGTACATAGTTATTGGTAGAAACTCATTTCACTATCTGTTTGTTGTAGAGGATGAGCCTGCAGTTGAAGCAGGAATGGCGAATGACGATGGGACAGAAGATGCGAATTTGTGTAAGTACCAGCTCTATATTGTTGCGCTTCATCACGACTAGTTTGTCATGACTGACTGGAGTAAATGTACAACACAGTAGTGGAAGGAGTACGCAGAAAAAAAAAACCGCAAATTGATGTACAGTTTAGCCGTTTGGCACACGCATACTGGAGGTCAAAACAAAATATATGACAAACAGTTCTTAAAAAAAAAAACCTCTAGGAGGGTGGTAGGGGAGTGGTCATTTTTTTACAAGCTTTTATTTAGTTTCACCTGTCCCGTTCTCTGTCTGTCGGTCTGTAATCAAATCTTGCAAGTTAAATTTGATCCACTTCCCAGGGTCCGATTGAGCTGAAATTTTGCATGCATGTGTAAATCAGATGACAATGCATTATTATTACGACGTAGAGCTGATCTGATGGAGACAGAAGGTGGTCATAGCAATTCCTAAACTACACAAGATAAACCCATCGTGTTTGTCAGTCGACAATAAAAACTTGTATAGGTGAAAAACTCAAGTAAGTAACCTGTTGTATGTAGTTGTTACGTGTTCGAATAGACATTACATATTTAAAATGTAATGGCTCAAAGTCACCCAAAGAGCAATGGAGAGGGCTATGTTGGGAGTTTCTCTGTGAGATCGCATCAGGAATGAGGCCATCCACAGCAGAACCAAAGTGACCGATATAGCCTTTCGAATCACTAAACTTAAGTGGCAGTGGGCGTCACATAGCACGTAGAACCGATGGCCGTTGGGGCGGAAAGGTTCTCGAGTGGCGACCATGTACCGGAAGGCGTAGCGTGGGCAGGCCCCCCACACGGTGGACTGATGACCTGGTAAGGGTCGCGGGGGTCCGCTGGATGCGGGTGGCGCAGGACCGGTCATTGTGGAAGTCTTTAGGGGAGGCCTATGTCCAGCAGTGGACGTCATTCGGCTGACATGATGATGATGATGATGATTTAAAATGTGCAACACAAACAAAGCAAACGCCTATTCGAACACGTCACAACTACATACAACAGGTGACTTAAGTTTTTCACCTATACCAAAAATGAAATTTTTGACCAAAAACTTATTTATGGGATTTTATTTTAAGAAACCTACCGTGTATGGTATCATACAAAAGGCCTTTTTGAGGCGATTCTAAAAATATACCACATCATTACATTTCAGCCATTTTATAAATATTATAAAAATAATTTTCCAAACATACCAAGTTTGGGTTCCTCCAGATACGATATACCTTAATTGTATACTACAATTGACACGTGATATCCTCATTTGAAATGAGTCATTTCTAACGCTAAGAAAGCACTTTTGAAATATTTTTTAAGTCGTATGTTTTATGCTACTAGAGTACCCGACGCTGGTCTTCACGGAAGACCAGCGTCGGGTACTCTGGTAGCACCTGGCATTATGCTGAGTGTTCACCTTTTTCAGTATCGGTGTACAATTTAGTAAGTAAGTTCTACCATTGTTTTCTTTCTTTGTTTATGTATACCCACCGTGTACTTATACTGAAATAAATAATATTCTATTCTCATCATCCTCCTAGCGTTATTCCCAGTACAGTTGAATCCTGAAGGATGCCTGGGGTCCGCTACCTAATCCCAAGAATTGGCGTAGGCACTGGTTTTAACGGAAGCGACTGCCATCTGACCTTCCAACCCGAGGGGGAAACTAGACCATATTGGGATTAGGCTTGTCAAGTGAGTGGGCAACTTGACTGTTAGAGGTTCTCAAGCCGCCCGGAGGCCTCTAACTTGGCTTAACGACTGCTATCATAGACAGCAACCGGGATCAACGGCTTAACGTGCCTTCCAAAGCACGGGAGCGCTCAGTTAGTAACCACTCAAAGCGGTCACCCATCCAAGGACTGACCTCGCCCGACATTGCTTAACCTCGCATACCGCACGCGGTACGCGGGTGCCGCTGGGACATGAACTCTCCTAATAATATTCTATTCTATTTAAATTTTCAATACTACATAGTGGCACAGTTCTACTTCAGTACCTATTTACGAGACTACAATCTATACCAACTGATGAAAAGGCACAGTTAACGTACAGTTAAAAGGTATCCCCCGTTGGATATATGGATATCATAATCATAAAATGATACAATACCACAGAATAAGTAATAGTACAAGTACAGAAGTTTCTCTGTTAACAAATCCCCCGTTTAGGTATGCCGAACGTGCCTAGACGTGGCCATCTCGTTCTATCGCACGCAACGAGGCCCCGCCCTCGGCGCTAGGGTTACCACCAGCGAGAACCTATTTAATATAAATTTAGTAGTGTTGTTTACAATAAATAAATAAATAATAAATAAATATTAGGGGACATTTTTTACACAAATCAAACTAGCCCCACAGTAAGCTCAATAAGGCTTGTGTTATGGGTACTAGAGATTTAATAGATATATACTTAAATACAATTACGAATAGTACTTTTAAGGTTCCGTAGCCAAAATGGTGAAAACGGAACCCGTCCGTCCGTCTTTTTATCTGTATGTGACAGCCGATGTACTTACTCGGAGACTATAACACTATAAGCACTACAAATACAATTAAAACATTTAGCAGGAAGGTGTGATCTACTCGTATGAACCGCTACGTAAAAGTGATGTGAAATGACGAAAAAATAAGTAGGGAGAGGGGGCACTCCATACATGTAACCAGGGGATACAAAGTTTTATATAATTTTTTAACGGCATCACTTTAAAAAATAAATTTATGAGAACCAACGTTTTAATTTTCGTTTTCTTTTATGTCAACCGTTGGTGAATACCAAACTCAATGACTGTCAGTTTTTTGAGTGATAACTGTCAGTATTTTCAACATTTTAAGATAAAAAAAGACACAGAATTTGGGTAACTATATAAAGATATTTTTTATACAATAATGCTGTGGTTTTGATATTATTATTTAACACGAAACGGATTATTTTATGATCGTACAGCGGTACAGCAGCGCGTGCGCGTGCGATCCGTAACGCTGCGCCGCAACCATTGAATAGTCACACGACGTGTGAGCCGGCGGCCGTATGTACTTTGCGCGGCGCGATGACGTCACGGTAGTAAACCACCCCTGACATTACTTTATGATTAATATTTACTGTAAAGGTTGTATAACCTCAGAGACGGACTGGCGAGTTAGTTCAAATTAAATTTAGAATGTCAACTGTCTCTGTCTAGTGGAATAATAGTTGAAAGCGGGAGACTAGGCGAGTCCGCCCTGGAGAGAGGTCGATTTAAGATATTATCCCTGTGAATATAGTTACGAAATACATTTGAGACTTGTTAATTCTACCCCGTAGCTCAGTCTCCCTACATGGTGGAGGTTAGGCGCGTTTTCAGAAAAAAAAACGCAGTGAAAGACGTACCTAAGAAAAGCCAAGCGAGTGCATATGTGCATACCTAAAAGTAAAAAGAAGTGTATGCTCCTACGAAAGGAGTGACCAAAAGGATTTCCTGGTGATATTGTTTCAATTTTAATCATATTTCATCCTAGCCGCTCATATGACCCTGGGTACAAATATTACCCAATTAGAAAATTCACTTGCCTGCCCTGGTGTCCTGAGGACAAACAAAACCCTTGTCTGCCCCGACATTTTGGATCAATGGCGGCCGGGCGGAGTGTGCTTTACATCCACAAAACAAACCATGAAGACTTGTTTTTAGGTATTATTAATGTTTACCTATTTTGTCAATAACATAATCAACTTTATCACGGTATTTAATTATTTCAAATTTCTTTTGTTTGTAACGCCTAGTATAAACACAAATGACAATGAATAAATTTCCACCCACTTTTCACTTCACACTAAACATTCACAGATTTATTTAAAATGCTGGCACTATTATATATTTGATGTTAAGGGGAGGTCGTCAAGCGAGTTAGCGTTTTCGAGTTTTCTAAAAACAACCTGAAACGTAGAAAAAGGGTTTTAAAAATTTGAAAAAATTCTATGTTTTACTTAAGGATCTAGTCTAGTCAAAGTTGCACTCAGATACACGATCTAATGAACTTCGCTCGATAGAAAGAGACCCCAAAGTTACTCCTTTTTGTAAAGCATTTACAATCTGACGACTAAACTATTGATGTTTTAAATAAAGTTTTTGAACTAAACTAAAGCCATTCAGTATTTCTAGACATTTTTGCAGAATTTAAAAAGATAAAATGATTGTATGAATTAATATGTTTAAATACCTACGAAATGCGCGAGAGCGGAGGCTCGGCAGGCCCGATCAGTCGCGCGCTGGCGCTTACAGACAACGGACCTGTGTCAGTTTTATCCGCGACAGTTTCGTGCACCAAACAAGCAGTTTTTGACGAATTTATATAATGGTTGCAAATTATTTAAGAAGGGCAATAAAAACCCGAATGAAAAAAGGCGTAATTATTAACAAATAAATTATGGTCATTGTGCCACAGTATAAAAATGACAGTATAACAACTGAACTGAACCCCTCCAGAAATGGAACCAAAGTTGGTAAAATTATAAATGAAATGTTTATTACCAGAAATTGTAGATATAGTAAGAGATCTACGAGTACTGCTTTGCACTTGAATATTTTTTTAAGCTGTGAGCTTCAACACATTGATTCCGGCCGTCTTTTTTTTAATACCACGTCAGTGGCAAACAAGCGTACGGCCCGCCTGATGGTAAGCGGTCACCGCAGCCTATGGACGCCTGCAACTCCAGAGGTGTCACATGCGCGTTGCCGACCCTTTTAAAATTTATACACTTTCTATCTTTCTAGCTAATCTTCTTTTATAAGATCTACCCATTTCCAGGTAGCTACCGTGGCAAGTTTGGTATCATTTTATATACCATATTGATTCTTTTGTCATCTTTATGTAAAAATCATTTCTGGTATTTATTTTTTAAAAATACGGTAACCTTTCGCATAAATAGTAAAAAAGTAAAAACTTCGCAATGTTTTTTATGCTTTGAGAGCTAATAACTTTTGATGAATAAATTAAACCACCAAAAAATATTCTGTCTGTATTTTATGTGGCACTCTTTAGGGGAGGCCTGTGTCCAGCCGTGGACGTCCATCAGCTGATATGATGATGATGACGATGACACGCACACGACAAATAAATATAACACCCTGTATAAATATAACACAAATAGATAAAAAATTGCATGACCTATTAAACAAATCGAGTAGAGAGGTATAAGACATATTTCTTAGGTTCTTAGGTTTCATAGATTAAATAACGAATTTCAGGGTTGTACTATGAATTCTGTTTTTTTTTTTTCATTATAATGGATCCTACCGTAAGTTCTACTTTCAATTATTTATTTACTACCTATTTATTAAAAAATGATATCAATGACATACTAAAGTTTAATCATAATTAATGCATTTCTTAAGTCAAAATACAGTTATATTTCTATACTGTGACCAGTATGAAGCTAGCGGGGTCATCCGAGTTCACAGTCGCTTCGTCCGCGCGGGCTTGTTCACGCACCGCCAGGACAGCGCTAAATACCTACTCTCGCAGGACTAGAGGGCCTTAAAATCACTATTTCCGCAGAAATACAGGAATTTACGCACTAGCAAGCGAACCAGTGGATACACTTGTTTGAAACGCGCGCCACAGACTAAAAAATCTAGTCGAACGTTGGTGGCATGTATGAATAAAAGTAGGTCAAAATTATATGGAAGACGAAGCGAGACAGAGATTACGGATGGGTGTATAGGGAAGACGAGGAAAAAACAGTTTAACAAGCTAGGGCTATGGGGTAATAAAGTACACGCGGGCAAACAACTCCTTTTTGATTTTGGGTATAAAAAGTAACCGCGGGCAGACATGTGTCCTTTTTTCAAAATTGCGGGTCTTAGGAGCGGCTAGTAACATAAACTGTACACGCGCGTCATGGATGTAGAAAAAATTACAGGCACCACGGATGTGGAAGATTTCATCCTACAGCATGACATAATTAGCAAAATAAAAGGGTTTTCCGATGACCAGAATAAATACGCCATAACGAGGAGCGGCGCCCGCGTAGCGCGTGCGGTATGCGAGGTTAAGCAATGTCGGTCGAGGTCAGTCCTTGGATGGGTGACCGCTTTGAGTGGTTACTAACTGAGCGCTCCCGTGCTTTGGAAGGCACGTTAAGTCGTTGATTCCGATTGCTGTCTATGATAGCAGTCGTTAAGCCAAGTTAGAGGCCTCCGGGCGGCTTGGGAACTTCTAACAGTCAAATTTTGAATTAAAGGGAAAATTTTAAAAATTTAATGCTCCGAGCAGGATTCGAACCTGCGACATCTGGCATACGCGGCCAATCGCTCTAGCCTCTGAGCAATCGGAACATTCAAGCTCGTGCACGAAATCCTTCACTAGTTCCCTCTTACAACGCCTAAGAGAGGCGTACAGCGACATCTACTGTAGAAGACTTAGACTTCTATTAACGGCACCAACGTCCCAAATTACATTGAGTAATCATCAGTAATGATGCGCCATCCCATACTAATTTATTTTGTATTGAGCAGTAACGCTGCTAACGATAATTCCAAAATTTAAATTAAAGGTAAAAATTGAAAAATTTAATGCTCCGAGCAGGATTCGAACCTGCGACATCTGGCTTACTGCTTAATACAAAATAAATTTCTAACAGTCAAGTTGCCCACTCACTTGACAAGCCTAATCCCAATAAGGTCTAGTTTCCCCCTCGTGTTGGAAGGTCGGATGGCGATCGCTATAATATCGCTTTAATTCTTGCGATTAAGTAGTGGACCCGGGCATCCTTCAGGATGCAACAGTACTGGGAATAACGCTAGGAGGATGATGATGATGTACTGTATCTGCAGTAAAGTTCTATAAGTCTCGTAAAATTGTACTGAACTGTGTCACTTTATAATATATAAAAAAAAATAAAAAAAAAATCTAAATTTAATTTAGAATTATTTGCATTAGTTTTAATTAAAATGGCGCGTTCGTGGCCCAGCGGCGCCCGCGTACCGCGTGCGGTATGCGAGGTTAAGCAATGTCGGGCGAGGTCAGTCCATGGATGGGTGACCCCTTTGAGTGGTTACTAACTGAGCGCTCCCGTGCTTTGGAAGGCTCGTTAAGCCGTTGATCCCGGTTGTTGTCTATGATAGCAGTCGTTAAGCCAAGTTAGAGGCCTCCGGGCGGCTTGAGAACTTCTAACAGTCAAGTTGCCCACTCACTTGACAAGCCTAATCCCAATAAGGTCTAGTTTCCCCCTCGGGTTGGAAGGTCGGATGGCAATCGCTTCCTTAAAAAACTAGTGCCTACGCCAATTCTTGCGATTAAGTATTGGACCCAGGCATCCTTCAGGATGCAACAGTACTCGTAAAATAGTACTGAACTGTGTCACTTTGTAATATTGAAAAATTAAAAAATAATTCTAAATTAAATTATTTTCCAAATTGCTTTCTTGGGGTTAGATATGAGGATGTCACGTATCATTTGTGGTAGATTGTACCAAAAAAATCAGCCATATCGTATCTGGAGGACCAAAAACTTGGTATATTTTGAAAATTATTTTTGATATATTTAAAATATGGCTGAATTTTAATGATTTGCAGAATCTCCTCAAAAAGCGCTTTCATATAAGAATACAAGAAAATAATGACTCAGCACTCACATCCTAAAGGATTTTTTTTAAATCTGCGGGTCAAAAATTTTGTTTTGACCTCTAGTGCATTCTGTGTGCCAAACGGCTAAACTGTACATCGATTTGCGGATTTCTCTTTGGGTTGTATTTGGGCTCGTACGCCGTCTACTAACTACAGTATAAATAAAGTAGAGCGTTTGCTTCAGACGAGGCGCGCGCAGTGAAGGCGGAGGTGTCGGGCGCCGACGACGAGGACTGCATATCGCGTGAGTACTCGCCACGCGACACGGTACAAGCCCGAGCCGAGTACGACATTCTTCAAACTACTTGGTAGAGGGGGAGCGGGGGAGCTAAATAAGCCAATTACAAAAAAGTTTTGCACAGAACATCGAGTGTCATGTTACTCATGTTATATGAAAGAGGTCGTTGTGAGAATCTCATTTTTAAACTTATTTAAGCTCACCCCGTACCGACGTAAATTTTCCTTGTGGTTCAAGCATGCGTCTGTTAAGTGGCGGTCGTGGGCTTGATTGTATTACACATTTACCATTAGCTTTTTGGTGAAAGCAAACATCGTGAGTATACCTGCAATCTGCATACATCTACGAAGAAGTTCAAAGATGTATGTTGTGTCCCCACCCTGCACTGGACTAGGGGGAATACTGGCCACCCCCCCTCACTTATGAGAGGAAGCCTGTGTCCAGCAGTGGGACGTATAAAGGCTGATAATGATGATGATATTTCTCGCTTAAAAGGAATTTGATAACTTAACGTCTATGACGCGACTACTAATATCCCCTTGAGTTGGCCTCAAAACAATATTAGTAGATAGGAGGTGCCTCCAGGTGGTCAGCGTATTTTTTGTAACGCTTTGCTTTCTGCATACAGATCTTGGATAAGCCGGAGTAAAGCTCGAAACGCACAGAGCGGGCGCGGCGCGGTGCGGGGGGGAGGCGGATTTGCATTTTTGATATTTCCGAAACATCGACTGTCGATTACTGCTTCATATGTCGCAAACCCCGCCTCCGCTCTACCGCGGTACCGAATTCCGCGTGGGTTTTTGGTGCAACGTGTCCCGGACCGCGTTTGCTTTACCACAAAATCGCCTCCACCCCGCAACGACGCCGTGCCGCGCTCTCTGCGTTTCAACCTTAATAGTGAAGCCACAAGTGTAAGTTTGGTTTGTAATGAAACAGCTGTTGTGTGTGTTGCAGTCGCTCGGGCTGGGGGGCCGCAGCCTGTGTCCGCGCGCGCCAGGGAACAGCTCGCCATGGCTTGTTCCGTGAGGCTCGAGCGCCTCCGCGGCCACGAGGCGCCGCGCGCGAGCCACACGTGGCGAGCGACATCGCGCCGCGGCCCGCGCCCCGGCCCGCGCCCCGCCCCCATCAGCCGCCGCACCTGCCCGACTTGCAACAAGCAGTTTCCAAAGAAAAGTGGTCTGATTAAACACATCAGAACACATACAGGAGAAAAACCTTATTCGTGCGATGTTTGTAGTAAAACGTTTGCACAAAACTCAGCATTAAGGACACATCAACGAATTCACACAGGCGACAAGCGTTATACCTGCCATATATGTAAAAAGCAGTTTACACAGAAAAGTAGTTTGATTACTCACATCAGAAGACATACAGGAGAAAAACCTTATTCTTGCGACGTTTGTAGTAAAACGTTTGCACGACGCTCAGACTTACGGAGCCATCAACGAATTCACATGGGCGATAAGCGTTATACTTATACATGCGATATGTGTAAAAAGAAGTTTACACAGAAGAGAAGTCTGATTAGGCACATCAGATTACATTCAGGAGAAAGACCTTATTCGTGTAACATTTGTAGTAAAACGTTTGCACAACACTCAGTATTAAATATGCATCAACGGATTCACACGGGCGACAAGCGTTATACCTGCAATATGTGTAAAAAACAGTTTATAAAGAAAGATTATCTGATTAAGCACATCAGAACACATACAGGAGAAAGACCTTATTCTTGCGACGTTTGTAGTAAAACGTTTTCACAAAGCTCACATTTACGAAGACACAAATGGATCCACACGGGCGACAAGTGTTATATCTGCCATATGTGTAAAAAGCAGTTTATACAGAAAATTAGTCTGATTACCCACATCAAAACACATACACGAGAAAAACCTCATTCTTGCAATGTTTGTAGTAAAACGTTTGCAGACAGCTCACATTTACGCAGTCATCAACGAACTCACACGGGCGACAAGCCTTATATTTGCCATATATGTCAAAAGAAGTTTCCACGGAAGGACACTCTGACTACGCACATCAGAATGCATACAGGAGAAAAGCCTTATTCTTGCGAGGTTTGTAGTGAAACGTTTGCAGCCCTCTACACATTAAGAACGCATCAACGAACTCACTCGGGCGCCAAGCCCTACGCGCGTGATATTTGTAATAAGCAGTAACCTGACACCACAGGTCACCTCCCACTAGATGGCCCCTATGAGCGATTCAGTTCGAATCAAAAGTCACCAAAGTGAGCGGCATGCGCGGGTCGCGGGGAGGTCGGTAACGTCGCTGCCATTGGCTGTTTCATGGAGCGCGCCCGGCGTAGGGGTGGGACGCGTTGTTCCTTAGCGGTTTATACCGGTAACGCAATTTATTATAGCTAAACAATTTTTCATCGTGTATATAATTGTGATTTTTCTAGGCATGTTTATGCATAATGTAATATACCTACAGGGAGCGCACTGGTGAACGGAAAAAAGATACATAGCAATAGATAACTAACTAAATATGTCAAGGATCAGCAACGCGCATGTGACACCTAAGAAGTTGCAGGCGTCCATAAGCTGCAGTGACTGTTTACCATGAGGCGGGTCGAACTTTTGTTTGCCACCGACGTGTTAGAAAATCCATAGCACTATATTCTAAAACGTAAAAGTTATATTATTCTTCAAATTATGCATATTTCATGCATCTATGAACATCAATAAACTACCACCGGTTCGGAAAAATAATCCTCTGCCACGAGAAGAACAGGTGTAAGAAACTCTGCAAGGTGCATTTTTTTCAAAACAATATACATTGTTTAGTTAATATAAAATTACAGTGTCAGCTTACAACAAAACTGCAATGCTACAATAGAAAACCCATTCTCGCGATAGATTACCCGTGCAGGACGCTATCACTGCCAAACATCCCTATCCATGATGTAATCATTGACCTTATAATATGCTTTTGAAATAAGTGTTCGTTTTACTACATAATCGTTGAAAGTATTTATAATTGTTCATCATCTTTTTTTTCCAGAATTTTTTAACTTCATAGATTGGAAATTAGAGGGTAGGGGGGGGACACTTTTTACGACTTTGACAGCTAATATCTCACCAATGGTTGACTTAAATATTTCCTGCATACACCTTCCTACCAAATTCATAATTGTAGTGCTCATAGTCTCCGAGTAAATCGGCTGTGACATAAGAACGGACGGACAGACATGACGAATCTATAAGGGTTCCGTTTTCCATTTCCGTTCCGTTTCAAAACTAATACTCTACAGAATAACTAGTACCTATTCACATTAAAATAAAACAAACTAGAAATCCATATTTTTTTAATTCGGTACGAAAGAAAACACGTGAAATCGCCAAATCGGTAATAGACCATAGCAGCATCGGCACATCACTATAGGTAGTCGTGACGTGTTTTCGTAAGAAAGGAATAGCACATTGCATTGTCAACTTGATGAAAAGGGTTAGACAAAAATCCCATTTTTATATGTTTTTAAAAGAGACCTGCACGCTCCGCACAGGTTGTCAACTTGCCCGCACAGGTTGTCAACTTGCCCGCACAGGTTGTCAACTTAGACAGGCTGCGCTGTAATATCGAGCAGGAGTGTGGATGCACAGGCGCCTCCTCGCGGACGAGTGTTGCACTCGAGTAAGTTATAAGACAGAGCGAGAAACCGAAGGTCATTCATCTCTATCTTATAGCTTGCAGGATTGCGGCATTGCGGGGTTCTATAATATACCCGACTATCGTGCTTGCTAGGCTGGGGAAGCATTTACCAGAACAATTTTCGATAGGTCGGTTAGCGACCAGCGTATATGGTGTCGGTTTGCGACCTCTTGGAGAGTTTATGAACCAAAAGGTTATCCTCTCGTTTTTCATGGACTGCCAAATAAAATTCACACTTTCTTCAAAGTTTGTAAAAATATACTCAGCGTGTGCTATTTTTAACAGACTTCAAAATTTCAAATGAGGAGGTTATCAATTCGGTTGTTTTTTTCTTTTTTTTAATGTTTGTTACTCCATAACTCCGTCATTAACCGATTTGAAAAATTCTTATTTTGATTGTATATATATCCAAGTTGGTCCCGTTTTTGTCAAAACGCAGTTCTGATGATGGGATCCATGAGGAATTGAGGGAACTCCTCAAATCTTTAAGGCAAACATACAGTGATTTTTGTGTTTTTATCAACAAGTCAAGCATTTTCATCCAAAAATGTGACATTGGATGAAGTGGAACTGCTGATGATGATCAGAACAGAACTCTTCAACGACGAAAAGTTTACGTTTGGTGATTTGTCCTCCTAGTTGTGTTTGTTAAGCAAGTTCTATTTTTACGATGGATTTTTGTCATGCTCGAGTTCTGATGATGGGATCCGTTAGGAATTGAGGGAACTCCTCAAATGTGAAAGGCACACAAATAGTAATTTTAGTATTTTTATGAACTAATCAAGCATTTTCATTCATAAAAGTGACATTTGATGAAGTGGAACTGCTGATGATGATCAGAACGGAACTCTTCAACGACGCGTAGTTCACGTTTGGCGATTTGTTCTCTTCGTTTTGTTTGTCAAGCAAGCAAGGTTTTTCCATGATTCCATGAGGAATTGAGGGTACTTAGTCTTCTACCATTATAAATATACTTATAGCCATTTTTATTTTATTGTATGGAATCTAAGAGTGCACCATTTAAGTATAATAATCTTTCACTCAGGCTCAAAGTCACCCAAAGGGCAATGGAGAGAGCTATGTTGGGAGTTTCACTGCGTGGTCGCATCAGGAATGAGGCCATCCGCAGCAGAACCAAAGTGACCGATATAGCCCTCCGTATCGCTAAACTTAAGTGGCAGTGGGCGGGGCACATAGCACGTAGAACCGATGGCCGTTGGGGCGGAAAGGTTCTCGAGTGGCGACCACGTACCGGAAGGCGTAGCGGTGGACTGATGACCTGGTGAAGGTCGCGGGAGTCCGCTGGATGCGGGTGGCGCAGGACCGGTCATTGTGGAAGTCTTTGGGGGAGGCCTATGTCCAGCAGTGGACGTCTTTCGGCTGACATGATGATGATGAATCTTTCACCGGCCTCCCCCATTGAAGTCGGTTTTTTTTTCTTAAAAATTATTGTAATAAAATTGGTACGATTTAGGGTCAAATATTTGCCGCTGGGTATACTTACTATTTTTAATTGAAGAAATCTCGTCCTTTCGGTGTTAGCAAACTAACGCTGGTCACGTAACCGGCCTAGCCACGGCGCGACCGTACTATGTTTTAGTTATAATAATAGAATAAGATTTATTGAAAAATCCTTATTTTATTGTGCTCTTGAACATACAAATTACGTATAAATATAATACTTTTGGAAAAACGTTTGTGTTTTATTGTAGTCAAGACTTTACAACGCAAAGATGCGGAACACCGTGCTGGGTGACCGCTTTGAGTGGTTATTAACTGAGCGCTCCCGTGCTTTGGAAGGCATGCTAAGCCGTGGATCCCGGCTGTTGTCTATGACAGCAGTAGTTAAGCCAAATTAGAGGCTTTCGGGCAACTTGAGAACTTCTAACAGTCAAGTTGGCCACTCACTTGACAAAGGGGGGTCGATGTTGCACCACGTCCGTAGGGAGTACAAACCGTTACCCTACACGTGGCCCCTGGGTAGTGCTAAGTGCAACAAAACTGGCTGGCAACTATGTACTTGTCTTCTCGAAGATCTCACGGTTCGAAAATAAATGCCATACGATTATTATTATTACCGTACTGGATCGCAAGCTTAAGCTTAAATACTTAATGCATTTAAACGTTGCTTACCTGCTTATATAGCAGTCGAGGGGTTCATGCGTATGACTCTGAAATATTTCTGTGCATTATTTTCAGTTTTTACAGAAATCGTTCAGGTTAAATGAGCGGATCTCTTTTACTCTGATAGGTATCTTTGTGTATATTGCTAACCTTTGTTTTGTTCTTTTTTACGTCTGCCTGGTTTTTAATTTTTGTTTACTGTTTTTTTTATGTTGCCTACCGTGATTTCACTCGACGGTCCCATCGGAAGACCAGCGCTGGCAGTAATGCCCGCATTATGCTGAGATGGGACCGTTTCGTGACAATACTAATAATATGTGATGGTGTACTGTATAAGTAATTCCATGTTGTTGTGTATAAAATGTGTATGTATTTGTATGGTCACGAATAAACGATTCTTATTCTTATTCTTAAATATGTGGTCATAGATTTTAGTCCTGGCTCGAGCCAACGGCTTATCCAGAACTTCTGTAGGTATAGAATATCACTTTTATTTTTACAGGTATGTTTACATGTAATTCATAATTCATTTATTGCATAATAATCATGTCGTACATTAGATATTACAATAAAATTTGGTTCGAGACATGAACCCTGTTAGGGCACAGCAATTTACAATTTAAGTATTATTTATAATATAACATTAATATAGTATACAAGATCCGAGATTAAAATAATAGAAATGTTACATAATACAATTTCAATTTGACAGTGACGTATCGTTTATGAACTCCTCTATTGAATAATAGCATCTTTCATATAATTTTTTTTTTAATTCTTGTTTAAATATTTCGTAGTTTTTTCCTCTCTTATATACATTGGTATTTTATTTGCTACCATTATGCAACGGTAATAAGGACCATTTTTGTACATCGCTAATTTGGTCACTGGTAGTTCTAATTTATTCTCATGCTTCCGTCTTTGCGATTTGACTACCTTCTTTGTAAATAAGTGTGAATTGTTTCTGACAAAAAGTGCTGCTTCCATAATATACATTGAGGGTAACGTGAGAATTTTAAGTTGTGTAAAATGTGGAAAAGTGTAGCTTTTCAAGCGCTCATAGCTCATAGCCTAGTGGAGCCTGCGCAACTGCATTGATTATATATTTGGCGGCTTTGAGTGATCTTGAACTAAGCGTTTCCATGCTTTTGAGGGTATGCTAAGAAAGAGGGATCAACCCCGCTCTTTGTATGTGACTAAGGTTCTAACAGTCAACTTGCTCACTAATGATTTATGAAATGTGTACGTGTGTGTGAACTTGGCTGTGCCGCACAGATCGTGACCCATCAATGGTCCTGTCGGAAGACCAGCGCTGACTCCTGAGTCAGCACCATGCTGAGGCGGGACCATTTCATGGTAAACTTTGAAAATTGTAAAACTTTTTTAACATTTTGTCTGTTTCCCATGAATAAAGCTTTTCTATTTATAATTTGACGAAACTCCAAGCTCCATCTGTTGATCCTAGTTTCTTCTTTAGGTTGGAAGGTCAAATGGCAGTTAGGTACTTTTTTTAAAACTAGTGCCTACGCCAATAGTGGTAATTAGGTGGCATGTGGCCTCGGGCTCCTTTAAGATGAAATTGGGATAGCGTTAAGATAACGAGGGCTTATAGATTAACCCACCATATCAGCCCAAGGACGTCCACTGCTGGACATAGGCCTCCCCCAATTTCATGGTGGGTAAATGCCATAATCGCCACGCTTGGCATGCGGGTTGGCGATCGCAGTGTCTCCACCGCACTCCAGGGATGCTGCTACCCGTCCCACGGTGGTCTTGGTCGTACTTTTAAGACATACCCGGGTCCATTAACCGGGTTACATAGATTAACCCAAAGTCGCATAAAATACAATTTCAATAACGAGTTATGGAATTAACGATTAACGTTAACTTCCGTTAAATCACTCAAAATGTAACGGTTTAACCTTTAACGATGTTAACTTTCTATTTAACGGATTAGCGATCTTGAGTTTTATGAAATTAAGAACAGACATGGGAATGGCAGCCCCCGACAGATTTTTCTGGGTTTGTAACTATACATCGCAATCATACAACCGTTTTTGAAATCTACTTTTATCTTTATGTACTTAGTTCGTATATGGTCGGGGGCTTATAATTGTTTTATTTTATTATTTTGCAATTAGGTAAAACCGTCGTGGGTTTTTCAAAAATTTTAATTTTATTTTATTGAAACAATTACTGTAATAACCAACAGCACTTGGAAGGACTTTAGAATATGCAACACCAAGTTTAGCGTTCATATTTTTTTTATAAATATTACTCTATTAGAATTTAGAAAGCTTTCCACAAAATTTCAAGTTGCGGCGACGTACGGTTTAAGAGAAAAAAAAATGGAAAGTTGAAAGTTTCTATACAAAAATAGGTAATAAATACGACGCCATAACAGTCGGACTCCGCCTTAGCTTCGGCGCTGTTGGACGAGCACCCCTTCCGCCCTCGCGTAACAAAGCACGGTCATCCATGCTCGGCTCCGCAGCTTCGCCTTGCTGGTCGCCTCCGGCGACCAGGCTCAGCCGCTCCACCTCGCACGGTTCCCGCGCTTTGTCACGGCGGGCGAGGGCTGCTCTCCCTTCGCGCCTCCGAATTTTTATATACACTCTAGGGGTAGGGCAGGAAAGACCACGTGGATAGTGTGGTGCTCTGATTCGGTTTTTGATATACCTACGGTCCATTGACGTGAGTGACGCAACTCATCTGATTGTCATGGCGTGGTATTATTTACCGATTTTAGTATAGAAACAGCCCAATTTTTTTTAAGTTTCCGCAACTAGAAATTTTGTGGAAAGCTTTCTAATCATGAGTACTGTTTATAAAAACAATATGAACGCTAAACTCGGTGTTGCATATTCTAAAGTTGAGCCACAGGTCGTATTTCTCAATCGATTCTCGTGAAATTTTGTAAGCAGGTTCGATAATTAGGTACACAGATTTTTTTATCGAGTCGGTTTTTGGAAATTTCAAAATTTGAAAAATAAATTTTTTTGCGAGGTCTACTGCTCACAGAGCCACTAGAGTATGTATGTATCACGGAATATATAAAAAGATGGAAGCGGCGTGACAGCTATCTACTTAGAGAATCACCGTAGCCGTTCCAACGCAATCATAACTAAATACATACACGCCAACACTAACGCAAAACGCTTTTAATTCCATTACGATTCTAACGGTTGTCATTTTTAGAAAGAAAATGACCTCAAACTAGCTCAATTTACGGCCTAAATTCCAATGCCCAAAAAATTACAGGTAAGTCTTTGCTTTATCAATATAGGGGAAAGCTTTTAAGGCATAAAAATTATATGCTATTAGTATTGATATATGCTTTCCTTCTTGTATTATTATGTAGCCAACCAAGCGTGTGTGAGCGAGATGCACTTTGGACAGAAATTGGTATGGTATCCTTGTTTGCAAAATGAAGACCGCGGTCAAATACTCTTGACATTTGATTGCGTTCGAACCCAAAGGTCTTATGTTACTATGAATGTCTGTGGTAGCACACCTATTTGGAAGTGAGAATTAGAATTTGGAAAGATATAGGGGTGAGGGTATAATCGTTAATTATCGATATAAATGCGTTGAATAAAATATGTCTAAAACGGAAAGTGCGGAAAGCGTGGTTTTCGTAATTTTGAACGAATTTTGACGTTGTAAGATCACAGTTCCTGCCCGGCTAGTATGATAGCTTATACTGTCACGTTTTATGTGACGTTTTAGTACATTTTGGCCATATAACGTGACGGTATAAGTTATCATACTAGCCGGGCTGTTATGCATAATGTTTTCCATTGCTTTAAATGACTTGTTATGTTATGCAGAGTATGTCGTTGGCAACGATCTAGTTAAATATTCAAATAAGTGTCTCGAAGTTAAGGTATGATAATTTAAGGAAGCGATTCACTTTACGTTACGATCAATCGAAAAGCTGAATTTGAAAAAGAACTTTACAAGTAGCACTATTTAGTAGCAAATAACATAGCAAATCCTTTCCAGCAATTTAAGCAAAAAACCGTTATGCATGATAGGTGCTGTAATCTAAGGAGCTTTGAAAGAACGTGATTTCCAGTTAGATCAACCTTATTTTATTATCGATAATAACCATTTACGAACTTGTTTGTTTCACATTTATTAAATAGAGGCACGTTTATTTAAAACATGGGTTTAAGTTGAGTCTACAAGGCTTAATGTGATTATATACCAATAATGAAATAGAATGAATGTATTTCAATTTCAATTTATTCATATTTCAAGTAGGCCTTATAAAACAGCACTTTTGAAAAGTCAATACACACTAAAACAATTGAAAAAAACGATACACACATACAACAACAAAAAAAAAAACTAATCATTACACAAAACAAATAATACATGTCTATGTCATGAAAAATACCCATAATTAATAAATAATAACAACACAAATGAAAACAATAAAACTAAGTACTAATCGTACGAGTAGAATATATGTCAATTGATATGGAAATAGATTATATAACTAAAACTAACAGGTCTATAATTAATTATTATGCTAACACAGGAATTAGAGCAATTCAGTCCCATGCGTTTTTATCACTAAGGTAATCCTTGGTGCTGTAATAAGCTTTAGAAATTAGCTTAAGTTTGACCTGTTTTTTAAATCTATTGACTGGAAGTTCTGTCATACTGCTTGGGAGTTTGTTATAAAAGCGTATAAAATTTCCCTTAAAGGAGTTTCTAATTTTTTGTAACCGCGTAGGTGGCATTGCAAGTTTGTTTTTATTTCTTGTATTAATGCCATGAATGTCACAATTTCTCTTAAAACTATTGATATTTTTATGAACATACACGATATTTTCATAAATGTATTGACAATGCATTGTCAATACATTAATTTCCTTGAACTTATTCCTTAGCGACTCCCTAGGACTCATTTTATAGATTGCACGTATGGCACGCTTCTGCAGTACAAAAATGACATTTATGTCAGCAGCACTACCCCATAGTAAGATACCATAGGTCATTACACTATGAAAATAGCTATAATACACCAATCTAGCTGTCTTCTCGTCTGTTAGTAGACGGATTTTCCATACTGCAAAAGCTGCCGAACTGAGCTTATTCGCAAGATTATTTATGTGAGGACCCCATTGTAACTTCGAGTCTAAAGTTAATCCTAAGAATACTACACTACTATGCAGTTCCAGTTTCTCGTCTTTAATATAGACAGTTGTTTGTGTTGTTTTCACATTAGTAGTGACGAACTTGATACCTTTTGTTTTTTTTTCATTTAGTAATGTAGTGTAATTTTGATTTGCAACAAATACGTTTCTTTCTCTATTACAGTACAATATGTAGGTATTTATATAGGTAATGTGGGCTAGAGATCTTGCGCGTAAAATAAAGTAAATAGAAAGTACTTAAATAAAATAATACTTATTCTATAAGCAAAGAAAACTATGCTTAATATGTTATTTTAAATTAGAACCATGACAAATAACTACCGGACTACCATCAGTTTTGTTATATAATGACATGAAGAAATGATTCGATATTTTTATTTATTGTTCTGCCCAAGTTAAAACATAATTATTTTTTCCCCTCACTAGCTCGGAAAGCCGTCTTTTATCCTTTGAAACAAGCGGGTAAAAACGCATTTTATCCACAAGTGGGGAAAGTAATTTGACCTTGGAGCGTGTTTGAGTAGCTTTTGACAGATAACAAAACGTAAAACGCTCCTAATAATTGTTCGTTTGATATCAATTATCATTAAATAAATGATTTGAGAATTTAATAAAAAATACCAAATTTAGCTTTATTTAATGATTTAAGTCGTAAACCTTAAAATTCTAAAACTAATATTTTTTTAATAATGATATTGAGTATAATTGTAAGCGCACAAGTTGAGTCGATGCAATTTCAAAACGCAGAACGTCAGAAATGTCATCATTGTCAATGTCAACTAAAATATACACACCTTGTCAATTGTCACCGACTCGGACTCACGTAAATATTATACACAACTTCCAGAGTTTTTTGTTATAATATCGTAAAAATATCAGTGATTCCAGTAATGAAAATCATGCCTGTGGAACCGTTTTTTTGCATGTTGCACTTTCCTCGCTATAGTGAGGAGAAAAGTTTTGTGTTACACACGGGTGCATAGTTGTATTTTACTTCTCGTGTGTTGAAACACTCGCTACGCTCAGGATTCTATTTTAGAACCACTCGCTTCGCTCGTGGTTCAACTATAAAATCCTTTCGCTGGCTTGTGTTTCAATTCCACACTCGCGGGTAAAATACAACTTTGCACCCTTGTATAACAAATAACTATTATTTTAAAATAATCGATAAATTCGTACATTAGGTATGAGTACCACTCTAGCCCTGCTAACAATTGAAAATGAAAAATGAAAATGAAAATTGTTTATTGTTCACATGAAGTAAGTAATTACAAGATATATCACGACTCTGAGCCCTGAGCTAGGAAACCCTGTGTTACAGGACCCAGTTTCGCATCAATGTTAGTTTCACTTAATTATAAATACAAGTTATACGAGTACAGAGGAGTATTTGTAAACATATTAAATCTGACAATTAATTATGATCTCATACCTATTTAATTAATATGTATAATATTGCTGATGTGAGTGTGTGTGTGTGTATGTGTGTATGTGTGTATGATTGGACCTAATATATATGTAATAGGTAATTTACATGTTTTATATGTTAAACGCTTTGAGATGAAAAATATATATATTTATTTTGTCACGGCCAGAAGGAGTTCGGTCTCATGGTAATCAAGTTGCATGAGCCACTTTGTCAGCAAATTTTTACTAGGGGGCCTTGTGATATGGTGATGTTTGCTAAATGTTTTCATTACCAGTGGGGAAATAAAAGCGTGGAATCTTTGAGCGAACTTCGTATGTGTTTTTGGGGTTTTCCAGCGCTGGCGTCGTCTTGTGTCCGCCAAGAAGATCTTGTCGTGCAGTTTGCCATAATTGTAAATCACTTTTCTTAGGAACAGCTGACGAACAGTGAGAACATTAGCAACTTTATAAAGTTCCTTGGTGCTAAAGCGTGATGGTTTTCTAAAAATAATTTTGAGAAGTGACCGCTGTGCTCTTTCTAAGCTAATTAAGTGTGACTTAGCCGCGCCTCCCCAGACCGAGTTGCAGTAGCCTAAAACAGATTCACAGAGGGCAAAGTAAACGGTTCTGAGCAGTTCTGGGTACGCAATATTCCTTAGGTTACGAAAAATGAACATGAGCTTTCTAACGCGGCATTTAAGTGACTCAATATATTGCCGCCACGTGAGGTGAACATCTAATATTACGCCGAGATAGCGTATTGTATTTGTACGCTCAATATAGCTAAGCCGATTGTCTATATTGTAGTTAGACGAAGGCTCACTCTGGTGTCCTGCGTTGATACTAAAGTCATCATCAGGCTGGCCTTTAGAATTCAAAGAAAAACATAAATATTTGGTTTTTTGGATATTTAATGTAAGTAAATTGGTATTCAGCCATTCAACAACAAGTTTTAAATTGGAATTTGCAAATTTTTGTACTTCAGGCCAGTCCTTTGCTTCGATAAAATGACAAACGGAAAGGAGCACGAATAGCGCGATACATTGCGGTGACATTACGGTAGTTCCTTAATCGTTGCCATTCGCAAGCAAGCAATGTCAAGCATCCATACCGATTCTCTCATATTAACGGAGTAATGGCGAATGTCGTAATCCATCGCAATGTTTTCCAAAAAACAATTATTTTAGTGCTTATCAGTGGAAAGAAATCACTCCCGGCTGATCCTTTAGGTTGTAGCTTCGTTGTCGGTAGTACAAAATTGCACAACAAGGCTTTTTTATATTTTTAAAAGGGTATAATTCGTCCATTGACAACTGAACTGCCTTTTGACTGCTTTTGACAAATTCATGTAAAACCGATCATAGACGCGGCTACGCGTGCCCCGCCCATTACCATTTCTATAGAATTTATTTGTCCTGTGGTATGTATCTATAAGTATAACATTTGTATCTGTGTGTATATGCGTATCTGTCTGTGGCATCGTAACTCTTTACGCATTGACTGCCAGCAACGCATACATGCGTTTTCGTTTCACCCAATGCCTTGAACGCACAGACGCGTTCACAACAGGCGCACACAGCAAAGTGCGGCGTCTGGCAAATGTTCAGGAAAAGGGAGTGGCAGTGAATGCGTTAAACAGGTGAACTGATTGAATGCGGTTTTTTATTTGAATAAAATTATTTATTCACCAAAAAAAAACAGACTCCAATTTTGTACTTGCTTTGCCACAATTTGTGGTTTCTGTGACCCAATGCTTGGTTACCTACAGAAAATACCGAAATCGGCATATGCGTGCCTATCAAATTCGATGAGTTCTCTCGATTCCTCCAAGATCCCATCATCAGACCTTCACCGGATTTATATGGGAGCAATGTGGGGGTACCTGCTTTGAAACAAGAAAAGAATTATCAAAATCGGCCAACGTGGTCAAGAGCTATCGGGGAACACACCAATCATGCATGCTCCTTCCTTCTATTGAAGTCGGTAAAAAAAGGTTTTCTAGCTGATTCTTAAGACATGTTTCATCAAAATCGATTCAGACGTTTTTGAGATATTGAACTTTGAAATGAAATCCCCGACGGTTTTTCAACTTAATTTGCCCGTTATTTATTTATTCACAAATAAACATGTCCGACTTACAGTGGACCAAACAGACCGAACGCCAGGACATATACAATACAATACAAATACAAAATTGTTTATTGACAGAAACAGATTGTTTACATATTAAGAATATCCGTCAGTGACCAAACTAGGCTGAGCCTGTATCTTGGCCATCTGCGAGTGCGGTTAATTAACATGGATGATATACAAATAGAAAACAAAAAATAATTAATTCAAGCACAAAACTGTAGCTCTAGTGAAAAGGGGTACAAGTCCTATACAATTGTACGGCACTTATACCCTTTTTCATTAGGGTCACTAAACAAACAATAGCTTGTAAAACTAGAGACGGGACAGCTTATATGTACAAACGTGAGCAACCCTACAAGGGATACCTTCCAGTTAACCTTTAAGCAATGGGAACAGGAACCGAACGATAAACAAACCAACACGAGTACAAACATGTATTTATAATAAATATTCTAATTATACAACTATACATTAATAAACACATATAGTACCGCTAATACAGGGTGTGGCCTGTAATAGGAGCAATAAATTTAAAGGACGCATCCTTAGAGCATTTGCAGTAACGTCTTGTGTCCAAATTTTTTTTATCTTTTTTCAATTGGGAGAAATTTTGATCTAAAGTTACGACCTCCAAGTAATGATCTTGGCACCCAGAGATTATAGCGCGGCAGTCAATGCTGACTTTGAGGTTGCTTCAAGTTATGACTCATAATCGTTGTCGCATTTTTGGTTTGAAAGAATATTTTTGGGATTTTTTTATTTTTTTTTTATAAATTTTTAGGGTTTTTTGAATAAATTATTATTAATATCAATCCAGTAGAGTAAAAAAGTACACACAAGCTACATTTGCGAAAAAAAAATTCCGAAAATATTTTTTTTTTCAATAAAATCATTTGGAAATAATTGCTGGAGAGCTCAATAGTGTACCGTTTAATTTTTTGCTCCTATTACAGGCCACACCCTGTATATACAAATGTCAAATACACATAATATAACAGTCGAAAGTTCGCAAAGAAATTGTAAAAACGTGACACGACAGCTGGCAAGAGTGTAACGCCAAAGAAGAATAGGTATATACATATTTCCACTTCATTTTATTTATTGTTTAATATAAATAGTACATTGTTTAACGAGGAGCGTAAGTGGGAAATTGCGCACGAGAGTCTATCTGTCTCGAGACTCGAGTTTGCAATTTTCTTACGTCCCGAGGTAATCACCATGTTTTCATCACATTTGCGAGGAAATAAATAACTCCAAAACAAAACAAAATTGAAGAAATCGACCACTTCATCTGCAGTATCAATGCATGGATGCCGAGAGGAGCGCGCAGCGCGCGCACCTTAAATATTGCGACCAATCAATCAGCAGTATTCTTGTGGAGCGCGGACAACTAGATTTTTTAAACCAATCAGATCACAGAGAATCTCATAACTCCCTACGGAGTTATGAAAATCCATAACTCCCGCGGGAGCTAAATCGGCTATAACTACTCAATGATATTTTAAGTATAGATAAGGTACCCGCGTTCCTAAAGTGTGCCGCTAAATAGGCGCTAATCATCGCCAAACGCAGTTATTTTTCGCTTAATCTGCTCCATAAAATCTATTGATACGAATAAATTAAAAATAATATGTAAGTTATTCATAATAATTTTTATTTAAGTAATTTTGTGTCGGAGTCAGTTATTTTGTAATTCGTTGACATGCCTACAACGTAAAGCAACCACTCGATACCGGTATTATCACTACTTACACTCGCGATCATCCGTCGATTAATAGGCAGAAACAGTTTGCACCTTCTGCCTATAGTTAGTTTCTTTAATCTATGTCAAACGTGCGGTGATTGGAGTTCGGGGTGGAGGCTGTCTCTTTCTTGTGTATTATTTTGATAAAGCTATCTCTTTTACGCTTTTGATGAAGTGTGCGTATTGTAAACAATAAAACAAACTGCGAATGTGTGATGCCGCGATGTTGGAAGTATTTCTTGCGCTTGTAATGTTTGAGCATAACCTATCTATACTTAAAATATCATTGTTGCAAGCACAGTTTTCAAGGGTTAACTGTAGTGCTGCGAGTTTTATTTGTGGTCTACCCACACTCCATGGCGATCTACCCTCTTCTTGGTTCGCTTTTTTCGCACAGTGTCACAGCTACTAATAATATAATAATAATAATAATATTGTCCTGATAGTCGTCTCTGCGAACGGTCTAATTGCGAAGAGTCTCGACCAACATCTCAAGAGACTCTCGCTAGATGGTTGGGTCAAGGGTCAGATACAGAAGGCGGTACTCCTGGACACGGCGCGGATAGTCCGGAGGTTCCTCTCTCTGTCGCCCTAACCACCGGTAGCTTAGGCCCCGCCTCGCTGCCGGCGGCACTCTAGGTTAGGTTTTTTTATAATGCTTTTATATTTTGTAAGTGTATTATTATATTTTACTTTTATAAATGTTTTGTAAAAAACCTAACTTAAGTTATAAGAAAAATAAAGAGAATAATAATATAATCACAGCTACTACCACCCAAAAATAAATAAGCCCTAGAGCCTAAATGGTGCTTGCAACAGCACCGAAATATCGGGAACTCAATAAATATAAAATAAAATAACAAAAATTACTGCCCCAAGTTAAAAATCAACACAATGGCGAACATTAAAAGAAAGTATATCACAATTTTGAAAAGTACATTTTGCAAAAAACAAAAATACACTCAAATTAATTACTATTTATTCCTATTGCTAGGCAATGGGTACCAGTCTCAGCGTTGCTGAATAGGTTTTAGATACCCAGCGCTGATTTTCAAACTGGTCCCTTTTATATGATATTGATATACATATATGTATATACCGGGTGTGGCTTGTAATAGGAGCAATAAATTTAAAGGACGCTTCCTCAGAGCATCTGCAGTAACCTCTTGTGTCCAAAAAAAATATCTTTTTTCAATTGAGAGATTTTTTAAAATTTATGACCTCTAAGTAATGGATCTTGGCAGTCAATGCTGATTTTGAGGTTGCTTAAAGTTATGACTCATTATGGTTGTCGCATTTTTGGTTTAAAAGAATATTTTTGGGACTTTTTTTTAATTTTTAGCGTTTTTTGAATAAATAGTTATTAATATCACTCCAGCAGAGTAAAACAGTACACAAAAATATTCAAAAAAAAAAACCTTTTTTTTTAAATTAAAACCATTTGGAAATAATTGCTGGAGAGCTCAATAGTGTACCGTTTAATTTTTTGCTCCTATTACAGGCCACATCCTGTAACATGTGTGAATATGTGTGTTTACATGGTAAATACCGCGTTCTGTTAATGACTGATGAATGAATGAAATGTTAATAACCATGTTAGCTTGAAGTCTTATAATGTATTTTAATTACTTAAAAGAAAAATCAACGAAATTATTGATACTTATAAACCTATTAACAATTAATAATCCGGTAATACCGCGTGACGCCGTGGAAGTTTGTTACAAAGGCATTAAAGCCCGAGACACACCGAATGCGTGCGCAGCACGTGCGCGTGTGCGTGGCGTGCGCGTTGTATCGTATGAAATGTCGTAGTAGATGACACACCGCTTGCAAGTCACGCGCACGTGCACGCCACGCAGTCCAGGTAAGGAGGGCCAAATTGTTGGACCATAGGTAAGGCTTGTTTCCGTGTGACACAAATTTCGTGTCACGACGCAATCAATTATAAATTATAGGCGAATTAAAACCCTTAACGATGGCACAAAAATTACCCTTTCATTCCGAGTTTAGCCCTTTTTAATGCTTAGACGTCCGGTTCATAAAGAGCTATTCTGGCATGCATCACCACCGATATCAGAGTAAAGCAGATACGCTCATTGAACGATTTCTGTACATCTGATCGATGCTCACTAATGCACAAAACAGTAAGCTTGAGAGAGAGATAAGTGATATCTGATAGGTCTTCACCTGTCAGTGTTTTCGCTTTCATAACTGCAAATTGCACTAAACTGACGTTTGTGACGTATTGGATTATATGGGATTTGACATTGTGGTGTGGGAATTGAGACGCATCGTTAACAGCCGAAAATGATCGTACTATCTGTCCCGTTCTAACTCATCTTGGTTAACCATAAGGATTCAAAGAGACAACTATATGAAAAAAATCATCTTGCTTAACACTACGGATGTGTTGGTATTATTAATCAAAGTGTATTACTTAGCCGCGATTAGAGTACAATTAGTGTCAATTTTTACCATTTTTCCATTAACTTAAGTACGTCTAAGCAGGGCTCGGAAACCGGTATTCTGTCCATATAAAAATACCGGTATTTTTTTTAGTTCTTATCGTTCTTTCGTCTACTATTTCATGTTTAATCAGGCAATCTAACAATATGAAGTAATAACCCAAATACATTATTGAGTCCTACATAAAGAGCGTAAACTAATTCAAAATATTTGGCTATTTCAGGATTTTGAGATTAACCGGTTCCGAGCCCTGCGTAAGTGTGTACATGAAATGATAGCTATTCCGATCGTTAACTAATCCCCAACAACTTGTAATACGTCATGCATTAAATGCCTATTAAACCCCATTAACCGTCGTATGTTGTGGTAACAAGTCCAAATTATTATAAAAGTATAGCCGACGGAGCCAATCCATCCGGCGGTCAACTATAAAACGAACACATCAAATATCATGTCCAATATACTCAGAAGCTTCAGTAAGCGAGGTTTGGGTTCTTCGTCGCCTTTGCGTTTCTCACGACGCTTTTCCAGTTCTGTAACACAACGCAAATATGTGCTAGGTTAGGTTAGAATGAATGGTGCATCTATTCCAAACACAGACAACCATTTTTAACCTCGTAAGCGCTGTTTTTTTAATAGCGGCAGCGATATCTGCCGGATGTACTATACCAAGTACAAACAAGGAGTAGTGCTTCCGATCCAGGCATATTTTTTTTAATTTTGTATAAATTCTTGCCATTTGTTCTAATGAGTATGTCTATGGTTTTAACGCATCCTTAGTTTGTACTTGGTGAAGTACATTAGGCAGTTATTTATGCTATGCAGTTAAAAGTCAGGTCTGAAGTTCTATTGTTAATTTGTACTTGCACGTGCGTGAGGGCTTGCGAGGTTAAGATGTGCTTAAAATATAAAAACAAAGGCAACAATTTACAATGCTGCAGGTGGTCTCAGAAAAGGATAGCACTCGAGTGTCGTAGCACAGTTACGTTAGAGTTTTAGTGTACCCATGGACACGAAAATACAAACACAAAGCAATACAAAACATATATAACAATTAGCGAAAAATAGCATAGAAAAAGGTTAGATAAACTCCCAGCATCGCCATCTTCAGTGTTCTTTGGCTGACTGTTTTGGAAGGTTTGGAATTCTCTGCCGGCGTCTGTATTTCCGAGTTCATATAACCTGGACCTTTTCAAGGCACGAGTGAATAGGCATCTTCTGGGTGAGCTCGCTTCATCGTCGGCCTCATCTTTGCCCCCTGGCTAGATGCTGGCCAAGAGCAATCCCATTTTAATAAAAAAAAAACTGAGCCTTCTTATGAGGCACATAGTAAGTGACCACTTTTCAGTGCCATACGTCGGTACTTGCTAGTGGCTCTCGTCTTGAGACACTGCGAAATATACTGAGCGTTTCTATGTGATCGCATGATGGCTGCAGCAGCACCAAAGTATATAACCCTCCGAATCGCTGAACTTAAGTCCCCGTACGCTCGACCGAACTCGATTCTCCATACAAACGTAGTTCCGTTCTCATTTTAAAACGCCATGCTGAAATAACATGAAACTTTGTATACACAATGGGATCCGCCATGTCTAGGTCGGAAATTAGTTTCTGTTGCTATAAATTGGAATGGAACAAAAATACAGCGAGTTTTTGAATTTTTAGGACTTGTATGAAAACCTTAATAATCACTGTATTTTTTTTCCAGTATAATTTCAAGCAACAGCAACTAATTACCGAACTTGATATACCGGATCCCCTTGTGTATGCAAATGTTTCCAGCATGCCATTTTAAAATGAGAGCGAAACTACGTATGTATGGAGAACCGAGCATAATGCGGACTTAAGTCAGTGGCGTGCACTTCATAAAGACAAAAAGACACTGCCTACCCTGCTGTAATTCCCATATCTATCCTTTTAAATTCATATTTCATAGTAGTATAGGTACATAATCTAATGGATTATTAAAAATCAATTATTCAAATAAACAAAATAGCTCCATCTATCGGTAAATCGTTGTCACTATCGTACCGCGATGACAGAGTGAGTACACTGGCGACGATGCGATGTGCGAACGATGACGCGGCACTAGCGCTGCTACGTGCCTTTCACGGCGAAGACAGAAAACATTCGGCTCTAAAGCGTTATTGTGTGCGTGCGTTAGAGCGCTGTAGTTACGCCTATACAGTGTTGTGTGTTTTCCTATAAAAGCATGCACACATTGATATAAGTAACGCACACAAACAGAGGCATAAGCCACTGTCTAAATCCTTACGCGCGTAGACGACGACGGCTGAAGGTTCCCGAATGGTTCCGAAAATTACGCGACCACTTTAAAAAGTAGCATTACGTATGGTAATGAGTGCAAATACGAAGCATTTTTTTTTGTCTCTCATATCTCATATTAGTTGGGCAGGTTTAGGTTTGTTTACATTTTAATTTTTTATGCATCCGCCATTGTTTCGATGTGATAACGTGTGCCGGTGAATTATTGTTTTAAAGTGAATTATTCAAAAACATTATGGATGATTTAAGCTTGAATTTTTTTTTGTCTACCCTGTCTCAAATCTCTGTGCACGCCACTGACTTAAGTGGCAGTGGGCGAGACACATCAAATGCATCGATGGCCGTTTGCAGTAAACGGCGTGAAACGGCCTTCGGCGGATATGATCATTAGAATCCAGGGGGCAAAGGAAGGACAGCTAAGAGGTATTTTTAGGGTTCTAGCAAAAACGGAACTATTTGGAATGGACGTAAGTGACGTAACATTTCTTAGGAATAAAGAAAATGGCTAACGGCGAATGCTTTTAATGACATTGATGAAAGATATATTAAATTAAATTCGTTGCATGTTATTAAATTAATTTAGACATTTTAATTCACTATGTAATAAAATAATTTAAATTGTATAATCCAATTATATTTAATCGACACAACTTAATTTCTATGACAATAGTAATCATTTGACATTTAAAATTTTGTATATTTTATGAATACGTATTATTAATATTGAATAAGCTTTTACGCATGTCCAATGTGATACAAATAAATACTTATAACACAAGGATTGGAATTGCAATGCAAACATCTTCACTCGCTGCCGATATTAGAAATTCCGCCTGTAAACGAGTATTGTTTCTGTCTATTGTTTTTAAAATCTAAGAAATATATTTTGCTGTCTAAGATTTCTTTTGTAAACTGAAATGTGTTATCAGAATATGTACTGATCAAAATACAGGGAATTAAGATATATACAGGGTGTGGCCTGTAATAGGAGTAATAAATTCAATGGTACACTATTGATCTCTCTAGCAATTAAATCCAAATGGTTTCAATTGAGAAAAAAAGTTTTTTTTTTATACAAAAATAGCTTACGTGTACTTTTTTACTCTACTGGAGTGATATTAATAACTATTTATTTCAAATACATTCAAAAATAAATTAATAAAAAATCCCACAAGCAGCAGCATTGACTGCCGCGCTATAATCTCTGGGTGCCACAATCCATTATTTGGAGGTCATAACTTTAGATAAAAATTTCTCCCAATCGAAAAAAGATTTTTATTTGGACACAAGAAGTTACTGCAGATGCTCTAGGGAAGCGTCCTTTAAATTTATTGCTCCTAATACAGACCACATCCTTTATAAGAAACGGGCTGCACGTCTCCAGCGTGTTCGGTAGATAAAATTTCCGTAATAAAATATAACGGACTGCTATAAAACCGGGCCTAACTATAGTTAATTAACTAGGTAAACGGTTCGCTAATGATCGAATAGATGTCGCTACTAACTTACATACGTTAGTAACGCCATCTACCCCATAAGAACGATACACAGAATAGAAGCGTATGGCACAGATGGCGCCACATAGGCGTAATCTTATTATAATAGAAATGGCAGCCTCGTCAGTGGAGGGATAAACTAACTACGAAATAACTAAACCACTTAGCAAAAATAAATAGATGTGACTCTCTAAGCTAGAAGTTAATATGTTAGTATATTGGCTATGTGCACGTCTGAAATGTCAAACGTCAAAGGTCCCGAGACAATGTCAAAACTCAGAGATGTCAAATAATGACACATGAATATTTTATTTACTTAACGAGTAAGACCCCGTATTGGCAATTTTACTGAAATAAATAAGAGAATAAATAAATACATACAAACGAAACGAATCGTAGGAAACCGTAAAGAAACCAATAGAAAACGTGAAAGTAAATTTGACAGTGGTCCCCGGTAAGTACACATTTCTGCCGTGGTGTGCGCTACGATCGCCTAGCTTACCCCCACCGCCTACTTCGCACATAGCCAATAGCAGCGAGACAAGATAGCGGATACTTTTATATTTGAACCGCATAGTATGTAAAGGCTCTGTTACCATATTTCTCTTTCTCTTCCTCAATGACGGAGTGTGTGCGCGGCAGAGAGGCCGTAAGGAACACCTGGATGCTGTAATCGGAGTGCGCGTGAGACCAATGTCCGAACACACCGATACCTAAAAAAAAAAGATTAAATTTATAACATGATGTTACTAATTACTATGCGGATAGTAAACTATCAAAATATTACAATAAATTGCACATTATTAAATTTTATCAAAATCTTTAAAAAAAACGGTTTTTTTTCGTCCAAGAGTAAATTTAAAGGTACCAAAAAATCTTTATGTAATAAAAAAGAATTGTATGACACTACCTGTACAGGGTGTGGCCTGTAATAGGAGCAATAAATTTAAAGGACGCTTCCTCAGAGCATCTGCAGTAACCTCTTGTGTCCAAAAAAATATCTTTTTTCAATTGGTAGAAATTTTGATCTAAAGTCATATGTAATGGATCTTGGCACCCAGAGATTACAGCGCGGCAGTCAATGCTGATTTTGAGGTTGCTTCAAGTTGTAACTTATAACTCATAATCGTTGTCGCATAATTGATTTAAAAGGATATTTATGGTTTTTTTTTTGTATGAACTTTTAGTGTATTTGAAATAAATAGTTATTAATATCACCCCAATAGAGTAAAAAAGTACACGTAAGCTATTTTTGTATACAAAAATTTTTCATAAATATTTTTTTTTCCAATTGACACCATTTGGAAATAATTCCTAGAGAGCTCAATCGTGTACCATTTAATTTATTGCTCCTATTCCAGGCCACAGGTCGTTTTGAATCTCGGTTTAAAAACAATCTGTTCCAAACAACATCAAAACTAGCGTTATATAAAAATGGCCCCTACTCAATGTCAATAATAATCTACAATAAGTTACTCAGCGAAATAAAGAATGAGCCTAATAGTAATAAGTTTCTTACAAGTTTAAAAGCATTCCTTGTAAATAAAGCGTTTTACTCAGTTAGTGAATACTTAGCCTACAAAAGTAATAATTAATTTTGCAATATTTTTATGTACTTATAGTTAAATCAAACGTCGACTTCTCTACCGTTCATTCTGACAACTTCCTGATAAAATATAATTAGTATTGTATAATTGATTTTTGCGGATATGTAAATACATGTATAGTTAAAAGTAAAATTGATAAATGTAGATGCATGATAATATTATTATTTAAAATTGCTACATTCTGTTGCAGTGCCCTCACTGGGTTGTGTTGAAACTTTAACATCTTTAACATCTTTTGTACACACAAAGCAATGAGTAAATGATTATGATTATGACATCCTGTATTTCACGACCAAAACAGCAATTTACTTAATTTCCCTTACAAATATTATAATGTGACGTCACAATGTAATGTTTTTTTTACCGTTTAACCGACTACAAAAAAAGGAGGAGGGTCTCAATTCGTCGGAATATTTTTTTATGTATGTTCACAGATTACTTGTGATTGCCTAGTGGACCGATTTCAAAAAAAAAATTTTTCTGAAAGGATATGTTTTTCCCATTATCAGCAAGTCTGGATCTGATAACGGGATCTTGGAAAAATCGAGGGAACTCCTCAAATTGTATAGCAGGACGGGATCTGGAAAAGTTTGGAGTCGGTGTTTTTTTTTTAAGTTTGTACTAAGCAATAACGCAGCTGCTAATGAAAATTCCAAATTTCAAACTAAAGGGAAAATTGAAAAATTAAATGCTCCTAGCAGGACTCGGGTTTTTTTAATTTTTCATTTTTATATTATTATTATTATATTATATTATTTTAGACAGGCAGCTCGCGCTGATAAGTCTAAATCATAGTTCACTAAGCACTAATATAATTCACTGCTTTAGATAGTTTATCAATTCTATTTTTAAACTGATTAACACTGTTGGAGTTCACAACTTGGGAGGGTAATTTGTTCCAAGTATTAACAATTCGGTTCGCAATAAAGTTTTTGCCGATATTTGTATTATGTCTTGTTGTTGTTAGTTTATAATTGTGCCCTCTTGTGCGCGTGTTTAGATGTCGAGTGAACAAGTCGGTCAGTTCTGGACAGTCGTAATAGCCGTTTAGAATTTTAAAAGTCTCAATCATGTCCCCACGTTGGCGCCTCCTTCTTCCCTTTAATTTGAAATTTCGTGTTTGATTTTGGTAAAAATTTACTTGTGTAGGAGCCGTTTGGAGGGCCGCTTACGTCTCGTTACTTAGGCTATATTTTTGGGTTTTGTTGTGCTTTAATTGTAGGACCAACTACACTTTTTATCCTCTCTAAAAACTGGTTCGAGTGGAACCATAAAAAAATAGTCCAGTAGCCAATTATGAGCGCCGTTATCAGCTAAATCCTCTCACATTTCTTCCTGTGTGTGTGTGGGTTAGAGGATAGGGACCTAAATCATATTTCCCTCTCATGAGACATGTCCTCTTGGCTCTTTATTAACCGACCTCAATAGAAGGAAGGAGGTTCCATGTTTGTTTTGGGGGGCCTGTCCATACAACCAACCTACAGGACACCCCCAGGAGCACTCAGGTACATAGGGTGGCTGCTCCCCAACAGCTCGCCACAAGCTGCCCTATGTTGACTGACTGCACTGGAAATCCAGTGGGCGATGGGGTCGTCACATTATTATTATTATTTATTATTATCATAGGTTGGTCGTATGACTTGAACTGTCAATGTCATTGCGTACCACAGATCCAAGCAGGCTTTTTTTTAAATATTCGACGGACTTAGAAATAAATGTCTAAGTAGTCTGATACGGGGCAGACGCGAGGTGTTATAAAATGTTTGTATTTTTTAAAAATATATGGCGCAACCGAAAAATCTGAAACTTTTTCTGTTAATGGCGTGGGTTAAAAAAAATTTCATGCATTCCCCATTTCATCTTGAAATAAAATAAAATATCAATTCTGTATTAATCCTTATCTACTATGCTATAAGGTTTATATTTCATCAGCGTAAGTAAAATAAAACTATTTCTCAGAGCTATATTAGCAGCAATCTGAACATTTGTACACTATGCTATGACACTAACGCTTCGTTCGGAAACAATAAATCCAAAATTTCGTTTAGGTGGCCTAATATCATGGTTTTTACGTTTATTTTTTTATACATTTTAATTAAGAAATTTAATTTCAATTCTTTTCCTGAAAACCTACCATTACTATTACTTGGTACATAGGTTTTTTTTTTTTTTTTTTTTTTATTAAAAATGGGATTGCTCTTTTCACGAAGCCTGTCACTGTGTAAGCTGTTATTCATAAACATACTTACCCACAGGGCGGGGAAAGTCAGCCGGGATGTTGATGAGATCGGGGCCGCATGTGATTGAGCTGAAGTTGTTGCGGTCCACTTCGTAGCTTGGCCTAGATTAGCAATAAAATAAATAAAAGGTCCGGACTAGGCTAGGATAGCGGGATGACTTAGACGCCTTCCACTTCAAAATCATGACAACCACTTTGGCTTAGTTGGTAGTGAACCTGTCTATCAAGCCGGAGGTTCCAGGTTCGAATCCCGGTCAGCGCATTATTTTCGTAACACAAAGATTGACTTAAAAGCAAAAACTGGCTCCGTAACTATAAAAAAAGTTTAGGGTGCTTTCAGTGGCGGCCTCACACATTGCGAGGCTCCGGGCAGCTCCGGTGCATCAAATCTTTGCGAGGCCTTCACCTTGGTTGCGTGGGGCCCCTGTAAGAGCAAGGCCCCGGGCGGTTGCCCTGCTTGCCACCCCCTTAGGCTGTCACTAGGTACTTTAAGATGTCCACTCGTAAATAATTGTCATTATTTAAATTTAACAATAGATATTGAAAAAAGGAGGCCACAATGTAAAGTATTTTGTATTTAAGTACCTTTTGAATACATCAAACTAGTTTCTATGTTGCTGGATTTGTCTATGAGTTCAAAAATACTTTGGTCGCTTAGACGAGAGAATACTCGAGTAATCAACTGGATAAAATCCTTTTGGACATCCTCAGTAGCGCTAGAAGGATTCAGTGAAAATAGATCTGCGTGTGCTTGAAGCAATGGTTTCGCAGCGTTGTATGCAATGTCTTACTAACTTATACTGATAAGTAAGTAAGACATGGCGTACAGCTGAGCGAAGTGGCATATTCTCATGTTAGAGGACAAGAATCATTTTAGGTTGTCATACCAGCCCAGCTACTTAGTAATTATATTAAACTGAAATAACTTAGAAACGTCGTACAAGAAGGCAGTAATAACTTAAATTCTGTATTATAAAGCTATCTACTTACGTTAGGAGTGAAATATGCACTGACGAAACCAGAAATGTTAAAATTACACCATAAATAAACTAAAATCTCGCGAAAATACAATCAACAACCACGAAACGACGGGTAAATTAATGCTACAAATTTGCCGAGATTTCTAGTATATAACTGATGATAATCGCCACTAACCTGATCGTATCAGCAACATAAAGGTCTGCGTCGCCTGTTAAAGATGTTAATTCTACCAACAAGGGCCCTATATGCCCCAATTGCCAATATGAAAAATTTCCCGCACCCACCGACCCTACCACTGTGTCTAACAGCACTTTATCGTTCTCAACTTGCACATATCCCGATAAAAGTGAGGATATAGTCGATATACATACGATTCCTAACATTACTAGTATAAATTCACGTCGCATTTCTACGATAATACGATAAATAAGGAATTTTTCTAAATAACTTCGAGGTTCGATTGCAAGAGCAATACGAATGTGACAGAAGATTATTTTATATTTATAAAATGACTTATGAGAAAATATCAATTTCATATTAATCCTTAAAAACCATAAAATAAGGTTAATATTTCATCAGCGTAGTAAAATAAAATTATTTCTTAGAGCGATATTAGCATCAATCTGAACATTTGTACACTATGACACTAACGCTTCGTTCGGAAACAATAAACCCAAAATTTCGTTTAGAAAATGCACTTTTTCTTAGTATTTAACATTTTTGGATTACACGATTATTATTATTACAATACTGTATGTATTTTACTATTTTTACTTCAATATTCATCAATCGTGATACGCGTCGTGATATGAGTGTATCGCGTGATAAAATAACCGAGTAAAAGGCCACATTGGGGCCCTTTACATGATTGACCATACGAGGAAGCTAGCAAAGCTTCTCCGTTTCAGTTTTCGACAAAAAAAAATTGTATGACTGTCCAATAAATGTAAAACTTCGATAATTATATGGATTTCTTATGTCGAAAAAAAAAATTTTTTTGAGATGTCTACAGCTCACAGAGGCACTAGTTAATATTATCACAGTACTGGGGTGCCAATATTATCGCGGTTTTCTAAATTATATGGATTTTGTTTCAATATTCATCAATATTCACGTGACACGCATCGTGATATGAGTGTACCGCGTATTAATAATAACCGTGTAAAAGGCCCCGTTGTAAAAGTATACGTTTGAACGTCAATTTCGTTGAATAATGAATACCGACCTCTAGGATCGTGTGTTCTACGAATATTTCGTTACAGCAGCGGCATACTATGAGACCTTCCTTATAATTTTTAAGAAAAAAAAACCGACTTCAATGGGGGAGGCCGGTAAAAGATTATTATACTTAGATGGTGCACTCTTAGATAGATATACAATAAAATAAAAATGGCTATAATGTATGTTTATAATGGTAGAAGACTAAGTACCCTCAATTCCTCATGGAATCATGAAAAAACCTTGCTTGCTTGACAAACAAAACGAAGAGAACAAATCGCCAAACGTGAACTACGCGTCGTTGAAGAGTTCCGTTCTGATCATCATCAGCAGTTCCACTTCATCCAATGTCACATTTTTGGATGAAAATGCTTGACTTGTTGATAAAAACATAAAAATTACTATATGTTTGCTTTGAAGATTTGAGGAGTTCCCTCAATTTCTCATGGATCCCATCATCAGAACTGCGTTTTGACAAAAACGGGACCAACTTGGATATATATACTTACAATCAAAAAAAGAATTTTCCAAATCGGTTAAGAAATGACGGAGTTATGGACAAACATTAAAAAAAAAAAAGAAAAAAAACAAAAAAAAAAGTATACAACCGAATTGATAACCTCCTCTTTTGAAATTTTGAAGTCGGTTAAAAAGACCGCAGTAAGCTCGTAGCTCGGTTCTCCATACAAACGTAGTTACGGTCTAATTTTAAAACGCCATGCTAGAATAACAGGAAACTTTGTATACACAATGGGATCCGGCATATCTAAGTCGGAAATTAGTTTCTGTTGCTTGAAATTATAATGGAGAAAAAATACAGCGATTATTAAGGTTTTCATATAAGACGTAATAAACTCAAAAACTCGCTGTATTTTTTTTCTATTACAATTTCTAGCAAAAGATATGGCGGCTCCCATTGAGTACACAAAGTTTCATATTATTTCAGCAAGGCGTTTTAAAATGAGAACGAAACTACGTTTGTATGGAGAATCGAGTTCTGCCGAGCGTACTGGGGACTTTTAAGTCTGAGACAGTGATTTGTTTAAAATAAAAACCCCAAATTTTCCATTTTGTATTTGTAATCTTATCAAATTCTCTAAGCGATAAATACCATAAACGTGAAGATAAATCGACTTTTAAAACTTTATGAATCAACATTCATGGTCCCCCCAGGGAGGGGGGGGGCAGGCACAGGGGGAATGTCTAAAGGTGCGGAATTTCTCATATTTTGAGCAGCCCAACTGGATCTTTGAGTAGAACCTTTACGGTAATCCGCAGTCATAACTACTAGTTAATTATGTCTTGTGTGCTGTGTTGAGTAAGGTGGCCCGGACTCCCAAAGTTGCGTTGTGTTGATAGAGAGGAATTCCTCACATCAATAAAGATTCCGTAACGAGCATGGTTTCTCTTGCGTTGTAGGCGTTCAAATGCTATGAACACAATAGGTACACAATAGCTTAGTAGTGGAAAGCTCAAAAATTCAACAGTTCAAGTTACGGAACGTACCCAAACTACGTGACTTTTTTAGGGGAGGGAGGGGGGTTGCCAACTAAACATTCTAATTGAAGCAGACTCACGCGTCACGGTGTACCCCACCACTAAAACTTCTCCATTTCGACTTAATTACAATCACAATTTAACTACGCATGCGCTTTCGACGTCATGCATTAGGGGCCACATGAGAAAATACAAACAAGAGCCATTTTTTTTAACATGCCCCAAAAAAATATTAATAAATTATACTACGTGAAAACTAGACGGGGATGGTGGGGGTCTTGGCATATACTACGCTCGGAGGGTGTGAGGGGGTAGAAAACTGAAAGTTGGTCACGTTGTTTGGGTATGTTCCTTTACTATTGAATTTGAACGCTTGTGTAACGTTTGGCGCGGTTGTTACGTATTTTGTTTTTGTGTGACGCTGTGCCGTGTATTTGCTGTGTACCTATTGTAACAGGTGTGGGACTGTTTATGTTTTTCAGCCGGTTCAACACTAGCAAGCTACGGTAGCCAACACAAGCCTTATTTAGCTTATGGGAGGCCGACTCCAATATACGGGGCGCCGATCTGGGCGCCGCATGGAGCCTCCTGTGCCCTTGTGGGGCGGTTGCGTGTTCAGTTCTTTCCTCGGTTATGACAAGCCAAATGAAATGCCGGAATGGAATATAAACGGTGTATTTGCTTCACCATGTAAACTTAACAATGTACCATGGAACTAGATATCTTATATTATAAATAAATCAAAGGACATCTTTACATTCTGAAATATGTAGGAAGAAACTGTGACAGTTAGGCTGAGTTGCACCGACTTACGATCACAGACTGATCAATGTTAAATATGGCGCCGGCAGCTGTCATCCCATAGAAACTTGTCAAACTTTCCATACATTCAAATTTTAACGAACACAGCTTACGATTACAGACGGTTTGGTGCAACCCAGCCTTAATTGTCTAGACAGAAGGTTATTTTCCTATCCAGCTTAACCAGCCTGTTGTGCAACAGTGTTGCCACAAGCTTATGCCTTGCCTTGATCACAAGTACCTAGTACAGTGGGTAGAGAATGCACAAAATGACCGTGCGAATCACTCGGTCCTTGTTTGGGTTCCGTACCTCGAAAGGAAAAAACGGAACCCTTATATGATCACTTTGTTGTCCGTCCGTCAGTCCGTCTGTCTGTCTGTCAAGACCCTTTTTCTCAGGAACGCGTGGAGGTATCGAGCTGGAATTTATAGCAAATACTCAGATCTAACTGTCTGTTGGATCTGTAAAAAAACAAACTTCTAAGCCAACGCAATCAAAAGATACAGCCGTTTATGCAGCAAATTTTCGACACTCGCAAGGGAACAAAACCTACAGGGTACTTCCCGTGAACTCAGAATCTTGAAATTTGTTACGAAGCAACGTCTTATAGCACAGATAAAGGAAAAATTGCGAAAACCGCAAATTTTTAGTTCCGTCATATAATAAAAATATTTTTTACGGAATCCTCGGTGCGCGAGTCCGACTCGCACTTGGCCGGTTTTTTTTAGATACTCGCTCGGTCATTTTGCTCGGACGAATGCACCCTCTCGCCACTGTAGCTATTCGTTGCGTGTGATCAAGGCATTACTATGGGACTAGTTCGATTTGTGTAAAAAAAAAAATTGACCTCTAATATTTAGTTTAATTTTGAATGATGAATGATTTGAATCACTCACAGCACAACCACATTACAACTTCCTAAAACTAGAGAAAAATGAAAAAAATTGGTTGTTTGTAAAGTAGGTTTACGATCGAGATGTTTACGTGATAACGTCTTACTTCACTTGCACTTCACCACACACTTCACTTATACCTGCGATCGCGCTCGTGAGGTTTTGGTGTGACACAAGTTTCTGAACATGTCACCCGACTAAAACGATTTTAAAGACGTTATCACGTCAAAAAAGAGTTACACATTGTTGAGTGTAGTCCCGATAACCAGCCAAGTGCGTGTCGGGTCACGCACAGAGAAGGGTTCCGTACCGACACCTCCTAATCAACATTTAAACCTACAATACAGTAAATACTATACAATACAGTAAATCAAAAAAGGTCGTATCTTCATAGGGAAGTCACGGCACTTACGCCCGTTTGTTGGGGCTAGACAGTTTTTTAACAATAACTCAAAAACCGTTAAACCTATCTTGTTCAAACCAAAAATCCTTGAAACTAAGTTTAGAACTAGTTTAATTTGTGACCACTAGGGTCACAAATTAAACTAGTGGCTCTGTGAGCTGTAAGTAAACCTTGAAAAAAAATAAATAAAAAAAAATTCAATTTTTAAAATTTCCAAAAACTCACTCGGCAAAAATAATCTATATAATTATCGAACCTGCTCACAAAATTTCACGAGAATCAGTTGAGAAATGCGACCTGTAGACGACAACATCCAGACAGACAGACGAAAGAATTTTTGACCAAAGTTGAAACGGAGACGCTTCGCTCGCTCGGTCAATTTTGGATATAGAGGGACCCCGGTTGTTTGCCTACATATTGTGAATATATTAGTCGCGTGTAGTGCATGCCATTTCTTGTGATTAGGTAGCGGACCCCAGGCATCCTTCAGGATGCAACTGTATTGGGAATAACGCTAGGAGGATGATGATGATGATGTAAGTGAGGTGGCTGGAGCAAACAGGATTCCTGTAGATGTGGATGTTCTGCCTCTTAGCCAACTGTAGGGCTTGTCGTCTTGAAGTGCCCACTAACAAAATACGACAGCCCAGCAGAATACTAAAAAAAAAACTTAGAAAAGTTGAAAGCCCCGACATTTTCATTTCATAACTCAATATCTCAAAGACGGCTGAACAGATTTTCATGAAATATGGCTAAGAACACTCCGGATAAAATTATCTATGACACAAAAAAAAATCGGTTCATCCGTTTGCGAGCTACGATACCACAGATAGATACACAGACAGACACTTTAAACTTATAACACCCCTCTCTTTTTGCGTCGGGGGTTAAAAACCTAACTAGTGCAGCTGCTTAACGTACCTGGAAGAATTTTAAACTTAGATCCAGTACTAGTGTGTAGTTAGTATTAGTAGTGTTTTCTAATTGCCCCACGACAAATAGCAGGGAGGAAATGCATGTGCAGAGCTCGGTACCAAAATGATTTCCGTCATGGGCGTAAACACGTGAATCCCTCGTTCGTTACCGTAAAATGGGGTGAGTAGGGTTCGCGGGGAGAGTTGGGTTATGAATGGGGAGAGAAGGGATGAAAGGGGGGTGAGATTGGATTTTAAGGCTACTGCTACAAAAACAATGTATTCCAATTTAAAATAGAGCTATAGTAATACTCATAATAAAAAAAACAACGCTCCAACAATTTCCAAAATCACCTTTGTATGAAATCCCATCTCACCCCAATTACGAGGGGCTACGGGATGAGGTGGGATTTCCTGTTTATCGTCAAAGTTATGAAATGGAACTACACAATACAAAATAAAAACTAAAATACAAACGTCCGGAACACTTATTATATACACCATTAAGTTTCATAAGTAAAAATAAAATGTTATCGAGGTTTGGATGTCAGTTTTGTCCCTTCTCACCCCATTTTACGGTACGCTCAACCTTTCGCTTCACTCACTTTTCTACTACCGCCCTCGCCGTGAATATATCATTTCTCTCCCTTGAGACATCACATAATCTACACCCTCCCTCCTATTCTTAGTCGGGGAAAGAAAAAAAATTACTCACATTAAATCCTACAGTTTTGGAAGCTTTTTCTATTCATTAAATAAGGTCTTCAGATTATCATCGTGCGTTTATCCCCACCTATTACACATTCCACCTATTACACATTCAAAGAAATGTGAATAAGATGTACCTAATACAAGTAAAATTTTAACAAAAAAATACCGGCTCCAAACTTTTCCAGGTCCCATCCTAAGTACTACTATATAATTTGAGGAGTTCCCTCGATTTTCCCAAGATCCCGTCATCAGAGGGGCTAGTATGATCGCTTATATGTCGGACATATAGCATTCGTCCCGTACTGTCAAGTATGTAAGTGCGAGAGGGACGAATGCTATATGTCCGACATATAAGCGATCATACTAGCCCCACAGATCCACACTTGGTAACAATGTCTAGAAAAAATATCCTTTCAAACAACGAAATATTTTTTTTAATCGGTCCACTAGTCTCCGAGTAATCCGTGGACATGCTTACATAAAATATATATATTCCGACGAATTGAAACCCTCCTCCTTTTTTGAAGTCTGTTAAAAATGAAACATTATCTTTATCTGGGTTCATTCACATTATAATTGTAAATTCAAATCTTATCAAATTGTGTAAAGATTCAAAGATAGGTACCTACCTAACTATCTGCTTGTATAGCGTCATAGTGGCAAGTCGAGAAAAACAAGTGACGACACCTCACAAAACACATGTCGGTTTACTTAAACAAAGGAAATGTCGTTGAAGTAGTTTTCAATTATTTCAGATGTTATTCGGAAAAGAAAAATAATGCAGAATTAAAAAGGCACGTGTTTATTATTATTACTAAAATAAATAAAATATTCATATGGTCGTTATTTGACATCTCTGACTGACGTTGTCCCGGGACCCTTGACGTTTGACGTTTCAGACGTGCACATAGGCAATACTTTTATAGCTCGCAGAGCCAAATTAACAGATGATTAAAAGTGCAAACAAAACGAGCTTTTGAAATGTGGGTATGCAAAATAAAACTGAACACATCAAGGAGGGATAGAGTCTAATGAAAAAGTTCGGCAGACGACCTCTGCTGGTCCCGGGACTCCCGGGTTCGAATACCGATCAGGCCATTTATTTGAGTGATGAGCACGAAAATTTGTTCCTGAAACTTAGGTGTCTTCTATGTATTTAAGTGTTTAGTAACCGACTTCAAAAAAGGAGGAGGTTCTCAATTCGTCGGAATATTCACCGATTCCGCTGAGACTAGTGGACCGATTTCAAAATTCTTTTTTAATTTGAAAGGGTGTGTTTTCTAGTTGGTCCCATTGTCACCAAGTCTGGATCTGATGACGGGATCTTGGAAAAATCGAGGGAGCTCCTCAAATTATATAGCAGGAGGATGGGGTCTGGCAAAGTTTGGAGTCGGTGTTTTTTTGTTAAAAATTCACTTGTTTATGCATACTAGTAAAGTATGTTAGTATGTATATCGTCGCCTGTGTTTTTTTTTATACAACGACGGTGGCAAACAAGCTTACGGCCTGCCTGATGGTAAGCAGACTCCGTAGCCTATGGACACTTGCTACTCCAGATTAAAAGTGCCACACAGACATAGAGGTAGGTACGAAAGAATTCTCCAGCTGTCAAGCTAGTGACATATGCGGGTCCCCCACTCCCAACACAGCGCATCCTCGGCAGCTCTGGCGACCTTACTCACCACCAGGAACACAACACCACATACCTACCTAAGGGGCAAGTAGTAATACAATTATGGCTCCGGTCTTCTGTAAGGCGGAGGTACTTCCCCAGTTGCGCTGCTTCAAATTTGAGCGAGATGACATTTCGCTGTGCCCCCTTCTAACCCATATTGCAAGATCTTTTTTTTTATATACCACGTCGGTGGCAAGCAAGTTGAGAGCCCACCTGATTGTAAGTGGTCACCGTCGCCTATGGACACTTGCAACATCAGAGGCGCCTCTCGCGCGTTGCCGGCCCGTAAGATACATTTTCACGACTTTTTGAGAATCATTTATTTATGTACAACGAAAATATATACAAGAATACTTAACCAAAATAATATAAAGAAAATTAAAACTAACTTAAATCTAAAACGGGCCCTTGAGGCATTGTACCGAGGATGCTGGCGGCATTTCCTCGCTGTATCGCAATGCTGATACGTTGAGCGAGGAAACCGCCAGCTCTTCGGTCACCAGTTACGTCAACCAGACGCTTCGCAATTTCTGCAAATAACAACTTTGAGAAGTGAAGTGTTCTCGTTATAAAGTACCTTTTAAAACGTACTGTACGAGAACGCAATGGCTCCAAGGGGTGGGCTTATGGAATCTGTGGCGTTGCTAACCCTATACTGCGTTGTCAGTTGGAACTTGAACGAAACGAGCAACCCTATCGAGTTTAAGCGTTGTACACACTTGTCCTAACAAATGAGGGCTACGGTTATTGTGTTCGTCAGTTGGCGCCACTGTCGATAAAAAGTCCAACTGTCAAAGTTTGTTATTAAATATAACGGGTGTGAGAAACCAAGTTAACATTAAATTACAGACCGAGTGAAACGAAGCTCTCCGTTTCAGCTTCATTTATGTCGAAGCTTTTTCAATCATTTCAGTTTAATTTACCGACCGAGTGAAGAAAATGGTCTCTGTTTCAGCTTCGACATAAATGTTTTACTCGTGCAATTTTGCGAGCAGGTTCGATAATTTTAAGTATAGAATTTTTTGTCAAGTCAGTTCTCAAAAAGGTAGAAATTTGAAAAAAAAAATTTTTTCGCGATGTCTACAGCTCACTATGCCACTATACTGTTTTTCACGTAAGAAGAGTCCGGTGACAGCTGTCAACCCAGTACAAATTATGTCATTATACGTCAAAAATGACATAATTTGTACTGGGTTGACAGCTGTCACCGGTCTCTTCTTACGTGAAAAACAGTATAGTTTTTTCTCAAACATGCAATGAAATATTGATGTTATGTTCCTTATAATAGGCTGCGAAGTGTGACGTTTCAGGTGCGGCTAGGACAAGAGCTCGTTAATGCAATTTCATACAAATGTAGCAAGCCTAGGCCGGCAAAGTCCTCTTTTTTAATTTCCATTCCACATAAATTTGTGGCAAAGGCATCATGACATTCTGCCACTATGCGTATTAAAAATAAAAAAATTGATTTTTTTGTTGTTTATTTCATTGCATGTTTGAGAAAAGCACTATACATACCTCGGCGGGAAATATGGGGCTGCCGGCCTTAGACCTATCCGGCCTCGCTTCGCTCAGCCGTCTATATGTCTTCGGCCGGCAACCCCTTTTGTCCCGGCCTCTGTAGTAATGTACTATTAATAGGTACATAGGTACGATATAACAGTACCGTAATCGTAAGAGTATCGAGCATGCCCCAGTGTTGCATTTCGCAGTCCCATTAAATTATTAATCGTATCGAGACGTACCTATCTATACTTATCCTAATCACATTGTCGTATTTAATGTGCAATGAACAGTTATGATAATTAAGTTCATTAACGAATTAATGCAAATTAATCATTAGGATGATCTACTTCTCCTCCTCGATATCTTCAAGGTAAGAGTGAATAGGCATCTTCTGGGTGAGCGTGTTCCATCTTAGACTTTGTCTTAACTTTCCATCAGGTTAGACTAAGGTCAAACGTAATCCCATTAACAATAAAAAAAAAAGGAATGAAATAGCAGATGTCAATTTCGTTAACACCACTAAACACTCCGCTGCACCAAAAATGATGAAAGATGTGCGATGTCTGCTCATAAATTACATTTTTGATAGAAATAAAACCAAAGGACTACCGGCTACCATATTCAATCATATTATATATGTATATTTTATTTCGTTTCTGTTCGGCCTATAAATATAAAGAAAGTTCGGCGTAAGGGTGAATTCAGAACGTAAAGCAGTTTCATCGTAATTCTTTTAAGCGCTAGAGCAAACAAATAATTGAAAGACTATTTATAAATTCGAAGCCTCACACTAATAAAATTCTTATTGGTTTCCATTCCCAAATCCAACTTTGGAACAAAAACTATACACAATTATACTGGTGGCCAAAATGGGAACTAAAAACTCGTATACAATTCTCGAATACCTGGCGACACTAGCGCCACTTTTACCTGCAAATATAAATTTGTGCCGTTAACAACATGGCTTCCATCCCACGCAAATTCCCCTTGCCACAAAAAAATCTCCCTCTGACCTCTCTTTCTCTCAATCCCCTAACCGCACCCAAGCTAGAAAGGAATGCATATACAAAAAATAAAAGGTCTATGGAACGCATCAGCTGTTCCCGGTGGGTGTTTTTATCAACCCACTTTTAAAAACAGGTTCTTTATTGAAAGCAGATGTTCTACAGCTGAGTTTTGTTTTGAAAGTATTTTTAATTCTTACAAGACATCTATGATAATGTCAATACATCTATGATAATATTGTGTATGTACATAAAAACATTGTAAATTTCAGGAAGAACTGTGACATACATAATATTAATACTCGAAATAAACACAAGCTCGCGGTGCCCACCACTCGCCTCCAAAAAATTAAAAAATCATTCTTGGGTAATTGTGTGAAGTTTTATAATAAGCTTCCAAGAAACCTAACTGGATTATATATAAATAAATTCAAAAATTATGTAAAGCGTAAACTTATATCGAAAGCATATTATAGCACACACGACTACATGAATGATAAAACACCGTGGGATTAATTGTGACCGAAATATTAATGAATTAATCATTATGGCATTAGATATTAATATTATCCTATTATTTTCTTTTGACATATTGATTTTATTCTAGAAACTGTCTAGATTTCTATTTTTTATACATTATTATTTTATTTTTATTTTTTGATTATTATTATTTATGTTTTGACGATCCTAATGTGAATTTTACTACATAATTATTTCTTATTTTGACATGTCTACAACAATACAATATTTATTGTAAAGAATAATAATAGCATCAATAAATTGCTCTTAATAATTAATTAATATATACTTATGTTAATACATGTTATAAGTGTTATAACTGACGATTCGAAAGTTCTTGTTGCTAGGCCTATTTGAATAAATAATATTTTGAATTTTTGAATTTTTTTGAGACTGATTTTTTAAGTTATGTGTATGTATAATTAATTATTATTTTTAATCAGTTGAAAATATTATTTATAATTAGTTATTTTACTTAGGTTGAGTACGTACCAAGTACTAAATAACTTCGAAATCCCAACTTAAAAGTTAAATAAACTAATTTTTTACGACGCCCGTCGTTATTTTGTCATTGAAAATTATTATTATTAATAGTATTGGCTACAGCATTCATGTTAATAATAAAAGCAATAATAATACCCGCATGACGTGTCGCTTTAAAATATACCTAGGGGAGAAATGACCTCACGTTTAAGTTTAACCCCTCCGTTATTATTATGTCTACAGACTATAACTAATCATAGGGTACGCGTTTTATGCTTAGAAAATTTCAAAAGCGTCAAGTAGCTCTAGAGCTAGCTAGTTCTTTCAAAACTAAAAACTAGGACTTCGTCCAATAGTCTGGTCTAAAAATGCCAGTGTTCGCCTATTTCGTTGGACTAAAAAAACAAAAGGTTGTTTGTTTAGCCTAGTTGGTAGTGTCACTGCCTCCGAAGCGAGAGGTCCCCGGTTTGAATCGCGTTAAGGGCATTTGTTACTGTGGTGAGCAGTAATATTTTTTCCTGAGACTTGGATGTTTTCTATGTATTTAAGTATATATCTATTAAATATATCGTCGTCTAGTACCCATAACACAAGCCTTATTCAGCTTACTATGGGACTAGTTCTATTTGTGTAAAAAATTGATCCGTAATATTTATTTATCTATATGGTCTATACTTCTATAGTCTATGCCAGTGTTCGGCTGTATAGTTGAAACAAAAAAAGACCGTTTTTTTCTTTGTCTTGATACCAAAATACACGGCAATGAAGCACGTCATAAAATCATTTGAAAATACGGTCATTGTCCAACGGTGAAGACATGCGATGCGTGGTGAGAAACTGCATATTGGAGTATAAATGCGTAACCGGCGGAAAACCATCGTAAGCACTGTTATTTACAACCACGAGTGGACAGGAGGGGTGTACGCCACAAAGCATTACTTACAAGCGTACAGTTTGGCCAAATTTACAACTTTTTCTATGGCAAATTGTATATTTTTCCGCAGTAACAACCCTACATCGCCCGACACGCACCGCCGCTTTTTTAAATGCAGCTCAGCTGACACGTTAGCATACCGTCGCGTTTTATGTGACGTTTTAGTACATTTTGGCCGTAAAAAGTGACGGTATAGGCTGTCATGCTAGCTAGGCAGTTATCGAGAGCGCTCATGGCCTAGCGGCGTGCACGTCGGGTCTATTGGTTGGGTGACCGCTTTGAGTGGTTACTTAGTACTAACTGAGCGCTCCCGTGCTTTGGAAGGTACGTTAAGCCGTTCGCCGGCAGCTGCGGCTTGAGAACTTCTAAAAGTCAAGTTGCCCGCTCACTTGACAAGCCTAATTCCAATAAGGCCTAGTTTCCCGCTAGGGTTTGAACGGCAGACGGCAGTCGCTTCCGTAAAAACAGTGCCTACGCTAGTTCTTGCAATTAGGTACGGAGTAACCTCAGGATGCAACTGTAGGTACGGGAGTATGATGGTGATGAGTTCAGTTATCAATTGATAATAATATAGAGGGGTCATTTCGTTGCCTATTGCCTGTCTAAAAATAGCAGTCAACAAGATTCTGCGCAGTTCGCGTACGTGACTGTACGCATGCGCAACTTCGGGCCGTATCGACGTTATTTAACTTATGTTGTTTAACGGAAAAATTCGGCGCTGGCGAAACATCTCGTGTTTCATAATATTTATTATGTTTCCTGTCGACTTTTTTACTGCGACGATAACATACGGTCTGATAAGGCATCGTAGCCTAAGGACGTTTGCGTTCATGTGCTAGAGTAAAGCGAATGGAGAGGTTGCTCTAGGTCCAGATGCCAGGTGTGCATCTAGTGGCAGACACTTAAGTACCACAACATGTCCTTTACAATTATAGATAGTTAGATAGTCGACCTGTTTTTTTTAGCTTAGTCGGTAGTGACACTGCCTCCGAAGCTAAAGGTCCCGGGTTCGAATCGGTTTCTGTGGTGAGCAGAAACATTTGTTTCTGAGACTGATGTTTTCTATGTATTCAAGTATTTATATCTATTAAATATATCGTCGTCTAGGACCCATAACACACTTATTGAGCTTAATATGGGACTAGATCGAATTGTGAAAATAAAAATGTCCCCTAATATTTATTTATTTTATAGAAATATCTATGTTTACGTACCTATACAATAGACGAACTGCCTACCTATGGCAGTAACTTGAAGGGATGAATATAATAAAATATCCGGATGGACCTGTCCTTGGGTAGAAACATAATGGGTAGGGACAAGATCCAGGTAAAAGGGACCTTATAGAAAATCCCTATTTTACTAGCGAGTTTAAATTTCATCTGAAGAGATGCTTTATGTAAACGGTTCATATTGTTTTTGTTGGGATCCTTTCCAGTCCTTTCTGTCTTTATCATAGGTAGGTACGGAACGAAATAAAGGGTAGTTTTTAGATAAAATACTCTCATCAATTTATGCTCTTTTTAGGGTTCCGTAGTCAACTAGGAACCCTTATAGTTTCGCCATGTCTGTCCGTCCGTCTGTCCGTCCGTCCGCGGATAATCTCAGTGACCGTTAGCACTAGAAAGCTGAAATTTGGTACTAATATGTATATCAATTACGCCGACGAAGTGGTAAAATAAAAAGTGGAAAAAAATATTTTATTAGGGTACCTCCCCTATACGTAAAGTGGGGAGTGATTTTTTTTTCATTTTAACCCTAACGTGTGATATATTGTTAGATAGGTATTTAAAAATAAATAGGGGTTTACTCAAATCATTTTTTGATAATGTTAATATTTTCGGAAATAATCGCTCCAGAAGTAAAAAAAAATGTGTCCCCCCCCCCTCTAACTTTTGAACCATAAGTTTTAAAAATATGAAAAAAATCTCAAAAGTAGAACTTTATAAAAACTTTGTAGGAAAATTATTTTGAACTTGATAGGTTGAATAGTTTTTGAAAAAATTACAAAAATAATTTCTGAACTAAGTTTGTAATTTAACCGTATAAACAGGTGTTTATTGTACCTGTCATTTATACAAAATCACAATGAAATGACGTGCTTTTTAGGGTTTTGTGTTTCTGTACTTAATATGTCAACTTAATGTGACGGACGGAAAACTACGGAACCCTACACTGAGCGTGGCCCGACACGCTCTTGGCCGGTTTTTAGTGAATAGACCCGTAATATTTTCTCATTGTAAGTATATTGTACAGAGTGAGATTAAAAGCCGTGAGGATATAAATAGTTATTTGTTCAACAAGAGAGCAAAGTAGATTTTTGCTGCGAGTTATGTTTATGAAAATTAGAATCTTGAGCGTATCGAGGGGCTCAAAGACACGAGATGCAAATATCTTTGCTCTAGTGTGATACATACAACTTTTCACCTCAGCGGCGATAACATAAAACGCAAAGGAATAGAGATAGAGAGAATGAAGTTACTTAAACTAATCTACGATGAAAAATTAAAAAGTAAGTTTGTTTCACGCTCGCAGCGAAATTGCATTTTGCTTACTGGTTTCATGCGGGAAAAGTCGTTTTCACGCTCGCAGCAAAATTGCATTTTGTTTACTGGTTTCAAGCAGCAAAACCGCCATTTTCGAGCCGCAGAGGTGAAAAAGAACATACAATGCAATATAATTGAGATTCTCCTCCATCTTTGAAGTTGGTTACAAAACAAACATAACGTAATAACTCCTCTCCTTGTTTTTCATTTCATATGGCCTAAAGATCAATCGTTGCGATATTTGCAGCTGTTTTCGGCGTACCGCTAGCACTATTTGTACGTTTCTAGTTCGGAACCCTAAAAACGTAAGTAGGTGAAGCCCCTATTGTACGTAATTAGTTCTTTGTGATGTTTTCGAATCGAAGAGGTATTGGGACACGCCACAACGGGGAAGTTTAAAAAAAATGGCCATACGTGAGTCGGACTCGCGCACAATGGATAATTTGACGTTTTTATTACTATTAAAAATATATAAAAGATTATATTGGACGAAAAAATTTTCGTCCAATATTCCGCAGTGTCTCAAGACAAAAGTCTTTGACCAGTGTGTGTTGCCCAGTGATGACATATGGCACTGAAACGTGGTCGCTTACTATGGGCCTCATAAGAAGGCTCAAAGTCACCCAAAGGGCAATGGAGAGAGCTATGTTGGGAGTTTCTCTGCGTGATCGCATCAGGAATGAGGCCATCCGCAGCAGAACCAAAGTGACCGATATAGCCCTCCGAATCGCTAAACTTAAGTGGCAGTGGGCGGGGCACATAGCACGTAGAACCGATGGCCGTTGGGGCGGAAAGGTTCTCGAGTGGCGACCACGTACCGGAAGGCGTAGCGTGGGCAGGCCCCGCACACGGTGGACTGATGACCTGGTGAAGGTCGCGGGTGTCCGCTGGATGCGGGTGGCGCGACCGGTCATTGTGGAAGTCTTTGGGGGAGGCCTATGTCCAGCAGTGGACGTCTTTCGGCTGACATGATGAAAAAAGATTATAATAAAGTGTCTAATGTTGTATAGATAATAGTGCTGAACCCTTCATGCACGAGTCCGACTTGCACTTGGCCGGTTTTTTTTAATTCCCCAGGTATAGTTTAAACTTTTATAATCACAATTTCCACTTGAAGCTTTCAATTAGATATCGTGATTTTAAAAAGTTTACACTATAAGTATATATTTTACCTACAACCCAGTTAACCTACCTCGCCAAGCGTTCTAATTCTAAGGAACCTATTCAACTAAATTTTCAACAAAAAAACAGGGACTCCAAACTTTGCCAGACCTCATCCTCTTGGTATATAAAATTTGAGGAGTTCCTTCGATTTTTCGAAGATCCCGTTATCAGATCCAGACTTGGTGACAATGGGACCAACTAGAAAACACACCCTTTCAAACATACATTAAAAAAAGACCTTCGAATTGAGAATTTCCTCCTTTTTTTGAAGTCGGTTAAAAAGTAAAACATCCAAGCCAAAACAAATTAATGAATGAAATTGTTAGTAACAAATTCATAGGTGTATAGAGCACTTAAGAAAGAATAGAAATTGATTCAAATCCCAACTTGGCCACGGAAGTGATACCTATCTTTTTATAATTTATAACTCTGATATTTTCCATCATGCCCGACCCAGCCCATTTCGTAGATTTCCAATAAGAAATTATAATTCAGCGTTAAATTTACGTATTTGGGTTGTATTACGAAACAGAGTAGATATCGGTGTCAAAATAACAATGAATTATAGTAATATGATACCAGAAATAACTTTAATAACATGCGATAAATCTACGTAAACAAACACTGAATTTATCGCAAATTGATAAGTAGCTTCAAAACAAGCGTCCATTTGCAAATAGCGCAATTAAATTAAGAAATACTTCTGTTCTTCTCTATTTCTTTGTTGAATACACTCTCATATTTGGTAGCGTTATATCGAATTCAGTCGTACGTAACCTCCTCGTTCTGTTGAATAAAGTTTTTTTTTTCGGTCGTTGCTAACCTAAAACAGTACTGCAGCAAACAGTATGGATATCCCATACAAAGAAATCTTGTTTTTGTAACTAAATGGGGTATTGAATAGCTTGTGAACCTGATGAAAACATCGTAAAGATGAATATATAAGTGATATGTGAGAGCAATTGCTTGAAGTATGCTAGTTTTAAGCGAAAAAATATGATTTGTTTAATAATAATTTCACTACTGCTTCAGTGTATAGTGTTGTCGTTGGAGCTGGCCGAATGGAGTCACGGGGGCTCAATGTAAAGCGCTATATGCATGGGCCGTTTGACGGAATATTGATTTTATATTTTTTGTACATATATTTTTTTACATGCGAGTATTGGTATCGTATTGTGCCATGAAATCTAAATTGTTCTATTGTAGACTCGTGTGGAATTTTAAAATCATGATATTCTGTATGGTATTGCAGTCATGTTCATTTGACATTAAGGCGTTACAAGCTAAGGTAGTGGACCCCGGTCACCCTTCAGGATGCAACTGTACTGGGATAACGTTAGCTAGGTCTATGCAACACAAAATGTAAATTTTAAATTATTTATAAATTAATAAGTTAAATAAGAATACAATGATGGTAAATATTAAATACAAGGTTCAAGCATAATATAATTTTGAATAATTATTAAACAATATGGTTTAACTATAAAGTTTGAATTAGAGAACGCATCAGAGAATGTATTAAATTATTGACCGAGCGAGCGAAGCGTCTCCGTTTCAGCTTTCGACAAAAATTCTTTCGTATGTTGTATTCTTTCATCTGTCCGGATGTTCTCCTCTACAGACCGCATATCTTAACCGATTCTCGTTAAATTTTGTGAGCAGTTGCGATAATTATATCGATTTTTTTCCTCGAGTCAGTTTTCGGTAGTTTTGAAATTTAAAAATAAATTAAAATTAAAATAGCTCACAGAGCCACTAGTCAGTGGGATTTGAAAAAGAGTACTGATCGGATATTTAAAACTACCACGTTTAGGCAAATTATATCATACACTTTGAAGAATAACCACGAGCGGAAATGTAACACCAGTAGGTACCACGTGCTGTGTCATTTAGGGGCTCCTTGCTCCAATGACCTTCGATCTGTAACCCTCTGTTTTTTCATGTTTTTCATGGCTTATCGAACTAACAACAATCGAACAATATAAGTGTATAAACAGCACGCTAATATCGAAAATAGAGCTTGATTGGATTTTGATTGTATAAATCATACAAAAATCAATATTCATTGTTTTCAAAATTCGCCTCTTGCAAATGTAGGTAGAGGATTGAAGAATCGATAACAGGTAACCGATAATAAATATATCTATAATTTTGACGAAGGGATATCCACTCAAAACTTGTCAAAAATTGGTGATTAGCGCGTGGAATTTTATCATAATGGTTTCATGTTAACTATTAGCTCTGTCAGATTTGAAATGAGTAATGGTCAGATTTTCAAAAACTACCACATTTACTACACACACAAAAACAGATAACAAGTAACTCGTATATAGAAGATACCATACCTACCCACTTTTTAATGTGCATGATTTATGGAGCTTTTATTATCAATTTATTGTATAATTATAATTACTCAGTCTGTCTGTAAAACTTGGAAATACTTAGATATGTATAATGCAATACCAACCTATCAAGCATGATTGTGATTATTTTTATATTCATATGTACTCCAAATTAAAGGGAAAAAATTGAAAACTTTAATGCTCCGAGCAGGATTCGAACCCGCGACATCTGGCATACAATTAATTTAGTATGGGATGGCGCATCGTTACTGACGATTTCTCAATGTAATTTGAGACGTTGGTGCCGTTATAGAAGCCTAAGTCTTCTACGGTAGATGTCGCTGTACGCCTCCCTAAGGCGTTGTAAGAGGGAACTATTGAAGGATTTCGTGGACGAGCTTGGTTGTTCCGATAGCTCAGAGGCTAGAGCGATTGGCCGCGTATGCCAGATGTCGCAGGTTCAAATCCTGCTCGGAGCATTAATTTTTTTTCTAAATTTTTCAATTTTTTCCCTTTAATTTGAAATTTTCGTTAGCAGCGTTACTGCTTTAGTACAAAAATTAATTCATATGTACTGTTATTTACGTAAATTGTGCACGGTACATTAAAACTTTTTGACTGCATACGTATGTCCACTGACGTCAAAGAAACAAATGGGTTTTACTAAATTATAAACCCATTTCTTAACTATTCTTAACATACATTAGACATCTCACCATATTTGTCAAAATGGGGAGGATCGAGTTAGAAGTTAGAAAACACATTTTGAACGACAGATGAAAAATTAAAGGGGTAACTATAAGGAAGCTTGCTAAAAAGTATATTATTAGCTCTGCGGGAGTACATAATATAATCAATATGTTTGGGACCACCGTCACATTACAAGATCTGCCAAAATCTGGGCGAAAATGAGGCTCTTCCAATCCAGAATTGCAGAAAAGCTTTTTCAAATGTTCTATGGAAAACCGACTCTGTCCATTCGGGATGCTGCTCGTAAAGCAAAAACTTCTATGGGAATGATCCAGCGGATCAAAAAAGGTGCAACCTGAAGACATACAAAAAACAAAAAAAGCCCTAATGTGCTGAAAAACAGTCAGTTGCTGTTCGAAAACGCACAAGAAAACTTTGTGACCGAGTTCTTACTAAAAAAGTACAGTGTATCATAATGGATGACGAAACCTATTGTAAATTTGATTACAAAGCTATGCTTGGCCCACAATTTATAACAATCTCGGCAAATAAAAAGGTTTCTCAAAAGGATTAGTCTATCAATTTGGAAAATTTTCAAGAAAATTTCATTTTGGCAAGCAAGTTGTCAATGCGGGCTGAAATCCAAAGCTTATTTCGCTTCGGGAACTATTAAAGCCCAAGTTTACCGCGATAAATGCTCACAAAAGAGGTTGCTGCCTTTCACCAAGAAGCATAGGATGTTTACATTATTTTGGCCTGACTTTGCTGCCTGTCATTATTCGAAAGTGACTAGTGAGTGATATAAGGCCAACAAGGTAAATATTGTAGAGAAAGATGTAAATCCGCCTCACTGTCCGGAAGTCTACCCTATCGAAGATACTGGGCCATTATGAAATTTAAAAAAACCCCTAAGCTGCTACTTCCCTTACTGACTTTAAAAAAAGTGGAATTAGGCTTCAGAAAACGTGACAAAAGGAAAGTCAGATTGCAGGCAAAGTAGGGGCACTGCCAATGGTTTCTTTGAAAGATTATCGTTTTTTAGACTATATAGTTTCTATTTACTTTGTTATTTTTCAAAATACGATCTAATTATATAGCTAATAAACCAAGTAGTTGTCTACTTTCTTTTCGATACGGTCCTTACTACAAAATTAATTTTTGTGTTTATGTTCTACTTTGGTAAATGTATACTACCAATCGTTTTATTGACCAAGCAAGCGAAGCGTCTCCGTTTCAGCTTTTGACAAAATTCTTTCGTATGTCTGTCTGTCTGTCCGGCTTTTCTCCTCTAGAGGTCGCATTTCTCAACCGATTCTCATGAAATTTTGTGAGCAGGTTCGAAAATTATATAGAATTTTTTGTCAAGTTCGTTCCATTTTATAGACCAATCGTTTTATTGACCACGCGAGTGAATCGAGCGTCTTTTGCTAACATAGCCACTACTTAAGAGTGCGCAGTACGTTCAGTTCTCCTTACAAACGTATTTATAATAATAATAATAATAATAACGTTTATTTCGGACTTTCATCCATATATTCAAAATCAAAATCAAAATCAAATATTTATTCTGCAAATAGGCCACAAGGGCACTTTTACAAGTCAAAGCGTGAATTTATACAATTAAAAAAAACTGACAATCTTACTTAATAATAATGATTTAAAAAATATACTGATTCACAATTAAATAAAAATAAATTTACAAATATTAAGGACGTATTGAATACGATCTGTCCGAATAAACAACATAAAATTAATTTAATATCTCAGAGATGTATATGGTCTCTGAGCGTCCAAATACGATTAAATACAATTATTTCAAAGTCCTTAGAGATGTAAATGATCTCTAAGCGGTAAAATTAAAATAAGTAAACTTAATATTGTTAGAGATGTATAAGGTCTCTAAGCGTCAATAACAATAAAACTAATCCAGAACAGGATTATGTCTCTCGTCAATCTACATACAATAAAATAACACTAGTATTAAGGTATTTACTTTGCCCTTGCAAGCATGAACAGACCGGACTCCACAAACAGCACCCGATCACGAGTATGACGCGTATCTCAGCCATCGCCTCCCTCGACCATCTGTTAGGGAAGGTGGCGACCCGATCAACGACGCCGCCGTAAGCAAAGCCCTTTAAGCGAGCATGACATATTCAGGCTGCCGGACATTAATAATGTGAAAGATTAAAATGACTCTTCGGCGAGAAACAGCATCATGTTTCATAAAATAAAACGACAGAGCTATTTATACAAGGAAATATGCTAAGTGAAGCATATGTATATTAAAACTAACAGGATTTAACTATCACTGGCTTAAAAGCATTTTTGTCATTTAAGAAATCGTTGACAGTATAATAGGCCTGGCTTAACAAATAACGTTTAATATGAGACTTAAATTTACTGAATGGAAAATTAACTATATCGATGGGTATTTTATTATAAAATCGTATACAGTTCCCCACAAACGACGTGCTAATCTTCCGGAGACGACTGGCCTTCACTGCAATCTTGTGTTTACTTCTAGTGTTGTAGTCGTGGATATCACTGTTGAGTTTGAATTCTTGAATATTTTTTCGAACATACATTATATTTTCAAGAATGTATTGACATGCCACAGTAAGAATATTTGCCTCCTTAAATTTTTCCCTGAGAGATTCTCTGGCCTTAAGTTTATAGATGGAGCGTACAGCTCGTTTCTGTAGCACGAAGACGGTCTGGATGTCAGCCGCTTTTCCCCACAACAGGATTCCATAGGACATAACACTATGAAAGTAACTGTAATATACCAGCCTGGCCGTCTCAACGTCAGTTAACTGTCTAATACGTCTTACTGCATAGGCCGCAGAACTAAGTTTGCCGGCCAGAGTGGCAATATGCGCATGCCATTGCAGTTTTGAATCTAAGGTGACACCTAAAAACACTGTTCTATCTACAAATTCAATTTCATCAGACTTTAATTTGATCTTAGAATTGTTTGCCTGCTTGACATTAGGCATAGTGAATTTGATACACTTTGTTTTCTTGGAATTTAAAAGCAAATTATTTGCTGTAAACCAGTTCACAACAGTACCTAGTGCCTCATTAATACCGTCAAAGTTTTTGTCTTTGCGGCCTACCTTGAAGATAAGCGACGTATCATCTGCGAATAGCACTATATCATGTTTATCTTTTACAAGGTTTGGTAAATCATTAATATAAACTAGAAACAGAAATGGGCCCAGAATTGATCCTTGAGGAACTCCAAGAGCAACCGTTGTCCCTGCAGATTGAGTCCCGTTGATGACTACCCGTTGAGTTCTCTCCGACAGATACGATGTAACAAGGTCAAGGGAACCGTTTCTTATCCCATAATGGCTTAACTTTCTAATTAAATTCTCGTGATTAACGCAATCGAATGCCTTTGATAGATCACAGAACACTCCAATAGCATCTTGAGCCTCTTCCCAGGCATCAAAAATATGTTTAATTAGTACCACACCGGCATCAGTGGTGGAGCGACCTCTAGTGAACCCGAACTGATTGCTATTGAGTAGTTTATTGCGATTAAAATGGGACATCAGCTGATTAAGAATAAGTTTCTCAAAAACTTTGCTTAATGCCGGTAGTATTGAGATTGGTCTGAAGTTGGTAGGGTCAGTTTTTGATCCTGATTTAAACAACGGGATGATTTTACTGTGTTTCATCAGGTTAGGAAAAACTCCAGTTTCAATACATTTATTGAAAATATCAGCTAAGAAAGGTGCGATTGATTCTACAATGGAATGTAATACTTTTACAGAAAGGCCCCAAAGATCTTCAGTCTTTTTTAAGTTTAATGATTTAAATGCTTTAATTATAATGTGGGGGGTCACGTCAGTAAAGCTAAAGATTTCTGTACATTCTGTTACATTTTCTTTCAATAACGATTCAGCGACATCTGGTGATGAATTCAAAGATTTCGTGGTCTCGACGGGTACATTAGTAAAGAACCGCTCAAAATGATCTGCTACTTCGTGGTCAGAACTCACTAGAGTATCATCGACTCGCAGGCTGAAGTGCGCATCTTTTAACTTACTTTTCCCAGTTTCATTGTTGATAACTTGCCATACAGTTTTAATCTTATCACTAGAGTTCTGGATCTTTTTTGACAAGTAATCGGCTTTAGCTTTATTGTTAGTACATACATTGTCAGTTCTTATAGACTAAGGTTAGTAAAAAATATATCTATGGCTCGTGAAGGCTAAGCTAGTGTCTCAGGACTGGACTGTCCCATCGGTGTGCGACCGTATTTAGAATGCAGTTGGGGCTGGCGCGCGCGCGCTGCATCGTCGCGGCGCAGCGCTTCCGCATGATGGCGTGGAACCCGTCTACTCACGCCGCCTTTTATGCCGCGATTTATGCTCTCATTTTAAAACGCCATGCTAGAATAACATGAAACTTTGTATACACAATGAGATCCGGCATATCTAGGTCGAAAATTAGTTTCTGTTGCTTGAAATTATAATGGAGAAAAAATACAACGATTATTAAGGTTTTCATACAAGTCGTAAAAAACTCAAAAAACCGCTGAATTTTTTTTCTTTTACAATTTCTAACAACATAAACTAATTTCCGACCTAGGTATGCCGGATCCCATTGTGTATACAAAGTTTCATATTATTCTAGCATGGTGTTTTAAAATGAGAGCATAAATACGTTTGTATGGAGAACCGAGGGTACTGCGCCCTCTTAATAACGCATGTGTGAATAGACGGAAAAAAATCTGAAATACGATACCAACATCATAGGCCTTTCTTAAGGTAGGTTTTATAAAGGCCCATATGATCAGTAGATGGTACCTACGGTCAACCAATTTGATTTCTGGGTCACTTCGTACCTTGTCACAGTAAATATCCTTATTAAAGCTGCTATTGGTCACACATTGTTTCCACTGTGACAAGGTACAAAGTGGCCTCGAAATCAAATTGGTTAACTTACAGTTTGAATGAATATAAGCCTTGGAGGATTTGAAGCCTAGATAAATGGTATTTCATTTAGTTGAGAAAAGGAATTAACGAGTACCTTTTTTCAATAACTTCAACGTGTAACCAAATATATTTTTTTTGGATGTAACATTGTGTTTAAAAAACTGTTATACGTTCTTGCTTACGGACGGGACGGAAAAATAACAAATAATAGTTAGTTAAACCACCTATATTATATTACAAAACAGTGTAAATTATATATTTTTAATGAAGTTTGTAACTTTCTTTACGTTTAAAAGCAGTTGTTTTTAAAATTACTTAATAGCTTCTTGAGTTTTTATTTTACCACGTAAATAATAAATAAACAAAATAAGTTAAAGTCAAAGTCAAAGTCAAAGTCAAAATATTCTTTATTCAAATAGGCCTAGCAACAAGCACTTTCGAATCGTCAGTTATAACATGTATTGACATATATATTAATTAATTATTTAGAGCAATTTATTGATGCTATTATTATTCTTCAAAATAAATATTGTTGTTGTAGACATGTCAAAGTAAGAAATTATTTTGTAGTAAAATTCACAATAGGATCGTCAAAAAATAAATAATAATAATAATAGAAAAATATATAAAAAATAGAAATCTAGACAGTTTCTAGAATAAAATCAAAAATAAAAAGATCATATTAATATCTAACGCCATAATGATTAATTCATTAATATTTCAGTCACAATTAATCCCACGGTGTTTTATCATTCATGTAGTCATGTGTGCTATAATATGCTTTCGATATGAGTTGACGCTTTACATAATTTTTAAATTTATTAATAGATAATTCAGTTACATTTCTTGGAAGCTTATTATAAAACTTCGCACCATTACCCATGAATGATTTTCTAATTTTCTGTAGGCGAGTGGTGGGCACCGCGAGTTTGTGTTTATTTCGAGTATTAATATTATGTATGTCACAGTTCTTCCTGAAATTTACAATGTTTTTATGTACATACACAATATTATCATAGATGTATTGACAATGCAATGTCATTACATTAATGTTCTTGAACTTATCTCTAAGTGAGTCTCTATGGTTCATTTTATATATTGCTCGAATAGCCCTCTTCTGCAGAACAAAAATGGTATTAATATCTGAAGCACTGCCCCATAGTAAAATACCATACGACATAATACTGTGGAAGTAACTAAAATATACTAATCGAGCTGTCTTCACGTCTGTCAGTTGGCGGATCTTGCTCACGGCAAAAGCTGCAGAACTCAGTCTATTCGAGAGATTAGCAATATGGGGACCCCATTGGAGTTTGGAATCTAATGTTAATCCAAGAAAAACTGTACTATCCACTAGTTCCAATTCCTCATCTTTCACAATGACACTTGTTTGATTGTGCTTAACGTTAGTCGTGACAAACTTGATACATTTGGTCTTTTTCTCATTTAACAATAAATTGTTGACATTGAACCAATTAACTACTTTAGAAATAGCATTGTTTATATCTATATTAGCTTGTTGCTGTCGTTTGACTTTGAATATAAGAGAGGTATCGTCTGCAAACAATACTATATCATGGTGGGTCTTTACGAGGTATGGCAAGTCATTTATGTAGATAAGGAATAGGAAAGGTCCCAATATTGATCCCTGCGGTACACCCATCGAGACCACTGATCCTGGAGATCGCTGTCCATTCACATCGACCCTTTGTATTCTACCATATAGATAAGATTTTAGCAAATTCAGTGCCGATCCTCTAACTCCATAGTAGTGCAGTTTCCTGATTAATGTTTCATGACATACGCAGTCGAAGGCCTTGGACAAATCGCAAAAAATACCTAAGGCATCCTGTGACTCTTCCCAGGCATCGAATATATGTTTAGTTAGCTCAACAGCCGCGTCGGTTGTCGAGCGACCCCGCGTAAAACCAAATTGCTTATTATGCATTAAATTGTTTGCATTAAAATGTCTTATTAATTGGGACAAAACTAATTTTTCAAAAATTTTACTAAATGTTGGCAGCACAGATATTGGTCTAAAATTAGTGGGGTCAGAAGTGCTACCTGATTTAAATAAAGGAGTTATTTTACTATGTTTCATTAGATCAGGAAACTCACCGCAGTCAATACTGTTATTAAATACAACTACCAAGTCAGGCGCTATGACTTCTATTAGAGATTTGACAGCATGGACAGAGACTCCCCAGAGATCACCAGTTTTTTTGACATTAATTGATTTAAACGCCTTTATTACATCTGGGGTACTAACATATTCAAAATGAAGATTTCCACTACATTCTGAGGCGTTATCTTTTAACAATGTAACGGCAGACGAAGGTGAAGAATTTAATGTCTTTGTTGTGGATACTGGTATCTCAGTGAAAAAATTTTCAAATTCTGTTGCTACTTCTAAACTTGAATCTATAATTATGCCATCAATTTTTAGTTTAAGATTATTCATTTTGTGCTTTGATCTACCAGTTTCCACATTAATTAATTTCCATGTTGTTTTGATAATGTCCGAACTATTTGTAATTTTCTGGCTTATAAAATTACGTTTAGCTATATGACAATCTATTTTAAATTTCTTAGAATATTGTTTGACATGTTCCTTAAATTCATCACTCATATTAAACCGGCGTTCCTCATATAAAGCATACAGTGCTTGTCTACGTTTATGTAAGTCCTCAGTAGCCCACTCACTAAAAACTGATGTCCCACCAACCACGACCGATTTGGATGTAAAAATCGCATTATAATGTTTCATAAAAGTGTGAAAAAATGAATTGTACATTTCGTTTGGACTCATATCGGAAGTTAGTAAAATTCCGTCAATTTTCTTTATTATTACTGATCAGCCGTTATAATTGTCGCCCCATGTCTAGCCCGCTTTATCTCCCCACTGCGCAACTCACTCGCGCAGCCGCCATTACGGTATAAATACTGCGAGCGCCGCCTTCGTGACGTAGTCGAAATCGAGAGGTGAAGGTGTAAATAATGGCGAGGTGGCGTCCATGTTTAGTTGTAAAAGTAAAAATCGATTATCACCGGAGCTAGCAGCGAGACCGCCGACGCGTAGTCGTGAAAGTGAAGCAGTACAGTGTTTCGACGTGTCATCCGCGTAGACGACAGGTCCGAGGCCAAACGGGAGTGCGTCGAACGACCATCAGCGCGAGGCGACCATTTTGTGAACAACGCTCAGCTCCGACACGTCGCTACTTCTAAAGTGATAAGTGAACTGTCCAGTTACTAGTTAGTCCGTGAGTAAGAGTTAACTGAAGAGAACCGTGGCCGCGATGAATTGCCAGGGTCAGAAGGGGCGGAGGCGGGTGACCCGCACGCCGCTGCCGGGTGGAGCGCTGGCGCTGGGGGCGCGCCGCGAGCGCCAGGCGAGGGAGACCCGCGAGGAGCGCTACGCCGCAGGCAAGTGGGGCTCCGCGCCCGCGGCCGCCGCGCTGCCGCCGCCGCCCACGCACTGGCGGCGCGCCGGCGAACGATGTCGCCCGGAGCCCGACCGCGCTCTACCTCTAAAGCTGCTCCTCAACGTGGCTTAGGCCGCGGGACTCTCTAGTGTTAAGGGCGTTCCGCCGTTCGTGCTAAGTTTTTTATTTCGTGAACGCGACCGCCGAACGCGTGCCCGGTCGCGGCGTCAACTAAATTCCGGCGTTAGGTATTATTTTGTAAAAATTTTAGTAGGTAAGGGCGGCGGCGGCGAGCTCGGCCGCCCGCCTGGCCTTGGCGCGCGCCTCTTCTATAAAAACAAGAGAAAAACACAAAAAAATAGAGGCGGCGTCTAGTTCGGGCGAGCGGCGGAGCGCCCGCGCCGCAGCCTCGCGCCCCGCGCGGCGGGCGCCCAGGCCCCCGCAGGGCTCCGCTGGGCCCCGCGGGCGCCCGCGCGCCAGCCGCCCTTTTAAGACTGGCCGCGGCCGGCGCCGCGCGGAGCACTGAAACGTTGCATTTCTTTTATAAATGAGGCGTTATTTTTATATTTTGAACGAGTGTCCGGCGCGAGGTTCGTATCGTTTATTTATCTCGACCAAGTTTGTTTGTAAACGCCGGGGCCGCGCGGGCAAAAGATACTGTTTGCGCAAAAAGAGATCTGCGCGCCCCCGCATCCTCAGAGCTTTAAAAAAACTAGCGACCCCGGCGTCGTAATTCTAGTAGTAGATTAAAAAATTGAAGGAATATGCTACGTCTGTTATGGATTGAAGATATATATGTTTGTGGTGCAGAGTAGACATGATCTCAGCTGCGGCTAGGGCCGTTGGAGTCTCTGTGATGTACAAAAACGAGTATATTTGGAATTTTACAAGTTTTTTATAATTAGTTGTAGTATAATTGTATAAGTGAAGATGGTTGTGCGGCCTACGTCGCCTGTGCCAGCCGCAGCGTCCTATCCCCTTCCCTTTCCCTCCCAGGGCTGCAGCCCGCATGCTATCGGGTCTCTTTCTACCCAAGAAGCTTCGGACTTCCTCCTAAACCCAAAGAAGACTTAAGAAGAATGAAGCCTCAAGAAGAAAAAACCTCAAGACAGAACAAAAAAGAAAAATTCAAGCTTTCAAGAACTGAAGAAATTTTACCCGGAATACATATCACCCTGGTATCCAAGTCCGTTGGACTCGAGCTGTCCCCGTCCAAATTTCCCATCCTTTATCCCTATCCCAGGGCTCTTCGGAGCCCGCCAAATAGATCTGGGTTTCTCTCAGACGTCAATCAATCGCTTGAAAAAGCATTTTTCTTTATAGCGGAAGAAAGAAGAATTCAACACCAGCATGAAGGCAGAAGATGTGTAATTGCAGTTCTGACAATTACAACTAAAACTATTAATGGCTTGAAGATTTGGAATGCTTAAGAGATCTATCAATGGTAAATCTTGTCTTTAGAGTGCAGGAAGCTCTGTTCTCCATACAAACATAGTTTTGCTCTCATTTTAAAACAGCATGCGGGAATAACATGAAACTTCGCACACTCAATGGGATCCAACATATCTAGGCTGAAAATTTCTGTTGCTTGAAATTATAATGCAGAAATTAAGGTTTTCATACAAGACCTATAGAACTCACTGTGTTTTTTTTTCTATTACAATTTCTACCAACATACTAACGGCCCAGATATGGCGGATCCCATTGTGTATACAAAGTTTCATGTTATTCTAGCATGGCGTTTTAAAATGAGAGCGAAACTACGTTTGTATGGAGAACCGAGCTTTCTGCGGACTCTTAAAGGCTTTAGGATTCGGAACACTGAAATCTATCAGTGACACAATTGTCTTATATGTTTGTCATTTTGACTGATTATAATCTAATCATGACAGTCATATACTGACCGATCAGTGTCCCAGGCACACAAACCATAGTAAATAATTGTCAGAAATTGCTGTACACTTAGTTCCAGAGTATATACAATTGTGGCGTCTAAGCAAGAAGCCCTGGTAGGCTGGTAGGTACACGTTATAAATAAACTAACAACAAACACACGCACACAGCATCATCTTGACAATTCATCTGCCTATACAGGGTGTCGCTGTAATAGGAGCAAAAAATAAAAGTCAATGCTGATTTTGTTGGCCTGTTTAGACTAGTTGGTAGTGACAGTGACACTGCCTACGAAGCTGGAGGTCCCGGGTTCGAATCCCGGTAAGGGCATTTGTTTGTGATGAGCGTAATGATTTGTTTCTTTTTTTTGACGGCCTTTTTATCCTAGTTGGTAGTGACTGCCTCCGAAGCTAGAGGTCCCGGGTTCGAATCCCGGCCAGGGCATTTATTTGTGCATTTATCACGGATATTTTGTTCTGGGGTCTTGGGTGTTTTCTATGTATTTATTTAAGTATGTATTTATCTATATAAGTATGTATATCGTCGTTTAGTACCCATAGTAAAAGCTTTGCTTAGTTTGGGACTAGGTCGATTTGTGTAAGATTGTCCCCCAATATTATTATTATTATCTGCCCGGCTAGTATGATAGCTTATACCGTCACGTTTTATGTGACGTTTCAGTACATTTTGGCCATATAACGTGATGGTATAAGCTTTCATACTCTAGCCGGGTACGTGGTCACTGGTCAAGCACAAACAAAAAGGAATTGGGATCAAAGATATTTTTTAGTTTTGTAATTCTCTGTTTTCAAATAACTGAATTTGTAAGATTCTGGAATTAGTGAATCTGGAAGTAGCGAATTACAAAAATAAAAATTAAAAATTCATAAAAAAATCTTTTGGCCCAATTTATTTTTTTGTTTGTCTACGTAGCAGCCCGGCTAGTATGAAAGCTTATACCGTCACGTTATATGGCCAAAATGTACTGAAACGTCACATAAAACGTGACGGTATAAGCTATCATACTAGCCGGGCAGATGACCTCACCTATCCCCAATATACGTATGTCCATCTGCTGAACACCCTGTATATCTATTATATACAGGGTGGAAAGACATTTTTAAAGCGCTTAGAGATCATTTACATCTCTAAGGACTTGGAAATAATTGTTATTAATCGTATTTGGAGGCTCAGAGACCATATACATCTCTGAGATATTAAATTAATTTTATATACTTTTTGTTTATTCGGACACAGATCGTATTCAATACGTCCTTAATATTTGTAAATTAATAATCAGTATATTTTTTATTTTCATTGAATTCTTATTAGTATATTTCTTAATCATTATTATTAAGTCAAGTTGTCAGTTTTTTTTAATTGTATAAATTAACGCTTTGACATGTAAAAGTGCCCTTGTGGCCTATTTGCAGAATAAATATTTTATTGATTATACGGGCCCTGGAGGGAAAATACCTTAAACCGTTGAGCTAGCTCAATTTGCTGAAAGGAAACCTTATTTTATTTCTCCTAAGCAATAAAACTGCGTTCACAGATTTTTGAAAAATATACTTTTTTATTTCAATACTAATTGTGCAAAATGTCTTTATTTTTATGGGCTTTTTTGCTATCTGTGCATTTTTTGCAAACTGGATGCAGTTTTAATGCTTAGGAGAAATAAAATAATGTTTACTTTCAGCAAATTGAGCTATCTCAACGTTTCAAGGTAGTTTCCCTCCAGGGCCCGACTTATTTTTCCACACTGTGTATATCGTCTAGTATTCAAAACACAAGACTTATTGAGCTTACTGTGATGGGACCTATGTTCCTAAATATTCATTATTTATTTTGATTTAACATCTAGTTTTGATTCATAATAGTTATTGCATTTTTTGGGATTTTTTAAAATTTTATTTATCATTTTTAGTGGTTTAGACTTATTTACTAACCCTTTAAACGCCATCATATTTGAATGAAGTGATCACTCAGACGCCGTAACGTTTAAACCAATTAAATTCATAATTGATTTTTTTCATGATCAAAGTAAATACACCTTTACTCCGACCTTTTTAGTGGTTATTGGCGTAGTGGGCACGACACGACACGACCACTTTATAGGCTCTTCGCGTTCAAAGGGTTAATATCACTCAACTAGAGTAAAAACCGGCCAAGTGCGAGTCGGATCTATAAAAACCCCCCATAAAGTGAATATGTAGCTGAAAATTTCAAGCGTCTACCTGTTGCCGTTATCAATATCAAGAAAAAAAACACGTGCGTTGTATGGGAGTCCCCTTAAATATATATTTTATTCTGTTTTTTAGTATTCGTTCGGTGAAAGTTTCAACTGTAACTTAATCACGGTTCATGAGATACAACCCGGTGACAGACGGACGGATAGCGGAGTAATAGAGCCCCGTTTCACCATTTGGGTACGGAACCCTAAAAATACAGATACGCGTATAATATTTTTTTAAATTGAAACCACTTTGAAATAATTACTTGAGTTGAGAGCTCAATTGTGTACCATTTACTGTTTTGCTTCAATTGTGTTATTACAGGCTACATCCTGTATATATGTCCCACGGCTGGGCACAGGCCTCATAGAGGTGAGGAATTGGACAGCAGTCCCCACACTGGCCCAATTCTGGTTTGTTGTACCTACTTATGCGAGTCTCTTGCGATGTTTTCCTTTGCCGAAAATCTAACGGTAAAATTAGGGTTTGCAGTCTCGGTATTACTTTATTTATTTATTTAGGATTGCTAACAGATAATATATCTTACTATATCTAAGTTCTTTTTCTAATTATAGGTAACCACAACATGCACAAATAACTTTCAGTACGAATACACGTTAAGGTTAACGATAACAAATTAAGAAACCATATTTACTTGATGAAATTGTTTTAAACATGTTTAGCTGTTAATGCAATTTTTTCTACTTATGACAATAGAAAAAAAAAACAATATAAATGAGACCTAATGCAAAGATAATATATTTACTATCTCCCTGCGTCCAGGGAGCCGAAATACGTGGACACTTTCAGCTTAAATCATTATTTATCATGATATATGACGACCTGTTAAGCCTAGTTGGTAGTGACTCTGCCTCCGATGCTAGAGGTCCCGGGTTCGAATCCCGGCCAGGGCATTTATTTGTGCATTTTTCACGGATATTTGTTCTTGGGTCTTGGATGTTTTCTAAGTATTTAAGTATGTATTTATATCGTCGTCTAGTACCCATAGTACAAGCTTTGCTTAGTTTGGGACTAGGTCGATTTGTGTAAGATTGTCCCCCAATATATATATATATATCGGCTCCGATATAGAGGCAGGGAGAGAGTTACACAATTTTGTCATTCTGGAGAGAGCGGAGTTGCAACCTAAATTTGTTTTACTAAATCTGCTGCTAAATAGTTTGTACACAGCTGGACGAGGCAGCTTTGCAGGTATAGTCAATTTTATCTTACTTAGAAGTTCCGGGCAATCCAATCGCTTGAAATTTACTAATTTTAAGAGGAATATCAGATCTAATGCTTTTCTTCTGCTGAAGCTGCTACTTATTGAAGGTCCGAGGATTTCGGGACAGGAACTGGGTCAATAGCGAGAAAACCCGGATACTTTCCGGACTATTGTAGTTTTTATGGAGTATGTATGACAAAAATCGCCCAAGTATGAATCAAATTCACGTCCGAGAGTTCCGTACCACACTCGAATGATTTATAGCTAATTAAACCACATAATAACACACACATGGACAGTTGTATTTATGACGATGCAACACGTGCATTGCTGAATTTGCTGACGTTTACTTTGATGCTTACTGTCTCAAAAATTTGTTCTAGTCATCTTAGTACCTGATTTATAAACAGGATTCTAATGGATACTTAGGTATTTGTATTTCCCTAATTTGAGTTATTTACCTATTAGGTACGAACATAACCTCTCGACTCGCCACGTGCTCAGCCGATCCGGAACTGCCTGAATCACAGCGTCAGCAAAAAAGACTGTTTCAAATGCGTCATCGGTCGAGGAAAAAAGCTAATGCGGCTTCTAGCTCCAATCACTAATAAACTTATAAAATACTTGTCCTACATTTTAGTTTTGCTCATCAACTTGAGGTTTTTTTACCGAGTGTAACGAGGTCTCCGTCTCTGCTTCGGCAAAAATGCTTACGTACGTGGCCGGCGAATTTCCCGCTGTTCTATACATTTCTCAAACGATTCTCGTGAAATTTTAGATTCTCGAGCGGGCAGGGCACGGGCACGCAGTGCTAAAAGAACCGCCGCCGCGATAGGTACCTACTCAATGCTTAAGGACCACGAACAAGTCTGAATTCTCTGCCGGCGTCTGTATTTCCGAGTTCATATAACCTGGACCTTTTTAAGGCAATAGTGAATAGGCATCTTCTGGGTGAGCACGCTTCATCATCGGCCTCATCTTTGCGCCCTGGCTAGATGCTTGCCAAGAGCAATCCCATTTTTAATAAAAAAAAAAACACATGTATGTATGTAATGTATGTTAGCACTTTATTGTACACAATAACAGTTTAAAACATAAACATGTCACACAAGATCAAAGTACAAAGGCGGACTTATCCCTATGAGGGATCTCTTCCAGCTAACCTTTGAGGGCAATCACTCAATAGTGGAGATAATTAAAAAATGACATGTGGAGCGATATTCGACCTTAAAGACGTGAGTGACCCGTTTCATTATATTTTAAACTCGCAAGCCCCACGTACTTGTACAAGTACATTTTAACCATAGAACTTCAGACTTGACATTTTAACTGCATAGCGTAAATGACTGCCTAATGTACTTCACCGAGTACAAATTAAGGATGCGTTAAAAACCATAGACATAGGTACTGATTTAAACAAATGGCAAGAATTTATACAAAATCGAAAAAATCATGCCTGCGCCTGAAGCACAACTCCTAGTTTGTACTTGGTATAGTACATCCGGCAGGTACCACTACCGCTATTAAAAAAACACAGGACTTACGCGGTGTTTCGAACGCCACGGTCGGCCATAGACGTCAACGTAAAATCGTCACCCCGCTTTCGTCTTCGAGGTTTTTTTTTTAGAAAAGAGCGGAATAACTTGTTTTTAAAACTTTTGTAAACCTATATGACGAAAAAATATTATAGGGTAAACCAAGGTGTAACTGGCCACCTTCAGTAATTGGCCACTTTAGACTTAATTTTCCTAAAATAAGAGTTTAATGCATTTCACGCCATCTACTGACGTCGATTAAGATGAACATACTAATAAGCTTTCGTTTTAGTACAAATTTTGACCACTATAGACATTAGCGCCATAATTTTCGGTTGTTTTTTGTAAGTCGGCGCACTTGTCTCAACAAGAATAGTCATTGGTTAATAAAATGTTAACGAAATTGGATTTTTTAAAAATTTGTTTCTGTGTCAGTTTAGGCAGTGTAATTATTTCTTTTGTGTTATTTGAGTTACTTGAGAGGTAAGTAACATGCGTTTAATTAGTTTTTTGTCTACAACTTATAAAAACCGGAGTTTGGGGGGAGGCTAGTTACTGAATGACATTTATTGAGAAAAAACAGAAATTGGCCGCCTATGACAGTAACTGGTAAATTTCTTAACCATCGTTTTTTATCAAAATTGAACCCTATTCATAAAGCATATAAAGTATACTTTTCAACACAAAAATACTGGTAACTTTACCCGATCTTATGCAGAAACTGGCATAGGGGGCCAGTTGAGTGGCCAATTACTGAAAAACAAATTTGATCTACAGATTTCCTGTGTATTGTGTATATGGAACATGCCAAAAAACGACAGTATAGTAAATAAGCCATAGATAATGCTGTTAAACTTGTACAAGAGGGTGGTGGTTCTATTAGAGGAGCCGCTAAGAAATTTGGTGTCCCAAAAAGCAGCGTACCTTTTCTGCCGCTGGCCAGGTTTGCGATCTTCTTATAGGTGACTTTGAGTGTACCTTCTGGTTGAGGGATCGGTCGAAGTGATAATGGCTGGATGACTGCCGCTGTCTTTTCTGACTACATAGCCAATTGCTTTCATCGAGAACTTCTAGCCAACGATATCCCACTCCTAGTCATACATATTATTTGTCGACTTTCATAAAACACATTTAACAATTGAAATGTCTCAACTTTGCCGAATCTACAGAGACACTTAGTGGCTCTTTATCCAAATGCAACACGTATTTTATAACCTGTAGATGTCGCCGCCTTTCGACCTATAGAGGCTGGTTGGAAAACGGCATTACGTGAATGGCATGCTGCAAAAAACTACCAGGTCAACCTAACTAAAAGAAAGTCGCTCCTCTGCAAAAATGGTTGTAAATTCGTGCACGAAAGAAAATACTTTAGTCAACGGATTTCGCGAGTGTCATTGAAGAAAATGAACACCCTAAGGAGTTACAAATGTTGAAAACAGATAACTCCAGAAAAACAGATTCATGTCGTTTCAAGTGTACTACTCTCCGATTACTTGAAGGAAAAATAATTGCCAGAACCACCAAAACGTCAAGGAAAGCGGCAAGTCCGTTTGCTTTGGGGAATTAATACAAGCAAAGCAGTTAAAAAACAAGAGAAAGAGGCTGCCAAAGAAGAAAGGAAGCGATTACGGGAAGAGATATAAAGCACAAAAATTTGTAAAGGAGAAAGACGTTACTTCTACGTCTTCATTTAGTTTACAGATAACGCAAAATAAAAGCCACCAAAATGAAAAAAAAATCCTGCCTGAGTACAATAACAAAAAAGGTTTTCGAATGCAGCCAGTGTAATAAAACACATATCAAAACTGTATTCCTTTACTTCATCGAATTCATATTCCTGCAGATGATAATGATGCTTTTCTATGTCATGCTTGCTACAGGGAAAGTAACACCGAGTCATCGGATCATAATGATAATGACTTATTTCGATCACTTTAAATATAAAGAAGCTAAAAACCAAGGTTTTTAGATATTGTTTGATGGTTTGCCTACAAACCGTAAAAGTGATCGAAATAAGTCAGTATTATTATTAATACGTGATTATTTTTTATATGTTTATTGATGAAAAAGTATGCGTAGTTAAAGTACATTCACTTTCTATTATGCGCTGTGATGATAGATTATTTAATTAGTAAGTATAAGCGGTTAATCGCATCTTAGTACATATGGCCAATTAATGGTTTTCTAACGGCTAGTAACTAAATTTTGTGACCAATTACTGGTAAAAATTGACAATTTTTGTTTGAATCAAAATATTTTTACGAAAACGGCTTGTAATTCAACAATACATTAGGAAATATTAAGGTAAAGATCCCTTTTATACGTGGGTGTCATAAAAAAAGTAACGGAATGTCACGATTGGGTAAAAAATAGAGTCAAAGTTTCCAAGTCGCTTAAGCGGCCAGTTACTGGTTACTTTACCCTACTTTGAACTTTATGAAATTTAATTCAATTCGAACTAGTTTCGTAGGAAGAAAAAACCTCTTTGTACGTAACTGGTTTCGTAGCAAGAAAAACAATTCTTCTCACGTAACCGGTTACATAGCATGGTTTCGTCGGCGGCCGAAGGGATTTGATTTCTGTCCAGTGCGATCCTGCTACAATTGACATCCAGCCATAAAACGACTGATACCTACGCTCTATCAGTAACCGGACACAACTGGACACTATAACGGTTATAATGGCTGAAAAACAACTGTGACCTGTCTTATCGGCCGTATCGCGGCCTATATTCGCATTATTACTATAGTTGCCATTATGTACACAGCCTGTAATAGGAGCAAAAAAATCCAGGAATTATTTCCGAATGGTTTCAATTGAAAAAAAAAAATTAACCGACTTCAAAAAGAGGAGGAAATGAAACGAAAATGAAAAATATATTTTTTTTCATGGGGCAGATACAAGGTCGGTTGAGACTTCCTATTAAGTAATAAAATATACTTGTATCAGGAAATCCCGCTCTTTCACTTCAATTTTGGGAACAGTACCTATACGTTTAGAAATAAATGTATTTTAAGTTACAATATTTGATTAAATTATGAAAACCGTATATTAATAACAAGAATCGTATTCAAGTGAATATTATTTTAAATTACACTAATAGTTCTATTTATACCATTTTTGCGTAATGCTATTAATACAATTTAAATAAATAAAATTCTGTTGCATCAAGCTAAACTATGTGTATGTGCGCGCGCACGCGCGCGCGCGCGCGTGTGTGTGTGTGTGTGTGTGTGTGTGTGTGTGTGTGTGTGTGTGTGTGTGTGTGTGTGTGTGTGTGTGAGAGAGAGAGAGAGAGAGCGTGTGTGTGTGTGTGTGTGTGTGTGTGTGTGTGTGAGCGCGTGTGAGTGTGTGCTACGAACGTTACTTTACACTAACTGGTTCTATAAAAAATTGACTCGAGGAGGTTCTCAATTCGTCGGAATATTTTTTTTTATTTTTTTTTGTATGTTCACCGATTTCAAAAATTATTTTTTTGTTTGAAAGGGTGTGTTTTATGGTTGGTCCCATTGTCACCAAGTCTGGATCTGATGACGGGATCTTGGAAAAATCGAGGCAAATCCTAAATTATATAGCAGGAGGATGGGGTAAGTAAGGCTACATCGAAGGAACTCCTCAAATTATATAGCAGGAGGATGGGGTCTGGCAAAGTTTGGAGTCGGTGTTTTTTTGTTAAAAATTTACTTGTTTAATGAAAATATTACTTAGGTACGTGTACTTTTTACCCGACTGCGCCAGAAGGAGGGTTATAACTTATGTTTTCGAGAGTATGTATGTATGTATGTATAACTGTTTGGCATGCTCTGCAGCCTGAACGGCTCGATAGATTTTAGCTTGAGAGGTGTCGTTAGATTCGTATTTACTGTGAGAGTGACACTGGGTATATCAAAATAAAATAAAAAATACATAATGGCGGATTTTTGGCGGTAAATTCCAAATAACACAGAAACGCAGTCGAGTTTTTTTTAATTAATTAGTTTTGTTGACTACTGGAGTGATTTAATAATAACTGTTTGTTTTAAAAACACTAAAATTGATTTTAAAAAATCCTTTTTAACCAAAAATGTAACAAAGATTATGCGTCATAACTATATGCTACCTCAATATCAGCAGTGACTGCCGCGCTATAATGTCGTGGTGTCAAGATCCATTACATTACACACACGCGCACGCACACACACACACACACACGCACACGCACACACACACACACACACAAGGTATTTAAATTTTAATTCGCTAGTTAAATATTAGTTTAGCAACAGTTTAGTATGATACCCACTGTCACTACATTTTCTTCTCGGCAAACATCATAGACCGAGTTAGGGGCACATTGAAAACCAGCGCTGGTGGTACAAATATGGGCCGCCAGCAGTAGCTGAATGCGTTCCTTTTGCCGCTTTCTAAATTGTTAACGGTTATTTTTTGTTAGTATATTTTGTTTGTTTATAACTTTTTATAAGGCAATTAACTATTTATTATTCTTATTCTTACATGGAGGTCGTAACTTTAGAACAAAATTTCTCCCAATTGAAAAAATATACTTATATTTTTTGAACACAAGAGGTTACTGCAGATGCTCTAAGGAAGCTCTTGCTCCTATTACAGGCCACACTCTGTATACCATGAAATGTGATTAGATTAAATAATGCTTACTAACCTAGTTTCAATGTTATTCTAAAGAAGTTCTTCAAACCTTCAAGAAAAGAGCGTACTCCCATCTTAAAGGCCGGCAACGCACTTACAACTCCTCTGGTGTTGCGAGTGTCCATGGGCGGCGCTAATCGCTTACCATCAGGCGATTCGTCTGCTCGTTTGCCACCTATGTCATAAAAAAAAAAAGCCGTCTACATAAATATATATATGTTTTTGTTTTTGTATGATAATTAGCGAACACGGCCGGCCTTGGTTTGGTTCGGCATTAGTCGAACTGATATAAATAAATAAATATTATGGGACAATTTCTTACACAAATTGTACTAGTCCCATTACTAAGCTCAATAAACGTTTATTGCTGTCATGGGTACTAGACGACGATGTATTTAATACATATACCTATGTATACTTAAAAAGAGAACATCCAAGTCTCAGGAACAAATGTTTCTGCTCACCACAGAAACAAATGCCCTTAACGGGATTCGAACCCGGGACTGTCATACCAACTAGGCTGAACAGACTGACAGTTAGCTAAGTTCTCTTTATTTTCCATAATATTGTTTGTTCTTGTTCATATATTATGTAAATAACGTATATGCGAAAGAAAACAAGATATCAAGGTTGAAAAATATAATTAAGATCTTATAGTTAAATTAATTCGGATGAAAAAACTGATGAAAAAGTGTCAAGTTTCTAACATTAAAAAATTACAGTAGGTACCTTGCTAATGGAAAAAATACACATGACACGTAGTCTGAAGACTAAACATGCGGGTAATTACTTTTACTTTAATTCCTATTACTATACTCGTAGATGCCGTGGATGTTTGTAATGATTTCATTCAGTTTTCTGTACCATCGATTCAACATTTACAATATTCTCTATCGTATAAGAATAACCGTTACTCAAACTCGCCTCACCCTCAAACCTTTCAGTAGCTTGACAGGAGCCATCAGCTGTTTGAACGGCGGCCATCTTGTCCTTTCCCGCGAAAAGTGATTCTTTTCTTTTTGATTCCAGGTGTTTTTTCATTATCAAATTGACTATCTCCATTTGTAGCTCCATGCTGGTATCTTGAGGTACTTTTTTCAGTAAACACGTTATGTATTTACCGAAATGTTCGATTTCATCATCGTTTTTATTGGCCTTTCGTTGTAACGGTTCGTCGTCTGAGGAGGAGCTTCGTCTTCGCTTTCTGGATCTATTTTCGGCTGGTTTTCTGGATTTTCTCAGGCTTTGGCTAGTTTTTTCTGCTCTCTTGGGACTATCCTCGTTTTCGAGGTATACTACCTCGGTGTAGACATCTTCTTGTGCGTTGTTTTGCGTTTCGTCTTCGGAATCCTGCACAAAAAGAGTGTGATTAGGGCGTTTTTAATCAAGTAACACCCCGGACGCCGGGGTTTATCGTAAAACTACGACCAAGACCACCGTGGGATGGGCAGCAGCATCCCTGGAGTGCGGTGGAGATACTGCGATCGCCAACCGCATGCCAAGCGCGGCGTTTATGGCATTTACCCCCCATTACATTGGGTGAGGAGCATTCGTGGCCCAGCGGCGCCCGCGTACCGCGTGCGGTATGCGAGGTTAAACAATGTCGGGAGAGGTCAGTTCTTGAATGGGTGACCGCTTTGAGTGGTTACTAACTGAGCGCTCCCGTGCTTTGGAAGGCACGTTAAGCCGTTGATCCCGGTTGCTGTCTATGATAGCAGTCGTTAAGCCAAGTTAGAGGCCTCCGGGCGGCTTGAGAACCTCTAACAGTCAAGTTGCCCACTCACTTGACAAACCTAATCCCAATATGGTCTAGTTTCCCCCTCGGGTCGGAAGGTCAATTGGCAGTCGCTTCCGTAAAAACTAGTGCCTACGCCAATTCTTGGGATTAGGTAGCGGACCCCAGGCATCCTTCAGGATGCAACTGTACTGGGAATAACGCTAGGAGGATGATGATGACATTGGGTGAGGCCTATGTCCAGCAGTGGACGTCCTTGGGCTGTTATGGTGGTGGTGGAATGAAATAAACTATACGCACGCGAATAAGCTTCACAGATTCACGTGTAATTTAGTCGCAGCATCCTGACGTGTCGACTATAATCACCTCTTTTGATGCCAGCGCCGCGGTACGACGTTTTTTTTTATATACCACGTCGGTGGCAAACAAGCGTACGGCCCGCCTGATGGTAAGCGGTCACCGCAGCCTATGGACGCCTGCAACTCCAGGGGTGTCACATGCGCATTGCCGATAAGATAATAATAATAAGATAGAGCGAGATTGGTAATCGAATGACCCTGGTTTGATATACAGCTTCCTCGTTCTATTTTTCGCGGGAGCGTCAGCATCTGTACACTGTGGAGATCCTTGGAGGCCTATGTCCAGCAGTGGACGTCCTTCGGCTGATATAATGATTGTATTGTATCCAGTAACTCACCGCATTGTCGATAAGTTTGGGATGGTTGGTGCGCAGATGCTCTCGCAGCGCACCGACCGGCACCAGCGCGCGGCACACGGCACAGCGCGCCTCGCCTCCGGCTCGTTCGAAGAAGCTCCACACGTCGGTGTGTGCGTCCGAGTCGTCTGCGGAAAACGTTAATTTTCAGATACGTTTCAATAATTTATACAAAAAAAAAAACCGACTCCAATTTTGTACTTGCTATGCCACAATTTGTGGTTCCCGTGAGCCAATGATTGGTAATCTACGAAAAATACCGAAATCGGCATATGCGTGCCAATCAAATTCGAGGAGTTCCCTCGATTCCTCCTAGATCCCATCATCAGACCTTCACCAAATTTATATGGGACCAATATCGGGGTACCTGCTTTGAAACAAAAAAAGAATTATCAAAATCGGTCAACGTGACAAGAGTTATAGGGGAACATAAATACATAAAAAAAGAGCAAGCAAACATGCAGACGAACTGAGTACCTCCTTCCTTCTATTGAAATCGGTAAAAAAGGTCAGTTCATGGTTTCATTTAAGATTCCGCAGGAAGCTCGGTTCTCCATACAAACGTAGTTACGCTCTCATTTTAAAACGGCATGCTCGAATAACATGAAACTGTATACACAATGGGATACGGCATATCTAGGCCGGAAATTAGTTTCAGTTGCTTGAAATTGTAATAGAGAAAAAGTTCAACGATTATTAAGGCTTTCATACAAGACCTAAAAACTCTAAAACTCGCTCTAAATTTTTTTTCTATTACAATTTCTAGCAATAAAAACTAGTTTCCGACCTAGATATAACGGATTTCCTCGTGTATAGAAAGTTTCAAATGATTCCAGCTTGCCATTTTAAAATGGGAGCGAAACTACGTTTGTATGGAGAACCGAGCTTACTGCGGACTCCTTAATACCTAAAGAATTTCAACGAAAACCATAGCGGACATGATCAGTTAAAAGTCTTCCTTTCTTAGTAAAAGACGTATGAAACGCTACGAAGGTATTTCCTTTTGCTATTTATTGATTTTTTTAAATTAATTTCATTGGGCAACTACGGACTCTCCACTGAGCATGGCCCGACATGCTCGTGGCCGATTTTTAGCCTCCCTCGAATTACATATAGTAATACCTCGCTGTCCGTACCGGCGAAACAGTCTCGTGTGGTTTTGACAGCATGTGGGCGGGCTCAAACCGCAAAAGCGAACGCCCGAACGGCCCGCCGCGGACGCCCGCGCCCCGCGGCGGGTTAACTTAACGGTTAGTGACCGGTCCCCCGCCGTTCTGAGCGGTTGTGCTTCACTTTGAAATTGGAAGCTATCGATTCATATACACTCACACTTTGGCGTAAACATATGAACAAACTGCACCACTAATCGCGTCTAGGTAAATACTACAAAGCGACCGCGGTTACTTTGAAATTGGAAGCTATCGATTCATATACAAACGTAAATAAATGGAAAAACTGCACCTAATCGCGGCTACGTAAAGATGGACTTCGATACTGAGAAATTCATATTAGCAGTACAGAATCGACCGGCGATTTGGAAGTATAACGATAAAATCCAGAGGTACAGAGATTGGAAGGAGCTGGCTGAAGTGTACGGCGCACAGAACGACGAAGAGGTGAAACAGATCGGTGAGTTACACGATCTAATGTCGAAAAAATGTCTATCCTAAGACGCGACCGGGTTGCGTTCACCCGCCCGCCAGTGACAGCAGCGTACAACTAGGTTGCAGTGTTGCCAGGGCACTTGAGTCGTAAGTTACGTTTCGTTTCCTGAAATGTTACATTTTTGCTGCAAAAGTTACATTAGTGTTTTTTTTTAATTTACGTGTTTTCGGAGTCGGAGGTCGGAGGCAAATTAGGGCGCTTTACTCGATTAATATTATCACGGTTTTCAAAATTGTATGGCTTTTGCTTCAATATCCACGTGATACGGATCGTGATATGAGTGTATCGCATGATAAAAGGCCCCATTGTTGATCTCAGCGAAATCGCGGAATATAAAGGCATCTATGAAGTAATGTTATGATAAAACGGACTCTAGTTTGATTTGTATACAACACCATTTTCACTGTTGTTACTATTTAGTTTTACGCCTAACTTTCTCGAATAAAAGTCCAAAAAAATCAAACTTTTTTACTTTTTCACTTCTAATTCTCGAAAAGTGTATCATGAACTCATGACTCATATTGGTCTTGTCGGGCGGGGCTAGGGTGGTGCATTGGACCCTGGGGAAAATCATTATCATGATTAACAAGATATTTGAGTTTGACCGGTCAAAACACTTCACCGTGGCGGATCCACCAATCACAAAACACTAACTTTTTAACTCATTAAAAAAACCTACTTTTTTATATCAACCAACCTTCCCAACCCTTAGATTAATGATTCCAACAGATCCGTAGCGTTAAGCAAGATAAGAAGATAACTTTTCATACAGTTGTCTCCATGCATTCGTATGGTTAATCAAGTAGAGTTAGAACGGGGCAGATAGTACGATCAATTTCGGCTGTTAACGGATTGTTTCCATTTAAAAGCACACCGAAATGTCAAATCCCATGTATATGATCCACAACGTCACAAACGTACTATTTACAGTTATGAAAGCGGAGACACTGACGGGCTTTGGTCTAAAAGCCATATCTCGAACAAAATAACCATCTCGTAGTTATTTTGGACACTAGTCATAAAATCTACTATAATTTAACCACTTTTTAATTATTATGAAATAGTACCTAACAAACAACCTTAAAATTTTAAGAAAAGAATTCTGTTACGATTGCTTGTTTTTAGTGTCGCTGTACTCTGGTTGATTGATATCAGTATAAATTGTGTTTCATAAGAGGTAAACTAGTGTACTGTGATTGGTGAATTTGATGTGGTGAACTGTTTTGATTGGTCTGGTTACGATGTTTTGTAAATCATACTATGTATCCATATTTTCCCTAGGGGTTAGATGAACTGCTTTGGACCCGCTTGGTAAATCTAATATGTCACACTATTGGAGCATGAGAAGAGAAAAAAAAACGATAAACACTTTACACGATAATTTGTCATCTCTCTTTATTGAGTATTACCTATAAATTAGGTACTAGTCAATGTCCCTCTTACAAGTATTCATACATATTTGTTCACAATCACACAATATAAAAAAATTGACAGGTTTTTAATTTGCGACAAAAAACTAAAAATATTGTTAAATTTAGAAAATTATACAAAAAAAAGATTAAACCACCAAACTGGCATTGTTTTCTTTTTAAATTTTGTGTTGTAATACTAGTAGCGCACTTTTCTCAATTGTAAAGCATCAATAACACAACGAAACAAAATTAATCAAAATGAGGCATGTTTATTTTCTTTTTTTTTTCTAGCTAAGTAGATAAGAAACCGCGAACTCGCGAAGTAAGAAACGAGCGCGCATACGGTCAAGCAAAATCGAGTTAAATGTACCCAGGATAAGTATCATTTTGTCATAGCGCGTTCCATTGACAGCCATCTCTGAGTGTGATATGGAGTGAAAGACGTGCCAGTTTTAAGTGTGCGTCAGTTTGGATGCGTTCGTAAACTGTTTGCAATAGAAATCTAGTATGACAAATCTCGTTGTTCTGAAAAGTTACGAAAATTGCCTTAAGTATAAAAATTACTTACATGTTACGCGAAGGGGTCAAAAGTTACGAAAAATGTAAGAAATGTAACCTTCTGGCAACACTGCTAGGTTGTGTAAACGTTAGAGAGGTTATGCATATGTAAGTTAGCATATCACATAGATTACAATATAGAGAGCCCATGCCGTGTGCTAACCTATAACTGCTTTGTAAGGAAGGATATTTATTTAAAAAAAAAGTCGAGTTTATTAACACATTCACTGCCAGCCACGCCCCCAGGAACAAACTTGCATAGAAATGAACGCACATGTGCGTCGGTGGCAGTGAATGAGTTAACCTATGACTACTAACTACCTACTTAGGTCTATTTACTATACATACATATATTTTTTATGTTTTTTTATACAGTCTTACACAAATCGACCTAGTCCCAAACTATGCAAAGCTTGTACTATGGGTACTAGACGACGATATACATACTTACATAGAAAACATCCAAGACCCAAGAACAAATATCCGTGATAAATGCACAAATAAATGCCCTGGCCGGGATTCGAACCCGGGACCTCTAGCTTCGGTGGCAGAGTCACTACCAACTAGGCTAAACAGGCCGTCCTTACTTATTATACATAAATATATTACTACATGTATTTCAGTTTTGCTAAAAAAAACGGAAAAATATACAGGTTTAAGTGGAGAGGTGAGCATTTCAGCAAGTACACACCTACGGATTCGTAGATCATAAAATTCATAAGCTACCGTTTCGCACATCAGTAAAATTAACAGTATTTTTTTTAAATATAATGAAACGGGTCACTCACGTCTTAAAGGTCGAATATCGCTCGACATGTTTAGTATTTTTTTTGTTGTTGCAGGGTGACCACTGAACATGATGAGAATTAAACTTTTAATTAACCCTTTGAACGCTTCCATATTTAAATAAAGTGATCATTCAGACGCCAAGGTATCGAAAACCGGCCAAGTGCGAGTCGGACTCGCGCACGAAGGGCTCCGTACCAGAAAAAAATACTTTTGTTGTATGGAAGCCCCCCTTAAATATTATTTTTATTTTATTTTTAGTATTTTTTATTATTGTGGCAATAAAAATACAACATCTGTGAAAATTTTAACCTCCATGCTATTACGGTTCATGAGATACAGCAAAAAACGCCAACAACTACTCTATTGTATGGGAGCCCTCCTTAATTATTATTATTATTTTGATTTTAGTATTTGCTGTTGTAGCCACAATAAAAATAAATAATCTGTGCAAATTTCAACTGTCTAGCTATTACGGTTCATGAGATACAGCCTGGTGACAAACGGACGGACAGCGGAGTCTTAGTAATAGGGTCCCGTTTTACCCTTTGGATACGGAACCCTAAAGAGTGGGTGTTTCGCTTCAGTACGATGGTGAACGGTCCATTAACTGTAGCTTAGTCTTGCTCACGTCTCCCAAAACATGTATGTCAAAACATGTATACTTATTATGCAGTCATTTCTTTTATTTATTTTTTATTTATTTATCTTTATTTCGGATCAGTTACATCCATATATGTTGTTAGTACAAGTAGTGTTTGACTTAAGATTATGTTAGTATTAAGTATTTATTTCTAAAACTATTATTAAATTAAAAGTATTGCGGTAATTTATTGGAACACTGGACACATGCTGATGTGCATTCGTGTCCAGTGTTCAAAAAAGGATCCGTCCACCCTTCCAGCTACAATAGCCAGCAAACTATTGCTGGTGCTGTTTGTAAGACGGCGCATCAGAGATGATGTTCTTTTGCGCATTATAGCCTGGAACGAGTCTATATTTCCCTCGACAAGCATTCCTGATGGGCTGCAATGCCGTGGCAGTCCCATCACTGCCCTATATCCATTATGGATATTATTAATGCCTTTCAATAAACAATCATATCTTCAGTATTTAGATGTATACTTAGATGTGATTATTATCATTATCGTGACATTATTGTTTTCAGCTTTGCGTCTCCAGAAAAAATGGCGAAACATCCGCGACTGCTTCGTCAAAACACATAAATTCAAAACTGGAAAGGCCGGCGGCCGGGGAAGAAAAATGGAATACGTCTACTACGAAATCCTTCTATTCTTGCAAGATTCCGAATGCATAAATTCAAATGTCACTGATGAGCCATCAAACCTAGTCCCAGTTGATACGTCGAAAATCCCTCTCGACACGCCATCAATCTCTGATGATGGATCATCAGCTTTTGAGGTTAAGATTGAAGCAACGGAACACGACCCTTTGTCTTCAAACGATTCCTGGACTCCGAAACGGAAGAAAATTGAAGAGAACGAAAACGACGATGACGTCAGGCCGTTTTTTCTGTCTTTGGAAAAGGAATTTATCAAAATACCCGAGCATTTGAGGATACAAGCGAAAATAGATCTGTTGAAGGTGATTCAAGATGCGCGGTTTTCGGGGTTTGCAAGCTAGCATGAGCGATAGGAACAAATGTGAGACATATGTCTGCTAGCACGGCACGATAGGTGTTATGGTCATGTTTTATGGCCCAAATCGTCACGTGAAACAGGGATGTTGCGGATGCAGATTTTGTGACAGCCGCTGATGCGGATATCACAAGCCTCACCTCACATCCACGCTGCGTTAGCGGATGAAAGATTAAGTCTACACAAAACCATATTATAATTTCACTTTGAATATAAGCCTTCAGTCTACAATGTACAAGCGCATTAGGCCTGAATCACACTGGCGCGGCCTTCGGTGGCGGTCAATAGTAAACACGACAGCTAATGACAGGTTTACCACTATTGCACTGAAAAAAAAGATTCGTTAACAGTAGCCCAAGCTGCTAGTAACTAAATCGGAGGACTGGCAAACTGAGAGTTTACTAGTAACCAAATTAGTTGTTGAAAATTAGCATAATTTTGGTTATTACTAAGCAAAATTTGGCTATTTCTCAAGTAGCCAAACTAGTTGAGCTATCCTTTTTTTCAGTGTGACAACATTTCATTTTTTAAGCAGGTTTTTTCCGATGAAATCAAATAGAGGATAAAAAGTTAAGTAAAACCATATTTATAAGTTTTCCAAAATATCCCAATCTCATATAAATACATCAATTTCAAAAGTTCCTCATTCTAAAAGAGAGTAAGTGACAAGTAAGGCGTCGCAGCATAACAAAGCATACTTACAGAAGCACTGTTAGTAACACAGATTTACTAAAGAAAGTGACCTGCTGTTCTTTTTGTGCGCTGTGACTGTTACAATTTCATAGTAGTGACGTCATTACTACGATGGTAGGTAGGCTTTCTTAAATTTTCATGAATCTTTAGAAAACTAATAGCTATAAAAATACTTATAAAAAATATATATTTTGGGGTTTCTTGTTATCAAATTAACGAAATGAGTTAAGATTTCATACTACTTGAAAATTTGAAGTGTTGTTAATTGTACAAACGCATTAGGCCTGAATCACACTGGCGCGGCCTTCGGTGGCAGTCAATAGTAAACACGACAGCTAAGTACAAGCTTACTATTGACCGCCGCGGCCGAGCCAGTCTGTGAGAGGCTTTATCAGTGCAATACTGAAATCAAAACAAAACCACTTGGTTGGTAGAGTCGTCGCTTCTTGACACAGTCTGTCATACATAGGCGTAAGCTCAGAGTACCCAGAGCAGACGTCAAATAATAATACCGCTAAGAGCGAGATCATATAGTATTATAAATTGAGTAAGAGCCATTTGTTGTCCTTGTCATAGTTCCACTTTTCTTTATTTGCCTCAATGTCATCTAAACATCAAGTCAAATAGTTTGAGGCAAATAAACGAATAACCGGCCAAATTAAAGAGGTTGTTTATTGTAAGCCGCCATCCTCCTTACTCTGAGGGCGTAAGCCTTGATTCTGATATCTGTGGCGTAAGCAGTGATCAACGAATCACAATCGCTAATTCGCTATGGCGTTGCTGTACCGACTCCTTCAACATCCGCATCTGCAAAAGCGCATATTGATTTTTGCGGGGACGGAGAAGTTCTGCCGTTGCGGACGCGGGAAGACTAGTATCTTATCTTGGATCTCGGAAAATATGAAGAAAGACAAAAAGTAATGAGAATTAAAGGGAAAACTTAATAAGTAGGTACCTGAGTATTTATTTACATTTTTACTTCAATTCTAATTAAGTAAGGGAAATGCCCCAGCGCCCAAACCCAATTCGTGGCACTTTCAATCTATGTTGTAGGCGACAGAATGTCCATAAGTATAATTTCATTTTCACAACTAATATAACTTTAGATGTAGTTTAGGTTGTTCAATATAGGTTTACCAATTTAATGGGATAGCTTGAGACTTCCTCTTATCATAAAAATATTACTTACTCAGTTGACTCTGGCTACCCCAAATTAGATATAGTCGTGCATTGTAATAGCATAAAATATATATATACAGTTTACGCTAAGTTGTGCATGCTAACCCCATCTGTTGTGCTGCGATTATAAACTGAAAAGAATAAAGTCTCAGAGGGCGCTGGCGTGTATACTTAACCTACGATTTGCTTGAAAATTTACCGTTAACTTTTTGCACCACGCGTCACACGCGAGCACTCTCAAATATTTTATATTAAAAATCTAGTTTACAATCATTTTCCACCTGCGTACCTTACAAAATCTGGTCCATCGAAACCGAATCTATGTGTACAGTGCCTATAAATGTTTCATACGCCATCGAAAATGGTTGTGACACGACGTCAACAGGAATTGGCCGAACGAGCTTTAGCCAAGGCACAATCGGAGTCAACGTGTCCTTTGGACCCTGTACCTGGTACTAGCGGTACTCCCAAGTTGGAACCCAAGCGCGCAGGCTCCATTGCCAGCACAAGCAAGAGATCAACGGCATCATCAGTGGCACGGCGCAAACAGTTGGAGTTAAGAGCAGCCGAAGCCAAGGCCCAAATTCAAATGGAGTTAATCGACAAGCGTCTAGAAGCTGACTTAGCCGTTGCCGACGCCGAAGATCAAGAACAAGCCGAGTTCTCAAGTGTGAGTGAAGTGCCTGAGCGTGTGACGGAATGGTTGAACCATGAACAGCATGCTGACGAGTACCGCCCTCCTGTGCCAACCGAGCCGGTCGCTCCCGTTACCGACCGTGCAGCACCAGCACAGCATGTGGGCACTGCCGGCAGCATACTCGAATTGGCAAACACCTTAAAGAATATGATGGAACAATCATCTTCTCAACGCGAAGAACGATTACTAAGCCGTTTCGCCACTCCGCGAGACTTACCTGTGTTTAGTGGAGACAGTATCGAATGGCTACATTTTAAAAATGCATACGTTGAGTCGGTATCATCATGCAACTTTACGGAGTACGAGAATTTGTCTAGACTTCGACGAGCGCTGCGAGGCGAAGCTAAAGAAGCAGTCACGGATTTACTGATTGGTAATACTTCGTCAAATGATATTATGGAGGCGCTCGAACTTAAATACGGAAGAGCAGAGATCATTATTTGCAACGTAACATCACAATTGCGTAAGTTACAACCTTTGCCTACCCACTACCAGCAAGATTTAGTCAACTTTGCTACTAAAGTAAACAACTGCGTTGCTACTATACGTGCACTAAAACAGAGTGATCATTTACGCAACCCAGAGCTCGCGTCGGCTATTACAAGTAAACTACCGAGCACATTATTGGGAAAGTGGACTGAATACGCTTATGAAAAGATTCTAGCTGGTGACTCGAAACTAGAATTACTAGCACAATTTTTGAAGAAAGAAGCTGATATGACCCTTGTCACCGGAGCAGTTCAACCGCGTGAGGTCAGAAAGCCGGCACCGACCGAGCCTTATGTCAAACGTTATGACGACAAAAATCGTTACTCGCGCCCTATACTCACCACTATGCGCACAGAAACAATGTCATGCCTATTCTGCAAAAAAGGCGCACATGCATTGCCCGAATGCCGTATTTTTAAACGTGCGATGCGCAGAGATAAGTGGAAGTTTGCTAAAATACAAAGATTGTGTTTCAAATGCTTAGCCGCACGCCACGATATAAACACATGCGAGGCCCCTGATTGCGATATAGATGACTGCGGATTGAAGCACCACCGCCTACTTCACTGGAAAAAGGGTACCTATTCATCATCATTACCATCAGCCTCATCGTGTAACGAGGATCCGAGCGCACCGCTTCCGCCGGACCCACCGCTTGCTCAGCCGCGCACCGCCACTAGTGACGTCGATGCTACAGTCGCTCACGTTGCGATGCCTACTGCGGAGTCGAAAGGGGACGTTTTACTGAAAGTGGTTCCTGTAAAATTACGCGGCCCCCGCGGTGAAGTGCAGACTTATGCGTTACTCGACGATGCCGCTTCCGTGTCGATTTTGGACTCTGGTCTAGCCGATGAACTAGGTTTAACATGTGAAAGTTCCAGTGCTATACGATTTGTAGACGCCTTTGGCATTGAAGTGTTTCAATCTGACGCGCCAAAGGTGCGCACCATTATATCTGGACTGGACAATAAGTTTTACGATATAAGTTTACGTAAGGTCTCTAAATTGAATTTGCCCCCTCAAAATTTCTCGGCTGTTAATCAAATTTCGTGTGATAAACTGTCCGAAATAAAGAATGTTGTTTGTAAAGAACGCGTAGTGCCGCGCTTACTTATTGGTGAGGATAATTATTATGTAATTGCACCGCTTGAGATAATCCACGGCGGCAGGAATGCTCCGTATGCAACGCGCTGTCGGCTGGGATGGTCCGTACACGGCTACTGTAGTCGCGCTCACTCCTCTGCGTCACAGGTAAGTCACAATGTTTGCCATCTCGCTCATTCTAATGATGGGGTCGACAGTACTATGTTCGACAGCAATACACTAAATGATTTAATAAAAGAATCATATTGCTTAGACTCGTTAGGGGTTTCAACCTTATGCCGCGAGAATAAGGCTCACTTGCGTGCAACACAAATATTAGACGAAACTGCACGCTTGATTGATAACCGGTGGGAAGTAGGTTTGCCGTTTAAACAGGATAACTTCACTATGCCTGATACCTATAGCTATGCCTTATCTCGAATGCAAACCTTATTACGGAAGTTTGAGAATGACCGTGATTACGCTAATAGGTACCAACTAGAAATTAATAAATTATTATCCGAAGGATATGCGCGTGAGTTACAGGAAAACGAACCCTCAGTGAACCACGTATGGTACATTTCTCACTTTGGTGTGCGGAACGTAAACAAACCTGGAAAATTAAGAATTGTTTTCGATTCGTCCGCTCGGGCTGCGAATAATAAGTGCCTGAACGATTATCTTTTAACCGGACCTGATTTGTATAACTCACTTTTAGGTATAATGTTGAGATTACGAGAAAAGGAGTTCATAATTATCGGCGACATAAAAGATATGTTTTTACGTATTAAAATTCGCCCGGAGGACCAGCATGCCTTTAGATTTCTATGGCAAGCGTCAGCTACTGACCCGATTAAAATATTCGTTATGGAAAGTTTGGTTTTCGGCGCGTGCTGTAGTCCGTTTATTGCGCAATATATAAAAAATAAAAATGCGCTTAGATTCGACGACGAGTATCCTGAAGCCGTCCAAGTTATAATTAATTCACATTACATGGATGATTGTTATTATTCCACAGATAGTGAGGATAATGCTATTAAATTAATTAAGGAAATAACGTACATACATAAAAAAGGCGGCTTCGAGATACGCGGTTGGTCTAGCAACAGTAAACGAGTTTTAAACGCGATCCCAGCTGATGCGCTTGCGGAGTCAGCTATTCAATTCAAGGACGGAGCCACGAACACAACTGAGCGCGCTCTCGGTTTGATGTGGCATCCTGCCGATGACACATTTAGTGTTAAAATCTCGACTAATCAAATGTCGCCAGATATTTTAAATAGTAGCGTTCCACCCACAAAGGCTAAAATGCTAAGCATTATTATGTCTATTTATGATATACACGGTTTTCTTACTCCGTTTGTAATCAAAAGTAAAATTTTATTTCAAGATGTACATAGAAGCGGCGTCGACTGGAAATGCCGCATCCGACCCGAAGAACATACGCGTTGGCGTGTTTGGCTCGACGAGTTAAAACAACTGGAGTCGCTTCGTATACCGCGCTGGTATTTTCGCGCTGGTAGCTGGACGCCCTGCTATCACTTACCGGATACCTCTGCACAGGGTGAGACTATTGTGAATACTCAGCTTCATATTTTTTGTGACTCATCAATTAAAGCCTACGCTACGGTTTTATACTGGCGTTTTACGCGCGCTGATGGTTACGTACTTGTATGTTTGGCTGCCAGTAAAAGCCGTGTGAGCCCTCTGCGCCCAATATCGGTTCCAAGGCTAGAATTACAAGGAGCACTATTGGGAACACGATTGGCAAGGACTATTGTCACTGAGCAAAAGGACGTACTCCCAGATAAACGATATTTCTGGACTGATTCCAGTACCGTTTTGCAATGGATACGAAGTGACCCCAGGAACTACAAACCTTACGTAGCTCATAGGCTCGGAGAAATTGATGAGCTTACTAACATCGATGAATGGCATTACGTGCCATCCCGCCTGAATATAGCTGACGTCGCCACAAAGCCGGACAGTCCGCCACTTAAATATAGCGATGTGTGGTTTCAAGGGCCTATCTTCCTGCGGCAACCCGAGGATCAGTGGCCGAAGGATTTGAAGCAAACGGCGATGGTCGAAGAGGCTACCTGTGAAAAAAGAAATGTTAATGTAATTAGCACACAGGATATGCACTTACCTGTACCTGATGAACAACGTTTTTCCAGCTGGATACGACTTGTACGGACTGCTGCAAGAGTAATACAATTCATAAAAATATGTAAACAAAAATGCACAGAACGAAAATTAACTAAAAAGAGGGGAAGGGCCGTGAAGAATAATGACTCCCTTCAGCTCGATTTGGAAATGATAAGTACAGCGGAAAAACAAATAATAAAAAAATGCCAAAAAGATACCTTTGCAGCTGAGATCGATTGTTTGGCGCGAGGCAAACCATTGCCGTCGAACAGTCGTCTACTAAAAGTGACTCCATATTTGGATGATGATGGGATACTTCGTGTTGGTGGCCGCATTGATCAAACAGCAGGGGTACAAATGTCTACCACAAGGCCGCCTATTCTAGATGGCAAACATAAAATCACTCGGCTGTTGGTTGATCATTACCACCGACGTGCAATGCATACGGCCCACGAATACGTCGTCAACGAGTTACGCCAGTCTTACTGGATCGTAAACTTGCGGCCGACTGTACGCAGCGTCGCGGCGCACTGCCTGTTCTGTCGCTATCGGCGCGCACAGCCGCAACCTCAGCGTATGGGTGATTTGCCTGCTGCGCGCCTACAGTACGGTCGGCGGCCATTTTCATATACTGGTTTGGATTTTTTTGGCCCGATAGAAACAACAATAGGCAGAGGAAGACAAAAGAGATACGGCATGCTATTCACATGTCTCACTGTGCGGGCAATTCATATTGAAATTACAGAATCACTGAGTACGGATTCTGCCATAATGGGACTTATACGTATGACAGCCCGCCGAGGAGCTCCCCTAGTGATTTACTCCGATAACGGTACAAATCTTCGAGGAGCTGACAACGAGCTGAAGAAGAGTCTTCAGCAACTGAACGCTGACAGGTTGCGTGAAGATGGAGCCATGCGAGGTACTGAGTGGCGTTTTATACCTCCCGGCGCACCTGAAATGGGTGGTGCATGGGAACGCATGATACGCACGGTTAAGACAGCGCTGAAGGTCGTCCTGAAGGAGCGGGCCCCACATCCTGAAACTCTGTCCACGCTGATGGCAGAAGTGGAGGCACTCGTGAACAGCCGCCCTATCACCCATGTGTCGACGGACGCCAGTTATCCTGAGGCGTTGACGCCAAATCATTTTTTGATCGCCAGTTCATCTACCGGTGCTCCTCTTGGTAAGTATGACGATGCCGACCTTTGCCTTCGGAAAAGGTGGCGCGTAGCTCAACGACTTACAGACATGTTTTGGGCTAGGTGGATCAAGGAATATTTGCCGACGCTACTGCCCCGTCAGAAATGGACTAGGGAGGCTAGATCGTTGCAAGTAGGTGATTATGTAGTACTGGTCGATCCTAATTTAGAGCGAGGTTCCTGGCGGCACGGAGTAGTGAGCGCGGCCCACGCCGGCCGCGATGGTCGTGTCCGAGTGGTGGATGTGCGCACACGCTTAGGCCTGCTGCGCAGACCCGCTACACGAGTCGCGTTGCTATCCCCAGTTGATTGCTAGTGCTTGTCAGCACTAAGGGGCGGGGATGTAGGCGACAGAATGTCCATAAGTATAATTTCATTTTCACAACTAATATAACTTTAGATGTAGTTTAGGTTGTTCAATATAGGTTTACCAATTTAATGGGATAGCTTGAGACTTCCTCTTATCATAAAAATATTACTTACTCAGTTGACTCTGGCTACCCCAAATTAGATATAGTCGTGCATTGTAATAGCATAAAATATATATATACAGTTTACGCTAAGTTGTGCATGCTAACCCCATCTGTTGTGCTGCGATTATAAACTGAAAAGAATAAAGTCTCAGAGGGCGCTGGCGTGTATACTTAACCTACGATTTGCTTGAAAATTTACCGTTAACTTTTTGCACCACGCGTCACACGCGAGCACTCTCAAATATTTTATATTAAAAATCTAGTTTACAATCATTTTCCACCTGCGTACCTTACATATGTCATAATCATAATAATTAGGTAACAGAGGTGCAGTCAACAGCAAAAGTAAATGATCATTTTAGTACTTTGTCGCACTACGTGACAATACTGCGACAGTAGGGATGCGTCAAGTAGTGAAAGTGACAAGGTAATAAAACGACCATCTACTTTTGCTGTTTACTATACAAAAACAAAGGTCTATGTGCAACTTGTTGCAGATGTATTATTTTTAAGTTCTAATAAAAGGCTGTTTATAATCTGTGTTTGTACTTGTGGTCTCTTAAACATACGTCTGTTATACGTTGAGTAAAACGTGGTAAATAACTAAACACCCCGTAAGGAGAGCGCGGCGCGGTAAAGCGAACGCGGTTCCGGGGACGTGGCAACAAAAAACCGCGCGGGATAGCGGAGCGGAGGCCGCGTGCCGCGTGTGTGAAAAACGAAGCAGTAATCGACACTATTGACAGTCGAGTCGAAAAGATCAAAAATGAAAAACCGCGTCCGCCGCTCACCGCGCCGCGACCGCTCTGTGCGTATTATAACTTATTCTGTGGTTTCGAGCTTAATTCCTGCAAGGTACTTCGGTGGGGGAAGCACGTTTCTTTGACACTGATTTTACCTTACCTTTGTAGATACCTACCTTTTTAAGAGGGCGCAGTACGCTCGGTCTGGCTCGGTTCTCCATACAAACGTATTTACCCTCTCATTTTAAAACGCCATGCTAGAATAACATGAAAATTTTTATACACAATGGGATCCGGCATATCTAGCTCGGAAATTAGTTTCTGTTGCTAGAAATTGTAAAAGTAAAAAATACAGCGTTTTTTTGAGTTTTTTACGGCTTGTATGAAAACCTTAATAATCGCTGTATTTTTTCTCCATTATAATTTCAAGCAACAGAAACTATGTTCCGACCTAGATATGCCGGGTGACATGATGCCGGGTTTCATGTTACGCAGAACCGAGCGTACTGCGCACTCTTAAAGAGTGCGCAGTACGCTCGGTTCTCCATACAAACGTATTTATGCTCTCATTTTAAAACGCCATGCTAGAATAACATGAAACTTTGTATACACAATGGGATCCGGCATATCAAGGTCGGAACATAGTTTTCTGTTGCTTGAAATTATAATGAAGAAAAAATACAGCGATTATTAAGGTTTTCATACAAGCCGTAAAAAACTCAAAAAACCGCTGTATTGTTTTTCTTTTACAATTTCTAGCAACGGAAACTAATTTCCGAGCTAGATATGCCGGATCCCATTGTGCATATAAATTTTCATGTTATTCTAGCATGGCGTTTTAAAATGAGAGGGTAAATACGTTTGTATGGAGAACCGAGCCAGACCGAGCGTACTGCGCCCTCTTAAGTAACCTCAAAAGAGGTGTATAGGTTCCCAATTTGTCGGAACGTTTAAGAAACCCAGGGGATGGGCAGCAGCATTCCTGGAGTGCGGTGGAGAGACTGCGATCGCCAACCCGCATGCCCAGCGTGGCGATTATGGCATGAACCCCCCATGAAATTGGGGGAGGCCTATGTCCAGCAGTGGACGTCCTTCGGCTGATATGGTGGTTGTGGTGGTGGTTTAAGTAACACGTGCACTCGTTTATACTGTTCATAGTAGGAGTTTGGAGTCGGTTTTCTGAAGTGGATACTTCTTTGTTGGCAGATTGTTAATTGGCGAATTGTACGTCAACAGCAAATGTAGATGATCAATATGATCATAGTACTTTATCGCACTAATTTAACAGTACTGTTACAGTTGGGATGCGTCAAGGCAGAGAAAGTGACAAGGTACTAAAATTATCATGTACGAGGGTAAAACTGAAAGTTTCGGGAATAGAAGAAAATATGCAGTATAAGTGAGTTTATTTATTTTTATTGTTTTTCAAAATATTCTCCTTTGTATTTCATGCACTTATGCATGCGTTCAAACCAGTCCATAAAGCACTTTTTGAACTCTGAAGTAGGGGTCGACAAAATGGCTATTTTATAGGCCTCCACTGCTTCTTCTGGCGTCTGAAACCGCTGACCACGCAGTTTGTCCTTGATTCTGGGGAATGTAAAAAAGTCGTTGGGACTTAAGTCAGGGCTATATGGAGGGTGGTCCAATATTTCGACTTTTTCACCGTCCAGGTACTCAGTTGTTGTCCGAGCGGTGTGTGGGCTGGCGTTGTCGTGGTGAAGGATGATGCGACGACTAGGGTTTGTTTTTCGGAGTTCAGCAAAGACGTTCGGCAAACAAATAGTGGTGTACCAATCAGCATTGACTGTTCTACGATCCTCAAGAGCCACAGTAGCTACGTGACCAGATTTAGAGATAAACGTAGCCACCATCTTCTTAGCCGTACTGCGAGAACGAACAACTTTTGTGGGTTTGAGCTCGTCTTCGAAGACCCATACTCGGGATTGGTTTTTAGTTTCAGGCTCATAAGCGTATATCCACGACTCGTCACCTGATACTATGCTAAAAACAGCATTTGAGCGTCCCTTGTTAAATCTTTTCAAAGTTTTGCGGCACCAATTGACACGGACTATTTTCTGCTCGTCAGACAATAGGTGAGGTATCCAACGGGAAAATAACTTTTTCACGCCTAATTCTTCTTTTAAAATAATTTGTATTTGACTCATTCCAATACCCAGGTGCTTTTGAATTTCCCGATATGTCACATGTCGGTCTTCATTTATCAGACGACGCACAACATTGACGTTTTCTTGCGTGACTGCCGATTTTGGTCGACCTTCACGCACTTCGTCGGTGAGGGATACACGGCCACGTTGAAATTCTGAATACCATCTGTATATTGTAGTCTTTGAAGGAGCTTCAATATTAAAAGCAGCAACCATCCGCTCTTCACATTGTTTTTGTGTTAGTCCACTTTTAAAGTCATAATAAATCATAGCTCTGAAATTTTCACGGCACAATTCCATTTTAAGCAGTGACTCGACGACTTCAATAAACAATTGAAACCGAACCATACTTTTTTTTTTCTAAGTGGCCAGTGTGTTGAGATAAGGAAACTTCAGAGATTATAAAAAGGTATAATACATGTTAAAAATAAATTAATAAGTATTCGATTCCCGCCACTTTCAGTGCAAGCCTCGTATGTATGTATGTGTTAGCTGTTGGCTATACAAAGGGATTTAACCAATTACGCTACTTCGAGTTTAGAGGGGAGGGAATGATCATACGAGGCAAGTTGACATTTAATATTTGAAGCTGGCTTTTTAACGGACTTCAAGAAAAGGAGGAGGTTCTCAATTCGTCACAAAAAAAAATTATATTTTATGTATGTTCACAGATTACTCGGAGACTAGTGGACCGATTTCAGAAATTCTTTTTTTGTTTGAAAGGGTGTGTTTTCTAGTTGGTCCCATTGTCACCAAGTCTGGATCTGATGACGGGATCTTGGACAAATCGAAGGAACTCCTCAAATTAAATACCAAGAGGATGGGGTATGGCAAAAAGCATAGATAACCCCCTCTAGATGAAGATTATAGGGCGACCTCACCTATGTACCATACTAGTACATGTAAGCAGAATTCTCAGATCATAGAAAGAAATCCTTTTTTTATGTTCTGAGGCAGAATTATACCACCTTCAGCACGCCATTTAGACGAACAATGACGCCAATGACGCATTTTCAGAGTAGGTATGTGAAATGAAAAATAATTTGATTCGTACAAAGGCGTTAATATTTGTTTTGAGAAAAAAATAATGTTTTTTTTTTTAATGATAGACTGATCAGCGATTGACCTTAGTCTCTCTCATGTACAAATACGTGGAGAAACTGTGCAAAGGCAAACGAGAGTCAAAGGAAAAAACCTTTTGTATAAGCCGCAAAGTTGTAAGGCCATGTATAAACGCAATGTCTTCAACATGTGTCTTGAGGTGTATAACCGCTTGCCTGAAGGCTTGAGAAAGCTCCAAGGGAATATTTTTAAGTCCACGTTAAATAGCTGGCTCATGGAGAAGTGCTTCTATCGGGTTCGTTATTTTCTCGAACAACAGTATTAGATTATATTTTTGTAATTAATTATGTGACATTCAAATTCAATTCTAATATAATATAAAAAAAATGTTTAATTCTTATCTATATTAATAATTTCGTGCAGGGGTACGGTAGACCCGAACGAGACCTGTCTCAAATTGAAGAACGTATAAAAATAACGATTTTTGAGTTGAACATATGTAGCCGCAAAATTCGGATTGTCGCGTATTTTGCATTTAAAAGTGTTAATTTGATGACAAAACGTCGGCCATATTGCCCACAGACTATATTGCTATATTAAATTTGTTGGTTGACAGTGTCGGCTACGTTCGAAAATCGTGAACTATTTTTGCGTCCGGTATGTTGGCCAGGTTGCTGGGCTGCGTTCTGGGTGATGGGCCATCATCGCCCATTGTGTGGATTCGGCTAGCCGTGTCTGCAGCGTTTTGTTTTTGTAGTTTTCAAGCGTTCTATACACCTATCAGCCTAGCTAGCACGATAACTTATACCGTCACGTTATATGGGCGAAATGTATTAAAACGTCACATAAAACGTAACGGTATAATCTATCGTGCTAGCTAGACTGATTGTCACAACAACCGCCTTCAAAGCGAATGTATGGGGCCTGTTACTTGGATTAATATCACGATAAGTATCACGTGAATATTAAAGCAGAATCCATACAAATTTGAAAACTGCGTTATCGCAGTAATATTATTATTGACACCCCAGTATTGTGATAATATTAATCGTGTAAAGGACACCACTTGAATGTTTGCTGAGTCTGTCCGCCATCTTAAAGCTGCGTCTCTATTTTGTTTGTGACAAACTACTAGGTGACTTATGGCTTTTAAACGTCTTGCAAAATTCTATCCCTATCTCGCTCTATCTTATAACTTAGTGGTACTGGGGGACTACTCCGAAATTCGAAATCCGAACTTCGTATGGTGCCGTCCCTTTCACTCATATAGTCTATGACAGGAGAGTGAAAGGGGCGGCACCATACGAAGTTAGGATTTTGAATTTCGGAGTAGACCCTCAGCTCATGCCGTTCGCCGCGCTCGGACGTTAGAGGCGCTACTGCGAACCGAAAACGAAGTATCTGCCTCTCTCGCACATGTATATTCGAACGACAGAGAGGAAGATAGTTCGTTTTTGGTTCGCGGTAGGCCCTCAGGCGTCAACTTTAAAACGAATAGGGTATTTTACTATAAGAGAAATAAAATTCAAAATGTAATAAAAACCAGCCAAGTGCGTCGGAGTCGCACACTGAGGGTTCCGTACAACTAAAAAACAAATGTGATTTATCAATATATTGATATTTTTGGTAAAATATACTTCATAATAAACATTATCACTTAATTTCAAGTTCATAGGTCGATGGGAAGCTAAAAAATTATATGTGTGACAGACAACACACGGAATGTTCTTTGACTTTCTTCGACCGTCCGCCACGCTCAGACTAAGGTGCTACCAACCGAAAACTAAATATATATGCCTCTCTGTCGCACTTGCATATTCGAGCGCGGAGAGGGAAATACTTCGTTTTCAGATCGTGGTAGGCCCTCTGGTCTGACGGCTCCTATTCCTGGATGGTGCGCGTATCGGAATGTGAAATACCTTTGGCAAAACGGAACAAGTTGTTAAATAGCTTCCATTAATTGGAGAAAATATTACCAACTGTTATTATTATCACGTGAAACATTGAATATTGAAGCAACATCCATAGGGGCCTGTTACATGGTTATTATTATCACGCGATATACTCATATCACGATCCGTATCTCGTGCAATGAATATTGAAGAAAAATCCATACGATTTTGAAAACCACGATAATATTGACACACCAGTATTGTGATAGTATTAAGCGTTTAACAGACCCCATACAATTTTAAAAATCGCGATAATATTGAGTGTAAAGGGCCCCACTGAATAGAATTTGGCGGAGAATAGAGAGCTGCTATCGCGAAACCAGCGTAATCTTTTACTCCCTATTCCATATGTTAATCCAGACTACAGACTACATTTGTATACGAAGTTTCATCATAATCCGTTGTTGTAATGTTTTTAATTTATACATTTTTGTACACTATTTCTTTCGTCGTTTGCATAACAGTCACGAATAAATGTTTACTTTATTTATTTCACCCGAGCGAAGCCGGGCTTTTATCTAGTAATAATTAATATGATTTGTAAAATATTTGCACGCCTTACATGGCTGAATACATGAAACAAAAAAAATGTAATATCTTATAAGACTGTATTCTCGGCAAATAAATTGATTGATGATTGATTGATGTAAGGAAAAAGTAAAAAGTCTCAATTTTTTAAATTATTTATTAACATCTTCAGGTTTAGTGGTAATGACTTCAAATCTGACGTCATTTGGCGCAGAGTCCGCGGCTTCTGCGATCGTGATCGAGTACGCGTCCTGTGTGATCGGCTGCTCCACCTGAAACATTAACTTACTTCTAAATTTCAAGTTAACCTCTTCACGCCAGTACGCGACGCGGGGACTCAGGTCTTCGTCACGTTGTTCAAGGCGCGCAGAGTTTAGCGCTTTTTAAAACCTGACAGTCGGTAACTAGGTATTTTAAACACTGACGCTCATTTTTTTTTGGCAAAAAGTTATTTTTAACCGTTTATGAATTACTACGTGAAGGGGGGGGGGAGGCATATACTTACTCTTTGGCAAGCCCATCGATTTTATATCAAGTCATGGCGGCAAAAAGATTAAAGAAAAAAAAATTCTCTCAGCGCTAGGGTTGCCACCAGCGAGAACCTATTTTAATATATCTACTTTATTATTAGTAGTGTTGTTTACAATACAATTACGTATAGTACTTTTAAGGTTCCGTAGCCAAAATGGTGAAAACGGAACTCGTCCGTCCGTCGTTTCGTCTGTATGTGACAGCCGATGTACCTACTCGGAGACTATAAGCACTACAAATTGATACAATTAAAACATTTAGCAGGAAGGTGTGTTCTACTCGTATGAACCGCTGCGTAAAAGTGATGTGAAATTACGAAAAAAATATTAAAGTAGGGGGAGGGGGGCACTCCATACATGTAACCAGGGGATACAAAGTTTCAGATAATTTTTAAAGGCATCATTTTAAAAAATAAAAAAGAGGATTCTTAGAACCAACGTTTTCATTTTCGTTTTCTTTTATGTCAACCGTTGGTGAATACCAAACTTTTTTGAGTGATAACTGTCCGTTTTTCAACATTTTAAGATAAAGACACAGAATTTGGGTAACTATATAATAGTACATTACTACAGAGGCCGGGACAAAAGGGGTTGCCGGCCGAAGACATATAGACGGCTGAGCGAAGCGAGGCCGGATAGGTCTAAGGCCGGCAACCCCATATTTCCCGCCGAGGTATGTATAGTGCTTTTCTCAAACATGCAATGAAATAAACAACAAAAAAAACAAAGTTTTATTTTTAATACGCATAGTGGCAGATTGTCATGATGCCTGTGCCACAAATTTAAGTGGAATGGAAATTAAAAAAGAGGACTTTGCAGGCCTAGGCCTGCAACATTTGTATGAAATTCCATTAACTACCTCTTGTCCTAGCCGCACCTGAAACGTCATACTTCGCAGCCTATTATAAGGAACATAACATCAATATTTCATTGCATGTTTGAGAAAAGATAGTTTTTATACAAGAATGCTGTGGTTTTGACTTTATTATTTAACACGAAACGGATTATTTAATGATCGTACAGCGGTACAGCAGCGCGTGCGCGTGCGATCCGTAACGCTGCGCCGCAACCATTGAATAGTCACACGACGTGTGAGCCGGCGGCCGCATGTACGCGGCGCGGCGCGATGACGTCACCGTATTAAACCACCCCTGCTATTACATTATTATATTTTCTACACAAAAAATGCCTATATTCTGTACCCACCTGATGAGCATTCATAATTTGCTGCACAAATTCCTTCTGCAACCTATTGGACGTCTGCTTCGGCAGTTCTCTTAGCAGCGAGGCTATGTATTTCGCGAACAAATCTATACTATCTGCCTCCTTTTTGACATATTTCTTCTTAAATACCGGTTCATCATCACTCTCCGAAGGTTGCTCGAGTGTAATTTGCCTTTTCTGCTTGTGTTTCCTCTTTTTTGATTTGTATTTTTTATCTATCCGGTTGATGCTGCCGTTAAATTCGTCGAGGAATACTTCGTCGATTGCTATTGTTTCAGTCTGGAAGAAATACTCATGTTTACGTATGTATATTAAATGAAATAATAGTACATTACTACAGAGGCCGGGACAAAAGGGGTTGCCGGCCGAAGACATATAGACGGGCGAGCGAAGTGAGGCCGGATAGGTCTAAGGCGGGCAACCCCATATTTCCTGCCGAAGTATGTATAGTGCTTTTCTCAAACATGCAATGAAATAAACAACAAAAAATCAAAGTTTTATTTTTTATACGCATAGTGGCAGAATGTCATGATGCCGGTGCCACAAATTTATGTGGAATGGAAATTAAAAAAGAAGACTTTGCCGGCCTAGGCCTGCAAGATTTGTATGAAATTCCATTAACGACCTCTTGTCCTAGCCGCACCTGAAACGTCATACTTCGCAGCCTATTATAAGGAACATAACATCAATATTTCATTACATGCTTGAGAAAATGATCTTTATTCTGCAAGTAGACCCCTATTGGAGCGCTCGTGGCCCAGCGGCGCCCGCGTACCGCGTGGTGTTGGCGAGGTGAAGCAACGTGAGCCCGTGTTAATTCTGGGATGGGTGACCGCTTTTAATGGTCATTAACTGAGCGCTCCCGTGCTTTGGAAGGCACGTTAAGCCGTTGATCCCGGCTGTTGTCTATGACAGCAGTCGTTAAGCCAAGTAAGAGGGCTTCGGGCGGCTTGAGAACTTCTAACAGTCAAGTTGCCCACTCACTTGACAAGGGGGGTCGAAGTTGCACCACGTCCGTAGGGAGTACCCACCGTTACCCTACAAGTGACCCCCGGGTGGTGCTAAAAGTGCAACAAAAACTGGCAACCGTACTTGTCTTCTCGAAGATCTCACGGTTCGAAAACTAAATGCCAAGAAACAAATTTTACAAGCCCAAAATCTACTAGCGTTTCTGAAAAAGAAGACCACTGCCGATAACAGACGCCGAAACAAATTCAACAGTAATTTCCTCCCAAAATATGCTTATCACAATGATAATACTTGACATAAGTACTTAAAATTAGGAAATCTGAGTAGGTATGAATACAATAAAGATGAAATATATACAATGGCGTAGTTCAAAAGGACAACATGGCGAAACTGTATTAAGTACCAAATGTTATAGTATTGGGGGACAATCTTACACAAATCGACCTAGTCCCAAACTAAGCAAAGCTTGTACTATGGGTACTAGACGACGATATACATACTTATATAGATAAATACATACTTAAATACATAGAAAACATCCAAGACCACAAGAACAAATATCCGTGAAAAATGCACAAATAAATGCCCTGGCCGGGATTCGAACCCAGGACCTCTAGCTTCGGAGGCAGAGTCACTACCAACTAGGCTAAACAGGTCGTCGTGTTATTAATAGCTTAGTATTGTTGTTGTAATTATTGGTGCGTAGCATAATTTTCTGTAACGGCCAATAATATATCATACATAAACCATACAATCAAGTGAAAATGACGAATAAAACTTCTCAAAGTTATATAATTATCGAAATTTGTCCAAAAAAGCAGTACCCGAAGAGTATTGCGTCCCGTTTTCACGTGTGCGGAAGACATACGCGTGTCTATTACACGTGTGGCGTGGCTTACAGAATCGAGGCATCGCTTTATAATCATGCATGAGCACTTGTCCCGGTGGCGGCACGTTTAGGTGCACTAAAAGACCTTACAGACTTGAGTGAGAGTGACGCTTTCCTTTATACACTTAAGGACAAAGAATACGGGTAGGTAATAGTTATTTGTTATACAAGGGTGCAAAGTTGTATTTTACCCGCGAGTGTGGAATTGAAACACGAGCCAGCGGAAGGATTCTATAGTTGAACCACGAGCGAAGCGAGTGGTTCTAAAATAGAATCCTGAGCGTAGCGAGTGTTTCAACACACGAAAAGTAAAATACAACTTTGCACCCGTGTGTAACACAAAACTTTCTCCTCAATATAGCGAGGAAAGTGCAACCTGCGAAAAAACACAGTTCCACAGGCATGATTTTCATCACTGGAATCACCGACTCTTTTACGATATTATAACAGAAAACTCTGGAAGTTGTGTTTAATATTTACGTGAGTCGGAGTCCGTGACAAGTTGTGTATATTTTAGTTGACATTGACAATAATGACATTTCTGACAATGCGTTTTGAAATTGCATCAACTAAACTTGTGCGTTTACAATTATACTCAATATCATTATAAAACAAATGTTACTTATAGAGTTTGACTTAAATCATTAAATAAAGCTAAATTTGGTATTTTTTGTTAAATTCTCAAACCGTTTATTTAATGATAATTGATATCAAACGAACCATTATTATGAGCGTTTTACGTTTTGTTATCTGTCAAAAGCTACTCAAACACGCTCCAAGGTCAAATTACTTTCCCCACTTGTGGATAAAATGCGTTTTTACCCGCTTGTTTCAAAGGATAAAAGACGGCTTTCCGAGCTAGTGAGGGGAAAAATACTATTCGATACTGCATCATCACAGTACCATTCCGAAAGATTTAGTTTTATGGCCACCGCCTGCGGTCTAGTGCCAATCTCTCGCTTGTCGTTCCATCCAGAAAATCGCGAAGTTATTCTAAATCCTTCACTGCCTATTCCGTCACATTATGGAATGAGTTGCCGGTATCTATCGTGCAATCACAGTCTGTTGCCTCGCTTGTGAGGGCGCAATACGCTCGGTTCTCCATACAAACGTATTTTACTGCTGCTATCATACTGCTTAACGACTGCTATCATAGACGGCAACCGGGATCAACGGCTTAACGTGCCTTCCAAAGCACGGGAGCGCTCAGTTAGTAACCACTCAAAGCGGTCACCCATCCAAGGACTGACCTCGCCCGACATTGCTTAAGGCCCTCTAGTTCTGCGAGAGTAGGTATTTAGCGCTGTCCTGGCGGTGCGTGAACAAGCCCGCGCGGACGAAGCGACTGTGAACTCGGATGACCCCGCTAGCTTCATACTGGTCACAGTATAGAAATATAACTGTATTTTGACTCAAGAAATGCATTAATTATGATTAAACTTTAGTATGTAATTGATATATTTTTTTAATAAGGTAGTAAATAAATAATTGAAAGTCGAACTTACGGTAAGATCCATTATAATGAAAAAAAAAAACAGAATTCGTAGTACATACCTACAACCCTAATATTCGTTATTTTAATCTATGAAACCTAAGAAATATGTCTTATATCCTTCTACTCGATTTGTTTAATAGGTCATGCATTTTTTTATCTAATTGTGTTATATTATACAGGCTGTTATATTTATTTGTCGTGTGCGTGTTATCATCATCATGTATATGTACTTATATGTATGTATAACACTTTATTGCACAAAAAACAATAACAATCGAAACAAAATAACAAAATGTAAAAGTACAAAGGCGAACTTATCCCTATAAGGGATCTCTTCCAGCTAACCTTCGAGAAAATGAGAAAAATAAATATAGTATACACAAGGCAACAAACTAATTTTGCACAAACACGGATATTTAAGAAAGCAATGACAGATTATGAATACACGTAAAACTAATAAGCTTGTATACACTATAACAACTATTCATGTAAATATATCAACATCGTCATCATATCAGCTGATGGACGTCCACTGCTGGTCATAAGCCTCCCCTAAAGAGTGCCACAATGACCGGTCCTGCGCCACCCGCATCCAGCGGACTCTCGCGACCTTTACCCGGTCATCAGTTCACTTTGTGGGGGCCTATCTACGCTGCACCTTCCTGTACGTGGTCACCACTCGAGAACCTTCGTTTTCGCCCCAATGGCCATCGGTTTTACGTGCAATATGCCCCGCCCACTGCCATTTAAGCGATTCGGAGGGCTATATCGGTTACTTTGGTTTTTCTGCGGATGGCCTCATTTCTGATACGATCGCGCAGATATACTTCCAGCGTAGCCCTCTCCATTGCTCTTTCCTCTTGGTTAAAGGTGTATAGTAGAGAAACACAGATAATTTAATAGGTTTCTATTGTGATGTCGTAAATAAACATATTTTATTGCGCTTACATTGCAAACGCTGGCTGAACCCTACGAGATAAATCAAAATAATGTACTACAGTATTGTACAACTTAAAAAGGTCTACAAAAAAGTCGATTATGGTATATGTCTATCTCTTAGGGATAACCCACAATAACCATTTTATATCCTTTACTTTTTACGAAAAATAATGGCTTATTTACGAAGCGATTTTAAGCAATACAGCATTAATCCTTCTCCAATAAAATACCTTAAATACATTTTGCATTTTATATAGATCAATATGGCACTTGACAGCATGTAATTTAAATGAATATTTTTGAAGATATTACTGATTTAAAATGCAGGAACATAGCGGTTGCGGCGGTATCGGCCGGGTTGTATATAAATACATTCTGTAGTATATAATTATAATAAGTATCAGCATTGCACCCGTACGAAGCCGGGGCGGGTCGCTAGTATACCATAATCAACTTCAAGTTCGAGTATAAAGTGTCCGATAGTAACGACAGTGGGTGCTACATGGGAATTTGACATGACCTTCATCTTGTACATATTCAGCTTAAGACCAACTCTCACGGAGGTTTTACCAAGGTCATTGAGCATGGTACTTAAATCCTGTATGGTCTCAGCCAAGACTACTGTATCCTCAGCAAACCAAAGGTGAGTGATGTACTCGCCGTTTATGTTGATGCCTATTGCCTAGGCTTCTCCAGTCCAAAGTCTTGAAAACATCCTCCAGTGCAGCGGAGAACAGTTTGGGAGAAATAGCATCTCCCTGCCTGACTCGCGGCTACAACGGAATAGGTATCGAGTTCTGGTCCTGGAGTCGGACTCACATAGTGGCGTTGTCGTACAAATACTTCAGTACTTCGATAATAGCGGTAGTCTACTTGGCACCGCTGGAGAGATTGTAGTACAGCCCAGGTTTCAACCGAATCGAAGGGCTTCTCGTAATCCACAAACGGCAAACAGAGGGCACAGGCAACAAGTTATACTCCTCAGTCTACTGTAAAACCGGACGAAGCGCATGGATATAAGTTGATAATGTTCGACTCTTCATATACACAGGCCCAGTAGTAGTGAACCACGACTGTCATAAAATTATACTAACATAGTTTTTTGACCGAGAGGGCGAAGCGTCTCCGTTTCAGCTCTCGACGAAAATTCTTTCGGATGTCTGTCTGTTCGAATGTTCTCCTCTACAGGTCGCATTTCTCAACCGATTCTCGTGACATTTTGTGAGCAGGTTCGATAATTATATAGGTTTAATTATATTTTTGTCGACACGGTTTTTGTAAATTTTGAAATTTGAAAAAATATTTTTTGTTGCGTGGTCTACATCACAGAGCCACTAGTTTTAAGCTTTATTGTAACAGCTAACACTTTAGGTGCCACGAGCGTGGAATAAACGTAAATTTAATTTAATAAAAAACAGATATTTTTTGGTGGTTTAATTTATTCGTCTAAAGTTATTAGCTCTCAAAGCATAAAAAACATTGCGAAGTTTTTACTGTTTTACTATTTATGCGAAAGATTACTTTATTCTTTTAAAATAAATACCAGAAATGATTTTTGCATAAAGATGATAATAGAATCAATATGGTATATGAAATGATACCAAACTTGCCACGGTACGAGTAGCTATCTGGAAATGGGTAGATTTATTAAAAGAAGATTAGCTAGAAAGATAGATAGTGTATAAATTTTAAAAGGATCGGCAACGCAAATTTGACATATCTGGAGTTGCAGGCGTCCATAGGCTACGGTGACCGCTTACCATCAGGCGGGCCGTTAATTTGCCACTGACGTGGTATTAAAAAAAAGACGGTCGGAATTAATGTGGTAAAGCTCATAGCTTAATAAAAATATTCATGTGCAAAGCAGTAGATCTCTTACTATATCTATAATTTCTGGTAATAAACATTTCATTTATAATTTTACCATGTTTGGTTCCATTTCTGCAGGGGTTCAGTTTAGTTGTTATACTGTCATTTCTATACTGTGGCACTATGACCATAATTTATTTGTTAATAAATACGACGTTTTTCGTTTGGGTTTTTATTGCCCTTCTTAAATAACTTGCAACAATTATATAAATTCGTCAAAAACTGCTTGTTAGGTGCACGAAACTGTCGCGGATAAAACTGACACAGGTCCGTTGTCCGTAAGCGCCAGCGCGCGACTGATCGGGCCTGCCGAGCCTCCGCGCTCGGCATTTTGTAGGTATTTAAACATATTAATTAACACAATCATTTTATCTTTTTAAATTCTGCAAAAATGTCTAGAAATATTGAATGGCTTTAGTTTAGTTCAAAAACTTTATTTAAAACATCAATAGTTTAGTCGTCAGATTGTAAATGCTTTACAAAAGGGAGTAACTTTGGGGTCTCTTTCTATCGAGCGAAGTTCATTAGATCGTGTAACTGAGTGCAACTTTGACTAGACTAGATCCTTAAGTAAAACATATAATTTTTTCAAATTTTTAAAACCCTTATTCTACGTTTCAGGTTGTTTTTAGAAAACTCGAAAACGCTAACTCGCTTGACGACCTAGCCTTAACCTAGCACACCGCACGCGGTACGCGGGCGCCGCTGGGCCACGAGCGCTCCTGGTGTATATTACTATTAAAAAATATATTGCAATTATTAAATTTAGGTGATCCGAATTTTTTGACCGCGATTGTATTTTAATTGCTTACTTTATTCAGAAACCGTATCAGATAATGTAACTGCCACACCGCTATCCCTAGAATGAAACGTGGAGCGTCCGCATAGCGCTGTCGGTGTTACCTGAGCGTCGTCATGGTTATCCTCGTTATCCTCATCCCTGCCTTCGCCCTTGGCCGCTTCCAGCTCGTATTCGTACAGCTGATCTCCAGAAGACAGAATTATGGTTTTTCTCTACGGCAAAAATGTAACAAATCAGAGAAAAACCTAACAAGTGCGTATCGGACCGCGCACAAGCGTTCTAGTATTACGTAACGAATTTGGGGGGACGGAGGGCTCTTGTAAAACGTTACGATGCGTTACAGGCCCGGGAGGACCCGTTACCCTTCAGAACGGTTGCCTAGAGAGATTCTCTCACGCATTTTATTAAACGTTTTTTTTTTCAAAATATCAAATGGAATTACCACTTTAGGTAAAAATGGTCACTTGATGATTAAGTAACGTTTTCCTAAGGGGGAAGAGGCGGGTACAGCAAAACGTTACGGCGCGTTACATGGGGGGAGGGGGGGGGGGGTAAAAAATCTCCAAAAATTGCGCTACGTAATACTTGAACGCTCCCTTACAACTACTTCACATTTAAAATCACATCCTATATTGCAAACCACAATCGAGCTCACACTTGCAACTATTATGCACTGACGACCTGTTTAGCCTAGTTGGTAGTGACTCTGCCTCCGAAGCTAGAGGTCCCGGGTTCGAATCCCGGCCAGGGCATTTATTTGTGCATTTTTCACGGATATTTGTTCTTGGGTCTTGGATGTTTTCTATGTATTTTAAGTATGTATTTATCTATATAAGTATGTATATCGTCGTCTAGTACCCATAGTACAAGCTTTGCTTAGTTTGGGACTAGGTCGATTTGTGTAAGATTGTCCCCCAATATTTATTTATTTACTGGCCCCACCGCGAGCTAGTAAACTATGAGCTATCGGCTATTTTCTAGCCCAAGAAACGAACAAAAGATAATCGCTCCCGTGTAAATAAAAGAGAGATATCTATTTTTATAGTTAATCGCTCTGTTCATACTGCCGGCGAGGACACTATCCCATCGCCCGGCGGCTAAGAATTTTTACTAGCCTCCCGCCGATTGTCAATTGTTTCTAGTACAGAATTTTACTAGTTGCTCGCCGAGCTGGCCGATATCTGGCGGTGGGACCGCTGTTTACTAGTTGACCGCAGCGATAAAAGCTATCGACTATAAAACTAGCTCAGCGGTACCGCCGATGCCTGATAGAACCCCGGCTGAGCTGGTGGAACGAGTAATCGCCCGACGCACGCGAACACTAGCTTATAGCCGAGCATCAAAACTATCAAAACTATACTAGCTTCTCGCCCACTAGTTTGTAGTTTATAGTTCTACTCGCTCATAGTTTGTAGCCGGCGGTGGGACCAGTGCCGAAAAATTAAAATGAAAATTGCTTATTGTTCACAAGAAGTAAGTAATTACAAGATATATAACGACCCTGGGCCCTGAGCTAGGAAACCCTGTGTTACAGGACCCAGTTTCGCATCAATGTTAGTTTCACTTAATTATAAATACAAGCTATTGGCTATGTGCGAAGTAGGTGGTGGGGGTAAGCTAGGCGAGGCACCACGGCAGAAATCTGTACTTACCGGGGACAACTGTCAAATTTACTTTCACGTTTTCTATTGATTTCTTAACGGTTTCCTACGATTCGTTTCGTTTGTATGTATTTATTTATTCTCTTATTTATTTCAGTAAAATTTCCAATACGGGGTCTTTCTCGTTTACTAAAGTAAATATAATATTCATGTGTCATTATTTGACATCTCTGAGTTTTGACATTGTCTCGGGACCTTTGACGTTTTACGTTTCTGACGTGCACATAGCCAATACGAGTACAAAGGAGTATTTGTAAACATATTATATCTGACAGTTAATTATGTTCTCATACCTATTTAATTCATCTGTATAATATTGCTGATGTCTGTGTGTGTATGTGTGTATGATTGGACCTAATATATATATAATACGTAAAGTTTAGATGTTTCATATGTTAAACGCGTTAAGATCAAAAATATTTTTGTCACGGCCAGAAGGAGTTCGGTCTCATGGTAATCAAGTTACATGATCCACTTCGTATGTGTTTTTGGGGTTTTCCAGCGCTGGCGTCGTCTTGTGTCAGTGTCAGCCAAGAAGATCTTGGCGTGCAGTTTGCCATAATTGTAAATCACTTTTCTTAGGAACAGCTGACGAACAGTGATAACATTAGCAACTTTATAAAGTTCCTTGGTGCTAAAGCGTGATGGTTTTCTAAAAGTAATTTTGAGATGTGACTCCTGTGCAGGGCTCGGAACCGGTATTGATTTACCGGTTAATATCGTTCTAAAACCGTTACATTATTTCGTTCATTCATTAACCGGTTATTTGATGAAACGAACCAAATAAATCGAAATGATCTCGCTTACCGGTAAGTAGAGAGAACCCAGCCGCCGGCGGCGGCATGCCTTTGTGACTTTGACTTTGTCGAGTAGCGGCACCGACGCGGCCGCGCGTTATTATGCTGTCTCTTTCACATTCGTTTTGTTTAGTTTTTATCTCACTTTCTCAACTGTTCTCTTTGTTTGTTTTGATTTATAGGGGCATAAAATTACCAAAACCTGCACATAATTTGATAACTCGTTGTTTATATTATTTTATCGGATATCTCTTTCTAATTCTCTTTCTAAGCTAATTAGCTAGGGTCGCCGTTGCCGATTACGGCATGGATAGCTATATATATCTACAGGTTGTATTTATTGATTTCTTTCCTTCAAGCATATAGCGTGTACCCTGATATAGCCGTGTATAGCCATGGAAACTACGTATCATAATTAGTTTTTCAAAATTCACGGAAATAGTTATTTGTTCAACACTCTTGTTCTTCTTCTTGTTCAACAAGAGAGCAAAGTAGATTTTTGTTGCGAGTGTTAATGTTGAGGCCCGAGCAAGCGAAAGATCCTATAATTGAATCACGAGCGTAGCGAGTGATTCAAATTTAGAATCTTGAGCGTAGCGAGGGACTCAAAGACACGAGATACAAATATCTTTGCTCTCGTGTGATACATACAACTTTTCACCTCAGCGGCGATAACATATAACGCAAAGGAATAGAGATAGAGAGAATGAAGTTACTTAAACTAACCTACGATGAAAAATTAAAAAGTAAGTTTGTTTCACGCTCGCAGCAATATTGCATTTTGCTCACTGGTTTCAAGCAGCAAAACCGCCATTTTCGAGCCGCTGAGGTGAAAAAGATTTTTCTTACATTTTCATACAAAAAAATAATTATATCACTAAGGGTGAATGAAAAACGGCCTTCAGAGTTAACGTGAAGTTAAATAAAAAATAATGACAAGTATGACAATTCAGAATTCGAATGACACGCACGTTAACATTGTTTAATTGTTAAGTATATTTTACTATTGGCTATGTGCACGTCTGAAACGTCAAACGTCAAAGGGCCCGAGACAATGTCAAAATTTAGAGATGTCAAATAATGACACAAGAATATTTTATTTACTTTAGTAAACGAGTAAGACCCCGTATTGGAAATTTCACTGAAATAAATAAGAGAATAAATAAATACATACAAACAAAACGTAGGAAACCGTTAAGAAACCAATAGAAAACGTGAAAGTAAATTTGACAGTGGTCCCCGGTAAGTACACATTTCTGCCATGGTGTGCGCTACGATCGCCTAGCTTACCCCCACCACCTACTTCGCACATAGCCAATAAAGGGGTCTTAATTGCTGAAGTGGTGCATAGCCAAACAGTACTATAAAATTGGCGAACATTTTGAATCTAAAAGTACATAATCATTTGCTTCCACATACATATTTCATTGTTATTCAATTATAATTCTGTAGGAACATTAGACTAAGTATCCATTATGACATGAGACATGAATTGACAATGTAAGCTATACTTATCTCTCTGATTGTTGATATTTTAAAACATAATTTGTACTACTAACATCTACAAAAATTGTCTTTTTTTTCTGTTTACTGCAATAAGATTTTGTTTTTATTAATATTAATGTTATATTCAATTCAATATTAAATTTGCATGCCACCAGATGGCTGAAAGTATATGGCTCATGTTAAACACCTGTCACCATTTTTGTACCTGCATTCATGCAAATAATGTATTTCATTTCATTTCAAAGATAAAGATAATTTATTTGTAAAAACATGAGTAAAAGTACATACAGCTGTCATTGATCATAATAAGTTCTTCATGTTTTGCCTTTCGGCGTCCAAATATCGATTTGTGTATGTAAGTATATTTATGTAAATATGTTAATTAACAATAATAAATTTTAAAACAAGCACTTTCGAATCGTCAGTTATAACACGTATTAACACATATATTAATTAATTATTTAGAGCAATTTATTGTAGCTATTATTATTCTTTACAATAAATATTGTATTGTTGTAGACATGTCAAAATAAGAAATAATTATGTAGTAAAATTCACAATAGGATCGTCAAAACATAAATAATAATAATAATAATAATAAATAAATGTATAATAAATAGAATATCTTCGAAATGGTACGAAGTGGGTGTCTTAGAGAAGATTACTTTATATCATCTCAGGATTGTGCCCTCGCAATTAACGGAATTCAATAAAAACACCCGTATACTGCGAATTGAAACGGGCATTATCTCCATAGAAAACTTATGGCACTTGCGTTTTTTTGTTTGTGAATTTACTCAGGATTGCGACCATCATATGCTTTGTCTCCATGGAGTACAGTCAAAGGCCATATTGGCTATGTGCGAAGTAGGTGGTGGGGGTAAGCTAGGCGATCGTAGCGCACACCATGGCAGAAATATGTACTTACCGGGGACCACTGTCAAATTTACTTTCACGTTTTCTATTGGTTTCTTAACGGTTTCCTACGATTCGTTTCGTTTGTATCTATTTATTTATTCTCTTATTTATTTCAGTAAAATTTCCAATACGGGGTCTTTCTCGTTTACTAAAGTAAATAAAATATTCATGTGTCATTATTTGACATCTCTGAGTTTTGACATCGTCTCGGGACCTTTGACGTTTGACGTTTCAGACGTGCACATAGCCAATAGGTCGCACTCTGCATACTGCCACCAAACACCTTCTTTACAGCATCAGACCTATTATTATTATAGGTACGTAAATATGTCTAAATTGAAGAATAAATAACACTTAACGGAACCGTCATAGATTTATCATGTCTGACCGTCCGTCCGTCCGTATGTCACAACCAGGGCTCGGAACCGGTTAATCACAAAATCATGAAATAGCCAAATATTTTTAATTAGTTTATGCTCTTTATGTAGGACTCAATAATGTATTTGGGTTATTACTTCATATTGTTAGATTGCCTGATTAAATGAAATAGTAGACGAAAGAACGATAAGAACTAAAAAAATACCGGTATTTTTGTATAAACAGAATACCGGTTTCCGAGCCCTGGTCACAACCGATTTACTCGGAGACTATGAGCACTACAATTATGAAATTCGGTAGGAAGGTGTACTTATGCTATGAACCGCTATAGAAATATGATGTGAAATTAAGAAACAAATATGGGGGGGGGCACCCCATACATGTAACGGGGGTGTATCAAAAAAATTTTTCAATGCGCATAAGGCGGGTGGGATATCTATGGACAGGCCTTCAAAAATGACATGAAGGTTTCTAAGAAAGATTTCCATTTAAGTCAACCGTTGGTGAGATATTAGCTGTCAAAGTCGTAAAAAGTGTGTCCCTCCTCTAATTTCCAAACTATGAAATTTAAAATTCTGAAAAAAAACAAGATGATGTACATTAGTAAATACTTTCAACGATTTTGGGTTTGAATAAGATAGATTTCACGGTTTTTGAGTTATTGCTGAAAAAATATCTTGCCCAAACAAAAGGGTGTAAGTGCCGTGAGTTCCCTATGAAGATACGACCTTTTAACTCAATGTATTGTATAATGGTTTTAAATGTAGATTAGGAGGTGTCGGTACGGAACCCTTCTTTGTGCGTGATCGCACACACGCAATTGGCCGGTTTTTTACTGTCTACCACCCAATCTTTAAAAACCAATAGGTCCCACCGACGCTGGAGTAAATCCACATTTAGCATTCTGGGCTCCCCAACTATTGTGAAAAGCTTCCTTAATAAAACAAACATTACACTGTCCTATGTAGATATTACAACAAATCCCACTTACCTCCTCCCCAGGGGCTGGTAATTTTATCAAGGGATGTTTCCTCTGTAGATGTTTCCGTAAATTGGAAGTTCCAGTGTTATATGAGAGTGATTTGCGGCAGACGAGGCAGCGGGCAGTTTTGTTCGTCGCGTCCGTGATGCGAAAGTACGGCCAGATCACTGAGCGGTAGTTGGGAGGGGGGGAATCCACCATAGCACTAAAAGAAAAAGGTACAATGCCAAAAATGACCCTCCCAGGTTTTCCCGAGGGACAACATGGGATTATTTAAGTATTCACATTTTTAAAAGGTCGGTAAGGAACATGTGACGGCCCAGGAGTCGCAAGCGTCAATAGGCTACGGTAACCGCTTACCAGGCGGGCCATACACTTTCTTGTCACCGACATTAACTTAAACTCACTACTTAATGAGTAGTACTTCGCGATTTGTTCTTTCCAGTTTCAAAACTTTGATCATCAAACCCGCTCACAAAATTTCATGAGAATCGGTTGAGAAATGCGACCGGTAGAGAACAGTGTGAAATATGGACATATGAAAGCATTTAAGCTGAAACGGAGACCTTCGTTTCACTCGGTCAAAAAACTATTCTCCAAACAAATAACTACTTACTTCTTATCCTCATCCTCAGACGGCGACGGCAAATCATCATCATTCCCAATATTGTGCTTCCTCCGCAGATGTTTCAGTAACACTAGCACTGAGCTTTTGTATGAAAGTGGCACTTGGCAGAGCGAGCAAGTGGCTATCTTCTTCTCTGCGTTTGTTATCTCAAAGTGCTCCCATGGTACGCTAGACTGTAGTTTGTCTTCGTCCTCATCAAGGTTGCTAAAATTACAATAGATTTTATACAACAGTTACATAATAACTTAATAAGGGCTCGCGGTAAGTTCGTTTTGCTGCAGTGACATTGAATTTATATTATATTATATTATTTTGCAGGGAAGGTTCGCCGGCTTAAAGTGGCACAGCGAGCTATGGAACGCTCAATGCTCGGAATCTCTCTGCCAGATAGAGTGCGGAATGACGTCATTCGCCAACGCACCAAAGTCACCGATATCGGCAATGGGCCGGTCATATCTGCCGAAGAGACGATGACCGATGGAGCCAACGGGTGCTGTCCTGGAGACCTCGAGCGGCAAGTCGTAGCGTGGGAAGGCCGCAAGCCAGATGGTCTGACGACATCAAAAAAACGGCAGGGCCAACCTGGACCAGAACTGCTACGTCTAGAAGTCATTGGAAATCCATGGAGGAGGCATATGTCCAGCAGTGGACGCAAATATGCTGAAGAAGAGAAGAGATATTATTTTATTATACAGGCAGCTCGCGCTGGTAAGTCTAAATCATAGTTCAGTCTGGACAACAGATGCCAGGCATCCTTCAGGATGCAATTGTACTGGGATAACGCTGGGACAGGGGTTCCCAAAGTGGTCCAGGTGGACCCCTAGAGGTCCACAGGAGCCACGACGAGGGTCTACGTTGGCGTGACAATAAATTAGAGTTTTGGGAATATGGTAGAAATGTGGTGTAGGGGGTCTACCAGAACCAGTTAACTTTTGAAAGTTTGTGGGAACACCTGCGCTAGGATGATGATGAGTCTACTAATTTGCAGCTCTCTATCTTCTATACCACCATATCAGCCAAAGGATGTCCACTGCTGGACATGGGCCTCCCCCAAATTCACGAGGGGTATATGCCATAATCGCCACGCTTGGCATGCGGGTTGGCGATCGCAGTATCTCCACCGCACTCCAGGGATGCTGCTGCCCATCCCCCGGTGGTCTTGGTCGTAGTTTTAGGACATACCCGGGTCCGTATCTTCTATACATTATGATATATTGTCAAACTAACAACGAATTTACAACCACAACAATACAGCCAAGCTTTTGAAAACCATTGCAACATATAATGCTACAAATAGAAATAAACGTTAAAAATTTAATTAGATGAATAAAAATAAATCCAATCAATTCATGACGTATTTCATTTATTTCCTAAGACGATGTGCGGATCATATTATAAGAAACAGCATGTATTCTGTGTTTGAATAGGTTGTTTTGTTTTGTCAATTTTGAGGTTATAAAAAATGTAAACAAACAAATACTCACATTTTACTCGTCTCGTCTACCTCAGAATCGGAGTCTTTCTCGTCTTCAGATATCTTAGGCTCAATGTCACCATGCTTCCTCTTCAAATGCTTCATCAAATTGGAAATAGAAGAACGAAACGACATATGAGAGTCGCACGTATTGCATGAAGCGATACGTTTTTCTTCATCAACCAGCGTGAAATAGTTCCAAGCGACGCTTGTTTTGCGTAGCCTTCTATCGGTTTCGGCATCGCTACAAAAACATCGGAATATAATTCAAAATAACAACACAAAACACAAAATAGTTGAGAGATACACTGAGTAACACACTAGTATTCAGGTATAGTATTTTTAACAGGTATTGTGTGTTTTTTCCTAGTAAATACTTACCGAGACGCCATGTTGGGTACGGGTACTAAAATATCAAGCAAGAGAAGGGATACGTAACGTCAATACTTGTACGCTGTGGTCCGGATTGTGAGTCCGTAGTGTCCGTACTTTGAGCGAATATAGCCATTTCGCCTGATAGGCGGCTGAGAGCGTTGTAAAAGCGAGATAGATCAGCGGTCAGCGGTTTCGTGGATACGAATCGGAACGTATATTAGAAGCTATTATAAAACACTTGGGTTTTTTGGATTCATGGTAAAGTATGCGTATATAGTATAATAGATGTATACATTGAGTAGGTAATTAATTTTACACCACACCTTGCCAAAAAGCGCGTTTTTGCGCACGCTGCGCGTCCGGAAAAATCCACTTTTTGTCCAAGCGGTGACGTAAAATTGTGTCGACGGGTCGTAAAACAGAAAGCCCTCTCTCGCATATTTATGACCCTCGCCTGCGGCTCGGGCATCAAACATCTGCGATATCGGCCTTTCTTTGTTTTACAACCTTTGTATCGTAATGTACTATTACAGTAAGTACATATGGTGCTATATTACCACACGACGTGCATATGTCGAAACTTTAAAGAGCCATATGTACTGTAAAACGTTGTACGATACACGTGCGAACAGGTAATTCGCAACTCGTGTCTATTTAAAACACTCCCATCGGTCGTGTTTCAATTTATCACCACTCGTTGTGAATTTCCTGCTTTCTGCACTTAAATCGTAATGTACTATTGGCGTCATATATGAAAATATTAGATGTACAGATACTTATCTGAAAATATTGGTAGGTACATGTGGAATTTAGAATTTCTGCAATTGTTTGCAACAAAACTGTAAATATTTATTTAATGGCACATGGGGGTAATGTAAATGAATTCATAATTACTTACTTAATAAATAATGTGATGTTAGAATTTAATTTTACGAATAATACTTATTGCAAAGAAGAATATCAGTTGGTACGAGTGAAAGAAATTTCTCGCGTGTCGACATACATTATTCAAAGTTTAGAAATAAGTAATTAGAGATGTCTAAATATTAAGTAAAAACCGATAAAAGTTATGATGGAGGCATAGGCACGTAGCTACTCATATGTAAGAGAATGATAAAAATAGACAAAAATAGGAAATAATTTCGCTTTGGAAAACTAGAAAACCAAAAAAAGAAAGTTCATTGTTTTCTTACATTTCTAAAAGTTAGAAATCCTGCAAATATAGGTAATAGTGTAAGTTTAAAATAGGATACCCTTAATTTAGTCTATACAGTCAATCACTCTCAACACAGCGCATCCCCAAGTCAATAAAGGGTCGGCAACGCACTTGTGATTCGTCTAAAGTCACAAGTGTCCATACGCTACAGTGTCAGCTTACCATCAGGCAGGCCGTAAGCTTGTTTGCCACCGTCGTAGTATAAAAAAATGCAACTTTTTTCAATAACATTTAAATCGTATTTTTAACCGACTTCAAAATTTCAAAAGAGGAGGTTATCAATTCGGTTGTATGTTTTTTTTTTTTTAATGTTTGTTACTCCACAACTCCGTCATTTCTTAACCGATTTGAAAATTTTTTTTTTTGATTGCATGTATATATATCCAAGTTGGTCCCGTTTTTGTCAAAAGGCAGTTCTGATGATGGAATCCATGAGGAATTGAGGGAACTCCTCAAATCTTTAAGGCAAACATATAGTGATTTTTGTGTTGTTATCAACAAGTCAAGCATTTGCATCCAAAAATTTGACATTGGATGAAGTGGAACTGCTGATGATGATCAGAACAGAACTCTTCAACTACGAAAAGTTCACGTTTGGCGATTTGTCCTCCTAGCTGTGTTTGATAAGCAAGTTCTATTTTCACGATTACTTTTTGTCATGCTCGAGTTCTGATGATGGGATCCATGAGGAGTTGAGGGAACTCCTCAAATCTTAAAGGCAAACATATAGTGATTTTTGTGTTTTTATCAACAAATCGAGCATTATCATACAAAAATGTGACATTTGATGAAGTGTAACTGCTGATGATGATCAGAACAGAACTCTTCAACGACGAAAAGTTCACGATTGGCGATTTGTCCATCTAGCGGTGTTTGTTAAGCAAGTTCTATTTTCACGATTGATTTTTGTCATGCTCGAGTTCTGATGATGGGATCCATTAGGAATCGAGGAAACTCCTCAAATGTGAAAGGCACACAAATAGTGATTTTAGTATTTTCATGAACTAATCAAGCATTTTCATTCATAAAAGTGACATTTGATGAAGTGGAACTGCTGATGATGATCAGAACGGAACTCTTCAACGACGCGTAGTTCACGTTTGGCGATTTGTTCTCTTCGTTTTGTTTGTCAAGCAAGGTTTTTCCATGATTTCATGAGGAATTTAGGGTACTTAGTCTTCTACCATTATAAACATACTTATAGCCATTTTTGTATTTTATTGTATGGAATCTAAGAGTGCACCATCTAAGATTAATAATATTTCACCGGACTCCCCCAATGAAGTCGGTTTTTTTTTCTTAAAAATTATGAGATTCAAATTTACTTCAAAACTGTTAAATCATTCCGTAACTATATAATTTAGGCTGAATAAATAAAATATGTTATACAAAGGAGAAGGAGACCTTATGAAGAGAGTTTAAATTGAGAGTTTAACCTCATTTCCAGGGTCCTGGTTCTTACGCACACGTTTTTGCGTTGATCAATAAAATGGGATCACAGGATTCAAGGTCAAGAAGGATCAAGAAGCATTTTATTAATACGTAAGGGATGATACGAGTATAAGTTTTATTTCTTCTTGTCGGACTCATCTACTGACTCTATCAATGTTGGTATTCTAAAGTTACTGTTTCCACCTTGGTAAATATCTCATATTATCAAAATGATGCAAATGTTGCAGACGTGATTAAGTAATTAATGGCCTTTTATGTTTTCTATTAAATGGCAATTATTCATGTTACTCACAGTGACTTGCATTTTTTATAACCATTACTAATACTTTTTCCAATGTTAAATTAAATTGTTGGTCAGATTGCTATTGTCTACTTGAAAAAAAGGCGGCTAAATGCGTGTCGGTCGGGTCACGTGCAATGTAGGGTTGTATAGTAACGGTTACTGAGCTAAGCTGCGGACAGAAGAACGGACGGAGGGACATGGCGAACCTATAAGGCATAAACTATAACTTCCTTGTTTACCATGGAATCCTAAAAACACAATGTAATTTCCGGCCTAGATATGGCGGATCCCATTGTGTATACAAAGTTTCATGTTATTTCAGCACGGCGTTATAAATGAGAACGAAACTACGTTTACATGGAGAATCGAGTTCAGTGCGGGGGACCCTTAACACAAGGTAGAACGAAAATAATTTTATTTTTTGGATGTTGTCAATAATCGATAATCCTTGCTTACGTCATCGTACTCTAGTATTGTTTATGGCTAAAACTTATCAGCTCAGCTAACATCATCACTACGGCAGTAGAGCTTCTGTTCTGTACCTTTAGTTACTAATTATTAAGTATTCCGTGCTACTATTTTAATTTCAATGCCGGCTAAAGATAACCTGAGTTAAAGTGAAGAAGGTCGCGATCGATAAAATATGTCGATTTTACATCGTCATTACGTCAAGTACACGTGCAGTCATCTAATTAAAGCTAATGTCGTCGATCTAATTTAAATCACAGGTTCACATGGCTTCTTATTGAGTTTTTAAATAATTTTGGCATTATTATGACACTTATAGCATGCAGAGAATTATGTTATGCTGTATACACTTTTAAAACTTTCCCGACGACGAGCATGGAACACCCTTGGAAGTGGGAGGGTCTATAGGCTACGGTGACCGCATTTTCCGCGAGTAATGTTGCTCTATTTTTGAAATGGTTTATAATACTAATAAATCTTACAATACAAATGTAGTCAGCTACAATAAAATATGCACACTATTCAAAACTATCTTAACATCCCAACGGCTTTAATATAATAAAATAAAGTGGCTGTTCCAATATCTAAGAGTACGTAGCTATTGAATATTATATTAACCAACAAATCTTATATGGCATTTGAAATCTCGAAAATGAAATTTATCTCTGTATAGTTCGTGAATGTTCGTGAAGCAATTCCATTTATAAAACCAGCTCTTATCTAAGCTGAATAATAACATATTTATAACAGTAGTTATTTATAAAGTTGGCAGTCCGCGGAGAAAGTGTCTCCAAACCTTTATTTGGCAAGGATCTGCGGTCGTGGAATAAGTAAGTGATTTCACAGAGCTATATTCGGTGTTTGATTATTCCGTCGCATAATGCAAGCAGTTATCAAGACGGTAGATTTATGAGATAGTCTTAAAGTGGGTATACTTTAATACTGTACCTAGCTATTACTTTAAGTACCTATACAGGTTTAAAATTAAATACAAAAGCCTTTGTAAACGCCCAAGCTAGCTCAGTTTTAGCTAGATAAATTTGTACGTTATACCTACAACAAACCCCTGATGCTTTGTTTAAATTTCAATTTTAGCCAACCATGACCTATACGTCCATACTTCATAAACTCGTTAGTACATACAATACGATGCAACGGGGCCACGCCGTTTCGTCGCCTAAATAGATATTTTATAAGCTTAAGTTTCATGGCGCATTGGGTTAACTGTAAGGCCATGTAAACATTTGTAAGAAATAAATAAATAAATAATATTCAAAATATCATGGTCGGCTTTATCAACCGATTCTCGTGAAATTTTGTGAGCAGGTTCGATAATTATATATAGGTATGTATATTTTTTGACACACAGAGCCACTTGTAGTATTACGCTTTAGTATTTGGTTGATAATCACCGATACCATCACTTTCATTTTAGCGCCACCTAGCGTTAGTAACGGAACTAAAATTGAAAACGTTGAGTGTAGGGCAGCCAAACTCATACAAACTGCCAACAAAGAAGTATCTTCTGAATATACTTTTATTTGTCAATTAAATATCACGTGTCTTATAAAGTTTATAAAATACTTCCAGCACAATAGTATAAGATTACATATCACGAGATCGCAAATCAAGACCAACACACATAATTATAGTAACCCAGTTTTTTACGCTTGTAGCTTCAATTCCGTGGCCTCATTTGTCCAAACCAAAGCAATGAGATCGTTGGCATTTAGCATATTGTGTTACATGACCACTCATGCTAAAAACTGACACTACATTATAATATAGTAATTGTGAGTCGTGTCTGCATTTGTTATTACTAAGAAAAGACATGTCACTTAAGATAAGCGAATAACTAGGCTTTTACTATAATAGCACGATATGTTTTACGGTCACGATTTATGGCCTAAATGTATTCATATGTCACATAAGTCATGATCATTAAAACCTAGAGAGCTAGCTGGGCTGAAAAGTATATTTTTAAAGATTATTATTGATTTTAAATCAATTAAATGTATTTAAGTTCAACAAAGTCCATAACATATCGTCATCCTCCTAGCGTTATTCCCAGTACAGTTGCATCCTGAAGGATGCCTGGGGTCCGCTACCTAATCCCAAGAGTTGGCGTAGGCACTGATTTTTACGGAAGCGACTGCCATCTGACCTTCCAACCCGAGGGGAAAACTAGACCTTATTGGGATTAGGCTTGTCAAGTGAGTGGGCAACTTGACTGTTAGAAGTTCTCAAGCCGCCCGGAGGCCTCTAGCTTGGCTTAACGACTGCTATCATAGACAGCAATCGGGATCAACGGCTTAACGTGCCTTGCAAAGCACAGGAGCGCTCAGTTAGTAACCACTCAAAGCGGTCACCCATCCAAGGACTGACCTCGCCCGACATTGCTTAACCTCGCATACCGCACGCGGTACGCGGGCGCCGCTGGGCCACGAAAGTCCATAACATATATGTATTAGTAAAAGACAGCAGCATTCTTACTATGTTAGTTAAAATCTATTTATGGTTAAAATATCCATTGTTTCTGAAATGTATGTAACCCTCTGGACTCCATGCGGACGAAGTCCCAGTGTTTCGACATTGTGTTGGCTGGCATTTAACGCCTTTGCGTAGTACATATACAAACCTGTATAGTTACTATTTACTACCTGTAGCACCCTGTAGTATACTCATACCAGTCATATCATGCTAAGTTACTTGACTAATAATTATGTAAGTATCTCTTATTCTTGAAAACGTGTCATAATTTACTCAGAAACGAAGTTCTTGATTCATAACAGCCTTTACAAAACAAAAGTGTTTCTACTTCTACGGACAAACCCACCGTCTTGGCATGGCGTCTAGTGAAACTACCTACAACATTTATTTGCAATTCGTATAAGTTGCTACTACGTTGAGGAAACAGTCTATTTTCGCTTGATCCACGCATTCTTTCCGCGTGGTTCACTATAACGTAGTTTCCTAATTGTGACGCAACGCGTGCGTCAACGAGCGTTGAATAATTTAATCGTTCAAACATGGAACGGAATAACCGGGATAACAGTTACTCAAAACTAATATCTACGTCCCAACTCTATAAGATTTGAATTCCAGCATTACGATTTATAAATACAATGAGATGCATCATTTTCCCAGTTCGACCCTTAAAATAGTGAGTGTAAAGTATAAAATGGATTGTGCGTGTATGACAGTTGTGAAGTTTTGCTTTTAAATTGTAGTGTGGTGACGTACGTCGAATTTACCAGAACATTTTGTTGCGTTACAAGTATTTGGTGAGTATATTAGTACAATAGCAGCGTGACGTTTGGGTGACGTATATTTGTTTTGAGATCATTCTAAATTGATGTTTGAGTTTAAATAAGGAGCCTTGTGAAAATAACGAAGAACTTGGCGAACCAAACAAAATACGAAAGAGGTATATGACACTCAATAGATAATAATATGATTTGAGTCAGCAAATAATTTTCAATGGATTAACGTTAGAAGTAGAAGAAAATACATACATACAAAATAAGACTAAACTATAAATTTGAGAAAAACAAATGAAACAAAAAAGTAAGGTACCATAATTTCTAAATGCAATCCTTCAAAACCAAATTATTTAAATACTTATCTGATCTGAAACACTGCAGCAGCGGGTGACCTTGTCCTAGAATTCCTAAAAAGTTAGTCAATTTAAAACTACTGGTTAATATAAAAAAAAAAAATGTTAGACAACTAATTTCATTCGATTCGGTTCATATTTGTTTGAACTTGAAAAGCCAGTTTAGTAGAAATCTATTGGTAAGTACATAAATACTTTTATTTAAAGTACGGCAGTACACAGTTACAGACTTACAGAGCGAAAGCTACAAACTAGTTCTTTTTGTCTGTTGCCGTTTACGATTACGCCGCTGAACCGATTTCGATGTTACAGGACAATATATAAAGTCCTTGTTTAATGTTCTGTGATTTGAGCCTTAAAGAACGTCGTAAGGAGTCTACTCGAAAAATTTAAATTGAGAACACAACTGCACGTTCCAGTTCATGTTACATTTTAATAAACAAAACATACACATGTGCTATAACCAACTGATTATACACAGTATTAAATACCTAAACAATATTTATTAACATCTGCGTCTTCGCAGTTACAAGAGGAAAACTTCAAAGCAGAGACCATATAACGATAATTAAATTACGTGTGTGGTAATTAAGTTAACAGAATATTGTTAATTAAGGCCCTCTAGTCCTGCGAGAGTAGGTATTTAGCACTGTCCTGGCGGTGCGTGAACAAGCCCGCGCGGACGAAGCGACTGTGAACTCGGATGACCCCGCTAGCTTCATACTGGTCACAGTATAGAAATATAACTGTATTTTGACTTAAGAAATGCATTAATTATGATTGAACTTTAGTATGTCATTGATATCATTTTTTAATAAATAGGTAGTAAATAAATAATTGAAAGTCGAACTTACGGTAGGATCCATTATAATGAAAAAAAACAGAATTCATAGTACAACCCTGAAATTCGTTATTTAATCTATGAAACCTAAGAACCTAAGAAATATGTCTTATACCTCTCTACTCGATTTGTTTAATAGGTCATGCAATTTTTTATCTATTTGTGTTATATTTATACAGGGTGTTATATTTATTTGTCGTGTGCGTGTCATCATCATATCAGCTGATGGACGACCACTGCTGGACATAGGCCTCCCCTAAAGAGTGCCACATAAAATACAGACAGAATATTTTTTGGTGGTTTAATTTATTCATCAAAAGTTATTAGCTCTCAAAGCATAAAAAACATTGCGAAGTTTTTACTTTTTTACTATTTATGCGAAAGGTTACCGTATTTTTAAAAAATAAATACCAGAAATGATTTTTACATAAAGATGACAAAAGAATCAATATGGTATATAAAATGATACCAAACTTGCCACGGTAGCTACCTGGAAATGGGTAGATCTTATAAAAGAAGATTAGCTAGAAAGATAGAAAGTGTATAAATTTTAAAAGGGTCGGCAACGCGCATGTGACACCTCTGGAGTTGCAGGCGTCCATAGGCTGCGGTGACCGCTTACCATCAGGCGGGCCGTACGCTTGTTTGCCACTGACGTGGTATTAAAAAAAAGACGGCCGGAATTAATGTGTTGAAGCTCACAGCTTACAAAAATATTCAAGTGCAAAGCAGTACTCGTAGATCTCTTACTATATCTACAATTTCTGGTAATAAACATTTCATTTATAATTTTACCAACTTTGGTTACATTTCTGGAGGGGTTCAGTTCAGTTGTTATACTGTCATTTTTATACTGTGGCACTATGACCATAATTTATTTGTTAATAATTACGCCTTTTTTCATTCGGGTTTTTATTGCCCTTCTTAAATAATTTGCAACCATTATATAAATTCGTCAAAAACTGCTTGTTTGGTGCACGAAACTGTCGCGGATAAAACTGACACAGGTCCGTTGTCTGTAAGCGCCAGCGCGCGACTGATCGGGCCTGCCGAGCCTCCGCGCTCGCGCATTTCGTAGGTATTTAAACATATTAATTCATACACTCATTTTATCTTTTTAAATTCTGCAAAAATGTCTAGAAATACTGAATGGCTTTAGTTTAGTTCAAAAACTTTATTTAAAACATCAATAGTTTAGTCGTCAGATTGTAAATGCTTTACAAAAAGGAGTAACTTTGGGGTCTCTTTCTATCGAGCGAAGTTCATTAGATCGTGTATCTGAGTGCAACTTTGACTAGACTAGATCCTTAAGTAAAACATAGAATTTTTTCAAATTTTTAAAACCCTTTTTCTACGTTTCGGGTTGTTTTTAGAAAACTCGAAAACGCTAACTCGCTTGACGACCTCCCCTTAAGCCATAAATTAATTCATTGCATTGAATGTTATTTAATAGTACATTACGATACAAGTGCGGAGAATAGGAAATTCGCAACGAGAGGTGATAAATTAAAATACGACCGAAGGGAGTGTATTAAATCGACACGAGTTGCGAATTACCTATTCGCACGTACAACGTTTTACAGTACACTAGATGAAAGCCCGCCTTCGCTCCGGTGAAATAAATAAGAAAGAAATAAAGAAAACATTTGTTCGTGACAGTTATGCAAACGACCAAAGAAATAGTGTACAAATATGTATAAAATAAAAACATTATAACAACGGATTATGATGAAATTTCGTATACAAATATAGTATGTAGTCTGGATTAACATATGGAATAGGGAGTAAAAGATTACGCTGACGAAGTCACGGGCAAAGGCTAGTATCTTTATAAGTTAATCCTAAGTATGTTTATGAAGCTACGAGTAGTATTGAAAGGCACATAAAAAAATTGACACCGTAATCAGTACTGATTTGTATAGGTAAAATACTAATCGTTCATTAAAATTCGGTTCAGATGTGCAATTGTAAATTGATGTGCCAGTCAGTATTTTTTGTGCGAAGTCAGAGCTGCTACCGCAAACGAAAAAAAATGAAGTTCGTGTATCTCCCTCTCTGTCGCACTTGCATATTCGAGCGACACAGATGGAAATACACGATGATCGTTCGTTGTCGTTTCGCGGTAGCAGCTCTCTATTCTCCGCCAAATTCTATTCAGTGGGGCCCTTTACACTCAATATTATGTGTCAATATTATCGCGGTTTTCAAAATTGTATGGATGATGCTTTAATATTCATCAATATTCACGTGAGACGGAGCGTGATATGAGTGTTTCACGTGATAATAATAACAGTTAGTCATATTTCTCCAATTAATGGAACCTATTTAATAACTTGTTCCGTTAATTTTGACAAAGGTATTTTGCATTCCGATACGCGCACTATCCAGTAATAGGAGCCGTCAGACCTGAGGGTCTACCGCGATCTGAAAACTAAGTATTTCCCTCTTCGCGCTCAAATATGCAAGTGCGACAGAGAGGCATATATTTCGTTTTCGGTTCCCGGTAGCACTTCAGTCCGAGCGCGGCGGACGGGTGAAGAAAGTCAAAGAACATTTCGTGTGTCATCTGTCACAAATATAATTGTTCACTTCCCATGGACTTGAAATTAGGTGATAATATTTATTATGACGTATATTTTATCAAAAATATTAATATAGTTATTGATAATTCACATGTGTTTTTAGTTGTACGGAACCCTCGGTGCGCGAGTCCGACGCACTTGGCCGGTTTTTCTTACATTTTGTAGTTTATTTCTCATATAGTAAAATAGGTACCCTATTTGTTTAAAAGTTGACGCCTGGCGGCCTACCGCGAACCAAAAACGAAGTATCTCCCTCTCTGTCGTTCGAATTTGCATGTGCGTCAGAGAGGCAGATACTTTGTTTTCGGCTCTCGGTAGCGCCTCTAACGTCCGAGCGCGGCGAACGGCATGAGCAGTACCACTAAGTTATGAGATAGAGCGAGATAGGGATAGAATTTTGCTAGACGTTTAAATGCCATACGTCACCTAGTAGTTTGTCACAACCACAACAAAATAGAGCTTTAAGATGGCGGACAGACTCAGCAAACATTCTAGTGGTGTCCATTACACGATTAATATTATCACAATACTGGGGAGTCAATATTATCGCCGTTTTCAAATTTGTATGCATTCTGCTTCAATATTCACGTGATACGTATCGTGATATGGACAATGGATAATTACCATGTAACAGGCCCCATACATTCGCTTTGAAGGCGGTTGTTGTGACAATCTGCCCGGCTAGTATGATAGCTTATACCGTCACGTTATATGTGACGTTTCAGTACATTTTGGCCATATAACGTGACGGTATAAGCTATCATACTAGCCGGGCTGATAGGTGTATAGAACGCTTGAAAACCATAAAAACAAAACGCTGCAGACGCGGCTTGCCGGATCCACACAATGGGCGATGATGGCCCATCACCCAGAACGCAGCCTAGCAACCTGGCCAACATACCGGACGCAAAAATAGTTCACGATTTCCGAACGTACCCGACACTGTCAACCAACGAATTTAATATGGCCGACCTTTTGCCATAAAATTAACACTTTTAAATGTAAAATACGCGACAATCCGAATTTTGCGTATACATATGTTCAACTCGAAACCGTTATTTTTATACGTTCTTCAATTTGAGACAGGTCTCGTTCGGGTCTACCGTACCCCTGCACGGAATTATTAATATAGATATGGCTCTTTAAAGTTTCGGCATATGCCCGTAATCTGCAGATTACCGCACTCGTGCGGTAAAGTAGCACCATATGTACTGTAAAATTGGTTACAGCTATCAAATAAGTACAGCACAAGAGTCTGCTAATAGACAATTCTTTCAGTACAGACGCGACTCTACAATAGAAAATAATGTAAATGTCGTAAAAAGCAACTGCGATGTTTTCGGAGTCTATAAATGAACAAATACCAGTTTTTGTCAGTGTTTGTCCCACGATTAGATTAGATAAGATTAGATATATTTATTTCTTTCACAAGATTACTCACATACCTACCTAGTATTTTTCATTTAAAAATAAGTTATATTTTACACCTATGATGTATGTGTGTGTATGTATTTAAGACTCATGCGATAAGTAATGTAGCTAAAAGGATTCAATAACCACTTAACCTGTTTTTTGGTAATCCTACAACATACACAGACATCTTCAAACTCAGGTATCGAGCAAGACAGCGTGTGATGGCATGGTTTCCAAAAAAGATCCAGTCGTGCACGATAAGCATCTATTAAATCTTAAATAGAATGCGTGAGATAATCCCTAAATTTTAGCTGCATATTGTATGTAGCCGACATAAAAGTCAAATAACCCGCAAGGCCCATCACGTATCAATTTAACCTTCTCCGCACGTACAAATACGCAAGCAACGGGATAACTAAAACTAAACTTTAACACGTAGCACTAAACGCGTAATTCCTTCAAAAACTGTCAAGGTATACGTTAATATGATACTACAAGTTTAGACATGCAGGTAGTCAAATTAAGAACTATATGTTACCGGTACAATTTTAAAGGTGTTATTGGATAGTGGCGCTATACGAAGCGGCACTAGTAAGTTTGTTAGAGTGTATCTTTGCCGAATAGTAGCCTTGAATTTAATTGTATGGAATAAATGAATGAAATGGAAATAACATTGTCAAATGAAGGATATCCTAGCCTAGCGGAGCAATGACAAAGAATTATTACATCTTATATATATCCATATATGTCCATAAAATTTAATATGTTATTTGTTTAACAGAATTATCATCATCATCATGTCAGCCGAAAGACGTCCACTGCTGGACATAGGCCTCCCCTAAAGACTTCCACAATGATCGGTCCTGCGCCACCCGCATCCAGCGGACACCCGCGACCCTTACCAGGTAGGTCATCAGTCCACCGTGTGGGGGGCCTGCCCACGCTCACAAAATACAATATATATACTGAGATAGAGATACCAGTGAAATACTCCACATAGCTCGTAGCGCCGTTGTGTATTTAGTAATAACTAACCGCACGAACGCTGCATCTCTGTCACTTCAATATGCAAGTGCGATAGAGATAGCACCCAGTGTCATCTGGTGCAAACAAGTTAAACTAACATTTCCATAGAAAAAATCGTACTTCGAGCTGAAAGGCCCCTGCCCACGCTACGCTACGCCTTTCGGTACGTGGTCGCCACTCGAGAACCTTTCTGCCCCAACGGCCATCGGTTCTACGTGCAATGGAGAGGGCTATGCTGGGAGTATCTCTGCGTGATTGCATCAGGAATGAAGTTATCCGCAGCAGAACCAAGGTTTAACAGAATACATGAGTTAAAATAATAAATTATATTGGGGGGCAATCTTACACAAAAAGACCTAGTCCCAAACTAAGCAAAGCTTCTGGGTACTAGGCGACAGTATAAATACTTATAACTTTATTGACTTATTACTTGTTCCTGAGTCTTAGATGTTTTCTATGTATTTATCTATATAAATACATAGATAACATCTAAGACTCAGGAACAAGTATTCGTGTTCATTATTCATTACACAAATAATGTCCTGACCGGGATTCGAACCCGGGACCTCCGAAGTCAAAGTGGTCGTCACACACAGAATATTTCAATTTTAAGTTCACAGTAACTTTTAACATTCTGAACAATTCTATATCAATCTGAGTTCGCCTACATAGATAAAACCCAATTATTGCCACACCTTCATTACATGCAAACACGAAAATAGTTCGTTGTCGTTGGTCAATTTACATGAAGTACTTAGTAGTACTTATCTGAGTACTCGTAATTTATAGAAGACACAATTTTTAGAGGTCTATATCGGAAACGAGTATTTTAAGAAGTAATAAAATACTCCTTACTCAAGCCTTATTTATTAAAAAATAAAAATTTAGATGCATTCACGCAAAAATGAGTTCATATTAATATATTTACGTCAAATTAAAAAAAACTTTTTACGAATTGGCTATGTGCGAAGTAGGTGGTGGGGGTAAGCTAGGCGATCGTAGCGCACACCATGGCATAATTGTGTACTTACCGAGGACCACTGTCAAATTTACTTTCACGTTTTCTATTGGTTTCTTAACGGTTTCCTACGAATCGTTTCGTTTGTATGTATTTACTTATTCTCTTATTTATTTCAGTAAAATTTCCAATACGGGGTCTTTCTCGTTTACTAAAGTAACTAAAATATTCATGTGTCATTATTTGACATCTCTAAGTTTTGACATTGTCTCGGGACCTTTGACGTTTGACGTTTCAGACGTGCACATAGCCAATACCTAATATTCAAAACGTGAGCTTGTTGTTGCCAAAACTCCACAATCTACATTCCTACGGATTTAGCACTTTTAGTTGGTGTTGTAAACAAGATGAGAATCCGAAATAGCGCGATATTAATAGCCTGTGTGGGAGATTAAAGAAATTAGTTGCACATTTAGTACAATTAAAATGTTTATTTTTGGTTCGTTTTTTTATACTCGACTGTGGCAATTTGGCAAACAAGCTTACGCAGGCACCGTAGCCCACGGACGCTCTTGCTACTCCAGATCAGCCCGGCTAGTATGATAGCTTATACCGTCACGTTTTATGTGACGTTTCAGTACATTTTAGCCATATAACGTGACGGTATAAGTTATCATACTAGCCGGGCAGCTAGCACAATAGGTCATTATCTTATGATTTATCATATTTATGTCAAGTTTTCGACCATAAAACGTGACCTATAGCTATATATGTATTTATTACTACTAAGGGCTATGTGAGCTGTAGGTGTAGAACTCGAAAAAAAAATTTTTTATGTCCAAAATTTCCAGACTGACTTGTCAAAAAAAACTATATAATTATCGAACCTGCTCACAAAATTCCACGAGAATCGGTTGAGAAATGCGACCTGTAGAGGAGAACATCCGGACAGACGGACAGACATACGATTTTTTTTTGTCGAAAGCTGAAATGGAGACGCTTCTCTCGCTGGGTTAATTACTTCGCACTTAACTGGGCAGACGAGTCGCGCAAGCTTTATTCTTTTTTAATACCATTTCGGGGGCAAACAAGCGTACGGCCCGCCTGATGGTAAGCGGTCACTGAAGTCTTTGGACGCCTGCAACTGACGGGGTGTCACATGCGCGTTGCCGACGCTTTAAAAATGTATGCACTCCTTTCTTGAAGAACCCATTACTGTAGTCCCATAGCTGCCTGGGGTTAAAACCCGGCTCTAACCAACCCCTGGGTTTAAAAAACTTCTTAACGAAATATCAAGGGCCGCCTGGCCGCCTTTATTTTTATTTCTTAATTTTTTTTAGTCGCCCTGGGAAGGGGGCCTACGTGACTGTCACTATCAGTAATAGTGACAGTACTTTGCTACCCTAAGACATGTACAAAATATTGACATTATTACTGATAGTGTCTGGCGGATTTCAGGGAAAATCTGTGTTTTAATACATTTCGGCCATATAGCGTGACGGTATTTGCTATGTACACGTCAGAAAAGTCAAACGTCATGCGTCCCGGGGCAATGTCAAACTCAGAGATGTCAAATAATGACGCATGAATATTTTATTTATTTTCTTAAGCAAAACTTCCTTACTGGTAATTTTACTGAAATAAATAAGAAAATAAATATAAACGAAACGATTAACGAATCGTAGGAAACCAATAGGAAACGTTAAAGTAAATTTGACAGATGTCCCCGGAAGCTACATATTTTTGCCATGGTGTGCGCTGCGATCGCTTAGCTTACCCCCACCACCTACTTCGCACATAGCCAATAAGCAGGGAGCAAAACTTTGGTGCCGATGACAGACGTATGACGTCAACCTACATATGGAGTGTTTTTATCGGGATTTTTGAAGGAATCGATTTTCATGATGAAAGGTTAACTTACAACAATATTTGTTCTAGTTGCGATTACAGGCATTATGCACAATTTGTATAAACGGCGGGAGATGCTAGATTTACTTTGTTCATAATGTACAGTATATGTACCTATGTAGGTAGGTATGTATTTAAATAAGAAGATGTGATGTTGTGTTTGAATTCAAAGCGTTCTGCTTATTTTTCTACAACCAACGAAATTTAATTAGCTGTTTTTCATTTATCCGAAATGATATATATTCTACAATTACTTACTTAGTAAAATATATTAATATGTACATTATTTTCAATATAAATAGTCATTAAACAAAAAATACATTACAATTATTGCATTATTAATAATAATTGGAGTGTCGCAATGTTGTTTATATAAAATCAACCTATATGTGAATTTGCGTCATAATCTCAGATCATAGAAAGAAGTTTTCTTTCTATGATCTGAGGTCATAATGATGTCACCGGCACCAAAGTTTCGCTCCCTGCCAATAAGCTATTGGCTATGTGCACGTCTGAAACGTCAAACGTCAAAGGTCCCGAGACAATGTCAAAACTCAGAGATGTCAAATAATGACACATGAATATTTTATTTACTTTAGTAAACGAGAAAGACCCCGTATTGGAAATTTTACTGAAATAAATAAGAGAATAAATAAATACATACAAACGAAACGAATCGTAGGAAACCGTTAAGAAACCAATAGAAAACGTGAAAGTAAATTTGACAGTGTTCCCCGGTAAGTACAAATTTCTGCCATGGTGTGCGCTACGATCGCCTAGCTTACCCCCACCACCTACTTCGCACATAGCCAATCGTCCTAGGCAGGCTGGTTGTTATTGACGCCGTAGGCACGACTCCACGCAACATGTGGCAACACCTTTAGCTGTTCTAGGCGCCCTCATGATTAAAGTGTTTTGACACGTCGCTATGACCGGTATATAATACCGAATCCGGAAATAGAACCCGGAACGTGGCCGCCGCCAAGTGGGGCGCCGCGGCGATGCATGCGGAGAATGAATGTACTGTGGCTGGCATAAAATAAATGTTTTCGTATTTGCCTAGATAGACCCAGTAGTCCTATGCTGCCACAGAGGGATTTTTAGGGTTCCGTAGTCAACTAGGGACCCTTATCGTTTCGCCATGTACGTCTGTGTGTCCGAGGCTTTGCTCTGTGATTGTTAGTGCTAAAAAGCTGCAATTTGGTATGGATATATAAATCAATAAAGCTGACAGTGATAATATAAGTTATTTATTGGTAACGTAAAATAAATATGTTATACTTAGTCTTAAACTAAAAGATAATAATAATCATTTAAGCTGACAGTGGTATATAAAAATATTATAAGGATCCCTCTCATTTATAAGGATCTCCCACGTAACGTGGGGCTGTTTTTTTTTTGCTTCAACCCTATGACGTGGAGTGTTGTTGGATAAGATAGGCTTTCAAAATGAATACAGGTCTTCAACAAACATTTTTTGATAAAGTGAATATTTTCGGAAATAATCACTCCAAAAGAAAAACGTCAGCGTATGATTAATAAATACCAAATAAAAAGAATATTAAAATGGTGATAATATTTAAGATGTTTTTTTTTTTAATATTAACCGTGCAACGGGTCCCATTCGTCTAGTATAAAACGGTCTACAGACATATCAATTTTTCACTAACAATATACAGGTTGTATGATGCAACCTAATATTTGAAAAGACAGCTAACGATTCAATTCACTAACTTTCAAGGCGGTTGTGTCAAATCGATAGGTGTGCGCTTTAATTAAGTTAGAAACCTACAAAGAAAACTAATAAATAATATTTTGAATGTGGTTTAAAGTCCTACTTAAATTACATCATTATATGGCCTCATAATTACAATTTAACAGGTACGCTACGTAAGGTTATGGTTATGGCATTTACCCCCCACGAAATTGGGGGAGGCCTATGTCCAGCACTTTCGGCAGTGGACGTCCTTCGGCTGATATGGTGGTGGTACCTAAGGTAAGAACACTTATTTATTTGTTTATTTTTTTACTAAGTGGAAAATAAGCATTCGGTCTGGCTGATGCAAATACCGTATATATAGTGTGGGTTGATCTCCAATAAAAAACCCTTATTCTCTTCTTGTTACAAGTATTTAATAGGAAAACTTTTATTTAACACAAACAAAATATTAAATGTAATACAATATTTGACTTAAACCAAGCCCTTAAAGGTGATCTTACACGGGCAATATTTTGAGCAATAATTGCCCACCAACAGTACGCGTTGTCTCACTTTAACTTACAGGCCAGAGAAGGACGCGTGTACTGTTGACGGGCAATAATTGCTCAAAATATTGCCCGTGTTAGAGCACTTTAACTAATCAAATAACCCACCCCGCGTCATTGCCTGTGCAAAGGTGCCCAAAACGCTTGCTGCGTTACCGCGTTGGACTGCAATAGACAACCTTTGCAACAAGAATTACCCGGAGCGGGGGTCAAGGCCCGTGTCCCGCATACGTCTCCCAACCTCGTATATAAAGGTTTTGGCCTCCGAGCACCATCAGCCGGTCGTCTCCACCGCCAAAGGAACGAACAAGCTCCACAGGCTTGAATATTTTTCTCTTTTTTTAAGACCCGGCAGCTCAGCCGCTAATACAAATACAACATCATAAGGTGGATCAGTACATTTCATTCGGTTTCGTCCCGTCATGGCGACTGCCTCCTTTCATCTGTCACCACGCCATTTTTTGGGTTCCGTAGCCAAAGTGGCGAAAACGTAACCCTTATAGATTCGTCATGTCTGTCCGCCCGCATGTAACAGCCGATTTACTCGAAGAGTAAAAATACTATGTACAATTATGAAATTTAGTAGGAAGGTGAACCGTTACAGAATAATGATGTGAAATTAAAAACAAATTAAATAAGGGGGGGAAGCATTATTCACTACATCTTTAATTTTATCTGCCCGGCTAGTATGATAACTTATACCGTCACGTTATATGGCAAAAATGTACTGAAACGTCACATAAAACGTGACGGTATAAGCTATCATACTAGCGGGGCAGATAGACAATTTTTTAAGAAAATTGTTGTTATATAAAGAATAAAAAAATGCTTATGACACGACTCACTGGTCAGACTCAACTTAATTTTGCTAGAGCATTTTTGCCGCGACTACTTCTATCTCTTAGTAGTCAACAGTTCTTGCAGAAGAGTCGTCGGTCGTGTCTCCTCTTCATCCTCACTCTCCACCTCAACCCTCCTGGGCGACAATGCCACGTCACACTCCTGACTCTTCTCAATCCTCGAGCCATAACTCAAGTTACCAGTTTTCGCTAAGAATATAACTTCAGAAATCAACCTCTCTGCTACATGCCTTTGAAACGTCGATACTTGTTCCAGCTGCTCCCCAACATATATTCCGAAGTAGTTTGGCTTTCTCTCCTCTTGGCATTTTTGTTCATAGTTTATAGGTTCTATGTATGTCTGTACACTTTGCATGGTTGGTTCTTTCCGTGTAACTTTTCTAGCGCTGCCTTGAGGGCTGCAGTATGATTTCCGCTTGAGCGGGATTTCGGGATCTGACTCTGTTTCAAGTAGGAGCAGTTCTGCGCTTTCCACTGATTCCTGAAATGGTAGTAAGTTTCAGAAGATAGTAAAATAAAGAAGGGCACATGGGTCACATTCAGACCCCTGTTTTCCACTGGGCACTGTGAGCATGTGCCCAGGGCCCCGCGTTCGAGAGGGGGCTTAGTTTCTGTCTATTCTAACAAACTGGTGCTGTCAATGTCGTAGAGGCCCATAACCCTAACGTGCCCAGGGCCTCCGATATATAGGTTAAAGACGGCCTTGGTCACATTGATACGAGTACGTGAGGAGGAAGAGGAATCCTCCTGCTAGTCCTGCTACATGGGGGTTCAATATCGAGAGGGAGATGAAAACGCAGAATCCCATGACAACCCAGGACACTGTCCTGGCGTCGCTGTACAAGGAGACCCGACCCCAGATAGAGTATAGAACTGGGATTTAGGGAAGGAAGAAGACACGGGTCAAATTAATGAATGTGTTGTTGTATTAACTCCGCTACTCAAAGCCTCTGTCTTGAAGAGACCACTCTACTATAGGTTTATGTTCTGTGCTATGTAGTATACTAACTTCAACGCTAGTCGCCTCTTTGATGTCGTACCGCAGCGGGCCCGAGACGCGGTCAGGGCTCTCCTTGATGTCCAGGAAGCTTCACCTTGAAGTACCACAGGTTGCGAGTTTACTAACCTCATCGCTCGTCGCCTGCTTGATGTCGCACCTCAGCGGGCCCGAGACGCAGTCAGGGCTCTCCTTGCTGTCCAGGAAGCTTCACCTTGAAGTACCACAGGTTGGGAGTATACTAACTTCATCGCTAGTCGTCTGCTTGATGTCACACTTCAAGGGGTCCGAAGCACGACGGCCCGGGCCCCAATCCTTGCAGTCCAAAAAGCTGACCAGCTTGAAGTACCACAGACTCGGCACGAACACATCGCTTTTGTCGGTGGCCGTGCGCTCTGATGCACGCACCTACCAAAAGATTTTAAAGAAGTAAATAGAACTCGGAAATATGCTGATTTCACACAAAACGTTTACTAGAGAGAAGGATGAAGCAGCGCTCCAGGCACCAGTCGCCCGAGGGTGCCTGTACGAATATATACCGTTTGAGAAAATAATCAAGGGAAAGACAAATTCTTCAAGGCGCCGTTTGAGTGACGAGGAATTACTCGTTCAACCAGGAACTAGGGCCGCCGGCCGGTGCCACGCACCAAGGTAAAATGGCGTTTAACCTCCCAAAGACGGCAGAATAATATCTATGTTTATTGACGGGCAAGCCAATTTAAATTCAAATTCTCTACTCTGAACAAAAGATACGAGTAGGTCACTTGCACAAATAATTATGGGTCGTGGGTACGCCGTCCTCAGAATCTCCAGCCACTTCAGGATTTGTATCAGCAAACCCTTTGGCCTTGCGTACTTCGAGAAGACAGCAGCACCAGAATTTGCTCTATAGGTATGTGGTGTTGTGTTTCTTGGATCTCCCGAGGATGCGCTGTGTTGAGCGAGGGTCAGGATGCTTTGTCTCTCTAGCCGTCACCACAATTCACAATCTCTCACATCAATAAAGGATGGGGCTGTGACTCTAGAGGCAACGGTTTCTGGTTACCATCTGGCTGTATGCTTGATTGCGACCATTCTGGAATAGAAAATATAACTAAGACTCCGCAAAAATAAGCAACAGCTGTACATACCTTCTTCAGCTCCCTAAAATACGCCGATCTTAGATTCTCCACCTTCTTTTTGGTTGAGGCGACGTTGGCGTCTAGGTCTAACTTCTTCAGGACCTTAGTCAGCTGGCCCCAAGCCCCGTGCTTCATCTCCTTATTGCGGTATATATCGGAAGCCATGTCCCATAGACAAGGGTTATCGCGGTACACCTGCTGGGAAGAGTTTTGGATCTCACTCTACAATATAGTACAGGTGTACTTGCGGATGGAAATGCTCCATATAGGATAATGTACTAAGTTGGATATTACAAGAAAAGGCATCGGTTTCTGCTTACGAGCCTGTATCAACATGCTGTACTTATATAAATATAAAATAGATAGGAAGAACAAGAAGAAACGACAATAGAGAGTTATCTGGGACCAAAGTCAAGTGAGAGTTGTTTTAGAAATCAAAATCGAAAATAACACGGCTACAGTACCTTCTTCAGTAGGTACATAAACTCACGCCAGCTTTCCCGAAACGGGCAGACAGAGCATATGAGAATAAATTTCAATGCCACATTTAACAACTGTAGGTTCAAATATGGAGAAAATGTGATATTGCAGTGATACCTTGCTAGGCCATCGCCCACAACATACTTCTACTCTTCTACCCGGTTCCTTTAGTCGACTCTAACGGCACCCAATTGGAAGAAAAGGGGTGATGCCTAACCAGGCACCACACGGGGAGGGGGGGTAAATAGGTGTACTTTCAGGCTATAATTTTGAGTAAGTGAGTAAGTCATGAGCTATCCATCGCACCGTTCGCCATCAGCATGGCATTCATCCACACCTTGGAACCTAAATAATCGTGTACGATACGGTTTAAGAGGGTTTTTTCTCCTCCGACCGGCTGTGGCATGAACTCCCCGTAGCGTTTCTTCAAACAAAAGTGGTACGGGTTTTTAAAAGGTCGGCAACGCGTACGCAGGTCCCTGGAGTAGAGCACTCGTGACCCAGCGGCGGCGCCCGTGTACCGCGTGCGGTATGCGAGGTTAAGCGACGTGGGCCCAGGTCAGTTCTTAGCTGGGTAACCGCTTTGAGTGGTTACTAACTGATCGCTCCCGTGCTTTGGAAGGCACGTTAAGCCGTCGATCCCTGCTGTTGTCTATGAGAGCAGTCGTCAAACCAAGTTAGAGGCCTTCAGCGGGTTGATAACTTCTAACAGTTTAGTTGCCCACTCACTTGACAAAGGGGGGTCGAAGTTGCACCACGTACGTAGGGAGTACCAACCGTTACCCTACACGTAAATGCCATACGATTATTATTATTATTACGCAGGTCCAGGCCGGTCCCGTGGAGTTGAAAACATCCATTGATATAGTAAACGATCACCATCAGGCGGACCGTATACCCTCGTTATCCACTTGCGTTAGCATAAAAATTAGAAAAAGGCTATGTTTATATAAGGTTTGCATAACTAGCACTATGGACGAACCAAAACCACGCCTACACTCCTATTGGCTATGTGCACGTCTGAAACGTCAAACGTCAAAGGTCCCGAGACAATGTCAAAGTCAAAACTCAGAGATGTCAAAAAATGACACATGAATATTTTATTTACTTTAGTAAACGAGAAAGACCCCGTATTGGAAATCTTACTGAAATAAATAAGAGAATAAATAAATACATACAAACGAAACGAATCGTAGGAAACCGTTAAGAAACCAATAGAAAACGTGAAAGTAAATTTGACAGTGGGCCCCGGTAAGTACACATTTCTGCCATGGTGCACAAAGTACAATATATATTGGCTATGTGCACGTCAGAAACGTCAAACGTCACGGGTCCCGGGGCAATGTCAAACTCAGAGATGTCAAATAATGACACATGAATATTTTATTTATTTTAGTAAGCGAGAAAGACCCCTTACTGGAAATTTGACTAAAATAAATAAGAAAATAAATAAATAAATACAAACGAAACGAATCGTAGGAAACCAATAGGAAACGTCGAAGTAAATTTGACATATAAGTCCACGGAAATTGCACATTTCTGCCGTGGTGTGCGCTGCGATCGCTTAGTTTACCCCCACCACCTACTTCGCACATAGCCAATACTGAGATAGAGATACCAGTGAAATACTTCACATAGATCGTAGCGCGATACGATACGATCGCCTAGCTTACCCCCACCACCTACTTCGCACATAGCCATTATATCATTCGAAATCTCAGGTCAAGTTACGATGATAGCTTCTATCGTGTTGATTACTGCTACATATGACCTCTGATTACGAACGGAGGGGTCAAATTGAAGCGCTCGTGGCCCAGTGGCACCCGCGTACTGCGTGCGGTATGCGAGGTTAAGCAATGTCGGGCGAGGTCAGTCCTTGGATGGGTGACCGCTTTGAGTGGTTACTAACTGAGCGCTCCCGTGCTTTGGAAGGCACGTTAAGCCGTTGATCCCGGTTGCTGTCTTTGATAGCAGTCGTTAAGCCAAGTTAGAGGCCTCCGGGCGGCTTGAGAACTTCTAACAGTCAAGTTGCCCACTCACTTGACAAGCCTATTCCCAATAAGGTCGGTTTCCCCCTCGGGTTGGAAGGTCAGATGGCAGTCGCTTCCGTAAAAACTAGTACCTACGCCAATTCTTGGGATTAGGTAGCGGACCCCAGGCATCCTTCAGGATGCAACTGTACTGGGAATAACGCTAGGAGGATGATGATGGGTCAAATTGATATATTGTTCGTTATTCCCGAACGTTCTATAATTGAAGATTACAGACTTTATAACAAGTTCGTAGGATGACGCCACCAGTGTTGGACACTTAAAGGCTGACAAGCACCAGTAATGGACACTTCATTCCTAATTCAACGATCATACGGTTTTTAATTGATTGTTGTATAAAAAATTAATAATTATTTTCTTTTAAACAAGAGTCAAGGTGCATCATTAGTCCTTGTCCATTACTGGCGCTGTCACCCTATAAGGTTTAATTACATTGTTATTTTATTTATTCATACTTAAGGAGTACCAACAGCTGCAAAAACAAGACACACATACACAGAAACACATATTAAGCCTCTCACAGACTGGCGCGGCCTAGGCCGCGCGGTCAATAGTAATCTTCATTTTTATTATTAGCTGTCAAATTTACTATTGACCGGGGCCCTCGGGCCGCGCCAGTGTGATTCAGGCCTTAAACTTATAAATAACACCACTCTTTTGGGTTAAAAAGATTCTAAATTCATAATCACAAAAATCAACCCGGGACTGACGAAGTTCTTTATTTATGCATACAACCTACTAAGAAGGCTTAGGGTAAGGGGACATGATATTTAAGCAAATAAAGAAAAACGGAACTATGACAAGGACAACAAATAATAAATCCCTCTCTGTCGCTCTTATTCAATTTAGCATATGACCATCTCGCTCGGCAGCGGTCTTTATTATTTATTTATTTTTATGACATAGTTGGCAAGCGAGCAGACGAATCGCCTGATGGTAAGCGATTAGCGCCGCCCATGGACACTCGCAACACCAGCCCGGCTAGTATGATAGCTTATACCGTCACGTTATATGGCAAAAATGTACTGAAACGTCACATAAAACGTGACGGTATAAGCTATCATACTAGCCGGGCAGAGGGGTTGTAAGTGCGTTGCCGGCCTTTAAGATGGGAGTACGCTATTTAAAATAAAATAAATAACCCTTTTTTTTTTATAAAAATTGTTTGAATTTTGCATCAATATTCACGTCATACGTAACGTGATATACGTATATACATCGTGTGATAATAACCGTCAAAGACCGCAATCTCAGGGTACCCCAGAGAAGACGTCAAATAATAATACCGCTACCGAACGAGATGATCATATACTAAATTGAATAAGAGCAACAGAGAGGGATATATCATTTGCACAGACATCAGAGAAAAGCAGACTCGCAGTATTAAGCCAGATGATTTTCCATATAGTTGTCGTTAGAATGCGACAGATAATACAATCATTTTCGGCTGTTACCAAGTTGTCTCGATTTGTGAGCACACCAGGATGTTAAATCCCATATAAACTTAACACACCACAACGTCAGTTCAGTACAATTTTCAGTTATGAAGACGGAGACACTGACACATGAAGACGTGTCAGATGTCACTTGTCTGTCTCTCTCAAACTTTCTGATTTGTACATTAGTGAGAATAGATCAGACGTACAAAAATCGTTCAACTTAAATAAGCGGATCTGCTTTACTCTGATATCTGTGGTCACTTGTAGCACTTGTATCGCTTTTCTTTATTTGCCTCAATCTCATGTCATGTCCACGTCATGTCAAATAGTTTTGAAATTAATAAACGATTACCCGCCCAAATTAAAGAGGTTGTTTATGGTAAACCGCCAGACTTGAAAGATCATCGCAGTTCTCAATTTAGCTGAGTAAGAACTTTTCTGTTCCTCTTGATGGAAACCCTTAATCTAAGGCCGCAATACCACAGACCTGAATAAACTCCTTCAAGACCTCTCGCTCCTCCACCGTAGTGATCGTAGCCATCGCCCCGTCTTGCTCTCACGCAATCAAGTATCCAAGCTGATAGCAGTGATAGCCGATCGAACAGATGGAACTAAATCTGTGCTATGCGGAACTATTGCAAATTCTTTTAAACAGCGGACCTATCGATACTTAACAAACTACTATTATTTAATTTCATTAATACGTTGATTAAACAGTTTCATTTAAGTCGCGAAACCAAAGACATTATGTGTCAAGTATTACGTCGGTTGCGCGCGGCCGATTGACACAAAATGGCCGACCCGACGCCCTTCGTCGCCCGACACGTTGCCAGCCCGACTGGGCCATTTACAATCTCTTTCCACGCGCCTCACTAACTCCATTATACCTTGATCTCTTTAGCCGGGACCACTGTATGATCCTCGGCTACGCTTATACTGGTTTTTGTTAAATGAATTGTAGGCGCAGCTTTGTGAATGCAAGGTCGTTGGACGCAAAGATCGACCACTCGGTATAACCCGGTTGTGATAAGTAGACATCCGACTTGGATGAAAAGGTATATATTTCGTATGTCTATTCGATTTGGACGGTTAGCAAGGCGAGTTCGAATGAAGGGAATCCCATGAAAAACATAAATGTGGAAATGGCAGCCAAGTTCAATATGCGATGCGTGGTTGTCATCTTCACCGACAAAAGAATTGAGATCTAAATGGGTGCCAAGTTCCGTAGATTATCTGAAATGGTGCCAAGTCCGGCACTACATTGTTTACAGTAAAACTAGTTTACTGCGGCTTAATGCATTTTGAGCTTTAACTTGGCAGTTTTCTTAAATGTCCAACAGCTTTTATGCTATTATAACATACCGCATAGACAACTGCCATTAAGCCGCAGTAAATTAGTTTTACTGTAAACATAAACAATCAGTGCCAAACTTGGCAACTTTTCAGATAATCTACGGAACTTGGTGCCCTTTAAGATCTCAATTCTTTTGTCGGTGAACTTGGCTGCCATTTTCACATTTATGTTTTTGATGGGATCTTTTATATTGCTTGAAAAGAGCATCTATACCTAATACCTATTGTGTTATTAGTATTACTGGCGCAGTTGGTTGGAAAATCCCTAACATTTTCCTAAAACTTATGTGTTGTATGACCTTACTAATTATTGTCATAACATTTTTTCACAAATGAAATGATTGATTTCACAAAGTTTTATTTCCCAAAGTATTTTTTTCTGAAATGAAGACGTAATATCTTTTCAGATTGCTATATAAACAAACCTAACCTTTTCTAATGTGTTCCTCCACAAATCGTCAAATCGAATAAACGTCGTTCACGCATGTTACTCTTCTAATGTTAGGTTGTTCCCACGCCGATCAATTGTGGTAGGTTTGGCAGATTGGTGTAGTAGAAACTGTCTATCGACAACCAATCCATTCTACCATCGAGCGATGTGTGTGGGTGTGGTAACACCCTTTACAATGACATGCGTCCAGGCTACGGGAGTTTAAGACAAGCTATAACTGACAAATGAAAATTGAGAAAGGTATGCTAAGATGGTTTGGAAATGTAGAGAGGATGGATGAAAGAGGATTGACAAAACGAGTGTATGAAGGAAGAGTGGATGGAAAAGTTGGAAGGGGAAGATCTCGGCGAACGTACTCCGACCAAATCGGAGACGTTCTGCAGAAAGGCCAGGTCAGAAGTACCCTAAATCGGCGCGCATGCATGAAGTATGTCAGGATCGTACCAAGTGGAATTCCGTGATTTCTGCCTACCCCTCTGGGAAACAGGCGTGATTATATGTATGTATGTATAACATGGTACAACTGACAATGCAAAAAAAAACTAGTTTATTTCTTTGTGTTAACGTCGCCGGAAGTTTCACACGCTTCCTTGTCCGCCATCTTTGCATTTCCTACCTATAATTGATGTTGTATTATTCTCTCTTAGCCAGTAATACTACGTTCAAGTTCATGTACAGAGTGCCTACCGCCAACTTCGAAAATCGAACTTCGTGTCGTGCCGTCCCTTTCACTCTCGTGTTATACACTATATGACGGAAAGGGACGATACGATACGAAGTTCGATTTTCGAAGTTCGCGGTAGGCACTCGGCAACAGCAGAAGTAGATGACCATTTTAATTCACTTTCACTACTTTGACGCATACCAGTGACAGTTCACAGTATTGTTACGTGCAACAAAGTACTTAAATTACTATCCCCCATATTCATAAAACTTAACAAACCCAGGGGTCACGTGTAGGGTAACGGTGGGTACTCCCTACGGACGTGGTGCAACTTCGACCCCCCTTTGTCAAGTAAGTGGGCAACTTGACTGTTAGAAGTTCTCAAGCCGCCCGAAGGCCTCTAACTTGGCTTAACGACTGCTGTCGTAGACAGCAGCCGGGATTAACGGCTTAACGTGCCTTCCAAAGCACGAGAGCGCTCAGTTAGTAACCACTCAAAGCGGTCACCCATCCAAGAACTAACCTGCGCCCACATTGCTTAACCTTGCATACCGCACGCGGTAGGCGGGTGCCGCTGGGCCACGAGCGCTCTCATAGTGACCAACCAACTTTAGCGGCTTTTTAGCTAATAGAGGCTTGTTGGGCGTTTATGAATAAGGGGGGTAAATGATCAACTATATTGTTAAACTGTGGTATCTGTAAAGTACAGACACGCTAGTTAATTTGTGACCCATTTCGCAAAAAAAAAAAACTTTAGCTCTCTAAACGGTTTGACAGGGCTGTCAACCTTAAGGGGGTCCCAAATTAAAGTTCGTGACTGTACATGGTGTTCAGAGAACAGAAACACGCGCCTCCCAAGGCGCCCTCGATGGCGACATCGACCTAGTATATAAGTAAATCTTAAGATTCCGCATAATTAGCATAAACAAGCAAAGCTTGATATGATATCATACAAACGGATTCATATCATCATCATCATACAAGCCGAAGGACGTCCACAGCTGGACATAAGCCTCCCCAAATACTTTCACAACGGATTCATATAATAAAATTTAAATTGCTTCCCCCCCATTTTACGTGTAAGTTTTTTCACGATGCCAAATTTGATTTTTCTAGTAATAAATAACGGTTATTGAGCTTGGCCGTGGGCGGACTCATGATGAAATTATGAGGGTTCCTTGTTTATTTATTACGGAACCCTAAAGAGCACAAAGAATGTGGCCAACTAATAGCAACTACATACCCTCAAGTGCAAAAAATGGGGACAATTTGTAATCAATTGAATTATAACTCATCTGGTCATGACTCGGGTTCTGGCAGAATATCAGTGCTTCGCTCGAAAGAGCGTAGCGTATCACTGAGTCCGAACCCTGTTGTTTTGCTGCAATGCACTCAGTAATTGTATTTTTATTTTTAAGTTTTTGTTATATTTTATTATGATTTTTTGTTTAATGTGTGACTTGTGGCAATCAAATAATTTTTTTATCTATCTATCTATCTACAAAAAGTATCGTTCATTGTTGGTCATGACTACTCTTGAGTAGATATGTAGGATGTAGGTACTTACGTAAGAGTATGGTGTTTAATACCTATACCATACTCAGGGTTGGGCAGCAGGTAAAATACCTGCTGCCCAACCAAATTACATGTATTTGAAATACGTATTTAAAATACAAATACGTATTTTGTATTTGTATTTCAAATACTACTTGGAAATAGTTATTTGTTATACAAGGGTGCAAAGTTGTATTTTACCCGCGAGTGTGGAATTGAAACACGAGCCAGCGAAAGGATTCTATAGTTGAACCACGAGCGAAGCGAGTGGTTTTAAATAGAATCCTGAGCGTAGCGAGTGTTTCAACACACGAGAAGTAAAATACAACTTTGCACCCGTGTGTAATACAAAACTTTTCTCCTCACTATAGCGAGGAAAGTGCAACATGCAAAATAACACAGTTCCACAGGCATGATTTACATCAATGGAATCACTGATTTTTACGATATTATAACAGAAAACTCTGGAAGTTGTGTATATTTACGTGAGTCGGAGTCGGTGAGATAAAATATTTTAGTTGACATTGACATTGACAATGATGACATTTCTGACGATGCGTTTTGAAATTGCATCGACTCAACTTGTGCGTTCGCAATTATACTCAATATCATTATTTAAAAAATGTTAGTTATGGAATTTGAGGGTTTACGACTTAAAATCATTAAATAAAGCTAAATTTGGTACTTTTATTAAATTCTCAAACCATTTATTTAATGATAATTGATATCAAACAAACCATTATTATGAGCGTTTTACGTTTTGTTATCTGTCAAAAGCTACTCAAACACGCTCCAAGGTCAAATTACTTTCCCCACTTGTGGATAAAATGCGTTTTTACCCGCTTGTATCAAAGGATAAAAGACGGCTTTCCGAGCTTGGCGCCTTGGGAGGCGCGTGTTTCTGTTCTCTGAACACCATGTGATGGGAAAAGTATATTGTATTTTGGTATTTCAAATACCGCACTCACATGTATTTAGTATTTTGTGTTTTAAATACTTGAAGTTCTAAAATACATTTTCACAAAAATACATTTTATTAAATTGTATAATGAAGGTTTTTTAAATATAGTTAGGCACCTGTGGCAACATTGAGTGTAAGTTTCAACGTTAAGTGTGAATCCACATCAATTCAGCATTTAGGCTGTTTAGTTTGTTAAGCGGTTTTTTAGGGTTCCGTAGCCAACTAGGAACCCTTATAGTTTCGCCATGTCTGTCCGTCCGTCTGTCCGTCCGTCTGTCCGTCCGTCCGCGGATAATCTCAGTGACCGTTAGCACTAGAAAGCTGAAATTTGGTACTAATATGTATATCAATTACGCCGACAAAGTGGTAAAATTAAAAGTGGAAAAAAATATTTTATTAGGGTACCTACCCTATACGTAAAGTGGGGAGTGATTTTTTTTTTCATTTTAACCCTAACGTGTGATATATTGTTAGATAGGTATTTAAAAATAAATAGGGGTTTATTAAATCATTTTTTGATAATGTTAATATTTTCGGAAATAATCGCTCCAGAAGTAAAAAAAATGTGTCCCCCCCCCCTCCCTCTAACTTTTGAACCATAAGTTTTAAAAATATGAAAAAAATCTCAAAAGTAGAACTTTATAAAAACTTTGTAGGAAAATTATTTTGAACTTGATAGGTTGAATAGTTTTTGAAAAAATTACAAAAATAATTTCTGAACTAAGTTTGTAATTTAACCGTATAAACAGGTGTTTATTGTACCTGTCATTTCTACAAAATCACAATGAAATGACGTGCTTTTTAGGGTTTTGTGTTTCTGTACTTAATATGTCAACTTAATGTGACGGACGGAAAACTACGGAACCCTACACTGAGCGTGGCCCGACACGCTCTTGGCCGGTTTTTTTTCTATTTCCATCGCTTGGATACCATGTAATCTTTTTTGACCATTTCTCGTTTTTGTCTCTGGGCATATGTCCAGTCCACGTCCGTTTTAGGTTATTAAACGACTTCAAGATTTCAAAAGAGGAGGTTATCAATTCTATTACTGAGAATTTGATCCAGACCAGATAGTTAATTACGTCCCCCTCACAGAACAATGCGACGGCGGTGGTTACAGTGGAAGTTCAATGACTTATCCACTAATTAGTGTTCCATACCAATTTAATTTTATATAATTTTGTGGCTTTTATCTATATAATATTATCATGTTATCAAGATAAACTTGTATCCGTGTTGTACATGTTTAATTCTCGGTTTGCCTATAAATCGTATCTCCACTCAATTGCTCAAAGGTTAGCTGGAAGAAATCCCTTATAGGGATAAGCTCTAAACATATTTCAAGTGTTCTTGTAATTACTGTTTTATTGTTGTGTTTCACTCATGTACAATAAAGAATTTAACATACTTATACATACATACATACAATTGTACCAAAATGGTTCAACGGAACACACATGTGTGGTTTTCTCGAAAACCATTTGACAAAGAAAGCTGTGGATATATTATATGGATGGAAATATATGGATATTTTATTTTATTCTATTTAACTGAAATTATGTAATGTGTAATTTATTAACACTAGGTTAATAGAATTGTTACAAACCAATATGGACTTGGGTCTGAAATAAAATGTTTCATTCATTCACCCATATGGCAATTGATGACCTAAAGGTAAAATGGCGTTGGCCCCCTTTAAGGTGTAAGTTTGGGGAAAATAAGTTTTCAAGTTTTTGCACTACATACAGTATAGAGTATTACAACCAAACTACAACCAGTATGTATGCTTCACACATCTCTAAAAAATAAGCACTGCTCAAGGGTCAGAGCTGTCATATTTTTTAGGAGAGTTATTATTACTTTAATTAATCTTTTTTATTTCAATTTCTTATCTAAAAAATGACCTTTAGTATTGTTTCTTTATGAGCCTATTTTTTATTTATTAAAAATGGGATTGCTCTTGCCAGGGGGCAAAGATGAGGCCGACGATGAAGCGAGCTCACCCAGAAGATGTCTATTCACTAGTGCCTTAAAAAGGTCCAGGTTATATGAACTCGGAAATACAATGAGCCTATTTAATTGAAAACGATGATAATGCGATTCAAGAAGTTTCTGTATACGAATCGGAGGTCAGGTAGGCTTGCACAACTAGCTGTCAAGTCGCATCCAGCGCGACTCATCGATACCTGGCTCACTCGAACTGTTACTTATTAGAAAGAGGATGATAGATTTTTCTCTACTCGCGTCACGTCGCGCAGTGGTAGTTGTTATAGCGCCACAAGTTTGCAAAAAGGACGCCATTTTAAACTTCTTATTAAAGGTTTGATGTGGTTTAAATCAAATATCAATAATAATATGTTAGGGTCCAGGAGGTCCCTTAGTAAGAATACGAGATCTGAGAAAAGTGACCGCCATTTCAAGCTTTTTTTATTTAAAGCCCGATTTCTTCCAAAGTAGAGAGTCTGAGAATTCCCTTAGTATGGATCCAAGGTCAAATAAAAATATTTTTTAAGAAAAAAAAAACCGACTTCAATGGGGGAGGCCGGCAAAAGATTATTATACTTAGATGGTGAAATCTTAGATAGATATACAATAAAATAAAAATGGCTATAATGTATGTTTATAATGGTAGAAGACTAAGTACCCTCAATTCCTCATGGAATCATGTAAAAACCTTGCTTGCTTGACAAACAAAACGAAGAGAACAAATCGCCATTCCGTTCTGATCATCGTCAGCAGTTCCACTTCATCAAATGTCACTTTTATGAATGAAAATGTTTGATTAGTTCATGAAAATACTAAAATCACTATTTGTGTGCCTTTCACATTTGAGGAGTTCCCTCGATTCCTAATGGATCCCATCATCAGAACTCGAGTATGACAAAAATCAATTGTGAAAATAGAACTTGCTTAACAAACACAGCTAGAAGGACAAATCGCCAAACGTGAACTTTTCGTCGTTGAAGAGTTCTGTTCTGATCATCATCAGCAGTTCCACTTCATCCAATGTCACATTTTTGGATGAAAATGCTTGACTTGTTGATAAAAACACAAAAATCACTATATGTTTGCCTTTAAGATTTGAGGAGTTCCCTCAATTTCTCATGGATCCCTTCATCAGAACTGCGTTTTGACAAAAACGGGACCAACTTGGATATATATACCACCACCACCACCACCACCATATCAGCCCTAGGACGTCCACTGCTGGACATAGGCCTCCCCCATTTTTCATTTCATTTTTTTATATATACTTACAATCAAAAAAAGAATTTTCCAAATCGGTTAAGAAATGACGGAGTTATGGACTAACAAACATTAAAAAAAAAAAGAAAAAAAAGAAAAACATACAACCGAATTGATAACCTCCTCTTTTGAAATTTTGAAGTCTGTTAAAAAAAGAAGTACTTACGTGAAATGTGAACATGTAAAACAGCTGATAGTACGGAACACTACTAGCCGAGTTCCGACTCGTACTTGGCTGGTTTTTCTAACCGGCAAATACTTCGATGTGCTTTTAAACATTTAGTTTTTATTAAAGGAATTCCCTTCTTCAATTTAAAAACACCTGTAAAATGCATTGTCTTTACAGAGAAAGTTATAAAATGTATTTTGTAATTTGTATTTTAAACACATTATTCTGAATACTGTATTTTCTATTTCAAATACCTGCCACTGAAGTAGTTAGTATTTTGTATTTCAAATACATTTTCAAATGTATTTTGGAATTTTTATATCAAATACAATGAACCGAGTATTTTGCCCAACCCTGTCTATAGTGACTATACTTACCTATATAGATATGTGATGGGTATTACACATATTAGAAAGGGACACAATTTGTCTTTGTAGAATGTGTCTCTTTCTTTTGTGGTATTGTGTTCTTGGTGGCGAGTAATACGGTCGCCAGAACTCCCGACGATACGTTGTGTTGACAGGGAATCTCTAGTTCTCAACACAAATCCTCAAGTCAATAAAGAATCGGCTTCGCCCTTGTCATTTTTTTTGGAGTCGCAAGTCTCCATAGGCTACGGCTGTCTGCTTACCATCACGTAAGCCGTAAGCTCATTTCGTCGAATAAATAAAGAAAATAAAGTTTTTCTAGCCCGTTAAGAGGGAGCAAACACGAGTTTTGCTCCCAAAGGTGCAAAATATAATTTTGCTCCTAAGAGTGCAAAATAGAATTTTGCTACCAGTTGGCAGGGCTGAAAAAAAAAAAAACAGGTAGCATAATCGAGTTTTGCTCCATCTAAACGGGCTAGTACAGGCTTTTTTCGAATAGGAGCAGGTAAACAATCAATGTTCGTTTGGACTTGGACCTTTCGGGAACGGAACCCTAAAAACTAGAAAATATCGTTTCACTTCATCAATACATCTAAGTGGTCGCAATCTGGCAAATCAATATAACTGGTCGCCAACCAACCTATTGATCCTGGTACATTTTGCGAAATACAATCGACATCAACGAGAAGTACACTTTTAATTTCACTTTTAAATCGTATAGTAATAAGGAGCAGTCTTTGTTTTAAAGTCGACTGTACCAGCTGTAAAGTATTGAGCCACAAGCCACCAAAACATCCATTCATATTATTTCAAGCTGATTTCTTCTCAACCCGACTCCCGCTACGGCACAGCGTCTATTACTAACCGACAAACCAGCCTATCCACCTGGTTGGACAGTTAGTCTTTTTTTTTCTTAACCAACAACCTAGTTGATTGGCTGTTAATTTTTTTTCTTAACTGACTACCTAGTTGGTTCGTTGTTCATTTTCTTCCTTAACTGACTACCTAGGTGGTTGGCTGTTATTTTTTTTCATAACTGACTACCTAGTTGGTTTCTTAATAAAAATGTATTTTATTCTCAACCACAACCTTGGTATTCATGATTGAAAATAAAAATCAGAAACATACCTAACTAAATAAATACATTTTTTTTTTGTAATATCTATTGTTGTAAGTATCTATATCTATAATGGTACAATATTGTTACAATATCTATTATATTCAGTTCATAATTTAACATAAGACACTAAGAACCATGAATTTCACTATTTCCATTGGCGATTTCATAATATTTACAATATCTTGTTTAAGATGCAAGTTAAAATCGGTTAAATTATCTTCCGCGTCAGCTACTTCTTGCCAACTTTGTTCTGGACGAAAGTGATACACGCAGGCTCGCGTTTCAGGCGATATATATAAATTGTGTTTGTAAAGAATTTGGGCTTTAAACATGTTTGTTATTGCCTGAGTTTGGTTTCGACACCCGCCAAAAATACAGGAATCATTTTGAGGCATTCTTCTTATCGACATTACGAAAGATGAGTCGGGTTCTTGGATGTTTTGATAGTTCATATCAAACCGTAGGTTCTCTCCTTGATAAATGACAGAACTCAGGCAGACGCGAAATGGACATTGCAGTTTTCAATCAAGACATTATGAATGAAAATGACGGAAAACGGCCAGTCATATCATTAAGTAGATGTAAGTATTTAATCATTGTTTTTTTACACGTGCATATTTCTCAAGTGTCCGTATGATTCTTATCTGGGATTCAGTGTAAGTAATATACCTACTTACATATACATATATTATTGTACTTAATTATTATCTATTTCATATTTTCCTTCTTTCATCATGACAATAGCATACCTTCTTGTGACAGATTTGACTGGCTCTCAAGAAACTTTATATATTTTGAATGTTTCTTTTTTCCACTATTTTTTGTTTCTTCGGTTGTCAATATTTCATTTCATATGATATGACGGTGTGTATTATACAAGTAATAGCATTGTAAACATGAACGAAATACAATATATTTCTAGAAACGGTGGGAGAGTATTGCTTAATGATGGCTACCAATACTACAAACAGAAGGTTTATCGAAACGATAGTACATTTTGGATTTGTTCTCAACGGAAAAAAATAAAGTGTATGGGAAGTATTACTACTTCGGTAAGTTATTCAATTTATTCTAATTCATTTTAATTTGCTTAGACTTAATTTGTATGTTGAAGCTAAAGGTTGAATCCTCGAGGTCATTGGCCAATATGGCCCTCTTAAGTCGCACGCGACTACTCGCTTATAGCTGGGCATCAAAACTATCAAAACTGTACTAGCTTCTCGCCTCTCGCCCACTCGTTTATAGTTTATAATTCTACTCGTTTATAATTTGTAGCCGGCGGTGGTTTGTTATAAGTCGTGTTTTCATCAAACTAAAATACCTAAATAAAATAAATATTTCAGGGTGGAACTATCACAAAGAAAAAAAAACACACTTGTCCTCAAGATTTTAATAAAAATGAGGTAGATATAGAACTGGATTTGTGTGTAAAGAAATGCATAGAGTCTGACGAAGTTCCTGCACCCCAAATTTACCAAACAACTGTTGGCTCACTGAAAGATAGAGGAATAGACATGTTGTGCAAGATCCCTCGATTCCCTAATATAAAGTCCCGAATGTATTACAATCGAAACAAACAAGCGGAAGTGTCAAAAATAGTTTGCAAAAATGTATTGGAGGTGGAAGTACCTAAAAAATATAGATCATTTCTATTGGAAGACTACGCGGATGAAGTCGAAGGTATTCGCATACTAATTTTCTGTTCCAAAGAATCGAGGCTTTTAATGGAGACAGTCACCTCGTATTTCAGTGACGGCACCTTTAAAAGCTGCCCTAAACCCTTTGCCCAATTGTACGTATTGCACGGAGATTTAGGGAGCACCGAAGATAGTACAAATATCATTCCACTTGCATACGCTCTACTTTCCGACAAGACTAGACGGACATATGAAACGTTGTTTCACTTGCTCCAAAAAAGAATACCGAAGTGGACGCCACTGAAGTATAAAACGGATTATGAAGAAGGTGCTATGCAAGCTGTAGCAAACGCTTTCTCCGGAGTAGATCAGGATGGGTGCTACTACCATTACAATAAATGTATATGGAACAAAGGTAAGGAACTAAAACTTACAGCGAGTAAGCCTTCTCGACGTATTATTGCTATGTGTGCAGTATTAGCTTTGTTGCCTCACAATAAAGTGCTCGAAGGCTGGGACTACATTAAAACTGAAGCCATTGATCTGATCAAGGAAAACCACATGTCGAACTTCCTAAAATACTTCGATGATTTCTGGCTCCGTAGCGAGGAATTTATAAAAGTATGGACTGTCTTCGGAGAACGTCAACGTACGACCAATTTCCCTGAAGGTTGGAATTATAAACTGAATAATAATATAGGAAAGAAAAAGGTCAACATTACCCAATTACTTCATTTTTTGAACAGAGATGCAGCCTTTTATACAGTATGCGGTAAGCTAATAAAAGAAGACAAAGCCCCAACAAAACGAGATATTTCAGAAATAAAAAATGATAGGTACATCTTAAAATGTCAGATGCAACTTTTGAATTCTGAGATTAGTGTTGGTCATTTTTTACATAAAGTGAAGTAAGCTGTAAGTACATAATAATATATTTTCTATTAAATTGTCTATTAAATCAGATACTTGTTTCTGTTACCTTCGTTCAGTCCTGTTTCCGGGTGCCCTCAATATGGAAGTCATTAAAGTTTTTGTTCAGGAATCCGTGCTTCCACTATGTGGTCACATACCGATAATTGTCCAATAGTTTTGTGTGGGGACAGTGAATGTGTTAACAAATAGGCTATGTTCAAACCAAACTCACTGTAAGCCGCCGATTGTGAGCGAACGTTACGCAGTATATTGTATTTCCATACATAATTTACTTTTTCGTTCACATCTAACCGACAATACGTATGCGTAACGAATGTATGACTACAGTGAGCCAGCTCACATTCGGCGGGATATAGTCAGTTTGGTTTGAACACGGTCATAATATGTCAGGCGGTTTTTCGGTTGGTATTAAGTAGTTATCAACCGACAAACCAATATTTAATCCATAATTAGTTGGTCGGCTCGTAATAAAAGTCCATATTACTAACCAACCAACTGGGCAGATTGTTGGTTACGAAAAAAAAAGACTAACCGTCTAACCAGGTGGATAAGCTGGTTTGTCGGTTAGTAATAGACGCGGCACAGGGCATCAAAACATGGCCGCCTAGATTTCATTTGCGCATACCAACATCCTAACTAACTTGAAATAAAGTATATTGTTGCCTAAACGGAGTTGAATGTAAGTTGGTTGCTACTTATAGGCCTATCAATGAAAATACGTTTGACAACAACCTTATTCCTTATGTAGTAAAGTCTATTATGGTTTGAAGTCTGCGTAATTTAGATTGGCAGCTACTTGTGTAATCCAAATAACATATTTGCGGTAGCTAGCGCTCTTATACCGTTAGAATAGAGTTTATAATGGTGTGAAGGAATGTAAAGGGTGGGTATGTGTTAAAATTGTGCATGTGTTTGTGTGACCAGCCGTCAACTCGCTTGCGTCACTTGTTTACTGGCGAGCTGGCAACGTCGCTTTAATTTAGGCAGGTGACAAACAGGCGGTTATAGCGGGCGGTTGGAGCGCGCGGTTTTTAGACGTCGGTATTTTATATATAAAATAATACGTAGATAAAATAAGATTATTCATATTAAAAGAAAAACAAGGACAGCTGATGTTACGTAACTAAGTTATAAATAATTTTAAAGAAAAAAAACCGACTTCAATGGGGGAGGCCGGTGAAAGATTATTATACTTAGTTGGTGCACTCTTAGATTCCATACAATAAAATAAAAATTGCTATAAGTATGTTTATAATGGTAGAAGACTAAGTACCCTCAATTCCTCATAGAATCATGGAAAAACCTTGCTTGCTTGACAAACAAAACGAAGAGAACAAATCGTCAAACGTGAACTACGCGTCGTTGAAGAGTACCGTTCTGATCATCATCAGCAGTTCCACTTCATCAAATGTCACTTTTATGAATGAAAATGCTTGATTAGTTCATGAAAATACTAAAATCACTATTTGTGTGCCTTTCACATTTGAGGAGTTCCCTCGATTCCTAATGAATCCCATCATCAGAACTCGAGCATGACAAAATCAATCGTGAAAATAGAACTTGCTTAACAAACACATCTAGGAGGACAAATCAACAAACGTGAACTTTTCGTTGTTGAAGAGTTCTGTTCTGATCATCATCAGCTGTTCCAATTCATCCAATGTCACATTTTTGGATGCAAATGCTTGACTTATTGATAAAAACACAAAAATCACTATATGTTTGCCTTAAAGATTTGAGGAGTTCCCTCAATTCCTCATGGATCCCTTCATCAGAACTGCGTTTTGACAAAAACGGGACCAACTTGGATATATATACTTACAATCAAAAAAAGAATTTTCCAAATGACAAAGTTATGGAGTAACAAACAGTAAAAAAAAAAAAACAAAAAAAAAAAAGCATACAACCGCATTGATAACCTCCTCTTTTGAAATCTTGAAGTCGTTTAATAACCTAAAACGGAAGTGGACTGGACATATGCCCAGAGACAAAAACGAGAAATGGTCAAAAAAGATTACATGGTATCCAAGCGATGGAAATAGAAAAAAAACCGGCCAAGAGCGTGTCGGGCCACGCTCAGTGTAGGGTTCCGTAGTTTTCCGTCCGTCATATTAAGTACAGAAACACAAAACCCTAAAAAGCACGTCATTTCATTGTGATTTTGTAGAAATGACAGGTACAATAAACACCTGTTTATACGGTTAAATTACAAACTTAGTTCAGAAATTATTTTTGTAATTTTTTCAAAAACTATTCAACCTATCAAGTTCAAAATAATTTTCCTACAAAGTTTTTATAAAGTTCTACTTTTGAGATTTTTTTCATATTTTTAAAACTTATGGTTCAAAAGTTAGAGGGGGGGGGACACATTTTTTTTTACTTCTGGAGCGATTATTTCCGAAAATATTAACATTATCAAAAAATGATTTTAGTTAACCCCTATTTATTTTTAAATACCTATCTAACAATATATCACACGTTAGGGTTTAAATGAAAAAAAAATCACTCCCCATTTTACGTATAGGGGAGGTACCCTAATAAAATATTTTTTTCCACTTTTTATTTTACCACTTTGTCGGCGTAATTGATATACATATTAGTACCAAATTTCAGCTTTCTAGTGCTAACGGTCACTGAGATTATCCGCGGACGTACGGACAGACGGACGGACAGACATGGCGAAACTATAAGGGTTCCTAGTTGACTACGGAACCCTAAAAAGGCAGACAGAAAAAGAGATGGGAGAATGAAATTAAAAGAAATTGCTGGACCGATGTGGAGGTGAAAAGCCATGAATAGAATCTATTGGAGAACTTTGGGGGCTGCCTATGCCAACGACAACCACACAATGTTTGAGGAAAAAGGCAATCAGTAATTATCATAAGTTACCTACGCCAGAACTGGCGTGATCCGCTGAATTCCAAAGGGCCTAAGCGCGCTGCGAGATTAGGGGGCAAGACATTTGGTACCATTGGTACGGTCAACAGCAAAAGTAGATGATCATTTTAGCACTTGTTATGTTAGTGTGATAAAGTACCTACTAAAATGATCATCTACTTTTGCTGTTGATTGTACGAACGTATGTTACAGGAATTTGAATCTTCTATTACTGCCGTTAGTAGTTAGTAGTCAGCAGATTAATATTGAAAGGGCAGCAGCAATGATCGTGGGCGCTGTCATATAAATACGGAATGTAACAACTATGTAGAAGGTTCAAATTCATTTGACTCTAGTAAAAAGCGCGCCGTCCCTGGCCGTCAGTTTCAAATAGTCGAACGGGCCTATCTTTACTTGAAAGTCTTAAAACCATTGTAATAAGAAAAGTTTGACGGGCACAAAATAGTTGACTGAGCGAGCGAAGCGTCTCCGTTTCAGCTTTCAACAAAAAATCTTTCGTATGTCTGTCCGGATGTTCTCCTCTACAGGTCGCATTTCTCAACCGATTCTCGTGTAATTTTGTGAGCAGGTTCGATAATTGTATGCTCCAGTGCGTTCAGTACTGAGATCCTGGAGTCCTCCTCATTCGAGCGCAGATGGCGGTCACCGTGGAGTTTTTGGTGGATAGAAATACCACATAACCCAGTCATTCCCCGATGACTGGGTACCTGGATCGCAGGTGTTCTCCACGTAAAAAAATGTTTCGATAATTGTATAGAATTGTTTTTACGAGTCGGTTTTTGGAATTTAAAAAAATTTAAATAAAAAAATTATTGCAAGATCTTCAGCTCACAGAGCCACTAGCGATTAATAATCAGTTAGGTAGAAACCTCTGTATAATTTTAATGAAATAGTCAATGTTAAGATATTTTTTCATACGACGATGCATGGTGTTTGGAAAGTGATTGTTACACTTAGCAACTAGTTAATGCAATTGGATTACTCTCAATTTCATGTTAACAATCGTTGGTGGACCATAATAAATAAATAAAAATGCTTACACAAAATACTGGCGGCGCGGGGACCGCCCGCTTTCGAGCGCCCTAATCCGCCATTAGGAGGGTAGTGAGAACCGAGAAACCACGGCGTGTGGGCTCACCGGTCTCCACCATCGGAGAAATGAAGGGTTAAATGTTTAACGACTTAGTATATTAAAGAGCATGTATGGCCTAGCCAGCCTTATAACATATGTATACTCACGCCTGTATCCCATTGGGGTTAGGGTTGCCATACGGAAGAATTAAATGTCCTGATAAAAATCCTGACATCACCCCACAGACATCAGAGAAAAGCAGACTCGCAGTATTAAGCCAGATGATTTTCCATATAGTTGTCTCTTTAATCCTTATGGTGCACGAAAATGAGTTAGAATGCGACAGATAATACCATCATTTTCGGCTGTTAACAAGTTGTCTCGATTTGCGAGCACACCAGGATGTCAAATCCCATATAAACTTAACACACCACAACGTCAGTTCAGTACAATTTTCAGTTATGAAGACGGAGACACTGACAGGTGAAGACGTGTCAGATGTCACTTGTCTGTCTCTCTCAAACTTTCTGATTTGTACATTAGTGAGAATAGATCAGACGTACAAAAATCGTTCAACTTAAATGAGCGGATCTGCTTTACTCTGATATCTGTGCATCACCCTAAAAATCCTCACATCACCCTAAAAATCCTGACATCACCCTAAAAATCCTGACATCACCCTAAAAATCCTGACATCACCCTAAAAATCCTGACATCACCCTAAAAATCCTGACGTAACAGAGATTTGGCGTAGCTTGAACGACGCCCTTGCGGCGCGCTGCGCTCTGCGCTGTACTGTATCGTGGATCTACCTGTTGTATTGTGCAATTTGATTAATAATTGAAACCAAATAACAAAAGCAGATTGTAAGTAGAGTTTTAAGACTGCGCAGTACGTTCGGTTCTCCATAAAAACGTATTTATGCTCTCATTTTAAAACGCCAGGCAAGAATAACATGAAACTTTGTATACACAATGGGATCCGGCATATCTAGGTCGGACCATAGTTTCTGTTGCTTGAAATTATAATGGAGAAAAAATACAGCGATTATTAAGGTTTTCATACAAGCCGTAAAAAACTCAAAAAGCCGCTGTATTTTTTTTCTTTTACAATTTCTAGCAACAGAAACTATGATCCGACCTTGATATCCCATTGGGTATACAAATTTTCATGTTATTCTAGCATGGCGTTTTAAAATGAGAGCATAAATACGTTTGTATGGAGAACCGATCCACACCGATCGTATGTACTGCGCCCTCTTAAGCAAACAAATTGATCTCCTCTTTAGCAGTAATTTATTATATTAAAATTGTTTTTGTTGATTACTTACTACTTTTAACAATCCTTTCATTCATTAAAACTATGCAAACTTTGCAATAAATATATCACGTAAACATTTTTTTTATGTGGTCATTCTTAAAAATCCTGACACTTGCCAAGTCCGGCCGCAATCCGGGCAAAGGGTCAAAAATCCTGACATGTCCGGACAAATCCTGACGTATGATTTCCCCTAATTGGGGTAGGCAGAGGCTAGATAATGCCAAAACCTACGGTCCTTACGGTCCTAATGAGATTAAGGTTCATTCGCTTCAAATACATCTCCTCATACATGCTCGTCGGTTGCGGGTACTTCTGACATGGCCTTTTTCAGTATCGTAGAAATATAAAAAAAAAAATATTCGGGGACAATCTTACACAAATCGACCTAGTCCCAAACTAAGCAAAGCTTGTACTATGGGTACTAGACGAAATACATACTTATATACATGAATACATACTTAAATACATAGAAAACATCGAATACCCAAGAACAAATACCCGTGCTAAATGCACAAATAATGCCCTGGCCGGGATTAGAACCCGGGACCTCTAGCGTCGGAGGCAGTGTCACTACCAACTAGGCTAAACAGGCCGACAAATATTATGGGGCTTATATTAGAAATATAAACCCCATAAGTATTTTAGTACAGAAACAATGCTCATAAAAAAGGAATGAAATATCATTATATGATTTTTAAAGGAATTAAATTAAATTAATGAAATGATATAAGTACGAGCTTTTTGTTTCTTAGTGGCTTTATTTTATTTGGCAGATCATTCTAAACATGAATTGTGGCCATAGATATATATATTACTTTCTTGATATCATTGTTCGTGGCATTTCGTGGCCATGATCGAAATGCCTATAATTCGGGAATTTTTGGGACATTTCCGGTAATATCCGGTCTATTCATCTGTCACTTTATACATATTTAATAACTACCAGTAACTAACTACTAACACTAACTATTTACTTTTTTATTTAGTTAACTAAGTACCTACTTACTTTACTTTGAAAAGTGAAAACTAACGAATACATAAAACGGATTATGTTTTTAAGAATAAAACTAGTTTTCAATTCCCATATTGCAACCATACCCTCCCGGCACTCCATCCATAGTACGCGATACCACACATGCAAATAAAGTTAAATAAACCACGGTGGTGTCTCTGTGTGCGTTGCGTTATCATAGAACTCGTTTGTTCAAAGATTCAACAACGGTTTTATTAATCACGCCACGCCAATACTAACCTTATAGCGTGACTATAAGGCACAAAATATAATAGCATTGTTTTGTTACATGAGTCGGTCGGCGAACGCAAACACGGTCAAATATATTCACAACACTTTAATAACATAGGAATACCAACTTAATGTTGTAGTGATTAAGTTCAAATTGCAATGATAAACAAGACAGAGTTGTCACGTTTTTATTTCAAAATTGAATAGGTTCTAATAATACCAGTCAGTAAAACACCACTTTATTTTAAGGGAGCACGGCTCAAAATGTACTAAAACGATCGACTGACATACGTAATTTACTATCGATCTTTGCCCTGAAATAGTAGTCCGTCTATTCCCAATTTGAGTAAAAAGTAAGTAAAATTATGATAAAGAGAGTATTTTCAAAGGAAATTTGTAACTTTAAAATACTGTATCTTCAATGTAAATGTTTTCGCTGCGTTCGTGACGCTTCGACGACAAAAACGTTCATAATTCGAACGCCGGCCATTTTGTTTCTAGTTGTCAAGCGAGCGGCGTGGGTAATGCCGTGCCTGTTGTTTTGGGGTTAGTTCGTCAATAAGTAAATACAGAATAAAGGCAGGTAAGACTATAAATGTGAATCAACATTGTTTTAGTTAATATTAAGTTACGATCTTAACCCCATTTCGTTATTTGAGTGAATGCAATTATGTTGTTGTGAGAAATGATATTCTTTTGCGCAGCGCGAGTTTACGAGCCTAGCAATTTTTTTTTGTCGTTCTCGAGTAAAAGGTCCCTCTTTGTTATTAAGCACCATTTGTAATTGCATCAGTAAGGGGCGCTTTATTCACGCGGCAAAGTCCCCCTTTTACAGAGATTGACATAATAATTCGCGTTACAATATAAAATTAGGGTTAGTCCAGTTTAGAATTAGTTTATTTTATTATAGACCATGTACTTTGGATTAATATTAATAACTATTAATCGTATTTGGAAGTTCAGAGACCATATACTTACATCTCTGAGATTTTTGTTTTTTTGGACGGAGACCATAAATGTAGGTACTCGTCCATCTCTAATATTACCTTCAAATTTCGTAATTAGAGAATACCTTGGGGCCATCCACATATTACGTCACAGCAATGGAGGGGGGGGGGCTTACTGAACGTGACATTACATGTTAAAGGGATAGGAAAAATGCGTGACTAGGGGGAGGGGGGGGTTCAAGTAGTCGAAATTTTGCGTGACGTAATATGTGGACGGCCCCCTTGTGTTGTAAGTATCTTTTCATTTAATGACACAATATAAATATAACTTTGTTTATCAGAAGTTTTTAAATTAAGTATTATAATTGAGTCTTTTTTAAATTGTAATTCACGTTTTGACATGTAAAAGTGTCCGTGTGGCTTACCTACATATATATAACTACAACTTAGAAAAGTTGAAAACCCCCCAACATTTTCATTTCAAAGCTCAATATCTCAAAAACCCCCCAACATTTTCATTTCAAAGCTCAATATCTCAAAAACGGCTGAACAGATTTTCATGAAACATGGCTAAGAACACTCGGGATAATTTTATCTGACACAAAAAAAAATCTAAATGAAATCGGTTCATCCGTCTGGGAGCTACGATACCACAGACAGACACGTTAAACTTATAACACCCCTCTCTTTTTGCGTCGGGGGTTAAAAAGAAAAAAAAAATGATTTATCCTTGGTCAACTGTAAGTAGATCCAGTATAAACAATTACACTGGTAAAAAAATCTGGCATTACCAATTAACTAACAAAATGTACGAAGATACTGGGAAAGCTGATCGCTTCTATGGGGGCTATGGGCTATGGGCTATGGGCCCTACGGAAGATCAGCGCCGGCTGCAAAGCCTGCATATATGCTGAGTAGGTTCCCTTTCGTAACTACGCCTTTGTTTGTGTGTTATCTAATGTTAATATTGTGCTTGTTACGAATAAATTTTTGAATCTGAATCTGAATCTTCAACTTATTTGTGCTAAATATGAGAAATGGACGCAGATTTGACCATAAAAAATTATGACATCATAGGTAGTAAAAAAAATTGCTTGACTATCAGCGAAATACCTTATAATTTGGTTCGTGAAAATAGTAGGAAAACTACGGTATTACTTTTAAATAATAATCAAATCTTTAGTTTTGCAATATTAAAAGTTACTGATTTGACTAGGTATTTATTATTCTTGATGTTGGCGTGCCCGTTTCACACGAGGGTGGAACAGTGGGGCAGAACAGTAGGCAGCACAGTATTGCTACAATTTGTCTCAGCGTGTGCGTTTAAATTGTAGCAATTCTGTGCTGCCTACTGTTCTGCGCCCTAGAGTTGAGCGCCCGCGCCAAAACGAGATGCAGCTCTCTTCAGAAAAGACTTTTTGTAGAAATTTTGATAATTTTATCTGAATTTGTGTTCTACCTTCCTCTTATAAGATTTTAGTCGAGGTAGAATACCATCATTTTAACTTGGTTGTATGGTTTGGTAAAATATTGTTTGAGTAGGCTGTGGAAAAAAGGGAAATAAAGACTGGCTTTTAGCTTTTTTATGGGCAAAATTTTAACCAATCAATATCTTTGCTCTAATTAGAGAAATGGATCATAATATTATAAATATGCATGAATCATTTATTTATGTATTTACCATGAAAATATATACAAGAATATTTAACCAAAATTCCCTAAATAATATTAAAACTAACTTAAATCTAAAACAGGCCCTTAACGCATTGTACCGAGGATGCTGGCTGCATCGCAATGCTGAATATGCTGATACGTTGTGCGGAGAAATCGCCCGCTGTTCAGTCACCAGTTACGTCAACCAGATGGCAGACGCTTCGCAATTTCTGCAAATAACTTGCCCGCTCTGGGACTACCTTACATGGACCTAAAGTCTCAAAATTTCCATTCAACATGAACATATCTGAAAATAAGTTTTCATTGTTTCTTAATCTGGTCACAAGCTCACAACTACGTTCCAGATAGCGGAATATTTTCCATTGCACGACTTAAATAAACTATTATCAGTATTATCACCACAAATAAAATATTTTTGTTCTAGATTTACAATGGTGAGAAACTACGTCCGGAAGACCGACCGAGGTCTCACTTACTCCAAAGATCAGCTCTGGGAAGCTGTAGAGAAGGTGAGGTCCGGAGAACTCAACGGGTATGAGGCATCCGTCAGATACAGCATACCCCGGACCACTCTCTACGATCACGTCATAGGGAAAGGCGGCAAATCCCTCACTCTGGGAAAACCGCCTGTCCTATCAGCCGAAGTAGAGAAGATACTAGCTGAAAACCTCAAGACTTTACAAGATAATGTATTTAATTTAGGCAGGAAAGAAGTACTAGATCTTGTTGGTGTATACCTAAATTCTAATAATGTCAAGAATCCATTCAAATCAGGGAAGCCTGGTGACTGTTGGCTTATGGCTTTCTGTAAAAGACACGATTTCAATCCAAAACCATTGTACAGGGAGTTCGGAGCAACATATCTAAATAAGGAGAAAGATGTTATTATAGTGAAGGAGTTCTATTCATTATTGGAAATGAGGATAGACAAGCTAGATTTAGGTGATAAACCTGGACAAATATGGCATATTGAAGAACATACCTTTTATAAAGGAAAGAGAGTGTCGAATGATGACAAACAGAAAGACGTCACGTTCGTAACAGCCTATAATGCAGAAGGCAAAAAAGCACCGCTATTAACAGTCTTCAAAGGAGAGGAAAGTCATGATTGGATGCTGGGGAAACATATAAATGTTAGCCACAGACGTGGTATGTGCGCAGATGTGTTTAAAAACTACTTTGAAACAGTGTTTTTAAACTACATTGACGACAGTCGACCAAACCTGGTCACTTTAGAAGCACAGTCCTCCCTCATTGATTTAGACCTAATCGCTGAAGCTACGAAAGCTAAAGTCACTATGGTAAAATGCCCAAGTTACTTGGAAGGCTTAGATATATCTATAACTAAAACTTTCAAACAAAGGTTCACATCATTCAAAGGCTCAACTAAAGAGTTTGCGAACTTTGTAGCCGAAGTCTTTGACGGTATACAAGTCACTGAAATAATGGATGATTTTAAAAATGCCGGTGTCCATCCGTTTGCGACAGTTCCTGACGATAAATTTGATGATAATCAACTGAAAGTGTACGAAGAATATAAAGTGTTCAAAGAAAGACATTTTAAAAGCACGGAGGTGAATGATCCAGAAGAAGTTATCGTTAAGGAAGACATAGAGTTCCAAGAGAATTTTGTGATGGAGTTTGACGATAGTTCGACGTCTATGTCTATGGTGAGTAGTATAATCTTCTTTTATTGTATTGCCAGTTTAAAAAAATCTTAACTGATTCATAGCAGCTTCGTTCAAGCTAACATATTTTTTTATGAATAAGTTGGTAATATTATACAATCTTTATGTTAAACTTAAGTCACCATTACCATTGTTCTGCAAATCGAGGCTTCAACTAAAATGCTACATCATTTACAATCACATATCACTAACTTGTACTCTCTTAAGAGAGATCCCTATTGGCTATGTGCGAAGTAGGTGGTGGGGGTAAGCTAGGCGATCGTAGCGCACACCATGGCAGAAATGTGTACTTACCGGGGACCACTGTCAAATTTACTTTCACGTTTTCTATTGGTTTCTTAACGGTTTCCTACGATTCGTTTCGTTTGTATGTATTTATTTATTTCAGTAAAATTTCCAATACGGGGTCTTTCTCGTTTACTAAAGTAAATAAAATATTCATGTGTCATTATTTGACATCTCTGAGTTTTGACATTGTCTCGGAACCTTTGACGTTTGACGTTTCAGACGTGCACAATATGCCCGTTTTTTTTACAGAAAACCGTCGTATGATCCTAAATGTTTATTCTTAACAATAAATTTAAAACATAATAATAATAATAATAACCGACGGGGACTGTGCGAATCAGAGTGTGAGTACCCAGGCCGATGGGCAATTGAGGAGGGCTTTGGAAGAGGCGATTACGCGGTATCGCTCCACAACCAGTTCTAGGCCGCGACTACCACGCTTGCCCGTGAATAGACGCAATCTAGCGTTAATGGGAGCCCTGAACGATCTCCTAGCCCCGTATTTACGGGCTAGCGAAGATTTGATTGATACGCACTCAATTATGTACTGCGGGGCCATAGCGGCGTGCCGTGTTGCTCGCGTCAAGTTTCCGGACGCTGACCGTGCACCTAGGACCGCCGGGAGTGTCCCTACTTGGCAGGTACGAATTGAGCGGCGTATTGACACGTATAGGACTCTCATTGCAAAGCTGATCTGCTTCAGAGGGGGCAATAGCCGCCCCCGAGTAATGCGCTTCGTGAACCAGGCCTTCGCGGGGACTGGTGTAAGACCCCGTGATTACATGACCTGTGTCACGGAACGCATTGACTTTCTGAAGCAGAAAGTTTATGCATGGGCAAGCCGTATTCGTCGCTACAGAGAGCGTGTGGACCGATACCAGCTGAATCGCCTTTTCCAAAGCGACCAAAGGAAGGTATACCGGAAATGGGAGGGAACCGACCATCGTGTGTCTGACGGACAGCGGCCGGATGCTACTGCCATGGTTAACTTTTGGCGTAGTATTTGGTCGGTGCCTGTCGAGCACACCGAGGGCGCCTGGATGGATGTTGTCAAGCGCGAGTGAGAGTCCATTGAACCCATGGGGTCTGTTACCGTCAGCCCCGAAGACGTAAGTTGTGCCATCCGTACGGCTCCGAACTGGAAAAGTCCGGGCCCGGATGGATTGCACAACTTCTGGCTAAAATGGTTTCGATGCTCACACGCGCGTTTGGTAGCACAGTTCCAGCAAGCCCTCGAGCTCGGTTCCCTGCCGTCTCCCTTATCAACTGGTGTTACCTCCTTGCTCTACAAGTCCGGTAGTACCACGGAAGCGAAGAACTACAGACCCATCACGTGCTTGCCGACGCTATACAAGCTCCTTACATCCATTTTGAGAGCAAATATTAACACGCACATTGTTGCGAACAACATTCTGGCCCCCGCTCAAAATGGATGTAGGGTTGGGTCACGTGGTACTAAAGAGCTCCTCCTCATAGACATGACCATTTGCCAACGAGTCCGGCGAAACAGAGGGACCCTCTCGGCCGCCTGGATTGACTATAAGAAGGCCTATGATTCGGTGCCTCATTCATGGCTGAGGAGGATCTTAGAACTGTATAAAGTGGATGCAGTTTTGAGATCCTTCTTAGTTGCTTGCATGGGGCAGTGGACCACAGTCCTTCGTCAACCTGGGGGAGGAGAGGGCCCCTCTGGCCCGCAGGATTCCATCAGGATTGAGCGAGGCATTTTTCAGGGTGATAGTCTGAGTCCCTTGTGGTTTTGCCTAGCGCTGAATCCGCTCAGTACCCTGCTGAAGGATTCAGGACTAGGTTGCCAGCTACGGAGAGAGGGTGAGGTCATTTCTCATCTGCTCTACATGGACGACCTTAAACTATTTGCACCAAATAAACATGACCTGTTGGAGCTACTGAAAACCACAGAGGTCTTCAGTAGTGCCATCAAAATGGAATTTGGTGTCGATAAGTGTGGGGTCATGCATTGTACAGCGGGGGAAAGTTGTAAATTGCACAAATTTACATATTTCTGAGACAATCGCTCTCAGATCTCTCTCCGAAGCAGAAACCTATAAGTATCTTGGTATGTCACAGTCTTTGGGTATCGAGGGTGGAGACATCAAACGGGCGGTGAGGGAGCGCTTCTTCTGTCGCCTGACAAAAGTACTCAATAGTTTTTTGTCGGGCGGCAATAAGGTTCGCGCCTTCAACGCCTGGGTGATGCCGTTGCTCACATACTCCTTTGGCATATTAAGGTGGACTCAGACTGAGCTCGATTTCCTGGATCGAAGGGTACGTGTACTGCTCGCTGCGCACCGTATGCTACACCCACGATCTTCTGTTATGAGACTGTACATCCCGCGGAAGCTTGGAGGTCGCGGCTTCTTAAATGCCAAAGACCTTCACAACCGCGAGGTGTGTAGTCTCAGGGATTACTTTCTAAGCAGTGAGTGTGGGATGCATCGTGACGTAGTGGCAGCAGACGCATCTTTCACCCCCCTCTCCATGGCAAACGAGAACTGGCGCAGATTTAAAGTACTAAGCACCGACGACCGCAGGGGCCCGACGTAGACCTGCTCGCATCGGTGAACTGGCTACGTTTTGGGGATCTTTTTGGGGAAACTGAAGGTTTTGTCTGTGCAATTGCGGACGAGGTTATCATGACGAACAACTACCGGAAATATATCCTGAAGGACGGTACGGTCGACATTTGTCGGGCATGCCGCCGTCCCGGAGAGTCACTCAGGCATATTATTTCTGGTTGTAGTCATCTTGCTAACGGCGAGTACTTGCACAGACATAACTTGGTGGCCAGGATTATTCACCAGCAGCTTGCTCTTTTATACGGTCTTGTAGACTTCGAAGTGCCGTATTATAAGTACACACCTGCGCCAGTTCTCGAAAATGGTCGTGCAACGCTCTATTGGGATCGATCTGTCATCACGGACAGGACTATTGTAGCCAACAAGCCTGATATCGTGCTGACAGATCGATTGAAGCGCCAGGCAGTGCTCGTTGACATCACCATCCCCCATGACGAGAACCTCCTGAAAGCTGAGAAGGACAAAGTCAGCAAGTACCTAGACTTGGCACATGAGGTAACCGCCATGTGGGATGTTGATTCAAGGATTATTGTCCCGATAGTCGTCTCTGTGAACGGTCTAATAGCGAAGAGTCTCGACCAACATCTCAAGAGACTCTCGTTAGATGGCTGGGTCAAGGGTCAAATACAGAAGGCGGTACTCCTGGACACGGCGCGGATAGTCCGGAGGTTCCTCTCTCTGTCGCCCTAATAACCACCGGTAGCTTAGGCTAGCCTCGCTGCCGGCGGCACCCTAGGTTAGGTTTTTTATAATGCTTTTATATTTTGTATGTATATTTTTATATTGTACTTGTATAAATTTATTGTAAAAAATCTAACTTAAGACGAAAAAATAAATAAGGTGAATAATAATAATATTTATAGGTATTGTATTGATCATACATTGTCAAGGTCATATCTATTATTTATAATAACATTAATAACTTAGAGCAAAATTATCATAGAAATAACATAACATTACTGTTACAGACTGATGAAATAGAATCGCCTACATGCAGCAGGCAGATGCTAAAAAATGCCTTATTAGCTGTCAGAAAAGACCTCACAGTCACGGAAGATGGGTCTTTGATAAATGATGATAATCAGAAACATTCAGAACATTGTGCAAGAGACACTGATACAAATACTGAGGAAAATCAGCTGTATTCATGGATAATCGATCTCAATAATGCTGGTTTTGCGGTAACAGGGGAAAACTTAGCTGAAGCCGTACACAGTCTAGGAGGATCTCCGTTGAGGAAAACCACAGCCCGTCTTTCGTACGAAGACTTCTTGGATCGTCATCCGACGCTGAAAGATAAACTAAAGCAAAATGAGCCATCAGGGAAAATTTCAGCAGAATCTGTCAGAGTCTGGCTTGTTTGCGTCAAGAAATATCTAAAGAAGATCAATTTAGAAGATGTATTAAATTGTTCGAAGCGAATTTATAACCTCGGAGAGGCAGGATTCTGTTTTATTGAAGACGCTCTTCAAGAAAACGACAAGACTGAAAATGATGTAACAGTTTTGGTAACAGCGTCGGCAGATGGTAAAATGCAGTCTCCGTCTGTTATATTTCCGTTCAAACTTCCCAATGGTTTCTCATCGAGCTGGACAAAAGCAGACGTCTTATACGATCATATAACTGATGTCTTTTACCCCAGGCTGTTAGAATGTAATGTTACATTCCCAGTGATTTTATTCATGAATCGAACGACACACATAAATTTATCACTATCCCAATTATTCAAGGAAAAGCAAATAATTCCTATAGCTTTGCTGGATACTGAAATACAGCCGCTAGACACAGTTTTTCAATCACTGAAACTATATTGGGCCCAGAATAATAGAGCTATACAAGAGCTAAAGAAAGAGGTGTTAGCGAAAGAGTTAGAAAGTTACATAAATAGAGATTTCAGCAAAGAAATCAGGGTTAGTTTCAAAGCTTGTGGAATATATCCTTTCAATCCAAATATCAAATACATTAACGAAATAGACAGACGGATCGAGAAACGTAGAATAGATGATTCAGACAAGCAGACTAATGAGAAAAATCATGACACTCTTTTGAAAGAAGTAGAGAAAAGAATAAAAAGAAAAGTTCTAGAAGAATTCGTGAACTCCGGTGATTCGTGGAAAGGAGATCCTATTAACTCGAGTCTTTTTTACTTCTGGAAGGGAATTAGAAACGAATGCCGTGAGGAACCGCAGATAGAGCAATCCGTTACAGTGAACGTGGATGGTGACATTTTCGAGGTGTTTATTGACGACGCGGCAGCGCAATTGCGCGACTTTTGACGGGGACGGCCGTACTGATATTTGGTGCTTAAATTTAGGTACAGAAATCACAGAAATGGGACACGGCTTCCGTTAAAGCCAACATATACGAATATGGTGGCAGCTAGCTGCCGAGGTTAGACGATAACGATCAAATACTGAAATATAATAAAAATGCTATCCATGTTCTTGCACCATGTAAGGCTCATCTCATTGCCTAAGCATCTGTTCTGTAGTAAGTAAAAAGGAAAAAATTGACCCGCTAATGAAAATTGTGCCTTCTCAATTATTGTTAACTGATTAATTACCATGTCACCAATGTCACCATGTTGAAATTTTATATAAAAACAATTAAAAATAAATGCATGTACCGTTTTTCAATTTAATCCTCTTGGCCTTCCATTATATACATGAGGCGATTTAAGCGTATTTTCGAAAGAATCAAAATGGGAAAATGGGAACCACTAAATTTCGTAAAAGAATCATTAACCCAGTTATCTTAGTGACCATAGATTTTTTTGTGGGTAAAAACGTACGGTACGTGATATTTGTTGAGAGACAACGTGAAATTAGATAGATTTGTCTCTCTTAATACCATACCATCAATCATACCATATACAATATTACGATTAATTAAACAAGTTAATTTTTAACAAAAAACACCGACCCCAAACTTTGCCAGACCCCATCCTCCTGCTATATAATTTGAGTTCCTTCGATGTAGCCTTACTTACCCCATCCTCTTGGTATATAATTTGAGGAGTTCCCTCGATTTTTCCAAGATCCCGTCATCAGATCCAGACTTGGTGACAATGGGACCAACTAGAAAACACACCCTTTCAAACAAAAAAAGAATTTTTTAAATCGGTCCACTAGCCTCCGAGTAATCGGGGAACATACAAAAAAAAACCGTAGAATTGAGAACCTCCTCCTTTTTTGAAGTCTGTTAAAAAACCCAAAATTGTTTATTTATACACATTGCTATTACATGATTGTTAAATAAATGTTACAGACCACCACCACATCAGCCCTAGGTCGTCCACTGCTGGACATAGGCCTCCCCCAATTTCATGGGGGGTAAATGCCATAATGTTACAGACGCACAAAGAAAATTAATTTAAAGATTTTCAGTGATCCCTACACTATACAGGGTGATTTTGGGGTCGTGATCCGGATTAATTGTACATGGTCAAGAATTCAAAGTAGACAACTTCACAATTGGTATGCTGACGGTTTATAACTCAAATAATTCTCCTTTTCTTCAAATTCTAATTGGGAAATCATACTTTTTCATACAACTTGGTCACCCTACCCCACTGTCAACTCTCCATACTATCTGTTAAAGAGAGCAGAAAAAGAGTAGGTACGTATAATTCATAATACGTTTATTGCAACCATGGTGGTGGTATACATACATATCTATTAAATATATCGTCGTTCAGTACCATCAATAACAAGCCTTATTTAGCTTACTCGTACTGTGGGACTAGTTCGATTTGTGTGAAAAAATTGTCCCCTTATATCTATTTATTTATTATTTAATTATTTGTTCGTATTAATTTATTTGTTCATAACACCATTGTATATACCTATGTTTTTACGAATGATTGATTGATTGATTTATCTCCAGCCCGATCCTTTTAAAAAGCATAACTATACATTCTCCTCGCGTGCCAAGACAATTGTTAATACATTGATATTGGCAAATCCTCTTTGCTAAAATGAGCAAGAAGTAAAAGCACTTGTACTATTCCTTATTCTGTGGTAAAAGCCATTTAAAAAAATCCGGCCAAGCGCATGCCGGGCCATGCTCAGTGTAGGGTTCCGTAGTTGCCTAATGAACTTACTTTAAACATATAAATAACAAGCAAAACGGAATACCTTCGCAGGGTTTCATACGTCTTTTACTAAGAAGGGAAGACTTTTTACAATAACTCTAAAAAAGCTCAACTGATCATGTCCGCTATAGTTTTCGTTGAAAGTCTTTATAAAGCTTTACTTTCATTATTTTTGGCCTCATAGTTCAAAAGTTGGAGAAGGGGGGGGGACAATTTTTTTTTACTTTTTGAGTGAATATGTCCGTAAATATTCACTTTAAATATTTTTTTTGTTGAAGTTCTGACCCCCTACTCCGAACTTTGAAAATCGAACTTCGTGTCGTGCCGTCCCTTTCACTCTCGTGTTATACACTATACGACGGAAAGGGACGGAACGATACGAAGTTCAATTTTCGAAGTTCAGAGTAGGCCCTCTGTATTCATTTTGAAAGACCTATCCAACTATACCCCACACCATAGAGTTGAAGCAAAAAAAATCATCCCCACTTTACGTGTAGGGGAGGTACCTATTTTTTTTTAGTACAGTACTATAGTATGTAAGGAAGAAATAAGAATATAATATAATACTCCATGCCTCGGCCGGCCATCGGCGCGACGTTGCAGTCTGGCGCGTTTTTTAGGGTTCCGTAGTCAACTAGGAACCCTTATAGTTTCGCCATGTCTGTCCGTCCGTCTGTCCGTCCGTCCGCGGATAATCTCAGTGACCGTTAGCACTAGAAAGCTGAAATTTGGTACTAATATGTATATCAATTACGCCGACAAAGTGGTAAAATAAAAAGTGGAAAAAAATATTTTATTAGGGTACCTCCCCTATACGTAAAGTAGGGAGTGATTTTTTTTTTCATTTTAACCCTAACGTGTGATATATTGTTAGATAGGTATTTAAAAATAAATAGGGATTTACTAAAATCATTTTTTGATAATGTTAATATTTTCGGAAATAATCGCTAAAAAAAATGTGTCCCCCCCTCTAAATTTTGAACAATAAGTTTTAAAAATATGAAAAAAATCTCAAAAGTAGAACTTTATAAAAACTTTGTAGGAAAATTATTTTGAACTTGATAGGTTGAATAGTTTTTGAAAAAATTACAAAAATAATTTTTAGGGTTTTGTGTTTCTGTACTTAATATGTCAACTTAATGTGACGGACGGAAAACTACGGAACCCTACACTGAGCGTGGCCCGACACGCTCTTGGCCGGTTTTTTTTTTAGTTGAATAGTTGCCAGTGTTGACTTGACACTGACACTTGACGTGTGCCTACTTGATGGACAACAAACCACAACAAACGTGCCCAATGCTGTGATTTGTGAATTTTACTTCAATTTTATGTGTTATGAAAATGATACCAACGTCTACAAAAATCATCGATATTGTGGTCCGCGAAAGTCTAGGAAAAGTGTTCGTGCTCAACTCAGACCAAATAAAAAATATTTTTTACTTGGTCTGAGGTGCTCAATTGATGCGCAATAATGGTGGTGAAGTGTCGTAAGTTACAATTTCACTCTTTCATTACATTGTTGTGTTTAGGATTCATTCGAATAGTCGTCGGTGCGATTAGACGTGTTGTAATTAGTTTGCAAATTAAAATCGAGTACAAAAACATTGACCTCGATCTTCGCGAACTGTGTCAATCCGTGATGTGCAGTGTGAGTAAATTATGACTAATAGTATTTTATCAAATTAATACGACAGAATTAGTGATAATAGCCCATTTTCTCGAAGTTCCAAAATGCAACGTAGCCCTCCATCAACACCTGTGCCATCGGATATCGGAAAAGAAAATGCCCAACCATCGAGTGTGAGGGACCAAACCAACCTTAGCGCTATCCCAACGTCAGAGATACAGAACTGGTTGAGCGCTATAGAGCAGTTCCTTAATGAAATTTGCGCCATCTCAACAGAAGGTAAATTAAACTCGGACCAAAAGCTAAAAGTCCACAACCTTTGTCGTAAAGTTTCTCACGGTACAGCAAACTTGGCAGTTCATTACCAATCCCTCAAACAAAAAGCATTAATCAACCAATGCACTCTCCAAGCCCTCGAAGAAAGACAAGAATTATCAGGCCATCTCCGATCCCTTAAGGATACTATCGAGAATTCTACCAGACCTATGACAGATACACTTTCGTTCGCTGATATGGTGAAAACCAACAACAAAGAGCAGATCCGACCTAGTAACCTGAGCTCTGTGGCTATTTACCCTAAAGACCAATCGAAATCAAGTGAGGACACGAAAAACTTAGTACAAAAAATAATTAATCCTGAGCAACTCAAATTGCACGTGAGAGCGCTGCGTAAAGTTAAAAATGGTGGCGTTATTATCAGCACTGACTCTAAGGACGACATTAATAAACTGAAAAATACGTTTAAAAATATTTCCTCGGATCTCACCGTCGATGAGCCCTACAAACGCAAGCCCAGGATTGTAATAGTCGGTATACCTTCAGCTCTACGAGAACAAGAGGTTTACAGCTGCATTTACGAACAAAATCTCGCCGACAAGTTTCAAGACTTAACTCGGGAAAAAATATTGGCTAGTATTAAATTAAGCCATAAATCGGGTAAAAAAGATGCCGAGACCTGTAATTACATTTTAGAAGTTCCAGCCCCTGTACGCAAGGCTCTCATATCTCAGTGCCGAGTCTTCATCAATTGGTCATCGTGTCCTGTGAGAGACTTCACATTTGTCACCAGATGCTTTAAATGCCAGCAGTTTGGCCATGCCGCCAAGACATGTAAGCAATCAGACCTCACGTGCGGACATTGTTGTAATATAGGCCACTCAGAGAAGGAGTGCCCAAACAAGGCAGCTGCTCCCAAATGCGCAACATGCAGGCTCTTCAAAAAACCGGCCAAGAGCGTGTCGGGCCACGCTCAGTGTAGGGTTCCGTAGTTTTCCGTCCGTCACATTAAGTTGACATATTAAGTACAGAAACACAAAACCCTAAAAAATATTTTTGTAATTTTTTCAAAAACTATTCAACCTATCAAGTTCAAAATAATTTTCCTACAAAGTTTTTATAAAGTTCTACTTTTGAGATTTTTTTCATATTTTTAAAACTTATGGTTCTAAAGTTAGAGGGGGGGGACACATTTTTTTTTACTTCTGGAGCGATTATTTCCGAAAATATTAACATTATCAAAAAATGATTTTAGTAAACCCCTATTTATTTTTAAATACCTATCTAACAATATATCACACGTTAGGGTTAAAATGAAAAAAAAAAAAACACTCCCCACTTTACGTATAGGGGAGGTACCCTAATAAAATATTTTTTTCCACTTTTTATTTTACCACTTTGTCGGCGTAATTGATATACATATTAGTACCAAATTTCAGCTTTCTAGTGCTAACGGTCACTGAGATTATCCGCGGACGGACGGACAGACGGACGGACAGACGGACGGACAGACATGGCGAAACTATAAGGGTTCCTAGTTGACTACGGAACCCTAAAAAGCCCAATGATCATAAAACAGGGGATCCTGATTGCCCCGCCAGGAAAATGGCCGAAAAACGATATATAAACTCTATCGACTATGGAGGAGCCTAAGTATCTATAATGTGCCTTTAGGCAATTCGTTATTGATTTGTATTATTATTTTGTATTTGGGTTGTAGTTCATTGTATAGCGACTTATATAGGCCAACAATGTTACTACTTTCCATATTTATGTAAAGGCATTTGTCGTTCATGTTTAATTACTAACTCGTCACATTTGATTTTTGCCCTACTAATCGTAAATCTACCAAACTGCAATGCTTTGCAAATTATTCGCAAACGTAGACTTTTGTCAACCTCATAATTAAGTGAACTCTATTAACCTAGTTTTACAGGCATTTTATTCGATGACCCAAAATAATTTGATATTTTTATGTATTTCATGTGCATGATTTTAATTTGATTTGTTTCATTATTAGATTAGTTTTATCTTTGCCTAAGATACAGGAATATAATCCTAGTTTAGGCGCATGTAACAATTTGTATCTTGTAAGTATGTTAAAGCACAATGTAACATTAGCTATAAGGATGTTTATTTTTCAATAAATCATTATAAATTATTATTATTATTATAAATTATAAAATTATTGTACTTTGTTTTTTCTCGTGCCTATCTTTGCGTTTAACAAATTAGTTACTCACTTCTTCCGTAAACTTGTTTATAAGAAAATACTTTTCTTTTCCCAGCCGTGTAGATGTATGGCGTAAAAATATAAAAATGGAAATACCTCGAAATGAAGCAGCTGAAAGTGCAGGATAAGTTTTAATTTCTAATTTTGTATATAACTCACTGTACTTGAATTTGAAATAAATGTATTGTAAAAAAAATGTTTCAATTTTATTCTATAAGTAAATATTTGAGGGGTATAGCTCCAACCGTTTGGCTGTTAAAGCTGTGTGATAAGGACAGACAGACACGTGAGTGACAGGAATAGGGCTTCGTTTGGACCGTGGTTTGTGTTTGGTTGGGTTGGACCCCTCGGGAACGGTACGGTACCCTAAAAGTAAGGTTAGCTACAATATTTTAAAGGTTTATGAAATTATGAGAATAGTATTATTATGTGTATTTCGATTTCAATAAATCACCCTAGTAACCTTGTAGTAACAGCAAAGATGCTACAGTCAAACGTTCCTACGAATATTACCGTTACCACATTAAAACAAAACTCAAATTGCCCTGTCTGTGAAACAAAATCAAGCGACGAGTTGGGCCGCACAGCAATTTACAAACTGTATCGGCTCACCGCAGAAACGCCTAGCATAACTTGATCCCCACCTTCGCAATAACTGCGTGTAATTGTTTAGACTTATACTGGACGGAGCGCGTCTGAGGCGAGTCGGTAAGCGTTGTCAAACTTGTAAATAATCGACCGCCATTTTGTTTATCTGTGTGCGAGGCGGCGCTAAACATTCGTGTAATAAATCGTGTATGCATACTCTTGAGTGTGTGCGTGCGCCTGGAGGTAGAGACGTACAGATGTTCCGCTTTTATTTGTGTGTACGGCTTTGTGCATGTGTTGCTTAGTTAGTGAAACACTGCGTGAACGGTAGAACGGTGTTCGTGTTAGTTCAGTTTCGCCGGCCGCGTTGTTCGAAGCGAGTGTTCTATGCGCAGTGTTTCAAAAATGTTGTGAATCCATCCTGTTTAATTAGTTTTTGCGATAGGAGTAAGTAATATTCAATAGTTTTTTATAGCACAGTTTTATATTATGGCTCGACCAAGCTAAGTTTGCACCTAGTACGTATGGCGCCGCATACAAATGAGGTGCACGCTTAGCTCGGTTGAGTGATACGTAAAGTGTAAGAGTAAGCGAGAGAGATATATACATCCGAAAACTAGCTCGAATCCTGTTCTAAGTTATCACGAGAGCGATGTATTAACAATTATTTTTACCAATAAACTGTTAATAATATGACTTCTAGGCAAACAAAAGATTATCCGCCCGAGTTATGGAGGTTGTTTATGGTTGGCCGTCAGCTGTTTAAGACACATTCTCAAATAAGCTGCATAATAGCTTTTCCGTCCGTGTGGCATTGACATTTTGACAGATTTTCAGTAACGTTATATATCGAAACCGTTAACGTTAAATAACTCGTTACAATAGGGCGACACTGCCGTTGCATTCATTTCCCGCCACATTTGAATTTAAAAAACTTCAAATGTCTGGATTGTCAAAATGTCAACAAATTTGTGTTGTGCAAGTTATTATTTGAGAATAAAGTACATATAATTAGTGCATAACTTGCATATGGTACGTAAACAAAGAGAATAATAATAAGATAAGAGTATTGAGTATTGACGAGGCCAATCATTGAGACAATCCAGTAAGCCAGAAAATTAGAAATCGTTCTATTACAAAGGACTGGCTTCATCAATGGCTTGAAGACAATCCAATGCAGTGGACTGTCTCTATTTACACGATGCCAATATTGGATTGTCTCAATAATTGGCCTCGTCTAAATGGTCCATAAATAAATAAATATTAGGGGACATTTTTTACACAAATCGAACTAGTCCCACAGTAAGCTCAATAAGGCTTGTGTTATGGGTACTAGACGACGATATATTTAATAGATACATACTTAAATACATAGAAAACATCCAAGTCTCAGGAACAAATGTCTCTGCTCACCACAGAAACAAATGCCCTTACCGGGAATCGAACCAGGGACCTCTAGCTTCGGAGGCAATGACACTACCAACTAGGCTAAAAGCATAATAATAAACACATAATATGATACACAGTCATATAAGCCGTCGTACGTAAAACGTGACGATTTATACGTTATGTCAAAATGTATCATGTCCTAACATAGGTAATCTTCATGGACATAAATATATGTAGGTTACTAGGGACCCCACTTAAAATTTTACACTATGGAGAATATCGACAGGTGGTTCGGAATCTCCACATAAATTATCTGAAACGAATATTGGGTCATCATATCTTTCCTTTGGAGCACTAATATGACAATTTCCTTCGATAAAACTACAAATTGAACGAATGTAAATATTTTTCACCAGTTAACTTTTACAAGATGGCAACATTTACGTAAATTTTCTGTATTAAGCTAAATATACGTTGCAACAAAACATAATTGAGATAAAATCTCCGCCGCACGTATTGGCTATGTGCACGTCTGAAACGTCAAACGTCAAAGGTCCCGAGACAATGTCAAAATTTAGAGATGTCAAATAATGACACATGAATATTTTATTTACTTTAGTAAACAAGAAAGACTCCGTATTGGAAATTTTACTGAAATAAATAAGAGAATAAATTAATACATACAAACGAAACGAATCGTAGGAAACCGTTAAAAAACCAATAGAAATCGTGGAAGTAAATTTGACAGTGGTCCCCGGTAAGTACACATATCTGCCATGGTGTGCGCTACGATCGCCTAGCTTACCCCCACCACCTACTTCGCACATAGCCAATAATTATGACGTGTTATATGTCGGAGCATATTATAGTCATCCGCGATTACCGTGATAGCCGGGCTGGCGAGCTTGGACGATAGGTTGTTTTGGTCAACTCATGTTTTACGGCTCGAACCCAAATCGCTCAAAAACTCAAAACTAAATTAGCATGATGACACAGTGCGGTCAGTGCGACACAACAGAGTAGAAATTAATAAGTGGCAACACTGTAAATAAGTGTCGTCCCTTTTTTCATAGATTGATTTGAAAGGGATGACACGACAGTGTTGCCACTTTTAAATATCAACTTTTTTGTGTCGCACTGTAAATATGAATATTTTTTTTTATACCACGTCGGTGGCAAACAAGCGTACGGCCCACCTGATGGTAAGCGGTCACCAACTCCGCAACAACCCAACAACAACCGCAACTCCAGGGGTGTCACATGCGCGTTGCCGACCCTTTAAAAATTTATACACTCTTTTCTTGAAGAATCCCATACTGTAGTTCCTCGGGAAAACCTCGGCAGGGAGCCCATTCCACAACCGGAGCGTCCGAGGGAGGAAGTTCCTCTGAAACCGTACCGTACGCGACCATTTTAGGTTCTAAGGTGTGAATATAAATACATGCCAAACATAGAATTCATCCTAGTACTGGTTTGAAATTGAGAACGAACGAAAACGTGATCGAGATGGATAGCTTGTCCCTGTCCGTCGAACACACTCAATCGATCTATTACTGCCAGTTTTTGTGAAACCCGCCGTTTTTGGAGTGGCACCAGAAATTAAATTTCATGAACTCTGTCCCCTTTTTCCAGTATTCGCTCATGCGTATGTTTATGTACGAATCCTGAGGTCAATAAAGGGTCAGCGACGCGCTTGTGATGCTTCTGGAGTCACATGCATCCATAGGCTGCGGTATATGCTTACCATTATGTAGGCCGGAAGCGTGTTTGCAACAGTCATTAGTCATTCTATAAAAAAAATGTATATTATACATACATACATAAACTCACGCCTACATTTCTCAAAGGGGTAGGCAGAACAAAAATAATTTCAGTGCCACTTTTAGCAGTTATAGGTTTATAGATGGAGGAGATGTGATATCGCAGTGACAAGTTGCCCATCGCCCACAACACACTTCAACCTGGTTCCCATAGTCGACTTACGACACCCAAGGGAAGTAAAGGGGTGGTGCTAATTCTAAACCGGTACCAAACGGGTATATTATACTATACAATATGCAGTCGGCAAATAAAAGTAACAAAAATGAATCTTGATTTTATTTCAAATTGAAATAGATAAATATCGGGGGACAATCTTACACAAATCGACCTAGTCCCAAACTACGCAAAGCTTGTACTACGGGTACTAGACGACGATAGACATACTTACGAGAATATTGTATATATAAATAAATACTTAAACGCATATTTGTGTTCATCACACAAGAAATGCCCTGACGGGGGTCCGAACCCGGAACCTCCGGCTACGTAGGCATGGTAGTCAATTAAGTCAAAGTGGCCGTCAATGGTCGTGTATGTTAGCTTCTTAACTATGTTTTTTTATTTATACCACGTCGGTGGCAAACAAGCGCACGGCCCGCCTGATGGTAAGCGGTCACCGCAACCTATGGACGCCTGCAACTCCAAGGGTGTTACATGCACTTTGCCGACCCTTTAAAAATTTATACACTCCTTTCTTGAGGAATCCCATACTGTAGTTCATCTGGAAAACCTCGGCAGAGAGCTCATTCCACAACCGAAGCGTCTGAGTGAGGAAGTTCCTCTGAAACCGTACCGTACGCGACCATTTATATAATTATTAATTATGTATAACAGGATTAAGATGACGCCTCCACCAGAACCCGACAACCCCATACTGCGGCGCACCCTGCAGAAACCCAGGCCCCGGATCACCACATTCACCACTCCGCCAGTCAGTGAGTACAAGAAAGAAGGCTAAAAAAAAAGGCCTAAGTCTAAGCGTTAAAAGAAGCCTAAGTCTTGAACAGCTGTTTTTTTTTTTTTTTTTTTTTTTTTAATTTTATTACAGTTGTAAGTTAACCATTGCACAGGTAAACATAGGTACATAAAGGAAACTAAAATTATATTGGAACACTAGATTGCCTGCTATCCATCGTCTCGCAAAACTTTAAACATGCACAACAAACTGCCGGCCATTGCCGTGCGAAAAAGTCGCATTCAGGTACTGACATCAGAAGCGTATTGAGACACTTCATCGCCCGAATAAATGGCGAGTTTCTGTGCGACAATGTGCAGGCCACTGGCACTGCCAATAAAGGACGCGCACGTGGTCTAAGGGTTATTCGAGGAACGTCAGGTGCAAACAGTCGCACCAATTTCTCAACCAAGTCCGGACTATCAACTTCGCCACGTAAAACCCTACAAGTCAATCTAAGAAGATAGAAGTTGCGCCTTACTTCCAACGAATTGTATCCAAGTGTCCCAAGTAAAAACTTCGTTGGATACAAGTAGGGGTACTGACCATAGGTCTTCTTGTACAGCATTCTTAAGAAAGTTTTAGATGTCGCTGTACGCCTCCCTAAGGCGTTGTAAGAGGGAACTAGTGGAGGGTTTCGTGCAGCTTGGTTGGTTCCGACTCCGACCAATCGCTCTAGCCACTCGTTCGCTCGCTCTATAGCTCTTTTTTTTTCAATATTTCATAATTTGAAATTTATAATTTGTCGTTAGCAGCGGCACTGCTTAATACAAAATTACTTTAGTGAGTACAAGGCAAGACTTGTTATTGACCGAGCGAGCGAGCGACTCCAATTCATCTTGGACAAAAAATGCTTGTCCTGCGAATGTCCATATGCCCAGGGCAGCGTGTGTCTTTAGGCTTAGCATACAATGATTAAAAAAACTAACTTAGACAGGTTTATAATGATATTTTTCCTATTATAATGATTATATGTAATTATTTAAATTCAAAATGTATGCACGGTAAACTTCGGAGATAGGGGGGAACGGTTTTTTTCAACATTTTTCTTCATAAATCAAAATTTGAGTACCGTAGAAAAATAAGAAAAACCTTTTTAGAATGTGCAACTGAAGACCTCTAATATGATACTCCATTTGATCTACTAATTAGACTTTGATGGTTAAATAATAATAAATTAATAAATAAACAACTACATAATAAAACGAATACTAAATAAAATTAAAATAAATCTAAGAAATTGGGCCCCTTTGGCATGGTGCCAAGGATGCTGGCAGCATTTCCCCTCTATATTGCGATGCTTATACGTTGTGCGAGAAAGCTGCCAGCTTCGGTCACCAGTGAAATTAATGCTCTGCCTACCCCTTTTAAAAATATAGACTTTTATTTCGCGCCCCCTCATATCTGTCATTTTTCATAGAAACTAAATGTCTGCAATGCTGCGCGTCGCAGTGCTCCAACAACGAGTTGGATCATCCCGGGAAGGTGTTTCATGTGTTCCCCGAGGACCCCTGCGCGTGAGTACATACATACAAACGGTAAAAATATACGGACAAAGTAATCACATTTTTCACACAGTCATCATCAGCGTTGAAAGGGTTTGAATGAGCAATTAAAGGGAGGATATACTCGCCAACAGCCTACAGTTTGGCGAACAAAATGCGTATCATCATCATCATCATCATGTCAGCCGAAAGACGTCCACTGCTGGACATAGGCCTCCCCCAAAGACTTCCACAATGACCGGTCCTGCGCCACCCGCATCCAGCGGACACCAGCGACCTTTACCAGGTCATCGGTCCACCGTGTGGGGGGCCTGCCCACGCTACGCCTTCCGATACGTGGTCACTCGAGAACCTTTCCGCCCCAACGGCCATCGGTTCTACGTGCAATGTGCCCCGCCCACTGCCACTTAAGTTTAGCAATTCGGAGGGCTATATCGGTCACTTTGGTTCTGCTGCGGATGGCCTCATTCCTGATGCGATCACGCAGAGAAACTCCTATGTTAGCTCTCTCCATTGCTCTTTGGGTGACTTTGAGCCTTCTTATGAGGTCCATAGTAAGCGACCACGTTTCAGTACCACATGTTATCATTCCAAATGCGTATGCCTACTGTAAATTTACACTTTGGGCTTAAAAAAATTAAGAAAAATTGCGTGTGCGAGGGTGTCGCAGGTTCCAGCTCTAAGCAATTTTTTTTTCAATTTTTCCTGTAAATTTGAAGTTTAGGATGTGGGTTTATTGGTGGATGTCAGTTCCATAACCATTTTATAGGCCTAGCCTAGGTAAGCAAAACGAAACACGAGTATCTTCCAGGGCTCGGAACCGGTTAATCTCAAAATCCTGAAATAGCCAAATATTTTTAATTAGTTTATGCTCTTTATGTAGGACTCAATAATGTATTTGGGTCATTACTTCATATTGTTAGATTGCCTAATTAAACATGAAATAGTAGACGAAAGAAGGATAAGAACTAAAAATACCGGTATTTTTGTATGGACAGAATACCGGTTCCGAGCCCTGGTATCTTCACATAAAAAGCAAACAGGTTTGGCGTAAACCACACAACAATGTATCCCACGTTAAATAAATCCTGTCGCATTGCGAATCCGAAGGGCGCGTCAAGGTCGCCCCAGCCTCCTTCGATATTTGCCAACTGCGCAATATACCCCACCTTATAAATATATTTATATTGGCTATGTGCACGTCTGAAACGTCAAACGTCAAAGGTCCCGAGACCATGTCAAAACTCAGAGATGTCAAATAATGACACATGAATATTATACATATTTACTTTAGTAAACGAGAAAGACCCCGTATTGGAATTTTTACTGAAATAAATAAGAGAATACATAAATACATACAAACGAAACGAATCGTAGGAAACCGTTAAGGGGCTCCAAGCAAAAATTAACGGTTTTTCATGGTTTTTGTTGTGTATCTAGTCCCTGGAATGGTGAAAATAACTTACGAAACATGTACATATGATAGTTTAGTTCCTCCTTAACACTTTCTAGCATTCGGAAATTTGAATATATTTTTATGTATTTAATTATGAATTTTTACAGAGAGGTCTATAAAAATAATGATTACGTATCTAGTCTCTCAATAAACCTTTAATCGACCCAAAACCTATGCCAAATTGTTCCTTATGAAAACGCCTAACACGCTATGCAAGCCTTTTCTATAAGTTTAGTTATAATTTTCAAAAAAATCAGCAAAATCCTATTTCGCGACGTAACTATATTACGAGTGCCTGCGCGGGCGACGGGGCAGTGTCGATCCGACGATTACGCAGGTGAGACGTGTGCCGAATTGACGCTGCGCCCTACTATTTTCCTAGTGTTTAATTTTGTGTACATTTCGTGTGCGCGTGTGGTTGTTTTGTTACTGGTATAACAATGCCGAAGGTGTCAAAACGGAAGAAACGGTTGTTACAACATCTTCAGTTGGCGTGAGTAATATTTTGTTTGTACCTAATGATAATGAAATAGAAGTGGTATTATTTTTTCAAACTAGGTATACACATTTCAAGATTTTCAGAGTACATGTTACTAACATGTAATATGATAACATGATGTTAGAGAAAGTTTAACATTTCAGTATACATGTTATACCGAAATTTCGTCGCAAACATCAGCGTTATTATAGCTCAGACTGCAAGCATTTGCCTAAAGTATGCAACGCCGATGAGGTTTAGAGTTCGAATCCTCTACTGCACACTTCTTTCTTGTTTTTTCTTACTGACTGTATGCGTATTGCATTTTGTTTTATTTTATACCTGCTATTTGTTTTACTTTAGGCCGATATTAAACTATCATAGAAATATGATCATAGATGTAGGAACCGGCTAAATATGAAGAATTCTTTCTTTCTTTCTTCTTTCAAAATATATGATTATAATTGTACGCATGCTGTCAAATAGGATTATATTTTATGATATTCTAATATCGGCCTTAGAAAAGCAAAAAATATTACCTACAATATTATTTCAACGTGAAGATAAATGCATAGTAGGTTACCTATTTATGTCCTTGGAGTTTTCTTTCTACGTTTTATAAGTACCTATTCAAGTAATAATTTACTTTTTCTAAATTGAATAATTTTTAATTTTTTAGCCATAAAATAAAGGCAGAAAAGCGTCAACAGCCAGAGATGCCAGATAACATAGTATCTGCCGTGAAACGGACTGACATTGACGCTGGGTAAGTATCTATCTATTATTTTGAGTAGCTTCATCGCATCGCATCAAACTCGATTTGTAGTTGTACCTACTTATAACAAGTAACTACATGGGGACTTACAAGGCTATAGGTACTAGAGGTATTAGGGGCAGAAAGCGGGGCAGGCAGCGGGCCGCCGCTGTCGTTCGGACAGGTTCATTCAAGTCTATACATTTTGATCGTGTCGCTCGCCGCTGCCCGCCGTTGGCGTGGCGTCGTCCCGCGGCCTTATGTACTCATAGCACCTAAGAATAAAAATAGTACTTACATTACGTACCTAGGGCGTAAATTCGTAAATGTCCCAGATCGCAGGTATTTGTGGCCCGAACCGAAGCTAGTGTTTTATAGAAGTTAAAAAAGTGACATCCCCATTTTATTACAAATTACTGTAGTTTAGATCATTCCAAATGCGAGACTAAAACTACTGCGTTTCTAATAAGTGTAGTTTTTTAGGAAATACATCTTTGAAAATCTGATTTTTGAAACCCGGATATTAAGACAAAAATTATATAGGGGGCGTCCACAAATTACGTAACGCAAAATTCTTAAATATTCAACCCCCTCCCCCCCATGTAACAGGACCGTCACGCTTAGCTTGGGACCCCCCCCCCCCCTTCAATTCCGGTAAGTAACGAGTGTTTTGTAATAGCTAATTTACGATACAAGGGTTGTAAAACAAAGAAAGGCCGATATCGCAGATATATGAGGCCCGAGCCGCAAGTGAGGGTCATAAATATGCGATGTTTTCTCAGAGGAATACCGCAAATTAGGGATGTGAAAATGTATTTTTTTTTTATGTAAACTATTATAAATAAAAAAAAATCGTGCGTCACGTAAGGCAAACCTTGACAACCCCCCCCCCCACCCCCAACGTAACAGGACCGTAACGCTTAGGCGGAACCCCCCCCCCCCCTCCCTTTAATTTGCGTTACGTAATTTGTGGACGCCCCCATATTGCAAATTATTAAATAAACTTTCCTGTTGATCAAAGTGCTAGATAAACCCTTCAAAGACATACATTTAGAGGTAATTACGACCTCTCTAGGTACATTGTTTACAAAGATATTAATTATTTTATTGAATTGTTTTTTTTTCTTCCATGTTTCGCCGTATTAGGACGCGATATTTGTATGAGCGCTTTATTATTATCTCTTCAATCTACCCTATTTTTTACAAGACCTAATTTCGTGGAACATTTAAGAAATCATCGTAACACTTTATATCCGGGTTATCCAGCGTCTAGGGTTGACACTTCGGTATTTTTCATTTTGTAGGCCATTTTCTCGGGGGATATCTATTATTTTACATTAGAAGCTGTAAAAGTGTTACAGCTATTTATGTATGTATGGGCGATTAATTTTTGACTGTGGTACCGTAATTTTTAACCAACCAATGACAGATGTTGCGATGTAGCATTAGTTTAAAGATTATTAGCTTAACAGTATCCTGTCGTGAGATATGTTTTCTAAGTAAGTACTTCTAAGTACTTTCGTTTTGACATTTGGAGACCATTTACTTCTCCAAAAAGAACTGTGTTTCTTACTATGATTGGAGACCTTTTAAATGTAAAATTAATTATTTGGGCCACGTGACCCTTTATATCTCCATTATTTTTACTGTTTTTTAATTTATATATCATGTGTCACTTAACGATCATTGTAAATGTATTTGTAAACTCTGACATGTAAAAGAGCCCTAGGTCTCTAGAAGCCTACTTGCTAAATAACAATTTGAATTTTGTAGTTTTTGACGAATGATTCATCAATTTTAGATGAAAGGCTATATGTGGTATGGGAAGTGGTCCACTCTTGTTATCATATGTATTATAGGTAAATACTGAAACCCCATGTCAATCCATATAGTCCGGAGGAACGGGAGTGGGCCACCATGGAGCCGTTACAGACCCATGGTGCCACTTTCATCATCATCATCATCATCATATCAGCCGAAAGACGTCCACTGCTGGACATAGGCCTCCCCCATAGAGTGCCACAATGACCGGTCCTGCGCCACCCGCATCCAGCGGACTCCCGCGACCTTTACCAGGTCATCAGTCCACCTTGTGGGGGGTCTAACCACGCTACGCCTTCCGGTCCGTGGTCGCCACTCGAGAACCTTTCCGCCCCAACGGCCGGCCATCGGTCCTACGTGCAATGTGCCCCGCCCACTGCCACTTAAGTTTAGCGATTCGGAGGGCTATATCAGTTACTTTGGTTCTACTGCGGATGGCCTCATTTCTGATGCGATCACGCAGAGAGACTCCCAGCATAGCCCTCTCCATTGCCCTTTGGGTGACCTTGAGCCTTCTTATGAGGCCCATAGTAAGCGACCACGTTTCAGTTCCATATGTCATCACTAGCCACTGGTGCCACTTTGCATAACAGTAATTGGATCACTTTTTTCAGTAACCAAAATATAAGACGAGTACTGCAGCCTCTGAACCTCAACGCCGAGGTCTCTCTGCAAGAACCACACCTACATGAAGCAGAAACTAGCTTTGCCGCAACTGCCGTAAAGCAAGGGAACCCTGACGTCGGGTAAGCTTTTTTCAATCTTGTAGATTATTTTTTTTGGAACTATCAGTCACTAGTCGAAATTAAGTACGTGATTTCAAGTAAAGATGATTTTTTGAAATCTTTATCTTAATTGGCAATGTTTCCTATATTTTGCCTCAAAATTATTGTTACTGCACCTAATAATGATAAATAATTGCACCGAAACGTAAAAGTAGACGGTAAAGAGTTTAGTTTTTCACCTTCAAATTATAGCTCTTAGAAAATACAAGACCATAACTAAATTAATTATTGATAATTTTAGGATCACTCAGCAACGGATTAATCACGGCGATGATAGTCAGGAAAATCAGATTGCAAAGATGTCACAATATGAAGACGGCAACGAAGAAAACGTTGAGGTATATTACATTGTATTACATTTAAAGTATATATACAGATCAATGCTCAAGCAGTTAAAATGGGTCAGTAACTTCCAATAGTCCGTCAACTTATTTTTTTGAAAATATTTACAATGTTATTTATAATTTTCAGTTGGAGATTGCAGAGGAAGAAAAACCTGCTTCAAAAAAGGATGTACGTGGAAGAAGAATTGTAGACATCAGATACTTTGTGAAACAATTACTAGATATAGCTAGTCATGGTCCCATGGGTTGCACTTCGCAAGTGCTGGAATTAGTAGGTGAAAAACAAAACGGCTTGGTGTCTACTTTTACGTTTCAGTGCAAAATGTGCAATGTCAAATTTTACATAAACAGTGATCTATGCGATGAAAACTTTGTCAATGTTAATTGTTGCGCGGTAGCTGGAACAGTAGCCATTGGATGTGGCCAATCGCAACTGGAAGAGAATTCGAGAAATTAAAACTGAAACATCTTGAAGGCTTAAAAAAGACGGAAAAAGAAAGACAAATTATACAACAGAAAACTGTCCATCAAAGCCAATGCAGTGAATGGTTGGAATTGAGAAGGTCGCTCCTGACAGCGTCAAATTTTGGAAAAATTATAAAGATGAGACCGGATACGAGTTGTGCAAGTACAGTAAAACAATTACTTTACAAGGCAGACCTAGGCCATGTTCCGTCAATAAGTCACGGTCGGAACAAAGAAAGCGACGCAATAAAATTGCTCGCAAAACAACTTCACATTAAGATAGATAAGATTGATGAAGATTTGCCATATCTCGGAGCAACACCGGACGGCTTATGTGGTGATGATGCAGTTGTAGAGATCAAATGCCCCATAACCGCATATGATATTGGTATTGATGCAGCTATCAATACCAAAAAGGACATTTTGGAAAAAAAATAAAAGTGGTGATCTTGAAATAAATCAAACTCACGATTGGTTTTACCAAGTGCAAGGGCAACTACATATTACGAAGCGAACGAGATGTATATTTGCTGTATGGGCTAACGATCAAGAGCCATTAAAAACGGAAATAATATTTAAGGACGACGATTTTTGGCGAGACAAGATGGAAAATAAATTGACGACATTTTATATTACTTGCATTCTGCCAGAATTGGCGGATCCACGACATCCTCGTAATATGCCTATTAGGGATCCCTCACCAATTCGCCAAGCAATAAAAAAAAGACAGAAAAACAAATCGCCAAAAATGAAGCAGACCGGAAAACACAGCGTGGGAAGACTCACGACTAAGGTGGACTAACGATCTACTCAAGATCCCAAGAAACCGTAGGACGAGGGCAGCATGCGACCGATTTGATCAAGGAGATCCTTGGCCTTTGTGGTCTCTTTGTCCCGTACACCCCAAAACTAGTGTAAACCATTTTTTCCACTAAAACATTAGGTATCATCGTTACGAGGGCTGCACTGAAAGTATCGGGAATCTAATACTTACGAACTTATTTTTGACACATATTATAGCTTTTTATAATCTCTGAAGTTTCATCATAATAACACACTGGCCACAGAAAATAAACAATGGTTGGGTTTCAATTGTTTTTTGAGTTGTTGAGTCACCACTGAAGATGGAATTGTCCCGTGGAAATTTAAGAGCTATGATTTATTACGACTTTAAAAGTGGATTAACACAAAAACAATGTGGAGACCGGATAATTGCTGTTTTTAGTAATTAAGCACCTTCAAAGACGACAATATACAGGTGCTATTCAGAAATTCAACGTGGCCGAGTATCCCTCACGGACGACGCGCGTCAAGGTCGACCAAAATCGGCAGTTTCGCAAGAAAACGTCCACCCCTATTTCAGCGTTCAATAAGTGTTTTAACGACTGGTTTGAACGCATGAAAAAGTGCATAAAATATAAAGGAGAATACTTTGAAAAACATTAAAAATACTTTTATTCAATTTAACTGCATTTTTTTTCTATTCCCGAAACTTTCAGTTTGACCCTCGTATGGCGTAACTGTATAGAAGCCAAAAAGTGACATCCCCATTTTATTACAAATTACTGTAGTTTAGATCATTACAAATGTGAGATTAAAACGACCTTTTGTCACAAAGATATTAATTATTTTATTGATTTTGTTTTTTTTTTCTTCCATCTTCCCCCGTAGTAGGACGCGATATTTGTATTAACGCTTCATTATTATGTCTTATATCAGCCCTATTTTTTAAAAGACCTAATTCCATGGAACATTTAATCTACAGTAAATTTAAGTTTTCGGTCAGGGCTGCCACTACCATTATCCGGATTTGGGCCATTTTATGAAAAGTTTTTTGAATTTTCATAATTTCGAATTTTTGTGTTATTTGTACTCAGAATTGAACACCCTATTCATCCTAATAGGAGAAAAAAAGTGTCCCAATTTTTTCATACAAAAATAAAGTTTCGATTCTGTTACTTCCATACAACCGTCTACGGAAAAGTAACGGAATGGGTTGGGACACTTTTGTCTCCTCTTAGAATGAAAAGGGTTTTCGATTCTGAGTAGGAATAACCGAAAAATTCAAAATTCTGATAAATAAAGTCAGTGTACAACTTTTGGTAAAATGGCCCATTTACTGGCCCACCTAGTGTTTTGTTAAGTGTTTTTTTTGTAACAAAGTAAATAATACGGTATTGACACCATCCGGACTATATGTATTGACATGGGGTTTCAGTGTTTACCTAACGACGGTGGACCCCTTCCCATCGGAAATTGATGAATCATTCATCAAAAACCAAATAATTATTTACTACAAAATTCAAATAGTTATTTAGCAAGTAGGCCTCTAGAGACCTAGGGCTCTTTTACATGTCAGAGTTTACAAATACATTTACAATGATCGTTAAGTGACACATGATATATAACAAAATGACACAACAGACAAATACCACACTTGCTGAGAAATGTAAAGAGTATCTGCGTCCAAGTCATTTTAATAATTATAACCTAACTTGGAGATGTAAAGCGTCTCTGCCGTCAACATAAAGTAAAAGAACGCTAAAAATAATGAAAATACAAAGGGTCCCGTGGCCAAAAGAATTAATTTGACATTTAAAACTTCTCCAATCATAGTAAGAAACAAATTTATTTTTTGGAGATGTAAATGTTCTCCAAATATCAAAACAAAAGTACTTGGAAGTACTTAGAAAACATACCTCACGTCAGGATACTGTTAGGCTAAGAATCTTTAAACTAATGCTATATCGCAACATCTATCATGGGTCGGTTAAAAATTACGGTACCACGGTTAAAAAGTAATCGCCCATACTTACATAAAAAGCTGGAAACATCTTATACAGCTTCTAATGTAAAATAATAGATATCCCCGAGAAAACGGCCTATAAAATTAAAAATACCGAAGCGTCAACCCTAGAGGCCGGATAACCCGGATATAAAGTGCCATGGAATTAGGTCTCGTAAAAAATAGGGTAGATAGAAAACATAATAATGAAGCTGTCATACAAATATCGCGCCCTACTACGTGGAACATAGAAGAAAAAAAATAAAAACCAAAATCAATAAAATAATTAATATCTTTGTAAAAAATGTACCTAGAGAGGTCGTAATTACCTCTAAATGTCTGAAGGGTTTATCTAACACTTTGAACAATATAAAAGTTTATTAAACAGGTTACAATATATACATTATTTTCGTAATATCAGGGTGTCAAAAATCAGATTTTCAAAAAGTTATTTCTCTAAAACTACACGTAGTAGAAACGCGTGAGTTTTAGGCTGGGTTGCACCAAACCGTCTGTAATCGAAAGCGGTGTTCGTTAAAATCTGATTGTATGGAAAGTTTGACAAGTTTCTATGGGATGACAGCTGCCGGCGCCATATTTAACGTTGATCGGTCTGTAATACTCGTTGTATGTTGGTACGCTTACGATTACAGACGGTTTAGTGCAACCCAGCCTTAGGCTGAGTTGCATCAACACACTATTACAGACCGATCAACGTTAAATATGGCGCCGGCAGCTGTCATCCCATAGAAACTTGTCAAACTTTCCATACAATCAGATTTTAACGAACACCGCTTTCGATTACAGACGGTTTGGTGCAACCCAGCCTTAGTCTCGCATTTGTAATGATCTAAACTGCACTATAAGCAAAAAACATTTTAAAAAATTTGCACACCTGGGATAGGGCAAGCTTGGATTACACGCATTTGGGACCAAATAAAGGTTTTAAAACTATTTCGAGCTTGCTGGAAATTAATTCTTCGAAAAATTCTAATTTGATTGGCCTAGTAGTCCAGTTATACTAACTGATTTCTTTCTTATATTCAATAAATCAGTCTTGTCATGTCTGTCTGTCTGTCTGTCTGTCCGTCCGTATGTTACAAGCATTTTACTCAAAAACTATAGGGTGTATTAAACCAAAATTCGAAATCTAGATGTAATATGTAGACCGCTACATAGTTATATATACAAATTACTAAAGAAAATAATTTTTAGGGGGTACACGTAACTGAAAGTCAAAAAAATATTTATTCACGTAATTCAACATGTGGCACATAAATCGATAGGTCTTCAAAAATGAATGTAATGTTTCTCAGAAACAGAATTGATCGCGTGAATATTTTCGGAGATAATCGCTCCGAAAGTCATAATAATTGTATCTAACTTCCAAGCAGTGGAAACAAAAATTATTTTAAAAAATCATAGGCATAGTGCTTATTAAATACTTTCACCGAAAATTGTTTTAAATAAGATCGGTCTTACCGTTTTTAAGTTATCCCTGAAAAACTGCCTCACCCAAACAAAAGGACTTAAGTGCCATGAGTTTTCTATAAAGATACGACCTTATTTAATTAACAGTATATGATAGTGTTTTTAAATTAAGACTAGTAGGAGTGGGTACGGAACCCTTCATTGTGCGTAGTCAGACACGCACTTGGCCGCTTTTCAATTATTCATAGTATGTATGTAAATGAATAAAAAAATGTTCAAAATCAATAAAACATGTCTAAATAAATATGTATTTTATTTTTTACCATTCAATTTAATGACAACATTGTTAAATGCATTAATAATAACATACCAATTACAAATAATAAACTTAAGAATAACACAAAAACTATTATACTGGTCGGGATCGAGCTCGATACCTCATGCACAGTAAGCAGGGTCACATACCACCGCGCCAAATTAACGCTCGAACGCGACGCCATCTGTCTTTAGAACAGACGATACGGCTATTGACAGTGGTTCGCTTAAACATCTCGAGGCGGCGTTGTAATTAATGTTCGAGGTAGTTACGACCTTTTGGTACGTGATGGTACGTGTTTACGATAGGCTGTGCGGGGGACGAGGAAGCCGAACGCTGAAGGTCATTCGGACTAGGGAGCCCCTTAAGAAACCAATAGAAAACGTGAAAGTAAATTTGACAGTGGTCCCCGGTAAGTACACATTTCTGCCATGGTCAGGGGCCTTTCAGCTCGAAGAACGAGCTTTTCCAAGATGTAAGTTTTTACTTTAGCCAGCAGATGACACTGTGTGTACTGTTTCACCTGCCTCTCTATCGCACTTGCACATTGTGAGTGACAAAGAGGCACATCTTTCGCGGTTGTACTTCTGTCATGTATACTTTACCTAAAATTCAGATGATGTGTTTACTACCTAAATTTATGGTTCAATATTTTTTTCATGTTTACATTTCGAGCGTTCCAACGTACGCAAAATAATTACATAATTAGGTAATGTACACAAAATTGTGACAACAACATTGTACTAATTTAGCCTCGTCAATTATTCGTGCAAATGGATAGTAGATTCGAGTGCTTATAAAATGCTCCATAGGAAGAGAAGAACGTATGTTTTCAACTTCTGCTACCTTACAAATTTCGAGTGAAATTTTATCGATGTGGTGTGTATATAAGCTTATAAAGCTTAAATATTTTACGTAAAACTAAACGTTTGCACGGTACGTTGACATCGCTGTCAATTTAAAAATTCAAATGTCTAATGGCTTTTTTAGGTTAATTGTATATTTATATAATTATGTGCAGTTAATAACTATACTTATATATTACGATTTGCTGTTAATAGTAATAGTCTCAGTAAATAATTTCGACCCTACAACGTGACGGTAAAAGCTATCGTGCGGCTAAGCAGAGTGTAATGAATTTATTGAAAACTGAATATCTTCGAATGACAAAGCCGCTCCCTACAAAATATAATATACCACTTTTTACGTGTTAATTTTGTGTTATTGTTTATAATACTGATAAATTTTGGTGCGATTGCTAATATCGAATGTTTGTAAGTAAAATTGTGTAATAAACGATATTTACTAAGTTACCTATTTTGTTTTATTGTCAGAAGAATGTCATGCCCATTTTATTAAAAATGGTCTGAAATTGATGCAAAGATAGCCAAATAGGTCATGTAACTATTATTTCATTACTTATTTCCTTATTTTTGCATTAGTTTGAGAAAGGAACTTGAAATGTATTTTAGTAGTTAGTACCTGCCGCCGAGCGGCCGTGCGGTTAGTTTTGTACGGCGCTACAATCTACGTGGAGTATTTCACTGATATCTCTATCTCAGTCTATATATTGTACTTTGTGGCCATGGTGCACAAAGTACAATATATATACTGAGATAGAGATACCAGTGAAATACTTCACATAGATCGTAGCGCCGTTGTGTATTTAGTAAGGACTAACCGCACGACCGCTGCATCCCTGTCACTTCAATACGCAAGTGCGATAGAGATAGCACCCAGTGACATCTGGTACAAACAAGTTAAACTAACATTTCCATAGAAAAAATCGTACTTCGAGCTGAAAGGCCATGGTGTGCGCTGCGATCGCCTAGCTTACCCCTACCACCTACTTCGCACATAGCCAATACACTTAGCATAGGTACGAGTATGTCATACGGTAGCGGCCGATAATATTTCACTTTCATATTATGTCTATCCTGGAAGACTTCCATTTTATAACAATTAACAGTTGAGTCCCCTTGTAAGACGACGTAGAAGGCAGAAAGTGTTTAATAGTACCGGGAAAATAAATTAAAAATATAAAATTGCGATTTTCACTGAAATATCGGTGTTAGAAGTTACAGAGGTCAAATTCTATTTATGTAAATATATAATTAACAACTTGTTGGCAACATCCGGCGCGCGCCATCTTGTTGCGGGTGAACTTCAGTTCCGGTCGACAGAGGGCGCCACTTCGAGGAATAAAACTGAAATACTGGCGGCGCGCGGTCACTTTTTTGGGTTGGCACTCGACACGGGAACATCTCTTGGCGACTAGAATTACTTTATCTTTATAATCAATAATCGATTTTATAACGTCCGAATAGGTATATATTTCTAAATGATTTGAATAAGTTATCTTAATGTAATAATAAATAAATATTAAATAAAGTTATATATACATATAAATTGGGGTTCTTGAATTTATTAATATACCTGTAGTTTACAAACTATATATATTACAAAAATCCTATTATAATCAGTAAGGTCCACTATTTTCGATATACTTACCTATAATAAATGATTTAAATATAAAATAATAACAAGGCCTAAAAAACTTGTTCAAATCACACACCAAAAATCGATAATTTACAACTTTATTGCAAAATTTTGCTTAACACACATGTAATATATTTTTTATTCAAAACTGTACAAGTCTGAATATAAAAATATAAAAATCAATTAGTTTTCCTGGCGAAATGGTATCCAAGAACTGTCAATTATGTTTTAATTTCGAATTATTCTAGATGATTTTGTTAAGTCGCGTAGGCTGCATCATATATGTATTTAAGGGTTAATAAGGCAACGGTTTACTGTGAGACACTTCTCCAGCCCGGCTAGTATGATAGCTTATACCGTCACGTTTTATGTGACGTTTCAGTACATTTTGGCCATATAACGTGAGCTATCATACTAGCCGGGCAGTTGAGTTACTTATTCCAAATCATCCAAATGAGGAAGAATATAGATATTACAACTCTATGAGTGACTTATGACTTCTCCTGCAGGCGTATGCTATGGCTGGAGAAGATCCACCGGCCAGATTTAACCGAGAAGCTCTCTACCGAGGCGCCTAACGACCTTCGCGTCTGCTCGGACCATTTCTCCCCGTCCCACTACAGTATCCGGGGCCATTTCCACAAAGACGCGATACCCGATCTACAGATACGTAAGAAGTCGAGCAATGGTGATGACGCAGTTGCTAAAGGTATCATTATTTTAGGAACTAAGAATATTTATATAGATATAGAACCTAGAACTTCCATCTGTCTTTCTTGCTTTTGCCTAGCTTCCATGATCGGTTTATTGAAGAACGCAATAGCATTGCCTTCACTACTAATACTAACCCTGACCCCACAGATCTCGGCGAAACAACATTGAAAAGAAAACCGTCAGAAGATCCAAACCCAAGCAAAAAACGACGCAACCTCTTAGACGAACCAAGACCACATACATCCACAGACGAAGAGCCTATTGACATCGGAAACCAAGACATAGAGATCCAATGCCAGGATCCCCTGGCAATAAAACTCGAGCCAGGTAAATTCAATGTCGCAACTCAGACATTTTCCCGCAAAGACTTGTATCTAAGTGTAGCTTGTATCACTGGTCCTGAGCAGATAGACCTTCCTCAAATCTTCAGCGAACAAGCCCCACCCTTAGCCAGGTGCATGCAAACTCAGACTACGGTAAATTTAATTGCTTGCTACACCCAACCAGTGAAGAAGGAGCTGCAAGCAGAACTCAAGGCGGTCAACAAGAAAATCAAAATGGTATCTGACGTTCACATGGACCAGAACAGATTTATGCAATGTTGTGAGAACTATCTAAATGAGAAGATCGTGAAAATAGTGAAATCTCATTCGCTCATCCAAGAGAAATATGTTGGTAACAGATACGGGCATGACTTCAAAGCGTTTGCCCTCAATTTGTACATGAGCGACTCGCAATCTTACAGATTCATTGAGAAGATATTCAATCTGCCGTCGAGAACTACTCTCCGACGATTGCAAATGCCCGCAAGAACGGGTGTTAACCTGAACCTGATAGAATACTTGAAGGATAAAGTGGGCAAGATGTCAGAAAAGGAGAAGATATGCGCGATATGCTTCGATGTTATGAGGATCAGTAATAATTTGTGGTATGAAGTGAACAATGATTTTCTGTGCGGAATGCAGGAGATAGATCAAGTGATGGGGCCGGAACCAGCAAAGTATGCTGCGGTACTGATGCTCCGTGGTCTGTATACTCAGTGGAAGCAACCTGTTTCGTTCGCCTTCATGACAGAGAGGAAACACTATCCAGAGCTTAAGGAATGGCTCCACAAGATTATAGGGATGATGTTTGATATAGGGCTGAACATCAAGGCGTTCGTAGCCGATTTAGACAATGAATTCATGGACGTTTCCGTGCCATCAGACACTGAACACCATTTCGAAATAGATGGACGGATGATTTATCGTTTTTATGATGTGAGATACCTCTTCAAGAGTGTAAGGGACGCGTTCATGGAGTATAACTTCCATTTCGGGGAGAAAGTGGCTCAGTGGAAGCATATACTGAAGGTTTACAATAAAGATAACGATCACGACTTCAGCCTAATGCCGAAGATTACAGACGATCATATGCGCCCTAAAGGGGAAGAGTTAGACGACGTTAATTTAGCAATTGAGGTGTTCAGTAACTCAGTCGCCGCCGCCATGAACTTTCACATTGTCGCCAACACGGTTGATTCTAAAATAAAAGACACGGTTGAATTTGTACACAAGATGAGTAAATTCATTGACTTGCTTAATTCGAAAACATTGTCAAGTGCTTATAGAGGTACGGAACAACAGAATCAAGTGATGTCTGATCTTCTAAACTACCTGGGACTTATGGAAGTTATTGATAAGCGTATGCGTTACACGGAATTCCAATTCGTGACGGGACTGATTGTGAACATTAGATCAGTAGTGTGTTTACTGGAAGATTTAAAGAGGGAGAACATTCAATACCTCATCACGAAGTGTTTGAGCAAGGAGTGCGCGGAAGAATTCTTCGAAGATGTTCGAAAGTTGGGTGGTAATTGTTGTGAACGACCGACGGCTATCATGTTCGCGCGCTCTTTCAGACGCATGTTCCTCACTAATCTGGTGAACAAGGACGGAGCGAACGAGCAAGACTTGAAGTCGACGTTGTACAAAATCGGGGAACATGATTTGGGAAAGAAAGACGAGCCTGAATGCGAGAACCTGAAGATAGCCGGTATCAGCGATATCAAAATACAATGGCCGTCAACTCAATACATAGCTGGTTATATTCTGTGTAAGTGTTTGGAGAAGCATAAATGCGCGACGTTTATTGAAAAACTGAGCAGTCATTATAAAATACCTGTTGAAAGCAACGCAGCGACCCTTATAGAGCATTTTAAGAAGTACAACGTCGAAAACATAGACAGCGTGGATCTCCTCAAACCTCCTGAGTACCTAGTAGATTTTTTGGACCATCTTACCGAGAAATATTCCGAATATTACACCAGTACTAATCGGGGACCGGTGAATTTTGGATGGAACATGTATAAATCAGTGGAAGAAGACAGTTTCGCGTTGCCATGTGAATGTTTTCCGCTGAAATTCATGAAGATGGTTTTCATTAGACTGAAGATAGAGCACTGTGTTAGGGAGCATAATAGGCAAAGTAAGAATCCTAGAAAACCACGGCATCAGCAAGTGAAAAAACCGAGTACTAGAAAAAGCAAATAAATAAGTTGTTTAACATTTAAAAACTGTTTTATTTTTGGTTTTTAGTGTGTGTACAAAGTTATAAATACAAGTTATGGCCTGTAAAAGGAGCAAATATTTAAATGGACCCTTCCCTAAGGAAGCATCTGAAGAGTAACCTCTATTATCAAAATATTTTATATATTTTTTCAATTGGGTGTGATTATGATCTAAGATGTCCTCCAAGTAATAAATAAATAAAATATAATAAATATTTGGCGACAATCTTAAGAGTCATAATAGTTTTGTCATTTTTGGTTTTAAAGTATATTTGTGGGATTTTTTGTGTTCTTAAAATAAATAGTTATTAACATCACTCCCGAAGAGTAAAAAATATACGTAAACCGCATTATTAACTTTTTTAAGATTACTTTTTCAGTTGAAACCATTTGGATATATTTGCTGATTTGGTCGAGAGTGTACCGTTTATGTTTGTCTCCTGAGTCCTGGGGTGCTACCGCGAACTGAAGTGTACGTCGTGGGAGTTGTTAATAAGACGAGTATTGAGTAGATATTGAACGTTTATTCATAGTGTACAAGCCTTATATACTAATAGAACAAAGGATTCATCCGTGCGTTATTAATTCCCATATGTGACATTGGAAAGTGTCGGCACAATTGATAGTTGATACTTCTCCCATATATGGAATAATAAATCATTGTTGCATTTGCTCAGGGTCAGGTATCATATTACATGTTATTGGAAATAGAAAATAGAAAATGATTTATTTATTAACTATCAGCTGCGGCTTCGTGTGTGGTCTTAAGGACCATACTACAGAACTTCGAAAATCGAACTTCGTATCGTACCGTCCCTTTCCGTCATATAGAATATAACACGAGAGTAAAAGGGACGGCACCATACGAAGTTCGGATTTCGAATTTCGGAGTAGATCCCCTGTTACATGCTGCACCCCGTATATGAATGTTCCCATTGGCAAAAATTGTACCATTTATTTTGGTATTTAGTCCGTTAGAAGTGCGTTTTCGAAATTAACACACGTCATCCAATTTGATTTCTAGGCCACTTCGTACTTTGTCACAGTGAAAATCAATATGACAGCTGCTAGAGATCTCATATTATTGTCACTGTGACACTGTCAAGAGTGACAAGGTTCGAAGTCTTTTTTTATACCACATCGGTGGCAAACAAGCGTACGGCCCGCCTGATGGTAAGCGGCCTCCGCAGCCTATGGACGCCTGCAACTCCTAGGGGTGTCACATGCGCGTTGCCGACCCTTTAAGAAAATCTAGAAATCAACATTCAAACTAATATCGTAAATACGAAAGTGTTTCACCCTTTCCGTCACTGTTACGCATTTAAATTCGCCGTGTTGGTTATTTTGAGTTAAATCCTAAAAAAATACAAAGGATGTAAGATGAGATGATGATGCCTATTCACTCGTGCCTTATAAAGGTCCAGGTTATATGAACTCGGAAATACAGACGGAAATATAACTACTGCCCCACAGGGAGAGGCGACACCACAGTTTTGTTGCCGAACGGCCTTTTTCATGTGAATGTTCATAGATATTAAAAATAGAACAGCTGGTATTGGCATTACTTATCCCGAAATTCATCTCCTAAAGAGATTACGTCAAGGTTAGATTTTGTAAGGCAGTGTCTTAAGAGTTCGCGGGTAAATTGTCATCCTTCTAGCGTTTTTAGCGCACCCAATCTAATTCTAAGACTTGGTGTACTGTCTGCAGCAGAAGTACATGATCATTTTAGTACATTTTCACTTTCACTACTTTGACGCATCATGTTAATGCCATAAAATACTTTTTCTCAAACATGCAATGAAATATTGATGTTATGTTCCTTATAATAGGCTGCGAAGTATGACGTTTCAGGTGCGGCTAGGGCAAGAGGTAGTTAATGGAATTTCATACAAATCTTGCAGGCCTGCAAAGTCCTCTTTTTTAATTTCCATTCCATATAAATTTGTGGCACATGCATAATGACATTCTGCCACTATGCGTATTAAAAATAAATCTTTGTTTTTTTTGTTGTTTATTTCATTGCATGTTTGAGAAAAGCACTATACATACCTCGGCGGGAAATATGGAGTAGCAGCCGTCTATATGTCTTCGGCCGGCAACCCCTTTTGTCCCGGCCTCTGTAGTAATTTAATCGTTTGGCATTTATTTACGAACCGTGAGATCTTCGAGAAGACAAGTACGGTTGCCAGTTTTGTTGCACTTTTAGCACCACCCAGGGGTCACGTGTAGGGTAACGGTGGGTACTCCCCACGGACGTGGTGCAACTTCGACCCCCCCTTTGTCAAGTGAGCGGGCAACTTGACTGTTAGAAGTTGTCAAGCCGCCCGAAGGCCTTTAACTTGGCTTAACGTGCCTTCCAAAGCACGAGAGCGCTCAGTTAGTAACCACTCAAAGCGGTCACCCATCCAAGAACTGACCTGCGCCCACATTGCTTAACCTCGCATACCGCACGCGGTACGCGGGCGCCGCTGGGCCGCGAGCGCTCTAATACTAAAATACTAAAAATATGATATGATGGTGATAGCATCCACTTTTGCCGTTGGCTGTATGTGCACTACTTTTACGAAAACGCTCCGAGCCACCAGGAGATACCACGTTGGAATTAGACTGAAACACTTTGAACCAGGATCAACGGCTTAACGTGCGTTCCAAAGCACGGGAGCGCTCAGTTAGTAGCCACTCAAAGCGACCCATCCAAGAATTGACCTCGGCCGACATTACTTCGCATACCGCACCCCAAAAACTGTTATATATCAAAATGATATTTCGGAAGCGCACGCGGGAAAATTAATGCTAATAATAAATCCACCACCATATCAGCCCTAGGACGTCCACTGCTGGACATAGGCCTCCCCCAATTTCATGGGGGGTAAATGCCAGAATCGCCACGCTTGGCATGTGGGTTGGCGATCGCAGTATCTCCACCGCACTCTAGGAATGCTGCTGCCCATTCCCCGGTGGTCTTGGTCGTGGTTGGTGGTGGTTGGTTGGTAATAATAAATCAATTAAGTGTAAAAAAAACCATAGATATTGGTACCTATGTTTTACATCGTCACTAGTCATTAAATGACGTGAAATTACCTAAGGTTAGTTCAAGACCTAGCCCACTCTGGAATATAAAAAGAGCTTATGAAAGCGCCCAATACATTTATATAAGCCCTTTTACTTCCAAACCATTCACTCCTTCATTCCAAATATAGAATGATCAATATAAACAGCGAGGTTGCCAGCTCGCGTTTCAAAACAGCTCTCTACTTACTCAGTATTTCTAGTTATAGCGTATTTACATAAATAATACAACTGAAATGCAACCGTATTACTTTGTAATAAAGTTGAAATTGAATTCGATGCGGGCATTGCTTAATATATTCTAGAACGATGGCAGGATGTAAACAAGTTTATTGATCGTTGGAGTTTAAGCTTTATTAGTTAGGTAATAAGATTTAAAAAGAGAATGGTTTGAGGTTCGAATTTTAAATATGGCGTGACAGATCACAAGTGGTTTCGAGAAAACACTCACGTAGCGAGTATTGTTGTACAATGTTGTATATTGCATTATTAAAAAGTCAACGACTAGATGTTAAATTTGTAGGTTGTATAGAATAGAGGACATAGAGGTATAGATTCGTCCGAACGCAAAGTTAAAAAAATAAACCACAGCACTATAAATATTATAATATTCAGATGTAGGTAATGAATTTCAAAACTGGGCAAAAAGATGTTAAGTTGTTATTAATTAGGGTGAGATGAGAGGAGTTGATGGATATATTATTTTATTATACCAAAACTAGGACGCATTCAGTAAAATTCAATTGTGATAAGGGGGCCATTTTGACTAGGCTTAAGCTAGTTAAGTATTATTGTTATTTTTTTTGTATGGTTTGAATTTAGCCATATTGAACCGTTAAGTTTAAGGAGAAACTTTGCCTCCTTGTGCGTGTTCTATCGCTTGTATAATGGGCTGTGTTCCGAAGAACTGTTCGATCATCGCACCGCTCGCCGTCGGCAGGGCATTCATCCTCACACCTTAGAACTGCTTAGAACCTAAATGGTAGCGTACGGTACTGTTTCAGAGGAACTTCCTCCCTCGGACGCTCCTGTTGTGGAATGAGCTCCCTGCCGAGGTTTTCCTGAGGAACTACAGTATGGGATTCTTCAAGAAAAGAGTGTATAATTTTTTAAAGGGTCGGCTACGCGCATGTGACACCTCTGGAGTTGCAGGCGTCCATAGGCTGCGGTGACCGCTTACCATCAGGCGGGCCGTACGCTTGTTTGCCACCGACGTGGTATAAAAAAAAGTTTTGACCGAGTATATAACTACCTATGTACTAATATGTGAATTCAAGTTTTTACTCATTGCAAGAGTTTTTAGAAAGTTAATTTATAATAAACTTAGTATTGTTTAATATTGTGACAACTTATTACTGATAAGGCTCTCATAATAAACAGCAGTTTAGTTTTTAGGTTATAAATTACCGGCGAGATTAGCAGACATAACAGTTAATTACCTAGTAAAAATAACTAGTAATACCGTTATGTCTTGGTAATCAGCAAAACGTTTTCTAACCTCCAAATATCCAGTAACCAACTATACCTATATACTGGTTCAGTTTGTAATGTATATCCTTTCTATAACCATTTCAAAAATATTCATATTTGTAATAAATAAATATTTTAGCATTTTCAAATTAGCAGTGAACATAAAAATAGATTACATTTGCTCGGTAATTATCGCAGTTTCGTAGAGATGTCGCTGTTTTCAATGATTGTGGCAAAGATAAAACAAATGTGTAGATTCGTTACTAAGATTTTTTAAATTTTCATATGTGAATAAAATATATAACAATGTGGTAAAATATTTAAAGCAGTTATTATTCCACGCGCTATTCAGAGCGGCTACCACGTCGTTCGTTCGTTTATCTCTTATCTCCTTCTCTGTCGCCCGAGTATGAACGTGCGAAAGAGATATAGAACAAACAACGTTCGCATTTCACAGTGATGTTCAATAAAGTCTAGGTAACGTATGTAAAAGTATAGGTAACATAAAACCTTTTGACAAGGTCAACCCGATACTTACATAAAAGTACACTAAAGTTTCAACAACGTAACAAACCGTGCATTTTCCAATATGCCGGATCCACGGAATGGCCGATGATGGCCCAACGTACAAGACACAGTTATGCGTTAAAGAGAGAAATACATTTTTTCATCTCATTCTACTACCTACATAACTGCGTCCCGTATTTGTTACGAATATCATCATTTTAGTGTGAGTGACGAGATGACGGGCGATAGAGAGTTATGGAAGAAAAAAACATGCTGCGCCGACCCCAAATAAATGGGAAAAGGGCACGCGAATGATGATCATCATTTTAGTAGCGGCTGTTCTAGCTTATCGAAGTTAAATGCGATAATTTTTAAACAATTATGATCGTCACTTGCTATTCAAAATTGCAGAAAAAAACAACTTCAAACTCCTACTATAAACAAATGTTCGTATTACTTTATTAAAACATACTGAAACGCTATAGGTATGCCTATAAATTTTTTGTTCTCTCGATTTCTCCAGTATCCCGCTACTTATCAGATACTGACTTGATGACAATGGTACCAAATAGAAAGCCACTGGAAAGCATACTCTTAATAAAATTTTACGGAATCGGTCCAATAGTACCTAATCAGACGAATTGAGAACCTCCTCCTTTTTTTGAAGTCGCTTAAAAATAAAAGAGGCTAATGACTCCCCAAAGCTTTTGAGCCCATGACTAACCTTTACCGTGACAAACCAAAATAAAATCTAGTTACAGAGGGGTCGAGCGGGTCCTCAAAATTCTGGGTCACGCCTTACGAATAACATTCTGGATCTGTAACTTTACTAGGTAGTTGCCGTCCTCACCGTCCGTGACCCAGACTAACTTTAAAGTAAAATCTAGTCCAAGAGGATACGAGTCTCGAGCCTTTCCTCAATATTCCGGGTCAAGCCTTCCGAATAGTACTCTGGATCTGTAACTTTACTAGGTAATTACGGTCCTCGCCGTCCGTGACTCAGAAATCTCAGAATAACCTTGACGTTGACGAATCAAAGTAAAATCTAGACCAAGAAGATTCGGGCCTCGAGCCTTTCCTCAAAATTCCGGATCAAGCCTTCCGAATAGTACTCTGGATCTGTAACTTTACTAGGTCCTTACCGTCTTCGCCGTCATCGAGATACACCTCCTCGCCCTCCATCTCCGCGAAGAGCTCCTTGTGGACCCGCTTCAGGTGCGTCTTGAGGTTGGCCGTGGTGGACAAATACGAGAATTGCTTCTTGCACTCGTTGCAGCTCGCGATTTTTCGCTCACTGTCGATCGCCTGTGGAGTGCGGATTTCATACATATGCCATGATGCATATGTATGAAATCATAAGGAAACAAAGTCTGCTACTCCGGATCGTGACACAAGCCTACTCACTGTACAGCCTGTACACACACGCACTCACACTACGACCGCCAACCACCGATAGGCTCGATAGCAGTGATGACGTAGGCTTGTGTCACTCGCACAACGATTTTTCCCCGGAGTGCCATACCTTGTATTTAATACATGTAATCATTTGGTAAGGCTTCGTTTATGTTGGGTCGATCATCGCATTTGAACGGCCCCTTTTTATAGCAGGAAAGTGGCAAACAAGCATACGGCGTGCTTGATGATAAACAGATACTATAACCTATGGACGCTTGAAACCCTAAAACCCTGGTTCCGGAATCAGATCGCCCGTTAGCCATCATGGTTTAAAAACGACTTAGTTAATTTATTACTTTGTCCTTTGTACGCATTGTTCTGTCATAATGGTAACTAATAAAATAACTATGCAGTGTAGGTAAGTTTATAAATATAATAAATAAATATTGGGGGACAATCTTACACAAATCGACCTAGTCCCAAACTAAGCAAAGCTTGTACTATGGGTACTAGGCGACGATATACATACTTATATAGATAAATATATACTTAAATACATAGAGAACATCCAAGACCCAAGAACAAAATCCGTGCTAAATGCACAAATAATGCCCTGGCCGGGATTCGAACCCGGGACCTCCAGCTTCGGAGACAGTGTCACTACCAACTAGGCTAAACAGGTCGTCACCAAGTACATATATAAGTATTTTTTTTTAATGACATAGGTGGCAAATGAGCAGACGAATCGCCTGATGGTAAGCGATTAGCGCCGCCCATGGACACTCGCAACACCAGAGGGGTTGTGTAGTATGTGTGTAAATGAAAGATAAAGTAGTGTGACATAACTACATATGTCTCACTATCAATGGAATACAGTAAGATTTAACCATAGGGGCCCTTAACATGATTATTATTATCACAATACTGAATGTCAGTATTATAGCGGTTTTCAAAATAGTTTGGATTATCCTTCGATATTAATCAATACTCACGTGATATTAGTGTATCGCGAAATAATATTAACGTGTAAAGGACCCCATGGAGATAGAGATACTACGCGAGTCGATTGGCTATGTGCACGTCTGAAACGTCAAACGTCAAAGGTCCCGAGACAATGTCAAAATTTAGAGATGTCAAATAATGACACATGAATATTTTATTTACTTTAGTAAACGAGAAAGACCCCGTAGTGGAAATTTTACTGAAATAAATAAGAGAATAAATAAATACATACAAACGAAACGAATCGTAGGAAACCGTTAAGAAACCAATAGAAAACGTGAAAGTAAATTTGATAGTGGTCCCCGGTAAGTACTCATTTCTGCCATGGTGTGCGCTACGATCGCCTAGCTTACCCCCACCACCTACTTCGCACATAGCCAATAGATACTGACTATCAATTTGTCTTAGTGTGTCCCTTTCTAATATTAGTATAATTATATCTGTATACTGTCATATGTATATATATTTTTAATGTGGCAATGTGTCTGTGTGAGAGGGACACGCTAAGTTCTCTAAGACAAAATGAGTCTGTTTCGGGCTCGTTTTTCATCTGATCTATGATTAATTTATAACCAGTCTTGCATCTAACATTATAAAGTTTATATTTAATTGTCAAGGTTTTGAAAAAAAAACGTCCAGTTCTTTGGGTTTAGCTAAAGGTTGGATTTTGTTTTATTGTTTGGAATTCGATGTAATGTTTAAAGATTTACCTCAAAATATGCCCACACTGAAGCCTGCGCCTCGTTTTTTCTGCCATACTTTCTCTCTATATTTTCGGCAGCCGGCAAATTCACAAATACGTCATTGTGTTTATACTTCAAATGATTTTTGAGGTTATGTGAGGTTGTCTTGTAATTATACAAGTTGTGGCATAACTTGCATTGCGCTTCTTTATTCTCATCATCGACTTTATCGAAGTAATTCCAGATTAAATTAACGCGTCTACCAGTTTCACTCATTTTCGTTAAATAACCGGTTAATTAACGACGGAATAACGAGATGTTACCGAAACGCGTTCACACCAAGATGGCGGACGGGGCACTGCCGGCGCGCGGCTTCGATCGGATACACGTGACTCCAAAAGACATTAAGTACTGATTGAGAGTTAAAGAAAAAACTACGCTACTAGTAGTGAAATAAAGTCTGTTATTACTATAAATGTTTTGGTTACTAAACCTATTTGATCGAATTAGTTGTCATAAACGGATTATACACTGAGATCCGTTATAAATAAAAAGTTTTAATATTTACTTTTAAGATCAGCCCGGCTAGTATGATAGCTTATACCGTCACGTTTTATGTGACGTTTCAGTACATTTTGGCCGTATAACGTGACGGTATAAGCTATCATACTAGCCTTAAAACCCGTGTTTTATTATTAGCCACCGTATATTATTGATACCGTTAATCGCAGACGTTGTTCCTTTTTTGCATGTTCATATGTGCGGGAGAGACATACATATTTGACTTAATTATATTAATAGTAGTCTTTGCTTGCGCCGTTGAGGTTGTAGGGTATATTTTATATAGAAAACTCCCGTGAGTTTGAGACATATTAAATATAAACGAGTCACTCACGTCTTTTCGAGTTGCTCGGCGCGGGCGGAGGCGGTGGCGGCGAGAATCTACCCTCGTTTTCTTCACAATTGTTCAATGCCGAGCTACACACAACACTCACAACGTCACATGCTAAAGTATCGTCCACACTCTTCACAGACGTAGTATTCAACACTGTTTTCCAGTTGGGTGGTACAGCCCATCCACAATCTCAATCAACCGCGTTTTACCCGTGGTACCACGGCTTTTGTACCACAGGGGGACCACGGGTATTTTTTTTTACCCGTTGTCCCACCGTTCTAAACACTGTTCGCCAGTGGGTCTACGGGTAATTTACTTTTTCCCATGGTCCCACGATGCGATGTGTTTAAAAATGTACGGTTCTGGCGCTTCGCCGGCCGCTGCCGCGGTACGCTCGCTTCGCTCGCTCGGCTCGCGCACTTTAGGATCGCAGTTCTACTAACACTCCTCCTCGCTCCGCTCGTCGTCGTACCTAACCATTCTGTAGAATAAATTTAGTGAAAACAAACAGTTCAGTAATAATTACGAACATAGACGAACCATGGGGAAAAATAAATTACCCGTAGACCCACTGGCGAACACTGTCTAGAATGGTGGGACAACGGGTAAAAAAAATTACCCGTGGTCCCCCAGTGGTACAAAAGCAGTGGTACCACGGGTAATACCCTCAATCAACATGTCGAGCGATATTCGACCTTAAAGACGTGAGTGACCCGTTTCATTATATTAAATATGTTGTAGGGTATATAATAACATTTCACAAGCTTTTAGGTATCGTATGTTCGGGTTCGGGTCACATCTTGTGTATCGAACAAGAATCTTATGTTTGGGCTCATTCGATCCTTCTCAGCGAGTGGTTCATGACTGGAGAAAACAAAGTACAGTCGGCAATAAAAGTTTGTAACAAAAATGTATTTTTTATTTATTTATTGACATAATGAGAACCAACAGCATTAATTACAGAAATTGCAGCTTAATTAGACATAGAGAGTCAATTACAGGAACTCACGTTTAGAAATAATATGAAAATAAAAGAACCATACGCTAGGTATAAGTAATACACTATGACGACCTGTTTAGCCTTGTTGTTAGTGACACTGCCTCCGAAGCTCGGTCCCGGGTTCGAATCCCGGCCAGGGCATTATTTGTGCATTTAGCACGGATTTTGTTGTTGGGTCTTGGATGTTCTCTATTGTATTTAAGTATGTATGTCGTCGCCTAGTACCCATAGTACAAGCTTTGCTTAGTTTGGGACTAGGTCGATTTGTGTAAGATGTCCCCTAACATTTAATACACACAATGTACAACAAACTACACATGGCCGCGTACGGTACGATTTCAGAGGAATTTCCTCCCTCAGACGCTCCGACCGTCGAATGAGCTCCCTGCCGAGGTTTTCTCGAGGGACTACAGTATGGGGTTCTTCAAGAAAGGTGTGTATACATTTTAAAGGGTCGGCAACGCGCATGTGACGCCCTGGAGTTGCAGGCGTCCATAGGCTACGGTGACCGCTTACCATCAGGCGGGCCGTACGCTTGTTTGCCGCCGACGTGGCATTAAAAAAACATGCAGGAGTTAGAACCGCATTGATAAACAATATCAAAGATCGGAACCTGGTTGTTCTAAAGAAGTACAGACAGTATGTTTAAAAAGAAAAGAAACATTTAATTTATATAATATTTAGCAGAACCATTGCATATATCTTCTATGGCAGAACTTAGTTAATAAGTTACTTATGAGTACACAGTTTCCTTTGTGTTCTTATGCATTTATACTGTAGTACGTAAAGTGACCGATATAGCCCTCCGAATCGCTAAACTTAAGTGGCAGTGGGCGGGGCACATAGCACGTAGAACCAATGGCCGTTGGGGCGGAAAGGTTCTCGAGTGGCGACCACGTACCGGAAGGCGTAGCGTGGGCAGGCCCCCCACACGGTGGACTGATGACCTGGTGAAGGTCGCGGGTGTCCGCTGGATGCGGGTGGCGCAGGACCGGTCATTGTGGAAGTCTTTGGGGGAGGACTATGTCCAGCAGTGAACGTCTTTCGGCTGACATGATGATGATGATGACGTAAAGTATGTATATGTATGACATCACATATTTATTGGCTATATGCGAAGTAGGTGGTGGGGGTAAGCTAGGCGATCGTAGCGCACACCATGGCAGAAATGTGTACTTACCGGGGACCACTGTCAAATTTACTTTCACGTTTTCTATTGGTTTCTTAACGGTTTCCTGCGATTCGTTTCGTTTGTATGTATTTATTTATTCTCTTATTTATTTCAGTAAAATTTACAATACGGGGTCTTTCTCGTTTACTAAAGTAAATAAAATATTCATGTGTCATTATTTGACATCTCTGAGTTTTGACATTGTCTCGGGACCTTTGACGTTTGACGTTTCAGACGTCCACATAGCCAATAGCTCATACCAACACGGTTATACCTAGTAGGTAGTCCCTTCCCCATATCGTCCATAGTCTACGGTGTTCTAAAATCAGACGGAACGGAATGTCCGTTTGTAACTACGACAGTATTAAAAGAAAACAATTTATATCTGGTAAATAATTTATTTATGCTTACCAAGATCTTAACACGAAAACTACGTATGATTGACACACACCTACACCTTTGATTTCTCCCGCGCTAATATTTCTTAAATAATCTGTTGATACAACTTAACACTATTATATATCTTAAGACGAATATACAGCATTTTCAAAAACTTCAACGGGAAACAAGGACAAGGCAATTCGAAGGAGTCTTTCTCAATAATACAATATAGATTCCAACCGAATTTCATATTCAGTACATTGCTACTTCTATAATATTCGTTATACTTATTCTCCATATTGTTAACGAACTGCCTTAATTGCGTAGGGGGACGTATCTTGCACAATTTGTTTGTATTATCAGCATTATAGAAATGGAAAGCTTCTATTAATTCTGCTTTGTTCTGAGGCTCAAATTTGTAATAATCGCACAGGGTTTCGACGAGTTTATCGCAAGTATGCCTTTCTAGACATTTCGATAGTAAATATCCGGCTACATACTCATTTGTAGGCCAATTTACCTTATAGTCAGTTACATCTATGGACAGGCTTGTATTTTGATCGCTTTCGGTTTTCTCCATGTCAGCCTTAACATATTCAGCAATTTTGGAAAGCGTTGTCATCATGTCATCCCCCGTTGCTGTGGTTCTGGTGTTGTTTAAGAGATTACTTAAACAAAGTCTTCGGAAAGCTCTGGTAAATTTGATCGGAGTAGGTTTTGATTTAGTCAAGCGTCTGATCTCTTCGAAGTATGTTTGCATGAAATCCTTGCTTAAATTCTTTGTTAGTAGATAATTCATGTTGGACTTCTTCAGATCTGATATTAGAGACATCAAAGATTTGATAGTTACTGACAAGCCTGTGACGAATTCGCTTTCATATACATTTCCGTACTTGTCAACTAATTCTATCGTTTCTAAATACTGCAAAGTGTCTTTTAAGAAGCGTTGTTGAGGTGCAGTCGCCCTGTAAGCGTCAGCAAGCTTTCTCGAGTACAATATGTCGTATATTTCGCGCATTTTTGATATAAACTGAGCAGTGCCTTTCGTCTGTTTATTTTGCAAGCGAGCTACAACATGAAAATGCATGGCAGCGGCAACAGTGTTACTGAATAACTGCGTTGCCAATTTAACGTCGTTATTAACCGTTACGTCAGGCCGAACGTGTTTTACCGTTATGTTCGGCATAAGTTTCAACTCCTGCTCTTTGTCATGATCGTACACCCTAAGAATATGCTCCCATTTAGCTATACTATCACCGATATGGAAATCATATTGCATTAATTCATCTCTAGCGGTTTTAAAGAGATCCGGCACGTCATATATGTGGTATATCTTTCTCTCATTAATCAAGAAAAACGGCTCTTTAATAGTGACATCAAGAAATTCATCGTTCGAATTGGTCACTAACACTTTAACATTCAATCCTATATCGAACAGCGCTGCTATAGTTTTATGCAACCACACTTTTAACTCTGAATGTTCCCGCTTCTCCGCTACCAAAGCGAAGGACACCGGTTGCTTCCATCTACCATAGAGTCCTCTTACCGAAATCACCGCAGCATACCGCGCAGGTTTCTGCACAACAACATTGTCTATTTCCTGCATGCCGCACAAATAATCATAAAACACATCGTAATACATATTTTTGTTTAAACGCATCACATCGAAGCACACTACACAGATCTTCCCCCACGCGGACTTCTGGCCTATCTTCACCTTCAAAGCCTCCATAAAACACTGATTAATTCCACTAGTCACCGGCATCCTGAAACGTTCGATACAATCTTTAGACGGCAAATCGAAAAATTTCTCAACAAACTTGTACGCTTTCGGATTCCAGATGTACAATTTCAGTGCGAAATGCTTGAAATCGGACGGTAAGTTCCTCCCAACATATTTATCAGTAAGATACGCGTGCGATTTGATGAAATTAGCAATCTTCTCGTCCAAATACTTGTCGCATCCTTTTAAAAAATACAACTTCTCCATAAGAGGCCTCTCGATCGATTCCAGCCTCTTATTCGCTTCCTCGATTTCCAAGGCATATTTCCTCCTCAAATCCTTGCTGAAATATTCAATTAGGTCCCGAGTGGTTTGTGCCGAGGCAGATTTGCAGCTGACGTCAGCTAACCGACGCCCAACGGATGGTATATTGATCTGTTCGACCGCTGAGAATGTAGCGATTTTATAGAACACTTCAGCGATGTCTGTTTGAGTTTCACTGTTAACTTGGAAGTCGAAGTATGTAGGTTCAGCCTTGATTGGCGGGATTACTATTGGTAGTTGAGGATCTGGCAGTATGATTTCTGGTGCTCGGGGTTTAGATAGAAATGCCTCCGGGCGTGGATAAATAATTCGCTCCGTTGCAAGGTGCTTGGGAGTTCCCTGTATGGGATCTCTGTTGACTGGAGTTTCGAAGTGTATTCGCTCCGGTGCCTGGTGGTGCTCTGAAGTTTCAAACTGTATAGAATCCTTGTTGACTGGAGTTTCGAAATGTATTGTCTCCGGTGCCTCTGGTTCTGTAGGTTTCTCGTGAAAACTGCAGGTCGGCGGTTGCTCCGGTTCGAACTTTATTTCGATGATTTCTTCATCTACTTCTGGTTTCATTTGTACCGACAACAGACCCGAAGAACCTGGAATAGGAATAGGTTAAGCATTTAATGAAATAAGTTCTAAATCAAAGATAAAAGTTTCTCTCAAAAATTTTAATTTTTGGTACAAGATTTTTTTGCGCTAACTTTACTTTTTCACAATCATCAACTACTCGTTGAGACGTTTCGAATGAGCCCAAACACGAAGTGTTCATCCTGTGCCTTCACCTTATGGCCACCTTCTGTCTCCATCATCAGATCAGCTCGGTGGTACCATAATATAGTATTGTCACTGAACTTACATAAGTATGCAAAATTTCAGCTCAATAGCAAGGGGTTTGCAATGGGCGGAGCGCGTCGCGTTTTAAACCTACCGCTTGCCAACCCCGGGGTGATCGGTCAGGCGAGGGCCGTCGCCGCGCGAGCTTGTGTGTCGTGTCGCGATCCGCCTCCGCCGCCGACTTGAATTACGATGAACCGCGCGTAAATAACTCCTAATGGTTCCATCGGAAGATCAGCGCTGGTAATCGCGCCAGCAACACGCTGAAATGGAACCATTTCGTGCAATACCCGTTGTGACTTGTTTTTGTATTCTATTTCTTTTTTGTTGTATTGTATTGTCACGAATAAATGTTTTCTATTCTATTCTATTCTATTCTATTCATAATGTGGATGTCTTTACAGAGAATCAAATATAAACAAGTCACTAATTGTATATAAACTTTGTTAATGTAAAAGGCAATCGTATTAATTGCCAATTCAAGTCTTTTTTTCATTTTTTTTTTATATATTGTTTTTTCTACACGACTAAATTGTTAATGAATTATTTGCAGCCTCTCTTGTACCTTCTTATGTAAGTAAATGCAGGACATAACCAAATAATTTGCACCTTTCTAATATAAAAGAACGTATCCTCATAAGAAAACTACGGCACTTACGTCGTTTTGTGTAAGGAGGAGTCTTCCGGTGATAACGTAACCTTTTTGGGCTATACTCAATGGCTATACTGTTCAAAATAATCTTCTATAAAAGGGGGTACGAAACCCTAAAAAGAGTATCTTAATAGAGCCGTAGGTATACTTTATTAACTTACTTTTTGTGTTACTCACTTACAAATTAAAGTTACAAGAGTTCAATGAAATTTCCGTTCCCGAGATCAGTTTTATTATTGGTGTTATTCATAATGACACTGACATACGACATGTGCAGTAATATGTACTTATTAATGTATTCATGGAGTGACAACCCCAACGCTACACGTGCCGCGCGTGAATGAATACAAGTTATGCGATTGCGATAGACAGAGATGCAGAGAATAGGTACGTTTCTTATGCCTAAACGCCGTTTTTGTTAGGAAGTGAAATTTCTGTATGTACTATTACTTATTCTGTGTCAATAGGGTCTGTGTCTGATCTTTACTACTTGCATACTTATGTACATATGCAAGTTAAATAGAAGATATTGTAAAAATTAAAATTAATTCGTATACCTATATAACTAACCCCGTTGGAAAATCCCCGAAATTTTCATTTCAAAGTTCAATATCTCAAAAACGGCTGAACCGACTTTGATAACACACATCTAAGAACCACCGCTGAAAAACCTGCTTTCAAATAAAAAAGTCCCATTCAAATCGGTTCACACGTTTAAAAGCTACAATGCCACAAACAGACACACACACAGATACGACATGTTAAACTTATAACTCCCCTCTTTTACGTTCCGCATTGGGGGTTAAAAAGAGTTCGATTTAGAGAAAGACAAATGTTGTATGCCTCCATGGGAAGCTTCAGTTGTTGCAGTACATACCGTCATAGACAGCTCGTGGCCAGTGCTGGGCAGCTGTAGAATGGGCACAGCGGTGGGGACTAGGGCCCCGCCAGCCTATAGGTTGAATGATCCCAACGAGCGATAGACAGCCCGCCTGTTCCCGGCCGGGCGTCCCTACAAACCATCAGGGCCCCGCCAGACATCTGCTCTGGCAGGAAGTGCAGTGAGCATATCTGGGCATCACAGTACTCCGAACTGTGCTTGTCTGCGAGGTCCTGCCGATTGATCATCTACATTGAACTACATACCATCATAGACAAACTCGTGGCTGGTGCTGGGCAGCTGTAGAGTCGGTACAGCAGTGGGGACTAGGGCCCCGCCAGACATCTGCTCCGGCAGGAAGTGCAGCGAGCATATCCGGGCATCACAGTAACCGGAGCTGAGCTTGTCTGCAAGATCCTGCCGATTGATCAGCTTCAGCCATTGGCTCAATCTGTAATTGACAACATTTCCTTTTTTTAAGCAGGCTTTTTTCCGATGAAGTCATATAGAGAATAAAAAGTTAAGTAAAACCACATTTTTAAATTCTCGAAAATATCCCAATTTCATATAAATAAATCAATTTCAAAAGTTCCTCATTCTAAAAGAGAGTAAGTGACAAGTAAGGCGTCACAGCGTAACAAATCATACAGAAGCACTGTTACTAAGACAGATTTACTAAAGAAAGTGAACTGCTGTTCTTTTTGTGCGCTGTGACTGTCACAATTTCATAGTAGTGACGTCATTACTACGATGGTAGGTAGGCTTTCTTAAATTTTCATGAATCTTTAGAAAACTAATAGCTATAAAAATATAAAAAGAATTTTTTGGGGTTTCTTGTTCCCAAATTAACGAAATGAGTTAAGATACTTAAGATTTCATAGTACTTAAAAATTTGAAATGTTGTCAATTAACCAAGATTTAGTGGTTAGCATCTACGTATTGTTGAGAGATATTTAGCGTTCCACTGGCCATTATATTATAAGGTTCTGGCAGAATGTTCTCTGCCACGACACATGGCTTATCCATTTAGTTTCTAAGTCTTTGATTATTTTCTTAAGTTTAGTTTCTTAAGTAGTTGTACGATAATAATGTCTGTGTTTTTATTTAATTTTAATATCATGTTATACCATGCAGTGGCGGTACGGCCTTAAAAGCCCAAAAGCCTGGCTTGCGTTACTAAATTAGCAAAAACCAAATATATGAACGACTAATTCTTTTTTCCATTTCAAACTAAATTAAAATCCGCGCGGCGGCGCCTGATCTGTATATTCTATTCATCTTGGTTGGGGTAGTAGTACAAAATTCGACCGTAGCAAGTAAGTGGCGCTACTGCCGCGCGAAATGAGCGGTCTTAACACGATAGAGTTGAGACACGGGCTAGTCATCTCGCTCGCACGCGCGGGCTTGCAAGCGGGCTTTAATGCTGATATCTTTTTTCTCTTTCTTATCTATCAAAACTGCTACAAAACGAGAAATACGTATCTATAGCTAGATCTAGCAAATAGTTTGTGACTAGAAGCCCGGCTTTCGACGTGAAGTTATCAACAGATATTAGTCAAATTCGAATTTCGCGCGTGCGCGTTCATGACTGGATGGATTGTGATGCTAACTTCATTGATTACAATTATGTACATTACTTGAAACTGAACAATTTGTTTGAGCGGATAGTGTTTTGTATTAAAAAGTTTATTAAAGTGGAAAGTGACGATGGATGAAGTCGTTCCGTGTGACGATTTAAAATGTGCACAAGTTATCGACGCAGAAAAGGTAGGCACGCTAAACTTTGCATAAAAAAGCAACTTATTTTTTCACCGAAACCTACGCCTGACTTGAGTATTTCTCAGATAAGCAAGTCACATAAACGACAATTTCGAAGATCGGTGCGATTGCTGAGATGTCTGTACAGTTTTATCTAGTAATAGCATGCCTTCAGTGTGTTTTGTTGGTCTGTCCTGTCTACGCCACACCAGTTAGTGATAAAGTGATAATGAAGAGTAAAAATTTACTAGTATGGTAATATGGCAAGGTATCAAGGTAGGAGATAGATTTAATGATATTGTGTGTAAAAAAAAATACAAAAATGTATCCCTCGGCTTACCCTTCTCTGCAACCCTAGGCACGCCACTGATACCATGTATGTTGTGGATATGAATAAAGAGTTTATCTATCTATCTATCTATCTACCTTATTGGGTTTGGGCGACGTCGGTCGGTTTCTTATTTTGTCAGATTCGGGACAGGTCAGATTCTTCGTTTGTCGGATTCAGATTTGGGCAAATTCTTACTTTGTCGGATTCGTAGGAGGTCAGATTTTTATTTTGTCGGATTCTAACTAGGTCTGTACCTTTCATCATTGAATAGAGAACTTACGAAGTGTCAGCAAAAGCTAGACGTTACAACGGAAGCATTAAAATCTAGTGAAAAGAAAATTAGGGATCTTAATCTCGCATTAAACGACATCACTCTGAATTACAATTTAAACTGTTTTGAAATACAAGAATACAAGTCATATATTGAACAAATGATTGCAGCCGGAAATTACAATATTAAGTCTATTCAATCTTTTTGCAACTCTTTATGTAATAGCGGTCGAACGAGTTACGTGCGCACACAGTCCTTATCATCCACGACCGGCGAGGCGGCCGGCTCGGACGTCCGTACCCCCGCGCCAGCGCCGCCAGCGGCTCGCGACTGCAGTCCCACTGCGCCCCGCGCCCGCGCCAGGGACTCAACGACGGAGCCTGCGCCTGCCCCCGTACCGGACACCCCCTGCCCGGCTGAAAGCCCGAAGGACGCTCCTACTGATGAACATGTCAGCCTCCAACAATGTCACAAAAATAGTGACACGTACAGGACTGTGCTATATACAGATGAGACCGGTGCAGGTTTTGGCGATATCCTAAACAGACAGTTAAGCCAAACCGTGTGCAATTATTGCCTTCCTGGAACGACGCTGGCTCACTTGGCCGAATTAATCACGGCGGAGTCTTTACACAAAAACACCACCCTAATAGTGTTGCTTGGTAACAGCCTAAATGTTTCTAGACATGAACTTATTAAGTTTAGTGAGACTCTGATTAGGATATCTGAATCAGGTATAGGGAAAATAATTGTAAGTGGATTTCCTTACATCCGTAACGTAGCCCAAGAAACGAATATGGAAATTTTCAATTTAAATTCTATTTTACATAAAATAAGTGTTTATAATCACCTCATATCTTATTTTGATATAAATAAATTTATTAAAAGTGTAGATTTAACACGAAACTCCATTCAAATCAGGAAAAAAGACAGATCTGTTTGTGCCAAATTATTGGCATACAATATATTGGACCCAGTTATAAACAACTCAGCTGTTGTCATCCCTACAAAAGGGCCGGGCTCGGTGAGCATGAGTGCTGAAGCACAGCCAGTTGTTTTAAACTGACGTCACTGACGACGCCCGCGGCTGAGGCCATGTCTGGCTGCAGTCGCGGTAGCCGAGACATTAGTAATAGTAGTAAGAGTAACCTAACTGTGATAAAGTCATCTAGTCAAATTAATATTGTTCACCAAAATATCCAAGGATTTACCTCTAAGGAATTAGAAATAGGACTATTTTTAGATTGTTTTGATATTCATGTACTTTGCATCACTGAGCACTGGCTTAAAGAACAAGAATTTATGTTTAATTTTAATAATCATAGTTTTATAAGCTCTTTTAGTCGCAAAACTAGTATCCGTGGGGGTTCTTTGATATTAATTAATAATTGTTTAAAAAGTAAAGAGCGGAAGGACATTGTAAACCTATCTGTTGAACGGAATATTGAGCTTTCATGCGCAGAGCTTGAACGGTTTATTATTATTAGTGTTTACCGTCCACCATCTGGAGACTTCAGTATCTTTGAGTCTGTGATGGAGGATGCGCTTAGAAAAGTCTGTAACAGCTCTAAGTGTATCATTGTATGTGGAGACTTTAACGTAAATTTATTAGATTCTTCAGCTATGTCAAATGGTTTACTTAATTTATTTAAGTCATTCAATCTGGTTAATCTGTTCTCACAGCCAACTAGAATCACTGCCACCAGTGCCACCTGTATTGACAACATTTTTAGTAGCGAAGATCCTGTTCACAGATGTATTTTAAATAAGTTGAGCTCTGATCACTGTGGTCAACAAGCGTCCTTCTATGGGAAAGTCGTTAATAAAGAAAAAGAGATAATTTGTAGACCAATCACTGCAGACCGTCTAGCTCATTTTAATAACGGACTAAGCAGTTGTCTTAATTCATTAGCTTTCTCGCAGGATGAACCAAATAAAATGTATTCTTCTCTTTTTAATTGTATAGAGAAAGAGTTTGCTTCCAATTTTAAAATAAAAGTAATCAGGGGAAAAGAAAGGACAATTTTTAGCGATTGGGCCACACCCGGTATTTATAAAAGTAGGAACCATATGTACGAACTATATGGTATGAGAAGTGTAAATAAGGATCCCCAATTCTTAGATTATGTTCGCAACTACTCAAAAACATTTAAACAAGTTTGTAAAGTTGCAAAGTCTTTATTTATTTCTAAAAAAATTAAAGGCTCTGTAGACAAAATAAAAGCAGTATGGAGAATTATAAATGCTGAATGTGGAAGAATAAAAAAGAGAGAGCCTTATGAAACCCTTCAAATTGGGGATAACACCATAAACACTGATTTAAAAATAGCACAGGAGTTTGAAACATTCTTCACAAATATTCCCTTAGAAACAACGAGATCCTTAAATTCTTCCCCTGACTTATCCGAATCACTTTTAAGAAGTTGTTTAAATGAAAGTGACGATATATTTAAATTTACTCATGTTACTCCAAGTCAAATAATTAAGACATTTAATTCACTTAACGTTAAAAAAACTGAAGATCTCTGGGGCCTTTCCGTCATGATTCTAAAATCAGTGATTGTCACAATTGCCCCATATCTAGCTCTGATATTCAACGCTTGCGTTGATGATGGAATATTCCCAGACTGTATGAAACTTAGCAAAATTATACCAGTATTCAAATCGGGGTCAAGAACAGACCCCACTAATTTCAGACCGATCTCTATACTTCCCGCACTAAGTAAAATTTTTGAAAAAATATTATTGAATCAACTCTTGTACCATTTCAACAGTAATAAACTCCTCCATGAAAAGCAATTTGGATTCATTAAAGGTCGATCGACAACAGATGCTGGAGTAACACTATTACGAGCCATCTTTAATGCATGGGAAATGTCAATGGACGCCATTGGCATTTTCTGTGATCTGTCTAAGGCGTTTGATTGTGTACACCATGGTATATTAATCCGAAAGCTTAGTTTTTACGGGGTACAGAACAATGCGCTATCTCTTATCTCATCTTATTTATCTAATAGAAAGCAACAAGTAGAGGTAAACAGAGTACAATCATCTGGGTCCAACGTCACGATAGGAGTCCCTCAAGGTTCGATTCTTGGTCCGTTTCTATTCCTAATTTATATTAATGATTTGCCCTATCATATAAGTAAAAAACATGACATAATCCTATTTGCTGATGACACATCATTAATTTTTAAAGTGAGCCGAAAACAAATCAATTTTGATGAGGTAAATGCTGTATTAAGCTCAGTTGCAAACTGGTTCACCGCCAACAATCTACTCTTGAACAGCAGAAAAACTAAATGTATAAAATTCACGCTTCCTAATGTAAAGGTCTGCTGCAGTGACCAGGTAAAGCTGAAGGACGAGACTCTAGAATTCGCCCATAGTACGGTTTTTCTAGGTGTCACAATAGATCATAAACTGCAATGGGGTCCACATATAGTCAAGTTAGCAAATAGGCTTAGTTCGGCAGCATACGCGGTAAAACGAATGAGGCAACTCACTGATGTTGAGACGGCCAGGCTTGTTTACTTTTCCTACTTCCATAGTGTAATGTCATATGGCATACTGCTCTGGGGAAAATCCGCTGACATTGAAACCATATTTATCCTACAAAAGAGGGCAATAAGATCGATTTATCAGTTAGGATCTCGTGTTTCCCTAAGAGAAAAGTTTAAACACATTAATATTCTTACAGTCGCGTCCCAGTATATCCTTGAAAATATAATGTATGTCAAAAGAAATCAGCATCTGTTTAAATTGAATCATGAAGTGCATTCTTTTAACACAAGAAGTAAGGATAAACTTGCTGTGCCTTGGTTCCGTCTCCATAAAGTGAGCTCATCTTTTATGGGAAATTGTGTGCGCTTCTACAATAAAATCCCTAAGGATGTTTTGACTTTGTCGCTAACAAAATTTAAAAAAATTGTAAAAGACCGCTTAGTATGTAAGGCCTACTATAGCGTTAAGGAATTTGTAGAAGACAATAACTTCTTTTAAGCCAATCAGTCATTGTTCAGTGTGAGTTTACTATATTATTTATTCTACTATATTATTTTAAATATTTTATGTGACATGTTATTTTATTGAGCCTAATTCATTTCGATGTGTGTTTTTTGTGTTTTTATATTGTTATATGGTTTATAATTTTGTGTGAACTTTCAGCTGTTGACGTGTTGACATTCAATGTTACTATTTCAATATGATATTTCTATATTTTATTTTTATTTTATATTATTGACATTTCTGTATAATTATTGATCATCGTAAATTTTTCTGTGACGTTTCTCAAGCACTCTTTTGAGTTTATGTGAAATAAAATGATTTTGAGTTTGAGTTTGAGTTTGAGTTGAGAACAAGAAACTGACCTAGTCAGAATCTGACAAGACAACTATCTGAGGTAGTCTGAATCTAACAAAGTCATAATCTGACCTACTACGAATACGACAAAATAATAATCCAATCTAGTTCTCCGAAAGAGCCTCTTTTCTGAGTGTTCGGTTGATTTTCAATTTAACCGAATTCTGACTTGTTTAGTTTCTAATGTTGTCGGATTCGTAGTAGGTCAAATTATGTCTTTGTCAAATTCTGAATAGGTCAGTTTCTTCTCGAAAAAAATGACGAATCTGACCTACTACGAATCCGCCAACATATGAAACTGCCTAACTTACAATTCGACAAAATAATAAACAGGCTAAGTCGGAACTCGACAAAATAAGAATCTGACCTAGTACGAAGTTAACTAAATAAGAAACCGGCCGACGTCGCCCAAACCTCTTTTTTTAAATTAAAAATAAATATTTTCGGCAATCTTACACAAACCCAAACTAAGCAAAGCTTGACGGCTTTGTACTATTTACCTGATTTCAACAAACATACATATTTTAAATATAATATCAGAGCTTATTTTCGTTTTTGGGGAGTGTGCTGAGGAGCTCCATGGGCTCATACCGCCTTCCCCCTTCTTCCATCCATAGGACATTCAGACGTACGGCTGGCTACCAACCTTACCTGTTCCAAATTCCTCTAATTCGAACAAAGCGCTTTGCTTCATCTTTCATAATGCACACTTCTAAGGTTTGGAATTCTCTGCCGGCGTTTGTATTTCCGAGTTCATATAACCTAGACCTTTTTAAGGCACGAGTGAATAGGCCCAGTATATAATCTCATTCTCTCCTCTAATCTTCGCCAAGTATTATGTATTATACAATTTTTCAGTTTTACCATCAGGCCGGCCTAGGCTGGGTTGCACCGACTTCCGATCATTCACAGACGAATCAACGTTAAATATGGCGCCGGCAGCTGCCATCCCATAGAAACTTGCCAAACTTTCCATACATTCAAATTTTTATATTTTAAGGATTTAAATTTGTGACCCCCTTAAGACTGAGAGTCCTGTCTAAGTATATAGAAATTCAAAGAATAAGTTTGCGACATGGGCGAGCGACAAAATAAATTCCACGACCTGGATCGAGTAGATGCATGTCTGCAGTACTGCATACCGTTACCTGTCAGTGTTTTGTGGCAGCGAATGGAAGCTGACCCGGTCGCGGTCGGAGCTGCGGCAGCCGAACACACAGCACACCACGCGAGGCGGCAGCGGCTGGGACGCCGCCGTCAGGATGGGGCATTCTGGAAGACATTGTTGATTGTAATGGACCATTTAGACGATCCAGTAAGCCAATCCAATACTGACATCGTGTAAATAAAGACAGTTCACTGCATTGGATTGTCTTCAAGCCATTGATGAAGCCAGTCCTTTGTAATAGAACGATTTCTAATTTGCTGGCTTACTGGATTGTCTCAAGGCGATTGTCATTGTCACACTGCCGCCGCATCGCGTTGTGGCGTGCAGAGCGACGAATTCGCGTGCCGCGACGGGAGCTGCCGTCAGTTTACGTACCAATCGTCATATCAGCCGAAAGACGTCCACTGCTGGACACAGGCCTCCCCCAAAGAGTGCCAAAATGACCGATCCTGCGCCACCCGCATCCAGCGGATTCCTACGACCTTTACCAGGTCAGTCCACCTTGTGGGGGCCTGCACCTTCCAGTACGAGGTCGCCACTCAAGAACCTTTCCGCCCCAACGGCCATCGGTTCTACGTGCAATGTGTCCCGCCCACTGCCACTTAAGTTTAGCGATTCGGAGGGGTATGTGTTTAATAATAATGCATAAATTAAACTTTATTGCGAACCGAATTGGTAATACTTGGAACAAATATCGGCAAAAACTTAATCTCTATCGAATAGTAAAGGCATGGAACAAATTACCCTCAGAAGTAGTAAACGCCAGAAGTTTAAAAACAAACTTGACAACCTATAAAATAAGTAGTGTGATCGTGTGCTAAGTGAACTCTGATTTAGACGTATCAGCGACAGCTGCCTGTCTAAAATAAAATAATAATAATAATAAATTACCCTCCCAAGTTGTGAACTCCAACAGTGTTAATCAGTTTAAAAATAGACTTGACAAACTATCTAAAGCAGTGAATTATATTAGTCCTTACTGAACTATGATTTAGACTTATCAGCGCGAGCTGCCTGTCTAAAATGATATAATAATATATAATATTAGCTGTTGCCCACGAGTCCCACGACTTCGTCCGAGTCTTTCCTCCTATTGGTCGCAGCGTGATGTTATATAGCCTAAAGCCTTCCTCGCTAAATGGACTATCCAACACAAAAATATTTTTTCTATTTGAACCAGTACTTCCTTTCCTGAGATTAGCGCGATCAAACTAACAAACAAACTCTTCAGCTTTAAAATATTACTAGCTAAGCTGTTTCCCGCGATTTCGTCCGCGTCTTCGCTCCTATTGGTCGCAGCATGATGTTATATAGCCTAAATAAAGCCTTCCTTGATAAATGGACTATCCAACACAACAAGAATTTTTCAATTCTAACCAGTAGTTCCTGAGATTAGCGCGTTCAAACAAACTCTTCAGCTTTATAATATTAGTATAGAATTAGATAATAAGTTACCTAAAACCCTTTTCCTTCTTGGCCTTATGACGTTTTCCCCCATTTTTGCTGCAAATGTGCTTCACCAAATGCTAGGTAGTTGGCATCTCTGTGCTAGCTTCAGTCTTTCATGGTGTGACATCAATTATCATCGGAAGTGTTGATCTGATTATGGACAGGGGGAACTGAAACAATATTTCACATTCATTTATTTGTATACACACTAATATTACCGCCTGATGGTTAGCATACACTAGGTTTAGGTGAAACGAGGGTTGCCAAATGCCCAGCTTTAGCGGGACATATGTCAAGTCCTGTCCGCCAATTTTTTCACGTTCTGCCAGTCTGGCTTTCGCAAATTAATCATTGATAAAAACAACAACAATACAAAAATAAAACTATCACGTCAAGCTCGGCTTTTGAAGTTTAGGGCATGGTAAAAATGGTATGTCCAACTTTTTGGTCAAAATACCCCGCTTTTGAAGTTTAGCAACCCTAGGTGTGCCTAGGTGGAACACACTAAACATCTTTACAACACTGCTAGTGCTTATAAATCCCACAATACATACGCTTAAAAATGGAATATAGTGATACTTTATATTTTTCAACCATCAGACGAGAAATACTTTATTTATTATTATTCACCTTATTTATTTTTTCGTCTTAAGTTAGATTTTTTACAATAAATTTATACAAGTACAATATAAAAATATACATACAAAATATAAAAGCATTATAAAAAACCCAACCTAGGGTGCCGCCGGCAGCGAGGCTAGCCTAAGCTACCGGTGGTTAGGGCGACAGAGAGAGGAACCTCCGGACTATCCGCGCCGTGTCCAGGAGTACCGCCTTCTGTATTTGACCCTTGACCCAGCCATCTAACGAGAGTCTCTTGAGATGTTGGTCGAGACTCTTCGCTATTAGACCGTTCACAGAGACGACTATCGGGACAATAATCGTTGAATCAACATCCCACATGGCGGTTACCTCATGTGCCAAGTCTAGGTACTTGCTGACTTTGTCCTTCTCAGCTTTCACGAGGTTCTCGTCATGGGGGATGGTGATGTCAACGAGTACTGCCTGGCGCTTCAATCGATCTGTCAGCACGATATCAGGCTTGTTGGCTACAATAGTCCTGTCCGTGATGACAGATCGATCCCAATAGAGCGTTGCACGACCATTTTCGAGAACTGGCGCAGGTGTGTACTTATAATACGGCACTTCGAAGTCTACAAGACCGTATAAAAGAGCAAGCTGCTGGTGAATAATCCTGGCCACCAAGTTATGTCTGTGCAAGTACTCGCCGTTAGCAAGATGACTACAACCAGAAATAATATGCCTGAGTGACTCTCCAGGACGGCGGCATGCCCGACAAATGTCGACCGTACCGTCCTTCAGGATATATTTCCGGTAGTTGTTCGTCATGATAACCTCGTCCGCAATTGCACAGACAAAACCTTCAGTTTCCCCAAAAAGATCCCCAAAACGTAGCCAGTTCACCGATGCGAGCAGGTCTACGTCGGGCCCCGTAAGGGCCTTGTAGAACCGCCCATGTAGCTCCTTACTCTTCCATACCGCCCTGCGGTCCTCGGTGCTTACTCGGTACTTTAAATCTGCGCCAGTTCTCGTTTGCCATGGAGAGCGGGGTGAAAGATGCGTCTGCTGCCACTACGTCACGATGCATCCCTCACTCACTTATTATTATTATTATTATTGTTGTTTATCAGGCAGGCAGTTGAAACAACTGATGAAACCTGTATCCAATGTCAAGCTTTTTAAAGTCCTGTCTGCCAATTTTTTCACGTTCTGCCAGTCTGGCTTTCGCAAATTAATCATTGATAAAAACAACAACAATACAAAAATAAAACTATCACGTCAAGCTCGGCTTTTGAAGTTTAGGGCTTGGTAAAAATGGTATGTCCAACTTTTTGGTCAAAATACCCCGCTTTTGAAGTTTAGCAACCCTAGGTGGAACACACTAAATATCTTTACAACACTGCTAGTGCTTATAAATCCCACAATACATACGCTTAAAAATGGAATATAGTGATACTTTATATTTTTCAACCATCAGACGAGAAATACTTTATTTATTATTATTATTATTATTGTTGTTTATCAGGCAGGCAGTTGAAACAACTGATGAAACCTGTATCCAATTATCTTTAAGTACAACTTCAGTGTTGAGCTAAATTTGAATAGTGCTTATCCAATTTGTTTTTGAACTGGTTGACATTGTGAGCCGAAACCACATCATCTGGTAGTCTATTCCAGGCCTTCACCACCCTGTTACTCAGAAAGTGTTTGTGGGGGTTGCTGTGTGACCTGCGAGCGACTAGCTTTAAGTGATGGCCTCTGAGTCTTGTGTTGTTGTTCCGTTCAATATTTTGTGGAATTTCCAAGACAAAAAGGTGGCAACCATATTTACAACTTAGGCATCACAGAGAGCCCCATGTGTAGAGCATGATTGGAGGTAGAGGAGACATCTAGCACAAGCTGTGATTGGAGGGCTGATGTGGTGGGGTATGTTCGCCAGAAGACCGACTTCCCGCTGAGGGTGTTCCAGCTGCGTTCGAGTCACTACGTGCACTTCAGCTCATTTGTGGTGCGCGTGCCGCAGCCGCTGCAGGAGACCATCGCATGTGCTGATTTCTGGCCGAAGGGTGTGGTGTTTCAACGGTTTCGAGGCAACCTACCGAATCCTACACTGTAGACGACGATACAAAGGGGCCACGCTGTTTCGTCGCCTAAATAGATATTTGTAAGCTTAAGTTTCATGGCACATTGGGTTTACTGTAATGTCATGTAAATGTTTGTTTGTAATAAATAAATAAATCTACACTATACAGGACTGTAAGTATCCTACTAGCATTATAGCTTAATATTGTCACCTTATATTGCATATCTGCAAATTATCCAATGCTAAAAATATTTATATACAATGGGCCCGTTGAAGTAAAAATACTCTATAATCTATAATATAGATTATAAAGTATTACAGATGAAGCCGCGGCGTAACATATAGATTCTATATGTTATGCCGCGGCTTCATCTGCGTTCATTTTAATATGCAAAGGACAAATTCTTAGTTACACGCAAACCGAATTTTCTAAAGTAAATGGACTGTTAAAACCTATTATAAGCATGTTCTTTTTTTTAGTTCCATATTGCCAAAAACGATGCCAATAAGAAATGTTCATGGAATATTATTCCTAAAACTCAACTGAATTGACTGAAAACCAAAACATTACAAAATAACCTCACTTACATCTCAATTGAATTAATATTTGTTGAAAACTTTTTTGCCGTTTTACGACCGTTTATTATGAGATATTTTAAAGGATTTGATTGAGTAATTCTTGCAAATTCTCTTCAAATCAACTAACCGACTGTAGAGTGTAGGTACTGTGACTGACGCCGTGCTATTGTCAAAAATTAAGTTGTCATTACACTGTCAAAGTTAGGTACCATTCAGAAATGACCCGAACACAGACTACTAAGAAGATACTACGGACCCGAATTATAGCAGTAGCAACTCCTTTAGTACGATCTGATACATGCTGCTGCTGCTGCTGTAGTTGTGCAATTAATTAGGAATTTCCCTTAATGATAATAAAAATAACTGATTATTAATTCAAAACCAAAAAGCATGTATTCCAACAGTGATAATGTTATGCGGTATCCGATCGTTTCGACGAGCTATCAACTTTTTTTCTATTATCTCCGTCTGGCCAAGCTAAGAGCATGAGATATACTGCCTCGTTTTTTGTTAAATAATTAATAGATGTTTATTTGATTTATTTTGCTGCAGTTTATGTATCCTAATATACAAAGTACTTTCTGCGTATAAGGCTGGGTTGCACCGACTTACGATCACAGACTGATCAACGTTAAATATGGCGCCGGCAGCTGTCATCTCATAGAAACTTGACAAACTTTCCATTCATTAAAATTTTAACGAACATAGCTTACGATTACAGACGGTTTGGTGCAACCCAGCCTTACTGTACACTAGTTATGGTTACGGTTCCGCTCAACTAAAACTCTGCACTGCCATACACACGTGACGAATATCTTATCTACGCTTTGCATTCTGGGGCCTATACCATAATTTCAAAACTTTTCTATCGTACAATTAGATACATGTAATTGTGACGTGTACAAATAGGCATTTGTTTTTTATGTTACAATTTTTTAAATATTTAATGTCTCTTCGGACACGCCCTAGCGACACAAGAGCGTTTCCTTAAGTTTTTTTACCCTCTCTGTCGTTTGAATCCGCAAGTGCGACAGAGACAGATATTTCATTTTCGGTCCGCCGTGGGCCCTATTGGCTATGTGCGAAGTAGGTGGTGGGGGTAAGCTAGGCGATCGTAGCGCACACCATGGAAGAAATGTGTACTTACCGGGGACAACTGTCAAATTTACTTTCACGTTTTCTATTGGTTTCTTAACGGTTTCCTACGATTCGTTTCGTTTGTATGTATTTATTTATTCTCTTATTTATTTTTGTAAAATTTTCAATACAGGGTCTTTCTCGTTTACCAAAGTAAATAAAATATTCATGTGTCATTATTTGACATCTCTGAGTTTTGACATTGTCTCGGGACCTTTGACGTTTGACGTTTCAGACGTGCACATAGCCAATAGGCTCCAAACTTTATCAATATTAGTCCCATGTTTAAAACGGTAGAAAATATTAAAACACTGATTGATTGCAAAAATTACAGTCTTTAATTAATAAATTCTATATTGTTACTGTCATTCATTACATTACTTACAATACATATACAAACATTTTGTAATAGCTAAATCAGTTACCTATAGAAATTTATACAATTATTGAATAACATAAGCGTTTTTATACAAAAATAATTTTGTACTAAAGCAATAACGCTGCTAACGAAAATTTCAAATTAAAGGGAAAAATTGAAAAAAAAAAAATACTCTTAAAAAATTTTATACACTTCAAATATTGTCAAAACAACCACCTTAAAAGTGAATGATTTAATTTTTATAGCTTTAATGGTCCATTCATATATTGTATAATGTATTACACTAGATTTACACTATCGTGTTCGCTATTCGCCGCGTCATTCGACGAAACATTCGATTACGAGTGCCGTCGCGAAGAGGACGTGAGACGGTGAAAATAATAGCGGCATGCGCGTTACATCATCCAAATGAGCTCTTTCTGTTGATAAATAGTACATTACTACAGAGGCCGGGCCGAAAGGGGTTGCCGGCCGAAGACATATAGACGGGTAGGTCTCAGGCGGGCAACCCCATATTTCCCGCCGAGGTATGTATAGTGCTTTTCTCAAACATGCAATGAAATAACCAACAAAAAAATCAAAGTTTTATTTTTAATACGCATAGTGGCAGAATGTCATGATGCCTGTGCCACAAATTTATGTGGAATCGAAATTAAAAAAGGACTTTGCCGGCCTAGGCCTGCAACATTTGTATGAAATTGCATTAACGACCTCTTTTCCTAGCCGCACCTGAAACGTCATACTTCGCAGCCTATTATAAGGAACATAACATCAATATTTCATTGCATGTTTGAGAAAAAGAACATTAATGTCTTAAATTCGCACTTCAATCCAGTACATTTTGTCTACACGTCGTTTTGGGTCGGGCGATGGCGAATGCGTGAACAGTAAGTTCGCGTTCGCTATTCGTGCCCTTTGATTCTTTGAAATTACAAAGGCAATTTGCACTTTGTCTTTATCAGTTAGGTTGCTTTTTGTTATGAAATTTAAGTGCTCTGGACATGTTTTTTCCGTGGACTTCATTTTACATCACGCATTAATTAAAAAAATTAAGTAATAATAAATGAATTTTTAATTGTTGTAATTATTAGTAGGTTTCATAAAATTATTTCTGCACCACCTACTGCGAATTGTAATTTGATCTGATTTCCGCTATCCAAAGGTTGTCTTGTAGAGATCGCTCTTTAGCGATAAGACCGCCTTTTGTTTGCCTCTACTTATTGTTATTACGTACTGTACCGTGTCCTTTAATTGAGGTGTGCAATAAAGAGTATTGTATTGTAATTATGTTTCACATTACACCTTATAAACCTATATGCATTGACCAGCGCTATAACTGCTGGTCATACAGCACGGATATCTTAAGGCCGTGCTCGGGCCACGCGAGCGTGAGCGGGAGCGGGGGCGGAGGCGTCTCGTCACCGTCGGACTCCGAGTCGTCCGCCAGTCGGGATAAGGGTGTGGCCGCCGTGGATATAGCTCGAGCTAGCTCTGATGACAGCAGGATCTGTGGAAATAGTACATTATTGTCATTATTGTCGAGGCCTGCTGTGCTACCGCGAACTTCGAAAATCGAACTTCGTGTCGTGCCGTCCTTTTCACTCTCGTGTTATACTCTATATGACGGAAAGGGACGGTACGATACGAAGTTCGATTTTCGAAGTTCGCGGTAGCACCCCTGGAAGGAGGCAAATGCAGGCTGAGCATTAGTTTTAAATGGACACCCTTGGGAGCGAAATTGACATTCCAGTCGAGGCTAATATAGTGCTTTTCTCCAAAATGGGGAAAAAGACTAAATTGGAATTAAATTTTGATAAACATAAGTAACATAACCTTAAAACGTCAAAATTGTTATGCTCTGCCGCCGTTTATTTTTTTTCCACAGAATCGGAAATGTATTTTACACCACACCTTGCCAAAAAGCGCGTTTTATCGCACGCTGCGCGTCCGGAAAAGCCCACTTTTTGGCCAAGTGGTGACGTAAGATTGTGTACAAAACACGGGTCGTAAAAAAGAAAGCCCTCTCGCATATTTATGACCCTCGCCTGCGGCTCTGGCAACATCTACAACATCGGCCTTTCTTTGTTTTACAACCCTTGTATCGTAAATAGCTATATCCACCGAAAACCGCAATTTATACGACTTGAATTGGCTGTATACGACCGGTGCCATTTATTGTACGGCTTTTTGTTCTTTTTAATTTGGCATTATCTTTTGGGGCAACTCCACAAGCAGAGAAATAGTATTCAAAGCTCAGAAGCGTTGTATTAGAGCTATGTGTGGCCTCAAACGGACTGATAGTTGTGTACCTCACTTCAGGGATTTGAGAATTTTGACTATGCCTTCACTCTTCATCTTTGAAACCATTGTGTTTGTCAAAAACAATGGAAGTTATATCAAAAAACTTAGCGATGTGTCTAACAGAAACTTGAGAAACAAACACAGCCAAAATCTTTGCATTGTTACTGCAAAGACAGGATTGATGCAAAAAAGTGTGTATTGCCTGGCCAGTAAGATATACAACCGCCTACCTTACAACCTGAAGTCACTAAATATGTCAGAATTAAAAAATAAATTGTTGAAATTGTTAATCCAAAAATGTTATTATTCAATTTCTGATTATTTAAATGACAATTTGGATTGACAATTCATCCATTGACTCAATTGATTATTTATATTTATATTTAATTGACATTCTCATTTTTGGAATACTGGCATTCCATCAATATTTTCTTTGACATACACGCTAATATTAATTAATGCAGTTGAAATTTCATAAACTGATTAAAATTTGTACGAAGGCACCTGAATTTTATATGTATGACAGATTAGTAGATGTAGGGTTTATTTTAATATTAAGTTCAATGTTTTTGTATGCCGATTGGCAAAACATAGTGAAACTCTTATGACGACGACCACTGTAACTACCTATGTTTACAAATAAACGCTTACTTACTTACTTACTTACTTAAAAAGTTTGGAAGTCTACAAATAAACCAATTTATATGTATTCGTGCGGAGCGAGTCTGCAATGTTTGAGCTATTTAATGTTTGGAACATAAACTGTACACTTCGCCTTTCAATATGTAGCGAGTAACGTCTACTTTTACAGCCATTTTTGAGGGATAGTACATTACTACAGAGGCCGGGACGAAAAGGGTTGCCGGCCGAAGACATATAGATAGGTCTGAGGCGGGCAACCCCATATTTTCTGCCGAGGTATGTATAGTGCTTTTCTCAAACATGCAATGAAAAAAAATAGTTTTATTTTTAATACGCATAGTGGCAGAATGTCATCATGCCTGTGCCACAAATACAATACAATACAATACAAAAACTCTTTATTGCGCACCTCAATAAATTACACAAATTTATGTGGAATGGAAATTAAAAAAAGAGGACTTTGCCGGTTTAGGCCTGCAAGATTTTTATGAAATTCCATTAACGACCTCTCATCCTAGCCGCACCTGAAACGTCATACTTCGCAGCCTATTATAAGGATCATAACATCAATATTTTATTGCATATTTGAGAAATAGTACATTATTGCAGAGGCCGAAAAAAAGCAATTTGTGGACAAGTTGATTTTGACGGACGAAGATACGCGTCCACGAATTGCCATTCCCGCCGAGGCATATATAGTGCTTTTCTCCAATAATGCAAGGAAATAAGTTTGGGCATGTAGAGAGAATGAGTGAAAGTAGAATGACTAAGAGGATTTACGCTCAGGAGATGAGTGGTAGGATCGGAAGGGGACGACCAAGGCGAGGTTATCCGGATCAAATTTCGGCGATACTGAAAAAGGGCCAGGTCAGAAGTACCCGCAACCGACGAGCATGTATGAGAAGATGAATGGATGTGATTGAAGCGAAAGAAGTATGTAAGGACCGTAGTATTTGGCGTTATTTGGTCTCTGCCTACCCCATGGGATAACGGCGTGAATTTATGTATGTATGTGTCTAAATTTATTATTAATAATAATTAAACAACCAATCATAAAATAACGATATAAACGTCAAACCCTAGTTCGCCTTTCCTACCCTACATATTTCTTAAAAGGACATGGCATGACTCATACTGCCACTTTCAATCAAAATAATAATTCTAAAGATGAAAAATCATATTTTTTTTAAAATGTACTTAAAATGAATAAAAATCAAACGGGATTTAAATATTTACGTACTTTAGTTACATTGAATTAGATTTTGTATTTTTTTTTATTTACAACTATTCGCGACATTTTTTAAAACGTCACCAAAAGTATAACGTTTAGTCTATGGCAATTTTAAAAATAAGGGAAAACTTTAATCGTACGAGTATTTGGCTGTTTATAGTGACGTTTCTAAGTCAAAACATGTTTTTAAAAGGTAAAAAATAATACAATAATGGAAATTCATATCGTTTCCCGGCCGTATTATAAACCTTATTCTGTTAGTAATTCATCACTACTTTTGTATTACAATTTGCATGCAACGTTGTTTTGCGTATTGGCTATGTGCGAAGTAGGTGGTGGGGGTAAGCTAGGCGATCGTAGCGCACACCATGGCAGAAATGTGTACTTACCGGGGACTACTGTCAAATTTATTTTAATGTTTTCTATTGGTTTCTTAACGGTTTCCTACGATTCGTTTCGTTTGTACGTATTTATTTATTCTCTTATTTATTTCAGTAAAATTTCCAATACGGGGTCTTTCTCGTTTACTAAAGTAAATAAAATACTCATGTGTCATTATTTGACATATCTGAGTTTTGACATTGTCTCGGGACCTTTGACGTTTGACGTTTCAGACGTGCACATAGCCAATAGCTATTGTAGCTAAGTACCTCTCCCACCACCACCACCACCATATCAGCCAAAGGACGTCCACTGCTGGACATAGGCCTCCCCCAAATTCACGGGGGGTACATTTATTTATTTATTATTTACATGCCATAATCGCCACGCTTGGCATGCGGGTTGGCGATCGCAGTATCTCCACCGCACTCCAGGGATGCTGCTGCCCATCCCCCGGTGGTCTTGGTCGTAGTTTTTAGGACATACCCGGGTCCAAGTACCTCTCAATTACTTTATATTGTTAAGTTAGCGTATTGACTATGTGCACGTCTGAAATGTCAAACGTCAAAGGTCCCGAGACAATGTCAAAACTCAGAGATGTCAAATAATGACACATGAATATTTTATTTACTTTGGTAAACGAGAAAGACCCCGTATTGGAAATTTTACTGAAATAAATAAGAGAATAAATAAATACATACAAACGAAACGAATCGTAGGAAACCGTTAAGAAACCAATAGAAAACGTGAAAGTAAATTTGACAGTGGTCCCCGGTAAGTGCACATTTCTGCCATGGTGCGCGCTACGATCGCCTAGCTTACCCCCACCACCTACTTCGCACATAGCCAATATACCCAAGACTGACTCCATGAACATTGTTTTTACTCCGTAAAGGAATTTTTGGACATTGCACGCAACTAAATTAATTTATAACCTTAAATTCTTTTTCCTAATATCATTAGTTAGTTCATCAATATTTTTATTTGTTATTATTAATAGAGTATTATGCTAATATTTGCATGCCGTTTACTGCGAGTCATAATATAATGTTAACATCTTTTGTACATATTCTTGCAAATAAACTTTACTTTACTTTAAGATTATCTCGCATGTTGTGTTTACCTATAATTGGTTGTGCATTAAGCTAACCACTGCGGAATGTACTTTATTTTTAATGTCATGATGAAGAGCAACTGTTGGTGAACCTTATCTAAGGGTGGTATTCCACTCGTCCAATATCTTTGTCCAATCTTTGATCAAATTTCTTTGACAGAGGCCCATTCCACTCATCCAATATCTTTATCCAAGTTTTTATTTTTCATGCGTAGCCATATTGAATTAACTAACTGTGATCGGAATCTTTGATCAAATATCGGGGTCCCATCCAAGTTTGATGAAATCATCTAATTTCTTTGATCAAAGATATTAGATGAGTTTAATATTATTATATTATATTACTTTTGATAAATAGGAACTCCTGATAGATCAGAACAGAACTCTTCAACGACGAAAAGTTCACGTTTGGCGATTTGTCCTCCTAGCTGTGTTTGTTAAGCAAGTTCTATTTCCACGTTTATTTTATTTTTGTCATGCTCGAGTTTTGATGATGGGATCCATGAGGAATCGAGGGAACTCCTCAAATGTGAAAGGCACACATATAGTGATTTAAGTATTTTCATGAACTAATCAAGCATTTTCATTCAAAAAAGTGACATTTGATGATCAGAACGGAACTCTTTAACGACGCATAGTTCACGTTTGGCGAATTGTCCTCTTTGCTGTGTTTGTTAAGCAAGTTAGATTTTCAAGACAATCATTTGTCAACCTCGAGTTCTGATGATGGGATCCATGAGGAGTCGAGGGAACTCCTCAAATGTAAAAGGCATACATATAGTGATTTTAGTATTTTCATAAACAAATCAAGCATTTACATATAAATAAGTGACATTTGATGAAGTGGAACTGCTGACGATGATCAGAATGGAACTCTTCAACGACGCATAGTTCACGTTTAGCGAATTGTTCTCTTCGTTATATTTGTCAAGCAAGCTAGGTTTTCAAGACACATTTTTGTCAAGCTTGACTTCTGATGGAGAATTACTTGAGGAATTGGGGGTAAGTAAGTAAGTAAGTAAGCGTTTATTTGTACACATAGGTAGTTACAGTGGTCGTCGTCATAAGAGTTTCACTATGTTTTTCCAATCGGCATACAAAAACATTGAACTTAATATTAAAATAAACCCTACATCTACTAATCTGTCATACATATAAAATTCAGGTGCCTTCGTACAAACTTTAATCAGTTTATGAAATTTCAACTGCATTAATTAATATTAGCGTGTATGTCAAAGAAAATATTGATGTAATGCCAGTATTCTAAAAATGAGAATGACAATTAAATATAAATAATCAATGGATGAATTGTCAATCTAAATTGTCATTTAAATAATCAGAAATTGAATAATAACATTTTTGGATTAACAATTTCATCAATTTATTTTTTAATTCTGACATATTTAGTGACTTCAGGTTGTAAGGTAGGCGGTTCTATATCTTACTGGCCAGGCAATACTCACTTTTTTGCATCAATCCTGTCTTTCAGTAACAATGCAAAGATTTTGGCTGTGTTTGTTTCCCAGGTTTCTGTTAGACACATCGCAAAGTTTTTTGAAATAACTTCCATTGTTTTTGACAACCACAATGGTTTCAAAGATGAAGAGTAAAGGGCATAGTCAAAATTCTCAAATCCTTGAAGTGAGGTACACAACTATGAGTCCGTTTGAGGCCACACATAGCTCTAATCTAATACAACGCTTCTGAGCTTTGAATACAATTTCTCTGCTTGTGGAGTTGCCCCAAAAGATAATGCCGTACCGTAATTTTGAGGCTACAAAGCCATGGTATACCATTAAAACTGCGTGAGGGCTGGCTTGTTTGGCAAGTTTATGTAAGGCGTAGGCATACTGGTTAAGCTTTTTGCACGTATCTTCTGTATGGACTTTCCAAGATAAATGTTCATCTATATGAACTCCCAGAAACTTCGTAACAGGAACAGAATCTATACTTTTCCCCTCAAAATTGCAACTGATCTGGAGAGGTATTTTACGTTGACAGAAATGTATTATCTTAGTCTTATCTGGGTTTATTAATAAATTATTAATATCAAGCCATTTAATTATGTCCACAATTGTATTATTAATTTCGGATTCATACTGATAAGGATCTTTACATTTAATTATTACGGTACTATCGTCGGCAAATAATACCATGGGGTGTTTGATATGCCGTGGAAGGTCGTTGATGTAAATTAAAAACAGCAGAGGCCCAAGAACACTTCCCTGCGGCACACCACACCTTTTTTTCCGCTTTTCGGAACGGTATGTTTTTTGCATTTTAGTTTTCATACATACCTGAGTTATTTCTGTATATTGATCTCTATTAATTAAATATGAATTGAACAGATCCAACACATTACCACGTATTCCGTACGCGTAAAGTTTCTTTAAGAGTATCCTGTGGTCTACATAATCAAAGGCTTTGGTCATATCCATAAAAACTGCACATATATGATTACGTCTGTCCATGTTTTGTATAATAGGTTTTAAGAGATCGAATATTGCCATATTTATTGTTTTATGTTTCCGAAAGCCTTTCTGTTCAGCTGTAAGTAGGTTATATTTTTCTAAATAATTGTATAGAGCTTCATATATATAACCTTATCAAAAAAATTGAAAAGATTGTGGCTAGTGCAATCGGTCTGTAACTTTTCATCAAAGTTTTGTCACCTTTTTTATGTAAAGGTTTTACAATAACAGGCTTTAAGTTATCAGGATACACTCCAGTTGTGGTGCTTAAATTAATAATATAACTAAGGGGGATAGCAATTATATGTGCAACTTCTTTTACAGCTTTGGTGCATATGTTGTCATGACCAACACTATTAGTGTCCTTCAAAGATTTAATTATTTTGAATATATCCTGGGGGATGGTTGGTTGCATGTACATAGATTGAATACAGTTTATTTTCATATCGTATGTTAGCCCAGTGCTTTTTGATTCAGTTTGATCAATGGAGAAGTTGTTGAACGTGTTCGTTATGCATTTCGGATCTGTAATAGTGGTAGCATCATCGGTAACAATTTTTAAAATCGGTTCCTTAGGAAATTGCGTCCTAGTTCTATTTATAATTTGCCACGTGGCCTTAGTCTTAGGTAATTAGTCTTCTACCATTATAAACATACTTAACCTTTTCTATTTTAGTGTATGGAATCTAAGAGTGCACCATCTAAGTATAAATATCTTTCACCGGCCACCCCCATTGAAGTCGGTTTTTTTTTCTTAGAATTATTTTCATGCGTAGCCATATTGATTTAAATGTCATCAGAATCTTCGATCAAATGTCGGGGTCCCATCCAAGTTGGATGAAATCATCCAATTTCTTTGATCAAACGTATATTGGACAAAGATATTGGATGAGTGGAATACCTCCCTAAATAATTAAGTACAGGAGAAAGGTATACCTGCAGCCAGTCGCCGCGCGCGGCGTAGGGCCGCTGGTCGCAGACGAAGGCGCCGCCCACGCGCGCCGACAGCACGGTGACGGCGCGCGCGGCGTCGCGCCACGTGAAGTGCCGGTCGTGCAGCACGCGCCCGCTATAACCAGTACTAGTTCACGCCACTGTTACATAATATACACGAGTGTGATCTTATTATAGAACTCGCCTCCGGCACGTTTCATTAAGTCACACTCGTGTTTTAAGGCATGATTGTGTACAATTGCTTACAATAGTTTATCTTTATTCATATATAAAATTATCATTTATTTATGTACAACGAAAATATATACAAGAATACTTAACCAAAATAATATAAATAAAATTAAATCTAAAACGGGCCCTTGAGGCATTGTACCGAGGATGCTGACGGCATTTCCTCGCTGTATCGCAATGCTGATACGTTGAGCGAGGAAGCCGTCAGCTCTTCGGTCACCAGTTAGGTCAACCAGACGCTTTGCAATTTCTGCAAATAGCTTATGCGCGCTGGGACCTCATGGACCTAGAGTTTCGACGCCAAAAGGTACAAACACGTACTTTCTGCCGAGGCCCTTGTATTTATTACGTTTTAGAATTTCGGCGTTTTCCGCCGCTGCACCCGCTTTTACTGTAGTCCGTTGGAGGTGAGACGGTGCCAGTGTGTCTACACAGGTAGCATCCCACACCAACATCCGTCCCACGCTCCATCCATATATTAAATCCAATTTCATGTGTTTCATATTCAACCATTGAGCCGGCGGATGCATGTTTACTGAGACAAAGTTGTACGTGATCTCATAGCTACATCATATGTGATATTGTTATGGCCCGCGCGTAAAGAGGCAGAAATGCTGTGCGAACAAGTAACTGGATGTAGACAGTCAAAGATGATATTAGGTAGTAAACAATAAGAGAATTAGATACCTCATGGGTCTAGGTAAGAGCAATATGAGGTTGTTAACGGGTATAATCACGGGGCACAAAACTCTAAACAGACACCTTAACATTTTAGGGATAAGTAGAGACTCCTCCTGCCCGCACTGTGGGGAGGAGGAGACAAGTAAACATGTATTAGCAGAATGTGTAATGTACGCGGCAGCGAGATGTAACACATTCGGCAGAGATGAGTTAGAGGAGAAAGAACTGAGGCATATCAACCTTAAAGATGTCCTTCTGTTTTGCAGGAGCATAGGAAGATTTGAAGAAGAATGCGGTGCGGGAGCGCTGCGGGAACAGTAACCCTTAGCTCCAACGAAGGGGAATTGGGCTGAATGAACGCCTGGAGTGATCGACAGCCCGCCTGACCGGCCAGGCGTGCCCCCCCCCCCCCCCCCCCCCCAACAACAACATCATGGCCCGCGCGTGGGCGGTGGCGGGGCGGAAATTTGAAAAGCCGTATTTTTTGAACACATTTCATAAAATTTACTATATGGGTGAAGTGTAGATAAACATACCGTAACATTACCAAGGCAGGAACAAATTACTACTTTGTGACTCGCTTGAAATCGACTGCTGAAATAAAATGTAAGCAAAACTACTAGTACATCCTACAACACTGTTTTATTTTACCAAGTGGCCAGAGTTGAATTTTGACATTGGACTTGCGAAAGTGGCCAGACTTGAATTAAGATATTGACTTGTGAAAATGGCCAGACTTGAATTCGAATAATGACTTGTGAAAGTGGCCATACATGAATTTGAATATTAACTTGTAAAAGTTCCCTGACTTGAATTTGAATATTGACCTGTCAAAGTGTACAGGCTTGAATTTGAATATTGACTTGTCAAAGTGCTCAGACTTGCATTTAAATATGGACTTGTGAAAGTGCTCTGACTTGAATTTGAATATTAACTTGTGAAAGTTCCCTGACTTGAATTTGAATATTGACCTGTCAAAGTGTACAGGCTTGAATTTGAATAATAACTTGTCAAAGTGCTCAGACTTGCATTTAAATATTGACTTGTGAAAGTGCCCTGACTTGAATTTGAATATTGGCTTGTGAAAATGGCCCGACTTGAATTAAGATATTGACTTGTGAAAGTGCTGGCCAGGCTTGAATTTGAATATTGACTTGTGAAAGTGGCCAGACATGAATTTGAATATTAACTTGTAAAAGTTCCCTGACTTGAATTTGAATATTGACCTGTCAAAGTGTAGAGGCTTGAATTTGAATATTGACTTGTCAATGTGCTCAGACTTGCATTTAAATATTGACTTGTGAAAGTGCCCTGACTTGAATTTGAATATTAGCTTGTGAAAGTGGCCCGACTTGAATTTGAATTTTGACTTGTTAAAGTGGCCAGACTTGAATTTGACTATAAACTTGTGAAAGTTCCCTGACTTGAATTTGAATATTGACCTGTCAAAGTGTACAGGCTAGAATTTGAATACTGACTTGTCAAAGTGCTCAGACTTGCATTTAAATATTGACTTGTGAAAGTGGCCAGACTTGAATTTGAATATTGACTTGTTAAAGTTCCCAGACTTGCATTTGAATATTGATTTGTGGAAGTGCCCACACTTGAATTTGAATAATGACTTGTCAAAGTGTTGAGGCTAGAATTTGAATATTGACATGTGAAATTGCCCAGACCTGAATTAGGATTATTAAAGAAGTATTTAATGAATTTAATGATTGATTATTATTTTAACTATTATCATTGTGTTTTTATATTATTTTGACATTTACTATTTTTATTATTCTGTTGATATTCTGACATTGTACCTTTTTGACATTATTTAGTTTTATTATCCTTTTATTATTTTGATTTGACATTACCTAGGATATCCTAGTCATGTATACCTACTTTTAAGAATTTTTTTTATTTTATTTCATTCACATGTGACATTTCTTATTTTTCTATTATATTGTTTTTAAATTCTCAAATTATTATACCTATAGACGATCTTTTAGTGAATCCATTTTATTTTTGATGTAAAATAATAATGTTATTTTCTAAGAGAAATAAATGAATCTATCTATCTATCTAGGATATTGACTTTTGAAAGTGCCCGGACTTGAGTTTGAATATTGACTTGTGAAAGTGCCTTTATGGCCTATTTGAAAAATAAATGTTATAATTTTCACTCACTCGATGGCTAGGGGCAGTAGGCTGGCCGCTTCCGGGTTCATGATGAGATGAACTCCCTCCAGATACTCCACATGCTCTTCGCCCCGCCACGAGCCCTGCACGCAATACAGGGTGAAATTTTATTGACTGTTAAAAATTTTCCCAGGCACTAGGTATCAATAAAAGATGACTGAAAAAATAAAACATAGATAGGTAAAATTTATACAAAAAAATGTGCTGTCCGAATAAATAATTAGTAACGTGTGGATAATTGGGAGCTGAATGAAGCTCGGAGTTAGCGGTGCGGGGGGAGGGGCGCGCTCACCTATCTGATCTCGACCAAAATTGCGAATTAGTCGCACTCGCATCTCCGCAATGACCGCTTATGCACTTCCGTTGTGTAGCTCTCGTAAAGACGCGCGATGGCGAACGTGACTTATAAACAATGTTTACGACCGGGAGTACCCCATGAATGATGAATAATTTGCAACTTAAGTTTTTTTTACTAGTTTCCAATTATTATTTAATATCATTGTATCTTTCATTAAAAAAAAACAGTTTTTCGACGCGTAACTTTGTCTCGGCGTCTCAACGTAGGAACGTGTTTTTGTTTGTCCTTCTTAAGGCGGGTCCACACGGCACAAACTTGAGACTTCACGTCCACACGTCCCATTTGCACCGACTTGAGTCTGTACAGACACGCTGCGTAGACTAAAGTCTGTGCCGATGCCGTGTCGACCCACCTTTAGTTTCAACTCGATACCTCCACGCATTCCCGAGATAAAGGGTCTTACCAGACAGACAGACGGACCACAAAGTGATCCATTTTTTCCGTTTGAGGTACGGAGCCCTACAAAGACTAATTTATAGCTTATCCTTCCACCACCACCACCATATCAGCCGAAAGACGTCCACTGCTGGACATAAGCCTCCCCCAATATCATGGGGGGTAAATGCCATAATCGCCACGCTTGGCATGCGGGTTGGCGATCGCAGTATCTCCACCGCACTTCAGGGATGCTGCTGCCCATCCCCCGGTGGTCTTGGCCGTAGTTTTAGGACATACCCGGGTCCAGCTTATCCTTCGTAATCCTAAAAATGAGAAGTTTTGTAACCATCTTACGCATTAACTATTATAATTTTACTATCAGAAAAACATATATCATAATGTGCAGGACATAAAGAAAAAAAAATCAAGAACGCACTGACCTGCATGAGCTCCGGGATCTGTGGCAGCGCTTTCTCTATGCTCGACATTTCAAAGCTGTCAGTAGACATGTGTCCCGACACTACAACATAATAGTACATTACGATACAAATGCAGAGAACAGGAAATTCGTAACGAGTGGTGATAAATTAAAACACGACCGAAGGGAGTGTTTTAAATCGACACGAGTTGCGAATTACCTATTCCCACGTGTATCGTACAACATTTTACAGTACATATGGCTCTTTAAAGTTTCGACATATGCACGTAATCTGCTGATTACCGCACTCGTGCGGTAATACAGCACCATATGCACTGTAATTAACATTAATTTGCAACTGGATTGTAATAACAACATAAATTATAACATAAGTAGGGTGGATGCACCAAAAGTTGAACATTTAAGCGACTATCCCAACTTTACAATTTTTTTTCACTGATTTGTAACTTAGTTTTTACAAATTTTATTATATTGCACGATTGGGTATATTGTCGAGATTGGATTTGACTACTTTAAATCCTATTATAATACAGTGGTTTAGGCTAGGTGGCATTTTCACCAAAAGTTGAACAGTGTGTCCTAAATCTGAACCTTATGGCACCTTGTTTGGCGTTTTGGTTTTGGTTGAACGAAGTAAAACCTTTTATTTAATCAGTTCAAGTTTTGGACACGATCTTGATCTAAATATATAAAAAAGTTTTTATTTCATTTTTGGTACAAGATTTTATTGCCGACTGTATTTTTTTCCACAACCATATTGCATTGTCATCCGATTTATACATGCATGCAAAATTTCAGCTCAATCGGAAACCGGGAAGTGGATCAAATTTAACTTGCAAGATTTGATTACAGACTAAATAAAAGCTTGTCAAAGAGATCAATTGTTCACTCCGGTTGGTAATTATAATTTCGCTATGCGGGGTTGAGGCAGAAGTGGCGATCGGCCGGACATGTTGCGAGATACAAGGACAAGCGGTGGACTCTTCTAACAAGTTGGCAAGGCCCGCTAGGTAAAAGGAGTGTGATGGGAAGGCAAAAGAAAAGATATACCAACGACATAACAGAGATTGCGGGAAGGAATTGGATCGATATTGCCACAGACATTACAGACAAATGGAGATGGAAACAGATGGAGGAGGTTTTTACCCACAAGGTATCACATTTAACAAAATAAATAACAAAAAAAAGGTTTACATATATATTCAAATGTCAATTTATAAGTAGTAACTAGTTATAGTGTGACGATTCCGCTTGTAACAATATTTAAATAAATATAGAAATAATATAAATAAATATTGGGGTCAATCTTACACAAATCGACCAGTCCAAAACTAAGCAAAGCCTATACATACTAGACGACGATACACATACTTATATAGATAAATACATAGAAAACATCCAAGACCCAAGAACAAATATCCACAAATCAAATATTTACAAATAAAATCCTTAGTATCTTTACACCAGAAGTTCACGCCTAGCAAAAAAAATCTAAAATGTAAACTCAACTGTTGAGTGTCACTGAATAAATGAGCATAATAGGCTTGTCTTAAAAAAACAGCCCGTCAGTTGGATCACCAAAAAATAATGAACACGTTTTTTTTCTTTTTCCCCTTAAACAAAAAATGATGAAGATATAGCCCGCGTGACGTCACTCCCGAACTTTGATGCGCTTTATCTTTGTCACTTTTTGTTTGAATGACAATAATCGGGCGACATGAGGAGAAATTGACACACGAAGAAGTCACGTTTCTTGGTATTGATTGAGTTTACTTAACAAAAATTGCACATGAAACCGCAGATAGACAAAAAAATTAATATGATCAATAGTTTCGTGTACCCGTTTCACAGACTTCCTACGCTTGAAAATAGAAATACTGCACTTCTTGCCTACCACGGCTACGTAGCCTCGATATTAAGGTACGGAGTGGTTCTATGGGGCAACTTTTCTGAAGAGGCTAGATTATTTACTAGCAAAAAAATGTTAGCAAGCCATTTGCGATTGACCTCTACTTGATGATTTGAAGCTATTAACGTTGCCATCATCATAATATTATTCGAATCACATAGTATGGCGACGACTGTATTTGCCAAGAAAGATTCAAATCTGTCGTTAGAGAGGTTTAAGTAATTACCTTCCGTGGGGCGATCAGACATGGAACTGAGACCCCTCTTGAGCGTGTCCTTGATCTGCTGTTCCACTCGCGGGGAAAGCGCTGTCTCTGTTTCCTTGCTCTGTGGAGACAATCCACCGAAGTCAGATAAGTGTGTCTTATTATATGGTTAAATACTTTACGCAATTATTAATATGTTTATGCCACTCATCATCTTTAAGAAAATACTAAATTAAAAACAATATGCTTTAGATCGCACCATCAATGAGTGACCAATTGACCATTTCGGTGTACGGGTAAGAACCATATTTTTGAATCATCTAACAATAGTACATTACTACAGAGGCCGGGACGAAAGAGCTCGCTTCGCTCGGCCTCCTATATGTCTTCGGCCGGCAACCCCATATTTCCCGCCGAGGTATGTATAGTGCTTTTCTCAAACATGCAATGAAATAAACAACATAAAAAAAATTGGTTGTTTGTAAAGTAGGTTTACGATCGAGATGTTTACGTGATAACGTCTTACTTCACTGGCACTTCACTTATACCTGCGATCGCGCTCGTGAGGTTTTGGTGTGACACAAGTTTCTGAACATGTCACCCGACTAAAACGATTTTAAAGACGTTATCACGTCAAAAAATCAAAAGTTTTATTTTTAATACGCATAGTGGCAGAATGTCATGATGCCTGAGCCACAAATTTATGTGGAATGGAAATTAAAAAAGAGGACTTTGCCGGCCTAGGGCTGCAGCATTTGTATGAAATTGCATTAACGAGCTCTTGTCCTAGCCGCACCTGAAACGTCATACTTCGCAGCCTATAAGGAACATAACATCAATATTTCATTGCATGTTTGAGAAAATAAACTTACCGGCGTCCAGGGCAGGGCGGTGACTCTGGCCGACACGCCGGCGAGGTGCGCGGGCGCGCGGAGCACGTCACGCGACACGCGCACGCGCCGCGCCGACGCGCGCCGTGACACCTGCGTCACCAGCCAACTGCCGCCGCAGCTGACAATTTTGATGACAAATTAGAAACATCGGCCAAGGGCATGTCGGGCCATGCTCGGTGTAGGGTTACGTAGTTGCCCAATGAACTTACTCTAAACAAATCAATAACAAGCAAAAGGGACTAAGGGAGTACTTTCGCAGCCTTTCATACGTCTTTTACTAAGAACGGAAGACTTTTTATGATAACTGATAAACGACTTAACTGATCATATCCGCTATAGTTTTCGTTGAAAGTCTTTAGTAAGCTTTAATTTCATGATTTTTTTTCATATGTTTTGAACCCATAGTTTAAAAGTTAGAGGGGGACACCATTTTTTTTCTTTTGGAGTGAATTTTTCCGAACATATTCACTTTATCATAAAAAAAATTGATGAAAACCTCTATTCATTTTGAAAGACCTATCCAACAACACTCCACACCATAAGGTTAAAAAAAAATCATCCCCACTTTACGTGTACCCTTAAAAAATGTTCTTTTTTAGACTTCATTTTACGACTGTCATGTTTATTGATTTACATGTCCACACCAAATTGCAGCTTTCTAGCACTAACAATCACAGAGCAAAGCCTCGGACAGACAGACGGACATGGCGAAATTATAACGGTTCCTAGTTGACTACGGAACCCTAAAAATTGAACACACACACAGATTACACATTTTAAACTTATAACGTGTGGATAAGCGATTAATTAGTAGTTTAAGGATCTGTTATATGTATAAGTATATGAATATAAATAATATTGGGGGACAATCTTACACAAATCGACCTAGTCCCAAACTAAGCAAAGCTTGTACCATGGGTACTAGACGACGATATACTTATTTATATAGATAAATACATAGAAAACATCCAAGACCCCAGAACAAATATCCGTGAAAAATGCACAAATAAATGCCCTGGCCGGGATTCGAACCCGGGACCTCTATCGAGTCACTACCAACTAGGCTAAACAGGTCGTCTTATATTAATATTATCGTTTTATTCCTTTTTTTATATAAGATAGGTAAGCATTTGACCACTATCTCACCTGATGGTAAGTGATGATGAGGTCGAGGGTGTTACATGCGTACCTAGATAGTGCCTATTCACTCTCGTCTTGAAAAGATCCAAGTTATAGGTATGTGGGAATAGTACATTTCGATGCTAGTGCGGAAAGTATGACATTTCTTCACGAGTACCGAGGGATGCCACGAGCCGCAGGCGAGTGGCAACACTCGGGACGAGTGAAGAATGACATTTCCGCACGTGTATTGAACGACGTTTTTTAATACAGTTGCGAAAAAATAAGAAAAACAACAAGTAATATTTATAAAAACAATATCGAATGTTGCCTTTAGAAACTTAAAACATGCTTGCAGTAAGTAAAAACGCCTCTTCTTTGACAGGCGTTTCGGCAGCTATTCCGTTCCACTCAGACAACTTATTAAGAACGGTTTTTCAATATTCAATATTAAAAAATAAACGTGTTATAATGATGAAGAGGTAAGTAATAAAATATGAAATGTGTATATTTTTCGTATTCTGATATTAACAGTAGGTTTTTATGTTGATTACGACGTTTAAAGGAAACTAATATTTAACACCCAGCAATAAGGAGTCATGCATTGGAACAAGCATAAATTTAAAAAAATTGGAAAAGTGAAAAGCACTAGTGCGCGAAAACCAACTTTCCGCACGCTAAACAGCTACGCAAAGTAGCACTTTTTGAGCAACTGTATTAAAAAAGATTATCCGGAAGAGAATTCCACTCCTTTGCAGTCCTCGCAAGAAAACTAGAAGCAAATCGCTTCGTGCGAATCAGTGGCATATAAACAATATAAGGGTGGAGCCCATGTCCGCGCCTTTTCCCACGATGGCGAAATGGTCCTTTCCTTATTGTGCAAGAATATAAGAGTGATACAACATTATTACATGTGATTTTCCCATAACTTAATTTTTGATATTTTATGTTAGTTTTTACCCGACTGCGCCAGAAGGAAGATTATGCTTTTATAGAGTATGTATAATGTATAATTGTTTGGCACGCTCTGCGGTCTGAACGGCTCTATGGATTTTAGCTTGAGAGGTGTCGTTAGATTCGTATTAACTGTGAGAGTGACACTGGGTATATCAAAATAAAAAAATCGGAATGGCGGATTATTGACGCCAAATTCCAAATTACACAGAAACACAGTCAGAATTAATTAGTCTTGTTAGGTAATAGACTCCTCTTGTGAGATACAGGATTAACTTTAGTAGCAACTATAACGTAATGATTTTATTACCCCAGCGGGCCTATAATGGTTACCATTTTATCACTAATCGTCGTGGATAAGACATTCATCACTTTTTGATACAGATAATACAAAATATTTTAAAAATCGTGCTAAAATAATGCAACGAGAAACAAGAGTAAGGGTGATGATCAAATTATCTAAACCACTATGTAAGAAATATATTTACAAAAAAAATTTATATAACATGTGTATTCAAATATATAATCGCATACCCGATGAGATGAGATTACTGCGGGGCCACATCCTTAAACGTAAATTGACCAACTGGTTACTGGACAAGTGCTATTATAGTGTTAATGAATTTCTCGAGAGCAATAGGATTTAATGACATTGTTTTTATCTATTTTTATTGTTTTATTATTGAATTTTGACTATTTTATTAAATATTGACTACATTAATTCTAAAATGCTATTAATTAATTATTTATTATTATATTACAATAACATTTTGAAAATTTGCACGCCTGTATTGTAGGCTGAATACACGGTATAACAAAAATGTATTTTACCACCTAAGCTAAACTGTATTCTAGCAAATAAATTATTTGATTGATTGATTTGACAAGCATGCGAGTGCGAGAGTGATGGGCGTCTTATCCACGACGATAAGTGATAAAATGGTAACCATTATAGGCCCGCTGATGTATGTATAATTTACTATTAAGTTATTTTTATTTTATTTTTTTATTAAAAATGGGATTGCTCTTGGCCAGCATCTAGCCAGGGGGCAAAGATGAGGGAGACGATGAAGCGAGCACACCCAGAAGATGCCTATTCACTCGTGCCTTAAAAAGGTCCAGGTTATATGAACTCGGAAATACAGACGCCGGCAGAGAATTCCAAACCTTAGAAGTGCGCATTATAAAAGAAGATGCAAAGCGCTTGGTTCGAATTAGAGGAATTTCGACCAGGTAAGGATGGTAGCCAGCCGTACGTCTGGATGTCCGATGGAAGAAGGGGGAAGGCGGTATGAGCTCATGGAGCTCCTGAGCACACTCACCGAAGTACAGTTTGTAGAAGACGCACAGACATGCTACTTTGCGTCGATGTGCTAAGCTCTGCAGCTTATTTCCCACTACCGTACTGCCGCCAATGAGCCTCCTGGCTCTGCGGTCCACCGAGTCGAGTGCGGCAAGTTGGTACTTAGCCGAGCCATCCCAAAGGTGACTACAATACTCCATGCAAGACCGGACTTGGGCTTTATATAAAGATAGAAGCTGCCCAGGGGTGAAGTATCGCTTGACCTTATTTAGGATGCTCAGCTTTTTAGAATTAACTATTTGTATTGTATAATTTAATTAGAATCACATACCACTATAAATAAGTTTATTGCCAAATTTTAAGGCACGAGTGAATAGGCATCCTCCGGGTGAGCTCGCTTCATCATCAGCCTCATCTTTGCCCCCTGGCTAGATGCTGGCCAAGAGCAATCCCATTTGTATGGTTAAAAGAAAAATGTCTACACCATAAATGATTTTTTTTAATGTTGTTCATATAATTGAATGAAATAATTAATTTGAATATTGTTATTATTATTTATTGAATTCTATTTTTATTCATATTATATGGAAAAATTTAAATATTAATGCGCCGAGCAGGATTCGAACCTGCGACATCTGGCATACGCAATGGCATACGCGGCCATAAAAAAATATATATATATATTTATTATTTGACATAATTTTGTACTGCTGCAATTTATGCATACTTGGATAAGCTAAGTGTGTAGATCAATAACATAACTTGACATCTTATGTGAGCTTCATGTAACCACATCACACTTAAAGCAAATAATATGATTTCATTTCATTTCATATAATGCTGACCTGGGGTCCGCGTGCGGTATGCGAGGTTAAGCAATGACGGGCGAAGTCGGTCCTTGGATGGGTGACCGCTTTGAGTGGTTACTAACTGAGCGCTCCCGTGCTTTGGAAGGCAGTTTAAGTCGTTGATCCCGGTTGCTGTCTATGATAGCACTCGTTAAGCCAAGTTAGAGGCCTCCTGGCGGCTTGAGAACCTCTAACAGTCAAGTTGCCCACTCACTTGACAAGCCTAATCCCAATAAGGTCTGGTTTCCCCCTCGGGTTGGAAGGCCAGATGACAGTCGCTTCCGTAAAAACTAGTGCCTACGCCAATTCTTGGGATTAGGTAGCGGACCCCGGGGATCCTTCAGGATGCAACTGTACTGGGAATAACGCTAGGAGGATGAAGCTGACCTGGGATCCTCCTGAAGCAGTTTGAGCACCTCAAACCCGGAGCTGCGTTGCGCTGCGCGGAGCTCGCGGCTCGTGCAGCCCACCAGCTGAAAAACAAAACGAATAGACGTGTGTCCTGTAATAGTTATTTGTTCAACAAGAGAGCAAAGTAGATTTTTGCTGCGAGTGTTGATGTTGAGTCCCGAGCAAGCGAAAGATTCTATTATAGAGTCTTGAGCGCAGCGAGGGACTCAAAGACACGAGATGCAAATATCTTTGCTCTCGTGTGATACATACAACTTTCCACCTCAGCGGCGAGAACATATAACGCAAAGGAATAGTGATAGAGAGAATGAAGTTACTTAAACTAACCTACGATATAAGGCTAATACGATATAAGCTCAATAAGGCTTGTGTTATGGGTACTAGACGACAATATATTTAATAGATATATACTTAAATACATAGAAAACGTCCAAGTCTCAGGAACAAATGTCTCTGCTCACCACATAAACAAATGCCCTTACCGGGAATCGAACCCGGGACCTCTAGCTTCGGAGGCAATGACACTACCAACTAGGCTAAACAGGCCGACAAAATATATTTTTAATTATTTAAAATGGGATTGCTCTTGGCCAATATCTAGCCACGGGGCAAAGATGAGGCCGACGATAAAGCGAGCTCACCCAGAAGATGCCTATTCACTAGTGCCTTACAAAAAAATCCAGCAATTTACTTGGCAATAGACTAAGATAAAATGCGTCAAAGTTCGAGAATCGGGGCCCGTGAAAAATTGTAGCACGGTGTGACGTCACGCAGAACTTTGACGGGCTATGCCTTCATAATTTTTCATTTAACTGAAAAAAAAATTTTTTTTTTTGATAGTCACTTGATAGTCACTTTTTTTGATAGGACTTATTTTACTTTTAGAACAAGAACCTACTGACTCGGCTTCCTAAAGCTGTCGATCTCAGAGTAAGGATTTCTATAGAGATCCTATACGTGTTCCACCACGATGGACGGAAAAGCTCTTACGCAGCTAAATTAAAAACTTTTTCTCAAACATGCAATGAAATATTGATGTTATGTTCCTTATAATAGGCTGCGAAGTATGACGTTTCAGGTGCGGCTAGGACAAGAGGTCATTAATGGAATTTCATACAATACTTGCAGGCCTAGGCCGGCAAAGTCCTCTTTTTTAATTCCATTCCACATACATTTGTGGCACAGGCATCATGACATTATGCCACTATGCGTATTAAAAATAAAATTTTGTTTTTTTTTTGTTGTTTATTTCATTGCATGTTTGAGAAAAGCACTATACATACCTCGGCGGGAAATTTGGGGTTGCCCGCCTTAGACCTATCCGGCCTCGCTTCGCTCGGCCGTATATATGTCTTCGGCCGGCAACCCCTTTCTTCCCGGCCTCTGTAGTAATGTACTATTCTTAAACGACTGGCGACTTACAACAAATAATTTGGGCGGGTAATCGTTTATTTGCCTCAATCTACTGATTTCAGAGTAAAGCATATCCGCTCATTTAATTTGAAGGATTTCTGTACGTTTGATCTACTCTCACTAATGCACAAATCAGTAAGTTAGAAAGAGACAGATAAGTGATATCTGACAGATCTTCACCTGTCAGTGTCTCCGTTATCATAACTGCAAATTGTACTAAACTGACATTTGTGACGTTTTGGTTTATAAGGGATTGTCAGTTTGGTGTGCTTTTAAATGGAGACAATTTGTTAACAGCCGCAGCCGAAAATGATTGTACTATCTGTCCCGTTCTAACTCATCTTTGTTAACTATAAGGATTCAAAGAGACAACTATATGAAAAATCATCTTGCTTATCACTACGGATCTGTTGGTATTATTAATTTGAGCCTTAATCGTACATCAAATAGTTTGAGGTAAATAAAAAGCAGTGGAACAAAATATAATATGCCTCTATCTGCTGCTCTTATTCAATTTAGTATTTGACCATCTCGCTCGGTGGTATTATTTATTTAATCGTATGGCATTTATTTACGAACCGTGAGATCTGCGAGAAGACAAGTACGGTTGCCAGTTTTTTTTGCACTTTTAGCACCACCCAGGGGTCACGTGTAGGGTAACGGTGGGTACTCCCCACGGACGTGGTGCAACTTCGACCCCCCTTTGTCAAGTGAGTGGGCAACTTGACTGTTAGAAGTTCTCAAGCCGCCCGAAAGCCTCTAACTTGGCTTAACGACTGCTGTCTTAGACAGCAGCCGGGATCAATGGCTTAACGTGCCTTCCAAAGCACGAGAGCGCTCAGTTAGTAACCACTCAAAGCGGTCACCCATCCAAGAACTGACCTGCGCCCACATTGCTTAACCTCGCATACCGCACGCGGTAGGCGGGTGCCGCTGGGCCACGAGCGCTCTGGTGGTATTATTATTTGACGTATACTCTGGTACTCCGGGCTGTCGACACTCACATAATTGCTTTTAACATACGATCAAAGTTATTTAAATATTATAATCAGGAAGCGAAACTTTGGTGCCGATGACAGACGTATGACGTCAAGCTACATACAGAGTGTTTTTATCTGGATTATTAAAGGAATCGATTTTGATGATGAAAGGTTAACTTACAACAATATTTTGTTGTGTCTAGTTGCGATTACAGGCATTATGCACAATTTTTATCAACGGCGGGACATTGTTCAGAATGTACAGTATATGTATATCAGCCCTAGGACGTCCACTGCTGGACATAGGCCTCCCCCAATTTCATGGGGGGGTAAATGCCATAATCGCCACGCTTGGCATGCGGGTTGGCGATCGCAGTATCTCCACCGCACTCAAGGAATGCTGCTGCCCATTCCCCGGTGGTCTTGGTCGTAGTTTTAGGACATACCCGGGTCCAGTATATGTATGTAGGTATGTATTTAAATAAGAAGATGCGATGTTGTGCTTAAATTCTAGAAGTGTTCTGCTTATTTTTCGACAATCCACGAAATTTAGTTGGTTGTTTTTCATTTATCCGAATAATGTAAAATAGTTTTTACAATTACTTACTAAGTAAAATGTTTTTTTCTTATAGTCTTTTTAATTATTTTAATATTTACACTATTTTCAATATAAATATAGCATTTTTTTATTAAGAAAAAATAAAATGTACATTACCATTATTGCATTATTAATAATAATTGGAGTTTCGCAATGTTGTTTATATAAAATCATCCTATATGTGAATTTGCGTCATAATGAATTCACCGGCACCAAAGTTTCGCTCCCTGATTATAATGTATGTTGTAGGTTGTAGAGTAAGCATGCTGCATGTAAAATTTTGCTTACCATTTGTATACCTTCTGGTAAGGCACAGTGATACACATTTTACCAAACTGTAACACCTATTGTAACCTATGTCATACAAATAAATATTTTAAGTTTGACATTACCTGCAGGAACACGACTTGTCCGTGCGGGGTGGAGGTCGGGGGCAGTTGCGCGTCTTCAGCCACCAGCAGGTGCCGCACACGCGACGCGCTCGCGTCCAACGCGGCATGCCAGGACACGTGATCACCAGCAACAAATTTGTTGCCTGCGACATACAAATGATGCTTGTTAGATACATAGAATAGAATAGAAGAAAATTGAGACTCGTATTCATTCGCTTTTAAAGCATAATATTGTAGATGTACAGGTGTCCCTGTAATTGGAGCAAATATTTAATAGGAAGCTTCCTTAGGGCTCTATCTAACAGCTACACACGGAAAGAGACGGATAGTCTATCTCGGATATAGCTCGCGCACCGTCTTGTGCTAGCCGGGCTGGTGTACAAGTTTTGTTCAAAAAATTTTTCGTTCAGGACAGTAAGGACATTTTTGTTTCTGTGGTAAACAGAAACATTTGTTCCTCAGACTTGGATGTTCTCTGTGTATTTAAGTATACTCGTATACCTATTAAATACTCGTATATCGTTGTCTAATTTCATAACACAAGCTTACTATGGGACTAGTACAATTTGGGTAAAAAAAAATCCCTAATTTTTTTTTTTTTTTTTTTTTTTTTTTTTTTTTTTTTTTTTTTTTTTGGCTTTTACTCCTCGGTTGTTTTAGCAAGGAGGATTTGCCAATATCATGGTTTTCTGATGGACTTGACACACGAGGAGATTGTTCGGTATAATTTAATATATAATATTTATTTATTTATTATTTACTAATAACTGACCAGTTGTGAAGATGTATCTAGCGAGCGCTTGCAGCAGTGCCGCTGGCCACAGCGGAGGCGGTCCCCCGGCGGCCGCCAGCCTAAACGTCAGCTCGAGCCCGTAGCCCGAGCACTCCGCCCCCGGCTCCGGCGCGGGGTGCACGCGCCCGTCACCGTGCAGGTCTGACAGGCCGAAGCTGAAAGTAATTCGTCAAAAATGTAAAGCCGCGTCGACATTACGCGCGGCACATTCCATAGTGCCGCGATGGGACGTGCCGCCGGAACGAGCCGATCTCTGTCTGATTGTGGCCGCGCGGGTAACGCCAGTCAGTGCTCGGCTCGCGCAGTGTGGACGTGTGCGAGTTGTCTCACGCGGCAACGATGGAGAACGCCAAGTAATATTAATCGTATGGCATTTATTTTCGAACCGTGAGATCTTCAAGAAGACAAGTACGGTTGCCCATTTTTGTTGTACTTTTTAGCACCACTTTTTAGAACAACAAGTGTTGCCTTTTAATGAAATTGTAAGGTGAAAAAGTAATACTGAGGAACTAAATAAACCTGTGGAATAAAAGCAAACACAAGCAACAAAATTTTACGAAAAAATGCATTGAATGACATTAGCAGTGCAATCCGTTGCCGTCACACATAAACTGTGTTTGAGATGGATCGCCTGCTGCGCTGTAGTCAGGATCATTCCTGAAATCGCCTCGCGCACGAAGTTCGCCGGTTTGCCGCGGTTGAACATGCCGCGCGTAATGTAATGTGTATGCGGCTTAAGCATTTAAAGATTTGGTATCAGGATCATTTTTAAGAGTGTATCAGGATCATTTTTAAGGGTGTATAAAAATTTAAACAGAGTATCTCCTGGTTCAACTAAAAGCAAGTTGACTAGAGAATGCACAAAATTTTCAATCCCTAATTGTAAAAGCGACTTACCTGACATAGTGCCAATGGGGAGGCACCTGATCCTCCGGCACTCCAGGGTGCCAGTACATGCTGATATAGTCCAATGGGTCCTCTCCACCCAGCCTGCAACCAGAAATATAGTCAGTGACAAGCACAGATCACTAAAAATCATCTTTTTTTATGGTATGTTAGGCACCTTGTGTAGGGAAATAACTACTACTACCTACTTACTGTAACGAATGAAAGGCCGGTTGGTAGCTGACTGACGTTTATTCATATGTTTTTCATATAGTGTCAATAGTGTGCCAGTTCTATCGGGAGTCTAGATATATAACCTATTTACACAACCCTTACATCTCTCCCTCATAAACCTAAGAACTACAAACACAAGTTGACACATTTCATATCACAAAGGAAATAACTAAAACACAAAGAGATAAATCAAATACAGGTTTACCCTACAGTAAACAAAACTAGGATTATTTTAACAATACGAAATAATGAAATACTTTTACGAGCTCACAAGCTATCCGTTTAAAGCTCCCTACACACTTCACCATCCGATACATCATCAGACGTCTGACCGGTGTCGCACATTGTTACCAGTGCAAACTCCGAACCCACGGGCTTGTCCAGTTCACGAGGAACAGGATTAGCAGTAGATGCCATTTTATCTTCCAACCGCTTCTCCCTCATAATTAATTGATGTGGTGACGCCACGCCTGTTGTAGCAATCACTCGGTGTTGTTGCCGTTGCTGCGCGCGAGACACTTGGTCTGACCGTACCGCACCCTGCTGGGTGTAAAAGACCCGCTCAATATAATCACGCTGGCTCGGGGCGTGCTCACGTGATGACGATTTAAACTCGGGTCCCGCGCGAAGACTAGCGTGATCGGTAAAAATCCCTGACAACTTGCCATAGGGCTGAGTCACAAGGCCATCATCTACCACGTTCAAACTAACCTGATTTAGTTTTAATGCGCGCATCCAGTCGCGCCCCAAAAGAGGCCGCGCTCCGTTTTTAATAATATACAATGGCAAAGTGGTAACTGTAACGTCATTTAACGTAACGTCCACTGATATACATCCAAGAGCTTGGATTTGTGACCCATTATAACTGTGCAGATTTAGGTTATCTGCCGTTATCAATTTACTCGCAAATTTTCGCCTGTACATTGCCTCGTTAATAGCAGATATCCGACTACCAGTGTCGATCTCACACACGATGTCCTGCCCATCTACATTCAAATTAATGAAATAAGGTTTGTTACCTTGCGATGCCACCTGAATATTAAACAAATCCTCGTCTGATTCTTCGTCGACGTAGTTATGTCGCCCGACCGCTTTACGCCCCTTATTACACATCACCTTTAAGTGTCCACGTTGATTGCATACGTCACAATTATAATGCATATATTTACACTTCTCCGGCCGATGCGCCTTGCCGCACCGCCAGCACTGCGCCGGGGCGTCGCGCGCCGTGTCGCGCCGGGCTGCGGCCGCCGCGCCGCCAGCTCCGGGCCCGCGCCCTCCGCCGCGCCCCCCGCGCCACGCACTCGCGTGGTACAGCTCTTCGCCTGCACCGCCGACGCCGCCGCCGCCGCCTAAGGTGCCCGCCGGCGCCGCCGCCGCGCCGCTCACCTCCGCGTGCTTCTCCGCAGCCTGTGCGAAGGCCAGCTCCACCGCCTCCTTGTATTGAATGTTTTTCTCAGCAAATATACGCGAACGCATGGCTTCGTTCGCCAATCCCGACACGAATTGGTCCCGCAAGTTTTCTTCGAGCGTTGCTCCGAAGCTGCAAGTGCTCGCGAGATGTTTTAAATTTTGAAGATATTCGGCGAGCGGTTCGCCGACGCGCTGTCGACGCAACCTGAAAACGTGTCGCTCGGCGATCTCGGACCGTTGCGGCTCCAGGTGCCCGGTAACTAGTTTGACGAGCTCGTCGAACGTTTTGCCTTCTGGAAGGTCCGGCGAACACAAGTCACACATCAGCGCATATGTGACATCTCTGACAACGGTTATAAGCAACGGCACCTCAAGATCCGCCTTCACTTCATTAAGCAAAATGTATTGTCTTACTCGACGGATATATGCCGGCCATTGCTTAGACGTTAGGTCAAATGGCTCTAACTTTCCTATGGGCATGGCTTATACGCTCAACTGCACGATATAACCGAAATAATAAATAAAATTTTATCAACTCGTCGCCAATGTAACGAATGAAAGGCCGGTTGGTAGCTGACTGACGTTTATTCATATGTTTTTCATATAGTGTCAATAGTGTGCCAGTTCTATCGGGAGTCTAGATATATAACCTATTAACACAACCCTTACACTTACTTACTTACTTTACTTACTTACAACTTACTTACTTACTACTACTTACTACTTACCGTACTTTAGTGCATAAATATAGTACATGAGGTTTGTGAAGAAACAAAGAGGTAATTTAATACTTGGGCCCCATCATTGTTTCTTTCTTCCTTTCTCTGTGGTTCTGTTAATTCAGATTAACAGATCTTTGACATCTTTCTTACTTTCTTTCAGATAAACAACCATAAACTACAGTTTTTTTTTTAACAAAATTTAATTTAGTAATTAGGCTATTGGAAAACAAAGCTTGAATCCTTGCTTTGACATGCCTACTTACCAATATTTGAGGCGTGTGGTGACCTGTAGTGGATTGGGCTGATCAGGGTATAACTCTGAGCAGGCATCACACAAAGCTTTCAACCCTGCTGGCACCAGTCTATCTGCAATAAAATATTCAATATAAAGATAATTGGTCGGGTGTCCGCTGGAAGTGGGTGGCGCAGGACCGGTCATTGTGGAAGCCTTTGGGGGAGGCCTATGTCCAGCAGTGGACGTCTGTCGGCTGACATGATGATAATGATGAAAGATAATTTGTTCCAAGAACCACACTGGGGCTACATTGCTACCGTTTTAAGCTCTTTCTCCACGATATAATAAAAGAGGGACGTAAAATTACAATCTGTCAATGATCAAGAGTATGAAAACATTCATAGAACTTTTTTTCAGTGATATTCTAAAATATTATAATTCATAACCATATAAAGTGTAGTCCCACAGTAAAATAACAGCCTAATTTTCTGCAGCTTACACAAGGATGTTCATTCATGTGTTTTTAGCACTTCATTTCTCGAACATGAAGAATATTCACACAAAAACCTGAAGATTCAGAGAAGTGGAAATAATTATTTGTAAGATCACATATACAACGTAACTGGAGCATACATAGGTATAAACGAAGAAATAAGATTACCAGCTTGAGCAGCGGCCTGTTCTGCATCCTGGCTGTTTGAGGACTCGCCAGTGGCCACGGTCTGCGCCCGCGCAACGAAGCTCAGCGCGCTGTTCTGCACCACTCCATCCCCCGGCGGGCCCGGCCCGCTCGCAGCCATCGCCCAATATGCTGATTAACTTAATTAAATACTAATATTAACGTGCAGGAAACGAAAAAGTGCAATACAACAAGTCTTCGTCGACAAAAGAAACAATTGTGACTTGATAGTAAAGTGACGAATGAAATGTCAAAACGCCATTATTACGTTCGGAAATACTGTCCACGGGCCACCGCGGGCAGCGAGTAATGTTTAATTTATTGAAATGTGTTAAAACTTTAAAAGAGAGTGAGAATAAACCTGAGATTTGTTACAGATTAGATATTTTTTAAATGTTAAAAGCATAAATATCAATTGTAAACGTTGAAAGTAAAATCAGTAACGAAAATATAACGTTAAAACGCGTTGCAATAACGGGTTACAACGTGTGTTGAGTTAATAATCGAAATGTCAGCTGTCAGACAAATGTTTAAAAATATCAGAACGCATCCCACCCCTATATTCGCTGATAATTTTTGTTCGATTTCTTTCTGTTTTTGCTCTATAAATAAACGTTAAACACTTAGAGTGTCTCTATAAATAACTTGTGATATTGAGCGTTCCTTCAGTACCACTTTAAAGCTGTATTTCGTCGAGTAGCCGGCGAAATGCGGTATTTTTTCCTAACACTAATCTTCAGTGCTGTGCTTGCGTACGAAAAAGATGTTACATTCACAGTACAGCCTGGCCACACGGATTGCTTCTTCCAGAAGATGAAGCCCAATGAAGTAATCGACGTGGAATACCAGGTAGCGTAACATTTAAAAGCAATGCCCTTTGAAAATGTAACCTAATAACTTGTGTTGGATATACGTAACTTTAGTTTCTTTATCTCACATTTTGTTCAATTTACCTACCGACGTAGTGTTATAATCATTATAATTTCTTGATCTAATACTTGTATAAATTATAAGATATTCAATCACAGTGAGGTAGAAATATATAACTAATTACTGATCGTTAAATATTTTTATTACATTTGATTAATGTATCTCCTGTAGGTCAACTTTATGATAGACTTGAGCATGGTTGGTTCGCATACAGCCATTAAATTTTATATGGCAATTAAAAAAACGTTTTGGCATGTTCTAAATGTTCTTATCAGCTGTGGCAAATTTTAATTAGGCAAATAGCATATATATTGTTATCAACTTGTTTAAGATAATGTTACATTTGTTTTAATAACAGGGTTAGGTTATTGTTTGAAATTGATTTTATTTTAAAAACTTTACTATAACTTCAACTGTAATATGTTGTTATGTAATCTAATATTGCAATTGATTTTCATCCACCTCCAATATTCATATTTATTTGAAATGTTGTAATTACGTACAATAAATGGTGCTGTAAATATTTTACAAGCAGAAACATCCACTGGGAACCAGGAATGCACGACCAAATACTGTCCGGCCCGAGAATCCACTTTTTTGGACGCGGATTCTCAGGCCGAGCATTATCAACCCGAACAAAAGTGGCATCCGATTGTCGCCCCGGACCAAGATTGCTCGGACCTATAATGCACGGCACAGTAATCGTCGTCCACTGCACTGGACGCGGATTCTCGGGCCGAGCATTATCGGCCCGAGCAGAACTGGCTTCCGATTGCTGCCCCGGACCAAGATTGCTCAGACCTATAATGCACGGCCAGTAATGTCCGGCCCAGTAATTGGCGTCCAGTCCAAGGATAACAAAAGTAACTATACTAGGATGAATCTAACATTAAGTCAGAAAGTAAGTAGGTTAGGTTCCTTAGGTAGCTTCAGACGCCGGAAGGGCAAACTGCCCAGAAATAGACCTCGCTTCACGGGCTCCGTTTTGCTTGGTTTCTAATTACCCATTTAAGTTTATATTGTCTGTGGATGGACGCGGATTACAGGGTCGGGCATTGTTGGTCCGAACAAAACTGGCTTCCAATTCTTGCCCCCAGATTAAATTTGTTCGGAATGATATTGCCAGGCCCAGGAATGTACAGCCTAGTAATCAGCGTCCACTTTTTTGGACGCGGATTTCTGGGCCGCGCATTATCGGCCCAAACAAAAGTGGCTTCCAAATATTGCCCCGGACCAAGTTTGCTCAGATTGCTCAGAGCGATAATGCACGGCCCAGTAATCCATGTACATTGGACGCAGATTACTGGGCCAGACATTCTTGTGGCCGGGCATTATTATGGCCGTACAATATAGGGCCTCCATCCACTTAGCAAAATTATAATTTACAACTAATATTTTTTTTTTTTTTTCTTTTCATAAGTGGATGTTTCCGCTTGTAAAATATTTACAGTTGGTATGGAGTAACACATTGTCACTAAAGATTTTCAATGTAATTTGGGATGTTGGTGCCATTTCAGAAGTTGTAGGAACTTCATGGTAGATTTTGCTGCAAGCCAGCCTAATTCTTAATTAGAAGAGTGAAACATAATTTGAATGTCATTCAGAATTGAATTACTTATCCTAAAAATTAACTTTAAGCTACCATTCAGTTATAAATAAATATATTCCAAAATATTACCAATATATTATGCATAGCTTTTGCCGGCGACTTCGTCCGCGTAGAATTCGAACTTCCATGTACAGACTTTCGACCCTCTTCAGCTTTATTATATGTATAGAAGATCATCATTCCTATACAATTATATTGTTTTGAAAAAATAACACCTTGTCGAGTTTCTTACGCTGGTTCGTCTCGTGGCAGAGGTTTATTTTTCTGAAAGATTCAAGATTCAAATATTTATTCACAACAAGCACTGTAACAAAAGTAAACAAAAACATAAACAACAAAGGCTAAGTTTTTTTTTTTTTTTTTTATTAAAAATGGGATTGCTCTTGGCCAGCATCTAGCCAGGGGGCAAAGACGAGGCCGACGATGAAGCGAGCTCACCCAGAAGATGCCTATTCACTCGTGCCTTAAAAAGGTCCAGGTTATATGTTGCGAAAAGGAACCCACTCAGCATATGCAGGCTTTATAGCCGGCGCTGATCTTCCGTAGGTCCCTTAGGGGCCCGTTACACGTCGATTACCATCACTGATGAAACGGTAGTTTATTGACGTTCATAGGTGCATGTAATATGCCTAATTTAAAGAATAAACTACTTTTACTTTTTTTACTTTTTACCTTAAATATCAAAAACTCTTTAATTGAATAGAAAAAATTCTGTATTAGCCATTGCTGGAGCTTTCTCAAAAATAAGTTTATTGAATATTGCTAGGCAGTTTGTTGTACTCGTATATTTTGATTGACTAAGCTGCAGAGCCTAGCACATACACGCAAAGTAGCATATCTGTGCGTCTTCTACAGATTGTACTTCGGCGAGTGTGCTCAGGAGCTCCATGAGCTCTTCCCCCTTCTTCCATCGGACATCCAGACGTACGGCTGGCTATCATCCTTACCTGGTCGAAATTCCTCTAATTCGAACCAAGCGCTTTGCATCATCCTTCATAATGCGCGCTTCTAGGGTTTGGAATTCTCTGCCGGCGTCTGTATTTCCGAGTTCATATAACCTGAACCTTTTTAAGGCACAAGTGAATAGGCATCTTCTGGGTGAGCTCGCTTCATCGTCGGCCTCATCTTTGCCCCCTGGTTAGATACTGGACAAGAGCAATGCCATTTTTAATAAAAAAGAAAAAAATACATATGGTGAGTTTAGGAGACAGGCCCCATAATGTGATCTATTTCTATCGCAAGGTTATAGACGCGACACATGGGGAATTGGACATATCGTTCCAACTGGCCGACGCAGTTGGTCGCGTGCTGGTCGCCGACTACAAGAAACCGGAGAACAGCCACCGGCACACCGCAACCATGGAGGGAGACTACCGCTTCTGCTTCGACAACACCTTCAGCACATTCAGTACTAAGACGGTGAGTAGATACTTGTAGTCATCTCAACCTCAGTTTTTATTAGGGTTCCGTAGTCACCCTTATAGTTTCGCCATGTCCATCTGTCTGTCTGTCTGTCCGAGGCTTTGCTCTGTGATTGTTAGTGCTAGAAAGCTGCCATTTGGTATGGATATATGGGTGATGACCAAAATTTTGGACCATCGTTAAGGCATTTAACTCGCCTACAATTTAATTGATTCGGTTGTGACACGATTGTCACAACCTATATCTAAATGTGGTTAGTGCACAATTTTAATTTACATAATGATTAATGCGAGCAAAGTAAAACCAATTACAAGGTGTTTAATTACAATAAATTTTCAAAATGGCCCCCCTGTTGCTCATGTAAATTAAAATTGTGCACTTACCACATTTAGATTTCAATTTTTTGATTGAAGCCTTATTAATAATAAAATGAAATTTTCAGGGTAGCTACCTGATAGATAGAGCAAGTTTTTAAAAGCCAATCGGTAATTATTTTTTATGTGATTTTATTTTTTAAGGGCCCTTGAAGTTGTGAACATACTGGGTAATTTTATCTTTCATGGCATTTAATTTTTTTTTATGCCATTCAAAGATCTAACGATAGTAAATGTTACCATACTGAATTGGCCTATCTATCAGCTTAGCACACAAAAAAAATCAAGCATCTACCGCAATTATTCACGTCACCATAAATAAAAATCTCATCATACGCGGCGATAGGTGAAAAATTTAAAAAAAAATCATAACTCCGAAAATACTAAAAATCGCGGAACATACATGGGGGTGATTCAGATAGCTCTCTAGGTCCTCTACCTCCCAGCTTCAGTATATCACTACTTCTAGGGACACCCTGTATAACCTATCTTTATTTTATAACCGTTATGTGATAATAATCAAATATCCCGTCCATAAATAAAAACAAAAATCATATTTTAATATGTCTCAAACTCGGGGAGTTTTCTATACAGGGTGTTTTTATTAAATTCCGTTAATTGCGAGGGCACAATCCTGAGATGAAATAAAGTATTCTTCTCTAAGACACTGTATCCCAATTCGTATCATTTCGAAGATATTCAAGAATTCATTTTCGTTAATTAACACCTCTAGTATACTAGTATAGTAGTATAACAGATCCTTAACAATTAAACAATGTTGACGTGCGTGTCATTCGAAGTCGAATTGTTATACTTGACAATAACTCTTAAGGCCGGTTTTCATTCACTCTTGGTGATAGAATTAATTATTTTGTATGAAAATGAAAAAAAAAAAACTTGAGTTTTGAAAAACTAAATATGCTACGTCGTTTCTATGGCTATACACGGCTATATGCTAGAAGGAACGGAAATCAATAAAAACACCCTGTATAAAATAAAGTCTCAAATTATGTTTGATGTATCTCATTCATACCCGCGCTACTGAACTCCTGTACGCGTATTCAGTAAGCTTATCGGGATGCAACTCTACTGGGACAAACATTTTAAATGGTTAAAAGTGTTTCTACACATATTTGAGACGGTAATTATAAGTAATGCAGGATGTTTCTACACATATCCGAGACCATAGCGGGACTATATTCAATATACTCCTTGGTATATACTTAGTTAACCTACCTACCTATTTTAAGTATTAATCTTACTTACCTTAACTTGATTATATTTAAGTATAGTGTTTCGCGGTGCTCACTAAAAGATATGTTTGTTTATAATATTCAAGTATGTTTCTCAATAAGTGAAATGTAAATTTCTTTTGAGAAAAATAAAGTTCTTTAACCCGAAAAATGTTTGTTTCTGTTGGCAGGTGTTCTTCGACCTCATGACTACGGGCGATGATGCGCCCGAGCATGAATATGATGAAGACAAAGAGATGGAACTCGGTCAGTACTTATTTAGTTATTTATCGTATGGCAAGCATTTCGAACCGTGAGATCTTCGAGAAGACAGTACGGTTGCCAGTTTTTTGCACGTTTAGCACCACCCAGGGCTCACGTGTAGGGTAACGGACGTGGTGCAACTTCGACCCCCCTTGTCAAGTGAGTAGGTAACTTGACTGTTAAAAGTTTTCAAAGATTCAAAAAATTATTTGCTCTGAATACATGAGTTGATGAGATGTTGGTAATAATACATGTCCAGTGCATTCAGCCTGCATGCAGGCGTGCAAACATTGTTGAGGAGCGTTACAATTCATTAATTCAATATTAAAATAAAATAATTAAATGATACAATGTCAATAAACAAAGAAAAACAGACATAGAACTGTAATAAATAATAATACAAATGTCAACAGGAATAATTCATTTAAATAACTTTTAAAAATCTTAAACATGATCTAGATATTTTTTTACACTATAAAAGCATTTGTCCAGGAGTAAGCTCATAGTTTTGTTTTTAAAACTATTGCCTTGCAGTAATTGTATTTCCTCCGGTAGTTTACTATATAACACTATGCACACGTTAAATATGTTTTTAGCATAAATCATTTTGTGAGCTCGTGGCTTGTAAAGCAAGTTCATTATTTTTTGTCGGGTCAGTCTGTCAAGCCGCCCGAAGGCCTCTTACTTGGCGTTCATAGCCAGCAGCCAGGATCAATGGCTTAGCGTACCTTTCAAACGATACGACAAAAGACTTACCTTAAATAAAATTTTTAAAAAAAAACCTTTATGAATTGGCTTGCTGAAAAAATGTTTTTACAGTATTAAGGAATTTTTAGACTATAAGTAAATAAAATAATTAGATTTGATTTTATTCATACTTTTAATTGTACCTGTGTCAACCTACTGTACCTAAAATCGAGCATAATAAATTATTTCATTTCATTTCAAAGCACGGGAGCGCTCAGTTAGTAACCGTTCAGATTCAGATGGTTTATTTCTCAATAGTATTACATAATTTTCATCTAAATATTAGAATAAAAACATGCGCACACTCGGCTGGGCAGCGTTCGGGAAGCTACGGCACATCTTTTCGTCCAATATTCCGCAGTGTCTCAAGACGAAAGTCTTTGACCAGTGTGTGTTGCCAGTAATGACATGGTACTGAAACGTGGTCGCTTACTATGGGCCTCATAAGAAAGCTCAAAGTCACCCAAAGAGCAATGGAGAGAGCTATGTTAGGAGTTTCTCTGCGTGATCGCATCAGGAATGAGGCCATCCGCAGCAGAACCAAAGTGACCGATATAGCCCTCCGAATTGCTTACTCCGAACGTAGAACCGATGGCCGTTGGGGCGGAAAGGTTCTCGAGTGGCGACCACGTACCGGAAGGCGTAGCGTGGGCAGGCCCCCCACACGGTGGACCGATATGACCTGGTGAAGGTCGCGGGTGTCCGCTGGATGCGGGTGGCGCAGGACCGGTCATTGTGGAAGTCTTTGGGGGAGGCCTATGTCCAGCAGTGGACGTCTTTCGGCTGACATGATGATGATGATGATGATGGGCACATTACTGAGATCGTCAAGTAATACATTGCAAGCAGTGTAAGTAGGTATAAACCTATACGGATATTTCATTAAGTACATAATTTTTAATTTAAAAATTCAATAATAATAACAACTTATTAATGATAAATAATAATAATTCAATTTGACACATCTTCATGGTGCTCATTGTTTAGGTATTATTTAATGATGTATAAAGTCTTGGTAAGGAGTTAGTATTTCAAAGCGGTCACCCATCCAAAAGCTGACCTGGGCCCACGTGTACGGTCAGTACTGTACAGGATGCACCTACGACACATGGAACGTCAAATATTAATCGTTAAGTTTTCGTTATGCTGCCTCTAAATGCTGGAACAACTTGCCGCCCCCCGTAAGGGATAGTACGTTTGGCAATATAGCCATTTGGCAATATAGCCGTAAGATTATGTTGTATCATGTAACTTGACAGGCAACTCGGTGGAGTCCTACATGATGAAGGTCCGCGACATCTCGGAGTCCATAACCCGCGTTAAGGACAACGTGGGCGCGGCGCGGAGGTTGCAGGAGGCCCATTCTGCCAGGGAGGCGAGGGACAGGAATCTGGCTGAGGACATGTGCGACAGGTACGCAATAATAAAATACAATACAATACTTTTTATTGCACACCTCAATTAAAGGACACAGCCACTACGTACCACAAGGTCTTATCGCTAAAGAGCGATCTCTACCAGACAACCTTTGGGTAGCGGAACTCAAATCAAATAAGTAATCATAGTAAGTGAGATCATATACGAGTTTTTTTTTTCAATTTGTGTATCTTCCCAACAGTGAAAGATTTTTTCAAATTGGTTCAGTAGTTTCGGAGCCTATTTAATGCAAACAAACGAACTATCAAATCTTTCCTCTTTATTGACCGAGCGAGCGAAGCGTCTCCGTTTCAGCTTTCGACAAAAATTCTTTCGTTTGTTTCCGGATGTTCTCCTCTACAGGTCGCATTTCTCAACCGATTCTCGTGAAATTTTGTGAGCAGGTTCGATAATTATATATATTTTGTAGAGTCAGTTTTTGGAAATTTAAGAAATTTGAAAAAAAAAATTTTTTTGCTAGGTCTACAGCTCACACCGCCAACTAGTAATATTAGTATAGTCAAACAATTCATAGGTGTGAGACCAACAACATTGTCCACAGGTAATTAGATTAGTTATTAATCTGTTGTATTTAGCGCCGAGTAGCTTACAAAGGTATATAATATATTCCATGATTATGATCGTTAAACATAAGTACGACAAAAAAAAAATAAGTCAATAGGACGACACTTAATTTCAAATTAAAGGGAAAAAATTGATAAATTTAATGCTCCGAGCAGGATTCGAACCTGCGACATCTGGCATACGCGGCCAATCGCTCAAGCTCGGGTACGAAATCCTTCACTAGTGGCTCTTACAACGCCTTAGGGAGGCGTATTTTTTCCCTTTAATTTGAAATTTTCGTTAGCAGCGTTACTGCTTAAGACGGCGCAGTACGATCGGTGTGGATCGGTTCCCCATACAAACGTATTTAGGCTCTCATTTTAAAACGCCATGCTAGAATAACATGAAACTTTGTATACACAATGGGATACCTAGGTCGGAAATAAGTTGCTGTTGCAAGAAATTGAAAAAGAAAAAAAAATACAGCGGTTTTTTGAGTTTTTTACGGCTTGTATGAAAACCTTAATAGTCGCTGTATTTTTTCGCCATTATAATTTCAAGCAGCAGAAACTGATTTCCGCCCTAGACAAGCTGGATCCCATTGTGTATACAAAGTTTCATGTTATTCTAGCATGGCGTTTTAAAATGAGAGCATAAATACGTTTGTATGGAGAACCAAACGTACTGCGCCCTCTTAATACAAAATTAATTTAGGAAGACACTAGTTTCAAATGTCTGTTCTGTATCCGGGTTCCACCAAGAGGGACAGAAAAGCTAAATAAATTGAGAACTGGTCTTAAAACGTCTGGCGGCTTACAATAAATAACCTCTTTAATATGGGCGGGTAGTCGTTTATTTGCCTCAAACTGTTTGACATGACGTGTACAATGGCATTGAGGCAAATAAAGAAAAGCGGAACTATGACAAGGATAACAAATGATTCTGTCACTCTTATTCTTACCCGAGTATTTTTATTTTTTAATAAAAATGGGATTGCTCTTGGCCAGCATCTAGCCAGGAGGCAAAGATGAGGCGTATGTCCTAGAACTACGACCAAGACCACCGTCAAATGGGCAGTAGCATCCCTGGAGTGCGGTGGAGATACTGCGATCGCCAACTCGCATGCCGACGTGGCGATTATTGGACTATGAAATTTGGGAGAGGCCTATGTCCAGCATTGGACGTCCTTCGGCTAATTTGGTGGTGGTTGGCGGTAGCTCTTATCCAATTTAGTATATGACCGTCGCGCTCGATAGCGGTATTATTATTATTATTTTATTTTATTTTCGCCAATAACACAAATTTTAGTAATCACACACTTCTGCCAAACCACAATGCGGTTTGTTGGCAGTCGAGGCTCCAATTAATAACAAATACGAATCACAATTAGGTACTTATACATTGGTATTCTACTATCAAAAAAAAAGAAAACAAATTAAAAGATTTGACGTCTTCTCTGGGGTACACAGACTAGTAAGGGTTCAGACCGCCAACTCACGAACCAAAAATATAGACCGTAAGCAACCATATTTAATCTGTACCCGCTGGTAGATTTTTGACGTTTTTTTTTTTTTTAATTATTTAATGACACTGTAGCAATGGAACTTACTGTGAACATCCAACGATAAATATATATAGCTCATTTAAATTTAACTTTGTGTAAAGCTCACGGCATTTCCAATTGAACACCAACGTCCGATGTAAAATGAAACTGGTGTTCAATTGAAATACCGTGAACTATGTTGAGCCGTATCTTAGTTAAATGAAATTAAACAAACATTTTACTTATCAGCAGATTTATTTTTTAATGTATCTCATCTCATATCCGGGAAAACGATATATCTCCGTCCTTTCACAGAGTTCTACGTTTTATAACCACAACACTCAGTACATTTTGCAAAATGAGAACTTGCATGCCATGCCACATACGACGCACTTCACTATCTTCCATTTGTTGTCCAAACAATGGTTATTACGCTCTTCCAGATGAATTTTCGATTAGCTACACACTGTTTCGTTTGTTTACTACATAGTAAACTATCAATACTACAATTTATATAACAATATTCGCAAAAATGAAAAAATATTCAGAGACGACTAGACGAAATTCCGAGGAGACGTCATTTAATTTTTATTTGTCACTTTATTTTGACGTTTGACGTCCAATGGCACTGCCATTATAGCAGTCAAGTCAAGGCAGTAGCCAATCAAAGCTCGGTAAGTCGTCAGAATCTTTTTGACACAATATGGCGGCTATCATACACGTTTCGTTCTACGTAGATAAACAGCTGTGCTGGGGTACTCTGAGGTAGTCGGAATACAACAAGACCCGAAGTGGCTATCAATTATCGTATTAAATTATTGACAAGTTCATATTTGTTAATGTGAAACTCTATTAGTCATTGTCATATGTCAGAATGAAAACTGGTAGTATTTTGCCATTTGACATGACAGAAATCGATATTGGAGTTGGCAATAAAAACTTGTACCATAAATATTTGGGACACTTGTTAACCGACGACCTGCGAGACGACGCGGACATCGAGAGGGAGCGTAGAGCATTAGCGATCAGGGCTAACATGATAGCGCGCAGGTTCAGCCGATGTGCGGTACGCGTTAAATTAACATTATTTAGGGCCTACTGTACATCGCTGTATACCTGTAGCTTATGGTGCAAATACACCCAGAGATCGCTCAATGCAATACGCGTCCAATACAATGATGCATTTAGGGTACTGGTGCGGCTGCCGCGATATTGTAGCGCGTCCGGTATGTTCGCGGACGCGCAAGTGGACGGCTTCCACGCGACACTGCGCAAGCGCTGCGCCGCGACGCTCCGCAGGGTATGCGCCAGCCGCCACAGTCTCCTAAACGTAGTGGCAGACAGATGGGACGGCAGTCTCCTAAGACACTGGTCCTCCCTACATTTAAGTTTACGCACTAACATAGTTTTATAAGTCTTTTGTAGTACTAACAACATATGGATCAAAAGTTGTCCGAAATAAATGCATTTTATTTTATTTTATAAATGTATAAATCGCTCAACGGTCATTGTTGACCGATGTACACACAAGGTGGCGCTGTTACGCGCGGAGCGAATTCTAGAACGCGCCAGCGTTTGTTTCCCATAGATTTATGAATGAATGAATGAATTTACAGTACATTACATATGGTGCTACTTTACCGCACGAGTGCGGTAATCAGCAGATTACGTGCATATGTCGAAACTTTAAAGAGCCATATGTACTGTAAAACGTTGTACGATACACGTGCGAACAGGTAATTCGCAACTCGTGTCGATTTAAAACACTCCATTCGGTCGTATTTCAATTTATCACCACTCGTTGCGAATTTCCTGTTCTCTGCACTTGTATCGTAATGTAGTATTACATGTGGTGCTACTTTACCGCACGAGTGCGGTAATCAGCAGATTACGTGCATATGTCGAAACTTTAAAGAGCCATATGTACTATAAAACGTTGTACGATACACATGCGAACAGGTAATTCGCAACTCGTGTCGATTTAAAACACTCCCTTCAGTCTAGTTTCAATTTATCACCACTCGTTGCTAATTTCCTGTTCTCTGCACTTGTATCGTAATGTACTATTATTTATTTCAGACAAGAGACCATAATAATAGTTACATGAATGAAATTAATCAGAATAATTGAATTACGAAAAATTAACATTATACACTACAAAGAATACATTATTTGACGACCTGTTTAGCCTAGTTGGTAGTGACTCTGCCTCCGAAGCTAGAGGTCCCGGGTTCGAATCCCGGCCAGGGCATTTATTTGTCCATTTTTCACGGATATTTGTTCTTGGGTCTTGGATGTTTTCTATGTATTTAAGTATGTATATATCTATATAAGTATGTATATCGTCGTCTAGTACCCATAGTACAAGCTTTGCTTAGTTTGGGACTAGGTCGATTTGTGTGAGATTGTTCCCTTTAAAAAAAAAAAAAAAATTATGAAATATTAAATATTGTTATCAAACCGGTGTTTAATTCTTGCTCCCTTTCGAGACCCTGGTGCAGTAAAAAATGTTTTTTTTTTTTTTGGTAAAAATAAAAACTCATTTAGAACAATTTAGATGGTTAATCTTTTTAAATCTATGGTTTCAGGGTGATGACATGGTCCATGTGGCAGATAGTGGTCATGATCGGAGTGGGCATCACGCAAGTGAGTAACAAGTTTTAACACTATTTTTACCAGACTACGCGACACAAAGGAGGGTAACGTGTTTAACAGTCTGTGTGTGTATGTTTGTTGCTTTGTGGCACTCTAGAGACCAAATAACCAAACGCGTCGGCCGATTTTGATCATTCTTATGTCAATCGATTCGTGTTAGGGTGGTATTCCACTAATCCAATATCTTTGTCCAATATACATTTGATCAATGAAATTGGATGATTTCATCCAACTTGGATGGGACCCCGACATTTGATCAAAGATTCTAATGACAGTTAAATCAATATGGCTACGCATGAAAAAAAACTTGGACAAAGATATGGGATGAGTGGAATGGGCCTCCGTCAAAGAAATTTGATCACAAAATTGGACAAACATATTGGACGAGTGGAATACAACCCTTAGTTGTCCAAATGTCACTAAAGACATTTTTTTACGCAGTCGGGTTTTTTTTTACTTTTTATTATGCTTGTTGTATATTTACACAAGTTTTATAACACTAAAACAACTTAAAAATATGAAGACAACTTGGTGACAATTTTTTAATCACGTAGCAACATAATAAATATAACAATGTGTTAAAATCGCGCAAGTTTAAATTAGCAAATAGTCATTCTCGTGGGCCCCCAAATGGATTTCGAAACCTTACGTATTCACGAGTAATTTAATATTTTTTTAAATTTTTGACGTAGTGGTTCGGGTAGTCTAGTGGTAGGGCGCTGGTCCGCCTTTCCAGATAGCGGGTTCGATTCCCGTCTTGCGCTGCGTACAAGACCGCGGTATATTTTTGCTTTGCACATATTCTCTGTATCAAATAATTAGTACTTAATCTTGGATTCGAGAAATGTTTTATCATTAATACGTTGTTATTTCAGGTAATATTCGTGAGGAGTTTATTCGAAGACAAGCACAATCGCTTCAGGAAGTTCATACCAAGCTTCAGCACGCAATGACGCTAGCGTTACAACCCGCCCCCAGTGTTACAACTTACCCCAACCAAAGAGTCAACAGCACAAAAATAGCGCCACTATTTGATGCTGAGTGAGTGTGTTGGCGTTCAAAGAACTCTATTAGTAACTACATTTTAACTTTCTCACTAAGTAACAAATTTCTGCTGTAAATAAACATCTTATGTCAGCATCGTTTCAGTACTGAGATACAACGTTTCTAAGAGTATTGACAGATTCTCTAGCGTTTTGGTTCTCACCCGACGATATACAGGGTGTGGCCTGTAACAGGTAAAAAAGTAAATGCTATGATTTTCTACTGGTTCCAATTTCCAAAAAAAAGTTTTTTCGTATTCTTAAAATCAATTTATAGCTTACGTATTGTTAAAGAAAAAAAATACAGCCGTTTTTTGAGTTTTTTACGGCTTGTATAAAAACCTTAATAATCGCTGTATTTTTTCTCCATTATAATTTCAAGCAACAGAAACTAATTTCCGACCTAGATATGCCGGATCCCATTGTGTATACAAAGTTTCATATTATTCTAGCATGGCGTTTTAAAATGAGAGCGTAAATACGTTTGTATGGAGAACCGAACGTACTGCGCACTCTTAAATACATAAAAAACATCCAAGCCTCAGGAACAAATGTGTCTGCTCAACACAGAAACAAGTGCCCTTTCAGGGATCCGAACCCGGGACCTGTAGCTTCGGAGGCAGTGTCACTACCAACTAGGTTAAACAGGTCGACAATAATGATATTGAGACCCTTCATTTAAAAGAAAACTTTAAAACAAAAAAATGCAAAAACCACTTATAAGTTGTTGATACATCAAAATCCGCATTTACTGGCTACAATCTCGTGTTGTTTAGGTTATGACCATGAGACTGATTAAGTGATTGTAAATAAAATATTTTTCTCAAACATGCAATGAAATATTTATGTTATGTTCCTTATAATAGGCTGCGAAGTATGACGTTTCAGGTGCGGCTAGGACAAGAGGTAGTTAAAGGAATTTCATACAAATCTTGCAGGCCTAGGCCTGCAAAGTCCTCTTTTTTAATTTCCATTCCACTTAAATTTGTGGCACAGGCATCATGACATTCTGCCACTATGCGTACTAAAAATAAAACTTTGTTTTTTTTTTGTTGTTTATTTCATTGCATGTTTGAGAAAAGCACTATACATACCTCGGCGGGAAATATGGGGTTGCCGGCCTTAGACCTATCCGGCCTCGCTTCGCTCAGCCGTCTATATGTCTTCGGCCGGCAACTCCTTTTGTCCCGGCCTCTGTAGTAATGTACTATGGTGTGCGGCGTGCTCCCGCTCATACCGTTTAGGCGGAACGCGGTAAGAAACAGTAAATAAAATCACTAATGAATGAAAAAAATGATTTCTTTCAATAGGTACGTCATAAACAGCATTAGTACATCAATTTACATAAGAAAAAAATTGCTAATACCATTTCTATCTATGACTACTAAGTGGCGCCGCTGCAGAGTATGCTCCCCAGCGGCGCTACTTTCAATGCCCATTATTTCGATCCTTAGAACAGGTACATAAAGCCTGTCACAAACAGGCGCGGCCTGCGGTGGCGGCTGGCCGCAGGCCGCTTGACAGGCCGCAACAACAACACACTGGCGCGGCCTGCGATGGCGGCCTACGTCAATTTTCGCGCCAAACCAAACGTCAAACCGTTACAAAAATAACCAAAAAAAACTTTTTTGATTACTTTTGGACACTCAAAGTGTAGCTGATAAATGTATGATCAATAGTTTTTAATAATATAATCACTACATTGGACATAAGATAATCTAACTATACATTTTTATCTATGGTTAATGGCGGTCAGTTGTGAAAATTTTAACAGGCCGCGCGGCCTGCGCAGTGGCGGAGAAGGCGTGGCTTGCGGCCGCGGTGAGCCGCGCAACCACCGCGTCATGGCCGCCTGTGTCTGAATCATTGTTAGGATTGTCATACTTTACAACTGGCCGCCACCGCAGGCCGCGCCTGTTTGTGACACGCTTAACACGTTCCCTGTCCCCATACAAAATTATCCTTCAATGACACAAGTCCAAGTGACAGTTGTAGTTCCTAGTCATGTCCCCACATTGGGGGCCTTCGGACAGGGAACGTGTTAAACGTTATAGGTACATGATGTACGTTTCAGGTATATCATTTCAGCATACAATTCATTGATATTCATTATGGTGGCGCCGCTGCAGAGTAGCATATTTGGCCAGAGGTTACGTTTTTTATTTTGTTAAAAATGGGATTGCTCTTGGCCAGCGTCTAGCCAGGGGGCAAAGATGAGGCCGGCGTGAAGCTCACCCAGAAGATGCCGATGTTCTAAGGAAAGGTCCTTTTAAATATTTATTTGCTCCTCATACAGGCCACACTGTATAACTATATTGAATTGTAAGTGTTTTCTAGTGAAACTACAATTTTCGCAGCACGATTTTTTTGGGCACTCATTTCTCTTACACTACATTAATTATTTTTAATAAATTACCTCACAATTCTCACATATAGTAGAGATAAACTACGATAACAGCCCGCCCTTCTAAAATTTAAAACGCTTCAATGTATTTACACCACACCTTGCCAAAAAGCGCGATTTTCCGCACGCTGCGCGTCCGAAACCCACTTTTTGGGCGAGTGGTGACGCAAAATTGTGTACAAAACACGGGTCGTAAAACAGAAAGCCCTCTCGCATATTTATGACCCTCGCCTGCGGCTCGGGCCTTAAACATCTGCGAATACTTGCGATTTCTTGCTTTTACAACCCTTGTATCGTAAATAGCTATTTCTTTTATTATTACTTATATTAACGACCTCTTGTCCTAGCCGCACCTGAAAAGTCATACTTCGCAGCCTATTATAAGGAACATAACATCAATATTTCATTGCATGTTTGAGAAAAGCACTATACATACCTCGGCGGGAAATATGGGGTTGCCCGCCTTAGACCTATACGGCCTCGCTATGTCTTCGGCCGGCAACCCCTTTCGTCCCGGCCTCTGTAGTAATGTACTATTACAGTTCATATGGTGCTGTATTACAGCACGAGTGCGGTAATCAGCAGATTACGTGCATATGTCGAAACTTTAAAGAGCCATATGTACTGTAAAACGTTGTACGATACACGTGCGAACAGGTAATTCGCAACTCGTGTCGATTTAAAACACTCCCTTCGGTCGTGTTTCAATTTATCACCACTCGTTGCGAATTTCCTGTTCTCTGCACTTGTATCGTAATGTACTATTGTTTTTTTTTATCGTATGACATTTATTTACGAGCCGTGAGATCTTCGAGAAGACAAGTACGGTTGCCAGTTTTTGTTGCACTTTTAGCACCACCCAGGGGTCACGTGTAGGGTAACGGTGGGTACTCCCTACGGACGTGGTGCAACTTCGACCCCCCTTGTCAAGTGAGTGGGCAACTTGACTGTTAGAAGTTCTCAAGCCGCCCGAAGGCCTCTAACTTGGCTTAACGACTGCTGTCGTAGACAGCAGCCGGGATCAACGGCTTAACGTGCCTTCCAAAGCACGAGAGCGCTCAGTTAGTAACCACTCAAAGCGGTCACCCATCCAAGAACTGACCTGCGCCCACATTGCTTAACCTCGCATACCGCACGCGGTACGCGGGCGCCGCTGGGCCACGAGCACTATTGTGAAAGTATTTATTAAGTACCACCAAGACTCCCGAAACTTGTGTGCGCGCTGAGACAGCCTTCAATCAAACAAATACACACTTTCGTAAGCATGTGACTAGACACATTGAAATAGTAATTTATATTTAACTATACAATGTATATTGTTTTGAAATAATCACACTTCGCCGAGTTTCTTACGCCGGTTCTTCTCGTGGCAGAGGTATATTTTTCCGAACCGGTGGTAGTTTATTGACGTTCATAGGTGCATGTAATATGCCTAATTTGAAGAATTATTAAAAAAAAAGGAATTTGGGAGGGCGGCCCATGTTACCGTAGTTTACGATATCTCTAGTAGGGATAAGAGCCACCATTTGTATAAATATTATTAATTATTTTTACTGAACCAAACTAAATCATGTATAATGAATCAACGCCGATGTTAAGGGTGGTATTCCACTCGTCCAATATCTTTGTCAAATCTTTGATCAAAGTTCTTTGACATAGGCCCATTCCACTTATCCAATATCTTTGTCCAAGTTTTTTTTTTCATGCGTAGCCATATTCATTTAACTGTCATCGGAATCTTTGATCAAATGTCGGGGTCCCATCCAAGTTTGATGAAATCATCCAATTTCTTTAATCAAAGATATTGGATGATTTTAATACGGGGTGGTATTCCACTCGTCCAATTTCTTTGTCAAATCTTTGATAAAAGTTCTTTGACGGAGGCCCATTCCACTCATCCAATATCTTTGTCAAAGTTTTATTCTTTTTCATGCGTAGCCATATTGATTTAACTGTCATCAGAATCCTTGATCAAATGTCGGTATCCCATCCAACTTGGATGAAATCATCCAATTTCTTTGATCAAATGTATATTGGACAAAGATATTGGATGAGTGGAATAGCTTCCTAAGGTAAAAGATTGTATAGATACAAAGCCATTGTAATTGCTGGTGAGTGGACTGAATTCAGAAAATTTCAAGTATACAAATCATTTGCAATAGCCGAATTGTATCATAACTGTCCGTTGAAAAAACGACTTTACGTCCAAGCAACTGGATTGTGGAAATGTAATGGCAGTTTTATAAAATATCGGATACTTTAAATAATTTGTAATATACTTGACTTGTAGCGATCATTTTAAGATTGTATTAATCATTCATACGTAAAAAAATCATTGTCCAAAACCAAAGCGAAAAAATATTTTTAAGTCGATTTAAATTGGCCAAATATAAACTAACTAAATGGCCTAAAAGTGGCTAGTGTTTTTCACAAATCTCTGTATACATATATTGGGTTTTTACCATCAATCTTGGTATTATCCGTACATAGTATAGCTATAGACTATTTATACATAATTTTAGTAGATGTTTCTACTTCTTAGTGTCATACCTCATATGAAATAAGTGATGGGTGATAAAAAAAAAACCAAAAATGCACAAACTAAATGTAAAGATAAGATATTGTACATATCACTACCGTTTAAACCAGGGACTAGTATATCTATACCGGGTGTACAATCCAAATGGGTCAGTATAGAGAAGTCGGAAACTATGAGAGATAGCGATATCTGTTCTTAGCAGGGCTCGGAACCGGTTAATCTCAAAATCCTGAAATAGGCAAATATTTTTAATTCGTTTATGCTCTTTATGTAGGACTCAATAATGTATTTGGGTTATTACTTCATATTGTTAGATTGCCTGATTAAACATGAAATAGTAGACGAAAGAACGATAAGAAATTAAAAAATACCGGTATTTTTGTATGGACAGAATACCGGTTTCCGGGCCCTGGTTCTTAGGAACCATGACGTCGATTTTAGATTTAATAATAATTACATTCAATTTTTTTATTAACTCTCATACATAACCGGGAATCGAACCTGGTCAATATTTTTAATTAATCTTTGTATTCAACAGAATGGCTACCATTTTGAACATTTACTAAAAATAAAATAATTATCTTATTGGTGGGTTTTTCTTTCAATTATTTAAACAAGATTCCATTAGTGTTGTGCTTCTTGCGTTTTGCAGAATTTATACACATTGATTTTGACCAGGTTCGATTCCCGGTTATGTATGAGAGTTAATAAAAAAGTTTGAATGTAATTATTATTAAATCTAAAATGGACGTCATGGTTCCTAAGAACAGATCGATCTCGCTATCTCTCATAGTTTCCGACTTCTCCATACTGACCCATTTGGATTGTACACCCGGTATAAGACAGCGAATATCTATAAAGCTTGAAAAGCACATATCGCGGCGCGGCGTCGTTGCGGGGCGGCGTCGTTGCGGGGCGGACGCGGTTAAGCGGTAAAGAGATCGCGGTCCGGGACACGTCGCACCAAAAAACCGCGATAGGTGCTCATGATGACGCATAGCAGTATAGATGCAAAGTGAATATACTGTTGATTAAAAAAAGTTATGCACCGCATACTGTCTTTTACTGTCATACACACACACCTCATGAACCACAAACACACACTATACTATAATCCACGCATTCCCACTCACACACACTTGTGCATTATTATTATTCTTATTTTCTGTGTTACCACTAAGGTTGGATTTGTGTTTTGCATTTTTTTGTGGACATCTGTCATTGGCTATTGTTATTGTAGTTTAAGTTTTGTATTTTTCATATTGTATTGCTGTTGATGCCCCAAATAAAGTAAATAAATAAAATTAAGGACCGCGAACCGGTCTGAAACATGTCGAGCGATATTCGACCTTAAAGACGTGAGTGACCCGTTTCATTATATTTAATTTAGTTTATACATTAGAATAACACATAGGATACAATTTATAAAGATATTATGTGAATTGTCCAAATACTAATCCTGCGCAGACGAAGTCGCGGGCGCCAGCTAGTAAGCGAATAAGAACTTTTGACGCCTTCATATGCGTAGCTATTTATGATGACTGAACGATATGTCAATTAAAAATGTAATTCCAATTCAACTATAACTATAAAAAAATCTAGGTTCGATATCCGTTTGTAACACACGTGAGAAACCAGCGCGCTTAAGAGGGCGCAGTACGCTGGGTTTTCCATAAAAAAATAATAATAATCAAAATCAAATATTTATTCTGCAAATAGGCCACAGGGGCACTTTTACATGTCAAAGCGTGAATTTATACAATTTAAAAAAAAACTAACAATCTTTCTTAATAATAATGATTAAAAAATATACTAATTAAGGATACAATGAAAATAAAAAAATATACTGATTAATAATTTACAAATATTAAGGACGTATTGAATACGATCTGTGTCCGAATAAACAAAAAGTATATAAAATTAATTTAATATCTCAGAGATGTATATGGTCTCTGAGCGTCCAAATACGCAAAATAATAAAAAAGTATTTATGCTCTCATTTTAAAACGCCATAGAATAACATGAAACTTTGTATACACAATGAGATCCGGCATATCTAGGTGGGAAATTAGTTTCTGATGATAGGAATTGTAAACTAAAAAAATACATAGGTTTTTTGAGGTTTTTTACGGCTTGTATGAAAACCTTAATAGTCGCTGTATTTTTTCTCCATTATAATTTCAAGCAACAGAAACTAATTTCCGACCTAGATATGCCGGATCCCATTGTGTATACAAAGTTTCACGTTACTCTAGCATGGCGTTTTAAAATGAGAGCGTAAATACGTTTGTATGGAGAACCGAGCGTACTGCGCCCTCTTAAACGGTTAATTAACGTTATTAACGCTAATGAATCATAATATTTTTTTCCAATTCCGGGAATACCACTACGCTGCACCAAAAGTTACGATCACTGCTTATTACAATTTATGTTGTGGTGCAATCAAGAATCTATTACTTATCTATTTATTCATTCTTAGGCGACAGTTGTATTTCGTTTGAGTATGTACTCCTCCTAGACTTCAACTGATCACGCTCACATTTTGCATGTCAATAGGTGACACCATGACGATGGTTTAGATTTAAAAAAATTAAAAATCGGACATACCACGGAGGAATAATCACCGAAAAACTGAGTTTCCGTATGTAACAATGTAAAAAGTCGTGCACGCGCAAAATTTATGTAAGCAACGGAAAATAGAGGGAGTTTGAGACCTGGTAGACGCGCTCAGCTCAACATTTGCCACCAGCAAACTGCATTGCATACCTAGTTTATTATTACTACACCTAGGTATTTTTCTAGCACGAACGACTTGATGTAAGTGATTGACAAAATATAAACATCGAAAGTCCTGTTATCGATAAGTACCACTTCAACGTCATAGATAAATTAGGGGTTGTCTAGTTGGTACCATGGCACATTGCAGTTAATAATAAACTTTGTTAGGTCCATATGAAATCGTTTTTTCTCTTCCTGAATATTCTTATGCTTGTCTGTGTGTTTGTGTGTTTAATTCGCATTTGGTGCAAAATAATGATGAACCACGAAATCCAATTTCTGGTAAATTTACAATGTTTCCGTACAATGTTTTTGTAGTAGACACAGAACATTGACTTGATAAACTTCCCTTGCCTTAAATATTTTTGTAACTCTTTTCATGCACTAGAATCAAGATAAACAAAAAATAAAAATACACCCTGAAAGTTATATGTAGGCTGCTCTATATAAAGAAAATTATATAGCAAATTATAAAAATAAATTGGATCAAAAGTGTACGGATTACGTTCAATTTGTACAAGATCGGTACACGCGACGTCTAGGTAGCCGATATAAGTCTGTGGTTGTATGTCTTGTCGTTGAAAAATATCGATAACAGGATTGTCGATATTTTTATTGTGGCAAGCACAAAACAAATGTTGTTCCTGCTAGAAAAATATCTAGGTATAATTATTACTATGCACAGAAGTCGAAACGTGTAATTGTGGCATGATTGCTACAGGTTTTTTGCTCAGGATTTTTGGGCTTGGTAGTGTCTGTGTGCGTTAGCGTGTGCTGTCTTTTTTTCTTGGTCTAAGGTCGGAAGGTACAGACAGACATAAGGAAGGTGTTTTGTATGGGTTTGTGAAGTCAGCTTTAATATAGTATTGTCAGAGTTTTAATAGTAATTTCAATTTGGACAACTTTTCCTACGTAACTATACAAAATAGATTAATAAAATTGTTTTGCAAATATATCTTTTCATTTACCGTTTCCGATTGCCCAGATGTCGATACACGCCGCGCTATGTCGTAATAATTTACAAACTGATTCAAACAGGAATTGTTCGGATTAATCCCTGCCGCTTCTTTCCGCATGGCCCAACGCGACATTTCCATCTTCACCACTTTAGACGGTTGGCACTCCTCAACTGTGCGATTCTCCAGAGACTTCGTGTCTCGCACAGCTAAACTCGCACAACTAAATGAACTGTCGCGTGCAGTATGACCGATACGACCTTCGAACGTTGAAGAAAAATGCGTACTCTCATCTTAAAGGCCGGCAACGCACTTACAATCCCTCTGGTGTTGCGAGTGTTCATGGGCGGGCGCTAATCGCTTACCATCAGGCGATCAAACGGCTTCGATAGCTTATTTGATTAAAGCAACGATCGGCCCCGTCTGCTGAAAGGTCGCTGGTTCGAATCGAATTCTGATCAAAGCAAGAATATATTCCCATTAAAATTTTGAAGAATATAGGTAAATTAAAAAGCCATACAATCTTTAATTTAAAATGTAACTTTAATGCCAAGAACGCATAAAGGTGTCACGTGTTGTCGTGCCAACGGCGCCCAGAACGACTATAGGTGTCATGACGTACGTTGTTCAAAGTGACCTTCGTTTACACTAGGGTTCATATTCAATCTTGTCGGAAGGATGCATCGGCGTGTAACTGTCACTGCCGTAAATGAAGAATGGCGGTTAAAAGGTTAAGCGCAGCTAATACCTCGGCCAGTTTAGCCTAGTTGGTAGTGACACTGCCTCCGACGCTAGAGGTCCCGGGTTCGAATCCCGGTAAGGGCATTTGTTTCTGTGGTGAGCAGAAACAGTTGTCCCTGAGACTTGGATGTTTTCTATGCATTTAAGTATTTATCTATTAAATATACCGTCGTCTAGTACCCATAACACAAACCTTATTGAACTTACTATGGGATTAGTTCGATTTGTGTAAGAATTTGTCCACTAATATTTATTTAATACTAAAGTTTGAGGACAAGAAAATACACAAACATGAGCATTTTATTTATTATTTTTAGGTTTCTACATGTACAGATTTTTAAATTGACAATTTCATTTAATAATATACACTATACAGATGTCACAAAAGTATTGTTAATATCTACAACTTAGCCCTGCAGTAAAATTGCACATATGACTAATGGTTGAATACCCATTACGACCGAAAGAAGATTTAACAGTAGCAAAAATGAGACTCAATGATAAAACACAATCCAGTAAATGAATTTTGTTAAAAAAATCATACGATTAAAAGACTTAAAACTTGCCAGAAGCTACTTATCCGATGCAGTTTAGTCTTTTCTGTCTGCAATATCCAGCGAGTATGAAAAATAAATAGTGTGAAAAATATCTGTAAAAATAAATAAAGAAATACAGTGTTCTTTGCCCTTGTATTGCAACTTTGCCCATCTAAAAATCATGATAGTTATTTATTACAAAAATATTGCAAAATGATTTTTGTCAACTAGAAAAGTAATAGTACGAGACATTTTGAGACTACAAAAATTCTATACTCCAATATTTAACCAATGACTTTTATTTGACATTGACAAGTTTTAGAGTTTTTTAGTGCATCGTTTGGACAGACTTTATTGAGATCAACTGTTTCATGTACATAGATTTCGTACAGTCCTTCAAATACAGTTGCCCGCGGCTAGGCAACAAGGAAGGAAGGGGTTGGGGCATGGATGGGACAGTGCTTTAAATGTTGAAGATAGGACATTTCACTGTAAGAAACCCTCATTTCACTTTTAAAATTGATGAGAACTGCATTCACAGGTTTTAGAAAAAATGATTGCCTGTACCAGGAATCAAACCGACTAAAACGTGTAACAACTAGTTTCATGGTCATCCTTTTGTTTAATGTGCTAACTTACTTTGGGAAAAATAATCGATATGTTTAACCCTTTCATCAGACAGATATGAGGAACAATTACTTTATAATAATGTTTTATTCAAATTAATTAAATTTAATGGGGAATGTCTAAAATTTTTAAAAGTCCTTGATTATTTTTCCAATGGTAGGAATAACCGTCGCCATTAACAGAAAAAAGTTTCAGATTTTTCGGTTGCGCCATATATTTAAAAAAAATATATATAGGTACATTTTATATCACCTCGCGTCTGCCCCGTATCGGACTACTATAGTACATTACGATACAAGGGTTGTAAAACAAAGAAAGGCCGATATCGCAGATGTTTAAGGCCCGAGCCGCAGGCGAGGGTCATAAATATGCGAGAGAGGGCTTTCTGTTTTACGACCCGTGTTTCGTACACAATTTTACGTCACCACTGTGCCAAAAAGTGGGTTATTCCGGACGCGCAGCGTGCGGAAAAACGCGCTTTTTGGCAAGGTGTGGTGTAAAGATATTTCTAAGTCAGTCGAATATTTAAAAAAAAAATGCCTGCTTGGATCTGTGGTACGCAATGACATTGATAGTTCATCATAGGTTGGTCGTATGACTTGAACTGTCAATGTCATTGCGTACCACCACAGATATCAGAGTAAAGCAGATCCGCTCATTTAAATTGAACGATTTTTGTACGTCTGATCTATTCTCACTAATGTACAAATCAAAAAGTTTAAGTGAGACAGACAAGTGACATCTGACACGTCTTCACCTGTCAGTGTCTCCGTCTTCATAACTGAAAACTGTACTGAACTGACGTTATGGTGTGTTAAGTTTATATGGGATTTAACATCCTGGTGTGCTCACAAATCGAGACAACTTGTTAACAGCCGAAAATGATTGTATTATCTGTCGCATTCTAACTCATTTTCGTGCACCATAAGGATTAAAGAGACAACTATATGGAAAATCATCTGGCTTAATACTGCGAGTCTGCTTTTCTCTGATGTCTGTGCGTACCACAGATCCAAGCAGGCGTTTTTTTTTAAATATTCGACGGACTTAGAAATGTCTTAGTAGTCCGATACGGGGCAGATGCGAGGTGATATAAAATGTTTGTGTATTTAAAAAAAATATATGGCGCAACCGAAAAATCTTAAAACTTTTCTCTGTTAATGGCGAGGGTTATTCCTACAATTAGAAAAATAATCAAGGGCTTTTAAAATTTTCAGACATTCCCCATTTGCACAAAGAATTGTGCAAGGAAATTAAAAATGTATATAAATAATTTTAAACTACAAAGTATTTAATTGCTGTGCCCTTAAAGGGTTTATGTTGACCTGTAATCTTCTTTAATTGAAGAACTTTATACTTACATGAGTGCAATAAAAGATCTGATTTTGATTTTCAATTGTAATAATAACATAAATAAGTGTACCCCTTGCATTCCATTAAATTGTCAAAAGGGCCTCTACGTGTTGGCTATGTGGTACTCGGTTGGTACTTCGGTACCTCGGTACTTCGGCTCCGCGCACGCCTTCCAAAGGTCCGGGACACCATTGTCACGTGAGCGGAAAATACATAAATAAAAATGTTTTACTCATTTTAGCGGGTTTTATTTTTGGTTCACGCAGTCAATTTAACAAAATCTGTGAAAGCAGTTCTAATTATTTTTAAAAATGTAACGATGCCTTCTTCCAGTAAAGTCTTATCTTCAATATTAAAGTAACTGCCTTCCATGTTGCTTAGCCGTGTGACACCTTGTATATCATCATCATTTTTATTTCAATGACAAAAATACATTTGTGTTTGAAAAACTTAAAACTAGATACATAAAAAAAACATGCCATCAAATTCAATTAAAAAACTTAGGTACAAATAAAAAAAAAAACTAGATACATAAAAGAGCATGTCACCAATTTATCTTTAATTTACAGCTTGCCCCATGCACTCTAAGACCTCTATCTCACTGCAACGCCATGGCGATGACGCCGGGTATGGTTGCCAAACACCTCATACTGAGATGTATGGTAGCTCACTAACCTGGTGACGGTTTGGCGACGTCAAAACGTAAGGCCGACGTCGCCGTAGCGTCCTGGTGAGGCAGATGTATAACGCATTCACATTAGTCGTGTTAAGTTAACACATTCGGCGCCGACAAGGCAATTATACATACAAAAATGACACGGTTTCGTGTCACCGGCACCGAATGTGTTAATTGTGAGCACTTCGTTCGCTCCTATTTATTTGGCGACTGTACAACTTAGCTTTTTATATAAAATTTATAAGTAGGTGTGGATCCGTGGTGGCACATCATCTGTCACGTTGCTGTGTACCTGTCAAGCGAAATATCAAATCAAAGCGTATCCTGAGTCTGACATTTAATTTAGTAAGTCCTATTGATGATACATAATGCTCGGGCACATGAACTGTGAGGGGTAGCCTGTAACGCACTTGGCAGCGGTTGATGGAGGGCCCTATAGTGACCATGTGCCCGGCCACACGTACTGCTGTAAGGGATACTAAATTTCAAAGGGAGGCCTAAGGCGTTGTAAGAGGGAGTTAGTGAAGGATTTCGTGCCTGAGCATTTTTTTATTTAATCGTATGGCATTTATTTACGAACCGTGAGATCTTCGAGAAGACAAGTACGGTTGCCAGCTTTTGTTGTACTTTTAGCACCACCCAGGGGGACGTGTAGGGTAACGGTGGGTACTCCCTACGGACGTAGTGCAACTTCGACCCCCCTTTGTCAAGTGAGTGGGCAACTTGACTGTTAGAAGTTCTCAAGCCGCCCGAAGGCCTCTAACTTGGCTTAACGACTGCTGTCGTAGACAGCAGCCGGGATCAACGGCTTAACGTGCCTTCCAAAGCACGAGAGCGCTCAGTTAGTAACCGAGCCTGAGCATCATTGTTTCGACAGGATGTCGCAGGTTCGGATCCTGCTCGGAACACATTATTTTTCAATTTTCCCTTTCATTTAAAGAGAACAAAATTAGTGCTGGGTGGGATAGTCTGGAACGCACCTGGAAGCGGTCGATGGCGGGCTGGTCGTGGCGCGGCACGCCGTGGCTGCGCGCCAGGTGCTGGCGCACGTTGCCGGGCCGCGTGAACGTGTCGCGGCACACCGGGCATATATATCTACACACCAACGTATAGAAACTGCTGTAAACACTTGACATTCTGATCGATTCTTGGCACGATGTCCTTAAGTAACTCACTTTAAATAATCTTTTCAAATAAACTTCATTTAATAATTAACCCGTCAAGTGTCCTTATAGCCTGATTAAGTCTTGTATTTGTTATTTATTAGTCAAGTTTTTGATCTTTACATATTAAAAATAACATTGAAATAAGAAAAAAAATAACGGTTCCGTGGATTATTGTATGTTTTTTTATTGCTATTCGAAAAATAATATTTTTTTATTGTTGTGAAATACATAATAATATTATAGCTTTGGAAGACAATAATATTTTCGGAATTAGGCAATAATATTTTCCCCTCACTAGCTCGGAAAGCCGTATTTTGTCCTTTGAAACAAGCGGGTAAAATCGCATTTTATCCACAAGTGGGGAAAGTAATTTGACCTTGGAGCGTGTTTGAGTAGCTTTTGACAGATAACAAAACGTAAAACGCTCATAATAATGGTTCGTTTGATATCAATTATCATTAAATAAATGGTTTGAGAATATAACAAAAAATACCAAATTTAGTTTTATTTAATGATTTAAGTCAAACTCTATAAGTAACATTTGTTTTATAATGATATTGAGTATAATTGTAAACGCACAAGTTGAGTCGATGCAATTTCAAAACGCATCGTAAGAAATGTCATCATTGTCAATGTCAACTAAAATATACACAACTTGTCACGGACTCCGACTCACGTAAATATTATACACAACTTCCAGAGTTTTCTGTTATGATATCGTAAAAAAATCGGTGTTTCCAGTGATGAAAATCATGCCTGTGGAACTGTTTTTTGCAGGTTGCACTTTCCTCGCTATAGTGAGGAGAAAAGTTTTGTGTTACACACGGGTGCAAAGTTGTATTTTACTTCTCGTGTGTTGAAACACTAGCTACGCTCAGGATTCTATCCTTTCGCTGGCTCGTGCTTCAATTCCACACTCGCGGGTAAAATACAACTTTGCACCCTTGTATAACAAATAACTATTTTTTGGCGTATTAGCGTGTGATCCAATTGGCTATGTGCGAAGTAGGTGGTGGGGGTAAGCTAGGCGATCGTAGCGCACACCATGGCAGAAATGTGTACTTACCGGGGACCACTGTCAAATTTACTTTCACGTTTTTTATTGGTTTCTTAACGGTTTCCTACGATTCGTTTCGTTTGTATGTATTTATTTATTCTCTTATTTATTTCAGTAAAATTTCCAATACGGGGTTTCTCTCGTTTACTAAAGTAAATAAAATATTCATGTGTCATTATTTGACATCTCTGAGTTTTGACATTGCCTCGGGACCTTTGACGTTTGACGTTTCAGACGTGCACATAGCCAATACCGATGTGGGCGATGTGTATAGGTAAAAAACTTAAGTGACACAAACAAAATAAGTGCCTATTCGAACAGTGCACTACTACGTACTTAAGTTTTTCACGTATACTCAACGAGCTCTTACAATATAGATAATTATTCATATAGAAATACACCTGGCTCACCTGTATCTCTTCTCCCGGTGCGCTTTAAACACGTGCACTTGTAGTAACTTCTTTGACTTCTCCCGCTTCAAGCACAGTGAGCACTAGAATACAAACTAAGAGTTAATTAAAACATGTATATTTTTTACCAAGCCACAGCACCTGCTTATGTCGTAATAATTTTCAACCGAAGTGAAAAAATGAAAATTAAGAAGGCGATTAAACGAATGAAAGAAAAATTCGTCGCTACAAGTGGATTCACGATAGCCCAGTTGGCAAGAGCATGGCATGGAATGCAAAGGCCATCGGTTTAAATCCGGCTCGTAGCGAATTTTTTTACTTTGATTTAAAAGATAATTATGTACTCGATTCCATTTTACCCTAATTTGTTAGTAATTTGTAAGTAAGTAAACACGTAATATTATATACAATTGTAAATAAGGTAAAGGCACTAGTGTTTGTCATAGGACCAGTAGTTGACAATAAACTACAAATTCAAAATCCAAACACTTATTTCATACTTGACGACCTGTTTAGCCTAGTTGGTAGTGACTCTGCCTCCGAAGCTAGAGGTCCCGGGTTCGAATCCCGGCCAGGGCATTTATTTGTGCATTTTTCACGGATATTTGTTCTTGGGTCTTGGATGTTTTCTATGTATTTAAGTATGTATTTATCTATATAAGTATGTATATCGTCGTCTAGTACCCATAGTACAAGCTTTGCTTAGTTTGGGACTAGGTCGATTTGTGTAAGATTGTCCCCCAATATTTATTTATTTATTTATTTATACCTTGACCAAACACACTGTTAAAAACGCACAACGCATAAAAAATCAATTCTTTGAAGTCGATCAAAAGTACTATGGAGGTCAACTAAAGATTCCATTCAGTCCTCAATGTCAACCACTAGTGCACTATACGGGAGAAATTACATTTTTTTATATAAATAATAATAGATGCAAATGTGTTTTCTTTCAATATTGTCAAATACAAACCGCATGAGGAACTCACTTTTGTGACGTTCAAAAAGATTTTTCACCGGGCAAAGTAACAACAGATTGGGCAAAGTCGCACTCTTGACATGGTAGGTACAAATATTGCACTTAACCTTTTTGCCGCATATTGGTGATATGATATAGCTTTTAAAATACGGATTACTATTAGAAAAACATTTGCATATTTATAGTTAGATAAGAAGGAAGGGGACTAGTGCCATTACCTTACCTTGAAATTGTTGGGATGATGCGGTGCAACTCTAGTTGTTCATGTGTGTCTCTGCTCTATTGTATAGTATGCTTTGTCATATGATAGTCATAATCGTCAATATTTCACTTTTTGTATTGGGCATTATTGCATTATTCATTTTTAAAAATAGATCATTCCATTAAGTCATTATCTAATTAATAAAACTGTAGAGGATTAGATAAAATTGTAAAAAATATTAACTTACAAATTAAATAAATATGATGAATAAAATACATACTTAATTATTATTTCATCAATTAATTTACATTACACAATTAGCACTTAAAAGCAAAAAAAAAATACATCGTGTATAATAAATAAGAATGCATTTCAATAATGTTGAATATTGTTGTGCGAGAATGCTATTAAAATGTCACTAATTTGACTAAATAAAATTATTACAAACAAGCTTGTGCAAGCGGATTCCTCTAAAATAAAAAGAGTTCCAAAAAGGCTATCGCTTGTGTGTGGCAATTTACACGGTTTTGTCAAAATGGGTCCAATATACAAGCTCAATTCACATCACATAACAGTACAAAATGTGTACCTCACACATAAATGAAATTAAAAGGGTGTATATTTTATAAACCTACAAGTCTAAGCTAGCCTGCCTTTCGTTTTCGCTTCGCGGTAATGCCTCAGCAGTCAATAAGATGTCAAGTCAATAGATATGGCTGTATGTTTGTGTCTACGTCCAGTCAATAGACCGTTCCCACCCAAAATTGTACCTTTAAATATTTTTCTCCCAATTGTTTAAAAAAATACCCTGTTTTTCCGAGCATTTTTTAGGTTTCCTCTATGTGACGAACCATATAAAATGTATGAAACAACGCCACATAATGGAATAAAAAATTACATGCATTATTTAATTTATTTATTATTAAAGTATATAAAAAAAAACACATTAACAGTTAGTAAAAACCGCACCGTTAAACCAAAGTTTGGTTTGTCTCGATGCAGCATTCGATGCATACATATACTCACGATGATATACGATGCATAAATTAAATGGGGTAGAAATGAGAGCGTTAAGAAGCGTGTGGAGTACGTTTGTGCGATCGAATAAAAAATAGTGTTATAAGAGATTATGCGGAATAGATGACGACGTAGTGACTAGGATTGAAAATGGATGTGTGAAAGCAGTCTGAATAAGAGGATTTACGTTCAGGAGGTGGATTGAAAGGTCGGAAGGGGCGACCAAGGCGAAGGTATCTTGATTATATTAAGTTTCGAACGCTCGAAATAAGGGCGACCGATAGAAAATAATCGCAGGCGAAAATTTGTCCCGATTATTTTCGTATGAACCCAATAAGACCTATTTTTGAGAGTCATTCATTCGAAAGCTAGTGATTTGACTATCAATATTTTGCATTTCGATACCAGTTATTGAAATTTGTATTTGAAATAAAATATAGAGATAAAACAATATTAAACATTGTTGAATTCGTAGTAATAATTGGACGTCGTTATGGGAAAAGGATCCAATCCACAAGATATCACCAATGAAATGTATGACTTTTGTTTTAAGCAGAAGGTTCAAATTTCAAATTTTACATCCTTTTCCCATAACTACGTCCATTTTTTAATTTAAGTGCGTGTTCAGTGTATGATAAATGTAAATACGTAATGATAATTTAGTAAGCACTAAAATTCTACTGATAGAATTGAATGCGAATAGTCAATACCACTCTACTTAAAATTGTCTATGACTTGAATTTTAAAAATAGCATTTTATCGTTTTACAGTTTTCAAATGAGACTCAAGCGTTCGAAACTCAAAAATAGCCCCCCAGGTCAGAAATACCCGCAACCGACGTAGAGATGTATGTAATGAAAAATTGAGGATATTTTTTTTAACAAACTCAAGGGGCTCATCATCATTTTATCCAAATTCTAAAAAAAGGTACAATTTTAAGCGAAACCGCCTGTCTGTGTCTATGGTCAACAGCTAGACCGCGGCTAGAGTTGTACGCGCACGATGGGTGGGTGCGGCGCGTCTCCGAGCCCGTGCACGCGGCGCGCATGCGCGCGCACCTTGTTCGGCTTCTCGAAGCGGTGCGCGCACACCGGGCACAGGTACCCGTAGCGCTTGCCCGTGTGCGCGTTGTGCTTGTGGATCTGCAGGAACTTGCGCGACTTGAGCCGCTTCGGGCACATGTCGCACTATAATACATCAGTGTTTTTCAGTTTGTCAATTTTACTTATGGTAATTTTAGTCTGTTGGTTATCCTAAATAAATAAATAAGTAAAATAAAAAAGTCTCAAACCAATTATGGCTGGGTTTATAGAGGTTACAATTTGGTGCCGTGACCAGGATACTTGGTAATATTAGTTTGTATCATACCGTTCCTAATCATAAATACCACACAATGGCTGGAGGAAATTAAATCTTGTTCGGCTTCTCGAAGCGGTGCGCGCACACCGGGCACAGGTAGCCGTAGAGCTTGCCTGTGTCCGCATTGTGCTTGTGGATCTGAACTTGCGCGACTTGAGCCGCTTCGGGCACATGTCGTCTACATACATAAGCGTCTTACCACTTTGGTTGTAAACTTGCCTACGAAGCCGGGTTCGAATCCCGGTCAGCGAATTTATATCTGTGATGACGACGTATATCTGTTTCTGAGTCTTGGATATTTTCTATGTATTTATATATCTATATAAGTGTGAACGATTCTTGACAATATTTATTATTATTATCTGGTTTGGATATTTATAAAGAGGTCCTGTATTACAGCTCGGTTAAAATTTTAAATAAGATTCCCAATACCCTACAATACAAACAATAGACAACACAAACACAATAGTCGTTGAGATATCAAATAAACATCCAATATTCTTTTTAAATGCTCAGTTTCCAATGTTTCCATCTAAATCTACATATCATATGATATTAAACTTTAAAAAAGTAAATACTCTTCAATGATTTCACGAAAATACGGTGCGGTGCGGCAATTAACCCTGACAACCTAAGTCTTAGATCTAAACCTAATTGTAATTTGTGGTCAAGCGCAAATCTATCCAGTGTAAAAAAAATACAATTTTTATTAACCCTTGGAAATCCGAGGTCAAAACATAGTTTTTAAGTGTTTTCTTGTCCTTGTAGTTTAAATTTCAGTTTTAAACGGATCTGGACTATGATAATGCATAATGGTTAAGTTACCTGGAAGTTCTTCTCAGGCAGGTGAATTGCGATATGCTGAACCAGGTTGGAGCGCCGGTGGAAGGAAGCCCCGCAGTGATCACATATATATGGCCGCTCGCCCGTGTGACGTCGCTCGTGGATCTGGATATTTACATAACTTTATATGCAATGTATATTGTTTTGAAAAAATAATACCTTGTCGAGATTTTTTATGGCGTTCTTCTCGTGGCAGTAGTTAATTTTTCGAACCGGTAGTAGTTTATTGACATTCATAGGTGCATATAATATGCTTAAATTATTTTGACTATAATAAATTGCCCACTTTGGTTATGTCAATATATTTTCAAACTAGTCACATTGATATATGATAACACATATAAAATATCTAAGAAACAATTTAAAATTAAAGGGAAATATCCATATATGCTCCGAGCAGGATTCAAACCTGCGACATCTGGCATACGTGGCCAATCGCTGTGCCACTGAGCTATCGGAATCAATCAAGGCACGAAAACCCTCACTGTTCCCTCTTACAACGCCTTAGGGAGGCCTACAGCGACATCTACCGTAGAACACTTAGGCTTCTTTAATTTTAAATTAAGAATTTCCGTTAGCAGCGCTATTGCTTAATAAAAAAATATTTTATCTAAGAAACAAACATCAGATCACTAGTGTCCTAATTCCCGTAATAAATAATAGTTTATTTACAAGGCATAAAGGAAAATAAGTGGTGCTCAAGACTTTTGTCCAAGGCTCAACTCATTTTTGGTGGGCAAAGTTGCCCGGTTTGACGGTAACCATATTGTCAAATAAACTCAAATGGCGAACTAATCGTTGCTAAAAAAATATTACCTGGAATGTTTTTTTTATACCACGTCGGTGGCAAACAAGCGTACGGCCCGCCTGATGGTAAGCGGTCACCGCAGCCTATGGACGCCTGCAACTCCAGGGGTGTCACATGCGCGTTGCCGAATAATTTAATAATCTAAATAAAATTGTAAGCTACATTGTTAATTGTTGCAAACTTAAGTAAAATAATAATATAAGGAAACATATCAGTATACGCTAAACTATTGTTAATGCGGATCGATCCGTGCGATTCCGCCAGCTATCTCATAAGCCTACCAAGGTTTCCGATAGTGGCTAAGCATATAATTTCTTTGTAATTAAAACATGTTCGATTTAATAAATGAAAAAAAAACTCACTTTTTACCCGACTGCGCCAGAAGGAGGGTTATGTTTTTCGAGAGTATGTATGTATAATTGATGGCACGCTTTGCGGCCTGAACGGCTCGATGGATTTTAGCTTGAGAGGTCTCCTTAGATTCGTATTTACTGTGAGAGTGACAATGGTATATCAAAATTCAAGATTTAAAAAAAATGGCGGATTATTGGCGCCAAATTCCAAATTAGACAGAAACGCAGTCTGGTTTTTATAGTTTTTTATTAATGAGTCTTGTTAAACACGCAAGTTAATGGTTAGGGACTTATTAATCACTTCTAGTGTTTTTAATAGTTTTTTCTCAAACATGCAATGAAACATTGATGTTATGTTCCTTATGATAGGCTGCGAAGTATAACGTTTCAGGTGCGGCTAGGACAAGAGGTCGTTAATGGGATTTCATACAAATCATGCAGGCCTAGGCCGGTAAAGTCCTCTTTTTTTAATTTCCATTCCACATAAATTTGTGGCACAGGCATCATGACATTCTGCCACTATGCGTATTAAAAATATATATATTTTTTTATTGTTTTGTTGTTTATTTCATTGCGTGTTTGAGAAAAGCACTATACATACCTCGGCGGGAAATATGGGGTTGCCCGCCTGAGACCTATCCGACCTCGCTTCGGTCGGCCGTCTATATGTCTTCGGCCGGCAACCCCTCTCGTACCGGCCTCTGTAGTAATGTACTATTGTAATACGTTTCCTTAATTACCTTACGACGGCCGGACGGACGCGCGCAGGCGGGACGGTTTGACGGCCTGTTTAGCCTAGTTGGTAGTGACACTGCCTCCGAAGCTAGAGGTCCCGGGTTCGAATCCCGGCCAGGGCGTTATTTGTGCATTTAGCACGGATTTTGTTCTTGGGTCTTGGATGTTCTCTATGTATTTAAGTATGTATTTATCTATATAAGTATGTATATCGTCGTCTAGTACCCATAGTACAAGCTTTGCTTAGTTTGGGTCTTTCAGCACGCTGCGCGTCCGGAAAAACCCTCTTTTTGGCCAAGTGGTGACGTAAAATTGTGTACAAAACACGGGTCGTAAAACAGAAAGCCCTCCCTCGCATATTTATGACCCTCGCCTGCGGCTCGGGCCTCAAACATCTGCGATATCGGCCTTTCTTTGTTTTACAACCCTTGTATCGTAATGTACTATTATTCAATTGCACTATATTGAAACTTAAACCTGGTTTCCAACTGCTTACTTTACCTACTTTTGTTATTATGTTCTGTTTATTGTTTATTTTTATTTTCTGTATGCGTTTGTGACACCACTCGTTAGTTTTATAAGTCAGGCCCCCACTGAACCAAGCGCCGCGGCATGCCGTGGCATTATTCTGAGTGGTCTCCTTTTTAGCGTTACGTTACGATACGATACGAAAACTCTTTATCCCTCACACAAATGAAAGATTACAAACAGGAAAACAAAACAGTAATATGTAGGTAGAGGTAGACAACAGGCGGCCTTGTCGCTAAAAAGCGACCTCTTCCAGACAACCTTTGGGCAGCGGAAAAAGAGAAACTTCTCTTCAGAGAGACTTCTAAGGTTTGGAATTCTCTGCCGGCGTCTGTATTTCCGAGTTCATATAACCTGGACCTTTTTAAGGCATGAGTGAATAGGCATCTTCTGGGTGAGCTCACTTCATCGTCGGCCTCATCTTTGCCCCCTGGCTAGATGCTGGCCAAGAGCAATCCCATTTTTAATAAAAAAAAAAAAAGAGAAAATCATTCAACCTTGATTCATCTGTCCGTAGCACTCTCGACCAGTTTGCAAAAGTCCAATCCTTGTGAGAAACGGCCCATTGGAATCTTTTTCCCTTGTTTGGTTTGCGTAATGATTTATGAAAATGAAACTAAAAATTGTGTTTGGTCCTAAACTTTTTGACGGTAGTGCATTGGCTATGTGCACGTCAGAAACGTCAAACGTCACGGGTCCCGGGGCAATGTCAAACTCAGAGATGTCAAATAATGACACATGAATATTTAATTTATTTTAGTAAGCAAGAAAGACCCCTTACTGGAAATTTGACTGAAATAAATAAGAAAATAAATAAATAAATACAAACGAACCGAATCGTAGGAAACCAATAGGAAACGTCTAAGTAAATTTGACATACAAGTCCCCGGAAATTGCACATTTCTGCCATGGTGTGCGCTGCGATCGCTTTGTTTACCCCCACCACCTACTTCGCACATAGCCAATATGCTAAATAAGTGTATTTTCTCAAACATGCAATGAAATATTGATGTTATGTTCCTTATGTTCGTTAATGGGATTTCATACAAATCATGCAGGCCTAGGCCGGCAAAGTCCTCTTTTTTAATTTCCATTCCACATAAATTGTGGCACAGGCACCCTGACATTCTGCCACTAAAAAATAAAACTTTGATTTTTTTGTTGTTTATTTCATTGCATGTTTGAGAAAAGCACTATACATACCTCGGCGGGAAATATGGGGTTGACCGCCTCAGACCTATCCGACCTCGCTTCGCTCGGCCGTCTATATATGTCTTCGGCCGGCAACCCCTTACGTCCCGGCCTCTGTAGTAATGTACTATTTCTTTCTTTCTTTCATTCAAATACGAACCGTGAGCGCCTCCTTGGTAGCGGAGCTGTATTCACAGTAAGCGCACTTGTGTATGCGGCCGAGCCCGTGCCTCGCCCGCTTGTGCTCCTGCAGTTGGTTGTTGTTGCGACACCGCTTGCCGCACGCCTGCCACAAAATGCTTGATTAATTATAAAAAAATATATATAAATAAATAAATAAATATATTGGGACAATTTTTTACACAAATCGAACTAGTCCCACAGTAAGCTCAATAAGGCTTGTGTTGTGGGTACCAGAAGACGACATATTTAATAGATATATACATAAATACATAGAAAACATCCAAGTCTCAGGAACAAATGTCTCTGCTCACCACAGAAACAAATGCCCTTACCGGGAATCGAACCCGGGACCTCTAGCTTCAGGGGCAGTGGCACTACCAACTAGGCTAAACAGGCTGACAAAAAAAAAACAACTTTAAATAACACTAACTACACTAATAGTTAGTACTATATAACTACTACACACTACACTAACTATATATATTATAAAAAACAACTTAAGGATTATTATTTGTCACTCCCATGACCCATGACACTTCAGGCTCAGCTCCTTTAGACTTTGTGGCTAACTATATGTATGTATGTATGTATAATTTTTTTTATATATGTATATTATTATAAATAGAGTAATCATTTATTTATGTACAACGAAAATATATACAAGAATACTTAACCAAAATAATATAAAGAAAATTAAAACTAACTTAAATCTAAAACGGGCCCTTGAGGCATTGTACCGAGGATGCTGGCGGCATTTCCTCGCTGTATCGCAATGCTGATACGTTGAGCGAGGAAACCGCCAGCTCTTCGGTCACCAGTTACAACAAACTAAATTGTCGTAATTATTAGTAGGTTTCATAAATTGTTTCTGCACCACCTACTGCGAATTGTAATTATTTGCTTTGATTTCCGCTACCCAAAGGTTGTCTGGTAGAGATCGCTCTTTAGCGATAAGACCGCCTTTTGTTTGCCTCTACTTATTGTTATTACGTACTGTACTGTGTCCTTTAATTGAGGTGTGCAATAAAGAGTATTGTATTGTATATATTAGCGGGCAATTTTTTACACAATTTAAACTAGTCCAATAGTAAGCTCAATAAGGCCTGTCCTGATTCATCATCATCATCATTTCAGCCGAATGACGTCCACTGCTGGACATAGGCCTCCCCCAAAGACTTCCACAATGACCGGTCCTGTGCCACCCGCATCCAGCGGACACCCGCGACCCTTACCAGGTCAATCAGTCCACCGTGTAGGGCGCCTGCCCACGCTACGCCTTCCGGTACGCGGTCGCCACTCGAGAACCTTTCCGCCCCAACGACCATCGGTTCTACGTGCTATGTGCCCCGCCCACTGCCACTTAAGTTTAGCGATTCGAAGAGTGTCCTGTTTAGGCCGACGTAATTCTTTTAAAGGTCTTTGATAATTACCTGATAAATATCGGATAATTATCCAAGGGATTCCTCCAGAAATCGACACTGACCTTGAAGTTTTGCGAGCGCATTCGGAATCACATCAAATTCTAGGTTATTATAAAATCGATAATTATCAGACTATAAAAATCACGATAATTATCAAGATAACTATCATTGATAATTATCCTTTCGAACCCTGATTTAGCGATCTATCTATAATAATAATAATAAATAATCACTCAGGCATATTATTTCTGGTTGTAGTCATCTTGCTAACGGCGAGTACTTGCACAGACATAACTTGGTGGCCAGGATTATTCACCAGCAGCTTGCTCTTTTATACGGTTTTGTGGACTTCGAAGTGCCGTATTATAAGTACACACCTGCGCCAGTTCTCGAAAATGGTCGTGAAACGCTCTATTGGGATCGATCTGTCATCACGGACAGGACTATTGCAGCCAACAAGCCTGATATCGTGCTGACGGATCGATTGAAGCGCCAGGCAGTGCTCGTTGACATCACCATCCCCCATGACGAGAACCTCGTGAAAGCTGAGAAGGACAAAGTCAGCAAGTACCTAGACTTGGCACATGAGGTAACCGCCATGTGGGTTGTTGATTCAACGATTATTGTCCCGATAGTCGTCTCTGTGAACGGTCTAATAGCGAAGAGTCTCGACCAACATCTCAAGAGGCTCTCGTTAGATGGCTGGGTCAAGGGTCAAATACAGAAGGCGGTACTCCTGGACACGGCGCGGATAGTCCGGAGGTTCCTCTCTCTGTCGCCCTAACCACCGGTAGCTTAGGCCCGCCTCGCTGCCGGCGGCACCCTAGGTTAGGTTTTTTTATAATGCTTTTATACTTTGTACGTGTATTTTTATATTTTACATTTGTTAAATTTATTGTAAAAAATCTAACCTAAGAAAAAGAAATAAATAAGGTGAATAAATAATCAATATTAGGGGACATTTTTTACACAAATCGAACTAGTCCCACAGTAAGCTCAATAAGGCTTGTGTTATGGGTACTAGACGACGATATATTTAATAGATATATACTTAAATACCACCACCATATCAGCCCTAGGACGCCCACTGCTGGACATAAGCCTCCCCCAATTTCATGGGGGGTAAATGCCATAATCGCCACGCTTGGCATGCGGGTTGGCGATCGCAGTATCTCCACCGCACTCTAGGAATACTTAAATACATATAAAATATATAATATAGCGTGGTAATGAACTTATCACACTAACCTCACACACGCAATAGTTTGTGTGGAACCGCATGTGTGCCTTGTACGTCGCCTTCATACGGAACTCCTTGCTACACGTTCCGCACTTGTAGGACGCTGCGTTCGGGATCATCATGCGTTTGCGCCCGCCCGGCTTCTTTAACAGCTGTGGAGAGAATATAGTTAAATAAATCTCATTATTAGACCCCGCTATCGGCGGTGCAAATTGGTAGCTGTAAATTTCTTAGGGATGGGTAAAGAATATTTTGAAATACTAGAGGTAGGTCGATAAGCTATATGTCGATAATTTTCCTTCACCATAATGAGAGTCTAAGACTTCAATTAAACGTGTTTATGTTATACAACAGGACAATACAATACAATACAATACAATATGCTTTATTGCGCACCTCAAAAAAGAATTACAAATAGAAACAGCATAAAGATACAAGCAGAGGTAAACAACAGGCGGTCTTATCGCTAAATGAGCGATTTCTTCCAGACAACCTTTGGGTAGCGGAGAAAAAGTAAACAAACATGATATGTGGGTGGTGCAAACAAAAGGAATAACTACTAGAAATAAAAAGAAATATAAAAATAATAATAAACACATAAAGCACTATATATAAATATATATACAATAAATAAGTAAATAAATAAACATACATATATACCACAAACTTAAGTGAGACCCAAAAGTAAACTACAGACCAGTACCAGACCAGGACTATATAATTACAAAGTAAATATTATGTGTGATAAATATTTTTCATTTTTACAAATAAAAATCTTCAATTATTCATCATTACTAACATATTATCATTATTTTCATAGCACGAAACATTCACAAATGAATTAAAAGTTAGATAATTTATAGATCTCACTTTTATTTTAACCAAAAGAAAAAAAAACGTATCCTTAAAAATCTAAAAAGTATTCTTAATGAACGATCAGATTTTTTCAGTAGCTTTCTCTTCAGTAATCTAGTGAAGTTACAATGAATATATTCAACATTAAAACGGATATAACTTATCCCTATTCATTTTTAGAAATATATGTCTCGTGATATATTACCAACATTTTTTCTGTTACAGGGCGCTAGAATTCGTCTTCTGTTGCTAAAAATCCATTATAAGAAGGAAAATTACTTTTATACTTCGACAGAAGTAATTGCCAAAAATTTACAATTGGCGTTATTTTACACCGTATTCTTATTTACATCTGTAATTTCGACACTTTTGCACTCCAACAAACTTATATAATTTGTATAGTTGTGATTCCAGGATTATTATGTATCACTTTCCGTATTTTTAAATAATTAAATATTCCTGTTTGATGCAAACGTAAAGTAAAAGTAGTTTATTCTAATTAGGCATATTACATGCACCTATGAACGTCAATAAACTACCACCGGTTCGGAAAAATATACCTCTGCCACGAGAAGAACCGGCGTAAGGAATTCGGCGAGGTGTCATTTTTTCAAAACAATATACATTGAATAGATAACGTAATAGTGAAAGATTTTTTAACCTCGAGTATTACATCTAAGGATTCCTTTAAACAAAGTTTTGAATCCTCTAGCTTTGTTACTGAAATAGATAAAATTCTAAATACAACAAATGGTATGTTACATAAAAAACTAATGGTAAAGAAAAAGCAAGAAAATCGATATCGCCATCATAAATATTTTTACCCATCCCTAAGAACTTGACAGCTACCAATTTGCACCGCCGATAGCGGGGTCTTCTCATTTTTAAACTATTACAAAACTGGTCACTCCCGTCTCAGGTCGAATATCTCTCGGCATGTTTCAGACCGGTACGCGGTCTTTAACCGCCGGAACGCCGCGACCAGCGCTCATGCTTCGTATATAAATGTAAATGTTTTACAAGTGGAAACGTCCAATTAACGGAATTATAATTTCCAACAGAAAATGAAAAATTGAAAAAAAAAACCCGCCCGGGGTGATCAATTTTTCAATTTTTCATTTTCAATTGGAAATTATAATTTCGTATATAAATATATATAAGGGGAATATTTTACACAAATCGAACTAGCCCCGTGGAAACCTCAATAAGGCTTGTGTTATGGATACTACATTGATAACAATATATATCAGACCTTTATTTTCGATTTTTTCAGACATTAAATTATTATGGACCGCGAACCAGTTTGAAACATGTCGAATTGTCGATACTCGATACCTTAAAGACCTGTGCGACCCATTTGGTTATATTTAAATATTTGTAGTGTTTATTGTACAAGCTTGTCAAGATTCAATGGGATGACACGCACCATATTTAACATTGTAATATTAAGTTGGTGCCACCCACTCTCACTGTTTAAAATCCATACCAATACCTGTTTAATTTTAGGTTTCTCCTCAACTTCATTAAAATCACTCAAAGGTAAATCCATATCGTCACAGTCATTTTGGAAGTCATCATATGAACACTCATAATCCAACGCCTCAACTTTTTCCACTTTTTGCTTAATTTTCTGCACTTTTGGACTCTTCAGCTGTGGAGAAAAATAAGAAATGAAGATCTTTTATTTTGTTAGGTGAAAAGGTGTGATACTTACTGGCCGGGTCATAACGCTGGATGAGCTTGTGATTACGATGAATAATTAGTACTATTTTGTACCTGGTTGGAAATTAATTGTACCTCTATAGTTTGCCAGTCATAGGTCATTGAAGGTGGCCCGGCTGGGAAGTATACTTTCCAGCCGGATAGCTCCCGGATCCGATGATATCCGCAATTTCAAGATACGGTTTGTATATTAAAAATATGTACCTATTATGTACCCGAGAATAACACTTTTTTTTCTTTAAAAAGGACCGTACAATCCTTTTTACGGCACATCAAACATTTTAACGTCGCAGCGCCTGGTGAAATAAAATAGCAATGTTGCAAAATACGTTTAGCACACCTATATGGTCGGTAATGGAGGACTAAGATCTAAGTTAGGGAGAAAACTCTTTTGTGACGTAAACGTTGGACTTTGATGACCATAATGAATTTAAAACAATTGTGAAAAACGGTATATTTTTTTTACTTTAAGTCTATTACTTTGTCCGACTTGCCAGTTCGTATTTAACACAACATACACATGGGTTTTTTCAAGTAAAAAATGTTTCGGTAAATTTATATATTTTAAGTGCATGTACCTTAATCACTTCATATTATAATATAAACTCCCCCACCGCGTATGTCTGTCTGTCTAATCACACATAATCCATAGTCGTAATTCTGCCCTCGCAATTAAGAATGCAGTATGTAGTTCCAAAAGCACTGTTTCGAGAAAAATGTCATTAAAGGTTTTTTGAATACCTTTCTTTACACTAATTAGCATTTTCAGCACAGATAACCTCCACTAAATTTTCAGTAACGTGTATCTAGAGTCTTCCAGACGGTTTTTGTGCACAATTAATGTTTATTTCGCACATTCATCATAATACCTGTAATACGTGCGAAGCTCGGGCGGGTCGTATTTACGACAGTGTCTCGGTAGAATCTCAGTATTTCGATACCTACTTAGATCTAGGCACGTTCAAATAGCTAATTTGTATTTATTGGTGGGCCATTCTACTTCTTCATGTAATACCAACGTACATTAAAGTTCGAAACGCACAGAGCGGGCGCGGCGCAGAGCGGCGCGGAGGCGTTTTTGCATTTTTGATCTTTCCGAAACTATCGACTGTCATTACTGCTTCATATGTCCTACACGCCGCCTCCGCACTACCGTGCTAACGAATACAGAGCGGATTTTTTGGTACGACGTCCCCCGGACCGCGTTCGCTTCACCAAAAAACCGTTTCAAAAAAACCTTTAATGGCATTTTTCTCGAAACAGTGCGTTTCGAACTACATAGTGCATTCTTCATTGCGATGGCAGAAATACGAGTATGGAGTATGTGTGATTAGACAGACAGACGCGTTGGGGGAGTTTATATATAATATGAAGTGAATAAAATACATGCTCTTATAAACTTATCGAAACATTTAACTTGAAAAAAACCTATGTGTATGTTGTGTTAAATACGAACTGGCAAGCCTGACAAAGTAATAGACTTAATATAGTAAAAAAATATACCATTTTAAACAATTGTTTTAATTTCATTATGGTCATAAAAGTCCAGCGTGTACGTCACAAAAGAATTGTTTCCCTAACTTAGATCTAAGTCCTCCATTACTGACCCTATAGGTGTGCTAAACGTATTTTGCAACATTGCTATTTTATTTCACCAGGCGCTGCAACGTTAAAATGTTTGATGTGCCGTAAAAAGGTTTGTACGGTCCTTTTTAAAGAAAAAAAGTGTTTATTCTCGGGTACATAATAGGTACATATTTTTCATATACAAACCGTATCTTGAAATTGCGGATATCATCGGATCCGGGAGCTATCCAGCTGGAAAGTATACTTCCCAGCCGGGCCACCTTCAATGACCTATAACTGGCAAACTATAGAGGTACAATTAATTTCATAAAAGGTACTAATTATTCATCGTAATCACAAGCTCATCCAGCGTTATGACCCGGCCAGTAAGTATCACACATAAAAAGAGACTATTGTTGCAGATGATTGAGAATAAGAACTATAATTGACAACATTTAAAATCATTAAGTAGTACCAAATCTTAACACATTCACATTCCGTTAATTTGTTAAGAAGAAACCCACAAATATATATTTTTTATAGCTGTTAGTTTTCAAGATATTCATGAACATGTGAAAAGAGCCTACCATCGTTTATATGAAGTCACATGGCTAAATTGTGACAGTCACAACACACAAAAAGAACAGCAGTAAGTACACTTTCTTCTTAAATCTGCCTTCTTAATAGTACCTCTATATTGACTTTTTATGCTGTGGATGGACTTGTCATTTACTCTCTTTTAGAGTGAGGATCTTTTGAAATTGATTTACTTATACATACTTATATGAAGTTCAGATATTTTTGAGAATTGAAAAATGTGGTTACATTTAAATTTTGATCCTCAGTTTGATTTATTCGGAAAAATGCCCAATTTAATTTTTTTAAATGTTGTCAATTATACTTGGGTGCTTTCCAGTTTCCATATGTTAACACATTCCCCGTGTCCTGTTTGTCCATTTGGACAACAAACACTGTATTACGTGTGGAATCCATGTATCCAAAAGGATGCGTGATTATACACATAAACTTCTATACTTACAACACACGCTTTAATCAGGACACAGGTAGACATTTTTGGTGTATACCAAAAAGCTTATAACAGATATACTTGAAGATACTCAGCAATTTAAAAACTCTCTTTAGCTGTTGTAAAGTTAGATATGTCATGCTCAATAGGCCTTACGATATCATAAATGTTTTGATTTTCTCTTTAGCTGTTGTAAAGTTAGATATGTCATGCTCAATAGGCCTTACGATATCATAAATGTTTTGATTTCAAACTGATTAATGTTGGTTGAGACACTAAGGGCTACTGTGCCTCGCATATATAGCTGCGAGTGAAACAATCAATTTAAATTAATAAGTGGTGAACGGTGTTGGTCATACATATTGTAAACCTTTGTTTTAAGAAATCTACCTCAGCTTTTTTTGTAGTGGTTGTTTGTATAAATAAAAAACAACACACAAAACTTATCAGCAGTGTTAAAATTTGTAATAAACCCAACAATAATAACTCAAAACTTTCTGAAGTTGATATATTTAATTGCTCAATATACGACGTAAAGAAAGCATTTAAATAAAAATTGGTTTTTAACCTATTTTTATTTGAAACTAAGTTGGGTATGTGTAATGTTTAATTGTACTCGTAGTAACTTTTGATAATAAGTTACGGTGTCTGATAAATGCGTTTATTAGTAAACGTATTTATCAGACGTACCTTATTCCATAAAAACACTGTAAACTAAGTAAAATGAACAGCTCAGATAGGAATTTTTGGTTCAAATGCAAGAAAAAAAAAATTGCTATTGTATCTTTAATTAAGGAAACTGTAGGTTTAAATTACTTATTATATAATTATGTTACCTTATATGTATACAACCGTTTGTGTCTTAATAAACAATAAATAAATAAACAATAAATTAAAAATAAACAAAATATAACTATTGAAGTGGACTTGTGGGGCAAAATTTGCCCTTTTTATGGGTGAAAAGGAACAAGTTAAAATTATAATATGTATCGAACAGTTAATAAAAAGTTACCAACATAATCCCTATGTTATAATAAAAATAATGTATGACATCTATGTACCTAAACTTAGGTTTAATAAACAATGAGGACATTTTACCTTCATGGACTTCAAACATGGGCTAGCAAAACACAACCCGATGAGAAACTCCATTATAAGACGGAAAACGAAAGCACAGGATGTCACCACTAAGACAAGGAGGTTGAAATTGAAATGGAAGTGGTTGGGGCACAAGATCAGAGGCGATGGAAAATGGAGCAAAAGAGTAACTCTGTGGCACCCTAGAGAAAATAAGAGGAGAGGCAGACCCCTGAAAAGGTGGGATGATGACATCTGCCAGGTTGCTGGACCAACATGGAACAGGCCGGCACAGGATAGAAAGGAGTGGAGAAGGCTGGAGGAGACCTTTGCTGACTGGCAAACAGATTTGCAAAAAAATAGAAAAACGTGAAATAATAGACCGTAACTAACAATTGTATGCACTGCATTTCTGACAAGATTAATAATTAAATCATCACAGGTCAATCATCAGGGGTCATAATATTTTTTTATACAACATGCATAGTTCTAATTATTGTATATTTCCCTATTGTAAATGTAAATGCCATCTCGCCAATTCGCTTAGTACGAATGCAGAAAAATAGAAAAGCATGGCGAGTTTACTCTCGCCATGCTTTTCTATTTTTCTGCATTCGTACTAAGCGAATTGGTAGCTCTCTAGCTACCCTATAAGTTAGAGAAATTAGTCAAGGGCCCATTCGGCCCCGACTTGGAAAGTCATGTCCAAAAAAAAGTAAATGCCATACAATTAAATAAATAAATAATTTTACCTTCACAGTTTTCCGAGTTGCTTTAGATATCGATTTCTTCTTTGGTTTTAGCCCTAGGGACATGTTTAAAAGAGACTTCTCGGCTTTCTTACTCTGTCTTCGGAAATGCAAGGCACTGTTCATTTTCTCTAAACAGTTTGTGCACATTTTTTGTGATAGGCCATCATTTTGCTTAATCTGAAATAAAAAAGTGTTTATTACACAAAAATAAAATAATGATAAATGAAGCACTATGAAAAGAGAAATATCTTGGATAAGATTGATACTTGACTAACACTTCGTCACTTTTCAACTCTAATTTAATGCCGTTAAGGTCGAGGGTCGCATAGAAGGGTACAACTGCAAAGAACGCCGTGCTAAAGTAACAAAACCATGTAACATTACCTCTAAACCGGTGACAAGTCGTAGTTCCTCCGTCCTTTTCTTCTCCATTCCTGGGTTATAGAAAATGGCCACGAGATCTTCAGAGCTCAGACAGGTCCGGCAGTACACTGACTGCGTGTCCGGCTTCTTTTCAGCCTTAAATGCAGTCTCTTTAGCGAGTAAACTGCGCCGACGTATACTACTCATTCTGTTTAGCATCAATAAGGCCAACATTTTCAAGTATTGCGGCTATATTTATGAGTAAAACGGTGTTTTAAACACGTTGGTACGTTCAACTTATTCATAGAGACGCTTTTATACAACAAATTATGAGTATTTATGCCTAACACTATTAAATTTTCGATTATTCATCTAGTAATAAATGGAATGGAAACAAACAATTGGCAGATTGGCAGCCATTATTTTATTGACGTTTTTTTTTTTCAATAAATGGAAGCTATTTGAGCCTCGCTTAAAAGCGGTTGACTTTTACAACATTAATTACGCCACCTAACGGCGACTAAGGACAACTACTCACAACCTAAGGTCCCTAATTTTGAATAAGTTATACCATGAGAGGGATCTTTATTAAATTGTCATTAGATACCCTAAGTTTAGTAAAGTTTTATTTATTATTTGGTACCCACAATCTCAAAATGATTGTTTTCTGCCTAAGGAAAATGTGATAAGTTTCGAGTAAGATACTCATTTAAAACTTAAGAAATATGCAAGACACCTGCGATGATAGATGGGAGAGGACAAGGCGACATTTACTCGAAAACTTCCTGGTTAATCCTCGTAAGTGAAATATCTCCGTTATCGTTTTTATCAGTTTTCTTTTATACTCAGTTCATCGTAGCAAAATTCCTTTCCATCGGATACCGGGTTGGCGTTGGCTCGAGAAGTAACTTTTTTGTATGTGTCTGTAGTCCTAATCTCAATAACTTTCCAGAGGGCACAGCGGAACGTCATTTCGTTCATGGGCAAATACTGTTGCAAATATGAGGTAGCAGGAAGTGCAGGTACTTACTTGTTCTGTAAAGAGGACCGCGCCACAAAATAGCATCGCTACTTGCTCCGTAGGTATGTGGTGTTGGGTTCCTGGTGGTAAGTAAAGCCGCCAGAGCTCCCGAGGATGCCGTGTGTTTATTGAGTCTCTGGCTGTTCATACAACGAACCCTCAAGTCAATAAAAGGTTGGGAAAGCGCTGTCTTCTGAAGTCACAAGTGTAGACAAGTTATTGCAACAAAGCATATCAAACGATTTAATATACGCGGCGGCTTGGCTTAGTTTGGGACTATGTCGATTTGTGTAAGATTGTCCCCCAATATTTACTTATTTTAAAGCAAGTAATTTCCATTTTATCCGTCTATCTCGATTTTAAGTCTAATTTCGATATGTTATCTTGTTTAACTACGCATTGTAAATATTATCCCTCGTTTTTAGGGTCCCGTACCTCGAAAGCAAAAACGGAACCCTTATACTTAGGATCACTTTGTTGTCCGTCCATCCGTCTGTCTGTCTGTCAAGACCCCTTTTCTTAGGAACGCGTGGAGGTATCAACCTGGAATTTATATCAAATACACAAGTCTACTGTCCCTTGGAGCTGTGAAAAAATCAAACTTTAAGAGCCAACGCAATCAAAAGATACAGCCGTTTATGCCGCAAATTTTCGACACTCGCAATGGAATCAAAACCTACTGAGTACTTCCCGTGAACTCAGACTCTTGAAATTTGGTACGAAGCAACGTCTTATAGCACCGATAAAGGAAAAATTGCTGAAACCGTAATTTTTGACGTGATAACGTCTTTAAAATCGTTTTAGTCGGGTGACATGTTCAGAAACTTGTGTCACACCAAAACCTCACGAGCGCGATCGCAGGTATAAGTGAAGTGCAAGTGAAGTAAGACGTTATCACGTAAACATCTCGATCGTAAACCTACTTTACAAACAACCAATTTTTTTTGTTAAATCATAAAACTCGCACTTGGCCGGTTTTTTGTATTTCTATTTAAAACTTATTTTAAGTAAGTTAATCACCAATTATCACTGAATGTGCGTACTAAGCTTATATTTAGATTTTAGGAGAAAATGACTGATTCTCGAGTTTGCTTCTCGGCAGTGGTATTCTTTTTCAGAAAACGCTAGTAGATTTTGACTTTTGACAGTGCCATTGCGGCCTAATTGCAAAATAAAAACCGGCCAAGTGCGAGTAGGACTCGCGCACGAAGGGTTCCGTACTATTATACAACATTATATCTATACAACATTAGACACTTTATAGCCCTTTTTAAATTCCTTTTAAACCTTTTTGATGCAATTAACAAATAAATAACACATAACAAACAACAAACAATGAACAAATAAATAAATAACATGATGCAATGAATGAATGAATAATTTAAATTTAATATTTTTTTTTTAAATGGGATTGCTCTTGGTATCTTTTATTCTTTATCTGTAATAAGTACGTTAAATAAGTAGTAAGTAAGTCAAGTAGAATTTTGGTGAAGTGCAAGTCGGATTTTAGTTTTCCCATAGGTAAATTATGAGCCCCTACGCCTGATGAACGCAACGAGCAACTTTTTAAAAGGTGTTTTTTTTTGTATGGGAGCAGGGCTCGGAACCGGTTAATCTCAAAATCTTGAAATAGCCAAATATTTTTAATTAGTTTATGCTCTTTATGTAGGACTCAGTAATGTATTTGGGTTATTACTTAATATTGTTAGATTTCCTGATTAAACATGAAATAGTAGACGAAAGAACGATAAGAACTAAAAAAATACCGGTATTTTTGTATGGACAGAAAACCGGTTTCCGAGCCCTGCTCCCATACAAAAAAAAAAACCTTTTAAAAAGTTGTTATTTTATTTTGTTTTTAGTATTTAATTGTTGTTATAGCAGCAACAGAAATACATCATTTGTGAAAATTTCAACTGCCTAACCTAACTGTCACGGTTCATGAGATACAGCCTGGTGACAGACGGACAGACAGACAGACGGTCGGACATCGGAGTTGTAGTGTATAGAGCTATAGATAGTTATGAACATGTATTACAATGCTATATTAACCATGCTTATTATGAATAAACAGCAGTCTTACTTAGAATCTGGTGGTATCAATACGTCTCCCGACTCCCAACCTTATATGGCGATCCTGCCAGGATCTCAGGTCTTAGTAATAGGGCCCCGAGTTACCCTTTGGGTACGGAACCGTAAAAATAATTTCAGTTGGTTGTTGGCAGGTTGTCGCCTGTCCACTATCCGAGAATTGTCGGAGGAGGAGCCCTCGTCACCGGAAAGTCTGCCGGATCTGGTGGTGGAACCGATGCCGGATCAGCACGACCACCCGGCTGACTTCTATGAACGACTGGAGCGGCGAATGAAGCGGTACTACCGGCAATTGTTCCTAGGTGAGTCAATGGGCTTGAGATACTCTGCCCTGACGTTCCACCCGCGTGTTACCACGCTTTGGGTGCAATGTATTGTAAATTAAAAACTCGTATGTATGTAAGCACTTTATTGTACACAATAACAGTTTAAAACATATACATGTCACACAGGATCAGAGTACAATTGCGAACTTATCCCTTTGAGGGATTGAGAGGAGATTTTTAAAAAGAATGAGATAGACAAACTTACACCGTGTACAACCACGTTACAATGAGTGAATATAATTTGTAGCTAAACCATAACTAAATAAATACCCATAAATACATATATGTAATAAATAAATATACATATATAATGAATAAAAAAATACATATACCTATAATAAATACATAAATACAGAATAATTATATTCAAAATTACAATATGTAAATAATTATAGTACTCGACCAAATCACAGATCGTTGGAGAGCCATAATTTCTTCAAATTTTTCTTGAGTGACGCGACAAACTGGGACTGTCTTATTGACAAAGGTAACGCGTTCCACAGCTTCACAGCGCCCACGGTGAAAGATTTAGAGTACGTTCGCGTCTTATTTGACGGTACAGAAAGAGTAAGGTTGGCGCTAGACCACAGACGGTGACCACTGCCGTCAGCCATATATCTGTAGCTGCCGAGTCCCGTCAACTACAAATTGATTGACCGTTCTGAAAAGAACGCTTTCGATTGACGTAGCGACAAAATGATTGACCGTTCTGAAAAGAACGTTTTTCGATTGACATCAAATATAATCGATTGACGCAGTGCTCCAGGAAACAGAAGTTTTGTTTGGCTGTGACAACAGCCGACAGACGTGCGTTCCCGCCGAAGATTCCTCGATACTGACTGCACTGCGCGCGCGACAGGGTGTATTTATTCCTTTGGTCTGCGCATGCGCCAACGCGCCGCAGTCGCTCCCGCCTGCCTTCGCGAGTTCTACGCATGCGCACTACGAATCTACAGCGCGCGTTAGTTTCCCGCCAAAACTTGTATGGCTATCCTTGTCTTGTATAAATGTAAATAGTGAAATAGCAATAGTTAAGTTTTAGTATATAAGAAGCCATTCTGTAAATACAAAACATTCCATTATACGATCTTCAAGTCAAGACATCTTTTACTAGGGGAAACTCTGCCCAATCGTCATCCCCTAAAGTGGTGACCCAAGAAAGAAGAACATCAAGCAACAACATGAGCCCAAATCCAGAAAATAATGGAGTCAACCAACAAGCCGAAGATCCGTCGCGAGTCCCGTGTACGCCTGCCGCTGCATCAACGCCGGAGCCTGCACCTCGCGAAGTCGCCGGAATCTCCCTCAGTCTACGCATACCAGCATTTTGGCGCGACAAGCCGCGTCTCTGGTTTTTTAGTTTCGAGTCCGCAACCGACGAACTAAAGAAGACCCAGAACCAACTCGCACAGATGGTAATCGCGCAGTTAGACAAGCAAGACATCGAGCAACTGACCGACATCTTGTACAACCCACCTGCGCACAACTACTACAACGCCATCAAAGAACGCCTGATCGCCGTCTATGAAGAATCCGACAACCAGCAGATACAGAAGCTACTCTCGCAAATGGAACTCGGCGAACAAAAGCCTAGCCAGCTGCTAAGAAGAATGCTCGATCTCACCCGCAACAAATTCACCGACAGCACTATCCGAATAATGTGGACGAATCTCCTGCCGCCGTACATCCGCTCAGTCCTCGTCGTCAGTGAAACCTTCAGCCAGAAAGCCACACTCGACGAAATAGCGCAGTTAGCCGACAAAATGATGGAAGAATCGCCGAATTCACATCAAATATCCGCCGTGTCCACATCTTCGCATAGCCAGCCACAACATCACCCGCAAGCACCACAACCATCAACATCACAAGCAAGCAACGCCGACATCCAATATTTAATCAGCGAGATGCGAAAGCTCGCGCTAGAGGTCGCCGAACTACGCGCTCGCCCGCATCCCGAGCCACGCCAAAGTCGCCCTTTTAGCCGCCATCGCTCGAAATCTCGTTCCCGCAGCTATTCGAAGACCGACGATAACAGAGGCAAATCACCATCACCATATTGCTACTACCACCGTCGCTTCGGAATGGACGCAATGAAATGCAACCCGCCGTGCAGTTTCCGATCTCTCCCGTCGCCGCCGGAAAACTAGAGAAAACGCTGGCTGCGGCGGAACCCAGCGTACCGCAACACTCATACCGCCTTTTCGTAACCGACAAGAAGACGAAATTATCGTTCTTGGTAGATACTGGTGCCAACATAAGCGTCATACCAAGAGCTAAAGGCACACCTGCAACGCCGCTACCTTTTCAACTGTACGCTGCCAACAATACAACTATACCTACCTACGGCGAAAAGACTTACGAGCTCGACTTCAACTTACGCCGTCCCTTCAAATGGAAGTTTATCGTCGCCGCCGTGTCGAAACCTATCCTCGGAGCAGATTTCCTCAACCATCACCAACTGATAGTCGACGTGAAGAACCGAAGATTGATCGATGGCAAGACGCTTCTAACTACCAACGCACAACTATGCAGCTCAAATATACCTACAGTTCGAAGTATCGACGAGCACCAAACTTACCACGACATACTAGCCGACTTTCCTGGAATTACAAGACTCACATCGATGAAGCTCAGCCCGAAACACTCCGTCGAACACGTTATCGAAACCACCGGTCAACCCGTTCACTGCCGAGCCCGCCCAATCGCACCGCATCGCTATGAACAAGTCAAGAAAGAGTTCCAGAACATGATCGAGCAAGGCCTATGTCGTCCCAGCAAGAGCCCATGGTCCTCACCGTTACACGTGGTACCTAAGAAAAATGGAGATCTACGCGTATGTGGTGACTACCGAAGACTCAACGCTATCACCAAACCCGACCGCTATCCCATACCACGGATACGCGATTTCACCTACCAACTCGCCGGCAAGAAAATATTTTCAACACTCGACTTGAACCGCGCTTATCAGCAACTACCTATCAGCGAGCAAGACGTCGAAAAATCAGCCATAATAACACCGTTCGGATTATTCGAATTCCCGCGCATGTGCCCGGGATTGAAGAACGCCGGTCAAACATTTCAACGTTTTATACACGAAGTACTGAGAGGCCTGGACTACGTTTTCCCATTCGTCGATGATTTACTAGTCACTTCAACCACCGAAGAGGAGCACCGAACACATCTCCGCACCATTTTACAACGACTCGACGAGTATGGCATCACTATAAATCCCGCCAAATGTGTTTTCGGCCAGCCATCGGTGAAGTTCCTCGGATACGAAGTAAACAAAGACGGAATCCAACCACCTAAAGAAAAAGTTCAAGCAATAGTCGATTACCCTAAACCTAACACAATAGAAGAACTACGTCGTTTTCTCGGTATGCTTAACTTTTACCGGGAAAATATCAAGGACGCCGCAACCATTCAATCGCCGCTCTGCAAGTACCTACACAACGCTCGGAAGAGAGACAAGTCGCAAATCGAATGGACCGACGAAGCTACGCAAGCCTTCGAAGCGTGTAAAGTGAGCATACAAAACGCCGCTCTACTCGCACACCCACTGCATAACGCTTCGCTCGCTATCTTTTGCGACGCCTCAAATTCCTCCGCCGGCGCCGTGTTACAACAATCCATCGGTAACCAATGGCAACCGCTCGGATATTTCTCACGCAAGTTCACAGAAGCCCAGAAGAAATACAGCGTGTACGACCGCGAACTTCTAGCTGCCTACCTTGCCGTGAAACACTTCAGAAAAATGTTCGAAGGAAGACCGCTAATAATATTTACGGACCACAAGCCATTAACATTTGCATTTACGAAGCCATCAAACGACAGCGAATCTCCACGACGAACCCGACACCTACTTTATATAAGCGAATTCACTACCGATATACGCTACATAAGTGGGAAAGAGAACGCTGTAGCGGACGCACTCTCACGCGTCGAAGCAATCAGTTGTCCTTCGCCGATCGACTTCCAGGAATTGGCCGCCGCTCAAGAAACAGATAGCAACATCGCACAACTACAGCAACAGAATAATATCACACTAAAGCAAATTACGATTCCCGGAACCGATCACAAGATATACTGCGAAACATCAACCAATACCAATCGTCCATACCTACCTGCCGACTACCGACGCACTATTTTCGACCTTATTCACAAGGTCAGTCACCCCGGTATACGGACTACGCGCAAGATGATTACAAGCAAATACTTCTGGCCTGCAATGAATACGGACATCGGAAAATGGGCGAAAGCGTGCATTTCATGTCAACGAGCGAAGATACAGCAACATACTACAAGTTCTTTATCAACGTTCAAACCTACAGCGCGCTTTGAACACGTACACTGTGACGTCATCGGCCCGATGCCCACTACGTCCGACGGTTACCGTTACTGCCTGACTATCATCGACCGCGCGACCCGTTGGCCCGAAGCGATCCCGCTAAGGCAAATAACCGCCGAAGACATCGCCAAGGCCGTCTACGAAGGATGGATGTCAAGATTCGGTTGCCCAGCAACAATAACAACCGACCAAGGCCGACAGTTCGAAAGCCGAGTCTTTGCTCACCTAACGCAATTACTCGGTATCAAAAAAACACGCACGACGCCATATCATCCAATCTCGAATGGGGTCATTGAACGCGCTCACCGAGTAATGAAGAGTGCGCTGAAAGCTAGACTCCTATCCGCCAACAGCTGGATTAACGAACTGCCTACAGTGCTACTCGGCGTGCGCGCAGCATTACGCACCGACACGAGCGTAAGCGCCGCACAACTTACCTACGGTTGCAACATTCGCCTGCCCGGAGACTTCCTCGCTACCGAATCACACAATGACGTCATAATGGACAGTACCTACGTCGAACAGCTGAGAGAAACCATCCGAAACCTGAAACCAGGGTACCAAACCAGCCGCATAGCAACAAGAAGCCAATATTCGTTCATCCTCACCTAACTACGTGCGAATACGTATTTCTACGTGTCGACGCAGTTAGGAAACCTCTGCAAGCACCGTACGATGGACCCTACAAAGTACTGAAACGCAACGACAAGATATTCACCATCCAATTACCTACACGTCAAGCGAACATATCCATCGACCGACTGAAGCCTGCATACACCATCGCCGAAAACGAATCATCCGAACCAGCGCATACTCCAATAACAATAACTAACTACAACTACACAAATTTGCCGCCGCCGCCGCCGATACACCCGCCGCCCCCGCGCCCCTCGCGCTCGCAGTCGCCGCCGCCCCCGCCGCTGCCCCCGCTGTCGCCATCGCCGCCGCAGACTCCGAGATCGTCGCCGCCGCCGCAGACTCCGACATCATCGCCTGCGCACATCACTCCGACGCCTGCACCGCCTGCACACACCACTCCGACGCCTGCACATGCACAGCAACCACGAGTGACCCGCAGCGGACGCACCGTACATTTCCCCGTACGCTATCGCTAAGGAGGGAGCTATGTAGCTGCCGAGTCCCGTCAACTACAAATTGATTGACCGTTCTGAAAAGAACGCTTTCGATTGACGTAGAGACAAAATGATTGACCGTTCTGAAAAGAACGTTTTTCGATTGACATCAAATATAATCGATTGACGCAGTGCTCCAGGAAACAGAAGTTTTGTTTGGCTGTGACAACAGCCGACAGACGTGCGTTCCCGCCGAAGATTCCTCGATACTGACTGCACTGCGCGCGCGACAGGGTGTATTTATTCCTTTGGTCTGCGCATGCGCCAACGCGCCGCAGTCGCTCCCGCCTGCCTTCGCGAGTTCTACGCATGCGCACTACGAATCTACAGCGCGCGTTAGTTTCCCGCCAAAACTTGTATGGCTATCCTTGTCTTGTATAAATGTAAATAGTGAAATAGCAATAGTTAAGTTTTAGTATATAAGAAGCCATTCTGTAAATACAAAACATTCCATTATACGATCTTCAAGTCAAGACATCTTTTACTAGGGGAAACTCTGCGCAATCCTCATCCCCTAAATATCTAAATCTCTCAGTAAGTACTCGTATATTCTGCCGCCGTGTGATAGTTGCCATTTCATACTTATCGTCGAAGATGAAGACACCCGTCACTCTCGCACTCCCATACTTGCCACAACATGACGAATATCTTATCCACGATGATAAATGATAAAATGGCAACCATCATACGCCTCCTTTACGTAATTATAGACTACAGTAATTAGGTAAATCAAGTAGGCATTTGAAACGGACAATGTTCTTGCTAGGAGTCAAGTAGATACTAAACTAAAGTGTGGGCTGCCAGTTCTCTCCCTCGTTCGCCTACCCTCCTTGAGAACGCAGTGTTAACGCCCAGCGTATGTGTGCTATGCAGACACTATACAGGCACACACACACTCACACGCGTCAGCGACCAGCCAGCGCGGACGGGACCGCGCCCTCATTCTCGTCACAACAGCTACTGAACGTATATTATACCTACCATGTAAACTATAATTTAGTAAAGGGAGTCAATTTTCAAGAACTTCTTCATTTACTTCTCACCTTCGCCCGATAACTACGAGTCGCTCCTGTTTCTACACGCCGCCTAGGCCTTATTGGGATTAGGCTTCTCAAGTGAGTGGGTAAGTTGATTGTTATCCGAAAGCCTGTAACTTGGCTTTACGACTGCTGTCATAGACAGCCGGGATCAGCGGCTTAAAGTACCTTTCAAAGCACGGGGGCGCTGTGTTCTTAACCACTCAAAGCACTGTAATGTGGTAATAAACCACTTAAAGTGTTTAGCAGTAACGCAATTAGTTTACTAATACATAAACGTATATTGCTTGTATCAGTATGAACGCTATTTGTATTTAAAAATAGATAGTTTCCTGAATAAAGACCTCCTTCTTCTTATTCTACGACTCCTGGGTATCACTCATACTCTCTTCGAACACCGTCACCCTGCCCGTTCACCTTTCACCATGATGCATCATTATTGCGTCACACATATTGTCTTTTGCTTAACTCCACGTTAATTCTTAAGGTTTCTATGCATTCACTCATGGTGATATAATTAATTAATTTGTATGATAATGAAAACATTTTTTTTCCTTGAATTTTGAGAAACTAAATAAGCCACGTCGGTTCTATATGGCTATACACGGCTATATGCTTGAAGAAACGGAAATTAATAAAAACGCCCTGTATAATTCAGAGAAATATCCTATTTCAGGCGCAAATGACAGTGATAACGACAGCGCCGACTTTGAAGTAGGCCGAAGCTTGGCCAGCACTGTCATGTTGGATACAGACTCTAGAAGAGGTGATGATCTGAATGTAGAAGCAGGTGAAAACAGAACAGACTACAGATCAGATGATTCAATAGTAAAGAAAAGGAAATTAACTAATGAAAATGACGCAATGAGGCAAGAAACAAAGTCAACAAATAAAAGCCTTGAGAATGATGAAAATGAAAGTCCAGAGAAACATGACGATAAACTAATTGATACTTGCTCAACTTATGACCATACAGAACATGAGTCTGCTGATTCAAATTCTTCACGGGTTGAAGATGAAGAAGATCCCAAATTGATTGAGACTCCTCCAATAAATGAATCAATTCACAGTGACAAAACCGATGGTAATGAAAACGTAAATACCGAGGATTGTGGCGATAAACAAAGTTACGACAAAGAAGATAATCAATCAGCCTTGAGAAAACGTGAGACACTCAAGAAAAACGAGGAAACTTCTAAAGAAAGTTCGACAAATGGTGACAAGCTTAAGAAAAGCGGAAAAGCTTTAAATGAAAGAAATGCCTCTAAAACCAATGAAACAGAAGTTTCAGAAGACCCAGACCCGAGTCACAGAATATCGATTACAGTGGCAGATGTACACGAGAAAACGCCAGAGAGACGTTTAAGTCACGTGTCTGATAATCATAGTCCTGTGTTGATACCTCGGTTATTACAATTCAGTAGACGGGTTTTTGGAAGTAGGCAAGGTGGTGAAAGTTTTAACGTTATGGACGCTTCCGGTGAGTATATAATTTTGGTTGAAATATAAATAAATGGCTTTTGCCCGCGGGCTTAAATATCACTCGCCCATATACAAACTTCTACCCCCCTTTTAACACCCTAAGATATAATTTCCGGAATAAATCTATCCTATGTCCTTTCCCGTGACTCGTAACTATCTCTATACCAAATTTCATCTAAATCGGTTAAGCGGTTTCAGCGTGAAGAGGTAACAGACAGAGTTACTTTCGCATTTATAATTAGTATGGATAGCATGGATTCGCGAAATGTGAATACGTATAATACTGAACAGGATCATATAGTATTATACGTATTCATATATTCTATTGCACATGTTTATATATTTTTATGATTAATATTTCTTACGCTAATTTATGAAGTCAATATCTAGGTCAGAGATTGAATTTTAGAAATAGAAAAGACTTCTGATTTATACATAAAAAATATAAATGTATTATGTAAAACACTTTTTATCTTTATTGTAGATAAATTTATAAAAAGGCTCTCATCCCACAATGCCGATGCGTCGAACAAACATGACGAAATTATCGAAGAACCAGAAACACAAGTTCAACGACTAATGTCAGCCAGTGAAATTACAAGAGCCAGCATCGACTCCGAAAAAAACATTGATACAGAAAAGACAGTAGATTATAGTGATACTGAAGATAATTGTGAAAAAGATGATGTAGATTATAGTGATACTGAAGAAAATCGTGTAAAAGATGATATTGATCAAAATATTGGCATTGAAACTACAATCGCACAAAGCGAAATAGAAAATTGTGAAAAAGATGATCTTGATCAAAATAATGATATTGAAAATACAATCCCACAAAGCGAAATAGAAAATTGTGAAAAAGATGATGTAGATTATAGTGATACTGAAGAAAATTGTGAAAAAGATGATGTTGATCAAAATAATGATATAAATATAATTCAACAGAGCGACATAACAAGAGCAAGCCTTGACTCCAACAAAACACATGGTACGGAAAAAGAATTACATCATGTTGATACTAAAAACGCAAATCAAGATGACAATAAAAATAACGGATCTGATATTGAAGATAAGGGTCAGTCGGAAAATAAAGATAACGATACCGATGAATCATCGGGCCTCCAAAATGCATCAATAAATTGGAATAAAGACGGAATAGATGACGACGAAAACAGTTTCGACAACGCAATAAGAAAAGGAGTGTTCACGAGAAAAGCGCGGAAGATGGTCTTTATAAGTTCTAGTGATGACTCGTTTGAGGATCGAGAACCTATTGCCCAAAGTTCAGCGAAGTCCATAGATGATGAAGATGTCGAGGTGATGAGAGAAGCAAGAGCAACCGGTGGTAGCGAACGGCAGTCTGGGCATGGCGAGGCGGTTCAAGACAGTCCTGCGTTAGCATTTAAGGCACAAACAAGTAAGAAATTTCTTAATTCTACTTGGTTTTTTTCCAGGTAAACTCCCAAGGGGAATGCCAACTTCTAAGATACTTCTACGATCTCAGTAAAGCTCTTTTATAACTAGTTAATTTAATACAACTTGGCCAATTTAAACGATTTTCACTATACTATAATTTTAAGTATTTTTATAAACATAAATATTATGACATTATTTATTATGTGTATACATACCTTAAAATAGTAGGTTGTGTTGCGTTCCGTGGGTCACGTACGGTGCTGTCTGAAAACCAGCGCTGCAGGTGTCTGACACCTCGGCATAATGCTGAGACAGCAACCGATTCACTGCCGCGAAGACACACGTTATGTGTTCTATTTTATGTGAGTTCTATTCCTTTTATCTGTGTTGTATCTGTGTGTCTTTTGTGTTAGTGAATAAATGTCTTTCTTCTTCTTCTTCATCTCTATTCCGAGATAAAAATTATGACATATTCCTATTAATACTTAAAAATTATTTAACCTTTCATGTTTTCTTTTTATTTTACTGAATGCACCCACTTTTACCAGTTACTGTTTGGCTCTATGGTTGACTGGTAGAGAATGCCTTAAATAAATAAATAAAAAGTATCCTTACTTACTTACTTACTAGGTTGGCTCGATGACCCGCAGAGGATCTTAGCCTCCGACACAAGAGAGCGCCACTCTTCTCTATTCTGCGCCACCTGACGCTTATTTTAACCAGGTCCTTGAGGGCCTAATAGTCACTCCAGCGGTATCTGGGACGACCAACCGAATGTTTTCCATTGGCCGACCCACATACGCTCTATTCACTGAGCGATCGTCTCCCATCCTCTCCAAATGGCCGAGACAGCGGAGTCGCGCTGCTTTGACCTCGCCCACTATGTTCGGCATGTCTATCAGCTCTTCCAGCTCCCTATTCCTCCTACAAAGTAACCAATGTCTTAGTTTTGGTTATAATTATAAATTTAACTATCGATATACACGTGTTGTCAATTTTCTACTAAATCTATTCAATGTTACACTTTCATAATATTATAAGTATTCGTATTCGATAATCGTCTTTGCGAACGGCCCGGTACCGAAGAGTCTCGACCAACATTTTTAGTTACTATTACACTTACTATTACAAATACTTTTGTTCTTTGAAAAGGTATGCTTTCTAGTTGGTCCTATTATCATCAAGTCGGGAGTAGATGGCGGAATCCTGGAGAAAACGAGGGAACTCCTTAAACTTTATAGTAACAGTATAGTGCATTCGTTTATAGTAGGAGTTTATACAGTCCCTTTTCTCGGTTAAAAAATCTTGTGTAGGTACGTTTATTATATATTTTACTTTTTATACAAATATTGCGAAAAACTTAAGAAGAAACATGAATAAAGGGAATAAGAAAAAAAAAACATAAATTACCATAGATCTCTGCCTACCCTATTGGAAAGCAAGCTTGATCATGTGTGTATTTTCAGATGCAGTTAAGATAGAAGACGAATCCTCCGACTCCACTGAAATTAACGCTCCGTTTGACGAAGACTTTCTCAACGAAGAAGCTATCGAAACTCCACAAAACATTAAACCACATAACGTTGCTAGAATTGTCGAGGACTTTTGGTCCGTGTCTCCTATAGATGTAAATATCGAGGAATTGCCTCAAGATCGATCTAACACTCGTAAGAGAAGAACAGATGCAGGTGAAGGTGCACCATCTAAACGAAAGAAGAAAGACATCGCTATCCAAACGGGCACTGAAGAAAACAGCAGGAAATGGGAAGATATAAGAACGGAGCTATTCGTGGGGTCGCCACTGGTGTTTCGATTATGTGTTTGTCAGGATCACGTCTGTTCATGAATAGTTATGCTTTTGCATTTAATCAGGGCCATTTCGACTTTATTTATATATTTTTTTTGTGATATTTTCTACCTGTAGGTAGACCATAGAGATAGGAGATCGTATGTATAAGTAGAGTGCCATTTGTGGCCGAAAACGCAAGCCAGAAAAGACTCACTTTGTCTTAGCTTGTCTCTTTCTAACATGGGCAATAAGTATACCTACCTATATTAGATATGTATACGTTTTTTTATATGGCAATGTGTGGGAGAGGGACACGCTAAAATAAAGTGAGTCTCTTTCGGACAAACTTTTCAGTTTATTTATAGTAAAATTAAAAACAGTCTGGTTCCTTACAAAATAAAGTTCAGTTTTGGTTCGAAAGAACTCGGTCCTGTTATAGTAACTATATATGTATACTATACATATATAAGGTCTTTGATATAGACCACTTCACCTTGGGAGGTCACTTGTGTATAAGTACACAGTTTTAGTTTATAAAAGATTATTGAATAAAACCAATCTTTAAAATGTAACCAATTTTTATTCATCACAGACTTTTATAGTTAGTTATAAACCAAATCGCACTTTGTCTATTGCACATCACCTCACCTTAAGAATAACCAGAATCGACATCAAATAATACCACTATCCAACGAAATGGTCGAATACAAATTTGAAAAAAGCAACACATAGGTGTCGTAGTTTCTCATACTTTTGTCTCTGCCACAATCGATTTGACACGAGGTTGTGGCAAACTATTACCCGCCCAAGTTGAGTAGGTTGTCCATGGTAAGCCGTTAGCCTCAGAGTAAGGATTTTAGTAGAGATCCTATCCGAATTCCACCAAGAGGGACAGAAAAGGTCTTACACAGCTAAATTTTAATTTTAATGTTTCTTTTCCCATCAGCTCGCACTAACATGATATGTGTCCATATAAGTAGTTACACGAAATAAATGTATTTTTTTTAATTGAGAACATGCCTTAAACGTCTGGCGGCTTACCATAAACAACGTCTTTCATTTGGGCGGATAATCGTTTATTTGCCTCAAACTATTTGACATGACGTGGACATGACATTGAGACAAATAAAGATATGATATTTTTTAGTGTTATGTATTTCACACCCTATTATGTCGAGACTGACCTAACAGTGACAGTGATGAATTATCAGCTAGATTATTGAAAAATAAAGAAAAGCGGAACTATGAAAAGGACAACAAATGATTTATCCCTTTCTGTCGCTCTTATTCAATTTATTATTCGACCATCTCACTCGGTAGCGGTGTTATTGTTTGACGTCTTCTCTGGGGTACTCTGAGCCATTTAAAACAAGTTCTCAATTTAGCTGCGAGCTCCGCCCCTCTTGACCGCACGCATGCGTTGATTCTGGTTATTCTGAGGGGCACTGAATATGTCACAATATTTATCATTATCATTATATAAATGCCTGCTCTTGGTATTGTAATAACCATTATTTTCTCATTCCACTGCCGGCCAGCCTCAAGACTTCTTGATAAGATACAGCAACCTCTTTCTCATCAACTTGGCCGAGATAAAACCCCTATCCAGGCCTTCTTCTGATCTGTTTCCATTTATCCCTCCGAAAGATCCTCACTTGCCTCTCATATTAAGAATTGTTTTACAGACACTTGCTCCCCTACCATTGTAAAGCTAGGGCACAAAGGATCGTCATCTCGGTCATATTTGAAGCAACCCAACTAGGGAAGTAAATCACAGAAAACCGCAAGTATAATAACACAAATACTTGCTCCTTAGGTATGTGGTGTTGTGTTCCTGGTGGTGAGTAAAGTCGCCAGAACTCCCGAGGATGCTGTGTGAGGGACCTGCATATTTCTCTAGCTGTCAACACACCGAATATTATTTTTTTTCGGCTGAAGGACTTTGTATCCATGGCCAAGAAATAAATTAAAAAAAAAAAAATTTTTTATTTTTATTAAAAATGGGATTGCTCTTGATTTTGATGGGATTGATTGATTGCTTTTGGGATTGATCCTTGTAATAAAAAACGGTCGGCATCGGCAACGTGCTTATTTATTTACAGTCGTAGACGTCCATATGCAACGATGTCTTCTTACCTCCAGACAGGCCGTACGCTTGTTTACCAGTCGTAGTGTAAAAAAATTATAAATACCTCTTCATTCGTTTGAACCGCCAACTTCAAGTTTCGAAAGCTTCTAGTCTTTATCTCTGTGACAGCGTCCGCGTCTGATAGTCCCTTTGAATCTATCAAACCGATTTATTTGACAGTGTGTTTTCACTGATATGAAACATTTTTCTATGTTTCTTTAATTAAACTACCGGATTCCGTAAACCTTTTATTACATACTTCGCAGGTGAAAGGCTTTAATCCTTCATGAATCCTTTTATGTTTATTTAACTGTCCCACTGATAAAAACTGCTTTGCGCATATCACGCAACAATGCGACCTATTTCCTGTGTGATTAAGTCTATCTTGCTTCAATTTAGTGGGATCACTATACCTTTTTTCACATATATCGCATGCGTAGGGTTTCACACCGCTGTGAATTCGCACATGCCTCCTCAAGTTGCCTATTGTCCCAAACTTCTTTTTACATGTTTCGCAAGCGTACAGTTTCTCTGGCGTGTGTTTAATTAGTAGATGTATTTTATACTGCTTGGATAAGCAAACTTCTTATTACATATTTCGCAGGAATACGGCTTTCCGCTTGCATGGAAGCGCTCATGCCTCGTTAACCTTTTCGCCGCCAGACGTCTAATTAATTCGCCGTGTCCCTGACGCCACAACAGTAAAAAAATGATGTGTAAAGAAATAATGCCAATATAAAATTGGGCAGCTTCTCAGTAGTTTTTATAAAAAAAAATTGTCGGCCAGTGCCGTCGTTGGCGTCGGGGTGACGATTTTACGTTGACGTCTATGGCCGACCGTGGCGTTCAAAAGGTTAAAGTATCTAGTCTAGTGAAAAGCTTTTGGCATATATTGCAAGAATATGGCTTGTGTCCTGTGTGGGACTGCTTGTGAGCTCTTAAATGACCCAATTGAATAAACTTTTTATTGCACAATTCGCACGTGTAATTGCATTTTTTTGGTAACATTTCCGACTTTATCCTGTGTACTTTCATGTGTTGAACTAGATATCGTTTTTGTGTAAATTTCTTGCCACAATTATTGCACATGTAAATATGTTTCTCTGGTAAAGCTTCATGCTTCGCGCTCACTTTTAAGACGTCGGGCGCGCTTGAGAGGTGATGTTTTTTTTTTTTTGTTTTTTTTTTTTATGACATAGGTGGCAAACGAGCAGACGAATCGCCTGATGGTAAGCGATTAGCGCCGCCCATGGACACTTGCAACACCAGAGGGGTTGTAAGTGCGTTGCCGGCCTTTAAGATGGGAGTACGCTCCTCTGAAACAAAATTACTTAGTAACATGAACTGGGTTAGGAAGCAATGGGGATGCGCAACCGATGTAGCGTCTATAAATCTACTCTATGCTTTCTAATTTTTACAGTACGCAACAATGTCGTCGAGTTTTGATGAGTTATACCCGCGCATTTAATTATTTAACTTAAAAATTGAGAATAAATTAAATGACAAAAATATATTTAAGTCTGTTTCTGACCGACTGAAATATGTATGGAATAATAGGTCATATTGGAATCACACGACTGGTCCTTATTGCCGGCTTGGTATAAATTAAACGAACTCGCAAGCTCATCCATTACGGATGGAATGAATGGATGGAATGATTAACAGTTTTGTCCAAGGATGTCCAAAAGCCACATATGAAGAGATGCAACATTGAGCCCTCTCAATGGGAGTGTTTGGCATCGCAGCGGTCAGAATGGCGCAGGATGGTGAATATCCAAGTTCGCGAGTTCAAGGATCAGCGCAAAGTTGACCTTGACGGTAAACGCTACCATTTAAAGGCCCGCCCACCTGTTGCCATACATAGCATATAATTACCGGAACGGCGTACTTTCGTGCCCGCAATGTGCACGGAATTTCGCCGCAAGGGTAGGCTACACAAGCCACCTTCGAGCGCATGAGCGCCAAAACGCTAGATAGGAGTCGGCGTGGTCGCCATGGCCGATAATGGTCGGACTGGACAGATCATCCCACGACCACTTAACCCTGTGGATCATCCACAGTTTTGAGCGCCTCTAGCGGCAAATTCATACGCGATAGATTCAATCGTGTATAAATTTGCCGCTAGGCGCTGGTGTAGCGCGAGGTCTCCGAAATGTCAAATTTCCTGTGGGTGGGCTAAGTTTATTTCTAATAATGATAATGTGGGGATTATTTTGATATACTCGCACGTGAGATTAATTATGGCAAATATGAGTTACGGGTCAATGAACGTCAGTGTTTTGAGACAGTTTTATGTTTCAGAAACCTGTGTCCTCCTTTTTTCTGAACCTCGAGACTGCGCAACACGGCGGTAAGTCCGATATTTTTACGCTACGTTTTTATGGTATTAAATATGATTTAAACACGTGTACACGTGTTAGTTTGTCTATCTTTTGGTTCCTGTCTTCCACTCAATTGCTCAAAGGTTAACTGGAAGAGATCCCTTATAGGGATAAGTTCGCCTTTGTACCGATATAACTGAATTTGTCTGTATTTTTACCGGTGTTTTGTGTACAATAAAGTATTTACATACATACATATGATACATACATAAATGTAAACTTTGTTTTCACGCCCGTAATATCTAATAACAAACTTTGACAGCTGGACCTTACTCTACAGTGGCACCAATTGGTGAGCACAGAAACGGTAGCACTCGTCCCTCATTGTCTTCTCCTACGCCTCGACAATGATGTGCTCTTGTAACTACATCCAACTACCATCCACTATCCTGCGAAAAACTTACTGTTAAGCGGATCCAGAGTCACATTGGGCTTCTGTAGAGACACCGGTTGCAACACAAGCTCATTCTTGACCATGCATCCAGCATACACCACCTTGTATGCTGGATGCATGGTCAAGAATGAGCTGCTCCTCAGCCGCGTACCTGGTTCTGATCTCATTTTTGGAGCAGAGACTGGTTTTTGGCTCTTGCCCCATGTACAGGCCAGCCCGAAATTCACTGCACGAGCTAGCACTGTCTTGTAAACGTTCCTGACTTGGGTAAACTGACTCCTCCTTTACAATCTCGACTTCTATCTCGATGGGCCCTGTAATGAAATATAACACTGTTACACCCTTAAAGATCTGAAGTACTGTAGTTATGTATGTTAGCACTTTATTGTACACAATAACAGTTTAAAACATATACATGTCACACAGGATCTGAGTACAAAGGCGAACTTATCCCTATGAGGGATCTCTTCCAGCTAACCTTTGAGGGATTGAGAGGAGATTTTTTAAAAAGAATGAGATAGACAAACATACACCGTGTACAACCACGTTACAATGAGTGAATATAATTTGTAGCTAAACCATAACTAAATAAATACCCATAAATACATATGTAATAAATAAATATACATATAAAGAATATAAAAAAAATACATATACCTATAATAAATACAGAATAATGATATTCAAAATTACAATATATAAATAATTATAGTACTCAATCAAATCACAGATCGTTGGAGAGCCATAATTTCTTCAAATTTTTCTTGAGTGTCGCGACAGACTGGGACTGTCTTATTGACAAAGGTACCGCGTTCCACAGCTTCACAGCGCCCACCGTGAAAGATTTAGAGTACGTTCGCGTCTTATTTGACGGTACAGAAAGAGTAAGGTTGGCGCTAGACCTCAGACGGTGACCACTGCCGTCAGCCATATATCTAAATCTCTCAGTAAGATACGGGGGAGCAGCAGGATTAAAAAGTAGACAGAATATGCACATCTCTGCGCATATATGAGTTATGTTATATATATGAGTTATGTGACTATAAATAAATAATTAACTAATCCTAATAATGTATTTAAGTAAATATTATACCTACATAGAAAATATATTACATTACATACATTAACAATTTTTACTGGATTTTTATAGCCAGTGCCGTATTAGCCCATAAGGAAATTAAGCAATTGCTTAGGGCATTTTATTTATTTATTTATTTTATTTATTTATTTATTTAATTCCATAAATTAACACATTACAGACGAGCTACACGTGTTAACAGGAGAATAATAATATTTCACAAGCGTTTAGTAACAATATAAAATGTAAATAACAATTGTCTTGGGGGGCACCATAAACAGCACCAAAAAAAGACCAATACTAGGTTACTTATGGATGGGGGAGGGGGGGGGGGGGGCACAGGCATGGATTGCTTAGGGCATCAAGCAGTGTTAATCCGACACTGTTTAAAGCTCTATAATATGATCCACTTTTACATCTAGTTTACTTTTTGGAACTTTTAGGTAATGGCTGCAAGTGTTTTGGTATTTTTTACCCGACTGTGCTAGAAGGAGGGTTATGTTTTTCGAGAGTATGTATGTTTGTATAATTGTTTGGCATGCTCTGCAGCCTGAACGGCTTGTTTGATTTTAGCTTTAGAGGTGTCGTTAGATTCGTATTTACTGTGAGAGTGACACTGGGTGTACTAAATTAAAAAAAAAACAAAATGGCGGTTTTTTTGCGCCAAATTCCAAATTACACAGAAACACTCTCGGGTTTTTTAATTAATTAGTCTTGTTTAATTTTTATTTTTTTTCAGTGACAGTAAGCAGATTATCACCATACTGAAATGCCGGTTCTTTCGGCCGCTCAATTGCGACTTCAGCCTTAGACATGCTGCGCTATTTGGCAGTGTCCCTCTAGGGTATTTGATTCACTTCACAGTTCATATAATTCGTCAATAGATTAGTTACAGATGTAATGTAATCTTAGTGAATTTTAGAAGTTACCAAGGAATAACTGTAATCATTGACTTAAGATATAGAAAGTTCTATAATAGTACATCAATGACTGTAATATTACAAAATCAGAACGCAATTAAAGGAAGAATTACTGCTGTAGGTCACTGAACTGTGATAGGTGAAAGATACGTAGTATCTCTTATTGTATTGGTCTGTGCTGTGGTGAAAGTGAAAGTATAAATAATATATAAACTCGAAGCTGACAGCTGTGTTGACAGCTAACATTTTGCAACACAGATAATGCACATACTCAACTTTTTTTACAATGGGTGAAATAATGGCAGATACAGAGTCCAGACGGTCCAGCATGACAGTCTGCCGTGGTACCACAGACTGGCGTGGCACAGAATATTAATAAAAAATACACATAATCATTAATAGTAATTAAACTGTGAATTAAACCGAAAACGTAAAATAATGTGAGTTAGGGTGACCCTTGTTTTATTGCTCGGTGTAATCACTTACAGCGTTACAGCCTAGCTTGTCGCGAAATGACAATATCGCGATGTTATTGATACGAGTATTAGATCGTGTGAGATTATTTAGTTGGCAAGTCGGGCAAAGTATTTGAGAGAAGCTCGCATCTATTGTCTGTAGTATGCGTGTGATTGGCGTCTGGCGTCGTTGACTGGCACAGTGTTACATTGCCTAGCAGCGCGCACGGTCGCGCACGGAGGCTAGCTAATTTTACGTCGCTAACTATTCCTCGTAAAGAAATGATAGAAAGTTGAGTGCTGAAGTGTTTTTGTGTAACTGGAGATTTCTGGAGTTACGCTGCTCATCTATGAAAGCTAAGTATAATTGTCTTGGCATATATAAGATTGATATAGGTTCTGTCAGATTTGTGTGCATATTAAGAATAAGATATATTAATAATAAAGACCCTATGTAATATTTGCCAGTACAGAACTTAATCTAAAAGAGATGTGTTTTGAGTTGCTCAGATGACACTGAATCATTCCCCCTCATAGTACAGCTTTCTACCTTTACCTAGTAATATTATAGATGTTATTTCTTACTACTAATGACGTAAGTAATTTGTTCTCCTCTACTGTCTGATACGGGCTGATGGTTCCCTGATCCGCTACCGTGTGTTGTATTATGGAAAGAGTAATGGTGTGGAGGACTTAAAGCATATAGTTTATTTAGCCCTGGATTTTGGGCTAGGTCGTACTGCGGCCCCAGAGTTTATTTAGCCCTGGATTTTGGGCTAGGTCGTGCTACGACCCCAGAGTTTATTTAGCCCTGGATTTTGGGCTAGGCCGTGCAACGGCCCCAGAGTTTATTTAGTCCTGGATTGGACTAGGTCGTGGTACGACCCCAGAGTTTATTTAGCCCTGGATTTTGGGCTAGGCCGTGCAACGGCCCCAGAGTTTGTTTAGTCCTGGATTGGACTAGGTCGTGGTACGACCCCAGAGTGTTTAGTCCTGGATTGGACTAGGTCGTGGTACGACCCCAGAGTTTGTTTAGTCCTGGATTTGGACTAGGTCGTGGTACGACCCCAGAGTTTGTTTAGTCCTGGATTTGGACTAGGTCGTGGTACGACCCCAGAGTTAAAGAGTCACACGCTGTCCATTCAAACAGATCGAATGGACAGCAAACCCCTTAGGGAACTTTGTAGAGATTGATTAGAGTAATGATCGTAGACCATGACATACAAACATGACTCATACATGACCACAGTTAAAGTATCTATAGATACATGTAACAAGCCTTGGTGGCATTCAGTATAGAGGAAGGATAACACTTGCCGAGCAGGCAGTGTATTAGTATAACTATATATATAGATATATATATTACATGGACCGAGGTACGGTCAAGTTGTTAACCGATTAGTTAATATGAGAAGTTGTGTTGACCACCATAGTGGGAATAAGAGAAGATATACAAGAGCTAGAGAAAACCATTATATCTATTTGAAATATACATGATAGTGTTTGTTTACCTCTTAGAGATCTTAGGCTCGATAAGGAGAACATAAAGTTTAGTTAGTTTGATCTCATGTTTGCTAAGGTAGTTGTATTTAGTGTTTGAGGTTATCACATAATCCTCCCCCTACAGATGGTGCAGGCAAATGGAGCATATAAGAGCGAAGCAGATTCCATAGACTGTGTTGAGAATCAGGTATGTCTGTATATTAACTCCTTTCTCGCTACGTCCTCAAAGCTTATCACAGTCTATATAGATTCATATGACATTATAACATACATATATATATTGTATGATCAGCAATGAGTTACATTCCCATATATTGAGGCGTGGCGATATGATATGCCAAGACAATTATACTTAGCTTTCATAGATGAGCAGCGTAACTCCAGAAATCTCCAGTTACACAAAAACACTTCAGCACTCAACTTTCTATCATTTCTTTACGAGGAATAGTTAGCGACGTAAAATTAGCTAGCCTCCGTGCGCGACCGTGCGCGCTGCTAGGCAATGTAACACTGTGCCAGTCAACGACGCCAGACGCCAATCACACGCATACTACAGACAATAGATGCGAGCTTCTCTCAAATACTTTGCCCGACTTGCCAACTAAATAATCTCACACGATCTAATACTCGTATCAATAACATCGCGATATTGTCATTTCGCGACATAGCTAGCATGATCACATTTATGCGGGATCTATAGGCATTAGTCCCTCTTTGCACTTACATAACATACATACTTGGGGTAAGGCTATAATAGTATTTATTTACAAAAAAAAAACACAAATGTACAAATGGCGGACTTTATGCCTAATGGCATTCTTTACCAGAAACAGATAGTAGATGAATATAATATTTGACATGGCTGCATCTAATGCTCACTCAGCACGAAGACGCTGACATGTTCGCCGATACTTTGGCATACTTGTGCAACATTGCTAGGATATTTTTGAATTGTCAATTAACGGCATGACATTATCATTTATGACATTTTTTATTTGTGCATGTTTATCTTTTTTGTTTATTTTAGCATGTAAGCGATTTGGTGTCCATACTGTAAGCTTGCATTGTATTATTGTTAATAAATACATAAATATAATAATAGTATATATCGGACACTCGACAGCAAGGTGACCATGCTAAATGCGACAGTAATGTCGCACCGTCTGGTTGCGGCTTAAGTTACTCGTCAACTCAGAGTACCTAGAGTAGACGTCAAATAATAATACCGCTAAGAGCGAGAAGATCATATACTAAATTGAATAAGTGCGACAGAGAGGGATATATCATTAGTCGTCATAGTTCCGCTTTTCATTATTTGCCTCAATGTCATCTATACTGTTTTTCACGTAAGAAGAGTCCGGTGACAGCTGTCAACCCAGTACAAATTATGTCATTATACGTCAAAAATGACATAATTTGTACTGGGTTGACAGCTGTCACCGGACTCTTCTTACGTGAAAAACAGTATAAACGTCAAGTCAAATAGTTTGAGGCAAATAAACGATTATCCGGCCAAATTAAAGAGGTTGTTTATTGTAAGTTGCCATACGTTAAAGACTAGTTTTCAATTTAGCTGCATAAGAGCTTTTCTGTGCCCCTTGGTGAAACTCGTATAGGATCTCTATAGAAATCCTTACTCTGAGCTCGTCAATGTTGCTATCAGTGTCACTGTCATTCGTAGTGCTGGCTGCACGGAACTGAAACCGGATTGAGTACTGTGACGAAAAAGTGTGACCGACAGAGAAGCCAAACTCGAGGATTGCATCTCGTTTTAATTAGGGTGACCAAGTACATCTGTGGATATGAGGATTATTTCTAATATAGGTTCTATGTACAATGAAATTTAAACTAAATTAGGTAGTAAATAAAATAAGAATATTTTTCAAAGAAATATTTATTTTCGCTAATCACAAGTTTGTGTATCCAATTATCCATACATTGTTAAACAATATAGTCTTGTGTAATTTTTGCCTAAGCCCTACTTTATTTTCCAAATCTCTTAACAAATGCGTAAATTAAAAAAAGAAGAGGACGAGTTTTAATTCACTATCAACAGATCAGCACGGTGGTGCCATGATACACGAGTTCGGTAGGTAACAATACAATATAACTGTTACCGAACTTGCCGGTATCCAATTGAGCTGAAATGTAGCATACTTATGTACAGTATGCGTGAAAATTAGCATACTGTACATAAGTATGCTAAATTTCAGCTCCATTGGATACCGGAAAGTAGCTGTAAAATGGTTAAAAAATTGGAACGACAACTTAAGTATTTGCACAGTTTAATCACATACAGTCCAAGTTAAACAAAAGCTCATAATGATAACAAAATTGTTAAAAGATTGAATTTCAACTGACCTTTAGAAAAGGTTTTCTCACTAAACACTTAATCTCCTCTTCCCCCGGACCACCGCAAGGTGTAGACGTGCTTGACTATCCCGCGCTAATTGCTTTTTCCAAAATAGTCATAAAATTAATTTTGATTTATTCGACCGAGGTACTAGGAGTGCATAAACGCAACTGTGCAGCTGTGGTATTATACTTGTGCCGTTACTAAGTTCGCGACTCCATCCTGCGCGCTCGCTACGCCGGATCAGCTACGAATACGTGCTACGCAGCTACGCCAACTGCTAAGCAACGCAGTGAACTCGATCTGCTACGAGCTTCTGCGATCCTGGTACCGCGCGGCCGTCCGTGGCTATTGCAAATATGAGTAATACGGAGAATACAAATATGTCAATCTGCGACATTGAACAAGTGAGTGATTCATCACCCGACTACGTCACCCAGCGCTCGCGCCAAAATAGAGGTAGGAACGAGCAGGCACTAGCGCCGGCACCGTGTGTTGGAGACGACGCGCCTTCCGCCAATATCACAAGCACGGAGCTAAATGAGTTTAGGCAAGAAATGAGACAACTCATTACTTATTTCATAAACAACCAGACAGCCGAGCTTCGCGAAATTAGCAATACAATGAAAGAAATCAAACATTCTAATGAGTGTATTGAAGCCTCAGTCACAGAATTGACTAAACAAAATGAGGAATTTTCGAAGAGATTTAGTCAAATAGAAAAACAATTAAAAGATGATAACGACTACATTGTGTTCTTAGAAAACAAATTAGAGGAAACTCAATTATGGAATCGCAAAACAAATATTGAAATAAAAAATGTGCCGTCACAGAAAAATGAAACTAAAGCCGACCTCTTGGCAATGATCACTAGTCTGGCCACTAACCTGGAGTGCAGTATAAACAAATGTGATATAAAAGATATCTACAGAGTGCGAGGGAAGAATGACACTAAGAGCATGCCAATAATACTGGAAACAAACTCTGCCATATTGAAGCTTGAATTAATCAAAGCTGCGAAGACATTTAATAGAAAGAACCCTTCTAAACTGTGTGCCAAGCATCTGGGCTTCACTTCTAACGCCGATCAACAGGTATACATCTCGGAGCACCTGACTGCTAAAGGGTCCCGCCTATACTTCCTAGCGAGAGATCTCAAGAGATCAAAGGAATATAAGCACTGCTGGACCTCCTACGGCAAGATCTATATACGTAAATCCGATGAATCCCCAATCATCCAGATAAACTCCGAGGAGCAAGTGCAACGCTTATTTCAGGACTGACTAGACAGTTATGTATTGTCTTACTTTTACAATTCTCATACCAAGCGTACAACTCTCTCTCTCATCTGTAACTCACTGGCTTCTCTCGTACAACTCTCTCGCTCCTATTCTACAACCATTCCTTGTAATCCACACACACATTCACACATACACAAACAAAACACTCGCCCAATCACTGTAACTCTAAACTTACATAAAAAAATGACTATTGTCTGTATATCACTCACTTTTCTCCGCTTTACACGTCTACCAGATTTCTCATGGCTCACGTCATACTCACTGCTCTATACTATGTACATTTTAATTAATTGCTCACACAACTATGTACAAATAATGATCTGCTTACTCCTGGACTATAAAAGTGTGTAACACATTGCAATCAATACATGAAATTGATGACATTGAAATATCGCATATCATGGAATGTGACAGTACTGAAGAATTAATGAAACAAGTTAATATACATAAAACTGATTTTACAATTATATCACAAAACATAAGGAGTATATACTGCAATTTTGACAGTTTTTTTGCTTACACTATCGAGCTTCACTTTCAAAACTGACGTTATTATTCTCACAGAATGCAGACTTAATTCTAATAAACCCTTACCTCAACTCGAAAGTTATGACTCTTACTATACAACATGCCAACAAAACCAAAATGATGGAGTGGTTGTTTATGTCAAAAATACCTTGAAGCACAAAGTAACGGAAATAAAGCTTAGCCAAGCTTCTTGTCTCCAACTAGACATCTTAAACAATATTATTTTTTGTATTTATCGGTCTCCGTCACATACTAATGCGGATGAATTTATAGACTCTTTAAAAAACCAATTGGAATCTTTAAACTTAAATAATAACCTAATTATTGCAGGAGATATTAATATCAACATCAAATCTAAACCCTCCGAACCACTACACGAATATAAAAACAAAACGAATTACCTAAACATGCTGTCAAATTTTGGACTTTTAGCTGGACACACTAGACCTACGAGAGAAAAAAACTGCTTGGACCACTTTATCCTAAAAATTAATAAAGTCAAATATTCCTCCACCATAGCAATTATAAAAACCACCACTACCGATCATTTCACTACGTTTCTGTCAGTTTCCAAATTGAAAATTACACCAATTTTAAATAAAACCAAAACCACTATAGACTTTGAAGCTGCTTTGAAATATCTACAATATAAAAATGCCTGAATTGCTGTTCTGCCAAGACCCTAATATTGTAACGGAGCGCCTAATTTATTTACTAAGTGAATCCTTAAAACAAAATACAAAAATCACTGTTATACCTAGTAGTAAACGTATAAGAAAACCATGGATCTCCCCTGGAATATTGCGCTGTATACGAAATCGTGATAAGCTACAGAGAGAATTGCGTAAAAACCCATATAATACTATACTAAAAATAACCTATACACGATATAGAAATTATTGTAATAATCTTATTAAAAAACTTAAAAGAAAATATGAGAAAGAACTTATTGCTAAATCAATTAAAAATAATAAATTACTCTGGAAAAACATAAAAACCCTAACTTATACCAACAGACCAAAAAAACTTCATCCGGAATTACTTAATATGAAAGCAACCCCTATTGCGTCAGCGAATTTCATAAATAAGTATTTTGCAAATATAGGTGAAGATCTAGCAATGAAAATTGCACCAAGCGCTCATTCGGGTCCGCCACATCCTGGTACCCCTGTTCAACTCCAATCTTTTGTTCTGTTACCTGTCAGCCATGAAGAAGTATATAATACGATAATAAACCTGAAATCCAAAAGTGCGCCAGGTTATGACGGTGTACCTACTACATTCCTAAAACACATATCTAAAGAAGTGGTGCCTATCATAACTCACCTGATAAACCTCAGCTTTGAGCGCGGTGTCTTCCCTGACTCACTAAAACAGTCAATTATCACTCCTGTGTACAAGGGAGGGGACAGAGACGACGTCTGTAATTATAGGCCGATTTCGGTTTTACCTGCAGTATCAAAAATCCTCGAAAAACTAATTAACGCCAGACTACTAAGCTTTTTAAATAAATTTAATCTGATATCTGATGCTCAATTTGGTTTTAGACAGCAAAAATCAACTGAAGATGCTATAATTGATCTTACTTCTCTAGTCACTAATAACCTGGACTGCAGCAACAAGTGTCTGGGTGTTTACCTAGACCTAAAAAAAGCCTTCGACACCGTCTCTGTTCCCATTCTTGTACAGAAACTCTATAACATAGGGGTCAGGGGAACACCGCTGTCACTACTTGAGAGCTATTTAACTGGACGGAAGCAGAGGGTGAAGCTTGGAGATGTTGTCAGTGGGCTCGAAGAACTCACTTACGGTGTCCCACAGGGAAGTGTGTTAGGCCCAACTCTATTCTTGATATATATCAATGATCTGCTTAATATGAACATACAAAGTGCCAAGCTTTTCTCATATGCAGATGATACGGCAATAATATTTACTGGAAAATCCTGGAATGAGGTTAAAATCTACGCTGAAAAGGGTTTGTCTCATATAGACAACTGGCTTAAAATGAACCTATTGACACTCAATACGAAAAAAACAAACTATATATGTTTCAGCATTTCAGATAGTACACAACCCAAAAACAAAATGTCGATCAGGATTCACTCTTGCCAATCTCCAGCGTCGCCTACATGTGACTGTCCTACAATAGATAAGGTTGCACAAACGAAATACTTAGGAGTTATAATCGATGAGCATCTTAACTGGTATCCTCAACTTGAACAAGTCATAGGCAGAGTCAGGAAACTAACTTGGATCTTTAGAACACTAAGGCACATTGTACCAGGGAAGAACAATCAGCCAAAACCGCGTAATATAATAAACGAAATATATGTATCCTTGGTCCAATCTATCCTGGTGTACTGTATCTCCATATGGGGAGGATCAGCAAAGAGCCGTTTTATAGATCTTGAACGAGCCCAACGTGCATTAATTAAGGTCATGTATTTTAAAAAAACTAGGTTCCCTACTGACCAACTCTATGTAATCAGTGATCTCCTATCAGTCAGGAAATTATATATCTTGCAAATCACATTAAAAAAACATAAAATATTACCGTATAATATAAATAATAAGAACAAAAGAAGGAAAGCCGTTGTAGCAGAGTATGATAAAACAAGAACCTCATTTGCTCGCAGACAATTTTCCTATAAATCGTCACACGTTTATAATAAATTAAACAAACAACTTGACATTCACCCGAAACTTTACCATGACTGCAAGATAGTAATCACTGATTGGCTCAAGAACATAGATTATTATGAAACAGAGAATTTACTACAGTGATGTTATTGAAATAAACACACACACACACACACACGCATACGAACACGCACACGCACACACACGCACACACACACACACACACACACACACACACACACACACACACACACACACACACACACACACACACACACACCGCGCCCACTCATCGTGATGTTGTTTTCGCTCATGTATATATATAATTTAAATAAAACAGCTGTTTGCTTTCAAGCGAATGCTGCGTAAGCATATGCTTAAACAAGAGTTCGACTAGAATCCATCCCTATAATTATAGTATGTATTTAATATGAAGTAGTATATCTATTCTTGTATTTATGTAACTTATATAAATATCTTGTATTTATGTATTGTATTTACAGTGTTTATATTGATTTTGTCTTTGCATTTTCTTAGTAGATATTTTCAAACTTTTTTCTTTGCACCTTTCATAAATCTCTGTTTAGCCCAATGGTTGGCTGGTAGAGAATGCCATTTGGCATTAAGCCCGCCATTTGTACAATTGAATTTTGTGCAATAAAGTTTAAATAAATAAATAAATAAATAAAACATACAAAAAAAAAAAGTTGTAATCTTAGTTAACTGTAACAAAATATCTAGAATTTTAAGCTTTAGCTTGATCTAGATTTTTAGTATTATTTTATTAGATTAAGTTAAAAGCGTAACATAAAACCTGTAACCTTAAGGAAGAGCGGCGCCACCCAACACAGGCCTATTTTTTGCTTACCGGGTGGTGCCATCATCTAAGATTATAAAGACAGTGTATATTATGTAATAAAGAATTTTGAATTTGAATTTTGAATAACGAATATTTCTGCAAAACCAGCCCAAGTCATAGTCACCCTAATCAGTTTGACATTTGTCTTGTCGTTTTATCGTAAAATATAACAAATTGTTCCTTACATGTGAAATGATATTCCACAATTAATAAAACTTTCACTTTTACAACCCTTTACACAACATGTTTTCACTATTTTCAACTAATTTCATCGGCCGCTTATTTTCATAATTTCAAATTTGACACCATTAACGTTGGGGATACCAATTAATATTTGAAAAATACTACTATATTTATTGCAATACTAAGTTTTAGTCAGTTAATAATGTTGATATTTTATACAATTACGAATGAGGTCAAATGTAAATTATGCCTGATAAATATGCAGTACTAGTTAGTACAAGCAAGTAATTGTTTTCAGTATTCTAAAATACCACAACATATATTTTTTTTACACTGGCAAGTTGTGCGAGTGGGACACCGCCCTCCGGTTGGTTGCTCTCGCTCGGACCGCTTTCTCAAGTCTGTCTGTCATAACAGGATATTAACTGTATTACGCGAGATTAAGGTTCAAGTTGACTGGCTCATAAAAGTTTGTACTCAATCCGGTTTAGGTATAGATCCGTGGCTGGCTGTCAGTCACAAAGACTACTATGAATATGTCAGTCAGTTCAGTTGCGAGTGGTTGTGTGTGTTGTGGTTGTGATTGTATTCTCTTTGGCTTCGCCAATGTAGATGCAATAAGTTAAAATAAACAATTGTAAAATATTTTCAGTATTTTCTCGCAAAAAATTACGAAGCACTAAACTAATTACTGTCAGAAACTCCGTATTTAACCGTCGTTATTTACTCTATTAAAGATAGGACTAGTTTGTTGCAATAGTTCTTTCATTGATCGCATTGACTAAAACAACCTAATGTTTACGTTGCCGCTGTGAGGGCAGCGGTCGCGGCACCATGTCACTAGAAGCGGAACACGTTAAGGAGGAGCCGGGGTGTGAGGACTATGAGGTCACGAAGCAAGGTCAGTCTCGCGTCTGGTGATTTAATACATTTTTTTTTACTACGACAGTGGCAAATATATAATCGTACAGCGGTAAGTAGACACTGAAAACGCTTGCGAATCCTGTTGAATCACAGGCTGACCCTTTTTTGATTTTAGGGAACCTTTGTCGACACCTGGACACATGCAGGTTCCTCATTCTCTACACAGCATGTCCTCGGGAGCTCTGGCGATTTTACTCACCACCAGAGGGGCTAGTATGATCGCTTATATGTCGGACATATAGCATTCGTCCCGTACTGTCAAGTATGTAAGTGCGAGAGGGACGAATGCTATATGTCCGACATATAAGCGATCATACTAGCCCCACAGGAACACAGAAGGAGAATGTATTATTTTCCCTTCGGCTGTCTACAGAACTGGTTCCGTATGAGGCTTTCAAATTACTTGAACAGACCTGGTACAGATTTATTTTTATTTATTTATTTTTTATTTATTTATTTATTTGAAAACCAACAGCACATGAAACAATTTGGCAATATATGTATAAAAATCGGAGGCCAATGATAGGTTCTCACAGATAGAAATTACATAGAACAAAACTTCTCTAAGGCTGGGTTGCACCGACTTACGATCACAGACTGATCAACGTTAAATATGGCGCCGGCAGCTGTCATCCCATAGAAACTTGTCAAACTTTCCATGCATTCAAATTTTAACGAACACAGCTTACGATTACAGACGGTTTGGTGCAACCCAGCCTAAGTATATATACAATACTTTACAAATCTGCGTAGACTAGGCAAGTACATGCATAAGTTAAAAATGGAAAGAAATGAAAACAAAAATCATTACAGACAAAATAGAAAGGTCAAGCTCACTCAAAGAATTTAAGCATTAAAGGCGTATAGTTAGCGTATAAGCATATAGATAGTTCAAGTAATCATCATATTCCATCTGCCGTAAACGGAACTGAAGTAAAGACACAGAGAGGTCTGAAATATGGATGCTTAGCATGATGTGCAAGTCGCAAAAAGTGCAGATCGCACAATGTTCGGTTCTGGCGCTTCGTTGGCCGCTGCCGCGGCTACTTGCACATTTTGCTATGTATCCGCGGTCATCATGTCAAGCGTTTTTCGGTGAACGAGGTTCAGCAGTTCCATACAAGCATATTATGAGCCTCGAGCGGAACCAGTTCTATATAAGTAAATTAATAGCCACAATCAGAACCAGTTCCGTACAAGTAATTTGAAAGCCTTGTATGGAACCAGTTTAGAAACTCTAGTCTGTAGACGGCCAAAGGGGGCTTTTCATAGTAAATTGATTTATTTACTTACTTGATATTTACTGTCTGTATTTGTGTTTGGCAGTGTGTGTGAAGTTGGAGCCCTGTTACGGCATCAGCGAGGCGGCCATGCTGGCCGAGCTGTACACCGACCATGTGGTCAAGGAAGAACTCGTGCTAGGCCCGGAGAGCGTGCAGCGGCGCGTGCCAGCCGTGTATTGCGGTAAGCCTCATACAGCTATGAGAATACAATTGACAACATTTCAAATTTTTAAGTAGCATTAAATCTTAACTCATTTCCTTAATTTGTTAACAAGAAACACCAATTTTTTTTAAATATTTTTATTGCTATTAGTTTTCTAACATTTTTCTAAATATTCACGAAAATGAAATTGTGACAGTCACGGCGCACAAAAAGAACAGCAGTTCACTTTCTTTAGTAAATCTGTGTTAGTAACAGTGCTTCTGTATGATTTGTTACGCTGTGACGCCTTACTTGTCACTTACTCTCTTTTAGAATGAGGAACCTTTGAAATTGATTTATTTATATGAAATTGGGATGTTTTTGAGAATTTAAAAATGTGGTTTTATTTAACTTTGTATCCTCTATTTGACATCATAGGAAAAAGCCTGTTTAAAAAAATGAAATGTTTTCAATTGTATATTACTTGACAGCCACTTCGGCTTATTTTGGTACTTGGTAGTGACCCTGCCTACGAAGCCGGAGGGCCCGGGTTCGAATCCGGGTCAGGGCATTTATTTGTGCATTTATCACGAATATTGTTCCCGAGTCTTGGATGTTTCCTACGTGTTTAAAAATGTCCAGAAATCTGTTTGTGTGATACATTACTTTGAAGTGTAATGCTAGCATGATGATGATGATTCGGTAGCTCTTTGAACAGGTATTTTTTTATGACATAGGAGGCAAACGAGCAGACGAATCGCATGATGGTAAGCGATTAGCGCCGCCCATGGACACCCGCAACACCAGAGGGGTTGTAAGTGCGTTGCCGGCCTTTAATATGGGAGTACGCTCTTTTCTTGAAATATAATGATTACGATTTTTCTTTTCTTTTTTTGTGTATATTGTTTCACACATGCATAGGCATATCTAATTCTAATATAACAGGGTCTGGCCTGTAATAGAACGCTTAGAGCATGGGCAGTTACTTCTTGTGTCCAAAAACATTATATCTTTTTTCAATTTGGAGAAAATTTGATCTAAATTTATGACGTCCAAGTAATAAATCTTGGCACCACGAGATTACAACGCGGCAGTCAATGCTAATTTTGAGATAGCAGCAAAGATATTTTTGGGATTTTTAAAAATATTTATTATTATTTTTAGGTATTTTTCAAAAAATTGTTATTTATATTACTCCAGTAGAGTAAAAAAGTAAACGTAAGCTGTATTAAAAACTTTTTTTTTCAATTGAAATATTGTATCGTTAGATAATTTTATTCCAACTTCGAGAAAGAGGTTAATCGTCGAATTCGACTAGGCTGGGCAGCATTCGGGAAGCTACGGCACATCTCTTCGTCCAATATCCCGCAGTGTCTTAAGACGAAAGTCTTTGACCAGTGTGTGTTGCCAGTGATGTGATGACATATGGTACTGAAACGTGGTCGCTTACTATGGGCCTCATAAGAAGGTTCAAAGTCACCCAAAGAGCAATGGAGAGGGCTATGCTGGGAGTATCTTTGCGTGATCGCATCAGAAATGAGGTCATCCGCAGCAGAACCAAAGTCACCGATATAGCCCTTCGAATCGCTAAACTTAAGTGGCAGTGGGCGGGGCACATAGCACGTAGAACCGATGGCCGTTGGGGCGGAAAGGTTCTCGAGTGGCGACCACGTACCGGAAGGCGTGGCGTGGGCAGGCCCCCCACACGGTGGACTGATGACCTGGTAAGGGTCGCGGGTGTCCGCTGGATGCGGGTGGCACAGGACCGGTCATTGTGGAAGTCTTTGGGGGAGGCCTATGTCCAGCAGTGAAGGTCATTCGGCTGAAATGATGATGATGAATTAATTGCTCCTATTACCACAACCTGTATATTGACTAGGTAGAGTGAGTATACCGTGCTTAATAAAATGCGGTGTACAAGTTTCCCAATTTCTTCTATACTCCATCAGGTGTTCAGTGCTTATGCTAATTTAATGTGGTATATTTTTTCAGAGTTACCAAACGTCTTGTGCGATTCCCAAACGACGAGTCAGCCGAGCGACAATATGGTGCCGCGGCAGACACGCTCTGACTCCCTTCCCGCGGACATGACCGCGACTGACGACGCGGGAAGATCTCAGCCGCAGCTATGCGAGTTCCCTGACAGCCATGTTTACACTCGGTGCGAAATAAGCGAATCAATATCAACGTTGTTCTTTAAAGAAGAAGTAAATGATGAATCGAAGGAAATATCTCCGATTAGTCCGGTTCTCATACAATTGACGGACAATGACGAAAAGTTTATCGGATATTTTCGACTCTCTCAAGAACAGTTCGTAAAAGTGTTAAATTTGATTGAAAGTGACATTATAAGTGAGCCGAGTACATTGTCCGGACATGTTTCTCCTGTTCAGAAATTGGCAGTAGCGATAAGGTATGTATAAACTTAAAGAAAACTTCACAATTGGGATTAATTTTGCCAGTTGTTAAAGTTCGAGGGAGGAATTTCTTCCGTCGGACGCTCCGTTTGTGGAATGAGCTCCCTGCCGAGGTTTTCCCGAGGGACCACAGTATGGGGTTCTTCAAGAAAGGTGTATACATTTTTAAGGGTCGGCAATGTTCGTGTGACACTCCTGGAGTTGCTGGCGTCCATAGGCTGCGGTAGCCGCTTACCATCAGGCGGGCCGTAAGCTTGTTTGCTACCGACGTGGTATTAAAAAAAGACATTCATTTTTAATCCTGAAGACAGTTTGATTTGTTTGTTCTTTGTGTTGATATGTAGTTCAGCTGCAGAGAAACCTGACCATACCCCAATCCCTGGGGCTGTTTTTTTGAGTCTGTAGTAGTGGGGTGAGGACCAAATTTTAATAACTTAAGGCATTTTTTAAATTCGTCTACAATTTGATTGATTCCGCTGTGATTGTGACACGAATGTTACCCACATAAATTGAATGACAGATGCTCGTCCCAAAATTTTGGCCCTCCCACACTATCACTTAGGGGTTCGTTTTATGTTTATAGAACCTCATTCTCAAAAGAATGTTATATTTCACTCAATATGAAAAACTAATAAACTCTAATAAAAATTAACATACATCAACAGCAGTGGATGGGGGGTGGTGGGGGTGGCGCAGGACCGGTCATTGTGGAAGCCTTTCGGGGATGCCTATGTCCAGCAGTGGACGTCCTTCGACTGATATGATGATGATGATTATGATGAAGAGCAGTTTTGCACAAAGCAAATTATTCTATTTATACTTCCTCGATAAATGGACTATCCAACACAAAAATAATTTTTCAATTCTAACCAGCAGTTCCTGAGATTAGCGCGTTCAAACAAACAAACAATTTAGATTACATTTTTCTGTTTCAGATACTTGGCAACTGGAGATAATTTGCGATTGCTATCACTCCAACACGGCATCCCTCATGCGGACGTACCGAAAATATTGAACACAACCTTTCTGGCCATTTGCAAACATCTGAAGCCAATATATTTACCGCAAGTGACCGAACAAAGTCTGGCGAACGTTGCTAAAAAATTCATGTCCAAATGGAATTTCCCTAACTGTTGCGGCGCTCTCGAGGGGAAGCACTGTCGCCTGCTGTGTCAAGCAAGCAGTGGATCGCTTCTCAATAATTATATACTCTCTTCAGTAGTTTTAATTGCCTTAGTAGATGCAGACAGTAAGTTCATGCGCGTTGATATAGGATCCTACGGGCCACTGGAGGATAGCGGGATATTTTCTAAATCTGAATTAGGGAGGCAGCTTGAATTTGGTGAATTCCCTTTTCCAGCTGATGCGAAACTGCCGGGTACAGATGCGGATTTTCTACACTTCGTTATAGGGGGCGCGGGTTTCAAGCTGCTGCCTCGACTTATGACGCCATATTCTATTAGAGATGAAAAAGATCAACTACAATCACATTTTAACAGACGACTCAATCGCGCTCGGAGCATTGCTGGACACGCGTTTGTTGTACTAGCTAATACATTCAGAGTATTTCATGACGTAATCAAACTTGACACTGAAACAGTTCAGTATATGATTCTGGCGAGCTGCTGTCTTCATAATATGCTTTTGGAAAATGGTCCCAGCGTTAATTTATATAGCAACCGTAATGTCAATGAAAATAATTTGACGCCACTAAGAAATACAGGGTTTATTGCTCCCTTCAAAGTGAGGAAGTTGAGAAATGAGTTGAAAAACTATTTGGGAGGAGTGAGACCCTTGCAGAGAAAGGACGCTAATCTGCCATAATAACTATAATAAGGCACACTTGGTAAAGCCTTAATAGTAAGCGATGTGTAAAACAGTTCACAATATCATCTGGCCCCTCACTCTCAACACAGCGCATCCTCAAGTCAATAAAGGGTCGGCAACGCATTTGTGATTCCTCTGGAGTCGCAAGTGTCCATAGGCTACGGTGTCTGCTTACCATCAGGCAGGCCGTAAGCTTGTTTGCCACCGTCGTAGTATAAAAAAATCTTATTTAACGAGTCTTCGCCGAATCCATGTTGAAACGAAGCCATATGTCTGCGATATATGTAATAAGTGTTGCTTTACTCAGCTTGAGTTATTAGCCGAATTCACATTGAAAAAAAAAAACTTGCGAATTTTGTAGGAAATAATTCAAGCAATCATATCATTTGTGGATTGACAGACAATAGCCAAAAAATGTAAAATTTTTTTTTTTGGTCACCAAATGGATGGGATGGGGTTTCCGCATCAGGGAGTCGTAAGACTCCCCAGGTGCGGCGAGACGGACAGGCCATGCCGTATGCCTGTTTAAAGAATTACGGACCCGTAACCCTGACTTCGGCAGAGGGCCGCGCTATAGTCGGGAGTGGGGGCTGTCACCGTCAGGCCGGCGCTGGGTTGTGGCTGCGAGGGAGAAAACCTCTATAAAAAGTTACAAGGGGACCTGCGGGCGTGAATCCGGGGTTTTTCATTCTCTCCTGGCGTGGAGATTCTTTGGTCGGCAAGTGTGTGGTGTCGCCCTGCACGCTTGCCGTCGGGTGGGGGGCGCAAGCCTCTTCCGAGAGGGGACAGCTTCGGCTGTCGCAGCAGGCGGTGTTCGCGGTTGTGTGCCTTGGCGATCCCGTGTCACCGCCACTAATGCTGCGTGATGGGCATACCCTGGTGGTTTTAGACGGTAGTCCGGGCGGTTCCCGGGAGTCCGTCATAGGTACCTGTCCTAGTTCCCCGGCTAGGCGGGATGCGTAAATGCATTTCCCCAGGTAAAAAAAAAGGATTCGATCCTGCAACATCCTATCATACGCTGCCAATCGCTCCAGACAATTGAGCTATCGAAACAATCAAGCTTATGCACGAAATCAACCCCTTAGAGGCATACAGCGAGCTAGACTATCTACCTACAAGACTCAGGCTTTTTTGAATGGCAGCAACATCTTAGATAATTTAGAAATCGTTAGTAATGACAATGACTCGATCTCGATCGCTTTGGGCTGGTGAATCCAGAACGAAAAATAAACACAATTTTTCCCTTTGATTTAAAATTTAACATACGCATAAGTTAACATGAATTTTACGGGCCAAACTATAACTGATAATGTTAATATATATAAATAAAGCATATTATACATTAAATGAATTCATGACGGACACATGGGAATGATTTTAAAATTGTATAAAGAAATATTTTTATTGACATACTTACAATGTAACTATTAATATATATTTATTGTAATAATGTACTGTACCTGATAAGTGAAATTTAGATTAAATACCTACTTATTTATAACATATATTTGTACGCCTAACGGTAAAACATACCTGGACATGACACTGTAATCTATGAATACCTACCTGTAAAACCTATGTTTTAACAAATAAAATAAATTTGAATTTGAATAAAATAATAATTAATAAATATTGGGGGACAATCTTACTCAAATCGACCTAGTCCCAAACTAAACAAAGCTTGTACAATGGGTACCAGGCGACGATATATATACTTATATAGATAAATACATAGAAAACATCGAAGACACAAATATCGGTGCTAAATGCACTAAATGGCCGGGATTCGAACCCTAGGCTAAACAGGCCGACACACAATAATGCTTATATTATACATATATAATACTTTGTATTTTTTTTCTTTCATTTACATCTAGTTTATTTACTCCAGCATTGTAATCTCAATCAAATGACTGACAGCAGTATTAAAACAAGATTTTTTTATACATATGCAAGTCTATGCCATAGACAAGTCATTATATGTCTGGTGATAGAAATATAATAACAATAATAGAAAATAATGTAATAGTACATTACGATACAAGTGCCGAAAACAGGAAATTCGCAACGAGTGGTGATAAATTATAACACGACCGAAGGGAGTGTTTTAAATCGACACGAGTTGCGAATTACCTGTTCGCACGTGTATCGTACAACGTTTTACAGTACATATGGCTCTTTAAAGTTTCGACATATGCACGTAATCTGCTGATTACCGCACTCGTCCGGTAATGTAGCACCATATGTACTGTAAAAATATTTAAATGTCAAAATGGATTTCCATACATTATAATAATAATAATAACAATGGCACTCAGATCTCTCTCCGAAGCAGAAACGTATAAATATCTTGGTATGCCACAGTCTTTGGGTATCGAGGGTGGAGACATCAAGCGGGCGATGAAGGAGCGCTTCTTCTGTCGCCTGACAAAAGTACTCAACAGTTTTTTTTGTCGGGCGGTAATAGGGTGCACGCCTTCAACGCCTGGGTGATGTCTACGTTGATATTGTACGTAACGTTACATAATCAGGTCTTAAAATTCGAGAATCGCTGTACTTAACAAGAAGAGTTAAGCGAGTTTTGTTATTAATGTAACGAGAATCCTTATTAATTACACAACTAGTGTGGTAAAGCAAAGAAAGTGAGATTGCAGATTTTGCGGTCAGAGCTGTAAGCGAGGGGCGTATATGTATGCGATTGAGGGCTTTATTTATTACCTCCCGTGTTGTGTACATCGTTTTATTATTACACAGGTGTGGCATTCTAAACCAGCAACCACACAATTCCATCCTGCGTCGTGTCACGGAATAAGTAATAGTACAAGTACAGAAGTTTCTCTGTTAACAAATCCCCCGTTTAGGTATGCCGAACGTGCCTAAACGTGGCCATCTCTTTCTATCGCACGCAACGCGCTCTTTCGAGGCCCCGCCCTCAGCGCTAGGGTTGCCACCAGCGAGAACCTATTTTAATATATGTACTTTATTATTAGTATTGTTGTTTACAATACTCGTACAATTACGAATAGTACTTTTATTTGAAATAGTACTTATGAAATAGTACTTTTCGTCTTTATGTGACAGCCGATGTACTTACTCGGAGACTATAAGCACTACAAATACAATTAAAATATTTAGCAGGAAGGTGTGTTCTACTCGTATGAATAGCAACGTAAAAGTGATGTGAAATGACGCAAAAATATTAAAGTAGGGGGAGGGGGGCACTCCATACATGTAACCAGAAGATACAAAGATTTATATAATTTTTAGGCTTTAAAAAATAAGTTTCTTAGAACTAACGTTTTCATTTTCGTTTTCTTTTATGTCAACCGTTGGTGAATACCAAACTCAATGACTGTCAGTTTTTTCAACATTTAAGATAAAGACTGTCAGTTTTTTCAACTTTTTAAGATAAAGAAAGACATAGAATTTGGGTAACTATATAAAGATATTTTTTATACAATAATGCTGTGGTTTTGAAATTATTATTTAACACGAAACGGATTATTTTAATATCGTACAGCGGTACAGCAGCGCGTGCGCGTGCGATCCGTAACGCTGCGCCGCAACCATTGAATAGTCACACGACGTGTGAGCCGGCGGCCGCATGTACGCGGCGCGGCGCGATGATGTCACGGTAGTAAACCACCCCTGGTCGTATGGTAAGGTAACTATAAGACTAGGGTACATTACTTTAGTTATTAGCAAAATTTAAGCGTGGTCCGTGTTCAAATTATTTCAAAGCAAGCTGTGTTTGCTTGTATTTGGGTTGATACGCCATCTAGCTAGTCATGTTTACTGTTTAGTTTATGTTCAATAGTATTGTACCTGTTGGCGAACGTTGTAAACAAAAAAAAAACCGACTTCAATAGAAGGAACGAGGTTCTCAGTTCGTCTGCATGTTTTTTTTAATGTATTTATGTTCTGCGATAACTGTAGATCACGCCGGCCGATATTGATATTTTTTTCTGTCTGATGATGGGATCCAGATAGAATCGAGGACTCTTCAAATTTGATAGGCGTGAGTCGGTTTTATTTGGGTATAAGGTATTTCTTTATTTCAACGAATAATGAAATCGTATTTGGACGCTCAGAGACCATATACATCTCTGAGATATTAAATTAATTTTATGTACTTTTTGTTTATTCGGACAGATCGTATTCAATACGTCCTTAATATTTGTATATATATTTTTATTTAATTGTTAATCAGTATATTTTTTAATCATTATTATTAAGTAAGATTGTCAGTTTTTTTAAATTGTATAAATTCACGCTTTGACTTGTAAAAGTGCCCTTGTGGCCTATTTGCAGAATAAATATTTGATTTTTGATTTTGATTTCGGCTAAAGATAGATAGATAATAATTTATTCATCACTCAAGGTATACATTGTTGTGCACGTTGAAACATACAACAATTATATTACAACAAGTGTGACTAGTAGTAATGGAGTAACATGAAATAATTTAATGTAAATAAATAACATTTTATATGAATAACTCTTTTATTATTTTATTGTGCACCCAGACAGGATTCCTACGGTACCTATACATTTATAAAATTAATAGCGCAATTATTATATATTTATTTATTTAAGGAAATTACACAGTACTTTACTTTAAACATATATTTCACTAAAAGATCGTCATAAAAGAAATATAATAACAATAATAGAAAATAGGAACAATTAATGTCACAATGATGTAATAGTACATTACGATATAAGGGTTGTAAAACAAAGAAAGGCCGATATCGCAGAAGTTTGAGGCCCGAGCCGCAGGCGAGGGTCATAAATATGCGAGAGAGGGCTTCTGTTTTATGACCCGCGTTTTGTACACAATTTTACGTCACCACTTGGCCAAAAAGTGGGTTTTTTGGACGCGCAGCGTATGAGGGATGGCGGGAGTTCGTCTATGCCACTACTATATTTATTTTTTAATTTTTTTATGATATTATAAATTTCGCGGTGTTCCGCTGGCCTAAGAAACATGGTGTTTTCTGTGTATTGCATAGCCGGACGACCGCGGGGTTCGTCAGCTGAACAATTTGATGACTCACCTATTAATCAAATATATGACGACCTGTTTAGCCTAGTTGGTAGTGACTCTGCCTCCGAAGCTAGAGGTCCCGGGTTCGAATCCCGGCCAGGGCATTTATTTATGCGTTTTTCACGGATATTTGTTCTTGGGTCTTGGATGTTTTCTATGTATTTAAGTATGTATTTATCTATATCAGTATGTATATCGTCGTCTAGTACCCATAGTACAAGCTTTGCTTAGTTTGGGACTAGGTCGATTTGTGTAAGATTGTCCCCCAATATTATTATTATTATTATATCGTTTTTTTAGCTGGTAAAACGTCAAATTATTGGCCGTTTTACCAGCTACAAAACGATATATATCACTATACACGACTACTATTTTTTACAGTTATTTTCAATATAAAACCGAGAGCCGAAGTTAAACACTGTTTCTCGCGCAGTAGCGACGGTAACCAATTTATATTTGACGAAAACCATTGCTTAACCTCGCATACCGCACGCGGTACGCGGGCGCCGCTGGGCCACGAACGCTCTTAAACAAACCAAACAAGGACAATTAATTAAAAGGCTAATACAATTTAAAACAACAGAATATTCTATGAGAATAACATTTTTTACATAAACAGTTAAGTGTGTGTGTGTGTGTGTGGACCCGGGTATGTCCTAAAACTACGACCAAGACCACCGGGGAATGGGTAGCAGAATTCCTAGAGTGCGGTAGAGATACTGCGATCGCCAACCCGCATGCCAAGCGTCGCGATTATGGCATTTACCCCCCATGAAATTGGGGGAGGCCTATGTCCAGCAGTGGACGTCCTAGGGCTGATATGGTGGTGGTGGTGGTGTGTCTGTAAGGGAGTGTCTGTGCATAGGTGTATAAAGGGGATGTATTAGTGATGAAAGTAATATTCCGGTATACAATCTATAAAATAATGATGTATATTTTAGACAGGTAATACATATATCAGATTAGCGTAAGTATTAGGTACTAAGTCAGCAGAAAAAATCATTATTGACTCGACGCTTGACGTATCATTTCAACCCTCGAACACCGTACACTTCATGGCGACCCTCTGCCAGTCGTAACGTAGCCTACCAGTCGGGCTACTCGAGGCAGCTTCGCCTCAAGCAGCCCTCGCAGCCGAGCAGACCTCAGCATAGACTCCGGCCAACCAGTTCCACTGCGCCATTTTAGAATATCTTTATTAGCACGGCATATAGTTCGTTCGGAGCTCTATCATAACTCTCATGAGCTCGCCAAAGCAATCATTTTTTTAATCCAGCTTCCCCCTCCTGTATTTCAAACGCCTTTATGCCGCGACATTTTATGTTTGGTCACATGTGCCCTCCTTGTAAATCGCTTCCCACACACATTACAACTATATGGTTTTTCTCCTGCGTGACTCCTCTGATGCCTCTTCAGACTGCTCAATTGTCTGAACCCCATATCGCATTCGTTACAACGATGAGGTTTCTCACCAGTGTGTATCATCACGTGGCCCTTTAGATGAGCCAGTTGCGCAAACTCCCGTTTGCATGTGTTGCAGGAGTATGGCTTGTCTCCTGTGTGTGTCCGTTTGTGGATCCGCAGTAGATCTGTCCGCGCAAAATCTTTTTGACATATGTCACATACGTACCGTTGGTGGGGGTGACTTAAGGGCGGTGGGGGGGTTTCGTTAGTGTATGTTACTGTGTGGTGTGATGTGGATGGAGGCTCGCTGGTGGCCACGTTTGAGTCCCATGTGGCTGTAACAGAATAGAATACAAAATAAGTTACTTGGTTATCCGGCCCTCAGGCGACCGTAGGGCTGGCTCGTTCCTCGCACGGCATATAGGGAATGTATTTATTTTTTATTTTTCTAATGATAGGAATAACCATCGCCAATAACAGGAAACACAGTTTCAGCTTTTTCGGTTGCGCTATATATTTTATTTACCGAGCCAGCGAAGCGCCTCCGTTTCAGCTTTCGACAAAAATTCTTTCGTATGTCTTTCCGGATGTTCTACAGGTCACATTTCTCAACCGATTCTAGTGAAACTTTGTGAGCAAATTCCATAATTATATAGATTTTTTTGTCGAGTCAGTTTTTGGAAATTTTTAAACTTAAAAAAAATTTTCAAAACTATTCACAAATGCATTGGAAGTTCAATCCAAGACTCTAAACTAGAACGGCATCAACATAAACAGAGAGTACATCTCACACCTGCGTTGCGCTTTGCCGATGATATCGTCGTCATAGCAGAAACGTCGCATCTTAAAGACGAAAGTGTTCGACCAGTGCGTGCTTTCCGTTATGACCTACGGAGCCGAGGCGTGGACAGGGACTGTGAGGCTAGTCCACAAATCAAAAAAAAGCTCAGTTAGCTTATGTGAGTCTCTCTCGGAGATAAAATCCGGAACAAAATAATCCGTCAGAGAACTAAAGTAGCTTAGCTGCACAGCTAAAATAAATAAATAAATAAATAAATATTGGGGGACAAACTTACACAAATCGACCTAGTCCCAAACTAAGCAAATCTTGTACTATGGGTACTAGACGGCGATATACATACTTATATAGATAAATACATACTTAAATACATAGAAAACATCCAAGACCCAAGAACAAATATCCGTGCTAAATGCACAAATAATTGCCCTGACCGGGAATCGAACTCGGGACCTCTAGCTTCGGAGGCAGTGTCACTACCAACTAGGCTAAACAGGTCGTCAAAAAAAAGCTATAAAAAAAAAAAACAAAAAAAATAGCTTGGAAAAAAGAAAGTAGAAAAAAAAAAGGTTGAAAGAAGCTTGGTAAAAGTAGCTTAACATTTCAAATTAGCATATTGAAGTGGCTGTGGGTTGGCCACATCAGTCGCAGTTCGGTCGACCGCTGGTGTAAGCGTGTTGTGGACTGGAGACCACGAATTGGCAAACGTAGTGTGGGCTGTGGGCCGCCCGCCGATCAGGTCGCGAGACGACATATGTCGGAGGGCGGGAGACGTGACTGAAACACAATTATTTCGCTTTTTGCCAAGCAAAGTACTGACGGGCACATGCTGAGAGCCCTAACAGAACCATATCGTCGGTGTAGCTAATGCTGTTGACCATGTCCCCCGCCCCACAACAGCCAACACTAGTACTGCTGAGATGCCCTGATGATCGGTTACCATCAGGCAGGCCATATCCTTGTTTGCCACTAACATTGTATAAAAAAACCGGCCAAGTGCGAGTCGGACTCGCGCACCGAAGGTTCCGTAAAAAATATTGTATTATATGATGTAAGTGATCATTTACGGTTTTCGCAATTTTTCCTTTGTCTGTGCTATAAGACGTTGCTTCGTACCAAATTTCAAGATTCTGAGTTCACGGGAAGTACTCTGTAGGTTTTGATTCCGTTGCGAGTGTCGAAAATTTGCGGCATAAACGGCTGTATCTTTTGATTGCGTTGGCTTAGAAGTTTGATTTTTTCACAGCTCCAAGGGACAGTAGAACTGAGTATTTGATATAAATTCCAGCTTGATACCTCCACGCGTTCCTGAGAAAAGGGTCTTGACAGACAGTGATCCTATAAGGGTTCCGTTTTTTCCTTTCGAGGTACGGAACCCTAAAAATACAAGAAACTTACCGCTGGGTGCAACTGTCCTAGGTGACTGAACGCGCTCCGGTCCTAGTACAAGCTCATCCTTCATCACATGTTTGTGGTACAGCCCGATTTCACCATTCTCACTCTCACTGTTTTCACAGGAGGGCTCGGATTTCACCCTGCTTTCCTCAGTGTCATACTCGATTTCGACCTTAATGGGCACTGCCAAAGAATAAGATGTTGTTATTAAAAGTAGCATTAGCTATTTTGCACACATTATCAAGCAAGAGTAATATGAAGTTAACAGGTATAATTATGGGGCACAGCACTTACACCCTAATATTTTAGAGATATGAGTAAGTAGAAACTCCTTCCAAATTTTCCAATGTGGGGCAAGTAAACACTTATTGTAGACAGGGTACAATAAGTGGGGGGGGGGGGGGGGGGATGCTGGCTAAGAGCAATCCCATTTTTAATAAAAAAAGGGGTTACTTTAAAATAAATTTATAATGTACCATAAAAGCAGTACTATTGGCAATAAGGTAGATTTAAACAAGTAGACGCCAGGATGATGTCCTAATATTTCCACTGCCACATAAATAAATACAACAATTTATGAGAAAAACCGAATGATCAAAGTCACCCCTTGTCAAAGTAAGTTGACGGTACAGTCAACAGCAACAGTAGATATCATTTTTGTCACTTTCACTACATTGACACATCCCAACTGTCGCAGTATTGTCATGTTAGTAAGACAAAGTACTAAAATGATCATCTACTTTCGCTGTTGACTGTACTAGCAGAATGTGTAATGTATTTACGGCTGCATGCATATAACACATTCGGCAGAGATGAGGGAACTGAGGGATGTAAAGTTGTAAACCTAAAAGACATCTTTTTTATATAGAAAACTCCCGTGAGTTTGAGACATTGAATATAATGAAACGGGTCACTCACGTCTTAAAGGTCGAATATCGCTCGACATGTTTCAGACCGGTTCGCGGTCCTTTTATAGCACCAGTGCTAAGAAAACCGCCGCCGCGATAGGTGCTCATGATTAAGGACCGCGAACCGGTCTGAAACATGTCGAGCGATATTCGACCTTTAAGACGTGAGTGACCCATTTCATTATACTAAAAGACATCCTTCTGGTTTGTATGATGATAGGAAGATTTGAGAAAGAATGCAGTTTATGTTTTGTTATTGTGAATTTGAAACATCTACAGCACTTCAATATTTATTTTAAAGAATAATAATAGAATCAATAAATTGCTCTAAATAATTAACTTAAGAGTCCCCAGTACGCTCGGCTGAACTCGATTCTCCATACAAACGTAGTTTGAACTGAGAACACGTTCTCATTTTAAAACGCCTTGCTGAAATAACATGAAACTTTGTATACACAATGGGAGCCACCATATCTAGGTTGGAAATTAGTTTCTGTTGCTAGAAATCATAATAGAAAAAAAATACAGTGAGGTTTTTGAGATTTTTACATCTTGTATGAAAACCTTTATAAACGCTGTATTGTTTCTCCATTATAATTTCAAGCAACAGAAACTAATATCCTAACTAGATATGTCGGGTCCCATTGTGTATACAAAGTTTCAAAGATGGCTGAGATACGCGTCATACTCGTGATCGGGTGCTGTTTGTGGAGTCCGGTCTGTTCATGCTTGCAAGGGCAAAGTAAATACCTTAATACTAGTGTTATTTTATTGTATGTAGATTGACGAGAGACATAATCCTGTTCTGGATTAGTTTTATTGTTATTGACGCTCAGAGACCATATACATCTCTGAGATATTAAATTAATTTTATGTACTTTTTGTTTATTCGGACAGATCGTATTCATTACGTCCTTAATATTTGTAAATTTATTTTTATGTAATTGTTAATCAGTATATTTTTTTAATCATTATTATTAAGTAAGATTGTCAGTTTTTTTTTTAATTGTATAAATTCACGCTTTGACTTGTAAAAGTGCCCTTGTGGCCTATTTGCAGAATAAATATTTGATTTTGATTTTTGATTTTCATGTTATGCTAGCATGGTGTTTTAAAATGAGAGCGTAACTATGTTTGTATGGAGAACTGAACTCACTGCAGACACTTAATTAAATTATACTGACAGTTTGAAAGTGCTTGTTGCTAGCCCTATTTGAATAAAGAATATTTTTACTTTATGGGTGGTTGCGATCCTCACCATTGAAGCAACAAGGTCAAAGTAATAAATATCAACACACAACCAATGACAACACAACAATCAACAACATTGAAGAAAAGACTTGGATGTTTTCTATGGGACCCATTACACGATTAATTTTATCATAATACTGGTGTGTCAATATTATCGCGGTTTTAATGTATTGTGTATTGTATGGATTTTGCTTCTATGTTCATGAATATCCACGTGATACAGATCGTGAAATGAGACTAGTGTATCGCGTGAAAAAACTGGCAACCGTACTTGTCTTCTCGAAAACCTCACGGTTCGAAAATAAATGCCGTACAATTATTTATTTAAACTTTATTGCACAAATAAATCGGTACAAATGGCGGACTTAATGCCTCAAGGCATTCTCTACCAGTCAACCATGGAGCCAATTATTATTATTATTATCGCGTGATAATATTCACTGTGTAAAAGGCCCCTATGTATTTAAGTATACACTATTAAATATTTTGTCGTCTCATAACGCAAGTATTGAGCTTACTATGAGGCTAGTTTTATTTATTTATCGTTGATTTTGTCAGGTACTAACCTTGACAAGTAGATATCATTACAGCTGCCTCATTCGAATTGAGCTCGTCCAAGGGTTCCTGTTTTACGCGCGTCTCTTACTGTGTAAAAGGCCCCTATGTATTTAAGTATACACTATTAAATATTTTGTCGTCTCATAACGCAAGTATTGAGCTTACTATGAGGCTAGTTTTATTTATTTATCGTTGATTTTGTCAGGTACTAACCTTGACAAGTAGATATCATTACAGCTGCCTCATTCGAATTGAGCTCGTCCAAGGGTTCCTGTTTTACGCGCGTCTCTTCCAAAGACATATTAGCCAGTAGCCACTGCCAGTTTAGGCTTTACTTCAAGACTTTCAAGTGGCGATAAATAATAATAAACCTGTGTTTGAGTTTACACTCCGTGAATAACCCTTTTTATGGGGATTTAAAATATAGAGAAACACAACCAGCGCTATCTCTAATACACGAATATTTGTATTTTGTAAGTTAACCTCGAAGCAAGCAAAGCACAGACTACTAAGAAGCAGAAGATACTATGGTATAGCTATGGGTATTATTTTTTCTGCAATCCCATTTTTTTTCTACAATTTCGTTTTGTTAGCACATGAATCATTCAATCCATCTTGACACACACAGCCGCGTGATTTTAAATATATTGCTTTAATGAAAAATAGGTTTTTTCACGAGCTTGTGTTGTGGATCGAATTTGTATATCTCACAATGACATTCCACCTTTTTACTGAAACGACTGAAAGTGAATAAAATCACATTCACTTAGTACAACTCTTGCTGCGTACACGGAAACGCACAAATTCGATTCAAGTTAGTTATTATTTACATTGTTTTTGTCATTCATTTCGCCAATCACGATGAACATAGTTTCTGTTCTAGCCAACTGGGAATCAAATGCTGGTACAAAATTCGAAATACTTGTAATTGAGAACTATGCAGTGACATTGACAGCTGTTTTATCCAAAATAATTGCAGTTCAAAATCGATATATAATTTTTATTTAATAAATTCATAGATTAATCTTGCAGTATATTTTAGTCTACTACATATATAACATTGTTTGTCAAACTATTTAAGTATATTTATTTCGTGTGTTTGCGATTAAATTTCATTGAAAAATCGAGTAATTGCCGCAGTTATGCGTGTGTCAATAGTTTGCAACGCTTGAGTGCTTTTATTAGCCGGAAATGTTGTTTTCGGCCGCGGCATTGAGTTGAAATGCGTTAAGATGGATTTGTCCCCAGACGAGGATCAATTTCAAGGCCGTCTGCTCCACCAGGTAAGGAGAAATGTCGATAGAAAGTGATCGCTTAAATAGGATTAGTGGTAGTAGAAGCGCGTCTAAGTTGCGTTTAATCCGCGGTCGGGCCGCAAGGCCTCGTGTCGAAATGCACCGTGAGACGCCGCATGTGGTAATGGAGCGGAAAAATTGGCGGTACATTTTGAATAAGGTTGGTACTTAGTGAAAACGTAAGCTCATTTCATAAGCTTATCTGTTTCTTCTTTTTGATAGTTTGAATATTGTTTCTCCCACTAGGAAGTTGGTGTATTATTGCAGTAAATGTATATTTTTACTCAGTTAAGTTGTAATACAGTGTAGTAGTGTAATGATGTGCGTGTTGGAATGTTACACACAAAATTTCTGGTTGATCACAATTTAAATTCTTAATTTTGAACTATATTTCCCAAATTCCATGTGACACTGCACAACCATTACTGGCAGCTTAATTCGATCTTGGATACCGATCAATAAACACTTCTCCAGCAGCATAAGCTTTTAAAAAATAATAAAATAAAAATAATAATAAATATTGGGGGACAAACAACAAAAGATATCTACTGGGGATTATTTCCATAGATCCTGTGTTATTCTGTGGTTCTGTTATTTATTGCTTGCAGTGCAGTGTTCAAATTACTCTCCCAAGACGCATCATTGTATGTTCCTATACGTTTATTCTTATTCTGTGTTCATACCCTTAGCTTACCCAATTAGTAAATCATATGTTAAACACAGTTGTGTATCCACCAATGTCTGTCTCTTCACAGGTGCCTTATATTTTCATTATAATAAATACTATCAACCCTGGAGGCGTATGATGGTTGCCATTTTATCACTTATTGTCGTGGAGAAGACATTCATCACATTCTGACAAGTATGCAAGTGCAAGAGTGAGTGTATAATCTCCTGTTTGCTTCAACCATCTGAACCCCATCCTGTTAAGGGTACTCCCTCAGACTAATGACAGTAAATAAATACTAAAATGTGTATAATGGTAATTATTATTGTCAATATTTTGAACAAGTAGCTACATCCCAGTGAAATTGATTTAGTAATAATAATGAAGAATAGAAGAGACCTTGGACGGGTGTTCATGCGGCTACACCCATGTCAAGATGAACGAGGACGAAGGACTTCGACAATGGATGGAATTTGACGTGGCTACTCGCTACAATAGTTTATGTATGGAGAACCCTGAGAAGACGTTAAGAGGGCGCAGTACGTGGCAGTACGCTCGGTTCTCCATACAAACGTATTTATGCTCTCATTTTAAGACGCCATGCTAGAATAACATGAAACTTTGTATACACAATGATATCTAGGTCGGAAATTAGTTTCTGTTGCTAGAAAATGTAAAAAAAAAATACAGCGGATTTTACAGTTTTTTACGGCTTGTATGAAAACCTTAATAATCATTGTATTTTTTCTCCATTATAATTTCAAGCAACAGAAACTAATTTCCGACCTAGATATGCCGGATCCCATTGTGTATACAAAGTTTCATGTTATTCTAGCACGGCGATTTGAAATGAGAGCGTAAATACGTTTGTATGGAGAACCGAACGTACTGCGCACTCTTAAGAGAGAACTATGTGTTTTTATGTGTTCGGAATGTAAACTTCACTATTATATTAGAAATGATAGTTGAGTCAGAATCCAGTAGGTATTTATTTAATATAATAATTAAGTACAGTTAATTACAAAAATTATAGGTAATTGCCGATTTGGTATTTAATCCACGAAGTCGAACAGACAAGAGCCCGCGTGAAGGTGATACAACCGCTTATAAAGCCCAGGTATCCCCTCCACGCTCTCCTCTAGCAGCTGCAGCTGTAGCAGGTGGGACGCGCCGAGCATGGTGACGTCACAGCCACCTGACACCTGTCAGGTGGCGATGGCGTTGCAGATACGCGCGCATGTTGGAGTCGCCCGTGATGTCAGAATGCGCTCCTCGGTGGCGCGCACGTTGCTGGATCCGGCGATTGCCAACAGGAAGTAATGGTTTTATTTGTACAGTGTATTTACGAGTAGTTACATGTTGTGATGTATTTTTATACGATGTTGTATATACGGTGTATATAGGGAGTGCTGTAAGTGACGGTATAAACAAGATGTGATGGTGACAGGTAAGCAAGGTGTCTGAAAGTGCATGACTGAGGGACCAGTACATGATTCCAGGCCGAGTGTGGGATTGGTACTTTCTGATGGTTGTGTACGGTGCTGGCTGCTAGATGATGAATAAGGAACGCTCGAATAGAGTTTGAATTACTTTGGAATGGCGAATGATTTGACGTATGATTCAGAATGAAAGACGACTCGAACGGTTTTTTTTTTATTTAATCGTATGGCATTTATTTACGAACCGTGAGATCTTCGAGAAGACAAGTACGGTTGCCAGTTTTTGTTGCACTTTTAGCACCACCCAGGGGTCACGTGTAGGGTAACGGTGGGTACTCCCTACGGACGTGGTGCAACTTCGACCCCCCTTTGTCAAGTGAGTGGGCAACTTGACTGTTAGAAGTTCTCAAGCCGCCCGAAGGCCTCTAACTTGGCTTAACGACTGCTGTCGTAGATAGCAGCCGGAATCAACGGCTTAACGTGCCTTCCAAAGCACGAAAGCGCTCAGTTAGTAACCACTCAAAGCGGTCACCCATCCTAGAACTGACCTGCGCCCACATTGCTTAACCTCGCACGCGGTAGGCGGGTGACGCTGGGCCACGAGCGCTCTCGTTCTTGTGTACGTGTAAATGGGGTAGAATAAACTCGAACGGTGAACGGTGTTTTTATAACATCATTCTAAATAAATAAGTTTTTTTATAGAACTAATTCATTGTTTTACTGCGCCGCTCCTACATATATTCTTTATTCTACCCCAGGCATCCATTACTGCCTGTTTGCAAGAATGTGTAAAATAGAACATATCAATATTTGTTGATTCATATTAACAACTATTTTGTCTATTAGTTAATCAACTTAATTTTTAATGAAATAGTAAAGATATGGATAGAGAGAGGACATAAGTCACCCACAGAGACTGCCACAACGACCGGTTATAGGCTATCCGCAATCAGCGGACTCCCGCGTTCTCAGCCAGGTCATCAGCCCACCTCGTGGGGAGCCTTCCAATGGTGCGTTTTCCGGTACGTGGTCGCCACTCGAGAACTCACTGGCCCCACAGGCCATCGGTGCCATCGGTCAATAATAATAATAATACAGAAGGCGGTACTCCTGGATACGGCGCGGATAGTCCGGAGGTTCCTCTCTCTGTCGCCCCAACCACCGGTAGCTTAGGCTCGCCTCGCTGCCGGCGGCACCCTAGGTTAGGTTTCTTATAATGCTTTTTTTTCATGACAAACAATACAATTTACAAACAAAACAATTTACAAATAATATATATTTATTCCATGCTCGCCATTACAAGTACCGAGATTATTCACTCTATTGTTGTCAGGCGGCTCTCTGGGACAACGAGGAGTTGTTGCTGTCCCTCCTAGCCGGTGGAGCCGACCCAGACGCGCGGGACTCGCGCGCGCGGTGCGCGCTCCACGCGGCCGCGCTAGCGGAGCGCTCCCGCTGTCTGCGGGCGCTTGTGGCCGCAGGGGCGAGCGTGGATGCGCGGGAGGACACAGCCACGGGCGGCAAGGTATGAGCTCTGTGCTGCAGGCTCCCGCAGTGCGGGGGGCCGTCGCCGGGAAGCGGCAAGGTGTACGGACGTTTCACGTTACTCTAGGTCAATGAAGAGGTACTGCTGTCTACGGGCGCTCGTGGCCTCGGGGGCGAGTGTGAATGCGCGGGAAGACACAGCCACGGGCGGCAAGGTATGAGCTCTGTGGTGCAGGCTCCCGCAGTGCGGGGGGCCGTCGCCGGGGCACGCAGCAAGCTGTACCGACGCTTCACGTTACTCTGGGTCAATAAAGAGATGCTGCTGCCTGCGAGCGAGTGTGGATACGCGGGAGGACACAGCCACGGGTGGCAAGGTAACAGCTCTGTGGTATCTATGTTACAGGCTCCCCCAGTGCGGAGGCCCGTCGCCGAGGCAAGCGGTAAGATGTAGACTCTTCAAGTTACTCTGGGACATGGAGGAAGCGCTGCTTTCCTTCATAGCTGGCGGAGCGGATTCACGCTCGGTGGCTCTGATTGCTGCACTGCTGCCCCCGCAGTGCGGAGGCCCGACGCTGAGAACAATGCGGGCGGCAAAGTGTATCGACGCTTAAAAACTTGGTTGATGACTTAAGTAGTTTTCCTAAACAGTGTGCTTGTTGTCAACAGACGGCGCTCCATATAGCTGCTGAGCGTGGTCATGCGGAGAACGTGCGAGCGCTGCTGGCGGCCGGGGCTTCGCTGTCGGCGCGCGACGCCGCCGGAGCCACGGCGCTGCAGTTGGCGGAGCGCGCGGGGCACCGCGCGGCCGCGAGGGAGCTGCGCAGTGCGCGCGGTGAGTACATATGGTTAACGACTCCTTTTAACCGATAGTGCGCATATACGTCGTTGGCGTCGAAGGGGTCGTAAAACTGCGACCAAGACCACCAGGGGGGGGGGGAGAAGCAGCATTCCAGGGGGGGGGGGGAGAAGCAGCATTCCTGGAGTGCGGTGGAGATACTGCGATCGCCAACTCGCATGCCAAGGTTAGGGCATTTGCCCCCTATGAAATTGAGGTCCAGCAGTGGACGTCCTTGGGCTGATATGGATTACATTGTGCGCCGCACAAAATGTCATCGGACTCGACAACAGCTTGAACGAATTATTAACCTTTTCAGCGCTCTGTCAAATACAAACGCTGTCACTCACACGCCATGACGTGGGTATGTCAAACGCGAAGTTGAAACCTATTCGAAATGCATGTAAGCCGCATGATACAATAATACAATGTATTAGTTACTCCGACCAGAAGCGCAGGATCCTGGTGTCACCACTTTCGCGGAGTGACCTCGGTGCGTTGAGGATGTGTGTCCGTTCTGTAGCCACACCTTCGCTTTGCAGGATGACGTGGGGAGCTGTTTCATGCCGACAGACATCCCCTGCACTTGCATAGGAGGGTGTCGGTCGTACCTTGCATATGGTATAGAATTCTATACTATACTTTAGATAAAAAAACTTAAGAAAATGACCTGTTGTACGTAATAGAATAGCAGAAAGTGAACCTACGAGTACAATACAAGCCTCAGGGTAAGGATTTCTAATTTTCTATACAGGTTGATTTTGGGGTCGTGATCCGGAATGATTGTACATGGTCGAGAATTCAAAGTAGACAACATCACAGTTGGTATGACGGTTTATAATTCAAATAATACTCTTTGTCTTCAAATTCTAATGGAAAATAATACTTTTTCATACAACTCTCCATACTATCCGTCAAAGAGAGAAGGGTAACCATGATTTTTTGAGATTTTGTATTTTTGTCATCAAAATAAATTAAAAAAGAAATACGTTTGTTTCGTGTCACTACAATTTTTTTTAAATGGCTAACAGATACCAAGTCGTGAAACTTATTCTTGATCCACGACCCCGAAATCGCCCTGTAGAGATCCTATACGAGTTTCACCAAGGGGGACAGAAAAGCTCTTATGCAGCTAAATTGACAACTAGTCTTACACATCTGGCGGCTTACAATAAACAATCTCTTTAATTTGGCCGGGTAATCGTTTATTTGCTTCAAACTAATTGACTTGACGTTTAGATGACATTGAGGCAAATAAAGAAAAGCGGAACTGTGACAAGGACAACAAATGATATATCTCTCGCTGTCGCTCTTATTCAATTTAGCATATGAGCTCGCCCTTAGCGGTATTATTGTTTGACGTCTACTCTGGGTATGTACTCTGAGATACAATACAAGCGCAACAGAACTTGCGGTGTGACACTTTGCTATGCATGTTATTGCAGGCGTCAATTGGCTATGTGCACGTCGTCTGAAACGTCAAACGTCAAAGGTCCCGAGACGATGTCAAAACTCAGAGATATCAAATAACGACACATGAATATTTTATTTACTTTAGTAAACGAGAAAGACCCCGTATTGGAAATTTTACTGAAATAAATAAGAGAATAAATAAATACATACAAACGAAACGAATCGTAGGAAACCGTTAAGAAACCAATAGAAAACGTGAAAGTAAATTTGACAGTGGTCCCCGGTAAGTACACATTTCTGCCATGGTAATCAGTAATCAGTAACTTTATTGCAAATAAGGACATAATCCATGCAGTAAAAAATATACAGACAGGAAACAGACTTAAAGAATAACAGTTGCAGTATCCACACAATCTTAAATATAATAGTATCTACAATCAAAACATTATCAAGTGCTTATTAACTAAAATTATTGAATATAATAAAATAAAACCGGCCAAGAGCGTGTCGGGCCACGCTCAGTGTAGGGTTCCGTAGTTTTTGTAATTTTTTCAAAAACTATTCAACCTATCAAGTTCAAAATAATTTTCCTACAAAGTTTTTATAAAGTTCTACTTTTGAGATTTTTTTCATATTTTTAAAACTTATGGTTCAAAAGTTAGAGGGGGGGGACACATTTTTTTTTACTTCTGGAGCGATTATTTCCGAAAATATTAACATTATCAAAAAATGATTTTAGTAAACCCCTATTTATTTTTAAATACCTATCTAACAATATATCACACGTTAGGGTTAAAATGAAAAAAAAAATCGCTCCCCACTTTACGTATAGGGGAGGTACCCTAATAAAATATTTTTTTCCACTTTTTATTTTACCACTTTGTCGGCGTAATTGATATACATATTAGTACCAAATTTCAGCTTTCTTGTGCTAACGGTCACTGAGATTATCCGCGGACGGACGGACAGACGGACGGACAGACATGGCGAAACTATAAGGGTTCCTAGTTGACTACGGAACCCTAAAAAAGAGTTAAAAACAATGTGTAAAAGATATCACAGCAACAAAATTCCATTAGAAAAAAAGAATAATAATAATAATAAAAATATCAAATAATAAAAAAAAAATGTATAACAAAGCAATAAAAGCATAAAAAGTAACACAATGGTGTGCGCTACGATCGCCTAGCTTACCCACACCACCTACTTCGAACATAGCCAATAGAGCTTTGCGTTCATACTCCAGTAAAGTACCTCCACGTACAGAAAACCGCAACATTAATAACACTTCTACTTGCTTTTAAGGTTTAGTTTATTTATTTAATCTCATTATTTATACGAATTACAAATAACAAATAGTTATTTGTTCAACAAGAGAGCAAAGCAAAGCAAAGCAAAGTAAAAAGAGAGCAAAAAAGCGAGGGACTCAAAGACACGAGATGCAAACATCTTTGCTCTCGTGTGATAGATACAACTTTTCACCTCAGCGACGAGAACATATAACGCAAAGGAATAGTGATAGAGAGAATGAAGTTACTTAAACTAACCTACGATATGAAAAATTAAAAAGTTAGTTTTTTTCACGCTCGCAGCATAATTGCATTTTGCTCACTGGTTTCACGCAACAAAACCGCCATTTTCGAGCCGCTGAGGTGAAAACACATTTTGTTTTTACTGCTGGTTAATTGTTCATATACCTAGTGATCTCGGTCATATAATAAAATTAATAAATAATAAAGGAAGGACTTTCCTCTCTCGGACGCTCCGACTGTGGAATGAGCTCCCTGCCGAGGTTTTCCCGAGGGACCACAGTATGGGGTTCTTCAAGAAAGTATAAATTTTTAAAGGTTCGGCAACGCCCATGGGTCACCCCTGGTGTTGCAGGCGTCCATAGGCTGCCGTGACCGCTTACCATCAGGCGGGACGGACGCTTGTTTGCCACTGAAGTGGCATTAAAAAAAGCTTGTACTAAAAATGAATTTTTTTGCACAAATTGTTTATTTACTTCAAATCCATTTAGCGATATGTTAGCGTGATTGATATGTATACTTATGACAAATTGCAGCTTTCTCGTAGTAACTGTCACTGATTAAGCAGACGGTGAAATAAAACCCTGTAAGTAAAAACTACTACACTGTGGTGTTGTGTTCCTGGTGGTGAGTAAGGTCGCCAAAGCTCCCGAGGATGCGCTGTGCACGTGTACAGGTCCCTCATTGTACGGTCCCAGACTTTAATTGTTAAGCCATTTAGAGCTCTCCTTATACTGGACACTTTATAGGCAATTGCTTGCTTTATTTTTACTGAACTTAGCAATTCTGAATTCAAATCTGTAGTAAAACAAACACTTATTTCAAGAGCATATTATAAGATAAACGATTACATCATGGATAGGGATGTTTGGCAGTGATAGCGTCCTGCACGGGTAATTTATCGCGAAAATATATTTTCTCCTGTAGCATTGTTATTTAAGTAATTTTGTAGTAGCTGACACTGTAGTTTTATATTTAACTATACAATGTATATTGTTTTGAAAAAATGACACCTCGCCGAGTTTCTTACGCCGGTTCTTCTTGTGGCAGAGGTATATTTTTCCGAACCGGTGGTAGCTTATTGACGTTCATAGGTGCATGTAATATGCCTAATTTGAAGAATAAACTACTTTTACTTTTTACTTTTACTTTTTTACTGATTTTATTATTGACATTATCTCTGTTCTTTTTATTGTAAGTAGTTTAATAAGAATTGTTTGACATTTGACTATATCAATATTGTTTATCTTCAATTTTAATTAAAATTTTGACGATCCCAGTAATCAATGGGAGATACGAAAAGATAATTTGTTTGTTTGTATTTGAAATTTTGAATTATTATTACTTTGTATATGTATTTGACGATTGTGATGTAAATTCTTACGAATTTATATCATTATATAAATAAATAAAACAAATTATAATTTCCAGTATGAAGCGAGCTCTAAATGGCTCAACAATTAAAGTCTGTGAGTGTACATGTATCTAGCTCTCAACACGACGAATCCTCAAAGCAATACGTTGTTGGTAACGCGCTTAAATCAGCGTCCATGGGTTAAGGCTACCGCTTTGCATCAGGTAGGCCATGTGCTTGTTTTGTCATCTCTTGGACTGGAGGCATGTTAAGCCGTTGATTCCGTGTTTTCTTGAACCCCATTTTGAGACATTCTTACTTTACTGGACGATCGAAAAGAGAAATATAACACGAATGAAGGACAAGTTAAATCATAAAATAAATCATATCATATCATATCATATCATAATCATATCTATCTATCATAATATTTTTACCGACTTCAATAGAAGGAAGGAGGCACTCAGTTCGTCTCCATGTTTGCTTGTTCTTATGTTCCCCGATAACTCTTGACCACGTCGGCCGATTTTGATAAATCACTGGCCCCATATAAATTTGATGAAGGTCTGATGATGGGATCTAGGAGGAATCGAGGGAACTCCTCGAATTTGATAGGCACGCATATGCCGATTTCGGTAATTTCTGTAGGTAACCAAGCATTGGCTCACGGAAACCACACATTGTGGCATAGCAAGTACAAAATTGGAGTCGGTTTTTTGGTATAAATTATTTACAATATAGTATACATATTTTGGGGCACCCCATATTTTGTACATATTTCTGACTGTCACTACTTTGCCCGTGACCGCTGCGAACAGCGGTCATTTGTTATGTCATCTCTAACGTCAGACGACCGGTTGCTCGCATTTTAAAACATAGTTGGTATGCAACCTGATTTATATGGGTTTATTATCTACGCGTTCGTCTGTTTATTTGCGTATAAATTTGTTAAACATGTGGCCATCTTTTCGAGACGTTTTAGGGATAAACGTACTCGATTCAGGGCTCTGAAACCGGTATTCTGCCCATACAAAAATACCGGTATTTTTTTAGTTCTTATCGTTCTTTCGTCTACTATTTCATGTTTAATCAGGCAATCTAACAATATGAAGTAATAACCCAAATACATTATTGAGTCCTACATAAAGAGCATAAACTAGCTAAAAATATTTGGCTATTTCAGGATTTTGAGATTAACCGGTTCCGAGCCCTGACTTGATTTTCAAACCCCGATGAAAAAAGAGGTGTTATTATTATGTTTGTCCGCTATGTGTATGTCTGTCTGTGGTACATAATTACCGATGCGTTTTTTTAAATTTAAAAGCAGGTTTTCTAGCGATGTTCCTTTGTGAATTGTTTGTTTACTATCTTAGTTTAGTTAAGTGCCTCTGAATAATTGGGCCATATGATTTAATAAATAAGATTTGTTTTACCAAAATCGATATAGCTGTTTGGCGTCGAAACTAAATTAAAGTAAGTTTGAAATGATAATTTCGTGGGTTTTTCAAACTTTTCTAAGTTGGTCAGTTATAAGACAACTTTTTGTCAAGAAATTAATTTTTGGACAATCTTTTATTGCCGACTGTATATTTTATTCCACAGTCATCATCTACTCGTTGAGACGGTTGGAATGAGCCCAAACATGATGGGTTTATCTTGTGTAGTTTAAGAGTTGCTATGGCCACCTTTCGTCACCATCATCAGATCAGCTGACACTAATTGCATTGTTAGCGACCTTACAAAAAATCAAATTTCATGTCAATCTATTGATGATAAGATAACTAGTCTAAATTTCAGTTGCAAGATTTGTCCGATACATATTGACACATACTAACAGGGTATCATATTCACACATTAATGAATGATTTATCTGGAATTTTAATCTCAAGTCCGGAAATTTTAATTATTTTGCCGCACAAATTATGGAAACTAATATGGTAACCCTATTCTGCACCTATTTAGCAGGTTTTTTATTCACAATGTAAAATACTAGTTATCAATGTATTTATAACTAATATGGTTTCGTAAGACGTGGATATTTGCATATGTGGAGCTCCGGCGACTACCAAACCGCAGACGCGACGTACAGTTGCCGACAGAATATTATGTTATTAACATTGCGAGCATATTTTATCGCAACCTTTGGTGGTATAGTGGTTCAAGCAAGCGGCTGACAATGATAATTATTATGTTTTCGAAACACTATTGCAGAACTAAAAAAAAAAGTAGACAATAATAATAATGATTTAAAAACTATAGTGATTCACAAACTCACGATATTCAATTAAAATAAACTTACAATACATTACATAAAAAAATGACGTATATATACGGTCTCTGTCCGAATACACAAAAGTATATACAATAAATTTAATATCTCAGAGATGTATATGGTCTCTGAGCGTCCATTATTCCTAAGTCCTTAGAGATGTACATGTTCTCTAAGCGTCTAAATAAAAATAAGTAGTAAATGAAAATAGCACTTAAGTAATTTAGCCTAGTTGGTAGTGACACTGCCTCCGAAGCTAGAGGTCCCGGGTTCGAATCCCGGCCAGGCCATTATTTGTGCAATTAGCACGGATATTTGTTCCTGGATATTGGATGTTCTCTATGTATTTAAGTATGTACTATATATCGTCGTCTAGTACCCATAGTACAAGCTTTTGTGTAAGATTGTCCCCCAATATTTATATTTATTTATTTACCGTTAGCTTTTCGATGACCTACAACACAACTAAATAACATAACAAATCATTTTAGCCAATTGAAGAACTTTATTTATGCCAGGAGCTTTGAAATAACTTGGTTTCCGGTTAGATATCACTTCTTTTATTAGCGAAACCGTTTACGAACTTGGTATTATTTTGGTTTCCAGTTAGATCTCACTTCTTTTATTAGCGAAACCGTTTACGAACTTGGCATTATATTAGTTTCCAAAATCTCACATCTTTTATTAGCGAAACCGTTTCCAACTTGGCATTATATTGGTTTCCTAATAGATCTCACTTCTTTTATTAGTTTACGCTTACGAATTTCGGATTATTTCCCATTTATGATTTTGATGAGATTTTGTTTTGCAATCATCATCATCGTTATCCTAGCGTTATCTCAGTACAGTTGCATCCTGGAGGATACCTGGGGTTCGCTACCTAATACGTTTGTAATCCGTGGTATATTTTGTGTTATTATATTGTCTAAAATTATTTAATTCGACCTTTTATTTCAATGCTAGTAAATCATTGATTATTTATTACATATTTGGTATGTGGTGTTGTGTTCCTAGTGGTGAGTACGGTCGCGAGAGCTCCCGAGGATGCGCTGTGTCGGGAATGAGGGACCTTCATATTTTCATGGCTCTAGCTGTGAACACGACGAATTCTCTAATCAATATTCATATTCATATTTATTTATTCATAAAATATACAAAATTTTACATGTCAATAGATTATTATTGCAATTTAAAATTAAATTGTCGTTTAAATATAATTATTTCATTTGGATTACATTATTTTATTTATTATATCTCTGACTTTTGACATGCCTAAAAGGAATTTATTTAGAACGTTATATAAAAACAGATTAATTACCAAAAATAAAACTAATTACAATAACATTAAAACTAATTACAAAACTGAAATAAAACTAAATTAAATCTAAAAATGGCCCCCGCGGCATTGTGCCGAAGATACTGGCAGCATTTCCTCTCTGAATAGCCTAGCTAATTCTTTGGCCGAGGTAGCTGCCAGCTCTTCGGTCACCTGTGGCATCAGTAAGCCTCTTCGACAATTCCTTGAAGAGGCTTAAAGCGCCAGGACCCCACGGACCGCTTCGGCGCCGAGACCGCTGTATTTGCCGATTTTAGCACGTTCGGCCGCCTCCGCTGCAGCCGCCGCCCTCGTGGAGGTTCCGTTCTTTATTATATTACATAGTGAATTGAAATGTCAATATTACAATTTTAAATTGAATTGAATTGAAATAATTTATTTTGAATCACATGCAACGAAATTAATTTAGTAATGTTATAAAAAGCATTTGTCGCAAACTATTTTATTTACTTTATTATTTTTATTTCGGGGGGGGGGGGGGGAAGTTTATTATAGAAACCTGGCCCCACAATAGACGCCATTTTATTAGATTTTACGGGGTCGGCAATGCCCTGGTGATTTTTATGGAGCCGCAAGTGTCCATAGGCAACGGTGTCAGCTTGCCATCAACCAGGCTATAAGCTTGTGTGCCACTGTCGTTGTACAAGCAAATTAAAAAAATGTAAACCCGACTGCGTAAAAAATGTGATGACAATTAAGACGAATCGATTGACGTAAGAATCATCATAATCGGCCGACGAAGGAACACACATAGACTGTTTTTTTTTTATAAATAATTAGGGGACAATTATTTACACAAATTGAACTAGTCCCACAGTAAGCTCAATAAGGCTTGTGTTATGGGTACTAGACGACGATATATTTAATAGATATATACTTAAATACATAGAAAACATCCAAGCTCACCACAGAAACAAATGCCCTTACCGGGATTCGAACAGGGACAGGGATGTTTGGCAGTGAGTGTCCTGCACGGCTAATCTATCGCGAAAATAGGTTTTCTACTGTAGCTTGTTATTTTTGTAGTAACTGAGACTGTAATTTTATATTTAACTATACAATGTATATTGTTTTGAAAAAATGACACCTCGCCGTGTTTCTTACGCCGGTCCTTCTCGTGGCAGAGTTTTATTTTTCCGAACCGGTGGTAGTTTATTGACGTTCATAGGTGCATGTAATATGCCTAATTTGAAGAATAAACTACTTTTACTTTTACTTGAACCCGGGACCTCTAGTTTCGGAGGCAGTGACACTACCAACTAGGCTAAACAGGCCGACAATTGTGTTGAACCCAAATGTTAAACCCATTACCCTCCTTTGAGTCGCGCAGTCGGTTAATAAAACTGCCTTGTGCGGTTGACTGTGCTGCATGCTATATGTTTAACTGTTGATACGTGTCTGCTAATCCAGTTGCCTAACCGCTGTCGCGTGTGACGCCTGCGTATCAGCGATCGCGATGTTTTATTAAACTTTGACATTTCGAGTAATTATTACCAAATAAACGTGGATATTATGTGCTTAGGGATTTGATTTTAGTGATAACTTGAGTATGAATGTTTGTTCCAGTCTTGGATGTTTCAATTACGTATTTTTGAGTAGAATTTACATAAGGTAGTATAACTTTTGGTAAAATATAACACAAATCATGTGGCGAATATGAAGTAAAATAATATCTTAACTCTCTCTTTTCGCTTGTTTTTTTAAACCCCGACGCAAGAAGAGAGGGGTGTTATAAGTTAAACGTGTCTGTCTATGTATCTGTCTGTGGTATCGTGGCTCCCAAACGGATGAATCGATTTTCATTTAGTTTGTTTCGTGTTATAGATAATTTCATCCCGAGTGTTCTTAACCATGTTTCATGAAAATTATGTACAGTCGTTTTTGAGATACTGAGCTTTGAAATGAAAATGTCGGGGGTTCATCAACTTTTCCAAGTTGTAGTTATATTTATTTATTTATACTATTGCACAAAATTGTACGAATGGCGGGCTTAATGCCAAATGGCATTCTCTACCAGCCAACCATTGGGCTAAACAGAGATTTGTGAAAGGTGCAAAGAAAAAGGTTTGTTAATATCTACTAAGAAACTGCGAAGATAAAATCAATATATACACTACAAATAAACATACATAAATACAAGATATATAAGTTACATACATACAAGAATAGATATACTATTTTATTTTCAATACGTACTATAATTATAGGGATGGATTCGAGTCGAGTTCTTGTTTAAGAAGAATGGTTTTATAAAACAGTTTTGGAAATTGTTTATTTTTGATTCTGAAGCTACTCACAATCAACTTGGAAGGTTTATATAACCTTCCAAGTTGATCCCATATAATTTTGATGAAAATCTGATCACGAGAACCATGAGATATTGAAGAAACTCTGTATATAGTATAGGCACATCTATCGCGATTTCGGTATTTTTACAAGCTTTTATTTAACTTGCAATGCATGCATGTGTGTATGTAACTTTTCTCAAACATGCAATGAAATATTGATGTTATGTTCCTTATAATAGGCTGCGAAGTATGACGTTTCAGGTGCGGCTAGGACAAGAGGTCATTAATGGAATTTCATACAAATCTTTCAGGCCTAGGCCGGCAAAATCCTCTTTTTTAATTTCCATTCCACATAAATTTGTGGCACATGCATCATGACATTCTGCCACTATGCGTATTAAAAATAAAACATTGATTTTATTATTGTTTATTTTATTGCATGTTTCAGAAAAGCACTATACATACCTCGGCGGGAAATATGGGGTTGCCCGCCTCAGACCTATCCTATGTCTTCGGCCGGCAACCCCTTTCGTCCCGGCCTCTGTAGTAATGTACTAATGTTTGTACGGATGGAACCTTGCAACCCAATTTTGAAGCAGATATCTTCAAACGATTGAGCTGAAATATAGCATAAATGCAATAAATGAACTTTATTCTGAAAGTAGGCTGCAATGGCACTTTTACAAGTCAAATCTACTAGCGACTAGGTTAGTAATTATTTTTTCTCAAACATGCAATGAAATATTGATGTTATGTTCCTTATAATAGGCTGCGAAGTATGACGTTTCAGGTGCGGCTAGGACAAGAGGTCGTTAATGGAATTTCATACAATACTTGCAGGCCTAGGCCGGCAAAGTCCTCTTTTTTAATTCCATTCCACATAAATTTGTGGCACAGGCATCATGACATTCTGCCACTATGCGTATTAAAAATAAAATTTTGTTTTTTTTTTGTTGTTTATTTCATTGCATGTTTGAGAAAAGCACTATACATACCTTGGCGGGAAATTTAGGGTTGCCCGCCTTAGACCTATCCGGCCTCGCTTCGCTCGGCCGTATATATGTCTTCGGCCGGCAACCCCTTTCTTCCCGGCCTCTGTAGTAATGTACTATTACACCACACCTTGCCAAAAACAGCGTTTTTCCTGCGCGTCTGGAAAAACTCACTTTTTGGCCAAGTGGTGACGTAAAATTGTGTACAAAACACGGGTCGTAAAACAGAAAGCCCTCTCTCGCATATTTATGACTCGCCTGCGGCTCGGGCCTCAAACATCTGCGATATCGGCCTCTCTTTGTTTTACAACCCCTTGAATCGTAATGTACTATAATCTAACCTTGCCAAATAACGAGTAATTGTAAAAAAGGCATAATAACAGTGACCTTCGGTGTTGTATCAATTCTTGTTTGTATACTTGTGTATTATCAGTCAGTTTAAATGGCATCGGCGTGCCCACTGCGGTGATAAGGCCGACTTATTCAGAACACTTATTGAATGAAGGCGTTATTAAACAAAGTACCTGGACAGGATATTTCAGGTTTTACTGGAGACAACTATTTAAATTTTCACAGCAATTCGATGTAGCTAATTCAATTATTCCCGTAAACTGCTCCATAAATCGTTGGAGATGTTTTCGAGATCCCATTTAGAGGTACATATAAAAACAGATAAGCAGACATAGAAGTTTTTGGTGGCACGAATAACATTCGTCGAAATCGTTGGAGTCATTTCCGAGATCCCAAAAATAAAATAAAAAATATACAAGACTTGCTCGTTTAAAGATACTTTTGTTTTTAAATATCTTATATTTATATATCAGACTACGGCGGTTAAAAGGTTCAGCTATTATTGGTTTTAGGCTAAAATATAACACAACTAACAGGACTAATGTTAGGCCAAAATAACTTTATGTCTTCGATCTTTGTTTAACCTAGTTGACAACCAGCTTAACCTAGTTGGTAAAGAGTACAGTCCGCATCATAAACATGTGTACATTCTAGCCCTTTCGTGTTTAGTTAGAGATCAAGGTAGAAACAGTAGATTGTATAAATAGGCTCTTAAATAAGCCATGTTACCGTAAGATGATTGTTTCCCCGAACGAAGTGATCGGAAATAGTTCGAGGGGTAATATGGGTATCAGACCAGAGTTTTACACCCTAATTTTCACTTTGATTGCGAGAAAATAAATACATAAGGGTTGTCCACTCAAAATGAATCATAATAAATTCCATGGGAAGCAAATAAATGCTTTGACACATTGTATATAGACACCGCGGATAAATCCACTGAGTGCTTCAAAGTGTTGCTCAAACGATTTAATAACTTTTTTTACAGTACACGAGTGCGGTAATCAGCAGATTACGTGCGTGCATATGTCGAAACTTTAAAGAGCCATATGTACTGTAAAACGTTGTACGATACACGTGCGAACAGGTAATTCGCAACTCGTGTCGATTTAAAACACTCCCGGGTGGCCCAGGACCGGTCATTGTGGAAGTCTTTGGGGGAGGCCTATGTCCAGCAGTGGACGTCTTTCGGCTGACATGATGAGGTTATGACTTCGTATTATTAGTTTGCCCGATTAAACATGAAATAGTAAACGAAAAAACGAAATTCCTAACCGGTTTTTTAGGGTTCCGTACCTCGAAAGGAAAAAACGGAACCCTTATAGGATCACTTTGTCGTCCGTCCGTCTGTCTGTCAAGACCATTTTTCTCTGGAATGCGTAAAGGTATCAAGCTGGAATTTATATCAAATACTCAGGTTTACTGTCCCTTGGAGCTGTGAAAAAATCAAACTTCTAAGCCAACGCAATCAAAAGATACAGCCGTTTATGCCGCAAATTTTCGACACTCGCAAGGAAATCAAAACCTACATGGTACTTACTCCCCGCGAACTCAGAATCTTGAAATTTGGTACGAAGCAACGACTTCTAGCACAGATAAAGGAAAAATTGCGAAAACCGTAAATTTTTAGTTACATCATATAATAAAAATATTTTTAACGGAACCCTCGGAGCGCGACTCCGACTCGCACTTGGCTGGTTTTTTTATAGAAAAATTAACAGGTTATAAGCCCTGGCTAAACTAACTACTTTAGCCCTGCTTGATAAGTCTAATACTTATACTAACTTTGACGACCTGTTTAGCCTAGTTGGTAGTGACCCTGCCTCCGAAGCTAGAGGTCCCGGGTTCGAATCCCGGCCAGGGCATTTATTTGTGCATTCTTCACGGATATTTGTTCTTGGGTCTTGGATGTTTTCTATGTATTTAAGTATGTATTTATCTATTAAGTATTTATATCGTCGTCTAGTACCCATAGTACAAGCTTTGCTTAGTTTGGGACTAGGTCGATTTGTGTAAGATTGTCCCCCAATATTTATATTTTATTTATAACTTGACACACTTCGAGCATAAGAAATGAAAAGTATACTTGTATAATGTTTTCATCTGTAGTATGTCATTGTAGGTACCGCGGTCGAAGGTCGCTATACTCTAAGTAAGTTCAATTGTTAAGTGGACCGTCCGGTCAGTATCAGCGAGCGATCGAGATCAATCAATTGATCACAAATGTATGTTGCGTACGTTATAATGGATACCGCTACATATTCGCGCCAAATATCGTTTGTACCGAAGCGTTTTAATGTCAAAGTAGCGTTATGAATCATAACGATGTGCAAAAATAGCGCTATGTCAAGGCCTGTTGCCAGGAGCTGCATTTTTTCTTTGTTTTTAAAGTCTACCCAATCCAGATTTTGCTGTAAATAGACAACCGCTATATGTCCCAAATTAGTACCTACTGTCCTTGTTACATACATACATAAACTCACGCCGTTATCCCATGGGGTAGGCAGAGACCAAAGAGCGCCAAATACTACGGTCCTTACATACTTCTTTCGCTTCAATCACATCCATACATCTTCTCATACATGCTCGTCGGTTGCGGGTACTTCTGACCTGGCCCTTTTTCAGTATCGCCGAAATTTGATCTAGATAACCTCGCCTTGGTCGTACCGCTCATCACGTGTTGCTAGCTTATATATGTATAGAGTCGTGTAGTCTGGTTCGAGGGGCAATTCGCAGGTAAGGCGATATGTCTCCTAATCGAATTAAGCGTCGCGCCGCTAATCGGGATCGACTTGGGTATGTCTCGGTCTCGAAATACGGCTATATATGGCTTTAGTTGAATAATTTATTCTTTGGTTCAATCAAACACGGCGGAAAAGAGTCATCCGACAAACTTTAATATTGTTTTCCTGAGCAAGTGAAATCTGATTTAGAAGTATCAGCGACAGCTGCCTGTCTAAAATAAAATAATTATAATAATAATAATTATTGTCCCGATAGTCGTCTATGCGAACGGTTTAATAGCGAAGAGTCTCGATCGACATCCCAAGAGACTCTCGTTAGATGGCTGGGTCAAGGGTCAAATACAGAAGGCGGTACTCCTGGACACGGCGCGGATAGTCCGGAGGTTCCTCTCTCTGTCGCCCTAACCACCGGTAGCTTAGGCTCGCCTCGCTGCCGGCGGGACCCTAGGTTAGGTTATTTATAATGCTTTTATATTTTGTATGTATGTTTATATATTTTACTTTTATAAAGTTATTGTAAAAAACCTAGCTTAAGTAATAAAATAAATACGGAGAGTAATAATAAAATAATAATAATAATTCTCGGAGACTAAAATGCCATACAAAGTTTGCTCGATTCAGTCTAATTTTTGAGATATTATTGATTTTCATCATGAATGTGGAGGGATGTAAGAGAAAGGGTAGACCAAGGAAAAGGGGGATGGATTGCGTGAGACGATATGAAGAGGAAGGATGTGAGTGACGAGATGACGGGCGATAGAGGTATGGAAGGTAAAAACATGCTGCGCCGACGCCAAGTAAACGGGAAAGGGCACGCGAATGATAATGTTAACTATTATTCTCAAACATGCAATGAAATTTCTTGATTACGTGCGTTAGAACCCGGGTATGTCCTTAAACACAAAAAGTGAAAAATAACGTTTGTCGAATACTTTTTGCCTAAACATAAAACGGACAAACATTTTTAGTGTTCTAATTTCCAACCAAAAATGTAACATTGAAAAATTTATCACCCCGGGCGGGGTTGAACCCATTTTTTTTTTACTGCAACCTGTCAGATATATTTGTAGTGCAGTCTATTTATTACGCATGTCATGACATGTAACATTAGTAAACAGTATCACTAGGATGCCCATAGCATAGAGGAGACCGCAAGTCGCGTGACGTCGGCAGAAAACAACTGCTATCCCAGAAGAAGTTGGAGATGAATAAACTAATTATTATTAATGAATATATCTAAATATATAAAAGAAGAAACTGACTGACTGACTGACTGACTGACTGACTGACTGACTGACTGACTGACTGACTGACTGACATATCAACGCACAGCCCAAACCGCTGGTCCTAGAGATTCCAAATTTGGCACGTAGGTTCCTTATAAGGTCTAGGGGTGCACTAAGAAAGGATTTTTCAAAATTCAACCCCTAAGGGGGTGAAATGGGGGTCCGAAGTTTGTATGGGGAAACAAGATTAGTTGGACTATTTTATTCGAAACTTCACAGGAGTATTTCTAACGATAAATGAGTAAATACGTGTTTCAGGTTTTTTGAGAAATCAACCCCTAAAAGGGGGAAATCTGGTGACAAATTCTGAAAATCGACATGGGTATTGTTTTTATGATATACTGGGTCGCTGATAACGAAAACAACAATGATTTTAAAATCTCACGTGGAGGACGTGAAATACCATCCCCTCTGTTGGGGTGCGAGGGGGATGAAATGTCTAAATATTAATATGGGTGTCGTTTTTATGTTTTTTTGGGACGTTAATTACGAAAATGGCATCGGTTTTGTAATTTAATATTGTGGACATGAAAAATTTTGAAAAGTTTTACCAAATTTCAAGAAATAACTGACTGACTGAGTGACTGACATATCACCGCACAGCGCAAACTGGTGGTTCTAGAGATTCCAAATTGAGTATGTAGGTTCCATATAAGGTCTTGAGGTGCATTAAGAAAGGATTTTTCAAAATTCAACGCCTAAGGGGGTGAAATGGGGGTCCGAAGATTGTATGGGGAATCAAGATTAGCTGGATTATTTTATTCGAAACTTCACAGGAGTATTTCTAACGATAATTGAGTAAACATGTGTTTCAAGATTTTTGAGAAATCAACCCCTAAAAGGGGGAAATCTGGTGACAAATTCTGAAAATCGATATGGGTGTTGTTTCCATGGTTTATTGGGTCGCTGATTACGAAAACAACAATGATTTTAAAATCCCACGTGGAGGACGTGAAATACCATCCCCTCTGTTGGGGTCCGAGGGGGATGAAATGTCTAAATATTAATATGGGTGTCGTTTTTATGGTTTTTTGGGACGTTAATTACGAAAATGGCATCGGTTTTGAAATTTAATATTGTGGTCATGAAAACTTTTGAAAAATTGTGCCAAATATCAAGAAATAACTGACTGACTGAGAGACTGACATATTACCGCACAGCGCAAACTGGTGGTTCGAGAGATACCAAATTTGGCATGTAAGTTCCTTATAAGGTCTAAAGGTGCAAGAAGTGCCGTGAGTTCCCTATGAAGAAACGACCTTTTTTGATTCTATGTATTGTAGATGGTTTTATTAATTAGTGCCGTCCGATACGATTTCGACATAAATCGATATTTAAGCGTCCGAGAGGACTCTTAATAGGAATCCGAGGTTCCTAAACTTTGAATAAAGTAACGGCCATATTAATTTTCTTCATTTCCGTCCCGATTTCGTTCAAAATCGATATCTGAGCGTCCGAGAGGTCCCTAATACGACTCCGAGGTAAAATGTGGAAAAAGTCGCAGTCATTGATTTTCTTTTTTTTTCGTCCCGATTTCGATCAAAATCGATATCTGAGTGTCCGAGAGGTCTCTTAATACGAATCCGAGGTAAAATTTGTGAAAGTGGCGGCCATATTGATTTTCTTCATTTTCGTCCCGATTTCGTTCAAAATCGATATCTGAGTGTCCGAGAGGTCTCTTAATACGAATCTGAGGTAAAATTTGTGAAAGTGGCGGCTATATTGATTTTCTTTTTTTTCGTCCCAATTTCGTTCAAAATCGATATCTGAGCGTCCGAGAGGTCCCTAATACGACTCCGAGGTAAAATGTGGAAAAAGTAGCAGTCATTGAATTCTTTTTTTTTCGTCCCGATTTCGATCAAAATCGATATCTGAGCGTCCGAGAGGTCTCTTAATACGAATCCGAGGTAAAATTTGTGAAAGTGGCGGCCATATTGATTTTCTTTTTTTTCGTCCCGATTTCGTTCAAAATCGATATCTGAGCGTCCGAGAGGTCTCGTAATACGAATCCGAGGTATAATTTAGAAAAAGTGGCGGCCATATTCATTTTTATTATTTCCGTCCAGATTTCGTTCAAAATCGATATCTGAGCGTCCGAGAGAATTCTTAATACGAATCCGAGGTAAAAATTGGAAAAAGTGGCGGCATATTGATTTTCTTGATTTCCGTCCCGATTTCGTTCAAAATCGATATCTGAGCGTCCGAGAGGTGTCTTAATATGAATCCGAGGTAAAATTTGGAAAAAGTGGCAGCCATATTGATTTTCTTCATTTCCAACCCGATTTCGTTCAAAATCGATATCTGAGCGTCCTAGAGGTCACCTAATACGAATTTGAGGTAAAATTAGAAAAAAGTGGCGGCCATATTGATTTTCTTCATTTTTGTCCCGATTTCGTTCAAAATCGATATCTGAGTGTCCGAGAGGTCTCTTAATACGAATCCGGGGTAAAATTTGGGAAAGTGGCGGCCATATTGATTTTCTTTTTTTTTGTCCCGATTTCGTTCAAAATCGATATCTGAGCATCCGAGAGGTCTCTTAATGCGAATCTGAGGTAAAATTTGGCACTCCATTCATACCTATATGCAAAAAAGTTTAATGTTACTATATAGGCGTGTGGGGTATCTATGGATTTGCTTTTAAAAACGACATAGAGGTTTTGATATTTTTTCCATTTAAATCAACCTTCAATTATTTTTTAATCGTATGGCATTTATTTACGAACCGTGAGATTTTCGAGAAGACTAGTACGATTGCCAGTTTTTGTTGCACTTTTAGCACCACCCAGGGGTTCTGTGTATGGTAACGGTGGGTACTCCCTACGGACGCGGTGCAACTTCGACCCCACTTTGTCAAGTGAGTGGGCAACTTGACTGTTAGAAGTTCGCAAGCCGCTCGAAGGCCTCTAACTTGGCTTAACGATTGCAGCCGGGATCAACGGCTTAGCGTGCCTTTTAAAGCACGAGAGTCAGTTAGTAACCACTCAAAGCGGTCACCCATCCAAGAACTGACCTGCGCCCACATTGCTTAACCTCGCACACCGCACGCGGTAGGCGGGTGCCGTTGGGCCACGAGCGCTCTAAATTCTTGATAGTTTGTGCCAAATTGCAATTCAATAGGTCCAGTAAAAGCAACTTGGTTGTAACAGACGGACTGACAGTAAGGAGTGCGAATGGAAGTGAGGCCAAATTTTCTTTTTGGATGCTCCAATGGTAACTGGCAGAACCTACCTAATAAATTTAATTGTAGGAAAAATAAATGTTACACATGATATTGAATTAGCCGTATTTCTGTACTTCAAAGGACCAGAGTTTATGGCCGCTGCGCGCTGTTAGGTCGTTTACAGACCTATTGGTGTTACTGTAGTACACAGATACTTTTACTAAGAGCCATTTCAGACATGCTTTTATTTCATCGGCCCTTTCCCCTTCGGCCTCTCGGAAATGTATGATAATAGTTTTAGATCCTTATTTTTGCCAAAATCAAATGAAATTCAACAGTTTGCCGGTTCTCAGAATGTATACTAAGTTTTTATCTGTTCATCTGTTAATGAATCACAATCACCAAACTTCGTATAGCGAAACCCCAGAATGTAACAACTACTTTTCTGGAGACCGCATCTAAATCGGTTCAGCCAAACGCGAGATAATCGTGGACAAACATACGAACCTGTTTTTTGTAGACGGTTAAAAATTTCGCTTAGTACGCGGGCGAAGCCGCGGGCAAATGCTAGTTACTTATAAACTACAATATAAGTTATAAGTTGTAAATGTGAGTAGTTATTATTCAATAAAAATATTACACACACGCGCGCACACGCGCACACACACACACACACACACTAACACGTGCGCATGCGCACACACACAAACAAATCAGTAATGTAGTCAAGTAGTTAATTTATTTTAAATAATTAAATAAATTAAATAATATGATAACTAGTGGAAAAATAAAAGCAAACTGTAATTACCACCTCAGGAAGAGCGAGTCCTCCTGACACAGGTGTGTACATACCTACTAGGAGGGCTCAAATTTTGTAATTATTGTTAAGTTGATTCCATGAATAAATTATTATTATTATTATTTCAGTTTCTTTACATTCCTCAGTATTCGAATACTGGTACATATGATGAAATGCACGGGCCGAAGCCAAGTGTATTTCATATCCATAATATAGTTATAGTGGGATTCGAGTTTAAGTTTGATTCTGGTCTGATTCAGATGAATGGGAGGGCACGTCACTCTGTAAAAATTTACGGACTATCCTGCAGGTGTTTAGAATGACGGCTTTCTGCATGATTACATAGGAATACGATGGTAACGACAGTGTTTGTATGGAGGTGTGTAATTGCTGTGGAATGACACCTGTAGTGGACAATACAATGGGTACTTATTATTATCCAATCAAAGAATTTAATTTGTAAACAATAAACAAATGCTTGGAGTTATAAGGACTCTGTAGGAGCACACTTCAAACGCCTTGACAATGAGGGCGTGTTTGCTAAGAAATTCCTATGTGATTTTTCAACTTTGTTCTTTCGTCACAAGTCACGGACACACTTTTTGACGGCGGTTCACTCTGATTTATGACCCATATGTACTTATATTCAGTATACTTATAGGTACTTCATTAAAACGAAATACATTACAACATGCTTGATAAATAAGTAGTATCAACATTTTTAAAGTGATGTGTGAAATAATAGTAAAAAGTATTCAGAAACATGGACAGAAAATAGTGTTCCGCATAGTGAAAAGTACTTAGTTAAACAGTGAGAAAAGGTGAAATGTTACTTGGATTCCGCAAGAGTCGCGCGCGAGAGAAGAAAGCGGAGCCGGAACTGGATGTCGCATTCGATGTCAGCCACTACTTCATCGATGATGTGCTGGACCCGTGGCGGGAAAGAGGTGAGTGCTTGACGGGAGATAAATGAAGTTCACTTTATTGACTAGACAAGTGAACAAACGTAAAACACATGAATAGAACTAGCATAGAACTAGGACATTACAAAAACTGTAGTGGACGCCAATCTCGGCGGTATTCTGAATTCCCACCCAAGTAGAATTTAATTGATTAAAATATTTTTCTTCTTCTAAAATAAATTAACTATAATATTTAAATATATCAAAAGTCGCCTCACACTGGCAATTCATACCGCGCTTGAAACGCACGACACAGTCTTCGCCTAGTGTTGGTGTCATTACAAATTATGTGTGAAGGAAAAAGCGTTTTTCCTAATAAAAGGATGTGAAATTCTGAATAACTTTATTTTATCGTATTCGGCAATTAGACTCGAACCTTATCGGTAGCCATTTTGGCAGGGAAGAGAGGCATCGCTCTGTTTCACCGTGTGAGCAGGGATGACCCTATCGGTCAAGCAGAGCGATCCCTGCGATCCTAGCGGCCATCACCCGAACCACCGTATTATACAGGGTGATTTCAGGGTCGTGGATCAAGAACTAGTTTTTAGACTTGGTATCTGTTAGCCATTTCAAAAAAATTGTAGTGACACGAAACAAACGCATTTCATTTTTAATTTATTTTGATGAAAAAACACAAAATCACAAAAAAACATGGTTACCCTACTCTCTTTGACGGATGGTATGGAGAGTTGACAGTGGGGTAGGGCGACCAAGTTGTGTGGAAAATTATTATTTCCCATTAAAATTTGTAAAAAAAAGAAAAGAATTTGAGTTATAAACCTTCATACCGACTGTGATGTTGTCTACTTTGAATTTTTGACCATGTACAATTATTTCGGATCACGACCCCAAAATCACCCTGTAGAGTGTGAGTTGGCTTAGGCTGAGTCAGGGGCCTTTCAGCTCGAAGTACGAATTTTTCTATGGAAATGTTAGTTTAACTTGTTTGCACCAGATGTCTCTGGGTGCTGTCTCTATCGCACTTGCATATTGAAGTGACAGGGATGCAGCGGTCGTGCGGTTAGTTTTTACTAAATACACAACGGCGCTACGATCTATCTGGAGTATTTCACTGGTATCCCTATCTCAGTATATATATTGTACTTTGTGGGCTGAGTTGCGCCAACTTACGATCTCAGATCAACGTTAAATATGGCGCCGACAGCTGTCATTCCATAGAAACTCGTCAAACTTTCCATACATTCAGATTTTAACGAACACCGCTTACGATTGCAGGCGCTTTGGTGCAACCCAGCCTTAGTGGTACGGGGTCCGCGCCACTAGGTGTCGCCGTGTTTGGTCTTTTAATTTTTGGCAAATAAATGATTCAGCTTTTTTTTTTTGTATTTATTTATTTATGTCTAGGATCACCAACAGTGGCAACAACAATAATTAACATTGGAACAAAATAACATATGGTTTAAATTTAATTGCGCCAGCAATCACAGGTGAACACAGCATGCAATATAGAAAGCATCGACTTTAAAAACAAATTACAGTGAGAAGACATAAAATATAGTTAATAGTAATATGCTCGCCGTCGGCAGGGCATTCATCCTCACACCTTAGAACCTAAATGGTCGCGTACGGTACGGTTTCAGAGGAATTTCCTCCCTCGGACGCTCCGATTGTGGAATGAGCTCCCTGCCGAGGTTTTCCCGTCGGACTACAGTATGGGGTTCTTCAAGAAAGGAGTGTATAAATTCTTAAAGGGTCGGCAACGCGCATGTGACACCCCTAGGAGTTGCAGGCGTCCATAGGCTGCGGTGACCGCTTACCATCAGGCGGGCCGTACGCTTGTTTGCCACCGACGTAGTATAAAAAAATAAAAATAAAAATTGGTTGTTTGTAAAGTAGGTTTACGATCGAGATGTTTACGTGATAACGTCTTACTTCACTGGCACTTCACTTATACCTGCGATCGCGCTCGTGAGGTTTTGGTGTGACACAAGTTTCTGAACATGTCACCCGACTAAAACGATTTTAAAGACGTTATCACGTCAATAATAATAATGCTTAAACCTAAACTAGAAATAAGAGAGTCCAAAATCCAAAATGAGTGACTGTGGTTAGAGAGGCAATTCAATTAATAATCGACAGCAATTTGGTCCTGAATCGACGTAGGCTGTCATGGTTTATATCAAGCTGCTGGTGTGCATTGTTGCTCAATTGATTGTATAGGCGCGACAGACGGGACCCTATCACTTTGCTTCCTTACATACGATCTATTATCTTTATATCTATTACCTTTTCTAAAAAATGCAATGAAATATTGATGTTATGTTCCTTATAATAGGCTGCGAAGTACGACGTTTCAGGTGCGGCTAGGACAAGAGGTAGTTAAAGGAATTTCATACAAATCTTGCAGGCCTAGGCCTGCAAAGTCCTCTTTTTTAATTTCCATTCCACTTAAATTTGTGGCACAGGCATCATGACATTCTGCCACTATGCGTATTAAAAATAAAACTTTGTTTTTTTTTGTTGTTTATTTCATTGCATGTTTGAGAAAAGCACTATACATACCTCGGCGGGAAATATGGGGTTGCCGGCCTTAGACCTATCCGGCCTCGCTTCGCTCAGCCGTCTATATGTCTTCGGCCGGCAACCCCTTTTGTCCCGGCCTCTGTAGTAATGTACTATTAGGCTTAGTTACACACAGCCCGTAAAACACAGCTTGCGCTAGTAAACGGGCTGAAAGAGTAATCTAAGTTGGTCATCCTTAACTACCAAATCCTTTTTTTTTATTTTATCTTTATTTATTTAACGAGGGTTTTACAAATGCCACCCTCATAGTGGCTCTCTTACACTAAACATTCCTTAGTATTAATATAGACTTAACTAAATTATATAATAACTAGCCTCTTCTGAGGTCGGACAAGCTAAAATGCTATTTATTCTACCGAGATCGTACTTAATCACCTAGGATAATGCCGGTTGCAAAGAGAAAAGGACCCTGAGATATAGGTTCACCTAGTTCGGGTGTCTGCACCTCGAAGCAACCGAGCATTAAAAAGTGTGAGGGTTCGGGGTTCCCTCAACAGGATGGGGTACGGATGGTAGAAGGAAACAGGACACCAGGGTATTTATTAGTTAAAAGATAAGCCTACAGTCCTAATGGGGTAAGCTAAGAGTACAATATAGAAAACATAAAAATATACTTACAATAATTATGCCTTTTTAAAAATGTGTAGTGAAAAAAATAACTGCGTAACAAAAATTCACTGCACAGAATCACCAGAAAACCCCAACGCCTGTAGTAAACTGTATAGGCATATAAGATAATTATGCTTTTTAAAATTGTCAAACTGCTTGTGCTTCAAGATAGATGTTCTTGGTACGAAATCCAAGCTCGAACTGAGCTGCTGGAAAATGGCTGCGCAGTGTCACGTGGAATTTAGAATGTTGGACAAAATTTAGAATTGTTATCAGCCAGAATGTTTGTGTGTAACATTCCGATACACGCATCGTTACAAAAAGTGAAAATGTAAAAAAGCATTTAAGACATAAGGAAATTGTACTGTTTTTTTTAATTCTTATTCGAGTAAAAATCATGCATTCATTCATTATTACAGATGCCTTGGAGCGAGAGCGTCTGTCCCAGCACGCGGCGCTACGCGAGCTGGTGCTGCGGGGCGACGCGGCGGCGCTCCGGGCGCGGCTCGCGGCGCTCGGCGGCAGCGCGCCGCTGTGCGTCAACCTGACGCCGCAGGGCGGCAACACGCTGCTATACGTGTGAGTGACAGGGAGCGGGCCGTGTCACGCCCCGCGGCGCGTCTGTCCCAGCCCGCGGGCTGCTGCGGGGCGACGCGGCGGCGTTGGATTTTAAGACCTCCAGTGCTTCTTTATGTAAGTTGAGTACCATAATCTATTGCTTCCGAATTTTATTAATTCTCTTGTGTTTAGGGCGGTGGAGGCGGGTCACACGGCGGTCGCGAAGGCTTTACTAGAAGCTGGAGCCGATGGACGCGCGCATCCGGTCACCAAATATAGCCCGCTCTATATCGCGTGCTACCACGGACACAAAGAGCTGGTTCCTCTGTTGCTGGAGCACTTTCCTGAGGCTGTACAGGTTAGTGACTTAAGAGTTATCACCCAGCCATCAACATATCAGCCAAAAGACGTCTACTACTGGGTATGATTCTTTTCTAAAGGTCATGGCAATAAAGGGGTGCAAAGGAATTCGATCCCGGTACTTTAGTCGGAAAGGGGTTTACTTCCTTTGCGCATGTTACATGTAGCGATGGCTGTCCAAGAAACTTCGAGAGTATTCCGTGTGACTTTTGAACCAATAACTTCGCCCTGCCTGGCGAGACGCTGTGATAGTGCAGGCACTAGATGGCTTCGTTCTCTCTTCTAAACGCTCGTCCTGTCACGGTCGCCAATTCTTCCTGAAATGTGTTTATTAACCTTTTGAACGCCACGGTCGGCCATAGACGTCAACGTAAAATCGTCACCCCGACGCCAACGACGGCACTGGCCGACACATTTTTTTTGTGAAAAACTACTGAGAAGCTGCCCGATTTTATATTGGCATTATTTCATTACACATCATTTTTTTACCGTTGTGGCGTCAGGGGCACGGCGAATTACTTTGACGTCTGGCGGCGAAAAAGTTAAAAGTTAAGTCAAAATAACGCCGTATCGTTCAGACCGGTGGTGAGATAGTGGTGGTGCGGCCACCGCAGTCGTCCATGGGTTTCACGCGTTGTCCGCGTGAATAATCGGACTGTATTACACTCGCCCAATGGATTTGCGATGGAGGTGAATCCCCAGCGTGGCGTTTGCCTGACGTAAGCCCGGTGAGAATAGGGTTGAATGTCGAAGGACGAAAAGCGATTGGAAGGCCCAGAAAGCGATGGATGGATTGTGTGGGAGAGGATATGAGAAAGAAAGGAGTAAGCGCTGAAGTGACAAATGATAGAGAGGAATGGAAGAAGAAAACATGTTCATAAGCGGGATAAGGGCAGGGAGGTGATGATGAAGCACATCTGTTACGAAGTAACGTGTCTATACCATGTAATTGTCGTTCTATACATTATGGTATTTCTATGACCAAACGTTGTTGTTGCAGCAAGAGACGGTGGAGAAGTGGCTCCCACTTCACGCGGCGTGTATCGGCGGACACGCGGCGCTGGTTTCGCTGCTGTTGGAGCACCCCTACCCTGCCTCGCTGCGCAGCACCTACACGTAAGTTACCCAGACTTAAAAAACCAGGCAGTGGCGGATTGGCATTCTTGGCCGCCCTAGGTGTCACGCCATATAGTAAGTACCAGCCGGCCGCTTCTCGGCACCGATTGGCCGCTTGGCCGCCCTAAGGCAAATGGCTTAGGGCGGCCACAGGACCCAGGCAATCAGGCGGATTTAGGATTTTGATTTGGGGGAGCTTGAATTGGCTTGGCACCGTTTTTAGGGTTCCGTAGCCAAAATGGTGTCGCGGGTGGCGCAGGACCGGTCATTGTGCCACTCTTTGGGGAAGACCTATGTCCAGCAGTGGACGTCCTTCGGCTGATATGATGACGATAATGATAGTAAAATAGATTATTGTGATTTCTCGTTGCAGGGATGTGACGGGCAAGTGGCAGTATGAGGCAGCCTTTGACGTGAACGCTTTGGATGCGCGCGGGCAGAGCGCTCTATACGTAGCGAGTACTCTCGGCTGCTGCGCCGTGGCTGACGCGCTACTGTCATACTCCGTGCCGTGCCGCGCCGTCAAGGAACAGGTAAGAGTTCTCTCACAGACTTGCAGGGAATTTATTCACCTTGTTCCGACCTTTTTGCGGTCCAAGGAAAATGCAACAGTTACATAATAAAATAAGGTTTCTTAACATTCGAGAGTCGCTGTAACAAAACGAGCGTAGCGTGTTTTATTATTAAAGGTTCGAGAGTTTTAAGACCTAATTATGTAACGTTGCATACAATATGTTTTCTACGAAATAAAATAATTTGATTTAAATAAAAATTCGATGGCAGAACAAGGGCGTGTGCCTCTTTTAAAAATAAACAGTTGTATAATTACGTATGGAAATCCATTTCGATTCTCCCTCCAGTCATATAATGAGTTCTCTTGCATTTGTATAAATAGTACATTACTGCAGAGGCCGTGAAGTAAGTTTATCCTCGTTTTATCCGGCCTCGTCTACGACTCGGCCGTTTATCCCAAACTCTTCCAGCAAGCCCTGTCCGGCCGAGGATTGTATAGTACTTTTCTCAAACATGTTAGAAAAAAAATCAATAAAAAAATTACAATGTAAAAAGTAAAAAATACAAAACGTCCAAAAATAGCAAAGCATCATGACAAATAACGGAAATTAAATAAAAACACGAAACATGCTACAAAATACAAGCACCATTTAAAAAAAACACGAAATAACTAAAAAATAAAAAAAAAAAACAAAAAACTAAAAACAAAACCTGACGACCTGTTTAGCCTAGTTGGTAGTGACTCTGCCTCCGAAGCTAGAGGTCCCGGGTTCGAATCCCGGCCAAGGCATTTATTTGTGCATTTTTCACGGATATTTGTTCTTTGGTCTTGGATGTTTTCTATGTATTTAAGTATGTATTTATCTATATAAGTATGTATATCGTCGTCTAGTACCCATAGTACAAGCTTTGCTTAGTTTGGGACTAGGTCGATTTGTGTAAGATTGTCCCCCAATATTTATTTATTTATTTATTTAAAATATCAAAAACATGGAAAAACAAAAAAAAAATACGAAAAGTACAAAAAAATACGAAAAATCTTTTAAAAAGTCCATAAATATCAAAAAACACATGAAACGCTACAAAATAACTCGAAAAAACTAAAAAAAATACATAAATACTCGAAAAATTCGAAGAAAAACAAGAAAATACAAAAATACAAGAACGATAAAAAATACCGGAAAAATCTAAAAAAATACCAATTTACATAACAAATTAAAAATATATATACAAAATCGTGGCGGTTGGTTCTATGTAATATTTCCTTTATCAGTTGATTTTAGTAAGTTAATTTAAAAAGTTAGAGCAGCGGACAATAATGTTAGTTTCATACATTCTCCATACATTACTACTTGGCCGCCGGCCAAGAAGTAATGTAGGGAGCCATAAACAGGTAACTTCATGTCCTCTTTTCGTGACATTAATGCAAACATTTAGGCGCATGTTTGAGAAAAAGTTTATTGTTTTAATACTGCTGACAGAAATTTAATTGGCTGATTATTGGCTATGTGCACGTCTGAAACGTCAAACGTCAAAGGTCCCGAGACAATGTCAAAACTCAGAGATGTCAAATAATGACACATGAATATTTTATTTACTTTAGTAAACGAGAAAGACCCCGTATTGGAAATTTTACTGAAATAAATAAGAGAATAAATAAATACATACAAACGAAACGAATCGTAGGAAACCGTTAAGAAACCAATAGAAAACGTGAAAGTTAATTTGACAGTGGTCCCCGGTAAGTACACATTTCTGCCATGGTGTGCGCTACGATCGCCTAGCTTACCCCCACCACCTACTTCGCACATAGCCAATAATGCAGGAGTAGAAAATAGAATGTAGTATAGAATCAACCGTGAAACTTGAATCTAACATTTCGCGGTGTTCCTTTATTAACCTGAGACGCAAAGTCAGTATTTATTTATTTCGATAAAAAACACACAGCATTACAGAAAAAAACTAAGGCACTGTGAAGTTTATAAATTCCTATGTTAACAAAAAATAATAATAACAGCTAGACACAACAATTAGAACAATATCAGTATACACAGGTTTAAAAATAATTGGCAAACAGATAAGGACATATTATTCGTACTACTTAAGATTAACTATAGATAGATGATTGTCGTTTATCCATCGCCTCGCATAACTTCATACACTCGTCACATATGGTCATCCAGCTACTATCAAAAACATCACATTCTGGTGCTGATGCGAGCAGCATATTGATGCAATGGAGTGCGCGAACAAGAGGTGATTTGCCGTGAGACACGGTGCGGGTTTTCGGCACTGCTAGAAATTGACGGGTGCGTGGCGGAGATTAAAGTTTGCCCTCGCCACCGAGGGAACAAACAGACGTACCAGTTGTGTGACTAACTCCGGACAGTCAGAATTTCCTCTCAAGATATTACAAGCAGTTGTCAGTAGCCTATAGTTGCGCCTTACCTCCAGAGAGTTGAAGCCCAGAACGCCAAGCAAGAATTTAGACGGGTACAAAAAAGGATAGTAACCGTATGACTTCTTATATAGAAAACGCAAAAACGCTTTTTGGATCTTCTCTAGAAGTATCTTCTGTAGAAAAAGCTCGGTGTGCTAAACAGATTGAGACAGTATTTCACGCCGGCCCATCGCCTACAGCTTTATAAGGCACAGGTCCGCCCACATATGGAATACTGTTCTCATCTTTGGGCAGGGGCACCACACTACCAGCTTCTCCCTCTGGACCGCATCCAACGGAGAGCGACTCGAATTGTCGGCTGCCAGCGGGTTTCGGAACGGCTTGACTCCTTGGCGCTGCGTAGAAATGTAGCCTCGCTCTGCATTTTCTACCGCATGTATTACGGGGAGTGCTCCGAGGAATTGTTCGGATTAATCCCTGCCGCTTCCTTCCGCCATCGCCCAACGCGACAAAATTTCCATCCTCACCACTTAGATGGTTGGCAGTCCTCAACTGTGCGTTTCTCCAGAAATTTCTCGCCTCGCACAGCTAAACTGTGGAATGAACTGTCGCCTGCGGTATTTCCGGACCGATTCGACCTTCAAACCTTCAAGAAAAGAGCGTACTCCCATCTTAAAGGCCGGCAACGCACTTACAACCCCTCTGGTGTTGCGAGTGTCCATGGGCGGCGCTAATCGCTTACCATCAGGCGATTCGTCTGCTCGTTTGCCACCTATGTCATAAAAAAAAAAAAGTAAGACATAAGTGACCTCGTGCGGATTCCAGACAGCTGAAGCTGCCTCAAGGTTGCTACGAACCAGCGCTGTGTATACTAACTTGATAGCCCTGGGTTCATAAAAATCTCTGGCATTCCTGATGACAAAACCCAACCTCCGGTAGCAGTCCACGGCTAATGCCTTCATGTGATCGTGGAAGTTGAGTTGTGCATCAAAGACAACACCTAAGTCCCGGATAGAATGAACCCGGACTATGAGTTCCGATCCCAGCCGGTATTCCACTAATAATGGATTACGAGCTCGTATGAGCACGGCTAAAGGTCATGACGGAGCACTTTTCGTAATTGAAAAGTAGCTTATTGTCCATGCTCCATTGATGAACGCTGTCAATGTCTGCCTGTAAAGACTCACAATCCGATAACTGTTGCACGCCATACACCAGCTTTAGATCATCGGCATAGAGCAGGCACCTAGCATCCCTTGGTACTGAGGCCAAGTCGTTAATCATTATGCCGAAGAGAAACGGGCCCAGGATTGAACCTTGGCTGACCCCAGATCGTGTGTGGTAAGGCCTGGAGACAAAGCATCCGTGTTGTACATACTGTTGTCTATCACACAGATAGCTGGCAAAAAACCGTAGAAGCTTGGGCGAAAAGCCAATGCCGCATAGCTTGCTCAACAGTATGTCATTATCAACACGGTCAAAAGCTTTCCTAAAATCAAGGTACAACACGTCTACTTGCAATCCCGTATCCAAATGCTCGGAAATGGAGTCAACCAGGATCAGGAGGTTCGTCTCTACGGACCGCTTGGGCCTAAACCCATGCTGAGAGTCGCAGAGGTAAGGTTTCACTTGAGGGACAAGTAGTTTGCTCAATATTGCTTCAAAAAGCTTCGCCATAGAGGAAAGAATGGCTATAGGTCTGTAACTCTCAACATTGGCCGTATCATTCGCTTTGGGAATAGGGCGCACTCGCGTGATCTTCCACTGTCGAGGAAATTCCCCGGTAGAAAGAGCAAGATTGAAGATGTGGAGGAGCGGCCAAACTAGCCATTCCTTACAGCCCTTCAAAATATATGCAGGTAAACAATCTGGGCCAGGGGAGCTTTGAGGCTTCAGACGCGAAATGCCAAGATATACATCCGTTACACATATTTTTTCAATGTGAACGTAATTAGCGGTATGTGTTTGGTCCTCCCCAACAGTCTTGATATAATCAAGGCTGGGCGTGCATGGAAGAAATGCGCTCGAAAAGAAATCTGAGAAGGCTTGGGCCGCTTCCGAGCCCTCGTGAGTTTTTTCCCTCATAAGTGACCTGGGACTCAAAACCTCCTTTGGATTTTAGACTGCTGACATGTTGCCAGAACGCCCGTGGGTTGTCAGCTATTCTGCTCTGGATTCGGCTTATGTAGTCCTCGTAAGCCGTAGCTGTTTTAAGTTTTACAACAGCCCTCAGCTTACTAAAGTTCACATAAAGGGCCCTATCTCGCGAACGTTTCCACTCACGATGAAGATGAGCTTTCCGCTTGATATCACTGATTAAATCTGCATTAAACCAGATCGGATAACGTCTACAGGGTTTATTATATCTGACTTTCCTAGGTATGCATTCGTCGAAAACAGAATATATTATGTCGTAGAAGAGCTTCACAGCACTGTTGATATCTCTGCTCTCAATGACATCTTTCCAAGATACCTCGGTCATTAATTTGTAAAGGAGCTCATAGTTGCCTTTGGCAAAATTCCAGTCGAGTTTCGGATCCACATTGCTAGGTTAAGCCTTGGCGGTATTCTTCGCGGTGTCTAAAAGAGAAATAGAGATTTCCAGAGGAGGGTGATAAATGTCGGGGTGCAGAACAAGTCCTCCTTCCATTGCGTCACTAACAGAGATACTATGGTTACACATTCGCACCAACACCACATCTAATACTCTACCATACATATTTAAAACCTCATTCGTCTCTATCAAATCGCAAACAGTAGTAAAGTAACAAAAATAACTTAAAATATTAGTCGATGTATACTTTGGGTTCAAATTTAGATCACCAATTATCATTACGTATCTGTCTGTGGTATCGTAGCTCCCAAACGGATGAACCGATTTTCGTTTAGTTATTTTTTGTATAATAGATAATTTTATCCCGAGTGTTCTTAGCCATGTTTTATGATAATCTGTTCATCTGTTTTTGAGATATTCAGCTTTGAAATGAAAATGTCGGGGGTTTTTCAACTTTACTATAAGATACAAACTTAACAGGAGAATTATTATTTATCCTTCCGATGGGTTTCATTATTTACATAATAGTACATTACTACAGAGGCCGGGACAAAAGGGGTTGCCGTCCGAAGACATATAGACGGCTGAGCGAAGCGAGGCCGGATAGGTCTAAGGCCGGCAACCCCATATTTCCCGCCGAGGTATGTATAAGTATAGTGCTTTTCTCAAACATGCAATGAAATAAACAACAAAAAAAAACAAAGTTTTATTTTTAATACGCATAGTGGCAGAATGTCATGATGCCTGTGCCACAAATTTAAGTGGAATGGAAATTAAAAAAGAGGACTTTGCAGGCCTAGGCCTGCAAGATTTGTATGAAATTCCATTAACTACCTCTTGTCCTAGCCGCACCTGAAACGTCATACTTCGCAGCCTATTATAAGGAACATAACATCAATATTTCATTGCATGTTTGAGAAAAAACTTTTATTTCACCTTTGGTCGGTTTGGTTCCTGCGTGAGAGTGTTAAGAGGCAAGCATGTTCTTAAAAACTTTGAATGCCACCACCACCATCACCATATCAGCCCTAGGAGTGACTCCAGCAGTGGACGTCCTAGGCTAGGACGTCCACTGCTGGACATAGGCCTCCCCCAATTTCATGGGGGGTAAATGCCATAATCGCCACGCTTGGCATGCGGGTTGGCGATCGCAGTATCTCCACCGCACTCTATGAATGCTGCTGCCCATTCCCCGGTGGTCTTGGTCGTAGTTTAAGGACATACCCGGGTCCAATTGAATGCAATGTTACTTAATTAAAAAATAATAATAATGTAATAACCTTTAATAAAAATTTTGGTTAACTTTGCTAAATAAATACATATGATTTATTTTAATATCTGTTTTCAAAATTATGTCAGTAACAAAAATGTCTTCTTGTATGTTTATTATGGTTTACTACCACTTCTTGTATTGGAAGAGCGGTGTCTCCTGACACAAGCATACTCGTAATTGTAATGCTTAATAGGAGGCTCCAACCTTGCCTATTGTAAAAATATGTCAATGACCTAAATAAACTATTTTCATAATATATATATATATATATATATATATATATATATATATATATATAATTTTGTTTAAAATATACTTGTATTTATTTGTTCGCAGACGGAGGAAGCGGAGACTCCGCTGGCCCCGCCTGCGGTGCTCAGCCCGCAACGCGGGATCTCGCTCGGGATACACGCGATCGTGAGCAGGCTCACGGGGGCCAGTAGTACTGTAAGATATTCTGTTGCACATAATGAAATCATCGTCAAACTGAAGTAAGACTGGGCTGGGCATGTTTGCCAATAAAAAACGTTGCCTTGCCTTGCCTTGCAAATAGTTAACTCGCTCCGCTATACGCTTGCGCTTTGAAATTGTAATCTAATTATTGTGTTTGTGCTTTCGGACGTTCTACGGCAAAAATTATAAATTTTCTACTTTTATTTTGTACCGGGTTTTTGTGCATTAATTTGTGTTTGTTATCGTTCCTTCGGACTTTTAATTTATGGAACCTACCAACCACAGGTCCATTGGCTGTACGCAACACTTGTTTGCAGGAAGGGGTGGAGGAGAAGCGCGTGCACCCGGTGCGGGTGGAGTTGGGTCGGGGCGGGGACTCGTGCGTGGCGTGCGCGGCGCGCGGCGGCCACGCCCGCACCGTGCGGCGGCTGCTGCAGGCCGGGGCTCCCGCCGCCGCGCCCGCCGCGCCGCCCGAGGTAACCTTGCATCAGTACCTAGGGGCTTGCAATGGGTGGAGCGCGTCGCGTTTGAAACCTATCGCTCGCAAACTCTGGGGTTAACAGTCAGTCGAGGGCCGGCGCCGCGCGACCACATCTGTGTCGTGTCGCGATCCGCCTCCGCCGCCGTTGAATACGACTAACCGCGCGTAAATAACTCCTATTCTTAATGTGGATGTCTTTACGGAGAATCTAATATAAACAAGTCACTATTTTATAAAAACTTTGTTATTCTAAAAGGCAATCAATCGTATTAATTTCTAGCCTATTTTACGATTTTTTTTACTCCTATTTATTTTGTAGTTTATAAACCCACGACTAAATTGTAAATGAATTATTTGTTGCCTTTCCTATATCTACTTATGTAAGTAAATGTAGGACATTATCAAATAATTTGTACCTTTTGAATATAAAAGAACGTATCCTCATAAGACAATTACGGCACTTACGTCGTTTTGTGGAAGGAGGAGCCTTTCGGTGATAACGTAACCTTTTTAACCGACTTCAAAATTTTAAAAGAGGAGGTTATCAATTCGGTTGTATGTTATTTTTTTGTTTTTTTTTTTTTTTTAATGTTTGTTACTCCATAACTCCGTCATTTCTTAACCGATTTGGAAAATTCTTTTTTTGATTGTATGGATATATATCCAAGTTGGTCCCGTTTTTGTCAAAACGCAGTTCTGATGATGGGATCCATGAGGAATTGAGGGAACTCCTCAAATCTTTAAGGCAATCATATAGTGATTTTTGTGTTTTTATCAACAAGTCAAGCATTTTCATTCAAAAATGTGACATTGGATGAAGTGGAACTGCTGATGATGATCAGAACAGAACTCTTCAACGACGAAAAGTTCACGTTTGGCGATTTCTCCTCCTAGCTGTGTTTGTTAAGCAATTTCTATTTTCACGATTAATTTTTTTCATCCTCGATTTTTGATGATGGGATCCATTAGGAATTGAGGGAACTCCTCAAATCTTAAAGGCAAACATATAGTGATTTTTGTGTTTTTATCAACAAATCGAGCATTATCATACAAAAATGTGACATTTGATGAAGTGGAACTGCTGATGATGATCAGAACGGAACTCTTCAACGACGCGTAGTTCACGTTTGGCGATTGGTTCTCATCGTTTTGTCTGTCAAGCAAACAAGGTTTTTCCATGATTCCATGAGGAATTGAGGGTACTTAGTCTTCTACCATTATAAACATACTTATAGTCATTTTTATTTTATTGTATGGAATCTAAGAGTGCACCATCTAAGTATAATAATCTTTCACCGGCCTCCCCCATTGAAGTCGGTTTTTTTTTCTTAAAAATTATTCAGCTATACTGTTCAAAATAATCTTCTATAAAAGTGGTTACGAAACCCTGAAAAGAGTATCGTAATAGACCTGTAGGTATATTTTATGAACTTACTTTTTGTGTTACTTACTTACAAATTATAGTTCACAAACCTAGATAAACCTAGATGCCCCCAATGCATGTACTTCGCGTGAATCTAAATGGAACGACAACCCAAGAGTTAAATGGAATTTCCGTTCACGAGATCAGTTTTATTTTTGGTGTTATTCATAACGACACTGACATACATGTAAAGTAATATGTTCATAATTGACTGAGCGAGCGAAGCGTCACCGTTCAGCTTTCGACAAAAATTATTTCGTATGTCCGGATGTTCTCCTCTACGAGTCGCATTTCTCGACCGATTCTCGTGAAATTTTGTGAGCAGGTTCGATAATTATAAAGATTTTTTTTGTAGTCAGTTTTTGGAAATTTTGAAATTAAAAAAAAAATGTTTCGTTTGCCTGTCCGGATGTTCTCCCCTGCAGATCGCATTTCTCATCAGAAATGTTATATAGAATTATTTCGTCAAGTATGTTTTTGTTAATGTTGAAATATGAAAAAAATATACTAAAATTTATCGCATGTATGTCCGGATGTTCTCCTCTACAGGTCGCATTTCTCGACCGATTCTCGTGAAATTTGTGAGCAGGTTCGATAATTATAAAGAATTTTTTTGTAAAGTAAGTTCTTGGAAATATTGAAATTTGAAAATTAAAAAAAATGCGACGTCTGCAACTCACAGAGCCGCTATGATCTGAAACATTTTTTGGCCTTAAGTCTTAATGTATTCTTGGAGTGACGACCCCAACGCTACACGTGCCGCGCGTGAATGATTACAAGTTATGCGATGGACAGAGATGCACAGAGTAGGCACATGTTTTATGCCTAAACGCCGTTTTTGCTAGGAAGTTAAATTTCTGTACTTGTACTATTACATATTCTGTGTCTGTACTATATGAGATCTATACAATTCCGTTATCTCTGTAATTTAAAAAGTATTAAGTTAAATACATGAATCTTACGCACTTGGGATTACTGCTACTGCTGCTCAATCCACCAATGGAGCGCCAACGGATGTCCACAGTCCTCCATATACAACTATCTTAAACATCTTATAATGAGATAAAATGACTGACGATATTTGCTTCTGGTTCGAGTACTTATAATTAAGGCTTAAATATCGCTCGCCCATACAAACTTCTACCCCGCATTTCACCCCCTAAGGAATGATTTCCGGAATAAAAACTGTCGTATGTCCTTTCCCGGGACTCTAACAATCTCTATAGCAAATTTCATCTAAATCTGTTTAGCGGTTTAAGTGGGAAGAGGTAACAGACAGACAAGAGTTTCTTTCGCATTTATAATGGGTCGCAGGTCTGGAATCCTTGCTATAATACTCGTGTATATATATATCGGCAGGATCGAACGCATACATCAAAAATTTGTAAAATATCTAAGCTTTAAATTGGAATGTCCCTACAGTTCTTCCAACTATCTTAAAATACGAGTATGCAAGCAGCATCACCTTGTCCCTTTACGAAACCGACGTGAAATAGCAGATGTAACCTATCTTCTAAACATTACCAGTGGCATAATCGACTGCCTTGAGTTGCTAAGCAAACTGTGCTGTTGCTAAGCAAACTCCCACTCGTTCTAAAACGTATCATACCCCAATAGCTATTAATAATGCATCTTCCAAATATAGACAGAATAGTTTTTTAACGCGCGCCAGTCGTAATTTAAATGACTTGTCTAATAAACATGATATTGATATATTCAACTGTAGAATTCCTAGCGTGAGACGTAATCTAGTGCAACAGTATTTTGAGTGAGCGTGTTGGCTTCTTGCGAGTTTGAAGTTATGTACTTACTATTACGAGGCTTGCACTGAAAGTGGCGGGAATCGAATACTTATTAATTTATTTTTAACATGTATTATACCTTTTTATAATCTCTGAAGTTTCCTTATCTCAACACACTGGCCACTTAGAAAAAAAAAAGTATGGTTCGGTTTCAATTGTTTATTGAAGTCGTCGAGTCACTGCTTAAAATGGAATTGTGCCGTGAAAATTTCAGAGCTATGATTTATTATGACTTTAAAAGTGGACTAACACAAAAACAATGTGAAGAGCGGATGGTTGCTGCTTTTAATATTGAAGCTCCTTCAAAGACTACAATATACAGGTGGTATTCAGAATTTCAACGTGGCCGTGTATCCCTCACCGACGAAGTGCGTGAAGGTCGACCAAAATCGGCAGTCACGCAAGAAAACGTCGATGTTGTGCGTCGTCTGATAAATGAAGACCGACATGTGACATATCGGGAAATTCAAGAGCACCTGGGTATTGGAATGAGTCAAATACAAATTATTTTAAAAGAAGAATTAGGCGTGAAAAAGTTATTTTCCCGTTGGATACCTCACCTATTGTCTGACGAGCAGAAAATAGTCCGTGTCAATTGGTGCCGCAAAACTTTGAAAAGATTTAACAAGGGACGCTCAAATGCTGTTTTTAGCATAGTATCAGGTGACGAGTCGTGGATATACGCTTATGAGCCTGAAACTAAAAACCAATCCCGAGTATGGGTCTTCGAAGACGAGCTCAAACCCACAAAAGTTGTTCGTTCTCGCAGTACGGCTAAGAAGATGGTGGCTACGTTTATCTCTAAATCTGGTCACGTAGCTACTGTGGCTCTTGAGGATCGTAGAGCAGTCAATGCTGATTGGTACACCACTATTTGTTTGCCGAACGTCTTTGCTGAACTCCGAAAAACAAACCCTAGTCGTCGCATCATCCTTCACCACGACAACGCCAGCCCACACACCGCTCGGACAACAACTGAGTACCTGGACGGTGAAAAAGTCGAAATATTGGACCACCCTCCATATAGCCCTGACTTAAGTCCCAACGACTTTTTTACATTCCCCAGAATCAAGGACAAACTGCGTGGTCAGCGGTTTCAGACGCCAGAAGAAGCAGTGGAGGCCTATAAAATAGCCATTTTGTCGACCCCTACTTCAGAGTTCAAAAAGTGCTTTATGGACTGGTTTGAACGCATGCATAAGTGCATGAAATACAAAGGAGAATATTTTGAAAAACAATAAAAATAAATAAACTCACTTATACTGCATATTTTCTTCTATTCCCGAAACTTTCAGTTTTACCCTCGTATTCTTATTTTTAAGCTGGTCTTTGTTGTCAATATTTTAATACTACTAAACTATCCTCGTTGTTTACCTTAATACACATTGTATTAATTAATTAATACATGAGTTGGTGAGAACTCCACTGTCAGAATTTGTATAAAATCTTTAATTTTTGCTTACATGTGTGGTTACGTTAGTGCGTAACATAAGAACCTATTAGTAATATGATGTCACTACCTGTGAGTTCCTATAATTGGCTTTCTATTTTAATGCCTAATGTAATATGACAGTGGTTGGATCTCAAAATAAAATAAATATATAAATAATATTAAGTATGGATGTATGTAGTCGACTGTATTACTAAGACCTTTTTAAGGCACGAGTGAATAGGCATCTTCTGGGTGAGCTCGCTTCATCGTCGGCCTCATCTTTGCCCCCTGGCTAGGTGCTGGCCCAGAGCAATCTCATTTGTAATCATCCTCATCCTCCTAGCGTTATTCCCAGTACAGTTGCATCCTGAAGGATGCCTGGGGTCCGCTACCTTATCCCAAGGATTGGCGTAGGCACTAGTTTTTACTGAAGCGACTGCCATCTGACCTTCCAACCCGAGGGGGAAACTAGACCTTATTTGGATTAGGCTTCTCCAGTGAGTGGGCAACTTGACTGTTGGAAGTTCTCAAGCCGCCCGGAGGCCTCTAACTTGGCTTAACGACTGCTGTCATGGACAGCAACCGGGATGAACGGCTTAACGTGCCTTCCAAAGCACGGGAGCGTTCAGTTACTCAAAGCGGTCACCCATCCATATACCGCACGCGGTACGCGGGTGCCGCTGGGCCACGAACGCTCTCCCAGTTTTCCCAAGCAAGCCCATTTTTAATAATAAAAAACAAACCTATAGTGATTTGCAAGGTTTCCTCTCACAGTGTATTGTGTTGTCAGAACGAGAGCGCCGGCACGCGCGACTCGCGCCGGCGCTCGCGCAGCGCGTCCGCCGCCGGCTCCATGTCGCCGTCCGTCTCGCTCACCCGCGCCTCCACCGACCGTGAGTACACACATCAGCGAATACATTCAAAGAAGGAAATACGGTTGATACTCACTCCTAAAGTAAATAATAATAATAAATAAATAATAATATAATTCTAGTTGGTAGTGACACTGCCTCCGAAGCTAGAGGTCCCGGGTTCGAATCCCGCCCAGGGCATTATTTGTGCATTTAGCACGGATTTTGTTCTTGGGTCTTGGATGTTTTCTATGTATTTAAGTATGTATTTATCTATATAAGTATGTATATCGTCGTCTAGTACCCATAGTACAAGCTTTGCTTAGTTTGGGACTAGGTCGATTTGTGTAAGATTGTCCCCCAATATTTATTTATTTATTTAATAAAGAGGAAAGATTTGATGGTTAGTTTGTTTACATTGAATAGGCTCCGAAACTACTGAACCGATTTGAAAAATTCTTTCACTGTTGGAAAGCTACACTATCCCTGAGTGACATTGGCTATAATATATTTCCAAAAAAATTAAGGACCCTTACTAAAATTCCGATTATGTAACCCAAGGTGTAAAAAAAATTTTTTACATTGAATAGGCTCCGAAACTACTGGACCGATTTGAAAAATTCTTTCACTGTTGGAAAGCTACACTATCCCTGAGTGACATTGGCTATAATATATTACCAAAAAAATTAAGGACCCTTACTAAAATTCCGATTATGTAACCCAAGGTGTAAAAAAAAATGTTTACATTGAATAGGCTCCGAAACTACTGGACCGATTTGAAAAATTCTTTCACTGTTGGAAAGCTACACTATCCCTGAGTGACATAAGCTATCTAAATCTACACTAATAATAAAGACAGCGCAAGCTTAAGACGGCGCAGTACGATCGGTGTGGATCGGTTCTCCATACAAACGTATTTAGGCTCTCATTTTAAAACACCATGCTAGAATAACATGAAACTTTGTATACACAATGGGATCCGGCATACCTAGGTCGGAAATAAGTTTCTGTTGCTAGAAATTGAAAAAGAAAAAAAATACAGCGGTTTTTGAGTTTTTTACGGCTTGTATGAAAACCTTAATAATCGCTGTATTTTTTCGCCATTATAATTTCAAGCAACAGAAACTAATTTCCGCCCTAGACAAGCTGGATCCCATTGTGTATACAAAGTTTCATGTTATTCTAGCAAAATGAGAGCGTAAATACGTTTGTATGGAGAACCAAACGTACTGCGCCCTCTGAAGACCCGAAAGACTAGTTACGATGCGGAATGCACTAAAATCGGTTGATTTTCCGGATGGCCCCGTAACAGTGCCTTTCAACCAGAGATGTGCTATGTAACTATGCTGCGAGAATGCGTACGCTACGCTACGAAAACCCGTTTCCACCAATGAATGCAATTGGTGGATTCCAACGCATCCATAGCACATCTGTCGGCCTGTTTAGCCTAGTTGGTAGTGTCATTGCCTCCGAAGCTAGAGGTCCCGGGTTCGATTCCCGGTAAGGGCATTTGTTTCTGTGGTGAGCAGAGACATTTGTTCCTGAGACTTGGATGTTTTCTATATATTTAAGTTTTTTAATCTATTAAATACAGTGTAAGTCTAATACGGGCGATAAATTAAATCGGACATAGTATTCATTAGTGTAATTATGAATTAAAAAGTTTTTTTAAGTTACAGTTCATTACGACCCCATAATTATTATTTTTTTAATTTCTCAGCAGTTAAATGTTCATTAGCAATACAACAACGTAAGCGTGTTTGCATTACATTGCGGGCTGAATTATTTTGTATGGGCAAAATTATTGTTGCAACTTTAAGTAGATGTCATCTAATTACGTTTACTTTGTCCTATACTAACCACCGTTAAGAGATTCGCCCGTATTAGACTTACACACTGTATATCGTCGTCTAGTACCCATAACACAAGCCTTGTTGAGCTTACTGTGGGACTAGTTCGATTTGTGTAAACATTTCCCCTAATATTTATTTATTATTATTATCTCTGAGATATATGTAGTCGTTTGGGGTAGCAGGGTTGCGTCGGAGATGATTGAAACTTAAGATCCAAGTATATAGTGAAACTTTATTGAAAGAAATACCCTATTATATACGCGTTCGGTTCAGCATATACAAGCAATATGCGTTTATGCTGCAGTAAACTATGAAGTTACTGTTAAACTCTAAAGGTGACTAATGACCATACTTCATCTCTGGTGGAAAAGCACCCTAAGCCCCCGTAGTAAACTATTAGCCGTCCTCCAGGCGACGTGCCGTGGACAGCCTTGGCTGTGGCCGTGCGGAACAAGCACGTGCACGTGGCGGACGTGTTGCTGCGCGCCGGCGCGGACGACCCGCACGGGCTCGCGCTGCGCGAGTGCCTCAAGCACGGGCTACTGGCTCTACTGTCCGCTATACTAGCGTCCAGGGTGAGTACAATACAATACAATACTCTTTATTGCACACCTCAATTAAAGGACACAGTACAGTACGTAATAACAATAAGTAGAGGCAAACAAAAGGCGGTCTTATCGCTAAAGAGCGATCTCTACCAGACAACCTTTGGGTAGCGGAAATCAAAGCAAATAATTACAATTCGCAGTAGGTGGTGCAAAAACAATTTATGAAACCTACTAATAATTACGACAGTTTTATACTATATTTATAATAATATGCATATATTGAGTCATACTCATGCTCATTTATTTGCAATGATTTTATACATTACACCTCAAAATAATTTTTCTCAAACATGCAGTGAAATATTGATGTTATGTTCCTTATAATAGGCTGCGAAGTGTGACGTTTCAGGTGCGGCTAGGACAAGAGGTCGTTAATGCAATTTCATACAAATGTTGCAGGCTGAGGCCGGCAAAGTCCTCTTTTTTAATTTCCATTCCACATAAATTTGTGGCAAAGGCATCATGACATTCTGCCACTATGCGTATTAAAAATAAAACTTTGATTTTTTTGTTGTTTATTTGATTGTATGTTTGAGAAAAGCACTATACATACCTCGGCGGGAAATATGGGGTTGCCCGCCTGAGACCTATCCGACCTCGCTTCGCTCAGCCGTCTATATGTCTTCGGCCGGCAACCCCTTTCGTCCCGGCCTCTGTAGTAATGTACTATTAAAAATAATACATAAAATTATACCGTTTTCATAAATATACTTAAAGGTCTAAAATTTTTAACGATTAAATATTACAGTGTATCTATAAGCATTCGTAGACAAATTTTAGGGTCAGATTTTGAGTGCATATTGGCTTGCAGCATAGAATTGGAGCAAAAACATTTTTTCACTTCTCATGCTCTGTAAGTTCTTTATGATGTGCAAGTTGTCTCGCATAAAATGCCTTGTTTTATGCACTTGTTGTACCACCACCACCACCATATCAGCCGAAGGAGGTCCACTGCTGGACATAGGCCTCCCCCAATTTCATGGGGAGTAAATGCCATAATCGCCACGCTTGCATCGCATCGCTTGGCTTGACTTGTTGTACAGTCTACTATTATTAAATGTTTTTTTATGACATAGGAGGCAAACGGGCAGACGCATCGCCTGATGGTAAGCGATTAGCGCCGCCCATGGACACTCGCAACACCAGACGGGTTGTAAGTGCGTTGCCGGCCTTTAATATAAATGGGGGATCGAAGTTGCACCACGTCCGTGGGGAGTACCCACCGTTACCCTACACGTGACCCCTGGGTTGTGCTAAAACTGCAACCGTTTTTTCGATTCGACCTTCAAACCTTCAAGAAAAGAGCGTACTCCCAACGCACTTACAACCCCTCTGGTGTTGCGAGCGTCCATGGGCGGCGCTAATCGCTTACCATCAGGCGATTCATCTGCTCGTTTGCCACTTATGTCATAAAAAAAAAAACAAAACAAAACTGGCAACCGTACTTGTCTTCTCGAAGATCTCACGGTTCGAAAATTTATGCTATACGATTATTATTATTAATATAAATGTAATATCAACAGGCGTACCCGGACCCTGAATACAAGATGAACAAGGCGGCGGTGTCAGCTAGGGTGCTCCAGGCTAAAGGCCGGGACTCCGCGCTCACACACAACGCCCTCGTGCCGAAGACCCCAGTCATGGTGCACTGGCGGGCCCTACACACACAGCTCGACACTATACGGTGAGTATCAGTGGCGTGAAGTTGCGTATGCATTCGAGGCAGGCGTTTTATAGGACACCTCAACCACAGATGGCTCCGTATAGGCGTCATTTTATATTAAAATAATTGATACCAATAAAAAACGACTCCAATTTTGTACTTCGCTATGCAACACACATTACGTTTTTAACCGACTTCAAGATTTCAAAAGAGGAGGTTATCAATTCGGTTGTATGTTGTTTTTTTTTTTTTAATGTTTCCTAACTCCATAACTCCGTCATTTCTTAACCGATTTGGAAAATTCTTTTTTTGATTGTAAGTATATATATATCCAAGTGGGTCCCATTTTTGTCAAAACGCAGTTCTGATGATGGGATCCATGAGGAATTGAGGGAACTCCTCAAATCTTGAAGGCAAATATATAGTGATTTTTGTGTTTTTATCAACAAGTCAAGCATTTTCATCCAAAAATGTGACATTGGATGAAGTGGAACTGCTGATGATGATCAGAACAGAACTCTTCAACGACGAAAAGTTCACGTTTGGTGATTTGTCCTTCTAGCTGTGTTTGTTAAGCAAGTTCTATTTTCACGATTGATTTTTGTCATGCTCGAGTTCTGATGATGGGATCCATTAGGAATCGAGGGACCTCCTCAAATGTGAAAGGCACACAAATAGTGATTTTAGTATTTTCATGAACTAATCAAGCATTTTCATTCATAAAAGTGACATTTGATGAATTGGAACTGCTGATGATGATCAGAACGAAACTCTTCAACGACGCGTAGTTCACGTTTGGCGATTGGTTCTCTTCGTTTTGTTTGTCAAGCAAGCAAGGTTTTTCCATTATTCCACGAGGAATTGAGGGTACTTAGTCTTCTACCATTATAAACATACTTATAGCCATTTTTATTTTATTGTATGGAATCTAAGAGTGCACCATCTAAGTATCTTTCACCGGCCTCCACCATTGAAGTCGGTTTTTTTTTCTTAAAAATTATTACATTTCCTTCCCACTTCACCACCTGTACTGCTTTTCGATAGCAATTAAGGTGGTTACTACAGATCCCAACCGAGTCACTTTATATGGGCTCAGGGAACCCATACTAAACTTCAGTGCCTCATTTTAAGTTCCACTTTAAAATGTGTGTTTTTACGAGCATTGGTTGCTACGCCAACGAAATTTTATCGGACTCTGTGGAGTGCCTACATCATTGAGGAGTTCCATATGATAACTGTGGTCAATATCACTAGTTCCGTTTCACTAAATTTGTGGTTTCCGAGAGCCAATGCTTGTTTACCTTCAGAAAATACCAAAATCGGCAACTAAACTTAAGTGGCAGTAGAGTTGATCTCAAAATGAATCTATTGACGATCTTCCCTTATGGTTTACGTGTGTGTTCTCTCGTGGACAGCATGTCATGGCTCAGTGCAGCAGCATTGCGTGTGAACCCGCAAGTGACGGGCGACGCGCTGGCGCTGCACGCGATCACTCGCCTAGAGCTCGCGCAGAATGAGCTGAGGTCGTTGCCCGCTGCGCTCTTCTCGCTGCTCAGTCTCAGGCAAGTTGTAACTCCGAGTGTCTGTTTTTATTAGCTACAAAGATAGGTACAGCAGCGTGTAATGTTTCCCTTGTATCTCGCAAAAATGTAACTGAGAGATAGGGTGCAGGCTGAAAACCAGCGCTGCGCGGCCGACCCAGCTCGCAGCATATGCTGAGACCTGAGTCCGTTGTCGCAGAATCAATTATAAATACGTGAAGAAGTGGTGGTCCGAGACGTTTACTTTACTGGTAACCCTCGACGTGAGCGCGCTGCAGTATTGCTGAGGCTGGCTGAGTGCTGGTTCCGTTTTGGCTCGCTGGAGATCCTGGCGAGGAACGGGGAGCTGGCGGTGCTGCGGCAACTCGCCGATTTCATCATAAAGGTGATAATAATGGTCATAAAAACTTAAAATGACTAATGTAAAATAACTAAAATAAAACACTTCAGTGAAGTATTAAAGTTGTGATGTAATACTAGCATTGTGAAAATTTAATTCAATTTGTGACCAAAATATTTTGAGTGTGTATGTGAAGTCCCCAACCAGTACCGCGCCGCCCATCGTATTTCTAAAAGCCGTGTGGTACTGCCGTGTATTTTTTGGTGGAAAAAAAATAATTTTTTATTTTATTTTATTTAAAAAAAATATTGGTTGTTTGTAAAGTTTATTTATTTATTTTTATTTATTTATTATTACCATTAATATTAGCACTAACAGTTATACCTTACATGCTAATTAGTAATTACTTATAAAAAAAAATGTACACGTCAAATTTATAATACAACAAGAGATAACAAAATAAATAATTTACAAAAGTCAGTGGAATTGGATTGCGATTAATACAAAGAAATACAGAAAGTCAATACAATATGATACAGCTAAAATTACAAAATTAAGTTAAAATTACAAAGGAATACAGAAATACGGAATGTCAATACAAAAGTGAAAATGATAAATTATGCAATATTAATAGGTCAAGGTATTTAATAATTTAACAATACAAATTAAGCAGTTATGGAGCTAGGAGTGACAACTTTCTCTAGATATTGATAGGCAGCCGCCATAAACTTTGGTTTCGAGCTTGAGAACATGTCCAGTTGGCTGTCACTGTCCAGTATATTGTTTAACAGCTTTAGTACTTGATGCAGAGGGGAAGAGGCTAGTGCGCGAGTTCTTGTAGGGGGGACAGCGAAGAGATCGCGGCGACGAGGACGTAGGTGCTTTGCGGAAAGACGTGGAACTCTGAGTCCTATAAGATCAAGCAGCTGGGGATTGGTCACAAGGCCGCGTATTAATTGGAAGAAGTATTTTATTAAATACATATTCCTGCGGGTCTCCAGTGAAGTATACCCTACCATACCAAGCACGAATAGGGTAGGATACATGTAAGGGTAGTTGCCGTATAGTTTTTTGTATAAGAAACGAACGAATATCTTTTGAACTTTTTCAATACGGAGCGTGTACTCTTGTTCGTGGGGATTCCAGATGATGGCGTTTGTTTCCAATTTACTACGAACAAAGGCGTTGTACAAGACACTGATAGCATGCCGGCAAGTAAATAATTTGGACTGGCGGATGACGAATCCCAGACACTTTCTAGCCCCATTACAGATCTCAGTTATGTTAGGGTTGAAGGTAAGTTGGGGATCAAACCATGTACCGAGGTCCTTAATTGCATTTGTACGCTTCAGTGGTTTTCCTTCAATTGTGTAATTATAGGTAACAGGGAGACGACCACGCGAGTAAGTCATTAAAGAACATTTCTGCTCGTTAAGAGTAAGGCTATTGTTGTTGGCCCAGGCACAAACACCGTCAATATCCACTTGAAGTAGGGAGGAATCATAAGGAGTGTCAATAGGAAGTGCCAGCTTAAGGTCGTCTGCAAATAAGAGGCATGTTGAGTGGTTTAATGCTGCCGGTAGGTCATTTATGAGGATGAGAAATAGTAAAGGCCCAAGATTGCTGCCTTGTCCTATCCCTGATGTTACTAAGAAGGGAGCAGATCGAGAGCCTTCATATTGTACAAATTGATGCCTTCGTGAAAGATAGCTTGCCAGAAATTCGAGCAAGTCAATAGAAAACCCAGCCATAGACAACTTCTTAAGCAACACATCGCTATCAACTCGGTCAAATGCCTTCTGGAAGTCAAAGTAGGCTATGTCAATTTGCTTTTTTTTATCCAGGTTATTAGCTATTAGCGTAGTAATATTCAGCAAATTTGATGTTGTTGAACGCTTTGGTAGGAACCCATGTTGCTCGTCGCAAAACCAACCATGAAGCTGTTTATACACCTGGGCATATATTACTGATTCGAATATTTTCCCGAATACTGAAAGAACAGCAATTGGCCTGTAGTTATGGATGTCAGATTTGTTACCGGATTTATGTATTGGTAGGACTTTAGTTGTTTTCCAAACTGAGGGATACGTTTTATTTTTTAGAGTTAAATTGAACAGGAATTTAAGTGGTTGCACAAATGCTTCACGGCAGTCTTTAACTAGGTATTGAGGTACGAGGACCCTGAGTTTGTTTGGGCCTGAGGCGATTGATTGCTGTGCGTATATCTGCTTCACTGACGTAGTCCACTATTACATGCCGGTTATTTAAACTGGATGATTCTGTGTTAGCGGCCGCAGAAGCTGCCATAGCGTCAAGTTTGGGGATGTTCTGATAGGAGTTTTTTAATTTGTTTAAATGGATTAAGTCAGAGGAGAACCATAATGGGTAGTGTTGGTTGTTCCTGTTTATTATGGTTTTCTTTTTAAAGGGGACATATTTCGTTAAAATTTCGTTCAAAATAGAATAGAAACACGCAGTACAGTCATTTATATTGCATAAGTCCTGCATTTTGGACCAGTCTGTAGTGTCGAGTTTATGGTATAACTGATGTAAGTCTGCTTTTCGGTAGTTTCTCTCGGGTGATAGAGTATCTAATTGATAATTTTCAATACGGACTTCATTAGGACAATGTTTACTAAATAATGTAGGACATGACATTTCAACATTTAGAGGGATGTGGTGCTTTTCAAAAGATACCAGTCCAGTGACAGCCTCTGTAACTGTGACTTTATTTGTCTCATCATTCGATATTACTAGGTCCAATAACCGGTTAAGACTATTAAAGTAGGTTTACGATCGAGATGTTTACGTGATAACGTCTTACTTCACTGGCACTTCACTTATACCTGCGATCGCGCTCGTGAGGTTTTGGTGTGACACAAGTTTCTGAACATGTCACCCGACTAAAACGATTTTAAAGACGTTATCACGTCAAAAAGGTTTTTTTTTATAAATAGTAGGGGACAATCTTACACTTCCAAAAAGTCGTTTGGGGAGCCTATGTCCAGCAGTGGACGTCATTCGGCTGACATGATGATGATGATGATGAATCTTACACAAATACGACCTAGTCCCAAACTAAACAAAGCTTGTACTATGGGTGCTAGACGATATACATACTTATATAGATAAATACATACTTAAATACATAGAAAACGTCCAAGACCCATCAACAAAATCCGTACTAAATGCACAAATAATGCCCTGACCGGGATTAGAAGCCGGGACCTTTTGCTTCGGAGGCAGTGTCACTATCAACTAGGCTAAACAGACCGTACAACAGTTCTAGCATTGTAGCTAATTTACTTTTCATCACTCTTACTCGTAAAGGGTCTTATTGTACGCAGGCGTATAGAGCAGTTATAGCCGACTTACCTCCCGCGGAAGTTATGGATTGTCATAACTCCCTAGGGAGTTCCCGCGGGTGCCGCTGGGCCACGAGTGCTTTATTTTTAGGGTTCCGTAGTCAACTAGGAACTTTTATAGTTTCGCCATGTCCGTCTGTCTGTCCGAGGCATTGCTCTGTTTGTTAGTGCTAGAAAGCTGCAAATTGGTAAAATAAAATCAAAAATAAAAGTTTTGTATCCTACATCTAAAGGGGAGATGTTTTTTTTCAGTTCAATTCTATAGTGTGGGGTGTTGTTGGATAGGTCTTCCAAAATAAATAGAGGTCTTCATCAAACATGTTTTTGATAAAGTAAATATATTCGGAAATGATCACTCCAAAAGAAAAACACTCCAAAATTGTGCCTAATTTTTGGACTATGGGTCCAAAAAATATGAAAATAAAACATGAAAGCAAAGTTTAATAAAGATTCAACGAAAACTATAACGGACATGATCATTTAAGCTGTTTTTGAGTTAACGGAAAAAGACTTCCTTCTTAGATAAAGACGTATGTCAGGCTGCGAAGGTAATTCCTTATCCTTGTTTTTTTTTCATTGGGCAACTACAGAACCCTACAATGAGCATGTCCCGACATTCTCTTGGCCGATTTTTAAGGATAAATTCCACCAAACGGCTCGCATCGCATCAGGTCGGAACAGATTTTACAATCTTTAAACTTGTTAAAGCATTTAAAGTCTATATTAGGGAGCCGCGTACAGCAGCATACTTTCGGCTACGATCGCGTGTCGCGGAAGACGTCCGCGGGTTAGCTGCTGTTGGCGCAGGTTCTTGAGAAATGAAGTAGCCGACAACTGAGTTTTGGATTGTAGTCGATTTATTCTTCGGTGCGATTAAATCACAGAAAATACCGTGGTAGAAACGTTTGTATGGACGCGCGACCAAATAGCGTGCAGCGTGATGTCGGCGTCGTGGCCGATGGAGTAATGGCGGCGCCGTGCAGGTGACGCGCGCGTGTGCGTGAGCGCACACACGGATGGCGCGTTAACAGCTGCTGTGCGCGGCTTGTTAATATAGTCTTAAAATACAGTGTGCACAACAAAGGAGCGTTCGTGGCCCAGCGGCGCCCGCGTACCGCGTGCGGTATGTGAGGTTAAGCAACGTGGGCGCAGGTCGGTTCTCGGATGGGTGACCGCTTTGAGTGGTTCCTAACTGAGCGCTCCCGTACTTTGGAAGGCACGTTAAGCCGTCGATCCCGGTTGCTGGCTACGACAGTAAGTGACGAACGGTAAGTGATTCATCTTCGGAGGGATCGCTTACCGGTGCTACCAATAACCCGGAGACGGGGTCGCTCTGGGTGTTCCTCTGTTTAGCGGAGGACACTCCAGATGCGACCTAAGGGGGGATGGGGGGTTCCGCATCAGGGCGTCGCATGACACCCCAGGTGCGGTATAGTCGGAAGCGGGGGCTGTCACCGTCAGGCCGGGGCCGGGTGGTGGCTGCGAGGGAGAAAACCTCTATAAAAAGTTACAAGGGGACCTGAGGGAGTGAATCCGGGGTTTTTCACTCTCTCCTGGCGTGGAGGTCCTTTGGCCGGCAAGTGTGTGGTGTCGCACTGCACGCTTGCCGTCGGGTGGGGGGCGCAAGCCTCTTCCGAGAGGGGACAGCTTCGGCTGTCGCAGCAGGCGGTGTTCGCGGTTGTGTGCCTTGGCGATCCCGTGTCACCGCCACTAATGATGTGTGATGGGCATACCCTGGTGGTTTTAGACGGTAGTCCGGGCAGTTCCCGGGAGTCCGTCATACCTGTCCTAGTTCCCCGGCTAGGCGGGATGCGTAAATGCATTTCCCCAGGTAAAAAAAGGTTAGAGGCCTTCGGGCGGTTAGAGAACTTCTAACAGTCAAGTTGCCCACTCACTTGACAAGGGGAGTCGAAGTTGCACCACGTCCGTAGGGAGTACCCACCGTTACCCTACACGTGACCCCAGGGTGGTGCTAAAAGTGCAACAAACTGGCAACCGTACTTGTCTTCTCGAAGATCTCACGGTTCGTAAATAAATGCCAAACGATTAATATTTACAGTGTACATGATTTAATATCGTTTAAACATTGTAATATCCGTTTCGATCCTATGCGATGCGGGCCGTTCGGTGGAAACTATCCTTTATATTGAGTGTTGGATTTGATGATAGGTACCTGAACGTGGCTGCGAACAAACTGGAGCGCCTGCCGCTTGGCAACGAGCCGCTAGAGGAAGAGAACCGACGGAAGCCCGCGAGCCTCGCCCTGGTGTACACCGCGCCGGTGCTGCAAGAGTTGTATTTGCAGGTTAGTTACAACATGTGGTGATAGGTACCTGAACGTGGCTGCTAACAAACTGGAGCGACTGCCGCTCTTAGGCTGAGTTGCACCGACTTACGATCACAGACCGATCAACGTTAAATATGGCGCCGACAGCTGTCATCCCATAGAAACTTATCAAACTTTCCATACATTGAAATTTTAACGAACACAGCTTACGATTACAGACGGTTTGGTGCAACCCAGCCTTAGTCTCAATTTGTATGGCAACGCAAACAGCGCCTCTGGCGGTTTTTTTTATTTTTATAACAGGAGGCAAACGAGCTGACGAATCGCCTGATGGTAAGCGATTAGCGCCGTCCATGGACACTCGCAACACCAGAGGGGTTGTAAGTGCGTCGCCGGCCTTTAAGATGGGAATACGGTCTTTTCTTGAAGGTTTTCGTAACTATTTGTTGTGTGTTTGTGTTTAAGTTTCGAAAAAAAAATATCATAGGTACCGCGCGAATTTCTCAAACTAAACTCAAGAAAAAAATTGTAAAATATCTATGCCCTTAAATTAACCATCCCTATAAATCTCATAATATATTAGTATATGCAAAAAGCACCACCTTCTTTATATTTTAAAAATCACCAGCGGCGCTGTTGACTGTTCCGAATTACTTCTTCCGAATTTCTTCTTATTATTGTTGCTTTGCATCTTCTTTTATAATGCGCACTTCTAAGGTTTGGAATTCTCTGCCGGCGTCTGTATTTCCGAGTTCATATAACCTGGACCTTTTTAAGGCACGAGTGAATTGGCATCTTCTGGGTGAGCTCGCTTCATCGTCGGCCTCATCTTTGCCCCCTGGCTAGATGCTGGCCAAGAGCAATCCCATTTTTAATAAAATAATAAATAAATAAACTTAGTAAGCTTTCATTTATTACCCCCTTTCGTTCCAAAAGATACTTTCCGCCTATATCAATTAAAACAACATCATCAAATTACAGGTAAAACTGTTTTTTGAGACGCGCAAGTCATGGTTTGAATCGGATATCCAAGGAGTTAGATAGTGATATATTCAATTGCAAAATCCCCTCTGTGAGGCGAGGCATGGAGGAAGCGTATTTTCGCTGACAAACTATTTTTTTTAACAATAAGGTATGTCAAGGTTAGTAAGTACCTAGACCTGGCACACGAGGTAACCGCTATGTGGGATGTTGATTCGACGATCATTGTCCCGATAGTCATCTCTGGGAACGGTCTAATTGCGAAGAGTCTCGACCAACATCTTAAGAGACTCTCGCTAGATGGCTGGGTCAAGGGTCAGATGCAGAAGGCGGTACTCCTGGACACGGCGCGGATAGTCAGGAGGTTCCTCTCTCTGTCGCCCTAACCACCGGTAGCTTAGGCCCCGCCTCGCTGCCGGCGGCACTCTAGGTTAGGTTTTTTAGAATGCTTTTATATTTTGTATGTATATTTTTATATTTTACATTTGATAAATTTATTGTAAAAAACCTAACATGTGAAAAAGAATAAATAAGGTATGTCACTTATGAACTTCTTATATTTTTCTTCTTGATACGTTGAGTTGTGAGTACACAGTGAGCTTAGGCTGTATTCATTGCGTTATGTCATTTTGTCGCTGTAAGTGGCACTGTATTCACAAGTAATGGTGTTATTTCATTGTGTAATAATTTTCCCAATATTTGAAATAATGCTGTTGGATGTGTAACTGTGTTCCGAGTACGCATTTTGTTTGAGTACTTTGTTTAAGTATATTACTCAAACGCTATATGTGATATCCTGTAATAATTAACTTAATCTAATTCGTGTTGCCCTAAGACCCGATGTTAGGTATCTAAAGGCGCGCGGCGAACGTGTGCTTCCGTTTTATTAAGGCGATCAGAGTGATTGCCCAATATTGATGATGCGCTGCGGCGCGGACAACGTATTGGAGTGACGTAAGCATATACGTAGCCACGACGTGGTGCTGATGACGTTGCGCGGTGACGTATGCTGACGGTATACCGATGACGTAGCCGTGCGGTGGTGCTGTGTGTGAGGTGCGTAGCTAACACGTGGCTCCTAAATTCGTGTATTTTTTGACAGCACTGTGTTTTTCGACAGGACAACCGTCTGGAACAACTGCCGCCGGAATTGTTCTCCCTCCCCGCCCTCGCCACGTTGGACGTGAGCAACAACAAGCTGCGCACGCTGCCGTCCCGAGTGTGGGACGCGCCCGCGTTGCGGGACCTCAACGCGGCCCTGAATCACCTGCGAGACCTGCCTGCTAGGGACACGGTAAGCTAAAGCCTTATTTACACACGTACGACACTCGTACGCGAGTTTCACTACATTGCTCGGTTTGACATATCGATTGAACTCATTGAATGAATGAATGATAGTTTATTTGCTAAAGAAACAAGCGTATATACAGTGTGTAAGTCTAATACGGGCGAATCTCGTAACGGTGGTTAGTATAGGACAAAGTAAAGGTAATTAGATAACATTTACTTAAAGTTGCAACAATAATTTTGTCCATACAAAATAATTCAGCCCGCAATGTAATGTAAACACGCTCACATTGTTGTATTGCTAATGAACATTTGACATTTCGGTACCGCAACCATGTTTACAGTACATTGCTGCTGAAAAATTTAAAAAATAATAATTATGGGGTCGTAATGAACTGTAATTAAAAAAAAACTTTTTAATTCATGATTACACTAATGAATACTATGTCCGATTTAATTTATCGCCCGTATTAGACTTACACACTGTATAAGGTGTTACAAATAATCAGTCAAGGATCGCATCTTGTTTTGCCAATACTGGCATACAAATATTATTTCACAATCTTAATCCAATATCAATAAATAGAAACTTAATATTACAATTTACATATGTTCATGAATTCATTAACGGAATAATAACAGTGTTCAATTAAATAATTAAATAGCCTCTTCTTAAAAAGACTAAAAGGCATTTCTTTGAATGTTTAGCCTAGTTGGTAGTGACTCTGCCTCCGAAGCTAGAGGTCCCGGGTTCGAATCCCGGCCAGGGCATTTATTTGTGCATTTTTCACGGATATTTGTTCTTGGGTCTTGGATGTTTTCTATGTATTTAAGTATGTATTTATCTATATAAGTATGTATATCGTCGTCGTACCCATAGTACAAGCTTTGCTTAGTTTGGGACTAGGTCGATTTGTGTAAGATTGTCCCCCAATATTATATTATATATTATCATATTATATCTGAATGTACGTATATTATACCCCGGCAACCCGCAGTGTAATGAAACTCGCATGGGAATCTCGTATGTGTACCGAGGTCTTAAGGTTTCTGCCCACTACACCGTATCATACCATGACAGTACTAGGAACGTATCAGGCACGGAATTTCACGACACGGACTACTACGCCCACTGGAACGTGTGACTAGCGTTGCATACCCGTGCATAACGGGATCTCACGGTTCGTAAATAAATGCCATACGATTAAATAAATAACGGGATTAGACCGTAGCATCAATGTGGCCCTTAATCATCTGCGAGACCGGCCTGCTCGGAATACGGTAAGCTAAGGGTGGTATTCCACTCGTCCAATATCTTTGTGCAATCATTGATCAAATTTCATTAACGGAGGCCCATTCCACTCATCCAATATCTTTGACCAAGTTTTTTTTTAATACGTAGCCGTATTGATTTAACTGTCATCAGAATCTTTGATCAAACGTCGGGGTTCCATCCAAGTTGGATGTAATCATCCAATTTTTTTGATTAAATGTATATTGGACAAAGATATTGGATGAGTGGAATATCACCTAATGGACGATTCTCACCGAACGGCTGGAGTCGCTGCGCACCCCACTAGAGTCAAAGGAATTCGAACCCTCCATACAGAAGTTAGATTTCATATTTGAATGGGTTGCGGGCAGTCGGTCGGCTGCCGCCGACTCTGCCGCTGCCGTTTGGATACGAAGTCTAGCTTCCGTATGGAGGGTTCGAATTCCTTTGACTCTGGTGGCGAGCGCGCCGACTCCGGCCGTTTGGTGTCGTCCATAATAGGATAAATCTTTCAAAACGGCTGCCAACACGCGTCTTTAAAACTGAAAAACTGTTTTTTCTCAAAAGTGGACTTTACTCGCTACGTATTGAAAGCCGAAGTGTACAGTTTATGGTCAGCCATCATTAAAAAAGATCACACATTGCAGGCCCGCCTCACGCGACTTCAATGTTCCATATTGCTTTATTTGTCGAGTTCCAAACATTTTAAAACGAACAAACAGCCATACAAAAGATGGCATAGGTCGTATACAGCCAAGTCAAGTCGTATTTTTCTGTTGAAAACGTGAAGTTTTTGTACGTGACTCAACTACGATGATACTGACGATATATTAAATAGATATATACTTAAACACATAGAAAACATCCGTCTCAGGAACAAATATTTCTGCTCACCACAAAAACAAATGCCAGGATTTGAACCCGGGACCTTTAGCTTCGGAGGCAGTGTCACTACAAACTAGGCTAAACAGGCCGACAAATTAAAGGGGAAACATTAAAAAAAAATACTGCTTCAAGCAGGATTCGAACCTGCGACATGACTGCTTGAGTCTTTTAGGTAGATGTCGCTGTACGATTCCCTAATGCGTTGTAAGATGGAACTAGTGGAATGATTTAGTCACCGAGCATGATTGTTACTATCGCTCAGTTGGCTGGGCGATAGGCCGCGTATGCCGGGATATCGCAGGTTCAAATCCTGCTAGAAGCTCATTCTTAGGAGACAGTTGTATTTCGTTTGAGTATGTATTCCTCCTACTAGACTTCAACTGATCACGCTCACATTTTGCATGTCAATAGGTGACACCATGACGATGGTTTAGATTAAAAAAAATTGGAAATCGGACATACCACGGAGGAATAATCACCGAAAACTGAATTTCCGTAAATTCCATTCTAAGCTAGTTACTGTCAGGGAGTTTGATACCGTCTAGCGCTCTGCTCAACATTTGCAACCAGCAATCTGCATTGCATACCTAGTTTTTACCGACTTCAATAGAAGGAAGGAGGTTCTCAGTTCGTCTGCATGTTTGCTTTTTTTAGGGTTCCGTACCCAAAGGGTAAAAACGGGACCCTATTACTAAGACTTCGCTGTCCGTCCGTCCGTGTGTCACCAGGCTGTATCTCAAGAACCGTAATAGCTAGACAGTTGAAATTTTCACAGATTGTGTATTTCTGTTGCCGCTATAACAAATACTAAAAACAAAATAATAATAATAATTAAGGGGGGCTCCCATACAAAAAATGTGATATTTTAGCCCTTTCTCATGGCTACCACTCGCCGAGCTAGAAGAACCGTAATAGCTAGACAGTTGAAAATTGCACAGATTATGTATTTTTATTGTGGCTACAACAAAAAATACTAAAATCAAAATAATAATAATAATTAAGGGGGCTCCCATACAACAGAGTAGTTGCTGGCGTTTTTTTTTTCTGGTACGGAACCCTTCGTGCGCTAGTCCGACTCGCACTTGGCCGTTTTTTTTAATATATGTATGTTCCCCGATAACTCTTGACCACGTTAGCTGATTTTGATATATATTTTTTGTTTTAAAGCAGATATTCCGACATTGGTCCCATATAAATTTAGTGAAGGTCTGATGATGGGATCTAGGAGGAATCGAGGGAACTCCTCGAAATTGATAGGCACGCATATGCCGATTTCGGTATTTTCTGTAGGTAACCAATCATTGGATCACGGAAACCACAAATTGTGGCATAGCAAGTACAAAATTAGAGTCGGTTTTTTTGTGTATAAGTACATTATTATTTTTCCCTTTAATTTGAAATTAAATTTTCTTCAGCAAACTCCTTAATAAAAACTAAAAATCTATTTGTGGTAGAAACTCTGTATGATAATTGTCAGTTGTGACTGACTTTGGAACCTGAAATCTACATGTATCTCTGTTTTTTGTACCACGTAGAGCGAGACGCCGCCATCACCGTCGGAAGCGTCCCCAGCGCTCAGCGCGTCTCCCTCTGTATCGCAATCGTCTTTCAACTTTACGCAGTCGGTAAGTTGACAGTATAGTAAAAGTAAAAAAAGTAAAAGTAGTTTATTCTTCAAATTAGGCATATTACATGCACCTATGAACGTCAATAAACTACCACCGGTTCGGAAAAATATACCTCTGCCACGAGAAGAACCGGCGTAAGAAACTCGGCGAGGTGTCATTTTTTCAAAACAATATACATTATATAGTTAAATATAAAATTACATTACTACAAAATAACTTAAATAACAATGCTACAGTAGAAAATATATTTTCGCGATAGATTACCCGTGCAGGACGCTATCACTGCCACACATCCCTATCCATGATGTAATCGTTTATCTTATAATATGCTCTTGAAATAAGTGTTTGTTTTACTACAGATTTGAATTTAGAATTGCTAAGTTCAGTAATGTGTTTAGGAATTTTATTGTAGAATTTGATACAATTTCCCAAGAACGACTTTTTCGCCTTTACTAGTCTATAGAAGGTTATTTTATAATTTTCTTTGGTTTCCGTAGAAACTGTATTATCAGTATACTTTTTTTTGGGATATTTGGCTTAAAAAATTGCCTTCTGAGAAAATGCGCCAATGAAACAGAGCAGTCCCAGAGAAATTTATCAGGAAAATGCTCATTTCTGGAATAGCTCACTGGCCACTTTATTCATGTCGGATGGTTGTTGCAACTTTTGTCGACCGGGTGAAACGAAGGTCTCCGTTTCAGCTTCGACAAAAATGATTTCGTATCTCCGGATTTCCGGTTGTTCTCCTCTACGGTTCACATTTCTGAACCGATTCTCGTGATTTTTTGAGCAGGTTCGATAATTATGTAGAAAATTTGTCGAGTTAATTTTTCGAAATTTTAAAATTTGAAAAAAAAAATGTGAGTTCTAAAATGGCTGTTATAGCTACGCCTATAGCTGCACATTAAAAGAAATGCCTGTTTATTCCTTATTATCAATTTATCATTGAGTCAGAGAATTAAGAAACACGTTCTGTGTATGTGGCTTCCTCTAAAAACATTTAGAAAAGTAAAAAATTCCGGTGAAGAGCCTATTTATAAGATTCCTTCCAATTAAATGTTAGTTTCTTTATAAAAGTACGTGTTATCTTTATTCTTTCAAAGCTCTCTTCTTTTCTATGTGTCTAAGCAGGAAATTTCATGGTTTTGAGTATCATTGCTTTGTTTTTATCACTGAATGATGTATGGAACATGTATCTTTGACTAAGTGGTTCCGCCGGCAGTCTGTGTCGAGCCGACCGTCGGTGTCGAGTCAGCAGTCCGTGTCGAGTCGGGCGTCGCTTGACAGCGTTGACGATGACACCACTCCAGCGTTGGCTGACCGCAGTGGACACGCCGTGTGAGTATACATTTAGATTTATTCATTACACAATGCAAGACTTCAATATAGATTACATTCATGCCAATTTAAAATAATCCCTATCGTCGTCGTCAATACATAATTAAATCAAGAGCATGTTAAAATTTCATCCAAATAGATTGTCATACTCGTATTAGTATGATGTCAATAATTCGAAAGTAACTATAAAAGAAAAATTACGAAATACACTAAATTCATTTATTAAAACATACATACATATTTCAGTGCCACTTTTAGCAATTGTAGTTTTATAGATGGAGAAAATGTGATATTGCAGTGACAGGTTGCTAGTCCATGGCCCACAACACACTGCAACCTGGTTCTCATAATCGAATATTACGACACCCAAGGGAAGAAAGAGGGTGGTGGTATTCTAACCCAGCACCACACGGGGTAAAAAAAACATAATTACAGCATTCACTGACACTAAACATCTTGTTTGCGGGGTGATTTACAGATTAGATATTCAGCCTCTGTAAAAAAACTGGACTATGTTAAAAAGTCCATGGCTATCTATATCTTAAATAAATGTGTTACACGCGTTACAGTCTTATTTTGTATATATTACAAAACGTGAGGTGAAAGACATTTACAGTTGGTGCCGTGACCAGGATACTGATGTCATATACATAAAACTGCCGGCGAACCAAAAACTAGTTCATTTTATATATCAAATGCTGCTACTAATGGCTTGTTAAAGTTGCTTAGTTCAATATATCGCCATCTGCAACAACATTTTACGTTTTATTGTCGTTTTAGTCCGAAGAATAGGGTTTTTTTTTTGCAATATTTTGTAACGATGTAATACTTGTATACAACAGTTGAGCTTTTGGATTGTCTTGGTTTCTAGTTTAGATTAGTTTATTTATCTCATTAATCACTATACAAGTTTCATATAAAACAACACATTTTGCTTATACTACTGGTCATATACCTATAGTGATCGTTTTACAATGACAATCAACAATATGTTAAAAAGACAAATGGAAATTAAATGTGCGTTCCCTAAACACGGACACGTACTAGACCATACACATAGTGCCACAGAATATTATACTTAATCTTTATTTATCTCAATTTTTACTTGTGGAAAAATATCGCGTGAAAAACATCAACAAAAGGAAATTTTTATCTGTTATGAGAGGAAGACTGCTGATATCCTAATGATAATGATGGTGTGTGTGTGTGTGTGTGTGTGCAGTTGCTCGGAGGCGGTGCGCGCGCACCCGTGGCGCGCCGAGCCGCGGCCGGAGCCCGGCGCGGGCGACTGCGCGCTGGCGTCGCTCAACTTGTCGCACAACCAGTTCACGTGCGTCCCCGCCGCGCTCGCCTGCCTCGCGCCGAGACTCACCTCGCTCAACATGGCTTACAACTCGCTCAGGTACTCATCACTATCATATCAGCCGAAGGCCGACGACTGCTGGACATAAGGCTCCCTCAAAGATTGCCACTTGTAACCACAAAGAGGGTTCAAAGAGGGTTGAGCATTTTTTGAGTGCTTGTAAAAAAATGTTAACCGACTTCAAAAAAAGGAGGAGGTTCTCAATTTTTTTTTATGTATAGTCACCGATTACTCGAAGACTAGTGGACCGATTTCAAAATTTTTTTTTTTGTTTGAATGGGTGTGTTTTCTAGTTGGTCCCATTGTCACCAAGTCCGGATCTGATGACGGAATCTTGGAAAAATCGAAGTAATTCCTTAAATTATATACCAAGAGGATGGGGTAAGGCAAAAAATAAGGAACTGCTCAAATTATACATATACCAAGAGGATGGGGTCTGGCAAAGTTTGAAGTCGGTGTTTTTTTTTGTTTAAAAATTACTTGTTAATTTGGACCATAGTTGGGATCCAAGACAGACCGATGTGACGGTCGGTCGGGAACTGTGGAACTCTACACTGAGCATGACCCGAAATGCTTTTAACCGGTATATTTTCCTTACAATCTAGTTTTTATTGAGAAACTAGATATTTAATTGATGAAGTCTGTTTAACAGGTCGATGTCATACGTGACGTCATACCCGACAAACCTTCGCCAGCTGGACCTGAGCCACAACGAGATCACGTGCTGGCCGAGTCTGCCCCAGGTACGTGAGGGACGAATGGAATATCGAGCGAAGTGAGGGATTTAAAATTTCTTTTTCTCAAACATGCAATGAAATTTCGTCATTACGTAAGTTATTACAGGCTTCAAAGCATCACGTTGCAGGGGGAACAACTCGGGAGAACTGTAAAGCAATTTCATACAAAATTGAAGGCGTAGGCCTTGAAGTAATTTTTTTTTTCTAATTTTAATGTCAATCATGGCGTCTGTTAAATTTGTTTTTTGAGTGGTGTATTTTTTTATTTTATTGCATATGTTTGAGAAAAGCACTATACAAATCTCGGCGAGAAACGTTGGGCTGCAGTCTATATCTACTTGACCCTTCGTTTCCCGGCCTCAATAGTAATGTACTATTTTTCATTCTATGTGAAACAATAATACGGTTTGCCTGATGGTAAGCATATACCTTAGGCTGTAGATGCTTTTGACGCTTGAAAAATCACAAGCGTGTTGCTGACCCTTCATTGATTTGAGGATTCGTCGAGTTGGATATACTGCGATCGCCAATCCGCATGCCAAGCGTGGCGATTATGGCATTTACCCCTCATGAAATTGGGCTGATATGGTCGTGATTTTCCGCTCACGGACCTTTGGGAGGCGTGCACGGAGCCGAAGTACCAAACGAGTACCAGATAGCCAACACGTGGAGGCCCTTTTGTCAATTTCATGAATGTCACAGTTAAGGCGCAGGGTAGGGCAAGCCATTCTCCATACAAAACTTGTGCAAGTTTTTTTTGCGTTTTTGGCACTACAGCATTTAATTTTATTTTTTGTTGGCATACATTGGATATACGCAGAACTCGATGTTGAAATTTTGCATTATTTAAAAAAAAATAAAAAAAAATATTTAAATTAAAGAAGAAAAAATAAGCATATTGATCAAAAATAGTAACTGGAGTGCAAACACAAACGAAGAAAAACTTGCAGAAAGTTTGTATGGAAAGAAGAGTTCGGAAGATAAAGTTGTAATTAGGGAGCGTTCAAGTATTACGTAACGCAATTTTTGGGGATTTTTTCCCCTTCTCCCCCCATGTAACGCGCCGTAACGTTTTTCTGTACCCGCCTCCTCGCCCCTAGGAAAACGTTACGTAACCACCAAGTGACCATTTTTACCTAATGTGGTCATACCATTTGAAATTTTGAAAAAAAAGATCGTTTAATAAAATGCGTGAGAGAATCTCTCTAGGCAACCGTTCTGAAGGGTAAAAAAAACAATGTTACTTAACGTCTAGTTCAAACACCCCCTCCCGGCCCTGTAACGCATCGTAACGTTTTACAAGACCCCTCCCTCCCCCCAAATTCGTTACGTAATACTTGAACGCTCCCTTATTAGTTTGTTGACATGTAATGAAGATGTCAGTCATGTCTAGGGATCGAACGATCCAGTGCCAATGACATACGGATCAGGAGTAATGGACTAGATAAATCAACTAACTATGCTGGCACGACGATCAAAATCAGTCTTGCATGCATAAACCAGTTTGTAACAAGGCGATGTATGACAGAAATGTGTTTAATATGTGCATAACAATTTTTTCTCAAACATGCAATCAAATATTGATGTTATGTTCCCTTCGATCAATAATAAACCTAGATACACTATCACCTGCAAATTCAAGTCGAAAAAGTGTCCGAATTTCATTGCGACTGTGTGCGTGTATAGGAGACACACGAAAAAAAGTAATGCGATTTGTACCATTTCCTTTTATTCGATATTAAGCCTTACGTCACTAGCATAAGGTTTTATTTTGAATGATAGTGTTTGGCGGTTTTAACATTACAAAATGCACGTATCGATTGTGGAAAATTTCCACAAAAGTCCGCATTATGTTAACAGATTGTACACCGTAAATCAAGAGCAATTAGGTTCAGTTTCGTTTCTGTTGATTTTCCACTGATTAGATGTCAACATTGGAACAGAGGCCGTATCGTGTGCCGTGGAGTCGAAATTGTTTTTTTTTTTTAATAGGCATCGGTGGAATACAAGCATAAGACTTGTCAGGTGGTAACGTCAATTTATACCACCACGACCACTTTGGCTTAGTTGATAGCGACCCTGTCTGTCTATTAAGTAGGACGTCTCGGATTCGATTCCCGGTCAGGGCATTTATTTGTGTGGTAAGCAATTGAGCATGAATATTTGTTCCTGAGTCTTGGATGTTTTTAAGTATTTAAGTATGTATTTATTTATATTTAAATATAAGTAGTATATATTATGTAGTAGCCATATTACAAGCTTTATTAAGTTTGGGACTACGTCGATTTGTGTAAGATTGTACCCTCATTTATTTTTTTATTTTCATTCCATTTAAATCATCACGAACAATTTGCTTTAACTAAATGTTACAAGGGCATTTTCAGAAATAAGTGTACCCAATTAGCGTGAGTTGTTAAAAAAAGTTAATCAATGTCAGTTTAATGGCAATATTTAAGAAATAAATTTAAATGAAAACTGAATACATAGTTTATTTTTATCAGTTATATGCGTAAAACAAAATACTGAAAAGTGACAGGAACAAACCACGCTAGAATCATTTGGTTTAAAATATTCTTCACCTCTTTCTATAGCTATAATTTGCCTCCATTTATCTCTCTCAATTTCATTTTTTGGAAAACTGTAATAAGGTTAATAGTAAGTTAGGTTAGTAAGCTACATGTAAGTGAGAACCGTATCAAAATGAGTAAAAAAGTTTTTGATTTAAACAACGTATACTGAGCAGAGCGACATGTCAGACAAACAAACTGTTACCACGCGATTTTGATATATGAATAAAGTAAAATACAAATACACTCCATACATAATTATGTGTATACAATAAAAACAATACATGTAAACTTTCGTAAAAAAGTTTTCAGTCTGCGACTCCTTTCATTCGAAATTTTACTATAATCCAATTCGTCCGTTCTCCGTTTCGTCTCAATATACGACTAACTCAACGTGAGGGAAAGAGACAGCAGCGTAGCTGGTTGGCTGTTTGAGTATTTCAAATATTTACATAAAATATTTTTTATAAGCGTGTTATAGCCTGACATAACTACAAATTCAATAAATTATGAAACTTTAAATAAATACTCATCGAAAATACGAAATTCCATCCTTTTTTAACGTCGTTAACGCGTTGATTTTGCACTTTTTCACGGAGCACTTAGGCATGTTGACTCGCCGATGGCTAGCGCGCGACTGTGAACGCAAGAGTGCTTAAACGGAATTTAAGCACTCTTGAGCGTGGACGCCGTTGACAGGCAAATAGTGTATCTAGGTTTATTATTGATCGAAGTATGTTCCTTATAATAGGCTGCGAAGTATGACGTTTCAGGTGCGGCTAGGACAAGAGGTCGTTAATGGCATTTCATTCATTCATTCATTCATTTATTTATTCAGTAACAAAATTCATTGTGTTTGAAATTCATTGAAAATACATAATAAAATATCTTACATCCTACTAATTATCAAAATTCATTAATTTTAGAAATAATAGTGCATTATACAAATCTTGCAGGCCTAGGCCGGCAAAGTCCTCTTTTTTAATTTTCATTCCACATAAATTTGTGGCACAGGCATCATGACATTCTGCCACTATGCGTATTAAAAATAAAATAATGATTTTTTTGTTGTTTATTTCATTGCATGTTCGAGAAAAGCACTATACATACCTCGGCGGGAAATATGGGGTTGCCCGCCTCAGACCTATCCGGCCTCGCTACGCTCGGACGTCTATATGTCTTCGACCGGCAACCCCTTTCATCCCGGCCTCTGTAGTAATGTACTAATAATAACTTGCCAGAAAACATTAACCCCCTTATTCATAAACGTCCATCAAGCCTCTATTAGTTAACAAGCCGCGAAAGTTGGTTTAGAAAGCAATATTTAGAATTTAAAAATTAGTATATATTGAATCTATATTCTATGAAAAATATGTTTATTTCCTGTATTTATTTTTTTTAATTTTATTTATTATTATTAATTTTTGACTATATATTTTGATGATTGATTTTGATTGACATGTAAATTAGATTTACATTACTAATAATATTTGCACGCTTGCAAGCAAAATACACAGAACTTTATATAATTGTAACAACCTACCACTGTATTTTTGTTTGAACCACCAGGAGGCCAATTCTCGGGCCGTTCGAGACGATGTCTATTCAAAATGATCTCGATTATTTATTATTATTATTTATTAAACTAAAAAATAAACTGGTATGGTACATTTATACTATCGCCAAACTGTTTAAACAAATAAATGTTCCGCTCATTTATGCAATGTCTCTTGAAAAATCTCACTAAAATGTCGAACACAGCGAAATGTCTTATTCTAGGGCCCGATCGAGATTATGTCGAACGAGGATCTCAATGTCTATTGTAATATGCGTTCCGTTTTTTCGATTGTGTTAGTTTACAATCGAGTGTATGATACTAAATCATTTTATAAGTTTTTCCACTCAATTAAATATATCTTATATCAAAATAGTACATTACGATACAAGTGCAGAGAACAGGAAATTCGCAACGAGTGGTGATAAATAAAAACACGACCGAAGGGAGTGTTTTAAATTGACACGAGTTGCGAATTACCTGTTCGCACGTGTATCGTACAACGTTTTACAGTACATGTGGCTCTTTAAAGTTTCGACATATGCACGAAATCTACTGATTACCGCACTCGTGCGGTAATATAGCACCATATGTACTGTAAACGAACTTTTCAATAATCTATACATAATTATGGTGATTTAACACGTCAAACATATTTACGAGTATTTGCACGTTTATTTACTTACGTGAAATGGAACGCATAAAAACTGTTTTGACTTGACAGTTTTGAGTTAAAGACTACTTGAAATATTTGAGAGCTATCAATATTTTCCGCCAACCGACATTCCACCACTGAACGTATCAAAAATATTTATGTCTTTAGCCATTAAATCATTTAAATGAATCTACATATTTTTCGCAAATATGTTCATTTTATGCTGCTGTAAACTGTCGATCAACTACTTAAGTTATCAATATTTACCGCCACTGGCGGATCGAATGTCAAAAAAAAATGTGATAAAACCATCTCGATCGCTACGGATCATTCGTTGCATCTCGAACGCTGGGAGTAGACATATCTCGATTGTGAGATTTCGAGAATACGCAAATGGGTTATCCATCGACATCCGACATTTTTTATCGAGATATGTCTAATAAACATCATCTCTAAAGGCCCGAGAATTGGCCTCCAGCTCTTCTCCGATCCCTAGTCATGAAGTTTGTTCGGTTGTAGGTGGAGAACTTCGGTTCGTCGGTGGGGGATCCCCTCGCGTGCTACTGCCGCGGGGGTGGCGGGGGTGGTGGGGGTGCGGGTGTGGGCGGGTGTGGGGGCGCGGGTGCGTGGCGGGGGCGCGCGCGGCCGCGCTCGGGCGGGGTGCGCGCGCAACTGCTGCACTACACGTGCGCCGCCAGGAGCCACTTGAGGCTCGACTCACTTAGGACATTGGTGAGTACGACCTAAAGATATCAGAGTAAAGCAGATTCGCTCATTTAAGGTCGAACTATTTCTGTACATCTAATCTATTCTCACTAATGCACAAATCAGTAAGTTTGAGAGAGAATATGAATGATATCTGACAGGTCTTAACCTGTCTGTGTCTCCGACTTCGTAACTACAAATTGTACTGAACTGACGTTTGTGGGTTAGTTTATATGGGATTTAACATTTTGGTGAGCTTTTAAATGGAGACGATTCGCTAACAACCGAAAATGATTGTACTATATGTCGCTTTCTAACTCACTTGGTTAACAATAACATAAGGATTCAAAGACACATCTTGTTTAAGCGTCAATGGTCTTTTCTTAGTTTAACACAACTCGTTAACAGATGGCGCTAGCTGTACTGTTTTTGCAAAATTATATTAATATTTCCTAGTCTCAAAAATTACCATAATGTTCATAAAAATATAACGAATGATTTCCATTCGTTAAACCGCCCTAAAACACTATGATTACATCAATTAGTAGTTAACTAAATGCACCCTAGCTAACGCAATGTTGTTTTAGTTTAGATATAGTGGTCGAGGTTGCTTGCACGTATCACCTTAGACAACTGAACTGTCATTGTTACCAATAAATTATTATTGTTATAAAGTGCAGTGTTCATTTTTGGGCCTTTTTACACATCTATATGAAAAATCATCTTGCTCAACACTACGGATCTGTTGGTATTATTAATCTATAGTGACGAAATCCCTTTAAAGGACACCAGTTATTTTGGGATCATGACTCAGTGCCGGTCACCGAAAAAAGTACCCCTTAACTGTTGTGTGAACGATACGAAGCAGTGCTAAAAAAATTCTAATGTTTATTTAATAATTACACCGAATTCCATTAATTTCTTTAACAAACAGTTATGCTTATTTTTTTTTATATACCACGTCGGTGGCAAAAAATCGTACGGCCCGCCTGATGGTAAGCGATCACCGCAGCCTATGGACGCCTGTAACTCTAGAGATGTCACATGAGCATTGGCAACCCTTTCAAAATGTAGGTATATACCCCCTGAAGAACTCCATATTGTAGCCCCCCCTCATTTACCGAATGTTTGTGCAGATCCTGGCAAACAACATGCTCGAACGCATACAACTGACCACTGACGATGACGGCAACGTGCCAGAGCGGGAAGGCGATATTGACGAGGACGACGAATGGGTGAGTGATTAACCTTTTTATAAAACCGCTTTATATGCTTCTACTACGTCCCAGCATTTACAGGTTATTTACTATTAAAACTGGAAAAACAAATCTAGCTCGTAACTGTGCTCTTTCGAGAATGACATGACTGTATAACCATCTTCCACACACCTTCGAAGCCGATATTTTCCATGACAGCCCAGGGTATTTTAACAAGAAAGTGTCAGTGTATTTTAAGTTTGCTGTGCTGTCTCAACGCTATCCGATGATGTGTAGTATTAGTGCAAAGTCACTCTTTCTTTAATTCTTTCTTTGTTTTTAAATAAAATAAAACTGCCTGCTTTAGGTAAGAAGACACCGATGTAAGTAGCGGGTGCCTATAATTGGATAAGTATCTATCACGAACTGTAAAATAGATATAAGAGCATTTTATGATGTATTATCTGTTGACGATCCTAAATAAATAAATGAAATGCTTCTGCCCACGGCTTCATCCGCCTATACTCATATACTTGAATTCAAACTTTCGTGACTCATGTTTAAAACTATACCACTAATTAAATAATGCCCTGCTGGCTTTGCCCGATGATGGGAAATCCAGTGTGCTATTGCAGTCGTCCACAGATGAAAAAGCGAGGGTTGCGTGGGGAAACCCGATAAGCCACATAAAAGATTTTTAGAAAATAGAACTATGCGTAAGGGATGTAGAGTTTTCATTTCAAAAAGCAATTATTTCGATTTATCGGGTTTGACCACGCAACCCTCGAAGTATTAGCATAGCTACGAAGCTGCTTTGTGCATCATAAAAACAAATTTATTTTGTAGAATGAGTCTAGGACGACGTCTATTATAATGATTTGTTGACAATTAAGTGAACAATCTATCTTTGGTGTATTTATGAGTTCTGATCGGAACATTTTGTACCAAAATTCCTTTTCTGCTGTTCTTGATCAATTAAACACATTCAGGAAAGAAAATCTTGATCCCGGCTGCTGTCTATGATAGCAGTCGTTAAGCCAAGTTAGAGGCCTTCGGGTGGCTTGGAAGCTTCTAACATTAAAGTTACCCACTCACTTGACAAGCCTAATCACAATAAGGTCTAGTTGCCTCCTTAGGCTCAGTGCCTACGTCAATTCGTGGGATTAGGTAGCGGACCTCGGTCATCCTTTAACATGCAACTGTACTGAGATAACGCTACGATGATGAGATGGAAAAAGAAAGGCGATATTTCGACAAGACTGACATACTTTTCGTTTGTTTTTTGAATATAGAACTCGATGGCGGGGCTGCGCTCGCGGCTCGTGTTCCCGCTCCTCTCGATGCTGGACGTGTCCTGCAACGTGATCCGCGCGGTGCCGCCGCTCATACACGCGCTCACCAATCTCTCCGTGCTTAACATCAGTGGGAACAAAGGTAGGTCTTGCTTATTCCTGTGCCCTGTAGCGCGGGTATTAGATGCCTGTCATCAAAGGTGACTAAAAGGGGATCCCCGGGGCCGTAGACGGTCGGAGTAGGGAGCTGCAATCGTCCATTAAAAACTAGAGTCCCACAGAGGTTTGAGTGAAGTTAGGGTGGCACTAGTGCGTTTCGTAGGAGATCCCAGAGCCGTCCAAAATGAGTTGAGGAGGGCCATCGGAGAGTTTTTAGTCGGTCATAAAGTCAGAAGTCCGACATAACCTCCGCGCTGTCCCCACGGTGCGAAGATATCCATAATGGTTTTCTACCCGTACTAAAATATTACTTATTCCTAGAAAATCAGGTTTAGGGTATTATTTACAATTTGGTGCCGTGACCAGGACACTATTTTTATGCGCCATTGCCCATTGTATACATTTTAAGGTAGCAACTTTATTACTACTATCGTCCAAAAATGTAGTAAGTTATTATTGAGGGTTCTGGTCCTCAAAAGAAAAAAAGATACCCTCAACATTTTCACTCGTCCTGTCCGTCTGTCCGTTCGAATGTTGTCATTATCTAACACCGAACGTAGGGATTGAAATATTATTAAGAGACATAGATTCAAAACTCTCCGCCTATACAAAAAATGATTTTTGTATTGTAATGATCGGTGAGATAGATTTTCATACAACTCAAGATTATGATCTCTTAGTTAATACAATAAAACAAAAATTGAATAACATTACGCACACAAATATTATTATCGCCTTACCAACATTTATCTTTGGTGAGCGAGTCTTTAATTCAAGAATTAAGTTATTCAATTATAAGCTAGGACAAGACATACATACAAATAACTACGGCTCGGTATATGACTCGAATCTATGCCTAACCTTAAATCACTTCTCTTTGGTGAGCGGGAAAATCATTAGCTCCGCGATTAGAAATATGTTACAGGGCTTGGCTGACCGGATATCAGATCTCCGAAAATACAATATACCTGAGTCCACTGGTGTACTGTGCCCGGACAATGATCATGACATTGATTGTCCGCAGACGCCTGTGAACACGCCAGGCTCGCGTAGTACAGGCCTTGAAATCTCTCCTTTTTTAGTACAAACCCGCCACATTGCACCCCAAACATAGCATTAAATATTTATTATCAAAATCTATGTGGTATCACAAATAAAAAATATGAGTTAGAACTGTATCTACATGGTCTGTCAAATGTACAGCAATATGTCTGTGTTAGCGAACATTTTCTAAATTCTTCTTCGGCTCCTCTTTTTAGCATAGATAATTACAAACTAGCCACATACAACACAAGGTCAAAAAATATAAGAGGAGGCTCTCTAATTATGAATCATAATAGCAGAAAGTGCGAGAAGCTTGTTATATGTAATAAATTATATAAAGATGAATATTTTGAGGTGTGCGGTGTTAAGGATTGTCAAACGAATATAAATATTGTATGCTGTTATCGTAATCCAAATGAAGCAAACTTTGATGTATTTGTTGAGTGTTTAGAGGGGCTATTGGTACACTTCTTCAACAAGAAATGCGTGATATGTGGTGACTTTAATGTCAACCTGTTAAAAGAAGACAAAAAAAGTACAGAATTATTATCTTTGCTTAGGTCATATAACTTTAAATGGTTGGTTACAGCACCTACGTTTATCCGAAATAACTCGGAATCATGCTTGGACAATGTTCTAACAAATATTCAGCCTGACAGTGTTTCTAACCCAATAGTGGATCACAACGGCCTAGCCGATGGCCACGCCGCTTTACTCAGCTCTTTTACAGTCAGCGAAGGTACACAAACAAAAAAAAAGAAACCGCTATGGAAGAAGGTGAGACTGTTTAAAGACATCGAAAACATGCACTTTAGGGATAATATAATGAAGGAAAACTGGAATATCATAGGTATTAATAGTTTCATAAATAAATTTAACAGAATATTTGAAGAGAGTTTCAAAAAGAAGAAAAAGAAAATAGTAAAAGATGGAAATTGCCAGATCAAATGGATAACACGAGGAATCAAGGTGTCTAGTAAAATGAAACGATTTCTAATGACTCACAAATCGGCTAACTCCGAGACAGTGGAGAAGTACAGAAAAGATTTCGTTAATATATACAGACGAGTGATCAGGCATGCTAGAAGAATTGCAGTACAAACTCAAATCTTAAAAGCTCGTGATTCTGCGAAAGAAATATGGAAAGTAATACAAAAACATCGAAATAAAATAGTTGACAATAAAGAAGGCAACCTCTTATTGAAAACCAAAACGGCGGAGGGGCTTCTGAAAGTGCACAAAAGCCCTAGAGAGGTTTGTGATATCTTACTGGAACAATTTAATCACAGCAAGGATAATCATAGTGGTCCTGAGCAAGCACTAGCACTGATACGGACGCACGTACCCAGAGTCGAGCAAGACTTTAAGTTTGAACCGACAAATACATCAGAAGTTATACTTCTGGTTAATAAATTCAAACCCAAAAGATCAACTGGTTACGATGATATCCCAATTACAATTATCAAGGAAAACATTGATATACTAGCGGATCCACTAGCCAGTTTCTTAAATAAGTGTCTTGAGCATAGTGTCTTCCCAGATCAACTCAAAACGGCAAGAATTCTACCCGTATACAAAAAGGGCTCCAAATGTGAACCAAAAAATTATCGTCCAATCTCACTTCTACCAGCACTCTCTAAGCTGCTTGAAAGAGTTCTGAAGGATAGGCTAGTTAGACACTTGAATTTAAATACAATCTTGAACAAGAGACAGTATGGTTACCAAAAGAGCTAAGGCTCACATGAAGCAGTTGGCACGTTGGTGAATGATGTAGTCAGTCAACTAAATAATAATAAAAAAGTAGCTGGTATATTGTTAGACCTTAGCTACGCATTTGACACCGTCAGTCACGATATTCTCTTAGGAAAATTGGAACACTATGGGATCAGAAGTAAATCATTAGATCTTTTCCGATCCTACCTAGCCAACAGAAAACAATTCGTAGAAATAAAATGGACAGAAGGTAATGAAGGAAAGGCCTACAAATCAAGAGTGGACAGCGTTAACACAGGAGTCCCTCAGGGATCAATATTGGGTCCCTTTTTCTTCATTATCTTCACAAACGACCTGATTAACTTTATAAATAATGTAGTGCCTAATTCCAAATTAGTGTGTTTTGCAGATGACACCAATGCAGTTATAGCGCGAAATAACATTACTGACTTAAATTATGGAGTAAACTACGCTCTTGAGACATTTATGCATTGGTTCAAAATAAATAACCTCAAGCTGAACAGCAGTAAAACAAAAATTATTTTGTTTAAAACTACTACGAGGGTTAATGACACACTGCAGGTATGTCTTGAAGGGAATAAGATCGAACTGGTAGACTCGGCGAAATTTCTGGGGGTGTACATTGACTCCAGTTTGAACTGGAAAGCGGAACTATCTGCAGTGACCAGCTCTGTCAGTTCTGCATGTTACGCTCTTAGAAGCCTTAGAGATGAGCTCCAACTGATGCAATTAAAGATGGTTTACTATGCGTTGGTAGAATCGAAATTGCGCTATAGCATAATATGCTGGGGAAACAGTTACAGGTATAACATCAATGCGGCATTTATTGCGCAGAAAAGGGCAATAAGAATAATGGCAAAAGTACCGCAACAGACATCATGCAGACCCTTCTTCATAGATTTTGGAATTCTCACTGTCCCTAGCCTTTACATTTTAGTGGTACTTACAGATCTAATAAAAAATATAAATAACATAGAAACGGTTGAACAAAGAGACAGGCGACTCGCAACACGACGAATGGACCTGCCCTTTCCCGAAAGTACTAGACTCCAAATTGCTAAGCATTCGGCGGGATATCAGAGTATAGTTCTGTTTAACAAACTACCTCTTGAGTTGAAATCAATCACAAGTAGCAACATATTCAAAAACAAATTAAAGTCTTTCTTGTTGAGGAAGTGTTACTATTCAATAGAAGAATACTACAGTCAGGGTCGGGATTAGGCAATGTGTAATAACTCCTTTTACTTAATAAGAACTTTTTTTTTCTTAATATTATTTTTAAACTTTTACTGACTTTTACACTATAATTTATTGATTTTTTTTGTTAAGTTTTAGTTTTAGTGTTTTCTTTGACATTGTAATTTGTTCTGTCATTGTAAATTATGTGTTCTTAATTTATTATTTATAAGGTTTGTAATTGAATATTTATTATTTTTAAGTTTTTTTTTAATTGACATGTATTTTCAAACACAATTTATATTGTTAAATGAAATGAAATGAAATGTTACAATTAATTTGCTCCGAAACTACCGAACCGATGTTACTCACCACCAAAAACACCACATACCTAAAGAATAAGTAGTGGTGTTATTATGGCTGCGGCCTTCTGTAAGGTGGAGGTGCTTCCCCCGTTGGGCTGCTCTTAATACGAGCACGATGGCATTTCGCTGTGCCCTACCTCTACAAATAGATATCTATCTATATTTATAAAAAAAAGTCGTGTTATTTACACCATTTATAACTCGTGAACGGCAGGGCCGAATGCTCTATGGTTTTTTGGATTCGTCTTCGCTCCGAATAGCAGAATATAACTAGTAAAATATACAAAAAAAATCTTATACGTTCTGTACAGAACGGGTCGGGGGCGTTACGAAGTTCGCCTGGATAGTTAGTTATTATCATTTACGTGTACACATATGATTTTTTAGAACTAACGGACCTGGCCCCACAAATGGGCCACAAAAAAACAATTTTCTTATACGTTTGAAGTTCGTCGTGACAGTTAGTTATTATTATTTACGTGTACACGTATGATTTTTAGAAATAACGGACCTGCCCCCTCAAATGGGCCTCCTGTCCCGCCTGTGGAACCTGAACACGGCCGGGTGTCCGCTGCACGAGCCGCTCGGCTCGATGGTGTCCTGCGGCCGCTACAAGAGCATGGACATCGTTGGCTACCTCAAGTCGGTGCTACAGGAGGCGCGCGCGTACACCCGAATGAAACTCATGCTGGTCGGCTTACAGGTGAGATAATATCTTTTTTCATTACCGACTTCAATAGAAGGAAGGAGGTACTCTATACTCAGTGCGTCTGCATGTTAGATTGTGTTTTTTTTATGTATGTATGTTCCCCGATAACTCATGACCACGTTGGCCGATTTGGATAATTCTTTTTTTGTTTCATAGCAGGTACCCCGACATTGGTACCATATAAATTTCGTGAAGGTCTGATGATGGGATCTATGAGCAATCGACGGAACTCCTCGAATTTGATAGGCACGCATATGCCAATTTCGGTTTCGGTAACCAAGCATTGACTCACGGAAACCGCAAATTGTGGCATAGCAAGTACAAAGTTGGAGTAGGTTTTTTTGTTTAAATTATTTAGTTAGAACATAAACAGTTACATAAACATAATAAATTCACAGCACAGCACATTAATATATAGCCATATTGATTTAAATGTCATCGGAATCTTTGATCAAATGTCGGGGTCCCATCCAAGTCGGATGAAATCATCCAATTTCTTTGATCAAATGTATATTGGACAAAGATATTGGATGAGTGGAATACCTCCCCAAACTAATTTTGTATTAAGCCGTAACGCTGCTAGCTAAAATTATAAGTTTTAAATTAAAAGGAAATATGAAGTGTTAAGCTTGATTGATTCCAATAGTTCAGTGGCTAGAGCGATAGGCCGCGTATGCTAGATATCGCAGGTGTGAATCCTGCTTGGATCACAATTTATTTAATGTTTCCATTTAATTTGAAATTTTGACTTCTATCTTGACTTGTTTCAGGGTATCGGTAAAACCAGCCTTTTGGAATGCTTGAGGCAAGAGTCTCCCATACAGTACCGAAGGAAAGGCACTGATGTGAGTATTCATATTTAATATTATTGTAAATTTATCAGCAGTTTCATACTTAATATTTCATTGCTGCTTTAAGAATAGGGTACTTGACAATTCTATAAAATCCGATCACTGTTTTTGTCGGCATGTTTAGTTTAGTTCGTAGTGGCACTGCCCCCGAAGCTAGAGGTCCCGGGTTCAAATCCCGGTAAGGGCATTTGTTTCTGTGGCGATCAGAAACATTTTTTTATTGAGACTTGGATGATTTTTGGGTCGTGATCCGGAATGGAATGATTGTACATGGTCAAGAATTTAAAGTAGAAAACATCAAAGTTGATATGACGATTTATAACTCAAATAATTCTCTTTTTCTTTCAAATTTTAATGGAATAAATACTTTTTTATACAACTTGGTCCCCATACTCCACTGTCAACTCTTCACACTATCCGTCAAAGAGAGTAGGGTAGCCATGTTTTTTTGTGTATTTGTTTTTTTTTTAAATAAAAATGAAATGCGTTTGTTTCATGTCACTATCATTTTTTTTAAATGGCTAACAGATACCAAGTCTTAAAACTGATTCTTGATCCACGACCCCAATATCACCCTGTATATCTATTAAAATATCGTCGTCTAGTACCCATAACACAAGCTTTATTGAGCTTACTATGGCACTAGTTCGATTTCTGTAAAAATTACCTATATTTTTTACCGACTTCAATAGAAGGATGGAGGTAGTCAGTTCGTCTGCTTGTTTGCTTGTTCTTTTTTTATATGTATGTATGTTCCCCGATAACTCTTGACCACGTTGGCCGATGTTGATATTTTTTTTTGTTTCATAGCAAGTACCCCGACATTGGTCCCATATAAATTTGGTGAAGGTCTGATGATGGAATTTAGGAGGAATCGAGGGAACTCGTCGAATTTGATAGGCACGCATATGCCGATTTCGGTATTTTCTGTAGGCAGCACGGAAACCACAAATTGCGGCGTAGCGTAGTACAAAATTGGAGTCGGTTTTTTTTTTTGGTATAAATTATTATTGATTTACTGTATATAACAATGTCGTTTATAGCACTGGGCGTTGCGTATGGGCAACAAGGCGTCCGGCCGCAACATGTCGACGGTGGGGGTGGACATCGGCACGTGGTGCTACGAGCCGGTTCGCGGCTCGCGCGGCCCCGTCACCTTCCGCACGTGGGACTTCGGCGGCCAGCGCGAGTGAGGCCTTTATCCACTCCCTTGCTTTGATTTTTGAGTTGAACTCTATTCCCTTGTAATACGGGTGATGTCTGATAACCATTGTTACTAAAAGCAAGTGAGTGGTTATACACACGAAACCTCAGACTTGCCATTCAATTCTTTTAAACGCATAGTTGAGACATTCTTTCAAGACCATGCCTTTTATACGATCTCAGTAGATCCTCCTCCCAAACTTAAGAGCTCTGTCCACACGCACAAAACCACAGACTTGCCATTCAATTCTTTTAAAAGCAAAGTTAAGACGTTCAAGATCATGCTTTTTATACGATGTCAGAAGATCCTCCTCCCAAACTTAAGACCTCTGTACACACACACAAAACCACAGATTTGCCATTCAATTATTTTATACGCAAAGGTAAGTCATTCAAGACCATGCCCTTTATACGATCTCAGAAGATCCTCCTTCCAAACTTAAGACCTCTGTACACACATATATGTGATTTGAATGCAAGTTTCATTACATTGCGGGTTACCGTGGTATAATGCGTTCAATCGATCTGTCAAACTGAGCAATGTAGTGAAACTCACATACGAGTCTCGTACATGTGTAAATATGGCCTAATGTAGCTTTTACATTGTCATATACTGCCTGCGGTTTGCGTTGGCAATTTATTGAACATTTTAATTTTTATATACAATTCTTCTCAAAATCTTAGCCTCAAATCGCAGGAGTTATTTGCAAGCGTGTCTCTACAGACCCAATTACTTGCTACGCGTTCTGGTGTTAGGGTAACATTTACAATTTGGTGCCGTGACCAAGATTCTAGTAATCTACGTTTAGAATTTGTGAGATCAGTCAAGTGTCATATGTATGTATTCCCACGAGACGTGATGACAGAAACTGCGTTACTTTTGGAAGATACATATTCGTATGTGTCATTGTTTATTATCGCATTTAAATATAGCCCTTATTAACATCGATAAAGAGGAACCTTTTGCTTGAGAATGTCACATATGCATGACTCCGGCCGCTTTTTGTCAGTGCAAGTTCATCACATATGCATGACTCAGACCACTTTTCGTCAGCGCTAGTTTATTGACATATATATAGGTATCCTGGTCACGGCACCAAACTGTAACTGTATTGTAAGATACGTTCTATTAACACTTATTTTTATTTATTTATTTAATTTAGGCAACAAAGGCCTATATTAACACATACTTTATTTACTTATTGTGTCTAAGATATGCCTGTTATTTAACAGGTATTATGCAACACATCAGTACTTCCTCTCCCGCCGCTCGCTGTATCTTGTTGTGTGGAAGGTCACCGACGGACGAAAGGGTCTCGCTGAGGCGATTGGCTGGCTCAGGTGCGTTCCTTATGCGATATAAATTGCTTTTAAATTAAATTATACATATATTAATTGAAATTCCACTGGAATAAATGGAATCTTAGGCATGAATGGCATGTCGCGTGTACTACGTCAAAATTTAAAGCTTAAGTTTATTACTGAGTTCTTCAAAATTATGACCTATAAAATATATTATAAGTAAGTAAGTTTGACATTATTGAATAACAATAACTGACACTAAATTTGACTTCCATTATGTAATCCGCACCGCAAATTTTCTAAATTTGATTTGATAAATGCATTTAGACATCTTCCTGTCACGAACGTCATGTCATTAGTGCTTGCAATAATAATGACATAGACAAGTACTTTACGATGGATACACGTAGAAAATAATCGTTCTGGGTCAATCTACGTCAATTTGTAACAATTAGTTAGATAAATAATGTTTTGGAATGACTTGGGTACGGGAGAATTGAATAAATTACAAATGTCATGTATGGATCAGTATTTGTCTACATTTCTACAATTTAATTAATTCCGTTGTGACGTGTTTTTTGTTCATATATTTTATATGGGTACATTTCGTCTCACAAAGGAATAAATTAAATTGTAGACGCATAAAAACCCTTAATGCCGGTCCAAATATTTGGTTCTGACTCGTGTGTCGACATTCTGAAATATTGAAATTGTTAACTGATCGGTAATTTTGGAATTTATTGTTATTGTAATTTCTAACGTGTCTCGTTGATGTATGACTGTTTATTTTCGATATAGTAAGGATTAGAAAAAAGTTTCTAGCGTTGCAGCGTTCGTGCCAGGAAAATTTCGGAATAAAGATAACTATTAGCAATATGCTGAGTTGGGTCCATTTCGTGGCACGGCCCTTTTTTGTTTGTCTTTCCTTCTTTTTATTATTATTGTACCGTGTGTGTCACGAATAAACGTTTTTGAATTGAATTTGAATCGAATTGTATTAACAACGTTTCATAGTCAAAGTCAAAATATTCTTTATTCAAATAGGGCTAGCAACAAGCACTTTCGAATCGTCAGTTAGAACATGTTATTATATTAATTATTTAATTATATAGAACAATTTATTGATGCTATTTTTTTAAATTAATGTGTAATTTCTGTAGACATTTCAAAATTAAGAAATGATTATGTAGTAAAATTCACAATAGGATCGTCAAAACATTAATGATAATAATAAAATGTATAAAAAATAGAAGTCTAGACAGATTCTAGAATAATGTCAGGGTATACCGGGTAATGACACTCCATTAAAAAGGTACATCCGTGGCTCACGCACACATACACGCGGCGATGTGTGCGCGGCCGCTTGTGCTACGCGCTAAATGATTGACGTGTCGGCCGGTCTCCGCCGTTCTAAGTCGGGGCCGCCTCGCCGTCGCGGCAACACGTTTAACGTAAAGTCAGGCCGGCAATTACTACGCGCGAATCGCGCGACAAATTAAGTCAAGTTACAACCGTCATTGTTATGTGTATGGATGTTTCAATTCATAAATATTGCCGACCACTTGAGTCTATTTATAATAGTGTGTAATATTAGGTATGAATTACATAGGAACGGATCAAGTAAGAGCACGTTGTACCTTGAATACCTAAAACACTTAGTACTTATTTTAAAAGAGAAATTAATGATAATAATATTTTTCATAATGAAAAATATATACTTAATAATGAAGTTCGTAATAAAGTAGTTTATTATTTTATGTCGTAATCGTTTAAATAATATTTTATGGAATAATATGATTTCTTAACTAGAAAATTAAACAACTCTTTCTTGAATAGAATTTATGTACTTACTTAGATCATGAATGTTTGGGATGTGGAGGAATTGGAGCCCTATTGCTGTCACTTGCGTGTCCGTCTGACAAACATTTTGTTCCGAAGATTTTTTTGAATTCCCGTTGACATATCAACTTGAAATTTAGTGATTTGTTTATCATTACGTATATTTTACCAGAAAATACCAGTAGGTACATTAATAAATCAGATTTTTTACTTGTACGGAACACTCGGTGCGCGAGACCGACTCGCACTTGGCCGGTTTTTTTTCATTAATTTACTGAGACACGCATTTTTATCTATCTATTCAAACGAATAATATAGGAATGATGCTAATCACATGTCAAAACAAAGAAAGACGTTTTGTACAACCCTGCGTCCGAACGACTACTTATTACCGATGACGTCACAACTGCTCCTAACGGCCGCACTGTCCCTACCCTATTTACCCTAATAATGTCAAAAGAAAATAATAAGTAATTAATGTCTAATGCCATAATGATTATTATGTCTAACCGCTATGCATGTGATGTGATGAAGTTGGTGCACAGGTCTATACAAGCGCGAGCGCCGGGTTCGCCCGTCATCCTCGTGGCAACGCATTATGACCAAATCGCTAACGTGAGTACAATCGTTCATGTTAACTATATTTTGAATTATTTTATTGTTAAATCCAACAGCTATGATTATATCAAAATTAAGTAGATATAGAAAGCCTATTATAGGAACTCATAGGTAGCGACATGATGTTAACTAATAGGTTCTAATGTTACGCACTTACGTAATCACACATGTAAAAATGTTAATTATATAGATAAATAAATAAATAATTGTGAGCAATTTTACACAAATTGATCTTGTCCCAAGCTAAACGAAGTCTGTACTATGATAGATAGATAGATAGATACATTTATTGTCAAAACTGTGTATATAAGATCTTATGTCATACATTGTAAGTATCAACAGTTTGCCCATTTCGGACGTACAATATTATTGAACTTAACATTAGACTTAATCAATGGTAGACCTATACGAAATATTCATTTAGATTATAAAAACATTTTTTTGCCAGCCATTCTTTTAGTTCCTTTTTGACCTTAGTACCTTCGAGTGACTTAATACATTCAGGTAAGTTATTAAAGATCTTTATTCCAGTTGCATAGGTTCTCTTGGCAATTATGTAACTCGAAGGCCTAACTGTACACATATCATTTTTATATTGGGATCTTAGATTACTTTTCGAGTCACTTTTCTTATTAAAAATATCATGTCGTTCCTTAACAAATAAACAAATTTCTAGCATATAGATACACGTCAGAGTTAAAATTTTGTTACTTCTAAATAGTGGGTACTAGTGGTTAGTAGGTGGGTACTATGGGTACTAGGTAACATTGTATACATACTTAAATACATAGAAAACATCCAAGACCCGGGAACAAATATTCGTGTTCATAACACAAATGACTGGGATTCTAAGGCAGGTTCACTGCCAACTAAGCCAAATTAGTCATCAATAACGATGTGTTTTTATAGAGTACACTACCGGAGAGCGAGAGTCCGGCGGCCCTGCAACGGTTGATCCGGACGGCGCTGCTCCAGGCCTCCGACGCGGACAAGAAGGGTCTACCGCGGGTCACAGACTCCGTCGAGGTCAGACACAATCATTAACTATACTACATACGTACGGACAAAGAGTTAAATTAGTTTTTAGGGTTCCGTAGTCAACTAGGAACCCTTATATATCCATAAATATAACACGCGTAATAAGGATAAGCTATGCGTTCCTACAACAAAGCTAGCCAAAACGTTCAAGCAAGGTATCTCTCTCAAAATTACGATCTACAATTTATTGCCTCTACATATAACGAATTTAACCAATATAGAATTTAAAAGTAAACTTGAACGTTTCCTCCAAAGGAATCCTTTTTATTCAATCAATGAATGTATAGATAAAATGAAAAGTTATGATTGTCTTATATAAAATATATAATTGTACAAAAATAAATATTTCGTTTTATATAATTTTATACAATAAGAATTTGCATGATTTGTTTTAACAATGAAATGTATTTTTGGACTTGCTAGATGTAACGTTATTTTGTTACTTGGCCAAATAAATAAACTTGAAACTTATAGTTTCGCCATGTCCGTCTGTCTGTCCGAGGCTTTAACCTGTTAGTGCTAGAAAGCTGCAATTTGGTAAAATAAAATGAAAAAAAAAAAACGTTTTGTAAGTGTACCCTACACGTAAAGTGGAGATGTTTTTTTTTCGCGTCAACCCTATGTGTGGGGTGTTGTTGGATTGGTCTTCGAAATGTGAAGCGATTGTTAGTGCAAGAAAGCTGCAATTCGGCATGAATATATAAAGCAATAAAAAAATGTTTTTTTACACGTCAAGTGGGGATGGAAATATTTTTTTTCTCAAACATGCAATGAAATATTGATGTTATGTTCCTTATAATAGGCTGCGAAGTATGAGGTTTCAGGTGCGGCTAGGACAAGAGGTCGTTAATGGGATTTCATAGAAATCTTGCAGGCCTAGGCCGGCAAAGTCCTCTTTTTAATTTCCATTCCACATATATTTGTGGTACAGGCATCATGACATTCTGCCACTATGCGTATTAAAAATAAAACTGTTATTTTTGTTTATTTCTTTGAATGTTTGTGAAAGCACTATACATACCTCGGCCGGAAATATGCGGTTGCCCGCCTCAGACCTATCTATATGTCTTCGGCCGGCAACCCCTTTCATCCCGGCGTCTTTAGTAATGTACTATTACTTAAACCCTATGGTTTGGGGTGTTGTTGGACAGGTCTTTCAAAATGAATACAGATCAGCATCAATAATTTTTTGATAAAGTGAATATTTTCGAAAATAATCACTCCAAAAGAAAAAAAAATATGCCCCCACAATAGGCCCCTCCCACTAACTTTTGAACTATGGGTCCAAAAACTATCGATTGAGGATAACTGGTATAAAATTGAGTTGCCCAAAAAGTAAAATTTTTGTTGGGACAAATCCCACACATAGTAAAGCAATATTTGTCTCCATTGACAGGACAAGTAAGTGACGTTTGACGGACACAGACGACCGTTTAAAACTATACTCAGCCTGCAATTGCCTCCTTACTCGACAATAATGTACTATTATCTATACGCCATAACTACACGATATGTCGTGTAGTTATGAGATCACGAACAATTAAACCAAAGTAGCATGTCTGTGCGTCTTCTATAAATTGTACTTCGGTGAGTGTGCTCAGGAGCTCCATGAGCTCATACCGCCTCCCCCTTTCTTCCATCGGACATCCAGACGTACGGCTGGCTACCATCCTTACCTGCTCGAAATTCCTCTAATTCGAACGAAGCGCTTTGCTTCGTTTTTCATAATGTGCACTGCAAAGGTTTGCAGTTGTCTGCCGACGTTTGTATTTCCGAGTTCATATAACCTAGACCTTTAAGGCACGAGTGAATAGGCATCTTCAGGGTGTGCTCGCTTCATCGTCGGCCTCATCTTGGCGCGTTCATGGCCCATCGGCGCCCGCGTACCGCGTGCGTTATGCGAGGTTAAGCAACGTGGGCGCAGGTCGGTTTTCGGATGGGTGACCGCTTTGAGCGGTTACTGCCTGAGCGCTCCCGTGCTTTGGAAGGCACGTTCAGCCGTTGATCCCGGCTGCTGTCTAAGACAGCAGCCGTTAAGCCAAGTTAGAGGCCTTCGGGCGGCTTGAGAACTTCCAAGTGAGTGGGCAACTTGACTGTTGCCCACTCACTTGATAAGGGGGGTCGAAGTTGCACCACGTACGTAGGGAGAGTACCCACCGTTACCCTACACGTGACCCCTGGGTGGTGCTAAAAATGCAACAAACTGGCAACCGTACTTCTCGAAGATGTCACGGTTCGAAAATAAATGCCATACGATTATCATTATTAGATGCTGGCCAAGAGCAATACTATGTCGAAACTTTAAAGAGGCATATGTGCTGTAAAACGTTGTACGATACACGTGCGAACAGGTAATTCGCAACTCGTGTCGATTTAAAACACTCCCTTCGGTCGTGTTTCAATTTATCGCCACTCGTTGCCAATTTCCTGTTCTCTGCACTTGTATCGTAATGTACTATTAATATATAGATGTAGACTACCTAGTGTACATAATCACAAACCATAATCATAACCTTCACGCATTAAAACACTTGTGTGATCTTATTATGAAACGAGCCGCAGGGAGAGAGGCGAGAAAACCACACTTGTGTTTTAATGCCTCTCATTATGTAACAGTTGCATAAACTACTATTATTTATTTGCCGCGCACAGGTGTCGTGCACGACGAAACATAACATCCGGCTGCTCGCGGACATCATCTACTCCGTCGCTTACAGCGTGAAGCCACCAGGTACGCTTACAACGTAAATATCTCGCGAAACTGGAGAGAGAGCTGGGGCAGAGAAGTCATTCATGTCTCAACACTGCAGGGTATGCTAATAGTAACATGTCGGGTAGACAAATACAGTCAGTTAGTGTCCAGCCTGCGTTTTCTTGTACTCTCCACTGGCGCAGTCGTAGCTAATAATTATTTTAACGAGTATTTACGGATCGTCTGGTACTTACACAGCTAACTACGAGTGTTTTGTGTCACGGGCTATAACAGTTTTCAGTGTATAACTAATATGACGATCGGCAAAATCGAAGCATTAAACATAATGGCATTATAACTTAGTATGTAGATTGCGCCACCCGTATCCAGCGGAATCCAGCGACCTTTATCAGCCCACCTTGTGGGGGGCCTACCCACGCTGCACCTACAGGAGTCGGCTGGATGCGGGTGGCGCAGGATCGGCCATTGTGGCACTCTTGGGGGAGGCCTATGTCCAGCAGTGGACGTCGTTCGGCTGATATGATGATGACGATGTAGATTGGGTTTCAAGTTACCAAAATTATATATTTACGGCGAGGGCGACATATTGAATGCCGAGTGAAGAAAACATTTTAAAGTAGATTCTAAAGCGTAACGAAGGGTTCAAGTGCTTATGCCTAAAATCAAATCAAAATTATTGTATGTGCCATAAGTGTCTAACCCACATGCGCCAGCGTGGGGACTACTGCCCACCCCTCTCGTCAGGAGCCCCAGCAGTGGGATGTATATAGGCTGTAATTGATAGATATACATGCAAATACATGGACAAGAACAACTGTACATTTTATGAAATAAAATATTTTGTATTTTTTGTATTGTATTTTTGTATGGACGGAAATAACGGAAATTTTGCTACCGAGCGGCACATACTGCTTTTCACACTTGCTACTCAGAAATGATTCATTGTTGCGCTGAAATAATGTAAGAAAAGTACAACATTGGTCCCTCATTTGAGGAACAATGAATCGCCAGGCAGCGTTTATAGCTCAAAAAAGATGCGTAAGAGCTATCTGCGGCATAAACGTAAGAGACAGTTGTGTTCCACTATTGAAATCATTGAGAATTTTGACATTGCCTTCATTATACATCTTAGAGACAGCACTATTTGTTAAACGCCATCTTGGTTTGTTCACATCTGTAATAATAATAATAAATATACTTTATTGCGCACTACAAAGTGAGAACAGTATAAACAAAAACCTCATACTAGTACAATGCAACAACAGGCGGTCTTATCGCTTATGAGCGATATCTTCCAGACAACCTTTGGGTAGCAGGAAATTCATAACTCACAACAGTTTACCGGTAGTGCAGAAATTGAAAAGAGTGCTTTGAAGACACATTCATCAATACTATAAAGAAATAGATAAATAATAACAATGATAGCATAATAAATAGACTATACTAACAGTGTAAGAAACGAATACAACATATAAATATATACATATACAATAAGTATATAATTTACACATGCAAAAAGTAATCAAGGGAGCGACAAGAGATGCATTTTCAGAATATTTTTAAAGACGGGAAGTGACTTCGCACACCTTAAATCCAACGGCAGAGCATTCCAAAGACGAACAGCACGAAAGGTAAATGACTTGTTGTAGAATTTTGAGGAAGAAGGTGGTGGAGCAAGAAGATGATTTTGGGAAGACCTTATGGAAGAGAGACGCATAAAACGTTCCTTGAGATATGAAGGAGTTGCTGGATTAAAGAGTATGTTATATAGAAGAGCGAGAATATGAGAGTCACGGCGAAGACGAATAGGAAGCCACTTGAGTTGGGAACGGAAGTCAGAAACATGGTCATACTTGCGCAAGCCAAATATGAACCTAATACAGAGATTTTGGAGACGCTCAAGTTTATTTAGCTGCTCCTCGGTTAAGTCAAGAAAGCATACGTCAGCATAATCCAATATCGGGAGAAGAAGAGATTGGGCTAGCGCGACTTTAGTGGAGAGTGGCAAGAAATTACGGAGTCGGCGAAGTGAACCTACTGCAGCAAACATTTTCCTGCTCACCTCGCCCACCTGAGGTAACCAAGAGAAAGTACGGTCCATAATAACACCAAGATTCTTCACTTGGTGGGAGTAGGGAATCAGAACACCATTAAACATAATAGCTGGCAACAAATCAAAATCAATTCTAGAAATGAATTGAGGACTCCCTATGACTATAGCTTGCGTTTTAGCTGGATTAACGTTAAGCCCATAGCGTCTGCTCCAATTGAAAATACACTCCAAATCACTATTCGTGGAGCTGATTATATGTGGCAAATCGGAAACAGGCCCCTGAGAGTAAATTTGGAGGTCATCAGCGTAAAGGTGATATGAAGAGGAGATGTTATCAGTAATATGATTAATAAAAATCGAAAAAAGAAGAGGAGACAGCACACCTCCCTGTGGAACGCCGGCCAGTGTATTGCACCATGAAGATCGGAAAGAATCAACCTTAATACGCTGTCGGACAGACTGTATCAGACAGACGAAAACTTCCCACGCGCTCGCAATATAAAGGACATTTGTATAACCAGCCTATGAGAACTGCATTAATGCGGAATAGTTTTTTTGGAATAGCAACAAGAATATATAATAAAATACCTAACACTATGAAAAGTCTAGAGACATACCAACTTAAAAAACAGTTAGCTGCATTTCCGATTGTAAAATGTTTTTATTCATTAAAAGAGTTCTTAGAAGCACCTTAACGATGTCGTCTATTTGAACGATATAAATATTTCGATTGTGTGTGTACTATTGATATATTAACTGATTAATGTGTAATGTGAAAACTATTTCTACGCCGATACTGGCAGGGTGTGCTGAGCTAACGTAGTTATAAGAACCTGAATTGTACCACATTCAAAGAAATTAAATAATTGATTGATTGATTGATTGAATGATTCTTTACTGAATAGCAGGTGTGGAAAAATATATTTTTAAATTGTGTGATATCTTTTTTTGTATTTGTTGTGTAATAATAAATATTTTTTTATTCTATTCTATTCTTCTATTCTAAATGAACTGTGATTCAAACCCACGATCTCTCCATTGAATGCCTCAATAAAGAGATGTAGTTCTACTTATACACGGTGAATTTCAGTAACCCGACAGATTTTAACCATGAATTTCTGATGATTATACGAGAAAATAATGTCATATCAACCTACACGCGACCCCTGGGTGGTGCTAAAAGTGCAACAAAACTGGCAACCGTACTTGTCTTCTCGAAGATCTCGCGGTTCGAAAATAAATGCCATACGATTATTATTATTATCAACATATAGGTCAAATAAATAAATAACAATTAGGGGACATTTTTTTTACACAAATTGAACTAGTCCCACAGTAAGCTCAATAAGGCTTGTGTTATGGGTACTAGACGACGATATATTTAATAGATATATACTTAAATACATAGAAAACATCCAAGTCTCAGGTACAAATGTTTCACATCACCACAGAAACAAATTCACTTACCGGGATTCGAATCCGGGACCTCTAGCTTCGGAGGCAGTGACACTACCAACTAGGCTAAACAGGCCGACAAACAAACAATACTGCCATATTAACTTAATTAATTTCTGGAACGAAAAAAAAGTAACGATACTACTTTCTTGTGAAGAAATCCTATCTAGCTACGTCTCGACCTTAGGGTGTGTTTCTTGAAATAATATAATTTCGAATATTAAGCTGTTTTGGGCTATTAAATATACCACTTTTTTACTCCATTTAGGCTTAGAAGCGAAAGTAAAAGTAGTTTATATTTCAAATTATGCATATTACATGCACCTATGAACGTCATTAAACTACCACCGGTTCGGAAAAACAAACCTCTGCCACGAGAAGAACCGGCGTAAGAAACTCGGCGAGGTGTCATTTTTTCAAAACAATATACATTGTTTAGTTAAATATAAAATTACAGTCTCAGTTTACTACAAAAATAACAAGCTACAGTAGAAAACCTATTTTCGCGATAGATTAGCCGTGCAGGACACTATCACTGCCAAATATCCCTGTCCATGATGTAATCGTTTACCTTATAATATGCTTTTGAAACAAGTGTTTGTTTTACTACAGATTTTAATTTAGAATTGCTAATTTCAGTAATGTGTTTTGGAATTATATTGTAGAATTTGATAAGCGATGAGTAAAATCTGTCGGGTTACTGAAATACCGCTTTTTTTCAGTTTACATCATTATATAAAATAATTATATATAATTATATAATAATATTGGGGGACAATCTTACACAAATCGACCTAGTCCCAAACTAAGCAAAGCTTGTACTATGGGTACTAGACGACGATATACATACTTATTATAGATAAATACATACTGAAATAGAAAACATCCAAGACCCAAGAACAAATATTCTATCGTTTTTTTACAGTTGTTTCACAGATTCTATTACATTCAAGCAAAAACATACTTAACATGTTTAAAAATAAAGTATATTTTCAGGCAGCAAAGAGCCACTGCTTGAGCAACGTATCCCCGCGACATACTTGGCGCTGGAGGAGTGTGTGACGTCACTGGCGGCTGAACTAAGAGAGCCAGTGGTCAACCATGACGAGTATAAACGACTGGTGAGCCAACGAATGGCGCGAGACCCGGAGCTTTGAGTTCAGATTCCCGGAATTTTATTAAATATATTTTTCTCAAACATGCGCCTAAATGTATGCATTAATGTCACGAAAAGAGGACATGAAGTTACCTGTTTATGGCTCCCTACATTACTTCTTGGCCGGCGGCCAAGAAGTAATGTATGGAGAATGTATGAAACTAACATGATTGTCCGCTGCTCTAACTTTTTAAATTTGCTTACTAAAATCAACTGATAAAGGAAATATTACATAGAGCCAACCGCCGACGATTTTCTATATATATTTTTATTTTGTTATGTAAATTGGTATTTTTTTAGGTTTTTCCGGTTCTTTTTTATCGTTCTTGTATTTTGTTGTTTTTTTTTTCATATTTTCGAGTATTTATGTTTTTTTTTGTTTTTTCGTGTTATTATGTAGCGTTTATTGTGTTTTTTGATATTTTGGACTTTTTAAAAGTTTTTTCGTATTTGTTGTACTTATCGACATTTTTTTTTGTTTTTCCATGTTTTTTGGTATTTTTTTTAGTTTTTACGTGTTTAATGTTTTTTTTTTAGTTCTTTCGTGGTTTTTAAATGGTGCTTGTATTTTGTAGCATTTTTCGTGTTTATATTTAATTTCCGTTATTTGTCGTGATGCTTTGCTATTTTTGGAAGTTTTGTATTTTTTACTTTTTACATTGTAATTTTTTTATTGTTTTTTTTTTCTAACATGTTTGAGAAAAGTACTATACAATCCTCGGCTGGACAGGGCTTGCAGGACTCGTTTTATCCGGCCTCGTCTACGACTCGGCCGTTTATCCCAAACTCGTCCAGCAATCCCTTACTTCACGGCCTCTGCAGTAATGTACTATACTGTATTTATCCGGGGGAAAGTCCATTATGGATACCACCGCAACGCGGGGACAGTGCGGAGGTTATGTCGGACTTGCGCCGACTGAAAAAACCCCGATCGTCCTCCTCAACTCATTTTGGACGGCTCTGGGATGTCCATCGGAACGCACCAGTGCCGCCCTAGAGTCACACCTCTGTGGGTCCCACCTGTGTTTTCGTAGACAATCGCAGCCCCCAACTGCGACCGTCTTCGACCCCAAGGACCCCCCTTTTAATCCCCTTGTACGACAGGCAGAGGATACCGTAGCCGTATTCTATGCCCAGGCTACAGGTTGCTTTTTTAGGGTGCCGTACCCAAAGGGTAAAAACGGGACCCTATTACTAAGACTTCGCTGTCCGTCCGTCCGTCCGTCCGTCTGTCACCAGGCTGTATCTCAAGAACCGTAATAGCTAGATAGTTGAAATTTTCCCAAATTGTGTATTTCTGTTGCCGCTATAACAACAAATACTAAAAACAAAATAATAATAATAATGAAGGGGGGCACCCATACAAAAAACGTGATATTTTAGCCCTTTTTCATGGCTACCACTCGCCGAGCTAGATCTCAAGAACCGTAATAGCTATACAGTTGAAATTTGCACAGATTATGTATTTCTGTTGCTGCTATAACAAAAAATATTAAAAACCTGCCAAGTGCGAGTCGGACTCTTTTTATAGATCATGCGGTACGGAACCCTTCGTGCGCGAGTCCGACTCGCACTTGGCCGACTCGCCTTTTTAATACCTAGTCCTAACTGTGATCATCTTAATAATGTTATCAATAATTCAAAGTTGTAATTGTGAAAGCAAAATGTTAAATTTTTAAATAATAGTTTCATAGTAACAAACCTATTTATACGAACCATATCATTATTAAATTTATGGAATTATTTTTACTATAATTTAGACATGAAGTGCCAGTAACTACTAGTGGTACATACATACATACATACATACAATCACGCCTGTTTCCCAGAGGGGTAGGCAGAGATCACGGATTTCCATTTGCTACGATCCTGACATACAACTTTCGTTGCATTAACTGTCACAACATTCTTCATGCATGCGCGCCGATTTATGGTACTCCTGACCTGGCCTTTCTGCAGAATGTCTCCGATTTGGTCTGAGTACGTTCGCCGAGGTCTTCTCCTTCCGACTTTTCCATCTCCTCCTTCATACACTCGTTTTGTCAATCTTCTTTCATCCATCCTCTCTACATGTCCAAACCTAGTAAAGTACCTAGTAAACTCTTGCCTGGCCTTTCTGCAGAATGTCTCCAATCTAGTCGGAGTACGTACGCCGAGGTCTTCTCCTTCCGACTTTTCCATCCACTCTTCCTTCATACACTCGTTTTGTCAATCTTCTTTCATCCATCCTCTCTACATGTCCAAACCTAGTAAAGTACCTAGTAAACTCTCTACTAGTGGCACTTCTGTCCTATATCCATGACTCCACCAAGGACATCAGCTAAAACATTATATACTAATCAAAAAATTGTAACACTACCCTCACAGTACATATTCGACATTGTCAAACATGTTCACACTCATAAACACACATTTAATTACACCAAACTCACTCGCACCCGTCTATGTAGCAAAGAACGACTGCAGCTAGCGACGCATCGCCTGACCAAGTCCTCCAAGACTATGCATGTGCTAGGTCCCAAAATCTATAAGTATAATGCCTTACCTAATGACATTAAAATAATAGGGAGCACACATACATTTAAAAATAAATTGAAAAAATGGCTCATTGGCAAAGCTTTCTATAATTTAACTGAATTATATGACATTAAATAAATAATTAAAAATGCATATTAATATATAATAACAATAATAGCTTGTAAACACTGACATTTGTACCTAATGCTAATCTACTCGTATATAATTGTTTTTAATTTCTTCTGCATTTAATATGATCACTGAACTAATACGTAATTAATAGCTTTGACATGTAATATTTGTAATATTATGAATAAATGAGTATGAGTATGAGTATAAGTGAGAACGAGGAATCTACAGTTTATATTTGTATGTCTGTGACAGGTGACGCAGTATATGCAGAATAAGGGGCACAGGATATTTCGCGACGCAGCCGAGCTTCACCAAGCCACCATGTTTTTGCATGAGAATGGTAATTTATGATTACCAAACTTGACAACCGCCTATTCTTTAACAGTCAGTGTGTCGTACAAACGTTCTCAACGGGTTTTTGTGCAGGTGTATTGGTGCACTATGACGACGCAGCGCTCAAACAGCTGTACTTCCTGCGGCCTCAGTGGCTGTGCGACGTGCTAGCGCACGTGGTCACTGTGCGAGAGATCAACCCCTTCGCTAACAACGGTACATGTTAAATCTCACTCCAGCCCACTTCATCATTGGTGCACTACAACGCAGCGCTCAACTACAGGGTGGGCCCTGTAACAGGAGCAAACAATTTAACGGTGGACTATTTAGCAGCCCAGCAATTATTACAAAGTGGTCTTGAAAAAAAAATTGCAGTTTTTTTTCTTCTAAGATGGCTTACGTGTATTTTTATTACTTTTCTGAAGCGATATTAATCTCAATTTATTTTAAGTCAATTAATTTGAAAAAAAAAACAATACCAAAAATATCTGTGAAAACAAAAAAATGCAAAAACAATTATGACTCATAACTTGATACTACTTCAAACACTGCATTGACTGATGTGCTATAACAGGGGTTCCCAAACTTTTTTTTCTCATAGACCACTTTAAAAAATTTGCTGGTTCTGGTGGACCCCCTACTCTACAGCCTACACCATATTCCCAAAAAATTACAAAAATGTGACTATTACCTAACTCTGGTGACGATATAACTATGAAATAGTATAGTATATTATATGTACACCTAGGGAGATAATATAAAGAAAGGCCGAGATCGCAGATATTTACGGCCCGAGCTGCAAGCGAAGGACGCAAATGTGCGATCAAGGCTTTCTTTATTATCTCCCGTGTTGTATACATCATTTTATGTCAACATTTGGCGAAAAAGTGGCTATTTCCGCACATGTATCGGGCGAAAAAATCCACTTTTAGCCAGGTGTGACATAAATGTTCTTTACAGGTTTAGAAAAAAAAGTGAAAAATGATTGGTTAATATGCTGTCAATAATAAATACTTTACTTTTTTGACATCTACTCACAACCTATCTATTCCAGCATCAAATAAAATAAAATCAATCAAATCTAAATCTCGGAGTGGTGAAATAAAATTAAATATAGTATATTTTGCTTGTGTTGTGTTTATTCGAGTACTTTATAATATTTATGATGATAATAACAGTCGTAAAATAATTAAAATTAAACATTGTTACGTAACTTCTAAGTACAATGACACTCAAAATTAATGGGAGGGATGAGCTTGATGAATTGACAACAAATTGTCAATATTTGGGTTCAGTTTTGTCAGGAATAATCGCAAATCTCCTCGTTCTGTGATATTCAGTCTGTTCCTATTTTTCGTTAAAAGGTTTGTAACGGTGCTGAAACTTTTTTCCACAAGATATGACGAGGGAAATGATATCAAAAGCTTTCTCGCAATTTTCCACAGTCCAGGATATTTTTCGGGTATTTCTGCTTGCAGCCAAAAAGTTTGATACCCTTTTTTATATTTCACCTTCAGCTCCTCATTAGTGCTAAGCTCAAGTAGCTCCTCTTGCAATATCACGTTCTCCACTTCCATTTCATCAAATGGATTTATAATCCATGGTGGTATTTCCATCGTGAGAATGTCTTCAAATCTGGTTTTGAAGTCATCATGCAGGGCAATCAAATGTTGAACATATGTCTGAATATCATCATCCTCGCATTCTACCTGTGACAAGCTTGAGAATTGGGAAAATTCGCGTCGACTAATGTTTTGCTTCATTAACTTCAATTTTCCAAGAAAAGCGGAAATCACACTCTTTGTTTTAATTAAATTGAGGTTGTCCCCTTGCAGTTGTAAGTTAATATCATTAAACTTTTTGAACAAATCTGTCAAATACGCGATATCTGCTTTGAACTTGATCAGGTTTTCTTTTAAATCTGGAGCTTTACTATCCAGAAACTCCAAGACAGACTCAAAAAGTGAGTAAAATCTTGTTAAACATGCACCTTTCGACAACCAGCGTACTTCAGTGTGTAAGAGCAATCGTCGGAAGTCTCCATCATTTTCATCGCACAATTGGGCAAATAAACGCGTATTCAAAGCATTGCTTTTTATTTTATTAACCGCGTTAATCACAAATTGGAGCGATTGGTGCAGTCTAGCACTCAAATTTTTTGCTACTAAGTGTTGTCGGTGGATGACACAGTGAATTGCAGTTAAATCTGGTATCTTTTTTTTTAGATGGCTTATGAACCCACGATATTTCCCGACCATTGCAGGAGCTCCATCTGTTGCCGCCGATGTAACGTTTGTGAACGGAATTGATTTTTCTTTTAAAAAATCGCTCAGGATGTTAAATATCGATTCACCTTTAGTGTCAGTCTTCAAAGTTTTGGCGAATAATAGCTCTTCATGAATTTCTTCGTCCATAACAAATCGCACAAATGCTAATAATAATGCCTCATTATCAGGTAAAGTTGACTCGTCCAGTTGAATAGAAAAATGAGTTGTTTGCAGATAATTACACAAGAAACTTTCAATATTAGAGCTCATTTCGTCAATACGTCTTTGTACAGTGTTGTTACTCAAAGGATTTTTTTTGAGTATGTCAAATGGAGGTTTGTGCAGAACAGTTTTTAAAACTTCTTCAACAGCGGGTAAAATTAACTGTTCACCAATGGTGTGGGGTTTTCCAGATTTCGCTATGAGTAATGAGATGTTGTAAGATGCCCGCAAGCCATCATCGTTACTTTCAGATGTTGAAGCGAACATACCTTGCAGGGTGGGTCTCTTTTCATATTTTTCTTTCAATGATTGAAAATATTTCAAATCTTTACCTGTTTTATCAGGGTGGCACCTTTTTAGATGATCTTCGAGCTTCGATGGTTTCATAGAGTCATTGCTCAAAACTTTATTGCATAAAAGGCACATGGGCAATCGCTTGTCCGCGTTTGATGGAAGAAAGCCAAATTTTAAATATTCCACACTGTACTGTCGACACTTAATTTTCTTCTTTGGCTCCGCCATGTTTCAAATTAGCTACCTGTAAGTATAAAAAAGTTTTTGTGATCTTAACATTCTTACTTAACTTCTTCTTAGTCTTACTTAACAGGATATGGCTATTTTATAGAACAGAATTTATAATTTTTCGCTATGAATCAAAAAAAGAATACTAATAAACTTTTTTCGGCTGTCTGTTGTTTTATGGAAGTAGGTAGGTAATAATCGTAATGTTCATTATTTCATATTTCATACATGTCTATCATACACAAAGAAGACAAATATATTAACTACAAAAAGAGATACCTATAAGTTGTATAGCAAATAAACAAATAATGTACTTACTTTTCCGACACGATTCTGGCAACCAGGAACAGCAATTCACTTTACTTTTGTAGTCGAAATCCGGAAACAAATGAGTAACGTTTGTTCTTAGCATTCGTATTTATTGGTGAAGAATCAAACAAGTGCATACAAGCACAGCACATTACCGTAAGTCATAGGTATTTCGTCCCTTTGCACGTCCGAACAAGAGTTTTGGTCGGCGCCGGCGATAGCGACGCGACGGTGCTTCGCAAGCCTAGACTTGTTCGTTTGTCCAACAGCTCGTTCGCGATATGTTGCAGACTTGCAGTCGACAAGTTTTGGAGCCGAAAGTTGTAATTTTAATAATATAGTATTATAGTATAGGTAGTTTGATTCACCGAAATATTTATCACGGAGGAACGCAATATTTTTATTATATATTTATCAGTCGTCCAGGCTATAAAAATAATACAAAAATCATTATCTGTTTCGTTATTTACCATCGAAACCAGATAAATTTTCGTGGACCCCCACGTACAAACTGTGAACCCCTATTTTTTTGCCACTCCAGCGTAGACCCCTGTCACATCGTTCGTGGACCCCTGGGGGTCCACCTGGACCACTTTGGGAACCCCTGTGCTATAATCTCGTGGTGTCAAGATCCATTACTCGGAGGTTGTAACTTTAGATCAAAATTTCTCTGAAACGAAAATTTTTGAACTAAAAATGTACACCAGGTGTTACTCCAGATGCCCTAACGAAGTGTCCTTTTAAATATTTCCTCCAGTTACAGGGCCCACATGTCCGAGTGTCAGAAAGTCCAGGCGTCAAAATGTTCGTTTTCAAAAATACCTTCTGTTATAATGCAGACCGTGTGTCCGATAGTCCAGACGTCACTGGTCGAAAATCCGAATGTTAAAATGCCCCCGTGTCTGATATTCCAGGTGTCAGGTTATAATTCACGTTTTGACTTGTAAAACTGCCCTTGTGGCCTGTTTGCATAATAAATATTTGATTGATTTGTTACAATGCCCATTTGTCAGAAAACATGATTTCCAAGACGGGAACTGTAAGAATCGTTATTTTTGTTGTGTAATTGTTATTTTAAACGAATTTGCATTTTACTACTTCAATATTTCTCGCAGGCATAATGAAGATCGAGGATCTAGCGCACGTGTTCAAAGCCTCCCCCCTCCTGGCTCGCGGGGACGAGGCTTCCTCGCTGGGGGTGAGCCTGCTCAACAAATTCGAGCTGGCGCTGTGCTGGGACAGCAGGACGCTGCTTGTGCCGCCGCTGCTGCCCGCTACCGAGCCTGCCGTGAGTTGTTTAGCCTGTTCTAGGTTGAGTTGTTAAAGACGTTTCTTGCTAAATTGCAGTTGCACTGGCAGGGTCGCCATGTAACGGATCGTACATTAATCGTGTGAGACTCGAAAGGAGTGGGTGGGCGTTTGTCTAGAAATAATCATCACGTTAAAAAGTAAATAAAAGTGACCTAAAAGTTAGTTTTTCATCAATTTAGGCATATTATATGCACCTATGAATGCATGCGAAGAACCGGCGTAAGAAACTCGGCGAGGTATCATTTTTTCAAAACAATATAATAATAATAATAGTTTTTTTTAATTCAGGCAAGTAACCTGTAAACGGTGTAGGTGTTCCACAATAAAAGCACTGAGTTAGATCGCGAAAACTGTATTAATTTCCAAAAATAACGACACCACGTTTTACAAATGAGAGAGCAGTAGGTACGTGTGTCGCGCGCGGATAGACAGAGAACGACTGACTGGCGGTTAAGGCAAAACCGTTGAAACTATGTCGCTGCGTCACACGTATATCAACCTCCAAATTTGGCTTACAAACTAACAGTGTACAATTTATTAGAGTACCTTACTAAAATACAAAATTTTAAAAGAAATAATAAAACCCATTTTGAGCACGTCGCTAACATAACCCATATCACAGCAACATTAACATTAATTAGTAAAAATAAATTAAAATAAAAAGTATACAACCTATAGTTTAATATAAAACTGGTCCAACAACAGGGGATTCTTTCACAGCCAACTTGTGTTGGCTGGAGTTGCTGCGTCAGGGCTGTTTGCCCCTCGACGCGCGGTTTTGGGTTCGCTGGGCATGAATATGCCCGTGTCGATGGGGCTGGACCCCGAGTGGGGTCCGGTCTAGCATCTAGTTTTTCTGTTTCCTCCTGCATTCTTCTTCTCTGCTTTTTTGTCTTGTCCCCTGCTGGGGTGAGACTAAATACTGTAAAACGGGGGTTGAAGGCACGGAGGGGGTAGCAGGGATGCGAATCCAGTTATTTTTTTCAGTTGCTATTTTAATTTCCGGGCTCAGGTTGCTGTCAAAGTAATTTGATGATAATTTAGACATAATTTTGATTCTTCTGGCAAGACCAAGTAAAAATAAAAAACACTTTCAAAGCTGATGTTCATAAGCGGCGGATTTTTGTCTGAATTTTATTTAGTTTTTATGTGAGATTTGACTTTTGAAAGTGTTAACTCTAGCAATTATCCCAATTCACCATGAGGTATAGCCATGAGGCTCTCCTTACTAACCCCAACTATGGAGGTGGGATTTCCAACTAGTTTGTGTTTATCGTTAAAATTATAAATTGAAACGACAGATAATCATGAAATAAACTTAAATGAATAATCATTTATTTATGTACAACGAAAATGTATACAAGAATACTTAACCAATATAATATAAAGAAAATTAAAACTAACTTAAATCTAAAACGGGCCCTTGAGGCATTGTGGGGCCCTACAACTTAAATTCATACAATCTGAATATTTTATATGTACATAAATCAACGTGTCACATGTAACTTTGATCGAGGTTTGAATTTCTGTTTTGTCCCTTCTCCACCCATTTTACGGTAAATATTTATGCCAGGCAAATTGCACTTGATGTTTGATCATTCCGGCAGCTCCCTCAGCTGCCGCTGAAGACGCGCGCGTGGGCCGGCACCCCGCGCCGCGCCGCGCCCGCGCTCTCCGCCGCGCCTGCGCGCGCAGACTCTCCTTCACTTATACGTAAGTATAATGCCATTATCAGAGGTCATACTTGTGACGTAAAATTGACGTCACACTGCCATGTACAGTCACGGATTTTAATTGTTAGGCCACTTTGAAGTTCTTTAAATTTGCAGTATTATAGCATTCACGAGCGTGCACGAGATTACACGATTAATTACGAATAAATACATGACGTACCGCGTAAACAACATAATAAGATGACAAATGATTAAATGGATTAGTTCGAATCACAAGGAGGTTATAGGTTAATACTTATCTTTGTCGTTGAAAACCATGATTAAAATACAATTGACAACTGGCATTTTAGAAACATCGCAGATTCGTTCAGTCATATCATATGACACTAGGCAATATTGATATTCATAAATTGTCAACTCTCTCTTTAAAAATTTATCAAATAAGATGCCACCAGCGATTTCTACGGAAACTCGTCACCACATTGTGAATTTGCACCAAGCAGGGCTAAGTTTGCGAGCAATAGCAAGGGAATTGTTAATATCGGTGGGTTGGTTGCTATTTATTTATAACGAGCTGCCCGGCCCGGCTTCGCACGGTTTTTCCCGTAGAATGAAGCATTTTCCCGCGGGAAAAAGTAGCCTATGTTCATCAGGGATAATGTCGGCTTCTAATGGTAAAAGAATTTTTCAAATCGGTCCAGTAACAAACAAACAAACAATCAAATCTTTCCTCTTTATTATATTAGTGTAGATGTAGATTAAACATTAAGTGAGATGATGAAAAAGTGATGATTTTTATTGTTTTTAGCGAGACACAGTTGCCTTATGGGTCAATCGATTTGCCGAAGAAGGTAGTATCGTAGATCGTCGACAGAATAATCATCGCCCCGCTGTAATTACCGAAGCCCAGCGAAGAGAAATGTTCCGCGAATACGAAGTCGATGGATTCATTCCAACAAGGCGATTCGCGGAGCGTTTTGATGTGCATCCCAGAACAATTCGGCAACATTTGCACTCCATGAATTTGCACCACAGAATTCCTGCCTATAAGATCTCCCTTACAGAAGATCATAAAACTGCACGTCGAAATTTCGCTCGCGAATATTTAAATTTCGATTGGAATTCAACAATTTTTAGCGATGAGAAGTCATTTCAATCGTCAGATCATGGTCGTTTGCACCTGTGGCGGTTAAACGACACGCGTTACGACGTGAATCATGTTATACCAAATATGGAATCAGGCCGCATTAGTGCCAATATGTGGGGTTGGATGAGTTCTGAAGGTGTGGGTGAGCTCATTCAACTACCTCCTCGGGCAAATGCTTTAAATTATATTACCACATTAGAGGAAAACATGCTCCCCACTGCACGGGTCATATATCCGCAACAAGAAATGGCAAACATTAATTTTGTCCACGATAATTGCTCTATACACAGGGCAAGAATTGTCAGTGCTTGGTTTCGCGAACATCCTGACATAACTGTTATTCCATGGCCAGCGAAATCACCAGATCTAAATCCAATAGAAAACATTTGGGGTTTAATGGTGCAAAGATGGGAATGTCGTAATGAGCGAAGGAAGGAAGCTATCGCACAACATTGCGAAGAAATATGGGAAGACATGCGAGGGACGGATATCTGCACTCGCTTAGTTCAATCTATGCGGGCACGGCTACAAGCTGTCATAGATAATGGAGGTGCATATACACCATATTAAGCACGTGTAATGAAAAATAGGAAGGGATTCTCATTTCCGCTGTAAAATTTTTGTAAATATCTGTTAGTTAACAACGGAAACGATTTGATTTTTTTGAAAGAGATTACTTACAGATTAATTTTTTTAACCCCCGACAAAAAAGAGGAGTGTTATAAGTTTGACGTGTGTATCTGTGTGTGTGTGTATTTATCTGTGGCACTATAGCTCCTTAACGGCTTAACCGATTTGAATGCGGTTTTTTTTAATCGAGAGCCTTGCTTGTAGAGATGGTTCTTAGTTTTGTTTGATGGAAATAAAAGCAGTCGTTTCCGAGATATTCAACTTTCAATGTAACTAGTAACAGAATTCGGGGGTTAATTAAATTTTTAATTAATAGTTATTCAGAATCATGTTGTTATGATGGGAATCCATAAGGAATTCTGATTCAGGAGGAAACGACATTTAACGACAACCATTGCACCCCAAAGTTTTCTACTGGATTTAGATTTAATAAATTAATGTTTGCTATTTCTCATTACGGTTCTCCAAAATTGCACAAATTAAAGGTTGTCGTTTGTAACGTTGCAATATTCCGTTGAAAAAAAGTAGACGAAACCTTTGCAAACATATTACTGGATTTTTATGATGCTGCTTCTTCATAAAAGTCCGTGGAATATATATTATTTTATACATCGTTTTAAAATTTATTGAGTAATTAAAATATCAGCAATAACGTATTCTATGTTTTTATTTCATGTTTTTAGCCTTTAACCCTTAATCGAACATGACAGTTCTCAAGTTTTGTCAATTTTTAACTTTGAAATATAAAACCTCATAAAGTCATGGTCGGAACTCCGAAATTATTTCCCTTTGCTGATTAAGGATTAACAGTGGTGACTTGCGGTGAACGCCAATTGGGTTAAAGCGAAATGTTTTTCCATCGAGAAAACTCTAATTTCAATCGATTTAAGACGGCACCCGAAGTGTCAATGAATTATTGTATTAAATGAGTGACAATTTCATTTCTATTAATAGTATTTTTGGTAGTTCCGGCTCTGATATTAGCCAACCATTAATAATGCATGAAAATGTAACATTATTGTCGAAAGATTCAAACCTAAATGACATCTCTAGCCTGACAAGCACAATGATAAAGACAGAGATATGACTTTGCTCTTTTATTATACGAAGCTTTCGTTGTTTAAATATACGAGCATAAACGACTAAACCCGATTTGTATTATACGGCTAGAATGCGAGCAGCGGCATGTGGCCTAACAATTAAAATCCGTGACTGTACGATGATTCCAATTAGCGTTATGGTAATTATCAATCAGTAACCATCAATCAATTAATTATGTATTTATAATGGTCTCTTTTTCAAATATGTATTATTACATCCGAAGATTAGAAATAAGGTTTTTCTATTTAGATTTTTTTATCTACATCGGCTTCCAAGATATCCCTTTAATTAGAAACTTCGGATCGGTCATGTGACAAAAAACTTCAACACGGCGGCCACTTTTCGAATGATCCGTTTGTGTAGCATTCATCCTAGGGCTTTACCCAATGCACATTTAGCTGATGACGTCGTTCCAGAAGTCGGTCCCGGCAGCGTATGGGCTAGCGCGTGTTTAAATCGGCTATTATGTCTTTTCAATTAGAAATTTCGAATCGGCCATGTGACAAAAAAGTTCAAAACGGCAGCCACTTTTCTGAATATTAAAGTAGTATTAATCGGGGACTACGAGTATATCCGTTGAGCTTCTAGCTGATGACGTCGTTCCAGAGGACAACCCCGGCAGCATCAGCGTGGAGGGCCGCTCGACCGGGCGCCCGCTGCAGCGGCTACTGCTACTGTCTTATAACTCGTGCGGGTTGTGGGCGCGCCCGTGCAAACGTGTGCTTAAATATTTAATCGAATTGTCTTTCTATTTGAAATTTCGAATCGGCCATGTGACAAAAAAATTCAAAACGGCAGCCACTTTTCTGAATATTAAAGTAGCATTAATCGGAGATTAGAGTATCCAGTGAGCTTTTAGCTGATGAAGTTGTTCCAGAAGACAGCCCCGGCAGCATTAGCGTGGAGGGCCGCTCGAGCGGGCGCGCGCTGTGGCGGCTGCTACTACTCTCTTATATCTCGTGAGGGCTGTAGGCGCGCCCGTGCAAACGTGTGCTCAAATATTCAATCGAAATCGGCGATTATGTCTTTTAATTTGAAATTTCGAATCGGCCATGTGACAAAAAAAAAAAACAAAACGGCATCCACTTTTCTGTATATTAAAGTGGCATTAATCGGGGACTACGAGTATCCAGTGAGCTTCTAACTGATGACGTCGTTCCAGAGGACAGCCCCGGCAGCATCAGCGTGGAGGGCCGCTCGACCGGGCGCACGCTGCGGCGGCTGCTGCTGCTGTCGTACATCCCGTGCGGGCTGTGGGCGCGGCTGTGCTCGCGCGTGCTCGCCGACCCCGCCGTGCAGGCCGCCGCCGCCATGCTGTACCGGCTGCCACCAGACGTGAGTACAATGTAGTGTTTGTAGTTTCGGGGCTGGCTTGTCTCTATCAAAAATCCCGGGGTTTTCCCGGGACAGCATTATTTAGTGTTTTACTTTCGATTGTCCCGTAGTGAGAGGTAATTAATCAATAACACTGCACTACTAGGAAAGCACTTTATTTATCATACTTTAAATACAGGCAGCAAGAGAGCGTGACTTACGATATGTTTTTTTATTTATTTATTTTTATTTAAGAAAAATACATTACATTTTACATACAATAAAAAAATGAATGAATGAATGTAATGTAATGTATATCTGTTACAGCTGAATGACTGGATATCTAACATTTAGTGTCAACTCTATACGGCTACCCCAGGACGTAAGTCGTTAAATATGTAGATTCTAGCTGAAGGCTACCGGATATACGTACTTACGGCATGGAGAGGTGTCTTAGCGTTACAGAACTGGACCGCTGAAAAGGAGTTACTACTACGGTAATGAAGAGGTAACGAGAATTAGTTTTAATGAACGAATATTAGCCGTCCCATGAATCTGGTGAAGAACACAAACGGTCGGAAGTATAGTTATCAGCCGCTGCAAGATCCTGAGATTCTCTGTTCGATTTTATTGATCAAGCGAGCGAAGCGTCACCGTTTCAGCTTTCGACAAAAATTCTTTCGTATGTCTTTCTGTCCGGATGTTCTCCTCTACAGGTCGCGTTTCTCAACCGATTCTCGGGAAATTTTGTGAGCAGGTTCGATAATCATATAGTTTTTTTTTCGTAAAGTTAATTTTTGGAAATTTTAAAATTTGATAAAAACAATAATTTACGAGGTTACTAGTTACAATATCCTTATTTGTGCAGATGGAGGTAGACGCAGCCACGAGCAAGGCCCTCGAGCCGAACTGGGCGTGGAAGCTGTGGCGCTCCGGGCTCCAGCTGTCGTGGGGCGCGCTGGTCGCCGCGGAGGCGCGCGAGCGGGGCGCCACGCACGACCCGCTGCTGGGAGACTGCCCCGACAGCGGCCGGGACTTGAGGTACGTGTCTCTTTGTCGCGCTTGAGCCACAAGATTGGATAGATCTGTAGTTTTCTTTCGATATTTCTGTTTACTACTTCTGGTAGTTCTGGTAGATCGTTCAGTCCTTCAACCCCTCGTATGCTGAGGCACGTATCCGTGGAATTTGAACCTATAGTTGTACATCCCAAGGATTTTGTTTGGAAAATTTTGACATCCACATACGTTTAGAAACACTCCTACCTTTGCTGTGAACAAAACTAGTACACAATGAATAGTGAGATCCTTCTGTGTGAATTAATACATTTTACTATCGACACATGTTCACACAGGTACAGAGTGAGGCAGGAGGGCGCGTGGTGCACCCTGGAGGCGTCGCGCTCGCCCAGCATCGAGCTGGTGCTGCCGGCGCGGGTGTGCGTGGCGCGCCGCGCCGACGGCCTGCCGCTCGCCGGCTACCAGGTCCGTTGGGGGCTGTTACAGTGGCGCCCACGCTTTTCCTCACTGTCAATACTGACATTTGACAACAAATACGAGGGGTGATCCATAAGTTTTGATAATCAGTATTAAATATGGGAGATATGTAACTCGTTATATTTTTAACACAATATGCACACTTTCTATATTTGAAAATACTTATTAACGTCATTCAATTGTTTTATTTTACTCCAATAAAAATAATTTTACTTTTTGAGGTAAATTTTTATACCTTCACTAAGTCATCACCAGCACTTGAGTTTCATGTAGTTGGTTTTGAACATATGTGAATGAGAAGTAGTAGTCGGAAGTTAGAGCTAAATAACAATGGGAACGGTTATCAGTTCTGATCTTTACTCGAAGAGCAGCACCCTTGTCAATTAGGAGGCTCTGAAATACAATTTCTCCCGAAAATTCGTGAAAATTTTTTCTTCAGCTTATTTATAATATTTAAAACAACCCTGATAGAATAATGTTATACAACTCTCCAATAATATTTGAGCAAAATTGGTGAAAGCTAGTTTCGCAGTTTTCAATGGTAGGCCTGAATAATCCAGGAAGAAGTCGAAAAATACACCCTAATTTTGGTGACAGAGCTGGAGATAAAATAAAAACCATTGCACAGATAACTTGATTATCCTTTATATCATAATGATAAACTGAGGTTTTATTTTCAATTACAATATTCTTCATTACTGCATCAGTACTTTTTCCACACCGCTCCAAATAATTATAAAACCAACTCTTATTTTTGCCATCTTGTTATTTTTTCAATTTAGATGTTTTTTGTTCAGCAATTACAGAAAAACAAACGAATAATGTTCATATATTTTTACTCTAATTTAATGTTGATTAGTGTCATGGTATATCCCACATTAAAAGAATATCATTAACAGGGTGGTTCATACCGATTATGAAAACTTATTGATCACCCCTCGTAAGAATCACCGTCCCGTTGGAATTGGGTATTTGCTTCATATTTAGGGATCCGTAGTCAACTAGGAACCCTTATAGGTTCGCCATGTCTGTCTGTCTGTCTGTCTGTCAGAGGCTTTGCTCTGTGATTGATAGTTCTAGAAAGCTGCAATTTGGTATAGATATATAAATCAATAAAACTGAGAAAATGGTAATTTTTTTTTGCTTTAACCCTATGGTGTGGAGTTTTGTTGGAATAGGTCTTTCAAAATGAATAGAGGTCTACATCAAACACTTTTTGATAAAGTGAATATGTTAGGAAATATTCACTCCAAAAAAATATATTTCTATAGCGGACATTACCAGTTGAGCTGTTTTTGAGTAATCGTAAAAAGCCTTCCCTTGGTAAAAGACGTATGAAACGCTGTGAATGTATTTCCTTTTGCTTGTTTTAGATTTTTTTAAGTAAGTTCTTTGGGCAACTACGGAACCCTGCACTGAGCATGGCGACATGATCTTGGCCGATTTTTACATTTATAACATGGTGTCAAGAGAGAGTACTTGGATCGACTGAATGGTCTTAAGCCAGCCTGGTGGCTTAGCTATCGCTAAAATAATAATAGTCGTATGGCATTTATTTTACGAACCGTGAGATCTTCGAGAAGACAAGTACGGTTGTCAGTTTGTTGCACTTTTAGCACTACCCGGGGGTCTTGGTAGGGTAACAATGGGTACTCCCGACGGAGGTGGTGCAACTTCGACCCCCAAGGTATCGCTGGGAAAGCAATATAGAGCGGCATAGGATCGTGAAAGGTGGCATGCTTAAGATCCTTCCTGATTCATCATCATGAATGAATGTGAAGAGCCCCAATGACTTCCACAATGACCGGGATCACTGTTCCGAAATTATGTGCTATCCTTATCAATCAAAGTGAAAGAAATTAAAAAAATTATCGCTACGAGTTGGTTTTCAATCTGCGACCTCTGGAATCCGTCCATCGCTCTTAACCAACTGAGCTACCGTGGGTATCTCGTGTGGTGACGAATCATACTTGTGAAAGTTTTTAAATGCGGATTCTTCAGAAACTGGTGTTTTCACAGAGCATCAGCCTGGAGCCAAGTTTGGAGGCGCTGGCGCGGCTGCTGGCGGTGCTTTCTGATCACGTGGATTTGCTGCTTGAAGACTGGTATCCTTCGCTAGGTGAGCACTATTATTTTAATGAATGATTATTGTTTTTTAATTATTTCGTTTTTTAGGGTTCAGTACCCAAAGGGTAAAAACGGGACCCTATTACTAAGACTTCGCTTCGTCCGTCCGTCCGTCTGTCACCAGGCTGTATTTCAAGAACCGTAATAGCTAGACAGTTGAAATTTTCACAGATTGTGTATTTCTGTTGCCGCTATAACAACAAATACTAAAAACAAAATAATAACAATAATTAAGGGGGGCTCCCATACAAAAAACGTGATATTTTAGCCCTTTTTCATGGCTACCAGTCGCCGAGCTAGATGTCAAGAAACGTATTAGCAAGACAGTTAAAATTTGCACAGAATATGTATGTTTCTTGTGGCTACAACAACAAATACTAAAATCAAAATAATAATAATAATTAAGGGGGGCTCCCATTCCTTATTTTATCCCTATTTCTTATTTTATTTTAACGTCGAACATGGCGTCTGTTTAATTTGTTTTTTGTGTGGTGTATTTTTTTATTTCATTGCATATATAAAAGAAAATCTCTATACAAATATCGGCGAGAAACGTTGGGCTGCCTGCAGGCCGCGTATCCTTATCCATATATATCTACTTGGCCTGCAGCACTTCGTTTCCCGACCTCTATAGTAATGTACTATAAATGGATCAAATTAATCTGAGTTCACAAAATCAAAATTAAATGTTTATTCTGTAAGTAGGCCTCAGGGGCTCTTTTACAAGTCATACAGCAATTGATACAATATGGAACTCTGTCAAGGCACTCGGTTCGTGCACACGTCGGAGGGCCGCTGCCTCGTGACGCGCGTGGTGCCGTGCGCGCAGTGCCGCGCCGCCGTCGACGGCGAGGCGGCGGAGCGGCCCCAGCTCGCGGCGCAGGTGAGCCTCCGCATGTGGCCGTGTGGAGAGGCCACTTCAATAGAGGGCGGGAGGTTCTCAGTTCGCCTGCGTCTTTGTTTTTTTTTTATATTTTAATTTTTTATGTATGTTCTCGGATAACTCTTGACCACGGTGGCCGATTTTGATAATTCTTTTGTTGTTTCAAAGTATGTACCCTCAAGGTGGTCCCATAAAAATTAAATGAAGGTCTTGAACGTTAAATGTTGAGTGTGGTGGTTCTCGCCTCATGGGACCACCAATAGATGACCGATGATTGTTGTTGTGATGATTTCTCCCCTCATCGGACCACCAATACTGTGGCGTTGAAGTGGTGTGAGTCCCTGGTGGGAGCACCAAAATGAAGGCTGGATGATGATGATCGTAACCGCTCCCCGGATACCATATGATGAAGCGTTGAGATGTTGGTTGTGGTGAATAGAAGCGTGGGCCCGCTTGCCTCGCCGCGCGCTATTACCAACTCCCCTTGGAAGCCCTGCGTCCTGCAGCAGCTTGAGAACAGGCTCCCTCCCTGAAAGCCTGTGTGTGTTGTTCTACTGGACCACCAAATCGTTTTTATAACGTGTCGATTACACGTGTTTGAGGTTTAGAAGAAATATGAACTTCACTGACTTTTGATAACTTTACTGAACGTTGAAACGTTACATTATTTCACCTTATAATGATTTTAATATGAAATGAACCTTAATTATTAATTGACTAAGTTAACTTGAAAAATAGCTCGTTCCACCCTGACTTGGAAGGAAGCAGTCACAACGCCATCTTGAATTCTTAACCTCCCCACTCTATGAATTATGAGCCGAATGCCGGTTGAAAGCCCCGTGGCGCCTTGCACCGCGCGTATAGCGCTGTCTCTTTCTAGAGAAAAGAGATATCATTTATGAATGTGAATAGAGGAATATGTTCGTTTTTAGTGAACAGGTCTGATGATGGGATCTAGGAGGAATCGAGAGGATTCCGAGGCACGCATATGCCGATTTCGGTATTTCCTGTAGGTAACCAAGCATTGGCTCTCGAAAACCATAAAGTTGGTGAAGCGGAACTGGTGATGATGACCTTCATTCACCATCATTTTCAGCCCGCAATCGGCCTCTGCTGAGCATAGGCCTCTCTTCGAGTACGCCACTCACCCCGATCTCGAGCTAGTCTCATCCAGGTGTGACCTTAGTAGTAGTCATATGGAACTCCTCAATGATGTAGGTACTTCACGTAGACTTCACTTGACGTAGCAACGAATGCTCGTCAAAATACACATTTTGAAGTGGAATTTCGCTATGCCACACCCATGACATTTTGACATATCTTTCCCACTTCAACACCTATACCGCTTTCCCATAGCAAATGAGATGGTTACTAAAAATCCCAGCTAAGTCACTATACATGGGCCGATGATATTTGAGGAGTTCCGTAGATTCTTCAGGGAACCCATACTTTCCTTTAGTTCCTCATCATAAGTTCCACTGACACTCTAAACTGCTAACTGATTTGATTGTTTTTTTTTTCATATCCGACCAGGCTTTGCAACGAGTAGAATTGCGGGACGAGCGACGTGAGGACCGCGAGAGACCCGGGGCCGGCGCGCGCGCCTCGCAGGACTCGCGCGCCTCCGACCAGGATAGCGGCGTCGGCGCAGATTCTGCAGGTAAAACACAGTTCCTTATCTACCGTTATAAGTTTTTTTATTGTTATTGTTAAACGGGACTTAATTAACTATTAGTTATTTGTTCAACAAGAGAGCAAAGTAGATTTTTGCTGCCAGTGTTGATGTTGAGTCCCGAACATGCGAAAGATTTAATATAAAAATTTGAATCTTAAGTGTAGCGAGGGACTCAAAGACAGGAGATGCAAATATATTTGCTCTCGTGTGATACACACAACTTTTCACCTCAGCGGCGAGAACATAGAACGCAAAGGAATAGTGACAGAGAGAATGAAGTTACTTAAACTAACCTACGATATGTAAATTAAAAAGTAAGTTTTTTTCACGCTCACAGCAAAATTACATTTTGCTCACTAGTTTCAAACAGCAACAACGCAATTTTCGAGGCGTTGAGGTGAAAATTTTTATTCAACTTTTATGAGGTTTGCCCGAAATATCTGACTGGCGTGAGCGGGTATCAACATCTTCTTGCCACACGGGTTTTCAAAATTACCCGCACTTGGTCTTTATTAATAACATTTACACTAGTGTCGTCACTCGCCCGACATACGACAGTAGCAATGTTCGGTGTTATGTGTAAAAATCGTGAAAGTTCAAATCAATATAACGTTTTACGTTTTGTCAGGGTCGCAGGGCCAATAAGGACTAGTTGGATATCCTAGAATAAGTTTCCCGAAACTTCTTGGAACGCTATCCACTCCCCTATTATAAATACCCCTCGTTTGCCCAACAGCGTCGTCCCGCATCGGTTCAGTAGAAGGCACTCTGAGCACCCGCGAGGAACCACTATCAGAGGTCCACGGTTGGACGATGGAGCAGTGCTTGCTGGCCGCCTGCACTGGACAGAACGTCGCGTGTCCTACTCACGGCGCTATACCGCTGCAGAAAGTTGCTCCCGATGCGGTAAGACTTCTACTTGTCCTGATGGTGTATTAGGCAGGTATTCCACTCGTCCAATATCTTTGTCCAATATACATTTGATCAAAGAAATTGGATGATTTCATCCAACTTGGATGGGACCCCGACATTTGATCAAAGATTCCGATGACAGTTAAATCAATATGGCTACGAATGAAAAAAAAACTTGGGAAAAGATATTGGATGAGTGGAATGAGCCTCCGTCAAAGAACTTTGATCAAAGATTTGACAAAGATATTGGATGAGTAGAATACCACGCCGTATTAAATTCATCCAATATCTTTGTCCAATATCTTTGATCAAAGAAATTGGATGATTTCATCAAACTTGGATGGGACCTCGACATTTGATCAAAGATTCCGATGACAGTTAAATCAATATGGCTACGCATGAAAAAAAAATACTGATTACTAGAGACAAATAATCAGGGGCCTTTCAGCTCGAAGTACGATTTTTTGTATGGAAATGTTAGTTTAACCTGTTAGTACCAGATGTCACTGGGCGCTATCCCTATCGCACTAGCATATTGAAGTGACAGAGATGCAGAGTTCGTGCGGTTAGTTCTTACTAAATACACAACGGCGCTACGATCTATGTGGAGTATTTCACTGGTATCTCTATCTCAGTATATATATTGTACTTTGTGCAAATAATTATGTAACATCCAGTGGAAAACGGTATTCGTAGCAAATAAATAAGTTAAATAAAACATAAAAAAAAGACAACATAATAACATAAAAATAAAAATAAAAACATAAAAATTTAATAGTTTGATTAAAGTAAAACTGTCCGCTCGCTGGGATACTGAAGCGCGTCTTAACTCTGTAAGATACCAGTACGAGTAGAAGGCACGCGATGAGCTTTTATGAGATTTATGAGACATACACGTCTGGAAGATCGAGCAGTGCCTGAAAAATTTATTGATAACATTCGTTACAGGTCGTTGTTAAAAACATTATATGACATCATAGTTTTACATGTATATCGTTTCTATTTGGTACTTTTTAACATTCATTGTACTTTATTTCACGTTTATGACCGCACTGGAAAAATATTCATCTAGGTCATAAAACGTTGATTTTAAAAGCCATTGTTTTAATCTTATTGTTTTTTTTCTTTCTGTTTGAATCTCGGCGCTCCCTCCATTTTGCCTGCTTACTATTCGGGATTGTGAATACTCAAGCACCTCGATATTTGCATGACAAGCTTAGGTTTATGCAACGTCAAAGAGTATCTACTCTTCTCATGTACCCCAAACACAAAACAGCAGCATTTCGTGGTAGTTTCAAGTACACCGCCACGAAATGCTGGAATAATATACCGCCACATAAACAAGCCACATCGTTGCAGACTTTTAAACATAAATTAAAAAACCATCTTCTCAGTAAGCAAAAATTAACTTCGGGGTCATTGATGTACTATTATAGAACTAGATTCACAATCAGCCCACAAAAATGGCCCCCGTGAAAGTACCGCCCGCACGACTCGGGCGGTACATTCCTGTTTAGTCGTGTTTGGACCGCAGACAATGACAGTTGTCCAACAATTACGTAATGTGCTGTGAAAAACTGCTTTAATAGCTACAAAATAATATGGAAAAGGATGGAATATATTTATTTAGGTTAGTTATTTTGATAACTTTACAAAATGTATGTAAAATCCTGGTAATTTCATGGCTTTGAATAAATAATTTCGTTAGTTCAAATTAAGGGTTATCAAGAAACAAAATGTAAGGAGTCGCTATTAGGTCAATATTTTTTTACATGAAATTGGTAAGAAATAAATTTATGTTTTAATTCAAAATTTCCACAACATCCTCAGCGACGTTCAGAATGGACCGCTATTATAGTGCAAAATAGACGTGACGCACTCTATAAACCAAGCCACACGAGTGTTGTGTGTTCGGCCCATTTCCCTATTTCCGACATATACACGACCAATAAAGGCTTAAATTGACTAACTGCAACTGCTAAACCTGTTAGCAACATTATTCAAATTCTGTTTTAACATATAATTTTAGCTTGAAAAATCATGCAGAGGAAAACATATTCATGTACTTATATGAATTGGTGTAATAAAAATCAACTTTATGTTAATATGTTTAATTAATTTATCTTTCAAGTTCATAGTCTGTATCTTTGTTTTATAGATGTCAGAGATTGATGACGATGACTTGCAAAGCAAAAGTTGTGAAAGTACAAATGCTGCTCCAATGGCAGAAGTCAGTACTTTTGAAATAACTACCTTTAGTCTTGCTCAAGAGTTTCATGAAAGTAAACATCTTTATCTCTAACACAGAAAAAGAATAGTAACACAGAACACACAATTGCGCAGAATTGTGCGCAAATTTGTGTGAATGTTGAAATGGAATGTTTTATACATATTTTTTGTTTAAAAAATATTTAAATAACCAAAGCGACTCCATTACTTTCACTGTTCACTTTTGACATTTATAAAGTAAACATTGGTAGCTAGTATATAATTTTACTAAAATGTTTATTCCATATTGGTTCTTATGTTTTCAAATTTGACACTTGACGCTAATGTCAGTCCGCGCTTAGCAACGGTAGCGAGCGGGTGCACGCGAGGGCAATCACCTCTAGTTACGATGACGTCACGGACGTGCGCGTGTGCGGGATGCAATGTTGTTATTGACGAAGTGTTGGCATTTATTGTTAATAAATATGATGTTATGGACCATAATAGCCTAATGCGGATTTGTGCCTCTGCTTTTAAAGTAGAAGATGTGGATAAAGCAAAAAACTTGGTGTTCGATGCTGTTAAGACGAATGTGAAGAAAATTTCTAGGAAGAAAGAAGGCAAAATAAATAAAGATCTGGATGACATTCTAAAGGTGATCGGGAACGCGGATCCAGACGAAATGCCCATTTTTGTGGCAAAAGATCTGCATAAATTACCTCCTGTAAATTTTGACCATATTGACTGTTCGGCTTTATTAAAGCAAATTAATCACCTGCGGCTGAAAGTGGACGAGATCTCTAACTCGTATGCAAAAAGTGATCAACTGAAGGAGCTGGAAGTCAAGTTCAATAACCTCAAATACGACTCGATAATAAATGATACCTACTATAACAACACGAGTTCTTTTGTAAACAAAGGGCCGCGCGGGGCTTATCTACTAAACAGCGGACCGATGGCTATAAGAACACCTGTTAGTGAATCATCATTCAATGAATTGCATCGGACCGTTAGCAATTTGAATGGCACGGATTACGACGCATCACAGCTACAGCTGTGTGGGAACGAGATAGTGCTAGGCGCAGTGTCGGCGGATAGGAGCGAGACGGCACCGCCCATTGAGAACACATGTCCGGTTTACCCGCAAGCGCAGTTAATAGAACAAAAATTACAGATACCACTCAGGTGAATGAATCTGTGTTGAATATAGCAACTAGCGCATTATCATATGCACAAGTGGCTGGAATTGCCCAGAATAAAAATGATAAGATTGATAAGGATGATGGCGAAGGGCCTTGGGAACAACCACGCTCAAAAAAATCGAAAAATAGGAAAAGATTTATATGTAAACAAGGTCAAGCGGCTTTGGAGCCGAACAGTAAATTTAAGGCGGCAGTAAGAGAACCAAAGATCCCGCTCTTCATCACGAATGTGATCAAGGACGCTTCCGTGACTGATGTAGCAAACTATGTTTTGGAGAGAACAGGTGAGAAAGTTAATCCAATTAAATTAAAAATGTGGACAGAAAAAAATTATAACGCCTACAAAATATTTGTGAGCAAAGCATCTTTAGATAGTTTTCTGGACGAGAAGCTATGGCCGAAAGGAATTGAGTTTAGGCGCTTTGTAAACCGCAAGGATAGTAGCCATATATTTCAAAAGGCGTATGAAAGTAAAGAGAGGCAACATGTCATAATTTAATGGATAAAGAAAAGTCTAAGTTAATAAACTTTGTTTCCTTCAACTGTAAAAGTCTGAAAAGGTCTATGGACGGCGTAAGGGAGCTCTGCAAATCAGCGGATGTCATTGCGTTGCAGGAAACCTGGTTGATGTCACATGATTTAGGTATATTAAATACTGTGGATTGCGAATTTGGTAGCACGGGGACCTCGGCTGTGGACACTTCGTTAGGTGTCCTAAGGGGAAGACCATACGGAGGGGTCGCAATTCTATGGCGTAAAAGTGTTTTTGACTCAGTTAGTGTCATCAACTGTAATAATGTGAGAGTGGCGGCTGTGAAGTTAACAATAAATAATAGGACGGTAGTAATCTTTAGCGTTTACATGCCCACCAACAGCCTAGATAATCTGCTTGAGTTCACAGAGTGTTTAGGTGTAATTAACTCCATTATAGTTGATCAATCTAATATCGAAGCTGTGTACATAATGGGGGATTTTAACGCACATCCGAAGGAAAGGTTTTGTAACGAAATGTTAGTGTTTTGTGAGGAACATAATCTGTATTGTGTGGATATAGAACTGCTTGGACTGGACTCCGATACATTTACTTTTGTCAGCGACGCACACGGCTCCACAAGGTGGCTAGATCACTGCATTACGACCAGTGCTGCGTTACAGACAGTTAAACGGGTATGGGTCAAACAGGATGTTATGTGGTCTGATCATTTACCCCTATTTATACAGTGTGATGTTTTTAGAGTTAAGTCGAAGTTGGACTACCATTGTAATTTTGCTAATACAATCTTTTGGGGCGAGAGAAAACCGGACCAAGTAGAAATGTACAAATCATTTTGCAATGAAAAGTTAAGGGAAATCGATTTTCCACCCGAATTTTCCCATTGTGCTGGAAGTTTTTGTAAATGTGAGAACCATAAAAGATTACTTTGTAATATGTATAGTAATGTAATTACTGTTTTGTCGAACGCGGCTAGCGCGAGTTATAAGCAGAGGGGAACGGAGAGGAGGGGCGGTTACATAACGGGCTGGAATAAATATGTCGCTCGTTATCACAGGGAAGCTCGGTTGCATTTTCTTACCTGGGTCCAAGCTGGGAAGCCAGCCTACGGACCAGTATATATCAATATGTGTCAAAGTAGAAAGGTTTTTAAACGTAAACTTAAGTGGTGTCAGGATAGACAAGAACAGTTAAAAATGGATAAGATAGCTTCTCTACACGCCAGTAAAGATTTTAAAAACTTTTGGAAGCAGACGAACAAGTTAAATGTTAAGCCGGGCCAACCTGCCGATATCGAGGGAATAAGTGACCATAGCGACATTGCAAACTTGTTCAAACGGCACTTCAATGTTAGAGCCACGGCGTCCGATAGCACTTCGGACCGGGTGATCAATGCTGAGTTGAACATGACCAAATGCTCTGTGATGTTCACGGCCAAGCAAGTCAGGAAGATTATCCATGAGATGAAACGGGGGAAGTCACCTGGTCATGACAGCCTCAGCATTGAGCACCTGATACATGCCGGGGTTCATTTGCCTAGGGTTCTTTCCCTTCTGTTTAACTTATGCCTGGGGCACGGTTTCTTGCCTGATGAAATGACGAAAACGATCGTGGTGCCTATAGTAAAGAATAAGACTGGGGATGTGGCTAGTATTTCCAATTACAGACCCATCTCACTTGCGACAATCCTGGCCAAGGTTTTTGACGCCCTGCTGAATGACATACTAACGAGATCTATAAAACTGCATGATGCCCAGTTTGGTTTCCGTGCTGGGCTATCTACTGAAACAGCAATTTTAAGTCTCAAAGGGGCTGTCAAATATTATACAGAGAGAAATTCACCGGTGTATGCGTGCTTCCTCGATTTGTCAAAAGCATTTGACACTGTCGTATATACAAAATTGTGGGACAAGTTGGGAAGTGCGGGTGTGCCGGTGGAATGTATATGGATATTACGCTACTGGTACGCCAGTCAAAGGAATCAGGTGAGGTGGGGGTCGGTCCTGTCAGACCCATATGGTATGGAATGCGGTGTAAGGCAGGGAGGCCTGACGTCTCCACTGCTTTTTAAACGATCTCATCGCCGAGCTCAGCAGCACACATACAGGCTGTCATATTGAAAACGCATGCGTAAATAATATCAGCTATGCTGATGACATGGTGCTGCTGGGACCGTCGGTGGGGTCGATAAGGAAACTTGTGGGGATTTGTGAAGCCTATGCGACAGAACATGGGCTTCAGTATAACTCTAAAAAGAGTGAGATACTCGTTTTTAAAAGCGGCAAAAAGAAGCCGATTCACGTGCCGCCTATTATGCTACACGGCACCGCTCTTCAGGTGGTGGTTAAAGTTAAATACCTGGGCCATATAGTCACCGAAGATCTAAGTGATAACAGTGACATAGAAAGGGAGCGCAGAGCACTGGCAGTTAGGGGCAACATGATCGCGCGCAGATTTGGTAAATGCTCGAAATAGGTTAAGGTGGCACTTTTTAAATCATACTGTCAGTCTTTTTATACGAGCAGTCTGTGGGTGAAATATACATCAAAGACTGTCAGTGCACTGCGCGTGCAATATAACAACATCTTTAGGATGCTGATGCGGCTGCTTCGTTTCTGTAGTGCGTCAGGAATGTTTGCGGAAGAGCGGACGGATGGGTTTCACGCAATCATCCGCAAGAAAGTGGCCTCCCTGCTCTGCCGCGCTCGGAGTAGCAGCAACAGCATCCTAATGGTGTTGTCAAGTAAGTTTGACTGCCCCATATATAACAAGTGGAGGCAAATAATGCTTGGCCACCAATAGTGAGTGACTAATTATGACACTTAATTAAATTTAATGTTAATAAAATAATAACTTAATTTTATAATTTTATTTAATTTTGTAATTTAATTTCATTTAATTTTATAGTGTCATATTGATTTAATGTATACTAATTTTTTATGTAATGTAATGTAAGATGAGACTAACATAGATTAAGGTTCAAATGTACTTAACAACTTTATGGGCTTTCCAGGCCTGAAATAAATGTTTATTATTATTATTATTATATAATGTCTGTAAGTTCTTTTTTGTACGAAGTTTTTATCTTGACTCGAACTATAAAGAAGCGTTATTATCCGCTATTGGAATGTAACTGTCAGTGTCATCTTGCGCCACATTTTTAGTTATTTATGTTCGGCATTGTGTGTCTATTTCTATATCTTAAGTCAATGTTCGGGGTAATGAAACTTTTATTATGTATTATAGGTACTTTATTCATATCATACTTGCCAACCACTATTGCTATTATATATGTTCTATAAAATGCTATTTATTTTTTTATGACATTCCACTTGCTTCATTTCTGCTCCGCCCAATACAACACAAATGAAACCAATTTACTCGTAAGTAGTTTATTGTTGTTATTATTAGCTCGCGTAATTGTGTAACACTACTAGCGGCTGAGCGCGACTGCGCTCCTTACAGGTGTTCACGGAAGACCAGCGTCGGGTACTCTAGTAGCACCTGGCATTATGCTGAGTGTTCACCTATTTCAGTATCGGTGTACAATTTAGTAAGTAAGTTCTACCATTGTTTTCTTTCTTTGTTTGTGTATAGCCACTGTGTACTTATACTGAAATAAATAATATTCTATTCTATTCTATAAGCCCCAACTTTACAAACTCTATAATTATTCAAAATGTGTGCCACATGTTTGTGGAACTAACTACAGTATCTTAAAGGTCGGCAACGCACTTACAACCCCTCTGGTGTTGCGAGTGTCCATGGGCGTCGCTAATCGCTTACCATCAGGCGATTCGTCTGCTCGTTTGCCACCTATGTCATAAAAAAAAAGTAGTACACTAACAGCAGGCAAGTTCGTTGTGCCGACGGTCACTACTTACTACGGCGATAGGTGTCTCCGGAACGCCTACCCTATATACTCAACAGTCTGACCTCTGACATCAGGCAGGAAGCCAATAAAGCAAATCTTGGTAAATAGCTGCATAGTTGCTTTGTTAAACGCATAATAGTACATTACGATACAAGTGCAGAGAACAGGAAATTCGCAACGAGTGGTGATAAATTGAAACACGACCGAAGGGAGTGTTTTAAATCGACACGAGTTGCAAATTACCTGTTCGCACGTGTATCGTACAGCGTTTTACAGTACATTACGGGTCTTTAAAGTTTCGACATATGCACGTAATCTGGTGATTACCGCACTCGTGCGGTAAAGTAGCACCATATGTACTGTAAAATAATTTATTTTACCTATAGATGTAGAATCATAATATCATAATATAAATAGAAGAGAGTAGAGACTGCTCGATCCCCCAGTCAAACTGTGCAAACGGTTTTGTGGGACTCTGTAATTGTATATACTGTATATTTATTGTTAATAAATAAATAAATATAATATATATGGAATATAACAACCCTATATAAATTTTCAGATCTCTGGCATCAAAATATGCGGAAGTTTCATACAAACTTCCATCCCCTAGTGTAAGGGGTTGGGGGATAAAAGTGCAATGTTTTTGATTTTTTTGGTTGTATGTGTACAAATATTAGCTTACATACCAAATTTCACATGGATTTGTGTCCACAAACAGCTGCTTCTCGACGTGGAGGAAGAGCAGCGCGCGCGCTGGGAGCACATCGTGCTTGAGTCGGTGGCGGGGCGCGGCGCCTTCGGCACGGTGATGGCGGCCGTGTGGCGCCCCCCGGGCCGCCCGGCGCGCCGCGTCGCCGTCAAGGCGCTGCAGCCTGTGCCGCCGCCGAGGGCGCAGCATCACCACGCGTACAAGGTGAGAAGTTGATGGTGCATTATTTAGTCCAAATGGTATGCATTGAAAGTCTTACTAACCGCTAAGGTTGAGTTGCACCAACTTGCAATGCAAATGACGTCATAATTTTCTGTCAATTAGTATGGGGCTAATTGACAGAAAATGATGACGTCACAACTTACGGGCCCCTTAGTGGCCTCGTACTAAGGTTGCATGGGTAAACAAGAAAAGTGCTATTATAATCGTGAAATACTGCGTTTAAGTACATAGTTGTAGCATAATTATTTTTTTATTGAGTCATGTAAATTCTATTGGTGGCATTTATTTAACTTTTAGATATTAAACATACATACATATATACATAAACTCACGCCGTTATCCCATGGGGTAGGCAGAGACCAAAGAACGCCAAATGCTACGGTCTTTACATACTTCTTTCGCTTCAATCACATCCATACATCTTCTCTTACATGCTCGTCGGTTGCGGGTACTTCTGACCTGACCCTTTTTTTAGATATTAAAAAATACATACATTTTAGAAACTTGTAAGTGTCGTATTTTATTATGATACTGATTTAATTTTATTGTGTTAATTTGATGGTATACTAATTATACTATCCATGTAACGGCAATATGTTATGAAGTTTGACATAAGGAAACTACCCTATTGTCGTTCTTAACTGTATCTTTTTTGTGTATTTGTTAGTTCCCAGGCTGGGCATTGTGATCTTTATTAATCACTTAGTTAGTCCAAAGGGTCCATTGAAACGCTTAGTAACCACTAAGCCCCTTCATGGTCAACTGAGCCCGCCGGTCACTGAGCCCGCGGGTTCAGTTGACCACTTTGATTTCTTGGCGGGTAACCTGACCCGCTTAAATTGTCAATTCAGCCCGTGGGCTAAGTTCACCACTATCTGAACTTATGGGTTGGCTGAGGCCGTTGGCTAAGTCACCCAATAACCCAATATCTATCACTTATGGGCCAGTTTCGGAAAAAAAGGGATGTGACATACACAACGGACAGACAGACAGACAGACATGACGAATCTATAAGGGTTCCGTTTTTTGCATTGGACTACGGGCTAAAATAGGTACAAATTATACTAGAAACGCTGTAACCAGCGATATGATCTGGCAACCTTTTCTCAGACCGCGTTATGATGATACACATAACAATGAAAAAAAAAAGAAAAAAACTCAAATAAACTAACGTTATCATGAACGATATGCAATCTCCTTCTAAATAGATCTGAGAGATTGCATAGTAACAAGGTCACTCTAAAGGCCACAGAAAGATGGGTACCAATACAGATACATAATTAATAGTCGATTGTGATTGTCGTACCGAGTTGACCCTTAAGCTCTCTGCAGCTTAAGGGTCAACTCGGTACGACAATAGATATGGGTATTTTAGCATGCGGGCTGAGTTGACCCTTAAGCGATATATAGTGGTGTACTAAGCCCGCGGGCTGAGTTGACCCTTAAGCGATATATAGTGGTGGACTCAGCCCGCGGGCTGAGTTGTCTGATCAGTGCGGCCCAGTCACCCACGACAAAAATAATATTGTTCAACAGAACCCGCGGGCTCAGTGACCGGCGGGCTCAGTTGACCATGAAGGGCACTAAGCGTGATGAAAGTAGTTTATCTTTCTTAACTGCATCTTTTTTCGTGCATTGGTTAGTTCAAAGGGTGTGCGTTGAAACGCTTAGTAACCACTAAGAATGATGAAAGTAGTATTATCTTTTGTAACTGCATATTTTCGTGCAAAGGGTGTGGCATTGAAACTGTTGTGAACCATTATGCCTGATGAAAGCAGCTTTTTTTCGTTTCATTTCATTTATTCATTGATGAAACAGAAATTTTGCTGTTTTTGTTTTGTTTTAATTGTATTGTTTTGTAATAAGTTTGTAAGAAGAAAAAATTCAATAGTTTTATAAGAGATTGTAGTTTATTGGCACTGTTTTGCTTAAATGGTTTTATTATCTTATCATTAATTGACATATACATAGTTTTGTACGTTATGGGTGTTGTGTTTCGTTTGTCGGCCTGTTTAGCCTTGACGGGTGTGACACTGCCAACGAAGCTGGAGGTCCCGGGTTCGGATGCCGGTAAGCGTATTTATGTGGTGGCTTTTTTCTTACCGGCATCTATTTCGTGCAGGTGGCACTGGCGCGCTGGGAGCGCTCGCCGACGACGGGCGCGTGCCGCGCGTACTGCGGGCTGCGGCAGGAGCTGGGCGTGCTGCGCGTGCTGCGCCACCCGCACGTGCTGCGCCTGCGCGCCGTGTGCTGCGCGCCGCTCGCGCTGCTGCTGGAGCAGGCGCCGCAGGTGTGTCGCGTGTGCTGCACGCGCAGTATGGCTTTTGCATATTTGGCATTTTTTATTTATTTATTTATTTAATCTTTATTGCACAATAAGAAATCTTAACGTACAAAAGGCGGACTTAATGCCATGAGGCATTCTCTACCAGTCAACCTTTTTTTCGTATTCGAAATGAAAAGCAGAGAGTTTAACTCGGGCGTAACCACCCATTTCAGCCTCGAATCAGTGGCGCTCTCTCTTAGGGAGGTATTCCACTCATCCAACATCTTTGTCCAATATACATTTGATCAAATAAATTGAATGATTTCATCCAACTTGGATGGTTCCCCGACATTTGATCAAAGATTCTAATGACATTTAAATCAATATGGCTACGCATGAGAAAAAATAAAACTTGGACAAAGATATTGGATGAGTGGAATGGGCCTCCGTCAAAGAACTTTGATCAAAGATTTGACAAAGATATTGGATGAGTAGAATACCACCCTTCGTTCGAGCGCTAAAATATCTCATCGGAGATAAGATCCTTTCAGCCCCCGGTGAACAATGTAGCATTGTGTGCGCAGGGCGCCCTGGACGGCATCCTGCGCGCGTACGGCGGCATGGGCGCGCGCGTGGGCGGGCGCGCGGCGCGCGCGCTCGCGCTGCAGCTGGCGCGCGCGCTCGAGTACCTGCACGCGCAACGCGTGCTCTACAGAGACCTGAAGGTGAGTGGATACTGGCTGGCTCTTACTGTGTTCACCTACGGTGGTTTTTGAGGACAGGCAATTTTTAGTACTGATGCAGTGGATAGCCGTTTGGCCGGATACCGAATATCCGGCACGGCACGGTGGGGGATACAAAAGGAATAAACGCACAAGAAAAACTCCGGATGGCGTAGCGTGTGTAGGCCCCCCACAAAGTGGACTGATAACCTGGGGAAGGTCGCAGAAATCGGCTGGATTCGGGTGGCGCGGGACCCGTCATTGTGGCACTATGGAGAAGACCTTTGTCCAGCAGTGGACGTCCTTCGGGCTGACATAATAAATAAATATTCATCATCATCATCATCATCATGTCAGCCGAAAGACGTCCACTGCTGGACATAGGCCTCCCCCAAAGACTTCCACAATGACCGGTACTGTGCCACCCGCATCCAGCGGACACCCGCGACCTTCACCAGGTCATCGGTCCACCGTGTGGGGGGCCTGCCCACGCTACGCCTTCCGGTACGTGGTCGCCACTCGAGAACCTTTCCGCCCCAACGGCCATCGGTTCTACGTGCTATGTGCCCCGCCCACTGCCACTTAAGTTTAGCAATTCGGAGGGCTATATCGGTCACTTTGGTTCTGCTGCGGATGGCCTCATTCCTGATGCGATCACGCAGAGAAACTCCTAACATAGCTCTCTCCATTGCTCTTTGGGTGACTTTGAGCCTTCTTATGAGGCCCATAGTAAGCGACCACGTTTCAGTACCATATGTCATCACTGGCAACACATACTGGTCAAAGACTTTCATCTTGAGACACTGCGGAATATTGGACGAAAAGATGTGCCGTAGCTTCCCGAACGCCGCCCAGCCGAGTCGGATTCGACGATTAACCTCTTTCTCGAAGTTGGACTTACCTAACTGGACAGTCTGTCCTAGGTATATGTAATCGTCTACAACTTCGAGCGTAAAGTGTCCGATTGTTAAGGGAGTTGGTGCGACATGGACATTTGACATGATCTTCGTCTTGTCCATGTTCATCCTTAGACCAACTCGCTCGGAGGCTTTACTGAGGTCATTGAGCATTGTACTTAAATCTTCCATGGTCTCAGCCAAGACTACTATATCGTCAGCAAACCAAAGGTGAGTGAGGTACTCGCCATTTATGTTGATGCCTAGCCTTCTCCAGTCCAGAGTCTTGAAAACATCCTCCAGTGCAGCGGAGAATAGTTTAGGAGAAATAACATCTCCTTGCCTGACTCCCCGCTCCAATGGGATAGGCTTCGAGCTCTGGCCCTGGAGACGGACTGACATAGTGGCGTTCTCGTACAAACACTTCAGCACTTCGATATAGCGGTAGTCCACTTGGCACCGTTGGAGAGATTGTAGTACAGCCCAGGTTTCGATCGAATCGAAGGCTTTCTCGTAGTCCACGAACGCTAAACAGAGGGGCAGGTTATACTCCTCAGTCTTCTGTATAACCTGGCGGAGCGTATGGATGTGGTCTACGGTGCTAAAGCCTCTTCGGAAACCGGCTTGTTCGGGAGGCTGGAAGTCATCTAGCCTGCGTGCGAGACGGTTCGTAATGACTCTTGAAAACAGCTTATAGACATGGCTCAGAAGTGAGATGGGTCGGTAGTTCTTCAGTAAGGAGTTGTCACCCTTTTTGAAGAACAGGACCACCACACCTCTGTTCCATGCCTTTGGAGTTTTCCCTTCCAGTACGAGTAAGACGGAATTGAACAACTTCTGAAGGGCCCTACGGACCGGTTTTCCACCCGCCTTCAGGAGTTCCGCTGTAATTCCGTCTTCACCGGGTGCCTTATTGTTCTTAAGCTGTTTAAGAGCCATTATAATCTCGTACAGGCTGATATCCTGGATATCTTCGGTTTAGTGCCGGGTTAATCTAGCTCTTCGGTCTTCCACCAGACCAACTTCGGGTCTGCTAGTTGACGTGTATAGCTGTCCATAAAAGCACTCTATCTCACTCAGAAGCTCAGGTTTGGACGAAACGATTCTACCATCTTCAGTTTTTAATCTGGCGAGCTGGCTCTGCCCAATAGACAGATCTCTTGAAAAAACTTTAGAGCCCTTATTCTGCTCGATGGCCTCCTCAATACGATTTGTATTGAATTGGCGCAGATCGCGGGTAAGGGACTTGGAGATCTGTTTATTGAGCTGCCTGTATAATTTGACGACCTGTTTAGCCTAGATGGTAGTGATCCTGCCTCCGAAGCTAGAGGTCCCGGGTTCGAATCCCGGCCAGGGCATTTATTTGTGCATTTTTCACGGATATTTGTTCTTGGGTCTTGGATGTTTACTATGTATTTAAGTATGTATTTATCTATATAAGTATATATATCGTCGTCAAGTACCCATAGTACAAGCTTTGCTTAGTTTGGGACTAGGTCGATTTGTGTAAGATTGTCCCCCAATATAAAAAATAAATAAAAAAATAAAAAATCTCGCATCGGCTGAAGACTGCAGAATCATCTCATTCCTTTCCAATAAATATTAGGGCGACAAATTTTCACACAAATCCAACTAGTCCCATAGTAAGCTCTCTAAGGCTTGTGTTATGGGTACTAGACGAAGATATATTTAATAAATATATACTTAAATACATTGAAAACATCCAAATTTCAGGAACAAATGTCTCTGCTCACCACAAAAACAAATGGCCCTACTGGTATTCGAACCCGGGACCTCTAGCTTCGGAGGCATTGACACTACCAACTAGGCTAAACAGGCCGACGTGATGATATTGAACATATATGTAGATATAAGTATGCTTTCGACGCAGACCTCGTTGGAGATGGCGAGATGACGTGTTTGATCAAGACTAGTGGGGAGGAACAGAACAGCCCAGGAAAAAAAGGGAAGGAGTCTATGCCCAGCGTTGGCAGATTGAAGACTTAATAATATAGCAGCTTTACTTAATTATGTAGTAATGTTATAATGTTTCTTCAGTCTGAGAACGTGCTGGTGTGGGAAATGCCGAGCGTCGCAACAGCGGCCGCGGCGGAGCTGAGCCCCGCTCCCATACCTGTCCACGTCAAACTGGGAGACTACGGTGGGTCTATACACGCTTAAACATATACCCCCTTATTCATGAACGTACATCAAGCCTCTATTAGTTAACAAGCCGCTAAAGTTGGTTTGTCCTTATCTGTCACTTTGACATTTATGTTTGTGAGAAAGGGACAAAACAACTTTTAGTTAACAGAGGTTTGTTAAGTTTTATGAATAAGGGGGGTACCCTTTATTAGGCTAAAGGAATACCTCTTCTCACATCGACCAATCTACAGGGTGTGGCCTGTGATAGGAGCAAAAAAAAGCTCTCCAGCAATTATTTCCAAATGGTTTTAATTGAAAAAAAAAAAAGAGTTTTTTTGTAATATATTTTTCGCAAAAGTAGCTTATGTGTACTTTCATCATCAAAGCATAGCTAACAGTAAAATAAGCATATGGACCAAAAATAGTAACTGGAATGCAAACACAAACGAAGGAAAACTTGCACAAAGTTTGTATGGAAAGAGCTTGCCCATCCCTTCGCTTTAAATGTAAAAATATTTTTACAGTACATATGGTGCTACATTACCGCACGAGTGCGGTAATCAGCAGATTACGTGCATATGTCGAAACTTTAAAGAGCCATATGTACTGTAAAACATTGTACGATACACGTGCGAACAGATAATTCGCAACTCGTGTCGATTTAAAACACTCCCTTCGGTCGTGTTTTAATTTATCACCACTCGTTGCGAATTTCCTGTTCTCTGCACTTGTATCGTAATGTACTATTATGTGATGTATGGTTTGTAAATAATAAATAAACTATTAATCAAAGAACGGCAGTTTGTATGGGCGCCTACAACAAATGAATAGCAATAATTTCTTTAATATCGTTGGTAATCCATTTCTTATCATTTTTTCATTTTACCCACCTTTATGTAGCAAAACAAAAGAATAAATAACCCAATGATAATTTCCCCGTTTTTCGGGGTTTAATATTTTAATTTAAATCTTATTTTTTTGTCTCACCTGTAATATGACGTTAGCAGGTTTACACTATTAGCCGACGACATAACGAGTTTAACGCGGACGGAGTCGCGGGCAAAAGCTAGTTAGGCTGTAAATTATTTGCAATTCGTAACACTTGTATTGCTGCTTGTGCAGGCATCAGTCGGTTGGCGGCTCCGTCGGGCACGAAAGGTTTTGGCGGCACGGAGGGGTTCATGGCGCCTGAAATTATGCGCTACAATGGCGAACAAGAATACAATGAGAAGGTAAGATATACAAGCTAAATCTACCCTTGAGAAACGTGATATACAGGGTGATTTCTGGGTCGTGGAGCAAGAGAGCACGACATCATACAGAATTCAAAGATGAGCCTAATGGTGTTGTTAATTATTGTTTATCATCATTAATGTAGATTATTTTTTAGATGACAAATAGAAAAAAACATTTTTGAATACAGTTTGGTCACCCTACTCAATGTGACGTCTTGTCGCTTTCCATACAGCATATGTCAAAAGTCATAGGGTGACCATGATTACTTAGTATAAGATTAATTTCACGTGAAAAATAAGAAAAATTAAACTAATTATCTTTTTAATCAAATACTACTACATGATAATGAGGATCACTTACAGAGTCAGAAAAAGTGGTTTTGGATCACGACCCAGAAATCACCCTGTATGGAACGTGATGACTTGGGTTATGTTTTTCGACAGTATGTATGTATGTATGTATAATTGTTTGGCACGCTCTGCGGTCTGAACGGCTCGATGGATTCTAGCTTGAGAGGTGTCGTTAGATTAGTATTCACTGTGAGAATGACACTGGGTATATCAGAATAAAAAATAAAAACCAAATGGCGGATTTTTGGCGTCAAACTGTAATGTTTGGCACGCTCTGCAGCCTGAACGGCTCGATGGATTTTAGCTTCAAAGGTGTCTTTAGATTCGTATTCATTGTGTGTGTGTAAATGATGATAGTTTGTTGGCGTGGAACTGCAAAAGGAGGCGGAGTTTTAAATAAAAATCTTTTAATTTCTCTTGTTACATATTTTATACCGAAAACGATAAAACAGCGGGTTGTATCGGGGATAGAACCATAATTATATTAAATGGATACTTCGAACGTTTCCTACCTTTTTATGTTTTCACTGAATAAATAATCATCAATGTAAAATAAACCCAAACATAATAGTATTATGGTTTAGTATTACGGTGATAACTTTATTGAAACCTATGCCTTTACTTTTTTTTACTAGGCGCACTAAACACCGTACAATATCATGTATAACAAACATAACATTAAATTTAATACAGAAAAGTTTAATTTTAACTTACTAGACTGCTCTGTTATTTGAAACAACCCGAGAGTATATCAGATAAATCCATATCAGCCGAAGGACGTCCACTGCTGGATATAGGGTTCCCCCTATTGAATGGGGGGTAATTGCCACGCTTGCTCGATCATCTCTGCCATCTACCATCGATGCTGCTGCCCATCCCCTGGTGATCTTGAAGTTTGGTCCAACAGATACATAACAGAGAAGTCAGAGACATATTATTTTTAAATACCTCCTGTGTTTAGGTGGACTGCTTCTCGTTCGGTATGCTGCTGTACGAGATTGTGACGCTGCGACAGCCGTTCGAGGGACACGAGGCCGTGAAGGAAGCCATCTTGGACGGCGCCCGGCCCTCGCTCACGCCACGGGTAAGTTCTCTCGTGATTAAGTAAAAGTTTTAGTGTGATTTGGCCGTTTATGAAGTCCAAGATTAAGGATTAGGGATGGTATTGTACAAAGTAATATTGCCAAGTATCCTGGTCACGGCACCAAATTGTAACCTCTATAAACCCAGTCATAATTAGTTTAAGATTTTTTTATTTTACCTATTTATTTATTTAGGATCACCAACAGATTACATCATACAAAATCCTTATGGAAGATACTTATGTATCTTAAGTAAAATTCTTGATTGATGTTCACTATGTAATAGAAAACATCCAAGACTTTGAAACAAATATTCATGCTCATAACAGTCGGCCTGTTTAGCCTAGTTGGTAGTGACACTGCCTTCTGAAGCTAGAGGTCCCGGATTCGAATCCCGGTAAGTGAATTTGTTTCTGTGGTAAGCAGAAATATTTGTACCTGAGACTTGGATGTTTTCTATGTATTTAAGTATATATCTATTAAATATATCGTCGTCTAGTATCCATACCACAAGCCTTATTGAGCTTACTATGGGACTAGTTCGGTTTGTGTAAAAAAATGTCCACTAATATTTATTTATTATTTATTTATAACAAATATTTAGCGACAAGGCCGCCTTTTGTTTGCCTCTACTTTTCGTTATTATGTACTGTACTGTGTCCCTTAATCGAGGTGTGCAATAAAGAGTACTTGTATTGTGTTAGTCCTGACCGCCTATCGCTTACTTTTTAGGGTTCCGTACCCAAAGGGTAAAAATGGGACCCTATTACTAAGACTTCGCTGTCCGTCCGTCCGTCTGTCACCAGGCTGTATCCTAAGAACCGTAATAGCTTGACAGTTGAAATTTTCACAGATGATGTATTTCTGTTGCCGCTGTAACAAAATATATTAAAAACCGGCCAAATGCGAGTCGGACATTTCGCCGTTTTTATTTTTTGTACGGAACCCTCAGTGGGCGAGTCCGACTCTCACTTAGCCGGTTTTTTCAATGAATTGAAGAAGTGCAGTAAAGTTTTAATCTAAATAAAACGTGTCCAATTGTTTTTATAAAAAAAGCTTAGTATGATTTCGAGATGTGACCTAGTTGTTTCGGTGAGACATTGGCTTGGTATTCCCAGTGCCGGATTATTCCATAAGGAAATTAAGCAATTGCCTAGGGCATCACGTCTTGGGGGCACCATAAACAGCACCAAAAAAAGACCGATACTAGGTTACTTATGGATGGGGGAGGGGTGGCCACAGGCGTGGATTGCTTAGGGTATCAAGTAGTCATAATCCGGCACTGGGTATGCCACAGCCACAGGAGCTCCATGAGCTCATACCGCCTTCCCCCTTCTTCTATCGGACATCCAGACGTACGGCTGGCTACCATCCTTACCTGTTCAAAATTCCTGTAATTCGAACCAAGCGCTTTGCATCGTCCTTCATAATGCGCACTTCTAAGGTTTGGAATACTCTGCCGGCGTCTGTATTTCCGAGTTCATATAACCTGGACCTTTTTAAGGCACGAGTGAATAGGCATCTTCTGGGCGAGCTCGCTTCATCGTCGGCCTCATCTTTGCCCCCTGGCTAGATGCTGGCCAAGAGCAATCCCATTTTTAATAAAAAAGGTACTAGTTCTCGATATGTTAACTACAAAACTGTTGTTGTGGTGTAATCAGGACCTGCAGTACCCGTGCAACATCCTGGAGACGATGCGGCGCTGCTGGCGCGGCGCCCCGGAGCTGCGGCCGTCGGCGGCGGCGCTGGTGTCGGCGGCCGCGGCGCCCGAGTTCACCGCGCTGCTCGACGCGGCCGCCGCGCGGGGCACGCTGGCTGCTACCGCGGTCCCGCTGCGCCATGTCACGGGTAGGCCAGTGGATGATACCGTATTTACATTATACTGTAAATATTTTTTCAAATCAGCGGTTCGAAAATGGCGGTTTTGCTGCTTGAAACCAGTGAGCAAAATGCAATTTAGCTGCGAACGTGAAAAAAACATATTTTTTAATTTTCATATCGTAGGTTACTTTAAGTAACTTCATTACACACATCACTATTAACTTCAACTACTACTACTAGTAACTTCATCACTATTACCTTGCGTTATATGTTCTCGCCGCTGAGGTGAAAAGTTGTATGTATCACACGAGAGCAAAGATATTTGCATCTCGTGTCTTTGAGTCCCTCGCTACGCTCAAGATTCTAATTTTAATAGAATCTTTCGCTGGCTCGGGACTCAACATCAACACTCGCAGCAAAAATCTACTTTACTCTCTTGTTGAACAAATAACTATTTCTCAAACATGCAATGAAATATTGATGTTATGTTCCTTATAATAGGCTGTGAAGTATGACGTTTCAGGTGCGGCTAGGACAAGAGGTCGGCGGCAAAGTCCTTTTTTTAATTTCCATTCCACATAAATTTGTGGCACAGGCATCATGACATTCTGCCACTATGCGTATTAAAAATAAAACTTTGATTTTTTTGTTGTTTATTTCATTGCATGTTTGAGAAAAGCACTATACATACCTCGGCGGGAAATATGGGGTTGCCCGCCTCAGACCTATCCGTCTTCTGCCGTCTATATGTCTTCGGCCGGCAACCCCTTTCATCTCGGCCTCTGTAGTAATGTACTATTTCACTTCTCATGCCCTCAAAGTTCGTCTTTATGCTCTGCATAGGCGACCTAAAGTCGCTTTTTATGCTTTAGAGCATAAAGTAAAACCTGCCCGCGGCCGCCGAGCAGAGAAGGATAAATTTGATAACATAACTATAATTATATAAATTAATTGTATAATTTTCTCGCAATCGAAGTGAAAAGCCGAGTGTATAACTCGTGTATAAAATCCATTTTATCCTCTATACTTTACATAGACCCTCGTTTTATGCACTTGTTGTACAATCTACTATTATAAGCTAAATAGCCCGCTTAGCGAAATTATAATTTCTAACCGGAGTGAAAAATTGATCACCCGAGCGGAATAGTACATTACTACAGAGGCCGGGACGAAAGGGGTTGCCGGCCGAAGACAAGACGGCCCAGCGAAGCGAGGTCGGATAGGTCTCAGGCGGGCAACCCCATATTTCCCGCCGAGGTATGTATAGTGCTTTTCTCAAACATGCAATGAAATAAACAACAAAAAAATCAAAGTTTTATTTTTAATACGCATAGTGGCAGAATGTCATGATGCCTGTGCCACAAATTTATGTGGAATGGAAATTAAAAAAGAGGACTTTGCCGGCCTAGGCCTGCAACATTTGTATGAAATTGCATTAACGACCTCTTGTCCTAGCCGCACCTGAAACGTCATACTTCGCTTTATAAGGAACATAACATCAATATTTCATTGCATGTTTGAGAAAAGCATTATACAAATCTCGACGAGAAACGTTGGGCTGCAGACCCCGTATCCCTATCCGGGCTCGCTACGCTCGGCCGTCTATATCTACTTGCCCTGCAACCCTTCGTTTCCCGGCCTCTATAGTAATGTACTATTATTACCGACTTCAATAGAAGGAAGGAGATACTCAGTTCGTCTGCATGTTTGCTTGTTCTTTTTTTACATATATGTATGTTCCCCGATAAATCTTGACCGCGTTGGTCGATTTTGATAATTCTTTTTTTGTTTTAAAGCACGTACCCCAACATTGGTCCCATATAAATTTGGTGAAGGTCTGATGATGGCATCTAGGAGGAATCGAGGGAACTCCTCGAATCTGATAGGCACGCATATGCCGATTTCGTTGGTAACCAAGAATTGGCTCACGGAAACCACAAATTGTGGCATACCAAGTAAATTGGAGTCGGTTTTTTTTTGGTATAAGTTATTTAATTTATTGGTGTCTATTACAGACGACGGTGGGAACGGGTGGGAGGTGTGGTGCGGGGGGGAGCCGGAGCGGCTGCACACGTTGCTGTGCACGGAGCACCACGTCACGCAGCAACACACTGTCCGCGTGCCGCCAGGTGAGTCTCCTTTTTATTTGAGAATGAAATAGAATATGGATATAACACGTAATTGTATAGGAAAAGCTTGTGTTGAGTTGATTAATTGGTTAAATAATATTTATTTAAAATGTCGATGCATGGTAGATGAATATAATAATGTAAGTATTTAATTGTAATAGGTAAGCTACTATTGCAGTGCCCTTGCAGGGTTGTGTTGATACATTAAATTAGTGACAAGACCCCCTTTGTACACACAAAGCAATACTTGAATGATTAAATTATTAAAAATGGGATTGCTCTTGGCCAGCATCTAGCCAGGGGGCAAAGATGAGACCGATGATGAAGCGAGCTCACCCAGAAGATGCCTATTCACTTGTGCCTTAAAAAGGTCCATGTTATATGAACTCGGAAATACAGACGCCGGCAGAGAATTCCAAACCTTAGAAGTACGCATTATGAAGGATGATGCATAGCGCTTGGTTCGAATTAGAGGAATTTCGACCAGGCCGCCTCCTACAGCGTAATCTTTCCAACACCAAATACTCCGATTGCAATTTTCCTGTTTATCACGTAGCGTGCCAAAAATAATCCGTTGCTGGAATTTTTTTTTAGCCAAATGATATATTTTTAAATTGTAGGTACAAATTTATCGAGTCAACGAAGCCTCGCTACGCGGGGCTCATATTTCTGGGCGATTTTCCATTCTTACTTATTGACTTGCCCCCTTATTCATAAAACTTAACAAACCTCTGTTAACTAAAAGTTGTTTTGTCCTTTTCTCACAAACATAACTGTCAAAGTGACAGATATGGACAAATCACCTTTAGCGGCTTGTTCAATAATAGAGGCTTGATGGGCGTTTATGAATAAGCGGGTTAGTGTTGGATCCGTCCTAGGCAGTCCGTAGAAAGGGTGTTTTGAGAAACGGACAGGACGTTCCGAAAGGTTTTTTGTAACCCAATTTCTATTTTACAACTTGATATGATGAGTGTGTTTAAAACTTAATTGTTTATTTTCAAAATATAATTTAAAAGCCCTTCGCGAAACGGTTAATTCCTTTGAATTCGCTAAGAATATATCTTCTCTTCCAGTAGCTTGACACAAAATTTATAAGATGATAATCATTTATTCGATAAAATCAAATAGAGGATGTAAAATTTAATATAAGTAACCACATTTTTAAATTCTCACAATTATCCCAATTTCATATACAAAAACCAATTTCAAAAGTTCCTCATTTTAAAAGAAAGCAAGTGAAGTGTACGGGGTTCGAGGGTGTAATGATACTTCAAGCGTCGAGCCAATAATGTTCTTTATTCCGTAAAACGCACGTCTTATATACTGTGTAAACAGCGGATTCATTGGAGTGTTAATAATTTCCATATGCATCATTAGAATGTGTCGGCACAATTGATAGTTGATACTTTTCCTATATATGGAATAATAAATCATTGTTGCATTTACTCAGGGTCAGGTATCATATTACATGTTATTAGAAATAGAAAATAGAAAATGATTTATTTATTAACTATCAGCTGCGGCTTCGTGTGTGGTCTTAAGGACCATACTACAGCTCTCCCGTTTTTTTTTGAGACAAAAATGGTAAAATACATAACTACTATTTTTTGGCTTCAGTAAACTTATGTCTATAGTTTACATGGTGACTTATAATAAACTTAACTAACTTAAGTCTATGGTATACGTGGTTTCTTAGTGTATCTTACTGCTAGTTAGAATGTTTACATTACTTGCTCCTTATATGGTATGTGTATTGTTTGATATTCTTATTGAATTATACATTCATTTCGATCAATAGTAAGTAGATAAAAATAATTGATATGAAATATAAATGAACTTATTACAAAATTAATGTTAATTACGATAAATAAAAAAAAAATAACTATAAACTTATATTACTTATTGTCATTTATTATTTTCTTTACGTGTAGTAAGGTTTCGTTCTATTTTTATGCACAATGTGCTCCTTACCTAGTGCTAAAAATTTTACATTTGTGCCTTGATCTTGAATTACCGTATATGGTCCCTTATACACTGGGTCCATTTTATTTCTATCTTCCTCTTTAATTAATATTAAATCCCCTATTTTATAGGTTATGGGATTTATTTTGGAATCGTAACTTATTTTTCTACATATTTTTGTCTTAATTAAATTATTTCTAGCATCCTCTTGGGATTTTTGTAATCTATACTTAAATTCTATAGGATATGAATCAAAATTATACATAGGGTCTACTTGAGTAACAATATTAGTTGGTATATTACATAACTTACCAAATACTAATTCATATGGTGTATATTTAGTTGCAGAATGCACTGTTGTATTATAAGAAAAACACCAATATTGCAACCAATCTGACCACTGATGAGCCTGGTTGTCTGTTTGTATTCTTAAAAATGCTCCTAGAGCTTTATGCGAATTTTCCAAGGAACCAAGGCTTTCGTGGTGGTAAGCGGTTGATTGCAATTGTTTTATACCTAAAATATTACAAATGTCGCGCATAGTTGATGAGATGAATTCACTTCCCCTATCTGTTCCGATTTCTCTAGGAATTCCATATCGCAATATAAAATTATCAACTAAAGCTTTCGCGACTGTCTCGGTCTCCTTATTTAAAAGTGGATATGCCTCTACATACTTTGTGAGCTCGCACTGTAATGTAAGTATATAGCAATACCCATTCGTATCTTTAGTTAGGGGTCCACAGAGATCTAAGAATACCTTATCAAATGAAGCTGTTGCCGTACTAGTAATACATAATGGCTGTTTTATATATTTTTGGAATTTTTGTTTTTGACATTTATCACATCTTTTTACGAATTGTATAATGTCGTTATCCATTCCGGGCCAGTAGTAGTAACGCTTCATTTTATTGGTCATTCGTTGAATGCCTGCGTGACCGCTAGTGGGTAATAAATGAAAATCGTTTAATATGACTCGCCTGTCATCCTTATCACTTACTTTTGTGACACCTTTAATTATACATAATCGGGGTCCGGACCCGGTTTTACTTTTATTTATACATTGAGCTAGCTCCTCAATAATACACGCGGTGTCGTGATTACATAGTATGCATACTTCCGTTATTTGTTGTGCCTTGCAAAATATACCTAATTCTCTCGCGAGGAAAGCTCGTTTCGTACGCGATAGAGTACTAGGTTTGACACACATTGTTAGTAAGGATGGCGAGTATAAAATAATATTATTTTGACTGGTAATATAGTCTGTTTGTCTCATTATTTTGTTATAGTCTTGTTTATTGAAACTTAATTCAGGCAAATCATTTGGCTTTTTAAGAATTTCCACTATTTTTGGTTGCGCAGGCCAATCACAGTTGGAAATCTTATTACCCGAATTATTTACCTGTTTTTGCTGTCTCATTCGTTTCGTTTGTGCTCTAGTCATTACTGATACTACTTGCTTTGTCATATTTTTTAGCTCTTCACTGGTAATTTGAATTCTAGATAACGCGTCTGCAGCTACGTTATCTTTACCTTTCATATATTCTACAATGAAATCGTATTCTTCTAAGCACAAGCGGAACTTGGTGAGTCGGCTTGATGGATTGTTCATGCTAAATAAATAAATTAGTGGGCGGTGATCCGTAATAATTCTAAATCTACGTCCATATAGGTATGGTCGAAAATATTTTACTGCCCATACTATTGATAATAATTCTTTTTCTGACGTTGGATAATTTTTTTCTGCGTTGTTTAGTGGTCGGCTGGCGTATGCTACTGGTAAGCCATTTTCGTTTGATAGTATCGAACCGATTACAATTCCCGATGCGTCTGTGTGTATCGTAAACGTATTGTCACTTGAGAAGTCCGGATATTGAAGGACAGGTGGGCTGCTGATTGCTATTTTTAGCGTTTGGAAAGCTTTATCACATTGTTGTGTCCAATTAAATTCTACATTTTTCTTTAGCAAGTTGTTAAGTGGTTGAGTAATTTCTGAGAAGCGGTTAATAAATTTTCTGTAATAATTCACGAATGCTACGAAACGTCTGACCTCGTCAGCGTTTTTCGGTATTGGGTAGTTTTGTACTGCCGAAATTTTTTGTGGATCGGGTTTTATACCTTCTGGGGTTACCACATGTCCTAGGTATAGAATTTCTTTTTGTAAAAAATTGCATTTTTGAGGATTTAATTTAAAATTCACTTTTCGTAATCTTTTAAAAACATCTAATAGGTTCTTATTGTGTTGATCCAAATTTCGACCCATGACAATGATGTCATCTAAATAAACTATACACTGTATATAATTCAGTCCCGACATAGCTATTGTCATTGCTCTGCTGAAGGCATTTGGGCTGTTTTTCATCCCCATTGGTAAACGTTTCATTTGATAGTGTTTATCTGCTATGAACGCGGTATATTTCCTGCTTTCGGGATCGAGTTTGATTTGGTAATAACCCTGGTTTAAGTCCAAGGTGCTGAAATACATAGCGCCGGTTAAAGAATCTAGGATTTCCGTGATGTTGGGCAGGGGAAATTTATCGTTTTCAATGACTTCATTTAATTTTCTATAATCTATAACCAATCTCCATTTCTTTTCTCCACTAGAGTCTGGTTTTTTGGGAACGAGGAGTAACGGACTCGCCCATTCCGACTGGGACTCTTCTATTATGTCATTTTCCAGCATTTGTTTTATTTGCCTATTTATTTCCGTTTTTTGGGATTGAGGTAAACGGTCCTGGCAGGGTCGCCATGAAGTGTACGGGGTTGGAGGGTGTAATGATACTTCAAGCGTCGAGCCAATAATGTTCATTATTCCGTAAAACGCACGTCTTATATACTGTGTAAACAGCGGATTCATTGGAGTGTTAATAATTTCCATATGCATCATTAGAATGTTTCGGCACAATTGATAGTTGATACTTTTCCTATATATGGAATAATAAATCATTGTTGCATTTACTCAGGGTCAGGTATCATATTACATGTTATTAGAAATAGAAAATAGAAAATGATTTATTTATTAACTATCAGCTGCGGCTTCGTGTGTGGTCTTAAGGACCATACTACACAAGTGACATACTTGTAGGCTTCACAAGGTAAAAAATCATACATAAAAATCATACACAGTGTAAAAAATTATACTGCTGTTCTTTTTGTGCGTTGTGGCTGTCACAAATCATCCTTGTGACGTCATTAAGACGATGATAGGCTTTCTATAATAGTACATCACGATACAAGGGTTGTAAAACAAAGAAAGGCCGATATCGCAGATGTTTGAGGCCCGAACCGCAGGCGAGGGTCATAAATATGCGAGAGAGGGCTTTCTGTTTTACGACCCGTGATTTGTACACAATATTACGTCACCACTTGGCCAAAAAGTGGGTTTTTCCGGTTCGTGCAGCTTGCGGAAAAACGCGCTTTTTGGCAAGGTGTAGTGTAAAAAAATATTTATAGGTTTCTTGTTAACAAATAGACGAAACGAGTCAAGATTTCATAATACTTGGAGATTTAAAATGTTGTCAATTGTTGCAAAATAAAGTGAAAGCTTTTATGTAACATTTAATGACGCAGACGGCGACGTGCCTGTGACGGTGACGGCGCTGTGCCGCGTGGGAGTCCACGTGTGGGCGGGGGACAGCACTGGGCGTGTCTGCGTATACTCGTGAGTATTCATCAGTTTTACAGCTGGCCTTATTATATGAGCTCTAAGAAGGGTAAGCCTATTCCGACGCTTAGGTTATATGTATGTATGTATAACACTTAATTGCACAAAAAAAAACAATTACAATCGAAACAAAATGTAACAGTACAAAGGCGAACTTATCCCTATAAGGTATCTAACTATCTACCTACTTTCTTTCTACTTTCTACCTGTCAATTTGTTTCGAACTCTCTTGGGCTAGGAACCGAAAGCATCTATGCATATAATTAGGCATTTGTGTCAATTAGTATGGAGCGTTTATGGTTTCCGGAAACAATATCCACCTTTGACTCTCATTTGCGGCTTCTGTTGTGCTTTAATCGCAGTTGGTCCCATACAAATATTTAATCCCTTTTAAAAACTGGTTCGAATGGCATCGTTAATATTTTTTTGGAAACTAGCCTATTGTGACGAGGCGTCTCGATCACCAGTCTATGCCCCGCTCCAACATATACATGTTCGCATTCTCATATTAAACCTAATAGATCATCATCATGTCAGCCGAATAACGTTCACTGCTGGACATAGCCTTCCACAAGGACTTCCACAATGACTGGTCCTGCGGCACCCGCATCTAGTAGACACCCGCGACCCTTAACAGGTCATCAGTCCACCGTGTGGGGAGTTTGCGGTCGCCATCGCCACTCGAGAACCTTTCCGCTCCAACGGCCATCGGTTCTACGTGCTATGTGTCCTACCCACTGCCACTTAAGTAAGAGGGCGCAGTACGCTCGGACTGGCTCGGTTCTCCATACAAACTTATTTACCCTCTCATTTTAAAACGCCATGCTAGAATAACATGAAAATTTGTATACACAATGGGATCCGGCATACCTAGGTCGGACCATAGTTTCTGTTGCTAGAAATTGTAAAAGAAAAAAAATACAGCGGCTTTTTGAGTTTTTTACGGCTTGTATGAAAACCTTAATAATCGCTGTATTTTTTCTCCATGCCGGATCCCATTGTGTATACAAAGTTTCATGTTATTCTAGCCTGGCGTTTTAAAATGAGAGCATAAATACGTTTGTATGGAGAACCGAACGTACTGCGCAGTCTTAAGTTTAGCTATTAAACCTAGATAAACGGATTTTATAATAATTTATAACCAAGAAAAACCGACTCCAATTTTGTACTTGCTATGCCACAATTTGTGGTTTCCGTGAGCCAATGCTTGGTTACCTACGGAAATTACCGAAATCGGCATATGCGTGCCTATCAAAATCGAGGAGTTCCCTCGATTCCTCCTAGATCCCATCATCAGACCTTCACCAAATTTATATGGGACCAACTTGGGGGTTCCTGCTTTGAAACAAAATAGTTATTTTATACAAGGGTGCAAAGTTGTATTTTACCCGCGAGTGTGGAATTGAAACACGAGCCAGCGAAAGGATTGTATAGTTGAACCACGAGCGAAGCGAGTGGTTCTAAAATAAAATCCTGAGCGTAGCGAGTGTTTCAACACACGAGAAGTAAAATACAACTTTGCACCAGTGTGTAACACAAAACTTTTCTCCTCACTATAGCGAGGAAAGTGCAACATGCATAAAAACACAGTTCCACAGGCATGATTCTCATCCCTGGAATCACTGTTTTTTTTACGATATTATAACAGAAAACTCTGAAAGTTGTGTATAATATTTACGCGAGTTGGAGTCGGTGACAAGTTGTGTATATTTTAGTTGACATTGACAATGATGACATTTCTGAGATGCGTTTTGAAATTGCATCGACTCAACTTGTGCGTTTACAATTATACTCAAAGTCATTATAAAAAAAATGTTACTTATAGAATTTTAAGGTTTACGACTTAAATCATTAAATAAAGCTAAATTTGGTATTTTTTATTAAATTCTCAAACCATTTATTTAATGATAATTCATATCAAACGAACCATTATTATGAGCGTTTTACGTTTTGTTATCTGTCAAAAGCTACTCAAACACGCTCCAAGGTCAAATTACTTTCCCCACTTGTGGATAAAATGCGTTTTTACCCGCATGTTTCAAAGGATAAAAGACGGCTTTCCGAGCTAGTGAGGGGAAAAACAATTATCAATGCGGCCATCGCGGTCAAGAGTTATCGCGGATCATACATACATAAAAAAGCAGACATGCAGACGAACTGAAAACCTTCCTTCTATTGGTTAAAAACAAGTGTGTGACAGGGCATCAACATGCGCGTTGCTGTGGACGGCGAAGGTTCAAGACTCGGTGGGCGGAGCGCCCAGCCCCGTGTCGGCGCTGCAGCCGTTGCCACAACTGCACAGGGTGGCGCTGGCGTTGCAATGCGGACGGTGAGTGAACAGTCAAAGTTGCCTTCGATATTCCTTTTTCTCAAAAATGGCCGTAAAAGTGAACGTTACTCGCTACATATTAAAAAGCGATGTGTACAGTTAATGGTCGATCACAATTAAAAAAAAAATCAAACATTGCAGGCTCGCCGCGTTTGGCTACAATGTTACCTAGTTACATATAAACGCCGTTTAATTTTTAAACAACATTTTATGTAACATTGTAGTCGCGCGGGGCGAGCTGCAGGCTCATGTTTGTTTTTTTTTTTTATAATGTGTGTATGACCATAAACTGTGGTTACACTTCGCTTTCCAATACTTAGCGAGTAACGTCCACTTATTAAATAGTTATTTATCAACAAGAGAGCAAAGTAGATTTTTGCTGCGAGTGTTGATGTTGAGTTACGAGCAAGCGAAAGATGCTATAATTGAATCACACATACGAGCGTAGCGAGTGATTCAAAATTAGAATCTTGAGCGTAGCGAAGGACTCAAAGACACGAGAAGCAAATATCTTTGCTCTCGTTTGATACATACAACTTTTAACCTCAGCGGCGAGAACATATAACGCAAACGAATAGTGATAGAGAGAATGAAGTTACTTAAACTAACCGACGATATGATAAATTAAAAAGTAAGTTTTTCTTCACGCTCGCAGCAAAATTGCATTTTGCTCACTGGTTTCAAGCAGCAAAACAGCCATTTTCAACCCGAAGAGTTGAAAAAGTATTTATCATATTGTAGAATAGGATATCTTTGACTTTGACTTTACTATTAATACGATCATGTTTATAGTTTTGATTAGATTGTTTTGAGAAGACAATGCTGCTTCTATACATTTTTTCTCGAGGCAGAGAGATATTTCCATTAGGTTTACATTCTACTTTATTTAAAATCTAAAATGTAGCTTCAGCAATAAAGGCTATTCTTAATCTAAAACTAAAAATAATGAGTCAAAAGTATCATTCGAACTAATTACCATGTTTGATAATAATTGTTGGAAGAGCGGGGCGTCCCAACACAGGCCTGTAACCCTAAAAGGAGGCCCCACGAAACTGTAAATCTATATACTTTATTAATAAAAATAAAATAAATACTAGGGGACAATTTTTTCCCATTTTAGTCCCATAGTAAGCTCAATAAGGCTTGTGTTATGGGTACTAGACGACGATATATTTAATAGATAAATACTTAAATACATAGAAAACATCCAAGTCTCAGGTACAAATGTTTCACCTCACCACAGAAACAAATTCACTTGCCGGGATTCGAATCCGGGACCGCTAGCTTCGGAGGCAGTAGCACTACCAACCAGGCTAAACAGGCCGACAACATTACTGGTAGTAATTTTTTTTTGTATATTTGTATATATTTAACTGTGTGGTATTTCCAGGTTGTTCCTGGTCCGCTCAGAGCGCGAGAGCCTTACGGAGGCGGACGCGGAAGCGGAAGGCGGGTTTGTGCTCACAGAGCTGGGTACAGCGAGCGAGTTGTGCTGCCTCGCGGCCGTGCCCTCGCCGCAAGGGTACGTTACATTTATAATATTATCTAGACACGCGGCAGAAACAAACTTGTGTCTCAGATTGAGACTTCCCTGGATGAAGTCTCAGAATGGGGTCGACTTAATCTGGTCCGCTTTAACCCTACAAAGACGCAGGTTTGCGCGTTTACTGCGAAAAAGCTTGCGTTTGTCGCATCACCTCGTTTTGAGAGCACTCCCCTAACTGCCACAGCCAATATCGAGATCCTTGGCGTCGACATCTCGAGTGAAGTCCAGTTCCGCGGTCATTTAGAGGGTAAGGCCAAATTAGCCTCGAAAAAGCTCGGTGTGCTAAACAGATCGAGACAGTATTTCACGCCGGCCTATCGCCTACAGCTTTATAAGGCACAGGTCCGCCCACATATGGAATACTGTTCTCATCTTTGGGCAGGGGCACCACACTACCAGCTTCTCCCTCTGGACCGCATCCAACGGAGAGCGACTCGAATTGTCGGCTGCCAGCGGGTTTCGGAACGGCTTGACTCCTTGGCGCTGCGTAGAAATGTAGCCTCGCTCTGCATTTTCTACCGCATGTATTACGGGGAGTGCTCCGAGGAATTGTTCGGATTAATCCCTGCCGCTTCCTTCCGCCATCGCCCAACGCGACAAAATTTCCATCCTCACCACTTAGATGGTTGGCAGTCCTCAACTGTGCGTTTCTCCAGAAATTTCTCGCCTCGCACAGCTAAACTGTGGAATGAACTGTCGCCTGCGGTATTTCCGGACCGATTCGACCTTCAAACCTTCAAGAAAAGAGCGTACTCCCATCTTAAAGGCCGGCAACGCACTTACAACCCCTCTGGTGTTGCGAGTGTCCATGGGCGGCGCTAATCGCTTACCATCAGGCGATTCGTCTGCTCGTTTGCCACCTATGTCATAAAAAAAAAAATAAAAAAAAAAGAATATGCGATGCTTGGTTGTCGTCTTCATCGATAAAAGAATTGAGACCTAAATGGGTGGCAAATTCCGTAGATTCTCTGAAATGGTGCCAAGTCCGGCAATCCATTGTTTACAGTAAAAGTAATTTATTGCGGCTTAATGGATTTTGAGCTTTAACTTGGCAGTTTTCTATGCAATATGTTGTAATACCATAAAAGCTGTTGGATATTTAAGAAAACTGCCAAGTTAAAGCTCAAAATGCATTAAGCCGCAGTAAATTAGTTTTACTGTAAACAATGTAGTGCCGGACTTGGCACCATTTCAGCAAATCTACGGAACTTGGCACCCATTTAGATCTCAATTCTTTTGTCGGTGAAGACGACAACCAAGCATCGCATATTCTTAATATTGAACTTGGCTCCCATTTTCACATTTATGTTTTTGATGGGATTATTACTACCCCATTCCGTTTTCTTCCATCGGACGTCCGGACGTACGATTGACTACCATCCTTACCTGGTTGATCTCTAACTAAAGGGTTATTGTACGCTGGCGTATAGAGCGGTTAGAGAAGATTTACCTCCCGAGGGAGTTATGAGTTTCTGTGTGATATGATTGGTTTAAAAGAAATGTACTTGGCCGCGCTCCACAAGAATACTGCTCTGTGATTAGTTGAAATATTGAAGCAGAAAAATTTAGTTGGTCGTGCGCTGCAAGAATACTGCTTTGTGATTGGTTAATATATGGAAGCTCCTCGCGCTCCTCTCGCAGGGACGCCCGAGCGATCACTGATACTGGAGGTGAAGTGGTCGATTTCGTCAATTTGTATTAGTGCTGGATTTATTTATTTCCTTGCGAATGTGATGAAAAACATTGCGATTAACTCGGCCGTAAGTATATTGCATACTCGAGTCATCAAATTTTCCGCTTACGCCCCTCGTTAAACAATGTACTTAGTAATGTGTTTATCTACACCCATATAGTAAATCTTCTTTAATGTGCTCATCCGTAAATACCAGCTTAACAATATAAACCCGGATCCCGCCCTCCCTCCGGGCTGTCTCGGTAAACATGCTTCCGCCGACTAAATGGTTGCATATGAAACACATGAAAGAGGATTTTACAGTACATATGGTGCTACTTTGCCGCACGAGTGCGGTAGTCACCAGATTACGTGCATATGTCGAAACTTTAAAGTGCCATATGTACTGTAAAACGTTGTACGATACACGTGCGAACAGGTAATTCGCAACTCTTGTCGATTTAAAACACTCTCTTCGGTCGTGTTTTAATTTATCACCACTCGTTGCGAATTTCCTGCATTTGTATCGTAATGTACTATCTATAATATAGGGATGTAGCTAAACTAGTGCATGCAACTGCACATAATTAGGCATTAAAACACTTGTGTGATCTTATTATTTACTCGCCTGCGGCACGTTTCATAAAAGCACACTCGTGTTTTAAGGGGACGCAGTACGCTCGGTTCTCCATACAAACGTATTTATGCTCTCATTTTAAAACGCCATGCTAGAATAACATGAAACTTTGTATACACAATGGGATCCTGCATATCTAGGTCGGAAATTAGGTTCTGTTGCTATAAACTGTAAAATTAAAAAAATAAAGCGGTTTTTTGAGTTTTTTACGGCTTGTATGAAAACCTTAATAATCGCTGTTTTTTTTTCTCCATTATAATTTCAAGCAACAGAAACTAATTTCCGCCCTAGACAAGCTGGATCCCATTGTGTATACAAAGTTTCATGTTATTCTAGCGTGGCGTTTTAAAATGAGAGCGTAAATACGTTTGTATGGAGAACCGAGCGTACTGCGCCCTCTTAATGCCTCTCATTATGGACTACTACTCAGGAACTAGTTGGTCATCTGTGTGTAGGTTCGAGGTGTGGGCGGGCGGGTCGGGGCTGCACTTGTACGCCGTGTCGGCGGCGGGCGTGCGCAGCGCCGAGCAGCTGGCGGCGGCGCCGCGCGTCACCCTGCTGGCCGCCAGCCCGGAGGAGCCCTACGTCGCGCTCTACTCCGAACCAGGTACGCACACTATCGAAAATATCTACACACTAATTATATAGGGAGGCAGCAGTGGACGAGATGAATTATATTCGGATGGCGAATAAATGAAGTTTTAATTAATATAATTAATATAAAAGTTACAATAATTAACTTAATCTAACACGAACGATTTCGTGTGTCCCTAGACCCGATGTTAGGTATCTAAAAGGAGCGCGGCGAACGTGTGCTTCCGTTTTATTAAGGCGATCAGAGTGATTGCCCAATATTGATGATGCGCTGCGGCGCGGACAACGTAATGGAGTGACGTAAGCGTATACGTAGCCACGACGTGGTGCTGATGACGTTGCGCGGTGACGTATGCTGACGGTATACCGATGACGTAGCCGTGCGGTGGTGCTGTGTGTGAGGTGCGTAGCTAACACACTGACCGACTGACTACCACTCGGCAGGCCTCGGGGTCTAAAGGAGGTACTCGACTAAAAAAGCATACATTATGACGACCTGTTTAGCCTAGTTGGTAGTGACTCTGCCTCCGAAGCTAGAGGTCTCGGGTTCGAATCCCGGCCAGGGCATTTATTTGTGCATTTTTCACGGATATTTGTTCTTGGGTCTTGGATGTTTTCTATGTATTTATCTATATAAGTATGTATATCGTCGTCTAGTACCCATAGTACAAGCTTTGCTTAGTTTGGGACTAGGTCGATTTGTGTAAGATTGTCCCCCAATATTTATTTATTTTATTATATAACAAATTGCAGAAAATACTATTTAGGTCCTAAATAGGTCCCATCCAAGTTTGATGAAATCATCCAAATTCTTTGATCAAATGTATATTGGACAAAGATATTGGATGAGTGGAATACAATCCTAATAGACATCATCTCTAATGGCCCGAGAATTGGCCTCCTGGTTTTATATCTCGATAAGAAATGGCGGATATCGTTCGAAAACCCATTTGCGTATTCTCGAAATCTCACACTCGAGATATGTCTACTCCCAGCGATCGAGATGGTATTATCACAATTATTTTGACATTTGATCCGCCAGTGGCGGTAAATATTGACAACTTAAGTAGTTGATTGACAGTTTACAAAAGTACAAAATTAACATATTTGCGAAAATTATGTCGATTCAGACCACCGGGGAATGGGCAGCAGCATTCCTTAAGTGCGGTGGAGATACTGCGATCGCCAACCCGCATGCCAAGCGTGGCGATTATGGCATTTACCCCCCATGAAATTGGGGGAGGCCTATGTCCATCAGTGGACGTCCTAGGGCTGATATGGTGGTGGTGGGCTGTCGATTCATTTAAATGATTTAATGGTTAAAGACTTTTAAATATACAAATAGAGTGGAATACCACCCTAACACAATAGTTTGAGACAAATAGCTAGAATACGTGCACGTCGCTAACAGTTAATAAATAAATATTAGGGGACATTTTTTACACAAATCGAACTAGTCCCACAGTAAGCTCAATAAGGCTTGTGTTATGGGTACTGGACGACGATATATTTAATAGATATATACTTAAATACATAGAAATGTCCAAGTCTCAGGAACAAATGTCTCTGCTCACCACAGAAACAAATGCCCTTACCGGGAATCGAACCCGGGACCTCTAGCTTCGGAGGCAAAGACACTAGAATAGAATAGAATAGAATAGAATAGAAAAAAACTTTATTTCGACAACCATGCTAAAAAATTATAATATACAATTTAAAATAACTTAATACTAAAGTTGCGAAAATGGTGCCCACTCAGCATGTGTCGTCAAAAAAATGAGTTGCGCGACCGATCCACACAACTGCGCAAACCATGCATTTACACTAACACTAAAACTATATTAACATAATAATTTTTTGACAAAATAATTTTTTGACAAAAATAAACATAAAATAAACAACAGTCGAATTAGATAGGTAGGAAGGAACTACCAACTAGGCTAAACAGGCCGACAGTTAGGTTGGTTTATGTTCGGTACTTTTATAACTACCCGTACTACTTCCAGGTGTATGCGTGTACCAATGGTCGGTGCGTACTCGACAGCAGACAGCCCGCCTGGACTGTAGCAAGCTGGTGCCTTGCAGCGAGAGCTTGCAATCTCTGGCACTGGACTCGCGGCTCGGCGAGGAGCTGACCCGGGTAAGGGTGTCATAACATGTCAACTTGTGAGTCATAATAGCAAACGTCGATACCAATAGCTTGATTATCAGAGGCCGGAATTCTCGTGGCACTTTTGAGCTGTCATATCATTGGGACTTGACTGTAAAATACACCGACTTCAATAGAAGGAAGGATGTTCCTAGTTTTTCTTTTTTTTATGTATGTATGTTCCTCGATAACTCTTGACCACGTTGCCCGATTTTGATAATTATTTTTTTGTTTTAAAGCGGGTACCCTGACATTGGTCCCATATAAATTTTGTGAAGGTCTGATGATGGGATCCAGGAGGAATCGAGGGAACTCCTCGAATTTGATAGGCACGCATATGCCGATTTCGGTATTTTCTGTAGGTAACCAAGCATTGGATCACGGAAACCACAAATTGTTGCATAAGTAGCGAGCAACAAAATTGGAATCGGCTTTTTTTGTATATAGTTATTTGTTCAACAAGAGAGCAAAGTAGATTTTTGCTGCGAGTGTTGATTTTGAGTCCTGAGTAAGCGAAAGATTGTATAGTTAGAATCTTAAGCGTAGCGAGGGACTCAAAGACACGAGATGCAAACATCTTTGCTCTCGTGTTATACATACAACTTTTCACCTCAGCAGCGAGAACATATAACGCAAAAGAATATTGATAGGGAGAATTAACCTACGATATGAAAAATTAAAAAGTAAGTTTTTTTCACGCTCGCAACAAAATTGCATTTCGCTCACTGGTTTCAAGCAGCAAAACCACCATTTTCGAGCCACTGAGGTGAAAAAATATTTTTCTCAAACATGCAATGAAATATTGATGTTATGTTCCTTATAATAGGCTGCGAAGTATGACGTTTCAGGTGCGGCTAGGACAAGAGGTGGTTAATGCAATTTCATACAAATGTTGCAGGCCTAGGCCGGCAAAGTCCTCTTTTTTAATTTCCATGCCACTATACGTATTAAAAAAAAAACTTTGATTTTTTTGTTGTTTATTTCATTGCGTGTTTGAGAAAAGCACTATACATACCTCGGCGGGAAATATGGGGTTGCCCGCCTGAGACCTATCCGACCTCGCTGCGCTCGGCCGTCTATATGTGTTCGGCCGGCAACCCCTTCCGTCCCGGCCTCTGTAGTAATGTACTATTAAATAGGGTTGAATTGCGGGGCGGTCACGTTTCCGTGCAGCTGTGTGGTGTGTACACGGTGCGGTGTCGGCAGGTGACGGCGCTGTCGGCGCTGGGCGGCGCGCTGTACGTGGGCACGGCGTGGGGCGTGCTCATCGCGTGCGCGGCCGCCAGCCTGCGCCCGCTCGCCGTCTTCCGCCCCTACGAGCAGAGCGTGAGTCTTCACCGATATAAAGCCAGGAGGCCAATTCTCGGCCCATTACTGATGATGTCTATTAGGATGGTATTCCACTCGTCCAATATCTTTGTCCAATCTTTGACCAAATTTCTTTGACAGAGGCCCATTCCACTCATCCAATATCTTTGTCCAAGTTTTTTTTTCATGCGTAGCCATATTGATTTAACTGTAAGCAGAATCTTTGATCAGATGTCGGGGTCCCATCCAAGTTGGATGAAATCATCCAATTTCTTTGATCAAATGTATATTGGACAAAGATATTGGATGAGTGGAATAAGAAATGGCGGATATCGATCGAAAACCCATTTGCGTATTCTCTAAATCTCAACAGAATCTTTGATCAGATGTCGGGGTCCCATCCAAGTTGGATGAAATCATCCAATTTCTTTGATCAAATGTATATTGGACAAAGATATTGGATGAGTGGAATAAGAAATGGCGGATATCGATCGAAAACCCATTTGCGTATTCTCTAAATCTCAACAGAATCTTTGATCAGATGTCGGGGTCCCATCCAAGTTGGATGAAATCATCCAATTTCTTTGATCAAATGTATATTGGACAAAGATATTGGATGAGTGGAATAAGAAATGGCGGATATCGATCGAAAACCCATTTGCGTATTCTCTAAATCTCAACAGAATCTTTGATCAGATGTCGGGGTCCCATCCAAGTTGGATGAAATCATCCAATTTCTTTGATCAAATGTATATTGGACAAAGATATTGGATGAGTGGAATAAGAAATGGCGGATATCGATCGAAAACCCATTTGCGTATTCTCTAAATCTCACACTCGAGATATGTCTACTCCCAGCGTTCGAGATGCAACGAGTGGTCGGTAGCGATGGAGATGGTTTTATCACAATTTTTTCGACATTTGATCCGCCAGTGGCGGTAAACATTGACAACTTAAGTAGTCGATCGACAGTTTACAGCAGTACAAAATGAACATATTAGCGAAAAATATGTCGATTCATTTAAATGATTTAATGACTAAAGACTTTTAAATATTTGATACGTTCAGTGGTTGAATGGCGGTTGAGAAAATATTGACATCTCAAATATTGCAAGTAGTCTTTGACTCAAAACTGTCAAGTCAAAACAGTCTTTATGCGTTTGATTTCACGTAAGTACATAAACGAGCAAATACTCTTAACTATGTTTGAGGTTGGACCCGGGTATGTCCTAAAACTACGACCAAGACCACCGGGGGATGGGCAGCAGCATCCCTGGAGTACGGTGGAGATACTGCGATCGGCAACCCGCATGCCAAGCGTGGCGATTATGGCAAATACCCCCCGTGAATTTGGGGGAGGCCTATGTCCAGCAGTGGACGTCCTAGGGCTGATATGGTGGTGGTGGTGGATGTTTGAGGTGTTAAATCGCCATAATTATGTATAAGATTATTGAAAAATTAATAACACTTTTGTTTTTGATATAAGATATATTTAATTAAGTGGAAAAGCTTATAAAATGATTTATTATCATACACTCGATTGTCAACTAACACAATCGAAAAAACGGAACCCGTATTACAATAGTCATTGAGATCGTCGTTCGACATAATCTCGATCGGGCCCTAGAATAAGAAATTTCGCTGTGTTCGACATTTTGGTGAGATTTATCAATAGACATTGCTTCAATCGAGATCATTTTGAATAGACATCATCTCGTACGGCCCGAGAATCGGCCTCCAGGTTTAGACGAAGCCAGTGCTGGCTTGTTATTGTATGTAAATCACTGGCTGCCAGCACTGGCGGGAATAAAGCGCCGGTCTATTTTTCAAGCCAGTGAGGCAGCACTGGCTTCGTCTAAACCTGCTTATTAGCCGAAAAACGTCCACTGCTGGACATAGGCGTCCCCCAGAGACTGCCATAACGACTGGTCATGGCATGGCACTTCCGTATGGTACATCATCTAATGGAAATCGAATTCTGAGCATAAAAACTAAAATTTTCCGTGTAAGGAGAAAAAAAATACAGATGCAATTTTCAATTAAAACGTAATATAAATAACTGTTATATAGGGTGACATCGGAGACGTAATCAGAAGCTATTTTTTCAGACTCTACACATGATCGCATTTTCCATGCAATAGTTGTTTCATCGACTAAAACGAGTTTATTTTTTAAATTTTTTACTAGAAAAATAATAACGCCATATTTTTTCTGTTAATAATTTGAGAAATAATAGTCAATATTGCAAGTAGTGTGATATTATCTTTATTGAGTTTGTCTTTCAATACTTTATCGAGTCAAATAATTTCTGATCACGTCTCCGATGTCACCCTGTATATAGCAAGTTATAGTGACTTCTTATTCATCGACTTCGTCATAAACATACCACCATATCAGCCCTAGGACGTCCACTGCTGGACATAGGCCTCCCCCAATTTCATGGTGGGTAAATGCCATAATCGCCATGCTTGGCATGCGGGTTATCTCCACCGCACTCTAGGAATGCTGCTGCCCATTCCCCGGTGGTCTTGGTCGTAGTTTAAGGACATACCCGGGTCCATAGACATACACACACACACTATAATATACAAGATTTTCTATGGATTTTATTTGTGTTACTGCTAATAAGCGTTTCCATGTTATAAATAGGTACAATATATTATTTAGATCTATTTTGAATTAAGAAGCTCGTTCCTCGCTCAGCGCATTGGCGTTGCCATTCAGCGACGCAGCTAGCCTTATGGGCACCCTACCAAATGGCAGCGACTTAGGGGATATTTGTAGTTTTAGCTTAGGCGCCATAGGTTAAGGTAGGTTTAGTTTATTAGTTATAGTCATTTGTATAGTTATTGTATATATCCCTTTGTAACATTTTCATTAAATAAAGATTTCCAGTATCATTATTAGACAGATTGATATATAATCATACAAGTTCATGTATTTTACAATATTATGAATTTTGAATTTACTTGTTTTTTCGATAACTTGCCATACATTGAAAATCGGTAAATGAGAAACAACTCACGACGGCCTGTTTAGCATAGTTGGTAGTGATCCTGCCTCCGAAGGAGGTCCAGAGGTCCCGGGTTCGAATCCCGGCCAGGGCATTTATTTGTGCATTTTTCACGGATATTTGTTCTTGGGTCTTGGATGTTTTCTATGTATTTAAGTATGTATTTATCTATATAAGTATGTATATCGTCGTCCAGTACCCATAGTACAAGCTTTGCTTAGTTTGGGACTAGGTCGATTTGTGTAAGATTGTCCCCCAATATAAATAATAAATAAATATATAACTATGACTGCTCATAAATGCTACCATATTCCGGCTACTGATAATGTTATTAGTTAGTTATTTTCACTCTACCATAGTCATAGACCAGCGTGGTCAATGGTGACCGCTTACTATCAGGCCATTCGCTTTCTGGCGGTCAGTTAGCTGCTACACTTGACTTGTAGTTGTTACGGGTAGTTGGTGGAGTGCGGAGAGAGATAGTTGAAGTTTATAGAAGTATAATAACGTAAGATAGTGTAAAGATACAGTTTAAGTTGATAGTTGGTTTCTCTTTCTCTAGATGTGTATAGTTTTACGTTTAGTAATGCACTGTTTATCTATAATTTTACATGTTATTAATATTCGTTGCCGCGCACCTCAAAGTAGGTTGCAAGTAAGCATAAAGAAATGTACGGTGGTGAAACCGTACACGCTTCTTTGCCACCAACTTGGTACAACACTCACATTCATTCATTCATTCATTTGGTTGGTCATAGTGTACAAGCTTTGCTTAGTTTGGGACTAGGTCGATTCGTGTAAGATTGTCCCCCAATATTTATTATTATTATTAACACAACACCAATGCTATAGCACTCTCAACATGTGTGTTTTTAAACTCCGACGCAAAACGACAGGGGTTTTATAAGTTTAACGTGTCTGTCTGTGGTATTGTAGCTCCCAAGCGGATGAACCGATTTTCGTTTAGTTTTTTTAGTGTCATAGAAATTTTTACCCCGATTAAAGTAAAAAAAAGTAAAAGTAGTTTATTCTTCAAATTAGGCATATTACATGCACCTATGAACGTCAATAAACTACCACCGGTTCGGAAAAATATACCTCTGCCACGAGAAGAACCGGCGTAAGAAACTCGGCGAGGTGTCATTTTTTTAAAACAATATACATTGTATAGTTAAATATAAAATTACGTTGTCAGTCTACCATTTATTCGCACGAAGCGATTTGCTTCTTCTTTCCTAATGCGAACAGCTAAGGACTGGAATTTGCTGCCGCCGTCTGTATTTCCTGATACATACAATCTGGGTCTCTTCAATACAAGAGTGAATAGGCCATTACTGAACCAGCGAGCAACATCTCAGGCCTTGTCATCGCTTTCCATCAAGTGAGATTAAGCCCAATCGCTGGTCAGTCTATCATAAAAAAAAAACCTATGAACGTCAATAAACTACCACCGGTTCGGAAAAATATACCTCTGCCACGAGAAGAACCGGCGTAAGAAACTCGGCGAGGTGTCATTAAATATAAAATTACAGTGTAATGGTAATACAAAATAACTTAAATAACAATGCTACAGTAGAAAATATATTTTCGCGAAAGATTACCCGTGCAGGACGCTATCACTGCCAAACATCCCTATCCATGATGTAATCGTTTATCTTATAATATGCTCTTGAAATAAGTGTTTGTTTTACTACAGATTTTAATTTAGAATTGCTAAGTTCAGTAATGTGTTTAGGAATTTTATTGTAGAATTTGATACAATTTTCCAAGAACGACTTTTTCGCCTTTACTAGTCTATAGTGTTCTTAGTCATGTTTCATGAAAATCTGTTCAGCCGTTTTTGAGATATTGAGCTTTGAAATGAAAATGTCGGGGGTTTTTCAACTTTTCTAAGTTGTAGTTATTTAACAGGTGACGTCGATAGTGCCACTGCACCCGCACCGCGGCTCGCAAGCCGCCATGTTGGCCACACTGGGCACCGGCTACCGCCCGCTGCTGCAGCGCTACGCCCCGCAACAGGTAGCTATTCATTACCATCCGCAACACCCTGGCTATGACAGGTGACGTCGATAGTACCACTGCACCCACACCGCGGCTCGCAAGCCGCCATGTTGGCCACACTGGGCACCGGCTACCGCCCGCTGCTGCAGCGCTACGCCCCGCAACAGGTAGCTATTCATTACCATCCGCAACACCCTGGCTATGACAGGTGACGTCGATAGTACCACTGCACCCACACCGCGGCTCGCAAGCCGCCATGTTGGCCACACTGGGCACCGGCTACCGCCCGCTGCTGCAGCGCTACGCCCCGCAACAGGTAGCTATTCATTACCATCCGCAACACCCTGGCTATGACAGGTGACGTCGATAGTACCACTGCACCCACACCGCGGCTCGCAAGCCGCCATGTTGGCCACACTGGGCACCGGCTACCGCCCGCTGCTGCAGCGCTACGCCCCGCAACAGGTAGCTATTCATTACCATCCGCAACACCCTGGCTATGACAGGTGACGTCGATAGTACCACTGCACCCACACCGCGGCTCGCAAGCCGCCATGTTGGCCACACTGGGCACCGGCTACCGCCCGCTGCTGCAGCGCTACGCCCCGCAACAGGTAGCTATTCATTACCATCCGCAACACCCTGGCTATGACAGGTGACGTCGATAGTACCACTGCACCCACACCGCGGCTCGCAAGCCGCCATGTTGGCCACACTGGGCACCGGCTACCGCCCGCTGCTGCAGCGCTACGCCCCGCAACAGGTAGCTATTCATTACCATCCGCAACACCCTGGCTATGACAGGTGACGTCGATAGTACCACTGCACCCACACCGCGGCTCGCAAGCCGCCATGTTGGCCACACTGGGCACCGGCTACCGCCCGCTGCTGCAGCGCTACGCCCCGCAACAGGTAGCTATTCATTACCATCCGCAACACCCTGGCTATGACAGGTGACGTCGATAGTACCACTGCACCCACACCGCGGCTCGCAAGCCGCCATGTTGGCCACACTGGGCACCGGCTACCGCCCGCTGCTGCAGCGCTACGCCCCGCAACAGGTAGCTATTCATTACCATCCGCAACACCCTGGCTATGACAGGTGACGTCGATAGTACCACTGCACCCACACCGCGGCTCGCAAGCCGCCATGTTGGCCACACTGGGCACCGGCTACCGCCCGCTGCTGCAGCGCTACGCCCCGCAACAGGTAGCTATTCATTACCATCCGCAACACCCTGGCTATGACAGGTGACGTCGATAGTACCACTGCACCCACACCGCGGCTCGCAAGCCGCCATGTTGGCCACACTGGGCACCGGCTACCGCCCGCTGCTGCAGCGCTACGCCCCGCAACAGGTGACTATTCATTACCATTCGCAACATCCTCGTCGATATATTGTCATGGGCTAGATATACCGAAAAAAGACAAACAAAGAGGATGCTACGCAGTATTCTAGGTTAGCACAGGGTTTTTTAGCTGCAAACTTACACATTTCTACATTACTACAACATATTATTATTAAACAATGACAACTAGACTATAGTTGGCGAATTTAATAATTACTTGCGTATTTTTTGACTGTAGGAACTAAAGCTTACCCTCTTTTCATAAAACATAACAAACAGCTGTCAACTAAAACGTGCTTTTTCCCTCAAAAACAAATGTCAACGTGTCCGATAAAGACAAACTATTTTAATTAGTTACAATGCGTAAATACAGGGTGTAATCTAATTGGTGATACAAAATAGAAAAATGTGAATCTAACCATAATTTTGAACAACCATATGGGACCAAATGTGATCGTGTCAAAAAAACTGATGTTTCATATGATATAAGACTTCAATCGATAGAGCAAACTGTATGAAATGCTTGTTTTTTTTCGACTCTCACAAAGTTGGTACCATAGTAAAAGTTGTTCAAAATCATGGTTAGATTCACATTTTTTATTTTGTATCACCAATTAGATTACACTATATTGTATTAATATTTAGTTTGTAAGCAAACATCAACATTATATGAATTAAAACTGAATGACGCTCCAACTAAAAGTAATACTTTAAACTCTCTCAAGAAATAACTGGTAAGGTTGTCTGGAAGATAGCTCTTTAACGATAAGAACGCCATAAGTCTACAATTATATAGCATAAGTTCTTTGTGTTATTGTTTTATTTTCTTTTGGTGAACAATAAAAAAGAATTGTAATAGTACAGTACATTACGATACAAGTGCAGAGAACAGGAAATTCGCAACGAGTGGTGATAAATTGAAACACGACCGATGGGAGTGTTTTAAATCGACACGAGTTGCGAATTACCTGTTGGCACGTGTATCGTACAACGTTTTACAGTACATATGGCTGTTTAAAGTTTCGATATATGCACGTAATCTGCTGATTACCGCACTCGTGCGGTAATATAGCACCATATGTACTGTAAAAGAACTTTAATTTTAGTGAGCCATGTTTAAAACTCATCACTCATTTGACAATTGTTCTTTTATTAAATCTCTTATCTTATAACAGTGCCATTTCTTTTACTGGCTTTTTGCATACGTGTTTTTAAGTTTAAACTTAGATTTATTTTTTCTTTTATTTTATGTTGTTTGCGTCTGTGTCGTCATTCGATAGTTTTAAGGCAGGACCCCACTGAAAACCAGCGTTGCGGTTTGCCGTGGCATTATGGAGCGGTCATTAGTGGGGCCCTTTTAGGGTCGTCTGTAGCGTTATGTATTAAAAAAATAAAGTAATTTGTGTGAAGACGTCAATAAATGCATTTTCTTTTTTCTTTTTTAAAACTATATCACTAACTATAGTTTATTCGTCTTAACCGTTTTAGTGATATAATATTTGTATTGTATTCTATGTATTCATTGTATTGTTCTCGTCAGCCCAACAGCACCAACACACACGGCGGGCCGCACTGTCTCCTGTGGCGGGCCGGCCACTGGCTGCCCGACTAGACACCACACCACGGGAACCACGGACACTCCCGTTCCCACACTTGCCCGACTCCACCGTAGACCACAGTCCGCGGACGCTCCCGTGGGACACTGGCGGCCCCTCTAGACAATAGACCTTGCACGCGCTCACAGCGCCGTAGGTAGGCTGAGTGAATACGCTCACTTAGCCTAGCTTGCTGGCTGACAATATTTTGTATTGATGTGTATGTTATTCTGTTTTTTTTTAATCGTATGGGATATTTATTTACGAGCTGGGAGATCTTCGAGAAGACAAGTACGGTTGCCAGTTTTTGTTCCACTTCTAGCACCACCCAGGGGCCACGTGTAGGGTAACGGTGGGTACTCCCTACGGACGTGGTGCAACTTCGACCCCCCTTTGTCAAGTGAGTGGGCAACTTGACTGTTAGACGTTTTCAAGCCGCCCGAAGGCCTCTAACTTGGCTTAACGACTGCTGTCGTAGACAGCAGCCGGGATCAACGGCTTAGCGTGCCTTCCAAAGCACGGGAGCGCTCAGTTAGTAACCACTCAAAGCGGTCACCCATCCAAGAACTGACCTGCGCCCACATTGCTTAACCTCGCATACCGAACGCGGTACGCGGGCGCCGCTGGGCCACGAACGCTCTCTACTCTACAATGTTATTCTGTAAGGTATATGTTAATATGGGCCAGTTGCCTGAAACAAATAAATAAATGAGTTGAGCCATTCTACTTTAAGCTTTCGACACATTTGCTTAATGCATATTTTGGAATACTTGTCGCTCACTTCAATTTCCTGCTTAAATATTGTAAAAGGGGTTTAATTGGGCTATTATTTTCGATAGCTTTGGTAAATATCTAAGTACTGTAAATATCCATAAATCGAGTAACTCAGTGGTCATGAATTTGTATGAAAATTGCCCCTTACCACTGCGTTACCAGTTTTTTTAAGGCAATAAATACTAATTTATGCGTTTTTACCACAGAATTCCTTTTAAACGGTTCAGGAACTATTTCGACGTACAATTTTTTAATTCTAGTTTAAGGCACGAGTGTATAGGCATATTCTGGGTGAGCTCGCTTCATCGTCGGCCTCGTCTTTGCCCACTGGCTAGATGCTGGCCAAGAGCAATCCCATTTTTAATAAAAAAGTGTGTCATTTTATTCGCAAAATAAAAAATATTACACGCCAGTAAACGACCGTAGCGTAACCATTAACAGAAGTTACACATTTTTAACAGACTTCAACAAAAGGAGGAGGTTCTCAATTCATCGGAGTATTTTTTTTTTATGTATGTTCACCGATTACTCGGAGACTAGTGGACCGATTTCAAAAAATATTTTTCTGTTTGAAAGGGTGTGTCTTCTAGTTGGTCCCATTGTCACCAAGTCTGGATCTGATGACGGGATCTAGGGAACTCCTCAAATTAAATAACAAGAGGATGGGGTAAGGCAAAAAAAAAGGAATTCCTCAAATTATATACCAAGAGGATGGGGTCTGGCAAAGTTTGGAGTCGGTGTTTTTTTGTTAATAATTTACTTGGTTTATGTATACTTACTTACTACGCTGGCCCCGAGACCCAAAGTGGATCTTGACCTCCGACAATAAGACACGCCACTGTGCTCTGTCCTGGGCAGCTTGCCGCCAATCAGTGTCGGCTGTTTGAAGCTGGCAGAGATCTTTTTGGACTTCGTCTATCCAACGATACCTTGGTCGGCCGAGTGGGCATCGACATCCATTTTTATTTACGTATAAATTAATCAAATTAGAATTCGTGACAGAGGAATATCCTGTAAAAAACATACCAGACATTTGCCTTATCTATCAGACTGCGGCGAAACGAGCTGGATATTTTATGTCTTATATTTTTCTTTTATGATAGACTGACCAGCGACTGGCCCTAGTCTCACCTGATGGAAAGCGATGACAAGGCCTAAGATGTTGCTCACTGGTTCAGTAATAGCCTATTCACTCTTCTCTTGAAGAGACCCAGACTGAATGTATCAGGAAATAATAAGATTACGGCGGTTAAAAGGTTAACCCTTTTCTTTGCAAATTAAATAAAATCGTAAGCCTCATTTACGCCTTGTAGAGGAAATAAAATGATCTAGAAACAGAATGCACAAAGATCATCTAATAATGTGTATTATACAGGGTCATTCAGGAGAAGTGAGCAGGACCAACACTACATACATAGTAAATGGCAATGAATCTTTCACCATTGTATTTAAGTGAAACACCCATACCTTTTTCCTGTATTTTAATTTTTGTTAAGTTAAAGTTCAATTCTCTACAATCATGGTCACCCTACAACAACTGGTTTATAAAGATTAAACATCTAACTGTTATGACAGCACTTTGATTACGAAGAAAGTAAATTGTCACATTGAGTGAGATACGATATTTCAAAAGTAATCGGACTCAGATGACATCCAATTTGACACGTATCACTTGACTGAAGTATTCTGATTGTAGAGTGACCATGAATTTCGTTAATAATTCAAAACATTTTGCTTTCAACATCAAAGATAAATGAACGTTAATTTCACTAATAGTGGCACGAAGCAGTAGCTTATGATGTACTGAATCCGTAGTGTTGATCCTGCTCACGTCTCCCGAATCACATATGATACACTGCCAAGAAAAGGGTTAACAACCAGAGCCCCCGAGGATGCACTGTGCTAAAAGTGGGTGACCTGTATATAATAATAATATAATAATAATTTTACTGCCGACTGTACTTCTTCCACAATCATCAACTACTCGTTGAAACGGTTCGAATGAGCCCAAACACGATGGGTTTATCTTGTATTGTTTAGGAGTTGCTATCAGATCATCTCGGTGGTACCATAATATTGGATTGTCACCGAACTTACATAAGTATGCCAATTTTCAGCTCAGTCGGATACCGGCAAGTGGCTGAAAAAATGATTGAAAATGTTACCCTCGGAAGCACCCGTGTACTTGTACAAATACAAATTGACGATAGTAAATAACTCCCTAGTGTACTCCACCATACCACCATATCAGCCAAAGGACGTCCACTGCTGGACATAGGCCTCCCCCAAATTCACGGGGGGTATTTGCCATAATCGCCACGCTTGGCATGCGGGTTGGCGATCGCAGTATCTCCACCGCACTCCAGGGATGCTGCTGCCCATCCCCCAGTGGTCTACCAAGTACATATTCAGGATGCGCTAAAAACCATAGACATACTGAACATAACCAACGGCAAGAATTTGTACAAAATCGAAAAAGTCACGTCTGGATCTCAAGCTTGTACTTGTGGTAGTACACAGGGTATTGAAAACATAGGGCTTACGAGATTACAGTGCAAGCTAAATAAAAGCATGTAAAATGCAGTAAAATTATGTAGATACATGAGCGTAGATATGTGGTGTCTAAAATAATATTACAATTATTGTGAAACAAAAATCCGTCAACATTATGTCCGAATGAAATGTTATTGTAGTTAGTGATTGTTAAAAGAATTTAAAAATGCCTTAAAGCATGAAATGCATACAAATGAAACTTTACGCATACTTATTAAGTACAGAAAAAAAATCACGAAAGATTTGGATTAGGCGACAGATGTATTTCGTTTGAGTTCGTTCCTCCTAGACGCTTCATCCGATCACGCTCATATTTTGCATGTCGATAGTTGACATTATGACGGTGGTAAAGATTAAAAAAAAAATGGAAATCGTTCATACCACGGAGGAATAGTCACCGAAAACCTGAATTTCCGTATATTTCAATGCTAAGCGAGAAACTGTCAGGTAGTTTGAGACCGGGCAGACGCGCTCAGCTCAACAACAATAAAAAAAAAAACATTTGCAACCAGCAAACTGCATTGCATACCTAGTTAAGAGTGAGCAGTACGTTCGGTTCTCCATACAAGCGTATTTAAGCTCTCATTTTAAAACGCCATGCTAGAATAACGTGAAACTTTGTATACACAATGGGATTCGGCATATCTAGGTCGGAAATTAGTTTCTGTTGCTTGAAATTATAATGAAGAAAAAATACAGCGAATTTCATACAAGCCGCAAAAAACTCAAAAACCGCTGTATTTGTTTTCTTTTACAATTTCTAGCAACAGAAACTAATTTTCTACCTAGATGTGCCGGATCCCATTGTGTACTCAAAGTTTCATGTTATTCTAGCGTGGCGTTTTAAAACGAGAGCGTAAATACGTTTGTATGGAGAACCGAGCGTACTGCGCCCTCTTAATGGGCCCTGGACGGAACTAACTTAAAACGTTGAGATAGCTCGATTTGCTGCAGGAAAATATTTTTTTTTCTCCTACGCAATCAAACTGCAATCACAGATTTTTGAAGAAACGTACAGACAGCATAACAAAACCATTTTTTTGTCATTTAAAAAAAATGCTTGATGCCCATTAATGTCAATCGATCATATTTCTATCAAGGAACAAAAACTTCTTAGAGACCTACCTAGTCTAGAATACAAGAGAGACCACAAAAATTTTTTACAATCAAGTAGTTTTGAATAAGTTAGTTTTTGTTAAAAAAAATCTATGAATGCAGTTTTATTGCTTAGGAGAAATTAAATATTGTCTCCTGCCAGCAAATTGAACTATCTAAATGTTGTAAGGTAGTTCCCTTCCAGGGACCATAAATAAAGTAATTTCCACCCTGTATAGTTGTGCATCGAAATACTGCCTTTTACAAAATGGTTAATCGAAATAGCTATTTACACCACGCCTTGCCAAAAAGCGCGTTTTTCCGCACGCTGCGCGTCCGGAAAAACCCACTTATTGGCCAAGTGGTGACGTAAAATTGTGTACAAAACACGGGTCGTAAAACAGAAAGCCCTCTTTCGCATATTTATGACCCTCGCCTGCATAATAATACATTATTGCTGTAATAGTACATTACGATACAAGGGTTGTAAAACAAAGAAAGGCCGATATCGCAGATGATTGAGCCCCGAGCCGCAGGCGAGAGAGGGCTTTCTGTTTTACAACCCGTGTTTTGTACACAATTTTACGTCACCACTTGGCCAAAAGGTGGGTTTTTTTAAAGGTTCACCACACCTTGCCAAAAAACGCACTTTTTTGGCAAGGTGTGGTGTAAATACTTATACAGTACATATGGTGCTATATTACCGCACGAGTGCGGTAAACAGCAGATTACGTGCATAAGTCGAAACATTAAAGAGCCATATGTACTGTAAAACGTTGTACGATACACGCGCGAATAGGTAATTCGCAACTCGTGTCGATTTAAAACACTCCCTTCGGTCGTGTTACAATTTATCACCACTCGTTGCGAATTTCCTGTTCTCTGCACTTTTATCGTAATGTACTATTACTATTCTTACATGTCTAAATATTTGATATGTATATTTTCAGTACTTTAGCTACAGTTTGCACCTGCGTATGTGCCAGAACAGCCGTGTGTGTTTATTTTGTTATGAAATCATGAAGTGTACAGTATTCATAGGGTTATGTATAGAGCACTATACATAATCCTATAAATAAGTACTGTGCAGCGATTTCATAACAAATTAAAAAAGTACTGAAGAAAAACTGTGTTCTCTTATTTAATTCAATTCTTGCGTGTTTTTTGGTACACCTTTATGTATCGCACTTAAAAATTTGACAAATTTTGTTAATGTATTTTTGAGCTTTGTGGTAGTGATTTTTTTTAAGCTGACAGTGACTTCCCTTATGACGTCTGCTTGTTTGCGTACTCAACTATAAGTACCTTATTTATTTGTCCTTGTTGTACAGTCAACGGCGAAAGTTGAAAAGCATTTTTGTACCTTGTAACTTTCACTACTTTGACGCATCCCAACTGTCGCCCAAAGCACTAAAATGATCATCCACATTTCCTGTTGACTGTACTAAATATCATTGTGTCCTTTATTTGGGTAAGGATATAATTTTTTGGAACAAAGTTATTTAATACGTCTACAATGTAATTGATTCTATTGTGACATTTTATATACGGTATTTTACTGATCGTTAGAAATATGTTTTACAGTACATATGGTGCTATATTACCGCACGAGTGCGGTAATCAGCATATTACGTGCATATGTCGAAACTTTAAAGAGCCATATGTACTGTAAAACGTTGTACGATACACGTGCGAACAGGTAATTCGCAACTCGTGTCGATTTAAAACACTCCCTTCGGTCGTGTTTCAATTTATCACCACTCGTTGCGAATTTCCTGTTCTCTGCACTTGTATCGTAATGTATGAGTACTGTAATGACGTTTTTTCTTTTTATTATGGTCAAATTGCGTCCTTTTTAGGGTTCCGTACCCAAAGGCTAAAACGGGACCTCTATTGGTAAGACTGCTGTGCGTCCGTCTGTTACCAGGCTGTATCTCATGAACCGTGATAATTAGACAGTTGAATTATTCACAGATGATGTATTTCTGTTGCCGCTATAACAACAAATGCTAAAAAGCAGAAAGTGGGCTCCCATACAACAAACATAATTTTTTGGCGTTTTCATTGGCGATGGTCGCACTTGGCCGGGTTTTTCATGTTTATGCAATTAAAATTGCATAAATAAGCTAGGACTGATTGTCTCCGAGTATTTTCGTGAGAGTTGTTTATTGGTAAAGTAAACATATATATTAAGTGTTGACCACGGATCTATACCTAAACCGGATTGAGTACTGTGACGAAAAAGTGTGACCGACAGAGAAGCCAAACTCGAGGATTGCATCTCGTTTTAATTAGGGTGACCAAGTACATATGTGGATATGAGGATTATTTCTAATATAGGTTCTATGTACAATGAAATTTAAACTAAATTAGGTAGTAAATAAAATAAGAATATTTTTCTAAGAAATATTTATTTTCGCTAATCACAAGTTTGTGTATCCAATTATCCATACATTGTTAAACAATATAGTCTTGTGTAATTTTTGCCTAAGCCCTACTTTATTTTCCAAATCTCTTAACAAATGTGTTCTCCCGTGATGGGCCATGCGTAAATTAAGAAAAGACGAGGACGAGTTTTAATTCACCATCAACAGATCAGCACGGTGGTGCCATGATACACGAGTTCGGTAGGTAACAATACAATATAACTGTTACCGAACTTGCCGGTATCCAATTGAGCTGAAATGTAGCATACTTATGTACAGTATGCGTGAAAATTAGCATACTGTACATAAGTATGCTAAATTTCAACTCAATTGGATACCGGAAAGTAACTGTAAAATGGTAAAAAAATTGGAACGACAACTTAAGTACTTGCACAGTTTAATCACATACAGTCCAAGTTAAACAAAAGCTCATAATGATAACAAAATTGTTAAAAGATTGAATTTCAACTGACCTTTAGAAAAGGTTTTCTCACTAAACACTTAATAACGAATATTTCTGCAAAACCAGCCCAAGTCATAGTCACCCTAATCAGTTTGACATTTGTCTTGTCGTTTTATCGTAAAATATAACAAATTGTTCCTTACCTGTGAAATGATATTCCACAATTAATAAAACTTTCACTTTTACAACCCTTTACACAACATGTTTTCACTATTTTCAACTAATTTCATCAGCCGCTTATTTTCATAATTTCAAATTTGACACCATTAACGTTGGGGATACCAATTAATATTTGAAATTACTACTATATTTATTGCAATACTAGGTTTTAGTCAGTTAATAATGTTGATATTTTATACAATTACGAATGAGGTCAAATGCCTGATAAAAATGCAGTACTAGTTAGTACAAGCAAGTAATTGTTTTCAGTATTCTAAAATACCACAATATATATTTTTTTACACTGGCAAGTTGTGCGAGTGGGACACCGCCCTCCGGTTGGTTGCTCTCGCTCGGACCGCTTTCTCTAGTCTGTCTGTCATAACAGGATATTAACTGTATTACGCGAGAATAAGGTTCAAGTTTGACTGGCTCATAAAAGTTTGTACTCAATCCGGTTTAGGTATAGATCCGTGGTGTTGACGAATTGAAAGCCTCTATGTTCGAAAAATTTTGTCCTCATCCTTATTTATTTGTACAAAGTATAATTGTATCTGTGTCCTTTATTTGTGATTTAGACACGAGTTGTGTTGTATTTTTGTGATTACATGTAATAAAAGGCTGCAAATTATTTTATTTGTATAATGCATTTGTCTGATATTTTGACTGCTTAGATGTTAAGTAATTAATGTTCACGTTTAAGATATTAATACCAAAGACACAATTAAATATTTGAAATCGATTTGTATTTTATTCATCTCATGTGACTACGCATTTTTTTGAAAAAGGGGTATGCCACGATTATGGGTACTTCCTCATCCTTCCCTAACCTAACCTAACCCATCGCCCCGTTGATTGCATCTGGAGTGTCCTCTGCTAAAACAGAGGAACACATAATGGGTAGCATTAGGTGTTCCTCTGTTCTTTTCTCTGTTCTGTCCGTCTTCGTCGGTTATTGTTAAACGATCCCTCCGAAGTTGAATCACTTACCGTTGCCTCCAGGCACCGGCCAGAACCCTTCCCCCAAACCCGAGAGGGTGTACAGGAACTGGATGAGCCCAGACACTCGTGGAGGTTTCCCGACTAGCGACCCATCCAACAGTTGACCTTTTTTTTTGGGGGGGAGAAATGCTTTACGCATGCCACCCGGGTGCAGGGGGTGACCCGAGTGGTTATGTGGGACTCCCGTATAGGCTGATGAGACCCACGGTGTACCCACTAAAAACTCCCCATCTGCCGCCTTGTGGCGAGATCACGGGAACGCTTGCGCACACACCCGCGACCCCGCCGGCGGCAGCCGCTCCCAAGCGGCTCCTTCGCGGACGCCCGAGGCCCTCCACGATAGGCACGTCAGATGTTTTGGCGTGTCTTCCTCCTCGACCTCCACTTTGTGTAGTAGCGGACCCCCCCCTGAGTCCGCTACTAGGAGGTCATGGTTGCCGAAAAACTTCCGCAACCCGGTGGCGGAGCAGGTCGGTGGTTCCGCCACGAACCACACCTCGGCCGCAGAGGATAGGGAAAACGTTTCTCTTCCTCTGCGACCCCACCAACGCTGTTTTTGCGGAACGGCCCCGCCAAGTTCGTAGGGGGTAGGGAAATGGCGCACCGAAATACCAACACGCCTCTCCCCCTGCGATCCCGCCTCGGTCACAGAAGATAGGGAGAACGGCGCACCGTAATACCGGCACTCCTCTTCTTCTGCAGCCCCACTTCAAAACATCATCAGCGGACTAACAAAGCCCGCTGAGAGCACCCTCCTCGGGCCAGCCGGCAGCCCAAACAAGCCCCAAGATGAATCACCGTTGCCTCCAGGCACCGGCCAGAACCCTTCCCCCAAACCCAAGAGGGTCCACAGGGACTGGAAGAGCCCAGACAGTCGTGGAGGTTTCCCGCCTAGCGCCCCATCCAACAGTTGACCTGGGCCGACTTTGCTTAACCTCGCATACCGCACGCGGTACGCGAGCGCCGCTGGGCCATGCCACGAGTGCTCCTGATGACATTATCCCATCAAAAACATAAATGTGAAAATGGGAGCCAAGTTCAATATTAAGAATATGCCATGCTTAAGTTGCCGTGTTCACCGACAAAAGAATTGAGATCTAAATGGGTGGCAAGTTCCGTAGATTCTCTGAAATGGTGCCAAGTGCGGCACTACATTGTTTTTGCCTCTTGCTGTTAAGAGTCTGAACTCGATTCTCCATACAAACGTAGTTTCGTTCTCATTTCAAAACGCCTTGCTTAAATAACATGAAACTTTGTATACACAATGGGAGCCGCCATCTCTAGGTCAGAAATTAGTTTCTGTTGCTAGAAATTGTAATAGAAAAAAATACAGCCAGTTTATGAGTTTTTTACGTCTTTTATGAAAACCTTAATAATCGCTGCATTTTTTCTCCATTATAATTTCAAGCAACAGAAACTAATTTCCGACCTATATATGCCGGATCCCATTGTTTATACAACGTTTCATGTTATTCTAGCATGGCGTTTAAAAATGAGACCGAAACTACGTTTGTGGTTTTGAGTTGTAAGCGACTCCTTTTTGAAGGCGGTTGGAAAAATATGGCCTCAAATGAAGACGACGCCTTATATGTTCGACATAATTTTCAATGTGTGACGAAGAATATAGTTATGGTCATTATTATGTCATCGACGAGAACTTCATGATGACATCATAGTATTTGTTTTTAGAGTAGAGGTCCTCTAGGAAAAGTGTGTTATTAACTTGCAGTTATCACAAATTCATAGGTTTCGCAATAACCTTGAGCATACATAAAATAATGGCATTATAAAATCACAGAAATTAGCCACACTCCGTCGCGAACCAAATCTGCATTTTTTATGCCTCAGACGTACCATGTTACACTTTAAAATATTCTATATCGTTCGTATCACTCAATATGAAATCCATTGCGGCGCAAACGCGTCCCTATAAGTGATACCGTAAAACTAAAACGGCAATGGAATTACAGCAGAATAAGTGGAGTCGCTGTCGTGTATGTAATGGCTAATGGAGCGGAGAGTGGAAGGCGTGGCGACCGGTTTCGCGCGCGGGAAAGTATGTTTGGAATGCAGTGATTGGTTGCTGCGGTCCGAATTGGATATCCGTAACGAGGTGACAGGTGCTGCGTTTAAGTAGATCTTAATCTGACAGCTGTCAGTGTCAAGTGGCACCCAATTTTAACCGACTTCAATAGAAGGAGGTTCTCAGTTCGTCTGCTTGTTTGCTTTTTTATTTAATTGATTATCTATAAAAAACTACGCACTCTTACAAAACATTCTCCCATTACTACGCACCTATTCGTAAACTAAACCAAGGAATCAAAACCTACAGGGTACTACCCGTGAACTCAGAATAATGAAATTTGGTACGAAGCAACGTCTTATAGCACAGATAAAGGAAAAATTGCGAAAACCGTAAATTGTTAGTTACATCATATAATAAAAATATTTTTACGGAACCCTCGATGCGCGACTCCGACTCGCACTTGGCTGGTTTTTTAACCTATCAATAGCACATAAAGGTATTTTGACGGTGTTCTTCACAAGCCGAGAATGATTTCAAGACTTACGTGTAATCGATTAATGAGTTAGTTTTTTTATAACGGGCAATATCAATATATTAATGGCGTCTCCTGTTTGTTTTAAATGCTCTAAGGCGGTTACAAAAAGGTTACAGACTGACAATCATGATGATGTTTATTTGACAATACTGTAAAATTTCAACGCAAAGTTAAATTTTATAATTTCAAGGTGTGCCTATGTTCTAAAGAGGTCTTTTCAGAGAGAGACAATTTTGATCGATAATCTTGCAGATTTTTGGTCTTTTTGTTAGATCTTCGCTTTGGTATTTTAGCCTTGGCTTGTTTTCACTGCCTCCAAAAACAAAAATTGAGATTATATTTATAATCTTACCTCAGAATCTAACTAAATTACTAAAATTACCAGAGTCTATGCGGAATAAGAAGAGTCGTAGAATGTATGGGCTCCTTTAAGTACATTCACGGCTCTTCTCTTTCCGCACAGAGTTCATTTAAGCAGTCTCCTTAAACTGGTGCTTATTTCAAGTGACCGCGTTCGCCCAATTCGGACCGCTCGCTTCGACGCAAGGTGCTGTCAACAAAACTCGACACGACTTCACGAAGTTCTCAACTTGCACGCCGCGCTCGCTAATCTAATAAAACACTATTAATCAAGCGAGAAACGCGCAAAAAGTGTATTAAACATTCAAATCCAAGTGCATCTCGTGTTCAGTGTAGTGTTGTTGTCGGAAAGTGTGGATAAAAAGTTGTGTGTGATAAGTGTTTTTTTGTGGATTTTGCGAACGTCTTGGATTGCTTCCGAGGAGGTTTTTCGCCGGTCTAAGGTGGGTTACTAAACTATGTCACACATTGAATACCTTAGATTAGTCTTACATTGCTAAAACGAGTGTATTTTTAGAAGAAAGTACTCAGAAGACGTTTGTAACTTTTACCGAAGATTTTACTCGTATAAGTTGTATAGCGGCTGGGAATGGGCACAGTCGGCAACGAGCCATTAATTGGCTAATTCAATTTCATTTCATGGACTCCTATAGTCATTTTATGTTTAATTTTCTAGTTAAGACATGAGTTTGAAAACTTGTTTTGCTAAGTGTCGCAAATTTGCGTTTATTTAATAACTTAAGCGTTAGAATGTGAATTCTATTATTTGATCTTCTATGGATCTTAAAAATCCTTTTTTAGATGTTAGGACAGAGTTATAGAACAGTTTATAGTTGTTTATAATTTTTGGAAGATAGTTTAGGAGTTTTTCATGTATTTGTCCATAATGTTGGACAGCATTGTTTCAAGACATTGTTGTTGTTACATATGCACAAACAGCACATTAATGAGTGTGGGAATACACAACACAATGAAATTATGTTTGTTTATAAGACACGGGGAGTAAGGCCACTTTTAGCTTTGTACATATTCTGTTTCTTTTTCATTCAAGAATAGACATTAAATTTATATTATGCTGATATGTTGAGCATAATTTATTAGAGATGCAACGGATAGTTGTTTGGCCGGATACTGGCTATTCGGCCTCACCACCTGCCAAAATCAAGTTTTACACCAAAATCAAGAAAGTATACTATCTGATATCCAGCCGGATAATATGTTGCTATCCGGATAGTAAAATAAGGGCCAGATACTGGATAGTAAGCAAATATTCGGTGCATCTCTATAATTTATTGGCCGAGCGAGTGAAGCTTCTCCGTTACTCACTTTTTTATGTCTGTCCAGATGTTCTCCTCTAGAGGTCGCATTTCTCAACAAATTCTCGTGAATTTTTGTGAGCTGGTTCGATTTTATATAGAATTTTGTTGCTGATTAATGTTTTATTAATTTAGATTTTTGAAAAAAAGCACTATTTCTACAGCTCACTAGTAGAACTTGATGATGATGTGTTCCTGTTGTCCCTCATTAGGGACATAGGGCTCGCAGAAGAGTTTTCCATTTGTCCCGACCTTGCGCGGCTTCTTCCAACTATACTAGTAGAACTTAAGTGGTGTTAATTATTTATTGTCTAGCTGTAGTTTGAGAAAACTATAATGAGGTTAGGAACTGCAAAAAAAGATCACTAATAGGTACTTCTAAATATTTAAAATAAAATAAAAAATTGGTGGACAATCTTACAGAAATCAACCTAGTCCCAAACTAAGCAAAGCTTGTACTGTGGGTACTAGTACTAGATGATGATATACATACTACTATGTAAAACATGTTCTATTCCAGTATTTCCCTTGTACAAACATGTTTTCCATACAGATATAACTTTCTTGCCTTCTGCTCACTGCACTAGTCCCATGTTTAGGTACCAACCAACCATATCAGCCAAAGGACGTCCACTGCTGGACATCCTTTGCCTTTGCCTCCCCCAAATTCACGGGGGGTATATGCCATAATCGCCACGCTTGGCATGCGGGTTGGCGATCGCAGTATCTTTTTTTTTATTTTTTATACCGGGTCGGTGGCAAACAAGCGTACGGCCCGCCTGATGGTAAGCGGTCACCGCAGCCTATGGACGCCTGCAACTCTTAGGGGTGTCACATGCGCGTTGCCGACCCTTTAAGAATTTATACACTCCTTTCTTGAAGAACCCCATACTGTAGTCCGTCGGGAAAACCTTGGCAGGGAGCTCATTCCACAGTCGGAGCATCAGAGGGAGGAAATTCCTCTGAAACCGTACCGTAGAACATTATCTCCACCGCACTCCAGGGATGCTGCTGCCCGTCCCCCGGTGGTCTTGGTCGTGTTTAGGTACATCCAGCCCCATTCACCCCATCCCTTTATATTAATCGCTTAGTAGATTTTGACTTGTAAAAGTGCCATTGCTGCTTACTTGCACAATAAGTGTTCATTTATTTCATTTACTTCAGGGAAGATTATTACTACCATTTTTTATTCTGTCTGACAATAAGTCTAAATTAGAGATACACTGCTAAATAATATATCAACTTTAGGTCACAAAAAATATGTGGTGTTTCTGAAATTACCATTTGATGTGACCATATCTCGTCAAAAAGTTAGGACCAAACACAATTTTTAGTATCGTTTTCATAAATTATTAGGCAAACCAAACAAGGGAAAAAGATTCCAATGGGCTGTTTCTCACAAGGATTGGACTTTTGCAAACTGGTCGAGAGTACTACGCACAGATGAATCAAGGTTGAATGAATAATCAATCAATGGCCTGTCGGCCGATGAAACAGCTCCCCACGTCATCCTGGAATGCGAAGGTGTAGCTACACAACGGACTCAAATCCTCAACGCACCGAGGTCACTCCGCGAAGCCTGTGGTGACACCAGGAGGATCCTGCGCTTCTGGGCGGAGTTAGGCTGGCTAGATCCCTAGCCGGCGATCACGTCACGCACAATGGTCCGACTTTCACGGACTAAGTGCGGAAAAAGGAGTCCATAACCATAACCATAACCATAACATCATTTGCATATTTTGTTTTTGGTCTTGAACTTTCTGACGGTAGTGTACTTTGCAATAACTTCTGTTATAATTATGGAATCTTTCAGGAACTATTTAAAAAAAGTTAATCAATAACTACATAAAGGTAATACACTATTAGCCAGTACTGTAATTATATTTTCATTAAACTTGAATACAAAGTATTTTACTCCTTACTAACATCCTTTTACCTTCCAGGTCCTTGGATCCTTGAAGGTACAACCATTGCTAGTTCCTGAGAACCCCATGAATCCCTGAAACCTATCCACTAGCTTTAGAACAATTGAAGAGCTAAAAACTACAGCCTTGGAAAGAAATATTGGGCACACCTTATTTTCCTTTTGTATTTTATAAATAAACTATTATTTTTCAATAACAATAATACACATTGACTTAATATGAAACACTATAAATATAGACATCTAGAAAACTTTATAGGAAGTCAATATGATTTTCAAGTAGCTATTTATCCTAGGAAATTGAAGTCTGAATTAAACAGGTTTGCAATAAAAGGACCTTCACATATAAACACAGAATTTAAGATAGACAATTTGGAACAAGCGGGATATATATCTACACCATATAGTTTTGTTGATAAATGTACTGTTGCCAAAATTTCATCCGACATTTGGTCTACAAGTTTTTATAAAACCTTGCCTAAGTGGTCTCTCAGTCTTGTAAGTTGATACATTTCTTAATAGTATCTTTTAGCGTTTTGAGTTCGGTGACAATACAATATTATGGTCCCACCGAGCTGATCTGATTTATTTATTTATTTAATTTAATACAATGTAAGTTCACAGCATACAATCACACCAAAGCACTTACACGATAAATTATGACTATTATTACATATAAAGGAAAAAAACATATCAAAGAATAAATTGTCAAACAGAGAACATTAAAATATACAAATTACAAAATACATTAACAGATAAAGGATTTACAAATAAAATAAATAATCATTAATTAAAATTGTCAAGAAACTGCTTGGCAATACGGCATAATTGGGTGAAGCAATCAGCGAATATATCAGCCTCCTCGTGCTGAGTGAGCATTAGGTACAACAAAGTTATTGCGCGCGCGGTAGGAGCGTGTCGAGCGTGGCACGTGCGAGCGGACACACGCTGCAGCATGCCCGGCCGGCGGCGCGGCGCCACCGCCACGCAATCCAAATCCTGGGGAACCCTCGTTGGAACCACCAACCCTATCCTTTCCAGTACAGCCGGGCTGTCAACCCTGTGATGGACATTGGACAGACAACAGACAGATAGTGGACTAACAACAACAACTTCCTCCTCATCCGAAGTGTGTCCAGCCCAACCATCTGATGTTGGAGTAAGAAGGTGGCTATAGCAACTCCTAAACACGTCGGGCTCATTCAAATCGGCTCATCAAGTAGATGATGATTGTGGAAAAAAGTACAGTCACGATTAAAAGCTTGTACACAAAATTTATTTATTTATTTATTTATTCATACAATATATTGTCACTAACAGCATACACTAGACATGACATATAGATAACATACTAAGTGATAGAGAATTACATTATTATAATAAATGTCGACACTGAATAATAATAACAATACTTAAATAATGGTGCTTGAGGCCACAATAGTCTCCAGGTAGTGCCCGGCCGCGGCCACAAATCTAGGCTCAGGGGTCGGGAACAAGTCAAGAGTTCCGTCTTGGTCTAATATAATGTTAACGAGACCCATGGCTCGGTAGAGGGGTGAGTTAGACAGAGACCTAGTGTTAGAGCTTGGAATTCTAATCAGGGACAGCTTACGACGGCGCAGATTATGCCGTGTGACTGGCGGAATATAAAATGACATTTTGGACAGAAACTTATTTCTTAAGAAAAGGGGGTGTAACCACTATTCATGCAGTTGCTACAAATGCAACAGCGAGTGCACTAAATGTAAACAATTCTGCACTATCAGACGTTCACCCCGCGATTCGTTATCAACGTAATGGAAAACGCATTGATTGCTCCGGTGCCTATAAATAGTACAGTCGGCATCAAAGTTCATGGTCATTAGGGGCTAATAATAATAATAATCGTATGGCATTTGTTTTCGAACCAAGGTCTTCTTGAAGACTTTTTTTCGAACCGTGAGCTCTTCTAAATTAGGGGCTGAAGTTACAAGATAAAAGAATTTTAAACTGGCAATACTGGCGCTCAACCAATAGCGACTGACCAATTAAACAGTGATGCCAGTTTAAGACCTAAATTGTATCTAGTAAAAATCAAAATCAATTTATTCATGCATCCATTTATTTTTTATTTATATCTATTAAATACGAACAAAGCGAAGCGAGGTATTAGATACGAAGTGATTTGCCTCTTCTTTCATAGTGCGAACAGCTGAGGACTGAAGTTTGCTACCGCCGTCTGTATGTAGGAATATGCTGTTATCAGTAATAGCCAGCAAACTTCAGTCCTTAGCTGTTCGCATTAGGACTGGTCTGAACCAGTGAGCAACGTCTTAGGCCTTGTCATCGCTTTCCATCAGTTGAGACTAAGGCCAATTGCTGGTCAGTAAATCATAATAAAAAAAAATTGGTTGTTTGTAAAGTAGGTTTACGATCGAGATGTTTACGTGATAACGTCTTATTGGTGATATAAGTTTTTGGGAAGTAAGGAATTAATGAAGATAACAATGGCTATTTTATTTTATTCACCTTTTTTTGTTGCAATTGTTTTAACACTTCACTTGCACTTCACATTTTGTTTCACTGTTAAACATTCAACGAAAACTTAACCGCACGAGAAAATCTCCATTCGTTTGTATGCCGCTAGAGTGAGAGAGACGGAAGATCGGTCCACTCACTCGAACGCTATGCCAGCCTCCGCTCGTGAGGATTCCGCGTGACAAGTTTCACGGAATGACTGGCAGCGCTCGAGATGAGACGGGAGATCGGTCCGTCTCTCTCTCGTTATACCTGCGATCGCGCTCGTGAGGTTTTGGTGTGACACAAGTTTCTGAACATGTCACCCGACTAAAACGATTTTAAAGACGTTATCACGTCAAAAGTCCCGAGAATCTAAGATTTGGGATAGCGAAAGTAAAACCATAACCTCAGTTATTTAGCGTCGACGAGCTCGGATGCAGTCATCAATATGACCTCGAATCGTGATCTGTCATCGCTGACCTCCGCCATGATGTCAGCTGATGACTTCACTGACGCCAGTGTTTACACACTTTAATATGGCTTGTGGTAAAGATAACATAATTTATAATATAAGTATAGTATGCACATAGTGGTAAACATGTTGATAGTAAGCTTGGGTTTTTTTAGACGGCGGCAAACTTACGGCGTGCCTGATGGTTTATGGATGGATATTTTAAATACTAAGCTATTCTTTTACCTAGCGTAATCCCGGCCAGGTTACGGTGTCCTGTCGCTTTTCTTCACTTTGCACCATCTTACGTGTCCTATCCTAGCATATAAGTGCGAGAGGGGCCAATGCTATACGTCGAACGTACATACGGACCTGTGGTCCAACATGTAATCGGCCACGATAGTCAGGCCGGGCGTCCTCTTTTGACAGCCCGTTTTCGATCATAAATATTATTAAAAGGAAATTGGCTAGGTGAGGTGACCTTGTTCATTAAATAACAGGATATTACTAATATTGAGGAAGGAAATGAGGACGCACAGGCGAAATTGGCTCGTGTGTCGCCGTTGTAGCGGCTTCTGAGATATATTTACAGTACGTACATATACGTTACAGGAATTTGGTTTGTAAAACAGTCTGGTAATGGTGACAACGCTGTAAAAAGTGTGTGCCGATTTCTCACAATTAAAATGCGAATCAGTGAGATCTTTGCGTTGCAAACCTACAATAAAATATTAGTACATTACGATACAAGTGCAGAGAACAGGAAATTCGAATCACCTGTTCGCACGTGTATCGTACAACGTTTTGCAGTACATATGGCTCTTTAAAGTTTCGACATATGCACGTAATCTGCTGATTATCGCACTCGTGCGGTAAAGTAGCACCATTTATGTCACCACTGTGCCAAAAAGTGGGTTATTCCGGACGCGCAGCGTGCGGAAAAACGCGCTTTTTGGCAAGGTGTGGTGTAAAATACATTTACTCTATTGGACACATCAGATAATAAAACAGCATGTACTTACAAAATAAAGTCCGGCAACGCACTTACAACCCCTCTGGTGTTGCGAGTGTCCATGGGCGGCGCTAATCGCTTACCATCAGGCGATTCGCCTGCTCGTTTGCCTCCCATGTCATAAAAAAAAGGTGCAGGGAGGCAGAGGTGAAACAATATGCGACCTTTTCGCTAAAGAGCGATCTCTCCCAGACAATATTTGGGTAAAGGAATGAAAAGTATACAGACAGAGTTACAGGACCAGCCAATAATATATCAGCTTTGTGTTTTTTAAGTAAACATGTATATAGTAATATATATTGTTAAGATTATAAAGTGTAAATATTACCCAGAGCTTTACCAAAAAATAGAATGCATATTTCAATAAAATAATGTGAAAGCACAGTTATACTCATTATATACTTAAAACCTATTATAAATCAAAAGAAGTGATAGTTTAACATTTTATATATTTTCTCAAACATGCAATGAAATATTGATGTTATGTTCCTTATAATAGGCTGCGAAGTATGACGTTTCAGGTGCGGCTAGGACAAGAGGTTGTTAATGGAATTTCATACAAATCTTGCAGGCCTAGGCCGGCAAAGTCCTCTTTTTTAATTTCCATTCCACATAAATTTGTGGCACAGGCATCATGACATTCTGCCACTATGCGTATTAAAAATAAAACTTTGTTTTTTTTTTGTTTATTTCATTGCATGTTTGAGAAAAGCACTATACATACCTCGGCGGGAAATATGGGGTTGCCCGCCTTAGACCTATCCGGCCTCGCTATGCTCGGCCGTCTATATGACTTCGGCCGGCAACCCCTTTCTTCCCGGCCTCTGTAGTAATGTACTATTTCTCAAACATGCAATGAAATATTGATGTTATGTTCCTTATAATAGGCTGCGAAGTATGACGTTTCAGGTGCGGTTAGGACAAGAGGTCGTTAATGCAATTTCATACAAATGTTGCAGGCCTAGGCCGGCAAAGTCCTCTTTTTTAATTTCCATTCCACATAAATTTGTGGCACAGGCATCATGGCATTCTGCCACAATGCATATTAAAAATAAAAAAACTTTGTGTTTTTTGTTGTTTATTTCATTGCATGTTTGAGAAAAGCACTATACATATCTCGGCGGGAAATATGGGGTTGCCCGCCTCAGACCTATCCGACCTCGCTGCGCTCGGCCGTCTATATGTCTTCGGCCGGCAACCCCTTTCGTCCCGGCCTCTGTAGTAATGTACTATTATTAAAGTGTAACAACATTAATACTTTGTAGCAAAGCCTTTTGATTCAATAACTGCTTTACAGCGTCTAGGCATAGAGTTCACAAGAGCGTCAATAGTTGATTGAGGGATTTTATGCCATTCCTCCTGTAGCTGAGAGAACTTTTGGCTCGCATTAGTGGCTCTTTTACCTTTCAAACGTATTTGTAGTTCATCCCATAGCGGCTCTATTATATTTAAGTCAGGGGATTGACTTGGCCAGTCCATTAGAGTAACGCGCCGCCGCTTGAACCATTCTGTGACACGTTTTGCACGATGCTTTGGATCGTTGTCCTGCTGAAACACAAACCCGCGGCCCAGAAATCGTCGTGCATATGGTAACATCACATCACATTGTCCAGAATATCTAAGTACACATTCTGGTACATAATGCCTTCAACTTGTGGTCTGTGTGTCTGTGCGTCTTGCTACATGTCCTGTCCACTAAGAGCATATAATGTAAGGCATCTATAACTTTGGTTTTTCGCCTTATGTGTTCGCTTTTTCCTTTTTTTTTCGTATTTAGTGGCCGAGCGAGCGTAACGTCTCCGTTTCAGCTTTCGACAAAAAAAAATTCGTATGTCTGTCCATCTGTCCGGACGTTCTCCTCTACAGGTCACATTTCCCAACCGATTCTCGTGAAATTTTGTGAGCAGGTTCGATAATTATATAGTTTTTTCTTGTCGAGTCAGTTTTTTTTGCGAGGTCTATTTGTAAATATGGGTGTTATATGTGCGCTTGCGTCGGTTCCAGCGGCAACAATCGATTTCACGCCCGCGTCTACACAATGCGCAATGGCATTACTTTATTACTTACTTTACTCTCGAAGGTTACGTGCGAACTACATAGGAAAGGAACTAGATGTTCTAGATCCGTTTAAAAAAAAATCGAAATCTAAACATTTAGGCTGATTTGCACCGACTTACGATCACAGACCGATCAACGTTAAATATGGCGCCGGCAGCTGTTATCACATGGAAACTTATCAAACTTTCCATACATTCAAATAAACCCAGCATAAGAGAGAATATTACATCTAGATTTGATAGAGATGTATAAGGTCTCTAAGCTTCAAAGTTATAAAGTAGCTACACTAATCATAATATCATGTGACATTATATACCCAAGTTATGCAAGCGTCAACCTTAAAATAATAAAATTACCACCTCAGGAAGAGCGAGTCCTCCTGAAGTCCTGACACAGGTGTCTCCATTCCTACTAGGCATTTTCAGAAGCCAATCTCTATTTATTTAATCTATCCCGTAGTACGCAATGAGAAGAAATGATCCTCGTGGCTGTATCAGTCTATAAATCGAACTTTTGCATATTGTGGCATGAATTGTTCAGTAAATTGTTCTCGCGCTTGCAACCGCCATATTGTTTCGTGTACGCACGTTTGTGTTTACCCGCGGAGGCACGTACCACACGTACTGCCAATCTTATTGCGTTCCCATATTGTTTATAGTCTGGTTAATCAACTCAAATAGTTCAACTAACTATAACTTGAGATGGGAGTGTGAATAACGTCAACATTTTGTTATACCATCAGTGGCAAATGTAGCAAACAAGCGCACGCCTGCAACTACAGCGACTATTCGATTCGATATTTTCTCGCATACGGTTTTACCGTATTCGAGACGGCCATTCACACGGTGCGAGGTCCATTCGGTTTTTTCACGTATGCGGTCTTCCCGTCTACGTGGCCGCTGTTCACACAGCGTCTATTCGATACGATTTGCCAGCCGCCACACCGCCAGTCGTTGAGTGCTCGCCGACATGTTATTCTCGTATTTCAATTCTTTTTTAATACAGTTGCTCAAAAAGTGCTACTTTACGTAGCTGTTTAGCGTGCGGAAAGTTGGTTTTCGCGCACTAGTGCTTTTCACTTTTCCAATTTTTTAAAATTTATGCTTGTTCTATGCATGACTCCTTATTGCTGGGTGTTAAGTATTAGTTTCCTTTAAACGTCGTAATCAACATAAAAACCTACTGTTAATATCAGAATACGAAAAATATACACATTTCATATTTTATTACTTACCTCTTCATCATTATAACACGTTTATTTTTTAATATTGAATATTGAAAAACCGTTCTTAATAAGTTGTCTGCGTGGAACGGAATAGCTGCCGAAACGCCTGTCAAAGAAGAGGCGTTTTTACTTACTGCAAGCATGTTTTAAGTTTCTAAAGGCAACATTCGATATTGTTTTTATAAATATTACTTGTTGTTTTTCTTATTTTTTCGCAACTGTATTAAAAAACGTCGTTCAATACACGTGCGGAAATGTCATTCTTCACTCGTCCCGAGTGTTGCCACTCGCCTGCGGCTCGTGGCATCCCTCGGTACTCGTGAAGAAATGACATACTTTCCGCACTAGCATCGAAATGTACTATTATATTGGTATTTAAGAAGGAGGCATCGGCGCCCGAAAAAATATCTGGTCCATCCTGTATTATTATTAAAAACGGGTCTGCATCGAAAGTTGCCATACAAATTCATCAAAGTCGCCATACAAATTTTGTTGTCACTACGATATGTTACGATAAAATCTCGTGTACGGTATACGGGAAAAAGTGAGCCGTGTAAACCTAGCCTTATACGTACGCGTTGCTGTTGCCAACCCTTGAACAAACTATTGGCTATGTGCACATCTGAAACGTCAAGCGTCAAAGGTCCCGAGACAATGTCAAAACTCAGAGATGTCAAATAATGACACTTGAATATTTTATTTACTTTAGTAAACGAGAAAGACCCCGTATTGGAAATTGTACTGAAATAAATAAGAGAATAAATAAATACATACAAACGAGACGAATCGTAGGAAACCGTTAAGAAACCAATAGAAAACGTGAAAGTAAATTTGACAGTGGTCCCCGGTAAGTGCACATTTCTGCCATGGTGGGCGCTACGATCGCCTAGCTTACCCCCACCACCTACTTCGCACATAGCCAATACACTTCTTGTATAATCCCATACTGTAGTCCCTCTGGAAAACCTCGACAGGGACGCAGTTTTCTCGTGGACTCACTGATTTGCCCCACCAGTGGAGGGTTCGTCCGTTTTTAGGTTGAAATGTACGATATTTTTTAATCGCACTATTACATCTTAATCCACTCCGCGGGTCCGGATAAGATTTGATAACTTGATATCAATAGGATTATTTCTATTTTGACATTATTTCGTATATATTTGAATTTAACTATCAAAAATACGGTTTTTTTTCAGGGCGGCTAAATAGCGTTATTCCCAGTACAGTTGTATCCTGAAGGATGCCTGCGGTCCGCTACCTAATCCCATGAATTGGCGTAGGCACTAGTTTTTACGGAAGCGACTAAAATAGTATTAACATTTTTACACCGGCTGTCCCACAGCTATGCGATATTAAGGGGTGGTGCCCTTAGTATTGAAGATGGGGGGTTAGGGGGTTTTGTTCTATGGAGGCGTTATTTTATTTTCAACTAGCTGTTGCCCGCGACTTCGTCCGCTTCTTCGCTCCTATTGTTCGCAGCGTGATGTTATATAGCCTAAAGCCTTCCTCGATAAATGGATTATCCAACACAAAAAGATTATTTCAATTCGTACCAGTAGTTCCTGAGATTAGCGCGTTCAAACAAACTCTTTAGCTTTATAATATTAAGTATATATAATAAGTAGTACTGCATTTAAAGGAATTTAAGTTATTTTCAATTGAGATAGAGCTGCAGTTGTTGGTTTCATTCTTTTTCTGCAACGAAAGAAATGCTACTATTTTCTACACTGCTTGTTTGAAATTTCACTACCATGAGCTCGAGCCGAGGGTTTCCCGAGAGACAACACAGTATGGGTTTCTTCAAGAAAGGAGTGAATACATTTTTAAAGGGTCGCCAACGCGCATTTGACACCCCTGGAGTTAGGCTGCGGTGACCGCTTACTATCAGGCGAACCGTGCGCTTGTTTGCCACCGCTTGCTATACATAATAATAATAACTATTGGGGGACAATCTTACACAAATCGACCTAGTCCCAAACTAAGCAAAGCTTGTACTATGGGTACTAGACGACGATATACATACTTATATAGATAAATACATACTTAAATACATAGAAAACATCCAAGACCGAAGAGCAAATATCCGTGCAAAATGCACAAATAATGCCCTGGCCGGGATTCGAACGCGGGACCTCTATAGCTTCGGAGGCAGTGTCACTATCAACTAGGCTAAACAGGCCGTCTTCCTTCTTATGATTTGCTTATCACCTGAGTAATAACTACCGCATCTGCGCCATAAAAGGGTAGTATGAAAACAAGAATGTTAAGCTAAATAACGCCCAAAATAGGTTATCTCGCAGACTCCGACCATCCACAACCTAATCAGTCTCGACTCACCACCACCAATATAAATGGACCTCAAGACTCATAATAACTACACGTAATAGAAGGTCACGCACAGTTTCAGGCGAATTGGTAAGTTGTGACGAGATCGTCACCTTGGCCTGCCTTGGCCGTGTAAATATTGGCCGAGAACAATGGAGATAAGTTTTATGACGCTCGCGACGTAGACCCGATAAATACTGATATAATACGTTACCTATATCCATTAGGTACTTTGTGAGCTGTAGATCTTGCGTATCTTTTTAGGGTTCCGTACCCAAAGGGTAAAAACGGACCCCATTACTAAGACTTCGCTGCCCGTCCGTCTGTCATCAGGCTGTATTTCAAGAACCGTAATAGCTAGACAGTTGTGTGTTTCTGTGACGAAATTTTCACAGATTGTGTATTTCTGTTGCCGCTATAACAACAAATACTAAAAACAAAATAATAATAATATTTAAGGGGGGCTCCCATACAAAAAACGTGATATTTTAGCCCTTTTTCATGGCTACCACTCACCGAGCTAGATCTCAAGAACCGTCTAGCTATTACGGTCCCCCTTAATTATTATTATTGTTTTGTTTTTAGTATTTGTTGTTATAGCGGCAACAGAAATACACAATCTGTGAGAATTTCAACTGTCTATTACGGTTCTTGAGATACAGCCTGGTGACAGACGGACGGACGGGCGGACAGCGAAGTCTTAGTAATAGAATCCCGTTTTTACCCTTTTTACGGAACCCTAAAAAAGACCGCCGAAGAAAGTTTGCTATAGATTAAGGATATATCCAGCGGTGGACATCCTTCGGTTCACAATGTTCACATGACGATGATGATGATGATGATGATGGGTAGACATCACGGTGCACATTCCATACAAAATGGTTCACCTTAATGTAGTTTATATTATCCAATTAAACAGGTTAAAGTATGTATGCCAGTGTAACAAACAGGAAGACAGCTTTGTGGTTTTCCTGGTGCTTGCCTCGGGTATTGTTTCACCAACATTAGCCATGAACATAATGTGCTTACATTTTTATAAGGGTTATTCGAGCTATCATCAATTATTTGGCGAGTTATGAGATGATGTTCCTCCGTAAATATTATAGACATATTTATGGCACAAACGGTTTCCTATAAATCTACTTATACTAATATTATAAAGCTGAAGAGTTTGTTTGTTTGAACGCGCTAATCTCAGGAACTAATGGTTCGAATTGAAAAAATCTTTTTGTGTTCGATAGTCCATTACCGCTTTGAGTGGTTACTAACTGAGCGCTCCCGTGCTTTGGAAGGCACGTTAAGCCGTTGATCCCGGTTGCTGTTTATGATAGCAGTCGTTAAGCCAAGTTAGAGGCCTCCGGGCGGCTTGAGAACTTCTAACAGTCAAGTTGCCCACTCACTTGACAAGCCTAATCCCAATAAGAAGTGGTATTCTTGTAAAAGTATTGGCTTGTGGCGTAAAGACGTACGTCTCCACCTCTAGTTATCACCTCAACGCTCGCCCCACCTTAAACGCTCGCTCCATCTGTCATATGTCAGCCAGTACAGTCTAACTCCTATATACGTAACATGGTTTTAATTTGATAAAATGTAGGCTTTGCACTTGTTATTTCATACACAAATTTTGTAAAAATCATTTTCTCTTTCATTCGTAGTGTTTTTTTAATCAATAAGCGGTTTATATTACTTGAATCAGGATAGTTTTAATGCATAAATCCATCGATTAGTACGTCGATAACTAGAACATCACTAGAGGTGAGATGGTTTGACAGTTACACGTATTCGCAAAGTATTTTTGAAAAGGTGGGGACGCACGCCACGACACGTTAATGTCAAAAACGTTGTCCCCACCTTACACCTCTAGCAATGTAGGTGTAGTTGCTATGGTGGGTGGCCGTCGCGGGCGTAGTTGCTATGGTCGTTGCTAAGGCAATTGACATTTGGTGTCAGTAATATATTTCATGTGCTAAGATGTTTAAAATATACATCTATAATGTAACAAGAAATCAGTATTTCAGTCTGAAAAATTAATTTCCTTTTGTTGGGGATCATTATTTAACCATGCCTTTGGTTCTCCACATAGAATAGATGTCTTCTATTGTAAATTCCAGTGATGTGACGGACAGGTAACCTATTATGTAAATTTGTTTTGCCGAGTGTTTATGAAAATTAACATGTAAATTGGAAAGAAAATGTGCCTAACACTTTGATGAATCTAATGTCCACCTACCTAAATATTTATTTCATGTTAGCTGGGAGAGGTTTGCCGATGATTTAAGTACCAAGTACTAGTTGCCGAAAGCATGTTAAGTGTTTTTTTATTGCAGGATTATGGAGAAATTCTACTTGGTGATCATGCAATTTAAGCTGCAAAATGAAACAAATACAGCTGTAAGCAGTACAAGGAAAAATATTTCAACCATTCATAATGATAAATATATTCCGGCTTAGTAAATTAGTAAAATGAAGAACCAGAAGTTAATGACAGCATAAGGACCCTTTCAATGCTTATTCATTATTTACTCTTTCTTCATAGGATAGCATTTGTTGTAGATATTATATTTTAGAATAAAATTAAGAATATTTTATTTAATTTTTTATTAATACATTATAAAAACACCAACACAAAAAGAGAGCCTAGTCAAACAAGAAAACCCCTGTGTTGTACTGGGCGAAAAGGTACCCATCACACTTGCTGCGTTACCACTTTGGATCAGTTGGATGGCGATGGACAACCTTTGCACCAGACAAGAATCAGAGCATCAAACCCTCTCCTAGTTTCGTCGCCTTCCTTCATTTATGAAGGCTAAAGCGTCAGGCTCCCAGCACCCTATATATTTGTCTCGCTTTTAAATTTTTGAATAAAAACAGGCTTGTATGTTAGTAACTATTGTTCCCGTTATATGTATAATTGTTATATAAACAATTTTAGACATACGCACTTATATACACATATTATTATATCATTCCCTGACCGTGATGGCTCCAACATCACCTGTGGCCCTTATGTGGGCCCTGGGTACTAGATCTCCTGTAGCTTATGAGTAAGTAAGAGAATGTATGTATGTAATACAAGTGATATCTGTGTATCTTCTGAGCGTCCGGTGAGCGATGGACATCTCTTGTTGTGTTCTCTTATAGCCTTTGATTTTTAATTTTAAGATACTGTAACATAGTGTGTAACCTTAGTTCATATCTTGTTTCTATTGGTGAGTTTCTGTTATTGGCTCCATATTTCTATTTAAAATGTCAACATGTTTAAAAAGCTGTTGAAACTCCTTTAATAAATAAATAAATAAATAAAATGCAAGTTATTATAAGTAATTATGTATAGTACAGGTACTCTTTAATTATATTACAGGTCGCCCATTTCTCTAAAATATAATCAACAAGTATGACAATGCAGGATATCGATAATTTTTATGTTTGTTCTTTTGCGTTGTATGTTCTCGATCAGTCATATACGACATCTTATCATTGCTGCCAGTTGTTTTAATTATTCATTCAGTTCTCGGTTTCTCGGTGATCGGAAGCCGTTACTCCATCATGACAGCTGCAGCATTAGACCCGGCTTGCTGCATGCTTCATATCTTCCTTTGGTCGTGTATGTTAGTGCATATGCTGCGCGCTTGTGGCCGTATATGATTACCATTATATCATGTACAAAATTACAGAAAATTAAGAGCATAGAATTAAAATTATATAAAATCAAAAAAAAATAAAAATAAAAATCATTTATTCATTATAATTTGCCTATCGTTGCTATGCGATGCGACCGAGCGCTGTGTAAGCCGGGAAAATATTCTCATCAAAGACATTGTATAGAACTATACGAGACCGCTATCTTTTAAAACAATGACAGTTAAAATTAAACTTTATGTCTAAAGTCACAAGACTGTTTTTAAATTATTCACAGATGTAGTGCTAGTGCTTGAAGTTATCAATGCTGCTCTCAAGTGGCGGTCGTGGGTTCGAAACCTGCCTCGTATTAATGAGTTTTTTGGAACTTAAGTAATACGGAGTTTAATTTGATATTTACCATCGGGTGAAGGAAAACATCGAGAGGAAACCTGCATAGATCTTGAAAGCTCTTTCTGTTTTGAAAGTTGCGTGTTTACATTTTTGATCACTAATTCTGTCATCGAGGTCAACGGTCCCTAATCATGAGTACTTATAGCGGCGGCGTTTCTTTTAGCATTAAAAGGGTAAAGGAGGGGGTAAAATGACTGCCGCTGCGATAAGTACTCATGAATCTCACGATTAAGGTCTGCGAACCGGTCTGAAACATGTCGAGCGATAGTTGACCTTAACAACGTGAATGACCCGTTTCATCATACAGGGTGATTTCGGGGTCGTGGATCAAGAATAAGTTTTACAACTTGGTATAAGTTAGCCTTTTCAAAAAAGTTGTAGTGACACGAAACAAACGTATTTCTTTTTTAATTTATTTTGATGACAAAAATACAAAATCTCAAAAAAATATGGTTACCCTTCTCTCTTTGACGGATAGTATGGAGAGTTGACAGTGGGGTAGGGTGACCAAGTTGTGTGAAAAAGTATTATTTCCCATTAGAATTTGAAGAAAAAGAGAATTATTTGTGTTATAAACCGTCATACCAACTGTGATGTTGTCTACTTTGAATTCTTGACCATGTACAATCATTCCGGATCACGACCCCAAAATCACCCTGTATTTTAATATGTTTGAAACTCACGGGAGCTTTCTGTATACAATTTTAATAATATTTCAAATTAGGGCGCAGTTTGACCATAGAAATGTGACTTCATTAGGTAAATTTGCTTACAAACAATACTAAGCGAGCGTTTTTGACGCTTCGTAAAAAGTTGCTGATTTGACTATCAGTAAAATACAGTATAATCTTATACGCCCCGACCGACAGGATTTCAGGGCCCTTTCCAGCGCTCGTATATTTTTTCTCTAACAAATTGGACCTTTACCTATTTATACTTCTGAGTATTTAAAAATTTGGTTTCATTCAAGATGTATATATAGGTCGATTCACAAGAGCTGGCGCGGAATGTCTATGAAATTAATGACAGTTACATACATTTTTCGCGCCAGCTCTTGTGAATCGACCTATATAATTCCTTAACTTGTGATTAACAACTTTTAAGTTAAAGATTGTTTTATTTCTTTTTATACCACGTCGGTGGCAAACAAGCGTACGGCCTGATGGTAAGAAGTCACCGCAGCCTATGGACACCTGCAACTCCAGGGGTGTCACATGCGCGTTGCCGACCCTTTAAAAATGTATAAACTTCTTTCTTGAAGAATCCCATACTGTGGTTACTCGGGAGAACCTCGGCAGGGAGCTCATTCCACAACCAGAGCGTCCGAGGGAGGGAGTTCCTCTGAGACCGTACCATACGCGACCGTTTAGGTTCTAAGGTGTGAGGATGAATGCCCTGCCGACGGCGAGCAGTGCGATGATAGAAAGCGGCCGTCGGCATCATGTTAAAAAATTGTTCTTTCACTCTGTTGATTGAAGACCTCCAAACCATAAGTTTTATTCCAATGAGTAGGTACTATCAACAATCTTGTGGTTTATTTAATACATAGTCCAATTTTATTTGTAATATATCTCTCAAGTTATTATACGTAAATTTTGATCAAAATAGTAAATAAATTTCCTTCGGCCCGCTACTACAGTAGTCTCTCCTTTTATTTAGTATTTTGTACATCTATGATACCAGTTTAGGCATTTGCTGTCAAAATTGACAATCGATGAGTTGATTTTCTTGTAAAGAGGTTTAGTAAGTAGCAAGTCGAGTCAGAAAAGGCAGCGGGTTGTAACGGAGATCCAACCATGAATTATGTATGAGTAAATATTACTTAAGTCTTAATTTTCACTTCTAATCATTCCGTATGAATTAGAGAAAATGTAATAACAAATCTATACTCAATTTACAAAGAGCGGTAATACACGTCTGATTTTTAGGGTTCCGTAGCCAAAATGGCAAAATCGGAACCCTTATAGATTCGCCATGTCTGTCCGTCCGTCCGAATATGTCACAGCCGATTTAGTCAGGGACTATACATATGTTATATATTTTGATTTAACTTGAATGCTCATCCGGTTTTTAGATTATTGTGTTTGTGTTCTGTACTAACTAACAGTAGTTTTGTAAGACTTTTGTAATAATTATTAACACTTTATGGGCAATGCCTGAAATAAAAAATGGTGTCCTGGACCTTTGGAAGGCGTGCGCGGAGCCGAAGTACCGAGGTACCAAGTAACAACCGAGTACCACATAGCCAACACGAAGAGGCCCTTTTGACAATTTAATGAAATGCAAGGGGTACACCGAGCGGATGCTGTCCCTGCCCGTGTCATGGGACGCACGCAGAGACAGCAACACAATTTATTATTATTATTATATGAGCACTACAATTACGAAATTTGGTAGGAAGGTGTATTCTATGAACCGATATAGAAATGTGATGTGAAATTACGAAAAAAATATTTAAACTGGGGGGCACGCCATGTATTTAACAGCAGGGTCATAATTTTTTTTTCAATGCACTTGTGCATGCTAGAAAGTAAGGGAGAAACAATCAAAATAAACAAAGGAGTAAGACAAGGAGACCTACTTTCCCCAAAGATCTTCTCTGCAGTACTTGAGGCAATATTTAGAAACATTAACTGGGAAAGGAACCCTAATTACGGATTTAAAATAGATGGCACCATACTTACTCATCTACGTTTCGCAGATAACCTAGTCTTAATCTCGAACACAGCCGATGCTCTACAAACTAGTTAACGAGAGTGAAGTAATGGGTTTGCGAATAAATATGGAAAAAACGAAAATAATGACTAATTCCAAGAAGATACCAATAGAAGTCAATCAGGGAATTGTTGAGTATGTAGATGAGTACATATACTTAGGACAAACAATATCCATGAACAATCAAATGGAAAAGAGATCGACAGGCGAACAACCAATGCTTGGAAAAGGTACTGGTCACTGAAGGAAGTCATGAAAAACAAGGAAACAAGGCTTTCCACAAAGAAAAAGCTATTTAATGCATGTGTGTTGCCCGTGTTAACCTATGGCAGCCAATAGCAACCTGAACAAATTACAAGTATGCCAAAGGTCAATGGAAAGAAGTATGATAGGTGTGAAACGGAAAGACAAAATCCGAATCGAAACAATAAGACGTAAAACTGGAGTGGAAGATGTAGCTGTTAAGGTGAAAACACTCAAATGGCGATGGGCAGGACACATAATAAGGAATAAAGAGAAGTGGAGCAAAAGAATAATATATATGGTGGTACCCCAGAGACAAAACAAGGAAAAGAGGTAGACAAAAAATAAGATGGGACGACGAAATAATAAAAGTGGCGGGTAGACAATAGACAAGGCTAGCGAGACACAAAGATAGATGGAAAGGGATGGAGGAGGCCTTTGCCAAACGGCAAACAGACACAGCCGATGCTGTCAATAGAATATAAATAATAAGAAAAATTTTTTTGTAAACAATTGATTGAATAAAAGGCTTATATTATTATATTATTATTATTATGTGCTTGCCAAGCATTACGTATAGACAGGTCTTCAAAAATTCCAGAAGATGCTAAAAAAATCCATTTCTACCGTTGTTGGTGAGATATTAGCTGGCTGGATAATTTCCAAGCAATGAAGTTTAAAATTCAGAAAAAAATCAAGATGATGTACATTAATAACTACTTTCAACAATTTTTGGTTTGAACAAGATAGATCTAACTGTTTTGAGTTTTTGCTGAAAAAATGTCTTACTCAAACAAAAGGGCTTAAGTGCCGAGAATTTCCTATGAAAATACAACCTTTTTTGATTCAATATATTGTATTGTGCTTTTAAATGTAGATTAGGTGTCGGTACGGAACCCTTCTTTGTGCGTGATCCGACACGCACTTGTCCGGTTTTTTCTTCGTATAGTCGGAATTGACTGTGGTCATTTTCAATCCTTCAAGTTTGGGGAATTGTTTATAAATAAATTACATAGGAAATCATGGGCGTCATTTGAGTATACTTACTCATAGCACAATACAAACGATGCAATTTGTCATGACAGCCTGAAATGGCTGAAATGAATTGCTGTCTCATTTTAACTAAACCTACAACTCTATCGGTTTTTGTGACAAACTGCAAGATGTGTAATATGTAATGGCCTTATAATGACGATCATAAACGACCATGAATAAGTCATATCTTCAGAACGATTGGAATACATATTAAACTATGAAGCCATAAAAGAACCATGAAGCGCACATATTTTTGAACTGCTTTTTCATACAAGTTTACAATCAAAGAAGTATCCAGCTGCAAAATGCGACTAATTTGAAAAATCTCAAGCTGTTAACCCCGAATTACATAGCAATATGCGCAACATTCTTCAAGCTTTAAAATAGACCGAGACAATACTTTTTACTTTACTGCTATAGATCTTAGTCTATCTTATAGGATGACTGCAGAACTACGTGAGACCGCCTATCCAGCTAGCATGATAGCACAATGGCAGATTTTATGGTCACGCTTTATCGTCAAAGTCGGGTAAAAATTGACTCCGACAAACCATGAAGCTAAAGTATGCCGCAGACCTTACGTATGTACTACCTAAAACATGATATGATATACCTAGACAATATTATCGATAAAATAATACCAATGCGGATGAGTCAATCCCTATCACGCCAATGTCTCGGTCGTTCGTCTCTTCTTGCACCCGTCGCAGACTGTCAATGTCAGAAGCATGTGAATTAGGTGCAATGTCAAATAGACGGACGTCTGGTGATGACTCGAGCGGACCAATGCGTTAAACCCCCGATTACGTATTGTTATTATGAGCCCCGGCGTCAATATATATTAGGGGTGGGCTGTGCCGTCATCGGTCTTGGACGTGCACCCCACCTCTGGCTTGTTTTGTGAATAACATAGAAGGTCTAGTTTTCCCCTCGGGTTGGAAGGTCAGATGGCAGTCGCTTCCGTAAAAATTAGTGTCTACGCCAAATCTTGGGATTAGGTAGCGCACCCCAAGCATCCTTCAGGATGCAACTGTACTGGGAATAACGCTAGGAGGATGATGGTGAGTCCATTTATCGAGGAAGGCTTTAGGCTATATAACATCACGCTGCGACCAATACGAGCGAAGACGCGGACGAAGTCGCGGGCAACATCTAGTATTATTAATTATTATAATAGAGTACGGTGTTAAATTTACACACAGGCACTGCGCATCTTTTTCACTCTTAAAAAACATTCCGCCACGCCATTAAAGGGCAAAAAGAAAGTATGCTGCGGGACATAGATTAAGCAACCAAACATTCAAAGGTAACAACAGATTGTCCCCCAATAACTATAAAAAAAAACAAACAAAAAAAACTCGTAGTACTGATCATGCAAGAGTTAAGTCGTTATTGAATACGAGTTCTGTCAAAGGAGAGAGGAGTCTATTAGTTTTGAATCTTATTGTTTATATAATAAAGTCGAAAGTGCTAGACCACTTGACTGGCTTACTGGCTCGTACTATGGCCGGGTCAGAGAGATAAAGAGAACAAAAAGCAACTCGACACCATTGTTAGCATTCCTAATTGAAAAAATAAAACGTTTCAATTCAAAAATGGAAACAAAAAGCCGTTGCGTCACCACAGAGCGAAACAATGTTACAATTACGTTTAGAAAAAACGCTTGTACTCTATAGTGTTACATATAGAGTTCAAGTTTGATTACGTTTGGAATTATACTTGGCACACATATGTTGGTAACATTACGGAGCTGATGTCATCGTCAATAATTAATGCTGAACGATAGGATTTTCTAAGTAAAAGATGTGTCAGTATATAAGTCATTTAATCTAATTATATTTATTTAATTATACATTAAACGTATATCGTCTTGGTTCATATGAATTAACCAAGAAAACAATCCAAGACGAAACTACGTAAGGAGCTTCACAGATTCAGACGAAATTTCGTCGAAGAAGCAACTAATACTCATCAAAGAACACATCCCATACTAAAGTGACCCTGACTGAACAAGTAGGTACCTTTTTTTTACGTTGGGGAAATGCTTTTATGCATCCCACCCGGTTGGGGGGGACCAGGACGGGTATGACGGACTAACCGTAGCAAACGCCTTGGACTACCGTCTAAAACCCCAACAAGTGCCGGCTCCGCCTTGTCGAGGACCCCGCGGGGTCGCTATCACCATTCGACCGCGTACACAAATATTAGGTAAGGGATCCTAGTGGAATTCTACGAAATTTTTCATATACTATTCCTACTGTTCCTTGTCTGCCGAAACCCGCGATCACGCCCTATGGGAGTGCTAGTTATACGCGGAGGAGTGGGCGGCGATGATGACTCGTTGGTAAGATCTACTGTTGGGCGTGTGTACCACGAGGAGCTCGTTTCCTGCGCGGAGAACTTCAAGGCGTTGCGGAGGTTTGCGCACGAGTGGCGCGCGGACTCGCGGAGAGGGTCAGCTACGAGTGAGAGGACAGCAGCGGTGCGGAGCAGTGCGGCGCCGAGTAACATCGTGTGATGTCGCGCCCCATTTGGTGGAGAACGAAGCACTAGTAGAGCCTGCCCAGAAAGGGAGAAAGGCTGGGACGCATGAGAACTTGTAGGACCTCGCGCGCTTCTCGCTGCTTCGGGTTAAAACCTAGGCAGCGGGAAGCGAACGACTGTCCATGTTTCGGTCTGTAAGCCGAAAGGCAAGAAAGACCATGAGAAGGTGGAGGGAATGTTCCTAGTGCTCAGGACGGTCGCCAGAGGATGCGCTGTATTGAGAGGGAGGGACGCGCATGTTTCTCTAGCTGGCAACAACGACTCCTCAAATCAAAGTGTCCGCAAAGCGCTTGTGAATCTTATAGAGTCGCATGCGTTCAAAGAATGCCTTGTCTGGCTCATCAGGCTGGTCTCAGAGTACCCAGAGTAGACGTCAAATAATAATACCGCTAAGAGCGAGAAAATCGTATACTAAATTGAATAAGAGCGACAGAGAGGAATATATCATTTGTTGTCGTTGTCATAGTTCCGCTTTTCTTTATTTGCCTCAATGTCATCTAAACGTCTAGTCAAATAGTTTGAGGCAAATAAACGATTACCCTGCCAAATTAAAGAGGTTGTTTATTGTAAGCCGCCAGGCGTGTAAGACTAGTTCTCAATTTAGCTGCATAAGAGCTTTTCTGTCCCTCGTGGTGAAACTCGTATAGGATCTGTATACAAATCCTTACTCTGAGAGGCTGGTTGTATACTTGATTGCCACCACCGTAAGCAACGGTTGGTTAGCGCAATAACAATAAGACTATAGCTATTGCCACGACTTCTAGCGTGTATAACCGTGCTGTAGGCAAATCTGTAACTCGATCAGCTTCGGTTGGTTAGCTCTCTACCCGCGACCGTTGACCCCTCGGCCTTCGCCGGCGCGTGCGCCGCGCAGGTGACAACTATTGTGCAGGGCCCGCTCTAACTTGGTCAATTATTAGAGAGGTAGGGCAAAGCGAAATTGCATCTTGATCATGCTTTTAAAATTGGTTACGGGACTAAAGAGATATTTATTACAAACTTTTATTTACTTTCTCACTCACGGGTCCCGTTTTTCTGTCGGTCTGTAATCAAATCTTGCAAGTTAAATTTGATCCACTTCCCGGTTTCCGATTGAGCTGAAATTTTGCATGCATGTATAAATGGGATAACAATGCAATATGATTGTGGAAAAAAGTACAGTCGGCAATAAAAGCTTGTACCAAAAATGAAATATTTGACCAAAAACTTGTTTACGAGGCTTGCACTGAAAGTGGCGGGAATCGAATACTTATTAATTTATTTTTAACATGTATTATACCTTTTTATAATCTCTGAAGTTTCCTTATCTCAACACACTGGCCACTTAGAAAAAAAAAGTATGGTTCGGTTTCAATTGTTTATTGAAGTCGTCGAGTCACTGCTTAAAATGGAATTGTGCCGTGAAAATTTCAGAGCTATGATTTATTATGACTTTAAAAGTGGACTAACACAAAAACAATGTGAAGAGCGGATGGTTGCTGCTTTTAATATTGAAGCTCCTTCAAAGACTACAATATACAGGTGGTATTCAGAATTTCAACGTGGTCGTGTATCCCTCACCGACGAAGTGCGTGAAGGTCGGCAGTCACGCAAGAAAACGTCGATGTTGTGCGTCGTCTGATAAATGAAGACCGACATGTGACATATCGGGAAATTCAAGAGCACCTGGGTATTGGAATGAGTCAAATACAAATTATTTTAAAAGAAGAATTAGGCGTGAAAAAGTTATTTTCCCGTTGGATACCTCACCTATTGTCTGACGAGCAGAAAATAGTCCGTGTCAATTGGTGCCGCAAAACTTTGAAAAGATTTAACAAGGGACGCTCAAATGCTGTTTTTAGCATAGTATCAGGTGACGAGTCGTGGATATACGCTTATGAGCCTGAAACTAAAAACCAATCCCGAGTATGGGTCTTCGAAGACGAGCTCAAACCCACAAAAGTTGTTCGTTCTCGCAGTACGGCTAAGAAGATGGTGGCTACGTTTATCTCTAAATCTGGTCACGTAGCTACTGTGGCTCTTGAGGATCGTAGAACAGTCAATGCTGATTGGTACACCATTATTTGTTTGCCGAACGTCTTTGCTGAACTCCGAAAAACAAACCCTAGTCGTCGCATCATCCTTCACCACGACAACGCCAGCCCACACACCGCTCGGACAACAACTGAGTACCTGGACGGTGAAAAAGTCGAAATATTGGACCACCCTCCATATAACCCTGACTTAAGTCCCAACGACTTTTTTACATTCCCCAGAATCAAGGACAAACTGCGTGGTCAGCGGTTTCAGACGCCAGAAGAAGCAGTGGAGGCCTATAAAATAGCCATTTTGTCGACCCCTACTTCAGAGTTCAAAAAGTGCTTTATGGACTGGTTTGAACGCATGCATAAGTGCATGAAATACAAAGGAGTATATTTTGAAAAACAATAAAAATAAATAAACTCACTTATACTGCATATTTTCTTCTATTCCCGAAACTTTCAGTTTTACCCTCGTATTTAACTAATTTTGTATTAAGCAGTAACGTAACGCTGCTAACGAAAATTCACAATTTCAAATTGAAGGGGAAAAAACCGGCCAAGTGCGAGTCGGACTCGCGCACGAAGGGTTCCGTACCAGCAAAGAAACGCCAACCACTACTCTGTTGTACGGGAGCCCCCCTTAATTATTATTATTTTGAATTTAGTATTTGTTGTTGTAGCCACAATAAAAATACATAATCTGTGCAAATTTCAACTGTCTAGCTATTACGGTTCTCGAGATCTAGCTCGGCGAGTGGTAGCCATGAAAAAGGGCTAAAATATCACGTTTTTTGTATGGGAGCCCCCCTTAATTATTATTATTATTTTATTTTTAGTATTTGTTGTTGTAGCGGCAACAGAAATACACAATCTGTGAAAATTTCAACTGTCTAGCTCAGGGGTTCCCAAAGTGGTCCAGGTGGACCCCCAGGGGTCCACAGGAGACTAGACGGGGGTCTACGTTGGCGTGATAAAAAAATGGGGGTTTTGGGAATATGGTAGAAATGTGGTGTTGGGGGTCTACCAGAACCAGTTAACTTTTGAAAGTGGTCTATGAGAAAAAAAAGTTTGGGGACACCTGGTCTAGCTATTACGGTTCGTGAGATACAGCCTGGTGACAGACGGACGGACAGCGAAGTCTTAGTAATAGGGTCCCGTTTTTACCCTATAAATGTAACAATTTGCCGAAAATGTTGCCAGACATAAGAAAAAATAAATAGTGTTTTTTTTTAATTTATTAAGGATCACCAACGGATCAGGTTATTTAAGCATCATTCATGCTTAAATAACTAATTAATATTTTAAGTTGATGCTTATCCAATTATAGGTAACCACATCTTATTCCAGTATCTTTGAACATTCTAATATAAGTGATAGGTATATGTCGACACAAATATGTCGATATAACCTTGTGTCTTCTATAAATCTGATTTTATTTATATTTTATCAAGTAATTGTCGTGTAAGCATTGTCGAAAGCCGAATGGCCTGCTTTGTTTGGCCAATGGTCCGAACTGTCAACAAAACAAAATGGCGGACAGCGTCCTTAACGATGTCCAAAATGATGTTCGATGTATTTTTAATTCCGAACAATTTTTATTATTATTATTTGGCTTAGTAAAATTATTAGTTTGATTCCAAACACAATAATAATGAGTAACTAGACTTTTTATAGATCGATATTAACAGCACTAGCCAAACCGTGGCAGTGGGCGGGGCACATAGCACGTAGAACCGATGGCCGTTGGGGCGGAAAGGTTCTCGAATGGCGGCCACGTACCGGAAGGCGTAGCGTGGGCAGGCCCCCCACACGGTGGACTGATGACCTGGTGAAGGTCGCGGGTGTCCGCTGGATGCGGGTGGCGCAGGATCGGTCATTGTGGAAGTCTTTAGGGGAGGCCTATGTCCAGCAGTGGACGTCTTTCGGCTGACATGATGATGATGATGAGCCAAACCGTGGCAACATTAGTGTACAATGAACTGTCAAGTTAGTTCGCCTAATTCTGGACTCGACTTTAGTTACGGTCGAGTCGTTCCGTCTAGACGACAGTCAAGCGCGAGGGGCCCTTGGTGCTGTGACCTTGACCGGCGCCCGCGCCGCACCAATGAACCATTTAGGCATAAGATCTTTTCCCCTATTGTTAAATAGCGGAAACTATCTTATGCCGTGACGTCATTATAATGTACACAATCTGCAATCCGGGAGTTTCTAACTTGAGTCAGTCTTTTGTACTTTACTTTGAACTATGCGGTAAGGTTTATGGCTTTTAATGACTAGAGTTTGCAATTTTCTTACGTCCCGAGGTAATCACAATGTTTTCATCACATTTGCGAGGAAATAAATAACTCCAGCACTAATCAAAATTGAAGAAATCAATCACTTCATCTACAGTATCAATGCATGGATGCCGAGAGGAGCGTGCTGCGCGCGCACCTTCAATATTGCGACCAATCAGAGAGCAGTATTCTTGTGGAGCGCGGCCAACTAGTTTTTTTTAAACCAATAATAATAATAATAATATTGGGGGACAATCTTACACAAATCGACCTAGTCCCAAACTAAGCAAAGCTTGTACTATGGGTACTAGACGAACATATACATACTTATATAGATAAATACATACTTAAATACATAGAAAACATCCAAGACCCAAGAACAAATATCCGTGAAAAATGCACAAATAAATGCCCTGGCCGGGATTCGAACCCGGGACCTCTAGCTTCGGAGGCAGAGTCACTACCAACTAGGCTAAACAGGTCGTCCAATCAGATCAAAGAGATACTCATAACTCCCGTGGGAGCTAAATCGGCTATAACTACTCTATACGTCTGCGTACAATAAAACCCTTTACGAGCAAGTGTGATGAAAAATGAAAAAATAAGAAGCAAAATCTGCTACGGCTCCTGCAGACATGTTTGACACCACATCCACCACAGATTTATATTCTCTCAGCTACATATGACAGATTGATGTTTTTTTTTTTTATGCCAGGTCGATGGCAAACAAGCGTACGGCCGGCCTGATGGTAAGCGGTTACCGCAGCCTATGGACGCCTGCTACTCCAGGGGTGTTATATGCGCGTTGCCGACCCTTTAAAAATTTATACACTCCTATTATGAAGAATCCCATACGGTAGTTCCTCGGGAAAACCTCGGCAGGGAGCTCATTCCACAACCGGAGCGTCCGAGGGAGGAAGTTCCTCTGAAAGTTCTGAAACCGTACCGTACGCGACCATTTAGGTTATAAGGTGTGAGGATGAATGCCCTGCCGACGGCGAGCAGTGCGATGATAGAAAGCGGCCGTGGGCATCAGAGGGCCTACTCCGGACTTCGAAAATCGAACTTCGTGAAGTGCCATTCCTTTCACTCTCGTGTTATAGACTATATGACGGTAAGGGACGGCACGATACGAAGTTCGATTTTCGAAGTTTGGAGTAGGCCCTCAGGTCGAACAGTTCTTCGGAGCACAACGCACGATAGTGCATTAGTTAGACCAAAGGGTATAAAAAACACATAGTGTCCGCTGAGACGACGAGGCACCATTGACCGTATACTGTATATATACATAGAGCGTTCGTGGCCCAGCGGCGCCCGCGTACCGCGTGCGGTATGCGAGGTTAAGCAATGTGGGCGCAGGTCAGTTCTTGGATGGGTGACCGCTTTGAGTGGTTACTAACTGAGCACTCTCGTGCTTTGGAAGGCACGTTGAGCCGTTGATCCCGGCTGCTGTCTACGACGCAGTCGTTAAGCCAAGTTAGAGGCCTTCGGGCGGCTTGAGAACTTCTAACAGTCAAGTTGCCCACTCACTTGACAAAGGGGGGTCGAAGTTGCACCACGTCCGTGGGGAGTACCCACCGTTACCCTACACGTGACCCCTGGGTGGTGCTAAAAGTGCAACAAAAACTGGCAACCGTACTTGTCTTCTCGAAGATCTCACGTCGTAAATAAATGCCATCCACCACCACCACCACATCAGCCCTAGGACGTCCACTGCTGGACATAGGCCTCCCCCAATTTCATGGGGGGTAAATGCCATACGATTAAATAAATACATAGATATGGTTTAGACACTCTGTCTCTAATCAACTCTTCACCTTCATGGCGGTTGCAATTGGAACGCTCTGAGAAATGCCCTTGGGAGGGAAAATGGAATTTGTGAGGGCACCAAACATAAGTGCGCACTTCTAAGGTTTGGAATTCTCTGCCGGCGTCTATATTTCCGAGTTCATATAACCTGGACCTTTTTAAGGCACGAGTGCATAGGCATCTTCTGGGTGAGCTCGCTTCATCGTCGGCCTCATCTTTGCCCCCTGGCTAGATGCTGGCCAAGAGCAATCCCATTTTTAATAAAAACAAAAAGAAAAAAAAAGTGCTAGCGTTGCGTTCACCGCCGTAGGATTCGCGATGTTCAGCACGGAAATAACAATGCTTTGACGCAGCTTTTAAGTTTCCTTCCCACTTCATATGGTTTCATTTGAGCAGTAACCTTTGATCAATCCATGCAGCGTCGTAAACTCGCGGCCTATTGTGAAATAACTAAGTTAACGACTACAGCAAACAGTACGTTGCCCGCGGCGGTTTAATATCATATTTCAATAGCAGCAAATACAATAACATCGCGCTTATGGGCCTCTTAAGGAGGGTATAAGTTTATTAACTTCACACATAAAGACACGATTTACTGTCACTGTTGAATAGAAGAAGTCACAGTGAATGAAAGATTTTTTTTTCCCAATTCAGTTTTATCTTAATGAAAAAGAAGAAGAAGTATGCTTACGTAAGTCATGGAACGACACGATTTACTGTCATAAGATTGAAGAGGCAGGCTGGCAGTGAATGAAAGATCTTTTTCACCTCAGCGGCTCGAAAATGGCGGTTTTGCTGCTTGAAACCAGTGAACAAAATGCAATTTTGCTGCGAGCGTGAAAACGACTTTTCCAGCTTGAAACCAGTGAGCAAAATTCCATTTTGCTGCGAGCGTGAAAAAAACTTACTTTTCAATTTTTCATATCGTAGGTTAGTTTAAGTAACTTCATTCTCTTTATCACTATTCCTTTGTGTTATATGTTCTCGACGCTGAGGTGAAAAGTTGTATGTATCACACGAGAGCAAAGATATTTGCATCTCGTGTCTTTGAGTCCCTCGCTACGCTCAAGATTCTAATTTTAAATTCAATTATAGAATCTTTCGCTTGCTCGGGACTCAACATCAACACTCGCAGCAAAAATCTACTTTGCTCTCTTGTTGAACAAATAACTATTTCCCATTTCAGTTTTATCTTAAAGAAAAGAAGAAATAGCGTAAGTATGCTCAGTCAGAGTCATGGAACCCTTTTGTTTTGATGCAACAATGGATTCTGTTTGTGTGCGATTTTGTAAATGTTTCTTTATAGCAAACAATAAGATATATATCTCGATGCTGATGCTACAGGAATCACGCCCATTGTAGTTTCTGCTTTTGCCCCTAATATATTATATTGCCTTCCGCATTTGTAAGAGGGATGTAAAGCAGCCGAAAAGGATGTGAATGTTGTACAAATGGTGTGTATATTTAGCGCCGGGTGCCGCGCACGTGTGCGCGCGCGCATGTGGCGAGTGAACTTGCCGACTAGAACTTAGCGCACCCGGTGATTTACCACAGGTTCTGTATGTTTTAGATAATAAAATATGAGAAACCTTAGGTTGGTTTTCGGTTTTTTTTTTTTTATTAAAAATGGGATTGCTCTTGGCCAGCATCTAGCCAGGGGGCAAAATGAGGCCGACGATGAAGCGAGCTCACCCAGAAGATGCCTATTCACTCGTGCCTTAAAAAGGTCCAGGTTATATGAACTCGGAAATACAGACGCCGGCAGAGAATTCCAAACCTTAGAAGTATACAGAAGTGAAAGTAATCGATCAATTGTTGATACTTATAAGTATCAACAATTACAAATCAAGTACAAATGTATTGGCTATGTGCACGTCTGAAACGTCAAACGTCAAAGGTCACGAGACAATGTCAAAATTTAGAGATGTCAAATAATGACACATGAATATTTTATTTACTTTAGTAAACGAGAAAGACCCCGTATTGGAAATTTTACTGAAATAAATAAGAGAATAAATAAATACATACAAACGCAACGAATCGTAGGAAACCGTTAAGAAACCAATAGAAAACGTGAAAGTAAATTTGACAGTGGTCCCCGGTAAGTGCACATTTCTGCCATGGTGTGCGCTACGATCGCCAGGCTTACCCCCACCACCTACTTCGCACATAGCCAATACATTTGTAGAGCGCGCCAATGGACGAATGAATTTTTAACACCACGACAGTCGCAAGTTGCAAACAAGAACGTGGCCTACATAATGGCAGGCAGACACCATAGCCTATGAAACTCGAGAGGAGTCACCAGCGTGTTGCAGACTCTTAAATTAATTAGTGGATGCGTTGTGTCCACCGCCGGGGACAAATGGAGTTTCCTCGGTTTCAACATAGCATCCTCTGCTCACAGAACATTTTTTTTGGTCCCGTGTCGGTGGCAAACAAGCGTACGACCCGCCTGATGGTAAGCGGTCACCACAGCCTATGGACGCCTGCAACTCTATGGGGGTCACATACGCCCTTTAAGAATGTAAACACTCCTTTCTTAAAGAACTCCATATACTGTAGACCCTCGGGAAAACCTCGGCAAGGAGCTTATGCCACAGTCGGAGCGTCCGAGGGTGGAAATTCCTCTGAAACCATATCGTACGCGAAAATTTGGTTGAGGCGAGCGCTGCGATGGTGGAAAGCGGCCGTGGGCATCATGTCGAACAGTTCTTCGAAGCACAACCCATTATACAAGCGATAGAATATGCACAAGGCGACACATAGGGCGTAACAGATATTGAAGAGAAAAAAAATACAGCGAGTTTTTGAGTTATCGCTGTATTTTTTCTCCATTATAATTTCAAGCAACAGAAACTGATTTCCGACCTAGATATGCCGGATCCCATTTTGTATACAAAGTTTCATGTTATTCTAGCATGGCGTTTTAATATGAGAGCGAAACAACGTTTGTATGCAGAATCGAGCTTACTGCGGACTCTTATAAGGCGCAGCGGAACGTCATTTCGCTCATATTTGGAGCCCCAACTGGGGAAGTACCTCCACCTTACCGACCGACCGCAGCTATAATAAAACTTATGCTCCTTAGGTATCCTGGTGGTGAGTAAGGTCGCCAGAGCTCCCGAGGATGCTGTCTTGAGAGACCTGCGTGTCTCTAACTGTCAACCCACCGAATCCTCAAGTTAATTAAAAAAAGTTCTTCTAGTCGCAAGCGTCTATAGGCGACGACGACGATTTGTTTGCGACAGGTATAGCGAGATTGATGACAGTATGGAAGAGAGTGCTTGAGATGAAGCAAGACAGGTATTCCGTAGTTTTAAGTTAGTTTTTTAGGTGGTGTTTTTAGTTTGGAATCTTTGTAACGCTTTCTTGTAACCCGGGTATGTCCTAAAACTACGACCAAGACCACCGGGGAATGGGCAGCAGCATTCCTAGAGTGCGGTGGAGATACTGCGATCGCCAACCCGCATGCCAAGCGTGGCGATTATGGCATTTACCCCCCATGAAATTGGGGGAGGCCTATATCCAGCAGTGGACGTCCTAGGGCTGATATGGTGGTGGTGGTGGTAACGCTTTGGGTTAAACAGTAATGTTACATTACTTTAGATTCAATAAATCCATCAGGCAGGCAGCTTGTATGCCACCGTCGTTGTATAAAAAAAATCACTAAGGCTCATGAATTTAATGAAATAAATAAATGAACTTTATTCTGCAAAAAGGTCGCAATGGCACTTTTACAAGTCAAAATCTACTAGCGTTTCTGCAATAGAAGACCACTCCCGAGAAGAAACTCGACAGTCAGTCATTTTTTCCCAAAAATATGCTTATTATGATGAGAATACTTAACCTACTTAATATAAATAAATCTGAGTAGGGAAACAAAAGAGGACGAATATTTAGAATTTATGTACTTATATAGTTAGACGACAACGTGATTCAATGAAAATATACTTATACATATATATGACCTGAAATATACATATATGTTTGACGGCCTGTTTAACCTAGTTGGTAGTGACTCTGCCTCCGAAGCTAGAGGTCCCGGGTTCGAATCCCGCGGCCAGGGCATTTATTTGTGCATTTATCACGGATATTTGTTCTTGGGTCTTGGATATTTTCTATGTATTTAAGTATGTATTTATCTATATAAGTATGTATATCGTCGTCCAGTACCCATAGTACAAGCTTTGCTTAGTTTGGGACTAGGTCGATTTGTGTGAGATTGTCCCCCAATATTATATTATTATATGAATATTAAATTATTAATGCTATTTAGGCCTCTGGTTTGGGCCATGCATTTCTGTCAGTCCTCGACCCTGTAATAAGCCTTTGACATCAACGATTTTTTCAAGTAATTTTCAGTGATTTGAAGAACAAGACAGTCGTGTAGTGGTTAACGTGCTAAGGATATATAAATGTGCATTCGAGTAACGAGCCTCACGTGGCTTCAGATAAGCTTGTAGACGGTATTTGCTCATTTCTATAAATACTATGCATTACAATTATCCTTAAAACATAGCGAAACGTATGTTCTACATCAACCGTATATTCATTTCACAGATATCAGAGTAAAGCGAGTATTTCCGAGATATATAACCCAGACGTTTTTAAGGCACGAGTGAATAGGCATCTTCGGGGTGAGCTCGCTTCATCGTCGGCCTCATCCACGCCTCATCTTTGTCCCCTGGCTCTAGATGCAGAACACGAGCATTTTTTATAATAAAAAACCGGCCAAGAGCGTGTCGGGCCACGCTCATTGTAGGGTTCCGTAGTTTTCCGTCCGTCACATTAAGTTGACATATTAAGTACAGAAACACAAAACCCTAAAAAGCACGTCATTTCATTGTGATTTTGTAGAAATGACAGGTACAATAAACACCTGTTTATACGGTTAAATTACAAACTTAGTTCAGAAATTATTTTTGTAATTTTTTCAAAAACTATTCAACCTATCAAGTTCAAAATAATTTTCCTACAAAGTTTTTATAAAGTTCTACTTTTGAGATTTTTTTCATATTTTTAAAACTTATGGTTCAAAAGTTAGAGGGGGGGGGGGGACACATTTTTTTTTACTTCTGGAGCGATTATTTCCAAAAATATATTATCAAAACATGATTTTAGTAAACCCCTATTTATTTTTAAATACCTATCTAACAATATATCACACGTTAGGGTTAAAATGAAAAAAAAAAATCACTCCCCACTTTACGTATAGGGGAGGTACCCTAATAAAATATTTTTTTCCACTTTTTATTTTACCACTTTGTCGGCGTAATTGATATACATATTAGTACCAAATTTCAGCTTTCTAGTGCTAACGGTCACTGAGATTATCCGCGGATGGACGGACAGACGGACGGACAGACATGGCGAAACTATAAGGGTTCCTAGTTGACTACGGAACCCTAAAAAGCAGATCCGCTCATTTAAGTAGAACGATTTTTGTACATCTGACCTATTCTCACTAATTGTTAGAAATTTAAAGAGAGACAGACAAGTGACACCTGACAGCTCTTCATCTGTCAGTGTCTCTGTCTTCGTAACTGAAAATTGTACTAAACTGATGTTGTGGTGTGTTAAGTTTATATGGGATTTAACATTCTGGTGTGCTTTCAAATGGAGACAATTCGTTAACAGCCGAAAATGATCGTACTTTCTGTCGCAATTATCTGGCATCTGTGATTCATTTCCCGTTGGATTACATTTGTGACATTTTGGCCGAGTGGAACGGAGGTCACTGTTTCAGCTTCGACAAAAACCTGTTCTCACAGGTCTTCGGGTCAGGTTGTGGTTGTGCAGGTCGCATTTCTCAACCGATTCTCATGAAATTTTGTGAGCATGCAGGTTTGAAATTGATAACTTATGTAGTTACAGTCACCTATTATTTTTTTGTCGAGTCAGTTTTTGGAAATCGGGAACAGCCGAAAATCATAAAATCCGCCGGACATACGAAATCTTTTTTTTACGAAACTGAAAGGAAACCTTCGTTTCATTCGGTGAAATAAAATGGCCCACTTTAGAATTACCAAAAGTGCCCCATTCGCGTTTTCAACACCGATCCTTTATATCCGTCGTGCAATATTAAATAATTAAAAAAACCGACTTCAACCGAGTTATTGTCCATTATCGTGCACATACTTCATGCAAATTTGAGACTTGTATGATTTTTTCATGGATTCTATTGTCAGAACTGGTCCAAATTGAAATGGGACCACACGAGAAGCACCAGCTTCCAAATAAAAAAGGAATCGTCAAAATCGGTTCACCCAATCGAAAGTTCTGAGTTAACGAACATAAATAATTTATACCAAAAAAAAAACCGACTCCAATTTTGTACTTGCTATGCCACAATTTGTGGTTTCCGTGAGCCAATGCTTGGTTACCTACGGAAAATACCGAAATCGGCATATGCGTGCATATCAAATTCCAGGAGTTCCTTCGATTCCTCCTAGATCCCATCATCAGACATTTATATGGGACCAATAACAGGGTACCTGCTTTGAAACAAAAAAAGAATTATCAAAATCAGCCAACGTGGTCAAGAGATACCGGGGAACATACATACATAAAAAAAGAACAAGCAAATATGCAGACGAACTGAGTATGTACCTCCTTCCTATTGAAGTCGTTAAAAAATAAACAGTCGAATTGAGAACCTCCGCCTTTTTTGAAGTCGGTTAAAAATGAAGTTTCACAAGTTGGCATGGAACTAAGAACATATATGTTGGTAAGGCAGAGCGCATAGTAAACGATTTACGCGCGTGCGCGTGCGCGGGGTGCCGATGCTTGGAAAGTGGCGCGGGAGTGAAAATGGAGAAATGATTCAGCGCGCCGATGTACACTTTCGTTATAGCCCTTTCTTCGCTTTGTAATACGTGTAGTATTTATTTTCAAATGTGTATGACTTATATCAATGGCAACACGTGATATTAGCAAAGTAAAAAGAAATAGTACATTGTTCAACGAGGGGCATAAGTGGGAAATTGAGAATTTTCTTACGTCCCGAGGTAATCACAATGTTTTTATCACATTTGCGAGGAAATAAATAACTCCAAAACTAATCAATATTGAAGAAATCGACCACTTCATCTCCAGTATCAATGCATGGATGCCGAGAGGAGCGCGCAGCGCGCGCGCACCTTCAATATTACGACCAATCGAGAGCAGTATTCTTGTGGAGCGCGGCCAATTATATTTTTTAAACCAATCAGATCACACTGAAAATTCATAACTCCCGCGGGAGCATCCTCGTAGTCGGCTAAAACTACTCTATACGCCTGCGTATGTACAATAAGACCCTTTACGAGCAAGTGTGATGAAAAAGTGATTTATTTGCACCTATCAACGCCAATAAACTACCACCGGTTCGGAAAAATAAACCTCTGCCACGAGAAGAACCGGCGAAGGAACTCCGCGAGGTGTCATTTTTTCAAAACAATATACATTGTAATATAGTTAGATATAAAATTACCGTGTCATCTACTACAAAATAACAATGCTACAGTAGAAAACCTATTTTCGCGATAGATTAGCCGTGCAGGACACTATCATACTAAAGTCTTTGCCATATCAAGATGTACGAATGTTATGTTTACTAACGTTTTTATTTTATTTTCCTTATATACAGGGTGTTTTCATTGATTTCCGTTCCCTCAAGCATGTAGCCGTGTATAGCCATAAAAACGACGTAGCATTCCTATAAGTATTTAGTTTTTCAAAATTCGAGAAAAGTATATTTTTTTCATTTTCATACAAAATAATTATATCATCAGCAAGAGTGGATGCAAAACAGCCTTAAGAGTGCGCAGTACGTTAGGTTCTCCATACAAACGTATTTACGGTCGGAATAGGTCGGAAATAAGTTTCTGTTGCTTGAAATTATAATGGAGAAAAAATACAACGATTATTAAGTGAAAAAACCGCTGTATTTTTTTCTTTTACATTTTCTACCAACAGAAACTAATTGCCGACCTAGATATGCCGGATCTCATTGTGTATACAAAGTTTCATGTTATTCTAGCATGGCGTTTTAAAATGAGAGCATAAATACGTTTGTATGGAGAACCGAGCGTACTGCCACGTACTGCGCCCTCTTAAGAGTTATGTGGAGTTAAGCAAAAGTTAATGTCAAGTAAGGCAATAATAATAATAATAATATTCTTTATTGCACCACAAATACAAGAGTAAAATGTGTAAAGATTTGTCAGTATTAACAACGGTGACAACAGGCGGTCTTATCGCTTTAAGCGATCTCTACCAGACAACCTTTGGGTATTAAGGCACGAGTGAATAGGCATCTTCTGGGTGAGCTCGCTTCATCGTCGGCCTCATCTTTGCCCCCTGGCTAGATGCTGGCCAAGAGCAATCCCATTTTTAATAAAAAAAAATAATAATAATTCGGAATTCGAATGACACGCACGTCAACATTGTTTAATTGTTAAGGATCTTTATGAATTCTTCGAAATGATACGAATAGGGATGTGTCTTAGAGAAGATTACTTTATTAACCGACTTCAAGATTTCAAAAGAGGAGGTTATCAATTCGTTTGTATGTTTTTTTTTTTTTAATGTTACTCCATAACTCCGTCATTTCGTAACCGATTTGGAATATTCTTTTTTTGATTGTAAGTATATATATCCAAGTTGGTCCCGTTTTTGTCAAAAAAACGCAATTCTGATGATGGGATCCATGAGGAATTGAGGGAACTCCTCAAATCTTTAAGGCAAACATATAGTGATTTTTGTGTTTTTATCAACAAGTCAAGCATTTTCATCAAAAAATGTGACATTGGATGAAGTGGAACTGCTGATGATGATCAGAACAGAACTCTTCAACGACGAAAAGTTCACGTTTGGCGATTTGTCCTCCTACCTGTGTTTGTTAAACAATTTCTATTTTCACGATTAATTTTTGTTATGCTTGATTTCTGATGATGGGATCCATGAGGAATTGAGGGAACTCCTCAAATCTTAAAGGCAAACATATAGTGATTTTTGTGTTTTTATCAACAAATCGAGCATTATCATACAAAAATGTGACATTTGATGAAGTGGAACTGCTGATGATGATCAGAACGGAACTCTGCAACGACGCGTAGTTCACGTTTGGCGATTGGTTCTCTTCGTTTTGTTTGTCAAGCAAACAAGGTTTTTCCATGATTCCATGAGGAATTGAGGGTACTTAGTCTTCTACCATTATAAACATACTTATAGCCATTTTTATTTTATTGTATGGAATCTAAGAGTGCACCATCTAAGTATAATAATCTTTCACCGGCCTCCCCCATTGAAGTCGGTTTTTTTTTTCTTAAAAATTATTTCATCTCATGTCTCCACAGACACAGAGTATTGGACAGGCGGCCTCATCGTTATGATCGATCTCTTTCAGACAACATTTGGGTTGTGGAGATGATTACTATAAGTATACAATACAATACAATATGCTTTATTGCACACCTCAAAAAAGAATTACAGATAGAAACAGCATAAAGATATAAGCAGAGGTAAACAACAGGCGGTCTTATCGCTAAATGAGCGATTTCTTCCAGACAACCTTTGGGTAACCTTTGGGTTTTGGGCTACCTATAGCGTAAAACGCTACTCTTGTTACTCTGAGAGGAAATACAGAGTTAACTATTTGTACTCTATTGTACACAAAGCTAGCTCACATATCTGTTAGAGGAATATCCTCCCTCGCACACTCCGGTTGTGGAATGATCTCCCTACCGGGTTCTTCGGGGGCCTACAGCATGGGGCTCTTCAAGAAAAGGGTGTATACATTTTTAAATGGTCGGAAACTAGTATGTGACACCCCTGGATTAGCAAGCGTCCATAGACTGCGGTGATCGCTTAAAGCCGAGACACACCGAATGCGTGCGCAGCACGTGCGCGTGTGCGTTGTATCGTATGAAATGTCGTAGTAGATGACACACCGCTTGCGTGCGCAGCACGCGTGCACGCCACGCAAGCGGTGTGTCACCTACTATGACATTTCATACGATACAACGCGCACGCGCATGTATTGCGCACGCATTCGGTGTGGCTCGGCCTTTACCACCAGGCGGGTCGTACGCTTGTTTGCCAACGACGTGGTAAAAAAAGGTTCTCTAAATTGAATATTTTATGTTTGCCTGGGAACATGCCTTATCTTTGTATGTACGAGTGAGTAGGTAAATGTGGTCACGCATTTTTCTCGACGAGGTAGGTAGAGATCACGGTTTCATTTGCCACGATGCTTATCTAAACAAAGGTACCTAGTTTTTGATGTTTTTCTCAAGGCCGACCTTACAGCCTTCAAGATAAGAGCGTACTCCCATCTTGAAGGCCGGCAACGCACTTGCAACCCGTTGTTGCGGGTGTCCATTGGGCGGCGCCAATAAATACCATCAGGCGATTTGTCTGCTCGTTTGCCTCCTACACTGAAAAAAAAGATTTGTTAACAGTAGCTGCTAAAGTCGAGTTCAGAATTAGGCGAACTAACTTGACAGCCGAAAATGTTGCCAGACATAGGGAAAAATAAATAGTGATAGGTTTAAGTCGACACAAATATGTCGATATAAACTTGTGCCTTCTATAAATCTGATTCTATTTATATTATATCAAGTAATTGTCGTATAAGTATTGTCGAAAGCCGAATGGCTTGCTTTGTTTGGCTAATGGTCCAAACTGTCAACATAACAAAATGGCGGAGAGATCCTTAACGATGTCCAAAATTATGTTCGATGTATTTTTAATTCCAACCCATTTTTATTATTATTATTTTGCTTAGTAAAATTATTAGTTTGATTTCTAACACAATAATAATGATTAACTAGACTTTTTAAACATCGATATGAACAGCACTAGCCAAACTGTGGCAATATTAGTGTACAATGAACTGTCAAGTTAGTTCGCCTAAGTCTGGACTCGACTTTAGTAACTAAATCGGAGGACTGGCAAACTGAGAGTTTACTAGTAACCAAATTAGTTGTTGAAAATTAGCATAATTTTGGTTACTACTAAGCACAATTTGGCTATTTCACAAGTAGACAAACTAGTTGAGCTATCCTTTTTTTTTCAGTGTATATCATAAAAAAAAGAAGGCCGCAACAGCTTTATCACAAAACCTGATTGTCAAGGTATCACAAACGTACCTTTGGACTTCACGCGGGCAAAGTCGCGGGCAAAAGCTATATTCTTAGAATAAATCAATACGCGGAGTAGGCCCAAATGATATATTTTAAAACTAAGGCTCTAAAATGATCTTTTGTTAATAATCTGAACGTTTAATTTTTTTTTAAACTTTAATTACCATGTCAAAAACAATCTTGAAATAAGGCTGTTTTCAACTTAAAATTTACTACTCCTAAACTACAAGAGATATTTACACGGCTCTTTCGAAAAAATATTGGTAATTCATATATCTTTTTGTTTTTGGTCCTTAGCGATCCGAATCTTTTAGGATATCAGTGCAAGTGTTAAATTCAGTACCGAAGACCCACTCCAAAGAAGAAACCCAGAACAAGAAAGAAAAGCGCGTTGGGAACTCAGCTCAGAAAAAGTTTAGGAATCTAGACATTGTGTCCTAGATTTAGATAAAATAAGTAAATTAATTATAAAAGTGTTAATTTGTCAAAATACGTTTTAATAAGAACATAACCTGTGATAAACAATATAAACCATTTACAATCCGTCCGGACTCTTTTTTACTTTACGAATCATAAGAAAAAGCAGAACCAAAGTGGCACCAAAATTAGAGTAGAGTCAGTCACTGTTATTTTACGAGAGGAACTACCAGTCATTTGTATACAGTCCACTTCAACATTTATATTTTTGGTGAAAATGTGAATGAAAGATAAAACTGAACGTTTGAAATTTCCGATCCCATCATTGGTTATGACAGTATGAAATTTTATTCCAATTTCGCAACTTTCGCAAGGTATTCCGATTTCCGAGCGGGAGCTAAGAGCATGGTATATCGAGCTACCACTAGCGAGCGAGAAAGACAAAAATTTGGGAGCACCTATATGGCGTTAAATATTGCAATCGAATATAATTGAAAATGCTATAAAATAAGTGCTGTCGGTGGCCGGCGCGCGCATTCCGGGCAGCTCATTACCGTTTTCGCGCATTTCACGCGGAACGCTATTACAACGGCTATGTCTGAGCCAGGCTAGAATATATAAGGGTTCTCAGAGGGTAATATATTATTGACCGAGTGAGACGAAAGTCCCCGTTTCAGATTGTTTCAGCTTCGGCAAAAACCTTTCGTTGGAGGATTCACACCAAACGGCCGGAGCCGACGAGCACGCCACCAGAGTCAAAGGAATTCGAACCCTCCATACAGAAGCTAATAGACTTCGTATCCAAACGGCAGCGGCAGAGCCGACCAGAGCCGACCGACTGCCCGCAACCCATTTAAATATGAAATCTAACTTCTGTATGGAGGGTTCGAATTCCTTTGACTCTAGTCGGGTGCACACCGACTCCAGCCGTTCGGTGCGAATCTTTCATATATCTGTCACATTTCTCAACCGACTCATGAAGCGCATCACATCAAGCTAAGTTAGCAAGCAAACGTGACATTTTGATCGATACATTCGCCATAAACATACAAAACACGTCAAGTTCCTAACTTAATCGTTTTACAAATCATCGACGGATCTCCAATTTTCCAAACGGCGCACAATTATCTCGCTTATGACGGAAACGATGCGTCAGTCCGCCCCCGACCGCCGGCGCGTGCGCATGTATCGCAATTACGCTGTCAATAATACTGACATACCGACAATACTGTCAATATTACTAACATAGTGCTAACAGTGTTCTGTGAAGGTGTGCAAGTGTCAAAATAGAGCAAAAACCGTTCGAATGCTGTAACGTTTTATGTATTCAATATTTTTATCACCGTATGTAAGTTAGAAGAGCGCTATAGCTTATTCGATTTGTGAAATTTGCCGCGTGTTACAAGCGTATTGGTACAGTTTATGTTAATCACTAGGTGACTAGGTGATAAAACATCACGTTCTCTGCGTATACCACGTGATAAACAATATACATCGTCACTTTTTGACAGAGAAACGGTTGTTATATCTTGTGTTTATCGGATCCAACGCTACCGTGACACTGACAGTGACAATTTAGCGATAGGTAACCGACAAACGAGTTCGTAAATATGCGAAATAGCGACAAAATTCTTTAAATATTTACGTGGATTCTTGTGACCATTGTTACAGCAAGAATGTTGCGAAATACCTAGATAACGTCATGATTAAAGGTCGGTATTTAAAATTTTTTTGCAATGTTTCAATTCTATCCTCAGACGGTTACCGCAGATATACTTTGTAGCATTTTGCTCAATTTGTTTTGGAATAAAAGGCGTGCGGTCGTATTTATTTGAAAATACACGACAAACCCTCTCTTTTTCTCGGAAGTTTTCGAAGTGAGATAGATGCTCTATCTTGTGTTTGTATATCGATAAATGTGACCATCACATGCCTGTAGACTTTGAAGTTTTAGTGGGAAAATGCAGTTGAATAGGGATTTCCTGTCAAACAAAATCATAATGTCACATGAAGATTACTATCATCAATATCAATGTTGTCTATAAATATTTGAATATTTATTACAACTAAATTACTTACTAAAACAAAAAAAATACATACAGTGGAACATAGAACCTGCTTATTTTTAAGTCGATAAAAAACTAATAACCAGTTTTAACATCGAGTGATCCAAAAGTTCGACATTAGGTTTCAAAATTATCAAGATAATTAAGGTTTTTGATAACTATCTGATAATTATCTCTGACACTCCCTTCAGTTTTTTTTTGGTAATAACCTAAAAAAAAATTAGAAACTGAGAATGACTGACGTTTTGCGAGCGAGTTCGGAAACCTCAAATTTTAGGTTATTATCAAATCGACATAAGACTATAAAAATCAAGATAACTATCATTGATAATTTTCCTTAGAACCCTGTTCGACATGCTTACTTCAATGAGGGCGAACATTATTGTTTTATTTATATAACCTTCTTGTCTAACGCCTTTTCAAACCGTAAGAAACTGCTTTCCTTAGTAGACTATTACTCCACCACCACCACCACCACCACCACCACCATATAAGCCGAAGGACGTGTACTGCTGGACATAGGCCTCCCCCAATTTTATGGGGAGTAAATGCTATAATAGGGAATGTCTGAAAATTTTGAAAGTCCTTGATTATTTTTCTAATGATAGGAATAACCGTCGCCATTAACGGAAAAAAGTTTCAGATTTTATAGTCGATATAAATTCCCCTCAATTCTTACCCGGACAGAATGGGGGTATCTAAGCTGAACGTCTCTGTGCAGTTAGGAAGTCTTTATTTGACTGAAAATGATTTGCATATAATACGCGAAAAACATTGAAATGAGTAAACAGCCGCAAAAACTCTCCGAACGGTCGTCGAACTCAGGAATTACATAGAATAAGTACTTAGATGCTATGTTAATATGTTGAAACACATAGGAACGACCGTATAGAACCTCTAATGTTTGCAACTACGATAAAACTTTACCTACACCCTTCCCTTTATTTTATTGTTAGTAAAGCTTACAAACGAAAGTTGTATGATAATGTTTGCAATCCGTGCTCACTCGAAGATTCGAAGATCCCAGTACTCGATGACAGTCGAAGATTCACTATCGGATCCCTGGGTCACACGCGATATGTTGTGTTCTTAAATTTTTCATCTATGTTATCAAATCATATATCATTTGTTCTCGGGGAACAAAGGCCTATAAATAAATACCTTATATTGTAACTAGCATACGTACTACCTCTATACATATATTGCTGCGACGATGTAAGACTTCGCGGTGTCAGGTCAGGTCAGGTAGCCGGGTCGCCGACAACGCTGACCCCGAAATTCTTCCTTTTTGAAGATCGATAGATGTACGTACCTACATACATTCTTATAAAATTTCATAACGATACGACTAATGAAAATTGGTGAAACCCGACTTAATATCAGTCTTAAAATTTTAACAAAAAACCTTTCTTCTTATTGTCGTGCACATGCTTAATGCATATTTAAGACTTATATGTTTCTGTCATGGATGCCATTGTCAGATCTGGACCAAATTGAAATCGAACCACACGGGAAGGATCAGCTTTCAATTAATAAAAAAATCATCCAAATCGGTTCACGCAATCGAAAGTTCCGAGGTAATAAACATAAAAAAAGTGGAACTGAGAACCTCCTTTTTGAAGTCGGTTAATAATTGCGTCAAATACAAGTCGTTCTAAAACCCATCTACCCATCCCATTATTTTAAGTTTATAAAAAACGCCCATAACCAACGGGCGGGATCCGCATGTGTTTGCTAAAAAAATTTGGCCGTTATTAGTCATAGAAGGAAGTTACTCACGCCGGGCCTGGGTTATCGTATCGCAGGCAAAATTCTAATATTAAACATAGATATTGTAGAGAATAGGGACTACCAGTCACCCTTGTACTGTTTGCATCTGTATAATTATGATTGTATTCGAGTACGCACTTTGTTTATAGTACATTACGATACAAGTGCAGAAAACAGCAAATTCGCAACGAGTGGTGATAAATTGAAACACGAGCGAAGGGAGTGTTTTAAATCGACACGAGTTGCGAATTACCTGTTCGCACGTGTATCTTACAACGTTTTACTTACAGTACATATGGCTCTTTAAAGTTTCGACATATGCACGTAATCTGCTGATTAGCGCACCTCGTGCGGTAATGTAGCACCATATGTACTGTAAAGTATACAGGGTGATTTTGGGGTCGTGATCCGGAATGATTGTACATGGTCAAGAATTCAAAGTAGATAACATCACAGTTGGTATGACGGTTTATAACACAAATAATTCTCTTTTTCTTCAAATTCTAATGGGAAATAATACTTTTTCATACAACTTGGTCACCCTACCCCACTGTCAACTCTCCATACTATCCGTCAAAGAGAGAAGGGTAACAATGTTTTTTTGAGATTTTGTATTTTTGTCATCAAAATAAATTAAAAAAGAAATACGTTTGTTTCGTGTCACTACAACTTTTTTGAAAAGGCTAACCGATACCAAGTCGTATAACTTATTCTTGATCCACGACCCCGAAATCACCCTGTATTATTCCAGCTCTATCTGTGAGATCCTGTAACAGGCTCTGCTGTAACTAATCATGTTGTTACGTAGTTGTAATGCTGTTGGTGCTCTTCTCAATATTTTGGAGATATATCATCATGTATCTAAAAAAAAACCTCTTTCTGATGAGAAAGAGATTTTTTACATAGCATATTTAGGTTAGCGACATCTGTTTTGTAATATTTGACACAACTCAACTAGTGTCCCCTTTGCAATTCCCCATTCGCGTGCCATTTTCCTATTTACTTGAGGTTGGCGTTGGCTCAGCATGTTTTTTCTTGCCATACCTATCTATCGCCCGTCGTCACATATTTTTCCTCTTCATATCGTCTCTCACATCCACCTTTTCCTTGGCCTACCTCTCCTCTTACATCCCTCCGCATTCATGCCTAATACTTTCCTTGTCACATGACCTTGTCCCTTCTCACGAACACAGCTAATGTATAATGTAAAAATCAGACAAGTCATGATTATGGCAGTGTCTTTTGTGGCAAGATTTAATTTCACCTTGTGAATAACATGTCTATGGTCCTTACATTGACCATAAAAGTGTTTAGAACGTAAACAAAACTCCTCGTATTTGGTATTCGCGAATGCAGCCTAATGCACCGGCAGCTTTCTGCTATCTTGCAAGTGGGTCAGATTAGATATGACGTCACCACTTATCGAATGTGAAGGATGAATACATGCACAAATGCCGAGCTGTTCACCGACTCTCACTCCTATATCATAGTTACACAAAGGTTGCAAACAAGCACACGGCCATCTTGATGATGAGCAGACACCGTAGAGCGGCATTACAGACATCTTGAGGACTCACAGTCGCTAGGCTAGAGACATATGTGGGTCCCTCATTCTCATGGTGGAACCACGCAGTAGCGAAGTTAAGTTGCAAAGTAGATTGTAGTTTTTAGATGGTTTGGTCGCTCATAGTTCCAGAGCATTATGGCCTCAAAAAAAATTTGCTTAATTACAGCAGAAGTTATGCAAGTATAAATTACTTTAGATATCACCCAAATTAACGAATTACATAACTGTGTTGGTGGTCAATTGTGTTAAAACAATAGTTAAAACTGTGATTAGTTAATGACAGCGACATTGAGATGTAATGAATCATAGTTGTGTGAAATCTTGATGATTTGTCATTACGGAAATACCACTATCGTCCGTTTTTATTTGCAAATGTATGATTTTTGCGATTTTTTTTTTTAATAAATTTATTTAAACAAATCAAATAAAACTATATCTAAACTTAAAATATGTTTAAAAAATTGGGCCCCCTAGGCATGGTTCCTAAGATGCTGGCAGCATTTCCTCGCTGAATCGCAACGCTAATGCGTTGAGCGAGGAAGCTGCCAGCTCTTCGGTCCCCTGTGGCGTCTACGAGCCTTTTGGAAAGCTCCTTGTGGAGCTGACGTGCACTGGGACCCCACGGGCCAAGGGTCTCTACACCGAACGGAACAAAACTGTATTCGGTGCCGAGACCCCTATTTTGCTAATTCTATGTAATTTATTAAGATTAAAGTGCTTTTTAATAGAGCTTCGCGTGTCACAGATTGAGGTTACATATAGTATTTTGTGCAACAGTAACATAATGAGGGTTGTTTAATTTCGAGACTCGCTACGCTCGTTTTGTTATTAAAAACTCGACAATTTTAAGACCTAATTAATCATTATGTAATGTAGCATAAGTAGATTTTTTTACTACGAAAGATAAATAATTTGATTTAAATAAAAAAATCGAGATTTTTGCAGAATACGGGCAACGACGTGTGCCTCTTAACAATAAAAAAAAACAGTTGAATAATAATATATGTAAAATTGTAAATCCATTTTGATTCTCCAACCAGTCATATAATGACTTGTATATAAATATTGGGGGACAATCTTACACAAATCGACCTAGTCCCAAACTAAGCAAAGCTTGTACTATGGGTACTAGACGACGATATACATACTTATATAGATAAATACATACTTAAATACATAGAAAACATCCAAGACCCAAGAACAAATATCCGTGAAAAATACACAAATAAATGCCCTGGCCGGGATTCGAACCCGGGACCTCTAGCTTCGGAGGCAGAGCCACTACCAACTAGGCTAAACGGGTCGTCAAATATGGTATAGACTTGCATTTGTATATAAAGTTTATTGTTTTAATACTGCTGTCAGCCATTTAATTGACAGATTGTAATGCTGGAGTAGAAAAATAGTAAATTACCACAGAGGCCGGGACGAAAGGGGTTGCCGGCCGAAGACATATAGACGGATAGGTCTAAGGCGGGCAACCCCTTTTTTCCCGCCGAGGTATGTATAGTGCTTTTCTCAAACATGCAATGAAATAAACAACAAAAAAAACAGTTTTATTTTTAAAACGCATCGTGGCAGAATGTCATGATGCCTGTGCCACAAATTTATGTGGAATGGAAATTAAAAAGAGGGCTTTGCCGGCCTAGGCCTGTAAGATTTGTATGAAATTCCATTAACGACCTCTAGTCCTAGCCGCACCTGAAACGTCATACTTCGCAGCCTATTATAAGGAACATAACATCAATATTTCATTGCATGTTTGAGAAAAAATACTATTATAGTCATTTTTTTCGTAGGACTTTTCGAACATTCTGAAGTAATTTGCTGCTTTATTCTATAATATTCCATGAGGTATAGTGTGGTCATATCTTATCTTGAGTGTACAATACCGGCGTTGCTAGCACGATGACGTCATGGAGCGTGAGAATTCCTAGCATGGCTATTATTCATTGGTTGAATGAGGAACTACTAAAATAGTCATGTAATTAAAAAATAATATTTTGTGGATTTCCGCTTTGTGTTGTTAAAATATTCGTATTTTGCTATGATAAGATAATTATTTCATTGTAAAATACAACACAAGTTTGCCTTAAATCAAATTTATATGCATATACATATGATCGTCAAGAGGTACATACTAATAATATTTGAGTATCTTCACTGCATTATTATATAATAATAATATTAATAATTAACATAGGGGGAAGTTCTTCACACCAAAATGCCTTTATTTTCCTATATCCTAAGCGTAGACTGTGCCCCCGTTTACCATTTCACAGACTAAACAATTTTCAACAACCACCAATCCACCATCAACAATTCCAAAACAAAGAAATGCAAATTCCAAGTTTTTTGGCTGTTAACGAACGCGCCGCGGCCACAAAAAAAAACCCGTCCGCGGACCGTTGCGCTTCGAATTCGGAACGCTCATATGATTCCATGTTTAAATTTAAACCCATACAAGGCTTGCGGCGGCGTGACCTTGGCGCGCCGCGTGTGGCCTCACTTACGGCGAGTTCTGTGGATTTTCTCTGTTACGCTAGGATTATTAGTTTGTCTTTAGTCTTTGAAGTGCGCTGGGCTAGGGTTCAACCTTGCGCAAGCGTGATCGTCAGGGTTTAGGCTACTCCTCAATGAAAATAATTCAATTGTTTGTTTATTTATTTTATTTATTTATTTATTTAATAAGTTACATAATAGGCTTACAGTAAAAACCAAAGCGCCTACAATGTTAGGACTTGACAATATATACATGACAGTTACATATAAACAAATATAAAGTAGCACAAACTATATCTGCAACATAAAGCACTTATTTTAGTAAGCAGGCTCTGCCAACTGTCTGCAAACACGTCTGCATCCTGCCTCAGTACTAGCTCATTGAGCAGCGCCGACGCACGAACGTTGTTGCCGGTTACACAATGACTACTGGTAGAACAGGATCCAATCATGTCAGAAACCTGTTTCGGTGACAGCTGACGAGCTGTCTAATTGTAACGTTAGTGGCTTGTCAGCCGCCATCAACTTCGCAAAGAAAAGCGCGAAGCGTTATAGCATCGGATGGTAATTGCATGGAAATACAAGCATGTGCCGTAGGTACAACCACTACCACCACCATATCAGCCAAAGGACGTCCACTGCTGGATATCATCATAGGTATAAACTTTCTCAAAATTAATATGAAGTTTCTTTCGTATGTACAACCTTCAAACCTTCAAGAAAAGAGTGTACTCCCATCTAAAGGCCGGCAACACACTTACAACCCCTCTGGTGTTGCGAGTGTCCATGGGCGGCGCTAATCGCTTACCATCAGGTGATTCGTCTGCTCGTTTGCCTCCCATGTCATAAAAAAAAAGTCTAATTAGTAAGCGACCAGTTTGTAGCTATTAAGGATTAAATAAGTAAATTGTAAGAGCATGGTATAAATGTAAATCTGCATCATCAACAGGTATCAGGGCATCACTCTACAAAACATTTAAACAGTAGTTCACTGGCCGTATAAAAAATACAAGTTACTAGAACAATTACTTAAATATTATTTTGGTATTAAGCTAAATAAAATGTTATATTTTGCGGGATAGCAAAAGGATATCGCTCATACTGGTAACTTGTCTTGTATTTCCACAAAGCAATTTGAACAAATCGATGACTCAAAAATTACAGTCGGCAATAAAAAATGTCTGTTAAATATAATGTGTTTTGTACCTTTCTCACAACCACAAAATGTCAATGTGATTTTAGACGAATTAAAGCTATTTGGTACACATGCTTAATTAACTGTCGCCTGCGGTATTTCCGGACCGATTCGACCTTCAAACCTTCAAGAAAAGAGCATACTCCCATTTTAAAGGCCGGCAACGCACTTACAACCCCTCTGGTGTTGCGAGTGTCCATGGGCGGCGCTAATCGCTTACCATCAGGCGATTCGTCTGCTCGTTTGCCTCCTGTCATAAAACAATCATTATTTGTTTATATTTATATGTATGATACGGATCTAACGCGATATTTATTTATATACGTTTCAAATGAAATGAAATGAATATTTATTGGTAACAAAGTTACAGGTCATGACCATTACAAGTCTTATAAAATAATAATGCATTACAATTTGAAAAAGGTTAATTGTTGACAATTCACAATACAGTAAAATGTCACTAGGTAAGGTATAAGTAATTGTATATATGTAGAGGTATACACATTATAAAAATTAAAAATTATTATGGCGGCAGTGGTTGCTTGAAAAAAATTTCGTAGCTATAAAATAGCTCCCTAAACAACCAAGTTCTCAATTTCTTACTGTAAGCCGCGGTAGTAGCTGCATTACGTATAGTGTTAGGCAGGCGGTTGTATTGTAAATAGAGGGCCCCCAAATAATATACCGACTCGGGACTCCTCGACACGGGTTGCAGGTCACGTGAGCTTTAGAACTGACGTCTCAGCGTGTCGTCAAACGAGTAATATTTCAAGTAAAGGTGGACGTTTATTGACTGAAACTGTGGTATTAAACTACTTATTCCGCTGAGAGTGACGCCACGCGCGCGCTTAGAGGTCGCTAGTGCTGCGGTTATACGGCGACAGACGCCATTCATGCCGCTCTCGTGGGTTCGATACCTATGATTTCCCTACCACAGATCAATGATAAGATCACCATATTCACTGTCGCCTGGAGCGTTCGTGGCCCAGTGGCGCCCGCGTACCGCGTTCGGTATGCGAGGTTAAGCAATGTGGGCGCAGGTCAGTTCTTGGATGGGTGACCGCTTTGAGTGGTTACTAACTGAGCGCTCCCGTGCTTTGGAAGGCACGCTAAGCCGTTGATCCCGGCTGCTGTCGTTAAGCCAAATTAGAGGCCTTCGGGCGGCTTGAGAACTTCTAACAGTCAAGTTGCCCACTCACTTGACAAAGGGGGGTCGAAGTTGCACCACGTCCGTAGGGAGTACCCACCGTTACCCTACACGTGACCCCTGGGTGGTGCTAAAAGTGCAACAAAACTGGCAACCGTACTTGTCTTCTCGAAGATCTCACGGTTCGTAAATAAATGCCATACGATTAAAAAAAAACCATATTCACCATCACTGTAACGTGTTATCGTAATCCATGGAAATACCATAATAAGAGCTCAGTATCGTAACCTCTTAGATACAGGCTTGATCAAAAGTATTGAGCGCTCCCGCGTTAAGAGTCAGACTTTGAACAAGGCATTTTATATGGTTAGGTTAGGTTTTTTTTAGGGTTCCGTACGTCGAAAGGAAAAACGGAACCCTTGTAGGATCACTTTGTTGTCCGTCTGTCTGTCCTCCAAGACCCTTTTTCTCAGGAACGCGTGGAGGTATCAAGCTGGAATTTATATCAAATATTCAGGTCTACTGTCCCTTGGAGCTGTGAAAAAAATCTAACTTCTAAGCCAACGCAATCAAAAGATACTGCCGTTTATGCCGCAAAGTTCCGCATATTTTCGACACTCGCAAGGGAATCAAAATCTAAAGTAAGCGACAGTTGAAAACGAAAAAAAATGTAAACAAACAATGTATTGAATTTGACATTTAATATGTCTGTACTTTACAGGGTACTTCCCGTGAACTCAGAATCTTGAAATTTGGTACGAAGCAACGTCTTATAGCACAGATAAAGGGAAAATTGCGAAAACCGTAGGTACATTTTTAGTTACATCAAAAAAAAAAAAACGGAACCCTCGGTGCGCGAGTCCGACTCGCACTTGGCCGGTTTTTTAAATACTACGTCGGTGGCAAACAAGCGTACGGGCCGCCTGATGGTAAGCGATCACCGCAGCCTATGGACGCGTGCAACTCCCCTCTTCCCTTTAAGAATTTATATACTCCTTCCACAATCGGAGCGTCTCAGGGTGGAAACTCCTCTGAAACCGAAAGCTCGGTCGAGTATTATGTATGTATTTTTGTAATGAAAGAAAAATAATTTATGAAAGCTACAAAGGAAATTAAGGGGAGCTTTATAATTTTGGCCAAGGCTGTATATCAGCATCGTTGTAGCTACGCGGGCGTAGTGCTCAAAATAAACACGACACAACAAACACGGACTCTAATGTCAAGAGAATAGGAATCTATGTATATCTGTGTATTGACGGCCTGTTTAGCCTAGTTGGTAGTGACACTGCCTCCGAAGCTAGAGGTCCCGGGTTCGAATCCCAGCCAGGGCATTATTTGTGCATTTAGCACGGATTTTGTTCTTGGGTCTTGGATGTTCTCTATGTATTTAAGTATATATTTATCTATATAAGTATGTATATCGTCGCCTAGTACCGATAGTACAAGCTTTGCTTAGTTTGGGACTAGGTCGATTTGTGTAAGATTGTCCCCCAATATTTATTTTATTTTTTTATTTTATCATTCTGATGCCTTATGTATGAAGCAGAAATAGTTATTTGTTCAACAAGAGAGCAAAGTAGATTTTTGCTGCGAGTGTTGATTATGAGTCCCGAGCAAGCGAAAGATCCTATAATTGAATCACGAGCATAGCGAGGGACTCAAAGACACGAGATGCAAATATCTTTGCTCCTCGTGTGATACATACAACTTTTCACCTCAGCGGCGAGAACATATAACGCAAAGGAATAGTGACATAGACAATGAAGTGTATTACACCCCGCAGTATTATAAGATGACCTGACGATATGGATAATTAAAAAGTAAGTTTTTTTCACGCTCGCAGCAAAATTGCATTTTGCTCACTGGTTTCAAGCAGCAAAACCGCCATGTTCGAGCCGCTGAGGTGAAAAAACATTTGATCGCAACTGGTTTACGTACGTAACGCGGCCAAAGGGGCCAAAAGGTACTCTATCTGGAGAATGACATTTATACAGGGTGGCCCATTCAAATCGGTCAGTATGGGAAAGTCTAAAACTATAAGACATACGAAGATTTGTTCTTAGGAACCATGTCACCGATTTTACAAGTAGAGAGGTACAAACAACCATAGAGACAATTTTACATGCCTGAACTTGTTGAATATTGTAACGGTGGTCACTTTGAACACCTACTATGATAAATTAAAGTATGTGAAAAAAATGCATTTTATTCATTTTAGACATTATGTTTCTTAGAGACATTTACTGCTTAAGACCTACACAAACGATATCTGAATAGAAATAGTGTAAGTTTATTTTTTCAAAACAACCGGGTACGATTCCCTAGCTGGGTACAGTGTTTTTTTTCCAATGTATGAATGCAGTTTTTCTTTTTATCAAAATCGGTGACATGGTTCCTAAGAACAAATCTTCGTATGTCTTATAGTTTCAGACTTTCCCATACTGACCGATTTGAATGGGCCACCTTGTATATTTATAAAGTGTAATTTTAGCATCATTTAGGTAAAAATACCGCTGCTCCGCATAACACACACCTAGCCCTTAATAATCACTCGCATACCTGTCTACATCTATTTATACCATTTTCAATCCTATTTCAATCACACAAAGTGCAATTTCACCTGTTAGACTCACATCAATCCTTACCTGTGCGTTTTTAAACTGTTTTCAACCTAACCTCACTGCGGTACGGTTCAATATCGCCCGATAAATAGATTTAAATACTTAACTGTCCGTGTGTGAACGGTTCTCAATCTTATTTCGTTGATATAAGGTGTCAAATGGCTTGTGTGTGCGCGTTGCATAACGGTATGCAATGCGCGCGCAGTGATGTTGCTAATTAGTGAGATAAGGAAAGCATAACCTAGTTATTGGAATCGGACATCAACATACAAGTCCCCTATTAGGCGAGTATAAGGCGCCTTCCTGACTTGTCGACGCGGGGGCGGTACGATATGAGAAAACTGTCAGCTGTCAGTGTCAACCGATACTAATGCAGTACTGCCCCACTTCTGCGCATCGTATTACTACTGCGCAAACGATTACTGACAGTATTTGACACCGTAGCCTATGGACACTTGCGACTCCTGAGGAATCGCAAGTGCTTTGCCGACCCTTTTAGTTAGGGCTTTATAGGACATCAACGGGCGTCACTCAAGAAAAATTTGAAGAAATTATGGCTCTCCAACGATCTGTGATTTGGTTGAGTACTATAATTATTTATATATTGTAATTTTGAATATAAGCTTAAATAAATAATAAATAAATAATTATTCTGTATTTATGTATTTATTATAGGTATATGTATTTTTTTATTCATTATATATGTATATTTATTTCGGACCCGGGTATGTCCTTAAACTACGACCAAGACCACCGGGGAATGGGCAGCAGCATTCCTAGAGTGCGGTGGAGATACTGCGATCGCCAACCCGCATGCCAAGCGTGGCGATTACGGCATTTACCCCCCATGAAATTGGGGGAGGCCTATGTCCAGCAGTGGACGGCCAGGGCTGATGTGGTGGTGGTGGTATATTTATTTATTACATATGTATTTATGGGTATTTATTTAGTTATGGTTTAGCTACAAATTATATTCACTCATTGTAACGTTGTTGTACACGGTGTAAGTTTGTCTATCTCATTCTTTTTAAAAATCTCCTCTCAATCCCTCAAAGGTTAGCTGGAAGAGATCCCTCATAGGGATAAGTTCGCCTTTGTACTCTAAGTACTAAGTTTCTAAGTTTCGTTCTGCCGTGCGTTCTTTCGGTCCTCCTATCATATTTATTATACCGACTAGGGCACGTTTGGTATCGTTTTCTAATAAATTGAGGATGGCCAATCATTTTCTGGGACATGAATAACATCTTTTCATTGAAAAAAAAAAGAAATTAAGACAAAAGTCGAAAAATCTCAGTTAAAAATTTTTCTTTCTATTACGTCTATTACGTGATTAATAATTACTCTTAGGGTTTGCAGTCCCGGTACTTATTGAAGTCCCGAAGTTTTCGGGACCGGGACTGCGTCAGTCCCGGGAATTCCCGGATACTTTCGTGACTTTCGGGACTTTGTAGTTTTTAGGGAGTATGTATGAAAAAACCGGACAAGTATGAGTCAAACTCGCGCCCGATAGTTTCGTTCCGTACTCTCATGGTTTGTAGCTATAATAAACTATTTGGCGCATGTATATTGTCTAGTGTAACCTGTATCTGGATGTCCCTTTACGTTGCTTAAATTGAAATAGTATTTTTATGTACAAGTTCAAAGTTATTTATTACCTTACTTGTAATGTAAGACCATGCTTATTATATTACCAAATATCATGATTCTAGGTCAACGGGAATTATCCTATAGGTTTTGATTCCCTTGAGAGTGTCATTATGCGGTATTACAGCCGCATATTTCGATTACGATTACTTAGAAGTTTGATTTTTTCGCAGCTTCAAGGAATTGCGGTTCGAAGTATTTTATTTTTATATCAACCTTGAAGTACGGAGATCAGCATGTAAGAGATTAGAATGGCTCTTAAACAGCTCAAAAACAACAATACACCCGTTGAATATGGTATTACAGCCGAACTCCTGAAGGCGGGTGGAAAACCGGTCCTTACGGCCCTCCAGAAGTTGTTCAATTCAGTCTTACTGGAAATAAGAACGCCAAAGGCATGGAGCGGGTGTGAGGTGTAGTGGTGCTTTACTTCAAAAAGAGCGACAACGCTCTGCTAAAGAACTACAGGCCCATCTGACTTTTGAGCCATGTATATAAGCTGTTTTCATTTCAAGAGTCATTACGACCCGTCTCGCACGCAGGCTAGATGGCTTCCTGCCTCCCGAACAAGCCGGTTTCTAAAGAGGCTTTAGTACCGTATAGTATACCACTATCCTACGCTTCGCCAGGTTATACAGAAGACTGGGGAGTATGACTTGCCCCTCTGTTTAGCGTTCGTGGACTACGAGAACTTCGATTCGATTCGATCGAAACCTGGGCTGTGCTAGAATCTCTGCAGCGGTGACTAGCGCTATATCGAAGTGCTGAAGTGTTTGTACGAGAACGCCACTATGTCAGTCCTTCTCCGGGACCAGAACTCGAAACCTATTTAGTTGCAGCGAGAAGTCCGGCAAGAAGATGTTACTTCTCCTAATTTGTTCTCCGCTGCACTGGAGGATGTTTTCAAGACTCTGGACTAAAAAGGCTAGGCATCAACATAAATGGCGAGTACATCACTAACCTTCAGTTTGCTGACGATATAGTAGTCTTGGCTGAGACCATGGAGGCTATGCTATAAGTACAATGCTCAATAACGTCAGTAAAGCCTCCGAGCGAGTTGGTCTTAGGATGAACATGGACAAGACGAAGATCATGTCAAATGCCCACGTAGCACCAACTCCCGTAACAATCGGACACTTAACGCTCGAAGTTGAAGACGACTACATTTACCTAGGACAGACCGTCCAATAAAGTAGGTCAAATTTCGAGAAAGAGGTTAATCGTCAAATCCGAATCGGGTGGGTAACGTTCGGGAAGCTACGGCACATCTTTTTGTCCAATATTCCGCAGGGTCTCAAGACGAGAGTCTTTGACCAGTGTGTGTTGCCACTTGCCAGTGATGACATATGGCACTGAAACGTGATTGCTTACTATGGGCCTCATAAGAAGGCTCAAAGTCACCCAAAGAGCAATAGCGACGGATATGCTGGGAGTATCTCTGCGTGTTCGTATCAGGAATGAGGTTATCCGCAACAGAACCCATGTAACCGATATGGCCCGCCGAATCGCTAAACTTAAGTGGCTGGGCACATAGCACGTAGAACCGATAGCCGTTGGGGCGGAAAGGTTCTCCAGTGGCGTCAGCGTACCGGTGGACTGATGACCTGGTAAGGATCGCGGGTGCAGGCTGGATTCAGGATTAGCGCATTGAGGAAGTCTTTGGGGCATAGGTCCAGTAGTGGACGTCCTTCGGCTGATATGATGATACCTCTACGCGTTCACGAGAACAACACATCAGAGTTGATGAAATGAGCCCGAAAAAACAACTCATTTTGCCATTTCACTAGAGAAGTTCAGTGATATATATGAGTGTTATTCACCACAAATAATGAAATCCCGAAAGTCCCGAAAGCAACGGGAATTACAAAATCAGTCCCGGGAAAAAATGTGAGTTTCATTTCCCGGGAAATACCGGGATTTTCGGGATCGGGATTTCCGGGAGCACACCCTAATTACTCTTTATTGACTTGGGGATGCGCTGTGTTGATAGTGAGGGACCCGCAGATGTCTCCAGCTGTCAAGCTAGAGGTATACGCAGGCCCCCCACTCCCAACACAGCATCCTCGGGAGCTCTGGCGACCTTACTCACCACCAGGAACACAACACCACATACCTACCTAAGGGGCAAGTAGTGGCAACTGTTTATTAAAATCGCATAAAACATTTTAAAGACGAAAACATTGTGAACGGATATGTAAGTAGGTGATGTTAGAATATTTCCTTTTGTAAACAAGGTACACTTTATCAGAACAAATACTGATAGCAGCACTCCTTCGGACAGTTCAATTGCGACTCCGAACCATATTGTCACGTATGGATAGATATTCAATATTTATCATGGGTCACAATGTCTAGTAAACTATCAAAATAACAGTACCAACTTCTTCATTTAAAAAAACCGGCCAAGTGCGAGTCAGACTCGCGCACGAAGGGTTCCGTACCAGAAAATAGGCTAAAAGCTGGTACCATTAAACACTTGTTTTATTGAGTTTTTTTTTGTATTTGTTATTTTAGCGGCAACTACTCTGTTGTATGGGAGCCCCCTTAATTATTATTATTATTTTGATTTTAGTATTTGTTGTTGTAGCCACAATAAAAATACATAATCTGTGAAAATTTCAACTGTCTAGCTATTACGGTTCTTGAGATCTAGCTAGGCGAGTGCTAGCCATGAAAAAGGGCTAAAATATCACGTTTTTTGTAGGGGAGCCCCTTAATTATTATTATTATTATTTTGTTTTTAGTATTTGTTGTTATAGCGACAACAGAAATACACAGTCTGTGAAAATTTCAACTGTCTAGCTAGTTATTACGGTTCTTGAGATACAGCCTGGTGACAGACGGACGGACGGACGGACAGCGTAGTCTTTGTAATAGGGTCCCGTTTTTACCCTTTGTGTATATTAGGGGACATTTTTTACACAAATCGAACTAGTTCCACGGTAAGCTCAATAAGGCTTGTGTTATGGGTACTAGACGACGATATATTTAATAGATATATACTTAAATACATAGAAAACATCCAAGTCTCAGGAACAAATGTCTCTGCTCACTACAGAAACAAATGCCCTTACCGGGAATCGAACCCGGAACCTCTAGCTTCGGAGGCAATGGCACTACCAACTAGGCTAAACAGGCCGACAAGTGCAACACGAGTGCGGTAATCAGCAGATTACGTGCATATGTCGAAACTTTAAAGAGCCATATGTACTGTAAAACGTTGTACGATACACGTGCGAACAGGTAATTCGCAACTCGTGTCGATTTAAAACTTTAATTTATCACCACTCGTTGCGAATTTCCTGTTTTCTGCACTTGTATCGTAATGTACTATAAAACAACTTAAATCTAAAACAGGCCTCGAAGGCATTGTACCATTGACCACTTAATAGGTTAAGTCGTCTGTGCATTGTACCGAGGATGCTGGCGGCAATTCCTCGCTGTATCGCAATGCTGATACGTTGAGCGAGGAAGCCGCCAGCTCTTCGGTCACCAGTTACGTCAACCAGACGCTTCGCAATTTCTGCAAATAACTTATGCGCGCTGGGACCACATGGACTTAAAATTTCGACGCCAAAAGGTAGAAACATGTACTTCAAATAATTTATTAAAAATAGCTTAAAGGTATTTTTTACATAAATCTGGGATAATTAAATAGTCACATTATATTTGCTACTTTAATTTGGAGCGCTCGTGGCCCAGTGGCACCCGCGTTACTGCGTGTGGTATGCGAGGTTAAGCAATGTCGGGCGAGGTCAGTCCTTGGATGGGTGACCGCTTTGAGTGGTTACTAACTGAGCGCTCCCGTGCTTTGGAAGGCACGTTAAGCCGTTGATCCCGGTTGCTGTCTATGATGGCAGTCGTTAAGCCAAGTTAGAGGCCTCCGGGCGGCTTGAGAACTTCTAACAGTCAAGTTGCCCACTCACTTGACAAGCCTAATCCCAATAAGGTCGGTTTTCCCCTCGGGTTGGAAGGTCAGATGGCAGTCGCTTCCGTAAAAACTAGTGCCTACGCCAATTCTTGGGATTAGGTAGCGGACCCCAGGCATTCTTCAGGATGCAATTAACTGTACTGGGAATAACGCTCGGATGATGATGATGATGAGTATATTTGCTACTTCAGTCTGAACTAGGAAAATCCTGTATCTCAGTATATAAACTAAAATAGTAGAGTATACACTGAGGGGATAAAGCACTGTTTTATGTCACGGGCGCGATATTGTATCCTGAGCAAACTAGGGACTCCAGATTTAACTCCCGAGCGTAGCGAGAGTGGCACGAGTTAATTATTAAGCGAGGGAATTAAAACGGAGTCCTGAGTGCAGCGAGGGATTCACGCTCGTCCAAGACGGAAACAGCTTTATTCCAAAGGAGAATACTCTACTTTACTGACCTTTTGCGAGATAAAAAAAAACAAGGCTACTTACTAGAAACAACGTTTTATTAAAACTTAAAGCAGTATTTTAAAAACCTACAAATTGTAATTGTTCAGAGGAATTCAAGTCTCATTACAACCCGCTGGTTAATAATGAGATTTAGTACAACACGGCGAAATTCTTACGACTATAATGACTTACCGGAAGGCGTAGCGTGGGCAGGCCTCCCACACGGTGGACTGATGTCCTGGTAAGGGTCGCGGGTGTCCGCTGGATGCGGGTGGCGCAGGACCGGTCATTGTGGAAGTCTTTAGGGGAGGCCTATGTCCAGCAGTGGACGTCATTCGGCTGACATGATATGATGATGATGATGATAATGACTTACTTTAGGTGGTGAGGTTTGCATGATATATAATTGGGCAATGTCGAGCATGTGGTCTGAAAAGAAATGTGTATCATACTAATAAAGTTGATTTAAATCCGTGCACAATACCTCTAGAGAAAGGAATATAAAGTTACATAATAAGAATATTACAACACGGTTATACAAATGCAAAACCTAATTCTTTCGTAATAAACATATTTAAGTAGATCACAAAAATTAACGTGTGAGTCATTGTCGTAAGCGATCAGCATTATTTCTCTCATTCCTGTCATATTGACATTAGCGCACAAAAGTGAAAAAAATATATACGATGTGGCCTGTAATAGGAGCAATAAATTTAAAGGACGCTTCCTTAGAGCATCTACATTCTACAGTAACCTATTGTGTCCAAAAAAAATATTATCTTTTTTCAATTGGGAGAAATTTTGATCTAAAGTTATGACCTCCAAGTAATGGATCTTGTCACCCAGAGATTATACCACGGCAGTCAATGCTGATTTTGAGGTTGCTTCATAGGTTGTGACTCATAATCGTTTTCGCATTTTTGGTTTAAAATGATATTTTTGGGATTTTAATTTTTTTTTGTGTTTTTTAAATAAATAGTTATTAATATAGATCCAGTATAGTAAAAAAGTACATATAAGCTACGTTTACGAAAAAAAAAATCTAAAAAAAACTTATTTTTTTCAAAATTAAAACCATTTGGAAATAATTGCTGGAGAGCTCAATAGTGTACCGTTTAATTTTTTGCTCCTATTACAGTCCACACCCGTATATGGGTACGATTTTATCAATTGGCCTAAGCCACGCATTCTCTAGAGAAGTTGTAGTTGGCGAATCTAATAGTAATAAGTTACTGCTAATGCAGCTAAGTATGCTTAAAGAGCCGTCAAGAAAGAGTGGGCAGAATGTAAACTTTAGCCCCTGTCATCTTTGTTTTACTTTTGGCAGTATCTCGTAATGAATGACACTGTAGTAACATTCTAACTTAAACTAAGAGGGCTGGCATGACGACCCAAAATGAAACCTGACCTCCGACACAATAGCACGCCACTTTGCTCAGTCTGATTTCTCGCCAGCTCGCACTGATTCTGAACTCACGCAGGTCCGCGTCCACCAAATCCTTCCAGCGATACTTGGCGCGACCCACAGGACGCCGTCCGGTCGGTCGGCCCACGTATGCTCTTTACCTGTAGATCTGCCCCCATCCTCTTTAGGTGACCAAGCCAGCGAAGACGGTGCGCTTTGGTTTCACCAGCCACTAGATCTAACTTAACTCTTCAATTTTAGTAGTCGTTACTTTCATGAATGTATGCATATTGTATATTGACATATCGAGTTGAACGAACCGCGCTTAGCCGCCGAAGTTTGTTTGCTAAGGCACCCGCCAACATCTGACAACTTTGGTGTGATTCGGCATCCCAAATTATGTTGACTGAGATGAGGCAGTTGGTTTACCTTTGTTTCAAGTGTTTATTTGTATTTAAATCATGCATACCCACCGTGATCTTCACATTCCCCTACTATCAGCTACTGAATCAACTAGCTATGAAAAAATTAGTCCATCTCATCATCATCATCATATCAGCCGAAGGACGTCCACTGCTGGACATTGGGCCTCCCCCAAAGAGTGCCACAATTACCGGTCCTGCGGCCTTAACCAGGTCATCTGTCCACTTTGTGGTATCCGGTAAATTAACATTCGATAATAGAATAAACAAATTTCCAACGGTGTATAATCAATGTATTGCCACCTAAAAACCGGTATAGAAATGATTGAAGAAAATATCCAATAACGAAACGTACGCTGATCGGAATCGGCGTGACGTCACAACTCGTATGCGCCCGCGCACGCGGTCGCTGACACCGCTGCATGTGACACGGTCGGCTGGGCCACGGACGGGTCACTCTGTCTGTCGAACAGTTAATTAGATTGCATATAAATGTTCTGCAGACTAATGACAAGCGGCTCTCTGTGAGCTGAGAACCTCGCAAATATTTTTTTTCATATTTCAAAATATCCAAAAACTGACTCGATAAAAAAAAAACTATATTATTATCGAAACTGCTCACAAAATTTCACGAGAATCGGTTGAGAAATGCGACCTGCAGAGGAGAACATCCGGACAGACAGACAGACATACGAAAGAATTTTAGTCGAAAGATGAAACGGAGCCGCTTCGCTCGCTACGCTCGCTCGGTCAATAAACGAACGACATACATACATAAACTCACGCCTATATTCCCAAAAGGGTTAGGCAGAGCACATGGAAATTAATTTCATTGCTAGTTTTAGGTATTATATGTGTGATGAAGAAAATGTGATATTGCTGTGACAGGTTGCTAGCCCACAACACACTTTTACCTGGTTCTCATAGTCGACTCCGATACCCAAGGGAAGAAAGGGGGAGGTGCTATTCTAACCCGGCACCTTATGACGTAATGACATATGGATAAATTTTTGGACCATCGTTAAGGGAGGTATTCCACTCATCCAATATCTTTGTCCAATATAAATTTGATCAAAGAAATTGGATGGTTTCATCCAACTTGGATGGGACCCCGACATTTGATCAAAGATTCTGATGACAGTTAAATCAATATGGCTACGCATGAAAAAAAAAAACTTGGCAAAGATATTGGATGAGTGGAATGGGCCTACGTCAAAGAACTTTGATCTAAGATTTGACAAAGAAATTGGACGAGTGGCAACCCTAAGGCATTTAATTGATTCCGTTGTGACACGAGAATTTGTCATACCATTTATATGGGTAACTTTCGTGCCACTTAAAATCAATTAAAATGTAGGCGAATTAAATGCCTTAACGTTAGTCCAAAAATTTGTTCCTCACCCATATTCCACCACCATAATTATCAGCCGAAGGACGTCTACTGCTGGACATAGACCCCCCTAATTTCATGGGGGGCTTCGGTACGCACAGTTTACCGGACGCAATAGCCCTAGTACCATAGTACCATATGTACTCGTACCAACACAACTCATTTACAATGAGTACTAAGTAAATCTTAGGGAGACAAAAGAGCGTACTCCCATCTTAAAGGCCGGCAACGCACTTACAACCCCTCTGGTGTTGCGAGTGTCCATGGGCGGCGCTAATCGCTTACCATCAGGCGATTCGTCTGCTCGTTTGCCACCTATGTCATAAAAAAAAACAATTCTTTACACAAATCGAACTAGTCCCATAGTAAGCTCAATAAGGCTTGTGTTATGGGTACTAGACGAAGATATATTTAATAGATATATACTTAAATACATAGAAAGCATCCAAGTCTCAGAAACAAATGTCTCTGCTCACCACAGAAACAAATATAATATAATATAACCTGGACCTTTTTAAGGCACGAGTGAATAGGCATCTTCTGGGTGAGCTCGCTTCATCGTCGGCCTCATCTTTGCCCCCTGACTAGATGCTGGCCAAGAGCAATCCCATATAAAAAAAAAAAAAATGCCCTTACCGGGATTCGAACCCGGGACCTCTATTAGCTTCGGAGGCAGTGACACTACCAACTAGGCTAAACAGGCCGACAAACTAACTAAACCTGGCTAACATCCTATTCTTCACCACTAACTGATCCGTATCATCTATATTAATAATTTCGTGCAGGGGTACGGTAGACCCGAACGAGACCTGTCTCAAATTGAAGAACGTATAAAAATAACGATTTTTGAGTTGAACATATGTATGCGCAAAATTCGGATTGTCGCGTATTTTGCATTTAAAAGTGTTAATTTGATGACAAAACGTCGGCCATATTGCCCACAGACTATATTGCTATATTAAATTTGTTGGTTGACAGTGTCGGCTACGTTCGAAAATCGTGAACTATTTTTGCGTCCGGTATGTTGGCCAGTTTGCTGGGCTGCGTTCTGGGTGATAACCCATCATCGCCCATTGTGTGGATTCGGCTAGCCGCGTCTGCAGCGTTTTGTTTTTGTAGTTTTCAAGCGTTTGTAAACTTCACTATTATATTAGAAATGATAGTTGAGTCAGAATCAAATAGGTATTTATTTAATATAATAATTGAGTACAGTTAATTACAAAAATTATAGGTAATTGCCGATTTGGTATTTAATCCACGAAGTCGAACAAACAAGAGAGCGCGTGAAGGTGATACAACCGCTTATAAAGCCCAGGTATCCCCTCCACGCTCTCCTCTAGCAGCTGCAGCTGTAGTAGGTGGGACGCGCGGAGCATGGTGACGTCAAAGCCACCTGACACCTGTCAGGTGGGGCGCGCCGAGCATGGTCACGTCATAGCCACCTGACACCTGTCAGGTGGCGATGGCGTTGCAGATACGCGCGCATGTTGGAGTCGCCTGTGATGTCAGAATGCGCTCCTCGGTGGCGCGCACGTTGCTGGATCCGGCGATTGCCAACACGGCCATTCTGCATGGTGCATCGCCCCGGGCACCTCACGAGTTAAGATGAAATGCTGTAACATAACCACAAGCATAATTAGTAAATATTCAGTTCATGTAACGGAAAACATCTCGATTTGCATAATTCCTCATCACCCCATCCAAGTTCCGAATTCCAGGCGTCAATTAAAGGGCTATGGCCGCACTTAATTATATACCTTTATCCATCGGAACCTCTTGTACTTAAAGGGCTCTATGCCGCACTTAAGATTTTCAAGTTTTACTTGGATGGGTGAATAATAGGAATGTATACATGCATTTCTTAATGATTCCGTAAATAAAGCATTTTATCTTGACTCGCTTAACTCCAAAATGTAATAAATACCATGTGACTATTTTAAGTGTATTATTTTCATACCGTTGCCAACACGGATAGTTATTACAATATATCAATGTACTCAAGAACATAGATTAAAATGTTATCGTAATTAATTAACTTTAGTGTTCATTACTATTAGAAATTATTATTAAAGCAAAGGCTTTAGAACATCCGTCACCTCATATCTGTCATTACCCAATACCTTATTGACTTGAAAAGGTCCTTTGAACGTCGGTAATAACTTTCTGCTTCTCCCATCATTATTTTGGCTTTGGATTTTAATTAGAACCAGATCACCCTCTGTGTACTTATGTGCTTTGATTCTTGGTCGAATCTTTGTTTTTGTGCTATGGCATCAGCTTTTATATTTTCATTTACTTTCTCGCGCAACTTTGTCACGTCTAAGACACTTAACTCGCTATCAGGGGCTAAACTATCAGTATCCATACGCAGCCGATATCCGAGAAAGACCTCACTCGGAACTGCTTTAATAGTTTTATGGAAAGTGCTATTCAAACCTTGCTGTAGAATTTTAATGTACTGGTCCCACCTATCGTCTGTCGTGTCCGCACCGATTGTTTTTAAAGCCTCTAATATTGTTTTATTGAATCGTTCAGCTTGCCCATTTGAACGCGGCATACCCGTTGCTATAGTATGCAAATGGATATTTTTATTCGAGCAGTATTGCATGAACTCGCTAGAAATAAAACATGACCCGGGATCTGTTATTATTCTTCTAGGGTTACCGAATGATTTTGAAATAAAGTCTAATTCTTTTATTGCGCAAGATGACTTTGTGGAGGGTACGGCCGAAAGAAACACAAACTTTGTAAACGCGTCAACAACAACTAATAAGTATTCATTTTTGTTTTAGTTTTCACAAATGGGCCCAAATGGTTCATATGGAGTGTGTGAAAGGGTTGAGCATATTTGGGCAACGGGTATAACTCTTCTTCTTTAGGACCTCCTTTATTTTTATAATAAATACAATTCAAACAGTTTTTAATGTATTTTTTTACTATGTGGCGCATCCTTGCAAACCAATATTGATTTGCTATCCGTTCTACTGTTTTATCGACAGAAAAATGTCCCAAGTCATCGTGATTGCATTTAATTATCTGCCATATACATTTTTTTGGCACAACCCAGCGACGACCATGGGTAGTTCTTATAGTCTTGTTACTGTCGACGTCTCCAGATTCTATAATTTTCCTAATTTTCTGTAATTCAGTGTCTTGTAATTGTACCAACAACAACCAGTCCGCTTCCGTTATTGACATTATAATTTCGGTTTCTGATCTTTCTCCGGATGGCACAGGGTTTCGACTTAATGCATCCACATGTTGCATTTTGTTTTACCTTCACGATGGAAGGTTTTGAAAGTAAACTCTTGCGTGGATAAAACCCATCTTGCAATCCGGGGAATTATCTCTCTTTTATTTAACGCAAATTGAACTGCGTTGCAATCGGTAACAACTTTAAATATGGAACCTAATAGATATAACCGGAATTTTTGTAGAGAACAAACGATTGCCAACAGTTCCAATTCGAAAGAATGGAACTTTTTTTATCTACTGTGGTTTGTCTGCTATAAAAGTGCACTGGCTTTTCCCCTTCGTTTGTTTCCTGCATTAATATTCCGGCAATACCCTCTCTACTTGCGTCAGTATATAAAACATTCTCTTTATTGGGGTCGAACATTGCTAAAACGCTATCTGACGTTAACTTGTTTTTTAGTACTTGAAAGGCATTTTCCTGATCTGAACTCCATTCCCAAGCAGTGTCATTTTTCAATAGCTTAGACAGTGGAGCCGAAATAATTGAACAATCGTTGATGAATTTTCGAAAATAGTTAATTAAACCGAGAAATTGTCGGAGTTGGTGGACAGTTTTGGGAGCGGCAAATTTACGTACAGCCTCCAACTTATTTTCGTTAGGCATAACACAACTCGGTTTTATTTTATACCCAAGAAATTCAATTTCTTTTTTGAAAAATGACACTTCTTTAGGTTTAATGTCAGTCCATTTTCTTTAAATATGTTAAGCACTTGTTCTAGCAATTTCAAGTTCTCCTCTACTGTGTCAGTTACTAAATAAACATCATCTAAATAAATCAGTACATTTCCGACTCTTAAATTCCCCAAGACCTTGTTCATCATGCTTTGGAAACAGCTTGGCGCATTAGCTAAACCGAAAGGGAGTCTTAAGAATTCATAGTGACCATCTTCGGTAACGAAAGCGCTTTTAGGAATCGATTCCTGACTCATCGCGATTTGATAGTATCCGCTTTTCAAGTCTAAACTTGTAAAACACTTATGATCTTGAAGCCTATCTACTAACTCCTCAATACGTGGCATGGGGTATTTATCCTTGACCGTGATTTTATTTAATGCACGATAGTCAATGCAGAGCCTTTTCTCTCCGTTTTTCGTATTAACAAGCAGAGCTGGGCTTGCATACGGCGAATTACTTTCACGTATAATGTTATTTTCTAAAAGTTCACTAACCATGGAGATGGTGAGTGAACTTTTATCGCATTATCTTACGATCGGGAATAGGGGCTCTAAAGGGTCTGCATTGAACTGGTTGGGGACTAGTAACATTAATTACCATTTCGTGGCCATTAACTTTCCCTAGTTCCTTAATATTTGATGCCACACAACCGCTATATTTCTTGAAAAGCGCTATCAATTCGTTCTGATGAGAATCCACATTTAATTCAAAATCGATCACATTATTACAAAATTCATTTAATGAAGATGCGTAATCGAACTTTAATGCATTTCCGACGCGTGAATATATCAAATCGGGTCGTTCGGTCATATTCCTACCTATTAATACTTCACAATCTGCCAAGTTATCTATGATATAGAAATCTATACCCGTCAAACATACCGTATCTATTTTTAGACTAACTGTTATCTTGTGTGTGACTGATTTCAAACTTTCCTTTGAAAAACCCTGCAATGTAACAGGCGAGGACATCAAGACCCTTTCTATAGGATATTTCCTTAGCACAGATTCCGAAATCAATGAACAACTACTGCCAGTATCAATGAAAGCTACGTGTTCAAAATCATTCATGAGAATATTTTTAACAAACTTTTTCCGCGGGTCGAGGGTAGAAACAAATTTAGTTTCTTGTTTGGGTGCATTCTTTTTGTGGTAACATTCCATTTCTGTGTGTCCTTGCTTGTTACAGTAATTGCATTGGCTTTTATTCGCGGGCTTATTAACATCACAGTGAATTTTTCTATGATTTCCACCACAAATATAACATTTAATCTGCTTTCGATGTTGTGTTTGGTTATTAGTGTTACGCGTAGTGATAGATTGTTCCGGTAAGTTATAGTGACTAGATGTTGACACTGGTGTTGAGTTGTGACTCGATGATGGTTGTATTTCATTTTTCGTTTGAGGTTCACGAGCATTCGCGCCTGATTGTTTTAGTGTTTTTAGTCGATTTATATACACGTCCATGTAAAAAGCTTGCTAAATTATCGCTAGTTCCGAAATTGTTTGCCTCGATAGCTGCTCCAATTGTACTATCCCCTATGTTACCGACGATAATCGAAATAATATCTTGTTCAGAGAAACCCAACGACAATCTATAAATTTTGCATTTCTGTTCGAAATAAAACTCGTAAAGAGATTGGTTGTCGTTTGGTTTGTTCTCAACTAATTCCTTTAACAGCTCAAACATATTTCGACGTTTTTGGAAGCTAGACGCTAATCTCATCCGCCAATCCTGCCATTTCCATGAGGGCCAGGAACAGTCGGTGCGTAACAATGAATCGTACCATACTTTTGCTGGACCTTTTAGTTTGTTTTCAAACCACATGCTCGACAATGCCGAATTATAGGTCATGTAAACCCTACCGAAAGCAAGACATTAAATCCCTTGGTATTAGCCGGGTTATAATGTTGTACTGAATTTCATTATAACCCGCTGGTTAATAATATGATTTCACTTTTCATAATTCTTATTACTATATGCATAAAGTTTAATTTTGCTAAACACAATTTGTCCTAGGCCATGGCCTACTTGATTTGACAAAATAAATGAAGTTTGCCTCCGTGTGAACCCCGGTCCGGAGGAGCGCGGTGTTCGAAATTCGAATTTCGAATCTAGGACCACGGCTTGTGCTTTCGAATTTGGAACGTCGCGCGCCTTCATTTGTTCACGCGTGACGAACAAATCGAGTACCAAATAAAAACATTACCTTATCTTTCCATAATTGGACTAACGTGTCTAATGTTACTATGTACTTTTAATTTGCTAAATAAACATTATTTATCTACTGAGCCTGTTTTTTTGTCTCGCATAAGGTGTGAAAAGTAGAGTATACACCTCGGGGATAAGACTGTTTTAGTCTTGGGCGGTTGAACCCCTCACTGCACTCAGGACTCAGGAATTAACTTATAATTTCAATTCGCTCCCGTGACATAAAACAGTGCTTTATCCCCTTAGTGTATAATCTACTATTAGAGCCTGATACCGGATAATCTCGTCAGACCATGAAAAAGTTTGCGCGTAGTTCATGATAATATTCAGCCAAGCACATATGTCATCCGTCAATGGGTTGAATTCAGGTATCATATTATTCAAAGTAGAAGCCAAGCTTGTACTTACAGTTTGGGTTTCAGCTTTTTGTGATACCTTTTTCCTTTTTGGTGGCGGAGGCGATGGAGTTCTCGCAGAGGTTATGGTGATACCACTGGATGAACTTGAACTCGAACGTTGCCGCCGTTTTCGTTTCAAGCGTTTACTACGCTTATCCATTTTTGAACGTAGGTAAGAGCACTTCTGATGTAAACTTCACTATTATATTAGAAATGATAGTTGAGTCAGAATCAAATAGGTATTTATTTAATATAATAATTGAGTACAGTTAATTACAAAAATTATAGGTAATTGCCGATTTGGTATTTAATCCACGAAGTCGAACAAACAAGAGAGCGCGTGAAGGTGATACAACCGCTTATAAAGCCCAGGTATCCCCTCCACGCTCTCCTCTAGCAGCTGCAGCTGTAGTAGGTGGGACGCGCGGAGCATGGTGACGTCAAAGCCACCTGACACCTGTCAGGTGGGGCGCGCCGAGCATGGTCACGTCATAGCCACCTGACACCTGTCAGGTGGCGATGGCGTTGCAGATACGCGCGCATGTTGGAGTCGCCTGTGATGTCAGAATGCGCTCCTCGGTGGCGCGCACGTTGCTGGATCCGGCGATTGCCAACACGTTCTATACACCTATCAGCCTAGCTAGCACGATAACTTATACCGTCACGTTATATGGGCGAAATGTATTAAAACGTCACATAAAACGTAACGGTATAATCTATCGTGCTAGCTAGACTGATTGTCACAACAACCGCCTTCAAAGCGAATGTATGGGGCCTGTTACATGGATTCATATCACGATAAGTATCACGTGAATATTAAAGCAGAAACCATACAAATTTGAAAACTGCGATAATATTGACACCCCAGTATTGTGATAATATTAATCGTGTAAAGGACACCACTTGAATGTTTGCTGAGTCTGTCCGCCATCTTAAAGCTGCGTCTCTATTTTGTTTGTGACAAACTACTAGGTGTAAAACGGAACAAGTTGTTAAATAGCTTCCATTAATTGGAGAAAATATTACCAACTGTTATTATTATCACGTGAAACACTGAATATTGAAGCAACATCCATAGGGGCCTGTTACATGGTTATTATTATCACGCGATATACTCATATCACGATCCGTATCACGTGCAATGAATATTGAAGAAAGATCCATACGATTTTGAAAACCACGATAATATTGACACACCAGTATTGTGATAGTATTAAGCGTTTAACAGACCCCATACAATTTTAAAAATCGCGATAATATCGAGTGTAAAGGGCCCCACTGAATAGAATTTGGCGGAGAATAGAGAGCTGCTATCGCGAAACGAAAACGAACGAACATCGTGTATTTCCCTCTGTGTCGCTCGAATTTGCAAGTGCGACAGAGAGGGAGATACACGAACTTCATTTGTTTTTCGCGTTAGCAGCTCTGACTTCGCACCAAAAATACTGACTGGCACATCAATATTTAACAATGCACATCTGAATTGAATTTTAATGAACGATTAGTATTTTAGCTATACAAATCAGTACTGATTACGGTGTCAAATTTTTTATGTGCCTTTAAATACTACCCTTATAAAAATGCTTAGGATTAACCCTTTGCCCGTAACGTCGTTTGCGTAATCTTTTACTCCCAATTCCATATAATTCCATTCCATACTTTTATTCCCAATCCAGACTACAGACTATATTTCTATACGATTCAAAGTTTCATCATAATCCGTTGTTATAATGTTTTTATTTTATACTTTTTTGTACACTATTTCTTTCGTCGTTTGCATAACTGTCACGAATAAATGTTTTGTTTATTTCTTTCTTATTTATTTCACCCGAGCGAAGCCGGGCTTTCATCTAGTAAATTAATAACACCATACAATTAAACAGCCGACGTACTGTCGGGCCGCTACGGTGTCCGCTCACCAACCGTGCTTTACCTAACTGTACATGCGGTTGGTCGTATGCAAACACGCATGGTATATGACTAAGCGAGAGTTCTATTAAAAATTATTCGAACCAAGCGCTTTGCATCTTCTTTTATAATGCGCACTTCTAAGGTTTGGAATTCTCTGCCGGCGTCTGTATTTCCGAGTTCATATAACCTGGACCTTTTTAAGGCACGAGTGAATAGGCATCTTCTGGGTGAGCTCGCTTCATCGTCGGCCTCATCTTTGCCCCCTGGCTTGATGCTGGCCAAGAGCAATCCCATTTTTAATAAAAAAAAAAAAACATAAGAACTATGATCAGAGATCGAACTATTGGCGTAAATGCTCTTGTTGCGTGTTCATTTTGTTTTAGATGTATTTATAAAAGACCTCAAAAAAGGACGAAGTTCTGTTCTATGTTTCATTGTATGTTTTTTTAAGCATAATATTATATCTTACATTGATGGTTATGCTATTAAGTGATAAAAATAAATAGCTAGGCAACGTAAGATAATTTACTTTACTCGCTGCCTTTTTATTTATATCAAAACTTAGTATTTATTAGACGTCAAATCTATGTATATGACCTTATCTGAGCGCTAAAGTATTTCCGCTATTCCATTTAATTAGACCTGTTAATTATATCATCTTATTCACATCACAGCTAACTTACATTGGCAATAGATATAAAGGAGAGGGCTACCAAAACGTTACAGATAGTGAAACCAAAGATAGTTTAGTGTAGTGTACAAATGAGTGCGCCACGAAGATGCAGCGACCACTGAGCAACGTCAGTGTGCAGTCCTACCAAGACTACCAGCCCAGTCGGAAATATGGTACGTTTTAGGGACGTTTAGAGACCATTCATATCTCTAATTTCAGTTTTGCCATGGTGACTCGAAATGCGATGGCCCTCGACGCATCTAGGACGGGTATGGGATCTCCTATGTCGCACCAGCGTCGCAACTCCGTGGGCTAAACCATATTTTTTCCATGAACGATCGCAACCCCCAACTGCGACCTACGACCCGGAGAACCGCCTTTTATTTAATTTTTTTAAAGTCGCGTTGTATGCGCGGACAACAGACACGCACGCGACATGGGTCAGGGTGCGCAACGACTATATAGTTCGTTCGAAACTCCAAGAGTAAATTATGTCAAACGAACGCAAACAATAAACGACGAATCGTGCTGAGTGTAAGGCAGATTTTTGCTTGGGTTTTTCGACAGCATTTAATCTTACAGTTTCGAACTTACTATATATTTAACCTTTTCCCCTCCATTGACTTGATATAGTCGGTACATATAGTACATACCACCCACAATGACTTCACATCAAGTCGATGTAGAGGCAACCTACGTGGTATCAAGTAAGGTCATTTTCGTCTTTCAGTCTTATGCTACAAAAACTTTGGCCACAGAATAGTATAATGGTTTTTTTTTTTTTTTTGCCTTTGATTTATTTAATATTATTACATTTTTCAACATCACAAATTTCAACTAATATCCTATACTTATTAAAAACTTACAAAATAAATAATTTAAAATAAGGGGTCACCCCGCGGCATCGTGCCAAAGATGCTGGCAGCATTTCCTCGCTGTATAGCAATGCTGATGCGTTGTGCGAGGAAGCTGCCAGCCCTTTGGTCACCAGTGGTGTCCACTAGCCTCTTTGCCACTTCTTTAAAGAGGTCATGGGCCCTGGGACCCAACGGACCGAGGGTCTCAACGCCGAACGGAACGAAGTTATATTCGGCGCCGAGACCCCTATATTTGCTTTGCTTAGCCTTTTCGGCCGCCTCTGCCGCCGCACCCGCTCTGACTGAAGTTCCGTGGAGATGGGAAGGAGCCAACGTGTCCACACACGTGGCGTCCCACACTAGCACACGTCCCATCTTCCACGGAATCAAAGACATACCATCCGGCCTCTTGCCATCGTCTCTAAGAATGCCGGGTGGCTCTAGTAGCGCCGGCACGTTGACGGTGGCAAGAGGACTGACGGGACGGTGACTTTTACTTCTTTAGCGTGTGAGATACAACTAACGGAATCTACTGTGGCGGCGAAGAGGTTAAATAGACCTAAATTGCTGATGGGACATGACATGGGAGGGTGACAGTGACATTTAATTTCAACCGTCAAAAAACGGAAGGTTGCCTACTTGGGTCACGTTCTTAGGCACGCCGGATAGCTCTTGCAAGTCATTATAATCGGCAAAGCGGCAGGCAAAAGACTAGTTGGCCGTAGGAAGAAATCGTGGTTGCGCGTCCGAGAATGAACGGCAATCGCAAGTGCCGCAGAGCTTTTCAACCTTGCGAAATAACGAATGAAACTGGTTGGAGAGTCACCGAAAGAAGACGAAATTGAAATATTTGAACTTTGACTGAACTCCCGTTTGTTTCCCAGGGCCGCAGTATGAGCCGGGCGGCTACGCAGCCGCGGTGCAACAGCGCAGCAACATGACTCAGCGCGAGGACGCGCTCAAGTTCGAGCAGGGACGCATCAAGGCGTTACAGGAGGAGCGGCTGCACATACAGAAGAAGACTTTCACGAAATGGATCAACTCCTTCCTGCAGAAGGTAAGCGAGACTCAGCGATACTCAGAAGGGTCGCAGTAGGATCCAGGCCGGCTGCGCAGCCGCGGTGCAACAGCGCAGCAACATGACTCAGCGCGAATACGTGCTCAAATTTGAGCAGTGACGCGTTAGGCGTTGCACTTATTTGATCGATCAACGAATCATCAATGTATTATGTGGTAAAGGAAAACACAACTCCAATATCTGCTTACGACGCATCCATAACTTGGTTTAAGTTATTATTGTTACAAATATGTATAAATAGCCGCTACATCAGTCTTAACGTCATGGAAGCGTTGAGTTCTCATCTGCTAAATCCTTGATAAGATGACTAAATATTATGGGTAAAAGTGATTCATATTGTCGCTAATTAGCTCCACGTGTGATCAGAGCATAAATATAAGGAAAATATAATGCTTTATTTCTTAAATCTCCACTATAGTAGAGTACCTGAAATACGATTATGAGCCGGAGCCAATAGCCATATACTCAAAAAAACAAGCGTTATTAAAATCCCTGAATGACTATACAGTACACAATAAAACTTACGATAAAACAAGGGGACTTTTGCTAAAAAGTGGCCTCTCCCTAGCAACGTTTCGATTCGTGGATTAACCTATACTATTTCCTTTACAAGATATTCGCTTTACAGAAAACCTGCAGCTACATTCAGTAATAACAACCCTACTTCCTCAACTATTTATAGCGTTATCAGAGGAAGAGATAGACTATCAATACTTAAATACAATGCTTTTTCAATTTATAATCATTTATTCAGTCACAATAACCAATATTACGTTTAATTAATACATTATAACATTTATTATATACACAAAAAAACACGAATATGAAAATAAGACCTGCTCTTGGCCAGCGTTTAGCCAGCGGGTAAAGATGAGGCCGACGATGAAGCGAGCTCACCCAGAAGATGCCTATTCACTCGTGCCGTAAAAAGGTCTAGGTTATATGAACTCGGAAATACAGACGCCGGCAGAGAATTCCAAACCTTAGAAGTGCGCATTATGAAAGATGAAGCAAAGCGCTTGGTTCGAATTAGAGGAATTTCGACCAGGTAAGGATGGTAGCCAGCCGTACGTCTGGATGTCCGATGGAAGAAGGGGGAAGGCGGTATGAGCTCATGGAGCTCCTGAGCACACTCCCCGAAGTACAATTAGTAGAAGACGCACAGACTTTGAACTTTTGACACCTCCCCCCCCCCTCCTCCCTGTATCGGTAAATTTTCACAGAACAGTAAAATTAAAAGTTCTTTATTCTTCAATTTAGGCATATTATATGTCAATGGTAGCTCACCGGTTCGGAAAAATAACCTCTGCCACGAGAAGAACGAAGAACCGGCGTAAAAAAACTAGGCTTAATATTTAGGATTCCGTACCAAACTGGTTAAAAAAGGAACCCTTATGGTGCCGCTCTATCTGCCTGTCACGTTCCTAAATAACTACTTATGCTATCTATGTGAAATAGTTATAAACAAGAATAACCCACAAAACTGGCAACCGTACTTGTCTTGTCGAAGATCTCACGGTTCGAAAATAAATGCCATACGATTGTTGTTCTTATAGAATATGTTTAAATTTTTTCTGTGAAAATTTACCGCCCACTGCCACTTAACTTTAGCGATTCGGAGGGCCTTATCGGTCACTTTGGTTCTTCTGCGGATGGCCTCATTCCTGATGCGATCACGCCGAGAAACACCAACATAGCTCTCTCCATTGCACTTTTATTGCTACGAAGCTTACCAAGAAAAAAAAATGAAATTATTAAACAACGTTAATATCAATCTAAATTATAGAGGAAAAATATAATGAACATGTCTAAACTAAATAAGTAACTAAGTTTGTATAATGCTCCTATAGATAGCGCTGTGTCGATGGCGTTCAATTTTTCGTCGGTTGGGACGGGTACACGATCGTCGTACGGAACCCTCGGTGCTCGAGTCAGACTCGCACGTGACTAGGGTTGCCATACATGCGGTTTGTCCGGACATGTCAGGATTTTTGACCCTTTGTCCGGATTGCGGCCGAACTTGGCAAGTGTCAGGATTTTTAAGAATGACCTCATAAAACAAATGTTTACGTGATATATTTATTGCAAAGTTTACACAGTTTTAAGAGGGCGCAGTATGCTCGGTCTGGTTTGGTTCTCCATACAAACGTATTTACCCTCTCATTTTAAAACGCCATGCTAGAATAACATGAAAATTTGTATACACAATGGGATCCGGCATATCTAGGTCGGACCATAGTTTCTGTTGCTAGAAATTGTAAAAGAAAAAAAATACAGCGGCCTTTTGAGTTTTTTACGGATTGTATGAAAACCTTAATAATCGCTGTATTTTTTCTCCATTATAATTTCAAGCAACAGAAACTATGGTCCGACCTAGATATGCCGGATCCCATTGTGTATACAAAGTTTCATGTTATTCTAGCCTGGCGTTTTAAAATGAGAGCATAAATACGTTTGTATGGGGAACCGAACGCACTGCGCAGTCTTAATGAATGAAAGGATACATAAAAGAAGTAAGTAATCAACAAAAACATTTTTTTTCATTCAAAACAATTTAAAATAGTATAAATTACACCTAAAGAGGAGATCAATTTGTTTGCTTAAAACTACTTACAATCTACTTTTGTTATTTGGTTTCAATTATTTATCAATTTGCACAATACAACAGGTAGATCCACGATATAGTACACCGCAGAGCGCAGCGCGTCGTTCAAGCTACGCCAAATCTCTGTTACAAGAAATGTCAGGATTTTTAGGGTGATGTCAGGATTTTTATTAGGACATTTAATTCTTCCATATGGCAACCCTACACGTGACCGGTTTTTAATTTCGTTGTAGAATGCGTGCAAATGATATATCTATTCATCTGTCGCGGGCATGCATGAGTCACGAGGTCATGAGGTCACGGTTTGACGTCTGAACTGTCAACACCTACATTTACCTAGCTCCGTTGTATTTATTTAAAATCACGGTAAAAAGTTTAAGTGAACGGCTGCGAGGGTCCAATAAATAATAACCTACATTGTTTTATGTAAAAAAAAACATTTAATAAGTTTACAATTAACAATTGTGCATAATATCAGTGTTTGAAAATCGACTTGTGGCTATTTAACAATTAGTGTTTGTGAGGGTCAGCTGACCGGATTTCAGCGAATCAGCTGTTAGCGTTCGCGCGTGCACGTTTGACAAGTGGCTAAACAGGTTGATCGATTACTGACCTTATTACAAAGATCACAAAGCAGATTTCACAATGGCAATTTGTGCAGGCTGTCGCAATAAAATCGTTGATGGCGTATTCTTGAATTGCGCTAATTGCAACGAAAAATACGATCTCCTCTGCGCGAACGTGCCCGAGGAGGTGTTCCAAAGCAAAGAAGCAAGAGAGTGGAAAAGCTGGAATTGTGTGCAGTGCCGAAGTGCCGTGCCTAGGACGGATAATACGGAGACGCCGGTACGGGGCGGTCATTCCAATGTCAATTTGTGCCGAGGCGTTGGACGTCCCCGTGCAGTTTTGAGCCCCGAGGAGCCCGAGGGAGACAGCTCCGTCATGGAGGTATCCTACACGGACAGTCAACTCCTACACAACACCACCCCGGTCGACAATGGGCTCGACACGACTCGCGCCACCGACTTGCAGCTGCTGATTGCCGAGCTACGGCTTTTCCGAGAGGACATGAGGGCGATGAGCAACGAAATTGTTGCTCTCCGCGCGGCCATGTCGAACCTCGCGGACAGGATCGATGGCTGCGATGGGCGCATTAACGCGCTCTGTGCCCGGGTCGAGTCCCTGGAAAGCAGGCCTAATGACGTTGCTGCAGAGACCACTCTGGTCGAGACCGTGTCGCAGCTTAGGATGGAGCTCAACGACCGCGACCAAGAGTTGCTACTAAATGACATCGAGATATCTAGTGTGCCCGAAAGTAGTGGCGAAAATGTGATGCATTTGGTGGCAACACTTGGTCAAAAGTTAGGGGTTACACTCACTGAGCAGGATGTCGTCAACGCTACTCGTGTGGGGCGTGCGCCTCTGCTGGAGGACGGCGGGTTGGGGCCGGCGCCGCGGCCGCGGCCGCTGGTGGTGCGCCTCGCGCGTCGCGCCGTCCGCGACCGTCTGCTGCAGGCCGCGCGCGTACGTCGCGGGGCCACCACGGAGGGCACCGGCATCCCCGGCCGAACGACCAGATTCTACGTCAACGTAACAAAACATAATATTCCGCCCCCCATCCGTAGCCTGGAATGTATATCAAGTTTTAGAGCAAATTTGAGAACAAAAATATATGAACATCAGCAGCAGCAGGAGACGCTCCGATTGGCTATTTATGAGATAAAGTCAAATCCAGAATTTTCCACTTCCTTTAAATTATATTGTATTTTTTCTAAGTATTATATAAAGTTTTTTTTAATAAAGTACATAAATACCTGCCTTTTTCGGTGCCATTTAACATATCTGCCTTCAAGCCATTCGCAGCTGTAACCGTGTCCTAAACATCATTCATTGGTAACCATCACGATTACATGTATTAGTTTTTATTTGCATGTATTAAATTGTCGCTTCTGTCTTATGATTGTCTCGCTTTGTGTCTTGTTTATGTCCTGATTTCTTAATTGTATTCTTCATCTAATTACATTTGTTGCCTTGATGCGGGGAACCTAAATAATTCAGAAGTTTAAAGTTAGAGGTTGGCGATAGATAAGTGACGCAATATTTTATCATGTATCTGTTTTATAAGTGTTACTTACCTGTGTCCTGTCCCTAAAACGTAGTGATTATACTGATTATATTCTTCTTGCCCTAAAAACTGTGAAATTCTTGTGTATGTTTTATTAATTTTATTATGTTCGAAGAAAATAGCACTAAGTAAAATATATATACAGAGATTACAGAGATAAGAAACAGTCATAGAGATGTCAGTGAAATACTCCACAATCTCCACATAGATCGAGCGCTACTGTGGTATAAAGTAAGAACTAACCGTACGACCGCTGCATCTCTGTCACTCCAATACGTAAGTGCGACAGAGGAAGCACCCAGTGACATCTGATACAAACGAGTTAAACTAGCATCCTTTGCAAAAAGTCGTACTTTAAGCCACAGATTAGCTTCGAGCTAGATGCCTGGATGCGTTCAATTTTTGTATAAGGCCGTGTGGTACAGTCGGGTTCACTTACACGTACACGCATTTGTGCCTTATTATTATTATTTATTGTTTATGAAGTGTGTACGTGTGTGTGAACTTGGCTGTGCCGCACAGATCGTGACCCATCAATGGTCCTGCCGGAAGACCAGCGCTGACTCCTGAGTCAGCACCATGCTGAGGCGGGACCATTTCATGGTAAACTTTGAAAATTGTAAAACTTTTTTAACATTTTGTCTGTTTGCCATGAATAAAGCTTTTCTATTTCTTTCTATTTCTATTTCTATTTCACTGCTTATCGGCCAATTTACGTTATTGAAAACAATTTGCAGGCTATCTATTTAGTTTCTTGGTCGTGACACGGCAACTGACCTTATTAGCCGCTAGTGAGATGATTTCATCGCTTCTATAAACTATTTAATCAATATTTTAGTAGCTGTGTTATCTTGTACTAGATATATAATAGGCCCGCCATAAGCGAGATTGTGAAGTAGGTATTACGCCATTTCTTAGCTTAGGAACACTGTTCTGCCTGAATTATACGAGTATGACCTCTATACGACGGCCTGTTTAGCCTAGTTGGTAGTGACTTTGCCACCGAATCTAGAGGTCCCGAGCCGATCCCGGCCAGGGCATTTATTTGTGCATTTATCACGGATATTTGTTCTTGGGTCTTGGATGTTTTGTATTTAAGTATGTATTTATCTATATAAGTATGTATATAGTACAAGCTTTGCTTAGTTTGGGACTAGGTCGATTTGTGTAAGATTGTCCCCCAATATTTATTTATTGTAGCTCGAATTTGATAGGCACGATTATTAAATGCCGATTTCGGTTTTTTCTTTAGGTAACTAAGCATTGGCTCACGGAAACCACAAATTGTGGCATAGCAAGTATAAAATTAAAGTCAGTTTTTTTTTGTATAAATTATTTATATTTAAGTCTTGCCAGCATCACAATAATAGGCATTGCAACAGATTTTCTAAAAATACTCTGTCTTCCAGGCTCGTATGGAGGTGGAGGACCTGTTCACGGACCTGGCGGACGGGCGGCGGCTGCTGAAGCTGCTGGAGATCATCTCCGGGGAGCGGCTCCCCCGCCCCAACAGCGGCAGGATGCGCGTGCACAAGATCGAGAACGTGAACAAGAGTCTCAGCTTCCTGCACACTAAGGTTGGTGGTTTATATCCAGTGCAGGGGTGGGCTAGCAACCTGTCACTGCAATATCACATTTTGTCTATCTATAAACCTATCCTGAACCTGTCCTGAACAGAGTGAACGAAAAGAGAAGCTTACTGACCACAATTAAAACCAGAAGACAAAAAATGATCGGTCACCTGCTACGACACGACCACTTCATCAGGAACATTGTAGAAGGGAAAATAAATGGGAAAAGAGGAAGAGGAAGGCCGAGGAAAAGTTATATGAACGAGATAAAGGAGGTATGGAGGTCGTGTCGTACCAGGACGTCAAGAAACTAGCCTTGGACCGACAGAAATGGCGAAAACTGCATCACGCTGCACCGACAAGAGCCCAGCTCTTAAGTGAACGATGATGATAAACCTATACGAGTAGTTGCTAAAAGTAGAAGTAGAAATATTTATTGACAAAACATTTACAACAAAGATACAAGTCTTTGGGTTCTGAGCTAGGATTCCCTGTCACTGGGTCCTTAGTAGAATGATAAGCATTAAAATCGAGACATGCAATGCGTACAGAGCTAATGAACAAGAGACAATATTTCTTAAGCACTTTGGTGGCACTGAATAATAATTTTCGTGTGCTCTGCCTGTCTCTTTTGGGAATGTAGGCGTGAGTTTATGTATGTATGTAGGGATGGGCGTAGAAATCCTGGCAGGGTCGCCATGTAGGGATGGACGTAGAAATCCTGGCAGGGTCGCCATGTAGGGATGGACGTAGAAATCCTGGCAGGGTCGCCATGTAGGGATGGACGTAGAAATCCTGGCAGGGTCGCCATGTAGGGATGGACGTGGAAATCCTGGCAGGGTCGCCATGTAGGGATGGACGTAGAAATCTTGGCAGGGTCGCCATGTAGGGATGGCCGTAGAAATTCTGGCAGGGTCGCCATGTGGGGATGGGCGTAGAAATCTTGGCAGGGTCGCCATGTGGGGATGGGCGTAGAAATCTTGGCAGGGTCGCCATGTGGGGATGGGCGTAGAATCCTGGCTGGGTCGCCATGTAGGGATGGACGTAGAAATCTTGGCAGGGTCGCCATGTAGGGATGGCCGTAGAAATCCTGGCAGGGTCGCCATGTGGGGATGGGCGTAGAATCCTGGCTGGGTCGCCGTTTAAGGATGAGTACAGTAGTGATACAATTATTATGGCAATTTGGTTATTATAGGTTTGATGAAAGTTTATCGCATAAAACCATTCCCAATTAAGAGGGCGCAGTAAGTTTGGTTCTCCATACAAACGTATTTATGCTCTCGTTTTAAAACGCCATGCTAGAATAACATGAAACTTTGTATACACAATCGGATCCAGCTTGTCTAGGGCGGAAATTAGTTTCTGTTGCTTGAAATTATAATGGCGAAAAAATACAGCGATTATTAAGGTTTTCATACAAGCCGTAAAAAATTCAAAAAACCGCTGTACTTTTTCTTTTTCAATTTCTAGCAACAGAAACTAATTTCCGACCTAGGTATGCCGGATCCCATTGTGTATACAAAGTTTCATGTTATTCTAGCATGGCGTTTTAAAATGAGAGCCTACATACGTTTGTATGGAGAACCGATCCACACCGATCGTACTGCGCCGTCTTAAGTATTAAAACAGGTTAAGTTACTTTTGTTCTGGAAAACGAGCGGATCTCGCCATCTAACTTTTAGTTTGGGAGTATATATTTAGTATGTAAAATGTGGATTAAAACTACGACCAAAACTACCGTGGGATGGGCAGCAGCAACTTTCTTTTTTGATAATTAATTTAATAAATTATAATGTTCGCGTTAGGACAAACATATATTCACTCTAAATATGGTGGTATGTACATGCTGAGCTTAAATTCTACGGCAATAGTGTGAGGGTGTGTGTGGTATGTATACAGTGGGGGAGACCTATGTCCAGCAGTGGACGACCTTCGGCTGATGTGATGATGACGTAGTCTAAAAGCCGAGACACACCGAATGCGTGCGCAGCACGTGCGCGTGCGCGTTGTATCGTATGAAATGTCATAGTAGATGACACACCGCTTGCGTGGCGTGCACGCGTGCTGCGCACGCCACGCACACGCGTATACGCATTCGGTGTGGCTCGGCCTTAAGTTTATTTACCATGAAATTGGTTCCAGTTCAAAAATAACGCAAAGATTAAGTAAATCACATTCACAATGCTAATCTAAGATAAACTCCAGTTCTCCCGGCTCAGCTGTTGGCTCGTTATCACTGTTATCGCGACCTTGCGTTGTGTAACACATTCCGACGGTAATTATAATTAGCTACACTTATCTATTCCTGCCGTACGCGACATTATTGGATAGCTGGATTTGTAATATAAATCATAAGTTGTCTAATTTGTTATGGTGAACAACTCTCAATGGGAGTGTTTGGCATCACAGCGGTTAGAATGGCGGAGGATGGTTCACGTCCAAGTTCGCGAGTTCGAGGATCAGCGCAAAGTTGACTTTGATTATAAACGTGACCAGTTAAAGCCCCGCCCACCTGCTGCCATAGCATACAACTAGTAGAACGGCGCTCAACCTTTTGTCCACCGCCCACTTTCAGATCATTTTACTTTTCTAGTGCGCTCCTCCCCCCATGTTTATTTACTTGCCATTGTGAAATAGCTTTTGCCACAATAATATTTAAATGTGTATTATTATATAGTCGTAAGCTACAGTAATGTTGCTACAGCATTAAATCCACGTTCAGCTAAGTATGATGATGATGATGGGAATGCTATCAGTAATCGTTGAAAAATCGACCATAATCTTGGGTACAGATGCGGAGTTGGCTTCCGTAGCCAAAATTCTTGATAACATTTGCACACGCCCCCTTTGCCCTTTCAACGCCCCCTGATTTTATCTGGGTCTTCTACTGCCCCCCAGGAAGCTTCCAGCGCCCACTAGAGGGCGTTATCGCCCACGTTGAGAACCTATGCTAGCGCATGAGCGCTAAAACGCTAGATAGAAGTCGGAGTGGTCGCCATGGCCGAAAACGGTCGGAGAGATCATCATCATCAATTTGTTATATTTAGATTCTATCTATTCAGTCCCTCAGATCAAGAAGATCAGGCAATTTCTCCCCCTGAATCAGGTTTAAGGTAAAGATTGCCCCCATTGAACAAAATCTTGGAACCTCGCCTTGTATTGTCAATTTTATAGACTGCGGTGTCGGTTTTTCATCAGGCATTCCAAATGCATGTCTATACCATATACAAGTCATTATATAACTGGTGGGAGAATCAAAATGGATTTCCATACATTATTATGCAACTGATTTTTTTAAGAGGCGTTCGTCAATGCCCGTATTCTGCCACCATATCGATTTTTATACGTTAGTGTGGGCAATCCGTATAAAATGAAACATAAAAATCAATTATGTACGATAACTTCTTAGCTAAATAACTAGAGATAATTACAACATTCTCCCGAAAAACAAAACATGTGCAAGGTTTTCGGAGTGTTTAATCTTTGCTTCATTTATGTATTTGGTCAAATGAAATGGGATGATGTATGTATGTATGTATGTACTACTTTATTTTATTTATTTATTTATTTACTTTATTTGGGGCATCAACAGCAATACAATATGAAAATACAAAACTTAAACTAGAATAACAATAGCCAATGACACATGAACACAAATCCAACCTTAGTGGTAACACAGAAAATAAGAATAATAATAATGCACAAGTGTGTGTGAGTGGGAATGCGTGGATTATAGTATAGTGTGTGTTTGTGGTTCATGAGGTGTGTGTGTATGACAGTAAAAGACAGTATGCGGTGCATAACTTGTACTACTACTTGTAACTTGTACTATTGTACATAAAACACGACAAAACGATAAACAAACAAAAAGTAGACGTACAAAGGCGAACTACTACTGCTGAAGGGCTGCGAAGCTGCTGGGGGGGGGGGGGGATAAACGGTCCCCTTTTCACACATTCATACATACATAAACTCACGCCTACATTCCCAAAAGCGGTAGGCAGAACACGATAATTAATTTTGAGTGCCACTTTTAGCTATTGTAGGTTTATAGGTGGAGAAAATGTGATATTGCAGTGACAGGTTGCTAGCCCATCACCCACGACACACTTTAACCTTGTCCCCATGTCTACTCTTATGACACTCCCTTGGTGATGCTATCCTAAGCCGGCACCACAAACCAAAAAAATCGAGCTTAACTTATGTGACAGAACTGGGGGGCAATTTTTGAGTTTCGAACTAGACATGCGAGCCGTGCCGGCTAGCCGCCGCCATAAGAGGTGGCACGCCGCCGCCGCCGCCGGCTTGTTCAAAATTCGCGCCGATCGGATAGCAAGCCCGCCCGCGATTTTCCAGCGCTAGGCAAACTCTCGTCTAACACTGAGAGTCATCTTTGCTTAGGACACGGTCTTCATAATTTGGTAACTATGGAATTAGTAAGTACTCGAAATTGACGCACTTGTTACGAAGTGCAAAAAAATTGTCTTCCGGAAACGTTCACTTGAAAACGCAGCGCGTACTATCGAAGATGATGAAAATGACCGTATTTCTGATTCTGATCAAGAACAGGAACAGGATTCATCTTTCCAAAATGATAAACAGCGCTATCGGTTTGGCGAGTTGGATCACGTTGCAAGTATTGAATCAGCAACACCAACACGTTGGCATGGCGTACTTGAAATGCTCGAGAGCATGGTCCACTGCTGCAATCGCAGCCCAATCAATGTCTGATCTATCACGTCATGGCTTTTTTTTAATTAAAAATGGGATTGCTCTTGGCCAGCATCTAGCCAGGGGGCAAAGATGAGGCCGACGATGAAGCGAGCTCACTCAGAAGATGCCTATTCACTCGTGCCTTAAAAAGGTCCAGGTTATATGAACTCGGAAATACAGACGCCGGCAGAGAATTCCAAACCTTAGAAGTGCGCATTATAAAAGAAGATGCAAAGCGCTTGGTTCGAATTAGAGGAATTTCGACCAGGTAAGGATGGTAGCCAGCCGTACGTCTGGATGTCCGATGGAAGAAGGGGGAAGGCGGTATGAGCTCATGGAGCTCCTGAGCACACTCACCGAAGTACAGTTTGTAGAAGACGCACAGACATGCTACTTTGCGTCGATGTGCTAAGCTCTGCAGCTTATTTCCCACTACCGTACTGCCGCCAATGAGCCTCGAGCGATAGAAAATTTGAAGTCGAGTGGTATTCACCACTCGCATTCAATTCTATCAGTAGAAATTTAGTAACTACTAGGTAGGTCATTCTGGATCTATTTTCTTCCTACTTGAATTTAATATTACATGAATAATATAGATTTAAGCTGGATAAAACACATACATTACGACAATTAATTCAATAATGATGTTATTATTATTAATAACATAACCTCAAATACAGAGCCAATTTCTTTTTCTTTTTGGTCTTTATTTTTTATTTGGAATGTATTACGACGCTTAAGATTACCTAGTTACATCTATCAAAGAGCAGAAGTAGGTATCTTCTGCTTACGTAACAATGGGAAAATATATTTTTTATATGTTTTACATTTCATACATTTTTAGCCAATATTAGTTTTTCACTCGCCATTTTTTTAATACACTAAATGGGCAAGGAGTAATAATTTAGAATAATATTTATTAATTTTTTTTATAATTATTTTTAAATTAAGAATTCGAGTACGCATTGTTTATCTAAATAGTTCGGCCGCCAACCGCATTTTTCGTAAAGAAGCGGAGAGAAGAGATTGGTCATGTCGTTACGTATTTACGTTTATCAATACACTGAAGATGTACTTAAATAATAAATATATTACTACGAATTCAATGTTTAATATTGTTTCATCTCTATTTTGTATTATAAATACGAATTTCAATAACCGATAACGAAATGCAAAATATCGGTATTCAATTACTAGCTTTCGAGATATGACACTCAAAAATAGCTCTTTATGGGTTCATTCGAAAATAATCGTGACAAATTTTCGCGTGCGACTTTTTTCTACCGCTTGCCTTTGATTTCGAGCGATCGAGACTCAAAAATTGCCCCCCTGGCTGGGTTTTTGTGATGGTATTTGGCGGAACCAGGCGGGTTCTGAGGGGTGTTCGAGTTCCCTTTTAAATCGAATGTGTTGCACTATAATCTAGTGGCTAGATGATTTAACATCTAGCTGTATTGACCGGGACCCGGGTATGTCCTGAAACTACGACCAAGACCACCGGGGGACGGGCAGCAGCATCCCTGGAGTGCGGTGGATGTACTGCGATCGACAATCCGCATGCCAAGCGTGGCGATTATGGCATTTACCACCCATGAATTTGGGGGAGGGCTATGTCCAGCGGTGGACGTCAATCGGCTGACGATGATGATGATGATTGACCTTGACCTTGTGTGCGCAGGTGCGACTGGAGTCGATCGGCGCTGAGGACATCGTCGACGGCAACCCGCGTCTGATCCTGGGGCTCGTGTGGACCATCATTCTGCGCTTCCAGATCCAGGAGATCGAGATTGACGTGGTTAGTACTCATTTTTTAAGTATCATCAGATCATCACCTCCCTGCCCTTATCGCAGGGTCGGCGCAACATGATTTCTTCTTCCATTCCTCTCTATTATTCGTCACTTCAGTACTCCTTTCATAAGTCATAATCAAAATATAAACTTAAAGAATACTTTTTGAATATCAAAAATTTCTTTCTCATATCCTCTCTCACACAATTTTGGGCCTCCTATCTCTCTTTGTCCTTCTACATTCAACCCTAACATTCTTATCAATACGACATTTGTACGGTTTCACCACCTTACATTTCTTTATGCTTACTTGCAACCTACTTTGAGGTGCGCGGCAACGAATATTAATAGCATGTAAAATTATAGATAATCAGTGCATTACTAAACGTAAAACTATACACATCTAGAGAAAGAGAAACCAACCATCAACTTAAACTGTATCTTTACACTATCTTACGTTATTATACTTCTATAAACTTCAACTATCTTTCTCCGCACTCCACCAACTACCCCTAACAACTACGAGTCAAGTGTAGCAGCTAACTGGCCGCCACAACCCTAACATTCTTATCAATACGACATTCATCCCTCCTCATTGCATGCCCATACCATGCTGACCTACTGCTCCTCATTTTCTGCATCACGCGTGCCACTTTCAAACTTCCCCTTATATACTCATTTCTAATCCGATCTTTCCTCGTCACTCCACACATCCATTTCAGCATTCCCATCTCAGCTGCGTGCACTCTTCTTTTCATCCGTCACTTTCGCTGTCCAACATTCTGATCCATACATTACGACAGGTCTTACGATCGTCTTATAAATTTCCCCCTTAAGTTTAAGGGGCGTTCGTGGATCGCAAGCTGTTCCAGAGACCTGTCGCCATTTCATCCATCCCACATTGATTCTATTTTTCACGATACAGTCAATATTGCCGTCATTTTGGATTCATGATCCGAGGTACAAACACATGCTATCAAATAAAAAAAAACCGTATTCAAATATGTTCACCCGAAGAGCTACGATGCCACAGACAGACATACACATAAAAAAAAGTTTCATTCAATGTGCTAACGTCAAAAGGGCATAGTACTAAAAATTATGCTTAATTTCCAGGACGAAGAGAATGAGTCCTCAGAAAAGAAGTCAGCGAAGGACGCTTTGCTGCTGTGGTGCCAGCGCAAGACCAGCGGCTACCACGGCGTCCACATCCACAACTTCAGCGACTCCTGGCGTTCTGGACTCGGGTTCAACGCCCTCATCCACGCGCACAGGTGACCTTGACCTTCACACAACGATGACCTTGTTAATGGTTTTGTTGTTAGAACAGTCGTCCGGGAATCGTTTATTTTGGCATAACAACGTGTAAGAGAATGCGAGATACAAACCCGACCTATTGTTTAAAGTCCTTATTGACGACATGTGCAAATGATCAATTTAATTTGGACGAATTGCTTCGCTACGTACCTTGACCCTTAACAACGCACCACCAATCTAATAAAGAATGAATAAACTCATTAATATTTCAGTCTCAATTAATCCCAAGGTGGATTAATTGTGACTGAAATATTAATGAGTTATTTCTAATGTTTTAATAATGACTTATTATTTTCTTTTTGACATTTTGATTTTATTCTAGAAAGTGTCTAGACTTCTATTTTTTATTTAAAAAAAATGTAGTGGACGTCACCCGGATGAAATGATGATGGTGATGATGATTGTGAATTTAAATACAAATTTTGACATATCTATAGCAATTCAATATTTTTTTTAAATAATAATAATAGCGTCAATAAATTGCTCGAAATAATAAACTTAAAAAAATGTTATAACTGACGGTTCGAAAGTGATTGTGGGTAGGCCTATTGGAATAAAGAATATTTTGACTTTGAACTTTACGAAAATGTAATCTAATTTGAATCCTAAATCACAGCACTAAGATTGAAATTCAATTGACACGTATGTGGTCCCTAAATCGCCTCTGCTTTCATAAGGCAAATACGTTACATTAAAGATGAACGGAATTGTAAAGATGACCTTGACCTTCCAGGCCGGACCTGTTCCGCTGGGCGGATCTGCCGGTGCAGGACCATGTAGAGACCTTGAACCACGCCTTCGAGGTCGCGCACAAGAACCTCGGCATACCCAAGCTGCTGGACGCTGAAGGTCAGTACGAGTACTAAACTAAATTTAGTGTTATGAGTGATGGCAGCAGAGTGGGGGCGCTAGGCCTGTTACTAGGTTACGCTACCAGCGTCAGTTTGGACCACTTGAAGAACTAAGTTTTTCAATAAAGCTGGAAACGCACAGACCGCGGCGCAGGGTCGTTGCGTAGCGGAGATGGTGTTACGGTAAAGTCGCGGTCCGGGGCTCGTCGCAACAAAAACCGCGCGGTATTCGGTAGCGCGGTAGAGCGGAGGCGGAGTGTGACATAGGAAGCAGTAATCGACAGTCGACAGTTTTGGAAAGATCAAAAATGCAAATCCGTCTCGCCCTGCACCGCGCCGCGCCCGCTCTGTGCGTTTCGCTTTAGACCGTTCGCAGAGACGATTATCTCGACAATGATCGTTGAACTACACTGGCTGGCAAAGAATACACTCGGTAAAATACCGCCATGTATTCCTAAAATAGTATAAGGTTGTACAGTTTTTTAATCCTGTCATAATCTTTATTTAATTTTACATTTAAACTGCAAAAATAACATTAGAAAAATGTATTGTTACCTGGTTTAAATCGGGGTCGTAGAAACCCATGAAAAAAACAACGTTAACAGAGCGAGATATCACAAAAAAAAAACCATTTTTGGATATTGATATTATTATGATGGGATCCTGGAAATTACTTATATAGTTGGGTATAGTTGGGTTGGGTGGTGGTTGGTAATAGTACATTACGATACAAGTGCAGATAACAGGAAGTTCGCAACGAGTGGTGATAAATTTAAACACGACCGAAGGGAGTGTTTTAAATCGATACGAGTTACGAATTACCTATCGCACGTGTATCGTACAACGTTTTACAGTACATATGGCTGTTTAAAGTTTCGACATATGCACGTAATCTGCTGATTACCGCACTCGAGCGGTAAAGTAGCACCATATGTACTGTAATAGTATATTATGTAACTATAAAAAAAACGTTGTTGCGGTTATTAAATCCAGGATGACTCAATTTTGACCGCGACTGTATTTATTAGATTATTAACAAATGGCGTTGTTACAGATGTGGACATCAACCGTCCGGACGAGAAGTCGGTGATGACGTATGTGGCGAGCTACTACCACACGTTCGCGCGCATGAAGAACGAACAGAAGAGCGGCCGCAGGATCGCCAACGTGAGTGTGACCTCTCCAACAGTATATTCCTAGAGTATTCCTAAGGGAGGTATTCCACTCATACAATATCTTTGTCCAATATACATTTGATCAAAGAAATTGGATGATTTCATCAAACTTCCATGGGACCCCGACATTTGATCAAAGATTCCGATGACAGTTAAATCAATATGGCTACGCATGAAAAAAAAAACTTGGACAAAGATATTGAATGAGTGGAAAGGGCCTCTGTCAAAGAAATTTGATCAAAGATTGGACAAAGATATTGGACGAGTGGAATACTACCCTAAGGCCAAGGTCGCTCTAGGCGCCAGACGGCAATGAAACAGTAGACGCCTTGGTTAGGCAAGCCTTATTTCTTAATAGCATATCGGTGACAATCAAGCGTACGGCCCGCCTGATGGTAAGCGGTCACCGCAGCCTATGGACGCCTGCAACTCCAGGGGTGTCACATGCGCGTTGGCGGCCCTTTAAAAATGTATACACTCCTTTCTAGAAGAACCCCATACTGTAGTCCTTCGGGAAAATCTAAGCAGGGAGCTCATTCCACAATCGGAGCGTCCGAAGGAGGAAATTCCTCTGAAACCGTACCTTACGCGACCATTCAGGTTCTTAGGTGTGAGAATGAATGCCGCCGACCGCGAGCGGTGCGATGGTTGAAAGCGGCCGTGGGTATAAACCCGTTGTAAAAGCGAAAAACACGCACAAGGAGGCAAAGTTTCTCCTTTTTAAAATAATTGTTACTTAATTGGCATTTTTTTTCACATTTATGCTTTAAACGGGATAGACATTTTATTTTATACGCTCTAACGATATCGATTTATCAGGAAGGATGATGCTTTTTCAGATCATCGGCCAACTGATGGACTGCGACGGCCGCAAAGCTGAGTACAGCCGTCTAATGACCACTCTGCTGGAATGGATACGGCTGAAGATCGAGGAGCTCAACGGGCGGGAGTTGCCGAACTCGCTCGACGGCATACAGAGACTTCTACTGGCTTTTAAGCAGTACAGGACAGTGGAGAAACCACCCAAGTAAGTGTGACCTTCTGGGAAAAGTGTATTAGTCTGTTAGAGCCTCCTGGCATCACGACTGCTTGTTGCTGCTGGATATCTCACTCGTGATCAATGAACTCAACGGCTGGAGCTGCCATACACACTCGATGGCATCCAGAGGCTGCTACTGGCTTTTAAGCAGTACAGGACAGTGGAGAAACCACCAAAGTAAGTGTGACCTTCTTGGAAAAGTGTATTAGTCTGATAGAGCCTCCTGGCATCACGACTGCTTGTTGCTGCTGGATATCTCACTCGTGATCAATGAACTCAACGGCTGGAGCTGCTATACATACTCGATGGCATCCAGAGGCTGCTACTGGCTTTTAAGCAGTACAGGACAGTGGAGAAACCACCCAAGTAAGTGTGACCTTCTGGGAAAAGTGTATTAGTCTGTTAGAGCCTCCTGGCATCACGACTGCTTGTTGCTGCTGGATATCTCACTCGTGATCAATGAACTCAACGGACGGGAGTTGCCGAACTCGCTCGATGGCATCCAGAGACAAAGACAGTGAAACCACCCAAGTGAGTGAGAGCTATTGGTACAGTCTGGTAGACTTTAGGGTAATTCAAGTGGAAGTTATCCTGGAATGTCGTGAAGCTTGAACTGGTTTTTGTGCAAATGTTACGTGGTTGATACTACCCTTGACGTTGCTTGGGTTGTAAAGCAGGTTCACAGTAAAGATCCCTCTGTCTACAACTGTAGGGTCTTTAAGAGCGACCAGCTGAACAGGCGAGAGCTGGCTAACTCCATGGACGGCATCCTAATGGACGATTCACACCAAACGGCCGAAGTCGGCGCGCACCTCACTGGAGTCAAAGGAATTCGAACCCTCCATACAGAAGTTAGATTTCATATTTGAATGGGTTGCCGCTGCCGTTAAGATACGAAGTGTAGCTTCTGTATGGAGGGTTCGAATTCCTTTGACTCTAGTGAGGTGCGCGCCGACTTCGGCCGTTTGGGGAGAATCGTCCATAAGGTTGCTGTTGGCTTTTAAGGAGTACAGGACTGGGGACAAGCCGCCAAAGTGAATGTGACCTGGGAAATAGTACATTACTACAGAGGCCGGGACAAAAGGGGTTGCCGGCCGAAGACATATAGACGGATAGGTCTAAGGCGGGCAACCCCATATTTCCCGCCGAGGTATGTATAGTGCTTTTCTCAAACATGCAATGAAATAAACAACAAAAAAAATCAAAGTTTTATTTTTAATACGCAAAGTGGCAGAATATCATGATGCCCGTGCAACAAATTTATGTGGAATGAAAATTAAAAAAGAAAACTTAGCCGGCTTAGGCCTGCAAGATTTGTATGAAATTCCATTAACGATCTCTTGTCCTAGCTGCACCTGAAACGTCATACTTCGCAGCCTATTATAAGGAACATAACATCAATGTTTCATTGCATGTTTGAGAGAAATCTATTAGTCTGTTGGAGTTCGACTAGGCCTCCTGGCATCACGGCTGCTGCTGTTTTATGCAGTACACGACTAGTAAGTTTTTTCCGGCTGCTGCTGGATATCTCGCTCATGATCGCAGAACTGAACGGGCAGGAGCTGCCCAACTAGCTGGACGGCATCCAGAGGGTAGAGCTACATTTTAGCAGTAGAGGACAATGCAGAAGGTGCCCCAGTAAGCGTGACCGGGGAATACTTCTCAATTAAGTATCAGGAATTCAAAAAAATCTTGGGGAATCATAGCTGCTGCCCCTTTTAAGCAATCATCACAAGACTAGAGTAGCCAGACTAGCAGGTCTCGAAAGGATAATTATCAGTGATAATTATCGTAATAATTTTTCGTTCGTGGCCCAGCGGCGCCCGCGTACCGCGTGCGGTATGCGAGGTTAAGCAATGTCGGGCGAGGTCAGTCCTTGGATGGGTGACCGCTTTGAGTGGTTACTAACTGGGCGCTCCCGTGCTTTGGAAGGCACGTTAAGCCGTTGATCCCGGTTGCTGTCTACGATAGCAGTCGTTAAGCCAAGTTAGAGGCCTCCGGGCGGCTTGAGAACTTCTAACAGTCAAGTTGTCCACTCACTTGACAAGCTTAATTCCAATAAGGTCTAGTTTCCCCCTCGGGTTGGAAGGTCAGATGGCAGTCGCTTCTGTAAAAACTAGTGCCTACGCCAGCCCTTGTGATTAGGTAGCGGACCCCAGGCATCCTTCAGGATGCATCTGTACTGGGAATAACGCTAGGAGGAATAAATATAATTATCGTAATAATCGATTTGATAATAACCTAAAATTTTATGTGTTTCCGAACGCGCTTGCTAAACGTCAACGTCTATCTTTATCAAATACTATGATTTTCTTGATAATTTCGAACCCTGCATGTAGTAAAAGTAAAGTAAGTAAAAGTAAAAGTAGTTTATTATTCAAATTAGGCATATTACATGCACCTATGAACGTCAATAAACTACCACCGGTTCGGAAAAATATACCTCTGCCACGAGAAGAACCGGCGTAAGAAACTCGGCGAGGTGTCATTTTTTCAAAACACTATACATTGTATAGTTAAATATAACACAGCATTATATAGTTACAGTGTCAGCTACTACAAAATAACTTAAATAACAATGCTACAGTAGAAAACATATATTCGCGATAGATTACCCGTGCAGGACGCTATCACTGCCAAACATCCCTATCCATGATGTAATCGTTTATCTTATAATATGCTCTTGAAATAAGTGTTTGTTTTACTACAGATTTGAATTTAGAATTGCTAAGTTCAGTAATGTGTTTAGGAATTTTATTGTAGAATTTGATACAATTTCCCAAGAACGACTTTTTCGCCTTTACTAGTCTATAGAAGGTTATTTTGAGTTTCCCAGTATTTCTCGTGGCTATTGGTTTATCAGCGTTCGTTGGAAAATTGCCCAAATTCTTCCTAACATACATTATTATTTCAAATATGTATAGGGACGTAGTAAGTTCTTTTTGGCTGCGGCTGGACTGGATCAGCTTCAACTGACTACTCATTGCGCTTCACCTTTTCATTTGCCGTATCTGACCTTTATGTTTCCTTGGGAACGGTGTTTCTTGTTTGGTTTTAGAATCTCATTCATTTGTTTATTTGTGCAGATACAAGGAGCGTTCGGAGATCGAAGCGCTGTACTTCGACATCAACACGATGAACAAGAGTCTGGTGGGGGAAGCGTGGGCGCCACTGGAGGGGCAACTGCCTCAGGACTTGGAGCGCGCCTGGCAGCGGCTTGAACAGGTGAGTTATTTAGACAGGCTGATGCTTGTAATAGGAGCAAAAAATTAAATGGTACACTATTGAGCTCTCCAGCAATTACGAGTATTTCCAAATGGTTTCAATTGAAAGAAAAATAATTTCTTGGATTTATTTTTAATGCAAATATAGCTCACGTGTACTGTTTTATCCTACTAGAGTGATATTGATAACTTTTTATCTTAAAAACACTACAAAATTTATAAAACAAAATTAAAAAGTTTAAAAAATATCCTTTTAAACCAAAAATGCAACAACGATTGTCTATACTAATATTATAAAGCTGAAGAGTTTGTTTGTTTGTTTGAACCCGCTAATCTCGGGAACTACTGGTTCGAATTGAAAACATCTTTTTGTGCTGGATAGTCCATTTATCGAGGAAGGCTTTAGGCTATATAACATCACGCTGCGACCAATAGGAGCGAAGACGTGGACGAAGTCGCGGGCAACAGCTAGTGCTATAAACTCGATGCTTCCTCAAAATCAGCAGTCACTGCCGCGCTATAATCTCGCGTTGCCAAAATCCATTACTTGGTGGTCACAACTAGATTAAAATTTCATCCAATTGAAAAAAAAAATATTATTACACCACACCTTGCCAAAAAGCGCGTTTTACCGGACGCGGAGCGTGAATTCCTTGGACTCTGGTTGCGTGCGCGCCGACTCCGGCCGATTGGTGTGAATCGTCCATTATAAAGATAAACTGGTGTCTTTGAACTCTCTGTCTTTGTTATAACAGCGCAAAATTCGACTTGTGCAAACCGGCATAGAGATGGAGAGAACTGTATGAACTGTATCGAGCTGCACTGACAAGAGCCCAGCTCTTAAGAGAATAATGACGAAATAACTAATAACCCACTTTTTGGCCAAGTGGTGACGAAAAATGGTGTACAAAACACGGGTCGTAAAACAGAAAGCCCTCTCTCGCATATTTATGACCCTCGCCTGAGGCTTGGGCCTCAAACATCTGCGACATCGACCTTTCTTAGTTTTACAACCCTTGTATCGTAAACAGCTATTTTGGCCACAAGTTGTTAATGCAGATTCTCTAGGGAAGCGTCCTATAAATGCTTTGCTCCTTACAGAAACGTGTAGACAAATTAGGTTTGTATTTATGTATATAAGTATGTATATCGTCGTCTAGTACCCATAGTACAAGCTCTGCTAAGTTTGGGACTAGGTCGATTTGTGTAAGATTGTCCCCCAATATTTATTTAAAATTTGAATATTTAAATCTGTCTGTAGCCCTGTCGATCCCGTGACACAGATTAGGTAAACTGAACCTTATGTTGGTAACGGTGAATTTGTGAAAGGTATTCTCCTATTTTATTTCCCCGGACTCTATTACTATTGGAATCTATTTCAGCCATAGAATATTTGTATTGTATTGTCATCATCATCCTAGCGTTATCCTAGTACAGTTGCATCCTGTAGGATCCTGTTATCTGCTACCTCCAAGAATTGACGTAGGCACTGGTTTAGGTAGGGAGAGGAGGATTTGTCCAGCAGTGAACGTTTCTCGACTGATATGGCGATGATAATAAAGCCTTATTGTTGCGTTCTCTTTTACCGACTTCAATAGAAGGAAGGAGCGTACTGCCATCTTAAAGGCCGGCAACGCACTTACAACCCCTCTGGTGTTGCGAGTGTTCATTGGCGACGCTAATCGCTTACCATCAGGCGATTCGTCTGCTCGTTTGCCACCTATGTCATAAAAAAAGAAGGTACTCAGTTCGTCTGCATGTTTGCTTGTTCTTATTTTTTTATGTATTTTGGCTGATTTTGATAATTCTTTTTTTGTTGCAAAGCAGGCACCCCGACATTGGTCTTATATAAATTTGGTGAAGGTCTGATGATGGGATCTAGGAGGAATCGAGGGAACTCCTCGAATTTGATAGGCACGCATATGCCGATTTCGGTATTTTCTGCAGGTAACCAATCATTGGCTCACGGGAACCACAAATCGTGGCATAGCGAGTACAAAATTGGAGTCGGTTAGTTTGGCATAAATTATTTAAGGTGTGCGAGGAACCATCCTCGCAACCGGAGCACGGCGCACACCACGTGACGCGTGCATGGCAGGCGGCGCACGCGGGCGGCTCGCGGGGAGCGGGGGCCGCGGCCGGCCCTGCCCCGCGCGCACACCGGAGCCGGCGGCTATATAAGGACGCGAGCGCCGTATGCGAGGAGTCAGTCTTTGTTTCGACTCCGCAGTGGGAACAAGGGCTGACCAGCCTAGAGCGCGGTGCGGGCGTACCGGATACGTGCCTAGGTACCCTAGGGACCCCTCTTGGGCCGCGCGTCTCCTCCGCGTAGTTAGCCCCTGAGGGTTTGCCTTCCTTCCTCATCCCGATCACCCCTGACAGTAGCGGCGCGGGCGACCACCGGGTACGTTCTGCAGGGTTCCCCTGTTCTCCGGAGAACAATCCGCCATCCAGACTTCCTGTAGATATCCCTCGTCATCATAACGTCCTACGGGACCTTTGCTACTACTACCGCGTAACGATTCGTAGATATAAGGTTTTACTAATAAAGGGCATAAAAGACCCATCTTTATTATTTAGTCAATCTGTGTTTGCTCTTTCACCTAATAGAAATTCCCTCAAACCCTGAGCTAGCTAGGAAACCTTCACTACGCCCTTCAGGCGGAAGGATATGTATGGCTCGCCCTCAGCGACAACCATCACAGATGTGCACTCGTGCAGTCGTGCTTTCTCTTTTGTATTCTACTCTCTTTAACCCCACAACTCCATGCTATCTCAAAGAGCGTTTTAGTTACCTTCTTTCTGCTAGGTCCTCGCGAAATTCGCTCCTTACTTTTCCGTCCTCCTCATCTAAATTTTATACTTCCTCCTTCACTTTCCAAGCTATTCGGCTTTGGAATTATTTGTCTCCTGATTTAAGGCGTGCTAAATCTCTTGCTGTCTTCAAAAAACAGCTTAAGGATTATTATTTGTCACTCCCATGACCCATGACACTTCAGGCTCAGCTCCTTTAGACTTTGTGGCTAACTATATATAAGAAAAGAGCGTACTCCCATCTTAAAGGCCGGCAACGCACTTACCACCCCTCTGGTGTTGCGAGTGTCCATGGGCGGCGCTAATCGCTTACCATCAGGCGATTCGTCTGCTCGTTTGCCACCTATGTCATTAAAAAAAATGTATGTATGTATGTACGTTTAAATATTTATTTTTAAATATGTATAGTATTATAAATATTGTATAAAATTGTTGTAATTATTAGTAGGTTTCACAAATTATTACGGCACCACCTACTGCGAATTGTAATTATTTGCTTTGATTTCCGCTACCCAAAGGTTGTCTGGTAGAGATCGCTCTTTAGCGATAAGACCGCCTTTTGTTTGCCTCTACTTATTGTTATTACGTACTGTACTGTGTCCTTTAATTGAGGTGTGCAATAAAGAGTATTGTATTGTATTGTATTGTGCAGTATTGAAGTGTTTTTCTTTTGTCAGGCGGAGCACGCGCGCGAGATTGCGCTGCGCACGGAACTGCTGAGGCAGCAGCGGCTGGAGCAACTCAACTACAAATTCAACACCAAGGTGAGTTTTTTATTACACCTAAATACATATACAATACGGTGGACTGATGACCTGGTAAGGGTCGCGGGTGTCCGCTGGATGCGGGTGGCGCAGGACCGGTCATTGTGGAAGTCTTTGGGGGAGGCCTATGTCCAGCAGTGGACGTCATTCGGCTGACATGATATGATGATGATGACAAGATTTTTTAATTTTGCCTGAAAGCGATATATGTGATACATTATTGTTTACTGACACTGGGAATTGAAATTTTTTAGAATTCAGTGATTTTTTTTATTTAAAAAAATTTTTAATATTCACTGAATTCTCGGTGTTAAAAGTTACATGGGGCCACAGTTGCATAGGGCATGTAAATATATAATTGTACACTTCATATGTATGAAAGATTTTATTATAATCAGTGAGGTACTATATTTGTGATATACCTATAATAAATCATTTAAATATAAAATAATAAATAAACTCCAAAAAACTCGTTTAAATCACACACCGAAAATCGACAACCAGCTACTTTTTGCAAAATTGCCACCCTTATGCTTAAAAACAAGTGTAGTTATTTTTTTATACAAAACCGTACAAATCTGAATGATAAATATAAAAATCAATTAGTTTTCCTGACGAAATAATATCTAAGAACAGTTCATTATGTTTTCACATTTAATAAAATTTGATGATTTTGTTTTGTAGGCTGTGTCATACACTATTTTTTTTTTTTTTTTTTATTTATTTATTACACAAGTGAATACAATGTTATCTACAAAGCATCGTAAAGCCACGTAATGGTTTGTCTCGACTTTACATAATTAACAGTTAAGCATTATGATTTATGGCCATTAAAATTTAGTTACTTTACATTCTTAAAATATTCAGAATAACAAATCGCGCAAGATCTACATATACCTATTGTTTTTATTGCACTCACTATGCACTTAAGGATTAATTTAATTACGGACAAAAGAGGGCTGTTATAAGACTTGTAAGTTAAAAGTTTAACATGTTTATCTGTGTATGTGTGTTTCTGTCTGTGGCATCGTAGCTCTTTAACGTGTGAACCGATTTGAGTGCTTTTTTTATTTGAAAGCAGGTTTTCTATGGATGGTAGAGATGTTGTACTTTGAATGATAATTTCTGTGGTTTTTCGACTTTTACTAAGTTCTTGGTTATTAACCTGTGCAAAGCTTTAGATATTTTGAAACGTTCTTTGTGATAATGATAATATAGTGTCTTTTATGTCTTGGCTTGTACTTAAATACACTTTTACTACTCCAGCTTTATTATCTGTCAATTAAATGACTGGCAGCAGTATTATAACAATAAACTTTATATACAAATGCAAGTCTGTACCATATACAAGTCATTATATGACTGGTGGGAGAATCAAATGTTTACTCATATACCAGGTTTCAGTGCTCACACACGGTAACTTGGATATGTTCAAGCGCAGAGGCATATACACTAACTATAACCTGCGCAGTAATAGGCACCACAACAGGCTGGTCGCCGATTCTCATAGACTTGCAAAGTCGGAGCGATCCGCGTACTATGTAGGCCCATCGATTTACAATCGCCTGCCAGACTCTGTAAGAGACGCAACTTCCACCGCATCATTTAAAGTTAGGCTGAAGAATTGGTTGACGCAGGAGTCATTCTATTCATATGATGAGTTTTTTAGTTTACTGAAAATTCTTTAAAGGTAAAAAAATATGTGTGTTAAATCATAATAATATTCAAATTTAATATGAAGAAAATTAGTATAAGTATAAAATGAACAACTATAATGTAATTATTAATTAATAATATTAAAGCACTATTGCAAAAATTGTAAACTCAATATTGTGTCTCGACTTATAACAATGGGGAATATCTGAAATTTTTAAAAGTCCTTGATTATTTTTCTAATGGGAGGAATAACCGTCGCCAATAACAGAAATAAGTTTCAGATTTTTCGGTTGCGCCATATATTTTATAAAAATACAAACATTTTATATCACCTCGGGTCTGCCCCGTATCGGACTACTAAGACATATTTCTAAGTCCGTCGAATATTAAAAAAAAATACACCTGCACGGATCTGTGGTACGCAATGACAGTGACAGTTCATCATAGGTTGGCCGTATGACTTGAATTGGAGGCCTCCCCAATTGAAGTCGGTTTGTTTCTTAAAAATTATTTATTAACGTCTCGAAATGTTGCATATAATACTATATTGTACACGAATAGAACACAGCAACAAAACGAGAATTTGCAAAGAACGAAGAGTTACGATCAAGACCACCGTGGGATGGGTAGCAGCATCCCTGGGGTGTGGTGAACATACTTCGATCGCCAGCCTGCACGCCCAGCGTGGCGATTATGGCATTTACCCCCCCATTAAACTGGGGGAGACCTAATATGGTGGTGGTGGAAGAGTTGCGATTTAGGAGCGTTTTGGCTTTGACTCAACTTTTGTTCGCAGTCGGTGCTCCGCAAGGGCTACCTGAAGGAGATGATTCAGGTGCTGTCGGACCCTCGCTACGGTTCCAACCTGGCGCAAGTCGACGCCACCGTGAAGAAACACGAGGCCATATCCGCCGACATCCTCGCCAGGTGACTATCTTGCTAACATTAGGGTGGTATTCCACTCATCCAATATCTTTGCCCAATCTTTAATCAAATTTCTTTGACGGAGGCCCATTTCACTTATCCAATATCTTTGTCCAAGTTTTTTTTCTCATGCGTAGCCATGTTGATTTAAATGTCATCAGAATCTTTGATCAAATGTCGGGGTCTCATCCAAGTTGGATGAACTCATCCAATTTCTTTGATCAAATGTATATTGGACAAAGATATTGGACGAGTGGAATACCACCCTTACCCACTGCTGGGGAAAAGCTTGTAAGCGTTATTTAACACATTCACTGTCCGTACAGGAGCACTATTTTTGTCTAGTTTTGACGACCTGTTTAGCCTAGTTGGTAGTGACACTGCCTCCGAAGCTAGAGGTCCCGGGTTCGAATCCCGGCCAGGGCATTATTTGTGCATTTAGCACGGATTTTGTTCTTGGGTCTTGGATATTCTCTATGTATTTTTATACCACGACGGTGGCAAACAAGCTTACGGCCTGCCTGATGGTAAGCAGACACCGTAGCCTATGGACACTTGCGACTCCAGAGGAATCACAAGTGCTTTGCCGACCCTTTTTTGACTTGGGGATGAGTGTATTTAAGTATGTATTTATCTATATAAGTATGTATATCGTCGTCTAGTACCCATAGTACAAGCTTTGCTTAGTTTGGGACTAGGTCGATTTGTGTAAGATTGTCCCCCAATATTTATTGTTATTATTATTTCGCTAATTTCTGAAGACACAATCTTTTAGGTCGATTTATTTTGTTTTCCTATTACGTATGGTATCCCTACGAGCTTCTAGCGATTTGTTGCTTCTTGTCTTGAAGCCGTCATCCCTCCGGGATGGCAACACTGGCGCGCTAACAGCGCCACCGTCGGAAGCGGATACACAAACGTACAGTGACACGCACAACGTCAAAATCAGTTCCTTAAGGCCGAGCCACACCGAATGCGTGCGCAGCACGTGCGCGTGCGCGTGTGCGTGGCGTGCGCGTTGTATCGTATGAAATGTCATAGCAGATGACACACCGCTTGCGTGGCGTGCACGCGTGCTGCTCACGCAAGCGGTTTGTCATCGACTACGACATTTCATACGATACAACGCGCACGCCACGCACACGCGCACGCGCACGTGCTGCGCACGCATTCGGTGTGGCTCGGCTTTTAATTAGCGGCGCCGCGAGAGCATAATTTCTTTCAATTTTTTTAATACCACGTCGGTGGCAAACAAGCGTACGGCCCGCCTGATGGTAAGCGTCACCGCAGCCTATGGACGCCTGCAATTCCAGGGGCGTTACATGCGCGTTGCCGACCCTTTAAAAATGTATGCACTCCTTTCTTGAAGAATCCCATGCTGTAGGTCCTCGGGGAAACCTCGGGAGGAGGAACCGGAGGGAGGAAGTTCCTCTGAAACCGTACCGTACGCGACCATTCAGGTTCTAAGGTGTGAGGATGAATGGCCTGCCGACGGCGAGCGGTGCGATGGTAGAAAGCGTCCGTGGGCATCATGTCGAACAGTTCTTCGGAGCACAACCCATTATACAAGCGATATACGCACAAGGAATTTTTCCTCCCTCGGACGCTCCGATTGTGGAATGAACTCCCTGCCGAGGTTTTCCCGACGGACTACAGTGTGGGGTATAACACAAGCCTTATTGAGTCTTCTACGGGAATGGGACTAATTCGATTTGTGTAGAAATTGTCCTCTAATATTTATTTTTATTACCGACTTCAATATAAGGAAGGAGGTACTCAGTTGGTCTCCATGTTTGCATGTTTTTTTTTGTAAAGTTGGAAACAATAAAAAGCTTATTATTATTATGTTCCCAGATAACTCTTGACCACGTTGGCCGATTTTGATAATTCTTTTTTTGTTTCAAAGCAGGCACCCCGACATTGGTCCCATATACATATGATGAACGTCTGCTAATGGGATCTAGGGGGAATCGAGGGAACTCCTCGAATTTGATAGGCACGCATATGCCGATTTCGGTATTTTCTGTTGGTAACCAAGCTCACGAAAACCACAAATTGTGGCATAGCAAGTACAAAATTGGAGTCAGTTTTTTTTTGTATAATTTTTTTATTTATTTATATTGTTTCCAGAACGGAGCGCTTCGAGGATCTGTCTGCCATGGCGGCGGAGCTGGTGCGTGAGAAATACCACGGAGCGGACGCAGTGGCTCGCACCGAGCAGGCTGTCCTGGCGCGCTGGCAGGTAAAATTCAAAGAGAAATGCTGACTAAGCCGATCGAAGTTAGTGTTAAAAGTAAAAAAAGTAAAAGTAGTTTATTCTTCAAATTAGGCATATTACATGCACCTATGAACGTCAATAAACTACCACCGGTTCGGAAAAATATACCTCTGCCACGAGAAGAACCGGCGTAAGAAACTCGGCGAGGTGTCATTTTTTCAAAACAATATGCATTGTATAGTTAAATATAAAATTATGGTACATGTTATGCGTTCCAACAGTTTTTACCCTTTTCGGGCATACAATTATTAAATTCTTAGCCTAATGGTGGTATTCCACTCGTCCAATATCTTTGTCCAATCTTTGATCAAAGTTCTTTGACGTAGGCCCATTCCACTGTTGTGTTCACAAAAAACTGTTCAAAATATGTAACATCCTACCAGTACGATCCAAACTCAAATACCTATTATCTGTAAATAACTATGATAAACAAGAATACCTACAATTTGTTAAACACAACCATAATACAAGGACAATAACCGCCGGCAAATACGATGTTCCCAGAGTATCGAACTACTATGGAGATAGAACATTAAGAAAACGCATACCATACTTACTAAATACTGTACCAGCGGATATTGTCCATGAACATAAAAAATCTATGTTTAAATACCGCCTAAAAAAGTACCTCATGGATGCTCTATAAAAGGTTAATTTGCCCTTTGTAGACCATTAGTGAGTTACCACTTATCATTAGTTAAACTCTTATTTTAGCCCATAAGTACTGTATTATCTTGAGACTGAAACCAGACTCCACAGTCAAACTAAAAAAAATAGTTTTGTGGAGCTATGTAATATATTTCCGTTTGTAATTTACTATTAATAAATAAATAATATCTTTGTCCAAGGTTTTTTTTTATGCGTAGCCATATTGTTTAACTGTCATCAGAATCTTTGATCAAATGTCGGGGTCCCATCCAAGTTGGATGAAATCATCCAATTTCTTTGATCAAATGTATATTGGACAAAGATATTGGATTAGTGGAATACCTCCCTAAGTATGATACACGCATTTACGCTTTAGGTACATGATTATAATTGAAAACAAACTTGAAACAAATTTGAAATCTTTCAATTTTGACTACTTGTTTGAAGTACCTACCAGAGTTACTCCGACCTCGGCCACTTGTATAGATAATATTTGGTTAAACAGTTCTCATATAGACAGTAGCATAGTGAATGGAGTTCGTTCGGATCATAAAGCTCAGATGGTCAGGCTACCTTGCGAAGTAAAACATCCAGATCGCGTTATAGAAATAAGACCGCTGAGTAGAAGTAGACTAGAATTACTAAAGTCTAATCTACTAGTCGCCATGCCGAACACCCAGGTAGAATCAAATGATCCGAATGATCAATTCAAAATGCTTCTGAATACAGTGTGCAACGAATTTAATAAGACTTGTAGTAAAAAGCGTATTAAGATAAATAATAAAATGAGATTTAATGAGTGGGCAACTACCGGAATTCGGAAAAGTAGAGATAACTTATACCAACTTTATGAAAGGAGATCTTGCACCACTGACGAATGTTTCCATCAGTATGTTAGGGATTATTCCAAATTGTTTAAAACAGTGTGCACAAAAGCAAAAGCAATGCACTTGAATAATAAAATTAAGTCCTCAGATAATAAAGCCAAGACAGTCTGGAAAATAATTAACACAGAGACTGGGAAGAGAAATAATAGAGAGTTCACAATTTCTTTGAAAGTAAAGGATAATTTAATAACTGATGCAGTAAAAGTAGCTGATGAATTTAATAATTTCTTTTCTAAAATTCCTATAGTCACTACTCAAAGTTTAGCATCATCTACCACAAAAGCTGAATCCCTTCTGAATGACAACGTAAAATTAGAATCACTAACTAATTTCAAATTTCATCATGTTTCTCCTCTAGATGTACTGAAGTCCTTTGAAATGTTAAAAATAAAGAGCACTGAGGACTTATGGGGCGTGTCAGTCAAGGTACTGGAATCTATTCTGGAGGTCGTTGCACCAACTCTAGCTCTCATTTTTAATAACTGTATAGACTATGGCATTTTTCCAGACTTAATGAAATGTAGTAAAGTAGTTCCAATTTTCAAATCAGGTCATAGAGATAATCCTTCTGATTATCGTCCAGTTTCTATCCTACCTGCGTTTAGCAAAATATTCGAAAAAATAATGCTTACGCAATTGGTTTCTCACTTTAATTCTCACAATATTTTGCACGCACAGCAGTTCGGCTTCACGAAGGGTAGGTCAACTACTGATGCAGGTGCAAGTTTATTAAAATTTATTTTGCAGTCTTGGGAAGAGTCGCACGACGCCATCGGAGTGTTCTGTGACCTTTCCAAGGCTTTTGATTGTGTAGATCATGGTACTTTAATTTGTAAACTTAAGTTTTATGGCATCAGAGGGCACGCATTAGATCTCATGAAGTCATACTTAACACAGAGAAATCAAAAGGTAGCGATAAATAAAGCCATTTCGTCAGAGACAGTGGTAGAGATGGGAGTACCTCAGGGGTCTATTCTAGGTCCGTTCCTGTTCCTTGTTTATGTAAATGATCTGCCATATATGGTAAGCCGAAGATCAGGCATTGTAATGTTCGCAGACGACACCTCATTACTGTTCAAGGTAAATAGGAGAGATACTGAACTCATTGAACCAAATAATACCCTCTCCATGATATCTGACTGGTTTGCTGCCAATAACTTAGTATTGAACCCGAAAAAAACGAAATGTATTAAATTCTCTCTTGCGAACTCATCAAACAGAAACTTATATACAAATATTAGACTTAATGGTCAAACATTAGAATTTGTTACTTCTACTGTATTCTTAGGTATTACATTGGACTCAAAATTGCAGTGGGGTTCCCATATAACAGCGATAGGAAGTAGGTTGAGCTCTGCTGCATTTGCAGTCAGGAGAATAAGGCAGCTTACCAATGTGGCAACGGCACGGTTAGTTTACTTTGCTTATTTTAATAGTATAATTACTTATGGTCTTATCTTATGGGGATCAGCTGCAGATATTGAAACTGTTTTTATTTTGCAAAAAAGGGCTATCCGAGCAATTTATAACTTGGGGTCACGTGAGTCATTAAGAGAATTTTTCAAAGAAATAGATATTCTAACCCTGCCGTCCCTATATATATTTGAAATAATAATGTATGTTAGGAAGAATTTGGGCAATTTTCCAACGAACGCTGATAAACCAATAGCCACGAGAAATACTGGGAAACTGAAAGTAACCTTCTATAGACTAGTAAAGGCGAAAAAGTCGTTCTTGGGAAATTGTATCAAATTCTACAATAAAATTCCTAAACACATTACTGAACTTAGTAATTCTAAATTCAAATCTGTAGTAAAACAAACACTTATTTCAAAAGCATATTATAAGATAAACGATTACATCATGGATAGGGATGTTTGGCAGTGATAGCGTCCTGCACGGGTAATCTATCGCGAAAATATGTTTTCTACTGTAGCATTGTTATTTCAGTTATTTTGTAGTAGCTGACACTGTAATTTATATTTAACTATACAATGTATATTGTTTTGAAAAAATGACACCTCGCCGAGTTTCTTACGCCGGTTCTTCTCGTGGCAGAGGTTTATTTTTCCGAACCGGTGGTAGTTTATTGACGTTCATAGGTGCATGTAATATGCCTAATTTGAAGAATAAACTACTTTTACTTTTTTTTTTTTTTTATAAAATTCTTTAAACTATAAAATACATTGACGGCCAAGAAAGTTTTTAAGGACCTTTTAAAACGGTTTCCTTCTCGACTTTTTATTCCACTAGGGAGATAGTTATAGACACGAGTAGCTGATACAGATACACTCTTCTGATACCTTGAGGTGTTAGCTTTCGGAAGTATCATATCATGTTGGTACTGAGATCGAACATCGTAATTAATACCAACAAGGTCTAGTTTTCGCTCTTGAGTTTGAAGACCAGCATGTATCTTAAGGAGGTATTCCACTCATCCAATATCTTTGTCCAATATACATTTGATCAAAGAAATTGGATGATTTCATCAAACTTGGATGGGACCCCGACATTTGATCAAAGATTCCGATGACAGTTAAATCAATATGGCTACGCATGACAAAAAATAAAACTTGGACAAAGATATTGGATGAGTGGAATGGGCCTCCGTCAAAGAACTTTGATCAAAGATTTGACGAAGAAATTGGACGAATGGAATACCACCCTTAAGTGGCAGGGGCGGGCCACATTGCCCGGAGAACCGATGGTCGGTGGGGCGGCGAGTTACGGACGCAGCGTTGGAAGGCCCCCCACGAGGTGGCCTGATGACCTGGTAACGGTCGCGGGAGTCCGCTGGATGCGGACAGCCCATGACCGGTCGTTGTGGCGGTCTCTGGAGGAGGCATATGTCCAGCAGTGGACGTTGATGGGGATGATGATGACCTGTTTGTTTTCTTACAGGAACTGCTGGCGTTGCTCGCGCGACACCGCACGTCGCTGGCCGCGCTGGCGCGACTCATGTCGCTGTTGCGAGAGTGCGACACCATGCGGGGCACGTTGTCAGATATGCAGGTATTTATTTATATGACACACCAATTTTTTTTAGCGAATTTACTAAATTTTAGCTGAAACGGAGACAATGGAGACAACGCTGAAAGAAAAATATACTTTACACCACACCTTGCCAAAAAGCGCGTTTTTCCGCACGCTGCGCGTCAGAAAAAACCCGCTTTTTGGCCAAGTGGTGACGTAAAATTGTGTACAAAACACGGGTCGTAAAACAGAAAGCCCTCTTGTTGCGAATTTCCTGTTCTCTGCACTTGTATCGTAATGTACTATATTACACTGTCTGTCAATCCTTTTTCTTGGCCTTTCGCCAGCTACCGCACCAGCAAGCAGCAGCAGCAGGTTTATTAACAAAATATAAAGTTATCATAAAGAAAGTAAGAGTCATCATAAAGATATGCAAAAGTAGCGCTATGTCAAAGACTGTCCAAGACCAGCTTCTTGGCGTCCTGTTACGACACAACCTTTGACTCACGGAAACCACAAATTCTGGCATACCACCACCAACACCACCATATCAGCCAAAAGACGTCCACTGCTGGACATAAGCCTCCCCCAAATTCACGGGGGGTATATGCCATAATACTTATATATGGCATAGCAAGTACAAAATTGAAGTCGGTTAATTTTTTGGTATAAATTATTCCAATTCTGGTTTTAATTGTGCTCATTAAGCTTCTCTTTTCTTTCACTCTATTCAGGGCGGCTTCGTTGGTTACTCGTTCTGTCCATCCGTCCATCTTGTTGTCAACTGAGATTAAATCCTCGTTTGTTCGCAGGCCGTGTTCCAGTCGGAGGAGGTGGGGCGGCACCTGGTGGACGTGGAGCGCCTGCTGCAGGCGCACGCGCTGCAGGAGCTGCAGCTGGGCGCGCTGCACGAGAGCCTGCGGCGGCTCGCGCGCCACGACGGCCAGGGCCACGCCGAGCTGCAGGCCAGGCTGCAGGCCCTGCAGGAGGGCTACGACAGGTGAGGCTCGCGGTGCAGGCGGAGGGGGGCGGCACCTGGTGCAGGAGTGTTGATCCATCTGTAATCGTTAGTTATTGTAACGGTTTTTGTACAACCGGTGTGCAACCTGCTCTAAATGTCGCTTAATTCTGCGGCCACATTAGTTGTCTGTTGTCCGAGTTCCCCTGTACTATTTTATACAACCACCACCCACACACACCACAATTTCATAGAAAGTAAATGCCATAATCAACAATAACAACCACCACCACATCAGCCGAAGGACGGCCAATGCTGGACATAGGCCTCCCCCAATTTGATGGGGGGTGAATGCCATAATCGCTACGCATGGCATGCGAGTGGGCGATCGCAGTATGTCCAACGCACTCCATGGATGCTGCTGCCCATCCCCCGGTGGTCTTGGTCGTAGTTTTAGGACATTTCCGCAACAACAACAGTGGGAAATAAACTTAATATTCATGTCATTATTTTCCAGTTTGGTTGCCGCCGCGAAGGACCGCAAAGCCAGATTAGAGGATGCCAGAAATCTGTACCAGTTCTTAGAAGATCATGACGAAGAAGAAGGTTTGTATTACACGCAAACAGTCTGCTAGTTCTTAATAGTTAGTTAGTTGTTTAGTTTTAATGTAACTAATATATAGGATGTGGCCTGTAATAGTGTTAGAGGCAATCTAACCAAATACAATACAAACTGTATCCGCGGAGGTGATAGCCGCAGGCAACCCTTGCTTCTCGCTCCTGCAAAGAGACTTGCTAAGCTCCGAAAGTCACTGAGTGTCATAGGGCCTAATAATATATAAATATAATAAGATCCCATTGGAAATAAAGTCGGTCGACAGCGACATGGTCTTCAAAAATAAATTGAGAATACTCCTTGCACAGAAAGCATGCTACAGTGGACGAGTTTCTCCAAGGATCTAGTTGACAAAGTATTTTTCACTGCCTTATAATTAAGATTATGTATTGATTATCGTTCCTGTTTATTTTCATTGTTATTTCATATTTAATTGGTCATCTACTTTTAATCGTTATTATTATTGTTATTTCTTAATCTTAGTGACATGTAAAAACTATTTTTACCAATAAAGAATCTGAATCTGAATAGGAGCAAAAAATTAAACGGTACACTATTGAGCTCTCCAGAAAATATTTCCAGATGACTTTAATTGAAAAAAAAAAAGTTTTTATTCGGATTTTTTTCTATCGCAAATGGAGCTTATATGTCCTTTTTTAATTTACTGGAGTGATATTAATAACAATTTATTCAATAAATACTAAAAATTTATAAAAAAAATATAAAAAATCCCAAAGATATTCTTTTAAACCAAAAATGCGACATCGATTACGAGTTATAACTTTAAGCAACCTCAAAATCAGCATTGACTGCCACACTATAATCTCTGGGTGCCAAGATCCATTACTTGGAGGTCATAACTTTAGATCAAAATTTGTCCCAAATGAAAAAAGATAAATTTTTTTTGGACACACGAGGTTACTGCATATGCTCTAAGGAAGCGTCCTTTAAATTTATTGCTCCTATTACAGGCCACACCCTGTATGTATTCTTTGAGACTGAATTAAATGATTTTTATTTATTTCATTTTACTCGCGAAACGGTTCGCTTCTTTCCTAATGTGTACGGCTAAGGAGCGATTTGCTGCCGTCTGTATTTCCTACATACAGTCTGGGTCTCTTCAAGGCAAGAGTGAATAGGCTATTACTGAACCAGTGAGCATCAACTTAGGCCTTGTCGTCGCTTTTCCTTAGGTGACACTGGGGTCAGTCATAAAAATTAAAGCCACGATACTTACGTAGATACGTAGAAAGGTGCCGACTTTCAACCATATCTAACAGAGGTATTCCACTCATCCAATATCTTTGTCCAATATACATATGATCAAAGAAATTGGATGACTTCATCCAACTTGGATTGGACCCCGACATTTGATCAAAGATTCCGATGACAGTTAAATCAATATGGCTACGCATGAAAAAAATTAAACTTGGACAAAGATATTGGATGAGTGGAATGGGCCTACGTCAAAGAAATTTGATCAAAGATTGGACAAAGAAATTGGACGAGTGGAATACCACCCTTAAATGGAAGTTTTAGGATGAAAATTTTGCTATATTATTTCTTTGTGTACGTAACATGGACAAGACGAAGATCATGTCAAATGCCCATGTAGCACCAACTCCCGTAACAATCGGACACTTAACGCTCGAAGTTGTAGACGATTACATATACCTAGGACAGACTGTCCAGTTAGGTAGGTCCAACTTCGAGAAAGAGGTTAATCGTCGAATCCGACTCGGCTGGGCAGCGTTCGGGAAGCTACGGCACATCTTTTCATCCAATATTCCGCAGTGTCTCAAGACGAAAGTCTTTGACCAGTGTGTGTTGCCAGTGATGACATATGGAACTGAAACGTGGTCGCTTACTATGGGCCTCATAAGAAGGCTAAGGGTGGTATTCTTCTCATCCAATATCTTTGTCCAATCTTTGATCAAATGTCTTTGACTTAGGCCCATTCCACTTATCCAATATCTTTGTCCAAGTTTTATTTTTTCATGCGTAGCCATATTGATTTAAATGTCATCAGAATCTTTGATCAAATGTCGGGGTCCCATCCAAGTTTGATGATATCATCCAATTTCATTGATCAAATGTATATTGGACAAAGGCTATGCTGGGAGTTTCTCTAAGTGATCGCGTCGCATCGCGGGTGTCCGCTGGATGCGGGTGGCGTACGAGTAGGACCGGTCATTGTGGAAGTCTTTGGGGGAGGCCTATGTCCAGCAGTGGCCGTCCTTCGGCTGATATGATGATGAAATGACTGGTGTCCTTTTGATGGCAGGCTGGGTGACGGACAAGCAGCGCATCTGCCGCGCGGACGTGGCGGCGAAGGACCTCCGCGGCGTGCTGGCGCTGCGGCAGAAGCACACCGCGCTGCTGACGGAGCTCCGCGCGAGGGACCACGTCGCGCAGCGACACCGCGCCAAGGGACAGAGGTGAGGGGGGGCTAGGCTAAGGCTGGGGACAAGCAGCGCATCTGATGTAGATAAACCAGTGTATGCAACTGTACATAACCAGCCATTAAAACACTTGTGTAATCTTATTATGCCACTACACTCGTGTTTTAATGCCTCTCATTATGTAACAGTTGCATAATAGTACATTAGATATAGACGGCCGAGCGTAACGTTTCTCGCCGAGATTTGTATAGTGCTTTTCTCGAACATATGCAATGAAATTAAAAAATACATCACTCAAAAGAAATTAAAAAATACATCACTCAAAAAACATACTAGACGCCATGTTTGACATTAAAAAAAATTACATCCCGGCCTAGGCCTTCAATTTTGTATGAAATTCCTTTGCACTTCTCCCGAGTTGTTCCACCTGCAACGTGATACTTTGAAGCCTGTTATAATATAACGCCCGTAATGACTAAATTTCATTGCATGTTTGGTAAAACTACTATTACAATGATAGTTGCACTGTACAGGTAGATATAATAGTACATTACTACAGAGGCCGGAACAAAAGGGGTTGCCGGCCGAAAACATTTAGGCAGCGAAGCGAGGCCGGATAGGTCTCAGGCGGGCAACCCCATATTTCCCGCCGAGGTATAGTGCTTTTGTCAAACATAGAATGAAATAAAAAACAAAAAAAAAAACAGTTTTATTTTTAATACGCATAGTGGCAGAATGTCATGATGCCTGTGCCACAAATTTATGTGGAATGGAAATTAAAAAAGAGGACTTTGCCGGCTTAGGCCTGCAAGATTTGTATGAAATTGCATTAACAACCTCTTGTCCTAGCCGCACCTGAAACGTCATTCTTCGCAGCCTATTATAAGGAACATAACATCAATATGTCATGCACAGATATCAGAGTAAAGCAGATCCGCTCATTTAAGTTGAACGATTTTTGTACGTCTGATCTATTCTCACTAATGTACAAATCAGAATGTTTGAGAGAGACAGACAAGTGACATCTGACACGTCTTCACCTGTCAGTGTCTCCGTCTTCATAACTGAAAATTGTACTGAACTGACGTTATGGTGTGTTAAGTTTATATGGGATTTAACATCCTGGTGTGCTCGCAAATCGAGACAACTTGTTAACAGCCGAAAATTATTGTTTTATCTGTCGCATTCTAACTCATTTTGGTGCACCATAAGGATTAATGAGACAACTATATGGAAAATCATCTGGCTTAATACTGCGAGTCTGCTTTTCTTTGATGTCTGTGATGTCATTGCATGTTTGAGAAAAGATTCAATACATTTCAATTGCAAATCAATGATGCCTTTCAGCCTGATCGACGCGAAGCACCCTAAGAGCGCTGAGATCGAACGGCGTCTAGCATCTCTAGCCCAGCAGTGGGCCGTGCTTCGCGAGCTCGCTGATGCGAGAGAGAAGCAGTTAGGAGACGCTGCCGAAGCACACCAGGTATGCCTGTTCTGTTTACAGCAGCTTGGCCGCAACAATTACAGTGTTGGTTAGTAGAACTAGTAAGTCATCATCATCCTCCTAGCGTTATTCCCAGTACAGTTGCATTCTGAAGAATGCCTGGGGTCCGCTACCTAATCCCAAGAATTGGCGTAGGCACTAGTTTTTACGGAAGCGACTGCCATCTGACCTTCCAACCCGAGGGGGAAACCGACCTTATTGGGAATAGGCTTGTCAAGTGAGTGGGCAACTTGACTGTTAGAAGTTCTCAAGCCGCCCGGAGGCCTCTAACTTGGCTTAACGACTGCTATCAAAGACAGCAACCGGGATCAACGGCTTAACGTGCCTTCCAAAGCACGGGAGCGCTCAGTTAGTAACCACTCAAAGCGGTCACCCATCCAAGGACTGACCTCGCCCGACATTGCTTAACCTCGCATACCGCACGCAGTACGCGGGTGCCACTGGGCCACGAGCGCTCCTTAGAATTAGTAAGTGCCAGCATACAATACAATACAATACAATATGCTTTATTGCACACCTCAAAAAAAGAATTACAGATATAAACAGCATAAAGATACAAGCAGAGGTACACAACAGGCGGTCTTATCGCTAAATGAGCGATTTCTTCCAGACAACCTTTGGGTAGCGGAGAAAAAAGTAAACAAACATGATAAGTGGGTGGTGCAAACAAAAGGAATAACTATTAGAAATAAAAAGAAATATAATAATAATAAAAAACACGTAAAGCACTATATATAAATATATATATATATATATAATAAACATACACAAATAAGTAAATAAATAAACATACATATATACCACAAACTTAAGTGCCAGCATACTCTGCCAGTACCGGAATATTAATTAATACATACACTTGTCGGCCTGTTGGCAGTTACGCTGCCTCCGAAGCTATAGGTTCCGGGTTCGAATCCCGGTAAGGGCATTTGTTTCTGTGGTGAGCAGAAGCATTTGTTCCTGAGACTTGGATGTTATTTATGTATTTGTACCCATAACACAAGCCTTATTGAGCATATTACTATTGGACTAGTTCGATTTGTGTAAATAAATTGACCCTTATATTTATTTATTATTATGCTCATGAACTGAAAAGTGCATTTAAAAACAGTGCTTAACTAATAACTTAAAGGTTAATTTAGACGGAGACTATTTAGTGGCGCCTAAATTACGGCTTGTAACAAGTAAATTTTTAACAAAAGAACACCGACTCCAAACTTTCCCTGACCCCACATCATCCTGTTATATAATTTGAGGAGTTCCCTCGATTTTTCCAAGAACCCATCATCAGATCCGAACTCGGTGACAATGGGACCAACTAGAAAACATACCCTTGCAAACAAAAAAGAATTTTTGAATTCGTTCCACTAGTCTCCGAGTAATCGGTGAACATGCAATATTCCGACGAATTGAAAACTTTCTCCTTTTTTTGAAGTCGGTTAAAAAAAGCACCGCGTAGACACTTTTTGTTTTTTTTTAAATCCTTATTTAAATTAAAAGGGAGTTTTGTCACGCAGTGACTATGCCACCCCCATGAGTGAGATTGAGATTAGTATTGGCTATGTGCACGTCTGAAACGTCAAACGTCAAAGGTCCCGAGACAATGTCAAAACTCAGAGATGTCAAATAATGACACATGAATATTTTATTTACTTTAGTAACCGAGAAAGACCCCGTATTGGAAATTTTACTGAAATAAATAAGAGAATAAATAAATACATACAAACGAAACGAATCGTAGGAAACCGTTAAGAAACCAATAGAAAACGTGAAAGTAAATTTGACAGTGGTCCCCGGTAAGTGCACATTTCTGCCATGGTGTGCGCTACGATCGCCTAGCTTACCCCCACCGCCTACTTCGCACATAGCCAATAGGTACTCTTGCTTAATTCTACATTTACTTTTACTACACTACTTACTACAATACTTTGGAGTATAGTCTGCAAAACATCCCGGCCTCGTCCGATAATGGCGCAGCCAGAATGCTATTACAAACACCTATATTATTCAACTTTAGGTTCGAGAATATCATCTCATGTCGCTGGGCCTCGTTGCGAACAGCGTAGACACTTTCGGTGCCGTTTTATCGCGGCATGCCAGCGCTTACGGAATAGAACACGCGCCTATTTTTTGGCGCCAGCGACCTCCGCCCGCGTCTCTTTATGACTGGTACCGAAAAGGCACATTGTAAACGATTAAGGTTCGGTTTTATGGTGATTAGTGGCGTGATTTATAAAAAATAAAATAAAATATCTTTATTTCAGATCATTAAGAATCCATAAGTACAATTCACTAAAAATTAAAATTAAAAATATTTATATATTAGAATTCGATGTGAAACAAATCATAAATTAAATATTGGTAACTAGGAAACAGTATTGGTTAATATAATTTGTATGTATTGATAACACAATAACCTACAAAATAAATAATAAATAAAAATAAACATTAGATAACTTAAAACTAAAAACCCCAACTATAAAAAGAATACGCCTTCTAAAAGGTCCGCCTGCGGCATGGTCCCCATAACGCTGGCCGCGTTACCTCTCTGTATCGCTAGAGAAATTCTCTGTGAGAGGTAAATTACTATTATTAATTCATACAAATAAATGATGATTTCCTGTCAAAAGAGCAAGGTAAAATGTAAATAATAATAATAACAATGGTGGAGGTTAATTAATAATTTTAACCCACGTGCCCAGGATGGAACTATCCGTGCTGTCAGCGATGACCTTCAGTATCCTGTTGTCGCTGCGTCGGACGCGGTTTAGAATAGATGCGACCCGCTTTCGCCCGATCGCGTAAAAGTCATCGGTGCGTGCCTCGGCAAACATCAATGATGCGCTACAGAACCGTGGCAACCTCAACAGGATTCTGAAGGCATCATTATACTGGATACGAAGAGAGTTTAAGGCTTTCAGCGATTTAGGCGCCTCAAAAATAGTATTTTTTTTTTTATTAAAAATGGGATTGCTATTAGCTAGCATCTAGCCAGGGGGCAAAGATGAGGCCGACGATGAAGCGAGCTCACCCAGAAGATGCCTATTCACTCGTGCCTTAAAAAGGTCCAGGTTATATGAACTCGGAAATACAGACGCCGGCAGAGAATTCCAAACCTTAGAAGTGCGCATTATAAAAGAAGATGCAAAGCGCTTGGTTCGAAATAGAGGAATTTCGACCAGGTAAGGATGGTAGCCAGCCGTACGTCTGGATGTCCGATGGAAGAAGGGGGAAGGCGGTATGAGCTCATGGAGCTCCTGAGCACACTCACCGAAGGGATACGGCAAGGCGACATCGTTTTACGGCGGCAGTTCCAAAAACTCGCACGAAGCGTTTCGCTTCCTCTTTTATTGTGAGAACAGCCAAGCTGTGGAACTCCTTGCCGGAATCCTTGTTCCCTGAAAACTACAACCTTACGGTCTTCAAGACGAGAGTGAACCGGTTTTTACTAGGTAAGCGCGCTCCATCGTAGACCACAATATCGCTTACCATCAGGTGATTTGTGGTCAAGCGCAAACCTATTCGGAGTAAAAAAAAAAAAAAAAGTACAGTTTGTAGAAGACGCACAGACATGCTATTTTGCGTCGATGTGTTAAGCTCTGCAGCTTATTTCCCACTACCGTATTGCCGCCAATGAGCCTCCTAAACGGTCTAAACGGTCTGAAGATGAGCTGAAGGGGCTGGTGCCGTAATTTCAAAATAGTCTCCGTCTAAATCAGTGTTAACGCCACAGTCAACTATTTAATGTCCACAGTTCTACGGCGACGCGAACGAGTCGGAGTCCTGGATGAAGGAGAAGCGCCCTCTAGTGGCGAGCAGCGACTGCGGGCGCGACGCGCCGTCGGCCGCGGCGCTGCTGGCGCGCCACAGGGCGCTGCACGACGAGATACGCGCCTACAGCGCGGAGCTGGACACGCTCAGCGCGCACGCTGACCGGCTGAAGGGCGCTGGGATACTCACGTTACAAGTAAGTATTCTAGTACATAATGGCTCCTCTACAGTCTCCATGATGGCCCATCCTATGGCCCAGCGCTATATATTATTGATTTGACATTTAAACTTCATCTTACACATTTGAGATTGTACATTTTAGTATTATTATTGAAATTTTTGTTTTTTATGTATTACCTTTTATTTTAATTTTTGCTTTGTATTCAATTTTGTTTATTATTCTTATACACTCTGACGATCTTTTTGTGAATTCATCCTATTTTATTGAAATTTTATTAAATAACATGTGAATTTCCAAAGAGAAATAAATTAATCTAATCTAATCTATGGCCAAAGCCACTACACGAGGGCGACATTCAGTCCTACAAGATGGCCCATCCTATGGCCCAGCGCTATGGCCATGCGACGGTTGAGCGCCACCACACGATGGCGACATTCAGTTGTGATCGAATCGTTTAGCGAGATGGACGTCGAAGCGTTAGCTGCTGCGGCAATTTACCTGCAGCATTTTGTTAACGTCCACACTCAACCGTGATCGACCGTGCACCACCGTGCACACCGTGAATAGGCCAGATGCGTACCGCCATCGCTGGCCCACTCCCTTTGATGTGCGGCCGAAAAACCGACACCGCGGCCATCCCATCGCCATCCCGCCGCGCCATAAGCCATCCAACACCACTACCCTCTCTCCGCGCTGGGCCATCCTAGTGGGCCAGCAGGATGGGCCATCATGTTGAGGAGCCATAATGTCCACAGTTCTACGGCGAACGAGTCAGAATCCTGGATGAATGATAAGCGAGTGATGACGCGACTCACAGGTCTCGTCGACTTTACTCCAGAACGCACTGAAAAAAAAAGATTTGTTAACAGTAGCCGAAATGTTAGCTGCTAGTAACTAAATCGGAGGACTGGCAAACTGAGAGTTTACTAGTAACCAAATTAGTTGTTGAAAATTAGCATAATTTTGGTTACTACTACGCACAATTTGGCTATTTCACAAGTAGACAAACTAGTTGAGCTATCCTTTTTTTTCAGTGCGGTCTCACCTAGTCTGAAGCCTTCAACAATTTATTTAATCGTATGGCATTTATTTACGAACCGTGAGATCTTCGAGAAGACAAGTACGGTTGCCAGTTTTGTTGCACTTTTAGCACCACCCAGGGGTCACGTGTAGGGTAACGGTGGGTACTCCCTACGGACGTGGTGCAACTTCGACCCCCCTTTGTCAAGTGAGTGGGCAACTTGACCGTTAGAAGTTCTCAAGCCGCCCGAAGGCCTCTTACTTGGCTTAACGACTGCTGTCGTAAACAGCAGCCGGGACCAACGGCTTAACGTGCCTTCCAAAGCACGAGAGCGCTCAGTTAGTAACCGCTCAAAGCGGTCACCCATCCAAAAACTGACCTGCGCCCACATTGCTTAACCTCGCATACCGCACGCGGTACGCGGGCGCCGCTGGGCCACGAGCGCTCTGGCGCTCCTTCAACTATTATTCCACTAGACAGAAACAGTTAACATTCTAAATTCAATATGATCTAACTGTCAGTCCCCGTCTCAGAAGGAGATCTGTAAAGGTCGTAATACAACCTATTAGGCCTCCCCCTATTTCATAGGGGTGAATGCCATAATCGCCACGCTTGGCAAACGCAATGTCTCCTCGGTGGCTGCTGCCCATCCCCCGGTGGTCTTGGTCGTAGTTTTAGGACACACCCGGGTACATAGACTCACTTGTAGTTGTTTCCACAGCTCCCAACAGAGGTAGAAGCGGCTCCGGCTCTCGAGGAAGAGGAATGGGTGAACGAGTCACGGCTCGTGCCCACTGAAGTGTGGGAGGAGGAGGAAGTGGAGCGACTGGAGCATCGCACCGTCACTGAGGAGCGCTCCGTGCCACAAGTAAGTTTAATGTGTCATCATTGTCTTAGTAACAAATTTAAAACTAATCTTAAAAAAATACTGCTGAAACAGTACTTATATTCTGTGGAAGAGTTTATGACGGGTGTTCAGTTTTAGAATGGTTTGGACAATGTAACTGCATTATAATAATAATAATATTGGTGGACAATCTTACACAAATCGACCTAGTCCCAAACTAAGCAAAGCTTGTACTATGGGTACTAGACGACGATATACATGCTTATATAGATAAATACATAGAAAACACCCAAGAGCCAAGAACAAATATCCGTGAAAAATGCACAAATAAATGCCCTGGCCGGGATTCGAACCCGGGACCTCTAGCTTCGGAGGCAGCGTCACTACCAACTAAAGAGGCTAAAGAGAGGGGCTAAAGAGGTCGTCAGGTCAGGTCGTATGTATTATTATTTAATTTATATGACATTTTCGTAATTATTGTAATTTACAATTTTAGTGTAACATAATCCTGATTGAACTGTTTTTTACTTTTTATTTATAACTTTGATATCATTATTATTATTTTCAGTTTGACATTGTTAATTTACATAAATTTTAATGTATGTATTTGTAAACGTTATTTTTATTGTTTATGAAATGAATTAATGAAATGAATGAATGAAATGAATGAATGAATGAAATGAATGAATGAAATGAATGAATTAAAATGAATGAATGAAATGAATGAATGAATGAATGAATGAAATGAATGAATGAAATGAATGAATGAAATGAATGAATGAAATGAATGAATGAAATGATTGAATGAAATGAATTAATGAAATGAATGAATGAAATGAATGAATGAAATGAATGAATGAAATGATTGAATGAAATGAATGAATGAAATGTGTGAATGAAATGAATGAATGAAACGAATGAATGAAACGAATGAAGGAAACGAATGAATGAAACGAATGAATAAACGAATGAATGAAACGAATGAATGAAACGAATGAATGAAACGAATGAATGAAATGAATGAATGAATAGTAGCACTTATCACCTATACACACCAAAGTTGATTCGAATCACAAACCCGCGGTGATTGCGTACAATTGGGCTTATGTTAAAATTTATTAACCGGGGCTCGTACTTTTCGTGCTGGGTTATGTCACGCTCCATATAGGTGATTTTATTTATTTAACAAAAATTATAAAATATATGTAACTTCAAAATTTTGAACAAATGATAAGTATGTGAAAACAGAACCCCATTTTGCGTGGCCCGACACTTACATGGCCACTTACAAATGTTTAATTCGACCTTCAATTCCTTTGTGTATTTTTGGTGAGCAATGAAGACTCATCATGCTCATCATCCTAGCGTCATTCCCAGTACAGTTGCATCCTGAAGGATGCCCGGGGTCCGCTACCTAATCCCGAGAATTGGCGTAGGCACTAGCTTTTATGGAAGCGACTGCCATCTGACCTTCCAACCCAAAGGGGAAACTAGACCTTATTGGGATTAGCCTTGTCAAGTGAGTGGGCAACTTGACTATTAGAAGTTTTTAAGTCGCCTGAATGCCTCTAATTTGGCTTAACGACTGCTATCATAGACAGCAGCCGGGATAAACGGCTTAACGTGCCTTTCAAAGCACGGGAGCGCTCAGTTAGTAACCCCTCAAAGCGGTCACCCATCCAATGACTGGCCCCGCCCGACATTGCTTAGCACGAAAGCTCAGTAAACCATCAAATTATCACAATAAATTACAAAATATTACAAAAATCATGAAAAGATATGTAACTTCAAAAATTTGCGTGGCTTGACACTCACTTGGTCATTTACACATGTTTAATTTGATCTTTAATTCCTTTGTGTAATGTTTCTGGTGAGCAAGACTTTGTATTTTACTGTATTGTATTTGTTCCAGGTGAAAGCGCTGTACGCGTTCACGGGTCAGGGCATCTCGATGGCGAAGGGCGAGGTGATGTTCCTCATCAACAAGACCAACCCGGACTGGTGGTCGGTGCGCAAGGCCGACCGCTCCGACGGCTTCGTGCCCGCCAACTATGTGCGGGAGATCGAGCCGAGAGTTGTGCCGGTGAGTGTACCTTAACTCTTCAATGCATGATTTTTTATTTTTGCCTGTAATTGATATATGTGATCCATTATTTTTTACTGACACCGGGAAATAGTACATTACGATACAAGTGCAGAGAACAGGAAATAAATAGTGGTGATAAATTTAAACACGACCGAAGGAAGTGTTTTAAATCGACACGAGTTGCGAATTACCTGTTCGCACGTGTATCGTACAACGTTTTACAGTACATATGGCTCTTTAAAGTTTCGACATATGCACGTAATCTGCTGATTACCGCACTCGTGTACTGCACACGTATGTACTGTAAAATAATTTAAAAAATAAAAATCTGATTTTCGCTGAATTATCGCCATCGGTGTTGAAAGTTACGTAGGGCCAAAGCCATTTATGTAAATATGTAATTGTACACTACAAATGTATGAAAGATTTTATCATAATCAGTAAGGTATATTTGTGATATACCTATAATAAATCATTTAAATACAAAATAATAAATAAAACCCTAAAAACTCGTTTAAATCACACACCGAAAATCGACAACTAACTACTTTATAAAAATTGCCACCCTTATGCTTTATTACGAAGGCAACTAGAACTCGACTTGTAAGAAGTTTTCCCTATTTTTCTCTACGCTGCTGAGACCTGGACATTAAGAGAAACAGAAGAGCAGAAAGTGAATGCACTGGCGATGTGGTGTTGGAGACGAATGCTCGGGATATCATGGACAGAGTTTCGCACCAACGTATCCATTTTATAGGAGCTCGGAATTAAGTAGCGCCTGCTCTCTACTGTGAAGTCTCGGATCCTCAATTTCTTTGGACACGTGTCCCGACGAGATGGAACGTCTTGTTGTCCAAGGAAGAGTGGAAGGCACCAGCCTAGGGGAAGGTTTCCAGTGAGCTGGACAGACCAGATAAAAGCCAGTACGTTAAACTAATGCTCTCAGCCCGGCTAGCACATCTCACGCGCGAGATAGACAATCCGTCTCTTTCTATGTGTACCAATTAGAAAGAGGCGGATAGTCTATCTCGCGCGTGAGATAGCTCGCGCGCCAAGTTATGCTAGCCGTCCTGAAGGCAGCTTTACGGGAGGAATGGCGGCGTGTCGTAAAACGGGTCCTTAAAAAAACCCACATAATGGCCACGACCACTGAAAAGAGCGAACCGACGAAGAAAAGAGCAACTTTCAATTGTCAAAATACCGATGTAATACCAACCTTTTCTTTTGTGGAGAAAACCTGCGATCCAGGGCTGCTACCGCGAACTTCGAAAATCGAACTTCGTATCGTACCGTCCCTTTCCTTCATATAGTGTATAACACGAGAGTGAAAGGGACGGCACGACACGAAGTTCGATTTTCGAAGTTCGCGGTAGCACAGCAGGTACCAAGCCATCGGAGAATGACTGGGCTAAGCTATGTGGTATTTCTATCCATCAAAAACCTAACCTAACAACATCGTTTCCTACAGGTGCAAGTTCGACGCCCGGAGAAAGTCCGCACAGTACAGCGTGTGAAGAAGACGGTGCTAGTGAAGCAGGTGGTTCCTGTGCGGCGCGCGCGGCCCGCGACCCGCCGTGCGCCGCGCGCCGCGCCTGCGCAGCCGCCGCCCGCCGTCGATGCGCGCATCAACGACATCAAGAAGGACTACGGTTAGTGGCTTAACAATACTGTAATTTTTAGGAAGTAGGTTACTAAGGTTACTGAGAAGATACAGTTGGTTAACGATGTGTTAATAAACCCTTTTAACGATTTTTGTTTTGAACAATATTGGCCTAACGTTTTTTGAGTTATTGCTGAAAAACTGTCACGCCCAAACAAAAGGGCTTTAGTGGCTTTAGTGCCGTGAGTTTCCTATGAAGATACGACCTTTTTTGGTTTAATGTATTGTATAGTGGTTTTAAATGTAGATTAGGTGTCGGTACGAAACCCTTCTTTGTGCGCGGTCCGAAACGCACTAGGCCGGTTTTTATTTCATATTGAATTAGAAACAGACACTTAATTAAATATGCCTGTTGTTATATTTGAAACTAGCTGGTGCCCGCAACTTCGTCTGCGCAGAATTAGTATTTCGATAATTCACACAATATCTTTATAAATTGTAGCCTATGTGTTATTCTGATGCTATATCTGATGCAATAGCTATATTATTGTAAAGTTTCATTAAAATCCATTTAGTAGTTTTTACGTGAAAGAGTAACAGACATCCATCCATACTTACAAACTTTCGCGTTTATAATATTAGTACGATAGTGTGGTGCCGTGACCAGGATTTTTGTTTCATCCTATATAATAATTCCCACAACCATTTCATCCACAGAGGAGTTGCTGACGCTCTCGGCGGCGCGTCGCGCTCAACTCGAGGACGCGATCAAGCTGTACAGCTTCTTCGCTGAGTGCGACGACTTCGACAAGTGGATCAAGGACAAGGAGCGGATGCTGCGCGCTGACGAAGCTGAAGACAGCGTGGACACCGCCAAGAGGAAGTACGAGGTCTGTATACCATTGTGCAACCATAATAGTACATTACTATCTGTAGTAAGGAGGCCGGGACGAAAGGGGTTGCCGCCCGAACACATATAGATGGCCGAGCGAGGCGAGGCCGGACAGCTCTGAAGCGGGCAACCCCATATTTCCCGCCGAGGTATGTATAGTGCTTTTCTCAAACATGCAATGGAAATAAACAACAAAAATATCAAAGTTTTATTTTTATTACGCATAGTGGCATATATAGAATGTCATGATGCCTGTGCCACAAATTTATGTGGAATGGAAATTAAAAAAGAGGACTTTGCCAGTGAACGAAAAAAGCATAGAACGCGAGCTTCCTACAAAAGTCGACTTTAAAACGGGGCATTTATTCGTAATACGCACGCGCGGTGTTGTACCAATAGGAATTGCCAAAAATGTCAGCCGATTTTCTATTACCCAAAACAAATACACGTGATTGGTAAATTTCAAAATGACTGGCTGTGTTTGGTATCCTAGCGCTGACGTTTTATGTGTCAAAATGGCGGCGACAACGACAACGCTTAGCGGGTGGATGGTTACATGCAACAAAAAGTCAACTTCATACGCAAAACCGCCGTATTATTTAAATTTGAATTTAAGCTTTATTTTATTTTTAAATATCATAGGATAACCTTACGAAAATCTAACTTGTCGCTAATTAAGCTGTACTAGACTTATACTATGCATATTGGACGACCATGTACATAATTTATACCTTGCTAAACACTGTTAGACTTAGAGAACAGCAACCACTCGTAATCAAAACTTTTACAGTATATTCAGACAGCGCAAACATTTAACATAAGTACGTTAACTCATTTTTTAAATTTTTTTTATTTAACTTGCCGTGTCAGTAACTTATGTCTTTTTTGTTTGTGTGGGTCAAATCTTAGAAGCTAAATTAGACGCACTTCTCGATTTCCGATTAAGCTAATATTTGACGTTAGTACGTTCGGCTGAACTCGATTCTCCATACAAACGTAGTTTCATTCACATTTTAAACCCCTTGCTGAAATAACATGAAATGTCCTATACACAATGGGAGCCGCCATATTTAAGTCGGAAATTGGTTTCTGTTGCAACAAATTGTAAAAGAAAAAAATACAGCGAATTTTTGAGTTTTTTACGTCTTTTATAAAAACCTTAATAATCGCTGTATTTTTTCTCCATTATAATTTCAAGCAACAGAAACCAATTTCCGGCCTACATATTCCGGATTCCATTGTGTATACAAAGTTTCATGTTATTCTACAATGGCATTTTAAAATGAGAGCTAAACTACGTTTGTATGGAGGACCGAGCTTACTGCATATATGTAAATTCAGTGACAATGCAATATTATGATAATATTATTATCGAGCTGATCTGATGATGGAACCGGAAACTGGTCATAGGAACTCTGTAATAAGTTAACACAATCATACCGAGTTTGGGCTCTTTAAATCCACTCTTTGAGTAGTTGATAATAATTTTATATATTGTATGTATAGCGTAGTTACACACTTATTCTTTTATTTTTATTTCGGTTTTAGTTCTTGTTAAAAATATATTTCTTTCTCGCTTCCCTTATATAATTATATAGTCTAATGAGAATCAATAGTCTAGTTGTAATTGTACTAAAAGTCCCCTAATATTTATTTACTATGGAATTAGTTTACCTTTTTCGAACATTTTAATTTGTTGAGATACATGCATTCATACACAAATTATTTATGTCCATGAAAGCATGTATCTCAACAAATTAAAATGTTTAATAGGTATTTTAGGTACCTTTTCATTCACCTATTAACGTTTTGATGATGTAAGGTGGCATAACACCATCCCTATAAAAAATCGGTTCCGACTAAAAAAATTAAACAAATATGTTTACCGCTTTACTTACATATGAAAAGTGATTCCATCTTTTTTTTATGTTTTCTAGAGTGATTAACGCACCACTTCTCTGCACGAAAAGGCATATTTTTTATTTTTGAGATTTCAGTTAATACAACTGTTACGTTGCGCCGCCATATTCAAACTAGACAGCCGTTGGACACAACTTTGACGCCCCGCCTTAGTGGACACAAGTTTGATGGTGTCATTTTGCGACGCTAGTTGTGCTTCTATGTTTTTTTCATTCGCTGGACGTTGCCGGCCTAGGCCTGCAAGATTTGTATGAAATTCCATTAACTACCTTTTGTACTAGCCGCACCTGAAACGTCATACTCCGCAGCCTATTGTAAGGAACATAACATTTATATTTTGTCAAACCTAACCAATTCATGGAAGAGCGGGATCTCCTGACACAAGCAAACACTATGCTTAAAAGGAGGTTCCAACCTTAAATGTAATTATTCACCAGGATGTAGATAAGAGGGAAAAAGATCTAAAAATCTATTATTATCTATGGAGGGCAAGACTCATTTTGGGTCGTCGTGCCAGCCTAGTTAGTTTTTGTTTAAGTAGATAATACCATAATTTGAGGACGTACACAAAGAATAACTGTCCCGCAGTTTGCCGAAACTTTGTAATAGTTAAAGTATTTTTAATGTCTAGGCAATACACAAAAATAAAATAAATGTTCCGGTATAAATGTTGCGGTATACCAAAACATTTCACTGCCAATAAGCTTTCAAATGACTCTAAAACTAATAAATAATAATGATGTATATGACAATGAAATTATATTACAAAGCTATTTTGGGAACACATTATATTACAAAGCTATTTTGTGAACCCCCTTATTGGCTATGTGCGAAGTAGGTGGTGTGGGTAAGCTAGGCGATCGTAGCGCACACCATGGCAGAAATGTGTACTTACCGGGGACCACTGTCAAATTTACTTTCACGTTTTCTATTGGTTTCTTAACGGTTTCCTACGATTCGTTTCGTTTGTATGTATTTATTTATTATCTTATTTATTTCAGTAAAATTTCCAATACGGGGTCTTTCTCGTTTACTAAAGTAAATAAAATATTCATGTGTCATTATTTGACATCTCTAAATTTTGACATTGTCTCGGGACCTTTGACGTTTGACGTTTCAGACGTGCACATAGCCAATAGAACACAGCAAACTACAGTCAGACCTGAATAGGATTAGAGACTGGTGCCTGGAGTGGCTTATAAACCTCAATGAAGCAAAATGCACAGTCCTTCACATGCATAAAAAGAACCCAAAGTTGTCATACGTTTTAAATAACACACAGTTGGCAGTAGTTACCACCCAACAAGTTCTGGGAGTCCTTATATCCGATGACCTTAAGTGGGAATAACTCAATAAATAGATACACACGACCCTTACCCCTACCTTGACGACCTGTTTAGCCTAGTTGGTAGTGACTCTGCCTCCGAAGCTAGAGGTCCCGGGTTCGAATCCCGGCCAGGGCATTTATTTGTGCATTTTTCACGGATATTTGTTCTTGGGTCTTGGATGTTTTCTATGTATTTAAGTATGTATTTATCTATATAAGTATGTATATCGTCGTCTAGTACCCATAGTACAAGCTTTGCTTAGTTTGGGACTAGGTCGATATGTGTAAGATTGTCCCCCAATATAAAAAAAAATGGAACGAGATAATCAATTCTTTTTTATTGCGTAGAGAAGTCTAGCAATAACAAAAGCAAACGTATACCAATTAAATCGTTTCTTCGTGTGAATGCTACGTACTGTTCTCCAGAAATTCGTGACGGACCTCTCCGCTGCCTCGAAGCGTCTGGAGCAGATCGATGCAGCGGCCGAGGAGCTGGTGGCCACCGCACACGGGCAGGCCGGCAAGGCCGCCGCCAGGCGGCAGCAGCTGCGCCAGCAGTGGGACCGGCTGCTGCGGCTCAAGCAGCAGAAGGAGAAGAGTCTCGAGGGCGCGTCCAGGTGAACATTTAACACTATGTCGAAACATCTATAATGGGGAATGTCTGAAAATTTTAAAAGTCCTTGATTATTTTTCTAATGGTAGGAATAACCCTCGCCATGAACAGAAAAAAGTTTCAGATTTTTCGGTTGCGCCGTATATTTAAAATAAATATAAACATTTTATATCAGCTCGCGTCTGTCCCGTATCGGACTACTAAGACATTTCTAAGTCCGTCGAATATTAAAAAAAAAAAAACGCCTGCTTGGATCTGTGGTACGCAATGACATTGACAGTTCAAGTCATACGACCAACCTATCAATGTCATTGCGTACCACAGATCCAAATTGGCGTTTTTTTTTTAAATATTCGACTGACTTAGAAATGTCTTAGTAGTCCGAAACGGGGCAGACGCGAGGTGATATAAAATGTTTGTATTTTTATAAAATATATGGTGCAACCGAAAAATCTGAAACTTTTTTCTGTTAATGGCGACGGTTATTCCTCCCATTAGAAAAATAATCAAGGACTTTTAAAAATTTCAGACATTCCCCATTGTAAATCATTTATACCAAAAAAATCTGACTCCAATTTTGTACTTCGCTACGCCACTCACATGACATTTTTACATATCCTTCCCACTTCACTACCTGCACTGCTTTTCGATAGCAAATGAGGTATATTGGTTTAAACTTGCACGATTTTTACACATTATTATTGGTAAACGGGACTTAATCGCGTGCAAAAATTATTCACCTGAGATGACGGATGGCGAATGTTGTTAGTGTTGTGTGTCGGGCGAGTCAGCTCAAGCTAGTCAGCTCGTGACCACGGATGTTGCGATACATTCGAAACGTCGGGCACACCTCAGGTGAATAATTTTTGTACGCGATTAAGTCCCGTTTGCCAATAATAATGTTCAAATGAGGTAGTTACTAAAGATCCTAGTCAAGTCGATTCCTCAGGGAACCCATACTGAACTTTAGTTCCTTATCGTAAGTTCCACTTCAAAATGTGTGTATTTTTTACGGAATCTGTGAAATACCTACAACATCGAGGAGTTCCATATGACAACTGTGGTCGTCATCACCAGTTCCGCTTCAACAAATTTGTGGTTTCTGTGAGTCAATGGTTGGTTACTAACAGAAAATACCGAAATCGGCATATACGCGCCTATCAAATCCGAGGAGTTCCCTCGATTCCTCCTAGATCCCATTATCAGACCTTCGCCAAAATATGGAACCAACATGGAGGTACTTGCTTTGAAACAACAAACTGCAGTGGTCTTCTTTTTCAGAAACGCTAGTAGATTTTGACTTGTAAAAGTGCCATTGCGGCCTACTTCCAGCATAAACATCATTTATTTCATTTATCGTACAAAATAGGTCGAGTATGTACTATGGGTACGTTTCCTAAGTGTTCTGTTGAAATGCTTCTATTGGAACTCGTCAGTAAAACGCCGGTTGTATTCCAGCGTGGAGCTGTTCAGCCGCACGTGCGACGAGGCGCTGGACTGGATGGGGGAGAAGGAGCAGCAGCTGGCGGCGAGCGGCGCGCCGGCGGCGGACCTGCGCACCGTGCGCGCGCTGCAGCGCCGCCACGCGCAGCTCGAGCGGGAGCTGGAGCCGCTGCGGGAGAAGGTGCACACCGTGAGCTTGCTGGCTGACGAGTGAGTACTGACAGTTGTCGCTGGATGGCGCCGTAATCAACTTACTGCAGGGCTATTGTCGTCGATTTATTGGAATTTACATCTTTTCTAGTAACATAACACTGTGTAATAGTTGGGAGTGTTGTAATGGTTGTCCGAGATAGAAAGTAAGAGATGTATGTCTGTGTTAGACGGCGGCACGATTCGAGATGAGACTAGAGCCGAGCTTGCTGGCTGAAGAGTGAGTACTGACAGTTGTCGCTAGATGGCGTTTAAATCAACTTGTTGATTTGTATTTCTTTTCTTGTGGTGAACGCTGGGTAACTAGAGTTTTGTTATGCTCGTAATGGCTTTCTGAGAGATAGAGAGAATGTCTGTATTAGACGGCGGCACGCGCAGCTTGAGAGGGAGTTGAAGCCGCTCAGGGAGAAGGTGCACAGTGAGCTTGCTGGCCGACGAGTGAGTACTGACAGGTATCGCTAGGTGGCGCTGTAATCAACTTCCTGAAGGGCAAGCGTTGCTAAGCGTCGAGCGTGAGAGAGATGGCGCTGTTGTCGATTTATTGGAATTTTCATCATTTTGTAGTAATATAACATTGTGTGTTTGTGTATTGTGTTGTGTTGTGTAGTCGTAGTTGTATTGTACTGGTATGTTACTGTTATGATAGACTGACCAGCGATTTTCTAGTCTAGTCTAGTCTCACCTGATGGAAAGCGACGACAAGGCCTAAGATGTTGCTCGCTGGTTCAGTAATAGATGGCGTTGTAGTCAACTTTTGAAATACCACACAGATTTAATTCATTGGTTCTTTTCGTAAAGACAGATTGTAAAATTATTATCTTTTACCGCAGCCTGCTTTTGTGGTTGCAAAGACACAGGTACTTTTTATTTTGTAGAGTACCTGCTAGATCCTGATTCCGAACAAGAATAGGGTAGAAATTTCAATTCTTCATAATTAATTAATATAACTATAGGTTTCTTAGTATTGGCTATGTGCACGTTTGAAACGTCAAACGTCAAAGGTCCCGAGACAATGTCAAAACTCAGAGATGTCAAATAATGACACATGAATATTTTATTTACTTTAGTAAACGAGAAAGACCCCGTATTGGAAATGTTACTGAAATAAATAAGAGAATAAATAAATACATACAAACGAAAGGAATCGTAGGAAACCGTTAAGAAACCAATAGAAAACGTGAAAGTGAATTTGACAGTGGTCCCCGGTAAGTGCACATTTCTGTCATGGCGTGCGCTACGATCGCCTAGCTTACCCCCACCACCTACTTCGCACATAGCCAATACCACATAAGATATCTTTTCTTCTGTACAGTCAGGATCAAAAGTAGGTACGCGTTTAGAAAGTTTAGTATTTATTTTATAATAAAAGCATACGCATATGACATGAAGGGGTCCGCATATGGAGGGGTTGACCCCTTCATATGCGTAGAACTTTTGAGGCTGACTGTATGTTTAATTTTTTATTTTTATCCTAAATAAAAATAAAAATTCTATCTCTTGAATATTTTTGAATTAAATTATTTAATATAGAATATATCCCTATAATTATAATATGTATTGAATATGAAGTAGTATATTTAATCTTGTATGTATGTAAGGGAGGTATTCCACTCATCCAATATCTTTGTCCAATATACATTTGATCAAAGAAATTGGATGATTTCATCCAACTTGGATGGGACCCCGACATTTGATCAAAGATTTCGATGACAGTTAAATCAATATGGCTACTTATGAAAAAAAAACCTGGACAAAGATATTGGATGAGTGGAATGGGCCTACGTCTAAAACTTGGATCAAAGATTTGACAAAGAAATTGGACGAGTGGAATACCACCCGTACTTATATAAATATCTTGTATTTATGTATGTTTATTTACAGTCTTTATATTGATTTTGTCTTCGCATTTTCTTAGTAGAATTATCAAACTTTTTTCTTTTCACCTTTCATAAATGTCTGTTTAGCCCAATGGTTGGCTGATAGAGAATGCCATTTGGCATTAAGCCCGCTATTTGTACAGTTATGTATATATGTGTGTTTGTGTTTTATTGTACATAAAACACGGTAAAATGACAAACAAACAAATAGTGGAAGTACAAAGGCGAGCTTATCCCGTTAAGGATCTCTTCCAGCTAACCTTTGAGCGAATGAGTTGAAAGAAAACAATGGAAGATGGAGATAAACAACCTGTGAATTATGCACTGAAACAGAAATTCAAAATCAAAACAAATTCATTTTGAATACTCATTACCTGAACAATAAAATATAAGAAAATAAGAATATAATTATATTTTCTCAAACATGCAATGAAATATTTATTTATTTATTTATTTATTCATAGGAGAACCAACAGCAATAAAACTAAGTAACAACATTATTAGTTACAACAGAGCCAATTACAGGATCTCACATATAGATACATCATATAGATATTGATGTTATGTTCCTTATAATAGGCTGCGAAGTATGACGTTTCAGGTGCGGCTAGGACAAGAGGTAGTTAATGGAATTTCATACAAATCTTGCAGGCCTGCAAAGCTTTTTTTTTTATTTCCGTTCCACATAAATTTGTGGGTCGGGCATCATGACATTCTGCCACTATGCGTATTAAAAATAAAACTTTGATTTTTTTGTTGTTTATTTCATTGCATGTTTGAGAAAAGCACTATACATACCTCGGCGGGATATATATGGGGTTGCCCGCCTGAGACCTATCCGGCCTCGCTTCGCTCAGCCGTCTATATGTCTTCGGCCGGCAACCCCTTTTGTCCCGGCCTCTGTAGTAATGTACTATTTGTGCAATAAAGTTTAAATAAATAAATAATCTCATACTCAACCATATTGAAATTGGCTGTTTTGAATTTATATTGCAACTTCAAGTTTTGATTATTCAGTTAGGCCTTTTTTATTATCGGATCAATATCATTACACATCAAGCTTTGGTTGGATTCTTTTTATTCAAAAGCCCTACAAGAGATAGTCTTCGAAGCATACATTCAGAATTAGTACATTACTACAGAGGCCGGGACGAAAGGGGTTGCCGGCCGAAGGCATAGAAACATGCAATGGAAAAAACAACAAAAAAAAGTTTTATTTTTAAAACGCATAGTGGCAGAATGTCATGATGCCTGTGCCACAAATTTATGTGGAATGGAAATTAAAAAAGAGGACGTTGCCGGCCTAGGCATGTAAGATTTGTATGAAATTCCATTAACGACCTCTAGTACTAGCCGCACCTGGAACGTCATACTTCGCAGCCTATTATAAGGAACATAACATCAATATTTCATTGCGTGTTTGAGAAAAAAAATATTCAGTCACCTCTTTACATTTGGAGGGACTTTAAACGGCCGATCGTAACGAGCCCCACTAACAATCCCCCGCAGCGTGAAGGCGCAGTACCCGACGGAGCGCGCGAACGTGGAGGCGAGACAGCGCGAGATCCACGCCGTGTGGGAGCGGTGCCGCGCCGCCGCCGCCGAGCGCCGCGCGCGCCTCGAGAGCGCCGTCGGACACCAGATCTTCGGCCGCAGCGCCGCCATGCTGGACGACTGGCTGCAGGTACACATGACGTTCCATCATTTCATTTCATTTATTATTTGGACAACCAACAGCTGACAATTCAGAATAATGTTATAAGCTATTTATATAACTTAGGTAACAGAGAGCCAATTATAGGTTCCCACCGGTAGCGATAGGTTAACAAACTAATGGTGGTAAGCACTAAATACAACGTGATACCCACTAGCATACAATGAATACCTATTTAAGAAGTTAAACATATTAATACTTAAGTGATATACAATTATACAACAACCATTAAGCAACATGCTGTCGCATGCGACTCGCTCACTTAAAAAACTCGTCTGTTAAAATCCGTCTTATAGTTGTGATGTTGCAATTGAAAACATCAATATCCCGCTCCTTCGTTAATTCATTTAGGCTTTTACCAGCTCGTAATAAAATTATTCATTAACAATCAATATTGTGTTTGAACTTGCTGTAAATACTATACACATACCACGGATCTATACCTAAACCGGATTGAGTACAAACTTTTATGAGCTAGTCAAAATTGAACCATATTCCCGCGTAATACAGTTAATATCCTGTTATGACAGACAGACTAGAGAAAGCGGTCCGAGCGAGAGCAACCAACCCGAGGACGGTGTCCCACTCGCACAAGTTGCCAATGTAAAAAATATACATGTTTTGGTATTTTAGAATACTATTAAATAATTACTTGCTTGAACTAACTAGTACTGCATGTTTATCAGGGATAAATTACATTTGAGCTTATTTGTAATTGTATAAAATATAAACATTATTAACTGACTAAAACCTAGTATTGCAATAAATATAGTAGTATTTTTCAAATATTAATTGGTATCCCCAACGTTAATGGTGTCAAATTTGAAATTATGAATATAAGCGGCTGATGGATTTAGTTGAAAATAGTGAAAACCTGTGTGTAAAGGGTTGTAAAAGTGAAAGTTTTATAAATTGTGGAATATCATTTCACAGGTAAGGAACAATTTGTTATATTTTACGATAAAACGACAAGACAAATGTCAAACTGATTAGGGTGACTATGACTTGGGCCGGTTTTGCAGAAATATTCGTTATTAAGTGTTTAGTGAGAAAACCTTTTCTAAAGGTCAGTTGAAATTCAATCTTTTAACAATTTTGTTATCATTACGAGCTTTTGTTTAACTTGGACTGAATGTGAATAAACTGTGCAAGTACTTAAGTTGTGGTTCCAATTTTTTTACCATTTTACAGCTACTTTCCGGTATCCAATTGAGCTTAAATTTAGCATACTTATGTACAGTACGCTAAATTTCAGCTCATTTGGATACCGGCAAGTTCGGTAACAATGTAATATTATTATATTGTATAACCGAACTTGTGTATCATGGCACCACCGTGCTGATCTGATGATGGTGAATTAAAACTAGTCCTCGTCTTTTTTTAATTTACGCATGGTTCATCACGGGAAAACACATTTGTTAAGAGATTTGGAAAATAAAGTAGGGCTTAGGCAAACATTACACAAGACTATATTGTTTAACAAACTTGTGATTAGCGAAAATAAATATTTCTTTAAAAAATATTCTTATTTTATTTACTTCCTGATTTAGTTTAAATTTTATTGTACATAGAACCTATATTAGAAATAATCCTCATGTCTACAAATGTACTTGGTCACCCTAATTAAAACGAGATGCAATCCTCGAGTTTGTCTTCTCTGTCGGTCACACTTCTTCGTCACAGTACTCAATCCGGTTTAGGTACAGATCCGTGACACATACACAGAAAATGTACAAGCCGCACTATCCACAATAAAATCAATATTATAACACCAAGATTTTATACGTCAAAATAGAAATTAGCTAATTATACATCACAATTCAAATTATATTATACTAACATGCATCATAAAATGATAATAATTATAATATATAGAGCGCTCGTGGCCTAGCGGCGCCCGCGTACCGCGACAATGTGGGCGCAGGTCAGTTCTTGGATGGGTGACCGCTTTGAGTGGTTACTAACTGAGCGCTCTCGTACTTTGGAAGGCACGTTCAGCCGTTGATCCCGGCTGCTGTCTACGACAGCAGTCGTTAAGCCAAGAGGCCTTCGGCTTGCGAACTTCTAACAGTCAAGTTGCCCACTCACTTGACAAGTGGGGTCGAAGTTGCACCACGTCCGTAGGGAGCACCCACCGTTACCCTACACGTGACCCCTGGGTGGTGCTAAAAGTGCAACAAAAACTGGCAACCGTACTTGTCTTCTCGAAGATGTCACGGTTAATACACATACACAGAAAAATTAGAAGCCGCACTGTCCACAATAAAATTAATATTACAACATCAAGATTTTACGTTTCTCTGCAGCTGACTGTACATACGAACAATGCAAAATGAATAAGAGTTTGTAAAAATAAACTAATGCAATATGTGTATTACAGAAAGTGCACGAGCAGCTGGCGCAGGAGGCGACCGCTAAAGACGTCGCGACGGCAGAGCACCTGCTCAAGGAACATCGCGAACTCGAAGACGACATCAAGGCACACGACGACGAGTGAGTAGCTCTACCTTTCGTAATAAAACATGGAAAAATATCTAGTTACTCTAATTAGGGGGGCACCCCATACATATAACGGGGGATGAAAGCGTGTGTGGTATCTATAGATAGGCCTTTAAAAATGATATATGTAAAGGTTTCTCAAAACTTTTCCATGTGAGTTAACCGTTCGAGATGTTCGCTGTCAAAGTCGAAAAAAGTACCCGCTCCCCCTATTTATTAGGTAGGTACACTTTACAGACATAATAAATAAAAATTAAATAGGTATTCATTGTATGCTAGTGGGTAACACGTTGTAAAATTTAGTGCTTACCATCATTTGTTTGTTAACCTGTCGCTACCGGTGGGAACCTATAATTGGCTCTCTGCTACCTAAGTTATATAACTAGCTTATATTATTATTCTGAATTGTTAGCTGTTGGTTCTCCAAATAATAAATAAATAATACAATTTGCGATACAGTTCATTGGCACTTTGGCTTTTTCAACAGTACTGGTCAAAAATTTAAATTCACCTTATGCGACTTTGATTTTCTATTAAATTATTTTCTAATATATATTTTGTTTTTTAGACGTTTAGCTGTTTAAATTACTAGAAAATAGTTAAATAAATATCTCTTGGTGGATATTTAAAGTTGTTGTACGCGAATTTTATCAGATACACACGACCCTTACCCCTACCTTGACGGCCTGTTTAGCCTAGTTGGTAGTGGCTCTGCCTCCGAAGCTAGAGGTCCCGGGTGCGAATCCCGGCCAGGGCATTTATTTGTGCATTTATCACGGATATTTGTTCTTGGGTCTTGGATGTTTTCTATGTATTTAAGTATGTATTTATCTATATATGGGTGTGGCAGAAGAAACATCAGAGTCGAGTGAATGCAGTGGAAATGAGAGCGCTGAGAAGTATGTGTAGCGTTACTTTGAGAGATAGAGTGAGAAACACCGTTATAAGACGGAGGTGTGGAGTGAATGAAGATATAGTGACGAAAATTGAGAAAGGTATGCTAAGATGGTTTGGACATGTAGAGAGGATGGATGAAAGAAGATTGACAAAACGAGTGTATGAAGGAAGAGTGGATGGAAAAGTTGGAAGGGGAAGACCTCGGCGAACGTACTCCGACCAAATCGGAGACATTCTGCAGAAAGGCCAGGTCAGGAGTACCCTAAATCGGCGCGCATGCATGAAGAATGTTATGAAAGTTCATGAAGCGAAAGTTGTATGTCAGGATCGTAGCAAGTGGAAATCCGTGATCTCTGCCTACCCCTATGGGAAACAGGCGTGATTATATGTATGTATGTATGTATGTATGTATGTATATCGTCGTCTAGTACCCATAGTACAAGCTTTGCTTAGTTTGGGACTAGGTCGATTTGTGTAAGATTGTCCCCCAATAATTATTTATTTATTTACTATTTATTAACTGTACTTGCATGTCTTGTGTAAGCCTTGTATGTATGTATGTATGTATGTATGTAAGCACTTTATTGTACACAATTACAGGTTGAAACATAAAGAGGTCACAAAGCGTTAAAGTACAAAGGCGAGCTTATCCCTATATGGGATCTCCCCTTGTTCCTGGGTAAAGACCCGTTTTACTGGAAACCATTAAAAATGTGTCGGAAAGCCAACAAATTAAGCATAGAAACTCGTGCTAAACCCTTGGGTTCTGTCTAACGAAGGTTACGGGACCAATCACAGAAAGAATGGGGATTCTCAAACTGCAGTCGAAAACGCTATGAAACGGAAAACAAGGAAAAAGCTTTGTTCCAGTCGATTTCGTTCAGCTAGGCTAAAATTTGCAATAAAAAGTGAGGACATGTTTTTGCGTTCAAATCTGACGTCAATACGTGTACTCGAACTGCTACAGAGATTTATGAAGAGATTAACGCAAAGATTAGCGAATAACAGTTTTGAAAGTGCACCGACGTCCGTTTTTTTTTTAGATAAATGATAAAACTATGCGTGATGCCTACACGAAGGATGGAGGATCTGTCACCTATAACCAGGGACTTCCTTACAGGTGCTAAAATTGGTGATCTTGTATGTATGTAAGCACTTTATTGTACACAATAACAGTTTAAAACATATACATGTCACACAGGATCAGAGTACAAAGGCGATCTTATCCCTACGAGGGATCCCTTCCAGCTAACCTTTGAGGGATTGAGAGGAGATTTTTAAAAAGAATGAGATATACAAACTTACACCGTGTACAACAACGTTACAATGAGTGAATATAATTTGTAGCTAAACCATAACTAAATAAATACCCATATATGTATAATGAATAAAAAAAAATGATATACCTATAATAAATACAGAATAATTATATTCACAATAACAATATATAAATAATTATAGTACTCAACCAAATCACAGATCGTTGGAGAGCCATAATTTCTTCAAATTTTTCTTGAGTGTCGCGACAGACTGGGATTGTCTTATTGACAAAGGTACCGCGTTCCACAGCTTCACAGCGCCCACGGTGAAAGATTTAGAGTACGTTCGCGTCTTATTTGACGGTACAGAAAGAGTAAGGTTGGCGCTAGACCTCAGACGGTGACCACTGCCGTCAGCCATATATCTAAATCTCTCAGTAAGATACGGAGGAGCAGCAGGATTAAAAAGTATGTTGAAAAGCAACGACAGAATATGCACATCTCTGCGCCGGCGGATCGGCAACCACTGAAGCTGAGATCGGAAGTTGGAGATCGGATCTTGTACTGAGTAAAGGGCGTAAATGAACTAAAATAACAGAGTGAACTTAAACTTTTGACCGTTACTGTATAAGCTTCTGAATACCTGTTCAGTGGCTTGTAGTTGAGAATCCTACCAACACACAATTTAAATATGTAGGTAAATTGAGAAACACAGTTGACGGCGTACCAAAACCAACAACTTTAAGAGTGCGCTGTACGTTCGGTTCTCCATACAAGCGTATTTAAGCTCTCATTTTAAAACGCTATGCTAGAATAACGTGAAACTTTGTATACACAATGGGATTCGGCATATCTAGGTCGGAAATTAGTTTCTGTTGCTTGAAATTATAATGAAGAAAAAATACAACGATTATTAAGGTTTTCATACAAGCCGTAAAAAACTCAAAAAACCGCTGTATTTGTTTTCTTTTACAATTTCTAGCAACAGAAACCAATTTTCGACCTAGATATGCCGGATCCCATTGTGTACACAAAGTTTCATGTTATTCTAGCATGGCGTTTTAAAATGAGAACGTAACTACGTTTGTATAGAGAACTGAGCGTACTGCGCCCTCTTAAGAATACACCATACAATTTCTAAATTCCATAACGAATTTGCCCTGCTCTATTCCGGATTTGCCCTGTTATGTTCTTAGATGTGTTTGCTGACTTTATGCCGCTCGTTTCAGATTCAAGGAGGTGATCGGGCTGGGCCGTCAGCTGCTTGACACTAACCCGGCGCTGGCCGACGTGGCCGACAAGATCAAACACCTAGAGGCCGAACAGAAGGCCGTCAAGAAAGGTATCTATATCTAAGCTGTGGTCTGGATGCCAGCGGGGTGATGAGAGGACGCTCATGTTTGAGCGCTCGCCGCTATAGTACATTACTACAGAGTCCGGGACGAAAGGGGTTGCCGGCCGAAGACATATAGACGGCCAAGCTAAGCGAGGCCGGATAGGTGTGAGGCGGGCAACCCCATATTTCCCGCCGAGTTATGTATAGTGCTTTTCTCAAACATGCAATGAAATAAACAACCAAAAAAAATCTAAGTTTTATTTTTAATACGCGTAGTGGCAGAATGTTATGAAGCCTGTGCCACAAATTTATGTGGTATCGAAAATTAAAAAAAGAGGACTTTGCCGGCCTAGGCCTGCAACATTTGTATGAAATATTTCATTGCATGTTTGAGAAAAGATATTTAAGCTATCGGTTGGGGCCCTATCGCTACCAAATCTAAAACTTCGCAAGCGCAATGTGTAACCTTTTCGTTTAAGAGTACGCTCGGCTGAACTCGATTCTCCATACAAACGTAGTTTCGTTCTCATTTTAAACCGCCATGCTAGAATAACATTAAACTCTTACACAATGTGTGCCGCCATATCTAGGTCGGAAATTAGTTGCTGTTGCTAGAAATTGTAATAGAAAAAATGAGTTTATGAGTTTTTTACGTCTTGTATGAAAACCTTAATAATCACTGTATTTTTTCTCCATTATAATTTCAAGCAACAGAAACTAATCTCCGACCTAGATACGCCGGATCCCATTGTGTATACAAAGTTTCAAGTTTTTCTAGCATGGCGTTTTAAAATGAGAACGTAGCTACGTTTGTATGGAGAACCGAGCTTAGGGAGGTGTTCCACTCGTCCAATATCTTTGTCCAATATACATTTGATCAAAGAAATTGGATGATTTCATCCAACTTGGATGGGACCCCGACATTTGATCAAAGATTCCGATGACAGTTTAATCAATATGGCTACGCATGAAAAAAATAAAACTTGGACAAAGATATTTGATGAGTCGAATGGGCCTCCATCAACTTTGATCAAAGATTTGACAAAGAAATTGGACGACGGACTTAATAAACAATCATTAAAACTCAATATTTTTATATTCAGTCATAATGACTTGTCTATAGTATAGACTTGTCATTTAATTGACAGATTACAATGCTGGAGTAGAAAAAAAGTTTTTGTATTGTAGTTTCTGAACATCACAGTGAGCTAATATTGTCCATAAACAACGAAATAATACTGTAAATATAAATATATATGGTATGGTGTGGGAAATACCCCGTTGTGAACACTAATTCTAATGTTAACGATCATGTTTGTCGGCCTGTTTAGCCTAGTTGGTAGTGACGCTGCCTCCGAAGCTAGAGGTCCCGGGTTCGAATCCCGGTAAGGGCATTTGTTTCTGTGGTGAGCAGAAACAGTTGTTCCTGAGACTTGGATGTTTTCAATGTATTTAAGTATATATCTATTAAATATATCGTTGTCTAGTACCCATAACACAAGTCTTATTGAGCTTACTATGGGATTAGTTCGATTTGTGTAAAAAAATTCCCCTATTATTTATTAACCTACTTCAAAAAAAGGAGGAGGTTCTCAATTCGTCGGAATATTATTTTTATTTTTTATTTCTTTATGTATGTTCACCGATTACTCGGAGACTAGTGGACCGATTTCGAAAATTCTTTTTTTGTTTGAAAGGGTGTGTTTTCTAGTTGGTCCCATTGTCACCAAGTCTGGGTCTGATGACGGGATCTTGGAAAAATCGAGGGAACTCCTCAAATTATATACCAAGAGGATGGGGTAAGTAAGGCTACATCGAAGGAACTCCTCAAATTATATAGCAGGAGGATGGGGTCTGGCAAAGTTTGGAGTCGGTGTTATTTGTTAAAAATTTACTTGTGCTAGCTTGAAGTCATATACTGTAAGTAGAAATGTTGCTTTTTTATCATTAGTAATGTTTTCTCTTTCCATTAGGTTGGGAAGAGAAGGACGCCCGCCTGCGCGAAGTGGTGGAGCTCCAAGCGTTTAACCGCGAGGCTGATCAGATCGACGCGTCGAGCGGGGCGCACGAGGCGTTCTTGGAATATAGCCAGAGCGGAGTGAGTGCCTCTATACTAGTTTAATATACTCTTCATTAATACAACAAACATTAAAACATGATACTTAAAAAGACGACCTGTTTAGCCTAGTTGGTAGTGGCTCTGCCTCCGAAGCTAGAGGTCCCGGGTTCGAATACCGGTCAGGGCATTTATTTGTGCATTTAACACGGATATTTGTTCTTGGGTCTTGGATGTTTTCTATGTATTTAAGTATGTATTTATCTATATATATAAGTATGTATATCGTCGTCTAGTACCCATAGTACAAGCTTTGCTTCGTTTGGGACTAGGGCGATTTGTGTAAGATTGTCCCCCAATATATTAAATATAAAACAAAACAACTAAAGCTAATTAAAAAAAAGGTCTCCCAGATCGGAGCCCTGTGGAAGGGTTCCCATAAGGCTGGCAGCGTTCCCCCTTTGGATAGTTAAGCTGATCGGCTGGCCGAGGAACGAGCCAGCCCAACGGTCTCCTGACACCTCTGCCAGCCTTCGGGATAGTTAGCCCAAATGATGGTTGCCCTAGTTCAATTATTTTATTAAGAACTTTGAAATTAAAGGAGAGTTAAAGTTCAACCCGGAAGGACCCGGGCGTGTCCTAAAACTACGACCAATACCACCGGGGGACGGGCAGCAGCGTCCCTGGAGTGCGGTGGAGATACTGCGATCGCCAACCCGCATGCCAAGCGTGGCGATTATGGCATTTATCCCCCATGAAATTGGGGGAGGCCTGTGTCCGGCAGTGGATGTACTTGGGTTGATAGGGTAAAATTTCAATAGCATCAAAATTTTAAATTGGTTATGTCAAGTCATGGGTGTGCTCGCTTCATCTGCGGGCTCATCTTTGCCCCCTGGCTAGATGTTGGCCAAGAGCAATCCCATTTCTAATAAAAAAAATAGGAATGCATGTTTGGTATTTGATTATTGTATTTTGAATTTATACGGTCTGTTCCATGGCGGTTTGGTGAAGTTTGGCTGCCACTATAGGCGCAAATGCATCCTTTAATTTTTGTAACTATGGGTCCAAATAATTTGATTAAAAGTCATGAAAGAAGCTTAATAAATTTATATATTTAAGTATATATCATCCTCTAGCCCATAACACAAGCCTTATTGAGCTTACTTATAACAGTCAAGTTGCCCACTCACTTGACAAAGGGGGGTCGAAGTTGCACCACGTCCGTAGGGAGTGCCCTCCGTTACCCTACACGTGACCCCTGGGTGGTGCTAAAAGTGCAACATAAACTAGCAACCGTACTTGTCTTCTCGAAGATCTCACGGCTCGTAAATAAATGCCATACGATTAAATAAATTGAGCTTACTATGAGACTAGTTGTGCAGTTTGATATTGCATTATTGAAAGTTGCGAAGTCATCATTAGGCACATTTCCCTACATTTTTTATAGTAACCGAGCGTTTTTGACATTTCGTCAAAAGTTGCCGATTTGACAATCAGTGAAATGCCGTATGGTAATTTTTAACCGACTTCAAAAAAAGGACGAGGTACTCAATTCGTCGGAATTTCATTTAAAATAAATTTTTAGGGTTCCGTAGTCAACTAGGAACCCTTATAGTTTCGCCATGTCTGTCCGTCCGTCTGTCCGTCCGTCCGCGGATAATCTCAGTGACCGTTAGCACTAGAAAGCTGAAATTTGGTACTAATATGTATATCAATTACGCCGACAAAGTGGTAAAATAAAAAGTGGAAAAAAATATTTTATTAGGGTACCTCCCCTATACGTAAAGTGGGGAGTGATTTTTTTTTTCATTTTAACCCTAACGTGTGATATATTGTTAGATAGGTATTTAAAAATAAATAGGGGTTTACTAAAATCATTTTTTGATAATGTTAATATTTTCGGAAATAATCGCTCCAGAAGTAAAAAAAAATGTGTCCCCCCCTCTAACTTTTGAACCATACGTTTTAAAAATATGAAAAAAATCTCAAAAGTAGAACTTTATAAAAACTTTGTAGGAAAATTATTTTGAACTTGATAGGTTGAATAGTTTTTGAAAAAATTACAAAAACTACGGAACCCTACACTGAGCGTGGCCCGACACGCTCTTGGCCGGTTTTTTTATGTATGTTCACCGATTACTCGGAGAGATTTCGAAAATTCTTTTTTTGTTTGAAAGGGTGTGTTTTCTTGTTGGTCCCATTGTAAGGGAACGTACCCAAACTGGGGGGTGGGGGGGGGGGGGGTCGTCTTCTCGTCACGTAGCTAGTGGAATATTTTAATTGAAGCAGACTCACGCGCCACGGTTTACCCCACCATTGAAACTTCTTCAGTTTCGACTTAAATACAATCACAATTTAACTACGCATGCGCTTTCGACGTCATGCATTAGGGGCCATATGAAAAAATACAAACAAGAGCCATTTTTTTTTAACTTTCCGCAAAAAATTATTAATAAATTATGCTACGTGAAAACTAGAGGGGGAGGGTGGGGGGGTCTTGGCATATACTACGCTTGGCAACCGGAGGGGGTAAAAAACTGTAAAAAGTTGGTCACGTAGTTTGGGTATGCTCCCTAACCAAGTTTGGATCTGATGACGGGATCTTGGAAAAATCGAAGGTACTCCTCAAATTATATACCAAGAGGATGGGGTCTGCTAAAGTTTGGAGTCGGTGATTTTTTGTTAAAAATTGCCTTGTTAATATAGAATGTATGTCCTCAGGCGTCAGTGGACGAGGCGTCGGCGCTGTTGAAGCGGCACGAGGAGCTGGAGGCGCGCGTGGCGGCGCAGGCGGAGCGGCTGCAGGCGCTGCGCCTGCGCAGCGACGCGCTCGTGCGGCGCCCGCACCACGCCGCGCAACAGTCAGTTACCACTCAATACCTAATTGTACAGTTGAGAGGGCGCAGTACGCTCGGTTCTCCATACAAACGTATTTACGCGCTCATTTTAAAACGCCACGCTAGAATAACATGAAACTTTGTATACTATGATATAGTGGGTGAATATTCTAAATTTTTATGCATGCCTTATTGTACACAATTAAATAAAATAATGTAATTAAATTAAGAAATGAAATAATATTAATATCGGTAACATACAGTATACATACAATATTGATACTTATGTAAGGTAATTGTCAAAAAGTTTGGAATAAAGAGGCTTTATTATTATTGAAATTTAAGCCTTATGTCGTATTACCAACATTACAAGTTCCAAAATTGATGTTAAGGTAGTGTACGACGTGTAGTCTATGCGTTATCCACGTGACGTACACTCGCGTCGTACATATTTGAATTGAGTTGGTGCCGCAGTGGTGTGGAGTTGATATAGTGAGCGAAGACCATAATAAGTACCGCTGGAAAGTCAACAATTGTCTTTCAAATACCCTTTGACTGTTCAAACTTAGAGTTTATTTTGTTGTCTGTGTCACAGCATCTCAACGCGCATGGCGGCAGTGGCGGAGCGGCGCGAGGCGGTGCGCGCGGCGGCTGCTGCGCGGCGCAAGGCGCTGCTCGCCAACCTGGCTCACCAGCAGGTAATTACAACTCATCTTCGTCATCATTAGGTACCGGACAATTAACGACGTGGTATAAGTAATAAAAATAGTTCATTAACAAGACTAATTAAAAAACTAAAAAACCCGACTGCGTTTCTATGTAATTTTGGAATTTGGCACCTAAAATCCGCCATTTTGTTTTTTAGGATTCCGTAGTCAACTAAGAACCCTTATTGTTTTGCCATGTCCGTCTGTCTGTCCGAGGCTTTGCTCTGCTATTGATAGTACTAGAAAGCTGCTATAAAAAATACACTTTTTCTACTCCAGCATTATAATCGGTCAATTAAATGGCTGACAGCAGTATTAAAACAATAAACTGTATATACCACTTAAGCCTCGACTGGAACGTCAATTGCAGGCTTCGCGTTAATTAATCGGATTCCCAAGGGCGTCCGTTACTTAGGGAGGTATTCCACTCGTCCAATATCTTTGTCCAATATACATTTGATCAAAGAAATTGGATGATTTCATCCAACTTGGATGGGACCCCGACATTTGATCAAAGATTCCGATGACAGTTAAATCAATATGGCTACGCATGAAAAATAATAACACTTGGAAATAGATATTGGATGAGTGGAACGGGCCTCCGTCAAAGAACTTTGATCAAAGATTTGACAAAGAAATTGAACAAAGATATTGGATGAGTGGAATACCACCCCGTATTAAACTCATCCAATATCTTTGATCGAAGAAATTGGATGATTTCGTAAAACTTGGATGGGAATCCGACATTTGATCAAAGATTCCGATGACAGTTAAATCAATATGGCTACGCATGAAAAAGAATAAAACTTGGACAAAGACATTGGATGAGTGGAATGGGCCTCCGTCAAAAAACTTAGATCAAAGATTGGACAAAGATATTGGACGAGTGGAATACCACCCTTAGCCTGAAATTGCCTTGTTCCATGTCTCAATAATAATGTACTAATGATCCTTGGTATGACTTTTTCGCAGTTCCTGGCATCCACCGAGGAACTTCAAGCCTGGATACAGGACAAGACCCGGACAGCCAATGACCAGAGTTACAGGTACGTCGAATTGAAAATAGCTTTCTATCTGAATTCTAATGGAATTATGAATATGTTAATAAATTATCTCGTTCGACAGAGACCTGGCGAACTTGGAACGTAAACTGCAGAAGCACGAAGCATTCGAGGCGGAGCTTCAGGCCAACGAGAAACAGCTCAGGAATGTGGACAGCGTGAGTAATATGGCTGTCTTTTTAATTTGCCTTTTCTGTTCCTACCTGTGGACCCGGGTATGTCCTTAAACTACGACCAAGACCACCGGGGAATGGGCAGCAGCATTCCTAGAGTGCGGTGCAGATACTGCGATCGCCAACCCGCATGCCAAGCGTGGCGATTATGGCATTTACCCCCCATGAAATTGGGGGAGGCCTATGTCCAGCAGTGGACGTCCTAGGGCTGATGTGGTGGTGGTGGTGGTGGTTCCTACCTGTTAGTGAAACACATTCAAGTTTTGCGACTGGTTGCAATGTTCTCAAGGTGGTCAACACTCATAAATTGGGATTACACCTTAAACAATAATTATGTAACGATCACGAAGGGTATTTGTTTATCTATTTAACTATACAATGTATATTGTTTTGAAAAAATGACACCTCGCCGAGTTTCTTACGCCGGTTCTTCTCGTGGCAGAGGTATATTTTTCCGAACCGGTGGTAGTTTATTGACGTTCATAGGTGCATGTAATATGCCTAATTTGAAGAATAAACTACTTTTACTTCTATTTACTTTATCTGATGATCACAAATATTAGTTCCTGAGTGGTGGATGTTTTCTGTGTATTTAAATACTAGCTGTTGCCTGCGACTTCGTCCGCGTCTTCGCTCATATTGGTCGCAGCGTGATGCTATATTGGCTATGTGCACGTCTGAAACGTCAAGGGTGCCGGGACAATGTCAAACTCAGAGATGTCAAATAATGACACATGAATATTTTATTTATTTTAGTAAACGAGAAAGACCCCTTACTGGAAATTTTACTGAAATAAATAAGAAAATAAATACAAACGAAACGAATCGTAGGAAACCGTTAAGAAACCAATAGGAAACGTGAAAGTAAACTTGACAGTGGTCCCCGGTAAGTACACATCTCTGCCATGGTGTGCGCTACGATCGCCTAGCTTACCCCCACCACCTATTTCGCACATAGCCAATAGCCTAAAGCCTTCCTCGATAAATGGACTATCCAACACAAAAAGAATTATTCAATTCGAACCAGTAGCTCCTGAGATTAGCGCGTTCAAACAAACAAACTCTTCAGCTTTATAATATTAGTATAGATTTATACCACGTATAGGAAGGCGCAGCGTGGGTAGACCCGCCACAAGGTGGACTGATGACCCGATAAAGGTCGCGGGACTCCGCTGGATGCGGGTGGCGCAGGACCGGTCATTGTGGAAGTCTTTGGGGGAGGCCTATGTCCAGCAGTGGACGTCCTTCAGCTGATGATGATGATGATGAAGTATTCTCTATTCTTCTAATTTTGCTTTGGAAGGCACGTTAAGCCATTGATCCCGGTTGCTGTCCATGTCCATGATAGCAGTCGTTAAGCCAAGTTGGAGGCCTCCAGGCGGCTTGAGAACTTCTAACAGTCAAGTTGCCCACTCACTTGACAAGCCTAATCCCAATAAGGTCTAGTTTCCCCCTCGGGTTGGAAGGCCAGATGGCAGTCGCTTCCGTAAAAACTAGTGCCTACGCCAATTCTTGGGATTTGGTAGCGGACCCCAGGCATCCTGCGGGGTGCAACTGTACTGGGAATGACGCTAGGAGGATGATGATGGTGATGAATTGAAGTCTGTTCAATTTGGGTATACATTATTAATGTAATATTGCAGATTGGGCAGGCCCTCCAGGAGGCGGACGGGGCGCGCGCCGCGGAGGTGGCGCGGCGGCGGGAGGCCGCGCGCGCCGCGTGGGGGCAGCTCGTGGCGGCCTCGCGGGACAAGGGCGGCAAACTGCGCCAGGCGGCTCTGCAGAGTCAACACAGGCGGTATGTTGCAATCAATCACTCAATCAATCCATTTCAAGCGCATGAAATTAGCAAAACCTGGACATAATTCGATAACTGTAATTTTATTTTTCTATGATTTAAAGTATTGTTGGTTATGGTTAAAATAAAAAGAATTAAACATTTTAAAGCTCCGCGTCAATGTAAAAAAAAACAAAAAACTAAATTTTTAAAAAACTGATTTTGTAAGTAAGCCATAATATGGTGAATAATTATTAAAATTAAACGGCTTGTCTTTGCAGATCTCTAGAGTCACAAATATGGGTAATTTTTGGAAAACCAAATACATAACTACGTCAAAAGTGTTTAATTGATGCCGTCAACATTTTATTAGTAATACATTATAAGAAACATATTAAACAAAAAATATTCACGATAATTGATTAAATGATATTTTTTCTTACAGGTACTTTAACAAGGTTATTTATTATGCGGCTTACTTATGTAATCAAAATGTGTTAATTTTTTTTAACATTGACGCGGGGTCTTAATATGTTTAATTCTGTTTATTTTAACTTTAACTAACAATACTTTAAATCATAGAAAAGAAAATTACAGTTATCGAATTATGTCCAGGTTTCGCTAATTTTATGCGCCTATTTATTGATAAAATACAACTAAATATTTATAGAATGTCATGCATCACAACTTATATATTATATATATATATATATATTGGGGGGACAATCTTACACAAATCGACCTAGTCCCAAACTAAGCAAAGCTTGTACTATGGGTACTAGACGACGGTATACATACTTATATAGATAAATACATACTTAAATACATAGAAAATATCCAAGACCCAAGTACAAATATCCGTGAATAATGCACAAATAAATGCCCTGGCCGGGATTCGAACCCCGGACCTCTAGCTTCGGAGGCAGAGTCACTACCAACTAGGCTAAACAGGTCGTCAACTTTAACTATATTTATTATTGTAATAACATGAAAGGTGATTGAGTACACATTTATTTAATAGTGATAACGTAATAGTACATTACGATACAATGCAGAGAACAGGAAATGTTCGCACGTGTATCGTACAACGTTTTACAGTACATATGGCTCTTTAAAGTTTCGATATATGCACGTAATCTGCTGATAACCGTACTCGTGCGGTAATGTAGCACCATATGTACTGTAATAGCACATTACGATACAAGGGTTGTAAAACAAAGAAAGAAGTTGCGGCTCGGGCTTCAAACTTCTGCGATATCGGCCTTTTTTTGTTTTACTACCCTTGTATCGTAAATAGCTATTATTTTAGCTATTACTTACATCAGTGTTTTTCATACTTATCCATTCTGTTGTGAAATAATGCTCAAAATAACAGTTGCACAGCTTAATAGAGATTTGCTTCGTTTTATATTTAAAAAGGGGTAGGCTGCGAAACAGTAATACTACCTTCAAATAAATACAGGTTGCGTTCCAAAACGCATGACTGATTGAATGATAGAAGGGTGCATTCCAAATTTGTTAAGTTAATGATTTGGGTTTAAAGTCGAGCCACACCGAATGCGTGCGCAGCACGTGCGCGTGTGCGTGGCGTGCGCGTTGTATCGTATGAAATGTCATAGTAGATGACACACCGCTTACGCACGCGTGCACGACACACCGCTTACGCACGCGTGCACGCCACGCAAGCGGTGTGTCATCTACTATGACATTTCATACGATACAACGCGCACGCCACGCACACGCACACGCGCACGTGCTGCGCACGCATTCGGTGTGGCTCGGCCTTTAAGTTTAATCGTGCAAATGGGCTTTTGGGGGGCCGCGAAGGAATTTTGATGGTCATGAAGGGCCGTGACAACAAATCTGACCTACATAAAACAAAGTACAAAATAATACTATAAGTACGAAAATAGCTGATCGGCCCATATGCTTGTGTGACATTATCCGATTATGGCGTGTGCAGGGCCGTGGAGGACGCGAAGGCGCGCCTCGCGGACCTGGAGCGCGCGCTGCGCAGCGAGGAGACGGGCTCCGACCTGCGCAGCTGCAAACGGCTACTCGCGCAACACCAGGTATCATAATAAATTAATAAGCTAATACTTTAAGAGGGCGCAGTACGCTCGGTTCTCCATACAAACCTATTTATGCTCTCATTTTAAAACGCCTTGCTGGAATAACATGAAACTGTGTATACACAACGGCATATCTAGGTCGGAAATTAGTTTCTGCTGCTAGAAATTGTAAAAGAAATAAAAATAAATCGGTTTTTTAGTTTGTTACGGTTTGTATGAAAACCTTGATAATCGCTGTATTTTTTCTCCATTATAATTTCAAGCAACTGAAACTAATTTCCGACCTAGATATGCCGGATCCCACTGTATATACAAAGTTCCATGTTACTTGAGCATGGCGTTTTAAAATGAGAGTAAATACGTTTGTATGAAGAACCGAGCGTACTGCGCTCTCTTAAGTGATCGACATAGCTCCGAATCGCTTGAGTGGTAGTGGGCGGGGCATATTGCACGTAGAACTGATGGCTGTTGGAGCGAAAAGGTTGTCGAGTGGCGATCACGTACCGGAACGCGCAGGTGTGTGTATATGTGTTTGTCTTTGCAGTACACTATTGACCAGTTATTTACTTTTATTAATTCCTCAATATCCTCGTAATTCAGCGTACTTAGCCATTTATGGGTTGTTTTTCTTGTTTCTCTGGTTAATTTTTCTATTAAGGGCAGTTTCGCGCTTACCTTATTATGAATAGAAGGCTGAAGAAAACTTATAAATCTTTTAGAAGATGCAGCTTTAGTTCTAGACACGAGAATTTTAAATTTATGCTTTTGACGCATGTACGTAAGACAAAATTTACGGAATGTACTAGGGCGGTTAAGAGGGGTTGGCAATAGATAACGCGATTAAACTTATGAACTAAACACAGTTCAGTCAACACCAGTTTAAATAGTTTTTTTACCTAATTCAATAGAAGAAAGGACGTACTCAGTTCGTCTGCATGTTCACTTGTTCTTTTTTTATGTATGTATGTTCCCCGACAACTCTTGACCACGTTGGCCGATTTTGATAATTCTTTTTTTGTTTCAAAGCTGGTACCCCGACATTGATCCCATGTAAATTTGGTGAAGGTCTGATGATGGGATCTAGGAGGAATCTAGGGCACTCTTCGAATTTGATAGGCACGCATATGCCGATTTCGTTATTTTCTGTAGGTAAGGGTGGTATTCCACTCATCCAATATCTTTGTCCAAGTTTTTCTTTTTAATGCGTAGCCATATTGATTTAACTGTCATCGGAATCTTTGATGAAATGTCGGGGTCCCATCCAAGTTTGATGAAATCATCCAATTTCTTTCAGATTCAGATTCTTTATTGGTAAAAATAGTTTTTACATGTCACTAAGATTAAGAAATAACAATAATAATAACGATTAAAAGTAGATGACCAATTAAATATGAAATAACAATTTAAATAAACAGGAACGATAATTAATACATAATCTTAATTATATACGCAGTGAAAAATACTTTGTCAACTAGATCCTTGGAGAAACTCGTCCACACTGTAGCATGCTTTCTGTGTAAAGAGTATTCTCAATTTAGTTTTGAAGACCATGTCGCTGTCGACCTACTTTATTGCCAATGGGATCTTATTATATATCTTAGGCCCTATGACACTCAGTGACTTTCGGACTTTGATAAAAGATATTGGACAAAGATATTGGATGAGTTTAATACGGGGTGGTATTCTAGTCATCCAATATCTTTGTCAAATCTTTGATCAAATTTCTTTGACGGAGGCCCATTCCACTTATCCAATATCTTTGTCTAATTTTAATTTTTTTTCATGAGTAGTAATATTGATTTAAATGTCATCAGAATTTTTGATCAAATGTCGGGGTCCCACCCAAGTAGGATGAAATCATCTAATTGCTTTGATCAAATGTATATTGGACAAAGATATTGGATGAGTGGTATACCTCCCTAACCAAGCATTGGCTCACGGAAACCACAAATTGTGTTATAGCGAGTACAAAATTGGAGTCAGTTTTTATGGATATAAATGACTAAAGTCCCGGTATTGTACAGACGTTGGAGCAGGAGCTGTCGACGTGGGAGCAGAAGGCGACGGCGCTGGCTCGGCAGGGCGCGGAGCTGGTGTCGCTGGGGCACTTCGACGCGCCGGCCATCGAGCGCGAGTCCGCGGCGCTGCGCCGCGCCGTCGCCGCGCTGCAGCCGCATGCGCACTCCCGCCGCGACAACCTCACCGCCAGTCTGCAGTGAGTATACGGGCCGGCTCGGAAATCTTACTAAACTAACCAGGGCCTATCTATAGATACCACACACGCTTTCATCCCCCCGTTATACATATGTATGGGACGCCCCCCTAATTAGATATTTTTCCATATTTCATTACGAAAGGTAGAGCTACTCACTCGTCGTCGTGTGCCTTGATGTCGTCTTCGAGTTCGCGATGTTCCTTGAGCAGGTGCTCTGCCGTCGCGACGTCTTTAGCGGTCGCCTCCTGCGCCAGCTGCTCGTGCACTTTCTGTAATACACATTTTTATAAATAATATTGGGGGACAATCTTTCACAAATCGACCTAGTCCCAAACTAAGCAAAGCTTCTACTATGGGTACTAGACGACGATATACATACTTATATAGATAAATACATACTTAAATACATAGAAAACATCCAAGACCCAAGAACAAATATCCGAGACAAATGCACAAATAAATGCCCTGGCTGGGATTCGAACCCGGGACCTCTAGCTTCGGAGGCAGAGTCCCTACCAACTAGGCTAAACAGGTCGTCGCTTAAGAGTGCGCAGTACGCTCGGTTCTCCATACAAACGTAGTTTCGCTCTCATTTTAAAACTCCACGCTAGAATAAAATGAAACTTTGTATACACTATGGGATCCGGCATATCTAGGTCGGAAATTAGTTTCTGTTGCTTGAAATTATAATAGAAAAAAAAATACAGCGATTATTAAGGTTTTCATACAAGCCGAAAAAAACTCAAAAAACCGCTGTGTTTTTTTCTTCTTTTACAATTTCTAGCAACAGAAACTAATTTCCGACCTAGATATGCCGGATCCCATTGTGTATACAAAGGTTCATGTTGATCTAGCATGGCGTTTTAAAATGAGAGCGTAAATACGTTTGTATGGAGAACCGAGCGTACTGCGAACTCTTAAAAGCTATGCAGGATGTTTGGAATTACGATGAGAACTGGTAGAAATAGTTTGGACCCTATATGCCTCAGTCCAACATATGATAGTTTATTTTTAAACCGAGTTTTTTAAAGTTTTTCAATACGGCCAAAAATTTACAAAAAAAAATTAATTTAAAACGAATCATGCTATGAATCAAAGTTATTTACTTTTCTCAAACATGCAATGAAATATTGATGTTATGCTCCTTATAATAGGCTGCGAAGCATGACGTTTCAGGTGCGGCTAGGACAAGAGGTTGTTAATAGAATTTCATACAAATCTTTCAGGCCTAGGCCGGCAAAGTCCTCTTATTTAATTTCCATTCCACATAAATTTATGGCACAGGCATCATGACATTCTGCTATTATGCGTATTAAAAATAAAACTTTGTTTTTTTTGTTGTTTGTTTCATTGCATGTTTGTGAAAAGCACTATTCCTACCTCGGCGGGAAATATGGGGTTGCCCGCCTCTGACCTATCCTTCTTTCTCTATATGTCTTCGGCCGGCAACACCTTTCGTCCCGGCCTCTGTAGTAATGTACTATTCCTCAAACATGCAATGAAATTTCGTCATGACGTGCATTATAACAGGCTTTAAAGTATCACGTTGCAGGCTCTCTCGGGAGAACTGTAAAGGAATTTCATACAAAATTGAAGGCCTAAGCCAAGAAGTATTTTTATTTTATTTTAATGTCAAACATGGCGTCTGTAATTTTTTTTTGCGTTGTGTATTTCTTTGTTTCATTGCATATGTTTGAGAAAAACACTGCACAAATCTCGGCGAGAAACCTTGGGTTGCATGCCGCGTATCCCTATTCTACTTGGTCTGCTACCCTTCGTTTCTCGGCCTCTATAGTAGTGTACTATTATTGTATCGATCATTTAAAAGGGCTTAAATGCTATAGCTTTGACCTGGAAGGTATTAATTACGATCATTAATTAACACATTTTTCACACATATCGAACTAGTCCCATAATAAGTTTAATAAGGCATTACAATATGTTACTAAATAGCTGACAATTTGAGGTCAACGCATATATAGAACTTTATGCAGTTACCACAATATACATAGCATTACAATTACAACGCATGATATAAAAAATAAGAAATATCATAATCGGCTAACGTGGTCAAGAGTTATCGAGGAACATACATACATAAAAAAGCGAACATGCAGACGAACTGAGAACCTTTTTCCTTCTATTGAAATCGGTTAGTAGAAGATAATTTCGCAACAAAGGAGCTTATACCGCCTTCCCCCTTCTTCCATCGGACATCCAGACGTACGGCTGGCGACCATCCTTACCTGGTCGAAATTCCTCTGATTCGAACCAAGCGCTATGCATCATCCTTCATACTCGTAATGCGCACTTTTAAGGTTTGGAATTCTCTGCCGGCGTCTTTATTTTAGAGTTCACATAACCTGGACCATTTTAAGGCACGAGTGAATAGGCATCTTCTGGGTGAGCTCGCTTCATCATCGGCCTCATCTTTGCCCACTGGCTAGATGCTGGCCAAGAGCAATCCCATTTTTAATAAAAAAAGGAAGCGTTTTGTTCATGGCTCAATAGTTTCGACCATTTCGGAGTTTTGAGAAGACAACACAAACATTGCAGACTGCACAAGTTCGCGTTGGAGCTGGACGGGGAGCTGGACTGGCTGGCGGAGCGCGCGGCGGCGGCGTCGTCGGAGGCGCTGCCGGCGGACCTGCACGGCGCGCAGGCCGCGCAGAAGAAGCACGCCAAGCTGCGCGACGAGCTGCGCGCGCGCGCGCCCCACATACAGCAAGTGCTCCAGCACGGCCGGGAACAGCATGGGGACGACGAGAAAGTAAGAAGTAGCAGTTTAATTCCACCACCGCCATATCAGCCCAAAGACGTCCACTGCTGGACACGGGCCTCCCCCAATTTGATGGGGGATAAATGCCATAATCGCCACTCTTGGCATGCGGGTTGGCCATCGCAGTATCTCCACCGCACTCCAGTGATGCTGCTGCCCATCCCACGGTGATATTGGTCGTATAATTACTAATTGCTGGTTCATAGAAAAGTGTAGTGTGTTTGTATGAACCAGCAATTAGTAGTTATTTTAGTCATCGCACCTATTTAAGGCTCAGTAAGTCAGCTAAATATAAAATGCAAAATGCACGCAAAACTGTCAAGGGTCTCTGACTTGGCAGTGTATTTCTAAAAGTCATTTTTATATACAGATGTATGGAAAAGGTATGGGTGCCTAAATAATTATGAGCGGCAGTGTATCCGGATCCCTTCTTACTAATCTTGATACATATGAGACCACGTACCGAGTTTCCACAAGGCATTTTAAACTTAAAATATATATATAAAAATTAGTAATTAAAGTTAAATACATTCATTGCCAGCGTTTACATGTTATTAGTGGGAACAATATAATTATAATTTAGATCTATTTTTAATTTATTTGTTTTATCGATAACTTACCATACTCGTACATTGAAAGTAAACAAGAATTCACCATGACACAATTCCGGCCTCTGGTTATTAACTACTTTGGTAGGTCTTTCACCTATTAATCCTGGTCACGGCACCAAAATGTAAAAACCCCTACTACAAATTCTTGTCGGGTTGACACTGGGCGAATTAATAAGAGAAGGGTAGACTTTTTTATCTCTGTTTGTTTAGAACTTTTTATGAGCCATCTATACCAGCCTGATTTATAATTTACTAAAATCTGATAATATATATTAGGGGTAATTTTTTTATACAAATCGAACTAGTCCCATAGTAAGTTAGACGATGATATATTTAATGGATATATACTTAAATATATAGAAAACATCCAAGTCTCAAGAACAAATGTTACCGCTTACCACAGAAACAAATGCCCTTACCGGAATTCGAACCCGGGACCTCTAGCTTCGGAGGCGGTGTCACTACCAACTAGGCTAAACAGGTCGACAAAATCTGATGTCTAAATTATTCAAACTGTGTGTGCAGATCTTGTCGCTGTGCAAGAAGCTGGAGCACACGTACGCGTCGGTGTGCGCGGCGGCGGACGCGCGCGCCGCGCGCCTGGACTCGGCGCTGCGCGCGCAACAGTTCCTGCACGACGCGCTCGAGGTGGATTCCTGGCTCGCCGATAAGGTATAATCTTATATTTTTTTGTCTAGGTATCCTTACACTCCCCTTGTGGTGCCGGGTTAGAATAGCACCACCCCTTTCTTCCCTTGGGTGTCGTAGGAGTCGACTATGGGAACCAGGTTGACGTGTGTTTTGGGCGATGGGCTAGCAACCTGTCACTGCAATATCACATTTTCTCCATCTATAAACCTATTCTATTGCTGAAAGTGACACTGAAATTAATTTCGTGTACTCTGCCTACCCCTTTTGGGTATATAGGCGTGAGTTTATGTTATCCAATCACTCACAAATGAGGCTGTGAAAATACGGGTAGCACAGAGAACCATGAAGCGTGACATGCTCTGCATGAAGCTATTGCCGAGTGGGGAACGTTGAGATCCGAAGTCGCACTAAGGTACGTGACGTCGGTGAAGCCATAGCTAAACTCAAGAGTTGGGCAGGGCATATTGCCAGGCAGAGCAATGGCATGTGGACCAAATCTTCAACAGATTGGTTGCCATTTACAGGCAAAATTAGCGTCGGTAGTCCACCGGTTCGATACGTTGATGACGTTTAAAATACCGCGGATCACACCGGGATGAGACTAGTATGAGTGGCGTACTCGAACAGAAGCGTATGCCCAGCAGTGGGCGATTACAGGCTGCAAATGATGATGATGATCCAATCACTTGGCATTGACAGAATTCTTTAATAACTAATCTGGTATTCGTCAACACACATTACAAGCTTGTTATTAAATGTGAAATCAAATCTATAACAAAATAACCGATTTTGTTCATAATAATCCTGGTCACGGCACCAAAATGTAAATCGTGTACTACCTCTTACACTTTTTAGAAGAAACAATTACTTAAACTGGTTTTATTGCAGGCTGCCGCTCTGTCGTCCGCTGACGTTGGTCGGGATCGTCACCGCGCCACACAACTGCTGACAAGGCACAAGGTAATTATACTCTATTTGAACATCATTGTCCATATGTTAGCTTTATCTAGTAAGATATATGTTTAGTCAATAAGAATAATATTCAAATATATCGTTATAGTTTGTAAGTTTAATGTATATATTGGTACTTCATTTTGGTTGAAATACAGGGAAACCTAATTCAGGTCCTTGAAAATATATCACTTTATATTTAATTTTATTATACAAGGTGGGCCCCGTAACAGGAGCAAATATTCAAAAGGACGTTTCCTAAGAGCATCTGCAGTAACCCCTTGTGCCGTAATTTAAAAAAAAAACTATTACCTACGAGTAATGGGTCATGACACGCACCAGATTATAACGCATCAGTCAATGCAGTATTTGAGGTAGTATCAAGTTATGAGTCATTATTGTTTTTGCACGTTTTGTTTTCAAGGATACCTTTTGGAAATTATATTTCTTGCCGAACAGAAACAGATATCCTGGCACATGTACTAAAGTCACATTTTCAGAAATAGTCGCGTGTTTAAAATGGACAATGGGCTTAAACTTACTCGGATTTTTTTATAAATGGCATAATAATTTAGAATAATTTATACTTGTACTTCATATTTAATCAAAAGTTTGTTATTTTATGTTATCTATCGAAATGCTAGTGACAGAACTAAGGCGAAGAGTAGGGCAAGGTATTCTACATACAAACGTTGTGCAACTTTTATTCGTTAGTTTTGGCACTACAGCATTTAAGTTTATTTTTTGCTTTTACATATTGGATATACGCAGTGCTAGACGTTGAAATTTTGCTTTCTTAAAAAAAATACAAAAAATTATTAGAATTCAAAAATGAACCATCAAGTCCTAGCTAACAGAAAAATAAGCATGTTGACCAAAAATAATAACTGTAGCGCAAATACAAACGAAAAAAAACGTGCACAAAGTTTGTATGGAAAGAGCTTGCCTACCCTCCGCCTTAAGAGGGCGCAGTACGCTCGGTTCTCCATACAAACGTATTTATGCTCTCATTTTAAAACGCCATGCTAGAATAACATGAAACTTTGTATACACAATGGGATCCGGCATATCTAGGTCGGAAATTAGTTTATGTTGCTAGAAATTGTAAAAGCAAAAAAATACAGCGGTTTTTTGAGTTATTTACGGCTTGTATGAAAACCTTAATATTTGTTGTATTTTTTTCTCCATTATGATTTCAAGCAACATAAACTAATTTCCGACCTAGGTATGCCGGATCCCATTGTGTATACAAAGTTTCATGTTATTCTAGCATGGAGTTTTGAAATGAGAGCGTAAATACGTTTGTATGGAAAACCGAACGTACTGCGCACTCTTAAGTAGTTTTGACAAGTCATTATAAGCTCTCGTTTTACCCCAGGCTGTGGAGCTGGAGCTGGACACGTACGCGGCGATAATCTCGGAGATGGGGCACGCGGCGGCGTCGATGGCGGCGGGCGGGCACGGCCAGGGCGCGGAGCTGGTGGCGCGCCACACAGCCTTGGACGACTCGCTGCAGCGCCTGCAGCGGCTGGCGGCGCAGCGACAGCGGGCGCTCGTCGAGAGCGTGTGCAGGTACAAATCACGAAAATTACAATATTCAATATAATAATTTTTAAGAAAAAAAAAACCGACTTCAATGGGGGAGGCCGGTAAAAGATTATTATACTTAGATGGTGCACTCTTAGATAGATATACAATAAAATAAAAATGGCTATAATATATGTTTATAATGGTGGAAGACTAAGTACCCTCAATTCCTCATGGAATTATGAAAAAACCTTGCTTGCTTGACAAACAAAACGAAGAGAACAAATCGCCAATCGTGAACTACGCGTCGTTGAAGAGTTCCGTTCTGATCTCATCATCAGCAGTTCCACTTCATCAAATGTCACTTTTATGAATGAAAATGCTAGATTAGTTCATGAAAATACTAAAATCACTATTTGTGTGCCTTTCACATTTGAGGAGTTCCCTCGATTCCTAATGGATCCCGTCATCAGAACTCGAGCATGACAAAAATCAATCGTGAAAATAGAACTTGCTTAACAAACACAGCTAGAAGGACAAATCGCCAAACGTGAAAGTCGTTGAAGAGTTCTGTTCTGATCATCATGAGCAGTTCCACTTCATCAAATGTCACATTTTTGTATGATAATGCTCGATTTGTTGATAAAAACACAAAAATCACTATATGTTTGCCTTTAAGATTTGAGGAGTTCCCTCAATTCCTCATGGATCCCATCATCAGAACTGCGTTTTGACAAAAACGGGACCAACTTGGATATATATACTTACAATCAAAAAAAGAATTTTCCAAATCGGTTAAGAAATGACGGAGTTATGGACTAACAAACAATAAAAAAAAAAAACATACAGCCGAATTGATAACCTCCTCTTTTGAAATTTTGAAGTCGGTTAATGAAACAGGTCACCCACGTCTTTAAGGTCGAATATCGCTCGACATGTTTCAAACCTAACTAAAACTAACTAAACTAACTAAAAAAACCGCCGCAGCGATAGGTGCTCATGATTAAAGACCGCGAATCGGTCTGAAACATGTTGAGCGATATTCGACTTTAAAGACGTGAGTGATCCGTTTCATTATCTATTCATATATTATTTAATATGTCTCAAACTCACGGGAGTTTTCTATATAAAAATACAATAGTTATTTGTTCAACAAGAGAGCAAAGTAGATTTTTGCTGCGAGTGTTGATGTTGAGTCCCGAGCAAGCGAAAGATTCTATTACAGAGTCTTGAGCGTAGCGAGGGACTCAAAGACACGAGATGCAAATATCTTTGCTCTCGTGTGATACATACAACTTTCCACCTCAGCGGCGAGAACATATAACGCAAAGGAATAGTGATAGAGAGAATGAAGTTACTTAAACTAACCTACGATATGAAAAATCAAAATAAATAGTTTTTTTCAAGCTCGCAGCAAAATTGCATTGTGCTCACTGGTTTCAATCTGGAAAAGTCGTTTTCACTTTTCACGCTCGCAGCAAAATTGCATTTTGCACACTGGTTTCAATCTGGAAAAGTCGTTTTCACTTTTCACGCTCGCAGCAAAATTGCATTTTGCACACTGGTTTCAAGCAGCAAAACCGTCATCTTCGAGCCGCTGAGGTGAAAAAATATTAAATTAAACTAAACTAACTTGGCACATCGAAAGCCTAGCGTCCATCGTCTCACAGAACCTCAGGCACTCATAACACATCCGTCCATCGCCGTGCATGCAGGTCACACTCCGGTGCTGCGGCCAGAAGCGCATTGAGCTGTGAGAGCGCGCGGCGCAAAGGCTATTAAACTCGAGTCCAGAATTAGGCGAACTAACTTGACAGCCGAAAATGTTGCCAGACATAAGAAAAAATAAATAGTGATAGGTTTAAGTCGACACAAATATGTCGATATAACTTTGTATCTTCTTTAAATCTGATTTTATTTATATTTTATCAAGTAATTGTCGTGTAATTATTGTCGAAAGCCGAATGGCCTGCTTTGTTTGGCCAATGGTCCGAACTGTCAACAAAACAAAATGGCGGACAGCGTCCTTAACGATGTCCAAAATGATGTTCGATGTATTTTTAATTCCAATCAATTTTAATTATTATTATTTTGATTAGTAAAATTATTAGTTTGATTCCAAACACAATAATAATGACTAACTAGACTTTTTATAGATCGATATTAACAGCATTAGCCAAACCGTGGCAACATTAGTGTACAATGAACTGTCAAGTTAGTTCGCCTAATTCTGGACTCGACTTTAGTTTACAGCTGTCATTTGACTGTGTTGCAGGCACGAGTACCTGGCAGAGAGCGCGGAGCTCGAGAGCTGGATCCAGGAGCAGTTCACGGCCGCCAGCAGCGAAGACTACGGACAGGACTATGAGCATCTATTGGTAAGACCCAAATACCATTAATCCCTCTTCTCCACCTTACCTTTCGGAGAGATTTAAATATATGGCAGACGGCAGTAACCACCGGCTGCGTTCGAGCGCGAATCTTTCTCTTGCCATCCCTCCTCATAAACGCCGATCGTATGACAAATCGTTCACGGTATACTCTGTGAAGTTATGGAATGCTTTGCCGTCTCCACTTAGGCAGTGCAGGTCAGTAGCGTCGCTAAAGGCAAACTTGACAAAGTTGTGGCTCTCTGAGTCTTAGACAGAAGGTAGGGAGGTATGTGCGGTTTTTATTTATATTTATAAGTATATGTATGTATATATTTATATATTATATAAGTATATATTCATTTACACGATGTTTGTATGTATCTATCTATGTATTTATTTATGTCGATATTTGTTGTGTTAAATATAATTGCTTGTTCGATTGCTTTATCTCATACCATCTTGCCACTTGTACATGTTGTTCAGTATATCTGCCATATAAAATGTCCTCTCAGTTACTCAAAGGTTAGCTGGAAGAGATCCCTTAAAGGGATAAGTTCGCCTTTGTACAAAAGTCTAAAATTAAGTTTATTTTTCTTCTATGTACTTGTTTTGTGCAATAAAGAGTTTAAACAAACAAACCATATACACGATGGGCCCTGTAACAGCAACAAATATTTACAAGTTAATTTTTAACAAAAAAACACCGACTCCAATCTTTGCCAGACCCCATCCTCTTGGTATATAATTTGAGGAGTTCTGTACGGTTTCACCACCGTACATTTCTTTATGCTTACTTGCAACCTACTTTGAGGTGCGCGGCAACGAATATTAATAACATGTAAAATTATAGATAATCAGTGCATTACTAAACGTAAACTAAACTAACTTATTTAAAACATGTTTATGAGAAAAATAAAACAGTAATTAGCTAGAAACTTGTCGATTCGACGTTATGTTTGAAGCGATATATTATCTTAAAGTACAACTAAACGAATATTGTTTACTTAATGTAAAATCTATGCAATAAGACTGTACTTAATAAGAGGCTACGAACACTTATTATTGTTATCGTACGCTAAAAAAAATCTGTTAATTTTAGTTTTATCTTCACAAATTATGCATGTGGAGTTTATCTTTAAGTAAGTGTTACACTACTCGTAGAAACAAGTACTCATGTAAATTAATTTAAGCATCGGTGTAAACATTTGTTGATAAACCTTGATTAAATAAATAAAAAAAAAAAAAACTATACACATCTAGAGAAAGAGAAACCAACTACCAACTTAAACTGTATCTTTACACTATCTTACGTTATTATACTTCTATAAACTTCAACTATCTTTCACCGCACTCCACCAACTACCCGTAACAACTACAAGTCAAATGTAGCAGCTATCTGACCGCCAAAAGTTCCCTATTTTTTGCGGGGCGTTCGTGGCCCAGCGGCGCCCGCGTACCGCGTGCGGTATGCGACGTTAAGCAATGTCGGGCGGGGTCAGTCCTTGGATGGGTGACCGCTTTGAGTGTTTACTAACTGAGCGCTCCCGTGCTTTGGAAGGCACGTTAAGCTGCAATAGCAGTCGTCAAGCCAAGTTAGAGGCCTCCGGGCGGCTTGAGAACTTCTAACAGTCAAGTTGCCCACTCACTTGACAAGCCTAATCCCAATATGGTCTAGTTTCCCCCTCGGGTTGGAAGGTCAGATGGCAGTCGCTTCCGTAAAAACTAGTACCTACGGCAATCCTTGGGATTAGGTAGCGGACCCCAGGCATCCTTCAGGATGCAACTGTACTGGAAATAACGCTAGGACGATGATGATGGTCCACTAGTCTCCGAGTAATCGGTGAACATACATAAAAACAAAAATATATATTCCGATGAATTGAGAACCTCCTCCTTTTTGAAGTCGGTTAAAAAGGACCGGAGGAGGGAAAGTTGCACCAGGTCCGGAGGGATTACCCACCGTTACCCTACACGTGACCCCTGGGTGGCGCTAAAAGTGCAACAAAAACTGGCAACCGTACTTGTCTTCTCGAAGATCTCACGGTTCGTAAATAAATGCCATACGATTATTATTATTACTGCTTAAGAATCCGCAGTACGCTCGGTTCTCCATACAAACGTAGTTTCGCTCTCATTTTAAAACGACGTGCTACAATAACATGAAACTTTGTATACACAATGGGATCCGGAATATCTAGGTCAGAAATTGGTTTCTGTTGCTTGAAATTATAATGGAGAAAAAATACAAGGTTTTCAAACAAGACGTAAACTCAAATACTCGCTGTATTTTTTTTTTCTATTACAATTTCTAGCAACAGAAACTAAGTTCCGACCTAGATATGGCGGCTCCTATTGTGTATACAGAGTTTCATGTTATTTCAGCAAGGCGTTTTAAAATGAGAACGAAACTACGTTTGTACGGAGAATCGATTTCAGCCGAGCGTACTGGGGACAATTAATACAAAATTACATACTTTGTTGTCGACTGGATAAACTATTATCCGTGAATTCATCGCACTCATTAGTAATTGGACTGCAGAAATCAAAAGGTCATGTATTTAAGTTAATAATATGTATGTTCGACAGTATACATACTACACGCACCCGGTACCTGGAGTCTATTGCCACTCCAAGCTCCACCCAAGAAATTTAAAGACCAATTTTTCACTCGCGGATGTAGCTTGGAATCGCTCCCTTCATTTTTGTTTTTTGAGTCTTATAATAATAAATAATAAATATTAGGGGACATTTTTTTTTCTTTACACGAATCGAACTAGTCCCATAGTAAGCTCAATAAGGCTTGTGTTATGGGTACTAGACGACGATATATTTAATAGATAAATATGTATATAAACTTAAATAAATAGAAAACATCTAAGTCTCAGGAACAAATGTCACTGCTCACCACAGAAACAAATGCCCTTACCGGGATTCGAACCCTCTAGCTTCGGAGGCAGTGACACTACCAACTAGGCTAACCAGGCCGACAAAAGTCTTGTATCCACCACCACCACCATATCAGCCGAAAGACGTCCACTGCTGGACATAGGCCTCCCCCAAATTCACGGGGGGTATATGCCATAATCGCCACGCTTGGCATGCGGGTTGGCGATCGCAGTATCTCCACCGCACTTCAGGGATGCTGCTGCCCATCCCCCGGTGGCCTTGAATCCTTGGTGGTGGTGGAGGTCTTGTATAATGTAACGTAATTTATAATAAATGTCACTCACTGCTAATACGTTTAGGTAGTCTGTGAGTGTTAGCCTAAGGAATATATAAATAAATATAAATTGGGTCGTCAACAAAACATCTAACTATCGAAGTGTAACCTCTCAAGAGACTCACTTAAGTATCTTGAGTTCTCCCGTGACAAAAACTTAAACAACTAAACTTATTCTTATTTGACTCAACCTAAAATCCGGGATGGACTACTTAATTAGTATTATTCTGATTTCATTTTGTAATTTTCATTTTATTGCGTTTATTTGGAAATTACCCTGTTTAACGAGATGAAACGCGGAGCGGATGCTGTCCCTGCCCGAGTCATGGAACGCACACAGAGACAGCACCCGCCTGTATAAGGAGACATTGCTGGTTGATGGAATCGAAATAAACCTTGTTTTTATTGTAAACGGGCGAGGGATGTTCAACGCCTCCCGTGTTTATATTGATAGTGTTCAAGGGTCGGCCGGCAGGAAGGAATTAAATACTGCAGATCACTGATAGCAGTATATTATTATCGACATTAATATAGTAACTTAGAACAGAAACATAAAAATCATACAGGACATTTTTCCCTAGTGACAACTGTCAGTCTAATAAAAGAACAGGTGGACCGGAGAGCCAGGAGACTGATAGGCGACGTTGCGCTCGTTGGGACCAAACTCCAAAGTTTGGTGCATCGGCGGAGGGTCGCCTGTCTGGCAATTTTCTATAGGTTGTATTTTGGAGAGTGTGCTGCTGAGCTCCATGACCTTATCCCCCCTTCGACTTTTCTTTATCGGAGTACTAGGCGCCGTATGGGATTCCGCCCACATGTAGTCGAATTCCCTCCATGCCGCACCTCGCGGTTTAACAAATCATTTCTGATTCGCACTGCTTCAGTCTGGAATTCTCTTCCGGCGTCTGTATTTCCAGAAGCATATGACCTCAATGTGTTCAAGGTAAGAGTGAATAGGCATCTTCTGGGTGAGCGTGTTCCATCTTAGACTTTGTCTTAACTTTCCATCAGGTTAGACTAAGGTCAAACATAATCCCATTAACAAAAAAAAAAAAAACGTAATTTATAATGTAATGTAATAATATGAAATAAATAAATATCAATATCAATATCAATATCTCTGACATAAATATTGAAGTGGCTGATTAGCAAATAGTTTGCATATATAACGCCACAAACACTTACAGATTCGTCATGTCTGTCCGTCCGTATCTCACAGCCGATTTACTCGGAGACTATGAGCACTACAATTATGAAATTTGGTAGGAAGGTGTATGTTATGAACCTTATAGAAAAAAGATGTGAAATTTTGAAAAATATATTAAACCCCATACAAGTAACAGGGGGGTCAAAATTGTTTTTTAAATGCACATAGGCGTGTTGTATCTATAGATAGGACTTCAAAAATGTCATAGAGGTTTCTAATAAACTTTTCCATTTAAGTCAACCGTTGGCGAGATATTAGCTGTCAAAGTGGTCAAAAGTGTCCCCCCGCCTCTAATTTCCAAACTATGAAGTTAAAAATTTCGAAAAACATCAAGATGATTTAAATTAATAAATTCTTTCAACGATAATTGGTTTGAACAAGATAGGTTTAACGGTTTTTGGGTTATTGCTGAAAAACTATCCTCTCTAAACAAAAGGGCCTAAGTGCTGTAAGTTTCCTATGAAGATACGACCTTTTTTGATTAAATGTATTGTATAGTGCTTTAAACCTCCTGAGCCCTGGGTATCAAAATTTGCCAGAATAAATTATACTCTGTCAAATTGACAAAAAGTCAAAACTTTATTGGGACCTATGTCCTATGTGTAGGACGCTGGGTCTCAGGAGGTTAAATGTAGATTAGCAGATGTTGGTACGGAACCCTTCGTGTGCGAGTCCGACTCGCACTTGGCCTGTTTTTTTGGATTAATATGATGCACTGCTGCTATTGATGATATCTTTATTATTGACTTGTTGACATGAAATTGTCATAGTTTCATATAACCAGCACCTAATTTTCTATTCCTTGTAATCAGATCCTCCGCTCGAAGTTTGAAGAGCTCCGCCACCGGGTGGAGTCGGGCGCTGAACGCTTCAGCCAGTGCGAGGAGCTGGCTAAGAAGCTACTCGCCTCGGAGAGCCCCTACATCGCAGACATCGAGCAAAGACAGGAGGCTCTTGGGTAAGTTACTCCAATTTTGTACTTGCTATGCCACAATTTGTGGTTTCCGTGAGCCAATGCTTGGTTACCTACAGAATATACAGAAATCGGCATATGCGTGCCTATCAAATTCGAGGAGTTCCCTCGATTCCTCCTAGATCCCACCATCAGACCTTCACCAAATTTATATGGGACCAATGTCCGGGTACCTGCTTTGAAACAAAATAGAATTATCAAAATCGGCCAACGTGGTCAAGAGTTATCGGGGAACATACATAAAAAAAGAACAAGTGAACATGCAGACGAACTGAGAACCTCCTTCCTTCTATTGAAGTCGGTAAAAAACCTTTTCATCCGAGGTATTCGTCCATTTATCGTGCACGTACTTAATGCAAATTTAAGACTTATATGTTTTTCTCATGGATGCCATTGTCAGAACTGGACCAAATGAATGTGGCACCACACGGGAAGCATCAGTTTCCAAATAAAGAAAGAATCGTCTAAATTGGTTCACCCAGTCGAAAGTTCTGAGGTAACAAACTTAAAAAATCAAATACAGTCGAATTGAGAACCTCCTCCTTTTTTGAAGTCGGTTAAAAAACAAGGCAGTGTTTATCCAATTACAAGCAAACACAAACATGCCAAAGGACGTCCACTGCTGGACATAGGCCTCCCCCAAATTCACGGGGGGTATATGCCATAATCGCCACGCTTGGCATGCGGGTTGGCGATCGCAGTATCTACACCGCACTCCAGGGATGCTGCTACCCATCCCCCGGTGGTCTTGGTCGTAGTTTTAGGACATACCTGGGTCCACGTTGACTAAATAACCCAGTCGATATTGTTAAACCTGGTAATGTTGGGGACTGGTGAAATTTGGTTCGAATGTTCATTCAAGCGTGGCGATTATGGCATTTACCTCCCATGAAATTGGGAGAGGTCTAAGGTCCCAGCAGGGGACGTCCTTCGGCTGATTTAGTGGTTGTTCATTCAAGGACTTGTTTTCGTCTCCATAAAGCCCCGAGGCCAGGACCCGGTAGAATCGCCGCTATCTTGGAAAATGTACTCCATCCCTAAGATATTGGCAATCTGTGCATAATCTGCGTACCCTTTTAAAATATAATCAAGGACAACATTGAAGCTTAAGAGGGCGCAGTACGCTTGGTTCTCCTTACAAACGTATTAACGCTCTCATTTTAAAACGCTATTCTAGAGTAAAAAAAAAAAAAAAAAAAACAAAAAAATAGTAACGTGAAACTTTGTATACACAATGGGATCCGGCATATCTAGGTCGGAAATTAGTTTCTGTTCAGTACCGAGCGTACTGCGCCCTCTTAATAAATGCTGCAGTAACTTGTAGTTCATAACTGTGACGAGAAAACATGTCTTCGTGGAGCAAAATGCATTTAGATACATGTGAGATTTTCCCTTAATGTCTATTGAGGAAGACTCTTAACTTGAAGCTTGAAAATATTTCAAATCTACTGAGATTTGCACAATAGGATATGAGCTATGTTCATGTTAATATTTTACCAAACTACGGATAAACCAAATCGAACTGTGATGGGTTAAATAGATCTTTAAGTACTAATAGTTTGCTGCCCCCTCCAAGTAAAGATGCTTGATGAATGTAAATGTTTTAAAAGTGGAAACGTCCACTTAACGGAATTATAATTTCCAATCGAAAATGAAAAATTGATCACCCCGGGCGGGATTTGAACCCGCGACCTCTGGAATCCGTCCATCGCTCTTTTCCAACTGAGCTACCGCGGGTTATCCCGAGGCGACGAATCTTTCAATCAGTTCATGCTTTAATTAAACCTTAGGGAGACTTGTGGCTTGTGCTTGATGAATTCCAACAATTGAACTGGTTTTAGATTTATTAATTTGTTTTGGTTCTGAATACTAACGGCTGGAAGATATTGGAACAATAATAAGGTTAAATTAAATAATAAATAAATAAATATTGGGGGACAATCTTACACAAATCGACCTAGTGCCAAACTAAGCAAAGCTTGTACTATGGGTACTAGGCGACGTTATACATACTTATATAGATAAATACATACTTAAATATATTGAAAAATCCAAGACCGAAGAACAAATATCCGTGATAAATGCACAAATAAATGCCCTGGCCGGGATTCGAACCCGGGACCTTTAGCTTCGGAGGCAGTCAATACCAACTAGGCTAAACAGGCCGTCAATTTGAATAAGTACTTCGATCGTTTTTTCAAATTGAATAAGTTTTTTTTTATACCACGTCGGTGGCAAACAAGCGTACGGCCCGCCTGATGGTAAGCGGTCACCGCAGCCTATGGACGCCTGCAACTCCAGGGGTGTCACATGCTCGTTGCCGACCCTTTAAAAATTTATACACTCTTTTCTTGAAGAATCCCAAACTGTAGTTCCTCGGGAAAACCTCGGCAGGGAGCTCATTCCACAACCGGAGCGTCCGAGCATTTCGAGCGAGGAGTACTTCGTATTAGATGTTAAATTGTCGATTAATAGTACATTACTACAGAGGCCGGGACAAAAGGGGTTGCCGGCCGAAGACGGCCGAGCGAAGCGAGGTCGGATAGGTCTCAGGCGGGCAACCCCATATTTCCCGCCGAGGTATGTATAGTGCTTTTCTCAAACATGCAATGAAATAAACAACAAAAAAAAACAAAGTTTTATTTTTAATACGCATAGTGGCAGAATGTCATGATGCCTGTGCCACAAATTTATGTGGAATGGAAATTAAAAAAGAGGACTTTGCCGGCCTAGGCCTGCAACATTTTTATGAAATTGCATTAACGACCTCTTGTCCTAGCCGCACCTGAAACGTCATACTTTGCAGCCTATTATAAGGAACATAACATCAATATTTCATTGCATGTTTGAGAAAAAAATATTGTTTTAAATATACCCTGGTGTGTTAAATCTTAATATTCAAGTAAGTACGAGTATATCTAGTGTTGTAAGTCATACGAGTATGCGTCCAATTTATCGTTTGTCTATCTGTCAGGGAGGAGGAGGACATGCGGCAGGAGGCTCTGGAGGTCCTTAACCGCATACGGTACAGTTGCACCGATCTGTGTCGCTTTGTGGTCCGTCTTTTCTTGATCATCTCCGTAACTACTTTATCAACATCATCACGAATGTTAATTTTACAAATTCCATCTAAATGTGTTGCTTTACTCGTATGTTATTCTTTTACACCCGGACCAAAACGGTTGGGAGCCCTTGATTACATTGAAATATCATTTGTTTAAGTGTCATTGAAGTTCATTTTAATTTATCTCAATCGCGATTTCTCGTGTGTAAAGTGTTATGTAAGTGACAAATTGATAATGATTGGCTATTTAAAGAGCCTTTTGGTAATTTTATTAATTAATTAATTTATTTATTTATTTATTCTTCGGAGATCCAACAGCTGCTTAAACTACATTAGTACCAAACATATGATACAAAAAGCCAATTACAGGTTCTCACCAGTAACAACATTTTGACATTAAAACAGATGGTGATTAGCACTAAAACACTTCATCACACAAGGCAAATAATGCAGTAGTAATATAATAAACTTAAATAAACTATTATATTAAATTAAATTACATTATAATCTGTCCAAGGCACGCTCATTTAAAGAAACCATAGAACATTTGACTTTTGACATTTGACAACATTTTTGACTGACTGACAGTACTATTTAGTTTTAATGTAGGTACTTTACTTTCTTACTTCTTGGCTTAATTCTAAATAAATTTAAATAAATATTTCGGTTGCCCAAGATACAGGCTGTGCCTAGTTTGGGGACCGCTGTTCATACTCTGTTAGTTAAGTGTCGCTGTAGGCATACATCTGTCTCTAGTATTTACTCATACTCACTGCTGTTCTTTTAATTTGTATGTATGTGTGTGTGCTAAAAAAAAATCCTAAAAATTCCATTAACATGACGTGAATACATCATAATAAAATAACTAGTTTAATTAGGTGGTACCTTTTTTGTGTTTAATTTAAGATAGTTTCACTATAATCAGACCACCAAATGTGTAACAGGATCTGTGAATAAAGCTTTACTTTTGAATAACATTTCAATAGCTCTAACGCAACATCCGAAGTTACCTCAACGTCATAACTTACGACAAAGTAACAGATTATCAGTCTTCTATGTGTCTTTATAAGTACTCTATAATAATCAGTCGTCGAAAATGTTATGTTACCGTAAAATGGGGTGAGTAGGTACAAAACTGACATTCAAACCTCGATAACATTTTATTTTTACATATGCGAATTGAATGGTGTATATAATAAGTGTTCCGGACGTTTGTATTTTAATTTTTATTTTATTTTGGGTAGTTCCAATTCATAACTTTGACGATTAACAGGAAATCCCACCTCACCCCGTAGTTCCTCGTAATTGGGGTGAGATGGGATTTCATACAAACGTGATTTTGGAAGATTATTGGATCGTTTTTTTATAATGAGTATTACTATAGCTCCATTTTAAATTGGAATACATTATTTTTGTAGCGTATCCTTAAAATCCCATCTCACTGCCCTTTCATCCCTTCTCTCCCCATTCATAACCCAACTCTCCCCGCGAACCCTACTCATCCAATTTTACGGTAGTTGTTTACATTTTTGATGCCGTGACCAGGATATAATATTTATGTTGACCCACACTTTTCAACGTTGGCTTCGAGACCGAAGCTTGTCTCGTCAGGCATACTTAAATAAATCTCCATTTTAAATGCACTCGTCCATTCCAGCGAGTCATGGCAGCGGCTGGTGGAGCAGATCCGCTCGCGCGGCACCCGGCTGCACGCGGCCGGCGAGATCCACCGCTTCCACCGCGACGTGGCCGAGCTGCTGGCGCGCGCGGCCGACAAGCGCGCGCAGCTCGCCCCGCCGGAGCCGCCGCGCGACCTCCCCGCCGCCGCCGCGCTGCTGCGCGCGCACGACGCCGCCGAGAACGACCTGCTGGCCATCGACGCGCAGGTCCAGGTCGGTACTCCAGCAGTCAGGCAGACGGCGAGCTACTCGCCCAAATACGCTAAAATACTTGCCTGAGACTTCTTCAGTCGCGTATTAATCTTATTTACTTGTGTATTTATTTATTCATAGGAGAGCCAATAGCAATAAAACTAAGTAACAACATGAATAGACACAGCAGAGCCAATTACGGTATCTCACAAATAGCGCTAGAATAACATACTTAAACAAAGTAAGGAAAAAAAGTTAAGCAAAGTAAATTATATAAGTGTTAATGTTAAAATATTGGTAGAATTTGCCGCTAGATGGCGCTGTATCCTTGGCGACCATACCTGAATCGCGCTGTTAAGATTGTTTCTGCGACAATGACCTCTGACTCTGACCAGTTTTGTTTGTTTTTCTAGTTTAATTCGAGAAATATCCTGTGTTTACATTTAATTTTAATTAATAATACAGTGCTACAGTGTCAGTGCTATTAAGTTAGGTACTCGTAACGGTGAACGTTGCGACACTTTGAATGTACTTCTATTCTAATAGCGATTACTTATATCAATACTCAAACTGGAAATAAGTTGCGTACTAACGTGAATAATCGAATTATGACAACTAATTAGCAATAAAAATAAACAAATCGACTTGGGCGGGCCGTCGATTGCATAGCATTCGTGAATAATTTTAGAATTAGTTGACTTAGTCGAATGATTTTATTAATCGACGAATCGAATAAGTATCTGTACGATCCAAGTATCGCACATTTCGCGTGTCAGCATTAAATATGTTAGGTAAAACCTAAATCGATGTATCGGCGATTACGCCACCTATGAATCAGTCTACGTTTATACGTGCTCCTAGCTAGTACTTATACATTTTACCTTGGTTATCAATAACATCATACAACGCCATCAGTGTTTCTATCAAATCTACAATCAACTATCAAGAATCAATCATCACAGGTGTACTATCCGTACATCTTATGGTCAGTATCATTCAATGTAGCTATCACCAATTTTAGGATTCCTTTGGACAGATTTCACTATGCAAAAAGCTCGTTTTGATATTGCCAAATCCTAAAATCTTGTCTAGTTCTTTATTATAATACCTTTTTATATCCCGTGCTTTGGAAGGCACGTTAAGACGTTGATCCCGGTTGCTGTCTATGATAGCAATCGTTAAGCTAAGTTAGAGGCCTCCGGGCGGCTTCAGAACTTCTAACAGTCAAGTTACACACTCACTTGACAAACCTAATCCCAATAAGGTCTAGTTTCCCCCTCGGGTTGGAAGGTCAGATGGCAGTCGCTTCCGTAAAAACTAGTGCCTACGCCAATTCTTGGGATTAGGTAGCGGACCCCCGGCATCCTTCAGGATGCAACTGTACTGCGAATAACGCTAGGAGGATGATGATGATGATATTGCCAAATCCTAAAATCTTGTCTAGTTCTTTATTATTTATTTATTTATTTATTATTTGGAGAACCAACAGCTAACAATTCAGAATAATAATATAAGCTAGTTATATAACTTAGGTAGCAGAGAGCCAATTATAGGTTCCCACCGGTAGCAACAGGTTAACAAACAAATGGTGGTAAGCACTAAATCTTACAACGTGTTACCCACTAGCATACAATGAATACCTATTTAAGAAGTAAAACATATTAATAAGTGATATACAATTATACAACCATTAAGCAACATGCAGTCGCATGCGACTCGCTCACTCAAAAAACTCGTCTGTTAAAATCCGTCTTATAGTTGTGATGTTGCAATTGAAAACATCAATATCCCGCTCCCTCGTTAAATCATTTAGGCTTTTACCAGCTCGTAATAAAAAGCTATTTTTTCTATAATTACGTGATGTAAACGGAATTGAGAGGGGAGGGAAGTATCTTTTAGACCTAGATGGAGTATTGAAGGAGAGCTTAGCGAGTAATTCAGGACAATCAATGTTACCATTTAAGATACTAAGTATATAAATAATATCTGCAATCTTACGGCGCTTATGTAATGGAATAAGGTGATGTTTTCTACAATTATTTTCATAATTAGATGAATTGTAAGGGGTTTTCAGCTTAAAGCAGAGGTATTTTATAATTTTTTTCTGTATACGTTCTAATCTGTTAATATAGATATTGTAAGAGGGGTTCCAGATTTGAGACGCATATTCAAGTTTGCTTCTGACATATGTACAATAAAGAACTTTTATAGTTTTAAGTTGGGTGAAATGTAAGGAACTACGCATAATAAATCCTAATGCCTTAGTGGCACTAGTTACTATATTATCAACATGAGTATCGAATAAAAGCTTAGAATCATGAGTGACTCCCAGGTCCCTCATACATGACACAGTTTTAAGCACATTATCATTAAGCTTGTAGGTGGTCGGAATTATACTACGTTGCCTTGTGAAGGTTAAAGTAAAGCATTTAGATACATTAAGGTCTAATTTGTTGGTCTGACAATATGCGACAAGACGCGTAAGGTCATCTTGTAGAAGAGCAGAGTCATCTAATGAATTCACCCATTATAATACCTTTTTAATTATACATCCAGGTGCTACAAGAGGAGGGTCTCCGCCTGCAACGCCTGTGCCCCGGCGGCAACGTGCAACAGATCGCGTTGCAGCAACAAGCGTTAACAGACGCGTGGAACATGCTGCGCGCCGCCGCCGACGCGCGCCGCAACACGTTGCAGCAGTACCTGTCGCTGCAGCAGTTCAGACAGCAGGTGTGTTACAGTAACCGTTGCAGCAACAAGCGTTAACAGACGCGTGGAACATGCTGCGCGCCGCCGCCGACGCGCGCCGCAACACGTTGCAGCAGTACCTGTCGCTGCAGCAGTTCAGACAGCAGGTGTGTTACAGTAACCGTTGCAGCAACAAGCGTTAACAGACGCGTGGAACATGCTGCGCGCCGCAACACGTTGCAGCAGTACCTGTCGCTGCAGCAGTTCAGACAGCAGGTGTGTTACAGTAACCGTTGCAGCAACAAGCGTTAACAGACGCGTGGAACATGCTGCGCGCCGCAACACGTTGCAGCAGTACCTGTCGCTGCAGCAGTTCAGACAGCAGGTGTGTTACAGTAACCGTTGCAGCAACAAGCGTTAACAGACGCGTGGAACATGCTGCGCGCCGCAACACGTTGCAGCAGTACCTGTCGCTGCAGCAGTTCAGACAGCAGGTGTGTTACAGTAACCGTTGCAGCAACAAGCGTTAACAGACGCGTGGAACATGCTGCGCGCCGCAACACGTTGCAGCAGTACCTGTCGCTGCAGCAGTTCAGACAGCAGGTGTGTTACAGTAACCGTTGCAGCAACAAGCGTTAACAGACGCGTGGAACATGCTGCGCGCCGCAACACGTTGCAGCAGTACCTGTCGCTGCAGCAGTTCAGACAGCAGGTGTGTTACAGTAACCGTTGCAGCAACAAGCGTTAACAGACGCGTGGAACATGCTGCGCGCCGCCACACGTTGCAGCAGTACAAAGTAGTATACAATATTTCCAATTAGTACAAATTTTTAACACGTTCCGTTAATTTGTTAACAAGAAACCCATAAGTATATTTTTATAGTTAATAGTTTTCAAGATATTCACGAAATTGTGAAGAAAGTCTACCATCGTGTATGTGACGTCACAAGGCTGAATTTTGACAGTTACAGTGCACAAGAAGAACAGTAGTACGTTTTTTGTTGTAAATCCGCCTTATCATTTTACCAATATTGCTTCTATATGATATTTTTCGTAGTGACGCATCGCCTTACACCTGTAGAATGAGGAACTTATGATGCTTTTTTTTTTAATTTAGCAGAAATAGGGTGAAGTTTGGTGTTTTCGAGTGTTTTCGCAGGTATTGTTTATTTCCAACGTAATATTTTGATAAACTGTTTTGGCAACTCGTAAATATCGTAAGTATAAAGTTTAATTGTGGCAGATATATGTTAAATTTTGGTGTTTTCGATTATTGTATGTATGTATGTATTACTTTATTGTACATAAAACACGACAAAAAGTAGACGTACAAAGGCGAGCTTATCCCTTCAAGGGATCTTTTCCAGCTAACCTTTGAGCAAATGAGTTTATTAAAAACAAATGGAGGGTGACGATAAACAACCTGTGAATTATGCACCGAACCAAAGTTAAAACAAAACAAATTAATTTTGAATGCACATAATTTATAATTGAATACAGAAAATACGATTAAATTTCTCGTCGCCGAGTTTCTTACGCCGGTTCTTCTCGTGGCAGAGGTATATTTTTCCGAACCGGTGGTAGTTTATTGACGTTCATAGGTGCATGTAATATGCCTAATTTGAAGAATAAACTACTTTTACTTTTACTTTAAATATCCTATTATTACTTACAGCTCAAGATATAAATGTGTGTGTGTGAGAGAAAATAAATTTATTTACGTAAGTTCTGTTTGTTCGTACGTATTTTCTTGTCAACCGTTGTCACTCGTTAATACGCTCGGTCCCTCCCCCAGGTCCGCGACCTGGCGTCGTGGTCGGGCGTTCTGCGCCTGGCGCTGGGCATAGTCATAGCTAAATTTGTTCTATGTTTTCTATTTATTTATTCGTAGGAGAACCAACAGCAATAAAACTAAGTAACAACATTATTAGTTACAACAGAGCCAATTACAGGATCTCACATATAGCGTTTGAGTAATATACTTAAACAAAGTACTAAAAACAAAATGCGTACTCGGAACACAGTTACACATCCAACAGCATTATTTTGAAATATTGGGAAAATTATTACACAATTAAAAAACCACTACTTGTGAATACAGTGCCACTTACAGCGACACATCGCAATGAATACAGCCTAAGCTCACTGTGTACTCACAACTTAGTACTTACAACTCAACTTATTAAGAGGAAAAGAGTATAAGAAGTTTATAAGTAAGTTTTATGACTAAATAAATAAAAAATAAATAAAAACACAATTAAAAACCGTTTATGCTTATCGTATAAAGTTTGATTTTACTTTGAATTTTTGATTATGTATTTTCGTAGATTCTGTTTGTGCGTACGTGTTTTCTTGTCAACCATTGTCACTTGTTAACACCTAACGCTCGGTCCCGGGCCGCAGGTCCGCTCGCTGGCGTCGTGGTCGGGCGCGCTGCGGCTGGCGCTGGCGCAGGCGCCGCGCGTGCGCGACGCGGTGTCGGCGCAGGCGGCGCGCGCCGAGCACGCGGCCGTGCGCGCGGAGCTGGACGCGCGCGACGACAGCTTCCGGGACGCGCTGCGCGCCGGCCAGCAGCTGGTGGCGGCGCGCCATCCCAGCGCGCAGGTATTTACATTTTTTTAAATAATTTTATTTATTATACTTATTATTTTACTTATTTTACGCACAAATAATAAAACCACAATTCTAATTTTTGTACTAAAATAATATTAAAATTATACAATATTAATAAAAAAAAAATTTGCCATTAACGTTTTTAATAGTACATTACGATACAAGTGCAGAGAACAGGAAATTCGCAACGAGTGGTGATAAATTAAAACACGACCGAAGGGAGTGTTTTAAATCGACACGAGTTGCGAATTACCTATTCGCACGTGTATCGTACAATGTTTTACAGTAAATATGGCTCTGTAAAATTCCGACATATGCACCTAATCTGCTGATTACCGCACTCGTGCGATAAAGTAGCACCATGTGTACTGTAAAGTTTATTTATTTTATTTATAATAGAACTGCGATATCAGCTCGTGCTCCGTCCAGTTGCAGGATGTTATCACGAATATACCTGGGCATTTAAATGAAATGAAATGAAGTATTTATTTTATTTTATTTATGCGTCTCGAGTGCGCTAACTAACATCTATACTACGTATAGCTCCCCTGGAGAGTGACCGTACGCTTGTTGCCTGGTGGTATAAAAAAGGATGATTATCTCCTTTGTCACAATACCACATATTTAAACTATATTGTTACTTAAAATTTTGGCAGTATATATGATTTTATCAGTTTTTATTATATCCAAAAGTAATCCTTAAATAAAAAAGAATACTAAAACGTAATTTTTATTTTTTATACTAAAGTAATAATGTATACAAACTTCAATTTACGTTAACGCGACAATAAAATAATATTGTATATATGATATAAATAAAAAAAATGTATTTGTATTTTTAAACACAATGTAAATTGTAAATTTATTTACTAACAATGAAATGTACTTGTATAATTTTATTTAAAACTATTTTCTATGAAATTTATTGCTACCCGATTCAGTTTTAAGCAATAATAAAAGATTTATTTTTATGTATGTATGTATGTAAGCACTTTATTGTACACAATAACAGTTTAAAACATATACATGTCACACAAGATCAGAGTACAAAGGCGAATTATTAATTTATTATAAAACTTATTATTATTTGATGCGCAGGAGATCGAAGACCAGTGCGCCGCGCTAGTGGAGGAGCGGGCGAAGTTGCACGGCGCGTGGGCGGCCCGGCAGGTGGCGCTGGACCAGCTCATCGACCTGCACTGCTTCTTGCGCGACGCCAAACAGCTGCATGCGCATAGCGCGGCGCAGGAGGCAGCGCTCAGTAAGTATTAATAATAATTATATTCTTTACACCAAACCTTGCCAAAAAGCGCTTTTTTCCGCACGCTGCGCGTCCGGGAAGACCCACTTTTTGGCCAAGTGTTGACGTAAAATTGAGTACAAAACACGGGTCGTAAAACAGAAAGCCTCTCGCATATTTATGACCCTCGCCTCCGGCTCGGGCCTCAAACATCTGCTATATCGGCCTTTCTTTGTTTTACAACCCTTGTATCGTAAATAGCTATTATTGCACCACGAAGTAAAATGTGAAAAGAGAATGGCATGAATAATGATGATGTTGTATGTGAGATGATGTGTGTGATGTGTGTGTGTGTATGTGAGTATTTATTAGTGTATTAGATAAATAATTTATACCTAATTAAAACAGACTCCAGTTTTGTACTTCGCTATGCCACACGCATGACATTTTTACATATCCTTCTCACTTCACCACCTTTACTGCTTTTCGATAGCAAAATAAGATGGTTACTACAGATCACAACCAAGTCACTTCACTTTATATGTTCCGATAATATTTGAGGAGTTCCATCGATTCCTCAAGGAACACATATTGACCTTCAGTTCCTCATCATAAGTTCCACTTCAAAATGTGTATTTTTACGAGCATCGAAATTTCATCGGAATCTGTGAAATGCCTACATCATTGAGGAGTTCCATATGACAACTGTGATCATCATCACTAGTTCCGTCTCACCAAATTTGTTGTTTCCGAGAGCCAATGCTTGGTTTGGTTACCTACAGATAATACCGAAATCGGCATACGCGTGCCTATCAAATTTGAGGAGTTCCCTCGATTCCTCCTGGATCCCATCATCAGACCTTCTCCAAATTTATATGGGACCAACGTGGGGTACCTGCTTTGAAACAAAAAAAGAATTATCAAAATCGGCCAACGTTGTCAACAGTTATTAGGGAACATACGTACATATGCACATACATTTTGTTCAACATAATTTTCAGTCACTAGTAATACATGTACATACGTACCAGAAGGCGTAGCGTGGGCAGGCCCCCCACACGGTGGACTGATGACCTGGTGAAGGTCGCGGGTGTCCGCTGGATGCGGGTGGCGCAGGACCGGTCATTGTGGAAGTCTTTGGGGGAGGCCTATGTCCAGCAGTGGACGTCTTTCGGCGGACATGATGAGTAATACATGTTTTAGTTGTTTAGATACTGTAGTATTTGCATTATTACAGGCACCGAGATATCCCCAACATGCAGCGTGGAGGAAGTCGACAACATCTTGAAGAAACACGAGGCGTTTGAAAAGCTGCTCGCTACGCAGGTGCGTGTCATTATTTTATTTTTCTCAAACATGCAATGAAATATTGATGTTATTTTCCTTATAATAGGCTGCGAAATATGACGTTTCAGGTGCGGCTAGGACAAGAGGTCGTTAATGCAATTTCATACAAATGTTGCAGGCCTAGGCCGGCAAAGTCCTCTTTTTTAATTTCCATTCCACATAAATTTGTGGCACAGGCATCATGACATTCTGCCACTATGCATATTAAAAATAAAACTTTGATTTTTTTGTTGTTTATTTCATTGCATGTTTGAGAAAAGCACTATACATACCTCGGCGGGAAATATGGGGTTGCCCGCCTCAGACCTATCCGGCCTCGCTTAGTTTGGCCGTCTATATGTCTTTGGCCGTAACCCCTTTCGTCCCGGCCTCTGTAGTAATGTACTATTATTAAAAATGGGATTGCTCTCGGCCAGCATCTAGCCAGGGGGCAAAGATGAGGCCGACAATGATGCGAGCTCACCCAGAAGATGCCTATTCACTCGTGCCTTAAAAAGGTCCAGGTTATATGAACTCGGGAATACTGACGCCGGCAGAAATTTCCAAACCTTAGAAGTGCGGATTACGAAGGATGATGCAAAGCGCTTGGTTCGAAATAGAGGAATTTCGACCAGGTAAGGATGGTAGCCAGCCGTACGTCTGGATGTCCGATGGAAGAAGGGGGAGGCGGTATGAGCTCATGGAGCTCCTGAGCACACTCACCGAAGTACAATCTGTAGAAGACGCACAGACATGCTACTTTGCGTCTATGTGTCTATTTAGTTATACAATGATCATTGATCATTAGTATCTTGTAATTAACTTCTCATCCATTACTGTCTGACCGGTGCGCGATTTTAAACCGAATCTCAGCTTTTGCTTCCGTTTCGGCCATAACAAAATCCTGAACCAGATATTTCGGCTGAAACCAAAACCAATTATTTTCGTTGTAACTGTAACCGAAACTTCGGTCGGACACTACTGCCAATTAAATCCTTTCGTATGTATTGCATTATTTCACAATTAAAATGTATTTATGTGCTGTCATAGTTAATTTCCTTGAAATAAATTCACTGTTTAGTCCGATTGTTGACCGTTTGCGACCCGGTGTATGTCACAAGCTGATTGTTCAATGCGTCGTTTTGTATTTCGACGTGTCAACGGTTAGCCGGATTGTTTTTTTTCCGGGACCTGTGAACACTTCCCAATGTTTAGCTTTATTCAACGTGCATGTTGTTAGCCTGTAATATAAACATTCTGCCTTGTTTTTCTACATAATTGAGCTGAGCGAAGTTAAGCTTATTCTTAGGCGATAGATGTATTTCGTTTGAGTATGTACTCCTCCTAGACTTCAACCGATCACGCTCACATTTTTCATGTCGATAGGTGACACCATGACGATGGTTTAGATTAAAAAAAATTAAAAATCGGCCATACCACGGAGGAATAATCACCGAAAAACGGAATTTCCGCATATTTCCATGTAAAAAGTCGTGCACGCGCAAAATTGATGTAAACAATGGAGCTCAGATCAACATTTGCAACCAGCAAACTGCATAGCATACCTAGTTTATTTTGTAAGTCACATAGTGTTATATCTGTTGGCGCCCCTAAATAAATAAATGAATACTGTCTACAATATGGCGGCTCTCATTTAGCCGTTTCGTTTCTGGCGCTTCGCCGGCCGCTGCCGCGGGACGCTGGCTTCGCTCGCTCGGCTCGCGCGCTGTAGGGTCGCAGGTCGTCCTAACATTTGTGTTGGTCGACTTGACACTAGCCGTCGTACTTAACAATTCCGAATGTTAGGACAATCAACCCTGTGTTGTAAAACGGTCAGCCGTAATGTAAAACGGAGGATTATATACATATAATCCGGCTACGATATATACGGGTGTGGCCTGTAATAGGAGCAATAAATTTAAAGGACGCTTCCCTAGAGCATCTGCAGTAACCTCTTGTGTCCAAATTTTTTTTTTCTTTTTTCAATTGGGAGAAAAATTGATCTAAAGTTATGACCTCCAAGTAATGGATCTTGGCACCCAGAGATCATAGCGCGGCAGTCAATGCTGATTTTGAGGTTGCTTCAAGTTATGACTCATAATCGTTGTCGCATTTTTGGTTTAAAAGAATATTTTTGGGATTTTTTTAATTTTTTTTATAAATTTTTAGTTTTTTTTTATTAAATTGTTATTAATATCACTCCAGTAGCGTAAAAAAGTACATATAAGCTACATTTGCGGAAAATAAAATCCAAAAAAAACTTTTTTTTTTTCAACTAAAATCATTTGGAAATACTTGCTAGAGAGCTCAATAGTGTACCGTTTAATTTTTTGCTCCTATTACAGGCCACACCCGTTATGTACAGGAGTAATATGGAGCTCTCCAGCAATAATATCCAAGTAGTTTCGTGAAAGGAAATTTCTTTTTGGTTATTTTTTTATGTGCTTACGTGTACTTTTTTACTCTACTGGAGTGATATTCTGCTTTGCTGGTAGAGAATGCCTTATGGCATTAAGTCCGCCTTTTGTACTATAAGTTTTACTTTTGTGCAATAAAGATTAAATAAATAAATAAATATTAATAACTATTTATTTTAAAACACTAACAATTGTTTTTAAATATCCCAAAAATATCCTGTTAAACCAAAAATGCAACAACGATTATCATATCTTAATGCTACCTCAAAATCAGCATCTCTATCTCTGCCGCGCTATAATCTCTGGGTGCCAAGATCCATTACCTGGAGGTCACAAATTTAGTTCGAAAATTCCCAATTGGAAAAAAGATATTTTATTCTAAGCATTAAAGGTTACTGTAGATGCTCTAAGGTAGTGTCCTTTAATTTTTTTGCTCCTGTTACAGGTCACACACTATAACTGTTGTACGCAAACCATTGATTTATGCAATCGTTGCAGGACGAGAAGCTGACAACCCTGAACAGCCACGGAGACAAACTGCTGCAGCAGAACCACGTCGAGAGCCAGAAGATCGCAGACGAGCTGCGCGCCATCAACGAGCGCCGGCAGAAGGTACGGTACTTCGGTGACTTCTACAGTGTTATGTGTTGTGGCATTGTGATTTGGGGAAAGTTTTGAGCCATCAACAAGCGATGGCAGAATGTTCGGTACTTCGGTCACTTCTACTGTATTACGTGTTATAGCATTGTGATTTGGAGAAAGTTTTGAGCCATCAACAAGCGATGGCAGAAATTTCGGTACTTCGGTCACTTCTACTGTATTACGTGTTATGGCATTGTGATTTGGGGAAAGTTTTGAGCCATCTACAAGCGACGGCAGAAGGTTCGGTACTTCGGTCACTTCTTCTGTATTACGTGTTATGGCATAGTGATTTGGGGAAAAGTTT